>OU342552.1:10000000-20000000 GCA_910589295.1 Noctua janthe
GCTAATCCGGGGCGGTTCTTTAATTACTCAAGGGTTGACTAATGAGACTCCTGGGAATTTTCCATTGCTTTGTGGATTAATATTAAACAAAACCGGTAACTTAATGAGCAGCTATGAACATGTTATACAGAGCAAACGACGACGACGATAGAATTGTATTCTGTCTGTAACAATCTTAAATGACTAACGTAGTGATTGTCTATGATAAAGTAATTTGATAACCTCTACAGAAATAAACACGTCAAACGTCATTAATCAATCAACATGTCCTGTTATACCGCCTATGTTGCAGTTATAAGTGTAAATTCTTTTGGACAGTTGGCTCCATACACTTTGAAGCATATCTTTATATTCAAGTATTGGGTGGTTATTTTAGGATATGTGGAAAAATGTGGTGCAGCAAATACTCGTGAGCAACCACATCGATTCATAACGCATTCTTAAGTTTATTGGAAAAAAAATCAGTACTTTTAATATATTATATCAATTACAGCTAACAAGCTTTAGACCTTACCTTTAAATTAGTACCATAATTATTAACATTTATTCAGCACTTTAACTGAATTAAAATGTAGGGAAAATGGGAATTTAGCAATATACTCGTGGATTTTCAAAATTAAATAGAAAACGTTATAAAAACATTAAATATTTTATATTTCTGTGTGCAACAATTACAAAACGAAAACGCAGCGTAATCTGTAGACCCGGCCTCCCCTGTAACATGTTATGTAGACATAATTACCTTTATCAGAAAGCAACAACTGGGCGACGCTCAAATTGAGATAATCTCAAGTAATTGGTGGCGCGCTTGCAGTCTATTTCGGGCCCGTGGCTGGCCTTTTTGAACTAAGATGGTTTGCCTCAAGCGTCTTCTAACTTTCCACTCGTTGAAAGTCACACTTTGAATACACCTTAGCTCGTGCGACACTCGTTGGGTGGCGATTCCGGTCTAGTAAAACACACTGTGCTGTGCAATGTTTGCTCTTGGTCTCCGTTTAAAGGTACCAGTCTCTCGATACCTTCTGTATACCCTTGACACAGTGCACTGGCTCCAGTGAAGCTAGGCAGCGTCGTGTGCAGATCAACTTCTGATAATCCGCTGATAACGTAAACCGGCGGAATTTTTTATAAGGAGCAAAGTCGTAGTTACCGAAAAGAATAAATTTTCTTATACGCAAATTGAATTGCATAAATAAAAGAGTACTTACTGAATATTTCCTGTGATATGTGTGAAGTTAAAGGTTATTTATCGAGCTTTTAGGCCAGTATCATTTTTATAAATTAAATAGGTACGAATTTCTTGAAAAAAAAAAAGATGTTTGCGCGGTACGCGCGTTTGCGGATTTAATCGATTAGGTTGCTCGCCAGTGTATATAACGAAGCTAAAAGGCCAACTATCACAGCTGACTGACTTTACAAGTTAACGAGTAATAGTCGACCTACGTTTATAAAATGTACTTGAATTACATGTGGAATACGGAATTTATGGGAGAACACATTTTGGTCAGTGGGTCGTCTTAAGGGTGGATTGTAAGGCCATGTTTCTCAGACCCTAAACGGTTTTTATGGACAAGGTCAACCCAATACTACAATAAAGATGGTAAATTTCGGTAAAGTTAAAAAGTGTTCGAAGGCACATTTCTCAGAAACATTGTATATTGTGTATTAATTGTTTTCTATAGACAAGACCTCGCTACAGCCAAATGAAACTGGAAAATTTCGGAAAAAAAGGATTTTTTTTAGTCCTCGTTTCGTAGTGCCTCCAAGACTCCAACCCATGTTTTTCAACTGCAAATGTAATTATTTAAATCAACTACGGAACCCTCCACTGTGCGTCTTCCGACCTATTCTCATACCTACCAAATAAAGTTTCATAAAAATCGGTCGAGCCGTTTCGGAGGGTGTGCGACGACAAACACCGTGACACGATATTTTTATACATAGGGTCTAACTATTCATAAACGAAATATTTTCAGGGAATCATCTAACGGCTATAACAAAGCCATTTCAAGGGATTTTTTTTTATCAGTGTATTTTTTATAAAAAAAAATAATTTAAAATTATTGACCACAAAATAAATACTGGCTCCTTATTTTTTTAAGCATCCATTACGGTAGTTTACTACGTCGTATTTAACTACTGTCATTGTTAGAATATAGGAGTAAAGGTATTATCCAAAAAGTCTCAAAAAAATTAAAAATATAATAATTATGTAAAAAAAAAAACAGCCAGATAATTTTTTTTCGTTGATATGGCGACTTTACGACTTATAGAAGTTACTCTTAAAATATTTCGTTTATGAAAAGATAGACCTTATATAAGACGATAAGTAGCTACCAAACTGTTTCACAAACAAGCTAGTCATACTTCGTGTGTACACAAAGCTCAAAATAGCATTTGATACAGGAAGTATATTGGGCTAGCCACATTATTTTGAATGATGTGGTCAGGCGCTTCGTGAATAAATTAATGGTAGGCTAACCAGGGTGCTAATAATGAAGCTACATTGTTCATAATTTGTATTCACATAAATACGAATAGCAATAATTAAAATTTTGATAAATCCTAACATTTTTTGTAATATTTACGGCGTTATTGGATACAGAGTTGTAAAAAAAAACAATTTGATTTTTTTTACATACATATAATCACGCTTTTTTCAAGCAGATAGGCGGAAATTATAGAACACTTCCTGCTAAGATCCTCTAACGTAATCTTTTCGCTTCGTTCATATATCTGGTCGTTCTCCAAACCGGTTGCGAGTACTTCGCACGTAACCTGTCTGAAGAACACTCGATACCCTGTTTAAGCTAGGCGCTGAGCACGCGACGCCTGGCTTCTGGTCGCCTGCAGCTGTTCCCGGAGCTACGCCGCAATGTGTTTATCACCGACACGGCGCGGCGCCCTGGCCCTACGCGACTACGCCACTGCCGCGTTAGTGTTTTATTTTTGTTTTTATTTGTCAAAATATATCCTAACGACTCCAGTGTATGTTAATTTAGTTTATTATATTTATTTTGATTAGTCTTTTCGAATTAATATCAAATATTCGAGTCTTGGAGCAGTGAAAAAATGTGGGCCATGGCTATTGTTGGCCCAGCTTTACGGTAGGCTCAACATAAACAGTTAGTGGTTATCTGAGGAGCCACAGTTCAGTTGTTAAACGATAGTAGTTTATTCTGAAATAAGAAATCCTACCTACGAGACTGTGAACTCTGCGTTGAAAAACTGAGGAAAATGTAGTAGTTTGGCGACTGTTAAAAAAACCAAAAGTAAGCCAGACTTTCGAACTGAGGGAGCTAAATTTGCTTTTAATAGTATGCTAAAGGAAAACAAAGTTACTGCTGCAGTTTCACGAAAAGTGTCACTCAAAAAATAAATATTAAATCTTTGTCAAACCAAGTTCTTTTTACGTTCAAATAACCCATATTTTCCAGAATGTCCTCCTCTTGCTTTAAACATAAGAGAAAAGAGACAGACTTTTTACGGCCATATAAGCGAATAATATCTGATTAATCATTCATAGACTTAAGTAAAAAAATATTTTAGGAATCTCGAAATCATTTTTCAAAGTTTGTCGATAGACACCGTAGATGTTTTTATATTGATAATTATGTCATTTTTAAGCCAACACTTTTTTTTTTTCTTAATTTCAATTCCATTTTTGTAGCGTTCCATAGAACGCCTTTCTCCAAATTTTAGCTGTGTGGTGCTAAGTCTCGGAGTAAAATGGATGTGACTTACGGACGGACAGACAGACAGACGGACAAGACGAATCTACACAATTATAAAGGTTCCATTTTTGAAATTTGGCTACGGAATCCTAAAAAGACACAATCCTACGAGCTGTGATAACAAGCTGCAGTACACGAGCTTATGACTATTTTCTGGCTTTCGCTAAAAGCAATTGCGGTGACTGATCATACAATCCCCGGTACTCTCCAAAGCAATTTAATCGCGGTCTGCTATTCTGTGCAGCATTCGCAGCCAGTCTACTTTCCGTAGTCAGCTGAATGAACTAATTTATTTTACTTTTTTCCTCCTCCCCTTCAAAAAGCAAGTAGCAAGTGAAGTAATTTTAGGTAATGATATGAAATTCTAAACAAACGTTAAAATATTCTTCTCTGAATTGGGTAAGAACAATAATTTAAAACTTATATTACAGCGAAATATGCAATGTGGAAACTGAATTTTATTTTATTCTCAAGCGCGGTTCTTATTGACATCATACAAATAACAATCTACAATCACATCGTGAATAAAGAGTGTGTGTTTATCGATGTAAATATGTAATGTTACGAAACTTTAACAAATGAGCTTTTTTGTGTATGGCTTTGGTATATGAGAGAGTTCTGTGGGCCTAGTGCCAACTATGCGATAGTCACTTCTTATGTAGGAGAGTGGGGACTGTGCCAACTAAATTCACCCTCCGGGCTGAATAGTTGGCACAACTCAACGGAAGGTAAATAATACATCTGTAAGGAAACAAAAATATTTTAAGTGGCTTAGTACGTGTAGAGTGTTACCTGCAAAACATTTTGTACATCAAGACTTGTGCTGTGATCATTATATTTGGGGACAATATTAATTTGAGCTCTTGTCTCAAAAATATGTGTACCTTAATTAACAATTGCATCTCATCGAACATGTCTATATTATAAGAATTCTCAAACTTAAGTGGCAGGACTGCCGGAGTTGGCAGGGCGTTGTTCTCAGAATGCTAAGCCGACGGGATCGTTACTTAGAATGTCTTTACAAATTTTAAAAAACAGTGTCGGCAACCAGCATTTATCATTTAAATGAATACTGCATATAAAGCTGGAGGCATACGTGAATTAAGCGCCGTTTTGGACGTGTTTTTGTATGCCAGTTTATCTTTTTAGTTGATAGACAAATGACATGCTATGTAACACCCGCTTTCACTACTTCCTAGTGTTTAGCTGAGAAGTGGTGGAAGGTGTCACATGTTTCTGCGCTTATACAGGGTGTAAACGGACCCTTCACGAAGGCGTCAACCAAGCATTATGTACATCCAACTAAGTAGCTTTACGCAACAATTATTGCTGAGAAAAGACTTTTTTTTCGGGTGAATAATCAAAATTTAAGATAGAATTCAATGCAACACACTCAAAATATTGTGCTGATGGACGGATTGAATAGTACGGGGGTCCTGCAGGTGTTTAAAGTAAAAAAATCTAACATTAAAAACATGTATTTATAAAAAAAACTTGTGATAAAGCTCGAGGTTTGACCCCCAATATCTCTGTAACTAGAAGGTTCCCAGGTATGGTCCAAAACAAAAAAAAAATCGCAATGACGGGGACAACAAGTGCCTGTGTAGGTCTATCTCTTTCACACACTGGAATTACTCCTGCTTTAAGACATCATAGTAACCACCGGATATATGTATGTTCGTATTATTACTTCTACCTTATTCGGTCATTTGCAAAGTACGACTTTTTTCGACACATATATTTTCTTCTCCATATAAGAGTGTTTCGTTTCACGGAGACTAATCTTTTTCAGGTCAAAGCATTTCGAAATCAACATATGTATAATATTATTCTACATATTATGTTGATATATTATTTGTTCCCATATATTATTATTATTATTTTGTCTATTATTTCCCGAATGTTGTGCCTTTATAGCGTGGTGTTTGGTGAATAGGGATATGTTAATCTGATAGGCTAACGTTGTGATATCAATTTTACTTGCCAGCTACAGTATCTAAACCGCTAGGGCTCTGCCTACTAGCTCCCACTTGTTTCCTAGTAGACCAATGTCACATTAGTGTTTTTTGGTAAACATATTTAATTTATTACAGTTTTTACTGATTCCTTATTTGACGACTAATGGTATTTAGGGTGCAGCTAAAATATTCTGTCATGATTGTAAATCAAGGTAACATTGAAGATTGAAAAGGAACGGTTCATCGAATGTCACCTGCACCTTCCTACAGCGAGAGGAGTATAATATTGATCTTACATGTGTATGACTAAAGAGCTGTGCCCTAAGCATGGGAGCAAAGTGTTCTAAAGTGTGCCTTTGTCTGGGCTTGGTTGAATTTAATCCGCACTACATCTCTGCTCCGGTTGAGTAAAACTTGAATCTTTATTGTGTAGCGTACGAGAAGTGCTATTTGCTTGGTCCACACCTTAACTATTATTTTTTTGTGGGTTTATAAATTAGTTAATAAACCAACAAAAAAAGAATAGTTAAATAAACTGGCCGAGTTAAGAGACGTTGCATGAAAAAAAATTCTTACGAAAAAACCTAATGTGTTTATTAACAGTAATGGCATGTCATGCATGTGGTCTTGTAGTGAAGTATTTTATAATGATGAGTATAACGCTTAAGAGGTCTAGGGTTAACAAATACTAAGCTTGTATTATTGGTTAGTCACCAACATGTTTGTAAATGCATATGTAAGTACCTACCTAAAAAAAAGGAAGATTTTAAAGTTGTAGTTTGGAAAGAAAATATTTTTTGACCATACCGTATTCCATAAAATCCACATTTTCCATGTATTACATATATAAAAGAATGGTAAACCGACTGACTGGGTTATAAATCAACACACAGCCCAAGCCGCTGGTCCTATAGACATGAAACTTGGAGGGTGTGTTCTTTGTGAAGAGTAAGAGAAAGCCCGTCACTTCAAAACTCTCTCTTTAAGTTAGGATCTTCAAATTTTGTATTTAAACTGACGATTGTAAATTAATTTATACGTGTCTCAGCGATTTTGATAATTCTACATCCGAAGGGTTAAAAAGGGGGATGCAGGTTCGGTTATTCGGATATTTTTTGACATCCACGCGGGCGAAGCCGCAGGCAAAAGCTAGTTTATTTATAATCCTACTTATAACATTACTCATCAGTTTCAGTCAGTTACTTTTTTCATACCATTTTATTTGCCACTGCTAGGCAAAGGCCCCCTCCTTTTTTAAGTCTTCTCCGGCACCATTTCGAACCATTTATTAAAAATTATTTATTTAAAATACATAAACAATTTTGAGTTTAACACTTTCTAACAATAACGGAGTGTGGAATAATCACTGAATACGCCTTAATCTATGGGTCTTTGTTACCTGAAATAAATGGATTATTATTAAATATCCCCGTATCTTATACAGTCCGAAACCGTATCTAGTCTAGACTTTTATCTTAGGCAGGATGTTGAACTATTAATAAATAGTAATTTGCGATATAAAGTCTGACAACCGGTCTTAGCAAGAAGTATCGTATTACCCAGTACTATCTGGGTTGCGGAGGTCAGATAGGCAGGCGCTTCATGTAAAATACTTGTATTCAGCTGAATCGGTAAGACCTAAGTAAGTAAAACTACCACATTTTTCTGTAATTAGGTTGATAAAGCCGCAAAATAATTTCGTGGTCTAACTGCTGCATCTCTGTTCAAAACGAACGTTATTCCGATAATTTTAATTTCTTGTATTCATTACATTGAAAATTAATAAACGCTTTAATCAATTCTGATTGCCATTTAAGGAATAGTCAGTTTTCTTTTGCAAAAACTGAACAGGGAAATAACAAAGTAGGATGCTTTTTCCGCCCTAAATCTTCCGGCAGTAACTCAAAGGTTAATCAAGGAGTAGAAGCGTACTTTTCTTAACTCTCACTGTTGAACTTAAAGCTCACTCGACAGCAAGATAATTAGTTCTATGCAAGCAAGCACTTATACGAGCCCCTTTTCTATAAATACTCGTTCGTATTAATGGGTAGGTTTAAACGTGATATTAACAATATACTTACTAAAGGCACGTTGGCAAGCGGCATGAATATTATAAAAGCATACAGGGTGTAAACGGACCCTTCACGAAGCCGTCAACCAATTATGTACATAAAGAAACTAAGTAACTTTACGCAAAAGTTATTGCTGGGATCGTCTTCTTGTTTTTGGGGTGAAAAATCACGTTTTACGGTAAGATTCAATGTAACGCACTCAAAACATCGTGCTGATGGATAGATTGAATAGTACGGGGGTCGTGGAGGTGTTTAAAGTAAAAACGTTATAAATATTATTTATAATGTTTTTGAAATAATATAAATATTATTTATATTATTTCAATACACTTTCGAAGAATTAAAATATTAGAGCGGAAAGTATTTTTGTCGAATTATTTGGAAACTATGATTTAATTTGCTTCTTTGCCGCACTTTGCTTTCGCCAGGTACAATGAAAAACAGCCTAAAATGAAAAATAGAAAATTTAAATATTTTGGAATTTGAAACAAATAAAATGTGTTACTTAATTGTTCATAAAAGTCAATTTTTGTTTTACATAATCATGTTTATCTATGATATTCTATTTATAAACACAATTTCAATACTCAAAAAATATTTACGTCTTAAAGACGCATATCTCTATGCCGAGATTATAAAAAAAACACCGCCGACAATAGTCATTGAATCTTCTCTTGGTCTTAGTATAAGTTTATTTCCGCACGAGTGCAAAAAAATATTAAAAATCCACGCTTGTGCAATACATTGCATGTTGAACCTAATCGTAGTGCGATAAGAACGAGTTTTCGAGAAAGTGTATTAAAAAAAAATATCGGAGAGAACAAATGCCTTTCAGCTTCGTTAAGGGTCTTCTTACTTAATCATGTAAAATTTTATTGCCAGTCACCATAGGATTGATCTTATGATGACTGGCAATATTTGTAAACTTATCCAAGAATCGAAGATTATTATAGACTGTATAATGATTTGCTGGTTTTCCCACGCAAATACTGTTAAATGTTCGTGAAATGATTACGCAATTTTTATACCGACTACGTCAAAACTTTTATTAAACAAAAACAAAATACAATACTCTTGATAACAGATACAGTCATACAATTCTGCGCACATTTGTTTCTTGCGCCTTTCGAAGCAGATATCAGTAAAACTATGATGACAATCATATCTTAATTTGCATTCCATAATGTGTGAAGATTTTAAAATGGGCTTAAAGCGTAGGTACAATTACGAAACCTGTTTAATGTGTAAAATAAAATCTAGTGAATTTTAGTATTTTATTTTCCAAAACCACAACGAGAGAAGTCGCGAATAAAAGCTAATAATGTGTATTTTTAATAAAATAAATCCAGAAACCCACATTATGACTGTATGATAAAAAATCTAATGTACGGAAACCTTCGAACAATACAATACATGATGTATTAGTAGCAACGGTGCATAAACAGCCCGATATATTTCTAGGTCGCGATTGCATGAGCCGGCTTCAATCTATGTTTATTAGTATGCTAGGGTTTAAACACGCTATTCCGTTCCGGTGCCCTACATTTATCAAGTTTTTTGTCCTTTGTTCAGGTAAGCGGAAAACGAACCGTACAGCAAAAAGTTTTACAAGAATTCCTTGCAAAATTGTAGTCCCGTAGTCTAGACAAGTTGCCTATGAGTGCTGTATATTAATTCTTTTCGCCAATAGATCGTTAGGACTTAAGAAAAGAGAACTTTTATTTATCATTCTTTTAACTTTAAAAGTGCAACTACGTTCGCGTTATTTTTTTTAAGTTGTAAGATTGAGCTTTTGCGTTATAGGGGTTTGCTTTGCAGTAGCTATTAGTTGACGATCTAGGAGCTAGGAAGTGCCATGTCATCAAGCACCAAGTTCCGACATACATGTTGCCGTCGGTCGCTGGACCCTTCAGAAAGTGCTATTGAAGAAGAGATGGCGAACAGGACATAATTAAGATAATCGATTTTTTGTTATGTAGATACATAATTGCCCTCCAAAAGTTAGTTGAAATTATTCACTTCAGACTTTACATCGCATTATCATCCGAAATCCTAGTTCTAAATGTTTGAAGTGTGGATTATTATAACGTTTTTATGAACTAAACCACTGTGAAATTAGAACTTAGAAAAAAAAATACAATAGATGACGCAGACCAGAGAAATTGGGCAACTTAGAACAAATTTCGAGATTGGCAGAAACTACAGCGCAGCGGTTCCAGCTGCTGCACCGTCGAATTGCGACGGTCTAGTGGCCGAATTTGAAGTCGACAACAAAACGTACACGTCCAACAAATGTGCCCAAGATGTGGAGGACCTGTGCAGAAATTATTTATGCAATGGTTACCAACGTATACGTTGATTGTGGCCTGCTTGGACGCTAACTGGCGTCGTAGCTATATGGCTTAAGACTGAGAAAATACACCGATCCTGTTATGAGTTAAAGGCGGTAATCGCCAAAGAATTTCCTGATTGTATTAATTTCAAAGAATCCCATGAATTGCAAGAAAGGTAGATAGCGAAGCGAGCGAAAATTGCCTACTGTAGCCCTGTAATTCATTGTGAGCGGCCATTATAATGCACAAGCATAAGATCTTGAAGCATTAATTTGCAATGAGAGTGCTCGGACTTCAGGTGCGAGCACCTCATTACGGTATTTTGCAGCCGTTAAATTGCTTTACCTTTGGGTAAAGGGCAATTTAACGGCTGCAAAATACCGCGGTCAGTTTTCCCGCCTAGACATATACCCGCCCACAACATGATTATTTCACTTTAATATGGATGGACTTCCTAGGGATTTTGGCGGCAGCTCTCACGTTCAGGTGTTCGCCAAACACATATTCTTTGTGTATCTGGATGGAACTCAAACCAGTATACATCTGAGGATTGTTTTGTTTGCCTATTCTAATTTTTGTCCGCGAATGGCTTGTCGTAACGCAGGAATCTGAAGAGCATGAAGGTTGACTCTATACAGTCTCCTCCTGCCAGTTTGATCGCTAACAAGGACCTGGGGTAACTTAGAAATCAATTGACCAGCTGTAGCGTTTGGTTGTCTTTCGACGTCATTTGTAAAAATCGGTCTTGTCTGGCGATGGGTACCCTAGTTACTCATTGTGCCGCTCAGCCACCTCGCCGGTATCCCGGTAGCCATAGCACAATCTTGATATGACGTTTTGACTCGTGCCTGTTGCATCAGCAGCATAGCACTGGCTTGCGTCAACTACCAGCATGCCTATTATTCTCATTACCTCTTCTAGGGATAAACTTCGGCGTTCCAAGCTGCAAAAATTACCACGAGTACTAATTAAATTAATAAAAATGTGTAAAAACATAACAGACACACATAACATCACGCCTGTAATCCCCTAACGGATAAGCGGTGTACCTAAAAGAACACCAACATTTTGCCAGTTATGTTTAAGTTTCATGTATTAGCAAAAGAGAGAATAGATGTGCAAAGCGGAGAAGAGAGGACATGCGTAAGCGGTAGGGTGTATCCACCGAAGCTGTGCAGACATGTGCAAAGCGGAGAAGAGAGGATCTGCGTAAGTTCACCGAAGCTGTGCGGAGATAAGCAAAGCGGAGAAGAGAACAGATGTGCAACGCGGAGAAGAGAGGAAGAACGGAGAATACTCGTATTTCACTCTCTTTCATGAATTAGACGATGAAAGCGTTACCAGGTCATATTTGAACCATATATTATTTACCAAGATACTAATGATAGGAGATGTTTCTGCACTTAGGAGTGGCTAGCGGTATGTATGAAGTAAGTAATTAAAATTGTTCAATCAACCGCCGCCGCCGCTCACAGCACACAGTACGCCGCCGCACACAGCACACCGCTCACTAAACGCCGCTCACAGCATACCGCACCCCGCTCACCGCACGCCGCTAATGTCACTTCTTGACTCCGCTGGCGAAACAATTGGGAGACATCTCCTATTCTCTCTGCTTAACCGTTTCCATTAAAGCTAAGCGGAGACAAAACAACAAGAAGTGTAAAAATTCTATTGGTTGATTACAACACATCTCCTCTCCTCTCGTCTTGTTTCCGCTTCGGTGGAGTCCCATCCTAACACTTTGCCCAACCTGGGAATCTAACCTAGGACCTCATGCTCAGCAGGCACGCTTGCGAACACCAGACCAACGAGGCATTTGTAAAAACCAAAAAAAAAAAAAAAGAAACATGAAAATATCACTTGAGGAAGAAAACTTTTCGGTTTTCAGTAAATTCTATTTTGCTGCCTTCGTAATACTCTTTTTGTATTATAATTTCGAAAGCAGTAAATTAACATGCCAGCAACAAATTACTTTTAAATCTTTTTGAAATGGCCAGAACTGCTAAAAAAAAATGTGAACTATCCCTAGACAGTGTTGATGTGTGTTCACATATACTCGTACATATATCACGGGGATTATTACCAGCGTTATTTCTTACTTCCCACTTCATTAAGTATAAATTTATACAACACAAATAAGATCCCGTTCTTACTAAGAGAAGTTTTAGTTAAAAACTTGTTTCAGGAAATTGAGGCATTTATATCTGTATTAATAACAAAGAGCACAGGATGCAAAGATATGTAGGACAATCATAACAAAATATTCAATAAATCTACCAAACAATCTTTAGGGACATAACGTTTCGTGAAGCAGAATTTACTGCCGGGGGGGGCTTTGGCCTCACTTCGGTGCCGACAATAAAATGCACCGCATTGCGACTTTTATACGACACGAGGTATCATCTCTTATTTATCAAGCTCAGCAATAACATACATATGTGTTATTAATGTAAAGTTTCATTTTCCCATAAACAATCATATGATTAAATAAAAACTTAGCGTAGTTGTCGATATTATGCTGGACTTTCTGTCTAAATGATAGCAGTTGGTGTGGACGCAAAGACGTCACTTACACAGGCACGCTATGATTTCACATCTTAAATTGTGTTTGAAAAAAATCAAATTATCGTCAAAAAAACACAAATAAGCGCGAGTCGCGTAACTTACTCGCATAAAGCGAGTAGACCTGCACTGATCCTTCAATCACTGCATCAGTATGCAAGAAAGTTAAATTATCTTTCAGTTTAAATATCTCAAGGTTTTAACTTTTTATTCTCATTCGAGTTTTAAATATCTGAACGTTTTAAGTCGTACTTTTCATTCGTTGGAAAAAACTGGAGTTGCCCACTACTGCAACCACTCAAGAACTTACGGTCTGCAATTTTCCTCTAAAACACATAAATGAAATACTCATTCAGTTTTACAAAGTAACACTCGCCGTGAGCTAGCTTATGTGTTTTATATCCGTAACTTTATTTTCAAGCGTCTGTTTAGTGTTCTAACTTTTTTTTTCCGTTCCAATTCAAACTTGGTTTTAAGTTTATTGCAATCACGCATTAAGTGAAATCGTACACGATTATGTACCCGCAATCGGTGGGCGTAGATTACGGTCTGAAATCTTTACACATTCACATGCATCTTCATGAATGCATTCTTTTTACGTAGGATATCCCTATTCAACGACGTTCTAACAGAAGAAAATGATTGCTTTAACTGCCTGATAGGATATGTTAAAATACAGCAGTTAGAGAACAAATCTACACTGAAAAATCACTATTTCATAATGCTTTTATCCAGAATTGAGCTATCATAACTTCCCTCAGGTTAGCCAACGGTGATGGTGGAATGGGGATATATAGAATCCCTGTAGACACCGCTAGAAAGTTCTGAACAGTGAAGCAATGGAAGTCGTAAAACCAAAAAAATTCGTCGGTCTTAATTTCTCGTAGTACCAGCTAAGAATAATAATATTTTTTTAAAATACGGTTCGCATTCTGAGGAGGTTCCTTTCTCTGGAGCCCTAACCACCGGTAGCTTGGACCCTGCTCCCGATACCGGTGGACCACTATTTTTTTATTTTTTATGTTTTTTTTTTATATTGTTTCATATAACAAATTATATGAAACACGACAGGATTGCACCAAAAATGGAAAATAGGGGAAAACACATCGGAAAAAAAATGTCACAAAAAGTCACCAGTGATTACAAGAAGCCAAGCCAAAGAACAACAAGATGCACATTCACCATCACCGGGCTCATCACTCAGCTCCACTTTGCCGCCGCCGGATCCCGGATAGCTTGTGTCACCGGCACCAGCAGTTGCGTCGAGCTCGAGCGACGAATATTTCTCTCCGCCGACGTCGCCAACACCTGTACGTCGGCAGTGGAGAGGCCGGCCATCGAGAAGCTAGGGACTTAGGGGCCATCTGGCCCCGAGCCGGGTCCCCGCTGCCGGTGGGTGTGTGCAGCGCATGAGACTCAATCCATAAATGAGAACGTCATGCGCGCTTACTACGGGTCTACAGAGCGCGCCGCGTAATGGAAGTCGATGTTAACATCCCGCATGAGAACCTCGTGAAAGCTGAGAAAGAGAAACAAAAAAAATATCTCGACTTGGCACACGAGGTTGTCGACCCGTGGAATGTGAACTCGGCTATCATTGTGCCATCACCACCTTTCGAGGCTCTTCTTAAGTGTTTGGAACAAGGGCCTGATTCAGAAGGCAGTACTCCTCGATACGGCTCGCATTGTGAGGAGGTTCCTGTCTCTGGAGCCCTAACCACCGGTAGCTTGGATCCTGCTCCCGATACCGGTAAACCACAATTTTTTATATTTTTATATGGTTTTTGTTTAGAGATATTTAAAAATGTAATTAGTGTGTAAGAAAATAAATAAAAAGAATAAGAATAATTTATTTAAAAAAGTATTACTAAAAGTGTACATTTAGGCGCAGTAGTATCATTTCTCATACGAAAGTATAATTAGTACTTATAAGGAAACTATAACTAAAATATATTCAACAGTTGCAAGTATTCAATAGTTCAATTCAGATGTCTGCGACTTGCCCGATCTAGGTTTATTTAAATCTGTTTCAGGCCATAACTTTACCTAGCACGTTTTAATAAGGACAGTAAAATTATAAAATTAAATTAATCTATTAACAATTATAACCATGCTTAACCAAATTGGTACAAAAGAAAAAGACTAAAACTAGCTTAAGTAAATATGTACAAATATATACGAGGGGATAACATAATCAAAAAACAATTTCTAGAAGTTTTTCTGTGTCTGTGTAATTAAGTATCGCTAAATAATCCGACATTACCAAACTACATGTTGTTATAACTTAAACTGTAGAAGCTGAAGGTATGAAGTTGCATAAATCGCTAGGCTCTATGGAAAAAGTAGTTCATTTAAGCAGAAACGTAAAGCGTTCAACTATACGTTGCCTGCTCTAGAGCTATACCAGCTAGTGGTCTTTATTGGGTTACATCAGATGATGAGTATAACCCCCCAGCGAAGGCATCATAAATAAATCAATTTCATTTGGAATTGATGAGACTGATAGAAACTAAAATAATACCTCAATTCGAATTGTGTATGCAATTCCGATGGAAAGTAATTTTAGATGCATTAATCCCTGAACAAAAATACCTTATGGCCGCCATGATATAATTTCTAGGGTGTTTCATTAAAAAGTTATGCAATTATCGGTTTGCTCATTAAAACTTGTTGATTTGGAAAGGTTTGCTATTTTATATGTACCCCGGAGAGTAGCAAAAGAGTGGATTTCTTCATATAGACATGTTGTTATGGTAGAAACATCACATTACCTCTGACAAAATTAGATAGCAATATTTGTGTGGCAGATCCTGCTAAAACGAAATTTATTTATGAAAATATTAAATCGAGTGTCATCTACGGCGCTTACGGTGGCTCAAAGAAACCAAAACTAAAAGGCCTCAAATTCTGATGGTTTCACAGTTTTCTTAGTTCAAATGAAATATGTGACCCTGGATAATCGCTGGGTATACCGTATAATCCAGTTCTATCACGACCTTTGGTACACATATAAATGTAGATTTTTGTAACAAAGGAAATCATCAGACTGTATTTGGTCTTGAAAATCAGAATGATGAAGTCGAGCTTTATAAAAGTGGTCGGTAGATCAGCAGTTCCGAGGCTGTGTCGAGAATACTTGCTTTATGAATTTAGAATTGTTTCTCTCATGGGCAGCTTTACGTAGCAGGTTCTAGCGTTAGCTCTGCCAGCAGCTTGATATATTGGTACCAACACACAAACAACAAATGTGGTGTGAATCGAGAGAAAAGGTTCTATCTACTTTATACTTACCAGGACACTCAGAAAGATTGTCAGTTAGTGTATTATTTCAATTTATTTTGAAAATACTTCTACTAAGGATGAAGTATGATAGACAGTCGCACCAAGTAAACACTGTATTTTAGCTGCATCGGCTTCGACTAGAAGCCGACCCCTACATCGATGGGACGGCTAGGCAGATGATGACAAATAATCATTTTTACACAAAACGATTTCCATAATACATGCTTACTTCGTGCGTCACATGGCTATTTTCTTCAACACGATTTGAAATGTACTTGGAGAAAAAACTTTAATTATAATTATTGTAGGACTGAATTTTACTTTAAGATTACTCAACGCGTTGCTTCTTGGGTCTCCTCTGCTAGTCAAGCTTAGTATAAGAAAGATTCACTAGGCCTGTGACCTGTGTGGAGTGAAGAAAATCCCCACAGTCAACCAAATCGTTAGCCATTAGACAGGTTCCAACGTAAACCAGAAATTACACAAAAAATACTGATTAGAGGCAAAAGGCAAATTGTGGGAAAGATTTTTAAAGGATTTTTCTGGCTTTGTCTGAAAAGATAACCGCAGTTTTAAATTTCATCATATGAATGTACAGTAGACGCTCAAAAGTGCACTACCATGTTAAAGATTATATTGCTATGACCTGTGCGAGCGCGATACAGCAGTGCGTGTGCGTGTGCGTGTATGAGTGATGTCTCCACATTCCACACATAACACACACTAATGAACTGTCGTCACACTACGCGAAATAGCATTATATTTCTGTTGCATTAATGTGATGACCTGTTCTTACCATTGCATTGTTAAAATTCGCGTAGTATTAACATGGGTTGGTAGCTGTTTGGGCTGAGCATGGGTTCACGATCAATGAAGTCCAAGTTCGAATCCATGTTATTACAATGTGTGGCTGTTTTTTTTTTCTTTGAAACCTTAATAATATTTGTATTTTAAGCAGAAAGTCGTTAGGTATTTATGTGTATTTATAATGTAGTCATACTTATTATTTATTTTTTATAAGAATTTAAATATTAGATAGTTATTGTATTATTATTTAACCTCATTAATTGATTTTTATTTTATGTTTTCGGTGTTGGAAGGTGGAAATAAAAAAATCATGCTGAATGTGACGTCACATTCCTATCTCGGCAAAAAAAGTTCTCTTGTCACCGTTCATAAGATTTTTTGTTGTATACCCACTTAGTCAATTCATAATAAGAATAACATAACACGGAAAGGATATTATAATAACACAAAAATAATTGTTGATACCCACTTATTATAGGTATCAGTATTCAGCAGAGTTAATTGAATACGAATATGAGTTAGACTTTATGAACGTGTTTTTTTTATGGAACGTCACATTGAATGTATTGAGGTTATAGCTTAAGTGTTCATTTTCTTGAAGAAAAGAATATTGAAACTAAACCCCAATTTAAGATCATTAAATTTAAAATTTATTTCTTAATTTTTATTTTTTATTTACGGTTATGTTAATATTACTAAATATTTAGTTACCCGGTCTACTTATTAAATTAAGTATTATTATTTTTTCGCCATAAATTAAGTCTTCCTTTTGGCAAGACTTGAAAGCCTTCTCGTCAGAAAATACAGTCACCTCCCAGTTAAAATCTAAATATTCTCGAGCAAAACGTAGTCTTTCCTCCCGGTGTTTTTGTGTCAAAAATGGTTTTTAGCTGGCTTCCGATGATGTAAACCTTCAGCATGGACTGCATGGCGAACAGTCTGTAATGTAGTATCCAATTGCTCTGCAAACATTATAGTTGGAATGAAACCATTTGTTTCATATACTTCCACCATAAAACGTCGCTGAGTCGGGTTAATAAGCGGCGGCCTTTCACTTCTTAGACGACTCTTCAGACTACCTTCTTCCTCAAACCTCTTTACCCAACGGCTAACAGAATTTCTAAAAAAAAAACAATATATAATTACCACTTGCAACTAGCAATTTTTTTAATAATAAGAAAATCACACACCACAACTATCATCATAATAATTATAATTTTTAAAAATAACTTACACATTTTTAGCCAGTTTCAGTTGAAATTTGAGAAATATTAAGCCCATTTTTACGCAAAGTGACAATATTTGCCCTGGCATCAATACTAATATTAGCTTGCATCTTGAATAAAGACAATCAAACAATACGCTAATCGTAATAATAACACAAACGCTCGTGACAAAGTTCACCAACTAACAACGTCATAACTAACTACTTAGTTCAATCCAGAAGTATATTTTGTTTCACATTCACCCTCATCTTTTTTGTTAATAATAAGTTCCAACTAATATTTAGAAAAACATATCTCATCGGGTCTAACGTATCATTCATAATTAAAACACAAAAAGAGTAATGTCACTTGGGTTCGAACGCAGGCTACACTGTGCGAGACATTTTATCTATAGCGTTAACCGCTAAGCCAGATAGACACATAATTGTTAGTTTGAAATTAAATATCACTAACTTAATACTCCGTCGCGGCATGACAGGCTTGTCACTAAGGCAAATGATCATTACATCCCACTCTTTCTGACTAGATAATTATGAAAGAGTACGATATACGAGATCGTGTATGTGTGCAAAATGTTTGTTATGGAAAAAGGTCGTAAGTGCGACTTGTTTTGATGCGATCGTTTTGTGAAACTGCTACTGCACTTATGGTCTCTACTGTACACACTGTAACACCAACATTTCCTCG
Source organism: Noctua janthe (assembly GCA_910589295.1). Taxonomy (NCBI): domain Eukaryota; kingdom Metazoa; phylum Arthropoda; class Insecta; order Lepidoptera; family Noctuidae; genus Noctua; species Noctua janthe. The sequence goes on from OU342552.1 coordinate 10,018,665, forward strand.
ATTAAAATACTAAGAAGCAGTTATGCCAATCAAGCCACAATTCACTACATGGTTTTAGTTTAATTTTAACGCTGTGTTTCTCCTTTCCGAATTGCGTAAATGATTATTTTCTCACTGAACTCAGGAAAATCTTTTTCTAATACCGAAGAACTTTGAATGCCACGTGGAAGCCAGGTGGTAGTAACGTGACCGTGGCACGAGTTAAAGAAGCCTAGCAAGATTATGAAAACTGTTTTTTTTTTTAATTTTGGGTTGATTTTGCTTTTTTGTTAGTAATTTTACGAGTAGGAGTTTACACACCATGCACATTTAGGGTTGTATGTGTTGGTTGAGTTTGTAACACGTTATTATAACGTACGTAAAGAGTAACGTCACGTAAGATGGACCTTTATATGATACTAGCTGTTGCCAGCGACCTTCGTCCACGTGAAATTTTATAGCCTATAACCTTCCTCGATAAATGGGCTATCCAACACTAAAATAATTTTTCAAATCAGACCAGTAGTTCCTAACGTTCAACCAAACAAACAAACTCTTCAGCTTTATAATATTAGTTTAGATTAATAAGTAAAGCAAATAATAACTAAGATTGAGAAGAACGAATTTAATTCGTAAATTACAAAGGTTGTACAATAAGTCGTACAATTTATTTAAGAGGGTATTAGTATAAGCATTATTAAGAAAAATGTTATGATTTAAGAACTGATGATAACCATAGCTGCTCCCGACACGCACGCCTACCAACCCCGGACTCGACGTTCAGCTCCGCATCCGCCACCGGATCCCGGATCACCTGTATTACCGGCAGCGGCAGTCGCGTCGAGCTCGAGCGACAAAACATTAGCAGTTTTTTTTTTACTCTACGAAGAATAATTTGTTAGCAGTATTTTTTATTAATTTCAATTTGGCGTTTTTGACCAAACGTGATTATTGCGTTATTTTGTACCACAATTTCAAACGTGGTTTAAGCAAACAAGAATGTCTAGGTGATATGATATCTGTGTTTGGTCAAGAAGTCCCATCCTTGAGGACTATAGCACGCTGGTACTTGCAATTCCAGCGCTCCCCGCGCTTCGTTGGGACTGGACGATGATCTTCGGCCAATTAGACCCGTCGAAGTGCCAATGCCAGAAACTGTAGCTCGTGAGGAGAGATCAATACGAGATGACAGGTATATAACTAACCGGCAATTAGAGGAGCTTTTGAATATTAAAAGTAAGCTACACAAATTTGGACTGAACAATTTGCATGTAAAAAAGGTTTGTACGCTTCGGTCAATTCCTGGTATCACGACAACGCACCTGCCTACAGAGATGGCGCTACCACGGACTATTGAAATAGAAGGCAGGCATCAAGGTGTTACACCCTCCCTACAGCCCTGACCTTGCTCCTTGTAATTCTGTTTATTCCAGGGTTCGAAATTATCAAGCTATTTATTTTCCTTGATAATTATTGGACAATAATTATCAGTTAATTAATTATCAATGAAGTTCATAAATTATTGTTAAATCATTTTTGTTATTATCAAGATAATTCTCACTTGGAACTCTGGTTTATTCCCTGACAACCAAACTCGCAAGACCAGCTGATAGGCGCGTTCGAAGAAGAACTAGAGTTAATTTCTAGACAAAAGTGGGAGGTCTGGATTGATGATTAGTTTAAGCGTATGATGAAATGTATTTATTATTCAAGGACGTTATTTAAAAAAAATATGATTGTAATAACACGATAATAGTCACTGAACACCTTTTGTATCAATTCATTCATCCACTTACTGCGCTTGAAAATACAAAGCCTAAATAAATAACTGGGTCTAGTAGAAACATTCCGTTGTACACAAGCATTCCTTTTTATCGACGTTGAGATTACACAAGATTTTCGAAAGGAACATCCCTTTTAAAGAATTAAAAACGGGGAGAATTTTTGTACGTGTGTTCGTCGTTTTTTAAGTTAGATTCGTGGACCTTGGTAGTTAAACTTGTAGTGGACTGAACAACCCTATACTTGGGCGTCACAAACTTTCACTCACAGATAGTCACTTCAGCAGTACTCTAATTCACTATATACGCGCTAGCAAGGATGAAGATATAGAAACAACAATTTCACAATGACAAATGGAATTGACCTAGTTAAGGGGCGGAAAATCTTAATAGCGAGATTCAGGAATCACCGCTCAACTAACAACGCCATCTATCGGTAGCTACGTGAACAATTTTAGTTGAACATGGACCGTTTACTCCAGTGAAGCATACAGATGTTTTTTTTTCACTAGTGTAAACGGTCCACTGAAAATACTTTTTTCATTCTACGTTCAATTTTGATTTACTAGCAAAAAAATACAGTCCACTTTTGTCTTCATACCTACCAAAAACAGGTTGCAATCCGATTACGTCGAAGAAATCCAATTTATTCCTTTTGTTATTTTATTTTATCCAATTGGCACTGTAGAGCTCAATACAATTAACTCACTATTTATTTCCGTCTTTATTACGATGAATGGAAATTACATCCGGTAACTAACTCCTCGTGTTTTTTTGTTTTGCTTTTTCTCCCAAGCAATTTAATAATACAGTTATAGGTTATAGGTTATACAATTTAATAATACAGTTATAGGTTATAGGTTATAGGTTATACAATTTAATAATACAGTTATAGGGCCGATGGATTGAAAGTAGTTTAGCGTAAAATATTTTTTATGCTTATGATTGATTTATTTTTTGTATAATTATTCATCTGGTTCCAGATGTCTGGTTGGATGCTTCACATGCGATAATGACTATTACCTTATAACTAACGCACATGTAAAGTGTGTATTGTTGACATACCCTTGCATATAAGGCTTAGAGTACTCATCGTCTTCCATGAACGCTGACTATATTACTTAAAAAGTGGAGAATGTGATGATGGTCCTTTTGGAAGGTTAGGAGAAAAGGGGACAGCGGAGTCACCTACTGCCATCACTGTAGGTGGTCCTTTAATGTAGGCAATGATTATATCATAATATGTGTATTACAATTTTCAATAAACTGCCAAGGAACATAATGCAACTTCCATTCAAATATTTTAATAATATATTAAGCTGAGAAAATGACATATTTTTTTTTTTACACTCTGCAAGAATGCATGCAGCACATAGTTGTTTCGTAAATAGTTTTATTTTGAGGTAAGTACTGAGTTGTTAAAGGTAGTTTTATTATTAGGTACTTATTTCATTTAAAACTAGTCATAGACAATAATATGTATTAAACAAAATAAGCATTATCTATATAATAATGTAAAAAAATTTGCATGCCCTAAACAGGTAAAATATGCTTTGTGCCACACATCACCAACTTTTATATCACTTTTTTCTACCTTTTGTATTTTATGCAAATATAATATTATTTTTACTCTTATTCAGAGTGTAGACAAGCACCCGAAGGACCAGGTTTGCAGTCGATACAGTCGTTGTCAAACAGCTAATAGCTTAAAGGAGATCGGGCAGAGTTCTATAGACTCTGGTCCAAGAAGCTTTGTTGATTCTAGGATATTCAAATCACTTGTTGTGTTTGATGGTTTTTAATTACCAAAGCTCATGGAATCTTTAAAAGAAGGGTTAAAATAATGCTTTTTGTTAATAGAATTCTTCTTTTTATTTCAGAGCAATACATATTGGATTATACAAGTGATATTGACCAATACGGGTAGTATCAAGCCTTCGTCAATTATAAACATAAGCGTAACCTTCACAATCATAATTATATAGAATACAGCCGTGTTTCAACGTACCTATGTCAAAGTTCACAGTTGGTCGCATTGGTTATAATGAGTAGAAAACGTTGTGTTTGGTAAGTTTTGGAAATACAAAATCTTCACGACTAAAATAATAAAGGGGAAAGCAAACACGGTTCATGGTATCAGTTACGACTATGTGTTCACAGTTGGTCGCATTAGTTGTAATTTGATGAAAACGTACCGTTTACCAAATTCTTGACGCAGCAAAAACCTTAGGGCTGTCGAGTATTTTTACAGAATAGTTATACGTACAACCCAAGGGGCGTTAAGCTAATGAATCAATCACCGACGCTCCTTATTTCTCCTGAATTAGTTTGTTGTTAGTAATTGTACATTATGGCGTTTAACATTTTTCTGTCGACGCCAATTTGCTTGTGCCCTTAAAAAAGAAAAACCCTCTTCGAACAAGCTTTAACATTATTTATGTATTAATCACCGATGCTTTTTGTAATTAAAGCAATCATTAATAACATATTTCATTTTAAATAATCAACAACTTTTTTTGAGCAATCCTTTTCTCGACATTACAAAAAAAAGATGCTCTTTCATCAGCTTCAAGAAAATATAGGCCTCGTTCACCGACGCCACTTGGACCGATCCCGCCCGATGTCCTTTAAGCATAAGCGAAACCTAGAAGCAACAAATACTATCATAACAGAAAAAAACTAATATTTCCGAGCGCCACTCAGCACAGGTATTTCTAGCTGCAAATTTTGTTTAACCGTATAGGTATGTCTCCCAAAAACATCCTAAAAAAAAACCTTCAAGTGTTTTTTTTGCAACTTACGCGATCTTTTATATAATTATTTGTATCAATTTAGTAACCATTTCTCTTTCTCTTAGGAGTTGCTGGCGCTTGCTGACAAGAGTACCGAATTAAATTTACTATAAATTCAATCCTTCACAAATAAGCCGATATTGTGTTGCGGAGATATGGGTACTACAAAATGTAGGGCAGGCACCTCCGCGGTCTACCACACTCTGGGGTACAGAGATTAAACAAATACACGCACAAATGTAACATGTATTCGCGCACCCTATCTATGGGGCATTGTTTACTTTCTACTTGCCATTTGACTTCGTGCGAACTACATTTAAACTACGATCACGTGAGGAAAAATTCAATTTTTTTAAGCCCAAGACGCGCGTGTCTGCGCGTAATCCGATACGAGCTTATGCGCTCTACAAAATACGCTAGTCTGAAACCGCTCTAAAGTAATCAAGTATGTCAATTAAATGTTTCGTAATTACCTGTTTTTTATATCTGGTTAATGGCGTTGTTCTATCATAAATTATTTTTAGAAGCTTAAAGGCAGGTTAATAAGTGTAAGTATTTTCTGACGCTTCACCGAAACACCACATGAAAAGTTTCTCTACCGGAATATTGAAGAAGCTGAACTTTCTTCCATGATGCGCACAAATTCTTCTCTTAGCACAAAACATGTACGGGATTGTAATTAAACCAATTAAATTAAATTTCTCGTTAAACCAATTGTAGATACGACCTAAGTGTACTTTTTTAACATGAAATTATTTTGGGTAGATTATTTGACCGACATAATAATAAATTATTTGTCTGCCCAAAAGCGTAATTAGCAGAATCCCGTTCAAGTTTATGCAAGTGTTAGCATGAAGCAGCAATAATGTAAACACGTGTATGTTGAAACATAATCTATTTCCTTCTTCACTTCAGTACAGCTCAAGTGTTTGGTAAAGAAACATACTTAGCTCGTTTTCACAGTTTGTATGCCCAAAGGCTTCTTTAGCACAGCCGGGTGCTATTGTTGGGTATAAATACACGTGCTACAAAGATAATGTGCAAAACTGCCCGGAGTGTCTCGGTATTGTACCCTTCAGGTTATTTTCATGCAGTTGCATTACTGGGACTGTACATAATCTTAATAACTTCGTTTTCCGGCTACTTCACATTGTTTGGAAGTCGAGATTACTTTCATACAAGCGAGGACATCAAGCTACGTACAGCTCGAACAAAAGCAATTTATTGCTTGAGTTACATATTTTAAATTTAATAATTAATTGTGATCTGGATGTGCAGCTATCCTTATTTCATTATTATAAATTTGTTATTTTGGGTTTCAAAATATAAGTAAGGCAAAGAGAGATAATTTCCAAAATATAAGCTTTTCTCTATAACGTCGAAAAAACAATTTGACTGTCATCATATTAGGTACGACTACACATAATGGTGGCTAGCATGTATTGTGGCGTATTTTAACGAGATCCATATAGACTGTCATTCACGGAGTCATCACATTTAATGATAACTCATTTGTTAAAATCTATCAAGCTGAGTAGGCTTCCGAGCGGACCAAAGAAATATGGCATTACAACATAAACAGCATTCGATTTTGTACTCATTTATTTTAAAACCATAATTATACTTTATTTTTATTAACCCCGTTCAATAATGCACAAGTGCAAAAATCTATTGAAATTAGATAAAACGTATTAACTCGAGACCTTGTTACCACGGCAATGTATTTTTAATCCAACTAATATGTAGTTTATGAAAAATGTTGCTAAGGATTTCTTGTGTACACTTGATTCAGCGTTTTACTTTTAACACTAGTCTCAAACGGTATCCGAATTAAAGTTGTACAATTTACAAGTCTGTAAAATCAAGTGAGATTTATTTTCCGTGGTGTCGCGCGCAGGTTTGAAGTTTTAATGCGAAGGAGTCCGGTCGTGTAGTAATTAGGAGGTGAGTACGCGTCGCATCGGCTGCGGCGGCGCGACGGTCGATAGCTGGAGCGACAGGCGGTGCCGGCCCGGGTCACGCCTGCCACGATCGATAGCGGCGCGGCGGCGGGAGCAGTCGAGCGCCACGCGCCACGCCACCGGACACGGAGCAGCGCGCGGCAGCAGTCCGCCAGTCCGCCTCGCGACACGGCGACGAGCGGCGAGCGAGCGAGCGCGCCAACGCGCACACACGCGCGATCTCCCATGCGACTGTCGGCCGCGTCATGAGCGGCGCCCGCCCCCGCTCCGCGCCGCTCCTGCTGGCGCTCGCGGCCGCCTTCCTACCGCAAGCCAACCATGTCGCGTGAGTACCACCAGCATGCATCGCAACCCAGCCTCACTATTTACTAACTTGCCCCAAATCGGTTGTCGGTTAATATAAAAGCTGAGTACAATCTCCAAAATGCTGGGACGATCGTAAATTTCGGCGAGCAGTAAACTGGCATGCATTAGATTTACGATCAATGACTACATCAATTCTTTATTATTAATAATTAATTAAAAGTTCTCTTTTCTATGTAGACATGTGAAATAAAATTCAGTTAGCTCGATTTAATAAGTACCTGTGTATTTAAGTCGTAATTTAAATTAGCAAAACAATTAAAAACTTGTAATAATTAAGATTATTACTCATCTTATCTATATTCTGCTTTATTATAGTTGAAAGTTCGTTAAGTACCTATGTAATTAAATTCGAAGGACTAGGAAAAATTGATACCTGCAGATTACACAGCATTTTGTTAACTGTAGCCATTTTTATTTTTATTTCTAGGTATTTTTACGGATCAAAAAGATCTTATTTTTAATTTAAGTGTTGGTTTAATGATACTGTAGAAGTTTTTGGTGACTTTGCTTTTCCAATATAATTAGGACAAGGCTAGGTAGATTATGACCCACATGAACGAAAATACGATTTAGAGCTTTCCACGTATAAGAGAGAATCCTTTTGTATTCTTCATTTAAATAATAATGTATCATAGATCTTATTTTTTAATGGACATATCGAAAGCGAGAAATACTTAAATTAATACAAACACTATGTGTGGGTACCTACGAAACGTGTGCCTCCCACTACTTTCTTTCATTGCGTCGGCATAATATGTAAATGTGGCGAAAACCTCCGCACATCTTGCGCCAAATCTTCTAAGGACGTATTCACATCTAATACAACTATTCAGAGGCGCAATTCCAGGTCTTACTAATATAATAATTAGTTCCATAACAGTATGTCGGAACCGAATGACGTCACGGGTCTCTCGTTCTTTGTAATTCGGCTTTATATTTGAGTACAAAGCCTTTGGACACAAGGACGAATCCACGAAAAATAAATTAGGGCGCACAAGAGGTGTTATTTCTATAACTGTTATGCTACACATTAATATTCTTATTTATTATTAATTTGCTTCTTTTTCATTATTTTTTTAATAAATAGACAAAACTATTACATATATAAACTATTTTTGAAAATGTGGGAAACGCCTGACCCCAAAAAAAATAAACAAAAAAGATGAATTGTAATTATTGACAGATTCGTTCATTTCTATTTGTGAAGTGATTAAAATTCAGGCTTTGCTTTCGACTTGAAAATAATATTTCGGGGAAAGTACCTAATAGAAAAAAAAAATAGAACTATAAAATGCATAATTATTAATAATCTTATGGATTTACGTGGATAAAGTAACACTGCATGGTTGGTTTTTTGATATCATTTTCACAAAGTAACTTAATTACATAATTTTCAGGAGACTTGAGAGTGTAAACCTACCTGCTATGTTCATTTTTAACTAATGAAAAAACTGTTTTTTTTTTCATTAGGTACTGAACTAATTAAAATATAATGAAACATTACACCGCGGCGCCTTTTTTAGCTAATTATCATTTTTCTATTGCCTGATAAAAAAATTAATTTAATTACTATAGAAGGAGTAGATATGGATGTCTATAGCTTACTTATTTCTTGTATACCATATTGTAACACAACTGTTAATGACGATCATAACTTAAACCTATTTGTAGTATTACCAATTCACGTTGCAGTCAATATTGACACTAGGCTACATATGATCACTGATTCAATCGCAAAGGAAATGTTTGCAGTAATAGATCCTAGTGAAGAATTCTCACCAGGCTTGCCGGTGCTTAAGGCAAGAGACACTGTGTGTAAAAATAAAAATAAAAGTACCGGTTGAAGTTCTCGGAAATCAGTTGAGTGAAATATTAATTTTATGCTACTACAAGTTCATTGATTATTAAATTCTGCATAAATCTGGTCTGCAGAAGAGTCACCGAGGACCGTTCTCAAGATACATTTTGTGATGACTTCATACTGTTGGGGTAACGATGCATTTGGCACAGCCTTTTAGTGTTCCACCGAAACTTCCTTTTACTGCCTCGTTGGTCTAGTGGCTGCAATCACGACTGCTGAGCATGAGGTCCTGGGTTCGATTCCTGGGTCGGGCAAATTGATGTTGGGTTTTTCCATCAGGAATTCTCAGTAGCAGCCACGTAATTTGGATTTGGGCCCGGTTGATGGCAATAGGCTCCCTACCTATTTGTACGTGGGACTTCAACATAACTATCGAAGTGTGGGTGTACTATTAGGTACACCCTTCCTAACCCTCCGGGGATTACAGGCGTTATGTTATGTTACTTCCTTTTAAAGCAATTCTTTGGTATAATATGTATTAAGTTAACGTTAATTTTAGCCAGTTGAAAAATAAATGTGTTTGTGTTCATAATGGCGACCACCGCCACGCCGTTATTATTTCCTTAGCGTAGCGTATACCTAACTTATGAATTGTCTTTAGGTTTTGAATTTTATTAATAATAGGTCTTCTCTCGTTCTCATTCATGTCTTCTGCTTTTTTTTATTATTTTTCATCGTTTTCAAAGCGTTTTCATCTCTATAGTAATGTTAACATAATACGATGAAAGATGGCATTTCCTTCGGCTTCTGACGGTACATACCATACAGACATACTAAGTAAGAAATAATCCTGTACATGTACGAGTATTTTACAATATTTATTTATTTATTTAGCACCAAATATTAAGATTATATTATAGCCACATTACAGACCAAGTCCAATACGATGCTACAACATATAATAAAACAATTTAAACAGTAAAATTACGTTAAAAAAAATTATTATAAATTATAATAGCTATAGTTAAAACATTAATACTTAAACATGACCAAGCTCATAGTTGAGACCCCTTTCAATTATTAAAAAATCATATTTATCATCATCATATTTATCTCTAAATTATTAATATATTATTATAAACAAAATTTTACAAAATATTCTCAAAAATCTGACTATTTCCCACTGTACCTTTTACTGTTTGGTGGTCAGTTAAACATATAGCATACCATAGGCTTTAACTTTGCGCCACAAAGTAACTAGAAGCTAGAGAACTACGCTGCAGTCTCGGCTCTATTGCGTCCCCCCTACGACGTGTTGCAATCCCACCTCAAGCACAATGGCTAACTTGCTTACTTGTATCGAAATGTTCAGGCGATGCTGATCCTGTGCATTGCTTTTACGTCTGCCTTAAAGTTTATTGTGTATGAGTATAATGATAGCGAACACCCCACGTCTAACTCTTTCACACTTGAAACAACTATTTATAATTTGCAAACCAAATCTCTTTATTTTCTAATTTGAATAACTAAATACATTATTAATTAAGAACTATTAAATAACCTAAAATAAATAAACTAACAACAAACTACAAAAGGGCATCAAAAAACTCCTCCTCAACGCTGTCAGCTGGTAACGTGCCCAAGAGACCGGCGGCGTTGCCACGTTGTATGGCAACACTTAGCCTCTGGTCAAATAAAAGCCAGCCCTTGGGTCACGGGAAGCGTCAACTAGGCGTTTCGAAATTAATTAAATTTTATAATTAATTCCATGTGCTTCTCGACAATTAACGAGAATGTCATCCAAGGCGTCCCGCCATCTTCTCCTAGGTCTGCCGCGTTCCCGTCAAGCTGTCTTAGGGCTCCAATTTTGCGATATGCGGGCCCACAGCTTTGCCGGCCATCTGGCAGACATGTCTGCCTGACTAGTCCCATTTTAGTTTTGCAGCTTTATGAACTTCATCAGCAATTTTAGTTGGTACTTCAAAATGTTTGTGTATGACAGTCGTAACTAAGTATGTATTAAGTCGTACTAAATGCAAAACCTTACACTGCCTAGCCTACAACGCACTTAGCCGGTTTTAATACATTCATAAACTCACGCCCCTTCCCACGGGGGTAGGTAGTCTGCCACCGCTGCTACCTGCTACTGTTCTTACATAGTCCTTTCGCCTCGTCTACGTTCACACATTCATCAACCGCTTTTAATATAATTATGAAAACGAAAACTATTTAGGTGTGAATGCCTCAGAATAAAGTTGTTAAAAAGTGCCGATACTTTGCTCAATTCAAATTAATGACTTGATTTTACTTAAAGGAATATACCTTCAAATATTTATTCGTTTCCCGAAAGTGAAGTAATGGTTTACACGTGGTTTAACTTATCTTTGGAAAATAATTTATCTGATAAGGTACATTACAAATATATATTTCTGCAAAAAATGCTATTAACGATAGTTTACTTATAATTATAACATTTCTTTTCAACTATAAAGTAGGTTATCGTGCTATATCGCTAATAAAAAATATAACGTGCAATGTTTACGTAATTATACTTTAATACTGAAAAAGTATTCAAATCCGATTTTTTTGCCTCCACAAGTTGCTTTAACGCGCAGAACTTGTATTTGCATACACGATCGAGTGCTCACGCGACGGTTTACACGCAAACACGTATTTAACTGTCAGCCTTACTAACCTTAGGTATTAAACCATTTTTTAAGTAACTCACATGATACGGTGTACAACAGTCAAGCTTTGCTTAATCACGCGCCTTCGTGACAAATCGAGAGTGGAAACAAGTAAGAACGCCACTAAAGAAATAAAAGGACATTTGGGGTCCTTGACCCATTAGGATATCATTCCAGTAGTTTTGGGTATTAGCTTTATGCTTATGACTAAGTTGTATTCCGCCGATAACCTTATACAATCGGGATATTCGGAAACAACGAGCAGCCCACGATCGTTATAACTTTCTCAACCCATTCTGTACGACACACAGATCTATCCCACACAACAGCTTCAGAATTTTGACCACAGCGTTATTACTTTTGTCATATCTGACTGTTTGATTTTCGTGTAAATCATCACAAGAAGTAGTTCAATAAAACTGCTCGTATAGTGAATCTTATTGCATGGCATTTACGTTCACATACGACATGTGTGCATTTTACTTTCCGTTTCTGCACTAGTGAGGCACTAGGCTCCAATACGACAATAGCCATGTAATAATCAAACAATTTTATACTATAGGTGGGCACATGATTGTTCACTGATTCATTTGGAAAGTCCTGAGAGAGGGAGTGGTTCTTGTAGCACAGGACTCTCACTTAGCACAGGACTGACTTCACAAAATTTTGTAACCAGTTTCTTGTGTAATAAAAATTATTGATTGATTCTTGAAAGTAGCCAAAAATAGTACCAAGACTATCTATGATTAAGTACCTAGTTATTTACTTATATACTTTAGACTTATCAGAAATGTTTTATAACTTTTCAAGTTACTGGCACTCCCTCAACGCGCCGTAGCGCAGTAGCGTCGGAACAACGTAGCACATTGCTACGCCGCGCATGCTCATAAAATTGGCTTGCTTGTGATAGAAAAATACGTTGAATTCCTTTCTACGTTATATTCTTTTTCTGATGAAATGAAAATAATCCTCTATAAAATGGTCGTCGCGTACAAACTCGTTTGGTTATTTTGTAATTCGTTCTTGTGTACGTAATTCGGATGACGATAAAACGAGTTAACCAGAGTTTATACGAACTAATACTATTTATGTACCAGATCGAGAAGGTACGCATTTTTTTGTATATAGTCATATTTACTTTGTTAAATAATTAATAAAAATATATCAACAATCCACAATCCTCATAATCGGCACGCTTTGTATGAAATAGGCGAACGAAGGTACTCCGATATTATAAGTAGGTATAAAGATAAATGAGCGAACGGTAAATTCCTTCACTCACGAAATTGCGCGTTTTTTCTAACCATTAGAAATGGCTTATTGGTCTTAAAGACTGTAAGGAAAATAGAATTTATTGTGATAATCTCATTTTATTTAAATTCTTGCTGTATTTATATCACGTTGTGTTTGAAGACATGCTAACTTGCTATTGCTGCCTATATAATACTGGAATTTTAAATTAACTGGTAGTTTTCTTTTCAGTTTAGTTAAATAGTATATCACGAGCACATCATCTGCCTAGCCTTTTCCCAAGTATGTCAGACTTTCGGGCCACTGACTACCTGTAACGACTGTCAAAGATCTATATTATAACCGGGATAAATGGCTTAACGTACTTTCCGAGGCACACGGAGCAAACTCGGTATGTAATGGGTGATCGAGTGATCACCCATGCACGCACCAATCTAGGAAAGCGCGGCTTAACCTGAAGATCGACCCGAGCGGCGGTTATTGTTTAGCCACGAGCACCTCCGTGTATATCACAAGCACAATATGATGAAAATTTTCATCTATATAATAAAGGTTGACTTGAAATCGTTTCTGTGCATCTATTCGCATAATCAATGTACTCGTAAGGTTAGATCGTATCTTGATACTGTAGTACCAGCTATGTTCAGTATTCGATAGTCATTCTGAGACTGGATATTTATTGAGTACGTACCTCATACCGTTTTATCGGTCGATTCATGAGTTACGTGACTTCAATAGACTATTATGAGGACAATGTTTTGCCGTGGAACCAAAATAGCAAAGTATTATGTCCTTCTTATATTTAAGCTTAGTCATTTTGGTTGTAAAACAAAATTTTTACCAAACATGGTTTGTTGATAAACATTGTTTCATTCTGTAAAGCGTTTTACGCGATCAGGTGCTTCCAAAAAAATGCGATCCCACCGGTATACGGCACTAACATGATCAAAATGTGCGCGTGTTCACTGCAATGTTGGCGCACAACTGCGAACTTTTGTGCGCGCACACGTATAAGCGGTGGAGTCGCGTAAACGAACACGTACTCGCTGTTTGCGCACTGTTTTTAGTAGTAGTGAAAATAGTACATTTTGATTCAAGTCGAGAAAAGTTTTCATTGCCGCCGAGGGTGTTATGGAGCCTAAAACTGCAGTGACAAATGCCCACACAAACGACTTTTTTAATACACTTACAAATAAATATATTTGTCCTAAATCATTATGAAACTACGATTTAATTTGCTTTTTTCCCCGCACTTTCCGCAGGTTGAAGTAACAGTACAGAAATAATTTAATTTGTTGAGAAAACCAATCGTTTTATAAACAATAATATTTATTTATAAAATGCCATTTATAAACACAATTTTAATATACAGTTTATTACACAGTTTATTACAATTTTAATACACAATTTTAATCAGGATTTAAATACATGCGGCTCTTTGCTGAAATGCAGTTTGGTGGGTGTATAAAATGAACAAACATTTTGCTCCTGAATAAATGATTTATTTAATGCATTCTGAAAATACTTTTTTGGAAGCTTAGTACGTGTTGTCTGATAAAGTTTCGTTTTCAGTATTTGAAATTTATCGTCAACTCCATTCTGAAAATCAGACGGATTCACAGAATGTTGTGTGCGCGAACAAAAGTTACGCACAGCTTTACCGGTGGAAACCTGTGGGTGTGGGTGGATGTGCAGCTCTGTACGCGAAAATTACCGGTGGAAACCTGTGGGTGTGGGTGGATGTGCAGCTCTGTACGCGAAAATTACCGGTGGAAACCTGTGGGTGTGGGTGGATGTGCAGCTCTGTACGCGAAAATTGTGTGATGGACAAATTGTTCGGGAACACACTTATTCCATCCACGCTTTAAAGTAAACTGAACAAGAATGTCATAATATCAATGCTATCAGTAGGTAACGATGTGATTAAAACAATATAATTAAAATTAAATGCACTAAAAACGTGCCACAGGAAATATGAAACTTTTCAGATAGTTTCAGAAACCGATTTGTTCTTAAATGTTCGATTTAGAATGCGAATATGTGGACCACCACGACGAACAAGAATGGCCACTACTTTTATCTTAAATAAATCTTTTCTTAATATTGAAATTTGTTAATTATTTGTTAATTATTATTTTAATTTTCCCAATTTTATTGCCAAATATGTTTTGATTTTTTTTTATTTTTTTTATTGCTGCTGTGTCTTTTTTTTTTATTGCTGCTATGACTTTGTTAATTTATTTTTAAATTTTATTTTTCCAACAGTATTTCCAGATGACAGTATTTCATTTTTTTTGTTTTTTTTTTAATTGCTATTATGACTTTGTTAATTATTTTATTTTTTAATTTTTTTTTTTTAATTTAATTTTATTACTACATAATGTGTTGTGTTTTAATTTGATTTGTATGTTTAAATGCTACTATAACTTTGTTAGCTTAGTTATACATCTTATTACGCATGCTGTGGTCTCCTGTAAGTGAAGGAGTACACCTACGTAATAGTTTTGTCGTCGATTATTTATTTCATGTGTTTGTGTATATCCTTTGTTGGAGATCCTAAATAAATAAATAAATTACGTTTACGTTTATTATGACTATGTAACTTTACCTGTTACAATTTATCATCGCGGACGTAAAACTGAATGTTCCAATTACGACGGACTATATATTACTGTCGCTCGTCGCGTCGGTCAGGTGCGTTCAGTTCGCCCCTGTAGCAAATGTATTAACATGAGACGATTCTTTGTAACAACATTGTTATTAACTCAACCAACCAACTTAGTTCAATATTACCGATATCCAGGGTGGAAATAATTTGAGATGGGGCAGTAATGGTAGGTGCCTTAATCGTTGTAGATAAAGGAAGATGGTCGAGGGAGACAAACTATAACTTTTTGAGAAATTTAAATCTTCATTTAAAGATTTTGGAAAAAGCGGACTGTCGGAATTTTCAACCACTAACTAGCTCGTCCGGTCATGCACTAACTCCACTTTCAAGGGCAGTTGAGTTCATCCCAAACTCAACATATAAAAACTCATTAGCGACCATTAATATCGATAATAATTAAAATCTAACCATCACTGCTTTCAAGACACAATCTACGCCTCTAGCGGGACCAGCAGAGCTCCGAGTCAATCATGAGGATATAAAATAATCCCTGTTTAATCATATTGGTATAAAAGTAATGCAAATACGTCGATTTTAAAATTCAAAATACACGTTTCACATAGAATATTTTATAATTAAAAAAAATATATTAATTAAGGATGATACTAATTTTGCTTCTTGCAAAACATGTAACTAAAAGGCTAAAGGATAATTTATTTTCGATTTCAAACTAGGCGTGCTAACGTTACGTTTACACCGCGTGCTAGGGCATCCGGTCTCTACTGATAAGTTATTTGAAATATCATCCATGCTTTGTTAAAGTATTTAATGACATTCCGATAGAGAAAAGGATCAAACGCAAGTCGTTTATTTGTCCCTTTTGACCAGATTCTATCTGATAAAACTCAATGGATGACCATTGAGTAATAATAATGGGAACCCCCTCCCCCCCTCTTCACTCAACAGCTCCTTGACAAAAATCAGCTTCCTCTACCCTCATCGTTCTCTTCACTTTCTAATAAAAAAATGACTCGGACAAATAGGCAAGGCAACAATCTTGAAGGGATCTCAAAGTAGCCATGACCTGTGAGAAATTGGGCAACACTGTGATCCAACTCCAGCCATATCCTGGCGAGCTACTCACGAACTGATAGAACGGATGGTGTCGGCTCTTGATGGAATTATCACACTGTGCCATTCAGATGAAAGTTCCTCCAGAGAACTGGGCATAAAATGTTCAAGAAAACCATATTTATGAGTGAAGTGACTAAAAATTCATTCCCAAATATCAGGAAATCGCCTGTATGCAAAGTTCGATTGGTGCTCGTGGTTGTGCAAATATAGACCCTGTACGCCACAGCAAAAAGTAATTTATTTTGCTGGCGTTATGAATTTTCAACGTGTTTTGCGTTGATTCGATTTTTGCTTTATCTGAATGCTTTTTCAAGTTCAGGGAGTTAATTTTCAGTCAAAGAATTTTGATAGTTACGGACACAAACTGTTTACTGCGACTGCTTCTCTTGATACTTTTATAACAACGAAATTATTTGCTACGCTCCTTCTTACATCAAAATTTTGCCCTTAGGACGCTTCAACATCGATCAATACTAGGGTTCAATTACATACATAGCTACGAAACATTTGTATTGGGTAACATTTACGAGACAATAACAAAATATTGACAGATATTCAGTGTATTCATGCCAAAAACCTTTTTCAAATCTAAAAGTTTGAATATGCATTGCCTGCGGGATAGTACAAGCGCGGTGTACTGAATGTTAAAGAAGCGCCAGCCAATGACGGTGGGGTGAACAAAATTAAACCCTGTTCCCGAAAATACAAGAGCAAAGATGTCCCGTTCGACGGAGTCCCGCGCACCGCGCAGGGCAGGTTTTATTTAGCCTCTCCCTCACTCCAAGATACGGCGGCGTCTATTTTTAGATAGCTGAAAAAAGGCGTCAAATCCCTTAAAAATTTAAGTTCAGTGCGTATGTTTGAGACTCGTGATCGTTCTTTATTTATAAAGTCGGTAACAGTAAAAGTGAATTTTAGATATTTACAAAGGTACTATTAACATGCAACAAAGATGACGATAAATAATATTTAAGCCTCAAGCTTAAATATTATTATATTCTCAAATTATTTTTACTGAAAAATAATGTGGTATGTTGCATAACAATGTAGGGAACATTGTACACCCTACCTACATAAAGGAGTGCTGAATGCAATCTACAATATTTTATTCTGTAAATAGAAACCGTTTGGAACCAAAAATACACAAATCAAATATCCTACGCATCTGTTTAAGGCTTTAGGTACATTATTGTGTAGGCCATATTAGAAACTCAATAAAAAATACTACTACGACAAAATATCCAATTTTTCTTTGACCCTTTAACAAATTACTGATTTACGATACTGGCCAATTGTCGTTATAGTCTTGAGAACCCGTTACGTACGTAACTTGCGACGAGTGAACAAGCGACAAGTTAATTAAAAAACAGCGGAGCACACTCGTGGACGAGTGTTTTATAGAAAACAGCTCAAGCATCATCAACCTTTTTAATAACATCGCGTCGTTGTGAAATGTAAGCGCTGTTATTTAATTTACCTTTTTTTCAAGAATAATACAAAATTCTATTAGTTTTGTTTAAATGAATGTCTGATTAAAAGAATACATCTTTAATTTGCCATAGAATAGAATACACATATACTTAAGTGGACAATTAGTACCTGTGACATAATTATATTTTATAGTTTTGGTATGGAGAAATGAAAAAATATTTCCACGATTGCAATAAAGTATGTGTAAACTAAATGCAATTAATACGAAACGTTGTTTTAATTTTTTTTTTCAGATGGGAAATCATCAAATCCCTCCCACTCTGGGCGGAGCGGGAGGGAGTGTCAGACTTGTACTGACTAAAACCCATCCATGTTCCTTCTTTGCCCTTTGTGTTCCAGGGCCACGGTATCTCTTTCGAACAGTCCCGCAGCCCTACGAACCTTTGATGTTAAAAAAGACATACTTAAGTTAATACAAAATCGAACTCCATTATTTTTAATTAAACCAGAGAGTATTTTTTTAATATAAATTCTAACATAATTATTCTCAAATATCCTCTTTAAAATCTTCCCTCTAAGGTTACCATAATATATGAACAAATGGCTTTAACAACATTTTCCACCGGCCGCGGCATTTCTGTATAGAACATTTTACGCGATAAACGCCCGTACTTCCGCCGACAACGTAAAAGTTGGCCGGTAACCTCCACGTATCGGTCTCCTTGCAACGTCAAACTTTCACACAGCAGGAATAAAAATACCTCGGAGATATTTTATTCGAACCACCGTGCACCAGAGTCGGGAAGTATCTGAATTTTCCAACCTTTTTAGAGTTTATATGGAAAAGTTTATTTCATAATGGAACATTATCTGTGGTATGAATTTATTTTAAAAATGTCTGGTTATTTCTCTTATTGTAAAAATCATAAAATGGAACATGCATGAAACTAACGTTATATAACAGATAATTTTAATATCATCTATACATATAATAAAATTGTAACAGACCAATGTCTGTACATTATTGTCATATCTTCGATATTGAAAAAAAAATTACATAAACCAACAGTTTTTAGGATTTTTGTCTGTATGTTTGTACGCGCATCACGCAAAAACTACTGCATGGATTTGAACGCAGTTTTAGATGCTTAACTTAAAATATAGGCTACATTAGATATAGTTTTGGACCCGATAGTGGCGCTGTGCGAAGTAAGGGCGGGTATGAAATAATACCTTAAATGATCTCCAACGTAATTTAAAAAAAAAACAAAATTTTTAACACCGCGAATTTGGAAATAAATACAATTCACGGTTGTTTTACTTTTGCTTGTTTTCTCACTTTTGTTTTCAATCTGTCAAATGAAAATCATAAAAGGCCGTCATTATCAACTTTCACCATCGTCATTGAATTACTGTCATGTCGCTAACACCAGAAGAACGTACACACATTGTCTCTATGTTAGTAGAGGGCAGAAGTCGGCGAAATGCAGCAAGAACAATAAGCGTGTCACTTTCTATAGTGCAGCGAGTCGTCCAACGTTGCCGAGATACTGGGCAGAACATAAGAAGAACAGGAACTGGCAGACCAAGATGTACTACGGCTCGAGAGGATCGATTTATTGTTACGACCATGCTCCGACGGCACCTTACGGCAGTTGAAGTAACAAATCAACTTCGGGACTCATCGATACCTGCGTTAGTGGAAGAATGGACCAATATCCCACAACATCGCATAAGAAACTTAATAAACAACATGTCCAGTCGCCTGGCAGCTGTGAGAAGAGCTCGGAGAGGCAAAACAAAATATAAATTTTGCTTTTAAGTCCGTTTTTGTGTTGTGTGTGAAGTAGCAACCATTATTTTTTCAACGTAAAAATTATTGATTTTTTTTAAACGTAATTTTGACAATTAAACTAATAATGTTTCCAACATTTGGTGTTGTTTTATTAATTGTTTTCCAAAAAAGGTTACACAAGTTGATTGCAATGTTGGGCATGAGTATTACAGCCGCAGCGTGACACTTGGCTGCTGATTATAAAATAGCAGTGTCAATTTAATGTCCTTAAGTTAATTAGTGTCAAGTCGAGTAGCATATTTGTACTTTATATGTATATATACTTTATATGCAATGCCAACACCGTAAATCGAATTACTTTATTCTCTCGAAACTATTCCGAATCTGCATTCAACTACATAATATTTCACCATTTCAGTGCAACGCTAAATGGAATGGCTCCGAGGCATTCGGAAATAGGTCATTTCAATAAATATTTGAAGAAATAGTTGCCTACATACAGCTTGTCGGAATTGCTAAACTATCAGATTATTTTGATTAAGCTGTGACGGAAAACTGTAAACACGATAGTTTTGAACTCAATAGAATACTACATGATATATTTTTGCATGTAGTTTTGGTGGCCTTAACTATTCGATTCCTGGGAAAACGCCTCCCACAATTTTACAATATAGAAATTATAGACTAAGTTCCAACTTTGATAAGGCAAACAATGAAGTGATGTTTGTTGATAATGAATACGGGTACAAAATCAGAGGCAAAAATCGAAAATATAACTCCCCCCGCCGTAATAAAAGAGTGAAACTGAAAAAAATACAGCATGGTCTCATTGCCTCCGTAAAGGTTAAAAATACGGCGTAATCAAATTATTTATTTACATCGGAAGCCGAATCTCGGAATCAAAACCAATTTGCATTTTAACTGATTTAAATTACCTTTGAATATGTTACGAGACTTTCACAACAAAAATACCGTATCATTTATTTAAAGCTCAGGGTTTGTAGAAAACAAAAGGTGCAATGACAGGTGCTCTGACGAATAGCTGAGTAATACCGCATGGTAGTAGACAGGGGTTTATTGATTTGAACAATAGGGAACCTTTATTTGCTCGTGGTCGAATAGAGTGGGTTAACGCATACGAGGCGAGATATGCCATCGGCACAGCGCGCGACAGTGAGCCGACCTCAATTTGGTTTCGCCAGGTTGGAATGAATTATTTGCTTTCGACAGGTTGAAGAAGAACCTAAGGTATGAAGCTGCTAAACAGCATATGGAAAATAGAAAATTAAAATATTTTGAATTTAAAATATGTTTTTAAATAATCATGTTTTTTTCGTTTTTCTATTTATAAACACAATTTAAATATTCAAAAAATATTTACGCCGTAAATACGCATATGTCTTTGCCGAGATTAAAAATATACAATGACCGCCGACTATAGGCATTGAACCAATTTGGACTTAGTATATGTTTAGTTATCTGTGGAAATTTTTATTTCCGCACACATGAATGAAAAAAATCCACGCGTTTAATAGTACATTCTGATATAAGTGGGGAAACTTTGTTATTGCATTCGATGTGGAATTAACACCCGAGCTGCAAGCGAGGGTGTTATGGAGCCGTGAACTGCAGAAACAAATCCCCTGGCGTATCAAACGACGTTTTTCACAAATCACAAATAAAATGTTAATTTGTTCATAAAAGTACATATTTGTTTTTTAATAATCATGTTTATCTATGATATTCTATTTATAAACACAATTGAAATACTCAAAAAATATTTACGCCGTAAAGATGCATATTCCAGTGCCGAGATTAAAAAAAAAAATCACCGCCACACTATAGTCATTGAACCCATTTGGGCTTAGTATAAGTATCTGTGGATTTTTTATTTCCACACGTGTGCGGATAAATATTAAAAAACCACGCGTAACCTAATCGTTGTGCGATAAGAACCAGTTTTCGAAAAATTGTATTGAAAAATACATTGCATGTTGAACCTAATCGTAGTGCTATAAAAACCAGTTTTCGATGGAGTGTATTAAAAATAATAAATAGAACACTAAAATGTGCAATTAGCTCTTGTGTTATCGATGTGTTCATCCTCGAAACGGCCATGCTTAATCTGCAGATATACATGATCGACAGCCCTTATTATAAAAAGTGATCTATTTAACTAATTCGGATTATTTTGTGTGGTTACTTTGTGCCTAATTTAGCAGATGGTAGATCAAATAAACTCATATGATTCAGAAATATAATCACACCAGTATGTCATGTTAACGTCTATGATTATTTTGTGAAAGCTGATCGTAGCCTTATCGTGACCTGCGCTCGGCTGAAATGCTTTGTCAAAAATCGTGCCAACATTTTCTCATGCGGCAAAACAGGTCGCCGGGGTCGAAAATGTTGCACACACGCCTCATCCGAGTATGTATACTCGTTGGTATATTGATTTTTATTGCCTCTAAGTCTAGGTCTTAATGCATGCAGAACGACCAATTGACTTGTTACTTTTCCTTCCCTGAAAGCTAACGTGCCCTTTCTGCTCACCTCTAGCCTAACTAACACATGTATAGCTCGCGTGTCGTGCACCACAACACATTAGGAGAAACTCACTCAACCGATTGAATACTCAAAATGGAGTTTACAGCATTAACTGTGACTTATTTTAGATACTGCACGCTAATTTAAGTGCAAAAATTCATAAAAGCACATAATTACATTTTCTGTCATAATAATGAAAGGATAGTAAAAACGTAAATTATGACACAAGTGAGTAAACTCTCATTTTTTGTTTCGTGATAAGGATCGTTTGTGATTGACTGACTGTCTTACCAGCTCGGACACCACGTTTAGGTCGGGTATGACATTAAACGACACTGTAATAACTATTGTGCTCACGGCGACCAATCAAGCTATATAAAACCAGTTTATGCGGATCTCTTATTGTTCCTATCTCTTAAATCTATACAAAGCGGGACTTTGTTATACTGGAAATGTATAGCTTGATGTGTCGCTGTGTGTACGGTTAGCTATGCTCTTTTAGCGTGTGCCCAAAATCTGAACTATTGCCGCCATCTTGTTTTTCAGTACAATTTCATATTTGTTTACCAACAACGCCTCCTGATAATATTATTAAAGTTGCTAAAACAGCTATGTAGCACTGTTTATGTTAAAGGACACGTATGGTGCGTGGAAACATAATATATAATACGTTTCTTCTGTTTAATTCAAAAGTCCTTAAATGTTACCAATGACGAATTTATAGATAGGCAGAATATATCGGAAAAAGTATTTTAGTATAAAAATAAGCTCAGTTACCGAAACCAATCAACGTTATTCATACCAATTTTACGCTTCCCGCTGTCGCAATTTGTTCAATGGCAGCACTAAATTATATTTAAATGACATGTTTTTTGTTTTTATTTCAGGGGTGCCGGTGGGGGAGGGATGTTCGGCGATGTCAATATTTCAGCCATTTTGGATTCATTTAGTATAAGTTACGACAAAAGAGTAAGGCCAAACTATGGAGGTTAGTAAAAAAAGATAGTTTAAAAAAGAATGAAAATATCTTGCGTGAAATATAAGTTTTAGCATTAATTTTTTATTGGGAAAAGCTGTGTTATATTTCTAAAAACTATAAATATTTCTGGTTTGAATTTTTATCGAGTTATTAGAAGATAGTCTCAAAAGGACTTCAACCGCTGAAATCTCGAAATCAAAGTTATCATCACAGAATATCAAAAATTGAAATACAATCAACAAATAACTGTTAGTAATATATTACAGCTGTTATAACGGAAAACTTGATATAAAAAAAAATTGAGGGTTGTCTAAATACATTTATTTGTTCAATTTATTCGTAACTAAAAGATTAAGTTTTTCTTTCCGCAAGTTTAGCGGACATCTAAGCAACGAAGTAGTACGAAGGTAAAGCGAAGCATTAGTTAGTGTTATCTGAGTGCCTGAGCAAAAATCAAAAGCTCAAACGATAATCCCCTTGGAACAATGACTTCTTTCATTATACAGTTAGAAACAAACGTATTTTTGTATTAGCATCAAATTAAACTCTGCCTTGCCCTTGCAATTACTAACCTTGTATATATCGAACGAGTTCAACGTAAAACGAAAAATCTAACGTCATTTGACTCCGACGTCTAACGTTTTCTAGATCACAACTTGAATCTGCTCTAATAATAAAAACTGATTTCTTCCGTATCTCATTTTCGCGTCCAAACGTGACATTGAGAATAAATAAAGACTAACATTACACATATTTTTTTTAAATTCAGTGTTGGTTCTGATTTGTACGGTATTTTTTGCTTTTATGAGATTACGTGAATCCGTCTGATGTTGGATTGCTTGTCGAAAAATATAAAATAAAAAAAAATCTGTAACGATATATCAATACCAAGTAAACGTAGCAAAAACAATCGACTTTTCAGTAAAAATAAGGCACCCACGTCGTACTCGCTTCTTACCTCCATCTTTTATTTCTCTGTTGAGACGACATAGGTACTAGTTGATCTTAAAATTTCTTCTTTTTTAGAAGATTAATATATTAAATTTTGCCGATGTGTCGATAATTATTCATGACATCCAAACTAAATTAAAAAAAACTTCTTACAATGCAATAAAGTATACATTCAGTCAAAAAAGTACCGGGAATGGATGATTGGTTTATGGTTCCAAATTCAATGTTTTGTTTTTTTTTTTTCTGTTAGATTGGCACAACTGTTTTCCATTTTGGCGCAGAGTTTGAGTTGCACAAGTTATTTAGCTTAAATACAGTGCTGTTCTTAGTTAGATCATATCTAGTGTGTATTGCGAATTTCATAATGGACAAAAACATCTAACAGTTTGTCTTAAATTTTGCATCGCCAATGGAATTTCGTGTTCGGAGTCCCTGAAAATGTATACTGAAGGCTTACTGTGAATAGACTTTATCAAAAACACGTGCTTATGAGTGGTACAAAGCGTTCAAAAGCGGTCAAGATGTGCTGGAAGATTTGCCTCGCTCTGGTATGCTATCAACGTCTTCAACTGAAGTTAACATCGCAAAAGGGAAGGAAATAGTGGCAGAAAATCCTCATCCAAGTTTGAGAGAGATAATCGCTGATTTTTCTGTGTCTCACGAGTCGATCCGTGTCATTTTAAAAAATCATTTGTGTGTGAAGCATGTTGCCGCTCGGCGAATCCCAAAAGACCTGAATTTTCTCCAAGACCTCAATTTCATAAGAGTAGCTGAGGACATGCTACAACGAGTCAATTCTGACCCAACATTCATGAAACGCATTGTTACTGGTGACGAGACGTGGGTTTACGAGTTTACATGCAAACTAGTCAACAAGCTACGGAGTGGCGCCTTCCAAATGAACCGAAACCGAAAAACCACACCAAAGTCGATCAAAAGTCAAAGACATGTAGATCGTTTTCTTTGACTATCGCAATGTTGTGCACTCGAAATTCCTGCCGGAAGGTCAAACAGTAAATAAAGAATATTATTTGAGAGTTATGCGGCGTTTAAGAGAGCAAATTCGACGAAAAATGCCCAGATTTGTGGAAAGAAAATTCTTGGATTTTGCACCACGATAATGCGCCTTCGCACAAGGCCATCATAGTGAACAAATTTTTGACCAAAATCTCAACAATTACCATCGAGCAACCACGTTATTCACCAGATATGGCTCCAGTCGACTTCTTTCTTTCGTGGCACCTGTTTTCTTTCGGTAGAAGACATAAAGGAGAATTCGCTGCGAGAACTGAACTTAATTCCGGAAAAAGCGTTTAAAAATGTTTTGATGATTGGATTATTCGTTGGCGTAAGTGTATCGTTTCTGAAGGAGCATACTTTGAAGGCGATAAAATAACTTTGGAAAAGTAACTAACATATTGTGTATTATTGATCGTTTCCCGGTACTTTCTTGACAGAGTAGTACTTCTAATAAAAATGGCGTTAACGATTGAAAACATTGCAGAAACCAATAATTTTAAACTACATAAACTTAATTAACCAGCATATTACAACAAAATGAAAAAGCTTGAATTCAAAATATTTGATGAAATAGTAAAAATATATTATTAAAAACCTATGCTACTGTGTATAAATCTAGATACGCTATGTTTACAAGTTTAATAAGTATCAACAAATAATAAAGAAATAATTTTGATTTCGATGAAGGAACAGTTGAAACATAGGTAATTTTGGTTATATCAATAAATTATTGTAAGACTTCATAAATAACCAATACGTAGCTAGGTATTGGTTATTTATGAAGTCTTACAATAATTTGACGACTGTGCTAGGAAACGGACGTTAAGAGTAAATCAATTTTAAGAAAAGGCAATAATACCTATTTTAAACATCAACACAAACTTACATAACATTGACAGTCATAACTCGAAATTAAAATCTTCATAAAGTCGTCGTCTTCATAAAGACGCCAAAGTTTTAAGCGCGTTTCTCATTCTGTGTGACTTTGATACAATGCTTAAGATATATTCTAAAAGGAAAGCTCATTACGACAAGAAACACAGCTTTTAGGTACTACGGATAACTAACACTTGTTATGTGTTGTGTATTGTGTCGTTTTCAGGACCACCCGTGGAAGTGGGGGTTACCATGTACGTGCTCTCCATCAGCTCTCTGTCTGAAGTGAAAATGGTATCTTATTTTCAAAGCAATTTTAAAGACACAACGCATACATAGCAAGATTTTATCCCTTAGTATTATCACCAGCATTAACCGTTTCATCGTAGCACCTGTGTCCACGGTTCGATTGTATTTGATCGGTGTAGGCGCGACACACGGCCACGTGGTTGACGTAAGTCTCATGACGCGTGCAGCTAACAGGGCCGGGTGAGCCGCGCCCGCACTTCACGTGCAGCTAACAGGGCCGAGTGCGCCGCGCCCGCACTCCACGTGCACCAGCAGCGACCACTTCATTCCCGCAGCCACCCCGCGCCTTTCGCGACCCTTTTGCTCCGCTCGCCCGGCGATGGGGCACGTCACCGTCCTCTGGTTTGGTTTTCACGGCGCGAGGCGCGCGCGCGACTCACGATTGGGCTTGATTGCAGGTCCGCCAGTGGAGGTGGGCGTCACCATGTATGTGCTCTCTATCAGCTCCGTCTCCGAAGTGCTCATGGTACTCGTCACTGTCAGCTCACGCTTGTCTCGGTCGCTCCGGCCGCGCGCTGCGCCGCTGCGACCGAGCAGCCCCAGACACGAGGCTGCGAGCATGTCCGCGTTTGGTGGAGCAGATCGCCCTTTGTCCGCCCACTTGCTTTCTTATTATGTTTCCTTGTAAAAACGTTGACATTGGAGAAATAAAAGGACCATGCCCATTTAATGCCATCAAAAGCATTTTCTTTTGACATAAAACCTATAGAAAATGATTTGGATAATGATCTAGACTCTAAAAAAGCTGAGGGTGAGATTAGAAAACTATTACCTAATCATAACTAATATATATCGTATAATTGTCTATGTCACAAGACTTTTTGTTTGTTGGTTTTTTTTATGCACAGCAAAAATATTATACATAAATTAATGTTTAATATCTTGTACCGACCTGTCCAAAGTGACAATTTTGGATCTGTGAACATCTTAGCGTGCATAATTATGACAAGCTGAATAGATCATCAGCTATGAACCAAAAACAGTATTAAATAGCAGATAATATAATTATACACGAGTATATATATATATATTTAAATGGCGATTAGTTCAGTTATGACTCATTCTATTTTAATGTGTAATATTCGGCGTCTATGACTTCATACCTAGTTGTTTAAACAAAAAGTAAATTCAACGTGTCAAACGTTGCATGCGGAACAATCGCCATTGGCATTATTGAATAATTAAAGCAACAGCGCTTTGCGCGTGTCAGATCGTTAGTGTTATTCCATGACTGAACGGCGTTTTAAAGCTGTTTATGGTTTGGGATAATTAAAATAGCACGTATTCCCTATTGTCTATTTATTCAGGTGGGCATTGTCCTTTAATAATGAGATCATAATAAGAAAGGCAACCCGTTGAACCTTAAAATACCCAGTTGTGTGTCCTGCAGTACTCGTAACTCCAAAGTTGCTGCCATACCAAGTGATGACGTCTGTTCTCTGATTACTTTTTCGTTTGTGCAGATTATAATAAAATGTTGGTATATTGTATGTACTGTAAAGAGGAATAAATGTATAACTTAAAATCAAAACAATATTTGCCGAAATCAAATACATTACGTCCAACAATGCTATAATGCATTGGAAGAACCGGCGTTATATAGGCGTATCCACGATAATTTTACATAGATAGCTTTGGGCATGTAAACATTCGTAAAAAAACCATACTGATCGTATATTCAATTACTTCGAAGGGATGAGCATACAATGTCATGATATTTTCTAATGTTTATTGACAAAAATCAATAGACGTACCTACTATTCTGTTTTTATTTTAAATTGTATTAATAATCTGTATTAATACAGCCAACAGATTATCATCACTTTCTTCGCTAAGGTTTGACGTAGAAACAAAATAAAAGTAACCATTACAAAATAAAAACAGCATTACATTTTCGTTTTAAATGGCAATAATGACCTTAATGGCCTTTTATAAAAGGCAAGATCTTAAAATACATTTAATTAAAACGTACATGAAATGTGTTCAGGCTCTATGGACTTGCGACGACTGTATATCTCTTATCGTGACTCATTTTGTAGTTTGTTGTGAATGTACGTATTATGTGTATTTACTGAAATATTGCCAATTAATTGTAACTTTCTAATCTCTCCAGTGACTTGGAACATCGATACTCTCTGACCTTATTTAGTTAAAATTATGCTTTCGTGAGTTTGCTATTTTTGACACCGATTTCTCCTAAATATTACCGCAGTTAGTTGGTCAGAATATAAAACCGAATTCGGTTTTCCAATATGTCAAACTGTGTAAGCTTGCTAGGCGTAAGTTTGGGTGAAGGACCCTGAAGTGGAAACCAAATCAAGGTTGGGAAGGTCACAATGAGACGTGACCCATGGCCCAGGGTGGGGAGGTTGCCTAATTCACAATCCACAAACTCTCGAATCGACCTCATTAATGAAAGTTAATTTGTTCCACATACCTGGTCCAAACTTTATTGGTGGCAACTTGTATACGTGCCGGCTTGTTAGCTTGAGTCAATAGAGGATTGCCTCTATCGAGCCGTGGGTGTCCGCCTTCGCCGCCACCCACACACCTCGCCCTCTCCTGTCACTTAGAGCACCCATAATATCCCCATTCATTCTTAGACCTCACCCGTGTTCATGTCACAATCACACTCTCTGCACATTTTGTTTCTTTTGATAACTGTTTTAAGCTTATCGCTCAATTTGACTATTCAATGTAGTGCTGTGTATAAATTCTCAAGTGTTATTTCTGTCCGAAGTCACGAGAACCAAGCTTCGACATAAATTATTGTTTTCATTTTTATAAATATTATTAATTAGCCTCTTGTAAACATCTATCGCAGTGTATCTATACTAAGACATTGTGTAGGATGAAATATTATTGGAACAACGCATGCAGATGTTAGATGTTAATATATAGTTACCCAATTATGTACTGTTTATCTTGAACGTATTGTAGTACAGTGAAATACTGATACGTATGAAGGTGTCCGGGAATTTTAACGTTCCTACTACACATTTGATACAATGGCGCCGATCTTTGACTACGTGGTATTTTTTACTTTGAACTGTTTAGTGGGAACGGATAGTATCATGAAACCTTTTCCTTTAATCCTACAACTTTGCTTCCAAGCTGATCATTATTTTTTCTATTAAAAGTGTGTCATAAGATTTAATGTTAATGATTTCCTTTCTCAGGATTTCACATTGGACTTTTACTTCAGACAGTTTTGGACCGATCCCCGATTAGCATACAAAAAGAGAACAGGAGTTGAGACATTATCTGTGGGCTCAGAATTCATAAAGAACATATGGGTGCCTGACACGTTCTTTGTAAACGAAAAACAATCTTATTTCCATATAGCAACAACCAGCAACGAATTCATACGTATACATTATTCTGGGTCAATCACTAGAAGTATCAGGTAATATCAAATATTACATATTTATTGAGGTGTTGGAGTTACATCACTGATTCTTAGGAGAAAATATTATAATTTCTAGTATTATAAAGAAGTTTGTCTATATTTCAGATTAACCATCACAGCTTCATGCCCAATGAACCTGCAATATTTCCCAATGGATAGACAGCTGTGCCACATAGAGATCGAAAGTTGTAAGTATTTGAACTATTTCAAATAAGTTTGTCCGCCAGTGTATGTTGTTGATAATCTTGTATATTAATCACAAAATGCTAACTTTGATAATACAATATTGTTAATGTTTTAGCTAATATGAGAGTGTTGCTGAACAACCGCACGCTTTGTGTGTCAGTTGCAACAAACGTAATTTTGTTTTTAAGAATCGTAATTTTCGACGGGGTCTATTAAGTTGTATTTAAATTGAGAAATAAAATGCAGATCAACGCACTTTTAGTTACAGATGACCAAAAAAAGATCTGTATTAATCGAAAGCAATATTACTTATACGTGTGTATTGTTCTCACCAAAGCAATCATTTACTTGATTCTTTACCACGATGCAAATCTATCACTAGGCTTACAGATATTGTGTTGTGATCACTTTCTTGTATCACAGATGCTACTCAGGGGTACCCTGTGAGCACAAGCGTACTACATAATCGTCGACACGTGCTGTGATTTCCCTCGTGTTTTCATAAGTTGGAACGTCTCCTTCTCGCATACAGCACCCGCAGAAGGCAGACTCGTAAATAGTAAGCCTTTGTTCTCACGAGCATTTAGCGAAAGAAATGATACTGAGACATCGACGCTGCGATATGCTGAGCGGGTCGAAGGAGGCGGGGGACGGTGGCGCCCGCGGGGTCTGCACAACCACCGAGGGCCGTGCCGCAGACGAGGCACCGCACACCCACACACCCTCGCACCACCGCCGCTTACGCTCATCTAACGCACAATAACTGACTGCACTAGCATGATCTTACATTTAACGCTTGCCTTACTAATCACTACGCGTTATTATTTCATCTATTTATATATTAGCCATCTATAAACCTAGTATAGTGATCTCATCATCATTTGTGGTCCTTTATCATCCTTGGAGGTAGTTTTGTATTTTATTGTCATTCATATTAAGCCGTACCCCAGTACAATATCGCGCCTGCATTCAACAAATCAATGGGTTCGGCTTACTTAGTAATTTCTCGCCGCAAGTCCCATCCTCGACAAGGCGCGGCCGCGTGAGTGAAACACGATCCTTCGCAGCGTAAGTGATAGCGTTTTGTGTGTTTGGCATGTCTCCGGAGTCGGGTACACAATGAGAGACATTCGGTACCATTGGAAAGATGGGGTGACCAGCGTCGGTATGAGCAACGAGGTGCAGCTGCCGCAGTTCCGGGTGCTCGGCCACCGGCAGCGCGCCACTGTTGTTACACTGACGACAGGTAACCGATCGCAGTAGCCGCTCTCCCAGCACAGCACGTTCATACCTCCGCCACCGACCCCGTCTCCCTCAGCCCGTGTGCAGACGATCGAAATCGCGACACAAGCACACACGCTAACTACATGACACGACAATCGCACGACGAGACGCGCGAAATCGAACTCGCGACTCCCCCGCTCTTACCCCAACCGAAAGACGATTCGTGTTGTAAAACCCATTGCGATGGGCCTGGGGTTGTTTCATTTATAATGTCCGCTGCGCACAGTCGGCTACACCATGCGGGACATCAGATACAAATGGAACGAGGGGCCCAACTCTGTGGGTGTTTCCAGCGAGGTGTCGCTGCCGCAGTTCAAGGTGCTGGGCCATCGCCAACGAGCCATGGAGATCTCCCTTACCACAGGTACTTGGGTTCGCGGGGGAATCTAAGAGTAGGGATCAAAGAAAAGATTTGAGACACCACAACGTGGAACACTGGACAGAAACAGCCACGATTCTTATCACTTCCTGCTTTTGTATTATTGCACAAAACACTATGAGTGGTGTGAAATAGTTTTTATGTCATGTCGTTTAATTTCTATTAAAAAGATATAATATCAAGATAAGCAAATTACTATATGTATGTCAAATCTCTATTGTGTCTTTTGTCTTAGCAGAAAACTTTTATAAAATTAGATTGAAGTTCTTTAAAGTTATGTTAACAAATAAAGCTCCTAATATTCATTATTAAATTCAGATAAAATTCACTTCTTTGCAAACTGTACTGGTACTATTCTATCGAGAGTTAATAACTGTTCTAATCTAGAGTTAATGGATTTGTAAAACTACTATCATACAAACTAAGAACCGTCCTAATATTATTTATAAACTTTTTGCAGGAAATTACTCAAGATTGGCATGTGAAATACAATTTGTTCGATCTATGGGATATTACCTTATTCAAATTTACATTCCGTCTGGTTTGATTGTCATCATATCATGGGTATCATTTTGGTTGAATCGAAATGCTACACCGGCCCGAGTAGCTTTGGGAGTCACCACTGTATTGACGATGACGACACTCATGTCATCTACAAACGCCGCTCTACCCAAGATATCGTACGTCAAGTCTATCGACGTTTATTTGGGAACCTGCTTCGTCATGGTCTTCGCTAGTCTACTAGGTAATAATTATGTTTTATTATGTTTACCTATTCACTACTGCAAGGCGATTTCCTAAAACTGTGTCGAATGTATTTTTTTTTTCCAAAGCGAATGTAACAGCAGAGCAATAGTTTGGCAAAAAAATAAAAAATAACCTCGTTATGGATGCAATTCTCTTATCTTTACAGAATACGCCACCGTAGGCTACATGGCAAAGAGAATACAGATGAGAAAACAGAGATTTGTGGCCATTCAGAAAATAGCGTCCGAGAAGAAAATACCTGTTGATTGTCCTCCCGTTGGAGACCCACACACGCTATCCAAAATGGGCACGTTGAGCAGGTGCCCACCAGGAAGACCATCGGTAAACTATATAAATCATAATTCTTCTTAATCTGCTTGCAATTTACGTAAATGTTTTCAATATTTCAAACGTGATTTTCAGGAGGTCCGGTTCAAAGTACACGATCCAAAAGCTCATTCCAAGGGCGGAACCCTAGAGAATACTATTAATGGAGGTCGCAGTGGAGCTGAAGAAGAGAACCCAGGCCCGCCTCCGCACATTTTGCATCCTGGCAAGGTAAATAAAAATATTATTTAAATTCCATCTATTATTGTTATAAAGCGATTCAAACTTCACATGCGATTTTGATTGCTTTGCGATTACAATGTTTAACAAGTGTTCCTTAAGTGAGCTGAGCGTGTGTGTGTGCTTCATCGATCAGCACTTTAAAAATCGATTTTATATCGTTAAAAACTACACACACCGGAATATTTTGCGAAACATTAAAAATAGGTTAGAAATTAGTTTTTGTAACATTTCAGGTTAGTTTTTTTTCATTTGATTTTAGAACTATGTTATTATTAAAAATTAAGAATTCAATTGACGTCACCTATAATGCGATTGTTTTAATTTTTTTCGAACTAACATAATTTCGAGCGATATTCCCTTAACTATCAATTTACGGATTCGGTTAAACACTTCGTAATTTTGTTTATTAAAATACAGTATTTTTTGTTCTTTTCTATCACTCCCAGGGCACTTAAGATGAGGAGAAAAGATCAAACCAACAGAATGATCTCTCTCTCTCTCTTTTTTTTTTTGTTTTTAAATAACTTTCATTGGTAACCTTAAAAAATCAAGAAAGTACAAATTTCACCAAAATCTCACAAAAATTATATCAAATGTGATCTCATTTAATTTTTTTTTACACTGCAGCAAATAAATCTTTTTTCACCTACATATTTAATAATGGTTAATATTTTTGTTAATATTATGGATCATATCAATTCGAACCATATACCGCCTAAAAGTTTATTGAATAACCTTTACAATGAAGGTAAATGATTGAATAATCAAAAAATATTGGCTCTGAAAGAAAAACGCAAACTCCAGGCGAGGTCGGCGGTGAGCTACAGTTAATACTGGGCTAGTTGCCGGTTACCTGCGGTATACCGGCTGTACCTTTGAACGACTCAAAAAAAGCCTGTGTGCCACTTCATGTTGTCCGTGTCCAGCCTCAAGTAAAGCTACAACCTGGACAGCTTCTTTCGGTGTAGTATCCATTTTATCTTGCTATTTGATTACACTGACACAAATAAAGACAACATTAACACGTCTCTATGAGTATAATTAACAAAACCCCCAATTTAACCTTTTCTTAATGAAGTACAATCAAAATGTCTTAAGCAAATTAAATGCGATGATTTTACTTTTATTCTACCCTTAATACTTTAATTAACATAAAAATTTGACAATTTACTACCCTCATTGTAAAGGTTAATAAATAACCTTTAAGGCGATATGTTTCGAATCGATGAGTTCCATACTACTCAAAATAATAACCATAATGCGTGAAGAAAGGAACTGGCTTGATTTATTTACTCCCAAATGTATATGACCGAGTGTGTGTATTGCGATTATTTTAATATTGCATTTTACAGAACAACCCAACGTTTCATAGAAAAATCTATCGTTTGTTTTTGGGTTCTTAGAATTAAATAATATTTCATAAAATTAAAATAGATTAATCGGAAACTTAATATTTATTAGATTAATTTATGATAATTATAACTTTGATCAACATACAGTTAAAAATGTTAAAAAATAATAATTTCAGATTCCGTTCCATTCTTTTGTTAATACTGAAAACTTGTCGAAATAAGTTATATCGCCTTATACAAAAAAAAAAACATCGCTTTATGTTTTTGTGAGCCATGCTAAGCGTCTTCGATTTTGTATTTTTTTCTTGTCTGTGCGTACAATCTCTGCTTAAATATGTGGCATACTTAGAGAAGTCTTTTAATTTACAGGATATAAGCAAATTGCTGGGAATGACTCCTTCGGACATCGACAAGTACTCTCGCATAGTGTTTCCAGTATGCTTCGTTTGCTTTAACTTAATGTACTGGATCATTTATCTGCACGTTTCTGACGTCGTGGCTGACGATCTGGTTCTACTGGAAGAGGATAAATAGAGGGCGCTGTACATAATCCACTTATTTTTCCACAAATGCAATTTAAATAATAATTTGAAACAAGTGATTGAACTACGTAAATTATCCGCTCGTTCGTAGATCTATAGGAAACATGTTGACAGAAATTAATTTGTAGATTTTAACTATACATAAAACACAAAAAGTTGTGTAACAATTTTGTAAATACTTAAAAGACTCGAAAGATACGAATAAGCGTAAGATCGTCGGTCGATTTAGCGTAAGATCTACACTTTTTAAAACAATCAGAAGTAGAATGCAAACGACTGAAGCTATTGTGTGTCGTTTAGAATTCATGTGAAACGACTCATTTTTGGCTACTGATATCAGATTTAGAAATATTAGAGACGATTCAAATTTCATAGAAAAACCTACGATAGTTTTTGTATCCCAGATTATAGTTATTTTTTTGCCGGAGAAGTTCGGAGGCGGTTGATTACAGCATCATCATCATTTATTACAGGCTACAATAGCCCATAGATATATACCTTATAAACTGACATATATAAAGTAAATACAAAACTTGTGTTAATAAATAAGACTTAAAACTAAGTTAGTAGCACTTCACTTGTACTAATACTATTGAAATGGACATACGGGGACCTGTCTAACCTAACCTAACTTAAAAACCACACATCAAACGGATGAACTCTTACCGCACTTAACCTAACCTAACTCAAAAACCACACATCAAACTGATGAACACTCACCGCACTACCCGTTTTCGCCCCTTAATGATGGGATTTTATAGCCTGAAACAAGTAATTCTTTATTTTTTACCCTTAGTATGTAGATATACAGTTTCATGTTAATTTGAATGCGCGATAAAATTCTTTTACTCTTAACAATATACTCAGCTCATCTATTAGTTGGCCTCGTAAACCCAAGGGTAAATAGTATCGAAATTCTCCCGTATCACCCCCTTACCACCCCATAAAGTGATGATGATGGTATTAAATATGATATCTCTTCTTTTTCTGTAATCTGAGATACAATCATTAGTGCGCGAGCTGGGTACTTTTTAAAACGTTTTTATAGTTACCTATTTTATATAATTGAATGTCTAAATATCACTATAATTCTATGAGATTAAATTAAAAACAAAAGATCTGTATTCTTATTGGGAAATATACTAATAGGTATAAATTTGTTGTTGTTTTTAAAGCGAACAAGTCATCGAGCGTGTCGATATGTCAACCCCTACCTACCAACGATACAAGCATTTACATTTAAAAGTTCCTAAGAAATGTGAGGAATAGTATCTTCGCCTTTACGTGTGGGTATAGCTTCCTAAAAACTTAATCAAGTTTCAAATTATTATTATTTACGTGGTAAAATGAGTGGAATAATGGAATATTCATAGTAATACGAATCTGATGCTCAAATTTCTCAGCTTGAATTATTTAATTAGTTTTAGTAAACTTTTGTAATTATGTCATAAAATTAGTAATTCGTTTATTCTTTGCTAATATCGTTGTAATAATATCATTAGGAATTTTGTTTTTAACTGTAGTTGCAAATCATTCCAATGTCCTTAACAAACTTTTTTTATTTAATATCGTTGTTTTACTTTCTAACTTGTAAATGATTAATGAATGTTTTGAGCAATTGATTTTGCTTTTCATCATCGAATGCGTGTTGAGTTTTGATATTAATGTTCTTAATGTTGTATGCTTAACATTGGTAATTATAAATCAGTTAATTACTGACAAATAATTTACATCAGAAATCAGCAGCATTCAATTATTCTTAGAACATGTCCCTACGCTAATTGGAACAGGTAAATATTCACCAATTACCATAAATCTATTCTTATTTCCATCATTATGTCGGAGCAAATCAGTTCCATTAGAGGCATGCAGTCGCCAAACGTTAACAATTCTAAAACCCAGCATGTGTGTTCCCACTTTCGTCATATTGTACTTTTTCAAAACATCGAATTTGATTGAAAGGTCAAGCTTTTTGTTTATCTTTTCACTTTTATTGGAGTTGTTCAGCAAATAATTATTACTAACGAAATTATAGTTATTCTAATTCATATCGTTAATTTTCGGCATACCATCAGTAATTTGATTTTTATGACTTCTAACATAACTGTATTAAAACAAGTAATTTAGATTTGTGAGAAATACTAAATGCCAAGTGTCTTTTTATCGGCAATACTGTCTAAAAGCATTTGAAAGACTACAATATAACTAACTTGAATGTTATAGCAATCGATATACCCAATTTACATCCCAAAATTAAATGATCTGGATTTCATTCAACAGTTATCAGATATGATGATCATTCCAAGTGAAGTAGTATTTTTTTATCACTTGGAATAAGTGACATAGACGTGACTTCATGTTTCAATAAAAAGTCTAGCATGCAAAATCATTTAAATGGTTTTGTGGTCAGTGTTTGCGATTGTTCTAAAATTACCCTAAAGATGGATTTGAATAACCGTCTAGTCTATGAATCCGAATCTCCGGTCAATTTTGAATGCCTACTTGCTATGTTTAACGGCGGTATGCCAACAACATGATAGTAATGTAAATATACCTATAGAGAACTTCCAGTAGCTACATATTTGTGGAATACCTTCATCCCTTTAAAAAACAGTCATACCAACCTGCATTTAAGCCAACGTACACATGCTAGCCCACCTGTTGATGCAGATTTACTGTCACTAGTAACAATTATATATTTGGTTTAATGTAAACCGTATTTTAAGAAGTAAAGACATAGATCAGTCCTCCTGTATTTAAATAGTTTTACCTCTGAGAATATTTGCTATTTATTTACTAGCCGCACAATAGTCCATGCAATGCTTTAATAAATTAGTACAATTTAGATGAATTAGCTTTTTTTGCTCGCTAGTATTCTACTAAAGCAGTAGTTGAAGCATAATTGAGCATTAGAAATGCGTTGTTAATGTGGGAATATTATTCGTGGGCGAGTCACTAATCAAGTGATGAGTGCCGAATAAATGTTCCTGTCTTCACAACGTTATTAATTAATTTTTCCACCCTCGACTATCTGACAAGCAGGGCTCCTGTCTTCAGCTACGACTCACAATGGTTATGTTGTGCGTCAAGGGTTCCCTAAGGTTTGAATTATGGCAAATAGATAAAACATAACATTTTGGACGTAGTGGTAAGCCTGAATAATTCAAGTTCAAAGAAATCAAATCAAGTTGGTATAGAACACCTAACAGTAATCAATTTATGAGTGAAATGGAAATTGTTAACTTTACTTTTATTGGACTGACAAGCATTATGTATAATTAAAGAATATTAGATAAGAGGATGTCAACAAAAGAATTGCCAGGTACACTAGTACATACAAGGCGTACTGCTGAATTCTGTTATTTTAAATATATTTCCAAAACGTCTCAGGTTTCGTCGACACATTTATTTCAGCAGTCCACCTTAAAAACCTTATGGAACCCTGTTCGTAAATAATGAAGTTTGTCTGATTTGCGCGATAAAGCAATTTTGGTTAAGCACCAAAAAAAAACAAACAACTTTCAAGCTAGATTTATTTATCTTATGTTTTAAAATATCAAATAAGTGTGATTTAAATCAAATCTATTGGCATTTTAGGAGTAAATTATGAAATGAACTCACTTTGTATTGAAATGTATTCAAATCAAAGCTTCATTGATTATTATAATTATTTAATTCCATAATTATATTAATACATTGTGGTAGATTTTAAAAAGTAGCCTCTGTACATTTTGGATGACTAATTTTAGGTATAATATTGTACTGTATAGGTACATGTTTAGGTCGTAATGTACATAAGAACATTATTTATTAATTAATTCATATAAACAGCACTCAAAATATAAGGCACCGTGTAATCTGTGTATTCACTTTTTTATTTCAATGCAATTTATTACGAATATGAAGGTCTGTTGTACTACTAAATAACAATTTTAGGTTAAGATAGGCTGCTGGTAGAAGAAAATAGAAAGTAGATTTTAAGACGCGACATCGGCCACGTCTCTCCGAAACGAAATTCTAAAATATTTGTCTAGTGTCTAGCAACTAAGTTTAAGACAGATAGGTCTGAAAGAATGCATCTTAGATAATTATTGTCTTAAATTAATATAACTATGTGTAGTTATGCACTTTAAAAAGTAAATCACTCATCCTTCGGGACACATTCAAGATGTCAGCAAAACTACGTTTAACTAAAATTGAAATCAATACTACATTGAGTTGCATAAGTAAACTAGTTGTTGTTGGTTTATTCAAGATAAATCGATGGAAACGAATGATTTACTGATGTATGAAATCGTTA
Organism: Noctua janthe; assembly: GCA_910589295.1. NCBI lineage: Eukaryota > Metazoa > Arthropoda > Insecta > Lepidoptera > Noctuidae > Noctua > Noctua janthe. The sequence continues at coordinate 10,057,702 of OU342552.1, forward strand.
GATATAGGTACGTAAGAGTTATATGTACTTACTGTAGTAAATCTTTTCTGAATGTTAGAATCAGTAGAAAAGTGAATTAAATAAATCTCATCTGTATTCACACAATATGTTTAAAAAAAAACCTTGCCCGATCCGTGAGGGTGGTATTAGGTATCGAGATTACATTCTATTTATGTAATACTTTTTAAAGAACAATAAAAAGTAGTACTCCGATTGTATTTAATTTTCAGTTAATAAAATGTACTAAAATAAAGGAACTAAAACTTCTATGGCAACACAACCAAGCCAACACAACCGCTCGCACCCGTGGCGAGCGGTCGCTTGTCGTGTGACGTCATAAAAAAAATTACCAAAGAACATACTTATGCCGACGATGGTGTTGTCAAGTTTTAAAAGTTTGTTTGAATTAAAGGATACGGCAGTAATTTGGGACAAAAATAATGCATTTTAAAATTCATGAATAGTTTTACTTTCATGAATATTTTTAATGTTTCTTATTCTATTTGGTCATTGGTTTACCTATATTACCATTTTCGGATCAGACAGGGTTTTTTTAACATATTGCATACAAAAAAGTTTTAAAATTGGAATTTGATATTTTTTCGTATCAAGAAACAATATAGTTGACTAGTATAAATTGGTCCAGCTCCAAAAATAAAATGAAATCGAGTACCTGATGAACAAAATTGCTTAGAAATAAAGAAACGTCACGCTTGTGACTCTAATAAGTCAAAAGAGTTCTTACAATATTAGCATAATCTTCACTAAAGTGTTTTCACCATCTAACAAAAACCTACCTACCCACTGATCCTTTCTATCGTATATATTATTATAATAAATACTAGTGTCCAACCTTAAAATTGATATATCTCTTTGTATGGGCGCTCCCATTGTTATACTGTGGTTACAACTATTTTCGTAACACGAGTGCAGAAACATTGAAACATCAGCGGCAATTTATACTAGTCTTGTGAAACTTTTACTTTTCACTATCTTAAAGATTTTCTGTGCTTTTTCATATCCTTTTATGATTATTAGTTAGTTTCCCTTTCCTTCTTCATTCGAACTAAAGATGAAAAGACTTATAACTGTACATCTAAACCACTATACCCTTGCACACTCTGATTTCACTCTACCTCTATGTTTTGCTGATTCTTCGCTAAAATATGTCGGTATTGAGATATTCGAAGTATTGAAATCAGTTTTATATAGTCAACTCCCAGTTTCTTGATCCTTCGATTTACTTATCATGGGTGATCGTAATCTATAAAATGTCCTACTATGTGGTCATGTTATAATTAATGTTACAACTACAATGTACAGAAAACGTACATACAAATTATTTTTTATAATATTGGTATGTACCGGAAATAAATTTGGAGAGATCTGTGTAGTAACGGGATCTAATTATTAATATACAAAATACAGACAATTAAATACTAATAATGCAGCAGTAAGTCTTTTTATCTATAGACGGTATTTTGAGAGTGTTTACGATTGAAATAGTTTTATAATAATATTGCAAAAAATAATAAAATATAATAAAAAACCAAGAATGGCCTACCAAGCTGTCAATCACATTTTAAATAATGTCGTAAGATATTATCTATAATAGTATGAGCCTAGATGTTCATAAGGTGGATACTTTAAATTAGGACTACAACTACACTGATCAAAATGAATAAGATTTTATCCAATAGTTACCTATTAGAAGGTTACTTAATATACAGGGTGAGTTTTGGAAGAAAGGCAAAAGCCAGAATTATGAGAAATAAATAAAAGTAATTCGGTATTGTCCTGCCACGATTTATCTACAATTCCGCAAATTAAAGCAGTTTTTTACCATCTACCATGAAGTTTTCTTAAAGAAAACTTCATAAATTGCTTCATTTGTTAAAAAAGCGACGGTTTAGTTAAAACTCATTCTGTATTTTAAAACTAGGGAATACGTATTACCTAAAACCAATGTATAGTAACTTATCGCTAATTGGATGTCATGAAATACGTGCAAATAAAAAAGTGTCGTTTCAATTCTGTTATCCGGTAAATAATAAAATGGACACCGACGTCACACTGGGCTCAGTCATAACATAAGCAATGCCGTTTCATACATAGTCGCTACAATATTGTTAAACAATTTAACGAACGCCAGCAAATTAATTTTACAAACAGAAAAAATATCTTTAGAAACCTGTTTCTTTATCTTGCAGTTCTTACAAAACTTGTTGTTTAACGAAAAAAAATATATTACGTTTCGAAACAAAGAAAACAACTCCACTTACCATTAGAAATATTATAAGAAATATAAATTTTGTAAAATCGTAGAACATAAGGTAAATATAAACAATAATATAACACGCAATAATCATGCCCCTATATTAATAATATTACAAATAAAAGAATGTACCCTAACCATTTTAAGCATATATAGATATTCTGAAGAGACGCTAGATAACCTTTGAAAGATGTTAAAGAATTGAATGATAAAATTGAACGCACGTGTCTTAGATATTATAGAGTTTTATAAATAGATTTACAATAGTTATAAATACCTATAAATAGCCACAATTTCAAGGAAGGAGGAAATAGATGACCTCCCTTAAAAATTGTATATAATGTGTAGTGCTTATTTTTTTTTTGTTGAGGACTATATTGGTATTTCAAACAATACGCTTTTGAAGATGAGCATCTTACTATTCTGGTTAAATGCAAATATGTTTGGCTTCAAACAAGTTGAGTTGCCATTACCATAAACAATTAGAAACAGCACTAAAGCGCATGTACCAAAGAACAAAAAAAACATGAATCTTTAATAAAAAGCTTATAATTAATTTCAACCAGTCTGTTTTATGTTCACAGCAATGGAAATTGTCCTAATTTTGGAGCTAAATTAATTATTTAATTTAATATAGTAGTATCTATTATGTTCGAGTTATACATTTTTATATATAAACAGTAAGCAGTCAATTAAGTAAAAGAATTTTTATTTATTATTTTCAACCATATTCCAAGGTTCATTGTTCTGGCTCCTGAAATACAGGTACTCCAACCTAGCTCTGACGCCAGGGTCTCACATTTTTTGTAACCTGCTTTTATGGCAATTTAAATATTATCACACGGAAATTTGTATATTATACATTGTGACTGTAAAGTCTAATAAGCGGACTTATTTACTTCGTTGATATTAATTATATCTAAATATAATTAATATATATATTCCTAAAAAGCTAGAGTACGTATCGATAAAAAATTCAAATTACTCTTAGAAACTTAACAAAAAAAAGTAACAGATATATTTTGAAAGGTAGACTGAAGGCGCTCCCTGGTCGGGAGCTTGCGCGTGTAGTGTACAATCAGAATCACCTCTTTCGGTCCAAAATCGAATCTTGGATAGTTACAGGCCAATGCTCCGGTGAGGAGCGCCTTAAAACCACCCTTCTTGTAACAATTCCTTTCTTGACTACCGCAAACTATTTTACATGTACAATTTGTTTGACGTGTGTCAAACAAATTGACATTTGCCTACTTACTATTGTTATGTAGAAAATAATGAACACGGACGTTTAAAACTATAAAGTGAAAAAGTTAATAATAATGCTTTTAATTTTATTTAAAATCTTGACATAGGTCATTGTCATCTCTTCCAATGTAAATCCGAGATTACCTTCCTAGCGTTTAAACTTAGAGCTATCAGATATTTAGAAAATAGAATTAAACGATACATATTTAAGTTCATGCTCCTCAAAACTAAGTCTCTCCAATTTCTTCCATTTTACTGAAAGTTCTTCACAAAACTTAGTTGCCTCCAAAGAATTGCATAGGCACTTCCGCATGTTTTATAAACTGCGTTACTTTAATGACATATTATAATCTAGCAAGTAATGTTAACTGTATTGCTCACACGTAACCTAAGTATATAATGTTGGAGAAATCATCTAGTCTCAGACTTATTGCACATTTCCAACACTCCTTACCTACTTCCAGATTATATAGTAAGTAAGGCTGCACTCTTGCTTTGAAAGATAAAACTGAATATAAAGTAAAATTGACAACAACGTGAAGGAAACGATTTATTACCATGAATCGAATTTTTAACACACATTTTGGCAAATTGATAAAAATACTACCCATTTAGAACAAACGAAATATAGGTAGAGCGAATAGATGGTCTTACAGAAATAGAGTGTGATCATTATATAATCGTACGAGTAGAATCAATAAAATAGAACAAAATTAGAATAATAAAATTGTGAAAGCTGTTAACGAAAATGACAGATTTGATAAGTATTAAAACTGAACGTTTAATGTAATGATTGTTTGATTTGGAAGCTTGAATTCGAAAACCTCACGATATTTCTGCTATTCCAACTTAAAACTGATTGTAAGACACTATGTTTTGTTAATGAATAACTAATGTTCGACTTACATGCTTTACAAGCGCCTAGAAACATAGTTAATGTTAATATTATTAACGTGACGTTTTTTGTTTTGTCATTATACTTCTTCATTTATAGTAGTTTAACAGTGGGGTCATTGTGTAACACACTCGCATTAATGCTATTTGTTTTGACAATTCAACAAAATTCATTGCGTGTTATACGTCGTCGAACCGACGAATTTACAAAACTCGCAGTGTGTTACGCAATCAAGGCGCAAGTATCGTTATAATTTGCAAACACTATTGTTATTTGTGTATGTATGAACGATTATTAATATGTAAAATGATAATGAAAAATAAAACTTTTTCAAATAACTATACTCGTTCTTCTTTATCTACAATCCTTTATTTTTTATTATAGTTTTTTCTTATTTTAATCCTACAAAATGATCACCTATTACACTTACCGAAATACACCTCTCATCCCCTGCATCACGCACATGTTAAAGGAAAATATATGGCTAGAGATGGAAGTGACAACAAATTTAAGATTAGCCGGCAAGTCTTTAGTGTAGCCGCACTTTTAGCCTTTTGGCTAGAAATGAAGAATCTTTACGGCAATATAAAAATACAATTGTTACTGGCAATATTAACGGTGCTACCTCGACGGAACAGCAGCCGAGTGTGGATGTGAAGCTGTGACACAAACTATGATCCTCAAAACATGCAGCCTCAAAGACCTCTGCACTGCCACCGACGACACGGAGTTTTGGGTCCGATATATAGAATACTGCGGTACTAGTGACAAGAAGAAAAATGCTAGCAATTTGATACAGTCAACTTGGATGTAGCGCTCACTGAAATACCTTGTTTTATTTTTTTAAAAGAGTTTTCCAATGTAACTTTGACAAATAATGAGACAACCAATTTTTCCTCTGATTGTAGTGCTACCTACATCAATTATTGATCTTCCTCTTTATCGCTACATCGTTTTATTCAATAAAAAAAAAAAAAACTACTTTTGTCGTTCTGTGATGTGTGTAGATATCATGAAAAAGGTGAAAATAAAATGATATTTACGATATTTATGGATGAATAACGACGACCAAAAAAATGTTAACGAGAAACATTATTATGACGCAAAGCCAATACATAAGACATCAACTTAAAAGAAAATAAAAGAATGCAATGGTATTATGTCAGAGTGAAGAGGAAATTATTTGTTTATTGTCCCAAATTATTTTTCTAAACATGTAACAACTGCATTGTGTAAAAATGATTCAATTAATTTTTTTTCGACAATTGAAACTGAGAAATCGAAAAAGTTGGGTAATATGGTAAAGTTGCATACCATATCCCATTACTACATCACCATAAAAGCTGTCACTTCGCCAAGAAACATTACACAAGACCACTTTTCACAAGACAATACTTTAGGACAAAAATAAATTGGAATTATTTAGCTCAAAGTTAACCATTTTTCGTAAATATAAATAATAATATATAATAACAATACCCGCCTATTACATTCCCACTATTAGGCAAAGGCTTCATCTCATATAGAGAAGGCACGAACATTGATCACCACACTTGCTGGAAATCGCTAACGCATCTAGCGTTGGCGATTTCAGACTTACATTCAATTTAAGGCCAGGTTTCCTCACGATGTTTTCCTTCACCGATGTCAGTATTGTCCAAGATAAACATAGAAAATACTTAAGAATTGAAAAAGACACATTGATTCTTACCCGGATTTGAATCCACAATCTCGTGCATTAGAGGTGAGGCCTAAACCTCTGGGCCATCACGACATCACAAGTATAAACATACAGGGTGTAAACAGAATTATTGCTGGGAATAGACTTTTTTTTTGGGGTGATAAATCACGTTTTACGGTAGGACTCGATGGAAAACACTCAAAGCATTGTGCTGATGGATGGATTGAAAAGTACGGGGGTCGTGGATGTGTGTAAAGTAAAAATCTTACATTAAAAACATGTATTAAAAAAAAAACTTGTGAAAAAGTTATAACTTTGACCCCCAATATCTCCGTAACTAGAAGGTTCCCAGGTATGGACTAGAAGAAAAAAATGATCGCAAAGACGTGGAGAACAAGTGCCTTTCGGCTATGTTAAGGGTCTATTTACACCCTTTATACATAAAAATATCAGAAATTATAATACAAACAAATCCTCCTGCTACTCCACAAATTTTTAGACAAGAGTACCTACCTAAGTACACACATCCCATGTACAGATGAATCTCACAGCTAACATTGAAACAGAAATCACCAATTTGGAGCCAGATATGTTGCAAGAATTCAATATACCGTAAAACAAGTAAAAATTGATCGATTACACATTTTTATCTTCATGTCATCGATTATACACCGTTTAATAAAAAAATCCCATCATATTTTTTTCATTCCTATCAAAACGGCAGCCACATCACACTGACATTAATTTTGCCCCACCTTAAGAATACTAGCACTTCAATCGAGCGTCCTATAGGTGAAGCCGCGGCATACCATACTTCTTTGGACAGGGCAATACTCGAACGAGTAATGCGCTTTATACCGGGGCTATCACGGGCGTGACTTTACAAAACGAAGGATTTTTGGCGATCTTGATGATAGCTCATTTGGGATAGCGATACATCAAGACTACTAATCTTAGGTCACTCGATTTAAATCTTGTGATTACGACACATTTACGACGACGATCCCCAAGCTTTCTATCTCTTAAATCCACAAATACTAAAGAATTACATCACTGACAGACACATGAGCTGAATTTATACGATTTCACAACGTTTGTATACTTAGTATCAACCATAATTTTAATAATACCTGATGGAAAAAAATAGTGGTCATTGTAAATGACGTTTGCAAAGACTTCTTGACAAGTTCAACGTTACCTTTCTTTGTACAGTGCCAACCATAATAATTTCCAGAAAGTAGTTTTGAGTTTTACTACCTCTTTTCGTTTAATACTGCTATTTTTGTATAGCTTTTAGAAAGCAGGTCCGTTCAGAACCGGCAGCTGGGGCCTATCACCACCTCTAACTTCAGCCTGGGAAAGAGCTGCAGCTATAGTTTTCCAAAGCGCCATCTTTTTCGCACACTGAACTAGATCAGAAGTAACTTAGTAACTTGTAAGCATAGGCCCTACCGCCACCTGACGAAATACCTAGAGGTCAGGCTATTGCTATAAGTCTAGATATTGTGACGTATGTACAGTAGAGACTATAAGTGCAGTAGCAGTTTCACAAAACGATCGCATCAAAACAAGTCGCACTTACGACCTTTTTCCATAACAAACATTTTGCACACATACACGATCTCGTATATCGCTCTCTTTCATAATTATCTAGTCAGAAAGAGTGCGATATAATGATCATTTGCCTTAGTGACAAGCCTGTCATGTCGCGACGGAGTATTAAGTTAGTGATATTTAATTTCAAACAAACAATTATGTGTCTATCTGGCTTAGCGGTTAACGCTATAGATAAAATGTCTCGCACAGTATAGTCTGGGTTCGAACCCAAGTGACATTACACTTTTTGTGTTTTAATTATAAATGATACGTTAGACCCGATGAGATATGTTTTTCTAAATATTAGTTGGAACTTATTATTAACAAAAAAGATGAGGGTGAATGTGAAACAAAATAAACTTCTGGATTGAACAAAGTAGTTAGTTATGATGTTGTTAGTTGGTGAACTTTGTTTCGAGCGTTTGTGTTATTATTACGATTAGCGTATTGTTTGATTGTCTTTATTCAAGATGCAAGCTAATATTAGTATTGATGACAGGGAAAATATTGTCACTTTGCGTAAAAATGGGCTTAATATTTCTCAAATTTCAACTGAAACTGGCTTAAAATGTGTAAGTTATTTTTAAAAATTATAATTATTATGATGATAGTTGTGGTGTTTGATTTTCTTATTATTAAATAAATTGCTAGTTGCAAGTGTGTAATCATATTTTGTATTTTTTTAGAAATTCTGTTAGCCGTTGGGTAAAGAGGTTTGAGGAAGAAGGTAGTCTGAAGAGTCGTCTAAGAAGTGAAAGGCCGCCGCTTATTAACCCGACTCAGCGACGTTTTATGGTGGAAGAATATGAAACAAATGGTTTCATTCCAACTATAATGTTTGCAGAGCAATTGGATACTACATTACAGACTGTTCGCCATGCATTCCATGCTGAAGGTTTACATCATCGGAAGCCAGCTAAAAACCATTTTTGACACAAAAACACAGGGAGGAAAGACTACGTTTTGCTCGAGATTATTTACATTTTAACTGGGAGGTGACTGTATTTTCTGACGAGAAGACTTTCAAGTCTTGCCAAAAGGAATACTTAATTTATGGCGAAAAAATAATAGTACTTAATTTAATAAGTAGACCGGGTAACTAAATATTTAGTAATATTAACATAACCGTAAATAAAAATAAAAAAAATTAAGAAATAAATTTTAAATTTAATGATCTTAAATTGGGGTTTAGTTTCAATATTCTTTTCGTCAAGAAAATGAACACTTAAGCTATAACCTCAATACATTCAATGTGACGTTACATTAAAAAAAAACACGTTCATAAAGTCTAACTCATATATTAGTATTCAATTAACTCTGCTGAATACTGATACCTATAATAAGCGGGTATCAACAATTATATTTGTGTTATTAGAATATCCTTTCCGTGTTATGTCATTCTTATTATGAATTGACTAAGTGGGTATACAACAAAAAATCTTATGAACGGTGATAAGAGAACTTTTTTTTGCCTAGATAGGAATGTGACGTCCCATTCTCATAAAAGTTTGTTAATTTTATAAATAAATAAAACGAATAAACATTTTTGTTATCATTCAGCATGATTTTTTTATTTCCACCTTCCAACACCGAAAACATAAAATAAAAATCAATTAATGAGGTTAAATAATAATACAATAACTATCTAATATTTAACTTCTTATAAAAAATAAATAATAAGCATGACTATATTATAAATTTTAAATTAAGGTTTCAAAGAAACAAAAAACAGCCACACATTGTAATAACATGAATTCGAACTTGGACTTCATTGATCGTGAACCCATGCTCAGCCCAAACAGCTACCAACCCATGTTAATACTACGCGAATTTTAACAATGCAATGGTAAGAACAGGTCATCACTATGATGTGTATTCTAAATGCAACAAAAATATAATGCTATTTCGCGTAGTGTGACGATAGTTCATTAGTGTGTGTTATGTGTAGAATGTTGAGACATCACTCATACACGCACACGCACACACACTGTTGTATCGCGCTCGCACAGTTCATAGCAATGTAATCTTTAGCATGGTACTGCACTTTTGAGGTCTACTGTACATAAGGGAAAGAGGAAACCATTAATATGGTGTTGTTTCATCTTTCTTTCCCAAGTGTTCTAAAATGTTGCCACACTTCTAAGAATATTTCCCGTTGACAATGGTGTTAAATTTTTTGTTAAATTATCAGGTGTTTTTTTATTTTTTTTATTTAGGAGAAGCTCGTGGCTAAATAATAACAGCTGCTCAGGCCAATTTTGCGGTTAAGCTGCGCTTGCCTAGGTTGGTCCGTGGATAGGTAACCATCTATTACATACCGAGTTCCCTCCGTACCTCAGAAAACACGTTAAGCCATTGGCCCTGGCTGTTGGAAAATAGAAAGTACCGCGAAACTTTTGGGAACATAACAAGCTTAATTAAGCACAGACTTACTTCTCTTATTATTATTAAGGTGCCGCCGGCAGCAGTGCAATCCCCCCCCCCCCCCCCCCCGCTGATTTAGTAGCGAACGGTCGTGTTTTTGTTGGCTCCACAAAAATAATTGTAAAAAAGTGTTTTTTTAAAGTTTATCTCACAATTATTGTCTCAAAGTGAAGCTTGATTGGACTTCAACAAAATCGCTATTCTTAGGTCTCATTTACGAACACGCGGCGTTGGACGTCGTGTGCGGTGTTTGGCAGCGCGTTGCACGTTTTGTTCCGTTTATGGAAAGGCGTGCAGCCCGGCCGTTGTGCGGCCCGCGTCATCACTCGTGCAAACACAAACATATGACAATGTACGCTATTGTTTACGAAGACGCGGGGCGTGACGCGGCACGTGCGACACCGCGAGCTCCCGCGCGCCGCGGGTATTGCTGCGTTTCACATGCTGCTTGTCAGTGAACGGAGTACAGCAATAAATCTGTTGGCCGCAAAGCTACGTGCGCCGCCGCGATAATAACCGCGTGCGTTGCGGGGATGCCATCTGCGGGCTTAGCCGCAAGTTAAAGCTGCCATCAGATGGACTGCATTGCAGCAAGCGCGGGCAGTCGATTTATTCAACTGCATGCTATTATCTGCAGGCGGATCTGACTTTCCGCAGATGACGCCACGCATCTAGCCCAGGAGCTCAGTGTAAGATCTGACGTCGAAATGGAAGCACAGACTTACTTCTCTTATTATTATTAAGGTGCCGCCGGCAGCAGTGCAATCCCCCCCCCCCCCCCTCCGCTGATTTAGTAGCGAACGGTCGTGTTTTTGTTGGCTCCACAAAAATAATTGTAAAAAAGTGTTTTTTTTTAAGTTTATCTCACAATTATTGTCTCAAAGTGCACTAAACCGAAGCTTGATTGGACTTCAACAAAATCACGCATAAATAATCAGTGCAAGCGAACATTATTTGCATATCAAAAACCAAACAAATCGACAAAAGTGACAAGTTATTTGGGTGACTGTGATCTACCCTCTAATAAAATTCGTCTTCAATCTTTCATTGACAAATTACCGTGTACTCTGCATACTATACGATAAGTTCGACAACTAGTTAACTACCAAAGTAGTGCGTGTACGAGCGACTCCGACTGAAGTACAACGAGTCTCGAGTTCGATCCCGCTCGACGACATTTGCTTTAAGGATTTTAAAATTACATTTCTTATCGCTATGACTGTTCAACGTTCGCCGAAAAGTTCCACTTTACCAGAAAAGTCTCCAACTAGGATGCATTATGTATCAGACTCTGCAATCAATAAAATTGCGAATGATGATGCCTTGGAAAACGTTACAAAGAGATATAAGCGTAACTTCAATGGGTATTGTGTCCAAACTAATCCATCAAATGATAGCATAAAATCGATGTTCTCTGAGGCTTAAAGCGGCAAATAGATCTAAAACATTAAAATATAATATTAGTAAATTAATTAAGTAAATAATATTAGTAAAATTTTAGTACATTATTAATTATTGTCTAAAATCAACTGTCTCCTTCAAGAAAACACCGATTACAAAACCCGCATTAAGACCTTGGAAAATAAATTAGAGCACTTTGAGAATAATATCCGTTCTACTACCGTGGAGATAAGAAATATCCCAAAGCAAACTAATGAACACAAAACGGATTTTTTTTTTTGACCAATATTATCAAAGATATCGGCTCGGTTGTTGGATTGGAAACTACTATCCAGGACCTGGAAATCAGAGATATTTACCGATCTAAATCTGAGGCTATTATTGTTGATTTCACTTCCGTAGTTAGGGAAGAAGCAATGGTATTCACATCGAAAAAGTTCAATAAATCGCAGCACGAACCAAAGGAGTCACAACTAAATACAGCCCTTATTAAAGTACCTGGACCGGCCAAACCAATATTTTATCTCCGAGTGCCTTACTACGAAAGCTCAACGTTTGTACTACATGACAAGGGAATATGTTAAAACTAAAAAACTCGCTGCTACGTGGACGTCCTACGGCAAGGTATACGTGAAGAAAGAGGAGGGTCAGACCCCTATTCGTATACAAGAAGAATGTGAAATTCTCAAGATAGTAATGTGACTAACTTTAAAACTATATTTTGTTGATAGTATCGTTGCTGTTTCTATGTTTTGTGTGCATGGTTCCCATTAGGCATGTCTTAACGATGTTCTAACAAGCCTTCGTGGTCTTAATAAATTGTAGTACATTGTTTATGCAATACCTCAAGTTGTAAATATACACAGCTTTCATTTAAAATAGTTACAGTCACACTTGCTCGCTTGTTGTATAGCTATGACTTAGTTAGAGTAACCAACGAATACAAAACTACACTCACGGAAATATTAACCTCAAACAAAATACTTTTTTGCATGTTTTTTCTAATATTTAATTTAATTACTTCTGGGCATACTCTCATCAAACATGAATACTTACCAATTATTACTTTATCTCTACTTACATATAACAACACCTACAATCACTGGAACCGATTCACACTTCAAGTTGTACACAGCACGATGTATCTTTGGTACATCTCATATCCCTAAAGTTATATATAAAGACAATCTGTTTCAAAATTCGATAACATTGGTATTGAATTTATTCACCAGTGTCGAGATTCCATAGTAGTGGCCAATTCTAGGACATGCGAGGCAAAAGATATTAAATCCATTATACCTGTACCAAACAACTCTCTTAAAATTCTAACTCAAAACATGAGGAGCATAAAATGTAAGATGCCTAGTTTTAATACATTATTGACTCGTACAGACGTTAAGTGGGATATACAAATTTTGACTGAGTGCTGGCTTAAATCTACCCAATTCGTCCCAGAGCTGGAGGGTTATACTTGTACCTCTACGACTGCTAATAGAACACAAAATGAAGGTGTTGTCATCTACCATAAAAACAGATGCTAATTGTCTTATATTAAAATTGAGCTCGGATTTATGAGTTATCGGCATTTATCACCATCCAGGTCAGCGTAACACAAGTGCCTTCTGTAATTCATTGGATTCAGTGCTTAAAAAGTTATCCAATTATAAAAACATAATCATTTGTGGAGACATTAATATTGACATAACTCCTAACACTAATGATAAACGCTCCTTTGAATACCTGAACATCTTGGCTAGTCACTGTATACTTCCCGCTCATACCACACCTCATGGCCTCACTTGTCTAGATCATATTATGATTAAACAAAATTGGAAGCCACCTGCTTTGTTGTTGAATCTTCAGTCACTGATCACGAAAGTGTTGGCATTGCTATCAACCTACATCCAAAACTCAACCATCCTGCTTCTACGCTGCGACGTATGAATTTTACTGAATTAGATAACACTATTAAAAAAATCAATTTTAAACCTATACTTGACTGCATTGATGCTAATGCTGCTACCGAACAACTCATCTCCCTACTAGACAAGGCCATTCAAGATAACTCGCATGTGGTTAAATTGGCTAATAGGAAAATAATAAGCAAACCATGGATTACTGCTGGTTTATTGCGTTGCATGCGTAATAGAGACAATCTGCACAAAAAGCTGAAAAAGAATCCCCATGATGAAGCACTTAATTGAATGTACAATAAATACCGAAATTTTTGCAACATTCTCTTAAAGAAACAGAGGAAAATTTATGAGAGACAGGAAATTGACAAGTCCAAAAATAATAGTAAAAAGCTGTGGGATGTCATCTAAAATATCTGTAATAGTACCAAAAACTTAGACCATTCTTCGGCCCTGATCAACACTGATAATCCTAAAAGCAGTATTGATGACGTTAATAAACAGTTTACAGGTGTCGGACAGAGGCTGGTGGAAGAAATTATTGGGAACGCTCATCTATCGAATAGCGACCACACGTCCACTCCTATATCAACAAAATCTCTTGTCTTACTCCCTACTGAGTACTGAGACTAAGTTGAACATCTCATAATGAAAATGAGGGAGAGTGCGGCAGTTGGAGTAGATATCGGGGAAAATCTTAAACCGCTACGTTAAACAGCTTACACTTCCACTTACTCACATCTGTAACCTAGCCTTTGCTACTGGTACCTTTCCACTGGCATTGAAGATACTTTTTGTTAAATCTATCCATAGAGGTGGAGACAAAGGCTACATTTCAAACTACATGCCTATCTAACGTCTAATTAATAAACGCCTCATGAACTTTCTGGAGACAAATACCCTCCTGTCACCTGAGCAATTTGGGTTTCGATTGGTAGGTCGACTGATGGTCGACCAAATATGTTGCCTTTGGGCCCAGGAGAAATCTTCTTCCACCTTCAAATCACAGTATCATGGCTCACACTTGTTCCTTGTCCAACTCCTCATGCCTTTGTTAACCCCTTCAGAAAACGGACGTCATTAGATATCTTGGAGTGTATATAGATCAAGACTAACTTTTAAGCCTCACATCGACATACTCGTTACTAGGATTCGTAAGCTAATCTACATTTTTAAGACATTAAGACATGTTGCTGATCTTAGAACTATCAAAGTGGTATACTCGGCACTCTGTCAGTCAATAGTAAATTATTGCATAACCTCCTGGGGAGGAGCAGGCAAAGTTCACCATCTGGAGGTTGAAAGAGCACAAAGAGCGGTTCTCAAGGTAGGAGCTGGAATTCCTTTTCGTTACCCAACTGCTGAGCTTTATAAACTTTGGAATGTACTAACAGTCAGGCAGAGCTTCATACTTTCCATAGTTTCCAAACAACATAAACAAATGGAATATGAATATCCTAACAAAGATAAGCGGAGGAAGTTTAATGTCTGCCATAAGCTTCTTTCGTACTATTCTCTCCCAAAGATTTTTCTGTTTTCTTGGTAGATATTTGTATAATAAAATCAACAAAACACTTACAATTTAACCACTGCGCAGATCAGTTTGTAAATGGTTGAAAACTACACTATCAGGCAACTGAAAGTCTATTTTATTCCAATCCGCAAAACATCTTTCTGCTACACAAACACACACTATCATCAACATAAGTCACACATGTATGCCCCTCTAGAGTAATTTTAATATTTTCTTATTTTTGATTGTTTATAACATCTTGTGCCTAGTATTTAAGTTAAATCATCACGCATTAGTTCTTAAGTTATTCATCTAAATTAGTTTTATACCTGCAAGTCTCCGGGCCTGGTGACCCGTAACACAGGTATTGTATGCCTATTTCGGGCACCAGCCTCTTACAGATGTTTACCATGCGTAATGTGTAGTCGAATTGAAAAACTGCAACGTGAAGCGAGGATGTGGATACAAAAGCATACAAAATTGATACATTGATTAGCATAAAAAAGCCCATTACTGCGCTTTATTTTGTCACTATATTCTTGAGTTTTATAATTCCAAATGCTGACTTTACTTTTTATTAAAGAAATAAATAAGTATCAAAATCCATTTTTATTTAAACCGTTCGACGCGACCGACGCGCGTTTGCTCCTTGACTATCTGAACACTAACTGTATGCGGTTGGCGATAGACAGCGTGCGTCGACACATGACTGCAGCCGACCGCGTGAAGTTGATATCATGACTGAACGAAGTCGAACGTACAACTGCATGCAGTTGAATATTTCGACTGAGCGCAGTTGCTGCGATGCAGTCCGACTGATGGCAGCCTAACGCTGCTTTTCAAGCAAATGCGTTTAAAACAGCTTCCCCGTAAACGTTCTACATCGCCTTATATTTGAATTTTATGCGGGCCGCGCCGCACAACGCAACGAGACTCTCCACGTCTCCGTAAATGAGCCCTAAGGGAATGATCTACGAGGCTGCAGGACTGTTCGAAAGAGATACCGGCCCTGGAACACAACAGACTAAGAAGGAACATGGATGGGTTTTAGTCAGTACAAGTTACTCCCTCCCGCTTCGCCCAGACCGGGAGTCATTAGATGATTTCGCAAACGAAAAACAAGGAGAATCTATCTATACAGGGTGGTGTCGACAATATGACAATAAATTAAACTGCGTATACCTCATGACGTCCTCAGTCTGCATACAAAAATTCATTCGAATATATCCAGTAGTTTAGTCACAGGACATTATTTTTCATTTTCAGCATTTTCTAGCAGAACCCTTCTTTTTGCATGTGCACGACACGCACTTGCTCGGTACGCCCAATTGCAATTAAGCATTTTGTCAATGTTTTCATGACAATATGAAGCAAGTGTAAAGCATCGGAATATTGTAATGCTGGCTGTATTTGATATTTATATGAATGAGAAATAAAAAACGAATGAAAATACAATAATTTAATTTATAGCACAAATTGTACACATAATTAGTAAGTTAAGATTAAAATTGATTAATTTTGATGAAACAATTATTTATTATATATTAAAACCTGTGAATTCCGTATGGACAGCATATGGACGGACCGCTAGTTTATGTTTCCATTAATTTTCAATTGTAAAATTGTTAAAATCTGAAAATAATAAATTTGTTATGTTTATAATTATGCATGTTTATTTCAAATGAAACACTTGGGGTGTTAGGCTCCTATTTTATTAAAATTAAAGCATTACTTTACGCTCACGGGGTTTTGGCCGAAACCAAACGAACAGATGAGTATCAACAGTACAAGGCATCAACGCGAATCAGATACTGCAAAGCCTAAATGGAGCCTCTCGACTGGTAAGCCTCGGCACGAGTTTGGAAAAGACTTGTTCGTTTTACTCGCCCGGCGGAGTCCAATCTACATAATTAATAAACATCGTCGATACTTGAAGTTGAAGAAGCATTTTTATCTGTGACAGGTCATCAATCAATTGCAATCTTCTTTATCGTCCTCTCAGACGCAGCGATTAAAAGGAAGATAACATTTCCATTGCATATCATCATCATCTGCCTAGCCTTTTCCCAACTATGTTGGGGTCGGCTTCCAGTCTAACCGGATGCAGCTGAATACCAGTATTTTACATGGAGCGACTGCCTATCTGGCCTCCACAACCCAGTCAGTGCATATACAATTACCTATAAACTATGTGTAGATTGTTATTAGGTAAAAAAAAGTTCTATGCTTAATTAATTTCATCAAAAGCATTTTTTGTCTTTAGCGCCCAAATGCAATTTCTTTCCGGTTCATCAAGGTCATTTTTTTTATGAATGCTCGGTACTAATAACGTTTATTCTCTTTGAAAGTGTTCCTTGTATGTACCCAGTAGCAATTTTTGCTTTACCAATAAAATAAAAAATATATATAAACTCTTTGGCCGACCTTACAACTACTTTAGACCAAGAATTTTGAAAATGAGTTTTAAAAACTATTATAGGCTGATGAAAATATACATTGCGTTAGAATTGGCAATCAACAGGAGAAGCTTTTAAATGGAGTACAAACCACTTCATCGCCACATGCCGTGTTCAAATTGCAATAACCTACTACGTCAATCAAAATCACCCGAGAGCCAATATAATTGTGCTCATTCGGTTGTGCCGTAAACAAGTCGTATAAAGTTGTCATTATGATTGATTGAATGTTTGAATTTCACACACAAATCAAATGCACACAGCACCGTTCATTTTAAAGCCACGACTCAAAAAAACAGTTCACGTACTATTTTCACAAGCCCGCATGTAATTATTTTAAGCTTACAGAGTGCTGGAGTGAGTTCTTATTAATAAAACTGAATCGGAAAAAAACAAACATTGCGGTGCAGGTTTAAGACCACAAAAATATTTTACCGTTAACAACTTAATATTTTGAATGTATTACCTTTTCTCTCGTTATAATCTAACTTCATCCAACAGCGTATATGTGGTCCGGCTTTTCACCATTTTCGTATCGTCTCCACATTTTCTCATAGAGCGCTTCAAGTCCACGAACATAGTGTTGGCAGTCGAATAAGGTGCTCTCAAAACGTGCTTTTGAAACCTTAGCCCGGATATATCTTCGACTGTAAAAGAACATTCATATTCTAATTTGACTATTACATATGTTTTATGAGTTTAGCAGGTTCACAACTGACAGTGGAGCATAAAATAAAAAGTACAAGCATAGGACAATGACATTGAAGAGACCGAAAGACAGTTTGAACTGTTAGGTACTACTCGTATTACGGTCAAAACCACAACTCAACATAGAACTGCTATTTTTATAAATTCGTCATTCCAACACGATCCCATTGTCATTTTGCTAAAAGTTCGTAATCTGCTAAATTCATAATGGTCGATCATTGGTCGGTCAAAGGTCTCGTAATAGAATTGTGTTATAATGACATTGTCGTATTGCCATTATTATAAAACCCGTTAGTAGATTTTTTTTCTTCTAAAAACTACTACTAAAGCTAAAAATAAATGTTTAATTCATGCTAAATTTCATTTCTATATATTTTTACATATTATTTATTATTTAACAGATTACCATTCTATGTCATTTCCTTTAATGGAGTGTTAGTGGTTGACCATTGGAAAGCCATAATGACACCATACCTAATTAGTAGATTACCAAACTTGTCAAAATCAACAATTATGAAATCAATGATAGACCATTCTGACACAATTTTAATAGCAGACTTGAGGCCCTGTTGTGTTAGCTCCTCGGATGAAAGTAATGGTCATTGGACTCATCAGGCTTATGGAGCCTATACACCAAAGCTATGCCGATAAGACATGTCGGCAACTGACACACGCGTTTTGTTGATTTGTTTGCAGATTTAAAGAACGAGCATTAATAAAACATTAAATATGCAGTTAGCATTTTATGCAAAAACTTTAAAAAAGAGCGGTTATCGTCATTTCCTGTCGATATTCTGAA
This sequence comes from Noctua janthe, assembly GCA_910589295.1. Lineage (NCBI taxonomy): Eukaryota > Metazoa > Arthropoda > Insecta > Lepidoptera > Noctuidae > Noctua > Noctua janthe. Next base: position 10,076,608 of record OU342552.1, read on the forward strand.
TAGAGATATTATAATGGATGAGAAATTAATGTAACATCTACGGAAACACGTTAAATAAAATACTTACTAAACCCTATTTGTTCCCAATTCAACAGCGATATTTTCGTATTGTCTTTTACTTATGGCTATCAGTTCCGGACAACCCAGAGCGTTTAGCTGCGATGCGGCAACTCTGTAAAATGAAACAAATAAAAATTCTATGAATGAATAATTTCGTCTTCTCTGAAACTAGTTTACTACAAGATTATTCACGATGGGGATAAAGCAGTGTCTTATATCACGGGAGCTATACTGAATCGCAAAGTTAACGAAGGATTCCCTGTTAAGACTAGAATCCAGAGTGCAGCGAGGTATTCATACACGCTCAAGATAAAAACACCTTTATCCCAGAGCAAAAGATAATACTCTAAATTAATAAAAAATAATAATTTAACTAAAACACATCAAATAGGGACTCAATTCAACTTATTATATTTTACAATAGAATGACTATTTGTTGCGTTATTTGATTATTTTGTAAGTCGATGAAAAGTAAAACCTACAGAATGACAACTTTGGTCGAGTTGTACTTTCATAGATTTTTTTTAGTTCTGTTTTCAACTTCCAATCCTAGTATTGGTTTATTATTATTACCCGCTGGTTAATACTGGAATTTGAATTCAGTACAAAATTATTATCCAGCTAGAGCCTTGGGCAATTGGTAATGACTTTCTTATGCCAAGTTTGCATGACATATAATTTGACACTAACGAGCAGGTGGTGCCTAAATAAATTATGGTAACATACCGAGAAGCTAAGGTTTCTCCCGGAAGTGTCACGACCGGTGTTCCTGCCCACAGAACGTCCATGGCAGTTGTATGCCCGTTGCACAAAGGCGTATCCAAACAAATATCTGCTAATTGTCCACGCCTCACGTGTTCCTCCTTGCAAGCTATGCTAGAGAATATGATGCGGCCAGGTGTTAACCCTGCAAACCATTAAAATAGTTACACACAATCATCAATCATGTCTACAACAAGTAAACAAATAAAGTCAGTACCTAAACTCTGGGCATATTTATGTACATTCGGTTCGCCAGCATCGGGGAAACTTAATAGCCAGAGAACGCTATTCGGTACCTTGTTCAATATGTTCACCCACATTTCCATGACTCTGGGGTCCATTTTGTACAATTGATTGAAATTACAGAAAACAATTGCATCATCTGGCAAACCGTATTGTTTTCTTGATGTAATTATTGTGTTGTCGAGTATTTCCTCAGCGGCTGCTACTTTTTTATTACATGTGTTTACCGATAAACCGTTCTGAATGGATATATTGTCGAGCAATACCTTAAACAATAAAAAATAAGAATTTTATGTCAGCTGACTACTTAGGTTTAAACTATTAGTAATAATAAGAAAATACCTGCGTGACATTAGGGTCTATGGTAGTCTCAAGTACCGAATTTGGAATGTTTATTTCCCTTTCGTATATTTCAATAGGAACTAAATCTTCAAATTCAATCGTTTCTACTTTTTCATTAACTTGTAATATTTTGTTGATATTTATACTTTCAGCACAATTTATAAGAGCCACATTTTGATGAGGGTCATTTTCTTTACCAGTTATAGCTTTATAGTAAATTTTCAAATGTGGAAACATTTGTTTGTGGTCACCAACGAAATATGTGTATGGCATAAAAGCAAACTTCTCACTAAAGTCTATTGCAGTAGACATAGGGGAAGATATTTCGTCAGTTATCACGTAGTCCATGAATTGTGCACCGCTCGTTCCAGGATATCCTAGCCACATTACTTGAATGGGAGCTGGTTTCAAAGCAAATATCTCATTCCGTGCGCCTTTAGTATAGCCATTCATATTCACTAGAATATGTATACCATCTTGGTTTATTTTCTTTGCAGCTTCGATATAACAGGACACTGAAGATAGGTCGACAAAATGTTCGGAATCCTTAACTATTCTACTACGGAATGTTGTGCCATCATCAAAATTTAAAGCATAGCAAAAGACTTCTAATTCTGAGTGATCGTGAAGACCCGGTATGGACTGCATTAGGTGGGAAGTTGGATGGTTACCAAAGTCACTGCTAACATATCCGATCCGTAATCGCTCTTTCCGCTCTTTGTTATGTAAAAATATTACCTTACCCAACATATTCACTTTCTCTGTGTACAAGTTAGCATGTCGGGTGGCAATATCTTTTCTTACTTCATTTTTCAATGGATATAAAATGGAATGATGTGGATGTACGGAGGTAATTTTTTCCATATTTAATTGATCTTCTACTATTGATACTATGTTCTGCATTCGTTCCTCGTAACCGTCCCAGTTGCAAATTATTTGTAAGCAGTGGGTTAAATTGCAATAAGCATCTGGAAAATTGGGTTTGTATTTCAACGCGTTTTTATAAGATTCAATAGCTTCATTAATTCTCCCCATATCTTTATAAATACTTGCTAAATTACAATGCGCATCGGCAAATGTCGGGTTTATCTCTATTGCTCTCTTGAAGCAAACAAGAGCGCCTGTTATATCTTGCAACTCTCTGAGAGTATTTCCCATATTGCTGTAAGCGTCAGCAAAGTTTGGCTGAATACTGATAGCTCGTCTGTAATGCATCAACGCTTCACGCAATTTGCCTGTAATTACAATATACAAAAACAACTGTTATTACTGAAAGTACCCGGTCATGGAATGTATTTAGTCATAAATTAATACCTTATTACGAAAATATTTTTGTTACCAAGGTTTTAGCACTATTAAATTCGTTCTGTAATACATTCTAATGAATATAAATTACCGCATGTTAGTACATACACACTAATTATTGTATTTTTCTACACAATGCACAGATAAACATAAACAATATATCCGGACCATTGGTATTGGTAGGTAGGATTTTTTTTACGTATATGTACTACGACATACTTCGTAGGTAAGTACATACCTAGACCGATACGTAATTACGTACGCTTCATAGTTTTTATTAAACGTTATCGAAACGACTTGTTTGGCTAGGATATCTTATATATCTATACAAATACATACCTTGATGTTGTAAAAGCGAAGCTAGGTTACTGTGAGTAGCAGCGAAATCCGGAAATACTTCTAAAGCTTTCATGTACAGTTTGGTAGCTTCATAAATTTTTCCTTGTTCTCTTTTGACATTTCCGAGATTGTTAAGAGTATCAACGTGTGAGGGGCAGAGTCGTAAGGCATTGTTGTAACATTCCTCCGCCTCGCAGACGAGGCCCTTTTCTTTGAGTGCATTAGCGAGATTGCAGTATGCGTCTGGAAAATTGGGCTGTACTTCTATGGCTCGCCTGTACGTGTCTATAGCGAGATCTATGAAGCCCTGTTTATAGTATAGACATGCCAAGTTTCCATGGACGACTCCACTGTTTGGAGTCAACTTCAATGAATGAAGATATACTGCTACCGCTCTGAAATAAACAGATGACGTTGTGCTTTTATTACATGTAGTTTGAATATTTCGAAATATACCGACTCAGTTTAGTGGAACGCGATAGAATTAAAAATATTTTAGAATAACGACCGCCGACGCTCTGCTTCTTCGGCTTAAAGGTAGGTTAAGGCCATTAACAGGTGCTTTTAAATGATGAAACACTTTGATTTTTATTAATTGTTTGTTCCATTTCTAGGTATGAAACAGGTGTGAACATTTCAAGGATAATAAACGACTCTAGGGCATAGCAATGACCTAGTTTAATTAATTTCGGTTTGCTTTTGGAGTTATTTAATAACTTCGTTTCTTTCAACTGCCGTCACCGGTCACGTAATTATTTTAGGACAATCCTCGAAAAAAATATAAATAACTTCTTCCTAACCATTCCCAAGAACTTCAGTTTTTTTCTGCTCGTTACGAGTATATATAGGAAAAGTTTGTTTCTAACAAAAACTTTTACGATTTTTTGTGACGATGGCAGGCATACCATGTATAATAGATATACATTGCTGGTGGTCATATCATTTTTATAATTAATTAAAGTTATTACACACCTATTAGGTTTTGTCACTGTTTCTGTTCGTTAGGTACTTTCTATATCAAAAAGAAGCTACATCAAAAACTGATAGTCTTCAACCAAGGCCCTACAGAAAATTAAGCTGGTAGCTTTCTGTTTCTAACCATGTGTGTTGCAGTATAATTAAGTTTAGTGACGATTATGGCGCCTTGAGTTTAAAAATCCTATTTATTTATTTTGATATAAAATTATTGTGTCGTAAAAACAGAAAATACGGTACTTCCTACTTACCTTTTGATCTTGTTTTTAAACCAGGTGACACAACCGACGGAGAGTTCCGTCGCCTGCGCGGTGAGCCGCGGGGGCGCGATGTTGATGACGGTGTAAACGACGATGCATTGGTAATCCATAACACGGACATGTCCTCAGCGCGAGCAAGGTTGTACTGACAGGGGCAGACCGGAGACACGGCCGAGTCAGGGCCCACGCGCCACGTCACGCTGCACGACGCGCCGCGCGCGCGCACCGTGCCAACTTCCCCGGAGCGACGCTACGTCGACGTAAGTCGCGGCCTTCGTTTACCCGCTCGTTTATACACTCAAATCGTGAGCATATATCACAAGATCTATTAACGACACGAAGACCATGCGCACACGCCATTTAGTCGCGTTCGCGTTATATTTACAACATAATTTGTTCCATATAACATTCTCGCCGGCGCAGAGTTCTGGAAGACTTCATCGAATCAGAGACGGTTTCAAAATATGCTATCTTTACATATTTACTAATACAGATTTTTTAAATAGCTCCGAACTCTTAAACATGTTATGCCAAAAGACGTGAGATTCAAAACTCCGCGCGTTATTCATAAGACCGATCAGCTGTTGGCACAAAAGTCAGCTGATACGTGCTCTCGTATGTTTCAGCGTCTATTGTTTACTTTGCTATGGGAATCTGTCACAGAGGTATAAACCGTATCAAAGGTCAAACGAGATTGCCACGGTGTGCCTATTTTTGTAAAATCGTGCTAAACAACTTATTAACGTCCGTAACATGAAGTGTAAAAAAGCGTGCATGTGCGACGGTACAGTAAATACGGTAATATCGATTTGCGAGTAAGCAGTCAAGCGACGGCGGCGGGTTGCGTGGCGACGCGACGGAATCTCAACGCGACTGCGGCCGTGAGCCTACTTGCTGGAAGCTGGCACCCTACTCCTCCACACTAATACTAACGGCTGCTTTATCGGTTCACAAAAACTTTTAAGCTTGTTGAAAAAACTTACTATATTCTCAAATCGTGTTACATTGATTTTGAAGTTAGCTAAAGCTTCAGTCAAATGACAAAGATTCCGCCCCTCCTAATGCTATTGCTTTGTTCTACTGACCTATTTCCAGCTATCATAGAGATGAAGGAAATTATCTAATATCAATACGAATAAAAGTATTTTTTGAGACGTGTACATGTACACGTCTCATTTATAAATCAGTCATAAAATAACGGTTATTTTTTATTCCAAATACAAAAAGCACCTTTACAGAAAAAAGTAAATTAATACTACGAGTATGTAGTTAGTGAAATAGGTTGAACCTTACTAGGCCAACCTATTTTGTCAAATTATTAGATGACATTATTTTCCTCTCTTTATAGGATAACACATTATCCGCATAACTGTGAACAAGACCGGTAAAATTTTATGAAAATACACAAACAAAAAAAACACAAACTTTAAAATATTCGACATCTGGAAACGTGACCAGGAAAGTTGACGGCAGACCTCAAACTGCAGCGGCAAAACCAGTCAACCGCAACGACACACTGAAGAACACTACCAACAGATTTCTAAATAACTCGATGCAAACGCTTCCGTCTTCGCCGCCTGCTGTTGCGGTCGACCGGCGGCCGCAGAGGGGCATATCAGTAGTACAGTCAGCGGATAAAGAAAACGTTCAGAATCACACTTTTTTGTCCGACTGTCACATAGGTTTATTTCGAGATACATGCAACTAGATATTATGTAGATATAGGTACATAATTATGTTAAAGGAACATTTTTTCGATTTGTTAAATATAAGATTGTTAAAAAAAATGGAAGGCTTATTGACCCGAAGAGTATTTTTTTTCCTTGACATTATCCCACTTAATTGTAGGTATGGTTAAGGAACTAGCGCAGTTTTATTAATAATGCGCAATACAGGAATTAAGGCAGGCCAGCGACCGTTTCACAGACTGCTACATTTCTGTGGTTTGCTTCGAAAACTTAATTGTGTGAGCCTGACACACACTCTTAGTGACTTTCGCGATGAAAAGTGCTGCAAGCGTCAAAGTTGTGTCGTCGCGTTTGGAACTAAAACCGTAACGACATTGCCTCTTGTAGTTATTAAGTCCACTTATGTACCTACTAGTCTTGTACATGAAGTTTAAATAAATAAATTATTGTCAAAGTGTGCGTTCTTCGGTAGAAGTCACATAGAAGTGTGTGTACCTTAAGTAGGAACCTAAAAACCATTTCATTTTAACAAAATTATTAATGGAATGGGATGTGAAAGTAGCGAAAGATTATTTTTTGCTAAAGGAATTTTTCGCCACTCTCGAGCTAATTTTTACTAATTATAAATTATTAGGTAAGACTACGGAATAAAATTTTACTCAAAGCCCATAATCTTGTAACAATTCCGGAACGACTTTCAAAGAATACTACACAAGGTGAATAAAAAAAAAATGGACATAACCAGATGAGAGCAGAAATAACCAAACATATGTGACATCCAAATTTTCAATGTTAAAAGCTAATTTTAACACTAGTTTTGTCGCTCACTTGCCAACTTTCATATGATTTTGACAGATACGTAAGTAGCTATAATTAAATTCAAGAAGCATTGCCAAGGACTCCGTAATGTAATACTAGAAGATATTACGTTCCGCATTTTGGTAGGAACTTAATACTAGCGATAAATTATTGCAAATGCAATAAAGGTTAGTTATTAATAAAAATTGGTTATTTGCCATTTCTGTATGTTTGAGCACTTTGACGTGGAACATAAAATATATTTTAAATTTTTATCTTAAATCATTCGAGTTCTGAACACGACCTCATTTTTAAACAGTTGCATCACATGTTTTAAAAAAATTAATGGTTTTATATTCTGGCTTCGTGCCAAACTCATGCCAGTCCCGACCTCTCAGTTATGTGTAAGTGTCGACTGATAGTTACTGATCGTTTGATCCGGATAGCATGATACTGATGTTGATACTGCTTTATCAATGATTTACATTTTTATGTTTGGATTAGCACCGGTATTGATAATTTCGAAATTATGATATCTTTTGCTCCCAAGACAAAAATGGTGACTGCTAATGATAATTTTGAATCATCCTCTGCCTAGCCTCCCAACTATGTTAGGTACGGCTCCCAGTCTAATCGGATGCAACTGAATATCAGTATTTTACATGGAGCGACTGCCTATCTGACCTCCACAACCTAGATAGTACTTGGTTATACGATACCCCATGGTAAGACTGGATGTCAGACTTTTAAGCCACTGGCTACCAATAACGATTATCTGAGATCTACAATTTGTTTGAATATCTTTGGTAAATCAGAGTTGTCATTATTTTTACTTATTCATTAATCTAAATTACCTGTTGTTCTGGTTTTTATCTAATTACCGATAAAAGAGAAAATAAGGCAAAGGGAAAAACTCAATTACTATCGAAGTTAACAAATAATTCCCTGTGGTTTATCCCATCCATTCTCTCGTATTATCTGGGCGAGCGTGTCGCAAATACAGAACAACTTTTCAATCATACAAAATGGACGAACGACAATTAAACAAGTTATTTACAAAATGTGATCCACCCCTAAGACTACCCACTGACCAACATTTTTAGAAGTAAAAACGCCTGAATTTTTTAATTAACTTCAGTAGGTTTGCCAAAAGAAAAAAAGCTTGTAAAAATAAAACAACTTTCAATTTTGCTACCATATTATATATTCGATACGTTTACATATCAAACAACAATGAATTCGTTAATAACAATACTTTGATAAATATTCGGTAATACAGACAATTCCGACATAAACTTTCAATGTTAGTAACAGTAAACTATGAAATACCTTTAGGTACATAAAGCTAAATTTAGATGCGTCCGCCTACGTGTTAATTATACGATACAAGATATACTACGATACATACTGGCAGAAGATAATATTATTATAACATGAAGTAAGCTGGTCGGAGCGACCTGGTCTAGAAGCGTGACCTAGCATTAGCGGTCGAAGATATGGAAAAGGATGAATTATGTTTTCAGACGTCAGGTTGTTCTGATTTCTTTGCTTCAGGTCGAGGCGAAGCACCACGTTCCGAGTTGGGTGTGCTTCCGCCAGAAGTGCTCTGTGGACTCCGCTCTTGCACCTGACGAATAAATCAACATGTTAGTCATCTGTGTATAAATAATGCATGAACTAACCACATTTCACGTGTCTTAACGTGATTCATGTTTCAATCCATGCATAATTATTTTTGAAAAATACTCGAGGGTAAACCCATTTTGGCTAATTTTTTACCCCAATTATGTGAAGATTTAAGTGACAAACAGTTTTTGTGGTACAAAACCATTCGTACTAGTCACAACACCTGTTAGTAGTCACTTCTGCGAAAATTTAGGAGTGCTTTTTACCTCACTGCAATGATAACAAAAAAAAATATATTTGTAAAAAAGCTTATCAATCAAAATGTTGAACTATCTGTTAAAGTGAAGTGTTAGTAATGTATCTTCAATTTATTTTATTTCACCTTATGACAAATTCTTGAAAACCATAAAGCCTTTATAGCACAAACAAAAAAGATAATAAGCAAAACACATGACTTGTGTATACTAATAGAAGAACTTCCAATGGTATGAATGAACTTAAAATTATTTAATTGCATTGCAGCTGCCGATCTAACGAATGTTTCGACTGTTTTATTGCTATTAAATCTACAACGTTTATTAATGTCTGTAAATAAACCTCACTTTGAACTCTAATTTGCTTTTCTACGATTTATAGTAGCCATTTGCCTCCACAAAAATCAACAGTTAAACATTATTTTTCTGATAGTTTGTGAACTTTTCAGTAACTCGGACCGTCACGATGTTGGTGTAATAATTCACAGTTATTGTCCCTGAAAAACGCCACCCTTTTGATTATTAAGACGTAGGTACCCTCTATCCCCACAATATAATTATACTACTCACACTATTATCATTTTCAAGGTTTTCAAAACCGGATTCACACCAGACTAGTCTTACGGTAATAATAAACGCAATTCCATATTTTAGTGCTCTATAGTGCGATATTTTATTTTTTCATACAGAATGATCAAAACAGGTAACTATTTGATAGCTATTTGCGACGTTAACATTTTGGTTGCACCCTCTTAACAGGGCAAAAACCATATAGTGATGCAGTGAGTTACCGTAGCTTCAAATCTGAAACCATAATAATGATTGTTTATAAAAGGTCGACGCCGCAAAGCGGACCACATCGCACGTTCGGAAATCCGTCGCCAAATGTTGCGACTCGTCCCTGCCTAATGTCGGTAGTATGGTGATTCATTCGGATTCCTGTAACCTGCTGCGATCTGGCGCCATAATTATAACGTATATGTAACGTATTTTACTTTACGGCTCCATAAACAGAAAATACTACTTAAATTGCCATTAAAATTTATGAGCGCAAGATGGATACATCGAATGCCAGCCATTTATCGCGGACTGACTTATATACTCGATCAAATGCTTGAGTAATATTCACTGTTCATTCTACAGAATAAATCATAGACCATTAAGAGTAAGGTACAATTTCTTAGCTTTTTTAAATTCTAATCCTCTGGATGAAAGCTTTTAAATGCTATTAATCAAAACCTCAGATACGAAAAAGTATTGATTTTAAGACGTAAATAACAGTAGTCTATTATCGATCGATAGAGCGCTATGTGGAATCCCTCATAATATATTTACCACTAGCACTTCGCCCGCGACTTCGTCCGCATGAATTTCATGCTTCCTTTCAAACTTCAATACCGACCCCGCTAAAAAAAAATGAAAGAATTTCCAAAAACCCTTTCGTCCCTCCGCCACAAAAAAAGGTACATACTGTGCAAAATTAGTTCTTTAATAATAATAAACAAATTAATTTATTCAGGTAATTTACACCCATTGCCATTTACTACATTCACAATACAATCAGACTATAATCACACTACAAACACAAAACATTATAATTTAGTTAAAAAAATAAAATAATTTTAATACAAATAGAATTGATTTTTACTCTAATCGGTGTGGCCTGGGCGGACTATGTGCCGGGGGGATACTTGCCTTTTTTCTACAAGCGAGCTGATGGGATAATTGATTTACGGCCATACAAGCAAGCTGTGTGTGTAGGAAATGAATTGTCGAAAATCCAACCAAAGATTTTTTACATCGAGCCAGGAAGAGGTCTCGTCTACATTATGTAATGGCTGGTCACTCACTCATTCACGGAACGATCTCGACAAGCATTCCTTATCTAGGCTATGTTATTAAGCCACGAGCTTCTTAGATTTCAAAATCCACGAGGTGTTATAATATACTATGTTACTGGCTAAACATGACTTTAGGAGAAAAAAAAAAAGAAAAGTCTCAACTACATAGTTTGACCACATTTGGCCGGCGAAATAAACAGTATACACACGTAATGGAATCTTTCAAACAACTCTATAAGTACCATGTTATCATTGCTGGGAAAGCTTCTGTACCAAGTAATCATACCACATCCCACTCACACAGCCATCCCCCCTTACACACATTCATAAGCATAGTTAAACCAGGTCATTATAGGTTTATCAACACACAAATAAAGGTTTATTTTGTACACGAAGTTGCAGTAGAACACTGACTCCTAGGACCCAGGGTCCCCCTACTTTAGGAGGGAGGGTTTTTATCTATATTGCCTTCTACTACAATTCAATGTACCTATGTGGAAAGTAATAGTACTGTATACAAAGGTTTTTGTGCCAATAAACTTATTTTTATTTATTTTTTTCCATTTACATTATTTAAAGCGGATATAAATTATTATAGTGGGTGGTATAAAAATATCGAACACGTAAATCAAGATCCAAGTCCTTACGTCATGTGGAGAGTTTGTCTTGCTTGTGTGTTTACGATACGCAGGAAATAACGTTGTTTTAATTACATGTAGCAATAGCATCTGTTCATTTGTAACCAACGAGAGTAATGTAATGCTTTGTTTAATATCTAAAAAGTACAACATTATCGCGCCTTTGATCCTATGATCAAAGGATACAAGCAAAACGTTGGACATCACCGATTGTACGCTTATTCCTAATGAACGCAAACCACTTTAAAATAATGTTTAAGAGACTGACAATTTTACATAAAAGTTTCAATATTTTCACTGAAATGAATGGTAGCTTTCAGCTATACACTACCTATTAAAAAAACGATTTTACCTCACTTCTATTTCTGACCCAGAATACTCTTTGCACATTTTTACTTATGCAGACAAGGGAATGAAAAGATTACTAAGCTAAATATTTGTGTGAAATAATAGCTGCATCTGAGCTAGCCGTTGATGAGCTATTTATAATTGATATCTATTATTAACGTAGCAGACGTCTTAATCCCTCGTAGCGTGAGTAATTAAACTTCGATTACGCACGAATGGAATATTTTAGATCTACGATTAGATACCGTGTTGAAAGTTTTCAACAAGATGGATTTAACGCCAAGAAATATCTTGTAACAACTTATAACAAATGCTAAAATACGGATACACTACATAATTACGAAAAACTTTATTCCGACAATCACAAATCCGAATTTTAAAATACTGATTTTCATAATTTCGAATGGTTCAAAATTCCTAATATAACAACTCCGATATCTATCATTTATCCTATTTTTATAATTCCCAATTTCCAATATTCCTAACGTTTAATATCAGAATTTCTCAAAATACCGAGTTTCACTAGATCGAATAACAAAAAGGCCGACTTAATGATAATACGAAACATCAAAAATACGAATTTCGATTATTAAAATACCGATTAATCAGAATTCCGAAATAAAAACGCCTTGTAAAACGGAATATCAAGACAAATAATCACATAAATAACAATAGAGGGGATCCGTGGATCTGATCCGTTAAAGGTCACTGTTCTAACCTAACCCAAATGATTCACCAACAAGAGGCAGGATCTGGCGCTTTAATGGTCACAGTTCTAACCTAACCTAACCGAAATGATTCACCAACAATAGATGGTACATGAAGCGGTGGTATATAAGGAGAAGAAGGAAACAAAAATTCATAATATTAATACACTAATGTTACTAACAAAGTAGACGTTTTTAAATTTCATCAAACGTTACTTCTAGATTTTGAATTTCTGAGCGTAATATTATACTAATTGAATTACAATCAGAATCCACTTCCAATAAACTGCTTTAATTATTAGCAGTTTATTCGAAGTATTCAAAATCGGAATGTCGTATTTCGGACCGACAACCCATGGAGCAATTGATTCTTCGAACATATGAATATCGGAAAACAAACAAATTTGATTTACGACTTTTGGTAAAATTTTCGTGATTTTTAATAATAGACATTATAATTCTTAGGTGTTATGTAATTCGGACTTTTGATAATCATCATCATTCTCTTGTCCTTATCCCAATTCATTTGGGGTCGGCACAGCGTGTCTTCTTCTTCCATACTTCGGACTTTGAAAATTGGAACAACGCGACGTAATAAAACATTTCGGAGTTTTTGGGTGGTCCCCTAAAATAGAGCATTTAGACGTAATGCGCTTAATAGATATATATCAGTAAGCACCTGACTATTTTAGATTTTTTTTTGTCAAAGAGAACACTTATTTTTATTACGCAGACGTAATATATTTTTATAACACTTACTCTAGTAAAAATAGTAACAGATTTAGAACATCATATTATGTTTGCTGTCTGCTCAAGTTAAGTGGTTTCAATTTCGATTAGGAATACAAAATCTTTTGATCATTGTACATGAAACGGATTCTAGGAATTTATTTATTGTTAATCTTTCCTTCAATCCTTCTAGAAGCTATTAGAAAATTCCTTCAATACGTATGTCCTATATCTAAAGAGATACGTGTCTACGTGTTACAGTCACACACAAATCCTCACAAAGGGTTCTTCTAACATTCAATTTGTTAAGGTACCACGTATTAAGAAAATCTAACCTGAATAAATATAAAATCATAATGGGGTGTAAAATAACTCTTAACGAAGCCGTGATATGTTTTTTTTCTCGTCAATGCGACATTTTTTTTGTTCTGGACGTTACGTTGTAAGTTCATAGTTCTAAATTCTTAACACCTTTTTTTAAATACAAGTTTTAAATGTTGTAACTTTACTTAAAATTCTGACTCCTGTACTATTCAATGTAGCTATCAGCACAATGTTTCAGTTCGTTTCATTGAGCGAGACCGTAAAACATGATCTATCACACCAAGAAAAAAATTGTTCCGCAACTACTACCACTACTGTTCCGCAAGATCCGGTCCCATCCCCGCAAGGTGCCCGGCGAGGCGGTTGGCAATGACTCTTTCAAAGAGTTTGCCCACCTCGTCGAGCAGCACGATGGGCCGGTATGCGGACGGAGAGTCCGCAGGGCGCCCTGGATGTACAGAATGCTTGGTTGACGGTTTCGTGAACGGTCCGTTTACACCCTGTATAAATCGTTTGGTTGGTAATTATTGTATTGTATAACGGGCTGGTGTTGCTGGTGTATCCACGTCCAAAGCACGTATGTTGCTTACGGTGATTAGTGATTAACTGCTACGTGAGTTATTAAATAGAAAACGCAACTAATTTGAAAAGTATGAGATATATTTAAATGCTCAAATTATTTTAATATTTTTATACGCAAACGCTGCGTAGGGAACTGCAGCTGTTTTGATATGGAAAGAAAAATTCAAGTGCGAGCAGGGTTTGAACCTGCGGCCTTCCGATTCAGTACACCGGACGTCTAAAAAAATATAAATAAAAAATAAACATTGGTTAAGACGTCCGGTGTACTGAATCGGAAGGTCGCAGGTTCAAACCCTGCTCGCACTTGAATTTTTCTTTCCATATCAAAACAGCTGCTCAAATTATGTTCATACGTGCATTTAAATTTACCTGCAGTCCAGTATGGAGCATGTTTGCGATAGTCTCAACGTCCAAAGTTGCGTCTTGGGCAGAAATCTTCTTGATGGCTGAAGACACGATGCAGATGTCACCTCGCAGTTCTCTAACTAAAGCAGTTATCTTCTGAGCATTGCTGAGAACTTCAACACTTTGAGTATACGGGTTGTACCGCACCCCAAAAGGTCGTTGTATGCTGTCCGCGAAAGCCCTGAGTGATGAAAGCTTGGTTCACTACAACTAATATTAAGAATTAACGAAGAAAATTACGGTGGTTTTTAGTAGAAAAACGAATGGAAGCAAGAAGAAAATCGTTTTAAAAGATGGCCAGCATGCTCATGACTTTTTGAGTTAAAAAAACACTTTTTGTAAGATACATTCATGATTTCAATTCACCTGTTTTGAACGCTTTAGTTTCAGTTTAGTTAACCTTTGGAAATTGGTGAATGTAACTTTAAAAAACGTAACCCTTTTTCTATTTAGATAGTTACTTTTCATAGAACAAACCTCATCTTTTCCTTTGCCTCTTCAAAAGAGTCAGTGTAGTAATAAGCGTTTTGATAAGAGGTTATAATGCATTCTTCGTTGACTGTTACTTCAGGATCGAAGCGCTTGATCTTATCGGGTGTGACCAGGGCATGTTGTAACTCAGCAACGGAAGACAATAAGCCGGCCCCATACACTCGGAAAGTTCCATCGGGTTGCCGACACAATCCGAACTCAACGGTGAAGAAGTAAAGCTGAAATATAATAGTATGTACTTTGTAGTGCCGATGTTTTCATGTTATGGAATCGATCCAAAGATTTATACTTCCTGATTTCGTGTAACGCGATCATTCAACGCAACATTTTGAACTGTTAGCTTTGCTACTATGAAAATAAACGTGGAACGCGATCTTCAATTTATTTACTTTTATTCGCTTTATTTTGATCTCCATGATGTTCAATCGTTTCTTATGTGAGATTGTTAGAATAGCTAAACATAAGCCATGTAGGTATGGTTCTGTAACGTAATTACCGTTGCCAATTTGTCGATGTCTTCGTCGGAAGCGCCGAGGGATGCGAGCCCGAGTTCTTGTGAAAATTGTGCAAAGCTAGGGTTGGCAAGCAATGGCATGTGTCCCAGGAGTTCATGACAGCAGTCACTGCAAAGGGAGAAGTGATAAGTTTGCCAACTGAATCTGTTAAGCAGCAAAACGGATTGACCCATATGGCTACAGTAACCAGTAGTGTAAAATTTCATAAGTGTGGTTTTTTACTAGAGGTCGTAACATACGTACGGTTCAGGAGTATAAAAGGGATCCGAGGAATGACGAATGTATTGAGTGCAGTGAAACACTCTGAAAGCAAGTCCTGACAGGAAATCTCTAGGAGACAGGTATCCCGCGACGGGACGCAGTTGAAATCCAGTTTTACGCTTGAGAAAAGCGCTCACGTCCTCCAACTGAAAATAAGTCACGTGGTTAGTACAAAAGCCTTCATCGTATTTTGACGTTTGGCCGACCGCCAAAAGGTTCAGGATTATCATAAAGCCCAGTGTATTAATAGACGCTTAAGTCTTGTTGCAATAATAAAAAAACACATTTGTGATTTTTTTGTAGACTATAAATTACACAATTAATAAACCAGAACCTAATTTTACTTTTTTGGACTCGTCAATAGTTCTTCGTAGTACTCAGGGTGGAAGAGACAACGCACAAACGATGACCACGTATTCAGTATCATTCGCCTCCCATATACATATATCATATTTATCGGCAATCGTTAAATTTTAAATGTAACAGAGCGTTATTACAGTTTTATTATAAATAGTGCTGGCAGGTTCACAAACATTTCAGTTTATTTAAAAATAATCCTTTACTGCGCTCATCCACCGATTTATTATTCTAGGAATATAATCTAAATAGAAGACAAAGTTCATAACCTGAGGAAAATTGTCCTCCCGATAGCCGCAGTACTTGACCAGTTGGGGCCAGTTCTCAAGATACTCCTCGCAAGCGTGCTTCTGGTAAAGTTTGTGGAGTTCACGGAACACGATACCCCTGTAACGAAGACACAACTTCACCAACTACGTTTGAAGTAATAATGGCGGCACTAACTAGACAAGACGTGCTCCCGAAACTTGGAAGACGACAGCACACGAAATTAACTTTGATAGATGAATTTCCTAAGCAAATATAAGCAACAAGTGGGGACACTAAACAAAGAACGCCGAGAAACATGCTACACATATTTATGATACAGATATAGACATAATACGGAATTAACGAGATACTTGGATTGTCATAGTATTATTTTTTTCTACGGTAAATCAAGTCATTAATGGTAAACTAACTATTTACATTATTAATTAAAACTCTTAAATAAACTAACAACAAACTGTAAAAGGTCATCAAAAAGCTCCTCCTCAACGCTGTCAGCTGTTAATGTGCCCAACAGACTGGCGGCGTTGCCACGTTGTATGGCAACACTTAGCCTCTGGCCAAAGTAAAAGCCAGCCCTTGGGTCCCGGAAAGCGTCAACTAGGCGTTTCGAAATATTCTTAAACAGGCTATGAGCACTCGGACCCCACAGCCCCAGAGTTTCAACCCCAAACGGATTAATCAAGTCATTTATGGTGAATAATATTTAGGTACTTGATGAAAAAGAAGTAGTTTCATCCACCTAAGTTTTATTTCAACGTTCTGGAGCTTATAAAATCACAATGAATTAAATCAGCCTACGCAAAGCCCAAGATTTAATATAGTTCGCAAACAGATTATTTTACCGTCTATATTTAGCCATAAAAATAGGTCAGATAAGCAGTCGCTCCATGTAAAATACTGGTATTCAGCTGCATCCGGTTAGACTGGAAGCCGACCCCAATATAGTTGGGAAAAGGCTAGGCAGATGATGATGATGATTTAGCCATAAAAATAAACTAGAAGACTTTTAAATTAATAATGATTTTATTTCGCAAGAGCATTTTTAGAATTATTATCGCTGCTTTGCAACATAACATACTCAGTTTTGAGAATTCTATTCAAAATAATTTAGGTACATTGAAGCCAAAACAGAACGTGATTTCAAACAAAGCGTTGAACTAATTTATATGTTAGTAAACACTTACCATGTCTTAATTTCCACGTCAGTGTACTGTACTTTGGGAATCGGGTTGCCACTGTAATAGGAAAACAATCATTTAAAAACGAGTTTATATCTTCTTCTTCCTTTGGTATCGATGCTACATCGACCCACGGATGGCCCAAGTTAAAGGGGAAAATATAAAAGTCCTGTGTGATGAAACCTGTCGTACTGTACCTATGGAACAGCATGCTAGGCTGTGAAGAAGATGGATGAAAAACGATTACATCTAGCGGAGATGAGAATGTTAAGATGGATGTGTGGTGTGACAAGAATGGATAAAGTAAGGAATGAGCATATTGGGGGAGGTTTGAAAGTGCCTGTTACAGAAAAATTGTAAAGAAGTCGTTTGTGGACATGTAATGAGGAGGGATGAAACGCATGTGACTAAAAGAGTGATGGACATGAATGTTGATAGATGGATAAGAGTGAGGAAGGCCAAAGTAAAGATGGATGGATTGTGTGAGGGATGTATGATAGAGAAAGGAGTAAATGATACCGTGATATCTGACAGGGGAGAATGGAACAAAACGTGTCGCCGTGCCGACCCCAAATATAATGGGACAAGGGCAAGAAGATGATAATGCTATATTTTTATTTATTTATACTGTTTAGGCCTAGTAAGTGGCCAAGTTTACTGCGGCGTCGGAACCGTTGTCAGATCGTCAAGCGCGCAAGTAAACAGACACATGCGGCACTCTTGCTGGTAGGACATAGCTGGACATGGCTGGTAGGGCCGGCGCCCCTGATAAGACTATGTCCCAACACCATGTACAAATGCGGTCACTTGTACATGGTGTTGGGATAATCTATATTAACCCATTATGCCAGATTATGTTTACTAGTTTCGGAAACCGAATAGACTGATACGGTGATCCGTAATGAGGATTTGAGAAAGACTAAGCAGATAGACTAGTACTAGTTATTTTCTGTAGTTGGTACATAAGTTGGCAATCTACTGCGTTTGTTCTTCCAGTGTCATGTAATGTGTTAGAAATCCTGTACACAAAAAAACAACTAACTTACGAGGTTCGATTCTGATGTAGGTATAATCAACCGCGTTACTACGGAGAAAGCGAGAGCAATAAATATTGACGCACAGGCACTATTAAAACTCTGGGGCGAAGCAGTGTTCACTGCAAACTACCTATCAAACAGGAGTATAAACAGCGCCATTCAAAACCAAACTCCATTCAAGTGATGGGTTGGGAGAAAGCCATGTATTAATCATTTATACGTATTCGGTTGCAAGACACAAATTTGCACCAAAGGCAATTCCTGGCATGTTTGCTGGAAACTCTGAAACATCTTAATCTTTCAGGATCTTCATATCCTCGAAGAACAGCATCTTAACTTCAAAAGATTAGGGTATTGAAGACTATGTTCTACGATGAATCGAATAAAAATACAATCTACGGACTGCTTACCGTTTTAGAGTTTTCACAAGAAAAACCTTGTAAAACGTCATCGCAGAAAACAACACGCAAAGTGGATATTAAGCTTGACAATCATGAAGAAGATGACCAGCAATATGATGGTGATTTTGAGGCAAATGATCACGATGAAACGCTACAACAAAGTTTGTTCGATAGCACTGACGACGTTCGACCAATGCAATCAAGAAATAATGAAAGTGAATACGAATCTTTTTCTGAATCTTTTACCGATGTCAATGATGATAAACCTGATGCTGATGCAGAAGAAACTGCGACTGTTCAAACGAGGTCTTTGAGAGACATATTAAAGATCACAGCTCCTAAGCTCTACGATGGTTTTATTTTGGCAGCAGCTGAAGAAATCAAAAATCTTTACAAGCCTAAAGAGCCTGAGACCTTCAAAGAAGCGATGAAATCTCCTTCCAAAGCAAAATAGCAAGACGCCATGCACAGTGAAATAACTTCACTGCATGACAATCAAATCTGGGATATTGTTAATTTACCCAAAGGACTGGATAGGGATAAATGGGAAGAGGGAAGGGAGGCCTTTGCCCTGCAGTGGGACACAAAAGGCTGATAATAATAATAATACCCAAAGGACGAAAAGATCTTCCTTGCAAATGGGTGTATTAAGAAAAAATGAATCCTGATGGTACAGTCGATAGGTATAAATCAAGGATGGTTATCAAAGGTTACTCCCAGAAACCTGGAGTTGATTATGATAAAACATTCAGTCCAGTGGTTCGTCTGAGCACCGTTTGAGCATTGCTAGCCATAGCTGCTCGAGAAAATCTAAAACTACATCAATTCGATGATTCAACCGCCTTTGTAAACGGCACAGTAAAGGAAGATATTCACATGAATCAGCCTGATGGCTATCAGCATGGCACCAAACGAGTCTGCAAGCTGAAACGCAGGCTGCGGGTCTAAAACAAGCACCGCGCTACTTGCATTGCCAAATTCTTAAGAAATTCTGATTTACAACAGAAAAAGCGGATCCATGCTTGTGTTCGAATCAGAGGACAATCTAAAGTCTTTATTGGTCTTTATGTTGACGACGGACTTGTAGCATATAATACTACCAGAGCAGTAGACCAATTTATCAAGGAACTGAAAACAAGGTTTAAGATAACAACTCTCAGGTCAATCGCATAATACAGCAGCTTTCAGAGGCAGCTTTCGTTATGCGGCTTGCAAAGTATGGAATAATCTGCCACCACCGATAAGATTAATCAAGACGATAGGTCCTTTCAGAAGTTGTAGTTGTAGGCAGTTTCTCATAGAAGCGCAACGTAAGCTGGATATGGTTGTTCTAAATGAATCCTTAATATGATATGTACGTTCCTACCTAATTTAACTTAAACTTGAGCATGACACAGCCTGGGTCAAAACATTATTTACTAACAATGGATACCGTCACACTACAATCATTAAAAAATGATTAAATAATGAAGGACATTTTTATGCACAACCAATGTTGTTGACTCGCGCTTACCCCTTTTTTTTGTTTTGCACTTTCGTTTAGTCACTCTGGTTTTTTTTTTGTATTCATATCTATTTCTCTATTTCTCATATTTAAGTATCTATTCACCACCACTATTGACACAATATATAAAACTGCTTCACATCCGTAACCTCACTAATTCAGGTCCAGTTGAAAACCAGCGTCGGGCACACTTTCTTTCTTCTTCTTTATATAGACAAGCCGTGGGTGCTTTGGCATATTTATCAGTAGGCACAAGGCCTGTATTTCATATGCTCGGGGTGTTGCATTTCGAAACCTCGGGGCACTTACTAAGATGGATATCATGCTGGTAAAATGCATCTTCCGATACTTAAAAGGCAGCCAACAAAATGGGCTATACGGAAAAGTCGCCACCACGCTTAGTCTGCCACAGTGACGAAACCAAACTACTGGAAGGTCGACATCTGGAATGGTATGTTTATTCTCTGGAATGTGTGCTCTTTAGGATGGAGAAGCCAGAAGCAAACTACCGTCTCCATTCCTTCGACTGAAGCGGAGATTATAGCAGCAAGCGAATCTACACGAGATTTTATGGTTGAATCGCCTTATTAACAACTTGATTAAAATTGAGAAATCAGTACTGAATCTGGACAATGAATCAGCTATAAAACTTGCGCACAACCCAAATTAAACGTGCTAAAGTGTCACATTTAAATGGCGATCAGTTTTTATCTTGGTTTTGCTTTTTAAACCAGTCGTTTTGGTTTTCTAATAGCCTGCTTTTTAAAGTCTTCAAGTAATATACTCCCGTTGAAGTTGTACAGTAATTAGGTGAAACCTGTAGGAATAAGCCAACATCTTTGTGCTTTTAGACATCAACTGTACGTTTACGTTATGAAAAATTAGGAGGCGCTGCCGTTGTTTAGTGACGGTCTCTTTGGCGACAGATATTGTGTTAATATACAGGGTGGAAAAAGGTATGATTTTTTTTATCGGTTATTAAAAAAAAATAAATGTTCCTTACATTTTGACCGTGTATGTATTGCACTATTGTAGGAAATAGTGGTTCTCTTTTTAATAACCAATGAAAAATTTCTCAGAATGATGTACTGAATACGTGGTAACCGTTTTCGCGTCGGTATCCCTTCCATCCTGTATATACAAATGTTATGCAATAAGACGCCATATAAAGTGTGATATAGAACAACTCGCTGCACTGTAACTCTAACCACTACCGTCCAGACCCTATCAAAAATATAGCTCGCTATAATTAACGCCTGAATCAATTAAGTTTCGTTGCTGAACCTTTAACTTACAAACTTATTTTTGTTTAAGGTAACATAACACACTTGATTTAAAGCGATGTCATCTCATTTTCTCAGGGCTTTCAGAACTTACGACTACTGTTGATCTGTCATAGTCATTGTATTTTAATATTAGGATGAAATCAATCTGAACTGGCATTAGAAAAAACTAAAATATGGCATCAAAAAAACTCCTCCTCAACGCTATCAACTGTTAATGTGCCCAAGAGACTTGTGGCATTGCCACGTTGTATGGCAATGTTTAGCTTCTGACCGAAGTAAAAGCCCGCCCGTTTTATATATTTTTCTTAAAAACTCTGTGAGCACACGTGCCTCACGGTCCGAAGGTTTAAACCCCGTTAAACCCCGTTTAAACGGCTCTAAAATATAGTTACCAGTAAACTGTATTTACGCCGGTTATGGTTCTACGCAGCCGCCGTGGTAGCGCAAGCACGACACGCTGAGCTACGATGAATTTGAACTGTCCTGACTTAAGAAAGTCTCTGGGAGCCTTGTTTAGCTGTTGTTCGGCTATTAGCTTTTAATATTCACTCAGACATAAGTAGTATGTCGAAGTTTAGTTATATTATTAACACTGCGACCTTAAATAAATATAGCATTAGTGCTATAAATGTTTACAAAAATTGTAGTGAGGAGGATCCATGTGTCACCATGGAAAATTCTCAATTAGGGTATATTAGTAATAGGATTTTATTGTCTGGTGATGGCACAGGAGTCTCGGGGCTCACTCCAGATATTAATATTAATTTAAACTAGGAAGTGAGACAACAGAAGGTACCATTAACAATTTTGTTAAACCTACCAACATCAAGATACCTTCTTGCACTCATTTAAATATTAAAAAAGGGCCTCAGCAGAACACCTTAAAATTATTCCACCAAAATATCCAAGGCATTTCTTCCAAATTATTAGAAATTGAATTATTTTTAGAAAGAAGTATGTTTGATATTATTTGTTTTACTGAACATTGGCTAAAGGATTACCAAATGCTTATTAATTATGAGAACTATACGGTGGGTAGCTGTTTTAACCGTAAATCTATGCTGCGTGGAGGTTCCCTAATATTATTAAAAAATTGTGTTAAATATAAGCAACATAATGACATAGTAGGTCTCTCGGCGGAACATTGCGTCGAACTGTCTTGTATTGAGCTAGATAAGCATGTAATTGTGTGTGTGTACAGACCCCCAAACTATCAAAACTTTTCCTTATTTGAATCAATAATGGAAGATGTCCTGGCAAAACTTGCAGCCAGTGATAAACCTATAATTATTTGTGGTGATTTCAATATCAATATTTTAGAAGAAAATTCTAATAGCAGTCGATTATTAAATCTTTTCAAGTCATTTGACTTGACTAACATTTTTATTGAACCTACGAGAGTCACTTCATCTTCTGCTACTTGTATAGATAATGTTTTCTGCAATTGTGATTACTTAGATAAAACCATAGTAAATTGTTTGCCGTCTGACCATAGCGGACAAACTGTAACTTTTAGGTGTAATATACCATTGCAAAAAGTTCAGATTCAATTTAGACCTATAACTACTAATAATTTAAAGAGGTATAATATTTCCCTACAGAACAAGTTAAGTGTTATGAGCCATCATATGGACGATATTAATATAAATCAACTGTATGATAATTTCTTTTCAATAGTTCACACTGAATTTAACAAAACTTTTGAAAAGAAGACAAAATGTATTTGCCCTAAATTTATATTTAGTGATTGGGCAACTAGAGGTATCAGAAAAAGTAGGGAAAGACTATTTGAGCTTTATGGCCTTAAGCCTTATATAAACTCTGAAACTTTTAACAAGTATGTTGCTAAGTATTCAAAAATTTTTAGAAATACATGCAAGGTTGCCAAAGCCTTGCACATTAGCAACAAGATCAAAACAGAAAAAGAAAACAAAATTAAGACAGTTTGGAAAATCATAAATAACGAGACTAACAGGAAGAAAATACGTAACACTAGCTACACATTAGATACAGCATGTGGTCCTAAAAGCTCTAATCAGGAAGTAGCTCATGATTTTGTAAATTTCTTTACCGATATACCGTTAAGAACTACGGAGGCTCTTAATTCCTCTCCTGAAGTCTCAATTGGTTTATTAAAGGCGAATGTGTCTGACTGCCCGGCTGAATTTAAATTTAAACACATAAACCCTATGATAGTTATTAAAGCTTTCCGGCAAATAAAAGTCAAACCGACCGAAGATCTTTGGGGAATGTCTATCAAAGTTTGTACATCCATAGTTGAGACTATAGCACCATACTTAGCTTTAATTTTTAATTTGTGTGTAGATCAAGGAGTTTTCCCGGACTTAATGAAATACAGTAAAGTCATACCTCTGTTTAAATCCGGAGATAGTAAAGATACAAATAATTATAGACCTGTATCCGTGTTGCCAGTTTTTAGCAAAGTGTTTGAAAAGGTAATGCTAAATCAAATGCTCAATAATTTTAACACCAACAGAATCTTACACGATCAACAGTATGGTTTCACCAAGGGACGTTGTACAACTGACGCCGGTGTAACCTTATTAAAGCACGTATTTACTGCGTGGGAAGAGTCCCAAGACGCTATTGGAATTTTTTGTGACCTCTCCAAAGCATTTGATTGCGTAAATCACGACACATTACTTTTGAAACTTGAGCATTACGGACTAGGGAAACTTGCACTTAGTTTGGTAAAATCTTATTTGAGTGATAGACAACAACATGTGCAAATAAATGGTGTTAATTCACAGGGTTTAAAAGTAAAAATAGGGGTACCGCAAGGCTCAATATTGGGTCCTTTCCTCTTTCTAGTATATATAAATGATCTCCCCTATTTATTGAAAAACCAACCTCAAAATATGGTGTTATTCGCTGATGACACTTCCCTAATTTTTAAGATAAATAGACGGGCCCAAAATCTAGATGACGTGAATAATGCTCTACTTCAGGTCCATAATTAGTTCACAGCAAACAATTTAGTGTTAAATGAAAAAAAAAACCAAATGCGTAAGATTTGCTTTACCGAATGTTAAAAGTAGCGATTGTGATATAGTATTGAATAAAGAGAAACTTGAATTTGTAGATAAAACGGTTTTCCTGGGGATTACGCTTGATTCAAGGCTACAATGGGGTTCTCATTTAACATCTCTTGCGGGGCGGCTAAGTTCAGCAGCGTATGCTATAAGAAAAATCCGTCAATACACTGATGTAGATACCGCTAGACTGGTCTATTTTAGTTACTTTCATAGTATTATGTCTTATGGCATTTTAATGTGGGGACGGGCTGCAGACATTGAGTCTATATTTATTCTGCAAAAAAGAGCCATCAGAGCCATATATAATCTTCGTAGGCGCGATTCTTTAAGGGAACTGTTTAAGGAAATTAACATCATGGCGCTACATTGTCAATACATCTACGAAAACATAATGTATGTAAGAAAAAATCTACATCTTTTTAATAAAAGAGGTGACAGACACAGTTACAGTACTAGAAATAGAGACCAATTAGTTCAGCCAGGCTTCAGACTCGCTAAAGTAGACTCATCTTTCATGGGGTACTGTTTGAGATGCTATAATAAAATTCCACAAAGTATTCTTGAACTGAATGAAACGAAATTTAAAACATGCATTAAACGCACACTATGTAAGAAAGCATTTTACAAGTTGGACGATTATATCACTGATAAAAATGCTTGGCTCAATGCCGGTCCTGCTCCACAAGAACAGGGGCGCCTAAATTGATAGCATTAAATAGTATTGTTGGAGCTGCTGAAGATTGTATAACTATCTTTGCATTGTATAGATTCAATCTCTTTTGTATTATATAGCCGCCTAGCCCATATTGTGTGAGTACTATGTACTAGAAAGCTGTCATTCGCTGGAAACCTGCGTCTTTTCTTGACTTGAATGTGCCCTGGCGGTTAGGAGTATGTCATGCTCACTCAAATGTCTCGCTGATGGTGGCACGTGTGTCGGATCATTTAGTTCCCTTCAAAATGGTTGAGTTGAATGGTGCTGATACATGCGTCATGTTCGTGGACGGGCGCTGTCAGTTGTGACTGGTCATCTCTTATTTGCCACGGCTTATTTGAATTAATTATTTTATTTTTGAATTGTTTTTACTATGGACACTTTTAACGTACACATCTTGCTGCATCGTTCTCACATAATGTACCATCTCAAAATGAATGATGTAACCAAGGTTTTGTTAAAGTATTCTGATTTAAAAGAGTGTCCATGGAGTTTCTTGCCCGTTCTTCTCCATAGAGATCTACGTTAGGGAATGGGCAACTACAGTACTTTCACAGTTTTTGTGCCTTGTGACTGGGACTGTAGCTATATTTTACTGTTGCCTTTGTTTCGACAATTCAAAAGTGCCTGTAACTGGCCTACTTGAAATAAATGCTTTGATTTTGATTTTGTTTCCAAAAGGAGAATCGAACGTGCTAGCTATTGAGGTAAGAGTGGCAGTATCGACGCCAGGACATTTGGGTCACCCAATCACTTAGGCGCCTGAATTCATGAATTTATTTTAATATGGGGGAAAGTCAAGTTCGTAAACAGTCCGCACTACAGCTACGTCAGCTACCTAAGGATTTTTTATCATTGTTCAGTAATGCTGATTAACAAGAAAAGAAAATAGTTGTTTGCTTGTAAAACATTAACGTTGAAGAGAATGAGAAAACTCGTTCCCAACAACAGGAGAGTAATATTATCAAGAATATCATTTTTGTATGGCCACTGGAATAGACTTATTATCTTGTTTATGATAATAATTATACTACGGGCCCGTTTAAGACAAAACCCGTCTTTAAATTTACGAACGAAAACCCAGCAAAATAAATCCTCATAATGCAAACGAAGGGACAGCAACTATGCTGAAAAAGTTTAGGTTGGTACTTACTATTTGTAATTGTTGGCAATGGCAGCGAATTGTTCCCGTCGTTTGCGGTAAATAGGGTCCTTGAAGCCAGGGTGGTCGGCGTCCAGCTCCGAACCATACATAAGGACGTTTTGAGCTCGATCCAGGTCGGAAATTTTACGAGGGAACCAATGCATCTCCCCAAAATCTACAAATTCATTTTTATCGTCAACACTTTTATACGGTTGCTCGAAAGTCCACAGTAAATTATTCAATCAAGGAGTTTTTCTTACTTTCATTTGAAATTGAATTAATTTAGTTATTCAATTTAAGTTCGATTGAATATTATGCAAGAATCGACAGAAAATAAAATGAGGATACGATACGTTTCCATGAATTTCCGTATTTTATAAAAAGAGAACACAATAATACCGCACAAGTCAAAAATACAACTTCTCTGTAAGATACAAAACTGGAATACTTTAAAACAGGGGTGACAACAACATAATTTTAGGAAAGGCCAAGTTTAGTATTTCTGTAACCGTAGCGGGCCAATGAATTGCAAAATGACGTATATTTAAATAAAACAAGCTTCTCCGGACTAGACTGCAATGATGCGGTCTGCAGTCGTGGGTAGGTGAGGTGGGGCAAGGTAGGTAACTAAGTATGGCGCAGGAATAACTGAATAAGGAACATTTTTAAACATGTTCGCGCAATATTTATTGATGTCCTATGAAGTTTTAAATAGCTCGCGGGCCGGATGAAAAACCTATGCGGGCCGCTGCTTTAAAACATTAAAATGTTGATACAAATTCAGAAATGATTTTATAACGTTAATTTGGCATCGATAAATGCCTTGCCATGACTTAATGCCTTGTGGCATTAAGTCCGCCTAAGTATCACTATTGTACATGAAGTTTAAATAAATAAATATTATTCAGCTCTCTAATTAAATGTCAACAAATCATCTAAGGCTTTAATCAGTAAATACCGGGTGGATCAAATAGAGAAATAATAAAAAAAAAAAATATCCGACAATACCCCAGGTATGTTCCGGGATTTTTATAGCTTTAGTTTCTTGAAAATTTAGGGAACCGTTTCTAAATATATTCTACATTTATTTTTAAAGGGCTTTTTTATATTCTTTAACGATAACTAGAGGAATAACAAAAATAAGCACAAACACATTATTTCGAAATATAAACAACTAGAGATTTTTAAAGGGCCTGTTTTAGAGGCGGGTTTCCGAATACTCAAAAACTATTAAGAATTGCGGAACATAAAAGGCGTCATATTATGTTTTTGTTATGTTTCGGATATCTCTGGACATGAGGAATAATTTTTTTATGATAAGTGTTAAGAAAAATTAGGTAAAAAAATGATTTAAGACCAAAAACGGCAGCGCTATATAAAAAAAATTAAAGCCACATGATTAGCAGAACTCCTAGAGTGTGCCATTACTGTAAAACTTCTCAAATTATATTTACCGAAACTAGCTGCAGCAGACAGCGGCGTAGGGGGTGGAAACTCCTCACCAGTTTGGGATGACACCACTTCAAAGTCTTGAACCTCGCGCTTTAACATCCTCTTTAATTGTTCCATGCGATGAGGATCGCACTCCACATCCACCAAAATGTCAGACTAAACAACAAAATATTCAAACCTGAATGAAACTCCTAAAATTGTTGGTATACTTGCATCTGATGGTTCCGACATAGTAGGATGTTACACTTATTAAAAAAATAAACGAAACTGTGTGAGCCTTAGAAGATTTTCAATCATGCAAACAGCTTATCGAAATCCTAAAGAAGTTGGTGACAGTTAACAATATAAATTAAAAGTTAGATATGTGCCAGCACCGACAAAGTAACTAGAGTACCAGCAAAACACAAATTCATTGAAATCAACTTACTGAGGAAACTTCAGAAACTGATTTTCGGGACTCAATATGGAGGACATTTATGCCAAGATCTTGAAATACAGTTAGAGCTTTAACCAGTCCCCCAACTTGGTTCCTCAAAGTAAATATCACTGATATCCTCTCGCTCTCTAAAGTTTGGGCCTGCTGTTTGGCTGCCATGTTAAGTTCACCAAGTTTAGGATGGTGTTGGGCCTCGTTTTTAACTTCCCATTCCGACCCATTTCTATAGAGCCAAAGTCCTAAGAGACCTTTTCCAGAACCACTCATTTTCCCTCTGAAATTAAAACTTATTTTATGACTAAAAGAAAAAAACGATTTTTAAAAATGCACTGTGAAAATTACTAAAAAAAATTACGGTTTGGTGAAAATTCGGTGAATTTACTGAACGTGAACTGATATAAAGTTTAATGTTTCTATGATGGAACTAATTGAGGGATGTATCGCTGCAATGCCTGGGATGTACTGCGCCCTTCCTCGGGATCTGTTCGCTTATAAAGAGAAGAGGCGCGGGAGCCTCGACGGAGGGTGGGTATATTTGATTGGCTGAATCAAGTGTTCGGAGCAACTTGGAAAACGTTCTCTTTTCACACCGTAAAGTCACGGACACACTTTGGCTACGTTCTATTTGTTTTTAATCTTTTACAAATCTTAGACTGACGAGGGAAGTTTTTCCGCGTCGTTCGAGAAAATGGGGCAGAAAATTAAAAATATAAACTTAAGAGCTTAATAACGGCTGTGTAAATAGATTTTGTTTGAGTTCAATGTTTGCAATACTAATTGGAATATTGCTTTGATATATTTTGCGGTGATTCACACATTTTGAAGTTCTTCTTACTTATTTTAACGATGTTAATGTTAATTCATTGCTTTAAGATTTTCATTATGACTGTAAGCCACTCTTTTTGGTTTACAACTCTAATAGACCTATATTTCGAAATTAACAACATGGTATGTATGTTACCTTTTTATAACTGAAATCAAAAGATCTTCCGATTAAACCTATTTTTTAGAAACTCGTTCATTTGATAACGTTTTTGAGGGGCCGACGTTCTCAAAAAATAGGATTTCGAAACCCGAAACTTCGTGGAAAATCTGAAACTTATATTATAGTATGCAGTTGCGTCGTAATCAACACTTACTTGAAGCTTTATTTATTATTTGTCCTATCAAAATTCATTAAAAATATGATCTAAGTTTAAACTTGTGTAGAATTGCTAGGTACAGAACGAAACATTCAGGCGAAAGGCGTTCTAAAACATTAAGGAGCTAGTGAGGTCAGTAGATTACATTTTTGAATCACACATTTTTTCGAGTTTTTACGAAACTGTAGTAAAACATTTTGTTATGGCCGCTAACGTGTACGCGAGTTTATATGGTCGCTACCCACACTGTGATAGTTTCTTTAGTAAGTGTGGATCTGAACACAAGTCTGCTACCTCGGAGCCGTTGGCTGACGGGCGGTAAGCGATCCAGTCACTGTATTTATTACCATTGTTTAGCGAAAAGAGCATCCCGTATCATTCATTACGAAGAAACGACCCCACCATTTATTCACCCCATTTCCTTAGCATGAGAATCGTAAAAATAGGTTAGTTCTTGAAATATATTACAAGGATATAATTTTTTACTCTGATTCTTAATGAACACTGTCGGGAGAGACAAACCAAAATCAACGTTTCTAATTATTTTTTCTCGTAAAGTCCGTAACACACATCTTCATGCTGTTTAAATATTAAGTTAAGTCGACATATTTTCTTGGCCATTAAAACAAATAGATTGGAAAAGAAACTTGGAAGTAAGATTCCGTGTCTACAAGACCTAATATTTTTCTCTCTTGACTTGGCTTGACTTCAATTGACTGTGTTATCTGCCAGTCCTTTTCGCAACTATGTTGGGGTCGGATTTCAGTCCAACTAGAAGCAGCTGAAAACCAACAATTTCATGGACCGACTGCCTACTGGGGTCTCGGTATGTAATGTATGCTCACCGCCATCCACGGACCGGACTCGACTTGCAAGCATGGTTTAACCTTGAAGTTCAACCCTTTGTTACTATTATTATTTAGCCACAAGCTCCTAGCCAAGGCTGTTTATGTGTGTTGGTGAGTCTTGTACAGTTTACTTGACTTTCCTATAAAATTGCGGCGTGCTGACAGTGCGCCGTACTGAAACTGCAAATTGAAATGATTTAGATTGACTGGAAATTCGTTGTTATGTTTTGCTTAATTTTCTAACTGCAGCATGACCTTATTATATCTAATTTAAACATCACTAACATCCTTGGACATAGGGAAATTAGATACGACCCTCATGTCGGTTTTGCTTGACTATAACAAAAGCTCATTCTGGGGTGACGTTCCTATTATCTTGACTTATTCATGCCTCGTTACACAGTAAAATTAACGTAACGTTCTTATTCACTTGATATACGTAACTATGTTGATACCATGTGTGTCTGTATGTTTCAATACAGTCTGAAATTATTCAATAGTTGATATTCCATGGATAGCGATAGTGTATTGAGTGTGTATAGCTATAATTGTAATCTGTTTGTTCTGATCTAAATAATTTAGTCGGTTTCTTGTTTTTCGATATTCAAGAGTTGATCGGGTTAAGAGTTGGAAAAGGACTAGGCTGGTGATAATGATATACGATTATAACTTGAGAAAAACCGACTCTAAAAAACACTAAAAAAGTCTAAAATCACTTCAGTTTCGGAAGTCGGTGGTCAAAAAGTCAATGAAACAAACAAAGTAACCGACTTCCGAAACAAAAGTGATTTTAAGTTGGTCGAAGCCTGTTTTTAACCGACTTTCAAAAAGATGAGATTATCAAGTCGACTGATTAATTTTTTTTTTGTGTATTTGTTTAGAGATCTTCACCAATTGTGAACCGATTTTGATGATTCTTTTTTCGTTTGGATAAATATTATTCCACGGTGGTCCCATTTAAATTTGGTGAAGATCTGATGCTGATCTTCGGAGATTTGCAATGGAACTCTTCAATAATAGACAGCAAATCTGTCACGATGGGTGCAATCGCTTGGATGTTCATTGTTTACACAACATCATAACATAACATCACGCCTGAATGCTCAGAGTTGTCTACAGTACCCACATTTCAACAGTTAGGTATGTTAAGTTCCATTTCATTGGGGATAAGCCTGTTACCATGAAATGTATTGTTGTCAATGTAAAATAAATGTACAGCAAATATTTATAATGTAATGTTACAACTAAAAATGGACAAATAAAAATCTTTTTGCAAAAAATAAAACTGACTTCAAAACACAAAAAAGTGAAGAATAACTTTAGCTTCAGAAGTTGGTGACAAAAAAAGTAAATCAAGCAAACAAAAGTCACCGACTTAAAAGCTAAAGTTATTTTTCTTTTTTCTGTGTTTTTCAAGTCGGTTTTATTTTTTGCAAAAAGGATTGTTTTAGTTTTATATTTCACCTTTTTTAGTTGTATTATACCACACAAATTCTTGTCATGAATCAATTTTAAGTTGTAACTGAAAATTACTAAGAGACCATCACGTCGTCAATATATTAGTCCAAGAAGAAAAAATATGTAATAAACGGGAGCTAACTCATAAACTACTCAAGCATAAAAGAAAGAGATGGCGGTTCTTTATACTCATTTCTAAAATTCACCTAATTTGAGGTGAGTACTGATTACATTTATTATAATCACCCACTACTACAGGCAATATAATTGGAAATAATTCTATACTACGAATAATAATAATTATTCCTTGTAATGTATTCTATGATGATAAAATCAAACAAACCATTATATTTCAAAGCAAATAAATAAACATTTAACTTGAATCGCAGACGAAGGGGACTTTTAATTCAATTTCCTTAGAGACGCCTCTCAAGCGCCTTTCTGATTTGCAACGATTTGGCGCTTGTTATTACTACACGATATCTTTATTCAGATTTTATTATGCCGTAAACAATGTTCTGTAGTCATATACAATATGATATTTGGAATCAACGATGTTTATTTCTCTTAGTTTTAGGAAGTTATTGTCCCACTCTGTGCGTGTAACTGGTGACAAACACACCAGGCGAGTCCAGTGTGGGTAGGCTTCTGTCCCAGCACTGGGAATATTATAGATAACGCTATTGACCCATTCCCGAGAAAAGGACCTGTTGACTGTTATTATTATTTTCTGTAGTTATTTATAAAATAAACTTAATTATCCTTGCTATTAAGAGTTATTTAATACAGCGCCTAATCTTTTCATTGCACCTAAGAACCCTTAGATAAGACGTGATTTTTTTAAGTAGAAATAGAGAGTGCTTATGTGGTGCGTACCAACGTAGTTTATCTCTAAATAACTAATCTAACCGCACCCTATTAGCTAACACAAATTGATTCTTCATGTCCTACTTTATACAAAACTCATTTAGAAACTGCTCTACTTAAACTTTATGTTAAGGGGTGCCTACATTTTGTAGAAGTACTACCAGGGTGATATGTCAATACTAAAGGAGTCCGGCGAAAGTGGACCCAAAGAATTAACGAAGCTCCATGCAAGTGTAAATATAAAATAATTATAACTACAAATTTTATGAGATATTTATTTAAAAATATTGAATTTTTAGGACACGGGAATCTAAAATTATAAATATTTTAAACTATTCAAAATTAAGTAATCGTGCAATTACAAAACGCAACTTTAACTTCCGATTACGTACCAATCCAATGACATGTATTTTTGCTCAAGGGTTTTTTTTTACTATAAATGGCTCTTTCTCTTCGTTTTTATCCATTCTATAATATTGTACATTCTATAATGTACAATATTTAAAAACAACATGTAAACTTGATATTAAAACGCCAATTAACAAGGCAAAATCTTGTAATAAAAATGAAACTATGGTGTTTTAGTAGTATATCTTTTAAAGGAACGTTATCAATAGTGATCGATTGATTCCCGTCACTACTGTCACTGTAAGATCTGTGATGATCTATTCCAGTGTTTTTCAAACGGGGTGGGGACCCCTGGGGGGTCGCGAAGCCTCTATAGAGATCGCGAAAACTACCTCTGCAAAAAAAAAAACATTAAAGTTTAAAAGGATAGATTTATTAAGAAAATGTTAACATAAGGATATAAATATTTTGTATGTTAATACAAATAAAAAAAATAAAAAAAACTTATGAGTACTAGTCCATCTTAATACGATGGTTGCGCTTGTTGTTCATTAACTTATTTCTCCCATCGTGGATCAGTTTTCATCATCTGCTCTTTCTGTCTAGCAATAAATTCACTAAACTTATACTGTCACTTACGAGATATGTTCCGTGATTGTTCATTATTTTTAGCTCCCAATATTCCGATGCTGTTGCAATGAACAATCACGGAAGATATCCCGTAAGTGACAGTATAAGTTTAGTTGTAAACCGTGAAAGCTTAAAACAGTGCTTGAATAAATCCACTGTTCCCACCAGTCATAGCTTTTGCTCCGTCACTAAAAATAGCAATGCATTTCTTAGCCCATTTGATATTCATATCTTGCCTAGCCTCAAGGAACATGTTAGGTAAGCACTGACCTGTAGTATTGGTGAGAAGTGCTCTACAAAAGAGTATTTCTTCCACTAATTTTTAATTGGATTTAAAACGCACAAAAGCTACAAACTGCGCACAGCCCGCAATATCCGTAAATTAATCAAATTGCAAGTACACAAAAGTTACTATCTTTTATTTTTTTCTACATAAATATCACTTATCCTGCGTTGAATGGTATTGTAATATTTTTTCTTACTTTGGGGGTCGTGTCATGAAAAAGGTTTCCATTCCATTGTTCGATACGTTTGTATTTTTGCGTGGAATTTTATGTTTATCATTGCGATTTTGTGGATTCTCGACGACTTGGCCTTTAGATCTTGAACTGACGATACTGCACCCTGCTTGGACTACCGCATTCTTCTTTGGACAACGAGTTAATTTTGATTTGAACTTTGATTTGAACCACTAATATGCGTTGCGTTAATTGCCATTTACGACTTGCGCGCTTACGGAGGCATCGTCTCTCTGATGAAGGTACTCAGATGTTTGAAAAAGTGTAGAGATGGGTGTATATGTACGTATGTTCAGAAGAAATACATCCTGTACGTATTACCTATCCTGTATTTCATGGCAACCACCCATTTATTTTACGTGTCAGAATTAAATCTATGTACGTAGGAAGCAAGTCCTATTATACATATATCGCAGTAGATAGAAGGCTACAGGGGCGAAGTGATATTAGGCTATTGTTGCCACTGTCCTGTTGGAACACGGACAGCGGGTTGTTGCTCTTATGTAGTATTCTGATTTAAAAGAGTGTCCATGGAGTTTCTTGCCCGTTCTTCTCCATAGAGATCTACGTTAGGGAATGGGCAACTACAGTACTTTCACAGTTTTTGTGCCTTGTGACTGGGACTGTAGCTATTTTTTACTGTTGTCTTAGTTTCGACAATTCAAAAGTGCCTGTAACTGGCACACTTGAAATAAATGCTTTGATTTTGATTTTGATTATGTCATGAGCACATTATGGTATATGAGCTATATCGCTGCACCAGCTTCATTTTTAGATAATCTTTTAATAAGATAATATTTTTTTCATTGAAAAATATAAAATAAAAACCATGTAAAAATACCAATAAACGCGATTTATTACGTCAAATTACACATTTTTTATTCAACAAACCCTGCCTTTCAATAGCTGTACTCGTACATAGCTAGTCAGCTCTGAATGTTATAATTTATGAAAAAGTATATCTTCTTTCAGCGTAGTAAGAATCGTTTTACTTGACCATAATTCGCTTCTAGATCAAAATCGTAACAACATAGTTTTAATAGTGATTGAAATAATTACTAGGTTAGTAATCAGTATAGTCTCTAGCCGGCAATGAAATTCGGGTTTTGGCTTAAGACGAGAAGCAATACACGTACCGTCAAAACTAAAACTGCGAGGAAAATACAGTAATCTTAGAGACCAGAAGTGAAATAGAAAGTTATATTTCTTACAATTTTTCTTTAATCAACAACTAGCACATAAGTAAATAATAAGTACATCAGAATAATATAATACGACCCGAACTAAAATTATTAAATCGCCTGGCACCTGTCAGTTGCCTACTACCAAAAACCAAAGAGAACCAAAAAGCACAGAGCATCATCCAAAGAGGCCGTGTACAACGCGCCATGCCATTTTATACCCTTTTACTCGGACCGGGTAGGTTGGAAAGGGAATTATGTAAGAGTAGTTTATTCGAATCTTCCTTATAATTCATCCTAAATATTATTATTTTTGATTCATTTTAAATAAATAAGCAGACATTCCACAGTTAAAAACCTTAATCGTAAGATTTTTAGGTTATCTTGTATAAAGACGTATATCGCTTTTCTCCCAACTTGTTCGTCTTACTTTCCATTTGCTTTTCTGTTAGTCTTTAGTCGTTTTACAACTATGTATAAGCTGCCATAATGAATGCTACTTCTAAGAGTGGGTCTCAAAATACATGCAACCTCGCCAGCGTTCTTTCCAGTGTCCTCTAAAAGTTAGTTGATTTTTTCACTTCAGTTTTTTCGTCGCATAGATTTGATTGTTTGGACTGTACACTATGACTTTGTTTTTGTCTAATCTAACTATCTGTATTAAGAGACGGTTAAAGATATTTATTTGTCAATAAGAAATTACAAGAATTTCACTTAAGAACACTTTTGGAACTTAAAATATAGTACTATATAAACTTTGACATATTTTAAGTAGAAATAAATAAATTTTAGCTGCTAATATTTTTTGATACGTTGAAAAAGCGGATTTTTATTTCTTACTGGCTTTTGCCCGCCAGCTTCTCGTACAAGTGATTTTTTTTTTTAAATATTAGGGTTTAAAGTAGAAAATTGCCGTTTTTTGGTAGAAATCTCAAACGCCTTTTTTCTAAGATATTTTTAAATTATTTAATAAGAGTTTTTGGTTTGTGGATAGGTGAACACCCATTACATACCGAGTTTCCTCCGTGCTTCGAAAAGCACGTTAAGCCGTTGGTCCCGGCTGTCATTTGTAGATCTTTAACAGTCGTTACAGGTAGTCAATGACTAAAAAAGTCTGACAACCACTCTTACCAAGGGGTATCGTATTACCTAGTACTAACTGGGTTGTAGAGGTCAGATAGGCCGTCGCTCCATGTAACATACAGGTATTCAGCTGCATCCGGTTAGACTGGAAGCCGACTCCAACATAGTTGGGAAAAGGCTAGGCAGATGATGATTTAATCGAAGTATTTACCCTCATTATCTATACATTTCTGCCATCTCGAGGGAAGATCATTTATGCCTTTGCGATAGAACTCTGGGGATCTGGACT
The DNA here is from genome assembly GCA_910589295.1 of Noctua janthe. NCBI lineage: Eukaryota > Metazoa > Arthropoda > Insecta > Lepidoptera > Noctuidae > Noctua > Noctua janthe. Next base: position 10,113,302 of record OU342552.1, read on the forward strand.
GTACAAAGTCTATGAAGGCCCTTTGTACCGCTTCCTGAGAACATTTTTTTTTTCCTTGCAGGAAAGTGTGGAATAAATGAACCATTCGGAATTATGAAAATCGGTATTTTATGTGTGTGTCGGAACAAGTTTTTCCTATTTATGTAGTGTGTGTGCCCTACAAAATACTTTACACCATTACATTATTTTACCAATAAGCGTCGGTAAATCTTAGAATTTACCTTAGTGAGAGCTTTTATAGTAATATATTAATTAGAACGATTACAAAATTCACAAAGAATGGAGAATACATCAAAATTATTTGAAAAAATATCTTAATTCAGTACGAGGTCAATAGACTGTCGCGATGATCCCGCTTGTGGACGTAATTCGGGATGTCCCAAACCCGTTCGAGAGTAATTTGGAGCGATGCCAACCAAGCCAAGCTAGTTTTATGTGCAGAGGTGTTATATCGCAGACTAAGATTTTTGTCTAGAATTTTCTTGCTGATATTAGGTAGTGTGGTGCGAAAAATCGAGGACAATAACTTGTTACAGTACTCTAAGTACATAATAAATACAACACTTTCTTTATGGACAAAGCCCCTCGGGGCGCACTACAGCTATCAATATAAGGTAAGTACGGGTTATAATGAAACGCTCTCTTATGTCTACCCATATTTGCTGATACAAAAATACCCTCATGAAAGTCATATCAATTTATTATTCTTATTATAAGCGGGCGTTGCTTACCCAAATATTACATTGTTACAATTCACTACGTCTTTCTTACCTACCTACGTATTTATTCCTGAAAATGAGACCTATCTATTTATACTTTTTACCTGTAGAATCGAAAGAATGAAGAAATCAAAGAAATGGAGTTCTTTTACAGCCAATTTTTTATGTGGACGTGCGCAAGGTGGTGGAAATAATAATTCTAACGCTTTATATTTCAGGTACACCATGCATTACCTACTTTACCACAACATCGTGAAACCAAGCATTAATGCAAACTGTACGGATGACGACTGCAAACTATCCCCAGTGTTAGAATTCCGCAATCCTGAAAAGGCATTCCTTAATCAAACACTTTCTAAATCTAATTAAGGGGAATAATTAGATGCTTTAATCAAATATGTGGAAAGAATATGGCAGACTACAAAATGAATTTCGTTTAGTATCTGTACGAGTAAGTATCACACTAACACTTGCAACCACTCTTACCCTTCTCACATGCACTCACACACCCACACCTACAACACTACACTCACTACACCTACCGCACTACACTTCCCACACTACATTCACTACACCACACTCTACCCTAATTACTGAAATTTTGTTAAACTTAGTTATAGTTTAGTTACCTAAAACTATTGTCTTTGTAACTGTACCATGTGAATACGGATTGAAAGATACTGGACCCCACAACACAGGGCATCCTAGTGTGGGACTCAGGGCTTCATCTACGTTTGTAAACATAAAGAGACAATTACTAATATTTTTTTTTTTTTTTTTTATTTATCTAACCGGACATTGTGCTGATAAATAATTAAATAAAATTTCGGTGACGAATATTGTAATATTCTTATTACACTTACACAGCACTAGCTTTTGCCCGCGGCTTCCCCGCGTGGATGTCGAAAAATATCCGACGGGAACGTACTACCGGGATTAAAAAGTAACCTAGAGGTTAATCCAGGTTATAAACGATCTGTGTGCCGAATATCATCCAAATCCGTTCAGCCGTTTTTGTGCAAACCGGAACATACATCGAAACAAAACTGACCAAAATTCTAAAAAACTATATTTGCAATTCAATGTAAGGTTTGATTTCGTTACTATTTTATTTTACTTCGTCCGCGTAGAGTTGAAATTCTTTTTTTTAAATAATTTTGTATTATTATAACAATAACAATATAGAGCTCTGATCATGGTTAATTGTTCTCTACTACGTGTGATATTTGAGAAATACTGTAAAAAAATACTGTAAAGGACCGGTATCTACCTAAATACCGTCCTTCACAGTATTTCTTTATATACAATGATTTTCACTAATTCTGAACTGGGCACTATAACAACCAGGCCAGTTGGTGAGCTTAAACGTGAGCAAGACACATAAAACTGGCCGTGAGAGAAACAGTCTTGCTGCAAATCAACTCCAGCAAATTTCAGAATTTGTCCCTGTGACTAGTCATCGCAAAACAAACCTTGATAGGGAACTACAATGTTTTAAATTGAAACTGAAGGTCATTTGGTATCAATGGTGTACGCAGCACGAAGACTGTTTCACCTCTGCCAGATCCAGTTAGTATTTAGGCCTCAATAACATTGCGGCGGAGAGCTGTTGTTACTTGAAGTCTAATTCCATTGCACAATTTTGGAGGTCGTTTATTTCGAAGCAACATGACAGGAGTACCTACAAGCAACATAATTCTGTGACACGGAAGACCCGACGGATTAAGAGAGTTTAAAAATTCTACAGGATAATTAACCGACTCGTCCATATCGACCACGGTATCAACAGAATTATACATCATTTCTTCACCTTCGAATGTATTTATCAACATTTCGTTGATCGCAGCGGCTTGGTCGTTTTTGGGAATCAAAATGGCTCTCTTGCAAAGTCACTCCATCGGTTTGTCTTTAATAGTATTATTCATGATCGAACAACTTCAATACAAAACTTCATCCCCTTTTTCACCCCCTTGTAGGTTGAAATTAAATAAAAACAACGATTTACGTTGTGTTAGATTCCAACCATAAACCGAAATATTAGTGATTTTAACTTGAAAATGCCTTTTTAAAAACGCTAGTAACTGTTGGGGAGTTCCTTCATGAGAAGACGATCCTGGCTGCAGGATGAGGTCATGATAAAAATCATCTTTATCTATCAAACTTGAACGCGTTTACAAAGTTTTGATTCCGTGCTACTAACCGTTGAAGCGTTATCTCTTGAGGAATGTCTGTCATAAAAATGTATTATCACCAGAACCAAAGGAATGTGCAAAATTTCAGCTCAATTGGTTGTTCAAAATTGAGTTGCAAGATTCCACCCGAACAAACATAGTTACTTACCTTCATCCCCCTTTTTAACCCTTCGGGGGTAGAATTATCGAAAACGCTGAGACACGTATATATTAACTGTCAATCGTCAGCATAAAACACAAAATTTGAAGATCTTAACTTCAAAACTGACGGACTTTCATACAAACTTTCATCACCTATTTTACCCCTTTAGGGGTGGAATTCCCAAAAACCCTTTCTTAGTGGATACTTACTGTTGACAAAGAACACATCCTCTAAGTTTCATGTCTTTAGGACCAGCGGTTTAGGTTGTGTGTTGATACATCACCCAGTCAGTCAGTTTACCATTTTATACATATAGATTCGGATCATACTATATTTTATCGACGTTACTCGATTATCCCCCATAAATGAGGATATCAAACAAATTACGAAAACATAACCTCAAAGTCATCCAAAAACGCATAGATGCTCAAGTTATTCTACTACCGACCACCTTCACATTTTAAATCAGCTAATTGAAAACAAACTCAGAATATCAAGAACCTCTATATCTGGCTTTCATTGACTACACAAAGGCATCGACAATCGACAGCGTTAAACGCAGCGTAATATTCTCGGCCATAGAGCTTTTGGAAAATATTTGTAACGATAGGTCGGCCAAATTCATACTTGTAGTTAAATTGGATTCTATAGGCTCAACATTCAAAATCAAAAAAGGAGTTAAACGAGGTGATCCGCTGTCTCCCAAACTATTTACCAGCACCCTCGAGGAGGTCTTTATAAAACTTGCAGCCCGATGGATGATGCAAGGCATTCCGATTAGGGATAAAATGCCATCAAACCTTCGCTTCCCAGACGATTTTGTTCTTTTATCTTCCGAAGAATATGAACTGCAACAAATGCTCGAAGACCTGAGCACTGCAAGCTTTGTGGCTAGACTGACGATGCATCGGTCAAATAATAAAGCCAAGAGAATTGCCGCTAAATATAGGGTCTAGGTTGATGGGCAGGAAATACACGATGTCGACGAATATGTCTACCTGAGCCAGCTAGTTTCCTTCAACAACAAACAGGACAAAGAGCTCAACCGTCGTGTTGTATGGACGAATACCTGGAGGAGCTGCTGGTCTATGAAAGCATTTATGAAGGGCGTCCTTCCTATCTCACTGAAGCGCAAGCTCGTCGACATGTGTATCCTGCCTATCCTAACCTATGGCGCTCAGACCAAAGTCTTTGACAGAAACTCAGAAATCCAAACTCAACGTTTGCTAAAGAGCGATGTAACGTAGTATTCTCAATATTAAACAAAATGCCGCACAGCCCTTGACAGCCTCGTTGGTCTAGTGGTCGCAATCCCGACTGCTGAGCATCTTGGGTTCGATTCCCGGGTCGAGCAAATTGTTATTGAGTTTTTCAATTAGGAATTTCTCAGTAGCAGCCACGGAGTCTGGATTTGTGCTCGGTTGATGGCAATAGGCCGCCGCGTTTTAAAATAATAATTTCACAAACCATTTTAAGAATTGTTTGATTTTGTTTTCTAAGATATGACGAAAAGCCGAAAGCGTTATTTTGCAATCAGCCTTACAAACACTTAAGTGTCACTCCTATGTTACCGTAACATAAGTAGAAGTGTCTATGTTACGAAGTGGTAAAATCTACGTACCCATGCGCTTATTAAGCGTTTATGTATGCTTATTCGCATAATTTAAAGAACTGCTTCATCATCATCTGCCTAGCCTTTTCCCAACTGTATTGGTGTCGGTTTCCAGTCTACCTGGATGCAGCTGAATACCAGTATTTTATATGGAGCGACTGCCTATCTGACCTCCACAACCCAGAAAGAACTGCTTACTAATTAAAAATAAAAATACAGTCAAACATAGATGCTCCGTTCGTGGCGAAGATTGGCATAATCACTAGCTTATTAACTCGTGCACGCTTTCATCTCTCTACTTGGTCGCTTTTCTCAATCTGTTGTCATACATAATTATATAGAAAACCAACACAACATAGCATCACGCCTGTCAGAGGTATCCGAAGGATTAGCCTGAGGTATACAATAGTAACTGAACTAGAAGACGTTGCGTTGGAAGGCCTCCCACTAGATGTACCGATGACCTGGTCAAGGTTGCGGGGATTCGCTGGATGCGAGTCGCACGGGACCGGTTAATATGGCGTAACATTGGGAAGGCTTTTGTCCAGCGCTAGACGTCTTTCGGCTGAAATTATGATGATGATGATACAATAGATCACCCACATTTTGCCAATTATGTTTGTGTCCTATGTGATTACCTGGGCGCGCTTATTATTTTTATAGAAATACAAACCTTGACATTTAAAATTATTATATGACTCGCCATCACTTGCATGATTATTGGAGACAAAAACTTCATAGGTATATGCTGCATGAATTTCATTGCAAGTAAATCACTTCAGAACCTTATAAAAAGACAAGATCGTAGTAGATAAAAATAACTAAAAAGCCAGTGACTAGTATTTGCGTTGGTTCGTAATCGTTCATCCTAGCAGCCGGGAAGAGGGCACGTCCCAAGAGTTTTGTCAACACGCTAAGCCTCTCCGCCAGTCGTCACAATAGTCACTACCAACCTCAAACCCTCGAGAACCTCTCGAACTAAACGTTTTTTATACTTACTACTAGCTACTGGAATAGCTAAACACATACGAGTACCTAAATCGCATCAATTTCCCTTTGACATGACAGGTGACAATGTCATGTGCGACACATTGATTTTCTTCTCCCGATTTGTATTTAAACATTTAATAAATTACCAATTGATCTACATTACGTAGAACAAGCTATATTTAATTCTAAATCATTTGATTGATCTCTATTATTTATTAATAAGTACCTAAGTAATTGGGCTAGTAAAAAGTAATCTTAATAATCTTACTCAATAGTGTTTAGTTATAGTTAGTCCATGGTAGGAAGGTACCATAATAACCATAAAAAAGGTGCTTTTAGTCCGTCCAGACGGACCCGCCATGTACTTGTAGCTTCATACTTTAACTGCGGAGTGATCCTGTCCTGGTGGAGTCTGAAGGTACATAATATGTGGGAAAGTACACAAACATCAAAGTACACCCACCTTTTTTTTTTTTTTTTTGGATGGGAAATCATCAAATGACCCCCCCTGGGCGCAGCGGAAGGGAGTGTCAGACTTGTACTGACTAAAACTCATCCATGTTCCTTCTTTGCCCTTTGTGTTCCAGGGCCACGGTGTCTCTTTCGAACAGTCCCGCAGCTCTGGCAGGCATCGGCCCATGCGGACCCCTACTCGGTTGCTGACATCTCTTTGAGGCGCGCGTGGAACACGAACGCGCCGTCGACACGGCCTGTCGTCATAAGACGGCCGGACGGCGAGCTAGCCCATAACTCGCCGTCCACAGGCCCGCGCCTACGGTGGCCGGGAGCCACCACGTGACCCCCGATGAAAGTACACCCACCTCAGATCCTTTCTCAATACAACACCGGCAACATCCTCTTTCGACCCATTATGGAAACCCTTTCAAAATTCAAAAACTCCGTTCCTGTACTAAAGCGACTTCCCCGAGCGCTAGACCGCTAGTAGTTGAACCAGTGCTTACCTTTTCTTACCGAATCCTTCTTTTGCAAAAGAATTTCGCAACCAGAAAAATTATAACAGCGCAGATTAAAGAAAAATGCAACGTTTTGTCTCAAGATTTAAATGCAAAATTACCGACACAGAGATATCCACCACCTCATCCACATCACCTCTTCAAGTGGTATATCCGACCTGGTGGAAACGTTGTTGGTTGAAGGTGGGGCACTTGCGGAGCAGCGGGAATCTTTTCAATACCGTTGTGGTCGCACCGGAAACCGAACACCCTGCCCCGGCGGGTGGCCATTCTTTTCCCGAGTTCCCGACCGTCATTCGAATCATTACAGGTCGAGTTGAGGCTTCCCGTGACCTTCTATTCTATAGCTGAACCTTCAAAACCACGTTGTATGATAATTAGTCCAGACATAGACACTCACAATGAACGAAGCCGGAACCGCCTTGATACAAGATGAAAGTATAAAACGTTGTAGTAGAAAAAAATATTGATTTAACTCTAAGCTGTCGAATTCAGAAGGCTGATAAATACTTTTTAACCCCCGACTCAAAAAGAGGAGTGTTATAAGTTTGACCGCAATATGTGTGTGAGTGTCTGTCTCTGGCACCGTAACTCTTAAACGAGAGAACCGATTTGAATGTAGTTTTTTTGTTTGAAAGCTATTTTCTTGACGATGGTTGTTAGATACGTTTTATCAAAATCGGTGAAGCCATTTACTAGTTATGGGGGATGAAAGTGGATATGATAAATCGAATATTTTAAAATATACCCAAGAGGGGTATCAAATGAAAGCGAATGATGTGTATATTACAGTTAGACTTGTATTATCAAAATCAGTTCAGCCATTTTAGACATGAGGGGTGAAAGTGGTGATGAATAATCGAATATTTTCAAACATACCCAAGTGGGGTAACAAATGAAAGGGCATGATGTGTATATTACAATTAGACATGTTTTATCAAAACCGGCCCAGCCATTTTATTGACTATTCAAATGTTTATTCGCTTTTCTTTGTTGCGATGGGGGTTTTTAAAATATTAAATTTAATTAGCTTTTATTTCTACTTTTATTTGATGGCTGGATACTTTCATGATGATGCAACTGAGTAACATTTACAGCGGGAAACGGACCAGTGCGTTTAATCGGACTCGAAATGTCATTTTCAGATCACAAGCCTTTAAGATAAAACTGCTCTCAGCCCTTTATACCAGTGATAGCCCAGTGCTGTAAATTTCGGACTGCTAAGTCATAGGCCTGGAGTTCGAACCCAACTCTGAGGAAAACATCGTGAGGAAACCATGCCTAAGAGATATTTCTTGTAAAGCCAAGTCAGAGGCCCATCCATGGGCGGCATAAAAACTCTGAGACTAGGTTAAGCACTAGCCACACGATAATGAAGAAGGCAAAACAAACTGGATTTTATTTTCTTATTTTTCTTAGGATTCGTCTTTGACAGGCGATCAGTGCGCGCGTCACTGAGACTTTAAAGATCGGAAACTTAAAGAACAAAGAGTAAAACTGGTATACATTAAAATAGCTAAAAGGTGGCTTATCATGTGGAACTTTAAGGTGACTGGCATAATATCGGTGTACTATTGTTACATCGCTGTCTTATCCATCGAGAAAAACAGACTGAACACAGACTGACAGATGTAATGTATTCTTAATCAGTATATATTATAACTGCCTCTAAACATACTCGCATAAAGTTCAGTTGGGCCATTAGTCGTCCAACCCTAAGTGTTGAATGGATTTTCCGCTGATGCATCATTCGTTATGCGACACCCACACAATAATATATATTTATGTAGGGGTGAGAAATGCACGCGTGCGCCCTGCAGGGGTGTCAGCGGTGCGCGCACTGGGGTTGAACATGCGCACAACGAGCCCCGTCCCTCGTACTCGGTCGATACAGTTGCGGGGGGCTGGTCGCGCATGCGGCACTCTCTCTACCCAACAATCAGATGTAAAGCGACATGGCTGATAGTGAATTTGAAGAATTTCGCCGTGTTTTCGATAGATTACCACAACACATAAAGGCTCCAACGCCGTTTTATTCGTAAGTACAACTTTTTACATACTTTCCATACCGATACATAACAGCCCTCTTAAGAAATAGTGTTCCATTCCGACTAATTTGTCACGTGAGTTCGGAATAAAGACTGAAGACGCATTTTTTATAATTCAACTTAAAAGAAAGCTAGCGAAATGTTAACCTTTTCATCTAAATCATACCTTACTGTTTCAGATTAGTGCCAAATGTGGGACTGGACGATGATTCCCCGTCATCCAAGAGCGAGTGTTCGCCGGAGGAGGACACCAAAGAGGATATGCATCCATGTATGGTGGATGGGAATACAGGCACCACAACAGTAAAAGATGACGTCGTATCACCACCATCGCAGCCAGACATAACTGAAACGCAACGAAGCCCTCAGCATTACTCATTCACGAACGGCGAACGCAAAAGGAGAAAGCTGCCAGAGATTCCAAAGAACAGAAAATGTAAGTAAATACTTTATTTTAATCATCATAACCCAAAAATGTTTTCATTGTGTTTAATAGGAAAAGGTCAACGGTTCATTTACATAAATAAGCTCGCGTCGCGTGAAATTTCATCAACTGCAGCAGCGCCCTTGCAATTGTTTGATTTAATCAAGATAATACCTGTTATTGCTGCTGGCGTAGTAATTTGTCTCTGTAAACGTTCAGTCCATAAATAATGGATAGGTTGACTGTAATCTATTATTATGCTCGTTTTAAATAGGAGACATGTGGTTTAAGAATTTCGTTATAAATCATTAAAAAATGGTTATAACGTGAAAAGAACCAGAGACCGTTTCCTTTTTAATCTCAATTAAATTATTTGTATAATAGTGTTTGAAATAATTACTGGCATAATGTTGTACACATTCAAATGATTATGTGTACCATACAATATACCATTACAGTATTCTTGGAGAAAATTTTATAATTTATTTGTTAATCTGTTCCATTGTTAGTATCTATACCGACTTGTTAACATTTTGCATTATCACTTTTTAGATCTAAAACGATTACTTTTTCGATAACAGTTACATGTACTTGAGCATAATTACTTTAAATTTATTTATGTCATAAAGGGCGAACTAATATGGCTAGTACCTACTCAGTAGATATACTTAATCGATAAAAGTAGTTTGATATTGACTAATCGTGTGTTGTACTTATTATTATACTTAATCAAATATAATCCCACCTACTCGGCTGTCAGTATAAATCGTTAAGTGATTTTTGCTTGCTTAAAGTTATTTTTCTCGGTCTCTTACCCACTACCTCTTATTCTTATCAGTATTTCTGAACAGTGTATTCATTCTTAACAATCACACAATCAGTTATGGGCAAAAGCCTTAAAATGATGAAGAATCATTGCGGTCTAATACAACTTTATATTGCAAATAAATGAGACCTTCGCTGGACACTCGTATTTTGTTGTCGTTTACTGGCTACGCATAAGTTATCTTAATTTTATGATTTAGTAATGATAACGTGTGATTTAAGCAACGTAACTATGTATTATAAATCGCAATAATTACCTCGTATGTAACCATCGCAATAATATCATTACAAGTATTTTTTTGCAGAATTAGGTTTACATTTTGATGCCGTATGTTTTTATTCCACATTAGAATAATGTAATATTCAGTTCATTAAAATAAAATAGGTAGGTTATATAAGGTCCAATTAAAATAGATGGACAAATTTTAACACAGCGTTCAGTACGTCTAACCAATGATATCCAAGCAAAAAAAAACACTGATAAAAGTGATTTTATTTTGACCTAAAATCATTAGGTAACTAAATTTTTTAGTGTATTTTCGTGAGCTGATTTTTGTTTTGTAAGTATATAATGCGTTTTTCTTTTTATTTTTTTAGAATTGTCCATGTACATATACACAACAGTCGAGTGAAATTAGACAAAGAAGTGGAACGCAGTTTGTAGTGGTCGGACTATCATGGGATTTTTTATTGATTACCAAGAGGTGGAGAAAAGCATTCGACCACTCGCGGTTTTTTTTTCGTTTTGTTTTGATATTTTTTTTCGTTTATGAATAACTTGACGTTCAACTATTATATAGGATCGATATTAAGGCATTGTGGCGTAATAATGTGACCTGTGTGCGCCAATTTGGTTGCAAATGAATGTTTAGTGACTATACACAGGAATGTGATTTTCTTGGACATTTTTATACCCAGTTTTATGTGAAAATATCAGTTACTAATGGAAAAGAAATCTTAATCTTAAAAATCGGAATTTTAGAAAAAAAAAATATTGATAAAAATAGGAAATTATCAAAAAAGAAACTTGAAATATGCGTTTCGTGAAATCAATAAACAAATAAACATACCAAATTGGCGTTTAATGGATGCACACAGGTCACACTATTACGCCACAATTCTAAGTCGAATCTCAAGCTAAAAACGAAAAAAATTTAATAAAAAACAATAAATAAAAAAAAATTACCTCTCATTTTCACACTTCTAGGAAAGTTCTTTCAACCTTTACTTTACAATATTTCTTGTGTAATTTGCACTCGGCCACAAAGACAAAACAACAATCGATAGAAATAAAATGTATCCACCATTTCGGACGTGTGTAATTGATGCCAAAGTTACAAGGCAGCGTTGTTTGTATATTATGTACGTATATGTACATACGTATCAAGTTAATATTATTGAAGAATTTAATAAGTTTTTCTTTTCAATCAAATCAATTAAGCAAATAAAGATAACGAAGCCGACTTAAGCAATCCATAGCTTTACATGTATTTGTTAGTTAATGCCATAATAAGATGTGTGACTTTAATCGAAACATGATGCACGTTACATAGACTTATTCAGCTTATAGTCCTTATTCAGGTTCGTTTGACCTAGGGGCCCAAGTCTGCTAATGAAATTGTGCCAAAATGGCAGATTGATTTTGACAGTTTTGTTACACTTAATTGACAGGCGTTATTAGGATTTTCTGAAGGCTTGCCACGGACTAATGTAGGCATACAATATAGCATGAGTCAGTTAGATGTGGTCACATTAGAGCACGCCTTAGAGATACATGCTGCTAGCTCGAGTCATCGATCTATCTACTATTATTTTCACATTCTTTACACCGTTTACAAATAAATTTGTTTCACTTATAGTACAATTCGAATACGCCCAAAGCGACTTTTATCAATTTTGTCTCGGTATGGTGTTCATAATGATCAATCATTGAAGCAGGTCTCCTTATTTGTCAATTTTATCTTTTATCACAAGTCGTTAGAATTTTGAACTGAGTTCTGTAGAACTGTACTCATCCAATATTGACAAAACCATCAGTGATTTTGAAATCCAAAGCCACTGATGACGTTTTTAATATTTCCAGCAAAAATTCTAGCATGCAACCAACCAGCGTCCCTAGCAGACGAGCTTGGGGCGCTCACTGGCCTGCTGATCCGGCCGGGATGTCATACGAGACCACTCCTTGTGCTCAAATGTGGGTACCTTCTAGACGAGGACTCTAGCCCAGACTCTGAGAGACTGCAAAGCCTAGGCGATGTTGACAGCGGACACAGCACTGCTCACTCGCCGATCGACACTGGACCGAAAAGTATATCACCAACGCCGCTACAGCAGAATGGTTAGTGTATTACTTAAGTGCTTTTTTATATTACTAGATAGGAACTTAGGTACAAGAAAGCTAACTGAACTTAAAGAACTGCAATACAAAGGTATAATACAATATCAACAAATTGTATAAAATGATGAATTAAATACAGTTCAGGACATGTTTGGTTTGTTCAAAGAGTGACCATGCCATAGAAACATGTTCATTCGTGGTTGTCATGTAATAAGTTTAAAATGTTTGGTATGAACTTAAAAAAAGCTCAATCACGGACATAAATGAGAAATTGAGAAGTTGCCTGTATCTACTAGTTAATTACGTACGGTTGGTGAACTTTTTTACTTTAAACGGTAACACATTGTCAAGTTTTATGTGTCAACAATACCAATAACTGATAATGAGTTGATACACCTATTTATTTGCTCCTTCGTTGTGTTGCAAGAGGGCAATTTTGTTGACTGCCCTCCGGCAACAATTTTTGTCTTAAAACATTCTGACTCGCACCCTAAACTTCCAGTGTCTCCAGCTTCGAGTTGCAGCATCACCGGACTAAACTTTGCCGGGAACATGACAAACATTCCCCACAGTCAGCTAGAAATGCTTGAAGCTACACACAGAGGCCTCCATAAGTTTAACCCTCGACATCACGACGAAATTGAAGTGGAAATCGGCGACCCTATTTATGTCCAGAAGGAAGCTGAAGATTTGTGGTGTGAAGGTAATTTTAATTAATGAACCAAAATAACACGGTTTAAAAAGTTTTACAGACATCATTATGGGAGCAAAATACTTGTATCCCCATTTGAGGTTGATTTTCGAAAATTTTTTAGTTCACAATTTCCTTTTATTGGTATAATAAAAATTAAAGTTTGATCTGTCAGAGATTCCTACGAACCTTATTATTTGATATACCTATAAAATTTATATAGATTGTTGTTGTTGGGTTACAACGTACACGACTACATAATCAATTTTAACAATTTTCCAGGAGTCAATCTAAGAACTGGCCAACAAGGAATTTTCCCGTCAGCCTATGCGGTTGACATGGATTACAACGACTTCGATCCAGCAAATGCTAAAGACAAAAAAGAACGATATCTATTAGCGTAAGTAACTCTAAAGCACAATTTCTATATTATTTTAATATAATTCATATATAACCAGAATTACTTTCAGTAATCGAAAGAATTACTCAATATTACTTTACGATTACTTTTTATTAAAGGCACACGCAATTTCAATATTATGCTTTATTAACTAAATTGTCTGGTCACTTTGCATTGTTATTTTTTTTTTTAAATATGAACTGATGGAGTCCAAAATGTATTTACTAAAGAATAACCATTTCATTTACAGGTACATGGGCTCAGTAGAAACTTCAGCTCACAAAGGCACGGGAGTTGTATGTCAAGCGGTAAGGAAGATAGTCTCGGAGTGTAATGGAGAACCTACAATGCAGCCGTGCATACTGGAAGTATCAGACCACGGACTTCGCATGGTTGATCGATCGAAACCAGCAGTAAGTGCTTCAGTATGACTAAAGTACTTGTAGCCAAACTTTAGGTAAATGTATTAGTTTAGATATAGTAATGGATAGGCCATTCGTTAGTGATAATTACTCTTTATCTCGACACGTTGGATGAATAGCTACGTCATTAAGGAATTTTGTTATTTTTAATGATGACGATGACGATTGCTTCTAGTAGTCTTACACAAACTAATATTGTCTATACAGCAATGATAACATTATTTATGTATAATGTGGGCTACCTTACTAAGTAACAAAAAATGCATATTCCAGAGATCGGCTGAACTAGAAAAATTCAACCAAAGTCTTCAAAATTACAACAAAAAATAGCACTGATACTATCGCCTGAAATAAACCAGTTGAACATGTTTGCTGACAGTAGCTACAGAAACTTCTAGTTTATCTAACAGTCAAACAATCAATCAACTATTATACGTTTACATCATAAAATAAAGATAATAGGTGCATTGCGAGCTACATAGTTTCTTTTGAGCGCAAAATAATAATATTTGGTTAAGCTTTTGAAAACATTCAAATTATAACTCATATTTTTGTAAACAAATGCTGCAGTTAAATCATACAAACTGAATTATTTTTGCATGAGATAACCAGCAGAATAATCTATGAAATAGAGCAGAAGAATTTGATCAATTTTTTCTCTAAAATGTATTGACTGGTTAAAATCTAGAGAAAATAAACTTCATTTATCTAGATTATGTTAAGACCTTAATGATTTTTCTCAAACAGTGAAATGGTCGTCCGAAGGGATTATTTCAAGTCGTATTATGTTAGGTTACTATTTGCCTAGGTTACGTCGTGGATTGGCAAGGCAGATGATGATGACGTCGCGGATTGGTGTCAATCCATACATACCGAGTCTTTCCGATTTCTTCGTGAATCGGAAAGCACATTAACCCATTGGTCCCGGCTGTCATCTATAGATCTTTGACAGTCGTTACAGGTAGTCAGTGGCGCGAAAGTCTGTCAACTAGTCTATCGAATTACCCAGTACTTACTGGGTTGGAGGGAGGTTGGCTGGAGATCAGATAGTAAGTCGCTGTATGTAAAATGCTGGTATTCAGCTGCAACCGGTTAGACTGGAAGCCGACACCAACATAGTTGGGAAAAGGCTAGGCAGATGATGATGATGTTAGGTTAGTATTTAATAATTCCAAGCTAGGTATAAGTACAAAGTGACTCAATGACCGTCTCCCTATTGACAACAGCAAAGAAACGTCAAGTTAGATAACGCTAAAGTACCTAAACAGTTTCCGATGGAAAAATATAGTGTAATTTTTTTTGACTCTTTGTCTTTTAACTAGATGTATAGTTTAGGAGACAACACAGGTATATTAATTACGCACATTACATTAATCACGGCAGAAATCTTAACGCCGACTAGCATTTGACTGTTTTTTTAACATGACACAATTTTACTTGAAGAACATTAATATTGTTAGCCCGACGTTTTGAGGCGGTTTGTTGTAATTTGCTGTATTTTATTCTCTGTTTATTTTGGATTTGCAACCATCGCTAACAAACGCCTGTTCACTAACAGCAGACCATAAATTGACGCGTGACGTGTGTGAGCTCAATTAATCGTAGGCGTTTGGTATCAGATTGGTATAATTTTATTATAAAGACAAGCAAATTAATACCACAAATTTATTAGTAGTTAGCTAGTTGCGATTTTGTCTTTCAAGATTTATTTACTACAAAATCGTATTATACTATAACTGGCAACTTTAGGAACATTTTAACCAGACTAATTTTGGGAAAAACAAATGAGAGTCCTAAAATAATAGTTAGTATAACAGAAACGTAGGCATCGGAATTTATAGTAATGTAATGGTTTCTTTTATGTTTATTTTCCAGAGAAATAGAAATGGCCCATGCATTGACTACTTCTACTCATTAAAGAATGTTTCATTCTGTGCGTTCCACCCACGAGACCACAGATACTTGGGCTTCATTACGAAGCACCCGACGCTACAGCGGTTTGCATGCCATGTCTTCAGGGGGCAGGAGTCCACGAGGCCCGTAGCCGAAGCCGTGGGGTTCGTATTCCCTTATTCAATTATTAACACTTACCTACTCGCAAAGAAGACACAATAAATTTAACTCTTAATGCTTTTGGAACACTTAATATCGTGTCCTGCGTGTCTTGTTGTTTGTTCACTACAGGAACTGATGGACGCTACCGAAAGCGCCAAACTAGCAGCTCAGTTTTGGGCTGACACAATTTAGATTGCCATCGATACGCTAAGAAAAAAGAAGATTGCTTTCATTGGACCGAGCAAGTACTAGTAGTCACAGAATAACGACTTATAAGTACCTACGTAATTACTACTGTTCCTCGGGAAGAGCTGCCTACATCTGAAGCAGAAAACTACTTTGACGTGGATGAAAGCATGACTACTGACGTACAAATCATATCAACGTAGTTTCATTGCATTGTAATTACTGATTATTTTAAATGCTGATTGTTTTTAATTGTTGTCATTTTCTATTTCAGGAGGGCATTCCACAGATTCTACCAAACATTCATAGAAACTGCGTACCCGATCGAGGACATCTACATAGAATAGATACTAGAACCAAATTAAAATAAAACCACTAACGTATTACACTTACATTAGCTTACTTCTGCTACAAGCGTTGAAAGTAAATGTCTAGGATTGGAAGGATGCTATGTACCTAATGAAAATCCGATGTAAACGTGCATCTAGTTTCTAGCATTCTAAATATTTTCAATGTTGCGCTGAAGAGTTACATTTAGGCCATCGATTTACGCTGTAATATCGATGAAATAGGCTATTAATTTTCTGTAATAAATTCATACATAACATTCGAATTCATTGTAAATCGCTGTTTGCATGACGCCTTCCTGATAGATTGAGAGCTATCAACTTAAGAGGATTATGGCGTTTTATAAATATCTAACAGTTAAAATGTAAAATAGAATAATATATAATTACTTAGATGAAAAGATCGTCAAGCTTTCTATCTAATACACGCAACTACAACTGAATAACAAATTCCTTAAGTTAATCAGTCATTCTGTAGCTCTCAATCAATATACATAATGTATATTTTCATGTTACATAATATAGTTTATTTGTTATCACCACAGAGAGAACGTGTAAAATCGTTGTTGGCTTTGTAAGCCTATATGTTTTATTCTCTCGATAATGAACTAAAATTCTTCAGTTAAAGTAATACTTTAGTACTTAAACTATTAAATAAGGTAGGCAGTAGACACAGTTTTAAGTCACTCTTGGCGTCAAGCGTGTTGACTTCTGCACACCAACTGTGGTATGCGTATGATTCTTCCTTAATTTCGTTGTGAAAAATAAAAGAGAATTTACAGTTTTATACACAAAAAGAATACTGTTGTTAAAACAAACTTTCAGACTGAAAACTTCCAAATAATTAACTGAATAGGAATGCGTGAACTTGCCTAGGAAAATTTATGGAAAAGATGCTAAATATATGATTGTGCTACTTTCCACACCTTAAGCATTTTAGAAACACGCAAAGTTTATAAAATGCTTAATATGTAGCAAGTTATTAAAAAGAAAAAAACACGATACGCAGTTAGGGTTAAATCAAATACTCACTTCAATGGATCAAGGAAGTCATGTGTCTGCTCAAGAGTTAACGTGAGCTGCATGAATTAAAGTGTTAGATTTACTGCCATGAGCACTATGTCTAGAATTATAATTAACTGGAAGACCATTCAAATCATAACTATACACACACGAATCTATCAATAGAACAGTCAGACAACCGACCAGTCATTCAGACACAAAGAGCTATCTCTTTGAGTGAGAGATCAGTCAACCGTACACAAAAAAACATGTCTTCAATTACAAATTTTTATCTGCAGAATAATTTTCACATCCGCCATTAAACAACACGGAATATGAAACAAAATCTTTTTGTGTATAAAACGTTGTAAACTACTATTACCTCCTTATTGCATTGTGACTGATAACTATTAACAAATATACAAGTGCGTAGATAGATATTTTACAAACGACAAAGTTATTAAAATAATTCAATTTCAATATATCCTAAGCAATGACACAATAATTACTAAATAAATAAAGGAAATAAAAGTAAAAATTTCGATCAAAGAGTGAGATGGACCAGAGTTTGGTCGATTTGATACTGAAAACGATCTTCCCCGTGTTTATTTTGCTAACAAACAAAAACGCATATTATAATTATTCATATCAATAAAAATCTAAAACTATGAAGTAAAATAAAAAAATCATTAATTATAATCGATTCTCAACCACTGTGATATAAGCAGTTGATTTTTTATGTCTGTAGGTAAAAAAATATCTAAAGTCAGCCCTTTCGTGAAGGTAGTATGATTGGATGCTAATTTGTACTTACCTGTTAAGTATTACTATCAATATGCTTAATCAATTGTAACTATAATGTTTGTAGCTGTTTATATTGGTTAGGATATCTGAAGCACTTGAGTAAGATTTACTTCTTATGTGGTATGTAGATACCTTCTGACAGTAGCCATTGCTTAAGCAATGTTATCTAATTAATTCGCTATCGACACGTTCACGTTATTATAGCTCTATACTATGAATTGTAAATAGTTCTAACAAAGACGCGTTCACATTGGGGTGCGTCACGGTTGCCCGGAGTTCACTTATCCTAAAAACGTTTGGAGATCGTTAGGACGAACGAACATTTAACCGAAAAATACGCCATAGAACGCCACCTGCTACGGTCCTTACATACTCCTTTTGCCTCGTCCACGTTCATACATCTGGTCATTCACGCACGCCGGTTGCAATACTACGCACCTGACCTTTCTGCAGAACCTCACTAACAAGGTCAGTCCCTAAAAGGACATACACTGATCTTATTGGTGAGGTTCTTCATCTCAAAACACAAGACAAAACGTTTTTTTTTTGGTCGAGCAATCATTATTTCGACGAATTGGTTAAAGAATTTTTCGGGCAAGCGTTTATCGGAATAGTGAATATCATGTAATCGTGGCTCAAATACTCAGGCACTCTTCTTATTGCGCAGAGATGTTTTTGTTTAACAAAAAAACATAATTGGTCGAAAGCAAATAGGTAATATTTAAAACAACATAAGCCTAAAAGGACTGCTGGTTTCTATAGATAGAATTAACCTGTTTGTATAGCATACAGCAGCAGCGTTTACGTTACTCTGCTTTAATGTTAGCCGTTGAATTTGGCTGTCACGACCTTTCGATAAAACTAGAGCGATACTTATATAGAATTGTTGCGAATCTTCAAAAAATATAATTTAAACACCAGAAAAGTTCTGAAGTAAGTGGTAGCTGATATTTGAAAACAGATGCATAGGTACTGTTGAGTTTTATAACTTTCAACCTGCCTTAAATTAGGCAGGCTGCTTTTAACTGCTTTCGGATTCATAAAATTAATTTAAAAAAGAACATATTTTGTCAATTGTGACAATTGAATTTGATCCTTGTAAAAGTGTGGTCCATTTATTTTAAAATATATGGCTAAAGTTGCTGAAAGCCCTTTTATTTAAAGTAGATTATAGCCTCAACGTCTATATTCTACAGTACAATACTTGTTACTTATTACAATTTTCTAACAACTTTAATCCGCCTTATATTGAATAGTTGTTTTAATTAATTTAGGTTTTCAATAAACATGACGAATTAGGTGTCTTAGTTTAATTTGATAGTAAAAGTTTCTACTATGTGGCTTCCATCATTTTACTTATTTTATTCATCGTGATTACCTTAAAATTGATTGCATATTCATTATCTAACCAAAATAAAACGTAAACCTCCATTGTAATGTGAACGTAATCTTGTATTTGTAAATACAATATAATCAGCAAAAAGCAATCGTACTCAACAAAGCTGAATAAAGCTGTGACTCAAACAAAATCATATATATTTATTTTTCCAATAAATGTCATAGCGTATTATATAGTGTGTAAGGCATGAAATAATAATAATAAATATTATTTGGGACTGATTTTAAAGTGTTTTATTTTATAAAGTATGTTTTCCTGATCATCATCTGCCTAGCCTTTTCCCAACTATATTGGGGTCGGCTTCCAGTCTAACCGGATGCAGCTGAATACCAGTATTTTACATGGAGCGACTGCCTATCTGACCTCCACAACCCAGTTAGTACTGGGTAATACGATACCCCTTGGTAAAACTGGTTGTCAGACTTTTTGGGCCACTGACTGCCTAACGACTGTCAAAGATCTACAAATGACAGCCGGGACCAACGGCTTAACGTGCTTTCCGAGGCACGGAGGAAACTCGGTATGTAATGGGCGGTCACCCATCCACAGACCAACCTAGGCAAGCACGGCTTAACCTAAACATCGACCCGAGCGGCTGTTATTATTTAGCCACGAGCTCCTCAAGTATGTTTTCCTGATGTTTGTTTTAATACTACGTAGAAAAATCACAATGATCGTCACTAAATTAAAAGCATGACATTTCAAACCCCTTGTCATCACATCTGCATCTTTTCAGTAATAAAAGAGTTGACAGACACAATTACAATAATAAAAATAGGGCCCAATTAGTTCAACCAGGCTTCAGAATAGTTAAAGTAGACTCATCTTTCATGAGTTCATGAGTTTCATCATTCTACAAAGTATTCTTGAAATGAATGAGACAACATTTAAAACATGCATTAAACGCACACTATGTAAGCAGTCATCTTACAAGTTGGATGATTATATTGCTGATAGTAATGCTTGGGTCAATACTGGTCCTGATTCCCAAGGACAGGGGCGCATAAATTGAAAGAAATAGTATTTTGGAGCTGCTGAAGATTGTACAACTTTCTTTTTAGTACAACATAATCGCATAGTCCATATTGTGTGATTACTATGCACTTCACTGGAAACCTACGTCTTTTCTTGAATTGAATGTGCCCTGGCGGTTGAGAGTATGTCATGCTCACCCAAATGTCTCGCCGATGGAGGCGCATGTGTCGAATAATTGAGTTCCATCCAAAATGGTTGAGAACGGGCGCTGTCTGTTGTGACTGGTCATCGCTAGTTGTCACCGCAATTACAGTACTTTCACAGTTATTATGCCTTGTGACTGGGATTGTAGTTTCATTTTATTGTCGTCTTTGTTTCGACAGTTCAAAAGTGCCTGTAACTGGCCTACTTGAAATAAATATTTTGAACACTACCTTAGTTCTTATCAATCATTCATTTTATTGTCAGGCAACTGAGGCCCATAGATAAAAATACACAAAAAAATCTTATAAAATAATAAACTAATACATATAAAAAACCTTGTTCAAATTATTCCGCTATATTGTAAACTAGCGACCCGCTTGCTTCGCACAGCGCCACCTATCTTGTCCAAAACTATATCTAATGTAGCCTATATTTTAAGTTAAGCCTCTAGCTCGTAATATTTGAATGTCTTTGGCATCAAGCAATAGAGCGGTGAAAACTGCGGTCAAATCCATGCAGTAGTTTTTGCGTGATGCGCTTCCAAACATACAGACAGACAAAAAGTTAAAAAAATACTGTTGGTTTGGCTTCTTTTTTTTCAATAACTTCAATGTATAAACATCGGCCTGTTACAATTTTATTATATGTATAGATTTAGATATATATTTGACTAGAAAGTTCTAATGGTCTCCCCTCATCGCGCCAGTGTGGGCTCGATCATATTGCGATAGTTATAATTTATCGGTTATTATCAGTGTCATCACATCGAGGTTTAGAAGGCGACAGCAATATTATACTGACGGATACGACGTTGTACAAAGCCAAACTTGTTCTAGAACTCTATGAGCCATATAGCTAGGTTATTATGCAATCGTTCCGTACTTCTTTAACTATCCTACCTACACCATAGTACACTCACAGGCGCTAACCGCCCAACTTGTATTTCTTTCAATTTGCAGAAATCGTCAAATTTAGACCACATTTTATGAGAGGTACATTGAAATACACACCTATAAGGAAAAAAAAAACAAAAGTCTTGAAATTAAAAGTCGTTTATTAAAAGATTCATACCAAAAATCGATTTTGTGAAAATCTTCGATGAAAATTTAACAATTTTAATTTTGAATAAGGGGTCCAATTAAAATAAAAATTAATAACGGGCATTGCCACCTCGGGCTCTGATGTATTCTTGGAGCCGGTTTGGCAATCCATCCATGATATCTTGGATATCCGATTGGGGGTATAGTGCCACTCCTCTACCACAGCCGTCTTGAGCTCTCCTACGGTCGTAGGGGCAAAATTGGGTTAAGATCGAGACTGCGTGCCCGCCATAGTAAAATTTGAATCCCGACCTCATTAAGGTACTCAGTGACGAATCTTGCGATATGGCAACGGGCATTGTCTTGCATTAATCTTAAATTGTCTCCAATGAATGGTGCGAAAGGTATGTCATGGTCTTGAATAACTTCCTCCACGTATCTTTGAGCGTTCACACTGCTTCTATCGAACACAACAAGATCGGTACGAGCCTCGTAAGAGATACTTCACCAAACCATTACGAACCCTCCCTGGTAACCCACTGTTTCGGTTACAGCGCATGCCGCAAACCTTTCATTTTGGAGCCGCTGACGTCCATCTGGACCTCTTAAGGTTATTCTGCTCTTATCTGAGAACAGTACATCCTTCCGTTCCTCTACAGTCCAGTCTCCATATTCGTGCGCAAAAGCAAGTCTAGCTCTACGGTGTTGTAACAGCGCTCAGATTTCTTTCTGCCACTCTTCTTCTGATGGTACGTTCACTCACACTGACATTTCTCACCTCAAAAAGTCGTGTACGAGCTTCAGTAGCGGTGCAAAAGCGATTTCTCAACTCGTTGCTGACCACGAAGCGGTCATCTCGAGTCAAAGTGCATCGATGTCGGCCTTGACCTGGCCTGCGGGTGTATGAGCCTGTCTCCCGAAATTGTCTGACGGCATCCCGTACCGTGGTTCGAGGTACACCGAGTGTACGAGCGATGCGACGTTGATGTACACAGCGTCAGCTAAAGCCACTGCCCTAGCTGCACCAGTTGCATCGAGTGGCATTTTTTACAATCACAAACAATAAACGAACACTACAAACTCAAATTAAATAATATTCACACACTATGGCAGAAAAGAACAGGAATTGTTTACACGGTAACGCAAAGTTAAAAAACGACTAAATTCTAAAAGCCGTCGGTGACACAAATTTAGGAAATGAAGGTAAGAGTCTTATTGCTGGAGTACCCACTTGACAAAAAATAAATCAGTAGATAAGCCATAGTTAACGTAAACAAACAGGGCGAGGAATGATAGAGGTGGGTGGTTAATTGTGCCTGTGAGTGTATGAACCTTGACGCATCAATCAATCAAATGAATTTAACGCATGTTCATTAATAAAGATAATGTTCGTGTGCCTTCCATTTAATATTGTCATCCGGTCCGATGTTAGATGCATAAATTGATCAAAAGAGTTTGAATATATAACAGGGTCATCAGTGTATGTACATCATAGGCAGTAAATACACGTCGTTACATACCAAAATATTAATTGATTTATAATTTAGCTTAATGATTGCTAGCCGGAGGTGAAATTGTGGTGATCACAGCAGAAACAAATCAAGACTCGTTAAATTATTCGTGGAATGACGAGTAATGAGTCACACCACCACATCAAAATATTACTATAAAAGTTACAGTGTGCATTTAATACGCATACTCGTGCAAATAACAATAGTTTTGTTTCATCGAAATTGAACCAGTATTTCCAAA
Organism: Noctua janthe; assembly: GCA_910589295.1. Classification (NCBI taxonomy): domain Eukaryota; kingdom Metazoa; phylum Arthropoda; class Insecta; order Lepidoptera; family Noctuidae; genus Noctua; species Noctua janthe. The sequence continues at coordinate 10,136,843 of OU342552.1, forward strand.
TTTACAGCGTAGTAAAATTTAACCGCTTTCTTAAATTTGAGTTCCTTCGCGAGCTACTGCGATGACGTCAGGCCGCGAGAGTCATGTCCGATTGCGGGTGATACGGAGTGTCTGCATTCATAAAATTTGATTTGTAAAGGTGTTTGCACTTATTATTTTATTTTTTTATGTTAGCGGTTACTTTAAGTATTATTGTTACTAAAATAACATAGTCATTGAAGAAGGTTTTGTAAAAGGATAGAAAAAAACAATTTTTGGGGTATTTTTTCAGTGGAGAGTTGGTACACATAAGTACAATACAATATTTCTTAACCATTTTAGTGCTCCACTTTAAGAAAAACAATTAAATTTATAGCGAAACCGCAAGAGCGCAACGAGCCCAAGTATGGTGTACTCGCAACTCGCGGCGTGACGTCACACGCCAGCGCGGTCGCTTTTGGATTCGGATTTTGCCGCGGAGGCTGTACTTTAACGTTGAATATCTCAGTCATTATTGGAGATAGGAAAACAAAACAGATTATGTTTTCCCGAGTTACCTATTTAGTAGACATGCTGATAACAAAAAAACATTGGTGTAACTCATTGGAAAACCTCCGTACTAATACGAATTCCATGTTAAGGAAAAATAATAACAAGACAAACTAATTATTATTTCTCTACCGTCTTGACAGAATTTCAAGTTTCCACAAAACATGCTATATGTAATTCATCGTCAATCAAGTCAAATACGTCGCATGCGCTCCTCTGAAATTTAAACTCTTTTAGACAAACTTGTGTTTATCCATTTTAACGACAGCTGGAAACTTAAGTTAATTTTACAAATCCGTGAGGGTTTGGCGTCCGAAGATTATTGTTGTTGAAAAGTTAGGAAGCTTTACCTAACGTTGTGAGTTTGAAAGAGAAAAGACACATACATTAATCTGTTATTGGTGACGATATAAATATAATATTTATCCTTACTAAGGAGATTTCGCCACCATACGATCTAGTTTTTGACATAGTGGTAAGGTTCACTGTTTAAATGATTTAACCTTTGCTCAGCAGTGGGACACAATGTAGGCTATCAAAAAAAAATATACAACATTATTTTTAGTATATGCGAAACCTGAATATAGTTTGTTCAGAATATATAACTGAATCGATTCCAATCATTTTTAAACCATGTTATATTTTGTCCCAAAAATATTTAAAAAAAGTTACAAGTTGGACACCGAGTGATATTAAGTACCTATCGCAATAATTTAGGCACCTACTGCCAAATTATTATTATCAATGAGCTCAAGTCGACGCTGGAGACTTGCGAGCGGGCTCGCATACCTACGTTGTGGTAACTACGTTTTTGTGCGGACAACCAGGTAACAGGACAAGCTTATAACTTTGTAATTTTTCATGATACAGTTTTGAAATTTTGTACATAGATTCTTTACATAAAAATACTAGACACGTGTTTCAGGTTTCACATATACTAAAACTAGGGTTGTATATTATGCTCCTTTTATTTTGTTATGTTGTTTTATTTTTATTTTATTCTATACTAGTTGACCCGATAGACGTTCTGTCCAAATGATATTGGGGGTCGTAGTAAAAACATTTGCATCAGTGAGTTATTCATCCATCTCGGGAGTATAACCAACACGAAACGCTCACGACGGGTTACCCACCAAAGTTTTCGAGCATACAAAAATACTCCGAAAATGACAGTTCTTGATAGAAAAAGAAAAATATGTCGGATTTGTCTGGATTTATTCCGTTAGTCTCGTACATCATGTGGGCAGACAATGGGTTTCGTGCTATTAAAACACACGAGGTGCGATACACTATTTATAATAAACTAACAAATTACTTGACATTACAATTTAACACACATTAATTTAAAACTAAAGTGTAAAATGCACAAGTGGTTGGTACCTACCAAGAAAAAATTACACTTCAAACCACGCAATGTAATTTAAAATGAAGTAGATACAATACAAAGCCGTTCGTTGTTTTTATACAGTGATGAAAAAGAAAGAAAAGTATAAAATGAAATTGAAAGTTACCAACAAACATGAACCAGTTGGGAGATTTGTCCTAGAACATGCTGTGGTTAGTAAACAAATGCACAAGTTCAAGTTCAGGCACAGTCGAGCATTCAATTACAGGTATTGCCGCAGCGTTCAAAGAAAAGTACTTTTTGTTATAATATTTTCCTTTATGTGTAAGCCTCAGAAGATAGGTCAGAGAGCAATTGGACCGGTAAGAACAAAGGATTACGAGATGATTGCAATTTTATCTCGACCTTATAAAATAACACAATCTAGTATTTCTATAAATGTAGAAAATGCGAAATTGAGTTTCATTGTCAGTATGCATTTTGCAAAAAACAACGATTTGGTGCGACAAAACAGCACCATTAGTTAGTATGTAGAAAATAATAGGATTTTTTAATTTACTGCATGCATGCATTTTTCTCTTCGCTTCAGGTTGCGCCGGCAGTGAGCTCCAATTCTTAATACTGCATGTATTACTAGCGATCTATAAAATCCGGTATTCTATAGAATACCTAGGCATTCTGTAGATTGCCTAAAATGTTTAGGAAAAGTATGAAATAAAATTTATTCCGTAGGTACTTTTCCAAGGCACTACAATACCGAAAATTTACTCCGCAATGTATTGAAGACACGGTTGGCGGGATGGCAGAAGTGACTTCGGTGAGCCGTTTGTTGCAACCAACTTGGATGTAGCGCCTGCCAGCCGCTGCAGCGGCACCGCTCACCCGCTCGCTCGGCTCGTGCTTTTTTGTCACAGTTTTAACATTTATTTGGTTAAGTTGCCCTAACTATGTTATTGCGATCACTTGCAGTTGCTCACGGTCATTTGCCCATAGTATTTTGGTAAGACATGCTCATTTTATTTTTTTAAATTAAAGTAAAAATAAATGCATACTTATTCTGATCTCCTCAAGGTATTCAATGCAATGCCTAGGCATTGTATACATTGACTAGGCAGGGTATATTATTATGGTAAACGATGGATAAAATATTTTATACATTGCCATTGCATAGAATAGAATGATTAGGTATTCTATAGAATGAGTGAATTATATGCTATGACGGTAATAATGTATGTATACATTCAACAAAACTCTGACGATATTCGATACCGAAAGCTTGGAAATAACGTTGTCCTTTAGTATTTTCTTACGTATCGTGTGTGGATGTATTAATACAGTTTGGGCATCTCTTACTACACACAGGAGTAAATCAAAGATGGGCAATTATTAAATAAAGTATTTAGCCTGTGTATTGTAACCCATAGCAAAATTTTACCAGATATATTTCGATAATCATCTTTATAATCGAGATAGTTCTTATATTGTAACACTTAGTTGGTATTTTTTATTATATCCAGTAACTCACATTAAGCATGGACACTGCTTAGGCCTACTGTGCGAAGTCCTTGTGTTGTAATTAATTTTCTATCGATATAGTTAGAAGTCCGGGAACAATCCCTAATGCCATGGAACCACATGGACCCGGTAATGTGTCGACCCACCGGGACCATGGGTAACGAGTGGTGCAAACACAGGGTCGTAATTTATGAAACAGATTTTTTTTAAACTTTCTTTTATTTGTCCTTATTTCTGCAGTCCCCATATGTCGTTGAACTATTTCAAATCGCACACTCATTCTCGACGCAATGTGTTTATAAAGGGGAACTAAGTTTCTCCTACAATATTAGAAATGTTGAGTTAATATACAAATGCGTAGTTGTGCAGCGTGTTTGCAATATCACGAACTCTAAGGCTGAGGATATGACCTTTCCGTTTCGGATCTAATCAGTTGCACGGCAGGAATTTCAGTGACATCTTGCTTTCACGTAAGCGTAGCGTAGCGATCTATAGCGTAAATTGTGGTGAACGCTATGCACGCCTTAATTGTCATGTACATTAGTCCTTTACTTATAAAGAGTTGTTTTTTTAGCATTAGTGTAATGTTGTAATGTGGCTGTGCTTTTTAAATAAATAAACCGTAAGATATAGGTATCTTTGGTGCTACATACTCGTATAGTAAGTAATTTTTTTTTTTTGTGAAAAGTGGAGCGACTGCTAAAGAACTTCTGATAAATTCTAATTTTGAAATTTCCGTGTCAGCTGGACCCACTGAGAACAAATCGAGAATTGGTACAATTTACAATGAATAAACAAAATAAAACGTCACACACTACAGCATTCTTTCCGGGAAATATATTTTGTTTTGGCCATCTAGGTAAGTTCAGTATTTTGGCTTGGTAATGAACGTAATAAGCACTTGCTTCAGTCGGAAAGTGAGGCCGCCATACCTCTCCACAAAAACAGGTTTCACCGCCACTATTGTGGCATGTCGTCACCCGGGTTGCACAAGTCGCTCTCTCCATACACCCACTAGAATCTGAAGGACCTCGGTACTTTGTGTCTCGAATTAGCAAAGACATGGCCGGAGACCGTGCGCTATCTCCGGTTTCTTACAGCGATACATAGATTTTTGCGTCCAGATCCCAAAGCGTTGATGCAGTCCGGAAGGTTGCTGCCTCGTAAGAGATCGTACGGTATCCCCACCCTAAAGCGGTCAACATATAATATTGCAACGTCGCGTGCTGTCAGGGTATCCAAAAAGTAAGTAGTACAAGTATCACTAATGGTCCAAGAAGTTAGGATATAAAAATACAAAATTATTGTTGATGTTATAAATTAAGATATTATATGAATAGTATATAACTATTTGAATTATATTTTTAAGTTACAAGGATTAACTTGATAGTATTACGATACTTTTTCCTATACTCCTTCACCAACAAAGGCAAATATTGCTTTTGCTCATCAATTTATTATATTCCTCCATTACACACTTAAATGAAATATTAGTGAAACCATCATTTAAGCGGCCAAAAATAATTGATTTGCGTCAAATAATACTACTAATCAAACAAATATTGGATAAACATATAACGGCAAAATAGTAAATTATGGTATTATGCTCGTACAGGTCTTATCCTTGAACCAGTCTTACCAAGAGGTATCGTATTACCCAGTACTAACTGGGCTGGGTCAAATAGGCAGTCGCTCCATTTAAAATACGGGTATTCAGCTGCATCCGGTTAGACTGGAAGCCGACCCCAACATAGTTGGGAAAAGGCTAGGTAGATGATGACCTTGGTAGAAAAACCTTTTCCTTAAAAAAAAGCTTTGATCTTAGTTTCAAATACCTAGAAAGCAAAATGAAAAATTCTTTATACATTTTATCATGAATTCCTATTTTCTCGTCACGTCGTCGTCTAAAATAAATAAAATAAAACTCGGGCGAGCGGTGTAGGTAAACGTTTTCATTTTCAACGTATTATAAAAAAAGCCAACAAACTCGTGCACTTGAGCTGTGCCCGAGGCTTTCTATTTGTTTATAAACAAGCCGAGATAGCGGTCAGGGCTAAATACTACGCTGATTTTACGTTTACTTTTTAACGTTTGTATTTTGCATATTCGTCCCAGGAAACCAGTTAACATTTTCAATCGGTGTTTGTGTTTTGTTATTTTAGTGTTCAAGAAAACTTTTGATTTGGTGTGTATATCTAAAATCAACACAAAACCAACAAATGAAACGCAAGTGAATTTCTGTGATTGATTTGCTGAATTATCAGCAGCCCTATGCTTGTTAGCAGTACCTATGCTTGTTGTGGCTTAGTACTGAAATGGTAAAAATAAGAGCCCTATGCAGTGCACTAAGAAACCCAGCAAACAATTAATAGAGAATAGATAATTTAGATAAAGGAGAAGAAAACATAAAAAAAAACTTGAACAAACCATGCAGCTTGAGACTTAACTATATTTTTAAATCACCTAAAACTATCGCAAATTGCCGAAAGTAGTCCGTCGGTGATAGTCGTCTCCTGATAGTTTTTTTTTTAAATCGCCTTGTTGTACAACATTTAAAATAGCTACAGTACTTAACTAATTTAAACGTTGTTAATAAAACATTTTTCAATACATAACAACACGCATGTAATCCCCGAAGGGTAAGGCAGAGTTGTACACCCACATATCGCTAGTCATGTTTAAGTCCCATGAAATAAGTGGCGAGTCTATTGCCATGAACCAGGCACAATTCCAGACTTCTACTGAGCAATTCTTGACGTAAAACCCCAATACCTTTACTTGAACTCGGAATGGAACCCAGGACCTAATACTCAACAATAGCTGGAAGCAGTAGCTGGACTACTGAGGCCATAAATAATAATAAATATTAATTTACAATAAATAACGCATGCTGTTTCAGTAACCGACTTCTACATATTAAGTAAATAGTTATTTCATTATTTCGAGGCCGCGTAGTTTCGTGCATTATAGCGTGCATTCGTTGTTCCGAGGTTCGTTGTTATGTACGATATCAATTATTCTGAAATCGTTGTTTCGATCTAAGTTGATTCGTGCTTTTGCTACTACTACTGTTATGGCTTACTTTTCCTACCTAACTAACTAGCTTGTTATATTTATTTATTTATTAAAGCTTTATGCAAAAGTAAAAACTGTACAAAGGCGGACTTAATGCCATAGGCATTTTCTACCAGTCTACCTTAGGGTGATGCAGAGACAATATACAGTAGGTGCAATAACGGAAAAAAAAAGACTAGAAAATATTTATAACTAAAACATATAAGAATAAATATCATGTTATATCATCCTACAAAGTATTTGAAACCGCTTTTTCTATTTCATGAGACAAATAAAAGCTTTGTGAAATTGCTATATTCGCGAGTCCGCTTTCCAGTAACAATTTGATATAAGCTGTTTGCCGCAGGATCATCGCTTGTTTCCATTTCAACAAGAAGTCGTTTTTTCCGATATAAAGGAAACTTTGTTGTTAGTTACACACATAGTTCCAGTAGATTTTAATATTTTTTAAACTTGAACATAAAACTCGCCGCTATTTATTTCGAACGATAAACATTGAACGGAAATTGAAGTTGTCTGCAGCAGCAACGGTCTCGTGACACTTTTCCGAGAAAAGTTGCAGCGTTTGGAACATTTCAAATAAATATTTATGAAACTACTATGTCCAGTTGTCGTCGCGTCACTTTGACCTTGACCTTACCTAGCATAGTACGGAATTCCAAAAGAATTCGAGCCCAGCATATATGGATTTTTACTATTTACTTAAATGCAAAGCCGCTTTTTCGCGAAATAACGGGTTGTACTTTGCGATGTATTATTTGCATAAAAAAAAAAAATAATAATTTTGATACACTTCGGTGGTCCAAATGCCCAGAGGGCTGCCTCTTTCTTTGGCCAAAGAATTAGCATTGCCATTCAACGTAGCAATGCTGCCAATCGTATTGACACGTTTCCGGATGACAGCGATGTGGAGGAGTACTATGACGCCTAAGCGTCCTATTGTCGCTATTGTTGTTAGGGAGTATTATATAAATTAGTCCATTTTTTTGTACATAATTATTTAGTTTCATTATTCTGCTGAGATGACGAGTAAGAATAGAGAAGCCTGGAGGAAGACATGCTGCGCAGACCCCAAATAAATTGGGATAAGGTCAGGGGAATGATGAATTAGTTTTAATTATTCTATGAGTAGCTTATATGATTATTTTAGGAATAGTAAAAATTGGTTTATTTCTTTAAAGACTTGACCAAGCAATTAATAATGTCATTTTTTTTTTAATAAACGAGTAAAAATAAAGCTAAAGTTTTTTTAGGAAAGTTTCGCGGTATCTCTTATGGATTCGGATTTCCCTACGTTGACATACTTAAAAGAAACAACCTGCGTATAGATGATAATAGTGACAATAAATAATATGGTTTGATGTATAAATAAACAATGTTAACGTGAAAACGTTTAAAAAAAGGCTTACGCACTTTATTTATTACTGCACTTACGCCATCGAGTGCTTACATCATAGACCGGGTAGGAGTCTAAGATACCTTTAAAATTCACTCTGTGCGATCAAAGAATAATTCATAATTTCGCAACGGAAAAGTTACTAATGTTATTTGTACGCCGTCCGTCGTGTGGGCATAAAAGGTTAGCTAACCAGAAACAAAAATAGTTTAGTCGAGTTACAAGTTGTGTAGGTGGAAGGAAGTACAGAATAAGTTCTAAAATGGTTTTAGGTAATATGTGCAATATTACAAAATATATCAACAACAGAGACATCGGGGACGGGATCGAGCGCTCGTCTTCCTCGGACTGGTCTTCCTCGAAGCAAACAAGCGCCTCGTCCTATCATAAGAACGAGTGAGGCGCCTTCATAAGCGCCGTAGACTTGAAGCATTGGGCGCTTGTTGTAGGGTCAGTAATCATCGACTAGTATGTACAGAGGCTAGGATGGCAGAAATATTACTGCTAGACGAAGACAGAGTAAATGAAACATCTCAAGCTGATACGCGAAGGAAATATTAACCCCCAGAGACGTTTAGTTTGGATTTAAAAAATAGTGACAGGAGATCATTTCTTTTCTGCCCACTAGAAATGTAACGTTTAATATTCATATTACAATTTAAAAAAAAAACAGTTTAATATAATAAACAGACGAAAGATTACATTGTATGACAATATAACCTCAATTGGAATTTTGAAATCATAATTTGATATTTTTTGCGATTTAATTTATTCCCGTTATGTTCAATGTCACACATTATGAGAAAAATGCGCGAATGGAGGCGTTTATTACGTTTACATAAAAAAAAATCGATACCCAGTGGTAATAATATCTACTATAATTATGTAAAATGTAGTATGGTGAGAATACACATGTCCATTAGCTTGCGTTTTAAGTGCATGGGTAAATCACCCTTAAATAGCTCTTTCATTGACCAATAGCTCTTCCAGGCGTTTTCCGTACGTCTACCAACTTTTGTCTTGTTTCGCCTTCGGAAGGAGACTACTTAGCCCAGGATGTAGATGTAATCTTAGACATATGTCCGTATTTTCTCACCGTCTATGTGCACGTCGATCGGTGAGCTTAGTCTTCGACATGACATAATATCACGTGTATAATCTCCGAAGGGTTAGGCAGAGGTGTACCTAATAGTACACCCACATTATGTTTAAGTCCCATGTAATAGGGGTCGAGCCTGTTTCCAACAGCCGAGCACAAATCTGGGCTCCGTGGCTGATACTGAAATTCCTGATGGAAAAACCCAATAACACTTTACCCGCCCCCGAAATCGAATACAGGACCTCATGCTTCGACATGTCCATTTTTAATCCAACCTCAAGGCTTGCATTTCTTAGCTCTTGAAGCATCTCTTCCAGAACCTCAGCTGAAGAGGAGAACAGGACAATGTCATCAGGGAAGCGCAAGTTTGTTAACCTCTCCTCGCCGAGACAAATACCTCTCTCTTACCCAAGCGGTCCCCAACTTTCTGAACACTTCTTCTAAGGTACTGGTAAATAGCTTTGGAGATAGCGGGTTGCCCTGTTTGACTCCCTTTAGAATTCTGAATTTTCGATCTAATTTATAGCTGCTGTAGGGCGGGTATAAATATTTTGTAAAAGGCGTATATAGATAAGCTGATTCTACATTTTGTTTACTAAGAGCATTAAAGATGGCAAAGTGTGTGATACTATCGAATGCTTTCAAGTAGTCCACAAATTCAAGATAAAGCGTGATGTTTACAGACATTTACGATAATATTTTATAATCTGATTGATTGTGTGCAATTGGTCGGTGGTAGAACGCCCGGGACGGAAGCCTGCCTGCTCGGCAGGTTGTTGTTGCTTGTCTAGTTCTCCAGTGATGCGATTTCCTATTTCTTTTAAAAAGGTTTTATATCTATATATTTTGAATTTGCTATTATCAGAATATAATTCTCCATAATTTGTATCGGGATTGTTTTTGAAACGATTAGTCATATTTTAATCAGTTCCCTTATAGAATCGCGCCTACAGAGGATATGTGACTCTGATGGCTCTTTTATCAGAACAAAAATAGACTCGTTGTCTGCTGCCCGAGCCCAAAGTACAATGCCAAAGACGTGATACTAAACAGAAAGTGACTTGCTGCTGAACTTAGTAATACATGAGGACCCCATTTGCATTGAGTAGAGCGTGGCCCCGAAAAAAGTTGTTATTGTTTGTAGGCCATACTCAAACATTATCTTCTATTTTTATAGTTCTGAATTTAGTGGAAGAGATAGCTGACGAAATGGTATGTCTTTTTTTCATTTTAAACTACAAAAATAGGAATAATGAAGTGGAAATAAGACTCGCTATTAAGTCTGACATTATATCGACTACGACAACGAGCAGTTTTGTGGATGTTATTACTTTGCATGATAAGGAGTATTCCTCCTTACCCGTGGAGTTGGTACCTATATCGAGAGTCTGTTATAAGGTATAATGAAACAACAATACAGATCGTATATTATAATTTATTGGATCACAGAACTAAATTTCGTACAATGTAACTACTTGTTTTAAAGTTATTCAGTTTGAGCAACATCACTAACCACACCAATACCATAAAATTTAGTTTTGCATCGACAAAGATTCTTTAGTTACAAATTCAACTTATTTAATAGACATTTCATTAAATTAAACGACATTACACAACTTGCTTTCACATTGACACAAACACTTTTAGACGATCAACATGTTAGAGTGTTTCATAACTTTCAGCCTCAAACAATAACAAACTATATAATTATATTTAGAATCTGTTACGTCAGTTACAATAAATAGGTTTTATTTTGTGGAAGCAAAGCACTGCAAACAGCACATTAGTAAATCAATGTATTCACTAAAAAGGAATACTCTAACTTATGCTTATTTGAATATGTCATAATTTGTTATGTCACTACCTACCACATAACCTGCCTACCAGTAGAAGTGAGTGTATACTTTGTTACATAATATATTCTCAAAAGTATTACGTTAGGGTAGCTAGTGTTGGTTAAAACTCGCTATGCGTGCATTTATGTATCCTGGGAATTGTCAATAGTGGCTTTTCAGTATCACGTTAGTACATAATTATGATTGGGGTAGCGTTATTCCGTTTATCGTCAAAGAAATACATGTTCCGTTGTAAACACATTTATTAAACTAGTTGTTATCACAACTTCTTCTGATAAACACGTTTCAATGAGTAGTAGGTGTGTTTAAAATCTAAGAACTTTGGTAGTTTCATTAACGAGCAAAAAGATACATCTATAAGGTATTAACTAGTTAAAGCTGTAAGGTACATAATAATATTCCACTGAATTACTAATAGTAGTATGATATTTCAAGAAACGGACGGTGTAATGTAAAGCTGCACAGTCGTTTACAGGTGTTCACGAAACTTATAATAATTATAACCCTGTCAGCAGAAAAAGAAGTAATCATTTGTTGGCTTATTAGCTAATGTATTTATGTTTGAAATGTAAATTAAAAGAAAACCGATCATGTGGTACCAAACAATACTCTATATTGACCAGTAACGATAAACGAAAGTATATAATCAGACCTACGAGTTAGACCTGCTTGACGCCAAAAAAGGAATTTTAAGTATGTCTTTGTTGACGGTGTTCTTTACAAGAATACAGGCTATTGATATCAATTTGTTATAATAGTGGAAACTTGTGATTCACCTTATATTCATAAACAATTACCATTTTTTATTATTATCTGTAAATTTCTTATAGAATAAACTTAGTACCTTCTTATCATAAACTATGTGTGATTTATAAAAATCTGCGAAGGGCTAAGTTTATTAGGCGCGTTGTATTTTGTTTTTTCAGGCAAGTCTTTAAAACAAACGAAGAATGACATGGCCTATGATTTGTGTGTAGAGTTCCGATTGATTGTATTACAAAAACACATAACATTTTAACCGACAATTCTGACAGCAACAGAATCTCTTTCGACTATTCAGCAATAAATTTAATTCGATGTTATTCAGGCATTGTATAGGATAAAGGGTTTAATAATTTATTGTCATAAATATTTGGTCGCATTAATTTTGGAACCTATAAAGTAGGAGTTTATTTTAAACGCTAATTTTATGCGAAAGCTGCAACTGAAAAGTTTGATAATTTCTTTTGAAAATATGTCGTAGGGTCAAACACTATTAGAATAGAATAGGTTAAAATGTTGGTGTTGACCAATAAACCAAAAACTGGCCTCCCGAGCCACTCAGTGGGTTGGCACGGAAAAATTTAATTAATGCATCAACCATTCCAATTACTTAATTTCAATGGATGAAAATAAGGCGTAATGCGCAATGAAATAAAAAGCTTAATGAACTTCTAACATACGATATGCGTCAAACATATCGACTCTAATAATACGTCGGTATAAAAATAAACATTATGATAATATTATATTAAATATCTGCAATACATTACACTGTCTGTAAATGAAGTTCTATTCGATGCAAGATCGCAGGATAGATCCGCTTGATTTTTATTTACAATAGTGGTATACATGACATACTCGTGCACAACAACAAACCATTGCTCCAAGTTTAAGGGGTTTATAATAACTGTATATTTTATAAGTATATACATCACATTTTTGATATCTATTATCTAGGTATATTTGGATATAAACATAGGTATGAAATATCTAATGAGACTGACAGATATTTTATATTTAATTTGACAGATATGGTAGAAATACATTTCATAATAAAAGCGAATAAAAATTTAAAGCCTCGCATTTGGCACTATTCAAGTCCGTATTCCTTATTTATTTATTTCAATCTTTTATAATGTACATTACACTCCTCTGTTGCAGTAAAATAATCCAGACTAGTTTCTAATCAAATAAAAATAGCAGCGGGTGTTATATCTACATACTGTGATAACAATGTCTAGTTCATGTTAGTATTATTTTAAATCGCGTGTGCTTTTTGCAGGCCCGAACGTGCAAAATAAAAATAATAAAATTAGAGAATTAGTACCTACTCAAAATAGGTCCTAAAGCCGAATACGCAATGCGGTATGTGACGGTTGTTGCTTACAATATTTAAAAAATCAGTATTAGTTTAGAATATTTACTTTCGACAGCCTTTGTTGTGTATGTATGATTATACTTCAAACACTACTATTATTAATTCGTCTGTCCACGAACAGTCACTTGCCAGAACCTAGCATTTACACCAAGAGGTGTCCGTCAACATCAACAGTAATTAGTTCTTGCTAGTGCAACGAAAATATTTTTTCATCGGTGTTCATTTATAAGAAAGTAGGTAGATACTAATCTGGGAAACGTGATAATATATATTTTTATTATTGAATATTTTATTTGATACCTATATCATAATAAATTATCATCATCACCTTACTTATCTAAATTGATTTTACTCACACAGTATAATTTCTTTAATTACGCTAGATTTTATTTAAATGTGATTTAGAATTTGGTTTCGCGGAAGAGGTTTGCGGGCAACATGAGCCTGAATACATATTTCTCACTTGACGCACTTGTGGTATGAAAGCCAGCAACGTCTGAATCGTGTATGGTGAAGGTTAGCAAGAGACCGCCAAAAAGTTTGGTAACGCGTGAGTATGGCTCGCCTTGCCCGCTCCCGCTAACGCTAAGCTACGCTACTTACTTACTAACTAGGTGCAATATAATGCGAATTTCACATGTTACATTTTTTTTTCATAGTCATGTACATTTAATCCATAGTTCATCTTGAAGGTCGACTAATAGTTAATCGTTAAAGATACATTTAATCATTTTTGGCATTTTATCTACTAATTACAACGTAACATTCTTATTTATAAATATATTTTTAGAACAGAATCTTTTTGTCACTATCGTCATAATATTATTTTTTGTTTATGCATTATCTATAAACAAAATAACACATACATATTCAAGGGAACTTGATGGCTGTCATGTTCAATATAGCTGTACCTAAATATGAGGAACAAAAAGAATATTGACTCAGTCTTTATACAATTGTTAGGATTAATTGTATTACTAAACAAATTTTAACATTTTTAGAACACAAATAGACCTTCTAAATTATATAATTTATAAACGCTAGTCTAATGCACAGTCTGAGTATGTGGATATAAAATAGGAGGCAAATTATATTTACTTTCAATATTACTACCTATCCTATTTATTACAATTCCTAGTCAAATCAACTATTTGCACTCCCTTATATACATATAAATAGTGTCTTTGAAAAACGTTGAGCAAATTCAGAAATAAATAATTAGGGATCACTCTAACAAGAAATGACTTGTAGCTCAATTCTTAAAATACTCCAAAATGATATTGTAAACATCTAAAAAATTGGAGTCACAAGGAAGTATCGTATAGGTAGGTAATGAAACGTTATAAAATGTTTCCTCAATTAAATTTGAACACAGAAGTATAAATAATTTGAATCAAATATCTACAAGCCTTTATAGTTACGGATACAACAAAGAATTGTATACGTTTAGGGCCTGTTTCACCATGGCTGATTAGCTATTACTCACCGAATAAACTCAACAGAATTTGTATGTAATTATCGCCGAGTAGGTACTTTGAGTTTTCTCGGAGACGGTGAATCAGGCGCGTAGACTAAGTTTAGGTATATTTTCATTTTATTGTGAGATCAAAACTTAGAATAGTCACAGCGCTATAACGGTACTCTATGAACTCTCCTCATTACCTTTCTTCTCATTCATTCTTATCGATTACTGTTCCTACTTACTAAATATCATTTAAGATGTACATAAGGTAATTATTACCTTTTTACCCGCGTATTCCTTATGTAGACCGAGAAGTAATAACTCAAGACCATGAAGATGATATACCAGCCCAACCTCCTGTTGCCCCATCTCATCCTCCTCCTTACCCCGCTAACCATGGGAATATGTTACTGACTATGCTCTTGGATGTTCAGAAAACTCAAAAAGAGATACTGGTTTCCCAAAAAGAGCTAATGATGGTTGTGTCCACCATGAACTCACAACTCATGAGTGATAGGCAACGAATGAACAATCTTGAGCTAAGAGTAGAAAGCCTCCAGAAGGCTCGTACGATGGGCCTCACCTCACAATCGGCCACACCATCCTCAGCTCTGCCTGCCGGGGGCACGACACCGCATGTACCTATTTCAGGTCCGGGACCCGTGTTCATTTGACCCATGCACTGAAGATCGAAATAACCAATCTTAATATTTAGAACATATCATGACTTGTCACGTCTTCAGATCTAATACATTAGGTACATTCATTGATACATGTAAATTTTTAAACTACGTAGAAAAAGTGTTCTGTGCACTAGATTTAATTTGAAGTGTATTACCGGTGTATACATGTTAAATTGAAACAAATAACATTTTTTTTAAACTAGTCGATTGTGTATCCTAATCGTATAAATATAGTATTATATATAATTATTTACATCTTGTCCTATAAAAGACTCATGATCATAATGTATAACAAGTCCTGTTTTGTTAAAGAATATTCAGTGACAATTGCAATAATTGTGGGGACTATGACTATCGTCTAGAACATTTGCATTTAAATAAAGAAAGTATGCTAAGGTGTGATATTGAACCTTAAACTACTTATAGGTAACGGTCGATCTTTCTAGTTAGAATGTTTTAATCTATTTACTTATGATTGGATAGTTTTCGTTCGAATCCATTGATTAAAAAAGTTTTCCTTTAACGTCAGGTGATCAAGCTTTTGATAACTGATATTCTAGAGGCGTCCTTGAATAGAACAGAATTTAATAAACACCTGCTCTTTTATTAATATGCAGTTTAATGTTATTAGTCCACTGTATGGAATTGCTACTTAATCACTTACAAGTAAAGACAGCCATCGTTTAAAGTTAGTAATAAGCATAGAACTCGAATTAGTATTTTGTATAGACACTTGGATTCTTTATTCTTATCAAAAATGATTTAATACAATAAAACGGATATCACTATATGTATAACTGCGCAGTTTTTTTATGTACTCGTATATGTCACCGTAAAATTGTAAATACCGTTAGATTATAATCTATCTCGCGAGATTGTAAACTGTCGAAAGATTGTGAACCGTGGCATACTTCTTACAATTAAACGTATTTTTTTCGGTAGATTATAATCTATCGAAGTGAAACCGTCAAATTGTGAAATGGCCTGCGACGGATCACACCTCGCGCGCTGATTGATTGAACGTCCTGTGCCCCGCGCCCCCATATTCTGTATAAATTCTTTACATTTTCTGTGTAAATATGTATTAAAATGACAGATAATTTACTTCCACTTAATAAAAGATTATAATAAAGACGATGGTGTAACTTTGTCTAAGTAAAATCTCACTCACGGTTGTCGCAATTTTATATAGTCCTGATGTAATGTTATCAGGCAACCCATTCATTATAATTATGTTTTTCATGTATATTAAACATATTTTTCACTTGGTAAAATAGATGGAGCCATTAAAAACACTGTTTGTTTACATTCGACAACAAACGACTTTACAACTTTATGTAATTACCCACATTAGCAAATAAATGACATTGAATTTGAAACAAATATGTTCCGTCGCATGCTATTTCACAATATGACGGTTTCACTTCGATGGATTATCATCATCATCTGCCTAGTCTTTTCCCAACTATGTTGGGGTTGGCTTCCAGTCTAACCGGATGCAGCTGAATACCAGTATTCTACATGGAGCGACTGATAGATTAAAATCTAACGGTATTTACAATTTTACCGAAAAGTAATGCGTTAAATTTTCACTGGTTCACATTCTTTCAACAGATTACAATCTCGCGAGATAGATTATAATCTAACAGTTTTACCATTTGACGGGTACATATACATAAACATTATTTCAAGACTGATAACTATTGAAGAAACATTTTGTCTCTGAGACAGATTGACTTATATTTTGAACTTTATATATCGCTATTTTCTATAGAATTCAATATTACCAGTGCCAATATACACGACACATAATTACCGATTATAATCATAGTGATCTTTATTACTGTTATATTTATTAGTATAAAGAACGCTAATAGTTAACCGGGCGTTTCTAGGAATTCAAAAGCAGTTTACCGAAACTTGATGGATGGTTGACCATTAGCACCCTAAGTTCGAATAAGTCCGGTAGGTACAGTTTATTACAGATAAATTAGTTTTCTTCGCCTAGTAGTACCAAGTCGTCAGCCACGACGTCGGACACGTGAAGGTAAATGATCCAGTACATTAGATTAAAGCAAACGAAGCAGACGGGGAACACGATGCGCGAGTACTTGTCGATGTCCGAGGGCGTTGTGCCGAGCAGTTTGTTGATGCCCTGTAAACAGCATTCACCTTGATTTTGATGATTAATGTTTAGATTAAGTAATTTTCGCCATTTCGCTGAAGTAAAAGCGCCACAATCGCAATGCATGCATCAATAATATGCGTGTATAAATCGCATTTGCATGTCAATTACCTAAAACAATCGCTTTTTTGAGTCTTTTAAAAGATTAACTGAGTACCTTGGAAGCATGAATCAGATGCGGAGGCGGTCCCGCTTCTTCGTCAGGTTGTGGGGCTGGTCCGGGAGCTGAGCCCCGAGCTCCATTGATAGTGTTTTCTAAGGTGCCGCCTTTTGAATATGCTTTAGGATCGTGAACTTTGAATCGAACCTCCTGTACAAATTGCATGATTTTATTTTTGAGTGCTGCTTTTTTATATAAAAAGGGGTTTGGCATATATGTTTGCTCTTACCGATGATCTGCTTGGTGGTAGCGGCCTTGTCAGGGTACTTGTTCTTGGCGGGGGCAAAGGTTCAGATGTCCCCGGTGGGCCGTCTATTTGCATTTTCTTTTCAGCAGCCATTTTTTGAACAGCAGTGAATCTTTGTTTCCTCATCTGTATCCTTTTAGCCATATAGCCAACCGTAGCATATTCTGCAATGAAATATTAACGGTTCAGTAAATTTTCATTTTGCATTCCAGTAAAAATATCGCCGAGCAAAATTCACGCGTACGACGCAGCAAATTACAAATGTGAAAACTAGGCAATGTAACCAATTATAAATACTCATGAACGCAATATATTGTTGTAATTATTATATTTAAATCTCTGAAGTACAACCACCTAATTATAATAAGAAACTTAAAATCTATATATTTTGTGTGTTTTAAGTTCTTAGTCAAGTATTTATAGAAAAAAATACTGCTCCCAGTTATTAAATTGTTTTTTTAGCATCCTTCCACATATTGTTACCTAGAAGACTGGCGAAGACCATGACGAAACAGGTTCCCAGGTAGACATCAATGGACTTGACGTACGATATCTTGGGTAGAGCGGCATTAGTTGACGACATGAGCGTCGTCATCGTCAATACAGTGGTGACACCTAGTGACACCCTGGCAGGTGTCGCATTTCGGTTTAACCAAAATGACACCCAAGATATTATGACAATTAGGCCAGATGGAATGTATATCTGAATTAAATAGTATCCCATCGAACGCACGAATTGAATTTCACATGCCAGTCGCGAGTAATTTCCTGCAATAAAAGTTCAAATTGTAACAAACAATTTAGTGTTTGGCAAAAATGGTGATCTTCGAAATATAATATACAAATTAATTTATTTAGTCGAAGTCAAAAATCGATTTTGTCTTACCAGGTCACCAAAGGAAAGTAACTGATGGATAAATGTTCTGGCGGAAGCGAATGCATGCATGTGTCTAATTCTGATACATGAAGTAAACAAACAGCGCCAACGATCGGTATTCGTTATATTGTTGTAGTTTCATCGGTGCTGTATACCTGTCGTAAGAGAAATCTCCATGGCTCGCTGCCGATGGCCCAGCACCTTGAATTGCGGCAGGGATACTTCGCTCGAAACGCCCACAGAGTTGGGCCCCTCGTTCCACTTGTATCGGATGTCCCGCATGGTGTAGCCGACTGTACCATGCAGAGATATGGAACGATAAAATAAGCACCCATTGCACTGGGGGTTTCGTAATATTTGTATAAGGTGGATGAATTTTAGGCTACCGGTCTACCGAGGGTGAGAAATGTTACGATAACTGCTTCGCCAGACAACGGCGATCGTAGTGCAAGATCTTAAGCGTTTTAGATACTTTAGTTAGATTTTATCTACCGAACATGAAAGCATCATGAGTCTGCAGCTCAAGTACTTAATAAAATTATTTATAATATTATGAAGGTACGTCATTTGTTTCATAAAGCAAAAGACGTTAAACTTTATTTCTCTCTGGGTTGTTATAAGTATTGTAAACCAATAATAGTATTTAAGTGTATCCAACTCACAACTTTCGATTTCAATATTGCATAATTGACGGTCCATCGGAAAATACTGCAAATCCATCGGACAAGAAGCGGTGATAGTCAGTCTGTGAACAAGTGCAACCTGTTTAAAAAATATCTTTCATATTAGTAGAAGTGTACGAAGGAAATATTTTTACTAAAACTAGCTACTCGTATCTAATTATCTATGCTTAGGGTCAGCTCACACCGAGGCGATTCATGCACTTTTTAAGATAGCAATCCAATACAGAATTTTAAACACTACACAAAAAGGTATACCAAAGTGGAATGGCCACCGACGCGAAAACGGTTTAAAAAAACAGCTGTTTCCTACAAAAGTGCAATACCTACACAATCAAAATGTATGAAACAGCTGATTTTTTTATTAATAACCGATGAAAAATTTCTATTTGGGGGGCTCAGACTGACGTGCTTACTGGATACGTGGTAACCGCTTTCGTGTCTCTTCCACCCCGTATTTCAATGAGAGAATTTTAATACGCCTCACGGGCGTCGCGGTGCGCCTCTAGACGTCTAGAGGGCCTGTGCGGCGCAACGCAAGGCAGCGATGCTTCGCCGATATCCGTGGCGCATCGCCTTGTAAGCAAACCCCGTGCTGCTTCATGACTCACGATTTCACACGATGGGTTTCGCGTAGCAGCGCGAAACAACAGGCGTCTTGCAAGCTATTCGTGTTGCATCGCGTCTCAGTGTCAACTGACCCTTATAAAACAAGAAGGAATATCTACGTAATTACTATATAAAGCTAGATAACAAAGCACGTTTCATTTGTATGCTTTTCCTTTCAACTATGTATTTGAATTTACAAGTAGTCCCCAATAAAAGTACCTATGACTAATATAGGATGGCAATTAATCATATTATTTGAGCTGACTGCAATAGTTGACATAATGAGTGTTCCCAGCGGGAACTACGTACTAACCTAGCTAAGGGAAGTAGGTATAAATTCCACCGGTAACACACATCAGCTACGTAGATTATTCGGTGACTGATAACTTGTGGTATTGGCAATGAACCACAGAATGCACGGTGGAGTTGGATAATACTTAATTGTCTAAAATAGCTTTTGGCGTATTCGTATATCGACAAATCTGTTCAAAACTTTTGTGGTCTTTTTCGCGACGATGTAATAATATTAATATATTTGTGCTGACAGTACAAATATATTAATTTTAACTATGTACATTTCAGCGATAGTGATTAAACCACTATCAGACAGACTTAGTAGTAAAAACCCGTGTTCTCTTTTGAATGAGGTATTAAACATGAAATGTGAACTTATTTATGAAAGTACTTGCCTTATACTCCTAGTAATAGATCCAGAATGATGAATGCGGATAAATTCGTTGCTTGTGGTAGCTATGTGGAAATAAGACTGTTTTTCGTTAACAAAGAAGGTGTCGGGCACCCATATGTTTCTAATAAATTCTGAGCCGACGGAAAGTGTCTCCACACCCGTCCTTTTTTTGTAAGCAAGCCTGGGGTCTGTCCAAAACTGCCTGAAGTAGAAATCCAGGGTGAAATCCTGAAACATTTTCTATTGTTGTAGGAAATAATAGCGGTACTTGATTGACTTACAAGTGGCACAACAATGGATGTAATCCGGCAGTCGGGCTCGTTTGTAAGGCTGTCTGTCGCCTGCTTAAAATGTTAATTTGTTTTAATGAATGCAACGAATCGTAACGTTATCGCCGAGCCACATTCATTGTCTGTGCGATTCGAACGTCAGCGAAATATCAGCAAACAAACTTGGACAGAATACATTCAGAAATTGAACAGGTAACATTTTCTAGTATTTAAGTAAAAATTTGTAAATTCTATGCATAACAGACGTGAAAGGGAATTCAATTAAGTTCTTGTTCTTTTACTTGTACAGCGCGTTTCAACCAAGTGTGTTGCTGAATAAAAAAAGTTTATATATTAAACACTATTATAAGATTGCCAATTAATTAATACAGTCATCGGCAGTAAATATAGCCCAAGACCTAATCGCGAAATTGTGGAAAAACGAAACCTATTCTAAAAAACTTTTATTTGTCAGTGTATACGGGTGTTACAGGCAACAGTGTATGTAGGACCAGTAGTGTAATTATGTTTATTATTATTAAAGTACCGCAAAAGCAGGGGCGGATTGCGTCGCACGGAGCCACCGCCGGGTCCAAAACTATCCTATGATTCATTGTATTCTAATAATACCTGTTTCTTGTAATGTTTGTTTTAGTAGCTTGGAAGATATAACAAGAAAAAAATCTTTACTTTTACGTAGTTTAATAAAACTGTTTTCTTTTTGACAATTATTAGTCTATTTCGGGTCAACAGGTATATATTTTTAACAGTTTGCGACACCGCTCGAAAATACAAAAAAAAAAGGTCTGTTAACCTATGCAGCTACTATTAATCTTTATCAAATAAAAACCAACAAAGAGAGAGTCGGAATCACATAATTAGGGTTCTGAATCAAACTGCATTTAGCGGTCTGTGGAAGGGTCACATTAATTACTGTTTTACGCGTAATTCATAAGCTCGCGCTAGTAATGTGGACGCTGTGATACTATTTTTTTTTTACCGAAATGCTAGGGGATGTTTAAAAAAAAGTTCAGGTATATTTTTTACACAGGTCAATGTGTTACTAGCCTTATGTAAAATCTTTCAATACAACGAACACGACGCTACATGGCCATTCTCCTTTAAAACACCATTGAAACGGTTTATTTCGTCCGTTTAATCCGCACTTAGCTGCATAAATGGGCAAAGTTACGAGTAGTGGAGCGAGGCTGAAAGATATGTGATTCAAGACCAAAATAATATAAATATACGAGAATTAGGAGCAAGCAAAACGATAGTAGCCTTTCCAGCCTCTTCAACTGCTAGAATAATATATAAAATAGTGAATTTAGTTTATTTTTTTTTCCTTTTTTTATTAAAGTGTTCCTATGATTGTGTCTTGTTGAACAAACCGTATAAAGTAAATAACTCTTGAAAAAAATCACACTTAGGTTTTGGGCAACATTTACCACCGCCTGTTTGTATTAATTTTAATTACTTTTATTAATAACTTTCGAAAGCTTGTATTCAAGTTTCCATGAAGTAGTCCAATTACATCGGTTAATAACATAAATTTGTATCATAATTAATAACAATTAATTGGCGATTACATGTTAGTATAAGAAATTGCATACTACTGAGTTTGTGTCGTGCAAGGTTGATATTACCTTATGGTGTACGATGAAAATGATAATATTGGAATTTTGATCCAGCACTTATCTGACTGAAAGGCAGGAGTACGCATTTTATTAAATTACATCGGACTTCAGTCGAGGGAATAAGAGCAATGCTTCACTTAATTTATGATTTTATAGAAAATGTAAAATATTAATGCAATGAATAAGAACAATTAATGTGATATAATCGCTATTAATATTTTACATGTTAAAAGTACAGGTAAGAGTACGTTATTCATATGAGTCATAAAGATTTAAAAATTAAATAAAAAGTAAAAGCCGAAATAGTAACAAATAGGCGGCAGCGGGAGTGGTACCGTCCGGTATCACTCCGTTTTTCGAAACAAAAATTGCTGTATAGTTGTGTCTGGTTAATTGAATGTTACGAGATAAACAACGCTCATATTTACTGCTACGTGTACTTTTGATGAAATATCACTAGGTACCTATATTTATAGCTTATTATCCGGGTAGGTTCACGTCCTAAAGTGACTTTAAGAGTCCCTTGATTTGGTTTCCACTAGGGGTCATACACCCTGGTCTTAGTCTGACATCTGCACTTCTTCTTGATCAAGGGTATTTCAAGGGCTTGGTTTGCAAAATTAGAATCAATCATATATATTATTTTTGGATAGATTCTCATTTAGTCGAATTATAATAAGAGCCATTAAGCACATCTAGACCTCACAACATCATATTGTTTTTGTGGAAAACCATGTACCGCAGGAGATTGTTGCCTATTTATTGTTCATACTCGGGAACCTCCTAACTTTGAGATTTCACCACTGAAACATAGTAGTTAGATTTCTGGGTGGGTATTCTTGTTTCATCAGAACTTACTGGATAAGGGCACGAAAATTAAACACATTCATAGAAAGTCTACTTAAAGTAAGAAATAGCTAAATAGGCACCTCGGTTACTTATCTGAGGTGTTAGGTTAGACATATTTCAGAGACAATCATACGATACCCACAGTCACAACAAATACGTACTCAATACCATAAAAGCGTAAAACAAGAACAATGGAACAAATTTACGACAGTGTGTGTAGTTTGGGGGATGCTTAATGGCAAGGTACATCTTAGAATGCCTTTTTGGGGACGCACCCAGAGGGGCACACCACTACAATAAACGAAAGCGCTTACAACGCGCTGCTCGTAAAAGTCCTTAAATTTGATTCATTTTAAAGAACTACAGTAAGTGGTGCGTCGCCGTCCGGGTGGTCGGCTCCATAACGCCGGCATGCTCGCAGCCTCGTGTCTGGGGCTGCTCGGTCGCAGCGGCGCAGCGCGCGGCCGGAGCGACCGAGACAAGCGTGAGCTGACAGTGGCGAGTACCATGAGCACTTCGGAGACGGAGCTGATAGAGAGCACATACATGGTCACGCCCACCTCCACTGGCGGACCTGCAATCAAGCCCAATCGTGAGTCGCGCGCGCGCCTCGCGCTGTGAAAACCAAACCAGAGGACGGTGACGTGACGCCCCGAGTCCCTCGATCGAACGAGAACCGCACCGCTTAATCAAACATTAGTACAAAAATGTTCTTAGCTCGACCGAGGTCTGCTAACCTAAAGACTGTTATGTCATTTCATGTTCCTAAAATGACAAGCTACTTAAAAGTAGTTTTGTAGCATTAAATACCATTTTCACTTCAGATAAGGAGCTGATGGAGAGCACGTACATGGTGACTCCCACATCCACTGGTGGTCCTGAAATAGTACATCAGTTACATTACCAGAGGAGATCCTGTCAATAAGTATCCATTTGCTCTTACTTAATTCTATATCACACGATTGAAAACGTATACCATTCAGGATTACGCTGTCAACTCACGTTCCGTGATACGTTTACGCATCGTTTTGTTTATTTAAGATGTAGTAGGGTAGGTAGAAAGTTAGTACTTTATTATATTAGGTCCTTAACGTAAATAATTATGTTCCCTGCGTAAACTTCTTCAAATGAATCATTTCATAGTACAGATATTACACACACCAAGGTGTTTGTTTTGTAGTAATTAATATTGTTTTTATTCTAACAGTTTAACATCGCATACTTTAAAATTAATATTTGTAACAGTACAATACTTACAACAACTAAAAATAAAATATAGCTATAAGTTGCATCTATTGGGTTTGATCAAATGAATTTTACCTTTTTAAATACGGGAAGAAGCGAGATATCAAAAATCGGTAAAGAGCAGATTACTCGGGAGGTAATATTAAACAAAGTGTTAAAACCACACAACGCTAAGATACTTCGATGCCGCGCTATATTTATTGAACAGACCTCGTACATAGCTAGCGGTATGCTAATTTTGCGTCGAGGTTTCTATCTTGTGCCAATGTATGATAATAAATTAGAGGACATTCAAAATGATCCAGAAATTACAAAGAAGGGCAAAGGGTAGTACAAGTAGAAAATGATTGCTCATTCTTTGTTACGGAGTGGGGTTTATCAATTATGTTTAGCTAGCCAGCTAGCTTTGATGGCCATGCGGAAAGTGAGCCGTTTTTCCATGGTTGCAGCGTTGATCGAGCGTATGGGGAGGATAATGTGAGTATGTGTTAATGGGCGCGAGTGAAATCTCAGAGCTAAGCCTTCTGGCCCCTGCACAACATTCCGGCGCATAGAGTACCGCTGATGAAAATGTAGCCGAAAAGGATGTTATAGTGCATTTAAAATCAATTTGTGACGGCGGGAGCTCATCAGTATTTATTAACGACATAAGCTCAACAGGGGCAGCTAACTTCATTGACAGTACTTCGAAGTCGAACGTTAATCATCAGTTTAACGGTCTAAAGGTAAAGGAACTAAAGATCGTCAGTGCGTCCTGCCTGTTATGATTTATGAGGCCAAAACGTGGACACTCACGGTACGGTTGGTGTATAATTTAAAAGTCGCTTAGCGAGCTATGAATCGGGATATATAAGAGACTCCAGGTCTCTCTGAGGAATGGGTGATCCGACAGACAACCAGAGTTGTCGATATAGCTCACAGAATAAACAAGCAGGAGTGACAGTGGGACGGCCATATTAGTCGCGAGTTGACAATTGGTGCGACGCCCTAAGGCTACGTGGAGCGACGTTCTCTGCAGGGTAGCCGAGAATCGAGCTAATGTAAGTGGGGTGTAATTTGGCAGGAGGGCTATGACTAGCAGTGGACTGCTGTAAGATTATGATGATTTAATTAATCAACCTTTATTTGCTTTTTTGAGATCGCGGCTTAATAATAACAGCCGCTCAGGTCGATCTTAATGTTAAGCCGCGCTTGCCTAGGTTTGTACGAGGATGGGTCACCGCCCATTACATACGAGTTTCCTCCGTGCCTCGAAAAGCACTTTAAGCCGTTGGTCCCGGCTGTCATTTTTACATCTTTGACAGTCATTACAGTCAACCAGTCTTACCAAGGGGTACCCAGTACTAACTAGGTTGTGGAGGTCAGACAGGCACTACATGTAAAATACTGGTATTTAGCTGCATCCGGTTAGACTGGGAGCCGACCCCAACATAGTTGGGAAAAGGCTAGGCAGATTATGATTTAGTTTTCTTGTTGCATTTGCTTTTCTAGCTTGTTTGATATCAATTACTCGTAAATCATAAAGTCACAGAAATATTAAAGGAACTCAAGAAATCAGTCTTACTAAACTATACTAAGGACTTGTCGTTATAATCGCCCTCGTTGTTACTCGTAAATATTAAAAAACTAAAATCAAATCAAATCAATCTAAATAACCAAATCAAATTAAATTATTAATGTTTTCATTTAATGCTCCAAAAAGTACTGAGAAACTTGAAGAAATAATGGGAATTAAAAATCTTTTCTTTTATTAAAAAAAAACCGGAATAACCAGGTTTACTGACTCCGGAAACGGTTCTATACACACTTTGAAAGAACCGGGCATACCCGAGTATTTCAGAACCGAGTAGAACCGGTTGCATGCCCTATTCACGATCCGTAAAGCTAAGCAGAACAAAAATATTAGAATAGAAATGTTAAAAAATCCATCGTACAAACCTCCATAATTCGGCCTCACTCTTTTGTCGTAGCTTACACTTAGCGAATCCAAAATGGCTGAGATATTGACGTCACCAAACATCCCCCCTCCGCCCGCTCCCCTGGAACACAGATTATAATAATTATACACTTTCAAAGCATGATTAGCCTTTAAGATATCTGCTAATGGACAATGTTATTATTATTAAACTAAATATTAGTTGAATTGATATTTAGAGATTATAGACCTCAGAAGCAAATAGCTCAAAATAAATTCTTCAAAAGTTTCTAGATTGTGTTTGTAACAATTTCATGTAATGGCGGCTAAACAGCACGTATACCTTTTTGGAAAACTTATTTGTTTATTACTTTTAACATTTTTAACGGAATGGCAGACGTTCGCTGAAAAAAATCTGAATGATTGCAAAATATCAAAAAGCGACACCGCGAGAGACCAGGCAATGATGGCGAGACGAACCAGATGTATAATGTAACATTTGTACCTCATTATATTATTACTCTCAATTCGTCATTTAAGTGATGGGTATGTGTATAATGACGTGGATACCTTAGTACCTTTAGTTTCAAAAGTTACATAATGTATTCGAAAAGCTAGCAAAGTCGCGGGCAATAGTTAGTAGTCTCATACATTTCAGTACAAAGAATATTTTTTTCCTTTTCCTTTATTGTATTATGTTTGAAACTGGTTGATATACATTCATCACTTATCCCCAAGGCTACCTTATAAATCACATAGTCCAAAGTTACACGCTGTTTTGCTTGCAGCCTGTACTTCGACCTGTATGGCCCCGCCATAAGGCACACTATGGTTTTTAAAACTTTTTATTTTATATCGGTTCATGAATATTGAGAAAAACAAATATTTTTTTCCTTTTTTTCTTAATAAACTTAAAATAATTATTCCTCTCTCGTGAATTCAACGTTAATTAATTTTGCATTGCAGTAACGTAAATAGTATAGTTCGGTTTTCTAGCGTCGAGGTCCGGTCAGGTAAACTAGAATGAGACTATCTAATTTATACAAATCTAGCGATGGAATCTGGTAAGTAGCCATTCAAGGGTTTCGACACCCACCAACCTCCCAGTTCCATCATCAAACCAGCACTCCAATCGCGTTAAGAAAGAAAGATAGAGAGTTTTACATACTATTACAAAATGCGCCTGACCGTCAACGTTAAAACACAATGAATGTCGTTGAATTGATGAAAAGATTAACATTGGAAATGTGAGTGTGTTGAAGCCTGCTGCTCAGCGATACCATGTTTTTTCATAATCATCGGAAGATTTATACCTACATTTAAATGAATTCGACCACTAGAAGTGGGTCCTTCGGTTTTCTCACAAACCCCCTTCAAAGGCAAATAGATATTAAAAGAAATAATAACACAAAGTTTACGATAAGCATTCTAGTTTACTTTCGAAAATAACTGAAATTACCTGATTGACTATTAACAGATTGGTATGGCCATCTATTTCTGCCTATAACTGCATCACACTAAAGACTAGCAATGAAACAAATCGATGAATCAACTCAAAGTCCGTTGCTATCTATAATTATCTTAAACAGTGTCACTACGCAGCCAATACTTTATTTAGTTCATCTTCATAGAGTAACTGTTGTATAAATATACTAATATATACATATTGATTATGTGTGTGTGTGTGTGTGACGCTTCGTGGCGCGTTGCAGTTTTTATCGAGTCGTTTTATTGAACAAAGCCCGAGATATCGACACATGGCACTTGTCACCATACAATAGATGTGGTGTATTTATAAACTGGTAGATAACATTATCGTGTGAATGTTTTAGAGTGGGCGTTACAATTCGTATGTAACAATACCTACTGGATGCATCGTATGTATCTATAGTAGATTTCGTTTCGTTTGTGGGCAGCATAGTTAACTTTAAGCTAACCCTGGTATCCTTATGCTAACTCTGTTGCCCAAAAACTAAACGAACTTAAATAATTAAAGTACTTCATGACTGCAGTATCGTGAGGTACTGTTCGAAAGCCTACGCTTTCAATTATAGGATAATTATAACAATAACCGGTCGAGAGTCATTAAAACAAGAAGATAATTCTTATTTTTAACCGACGAAAAAACGGAGAAGATTTACAATTCGATACGTATATTTTGTTTTGACCACGCATATCTTTTTGAAGATTGCTCCGATTCTTTTATCGTTAAAAAGGGTATAAACTTTTAGCAGCTGACTTTAATTTGTGTGATCAATGAATATTAAGCGAGTCTAATCAAATTAGAGAGTCAAGAGAACTATTTCATATTTAATTGCGGTTTTACAAGGGATCGTTACTGTGCGATCGTCTACAAACATAGTATTTTATAGTTTGTGCAAGGGACATGGGCATGTCATGGGCATATAATATAAAATTGTGCCCATAACGGTTCCTTGTGCTCCACCGTACGAGGTTTTAAGTTCTCCTGACCTTTTTACTTCTTCCATGTTTATTAACTTTATTAATTATGGCTAACTTCGGTTGTTTGTCTTCTGTTTTCTAAATAAGATTTTATAAGTTCGAGCACGTTACCTCTAATGCCGTACACTTTTTAATTTATTTAGTAATGCATTATAATGGACTTATTCAATCAAACGCCTGAATCATATCGCAAAATATAGTACACATATGAGGGATCGTTTATCCAAGCTTCTAATAATAGTTAACAAAAAGCCATAAAATGCCATATCAATGGCTTTCATGTGCTATCTGAATCCTTTTTGTTCTTCACAGAGTATAATATATTTTTCCATGTAATTATATAGTACTCAATAAAAAAAAATCTAATATATTTGAAATAACCCATATGGCTGAAATTGGTCTATAGATAATATTCCATCAACTCTTTATCTTATCTCTTAAATAAAGGTTAAATTATTGATGTTTTTAAAGCATCTGGATGTAGGAGGGTGGAAACTCTTAGCGGGGCAGTACAGCGAAGTACCTTAATGTTTTTTTTGCAATTTCTGACTTTTTTAGTACTGCAACCTGGGTTGGTCCCGAAGAAGTTTTTGATCAGTATTAGAAACAGAATCGATTGGCGTCAATTAAATATTTTGTGTAAAGTAGGCACTTTATTGCTAACTGTACAATTTTTTCAGAAATCTCTGGATCAAAATTTCACGAAAAGTTACGAATAGTCTCCTTTGTCAATTTTCGTGTAGCTACAACGGTAAAGGTAGGTATCCTTACTGCCCCGCTGAAAGTTTCCGCTCTATTTAGGGTCTAACTATTCATACACGAAATATTTTCAGGGAATCATCTAACGGCTACAACTAAGCCATTTCAAAGGATTTTTTTTTTTATCTGAGTATATTTTTTTATAAAAAATTTAAAATTACTTGACCCACAAAATAAATACTGGCTCCTTTTATTTTTAAGCATCCATTACGCTATTTTACTACGTCGTATTTACCTACTGTCAATGTTAGAATATGGGAGTAAAGGTTTTAGAATTATAATAATTTCGTAAAAAAAAAACACTCAGATATATTTTTTTTTTTCGTTGCTATGGCGACTTTATGACTTATAGAAGTTACTCTTAAAATATTTCGTGTATGAAAAGATAGACCTTATATATAATTATGATTTTGAATAATTATGATACTAAGATGACCGCAGATCTCGGCTGGCACTGACTTCAGTGCCTTGGTTACATCAAAACCTACACTGTTAGATTTAGTGAACGCAAAAGTCATTAAAAGCCCCAGCGATCTCCAAAGGTTTGTATAATTTGATTACCAACTTTAAGTTTCTCAATTCGTTGTTTAGGGATATTTTACTTCGTCTGATTAAATACTTGTTATGTTGTTCCCTTGACATGTAAGTAAAATAAATTATAACTAAGGGTTTTTTTACGTTGACGCCAGAGAGATCATGAATTAGGTACATCTATTTTCTTTGGTTCATATCCTTAAACACAGTACTGAAAAGTTTTCGTTCAGAAACAAAATCAACCGATGTTGTATAAAATTAAATTATACTAAAACTCTCAACTGATAATGCCAATAGAATACACCGTAATTTGATTTTTTATTGTACAATAGTACCTCTCCCGCGACTTCATCGGCAAAAAATGTATATATAATATGCATGATATAAATATAGTGTATAGCCAATAGCACCCACGAATAATATATCTTTCTATCAGTAAAAAACATTTTAAGAATTGGATCATTAGTTCGGAGATTAAGTCCTATATATAAAGTTACAAACAAATTTAATATTAGTATAGAAGATTACGTTGTACATTACACAATAATAAGGTCCCGAGATCTAGGTCTACGGTCGAATTTCTTAGCGACTTTTTGACACAAAGTAATATAATGTTGATAAATTCTAAATAAAGAGTAGTCAGATAACTTTTGGCCATATTCATTACCCTTCAATAACCTCAAGATAAAGTTGATATGGATGCATTATACGTAAGTATATTAAATCAAGAATTCAATAATATCACAAATGTCAAAAACATAAAACATTATAGTAACTGTGTGAAATAAAGAGTGTAGATAGACCCTTAACATAGCCGAAAGGCACTTGTTCTTCTCGTCTTTGCCATATTTTTTTTTGTACTAGACCATACCTGGAAACTTTCTAGTTACGGAGATATTGGGGGTCAATGTTCCAACTTTTAACAAAAAATACTTGTGATACAAGTATTTTTTGTTAAAAGGTCATCAAGGAAACAATACAGGTAGATTAATAGGTTATGCGACTGGTGCCTTATACCGGTAATTGGAGACAATACGTGTTTTTAATGTAAGATTTTTACTTTACACACCTCCACGAGCCCCGTATTATTCAATCCATCCATCAGCACAATGCTTTGAGTGCTTTCCATCCAGTCCTACCGTAAAACGTGATTTTTCACGCCAAAAAAAAAGTCGATTCCCAGCAATAATTTTTGTGAAAAGTTACTTAGTTTGATGTATAGAATGCTTGGTTGACCGCTATGTGAAGGGTCTGTTTACAGCCTGTATAAACAGAGTTGATGCAATTAAATTGAAATTGCAGATTAATGGAATATTTATTTACAAAAGTAAAATATGTATCTGCATTCAATCATTCAATTTGGCGCGCATTTATTATGTTTTCAAAGTGTAAATTAAATCAGTCACGACATTTTGTTGATGCCACCAATAATATTGTTCCCAAGTATTCCTTCAATTATATTTAGTAAGTATCTGATTATAAAATCCACGATATAAAATGGCACCTAAGGAATGTAAGAGTACTGGGAAGTTTGAAGATAAAGTTGGAATTAAATAACAAGAAATTGCGATCACAAACTTTTTTATATGGCTATGTAGGTATGTAACAACTTATTGCTAAATAAGCACTGCACACAACAATACAACATAAAGTAGAGGTTTCAGATGTTCATAATAAGTATCTAATAACAGTTCTTCAATCACTACTCTGTGATGTATTTTATTTAAATAGTGTTTTAAAATTCAAATTTAATTGGGCAAAGGTCTCGAATACATTCTGCATACTTTGAACGCGTTCAAATAATGTTATAATGATCAGTTTTCATTAATAAAATCTGTTGTTGATTATTATTCAGCTATAACTTCAATTTGATGCGTAATTAAATTATTTTACGTAGGACAAGATGAAGGTTTCTTTGAATACCATGGAGTCAGTACTTATTACTTCCACGCTTGCTTGTGTTCTTTTATGTGGATAAACGAGACTTATTACAAGATTAAATCATTATAATTAAAAAGACGAATTATCATAAACTTAAGTCACCGCAAAACAAACAGCGATACCAAAAATGGTCAATGCTTTTTGAATTTAACACGAATGAAGTAGTGAGCAAAACCTCGTTATTCTTCTCCTCGTAAACCGATTGTGATGTTTTTTTGATCTTATGAGCTCACCTGGAACGTTCTTAGCCATAGGCGGACCGAGTAGGTGGCGCAGTTATCGACATCCAGATTTTTATCATTCTACGGTTATGTTTATCATTCATTATTGAGCGTGTATACAAAGCATCAGGTCCGTGCTATTTATTAATCATTGAGGATTTTCGTGAGGAGACGATCCTGGCTGTAGGATCAGTTCATTACTATCACAAAAATGTAAAGTCATAACCAAAAAAAAATGCAAATTTTCAGGTCAATCGACTAGGAAATTGGTTGAAAATTTAGTTGCAATATTTAACCAATACGTACCTACTAACAAACTAACCAAAAAACTAATTAATAACAATGCAAGTTAAACATAATTTGTAACAAGAATTTGTGTGGTATACTGCAACTAAAAACCCGACTACAGAAAAATCATACTCTAATTAAAATCGGGGTTTACAAGGTAAAATCGTCTCCTCCTATTGTTGAAGTCGGTTGGAATGTAACCTAAGTTACCCGGGCCATCATAACTATAGCTATAGCTTATTCATAAAAATCGGATTAATAGTTTAGGCGCTACGGAGTAACATACGTAAATACAAACATACATACAAACATAGACTACTAAAATCATAACCCTGCCTTTTAGATTTGCAGTAGTCGGGTAAAAAAATTGTAATGAAAAGAAATGTAGTTTTGCTCTTTGGTGGCGATCTATGTCAAAAAAGTGAGATAAGGTCCTGCAAATCCTTTTCAGGTCAGAAACTTAAAACCAGATTCAGTTTTAGCATTTTACTGTCCCACTGCTGGACAAAGGCTAGGGAAGGGAATGCTCGTAACATTGATCACCGCATTTGGCCAAGACGGGTTCGGAATATATTAATTATTTATAATAATTATTATAACCCCAGGATGAGACTTCTCTAAGCAACAATATTATAATACAATTTTCATTAAGATCCGTTTTCGAACTGTTTACACCAATGTAAATATTTAAATTTGTTCATCGATGACGTATTTCGGCAGAGCACAACTAGTATCTGCAGATAACTACTGACAGGGAAACGAGTCCACAGCGATCGACTTCCTACAACTATGACCTAAATTGGTCTCCCGCATCGAGCATGCCAATATCGATGTACAGTCACAAGCACTGGCATGTGTAAACTTAGCAACTTCTAAAAGTGATTCGATGACAATTATAGTATTTTTGAACACATGCTATCATGAAATAGGTCAGATCACAAAATTGCAATCGTTATTCCACGACGAAATCACTTTTGAAGTTTGCTAAGTGTTAACATATTAATGCTCCTGACTGTACATGATAAAACACGCTATTTGAAATTAAATTTTTGTGCCAACATCGATAAGCCAATGTTTGTGCTTCGACATGTGTTAATAAACAGTATGCCTGCTGATAACATTAATTGATAGGTATAACGGGTGTAAAAAGAGCCTTAACAAGGCCGAAAATAATATTTCTCGTTCTGCAGCACACCTGGGAATCATCTAGTTCCAATACCTTGGAGGTCGAAGTTTCCACTTTTCAGAAGTTTTTATTTTAAATACTTATAAGTTTTTTAATGTTATAACTTTACTTTAAATACCTCCGTGACTCCTGTACTATTCAATGCAGCCTTTAGCTCAATGTTTTGAGAGCGTTACATTGAGTGATACCGTAAAACGTGATTTTATGCCCCAAAAAGAAAAGTCGTTTGCCAGCAATAATTTGTCCCCAAAAATACTTAGTTTGATGTACAAAATGTTTGGCTGTCGGTTTCGGGAAGGGTCCGTTTACACTTTGTATACTGTAATGTATAAGAATATTTGTATCCGGTATATATATGCACTCACATGATTTAACTTGGTTTTATTTCTGAACGTATTTTTGGGTACCTATACTGGGTGTAACAGAAAGGGTATAGTCATATGAAAGGATATGCTTGCAGACCATCAAATTGAACAACTTTCTCTAAGGGTCCAACAACGTAAATGCGAAAAAATTATAAGCCTGTAGTAGGGAAAAAACAGATGGACAACACAATAGTGTTCCTTCTGCTTTTTATTTTCCATCAACATTGCTTTGGATTGGAAAAAAAAATTGTTCAGTTTTCGTCAAAAAGTTGGGCAAACCATACGCAATAAATTTATTCTGCGATTCTAAATTTGTTTTGCGATTTTTTAAAAAGTATATTTCATTCGGCAAGTAGATCGGTGAAGGTAGGAAAAGACAAACGAAAAAATTCCTGAACGACCCATTTAAAAATTCAATTTCTTGGTTGTTTATTGTTGAGAGTCAATATTTTAATACTCGTATCATTATAAGAAAATCTTTGCTCGAACGAAGTGTTAATTGCGGGTCAAAGGAAGAGGCTCTCGATATACAGGCACCCTCAGTCAATGGGCCATTCTGATTGCTTGACGCCCGCCGACACTCTCAGATGCCTTTTAAAATCTTCGTCGCAATTGAGAGAGACCGAGAGAGGAGAGAGTTATTTTTATGGTTAGAAATGTTTTATTGAAGCACGTGTTAATGATTTAATAAACAGGAAAGATTCTAGAATTTCCTATAAAAAATTGCTACTTATATAAAAATAACTTATGAGGGTAAGCAAATAAATTGAGTAGAAAACTTAAACATGAATTGGAGTACTGAAAATTCTTAGCATGATTATTTTGAAATTAATTTTAAATTATTAATCTTTGGAACCGCTGATCGGATTCCGAATTCTTTCACTTACGGGAAGATACGTTATCCCCGAGTGTCATAGGCTAAAACTTACTCGTGTGATTATTTTCGAGCATAAAGGGACCAACCCAACTGAAGCCTAAAAGCTAGTGATGGAAACTAAACTGGAAGAAAATGAATAGCAGGAAAAAAAGAACAGTTATATATCTTCCGTGATTATTCGTTATTCTGAGCTCCCGATATTTCGACGCTACGACAACACTGTCACTGACAACAACAGTGTTGTAAGTGACAGTATAAGTTTAGTTTTAAACCGTAAAAGCTTAAAACAGTGTTTATAAAATGAATAGAACAAATCTTCCCATAGTTATAGTGTGTAGTATATTTCATAAGCTTTTATTTTTAACATGCCTTGTTAGATTGTTTGTTTAGTATGTATTGGTCAAATCTTGCAATAGAATTTCAATCCAGTTTCTCTCAACCGATTGAACTGAAATTTTGCACACACCTTTAGTTTTGGTGGCAATATTTTGTTTTCATGATGATTTTAAATTGTTTGTTTTAAAATGTGTAGGTCCTATTCGGTATAGGTATATTTGAGTACGTGCTAGGTCCACAAGAATAGAGCTACAGATTAACAGATTAAGAAGCTAAACCTATCAAAGCGAATAACAACCCTGTTCAAAGCATTCGCTTATCTTACCCGAGTAAAAGGCACGTGGTCCTGACCTTAACTTGTTAAACCGGAAGTGCATGGAACTCCGTCTCCGGCTGACTAGAGATTAAGTTGCCAACTGTCAATGCCTTTCAATGGCCGGGAAATTTCATTTCATTGTTTTCTAAATGCAATATACACAATTTATACACAGCCGGTACTAATGAAGCTGTGATATAATTTTGTATTAATGATTTAAGTTGTTGGATACGTCTCTTGTTTCACACGGATTTGGTAATAATGTAAAGCTTGTAGTGTCACACTTGATAATATTAAAATAATTGTGAGTGTTATATATCAATAGAAGCGTAATTAAATTCTTATTTTAATTGTGACGGTTTAATAATTGGTATTTAAGTGATACTTAAAATAAAATTAAAAATTACAACGTTGGCAAAAAGGTTTTTTTTTTAATTAATGGTATTTGATGAAAAAACCTTGCTTTTAGTAGTCAGTTGAACCTCTCAAGGCACTAACGACGGTTCTACATCGGCATGATATGAAAGACCTAGTGTAATTGCGAGTACCCTGTCATTTCACTGAAAATTAATTTACAAAGGGGTTTGAATTTAATGGACGGCCTAACTTTCGCCATTTTAATTCTTTTTCTAAGTCGCGCCCAAATCTTATATTAATCGATAGCTGGTATCAATACAAACCAGTTTTGTGAGACACAAAATGTTCTAAAGTGTCAAGTTTCCGAGATATGAGCTATTAAAGTTAAAGTCCATTCACTGATGGCATCTTCAGCACAACTTTGATAGCTTATCATTTATCATGCTTAACATTTTTTTTCATATCGGTTAATAAAGGTTTTAAGAGTGGCTACAACTTTGAAAAAACAAAATTTCGCTAGTTAGGCAGGCCAGGCTTCATCCAAAAATCTTCCAAGCCTTTCATTTGACAAGCAACAATTGGCAAAATTGCTTCAATTGGTCATATAAGCATAAGTATCAGCCTATTACTGCTGGGACGCAGGCCTCCTGTCTACGAGAGGGAATGGGCCACGAATCCACCACGCGGGCCCAGTGCGGGTTGGTAGATGTCACATGTCTTCGAATTTTTGGTTCTAAGGCATGCCGGTTTCCTCACGATGTTTTCCTTCACCATTAGTCAGTTGTCTTCCTTCAATTGGTCATTTCTTCATTTTAACCACAACAAATTTGGCAAATAATTCACATGAAAAAATATTTACTCGATAAACTGTTATTCATGTCATATCGTAAAGCAACGTTTGCAATAAATACTCAAGTAATAATTTACTCAAGGGTAATTTTAATTAATAAAACAATAAAAACTTACGATTCAATAACGAGCTCGGGACTTGTGGCACCCCGACTCGGTCAGGTTAGGTTCGAAGGGGACGGCGGGGTCTAGTGACCAAGCGAAGCGAGTGAACTAAGACCCCGTCATCCTCTTCGTGTTAAGTTATTCTAAACCTTGCAAACAGAAATACCTTGTGACTTTGACCTGGTGACCAGGCACTTACCAAACAAGCTCTCTTTATGAATCAGGATGAAATCCGTAGCGAAACTCATCGTAAATCAGAACACGTGACCACTGATTGTCAATCCATTGCAACACAAAACACGACGCCATCGCTTTCCACCTCACAGAGTTGGAACTATTAACAGTATGCACACAACATTTTCATGGTGTGAACATATTAAGTCAAGTCAAGGTATTCATAGGCCAATAAAAAACAAATTAAGTGGATAAAAATTATGTATATTAGTTTCCGTGCCTACGAGACCCAATACTTTTGTGAACACACTGAATCCACCAACTTTTATCAAATAGGCTTCTTTTTTCTGAGTCAGGATTGGCAGTCCTATTGGATTTTCGCATGATCGACCGGTAAAGACAGGCTAAAATAATTAGTAGCCCCTTGCCCCGAGGCCTTAATAGGCAATTATGGCTTACATACACAAGATTGCAAAAATGAAGCATATAGACATTTTGATCTCAAATTACATGTCTTAATTTATTCGAGGTAAGATGTAAAAAATTTCGAGCTCGCCTCGCTTCGCAGACTACTTCCTCTTGACTTTGTATGTAAGTCGACCAAGTAACTCGACGTGTATGAAGGGTCGAAACAAGGTAGGATGGTAAAATTTTCATGTTCGCTTCGGACGCTCTTAGAGCCTTAGACGCTTTTGTTCAATTGTACTACTAAAGTAAAGCTAACTTGTCTGGAGAGGAGAGCTTAAATTTACTTATCCTACTTCCTAGACTTTTCAAATAACTCTTCAAGATGAATATCTTCTACTTCTATATGTACAAGTATGGCAAATCTAACCAATCCAAGGTGCTAACATTTTTAATTCAATGCATTGCACGCATTTTTGCAATTGCATTTTAGATTCTTAGAAGAACTTCAGCTGCATCCGTAATTGGTAAAGTTAAGCCTCACAAATCCGTTTTACTTGCACCTTTCTGCCCGCCGCTCCCTGGCTCAAAAGCTGGCGACACCCTTGATGGGTATGATTTAATTTAAAGTTTATTTTCTTATTTCAGCGCATAAAACCATGTTTTAAAAAATGATTTGTTTACTATTAATTTGTGTTCGATCCTAGAGTTTTTATAATTATTTTCATTGCAGTGCAAAATCCAGGCGCGTGTTTGTTTTATTACTGGTACTAATGCTGCTGCGCCATCCCACAGCTGGGCAAAGACTTCTCCTCGTGCCTTATTAATTTTTCAATACGGGGCTAATGTGGACTGGTCGTCGGTTTTGTCCAGCAAAAAGAAACACTCAACCCATACCGTCTTTTCCTTCTATAGCACGTTAAGCACCACGTGTATAAGTCAATATACACCCTAGTGCAACTCTCACAGGCCGGTGTATATCTAGTTATACACCTCGAGTACTCAACTTCAGAGGCCAGTGTATTGGTAAATATTCACCGCGCTGAAGTTCACACCGTATTTTAGGACTAGGAGAAGACATTTATGCAAAAAAAAAATAGTCATTTCCATAATATTTGGCTCAGAGCTGCCTTGGCATTGAAAGTGATAGGCTATTGATAGTAACTAAGCTACTAGATATCAATATTTATGTAATAGTAGGTAACCATAGCTATATTTTTTAGTAAGTTTATACTTTCGGGAAACCCCATCTTCTCAAAACCATGAGTGCATAAGGCAGAGTAGAAATTAACCGAAGTAATTTCCCCGTGACATTTGCAAGATTAAATGGGAGGTGGAGAGAGCGTCGACATCTAATCATGAAAGTGCATCATAGCGCATAACCCGGGAACCAGTTTGGGATATACATCCATACCTACGAGTATATCTACCTTAATAAAAATATGCAGGTATTGACCAAAGCTTTGACGGATTGCATATCGCTTGTTAGTTATTTTTTACTTATTGCGTTTGGACAGTATTTTAATAAAAAATAAATAAGTACGTAAATATTGTTCACTATTTTAAAATAACGGTACCTTTATAAGCTCACTTTCTTATCCGTTTGACGCAGAGGATGTTTTTCACTTGGCTAGCAGTTTGACGTCTTCAGTAGCATCCATCAGTTTGTGTAATGAACAAACAACAGGATACACTGCAGACACACGTCATGATATTAAGTAACCTATCGTTTGTGGAACATCACAACATTGACACTTTAGAGCGGAATTATCTATGAATATCCACAAGCCAGAGCCTGAGAAAACCTGCTCAGGAGCAGGTTCTTTGTTGAAGGGTAAAGATTTCTAGGTCAGCGAAGGCAAATATTGTCCGGATGATAGGTTTTCAACAGGTGGAATAGGTTTTTATATGAACACTGTCTCACCACAGCTTTAGCCTCTCTGGTCCTTCTCTAATGAATCTGAGGACACATTTTAAGAAGCTGTTTCAGCTTTTACACCTTTGCGGCACAATAATATGTAATAGGATAGTGGGTAAGTTTAAACTTTACTCTAAAATAAAGAAATAAGTACGAGTATGTTTAAACGATTGTTTATGTAATAACATTTGGACTGATTATAGATATAATTTTGTTAGTAGAAAAAAAATGTCTGCTGAGTTTTCGAGTTGTACAATAAACTCGGGAATTGCATAGCATAACCTCTGAGAATTTAGGTTTGGTTTTTTCAAAGAATCTTAACTTCCCGAGACCGCATCAATTAGTTTTTTATGTATGTTTTTCTTCTTCTGGGACGGAGGAGTGTTAGCTTCATCATGAGAGGAAACGCTGTCTAACTCGAGGACCAACAGAAATCCTCCATTTTATTGATATTTTCTTATAGAATACATAACTGACTACCTAAATTCAAACTTAATTCATTATGAAACGCAGATTTTACCTATAGAGTATAGTAGATATAGGATAAACGATTATTATTATTAAAAGCTATCTAAGCTATTGCTAGATATTCTTAAAGTGGGCAATTATTCTTTCGAACTCAATGCCCCAATGCATAATAAACCATATATGGTTTCCTAGAAAACCCTCTCCATAAAGTTATAAAGTGGAATAGAAATTAAAAATAAAGATTTTGAGTGTAAAATAGAACAACAACACATTTTAATTTGTATTCAATCGAGATTTTCTTCTTTCATGTAAAACCTTCATTGAATAAGTCATTTTCAACAGCTAAGTTGAACTTTAGACCGGCGCGGTGCGCCGCATGAGTGAGGTTTTTTGTAAAAAATTACACGAGGCCGTTATTCCATATACATTAAAAAATATTTAGGTCCTATCGAAGACTCAAAGATAATTTTTAAATTGCATTTGGAAGTGGCTAAATTGTGAATATGGCGAACCATATATGGGGTCGTATGTAGTAGATGGTTTATGTTCAATAGCCAAACACAAACACTTAATTCATAAGCAACAATAATTAAACTCAAAATATAAACATGCGTAAAAAAAATATAAACGTGCGCAACACCAGTGTCAACTCAAACTGCGCGAAATCCGCGACAATTAGTGATGAGGGTTGTGTCAATCGATAGTCATGAATCG
The DNA here is from genome assembly GCA_910589295.1 of Noctua janthe. Taxonomy (NCBI): domain Eukaryota; kingdom Metazoa; phylum Arthropoda; class Insecta; order Lepidoptera; family Noctuidae; genus Noctua; species Noctua janthe. The sequence continues at coordinate 10,177,579 of OU342552.1, forward strand.
AGACATCGGCGAGTTTTACAAAATGGTTGTAGACAGATCCATCCGTCTCTGAGCTGAAAAGCATCAGTTAACGACCCGAACGACGTAGATTTCCCACAATCAGCAGTTTATGGTAGACAGGAGGAAAATTACCAAAAAAAAAAAATTACTAAAACAACCCAGTTTGAACCCCAAGTTAAATAAATTGTTGCAAATTAGGTCTAGTTCTATTTCAAGGAAAGCACCCAATTACCAATCACTTTTCCTTATTTACGTAAATGACCTGTGGGATTTACAGCTGTATCAGGAACGGGCCATAGCATACGCTGATGACACAGCCCTTTTATTCAGTCGAAAAACATGGAAACAGGCTAACGAACTGGCTAATGAAGAAAATAAGGATGCAGACTGTTTTCGGAGTGGCTACAGTCACATTTTCTCACCCTTAACATAGTTCAAACGAAATACATACCTTTTAGTATGAAAACGAGCAGTCAACCGCCTCCTGGTATTATTAAAAAAATGCTCACTCCTGCAATATGATGGGGAGGTGTTCTTGCCATTAACTTTCTAGAGCTTCCTCATTTAAGATACCTTGGATTGATCATTGACTCACATTTTAACTGGAAAGAACCGATCTCTACGCTTACCTCCTGAGTCAGAAAACTTACATTTAAAAATATTCGTTTCCCGCACAATTTATCATTATTAGTTCATGTTTCGTTTTGCCAGTGCGTACCATGACAGTTCTTATTGCTTTAGATCGAGCACATCGTGCTGTTCTTAAAGTTATAGGAAATTTAGATACTCTACTTATTTGTAACTTTGTGAATCGGATTTTGTTAAAAAAGCCCATATTATTTTTCTAAAATAAAAATTAGCTTAAGTTACTTCTTATAAAATTGTAAGTTTCTTAACTCACTGAATTCTGATGATTGTGAAAAAATACTTAAAATTACTAGTTACTTAAATAAATCACCAAAATGCACAATACAGATACATCACACATTTCACGTCACTTTACACTAAAGATAAACGTTGAAAATTATATCCAACTTTTAATTTAATTAATTTTAACTTTAAATATATTTTGCGACTAGTTTATCCAATGTTAACAAACTTTGCATTTAATTATTTTGCGTATACTATGTCAACTTTTAGATAATTATACAAAGAACTTAATAAAAATCAATTTTACTATTTTATGTGTGCCTAACCTAGTTTAACTTATGGTGAGATTTGCTTTGTTATTACTACCTAAAATTCTATAACCTATTTAAAAAAATATTATTTTGTCATAAGTCTATACAAGTACGCTGAACTGAGTGATTGAGTTCCATGCTAACAACGATATGTAACCGATACATCATCATCTGCCTAGCCTTTTCCCAACTATGTTGGGGTCGGCTTCCAGTCTAACCGGATGCAGCTGAATACCAGTATTTTACATGGAGCGACTGCCTATCTGACCTCCACAACCCAGTTAATACTGGGTAATACGATACCCCTTGGAAAGACTGGTTGTCAGACTTTTCGGGCCACTGACTACCTAACGACTGTCAAAGATCTAAAAATGACACCCGGGACTAACGGCTTAACGTGCTTTCCGAGGCACGGAGGAAACTCGGTAAGTAATGGGTGGTCACCCATCCACAGACCAACCTAGGCAAGCACGGCTTAACCTAAAGATCGACCCGAGTGGCTGTTATTATTTAGCCACGAGCTCCTCCACCTGTCTGTTGCAAGAAAATACGTACGCTGAAAGTGCCTGCCAACCGCTTGCATCATCCAAATTAAAGTTCTTTTACGCTATTCATCGGGCAGTGCATTCCAACTCACACCTAACTATACTAAATTGCGAATAAGTTAACTTCACAATGCAGGAACTTATTTCTGACTAGTTTATTTCTACCGAGGCGAGCCGAGTGAAGTTCAGACGCCAACATTGAAAAAGTTGTCGGTGCGGTGAGCGAGCGACCGCAGACATGGCTTGTAATCGAAGTGCCACAGTAACTTTTGTAAAGTGATCTTTCTTTGTCTAGAGATCTTACGCTTTGCTGTTCTGTCTAACTTTTTGTTATGCTTTAAAATTTTTAAGCTACTTACACCTACATTTATTTGTCTATATTTGAGGTAAGTTGGGTAACCCTCAAGTATCTTGAGAAGCCAGCAGAATCGAGCTTGAACATTTCTCTTATAACACAATTTGTTTCGAGCTGCCTCAAAAACTCAGTCGCAGATCGTCCACGTTTAGATAAGTAAGCGCACCGAAATAGAGTTACATGTATATGTTACCAACAATATTGTATAGAAATTCTAGGCATTTTGTGGAATGCCTAAAATATTTGAAAAAATTAAATAAAAAAAAAAATTATTGTAGTACACTTCTCAACTTGTCACTTTGTTGACATAAAGTAAAAGTTTTAGATATAAGTCACTAAAGGGCAAAGGTATCGCCATGCGCATTGAGTTTCGGTAAACCATACTCATTTTAATTTTGAAATTATAGTTTCTTCATTTTATACTTTACCTGATCTCCTCAAGGCATTCTATACCATTCTTAGACATTGTATACATTGACTAATCTGGCTATATAATGATAAACGATAGATAAAATATTTCATACATTATCATAATTGGTCTCAAAAGGCTGCTCAAGTTAAATGGGACTGGGCAGGACATGTCTGTCGCATGGCGAACTGGATGTCTTTCTTGAGAATTGGAAAGAAGTAGCACAGAAGCGTGACCTTTGGAAGGAGTGGAGGGAGGCCTTTTCCCAGCAGTGGGAGCTATAATAATAATACTATCTTGGTATTCTATGGGATGACTGAATTATGCACTTTGCCGGTAACATATACTTACACTCTTCAATTCCGCTAACAGTAACTGAATTATATGGCATTAGTTGGTTCAGTGTAGAGGCATCAAATATTGATAAGAATCAGTCTGCCGCGATGCCAAAGTCAGCTATTCTAAGCCCAAGTCTAAGGTATTCTCGTATACATTGGGCCAACAGGAACAAAGAAGATTAAAATAAATATTCCGTCACAAAGGTTGGTATTCGGATCGGACTAAATTACATCTAACACTAGCAGCAGCGTTATAAATTACCGTGGATTTAACAATTAAAACAACGATATAAGTCATAAAAATTAATGTTTGTAATTCATTTATTATAGCTAGAAAATAATAGCTATCCGCGCCTGTTTCTCATGGTTTATACGATATTATGAAAACACATCTAAACTTTAATGAATATTAATATCAATGAACACAACGGACAAAAAGTTGCCGGAATAAATCTGTTGTGCACTTTATTGTTTTATTATATTAAAACGTCGCTTTTCGTGTCGTGTGAGGAACACGACACGAAAAGCGACGTTTTAATATAATATTCGCACCTCCGGTGCTACACTAGTCACTTATGCAAAATAATGTAATTTTACATTTTTAAACTTTCAAATTTTTTAAATGGTAATAAGTAAGATGTTTTCTTTTACTTTAAAATATAGCTTAAAGATGTAGTTTAAATATTATAATTCTACTTCTTTAGTCAACAAGTTCTATATGCTGTAATAGGAAGTAGAAATTTCAAATGGTTCTCCTGTAAAATTCAAATGGTTCTCCTGTAAAATTACATTATTTGCATAAGTGACAGTGTAGCACCGGAGGTGCGAATTATGTACAATATTTCAGAGAATACTTTAGAAAGTCTTTGTTTTTACTTTACTGATCTAAACCTACTCTAATCAATCGCTATTGGGCATCTAATTTGAAAGTACAATAATTTCCTTTATTTATTTCTATACAAATTATTTATATTTTTAAATATTCCTTACAAAAAACAATATAAAAAAACATTTAAAAATATTAAAAATTGTAGCCCACCGGTATCGGGATCAGGGCCCAAGCTACCGGCGGTCAGGGCTCCAGAGAGAGGAACCTCCTAACAATACGAGCCGTGTCCAGGAGTACCGAGAGCCTCCTCAGGTAATGGTTGAGGCTTTTGGCAATTAAGCCATGGGCTGAAAGAACTATCGGCACAATGATCGCTGAGTCCACATCCCACATGTCGACAACCTCGTGAGCCAAATCAAGATACTTGATTTGCGTATCTCTCTCGGCTTTCACGAGGTTCTCATCATGGGGGCTCGTTATGTCAACAATCATTGCGCGCCGCTCTGACCGATAGTACTATACCAGGCTTATTGGCTACAATAGTCCTGTCAATGATGATGGATCGATCCCAGTACAATGTGATACTGCCATTTTCGAGAATTGGGTCGGGCAAATACTTATAGTAAAAAAGTACTATAATTATTATTATAAGCCTATATTGTCCCACTGCAGGGCAAAGGCGACCCTTTCCCTCCTTCCACAATTCGCGGTCTAGTCCGAATGTAGGCCAATCCTTTGCGAAAGAGTCCAACTCATTCCGAAAGTTCTAAATAAGTTAAAAATATAACTTGGTGTAGTGGCAGCTTATACCAGAATGCTTATACCTGTTTGAGCTGGTATAGATAATGGGTGATTCAATTAGGTACATTTTTGTATATGGATTTATGACAGAGGAAACGTGAATCGTGTTTATCATGGTATTTTTGTTCGTCATGAAACTAAATCTTTGCATCCCGGCACAGCGTCTACAAATTATTCAGCTGTATTACGAAAATCAGCTTTCTACGAGAAGGTTGTGTTTGCACTTAGAGCCACATAACATAATCGGCCTACCGAACGCACGATTCGCTATACCATCGAAAAGTTTGAAAGCCTACGCCACACACGTGAAACCATGGTTTTATTGAAAGAACAATTAGGTGAACGGTTAATTTCGCGCTTCGGTCCGGTGAATTGATCTTGTGGCATCACAACCCTAGACTCTTTCCTTTAGGGATAGCCCTAGTAAAGTCCAAATTCCATATGGATAAGCCGCGTACGATTGAGCAACTGGTAGCCAATATTACTCGTGTTATTCGCCAAATACCACTCGAAATGTCCGGACGCGTCTTCGAAAATTGGAACTGCAGAAAGAACCATGGTAACCACAGTTACGGACAACATTTTAAATAACTAATCTTTAAAAAAATAATGTAAACAATGGTTATTTAATTATTAATAATAAGGATAACGCGATAAAACCGCTTTTTTGAAAAAAAAATTTTTAGTTTTGAAAAAAGTACCTCCATATGAAACACTTGTTATAAGCATCTTTATAATATTCGATAAAAGGTATCTTCAATTATTAATTAATTAAAGATCCTTTATTGAATCGTAAAACAGATGAATTTCTATCTGAATTTTTTATTAATGTAAGTATTGGAAGGTCACACTTCCGCTCAGAAGCATGGAGTTACGGACCCGTCTCAGGACAGGCTCGTAAACTTTGTAAAAGGACATGCGAGCACCGTCATTCCTATTGACTATGAGGGAGCTACAAGACTCAAGCACTTAATAAAGATTCCGAATGCTAAGGAGCTTTCGGTTGTATCCCTATACACCCAAAACTTTTATCTTATACGAGCACTACCCGGAACACGCCAGGTTGTCCAGGAGGATATTGCTAAATCAACCAATCGAAGCTATCCAGAGAACAGGATCCAAGCAGATAGTTCCGTCGTAAGGGTAAATAATGACAAACCCCTTCCCAACGCAGAAGTCGTGGCCACACGTCTAGCGCGCCGCCTTGATGAGGAAGTTGAGGAGATACCGGAACAGGATCTTAATCAAGAAACCTCTTACAAGGAAGGAGCTGAACAACCTCCGCCAACCGTAATCTTTCTAGCATGGACACCAACTAACGGATCTGCACAATCGTTTTTGTCGAAGGACTGTAAAAGAACTTCAAAGACGGCAAACTGGCAAATCCATAGATTTCTTATATTTCTTGCTCGTTGTGGTAGTTGAGCGCTGAGTATTAATTATATTATTCAAATAAGTATTAAAATGAGTATCAATTTAATTTAATTATGCGACCGATTTTATTCGTGTAAATATTAATTGGGAGGCGATGGGCGCATAATTACAACTGAATGATGCGTGACGTAAGTAGAGCATAATATTTACATTATGTCTTTATTTGGTTTAATAGCCGAATAGACTGTCATCAAACATTGATTACATTGAGGTCAAATCTCTTAAATGACCTTCACTTAAGAGATTTGTCGAATCAACCTTCATCCGACCCATTCTGCGAATAGAAAATGGAACCAGAGTATAAAATGTATTTAAATGTCTCGCCACTTAATAAATAATATTGCAAGCTTTCACTATCGTTAAATGAAAGTAAAAGCAAACAGGAAGGAAATAGCACAGCAGCCGCTCTTTACCTTCAACTTTACCTTGAATATAAGTTTTTCTATGAATTATTGACTTGATATTTATTTCTAAACGCTCGTTGACTTCATGGAATAGATCGTGGTAAATGTTTTTTGGGATCTTACCGGTTCGTAAATAATAAAGGGGCGTGAGTTGATACAACATTGATATTCTACTAATACTTCCATACTATATATCATTACGTGAACATTTCGTTATGCATGTTATCTGCCAGGAGCTCGTATACGTAAACTCAGTAGCGCTATTGTAATTAACACGTGTTCTGCCAAAAAACAGAGTAGTGGTGGCCCTGTAGTATGGCCCCCGATATACGGGTTTTAGGTCGTGAGTTCGAACCAGGCAAGCGTTCTCGAAACGGTGATGGAAAACATGGTGAAGAAACTGGCTCATCGTAATACGCTAAGTTCGAAGTGACATGTGATATCCACAAACCCGCAATTGGCCCGCGTGGAGGTTGACGAGAGGACATTTGTGGCCCAGCAGAGGAGCAATTATATGCCTTACAAAATTATGTGACGATGAAGAAATGTTTTAAATATGTACGATCAGAGAAATATATTAATTACATGAGCCTGCCAACAAGCACTAAAGAACCCTTAAGAAACCTTAAATAACAAGGTATAATGTAAGTTATTTATCTTTGCCATAAGCGTGCTTGACAACTGGATTAGTGCTCATAGTTAGCACATAAACATTGCAAATGGCAGGAGAGTTCGTGACCGACAATCTAAGGCCTACTATACTATTTGTGTTTATAGCAAACATATTGATTCAAATCAGGAACAACGAGGAGGACAAATCTCTTAAATGAAGGTCATTTACGTAATGATATATAGTATGGAAGTATTAGTAGAATATCAATGTTGTATCAACTCACGCCCCTTTATTATTTACGAACCGGTAAGATCCCAAAAAACATTTACCACGATCTATTCCATGAAGTAAACGAGCGTTTAGAAATAAATATCAAGTCAATAATTCATAGAAAAACTTATATTCAAGGTAAAGTTGAAGGTAAAGAGCGGCTGCTGTGCTATTTCCTTCCTGTTTGCTTTTACTTTCATTTAACGATAGTGAAAGCTTGCAATATTATTTATTAAGTGGCGAGACATTTAAATACATTTTATACTCTGGTTCCATTTTCTATTCGCAGAATGGGTCGGATGAAGGTTGATTCGATAAAGTTATTATGGTTCATTAGTGCCACGTTCACTTTTATTTAGCGATACCGAAAGTGTATAGTGAAGGTAATATTATTAATTTAAAACCAACATATTATGAGTCAAGGTTACTCTGCGCAATTATTTACTGAACCAGCTGGAAATTAAAACCGAAACATGCTAACTATCGACTCGGGGAAACTAGTTACCTACGTTGTAAAACGTTTACGTGGGAACGTATGCTGCAATTAACAACTTTGTTTATATTACGGCAACACAGTTTTTGTTTCATATTTATGTTTTTTGTAATAACATTTTTTGAAACAAAAGAAAGAAACTTAAATAAAACAAAACCAATCAGTCAGTATTGGTGTGTTAAAAGCAACGTCAATTATTACCCCATCATCAATCGTGTAAATAATTACAATGAGTTAAGTATGACCAAATGACCTTGACACTAGTAAGGCTGCAAATAATTATACAGAATTCAGTTGGTACCTTGAATCGTATTGTATGTAGCTTTTTATCTAAATTTGAGGTAAGTTAGGTAAAAGCAGTAAATGGGCAACTCAAATACAAAGTATTATTTTATGTAGGTATGTGAAATAAGTATTAAGCTAAAAAAAACTGCCTATGAAACAATTATTTGAAATTATGATGTGACAGTGCACTTAATAAATAAATTAGCAGCATATAATGATATTGACATTAAGTACAAACATATGAAGAAACAGTGTTTTTAAAATAACCATGTTTTATGTTATAATCTAGATCCACGATTTTACTTCAATGGAAATTTCACTGCTGCACCGCACCTAAGTTTACCTAAGTTTTTATTCTTATTATTTAAGGAAACCATTTATTATTTAAGACAGTCTAGCACATTATTATTCTTTCATTTATTTCCATACACATCAATATATTCTTTAGAAAATGAAATTGTCTCACTTAAGAAAGATCATCCAGATTTCATAAAATATACTTTCTTTTTACACACTGAAGATTGACTGTTACAACCAAATAATACTTCTTGCAAAAATCACAAAAATCCTTATCCCACTCAACACAATTTACGTGAACTGGTTTATTCTTCATTTATTTATGGCTGGATTAATTATCATATTTTTTAAACGCAAAAGGTCATCTGTTTATCTCACTGCTTGAGTTTTCACTCTTCTTCTTTTACTTACTAAATAAGTTTTCGTTTATTGGATAATATATCTATGACACTCCTCGCCCACGATACATATTTTAAAGAATACACCAGATAAGATAAATCAGCGTAAAGACAAAATATCGTTCCCTGTGGGTCCAATGGCGGTCTCAAATGCTTCGATATTGTTCTCACGAGTTCAAATCTACGTTGAACATGTAAATCAAGATGACGTGAGCATTAAGGTCATATTGTACAGCTAAAAATTAAAACTGAAACAAGATTTACTTTGTAAATAACATATTTCGTCTGATTAAGAAATAAACTTCAAATAGATTAAGGTGAGCTTAAAAAGGTGTTGGTTTTTCTCGCTAGATTATTTGAAATAAGCGAGCGACTAAGCTCGGAAAGCCTTGGGCCCCAACCCTTTTCCTTATTAACTTATTTGCGAGGGATTAGCATCGAGGTCGTGTTATAAACAAATCAGACGCGCGTCGAGCAATGTGAACTCTCGGCTTTGAGAGATTTACACGCACGCTATGGCTTCTCAAGTGCGTGCGGGGTGCGCGGGCCTGAGCGTCGTCGTCACGCAATGAGATCGATGGTCACGGTTAAAACCTGGTGACAGAACTGGTGATACTCACGCGGCGTGGTCTGCATGAGGCAACCAGGCGATCGCGAGAGCCAGCACAAGCGCTAAGCTGTGCACGCCGCGCGGACGGCTCGTATGCATGTTTTGCGCGTCCGCGTGCGTCCTTGCGGACGCTGGCTGCCGGCAGCCGCGTATCAGCTTGCCGGCGGACTGGCGTGTTCTTGTAGCCCCTCCGGCGGCAAGATCCCGCGCCTGCGCCCCGGCGTCTATCGACCGCGACCCGGCCGCCTCCTTCCGCTCGCTACGACTACGCTCAAATCCTCACTGGGAGCCTTATTGAGCGACAAACGCTCTAAACGCTCTATCTTGACGTCGGCACGATATGACTCTACGCCACCGCTCATGTTTTATTAACGCCTTGATATTTTCAATTTCACTTTTTATTTACAATTCATTATTTTTCATTGATTTCGCAATACCTTTTTCATATTTAATAGATATTAAAATTGTCTATCGTTAGTTACATGAATAGGGAGAGAGTACAAGTACCTATATTGCACGTTAGAACGAAACATGCATGTATTTGGTCAAGAGTTGGATAACAGTCAGCGAACAACGACTGCTGGACGAATGACCATTATATTTAAGAGCCGACGAGAGTTTGCTTAAATCACCACCGTTCATGTACTGATTGGGGATTGAGGTTGGCTGTATAGGCACCTGCTCACAATAACGTGATTGGCAACTGTTGGTTGCTGATAATTTTGAAATTAAACAGTCTACCTACTTTTATGGCACCTAAACAAGAGGTTTTCTATGCAATGGGTTAAACCACCAACGGGCAATGGTGTTGGTGCTCTATCCTGGTTTATATGACATTAAAGGACCAGTACCCTTTTTGGACTTGGTTGGAAAATGCAATTTGTAAGTACGAGCATTCTTAGATCGTACTTTGTTCAAATCAAAATTGCTGCATAAATTGCGCCCAAACACCACTTTTGCGGTTGATTTCAACTTGGCTACCGTAGCACTAAATAAAGTGCACATCATAAACTTTCATATAAATAACATAGGCATTATTACTGTTGGTTGAGGAATGGTGCGGGATCTGTGGCACACTGACCGTGGTCAATTATGAATGTTTGTAAATTAATTAAACCTTAACGGGATAACGGATTTAGATGAAATTTGGCAAAAGGGAAACCTATGATTTAACTTAAGTCATAGGACAGATACATTTTATTCTTAAACGTTTTTTAGACGTTTTCGCTTTTCTACGGCGGGCCCAAGCCTAGCAAATGAATTGTGGGTTACTAATCTGTTTCTTCATTCGTGTTTTCCCAGGTCATGTTTTAAGTAGTTGTAGATTTTTCGAAGGGATCAAGAACCACATAACATAGTCATGCACAATATTGCTTTTATCGGTATTAAAAATAATTTTGTATTTCATAATATTTAACAACAAAATTGTCAAAAACAAAGTTATGTATGTTTACGGATGTAACGAAAATATCACGCAATTATGACAATTAGCTTACTTAACCCGGGCTGAGGCGTTTCCGGGTAACAAATACCATAGAGATGTAAAATCATGTCGAATCTTTTTTCTCCCTAACTTATGAACGCTGGCTTTTTCAGTAGCTTCAAGTATAGGAATAAGGACCGTTTTCTGGTCGCCGTACTCAGCTGCTGTCACGTGTTTTGACACTATGGACGCTTAAAGAGAAAAAGGGAAATTTTAACCCGGTTCTTAACGACTGTTCTTGTACTAATATTTTTTGTGTATCTATCTACCTTTTTGTTAAAAGCATTATTTTGCATTTTTTATTGTATGAGAGACGAAACAATATATACAAAAAGACACTTCTTTTTGTATATATTGTTTCGTCTCTCAAAACAGAAAATTTCGAGTAATATAGCGAACACGAAAGTTACGCCGAGCTAGAAGAAGAAGATATTTCTGATTGCTTGCTTACTGATATGCCCTTGGAAAACATACACATACTTAACTTATTTGGAACACTTCTATAGAAAACAAAACACATAAAATAAAATAGTAAGTAGCAAAAACGAAGTGTTATATTATACAACATTATTTTTAGTATATGCGAAACCTGAATATAGTTTGTTCAGAATAAGTAACTGAATCGATTCCAATAATTTTTAAACCATGATATATTTTGTCCCAAAAATTATTAAAAAGTTTACAAGTTGGACACCGAGCGACACTAAGTACATATCGCAATCATTTAGGTACCTACTGCCAACTTATTATTATCAATGGGCCCAAGACGACACTGAAGAGGCGTGCGCGGCTGCACCGCCTGGTGACCCACGTTTTTGTGCGGACAACCGGGTAACAGAACAAGCTTATAAATTTGAGATTTTTCATGATACAGTTTTGAAATACATAGATTATTTGCATAAAAATACTAGACACTTGTTTCAGGTTTCGCATAAACGAAAACTAATGTTGTATAAGTGATTTGAATTAGAAATATAAACTACTAGAAAACAATATTTTTATGATTACTTGTAACACTGATCTGTACTTTTGTGAACCTTAATTATGCTTATTCTTCTTAGCGTATCGATGGCAAAAGTTCAAATGCGTTTAGCCATGGTTTAACCCAAGCCTCAGCCACGCGAACCCCGCTCACTGATGCAGTAAATATATCATCAAATGCGCAGGTGATGGGCACGCGGGCAGGCAATGTTTAGTTTCTTTATTTAAAACACAGTACGGAATTTCTCGGGATTGAGATAAAAGTTCATGAAAAGTCCAAATAAATACTTATAGATATTTTTATTACATCTTATTTCTTATAATAATATGTTAAATTAATTTTTAGATCCCTTTTCCATAATACACATTGCATATTGAAATTATTGGTTTTTTTTTATTTCTGGGGTCTTTTTTACCCAGTAGCGACAGATCGTGTTCGAAATAGGGGCGCGCCTCCCACCGGGTTAAATGATAAAATTTATTAGAAACACCACAATCTACCTACAGGGTGATTGGTAATTCGGTGTATTTCTTGAAATACACGACCTTATTTGCAAATATTTTGACCACGATAACTTGGGGTCCCAACTGGGTTGTTTTAGAGAAATCGAATTTTAAAGGTTTTTTTGAAAATTTTCCACCACTCCACCATTAACTGCTGCTTTTGCGCTGCTGCGTGAGAAATCTACGCTGTTCACGACGTTAGTGATACTTGTCTGATAGCTCATTAACAAATTAAATTCGAAAACCAACTTGTTAAAAAAGTACTCAAACTTTTGGAAATTAAACGCTGTAAAGTTCATGTTGTGAAATCTCCTTGAAACTTCCCTTGTTTTCCGAGGCAGTTCTATCAAAATAATTATGTGGCACTTGAAAAATGAGACAAAAAACACGGTTCATTTTTTAAATGATATACATAATCTAAATATATAAAAGCGAAAGGTCACTTACTCGCTCTCTCACTCTCTTATAATCACGAAATATCGAAAACCGCTTGACGTATAAAGATGAAATTAGACAGGGAGGTAGATTAAAGTTAGTAGACGTCCGCTAAGAACGGATTTTGCGACAGGGCCGGAACAAGAGGGTCAAAGGGGTCTCGCAAGTTTGTATGAAAGTTCTTCATTTTTTGTGATACAAACTTGAAATTTGGCCGGGAGGTAGTTTATAGTTAGTAGACGTTTGTTAAGAATGGATTTTGCGACAGGGCCGGATTAAGGAGGTCTAAGAGGTCTCGCAAAAAGTCATTTAATGTTTTTTTTCACATTTTTTGTTTACACTTTGCCCGACCCGGCAATCGATCCCAGAACCCCATGCTTAGTGGTCGCGCTTGCGACCACTCGACCAATGAGGCGGTCTCACACATACACACCAAAATTTTCACGCGAACGAAGTCGCGGGCAACAGCTAGTATTTTTATATACATAATATTTTTTCAAAATTACTTGTGTTGACAATTAATCAACTTATCTGTTCAAATCTATCGCTGGTGCTGTCGTGGGTGAAAAATGAGGAATGTTATGAAAGAGAAAGGAGTAAATGTTGCCGTGACGTGTGACAGGGGAGAATGGAAATATAAAACGTGTTGCGCCGACCCCAAGTAGAATGGGACAAGGGTAGGAAGATGATAATGATATAAATATCTGGTTATACAAGAATCTTTTATCACGCGGCCAAAATCGGAGCAACAACAATTTCAAAATGTTTGCCAATTTGACGTGGGGGTCACCGTCAGTCATTACAGCGCCAACAAATCACTGTAGAACTACCTACAGCATTTGTTGTGCTACTTAATAATACAAAGATAATTTTTCAGGTTTTTTAGGATGGTGGAGCTATTGAGCGGTAGATAATCGCAATCAGAATTGAGCCTATAGAGCTAAACAATCTGCCCGCAGTTGTTGTACGTGCAATCTACCCACATATAATTTTAGCATTTTGAATGTCATCGATGTGAACGTAACCAGATACCGCTTATATGAATGGACTGCGTCATTTCTGTTATTCCTGTGTGTCCATTTTACGGCCCACTTATTCACTTGCTACGTTATTACTTGTCAAGGAATTGGCAAGTGGTATCATTGACTTATTTAGTATAATAGGTTGTCAAAGAAGTGATTTTAAACTAAATAAACGGGCCAAGAGCAAGTGGGACTCGCAATATTTAAAGTTCCGGACCAACACTCAAAAGTCTATGTAATGCTAGCATATTTCCTCATAAGATAAGTGATAGGACGGTTTAAATATAATACAACTCAAAAAAATTACTTGCTAGTATCTTAATTTGATAATATTATTGCCAATAAAGCAGTGTTATGTCACGGGCGCTTTATTGAATCCCGAACATACAGAAGAATTCTAGGGCTCTCAAGTGCACCGAGGTTTGGAGCTGTGAGTTAACTTTTGAGCGAAGGATGGGAGTAAACTGACTAGAATCCTGAGGGCACCGAAAGATTGGGGTTGAAGTGTAGCAAAAGGGATGTAAGGGTTTTAGGAGTTAAAAATATTCGCCGACTTTTTGCTTATGTTTTGACCAAAAATAAGACGAAAACCTCTGAATATTTATCGTCATGCATCAATAGTATGCCGATAATGAGTAGGTGTAAAAAGTTGGCGTTAAAATCGAAGCATATGGCAAGCCTGCTGCCCTTACCTTATGGTATCTCACCAGCTTTGGAGACATTAAAGGTTATATTACAAGGACTAAAGTATCCAGGGCTGCGGGACTTCCAGGGCTGCGGGACTGTTCGAAAGAGATACCGTGGCCCTGGAACATAACGGGCAAGGAAGGAACATGGATGGGTTTTAGTCAGTACAAGTCTGACACTCCCCTCCGCTCCGCCCAGAGTGGGGGGGGGTCATTTGATGATTTCCCATCCGGAAAAAAAAAAAAAAAAAGGACTAAAGTATGCTATGTCTAATCTACATGTGTTCCAAATATCGAATCCGTTCAGAGCCGTGTCATAGACACCGACCACCAGACAGAGTTACAACCGCAATTTTAACATAAGTATGGATTGTAACATTGATGCGCTTCTCCATAGTCGTTAAGCAGGGGCCGTCGTATTATACCCAGAGCTCTACATCAGGAAAACAGAAATGCATACTTATGTGTACTTAACGGAGTTCGAAATCATTGACAGAATCCTAAAAGGATCAAATTGGTTGAATTAAGAGTTAATCAAACCCGACTTCATGTGGTCAGACTATGTCCTACCTCTACAGATATTTTTAAAGCGTGGAGCCAGATGCTCACGAAGGAGTTCCTGACCGGAACAAGTGCACGAGACCGAAGTTTACAGAGTACCCCCACCGAAGCGCTGGTGGAATGTGCGAATGAAGCGAAGGGGCGAGAAAGCGAGTCTTCTGGCAGAACACACTCAGAAACGCATTTTACTACCTGCAAACAGTCAACATTGAAATCAAAAACTTTGGTGTCAGTCAATATAAATGACCTTGACCAGTCGTTGACCTCAATGTCAAGTTCATTGACCTTAAGTCAATGAACTTGACATTGAGGTCAACTACTGGTGATTCAATATACTAAGGTTATTTTTTTTAATAATGGTCATAAACCTTGATGCAAAGGTACTTTACCTTAACTTCAGTCTCGATATATTTTTATGTATGAATGACCTTCAATAACTTTGGTGTAATTAAATATGAATAACCTTGACCTCAAAATCAATGACTTAAAATTACTTTCTACTTCTTTGGTGTCAGTCTAAATAATAAAGTTTACTTTATAAATTAAGGCCTTTGACCTTGACCACAAGGGTACATCTCCTTTCTTCTCCGCTTTGTACATATCCGGTCAGCTTCGGTGGAAAGCTAGGGTGTATAGCTTTTACGCATCTCTTCTCTTGTTCGGTTCAAACATCAGTCTCCGCTCGTTGATGGCAAAGGGCTCGCCCTTATTACATGATATTTAAACATAACTGACGAAATGTGGGTGACCTATTAGGTACAACTCTGCTTAACCCTTCGGGAATTACAGGCGTGATGAATAGTATGACATTTAAAAAAAAATCTGTATTCTTTCTTCAATACACGTCATGATGAATGCGCGCTATTAGCTTCAGTCGATTTGGTTGCTTGCAAGTATATTTCATTGCTCGTGACTGTACCTGACGGCGTGTTTGTCGTCGCACCAACACATTTTATAACAGATCTTTTATTTTTTTCTCCGTATCAGACAGTTTACTAATGGAAAGCGTAAACAACATTTGACAACGGACGCTAAGAGATATGCAGTTTACTATCGGGAAGTGTAACTCTTGATGATCTATTAGAGCAGAAAGCGGCGTCCTAATTGGCTAACGAGCGTACGAGTAAACGACGAAATTTAGTCGCACAACGCAATTTAATTTGTAATTTTTGATTTATTGCTCGATAGCAAAAACTGTACATCTCTGTAAACAGCCATGCTTTACATGGCGACGTTGCATTGACGGCGCGACGGCATTGCGCGATCTATTAGGACACCTGTTGAACCATTTTCATAGCGTCACGAAATCGCGTCGTTTACCTTACGATCGTTATCCAATTAGCACTAAACCTTAATGATCTGGATTTTAATCACTATCTATAGTGATGAAAGATGCTCAGTGCTTTTTACAAATGTGATATATTCGTGAGAAATAATTACGAAATACGTGATCAATATTTGGATGCCTGAAAAGATGACGCTGTTCGTGAGTACACGTGATGTGTTCTTATGTCTCCAGGAACTTTTGATAACATTAGTAAGCCAATAAGAGGGCACTTCTTTTAATCGCGCATTTGTACCAACTAAGTTCGTGGGAACTAGTAATCAAATATTTTATATCATTTAGCACCAGTTGAACGTTTGGTCGCGGGTTCGTCGCCCAAAAACATTAGTGTGAACTGGCGTGATGCTTTATTAAGGTGCTCCTTCACCGCCGGGAGCATTCGCCTGTTAATGTAGCAATAGAAGCATTATATCGGTGAGCGAGGAGAACCGATTGCGCACTGTAGTGTGCAACCTGTAACGATACAATTTGTAACAATCACTTGTTTCAGTAGTAAATTTCGGATTATGGAGGACAGTCTGCAGACTGGAATAGCAGAAAAAAACACCTAGTGATAATGACGTTGCTCTTGACCTTAAACAGAGTTATCGTCCATAATTACTTTTTCCCATCCAATTAGTGCTGCTTGCGCTACGATGCGGGCGTCATTGTGATTTGAACGACGCGCCATAGAGTCTCGAACGACTTATTCATTCAAGTTTTCCAGGAAACGCGTACATACTAAGTTTCTTATATGTTTTAATTGATATTCCACTGCTATAATTCAAGTATTTTACTGACGTAGACATTCCTTAGACGCTATAGGCTAATTATTTTTATTAAAATGTTTATCGGTAATAATACCTATCATTTTTTAAGGGTTTCAAATGACTCATATAGACTCGTAAAATATATATTTATATAACAAACTTCGCCTTAATTAAACTCTTAAATACAACAGACACAGTCGAGAATGCTGATCTCATCAAGATGGTGGACCCAGCGGAATTCCATCGACTTCGTTCTGAGTCTCTGAACCATATATATTCACTAATGAGCTGCCCGAATGGCTCGATGATGATAATTTTAATGTGCTCTCGTATTTAAACTTTTGATGATTACATTCAAACCATTCCTGAAAACGGAAAACACTTTTACAGACAGAGCCAAAAAACCTTGCAACTTATGTAAAACACGTGTATCAAGAGTATCATCAAAGATAATACGCATAGTAGACTCATCCGATAATCTAGACTCTGAACCCTGACAAAACTCCAAATAAGCTATAAGGTACTGGTATTATAACAAACTTGCTTTATAACAAACTATACACATAAACCTCCTCTTGAATCACTCTATCTATGGCTGAAAACTGCATTAAAATCTGTTGCGGAGTTTAAAAGCATTTGTTAGCATAAGGACAGATTCGCTTTAGGCCAGATTCGCGTTAGGTCAGATTCGCTTAAAGACAGAATATGTACAGACCGCAACATAAAGTTCCTTTGTTCGCATGACAGATTCGCTTGACAATTTTCTTGTTACTGAGAAAAGATCAGAACAACAAATGTAGTGGAGGGACACCAGCGTAGACTGAATTCAAAAATACCGCCCAAACCAGCCTTATATTATTTTCTTCAGTTGCTAAAAAATGTCTTTACAGTCAAGGGAAAACACGAAAGCTAGAAAGAAGACTTAAAAAAGGATAAAAGATTGAAAAACTTTTCAACACTGAAATTTCTACTGTAGAATGTTTAAAAAATTTAGAGTATTTGGTTAATATAGAAAAAGATTAGGATTAAAAATTAGTAAAGGAATTTTTTTTTGGTTGGTAACGATGCCCGTAAGATATTTTTTTGTCTCTGATGTTTCGCATTAATGAATAAAATTACTTTTCATCCGACTTTTACTTCTGTCGCTGTTAAGCGAATCTGACCTAACGCGAATCTGGCCTAACGCGAATCTGGCGTAACGCGAATCTGTCCTTATGCTAAATGTTTAAAAGATCTAAGCGTACAAACAGCGGGAGCGACTTTGTTTTATACTTTGTAATGATAGTGTTCTTACACGTGTCTGAATGTTAAGTGTTAATTGTTGTGATCTTTTCATATTAAAAGAAGGTATAAATGAAAATCTTTTCGATACTCATGTATTGCACTTCGTGGAGTATTTTACAAGCTTTTATTAAACTTGTCTTGTTAGTTATTAGGTAGTTTGTTAGTTAGTTTGTATTGGTCAAATCTTACAACTAAATTTTTAACCAGTTCCTCCCAACCAATTGAGCTGAAATTTTGCACACACCTTTGGTTCCGGTGACAATATAATTAATTTATTGTTGGACCAGGTTATATTTTTATTACAACTACACTCCGTCAAAGAGTATTCATCGTTTAACTCTACACAGACTTATGAAAACAATGTATGACTGTGCAGTATTTAGGTGGTACATACTTACATCGATATCCAAACACTTATGTTTGCATTTTCTTAGCCGAGTAAATTCATTATAATACTTTCTACGTTTTCGATCTTCATACTCAGGAGGGCCATAATTTTTATGTGATGTAAACACACCCGCTAAATTCTAAAAAAATATTATTAATAAGATTATTTATAATTTAGTTCATGAAAATGAATAACAGACTTTTATTTTCAATTAAAACTACTACATAGAAACAAACGGGAAGGAAAGGGATCAGTCAAGAGTCAACGGAGTAAGCATCTACACAGACGCGACGACGACGGCGACGGTTCAAAAACGAAAGCACAAAGAGATGCATACAACTTTTCGTATCCCTTTATTATTTTTATCATGCACTTATTACACAGAAATCATTTGCATTTCTAAAGTGAGTACACGTTTGTAAATACTTAGAAAAATGTTGTCAGTTGGCGGAAGCGGGAAAAGTCAGAGAAAAGTACGAGTATATTATTCATTTTCATGAACTGCTACGCAATCAATTCAGTGCAATCCAAATATGGCCACAGCAGTTCACGATCGGGAGGCAGGTGTTATTGAGGCCTTACGAAAACGTGAGCTGATCCGTGATAGATTTTCTGAATACGTAGCAAAAATCTTAAAAAATACATTTCACACGTTTTTTTGCTATTTATTCTCGCTGACATATTATGATTTATACTAGATTTTGCTCGCATATAAATAGGAATCCGATGGACTTTTAACCTAAAAAATTAAGTTACTTACATTTCTCATTAAAAAACCAGCTATCGAATGTATATTCATTCCAGCTGCAGTTAAAATTGTGAATGATGCCCAACTTACAGCTGACCACTTCATTAATGAATAGTCCCACTCGGCTAACAAATATGCTTCACTTACAGCGAAACTCTGGAAATGTATAGAAAACGGTTGCTCGAAATTATTTTTTTCCGTCTGTGGTGGGCACCACAATGCTCGAAATCTCCGCGCCGTGTGCTGCGTGCAAAAATTCCGTCATAGACCGCCATATACGAGTAAGACGTCAGTTTTTAAACGTCACGTCATTTGCTTCATAGTGCTAGGTAATCGGTTACAATAATGATGGGTTTGTGTAGAAAGTCGTTAACAATGCCGACTTCAACAGCGGCGGCGTCGGCGGAGTGGGACAGGATTGTGAACGCCATCACTTCTATCAATGACATAGTGGTTGCACCAAAGTTTACCTACCATATCCTTTACGAAACTCGTTTGCATTATTAAAAGTTACCAAGAACATAATCTCGTTTGTTCGGGTTGAAAGATACGGTCTAACCCAGTGTGGCAAACTTCGCACATCCATTATCTGTAAATTCTAATTTCTTTATATGTAGCTTTCTTTCTTTCACCCTCGTAGCCTACATGAAACAAATGACTTTTTTTTCAGAAACAAACATTACAAGCGCTCTCACTCTCTCTCATTGAATATACGAATTGAAAATATCCCAAACAAAGCAATAAGGACGAAGTTCTTCGTCTAATTAAACTAATGACTGTGATAAGAGTGACTGTATGGTGTGAAAAATCTAATTAAGAGACAACCAGAAGTGCGCCCTGCGCCACACTGCGCGCCATGCGCCCGTCTACGTGAGTTTCGAAGCCCTATTTGACTCTGTTGGGGGATGATTTTGGAAAAAGTGTGATACACGTGTCTCATAATTTTAACTGAAGAGTATGCACACAATTTTTCAAATCAATATACCCCGAGAAAAAAAGTTTCACAGAAAATTAAACTCCCTATTTCACCCTCTTAGGGGTGAAATTTCGAAAAACTCTTTCTTAGTGGATACCTACTCTTCACAAAAAATACACCCTCAAAATTTCATGTCTCTAGGACCAGTGGTTTGGGATGTGCGTTGAAATATCAGGCAGTCAGTCAGGACTTTGAATTTTATATGTATAGATAGATTTATTTGCTTTTATATGTTCAACAAACAAACAGACAGAAATTGTATTTTTTTTTATTAGAGACTTAGCAAGCGCGCTGCGCCAACCGGTTCTATACCACCGCAGAGGTTAGAATGTTGAGAGGAATTTCGTATATATTTGATGATAATTAAACATTAAGATATACATATAGATATTATTTGTATCTCAGATATGCAGATCTTAACTCTTCGAGCAGTAAGAACCATTTTCGTCATTAGTAAGGGAAGGATACAAAATAACAGCATCAGAGAAAAAGGTGGCTCCTTTTCACATCTTTAATTTTTTTTTTCATCTTACATGATGGGCGGCATTTATTGTAATACATATATGAACTGTGTACATATACGCGTTAGCGTCAACTCCGTAAAGTGTTTTAGTAACACCCATGTTGTCAATCAATTGTTTATGTTATAAATCAATTAATTACATTTTTGGTCAACTTACAAATTTTTCACACACATTCACGGAGCAAGGGGTGCAAAGAATCCCCGGGTGGGATCCACTCACCGTCAAACGACCAAGGCTAAGAAAAAGGATAAAGAAAACTATTTGAACATAATGACTTATAACGTACGCACTTTAAGGACAGAAGAACATCTAGTAGAATTTGAAAACGCCCTATGATGTCAAATGAGATATAATTGGGTTGTCAGAAGTGCGCAGAGAGGGAGAAGATACAATTGAAAGTCAAAACAATATCTATTACCACTTCGGACAAACTGCAGGTTTGTACGGCGTCGGTTTATTAGTTGCAAAAAGATGGAAAGACAATATCTTAGAATTCATAGCTTACTCGGACAGAATAGACCTAGTAAAATTTAAAGTTTCCGATAGTAAAACCTTATCAGTCATCCAAGTCTATGCACCAACATTAGCATATCAAGACGAAGAAGTTGAAGATTTTTACGACCTCTTGAATAAAGCTTGTGACGATCATTGTGGTACGTGGAACATTATAATGGGCGATTTTAATGCTATAATATAGGCCAAAAACAGCCCTTTGATAATTTCAGCAACCTAGGGCCTCATGGCATTGTTACAATTATCTTTTGGCCAAAATTTATACATGAGCAACTCCTTCTACCCCAAAACATCGCAACGGCGATGGACATGGGTTTCTCCAAATGGAAATACTAGGAATGAAATCGATTATATACTAACCTTACATCATCAAATTGTAAAAAACATTCAAGTTCTCAACCAATTTAAATACACCTCTGACAACAGACCCATACGCGCGACAATATGTTTCGATTTAAAAATGTACAGAAAACAAATATTTATGAATAAAATAAAATAAAATTACCAAAGAATCACTTATAATCAATAAACAACAATTTAATGTAAAAACCGAGGACGTACAGGAACAATATAATAATATCGCCAATAGTGTTATAACAGCTAGTAGAAAAATTAAAACGTTACCGAACAAAATCAAAAAAATATTATCAGACACCATACTACTTATAGACGAAAGACAGGCCCTAAGCGCAAATAAAAGAAACCCCGAATATAAAAATAAAAACAAAGAAGTAAAACGCAACATAAGAAATGATATCAGGTCTTTTAACACCAAACTGATCCCAATTGCTTAAGAAAACAATCGTTCTTTAAAAATAGCCAAACAAGGCACCACAAAGGGAAAACAGTGGGTAAACTATCTTAAAGACCACAGCGGTTAAAAACACAGAAGTAGAGACAAAGTATTACAAATCTGCACCAATTATTTCAAATCATTATACTCAAACTGTCAGCCCTCAACATCCAACATAAACTATTTTTACCCAGATACCATTCCCCCAATTACTGGTTATGAAGTTAACACCGCACTCAGTAAAATGAAGTACAATAGGGTACCCGGTGAGGAAGGTATAAGCACCGGAATTTTGAAAATAGGCGAACCTGCTCTTCTCCCTGTAATAACTAATCTGTTCAATTCCATTCTTAAAACATGTATATTCCCGAATGGTTTCTGCCACTCTAACATAATTCTCTTGCATAAAAAGGGAGATAAGTTTGACCTGAACAATTATCGACCAATCAGTCTTGTTTCCCATCTCTACAAGGCCTTCATTAAAATCATAGACAACCGTATCTCACCTGCTGGAAAAACACCAACCTCCTCAACAAACTGGCTTTCGATCAGGCTTGTCCACTACTGACCGTCCGCAAGCAATAAATCAAATAGTAGAAAAATATCAAGAGTTCAATATTCCCATATATCTTGCCTTCATCGACTACTCGAAAGCCTTCGATAGTTCGATACATGACGCTATATTTGATGCTCTCAACAACCAAGAAGTTGATCTCACCTACATCAGTCTACTCCGCAAAGTCTATCTTAACAACACTGCTTCAATTAGGTTACAAACAGCCGGACCATCATTCCTCAAAGAAAAAGGCGTAAAGCAAGGAGACCCACTTTCACCCAAGCTATTTAATAGCGCTCTTGAAGAAGTTTTCAAAAATTTAACGGCTAGTTGGGAGAGAAGCGGTATTGAAATCGGTGAGGCGCGGTTAACAAACCTTCGCTTCGCTGACGACATTGTCGTATTCTCTTCCACGGCGGTAGAACTAGAGCTAATGCTAAACCAACTCAGTAATGCAAGCCTTGAGGTTAGTCCAGCCTAGGCAAGACAAAGAAGTCACCAGACGAACCGAAAATGCCTGGAAGAGCTACTGGTCCATGAAAGAGCTTATGAAGGTAAACCTTCCTATGTCACTAAAGCGAAAAATCATGGACATGTGCATTCTTCCCAGTTTGACCTATGGATCCCAGACTTGGTCTTTGACAAACATTCAAAAATCCAAACTCAAGGTCTGCCAACGTGCAATGGAGCGCAGAATTCTAGGCGTCAAACTCACCGACCATGTACGCAACACCACACTGCGCTCCAAAACACAAATTACTGATGTTGCTCAAAAAGCCGCTAACCTGAAGTGGGACTGGACTAGCCACGTCTGCCGCATGCCCAATGAGATGTGGGCCAAAATAACCACTTTCTGGAGCCCTGACACAGCCAGAAGGCGTCGCGGCAGACCTCATAGAAGATGGCGGGACGAGCTGGACAAAACAAACAACCGTGTGTGTGGCCCACATTCACCCTGGATCGTAGCAACTGGAAGTCATGGGGAGAGACTTTTGCCCAGCAGTGGGATGACGCAGGCTAACAGTATCAGTATCAGTATGAATTTTTAATGTTCTATGTTTTCTTAAAATATAAGGAATGCGATGGCGTATAAAAATACAATTCCTGTCTCTGTTTGTTAAACATATAAAAGCACATAATATTTATTATAAAGAAATTAGAATTTGTAGATAAAGGATGTGTGCAGTTTGCAACACCTGCAACAATCGCAACTTTTTGTGGCGATATTTGTAACTTTGTCTTTTAAATATAAATTCTGAATATTTTTAAGTTTAAAGTAACTTAGGCTAGGAGAGGCTAATTTTGTTTAATTACGTGATCGTTTTTTTAAAAAAGCTATAATTTTTTATTTTGATTCAATAATCCACGTAATGTGTTTCTTGCTGACTAAAACGACTAAATATTGATATGAAAAAAGATCTGTCATTCCTTGAAAAACTACGAAGATATCTTAGATCATACAAGCGGGTCATGATGACCTAACCCATAACAATTTTCGAACCCCATGACGAATAAAATGGTTAAGATAAATACAATTTGATTCAGACATCTGCTAGGCTAATTTTCAGTGTCAAATTTAATTAACTATAGAAACATCATCTTTTTTATTTTTATTTTATCGTGACTGCGGGTATTGTAGTTGACATGAAATACGTTTTTTTTTTTTGTTTTCATGTGTGGTTATCGCTACCTATCACGATCGTGAAGTTTACACGAAAAATAACAATTTATTATGCGGTCATTCACACAAAATAATAAACTATTATTTATAGCTTTTTTTTTGTTTTTTCTTGTTAAGATATTGATAACCGTTGCGCTTGCAGTTTCGCTACCTGGTGGCCTACCATGACTTCTTAAAGCAGGAGTAATTTCTGTGTAGGAAAGAGATGGCGCTAGACGACCTGTATAGCTCTGTCTCTTTCCACACTGGAATTACTCCTGCTTTGAGACGTCATAGTAACCCCCCTAATTAAATTCGTTCTTGTATTTGTTTACCAGAGAAGCACAGATGTAAGAAATCCATTAAAACTTACATTACGGCTGGTACTTTACACAGTTAATACTTACAAAAAGCACGACAGGGAGAAATGCCCAACATATCTTCCAGAAACGCGTTGGCCTAAAACCCAGCCAAAATTGAATATCAGTACAAAAATTCTTCAATCCGTACATCCACATGACTATAGCCACGTAAATACTACCAAGGTATAACGCGGCAATTTCAATCCCTAAGGTTAGGGCTTTCGCTCGATGAATTTGTGTCATTAACTGCAAAAAGAAAAAATATGATCTAGTGCACTAAAAAAGTGAAGAGGTCCTCTGCGTCCAAAAAATCAAAAAAAAAGCTATTATTGTTTTTTAAGCAGAAAAAAACCATCATCATCTGCCTAGCCTTTTCCTAACAATGTTGGGGTCGGCTTCCAGTCTAACCGGATGCAGCTGAATACCAATATTTTACACGGAGCGAATGCCTATTCGACCTCCACATCCCAGTTATACCAATACTGGGTAAGACTGGTTGTCAGATTTTCGGGCCACTGACAAAAGGTTAAAGACTGTCAAAGATCTACAAATGACAGCCAGGACCAATGGCTTAACGTGCTTTCTGTGGCATGGAGGAGACTCGGTATGTAATCGGTGGTCCTAACCACGGACCAACCTAAGCAAGATCGGCGTAATCTAAACTTCGATTTCAGTGGCTGTTATTTTTTAGCTTTGGCTAAAAAGAGGAGTTTGCTCCTCCAGAAAAAAAACCAAAACAGTAAACCAAAACTTGACACTTTTACTGTACGAAATGCACTTCACTGCGACCAAGTTAAATTTTCCTTCCGTATGTGCACACATCTGATCATAAACGCACGCGGGTTGCGAATACTACGCACCTGACCTTTCTGAAGACCAATAAGGTCAGTGTATCTCCTTCTAGGGCTCACATCTGCTGCATTAACTTTTATTATTGGCCTTTCACTCATTCTCTCAACATGACCAAACCATCTAAGCATAATCTTTTCAATTTTCGTCCGTCACCACATCTTCTTTTAATCCACAAAGTTCTCGTTTAACCTCATTCCTCAATTTATCGTTCAAATCGTGCATAATCCTGCAGCCAGGAACGCCGCCTCCTTACGAGTGTAGTCCTCAACGGTTAATAGCACGGACACGAAACTTAGTATACACGTTTAATCACGATCCTGCAGCCTGGATCGTCTCCACACGAAGCTAAGCTAATTAGCGTCTTGTTTGCAACTCTATTCATATATCTCAAAATTATAGAACACAAACGTAATTCACAAATTACGTTTTTAAACCTAACCCAATCTACATTACGTATCAAACTCTAAAATAAATATAGCTACAGCCATAAATAAAACAAATATGAACATGTTCAGAGTTGATTCATTACAGGTATTGTCTAACAAAACATTCATTACATTCTCAATAGCGCAGACAAATAATATTGCTATTCAACGCCACCAGCAGCAATTGTTATTGCATAAGAGATATTGTTCACACAAAAAATTTAAAACCATATTTATAGCAGCGACGAGAACTGTTGCTGCTTAACACCTTAAGGCGTTGGTACTCTACTGGGCCGGACGATCAACTATGGATTCTATTCTGCGCCTTAAATCCGAGAAGAATAAAGTGATCGCGAAACAAGGGTTGTTTTATTGGTCGTATCGTTAGATATCGCCCACGCGTTCAAAACTGCTATTTAACTGCATTTGAGAAGCACTTCGATTTCAGAGTACCTTTGTACCTGAGGCAATTAGTGCACATTCAACGTTGATTCGATTAGGCGATTTATGCTTTGCAGATATTACTTTCGCATCGTTCTGTAAAATGATGATTTCGCAGAAAGTGGCGGCGGAGTGAGTCAAGGAGACGGATACACACAGAGGGTATGCATCGCAAACGGACGGGTGCCCATAGGAGGCGACACGCTCAGCTGATGCCGCCCTAATATTAACCAGCGAGTAACCACTCACTTTTCTGGGGTTTGTTGTGAGGTACTATTTCCTAAACGTCAAAGATTTTGGCATCCTGGGTGAGTGGTTTTTCCGGAAGGGTCGTGAAAGTCGTAGAAACCAGTACTTGAGGCACAAAAGGTACAGGCATGGACAGCGGAGTTTTTAGTGGGTGGTAACCCCCTATTACCACAGCGGTTTCCCGGGCGGTGTGCGGTATGTGCACAGGCATTTTTTACGCCCAAGTAAAGCCACTATGTCGTATCGTGAAAAGATAAACCAAAAGGATTGCATAGTAGGTAACATTGTCAGAGCCGACGTATACGTTAGATATTCGATCCCGGCTCGCAAGCGGAGGCGCAATGAATTTTTCGTACTTTCACTGAATGTTTTATGCCAGTCGAGTTGTTTAGAGGAAATGACTTTGCAAATTTTTCTGAGTCGCAGCAGCTAGTCTTTTCTTGGTACCTTACTTAAATGACATCGCGTACATTTCAATAAATAGTCGGCTCATGGAAATCATGGTGTTGCTCAGAAAACTTAAGTCGTTTTTGTTAAGAGCTGTAAATAATGATTTCTATGTACAACATAAGAATCCTCTGAGTTCACATCTTGTAACATTAAATATGACATTGTGTACGTATATGCTAATACTTTTATACTAAAAGATTTTCCTCGAATTATTATCTAAGTACTTATTACATTATTCCGTTTGTTGACAGCTCAAAATGGCATCTTTTTTTCGGTTTTCCTATGTAGATTAAAATTTTACAATACATATTCCAGTCTCTCATGTATCCACCATTCAGAGCAAAGACCGCTCGTGGAGAGAATATGATGGGAGAACATTATCACTCCTCCGTATTCCAATCTCCATTATAGTTTTTACTTCCAGATACAGCCTTTTTAGTTGTTATTCCTTCATTTTCACTTACTGTTCATTCATTTTTTTTTTTCTTTTTGCTCTGCTCCGTAGGATTGTAGCGTGATGTTAAACCACCTTCCACAAGAATTGGGCAACACATCTATCGTCTTAATTGGGTAAAAAACACTGCCAATTCGATCCAGCCATTCTCAAGTGATAGTCTTACCAACGAACAGCATTTCACTTTTAGGGTTCCATTGCCAAATAGCAAATAACAGAACCTTTTTAGATTCGCCCTGTCCGTCCGTATGTGACAGCCATTTTATTCCGAGACTGTTACTGTCAGCACTACACAGTTGAAAGAGTTGATATTTACCTTTCGAGATAGAGGACTCTCTGTGAAACTGCAACGGTAACTTTGTTTTTCATTAACATACTACGAAAAACAATTTTTTTGTGTTGAGTGTAAAGACCTCGTAGAAGATGGCGGAAGGAGCTGGACAAAAACAACGACCAGTGGTCCACATTAGCCCTGGATAGCAACAACTGGAAGTCATGGGGTCTTTGACCAGCAGTGAAATGACGCAGGCTAACAGTGTCAGTATGTGTGTGATTGTAAAATGACCTATGAATGAGCGTTAAATATATTATTATATTATTTGGTGCTACGAAAACCTTTTTGCGCGAGTCCCACTCGCACTTGACCGATTTTATCTACATACTCGTAGCGTGAAAAAAATAGGTACAACAATCTGATACTTACCGCAAGCAAAGGTATAGATAAGGCAAAACCTAGACAACTCAGAAAACCAACAACATATATCTGCTTGACAGAACGAAACTCGTAACTTAAGAATTTCGCAAGCATAACCATTAGATTTGTCTGAAACAAAAACGAATTACAGTTTGATGAAAATTATATTTGGTTTAATCATTAGCAGTAATTAGTTATGTAACTTTTATTTAGAAAATAATCAGATGTTCCGTACATTTTGATCGAATTTGCTTCAGTAAAGACTGCTTTAAAAAAATAATAATATTAGGGATACATAGGGTTAGTTTGGGCTAGAATCATACTACTGAATTCGTGGTTATAGTTTGCGCGACGATGTCCCATACACTGGGTATAAACCAAACTTTGCAAACGGTTGCAAATGTTCTTGAAAATAAAGGCAAATAATTAACAAATATTTTTGTTTAAATCAAAATTAATTGCCATTTCAGTGTTAGTGGCGCAGGCGTTTGTTAACAGAAAAAAAAAAAAAAAAAGAATATGTCTGTTAGACATAAAGAACATTCAACAAGCGTAACAGCCTGCGCCGGTCTCATTGCTATGGCTTTGAGGGAGCATATAGAAGGAAACAATTTGGGATGTACAAAAGAAATATGAATATATTTCTTACCATATAAACTAAGGTGCCGATTAGCGTGTTTCCATAAAAAGATATCACATACAGCTTGCGAGCATGCATAAACTCAGTAGTTAACGGAAATACGGCGTAAAATAATTCATGTGTGCCATATTGTCTATCATCGTCAACACAAGTTTTCATCACTAAATATAATATTCTCATAATCCATGATCTCATAAAAGCCAAAGTTGTAAACGTTGACATATAAACCACAGTTGCAGTATCTACCATAGTAAAAGCAGACATGGCTCCAAAATCATGAATTCCTAAAAACCCAATGCCGTATGCATAACACACATGTTTGACTGAAAACATCTGCAACAATGAATTATTATTATATTATATTATAGCTAGGGAGGCCTTTGCCCACATTGTCCCACTGCTGGGCAAAGGCCTCCCTTCAGTCCTTCCAAAGGTAACGCTTCTGTGCTTCAAGAATTATCATTTAATAATTATACAGTTAGTATCAAAGATTAAATTATGTTTATTTTGTAAATTCTGAATAAATATCCTTCCGTATCAAAAGATCCTAGAACAAATGGACCATTGGGTTTTGCATTAGCAATCAATACCAATAAACGTACGAAAAGAACAGTCTTCAAATGAACAGTACTGATTAGTATGTCCCTCTAGCACTGTGATAAATTTCTAATTTCCAGCCTCCTTTCTACTCAGGTAACATTCCATTAGATATTAGAAAGTCATCATCGTCTTACTTACGACAGAACAGGATATTACAGGCCAAAGCACAATAAAATGATGAGCACTGTAAGGGATCAGCATCGCAGTGTCCACCTAAAGTAAGAACGTAAAACTCTGTTTAAAGTCTGCATTGACCATACCACAAAACATTAACTATTGGATATTCTTTGTTTTTTTTAATCTTTAAAAACCTTATTAATTGGCTCTATACGCGCTATTGAGCGGGGTATATTCAAAGTTTTTTAATTGAGACTACCAAATATTATACATAATATTCCAACAGAAGTAACAAATGAAGTATGTCTGCAGACCAGACTGTGAAAAAAATAAAAAGGTGGAGTCGCATTAATTAGCGAACACGCAATCGCTGTTCGTGCAGTTTAGTACTCTAGGAGTCCTACTCTAGATTTTTATAAAGAGAAAAGATTTGTATTGTAGTTAGTTTTTTTTTCCTCGCCTGCTCTGTCCTACTCCTGGGCATAGGCCTCCCTCCATTCCTTCCATTTCTCGCGAACTTCCGCATCCTCCTTCCATTGTTCAATTGTTCTAACGGAACCTGTCTAGTTCGTCTCGCCGTCACCTTCGTGGCCTGCTGCGACCCCGCCTCACTGTGTCAGGGCACCAGCTTCCTTTTATTTTGGCCCACAGTTGGTCCGGCATGCAGCAGACATGTCTTGCCCCGTTTGAGTTGGGCAGCCTTTTGAGCCACGTCAGGTTTTTTTTTTTAGCATAATATTGTGTTTCGAACAGGATCCGTTAATTTAACACCTAATATACTGCGCTCCATTGCTCGTTGGCAAACCTTGAGTTTGTAAATTAATAAACTCAGAAACTACTGGACTGATTTAAAAAATTCTTTCACCAGCAGCATCTAAAAAAAATCCCATCGAAAACGCTAATAACGCCAACTTAATCTCGTTCGTCTTAAAGTTCTAAAAGAAAAGGTCCAGATAGCATATTATGTCTATCTTTTAGAGTGTCTCACAATGACCATTTTTATGCTTTTAAAATTTTATCTAAAATAATGCTACATTTCTGAGGGTGTTTTTATCGACATACTATTAATCCTTATCTAAATAAATATGTTAGTCATCTTAAACATTTAATTTAAACAATAATTTCCGCCCAACCCATTCAATTTTGGATTGATGTTCTGCACTCGCAGCGTACAGACGTTCACATTATTTAATGTGTTACTATCAGAATGCACAAAATAATCTTGCTTAGTGTGTAGTTTTACACAATAATAAACACGAAATAGTGACCTTTTATAATAAAACTAACAAAATGGAAAATGGCCAAGGGGGCCAGCGCAACCCTCCGCATCGCTATCACAGTCGGCAACGGCCGATGTTATTGTTTCAACGCCAGAAATTCAACGATAGATGGCCACGGTGGCCGACCATTGTTGGATTTGTACTTGAATGAAGTTTGCTTATTGCCGCGGAAAATTAAGATAACAAACCTTTGCCGTAAAGTCGAATCTGGTACGTCACAAATGGCAGTCCAATACCAGTAGCAGAAACAAAAACCTATTCACGCGGATAGCATGATAGAAACCCTTAAACAACAGCGTTACCTGACAAAACACATGTCGGAGCTCAAGCTGCGTCATACGGGACTCTAGTTCTGCGGGAATGTTTCTTTTGCCGATATGGTGAAATCTAACCATTTTGTGCGACTTTTATGTTTTTTCACTATAATGTTGAATATTGTTAAAAAAATTATCAATCAATCAATCAATCAATCAATCAATCAACTTTATTTTTCTCACCACAATATACACAAATTATTTTACATCGGTCAGATTCGACAATGATACACAATTCAGGTAAGTATATATTGTGGGAGACTGGTGCCTAAGCTAGGCTCGTGGCCTGTGTTTCAGGACACCAGGATCCCACCCCTTTACATTTTCATTTTTAAAAATTATGTACTAGGCCCGCTGACAGATTGTAATTAGGAATCAGACATTTTATAGTTTTATTTACTATGATTAAAATCTAGGTTAAGTATGCGAGACGAATGTTAGTAGATGTGTAGTATGGGTGATTGTGTGTGTGAGTGTGTGGGTGTGTGTATGCGTGGGTGTGTGACAGTACGTGATATTGTGTTTAGGTCACTATAAGTATATTTTCAGTATTATTATAGTTTATTTCCTTTATTTATCTTTACACAAATCTTATACATTTTTAAATATTTCTTAAACTAAAAACAATATAAAAAACATTTAAAAATATAAAAAATTGTAGCCCACCGGTATCGGGAACAGGGTCCAAGCTACCGGCGGTCAGGGCTCCAGAGAGAGGAACCTCCTGACAATACGAGCCGTGTCCAGGAGTACCGCTTTCTGAATCAAACCCTTGATCCAGCTGCCTAACGAGAGCCTCCTCAGGTATTGGTCGAGGCTCTTGGCAATTAAGCCATGGGCTGATACAACTATCGGCACAATGATCGCTGAGTCCACATCCCACATGTCGACAACCTCGTGAGCCAAGTCAAGATACTTGATTTGCTTATCTTTCTCGGCTTTCACGAGGTTCCCATCATGCGGGACCGTTATGTCAACAATCATTGCACGCCGCTCTGATCGATCCACCACCACTATATCAGGCTTATTGGCTACAATAGTCCTGTCAGTTACGATGGATCGATCCCAATACAATGTGATACTGCCATTTTCGAGAACTGGGTCGGGCACATACTTATAGTACGGTACTTCCGATTCCACAAGGTTGTATTTTAGAGCAAGTTGCTGATGGATAATCCTGGCTACAAGATTGTGTCTATGCAAGTACTCTCCGTTAGCCAGACGAGAACACCCGGAGATAATGTGACGGATTGATTCGCCTGGACGGTGGCATGCCCGACATATGTCAACCGTACCGTCCTTCACAATAAATCTCCGGTAGTTATTCGTCATCATAACTTCATCCATAATTGCACAGACAAAACCTTCGGTTTCTCCAAAGAGGTCCCCGGAACGTAGCCAGGCTACGGACGCTGGTAGGTCTACATCGGGCCCATGCAGGGCCCGGAAAAAGCATCCGTGAAGCTCCTTACTCTGCCATACTTCCATGCGGTCGTTAGTGTCAAGCACTACAGGTTTGCGCCAGTTCTCTTTAGCCAAGGATAGCGGGGTGAGCCCCTTGTCCACTGCGACCACATCTCGATGCATCCCCACGTCGGTTTCAAGGAAATATTCCCTGAGACTGCATATCTCGCGATTGTGAAGAGTCTTAGCGTTTAAAAAGCCTCGACCCCCACACCTCCGCGGGATATACAGTCTCATAACAGAAGAACGCGGGTGATGCATTCGATATGCCGTCAACAATGTACGGACCCTCCTATCCAGGGCGTCTAGTTCTGTCTGAGTCCATTTGAGTATGCCGAAAGAGTACATCAGAACCGGCATGACCCAACCGTTGAAGGCACGCACCTTATTGCCGCCTGATAAAAGACTATTAAATACTTTTTTCAGACGACCAAAGAAGCGCTCCTTCAACGATTGCTTCATGTCAGCAACATTGATGCCCAGCGCTTCCGACATACCCAAATACTTATAGGTTTCAGTTGCTGAGAGGGATCTAAGATTTATGGAATCCGAGAGCTGGGTTCCCACAGATTCCACAATCTCCCCTCGCTTTACATGCATGACCGCACATTTGTCCACACCAAATTCCATCCTGATGGCGCTACTGAAAGTTTCAGTTACTTTCAGTAGCTCCATCAGTTGGAAATCGTTGGGGGCAAAGAGTTTCAGGTCATCCATGTAAAGGAGGTGAGATATAACTTGACCACCTCTCCTCAACCGATAGCCTAGACCTGAATCCTCCAGCAGCGTGCTAAGAGGATTCAAGGCTAAGCAGAACCAAAGCGGACTCAAACTATCGCCCTGAAATATACCTCGCTCTATCCTTATCGGCTCGCTATTCCTCTGGATTTGCCGACATCCCGGATAGCGAAGGACTGTCCTCCATTGCCCCATACATGACATCAGGAAGATGCGCAGAGTTGAATCAACTTTATACAACTCTAGCACCCTCATGAGCCATGTATGTGGCACCGAGTCATAGGCCTTCTTATAGTCTATCCAACATGTCGACAGATCCCTTCGGGAACGGCGAACCTGTTGACTAATGGCCATATCAATGAGGAGTAGCTCCTTAGTACCGCGGGACCCATTCCTACATCCATTTTGAGAAGCGGACATTACAGAATTGTCATCAATGTGTTTGTTAATTTTAGCTCTCAAAATGGATGTAAGAACTTTATAGACTGTCGGAAGACAGGTAATCGGTCTATAATTTTTGGGCTCCGCAGTACTACCCGATTTATGGAGCAGGTGGGTTATCCCTGTTGTCAGGAACTCTGGCAGCGACCCTGACTCTAAGGCTGACTGGAACAGGATCGCCAGGCGAGCGTGCGACCTTGTAAACCATTTAATCCAGAAGTTCTGCAGCCCATCCGGCCCTGGAGATTTCCAGTTAGGCAACGGACGGACTGCACGAACTACGTCTTGGGGGCTGATAGTGATTGCCCCCATTTCTGGTACTAGATCGCACGCTCGCTCGACCTCCCGAGTCCATTCACCCTCGGTATGGCTAACAGGCACCGACCAGATGCTGCGCCAGAATGAACACATGGCATCATCATCCGGCAGGCGCGTGTCAGCCACACCTTGGTCCGGTCGCTCCCAAGCCCTATAAACCCACCTTTCATCTCTTTGGAATGTGCGATTCTGAGTGTATCGGTCCACCCGCCGCTTATACCTACGAATACGGTTTGCCCATGCATAAACTTTCTGCTTCAGGAAGTCGATGCGCTCTGTGACACGGGACATGTAGTCTCGAGCACTGATATCAGTCCCCGAGAACGCCCGCCTCACAAAACGCATCACTCTAGGGCGAGTATTGCCCTCCCTGAAGCAGATCAGTTTGCCGATGAGTGCTCTGGCCTCACCAATACGTCGTTCAATCCTGTACTGCCATGACGGTACGGCTGGTTTAGGTCGTGTAGCTCTGTCATCAGAAAATTTGACATGAGCTACACGACATGCCGCTACAGCCGCACAATACAGGACTGAGTGAGCATCGGTGAGGTCTTCGCAGTTATCAAAATAGTTTGACAACTGCGAATCCAGAACAGCCACCAGCACCCTATTTTTGTTATGCATGGGCAAACGAGGTACGCGTGGTCTAAGATCGGGTTGCATGAACCGATATTCTCGAATCGCACCCTCCAAAGCACACCTCATTTCCTCATTGCACTGGGGACTTACATTAGTAACCATGTCATTACTCACGTTGTTATCGTGAGTTGGTATTATGGTAGACTGTGGTGGAACCACAGTCTGCGGCGGCGTGGCAATGACATGGCTACTCTGCATTTCAGTCCGCAAGCGATCAAGTACGGTGTCATCCAACATACCATTACGCTGGATGACTCGCACCTGATCCGACAGTCGTTGTGCCGACACGTTGACAGCTGGCTCAAGCACCTGAAACAGAGAGAGCATCCGAACACGGTACGCGGTCAGGTTGTTACCCCCCTCTGTAGCCCCATAGTATGCGCGCATGACATTTGCATTAATGGATTGCGTCCATCGCATGCGCGGCACACTCCCGCCGGGAGCTGGGACCCTATCAGAGGCCGGTGGGCCTCGAGGTCCTAAACCGTCCGGCGGCCGGCGTCCTCCTTGTCGACGAACAGGTGGTGGCGTCGTCGGCGGAGAGAAATACTCGTCGCTCGAGCTCGACGCAACTGCCACGGCCGGTGTCACAGCACTCACGACGGGTCTGGATTCCGGCGGCGGCGAGGCGGAGCTGAGCGACGGGTCCGGAGGTGATAGGCGTGCGCGTCTTGCTGCTGATCTCGTCAACATTCTCTTGATTTCATTATTATTTTTATCTGTCCAATCTTATGTAGGTGACATACGTCATTCTTGATCACATTTTTTCTTTATGTGTTTATTGTTATAAAATGGCTTCATTTTACTATTGTTATATTAAGAAATGGAGGAATTATAATATATTAAAAGGGAGATTAGGTTCCAGACTGTTTAAAAATAATTATTTAACGAAAATTTTATTATAGAATGAAATTACAAGACATTATTATAGAATGAAATTACAAGAAAAATTACAAATTATAGTTTAATTATTATGGTGCAAATAGAAATTATTAGAACACATGCCGCCTGTGATACAGGTTTAACCTAGCACAAGCATCGAATTTTGTTATGCCTACATTATTTCTAAGATTTAAATTGTATTTATTGTGCCAATTTTATTTTTGAATATTAATATAATATTACGGGCTTTTTCCCGCCGCTTTGCTCGCGCCGCAATCATCTTGCGGTGTTAATTTACGACCTATTCTTATACCTACCAAATATATATTAAATATTTCATAAAAACCGTTCGAGCTGTTTCGGAGGAGTGCGACCACAAACACCGTGACACGAGATTTTTATAAATATAGATATAATTGAGGCTTGGAAAATATCACAGAATTATAATTATGTACTTGAAATAATATTTTGACTACGATGCATGACAGCGCAGCGTGTCGAACGCGATTTTCTTCATCTCAAATCGATGACGCTGTCGTACCAGTACCAGTACGTAGCGACCTGGACAAATTTTTCATTTGCCACATTTAAGTCCTGAAGAAGGCAAGTATTTGGTGCGATGGGCGGGAGGGAAGATGTACCATACTCTGTGTCGGGGCTTCATACTCACATTGTGCTCGAGACGAGATAATTGTTACAATGCATCTTTCGTGTTTCGCATGTCTCAAAAAGAGGAGGTACGTCTCAGGAACCTCTTTATTCTCTTCAAACAAACTCGGGGAAGTCGGTGTTCACACAGGGGTTACGAATTCGTGAGTCTGATGTGCTGCCCACGGTACCCATAGATAACTTCTAAAACTTTATCACAGGAGCACCATCGATCCACCAGAAGTAATCCGGGTATAAATAATTACTACTACCCATGCGAAGTCGGGCGGGGTGCCAGTTTAATAATAAAAATGAAGTGTTTCATCAAATGGCCAGGCATTAAAAAGACATTGGTTAAAGGCCATTTTGGTATTTGATTATAAGTAAATGAAAATTTGGGTTTTTATGCAAAAGTATGCTCATTGCCACAGCTTCAAAGGTCACATGTGTCTTGACTTGATAATTTGGAAACTGACGAACAAATAAAGTACTCGACTGTACAGTCATACTAGACATAATTATAAAAATTTACAAAAGCATATTTTTATTTTCTCGACCATTTCCACTGGCCACCACTGTAGCACTTTTTTTTTTTTTTTTTTTTTTTGGATGGGAAATCATCAAATGACCCCCCCCACTCTGGGCGGAGCGGAAGGGAGTGTCAGACTTGTACTGACTAAAACCCATCCATGTTCCTTCTTTGCCCTTTGTGTTCCAGGGCCACGGTGTCTCTTTCGAACAATCCCGCAGCTCTGGCAGGCATCGGCCCATGCGGACCCCTACTCGGTTGCTGACATCTCTTTGAGGCGCGCGTGGAACACGAACGCGCCGTCGACACGGCCTGTCGTCATAAGACGGCCGGACGGCGAGCTAGCCCATAACTCGCCGTCCACAGGCCCGCGCCTACGGTGGCCGGGAGCCACCACGTGACCCCCGACGCCCAGGGCGTCTCCCGCGGCGGCTGGGACGTGAGGTTCTTTCCCTCTCACGTCCCGCCACCTCCTTCACTAGCATGGCTGCTTCACAGAAGGAGGTGACGGCTTCCCATTCCCTCTCGCTCCGGACCATGGCTTGAACCAGGGCCGGACGCGAGAGATCGCCGCCGCCAATCGCCGCTACAAGGACACGGCGGTGCTCCGCCCAAGCGGGGCAGACCTCTACGGTGTGCTCCACCGTGTCCTCCGGGCGATCCTCGCAGTGGAAACACCCGGGCGTTTCCTCCCGCCCGATTCGGTGCAAGAACCTCCCGAAACAACCGTGTCCGGTGAGGATCTGCGTCAGGCGGTAGGTGAGGGCGCCGTGGCGCCTCTCTAGCCACTCCTCAAAGAGGGGACTTATCGCCACTATGGTAGCGTGCCCTGCACGGGGTTGCAACAGTCGCTCTCTCCATGTCGCCATGATATCACGCCGGAGGTCTGTCCGCTGAGCGGCAATTTGCCGCGGCAGCGGAGTTTCCCCCCGACGTAGTGCCTCCGCGCGCCATTCATGCAGGCGCGCGAGGACTATCGCCTCCAGATCCCATGGCGGCAATCCGGCAAGGAGGCTAGCCGCCTCGCCGGAGATCGTGCGGTACCCCCGGATTAGCCTTATGGCTATCACCTTTTGGGGCGCGTTCAGGTAGTGGGCGGCTTGCCGCCTTAAAGAACGCGCCCACACCGGGGCCCCGTAAAGAGCCATGGACCGCACGACCCCCGCGTATAGCCTCCGGCAGGAGGCGTTTGGACCCCTCAGGTTGGGCAAGAGCCGCTTGAAGGCAGCCCCTGTCCGTTCCAGTTTGGGAGCCAAACGTCGGAAGTGCTCCACGAAGTTCCACCGGCTGTCGAGGACGAGTCCTAGGTACTTCAACGTCGACCCGACGCCGATGGAAACCCCTCCCGCCGTCAGTAGGGAACCACTGTAGCACTTGATAAACTGTTCTCAATTGCAACACAATTTTAACCAAATCGCCTTCTAAGATTTTAAAGGGATGCAGATGCTTTAATTCATCTTATTTACATTTCATATCTTTTAAATGAATGTTTAAAAATACTTTATTACAGCCCCGTTGGTCTTGTGTTTGCAAGCGCCACTGCATAGCGTTCTCACGATGGGTCCTGGATTTGATGCCAGGTCGGATAAATTGTTATTGTTCTTTATAATAGAAAATTTCCCAGTAGCATCCCAGAGTTTGGAAGTTGGCATTCTCTCTCTATGGTCGTGTCGAATTGCCATCCCATCGAACTTTGAGAGTGAAGAAAGAGAGTGCACCTGTGTCTGCGCACACATTTGTGCAGAATAAGAACTCCTGAATAGCCGCCATGGCCAAAATTAGGTCAAGAGGACTATTGAGTAATTATTTTACAAATAGGACGTACTTCTTATAGATCATTTTGATAAATTGTCGTTTTACTATCGAGATCATTTGCTTTTAGGATTTTTGATACGGAAAGATTTCATATCTTATTAGATTTTTGTTAACGACTACTTACAAACTCACTAAGACTTGGATAAGGAATGTTGACTATTTGAGAAAATGCCACGGTCGCAACGTTGTTCGTCGAAACGACTATAAATAACAATACAATCAGCGTAGAAAGCGATTTAAACACGAACGATAGTTTAATAATCTGAAATAGAAATACAACTTTACATCAGTACAGAATGATTTTTGGGTCTTCAGTTAAAAGAAGTCATGATGGATTAAGCGCCGAAAGATCCTTTAAGGACTGTTAGCGGGTAATGTACTGCTGATAAAGATATGTACATGCAAATCAGGACTTTATCAGAAGCAACCGGAGTCAGGATTTGTGCGAGATTGATGGCAATACGTGTAATGGCTCGTAATGTAATAGTATACGTATACGTAATGTAAAAGCGGTCCACACCTGTGCACGCGCACGAACAGCACAGTTCACATGCCTCTTAAGAACATAATATGGACTTTTGGGCATGTTCAAGAGGAGTTAGCGAGCAGTTAGTTAGTTCGCGTGCAAGTTATAATGTCCTCTCGCAGACATGAACAGTGCGGTTCGCGTGCATTTTAGGAACATTCAATTCAGTGGCGCATCAATTGCGCAGGTAGGATCCTTGCCAGGCTTATCCAGCCTTGGATCCCAGGACCTCATGCTCAGCAGTAGCACTTGCCCAAACGTGCAGTTCAATTTATGCATGATGTAATTGCTAGTGTCACTTTTTAAATTATAAACTCAGTCGTCGTCATCTCGACCGCTTTTGAACGCTTTTTACCACTCATAAGCACGTGTTTTTGATAAAGTTGATTCACCGTAAGCCTTCTGTAACATTTTCAGGGAAACCGAACACGAAATTCTATTGCTGATGCAAAATTTAAGACAAACTCTTTGTTTGATGTTTTTGTTCGTTATGAAACTCGCAATACAGTGCTGTTTTTAGTTAGATCTAGTGTGATATGATCTAACTAAAAACAGCACTGTATTAAAATTTAATCTAAATAACAGATGCAACTCAAACTCCGCGCCAAAATGGAAAACAGTTGTGCCAATCTATCAACAAAAAAAAAACAAAAAAAATTAAATTGGAATCATAAACAAATCATCCATTCCCATTAAGTAAGTCAAATAAGTATTAATTAGAACAAATTTGAATGAATATGATTATGGCACCAATCTAAATCAAAAGACTTACGGTTATTAACCGTATATGATATTTATAAATTAGTACTGTATGTTTTCTTCAAATCTCATATGAATGCGCGGTAATAGCTTGAGTAGATTTGGTTGCTCACGAGTGTAGGTCGAAATAAAATCGCTTTCGGTTTTTAGTTAAGTAGGTAAGTAGTAAGTGCAACACTCACGCACCCGCTAACCCACAGGTGACGAAGGTGTTTTTACTATGAATATTCCGTCTGCAAAGCATAGAAGTCGATTATAATGTAACCAGAGCTAGCATTCGGACGGTTTGCGGTCATCTAAAATTTGCAGCAGCACATCAATCTCATAACTAATAATGATACTTGTATAACACTGCGCTGACAGCAGAGTATACTAGTCAAAATAAGGACATATAAAAGAAAGAAAAATGAAATAAAATGGTACAACAGCTGATCACGCCGGTCTTCTTTAACCTTGCTTGTCATCATCATCTGCCTAGCCTTTTCCCAACTATGTTGGGGTCGGCTTCCAGTCTAACCGGATACAGCTAAATACCAGTATTTTACATGGTAATACAATAACCCTGGGTAAGACTGGTTATCAGACTTTTTGGGCCACTAACTACCTGTAACGACGACTGTCAAAGATCTATAAATGACAGCCGGGACCAACGGGCTTAACGTGCTTTCCGAGGCACGGAGGAAACTCGGTATGCAATGGGTGGTCACCCATTCACAGACCAACCTAGGCAAGCACGGCTTAACCTAAAGATCGATCGATGTACATATAGGGTGACAAGGAAACTCGACCTATTCCTGGAAAGGGGTTATACTAGAGGTTTTTAGCAACAAATTAAATCCTGTTAACAAGGGGTCAAAACTGGATGGTTACCCAGCTGTGTCGATTTTAGGGAATATACAAAAAAATTAAATTATTGTTACTAAAGACCTTTTATTTCTGAGGTTATGTGTTTTGGGCAAGCATTTTCACTCGTTTTTCAGATTTCATAAAAGTAGATATCAATTAAATATTTAGATTGGCGCACTTTTTCTTATTAATGGTTTTTAGTAACAAGTCAGAAAATTTCAACAACACAGCTTCGTAAACATCCAGTTTTGACCCCTAGTAACGGGACTTAATTTGTAGCTAATGACCTCTAGTATTACCTCTTTCAAGGAATAGTTTGAGTTTCCCTGTCATCCTGTATAATGCAATAGGACTAAGCAACTATCTAATTATTTTTTTTTATTTACAGAGCTATTATTTTCTTCTACTATAGAAGTATAAAAAACATTACCTTTACAATTGTTCCTTGGCTTACCGATGAAAAAATGAATACTAACACCCACACCAGGCCAAGGACGAAAACCCTTAAGGTCAGTGTAGCTCTATCTAAAGCGCCAAACGATTCCCTGAAATGTTTTAAACAGTAAGTTAACAAAAACATAACCCTCCTTTTGCGCTAAGCCGCAGTCGGGTGAAAAGCGGAGGAGGAGTTCTGAAAAGAGTAGTTAGCACGAAAATGGGTCATCTTTATAAAACTTTTTTTATGCCAATCGATGTTGTTTCTATTAAAGCACCATGTTAACACTCCAGGATTTACATTCCATTGAACATTTTCTCTGTTTCATCGTGACGCGTAGGAAGTAACAATAAATTAAAATGGTCGTGAATTTCTAAAAATGATATTTAACTTAGATATTGCACTAAAATATTGTTACTGGGACACGTCTCTTAATCGCCTATATAAAGTCGTTTTTATTTTTAAAAAATGTTGATACCCAAAAAAATACTTCAATAAAATTACATAAGATTTTACAGCCAAACTGCCGAATATTTAAAAATGCATTGAGTATGAGTATTAATTGAATAAAGGCCATAAAATTATAAAATAATAAATCAATAACAACCGCACGGGTCTATCTTCAAGGCAAAGCAGTGCTTGCCATGGTTGATCTGTGGATGGGCTACCATCCAGGGGCGTATTTACCCTAGGGCCAAGGGGGCCATGGCCCGGGCGGCAAACAGAGAGGGGCGGCGAAGCCGCCCTTTGCGGCCTTCTCTGGGCGCCTTTTATTGTCAAGCTTAACTATAATAAATATTATATTTTATATTTTCACACATCGGCAGCTGAATGTTGCCTAGAAGCTACAAAGTTTTTCGGGTTGCTGCAGAATCTGTACGTGTTTTTACACCCATTTTTAACCATTGAAATGAAAGTCTATCCTGGCTCTAAGATCCACTAGCAATAAAACACTTGTTTACAAAGCTATAGTTAAACCTAGCTTGACTTACGGAATAGAAATGAGGATCGGCTAGCCACTCCAACATCGAAATTTTGCAAAGGTTTCCAAATATAGCCGTAAGAACAATCTCAATTGCACCCTGGTTTGTCAGAAACATGGAAATACACAAGCTCTTAAAGGTACCAACAGTGAAAGAAGATATATGCGAAAAAAGCATAACCTACAAACAGAGACTGAGCAAGCACAGCAATGTCTTTGCCAAGAACCTCCTACATAGACAAGGGGATATAATCCGCCTTAAGATGGCAAAACCTAAACTTAGACTAGCGACAGTGAAAATTTTAAATTATGTTAGTACTGAACCACATAATGTGAATTTTTAATAGTACATCACAAACAATCTCAAACAAAGACTATCTGATTATGGCTAGACACCCGATCGCAGATAAAAGAAGAAGGCAAAAAAAAAAATTACAGCGTCATTGGAGCGACAGCGGCGCCCAAAAATGTAACTTTGAAAAGCTTATCCCAAACTATGATCAGCTTAACAAAGACTGGAATCAAGAAATAGCGGCCCTTGAAGCCATAAAGGGTGACTCTGGCAACCAAACCGCTTTGGTCAGAAATGAAGCTGCAGGGGTGACCCGTTGTTGGGCGAGTTGAGGAGGCGCAAAACGTCATTATGAGACAGTGACCGCCAATTTTACCTTCTAATTTACCTAAATTCAACACAATGTCTGAGGCAAAGTTAGAAGGAAAGCCGTAAACCTTCAAAATGTATACCCGTTAGATCTCACGGTAGATCTACAAGACGAATATGTTCTATGGAAACACTTCTTGGCAGCCTATGAAAATAAAATGACTCTAAGGCAACTTAGCTAATTTATAAAAAAATAAGGACTTAAAAGAAGCTTTCCCATATGTAAAGACTGCATCGCAGTGACGAATTGCAGTGCAGAACGTTCGTTTTCTGTACTCAAAATGATAAAAAAATATTTACGTTCCACTATAAGCGAAGAACGCTTTAACAGCCTAGCTGTTCTGAATATAGAAGCTGAGTTGACAAACGCCATAAGTTATGACAGCGTCATTGACGATTTTGTCAACTAATTTGTACACAGAAAAAAAATGTAATATTTGACAGTCGTTACAGGTAGTCAGTGGCCCGTAAGTCTAACAACCAGTCTTACCAAGAGGGTTTCGCAGTAACCCAGTAATTGGGTTGTGGACGTCTGATAGGCAGTTGCTCCATGTAAAATGCTGGTATTGAGCTGAATCTGATTAGACTGGAAGCCAGCCCCGTCATAGTTGCAAAAAGGCTAGGTAGATGATGATATCGTTAGCAACACGACAAACTTACTTATAGTTTAAGTAGGCAGATGTTCTGGTAAAATGTGTAGTTATGTTCCGATTGCACCGCACCATTATGTCCTTGATCGGCACACAATTGGTGTCGTTGTCTCTGTGGCATGTCGACCAAGGACTCGCGTCTCGAAAACTTTCCATCAAAAATTCTAAGCTGTCAGCTAAATAACCAGCGTGCTACAACAAATCAAAATTTTTAATTGTGGTTGCAGTACTCGGTATATTCACAATAATTTGAATATCTACCTAAGACCAGGAAGAATAATACTTACAAGAAGTATCATCAAAGTTGTCTGTAAAAATCTGCCGTAAGATATCCCTCTGAGGAGTGGGTTCATGTATTTATTGCAGTCATATCTCCTAGTGTATTGTTTAATAAAACTATCCATGCACACATACGTTATGCCCACTGTCGCTTCACATAAGATATATTCAATAAACCTCACTGAAAATAAAA
The DNA here is from genome assembly GCA_910589295.1 of Noctua janthe. Lineage (NCBI taxonomy): Eukaryota > Metazoa > Arthropoda > Insecta > Lepidoptera > Noctuidae > Noctua > Noctua janthe. Next base: position 10,221,733 of record OU342552.1, read on the forward strand.
GAAATTGTGATAGATAAAACGTAAATCGAGTTGACTAAAGGAATACGCGTCTACAAGCTGCCAAGGTGATCTGGTCGGTTTTTAATTGGTCAATCATGACAGTATAAAATAGGGGTTGTTTACACAAAAGCCGTGCACGTGACACCTGATAAGATTTCCCATCGGCTAATAACGAACTTTCATTCCCTTTGGGGGAAAAATATTAACAAATCCTTCTATATTTCAAAATTACATGTTTCTAGACACAATGGTTTAGGTTGGTTTAGTTGTCTGTCATTGAATAATTAAGATTTTCATTAAGTAGAATTAAATAATTAAGAATATTATGGTAAAACTAGCAAATCGGAGTCGTACACCAAATTTCTAATTTCTAGCTTATTCCAGTCCATGTGCTTTAAGTCCAGAAAATAACTCCGAGCCATTAACAGTGCGATTTATTTATTTAAACGCATCTAGGTAGGTACCGTTTTCGCACACCTTTGAAAATATGTCATGATTATACGCCGAGGCAGATAATGTGCATGCAAAATATACGAATTTCATAATACTCTGCCATTGAAAGTGCTCGTCGCCAAGTGCTTCCTGAAATGAAACAATCAACTTTCAATTTCAACGTATACAGCGCAGGCGACAAAAAAAATATATATTGTGTAAAAAATTCAAATAATGTGTTTATTTTGCTATTTAATGACCGAGGCGTGTTCTGTGCTCTGGTATGCTTTTCCATGTTATAACAAAAACAGACCCACCTTTGCTTCTTTAACAGAAAACATCAAAAAACACTACAGATTTTCTTATAATAACACTTCTAAGTTTTTGCCTACGACTAAAACTGCACATAATAAGTAGATGACTTAAAACTTGACCATCTTTGCTCATACGTATCGTTATTAATTTCAAAAATGTTTGCTGCAATCAGCTGCATGCCCTGTAGATTGTAGGTTCTGTCAAAAACATGTCGCAGGCAGGTCGCTGACGCAAGACATCTTGTCAATAATCTCAAATTGTCACTCTATGATAACATTACTCTGTTTTTAAAGTCGAAGGAGGTTTTAATAACTGATTTACTGCGTTTCGTTGATAGTGTTCTATGTGATGAGAATATTTGGAATTCCAACCGACTTCAAGTACTGAGCGTAGTATGTACCGGTTCAACGCGGTGCTGCGACAGTTTTAGAGCCGTCCACGTCGCCCGCCGTTACTTTTTAGCGATGCGGTACGCAAAACGGTCACGATACTGACACGTTACAGACCCACGTACCCACGATTCTGCATCTCTAATATCGCGATGGTGTTGTGTTCAGTCCTGATGCAAATCCTGCATAATGCAAATCAAACATTTAATGTAGTTTAGTTATCTTTCCTTTTCGCGACCTTATTTTAATAATGAGGCCTTTCACCTACGACGATTTTTTGTAGCGTTTGCCTACCACTAACAGGGCAACGCTCGCTGCGCTCGCTCAGCTCGCGCGCATTTATCCGTTCCAATCCAACTACTGAACTCACTAACATAACCTATTTGGTCACATCATGTGTTAATGGATAGAGCAGGTTAGTGATTTGATTACAAACTGTTCTTATATTCTTGAGATATGTGAGTACAGAAATGTAACAACGTAAGAACCTAACTTTTGTGAATTCATTGGTTCACAAATGACAAAATAATACTTAAAATTATGTTATGAATTCTGCATGCTACTACACAACAAACAACAGCACAACATAACTAGCAAAATGTAGATATGCCTTCTTTACATCCTTAACAACCTTTCTGGAAACACTTCGAAAACTCGTGCCAGATGCGGTTGTATGTCACATAATATAGTCCTCAAATTTTTAGTTCTAAGAGTAGAGGAGACCAAAGAAACGATGGATGGACTGTGTGAAGGATGATATAGCTAGCAAGGAGGTGACTACTGAGATGATGAGTAATAGAGAAGAGAGTATGGAAGAAGACATGCAGCGCTGACCCCAAATAAATTCGCATAATTAGGATGATGATGATGATGCCGGTTTTCTCACGATAGTTTCCTCCAGCGTTTGGAGAGCAGAAGTGATGAAAATAAAGAAAGTGCGTGTGCCTGTGTTGTACCAACCAGCGACTCCTCCATAGCAGCAGTGTCAACTGAGCCGCAACTGACTTATATAGCTCAAAAATGGCTATGTACGAATACTATATGCGTAGTATTTCATCGCGCCGCTCTCGCCCTACTGCTGTCCGGCTCGTTGACGGCTTCGTGAAGGGTCCGTTTACAGCCTGTATAAAATTGGCATGGCGTCCGTGTATTCATTTTCGTTAATTTTTCTTCAAATCGGCATGACCGATTTTGATGTTATTTTTTGTATGCTTACGGCTCAACTGGATGGTTCTTAACTTATGTAATAGGTGTCGCTGTTGTCGGCACACGAAATACACGTCGCAAGTCGCGGGCTAAATGCTATTATTAAATGTATTTTATAAATGAAGAGCTACCAATTGCTTGTGTGTATTGCAGGAATTCAATAAGTTATTCTTGAGTATAGGACATAAATAAATCATATATTCACGAATTCTTCAAATTTTTAATCTTTAATCAATTATAGTTACATGGTTCTAAGTGCGATCTTTATTTTCTTAATGTAAACTCAGCTGTGTAAGGTCTTGGTGTGGACAATATACCTATTATTGGCACATCAGACGGCACTGTACCATTGCTGACGTGGATCCTATACTTCTGGAGTATACCCACGAATGTGATGAATATAAACGACTTCGCTAAAGAGTCACCCGGGCAGCGTCTGCGACCTGAAAGGAATATTTTGATAATATTAACAACTATGAAAACTTTGGTTTGTGTTTGCGAGTCTAGTTATAAGCATCCCCGAAATTAAAAATGCTGTTCTATTTAACCCAATGGTTGGCTGGTAAATAATGCCTTGTGGCATTAAGTCCGCCTATGTACCACTTTTTTACACCAAATTCAAATAAATAAATAAAAGTTTATGGGAAAATGAACTAAACGAACATATAATATGTATTTTGTGGGTACTCGGGTTGAAATTGAAGAATCAAATAATCTAGCCTACTTCAGTCAACAGCGACGGCAAAAAGAAGTGAAGATAATATAAAAGTTATGCTCAGGAATGGTGGCCTGTTCTGTCGGCTCCGACTTACGAGTTGTCGTTATAGTGGTTTCAAACCCAGACATTATTTTGTATAATCTATTTCGTCACCACTGCTCTCAAAAGGGTGAAGGAAAACATCTGCCCAAGCACCAAAGTCATGTGATCTCCACCAAACCGTACTGCGCGCGTGTGGTGGAGTAGAGCCCACTCCCTCTCATAGAGAGGAGGTCAGTGTCCCAGCAGTGGGACCAGTATAGACCGATTATGCTTTGCAGTTGTTTATACAATCGCAGTATGTAGGTAGCATTGCAGATGGCTATTGTATCGCTAATGTTATTTGTAAACAAGCACGCCTAGTTGCTTAAAATCCAAGCTAAATAAATGGCAACCGTCAATTCACACATACGGAGACTAAGCAAGTTATAAATTTCCAGTATAAGTCTCCCGCCTCGCATTGTATGGCTTTCCATACTCTTACTGAAACTACACTAGTTACGCAACTGTCCCACCGCCAAGGAGGAAGCGACCAGCTAGTAACTATTTTTTCGCTCAAGAAAAGTACAAAAGAAAATAGTACAGTGGATCGCTAACTGTCCACATAGCTGGCGAGAACTCTGCCAAACACAGAACTCGTTTTTCGTGCCTTAAACAGAAACATTTTTGTATTTGAAGAAAACACAACAAAAAAAAAAAAAGAGAGCATGAATGGTTTTTCCTAGTTCGCTTTTTTCAATTGTTTCAATAATTTTGATACATGCCACATTCGCAAATAATTATGCTGCATCCAAAATTGCATTGCTTGGAGATGGTGGAGGATTATTGATTGGAATGATTAAAGCCTCAATCGACACTGACATCGATGAAACAAAAAAAAGTTACGAAACCTTGTAGCCTACCTTGATGTTTCAAAGCAGTATTGTTATAGCGTCACTACAACATTTGAAAGAGACGGAGCTATACAGGACCTCTAGCTCCATCGTAACCCCCCTAGACTTCGAATGTGTAAATTGTTTTCCCTATTGCTTTGGTTCATGTGTTTCATTTGTAGGTCATTCCACGCATATGTTTCGAATTTTGTTATAATCCGTCTATACAGCTCGATTGAACAAATACAAACTTATGTCCACTTACCTAATCCGAAATGGTACAGGTGTTCGGAATTTTTCAACATTCCTCTTTCGTCGATAAATCTTTCAGGTTTAAATGCATGCGGCTCGTCCCACAATTCCGGATCGAAGTAAATATCGCCCACAGACATGAGTATAGTAGCACCTTTGGGAATTAAATACCCGTCAATCGAAGAATCACTTTGTAGCAGTCTCGGTCCCGCCATGGGAACTATAGGATAATATCTGTGCACTTCTTGTATGAACGCTGACGTGTAGACAAGCCTGAAAAAGGGAAGTGTTTGTATAATTCTATTCAGGCAAATGTAATAATAATTATTAACTTGGCTGAATCATGAGACTTGAGCAAAACTTCTATCCCAACATGGAATTAATTTACGTGATATGTCTTTGTTATAAATGGTGTGCACACTTACTTGTCACTATCATTCCAACAAGGTGTTCTGTCCCCAATAACTGTGTCTATTTCCTGATATATTTTCTGTTGGATTTCTTGACATTTTAATGCCTTGAGGAAAGCGAAGCCGAGTAAACTGCTACTTGTTTGCGAACCCGCAATCAGGAAATCTAAACATACCATTTTCAACTGCTCCTCTGAAAATAACATAACATAATTGTTAGCGTTTAACCAAATACAATGAAAAAAAAAAGTGAGCCGTCACGGGACGCCTGGCAGATGTGAAACATCGACATTATTTTGTAAAAGTAATATGCAGAAAAGAACAGATTGTGATAGGAACTAAATATGTCATAATGATAAAATAAAATATTACGATTTTTTTCCAGATAACGATGACTATTTATTGAATAAACATTTATTTTCATTAAATACAAAAATTTACGAATTTGTTTCAAATCGTGACTACTGAATTCGTTTAATCAGTGACTTCGGTAATAGTTATATTCGATGTTGCCTCTGAGGACGGTATTACTGTGACAATTGGTCGATGGTAACTGAAGTATGTTACAAAAGTATTGGACATAACATTATCAAGATATCTAATAAATATAGCATCTATTGTTGTTTCGTATCTGGTGATAGGTTCTCTTGGATTGTTATTAATTTGCAATTGAAATTCTTCTTGGAGAAACGTAATTAATTAATTAATTAATACATCCAGCAGGTGACGCACCGTACACACTACTGCATATAGACTGTATTTATATATCATCATATAGCGTGGCGACGCGTCGCCACGGCATGCGTCGCCACGCCAGAAATCGGTTTTACGTGCGGCTATAGATGTTTCACATCAACAAGTTAGGGAATCAGAAGTTACCCGCTAAACAGCCTGCTTGACTTCGAACTCACAAACTTAAAACTCATAAGTCGAGACCGTGACCACTGAGCCACCAATACTCTCATTCACTCACTCCATTTCAAAAGACTGTACGCAAATCAACTTACTTACCAGTAAAGGTTGGATTTTTATTCGCATAAATTTCTTCCAAGAATAAATAAATAAAATCATTTTCTTCTACTCCTTTATCTTTATGCTTTTCAATAGCTTCCTGAAACCAATTGTTCTGTGAAAGTACTAGTTAAAAACAAAAATCTTAAAAATTTAATAATATTATCTTATTTTTGCGATGTTCAAATGTAAATGCTTGATTAAGGAATTCTATTTTATTTTATTTGGAAATACAAACAATTACATTATAAAGCATAGAGACATTAAACTTAAAATTAACAATTATGTAATCAGAAGCGTTATTCACAGTATATAAGCAAAATATTAATAACACGCTTCAAAGAGAAGTTAAAAGTAACAAGGAAAAGAAAATAAAGTGATTTTAAACGTTTAAATAATTTAAAGTAAGTGCATTGATTATGACACATATTGACCTACAATAATCTAAGAGTAAAAGACCAAGATGTCTAATTCCTTGATTGCCTTGAGAGTCAAGTTTCGGAATCTTCCACGTGCTGCACAAAATAAATTGATATCAAGAAAGTGTTTATTATAATTGTCAAAAAGAAGTCGCAACGGTGCTCGAACACCAGAATTTTTTCGATATGCTCTCACTACAAACAACAGTTGCTTGCACACTGCACGCAAATGCATTCGTCTGGGAACTAAATAACAAATTCTGTTGCAAAATCAGGACAGTAGGCCTAGCCAAGTTGACAATCTACAATCGTTAACGCTAATAGAAAACTAACAAATGTATGGGAATGACGTCATCTCAACGTTAAGTCACGTGGTCAAAACAAACAAATAGAAAACTCGTAGACAAGTTTACAACTTATCTGAGCGTTCAAAATGATAGAATGAAATATAATCGTTTCTACAATGTTGATCGCTAGATCCCATATAAATCGTAGCCAAGTTACAGTTTTGACAAGCGCTAACGAAACGATGTCGAAGTTTTTGAACGACCACTGAGCGATTGCCGACACCCAAGAGTTAACGATAACAATAGGCGTCTATATGATTCAGCTGTGTCGCGTTTCACGTCATTGTTTATGTTTTAAACTTTCGAGTGCCCGAGTACGATAGAGTTTCGAATAACACAGGTAGATATGTAAGAAATAAATAATAATTTTTGTACCTTTCTATGAATTCGAATAAAGCTGCGAACTTCCTCGAGATCTAGATCCATCCTTTAGAAATTATCACTTCACTTATGGTATCTTTCACTTAAATGCAGGATCAAATCATATCATTTCGAGTCACAGTAATGTTTAAAATTACATTCCGCACTGTGATATTATAATATACCAGTTATAAGAAGAACTTGTTACTTATTTTGCTTACTTTTTATCACTTAAAAGAATTATTCCTTTCTTAACAATTCAAAACAAAAGTTCAGCCCGCGCACAAAGTAAACAACTGTGACTTTGACGTTAGTTTGACGTGGGTAGGAACGCTCACCATAGACTAAAGTATGGGTTTTTTCTACAAACATTGGAGAACGAGCGATCGACTGAGTCGTGTCAAGTTGGTTACCAACTTAGCGTTTTCTCAAATCGTTTACGCCGAGGCGTCAACGATTGTAGAAAGAGAATCGATAAAAAAACGTTTGTAACTTGGCTAGGCCTGCAGTTGTACGTGTTTCTGCAGAGGTCGTACAGAAGCACGGTCTCCAGTAACATCCGCCGGCATTTGCAGGCTTGGAAGATTGTAAGTCAAAGATCTTAAAAATTTCTTTTGTACCATTTCTAGGCTACAAATTATATTTAATGTATAGGGGATTCCATACCGCAACTGCATACTCTAATTGAGATCTAATTAAGGTCTTGTATGGATAAAGGTGGGTCTGAGGGCGCACGAATTCTGTGGCTGATCGCATAACATACCCGTACATGCGCGAAGCCTTCTTAACAATTGTATTGATGAAGCTTGTCATCAAAAATGACACCCAAATCGCAAACCATGGTAACTCTATTTAAAGTGACATCATTTAGAGAGTACTAGTATCTGAAGATGTTTTTGTTTTTGGTGATGCTTAAATTACAACATTTAGGCACGCTAAGTTTTAGTTTATTACATACGCAGTATTCAGACAGTCTATTTGTCACTAGTGCACTGGTGCTAGTGTTTAAAATTGGCCTAAATATTTTTAAGTCAATCTGCATATAAAAAAAAAATGAATTTTGGAAACATTTGCCAATGTCGTTTATGAACAAAATAAAAGAAGGGGTCCTAAAATCGATTCTTGAGGAATACCTGATGTCACGGCTACAGAATATGATTGATAACCGTTAATCACAACGCGCTGCGCCCTTTTCGAAACATACGACGAAAACCACCTCAATAGGTTTCCACGTATGCCATTAAACGCAATTTTGCGCAATAGCAGGTAGTGATCAACCTTATCGAACGCCTCCTGGGAGTCAGTATAAACTGAATCTACTTAAATACCAGCATCCATATTATTAAAAATGTATTCTGAATATGCTACAAGATTTGTTATCGTAGATCTTCTTTTAACAACTCCGTGTTGTTGTGGAACAATAACATTATGAAGCAGCGGATAAAGTACACTATGTACAAGCTTTTCAAAGAGTTTCGATAAGGTCTAAAATATTGATATTGGGCGATAGTTCTCGACGTCATCTGCAGGGCTTGACTTGTGCACCGGTGTTACGTTAGCTCACTTCCAAGCATCAGGAAAGATTCCTTGTGACAGGGATCGAATAAAAATAATTTGTAGAGGAACGCATATGTTCTCAGCAGTCTTCGAAATATTGCAGGAAGTGCATCGGGACCAGGCCCTTTTGAGATATCTAAGGTTTCCAGGCGTCTCTATACCTGCTGAACTGAGAATTGAATTGTCCACAGCAGTACAGTCCTTAGAACAATCAGCGTTTGAGCAAAAATTATTTGACAAAGTGGAAGGTTCATAGACAGATTCAATCTGTAATCTCTGTGTATTACAGAGATTGCAGATTGCATTAGGGTTGTTCGAAGATTAATTTTTGAAACAGACAGTAGAGGGAATTCCTTTGGATGACTTACGGTTCGAGATGAATTTCCAAAAATAATTAACACTTAGTTTAATACTGTCCTCAACAATATTGATATACCGGTCATAACAATTTTTGCACTCTACGTAAAATCTGAAAAGCGAAAACTGTTCATAATCTAACAATTTTTTATATTGTTTCCACTTAATCCAAGCTCTACATTTGTTCCTAAATATATGTATGAGAGCCGGTAAGAACCAAACTGGGAACCTCGACGAATATACTGATTTTAAAGGAATATGGGTTTTGATAACATTAAAAATTATATTGTAGAAAACCTCCAGTAATTCTTATGCAGAGCAGTTACGTTGAGAGGATTTCCAGATTATTTCCGACAAATCTTGGTTAAAATCGTCATAATTAGTTTACGGCGATTCTGCACCACGCGACGAACGCCTAGCACGGGGCCGCAGATTTTAACACTGTACGCCGACACGTTGTCAGTGTGTTGTCCTAGGCGTGTTTTGTATACAAATTCAGATAATTTCTTACAATGTTAAATCCGCAGCCCTGCGCTACGCGACGGAGCGCCGTGCAGTGGGAGAATCGCTTAAGAAAGGATCTGAATTTGTATAGAAAACACGCCTAGGTCAACACACCGACAACGCGTCGCGCGTCGGCACGCGTCGGCGTAGTGTTTAAATCTCCGGCCCCGCACTGCACGACGGAACGCAGTGCAGTGGGAGAACCGCCTAAAATAGTTAAATCTTTTAGTTATATTACATCTCATAATACTATTTCGTGTCTGGAATAAAACGGGGGATGATATTGATCAGGAGCCAATAAAACGTCATTAGTTGCGCACACTGTGCAGTCACGGTTACTGATAAAGAGATCGAGTATATTATTACGTATGTTTTTATGTGTGTTGTACTGGATAGCGTTATGTGTGTACAGAAAATTACTCAAAACTCCACCCACAGGGGCGTTATTTCCGCAGACCTGACCAAAGGTGTAGTGGATACTGATGTTGGTATCCCAATCAAGAGCAGCTAAATTGAAATCACTGATCAGGTAGAAGCGTTCAACGTCAGTATCGCCAAGGTAGGCATCCAACATTTGAAAGTAAGCATCATAGACAGATTTCGGAGGTTTTGGTGGTACAGAAGCTGCACTAATATTTACGCTGGGTATCTGAATAATTACCCATTCAATGTCGGCAAGTATTGCGACAGGGTTGATTCTAACCGCACGTAGTCATTTGAGAATTGCTACATGGGTTCCACCTCCTTCCTTCTTGCCAGTGGCTTCACGGTCCCGGTCGCAGCTATGTATAGTATAGCGATCATCAATGAATTCGTCGTCTGATTTCTCCGGAGAAAGCCAGCTTTCCGTTAGAACTATAACTTCTTAGCAATTAGCCAAAATATTTACGTATAACGTATGCCGTTTGGTGCGGACTCCACTACAGTTCGGATAGTAAACTACTGATAGTAAGATACTGATCATCCATTACTGAAGAAAACACTACAAACAAGTATGTCAATATTATAACACATTAATAAATCCTTCATGACTAAGAGTGAATTGTGCAACGCGACAGCGAAGCAATGGGCAATATAGTGGCACATGAAACAAAAGCTTGAGCATACAGACATAACCCAATAACAACTTAAAAGACAGCTGCAGTTTGATAAGTATTGAGTGAAAAAAGTAAGCGTATTCAAAGCAATCAATGAGATTTGGCAAAACAAAGATAAGAAAATCGGTAGGTACGGTTTGAAGTTCTGAATGTTGTCAGTGTCAATGATTAGGAACTAAAAACCCACCCGGCGAGGCAAGTTTAATTTTATGGCGAATGCTCGTGCTCCTTCCTTTTCTCTAGCAAGACTGGTGCCGTTCTTGACCCACACGAACTTGAAGTTATTCTTGGTGTCTGCATTACGACATTCCCGAAACAACTGCTTATTTTTCAGGGTCAAATTCTCATGAACGTAAATTTGAGTTTCAGAAGCCAAGAAATCTGCGTACAGGTTCTTAAGTAATCTGCAGGCGCTAAGCATGTTGTCTCTGAGTATTCGGGAAGTAAACTTCACTATGTTTTTGGGTCTATCATTTTGTTTATGAGCATGGGGGACGCGATGTACGGCTACTACGTCTTTCTAAGTTATTTTAAATTCGATGTTTTCTATTAGGGTGACCAGATTTTCACCTCGCGTTTCAGGTATGTTACACAACTCAATATTGCAACTCTGAGCGCTTTGTTCCAAGTAGTGTCTACCTTAGCAACTAGACCAGACATACTAATTTGCAAGTCCGCCATATTTTTACTGTCTTCAAATCAACTACTTGCTCCTGGATTATCAGTTTGGTCGTCCATGGTATGTTGAACCGACTTACGTATTTCGAGTAGTTCTTGTGACAGTGCATTATGTTTCTCGTCTTGTTTTTATTGCTTTGCTTGATAGACAGCTGTTCTGAGCGGAGAACACTTACATTGCTTTTGATTGCAGTAGTGAATTGCGTTAGATAGAGCGGCCAATTCTGTTGTTATATTGGCAACTCTATCACATATTATAGATAATCTGGCATCCAAGTCGAGTCGCCAATAACTCAAAGTATTTTTCAAATCAAGTGACAATGCACTAATCGCCTCAGAATATTCTGACGCAGGCTGTTTACAGTATTGCTCATCACTCGTTCCAGGCGGTCTATTCAAATCAGTGTCCGGAGAACATTTGATTTTAGTTACGCGGCTCGCGTAACTGCGACGTTCCCGTGTACAACCCGCGATGTTCGAGGACCCACACAATGATTGGTTTCAATGAAGGCACTTTAGTCAATGTTTTATGATTATTTATGTAACACTTTTTAGAGTAGTTTATTTGTAGAAATTGCACACATGTAGTTCAATGCATCTATGAGTCCCAAAGTAAGTTTTGGAACACTTAATTTTAACGATTTTTCAAGGTAAGAGAACTGTAAACTTCAAATTATACTTTGATGCGCGTTTACGAAATAATAGTATGATTAGGTCAATATCATTGATTAGGTCAGATAAAGTATTGTAAAGACATTTGTTTCTAAAAGTTCACAAACATAACATCTGCCTGTAATCCTCGCCAGTTATGTTTAAGTCCCATGTAATAGGGGGCGAGCCTATTGCCATCAACTGGGCGCAAATCCAGACTCCGTAACTGCTACTGAAAAAATCCTGATGGAAAAACCCAATGACACTGCCCGACCCGGGAATCGAACCCAGGACCTCATGCTCAGCAGTCGTGCTTGCGACCACTAGACCAACGAAGCAGTCTAAAGTCAATGTTCATAAACATGTATTCAATCATTAATGCAGCATTCAAATATTGTAATCCAAAACAACGTAAAACAATAAATAATTAGTCTAAGAAGATCAATATATATTTAAGATATTCAAATGAATGAACAGACTTCAACTGCATTACTAGTAAGCCATCACCCCTTACCCAAAGGCCAAAAGTGGCTGAGCATATGGTTCATCGGCCACTTTCTGCATCCTTTGTAGGAATGGCATCCTCAGTACTTTTTAATCTGGTTTTCGTCTAGGTTATAGCACACGGCTCTTTTAAAGGTTACTGTTGACGTCCGCTGCCATAATTATGTAAACCAGCCTTATTAAAAAAAAAAAAGTATATTACCTACCTCAATAACTTTGGAGATTTCTCGATTCAGTTTGATTATCAGTGAATACCCACTCATCTTAGGTATAATGAATCTACACCAGGGCATTTGATTTAACATGCCTCCAGCAACCGAGAAAGCCTTTCCTCGTTGCCTAAAAAGATCCAATAAATGTTTCAATTTATCTTCTTTTATCCGTTCCCCTATAAGTACAGAATATTTAAAAAAAAATTAGGTAACAATTTTAAGTTATTCAAAAAAATCCACGCACCCAATTAATTTCAACCTTTTTATTTTACGACAATCAGTCTGCCTACCTAATACTATTCTAAAATTATTGAAATCAATATCGTTAGGAAAGGTCCGGGTAATTAATTCTATACCAACTCAAAAACCCCATATATTCAGTATGCCAGTCTTTGTCAGTTGTAAACAGTAGACGGCCTTTACAGTGACGTTACCTTAACAGAGCCCCTTGTCAGGAGACTTAACTTTTTGAGTAATTGCTTAATGCATTTTACAGAATTTGATGACACTCCTATTTCAAATCACAAAACATCCATTTTACAAATTGCAACATACGTACGGATTGAGGTGCCACGTTTAATATTTAAAGGCACTAATATATAAATACCGTAGTATTCAACCCGGGTTTACGGTTAGCATAGAAGTGTTTTGTAGCAACATAATTTTTGGTAATATTTGTCAAGACTGATCGTGTTTTATATGAAATTATGTATGAATATTGGCAAAAATAAGAACTAAGATAGAATGTTACATTTTTTTATTTTGCCATATCACGCTTTTTGAGCAAACCAGAAGCTTGTCTGTGTACATTATTCCAAGCGCATCTAAGTTAACTAGTTTTTAGAAAGGTGTAGTAATACATATGTATATTACACATAGTATTTGGCAACAGACTGACGCCGTTTTACCGACTCCAACACGTTATTGGAGATAATTATTAACCACAAACTCATTGTAGGAAATAGTTTACTAATTAAAAAACATATTGGTTAAAACGTAATATTGATAGTATCCGTTATCAACATAAAATTTAATCCACCATTCATACTGACTGTATTCGTATACAGGGAACAAATAAAATTTAAAATGAATATGAAAATGTTTCGCCAGTCCATTCATATAATTGAAAATGCATTTGTTAAAACCCCACACAAAAACGTGGAAATCGAATTATTATGCGATGAAACAGTAATTTTTCAGAGTATATTGATATACGATACACTGAAAATTACTTTTTAATTAATCAAATCTGTCAAGTTACACTTTATTCAAATATGGACGGAATGGAACACAGTGTGTTATTTCGCACACAAACACGTTTCTTTTAATAGCGATGCGTTTCGTGTTGACAACTCAACGAAACTCATTGCGTTATTTCTTTTTCTTATGAAGCAATGGAATAGGAATTCTCTTCAAATCCTTCGGATGGCGATTGAAAGTGTGTAATTGGAGTGTAGTTCTATTTAAAATTAAAAAATCGCAGACAATCACTTACCAGCCACGTACTTCCATAGAACATTAATTACAGATTCGCTCAGTAAATTAACAAAATTAATAGGCTTGCTATTACTTTCTTTGATACAGCTCAATAATCGAGACAATTCATTTTGTATTTCCGTTTCCATTGCAGTTTTACCATAGCCGACGTGTTTTAAGTTTTTCACTGCAAACTGTCTATGTATCTTCCATATTTCACCATTCGCAAAAGTTATGCCTAGAACATTAAAATTCAAATTAAAAAATCCATTACCTTTACTTATTTGAAATGTTTATCGATTTCTTTTTTCTCTCTTACCCGTGTTCTTATTTCCAAGACATCTTAATCGTGAGAAGAAGTTATGTGGTCTAGCATCAAATTCTTTATCATTAAATACTTGACGAACATTCTTCTCACCAAACACAACTACTAACAGTTCCGTGCTCAGTTTCATGCCTAACACATTTGTAGAATATTGTCTGGATAATTCTAAACATGCTCTCCATTCTGATCCATATTTTTTTGACATCTTTTGTAAAATACCGCTACTTCCGATAAATGGATACCAAACCGGACCTGAAAAAAAAATCATTCAATATTTCATTAATTATTCTTGGCCGTATTTCCACACTAAAAACGTTAACTTTTTCCCAGTTTTTTTTGTGTAACGTAAATATAAGACGGCCATATTCCGAACTGCGGTCAAGGACATCTATCGACGTGAAGTTAGCAATAATAAACACGCGAGCCGTTACAGTGCCGCCATTTTTTAGTTGTTGCGACGCTACAGTGCGGTGTGGTGCTTTCGCAAGGTAACTGTGTCTCTCCATTGGTAAGTTATAAAAGTTGTAAAGTTTATTGAATTTATCTGCATTTACTGCTTTAATTTAATAATACTGTAATAATTTAAGTTAAAGTGTAGTATATAATTAAGCTAAAGAAATCTTATGTCAATCAAAACAATTAAATTTTTCATGAAAACGTCTGTCCTCCTGCCGTATATCCCCTGGCAAAATAGCTGCCAGTAGAGACACTCTGACCAGGAGAGATAATAAGCACCATATAATGTTTGTGCAAACTATCTCTCAACCTTAGTTTTAAATGACTTAAATAATTATGGTAAATGATTATTCTTATGATAAAAATCAATAAAAGAGGTCTTATTGATATTATATCATTGTTTAATATTGTTATAGATTATGGCACCCACGAAAAAGTTAACACACCAACTGAAGAAACATTAGAGAAGAAACGAGAAGCAGAGAGACAGACATCAATGGATTAACAATGATCCAGAAAAGTATGCATTGCAAAAGCAAAAATAAGAGGGAAAATATTTTAAAAAGAAGGAGATAGGAATAAAAAAAGTTGATCAAATGACTCCTAAAGAGCAACGTTTACGTAAGGCACGAAAGATATGGAAAAAGAAGGCAAGAGAGCGTAGGCAGCGACTTGCTCTTCAAAATGTAACTTATGTTCTGGTAACGCCATCAATTTCAGATGTTGATAAGTAAATGCCAAAAAAAAAGAAGAGAAGTAGCTGCCAAACTTAAATCAGATCGAGCCAGAAGACAAAGATATTTAATTTTTAAAAAAAGATGAGACTATGCAAAAACTAAAGACTAAATTAGCACGTTACAAAAAAAGATTACAAAGGTTACGAAAGCCTGAAAAACTTACACCTAACAGCAAAGTAAAACAAGTTCTTAAAGTGCCAGAGACAGTAAAGAAAAATTTGCATTTTGCAGAAGTGCTCAACCAGCAATTAAAAGAAAATTATTCTGCTTTCCCAAACGAAAAAGAAAAAAGAATTTTTAAAAGAATGATACACGGGAAATTAGTGATCCGCTTTCGGAGTCCGAGAACTAGGAACAAAATTCATCTGCCAGTAAACAAATCATTACACCAAAAGGTGGCAAGTTCCCGATGGAGGATGAACAACAACCGTCGACATCGAAGAAAACATTCAAGAACGACGACTTTATTCTAGTCAAGCTACTATTCATAAAACATAGTACCGTTACGTGGCTATATACGGGTTTGGAAAAAGATGACGAGATACAGGTTGTTTTCTGTAAAATAGGGGATAACACTGGAAAAATATTTTATTCATCTTAGAAGATCAGATTGTCCAGACACTCCCTTCACCAATTTTTTTTTTTGAAAGGGCAGAACTTTTTCTACTCTTTCAAAAGTCATTGAATGTGTTTGAGAAAGCCTAAGCATTTTATTTTTTGTTCATGTAGGCAGACTTGTGATAATCAGGATAATGTTCATATTACGGTATTGATTATGTATGCGTTTCATTAAATAAACATGTTTTAATCAGAATATAAAATGATAAAAGGCACTCTCTTGCCTAGGTGACCACCATTCATTTGTTTTTTTTTAATTTTATTTTATCTTCATTTAATGAAACGTATTTATAAAACAATACCGTAATATGAACATTATCCTAATTATCACAAGTCTGAGTTTCATCTAAAAGCCGCTTCTTCTCAGCGTGTCGATGGCAAATTTTTATTACATATTTTTGGCCCAAAATTCAGCTACGCAAATTCCGCTCGCTGATGCAGTCATAAGATCGTCAAGTGTGCAAGTGTTAGGGCATGCAGCGCAAGATGGAAGATGGCCCATTGTCTGTGGAGACACACCGCATACACATTTGAGATCTGAGCCGACCATGAACCCCCATCTAGAGAGATTATCCTTGGTACGGCCGACTTGGGTTCGGAGTCTATTCAGAGATTTCCAAGTCGGCCACGGCAAAGCATGTCCAGATGGAAGGCTTTCAGATGGCTTGATGAAGCCGTCAGGGGGCTTAAGCAGCTCTCGCCAGAGATCACATCTCGCTGTGGAGGCATTACTATTCGCTGGGCTAGCTAGGCCAACGCACCCAAAAAAGCTTTTATGGCTTTTCAGCCTCTGGGGCACTGGAACATAATTGTGCATTGGGTGGCGTGAATCAGCTTGTAGCTTTGTTCTCTTGGTGCGACTGGCTATGGTCCTACGGACTTTTGGAGGCGCAATCCCAGTTAGTGGATACAGCATTCGTACCGGGGTCGGTTTAAGGCAACCACTAATAATCCGGCACGTCTCATTTAGAGCTGTATCCACTAGATTGGCTTGGGCAGAACGGTCCCATACTGGGCAAGCATATTCTCCAGCGGAGAAGCAGAGCGCCATTCCAGTTGTTCGCAGAACTTGAGGAGACGCTCCCCATTTGGTAGATGTAAGGCGGCGCAGCAAGTTATTTCGGGTATGCACTTATAGGTCATCATTGAGGTGCATGAAAGGAGCCTCCCCGAGCGACGTATTCTACCAACCCCTGATACGTCCGGCGCACCCTGGGCAATCGACTTCTGTCGGTTGGCTAATCCTTTCACCACGATGGCAAATATAAAAGCCGCTAGTCTATTGAATTAGTATTAATGAAAGATTCTTTGATTATTTATTAAACGGTGGCATGATTTACATTTAAAAAAGGCTCTAATATTCAGCTATATTCGGCTGTGTTTATTTTGTTATAGTTAAGTCTGATTAATATGAAAGTCTGATAAAAATGATAGTATGATTATAACTGTTAAGTAAAATGTTAATAACAGTTGATTTAATTAACGATTTATTTACCCTGGCCTTCTAAAAAGTAACAATATATGTATTAAGTGACTTGCCCTTACAAGAAAAGGTACATAAGCGGGACAAAAATCAAAAGTGTTTAATAAAAAAAAAACCGGCCAAGTGCTAGTTGGACGGAGGCAAGGGTTCTATATAAACTTATAGGTATTTTGTTATTAACAACCTTTACAACAATGTGCTGTAAGATATTAATTCTTGCCTACTTTCATGATTCTAGGTCAACGGGAAGTACCGTATAATTTAGAATCTCTTGAGTGTCCAAAAACACGTTTTTTTGCGGCATAAACGGCCATATCTATTTTTACTTTTACTTAGAAGAGTTTGGTTTTTTTAGGAGAGTTTGAATTTTTCACAGCTGAGTATAAGGGTAATTTCAACTCGATACCTCCACGCGTTCCCGAGACAAAAGATCTTGACAGATAGACGGACAACAAAGTGATCCTTTAAGGGTTCCGTTTTTTCCTTTTGAGGTACGGAACCCTAAATACCATTATGCTAATTGCCCGTATCCACTATAGACATAAAACCTCTTATCGTAGAATCACGCAATTAGATAATTGCATTCAATTAAATAAAGCGTCTCGGTTTCGCACTAGCCGGGGCAGATCGCTAGTAAGACATAAATATTAAAACGACTCTGTAAAGGAGACCATAATTGAGTTCGATTACTACAAATAATAGGCATAGAGCGAAAACATGGCAGTCAAGGGCAAATTCACACGTGTTGTAAACTTTGCTACATTTTATTGTTGTTAGGTTGCCTAGCGGCATCTGTGGCACATATGAAGACATCACAAGTTTCAGAGACTCCTAGCGACACCTTTCTACATGCATCGGTACTCCTGAGTGCCGGCTCAACCTACCCTCTCACGTAGTTCATATAAACGACCAACAGATGTTCAAAATCAAAACCATGTAAATTATCGTTGTTTCCATACTAAATTAAAACTCTCTTTATAACGACTTTTATTACTAAAAGGCCCTTAATAAGTTAAGGGCCGAGTCCAGATAGTCTTGATATAATTACCGAAGCATCAAAAATGGGGACTGGATTCCGGTGACTTGATTTGCAAGAAATGTTAACGATAAGTATCAGCATTATTTATAATGTAACTGATTTTAATAGTAATATTGCATCAAATCCTTCTTCTTTGCATTTCGATAGCTTCAAATAATACCTGACCAGGGGCTGCAGTCTCGACATAGATAGCGACAAAAATCGGTCGTTAAGTCATAACGATGTCAAATTTCTTTAATAGATTTTCAACCTTAAGAATTCGAAATAAAGTTGAAAATCTATTAAAGAAATTTGACATCGTTATGACTTAACGACCGATTTTTGTCGCTATCTATGTCGAGACTGCAGCCCCAGATCAAAATCAAATCATTGACTCGTTACAAAAACTTACTCAGAAAGTGAATCCCAATGAAACTAGCTACGTCATTGAAAATCACAATGGTACATTAAGGTAGTGTTACATACACATCAGAGAACTCTAAGTAGATACGTACAAGACCTTTCAAAACGTCCTTCCATGAACTACAGTGTCAAGATAATATTCAAGAATTATTGCGGACTGCATTTTGCTGTGGAATCTTGAATTAGTCAATGTCAACTAATCGATAGTTTGTGGTTTTAAGTTGTGAACACACACACCATGGAGCAGTTTTTATTAACATTATTTATTTTTAAGCCCCAGTCTACGAAAATTTACATCCTGTCAAAATATTCGCTTAAGTTTACAATGTTATTTTGGCCAAAGGAGATCCGCCAAAATTGCCTCAGGCCCTGTAAAAGAAATATTGAACCTGGGGTTTTTTGTATAGGACTTGGCGATCTTCTTTATTAATTAATTGCAGTTAATTTTAGTAAAAAAATATATTGGTTAATATATCTACTTAATAACTACGTATTCCTTTAAAACTCATAAAACTAGCTATTGTTGGTTAAAACAGGCGATGAAAACAGGTCTCCCGTGTCCAACGCAAACCCGAGTTTCGTTTGAGCACTTCTTACGAGGCAAAAGAGGCTATATTGCAAAATCAATCGAGCCAAGAAACACCTTTATATATCCTAGTCTTAAAATAAATTTTGGTTCAAAATCTTTTATTTTCTTAATCTGATTGCAATCATATCGATAATTTTGTCGGTAAAATACGTACTTTCTGTCAATAGTTATGTATTATAATTCGATTTCATTGAAGGGCCAACGTTCAATTACAATTGGCAAGACAATATAATCGGGATTTTTCGGATCAGCTCAACAATTCTCAATGCAATACAACAAATACAGGGTGCAAACGGACCCCTCACGAAGCCTTCAACCACGTACTACGTAAAAAAATTTGCTGCGAAACGATTTTTTTTTTGGAGGTCAAAAATCACGTTTTACCGTAGAACTCAATGTCATCAACTGCCTAGCCTTTTCCCAACTCTGTTAGGGTCGGCTTCTAGTCTAAACGGATGCAGCTGACTACTAGTATTTTACATGGAGCCACTGCCTATATGACCTCCACAACCCAATTAGTACTGGTTAATACGATACCCCTTGTTAAGACTGCTTGTCAGACTTTTTGGGCCAGTGACTATGGTGCTAAAAACGACTGTCAAAGATCTACAGATGACAGCCGGGACTAACGGCTTAACGTGCTTTACGAGGCACGGAGGAAACTCGGTATGTAATGGGCGGTCACCCACCTACAGACCAACCTAGGCAAGCACGGCTTAACCTAAAGATCGACGGCAGCGGCCGTTATTATTTAGCCACGAGCTCGTCAATGAACCGTATGTAAAGCATTCACAACGTTGAGCTGATAGATGCATTGAATAGTAGTCGTGGAGGTTATAAAAGTAAAGTTACAAAACATTAAAGATTTGTATTTAAAAAAAGTCTTGTGAAAAAGTTAGAACTCTTATATCTCCGTAACTAGAAGGTTCCCAGGTATGATACAATGATACTCGCTAAATATTTGAGGATGCCACGAATATTTATTTATCGTTTTTTTTTTTTGTGCGATTGCGAATATTTTATACGGACAAGAATGTAGAGCAGCTATAGCATCATATCAGATTATTTTAGTAGGGTAGGATGTCAAAGGGGAGCTTCCCGCCAACAAGATTTTTTTTGCAGTGTATTTTCTTATTTTGCACACCCAGACTTAAGCCTTAAGTTGACACTGTAAATAATCATGCCGTTATTTAAAGTTGTATCGTGTATATTTCTTATTATGGCAACATTATAATGTAAAATAAATGACTATTACGAGTATCATCGAATGCAGTTGATATTTATTTCGGAGTCTGAGTTTATGTAAAATAACTGCCAAACACACTGTTGGCAAAAACTGATTAATCAGTCTACGTTTTTAATATACAATCTTCGACTTTGGCCTCGACTAAACTGTGACAATTTGCAATTTGATTTACCCATTGTTTCTTTTTTAAAATAACTAAAGCTCTAGCCAATTTGAGGTCAAATTAGTTGACACTCGCCGATTGTGGCAACTAACTTGTAAGGAGGTGTTCAAACAAACAAGAATAGTCGCGTGACCTCCTAATCATTAAAAGAATCGACGCACGCAGTCGCGTCCCGCATCCCGCGCGGGATTCGTCTCTAGGTTCGATTTCCAGTGTGGCCAAAATAGAAGACAAGAAAAGTGTCAACAAATATGCTAGATTCCTTAATAGAAGGCACCAGTTCCGAACGGATCAAGCGAAAAGAAGTTGCTGGTCGTCGTAATAAATGAATACTGAGCAAGAGTATTTTCAGCGAGAGACGCAATTAATACAATAGTCTGGCGAATACAGTCGATGCCATGAATATAAAGCAAACTTCGCAAACGTTATCGCTGACGGAGACCTTTTAAACATCCCACAATTGCAATACATCGAGTTAATTTTGTTCGTCTTGAGAAGATACTAGTTACAAGATCGATACTGGAGGATACAGAATATAATTTCTACTTTTATTCTGTAATAATAATAGATTATCGCTTTGCAGCTGGATCAAGGGCTTGATTCAGAAAGCAGTACTTCTAGAGACGGCGCGTATCGTTAGGAGGTTCCTCTCTCAAGAGCCCTGACCATCGGTAGCTCAGACCCTGTTCCCGATGTCTTTGACCTACTATTTTTTTATATTTTTAATTGTTTTTTTTATATTACTTTGTATATGAATATTTAAAAATGTAAATTCTATGTAAAGAAAATAAATAAAAGAAATAGATTATTTTAAATTGAATCTCAGAGACAGTGGAGATTTTCATAAAGCAAGAAAAAATAAATCTCTGGAGGAAAGATACACAAAATATAAGTTCAAAGAGGATACAGAATATAATTTCTACTTCTATTCTGTAATTTATTACTTTCAATGGAATCTCAGAGACAGTAGAGATTATTATGTATTATGAGGACAAATTAAATAGCAGCACGAGCCACGAAGGACGAGAAAACGCTGAAGTTCCAATGTAAGCAGTTTTGAAAAATCTACAAATGAAAAACAAATTGCCATTTATACACAGATCACATCAAAAGCAGAAAAGGTTATCAAATGTTCAAAGCTGAGTATTTATTGTTTAGTTACAAGTTTATTGAAACAACAACGAAATACAAGCCAAACTATAACAAAAACAAACAAAACGATAACGACTTCTTTGATTTTAGATACCAGTAGTAAAAATTGTTTAATTATTACGATAAATGAAATACTTATTACTACTATTTTTTTCATTAAAACGAGCGAGTCAAATTATGACGGTTTTTTACTTAGTGATAAAAGATAAATTTTAAAATAACTATACACCTGTCGAAATAATGTTTTCTTTTGCAACAATAGTTAATGTGTCATAACCAGAATTGTAATTAAGAACAATGTAAATTAGTAATTCGTCATTTCCACGTCAACTGTGGCAGCGTTAAGACTTTAACTAGATGTTTTGGGCACAATGGAGAAGAGAATGCTGCTGTGCCATGAGATGCTTATGAAAGATGTATCTGCCGATATCTCAAAAATATCGCTGAACAACTACCAAGGAATCAACGCTAGAACTTTAAAAGACAAAGTTGACATAGCCTCTGTAACACTAGTTATGTAGTTCGAAATTGTCAATCTTCAAAGTCATGTTCTAAAATCTTCCACTAAGTTTTGAAAATGGCTTATACTGTGTAAAATCAGAATTAATGGCAAACACATAGGTGACACAAATACGATTTGTGTTCTGCTAATTTAATCAAGGCAGCTCGCCATTTTTCTTCAAAGAATTATATTTAAGGTTCCATAGTCTATTGGCAAACCCTTATGATATCGTCATGGCCGTCTATCGGTCAATCCGTTTGTCTTTCTGTCCATCCGGATTGCCAACAGTAATTTTACTCAGGGACGACACTTACTGTATCGATAAAAATTGGAAAGGTGTATTTAAAATCATCATCATCTGCCTAGCCCTTTCCCAACTATGTTGGGGTCGGCTTCCAGTTTAACAGCTGAATACCAGTATTTTACATAGAGCGACTGCCTATCTGACTTCCACAACCCAGTTAATACTGGGTAATACGATACCCCTAAATAATGGTGTAACTTAACTATGACAAAAAAAAAGAATGAACTGTGTTTTCAAATATTATGAGAAACGAAATTATTTTTCGGGTTGGTAAAAGCAACATTGTGCATCACTGTGTAAACATTCATCCTAAATACGTAAGAGTTGTTAAAAATAATAATTAGGATTATTATTATTTACCTAGATAGGTATAGTACATAGTAAGTTTATGGTACAAGATCTCGCCGAATCTAAAATTTGGCCACATCATGCGAAGACTAGATGACAACTGGAATGAGTGCGCGACGGCCTATGACCAATACGGTCACCCGGACAGACACGAAAAGCAAATATAATTAATAGCAAAAATGAATAGCTAGCTTTAGGCCGATATTTTTTCCATAGGAATGTACATACTTCCAGGATATAAAATATAATTTATGCCTTAACCACGAATAAATTATATTTTACTGTTACCGGATGGCATACCGTTCCAATGACTCCAAACACCAGGAATAAAGTACGAACGCCTCTCCACCACACTTCTCAATCGGCCACATTAAGCGAAAACTACCAACCTGGACGTGGTTGACAGCCGACAAGCAAAACGCTAGACCAACCCGATCCTGGAGTCCTACGGGTTATCTTTTTAGGAAACCTCAAAAGACCAGGACTGATATATCTGGCGTGAAACCAGGACAAGAAACCAACAAGATGGAGCACGATCCGCACTCAGGAACCAAATCTTAAAAAATATGTTCGGACCCAAGATGACTTGGATCCGAACATAGATTTTAAGATTTGGTGACCGTAACCTCACCGTAACCGTGGACATGTGTGCCTAATCGTTTTCCGTTTACACCGAACGTGAAAAGGTAACAGAGCGACGGACAGATTCATTAAATATTTCAATGGTTTAGTCCATTATACGCACAAATTGAGACTATCATCAAATTAACATAAAGAAACTTGATAAGACAAAGGAAATGCTAAATAGCGCTTAATTTATTCTTTGTATAGGTAATAAACTTTCTCTAAAATTCCATCTTTATAATTCTGCCTAAAATACCTTGCCAAATAATCGTGCGAAATAGTGCCGTTACAGACTTTTATTTTTAGGGTTCCGTAGTCAACAAGGAACCCTTACAGTTTCGCCATGTCAGTCCGTCTGTCCGCAGCTTAGCTTTAAGACTTAGTACTAAAAAGCAGCAATTTGGCATGAATATACACAATTGAATTCGGTTAATTGACCTATACTAGTTTTCTTAGGTATAGGGCACATAAAATAATGAATCTAATATCAAATCCTGGCACTATAGTTTATTTTATCTATAAAACCTGAGCAAAAACAGAAATTTAATAAATCGACATCATACCAATACAAAACTACATTTATCATAATAAAAACCACAATGGAACACCGATGAAACAAAATCATTCTCTATTGTGTTATAATCCAGAACGTTTACTTGCACGGCCGGCATGTTATCACTAAGACTTGATATGATTTGTAGCCATACCATGGAATATCTACTTCCAAGTATTCAAAGTTTGCTGATCATAGTGTATTTTGATAAAACGATGGACATAATCATGAGTGATGGTTAGGTACGTACCTATGCAAGTATATTACGCATGTGCGTTTTATCAAGTATCAATTATTCTCAATTATAAGGATAAAACAGAATAATTCCTATACTTAACACATACACATAACACAAGCAATCAATTTGATAATTATGGTTATATCGCAAATGCTTACCTTAAAAATACGTGATTGTGACAATTTGAAATTATAACATATTATATAAATAAAGTAGCGAAAAGTGGCACAATTTGAAACCATTTTCTTTTTTAATCAATCAACATAAACAATTTTTTAATAGAACATAAATAAATTAACTTACCCGGCGGAAACTTCCTAGGCTTAATAGTTGAGATAAACGCATACAAAATCAATGCGACCATGAACAGTAGTAGAAACGTAGGGATCATTTTTAAAGATCGTTATTTTTACAGTGAGCAGTGTACAATACGCGTGTGGTATAAATATCCACTGGCGGCCTACTCGGCAACCGAAACGCAACTGTTCAACGCGGACAGCGAGCGTCAATTTTAGTACGAAGGATTTATGTTTGGTGATGTCCTTGTTGTAGCGTGATCACATAACTATTCAATGAATTTAATACTACATATTAAACGTGACACCGACACGGTTGTTTCAAAGTATCTACTTATTAAAAATCTTAAACTAATTCATTCATTAATTTAATCACTGACTGTCAACACGCAGACTAAACTCCAGGGTCTACAAGCATGCGGTTAAAAATTATTGAAATGACAAAGGTGAGCACTAAAGAAGCCTTTTTGCTTAATTCCCTAGTAGGTTTATATAGGATACTAGCTGTTGCCCGCGACGTTCGTCCGCGTGAAGATATTATAAAAATATTACTTTTCCTATTTAATCGGATTTTGTTAACAATTTTAAGAGTTGTAATTTTTTTGCGCGGTTACTTAATTCATTTTCTAAAATTAAGATAGCCTAAGTTACTCCTTTTCTGCCAGTCAGAGTCCCGTCAAAATCGGTCCAACCGTTTCGAAAATTAGCCGGAACAAAACAGACAGACAAAATATTTAACAAAAAAAGGTTTTTTTTTGTTTTAATCACCATCATGCATTAATAAGCTGGTATTTTAAAATTACAAACAGTAATTTCAATTTTATTTATTAATTTAGATATACAGGGTAAAAACGACTCTATCACGAAGCCGTCAACCAAGCATTATGTACATCAAACTAAGAAACTCTACGCAAAAATTATTGCTAGGATACGACTATTTTTTGGGGTGAAAAATCACGTTTTACGGTAAAACTCAATGTAGCACACTCAAAACATTGTGCTGATGGATGCTTTGAATAGTAAACGGGTCATGGGGGTAATTAAAGTAAAGTTATTACCTTAAAAACTAGTATTTTAAAAAAACTTGTGAAAATTTTGGAACTTTTACCTACAATATCTCCGCGTTGTTTTATGGTTCCATTGGTATGTACAAAAACATTATCGCAATGACGACGGGGACAACAAATGCCTTTCGGCTTTGTTAAGGACATTTTTACAGCCTTTTAGATGTATAGATGAAAGTTTGAATAGAAGGTCCTCATTTTTTAAATTAGAAATGTGAAAGTTATTGGAAAGTGGGTACGGACAATTTGCGGTCGCGGGTCCGGACACTGAACTCGAAGTTCGTCATTTTTGGAATTGGTGTTTACTTCCTTTTTTTGGAAAGTCATACCTTAAGCTTTGTTTACTATAGAACTAATTACACATTTTGTTTATTTTCTTTTTATTATTATAAACCCTGGGGGTATGTTGTAGATACACTTTATAAGGTTCCATATATCCGAATGAAAAACAGAACCCTTACAAGACCATTCGTGTGTCTGTACAGTTCATCTGTCACAGCCAATTTGCTCTAAATGTGCTAGACCGATTAAGTCGAAATTTTGTACACATGTGAATACCTGTGACCCAGAGTTGGACGATTATTGTAAATAAAGTAATGAATGTTGAATTCACTTTAAAGAGGGCAAATTAAGAAAGTTAAAGATCTCATTTTTCGATTCTAGGATCTGTCTTGGAGCTGAAAAAATCACGGTTTAAAATTTAGTATTTATAACAAAGTAAAAACGAAAAATATCACGAGTAAGTAGGCTTTGCAAGATAACGAGTAATCGACCAACTTATAAAATGCACTTGGTGAAGCTGGATTTTACAACTCCTTCTTCAGTTAGTTACCACTGTCCTATGTGTACTTTTAAGACGTTATTAGCCGTTAAACCGTGAAATTAATAGGTTCAAACAAAATTAAAAAAAAAAAACTCATTTATTTCAAACAACAAAGTCCACAGTGTAAGGCAAGGTTGTTAGTAACAAGAATTTTTTATCTAATGTTGGTAATTAAAAAGAAGAAATTCCGCATTTTTTGACCTATATCTAATTAGCTGTCTTCCCTTCCCCAAACCGGTTGTAACCGGTTTAGTTTGAGTAACTTTGCATAATATGTCATTTTGTGTTTTAGTGTCTGGTATCTGTTGTAAAGGTAGCGGTTGGTGAGTGTCGTTATTTTGTTTTGCGCAATACTTTATAATTATGATGAAATAGGTAGGTACAAAGTACCTACTCAATGTTGCCAAGTACTTACTGGGAACTACTCGGCAAACTTGGATAAATAGTTGAGGATAATTGATAATCTGATAAAATAACTTTGGGTACATCTATAGATATTTCAAAAGAATGTCACTTTTCGTATCTTTCTGTGACCGCATTATTCTTCTTATCTACTTCACGGATTTTAATGCAGTTTCGATCAAAATAGAGAATCTTTTCCGAAAGGTTTAAGTGTATGACAACATGATACATTTCTATATTGAACTTACATGAAAAACACAATTACTTGTCGCTTGTACCTGCAGAGTTCGTTAGAATAGATGGCTCTACTTGTTTTTACGAAATCAATACTCGTAGCTGCAAGTATTTTTTTACATAGCTAACTATGAAGTTGCAACTATAAACGTTTGTATTTTTTAGGGTTCTGTACCCGAAGGGTAACCAACGGGCCCCTATTACTAAGCCTCCGCTGTCCTTCCGTCTGTCTGTCAGCGAGCTGAATATCATGATCCGTAAGAGGAAAACAGTTGAAATTTTCATTGTATTTCTATTGCCACAACAAAATAAATTAAAAATAAAAGGGGGCTACGATGGTACGGAACCCTTCATGCACGAGTCCAACTCGCACTTGGCCGGGTTTTTTTAATTCTTATTTAGAAAACCTTTGTCACACTTCTTGAACTGTTTACAACGATAGGTACATTTTGTACTGACGGCGACGTACTCGCAGTACATCTAACCATATGTGGGTTAATCATTCATATTTGGAATCATGAAGGACGAATACCTGATATGTCAGTGTGGGTCTCGCGCAAAGAATAAATCACGACGAGACTCTACCTATTTAAGCCGTTACGTACGGTACGTTAATGTTTTCTTCATTGTTTGTCTTTTTATTTTAGTATATCCGTGTTAATTTCTTCTCTCTTCTTGTCAACAACCATCGTCATCTTCACCACCATCTTCCTCTCACCAACAACCACACACATCTACATCATTATACTTCTCTCCTCAATCAAAAAAATGGAGACACGTTCAAAAAGAAAACAAATAGGACCGCTGCCCGGGGGCGATCGCCGGGGCGCACCTGGAGCTGACGCTGGGTGTCTCAGCATGCGAACCGTCAGCGGTGAGGAGTTGAACAGGCGGGCTCTCACCGACAAAGATACTAAAGCCGAAATCATTGACGATGGGGACAGACTGACGGACAGGACAGACACCCCTGTGGAACCGTATAGTCCAAGCACAGTCTCATACACACCTTCTAGGCGATCTTCACCATCTATACCATCGTCACCAACACTTTCATCACCCCCCATTATTAGTTTAAATACAGTCACACACACTCCGACCTTGAATGTTGCGCGGGGGGTATCTACATTTTTGCCCGCGTCCACCAAGGCTGGAAAAGCAAGAGTTCGCATGAAATGGAGTAAAGAAGTAAATCTATTTATCATGCGGACCTACTTTTATATCACTAAATAAGAGACCGACATGACCACCTATAGACAACAATTGCATAAGCTTTTTACACGACAATACCCCGAGATAACCGTATCAGAACAGAGAATTTCAGATCAGAGAAGAGCTATAGTTAGATATAAGCTTTTATCTCAAGAAATAATAGACCAATTAAAAGAAGAGACACGAATACAACTACAAGCAGATGACGATGCTACCTAACTATTACAAAATATAACCGATATTGCCCAACAACCCCAAACACAACCATATTCAGAATTACAACCTAGTATTCAATCTCAACTATACAATCAATCGCAAGCTAACACGCAAACATCACACATCCACACAAACTGAATACATAACCATTACGCTAGAAAATAATATTGAGACCTTAGTCGTCCAAAATCATAACCTAAACACAGATACATACATCCAAGAAATACATGATAAATTCAGAACAACCCTCGCACAATACTCTGGGATGGATCCAGCAATTCGACCAAGGTTACCTAAACTCCGATATGGCCCTAATCATTTCCGCTTGGTTAACTTATTTATTGAAAATATACTAAACCAATTTATTTCCGACGAAACACCACTTATTGATATACACACACTTATATATTTCACAGCAGTAGTTAAATCTAAAGAACTTAACTTTAAAATCACAGAAAACACGGGAAACATAAGACCAAAACAGAATATCAAGCCAGCATGGCAACAGAGGTTAGAAAAAGACAGAAAAATTAAGAGCAGATATTGGTAGACTTACACAATACATTAACAACAACAGATCAGGTAAAGTGGTTAGGAGAGTTGAGGCTATTTTTAGAAGCCATTTGATCCATACAAGGCACGAGCATAACAACAGAAAACCAGAGGAGTTCTTACACACTATAAAACAAAAGCTGGCGCTTAAAGAAGATATAAAAAAGCACAATAGCGTAAAAACGATAACGCCATATTTGCCACCAATGAAAAAATGTTCTACAGAAACCTAAACAAACCAAACACTGACACAAATTACGACCACATAACCACAGGCACAATCAGGTGGCAAATGTTATTCACCAAAGATTGGCAGTCCAATACTCACTCATACATGACACAAACACTCCATACTACAATTACACACCACAAGTTACCCTCGAAAATGGTACTCATAAGCTTTACTATGACCGCGCCATTCTCACCGACAGGACAATTCACTATAATAGACCGGATATAATACTACAAGATAAAATAAATAAAGTCACTTAATAGATATCGCAGTTCCCAACACACAACATACAAAAAACAATCACAGAAAAAATTAGTAAATACGCAGAACTCAAACAGGAAGTAACAGGAATAAGGCGCCAGGAAAAAATTTATGTGGTCCCGACAGTCCTCTCTACAACAGGTGTTATCCCGAATCACCTAGTCCATAGCCTCAAATTACTAAGTCTAAAAGAAACTCTCTATATCACCCTACAAAAAGCTGCAATTTTAAATACATGTCGAATTGTCAGAAAGTTCATGCAAATAGAAGAAAACGAAATAGGACCTCATCACAACACACCCTAAACATAACACACCACACGCTGCATTTACTTTGGTTTAGGCCCGTAAATGTAGTTGGAAGTACCAGTAAGCTGAGAAGCAAAAGCACATCCCAAAAATAATAATAATAATCTGTGGCTCGAGTGTCAAATCGAATTGACGTATATTTTTTCTGTCCGATTTTAATTTAATTAATTTAATATTTTTTACCAAATTACCTACCTCACAAAACTAATTTACAAGAAGACATTAAATTATACTACACAATAGACGGGACATAACGAAAAAAATCGTTATCCGATACATTTGTCCTAGTGGACAAAAGTCGCTCAGTCTAGTGTGGTACGTCTGTATGTTAAGTCGCATTCGTGTCAAACTGTCAAACAAAAGAAAAATATTGTCTAAGAAAATATGCCGAGTTGCGCATTACGGTATTGTAAATCTCGTTATGGTAGAACGACTGGATCTAACTTCGGTTTGTTTTTGTAAGTATTTGTTATATTTACTCAGTAATTAGAATTAAATAATTTTAATAAATAGTTCTAGAACGTATGTTAATTTTGTAATAAACGCCCTCTATTGCTAAATAGTTTTACTACTGAATTGCAGAGATGTGATGTTGTTTATCGATTTTGTTATCGATATTTTATGAGGTAAATAATAAATAACACTTAAAATATAATACCGTTTGAACATAATCATATAATTTAATTTAAATGTCAATAAAGTATCAAGTATTTTATATTTATATTTAATTTTGAAGGGACCTAAGATTTTATTTTAATTAATCATTACTTCATTAGTCATTGATGTAAAAATTGTACGGTATCTCAATAACTTTTCTAACAATTTGTCATGATAATGACGCCTGTTACCGTAGTCATTCTGCGACCACGACCGCGAAGCTGCAGTGTTTAATTTATGAAATAAAACACTAAAATAATAAATTTAAAGATGCGATGTAATCTGGTTAAAATTTGTTTTGTTGATTCTTTATTAGGTAGGATATTGTTAACGACTTCTAAAAATTTATGTTAATGGATAAATAAAAATAATTGTATTATTATTATACTTATTGTAATTTACTTTGTAACTGTGTGTGTAATTTTTTTTGTGAAATAAAATTTATTTATATATCTATTACTATCTTTAATGATAATTTAGTAATATGGATGTAATGGATGTTTGGCATTTTTTTCAATCTATTCAAATGTGAAAAAAAATTGTCTTGAAACTTTTATTAATATTTTCGATACCTTGTTATTTAAATGGTAACATCCCCACACAAAGTTTCTAGTATGCTATTCAAAGCTAGATGTCGTTACTGACATTTGGTGTCCCCAATAGCCGCTCTAATTTTGCTATATTATGCTAGATGGCGTTACTGAGACAAGGGATCACAGTTTTCTATGCCATTTCTTCGCATAGCCTCTCTATAGTATAATTTTAATCTCTTTGTTTACAAGCATAAATAATGAAAAAGAAAAAAACTTACCAAATAAAAACTGAAAACGACTCTACAAAAAAAGGCAAATACAAAAAAAAATTGATGAAGATGATAAATTGAAAAATATACCGATGCTTACAAGATACCGAGCCAAACAAAAACAAGAGGCACACCCACCATCTCCGGGCTCGTCGCTCAGCGCCACATCCGTGAGCGCTGCGTCACCGGTCGTTGCAGTTGCGTCGAGCTAGAGTGACGAGTTTTTCTCCCCGCCGTCGAGACCACCGCCACCACGACGAGGAAGAGGACGGCCACCAGCGGGCTTGGGACCTCGAGGCCAACAGGCCACGAACAGGGTCCCCGCTGCCGGTGGAAATGTGTCGCGCATTCGATGAACGCAGTCCATGAAAGAAAATGTAATGCGCGCATATTACGGGGCTACAGAGGGAGGAATTAACCTCTCAAATAGACTCAGACAGAACTAGACGCCCTGGATAGGAGGGTCCGTACATTGTTGACGGCATATCGAATGCATCACCCGCGTTCTTCTGTTATGAGACTGTATATCCCGCGGAGGTGTGAGGGTCGAGTCTTTTTAAACGCTAAGACTCTCCACAATCGCGAGATATGCAGTCTCAGGGAATATTTCCTTGAAACCGCCGTGGGGATGCATCGAGATGTAGTCGCGGTAGACAAGGGGCTTACCCCGCTCTCCTTGGCTAAATAGAACTGGCGCAAACCTGTAGTGATTGACACTAACGACCGCATGGAGGTATGGCAGAGTAAGGAGCTTCACGGACGCTTTTTCCAGGCCCGTATGTGCCCGGTGTAGATCTATCAGCGTCTGTAGCCTGGCTACGTTCCGGGGACCTCTTCGGAGAAACCGAAGGTTTTGTCTGTGCAATTATGGATGAAGTTATGATGACGAATAACTACCGGAGATTTATTGTGAAGGACGGTACGGTTGACATTATGTCGGGCATGCCACCGTCCAGGCGAATCAATCCGTTACATTATCTCCGGGTGTTCTCGTCTGGCTAACGGAGAGTACTTGCATAGACACAACCTTGTAGCCAGGATTATCCATCAGCAACTTGCTCTAAAATACAACCTTGTGGAATCGGAAGTACCGTACTATAAATACATGCCCGACCCAGTTCTCGAAAATGGCAGAATCACATTGTACTGGGATCGATCACTGACAGGACTATTGTAGTCAATAAGCCTCATATAGTGGTGGTGGATCGGTCAGAGCGGCGCGCAATGATTATTGACATAACGGTCCCGCATAATAATAATAATAAAATATATTGGCGATGCATTGAAGACAAAAGTGGCAACTGCCAAGATCGATGCCATTTGTCTAATGGAGCATTAAAAGTAACTAGTCAGCATATACATGTTCCTAGTGGAGCTATGATTGAAAAAAGGCATATCATATGCACTATGAAAGATCTGGCAAGCCGAACTCAGTCCGCACCTCAACAGATTATTGCAGATACCATCAGCACCGCATCAATCGAGGCAGCTGGAAAATTGCCAACAATGCCCTCCTTGAAAACGTGCATTAATAGGAGTCGTAATGCTAATATTTCTGCCCCAGCCAACCCACTTCTCTTGTGAACCTTGACATTCCTGAAACATACACCAAAAGCTGTCGAGATGAGCCATTTTTAATATACGATACTGGTCCAAGAGAGGATAGATTCCTAATATTGCTACAAAAAAGAATTTAGAAATTTTAAAGCAAACACGTGATTGGTTTGCTGACGGAACTTTTAAGGTGACACCACCTCTCTTCAAACAATTATATTCCATACACTGTCTTTATGAGAATGAAGTTTGAAGCCATTAAGTCACAAGAAGCAGACTTGCAACCGCTGTCTATCATGACTGATTTCGAACAGGCCTCAATTTTAGCTTTAAGGGACAGTTTTCCCGCAGCATCCTTGCGAGGCTGCTTTTTTTCACTTCTCACAAAGTGTCTGGCGAAAGGTACAATCGGAAAAAGACGTCTTGCATAACTATATACACACGCCTGATTTCGCATTGTATATTCAGTTACGTGCTTTAGCTTATGTTCCATCTGAACAAGTTATCAACGCTTTTGACGAACTGCTCGAATCTCATATTTTATTAAGCATAATATTTTAAGTTTGCCTTCCTTATTTGTATATAAAGTAGCTAATTTTGTTCAAACGAATCCAAAATTATTAAGCTAGAAATAGGTAGGCCGAGCACGGCACTGATGCATAAAAGTATTTTCTATTTGGCACCAATTATCTATAATAAAATCCCTAATCTTATTAAGCAGTTACCAACTAGACTATACAAAATACAGCTTAAAAAAAATATTTTAGCGAAATGCTACTACAGCATATCAGAATTTTTAAACGAGTAAAAAACAATAGTTACATCGGCAATTAAGTTAGGTACGACATTTCTTATTTTAATATTTTTAGTTAATAACTTCTATTTTTTTAACCCTTTCGTTGTCTAAGCCTTTTTTTTTTATTTTATATCTTTTATAATAATTAATATACCCTAAAGCCATTTCTCGTAAATTTAATATTTTAAGGTAAAACCTTCTATTTTTTAAATTAAGTTACTACCTACTAGTTTTTTAGCCTAACATTTTTTTTTTGTACGCCGTTCCTATATGGCATGTAGAAACTTTATTTTTATTTATAAGACCTGTATAGTGCATACCATACCACTCATGTTTTTACAAAATAATATATCTTTATCTTTATCTCAGTTTTATGTTGTGCATTCCGGCCTTCTCCGATTAGTCGTTAATTATTTCAAAGATAACTGGATCGGAAGGATGGAAAGACGGGGCAGGCGAGCTCCTAGATTCCCAATTGATCTGTGGAATACGTTTGATTCAGTTTTTCAGGGAATTCCCCGAACGAATAACTCCGTTGAAGGGTTTCACAGAGGATTTTCGTCACTTATAGCAGCCCACCACCCTTCGATATGGAAGTTTTTGGATGGACTTCGTCGGCAACAAATCTTCACGGAGCTGAAGCTCGAGCAAATTTTGTCTCGTGGACCTAGTCGGCCTAGATATAGGCAATCATCGGCAAGATTAAAAGATTTAGTCCAATCATTTGGGGAGAGTCCGCTCCTACATTACTTACGGGCTATTGCTCATAATTTTAAGTTTCAACAGATTTGATTAAATACAGGGTGTAAACAGACCCTTGACATAGCCGTCAACCAAGCATTCTGTACATCAAACTAAGTAACTTTACGCAAAAATTATTGCTGGGTTTCGACTTTTTTTTTGGGGTGATAAATCACGTTTTACGGTAGGACTCGATGGAAAGCACTCAAAGCATTGTGATGATGGATGGATTGAATAGTACGGGGGTCGTGGAGGTGTGTTAAGTAAAAATTACTAATTACTAAATTACTTACATTAAAAACATGTATTTAAAAAAAACTTGTGTAAAAGTTGGAACTTTGACCCCCAATATCTC
This sequence comes from Noctua janthe, assembly GCA_910589295.1. Taxonomy (NCBI): domain Eukaryota; kingdom Metazoa; phylum Arthropoda; class Insecta; order Lepidoptera; family Noctuidae; genus Noctua; species Noctua janthe. Next base: position 10,256,820 of record OU342552.1, read on the forward strand.
CGTAACTAGAAAGTTCCCTGGTCCTAAACGGGGTCTGGTCCTGGTCTAGAACAAAAAAATGATCGCAACGACGGGGAGAACAAGTGCCTTTCGGCTATGTTAAGGGTCTGTTTACGCCCTTTATTAATAATAATAATTTTGTTTTTTAAAATAATAATCCCTTTTTCAGTTTGCGAGTTTTTTTTTATCAGGCAACTCAAAATCAAAATATTTTATTTCACATAGGCCTAGATGGGCACTTATAAAATGTCGACAAAAAGGTGCACGGTTCGATATGGTCGTTTCCTATGGAGAAGAACCGGCAAGAAACTCCATGGTTACTCTTTTCAAATCATTTGGTATTACAATATTATTTATGGTTACAGCATTTGTACGTAAGCATGGGGGGACAGCGTAGGCCCGACAATAACTCGTTGCTTACTACACAAAAGATGTAAAACAAAATAAAAAGTTAACAAGCAGCTATGAATCTACAAAGCCTACAATGTTCACACATTCACAAACAATCGATAAAAAAGAATCTATACAAAGGTAAGAAAATATTGTTAAATACTAAATTAATTTACAAAAAGCCGCTGTGAATGCTATAAAATTTATTTTTCCTGAAGTTGAGATTAAGGGCTGTCAGTTCCATATGGCAAAAGCTGAATGAGCAAAATAATTAAAATTAGACAAAACTAAACTCCAATACGGAGCACTGCACTGCTTTGCCTCTTCTACCCCGAAATCTAATTAATGATGGTTGGAATTACATTTTGGACGTTATGAACTCTGATGAAAAGTTAAACTCATTCAATAATTATATATTTAAGCAGTCGTTAAAAGATGAGAATGTATGAAAATGAATAAAGTGCCCCAAGGCGTCCACACCTTTAAATTAGCACTGCGCGTATAAGTCATCCTCATGAAGCAACTGAGGTGTTTTCTAGGAATTAATGAATATTATGATATCCAATTTCAGTGTCTTGCAAAGTTGCAACCTGCCACTTTACAAAATTTAAATGTCACCGATTTTTTCGAAAAGGCTTTTCAATTTGTCGATTAACATGAAATAGACCAGTCTCGTTATGCAACTCTTAGTTTTTACTACTGGTACTAATCGAATCATTTTACGTCTTTAAGTTTCCCTGAAGTATGTACTGCAAATTTGTTTTTCTAACCATTCCTATGACTACGGCTGGTGCCAAGGATCTTTTTCAAAATTAAAATGACAAAACATACTAAGGAGTTTCTATGGGGGAAGAAAGGATAGGAATATCTCGTATCTCAAAAACTACACGTAGCATTAAAAAAATAAGTATGCTGTTGTAATCCGGGTACCCCATATACTAAAAATCAGTTATAGTTTTGGCAGCAACAAAACCACTGTAGACCTGTGTTATTTACGTCCGTACGCAAAACGACCTATATCATCTATCTAAGCAATGTTTTACATCTTTCCAGGTTGCGTTGATATTCGGCACTAAATGGTGCTTGTAGACCTCAGGAACTTTTTAATATAACAACAAAAGATATCGAAAATCATGGTAAATAGCTTCTCCCAAAATCACCCATACAAAAAACAATATTCAACGATCATTTACGAAAATAATGGCTATTAACAATAACATTTCACAAACCGTGAAAAAGCCAACAAAATCTGCTGTGTATAATTTTCATAATTGCTTCTTTATTAATTCAGTATTGTTTCAACAATTAAATATTTGAATGACTAAAATACTGATCGTTCTATTATTTTATTTCTTCGAAAGTGTATTGAATGGTGTTTGTTACTGCAGTTCTCGGTTCTATAACAAAATTTCCCCACTTGTATCAAAATGTACCTACTATTACAAACTTCAGCAGTTTATAATTTTTTAAGAAAAAATAATTCTTCTAGTTTTACCTATAGGTACGTCATTTGATAAATTCAAGAGTTAGTGTAGCTCTCAAGCAAGCATTAACTTTAATGGAAAAAAGTTCCACTTACAATAAAATGGCTAAAGGGGTTGGAAGATTTTTGTACGAAGCCTGCTCTTTGGGCCTGCCTAACTTCCGCCAATTTTTTTTAAGGACATCTGAGCGTAAAACCAACAGCATTGAAATATATCTCAAATAGTAACTTTTCACTTCATACTAAATCCACAAGTAGGTGACTAAGTCGCCGGAGCAGAAATGGAAGCACATGAAGTATGGTGCCTTTTTATGTACATATTTTGCCAAAGATTTGATCTAATATTTAAACTATTAATAAACCTATGTTAACCAGGGTGTACCGGGTACACAGCCTTAACAGTAATTTAACAGTCTTTAGTCGATTCTATGACTTCGCCGGCCTAGTTAAGGTTAATTACTGCGGGCTTAGCTTTCGCTTTTTCAACTGTTCGAAACAGATACCGTGGCACTGGAACACAAAGCGCAAAGAAGGAACATGGATGGGTTTTAGTCAGTATATGTCAGACACTCCCTTCCGCTCCGCCCAGAGTGGAGGCGACCCTCTCATTTGAAATGACCCTCTCATTTGATGATTTACCATAAAAAAAGGTATTATTCTGAGATTCACGGTTGACCTTGCATTACAGTGACTATGGCTTAGCGTTGCGGGCTCTCTGCCCTCTATCTCAAAAACGGTTGGGCGTATGAAAACTCTTTCAATAAACAATTTGTCGCAAATATGCTCTACAATTTTGATGATACATGTTAACATCATAGGAGCTATAGAAACCGAGGTAGTAGCCAAAAACTGATTTTTTTGTGACATTTGACCTTGAATAACTGACGACGCAGACACGAGATTTTATGAGACTTTTGAGACAACTTTTAGAACACCAAAATGAAGGTGTATACGAGTTTCCAGCTTATTATCTCTCATTCCGAGGTGAAGTCCTAATTTGACTGGACTACATGATCCGCTTTAAAAACGAATAGGTATCTGTTTTAGTCAATTTTTCGACAAAATACAGGAAATTCCAACATTTTCTATTGGCTTTATCTCTATTTAGCGACGACATTGGTATTTGTCGCAATAGTATGAATTTGAGAACTTATTGTGAGCTATGATTTGATTTATGTAAATAAGGTATGTGTTGGACTTGCGCCCATTCGGACCAAGACTCTTTGCGGCCACGAATAAAACCTGTAGACAGTATTAATCTTTAACTCTAATAATACAAACAAGTATTGTGTGAGACAAAATCTTCCTAAGCACGTTCCGTCTCACTTTTTTGAGATATGAGCTATCAAAGTTAGTCTATTCACTGACGGCGCCATCGAGATTTGGTTGACGACTGTAAAATACCATTGCCATTGTAGTCAATGGCAATGGTATTTTATCTAGCTAGTCCAGTCGTGTCACGAATTGAATTAAAAATCTTAAATTAAATGTATTCAGTAACTTTATTTGCCTACGCATAGTCTATCAAATAAGTTTTATCATGAATGAAATCTGTCAGTAAATCGTTTTGGCTTGGTCAAAATGATTATGTTCAACACACTTGCTCGAAAAGTTGTCATTACTGCACCGGGTCCACAACACACGAGCCTTTTATTTTACGTTACCGCACCAATGGCAAAATATGTGCCATAGTTTCCCGCACCAGTGCGGTTTAGTTTACCGCAGTGTCGAAATTGAAAGAGCCCAAATGCTGTAACTATAACAAGCACGGTCATTTCGCAGTTTTGCTAAAGTGGGAAGAAAGAAAAAGGATTTTATTTTACATTGCAACATTATCAGGATTTGAGTTTTTTTTTTACGTCTATACATTGTGCAGTAACAAAGATTAGATGTACAAATACCCATGAATAATCAGCTTAAAAGTATCACAGTAGCGGACAGAGCTGACTGCACAGGGTGCCGAAGATGTTAGTGTGAAAATATCTCTAGGTGTCAAAACACAGTTGAAAAATATACTATCATGCGCTGGACTGACTGGACTCGTAGCTAAATTAATATCAGTCATTACTACAGTGAAAAGTGGGTACAGAGTGAACTTCAATGAGAAGGAATGCAGCATCAAGGATGTCAATAGAAAGTTCAAATACTCAGCTAAGTCAAGAAACTATTTATATGCTCCGGACATACCTGCAGGTAAGGAATCTGTTCGCTTAACTTTTGATAATGTAATTTAATCGAATTACATAAACTTGTGATATCTGCAGAAGGACATTTGAATGTTACAGATTTATAAAAAAATACTAAGCTGTGCTGAAGATGTCATCCTGGATCAAGCTTTGTCAAGTCTCTCAGACAAACCGCATAATTTGTAAGACATATTTCCACAAATTCAGCTACCTAATAAATATTACACGATCCTTTTTTCCATTTTTGTCAAATTTTTTTGAGAATATATAAACTGTAAATACATAAAATATGATGCATAAACACTATGGATAGTCCAAAAAATAATAAAAATAAATAAATAATTTATTTTTGTCAACAATTTAATATTACTCATCAAGAGTTTTGTACTTACTATACGCTTGTTTAATAATAATGTATTTTACTATACTTACTAAACACATAAATATTACAAAACAAATTATATAATATGAAAACTGCTTCAAAATCCAGTTTGCATTTCAGAAGAACTAAGCGATGAAAGACACATGAAAAGCGAGCATGAGGCAGCTATGCTTCCTCAAAATAACCTCAGGGTCGGACTCTTGACGAACATGACATAGACCAAGGTGATATGTCAGCACAATTCGCAACAACAAGTCGATAAATATATCCAGTAATGGCCAAATAGGCCTTTTCTCGATAATATTTTAAGAGCTTTGTAGGTTTCTGCTCCTTAAAAAAGGATGAGACAAACTAATTAAGAATAAAATTTATTCGAATTCCGATTTTTAGATAAGTATTTCATAGAATAAAAAACTCAGAATTACAATAACTATATGATGTATTTTTATGAAACATCAATCTTAAGATTAACTTAAACAAATCTCTGCAGGTTAATCTTAAAATTGAATTTACAATACACAAATTGACAAGAATAAGTACACAGATATCCGTAAACAGCTCCTTAGCCAAGTTTTTCTAAGAACAAATTGGCATTTACTCACATCCCAACTGGGCCATTTTCAGTTGTTTTTAAAATATAGGTACATACTAACACATAAAAATAAAATAATAATGTATGTGTGTGTGTATATATAATAATGTGGGTGTAATAATGTGGGTGCCTTTGTCCTAACCTGACTCTTCGGGGGTTACCGGCGTAATGTTATGTAATACATAAAAATAAGTTAATGTTATTTATAAAATTTTGTTAATAAAAATATTTTAAATATAAATAGTACCTATGTAAGAAAAATCAATCAAACAACCGCAATGTCTACCAACAGGGCAATGACACTCACGCACCAAAAAAACCATGTTATAACAAGAATTTCTGTGTCCCATAAGTTTAACAAGAAAATACTAAATAGCACTTTGGAAACTCGAAAACTGTTCAGAAATACTAAATACTGTTTTAAACAACGAGAATAACATGCTACGGAAACTACCTTTTAAAAATAAACTAGCCAAGTGCGTGTAGGAACCACATTGCTTATTTTCAGGTAACAATTCTAGAACATATTTCTAAATAATATAATAATTTGATATAATTCTACCCAATGAAAAATGCTGACAATTAATAAGAACTATGACCATATCACTACTGCCATCTACCATAAGTAGGAACATAACGGATGAAACCAAGATTGCTACTACTTTAGTGATTCATTTCAACAATAGATGGCACTTATTAAAACAAAAAATTACAAAACGAAAACTCTGACTTCCAAGTCCACCTGATGACCAAAACGACATGATTTTAAGCACTCAGAAAAGTTTCAAACATACATACTTCAATCTAGCCCTAAAGACGAGTATTTTCATAAGGACTCCAATAAGAAAATAAGGAAAAGCTGTAATTTTTAAGAAGGTAGTTTGAATTTCATTCTATGCTGGACATCTGACGACCGTGAACCGGAAGACGTTGCGTTGGAAGACCTCCCACTAGGGGGACCGATGACTTGGTGAAGGTTGCAGGGATCCGCTTGGTGCGAGTCACACGGGACCGGTCAATGTGGCGATACTTGAGGGAGGCCTATGTCCAGCAGTGGACGTCTTTCGGCTGAAATGATGATGATGATGATGATGATGATGATGATGATGATGATGATGATGATGATGATGATGATGATGATGATGATGATGATGATGGTGATGATGATGATGATGGACTTCCATATTCATAATCTCTCATCATGTGTTCTGTTCAGCCATTTTCATTTGCAACTAACAGGCAGGCAATCTGAAACGTGAACAAAAAATGTTGGTTATTATTTTTATAAGAGACAGATGAAAATAAGTACCTGGAAGGATATGGGGGAGGCCTTTGCCCAGCAGTGGGACATACAAGACTAATAAAAAAAATAAAAATAGAGACATATGAAGGGCAAGAGAATGACGATGATTTTTACATGACCTCATATAATAAATATACTCCAAATGAATTGGGATAGAGAATGATGATGATTTTTATACATTCAGTCAAAAAAGTACCGGGAATGGATGATTTGTTTATGGTTCCAAATTCAATTTCTTTTTTTGTTGTTAGATTGGCACAACCGGGCATAACTGTTTTCCATTTTGGCGCGGAGTTTGAATTGCATCTGTTATTTAGATTAGATATAATGCTGTTTTTAGTTAAATCTTCTTTAGTGTGTATAGCGAATTTCATAATGGACAAAAACATTGAACAAAGAGTTTGTCTTAAATTTGCATCACCAATGGAATTTCCCGGTATTTTCTTGACAGAGTAGTGTGACCCCAAATAATAAATAGAGCCCAAATGAATTGGGATAAGGGCAAGAGAATGATAATGATTTTTATAAGGGACAAATAATAACAACATTTATGATAATTATGTTTTGACCAGGGACCGTACAACCCCGAATATAAGTTAATTCTTTCGAAACTGTTACAGATTGTGCGACTACAGTAACGGAAAATGTTACCTCTTGGTAGCCCTTTTATAACACTAACGTTAGGGTAACCTTATCGATAAGTTAACTAGTACAAGATGTTACCGGCTCTTGTATGATTTCCAATTGAAGAAGATAACCCTTTGAAAGGGTTTGTCGGGGTAATCAAAGGGTTTTAAATCAAATCATTTTAAATTACGTTGGAGTGGAGGAATAGGTATGGACCTTGGAAGTTTGGAATCATATGGATTGTTCATTAGTGTTTCTTACTCAGTTTGATAGGATGGTGCTTTCTTTTTTAAGTTATAAATAGTATCTATTGAAGATGAACAAAGGTAAGTAAGTGTATTTTAATTAAGTATCACTTATAATAAAACTGTAAATAATTGTGTCTGTACATTGAATACAAAAAAATACATTGAACTTTAAAATCACTGCAATAATAACTATAAACATATGTGTATGGAGTCGCTAGGGCCTAGACTGCGTGTTGCGACTTGACGCATACCTACCGAATGAATGCAGTTTAGTACTTTAAAGTAAAGGCACAAGAGATAAATTTACAATAGTTGTAGTCCGAATGGGTAACTTTGTTACAGTCATTGAAGGGGTAACCCGTTCAAAACGTCTTACCATTAAAATTATAACCCACCAAGAATGGGTTTTTGAATATACAGGTAATCAAATCAAAAGGGTTTGGAAGAGGTTATCCATTGATGAGGGTGGATGAGGGTCAAAACCCTATCAAAAACCCTTTCAATGGATAACCAAAATGGTCCCTGGTTTTGACATCTAGTTCTTCAAGTAATGATAGAATAATTGGGACAAGTATATGCCTGGTATATATCACTTGCCCTCTATACACATGTCTCATAAAGCTTACTAAGTACAGTCTGTGTTCACGAAAAAGTGAGTGAGATTCCTATTAGTACAAAAGTACATAAAACCTCCACAAGTAACATGTTAAGCGCCACATGTATAAGTCAATATACACCCTAGTGCTCACAGGCCGGTGTATATCTAGTTTTACACCTTGAGTACTCAACTTCAGAGGCCATGGTATTGGTAAATATACACCACACTGAAGTTCACATAGTATTTTAGGACCAGAATGCATTAATGCAAAAAAAAAATAGTTGTTTCCACAATATTTGCCTTAGAGGTGCCTTGGCGTTGCACGTGTTAAGATGACTGAAAGAATAAGTTAACCCTTTAATGGACATAATGACAAGACAATCAGCAATAATCTCAAATAGGCATTTTTATGTTCATTGAACATTTAATGAGTGATTGATAAGTCTTTAAAAAACCTTTGTACAACAATAGAATACCTACCAGGAACACATTTTTTTTAAATTTCTGAGCTGAATGTGTAGATATAAACTAGGCACACCTACGTAGCAGCTTAGGATGAGTGCATTAAAAAACAGTATACAGTTATTTAGTGGGTAAAATTGTCGAAAAAACTGTTGCAGTATGCTGAAACCAGTATCTTTAAATAGATGACCCCAAGGGGTCACAATGGAAACAGTAACACATGCTTTACCTTTGTCTGATCACAACACCAGTTTATAAATGTAGCTTTATATTCCATAGTCACAATGGTCAGTGCTATGACTTGAACCAGTTGTGGTTGTGGACTGTTACAAGCTGCAATTATGTAACGGCAGAATCTGCTGAAAGCTGTAGCTGGTCACTGAAAATAGTAAATGAAAACTTATGAGATGATTTAAAAACATCCATAATTATAATTAACTGCACTCAGAGTGGAATACTTATACCAATAGGTTCTAATTCTAAAATGATAGACCCTAATTACAAATGCACTTTTTTTTCAATAGACTCTTCTGCAATAAGTTCTGTTTATTATTTTGCAATACACTTAGACCACGTAGCACGTAAACTACTTACCTCCATACATGTGTAGTTTCCCACAAAAAGAACAGGCCATTTTTTGTACCTATATCCACCACATTGAATTACAAATGACATTCCGATCTGATTATAATCAGTTGCTGTGGTTTTCAGTTCCCGTCACCTTTTAGCAAAGAAAATAAAAAAAAGAAACAAGCGATTTATCAATGTTCACAAACAAAATTGGCGACCCTGCCAAAATAGCAATTTGAATAAAATTGAATTGAACCATGGTTTTCAAGTTGGAACTGACAGAAGGGAAGTGAAACGTGACTTGATGTCGATATTCATCGATGGTAGATAAACATCGATGTTAAAATATTGTTAGGGTTCTCGAAAACATTGAAACCCCGATTAATAATATTGCAACATTGATATTATGTTCTGCTGCTATCAAATAGTTCCCGCCGACAAATATTGTTAGCATTATTTAGCTCACATCAGTTGAAGGAAGTAGCCATTAAAAATGTGTGCTGCACTGTGGGTGACATCTACAGGTCGGAAGGACGTGATTCTAAAACTGGTCAACATCTATTTTTATAAACAAAGGCACATATTCAAAGAAAATCTTCAAACAATTTTAAGTACTTTTTTTGCAGCATGTATATGAAAATACAGGGAATGTTCTTTTTTTCATAATTGGCGTTATAAGTGCAGGCACAGCACATCAAGCAGCATACAATCTGTCTTTCTTTAATAGATTTTCAACTTTATCGCCAAAGAGTTAGGTTCAAGGTTGATTGTCTGTACATTTTCGATGACTAAAACAATTGATGTTTTACTTTACCACCTAAAACATCAATGTTTTCGGCAATCGATATTTACCTTTCAGTTTTTATCGTACATCAATGCTTTTGAATCGATGTTAACATAGTCGATGTCAACATCAACGCTTTGCTATTATCGACCATCCCTACACGTGACAGGAAAGAAGAAGACAGAGAGTAACAGAAATAGTAGCAGGAAGTCAAAGTTAATTTAATTTCAAAATAATCCGTAGAATGGATGACTTATGGGGCTTAAAAAAAAAAATATAAAAAAAACAATATCAAAATAAACCGCTAAGAAGAAGAAAATAAAGAGTCATTAATCAGTTGACAATCTTGTTACTATTAATAAAGAATTAAACCTTCTAAACCTTTTTTTATGAGTATTGGTAAGTAACATTATTATTATTTCCTTTATTCATTTCTATACATATAATTTACATTTTTAAATATTTCTATACAAAGTAATATAAAAAAACATTTAAAAATATAAAAAATAGTAGCCCACTGGTATCGGGAACAGGGTCCGAAATACCGGTGGTCAGGGCTCTTGAGAGAGGAACCTCCTAACAATACGCGCCGTGTCCAGAAGTACTGCTTTCTGAATCAAGCCCTTGATCCAGCTGCCAAGCGAGAGCCTCCTCAGATGTTTGTCGAGGCTATTGGCTATTAAGCCATTGGCCGACACGACTATCGGCACAATGACTGCTGTACTCACGTCCCACATGTCGACAACCTCGCGAGCCAGATCTAGATATTTGAATTGTTTATCTTTCTCTGCTTTCACGAGGTTCTCGTCATGCGGAACCGTTATATCAACAATCATTGCGCGACGCTCCAATCGATCTATCACCACAATGTCAGGTTTATTGGCAACAATAGTCCTGTCAGTGATGATAGATCGATCCCAATACAACGTGATATTACCATTATCGAGAACTGGGTCGGGCGCATACTTATAGTATGGTACTTCTGATTCCACAAGGTTGTACTTCAAAGCAAGTTGCTGGTGGATAATCCTGGCAACGAGGTTGTGTCTATGCAAGTACTCTCCGTTAGCCAGACGAGAACACCCAGAAATAATGTGTCGGATCGATTCTCCCGGACGGTGGCATGCCCGACATATGTCAACCGTGCCATCCTTCACAATGTATTTCCGGTAGTTATTCGTCATCATAACTTCGTCCATTATTGCACAGACAAAACCTTCGGTTTCCCCGAATAGGTCACCGAAACGCAGCCAAGATACGGACGCTAAGAAGTCTACATCGGGTCCATGTAGGGCCCGGTAAAAGCGTCCGTGAAGCTCCTTGCCCTGCCATACCTCCTTGCGATCATTAGTGTCTAATACTCTAGGTTTGCGCCAGTTCTCGTTAGCCAGAGAGAGCGGGGTTAGGCCCTTGTCCACTGAGACCACATCTCGGTGCATCCCCTCGTCGACTTCTAGGAAGTATTCTCTGAGGCTGCATATCTCACGGTTGTGCAGGGTCTTAGCATTTAAGAAGCCACGACCCCCGCACTTCCGCGGGATATACAGTCTCATCACCGACGACCGCGGGTGATGCATTCGATTTGCGGTCAGCAGTGCGCGGACCCTCCTATCCAGGGCATCAAGGTCCGTCTGAGTCCATTTGAGTATGCCGAAAGAATACATCAAAACCGGCATGACCCAACCATTGAAGGCGCGCACCTTGTTTCCACCTGACATAAGACTGCTTAGTACTTTATTCAGGCGGCCAAAGAAGCGGTCCCTCAATGATTGTTTCATGTCGGCAGTATTGATACCTAATGCTTCCGACATACCCAAATACTTGTAGGTTTCTGTTGAGGAGAGGGATCTAAGGTGTATGGAATCTGAGAGTTGAGTTCCCACGGATTCCATAATCTCCCCTCGCTTCACATGCATGACTGCACATTTGTCCACACCAAATTCCATCCTGATGGCGCTACTGAAAGTTTCCGTTACCTTCAGTAGCTTCATCAGTTGCAAGTTGTTGGGGGCAAAGAGTTTCAGATCATCCATGTAAAGAAGGTGAGATATGACCTGACCACCTCTCCTCAACCGATAGCCTAGACCTGAACCCTCCAACAGTGTGCTGAGAGGGTTCAAGGCTAAACAAAACCACAATGGACTCAGACTATCACCCTGGAATATACCGCGCTCAATCTTTATCGGTTCGCTGTTCCCCTGGATCTGTCGACATCCTGGATAGCGAAGGACCGTTCTCCAGTGCCCCATACATGACATCAGGAAGGTACGCAGAGTTGCATCAACTTTATACAACTCCAGCACCTTCATGAGCCATGTATGAGGCACAGAATCATAGGCCTTCTTGTAATCTATCCAACATGTAGACAGATCCCTTCGCGAGCGGCGAACCTGTTGGCTAATGGCCATATCAATAAGGAGCAGCTCCTTAGTACCGCGGGACCCATTATTATTAATTATTATTTCCTTTTTTTCATACAAATCTTATACATTTTAAATATTTCTTAAACTAAATACAATATAAAAAACATTTAAAAATATAAAAAACTGTAGCCCACCGGTATCGGGAACAGGGTCCAAGCTACCGGCGGTCAGGGTTCCAGAGAGAGGAACCTCCTAACAATACGAGCCGTGTCCAGGAGTACCGCTTTCTGAATCAAGCCCTTGATCCAGGTGCGTAACGAGAGCCTCCTCAGTTATTGGTCGAGACTCTTGGCAATTAAAAGCCATGGGCTGATACATCTATCTATCGGCACAATGATTGCTGAGTCCACATCCCACATGTCGACAACCTCGTGAGCCAAGTCAAGATATTTGATTTGCTTATCTTTCTCGGCTTTCACGAGGTTATTATTATTATTATATTTTATTTTATTATAATTATTTTATTTTATTGTATTAGTCAATAGATGGCGCAATCTGTTGTCTTCAGGAGCTGATAGAGGGCGGTATTAGTATTAGTAGTAATCCGCAACAAATACGACATACCACGATTTTGGATTTAAAAAAAAAATCAGTCGACTTGATAACCTCCTCTTTTTGGAAATCGGTTAAAAATGACCGAGTAGGGTTCATTTACGGAGACCACAGAGCATCATACTTATGTAATATTGCAATGCACGATGTTGTTTACGGAGACGCGGGCGTGAAGCGGGAGTTGTATATCGATGATGATTAATACCAACCTATTTTTTTTTATGTGGCGCGAAGGCACGAATTATATTTTGTTAATATAAATAATAATTAAATTTGCAAAAAACTGCTGGCTGGCGATTACCCTAAAGTAATTCTTAAGTTTTCTAATATTCTGAGTCGATGAATTAATGTAAATTTCTGTATGACAAGTTAAAAGAAAGTAAGAACGCCTCCCGCCGCGCGCTCACTTCTTGCTTGAATTCATGCGTCTGCCCGGGATCGGTCGTCGTCACCTTGTAGGTCATATCACACATAACAACTCGGAAAGGGATCGTCACCGTATCGCCTTTCGCCTCGCCGTCAAACTAACGTAAGCACGTAACCAAAGCTGATCAGCAGCTTCGATACGTCGAATCGGCTACGTCTAAGCGACGCCGCGCTTACGGCTCGCCGACCGCTGGTTGACTTGGCTGGCACCAGATCAGATTGAATCCGAACGTGAAGTGTAGCGCACGGTTATGTCTCGGTTCCCAATACGCGAGATAGCTATCATAGCCATAGCACTGGACGAAGAGGAAAAAGAACGTATAAGAGACGTAAGCGCGGGGACGACGACCCGTAAGCGCGGGAACTGCAATTTGACCATGCACCGCAGGGTACGTGAGCTTGTCCCGAGGTGAGGCGATTTCGTTACGATTCCGATTAGTGTGCGTTGCAGTATGGAGTTTCATACAAAGAATACTGAATGGCTCGCGTCGAATATGGTGACGATCCCTTTCCGAGTTGATATGTGTGCTGTGACTTTCACCCAGAAGTGTGCTGGTGGTCAGACTGCCGAAAGTAATGCTTAGCCGCGTAAGGCCTACGTCTACCCGACGATGCTGAGCCGATACGATCGTGCTCACGTTGCGTGGACGCCTGGTTGACGACGAGCCGTCACGAGCCGATGAGTGAGTGTTATACTGACAACATGAAAGTACCTGAACCATAGAGTATGTGCAAAGTGCAAACCTAGGACCTTATAAGATGGCGGAAATGAAAAGTTCCGAAGATTTTGGTTGAAGAAAATCGAAAATGCAACCTAGGAATACCTACCTACGTCTGACATGAACTTTTCACGAATTTTTGATGCTCTGTAAGACTGCAGCTGTAAACTAACGTGCTATCGGATGATCCTGATGAATCCGCTTCACCGTAAAATGAATGGTCTTGAATTGAAGTAGGTACCTACTTCTTCTTCTTCTTCGATGGCAATCTAAATTGATTCACTTGGTTTGCACTTTCAGTAGCGTCCATCAGCTCCTGTAATATGCAAACAGTAGGGCAGGCAGGACACGTTATCAAGAGTCCCATCACTCCCATCGTTAGTGGAACAACACCAAATTTACACTCCAGGGCATAGTCTTCTATGAATCTCGACCGGAACAGGTTTTCCTTGCTTCGGCCAACCTGTATCCGGAAATTATTCGCCAGTGAGCGGACACACACATACTTTAAAATATCATACATCCATATCATAAATCTCCTACGAATATATTATTCAAAGCATTTAACCCACAAAAGTTCCTAAGTGCAGACCACGAAGTAGTGCTCGACTACACAGATGCAGATATCACGGCCGGCACATCGCTACGCCCACCCCGTGTAAAGCATTCCACAGCACACTCAGCACAGTGTGTACTTTTGAGATCGTTATAATGGACCATGAATTGGTAGTTGAAAAGGGCAAGGTAAACTTATCAAACTGTAACATTAGATACATACTTACTTAAAGCAGACGGCGTAGGTTTATATTAATCGGGTTCCTTTGGCACCTTTTGGGTGCGGACTCGTACGGAGTCCTAAGAAGAGAAGGTACCTAAAAGTGTTGGAGGCCGCCGTCAAAATCCGTGTTAAAGGACGCAGGCAGGTAGTAGAATGTGTCATATTAAATTACACTTACCTAGTATTAGTTTAGTCCCTACTTTCGCCTGTGTAGGAGTAAGAAATTGCAGTCAATAAAAATGAGAATAAGTCAGACAAGCTACGAGCTTCTCTGTGTGGCTTCGCCCGCGTGGAACCCGGATAAAAAGGATCGTATTTAAATCCGGATTAATGTACCTTTCAAATAGTGAAAGATTTTTTCTAATGGATAGATACCTTGGTTCCGGAGTTAACCCTACGCATACATATAAACTCACAAAACTCGCAGTCTTTCTTCATAATATTGTTATTGTTAAATAGTATATTATATTATAAATAAGTATAGATTTTATATTTACGGGTTCTAAAACACACAATCATTATTGCGTGTGTAACTACTTATAAGACATAAGTCAGATTAGTTCATAGCAGACATAACTTATGTCAGCTATGAACTAATCTGAATTGTTGTGTTTGTGTGTTTTAGAACCCGGTAGGTATCACAAGGTATCACAGCTTCATACCATTGCTTCTCCATCAACTTGAGATGGAACGTCGTCGTGCGAAAAAAGTAGCAAATTAAAGGGCAGGTTTAAAAACGAATTTTCTTAATGAGGAACAGTATATTTTTTTTATAATTGACACAACGGGATATAGGTGGGACCTACTTGTCTAGGAAGAAAATGCAACCGATAGCTTGTTATTTTCCAGGTATAAGGAAAAATACATTGCAACCTTTGAAAATTCCGTCCAGTGAAAGAAAACAGTAAAAAAGCTCGGTTATTTCCTGGGAATGAATTTTTGACAAAAACTTCAATCAACTGGCAAATAAAAACAAGAAGTGCCAGGCTGTGGGGCATCTGTTCCAAGTTAAAAAGCAAGGAAAGGACATAGGACCATAAATGGTGTTGTCATCAACATTTAATTGTTTCATTATGTAATTGAATATTTAATTAACAAAATTGGTTTGTGTTTTGGTTTTAAATTTATTTTATCGTAAATGTGTTGAAAAAGTAGTTTGATACTCTTGTGCTTTTTTATTAACTTTTGACTAACTTTCAACACTTGCATCAACCTACATCAATATAAATATTTCAATAGGTACTTAATGGATAGCCATGAAACAAAATCGCCAAAAGTGGAGAGATTTGGTAGAGACTTACACTCAGCATTGGGTGGCCAAAGTTTGAAGAAGAAGAAGATTACATCATATGCTCGAAAAGTGCCTCTCAAATATAATCAAATACTTTGATTATATTTGACACTTTTTATCACCAAATTAACATGAATAAGAGTTTTACAAATAATGTTTAGGTATAATTTATTTTCTAACGGTCAGCTTGTCGATGTAGATGTACATAATGTGTAAATAAATAAAAATAATATGATAAATAAACATTATTTTTCACCAAATTATTTACGAATGTAGTCAACTAACAAATTAAAATAACCTAAAGTAACTTCTATGCTGTTTGGTGGCTTCGAGTCAACGCACTGAAAATGTAAAAGCAAGGCAAAGTATGTACGAAGAAACAACCGCGAAGCTTAAATACACAAATATATAAAAAAACATGGTGACTGGAATTTATAATTTCCCAAAGCATCAAAACGTATACATATTTCTATATTGTTTAGCTAACTTAGAAGAATAAAAAAAAATTAAACCTCAAACCGAAATCTTCTGTTCGGACCGAATTTTACAAAAATTGGGATTGTTAGCTAAGTACGAGTCTCTAGAAGAGTGGGACTTTTTACTCTTGGTTTTTCTAAATTAGTGGACCCGGTCAAACAACGCAAGTAAATGCCAGAATCGTCGGCTGATGGACAATGGGTCAGGATATAGGACTAGGGTGAGGAGTGTCACTGTAGGGGCAGTACGGCAATAGTGAAGCTAACGCCGCCCATACTGTGCCCTGGGCGTACATCTCTCCACGTCAGCGGCGCGACAGAGACGCACATGGTCCTGGTCGGCAGCGAGAGCAGGATGCGCGCCCGAGGGCGGGGCACCAGCGAGCCGCACGCCGGTGCCCACACCACCGCTCATTCGTCTCTCGCTTAGCCTCCGCTATGTAAACCGGCCTTGTTGTGAATCTAAACAAAATCGGTCAGTCGTCGTTTTGTTGCCGTCAGAGCAACGCGTCGGAGGTTCCGCGCTTTCGGGTTGAGCATGTTGCGACAGTGAACGTAGCCGGCATAATGCACGCGTTGTTTGGTGAACAGAGCCCGTATGCGTACCGCGGAGGTGCCGCCGGTGGCTATTCAGCCGGCGTTACACCCTATGCCTACGAACAATACCGATATGGATATGGAGCCCCTTACCTTCATCCGCATCAACAGCATGTTGGTGCTCCTAAAGATATGGTCAAACCACCCTACTCATACATTGCGTTGATAGCGATGGCCATACAGAACGCCCCCGAACGACGGATTACACTAAACGGCATTTACCAATTTATAATGGAACGGTTTCCTTACTATAGAGAAAACAAACAAGGCTGGCAAAATTCCATTAGGCACAATCTAAGCCTCAATGAGTGCTTTGTGAAAGTGGCGAGAGATGATAAGAAACCTGGTAAGGGAAGTTACTGGACTCTGGATCCCGATTCGTATAATATGTTTGATAACGGCTCTTATTTGCGTCGGCGGCGTCGCTTTAAGAAGAAAGATGCGCTAAGAGAAAAGGAGGAAGCAATGAAAAGACAACAACAACTGCAGCAAGCCCAAGAGGCGCTCACCGCTCAGGAGACGCTAAGTGCGGCCGACACCCTAGGACAACAACGAGACGTTAAACCTGACGTGAAGCCGCGCATCTTTGAGTGTCGGCCAAAACGAGAACCGGGTGCAGATTGTGCAAGATATGATAAGCCTGTCGATTCTCTCGATGACTTCAGTGAACCGCGACTTCCAGCCTCTGCTGTTTACTGTTCGCCCCAACCATACTCGCTGGTAGCTGAAGAATTTCGTGCAGCCACGTCCGGGTGGTATACAGCTCCTGAACCTCCAGCGGAGCAACTCCCGCCGGCGTTCCGCGACCTGTTCGAGCCACCCAGCTGCCAGCTGGCTGGGTTCCGTAGCGGTTCGCCCGTGCCGGACGCGTACCGAGCGTCGCCACCGCCACATCACCATTACCGCACGCCTGCACCTTCCTACTACCATCACCAAGCCTGCGTTGCCGCCGGTCCTGCGCCAGCACATAAGTCCTACTGAGACCCTGCCCTCAGGTGAGTTCATACTATGTTTCCTAACTGCAAAGCTAAAGGCTGCCCTGCGAAATTTCTTTCGCTGAAGTATAGCGTTCGCGAATTCCGCTGTGCTTGTCGGTCGGTCGCGCCATTGGTTCATCGAGGAAGCGCCGGTGTGCACCGAGACACTTCGTGACGTGGTTGTGGTTGCAGGAGGCCGGCATCGTTCGGCGCCGCACGGATTTAGCCGCACGCGTCAGTTCCAGAGCGGATAAATATAGCGCAGTAGCCGGAGATGCCGTGGAGGCAAGTGGCGGCGCGTCGATAACCACTGTTTACAGATCGGCGGCCGACCCTGCCGCCTCCCGCTCCGTTCACACCTATAGGTATGTCGAAAGTCCACATGTGTTAGAATACTAGACGTAACAATAAGTGGTGACGCTGGCAGGGTGTGCGTGAGCAGGCCCGTGTGAGTGCGGCCGCAGCCCGCCGGAGCCGCCACGCACCTCGATATGTGATGCTTCACGGAAGTTTCACAGTTACGGTTGTTTTGATTTGTTTTGGGTATACATTATCCAAAGAATGTTGTGCAGCATTACCGGGGATGCTGCGTATATCTATAACAGATTTGTTTCTTGGTGTGTTCAATTGTTCTTTTACACCTCTCCAGTAGTTCGTCTGCAACATTGTTCCATATTATTTCAATTATATCATTATACCAAGAAAGTAAGCAAAAAAAAAACTGCAACAAAATCATGATAACATATGCGTCTGCTAGGTACCCATTTTTTATGTGAAATCTTGGATGTGTTTGAAACAAAACAATTTTGTTTGTTTTATCTTGTATTATGTCAAACAACTGACCATCTGGTAACCAAGTGCTCAACCACAAAAAAAACAAAAGCGTACGTGCTTGGGAACTTGTTGCTAATAACGAAGCAATATTATACGTCTTGGAGGGCTAATCTAAACACTAAACAAAGTAAATAACCGCACATTATTATACATTATTAAAGAATGCATCCGCCCGCAATAATCTGTATAGCTTCGCCATACTTTCCTACGCACATGTAGGTTTTTGCAAGTACAAACAATAAATAGCACAAAAAAGTCCGATTTTATAAGAATAAACATAAAAACCTTACTTGAAAACCTTACTTGAAAAAAAAAAACAACGGTCGTCTTAAAAACATAAAAAGTGCAAAAAACTTAGTTTCGGAAGTCGGTGACTTAAGTCAGTTTGATTTACTTTATCCAGAACTAGTGCTTAGCTAGTAGAATAGTACAATTCCATTTAAAGAAAACCGACATATTATCAACCTATTTCATAAGTCGGCTAACAGTCGGTAATACTACATGACAGGTATTGTTAACCGACGTCAAATTCAAATTATTCAAATTATTTTTTTTTACCCCAATAACACGGAACCTGAACATAACTAGCGCAATGTAGATGTACTTTACATATCTGCGTACCTCTTCAGAGCATACGTAATGTTATGTTATGGAATTGTGTAAACTATATACATATATGTGATTGCTGCAATAATTTGTTGAAATTTTCTATTGTCTATCTCCGAAGGACCAGAACGTCACCACATCCCAACCTTGAATGAATAGTGTTCCTAATAATTCTACTCATTCGTGATAATATGTCACACCAGCTTGTGCCCACGGTTATATTCGCGTTATAATCGAAAATTATTTCACGGCAACGTTCAAACATAGCCTATGAACATAGGTATAAGAAAGAAGTATTTTATTACACTCAAGGATAATGTAGTTGGTACGTAGGTACCAATTACAAATCAGAGTTGGAGCAGTATTTCTGGAAATTACCCCTAACTATATTATAATTTATTTTATAATTTACAGACATGCATAATTACACTTTACCTCTTCATAATATTAGTACAGATAGTAACAGATCAACAAGTAATGGGTCATCAACAACATCATCTACGTAGACGAAATAGATTCGAATGCATTATTGAAGTAAACCCAAAAACAACTTATCAGAACTTGATCAAATTAATATGGGAATTGATATGATTCTTTGTATTGGAAAGGGGTGTCCCTGAGACACCCCTTGAAAACCCATCAATGAAACTCGTCGACGTGATAAAGATTTATCCCTGATTATACATAGGTACAAAAAAAAACATTCAGACGAATTAATAACCTCCTCCTTATGGAAGTCGGTTAAAAAGACTTTCAACTAGCCGCCGTAATTGTCATGCTAAAAAAGCATGGTACATTGAGCTTTCTGTGCTAACTTGCTAAGCATATCTTAAGTTAAATATTAATGAACTTATTAGACACATTCCGAAGCATAGTCCTTCAGCCTATATTGGCACAGCTGGAATACAGGCCACGTCTCTGTGAGAGGGTCAGAACATTGCGGCTTGGATGCCATTTCGACTGCCCAATAATGTTTCTGAATAAATGCTTTCAAACCACACCAAAATCAATTGAGCTGTTTAAAAGATCTCAGCGGTCACATAGACATAGACAAACATGAAAAATGACTTTTTTTGGTACTACTACTTTGCAAAATAATTTCTAAAGAAGTTAAAGCGGAGTCCTCCGACATCGTAGAGCAAACAATCTAATTATAAAATAACAGCTTTTTACTGAATGCGTATGATTGTGATTTTTGTCGGTCTCTCCGTCTGTCCGTCTGTCTCTCTGTCTGTTTGGTCCGGCTAATCTCCGAAACGGCTGGACCAATTTTAACAGAGCTGGACCGATTTTTACTGGCAGATAGCTTATGTCATAAGAAGTAACTTAGGCTACTTTTATTAAAGAAAAAGGATTAGAGTTCTGTGCAATAAATTTAAATGCTTGAAATTGTTAACAAAATCCGATTCAAACAAGCCCTCTGGTCAGGATATCCTCGAAGAGTAGGTAGGCACTAGGGCCAGTAATATTTTAAGAGGTTGTTAACAATTTAACGTGGACGAAGGTCGCGACAACAGCTAGTAATAAATAAATGATAAAAATTGGAAACTATTAACATTCTAAAGGCATATTTTATTCTCTTATGTGCACAAGTCCTGAAATTTACAGCGGTCAATATGGCCCATCAGCAGTTATGTTTAAACACACCGTGTTGTTGTAGACGATTATGTCTACCTGGTACAAACGGTCCAGTTAGGTAGGTCTAACTACGAGAAAGAGGTCAATCGTCGAATCCGACTCGGCTGGGCAGCGTTCGGGAAGTTGCGTGGTATCTTCTCATTCAACTTACCGCAGTATTTGAAGACGCAAGTCTATGACCAGTGTGTATTGCTAGTGATTACATAGGGGACCGATACATGGTCGCTCACAATGAGCCTCATCAGAAGGCTTAAGGTCACCCAAAGGGCTATGCTCGGAATTTCCTTGCAAATTAGAAATGAGGACATCCGCAAGAGAACCAAGGTTACCGGCGTAGCCCGAAGTATTGCCAAACTTAAGTGGCAGTGGGCAGGGCACATTGTTCGCAGAACGGATGGCCGATGTGACCGAAAAGTTCTGGAGTGGCGACCGCGAACCGGAAGACGTTGCGGTGGAAAGCCTCCCACAAGGTGAATCGATGACCTGGTGAAGGTTGCGGGGATCCGCTGGATGCGAGTCGCACGGAACCGATCAATGTGTCGTCACTTGACTTGGGTCTATGGCCAGCAGTGGACGTCTTTCGGCTGAAATGATGATGATGATGACACGTGGAGGTTGCGAGCCACCAACACATTTTTATGTTGTTTTATGATAAGTATTAGGTTTTCTATCGACAATATCGGTACCTATATTATGTGCTGTAATTGATTATAAAGGGTGCAAATAGACCCTTAACATATCCGAAAGGCACTTGTTCTCCCCGTCTTTGTGATCATTTTTTTGTTCTAAACCATACCTGGGAACCTTCTAGTTACGGATATATTGGGGGTCAAAGTTCCAACTTTTTCACAAGTTTGTTTTTAAATACATGTTTTTAATGTAAGACTTTTACTTTACACACCTTTACCACGACCAACGTACTATTCAATCCATCCATCTGCACAATGCTTTGAGTGCTTTCTATCGAGTCCTACCGTAAAACGTGATATTTCAAACCAAAAAAAAAAGTCGATTCCCAGCAATAATTTTTGCGTAAAGTTACTTATTATAGTTTGATGTACAGAATGCTTGATTGACGGCTATGTGAAGGGTCTGTTTACACCCTGTATACGATGCATACATAACATCACGCTAAACAAGGGTTAGGCAGAAGTGTACATCCAAATTTCGCCAATTATGTTCAAGGTGGAAGTGCCAGGGTAGCCCGCGAAATTCAAATTTTCTTAGGTTTTTTGCAAATTGCAGGTCTGTTTCAGGCTATATGTGAAATAAAATATGATTCGCGACAGTTCCAAATATGGATTTACAGAGTTATAGTGATTAAACTCATCAATACAACCCTCTAAGTTCATATAATTCATCGAATGACTTTTTCATGAAATAGTCAACCAACATACAACCTGACTCTGACCTGTAAATTACAAATTTTGCGGGCTACCCTGGCGCTTCTACTTTAAGTCCCATGTAATAGGTACCTAGTAATCAACGGTAGCACAAATCCAAACTTCGTAGAGAGAATCCTAAACTTTTGGCCCGACCTGGAAATCGGACCGGGAGACCAATTCACCAACGAAGCAGTTTATAATATTTTATAAATCGATGCCTCTTATGGACATAGATTTTCTTTAAATAAATGAAGTTACTCAAAAAGCTTTGTATGTATCGGAGCTTTAAAAATAAAAATATCATACCACTTTTGATATGAAAAGTATAATTTAATAAGTTAAAATAATTATTAAATAAAGAATAAAAATTTAAAAAAATTAAAATTTTATGTTTCCTGCAACAGATTGAATATTGTTTTAAAAAAAAAATTTTAAAAGATAATTTAATGGATTTTTGCTAGGAAGCTTCCGTGCACTTTAACCTTTTTTAAAATACACAGTACTATAAAGCAAAATTTTTTTTCTGATTAAATCATGGACTTAGGATAATACACAAAAGAAAAATGTCTCTCACAAACGTTAAAAGATAGGTACTGTCTTCTTTAGAGTAATCTTATGAATTCTTCCTCTGAAGTTCCAAATAAAAATTGTTGGGTAATATCTTTATAACTCTATAAAATGATGTTGTGAAAATTATAACTTCATCATTTTCAAATTACAACTTCACCATTTCGTATCAGTACAACTTTCGGCCTTTGGTGCAAGAATGAATCCTTCAAAAATACGAAATCTGTCTAGACATTTTTCATTTATTTTAAGACATGTCAAAAGGAAGATATAAAAATAGCATTGAGGTTTCATGTGGATAAGTCCAAACAGGCTTTAATGCAGGAACACTGCAGTATGTATGTTTAAATAATGTAGATAATTTAGTGTAGGTAAAATTGTTTCGCTGAAGTTAAAACAAAACACTGGGCGGAGTGTCTGAAGCCCAGTAGGAGGAACTGAGCATCTCATAAAACATCAATGTCGTAAAACCTTACGATTGAAAGCTATAAATATTTTAACGCCCCACTAGATTCCATAAAACATAGATATGTAGATAAAATATTATTTATTAGGTGTCGGTCAATACTTATCGACCGAACACTAGTTTATTTTGTAAGCAATTCATATTTTATTGTTGTTAGTCCAGCTAAAAATAAATTATCGTCTTATTCTTCGAAGCATAGAGAAGCAGGTATCTTATTTGCCGACTCGGAAATTTAGGTTCAAATTTAAAAATAAAGTAACTTTATGTATATAATAATTTCATCAGACCTGAAGCTGCCATAGGATTTTGCATGATCAATGCATAAAATAACAAGTTAATAATATTAGTATACAGCATTATACCTAGCGGTATGAATAAATATGAGAACAAAATCATTTTTTTTATTCTCATATTTATTAAGCAATTATGTTACCACTTATAAGTGGGTAAACAAACACAAGATTTGTCGTAGATCTTTTGTTACGCTGAAGTTGAACAGAAAATAGTGTTCTTAAAATTCAGTTTTATCTTGGTTTTTTGTAACAAAATGCCATCTTAGATCCTAGATTTACATGGATCAATGTTTAAAAATCAAAATTCCTAATCCTAACTAATATTATCCTAACTTTCTAACTAACATTATAAAGGCCAAAGTAAGTCTGTTTGTTACCTTTTCACGCCTAAACCACTGAACCGCTCTTCCTGAAATTTTGCATAAACGTTGTTAGGTGTACAGAAACGGACATTGGGTACCTTTCATCCCGAAAAAAAGTACTGTTCCCGAGAAAAACAAGAATAACGTTCTTATGATAATAGATGGCGTATCTTTATCATATGAACGTTATCTTTCCACGTATCTTTCGAATCATGATTGAATTATATTATTACAAGTGCAGAGTACAACCCGAATAAATTAATTGTCAAATTCTAAATTAATGCGATCGCGAAATAGTTTTCATATTTTCAAGAAACGTACCGACCTTAACATATATTGATATTTATTATTACAGATAATGTGTTTAAAGATTTTGTTATTACTTCTATAATTCAGTTCTCTTCGTTAATAACTAGGTTTTTCTCGTGGCTTCGCTCGTGTTATGGTAGCCTATGTCACTCGGGGATAATGTGTAGCATTCTAATGGTGAAATAACTTTTGAAATCGGTCCAGCAGTTTTTGAGCTTATTCTTTACAAACTTACAAATATTTCGTCTTTATAATATTAGTGTAGATATAGATTAAAAAAAAAGCCTTTAAGGTATCTCTCACGGTATCATCTGTGTGATACTAGGGCCCATAATTTGTCAGACAGGTCCTGCCCAGTCCACTTCAGTTGGGCATCCTTTACTGGCTCTGTCGCGGAATACTTCGCAAAATGTGCACTGGAAGAAAAACATGTACTTTGCAATTGGTGCACTTATCATAAAAGGCACTTGCACAAAGGGCAGTTCTCAAAATGAGTATTACGCAAAAAAAGCATCTCTCAAAATGAGTATTAACCAAAATGCGTACATTTGATTGATATTATTGAAAATAGTTTTCATATTAAAATTGTTCGGTTTTTCATAAATAACAGACCATATCAGGAACTCCTTACGCAGACACAAAAAAAAAATGTTTGGTTATTAATTATAATTTCTCAATAAAAACACATATATAAAAAAGACATTCTGACCTTTCTGACCCGGTAGCCGAATTTTTGCAAACATTAATGAAACATGTGGAAGTTTTTAGATATTATCACGTACATAATAAATGTGTTGTTTTTTTTTTTAATACCTAATGGCAATGTTGAAAAATGAGCATCGCTCAAACAAGAAATAATTTGCACTTTTTGCTAACTCGCTATCACATTTTTTTAAAGATGAATCGATTACATCTAAACGAAAAATGTTATCTGTGGTTCAGTCGTTGGCGCGCTCTTTCTTCACATCAATATCATCAATAGCTCCATTTTTGGATAATATTATTGTCGTAGATTATAATAATTAATAAATAATGATTTGTCTACATGAATAATTGTATTTTTTTTTCCTTTTATAAACCTATCTTGGTTAAAGGTTAAATAATTCTTATAAAAATAAATAAAGGCGACGTATTCTAATTATGGACTAATAAATAGTACTTAATAAAAACTATAAGTAATAATCATAATTATTAACATCCTAAAACTTAAAAAATATATTCTATTATGATATAAAATATTTTCCTAGATATCTCAATATTCCCATTACTCACAATAATGCGCCTCACGCTGTTATATCTATATATCTCAGGCTTTAAAATAAGGTATAATTCGTTAATGTTCGCCGTGGGTATTTTTTCCATACTCAAGGTCCCAATGTCCTTTGCTTTTCTTTTTAAATTGCTAATGAGTATAACTGCATAGGTATATTTTTTTATTATTTTGAGCGAGACCGAATCGACACTCGTATCAGAACTTTTTCTAATCAATATAAACAAATAAAGTATTTGTGTGAATCAAATGTTGAACAAATCATACGCCTTATTATGCAATTTTGGCTTTAATTTAAATATCAGAAATCATTCTTATACAAACATTAAAAGAAAACAATCATCATCTGCCTTGCCTTTTTCCCAATTATATTAGGGTCGGCTTCCAGTCTAACCGGATGCAGCTGAATACCAGTAGTTTACATGGAGCGACTGCCTCCATAACCCAGTTAGTACTAGGTAATACGAGACCCCTGGGTAAGACTGGTTGTCAGACTTTTTGGGCCACTGACTACCTACCGACTGTCAAAGAAAACAATAATTCTATAAAATACCCAAGCAAAAATTCGTAGCATAGTGCTACGAAATTATGATTTTGGCGTAGAATCTAAATTCCTCCGAAAATTGGACAAAGTTAAATGAAGTTTCAATAAATCCGTAAAAATGAAAATTTATCTATTTACAATAAAACTCGCCGATATCAAAGTTTGGCAAAGGCACTAAATCGTTAGCCATAACTCAAAAATAATAACGAAAAGCATTGCAGAAGATGCTACGGCGTAGCACCAACGTTGTGAATAATACTCGTACTTATTTATTTAATTTTCTCGGATTGGTTTTTAATAATCTTTAATTTCCAAATCAAGAATAATTCTCAAAATAATATATTTTCGGATATTCGTTGAAAAGAACAGTAAGCAAGACGTGCAGACAGCAATCTTGAGTTTATGGACGGTGATGGCACTATTGCTGATAAAATGGAGATAATTCGCTCGGTGCGTATCATGTTAAGTTTTGAAGAGAGAGAGGAGAAAATACCAGATGATACGAGTATGTACAAATATCTTATAATATCTTATAATACCCACTTACTTAGATATCTTATAATGCGTGACGCAGTAGTCGGCGTTTTTTTTTTTTTTTTTCCGGATGGGAAATCATCAAATGACCCCGCCACTCTGGGCGGAGCGGAAGGGAGTGTCAGACTTGTACTGACTAAAACCCATCCATGTTCTTTCTTTGCCCTTTGTGTTCCAGGGCCACGGTATCTCTTTCGAACAATCCCGCAGCCCTAGCAGGCATCGGCCCTTGCGGACCCCTACTTATTTGCTGACATCTCTTTGAGGCGCACGTGGAACACGAACGCGCCGTCGACTCGGCCAGTAGTCGGCTTTGGCTACTACGAAAGACGAGACTAGAATGTACGTAGGCCTAATATACACGAACGCAACTTGGAACCTTCTTACGTTGTGTTGGCCATAAAACTACACGTCAGATTGTCACAGTTAACCCGTAAATTTGATTCCGCTGGTAACATCAGTCATCATTAATATACGCATCGTAACTGATCAAATGAGATGTCTTATTTTATTTTATACAAGGTTAAATACTTACTCAAATACGAAACCGTTATACCAAATCAGATGTTATGATATCTTTACGCTGAAAAATAATACTATAAGCAAAAACTAAGTAAACGTACTCACGAAGAAGTATTTGTCAATTTCCCTTAATGCTCTAAAAAGCGGAACGGCGAAATATAATCCCTTAAAGAGTTCCGGTATTATCTGGGATAAATCTATTATCTCGCCAACGATATTATCAAAGAATTTGATAATATAAGCCTATTATTAGTTACACTGCTGGGCACAGGCCTCTGTAATGACATAGAATTGCTCTTTATTCCAGACTTAAATTAAACTACTAATAACTATTATAGTCTCGGTTTGTTTACGATTTTTTCCAACTTTGAAATGTCAGTCGTTCAAAAATCGTAGTCCTATCTGTATCCTGACCCTGTCCTGATCTTATCTTGGTTTCATCAAAACAGACGCTTAAAGATACACCAACGAGAAATAATAATTGGCGAGAGTAGAGCTAAAATTCCCCAGAGCGCTTCGATTTGATTGCAAGGAATCTGTCATACTGTCTATTCGTATCGGTTACTGAGCTTTCGGTTCATAGGGTCCATGATAGGGTCCACATCTTCTTCTTTTCTGAAGCAGCAACTTGTAGCAGGTTGGAATAAAAGCGGTATGGGAATTATTTGCTTACAACAATACAATACAAGGTCTTCACACATTTCGAGCCCAACAGATAAAATTTTGTAGTTATTATGAAGGGTGGCGTTTTAATTGCCTGGATCTTTCAAGGAAGTGAGCCTATCCATCATATTACACAACTTTCCTAAAGAAACTCAGAACCAATTCTCTAAAAAAATACAAATTCCTACACAACAGTAGGCAGAGTGTGTCGATGCATGTATGAAAAGTATCATTTTTTTTCATGAATCTGATATAAGTTTCTTTGGGAAAGCTGTTTAATAAGACGAGTAGGCTCAGCTTCTTGAGGGGTCCATCGGCACCTTGTATATTTCTACTCGTCAGTAGTGTACAAACATTAAAACAATTGAAAGATCGAAAATTAGAAAAGAAGAAAAACATTTTCATTCGTTTTTTTTTACTTTTTTAGGACTAGTCCATTAAAACTATGCAGCAACCAAAGATATTGATAATGAAAATATATTGTTGTTATTGCAATCGGTCCCATATACATAATACATGTATGTTAAAGCCGGTAGGTATTATGGCGACATTACCTCGCTCGACCTGCTCCTAAGAACCGCAATGCATTAATGAAAGATGTTTGTTTGTCGTAGGTATGGCGGAAGCAGAATACGGGAGGCGGAGTGCGGGGTTCACGCGAGTGTTGAACGCGCCTACGAGCGGCCACATAGTGTTGAGAACTCTATTTCGCGTGGTGCACATATTGTAGCAAACGTCACTAATTTATAAAGTTCACGCTATCATCGTATCTCCCCAAGAGATATTGTCGAATGATAGTGCCCGAAGACTTATTTTAGTATGTATATTCGTTTACCTATGAGCTTAATATTATTAATAGATAAGACGATATCCGATAATTCCGATATAAAGTAGCATTCAATTAATGTTGTAGGTACGTAGGCCAAGACAACCTAAATTTCAGTATTATCCACTCAAACAGTATTGTGTACATGGAGCGTGTACGTATCACATGATCTGTAAACAAATATTCTTAGATAAATGTAAATACGTAGTTATATACCTATATCTAGTTATTCTATGAAACGTAGATTTCCCCCTGTGGAAAATGAAAGTTTTTATAAAAAATATAAATATGGAGATGTGCTGTTATTCTAGTCTGCTACTTTAAGCAAAATATTTGTGTAATATAACCGAATCTAATGAAAACATGAAAAAAAAACATATAATTACTTCGAGGGCAACAAGCGAACTATTTTACCACAAAAAATTATGTATTGAAATGAACTCTTTTCCATTAATCTATTTATAGGCTCTCATTTTTAGGTTCCTGTCTTAACAGCAAATCTGTCAGTGTCATAAAGTCATCGTGGCTAGATAATTTATTTTCCTGTAATGAGCATTTAGGTACAGCCGTTTCACAGTTATTTCACTTCTAAAGTTCTTAAAATTAAACTTGATTAAAATGACAGCTGTCAGCAAAAATGACGAAATAACTTTGTAGTAACGTCTAACGACTGCTTAATATTTGCACACGGGAAATTATTCGTATTTGGCATGTTATTTTTTTTAATGCTGTGCTTCCCATAAAAATCAGCATAATTGTTTAAAATAAGCTTTAAAACTAAAATAAATCATATTAATACATAGTCATTTAAATGCAACCAATATCTACGACACCTTACAAGGTTACGTCATGTTACCAAAATGTTAGGGATCCTTTTTTATAATTTTATATTGTCATGAAAAAGGAGTACCTACCTGCCTATTCCATGTTCAAGAAAAAATAACATAAGCTCGTTTTTTATTGACATTACTGAGCGCATTGATCTTGTTTTTTTGAGTGTCAGTATGAGTGCGACGCTTTGTATGCGCTTCGTGTTTTCCAGTTTTCATTATTTTCGTTAATTTAGTAACTAGTTGTTGTTTTTTGTTGTTATTGCCTTAACAGAAGATTGGGAACGCGGTGTCTGCTTTGATTCAAAATGCTGATATATGATTGATTATTCTTCAGGATTTTTCAAGCGATTCCGATTTTGATAATGATAATGTCGATACTGACTTAGGATGTACAACATTAAGTAAATAATTGTATTTTGACAATGTTTTTTTTAGTTTAATTTTATTGGCGATAAATAATACCCATCTTTCCATGGTGTAAAATACTGACTGCATAATTATGCATTTATCAAAACTACTTTCTCAGCACTAATTACGTTAGTTAGGCAGCTGTCATATCTACCAAGTTAGATTTTATGGACTATAAATTTGCATCACTGTCAAAATCATAGTGGTATTTATTTCGTTACAATAAGGATGATGTTGGCTTGCTACAAATCTGTTAAAATTACAAAGATTTTATACTCTTTACATTATAGTTGTTGTTTGGTTTCTGCTGTCAGAAGTGAAAATAACTGCGAAAGGACTGTGCTATACAGTCGCCAACGCATCAAGTTACTACAAACTGGCCAATTTTCTCATTCGATTTTGAACTTAACCATCAACGCTTCAAAGTTTAAAATCGTTTGGAGAAATTTAACAGTTTGTGGTAACTTGATGTGATGGCGACTGTACACTTAAACCAACTTATCTGTGCAGGCGGGAAAACACAGAACTAAAATAAATGTACCAAGTATGACACATCGATGCATTTTTGCTTAACAAGCAGCGCCACCTTGAACTGCACATTTAAAGTGGTCATAGTGTAGTCCCATTTGATACATGCTCAGTCAAGTTGTATAAGATCTGTAATTTGTTTAACCTCTCTAATCATCTTCACCAGTGCACTAATGGTGCTTCCTCACCGCGAGCATTCGCCTGTAATGTAACAGTCCAAGATTCGATTTTGTACGGAAACAAGTGAATCTGAAGTGTTACATTACAGGCGAATGCTCCCGGTGAGG
Organism: Noctua janthe; assembly: GCA_910589295.1. NCBI lineage: Eukaryota > Metazoa > Arthropoda > Insecta > Lepidoptera > Noctuidae > Noctua > Noctua janthe. Next base: position 10,287,559 of record OU342552.1, read on the forward strand.
GAGCACCTTAATATACACAAAACATGTTTTAAAGGCACAAGAGACAGAAATGAAAGTGAAAAAGGTTCTTGTTAGTGTATTGAGTAAATTATGTATGAACGTTAATCAATATAATTAAGCTTAGCCGATAGAAAAGTTGTATTTAGGCACGAAGAAAAACGAAAACTGGTTTTTATTCTAATAAGATAAAGAACTTTCTACACAGGTAGGACCTAAACCTATTGTATGGAGGTAATCACTGCAGCAGTTTGGCTTTTTAAAACCAAAATACAGTTTTATTAATTAAATTGTGCATTTTTCATAGTGTAGATTAGTGAAATTGTGTAAATAGAAGTGTACTCTTACGGTATTTTCACCATAAAACGCACGTCGGACACAGTCGAAAGCCAGTCTTACCTGAAAGCAACAACTGAACTGTCATCAAATCTTTTGTAAGTAGTCAGTTACTTGCACGGCATTGTAATTGTGTAATAAATTTAAGACAATTGGTACTATAATATAATAATGTTGACTCCGTGTCCGACGGGCTTGGAAAAGTGTCAAGTTGTATCTTTATCAAATTCTTATAGAAAGGAGACCGAATACTTCAAATTTATTTATTAGAGTCCATTTAGCTGGTCATGGTATATAAGTAGGGATGTTTGATAATCTAGGTACTTACAACTGAACCATCACGCCATGGTTTCGCATCATGTACAATAGCAACACACATTTTAGTACTTGTCTATACAGTAGCAACCTTCAGTTAAAATTGTGCGATTTAGAGGGCATTAGAAACGCCACTGAATTAACAGTGTGACATGGTCACCTTCTAGGCCAAAGTATTTCGTTAAATTATTTTTTACTGTGTATTTGAAACTCGAGCTAACTAGCGAACTGTAGAGGTACAGTCAAACAGTGCAGTTGGGTGTGTGGTACAGTTATCTGTCTACGGAAAAATAACGTAATAGTATATGTAGTGGTGAAAATTGGCCTGTTAAATGGTACAGTTTTAACCGAAGATGTGTAGGCCAAATCAGAATCAAAGTAGCAACATTTACCAATTGGTTAACCTCCAATATAAGTTGCAAATGCGATTTATATTGCAAGTAAACCTTCTAACGGGACTGACACTCGTAAGCCAAGAGATTGTTAGTCGTTACTGTGTGTAATTATCACTTTTAAAATATATTAAGTCGAATACAAACTACATATTTTTTCTTTACCAAGTAGATTAATACAAGTGGTTGTCCTGAACAAGTGTCGTAACAATTTAAATGCTATTTAATATGTTTTTTCTATACTGTTTTCTGTGATTCTTTATATTTATTGTTCACACAGAGTTTTGCAAATAAATAGCAGACCTATAATTGTGCATGTTTAAAATTCCAAACCTTAGCTAATTTTATGGCCACCAGTGATTTTGTTACTATTGTAGTTCACATTGCATCAACCTTTTGTTTCGCATAGTAAAATATTAGATGACCTACCTATTAGTTGGTAAATTTGTGATAATTATCGTAATCGTGTGTACATAAATGTATTTAATAATAAATGTTTATTTGTATTTAGCATATCGAATTAATTCGTGTTTTTTTTTTCCTTTGCCACTCTTCACAATTCATGCTATTTCTTTTCTTTTCGGATGAAAAACCAAGAATTAAATTCAATACCAGAAATAATAGGTTCAATTCAAAATATTGATCCATTCAGGACTCAAGTATGTTTAAGATTTCATTAAACGGTCGGTTCTCGGAAAAAAGTAAAATACGTGTGTCAGCTTCGGGCCGTTCGTTAGTGAGTAATAATTTTAGCTTGTTTGCAGTGTGAATGAAACGAAACGAACAAGTGGCCACTCGGCCGATTGGATACGAGACTGATTTTATCGAATCATCACTCAATCAAACACACACACATTTTTTAGAAGTTGAAGCAGAGCCATTGAAAAAACATGTCAATAAAATTAGGCGGGCAAGTAGGTTGTTTGAGTAGGCGTTAAATGAATGTAACAGGTTAAGCAGGACCGTAGTCACTTGAATAATTGAAAGTCTGCTCACATTTTTTTATAAGACTAGTTTAGAGGGACAGGGACTGCGATTCTCCACACAAATGTTGACGAAATCGACGTGTCGTATTCCGATTTTTTCTTCCAAAATAATGCCTCTAGCTGGAGCAATTTTTTTTTTCATAAAGGCAAGGTCTACTGTAGACACGTCCTACTCCTCCTCCTTTTTATCAGCAACTAATAAGTCAAGAAAATATGACCCTGCAAAATTGCCAAAAATTGCCCCATTTTTACGGCCGTGGTGAGTTTTTTAACATAAAACGAAACTGATAGGAACCTAGACATATTCTATCTCAAAATTTTAATGTCAAAAATAATTGAATCGGCTCAGTTTTCGAGGAGAAAAAGGGGAATACAAAACGTCGACCTTGTCAAAATTTTTGTAATTTAAACGGTATAAGCTGCAGCTGTCCCTATCGCACTCTACGGAGGCAGGCTCGACGCAGCGCGACGGCAATACTTTCTTCAAATAATTCATTTTCAAATATGTCGCAGGCCCCTCTTAACTGAGTGTCCCTGCCAGTATCTTTGAAGCAAGGTATCCCTTAGGTATCAAACCTAACGTCTTCTGAAGGTCTGTCTATCCTGCCACGAGGCTACTTTCTTTCCACCGTAGGTAATAGGCAGGGCTTGCAATAATTAGGCAGAAAACCAAGCTTATGGTGATCGAGCTTATGGTGTGCTTGATTGAGATCGTTCGGGAAAGCTATGGGGCGCTTATAAAATCCAAGGCATCGATATTGTGGACAGTTTCATTTATCTGGGCTCTAATATCAATAATTAAGGTAGCTGCGTCCCAGAAATAAAAAGACGGATAGCCATGGCTAAACATACTATGACACGTGGTCCAGAACATGTGGAAAAATAGTGATATTCTAATCCTAACTTTAATATTATAAATGCGAAAGTAAGTTTGTTTGTTTGTTACCGTTACACGCCTAAACTACTGAACCGATCATCCTGACATTTTGCATATACGTTGTCAGGTGTACAGAATCGGACATGGGGTACCTTTCATCCCGAAAAAAAGTACTGTTCCCGAGGAAAACAATAATAACGTTCTAATGATAATAGATGGCGCCACGTGTCTTTATAACAAGCAGAGTACAACCCGAATTGATTGTCAAATTCGGAATTAACGCGAGCGAAGCCGCGGGCAAAAGCTTGTAAGCTATAAAACGAAGGCCCACTTCGTCAGAGCACTAGTTTTCCCGATTTTCCTCTATGGAGTTGAGACGTGAACAATCCAAGCAAGAGACAAAGACAGAGGATAGACGCATTCGAAATGTGGTGCTGGAGGCGGATGCTCCGAATTCCATGTGGGTGAGACACAAATGTGTCTCTCCTTTTCCAACTCGATATCAAGACCCGATTGTCTACAGTTTGCCTACAGTGTATATTGACCTATTTCGGCCGCATAATGCGAAGGGGAGATAGCAGCCTTGAAAAGTCGGTCATTGTTGGCAATACCGAAGACAAGAGAGCACGAGTTCGCAAATACCTGAAAATAAGGTAGAATGAGTTTCATCCTCGAAGTAAAACAACTTGTGTGTACCAGGTATTTCATATCCAACTTATCCTGATGGTACCCCCCGACTGCAGAGCGCTTCAACGACCCTCAGAAAAAAGTTATATATTTCAAATAATTTCTTCCTAAACGCAACACACCACAGACGATCTCTACGTATGAAAATAATAATATAAATTACTATTCATATTATTATTCAATAAGGACTAAAAAAGTGATGAGTATTAATGTTGATGCATGGAGAGGGAGAAGACGGCCAAAGAAAAGATTGATGGATTGTGAGACGGAATGAAATGAAAGAGAAAGGAGTAAATGGTGCCGTGACGTCTGACAGGGGAAAATGGAAGAAGAAAACGTGTTGCGCCGACCACAAGTAGGATGGGACAAGGGTAGGAAGATGCTGATGATTTCTATTTAATAAGAAATAGGAATAGTAAGTATATTCAACATAATTATGGTGGAGGTGCTGGTGCTTTCTCAAAAAAGTAAGTGTTAAAAATAATAATATCAGCCTAGCTAGAGCTTTAAAGGGCAATGGATAGGGCTACACTCGGAGTCTCTCTGCGAGATCAAATGAGACCTGTTGAAAGAACCAGAGTTACCGACATAGCCTAGAGAATTGCTTAAGATAAGTGGTAGTGGGCGGGGCACATTGATTGTAGAACAGATGTGCCGAAGAATTCTAGAGTGGCGGCCGCGTATCTAGGTGGACCGATGAGCTGGTGAAGGTTGCGGGAATCCGCAGGATGAGAGCAGCTTAGCATCGGTAATTGTGGCGGCCTTTGGGGGAGGTCTATGTCTAGCCGTGGACGTCTGAAATGATTATAATGATGAGCTGGAGATCATCTCATAGGCAAAGCCTCGGATAAAAATATTATTCATAAAATATCGTCCCAAGTGTAGCACTCAACAGACGATATGCCTACACCTGACATTCCAATGATAAATAAAAAATATCAAGTGTCGATACAAGAAGCTGAGGTTGGTCACAACAATGACGATACACCCACCAGTTTTGATGACACGCTTATCCTACTTATGTTTCGAGTGGAAGAGTGTCTTGTGGAACTGGTCAGCAGCAACGTGTGCCGAGTCGAGAGGCTGCGTCATTTAGTGGCGGATTCTTCAATTGACACACCACCGCCCGCGAAGATGTCATCTTGATTTTTATTGAAGGCAAATGATTGTATAAAAGGTACCTACATTTTGTTGCAAGTAAAGATTTCTTAAACTATATTTTGTATTGGTTACATATATATGTGATAAATAAATGTCATGAATCTATGAAAGTCCATCAGGTCTCACGGTCCACACTATAAACTGCTGGAGTCTTCTTGGAAACCTGTTTTAATTATTTTTCTCTACTGCTGCTGTATGTATTAAATTAACATTTTGTTTATAAATCTTTTCGCAAATTAACATTCTCATGTCTGTAGACATTGTGGAAGGTAAGGGGTGCTTGTTTTGGCAGAACATCCACTGAAACGGTCAATGAACCGATGTTTATTGTTTTTCTACAACAGCAGTGTTGATATTGGCACAAATTCTATTTGTTTAAAATGGTAAGTCTCGTACAAACAGGTAGATTTACGTAACCATGACCTTATAATAACACAATACAAACTCGAGCCGCGATGCGTCAATAAGTAAGTATACTAACTAGGTACAGTGTGTACGATCAGCATTTCAACTTTTTTGATCTTGACTTTTCTTTGTCACGTTTGTTTCTGAAAACAGCTGGGACAGCAGATGAGTTGTTCGTTATTTAAGACTAGACTGTGTATCATAATACAATATTTTATTTATTTATTTAAACTTCATGTATAATAGTGAAACATAGGCGGAGTTAATTCCACAAGGCATTATCTACCAGTCAACCTCAATATTCATTCTTTTTAAGTACGCGGAGCTGCAAAATGCAAATAAAAGTAAACTTTGCTCAATAGCAAAGTTTACTTTTATTTGCATTTTGCAGCTCCCACCATACATTTCATTAAATTGTCAGACCGTACGCCTCAAGAAGACCAAAAGGGCCTACTAATTAAAAAATGCTGTCAAACTAGGACACCCACCTTAATTGCACAAGTTTAAAAAACCGGTAAGTGCGAGTCAGACACGCGCATGAAGGGTTCCGTACCATCGTAGTAGCCGCCTTTAATTTTTAATATTTTTTTTGTTGTTATAGCGGCAGCAGAAATACACATTCAGTGAAAATTTCAACATGAGATACAGCTTGCTGACAGACAGACAGACGGGCGGACGGACGGACAGCGGAGGCTTAGTAATATAGTCCAGTTGGTTACTCTTCGTGTACGGAACCCTAAACACAACGGAATTCCGAAAAAAAAAAAAAGTGAAAATAACTTTACTGTCGGAAAGTAAAGTCTCCCGAAAATTTATATTTGTTTAATTGTTGTATTCCACTCAAATTCTTGTCAAGTGTTCATTTTTCGTTGCAACTAGAAGTTGTGAGATCAAGAGACCATCGACATAGACATCATCATCTGCCTTGCCTTTTCTCAACTATGTTGGGGTCGGCTTCCAGTCTAACCGGATGCAGCTGAATACCAGTATTCTACATGGAGCGACTGCCTATCTGACCTCCACAACCCAGTTAGTACTGGGTAATACGATACCCCTTGGTAAGACTAGTTGTTATACATGGACATAGACAAAGAAGAGAAAATAAATGCACCGTGTTGAAAGGCTAACTCATAAGCATAACTACTAAAACAAGCCTCCGCGCGGGTTTCCTCTGCCAAAAGAATCAAGTAAATATAATCTGTAGCATCATGGAGAAATCGGTGTACGTACATACAAGAAAAAAAAAGATACCGACCGAATACATAAACCCTTCCTTTTTTTTAAGTCGGTTGTAAAAGAAATAGCCATAAACTTTCGCTATCAGTATATTTCGATATCAGTGATGCCTACATCATAATATCCCAAGGCCGTACTGAAATTTTAGTTCGCTTCGCTCATTCTTGCCTCCATTATGACATTATTTTGATTGATGAATGGTTAAAAGAAATCCTTACATTACAGAGGATACCGAGGCGGGGTGTTTTATTCGAACTCGCTTCGTTCTTTCTTCTATCACATAGCCTTTAATTAATTATTCTGAGATCTTGATGTTATGCATCAAGATCTCAGATATCAATAAACTTCATCATCGTCATCCTTTTCCAAATTTATTTGGGGTTGGCTCAGCGTGTCTTCTTCTATGCTTCTTGATAGGTAACCAATTCCAATCCATACTAATATTATAAAGCTGAAGTTTGTTTGTTTGGTTGAACGCGCTAATCTCAGGAACTACTGGTTCGAATTAAAAAAAATATTTTAGTGTTGGATAGTCCATTTATCGAGGAAGGCTATTGGCTATATAACACCAGGCTACGACAATTAGGAGCCGAGCAAAAAAAAAAAGTCAGATGCGGCAGGTGAAACCGCGGGGCACAGCTAGTCTCAAATAATTATGTAAGAATGGTAAAAAGAAAATACAGCAATTGTGAAGAATGTTGCTAAAATTTTCAAGGTTCTTGCACTCGTTCTCATAATACCTATATTATATTATTAACACCATCACGCGACGTATAGCGACCGCAGAGTTCTGATATTTGTTTTGGCCACTAGGGAAGACATTCAACGAATATTTTATTTTGGCCATAGTAAGTTCAGCATTTTGGCTTGGCATGACCGTGTTAATATTATTATATTTACAAAATCAGAGTTCATCACTAATAAACTCTCAAAATCAGTAGATTATCCGTTTCTTTTTGCTAAATTACTTAGAAGAAAATCTTAAAGGCCCGGGGCGAATGAATTTGTAATACGCTACAGCCGCCGTCGGCATAGATAACCGCTACCAGCGGTATTGAAAACCAGCTAGGTAGATCATATATACTCGTACGTGACTACAATAGAAGAGACCAGATGGTACGATGTTATTGTCTTGGAAGATGGAAGACCTCTGGAGAGGGGCACAGTCTGTGTCGACAGCAACATACTCGTCATTCGCCACCTTATGTTTCAAACAAGACGGATTGAGCCGTTGCCGCCACCTCAGCTACGGAAACTCGAGATAATCTTTAATTTAACTAAACTAGAACGATCAAATTAATTTAACTTAGGCAAATTGTACAATTTTTTCCAGATCTGGGGATTGCCGCTATGTCCTGGTGAGTCCAGAATTATGAAATGAATTCATGGTAACAGTTTGCACACCTACGCCCTGCACATTCAATCACGATCGAATCTTAATTTAGGTACTATTTATTTCCTTCATTTACATTTGTTTCATATAATTTTACATTTTTAAATATTTCCCACTGGTATCGGAAACAGGATTCAAGCTACCGGCGGCGGTCCGGGCTCCAGAGAGAGGAACCTCCTAACAATACGAGCCGAGTCGAGGAGTACCGCATTCAGAATCAAGCTCTTGATCCAGCTCCTAACGAGAGTCTCCTCAGGTATTGGTCAAGGCTTTTGGCAATTAAGTTATTGGCTGAAATAACTAGCGGTACAATGATCGCTGAGTTCACATCCCACATGTCGACAACCTCGCGGGCCGAGTCAAGATACTTTTTTATCATGCAGAAATCGTCATCGTCGTCGTAATCACAAACTGTTCCTACTTGGTAACTGGTAACTACTAACTCTTGATAACTTGATCATCAGAAGAAAATAATTATACAAATAATAATTTGAAGACTTATGTGTTTGGCATTGTGAACATCAGTTTCAGTTGAAGAAAGGTGTTAGCGCACAAACAACCAGAATATGTGTAACATACCGGACTTTCACTAAAACATCGGGAACAAATTTTCAAAATTCCAAACTTTAAAATAAGTCGAAATGAGTCAGAGCATTACTTTCTCGGAGATCGGAGGTCAACAACCAACTCATCTGTATGGATTATCTCTGTCTTAACGCGATAATTTAATCCTTTGTTTATCCAATGCCTCTAATAGTCCCGATGCACCGGAACGGTAAGCATCTGAGCACAGTCATGTATCATACTCCAACAAATAAGAAAATAATCCGCCCGCTTGAATTACGACCGGGGGTTGATATTACAACGAGCTTCGACGTTTCAAGAAAGTCTCAATTAGAGAATAAGTTATAGCTTCTAAAACTCTGTTGTTCGTGAAGCATAAAATTCTATATTTAGATGTTTTCCTAGCTTATCTTACGTATGGTTTTATAGTGTGTTTAGTTAAAATGCTGTAATCGTAGAATTTGAGCTCTGAAACCCTTCAATGTTTGAATTCTATCAACTGTGAAATGTTACCCGAACCTCAAGAAAATACATCGCTATCAAAATGGCGTCCCCGCCCTTTGGCTTGATTCCCCCTCTCGAGCACGCCCCTTTGTCACAACGTGCAACGGTCCCATGTCGGCTTGTCCATTGACGGTACTGTCACTGTTAACCATTTCGACAATTCAAAATAAAATTACGTTGCATGTTCTCAATATTAGAAAAATCTCCATCATCTGCTTAGCCTTTTCCCAACTATATTGGGGTCGGCTTCCAGTCGAACCGGATGCAGCTGAATACCAGTATTTTACATGGAGCGACTGCCTATCTGACCTCCACAAACCAGTTAGTACTGGGTAATACGATACCCCTTGGTAAGACTGGTTGTCAGACTTTTTGGGCCACTGACTGCCTAACGACTGCCAAAGATCTACAAATGACAGCCGGGACCAGCGGCTTAACGTGCTTTCCGAGGCACGGAGGAAACTCGGTATGTAATGGGCGGTCACCCATCCACAGACCAACCTAGGCAAGCACGGCTTAACCTAAAGATCGACCCAAGCGGCTGTTATTATTTAGCCACAAGCTCCTCCTATTATATAATATTAGAAAAATCTATGGATTATAAATTATTATCAACAGAAATTATAAATTTTTGTTGATAATAATTGACATAGAATAAAAGGATATCCCTCAATACGTACATGTTATTTATGCTGGAGTCCGAAAATTTCATTAAACAGGCAAGTAATAAACTCAAATAATGAATTCAAATGTACAGAAACGAATTCTAACGTGATCTCTCTTTCTGGCAGATCATCAGAAACGTTTATCTTCTCAACTGTGCTTACTTTTGACAGCAACACGAAAAAAAAAACAAAAATAGATCGATATGAAAACGATCCATTAAAAGAGTAATACTGAAAACTAAAATTTTCCCTGAAACAGAAGATCTTTGAAGTTAAAGTTTTAATTAAATCTTACTCCCTGGCAGTTTCCTGATAGATTTCCTATTTCTAATCGCATTAAAATCTCAACATTGGAAATCCGAGAAACGCGGGCCGCAACCACCCGCAGTCTAGTCGAAAAGCAATTTGATTTGACGGCTATCTCACCTCCTACTACGTTTATATCGAAAGCTAAATAAATATTTATTTTATCGAATCTAATTTGGCACGAAACTGGCCCCAGATCGCCGCCCTTTCACACGAGATGTTTCTGATGGAAAATTAAATGAGGTAGTGTTAAAAAGACACACTTACGAGGTAGGTATTTTGGATTTAGGTAATTACATTTATAGTCGTTTAAAACGAAAACTATTGAATCAAATTGGACGCATTAGTAAAAATCGTTTCGAATTGTGATGGACTGCTGGGATTTTTGTACAAATGATATTTAGAATGTTAAAAAGTATAACACATGTCGGAAATGACAGGGCGCAGCCGTCGCCGCCGACGGCGACCGTGGCGTGCGGCGGGCGCGCCTGCATGCCACCGGGTTCGGCTCTCGGGTCGGGTATCGTGCCGTATACACGTTTTAGTTTACGTTTACATTACTAAGCACTTGTTGAGTAAATAAATAAAGACGTTTTAAAATAAACTTTACTATTAATCCTTGACTTAGTAACGTTTACATAACCGTGAGATCGGTGATGGGTATGGACAGACAGACACACAACACTGTGGTAGACCGATCATCGGCCGTAAATGTCGCTAATATTTTACAGTTGATTAGTAATTCCCTTACAATAATTATTGTGATTGTCCGATTAGATGTATGTAATAATTTAATCATTTACATCTAAAATAATAATAAAAATATAAAAAGGGGAAAACAAATTACAGGGCGTAAAAAATTCGTCCACATAGTTGTTAACAGGAAAAGTGCCCAGAAGGCTGGCAGAATTGCCACGCTGAATGGCAATGCTGATTCTTTGGCAAAAAAAAAGGACTGCGCTCTGGTGAAGAGTCGACCAACCGCTTGGCGATTTACCGAAATATGTACTAGTTGAGCACTCGGACCTTATGGCCCTAGTGTTGTGTCCAACTAAACATTTTCATGTTTACTTGGAAAAAGCTTCCGATGATAACACACGCTCAATTACAGCACGTTCGACATTTGCTATCTAAAATAAAACAAAGTGTAAGTATCTGCTCATTCATCATGAGTGTGGCGGCTACAACACAATTAGGTGTTTCCCTGAAGCGATCGCGGCGCCCCGCCGCCCCCCGCGCCCGTCGCCGTCGTGCGGCCGCCTGCAAACTGTCATTACAAAAATAGTGGCCCCAGAAAGGGTAGTCCAAGACATGTCCCATATGGACCCGAGTGCAATGCCGCAAGTTATTTTAACTTCTTTCATTGCCACACTACAGCTCTCCATTTAATTTTATAACGCTATATGAAACACTTTGTTAGGTTGTTTGTGATAACTTCTATTTTAGACGATCGCTTTTTGACAGTCACATTAATAAAATAACTCTAACAATTATGCGTAATTTACAACTTTCAAACTTTGTGAAAACGTCGCCTTTAAAACGTCGTTCTTTTTATGATTTCTTAGAAAAAAACGCACCCGTATACCAAGTTTAAAATGAATCTTAATAAGGACTCGAGGCACACTAAAGATATTGTGAAACGAGTTCATTCCTTACACTTGCGCAAAACAAGGAAATCTGTCAAAAGCTATTTAATTTAGATAGTACATACGGAACGTGTCGGTCGACCAACTGTCGAATAAGTTTTTAAACAAAGTGTGTGTTACCGGCGATCTCCAGCAGGTTTACGTTATGATTCCGATCACTTTGATCACTTCGCACGATCTTTTGTTAACAATCCAGCTGTTCTCAACATTCTCGTGATATTGTTGAACGTTTGTGTCGTGGAAAAAGTAAAATAAATGCGCCAACATTTTTTATGTACGTATATTGGATTGCGAAGGTACCTATAATGAAAATAAAAAACGAATACGTAAACATATTTAAAAAAGCTACATCATTTCTGAGTCCAATAAGACATTAATTGATTTAAGACTAATTCCTTCTCAAAAAAATTGTGACTTTCGAAAATCCTTCATTCTGTCGTCATTAAATTTTTGCTTGGACACATAATAATGTAGTCAAGTAAAGTTTCTTCTATCATTCAACCATCATTGTCAGTACACAATCACACGAACAAACCTGGAAAACGACGAAAACCTTCCCCATATCATTAACATCGAAGAAAAATAGTCGTCACCGAAAGTCGACAGTCGAAATTAGTCTCAAGGTGTTTAAGGTTTTCGAAAGTCTTATAATATACCTACCTGTTATCTATCTAGCAGCTAGATAGACAGATAACAGCTAGATTCTAGCTGCTACGCTATCTTTAACTCGCATTGTTAATAAATCACAGTAAATCTCCATTACGTTTTTTCCAGGTATTTTCAGCCTGTTTCAACATTTTGATAATCACTCACAAGTTATCGAGATACATACCAAAAGGTTATATGAGAGTGGATATTAGCAATAGTGTCAACTTCGAAGGCACCCGACGTTGTCCCAAGCGACGTGCTGTCTGGCGCTTAGAGAATACCGCTTACGTTCTTCTAAGTGCTGAGGTATAAAGTCAAGTTTTCGTGAGGGGGGCTCATGAAAACTTGGCTTTATACCTCAGCACTTAATAAAATAGGTATCGACTTTGTTAGGTCTGAAATATTAAGGATCGAGCTAGACCTACACCGACTTTTTTACAGCTCGTGGAAGGTCTATAACAGACTTTAGAACATAAGCTTTTTCCTTCTTCGTTCAAAAGTTGGATCATTTCTCAATCTACTTCAGATAATACCATGGAAGTCGCACTTTTATCTCCACATCTCTACCTGCTCCCATTACATTTTATTAGATACAAAGTTGATGCAAATATGGCTTAGTAAAGACGGCTTTCAGTGTTGGTTAGGTACGAGTATGACACTACCAGTTTTAATTTGCGGACCACGCGAAAGTAAAAGACCGATTTGTGTGATTTAACATTTAAGTTACTCGTGAGTGAGCACAAATATAAAGCTACTACAAGCCGTTATCTAATCGAAAAATTTTCGAGCCAAAACGGGATATGCTGGAAAAAAAATAAAGGAAACGAAAGCCGTTCAAAAAGCAGAAAATTAGGTAACGATCGAGTCAAAAAGTAGAAAAAATAAATGAGCCAGTGGGGTAAAACGAGCCCCAAACGAAGCGCGTTTGCGCTTGAACGAGCGTCAGTCGTCTACCTCGCGAAAATCGACGAGGAATGCGGAAAATTGGTCTGTAACCGAAGTAAATACGCTTCTGATGATTCTGATGTTGATATAGAGTCAATTGAACCAGTGTTTGTGAACGGTGGGCTGTGTTTGTCTCGGCTAGAGCAGACGATTTCCACTGCTTCTTTGGTCTAGTGGTCGCAAGCGCGACTGCTGAGCATGAGGTTAACGAAATACATTCATGACTACACGTAATATTATTTTGTTTAAAGTCACCATGGATTCCGATACGAAAAAAAAAAACTGATAACTCCGATCCTGAATAACCCCTCACCACGCGGTAAGTGTCATCACATTCTTGCAATACAGTTTTCCACCGTTTCCAACTGATTCGAGATTTATCGATTCCCTCCACCGCGGCACCGGCGAGGAGACCTCTTTCTCCGCAAATGTCTAATATACAATTTATGCTAGTTCATAAAAAAAGAGCAGTTGCATAGTTTTCTGCTACTCGCGCCGAATCGCATGTATTAAGCCTTTACGAATCGGCCATTGACAATATTGATGAATTTCTTTACGATACATTTGTATCTCGACAATAAATCTTTACCTCAACATTAACACAAATTAGACAACGTGACAAATAGATGTGATGGAAATAGAAATGCTGACAGTAGAACACACGTCGATCTGTTCGCGTGCTAATGCCGGCTTCACATTCCATTTTTCATGTTAAATTTAAAATAGTGGGAACTATATTTTTGTCCGTGTGTACTGTGTAATAATAGGTGCATTATGTCGAAATGTTACAGGAAGAGAGAGTTGAGCATCAATTCGTAATAAATCTTGACTTTAGGTACTATACCTACATCAAATTCTACGTACAGTCAACTAGTTAGGCAAGTACTCGTTAGTCGACGATATGTACCTGTGTGTAAAGACGGGCCCTGACCGCCATGTGCATCGTACTGTCAGTTGAATTTCAAATGACCAAATATTTATCGAGTCCCGAAAATGTTTGCCTGGTAACCTATCCGATGCTCCACGAACAAATATGCAGAGATGTTCTTCTAGAAAAAATAAAAAAGCAGGGAGTCGGCACCAATAAATCGATTTGGAAATTGTTTGCTGAAGGGGTGGGCCTGAGGTATTTAAAGAACAATTAGTCGGCTGCTTCCCAGCCCTCAGGGCAAATATTTGCCTATTCCCGCCAACCCTCGTTTGGGCCAATGCCGCCTCGGGCGTCGTTGGAAACGGTTTATAGCTAAATGTTTGCCCGCTCTTCCCCTATATACTTAGCTATAGGTAAACTTCCCCTCCTAACAGCCCCGGTGATTATAATTTACATTTCGCTCCACGTTATAGAATTTCCGATCAATACAGTTTGGATGCTTTTTGATAATACTTCAATAAGGCTTTACTTTCAGGAAACTTTCTTGTTTATGTTGTAAAAAGTTACGTTGGATTCTGATGTGGAAGGAGATTTTATAGAAACGTTTTTAACTTCTAACAAACGATACAGGTAAATAGATACAATTACCAAATATTTAAGTTGTTCTACTTAATATAGGTAACTGAGCTGTATAGAATAACTGAAACACCGTCCTCGTCTCGCCGTTTTATTATCCGTTTGTAATATATTATATCTTTCATAGTCTTTTAATTCCTGTTTTAAGTATTTTAAATATTAATTAGGTATCCAAAAGCTATTCCGTAGCTGTTCAAAACAACGCAAATGTTTCTAAATCGTAATTTACCTACTTACACGATATTGTGACATTAAGATTAGTCGGGATTCGAGTCGGCCCGTATTTTAATGCTGTTTTACAAGAGATTAAATGCCGACACTGTTTTGATTTCTTTCAAAATAACATCTCGTAAGTTTTGACCGCGAAACTTCTACTTTAATTTAATTTATCGACTTAAATGTCACTGAAATTTTAAAAGAATCATGAATCAGTAACTCAATTTTCATACAGCGGTTCTTATTTTCATGGAGGTATTTTGGAAATGGTTGGTATTCGCACATACCTACTTATTAGGCTTATGATTTGCTATAACATTAGCTAAAGTTTGACAAAACGAAAAAATATTAACGACAGAGTCGCAAACAAGTAATAAAGCTATTTAAATTAATTTAAAATGTGTGTTACGTAGATAGTGGAGTAAGGTGACCACCATGGCGTGAGTCGCCGCCGGCGGTCCGGGCGTACTTACAAAAATACCAGAATGTAATTAAATGTGGATAACTTGCGCTTTATAGACGGCTGCGCGCGCCTGTGTTTGTTTAGTTTGTTATAGATGTGTTTTTACGCAATCTGGAAGTCGTAAATCGTGAACACCAAATTATGTCGTTCACTAGAGTGAGGTTACCTTTTCACGTTTTCGGTTTTCAGGTTTAACTTTTTGGTGGGGGTAATAAATAATAATAAAGGTTCACATGAACAGCTGTCCTACAAATGTGTGTCTATTTTCAAATAATTTACGTAGGCAACATGCATTATAAACTTTGCACGAATCTCAATTTACAACCCAAGTGTAAGATTTTTAATAGACAATAAAGGTTCGAAGTGATAATTATTCCTTGAAAAAAAAATAAAAATCATAATGGTTTTTATATTTTTTTTTTCTATTTTGATTTTTTAGGAATATTTAAAAATGTAAGAATGTAAATGAATAAACTTCAGGTGTATCTGAATTCTGACTATTATTGGCCTCTTCCACGTGTATCAAAACGAGTTTAATCAAAATAGTCTTGACAAATTATTCATATCCGTAACCTACGTACGTTACGTTTATATTTACGTTAATATTATTTGATCATATAAACTTGATTTGAAATCTCTCAAAGAAATAGGTAAGTAAGTTCAACAAAAGATGGGCTACAAGCAAACAATGGAGACACAATAAAATTCTCATGTACACTCACACAAAACTAATCTAAATGCGCAACAATTTCGAGATCGTGCCCGCATCGAGAATAGAATCCGCACCCGCGGGTAATGTGGCGAATAATCCACCTCGTGCGCCACCGTGCCCCGGGCGAACACAATACCGGGATAGCTATAATCCGCAAAAACTAACAGTATACCGATAACCAAATAAACTACACTATTTTTCAAACCAAAATAACGTTAACTTTCGACCTTCTGACGTTACCGAAACGCACTAGTTTCCTATGAGTGTCAGCACAATATTTCTGCAAGAATCGTTTTTTAACAGAAATGTTTTATTTAGAACATTGACACGCTACATTTTTCGCAGCCGATTTAATTCAATTTGTTAACAATAATACGACCATTTTTACTCCATTATACTTTGGTGGTCTTGTTAATAGTAAAGGTTTTAGAGCTTTCGGCTCCTTGCAGTTTTATATTTTTTTTGCTAATTTCGTTTATTTTTTTTTTTCTTATTTGTAAGAGTATTTAAGTTTTTTCCTATTTGGATACTTTTTGTATTCACGAACAGACTATATTGAGATCATCTTCTCATCAGGCTTTAACAAAAAGACGGGAGACTTTGTGAAATAGGCATTTCATTTTCTAATTAGATGGGTGTGTCATATTTACTGAAAAAAAAGTTAGAGGTGTTAATATTTCGGAAGTTAAATTAGATCTTAAATACTTTCCTAATTTTTAGTAGACATGTATGTCTGTAAACATAGTAATTAGTAAAACAACACATGTTTTAAAAATGGCGATAAGACCCCTTTAAAGAATGCACATTTCGCTCCTTAGTCACGAATATGAGCTATTTTCAAGGTTCGTCACCAACCGCCTAGCGCGAAGACTTGACGAGTGTCAGTCACCAGAGCAGACCGGGAGACCGGCTCTTCAAATGCTTAGATGGCTTTATGAAAACACACTAATGGCCGACCAAACTCAGGACCCGCGAACGTAGAGGTAGGTACTTATTTTTGGGCATTATTTTACATTTTTATGTTATTTATATTTCCCACGACAATCTAGTAATTTTAAACGTTTAGACAAGTTGATGGGTAAATCACTGACAAGCGGATAAACGTTTAGCCACCGGGTCTATCATAAACTCAGCAAAAAATTCGAAAATGGCTTGTCATTTTGACACCATTCATTCATCCTGTCCGGACCCTGTTTTTTGTATACTAAAACATTAACGCCGTCTCCTGATCTTTATTACAAATGAGTAAGCTTCAAATTTCTGTAATATCACAACAGTCGCCTCACAAAGTCACAATGTAAGCTTGTTTTTTCGCAGCAATATGTCTTAATGAATTCCTTGAGCGTCCATTCATGTCATTTGCTGAGTAAACACAGACCTTTATCAAGAGTAATTTAATTTTCGGCGATAGTTTGGAAAGGAACTAAAGACTCCATAACCGCTCGTCAATATTTTCCGGACATCTTGGTGACAAATGTGGGCCTTGGTTAAATTTTCAATTTCAAAATCAATTACTTATAAATCTATTTAAATTTTAAAATAATGAAAACGATAGAATATTCTGATCAAAGGTAATTAGAAAGAGTAAAACTAAAATATCGGGCAATAAGATTTAAAGAGTGCTAGATCAGAAGTGATAAAAAAGAATTGTGTATTTCTTACTTACTTAGCAGGTAGCAATTATACAATGTTAAAAAATTGTCATGCGAGCAAGTGGTAGCGGCAGGTGGATGATGACGTGTCGTGGGCGGGCTGCGGGCCTGAACAATGCCGGGATTAGTGCGCGTCGCTCATTTTTGTTCACATTGTTCCCTGGCTACGGTTTACACAGCGCATGCAACTGCGGATCAGCGCTCAACGCTCACGCATCGCTGGCGCCGCGTTATCACGCCGCTACACGTCCACAACCCCTTTCAACTCTATTTTAGATGTGGTTTCAATTTGAAACTGTTTGCGGATCAGCATATTTTACTTGCGGCGTTTTTGTAATGAAGTTCCATTCAATCTGCTATCAATTAATGAGATGGGGATGGAGTTTTGTTAACTCACAAAAATAATAAATGTTTATCTGTTCCGCGACGTCTAGTTTATTGTGATATCAGCGGATTTTTTGGATTAGGTTGGTACTATTTGAGACATTCTTTTAGGTACCTACGTCATGAATGTGAAACCTACCGATGCCAGAAGTCATTATGGTTTTTATTTTCAGCCGATCCGGATTCCGGATGCTATTGGCATTCGGCGTCTGCCAAACTTAACGCATAAATAATCTCGGACGGAAACGGAGGATCGATTTCTGAACCGGGCGACCATCAATCTATCATCTCCACGGTGTGATCAAACGTTTGTCGCGAATCAGCGCCGGTCACAGGGCCCGATGACATCTGACACAATATCATGAACGCTTCAAAGAGTTTTTAATGCGAATTTTCTGCACCTGAACGGATGTGCCGAAATATTTCAATTTTCAGTGACAATTTAGTATTTAATTCATATCTCGGTTATTGGTAAATTAGAATCGTATTCATAAGAGTTACGTTACGCTGACATACGAAGTTGTTTCTGGATTTATAATATACATCAAAGGCGGCGCGATTAATTGAGCAATCATCGAGGGGGAAAAACGCGTCAAAGCGCCCTCTTCATGCGTCATGACGTCACCACGGTCAATTTGTAACGACACGTGCGTTTTGCTTTTGTTTCCACCTCTGTAACGTATATTTGCTTCAAACTTGTTGTATCCCACGTCTGAGAGAGAATGTTACTTTGTGCTGGAACGAATCACGACACAATTATCGTTTATTTGTTAATGAAATGAGTTATTAAGATTGAAGAGTGTTTTCCTTGTGTGAACTGAATAGCAGAGTTTAACTTAGGTTTATTTCTTTTCAGAGACTTACTCTAAAACCGTTATGTTAAAAATAGTAAGTTACACAAAGGCGTAGTAATATCTATAACAACAAAAAAAAAACATTTTGGTTACTTTTTAGTTATTATTTCCACAAACATCAAATGTTTTAGCTGCAGTTATTCATTTTTAGACTTACTCGGAACTATAATTATCACGATTAAAGTTCGCCAACTTATCGATAGAGTGAGTAACAACCGCAAACGACTCAAAAAGCAAACAGCTGCAATTTGGATTTAGCCTCCACGCCTAATTTCGGTTGGTAGACTTATTTTAACATTAAATACACACACAAATATCCCTTGTATAAACACATCGCCCCTAATATTGGCATCTTGGGAAGGAAACAGCTTAACTTCAATTAACGTTGTTGCGCCACTTTCGTCTTTATTGCAACTACAAAAGGCAGGTACTTTTGCCACAGTTAAAGTATTTGTATTATTTAGCTTACACACAAATTGTTTTTGAATTTCTTATTGTATTTATGCTAAGATAGTATTTATTCATTTTAGTATATAGCAGTAAGGATATATTTATGTGCTTTTCAACATTTATCTATTTGGTGAGTCACACCCAGTGGATTCTCTCAATGAATAAAGCTAGAAATGAGAAATAATGATCAAAACAAACAATAAAGAAAATGTGGAGATAAGTGTACCTACCTGAAACTCAGTAGGAAAAAACATAGAAGTACTTGGGTATTCTCCGAAATTAACATGATAAGATCTAGGCTCGCTTCGTGGAGCGTTCTGTGAACAACTTACTTATAACGATAAGCGTTTATGAATCGTAGAACTAGTACAACGGATTCACGTAACTTCACTTTTGTGTAAGCTAAAGATGTCGACTCAATAAATAAAACGATCTTACGCCTTGGACTCAGCCAAGCCATTCTTCTTGGTGCGAATAGAGGAATAAACTTATCTACCTAAGAAAATCTAGGTACCTGCTGGAAAAGGCTCGACTTTCTAGTGATCTGCACGAAACCGCCGAAAACAAGTATCAAGTAATTTTGTTTGACATAAAGTAACGTAACCTAACTTTGAACATGACTGTGTTAAGTTTCCGCAGACCTGACTTTAGTTCAACTGTTCCTGCAAAATAGTCAATATTACATAATCTTTCCTTACAAACAAAATATGTACTTATTAAAATTGGTTTATGTAACAATACAACCAGAGAAAATATCTATCTGTTAGTTGGCCAAGCTTTGCTCCGTTGAGCAGAGCTTGATAAAGTTATCCCCTACTTTATGCCCAAAGCTCAATCCTTGCCCGTGAGGCCGATCTTAATAAACAAATGACGGACAGTATTTGGTTTTACCTTTCAATACGTTGCCCGTTAACGCGGACGGCGTGCAATGTGGCGAACACATGGGCGTACTCCGCAGTCGCCATGATGTCTTAGTTCGCCTGGGATACTGGCTATAGTAGCGTTCGTGAAAACTGTCGAATAAGAAGCCAGAATGTAAGACTGTAAGGCAGAATTCATGACTGTAAGTAAAAAATACGGAAATACTCTAGATTCTATAATTTACTATAGGTACATTTAAATTTAAAATAAAATTTTGGATCAGCAAAAATTAAGCTCAAACATAATGCATATTGAAACAGAGAACTTTTGATTGTTCTCTAAAATAAATGCTGCTTGATGCTTTAATAATTGTGATGCAGCACAACGGTAGGCACACACTGTAGCCGTCACCGTCGTCGTTGCCCTGTGAGGATCAGGACTTGTCCCAGAGCGACCGGGCGGCGCAACGTGTGGTGGCCCGCGCACTTCAGCGAACACGTCGCCGTGTCGGTGAGCCGGGCCGGCTCACGGCTGCTCCGCGGTGCGCCCGCGCTGTAATAACTCTTCACCAGAATATTAACGAGCTTATTAACTTTACCCGAAATGTCTTTGTTGTGGGATAAACAAATTCGAAACAAAATGTAAGACTTTTTTGGTGTTTTTGTTGTCCATTTTACTGTATGATTAGATATTAATTCCAAATCAAAAAACAAATTAGTAATTTAGTCATGGGATAATATAAAATAAGACAAAAGAGACATAAAGAATACTAACCTCATGAAATGCATGCATGTCGTATCGCCGAGGAACGATGCTATTCTTTTAATGTGAAAAACTTACGAATCTTACAGTTGACTTAAAATAATAATGTCAGCTAATAATATTTTTTAATGTCTAGTAAATGTAGTAATAAAAGTTGGGTTGTTGTGGCGGCGGTATGGTTAAAATACAAGATAAACAGAACGGTGTCAGTACACTCTCGGGACTCGAATCGTATTTATTTGTCTAACTTTTTAGATAAATATCATTTTGTTTATTTAATAACTTCTGCCTGTTGCCGATATCGATTTCAGTATCTGTTACTGAAGAATTAGGAAGTTTGTTCACTGAAAATGAAACCTTTCATTCATGGGTATAAATTGTATGCTAGTTTTTTAAGCAGTGGTAGATTAGTGACCCGCCGGTAGTGTTTTGCATAACTTCTTTCAGTGCGTAGATCCATCCTTTTATATTCAAATAAGGTGTTACTAAAAAACCAAGCCAAATAAGATATTGATGAACTTTTACTGATGAAAGTACTAGTAAGGATAAGGGTAGGCTCTCAGGCCTAGGAGACACGATATGCTCCACTTCCATTCAAAAAGTATTTGCTACGAAATTAATCAACCAAATGAACCAAAGATGAGTAAATATTCCATTATTGTGAAACAGGTTATAGGTTTAATACAGATCCCAGATGATTTTCCAGAATCATAGCATCTATTTTAAACTAGCTTTAGCCCGCGGCAATTTGACAATTAAACTCTTAACACACTACTAAAGTTTATTTAATAATATAATTCAATCATGATTCGAAAAACACGTAGCGCCATCTATTATCATAACAACGTTTTTTGTTGCTTTCCTTGGAAACCGTACTTTTTTCGGGATGAAAGTACCCTAAGTCCTGTTTCGGTTTCTGTACACCCGATAACGTATAAATGCAAAATTTCAGGTTGATCGGTTCAGTGGTTTAGAGTGACAAGGTAACAAACATGTAAACAACAGTCTTACTTTCTCATTTATAATATTAGTTAGGAACATGCATGATTATTAACAGGCATGATTTTTTAATAGGTACATGCAGTTTTGAATTAAAAAGTGGGCAGGTCTCAATCAAAAATGAAGCCACAGTCCCGATCACAAGACATAAGTGTGAAAGCACTGTAGTACCTACCTGGTAAGGTAGCAAATCCCCTTTTAGGTAGGTTCTTAGTTGACGTAACAACAGTTGAAAATCCATTTGAAAGAATTAAATTGCATAAATCCCCTGTGTCGCGTAGGTATACAGTTTAAAGAGCTATTTATAAAAGCGAGTTTTAATAAAATTTGTTACTGGAAAGTTAAAGTGGCGGCGGGACTAAGCCGCGGTTAAACTTAGTGCCGTTTGTTTAGATAAGCCGAACGCGTGTGACGCTAACGCCCGCCGCCGCCCGCCGCCGCCGCCGCGCACTCCGCAGCGGGGTAAGACCAGCGGGTAACTTGTGACCTGAGGCAAACAGCGGAATTCATTATTACATTTTTACACAAATAAAGCCAACTTCAATTGAGTGTCATTAACTCTTCTGTCTCAATATACACGGTTATTTGTAAAACACCAACAACCTCGCAGGAGTAGATTACTTACATCATAAATAACAACATTTGTTCTATGGCTTTTCCGAAAACAGACAAAAAAAAAACGATTTTTCATACAAAACTCGATCAGCTGTTCGGACATAATTATGTATGGAGAGTTGAATTTTTTTTGTCTGTTTTCGGAAAAGTCGTAGAACAAATGTTGTTGTTTATGATGTTAGTTAGGTATCTACTCCTGCGAGGTTGTTGGTGTTTTACAAATAACCCTGCATAGCTGTAGCCTAAAACTGAAAAACCACCAACTAAATGTGATTGTTCACGCTGTCTCACAAAACAAAGTTGTTAGAACGAACACTTAAACTGTGTTCGTTAAGACAAGCCTCCAAGTGGCAAGGCACTTCTTCTTAGCGTGTCGATGGCAAATTTTCATTAAATATATTTGGCTCAAAATTAGGCTAGGCGAATTTTAGTTTTATAAAGTTCGTACGCTTTACCAAAGACATTATTTTTAAACAACATCCGCCATTTATACGTCAGGCTCGTACTTTTTAAACTGCCCTAGTAGTCACCTGCGTCACCGCACCGTGCACTCACCCTTACACCATGCGCAATTAATTCTGGCGTTCAGTGGAAACTGTCACTATTACTGTGTAATCAAATTAAATAACGGTCTATTGCCGTAATCGAAAGAGTGTTTTTTAGCCAATCAGGTTAAGAGAATCTGATGAGTAAGTTTCCAATAAATGGTGTTGTAGTACAGACTACTGACCTACCACTACTTACCTATGTGCCTGCCTTCCTACTTGAATTTCTGGTTGACGTTGGAGTCATAAAAAATATAGGTATTTTAACAACGCTCTCATTTCGTAACAGTAAGATACATCGCGTTAGGTTTTTACCACATGTGATAAGTACCTACACCACAATCGAGCGGTTGCCAGTTTATATCTATAGGCATTATAAAAAAACCACTCATATACCACCCATATATTATACCTAGTATAAATAAAATAATATCTCTAGTATCTCTATATACATATAAGTATATAAAAATATTTCTAGTAGAAACTTCATGATAAACAGAAGACACTCCCGTTTCTACAAACAAGTCAAAGTGATTGCTTGAGAATAAAAGTCATTATTGAAGATTCGATTTTTAGTTCCGTAGTTTAATAATTGCTTGAAATTAGAACTGTCAAAAGTTAAAATTCTTAGGTTTTGTTTCTTAAACGGTTCTTACTTCGTTTAAATTCTTATCTATTGCATACAAATGTTTGCACAAGACCTGGTGAAGGTTGCAGGGATCCGCTGGATGCGCACGGGACCGGTCAATGTGGTGACACTTGGGAGCGGCCTATGTCCAGCAGTGGACGTCTTTCGTCTGAAATGATGATGATGGTTTGCGTAAGTTATTACTTAAACTCGAGTACTTAATTAATTTAACTTGACTATAGATACGGGTGTAAGAGTTTATTGTGGTAAAGTACTTCTCTCATTTGATGGAGGTGCACTCACATGGTTCGCTTACTTGGCGTTATTCGCTAGTTCACGAGTATAATTAAATTCTCAAACAAACTGTTGTGTGCACTTACTTTATTTATAATTGAAAACGTGACTTGACAAGTAATTACTCAACCATCAAATTCCATGTTCATGAATTTATAATTTTTCATGAATGGAGGCCGTGCTTAATTTCGAGCCTGGCCGATTATCCAGCGGAACAATCCGATGTGTAAACACTGTCAGCCGCATTCCCGACATCTTCACGACACCACGTAGGTGTGTTACTATGGCCCACACAAATTTCAATGGAGACGTAACAATGCGCGTCACTTGTCGCCTACTAAATCTGGTCAGTTTTGACATGTTGTCATGTTTTTATATACGGCCGCTGTCAATGCTTCCACGACGATTTTACGGTCGAAGCGCTGCCCAATTTGCCACAATGGCCTACACTTCTAATTCCCATTGTGAAGATTACGAATTTACGTCGCCATGTTATTGCGGCGCGCCTCACAATGCGGATTAAGCTTTATTTGTTCAAATGACTTTAGTTTTTGGTCCTAATTGTGACGGGAAGAGATTATATTTGCTCATCCTGTTTCGTGTGACTTTTCAATATTGTATAATTGGCTTACCTGCCTTTACATAATACAATTAGGTGCTAATTACTTATAAATATTTTATTATTTATTTTAAATGAAGCTAACTTAAAAACTAAAGTGAAGTAAACTCACCTAGGTATTACACTTTATAATTATTATTCATTTCCTTCACGATTCGCATTACGGATAGCGTTACATTTTCAAAATTTTCTGAATGTGGTATAAAAACACAACACCTATTTTCCTAGTACCTATGGAAATTTTATTATCATTGATTAGCTCGCCTATCGCCACTATCTCAACTGACGACAGGCGAGGATATGCTTGAAGATGGAGCTCTCGTATCTAGAAGGATGAAACTACCTTTTTAATATCTATTTTAAATCATGAAATACCTACTAGGTGAGTTTTTGGAATACCTAGTAGAAAAACAGATTTAAAATATTTATTTTTTTATACGCTGACGTCAGGCGGGATGCCATGTAGAATTGTATTAATCTTAGTTCCTGGGCGACCGAGCTCTGCTATGGTGAAAATAGAGAAAACGCATGTTCCCAGATATGAGACTTAGCTAGATTGATTTTGCACCCCCGTGAAGCCCTACGTTGCAACTTTCATCAAAATCGTTAGAGCCGTTTTCGGGAATGTGATTGACACCATGTATGTGGCAAGAAAGTAATGCTGCTACAAAAGATGGTGTGGTGGTACGGGCCCAACGTACTTACAAAAGGTGGTGTGGTGGTACGGGCCCAACGTACTTACAAAAGGTGGTGTGGTGGTACGGGCCCAACGTACTTACTTGACTTTTTATTCAAAATTACTTTGCATTATGTATAGATGCTTACACAAGGCAGATAGCGTATTCCTACAGCATGCCTCAATTCGTAATTTTTAATTTGTAATGTTTACACAGCCGATAGGGCGATGACTAAACGCTTTGTGACAGTTACTGATCTACAAAGAGGCCAATAAAACCCTCTATTGTTGTTCCTTATAAAAATAAAAAATAATATGTTGAAGTACCTCTATTCTGAATTTCATTATATACGATGTATTATAATTCATATTGCACTGCAATAAGATTTAAATTGGTTCGACCCTGCTTCCCAATTGTAAGTAAGGGACGTCATCCCTTTGTATGAATTGATTTTGTGTGAAAATGGGGTGTTACTATAACATCTCTGTCTGTGGTCAGACCCCCCAGCCAGTCGGCGAGATATTAATAAAATTGTTTAGATCTAAAGCAAATATTTATTAGATGTAGAAATCAATTATATTTTGTGACTGCATATTCCAGTTCTTAAGATACCTATAATATACAAATTCGGTTTATTAAACTTAATTATTTTTATTGTCATGTTACATACTAGCTGACCCGACAGACATCATTCTGTCCCAATATTTTCTGGATGTCGAGCACAGCGTCACCTACTGGGTGCAATTATAGCTACTAACCTAACCTACCCTAACCCAGATGACCCCATACAAATGTGTAAAAAAACACCATAATCGGTCAAGCCGTTTAGTATGAAAAGAATTACGAACACACGCACACTGGAACTTCATATAAGTACTTATAAAGATTAGTAAGTATAGTTCTAACATTGGCCAATGGCCAGTCATCTTCAACTAAGCCTAGCCTTTTCCCAACTAAGTTGGGGTCGGCTTCCAGTCTAACCGGATGCAGCTGAATACCTGTATGTTACATGGAGCGACGGCCTATCTGACCTCTACAACCCAGTTAGTACTAGGTAATACGATACCCCTTGGTAAGACTGGTTGTCAGACTTTTTGAGTCACTGACTACCTGTTACGACTGTTAAAGATCTACAAATGACAGCCGGGACCAACGGCTTAACGTGCTTTTCGAAGCACGGAGGAAACTGCAGGCAGTTAGCAAATCAATTTAATGTGGGATTCCATTTTACAGTTTATTTATTAAATTCTTATTAGCCTATCATTGCAAGCATTTCAACGTGCATTTTTACAAAAGCTTACCTACCTACATTTCTATTTAAAAAGTAAAGAATCACGTACTTAAAAGCTGTTGGTTGGTGTAAATTGAAACTGATTAAATGTGCGTAAATTAAAATTATTTCATTTTTTAGTAGGCTATCTATCCTGGTAAGTAAAAACCGCAACATGACGTGTCAATGCGAACATAATAAATAATGAATATAGGTATTATATTGTCAGAAGCGGAATTATTTTCGGCTGAATCCAGCCATTACTCTTCCCCCACGCCATATTTTTGGCCTTTAAACATTTATTGGATCAAAGGAGCTCGTTGAAGACACTTAAAGGTGTCCCATGTATGAATGCAGGAGTAGCTATAGTACTTCATTTGTGCACAATAGGGAGCGTTACAAATGTATGTAGTACCTAAGGGTGTGGAGAGCCGGAGTACAACGGTATAGCGACCGGTTTCAGGTCGCCGGCCAGGACTCGACGCATGCGTCCTCAGCTTTATATTATCGAGCGGCTCTTCCCCACCTTATATCTTGGCTACCATTTAATGTCTATGTAAAAGCATCTATTATATTCAGGTATTTGCGACCAGTTTATTTTAGAAAAGAGCTATTTTTTGTCGCAGTGCTTTATTTTTGTTGTACACTTTGGGAACTCTTAAACGTAGCTCAATTTTTAAAAGCATTCTTTAATCTGCCTTTGTATCCTTTGTATTGCTTAACGTTAAATAAATATAATTTAAATCCTAAAAACCCCAATATTGGCAGTGACTAACAGACTCCACTATCGGGCAGCTCTTTTCACTAGATCGCTCTTTCTCTGGCTCTAGTAGGCAGGTTTAGTTTTACCTTTATAAAAATACAAGACGCCTGATTCTGAAGAAAAAAAAATTTGCTAACTCAAAACTAGTATGTAGGTGCATTATTATATTACATTCTCAAGTTTATAGGTACCAGAAGTTCTGAATTCACGAAAAGGACGTAGTAATCGATGACGCTAGTGGCCGTAGTTACGTAGTACTAACTAGTGGGTACCGTCGTCGGCACGTGAAGTTGTGACTATGCACTATTGCCATATTATATGAAAACGCTGGCACATGACACCTCCGGTTAGTTTTATAAAATAACACTGCCTACTGACGAACGTGCATTGTCATCGACAGAATTCGAGCGAACACTCAGCCCGTCATTATGGACGTACAATTAAAGAGTAAATGTAAAGTAAATACTTAACATTTATTGTCGATTTGATCCGTGACATTTGTGGTGGAGTGGCTTTAGGATCCGACCGCTCACTACCAATCGAATATCAACCGTGCTCATTTACTGCAACGTCGCTTTTTCATCGACCACAATGTAGCTTTGTCACTGGTGTACAGCACAGCCCACACTGCCTTCACATTTTTGTAGTGTCTGAATATATTTAATGGAATTTATTTTCACTTTAAGGCTTAAGCTGAACATACAGAAGGTTTTGAATAATACACCCTAGTTGTTTTAAATGGGTGAAGTAAATTAGTGGCGGTACTCAACCTGTAACATATTTTTAGTGGGTATGGAACAAATTCATCCATTTTATAATGGGTGTAAAAAGACCCTTCACGAAGCTAAAAGGCACTTGTTCTCCCCGTCATTGCAGTATTTTTTTTTGGCTAAACCATACCCGGGAACCTTCTTGTTACGAAGATATTGAAGGTTCCGACTTTTTGATTTTTTTTTTCAGTAGATGTTTTGGCTGTGATTACTTTACTTTATATAACTCCACGACCGCGACGCCTGTACTATTTAATGCACCCATCGAACATCACAATGTTTTGAGTGCATTACATTACATCCTACCATAACACGTGATTTTAAACCCCTAAAAGAAGTCGTTTCTCAGCAAAGGTTAGCAGAGTTACTTAGTTTTATGTACAGTAAGCTTGGTTAACGGCTTAGTGAAGAGTCCGTTGACACCTTGTATAACTTTACCAACTTCTGGAACTTAACAAAAATCCATGGAGCATCAAACTGGATGCCCCTATCTAATAAACCTGAATAACATCTCATGGCTACCCTGTGCATTGTACTGTGCGAACAAGAGAACAGCACAGAAAGAGTGAGAGCATTAACGGATATTCAGTTCTCGAAATAATTAGTTATCGATTGATAAGTAGGTAAGTGGATTGGAAGTTGCAGTTAAGCTGCGATGGATGACCCCGGGGCCCGGGCTTTCAAGCTAACTTGCTTCTCAATATTCATAATTCGCTATTCATCGGCGTCCGCATAACTTGATGGTATTACACAGCTCGGTAAGGATTATACCTACTTTGCTTACTCTGAAAGAAGATTATGAACTGGATATTCCATAAATAAAGTAAAACTCCATGGATTCAACGGTAACTTTGCTTTAATGGAGTTATGAAGTAACTGAAAGTTATTTGGAGCGTGCGTGTTGTTGCTGAAATGTAGCTTGCGCATGCATGGCATAGGTACCTATGTACCCAGCATCACAAAGTGGGTGGTGCAACTTTACAAACGTGATATTCGGCATCTTAACCAACTAATTTGTTTTCTGGTTGGTCATGTAAAGTGGATAGTGCCAACGTGCAACGCTAAGGGCCTGACTTACCTATAAGATTTCGTAATCTCGGTACGCACACTAAGTAGTTACAGATAGCGTGAGGTTCCGTATTACCAACATTAGCTCAACTGCTTCCTTTCGCGGTGTGAGGTTTGGTCCACGCGTGACAAAGGCTTGTTCCAACACGGACGTCGCAGATGTACGAGCGTATAAGCAAGCATGTGTCCTATTGTTTAACGATGGCCTCAGATTCGTCGTAACAGAAAAAAAAACCCGCCGACGCCCTGCGCCCATATGGCTTACAATAACAAATTCTTAACCAAAAGTAAACCGATGTATCCTCGCGTTCCGTTTTTAGTAAGTCCGCTGCTTGCAGGCGAAAATGGCATAAAGCCGTTTAAGTGTTTTTGTTTCCTTCAGCCTTGAAGTGCTCGAATCGAGCTCTGTGTAAACATCGCATTCTTTTTGTAAACCAACTGACATAATCGGTGCAGAGTGCAACTTCAAACCTGCAACCTATAACTTGAAACTGGAAAACAATTCAATTTGTTGTTTATCACTTAATAATACCAAATTATCCATGTGCACAACAGGCTTTCATATGAGTAATCGTTTCTCTTATACGCACACACTAAATTAACAACCAAGGGTAATTTCTAGGTGTCTACCACGACACCTAGTAGTTACAGTTTTTTGAAGTTAACTACAGTAATAGGTACGTATTAGTAACAAGTTTTTTTGTTTTTTTTTTAATTATAAATTACATAATGCAGCGTTTTCTCTGCATTTAAGCCTCTTTGCTTAAAACCTCAAAGCCTTATTTTTTTTTCTTTTAAACTGTAAACTTAAAATTGGAAAGAAGATGAAAAAATGAAACAAAATCAGACAGTTATCATTTTTCATTGTCATTGTATTACCATCCAACGTGGCAATGCTGCCACCCTTCTGGGCACTTTTCCTGTTGACAGTGGGGTGGACGTATTTTTGAAGCTCTGTAATTCTTATTAACATTCTTTTATACATATTACATATTTTTATTATTAGATCTATTACTAGTTTGTATATAATGCACATAGCAATGAATAAAAGACTTTGTTTAAATCAAAAATAGTATTTTTTATCAACATTTTATTCGTTTATGGGTATTTATTTCATTTGGTGCCAGTTGGGCGGTTTGTTAAAAAATATTGTTTTTAATCGCAAACTTCATCTTAGTTCAAAGTTTCTTATTCAAGGATTATAAAAAAAATGAAGGCCACCTTTTAGGGTCCATATTAGTGAAGATATGGACCCGCAAAGTTTCAAGCGTCATGGTAAAGACATTTTGCACGCTTGGTAATGACCATAGCACATGGTAATGACAAATGTTGCCGTCTCCAATTAGTGAACAGTTCTTGCAGTAGCATGTGTTTGTGTGTCTGTGTAGTAAAAACAATGTGTAAAAGTCTCAATGCAGTATTCTTAATACTTTTCATACTTTTCACAAGCTCTTTTCCGGGTAAGTGAAGATACTCATTACCATGGAATCATTGTCATTACCATGGAAGCATTGTCATTACCAAGGATTGAAAAGTCCACGGCAGTCCATGGTAATGACAAAATCCAGAAAAAAAAACCATTTTACCATGTACCGTATAAGATATTCCAGAACCTTCTACTTATTCAAATCAGTTAGGCTAAACGCAAACATTTAAAAAGGCAAGCTCTTTGCAGGATAAGTGGAGATAGTTATTACCATGGAACCATTGTCATTACCTTGGATTGAAAAGACCACGGTATTCCATGGTAATGACGACCTTGGTAACGACAAAATCCAGAAATTTCCACTTTAGCATGTACCGTATTAGATATTCCAAAATGTTCTACTGATTACGTCATAACAAATCAGTTAGGCTATAAGATAAAATACGATTAATATAGACAATTCGTATACTTACCGAGGAATGATACCCACGGGAAAGACAATATTACTGTGACAAAAACCGCGGTACGACTTAGTAAAAAATATAAAATATCTTAATAGTGTGCTGCGTGACGAAAGTTCACTTCGCCGTCTGAATGGTGACTAGAGATACGCGGGGGCAGCGGTGGGGTTTGCGCAAAGTTATTTAGTGAAGAGCTGCATGTCGCGTTACGTTGTGACACGGTAATGATGAGTTTAACAGTAACCAAAATGTACAATGTTGCTGTTCAGTGTTTTTAATTTGTGCAATCAATAATGTATGTCATAACTATTTAACTTTTTACGTAAACAGTAGATTCAGCCGTAAACGTGAGTTTAATGGAACATTTTGCTCAAGTTTTATCGAAAACTGGAAAGCGTACACCCCTTGGTAATGACATTTCGGCCCTTTTGAACAAAATAACTTTCACATTACTTTATATATATACAATTTAAAAGAAGCGCCAGTTAAAAATCATTCTTTATTACAAGTTACTTTAATCCACGGTAAAAATCTAACTTACACTGGCAACACTACTTGGGAATGGCGTACACTTCAACCTACATCTGTACAGGCGGGAAAACACTTAACTAAAAAAAAATGTACCAACTTTATCATCATCATCTGCTTAGCCTTTTCCCAACTATATTGGGGTCGGTTTCAAGTCTAATCGGATGCAGCTGAATACCAGTATTTTACATGGTGCGACTGCCTATCTGACCTCCACAACCCAGTTAGTACTGGGTACCAACTTTATCATATCGATGCAAATTGCAATTGCAAGAAACGCCTTACTGAACTGCACACTTAAAGTGATCATACTATGTATAAGTACTTACATTAATCTTTCTTCCCCCAATATGTATTTTTATATTGTAAACACGATTCTAAAGTTATTCCTTTGAAACCGCCTCGTGCCATACGCCATTTTTTCTTTTACCTTTGTGAGTCTGATTATTCTCTTCAGGGACCTTAACCACCTGTTCTGGGAGATCATTGATATCCTTCTCTGCTAAACTGTCTACCAAACGCAGCCATGCGGGTGCCATATTTTTTCGACGGAAATGTAAATGCCAGTCTACCTTGAATTTGCCCCTTTTTAGATTCGCGTCATGCAGAAATATCATTGCTACGAAATTATCAACTTCATGAGCCAAATTATCTATTTCTATTAAAGCATCAAAAACGAACTGCAAAAAAATAATAAATAAATTAAAAATGCACATGACTGACATGGTTAACTGGACAGGACCAAACATTCAAAACATGCAGAGGTAGCTAAGTTTGTATGAGAACATCATTCAAGGATAAGATGAGCCTGTCAACTTGAAATTATGCAATAAAGTATCTAACCACCTGCCTAAAAGCTTGAAAAATTATAAATGAATCAGGTCGTGTCTATATTGTAATATTGTAAAGAGGAAGCTGTAGCTCGTGGCTAAATAATAACAGCCGTTCGGGTCGATCTTTAAGTTAAGCAGCGCTTGCCTAGGTAGTTTCGTGGATGGGTGACCACTCTTTACATACCGAGTTTCCTCCATGCCTCGGAAAGAACATTAAGCCGTTGGTCCCGGCTGTAGTTTCTAGATCTTTGAGTCGTTACACGCCCGAAAGTCTGAGAACCAGTCTTACCAAGGGGTACCTAGTACTAACTAGGTTGTGGAGGTCAGACAGGCAGTAGCTCCATGTAAAATACTGGTATTCAGCTGCTTACGGTAAGACTGGAAGCAGACCCGAATAAAATTAGGGAAAGGCTAGACAGATGACAAGGAGGGAGCTGTATAAAGATTGAATTTATATAGTGAAAAAACAAAAATAGGTAGTATGTAGTCAATAAACAATTACACAGATTACCGATAGTATTAAAAATATAATATTTACATACGTTGACGTTCTCGTTGTTTTTTGAATCATTGTTCATTGCCACTTTTAGCGGATTCTCCTTAATTAAACTTTCAACTCTTGTATATAACTGGAACATATTGAGGCGTCTTTTTTTTATTTCGTAAATTAATGTGCCGTATTGGTATTGCGTGCTTTTGACAAGTAAATGCCTATATTGTTGTACACTGGTGGCCTTCGATGTAGCATCCAATACTAACTCTTCAATCAATTTAACAAGTATACCTCTCATTGTTTTCTCAGTGTCATTATAGTATACAGAAACACAAGGTTTCCAAATGACTGCAATAAAAAGATATTTATTAACAAATATCATATACATTTTTATAAATTAAAATAACCTAAAGGAACTAACTTAATAATAAATTTAAAAAATTGCGTCAAAAAACTCCTCTTCAACACTGGCGGCGTTGCCAAGTTGTATGGCAACGCTACGCCTTTGGCCAAGGTAAAAGCCAACCCTTGGGTCACATGTCCTTGAAAAGGCTGTAAGTAGTCGGACCCCGTCATAGAGTTTCAACCCCAAACGGCCCGAAAATATAGTTACCAATAAGGTTACTATATTTACGCCGCTTGAGGTTGTCTGCACCCGCATCGGCAGCCCCAGCACAGTACGATGAGCTAGGAAGATGGGATGGCGCCAGAGTATCGACACAATCATGTTGTGTCCCACACTAATGACTGCAATGAATTAAATAGTTAATTAGGTATCTATTATGTAGGTACATCACTTCGTTGTCCGTCTGTATGTCTGTCGACACCATTTTTATGAAGAATGCGTAGTTGTATCAATATCAAAAAGTTAGGTCTCTGGTCCCTTGGAGCTGTGAAAAATCAAGCTTCTAAGTCAACGCAATAAAAAGCATGGCCGTTTATGTTGCATAAATATTTTGTTCATTTCAAAACCTACAGGGTGCTTTCCGTTGACCTAGAATCATAAAATTTCATATTTCAACAATTATATAACAGTAACTTTAGCTTTCCTCCAGATTTTATTTAACAATTCTAAAATAATAATAACAGGTGATAACTTACTTAAATGGTAAATAAGAAACAAGTACAGCAACAGAAACATTATTTATGATTATTACAAAGGGTTCCATTTAGTAATTCGATAACTAAACATGCTTATTTGTACACCTGTCACCTTATAAATTAGTGAGGTGCTTGTTCTCAGCATTTCGGCTTCGGCTGTCCTCAGTTTATCTAACTCGGTTCGTGGGGGAAAACATACCTATACTATCTTTTTAGATTTTATCTGTATAAATCTTTTATGTAGGTAAGTATATCCAAGTCATTTATATCAGGATACGTAACATATTTTAAAGTTACGGCACTGAACAATTTAAAAAAGAATTAGCTGTTCCATACATTTTGACCGTGTAGGTATTACAGTTTTGTAGGAGATAGTACATTTTGATATAAGTGGGGAAACTTTGTTTTTGCATTCGAGGCGGATTTGTTATGGAGCCGAGAACTGCAGTAACAAATCCCTACGCGTCAATCAAACGACGTTTTTTAATACACTTTCGAAGAATTAAAACATTAGAATGAAAAATATTTTTGTCAGGAATTATTAGGAAACGCTTAGCTTTCGCCAGGTTGAAGAAGAAGCAAAGGTATGGTGCTGCTAAATAGCCTAATATGAAATATAGAAAATTCAAACATTTTTGAATTTAGAACACAAATAAATGTTAATTTGTTCATAAAACTAAATATTTGTTTTAAATAATCATGTTTATCTATGATTTTCTATTTATAAATCACAATTTAAATACTCAAAAAATATTTATGCCGTAAAGACGCATTTCTCTTCGCCGAGATTAAAAAAAAAACAACAAACATTGCCGACTATAGTCATTGAACCCATTTGCACATAGTATAAGTATAGTATCTGTGGAATTTTTTATTTCCGCACGGGTGCGTAAATATATTAAAAATCCACGTGTGTGAAATACATTGCATGTTGAACCTAATCGTAGTGCGATATGAACCAGTTTTCGAGAAAGTTGAAGAAAAAGCTGTTTTATTTTTTTAATTTCCGATTTAAAATTTATATGGTCGTGGGTTCGGTATGATGTATATCACGTGCGGTAACCGTTAGTGCGTTGATGTCCCTTCCACGCCGTATAATTGTAACAAAGCACGAATAAAAATTAGCTGTTCCATTAATTTGGGTCGAGCAGATATTGACATTTCGTATGGGTCAGCCTATGTAAATGGCCGATGTTTAAAATGCTGTTTCTGGATTCTATTGAACCGACAGAGCTAAGATTGCGCTCAATTTAAAATCATTGTTAATTTTTCTCCTTTAAAAGAGTACTGAATGACTTTTTCACTTTTTCTACCTTTTAGAAGTTATACGCCAAAACCTGTAAAAATTATTAAAATTTTCGCTATTTTTCGTGCACCACGCTGTTAGCACAGATCCTCCCTTTCGAAACTGCTAAGATGGCTTTACGTTATTGTTATCTATCCTAACAACATACCAAAAAATCAGTACAGTGCATTTTTTGCGACCAAGGATGTTTTAAATGACTGGCCTAGTAATCTATCCGGGAAAAACTACTAACTGAGCCGTCAGGGAACTTTTTACAAAAAATAACCACCAGAGTTACTACCCACTCAAAACATACGTATTTTGACGTACCGACATACCAGGAAAATAATACATTGATGTATTTATGTATGGATAAAACAATGTTTTTGGTTACAGTTTATGCTCTAACTGTTTAAATGTATTGTTAACAGTTTAGGATAAAAAAAACGCCAACATCAGAAAGTCACTGAAAACTAGAAGATGTCATAGACTCCACTTTTTCTGTTTCTTTAACCTTCTCTATTAGCTGTGCATAAATCGCCATGCAGCAAGTGCATCACCTGCAATCTGAAATGTATCATGCAGCTGGAATCTTTTTAACGCTGAGCAATTACGGTACACTCATTCTAAAAAGCGAGCTTAGTTTTGATTTGTTTAAACGGTTTGAAACGGTCAACAACAAGCAGGGCGCAGGCTTCCGAAAATTGGCCGCCGCGTTGGTCGTCACCATACGTTGCAGTATGTGAGTATCATGCCTGCTTTATGTCCCCAGTCCAAATATTGCCATTTACAATTGATTTCGAATCGTTAGGTCAAGGTCAAGGACTTTTTGCCAAGTTTAGAATGAATTTGTTGGATTCGGCTTCTAACTCAGAATTTTGTTCAGACACTATCTGCAATTACCTAGTTACAGAGAAATAAGACGCAATTAACAGTTATCAGATAATTACATTCTAAACGTTTTTTATTATGTAAGTAGTTTTTCATTTTACACGTTTATATTACCTACATAGCTTCAAAGGACATAAATTCTTGAAATAACATGCATGACCCACTACGGCCTCACAACGGACTATTTAACAAACAATTGAAATTGTTTTGTGGGCAAGTAGGTAGATAATTATCTACCTAATGACTAGGGTAGGTACCTAAATTCCTACCTATCTTCATTAATTTCTTATAGGAACCCTTGTAGTTGTAGACTACCTACTTTTTATATTGCTATACGGTAGAGGTGACTAACTTCCGGCTTATTTAGATACTTGATCCAGCCTTCAGATAAGAGTAGCAGGCTATTTCTTCACGTAGCTAATGTGGCTATGCAATTATGGATTTTGTTGAGATCAATGACCACGGTTAGGTAGTGTAGTTTATTTGAACCTTGTTAGTTTATTGTTTTACTTGTTTATAAATCGATTCGCGTCGTGCTGCGGACTCACGCTAGTGTAATAAGTTTGGGCTAGTTTATTAAATTTGTGGTATACAATAAAGTAGGTATATTGTATCTATCTAACTGTGAAACAATTTATTATAAAATAACTACCTGGGGTGCAGTAGTTAAACTGCGACCTCGAGCATCGTGAACTAGATGGGCCGACAACGACTTAGGCCGAATAGCCGACGATGCAGATTGAGGTGGAGTTCCGGGGGCATTGGCAATATCCTGGCGTGCCTCAGCAGTCAGCAGTACATGAGTAGGTACTGCTGACTGCGAAAATTTTCACAGGTGACTATACTTATACTAAGTCCAAATGGTTTCAATGACTATAGTCGGCAGTGTTTGTTTTTTAAATCTCGGCAAAGAGATATGCGTCTTTAGGGCGAAATATTTTTTGAGAATTTAAATTGTTTTTATAAATAAAATATCATAGAGAAACATGATTATAAAAACAAACATTTACTTTTATAAACAAATTATCATTTATTTGTGTTCTAAATTCAAAATAAAAAAAATTTCTAGTTTTCATATTAGGCTGTTTAGTGGTTTCATACCTTTGGTTCTTCTTCATCCTGGCGAAAGCAAAGCGCGGAAAAAAGCAAATTAAATCATAGTTTCCTAATAATTCCTGACAAAAATATTTTTCGTTTTAATATTTTATTTCTTCAAAAGTGTATTGAAAAACGTCGTTTGATACGCGTAAGGATTTGTTACTGCAGTTCTCGGTTCCATAACAACCTCGCTTGCAGCTCGGTTGTTCGCTTTTACGCATCGAATGCAATAACAAAGTTTCCTCACTTATATCAAAATGTAGGTACTATTTGTGTTAAAATTTTTGTAAGTAACTAGTTACTTACAAAAATTACTTAGGCAATTTTTTTTAGAAGTTTAATTATTACTACCAAATAAATAGTTCCAATTCCTAGAT
This sequence comes from Noctua janthe, assembly GCA_910589295.1. Lineage (NCBI taxonomy): Eukaryota > Metazoa > Arthropoda > Insecta > Lepidoptera > Noctuidae > Noctua > Noctua janthe. The sequence continues at coordinate 10,325,224 of OU342552.1, forward strand.
TATTTAACAAACTATGATTATGACTAAATATTGTTAATTAATCATTTAACAATAAAGGTCAGAATTTAATTTCAATCACTCGAGCCGACTATTCGCCGACTACAAATATGGCCGGATTTAGCGGATGTTTTGTTTTCTATTTTATGTAACCTACATTTTATTTATATAACTTTACGATAATATAGCTATATTGTACTTATGAGAATGTTGTGTACACCTGTAATTGGTACCTACATAAGAACCCTAACCTGTATACTTTTATTGTTAAATGTAAAGTGTATGTACAGTTGGCGTATGGCTATTTTAAATAAATAAATCTCTTCCATAAACCACGATCAATATTCTTAGGAAGCACATATATTCGACTACTATTTAACTGGCCAGAGTGCCTCGACGAGGACACAACAACAATGATGGAAAAGCCAATAACATATCAACTGGATTGACTTACGTCAGTACCTGCCTAGAAGCTTAGGTACTTATGTTATGTCAAACATGTTGAAAGTAGATGTAGAAACACGAATGACTTTGAGTATAAGCGATTGCAAATAATCTAGATACTCAACAAGTAACCTTCCAGGTTTTATGTAGGTAGGAATTATATTCACAATTCTTTGAACTCAAAAATCTACCTGCCAACTTACTTTAAACTGAAGAGATCAAGCGAATGTAGATTACTGTGATTCTCTCTCTCTCTTCATGGTAGGTACTTAAATATGTAGACATTTAGGTACTTACATTAATGTTTTTGAGAACAATAAATTGTGGTTCGAGGCTATAGGGGTTGATACAAACACTTACGGGGACGAGGAGGCGGGGCGACCGCGCCCCTTCCAACTCGATCGTACGCGCTATCCCACTCTAGCAAACATTATCGATCTGGGCCTGACTTCCGACATTCTGCACAGTCTATGGCCAAAGTAATGACACAAAAACGAACATAGCATAGGTAGGTGTCACTCCACTGAACTGCCCACGCATTTATAATTTTATAATTGGGAAGGTTGATTTGTTTCTCAAATAACACCATTTTCTAAAAGGTTAACATTTATTATAGAAAATGGTATTTTTGGCATCTTGATTATGCATTATCAGCAGACTACTATAGGTATTCATAGAGCCACACTGATCAGAGTACCTAAGCATACTGACCTTGATATTCTAATTCAGTGCTAGATATAAAAACTGGTAGTCTGGGTTGAAAAATCAAAAGGCAAGTGTTTATTACGAGTATCATTGGTCGATATCGATACAGTGCAGTGTCACTGGGTTGAAACACTGCATGGAAATCAGCCCTGAGTCATAGTTTTACCAAAATTAATTGCAAACGACGGGCGCTCCTAACAGCTAGCTAGCTGAGAACCTAGAAGTTGCATTATTTCCTTCTTTGTAAAGATAAAACTTAATTTATCTACAGTATGAAAAGCAAACATAAAACAACCAACCTGAAGAAACACAATATTTCAAACGTGAATGGTGTACTTGCAATAGACTGATATTGATAGGCAGCTACGAACAGCTATTCACAGGGCGACAGTGTGGTGGCCTGGTGTGTTACGATAAGGCGCGTGTTCCCAGCCCACAGCCCGCCCCGGCGACACCCATTTACATTTTAATTGAACCTCGAGGGTAACTGCACCGGATAAATTCCAAATGGATTAATTGTGTTTCTCGACGGTTCCACGTTCCACACCCACCCGGTGACGATACTTCTAAAACGTGTAATACCGTAAAGCATTAAGGAAAATTTTAAATTAAATGGCTAACTGCGAAAATGAATATAGGTAGGTGGTAGGTAGGTGTTCATTTAATAAAAAGGGAAATGGATTCTTCTCGTCGTCTTACGGTCTGTAAGTACCTGTACGAATAATTATAAGTATTTTGGCTGTTAAAGAGACGCGTAACGACACACTCCTGTCTTATGGATGACATAAAAGACATTACAAAAAGGTAAAAGCGTTTTTTCAAAGTTCAACATACACGCCCCTCTGCTGAAAATGGTCACCTTTAAAGTGTTTAAGAAGGTCTGCATACATCCGGTGTAGGCGACAGGCAGTCTGCCGCTTGCTGTTTAAAAAAAATCCTATCTCTTCCAACGTCGTCCAAATAACTAATCATTCACACACTAATAGAAGGATGCTGCAAAAGATACTTTAAGCATTTGGCCTAAGGATATTTTTAATTCAAGAAAACATTTTATGTGTGTATAATTTATGGAGAAATGTGTTAGAACGACAGCCGGTAGCGTTTCATATGTCACACGTAATTAATTACTAGGCCCTTCAACGGTTTTTTTTACTGTGTTCTGCTCTCTATATTGATGTTATGCTTATTTTTTCTTCCTTAGGTACCATATCGGAAGCGCGAAAAAAGAGCATGCTGAAAGTTTTTAATGTTCGTTTACAGTGCTTAGCAAAAACTCACCTTCAGTGCTGAAAAAGATAAGTAGCTATGTTACTGTAAAAGCCCGAACTACGGTAAATTCTAAGACTTTCCAGTATAACCTAAGATTTAACTCCGAATTATTCTGAGATCATCGTTCATTTTGATTTATTACCACGTACACTTTGTAAATCTTAGGTTTTACCTCAGAGACTCGGTAAATGTTGTAGGTATGACTGTAAGCGACTACAAATCGTAAAGACAGCGACTTAAAATACGCATCTGACTTGGATGTAGCGTTTGGTCACAGTTCTAGCCTGACCTATTTGGTCGCAGTAACTAAGCTAGAGAGCTTAGTTTCTGCGACCATCTCGACTCGCACATAGTTTGACATGGTTATAACCTGGTTTACTATTACAGTATTTGTTTTATTTGCCAAACCAACATTAACCAACCGACATTCGTAAAACCTAGCATTCCAAACTAATTGTAAAAACCCGAAAAAACCTCTGCTCGCAATAAATTTCGAATATTTAACAATTACCGGTAAATCTAAACATTTACTAATTGGTAACACCTAAGAACGGGTTTTTACACTAACAGATACATACAATGTAGCCGATAAGGTGTAGGTAAGTAAGCGTGCTAAGCGCGAGCGAAATGATCCCCTTCCATAGCCTTCCGACCCCTTTCAGAGTGGCGTCGTGCTTCAAGGGTTTATTCCACGGAATCCGAATAGATAAAGTAGATGAGATTCATGAAAAATATCAAGCGAGAACTAATAAGCGGAGTTTCATAAGGATGTAGATAATACACGCAAGTCGGTACCTCATTTTTTTACTAGTGACACTATCCCGACAAACACTGTCTGCTAAATCCCGAAGTTATATAAAATTGAGGATAAGAGCTTAGTGCGGGAAGACGTTCACCATTTTATAAGAAATCGTATTGACCATGTCGTTGTCGTCTGATTATGGAACATTAGATTGCTACCTAGACCACTCTAAGATACGAGGGCGGGTCAATAAGTCCGTGACTTTTGGAATAAAACACAGATTTTTTGATAAAAAAATAATTTTATTTTTCAACGTAGTCTCCCTTGAGCTCTATACACTTTGTCCAACGCTTCTCCAATTTTTTTATCCCTTCCAAAAAAAATGATTTGTCGAGGTCCTCAAAATAGGCCTTTGTTTGCGAGATGACTTCATCATTGGAGTCAAATCTTTTTCCACCAAGCCATTTCTTCAGGTTTGGGAACAAGAAGTAGTCGCTCGGAGCCAAATCTGGAGAATAGGGCGGATGAGGGAGCAATTCATAGCCCAATTCATGGATTTTTGCCATGGCAACTGCACATGTGTGCATCCTTGCATTGTCTTGGTGGAAAAGAACTTTTTTCTTGGCCAAATGAGGTCGGTTTTTTTTCAAATCGTCATTGAATCGGTCCAATAAGTTGGCATAATATTCCCCATTGATTGTTCTTCCCTTTTGAAGGTAGTCAATGTGGATTATCCCGCGTGCATCCCAAAAAACAGTCGCCATAACTTTATTGGCTGACAAACCCACCTTGGCCTTCTTTGGCGCCGATTCACCCTTAGAAACCCACTGTTTTGACTGTTGTTTGGTTTCTGGTGTGTTGTGATGGATCCATGTTTCGTCCACGGTTACAAAACGGCGCAAAAACTCCTCCATATTGCGATTAAACAACGCCAAAGCTTCCTGTGAAGTTGTTACACGATTGCGTTTGTGGTCGACTGTGAGCAAACGCGGCACCCATCTTGCGGAAAGCTTTCTCATGCCCAAGTGATCATTCAAAATTGAAACCACTGAGCCATGCGAGATCCCTACGGCTTCCACAATCTCTCGCACTTTCAATCTTCGGTCGGTCAACACCATATCGTGAATTTTTTCGATTGTTTCGGGTGTAGAGACCTCAACTGGGCGTCCAGGACGTTCGGCATCTTCAGTGCTTGTACGGCCACAACGAAATTCAGTAAACCACTTTTTTACCATTGAAATCGATGGTGCAGAGTCCCCATAGTATTTATCAAGCTTAGCCTTGGTCTCGGTAATGGTTTTTTTTCGCAAGAAATAATGCTTAATAAGCACACGAAATTCACTTTTTTCCATTTTCTCCTCAAATTAGTGAGTAGTCTGATAAAAATAGCTGTCAAACACAAACTAACTGACGCAACAAGTTTAAATTTTGACAGGAGTCAACTGACAGATGCCTGTTGATAGGAGCAGTGTTGCTGTTTCAGTAAAGAGGTCAGAAATTCAAAAAGTCACGGACTTATTGACCCGCCCTCGTATTATCTTTCTTACTTACTATTTTTGTGAAGTTGCGGACACCAGCCCGTTATACAATACAATACTTACAAAAGTTTGTGAGGATGAATAGATGGGTGTTTGTTACTCTTTCACGCAAAAAATTCTGAATGGTTTGGGATGAAATTTGGCACACAGATACTTTATAACCTGGATTAATACATAGGATACATAATTACATACGTACATTTTCATCCCGGTAGTACACACGGCGGCACATGAAGCTGTACATTTCCAGTATAACTTGGCCACGCTTTGTATAGATTTCCTATACAATTAGAGATCCGCATAAACTGGTTTTGTATAGCTTGATTGGCCGTCGTGCGTACTAACCCGTGGAACAATTACTGAACTCCACGCGGGCGAAGCCGCGGGCATGAGCACCGATAGCGTTGCAAGCAGGGACTGCATACCGATACAATTTTGATATCGATATCACATTATCGATATAAATACTGATATTTCGGTATCTCTTTATCGATATTGGTACCGATATTTTTATTCAGTATACTAATAATTATATACTGTAGTGTGCCTATATCAGTATCGATACCGATACTAAAATACCGATAAATTACCAATAAATACCTTTTTCCGCGGCCGTGTCATCTTTGCGATTCACGCCATCCGCTCCCGGCCCGCCTAGGTACGGTCGTGCGTGTGATACCTACGTGAATTTTGGTTTCTGGTGATTGGTGCTTCAAGATGGCTGGATTGACTAGCTTGTATTTTTTACCTTTAAAGTTTTTTTTTTTTTCGTTTATTTCTAGACCGGAAAGGCATGTACGCACCACGAACGAATAAAACATGATGAACACAAACATCGAATACGAAACATTTGGTTCGTACGTGTGGACGTAGATTAGCCAAGCGAACACGAACACTATACCTACCTACGAACACAGTTCGGCTTGTGTTGACGCTCAACCACCCGGCTCTCTTTAGTAGCCATGGATAAAGGATTCGCCATTGGAAGTGGTCGACAGCGAAGTAGCCAAAAATATTTTGCGATTCGTAAGATTCACGAAATATTGTTTCCAAAAGAAGATCCTATGTGGTGAGAAACAGTTTTGTACAAAAAGTACAAAAACCGAAAACAAAATGATGCGCCGCGCCGTCCCGCGCTCTCTCCTCGAGTTCGGTACGAATCTAGAACGGACGGAACGCGCGCTAGTTTAGGTATTCCGTTCGTATTATTAAAAAAAAAAAATATTTTGAAAATTTCAATGTGTGTGTTGTGTTTGTAATTTCAGTTAGATATATTATACTGTTTTGTCATTATTCAAAAACCAATTACCTTCCGTGAAGTATTTATCAGACGGCACGGTTGGCGCAGTGGCTGAGCGATTGACTGCTGCGCTTCGTGTCGCGGGTTCGATTCCCGCACGGAACAAATATTTGTATGGCCTACAGGTAGTTGTTCCGGGTCTGGCTGTTTGTGTATGTGAGCTTAAATGTTTGTAAACGCACCCACGATACAGGAGAAATTCCTAGTGTGGGGTAGGCAGTAGGTAGGTAGTAGGTAGGTAGTAGGTAGGTAGTAGGTAGGTAGTAGGTAGGTAGTAGGTAGGTAGTAGGTAGGTAGTAGGTAGGTAGTAGGTAGGTAGTAGGTAGGTAGTAGGTAGGTAGTAGGTAGGTAGTAGGTAGGTAGTAGGTAGGTAGTAGGTAGGTAGTAGGTAGGTAGTAGGTAGGTAGTAGGTAGGTAGTAGGTAGGTAGTAGGTAGGTAGTAGGTAGGTAGTAGGTAGGTAGTAGGTAGGTAGTAGGTAGGTAGTAGGTAGGTAGTAGGTAGGTAGTAGGTAGGTAGTAGGTAGGTAGTAGGTAGGTAGTAGGTAGGTAGTAGGTAGGTAGTAGGTAGGTAGTAGGTAGGTAGTAGGTAGGTAGTAGGTAGGTAGTAGGTAGGTAGTAGGTAGGTAGTAGGTAGGTAGTAGGTAGGTAGTAGGTAGGTAGTAGGTAGGTAGTAGGTAGGTAGTAGGTAGGTAGTAGGTAGGTAGTAGGTAGGTAGTAGGTAGGTAGTAGGTAGGTAGTAGGTAGGTAGTAGGTAGGTAGTAGGTAGGTAGTAGGTAGGTAGTAGGTAGGTAGTAGGTAGGTAGTAGGTAGGTAGTAGGTAGGTAGTAGGTAGGTAGTAGGTAGGTAGTAGGTAGGTAGTAGGTAGGTAGTAGGTAGGTAGTAGGTAGGTAGTAGGTAGGTAGTAGGTAGGTAGTAGGTAGGTAGTAGGTAGGTAGTAGGTAGGTAGTAGGTAGGTAGTAGGTAGGTAGTAGGTAGGTAGTAGGTAGGTAGTAGGTAGGTAAAGGTGCATTGCAAGGATCAGCTAGTAAATTATATTACTAAAGGTTAAGTAATAACGACGCAGCACGGCATCAAACGAACGCAAATTACGTATCACTTCCGCGGTTTTTTTTGTAGGATTAGATACGATCAAATGACTCCTCCCGCCCTGTTCATTACGGACTTACGGTACGTACATGCGAACAAAGTGTTCGTTGTTCGCCTTTAAAGTGTCTAAAGTCTAGTCTGCATATTATATTATAAATACCAATTTGCCTTGTTTCCGTATAAAGGTAGATAAGTAAGTAGCAATATTGTAATCTAAAGTTAAAATTTGAAATTGTTAGTTTTCCTACGGCAATACAGCAAAAATACAGAAGCTAAGCACCACGGCGTCGGGCGTACACGCTGCGTTTGATGCACTGCACTGTTGCCGTTCCGTTTCGGGCCGAGATAGCGCGCCGTCCGCGTGACGGGCGATCTCGCAACTTCGCGTTGCAGCCTGATATCAGTACTGAGTATCGATATAATTATCGATAATTTTATATGGATATTCAAACAACTGATACAAAATATCGATATTTACCCCAGTTATCGATTCTGGTATTGGTATTTTCTTTAAAATATCGATATATTTCGATTATCGATATCAGTCCCTGGTTGCAAGTGTATGCTTGTTCATTCTCAATCAGAACAAGAGCTATATAAACTGGTCTCCCAGTTTAGACTGACTATTTTACAGAACTGTGTCGTCCTGAAGACGTTTACGACTGCATGAACGATTTAACCTTTTGAACGCCATTGTCATATACCTATACGTGACAAGCAAGCGCGTGCCCTTTACGCCAAACGACACAAATATGTGACGAAATGGAAGATGAAATTGTGGCTTGGCGTAGAGGACGCGAGCGTGAGTTTATGCTTTGGCGTTCAAAAGGTTAATTGGAGTTTAAAAGAGTTTGAGCAGCTGTTCCGTTTTATAGGTACAGTACAAAAGTGACTCAGGTTCGTAAAGTTTCATAAAGTTTTCGAACGGTCAGAACATCAGAAGTCAGGTAAAGAGTTTCAGTTGGGAACCTAAGTAGCATAACTTTTAGTAGTGATCTCTGAGCTCTTTCTAGTTCTAGGAATTTAGTTTTTGTTGCTCCTCCCCAAACTGGTAAACAGTATGCTAGTACCGACTGTGCCAGTGATGTGTAAATTTGTAACAGAAGGTTTTTGGTAGTCACGTAACGCAGTGTTTTAAATGTCCAGATAACTTTCCGAATTCTTTTCATTATCAGTTCAGTATGCCAATGCCAAGATAAACGTTGGTCGATCATTATACCTAGATATGGAATTTTTCAATTTTTATGCAAGGGCAAGCAGTGTTAGAGTTTGAGGGGGTCTGGCAATTGTGAATCTTTATTTGAAAGTCATCTGAGGGTTGTGAATGGTTATATTTAGAGAAGCAAATGAAGGTGGTTTTAGTTTTATTTAGGGTTAAAAGATTGTGGTCGAGCCATGATGTTATCCTAGACAGGCCGGACTCGGCAGATTTCTTAACTTTGTTCCAAGTTGTGTCGCTAAACACTATGGCAGTATCATCCGCTTATGAGTAGATGTGCCCTCCTTCTATGTTCATATTACAGAGGCTGTTTATATAAACTAAGAACATAGTGGGGCCGAGTTCGCTTCCTTGACCAACGCCGTAAGTAGTAGTTTTAACTAAACTAACAGCGTCACCAATTTTGACTTTTTGCTTTCGCCCACATAGGTAGTCCTTGAATAAAGCAAGTGGCACGTCCAGAAGAGTGGAGACAGAGACAGTGTGGAGACAGAGTCATAGTTGTTTCGTTAAACGTTTGATATTTTTAAAGTGTTGAGATTATGGTGTTGAGATTATGATTGTTGATCTTATGTACCAATACCGAGTGTAACACGGGTAAAAAATAACTAGTCGTGGTACTACTGCATGGCTTGGTAGTTCTACGGGTAACAAACGTATCCTACGGCACCTACCTGTACGGCTGTACCTACCAATAGAATCAGTAGAACGGTACAATTCCTAGCATTAACCTCTTTTAAAATGTAGGCAGTGGCGGATTTGCCAGCAGGCTGAGTAGGCTTGAGCCTAGGGCGGCCGATTTTTGGGGCGGCAAATTTGGGTACCGAATTATTTTTTTTTGCTACCTCATAGAAATCAAAAAGATTTTGGCATGACGGTTTTCTGATGCTTTACAGATAGAAGTCTGCAAAAAATTTTGCCGATGACGTTCCCCTCTCACTTGTCAATGCACATTCCGAGTAGCAGCATCTTCCATATTCTACAGTAAAACAGCTAGTTCGCAAAATTTTTTTACGTGCAATTTCAACAAAATTGTTGGATTGTAAAAATAAAGTAGGACATGACAATTTTAGAGGCAAGGGCGGCAAAAACTGTACAGCCTGTATCTTGAAAACTTGTAAATCCGCCACTGAATGTAGGGTATTACCACGAAATCTTGAGAGTAATGAGTATGTCAAGGCTCCCGTTCCTACTTCCATTAATTTCGGACGGATCGTATCAAACGGATTAGTTTTTTGCCAGTAGTGTGCCTCCACTATATTCTCAGCAATCAGATTGCTGAGCGTATCATCGACACCACTGGTCATTGGATGCACTTGCATGACTTCCTTGTAAATAAAATAGTAAAATCTGTTTGATACGATCTATCCATAACGTCAGTGCGGAACTGTACACGTGACCCTTTAGAAGCAAACACAGCAAATAAAAAGCGGCCAAGTGCGAGTCGGACTCGCGCATGACAGGTTCCTACAATCGCAGGAAAATTTTGTGAAAATTTTAACTGTCTCCCTCCCTATTACGGATCATTAAGATACAGCCCGCTGACATACGAACGGACGGCGGAGGCTTAGTAATAGGGTCCCGTTGGTTACCCTTTGAGTACGGAACCCTAAAGTGTCGAATTAAGGATCTCCTCCTTATTTCGTTGGTTAAAAGGAAAAAAATGTCCCGAACGTACCTTAACCTTCGTTAACTGCAGTGGTTATTACAGTCAGACCGAAACAAAATTCCAGTCCGAAGCCCCGACCGTCGACCGCGGTCCCGGTATCCTACGAAGCCACGCTCCGTCCAACACGCCATCGCCAGCGCCATCTAACAGCTAGATTTGTTACTGTTTTGTTGGAAAAGTATCATAGTACAGAGTTCAACATTTCGTCGTCAAACTAGCGTAACGCCATCTATGTCATTGAGTCATAACTAATATTTTATGCTACTGCTGTCTGATAATAACTGGGTTATCCAAAATGAATAACAGAATACCTATTATTAATTATGTATAAAGGGTGTAACGAGACCCTAAACGAAGCCGAAAGGCACTTGTTCTCACCGTCTTAGCGATCATTTTTGTTTCTAGACCATACCTTTGAACTTAGTTACGGAGATATTGGGGGTCAAAGTTCCGACTTTTTCACAAGTTTATTTTACATACATGTTTTTAATGTAATATTTTACTTTAAACACCTCCAGGACCCCCTTACTAGTCAATCCATCAATCAGCACGATGTTTTGAGTGTTACATTGAGTCCTACCGTAAAACGTAATATAAAAACATTTTTTTCTTAAAGTATGGCATTTAGAGGAACGGACGGTATGCATTTTATATTCAATTTTGTTTTTTTTTTATGAGCCTGATTTGTCTCACTGCAGGGCAAAGGCCTCCCTTCCCTCTTTTCATTTTTCTTTGGGCCCAATCCTTTTGATAAGAGTGCAGCTCGTCACGCCATCTCCTTCTGGGCCAAAAAAAATGTAAAAAACTTATTCTAATGTGAGCCTAGTCAATAGCCGAAAATATTGGGCTCTCAGTTCGGACTTTTTTAAGTAAAATTCGACATTCAATTACTTATTAACAATTAACTTTTGTGTCCTTTAACTAAATCAAAGAGGTATCTAAGTAAAGTATATTATAGTCGTATTTATGTATTTCTTCAGATAAAATTCATGTTCTGCAGATTCCTCAGTGCAGACATTAATTAATTGTAATGTTATATTCTACAGATTAGGAATTTTTTTAATGTTTAAGAAAATCTTAACTGAATTCTTAAATAAAAATGATTAACCTCAGAAACAGTATTTTTTTACGATTTAAGCTATGCCATTTTACGCTCGCATCTGGATTGAGGGCCCAAGTTATTTGATAATAACAGTTTTAATTCACGTTTAAGAAATTCATGGCCCTTTGCTTTAAGTTTTTACTATTTTTAACTAATCTCCCTATGAGTCTTATTTCGTTTCTCAAGGATTTGAGAAATGGGCCCTCTATCCAGGTGCACATACTAAAACGTACCGAGTTAAAGACCTTTTTCCTACACCATGGTCTATTGAATGTGTGTTGAATAATATAACAACAATTATGTATACAATTTGTGTATTAAAGACAAAATAATAATACAAATTACTTGCAAATATAAATAACTTTTTACATTAGTTATTGTATGTTTATATTTCTTAATCACGGTAATTATAAATTGCAGTTCTTTATTAATCGATCGAAGAATATGCCACACAATAAGGTGCATTGTTTGCAAACTATAAGTACTATAATATTAGATCAGTCCTGCTTATCGAGCTAAAATTAACAACCTTTAAAGAACACTTTAACTTACATTTTAGGCTTTTAAACATTTAAATTATCTTAAGAAAACAAAAACTTCATTTCAGGTAGAGTAGAATACACAACTATGACACATTAACAATCATATGATTTTTAGGGACTGTGTTTATCATTGGAAGCTAAAAAAACAGTTAAAACCAGTGTCATGTGCTAGATGTAGGCTATTAGGTTAGATACATACAACATTATTTTTAGTATATGCGAAACCTGAATACAGTTAGTTCAGAATAAGTAACTGAATGGATTCCAATAATTTTAAAACCATGTTATATTTTGTCCCAAAAATATTTGAAAAAGGTTACAAGTTGGACACCGAGCGACACGAAGTACCTATCGCAATCATTTAGGTACCTACTGCCAAATTATTATTATCAATGAGCTAAAGACGACGCTGGCGGCGCGCGCGCGACTGTGCTGCGTGGTGACCACGTTTTTGTGCGGACAACCAGGTAACAGAACAAGTTCATAAATTTATGATTTTTCACGCTACAGTTTTGATATTTTGTACACAGATTCTTCTTCTTCTATACTTACCCGACACTATACCGAAGACATTCCGGATTTCAGCCTGTACGAGATTAGAATGGCTCTGAAACAGCTTAAAAACAACAAGGCACCGGGTGATGATGGAATTACGGCCGTACTCCTGAAGGCAGGTGGAAAACCGTTACTTAAGGCCCTTCAGAAGCTGTTTGATTCCGTTATACTCGAGGGCAAAACGCCGCAGGCATGGTGCAGGGGTGTGACTCTTCTTCAAAAAGAGCGACAATGCCCGGCTGAAGAACTATAGGCCCATCTCACTTCTAAGCCATGTCTACAAGTTGTTTTCAAGAGTCATCACGAATCGTCTCGCGCAAAGGTTTGACGATTTTCAGCCTCCCGAACAAATAGGATTCCGAAAACGGTTTAGCACCGTAGACCACATACATACGCTGCGTCAGGTTACACAGAAGACCGAAGAGTATATTACCTGCCTCTCTGTTTAGCGTTTGTGGACTACGAGAAAGCCTTCGATTCGATCGAGACTTGGGCTGTACTGCAGTCTCTCCAACGGTGCCAAATTGACTATCGGTACATCGAGGTGTTGAAGTGTTTGTACAAAAACGCCACCATGTCAGCCCGACTTCAGGACCAGACCTCGGAATCTATCCTTCTGCAGCGAGGTGTGATACAGGGAGACGTCATATCTCCGAAACTGTTCACCGCTGCAGAAGGATAGATTCCGAGGTGCTGTTCTGGAGGATGTCTTCAAGGTTCTGGACTGGAGAGGGCTAGGCATTAACGTCAATGGCAAGTACATCTCTCATCTTCGGTTTGCCGACGATATAGTGGTCATGGCTGAGACCATGGAGAACCTCAGTACAATGCTCGATGACCTCAGTAGAGCTTCCGAAAGAGTGGGTCTTAAAATTAACATGGACAAAACCAAAGTCATGCTGAATGCCCACGTAACACCCACTCCTATCAAGATCGGAGACTCTACACTCGAAGCTGTGGACGATTATGTCTACCTAGGACAAACGATCCAGTTAGGTAGGTCTAACTTCGAGAAAGAGGTCGATCGTCGAATCCGACTCGGCTGGGCAGCGTTCGGGAAGTTGCGTGGTATCTTCTCGTCCAACTTACCGCAGTGTCACAAGACGAAAGTCTATGACCAGTGTGTGTTGCCAGTAATTACATACGGGACCGAAACGTGGTCGCTCACAATGGGCCTCATCAGAAGGCTTAAAGTCACCCACAGGGCAATGGAGAGGGCTATGCTCGGAGTTTCCTTGCGTGATCAAATCAGAAATGAGGAAATCCGCAAGAGAACCAAGGTTACCGACGTAGCCCGAAGAATAGCCAAACTTAGGTGGCAGTAGGCAGGGCACATTGCTCGCAGAACGGACGGCCGATGGGGCCGGAAAGTTCTGGAGTGGCGACCGCGAACTGGAAGACGTTGCGTTGGAAGGCCTCCCACTAGGTGGACCGATGACCTGGTAAAGGTTGCAGGGATCCGCTGGATGCGAGACTCACGGGACCGGTCAATGTGGCGACACTTGGGGGAGGCCTATGTCCAGCAGTGGACGTCTTTCGGCTGAAATAATGATGATGATGATGATATAGATTTTTTACGTAAAATACTAGACACGTATTTCAGGTTTCGCATATACTAAAACTAATGTTGTAGATATGCGTATGAAATTCAAACTGATAGTCATTAGGTTTACTTTTAATCTTTTAGATTTCAATCAAAAACAATTGCTGTTTTAAACTCCTATAATATCAAGCACCTATTCAAATAATTATCTTTCATTGTCACCTAGATTTTTTGCAATAACCTTGATACTAAATAAATCAATAATTAAATGTAAGTTGAAAAATGCAGCTTTATAGGCTCCATGCATAATCTCATAAAGTCAACTCTTATGTATAAATTTATGCTGTATACACAACATCATCTTTGGTATATACAACGCTAACAAGCTTTAGGATAGATACTTATAAATTTGCTGTTTAACCTATGACGTATAACAAATATTGTCACAACATTGTCGGACCTAGAGGTTATACTTTCACTGCAACATATTATTTACGTATATATTACTGAACCATACACAGGCATGGCATGTAAAGGGTTAATTATACAAAAAAACCGGTCAAGTACGAGTCGTACTCACACGCACATAGGGGTCCGTGGCACCAAACATATTTGTATAAAAAATAAATAAAAAATATTTTGAAAGCTCATTCAATAAATACTACTAATACTTTTGACTTTGTGGATGTCTTTTTGTAATACATACAGAGTTAATACTTTAAACTTTTTATAAGGAAGTGATTATAAAACCCGTAAGAAAATTATTTAGACAAATTAATGAATTTGTTCAAACTGACAAAAAATAAGCAGATTGATAATGCATATATAGGTATTCTCGATTACGGTGCAGTGTCTTCATTTAAATTGCCCATAGCAGTTACTCAGTTTATCCAATATAACATTTTTTATATTATATATACATCAATTATATGGTAAAATAATAATATGTACCTAAACATATTGACAAGTTATTTCAATTATTTACTTGGTATGAATACCAATTAAAACAAATTGCGTGAACATTTCATATCCATTAAAATTTTCTTTACCCAGCTGACTTACTTTTTTCTAATTCCTTGATTGCTTTGTTGTAGTCTTCTCTTACTTTCTTGCATTCAATTTGTAGATCTTCAAATTGACTCTGGAATACCAGTAAACAAAAATGAATTAAATTTAATTTTTTTTGGAGTTAAGAAAGTAGACAGATACAGTCGCCAGTGCATCAAGTAACTACAAACTCAAATTTCCTCATTTGATTTTGAACTTAACCATCAAAATTTTAGGGGCTGGACAAACAGAAAAAACGTAAGACGAGGACCCCTTGAATAAATTTTCATACAAAAAGTATAGAAGTGTCACGACACAAAATAAACAGAATTTCATGGTTTAAAATCATTTGGAGTTAGTGGTAACTTGATGTGCTGGCGAGTGTACTTCAATCAAAACAATGTGGGGTAGATACAACTTGCTGCAGCTTGAAAATTATTACATAGGAACATATCACCCAAATACAAAGTATCCCATGTACCTACTAGGTCATGAGGTATGTATCTGAGAAATGTCATGGTTTTATGGAAATCCAATCCAGAAAACAGAGTTCATTTCACATTTATGGTTATGGGGAGAAACATTAACGCGAGGCAGTTAATAAACAGATTAAAGAGGCACATTTTATAATCATGGAATTTCATAATATAAATATTAATTCCTATACAACCATTTCTGGACATGTTAACCACACTACAAAATAACATAGAACCACTGGCAATTTTTCAATGAAATCTGGGTCCTACAGAATTACTAAAATCTCACAACAAATTTAAAAGTGAAATATCTCAAACTTAGTCACTTATAATTAGGACTTCACTTTCACAACAAGTACCTAAAGTTGCCTAAGAACAGAAATAGAGGCACTTAAAATATGCTGTTTTTTCTGTATTTAGCCAAAAATTTAACTTTATATTCAAACTTATAATAAACCTAGTTAAACAACGGGCTTCCATTATACAGCCTTAACAGTCCTTAGTTGATTCTACGACTTCACTGGCCTATTAATTACTATTAGTGAAATTCCAACCAACCGGCACACATGTATTACCTGATGTATGAATATGGATGAGGCAAAAGGAGTATGTAAGGATCGTAGCAGGTGGCGTTCTGTGATTTCTGCCTAACCACATGGGAAAAAGGCGTGAGTTTGTGTATGTGTAGTAAAATTCGATATCAGCCCTGCCTCTGGTCTCCCGCTACTAAGGCACTTGTTGCAATAGAATGATTTGGAGTACTTATTATTAGCTATTATTTAAGATACACCCATAACTGCTGACCATGAGGTCCTTGGTTCGATTAGATTGGGCAAAGTGTAACTGGGTTTTTCCATGAGGAATTACTCAGTAGCAGCCATGGAGTCTGGATTTGTGCCCGTTTGATGGCAATAGGCTCGCCAACTATCACATGGGACTTAAACATAACTGGCGAATTGTGGCTGTACTTGTTTGGTAGACTTCTGCTTAACCCTTCGGGGATTACAAGGCGTTATGTTATGTGTGTTTGAGATATATTTCAATTCTGTTGGACCCAGATATCATAGAAAATAGCCAATGGTTCTTTGTTATTTGGGAAGTAGTAAAACTGTCTTTTCAAAACAAGTGTTACATTATGAGAAATACTGTTGTACTAATTCCCTGTTCATGAAGAGCTTTTGGTTTTAGAAAGATTTCTGTGATACTATTTTCAAACTGTGAGGGCTATAAATAATTCAAACATATTTTGACCCATGGCTCTGGATTAAAATAAATTGTTTATTAGATTGTACAGTCCACTGCATATATAGCTGTAATTTCCTTGAATAAACCATGTGTAGTGGCCTTAAAAGTTATGTGCACACTGACATAATTTGAGCGTAGAATGGTCAATGGTCGCTCAGGTGGGCTAAGGCATGCAAAACAAAAATGAAAAAAAAAATTAAATGATTGGAAAATGTATTACCAGAAATGTGGGTCACTGTACACACAAGATATAAGTATTTATAGTTTTCACTATCAATAGTTGGTAGAGTTTCAATTAAAATGGTAAACTTATTAATTTACCCCTCATTAAAATGAAAAACTTATCTAAATTAAATGGAATGTGATAATACTGATAACAGTTCTGTAATATTTGGATATTACCTAGTGAACATATTGCACAGTAATACTATACTCATGAAAATATAATTCATTGATATCAATGAAAGCTTGCAATTATTTGAATTGATTAGTTTTTACCTGAAGTAGTGTTCCATAACAAAATGTGAATTATGAAAAAAATTATTAAATGACTGGCAGTAAACCAATACTTAATTGACACAAGATTAAAAAGAAATAGTTAAATTAATATAACATTACCTGACATATGGCAGTCTGCTGTTTCATGGCGACACAGCTGTCCATTACATCTCTATATCTTTCCTTTTCAGTATCATGAGCTTTCTGCGTCTCAGTCAATAACTTGTCGATGCGGTTTTTATACTCCGTTACAACTGCAATATGAAAAAGATTAGGGAATGAAGTTGGTGCTGTAGTGGAGAGTAGAAACCATTAACAATAATTTATTTACCATTCAATTGATATTTAATAGATGTCAGTTCTGATAAACAGCGTTCTCCAGACCATTGAGCACTGTTATAGCTTTGTTGCAAATTATTTAAGTAAAAATATACGCTCCCTAATATAAATAATATTACTATAAATATAGTTACTTTCTCCTTGAGCTTAAATATTGGAATGGATAACATTATTTAAAAAATAATAACTGGCATTTATTCTCTACTGAATAGATTATGTACACTTGCTATACCATTCTGTTATTTGTGTTGTGAATACAGGAAAACTATCGATACATACAGTTCGAAAAAAAACTAATGGGGAAAATCTGGCTCACAAGCTGTCAAACAAAATGTTGCCAGTACGCTAGGGCAAAAGTGGACACGTAATTTGTTGTTCATTAGGCCTGTTGGGTAGTATTGCTTTATTGTCATTCCAGTGTGGGAAAGGTACGGCGCTATACAGGGTGCGTAGCGCCATCTCTTTTCAACACTAAAGGTTAAAACAATACTGCTAAGACGTCATGGTAGGCCAGCTGTTGTTTTGCACGGATAGACATGCTGGGCCAGAAAGAAGTCGAATGACATAAGTCTACATGTAGCGTACGTGGAGGTAAGAACTTTGAAATTGATTTGTGAAGTACCTACCTATTATGAGAAGCTATTTGAAAGATGCTCCCATTACAGAATTGTTGAAAGCGAGTCGAAGTGTGAGGAATCAAATGAGAGAAAACGAAATAAACGATAGCGTTACGTTTGACGCGGAAGAAAAAGTGTTCAACAACTAATGTCCAAACTTGCTGCGAATTTGAATTTCTCACGTTATCCAAGTTACCCCCGTTTATAATTACTTTACTCTTTAGGTTGCCCATTATCAAGGCATACGGTAAAGCGCAGGCAATACAAAAAGTTGACAGGTAAGTTGGAATTACCATTAAAAAAACTCTACAACAAAATTTAAAGACTTATGGCATTGAAGTCTCCTTTTCCCTAAAAAGTTTCAGAGAAATCAAAATTGTAATACTCTTCGTGCACTCTAGTGATAAAAATCTGATGAGACGTTCGCATAGGTCGCAGAAAAATCTTATAAAATCAAGTTTTTTGTACAGGTAACATTGTGAAATGCTTTAGTGTTGTGTTTTGTCAATATCTAAATCGGTATCGATGGTTAATTCAAATTCAAATATATTTATTTGAGACACATAGATAAAGTAAATACACGGTGTTATCAAAAAGAGTTATGTTTCACTATGTGCTGCCTTGCAATGGCGTACAAATAATGTCTACACATTAAGTCGTGCAGGTAGTTTTTATAGGTATGTATAAAAACTAAAACTTAAATAAAAACTAAAACTAGGTACTGTCATTACAGCTAATTACCTAATATTAAATCTTTAATAAAATCTTTTATAAAATATACGTTAAACAGAAACAAACAATACAAAGTAAGTAAACAATTAAATTATTGAGTTGTAAGTAATAATCATAATCTTATGAACTAAAGCTAATAAAAGTAATAAAAATATAAAATAAAAACAGTCATTTTTCTTCAAGGTATTCATTTATAGAATAGTATGCTTTGTGAATTAAGAAGTTATGGAGTGTTTTTTTGAACGTATTGGGATCTCTTGATGTTTTTACTGACTTAGGTAGTTTATTGAATATTTTTGGCGCCATTCCTAGGAAACTTTTTGAGTAAAGGGCTGTTTGATGGGATTTAGACTTAAGTGCACCTTGGTGGCGTTTAGAGTATACTGTTTCGAATTGGTTAGGGTTATTTTTGATAAATATGGCAACTTCATAAATGTAAAGGGACGGGAGTGTTAATAATTTTAGATTAATAAAAAAAGGTTTGCAACTGTCAGTGTTTTGGATCATGCATACTGCACGAACGCATTTTTTTTGGGCTTTAAAGACCGCTTCCCTATCCGTAGAATTACCCCAGAATATTACTCCATATCGCAGTGTTGTGGAGGTAAGGTTACTTCATCAAGTTTACAATAATATCCCTGTCACATTCAATATTAAAAATTAATTGATTTATGTAAAATTAAGTGAGTTGTTTTCGCCTAAGCAACGTGACACGTGATCTGGCACGTAGCTTAAATCCACAAACTGGACCACTACTTTAGCCACTAAAGGCAATGGACCATGGCATGAGACCAATACCGTAATCGCGATTTTGGTCCCAAGGAGAAAGTTGTTCAGTCCGGCGGTCTGTGCCACAATTTTAAATTTAAACACACCTTAATTAAACTATTTCTTGTATTCGTCGTTTCGGAGGTATGGTGGTCCATTTTCATATATTTTCTTAAATAACTTATAAAAGAATTATTTTAAAAATAAAACAACAAGCCCTTTCATTTGGTATGTCGCATTACATATTTTGTAAATTTTATTTTAAATTCCTAATTTGCCTCCGTAATGAAAAATATAAGGTCTAACTATTCACGAGACATTTTCAGAGAATCATCTAACGGCTATAACGAAGCCATTTCAAGGTATTTTTTTATATCTAATAATATTATTATAAAAAATAAGTCATTTTAAAATTAAGTACTTGACCCACAAAATAAATACTGGCTCCTTATTTTTAAACATTCATTACGCTAGTTTACTACGTCGCATTTACCTACTGTCATTGTTAGAATAGGGAGTAAAGGTTTTATGCAAAAAAAATAGTATCAAAAAATTATAATAATTTCGTAAAAACTAAAACACTCAGATATTTTTTTTTTCGTTGCTATGGCG
The DNA here is from genome assembly GCA_910589295.1 of Noctua janthe. Taxonomy (NCBI): domain Eukaryota; kingdom Metazoa; phylum Arthropoda; class Insecta; order Lepidoptera; family Noctuidae; genus Noctua; species Noctua janthe. The sequence continues at coordinate 10,345,269 of OU342552.1, forward strand.
ATTTTGCGACTCATATAAGTTACTCTTAAAATATTTCGTGTATGAAAAGATAGACCTTATACATATAATTATGTGAACCTTATAATCAAAATTCATATAATTTACGATACAAATAAATTGGGCGCTCGCGCATCTTCGGGCATGCTTTGTCTGCGTCGAATTATATACTAAAAGGCAATACTAATCACTTATTCAGTCCTTTATTGAGTGACATCAGAACAGTGCGCGAGGATTTTTCCGCTTGGTGGAAACGGACCCTAGCGGAGAAAATAACCATAGAGCAGTGACTGTCTCAATAATTTCTTTAATAATACAAATTTATTTCTGCAAGCGTCACTCTGTTTATCATTGAAACCCAGGTCCTAATAGCACACTTGAAAATTTCACCTCTTTAGCATTACATTGTTGCTATTTAAATATAATATCGATACTTCAGTATTTTGAATTTGGACATCACTTAACCCGTCTTTTGGTACGTGTCGCACTTGCTTGCTTTTGTATGTGCCTTCTCTTCATTCAGTCGTGCTTGCAGTTCTATGCTTACTTTTTGGTTATAGGGCACGTATTGTCTGAAAGTGAAGTTTCTATTATTTATTTCGGATGTAAATACATTCATTTAGTTACATAAAGGGATATTCTTTATATTAAGCATACTAAGTTATTTTTGTAAACTTATAAAAACAGCAAAATGTTAAAAGGTGGTGTGTAAATAGATTAACTAGCAAGGTACGGTTATTTTACTGTACCAGTACCTGTCTGCGTACTACATATTGGTGCTCTTAAAATTGTTCTTAGATTGAAGGTAAGAGGAATTTGTCAAATATTTTTATTTCGAAATAAAATATAACTTCACATATATTCATTATTTCGATTCTTGAGTAATTTCATTAAGGAATTTAGGATAAAATTATACGTTTGCGTCGCAGCTATATTCGATGTTATAGGTTTATATACGTGGTCAGCATGTGACTTGACCTTAGACCAATTTAATCATTAGTTACTTAATTTAATTGCACTTCTTTACGATTTTAAGGCCTCAATAATAAATACGGATGAAGGTTTAGTCATGTTGCGATTGTTGCGAATTTACGTAAAACTGTTGCGTTTCTCAAATTAGACTTTGACACCTGTTAAGCGTGTGTGCGTGTAGCGAAGCGAACGCGTATTTATATCCTAGAAGCTGCGAATGTGTGCGGAGATTTCTCTTATGTACCTACGTAGCACCATGTTTTCATTCTGTTTATTATTTTCCGACATTTAATCCCCAAGTATATTTTGTGAATAATTTTTATTTATGAGTGATTATTATGTTGTAATTCTAACTTACCACATTATTTAATAAAACAAAAAAAAGCAAATACTCGTAGGTACTGTGTCTAAAATGACACAATCATTATTCAAATACTTACCTATGTTCTACTTGCAAAATTCATAATGTTTGAGCCCTTCAAACATAAATATGAAGTTTATGAAAGTTATACTTGTGGGTACAAATGGATCATATTTTAGTTTTTATGATTATAATTATGTTCTAAGTAAACTTTCTTTTGTTTATTATAGATGTATATATTCATATCAACACATTGTCATTCAGACTTGAAATCATAACAATATTACATGTTCCATAGAGCTGAATGTTTTCATTTCCTTGACTATATAAATAGCCCAGCGATATCATTACGACACATCTACATAGTATTACAATTAACTGGCTTTCCTTTTTCTCAAATTGTCAAAATAATAATTAATTCAAGAGTTCTTCTTTTATTTTTAAAAGTTTTCAAACCCCTGAAATGCAGACGTTAACATTTTTGTCTTGGATCATTGATCTTAAATAGATCTACATACTCCAACCACTGGTGGTAATACTTAAATTTACAAATTACTAGATTTGAATGATACATACTGATTAGACAAAAAATTTGTTGTTGACATAGGCATAAGACGAACCTGGCGCACTTGGGTCGCTCCCATTATTGTGAGGCTTCTGTATTTAGAATTATGTAGTTAGAATATTATCTGATTCCACAAATTTCCGTTAGAAATGTGTGAAAAGTCTGTGGGAACAACATGCAAGTCCAAATTCCCCTTAAACTTAAGGGGAATATTTTTAAAACCATGATTAGACCTGCTGTCTTGCATGGGTCAGAATGTTGGAAACAAAAGAGATAAATGAAAGGCAATTGCATATGGTTGAAATGAGAATTCTAAGGCTAATGTATGGTGTAATGCAAATGGATAAAATAAGGATTAAGTACACAAGAGGAAGTCTAAAAGTGGCACTGGTGGCTGAAAGGTGTGGTAATTGGTTATTGTGGTATGGGCGTGTAATGCAGAGGAATGAGGAAAATGTGGGGAAAATCTTGAGTATGAATGTGGATGGCTATAACAGTAGAGGAAGTCCAAAGATACGATGGATGGACTGTGTACAGGATGATGTCATCATGTCATCCTTCTGCTGTTGAGATGACGAGTAATAGAGAAGTATGGAAGAAGAAGACAGGCTGCACCCTAAATCAACATTGGGGTAAGGGCAGGAGAATGATGAGATGTGTTAAGTCTGGCTTCTGACTTTTGGTGAACATCATGACAAACCCCAAGTAATAAAGCTGTGAAGTCTAAAACTGGCTGTTAATGATTTATTCAAACAACAACATTTCAGTATGAGATTTAATTTATCAAGGTTTATTTAGTTTTTGTGTAGTTATGAAGATGTTTAGATACAGATATTACAGATAGAATAGATTATTGGAAACTAAGTTATATCACTAAGACTTAAGTTTTGCTAGAACATTCTAGCAAAACTTAAGTCTTAGTGATATAACTTACGTTTGCTAAAATAATTGCTGTGCTCCACCTTCTCATTAAGTTCCTGCTGTATCCGTTTTCCACGTTCTAAGCTATGTATTTGACCTAATAAATTTGTTATGTTGCTGTGCTATTGTTCATACAGTCTTTGCTTTTTTATTGTATAAAAAGTTTTCCCATACCTGCCTGTATCAGGGTTTTTTTAATAGATAACATGTTTCCAATATCAAGCTCATAGTTTACAAGTTCCCATTATGAAATCTCATTTTAAAGACAACCTGTTTATTACAGAATATTGTGTGATTTGATGAGAATGCTAATGGGGATGTGTGGTGTTATGCAAATGGAAATAGGCTTTTTTCCTCAATAAAATGGAACTTAACATTCCTAACTTTTGAAAACTGTCTCTCTTTTTTGAATAAATATCTTTAAACCTAAACCTAAATCTGGGTGTACTGTACACATCTGCATACAGGCGTTATGTTATGTTACGATATTGTATATAAACATCCAACCGATTGCGGCAATCACGGCAGATTTGCTGTCTATTATTTAAGTATTCCATTTTTTATCTCCAAAGATCAGCATCAAAAACTGCAGCGTTTCAATCTTCACCAGATTGAAACGGGACCACTGCAGAATAATATTCTTCCAAATAAAAAAAGAATCTTTCAAATAGGTTCACATTTGGCGAAGAGTCGCTGAATATACCCACAATGATGATTACCAGGCATAATGTATGTGTGCCAATACAATTTAGAGAGTTCCTTCGATTTCTCCAGGATCATATGGGAAGTATGCCGTTTCAAACAATGGCCATAAAATTTGAGGGTTGCCCTTAATTTTCCTGGGATCCTATCATCAGATCCTGACTTATACCTTCCATCATCAGCTCAGTAACATGAGATGATGATTACCACGCACAAATACATATCTGAATTGCGTGAGAGAGTATTTGAAAAACATTGTATGTGCCTATAAAATTTGAGGGTTGCCTTCGATTTCCCTGGGATCCCATCATCTGATTCTGACTTGGTGACAATAGGAATTTTGAAAATCGGTTCACAATTGGCGGGGAAATCGGTGAACATAATTTGAATTGAGTTAAGGGCAAGAGAATGATGATGAAAATTGTGAGATTTGATAGGTACTTTAGGAATTGTCAGCACCAAAAACGACCACCATACGTTTCAAGATAGATTGAGGAGTTACTTGTAACTACAATTAATTTTATACTTATACAAGTAAATATTAGAGACTTATTAATTTCTAATATTGTAAATAGGAAGTTCCCGCCGGATGCTTGCAATATTTACACTTACTTATTATGCATATTTAATAATTATGCAAAAGTTCATTTGAAATTTTGGTGCGGTATTTTTTTTTTCTCTTTATTTAAAGGGGCTTGTTCATTAGTCATTAGTCATTTATTCTGAACAAAAATACATTTGTGTCGAATACAGGATTAATACAATCAATTTGTTCAATTTGAACATGTCACCCCTAGTGCGGTATTTGTTATTGTTTTATAATTAAGTGTTTTAATGTTTACAAATATTTGGTTGTTCTAGGCAGGTAACGCAAGATGGCGGAAGCGCACTCGGCCGTTGCGTTTTCGTTCGCAATCACTCACGACGGATGGGATGTGAACTTTGACCGTGAGGTGCTCTATCTAGTCTGGGAGTCGGGAATCCGCTCGTGGAAAAAACGACTGGCGCGATTCAGAGTAAGTCCCCTACTACATACATTGTGCACCGGCATTTATCCACTTAACAGTACAGGCGGTGAAACCATTATAGATGCAGCAAATGGTTAATCTATCCAGAAGTAGGTATATCACTCAAACTTATAGGATATTCACAAAGAATGATCAACTTATGAATTTTAGATTTAATCTGGCACACAGATTGATCAATTCCTTATTTTAGTTAACTAGCTACCTAAGAGGCCTCGATATAATTACGTACCTGTTTGCTTCTACCATATACTACAATTCTATTTTATATAAATATATTATACTATGTAAATTTGCTTTGTAATTGCGTCCGTATTGTCGTTTTCCTCTATACTAAACGGTGGCAACTAAATCTAATCATTATGTAGGTACTTACTCAGCGTTCAGTGAAACATTAACGTTTCAAAAGGGCATTTACAGTGATAATAAATGAACGTGCGATTACAATGTCGTTCAATACCGGTGATTAAAATTTAAGTAATTGGCAAGATACATGTTACTATAAAGCTGCGGTAAATCCTACAATTGTCCAGAAAAACCTAAGATTTACCAAATCTTAATGCTAAAAGTCTGAACTATTCTGTGATCAATCTTGGTAGGTACTTATATTTAAGGTTTTAACTCAAAGACAGTAAATTTTGTGGGCCAATGTCTGTGAGCGACTACGCATTGTGAAGGCAGCAACTTGAAAATATGCATTCAACTTAAAATGCAGTCACAGTTCTAACATAACCATTTGGTCGGGTGCCCCTTTTCTTTCGTGTGATGAAAATGCCTACTACGTGCCACAGACCACACCGTCCGGGGGCGCGGGCGGTGTGGATATGTGAACCACTAAAAACCCCGCCGTCCTTGCCAATTTTCCGCTTTTTCTTGGGGCCCGAGTACTGCGTTGCATGACGTTCGCGAACTTTCAGCGGTGGCTTTCGCCTCCTCTTTAACGATGTCCGAGGTGTTCCTCCCGGACCCGCTCCCCCGCCTTCTTTTGCGAGATCTCTTCCTCGTATAAGGACGCTACGGCCTCTCAACTACTCTCGCTGCTGACCATACATCGGGCCAGCGATAAGTTTACTCCGACTATTGCCGAGCGAGAGATAAGTCGCTGCTCCACGAAAGCGGGACATTACTAGAGGGATTGCTGGGCCGTGTCATCGCTGCAATCACACTGGTGGCACACGGGGGACTCTTCCCGTCTCGCCTCCCTCCACAAGTACCTGCCGAAGCAGCCATGTTCTGACAGCACCTGTGTCGAGCGGTAGGTCAGCGCCCCGTGCTGCCGTTTCTCCAGGATCGGCTAGATAGCCGCTACTGTCCAATGACCGGTACTAGGACCCGCCAGCCTCTCTTTCCATTGAGCCATGATGACTCCCTGCACCTTTCTGCTTCTCGTCACACAACTTCGGGTGTAACTGTCACCTCGAACATCCACTCTAAGTCCCACGGGGGTGTTCCGGCCAGCGCGCACGCACTTTCTACTGAAATTGTTCGGTAGCCGCGTATGATCTTCTGGGCAGACGGGGATCCTGATCGGGTGCCCTAGGTTAGGTTACCATCTCGACTCGCGCATAGTTGGTCATGGTTCGAGCCTACCTAACCCATTTGGTCGCTCAGTTTAGTATTACAGTAAGTCATCTTCAGTCGCCAGATATTTAAGAAATATTCATTGTTTTATGTCTTTAGTGAAACCTAACATATCCCAAACACTAATATTAAAAGCCCGATAAATCGTCTCGTCTTTATAAAATTCCTACATTCACCTACCAACTCATGTTGGTAAATCCTAAGGTTTACTAGTAAAACCGAAGGTTACCAATATTTGGGCCTTTACAGTAACACAAATCAAATAATTACCTACATTTCTGTTTGGAACGGGAGCTCAGAGTGCTTCAGCAAGAAAATTCAGCATGAAAATGGTTAGTAGAGTAGGTAGGCATGATCATAGAACGCCAAAACTATTTATGCAAATAGACAGCGAGCATTGCGGCAGGGGGCCCACTTTCAGATGTCAAAAAAGAACAAAAAAATATCTACGGGATTGAGCGACGTTGATTTTCATCTTATTTTACAGAGCCTGCACCAAAACGAATTGAACAGGCAAATCTGACAAAGATAATGTGGTCTTTCACGAAATCTGACGAATCTGATAAAGAGCTTTAGTAATATTTATTTTTTTAATAAACTTCAAGAAGGAAGATGCTAAAAAAATCTGCGACTCCTATAGACTAAGCTAAGTGATCTGGAGAGGTTTTTTGGCGTTAAAAAAAATTATAAAAAAGTGTTCACATTTTCTAAGCGCGGCGGCTTCGTATTCTATTTGCTGAAGTTCATGTATTTGGCAACTAAGAACCGTCTGTAAAATAAACAAATAAAATTTTAGAAAACCCTTATCATAGATAGTTGGATTAGTCAATAACAATGCAATAGTATTCAGTTCAAACAATTGAAACTAGGAATCTAGATACAATGCGACTTTACATCTGAATTGAATAATTGTATTTGAAGCCTCTGTATGTAGTAGAAGTAGTGAAGTCTCAATTGCAGTAGTAACAGCTCGACTAGGAAGGATAAAGGAGCTGTAGTAGTGGTGTTATACCAACTTCTTGATCGAAATCAAAAAAAGAAGTATTTGACTAAGTTGCGCTGGCACGGATTCCGCTGTGGTTTAGTCGCGCTATGTGGACTCGGTTCGATCCCCTCGGAAAATCAATATGGCTGATGGTGTTTGTCAACACAAAGCCACGGAAAACTATTTTAGTTTAAGAAGAATAAAAAATAAAGTAATTGCTTTACAGAACAGTGTGCACAATGGCGTGTACCCAGGACACATGCAATCTCTCTACGTGCTGTGGACACTACTCGTGGCCGCGCATTTTGCCGGATTTAGTGTACCATTTGGATTAGTACAAAAAGCATTATCTGTTTTACCTAGGTAAGTGATACTTGAACCTGATATACATATGTAATTTAATTATTAGACATAGTATTATATGCATTTGGCATGTTGTATAAATGCAAATGTATAAAACGCAATTTTCACCGCTGTTTTTATCCGCAATTTTTACCGCTGTTTTTATACCGTATTGCATATTTTAGTACATTTTCGTCGATACCTATTTCATTGGTTAAACATAAAAACCCGGGCATTTAAAAGACTAAAGAAAGTTAACGCATATATCAACAGCGTGGGTCAAAGCGTGTCTGAAGAGGTTTCGACACAAAAGGCGCCTTTCATGTATCTGTCCAGTCAAAATTACCTGGAGAGGTAATATTCAGCCTAAAAGTTAATAAGTTTCAAACGTTACAAAATCTAGAAAAATATTTAGTTGTGTATTGTCACAACTGATTACTATAATTACTAATTTCTATAAATATAACATACTAGCTTTTTCCCGCGGCGTCACTCGCGTTAATTAATAATTTGACAATCAATTCGGGTTGTACTCTATAATTATAACTAATATAATTCAATCACGATTCGAAAGACACGTGCCGCCATCTTTTACCATAAGTACGTTATTGTTGTTTTCCTCGGGAACAGTACTTTTTTTCGGAATGAAAGGTACCCTATATCCGTTTCTGTACACCTGACATTGCAAATTTTCAGGATGATCGGTTCAGTGGTTTAGGCGTGAAAAGGTAACAAACAAAAAAAACATAAGTTTGTTTTTTTGTCTTTCGCATTTATAATATTAAATAAAAATATAATATAATATATTTATAGGAAGGAAGTAAGGATACATTTTGTAAAAATGAACGTAAATTCTAATAATAAATCAGCATTTTAGCATTTAGTTTGTGGATATATGCATGAGTATTTTGGCATTTTGATAGAGAACTTAATCCGATGTCTAGTAATTAATAACTGCTATTTGGGATTTCATAGTTTATGTTTTTCATTGACACTGTCCTCATTCAGCGTTTTAGTTAAGTGTACCGATTCTTTATGTACACTAAAACTAATTGTTTTCAAGTTTCATTTCAAACAACCAAGTGGTCAAATATTAATATCTGGCTTGGCCGTTGATTCAGTGCTTAGTTATCAATATAATACAACTTAATCCACAGTATTAGCCCATTATCGTATCCGTTTTCATCAATCTTATGTAAAATACTTAAATAAAGACATGAGATATCAGCTGACTGATAAAACTTGTTTGATTGTTTTTATCTCGAAGATAGAGGGTAGTACCGAACACACCCACAGCAAGCCTATGACGATACGGTAGTTATTTTAATTTGTTAATGCACGGGCTCATAAATTACAAGCTGTTGCTGGCGAGTTCGTCCTTCTCCAGGTCCCAATCCTATCTGTATACTTATCATAACGATCGGTTGAATAGTTTAGGATTGTGAAGCTAACTGGCAGACATGCTGATAGACAGACAGAGTTGTTTTCGCATGTATAACATTAGTATAGAACATGTTTAGTAGTGCTTACTCAAAATTGGGTTCGAAATCGAAAGGATTTATACAACGTGGACCTGGAAATTTTTCATCGGTATATAAAAAAAAAAAACATCTGTTCCATAGATTTGGACGGTGTAGGCACTTTTTTGAAACAGCAGAATAATAAAAAAAATACCGAAGAAAAATTTCCATGTTCACAATTATTTACTGAATACGTGGTTATCGTTGGTGCGTCGATATTCGGGAACCTTGTATAGATTGCTGGATCAACTACAACTAAGCCTAGCCACAAATATCATTTAAATTACAAAAACATTAGTTTGGAAAGGGATTTCGCAAGCCTTGGAAGCAGGAAAATTATCCTACGGAATCTTACTAGTGGGAGACAAAAATTTTTATGTCCTAACTAAAGTCAAGGTTCACCTGTGTGCCAAACATCTAAATCCTATCTAGCTGTGAGTCGTGAAAAGTTTACAAACAGAGTTAGTATCTCATTAAAATCTTAAGTTATGTTTTTTTTTTTGCGTTAATTTAAGTTTGTTTCATCATAATGTAATGCAGCTGTACCTAAAATGTACTTGTAGAGTTGTAGTTTATTGCACTTCACTAGATTACATAATGTGCGTCTATTCGTACGGTAGTAAGCTCAAATATTCGCTAATCGCTGATCTCATTGTCATAGAACCAAAAGCGCTCCGACTCCAGCACAGTCGATGTTAAGGACATTGTCAATGTAGGAAAGACTATGCTATGCAATGTCTTTTTATTTGTAGTAACAATAAAATTATTTTTTGTTTAGCAACTCCACGATGTGGCAGGTCATCGCTTGTTTATTGGCAGCTCTTATTATGTGGCTTAGCGTGATATTTCTCATGAGATACCTTCTCAAACTGCTATTAATGTACAAGGTAAATGAGTCTTTATACATTCAAATTGTTAATGAAGCTTGTTTAGTGATAAAGGACACTTATTAACAAACATTATTTTTTTGATAGGGATGGATGTACGAATCTCGTGCTCCCGGATCGAAGATATCGACAAAAACAATGCTGTGGATAAGTATAGTTAAAGTATTATCCGGCTGGAACAAACCCAAGTTGTATAGCTTTCAAGGATCATTACCAAGACTACCGCTACCTGCTGTTAAAGATACTATGAAACGGGTAAGTGAAATAATTTCAAAACAATTTTCTTTTGATGCGAATGAACAACTTGTTTACACAAAAAAAACAACTCCGCTCTACTTTTTAAATATTGTTACGAGCTGGGTATGGGATAAATTAAAACACTACATAATAAACGACAAATTTATTTATTAAACACAAAACACTTATAACTCAATCACAAATTTATCACTGATCTCTATTCTAAGTCAAAGTCAGAGTCAGTCGTCACTCCGGCAATCCTGACGGATTTTTATACCCGACGACCCATCCTTCGAGAAAGTTGAGAAAGCTGATGACAATAGGACAGAAGAAACGGCTTCATGTACTTGTTTCAATCCCTTTGCCTGCTTTCCACGACTTTTGCAGGTATCTCACCTACAACGTTTGGTTGCATCGTTCCATCAGATTATGGGTGGTAAGAGGTGTACTACCCATCAATCGACAACTCTCGTGAAATACTTGCAATTAAACATTTCTTCATCTTCAGTAGAGTTATTTCACCCCCATATGTCCTCCTGAATATCCATGTTGATAGAGCCGAAGAACATCCGGTACCTTGGCTTTAGGGACCACCATTTGTAGATGACAGCTGTCTCTTCGAGCGTTTTCCCATTAAAGGCGCAATAGTCCATTCTGGATAACCAATCCAATCTGCTCCATTGTGCCCAATAACTCTTCGTGATGGAACTCATCACTGTCACATCACTCCACTTGGATTTAGAAGCAACGGCATTGATCCACTCCAAAATCGATTTGGTGTCAGTATCATTTTACTGAACCTGCTGTAGGATTTCCTTCCATTGATCGCTGAGATCCTTTCTTAGCATCTTCGCGGGCACTATTTCCTTAGTCTATTGCCTGGAACAGTGCTTACAGTCTTCAGGAGAAGGTCTTCTTGACAGGGTGTCTGCGTAACCGTGAGTTCTCCCAGTTACGAAGTGAAACTCTTGCAGTAGTTCAATCCATCTCGCCAAACACACGTAATAGCCACTTCAATGCAGTATGGTCGTTTTGCAATTGGAATTTCCGTTCCAGCAAATATTCACTGAAGTGTTGCAATGTCTTTATTACGGCGAATAGCTCTTGGCTCGAACCTGTATTACTTGCATCTGTGTCAACTGTGATCATTTTCAAGGTCAGGATATCCCAGAATAGGAGTATTGCACAGAAGTTTCTTTCATTCCGGAAATGCGACGCCACAGTTCTCGTCGCAGTAGAATTATTACCTTGTGTAGGGGTTTTGCAATGTATGCAAATATCTTGACGTTTGTGCTCCTACTATAGACAATGTCTATAGTAGGAGCACAAACCCTGATGGTGCACCTTCCATAAAAACTTCCTCTGAACCAAATTTCAATACTCTTTGATCATCGTCTTGAGATAGGCACAGTTAATAGTTTAACATTCGTAGCACGTCTAGGTACAAGTATTTGGAAAACACTAGATCTAAGTTTTTATGCACACTAGATACCTATCGTCGAATGTTTACCGGATACGATCGGGAGTACCATGTGCTTGCGACCACTTACGTTTCTCGACTATGACTGTTCGAGTTTCAAAGAGATAGATTGACAAGGCGCGGGCGCTCGCTCATTTAACCGGTCTGAGTTCCACAGAACTACATTAAAAATATCTAATAACAAAATTTTCTGTTTGTACTGTCTTAATTTTCTTTTTATTTGTGCTATGTAGAAAGTTATGTAATTAGGTTATAATTATGTTTTTAGTTACACACATTAGATTTAAGTGTGTATAGCGTATAGTTATATAACGTGTACGTCTTGGAAAATTGTGTTTTTGTTTGATTGTTTACACACTACTGACTTAAATTACTAAATTTACCTTACAATTATAAGTGCAACAATTACTTACAAGCTAACACCACATGCACTAGATATTTTATTTATATTACATTTTCATTATTGCAACTAATTTTGAATTAAAATTAATTACAATTTAAATAGGTAATATATGTATTAAAGAAGTAGCTACGCTACATGAGAACCTCCAGTATCTAACGTTAATTTGAATAGTGTTCCTTTGAGGCTGTTCTCGTCATGTGCTTGTGAGATCGAGATCCTCGGGGTTCTTTCAATACCAGCCAGCACCCGGCGCTTTCCTGGCGTTTACTTGTTTTCCTGCTGTTGCTGGGTAGTCACTTCAGCCGCCCTTCTGTGCTGGAATTTATCTTCTCTCTCTCTTGGTCCATATCAGCTGTCGATGACTTCTCCTTTAGAACTGAACTGAACTGAGAATTGGCATTATTTATTCTAAGGTAAACGACAAATATCTTTGTTAATCACAAAACACTTGTAACACAATCACAAGTTCACCACTGATCACTATTCACTTTGATGTCCCACTCGTCAAAATCAGACTTTGCTCCGGCAAACCCGACAGCTATTTCTACGCTGACCCATCCTTCGAGAATGTTCCACAATTTTCTTGAACACTCTTCACAGCTCAGTAGTGGAACGTTCTAGGATTATTCTCGAATATTCTACACAGTTCCATAGTGGAACATTCGACACTCGAACGTAATCTAGAAAGTTCTCGTAAAGCAGCCGACGTAACAATATTATATTATTTTTAAGTGTACTTACTAACTAAATTATGGATCGTTGTGTCTGATGCAAATAAATAAATAAATATGTCCAAATTGCAAAATACTTGGCGTAGAACCTTAGATTCTGGAAAACGTAATGCTTACCTAAATGTATGTTTTCTTCCAGTACCTGACTAGTGTTCGTCCCCTATTGGACGACGACAACTATAAGAGAGTAGAAAGATTAGCTAAAGAATTTGAAGAAACTATTGCAGTGAAGCTACAGAGATACCTTGTACTGAAGTCATGGTAATTATTATACTCTATCTATCTAAAAATACCATAAATATGGCTGTAATCGTCAAAAAGTTTCTAATTGACCTAATAATTCCCTTATGCTCAAGAGTCGTACTAACATTGACTCTTCAAGCAGATTTCGTCGTCAGTGTAAGACCGGCCATGGATTCGGTTCTGTTTAGAACTATGCTGTCTGTCTGTTGGTTAAGTCTCGTATTTACGAGAAACAGTAGCTAAACACACAGTAAGTGTCGCAACATTGTTGCAGTAACTGTTTTTGTGCCGCTTAGAACATTTAACATAAAGTATGTCTGTATAACACATTTTACGCAACTTTTGTTTACCATGGAGAAACTACACTTCACCAGGTGGAAACGGCCCAATAAATCCTAGTTTTCTTTTTGCAAATATAGATAAAAGATACGTTATTTGAGGATTCAGCGTAACGAATGCGATGTTCCATATCACAAATGTAATGGTATATTTTGTCTCGTAGGTGGTCTAGTAATTACGTGTCTGATTGGTGGGAGGAGTACGTATACCTGCGCGGGCGCTCGCCTCTGATGGTCAACTCAAACTTCTACGGAACTGACGCCATCCTGTTGAGACCGACCAACATCCAGGCGGCGCGTGCCGGCGTCATCATCCACTTGTGCCTCAAGTTCAGGAGACTCATCGATAGACAAGAACTTGAACCGGTTAGTAACCACTATAAAGTTATCACGTGGAAAATAATGATCATATATTTATAAAAACTTAATTAGTAATAAATAAAATTATGTAAAGAAGTCCATCATGAATACATTAGATAAATGGTGACAAATTTATTAAATAAATAAATAAAATATTTACAGCACTGGGGTACCCCGCGTCACACGTAGGTACGTCTACACAGCACGGCTTTCGCCGTTAGCTTAGTAGCGGGCCGCCCTAAACTAAAATATACGGATGGGTAAATCTTTGGGTATACCACAAACCAAATAAATTAAGAAATAAACCGCCGTGGGCTACCCCAGCACCTCATGTTTTATGGTTAAACTAAACTTATAACATTAAAAACTTGTTTTGTTTTTAACTTGTGAAAAAGTTAGAACGTTGGCTTCCCATATCTCCATAACTAGAAGGTTCCCAGGTATGTTCCAGTACAAAAAAAAGAAATTACAATGTCGGGTAGAACAAATGCCTTTCGGCCGGCGGTCTCATTCGTTACACTACCGGTCGATGTCCTCCCGCACTCCTCAAGCGTCCAAACATCTTTGCCATCAGTCCGGGTGCACGTGAGCGATGTGGCTAGCCCACTTCATGAACTTCATCCCGACTGTGTAATCCCAAAAATCTGCTATATTGTTTAAAGTACAGAGTAGAGTTTTAAAACTTGTTATTTTTTTTTCTCACAGATAATGCTACAAAACATGGTGCCTCTTTGTTCGTGGCAGTACGAGAGACTCTTCAACACGGTGCGTGTCCCTGGCGTTGAGCGCGACAAGATCGTGCATTACCAGGACTCGACACACATCACAGTTTACCATAAAGGAAGGTACTACAAAGTGCTCGTGTACTCAAGGGGACGCCTATTGAAACCTGCTGAAATTCAAGTGTAAGTATACATGCAACTATTCTATCTGACAGCATAATTTAAAAGTTCTTAATTTTTTTTTATCCAATTTACGCCTTTGCCTTGAGACGGCTAGAACCTTTTTATTTAGTTTCGGAAACATAAATAAAACAAGAATAGTATATGCTGAAGCAATTATAATACAGTGCGCCAGTTGAATACGCTTAATAAGTAGTGTGAAGCATCCAACTGCTTACCAATCAAGCTAATTGAGGTCGTCGTTCAATGCTGCCGTTTTACCTATCTGCATATATGTAAATGTATTAAAGGGCTAATGTCGATACGATCCTAAATAGGAAAAAAAACGCTGAATTTCTTTCATTTTGTTTATATTGTTTTTTTGACATATCTCACTGGCTGCGTTTTAATAGTTCGCTAATGTCCGGTAGCTTGTACAATAGAATGCAAGAAGAGATAGCATGCCATTATACATATAACAAGTTCTGATTGGCGTTGCAAAACAACATAGTTGTTCTGTCTCACTGGTGGTTGGAAAATTGTGTGTATGGTGGAGCTCACGCTAAAACTGTCCGCCTCGTTTATTTAGATAAGTACACACACAATTAAGAACCCCGCTTTGTGAACAGTGACTGGTAACCTATACTTGTATTTCTTTATACAATCTACTGGAATGGTAGTGGGGAATATACTTCTTGGTTTAAAGTGTAAGTTTTAACGTAACTATTTTCTGTAGACAAATTCAACAAATTCTCGACGACAAGTCAGAGCCTATGGTTGGAGAAGAACGCGTGGCTGCGCTGACCGCTGGCGAGCGTTCTCACTGGGCGCACGTCAGGCAGACCATGTTCAACCGCGGACATAACCGCACGTCGCTGCACTGCATCGAGCGCGCCGCTTTCAACGTATGCCTTGGTAAACATACTGATACCACAATCCTTATATTTACTCCGAACACGAGCGTTTTCGTTACAGTTTAAGCTCCTTCACAACGTTCCCTTACGACAAATTGAACAAAACGTTCAACATATCTAGGAAAATAAAACGACTACCTCTCCAGTATAGGCCTCGGCCCCAAAGTTAGAGAGGCCCATTTGGGCGTGCACCTAGGTTTTAAACCCTATTCTCAAATTGAAAGCATTGAAAATAATAATTTAATGGAGCTTACAGTAAGCATGATTATTGAGATCAGATAATTTATCTCGTAGACTTCAATTGTTTACGCACAAAACTGTAGATGCGGAACCGTAAATCAGTTCCGTCATGCCAATACCTACAACGATAAGAGAACGACCTTCATTGGAGATTGTGGATCTCATTGACCTCTTTTTTTATTTTATCAAATTGTACGCATTGTAGTAAAATTAGTATCCGATAAAGTCCAGTGGCTTTCTGATTTTATAACAACGTATGGAAGTATTTTTAGAAGTGTCCCGCATGGGTCTGTATACGGATAGAGAGCTTCTACTGAACGCGCGACCGGGGGCATACCATTACCTCATGGAGCGGCATAATCTTACTATTTGTGGGCAAGAGATGGTGGAGCTTAACGTCCTGCAAAGATGGAGCATCTTTGTAGTCGCTGTGAAGTAACATTAAAGTAATACTTGGCAGTATATAACAGGTAGTGGTACAGTCACGAGCAACAATCCTATTCTATTAAATGAGCAATATTTGTGTATTTGTTATCACGTTCTCTAAAACGGCTCTAACGATTTCGATAAAAGTTACAATATGCGTTTTACGGGGACGGAAAATCGATCTAGCTTGGTCTCATATTTGGGGAAATTCGTTTTCTCTGTTTTCAACCGAGCAGAGCTCTGTCGCCCAGCTACTATCTACGTACCTATACACGAAGCAAATAGTATTTTGGTGGCCATAATACCGCTTCTATAATATTACCAAACAGGTCTTGTCTTTTTTTTTCGGATGGGTAATCATCAAATGACCGCTCTGGGCGGAGCGGAAGGGAGTGTCAGACTTGTACTGACTAAAACCCATCCATGTTCCTTCTTAGCCCTTTGTGTTCCAGGGCCGCGGTATCTGTTTCGAACAGTCCCGCAGCCCTTGCAGGCATCGGCCCTTGCGTACCCTTTCCGGTGTGCTGACATCTCTTTGAGGCGCGCGTGGAACACGGACGCGCCGTCGACACGGCCTGTCGTCATAAAGCGGACGGAGCGCGAATAGGTCCACAGGCTAAATAGGTCTTGTCTCTAAGTAGATCCGTTATTTCATGAGAAAATCGTTTTCGAATTCTGCTCAGTATGTAGCGGTACTACAAAGAGTACTACAGCAACATAGAAAAAAAGTAATACAGCGCCATCTATGACACAAATAACGAACTGAAAATCGAAATACATCTAAATCCTACATCGCGCAAGTAAAGTTATCCGCGACTATATAGAAGAACCCGACAACACCTGTCGGATCTGCCCACCAGACATAACACCCGTCTGGTCGGAGGATCCTGCCTTTTCTATGGGGGCTGAAGAACTTTATACCCTGTTCCCCATATATCCCCAAAAGTGTATACATATTAGTGCTCGTGACTGTACAGGCCCAGGCTACGCAAACGGTCGAATCGAACGTATACGGCGCACAAACGCTGCCCCTACACGCTGTTAGTTTCAATAACGTCACGCTCAGGTAAGAAGGAATTCTTAGATTTATATCTTGCGGTCATAAATTACTATTTAGTCATTTTCGTATTTTCGAACTGATTACAAATTGCTCTTTATACACTCGCGAGCAACCAAATCGACTCAACCCATAACAGGGCATAAATATATGTATTTTTCGAAAAATCATTACTTATTTATAAAAATCATATAACGTATAAAAGCTTGAAACCTCAGTTTTAATTTTGGTACCGTACCATTATTGTCAACTTTTATTCAGAACTTTTAAAATTAATTCTAAATTCAAATTCAAATTCAAAATTCAAATTCTTTTTATTGACATAATAGGTTACAGAAACTTGTTTGAAGCCTCTAACTCCTGAACTAGGTGTACCTGTATGTCAGGAGTCAGCGCCCTCTCCCATTTTATTTGCCTTAGATACTAATGTCAACATAGGAATAGACAAACATGTGCTACAAAAACACAATTTTAAAAGAAGAGACAAATTAACATAAAGTAAAATACAAAAACAGATATGAAGAGTATGATAAATTATGAAAAAACATTAAAAATATAATTTATTCTAAGTTAATACATATAACGCGCTGTGTGTGTGTGTGTGTGTGTGTGTGTGTGTGTATGTGGGAGGTATGTACGTGTGCGTGTGCGTGGGTTCCCGTTCGTGTTTGTGTATAAGTAGGTGTGTGAAAGAAGAGTATGTTCTATGTATGTGTTACTTTTTAGAATGAGATTAATTCTATCTGTGAAAGAAGGGAGAAAGCACGAAATTGAGCTAAGTATCAGGCTTTAAATAGACATATGGTTTTTATAAATAAAATATGTATTTTCAGATAAATACATATATGTATGTGCGCTTATGGGTTGAGTCGATTTGGTTGCTCGCGAGTGTATTTGGTCTTTAATCTTTTAATATAATCAAGTTAATGTATTTATTTTCGTCACACTAATCACTTAAGCAACACTGCCCCTCAAGGTCGTAAACCGTAATTACAGTCTATTATTTGTTAACCGATTCGTGAACTAAGTACCCCGATTGTATAGTTTTGTAACCTACATTTTTCCTCGTCCCCTTTGTAAGATCCATATTAGTGTACAATGTTCTACACACTCGTATACTAGCGTAGTTCCGATCGCTGACGGAAGCCAACTTCAAGTTCACTGTGACAATTTGACATAAAAGCGGTTGCTCGTATTTATTTCGTACATCTACTGGCGGTTATCGAAGTTCAAGTTTAACTACTAGCGTGCGTTGACCGTTCCTACTCCGTACACATGCCGTGTACATCACTTCAGGTTGAAAGAAAAATTCAAAGAAATGAAAATTTAGAACGAAACTAAAACTGCTTTTAATAAGTTTTTAGTAACACATTTCTGTGTTACTCGAGATAGGCAACGAACCGTGGTAAAACTGAAAGTAGCTAATTATATTGTAGTGCTCATATAATACCTACAGTTCTGCATCATATGTAAAGCAATCATGACGTTTTCGTCTAGACAATTACATCCCAGATAAATGGAATAGCCGTGAAATAACGTAATTTATCATTATCTATACAATTGTTTTGTCTGCGAGGAGCACGCATTGGGTCACTCCACAAATATGTTAGTAATATGATGAACTTATTCCAGATGACTTTGAGTACGGTTATGATGAGAGCAATCCTTCAAAACTGGATGAGATGGGTCGCATACTACTGCACGGCAAAGGTCACGATCGGTGGTTCGACAAGTCATTCAACCTTTGCTTCAGCAAAAGTGGTTTTGTAAGTATTTGTAATCTCCGAGTGTCAAAATACATTCTTGAGATATCTAGTAGTAGCAAAGAGAACAAAAACGTTTTTATTTGTGAAGCATGTCCCGAGATGAGGACAGGAGCGTGTGGCATACACACGCTAAGTTGCTGTAGCAGCGTGAATGTGTCACGTGAGAAATTCCAGCTTAGACTGGATAGGGTAGCAACTATCTGTGTTATCTAAGAGCTTGCCTGTATAATGATATTAAAAAGTCAGATTTGTCAACTCAGTCGCTGCTTATTTTATCAAATTTTTGGTGCTGCGATTGTATAAGGATGGTGAACGTAGTTAATTCTTAATTGATACGGTATGGTATATATGGTACAAATTTATCATTTCATTTAATTATTTATCCATCCACCTTAAATCATACTTATGCATACATTAATATGACTGCTTGCTTCTGTGAACACTAATAAAGCTCAATTTTTATTTCACAGGTTGGCTTCAACTCAGAACACACATGGTAAACAAACAAATCTTTGAAAATAACGATAATTACAGTATTTTATATCAAACAATGTCCTAATACTAAAATTACATAATTTCAGGGCAGACGCACCAGTTATGGGCCACTTATGGGAATACGTTATTTGGTGTGAACTGGAAGTCGGGTGAGCATTTTGAATAATTCCATTACTCCTATTATGATAACAATTTTCTATGATAAGTCATCCCCAAAATGAAACATCTTTCTGCCCTCATAACATTTTGATTGGGATTGGTGCGGAACGTATTTTTTTCCACACTCATCATGCAAACATTGTCATTCGAGTGGCTATTATGTGCTGGTTTATTTTTCCCCAACGATATGCCTCTTATTATGTTTCATTTATATTTTTTAGTTTTGTTTAACTAGTTGATGCCCGCGGCTTCGCCCGCTTTGGGCCCGGTCTGTTCCACGGGATCAAACTACCGGCATCAAAAGTATCCTATGACTTAATTCAGGTTATAAACTATCTGTGTGTCAAATTTCGTCCAAATTTGTTCAGTAGTTATTGCGTGAAAGAGTAACAGACATCCATACATCCATTTCTCACAAACTTTCGCATGTATATAAGATTTTTATTTAGTTAGAAGAAAGTAACAAAAAGTGCATTTTCAGGTACGGAAAAGACGGCAATACATTAGGCACAGTTGATTCGCCACCCCCGGCGCCCACTCGTTTACAATGGGACCTCGACCATGAAGACCTACTGAAGAGCATCGATATATCGTACAACGTCGCACTAAAGTTACTCAATGACGTCGACCTCCGGATACTTATGTACACCAAATACGGAAAGGGTATGTTTACTTCAAAATAACTCTTGCTTGGAGCATGCGTCAGAGACGACAAGGGCCTGTTCTCTATAGCTATTCACGTAAGCATAAAGATGCATAATACTACATTGTTCTCACATATAGAATCAACAACAATGTACCCAAGTCTTTTTAATACAAACAGGACCTTTATTTTAATATATAGCCCATTCTTCTCCATAGAGATCTACGCTTTGGAATAGGCAACTACAGTTCTTTCACTGTTATTATGCTTGTGGGAGGACTGTAGCCTCATCTTCTTGTTTTTAACTATTCAAAACTGCCTGAACTTACCTTGTCTTTTTTTTAATAAATGCTTTCGAGTTTTAGTTAAGACTAAAATTAAAGGTCCCACACATGAGCTGTGTTACAATTTCGGTGTACAATAAAGCATCGGCCCGTCCACACATAATATTCCTTTCACTTGCATTGCAGGTTTTATGAAGAGTTGCCGGATATCTCCGGACGCGTTCATTCAGTTGATCCTGCAGCTGTCCTATTACCGTGACGCGGGCCGGTTCTGCCTGACTTACGAAGCCTCCATGACGCGGCTGTTCCGCGAGGGCCGCACCGAGACCGTCCGCTCCTGTACCATCGAGAGCTCAGACTGGGTGAAGGCGATGAACGACCCTAATTCCACGGTACGTCATACTATGAGCACACTATGAGCCTGTAAATATGACACATCGAGTTTCGTCATCGATTGGTTACATTCGCAAACAATTTTTATTAAATTATTCGTCTGTCTCTCAGTTCCGCAGTCGCGCTTGCGCAAGCGCGACTGCGGAACTGAGGGTGATCAGGTCTTGCCTCTTGGGATCGATCCCCAGGCCGGCCAAATTGTAATTGGGATTTCCATCAATGACTCCGCAGCAGCCATGGAGTCTGGATTTGTGTCCGGTTGATGGCAATAGGCTCATCTCGGAAGCATTTTAGTAGGTACACCTCTACCTAATCCATAGGGAATCACATGCGTGATGTAATGTTAAATTAATAGTATTCATTTAGGTGCAAGAGCGGATGGATCTGTTCGTGAAGGCCAGCCACCGTCATCAGCTGGGCTACCAGGACGCCATGGCCGGCAGAGGCATCGACCGTCACCTCTTCTGTCTGTACGTCGTCTCGAAGTACCTCGAGCTGGAGTCGCCGTTCCTTCAAGAGGTGTTCAACGAACCGTGGCGACTTTCCACAAGCCAAACGCCTCACGGTCAGTATTCCACAGTCTACTTATGAAACACTTCCTAATAGACGCACAGCGCGAGTGTTTACATAGATGCGCACGGCCTTATTCTGCAAAAGGCGAACAATAAAGAAAACGAAATTAGAACAAGAAAGTCTGATTTTGATATGTAAATCCGTAATTTTACTACTATTATAATTTGAACAGAATATGAGACTACTGAAGTGCACTTAGTGCTTTGTTTAGACGTTATCATCATTCTCTTGTCATCCCAATTCATTTGGGGTCGGCGCAGCATGTCTTCTTCTTCCTTACTTCTCTATTACTCGTCATCTGATCAGACGCCTCCTTTCTTGCCATATCATCCTTTACACAACGCATCCGTCGTTTCTTTGGTCTTCCTCTACTCTTTTACCCATCCACATTCATACTCACAACATTTTCTTCATTCCTTCGCATCACATGCCCATGTTTTTGTTTAGACGTTAGTACCAATCAAAATGAGTCAATCATAATTATTTAATTAATATTGAAACTAAACAATAAGTAGTCACCACAAACTAATTAATCATCGAATATTATGGATGTGTTCAACCATAAGTCACATTAAAATTGCCCAACACTGGTAGACAAACTAACTAAACTGAAGATAAACTGTGGTATAGTATAACCATTTTAATAAATAAGAAGGAGGTCCTTCCCTTTGGAGTATTCATCCTGACCGCATTTGATATTATATTTCCTCAACATTGCATCTCAGCATAGCTAGCAGATAGTAAAAATTTATTATAACGTATTCTCTTTTCTCAGGTCAAACCTCAATGCTGGATTTAAAGAAATACCCTAAATGCGTGAGTGCTGGCGGCGGCTTCGGTCCAGTGGCTGACGACGGTTATGGAGTCTCCTACATTATCGTCGGAGAAGATCTTCTGTTCTTCCATGTCTCAAGCAAGAAGAGTTGCTCCATCACGGTGAGACTGTTAATCCGAATACTTCCACTGTCCACAACTTAACACATAACATCAATGAGTAGAATACTTATACCAAAAGGATACCATTCACAATTTATTAGTGTCATTTATGGAGACATTAATATGTCATATGTCTGTAGTAAAAGGAAGGAACTCGTGGCTAAATAATAACAGCCGCTTTGGTCGATCTTTAGGTTAAGCCGTGCTTGCCTAGGTTGGTCTGTGGATGGGTGACCATATATTACATACCGAGTTTCCTACGTGCCTCAGAAAGCAAGTTAAGCCGTTGGTCCCGGGTGTCATTTGTAGATCTTTGACAGTCGTTAGGTAGTCAGTGGCCCAAAAAGTCAGACAACCAGTCTTACCAAGGGGTATCGTATTACCCAGTACTAACTGGGTTATGGAGGTCAGATAGGCAGTAGCTCCCTGGAAAATACTGGTATTCATCTGGTTAGACTGGAAGCCGACCCCAACATAGTTGGGAAAAGGCTAGACAGATGATGATGTCTGTAGTGAAAGGCCCCGCTCATTATCTTATATATATATTATTAATTATACTAATAACGTTTATTACTATACGATTTCTGTCTGAGTGAATAAATTCATGTGTAATTTATTAATTAATGAGTGCTTATTTTATAGAGCTCATCAAACTTCGTGAAACAAATCGAGACATCGTTGAAAGCCGTACAAGACCTCTTTAAAGAATACAAAAAACTCAAAAACGGAATCAAGAATAACAAATAGATCAATATTTAGACAAGCTTTTGAATTGTTTTAGTTTTGTTGCTTTGTGTAGTTTATATTTTTTATTTTAAGACTAAATATCACTCAAATCTAACTGAAGTATTCATCATAATAATTCATTTTGTACAATATTATTTTTGTATTGTCCTTCATTTCTAAAATGTAATACACCGTCAAACTAAGCTATGTAATAGTCTCCATAAGATGTATTGCAACATAGACTATGAAATTAGAATTTCCCCTCACGGGGAAAAAACATTAAATCTTACAAGACTAGTTATTTTAATTATTAACGTTAATAGTGGAATTTGTGTCGATTGTCTGGTGCTGTACACACATTATATTTAAACGTTTTGCTTCTGCTGCCATTGGTTCAAGAACAGAGTGATTCATATTTTAAATTAATTGATTAGTTTTGAATTATATTTAATTAAGATTAGTTGTATAATTGGTAAAAGTTTACTTTGTTCGAATACCATTTAATAATACGCCGGAAAATGTATTAATATATAACTGGATCGTAATAATATTATTATATGATGCCAAGATTTCACGGTGTGCAAATAACCGCACCAACAGCGGTCAGATGGCCTTCCCTTGAAATCTTAACCCTATAGGTTTATCGGCCCGTTCGGGCTGTCATTGCTGTGGCATCCTATCCAGTCTCCTACATTACAGTGATAATTTAATCATTTTATGTTATTGTAATAATAATATGCGTGTTTTGAATTCGCTTGTAACACCTTCAACGGCACTTTTCAATTTCCTGTTTAAATTAATAAAACTGCCTCGTATAGGGTATACATAAAGGAAACTTTATTATTATAGACTTACGCAGTCATTAAAGCAGTGCACAACATAGATTCTCGGATTCTATTCAATATTATTATTCTTTTTTTTATTTATCTTGTATACACATTTTTATTCTTATTTCTTAACTATGATCATATAAAATATTCAATAAACTCAAGTGTTGCACGTGTTACGATGTGGCTGCGTGTTATATCTATTATTAATATAATTATACATTCAACAAATCGATTATATTGTTAGACATACGACATGACGGCGCAGCATGTGGCGCCGTCCTATTGCTTAGTTTTGTAGAAAAACTATTCTCAATTTTGTATACACTGTTTTATCCTTTATTATTAAGTTTATCATAAATATGAAGATCAAATCATGACTATAATTCATTTATTATGTACCTAACGAATGCTTTTATATGCATTTTATAAAACTAGATTTAATTATGTGAGTGAATGCGATGATTGGTGTGAAACCTGATTTGAATCATGAAGTACACTAAGTCACGCATTCCAAATATTTTCTCTCATTTCCTTTATACATTTTTCCTTTTTTAAATACTCTGCTAACAAATAGGTACATTCTGTCCAATAATAAAATAATTTAGCTGTAGGTGTCTGAAATATTGTAAAGACAGTGTTTTAGAAGCATATCGCATTGTTAAATACATAAAGAGTTTTATGAACAGGGGCCCTACCATGACGTCTTAGGACCACAGCAGACTAGCTACTTTTAGCATCGGCGATCGGCGATTTAACGACTACCTGCGTTCGGATATATTATATATTTTTATATGCTGATATACTCTTCCTTAAATGTGTGTGTTCGTCGTAAACTAGCTTCCAGATAAGACACAAGCTCTTGAAATGTAGTGTACTTCATTCGAAAATGTTAAAAAAATGCGTTCATCTCTTCATAATATATGAAATAATGTATTATGCTCTCCAAAAGTAAGACATGAACTGGTTATTGGATGTAATATTTATCGCCTTCGGCGCTATTTATTTTTCTTTTTATCAATAAAGCAAGCAGCAGTGCAGCTTCATTTGAATTCATGGTAAGGGTGTAGCTTCGTCAAAATCTAGTGCAACACTGAGTCGCGTTAAGCAGATGCCAAATCGATGCGACCGGCATCCGAATGTGTGCGGAGTGTAGCGTTCAGCCGTTGTGTCGAAATTCCGAAAAGCGACTCAACGCCGCATTTGGCGTTTTTAAAGTGTGCGGTGTGGCATGTTTGATCGCTGCATTTCGCTTCTAAAAAGCAGCTAAATCGCCGATCGCCGATGCTAAAAGTAGCTAGTCTGCTGTGGCCCTAAAACAAGCCTATTGTATTCCTGCTAAAAATAGCAGTTTTGATGACGTTACCTCAAATAGTTCATTCAATGAGGGCTATCGTTTTTGAGCTCACCAGATGGCGCGTTTGTCGAGTAGATAAGGTCCTGTCATTACTTCTATTTTATACTTAAAATACCAATAACTTCATAAAAAGTTTATTTTATTACATATAACATCATAGTGTAAACTTCAGATCGGTACATATTTACAATATTCTCCCTAAAATTAGCAAGCATGAAACATTTAAAAATCATTCTACCTCCAAGTACTAACAAATAAGATCGTAAGTTGCTACTTAAAATCTTCAAGTCATAATTAATCAGGAATGGCTCAGTCTAGACCGCAGTCGTGAATATTAGTAAGATTACGTGATAAAAAAGCACGCAAAGCGCGTATTCTATCACATTGATATTTCGGAAGACCTTACTCTACACGAATGCCTTTAGCGGCGAATTCATGCGCGATAGGTACTCCGACGTGCACAAAGCGGTACTCCGATTATTCTCCTAAAATTGTTTGTCCGAAAATCATTATCCATAACATGTTTCCTATAAACTAACCATAGTGTTCAAAAAAACAAAATTTTGTTTAACATAATTATTTTTACTTCTAAAACTATTTTGTCATAATATCGAGTACTATAATTATTGATTCTCCTAATTTTGCAGGAAATAAAGTCATATGTCCTAAGTATTGTATTATATTATAATGTGTATTATTACCGCAACGCACGGGTAATCAGTAATAATCCTAAAAAATATCCTAAAAGTCTTGCTAGCTGGCGTGAGGAGCGAGGCCGGAGGCCGGCGGGGTTACGACGATATTTGTAACAGAAAGTGGGTGTGTAATGTAAAATGCGCGCATAGCGCTTAATATTTATGACAAATGGATTTAGGGCATATTTTATTTAGGGATATCAAATTTATGGCATGGATATTAAGTTCGGGTAAGTTATCATTCGGACAAATGATGATTAGGACAAAAAAAATTATGACATATTAAATTATGGATAAAAAAGTTAGGGAACACAATAGAGAACCGCACAGAGCACCATAATTATATAATACTACGACGTGCCTTTTGACAATCAGCAGGATTGTTTTTACGTCAAATAGCAGGAGTGTTTGACAGTCTAAAAAAGTTGCTCCGACCCGACGGATATATTATTGTTGTACAAATTATTTTAAAAAAATGTATTTTTGTGATTAATATGGCAATAAAAACGTATTTGTTTACGTGTGAGGGGTGTGTACTGAACACCTCTGCCCAATCCTTCGAGGGGTACAGTCACAAGCACTAATATGTATACACTTTCCTTAATTTAAAAGCAATAAATAACGATTGTAATTTGGAGATAGGATCTTTTTAATAAAAATAAGAGTTCCAGAAAACTACGTTCGTAACAACACGAAATTTTATTCAGAACAGTAGGACAAAAATCACTTTTAAAAGTTTATAATCGTTTACATATTGGTGCTCGTGGCTGTACAGGCGTAATATTATGGTGTCGTATACTAGTCGATTGGATTGTATTTCCAGCGATTTCAGTGCATCATCATCATAATATCATCCAGAGGACGTCTGCTGATGGACGGAGGCATTTCCCAAGCATCGCCAGGTCGGCGCCGACCGATCTTGTTTTTTAGCATTCAGCGAGTTTCCGCCAGTTCACCGATTTTAGTACATAGATATTATGACTAATCCATATACATATATTAAAGTTTTTGGAAGTGATAACGTAGATAGCAATGGTACGCGAAAGTGGAAGTCACTTGAGGCTTATAAAATTAATGTGGCCACTTCAAATAACAAAAAAAATGTACGCAATGGATGGATATTCAAAGAAAGAGCACTAAGGAGCTCATCATGAGTATGCCGAATAACATTGTGTGTGATAAACTGATACCTAAAACTTAACCATTTTTATTTAAATTGTACTGTTGTTATAGATTACCTATAACTTGTATTGCTGGAGAATCAATAAACTTTTACCATTATACCTATGTGTTTGTTTGTCTGCTTGTACCTACTTGACAGAGCTGAATAACATTGATAACTAATGAACCATCAGCACCTCCATAAGAAAAATGTGTGTCTGTATTCTATAATTGCTATAGATTATAACCAGTGCTACTGAGAATCAATACAGTTTTACCATTTAGAGCTTCCACTAAAAATCGCGCGAGTGCAAGGAATTAGTGCTCGCTGTCTATATATCCTTAGAAAACCTGCCACACGTGCCAAGCGCCCACGCGTTTTGTCGCTGCTCATACTAATATACTCTATTTTTCAATACTGACAAACGAGGGTGCACCCGAACCCACGCCCACGGGTAATTTAGCGGATGCCCTTAGGTAAACCGTTAGCACATTAATTGTCATCCATAAATTATCCAAAATTTCTTACACACAGTCCTATATATATCCTACTAACTAGAACTACAAGCACTTAGGTACTAAAATCAAATAAAACTATTATACTTAGTTAATATTAGTTTTTTATACATATAAGGTCTAACTATTCATACACGAAATATTTTCAGGGAATCATCTAACGGCTATAACAAAGCCATTGCAAGGGTTTTTTTTTATCTGAGTATATTTTTTTATAAAAAATAAATAAATTAAAATTACTTAACCCACAAAATGAATACAGGCTCCTTATTTTTAAGCATCCATTACGCCAGTTTACTACGTCGTATTTACCTACTGTCATTGTTAGAATATGGGAGTAAAGGTTTTACGCAAAATGTCTCAAAAACATTTAGAATTATAATAATTTCGTAAAAAAAAAATCACTAAGATAATTTTTTTTTTCGTTGCTATGGCGAATTTTAGGGAGGTCTAACTTCGAGAAAGAGGTTAATCGTCGAATCCGACTCGGCTGGGCAGCGTTCGGGAAGTTGCGTGGTATCTTCTCGTCCAACTTACCGCAGTGTCTCAAGACGAAAGTCTATGACCAGTGTGTGTTGCCAGTGATTACATACGGGACCGAAACGTGGTCGCTCACAATGGGCCTCATCAGAAGGCTTAAAGTCACCCAAAGGGCAATGGAGAGGGCTATGCTCGGAGTTTCCTTGCGTGATCAAATCAGAAATGAGGAAATCCGTAAGAGAACCAAGGTTACCGACGTAGCCCGAAGAATAGCCAAACTTAAGTGGCAGTGGGCAGTATTGCTCGCAGAACGGATGGCCGATGGGGCCGGAAAGTTCTGGAGTGGCGACCGCGAACTGGAAGACGTTGCGTTGGAAGGCCTCCCACTAGGTGGACCGATGACCTGGTAAAGGTTGCGGGGACCCGCTGGATGCGAGACGCACGGGATCGGTCAATGTGGCGACACTTGGGGGAGGCCTATGTCCAGCAGTGGACGTCTTTCGGCTGAAATGATGATGATGACGATGGCGAATTTACGACTTATAGAAGTTACTTTTAAAATATTTCGTGTATGAAAAGATATACCTTATAGGTATATTCAGAAGTCTTTATTATACAGTTTGAAAATATAGACGACTCGATCAGTCCATAATCTAATTTCCTGGGTTTATTTCCGATATACATCCCATTGCATTGGTTGCTCTTTCCTTCTTAAGGGAACATAAAACCAATACTTTTGATAAGACCGGATCTTCATAAGGAGTGGTAGGTAGTAGCATATCGAAGATGTAGGTAGGCGCTCCATACACACACACATATGTATACTACTAACGCTAACGCTGTCTTTATTAGACGAGCTCGTCTCAAATGGCGGACCATTCCACAGAGTACTTTTATAGGACCAGTCACTCGCGTACTGTACCAGATACCACACATGGTAAATAAACCTATAAAGTGCGAACCTAGACGGTATTTAATTTACCTAGCTAAACAGTAGCTAAAGCCTGAAACAAAACGTTCCTGTAATAAGATTATTTTGTTAAAGGTCATGATAGGGCCCCAATACATCTTTGACGTGCCTTTGGTTATTTTACAAAAATAAGGGGATCGCTATAGGTATCTATCTATACACCGTGACTTTTTAGTCGTTTTACAAAGGTCGTTCACTCAATGTACCCGACATAAAATAGCTCTAGTCGCGATTTTTTTTATCTTCCATAATAGGTACAAAGAAATATAATAATAAAATTATGAAACATCCTGTTAATGATGTTTACGTGAGAACAATACCTACCCCGCACTCGCGGTCAAACGGGAGTTATTAACTACGTCATGCGTCATAACACTGAATAATATTTTTATTTTTAAATTATTAAGATCTCATAAATACCTTTTTTTTTTTATGAATATTTAGTATTCATTGAATTAATGAAGTGGGCTGCCGTTGTAAGACGACTAAAAAGTTACGGTGTATACAAGGTGTAACATAATAAACGCAAAACCTCCCGTGTGATCTCTCGGAACATGAAACTAAACAACTTTTGTTCTACGAGTTCTAGGAATTCGCAAAAAAAAATTGGATTTTCTATAGGAATTGACGCGATCCGCTGATCAACATGTATGGTAAAAGTAAAAAAAAGTTATGAATTTCCAAAAGTCATAGAACAAAATCTGTTTAGATTCATGGTCTGAGAGACCACACGAAAGGTCTTTCATTAATTATGTTACACTCTGTATATAAATCTCGTGTCACGGTGTTTGTGGTTGCACTCCTCCGAAACGGCTCCGCCGATTTTTATGTTTTTTTTACGTATATTTGGTAGGTATGAGAATAGGTCGTAAAGTAAAGGGGCATTGCAACGCATAGTAGGCACAGCTAAGTTACGTAGGTATATTTTAGAAAGGTATGCCTACAATGCAAAACTGGTCCTCTTGAGTTTCCATTAATCTAACAATTAATCACGTTTGTAACAAGCTACTTACAAGTTTTATCAATTAAATGTAAATAAACATATTTAATGTTGAGACGTTTTATTAATTGGCTCCTGGTGCCCCATGTTACGTAAAGTAAGAATGTAATGTAGCTAGACAACTATGAGTTATCAACGACATGTGAACGCTGCCAGCGTACTTAGACTACGCGCGCTAGGGCTAGGTTTCCACCAGTGTGTGAGGCGGAGCGAGGCTGAGGAACGGTGTGAGCGTTTCCACTAGAGCTGCGCTGAGCGGGGCTAGGTAAATGAAGTGATTCATCCTTCGCTACGCATTCTCGCACATCTCTAGTGGATACGCAGGCTAAGACCCGCCCTGCAAGTCAGCGGCGATGGCGGACACAATGGTAGGTTGGCCGCGGCAAATACTTAATTTTAATAATAAAACTACGATTCACATTTTCACTTTATTAAATATATAGTTAATGTTAGGTAATCCAAGTGATCAATATGAGAGGTCAATTTAAATATTTTTATTATACCTAGCCCATATTTTCCCACTGCTGGGCAAAGGCCTCCTTCCTTTCCTTCCAACGGTCACAATTATGTGCTACTTCTTTCCAAGTCTCAAGGAAGACATCCAGTCGTCCTGCCATCTCCTTCGTGGTTTGCCGGGACCCCGTGACACTGTTTCAGGGCAGCAATCCTGAGCTTAACGGGCACACAGTTTGTAGGTCGTAAGTCAAGGTGGGGAGAAGCTTAGCTTAGCTTTCGCTTCAGAGACATGGGCAAAGTGCCTTTAAAATACTCCTTCATGGACCAGTAACTCTACCACGCATTTTCTGTTCGTCTTGCAATTTCCTTATCTTGCCTTGCCTGGAAAGCGCAAGCTTGGCCCAAGTAAATATATTCTTGGACATATTGTATATTCTACCCCACTACGTGTAAGCTCCTCTTGGAGCTGTTGGTTATGTCTTCGACATGTTCATCTTCAGTTCAACCTCAAGGCTCGCATCGCTAAGATCTTGTAACATTTTCTTTAGTCCTGTGTCTGTGGGGGAGAAAAGGACAATGTCATCAGCTAAACACAGATTACTAGTCAACCTTGTTTCACCTACGACAAGCCCTTTCTCTTCCCATTTGAGAGCCAGCGTCTGAAAGACTTCTTCGAGTTTTGGAGATAGAGGGTCGCCCTGACTCCCTTGAGGATGTCAAACTTTGGACCTAAGCTCTCTCTAATCTAAATAGCAGCTAAACTTATTAGAGAATAAGAATAATTAAGAATAATTTATTTAAAAAGTATTACAAAAAGTGTACATTTAAGCGCAGTAGTATTATTTCTCATACTAATTATAAGTACTTATAAGTAAACTATAACTAAAATATATCCTACAGTCGCAAGTATTCAATAGTTCAATTTAGATGTCAGCGACCTGCCCGATCTAGGTTTATTTAAACCTGTGTTTCAGGCCATCACTTTACCTAGCACAATTCAATAAGGACAATAAAATTAAATTAATCTATTATGCCACTTACGGGATATCTTGCGTGTTTATTCATTATTTTGAGCTCCCGATGTTTCGACGCCGTTGCAAGCGCCATGATCGCGGGATGACTGGAGAAAAGTCAGGCGATGGCATGATGGGACGCTTAGCCATTCAGTGTCGGATACGTCGGCGCGTTTCAGGGGGTGGCAAAGAGCAAGAGCCAGGACGCGGCAAGCGGAGCCAGGCGGCAGCGTCAGGTCATAGTTATCAGATCAGGTAATTACTAATGTCATCGGGACTATATTGCAAAAACAAGGATAACCAAGTAGTGGAGCATCATCATCATCTGCCTAGCCTTTTCCCAACTATGTTGGGGTCGGCTTCCAGTCTAATCGGATACAGCTGAATACCAGTATTTTACATGGAGCGACTGCCTATCTGACCTCCACAACCCAGTTAATACTGGGTAATACGATACCCCTTGGAAAGACTGGTTGTGTAGCATATTCCTTAATATACGCCGCTGGCCCGGGGCGGCTTTTCATACAAGCCTCACGTATATTCCGGTCTGCCATCCCGTATTTTCTAGATACAAGCACTATATTTATTACGCTATTATTATATCATTCTTCTAACCTGCCTCTTCAACATCACAAGCAAACATTTTTACTTTTATTTTTATCATTTGTTCGTATGTATGTAAGCATGCAATATAGCTAATACCTAATGTATAAGGTTTGCCGTTCCGGAAATTAACAAAAACAGCGAGCTCAGAAATTTTAGGCACAGTTTGCCTTACACAGGTAATTGTTTCCACTTTCGACCTACCGGAGTTACTTGGGTGGGCGACTTATAATTGACGATGTTAAGATTCAAGAGAATGTAGGCTGCAAGAGCGAGCGAAGCGACCTCGAAAATTTGTACATCTTGCTTCGAATAAATACAGATAATAATGTGTATTTTGAGATAACAATGTCCACTTGCTCCATTTTTTGCAACCTCCTCACAA
This sequence comes from Noctua janthe, assembly GCA_910589295.1. Lineage (NCBI taxonomy): Eukaryota > Metazoa > Arthropoda > Insecta > Lepidoptera > Noctuidae > Noctua > Noctua janthe. The sequence goes on from OU342552.1 coordinate 10,377,875, forward strand.
TGCGAGCCGAATCGAATGCGGCCTTCTGAATCAGGAAGTGCCTGATTCAGGAGGCCTCCTCGATACGGCTGCGATCCAACCGCCTAAGGAGAGCCTCGAAATAATTGCCTATTAAGGCGTCGGAGCAAATTTCAGCCTATGTCTATCCCCGACGATCATGCGAAAATCCAATAGGAGTGCCAATCCAGAGGCAGAAAAAAGGAGCCGTTCTCAAAGCTTTTCGCTAGGTTCAAAATGCGAACCACGCGCGTTTGTATAAAGAAAAATTTAAAGTTTGTAGCGCCAGTACATACGAGTAGTCAGAGTTTCATTTTTAGCCTAAAAAATGTTGTAGTTTGAGTGTGATTCTACTTTACGCTACAATTATTTATTACGTACATCTATGGCATCAGGCAGGAAAAACGACGCCCATGCCACGATTTAACTTTTAAATCGCAAATTGAATAATCACTAATCAGACTCATTATTTATAGGGTATCATCACATGATGATGATTTATACTTTTAAAGTTTTTTTTGAAGTTGGTTGAATCTTTATGATTTTTTTTTAATTCTATCGGTTCTACTTCTACCTATAGATGAATAAGTTTCTACCATAGAATTAAGTTCTGCAATGCATTGGTTCACGGCTCAGAACAATAACACGGCCACGACTGTTGTACATCGGAACGCGATCTTAGTATTTTTTTTTTGGCAACATCATTAATATATCATCTTTATTCGCTTCGTTTCCAAAAAAAAAGTAAATCTGTCAACAAAATAAATTACAATAAATATCTCAAATTCTCAATCTAACTAACAGATTGATACTACTTATCTAACATGTAATACGTTTACAATAATTCTTATTATCAATCTAATACAGCAATTTATATCAAATTTTAAGGAAATATTTTGGATTTTTTCCTTATTTCCAATGAGTTCTAAGATGTCCATGTAATTATTTTACAAATTCAAACATGTATCATATACTACGGATAATCTTATATAGACTATGGGTTGTATCAAGTTTAACCTTATTTTCTGGTGTTGTTGTATTTTGGTTTTATGGATTAATAGCAGCATTTCTTGTATTTACTTTGGGCATTTCAGGTAAGATACATTTTGGTCATGATACTTGATTCAGGTTATGGATTGCATGATAACTCTTATTAGCAAAAAGTAAATAGCTGGACAATGTCTTGCTTGCATTGAACATCACTTAATCTTGAGTAATAACCTGCATAATACTACAAAGAAATCACTATTTTATTCCTATGGAGGTCATGTTGAAGACTTCTATGAATGCCTTGCAATAGTTTTCTAGCATGTTCTCTTCTCAGTGTTTAAATAGTTTCATGTGAAGATGTTTTGTGTATAAATGTTAAAAATAAATAACCAATTTTAACAAAAACCAAATATCACTGTTTGTAGCCTGTATAAGAGAGTAATATGAATACATAGATTTAAAAATCTTCGAATTATAAACTTAACAGTGGCATTCTTTCACTGAACAAAATGTCCTTACTTTGAAGGGTGCAAAACAGTCTTATTGTATAACAGAATGGTATGCGCAACTTCACGCAAAGTGCCTTTTTCGAGAAAGGCCAGCAATGCCTTGGTAGTTTTGATGATCTTGGGTTGCCGAAGTTCTTAACACAGTATGAGGTAACCTCGGCTGTTTAGAAGCATGTGGGTTGCTGTCTCTTCTTCCTCAATGCAGGCTCTTCACAGTGGGCCGTATGTGAATTATGATAAAGAGGTGTTTATTAAAAGGGCCATGCTCAGTAATAGCAGCTGTAATTGTGCCCAGCTGTTGATTGGAGCTGCTGTTTAGTGTAGTGGTTGTTGATAGTAGGAAATGCTTCATTGGCCGGCCTGCATGGTTTAGCCACAGTTTATAGTGTTGTTCCACTTATAAACACTCCTGTTTCCTTAAACTAGAGGGCTTAGTCACCTGAAAACGAGTGGCACAATGGGTTCAGGTACCCATTCCTTCTGCCATGCTTGATGCCCTTCTAGCTAGCTTGTCCGCTGCATCATCGTCCGGGAATCGCTGTATTCTTTGATCCATTGGATGGTTTTGTGTTAAGATTAACAACCTGGTTAAGGTGTTGATGATACTCATGTAAATTAGCCCAGAGTTGACTGTGGGGCTGTTCAGGGCTTGTAGTACTTTCAGTGCTATGCTCTCTGAGAGTATGCGGATTGATTAGTCCTCAACCTCCCGGGCTATGATGGCCGATGGGGCCAGGAAAATGGCCATGCACTCTGCCTGGAACATTGTTTGGTAGACCCTCAATGGTGAGGCTATCTGAATTTTAAACTCCTCTCGGGGAACTTGTGTATCTTTCCTATCCCAGAGTTGTAGTATTTTGAAGCATACTGCCGCCATGGTTGCTTCTTGTTGTATGTACCGCAAGAAGCAGTGGGAGTTCTTGTGGGAGCCCCGTGGTGCCTACGAAATCTCAGTTTTCACAATTATTTTATGTATTAAAGAATTCCTAAAAGGAAAACTGCTTAAAACTTTGCCTGCTCTGGGGAGTGAACTTAGAATAAAACATGCAATCACTATTTTAACCTCCCATTTGGCCTAATGAGGAAGTTCATCATCATCATCCACAGCCCGACTTCACCCTCTGCTGGATACAGGCCTCTCTTTGTTTGTGCCAAGCTCTATGTTCTTGTGCCAGCCTCATACAAGATATTCCCGCAATGGCAACAATGTCGTCTGCCCATCCCACTGCCAGTACATAATAGGCACATAGTAGTTAGTCTTTTTTTTTTGTAAGTTATCCAATGTTTGTCCACAGGGATTCTGTACAGTGCTCAAGATCTATTGTTGTACTACCCCAATGACCCACCCGACTCTAGGGTGTTTGTTCTTCAGCCCAGCAACTACAAACTGCCATATGAAAGTATTAAAATTAATAACAAAGATGGTTTCAAAATTCATTTATTCCTTATAAAGCAACCTGTAAATAGCAATCATAAACCAACTATGCTATTTTTCCATGGTAATGCTGGTAACATGGGCCAGAGGTGAGTTTGCACTTATTTTTGAATAAAATACCATTTTGGTATTCCAATTAATTTTTAATATCAGTTAAATTTATTTTAATGTCACTGGGAGCAGTCGCCTGTAATGCAATGTGACAATCGATTCTTGGATTTGGACTGAAACAAGTGAATTGGAACTATTATAATTACATTACAGGTGAATACACCCGTCGTCAGACTCCTTAAGTGTTATACTTTGTGATCAGTAGTGTTCATGATGCTACTGTAAAATGATTTTGTTTCATGAGTGGTTCAGCTTCAAATCTTCATTAATAGTTTTTGTGGAAGAGACACCACAATTGTGCCAATATGAGTTCCATCTTAATAATTATAAGCAAATGGGAAGACAAGAGAACAATACCCATTGTAACAAAGGCAATCCAGAAATATACAATAAATACCAAAAGTAACATTATTATTTATATTTACAGACTATCAAATGTCTCCGGTTTCTACCATAAGTTGAACATTAACATCCTCATGGTTGAGTACAGGGGCTATGGTTTGTCAGAAGGATCTCCATCTGAAAAAGGATTATATGTTGATGCACAGTCTGCTCTTGATTACATTATGCAGCGAACTGATATAGATGTCAGTAAGATTATGTTGTTTGGAAGATCATTAGGTAAAGTACTTGCTAAGGTCAGATAGACAGTCACTCCATGTAAAATAGTTAATTGTACTCTGCTGCCATTGGAAGTCGACCCCAACATAGTTGAAAAATCTAGGCAGATGATGATCTACAAACATACATACATAAACTCACGTCTGTTTCCCATGGGCATAGGCAGAGATATACAGAATGCCACCGATGATCTAACTTGCAATAAGGTTGGGGACGGCTTTCAGTCTGACTTCATATGGTTGAATCTCATGTTGTTACCTAATGAATGCTGCCACACTCTAATAATTGGATAATTTTGATATTACGGACTTTCGAACGCTTGTCCAGCCAGGGTGTCAGCAATATCTATAGCTGATAACAGACCCTTCATTTGAGTGAATTTTCATTCCATGTTTACATAACTCTGTAAAATATACATGGCAAAGAAATGCCATCTGCTCCGTCAGCTGATGAAATCCAACATCATTGGATTGGTTCACTAATAAATTCATTTTGTTTATATTTTGTTTAGACCCTTCACTACGGGTGAAAAATAAAGCGTCGGATTTTATTGAAATCATTCTTTATGGGTTTGATTTTAAAATCTTAATGGCAATTTACATTTTGGCGTAATCTACATGTTCCAGGTGGAGCTGTAGCAATTGACTTGGCTTCAAGACTGGAGTACAGGAACAAAATATGGGCATTGGTGGTAGAGAATACCTTTACAAGCATACCTGACATGGCACATGTTATACTAAAATGGAAGTGTTTGAAATGGCTCCCACAATTCTGTCATAAGAACAAGGTTTGTGTTTCCTGTTTTATATTATGACTGTGACTATCTAAGGAAAACTACTGATTGTCGTGGCATGTAGTGTTCCTCAATCTGACTGCCAAACTTTATTATTATATCCTTACACCGGCCAGGTAGTCAATTAAAACATCGCAATTCAATTAAAGATCGTAAATAGTGGCACTGTACTGTACTAAAACATTTTTATGACAAACATGCCGTGATCCTGCGGCCAGGATCGTCTCCTCACGATAGAACTCCTCAACGGTTAATTGCATTGACACGAAACTTTGTATACTCGTTCAATTTTGTTAGATAAATATCAATTCTATCATAACCTGATGTTCACCCAGGATCGTGTCCTGATGAGGGAACTCTTCAATGGTTAATAGCAGGGACACAAAACTTTGCAAACGTGTTTAAATTTGACACATATACATGATTTTTATCATGACCTGGATGCTGCAGCAAGGATCATCTCAACGGTTAAAAGCTTGTCGCAGGAATAGAAAAACCGGTCAAGTGCGAGTCGTACACACACGCACACAGGGTTCCGTAGCACCAAACAATATAACAAAAATATTTTGAAGGCTTATTCATATGTTGTATTGTATAACAATCAACAGCAAAACTACTAAAAAAAATCGTAAAGCGGTTCACAGAATATATCTACCTACCAAGTTTCAACTGTGTAGTCTTAATAGTTTCGGAATAAAGTGGCTGTGACATATGGACGGACTGACAGACAGACATGACGAATCTATAAGAAACGAAACGAAAGAATCTATAAGGGTTCCGTTTTTTTCCATTCGGCTACGGAACCCTAAAAAGGGCTCTCGCGTATAGATTTTTCCCTTTTTTAAAGAAACCTTTAAAGAAAACAATTCTTTTTCATTTACTCCAAGGTTTATTTTCTTCTTTAAGTACATTTTAATAAAAGCTTTTCATTAGATAACTTCGTGTTTAAATATGAAACAAGAAACCTCTTTTTAGTACATGTCTTTGAAGAAAATGGGGCACGTGATGACGCCTACCCTGGTGATATGTGGCTCAAATGATGCTCTTGTCCCGCCGGCGATGGCCAAGGAGCTGTACATGCGCTGCGGAGCTGTCTGCAAGAAGTTAGCGGTGATGGCTGGCGGCGGACATGACGACACCTGGACATGCAGAGAATACTACGCGTCCATACAAAAATTCTTGTCGAACGTCCCGCCATTACCTGATGAAATAGGCCCATTCTTCGATGGCGATACAAGTTCCCATTGTATAATAGTGCATACAGTATAGTATGTACCGACGGTTATTTTTATAGTAATAATTAGAAAAAAGTATTCCATTATGATTTTACAAATTTTATATAGAAAAAATATTTTAATAGGTTTTTAAATTCTAGTAGCTTAATATATAATTGTAGGTAGATAACATTTTCGTGTTTACCAACGTATTTGGTACAAAATGGCGAAGCAAATGAGTGATTGTGATGATAATAGTACCTACCTAGATCCTTTTATAGATATACATTATAATCCAGCATTGTTTAAATACAAAACATATTATAACAATTTCTCTAACTGCGCACAAAATGTGCATATCAATAGGATAAGAGCAAGAAACCGCGACCAAAGTACCTAAAGCACCATCGAGTTTTAAGATCATCTAAATTCTAAATCAATCGATCACCACCAATTTGGACATAGTTTATAATAATCTGTGGATTTTTTTCCGCCCTAGTTGAGATAATGAAAAAACCCAATATTACTGCCCGACCCGGGAACCGAACACTGGACCCTCATGCTCAGCAGTCGCACTTGCGACCACTCAACGAATGAAGCTTTCACTTTATCTTTAAATAATCTTAATACTCGCTGGTGCGTGGATGATCATTTGTTATGTGTTCACCTGCTCGCAAACATATTTACATACCCATTGCCATGTGTTCGACTGATTTTGTTATGTCGCCAGTATTATAAGCAATGTTTTAACTAAGAAATGCCTTAGTGTGAGAGGAGCTTTAGTTAAATCAATTCGTTATAGAATTAACATATTTTTATAGTCAAAGCAATTACCTACATTGTTGATATCAATACGTTACAAAGCTTTAGTGTATACTGAGCAGCCCCCGTAGCATGACCACCGTAGACAAGGATTTCTTTGACGGAAGAATCGACAAAATGACAGATAGTACAAAGAAATCTGTTATTGTGTCGACTCAATCTGTCATTTTCAAAGACAAAGTTCTTCCGTCAAAGAAATCCCTGTCTACGGTGGTCATGCTACGGGAGCAGAAGAAGTTATATTATGAGTTATTTATGTAATTAATAGTTAAGTATGACACCGTGTGGGCTTGATGTGCACGCATCGAAAGCAGAGAGGATATAAAATGGCCGCTTTAGCAGCAGTATCATAATAGGATAATTAATAATATGAGTCATGTTAAAATTCTTATAATGGTCACAGACGCAGTTAATATTAGGAATTGTCACTTTGTGACCATTTTACGAATTGAGAGGAGTTTTATTATTCATATTATTATCCTATTATGATTCTGCTAAAGCGGCCATTTTAGAACCCCAGGTCTGCAAAAAAATCAAATGGTCAATCACTTGTACCAGAAAGCCATTGATCAAAATGGGTCCATTGCTTCCAGGTGGATGCATTTATTTGTTCGCAGCATTTGATAACAGGATCAAATGCTACATTAATGTGCTCATTTATAAAAAAACGGAACACCTTTTTTCGGGAGATGGAATTTTTGAGTTTGACTATTTTTACGTTTCGGACTTAGATTGATGTGCCAACGCAAAAATCATTTTGGTTAAACTGACATATTGTATCGTATCACGGGCTGGTGTCCGCAACACCACGTCTAAAACGGATATTTTCTGAACTGATATATCCCAATTCTGACAGATTTTAATATGTCGTGATCAATGTTAAATTGTAATACTGGATGTGTATAGTTTTCTAGGTTTCATTAATGAACGCCAATAAATAAAAGGCTACATACATTTTGGTCATTGGCTTCAGGTGGTTTACTCATTGAGCACTTTGATCTTAGAGCTGGTCCATATTTGAAAACTGTTATGCTAAAATGTGACTTGCCGCAACCATTTTCGGTGCAACAATTGACTGTCATCTTGACCTACACGTTAAATGCCCTCCTATTGAAATGTTACGGGCTCACTCAGGACGATGCTGCGAGTGTTCAACTCGTCGTGTCGGCTTCGCTCTGTATTCTCTAAGTCTACAATTTTTGGCTGACAGTTAACGCGCTAAACAGTTTTAAATGTTTATTACTAATTTTTGGCGCATAGTTCGCGGTAACATTCAGTCGTAAATTGTTTTTTTAATGCAGCAGCCTGAGGGTTTTGTAGCTATTTGAACGCATCCGTCCTTTATACATTCTAAATCTCTTTCCAAGCCGTTACCTTACTTTTTCGTCGTCAGATCAGTCAATTTTGCTTTTGGCAGATGGCAAGGCTAATAAATAAAAAATACTATTTAGATATATAGTGAAGTGATAGCCACTAGGAATTTCAGTTAGGTTGATTATTCTACAGTCTGAGATAAAAATATAGGGACAGAGGATTCAAAATTATCGGAACAACAAAACTTTAAACTAGCTGCATACCCAATTTCACGCGCATTGTTTCTAACAGAACCTGCGCATTTTCCTGGCATAATAAATGCCGATACTCTAACACTGGTAATACTGAAGTTTCGTACCAGTGGAAGAGATTTAGTAATCGTAGCAGTAATATGAGACATTATCTTTTACAAATGAGTAAACAACTTTACCTTAAACAAATAAGAATATGACAAAATCCAAATAGCAGACCACAACTTCCTAACAGTGTGACAAAAAAAAAATAGGATATTTTAATTTTCATGTGGTGTGGTGATCATTTTGAACCGTATGAACCGTATTTTCGTTTTTCACTATGTTTTCGATAATGACTGTATGTACCTACCGTGTTGTACTGAGGCCATTGCGCGCTGCTGCTGTTCATTCGTTCTTTATTGCGTCTGTTTAGCCCCCGTGTTAAGCTTGACTTACACAGTCGCCAATTACTAGTTAACCAACATTCACAAAAATAATAGATAACATAAGAAAAATAAAATTAAAACGAGTGGATCTAGAAATGAAATACAACAGTAAACTCCTTAAATTTTCCTTAGCTTACAAAATATAAAATTCAGAAAGAAAAATTATAGCGATACCGCGCTATAATTTTTTGCTTAAAATAAAAAATGAGATCATAACTATTAATAAAAAAAACTAAAAAACCCGAGTGAAAAATATGAAAAGCATAAAACAAGCACATTTTAAATTAGACAGAAGTTGGAAGCAGGCGGCGCCCATTCCATTTTCATAATTTTATATTCAAATGCCCGTTCCAATCGGGTGTTTTAGTTTTTTCAACATTTTTTTTTTATTTTTAGCTTTTTAGTTTAGTAACTTGTAAGATTTCGCAGACGAATTAACCTTTTTTATTGTACAGAGCGTGCCACGGCTATTCCACACAGAAGGAAAAATATTTTTTATTTTAGAAGACTTGATTTACATATCGTTGCATGGTGAATATCTGAAATAATAGGTACGTCTTAGTTCAGTTTGTCTATAATTCATTTTCCTGAACAAAATCTATACTTATAAATTTCAAAGTCCTGACTGACTGATATATCAACGCACAGCCCAAACCGCTGGTCCTAGAGACATGAAATTTGGAGGGTGTATTCTTTGTGAAGAGTAGGTATTCACTAAGAAAGGGTTTTTCAAAATCCACCCCTAAGAGTGTGAAATGGAGTGTTGAATAGGTAGGATTTTGCTGTAAATATATGTGAAATCCCGATTTTCACGTTGGCTCGTGATAGCCGACATGGAGATTAAATATTATGTAAAAGTATTATGTCCATAAATAGGTTCCTAATGAATAATTTGATTGTCGTCACCGGTGTCCAATATCAAACCAAGGTATTAATATTTCACTTAATATGTAATGTTATTGATATTACATGAACTAATATTTGCAAGTTATAAGTAGGTACATGTAAAAAAACTCGAGTGTGTATTAGGTACTCAACTAAAATAAAATACTTACACTAACTAATCTTTATTACCTATTCAACTTTAAAAGTAAAATATCTTGCAAAAACTATTATAAATGTGAAAGTCTGGGTGGAAAGATTTTTGTTAGTCAATCACGCCAGAACGGCTGAACAGATCTAGATGAAACTTGGCACAGAGATAGATTATATTCTGGTATAGCACATAGATTACTTATTATCCCAGAAGTAAGTCCTGTGGGCCATTCCCGAACCCCACGCGGGAGAAGTCACGGGCATAAGCTAGTTTTACATAAAATGTAAAATTTCATGGTCTTCCTTTTATTTCAGATGGTATGTTATCGAGGAAAACATAATCCTGATGATTAACTCTTTAGCCCGTTATTATAAAATACTTGTGTTTTTTTCACATTATTGGCGGGATCGCTTCCCGGTTTAGGCAGGTAATTATTTAAAAACCTTTGAACGCAGTTCTAATTATTTTATAAATAAAAAAATCTTTTTTGCAAAAAATAAAACCGACTTCAAAAACACAGAAAAGTGAAAAATGACTTTTGTTTGTTTGATTTGCTTTTTTTGTCATCGACTTTTGAAGCTAAAGTTTGAAGTCGGTTTTATTTTTTGCAAAAAAGATTTTTTATTTTTCCATTTTTAGTTGTAATATCCAAATATACAAATATTTTCCATATATTTATTTTAGATTGCCAACAATACATTTCATGGCAATAGGCTTGTCACCAATAAAATTGAAGTTAAAACACCTAACTGTTGCAATCTGGGTACCCCTCAGAGCATTCAGGCGTGATGTTATGTTATGATGTTGTGTAAACAATGAACATCCAAGCGATTGCAACCATCGCGACAGATTTGCTGTCTATTATTGAAGAGTTCCATTGCAAATCTCCGAAGATCAGCATCAGATATTCACCAAATTTAAATGGGACCACCGCGGAATAATATTCTTCCTAACATCGCTGAACATAAACACACAAAAAAAAAAACATTCATTCGACTTGATAACCTCCTCTTTTTGTAAGTCGGTTAAAAATGAAGTCTTCTCTTAGTAAAATTTCCTATATACAATATTTAAGGTTTAACCTACCGTGTGGTATAGCCCTGGAACACCCTGTATACGATTTTCTCCCTTTTAAAACGATTTGTCACTTCGAATTACTTTTAAACATATAAGTTAAATATATTTTTGTAATCACCTTTTAAATCCCTTCATTTTGAAGGGGTATGGCACGTTATAGCACCCGAAATTGTTATTTTTCTTTGTTTTTTATTTCAATATAGCCAGTGACACTCGCGCTACCAAGACGAACCTATCGACGTATAATTTATCCAAATCAGTTCATCCGTTTAAGAGTTACGAGGGAACATAGAAATGGACATACATACATACAGGTTAAAAACATAACCCTCCATCTGGGCTTCGCCGCAGTCGGGTAACAAATAAAGGAAGAAGTATAATAAAATAAAATAAAAAACACTTTCTTCGCAACACATCCCTCGAACACATATTTGCCTTGTTTTGAATGTACAAAAACTTCGCTCCGCTGAGCCGTTTCCACTAGAGCTGCGCAACACATCCTCGCACATCTCTGGTGGAAACGACGAAGCCTTATTGTTATCATTATTGTAGCCACAATTTTAAATTTTGAGAATACCAAAAAAAAACGGCTACAAAACCCTAAAATATAAAATCTAGATGTAACCCTATCTGTTCAAGTTGTAGGTATACATGTACCTAAAAAGCTTAGACAAAAAGCCCTTCACACAAACTACTAGGTAATTTTTGATCATATGAATTCCCTAAGCTAATATCTACGCATGATAGAGGAATTGGCTATTCCATAATTGTACTTCATCCTTTTTAAACATTAAGCATTATATTTTCATGCTGTTGCGCTAGCACCCTAACCATAAGATACTCTAAAAAATCGTAAAAATAGTCGATTGTCAACGTATTGCGGCACTGGCGCAAGCGCTTAGCTGTCCTATTTTTTATAATATCTACTACTTGTCTCAAATGTATATTATACATTTTATTTATTTAATGGTAATTTAAACGCTCTGTTACAAGCGTAATGAAGCGCCTTTTAATGTAGGCCATCTAAATAATAACGCACGGTGACGAGCAATGGCAATAACACAAATGAAGTACATTACCTGTGTGATAAAAAGAAAATAATAGTTCAATAATACACTTATGTATATAGTACATGACATGTGGTTTTCGCTGTTTAATGTTTAGCTGCTTAAAATATTTTGCTGTTACGGTGCCAAAATCTTATTTGATAAAATAGTTAGCATTTTGTTCCATAAATGTTTGTGTAATGCAATGTTTTATTTAGCAGAGTGGCATAGACTTACATGTGACTTCTAATACTTATAGCAAATAAAATCCGCTCTTTATTTTTATTAAATATTATATTATCTTTTCTAATACCTCCTGCTTTTATTTTAATATGGTGTCCAGCATAGACGAGTGCGCCGATGTTGAAACCGTCGCCGGCGGCGGCGTGAGGCCAAAAACCAGCGGGCGCGGCGGCGGCATCATCGGCTTGGGCTCTTGTCACTTTGACTACCGTGTTAATAATTCTATTAAGTCAACTGTGTAGACTAACTATTCAATAAAACTGCACTACAATCAAAGATTACACCTAAAGAAACATGTCCGTGACTACCGCCGGACCACCAACGCCAATCGCTTCCATATTTGGTAAATAATTAATTCTCAATTGGTGCTAATTACTCTAATTAGTGCTCAAACAACAAAATTGGTGCCTAAGTAGTTTTTGAGAAAATCATATGGTGGTAGTCACGCTCCTTTTAGCAGGACCACCATGAGCGCCGAAAAAGAGGGCATGCTGTCGTGCGGTGTTCCACAGGGATCGGTTCTGGGGCCGGCCTTGTGGAACATCGGTTACGACTGGGTGCTGCGCGCCGACCTCCCTACCGGCGTCAGCGTAGTTTGCTACGCTGACGACACGCTGGTACTGGCACAAGGGAGGTCGCACGAAGCGGCGGCCGAAAACATGACACGCGGGGTTGCGATAGTCGTGGAGAGGATCCGGCAATTGGGTCTCGAGGTGGCACTGCACAAGTCCGAGACCATGTGTTTTCATGGGCCTCGGAATGCGCCACCGTCGGGATCCCTACTGACGGCAGGAGTGGTTTCCATCGGCGTCGGGTCGACGTTGAAGTACCTAGGACTCGTCCTCGACAGCCGGTGGAACTTCGTGGAGCACTTCCGACGTTTGGCTCCCAAACTGGAACGGACAGGGGCTGCCTTCAAGCAGCTCTTGCCCAACCTGAGGGGTCCAAACGCCTTCTGCCGGAGGCTATACGCGGGGGTCGTGCGGTCCATGGCCCTTTACGGGGCCCCGGTGTGGGCGCGTTCTTTGAGGCGGCAAGCCGCCCACTACCTGAACGCGCCCCAAAAGGTAATAGCCATAAGGCTAATCCGGGGGTACCGCACGATCTCCGGCGAAGCGGCTAGCCTCCTTGCCGGATTGCCGCCATGGGATCTGGAGGCGATAGTCCTCGCACGCCTGCACGAATGGCGCGCGGAGGCACTACGTCGGGAGGAAACTCCGCTGCCGCTATCTCATGGCGACATGGAGAGAGCGACTGTCGAAACCCCGTGCAGGGCACGCCACCATAGTGGCGATAAGTCCCCTCTTTGAGGAGTGGCTAGAGAGGCGCCACGGCGCCCTCACCTACCGCCTGACGCAGGTCCTCACCGGACACGGTTGTTTCGGTAGGTTCCTGCACCGAATCGGGCGGGAGGAAACGCCCGGGTGTTTCCACTGCGAGGATCGTCCGGAGGACACGGTGGAGCACACCGTGGAGATCTGCCCCGCTTGGGCGGAGCACCGCCGTGTCCTCGTAGCGGCGATTGGCGGCGGCGATCTCTCGCGTCCGGCCTTGGTTCAAGCCATGGTCTGGAGCGAGAGGGAATGGGAAGCCGTCACCTCCTTCTGCGAAGCAGTCATGCTAGTGAAGGAGGTGGCGGGACGTGAGAGGGAAAGAACCTCACGTCCCAGTCGCCGCGGGAGACGCCCTGGGCGTTGGGGGTCACGTGGTGGCTCGTAGGCGCGGGCCTGTGGACGGCGAGTTATGGGCCAGCTCGCCGTCCGGCCGTCTTATGACGACAGGCCGTGTCGACGGCGCGTTCGTGTTCCACGCGCGCCTCAAAGAGATGTCAGCAACCACGTAGGGGTCCGCATGGACCGATGCCTGCCAGGGCTGCGGGACTGTTCGAAAGAGATACCGTGGCCCTGGAACACAAAGGGCAAAGAAGGAACATGGATGGGTTTTAGTCAGTACAAGTCTAACACTCCCTTCCGCTCCGCCCAGAGTGGGGGAGGTCATTTGATGATTTCCCATCCGGAAAAAAAAAAGGGCATGCTACAACTGATCCAAGTATACTAATAATTAGTTCCCTTGTATGTGATCCATATCGAAAAAAAACCAGACCTGAAATATTTGTATTTACCGAGAAATCAAACGATGATAACTTTCGCGCGCTCTTTCAGCAGCACCACGACTTTGAATGTTGATTTGAAGTTTGAGGAGCTTGTCGCTTTCCTCAAACCAGCACAGAAAATTACTGCCCTGCAAGATAAAATTAGTGCAAAAATTCAAAATTATTACTCCGGTAGTTTACGAGATATACCAAGCAATAATTAGTGGCGGTAGTCACAGCGTTAAATTTTCATTTCAAGATTTGTAATTTCTTCCTAAATTTATTTCTCCTTGCTTTTGCAAGTGTTATCCTGTTCAAAACTTTTTGGTCTCAAAAATTATCAGAAGTAATTTTTGTATAAATTTATGATCGATGTCCCTTCCACCCTATATAAGTACCTAGTAACTGCTTCGGTTGTGCTTCAACAAGCTTCGGGTCAACTTTGTTATTCAACAAATACTGCCGAATCGATTAAGTAGACCATGGTAGACTCAAGGAAGCTCTATCATTAAATTGCCAGATAAACGCTTAGGTAAGTATGCGAAATAAAAACAACAATTAATTCCTAAAATATTTTATTTTAATATACGAAGTTAACATTCCACGTCATGTTGAATAATATATACCTACCTTTTAACGTCAAGAAGGTAGGTTTGCACAATATGAAATATATACGAAGCTAAAAGTTTATCGAAATAGAACACTCGTACAATTATCCATTAATTAAATAAAGATACAAAAGAAACAACTCATTTTCGAACATGCATAATAATTAAAAGTCCTCGCTAGCTACATTTGGAAGAATATTAGCTATACATCATTTAGTTATCAATATAGGTACATGTAAATTGTATAATAGAAATGTAAAGAAGGGAAATGGAAAATCACAACGATAGAAAGCACAGGTCTGGATTAAATTCATAATGTCGTATAAAATAAATAATGAAATTAACAACGAAATATAATGTAAGTTTTATTTTCAGATATACAAAATTAAAAAAAATGTAAATAAATCAACAATTTGCGTTTATGACGAATTAAAATTAATTTGTCACATAATTTACTGAGTGTATAGTTAACAGTTCATGTATGAATAATAATAATTATGTTGCTTAGAACCTGATAGTTATTATTTTTATAATAGTATAATTTGTAGATACAAAAGAGGCATATAATGCCACGAGTATCATATTACGTGAAGTGTTCATTTGATTGATGTCCGATTCACTCCCACATTGCACCGGCACACACATGCTTATTACACAATTTAACCCTTATGTTTTAATATTTGATTATGCCATTATATTATTACCACGATTTCTAAAATGTATTGAATTTTAAAAAGATTATTTCCTAAGGAAATAAGTACACAAAGAATACGACAATCAGATAATCAGAATTACGTATTAGAAATCGGTTAAATGGTTTATAATCTTTTACAGAAAGGGGTATATGATACTGTATATGACAGTTTGGATGTGTATTGCCGTGCATGTGCCACAGTGTTGCGCGTGTGTGGGCGACTCGGTGGCGTGCCGCTAGCGACGCGCTCCGAACTCGACGGCGTCGTCGTCGGTGATATCACCGTGCCGCCACAGGCACAGGCGCGAGCTCTTGGCGTGATCCTGCGCTAAGCGGTAATCTCCCACAAGCCCCGCCAGTCGGACCTCGCGCAGGGATTCCATCAGCACCAAGCCCTCTTTGATCAGGTTCTAAATGCAAAAAAGTATCGATAAGTATGTTTGTTCTATGCCCACAGAGCATTAAGTAGTACTTTTCTAAACTTCAGCAATTCGAGCTTTTGATGAAATACGTAGTACAGTGAGCAATTAGCTGATCCACCTTTACATAAATGGTGTGAATTTTTAGAATAAGAATCGATAGAATTCGTGATCGTGTGTTTCGTGTTTTCGTATTCTAAAAAATTTCAATCATTTATGCAAAGTTGGGTCAGCTAATTGCTATAACTCACTGTACTTAACGCGAAGACAACTTGTTTCATTTCAATGCATAACAGAGACTTCATGCAAATAAGGGACCCTCTCTCTTCCCGCGCAACGAAGAAAAAAAACTCAAGCTATGCCAATATCAATTACCTACTGTTAAATCTACATAATAAAGTTTTTCATGTTCGGCAACTGTCAAAAATGTATGATGATGATGGAAGAAATTTTAATTTATGTATGAGAAATATATAAAGAAAAAATTAAATAAAATAGTAATACCCTGCCAACATCGACGTTGGTGTTAGGATCGACGAGGGTTACTGCGGGCGGGGCGCCGCGGGTCTCAATGTTGAGCAGCAGCTTCCTGTTGAGTGTGTCCGCGGTGAAGGCGGCCACGGCCTCGGACCGGTCGTCGGGATCGGACGGGAACTTGACGCAGCACAGCGTGAATTCGCTAGCATACGCCGGCTCCGTCTCCGTGCCGGCTGGCAGTGCGGCCAGTCGCGTCACGTTCACGATCTAATTTATATCAGTATAAATATAACGTATCATTGTGTGAATGAAACATAACGATATAAAGTAGGTAGGTACTTCGTATTTATATAAAGATGTCATAGCAGCTACACCATGTTTTATTCTTCGCAGCTACGCCGTAGCTACGACTTAATGGATTGATGGCAACAAAGTCATTATGCGAACCTAATAAATTGTACAGAAGATCTTTGTTTAGATTTTGTTTGTAATTAGGACGGGAGGTTCCACCTCAATCTACTCACCTCACGGTTTCCGTAGTCAATATAGAAAATATGAGCCATTTTATCTTCTGAAATTTTTTCAACCTTAGCTCTGTACCATTGATCGTCCATCGTGAAACGAGCTGCGCAGATTTGGCCTCTCCTGGGTATGTAAGATCCAGGAAGGGGAGCATTGTTCTTAAACTCCTGATGGATTCTCTCCATCAAATTTTCGAGCTTACCGCCCAATTCAACATTCTGAGCATAAAAGTTGCCTTCATTTGTCACTTCCGTGATCACAACTTTCTCATACTTTAAAGTACGATCTTGAATAGGAGCATTCCTTTCCTTCTCAGTTTCTTTTGCAACTTCTACATAATCCTTCCATAACCCAATACGTTTCTGCATTGCAGTTTCTTCGGCAGTCTTAATCTGCCGAGCGAACTCCGAGGTTTCAGCAGTGTGGTGCATCGTGGCAAGTCCATGGTCAACCAAAGCCACCGACAAGTTTTCATTTTCATTCCACAACCAACCAATGAAGTTGCCAGCCTTATCCATCTCTTCAATGGTGACTACTACGTCACGCTGCAGACACCTCTCCTTAGTGAATTGCAGTGCTTCTTCGCCAAAGGGCTCCGCGTTCTGCATGCCACCACCACCTCCAATAGCTGGACGCGATCCCCTTGGACAGTTGATGCCAGCGAGAAGGAAGGTAACTAACACGGATTCTTTCGGAATATATATCCTCATGCGGGATCCACTGGCGACAAATTCCACAGTCGCTTCAGTCTTTTGAGCTCTCTTCAGGAATGGGAAGAATTTCTTGGCTTTGGCTGAGTCTCCGCTAGTATCCTGAATGCGATGAGTGGGGATGTCTTTTTTAGCGTGAACGCCGATTCCAGCTTTCTGAGCCTTAAGTTCAGCTTCCAAAAGCTTATCATAGTGGGAACTCCTCTGATCGTTATCATTTCTGTACCGAACGACGGTGGCGTAACCTTTTGAGACTAATGCTTCTGCCAGGTTTCTGTGGGGTAAATAAAAGTATGTTATAACTAAGTCAAAAGATAACACTAGTTTAGTGTTTTTGTTGCTCTTTATATGAGAGTGGTTCTAGGTTCGTCTTGTATCCAAGAATAACGAAAACTTAACAGTTTTTGGAAATTAGCTCTATTGTATTGTATTGTACAACGTGCTGGTGTCCGCAAATCCACGTCAAAGCGCGTATTTTGCGTTGTGTGTTTTGAAACCAGAATTAGCTGTATTTTTGTTTATTACGGTTTGAAATTTCAATGAATTGTACAATTATGTGTGGAGGACCAAATTTTTTTTTCGTTTGTCTACTCTATTATTATAAAGAGAAGATTTGTATTTTTGTATGTTTGTATGTTTGCAACGAATAAACTTAAAAACTACTGGACAGAATTCAAAAATGCTTTCACCATTATAATGCTACATTATCCCTACATAATGGTAACACGCTATATTTATTACTAGAAAAAAAATTTAAGTAGAATACTTAAGTTAAAAAATACAAAAAAAAACCCGCAAGTTTGTTTTAAATCAAATGGGAGCATCAAGAAAAATAAAAAAAATATTTATGGTCATTATTTTCAATAAATATTTATTGTATTTTTTTTTTTTTTGTAAACTTGTGAATTCATTTGATAACCCTAGGACTTGAATACTTACACTCCACCTGATACGACAGTGCAGCAGTTTTTTTCTGGGAAGTTATCTTTGGCGGGCTGAATGTAATCAATAGTGACGTTAACTTTCTTGCCAACTACTTTTTTCCGTAGAAATTCGCGCGCTTCGTACATCCATGGAATATCATATAAAGGTTTAAATCCCTTTGGTCTTGGCGAGATTTTGCCTTCCTCATCAGGGCTGTTCCTGCGCAAGAACATGGTATTAGAATGGTATTAGTATAGAGAAAATGAAAAAGTTGCGTAAAGTGCGAAACATACTTTTCACGCGGTGGTCTAATGCTAGCCAAGAATATTTTCTTCTGAGTGTTGTTGGGCATCTTGACGACGAGTGCGTCTCCATTGACTACTTCCATGACAGTGGCTGTGAACTCCTTGTCTTTGGCCGCGATGATGGGAGCATTGCTTACGTAGTGGGTCCAGATACGGAGTCTGGCTTCTTTCGCTGCTCTTTCAGCAGTCCTTAACGGGGCCGCTCCTTAAAATTCAAAGAATGATAACTAACAAACACAATAATCGCATTATTCTGATGGGGCTATATCCACGAGCAAGATAAAAAAAAAAATCTTGTGTTAGTTTTTATGGTGACCAGCACAACGATGTCGGAGTTTGTCAATATCAGATAACCGAAAACCATTTTTACAAATAATCTTAGTTTTTGTTAAACCTTTTAAGGGATCATCTTTAAAAAAAACTATAATTACGGTAACCACCAAGAAATTTCTCATCGGTAATTTAAAAAACACATCTTTTTCATAGTTTTGTATGTAGGATTGTAGGTATTGCACTATTGTTGCTGATTTAAAAAAAAATACCGACGAAAAAATTATATGTGGGGGTTCGGAATGATGTACTGAATACTTGGTTGTCGTTTGTGCATTGATGTCCCTTCCACCTTGTAAACTGAATACTTAACTATAATGCTAAGTAATAGTGGGATAGTGGCTGTATACAGTGCAATAATAAATAACCAATCAACAGAGTGCCTTATTTCATGGGACTTGAAACATATCTGGTGGCATGTGGGAGGTACATTCTGCCTAACCCTTCGGGGATTACAGGTGTGATGTTATGTTACGTCGACAAGTACACTAGCACTTGGCACCGAACATTCGATTCAAGTGCCAAATATTCCAAGGCTGATGTCCAAGCTATAGGAAAAGGCGGTCGTTCCCGCTGGTTAATACCCTGTGGTTAACACTATTAACTACTGGAAATGATGCGTTCTACTGGTTAACAGTGTTGACGAACGCGACATTTCTACCTATTCCTTGTTCGTTTTGTGTATTCAAGTCGTAGGTACCTAATTAAAGTACTTCTTCTTTAACCTGTCCAACTCTTGAAATAGATGCGGGACGAGACGAAATCATAATTAATTTGGTGCCTCAAGTCTTAATTAAAGCTTTCAAGAACCATCATATTTTTACTAGCTGTTCCCCGTGGTGTCACCCGCTGCTCAGCCCCAAAGGGTCATAGCGTGATGTTATAAAGCCTTCCTCGATAAATGGACTATCCAACACAAAAAGAATTTTTCAATTCGAACCAGCAGTTCCTGAGATTAGCGCGTTCAACCAAACAAACAAACAAACTCTTCAGCTTTATAATATTATTATAAGTATATATATAGATTTCTTTTTACTTTTCTTTAACCTGACTCCTGTACTATTCGCGAGACGAGGGTATTAACTATTGCGAAAAAATGTCGCGTTCGTCAACACTGTTAACCAGTAGAACGCATCATTCCCAGTAGTTAATAGTGTTAACCACGGTGTATTAACCAGCGGGAACGACCGGGAAAAGGTATTCAATCAGTGGCGAAGGATGAAAATTGAGTCAGGGGAAGCCGAAGAAAAAAAGAGTTTTTTTTTGTTTGTTTATTTTGACCTTATTTTCGTTATCGGTTACCCCGAAAACCATGAAAATGATACCCATGACGAAAAAAACAAAAACAAAATGTTGGCGCTATCGATTTTCATTTTGACCTCATTTTTGTTATCAGTGACCCCGAAAAGCACGACAATAACACCCATGACGACAAAACCGAAAATTTTCGTCGGCGCCATCTTGAATTTTCATTTTGACCCATCTTGGATTTTTATTTTGACCTTTTTTCGTTATCAGCGACCCCGAAACCCATGAAAATAACACCCATGACGAGAAAACCGAAAATTTATGTCGGTGCCATCTTGGATTTCCATTTTGACCTCAGTTTCGTTATAAGCGACCCCAAAAACTACGAAAATGACACCCAAGAAGAAAAACCGAAAATTTTCTTCGGCGTCATCTTGAATTTTCATTTTGACCTAATTTTAGTTATCAGCGACCCCAAAAACTACGAAAAGGACACCTATGACAACATAAACGAAAAAAAAATGAAGCTTAAAATGCAGAGGGAGTATAATAAAAAAATTAAAGTGATTTTATCTTAAATATGTAAATAAGTTAACAAAATAAAAAACTAGTTGGTACCAAATACGATATAGACCATTACTCGTTCTCCTCTACATACTTTCTTTTTCTGTCCCTGTCGTAACTCGATAATCTTCGGCTTACCGGGCTCCCTACAAAACGGTACTGTCAGCCGCGAAGTCACGTGTGCGCGTCCATACTATTTTAGTTCTGAATTCTGACACCCGAGCACCGGCTTATTTGGCGCCACCTGTTGCTTTATTTGCTGACATGAATTTTTTTGTCATTTTTTAAATATTTTCAATCCTATGATGTATTAAATGGCTGTATTGCGATCCAGACTGATGTGTATGTAATATACTATATGACTACAGTGTCTAAGCTGGAGTACATGTCTTTAATGTGACTATATTATTTGTCTATACAATACTGGCTGTGCCATTTTACAAAGGGAAGCCGGTAGGAATCGAATTGTATAGAACCTTCGCCACTGATTCATATTTATTTCACTAATTCTTTTTATATTTGTAAAACCGTAAGCTCCACTAATTCAACACATTTGATATAAAGAACTGTGACTACTTACCAGCTTTCATGACTGCCAGGGACCAATCAACGCATCTGGCAAAGCCCTGTCTTAGCAGAGCTTCAGCAATGTTTCCTTGTGGGTGTAAGATAGTTCCCACATAGTTGTTATTGTTCACTGACTCAAGAATGACTTGTACATCTTTTTGCAGCAGTTTGGATTCGAGGAAGAAGCGAGCTTCTTCGGCGTAAGGTTCAGAATCACCATCTTGTCTCACTGCAGGGCACTAAAAATCAATTGATGATGATTTGTAAAATCATATTCATAACCAGAACTAGTTACCCTAGTTCTGTTGAGTACTATCATATGGACTTAAATTACATAATACTTACTCGAATACCCGACAGCATGAGCGTGATCTGGTAAAAGTCAGGCAGCAAGCAAAGTCTTACTGTAGAGCCGTCACGTACATACTCAATGATGGCTTTAATCGGCTGATATCCGAATTTAGCGACGAACGACTTTGGGTTGTCTCCGGGAATCTTGATGTCTCTGACATGATCCTGTTTGATGCAATACAAAAGTGAGGATTTGTAACTTCAAAAACTGTTTTGACAAAAATAACTACCTACTTCAAAAGAAACCTAATAAATAACAAAAAACCAAAAAAGAAAATGTCTCGAAAGTAGGTTTCTCTGGTTTCTGGTGGTGGTACTTCAAAATATAATTTGTAAACTTTTCAATTCTAATGAATTGAAAAGTTTACATATTGTATTTCGAAAACAAAAAGAAAGAAAAAATCGAAAGAAAATGATATTAACCATTTTCTTGAGATTTCTTCTATTTGAGCGAGATTCTACTGTCAAGACTGCCATAATGGTATAGGTTGGACTTGACGCCTTGAATAAATTAACATTTTTTGTTTCCCTCGTCAATCTTTAAGTTTGGTATTCTATCATAAACACATACTACAAATGAATGTATCGCTGTTGCCCGCGACTTTGTCTGCCTGAATTTTCTGTAACGTCATTTTTATACATAGGTACATTATTATCCATGATCTATTTAAGAGGTTTGTATTTTTTGGCCTGCCTTATTTATTTATTTTATTTTGATAGTAGCAGCCACGTATGAAACCTACATTAATCAATAGCTGGCATCAATACAAACTAGTATTGTATGAGACAAAATCATGTAATCCATCACGTTTCCAAAATATAAGCTATCAAAGTGGTACTGATGGCGAAGAAAAGGCTTGTTTGAATTGCTACTAGTTATTGATTAATACAGGTGTTATACCTAGCTGCTATTTTGAAAATAAAATACAATGGCTGACGTTAGGCAGGTCAATCTTCATACAAAAATATACAAAGGTTTGAATCTTTATAAAATATATCTTTATGAAAGGAAGATCAGTTCATCTAAAAAAGGTTTCAGGATTCAGGAATTTATTTTGGCATTCACTTCACTTATACGAGTGTGTACAATAGTACTAGCTACTGGAGTAGTTTTATTCCACATCATTATCTCATAAATTATACAGAGTGGAATTTGAAGTGGGCCTCAGAGGGGAATCCATGACCATTAAAACTGCATTTAACTCCATGAACTGCTTCAACTTTCCAACATGCATAATGAATGTGAACAAAATATAGTAATTATGTTTTTTTAAAGAGGGAATTAGATTAATTAAATTTCTTGACCATTCTTCTTTCTAAGACCTTTTGGAATGGGTAATCCAGTTTCAATTCAGCATTCGTAGTGTGTTCCTCGTTAACATAATTTCTTATTCATGTCTTATATGTATATGTATCAGTGGCGAAGGTTCCATACAACTCGATTCCTACTGGCTTCCCTTTGAAAAATGACTCAGTCAGTATTCTATAGACAAATATATTACCTAAAAATTTACCCTTTGCTACTGATATGTATAATAATAGATCAGAAAGTATTTTTTTATTAACACTGTCCTTTGTAGATGACCCACAACACATTCACACTAGGTATGCGAAGTCGTATCATGTACATGCGTTTTGCCCTTTACTTTTTTATATATAACAAAAACTCAGTTGTCGGTAAAGAAATTGAATTTTGATAACTTACTTGAAGGTCTGTTCCCCAGATGCCTTTGTTTTGTGACTTCGCCACATCTTCGATCTCTACCAGCCTTCTCAATTGTGGTATGTTTCTGCCACCGTCTCTGACCTTTGCCAAGCCTTCGGCAAGCAGAGCCTCAGTTAGGTTTTCATCCTTAGTGGGGTCTTTTCCGGCCCACACACTTCCATACTCTCTGGTTGCTGAGTTTGGTGGCTTTTCAGCAGTAAAGATCACTTCCCGACCTACTAGTTTCCTGAGGAACTCACGAGCTTCCCAAGCATAAGGCTCATCCTTTGACTCGATATCACTGTTAAGATAAAAATACATTCATAGGTGGTTGCCAAGAGTAACTTCAATATATAGATTTAATAGCATAGCAATTATTTTAGTTGATTGTTGTATTGTAATACAGCTGTATTGTAATACAAATATGAGGCCTTAGTGGCCTTTGATAGGCTGATTAGTAACTGCAATTAATGCTCTACCGAAATGTTTCGCCTTGCTTGTTATAGGTACATACAATTTAATTTACAACAGCATACAATATCAACAAACAACAATAGCGAATGCAGATATACCTACTTGAATTTCTTTTTTGCCCTATCATATGCATGAAATATAAAAATGATGACATTAGAACAAGCAGTTTGAAGTGTGTAACATAATATTGAAATATCAAGTACACAGTGGTAGCATGTCATAAGCAGTAGTTTACATGGGTTATCATTTTCGAAAAATTAAGGTAAAAGATGTTCTATAGGGACACCTGTTACACTCTATGTGTTTAAGTCTTTTCATTTTTAATGTGCCATCAAGATCATTTAATTGTGTAAAGTGCAGCAGTGCCTTAATAGGAAGAATAATCACAGCTGCATTGTTTTTATAAAATATTACAAAGTTGGCCATGCATTATATTATTTAATATTATAACTTGTACATACAAGTTTCATTGAAGGATTATTCTTATTGTGTCAACATTCACAGTTTTAGAAAAGATAAGCGCCTTTGGTTGTTTTAGCAATATCTAAATGATAATATAACTTATTGGATTGTATGATGACTCTACATGTAAACCTTGCTATAAAGTAGGGCCTGGACAATGGATAAATATAGGTTCATTAAATATGTTTTTATTATATTATTAATGTGAGACTAGAATATCAACCTGATTTATATGCTGAATATCAGATGCATACATAAGCATTCAGCTAATGATTGATGTATTTTTAAAAACTTACACATCTCATGATAATATTTAAAATAGTGAGGTATTTATATCACTATTGTAGATTAGACAAGTATTGTTTTTCATCAAAAATATTATCTAGTTCAAAATCCCATTCTATTTATGAATTTTCATATGCATATTTTACTTTTTTCATGGTTAATTACATTTTAATCCAGGCCCTATTTATTTAACAATAATGTGTTAGTCATTGACTGCTATAATGAGTGATTAAAAGTCAATAATTATAATTATGAAGTGGAGCTCATAACTACAAAGCTTCTTTGTGTTTATTTTGATTAGCCATGTCATAATGGACATAGTAACTTTTACACACTAATACCTCTATAAATTTACTATTAATCTATATAATTCTCTCATCAACAATTCACATTATTTATGAGAGAATGCACAGGACTACAATAAAAAATCACTAAAATTCCAATCTGTAGCCACTGTTTCACGCAACATGGTAATATTTGGATTTAATTATTATTTGAAGTAACTAAAAGAATTATTTTCTACATGTCTCTATAATCTATACATATAAAATTCAAAATCCTGACTGATTGACTGATATGTCAACGCACAGCCTAAACCACTGGTCTTAAAGACATGACATTTGAAGGGTGTATTCTTTCTGAGGAGAAGGTATTCACTAAGAAAGGGTTTTTCGAAATTCCACCCCTAAGAGGGTGAAATGGCGGGTTGAATTTTCTGTGAGATTTAATATTCTCTGGGTCAATTACCTCGAAAAAACCTATTTTCGAGGTAATTGACCCAGACATATTGACACACTCTTCAATTAAAATTATGAGACACGTGTATCACAATGGATAGATGTTTGTTACTCAATCATGCCAGAACGGCTGACCAGATCTGGATAAAACTTGGCACTAAGATATATTATAGTCTGGTATAGCACATAGATTACTATCCCAAAAGTAAGATCCCGTGGGCAATTCCCGAACCGAACGCGGGCGAAGCCGCGGGCATAGGCTAGAAATATCTGGCAGTAACTTGAATGAAATAGAAAATGAACCCTCTCACCAAATAAACACCTTAAAACCATGGGTTTAATTAGGGTTTAGGCTAACAACATCAGAACTTCACTAGGGAAACATGGAGAATATTGTTGAATATTTTAGAAATATTCACAATGCACTGGAAACTATCTTAAATGTAAGGTGATATTTGCTTTAAAAGCATTGACATTCAAATTAGAAAGGTAACATTTCCCTCTTATTTGAGGCTGTTTTTGTACTAAGATTTTCTCAGTAACAAAACAAAACTCTTATTTTGTGAACAGTAGTCTTTCATACTAAGCTTCAATATAACCATTTTAATGAAATTATCATCACAATCCCTAACTTCCACCATATGTTACCAATGTTAAGGTATTAACTAACCATATGGAACAGGCAGAAAAAAGCAAACAGCAGTGTTAGTATGAGCACAACTTGAGCGTATGTACAGCACCAAAATATATTGGCAGAATGCTACTATATGGGTTTGATACATTTTGTCACCAGTTGACAAACTAACAGTAGATACCATTGATATAATGTTGGAGCAAACTACTTTCTTGATGATCGGAATGATCTTTTATTTAACATCACTCAAGTCCCACTTGTTGTGATATCTAGTCATTTACAAGTGAACAATATCTAAGCACACCAGAGAACATAATATCAGATCATATATATTCGCAATCGCATCGCAGAGTACTTAACAAAACAATAGTTATGTAAAGATGCGAAATATACATTTACTTACAGTACTTACTTTACTCTAAGCATTCATCTTTTCAACCAATTTTACTGAAGGATTAATCTTATACTAAAACAAAAGCTGGATGTTTTATTGCATAGCGCATAGCTTCTGCTGCAGGCGGGAAGTGTGTGTTCCCTTTTTAACATTAAAATTTTGGCTAATGTATGATTAAACGGTAATTATTCAGATAAACTCTAATTTACTAGTTAAGCTCTTCTATCATCATTGTTATAATATCTTTCATTGATTCTTTTCAGAACCCACAATATTGAACTATATCTCTGCATAGGACTGATCAAAATAATTATATTCCCAGGATGATTTAAAATGTTGTGATTGACATTGTAGGCATGTAAAAGTGATTTAATGACATAAAGCTGTAGTTTTTTTGTGTGTTAAATCAACAATTGTGTTTACTTGATGTGTAAATACTGACTTGTTGGCGGTTTTCTGGCGCGCTAGCTTGGGCGCGGTGATGCCCGACAGCGCGATCACTTTCTCTGGAGGCGGCCCGCCTTGAGGCTGGCGTCTTATCACAATCGTGTCACCGGATAGTACCTGTTCAGCACAGATGGTTATTTCTTGTAATATGCACGTTTTAACATAATTGTATCTAAGTATCGCTTAAATCCCGCAACTCTTTATCTCGATCTGCCAGCTGGCACTATATGGATGAGCAGCAAGTATCGCTACAATAATACACAATATTTTGAGGAGCAGCCGAAATCAAGCAAAAAGGAGCTTCGGGAATTGGAATACTCTTCAAATCATGTGCGCGATGTGATGCCAACGAGGCAGATTAACGAAATCGGCACGAGGCATCTTGGGGTAATGTTATGAGAATTAAAAATACATGTTATTGTTGAATTACCTGCTTCACGATTCCGATTTTATAAGCAGGCGTCGGTGCTGGAGCACTCATTTTTATGTATTTCCCTTATGAATATCCGATAAATGAATATGATGGTATAAAATGACTGAAGAGCGAACAACTAACAAGATTGGCGAAACGTGGCCGCGCTAGTGTTTCCACATTTGAGAACTGTAAATTATATTGATGATAATGTTGATACTTTCTCCGCAGTACGTATGACTGATATTCTCGGCAACACTGAATAGTTTTTAATGAGGTCAATAGTAAGAAAAATATCGAAATTGATACAATGGCAAAATCGACTAAAGATAAGTCACAGTATTTATTCATGCTTATTTTTTTTAACTTAGTGGCACCAAGTAATTATTTAAGATTGTTATGTTTATTTTCCGGCAATTTATAAATAAGGACTTTCGCTGTCTTATATTCCAAGCCAGTTTTTTTATTGAATTAACACTTTTTAGTTACATGTTCTATGCTCTGTATTTTTGCACTGAATGACCGTCTAAGAATATCGATTGTATATCTGACATAAGGAATCGACGATGATAATAATAAAAAATCGACTAAACTGTATTTGGTACAAATTACGCCACCTAATAAAAAAAATGCACACGTGATACAACGTGGAACGCGTAATCGCATTTGGGCATACCATAAACTACAAAGGTAGTTAGATATAGATATAAGCTAATCGGCACTTTTATTATGTTAGAGCGTATAGAACATAAAATATATAAAATCTATAGGTGATTCCAAATAAAAAAAATATTTTAGATTTAAACGCTTTGTAAAAACGTTTTATTTTTCTTTTTGTCGTTTTTAATTTCCCCATTATTTATATTGCGAGAGCGATTGTTTCTCGAAATGGTGTAGTTCACTGTTCCGTGGTGTAGTTCATGTAGCTAAGATGGACCAATTATCGATTTATTGGACAATTTTGATTTTCACTGTTACCAGGCTTTGTGAATAACTTCCATCACCTATTGGACATGATAATACGTATCCATATTTCATTACCTTCGACAATCATCATCATCATCATCATCATTATTTCAGCCGAAAGACTTCCACTGCTGGACATAGGACATATTCATCGACAATAAATTAAAAAAAATGTAGTAGGAGAATGACTTATTTAAGTCGTAAATTGAATAATTTAAAGGTTTCCAAGTCACGTCGATCACAGGGCATGGGTTTGGTTAGGTTGCAACAATGCATAACCAGGGAACACACGGCACACACGACACGGCAGCGCGGCATATGATGGTTGAGTGTCCCGCGTCGGATGAGCAACGCCGTACCATCTTTACACAGAGGTGGGAGGAGACGAGTCGTCCTTCCACGAAACAGTCATATCGGTGACATGACATGACATCCTTCATACAGTCCAACCACGTTTCTTTGATCTTCCTCTTCTCATAATATACCCACATCCATATTTATTCATACTCAAAACTTTACTAACGACTTTTCAGTCACCGGCGCCACTTCCAGACTTCCTTCTTATGTGCTCATTTTTATTTTAATCGATTCGTGTAACACCGCACATCCCTCTTTTCATTCTCATCTCAGCCACATGCAAGTACTTTGTAGTTCATCCCTTTTGTGGCCCAACATTCTGATCCATACATGACACCAGGTCCAACCATTGCTTTATAAATTTTCCCCTTAAGTTTAAGGGGAATGCGGGAGTCGCAGATTATTTCCCTACGGTCTATTTTTCCATCGCTTTGCATTGAACCGACATGACATAAAAGTGAAAAAATCAAGAATTTAAAGCATCCGTGAAATCTTTCACATTATTAAATTGAAAAGCTGAAAATAAAAAAGTATTATTTTTTTAATAAAAAAAACCTGACTGAAAAACAAAAAACAAGCGCGTTTGGAAGCAGACGGGATCCAGTCAAAGAGATTGAAATTATATTAATTATACTACTATTGTGTTAAAATTATTAAACATGGACTTGGATCCGCTTTTTTTTCCACGTCATTAATCATTATGAAACTTATGTTTTTTCCCCGCGCTTTGCCATGCAGGTTGATGGAGAAGCAAACGGGAAGTTGCAAAACAGCCTAATATAAAGGGTGTAAATAGACCCATAACGAAGCCGAAAGGCATTTGTTCTCCCCGTCATTGCGATCACTTTTTTGTTATGGACCATACCTTCTAGTTGCGGAGATATTAGGGGTCAAAGACCCAACTTTTTCACAAGTTTTTTTTTAAATACAAATGTTTAATGCTATAACTTTACTTTAAATACCTCCATGAATCCCGTATTATTGAATGCATCCATGAGCACAATGTTTTGCGCGCGTTTCATTGAGTTTTACCGTAAAACGTGATTTGCACCCCAAAAATAAAAGGCGTTTCCCAAAAATATTTTTTGCGTAGAGTTACTTAGTTTGATGTACTGAATGCTTGGTTGACGGCTTCGTGAAAAACCGTTTACACCTTGTATAGCCTAATATTCAAATTCATATTCAGCCTAAGTTAGAGTTACGGAATAGTGCATTTTGATATAAGTGGGGAAACTATGTTATTGCATTCGAGGCGGAATTCACACCCGAGACGCCATGGTGGTTTTTATCGATCTGAGAACTGCAGTAACAAATGCGCACTTGTATCAAACGATGTTTTTCAATACACCGCCTCGAATGCAATAACAAAGTTTCCCTACTTAGATCAAAATAGTACATTTTCCATCCTAAAACTAACCTAAAATGTTGGAAATAAGAAAAAGTAATTAAAAAAACTAAAAAACCCGACTGCGAAAACTGAAAAGCAAAAACAAGCACATTTAAAATTAAATAAAGGTTGGAAACAGGCGGGACCCCATTTGAATACTAAATGATAATAAAAATTGAATGGGTCACAGTCGGGGTGCATATACTGGATCTGAATCCAGTCAACCTGTATATCCAACCCGACAAAAAAAACCTACGGAGGGTCCAGACTATTCCAGACCCGCCATAGCAAATTCTCATATAGAGGAAGTCGAAGTGCTATGGCGGGTCCAGATCCAGTCACCCTGTGTAGTATGAAAACCACTCAATTCAACGTAAAATTTAACTAGCTAGGGCATTTCGACAGCCTTCACAGCCATGGGAGTCGACATCTTAACAAGAAAAAGATGTCTTTATTAATATTTTTATCCCGACTACAGAACTCTTTCCTGTGCGTGGTCCGACACTCGCTTATTTTATTTAAGCTTTTTCAAAGAACCATTGTTGAAATATGGCCAGCTACGATTATAAATTTAAGTCGTCGCCACAGAGAAAATAAAAATAAAAAATTTAAACTAGGAAAGAAATAAATGACAAATGACTTCTTCCATTACTTTCCTACCGTGTAGTATGATTTATATTATGTAGCATTTTCCAGTGTCGATAGTCACTGTTGTTCATGTATTTTTTAAAATAGTGTATAAACCTTAACAGTTATAAGTTGAAGAAGTATTAAAATGGCAAACGCAGATTTTAGAAAGGATGTGACTATGCCTGTCCGACCTAGAAGTGTCTATACAGCGCACTCCTACAATCAGGTGATGTAACCCCAATAATCATTTACCTACTTATCATAATTATTCTAGTAGCTATTATTTATCTTAATAATCAGTTTTTTTATGAACACGACGTAAGTGGTGTCGACGAGCAAACTGTTAGGAACCATGGATTCTGTAAACGATTATGCCCCGTATCGTATAAAGTTTCTTCGGTTATAATAAAAAAAACAACTTTCTGCAATTCTGTATGAAACAGCAAGCTTATGTTGAAATGATGGTAACAGTTAGCGCGTCGTTGATCCCCCTTACACCGACAATTTAAAAAAATGTTTTGTCTTATCAATACGTAGTCCTGATGAATTGAATAGAATTTTAATGTCATATTTTGTCGGCTTCTTGCCCGAACTAGGGCGCGAGCGCGATTCAGCTGCTTACAATTCGCAAGAGAAAAGGAGAGTTCAATCAAACGCTCTGGCCGAACTGATGTACATCTTGGAGTAGTGAAATTCGATTGTTTCAATTGAATTGAACTTAGTGGAGATGTTCGAAGTGGCGCTAATAATCGCGCGACTTCCTTATCATTACAAAAAACAACGACCGTATACAATGCGTGTAATGTAAAATAAGAAAAGGACTGACCTCGCGCCATAATATTGTGACCGACGTCATAGCTGTCAAATCGACTTTTGACAAAAAATAAATGAAAAAGGGTTTAGTTTGGCCTCGATCTATGCAAAAATTTACCAATTTAGAGCGAGTTCAATTATCCAAAAAAAAAGTATTCGGTGGCTTAAAAAAAAAACAAGCTAAACTAATATTATAAAGCTGAAGAGTTTGTTTGTTTGGTTGAACGCGCTAATCTCAGAAAATAATGGATCGAATTAAAACAATATTTTAGTGTTGGATAATCCATTTATCGAGGAAGGCTATAGTTTATATAACACCACGCTTCGACCAATAGGAGCCGAACAAAAGAAAACAAGTCAGAAGCGGCGGGTGAAACCGCGGGGCGCAGCTAGTTGTTGAATAAACCAGTGGTTTCGAAAATATTGTTTGATTCAAGACTTCCACACTCTTAAAGAAACTATAGTAATTTAAATATTAACGGTATTTTTTTGACAGATCGCGATCGTTAACGTTCCTATTCTTATTTGAAGCGCACTGTAGTTGCATCCCGCGTTACATGCAGTATTCACATCAGTGGTGCCAGAACAGTTTTCGATTATCTTTTCAGCTTGCGCCATATTTGCAGTTATATTTTAATATGTTACAGAGCATAACGTGCTACTCTTAATGCCGCTAACGAATTGATAGGGCCCAGTGCTGAGTTAGCTACACAAAAGGTTTCCCTAACTGCTTTAAAAATATAGCGGGACTCGAATCTACGTCGTATTAAACGTTGTAGCCTTTATATTTTAATGCCTCATTCAGGAGGAGTCGAACTTGTCTGCCTTCCAAGACTACAGCAAGTTTCTCGAGGGTGGTCTAGGTCAAGCTGAGCTTGTCGGCGCGGCAGGATGGCAGCCACCGTGGCGTGCACCCTTGCAGCGCAAAGCGCCCTTCTACCCTGGAGATGACATCTACCACGCTGATACTTGGCGCGAGCTTGAGGCAAGTCCACAATTACGTACACTAAATATACTCGTGCACACACACACACTTTTCCGAGATATTGAATTAGATGAATAGATGTCCTGGATCCTGAATTCAACCGTCGTCTTATAGGAGCAAATGTTACTATGGAATCTTCAGGTGAGTATAGACTAGAGCTTACCTACTTGTAACAGAATTTTAACATCGATTCGCTCTGATGTAACGAACCGAACAATGACAATGGTCGACTCTTTGGAACAACTTGATTTTGGAAACAAACTAATGAATTTGTTTAATTTCTTTGAGCCACACAAGCGCGGGCTGACAATTCAACAAAGTGAATATGTGATTAAGTAGATCACCCAGCTCGATCGAACTCGCCGGGTTGTTTACCGTCCGACCCTTATTGAACCACTTGATTTTGAGTCCTGCAATTTAAATACTACAAGTTGTATTAGAGAAAAGAAACCTAAAGCTTAAATTTGTCATAGACGACGGATGTAGTGGGAGGAGCCGGGTACAATGCCTCTGTGACACCTCACGGCACCGTCTGCCTTCGCCTGAGAGATCGTGTGAAGTAAGTACCTATTCAGGATTAGGAAAGCAGTCATTATTAACCGTGACTGTTTTCCTAAATACCTACCTACTTACCCAGTATTTAGTTGGAAGTAATTATGAACCGTCATGATTGCAAAACAGAAGCTACCTATAATAACAGATTATAGGACGAAAAATAACATGACATGAATTAATGATTATGTGCCAATGAAACATAATCTTTGAACTGTTCAGGCTTTAGGGCAGCATAAAATTTAATTGATTCAACTTATTTGCGGGATGCGACTACGTTTGTTGATTGTTTTAATGATTAAGAAGTCTCAAGCCAAGTCCAGTTGAACATACCATGCAAGATAAGTTCCTTACATACAAGGCATCTTCCATACAAGACAAGCTAACAAGACAATCGGCGCGAGCGAATTTCGTCCCGCATCACGCGTGGTTTTCGCTTCATTTTGATCAGAGCTTTATAGCCAGTGCCTATTTTTATACTACCCTGACTGGTTCGTTCCGAATAATGGTTAAAGTTCAAATTACTAATTTAAAGAATCTCTTATAAAGAACTATTTTTAAAGAAAGCTTCTTTAGAGTGGACATGACAATCGACGGCGCAGTGCGCGTAACCAACGCTAAGAATAATATAATCCTGGCGCTGTCGCGTTCGGGCGCCGCTGCTGCGCTCATCCACCCAAATGGGCGCGTCTACCACTACGGATCACGAGTCGAGATCCAGGCCCGACACCAGCAGGGCAATAACAAGTGAGTCACGTTCCGCGTCGGGACGGTAAAGGGTTCTACACAGTGAAGCCTGGCGGCCTTACTGACCCCTCGTGACACATGTCTGCGGGTCCGGTGTCTTTGCTGTGTTAAGCCCATTAATATGACGCATGGAGCTTTTTAGGCTGCCTGTTGAGCTAGGCGGGACGTTAACGATTGAAGGCCCGTTCTGTGTGCCTCAAGGAGTCTGCCCACTACACTGTACCATACCGATGACCGTGCTATGAACGTATTAAGCATGGAAAGAATCATAACACTGGCTACACTGGCACACTAGAACGTTTAAAGTTATCAACAGCCTATCATACCCGTCTTTAACAGGTTTTAAACGGTCTTCATACGCGGTTAATATTCTTTGTATTGAAAAGTATGACTATGTTCACTAGACAGTGTTCTGTCACCGACCAACCACCATTGGTCAGTGATGGAACAGTCTAATGAGCATAATCTCAGGCTTTTCAATACAAAGAATTGTTTTTTACCTAACACGTCCCTAGCACAGTCATGGTATAATACGGTGTAGTGGTCTTTACGGGCCCAGTGTACCAACTTTGACAGCCCGCCCGTCGAAATATTCGCGCAGGTTCACAAAGCTTTTTTGACTCAAGTTGTTAATAAATTGCTATTATTTTTAGTGCAACAATTGGTTACATGCATAATAACTACATATTTTTTTTAAATTCATAAAACTCATTCTTTAACCAACTCTCCTTATTAATACACACTCATAGTATTTGATAATCAGATCAATATCGAATCACGCAAATAAGGTAGCTTAATGACAGCAAAGTAATTCATATTATGTGGAGTATTTTACGAATCTCCTTACAATACAAACCAGTGTCTGACAGATGAATTGCGTGATATGAATTGGGCGCAGTTAATATTATGAATTGTCAATTTGTGATCATTTTAAAAATTGTAAGTGATTCATATTATTTTCATATGATTCTGTCAAAGTGGCAATTATAGACCCGCAGAGCTGTCGTACTGTATGGATCGGAATATGTATTAATTCCCACTGACAACAATTTTTCTGATCTCATGGTAGTGGGGTAGTGGGGCAGGGTAGTGGGGCAAACGAAACGACTGTTTTGATTATTCCCGTTGGCCCCCAGTGGGGGGCACCCCATGGCAGTGGGACTAACGAGAATACACCCAAACATAGACATCCATAGTTTGTAAAGTTTCAAAGAGCATATTCTAGTACTCATGTGCCTGACCTGACCTAGTTTTCGCCGCGGTTCCTGGACGGCCGGGGGGATACTAGCTCACAGACCGATAATAATCAATAACATACAAATTATGCGTTGCCCTCTGATGTGGAAGCTTGTATAAAATTCGAAAAGCTCTAAAGTTTTGTATATCTCTCACTTGCACTTGATACCGGCTGCTGGCCAGGTAGGTACATTTATTTCTAAGAAAACACAAATAGATTTCCTACAACGGATCCGGTTCGTATTTTTAGCCAAAAATACTAAATCTAAAGATAAATCTGTCTCATGAGATGAAACTGTTGTTTATAGCGGTACCGTTAGGTACTTCCATAAAATAACAGATTTCAGAACTATTTGAAGGTCGCGTTTAAAACTCGAAACTGTACCTGTACCTACTTGTTGTCACTAAACACCGATGCTTTACTCATGGTTTTTTATTAATTTACTAAATTTGTCTGCCTCCTTAGAAAAGTTGTCGAAAGCGGGACTGCTGAGCGTTGGTTCTTGCCTTCGATACCCAGACCGCGCAAAAGATTATGTATGCTTGTGGAAAACCTTAGTCGGGTCTTCGGGACCTTATACTTTATAGTTGTGCCTATTATAACACCTCTTTCGTAGAATATTGGCGTGATGTTATGTTTGCAGATACGCAAAGATGTGGTACAAGGGCGTGTCGTTCACGGCAGAGCAGTGCGCGCTAGTATACCTGGTAGACGCGGCCGGCACGCGGACCACCACCGACACCTTCCTCGACATGAGCCAGGACTTCACCCTCAATGTCTTCTACAAGTAAGCAAATGTCTTTTACAGACCATTTTTATAAACTTACCATACGACATGAATCTGTCCCATTTTAGAAAGACAGCCAGACCTTCCATGTCGTCTGCGAGTAACCACACTTATTTGCAGACAGTTTTCTTAAACGCACCTACATATTATATCTATACCGGGTGTAAACAGACCCTTCACATATCCGTCAACCAAGCATACTGTACATCAAACTAAGTAACTTTACGCAAAAATTATTGCTGGGAATCGACTTTTTTTTTTGGGTGAAAAATCACGTTTTACGGTAGGACTCGATGGAAAGCACTCATAGCATTGTGCTGATGAATGGATTGAATAGTACGAGGGTCGTGGAGGTGTGTAACGTAAAAATCTTACTTTAAAAACATGTATTAAAAAAAAACTTGTGATAAAGTTGGAACTTTGACCCCCAATATTTAATGATCGCAGTGACGGGGAGAACAAGTGCCTTTCGTTTATGTTAAGGGTCTATTTACACCCTTTATATCTATCGAGTTTTAGAAAGTATGTTAACCAGGTTCCCGATTATAACAGATGGCTCTACAAAGCCAAAAATTTCCAAAGTTCGTTAGTTCGTGTACACACGGCGGCACATGAAGCTGTACATTTCCAGTATTTCTTGGCCTCGCTTTGTATAGATTTCCTGTACAATGAGAGATCCGCATAAACTGGAACTGTATAGCTTGATTGGCCGTCGTGCGTACATAACTGGCCGCGTCTTTTATTTACTCTATTGTTCGAATAGAATTCGTAAGAGATCTCGACCCATAAGTTACCTATTTGACAGCGTGAGATGTCAAATTAACGCAAAACTTATTGAGTATTGTATTGTACCTATAATGGGCTGCTGTCCGCAACTCCACGTCCAAGTGCGTATTTTGCGTGCTTCGAATAAGTCTCCTATAGTCCTCTCATCTCCTCCTTGCTTTAATTAATTATTACCGGGCCTGAGTAAAGGGTTGTTTGTGTAGTGAGTCCCGCCACGGGCCGTCGTACGTGAACGAAGCGCTGTCCCTGCTGCAGGCGGCCCAGTACTGGCTGACCGACGACGGCATCGACAACTGGATCATCAACAACGTGCGCGTCAGCCAGACCGCGGACGGACTCGTCAGGTAATATCAAGCGCCATAAGGGCACCGACTTTTAGCCGGGCTGGCACCTTGTTGCGTTAGTTTGCATGCTTCCTACGA
This sequence comes from Noctua janthe, assembly GCA_910589295.1. Classification (NCBI taxonomy): domain Eukaryota; kingdom Metazoa; phylum Arthropoda; class Insecta; order Lepidoptera; family Noctuidae; genus Noctua; species Noctua janthe. Next base: position 10,414,792 of record OU342552.1, read on the forward strand.
ACGTCCGTCTTTGTTAACAAGCGCTGCTCATAGATTCTTTTTTGTTTTTGATACGTGATACGTGCACCGAGCCTACCACGACCAAACCGAAAACACATGACTGTCTACCGGGCCGGGTACAAACTGGTCGAGAGCCCTAACAATATTACCTACTTAATTTACTTTACTTGTTGTGAATACTGGTATTCAGCTGCTTCCGGTTAGACTGGAAGCCGACCCCAACATAGTTCGGAAAAGGCTAGGCAGATGATGATTTTACTTGTTATGAAGTCGCTCGTCTGCGACAGTACCATCACCACAAAATCGCTTTGAAGCACCATCATATCCCTCATAAGAGTATGTGTGCGCCTTGCTTGCCATCAACAATGTCTTTGTTAGTGCAGAATGCCCATCGCCTTGGGCCGAATAAAGTAACTACATAAAAAGATGATGTTATAGAATTTTTATTTTGTAATTCTCACCTCCGACAGGTAACATTTACGCAACGTGCTGTGTTAGGTCGGGCATTAAGATGAAATCTTCGCTACCTATGAATCCCACGAATGGTAAAACGTGTTCTTGGAGGATCTCTTCAATGTATCGCACTGCCGTTAGATGACCTGCAACTACTGCCAACTCTGTGTGTGCGTCTAAAAAAGTTCGCTCCCCAAATCGGAGCTGATCCACCACGGAAAATAACGGTTTGCCTGTTAGTGATTGGCAGAAACCTCTCTCCATGCCTCTACAACACACTTTCGCAGCTATCTTGATCTCAGTCAGTCAGTCAGTCCACAGAAATTTATTCCACTGCTCGTGAGTCCAATTTGCGTGTTCGCGAGCGAATCGAAGTCGACCTTCGCAATACGCAGATCCCATTCCTATATTGCCATTCTGACATTCGCTCACTTAAGTTAACCCGTCTTGCCGTTTGTAGCCGTTGCCGTCTTATCATTACTGACAGGACTATTCGCGTTCTAGGTCGCCAATAAGCCTTTTTTTTTTTTTTTTTTTTTTTTTCGGATGGGAAATCATCAAATGACCCCCCCCACTCTGGGCGGAGCGGAAGGGAGTGTCAGACTTGTACTGACTAAAACCCATCCATGTTCCTTCTTTGCCCTTTGTATTCCAGGGCCACGGTATCTCTTTCGAACAGTCCCGCAGCCCTGGCAGGCATCGGTCCTTGCGGACCCCTACTTATTTGCTGACATCTCTTTGAGGCGCACGTGGAACACGAACGCGCCGTCGACACGGCCTGTCGTCATAAGACGGCCGGACGGCGAGCTAGCCCATAACTCGCCGTCCGTCGCCAATAAGCCTGACATAGTGCTGCGCGTCGCGTAATGATAGTCGATGTTACCATCCCGCATGCCGAGAACCACGTGAAAGCTGAGAAAGAGAAACAAATAAAATATCTCGACTTCTTCGATGCTCTCCTTAGGCGGTTTGATCAAGGTACTGATTCAGAAGGCAGTACTCCTCGATACGGCTCGCATTGTGAGGAGGTTCCTGTCTCTGGAGCCCTAACCACCGGTAGCTTGGACCCCACTACCGACACCGCTACCGGACTACTATTTTTTATATTTTAAAACGTTTTTTATAAGGTTTTTAAGAAAATTTAAAAATGAAGATTTCACGCGCGAGGGTGGGTAACAGCTAGTCAACAATATATATTATTATCTTATTGATGGTTACTTTATTTAAATTTCGAATAGTTACTTCTACCGCCATTATCTTATGATAAGAACACCAAGCATGCAATTAGAGAAGCCATACAAGAGGCGAACGTTACTTTAAGAACTCAATTCTATTTAATTAATCCGACTTAGTACGAGGCTTACTTCACTCCTTTACTTCAGCCCAGTGCTTAGGTACCTACTCACCAACGATGAAATGGGGAAATGTTTGAAGCGTATGGAATTAAATTTGGATTTAATTCGTGTAATTTTTTATTGAGAATTTTTTTAACTAACGCAGGATAAAATCTGACGAATTGAGGACCTTCCTCCACCACCTCCACCTGGAGGATTCTCCTTTTAAAAATCTTTGAAGACTTTTTATTCGTTACACAACCTGTGGAGATTTCTTGCATTATCGTCGTTTGACATTAGATAAAAAAAATCCTTTAATTCTACCATAAATATACAGAACACATAAACTAGTCACCGTAATTGTAAAAAATTAAATTAATATTACATTTTTAACATTACGTTATCAACATTACATTATCAACATTACATTATCAACATTACATTATCAACATTACATTATCAACATTACATTATCAACATTACACTATCAACGTTACATTAGTAACATTACATTATGAGCATTACATGATTAACATTACATTAATTCCACAACATTCATTCATATATTAACATTAGTTTGATTACATTCATCTATTAACATTACATTATTTTCATTATATGACATTCTTTTCATTACATTAATTAAATTACATTCATACAAGGTTGGGGAAAGTTCGACAAGACATTTTTTTTTGAAAGTTTAGTTACATTTTTATCCTAACTATCCTAATCCTAACTAATATTAGAATTATGTTTATAATATATTATGCGGAAGTAAGTTGGTTTGTTTGTTTGTAAAAGGTTTCACGCCTAAACCACTGAACCAATCATCATGAAATTTTTTGCATATAAATATACGTTGTCGGGAGTACAGAAACGGACATATTTAAAACGGATATAACACCTTTCATCCCGAAAATAACACTTGTTCCCGAGGAAAACAATAATAACGTTCTTATTATAATAGATGGAGATCTTCCCTCTCATAGAGAGGAGGTCTGCGTCCCAGCAGTGGGAACATTAATAGGCTGATTATGCTTATGCTATAATAGATGGCACCACGTGTCTTTCAAATCATGATTGAATTGAGTATATAGAAACTTTAGTATTTTTGAGTATTGTTTTTTAAATTTGACGCGTGCGAAGCCGTAGGCTAATGCTACTCGTAGTAATATAGGGTGTAAGGGACTGCCCTCCACAAACTGACAGGTGCATTCAGCTCCTTATTTTGAATCATATTCCACCGGAATTTTTTCCGGAAAATTTTATTTTTTTATTTATTTTTTTCTGTTACTATTTCTTTATTTGAATGTAAAATTACATTCCTTGTACGCAGCACTCCATCATCATCATCATCAGCCTAGCTTTTTCCCAAATATGTTGAGGTAGGCTTCCAGTGTAACCGGTTGCAACTGAATACCAGTATTTTACATGACATGGAGCGACTGCCTATCTGACCTCCACAACCCAGTTAGTACTGGGTAATGCGATACCCCTTGGTAAGACTGGGCGTAGCACTCCATTTATGTAAATAATACGGCTAAAATGAAAAATCCAACAATGACTGTTGAAATACTCTAAAGAACGACGCGAAATCAGCTGTTCACTTCCTGCCTAGCTATAGAGTTAATCAAACTCGTCGTCGCGCTTGCTGCTCGCTACGTGCGTTTTGCCACGGCAACAGTACATTGTGTATGAGGAAATAAAACAAATCAAATTTATTGGATTGCCATAACATGCCTGAAATAATTTCTTGTACCGGTCATCATAGTATGATTTACTGAATTCACCCCATCAGGTTGTGGAGGGCTGTCCCTTACACCCTGTATATGTATATGTGCCATTTTGTTCGATAACTTGTTGCCATCTTGAAGGTAGTGATATAATTTCGTTGCTGTAGAAATCTTAGGATTTTTGACAATAAAAATGCGACAAGTGATTTTGACAACCTTCTCACTACCCAAAGAATTTTGAAGATATCGAAACAGGTGAAAATCTGAGGGTGCATGGTCTGGAGTTCTGGATTATAATATGGTGGATGCATTAACACTTCCCAATCAAGTTAGAGTACAACCAAAGAGATTTTTCTTCAATTTTATACATACAAAATATGAAAAGACTTTTTCCCCGACCTATTATATCTTATTACTATTAGTTATAAAGAAAACCTTAATTGGTTGCCCAGAAAGGGTTGAAAGGCAGTTTTCATTGTATATCTATATGGCTATTGGACCTTGGGGCAGATGCCTTTACTTCAAAGACCATTCTCCTTTACAATTATCGTTTTTGCAGGATTCACCGTTGCAGTCACAAGTATCAGCTTCGCACCAGCCCCAGCAACGGGTCGGCGTCTATCACGAGCCCGTTTCTGCACTGTACTGCCTCGTTGGGCCAGACTCAGCATCTGTTCGTAAGGTGAAAGAGGCCTTCCACAGGTTTTTTTGGTGAATCGATTGCACCTTGTCGTACTCACGACTCACTCTATCACAGTCAACAGCCTGGACTTAAGGCAGGTAGACCTCAAAAGCTGCACAAGATCATGTCGCCTTCGTACATGACCAAAGTTATCTACAGTTTCAAATTTCTTTAATAAAACCTTGTTTATATGTAAACATTCAAGGATTATGGCTTCCTCCGTCGCTCGCTGCCCGATGGCTCCAAACTAGATAGTCAATATTTTCAGTTTGGCGCCTGCATCAGTAGGCTTTAGCTCAAGGCCTTGAGTCAGTTAAGTCCCATTCGCTCTGGCTTCGGATTTAACAAAAAACAAGTAAAGAAACAAGTAAACAAGTAAAAATACATAATGATAGTATGATCGAGTGCGCCTGTTATATTTAGTGTTTATACTGATTTAGAATGGTATCGATGACGCCTTTAGTAAATAACGTTAACTTTCGATAGACGCGGCGAAAGGCGGATGCACTTCGACGGCAACTCATTCATAGTCCGCAACGCTGGCCACTCGGCTGGCTTCGACGACAAGAACCAACTGAAAGTGTACTGAAACTCTCTCCACCCCCTCCTCATCTATTATTACACTATTTAGTTTACTGCTAACTCTTAAAACTATTCTCTGGAAGAAGTGGTACTGATCACCATCGAATGTTGTATAGAACACTTTAGACAACTCCGTATTGCCTTTGTATAAAGTGCCATTATATAAACACTGCCTAATGTTTCCTCTTTAATCTCTTTTCTCTCTACATTTGTATGAAACACGTGGACAAGTCGTGTATAAAGTTAACGGTGTAAATGCTTTTCTTTTTAATCGATGCCAGTGTGTAAAGCTTGTGAAAGTTTTTGAGATTTTTAATTTTATCGCCCCCCTTGTTAATAACTGCCAAGCTGCTGTTTTTTAATCGTTGAAGTTCGACTAGCGCCCGCCCCGCGGTGTCTCATAGTGATTAAGATTACAGTTTCATGATGTAAGTGTTAGATCATCAAAGTGCCATAATGTTATACCGTAACACATTGAGCATTTTGTAATTCATTTTTATAGTTGTTACAGCCATAAAATAGTTAAAACGAGCAAGAGCAGTGTTAATCTTCAACTGTTTATATTTTCATATACATCTATTATGATGCAATATTTTTTTGTAAAACATATTTAATCGTATTTAAGAACTTATGCGTTGTTTGAGAAACCAAAAACAATTAGATTTATGATAACAGATAAAGAAAATAAATCTTATTGTTGAACTAGATCACATATTTTCAAAGCAATGTTTACTACTTCTGCATTGTATATCAACAGTTGCAACAACGGTGGATATCAACACAACGCACAGTTTCCGCGACTTCAGTAGGTTTTATTATTTATTATCGCTTTTTGAAGATATTAATAGTTTAATGAAATGTCTAGTCGAGTCTTGAGCTTGGCAGTTTTCAAAAAATATTTGTTTTTGGAAATTACGACTTGTCCCCCATTTGTTTCTTTGTGTATAAAAGTTGCAAGTAATACTTTATTATGAAGTAATAAAGCAATGAATGCTTCAAATCTTTTCGTTTTATTTCATAGTAATTTATTATTTAACTCGGCGATGAGACGCCTAAGCGTCGCACAAGGGGCAAAATATACGAAGCGGGCACATAGATCTAAAATCTGAAAATCATTTGGTACGGGTAATCCCATTGTCTTTGTTACTACCGCATTAGTGGGTTGTTAGATGGGAGATTAAAAATTTACTGTTTTCTACTTACGATTTCAAATTGAAGGAGAAAGAAAAATTATAAATCTGATGCAACCATCTTGGATGGAACGCTCGCCGGCCGCTATCGTGGCCATTTTCTATTTTAAATATTGCAATGATAATATTAGCCGTCGCGTTTAGGCTAATTCAGTTTAGCCAGCTTATATTAAGTTCATTTTCATATGTTACGGGTGAAATGGGTTAGGTTAGGTTAGAACTGTGACAAACGCAAGACGCGCGAGCCGAGCGAGGCCACAAGTTGGTTGCATCAAATTTTTTTTCTTTTGACAAGTAGTAACACTGTAATCTATTAATTTCCCACGTTGCGGATGGCACGACAGTCGTGGCATCAATTTTTTGAACGTGTGGCGTATGACACGAGAGGCGTGCCAGTTTTAAATCGATTAAAACTCACAAAGCAATTTTACAACAATTTTATTTAATTAACGACATTTTACCTATTATTTTAACCCACTTTATAATAGTATTGTCAAAATAAAAAAAAGAATAAACAATATTGTCCTATTTGACCCAAACGTTGACTAGTAGAGAATGCCTTGTGGCATTAAGTCCGAATATGTACCACTCTTGTACATGAAATTTAAACACATAAATATTACAAAAGGTCTCAAGGAAAACACGTAGATTAGCCACTCAAAAATCGCTTAAAACATTGTAGTTCTCTTCCTTGGATTGATGTCAACTGAATTCGATCAAGTCTTAAATCAGTGAAGAAACCAAAGTATATTTTTTTTTATACACACGGCTTATGGCATAATAGGCGTGCCATCATATTCTATGGCGTTAGGCACGCCAGTCGTGTCATGAAATAATTGTTTACCGCCATGAATCGGTTAGCAACTTACTACTTCAGTGGTAACAAAGGCAATGGAATTACCCGTATTACTACTAGTAAGGGGATTTGTTGTAACACTGGTAAGTACAAAGGTGGACTAAAACAGAAATACCCTAATCTTTGTCGGCGCCGTAATTGACGTGAAATAACCCAAGGGCTATGAAGCTGTGCAGGCTCTGCGTAGACGCTACACTATAGCGCAAGGTGTGCATAGTGTACGCTACGCCGTAGCGCTTCGTATGGACGGCGGGCGGCGAGGCGGCACAAGGTCTGCTGAGGCTGAGTAGAGTATGCTATTCCGTAGCCCTACGCTTGGTGTACGTAGACAGGGGTCTGCGAAGAAATCTGCCTGCCTGCATATGAAAGTATACACGGGACTTAAACATCATCAATTTTTGTCAGTCTGTTCGTTCCGGCTAATCTCTGCAATGGCTGGACCTTTTTGACGGGACTTTTACATGTGCATGTGAACTAAGGGACCACACTCGTTTTTCGCAGAATAGAAAAAATGTAGGATTTAGTAGTAGACTTAAAACAATTGTAGGCTAAATCGGGGAATTTGCAAACAAATATAAAAACTACAGCCCTTAAAGTGCGGTCCCTCAGTCCTCACAGACAATCAGCCAGATCTCTGAAAGTATTTGTGACTACAGATATTTAGTAAAGATAGTTACTAAATAACAGGCCACAAAGATTCAAAGTTAAAAAAGATATAAGATATAGGTAACGACTAAATTGTGATCCCTTACTCCACACAAGAAAGAAAAATATTTTCGTGAATATTACCGAATCAAATAAATAAAATCTTTCTTTTTTAACCCCCGACGCAAATGGAGAAGTTTGACCGCCATGTGTGTGTGTGTGTGTGTGTGTGTGTGTGTGTGTGTGTGTGTGTGTCTCTGGCACCGCCATTTGAAAGCTAGTTTCTTGGCGATGGTTCTTATTATCAATATTATCAAAATCGATGCAGCCATTTACTAGATATGGGGGATGAAAGTGGTGATGAATAATCGAAATATTTTCAAATACTCGTATACTCAAGTGGGGTATCAAATGAAAGGGGGCATGTTGTGTTTATTACAATTAGAAATGTTTTATATCAAAACCGTACCTGACTACTCTGAGAAGAAACATCCGAAACAAACTCAGATGGCCTCACTTCCACTGTACATCCACTAGCCGCTAGACGAGAGGACTATCAGAAAATCTGCTTCAGGAATTCGATGCTCTCTGTGACTCGTGCAATGTATTCTCGGAGACTGATACCAGTTCCTAAGAATGCCCGGCTCACAAAGCGCGTCACCCTTGGGCGTGTATTGCCCTCCTTGGAGCAGATGAGCATCCCGAAGAGTATCCTGACCTCATTCATACGACGCTCAATCCTGCATTGTCAGGCCGGAACAGGTTTCGGTCGTTTAGCACTGTCAGTGTTTGGAAATTTGACAATTTGTATAGGCCGTTCTTGTGCCAGCCTCATCCAGCATAATCGTGCGATGGCAACAATGTCTGCAGATCTTGTCGCGTAACCCCAAAACTTCTCTTTGCAATCCTTGAACGCCACTCGGTCACAGCTATTTATACTCCACTTGTCATCATCGCGGCCTTGCTAGGTGTTCTGCCCTACTATGGAGTACTTCAGTTCCACAACGTAACTTCCAATATCGAAGACCTTCTTACGTCTTCGGATTTCGACGTTTAGAACTCGGTCTACTCTTTTTATGCCGAGCACGAAACGCTCCATGACTGTACTGTGTGCACTGTCTGCTTATAAGGCCCAGATTCTTGACAAACTCAGTGAGTGTAGATTCAAACTAATATATAAAACTAATATATACCCTTTGCGAATGGACGTCCACTCGACAAAAGATATAGAAAGTTTTTGACTTTCGGTTATAAGTTTCTGGATTTCGCAGATCAGTCGTTGTTTGCTTTTGAATTTGCAGCCCTAGCATACACATGCTAATAGCATGCTCGTTTGCTACTAGGTATCATGCTCTCATTGCTATCTGTGCCTGTTAAATCCTAATGCTATTTTTCGTATACTCATATTGAATGCTACTAAGTAGCATGTGCTTGAAAGTAGTATGCTACTGTACTACTAGGTAGCATGTGTATTACACGCTGTAAGCAGTTGGGCTTTAGGCAATAAAATTTGAAATATTCTAATCGCGAAGTATCTTTTCCCGAAAGTACCGGAAAAACCGGGATGTGGTTTTGAAAATCCCGGTTCCTAATTCTTTTGTAAAGTGAAAATATAGCGCAAAAGATATAGTTATGTAACACTGTTTATTTTTAAATACACTTATAAAATATTATATCATAGTATACTAAGTTCCAACCCCGCAACCCAACGTTGACACTGCAATTATGCGGTAACCTTGACCTGTAACTGCAGCCTATCTTACCAAGTACTCGGTATTTTATAGCAATCATATCATGTTGAGGCTCATTCAATTGGTCGGGATAGTGAACATATAATGTTATGGAGGAGGGACTTGGAGACCAACTGATTATGACTTGTTGGATCAGTCGAGATGAGTAGTTGGCATCAGGAATGTGGTCCGTTACAGAATATCAGGTTTTTCAGTTCTAGGAGGTCCTGATTGCCACAGACATTCTTCTATAGTTGGTAAAATAACACGTGGTTAGTTTCCTACAGTTACAAGAACAGTTCTCAGCGGACACTAGCCATCGGCGCGGAAGATATGCCTAGAGCTTAGGTGAGTGCGCAGGTGTTCGCAAGATTAAAAAAATCCAGAATGAAACTGCTGATATTCTCCATCTGGTTCGGTAGGTTTGAAAACTGAAATCCATGTTTTGCAGTTATCACTCATCTTCCTGTTAATAATACTCTTCCAACTCGCTCTGTAAAGAATCGAATAAATACTTATGTTTTATATCCATTGAATTGAAGTGTGTTGAATGATGATGAATGATATAAAAATCTAAAGATTTTTTTCTTTGTCTTTTAATTAAACAAGTAGCCATTGTCAACGCCACGTTTAGATTGATTGTGTACATTTATGATGATATGCTCTAAATGGCGCTGCCTGCTTATATCACTGGGACACTGAGTATTGAACCTTGATCAATCTATATTTACTAGTAAAGTATTTGAAAGGGATGCAAGTGATCCATATATCTATCTACTTTTTAGCGTTAAGATGACTAACCTTGGCCGTAGCTAGGGAGGTGGGGTATTGTGGGGCAATGCCCTACCATAATAATACCTTCAACTAAGACAATTTATGCTTAGTAATAACTACTTATTTATAATAGAATATGATGGGAAAAATATAATTTTCTACTAGAGTACCGCCACTTAAGGGTGGAAGCGCCCAGCTAACCCGCGAAATTCAAATTTTCTTAAGTTTTTTGCAATTTGCCGGTCAGTGTCAGGTTTTGTGTTGAACAAAATGTGATTTGTGTGCTACAGAGTGGCGCTTCTGCCTTAAACAATTCCGAATTAACCGCAGTTTTTCACAGTCAAACACCTCCCTCCTAAATAGGGCCTGACAATATTTTTAACTTTATCACCATCATCATTTCAGCTATAACACGCTCACTGATGGACATAGGCCTCCTTCAAAGAACGCCACAACGACCGGTCTAGCGCTGCTCTTTCTCTGTTAAGCCTAAATTTTTAAAATAAAATGACGTGTTGGACCAGGCGCGGTCCCAGCCTAAGTCTTTTGGGGGGGTCACAAGGGACCATAGCCAGGAATTTGATAGGGGACCGTTTGGGGCGAGGGAGGGGGGGGGGGGGTTAAACTATTATCAACAACTTTTGAAAAACGAAATTATGTCAACCATCTCTGAATTTAAATAAACAAAACATTCAAGGGCGCCTAAGGCTTATTTCCGGCAGGTGCATCTTTAGCTTTCAGAAATTGTGTCAGTTTATAAATATATACTTAAAGAATGCAGAATGTCAGAGCGAGCAAAGCGAGGTCGAAAATTTTAGCACTACATCAGGTAGGTTAGATTAATTGTAAAATTAATTAATTGTAAAACTTGTAAATATTTAATAAGAATTTGGAAAAAAAAACAACCTTTTTTTAAACCTGGCTAAATTTTATTCTAAGTTAATGACGCGACATTTTGCGAAAGAGATATTCTGAGAAAGAGACATTTTACTACCAGTAGACATTTTGCAGTCTGAGCCTTTCTTTTGACCATTCATACAGGAATGTGTATAGGAGGAACTCTGTCAGCTTGTGGAGAATTCAAACGTACAGGATATATTAGCGAGTATAGTGAGCTGCAAATGTTTAGCACCAGTTCTTTTTTTAATTTATACAGAAATAAGAATAGAATCACTCTGTCAACTTTTTGCAGAATTGAAAAAGTATATTATGATGTATTGGCGCCGAAGCGAGCGAGAACATTTTTGCTTTGCGCCTCGGATAGGTGGATTTCATAATAGTTGTCGGAGATTTAGGGCTGCTTACAGCCTTGCCCCTGAGATAGTTAGATTTTTCAAGTTTTAAGATAAAGAGAGTGTATTAGGTTCTATTTCTTCATTCATCCAGAGATGAGAATAAAAGTAACTCAGATGCATAAGCGAGCGAAGCCAGCTCGAAAATTTTAGAATTTTGCCTCGAAAAGGTTAGTTTCTCTTGTTGAACGATTAAGCAGGAAATCAGGTAATAATTTATATCCGAAAAAAGCTAAGTTAAGAAGGTTTATCAATTTGGCGTGTATGATTTTGGGGGGGTCATAACCCTGTGACCGCGCCTGTGTTGGACTTATATTTTAATTATGATAGGACAAGATATGGTCTGAGAATAAAAAAATAAATAAATAAATAAAACGTGAGATTTAAAAATGTTTTCAAATATAGCTACGCATGTCTTTCGCACACACGCTAACCGCTGCGCCGCCCGGCGCCGCCGTCGAATGTGAGTGCGTTTCACTTGCACACTGCCACGTGTCACTGCATCGGCTGCCGCGCGATAAATCGCGATCTATGCCTACGCGCCCCGTGGAGAATAATTAATTGTTTATTTTACTATTCTGGCCGTTAGTAATCGCAAAGTTGTGATAATGCTGAGTAGTGTATTCTTCTACCAAGCTTAAATTTGGCACCCGGGGCACGGGCCCCGGCTTGCCCCTCCCCTAGATCCGGGGCTGACATTCAACCATCCTCAATACCCGAGTATTGCTGTCCTGACCTGATAGTATACCACCCATAACTGGATACAAAGTTTACGTAGCGTTCAGCAAAATGAAAAACAATAGGTCATGTGGCGAAAATGGCATTAGCCTAGAGTCTTTGAAAATAGTGGAACCTAACCTATGCCCCAACCATACGTTACTAAGCTCTTTAATAGCATTCTACTGTCTACTCTAATATTATGCTGCTCCACAAAAAGGGCGATAATTCAGATATTAATAATTACATGCCCATTAGTCTCATAACGTATTGTAATTTACTTTTTTTTTTGTTGTTATTATTGCAAATTACCAAAAGTTTTTTAATAGTTTTAAATTGTAAGTATCTTTTCTGGCTTTGTAATATTGTACTTACAGGTAACCATAATTGGTGCTTGTTGTGTTAGCTTGTAAGTAATTGTTGCACTTATAAACATACTATTAAGATCGTTTGCTAACCTAAATAAGTAAATAACACACACCAATATAAAACTTTCATAAAAATAATACAAAATCGTAGATACGTCATAAGATCTGGTGAATTAGATAAGCTTCAAGCTTTCATATAATTGCAGTCAACCAACTAACCTAGCTTTTGTTGACTACTCAAAAACATTTATCCCATCTACACACATCTACTACGCAACATTACATACTACATAACAACAGACATAGTACAGCCGCGATAAAATTACAAAGTTTACAAACTACCAAAAATGTTAAATAGAGAAAGGAGTCAAACAGGGCGTCCCGCTATCTCCTTAACTATTAACAAGTACCGTCGAAAAAATCTTTAGGAAGTTGACAGCCTAATGGAGGGAAAAAGGCATTGTCCTCGGTAGGTACCCGAGAGGAAGAGCAAATAATTTTCGGGTGGGCTTCGCTCGCACTTGCATCATTCCTGAACTTTGAAATCTCGCCTAGGGCGCTAGCGCCTGTAGTGCTAAAACCGGCACTGATCACCTCTCCCGAAAATTAAGTATCACCACACTCCCAAGTCAAGCACGACGAACATGGATGGATTGACCAGATCAGATAGTAAAATACTATAACTTTAACTTTAGTTACGGCCCTGTTTCGTCAGTCCGATCACTATGAACGGCAACACTATTCCTTGGAAGAAGCGAGCAAAGTACCTAGGAGTGATCAACAAAAATGCTAAGTTCCGCTGTAGGTGCCCACGGCATGCAGACTCTCCGAAACTGTTTCTTACGGTAAGTCATGGCTTCACAAGAGCCGTCTTTTATGCCCGCAATGAGAGTCTACACTTACATCTCAGAATGGCTACCATCCTTCAGTTCATGAAACGGCTTTCGAAGCGCTTCTTTGAATTTGCTATAAGTCAACCCAATCCCCTAATTGCATCAGCAGGCCGTTGGAAGCCCTCACGCATCAGCCAGATTCGTCGACCTAGTGATACCCTCGTCTTTCCCGATGACGCTATCACCCCCTTCCCTGTAAAATACAAAGACATCGACCGCCGACATTCTGTCCGCGCCGTCGAGGCCCATCGCAACGTTCCTAATTAATAATAAACTTGTTCCGATCCAGCCTGTCCCATGATGTCCTTCTCCCGTGACGCACTAAGCCGAGGTTCGCCGCGCTCGTACGCCGAGTACCATTAGTTTCTAAGCTTTGATCCCCTTGGCTGGAGGCCACACACTCACGATAACCACAGTTTTGCCCAGTTAAGCAGGCCTCTTAGGTTGACTTGCGAGAAGGTATTAACAAATAAAGGCCCTGTCACTAACTTAGGAGCTGGGGCATGACACATATTTAGAAGAGATTATAAGTATACTAGAAAACTTAATCCAGGAACTCTCAAGGTCTATTCTTCATCGTAGTTGCTTATTGTAATGTCAAATCGTTCGGAACACCTGTATTTGTATTTTACATTTCGATGCTCTCTTAGCAGTATTCAAAAGGAATGGTTTAATTCTAAATCAACGTCGCACACTGGTCCCAAATGATAAAAAAGGGGACATTAAGAAATTTTTGACAAAAGGTCAACCGATTCAGCTTATTTTTTTTTTGTAGACAGCTGATGCAATTACAAATCACTTTTGTACATTGAGTTTTTGCCAAAAAAGCCGTATTTTCAGAGAAAAAAAATATTCAAATATTTTTTGTATGAAAGAAATCCTAATTTTGTCTTTATCTTCCAAGATTCAAACGTATTCAAAATAAAACTTAGCGCAGCTTGTAGAGGGGCTAATTTCTCACTACTTTGTCATAGACACTCAACTGCGATTTTGTGCTCCTTTTGAGTTACATGCACTTTAAATATTTTTTGTATGAAAAAATCCTAATTTTGTCTTTATCTTCCAAGATTCAAACGTATTCAAAATAAAACTTAGCGCAGCTTGTAGAGGGGTTAATTGTTCATCACTTTGCCATAGACACTCAATTGCGATTTTGTGCTCCTTTTCAGTTACAGGCACTTTAAATTTTTCGTTGTCGGATGAGCTTTACTAGTTTTTTGTAGACAGCTGATACAATTACAAGTAACTTTTAAAGATGTATTTTTTGTTAAATAAGCCGTATTTTCAGAGTTAAAAAATTAATTCAGGCGGATTAGAAATAATCTTGTTAAAGATAGACTAAGATGTAATAACATTTTCTTCATTAATAAGTAACTCTTATAAATGTCTTTCTATTAAAAAAAGTCTTATTTTAAATATATCAAATAAACAACTTGGATATCTCAAAACGTGTACAGACATGTTCAGGTACAGGTAATTTATTGTGTGACTCATATTCAGATTATAAGCATTTTTTGGTAATGAGTCATTGCTTAATTAGCCGATTACTTACAATTTGGGCTATATTTGGTCATCTAACGCTAGTGAATGCGTCGGAAACGCTGAATGATAAAAAGGTATAAATTGCAATTAAAACTTTTCCTTCGTACTTTAACGGGCTTAGGACCGTCAAAATACAAACCTATATAATAATATAGGTATTGTATTAAGGCGTACTTAAAAAATTTGAACTACCTGTAACCCTAACGCTTAATTTATCTTTACATGCATGTTTTGTTTATTTATTTATTTTATACTTTATCACTTAATATGTATTTGATTTAGGGCAGGGATCTTGGCGTGCTTATCTGTTTTGGTCACTTTCTTCAATAATAAACGGCACTTGCACTATTAACAGTCTTTTAATTATAGTTCCACAACAAAACACACGCTTTTACAATTATTTTCACAGAGCAATGTTCGTGCGATCAAGATTCAATGTCAAGTCATTGTCACAATAAAATATCAGGGTATAATAAAAATAAACAATATTGTTCTACCCTACTTTGTCCTAATAAGTCATATGAAATGTAAAATACAACTTTTTATTTGACTACCCCAACAGTGGGTAGTCTTTGTTTACAAATGTAATACTTTGCTAGGGCTGTCGTCAACATAATATGAATAAATAAATAAATAAAACAAACACAAAAAATAAAACAAAGCGCATTTTTTTTCAGTACCTGTAAACTTAATAACTAAAGTAAACTATTATTTTACAAATTTAAATAAACTAGAACATAAATTAATTTTAAGCGCATTTTTTCTCAGTACCTATAAACTTAATAACTTAAATAAACTAGATTACAAACTTACAAACTTAAATAAACTAACATGAACGTGCGTATGTTACAATGTGAATTATGCTAGCGGATCTTGTGGGGGATTATTCTCAATGTCGACGTATACTTCTTCCTCATCAGCAACTTCTAAATCGAGTTCATTGGGTGAAACGTCATCCTTTAGAAGATTTTCGGCTTCTTCAAACCTCTGCTGCTTTTGAATTTTGGTGAACTTCGGTGTTATGTTCGTAATGTACGGATCGGAGCTGATAAGTAACTGGTGTAAAATATCTTCATTTGTTTGCATTCTGCCTATCTTTCTAGTATGCTTTTCTCTGATTGAACGAAAATCTTTGTTTCTTGCTTCTGAGGCTTCTTCGGACATCATACCAATTGGAATAAAAGAAAAATGCTGGCAAATATCTGCACCATACACTAAAAGTTTATGTACACTCGAAGGCATGTAATACCACGAGTACTCGCTGACATAAAGTTCTGCTGTTTCTCTGCAATAAATTCTAAATTTTTCAATATCTACATTTCTCCCAGAAGATATTGCCTGCAAAATTACAGCAAATCTCTTAATCAAATTAGCATTAACTCCTGTTATCTCAGCTGACCTTTCGTAATCATTGAAAAACCGTCGAGCTGTATTGCCATCGTTTGTTGTCCCAAAGCCTTGTTTGACGATATCAATCATTAAGCCAGTTACAACAAAAAACTCATGCTGCGTTAACTCTTTTCTTGATTTTCGGAGCAGTTTGTCCTCACCCCGAGCCGCCCATTTTTTGAAATCTAAGTTGTATGATATGTGCAAAATACATTCCATGCATCGCAACCACATGTGAAGTGAAGATAAACCATATTTGTACATATCATGGTTTTCTGGTTTGTTAAAAACGAGGTTCAAGTTGTTCATATCTTTCGGATTTGTTAAGCAAATGTTGCAATTGGCTGCAGACTGTGTCTGTGAAAGTGCCGTGCATACTTTGCCGTCGATCATCGTCATATGCAATTCATGAAATACTTCAAATTCGCCATCAAATAACTTTGTTGGTAGAAGGTTCTGAATTTCTTCTTGTAATGTTGCTTCTACTTGCTGAATATATTCTTTTGTTTCTTGTTTGAATTCGAACATAATTGGTCTGCAATAGTTTGTTGAAGAAGGGCGCGGATTTTCCCATACTATCACATCGTTGTCACTCATAAGGCGAAGTGGCACAAAACTAACCATAAATACAGAAGATTCTGAAAATATGTCACCAGTTGGTTTTTGTTTGTAACAACTTTGTGAAGAAGCTCCGTCACAGCCCCATTTACTAACTAGCTTCAAAACACCACCATTAATATTTGAACCAGTCACTTTCAAAATCTTCTCGGCAGTTAAATCTAGAACTGCCTGTAACTTAATTTTAGCTCCTGACTCCGATATCACAATATCTTCTTTTGCTGGATAGCATTCTTTCTTCTTCAACAGTAACTTCTGGTTAGATGGAAAAGCCGCTGTGCCATTTGTACTTAAAATGGACCTCAAAGTTAGATATTGCCATTTTGATAAACTCAATGCTGTGGCAAGAGCTAAGGTGTCTTCCTCGGAAATCGATTTATCAGAAGCTTTATATAAAAAGTCACTTACTTCTTGCACCTTTTCTGGCTTATTTGAGAGGCACTTAATAACTTTAGAACAAACAGTGCGCCCGTTTTCATTAAGTTTAGCAATAGGAGCATAGAACAGCTCTTCTTCGGAATGCTCCAAAAGAGACAAAGAACGTCTTTTCTTCTGCTTATTTGTTAAATCTTCAAATGGTCGTTTATTTCTAGTTCTGGGAGTATTTGTGGTAGCTTCTGATGTAGATGCACCCGCTTCCTCTTCGTACGATAAATTATGCTCTTCTACGTCTACTGAAATGTCCTCTATGGTATATTCTGGATCAAACAACATAGGAAAATTCACAGAAGTTAAAGTTGGCCACAAAATTTTAGACTCCAACCACTCCTTGTTTTTAACACCAAATCTTTCGTTTCTACCTGAATTGTCCCATCTTCTAGCTAGGTTTGACGTATAATTTTGGCAAAACTTTTTGATAATACTGAGCTCTTCGTTTGGAATTTCACTTGAAATACGATTTATAATGGTTTGAAAAGTAAAAAAGTAAATCACTATTTTTAAGGCACCCACTATTACTCAAAAAAGAAAAAATGTCTAAATTAGTCACAAATGTAGTCATTTTGATACAAAAATGTTACAGGCAAATAAATAAAAGTTACAATGTGGTGATAGTTGATAAAAAATTGTGTTGTTTTTACGAGCACAAGACGCGTAATGAACAAAAACGGGTTCCGCTTGCCCTTATACTATTGATATATGACTCATTACCCAACTATCCCGTTACTTAATGGGGTAGTTAGATAATGGCTCATTACCTAACTACCTCATTACTTAATGGGGTAGTTAGATAATGAGCCAAATATTCTTGCAATTTGGATGAGTCACGAGAAAATAAAACATACTAAGATGTGCTCCTACATAAATACCGCAAAACTACAAAGGGAATTTTTAATTGCAATTTATATACCTATTCATCATTCAGCGTTTTCGACGCGTTCGACTAGATGACCAAATAGAGCCGAAATCGTCACTTATAGGGTAATTAAGCAATGACTCTATACAAAAAAAATTTTACATACGAGTCACACAATAACTTACCTGTACATAAACATGTCTGAACACGTTTTGAGATTTCCTTGTTTGTTTATTTGATACTGATAATTTCATATATTTGTAAGAGTTACTCTACAAGCTGCGCTAAGTTTTATTTTGAATACGTTTGAATCTTGGAAGATAAAGACAAAATTAGAATTTTTTTATACAAAAAATATTTAAAGTGCCTGTAACTCAAAAGGAGCACAAAATCGCAGAAGAGTGTCTATGACAAAGTGGTGAGCAATTAGCACCTCTACAAGCTGCGCTAAGTTTTATTTTGAATACGTTTGAATCTTGGAAGATAAAGACAAAATTAGGATTTCTTTCATACAAAAAATATTTCAATTCTTTTTTCTCTGAAAATACGGCTTATTTGGCAAAAACTCAATCTATAAAAGTGATTTGTAATTGCATCAGCTGTCTACAAAAAAAAAATCAGCCGAATCCGTTGACCTTCTGTCAAAAATTTCTTAATGTCCACTTTTTTATCATTCGGGACCAGTGTGCGTCGTGCAAATTTAAGTAAACAAGCTGCTTTGTTTCCCGGATTATATATTCTCGTGATGATGTTTTGATAATTTGCGTTTTAAAACCTATTTCCACCATAATCCGTAGATTACGTAATTTACAGATGCTAGATTTGTATACCTATTGGTTTGTTTTGTGCCTTCTTACTCAATATACCAAGAGTGTCGTTGTGCACGTAGTGGTTGTGCCAATGAAAATGTTGGCGGAAGCACTATGTGCCCGTTTGGGCGATGGGATGAATTACGGAATGATTGGCGGAGCTTAAAACCGTCCCTGTTGCTGATCATCATCGGCTGTGTACTTTTGGTAGATGCATATTGAGTAGCCGGGGACAAAGTGATATAAGGCAAGTTTTTCCAAGAAATGTAAGTGCGTCAATTCAGATAATTTTGCACATACATATTATAAGCAGGTCGGCAAGCGTCTATACGTAGTTCTACCTTGTTCCGTTGCATTGCAATTTGCGCATCGAACGAAGCGTTTTGTGAGCGTTCGGCGGGCAAGCAGCGGCACCGGCGGCGGCGTCTTCGTGCGGCCTCGTGTGGTTGCGCGGTAGCGCTCTGCGCAGCGTGGAACGCGGCGCGCATTTTGGTATTGATCGGTCGATCCGCGGACCGCCGGTGGCGCCGCGGCGCGGCCCTCGCTGACGACGCGCGCGTACCTCGTGCGGTAGCTGTCAAAACCGAGTGACGTAACTGCTAGGGCGGCGCGCACACGGCCGCCGTCAGCCGCCTGTTCAGTACGTCCGAGTGATTGCTCCCGCCGTGTTGCACTCGACGCCTTGCGTCTGCGGTCCAGTGCACTGTGTTATCTACGCCGCTGATTCCGCGAGGCAGGTGAGGTTGGGGCCGGTGTGGCCCCGGCCGTTTTAGTGTGCCCGTCTCGGTATTGATCGCACCTCGTCTGACTATTTCAATGTTTATAAACAGCCGGCCGCATCTATTCGCTCCCTCTTGTTTTTGATACGTCCGCCTGACAGCGCGCGATCCGGACGGCTGATCCTGAATGCACCGGCCGCACCGCCGGCAACCACGCACCGCTCGGATTCAGTGCACGTATGTACGCTTGCACTTGTTTATCCCGAATTCATTTCCTATCCATATACTGACGACAACGCGTTTACGAAAGCATGGCAGACTATAAATAATACCTAAGTGTTCTCAATACAAATGCAAGTAAACAGAAACAAGTAAGTTTTATTTGAGTTATACCTGAATATCGTACCCTAACTACTGTTGGATACCTACATAATCTTGAAATTCAAATGAAGAGCATCCGGCCAATCCAATGTCTAACGGAGGTGGATGATGCAGGTATCTCAATTGCATTACTTCAATGAACACTGTGTCTCTTATGTAGGTACCTACCTAGTTGATGATGCGGAAGGCAGCAGCTGCTACCTTAGAGGGAGGTAGTGATTATAAAATGTAGCGTAAAATCCATAGAATCGTAGACTCTGAAAATATTTAAACCTATGCAGGCACGTAGTACAAAGTAAAACTGGACGTTTATGAAGAATTGAGGATGAAAGAAATGGTTACAGTGAAACCAAACTGTATTTACTTAAACCCGTAATCGTAATAATCGTGGTTCCTTAACGCGTTAACCTACTTGGCATTGCTTTTCTTAGACGTTGACCTCAAATCAAAATTACATCGATTTAGGAGTTGTTTAGCGAACGAATTAATGGTTGGTCAGACATACAATATGTTAAAACACAGAAACTTCAGATTTGCCTGAAATTTCAGGGTGAAAATAAACAAAAATTGTGAGTGTTTAGGTATTATTCGCTCATTCATATCTTTGTTTACTAATGTACCGGATAAAGGTCAGCTGCTGTGTTTTACAGAGTTCATGGCAGTATTCACGAATAGACTTGATTATTTAAGTCAAAACCTTCACATTTATTGAACCAATAATGTCTCCTTGCGTCCCAATTTTTTCACATTACCTAATAAATTAGTACGACCTAGTTTTGGTAGATGATTAAGTGAGGTCATGTCTCAATTTCTAGGTCTGTATGATAGCAGGAAATGTACATTTTCTTATGTTCGCGACTTCGCTCTTCTAAACGTAGGACATCCTGTAGTTGTTGAGTTTGCGAGTCATCATGACGGAAACGATGAAAGTAGACCAGGAACGCTGTTTATAACTTAAATCTTGGCGGCGTAACTTACTAAACCATTTAACCGTACTAAACTATAACAGCAGTGCAGGCCGGGGTTTAAAAGATTTTGGTAGATCCGAGTGCCCAACACTAACGGAGCTTACCTATTTTAGTTGAAAAAATGTGGCCTACCCCAAGTTTTTGTTTTATGCTTGTACAGACGCCAGCACATCAAGCTACCCGAAACTGAAAAATTTTCCAAATCAACCTTGAACCTAATGCTTTAGAGATAAAGTTGAAAATCTATTAAAGACATTTGACAGATTGCAGTAGCTTGATGTGCTGGCGTCTATACATGTATTTTTATGTAAATAGTATATGTCTGTCGAGTCCATGTTATAGAATTAGCCGCTCTCACGACAGGCACTCGTGTCTGTCGTCTGGGTCTGAGCAGCTGAACGTCCAAACAGGAGTTTGGAAGGTTCATGAGTTACACGTGGCGTTCTGTTGTCTACTTAGCCCAAATGGAATAAGCCACGAATCTATTGTTTAACTTAGGAGTTAGGACCATACACCGTTAAATTATAAAATTAATCCCCTGACATATCAACAAACCATTTCAATACTTAGTTTAAAAATCAAGATCAGAAAATCGAATAAGATCGGTTAGAGAATTAGTAAGATGGTCCGATAATATTTAAACCATCATCGATACTGTTATGGTAAAAGGAGATCAACGTCGAAATAGTAGAGACAAGCGCGATTCCTGAGAACAAAAATTAGTCACAGCTTTGAGTTATAATAACAGTTTACTCCAATAAAAGATAGACGCCGTCTGTGGTCCATAGATGGGAAATGAAATATGACGAGTTTAAACTTCTTGAGATTGCTATATCAAATAAGTCAGTTTTATATAATTATAAAATAGAAACGTTTACGAACAATATACTTGTCAAGGTTAGGGCTACAGTTGTGGATCAATGCAAATTATCGGGCTACTTTGTCATCGATCCTAGCCTACTAAGAACTGTTAGTCAGGTGGAAGGGGTCATGCATCATGTCATGTTACTGTTTCACCGTCACTCAGTCGCAACATCCAGCCAGTAGAGTCAGTTTCAAATTATTCTACTTATTGCTATTGCTGTACCGTCAAAAGTAGCACTATAGAATACCTATATAACTATTTGTGATATCAACGCAACAAACAACCACATATTCTGTTTTAACAGTTTTCTCAGCTGTCCACCTAGCCACCTAGTTAGTATTACCGTTATCTTATAGTCTACATTCCTTGCTTATTTCAACCTTGACATTAGCCAGAAGCATCGTCAACATGATGGTCGTAAAACAGGAACTAAAGTCAAGCTTGTTACATTTTGGCCAGAGTTAATAAACAGTTTTATTTACAAACCTCGCTTGGTCATCGTTGGTTATTATTAGATGCTACTTAGGTAAATGCATCGCTCCATGTCGCCGTGATGATGTCATACGAACAAACAAACATTGAATGTGGTACAATAGTGTCCCTCTCCCTGCCCACGTCACCTGGGTGCGCCGAATCTACGTCCACTGTCCACCTACATTACGCTACACTGTTAACGTGATGACCTGAGAGAGAGACACTTTCTGCCACGATCAATATTGTGCCTAACACTTTATCAGGCGATAAGGATCATTCAGTTGGTTTAAATTAAAAGACTTGACAGAATTTAAAGATTGTTCAAGAGAACAATCTTTAAATTCTTATTCTTTCTTTTTTCTTTTTCATTTTTTAGCCACGCGCAGATTAAGCCGTCGGTAGAGAAAGATCTCTACCGACGGCTTAATCTGCGCGTGGCTGAATAATCGAATAACTAATATTTATGGACAGACAGGGTTAGGTCTGTGTCTACCAAACCAAGCAACCAATGTTTTGTTTGTAAGGTTACAAACAACTTAGGTAATTTTCTGAAGTTTCCTGGCAACAGAAAATACGGTAAAAAAGTAAAATTGAAAACAAACTTAAGTTTAAAAGGCTTCAGTGAAGTCTGGCGTAATTAAAATAGCAAAATGTTTGCTTTGTTGAAAATTGTGTACACCCTAGTGACAGGTTGAGGGTGGCTCGCACTGCTCCCCTCGAAAAATCACGTTTTTCTAGTTCCCTTTTCATACGTATTTGGTTTTTTTTTTAATTTTGGTTAGGTAACAACCCTTTTGCCTCTTGATAAATCATGAACCTTTTACGTTATGCAATTAGTAACTTCAATAGAATTAATTATCGGTAGGTACGACTTGTGTAAGAGTTGTTGATTTCTTATGGTTTCATATTTAACTACTGGAGTTTCGGTACCCGTACAGCATAAACATTATTGTACTTGGCTTGGCGTCGCCTTTTAAATGTTTCAACTTTTACAAGTGATACGTCATAAATTGTATGTCCACTAAAACCCACAAATGCCAGGATTACAGATTGCGAAAAAATATATTTCATCGAGTTTATCGACTTGACTTTATTTAAGTTACGAAATGTCTTTGGTGTGCACATTGCGTTACAAACCAGCTTTTGCTTATGTCATTAAAATAGCGAAACTGTCACAAAATGTGTCCTACAGTGCACGTTGTATAACGCGTGTTAAAATTAAGAACTTAGCAAATGATTTAATTTATTCAAAGTTAAATTGTTCCATTTAGATGTTATGCACACATGCAACATGTTTTAGTAATCACGGAAGTTGAACAACAACAAACATATTCGATCCCACCGGAAATAAATTGTAATGAATCAGCCGTCCACTTTATATTTATAAAAGAAGCTGTGCCCTGCGGTTTTACCCGCTGTTTCTCTATTTGCTCGGCTCCTACAGGTCGTAGCGTAAAGTTAAATAGCGTATAATCTTCCTCAAGAATTGGACTATCATATGAAAGAAGTAGAAAAATAACTATTATAATTTATACATCAAATCCGACTGGTAGTTCCAGAGACTAGCACGGTCGCACAAAAAAAACTATTAAGTCTTATTTTATTAGTATAAATAGAAAAAAGATAAGTAGCTCCTGTAGAAATAGCAAAGTAAGCATTGTTCTTAAAATTTACAAATTTACTACCAGGTTTTTAAAGGTGGACGTGAATAACGGTAAGAATCGTGCTATAGATAAATTTATTGCTGCGATGTGACAACAAGCTAGAATATAAATGCTCGACTTATACCATAGAATAATATTGTGAGGCGTATGTAGTTTACATTGTTATTAAGTTAAGAAACGGTACATTTTGGTACAAGTGTGCGAAGTCATCATAGCAATGATGGATGGCCTATAAGACCAAGTAGTTACCTGTAATCTTCCAGTGCACTAGGTTGTAGTATAGCATGACAACATTACGCATGAATACTTGCAGTTATATACCTCAGCTAGACACGGTCTATTTAACAAACGTCTTTCTCCCTATAGGTGTTGCTAACATTTCCCTGTTCAGTCGCTCTCAGAAATACACTACGCCAATAAAAAACCTAACCCCGTCTTGACCGTCGCCGCGTCGCCGTCGCGTAGGTACCTAACCTACATACACTTAGTTGTTTAGACTTTTTATTCAGTGATTGCACGAAGATGACATTGAAGTTAAAGTAATACACATTTATATCCACATTTTTAAAACCTGATTCGGTTGTTGCAAATAGAGGAATAAAATTTTGCTTATGTAAGCTAGTTACAACACTCGCGTCATCCACCGCAATGTCGGTGTAAGGTACTTATTTACACCTACAGACGAAACGGGATCACACGCAAATTCAATTACAATCTGAGTGAAGTTATATCTTTATAAAAAATGTTCAACTAGTGTGAAACAATCTTAAATGTTGATTCGTTTCGTCGGAGGAAATAAGTTCCAAGGACCTTACTAGATTTAGCAAAGCGGTTATTATAAAGTTGTTAACTATTAAAATCTTTAAGTATGGACATCAGTAAACAAATATAAACTCTGACGGTTTCGTTTAATTGTGTTTTTTCTTATTGAGTTTTTGAGTTATGAGATTGACAGCTGGACAGAGCCATCGAATTTCATAACGCGAAAATTTCCAACGATGTTCCTAGTTCGTCTAGGATGTTGGTTTGGTGTTTCTTGGATGAAGTGGATCTAGCAATAGATCATGTGGTCTTACGAGCAGCCAGTCCATTCTGAGCGAGATAATTGTTTTTAGTCACATGAATGCAATTAATGCAAGCTTCATGTGATGAATAAGACAGTTTTTAACAAAAACTTGAGCATTCGTGACAAAAACCATAGTTTAACAACTGGACAAATTGCACATGTTTCCGACTGACCTAAAATAGTATATTTTGATATAAGTGGCGTAACTGCAGTAACAAATCCCCACGCGTATCAAACGACGTTTTTCAATTGACTTTCGAAGAAATAAAATATTAGAACGGAATGTATTTTTATCAGGTCTTTCGCCAGGTTGAAGAAGAAGCAAAGATATGAGGCCGCTAACCAGCCTAATATGAAAAATAGAAAATTCAAATATTTTTTTAATTTAGAACACAAATAAATGTTAATTTGTTCGTAAATATTTGTATGAAATAATCGTGTTTATCGATTTATAAACACAATTTAAATACTTAAAAAACATTTACGCCGTAAAGACGCATAGCTCTTTGCAGAGATTTAAAAAAAACAAATACCTCCGACTATAGTCATTGAACCCATTTGGACTTGGTATAAGTATAATTATCTGTGGAAATTTTTGAAAATCCTCGTGTCTGAAATACATTGCATGTTGAAACTAATCGTAGTGCAATAAGACCCAGTTTTCGAGAAAGTATATTGAAAAAGGAATTTCAAAAGCAAATAGTTGCACTTTCTCCTAATAATAATTTAATGAAGAAATCATATGCAAAGGTCGGACTGTCCGAGTCATTTAATAAATTAATATGAAATAGATTGTCTGCAACATTTTGGTCTCCTTCATGGATGTTCTGAATTGTTAAGATTGTAGGACATTCTGGTCTAAAACTTTATTCGACCAAGTCAACTCTAATTAGAGAACAAATACCAACCGATGCAGAACCAGTCGAAAATGCTAAGTGACAAAAGCGGTTCTCCGAAACTGTTCCATCTGTACGGTATGGACTCAACATATACGTATCTGGCAGACTAATCTTGCGCAACGTAACATGTTTATAAGCATCCGAGGAGAGGAGGTTATCCGAGATTGCTTGTAAAACTACCCATTCTGACTTGAAATTGTTATCATAGAATGTCAGCAGTAAAATTTATCACACCGCCGTAAATATTGCACTGACCGATAAAATGCGTTGTACTGCAGCTTTCCATCAAATACTGAATAAAGTTTTCGAATGGGTATCTACGTTTTTGATGACAGTCAGTCATGGGCCAATAGGATCTTTAAAGACTTCTATAATTTAGGTAATTTTAATCGTGCCACAATTGTTTGTGCTTATTCAGGCAGGAGTCAGGAATAGTTTGGAATATTGTTTACGTTTTAAGGGCACAACAATTCATTTTGAAGCATAGATTTTCGAAAAAAAATGGTAAAAAGAATCCGTCCCGGACGAGATTCCTGCGTTATCCCGAATATATAGAGGTAAAACGGGTAAATTTGCAGAGACAATAATTACTTTTTAATCAGCGACGGAAGATGCTTCTTAGTTCTTGGGTGAACCGATCACTGTGTCAGCCTTATACCTATTCCGAGTTAAAATTGCCAGGATACACACAATAGTTAAATTAAATTGCATATAGCGGACCGCAGACTAGAACAGCGACGTTGAATAAAATCAGCTGCTTCCTTTATAGCACGTGTGAGAAACGTTATGGCTCGTTCTAATTAGCTCAGTAACGATTGCAATCATGTGTACAGAGTGCCACTGACGCAGTGCCGCAGCAGCAGTAACGATACTCGCCGGGCTCAGCTGAGGGGACTGACCTTTCCCTCACCGTGGAATACTATTTCACTTACATTCCCACACATTTAATCTTGATATCATCAAAAACAGTAAGAGCGGGTTGAGTGATGCGCTCGACGCAAGGATTTCAAATGCCTCTTTAACATTTTTTAAACTTTACTGAACCAAATTTCATTTCTGCGGTTGCAATACGGCACCCAGATTTTTTCATGTAAAAGGATGTAAGTTAAAAACTAATAAGAAGAGACAAAATACGTATTTTTAACAGAACCTACCTACCTAAGTGATAAGCAACTTACAACTGCGAAAATAGCCTCGGATGATGAACTCGCCGATACCAGCTATTATATAAATTATTATAACATTCATAATGTTTAGCACCATAGCGACGACGACGGTAGCGCGCCCCTAAATAGTTATTTTAGTTTACTGAAAAGGAAGTAAACTGACTAACTCCTGTTGAAGGTTTCTCCGTTGTCTTGGTTATATGATTCTATACATCCGTATGTTTACCCGCAGACAGGAGGTTTTCAGACGCTATAATTATGCCTGAAAACCTGAGTTTTGGAATGGGATCGAGACATCTACGTTGCGTAACTGTGTAGGTACTACCTTGACAAACCATTCTGGTGGTTATATCATCTGATGAACTTAGGTAGACGTCTCGCTGTATAAACACGAAGAGCTTTCCTTCAAACTCTATTACGTCATGTCTAGCCCCTTGTCTCGGGTCCTCGACTAGCGCGCTCATTAAAGGAGTACTATTCTCAAACGTGACATGATGACAAGACCACATAACAAAACATTTTGTAGTTTTTAACCGACTTCCAAAAAGAGGAGGTTATCAAGTTGACTGAATTTTTTTTTTGTGTATGTTCAGCGATATCTTCGCCAATTGTGAACCGATTATGATAATTATTTTTTTGTTTGGAAGAATATTATTCAGCGGTGGTCCCATTTACATTTAGTGAAGATCTGATGCTGATTTTCGGAGATTTGCAATAAAACTCTTTAATAAAAGACAGCAATCTGTCGCGATGGCTGCAACCGCTTGGATGTTCATTGTTTACACAACATCATAACATAACATTACGCCTGAATGCTCTGAGATGAGTACAGTACACCCACATTTATCAGTTTGGTATGTTAAGTTCCATTTCACTGGGGCTAAGCCTATTACCATGAGATTACCTATTATAATGTATTGTTAACGGTTTACTAATGTTTCACCAAAATTCCTTTAACAATTTTTAAACGACTTAAAAAAAATGAGGAGTTTCTATGTTCGACTGTATGTATTTTTTTTCTTGTACCTATTGTTCAACGGTTTCTCCGCCAATTGTAGACTGATTTTCATAATTCTTTTTTTATTCGAAAGCCTATACTCCTGTGGTAGGCCTATTGTCACCAAATCAGAATCTGATGATGGAATCCCAGGGAAATCGAGGGCAAACCTCAAATTTTATAGGCACATACAATGTTTTTCATATACTCTCTAACGCAATTCAGATAATTGTGCCTGGCAATCATCATCTCATGTTGCTGAGATGATGATGGATGTTATAAGTCAGGATCAGATGCTGGAATCCCAGTAAAATTAAAGGCAACCCTCAAACTTTATGGGCATTGTTTGGAACAGTATACTTTCCATGTGATCCCATGGTCATCAGGTCAGGATGTAATGATAGGATCCTGGAGAAATCGAGGGTCTCTCCAAATTTTAAATTATCGATAGCTTCGACAATTGTGAACCTATTTCGACGATTTTTTTTTTAATTTTGAAGAATATTATTCCGCGGTGGTCCCGTTTAAATTTGGTGAAGCTGATCTTCGGAGTTATACAATGGAACCCTTCAATAGTAGACAGGAAATCTGTCTTGATTGTTGCAAAACATATTGTTTTCACAATATCATAACATAACATAACGGCTGTATGCTCCGAGGGGTACGCAGATGCGTACAGTACACCCAGATTGCGACAGTTAGATATTAACTACCATTTTATTGGTGATAAGCCTATTACCATAAAATATATTGTGGACAATGAAAAATAAATGAACAAAAAAAACAAAAAACTTTAAAAACACCAAATAAAAGAATCTGAAAAATCTAAAAAAAACCTCTAAAAAATCAAAAATAACTTTAGCTACAGAAGTCGGTGACAGAAAAAGTAAATCAAACAAACAAAAGTAACTGACTTCAAAAGCTAAAGTTATTTTTCACTTTTCTGTGTTTTTGAAGTCGGTTTTATTTTATGCAAAAAAGATTTTTTATACTGAATTGAAACTGCTACTGTATGTTTTTGTGTAAAGCTCAATTATTTTTATTGTTAGTCGTATCACTTCACAGCTGACAAAAAACAAGTTCAAATTCACCGAATCGATGATAGCACCAATAATTAATTTCTCATTAAACTGTTTATTTGACACAGTTTAATTGTGTCCAGAAATTCATGCTAAGTTTTACAGCTTAATGCAATTTCCCAAGATGTTACTTACATACTTATTTCTGAACTACTCGCAGTTTCAGCCAAGTTGCTACAGAATCCATTTCAAGAATTACTACAACTGAATACAAACGTAAATTGGTAAGTTTACCAGAGCTAAGTCCGGAAATTTACGAATACAAAAAATCTACAAAGAGATACCCATTCAGGTTCTAGGTAGAGCTTATTAGACAATTCGATTTTCTGAGTAGAAACAACAAATACATAGGTAGGTACGAATAATAATTTAGTAAAATTCAAGAAAGATAAAAATGCATAAAATTTAATAACATGCGTCTCATTTATTTTTACTTACACAAGATAGGTTCTAAACCAATTAACTTATGCTTATGTCCAAATAATTATATTGTTTAAGTAGCTACTAACCCTGAAGTAGCGAAGCGATCCAAGCATTGATTTCATGATTTTGTTTCAGCCGCCGACATCACTGAAAAGAAATTTGCGAGTTTCGTTCGTCTTATGAAATTCTAGAAGAAAAAACATATGAGGTAAGAATTTCTACCTTAAGTACTTCATGTATGCCTGTGTCCAACCCTAGGTTATGTCCTCCTTCAGAAATCACCAACTAATCATTTGCACTACCATACGTAGTTACAGGGCCAAACTCACCCAGTGGATATTTAAGTGGGCATCAAGCCAAACTCTGAAGAGTAGAAAGAAATTATTGGACCCAAATAGACATCAATTGACACATGCCTTATACCACCAGCAGCGGTTGGGCAGTTTGATTAAATTTTATGCATTAACTAGCTTATGCTCGCGGCTTCGTCCGCGTATAGTGCGGGAATTTCCCACTGGATCGTTATTCCGGGATAAAAAAGTGCTATTCCAGACTGTAATCTATCTCTGTTCCAAATTTCATCCAGATCCGTTCAGAAGTTCTGGCGTGATTGAGAAACAAACATCCATACAAACTTTAGCATTTATATTATGAAGTAGGTAGTAAGAAAAGAAAGAGGCAAGTTGAAAATGGCAAAATAGTAGGTACTTATAAGTAGTAAACACACAAACGTAATAAAATGACCTTTCTTCTTCTTTTGTTTTTAAAAAAAAAACTTGTACCTACACGTCAATAACTTCGATAAAATATCATGTTGGTTTGTGACCTGTTGTAAGAAAGATTTGATTCCAATGTAGTATCTATTCTTGAGTATCGCGATGATAAATAGTATTTTAATCTTATCTAAAATTATTACGCTACTATGCCAATGCAGAGTTATCGATAAATCCCAAGATAGTATCTCAGGACCTACATACTGGTAGTCGGTGGTGTATAGTAACGAACTTGAAAGAAAATACACATTTTTGTACTCGAAATCCTGAATAGTAAATCATAGAACAGGCGCCAACGAGATGATGTACACACTATATTTAGATAATTATATAAAATCATGCGTGCGTAATTATTGTTTGACCTTGGCAAAGGCAAGATGTGGAACAATAGTGATGTGAGCTCATTGGTGCATGTCCAGTGCATGTCGTAATGTCTAAATTGAAACATCAAGTTCTTATTTGTGAGTGAACAACTAACGAATGTTTAGCCACAGTCAATTTCACGATACAACTTTAAAAGCCAGTAACGAAAAATAAAAATAAATTTGTTACTCATCTGCAGCATTCGCAAGTTTTAATCAGCTAATAAATAGTGAGATACCTAATGTGAGATCAAGTTTTACCAAAAGCAACGCCTCATCAGATTCCTAAAAACAGTTTAAATAATATTCGATGTATTTATCTGCAGTTATAAAAATAGATTGGAACTAGGCAGAGCTTACGTAGGCACGAACCGACGTAGCACGCGAATCTCCGCTCATTCAAGATCAAGGTTGAAATCTGTTAAACGCACGGAATAGTTTAACGATCAATTAAAGTCACCAAGCTGCGACGCAATTGACAGCTACTGAGCATTACATTTGAAATCAATAATAACGAAGATGCAAGCACACGAATTAAATAGTGCTCCTAAAATGTTGTAGCTGTTAAAGAGATTTTACAGCATTACATCACATGGAAGAAGCACATCGCTTCCGACCAGATATTATTATGGAAGAAATTAAGTACCTATTCTAGGCGCACCGCTAGGTCAAGGCAAACGAATCAATGCAGGTACGCATACACGATACTATACTTATCGACTTTTAGTGCAAAAAAGTGCCATCAAGGCCAAAGTAATTTAATGGGTAGCAAATGTGGCTATGCACGTCATCATTTTCAATCTAGCCATAAAGATGGATAGCGTTGTAACATCGTGTTTAAATTCCACTTCATCGATAAATAATTTATAGAAAGCTTTTCCAAAGAAAGAGTTTTAGACCCACACAATGCGTTATATGCTTTTAGTAAAACTTTACTGGCCCAGCCCAGCGTTTATGCATTATCAGAAAAATCAGCTTAATTAACTCTTTAGAGTCCCCCAAGGTATAGGTAAAGTTAAGTTAAAATACAAAACGGCTGCGACTACGTCCAGTCTACGACTAAGTAAGTAGGTATTAGAGAGGATAGCTTGACCTATCTGGACGCAAACCACTGGGGAGAACCCGAATCCCGGAACTCCAAAATGAAGATATGCATAATTTTTTTTGTACGGGGGTTTACGTGGTGACTGCTATCACAAGTCTTGAATTTCATTACCAGTTCTGTTTTATAAGCTTGACAAATAAAAGAATTGTGTTCTGGTTTGTCAAGTCTAGACTAAAATATTTAAGATACAAAACTAAGGTGTTCTCCCAAATTGATTGTCAATGTTTGTTAAAGTTATTCAGATTAAACAATGATCTCCAAACGATCTATATATTATTATAACAATCATCTTTCAGATCTCTACAGAGTGTCGAGCGAGACATAAACAACGTTGTGAGTGACATAAGAATAGGACGAAATTAATTTTGTGAATATGGGCAGTGTTACTACACAAGTTTGAATCTGAGGCGTGAATAAAAAGCTGTGAGATTACATGTGGTTAAAGAATACAGAGTAGGCAGCAATGCTGTCGTACATGGTCCCAGTAGAGGAGAAGCCGCCACCGGCGCCGGGCAAGGGACGGCTGGCGCTGGAGCTGGTAGGCACTGTGGGCAGCCCCGGCAGCCCCGAGTCGGCCGCGCGCCGCGCTCGCTCCGCCATCACTAACATCTCCAAAGAGTCCTCGACCAGCTCGTTTGCCAGCGATCTCACCATATCATCTTCGACGCCCACTGGTGCGCACGATAAACCAAAGCATAAACTTCTCGGAAATGGAACCAAACACACCACATTGAAGAGGTAAGCTGTATAATAATCATAATTTTGATGTGTTTAATTTACTTACTTTATTTTATCTTCCAAATTAATGCCCGTAAAATATGCAAAGGTCACATGCCTCGAAACATGGAATTGCCACGCCGCCGCCGCCGGCAGCGGTTAGAGATGGCACATGAAAGCGGCTAGTACATTGTTCGCACAACTTCTGAACAACAAGTTGCGAACTGTTTCCAAAGTCGTGAACGGTGACACGCTTAATTGGTACCTATGGAAAGTGTTGACGAAACCGTATCAAACAGCGGCCGCCGCGCTCGGAGGCGTCTCCATGCTCTGTGTCATCACTGTATCAGAACGAACCATTGTAGAACATGGTACTCTTTATTTTAAGCCTGCAGAGGCCATCACTACCAAATAAATCCGATAAACTTGAATACCTCCTCTACTGAGTTTCAAGCTGGGAAGCTCGGAGCCGGCGGTATCGAAAGTGAGTTAAAATCCGATTTACCCAAGACGAGGTGCGCAGCAGAGAGTTACTTAAAAAAAATAGATCTTAATTGGCAAAATCTAAAGCTGAATTTGATTTGTATCAGACACTTATAAGAGCTTATGTATCGTGTTACGGATTAAACAGCGAAAATGAATTGCGATATAAAAAAGAACAGTACCTACCTAATCTAAAATCGTTGCGTAAAATTAGAGCGTGGAGTGAAATTGGTGGATTGTCTGTCATGGGAAGATGAATTTGTGGTGTGTAATCGAAATTTAAAAGCCCTATTCTTCTGGTATTAATTTCTTCTTTACTATCACACTTTGGCTTTGAAGATTGCGAATGGTTAGATGTTATCCTGAAAAATGTGATCGTTAGATTTCGATTCGCAGCTTCCACGGCTCAAGAACACTTCGGTCAATTACCCACACTGCGTAAATACATAGCTCTGACAATATAGCTATTAATTATAACTTATTCTGATGCAGTATTGACTAGTAGACTATTCTCTACCATAACGAAACTCCTCCTTTCGTGCGTTGTTTTGCCTATCTCATTGATATGTGAAGGTGTACTTATTATTGCATTTGATCAAGATCAATGCACCTTTAAAAGGAATTTATTCTCGGTCTTCATTGCAAATTATACAGCTACATGCGAATATCACGTAGGTACCTACCTAAGTGATTTCAATCTGAATATAAATGTACAATCGTATCATCTGAAAATATCAACATTTAAAGTTTTACTGCGGGAACTCGTTTATAAAACAGTAGTAAACGCAAGCCACTGGGGCATACGCTAATCATATAAATGTTGTGATTTTTAATTGCTATGCCAATTATCCGCCGCAGCCAATTACGTGGTGTGAATTGCTAGAAAATTGTTTATACATTCAAAGTGTGGCATGAACGCATTCTTAAATAATTTAATAAAAGCAACATCAAGTGATTATTGTAAAGTTTAACATTAAATTAATTTCAAAGATCTGTTGAGTTTAATTTTTATAAAATATTTAAACAATTACATAACTTTATTACTGTAAATATAATAAATAGACTGACTTATTTCTTCACACCCGTGTATTCCGGGTCTTCCCAGACGTCAGGCAGGCGCAACCGCGGCTTGTGTAGCCACGATTGGTAAATTTCTAGGCGGCAATCAGGCCTGTGAAAAAACAGTTATGCACTGAAACGGAATCATTTACTTTTCATAAAGTGTTCCACACAGCCTACTATATGAAGAATGCTTTGCTTTGTTTTGCTGAGCCCGGCAGCCGCTTAATACAGCAGCCTTTCACGTAGATTGCGAGCGTGCTTCCTTGTGAAATGTCCATACATGAAAGGCGTTTATTTCGGCCCTTAAGGCACAGGGGCTTGAAAAAAATCTAAATCGTAATCTGAAATGCCCTGGGATTGGACAGTTAGAAACAGGTATGTATGTTTAACTCTGAATTGAATGAATTTGCGTTGCCGCTGCAGAGAGAGATTCACATTGAAATCGTTTGTCCGTCCATCCGTAACTCCGTACCCAACAATCAGAAAGTGTGTTTTAGATGTTCCTTCAAATCTGTATCATAGTTGTTGTCCAATTTTGTAATCGATTACTTAGACTGACGTGTAAAGTCCTGTCTATGCTGAACTATTCAGCTACTAAATGTGACCTTACTTGCTAGCGAGCCATCCTATAACTCCAGTCGACGTGACGGGAACAGGTTTCAGGGATTTCAGTTCCTCTGTCTTAATGGTGACCTGAGAACGAGCAATAGCTGATGTCTCTAGACGAATCGCATCTGATTGGTTCATTAACTTCCTGACGACAGAAACACCACTTTTACGGTCAACGCCGGACCAACTTTTACAGTTGAAAACTAATTGATTTATGTACATTAAAGTGAGACGAAAGTAGAGACTCAACAATTTTAAAGGCATGTTATCGCGTAGTTTTTATTACAATGTAGTTTCACTGCACAAGAACGATGAAGTATGTCCCTAGATATAGATCTATTATCTTTATTAATTTTTCGAATATACTATTTACATTTAAAAATAAAAAAACTATATAAAAATCATTTATAAATATAAAAATAGGAGCCTATCGGTATCAGGAACAGGTTCCAACCTACTAGGTCAATACAGCTCAGGGCTCCAAAGAGAGTAACCTCCTAACAAAGCGCGACGTGTTAAGAAATACGGGTCTCTGAATCAGGGCCCTGATCCAACCGCCCAGCGAGAGCCCCCTTAGGTGTTGGTCGAGACTCTTGGCAAGTAAGCCATTGGCCGACACGACTATCGGCAGAATATGATCGCTGAGTCCAACATCCCATATGTCGACAACCTCGCCTGGAGTTTGACCCAATTCAAGATACTTGAATTGCTTGTCTTTGTAGACTTTCATCATCATCCTCTGCCTAGCCTTTTCCCAACTATGTTGGGGTCGGCTTCCAGTCTAACCGGATGCAACTGAATACCAGTATTTTACATGGAGCGACTGCCTAACTAACCTCCACAACCCAGTTAGTACTGGGTAATACGATACCCCTTGGTAAGACTGGTTGTCAGACTTTTTGGGCCACTGACTGCGTAACGGCTGTCAAAGATCTACAAATGACAGCCGGGACCAACGGCTTAACGTGCTTTCCGAGGCAGAGGAAACTCGGTATGTAACGGATGGTCACCCATCCACAGACCAACCTAGACAAGCACGGCTTAACCTAAAGATCGCCCCGAGCGGCTGTTATTATTTAACCACGAGCTCCTCCTTTGTAGGCTTTCATCATGATGAATGAAATAACGACATGTAAGAAATAGGTAACCGATTTATAGAATTTAGGAACCGACCACTGCTTTCTTTTCAAGGTAACAAAAGCGGTCGATAACTAGCTTAGTGGGAACTTCATAATGATTAGTATCTACCTAAGTGTGTACCTACGTTCGACCACGACCTATAAATAAGAATTAGGTACCTTTACGTATGAGATTCGTTACGTAAGCTATTATAGTAAATCCACCGGATAGAACCTACTTATGCCACTTCGCTCAAATTAATGTAGACCTATTAATGTGGTGGTCTAATGTGGCAATAATATAAATTAAAAAAAGGAATTCCAAGTATCTACTTAAAGCAGAATGTCCCGTAGACACATTAGTAGATCTAAATAAACTTCACTGGAGCTTTCTAAACATTTGAACAAAAATACTGAAAGGTCAACATTTTCTAAAGTATTGAAACAGATTTTTTTAGTAATTTTGTCTGTTGTAGAACCATTCGTGAACTAGGAACGGTCGTGTTCAACATTGGTTTCGCACGAAACTCCAGCGCTCACGATAAATTTGATCTCCATGGCGAATTCTGACGCTTTGTTGGGTATCAGGACACTTGCGCGAAAGACACTTGGGCGAACCCACTTGCGTGAAAAACCACACTTGTGCAAATTGACGCGAATCCACTTAGACGAAAGATATTTGCGCGTATTTGCATTTTAATGGCCAGTCAGATTCCTCACAAAAAAAACGTAACATCACGCCCGATATCCATGACGTAAAAAAAATGTCTTTTCTCGCAAGTCCTGATACCCAACAAAGCGTCAGAATTCGCCATGGAGATCAAATTTCTTCGTTTTGATGCAGTATTGACGTCAGGAGCTGTCTTGCTGCATTAATAGTTGACAATGTGGAAGTAACGCTAAATTAGTAGGTATTTAATGCGAATATCGTACACGGGTAACATACGTAGGGATGCAGACATAAACAATCGATCCGTGTTATAGAAAAGCCGTTAGTCATCCAGATACATTCCTTACTATAGTGGCAGCTATTACCAATTAGCTTGTTCTAGTTTCAACGTAGTCAATTAGGTACCTATTACGTGAATTTAAACGCGTCAATCCTGTAACGTAACGTGCTTTGCATTAATTACGTAACTCACGTTTCGTTACGACGAGGAAATTTGCCCTTTACAGTGGACATATTATGTTTAGCTAGATGCAAAATCTCAAGAGTTCATATAAAATTAGGGATCACCTACTGAAACTGAAATTTGCACTAAAACACACGATTACTGTTGAACTTTTTTTTTACTTTAAATACTGCCACTGAATGAAATACTTAGCTGTATTAAGACTACTAAGAGTGCAGGTTATTTGCGTTAAAAAAATTAACTCTAATAAAAACCAGATATATTCACATTTCCAAAGTAAAAAAAAAACGATCGGAACTAATGATGAAGATATCTGGGTTATGATAAAGATAGTTATTATAAATTTATTTGTACCCTATTATTAATTTTATTTGACTCAAGAACCTACGTTCCTGAGTATAAATAATCTCTCATTATGTAATATTGTGCATGTGTAAAATGTGAATCTGAATATAGGTCAAAACCTAATTATGATGCAATTTTGTTCGGTAGAAAGCTTAACGCTAAGCCAGATTAAATATTGTACCTAGTACATAGGGCCGGCTGAAAATTGTCCCCATCTATATACATATTTATTGATAAGCGCAGATTTATATTTATTTTAGTCGTGAAGTAGTAGAGCTGAGAGAACTAGATATAAATCTTCAAATTCACATGAAATAAAGCTAAGTCCTAATGCAGAATGATTATTAAATTTTCAAGTTGAATTAACACCGTGATATTAAAAAACCAATTACTTTCACGATTACTTACACTCTTTAACCATCTCGGAACGACAACTTAAGTTGTTTGGTCGAAAGCAA
This sequence comes from Noctua janthe, assembly GCA_910589295.1. Classification (NCBI taxonomy): domain Eukaryota; kingdom Metazoa; phylum Arthropoda; class Insecta; order Lepidoptera; family Noctuidae; genus Noctua; species Noctua janthe. The sequence continues at coordinate 10,452,559 of OU342552.1, forward strand.
GAAAATTACTTTACCTCTCCAGTAAAGCACTTGCTAAAAGTGGCGACGATATGACTACGTAATTTACTGATCTATCTGCTTGTAGAAGCAACTCAAATTCTAGAGTTTACAGTCGTTAAGTTTGCTCATTAATCTTGTTTATAGTCGCAGGTTCCAGAGATATAGACATAAGTAGGTATAAAATATAACAAATGGGAAAAAATGTATTTGCAAATTCCCCAATAAATTGTTCCAATATGGATGAGGTATGAATGATTTATTGAGGTATAAAATCATACTTTCTTTCATCAAGCAGCCAGCTCCATCTTTCGAACCACATCTTTCTGCAATTATCCTGTTTTTGCCATTGCGCTCGCATTTGAAACGCTTCCGTGTTTGGGTCATACTTCTGCGAAGTCATTGTTAACCTGTGAAGATAATAATTTTCGGAACCATTAAACGAGGTTCTATCTATAAAAGGCAAAGATCACAAGACATGGTCTTAGTATAGGAGCAAAACAAGGTACTGATCTGACTGAGCCGGGCAAGATGCCAACATCACGTCTTTGTTCAAGTGATGTTTGATTTTATTGAGAAACGTTAAATATGGTATGAGAGCAGAGTGCTGGAACTAGCAGCACTTAAGGGATCCTCTTTATACACTCGTGTTTTAGGTCCTTCATGAATTCTAGATGTGCCAGATGTGCTAGATGAACCTAACTGCAACACAACCGAAACAGTACACTGCATCCTTTGTGTGCAAACTGAATAAATATTCAATTTAGAGTGTGTAGATAAGTTAATGAAAGAAACCGTTTGAAATATGATAGATAAGATTAATTGACTTACAGATAAATTTTAACTGTATCTGGTGCTGGTATAATGGATTTAGCAATTAGTTAACTTGAGGCAGTATTTAACTCAAATGGATAAAGATATTTCTGCACATAGATGATGACTCAAACTGGCAGGCCAGATATAAAAATCAAGCTTAGATGATTAACGTTAACAACGAGTACGACTCAGATCTTCGCTCTGCCGATGACATTGTGATAGTGTAAGATTCTGGAACACTTGGTCCTACACGGAATGCTGCCCAGCGTAAACAAAGTTTTGGGGCAGGTCGGTCCCGGCCTGAATTTGAGACTAATCTGAGTTAAAAAGCTGATGGACCGGGTGTTGTGGAGCAGCTTGGCCTATGATGATTGAAGCTATAAGTATTAATGCATAATGTGTTCATTCTCCCTTTAGAAACGGGTAGGGTTGCCAACTGTACTATATATAATATATAGTATTGTACTATATTTCGGGTCTGCGTACTATATACTGTTGAAGAAATATAATATTTTCAAACAAATATTTGATTTTAATTATTTATGAACGACTGAACGTGCCTTTAAATTAACTTTTCACCGATGCCATAGCATGTATCCCAACTCATTTGTTAAAGTTTTTGTAGTCAGTTTACTGACGAAACTACAGGCCAAAATTGACAGCATATTTAAAAAAAAATGAGAAAATAACTTAAGTACCAATTTTATTTAAAGTAATTTCATTCCTGTTCTCTATTTCCGCCAGTTCCGCGTTCACAAAAGGGTATTTTTGGTTATGAATTCGAAATGGCGAGAAGAAAGAAACGAAAGTAGTATCGCATTATAAAAGCTTTTAATTTACATCGCCGAAGGAATGTGGGCAACCCTAGAAACGGGGGTTCACCATAGAATAAATATTTATTAATATGCGCAAACTGAATAGCGAAAAACGAATTAGATCTCTACTTTCATAATTGTATGCAACCTACCAAAGTAAAGGAATGCTAGAGGCTAAAGGCTGGTGTCAGTTATAGTTAAAGTGGGGCAGACTTCACTGAGAATGTTAAGTAGCACTAAGCCGCGGATCCGGAACTGTATTGAACGTAAAAATTACGTGACTATTGTGTTGCCTCCTTGTCTAAAGGATAGAAGTTTTTTTTATATTTTGGATAGGACAGTGATTAACAGAGTTACTAGAATATTACTTATTATACTAGAATATTGTTACTAGAATATTATTTTTTCGTTCAGTGTCAGGATAGTTTTGAACCTACAATTCATTAATTATCATTATCACTGTTCATAGGTAGCACCAGCTTTCCTTAGCTACCGATTGAGTACGTTTTACCTGCGTAGCGACGTACCTTGTCCGGAATACTGGTAGCCAAGTGATACATGCTGCCCACATGACACGAGTAAAACTCAGAGAGTGCACTTTTTCGTGTCATGGCAACTAGCCCCAAGGAATAAAGGAACCTACCTTTTTATCTAACAGGTGTTAGGCACAGATAAAAATGAGAACTTGGTATTTTAGTGGCAAATGTTTGCAATCAAGGATTGACTTTTGTAGGAACAGATACTGCAATTCCCTTATAAATTCGAAAATGTGGTAAACTAGATTACATGAAAATCACTTGGTTTCATAAAATTATATTTACGAAAATTGCTCTGTAAATTGACAAGTAGATAAAGTGCCTGTAAATTTTTTGTTCCTGCCAGAATGTTTTACAAGAGGTTTTATTGCAAGTGCGTTACCCAAAGAGGTTTTATAGCGCTTACTCGAGTTTACATGCTATTCACATTTCAAGTACATAACTGTAGATTAAATTTTAGAGTTCAGTTACATACCGCCAGCTCACAATTTCGCACGGTGTCGTATAAGAGGAACGACCTCCATTAACATTTTTTCTCTCGCCAAAATACACAAAACATTGTCACTGTCAAGGAAATGTCAGTTCGTGCCAGTCAAATGAGTGTCGTCGTATCGCGGGCTTTGAGGTTGATGAAATATCTTAAAAAATCCGATTTTATCTCGATGTCTAGCGAAGTCGCGGATGGCCTCCGATATCGGAGGCCATGAACAAAGCAAGACAATTTCCTGTGCGTTCGATACATCTCACTGATAGTGATATGCACTTTCACTGGAGGTATTTACTTAGGTAGGTACGATGCGGTACAATGTAAAGCATTTAATTTGCAAAGATAGAAAAGTTTACAAAAACTGCTTGGTAAGATGTTTGTAATGGACTCAACACACATAGTCATCGAAATGCTCGGTCAGCTCGGTGGCTCTAGCGTGTAGAGCCCATAACGATTTACTTTGAACGACAGCAATAAATTGGAAATAGAACTATTAGCAACATGTAGAAAGCGACGCCATAAATGTATTGTTTTATATGATAAATTAGTCACGCGTGAAGGAAAGCTAGTTGGGTAAAGCAACAGTAACAGAACTTATTAACAAACTAAACTAAACATACAAGACACGCGCGAAAAACAAAACCCTTCCTTGGCAGCCGGGTAAAAAGAAGAAGGTAGCTCCATTTTCGACCCTCATTTAAAGTTTTAAAAATGTAAGACCATAGAGGTCGGTAGACGACCTGGTCCCGTATTCGACAAGTCGTAGGTATGTCTATATCGAGGGCTGGTTGGAGGAGGCACTGGAAAAGTGCTCCTGGAAGGAATTGGGAGAGGCCTTTGCGCAGCAATTGAACATTGTATTCTAATGAAAAAAATACCTAGATAATTAAGTACCTTGTCTTGGTGTGGCATGCCGAAAAATTTCTAATCAAAAGTCACAGAGAATAGAAAACAAATTACAATTTGTTCCTGAATCTAACTGAGTTAAGTGTGTATTGAACTTAAAAATTGAATTATTAACGTTGTTTCGTTTTTGTAGGGTGTCGTTCGGCAGTTCAAAAGGGTCGATGGTGGAGACCCTAATCTACGAGAGTCCCCTACAAGAGGAGCCGGAGAGCAGCCCGCCGCCCAGGGTGCAAGAGACGGCGTTCCCCTACACGCCCATAGAAGACGAGTACGTTTTGTTCTTTTGAGTATGTTAATTATTCATTTTTGTTCCGAATTCACGCGAACGTTTTTTTTTTTTTGTGTTTGTTTTTTTCAATAATGTTTTTTTATTATTTTTCGTTTTATACCGTCAATTAGTATGACTTTGGTAACATTGAGGATGTTTTTTCTCATCGTCGTACCTACCTACTCAGGCTTCTATTGTACTCCCACAAGGCAATTTATTTCTGTATTTACAGCTAGGTAATAGGATTTACTGAAAGCATGTACCTATGCAATACGTATGCATAAGCAGCAAACTCGAGATTAACATGGCCAATACCCATGCAGACCTAATAAGCGCATGATTCTCGAACGCACTGGCCTGACAAATTCAAATGGGCATGCATTAATTAAGAACACCAATTGACCGAAATGCATGAACTTTATCGGAATTTGGCACCTTTTACCATAATTTAAATGCCATTGCACTTACGATTTCGTATTCTAAGTATCTACCTACTCTCATTTTGGCAAATTATAAATTAGATAATTGTGCCTAGGGCCTATACAGTGAGAAAGAACTTTAAAGTATTTTCATGTAGAATAAAAACTTGTACCTACCTAACAAATATAATAGGACGGATATCTACACGATGCAAAATGCCACGACGCTTATCTAATTTGTTTCTCGCAATGTAATAAGCTTCCCCCAACCACCCAATACACGGTGCATAGAATAGCATAGATGAGCTCTCTCGGTTCCGCAATCAATAAAGTGCATCAAATCGTCGTCGCTCTTTTTTTATTTTCCATAACTAACAGCTAACAGGCACAAGCTATCTATGTTGAACGATCTCTTCACCAGACATTATCGATGTAGGGGATCTATTTTTTAGTTAACTTGGACAGTTTCAATGACTGACATTGTTACGCATATTTACCTATTTATTTTGGACTAACTGGTCTTTTGCGTATTTGATCCCATACATCCTAGTAACAATTCTCAGACATCATGAAAACCATAATAATAGTGGAAATACGCATAGGTCAGGTGGGCCTCAAACTTTATAAAGGCACCTCCAAGCGATTGTGCTCACGGTGTTGTTGTTCGCGAAGACGCGCAATTACCTCTTCAAACGCAACTAGCGCTGCTCTTTCCGTCGCTTAGACGACGAAAAACGAAAACCTAAAATAACGCCGTGTTTGTAGGCCCTAACAAGTCTCTCTATAATGACTAACATAAAAACTAGGTACCTACTTATCTTTTTATTTTAAGCTGATCAAAACCTATAAAGAAGCATAAATTTTCGCATTTCACCTTGCAACGGCACATCAGCAGGCAACGATAGGTACGTTTTAGGAAGTACACATATTTTGAACAATTTGTATCATGAGTTTGTGCTTTGTTTATTAAACTCAATCAAGCACCCTCTTTTAATTAACACGGTAGTTGCCAAATGGACAAAGCCAAAACAAAACAATCACAGGCAAGTCTTTATCTACCTGTAAAAACTATAGGTACCGTAAAACGCTGTAACATTGCCTCGCATACCCAACTTTGCCAATTATATGAATTTACCAATATCTTTTTAAATATTGGTTGTAGCAACTTCAAATTGTTGGTAGTTATTTAAATCATTACCTGGCAACACGAAAAACCCGCCGCCATGTTTGTTTCCTTTAAAACCACATGACAGCGAGTTGTCAAACGCAACGAGTGATAGCCGGCTTCGAAGCTACGCGACAAACTTTTTCGGTAAGTCCATAAATATTTACAATTTCGACAAAGTTTCGATATGTATATGTTACTTGTAAGTTATCCTATAATTCTGAATTAATTTTGAACGTTTATTGTGACAAATAAAAAAGTTATAAATATTTCGGCAAAGTTGTCACAATCATTTCGATCTTGTATACCCAACTTTGCCTGAGCTAGGGCTGTCGCTAGCACCGTTGATTACACAACTGCTCAAAAAAGGAGAGTAATGCTTTCAGCGCGTTCATATGTGGATGTGGTTATATGTATGTTTGTGGCTTTTTTAATTACCATAACTTCTAAACGGCTGAATTGATTTAGATTTTGTGATATCGTTAAACATCATCTCGAGTGAGATAGGGTAGTTTTTTCCGGTAGGTAGTCGGGTTAGTTAAAATCTTAATTTTGGTAATGGTTTTGCTGTTGGTATGAAATGCATGTTGCATAACATTATAAAACAAAGCTTATCATTTGTACCTACATTAAAAATGAACTTCATATGTGTTGTAACCACTCTGTTGAGACACATTTAGCAGCTACACTAACAGCTACTATAAACTGCATGATTCCTAATATTTCAGTCGTGGTTTCTTTCTTTTAGATTAAAAATGAGAAACAGAAGAAAGCCAGGGTCCAGGCGGTATAAAGATTATGAAGATAGTCTTCTTAATGTTGCTGTAGAGCTCGTAAAAAATAAAAATTTGTCAAGTTACCAGGCTGAAAAGCAATTTGGGATCCCCCGGCGAACTATTGCTAATAAAGTTAAATTAGTTCATTTGAAAAAAATTGGTTCTCCGGTTAGAATAAGTGAAGAAGACGAGAGAAAAATAGCAAATGCCCTAATACTTTGTGGAGAATATGGGTGTCCACTGACTCGTCTTGAGTTGCGTATGATAGTACACAACTATTTAGTTAATAATAATAAATCTTGGATTTTTAACGACAAATTACCAGGTGAAAGGTGGGTTCGAGATTTTCTTAGTCGCCACAAAGAGAGATTGACATTGCGATCTACACAAAATATAAAAACTTCACGCGCTGCTAAAACAGTAAGTGAATATGAGGAATATTTTGAAAACCTTAAAAAAAGTCTTGCGAATGTTGAACCACATAACATAGTAAACTATGACGAGACTAATTTATCAGATGACCCAGGATCGCAAAAATGCATCTTTAAAAGAGGAACCAAATACCCAAACAAAATTTTGAATAATTCTAAAACTGCTATATCAATTATGTTTGCTGCCACAGCTTCAGGAGAACTTATTCCGCCGTATATAGTATATAAATCTGTGCATTTATGGACCAATTGGTGCGAAGGTGGGCCGCCAGGTTCAAGATTTAATAAAACAAAGTCCGGATGGTTTGATACCGACTGTTTCGAAGACTGGTTTAATAATATGATTTTACCCTGGGCACAAAAAGATCGAGAACCAAAAGTTTTGATTGGAGATAATTTATCATCACATTTGAGTATACAAATTATAGCTAAATGCCAGGAAAACAATATAAGATTTGTTTTTTTACCCCCGAACTCAACGCACGATACTCAACCCCTGGACGTTTCTTTTTTTAGACCGTTAAAAAGAGCATGGAAAAATATTTTACTAGATTGGAAAGTCAGACATCCATCGGCAAATTCCTTGAACAAACAAATATTCCCAGAATTACTCCGTACATTAATTGATACAATAAAAATGAATTCAGATGCAATAATCAAGAATGGGTTCAAGGCAACAGGTATATACCCCCTACGACCAGAAGCAGTATTAAGAAAACTTCCAGAATATAAAGAAAACAGGGAACCACAAACGACCATCGACGAAACTTTCATAAACTTTTTGAAGGACTCCAGGTCACCGTCTACCAGCAACACTACAAAAGGACGTAACAAAAAAATATGTACACGACCAGGAGAATCTGTTTCTACAGATGATTTCAGATTGAATTCCAATAATAGACTATCGGAAATCAATGAAGACTTAGAGGCAAATGTTAATTCTGTTATTTTCCCTGGTACTAGCACCAGTGTAGACAAAAACTTACACATTTCAAAAGACCGCTTTTTGTTCCGTAAATCACCTGTTGATAAAATAAATACCATTTCTGAAAAAAGAAAACAAATAAAAATACTTTCCAATATAGTTTTAAATTCATCAAATAAGCAAAACGATCACGATTCTAGCAGTTCGTCAGTATCGTCATCATATTCTTTACACGATGATTCCGATGATGATCCATTTATACCCTCTAATAGCGACACAGAGAGCGTTCATGACAGCGATTTGTTTTCAATGGAAGAAGATAAGTCTTCTAATGATAAACTAGAAACTGGAGGGTACGTTCTGGTTAAATTTTTGAACAGCAAAAATGCCAAATATTATGTGGGTAAAATAATTGATTGTAGAGATAACGAATTCACAACGAAATATTTGAGAAAAAATTCAAAAGGATCTTTTTCATGGCCCCTAGTCGATGACATATCTGTAATTACACTGCTCGATATTGAGAAAAAATTACCTAAGCCCCTAGTTGGTCGTCGTGGTGAATTAAAATTTATTATAGACTGCAAAATTCCAATGTCAAATATTTATTAATCCGTTATAAAACATTTTACATTGAATGTAACAATAATCAAAAGACTAAAGAAACCAAAAAGTGTGATATTATGTTTAGAATAGAAGTAAGTAATTGATAGTGGCGCTAGTTAGCTTCTTTCCCTTTTATCGCTTGACTGTGCTAACAGAATCAACATAAGCTCTCTCTCTAGTATAGGTATGTCATGTGTCAATACTCACAGAACAGCTCAGCTTATAGTAAGACATTGTCACTGACTTACGGTCGACTGTTCTATATTTACAATTTTGATTATTTTGTAACTAGGTAAGACCTAAACAAATAGGCACGAAAGAACACCAATGACAATGTTTAAGTTTGTTTTAAGATTTTTGATAAAGATTTATACCTGATTTGATTATTTTGTACTATGTGTAGTAGGTTCTAAGTACCTACCTATTTTTTATCTTATGAAGGCGGGTCATGTGACTTTTAAGACTGATTATATGGTTGAAAGTGGAATAATTTACCAACCTTAATGAGATAAAAAGACTATAGGTACAAACAAACCAAACCTCAAACATTAAATAGGTGATGTCAATGAGAATAGTTTTAAGCTCTAACTTTTTATAATAGATTTTTGTTAAAAATTTATAATGTGGATTATTTTTATAAGTACTTACTAATACTAACCAAAACAAATACTGGATGTTATACAATTTAATTTCTTTCTTTATAATTGATGAGAATACAATTTCATTTTAAAATACAGTTTTATATAATAAACAGTATTAAACACATTTTAGGTCGTTTTACTCCATAGTGTATGCGACAACCCTAAGCAATATCAAATAAAGTATGAAACTAACAGCAAAGTCGAACACAACATTGCCTAGCATTGTCTCTAGTGGTATAAGCAAAAAGTGACTGTTTTGCAATTCTTATCCCTATGTCCCATTAATAAGGGTTAACTTCAAGTGCAGGAATGATGTACTTAAGTTGTTTAGAGTGTCAAAATTGAAGCAGGCAATGTTACAGTTTTGTGGCCCAACTTTGCCTAGTGATTAAGACTGTTATATTTCGAAAATGAAACAGAGTAATCATAGTTCTAAGTACACTGCCAATGACCATTAATATAAGCTTTATCCCCAACCTGACAAGGGTGAAAATTGATTGTAATTTTTCGAAATATGTCAATGTTTCTATAAAACTACGGCAAAGTTGCAGCAGTTTACGGTAATGTTATTTAAGACATAATGCACATTGCAAGGGGTCCATCGCTATAAAATAGCAATCAAGTGAAACGGTGGATGTAATTCATTGATGTTGAATGTTCTACGATGTTCCTACCTCAGCTCAGGGTTAGAGGGGAAAATAATAATTTATTCGGTATGCAATCCGTATCTGTATAAATGTAGCGCCATCTATTGAGCTACTAAGTAAAACAATTCGTATCATTGTGTAGCATTCAGTTAGTCATAATACTGACATTATTATTAATTAATTAAAGATTGTCATATGTTTTGTGCAAAAATATTTTATAAATTCAAAGTAAGAAAAGTGACAGCTATAATGATGTCTCATGTAAATGTTATCGCGAACGCTAACATTACGTCACTGGGCGAGCTGGCTGCGTGCTCCGCTTGCTTCGTTCCGTTCCATTCCATTCGCCACGGAGCCGCGCGCGACTTCCGAGATCGATGTAGTGGGAAACATTTTTGTGAAGCGTCGAATGGACTAAACCCTACACAAGTACACAGCGTCAACTGCGCCGATGTTTTTATTGACTTGTTAAGGCAGTTACTTAAATAAATTCAGTGTTTATTAATCAGTAAAACGTGAACAGTGTTAACGTAGTGTGTGGATACTTTCAAGGTATGTTATTTACATTAATCACGTCATATTTGTTGTGCTGCAAACTGGGTGTTCACTTGCCGATGGTTTCCTGAAATAAGATTGCGCACAGATTAAAAGTATGAATTTAAATGCAATGATCCTTCTTTTGGTCAGTGTTAACGTCGCGAAAAACGTGAACTTGAGTTGATTTGTCTTTTCATATCTCGAGTTTTGTGCGGATAATTCGGTCACAATGACGTCATGAGTACTGATTTATAAACATAAAACGGCTTACGGTTCCATCCAGCAGTCGGGAACACAAGGTCATTACTCAGCACGTACCTACAAGTAGTAAACATGCATTGGCAATCGTTTTAAAAACTCTATTTTTAATGACACCATCAGTTGTCGACATCATTCATTGAGGGCCCGCCCTGTGCCGCTTCGAGGCCATAACAGGCAGTTCGTCTCGTGCACCAATTAGGCACATCAATTTCTTAACAGCTTGCTGATAGGTACTTAGGCCATTTCACTTGCATTCTGTAGTTTTGTAAAATCTGTACAATTTCTCTGCATGTTTTTGAGACTTCTGGCTAATTGTAAACACTGACCTAAGTTAGGCCTAATAAAAACGTTTTGGAATTAATTTGTATTCTGAGAAATGTATTGAAAGATCAGGAAACCATTAAAATCAGGAAAGCATAAATAGCCTGGATGAACCCCACCCAGAAACTCCTGAAAATTATTTGCATTGCCTACATGTAAGACTGCATAGCTTCTGACCTACATCAAGCATCATATACTAGTATCCAATTAAGTCACATGATAGATGATTGCCAATGTGAATAGAAACCTGTTGTGCAGGCCGTACTGTGATTTAGAATTTAATGTTCCTACTGGCTTTATACCTTTACTTCTCTAAAAAATCCAAGAGTCAATGATAACTCAGAAAAATACTGTTACCAGATTATATAATATAATTTGAAAGGGTGGAGACATTTCTTTTTTATAATTAAAAACTCTTTGTTTGGTGTCCCAGTTATGTGATTGTATTTTTGTAAACAAAAAAGTAAAAACATGTGAAAATTTTTAAGTGTATAGGCAGCATAAATTGGACTATCAGTAATTTTATTTGACAAACTTATTTTTAAATGTTTAATGTGACTAATATGACATTTGTAGAAACCGAGTTAACATTGTATGTGACCTTGGGACTATGTCAATTAAGCAGAGCGATGATATTTCTCTATTTTTACCATCTGTTGATTCATGTGTTGTTAAGGAATTTGATGATGTCAGATTTTTGTATCATTCTTGTGATGATCTGCTACAAAATGTGGGCGGGTGTTCCAGCTAATGTGCATCCATCTACTAGATGATTAATGTCTTGACAAATAATGTGTAACAGACACAGAAGCACAGGTCTTAAATTTAAACCTTATCAGAAATTGAAAGTAAATGATGTCATATCATTGTGGTGGGAGATAGTTTATTTGGGTGTGACTTTTTTATTATGATGTAACCAACCTTGTAATATTTTATTTTTTAACTTTATTGTTCAATAAGGTTGAAGATACAGTAAACAGTGAATTTAAAGAATGCCACTATCCCAATTATGCAAATGAGTTGTTAAATTGAATTAAACTGAACAAATACTTCTATTTAACAAGTCAAAATGTTAAGTATGAGCTCAAGATTGGAGCTAAATACTGTGTGGGCGATGAATATAGTCATCTACTAATAAAAGAGGTTCCATAATTGAGTCACCTTCAATGTTAATAAGCGCGGCGCTAGCGTCCCAGCCATGCGAATATTTTCATGACGACTTGCAAGGCGAATATTGCTTAGCATTATGTACAAAATTCAAATAGTATCAGTTTGAACTGCAATTTAACATAAGTAGACTAGACGATGATACTACCCAGTTAGGGCTTGTGTCATCACCTCTGCATAACAACCATTAACTTAGGTATGTGATTGTAGATAGTTTTGTTTTTTTTTTTTCACTATTTAATTTATCTCATTGATAGCGACGGGCTTGAAGTCGTAAAACACGCCCTTATTGTTGTAAAAGAGGAATAGTTGCTAGGCATGTTGCAGACCGGCTGTGCGGAGTATGTTGATAATCATTCTTATTGTGATGTGTTTGAAACATTTTCTTATATTATTTTATTGTCTTAAAAATAATTATCTGCTTCATTAATACATACAAAAGCAGAAAAAATAATTCATAGGCTTTTTATTAACAAGCCTAGGTTAATTTTTTATTGAAATTATAATTTAATAAAATTGTTTCGATAGATGTAAACCTTCATGATAATATCATATGCTAACCCTTTGCTGAATTTCATCCTTAACAGCAATATTTCCGTGCATTAAATACCTTTTCTTTATGCACCAAATCAGGATTACAAAATGAAAACACTTGTTGCTTTAAAAACCACTTTTATAGAATTTAGTTTTATCTTAAGTCAAGTTCATGCCCTTGTTGACTAGGTATCTAAGTCTCCTGAAATCGTAAATAAACTTTGCATTTGCTGACTACTCTTTTTTTAAAGTAGCCCTCGAATTGAAATGCTTCTAAATTTTTTTTTGTTTGTCGTAGTTGTATGGTAATTATAAATTATATGCATTCATTCACCGAAAAGATATATTTATTGAGTTCAAATCACCCAATTGAATGAACATTTTACAAAATCATGGCATCAGAGGCCAATTTTAACTACTTGAGTTGTATTGTTTTAAATTGTTTTCTGTTAATACGTTTATTAAACATATAGGTCTATAAAATTTGTCACTAGAGAGGGTCGAGTTAAATGAGGTATTTTTTTATTTCATTTAGAAATCATTTTTAACAGCTGTATACAAAATCAAGATTTTGGTCATTTAATAAGACCGATATTATTATCACACACATTGCAATTTGATAACTTATATACTTTTAATCTGTTATCCTCTTAATTGCTGAAGTACAAAGTTACTATTTTAAAAACTATTAATACCTTCATTAATATTGACAGTGTTGCTTGCGATAAATTGTTTAGTATTTTAAATTAAATTAAATATGATTAATGAGCTTGCGCAATATCTCGTACTGTATGAATCAAAATGCTGGGCTGTGAAGACGATGAATGAAAAACAATAGCATGTAGGGGAGATGAGAATGTTGAAACGGATGTGTTAAGTGACAAGAATGGATAAAGTACAAGACCTGTAATGAGGAGGGATGGAAGGCAGGTGACTAAAGAAGTGATGGACATGAATGTTAACGGATGGAGTGGGAGAGGAAGGCCAAAGAAAATATGGATGGATTGTGTGAGGAATTATATGAAAGAGAAAGGAGTAAATGATGTTGTGACGTCTGACAGGGGAAAATGGAAGAAGAAAACGTGTTGCGCCGACCCCAAATAGAATGGGACAAGGGTAGGAAGATGATGAATGAGCTTGCGCCTTATTGTATTAAAACCAATATTTTATAGCATTAAAAAAATGATACAAACATTAAATGTAAAGGCTCATTCATGCATTTTCCTCATATACCTAGCATAGCATCTACTAATACATAATGATAATAAGGTTACATACCTCATCGTGTTATACAGTATTGTTTGATTTATCGTATTAATTTTTGTTACTCGTCGCAGTCATTGCATGTTAGACGTGGACGCGTTTTTTTTCTTCAATACTATAAAAGAGTTTCCTAAAATTCTGCTAATTGTTAACAGTGTGTTACAAAAAGTTAGAATATTTCTTTGAGAAAAGGAATAATATCAAGAGATGCCCCATTAAACTGAAACTGCCACTACTACTACTACTGATCCTATAGGAACACAAACAATAGACATGCTTTTGAAATGTATCAAAGTAGGTTAACATTTGCAGGCTGAATGCCGTAAGAAATGGATTTGAATTTATTTTTCATGGTTCAGTTTAAGTGGTTTGATGCTTGCGTTTCCGACCGCCGTTGCAACTAACATGATATCAATTTTAAGCAGTATTTATTGTTTTCAGTTCGGAGCGTTCAAAGGTTCGCGTGTCGTTCTACCAAGGGGCGCGGCCGCAGTGCTTGTCCCCCCCTCCCCCGGCGCCGTCGACAGATTCCCACGTTCTTTACGCGGCCCTGCTCTCGGCTGCAGCTAACGTCGACATGGTGGACCATACTATGTATAACAGACAGATCAGGTATTTTTTTCTAATTCTGTATATACATATAGCAGCTAGTTTTTTTTTTTAATTCTGGTTATTATTTGGATATTTCTAGTAGTTATTTTCTACGTCGAAAATTAATAAATACTACTCAGTCAAGAAAGTACCGGGAAACGATCAATAATACACAAAATGTTAATTATTCATCCAAAGTCATCTGATCTCCTTCAAAAACGTTCCACTTACGCCAACGAATAATCCAATCATCAAAACATTTTTTCCGAATTGAGTTCAGTTCTCGCCGCGAATTCTTCTTTATGTCTCCTACCGAATCAAAACGGGTGCCACGAAGTGGTAATTTGAGTATATGAAAAAGAAAGAACTGGCTAAGCCATATCTGGTGAATAAGGTGGTTGCTCGATGGTATTTGTTGAATTTTTGTCAAAAATTCGTTCACTATGATGGCCTTGTGCGAAGGCGCATTACCGTGGTGCAAAATCCAAGAATTTTCTTTCCACAAATCTGGCCTTTTTGTCGAATTTGCTCTCTTAAACGCAGCATGACGCTCAAATAATATTCTTTATTTACTGTTTGATCTTCTGACAAGAATTCCGAGTGCACAACACCGCGATAGTCAAAGAAAACGGTCAACATGACTTTGACTTTTGATCGACTTTGGCGTGGTTTTTGCAGTTCAGTTAGAAGGAGCCACTCCGAAGCTTGTTGACTAGTTTGCATGTCAAACTCGTAAACCCACGTCTCGTCACCAGGAACAATGCGTTTCATGAATCCTCCTCAGCGACTCTTATACGATTGAGTTTTTGGAGAAAATTCAGGTCTTTTGGGAATAGCCGAGCGGCAACATGTTTCATACCCAAGTGATTATTTAAAATGGTACGGACCGACTTGTGAGACAGAAAGTTCAGCGGCTATCTCTCACGAACTTGAATGAGGATTTTCTGTCAATATTTCCTTCTCTTTTGCGATGTTAACTTCAGTTGAAGACTTTGATGGCCTACCAGAGCGAGGCAAGTCTTCCACCACATGTCGACCGCTAATGAAGTCTTGGTACCACTCATAAGCACGTGTTTTTGATAAAGTTGATTCACCATAAGCCTTCTGTAACATTTTCAGGGACTCCGAACACGAAATTCCATTGGCGATGCAAAATTTAGGACAAACTGTTTGTTCGATGTTTTGTCCAATAAGAAATTCCCAATACACACTAGATATGATCTAACTAAAAGCAACACTATTTAATCTAAATAACAAAAGCAACTCAAACTCCGCGCGAAAATGGAAAACAGTAAGTTGTGCCAACTTAACAACAAAATAAAAAATTGAATTTGGAACCATAAACAAATCATCCATTCCCGATACTTTTTTAACTGAATGTACATAACTTTGAAGATTTTTCTTGTGTAGTAAAACAGGACAATGTCGAGTTTGAAAACGATTTGCAGGATAAGCAGATTGTAACTGAACACTAGAAACTCGCTCTTATATTCTGTAACAGTCACTCACACGTATCGTGACTATGTATTGTGTAATTTAAATAAAAATAATTGTGTAGATACTCTTGTATTAAGTATTACCCGTCCGTACTTTATGTGCATCACTTATGTACCTGATCATTGAACATTGATATTCACATCTACGAGTATTTTAAGAATATCTTTAAAAATCCGTATCAGCTTTTATCAGATATTGGATGATATTACGCCGTTAAATAACAAATAAGCACTTGATACTTGGCATAGATGTATACGACATATACGTCCACCCAAGAAGTAATTTATTCGCACTATTATTGTTGTGTATACATAATCGAGTCAATACACAGTGATGATGTCACCCTGCATCACACATGTTCATGTGAATCTAACATTATTGTGCTGCTGTTTAGAATCACATTGTAGCCCTCTGGTGTTTTCTATTTTTCGTTACGAAAGTAGATAGGTACTACATGTACAATTGTACATGCCTCTGTTGACATTATTTGAAACAGAAACTCTGAACAACCCGAAAATACTCGTAATCCAACCATAAAATCATTCCATCCCGAGAAGCTTGTTAACAACAATAAAATTTCAAAACAACTTTTTAACCAACCAGAACCAATTTTTATTTTTCACGGTTGAGCTATCTGCGATAGCCATAATACGGATGAGTCGATTGAAGTATTCATGTGCAATTTGTCTAGTTGATCTGAATTAGAATGCATCGATTGCATCTGCGCATTGTATTGTTCGGACGTAATCATACGGCCATGGTTGAATGTTCATTGTATGGAATACGGTTGATGAATAGTATATTTTTGTGTTTGCAGTACGGAGAGCGGATGGGACAACCCATTCCGTCCGGACGGTGATCTCAGTCGCGAGGCCGACGAGATAGTGTCACTGATCAAGGGCGGCAAACCGATCACCCCGACGCCGCCGCCGGTCGCTGTGCCGCAACTAGCCGACTGCGACGAGAAGGCGGAGAAAGTGCAAGCGAATAATGTTAACGTAATACATTTTGCTATAAATATCATGGTATAACTTAAAACGCGCAAATGTCTAGCTAGTACATTACCCTTTAAGCCCTGCTATATGAATAGGTTTAAGGCATGTTTTAGGATAATATCTAGCAAAATCGATTGCACTTCTTGGTGTACCTACCACTCGTCTCCCTTTCTACAATTTTACAAAATCGCATCACCCAGCTATAGCTAGGCAATAAAATTTGGTTAAACTCAGTTTCGCTGATGTAACGTTTATTCAAAATGTATTTTTTTATGCCGGTAATATCTAGTCTCCATTTTTTTTTACACATCTCGACATATTCATTTAACTGACAGAGCAAGCAAATAAAATAGATAAAAACGTGAATTTCAGGCCAATACTCCACAATCGCCGCAGACGAAGGTGGCGAGCCCAGAGCAGCAGAGCACTCCGAAGGTGATGAACGGCACTAAGAACGGAGCGGCCGTGGCCGAGGTGCGTGCCGGCCAGGTGGAGGTGCAGCGCGCGCCGCCGCAGGAGCCGCAGCAGCCCGAGCACGTCACCATCCGGAAGAAGCCGAAATGCAAGTGCTGCGCCATCCAGTAACTGGCCTGCCACGGTCCCTTCTTCGCTTCACACCGGTAACACGCTATGCTTTACGACGGCGTCAGCCAACCTTGGTGTTTACTCGGTGCTAAGTATTTCATTTTAAACATATTTTATGTTCATCACTGAAATATTTCTACAACTATAGGTACTATTTACAAAAATAAAGGTTCATTGTACCTACTATTTACAAAATTTATTGCGAGTATGGCAGCTATTTTTGTGCAACCTATACATTATTGTCGTGTTAGTTTCAGTGCTTGATTGAATACCTATGTAGGTAGCAGTTTTATTATATCTGTTATCTTAATTCATGTTTTTAATATAATTTTATGCAGTAAGTTTTTATCAAACTTTTTAGGGTACAAACATGAAAGTATTTATTTCGTTTAGCTAGTCTGAGGAAAATTTAGTTCGAGATGTTGATTAGTTTTCAGGCTATTTAAATTATTTTCTCTTAAGACAATGTGTATGCACTTTATGCATTAAACGTAAAAATAATAAATATTTCTTTTAATTAATATCGTTCTAGAGAATCTCACAAAATTTTAAAGGAGCTTAAGATATGAGAGAATTGTGAAGCTCTATTATATCAAACTAAAACTTCTGAAATGTTATATCCACTTTTGCTCATTTTAATCAATTGACATATAAAGAAATATAATCATAACTTCGAAAATAATCATTTATTTAAAAAAAAAACTGTTATTTTAAGAGTTGACTCTGTGTTGAATAATATTAAAATACATAATTTAAATGTATATTTTTATATCTTTATTTATAAAAGTATTATAAACCATACAAAGTGGGTAACCTAGTATCGCCGATATCATTGAAGATTATAGAATTTCGACGGATGTATTTTGCCATGTGTCTCTGCTAACCACGAATACTTTTGGTAATTTCAATCAGATCAGTTTGAGGTCAACGCTTTTACTTTAAACATTTATCGTTTGACTGTTAAAATGTGGGTGCACTATGCATCTGCCTAATTCTTTAAATACAGCGTGTTTTCTTTCATAGTTCAGCATAGAACTAGTCTGGCAGCAATTTGTCAATAGCATTCGTGTGTAGCCATACCTAACTACATAGATTATGTGTAGGTAAATGTTATAACTGTTATATTATTAAAGTAGCCTCCTTCATAATTCCACGCTTGCATCCAGTAGTGTCGACACTGAAACTTTGAATTTTGACGATATTGTGGTTAAGCAGATGTCGAGATAATTTTAATGAGCCTACTTAAATAAATTACATAATATTTCTTCGACAGAAACAACAAGACTGTAATTATTTGCTAATTTATACTTGGCAGCATATTGGATACCTGGTTAGTGAAAGTGATAACTAGCCAATACTATACAAAATTATATAGGCTAAAACATAGCTTGTTGCAAATTGTTTTATAGTATTTGCTGGCTGAAAAGTGCGACGAAGTCATTTTTAGTAAACATGACGAATTTCATTATATAAGGTAGTTTCTGGTGAAAAAGTGATTTATTTAAAAATATATTTATTTGGCTTTTTCCTTGAACAAAAAAGATAATAACGAAATTCAATCGACATGTAATGTAAAATACGAATAAAAAAACGGCTGGACAACTGTTGCAAAATGGTTATAGTTAGTAATGTGTATAAAATCGATAGGTTCCAAAAGGATAGAGTTTTTAAGGTAGCTAGAAGTAATTAGGAAGGAAATAGCGTTATAAACTTCGTTACAAATAAATTATTTCTGACTTTGTTTAGGTTTCATGTTTTGTATGTGAAGCTTAGGGGTGCAGTTGTAGAACATCAGCGAGTGATTTTAGTAGTGACCCCGACATCGGATCGCAGAGGAACTAGCCGCCGACCTGGCAGCAGTGAGTGCGGCGTAGCGTGGCTGTGGGCGCTTGCGATCCGCCCTCGGCGCCGCTGTTGCCGCCACCTCCACACGTCACCCAAGTCGCACTGCACTCAACAACTGAACACGTCGCACGTGTGCCAACTTACTGGCATACTGAGCGCGTTCCTATGCGAAGCGATGTTGGCTTACAATGAAAAAAAAAAACAGATTGTCGATATAATGTAATACCATCCACATGTCCACCTTTAGCATGGCTTGGCATACATCACCTTTAACTTATTATCGCAAAATAGCTTTGTGGTGTCATTGCAAATACGTCTCGTTGTTAATTGTTAACCTCTAGTTCAATGTTTCCATAGTAAATTAACGGACTGTATGTAAATCTATATGCACTAGTATGTTAGGTGTCTTACTATTTCCTATATCGCCAAGCTGCAGGTGGTTCATCTCATTCTAGAATTTATTAAAACGAGATTTCCATAACAGTTGTTATTTAAAATGAGGAGGCTTTCCTAATTAGCCCCAAATTTTTAAATCTCGTATATTTCTGTAAGTGCTTGTTAACATGTTATTTTTTATTTTTATTATTTCATATTTTTAAGTGCGTTTATTCGGGCACAAAATTATGTTCATAATAATTCCTGTATTTTAACAAGTAAGGGAGTGATAACATTTTAGAAATTGTAGAATCCTTTTTTGCTTTTGTTTTGTAAAAGATTGTTTTTCAAGTACAATATTAAACCGACGTGTAATCAGTTGAAAGGTTGACAACAAACTGTCGCGCACATTTAATTGGATAACTTCAAAACTAAATTAATTTATCTACTCCGTAATGGAACTTTACAATGATTTGACGAGTGTTGTCGTGTTACTAATGGGTGCATTTTCTATGTTATTGGAGAAAAACACTACCAGTTTAATACTAATAGCACTTAACGTAAAACCAATAAAATTAAAGTGACAAAATACATAACGACTAAAATAATAAAATTTTATGTAATTCGTGAAGAATGTCGCGTCAGTTTGTGATTATCATCGGAAATGTATCGGTAGTTGGTCAAAGAGCAGTATTATATATTATGTAATATCTATTAATGTTATGACTCTCATACAACTTCGTGTAATTGTGTAATTATATGTATGTATTAGTAATTAAATAAAAAAGTACCTATTTCATCACCCTTTAAGATTCCAATTGATGAAAGTATGTTCCTTAATAAAGTTTTTTATTTCTAAGTAAAATACTGGCATTGAGGTTCCATATAACTGTTTCGAGCGGCGACCAACAAAATCCATATAAAATATAATGAATATCTCCTTTATGCGATAAATATTACACGATTCTATAATAAATTTGGAGTATGTTCTTATTTTCCAATGTTTTACTGTGTAACCTAGCCGTTATTTATAATACAGACCTAAAATGACATTATATTTGTATAAAATCTTTACTTTCTATTATTACTGTCAATGGATATGTACAAATTGATTACATTGTAATTATTTATATTAAATCTTTAAAGGCGAATTGGTGTTTTTTTTGTAATTTTATCAGTGTCGTGTCAGAGGCAAGCAGAAAAATAAAATTTCGATTGAATCCCTCTTTTATTGTTCCAATAAAGATTTCCACACACATAGAGTAAAGTGGAGCAGTCATTATGATGTAGGTACTTCATATTATAACACAGAGAAGCCTGGATTATGGTTATTGGTTAATTATGTCTATAAGTTACACCAAACTAGTTGGAATTATTGTACGACCAATTAGTACTATTATTGTATGACATTATTAATGATTTCTAATGCTAAGTAATAATATCAATTAATATTAAATATCGTTTACGGACAATAAGTGTGCGTTGTAATACCCGAGATAACAATCGCCTTTACAGGATAGATTGTCGGATTTGTTAATTGCAGGAGACCTGCACAGTCGTCGCCAATTGGAGAAAATTCACTATAGTTCATTTTACAACCACATTACCAAGACAGTCATGAAAAGACTTAAGTGGGGT
Organism: Noctua janthe; assembly: GCA_910589295.1. Classification (NCBI taxonomy): domain Eukaryota; kingdom Metazoa; phylum Arthropoda; class Insecta; order Lepidoptera; family Noctuidae; genus Noctua; species Noctua janthe. The sequence goes on from OU342552.1 coordinate 10,473,603, forward strand.
TTGAGCAGTAAGTTAACAAAATTATTTTAGGCTTTATATAAGATCCAAATGTCGATCGATCAATATGAGAACTGTTGACTCATTTACTTTGTGTGAATAATGTTGTGGTTTTTGGTTACGGGCGCATTATTAACCTTTTGAAAGCCAGAGCACAAAATAAATAGTACAAGTACAGAAGAGGCACTTCGCGCAACAATTAATAGAAATAGCCACTTTTGCAACTGAGCAATAAAGTGCAATTCAGCCCGCATAAGCGCTCAGTGCCTAACGTGACATTCACCTAAACGTTGCCGCTGTCTTCTAACGCGTAACTCTGACGCTGTCTGGGCGGAGTGACGTGCTAGCTGTGGCGCTAGGGTTGTCGGCTTGCCCCTACTATAATATTCATCGTCTATCTACTTATTTGACCACGTAATCTATCTTATGTTTGATGCGTATGATTACACGGTCAATTAGGTAGATAGACAATGAATATTAAAGTCCGTCATTTGTAAATAAAAACAAACCTTTAATCTATAGGCTACCTCGATACTTTGTAATATCTTTTCACATTTTGCATTAATTAAAAAGTTCGTAGAACAAAAACATCAACAATTCTGGTTGTTTACATCTTCACTATACTAATTCTTAATTATGTCCTAAGAACACGCGTAGACCGATTAAAACGAATAAAATGGTTTTAGACCTTTCATTTGACACCAAAATCAGTAAAATATTTAACAAACAAAAAATCCCATTTTCAAGTTGCTCTCATAGTTAGGTATATAAAACGTTTTTAAATGAATTTGAACTTCCCTTTCCTCATCAGCAGGTAATGAAAGAACGAGACTCTCGTCTCCTTGTTTCGACACATCCGTCGAATGAGCAAAGCTTTAAACCAGCCATTCTTGTAGTTCCCTATTCGAAACTTATTTAAAATATTACGCACTCGCGAGCGGTGAAAACCGACTGGCGGAGTTGCGACACGACCACGGGAAAGTATAGGCATTTATCGCGGTAGGTACGGCTGACTGAAGGAGGCCTGGCCAGAGCGCAAACGCTTAAAAATATTTCAACATTTTGTCGATAACCAATTAATCATTGCTTTTCGTCCCATATTTTTTAAATAAAATAGCACTCGCAACATTATTATTTTAATTAATTTGACACTATTTCGTATTTTATATTATTTTTATTTTATTTATTCAGGGACAATAAACAGTTACAATGTGTTGGAACAGAGAAAAGATAATACAAAATCTTAACAATATTGCAGCCCACTGCATTATCCGCATATTAACAAAAGAATATTAAGTATTAAATAGCACTTACAAAAAAAGAAGTACCTAGCACTAGCACTTACTTACTTAAATAAAATTACGTTTTCTTATCGGCTATATACGACAGTGGCGCTCAAAAGGTTAAAGCTTGTCCACAAATACGCGTGCGTAGATTGGCACAAGACTGAAACCCACGACCATGCAGACTGATACGCATTGTGCAGCCTTATTCAAGTAACGATTTAAGTGTCAACTTTGTGCTTGTTATGTACGGACTATAGTGACCAGTAACAGCGCCCCGTGTTGCATTTCAAAGACTTGGTAATATGGAATGATCTGAAGGCCTTCTTTGTATATCGGGTAATACTGTAAATAGTGGATACAACAATTAAAACTAGATTTCCTCTTAATTATGCAATTCGATATTTGCAGTGGAGTGTAATGCTTATTTCTAAAATAGATTGGACAGATATGTAGTAACTTATTATTAAACCAGCAATTATTATAGCGTAGTTAAATAAGAAGGGTGGACATGATTATATAGAAGATAAACCTCTCCTTTCTATGACTTATTTGACTCGGTAAATGATTGAATACGATTAACATTATACCTAAACATTAGCGTGAAGATGATTTACTACATGAAGGAGTTATAATTTTACAGATATTATAATGGTATTCGCAATATGCAAGCGTACCATTCAGACAAAATCTACTAATTATTAAAGTTAACTACATCAAAATACTTGATACCTATATATATGTATGGATAGGTAGGTACTGATTATATGTTAAAGATATTTGATTGGCTGCTACTTTTGGTAAGAAAAGTTAACGTCGGTATTGGTATCAGATCAGATTCAATTGTCTAGTTCAGAGAGCAATATACAACGATTATGAAAGGAAACCACTATTTAACGTCTTGTTAGTGTAAAGAGATCATCCGTTTGCTAATAAATAATAATTGTATTTATCAGTTTAAAATCAAATTTATGGTCATTAGATCACAATATAAATTGGCAATGGTATGTTTTTCCATATTAGTTTAGATAAAATAAGGAAACGATAAACCGCCTCTGTACCTTTCATGATGACGACTCTTAGCAAATATTACTTCAGCTGATGTGGGGAAGAGTACATTCATTATTATTTTATACAGAGATAGCACATTATCTAGGCCTGTCTGATCATCCACAAATAACGAGGAATGGTCCAGAATATCAAATCGGCTCAGAAAGTTCATTTAGCACTTCAATAGCAAAGCAAACTTTCTATTACAATCCGAACTATTTTGAAAGAAATGACTTATCCATGGTCATGTTTGAAAATTTCGTCTGCTTGATAATGTGAAAAGTAGTTAGCCGCGTACTGACTGAGCAAGCAGCCTCGGACGTTTGCTGCGCCAGGCCGCCTCGGTCTGTAGATGTCTTGCATGAGGCTTCCGCGCGCGCCAAGGTCGAGCCGCGGTTAGGCTGAGCCAGCATTGAGCGAAGACTACGCGTGCCTAACGCGGGTTATAGCCAGTTTTGTTCAAGATCGTCATGAGGCCGTACGTTCGGTAAGCTATCGCCACCACTGCCTTTATATTAATCGACTTATACAAAAAAAAAACGAAACCCGTTTTTGGATGAAAAAGATATACGAAAACAGATCCAAGCTGGGAACAAATTATTTGAATAGTTGTGTTTTGATGACGTAGAAAGCAATTTTACTAGAATGAGTAAAAGTCGTCTTCGTCGAACAAGCATGGCAATACACAACCTACTAAGGCGCTTTTAAGCATCGACAAAAACCAACAACGCTCGGCTTGGGCCGCGGCATGCTCGGGCGAGGCAGCGCGAGCGTTTGCCTCGGGCGAGGCACGTCGTGACCGACCGAGGGTATGCCTGGCACGGCTGCCTCGAGAAGCTGCTCGTTCAGTCAGTACGCGGCTATTGCCATTGCTATAGTAAGCGTGCTATGCAATTATCCCGGTGGTATGCAATTGATATTGACTTATCAAATATAATAAAAAGTAGGCATATAATGCATAAATCAATTTAAGAATAGAAACCAGATTTAAATTTAATAAAAAACCTTAATTAAAATAAAAACGTGTGCGACTGGAAACCAGCAAATTACAGAAGTTCAGTATAAGATTTATGAACATCTTTTAAAATCTTGCATGAGGTTTTATCCCATTTTCTACATCATTTAGGAATTACAAAATATGCTGGAATGTATCGATTACCTAAGTACAAATAAAATGGTTACGTAAACAGTGTCGGTATCATTTAGTCTTAATTCAGATTTAATCAATTTACCTCACGGCAAATTTGTTTTTGCCTCGTCCTTGTTTGATTTTGCAGTACAATATTTACTTGTTTGTTTGTTTACATACCAAATATTTTGTGATGACCCGTAAAATACATAATATCAGAAAATTGGTCGGTCAGAGTAATTTATCATTCCCATTAGGATACAAGAAAGCATAAGATTTCCTACTGCAAACAGATGGGGTAACTATTTAATTATGGCATACAACTAAAATTCCTAGTGGCGCGGTCTTAGCAACGAGAAATGAGAAGCCTTGAATGTGTTTGTAAATGCACTTTCGAGATCAACCAATCAATTTGTAGCAGTGCGCACACGTTCCCCATATTGACCACTCTCGGCGCCCGCTGAACATCAGCTGCCCTTGTCTCGTTGCTACGATTGTACATATATTTACTATAGCTAAATAAATTATATAACTTATCCTAATAATTGATTTTTAGTAATTTGGGAGTAAATTGGTTTACAACGAACATTAGGCCTTAAAATACAACATTATCTACATAATTAATAAAAAATATTCGATCCAAAAGGTACATCCAAATGTCTTTTTATAATAACAACGCCATAGGTATAAATGCATAATAAAAGTATATTCTAGTTTATAAAAGGTCTGGATATCAAAAGTTAATAAAATGTAACCAAACTGAGATTTATCGATTATTTGATATTTCAACTGCTTTGTTTAAAATCAGAGATACATCCATTGGCGGAAAGTTTTGAAGCAATTTGACATTCGACGCAAAATCACCGTGTAGAATCTCGTGCCTTACCAACCTGTCGTAACAATAATGTAAATTAGCCAAAGCGGGTTGAGCAGTCATTCAAGTTGTCTATATTAAGATTGTGTAACTTGAGTCAGCCACATTAACATTATGTAGTAAAAAAACAAAAAATATTATGAATTATGTTAAATACTTACAAAATCATAGCACAGCAGATGTATATTAGAAAGTCAAATCGTTGCGCGTCGGCAAACATGGAGTCCCAAATTCTTTCGACATCTGGCAGTGAGAATTCTTGAGAGAGCAGCAGCGTCAACCATCTGCGAATTTTTATTGAGTTATATGGATTATCTTTATCTACCGCAATTTTAGCTTATGATAATTTTGCAAAACTGTGTAGCAAATAGCAATGCTCACCTAAAACTATAATATTGAGGTCTTAGTTCTTGAACCTCCAGCCGGTTCCAAACCATTGGATCATTTTTCTTTAGGCATTCGCTGAGCCTTCCCATCACATAGTTGATACCGCTGGTGGACTCGTCCAGGGTGCGAATGAAGAAGTCACGTATCTCGGCCATCAGGTTGGTGAAGCAGAAGAAACAGTCAGCTTCCGCATGTTCTGTTAAAAAATAACTCTCTTAATTGTAAAACGACTAAATTGGTAAATAACCTAAAAACTATAAAGCAAAAATAGAAATGCCATGATGATATAAATGACCAAGTTTTATACCCAGAATAAAATGGCACACAAATCATCATCTGCCTGACCACCACAACGCAGTTAGTACTGGGTAATACGATACCCCTTGGAGAGATAAGATCGGTTGTCAGACTTTCGGGCCACTGTAACGACTGCCAACAACGGCTTCACGTGCTTTCCGAGGCACGGGGGAATCTCAGTATGTAATGGATGGTCATCCATCCACGGACCAACCTTTGCAAGCGCGGCTTAACCTGAAAATGAACCCGAGCGGCTGTTATTATTTAGCTACGGGTACAAAAGTAAAGAGAATAACTTAAAGAAGGTAAATAATTGCTAAGTTAACCGCTATAGTTTTGGGGCAAAAACATTCAACTAAAAATCATGGACTGAACAGAAGACATTTTTAACACTCACTTCGCAACTCATTATTGGGGTCAATGGCGAATGTGTGGTAGATTGGTCCGATGATTTCGTTCATGCCTTGGACATAGCCTTGGCCGGGGTTGAGCTTGGCATAGAGAAACAGCATGCGTTCCACCACCTCCCAGTGCGCCTCACAGCCCTCGTTCAACGGTGCGTAGTCCCCGCAATGGACGCTGTCCGACCGACGGATCTCATTGCTTAACTAATGAAACAAATAAACTAAGTTACCAAATATGAACAAGAAGCTTTTTAAAGATTTTGCCAGTAATTTCAAAGTTATTTTACCTGTGATAGTAGCCTTATTGCATTCAGAATACAGACCATAGTAGTTGAAAGGACTGTAGGTTCAACTGATGATGTTTTGCTATTTATTCTGAAGGTAACCAACAAGACAAGCTCATACAAGTAAACATACGACGATCTTGTGCAGTCATCTCTACCAATATATTGTCGTCGGAATTAAAGACTACAAAGTTTCGAATTTACAAAACAATGTTCATTAGTATTGGGTCCAGTTACAGTGCAGAATGGTCGTCTTGGCTCTTGCAAGGCAGGAAAGCGCTGATGATAAAAAATTGTAAAAAAAAATCATCTATTGGTCTATGGTGTAGGACTGCCTCGTTGATCTAGTCTGATCATATATATATAATATTTGATCTGGTCGCAAGCGTGACTGCTGAGCATGAAGTCCTGGGTTCGATTCCCAGGTCGGGCAAGGTGTTATTGTTTTTTTCCATCAGGAATTTCTCAATAGCAACCACAGATTCTAGATTTGCGCCCAGTTGATGGCAATAATCTGGCCCCCAATTACATGGGAGTTAAACATAACTGGCGAAATGTAGGTGTACTAATGGGTACACCTCTGCCTAACCCTTCGGGGATTACTGGCGTGATGTTATGTTATGATCTGTGGAAATTACGAAGAAATAACAATTCGGTGGCGTTGGTTCCGAAAATGGCCAAGCGCCAATAGAACAATGCAGCACTATAAATTAAAGTCCATATATAAAATGTCCAGCCACCTTAGCAACTCCAAGTCCTCTTCGTTCTAAAGTTGAGTACTTCAGGACGGACTGCTCAACTCTTTTATGCAGCCTTTTCACGCCATTGCTGTTCACTATCTGAAAATAATAAATCTCGGATGTAGAGTATCTGACATAAGTTTGTGTGTCACTAACAGATCAGGGCAGTGGTGCTCAAACTCTGATGACATCATCAGTCTAGAATGTTTGCACAGTGCACTGTTCAAACACAGCCCTCTCTGACAGGGAGTGGGCTGTAACCCACCAAGGGTCCAGTGTGGGTTGGTAGATGTCACATGTCTCACATGAATTTTTGGTTTTAAGACATGCCAGTTTCCTCCTCAGTTTTCCTTAACCATTTTGGGATTAATGGAGATGAAATAAATTACATGGTTTGTGCGCTTGGGTGGGATTGAACCCGCGACCAACTCGTAAGTTGGAGACAATACCACTGGGCCACCGCTGCTCTGCGTAATATCTGATGAACAATACTTACTTCTTCACATGGAAATTCTGTGGCAGATTGAAAGAATGATATATCAGGACAGAGTCTGCGGACATCTTTGTCAATCTGCAGCAGCACTTCATTGTCCTTGAAGTAGGTGCTCCAGGAACTGTCCGGGCTGATGTTCAACGGATGGTCAGTAGGCCCACCTGGTGATACTATGATCTCATCTGGAAATACAATAGATATTGTTAAGTTCTCTAGTATGTGTATATCAAATAAAATGTTAAACAACTTTTGTGATTTACTCAGATATGCAGTACATTCGGCCACCACATATTATGCAACATTGATTGAATACATACGTACCATTTGTTATGTTAAAAAATGGGTATAAAAATTTAATGCAAAAATAGCAAACAAGTCCTGCTAAAAATTAGTAACATTATAAATTGTATAATACCTATGTAATGTTTGTAGTGTTGCCTTTTCTCGCGTAGAGTTGCTTTCCATGAATTCTTTTGATGGGGAAGGTAAAGAAGCAATATTTTCCATACTAGGGACCTCAAGCCCTTGTCATCGGGTATACCTTAATATAATAAAAGAAAATAATAAACAATGTTTTAATTTTAGAGTATTTAGGCAGTTATTGTTTTATTAAAAGGTAAATATGAGAAAGAAGACATTTTTTAGAAATCTACAAAAAAAACAACAAACAAATTTATTACCGTTAAATGCCAGTTTTCTTAATTTTCCAATATCCACCACATCTTCGGCCAGAGCTTCTTCGAATGCTTTTATTCTGTAACAAAAAAAGTTAAAATTTCCATGCATTTTTTGACCATGCAGGGTTGGGTATTCGGGATGAATTTTTCGCATGCACGTAAATCCTTTAGCTCAGTCCAATTATGTACTGAACTGAACACACAAACTTATTATCGTGGTTACCAAAACAATAAGTAAAGTAATAATGTTTTTTCAACAACAAAAATGAGTTTGTATAGGATATCTCGAAAAATTATTTGAATGTCTAGTTTGACAAAACATCTCTGAAGTAGCTCACAAACTAATAATTTAAATAAAAATATCACCTAGATATATTTTAGCCATAGCCAAAAGGCAAAAACAGAACCCTTATAATTTCGTACAATAGCCATTTTATAGTCTTTTTTTCTTTCTTTCTTCATTAAAAAAAACGGTTCCCCACACTAGGGATTACTCCTGTATTGTGGGTCAATCATTTAAACTCACATAATTACAAACAACCAGACCTGGAACAACTACCTGTAGGCCAAACAAATACTTTTTCTGTGCGGGAATCGAACCCGCGACACGCAGCGCAGCAGCCAATCGGTCAGCTGCTGCGCCAACCTTGTCGTCAAAAGAGTGCGCTCCGTGACCTCGAAATATGCTAAGTAGGACACAGCGCCGAAAGTTTACAATAACGAATGATGTAACGACGAAAGCATGCAGTAATGAATACTGTAACAACAACTACATTTGATCACAAATAAAGAAATACACACGTCACAATAAAATAGCGAATGTATCACCGACAGCAAATCAGTAAAACAAAACCAAAAAAATTATAACCCTCCTTTTTGCTTCGTCATAAAAATATTAAATTCCAAAAAAAAAAATCAAAATATTTTATTACACATAGGCCTACATGACCACTTATAAAATAAAATAAATATGTTGGGAAAACGTGCACGGTCCGAGTTGGGAGTTTCCTATGGAGAAGAACCATCAAGAAACTCCATGGTTACTCTTTTGTTTTGGTTTTACAATAATATTACGTTACAGCAATAGTACTTAAGTGTGGAGGGGGTGGGGGGCAACAGTGTAGGGTAAGTTGCTGCTTACTGCACAAAAAACGTAAATAACCTAAAAATCTATTAAGCCTTTTCCAGACATAATGATACAGGCTTACTGGTCCACTACCTCCCAAAGAGAAAGATAAAGGTTTCATGAATTTTAATTGCCAAGTTATAAGCCCCCTGCACTTATCCCTATTTATTTGGAGACATATAGCACTCTTTTTTTCAGACTATTCAATGTAAATTGGAGAAAAGCCATATTCTGTGCAGAGCTAAACAATGGGAATGAAAAAATATATAATAAGGGGTGCACTATCCATTCATGTAACTGGGGGTTAAAAAAACAATGCATCATAAGTATGTTGGGTTACAGTCGCCATCACTGGACACGGCTCTTTTAATGAACACCTCTTTGTCATAGGAGTCACAGACAGCCCCCTGTGCCGAGCCTGCATGGAGGAAGACGAAACAGCAGCCCACGTGCTTCTACACTGCCCAGTGGTTGCAACATACAGGGCAAAGTACTTCGGTACCCCAGGTACTCTCCGCGAGATTGTCAGCAACACCAAGGCGCTGCTGGCCTTTCTCGGGGAGTTAGGGTGGATCGAATAATTTTCCCACCCGCACGCAAAATACGCGCTTTGACGGAGTTGCGGACACCAGCCCGTTATACAATACAATACAAGTATGTTGGGTTTTGTTGGATCCCAAAATTTAAAAGATTTCTAGACATGAAACATGTGACTAAAAGTGTCATCATCTGCGTGGTCTTTTCCCAACATGTTGGGGTCAGCATCCAGTGTAACCAGATGCAGCTGAATACCAGTGTTTTACATGGATCGAAACTCTGACTAAAATAGTGATAAATAATGTATGGTTGTGTCGGACGTAGAGAATAGCACCATCCCATATCTTTCCATGGATGTCGTAAGAGGCGACTAAGGGACTTACCAGAGAATGGGCAGCAGCGTTCTCTGTGCTTTTGTAACAACCATACTGCAATCGCCACACACGCATACACTCCGGATTGACGAGAAGATAACAGAACTCGAAGAGGAATTGAGTAGGTTGCTATGGAGTATTGTGTATTGTCCCATGCCATATGAGTCTACTTTAGCGAGTTTGAAGCCTGGCTGTACTAACTGGTCCCTATTTCTAGTACTGTAATTGTGTCTATCACATCTTTTACTAAAAAGATGCAGATTTCTTCTTAAGTACATTATGTTTTCGTAGATGTATTGACAATGTACTGTCAACAAAAGTTCCCTTAGAGAATCGCGACAACAACAGCGCCTTTCAACAAAAAGCAAGCTTGTTCACAATCAGACTGCATCATAATTATTTGAAGGACTCGCACTGAACTGACAATAAAATTATGATTGTCACAATAATAGTTAATGCTTTCTTACTATAATCTTAATTAAGTATTACAAATATTATAAATAACAGGAATTTAATTTTTGTATTTGCTGATTCTTCAATCTAAGGTTGAAGCCTGAATATTAAAAATCGTAAAAACTAAAAACTAAATTAGTAAGGAATGTAGTTTTTAGGGATGATAGAATTATTATACAAAGGGAAAATGATGCTTACACATTACACACATGTACATGTGATTAATTAATATTTTAAAGTACGTTAATTATTTTTTATAATGATGATCGATATTTAAAAAATTCAGACATTATTATTTTAGACTTAACCTTCTAAATGGATACACAAGTTCATTTTTAAAATAGGAAACAAACTTGTTTACCTGATGATGAATACGGCTTTTTTATGTGTCAGCAAGAGCAGTTTGTTTTAGCAATAGGTATAATCCAGAAAATGCACTTTCAATGTCGGAATTTTATCTACACGTGATTAATTAATATTTTAAAGTACGTTAATTATTTTTTATAAGGATGATCGATATTTTAAAAATTCAGACATTATTAATTTAGAAGTAACCTTCTAAATGGATACACAAGTTAATTTTTAAAATAGGAAACAAACTTGTTTCCCTGATGATGAATACGCCTTTTTTATGTGTCAGCAAGAGCAGTTTGTTTTAGCAATAGGTATAATCCCGAAAATGCACTTTCAATGTCGGAATTTTATCTACATTTAAAAAAATATTGATTTCTAATTACCTTGCTTTATGTAGGCTCATTTTTATGTACACATCTATTTAAGAGTATAAAAATCACAAAAATCCAAAGCTATTGGCTAAACTTCTTGTTAGTGCAAATGTCAATAATGTCTGATAATGTCATAATAGTTCTTGTGGTGCACACATGGAATTATTAAGTACCAAACACATAATATAATCGAATGTTGCCAGTAGTAGCTCAAATTGGGAAGAAAACACAAAACTACCAACAGGTGGTGCTGCCGTCGGTGGAAGCCATAGTGGAATAAGCTATAGAAATGGCAAAGCTAGGCTTACTCCTCTGCCAAAGTATATTGATCAATTTACCATAAACGTTATGTAAAACTAGTTCATTCGACGACAGACGCTATTGGGTATCGTTTTATGTCGCAAACAAGGGCTCTCTAAAAATGGTCAATTAAGCATTTTCCTGTTGTAAAAAACGGTCTGATAAACACTGTCAAATCTGCAAAACCATAGTGTTCCGTGTCACACATGTAAGTAGATAGTAAATATATACACTAACAAGGTTATATTAAACGACTTCAAAAAAAAGAAGGTTTTCAATTCGGTTGTATTTTTTAAAATGTTTGTTACCTCATAAGACCGCTTTCACATTTAGGCGACTTTAGCAGCGCGACAGTCGCGCGTCTATCGTCCAGACGGTAAAAATCTTTTTTTTTTTTTAGTTTTTGTCTTCGACTGTGCTTCTGTCGCGCTACTGTCGCGCTGCTAACGCCTTAATGTGAAAGCAGCCTAACTCCATATGCTATGCTATGCTGCTATAACCGACTTAAAAAAAAAAACACTAAATGTGACGCAGACGTCTCATTAAGTGTTTTTTTTGGAAGTCGATTTTTTTTGTAAAAAGTTTTTTTAAGTACATTTAAATACTTTTTACGCTGTTACGATAGAAAAACTTCGTGGTACGTTGGTAGCTTAAACGCAGTACAGGAGCTAACAAGTAGTTTGCTATTCCTGTCCTATGACAACAATCGATTAGTGAAAGCAATGAGAGGTATTTCATTCGTTAAGCATGAATGAACAAAATTATGCATTTACAAATAAAAAATACACAATAGTACCTAAGTGCCCTGCGAAATTACGTAGTACCGTAATAACAACCCAATTATAGTAAATATGGAAAACGAGTGATTGTATTTATTTTATAATAATTATATAACATTATTTTCATAAAAAAGTACGTACTTTTGAAGCTTAATTTTTGTAAAGTTGTCATCTCTATAGGATTAATGCTCTAAGGATAATTAGGTATAGGCTGACTAAAAAGTTGTACTGAAGCCCACTGAAAGGCTGAAAAGTGGGTAGTTATTTACCGCCTATTTTCTTGTTATGTGGTTCATTTTAGAAACCAAGTATCCGATTTTATAAATTGCATGTTGTCTTTCTTAAATATTATGGTATACATGGAATTATTATGTACTGAACTCATATTCGAATCGGACGTTTAAACCAGTAGTAGTTCCAAACGAACGTATAACGCGAAGCTATGAACAGATGGCGCTGCCAGTCACTTGACTCCGAACATCCCACTTGTCAGTTTCAGGAACAAGCGGGGGTTTTTGTTATGTTAATCAACAACATAGTCATTGCACATTGTGCAATCACAACTTAGGACCCATTAATGATAATATTTATCCGTGGTGCTAGGCAACTGGGCTTATTCCAGTTGTAACGTCCCTTTGTGCCTATTGCCGTTGTTTCATTTTGTCTCCTGCTGATATGGAGAGAAGTGGAAGTATACTTTTCTGATTAATTTCGTTGCGGGATCCAAGACAGTTAAATTGTTTCTCTGGGACTTTGTTGAGCTTCATTGTCTCGGCGCTTTTCTGGTGGTCTCCACTGTTGATTCTGGCTTTCAGGAGTTACCGTGGTTTGGAAACTTTGGCGGGCTTATCCCCAAAAAAAATGTGTACCAAGGGCGTCGCGAGTTTTTGGGCCAAGGGGGGGGGGGGGGAGAACGATGTAATTAAAACGGATTTGTAAGAGGTTTATCACCCGTAGTTTAAGTCGTGGACTGAACTTAAGTCGGACTTGACACGCCTACTTTCCACCCCATTAGACATATTGACAGCTACAGTTTGTTTATAATTTGACATAAACGCCCACTTTTCAAGAGTTTTGTAGTACAAGAATCTTTTGGCGCTCGAATGAAGCTGACAGGGGGGCGCTGTTAGTAAACCTTTTGTAAATGGTTTTTAAAAAATATTGAGAAAAGAAAGAGATGGCTGCGTTAGTTCCAATGTTTGCCCGCGCCAGAAGATCCTTAAAACCGTGAAACTTACGTTATGGCTGATATATATATATACCTACTGAAATTCAAGTGAATCGACGTGTATAAAATTGTTTTCTTTTTATAGCCAAAGCAAGATGAATTTTGAGGAATATGTCGATTATGTATACGATACGCCATACAATTATTTATCGTGACCCGATGCCGACAACCCGTTAGAATTTTACAACAATAAACAGTTCCAAAAACACTTTCGATTTCAGAAGGAAACCGTACAAAAATTGGAAAGCCATGCGAGAGGTCTTTGCCCAGCAGAGGGACATAGAGGGCTGATATTAAATAAAATAGGGAAGATACTGTAGAAGAAAACACGGTTCGTTTTTGGTTCCAACGTTTTCGTTCTGGAAATTTTGACCTACAGCCCGTGGACGGCCATCGACCCTTGTTGATAAAAACTATTTTCCATTGCCTTTAATTTCGAAGCCAGCTAGTCTGTAGTCGGGATTATTAATGAACTATTATTAATATTGCGAGCACTTGCATTATCCGTGGTAAATATATATTAAGCACGGTTTCAAATCGGTAGGTATTTGTAAATGTTCATTATCGTGGGATTGTTTGAATTAGTAATTAAGATCGCGTAAATAATTAATTATAGTCGTGACAAATAGTCGTAATATGGAGTATCGTACACATAAAAGATAATATTAATTTGCGTAAATATGATCATGTCTCCGAACACCGGACTCTTCTTAAGTGGTTGCCCATACGTCAGCGCAGGGAGCAAAGGGCGCTTACCACCTTGTTTTCTTTTCTTGTTTCTCCCACTTCCCCTAGTTACCTTGCTCCCCACTTTCAGTATATTTGTGCCAACCATAATAGGAGCCTGCGATCATCGCAAAACCGTATGCTTCAATGTCCCTCTCACCGCACTGATTTCATTCACCGATCTTTCTTTGTCCAGTCTATTTCTCTGTGGAATGCGCTTCCCCAGGAAATCAGGATGGCAACCAATCGCTTATCTTTTAAAATTAAAGTTCGTGAGTACATTCGGAAGAAGCTGGCAGTTTCGTTACAACGGTAATGTTTTCCCCATGGTTTCTGTTTTTATTTTTTTGGTATATTCGTGGAAATGTTTATTACATATACATAATATACATTAATTTAAATTTTGATATATATTTATAGTATTTGATTATATTTATAGTATTTTATATATCCTTGTAGTTAATCTTATTATTATTTAAAATTATTTTAAGACTTTTTGTCTTTGCATCACCCAAAGGTTGACTGGTAGAAAATGCCTATGGCATTAAGTCCGCCTCTGTACTTCTGTGCTTAAAGTGTAAATAAATAAATACAAGCTACGTGATATTTCTAAAGCATGAGAAAACTAACCAACCATTTTCAATCTCAGACATTAAAAATGGTGCGAATGGTGCTTATGAGCGAGCTTGCCCATACTCGTGTTGTTTTGTTTATACCTACGATACCACCAAGTCGCTCTTATCATCTATCTATACTCAAAAAATTCCTGACTGACTGACTGATATATCAACGCACAGCCCAAACCGCTGGACCTAGAGACATGCAATTTGGAGGGTGTATTCTTTATGAAAAGTATGTATCCACTAAGAAATGGTTTTTTGAAATTCCACCCCCAAGAGGGTGAAATGGGGTGTTGAATTTTCTGTGAAACTTTTTATTCTCGGAATCGATTGATTTGGAAATTGGTGTACACACTCTTTAATTAAAATTATGAGACAATTATGTATCACAGTTTTTCAAAATTATCCCCCATCAGAGTCAAATAGGGCTTCGAAACTCACGTAGACAGGCCATGGCGCACAGTGTTGCGCAGGGCGTGCGGGGCGCATTTACCAATTAGTAAGTAGGAGGAATATTTCTGAGGTAGTAGTGTCTGTAAATATATGTGAAAACCCGATTTTCGCGTTGGCTCGTGATACGCGACATTGATATTAAATATTATGTAAAAGTATTATGTCTATATAGATTCCTAATGAATCGTTTGATTGTCGTCACCGGTGTCCAATCTCAAACCAGGTTATCAATATTTCACATATGTAATGTAATTAATATTACAGTGAACAAGTTATAAGTAAGTACATGTAAGAAAAACGCAAGTGTGTCTGTATAGCTCAAATAAAATGAAATACTTACATTAACTATGATTTATTACCTATTCAACTTTAAAAGTAAAAATTTATAAATCTTACATAACTATTATAAATGCTAAAGTTTGAATGGATAGATGTTTGTTACTCAATCGCCAGAACGGCTGAACAGATCTGGATGAAACTTGGTACAGAGATAGATTATAGTCTGGTATAGGACATAGATAACTTATTATCTCAGAAGTAAGATCCCGTTGGCATTTCCCGATCTTCACGAAGCCGCGGGCATAAACTAGTTGCCAATAAAGCGATAGTAGGGGGTGACTTACCCGAGTTACTACCAATCCTACTACCTGTAATAATACGGGTAATCCCATTGCCTTTGCGGTACTATCGCAGTTGTATAGATCTTAAATAGAAAGAGAAAGAAAAAAATACAAATTTGATGCAACCAAGTTGGATGTAGCGCTCGCCGGCCGCTGTAGTGGCCAGTTTCTGTTATATTGCAATAATAAAATAATCAAATCGAATTCTTATTCGCCGTTGCGTTAGGGGTTTAGCCGGCTGATCTTAGGTTTTTTTTTTCAAATAATATGGGTAAGGATAGGTGTAAGCTAGGGCATCCCCATCAAATGAGTTACGTTATGTTAGAACTGGGACCAAAACGCGCTTAAAACATGAGCAGACGGCTTGCTACTGTTAAACGGAGGAAGAGAAAGGCCGATATGAAACACACCATTATGTTGGGTGAACGAATATAAGAAATTCAAGGCTACTCGGTTCATCGTCCAACTGAATTCTTCCCTCAACTCTGGACGACCGGAACCTTCTAATAGAGCGAACTGGCGAAGAAAACTGAACTAACTCGAAGCTTACTGAGCTCTTTTATCACCGCTGGGTTGAAGAGACCACCATGTACCCGCAACGGATTAGAGGCAGCAGGGTACAATTTATTAAACATTGCCACGCGACCACAGTCATTCATCCTTGGCAATCATCCCTGGCAAAAATGGAATAATAACGGTAGTGACGTAGCCACTTCGGATGCCTTATTTCTTCAACAAACCATGTAGCTTGTCAGCTTTCAATAATCGCGGACGAAGGTCATGGGCAACAGCTAGTATGTTTATAATTGTGTGATGTTCATATTTATATTTTTGCTCTCTCGTTGGTCAACTAGTTATAAGCGCAACTTCATGGTGTGAGGTTATGGGTTCGATTTCCAGGCCATGCAGTGTTGTTGGGTTTTACTAACCTAGAGACTGGATCCAGTCTAACGTAGTCCTACGTGAATGAAAATTAAAAATTTCCTTTGCTTGTCAATAAATGTGTAATTTAGATAATTTTGTTATTTGTTATACGTGATACTACTTTTAAATAAAATAAAAACCAGTTGGCTTGTATCATAGTAATTTAATTTATTTTTTCGGCCTCGTCCCTTGTAACCTCGCTGAATCGAAGTAGCTGGGCGGCACTTCGAAAACGTTCGAGTTTTGCCTTTTGGTATGCTTCTTCTGCTGCCTTCACCAGCCACTTTTGCACCTCCATTTTCAGCAGATGTAACTGGTGCTTGGGCTCGCTGGGTTAGGCGAGCCCAAGCACATTTTTTCGCTGATAGGCTGCCCGACAACGTGGTATTTTGATGGAGCTTGTACTTGCGGACAAGTTTCTGTACGCACGACTTTTCACCAGCCGAAAAGAAAATTCTTGATGCCATTATTTAAAGTGAAAATCTTATAAATGAACCACGAAAAAATAAATATTTATTTTCAAGTAAATCCGTTTTAAGGTTGTAAGTTCTTTGACAAATGATGTCAACCAAGAGCATTCGGTAGAACATCAATTTATGATAACTCTAGCATTGTGACGTATTTTAATATAACATTTTTAGCATACAAAGCAGTTTGCAACCTTCATGCAACATACTTTTTTGGGTTTGAAATGGACAGCATGTTTTTGAGGTAGATTAAGGTGAGTACTCATATGAGCATTTCCACGTATTGTAACATTGGTTGATAAATTGAGGAATGATATAATGCAAGGTTGCGGTTGAAAAGAAGATGTAGAGACAAAAAATTAAAAGAATATGTTTGGATGGCTTGGTCATGTTGAGAGGACGAGTAAAAGGCGACTAACAAAACCCGAAAGAGAACGCCCCAGAAGGACAAACTTTATTAGTATTGTTCTTCAAAAAGGTCAGGTGGCAGTGACCAGATGTATGAACGTGAACGAAGCATAAGGAGTAAGCCGGTGGTGTTCTTTAGTGACTGTCCTTACTGTGTGGCATTTACTCTTCGTTGATATGTTGGACTTGCAAGTCGCGTGTGCTGCAATTTATCTTGATGAGTTATATTAAAAAAATACTGACTGAATTAGGAGAAGAAACGACCAGCACGACCCCTCAGTCCACGCACCTCATTCCATGTTGTACGATTTGCCCGCGCTCGTGTTTTTGCTCGATGAAAGCATATCAAAATCAAGTTTTAACAAAGTGTCAAGTGGCTCGATGTCTTGTTACAAATAGTCTGTCCTCACCTTATGAACATCATTGAGTGGGTGTTGCTGTTGCCGTGGTGGGCGTTCTTCACCTGTTGCCATGACAACAAATGTCGACTTAAGTTCAAAAATGGACCTAAGTCGGCTTCTGGAATACGGGTGTATGTTTACTATCTACGGATGCTGCTGAAGTTCTTCTAACAAAGAATCTTGAAATTTTGTATGGGACAGCTGATAATATTGGACCCAAGGAGAAACATATTCAGTTTGATGGTCTGCATTATATCCTTTCATATGACTGTAACACCCTGTAAAGAAGTAGAAATTACTAATTTTGAAGAGTTGTTTTCCTAAGTCTAGGAACTATAAGAAAAGTTAGGCTCTCTACTCCAGACACGTTAGCTTTTCTTAAGTCCTTTTATTCAGAAATAGATGTTACTTAATCGACTTAGGGAGACAATTTTAGGAACAAAAGGAATTAAGGGTCCGAGAGCGAGCAAAGCGAGCTCGAAAATTTTAACACCTCACCTTGTTGCACTCTTCATACAGGAGTTACTTGGTCGACTTACAGATAAAGCCAAGATTCAAGAGGAAGTAGGCTGCAAGAACAAGGGATGCGAGCTCGAAAAATTTTTGACACCTTGCCATAGACAGGTGAGGATTCCTTTAACTTTCGACTTACCGGAGTTACTTGGGTGGCTTATAATAGGCAATGTTAAGATTTAAGAGAAACTAGACTGCAAGAGCGAGCTAAGCGAGCTAGAAAAAATTTACATCTTGCCTCGAATAAATATAGATAATATATAATTTGAGATCATAATATCCACATGCTCCAATTTTTGCAACCTTGTGTATGTAGATATACCATAATTGCGTATTAAGGCCTCGGTGTAAGGGGCTCGTAATTTATTTCAGCCTCATCGGCCGATCATGCAAAAATCCAATAGTAGTGCCTATCCAGAGGCAGAAAAAAGGATAAAAGTTTTTTCGTGGAGTTCAAAGCACGAACCGCGCGCGTTTATTTAAAGAAAAGTAAGTAGTACTCATTTTAAGTCTGAAAAATGTTTTAGTTTGAACTGTACACTACAAAATATTACGCACTTCTATCAGGCAGGAAAAGATATCTTTTCTAATCTGGTGGCGCCTACGATGTGCACTATACATCAGTTAAAAGTTAAACTGACGCTAAATAAGAGGCTGGAAATTTTTAAGATTTTTATTAAAAACATTTTAAGAGGTAAATACTTACCATATTTACCAGTAACAAAGAGCTTAAATACAGCTTGTATACAGCCTATAATGATGCTACTTAGGCGGGCGCCGGAGGCCGGTGGGAGCATATTAGATAGGCCCCATAGGGTAGGGAAGGTTTGAAGGTGACAGTCATTGACGTCGTCACCCCATGTCGCAAGAACATACACCAGCCCGAGACAGCACGCACCTCTCAAAAGGTTCTTCAGCGCGAAGGATGACGGTATCCATGATGGGACCAGAAACCCAAGTAATAAACACCCACACAAAAATAACTTTCAGTTTGAATGTAGATATTGTGCTTCCTATTGTGGTCGACAGAGCTTTGAGTATTTAATCATGAAACAAGAAAACACAAATCTTAGTATGGAAACTAGGTTTATCTTTGGGTTTTGAATTACTTCTTGACCATATTTAAAACAAACAAATCAGCCAAGCTAATAATACAACTTACAGCAGACACAAAACCCTTGTTCATACCTTCTGTGAATGGATTTATACCTGCATAATATTCGTAAAAAGCTAAAACAGCAACCACTACATTGAATAAAGCGCCTATTATTACTAAATTTCTCTCTATAAATACATCAGTGGACGTCTCCATTGCTGTTTCCATGACGAGGCCTAATGTAACTACCACGTAACTGCCGTATACGCCGCTCATAACGAAATGGCTTAACGTAGATAAGTCCTGAACTTCTGAGTTGTAAAAAAACCCACAAGACATTAACATTAAAAAAGTACCTCGTATAAACATCAGCATAATTTGGGAAATCATGGTGTATCGCTGCTCAAAGCATTATTAGTAGCCTTACTAAGTACTTACTAAAGTTTAGGTTACAGAAAAACTAAAATTTCATGAAATGAGGTAGAGTATTATAAAATACTTCAGTTCTTGATTGGTGGCTTCTGTGGAACAGTCGGTAACAAACTGATAACCAAAGGTCTGTTCAATAGTCAGAGCAAAAGAATTTTCGATAAAAGTTTAATGAGCTTTGTCATCAGAGTTGAATGTTAAAATCCATCGTTGAAATTACAGTTCACCTATATATAAAAGTACTCTACGCACAAGTTAAAATGGCTGACAGGAGAAAGTCACAAAGACGTAGGTTCTTAAACTGCTACCGGCTACAGCTAAGAGCTGCCACCACTTCGTTCGGTGTGTATGCGATGCGTATACCGTGCGGTGGCGGTAGGGTTTTTAGGATTCCGTAGCCAAATGGCAAAAAACGGAACACTTAATAGATTTGTCTTTTCCGTCTGTCTGTGGGTCTGTCCGTCCATATGTCTCCGAGACTGTTGCTACCACACAGCTGAAAGTAGAACAGGTGTCTATGAACCGATACACAAAAATAATGTGAAATTATGAAAAAAGAAATAGGTGTGGTGGTGGTGTGTAAACAGACCCTTCACGAAGCCGTCATCCAAGCATTGTGTACATCAAACTAAGTAACTTTATGCAAAAACTATTGCTGGGAAACTTTTTTTGCGGTGAAAAATTACGTTTTACGGTAGGACTCGATGGAACGCACTGAAAGCATTATGCTGATGGATGGATTGAATAGTACGGCGGTCGTGAAGGTGTTAAAGTAAAAATCTTACATTAAAAACATGTATTTAAAAAAAAAACTTATGAAAAAGTTGGAACTTTGACCCCCAATATCTCCGTAACTAGAAAGTTCCCAGGTGTGGTCTAGAACAAAAAAATGATCGCAAATACGGGGAGAACAAGTGCCTTTCGGTGAAGTAACTAAAAACGGCACTGTATTTAATCTAAATAACAGGTGTACCTTACTCAAATTCCGCGCCAAAACGGAAAATAGTTGTGCCAATCTAGCAACAAAAAAAAAAAAACAAAAATTTGAATTTGGAACCATAAACAAATCATCCATTCCCGATACTTTTTTGACTGAATGTATGTACTTTTCGGCCAAAAGTCCTCTTTCAACCCAGGTCTGTAGATGTTGGGTTGGAACTCGTACCACGAATGACTTAAAGTGGATGTTGTGGCGCGATTCCAACCTTTTGACCCTCAGAGTCCAGTTGGTCTTCACCTTCAAATACTGCACGACTTCCTCAGTTGTCATGTAGTGATGCAAACATGAAAGGTACAGCTGCGTCGTAGGCACAGCAGGGCGAGGCAGTATGTTGGGTCCACTCGGTGTGGTGCCACACACGTTACTAGAACAGGGCTTCTTCTTCTTCCTTTCCACTTTCGTGAAACCTTCCTCATCAACTTGGCTGGCTCTTGAAAGAGCTACGGACCGCAGTTAGAGAAGTTTGAGCACACTTTATCAGTTTTTCACCTTTTCTGGTTTGTCGCTTAGGCTGCTACGCATCGATTTGCCGCTGGTGACAATAGTAGCATAGGGGTCGACGTGCCTACGCGTGACGCTTCCGCAGCCCGGCATGCATTGCAACGCAGCAACGCATGCCGGGCACAGCTGCTGTTGCTTATTTTTTAACGGAACCTTTCATGTGCAAGACCGACTCGCACTTGTCTGGTTATGACATCCAGCAAAGACTGGCTGGTTATGAGATCTAATCAAAGAGTAGATCACTTATACTTAAAAGAAGTTCTGTATAAGTATCCTACTCTTTGATCCATAGAGCAACATGTACAATACTGCTTTGATCTATAATCTAGATCTATCTGTCTCTATCTATAATGTTGGATGTCATAATTGATCTTACATCATTCTGTTCTTTTTGCAGCTTGCAGATTTTTATTTAGACATGATTATTATTTACCTATTTTGTATCAGTTTTATTTTAGGATATGTGTTCTGTGGTAACAACAACAATACGGCATTTGATTATTGCGCTCATCCTGATTGTTCGTTGGAAAACCAGCATACAATGTGCGTAGCCGCTAATAAGCAGAGCTCGAGGCTGTATGCATCAGGTATGACAGCTTGGATGCGGTTCCAAATCCTGTTACTGCATAATAGGCACAGGGATAATATCGCCTTGGGGTTAGAGCCAGGCCAGCCATCCGCCACCAACATGCGCAAGATGTACTGGGACTATGAACTCGAGCATATGGCAGATGTTTGGGCACGTCAGTGCCAGAAACGGCATGACGAGTGCAGGAATACGCTAAGATTTAACGTTCTGCAGAACATGGACGTGCGGGCCGTCGTGAGCAGGGTAACGGAAGCGCAGTTGCTGGCGGATGCAGTAGGCGCGTGGTTCTCAGGCTCCAGACTGCTTCCACCTGATCATGTGTGGTCTTTTAGACTTAGTAACTGTAGCGCACCCGGTGGTTGTAATGCTCACTGGTATTCAGCAGCAGCTTGGGCATCCACATGGCGCCTAGGTTGCTCACAAGCTCTTTGTACGGCGAAAAAACCTTCATGTGTTCTGTTTCCCAAAAGCAGAACAGAAGAAAGTGCGGAACCGCCAAAGTCTTCAATGCCAAACTTGAATGTGACAAGAATTCCAACTCAAAATATTCTGAGACGCACTAAATACATGACTGCAGCGAAATCTGAGTGGTTTGACGAGTTTTCTACTACAGATAGCAACAACAGAAGAAAAGAGTCGCCGTTGCACCGTGGAATTACACAGCAGGAGGAAAATACAGAGAATACACACCATAGAGAAAACAAACGAACGGAAACAAAGATTTTGGCATACACGTTTTGTAATTATGGACCCGCAGGAAATATCGATGGCTTCCCGATATATGAAGTAGGACAGACATGCTCCAACTGCCCTCAAGGTTCTCAGTGTGGGGACCGCACTTTCCGGGCTCTGTGCTCTGTGCTCGGGGACCCTGATTTTAAAACAGCTTAAGCGCAACACACGGCGGTTGTAATTTCATGTATTTATCTGGACGACATCACACAGAGAGCGTGCGCGGGTCGGGAGACGCGTGAAAGCTGCGCCCTTCATCCGCCACCACAAACAGCGCGCAGGCGAGTGGGTCGAAAGCGGGACGGGGCGCGTGTACCGCCGTCGTTGCATTGCTTCATAATACACGGACACGCATTCCCGAATAGGCAGTTACACTCAGGGATGTGACATTGAGACAACGATTTTTCTCTTTTCAATATTAATCGATTTTGAAAAGATTTATCAATCGATTTTGATATTAGTGGAACATTCGATTATTTCTGTTATGAAAAACTGCATGCTTTTCTATACAGCGTGGAAGGGACACCGACGCACAAAGATTATCACTTATTAAGTACATTATTCTGAACTCCCCCACATCAACAATAAAATAACAATAATATAATTAATAAAATAATTGAATTAATTTTGTGAACCCAAGTCCTTTTCCTTTTCCGTGCTCTTCTTTCTTTTTTATTTTCTAATAAGTAGAAATAATAATTCTTCATCTGTGTCTGAATCCACCGATATCTGACTGCGTTTTGATAGCAACCGAAGTCGCTGTCTAGTCCAGTATGCGTGTAAAGGTCATAAAAAGCGCGTCTCACGCGACGTACCCTAACCGACCCGCATCCATCCGCGCCCGCTTTCTGTGTGATTTGGGATTTAGTTTTAATCTTTATCGATTCTTATTCTTATTTCTTATGCTATTTATTCAGTTTTCCATCGGGAATTTCTCAGTGGCAGCCACGGATTCGGGATTTGTGCCCGGTTGATGGCAATAG
Source organism: Noctua janthe (assembly GCA_910589295.1). Classification (NCBI taxonomy): domain Eukaryota; kingdom Metazoa; phylum Arthropoda; class Insecta; order Lepidoptera; family Noctuidae; genus Noctua; species Noctua janthe. Next base: position 10,497,202 of record OU342552.1, read on the forward strand.
GCTCGCCTATTTTCGCCAGTTATGTTTAAGGCCGATGTAATAGGTACATGGGTCTCAAACATAACTGTCGAAATGTGGATGTACCTTTGCCTAACCCTTCTAGGATTACAGACATGATGTTTTGTTATGTTTATTATACTAATTTGAATGTTTATATTAATAACATGTTTGATACATAAACTACTTTTTATTTTGCCTGGTCAAGACAGCCCGGCAGCACACCCCGGACTGTTCATAAAACTATACCTATGGTCTGTAGTTAATTATTTAGTAAATACTACTATACAACATTATTTTTAGTATATGCGAAACCTGAATATAGTTTGTTCAGAATAAGTAACTGAATCGATTCCAATAATTTATGAACCATATTCTATTTCTCCCATCATCATTCTCTTGCCCTTATCCCAATTCATTTGGGGTCGGCGCAGCATGTCTTCTTCTTCCATACTTCTCTATTACTCGTCATCTCGCCAGACACCTCCTTTCTTGCCATATCATTCTTTACACAGTCCATCCATCGTTTCTTTGGTCTTCCTCTACTCATATACCCATCCACATACATACTCAGAACTTTCCTCACAACATTTTCCTCATTCCTCCGCATCACATGCCCATACCACGACAACAAATTACCACACAACTTTTCAGTCACCGGTGCCACTTTCAAACTTCCTCTTATATACTCATTTCTTATTTTATCCATTCGCGGAACACCACACGTCTCCTTAGCATTCTCATCTCCGCAACATGCAAATGCCTTTCATTCATCCCTTTTGTGGCCCAACATTCTGATCCATACAAGACAGCAGGTCTAACCATTGTTTTATAAATCTTCCCCTTAAGTTTAAGGGGAATGCGGGAGTCGCAGATTGTTCCCGTGACCTGCCGCCATTTCATCCATCCCGTGTTAATTCTGTGCTTTACACTACGATCTATTTCGCCATCGCTTTGCACGAGTGAACCGAGATACCGAAAGTCGGAGCAAAATATTTTAAAAAGGCTACAAGTTGGACACCGATCGACACTAAATACCTATCGCAATTATTTAGGTACCTACTGCCAAATTATTATTATCAATGAGCTCAAGACGACGCTGGAGGCGCGTGCGCGAGCGGGCCGCGTGGTGACCACGTTTTTGTGCGGACGACCAGGTAACAGAACAGAAGCTTATACATTTGTGATTTTTCATGATACAGTTTTGAAATTTTGTACATAGATTCTTTACATAAGAATACTAGACACGTGTTTCAGGTTTCGAATATACTAAAACTAATGTTGTATTTACTACTGGGCAGTACTTACATCATTATGCATCAACGTGATTAGGTGTTACTGAACGTATCGAACCGTTGTCTGCTTCAATTTTGATGAAACCAAAATGTCAGTTTTGTCACGCGGCTCGTTCAAGGCCTGGACTCCACCAAAGCGGAGAAGAGCAGAGGTGTGTGAAGCTGAGAGGAGAAGAGATGCGTAAAACCTAGGGTCTATCCACCAAAGCTGTGCGCTCTCCGCACGCCGCTCACGTCTCTTCTCGCTCGTCACGTGTAAATAAAGAAATTCTATTGGTGGTTTACAACACATCTCTCCTCTCGTCTCTTCTCCACTTAAGGTGCAGAGATATGAAGTAATACGGGCGGCGTTTAAACCTTACAGACGTATCTATTTCTCAGTTTCCGCTTTGTATTATATCTCTAAAACAATTGTTACCATTATAAATGACTGCCTCGTTGGTCTAGTAGTCGCAAGCTTGACCTCTCAGCATGAGGTCCTGGCTTCGATTCCCAGGTCGGGCAAAGTGTTATTGGTAGCAGTCACGGAGTCTGGATTTATGCCCGGTTGATGGCATTAGGCTCGCCTCCTATTACATGGGACTTGCCTAATCCTTCGGGGATTACAGGCGTGATGTTATGTGAATTTCTACCACTGCCATGTTCCTATTTAACTAGTTACTGGAATTTGTAGTAAAACCCTTAAAAAGTTAGAAGTGGCTACTAGTTGACTGATAGTTTTTTAAATTGTAAAGGAGTGTTTTCCTGACTCAATTAGCAGTACCCGTTGGCAGGTATCGCACCACCTGCCGTATGGAGGGAAGTCAGATGTGAGTTTGAGAAACATCCAATCTGATTCAACATACCCCGACGAAATTTCAATGCGAAAGGCTACAAAGACCAACCAAAGGTAGGTAGGTATTTTTGATTTTCGAAAAGTATTCACGATAGTAGTAGATATAACAGCAACACCAAGTGCTAGTCGGCGTTCTAGATTAATGCAAAATATCCCACCTCCTGGAGTGTTCGTTCCCTTGCACCTTTGACGGTCTGGATAACATATCTTCACCTGTCATCTCTCACATTGATAGGAATAGAAGAAGATGAAGTAGATATACCAAAATCAAAAAACAAAAAACCATTAACGAGTAATCGTCGGCCAACTTTTTAAAATTTTGATGAGTAAAGTTTCGTAACAAAAAGGAAAAAAAACCGGCCAAGTACCAGTCGTACTCACACGCACAGGGTTCCGTAGCACCAAACAATATAATAAAAATATTTTAAAGGCTCATTCTTGTGTTTTTTTAAAACAAACATTCAACAGCAAAATAGTCACTGGTAAATAATTTCTCGAAAGATCATGTAAAAAGTAGTACTTGGCGCTATGGTGACCTAACACTCCTTTCCCGTGTTTATAGGATATGGTTTATGGAAGAAGTTAGTCTCGAAATGTAAGGGTAACGCGGCGTCTCTAAGAGATCTGAACGCGAACTGGCCCATATTTTGGTGAACGAGCGAATGTGCATTCTTGTGTTTGATGCAATTATGCATTTTCGCATAGTGTTCGATTTAAACTCGAACAGACCAAGAACGGGGCGGCAACCACGTGAAGGTGAATCCACCAGACTTGCTTTGAGGATCTACACGACTGTAGCGCTCACCCTCAAGACCCCACCACCTTACCACCTCTGAGGGAAGCAGTAAGGTAGGCCTGCAAAATACAAGCCCCCCCCCCCCCCTCCCAACGAACAAACAAACCGATAAACCTGCAAGCCAACAAACAGAAAAAAAAACTTTCTAATACTTATTTCTCGCATCTTCCAGTACTTTTTGCAATAATCATTAATGTGCAGACACGGAAAGTCTACAATTTTATTATATACAGATACCTTTCATGAGGTGTTCATGTTTTAACCGGAAATAAAAATGTCCGACCCAAACTTTAATACGACCTCCGAGCTAGGAGAACTACACTGCTGTAAAACGTAGTTTTCAGAAGCTGTGAGACGAGACCTGTAGGAAACCTAAGTAGATATTAAACATTTACAAGATTTAAAATTGACACCTCTTAGGACGAGATGCCGTAGTGTCGGTAAATAGATTGCAAGTCTTAGCAGTGGCGTAGCTACGGGAGGGGGGCGGCGGGGGCCGCCCGCACCCGCCGCCCTATAGTGTACCCCCGTAGTGATTAAACCTGACATCGTGGTGATAGATCAATTGAAGCGTCGCGCAATGATTGTTGATATAACGGTTCCGCATGACGCGAACCTCGTGAAAGCAGAGAAAGATAAACAATTCAAATATCTAGATCTGGATCGCGAGGTTGTCGACATGTGGGACGTGAGTACAGCAGTCATTGTGCAGATAGTCGTGTCGGCCAATGGCTTAATAGCCAATAGCCTCGACCAACATCTGAGGAGACTCTCGCTTGGCATCTGGATCAAGGGCTTGATTCAGAAAGCAGTACTTCTGGGCACGGCGCGTATCGTTAGGAGGTTCCTCTCTCAAGAGCCCTGACCATCGGTATTTCGGACCCTGTTCCCGATACCGGTGGGCTACAATTTTATATGTCTTTTTTTATATTACTTTGTATATAAATATTTAAAAATGTAAATTATATGTATAAAAATAAATAAAGGAATAATATAGCCAGACAACGTGCACGTAAGCGTGTTAATAAACATCAAATCTCAACGAAGTATTCTCGGTTATAATCTTTTAAACACTGAATCCGGCCGATGACTAAGTAATCCAATAAACCTTAGGTAGGCTCGTTTTTTTGGAGATTCAAGTAACTATAACTACCATACGTATGTACCATACCACCTGGGCCATCATAGGTACCCCTAAACCTATGTCCTCTTCGCCATTATAATGTTGACATATGTTGCAGCAACCCAACAACAACTTAATGGTAACCAATTTAATGATCACTGTGTTTTTGTCAGTGGTGCAAACTTAGACATGAAATATCTACGAAGTAGTTGTGTTGGCCGACTAATTCGGACTTACAACTCGCATGGTTAATGTAATAAATAAGTACTATAACCTCATTAGTACAATCTCATTTTTAATCGGACTTAAAAAGTCACAGCCGTAAAAAAAAACGTTATAAATTTTCTAATGACATGACGTCATGAATATTTCTTCCGAAATCTAATTTATTGATAGTAATTTTATTTGTGTAGCAAGTTTATTGTGAATAAAGATGTTGTCGGCAGCGAAAGTGCGCCAGCATGGCATGCAAGATGATAACTGGGTAATCAAGGACAAAATCAATCAGTATCGGGGACTGATCAAGTTGTATGGTAAGGTTCTTGGTTCCGTACCCCCAAGGGTTGCTAATAGGACCCTTTTACTTAGGCTCCGCCGTCTATCCGTCCTTGCATTCGTCCGTCTGTCACAGAGATGTGTATTTTTTTGAATGGTAATAGATAATACTTATAATGTTCACAGAGTGTATTACTATGGCCGCTGTTAAATAAAATAATGTTAAAAATTAAAGGGATAAGACAGTTTCTTATGTGGGGTCCACATAAAAGACAAATGTTTTTTCATCGGCGTTAGTACGGAACCTTTCATGTGATAGTCCGACTCACACTTGGGCGGTTAATATTAATATATCTAATCAATTAGCAATGCAAGCCTCTTGTAAAGTTTTGAGTTCCGTTCTTGGGTTGAAAAAACCTCTAATGGCTTGTGGATTTGTTTTTACATGTATCAAGATTATCTGTGATTTAATCGGTATTCTCCCGATACTTTGGGATATTTAGGAACTGCTGGCTGCTTGATTAAGTGCCTCAAACTATTCCGTTAGGTATTTATTTATTTGATTAAATAGATACTTGCCGCACTTACAGTTTGCACCAAAGCGTGCAGCAAGCCAAATTGTGTTGATATAGGGTATATAGGGTCTAACTATTCACACACGAAATATTTTCAGGGAATCATCTAACGGCTATAACAAAGCCATTTCAAGGGATTTTTTTTATCTGAATATATTTTTTATAAAAAATAAATAATTTAATATTACTTCACCCACAAAATAAATACTGGCTCCTTATTTTTATGCATCCATTACGCTAGCTTACTACGTCGTATTTACCTACTATCATTGTTAGAATATGGGATTAAAGTTTTTATGCAAAAAGTCTCAAAAAATTTTAGAATTATAATAATTTTGTAAAAAAAAACACTCAGATAATTTTTTTTTTGTTGCTATGGCGATTTTACGACTTATAGAAGTTACTCTTAAAATATTTCGTGTATGAAAAGATAGACCTTATATATTTGTAGTGTATTAGGTATCTAAGCAGTGTCCCTGAATTTACTTCATTTCTTTAATGTGGTCGGTACGAACGAAATCGAGTTAAACTTAATTTATTTGACTACCCACCCTGCTTAAACGCGGCAGTGAGATAATTTTAGCTTTAAATTTTGTAAGCTGTTTTCCTCTGTAAATTCAGCAGATGGAAAAGACATTTTACTGTAATATTTTTATCAGCCGCGGCCCTGTAGGTGCAGGAGGCAAAAATCGAAGTATATTCATATAAACTGTACATACATTTTCAGGTAATTATACAAATGTCACAATTTACTCCATCGGAATTGTATAGGAACGAGTTTCTTATTCGAATGTAATGGTCCGGGACATTACCTGAACCATGTGTTATATAATTTACGGAATAAAATATTTTAATGGGTTCACTCCTTCAAAATGTTAAATTAGTTTTATTAGCCCTCGTATCGGAACGTTAGTGAAAAAAAAATACATTTATCGGCAATAAAGTGCTCAACCCTCTCAGCTCCACAAGTGTACTCGTTCCCGATACTGCGCTTCTGTGATATAAGTAAGTAGTAAGTCGACACGTGGGCATCCGCATTTGCCGCCACGTGGGCATCCGCATTTGCCGCCATGAGTCGTATATCAGCGGTATTGACAATGCGAACCAAACTAGACAGATGCCATATATTTTACAGACACTAGCGTCAGTGCGGCTCGAAATACGTTTTGCAGCTACCTATGGCCAATGCCAGACACCTTCACGTCTATGTGGATCAGCGCAGTATCGTGAACGAGTGTGAACATGTACGGCGGGCGTTAGTTTTGTTCAAATCCGTCGAACATTTGCGGACACGTAGCGACTGGTCTTATTTACTTGGTCAGTTACGTACGTCGGTCGGTGTAGCTAGAATAGCCATAAGGGTGTTACCACACCAATCGATCGATCGCCGATCACCAATCGATCGAAGATTCCCAGAAATGACACGATCGATCAATTGGTGTAGTAGAAACTGTCGATCGACGTCGACTTATCCATTCGACCATCGTATGATGAACTCGATCGACGATCGATCGATTAGTGTGGTAACACCCTAAAGGTTAGGCCACACCGCCAGCTAGCGAGCGAGCAGGCGAGGCTCTTTTCATACTTCGTTTCGGCTCTTTTGGTAGTTCGCGGTGTAAACCAAAGTATGAAAAGAGGTGAAACGATGCCTCGCCCGCCTCGCCAGCTCGCTAGCTAGCAGGCGGTGCGGCCTGCGCTTGATATTCCATCTCAACGACTGTGAATGCTCCTGTTATGTAACTTTAGTCTTTTGCAAGGATATTATGTTGTTCTTGACTTCTGGCTGAGTCAATTATTTGGAAAATTAATATTTATTTCTTAAACTAACCTATATCTAATCTGTATCTAATTTTGTCTTCTAATTAATTTATTCGTTTCCCTAGAACGTGACCGTAAGATACATGAAGGTGACTTGGCGAAGCAGAAGAAGCGATACTCGCGTGACATTCGGCAGCTTCGCAAGGAGATCACAGCGAAGCGCGAGGAGCTTGGAGTTGCCGTTTATGGCGACAAACAGTTCCTCAGAAATGCCTTCCAGGACCATCGGAGGCTTCAGCTTACTTACATGAACAGTAAAGCCGATGTTAGTACAACACATTATATCTCATAGGTTATGTAAATTGTCTAGCCTTAAACTCCTTTATCCCTCAGCTGGGTAGAGGACAGTAGTTCTCCATCATGAACGTTTGTGAGGTTCGCGCTTCGTTTCACTCCACTCTTCCCGATACTCGTCGCCTCTGCCAACGCGGTGCGATGCCCGCGGGGTTGGCCACGGTTTTTTTTTTCCTTCTGGCACTCCATTGAGTTCTTCGAGTCTCACAAGACGAGTCTCCGTCAGAAGAGCTGCTCCCGAGGTTTGTGTGTTTTAGACACGTCTCACTGCCTATGCCCTTAATCAGCAACAGAGAAGAGTTCCTCACAACTACAGTTCGCATCTCCTCTTGTCGTGTAAGTTTCGTACAACTTTTGTTTGTTAACATTATCAGTCTTAGCGTCAGTGCGTCACCTTCGAGCTACACTTGGTAAGCTGAACTAACCAGAAATTATTTAGAGTACCAAGATTATCTATCTCACCAAGCCGAGCGAGTCCCAAAGCATAGTAAAGGCATAACTCCGAAAGCAACCGCAACCGCACACCGTAGCAACAATTTATCGCAACTAAAAAGCAATACCTGTAAATGAAAGAATATTCAACAATTTTAATATTTTAATTTACAGATGATATACCTAATTTTGTGCATGTGTTAACAGTAAAGTATGTAATCTGTCATTGTATAAAATTCCTAGGAAATATGTAAAATTCCTAAAATAGATAGGAAATCTATATATGAATTGTATATAAGGTCTATCTTTTCATACACGAAATATTTTAAGAGTAACTTCTGTAAGTCGTAAAGTCACCATAGTAACGAAAAAAAAAATATATCCGAGTGATTTTTTTTTTACGAAATTATTATAATTCTAAAATTTTTTGAGACTTTTTGTATAATACCTTTACTCCCATATTCTAACAATGACATTAGGTAAATACGACGTAGTAAACTAGTGCAATGGATGCTTGAAAATAAGGAGCCAGTATTTATTTTGTGGGTCAAGTAATTTTAAATTATTTATTTTTTATAAAAAAATATACTCGGATAAAAAAAAATCCCTTGAAATGGCTTTCATATAGCCGTTAGATGATTCCCTGAGAATATATCGTGTATGAATAGTTAGACCTTACATATTTCCTAGGAATTGTGTATAATTCCTAAAAAAGCAAAGATTTTCAAAAAAAAATTTTTAGTCATAGATAACCTTAAAAAGTACGGCCGTCTAGTCGTTGTTTGCACCGAAGAAGTCTACGGATTTATTAATGTACACGCTTGGATTTACGGAGCTCCCAGCAAATGATGATGTTAGCTTTTCCTTTTTCTTCCCTGACTTGATGCTGGAAACGTTTGTATCTAAACGTTAAACACAAGCTTCAGCTTGTTATTACACATAATGGATGAAGTAAATCTGCATCTACAATAATTTATTTTAAGTAAATGAATACAGATGGCGTAGTTTCATTCACTCGGGAGCCAAGAAAGGGCTCTTTTTCTAATATTTTTCCATTTTGCGGCGTTTTTATTGAATAAATCTCGTGTATATTTTTCGTTTTTATTTAGAAGCATTTCTTGTTGTTACAGAAAGTACTGGAGAGTATCCACCAAGAGAACTTCAACAAGAGGAAACAACTCGACAGGATCAGATATAAAAAGAAGAAGAAGATGGAGATGTTTCGCTTGGCTCAGGTTATTAACTAAATCAATTAACAATCTTTGTAGGTCTAGATGTAAAGGAAGTTTTAGTATGCATCACGCTAGCCAAACGGGAGCGGGGAGGTACAGAGTCAAACGTATTAAAAAATCTCGAATAATGTGTCAGTTTGATCGTGTCGTAATTTTATAAACTAATTTCAGCCGTAATCAGTTCTCGGGAAAGACAACGGAAAATAATTGTATCCTAGATTAAATGTTGTACGCACGACGGCCAATCAAGCTATACATAACCAGTTTATGCGATCTCTCATTGTACGAGAAACCTATACAAAGCTAGGCGAAGTTATACTGGAAATGCATAGCTTGATATGCCGCCGTGTGTACTATTATTTTTTATTGATAGTATATGGGCGAGCAGTGCATCGCAAATGTTTATTTCGGGAACAGTTGAATGAATAATTGATTAGTTTGTGTCGTTTCGGCGGAGCGTACGCCGCGCCGTCCTTGATGAGATCTGGAACGTTTCATAAATATACCTCAGCAGATTTTTTTTTATTAGCTTTCGGCTTTGCTCATATGTATTTAGCCATATCGCTCATAAATTTTATATCAGGAACAAACATGGCAAAACATGAAGTCATGTTCTTAAAATTTGAATCTATCAACATGATTTTCATAAATTGCTCGATGGTAAACTGGCTTCTGGCAGGAAATGACAGACACGAGGTCTGTGGATTTTCAATGACGAGTACATGATTGTTAATGTTCCAAATCAATTAATCTCTCTTATTAGCTACCTGACAAGATTCTACACATAATCACAACCTACTGATGACGATTCGACCATCTCCTCCGTATTATTGACGTTTCATAGTTGGAAGCAGCCGAGATGCGCGATCGAGTCATATTTGAAGTGGGGGGCAAACTCCCCCCAGAGAAGAAGGAACAAGCTGTGGCCAACTGGGTGCAGCGTGCTAATATCAAGAAAAACGCTGCGCTTGCCATCAAAGTCATGTACAAGAAAATTCTAGATATTCTAAAGAAGGTAATTGTATTAGTGCTTTTTACATTTAAAATAACAAGATCCATGAGGCGGTCGGTTGGGTTTTCATCAGTTTCCATGTACAACAATGTTACTACACTTAAATGACACGTATTACAAAAAAAAATTGGGTATTATAAGTCGTGATTGTGCACAAAGGCAGACGAATGTATGCAGTTTGTTTCGAATAACTACTGCTCTGAAAACGGAGTGAATGAAAAACATCGTGTGAAATAAAACAGAATGGAATACCTAGTTGCTACATACAAATAGTCTCGCAGGGATCATAATCATCATCTACCTAGCCTTTATAAAAATATAGTCCAAAATGAAAGAAAATTATAGACAACGACCATATTGACACAAAAATTTAATAATTGTACTACTCGAATGACATCGAAAATATTCACGTGAAATTTAAAAGAAGTAGGTAGGTAAGAATCTGTCTAGTTTCAAATGAAACAATGACCAAATAAGTCTACTACTCGAATGACCGCTCCTCACTTTACTGATTCGCGTGAGTCTAAACCTAGACTAATAAGCGCGTGAGCGTGTTGTTAACTTTTAATTATCTCAAAAACTATGCATCCAAATTATATGATGTAGGCAAATATTATCTACATAAAATTAGTTTTTTTTTTTTGTAAGGGTTCATAGAATGTACATAGTGCATCTGTCATCTATCCCCATACTTTTTTTTTGCAAAATCATCCCTAAAGGGGGCAAACCCATTTTTACAAAAAAAGTTGAAACACATATTTCTTTATTTCTTAGCAAAAGCTTCAATATGAATTTTCAGATCCTTTCCTAAAGGAATTATGGATTGCCCATACAAACGTTCAACCCCTATTTCAGAAGCCATGTCCTTTCCCATGATATAATCTATCTCCTTGCCAAATTTCATTACGATCCTATCGGCAGTTTAGTCGTGAAAAGGTAACAAACAAACAAACAGAGTTACTTTCGCATTTATAATACAAGGTGTAAACAGACCCTTCACATAGCCGTCAACCAAGCATTCTGTACATCAAACTAAGTAACTTTACGCAAAAATTACTGCTGGGAATCGACTTTTTTTTGGAGTGAAAAATCACGTTTTACGGTAGGACTCGACGAAAAGCTATATTGAATAGTACGGGGGTCGTGGAGGTGCGTAAAGTAAAAATCTTACATTAAAAACATGAATTTAAAAGGTTTGGGCGCAGAACGTCAGAAACGCAAAATGACAGATTAGCGAATTGTCAGGTGTTAGTATTTTGTCTGAAATGGTCAGAATCGCAAAAAGACAGATTAGCAAAATGACAGGTTCACAAAAAGACAGATTAGCAAAATGACAGGTTCGCAAAAAGACTGGTTCGTAAATATGTCAGTTCGAAAAACGTCAGAAACGAAACAACTCGCTAACGTACGCGACCGACATCAACCTAGCAGGAATAGAAGTTGTTTTTGTTACTACGGCTAAAGTATTTTATCTATATTGTAGTGTATATATATATATTTAAGCATTTAAAACACAGTGTTTTACTTAAAAAAACACTGGGAGACAGAAATATTCATTTGTAACAATAAGATCATCGGGGGAAAATTAGGTATGTAGTCTCTTTGCTTTACACAAAGAGATTTAAGTCTGGCACAAAACAAAACATATTCGAAATTATAACAGCATACATTGATGTCATTTTTTCAACATAGTGTACCAGCGTAATAAAAATCTATACCCAAATTTAAACTTCCTTTGGTTTTATTTAAAAAACCTTTACAGGACCAGGAAAGCTTTTTATAAAACAAATACATTAAATTTCGCACGTCTAGAGGACATCCATACCTGAGGTATTAGCTAAAAAATTTTTGGTTTGTGATGATGGTGGAAGCGACAAAATTTTGATTTTTTGTACAAAAACCGCCAGAAGAGTCATTCGAGCTAATCCAGCGGGACGATATCTTGGTGACGGTACCTTTAAATGTGCACCAAAACCATTCTACCAACTTTTCAGTTTACATTTAGATTTAGGATCTAATGAAAATACAACAAATATTTGCCCTATGATTTATGGTTTATTGCCAAATAAGACTGAAGAGACTTATGTTCGATTTTTTCAATTAGTCAAAGATGTATTGGGCTTAAGGATGGGCTCTTTTAAGTGCGATTATGAAAATGCAATAATCAATGCTGTTAATGTTGTATTCCCTGATGTATCCATCAACGGTTGCTTCTTTCAATTCAAAAAAGCTGTGAAAAAAAAGGCGAAGTATTTAAAATTAAATGACTCTCGTGAAGGTAGAAAAATAACCAGAATGACAGCGTGTTTACCTCTTCTACCAAGAAATTATATACGGTCTTGTTGGGAATCGATTTTAGAAGATTCTTCACAAACTAGGGAACTTAAAGCTTTTACAACATATTTCGAAGGTCAGTGGTTAAAGAAATTTTCGCCAGACTTATTTAGCTTAATATGCACAGAACAACAAATGCATTGGAGGGCTGGCACCATCGCCTTGGCGTCAAATTTCCTAAGAAGCCCCAAGTATGTCATTTTGTACAAAAAATAATAAAAGAATGTAAGCATTATAACTACATAATAAGAAATAGTTACTTTTATTCTGCAAAAAAAAATCGACGTAATTCTGACATTGCTTTTAATAAAAACTCAGAAAGCGCACTGAATTATTAAAACCAGATAAAATTACTCCAAAACAATTTATTAAAAAAAACTATTTTCGCAAGGTTGACGTATGGACGATAATGTATGGACAAGTCATAATGTACGGACGATTATGATTTTTTTTAAAGGGAGAGAGAAGTCCCTTACCATCTGTTATTGTTGATTTGATTATTTGAAAAATGTTGATTTAAACCATACTTATAATAAAGAATTTTGTTAATATTCATTATTTGATGATTATTTTAATCCGAGACTGATCTGTCATTCTGCGAATCTGTCATTACGCAAATCTGTCTTTCTGCAAATCTGTCATTACGCGAATCTGTCATTCTGCGAATCTGTCATTACGCGAATCTGTCATTATCAGATCTTGTCATTTTGCGACGCCTGGCATTATGCGTTTCTGACAATTCGCTAATCTGTCATTTTGCGTTTCTGACGTTCTGCGCCCAAACCATTTAAAAAAAAGCTTGTGAAAAAGTTGGAACTTTGACCCCCAATATCTCCGTAACTAGAAGGTTCCCAGGTATGGTCTAGAACAAAAAAATGATCGGAAAGACGGGGAGAACAAGTGCCTTTCGGATACGTTAAGGGTCTATTTACATCCTTCATTATTTTTATTTTGCAAATAATATTAGTAAGGATAGATGTAGGTACTTCTATAAGTAATAGAAATTAATTATTGTAATATATACAACAGGGATATCGATGCTCAAACTATTACCATTAATTCTATGTTCAATGTTTCAAGAGCTCTCAGATTTTATTTAATAACCGGAAATAAAACATTTCAAAGCGTTAAACGAACAGTAACGAAATTGGACGATTGCGATCCTGTATTAATTGGCGTAGGAGTAAACATTTTCCAATTATTCAAATAAAAACTGCATAATATCTGAAGCCAGCAATAAATAACATGAAACGGAATCTCGTTTATTGTTTGAAAGGTTTCCTGTAGCCCACGCAGAAAATAAAGGTATACGAAATATTCACTTGTCCAAAACTAATAACAAAAGGATAAATGAAAAAGTGTGTAATAAACAGGGCCCACGACCTTCCGCCCACACCTACTCTTATTTATTTCCTTAATTAGATAGGCACCTACTTCTCGCTAATTAACTATTTCTTACACGTCGGCGCTCAGGCACAGGCGACCAGCGAATGGCATCATCATAAAAGTCGTTAAAATTTTTGAACGAAATTTGATTCCAAGTCTTTTGCAGGATTCGTCATACTTCACCGTCGTTTTGGAGGCTCTGAAGCTGGACTGTCGAGCGCAAGGCAAATGCCTCATGGGTGCCACCGAGATGGGGCAGCTCGCCATGGAATATCTTGATGATAGAAAATTCGAATACAATAAGTTAGAGAGAGAAATCAAAGCAAATATGAAAGAGAGGGAGAGAACACTCAAGTTGGCTCGGCGTGAAGTCGCTTTCTTGATGGACTCGTTCCCTAATCTTATCAGGAAAGAGGTAAATAGGATGTACGCTATGTACATAACTGAAACCGTTCACATACTGCATTTAACGATGTGCAATCACGTCGATTTCCAATTTTAAAATTGAATATCTTAATTGTTCTTTTCAATTTCATGCTCTTTTAAAAAAAGATATTATTAGTATATTGCGAATCAAGTAATTCAAATGCAATTGGACTAAGGACCTATTTCACCACTCAGCTAAGATTAAGTGTCCGTTAATTTATATGGCCGATAATTTGATAAAAATTCTGTTCCATTTATGAATAGTAAAGAATAAATTCATTTCACGAAAATTATGTTAACAGCTTCTGTCCAACACAAGATAATTTACATACAACAAAAGCGTCTAGGGATCACGTGATTTTTTTTTGCAATAAAAAAATATTCAATCAATATTTATTAATCTAGTCTTCCAGATTGGCTTTTCTACATTAATTCCTATGTTAAGTTAAGAACGTAAGTACCCTATATTTTGTAAAAATAATGAAATAGTGCAGTTTTTGCAAATTGTGGCAAATTAACCCAAGTTAACGGCGCAAATTAAATGGACAAAATTAAGATGAATCAAAATTTTCCTTGTATCGAAAAAAATACAAAATAGTGTGTTTTTCATCCATTAACATGAATCACCAATCGCAGCAATTTGCCATGCTTAATAACAGTTCATCAAAATCACTGAGGAATGGTCGCCCACGTGCATTGTAACAAGTAAATCCGAATAAAAATAAAAATCTGTATTTAAATAGAGAAACTCACTAAATAAATAAAATAGCAACCCAAAAAACTTAGTATAATAAACCTCAATTGCAGCAATACTCCAAAAACGTACTTGATCGCTAGACACTTTTGATGTGTGTACAGTCGTCAGCGCATCAAGTTACCACAACAAATTTTCTCATTTGATTTTGAGCTTAACCGTCAACATTTTATGGGTTAAATCGTTTGAGAAATTTTCCTCTTTGTGATAAGTCTCACAAATATATTTACAACAATCGGTCTGAAACGAGGTAAACAAATCTAAAAGTTCTCTCAATTCAAAAGTTCAACAAAAAAGAAATAAGTATTTAATTTAAAATTGCGGTATCCCGTATCATAGACAATATTATTATTCATTTAATCTTTTAAGGTGGAAGCGCCAGGGTAGCCCGCGAAATTCAAATTTTCTTACGTTTTTTGCAATTTGTAGGTCAGTGTCAGGTTCTATGTTGATCAAAATATGAATCGCGCCAGTAACGTATGTATTTACGGAATTATAATCAGTAAAATCATCAATCCAACCCTTAGAGGGTTGGATGTTGATTTAATCCCATTCAATAAAGATTTCATAAAAAAGTCATTCAATGGGATTATATGAACTTAGAGGGTTGTATTGATGAGTTTAATGACTATAACTCAGTAAAGTCGTATTTGTTACGGTCGCGAATCATACCTTAATCAACATACAACCTGACACTGACCTGTAAATTGCAAAAAACGTAAGAAAATTTAAATTTCGCGGGCTACCCTGGCGCTTCCACCTTAATAATTTCTATGGCAACGATCACCTGCAGCATGAACACGCTGCGTTACACCAGTGAATGTGTCTATTTGTGAAATATATCGCGTACTAATGAATCGATACAAGTATTACCAGCAGTGCGTGCGAAAAACCGATCATTATAACGTTACTAACACTTCGAGCGGTAACAAAAGCGAATGCTGGTCAGTGCATCAAGCTGGAAGTATTGTAAAACAATGCCCAAATGTTAATGACTTGCATAACATGCGAAAGCTTCCGGCGAGTGACTAAAGGAAATCATTCGTTAGATTTATATGTATTTCAAAGTCAACATTTTAAAAACTTTCTGCGAAAAAATAAATGAATTTTTTGCAAAAAAAAAACCGACTTCAAAAACACAACAAAATGAAAAATTACTTTAGCTTCAGAAATCGGTGACTTTTGTTTGTTGGATTAATTTTTTTTGACACCTATTATTTTTCACTTTGTGTTTTTGAAGTCGGTTTTATTTTTGCGTGTACAGCATACCTGAAATGGTAACTAGTCCGTGTTTACATCTTTTCGGGGCTGACTGTACCTATAATTCCAATGCATATTACCATTAGCACATGACATACCATATCTACTATAGACATTGTATTGACCACCGTTTGAAGCCTCCGATATTGAGGTTAGTCGCTAGATTGTGCTTAGTTTAGACATAGAATACAGATATGTTTCAGATTGCTATTACATGTTGACCTTTAAAGTCACGTTTGATAGTAAGCTACCAAACGTGACTTTAAAGGTGTCACACATATTATATGGTTTTTATTTTATTGGCTTTAAATAATGCGCCATTATTATCTTAGGGATCTTTTAATGGTAGGTCTGTACTCGTACTACACGCCCAGCAAGCACGTCGGGACTTCCTGAGGTATAATAAAGTAATTTAATTTAAATAGAATATTTTAATAGGAAGCCACTAATCTCGATGATTTATACGAAGATGATGACGCTGGAAGCCAACAATCTCTGCACGGGGAACTTGAGGATATTATGAGTATTTGCAAAAAATTGCAAAATGCTACTCTTGTCTCTTCATTCGATAAAATTATTTTGAGGTAAGTGAATACTTTAGCCGACAAGTAGCGAATAGAGCTAGAGACTAGAAACGAGGTGGCATGTAGCGAGTGAGCTTGGTCGCTGGATTATGGGCGAGTGTGCGTTGGCGATGGGCGATTGCTAAATGAACTGTCTAGTTACTTTCTGGTATGCTTATATACCAAGTGACTGTCAGCTAGTGCTACGCCCGCCAAGCGAGAGCCACTGAACGAATTTTTCCTTGTTAAGTACGACAACCTAGTTGAGAGAGAATTCTCGCCGGTAGTCTGAACAGTCAGCGATCAACTATTCCTACAAACCATAATTTTTTTTTATCTGTGAAGGCTGAAAGAACAACGATACCAGTCGGGACGGCTGGTTATGGAGCTGGCTCTTAACATGGATAAGCGAGACGCGCTGATTGAAGACAAGAAGCACGCGGCCCTGATGCTGGACACTCTGAAGAACGTTGGCCAGGAGCGGACAGGCATGTGAGTACAAACATTTCTTCATCTACAGACTAATACACAGAAATATAAAATAACTAGCGGTCCGCCCCTGCGAATTTGATTATGTAAATACGTAAAAACCTTCCGGAATGATCTAAATTTTTGTGTTGGTAAACTGTATCAATATTCAATACCCATTGAGTTTCATAGAATTAAGCGGTCAAACAGACAGACCCGAAAAGCGACTTCTTTTTGAAGATCTTATTCGATGATACCTACCTACACCTTCTACCTACCTACCACCTATTACCGCCTACCTACCGCCTACCTACCACCTAACTACCAGCTACCTACCACCTACCTAGTACCTACCACCTACTACCTACCTACCACCTACCAATACGTTCCGTAAAACCTTCTACAAAGTATTAGAAAACATTTAAAAAAGATGAACGAAATCGGTTGTATCGTTGTCAACCTATGTCGTGACCAAGTGAAATAAGAATTTATTTTTATACAGGGTGGAAACTTTCAGCGGGGCAGTAAGGGAAAATATCTTAACCGTTGCAGCTACACGAAAATGGTCGTAGGCGACTATAGCAAGTAACAAGTGTATTATTTTTTTAAATCTTCGAATTGGGACCAAAATTTCACGAAAAATTAAAGATAGTCTCCTAAAACCATTTTCGTGTAGCTACAACGGTTACGGTAGTTCCTTTTAATGACCCGCTGAAACTTTCCACCCTGTATATATAGATAAGGCAGGTTGTACATTAAAAGCACCATATGAATTTTTGGAGATTACACGCACACACAAACACAGCAACTACTCACATCCTGCCCTAACACAGTTTCTCACGCACATGACATGTCTAAACGACACTACACTGATCAAGATGTCATGTTTTTGTTCTCTTTATCTTTTTTTACTTTTATAATATTTTTGTTAAATTCTTTATTGCATTTTTTTTTGTGCTATAATAAAGAGACTACCATAGTGTGGAGACCAGACCTAAGTTGATTTAATGTACTTCTTAAAGAATAAGTTATTTTAATTTATATACAGAGCTTTACAGATTGATTGATTTTTTCAATTACTGACGTTATAATTTGAAATCAGTATGACTGGATAATTACGAATGATACGTAATTAGCCAACTTTGATTTATGTCATTGTTACGTTGAAATGTAGTAATTGAATCGGTGATCCGTTGTGTTCGTATTTAATGCATCATATTGTGTAACCATTAACAAATAATGAATGTTCTTTAGTTTAAGATAGTTGGGGAAAATATTAATTATTCATCATCATCACCATAATTTTAGCCGAAAGATGTCCACTGTTGCACATCGGCCTCCCTCAAGTATACCACCGCCACATTGACCGGTCCCGTGCGACTCGCATCCATCGGATTCCTGCAACCTTCACCAGGTCATCGGTCCACCTAGTGGGAGGCCTTCCAACGCAACGTCTTCCGGTCGCCACTCCTTAATTATTATATTTTTTATAATGCTAAGACACTCTCACTGACGCACTTCTAACTCTTCCCAGTTTCCTTCCAATGGTGATTTGGACCCCTGTGCTGAGGATTGTCAATGTTCTGCTATAATAAGTACTTCATCCTTTTACCAACTATGGTGGGGTCGGCTGTAGTATCTTATAAGGAGCGATTTCCTATCTGACCTTCACAACCCAGTTAGTAATGGGTATTGGTACGATACATCAGCAGTTTTTTTTTTGTGTTTTGCAGGACTGGCGCCATAGTAACAGTTGTTCATAATGATGAGTACACCGACCCCCTTTGGTTTTACTACACTCTTTTGTAACACACTGTATATTATTTTCTCCAGAATCAACCATCAAACTTGGTGGATGTTTTATTTTATTTTATTAATTTACTCTTGATTCTGAAGAAATCTATAGGAGTAAAAATTATTGTTTTTATTAATTTTTCACTGTTTTGGCAATTTGCCGTTGAAAAAAATAAGGAAAACAAAATATGAAGAGATTTTTAAAATAATACACGAAAACAAAAATATACGTCTACTGAGATTCGAACCTGATGGTCTCCGTGCAGGCGGGGTGCGAACACGAATAGCGGCGCGCCGCGCCGGGCCAATCGAACATTAGATTAAATAAGTGAAATTACGCTTCTATACATATTGGAGGTCGCGCATCGGCGAGATTCACGCGATTCCGCGGTGGGTGGGACTACTCGTCCTCCTCTTCATCTGCTTCACCCCCTCAAATGCATAAAAGTCGTCTATTCATCGCGCCTTAAATTAAATAAAAGTTGGAGACGCCTCCGTCTCACCGCAGTCTTGCAGCAGTCCGCAGCTTGCCTTGAAGAAACCTATTCACTCGAACTTTGAAGAGGTCTAGATTATATAATGACTGGGAAACAGATAAGAAAACAGAGATTCTTTTATTATTATGTTCCAGAGATCTGGTTAGAAATAAGCAATGTAATAAATTAATAATGTATAGATCTGCTTAGAAACACATACCACTATAGCTCCATCAACATAAAAGTTAACACTGCAGGATCCGGTTTTAAAATACGAAGGGGTATTAAAAAATGTGACCCGCTCTCTCCGAAGACATATTTCAGAAGCTGGCAGCCTCATGGAAGACCAAAGGCATTGAAGAGGGCAATAAAGGGTTGACGAACCTCAGGTTTTCCGACGATATAGTCCTTTTCGCTCCTACAGCTCTAGAACTACAAATCATGCTTTAAGACCTGAGCACGTCTAGCCTCGAGGTGGGAGTCGCCATGAATCGGTCTAAAATTAAAGCGATGACTAATAATAGCACTAAACGTAGGCTCGGGGTGAATTGGCAGGAAATATAGTATGTCGATGAGTACATTTACTTTGGCAGTCGGGCCCCAAGTAACAAAATTTGGTACTATAAAAGTTCTGAGAACTTTTTAGAACGTGCTGATTAGTGCTATAATGGTGTTGTAAACGTTTACAGAACCCCAAAAAGGCCCTAGTTATGTCACTGATTTATTCTATAAACATTACATAAAGGCTCTCACGGTGATAAATCAGCTCTATAGCTGAAATGTAGAAGTGTCGAGAAACGCTTTTTATTATTAAAACAGTACTGTCTGCAATGTTTATGTCACAAATTTGCACTATAAAAATAACCGAATCATTTTTATAGTGCTAATTTGCACCGTAAACGATTTTAGTGATCTTTTTTTTATCACACGTCGTGAGTGTTCCCCCAAGAAAACAAAATATATCAGTAAGTTATGCTTTATATGCTATTGTTGCTTAACGTAACATGTTATAAAAAGGACATGCTACAAGACACTCTTGGGCTGTAACTCTGCCATAACTTGCAGTTGCGAAAAAAATTGTATCCATAAAATCATTATGCTGATTTCAAATTTGACAATGCGCCCTCATAATTTTCGTGTTTTAATTAAAATTAAATTAATAAAATAATTACTTGTGCCAACTATGCCTGCTATATAGTACACATTGGCTCCAGCCGTGCCGCTAATGTGCTATCATAGCAGAAAACAGCAGCCATATTTTCACCGAAAATGAATTAGGGTTCAGTTGTCCAAATATAAAATAGTGTAGTCAAAATAAATTTCTTTGTTTGGAGTTGCATTAAATGCACACTGGGGCATATTTTGGGATAAGGTAAATATGTACCTAGAAAACGAAAGTAGGTATCATTTTCTTAATCTTAAGATAAAAATTGTTATTTTGAAAATTCCGCACGGAAACCAAGAGATTATTTATTACCGTAAGGTGTATTTAAGTATTATTCTCAGTTTTAGAGTAAAGTTAGAACAGAAAATACACAACTTTAGCTATTTTCCAGTTTATTGTCCAATTCAGTCACGAAATCACCACGAATGTATAGCTAAAAAACAATAGTTTTATTAAAAAACAATATTCCTATGTGTCTTTAATGCAACCTCACAAACTCTAAGCTTATTTTGACTAAACTAAAAGTTCTAGCTATTTCATCGCATGCCGAATCACCCACCAGCAGCGCAAGAAAGTCGGTTCTTTGATAGGTAGAATATTCCATTGTTGGGGAAAAGAAAAAAAAAAGAGGTGCTCTCACTCTCATATTCTTCATCTTTATTACAGGCTTGAGAAAAAGGAATTTTATTGTTAAAACCCTGTTGTGGTACAAAACCTATATTTTGTGCAGAACCATGTGCTATATTTTCAGTGACTGTCGACAGTGCTCCACCATTTATGAAATACTAGTGATATAATAACCACTGAAAAGCTAGTATAGATCTAATTAGTTCATTACTTATTAATTTTAGTGCTTTTATGTCACGCTTGAGTCTCGTAGCAGTAACACAAACTCCCTTGTACAGCTATTTAGAATTTAACATGTTTAGCAACGGCACCAGGAGTCGCTATGGGACTATTTAGTACTATAGAAGAGTTTTCATGACTTTAACAGAACTAGCCCCATAGCAATGTTGAGGGATCTTTTAAGAAGTTAAAAAGTTACGTAATGGTTGTGAATGATGCTTTTATAGTGCAGATTGATCCTGTCATAGTGTTTTCGGTACTGCTACTACAATACTAGTACTGTAAAAGTTACTTTGACTCATTATTAGTGCAAAATAGATACTTAAAAGTGTCAATAAGGTCGTCTGTAGTACTAAACAGCACACACAGCACAGCTACACAACACACACACACAGCAGCACACACAGCCGCACACAGTACAGTACAACAGCACAGCAGACAGCAGCTGCCAGCAGACAGCTTTGTACAATATTCTGACAAATAAATGCATTCATTCATTCATTCATTAAATAGTCCCATAATCGCTTTTTTCATTTCTATTACAGTGCAACACTTTTTTTTTTTTTTTTTTTTTCCGGATGGGAAATCATCAAATGTCCCCCCCCACTCTGGGCGGAGCGGAGGGGAGTGTCAGACTTGTACTGACTAAAACCCATCCATGTTCCTTCTTTGCCCTTTGTGTTCCAGGGCCACGGTATCTCTTTCGAACAGTCCCGCAGCCCTGGCAGGCATCGGCCCATGCGGACCCCTACTTGATTGCTGACATCTCTTTGAGGCGCGCGTGGAACACGAACGCGCCGTCGACACAGCCTGTCGTCATAAGACGGCCGGACGGCGAGCTAGCCCATAACTCGCCGTCCACAGGCCAGCGCCTACGGTGGTCGGAAGCCACCACGTGACCCCCGACGCCCAGGACGTCTCCCGCGGCAGCTGGGACGTGAGGTTCTTTCCTTCTCACGTCCTGCCACCTCCTTCACTAGCATGACTGCTTCGCAGAAGGAGGTGACGGCTTCCCATTCTCTCTCGCTCCGGACCATGGCTTGAACCAAGGCCGGACGCGAGAGATCGCCGCCGCCAATCGCCGCTATGAGGACACGGCGGTGCTCCGCCCAAGCGGGGCAGACCTCCACGGTGTGTTCCACCGTGTCCTCCGGACGATCCTCGCAGTGGAAACACCCGGGCGTTTCCTCCCGCCCGATTCGGTGCAGGAACCTCCCGAAACAACCGTGTCCGGTGAGGACCTGCGTCAGACGGTAGGTGAGGGCGCCGTGGCGCCTCTCTAGCCACTCCTCAAAGAGGGGACTTATCGCCACTATGGTGGCGTGCCCTACAGTGCAACACTTTAAAGATTCCTTTGTATGGTCCTGTAAGCGTTCTAAGAGCTAAATTATAGAACTTAAATGCTCTTTAATCGTATAGAACCTAAACGCTTTGTTAAAAACCTTTATAGTACAAGCAGTCACAAAGGTTACCATTTTAGGCCCACTACATCACTCTTTGGTGATAAAACGCCTTGGTTATAGAAGCTTTTTTTACTTGGGGCCAGTTAGTTTCTTTCGAAAACAAGCAGGTAAAGGAGATTAAAGGAGATTCGGCAACGTCTGGAAAAGCTACTAGTCCATGAAGACTTTAATGAAGGGAGATCTGCCGATATCCCTGAAGTGCAAACTCCTCAATATGTGTATCCTGCCCGTCCTAACCTACAGTGCTCAAACCTGGTCGCTCACAGAGTTGCAGAAATTCTGCCTTGGAATGTGAAATTGTAAGTAATGTCTGGTGGCCCTGGGATGTTGGACTATAGTATATTGCTAAGCTGTACTGTAAGATGCAGTCAAGCCGATTTCATGATGTACCGCTGGAGCAGTTAGCTGGCTTGTGCGGACTATATTGTTACACTTTATAGTTTCTTGTAGTACATATTTAAACCTTTTACCGGCACTAAATCCTCTAACGGTAGTGAATTCGCCGCTTTAGTTTAGTTACTTGTATTTACAAGATAGGGACACCGTGTAATTTTTTCTTGTCTTAAATGTCTGAAACGCCATGATGAGTATACTCGAAAAGATCATCAATCGTTATTTTAATTCGTAATAACCAAGAAATCGTGCTGCTAAATCGTGGAATGCCTTATTTCTTTTTTTTTTCCGGATGTGAAATCATCAAATGACTCCCTGACTCTGGGCGGAGCGGAAGGGACTGTCAGACTTGTACTGACTAAAACCCATCCATGTTCCTTCTTTGCCCTTTGAGTTCCAGGGCCACGGTATCTCTTTCGAACAGTCCCGCAGCCCTGGCAAGCATCGGCCCATGCGGACCCCTACTTGGTTGCTGACATCTCTTTGAGGCGCGCGTGGAACACGGACGTGCCGTCGACACGGCCTATCGTCATAAGACGGTCGGACGGCGAGCTAGCCCATAACTCGCCGTCCACAGGCCAGCCTACGGTGGCCGGGAGCCACCACGTGACCGCCGACGCCCAGGGCGTCTCCCGCGGCGGCTGGGACTTGAGGTTCCTTCCATCTCGTCCCGCCACCTCCTTCACTAGCATGACTGCTTCGCAGAAGGAGATGACGCCTTCCCATTCCCTCTCGCTCCGGACCATGGCTAAAACCAGGGCCGGATGCGACAGATCGCCGCCGCCAAACAATGCAGGTCTTACATGAGAATCGCAAGCATGCGCTGTCATTCAAGAATCACAAAGGCAGCATTCGAGGACAATTAGGAATTCTTCAGATGATGGTACAGTTCCAAGACGGAAATGAACGGAATGCCTCAGTCCAAACTTTTTAAAATCGAAAAACGCTATCGAATTTTCCGGTAACTTTACAAATATGTACGCTAGTGCTTTTCAGTACCTCCATCCGCTGCTGTTAGTTCAACGAAACGTGACATCGGCCTGCCAAGCAAAACAAGCAGCTGAAATAGCAAATTCAATTTATATGGTAGGTACGACTACGAGGATAAACTTTGTTCAAACTCCGAAATCAAACAACAAAAACTGCAACAATTATAATGAAACCTTAACAAACTGTATTGCGCGGAATAAGATTTCAATCATTAAACACGCGGTCCCTTAGAGTCCTCGCAGACTGCAGACTTTCTATCAGCCGACAGTTTAGTCGGGCTCTAAATCAGTATGAAATTGTATGCTATTGCGCGTATTTCAACATTTAACAGTCTTCTATACAACATATTATAAATTCAGTACTCAAGCTTAAAGAAAAAATTGTATTATTTTTACGCAACTTTAGCACCTGCCCCTGTAGCATGACCACCGCAGACAAGGATTTCTTTGACGGAAGAATCGACAAAATGACAGATAGTGCAAAGAATCTGTCATTGTGTCGACACAATCTGTCATTTTGTCGATGTCTTCCGTCTAAAAAACCCATTACTACGGAGGTCATGCTATCTAAAAATTGGCCGTCGGCACAAGTTAGCAGGTAAGCAGGTAGGCATACGTTCAAAGTACATACTAACGCTACTTGATGCCACACATTTTGTTAATGAGAAAATAAGTAAGGTCTGGCGGCCCTGGGATCTTGAATGATCGAAGCTGTACTACGGAGCAATCGTAATTTAATATAGTTACCGGGTGCAGCGGCGGTGGTAAGGCCTCGCCCTCTCTCCCGCCCTCCGGTTACTCGGCTTTATCTAAACAGCCTTGCCGCTATACTAATACTAAATAAACCTTCAGGCTTGGCCGTTTCGCTACCGTCACAAAATTTTTCACCTTACTTACGCCCACGTAAGGTGAAAAATTTATTCACTGTTCATTACATTTCTGTAATACAATAGTTTTTGTAGTAACGAAACAGCCAAGCCACATATTTTGACTAAGGTATAGAGTTTGTAAAGTTAGGGCTTGTAGAGTTAGAAGCTTGGCTCTACATGAGATCTGATAACTTTTTGACAGTGCAAGCCATATGTTCTCGTCTTGGCAACATTTCACATGAAAATGTTTTGGTGGGATTGAATATTCTTTTTCACGGGATACGATGTTATGAAACTCGATATTACCCCACGGGCGCATTGATGACTTGTGTGCTATGGCCTTTATACTGGTTACTGAATTATTTGCTGTTACGTACATTTCTTATTTATGAACCGGAATCGAGAATCTAGTCGATGTGGCGCATGTGGAGACGTATGTATTAATTGGTGT
The DNA here is from genome assembly GCA_910589295.1 of Noctua janthe. Taxonomy (NCBI): domain Eukaryota; kingdom Metazoa; phylum Arthropoda; class Insecta; order Lepidoptera; family Noctuidae; genus Noctua; species Noctua janthe. The sequence continues at coordinate 10,522,746 of OU342552.1, forward strand.
ATCCAGGAAGTATGTGTCGGATCGGACACTTGGAAAGTGCACGTAGATGTGCGAATCAGTGTCTTTAGCACACCTTTTGATACGAGTATCTAGGGCTCTAGAAGGTTAAATGAACTAGTTTTATGTTTCTATTTAGTAGCTCCAGGAACAACTGATAAAACAGGAAATATTAATTTTAATTCAATTGCTTGTGATGTTGAAGCACACTCTTATTTATAAGGGTTAACCTTAGCCATCTTATCTAGAAATCGCATCTTAAGGTGTGTCCAAATATCGAGCGGCAATCGAGCGCGGCTGCCGCGCGCGGCCCGCCGCGCTGTGATTAGACGACTGCCGCGCGCGAACGCTTCTGGCTACCTGCCGCGCGCGAACATTCTTAGTAAACATTCGGCAGTAATTGTGTTTGGACGTATTTCTGCGCACAAACATGGACAACGAAACATCGATTCGTTTAATTGAAATGTATGGATCTTTTAAAGAGTTATGGGATCCTCGACAAAAGGAATACCATAATAAAAATAAACGTGAAGACTTGTGGAATGAAATAGCCAACAATTTTGATCTTCCCAAGAAGGAATTAAAGGCTAAAATGAAAAGTCTTTTAAGTTCCTATAGACGAGAAAGGAATAGAGAAAAAACAAGCAATACAACTGGATTGGGTTAGTTATAATCTTTTAATAATTAATATAATGTATACCAATATTGCTGTAAATCTAGACCTACTTACTATACTCATAACAATGATATTCAAAAAGTATAGATGGAGTATAGTCATACTTTACACGTCAAAATAACATGCCATGTAGGTACGCCATTTGCATTGCACTGAATGCGATAGACATATTCGGCAATCACAAGAGGGAAGGAGACAAATAGATAAAATAGAAGGCAATTTGAATGTTTGTGGTACGAAATTTGGCGATACAAGGCGAATCTATACTTTTTGAATATCATTGACTCATAACGCAATTATTATTTATTCTAGTTGTTCTTTTAAACTAAATACATATTATTTTGTTGCAGGTAGAAACCAGTCTTACACATCAAAATGGTTTGCTTACGAAGCATTTCACTTTTTACACGATAAAAATAATCCTATAGACACATCTGATACAATGGTAGGTACCTAAAGTTTTTTTTATTCCCAATGGCGGCAAACGAGACGTCAGTAAGTGGTTACCGCCGCTTATGGACCTCGACAGTGCCAGAGGCACTGCCAGAGTGCCAGGCCGCTGCCAACCCTGAGACATTAGTTCTTAAGTCTCAATTGACCAGGAATTTCACTAGCTACAATGAGTACCCTTCAAAGCGGAAGTTAATAGTGTGTAGTTAGCAAACTACTAGTTGGCGGCAGAACATATGATACCGCGGTAGTACGTACCTAGACGCATATCTTAACGTACCACCAGTAAAAGTAAACTTTCTAATAATAATAAATTAAGTATAGTTTTATTTAGTACTTATCTTGCCACGGAATGGATCCATTTGTTATAAAATGATTGGCTAAGAAATTACGATTATCAGTCGGAGTGGTACCCGTAAATTGGTTGTTCTGTATTGCAGAAACTGTTTCATTCGTGGATATATTGGTACTACGTTCCAAATAATCTCTACGAAGAAAATTATGCAAATGAACGCTGGCTAAAACTACTTTCTTAGCTGATGACGGTTTTAGGATCATTACTTTTCTCAGTACTCTAAACTTCGATGACATTATCCCGAAAGCGTTTTCAACTACTCGCCGCGCTCTTGATAACCTATAGTTGAATATCCTTTCCTTGGAACCTTTTTCATGAATTCCGGCAAAAGGAGTCATCATATATGTATTTAATGCAAAAGCTTGATCTCCTAATATTACAAACGGTATTTTTTTTGAGTAGGGTATATTTAAAATTTCCGGTACCGGTACATTAAGTTGTTGATTTTCCAGCTTGTGATATAATTGGGAATTTTTAAACACCCCTCCATCTGAAATCCGGCCTTGGCAGCCTACATTAACATACATAAAGTTGTAATTTGAATCTACTAATGCCAGAAGAATAATACTAAAGAACTTTTTATAATTATAATATTCTGTGCCACTTCGAAAGGGAGCTTGAATACTGATGTGTTTTCCGTCTAAAGCACCAATAGCGTGCGGAAAATTCCATTTCTCATTGAATTCCTTAGAAACTGCGTGCCATTCTTGTTCTGAATGTGGCAACTGAAAAAAAAATGTATTATTAAGAAGCCCGTGACCAGTTATGGGACAGGTAATTAACTTTCTTATTTGTTTCAGGATTCGGCACTAGAGAGCTCTCTCTTAGACACAAACAGCAATAGTGGAATCACAAATGAAACGGTAAATACGGATTCAAATAGCAATGCCTCTGAAGGTAATATACCTTCAAGAGCATCTGAAAATAAACGTAAAAAGGAACCAGCAAAACGTACTCTTGAAGATTCTATTATGGATGCCGAAAATAAAATGCTAGAAGATGCAATAGAATTAATGCGCAAACAAGATCAATGTAGCAACGATCCATACGTTGCTTTTGGTATGCACATAGCGGCTGAATTAAGAAAGTATGATACAATTACATTGACAAGAGTTAAACATTCCATTAATAATATCATATATGAGGCTGATATGGGATATCTACAGCAACAGACATTAGGATACCATGAAGAAAGAAGACCTGGATACTTCACATCGCAATTGACTGATCTCTCCGACTCAACAGTTTCTAATCATACTGATACAGGATCTGGATTGACACAGTTAATTCGCGATCTAGATACGTAGAGTTAATCTTTGTTTTAATTATATCTGGCGCAAACTACTACCTTTTTTTTTAAATCAAGCATAATAAAAATAAGTGATTATGATAAACACTATTATTCTTTCTTACCTTTACAAAATCCTTAAGGGCTGCTGTTATGGCGTCACACACTTCGGGTATTACTGATGATATGGTTTGTTTTGATACACAAAAGACGTATTGTAGGCTAGAATAGGAGTCTCCTGTTGCTAAAAACCGTAAAGTTATAGCCAATCTCTCTTTGGTTGTGATTGCTTTACGCCAGTACGTATCTTCTTTTTTAATATGTGACTCAACCAGGCTATGTAAATGTTCAAACTCTTCCAAGGTTAGTCTTAAAAACTGTGGTGTCCGGTAATTAATTTCATAATTGATTGACTCAATATTCTGTAACCTCCGTTGAAAAAGTGGTTTCATCCAGCATTTCCTCGTTAAAATATGTTTCTTCTTAGCTCTTTTACGCAATCTTTTAATAATAAGCAGAGCTACGACACATGCGACCGCTTTCATTTTAGTTCTGATGCCAACTGAAGCGCGCGGCATATCTTGGTTGTGCCGCGCAGTACTGCCGCGCAAACATTAGTTGGCTTTGTCCAAACTAGAGCGCGGCAGAAATGTGTCCTACAAATGCCGCGTGTTGCTGCCGCGCTCTTGCTGCTCAATGTTTGGACACACCTTTACTATTCCATTTTGTTAGACAGAGGAACCACGATATAATTTTTAGAAGCTTTCGATTGACACCCCACACAGTTGTATACGTAGAAAACATTTTTTTCAACCCTCATTTAAATGTATTAAGGGTTGAAAAAAAAGTCTCACAACCAGTCTTACCAAGAGGTATCGATTTACCCAGTACTAACTGGGTTGTGGAGGTCAGATAGGCAGTCGCTCCATGTATAATACTGGTATTCAGCTGCATCCGGTTAAACTGGAAGCTGACCCCAACATAGTTTTGAAAAGGCTAGGCAGATGATGTTTTACATGCATGGAGGGCCATATTAATTTTTTCATTGTTTCACATTACTTTTTCGTATCGGTTCATAGAAGACTCCTGCTCTTGTATTCTTCTAATTTCAACTATGCGGTGCCAATAGTCGCAGAGTAATATGGCTGTGACATATGGACGGACAGGACGAATCTATTAGTATAAGCCTTAATCGCAGGCCACACCGCCCGCTAGCGAGCGAGCGAGCCGGGCGAGCATCGTTTCACCTTTTTTTCGGTTCGGCACTTTCGGTATTTTGCGGTGTGAGCTATTAGATTAATCCTATCCTATCTACCTAAAAACGGAACCTAATAATGGACACATTTCTGACTACAAAGGGTGTAAATAGACCCTTAACACATCCGAAAGGCACTTGTTCTCTCTGTCTTTGTGATCGTTTTTTTGTTCTAGAGCATACCTGGGAACCGTCTAGTTACGGAGAAATTGGGGGTCAGAGTTCCAACTTTTTCACAAGTTTTTTTTTTAAATACATGTTTTTATGTAAGGTTTTTACTTTACACACCTCCACGACCCCCGTACTATTCAATCCATCCATCAGCACAATGCTTTGAGTGCTTTCCATCGAGTACCACCTTAAAAAATGATTTTTCACCCCAAAAAAAAAATTTAATTCCAAGCAATAATTTTTGCGTAAAATTACTTAGTTTGATGTACAGAATGCTTGGTTGACGGATATGTGAAGGGTCTGTATAAGCTGTTGGCGTCACATTTTCACAAGGCATACCTACCATTAGTACTAACTTCAAAGGTGAAAACTAAATAGATTAATAGCAAAACTCATTCAAACTCTTTTGTAAGTAGTAGTTCAAACCTAATTTACTCAACGACTCACGGGCCTAAAGGGGAGGTGTAGTTAAATATCCATGCACTGTTACTGGTCAGTTTAGAACGAATGCTTTTGAATATTTTAGCCAGTAATGACCAGTCAACAGCGTGAAAGTAATAAGAAATTCACAGTTAAATGCATTTGTCGGTGGCCTTTGTGGCAGATACAATAACTCTTGAAATGCCTGAACTTATTTGCAATTAGTTGCTCGTGCTTCTGTACACGTTATCACCGCTGGATAGCCGGAGGGTAGGTGCATACTGCCGGGTGCCGGAGATGGTGCCAGGTAATGTGTTCATACTTACCGTTACAGTTCGCTGTTGGAGTCCGGGAACCTTTAACCAAGCAGTCAGAATGTATCAAAAGATTTTTCTCCTACCGTACGTTTGAATACTTTTATGCCGGATACACGGCAGCCGGAGCGTGTGCGAAGGAATTCAGTGATGAATATTTAGGGCATTTTCAAGTTACCACTGTGGTAAGACCTTAATGTTCGTCTGTGGGCCAACACGCCCTGCATGCAACCATTAAATATTATTTATTTATGTTTAACGTTTCGACGTAAACACTCTATGTGTTTACGAATTGTTTATAGGACAGGATATCGATATAACAATATTATCCCTGTTTCCGGTTTGTAGAGGCCTATAAAAATTATAACTGGCTATTATTGTGCCGCAGAAGAAGTTCGCATCAGAATGATTAGTTTTGTGTTTTCCAAGACATGAATCTAAAAAGTAAAATGGCAACAATTTCGAGAAAAGTAGTTGCACGTTCGGTTGATCGCATCGTCGTAAACTGTTAGACGAAATTGTGGTAAACTCGTAGAACTTGCGTACGTTGGCACTCTTTTTGTATAATTTATAATTGTCTAGTGGTCGCAAGCAAGACTTCTAAGCATGAGGTCCTGGGTTCGATCCCCAGGTTGGGTAAACTTGTACCCGGTTGATAGCAATAGGCTCGCCTATTATATAGGGCTTAAAACACGATTGGTAAAATGTGGCTCCCCCTTGGGGGGATTACAGGAGATCGTTATGATGTGATGTTACAATTAAACATTTTTCATTTCAAAGTAAAATCAAAAGAACGGTAAAGAAGGTTTAAATTGCAGTTGAGTTTCTTCATAAAGATAAATAATTTGATTGCGTGACTCGCTAACTGTAATTATCGATAGTTAGGTTCTTCGTTTCAACGTCTTGAATAACTGACAAGTATTACTTAACTGTCGTATAGTAATTATCTGAAATGACGTAGAAATGCAAAGAAAGGACGTCTAGAACAATAGCAGTCATTAAATATTTAAAAGAATTGATCGGCAAACGGTTTGAATTGTAGTACTAAGTATTACCAATGTCTGTTTAAATAAAACGACCAATTGCATAAAGTCTTGGGGTTGAATCAATAATGTATTTAAATTAATGAAAGTAGATAGTAAAAGCAGAAAATTTTCAATGTGCACAACAATTGTGTTGTGCATAAACAAACGAATCTTTTCTGTTGAACAAAGACTGATAGTAAGGAAAGTCTACCGTAAACAATACCCGGTTTAATTGAATTGCACTTCTTCTACTACAAGAATACTTTCAATTCAATAATACTTCAGTGAGACCTTGTGTAATTGTAAATTAACGCACTGAGCACAATCTTAAGGCGTAGCTCGTCGGAAGGAAGTGAACGCCAACGGTAGCTTGGAACCCTGAAATAAGAGAAAAGGGAACGCTCGGGAGTTTTATTAGTATATTAGTTCATATATTTGAAAAGCATCAAAACAACGTCATACTAACGGGTGATATTTCTGGAGGTACTCTTTTCAAAACTCAGAAAATTATAAAAAAAAGGTTACCCTTATTATCATACAAAAGAACAGTCTTGACATTTATTTAAAAAAATATTTCTTTCAAATGTTGTCCGTAACATGGTTAATTTTGCAGCTCCGATTTTCGATGTCGCGTCCTAGCATTTCGAGTGGTAATTAGCAAATAACGCGATTAACGGTGGCTCCCAGTTGCTTAATTATACCATATTGCTTAAATTGTATCAACACCTGTACACAAATTACCCTTTTTCAGAAGAAATCATTGCTGCTCGGGACGAACTTTTGAACAAGGAAAAGTGGATTAATACCCTTAATAATATACACATGACCAGAAATAGTAAAAAAGCGTGGTCCACCCTCCGTAAGCTTACTCCCGAGCCCAAATCACCAAATAAAGTTACTGCCAATCAGATAGCTCTTTCAATTTGTCTTAAATGAAAAGCCCCCGAACAAACTACCCAACATTCCGAAGGATATAACACAGCTGATCTGCAGCAACAACACTAGCAAAGCATTTACATTATTCCATCCATAAAAGCACTTGAAAACGGGAAAGCTGGAGATGTCGATGATATCTTTGTGGAACAGCTAAAATACTTGGGGCCAATATCGGTGTCGTAGTCGCTTGCCCTTTTTTTCAGAGTTATTTAAAACCCCAAGCAATAGAGGAAATCTACATCTTTTTAATAAAAGAGGTGACAGACACAATTACAGTACTAGAAATAGAGACCAATTAGTTCAGCCAGGCTTCAGACTCGCTAAAGTAGACTCATCTTTCTTGGGGTACTGTTTGAGATGCTATAATAAAATTCCACAAAGTATTCTTGAATTGAATGAAACGAAATTTAAAACATGCATTAAACGCACACTATGTAAGAAAGCATATTACAAGTTGGACGATTATATCACTGATAAAAATGCTTGGCTCAATGCCGGTCCTGCTCCACAAGAACAGGGGCGCCTAAATTGATAGCATTAAATAGTATTGTTGGAGCTGCTGAAGATTGTATAACTATCTTTGCATTGTATAGATTCAATCTCTTTTGTATTATATAGCCGCCTAGCCCATATTGTGTGAGTACTATGTACTAGAAAGCTGTCATTCGCTGGAAACCTGCGTCTTTTCTTGACTTGAATGTGCCCTGGCGGTTAGGAGTATGTCATGCTCACTCAAATGTCTCGCTGATGGTGGCACGTGTGTCGGATCATTTAGTTCCCTTCAAAATGGTTGAGTTGAATGGTGCTGATACATGCGTCATGTTCGTGAACGGGCGCTGTCAGTTGTGACTGGTCATCTCTTATTTGCCCTCCATTGTCACACACTTAAATTTTTTGAACTGCTAATTCTGAACTGCCTCCAGCCCCTGATCGACCCTGATCTCGGAACAAGCTGGTTTCTAACCTGGAAAAATCATGTACCGGGCAAATCCTTCGTCTCACCCATACCATAACTCGTTTTTTACATAGAGGGCGGATACGAAACTAATCAAATAACCAGCGTAGCCCTAGTCGATTTATCAGCAGCTTACCACTATATAACACTAACACCACTTACTGACTATCAAGCTTTTACACGCATCCTATATAAATTCAAAATCCATTACAATTAAGAAAACTGGTTCTTATCTCAAAATGTACTATGATATGATTAAACAATAACAGTATAATTTATAAGAAGTAGCTATTTAAGTTGTTATGTAAAAGAGCGCCTCTCGCCATCAAACGTAAAAGTTTGGCAAGTTTAGAATTAAGCAACACCTCTGTGCTATAGTATTTTTAAATAAATAAAAAAAATAAAAAACAAATGGTGCACCTTAAAAAATGGCTTATCAAGGCAGTGTCTTAGCTCTAATTTTATTTAATATTTACACCGACGATCAGCGCAAAACAACCAATACCCACAGATTTCTCTATGCAGACGACCTGGCCTTAACAACGAGGACTACAAACTTTGAGGATGAAGAAATAAATCTTGAGATGGCTCTGAATACTCTTAGTACTTATTACGAGGACAACACTTTGAGACCCAAACCATCAAAAACGCAGTCTTGCGCATTCCACCTCCAAAACCGCCAAGCTAAAAGAACGCTTAAAATAAAATGGCGAGGCGCGGACATTGCGCACAACTACAACCCGGTCTATCGGGGAGTTACACTAGAATAACCTAATTACGTCGGCTAACATCCACCGCCTGGGGCGCCTCCGCACATGTCCTCCGGACTACTGGCATGGCTCTCTGATTCTTGGCTGGCGAATTTACATGCCCAGTGTGGCATCGATCCGCTCATGTCCGAGAGGTAGATTAATGAAACGTGCAGAATTATCTCTGGCTGCCTAAAACCAATACTACTAGCTGCTTTATACCCGCTCGCAGAAGTGGCTCCCCCTGAGGTTCGAAGAGAGGTTGCCTGCTCTTCTGAAAAATTTAAACAAAAGACAGACAACCGTCACCGAACTGACAATGCGGAGGCGCCGTGCGATTACCTTAGATCGATTAATCCATTAATCGACAATAATAGTCTTGGTGAAGCTCGGAAAAAGTTGTGGGTCCTCAGACGTCTTCCTCCAGCTCACTATGCTGAGCCGGCAGAAAAACTTCCAGCGGTTCACTAACTGTTATGGCTCACCTACAAGACTCTAAACCGACTTCGAAGTCAGGTTAGCCGCTGCAGGTACAACGTGGTCCGGTGGGGGTATTCTGATAAACCTGAGTGCGACTGTGGAGTTACATCCCAAACCATGGCCCACCTGCGGACCTGCTCTTTGTGCAACTCCACCTGCACTTTAATGGCCCTGTCCGAAACCACTTCCAACGCCGTCGATGTGGCGGAGATCTAATCGAAACAAATTTGTTTTAATAACTATGGGAATCCTCGTCACGAAAAAGAAGTTGGTCAATCGTACGCAGCTAAACACATTCATCGTAGAACGCTGATTTTCGTAATACAGAAACTGAATAATTTGTAGACGCTGTGCCGGGCTAAGTCTTTCCATGATGAAATATCAAACAATACTTCTTAACAAAAATACCAATTCACCCTTCATCTATCAAAAAATCCCTACCCAAAAAAGTACCTCTAAATGAATCACCCATCATTTGTTAAATCCAGCAGATTCATTTTAATAATCAGAGATCGAAATAGGTAGGGTTTGCCATTTGCCTGAACTTTAAGGCAGTAAGTACCTCCGTATAAAATCCGGGAATGATTTTTAAGTTCCGAAATCATCATCTGTATAGCCTTTTCCCAAGTATGTTGGGGTTGGCTTTCAGTCCAGTTCCAGTATTTTTCATGGAGCGGCTGCCTATCTGACCTCCACAACCCAGTATTTACTGAATTAAACGATACCCCTTGGTTGGGTAAGTTATTTCCCTTTTAAGTTCCGAAATAAAGCTGTTAAATAAGAGGAATGTACTATCCATGTTCAGGCAAATAAATTACACCTATCTATCTGTGATAACAATAATTTTAATGTACAACTCAACATGTTTACCAAGAGATGGACTTTCCGTTTTTAATAGCATGTCTATAGGCTGCTCACCTTATCCCGTGAAACGTTCTTATTGGAAACAGAATAATAAAATCTTTTTTGCAAAAATTAAAACCGACTTCAAAAACACAGAAAAGTGAAAAATAACTTTAGCTTCTGAAGTCGGTGACTGTTGTTTGTTTAATTTTTTTTTTTTGTCACCGTCTTCAGAAGCTATAGTTATTTTTCACTTTTCTGTGTTTTTGAAGTCGGTTTTAATTTTTGCAAAAAAGATTTTTTATTTTTCCATTTTTAGTGTATTTGTATAGGATATCAAATATTTGCTATACATTTAATTTACATTGTTAACGATACATTTCATGGTAATCCCTAATAAAATGGAACTTAATATACCTAACTGTCGCAATCTGGGTGTACTGTACGCATCTGCGTACCTCATCAGAGCATACAGCCGTTACGTTGTGTAAACAATACACATCCAAGCGATTGCAGCAATCACGACAGATATGCTATCTACTATTGAAGAGTTCCATTGTATAACTCCGAAGATCAAATTCACCAAATTTGAATTTAGCCACCGCGGAATAATATTCTACCAAATTAAAAAAAATCATCGAAATCGGTTCACAATTGTCGAATATAAAATTTAGAGATTTGTCCTCGATTTCTCCAGGATCCCATCATTAGATCCTGACATGAAGACCATGGGAACCACATGGAAAGTATACTGATTCAAACAATGCCCATAAAATTTTAGGGTACCCTTAATTTTTCTGGGATTCCATCATCTGATCCTAACTTATACCTTCCATCATCAGCTCAGCAACATGAGATGATGATTACCATGCACAAATTTCTGAATTGTGTTAGAGAGTATATAAAAAACATTGTATGTGCCTATAAAATTTGAGGGTTGCCCTCGATTTCCCTGGGATTCCATCATCAGATTCTGATTTGGTGACAATAGGACTACCGCAGGAGTATAGGCTTTCGAATAAAAAAAGAATTATGAAAATCGGTGTACAATTGGCGGAGAAATCGGTGAACATAGGTACATTGAATCAAAATACATACCGTCGAACATAGAAACTCCTCCTTTTTTTTAAGTCGGTTAAAAATTGTCAAAGGAGTTTTGGTGAAACATTAATGAGCCGTTAACAATACATGCCATGGTAAAAGGCTTATCTCCAATAATGGAACTTCTAACATACCTAACTGTTGAAATGGAGGTGTACTGTAGACTGTACACATCTCAGAGCATTCAGATGTTATGTTATGTTATGATTTTGTGTAAACAATGAATATCCAAGCGATTGCAGCCATCGCGACAGATTTGCTCTCTTTTATTGAAGAGTTCTATTGTTTATCTCCGAAGATCAGCGTCAGATCTCCAAATCACCAAATAAAAAATGGGACCACCGCGGAGTAATATTCTTCCAAACAAAAAAAGAATCCTCAAAATCGGTTCACAATTGGCGAAGATATCGCTGAACATACACACAAAAAAAAAAAAAAAAATTCAGTCGACTTGATAACCTCCTCTTTTTGGAAGTCGGTTAAAAATAAAGTTCATTTCTGTGAATGCTCAGGCTTCACTTTGATCGATTGTTTGTTGACTAATTGGAAGAGTTCGTGGAAAACATCGAATCGTTACAGCACTGCGCTTGTTGTGGCAATTCTAGGAATAGTGCAGGCCTAGTCAGCAGGGTTTCCAACATTTCCAATGTGGTTTTATTTGTAAACTTGAACTTGACATTGAATCGTAAGTTCGTTAGTCTGCATTCAATATAAATTAATCATAATAGAAGTAAAGGTTAGGTCTTACCGGTTTCACCTACCCTCTGTGTCGCATTTTAAGCTCCACATAGGTTTTACTTCGGAGTAGCTGAGGAGGACAGCTGTCCCCCGCTAGAGGTTTAGAGATTTTGTTAATTTATATGTTTTAAAGCCTGAAAACACCAAATAATTAAGTACATACATACATATAGTATATAAACTCACGCCTTTTTCTCAAGGGAAAGTAAGGGGGGCTAAGTCGCACCATGATTATTCGTTTTTAACCATTTTGTCACCGAAGCCCGATTCTCTTGTCCTAAATTCTAAAATAATTATTTTCGGAAAATATTTATAATCGTGCAAATGGTTGTTCACCCCTGTAATATGGCCCTTCACATTGGTCCTCCGCAGCTAGGCAGAGGTCGAGAATTTATTTAAAATAATAATGCTAGTAATTTGAAACCACGGCGTATTCATATTAATCTTGTTCGAATATACAACTGCACTTATTTTCTAATTTTCGAGGTTGGTTCCTGCGACTTGAATGAACCCACCAGGTGGGTTCGCAGCACTGACCAGTGTAAGGCATCGTTCACGCCAAATGTATAGTCAGCCGCCGACTGTTAGAATGTATGAAAAACAGAGACCAGTCAATCGGCAGCTGAATTTGTTTTTTATGAACAATATAAAATTACCGTAATCTAATATATCCGAGGTGCTAACATTCTTGAGATTTAGTATTGTAGATTATTTTGAAAAACTGCAGTTGCATCTATAAATAGCAAACTTAACCCTTAGAAATCTGTTTTTATTTTCTCACTCTTCTGGAGGGATGTTGACTCAAAGGCTGGTTGCGCCTTTGTAGATATGATCGAAAACTATTTCTATCTGTTATAAATAGCAAAAATTACTTAAAAGAAAAACGTCTTTTGAGATTTAAATCTGTTTGCGCTCCGTAAAAACTAGAATATAGCCAGAGCGCATAATTAATATCTACGAATTAAAAAATAAGAATCACGAAAATCAGATTATCAGTTTTCGAGTTTGAAAAGCGCACAAAACGTGTCTTGCTATTAAAATATTTGTGGACGTAGGGAAATATTTAACTACTGAAAGTTAGCCTAGCTAACTAGTTTTCCTAGTAATGCAATTAACTGTAGATTTCACCGAAATATGGAAGCGCGTGTAAGGGATGTAACCTTCAATGACTTTCACGAATATTCGCTGGATGTAACGCCACGTGTACTCAAAATAACGTCCATCACATTGTGAGCCCGACACAGATATCTGTGTGGCTAGTGGCTACGCGTGTAAGCCATCGTGTGATGATGGATCGGCAACGCTGTGAAATAATCAACGCCAGCCGGCTCGGCACTTCGAAAAAACGCCATTTGTTTTAGCTCAGTTTTTTTTTTTAGCTTAGTAACTAGCTTTCGCCCGCGGATGCGCTCGCGTTAATTTTGAATTTGACAATAAATTCATGTGTACTCTACTTGTAATAATATAATTCAATCATGATTCGAAAGACACGTGGCGCCATCTATTATCATAAGAACGTTATTGTGGTTTTCCTCGGGAACAGTACTTTTTTCGGGATGATAGGTACCCTATGCCCGTTTGTGTACACCTGACAACGTATATGCAAAGTTTCAGGATGATCGGTTCAGTGGTTTAGGCGTGAAAAGGTAACAAACAAACAAACCTACTTTCGCATTTATAATATTAAAGTTAAATATTAAGGATTAGGATTACTATGTGTGGTCTGTTTATTTCAGAATGGCTCAATTGGTTTGATACAATGATTTGACAACCGTTTTAATATTCTCACGAAAAATGGAAGCAGTAGGGGTGGCCTTTGCCCAGCTGTGGGACAGAGCTGTAACGTATTATAGTAAAAAGATATTGTTAAGTTTTACAAGGCATTTAAAAACAATTGTGTCGAAGAGTTCAACACACACTCCTAGGTACAGACGGCAGCACATCAAGCTACCCGAAACTGTCAAATTTTCCCAATCAACCTTGAACCTAATGTTTTAGTGATAAAGTGAAAATCTATTAAATAAATTTGACAGATTGTAGTAGATTGATGCGCTGACGTCTGTACATAAACTTTCCCCTTTCTCCCATGGAGGTAAGCAACAACAAACAACAGACCGCCACTTGCTACGATTCATACATACTCCTTTTGCTTCGTCCACTTTCATACGCGCCGGTTACAAACGAAGGGCACATTTACGGATACCGCGGCGCGTTTTGCGGCGCGGTCCGCTTTCAATTTAAACATAATTATGGCGATGTATGAGAGCGTTTACGGAGAAGCGATTTTACTTGCGTTTGCTTGAAATGCAGCGTTGCCCGCAGATGACACCGCCACGTCGCACGCAGCGTTCAACGCGCCCACTCGGACGCAGCGTTCAACGCGCCCACTCGGACGCCACGCGAATGCTACACGAACATACGGCATTGCACACCAAACAGAAGTTAATAGTATGATTGGATGTTCGATTTGTATCGAATCAGAGATCGATTTTTTAAATAAATCGACAAGCCTATCGAACGTGGTGAGCCGCAAGTATTCCTTCCCTCGTCCTGCAACACCGCGTGCGCCGTAAAGGTTTTCGCTAACATCGCGTAGATGTGGTTTAAACAATGATCATGACACGGAACATTGTAAATCCTCCTTTTTGATGGCTCATGGCATCAACAAGTACAGCGCATACTCCACAAAGCGGTTGTGCTAATTGTGTGTAGTAAGATGCTACAGACGTGCGCCAACTTGAATGTGTGTGGCTTTTTCGCGAGGTGAGTGAGATGATATTAGCTTTGATAATGTGAACTTGATTATATAATTTACGTCGCATCCCTGTGTTGTAACTAACATGATACCATGAAAAACCGTTAGAATAGTTAGTAGGAATAGTGCGAGTACCACCCTCCTATTCCACCTACCCCTTTAGGATTTAGTTATCGAGTAATGAACTAATAAGACAGGTACATTCCTTAAATTATTCTCGTAGCTCGAGAGATTAATGCGACTAAATAATTATCTTTTTATCCAGCTACACTAGAAGGAGGGTAGTGGAAAAAATGGAGTGTTATGTTTCTTGACTTATTTTACTTCTTTCTTATTTTTTTTCACTTATACCCACTAGATACAGTTTGTGGAAAGTGCCTAATGTTAATAAATGAAATACACATATATTCAAAACTTTTTGCAAAAACAAAATCAGACTTCCAAAAAAATACAATAAAACTTCCGGAAGTCAGTGACTTTTGTTTGTTTCATGAAATTTTTGTTACCGACTTCCGAGTTATTTTCCAAATTTTAGTGTTCTGTGTAATTTTATGTAAATTGAATAAAGTTAGTAAAATACGAAACGATCAAAAATCCAAAGTACATTTATGAATCTTTTATTTGTACTTAGGATAGTTGTTTACTTTATGGTTTGTTTATTATATTCAAGGTAATTACAAAATACCCTCTGGCCTTGTGATGTTACCTAGAGTATTCGCAATTATAGGTTCTGGATTCCCGCTACCTAACAAGCAATAGCTTGTTAGGTAGCGGGAATCCAGAACCTATAATTGTACCTAGTATTCGATTTCACAGTTGAGGCTTCGTGCAAATTACATCGAGATATCGTGGAGGGTTTCCAACTACATCAGTAGCTACACAACATTATCCTGGACCATCTGTAACCGAACCTTGTGCAAATTACACTAATTCTGAGATCCGATGTTCTCGGATCAACGGATCTCCGAGCTTCTACGTAGCTTGAAACTCGTAGCACTTAACAACCGTAGATCAATGCGCGGGAGTCTTGTAAGATAATTATAACAGTTTGGATTACATAATAATCTGGATAAACTACTTATTATTTTACTTATTACTTAATTGATAGTGGTCAAAGCATGTTTTTGTTGTAACTATGGGTTTATTTATTTATATTCGTCATAAAAACCCAAGTGTCCCTTCAAAGGTTTTTGAAAAAAAAAAAAAATGGCGGATTTTTGGCGCGAAATAGTAATACGTTAAAAAAATAACCAAACCTATTGAGTTAAGTTATATGTTTAAATTTCTGATTTTATACTTCATGATATACAATTAATGAATATTGAATTATGGGCTTTTATTTATTCTATTATTTATTTATATTTTATTCTTACTCAATCTTTGTGCACCTATATACCGATTTCTATCTTTTCCTAGAATATATAAAATAGTTCTTGTTACCTAGCTTATTAATGTTAGTTTATAGTTAATAATTGTTAGTAATATTCATTCGTTTAATTTCAAACAATTAATATACAATTATTTAATTATTAAATAAACAATTATTGTACACGCTAAGGGTATGTTGTAGAGATACAAAGAAAAATCACCTTTATTTTTGTGACCCACCTTCAACAACAATAAATTATTATGCTACTCTATGCTTCCCATCTGAAACAACGCAAGTTCTGAAACTGGTGGTAATCAACTATTTTGCACAAACTTTCAAAATCTCGCCAGCTGTCATACAACAGTAAAACCTAATGAGTCGAATGAAAATGTTATGAGATGTGGGATGTATACGCGTAGTTCATGACAAGCGTTGCATATGCATGGCGTGTACAACTTTCAATAAGTTGTGGAACGTCAAACAACATACTACGTGACAAGCAAGAAAAACATAATTTCTTACTTCACTTTCCAATTAAACAAAAAAAACACATAACATCACGCTTGTAATCCCCGAAGGCGAAGGGTTGGTGCACCTAATACATAGTACACCTACATTTTGCCAGTTATGTTTAAGTCCCATGTAGGTAATAGGGGGCGAGTCTATTGCCATCAACCATTGAAATTCTGGACGGAAAAACCCAATGACACTTGGTCAGACCTGGGAATCGAAACCAGCCCTTGCGGCCATTAGACTAACAAGGTAGTCTTTACTGTTTTTCAATTAAAATCTTCAAAAAACCCTCAAATGCTCTATGGGACGATTTTAACATCGTATCAAATATTCATATAAACTTCACATAGCCGTCAACCAAGCATTCTGTACATCAAACTAAGTAACTTTACTCAAAAAGTATTGCTGGAAATCGACTTTTTTTTTGGGAAAAAAGTCACGTTTTAAGGTAGGACTTGATGGAAAGCACTCAAAACATTGTGCTGATGGATGGATGGATGGATGGATGGAAGAGTATGGGGGTCGTGGAGGTGTGTAAAGTAAAAATCTTACGTTAAAAACATGTATTAAAAAAAAAACTTTTGAAAAAGTTGGAACTTTGACCCCCAATATCTCGTGAACTAGAAGGTTCCCAGGTATGGTCTAGAACAAAATAATGATCGCAAAGACGGGGAGAACAAGTGCCTTTCGGCTATGTCTATTTACACCCTTTAGAAAAACTTGTCATAGCGAATGGAAATTAAAAGTACTACTTTTAATCATCAATCGCATTACCGTGAAATATAATGTACGCTGTACAAGTGTGAAAATCAACTAAAATATTACTGAATGCGAAAATGTTTCTTTTTGTGGGCTTTTGTCCAAATTCATGTTCATAACTACACTCGCAAGCAACTTAATCGTCTTACGCCATAACCGCGTAAACGTATGTACGTGATTTTTTCAAGAAGTAAGTGCCAACATTGTCAAAGAACGACAAGCGATGTGAAAGGATTTCATTTCATAGTCTGTAATGCATTGTTTTGACCGCAACATCAATTATAAAATCACAATTTCAATTAATATTCGGAAGGCTTAACAATTAATTAATAAACGAACAACTGAATAAAATTTCGTAACATATCACTAATTGTTTCCTAGGCTGTTTCCGAACAATTCAATCATAAAATGACGTTGTAAAATGGATTCCACGAAACGTTAATTGACACGTGTTTTCAGATTCATTGTGCATGAATCTGTGTTGTTTTTGCCTCATTTGATTTCGGTGTTTCGACAAATGTTCTGACTTTATAAATTGAATTGATTTTTATTAAATAAGCTTGTTTATGTTTTTGGAATGTTAAGTATAACTTATGAGGTTGATTAAAACACCAACACCCTCTGAATTAGCACTTGTTTCAGCAAGTGGTTGTGTATTCATCAGCCTCAAAATACTTGTGTGTCTAGACTCGTCTACGCAGGTATTTTGAGCTTTGAATGCTCTAACCGATGTGACAGGAGCACAACTTGTTTACATGTGCGTCACTAATACCCTGTTAGAACAAACAGATGACTAAATTTAGTACTTGGGAACATTGTGTCGACTTTTTTTTTTAATAGGTTTTACAGTTAACCTATAAAATTTCTTAAAAAAAACCCTGTCCGATCCGTGAGGGTGTTATTAGGTATCGAAATTAGATTCTATTTATGTAATCCTTTTTGGCTAACAAGTAAAAAAAATTTCCCCGACAAAAAATTTATAAAACGAGAAAACTTACATGGCAGTACAAGGGTGAAGGTGGCGGCGGGGTAGTGACGTCATCAAGTCATGAAAAGATTCTGTACGATGTTTCTGCCTCCAACAGTGATACAGGTCTGGCGCCATCGCACAAGTTTAGCACAGACGTTTTGTAGCATATTTGTGTCCGATTAAATTTGTTCTTTAATGTTAACATCATACAGTCCCGGTCATACACTCACGGTTGCACAAACGTTGAAACGCACGCTCGGACGGCACGGCACCGTGGTATCTCGCGGAACTTCAAAACGTATCTCGGAATCTCTCGTACGAGCGTCTGCTTCATTGCAGTCGCTCCTACACGCATTAACATATTAAAATACTCTGGGTTTGTCCGACATTTCAACAATCAAAGCGGTCCAAAACCTTGGAATAAAATACATAATAAATATTGGATTTACGCCAAAGAGATTTAAAATACTTATAGAGCGGACATTATGAATATTTCCACACAAAATTTTTGATCCCGAACATTTTCGATTTTGACACACGAATGCTACCTGACAAGTGGGCGTATGACACTAGACAGAACGATTTATTACTAAGTAGTAATAAGTTTTGGATTACAATTTTCTTCGTCTTGTCCCGTCTATCGCTCATTTATAATTGAATGTCTTTGATATACGCAAAGCTGATATTAAAATGACAAATACTGACACTGTTTTATCTCGTCTGCTTTTCTAAGTTACTGTCTTGTTTTACAATAACTTTTGATTGCAATTTTGATGTGATGGTGTCGTCGCGTTTTGAAATTTGGGAACGAAAATCGTTATTTTTTTTAAATTCATTATCATGTAAACTTTCATGAATATTTTAATGTCCCTTTCGCATCGGACAGGTATTTTTTAACATATTGTATATTTAAAAATCAGTATCTGTTCGGCTGTTCGTTGGTACCCTATAGTCTCCTAAACTACTGAACCGATTTTGATGAATTTTGCACTGTTGTTCTACATATAATGAATCACTTGTCTACAAATCTCGTATAAAATCCTAACAGCTTACGTAAGAGAAATAATAAACGAACATTTTAACTAAAAAAAACATTCTCGCAGAACAACAAAAGGGTTGTCGTAAGAATAGCCAAGGAACAAGGTTATAGATTATCCAAAAGCTTTTGATTTAGTTCCGCACAGTTGGTAACACTACACATATTAAATATGTAAAATTCACTCCAACTCTTAAATATTTATTTAAACTTCCGTGCAGAATTGGAATACTGTATTTTAAATCAACTTCTCCTCCTCAACTGAAGCTACTGAATCAATTAATAAAAATGTTGATTGCACTCTGGGCAGTCGGGCTCGCTCTCACTTTGCTGTCAGCCTTATAAACTCCGTTGCAAAAAAACGGGCGGTTTCGATTTTTCAACATTATTGGTAATCATTTAGTTCAAAAGAGGTTATAATAGCTAAACTATGTTACTGGCACTTAATAAAGAGTCTGAGTACGAAAAAAAGTTTATTCCAAATTTAAAACTTTTGTTTTTTTAATTTTAATTTCTTTTTCAGTTTGTGTTTTTTATTTACTTTATAATTTTAATTCCTTTTTCAGTTTGTGACTTTTTATTTACTTTACGCGAATTTGCGGTTAAAAGGTTATTAGGCAACTAAAACTAACATCTCGTTATTTTTAGTAGTATAATAAATATATAATTTATGTTTGGCGCATAATCTTGCCTTATTGTGACTTAAAACAGATATCTTTGTGTCTATTCTAATGGCAATAAGAGCTAGTAAAACTATAGCGCTGCTGGAAGACGGGTGTAGCCAATGTTACGTTTCACAACGGTTAAACGTTAGTCGTTCAACCGTCCAAAGAAGCTGGACTCGATACCAAGAGTATCGAGTTGTTACTGAGAATTTTACTCTGAATGATGTTATTCTGATGTCAAACATTTTGTACCAAAAAAATTTAAAAAAAAATCTGTTTTCGGTCAAAAATGTAAAATTATATATATAAATATATATGTCGCTTGCACAACAGATATGTGACGGAAAAGAGAGCACTGCAGTCACAAATGGACGCCGAGACCCGAGCGTCGAAAGAACTGTCAAGATCATTGGATGAGAAAGGCAGACTCATTATAGAAATGAGGACCTCTTTGCAGCAAATCAACGAGCTTTTGTCTTGTGTGGGTGAGTAAACCATGTTATCTATTCTGTTTGTACTTTCAAAATAACATATTAAAAGTATATACGGCACTTATAACAAAAAAACATTGTTTTTAATTTTTGTCTGTATGTGTTTGTTCCGGCTAATCTCCGAAACGGCTGGACTGATGTTAGCCTGACTTTTACCAGTCATAAATATTATCCCGCAGCTGAGCCTAATGTACGGTTTTACGAACACTAGGCGACACCTAAATTAATGTGTACTATGTTTGCATACTATCAGAGAATCAACTTCCCAATCTAAGTCTTCTGTATTGAGACCATTACAAAAACGCAGGTAGATATTTTTCGGTAAAATAAAGGGTGTCAATTATTTGGCCTGCCGAAGTTCCTCCATTTTATTTTATTTCATAATAGCAGCCACGCATACAATCTGTACTAATCAATAGCTGGAATCTACCTGCGTTTTTTTAACTCCTTAGAGCAGTAATTACTAAACATTGCAGTACCTAATTAAATGCATTCGTACTACAACACATAACCTATAGATGCATACAATTAGAAACTCGATATAAATAACCAGTCACCTCGTGAATAATTTGAAGAAAAGCAAAATACAATAAGATATGATAGAAGCCTTATTCGTAATAAGCAACCTTTTACATAATTAGCGCATAATAGCAAGACCGATCAGAAAAGAAAACAATATTCCGTTAACCAGTTTCTCAAAACTCACGCATCCATCCATCACGTGATGCTGGGCGGGAGAAGAGCGGTCGCCTATAACATCATGACCTATCAGCAGTGGGCTATAAAAGTGGCCTAAAAATCCTCACGTGATTAAAGGATGACCCCTAAGCATGACATATGTCAATTCAATCATCAAAAATTGATCGCAGTTTCTTTGGCGCTGCTAGATGGCACTGTCGGGACGGGTATCTGTCCGACATTGAACCCGAAGGCAGCGTTTTGTCAAGTTCAATGCCGGTCTGGATCGAGGTCGTTGCCAGTGGGTCACGCCCGCCGGCAACTGGGTTCAAACACGGTTCCCGACACTGTTTTAATATTCAACAGGGAATATTGTTGTTTTATTTCAGGATAGATAATTTTAGAATACAATTTTATTCTATCTTTTAACGGGTTCTTGTCTTCTTCACTTTGACGCTAGCTTAGATTTTATGTCACCCCTATTCGTTTATTTTGTAAATTCGGAGTCGCCTCAGATTTGTTGATCAGATCAAGCAACATTACAAAGGTTTACTGCTAGAAAAAAAAACAATTTACTGTTTTCAGTGTCCACGACACTAAACACTGTCTGTATATTGATTTTCAAGCAGTCATTCGCCGCGCCATCGCGCCACGGTGTTGAACAGAACACCTACCTATTGATATTTGTCGCGTTGCAGCGTCACTCAGCAGGACACACTAATGGGATAGAAAATTGCGCTTGGCGCGAATTAGCGTCATTAATAGCGCTTGTGAACTATCGGCATTGCAACATGCCACAATGACAATCTTGCTGGAGTAAAGATGCTTTAAAATCTATCCACGTGCTAGTCGCAGTGGGTAAAATATTTAACACATCGGGTATTAAATGTTTTACCGAATTACTGATTTCCAAAAACTTCCTCTTATTCGGCCCTAAAAGAGTCGTACTTGCGCTTAAAATATGCCATTCTGTAATCTCCCAAACTCAACTACCCCACGATAAATAAATTAGCTAGTACGTGGCCGGGCTAAAGGACTAGTGATAGATATAACGATAATAACAGGATTAGCAATGGTAATTTGAAAATCTCTTTTTAATTATCGCTTGAAGCTCTTGCTCTCATAGATCAAAGGCGTAGCATGAATTCATTTTTAACGTATTACGCTTTGAAGCAGACATCTAGGTATCTTAGTTGGAATATTAAAAAAACCGTTAGTGTATTGAAAGTTATTTAATATACATTGATAGTGGTGTTACTTTGGTACGTTTCTTTTTTGTTTTCGATGGGAATCCTTCAAAAGAAAATTTTATCATTTTTGTTCTTACACTTGTCGAATCTTATCCCGAAGTAAGTATGGTTATAAATGTTTGTTGGTGTGGTGTAATGTGGAACCAAGTGGTAATGGTGGAATTTTATGAAGGCACCTTGAATTCCAACATTTATAACAACATAATATTAGATAATAATGGATACCGGGTCCATGATTTACCATAGTCGGAATCACGATGAGTGGTTTTTCAACAAGTTGGTGCTCCGCCACACAGCAGCCGTAGTTCGCGTTCTACTTTGAACCGACAGTTTGTTGAGCAATGGATAGGAACACATGGTCCTATTTCTTGGCCAGAGCGTGTAGTCCAGATCTGACGCCTCTAGATTTCTTTTTGTGGGGCTACCTGTAAATTGAGGTTTGCAGAAGGCAATACGATATTATTTAAGAACTAAAAGACTAGCGAGTCTTTAGCCACAATTTTTGGGATTTATCCAAACAAATTGTCAGTAGCCGCTAGGTCGGTACAGAAACGAATCATGCATTCGTCAAAATGGCGGACATTTCGAGCACCTGATATCGTAGGGCAAGAAACTAGATTTTAAATAAGAATAACATCGTAACGTTAGGTTTCGATGATACAAAAAAGAAAATCAATAATATAATTTCGAGATAATTTTGATGTGCAAATAATACCATCTACGTGATCATTTGTCTTTTACTTAATTTTTTGTATCTCATTTTCTCTTTTTTTTTTATGTGACCTGCAATGATTTCCTACGAATTGTATGAGAAAAATTTTGCGATTTCTGACTCTTTTAGTATCCAACGACGGTTGGTCCAATAAAAGCGTCGATAATTTCTTTTGAAAATAAAAATAGCCATTTTCTTGCTAACTGTACATTGTTTTGAAAATCTGTGAATGATCAAAATTTCACGAAAATTTGTGGGTAGTCTCCTAAGACCATGGCAGTGTAGCTGCAATGGTTAAGGCAGTTACCCTTACTGCCCCGCCGAAAGTTTCCACCCTGTATAGGTAATATATTTTATTAAAAAAGTAGGTTTCTGAAAGTAAATTTTTTCGATGATTTTCAAAGAATTTAAGTCTGATTGGGTTGTGTCGTCGTAAGGCCTGCTCCATCTGTTTCCATCTACATATATTTTATTTTATTTATTAGGGACATAAAACAGTTACACGCTTCTAAAAAGCAATAAAAAAAAAAAAAAAATCGTAAAAGCTAAAGATCACAAACATATATAACCCACACCAATTTCCACGTATTAACAAAAGAATAGCAGATTATGGTAGATATAGATATCTATCTTGGGCCATTCTGGTCCGCTCTATCCCTGACAGTGCGACGATATCATCACGCCAACTTTGCAATAATCTCTTGCGGCGTCTGTTTCCGTTTCGTCGATATCAGTACAGGACGCGATCGCTCTACCTATTCTCTGTGGTCCTTGCTATGTGGCCTGCCCAATTCAAATTTAGTTTTTCGGCCATATAGAAAGCATCGGTGACTTTTGGTCTTTGCTCTAATGTCACTATTCTTTAGGATTGGAATAGGTATAGTTTATTTGCATAAGCCTCCCTCTACTATAACAGCTTTATTTCGGAGCTTAAAAAATTCTGAGATTTTATAGAATTTTTTTCCTTCCTTGAAGTTTAGGAACTCTACCTACTCTAATCTCTTACAACGACTCTTAATTAAATAACTTGCAGGTGTTGCTAATGTGCACAGGAGACACACAGCAGTCCCGCCTGCGGTCCAGTACGCCTTGGAAGATATTCTGCAGGATGTGCCTCAGCTGGAAGCAGATTGTGAGTCTTATATAAGGTATATCTTTTCATACACGAAATATTTTAAGAGTAATTTCTATAAGTCGTAAAGTCGCCAGAGCAACAAAAAAAAATATTTATGAGCGTTTTTTTTTTACGAAATTATTATAATTTAATTTTTTTTTTGAGGCTTTTTGCATAAAACCTTTACTCTCATATTCTAACAATGACAATAGGTAAATACGACGTAGTAAACTAGCGTAATGGCTAGTTTACTACGTCGTATTTACCTATTGTCATTGTTATTGGATGTTCAAAAATAAGGAGCCAGTATTTACTTTGTAGGTTAAGGAAATTTTTTTATATTTATTTTTTTATAAAAATATATTCAGTTAAAAAAAATCCCTTGAAATGGCTTTCTTATAGCCGTTAGATGATTCTCTGAAAGTATTTCGTGTATGAATAGTTAGATCTTATATAGGATGACTGGTAATTAGTGACCAATACTTAAACACGTGATTGTACTCATGATAACAAACAACTTTCCCAAAGAAACATTTTTTTATACTCATTCATTGTTATCACAATAAACCTTACGAAGCGCGCTTGCGAGCCGCGCGGGTGCTCTGCCTACCGACTGTTGCACGGTACGATAGTAATGAGACAGAACGACGTCACGCAGCTAACAGCTGATAGGTCAAAGGCGCGCGCGCGAGTTTCATACAGCTGTTGTGTTATTGTGATAAAAGTGAACGAATATATAAAAAACATTCTTCGGGTGAGTTGTTTGTTATCATGAGTACAATCATGTGTTTAAGTATCGGTCACTAATTACCAGTCACCCTACATAATAAATATGAAGCAATAACGAACATTTAATTTAACTCATACAGCAAACGTTATGAACGCAATTTTAAGCTGTGATTATTTAATCGACAGCACATTTATTATAACTGTTTTTAGAAAATAATTGTCGCCCTTTTATAAACAGAGGGTTTATTCATAAAAGCTGCTGATAGTTAAGCAATGAATAACAACAGTTTAGCCATACATTGTATGACGTATAAACATCTCGCTTTAACCAGAGTTTATGAATAAACCTCAAATAGTTTCATAGTTAGTTGTAGACCAGTAAAACACAATTACGAAATAAACATATTTGGCGGACCAAAATAAAATAGGCTCGTAATTTGCGATAGAGGGTTCATTTAATTAGAAGATAAGTTACTCGCATTACCGGGCTTAAAGTGAAGCGCTCCATTTTATTTTAAGCTCGCTCTTATCGTCTGCGCCCGCTGTTCATGGTTAAGCCACGTCTCCGACGAACGCATAAAATTTCCTGCTCGCAATTTGTCAGAACGATATCAATATTTGAAATCAAATTAAATCAATTTTCTCTAAATAACGGTTTCTATTTTGAGATGATATGTATTTCATAGAAGTATAGCAATCAAAATACTGTTTGTGAAAAAGCAGTAGGAGAAAATCGCTTTTGCATTTTGCTAAGTGTATAAATTTAAAATTTAATTAAACAACTTACATACATCTTTTGCGTAACATATACACCCATAGTACAGCTGTTATTAAGTTAGAGAGCTTAGGTCCAAAGTTTGACATCTTGAAGGGAGTCAAACAGGGCGACCTGCTGTCTCCAAAACTGTTTACCAGTACCCTAAAGGAAGTATTTCAGACGCTGGCAGTCAAATGGAAAGAGAAAGGGCTTATCGTCGGTGAAACAAGGTTGAATAATCTGCGTTTCGCTGATGGTGTTGTCCTTTTCTCCCCCACAGCCACAGGACTAGAACAAATGCTACAAGATCTTAGCGATGCAAGCCTTGAGGTTGGACTGAAGATGAACATGTCGAAGACCAAGCTCATGACCAACAGCTCCAAAAGGAGCATACACGTATGCGGGGAGAATATACAATATATTCAAGAATATATCTACTTTGGCCAAGTAATCTCTTTCCAGGCAAAGCAAGATAAGGAAATTGCAAGACGAACTGAAAATGCCTGGAAGAGTTACTGGTCCATGTAGGAGTATTTTAAAGGCACTCTGCCCATGTCTCTGAAGCGAAAGCTAATGGACATGTGTATTCTCCCCATCTTGACCTACGGTGCACACACTTGGTCTTTGACTAATTTCCGAGTGCAATAAATTAGACAAAAAATACTCAAAATGTGGAACGAAGTGTATAGTGGTCCGAGTTTCATTGGACTTTTTTTATTGAGTTCGTAGAGGTGTAGAAAAAATTTCGCCGCTCTCAAGTTTTTTTTTTTTTTTGATTTGCTTTTGTAATATTTTTTTTTCTTTTATGAAGAACTTAAAATTCGGCGAATTTATATTGAGGCATAATAGAGAGACCTGTGTGTATTCATTAAACGCCAATTTGGTCTGTTTATTTGTTCAATGTTCATATTTCCAGTTTTTTTTTGGAAATATCCTATTTTCTTCAATTATTTCGAAGTTACCGAATTTAAGACTAAGATTTCTTTTGAAATTCGTAACAGATACATTTTTACAGATAAGTGGACAAATTATTATACATTATTAGACAGCTGCAAAAATGAGGTTTTAGAGAATAATTTGCACATTGAGTTACATGGAAAAATTTCGAAAAAAATGCCTTCATTAACATAAACGATTTCCTGATATTTGTGAATGAATTTTTAGTCACTTCACTCGTAAATATAGGTTTCTAAGAATTTTTACGTTACCAATGACTAAAGAAATCTTTGTGTTAAAACTCGGTATTTTAAAAATAATTGAAAAAATAGGAAATTTTAGGAAATTCAGGATTGGTGCCCTGAAAAAGTGACACGGGGTCGCGGCACACCACGAAGGAGATGGCGGGACGAACAGGATGTCTTCCTTGAGAAATGGAAAGAAGTAGCACAAAACCGTGACCTTTGGAAGGAGTGGAGCGAGGCCTTTGCCCAGCAGTGGGACAGTGTGGGCTAACTATAATGTAATATAATAATAAATTTAATTACACATTACGCCAATCCATATTGAAGGGTCCCTTGTGATAGCCTTTTACTACCATCGAGTGGGCACAATCCTTAAATCCGGCTGCTGTTGAGAAATTCTTTATGAAAACCACAATAAAACTTTTTAAGAAAAAAAAATTGAGAAAAATACTTATTTGTTGTTGTAAACAAGGCAACCAAATAAGTTTTTTTTCTCAAATTTAACCGTCATGGTAGATATTCTAATTATTATTTGTGATGTCCACAGTTGACAAGTTAATAGCGACCGCTAAGCAGAAGCTGAATGTGCTGATCATGGCGGTGTCCAAGATGGAACTAACTCCAGAAATCAGGGCTAGTGCGAATCAGTTCTACCATCAAATCTTGGCGAGAGCTATGAAGGAGAACTACCAAGAAGACGTGGTTCTTGAAGGAGGTAAAGTAGATAGAAATGAAGAAACACATAGGTGTGTATCAGTGGCGAAGGTTCCATTCAACTCGATTCCTGCTGGCTTCCCTTTGAAAAATGGCACAGTCAGTAATCTATTGACAAATAATATAATCGAATTAAAGATATGTACTCCGGCTTATCTCTTACAAAAATTGACCCTTCACTACTGCTGTGTATCATCATCATAATAACAATAAACCATAAGAAATAAATAATAGCAAAATACGCGAGTTCCGGACACCAGCCCGTTATACAATACAATACAAGCCATAAGAAGTCTACTGGTGGACTTAGACCTGAACTCCATCTAAGTGGAGACAAGCGGAGATGTGCGAAGCGGAAAGGAGAGGAGATGCGTAAAAGCTAGGGTGTATCCATCGAAGCTTTGCGGTGATGTGCAAAGCGCAAAGCGGCACACCGCTCACCGCACGCCGCTCACGTCTATTCTCGTTTCAACCTTTTCCACTAAAGCTAAGCAGAGACGAGAAGTTTAAATAACTAAATTCTAATGGTAGTTTGCAACACATCTTCTCTCCTGTCGTCTCATCTTCGCTTCGTTGGAGTCCGGCCCTAGTCGTGGCCTTCAAAATATAGTTGTTTTTTTTCACGTTTATATTTTGTCACAATAACAATTAAATTGTAATTTTTTAAAACTAACATGATCATATCTCTATTAGTTCATCAACTAATAGAGAAATTACTTTCAATCCAGAAGTCAAATAAGCGTAATCCTCTGCTGGACATAGTTCTCTCACTCAAGAACTGTGCCACAACATACTGTCCACTGCCTTGCCTCCCCCTCATCCATTACATCTCCGTCACCTACTGCTAAGACCATAAAACCAAAATTAATCACCTTCTACATCTATACGATACCTGTTTTAATATTTTTTGTAGATTCTTCTAGCATTTTACTGATAAATCTCCAACGAAATCGCTGTTAGTCATATTGTCGATACCCCTTGGTAAGACTGGTTGTCAGAGTTTCGGGCCAGTGACTACTTAATGACTGCCAAAGATCTACAATTGACAGCCGGGACCAACTGCTTAACGTGCTTTCCGAGGCACGGAGGAAACTTGGTATGTAATGGATGGTCAACCATCCACAGACCAACCACTGCTTAACCTGATGATCGACCCGAGCGGCTGTTATTATTTAGCCACGAGCTCCTCATGTCATCGCACTCAGGCTCTTATATATTATTACATATGAGACATTGATCAATACGTCCAATACTGTATTCCTTATCCAAGTTCCAAGAAGTTGAACTTGCTCCTCCAGAACAAAGTGAAACAAATAACGAATTTAGCCAAGGTTATTTTCATATGCAAAACAAATTATGCATCCATTATTCTCACTTCTTTTGCACTCGATGGTTGAAGGACGAACTTTACATCAGGTTTCACTCAACAAAAGCTTTATGAATACCATAACCATCGGTTGATTATATTCGAACGATTTTAATTGTATACTTAGAAACAATAACATCCAATTTGGTGAATGGCAATATGATAATCTTTTAACGTTGGTGATTTTTAAAGCAGGATATTTGTGCAATAGAGGATCATATAAAGCAACGCATTGTGTTATTTTAAATTTTATTTTATTATGCGCGTAGGCAACGAATTATAAAATAAAATATCATTTTTATAAATATCTCATTCACGTTAAGGAATCATTACGACACGCTCGGAATACGCTACGAACACGTCACGGAGACTTTTTGGTGTCGCTGCGAAGCGCTATAAACGCGCTACGAAAACTTTACTTACATGCGGATCCGCTACGATTTGGTATGAACTAACTAACTACGAAACGCCACAGAGTCGCTACCACCACTGCTACAAAAGCGCTACGAAAACTTATGAGGAAGCTACGACACACTAGTAACTCGCTACGAAGAAGCTACACCGTGGTTGAGGAGTTTAATTTGATATAAACAACTGCATGATCTTGTGTTATTTTCGAACTTGTTATGCATATTGAAATATATTTGTGTATACTACGTTTATTCGTATACGAAGAAGTTAAGCGAAGTCTTGATTCTAATTTTATGAGTTGTGATCTGAAAAATAATTATTATATACAGGGTAGTATTTCCCTTAAGTACGTATATGCAGACCACATTTCTCCAGAAACGCCTGTGTGATTGGGAGCGAGTATATTTGCCCAAGTCCAGACTCGGTGGCTACTACTGAGAAATTCGCGATTGAAAAACCTAATAACACGTTGCTCGTCCTGCGGTTGAACTTTGGACGTCATGCACAGTGGTTGCGCTTGAGACCACAAGTAAATTTTTTTGTCCTAGAATAGTCCACTTAATTCAGAAGCGCTTCAAATGAACTAGTTTTTCATAAAATGAAGTCGTTTACCAAAAATTTGGTTTCACCGGTAATATGATTACTTAACTTTCGCCTGCAGTGCGCACAGTCGTCCTGGTTAACGAGTAATCTCACATATTACCTGAAGTTTGATCGACCTCGTAACTGGTTTTTTTACACTTGGGCAACAATTTACAATTCAAACTTGACGACGACTAGTAACATTGTAACTGTCGTGTATACAAAATAAACATTGTCGACATACATACATATAACGCGCAAGTGGTAAAACTATTACTAGATCGATTACACTAGTTAATTAATCTAATAGATAGGTACTATTTCGCATAGATTTGCAGATCGGTACCGGCTGCAGCCAAGGCTAACAAAAATTATAATTAGTCAGAGCCTATTTCGTGACCTAATTCACAAAAGGTCGTTTAACGGGCTGGTGTCCGCAACTCCACGTCTAAGCGCGTAATTTGGGCGCTCGACGGTGGACGGTATCATGCGCGTGAGAGCCTTCACTACATTGGAAGCGGTGTCCCAGAGCGGGGTCTTCTTGGCGGTGTCTCTTGACAATGCCAATGCCTTTATCTCCATGCCCTGGAGCTGCATTAGGGAGGCACTCCGGTATCACCGGGTGCGGACCTACCTTCGTCGTGTGGTCGGAGACTACCTGATGGATAGGGCTGTCATCTACCCCGGTCGGAGCGGAGAATGGAACCGGCGAGAGATGTCGTGCGGTGTTTCATAGGGATCGGTTCTGGGGCCGGCCTTGTGGAACATCGGTTACGACTAGGTGCTGCGCGCCGACCTCCCTAGCAGTGTCAGCGTAGTTTGCTACGCTGAAGACACTCTGATACTGGCACAAGGGAGGTCGCACGAGGTGGCAGCCGAAAACATAACACGCGGGGTTGAGATAGTCGTGCAGAGAATCCGGTAATTGGGTCTTGAGGTGGCATTGCACAAGTCCGAGGCCATGTGTTTTCATGGAATGCGCCACCGTCGGGGTCCCTACTAAAAACAGGAGGGGTTTCCATCGGCATCGGGTCGACGTTGAAGTACCTAGGACTCGTCTTCGACAGCCGGTGGAACTTCGTGGAGCATTTCCGACGTTTGGCTCCCAAACTGGAACGGACCGGGGCTGCCTCCTGCTCAGAACATAACTGGGTTGTGGAAATAAGATAGGCAGTCGCTCTGTGTAAAATACTGATGTTGCTAGATGCTAGACTGGAAACCGACTGTAGCATTGCTGGGAAAGGGCAAGTCAGATGATGATGTCCCTAGCCACATTAACATTATTACCAAAACAATATAACATTAACTTGCTACAAAAATACGTGCCCATTTTTGGTGTTCTGATTCAGTAATAGGTAGCATAATGAACCCTCTCATAGCTGACACAGCTGTCTATACGTATGAACGCTACCAGCTATCGGGGAAGTGGGCCGGCTGAATTGGCGCCTGCCTAATGAGCTTCCTATTGACGTCAATTTTGATTCACGATCCTTTTTATAGCAAACTTCCAAGGCATTTTTCAAACTAATTTGATTTTCAGATCGTAACGGTGTATTTTGATAAAACTTGCTTTACAGGCCTGAAAAGGCAAGATCTTCCTAAATTACCCGTACCTGAATTCTATAACGGACATATCGATTTATTACAATTACGCCCTTTTTGCTGGGTAATGCGAGTCGGGTAACCTGCCGTGACCTCGCGGAATTTGAAAGTTTTATTAGTTTTCCGACAAGTTTCACATGCATTTAACCCACTGACCAATAACTGGAACATAAAACTAATGTGATCACATTTTCAGTTAAACTTTTAGTTATTTTCAATCATATTATAATATACACTGGCCTGCATAAAAGTAGGGCCATGTGTGCTCTTGCTGCTGGGGGGGGTTGTGGAGAATGCAATATTGTACCCGCACCTCAGCCAGAAGTGACGAGGAGGAACACGGTGTGGTTTTAGTCAGTAGGAGTCTGGCCCCACGTGGAGGACACCCGTTGAGGATTTGCACACGTAAAAAACAAAAAAATAGGTTCCCGCGGACTGTGCTACACTCGTTTACGACCATTAGAAAACGGCCTGACTTCATAGCACACACAGACAAATGTTACAAACCGCTGAAAATAGAAATGAATGAATTTTGTTAAAAGAAACTGTATGTTGAGATTTTTGACCAGATTTAATGTATAACCTTTATTTGTATAAGTCAATACAACACCGTGTTTTGCATGAGGTTTACTGTTTGTCTGACAGTAGTAAGTTTAGCACAACATAAAAAAAAATGTCAGCTTTTTTAAAGCTCCCGTGCAAATATCGTTATTATACAAATTTTCGAAGGGTTTCGGAGTTTCGGTAAAAGATGTTGTTGTATATTCTTTCCATAAACAAATATCCTGTTTGTAACTCCTGCCATGATCTGCCTAGCCTTTTCACAAATATGTTGAGGTCATCTTCCAGTCTAACCGGATGCAGCTGAATACCAGTATTTTAAGTGGAGCGACTGCCTATCTGACCTCCACAACCCAGTTCGTACTGGGTAATGCGATACCCCTTGGTAAGACTGGTTGTCTGATTTTCGGGTCACTGCTACCTGTAACGACTGTCAAAGATCTACAAATGATAGCCGGGACCAACGGCTTAACGTGCTTTTTGAGACACGGAAAAAACAGGAAACTCGGTATGCAATGGACGGTCACCCATCCACAGACCAACCTCGGCAAGCGCGGCTTAACCTTAAGATCGACCCAAGCGGCTGTTATTATTTAGCCACGAGTTTGTATCTCCTGCCATAAGAAAAATGCACTAATTATCATACAAATTAAAACATACCCCTTCTCAAATATACACTTAGGCACGCATACATTTTAAATACGAAAAATACATTTTCTCCCAGTTTACCGAATTAAACTACGTATTTTTTACATAATTAAAAAATGCTTGCAGTTTAGTTCAGTATAGGCCTTCTCTTTGGTTGTGACAAGTTCCACGTTCGTTTTGATATGGAAAGAAAAACTAGAGTGCGAGCAGGGTTTGAACCTGCGACCTTCGGATTTCTGTACACCGGACGTCTTAACCAATTAGACCATCGCACCCTGCTCACAGTTCTCGAAATCTTCGTTCCATTAATAGCGTCTTACGGTGACGGTTTCCATATCAAAAACAGCTGTAGTACCCTACGCAGGGCTTGCGTATAAAAAAAAAATAAACATGTCGTCTGCCGTCTACTTGTCTCGCCGCCGGACGACTAAGAAAGACTTCTCTTTCCAGTCTTATTTTACGTTTACTAATATTTCAAGTTACTAAACAATGTTTGGTGTGTCAAAAATAAAATGAATTGTCAGTGCTGTAATATCATACCCACAAAGTTTAATAAGTTATCTTGACGCATGCCCTTAAACCTTAAACAAAGGCATTTTTTCACGGTCTGTAAGGGTCCACAAATTGAATATTCTATCAGGTTACCCTTAAGTAAACCTGTTCGTAAGAGCATGCCCTACAGGCGACCATTCAAGGTGTATTTATTTACGTGTATATTCACTTTTTGAAGACTAAAGGCAAGTAAGTAAGTAAGATAGACTCAGGTTTTGTTATTTCATGACGTGTTATTGTCTAAGCATGTTCCACAAAAGGGCTAAGTAGGTACTTTGTCAGTTTTGTAACATTTTTCTTTTAGGTGTTTTCTACCTTTACGGTATTGTTTCAAACTACCCTCAATATTAATTTCGTCATAATTTTTAGGGTTCCGTAGTCAACAAGGAAAGGAATCCTTATAGTTTCGCCATGTCCGTCTGTCCGCAGCTTAGCTCAAAGACTCTTAGTACTAGAAAGCTGTAATTTGGCATGAATATACAGATTAGTTACGCCGAAAAAAAAAAATCTCGTTTTTTTTTTTTTATGGTGTCTTCTGTACCTACACGTAAAGTGGGGATTTTTTTCTCGCGTACCCCATAGTGTGGTATGTCGTTGGATAGGTATTAAAAAAATTTGCGAGTTTGTTGAAATAATTTTTCGATTAAGGATTCGTTTGTGAAATATTAAGCTTTAAAGTGCTAATTTTGTCCCCCCCCCCACTCTACCAGCTAAACAGTTGTGTTTGAGTGTGTGAAAAAATTCACGGTGGTAGTATATATAACGAAAACTATCACAGCTAAGTAGGCTTTACAGCTAAGTAAGTTTACGAGTAATAGTCGACTAACTTATAAAATGTACGTGAATAACATATTTTCCTAAACATAATGTATGGGAACACAGGTTTTTCAACTGCAAATGTAAGTTTGTTTTTTTATTATTACAATAAAAATCATCGTTCGGAGGCAAATCCGCATATTTTGATGGGCAACTACGGAACTCTACATTGTGCGTGGCCCGACATGCACTTGGCCGGTTTTTTTTAAATTACCGATGAAAAATCTCGATACGGTTTTAGAATAATGTACTGAGTTGGTGGTAACCGTTTTCGCATCGGTGTCCCTTCTCCCCTGTATTATATCTATTTGTAATCATCGCGTTCTCGAAAACAGCTCTAACGATTTCGATGAAAGTTACAATATGCAAAAAGCAGATCGCGTCTGCTCCGCCGCATTTGCGCGTACTTATGTTGCATTATTTTATACGCGCAAAGAACGCGTGTTTACGGCGCTACTGAATTTGAGCGGGTGCTTAGAGCCTTTGCACACCAGGTTTTTTTATGCGCTGACGACGCTCGTAGAACTCAATCAAAACGCTCAGCAAACGCAAGACTGAAGTCACGTTGTTACCTTTGTACACGATTTTTGCGTTTGTATCGCTAAAAAAGGCACTGATACATCGCTACAAATGCGCAGAAAACGCGCGTTTGTAGCGATGCATCGCGCAGAAAGCCGCCGCCATTTGGAACCACATAATTACGATGGCGTCGTTCGATGGCACAAACGTGCTGTAAGCGCGCGTTTGATTCGATACAAAATCGCGTGACATTTGGGTTTGTATCGATACACACTTGCAAAATCGTGTTGATAATGCGCAGTGGACGCTCTAAAACAAATATCCTATTTAAACAAATGTCCTGTTTGTGTCTCCTGCCATCATCTGCCTAGCCTTTTCCCAACTATGTTGGGGTCGGCTTCCAGTCTAACCGGATGCAGCTGTTTACCAGTGTTTTACATGGAGCGACTGCCTATCTGACCTCCACAACCCAGTTAGTTCTGGGTGATACATTACCCTTTGGTAAGACTGGTTATCAGACTTTCGGGCCAATGACTACCTACCTGTAACGACTGTCAAAGATCTACAAATGAGAGCCGGGACCAACAGCTTAACGTGATTTCCGAGGCACGGAGGAAACTCGGTGTGTAATGGGTGGTCACCCCTCCACGGACCAACCTAGGCAAACGGAGCTTAACCTAAAGATCGACCCGAGCGGCCGTTATTATTTAGCCACGAGCTCGAGCTCCGAGTAGCATTTTGTGATAAATATTACAAACTATTCAACGTTTCTTCCAAGCTCCTTAAATTTAATTTTAAACATTCCTTCCATTAATATTAATTAGTTAAATCTTGGTAGTTTCCGAACTCAGTGTTTCTCTGAATTATGTGTTGGCCAAGTTATTGCACTTATATTTTATAATATTTTGCTCGTCATGGTACATTAATCTTGTTAATTTATCGAATATGCTGCATCATGAGCCTGTCATGTGCCAATATAAGACCACGGGCCGAACTGCCGTAGTCTTCCTCGGCCACTTATCGCTAATGCTCTCAATTTATCTCTCCGACATTTTCACGCCGCTTTATTACAATCCATCTCAAACATGACTCTTAAATGTTTGACAAATTGAATCGTTCTCTGGGGTTCCACTGTAAAAGTACTTTTTTTGTTTTACCAATGTAATATTTCTATTAGATACTTTAGTTTATGAGAGGGGAGGGGGTTAGATAATCCTGAAAAAAATAGAGCAGTTTTTTAATTGAATAACTCAATTGTATTACTAAGAACTCCGATTTATACGCCGTAACTACAGAAATCATTTCCCAAATTGCAATTAAACATCAGAGTAATCGACAACGTTTGTGATTTTCGCTCAGCTTGTGAAAACAAATGGCGCTATGATAACGTTCGGTTCGGTTTGTGAAAATCTGTTTTATTTGAATGTGAATTATTTTCATTGTTGTAAGTCAAAATATTGTCCTTTACTTTTGTTGTTATCATTACCATCCCTGAGCACACATTCTCTTTAATGTCTATTGGTTTATATTATTTCTGTGTCGATTAATTCTTCTGGTCTGCCTCCACTCGATAGTGTAAGGGCTCTTCTATATATGATACAACACTAGGTGGCGCCCTGCAACGTAGCCAAGATAATAGGGTTCTGGCGTAACATAATTAAAACGTTCTCATAACGAATTTATTATTACAGGGCTGATAGAGTTCGAGATGGAAGATCCGAATGTGCCAAGTCGTGCTATAATAAAACTTCGCAGTAAGCAGCTCGTGGATGCGCAAGTCAGCGAGTTTGATGTGGTGGAACCGAAGAGGTGAACATGAATCTCAACCAACAACAATTGTGGAACCAATATTGTTTTCATTGTAAAGGTCAAAAATTATCATTAAATCATTTGCATCCAGTAATTTGGCTTTTTTTTTAAATAAATTAATATTGGCTTTCAGCTGAAGACGCCCACGGGTCAAAGGGATCCACTAAAGTATGTATCATCCCGCTAACTTATTGCCTAAACGGATTGCTGATGGGGTCTACAACATTTGGAGTGGCGACTCCTTATAGCAAAGCGAGGTTAGGTGAGGAGCACAAGGTTGACCGCCAACAATTTTGTGGAGGACCCATAAATCCGCCAAATGCCATGAAAATATAAGTTAACTTACTAGTATTTTTTTAGTTTCGGGTGCTTCTAGATTTTACGTTAAAACCTTGCTTTAAAGATTATCGCAGCTGCCCAGGCGGTGTAACTTTGTACACCCAGCTAACAGCGCGCAAAATAACAAAACATCAATACTGCAATCCTGTAAGGGCTAGGTAGAGCTGTATCTAAAGTACACCTGAGTTCCACGTAATAGGGGGTGAGCCTCTTGCCGTCACCCAGGCGCAATCTAGACTTCGGGCTGCTATTGGGGAAACGTAATAACCATGAGGTAGGCTTAGGTCCAGAATATTGTGCCCTTTGACTAAGTCTGAAGACTCTGATGAGTCTGGAAAATTTAATTTGAAATTTTTTAAAGGTATTTTATACAGAAAATTGGGCAAGAAATACTTTCGAAGAGAATAAACTTTATTTGTGCCCAATATTCTAAAAAAAATGTACACAAAATTAGATTTTACATGATTTAAAGGCCACAATATCTTAGAAGTTTTCCCTGTTTAAGACGTTTTGGTTCAGACTCCGTACGATGAGATGAAAATCAACGTTGCTGTAGCCGCGTTGACACGGTCAGAGTATGAATCAACGTTGCTGAAGCCGTGTTGACACGGTCAGAGTATGCTCGGACCGAGTGGACTCGGATACCCACTCTGACGCAACTCGTATTGTGTCAAGTCATAATCCGAGCGCTCTCGGACGACCGATCCGTGTAAACTCGGATCGCGATCTAATTTTCCGAGCTAGCTCGTATACGAGTAGGCAAAAAATGCAAGGGCGAGTCCAAATTCTTCTCCTTTTGCCAGACACCATATCTTTTTCCCGTCTTAGTTCCTCGGTTAACATGACTCAAAAATCGAAATTTTTCGATGTTGATTGTGAAATATAATTTTAGAATGAAGAAAATGATCCGAGTAAATTGTGTCAATATTACAGCTCTCCTAGTACACTCGTATGAAGCTTACTCCTACGAGTCCATTCGGTCCGAGCATACTCTGACCGTGTCAACTCGGCTTGAATAGCTCGTTGTTAGTTTTTAGAACTTTTTGCAAACTGAAAGTTGACGTTTGTAAGCCGAAAGGCACCTGTCCGAAAGATTACGTAGTATCTCGACACGTCCTACCTACCCAGCTATCAAGTTTTCATGCTGAATAACCTTCTAGACTCCCCCTGCCAATGTGTATGTACTGTATTTTCGAAAACGGAACCCTTTAAAGTAAAAATAAAAAGACGCCATCAAAAAAGTTAACCAAAGCCCAACTAGGTCAATATGAAATTGCTGGCTTATATTTGGTGTACGTTGTCCAGATAATTTAAATTGCTTTAAAACAGGACACGTGTCCCGTCCTTATGCGGACATGCAATATATTATGAAACGAACATTGTAGCTAGTGTAGCTACGGGTCTGATGTAATCAAAACTTCATCGATGTTTGCCGTCTACCTCGAAGAGGTGGTGGGTACAGTATACCAATATTATATATTATACTAAATCACAAGCAGTATTGACTGTAGGGTTTGGTTTTTTTTTTCATATGAAGGGATAAAGCAGTTTATATTCAGCTAGTGTGAACCTTTGAGTATGTTTGCAGCTGAACTTTTTTCTTATTTTGTTGGATGGGACACACCGCATTTTTTGGACTTAGCGCTTGTTACATTTTTTAAGTTGGATTTTCTATCAAATCAGCCAGGTCTTAAATTATTCTATCCTTTTGTCTGCGATAATAAGGACTGATCGTGATGGCAATCCTGATTACTGTAACAATGTAATGTAAAAACCCAAGATTCGGTTATAAACATTACGTTACAAAAGGACGTGCCCATTACGTGGGCATTCGCCTGTAATGTAACAATCTCAGATTCAATGTTGTACAGAAACAAGTAATTGTTACAAATTGTATAGTTACAGGTTGCGCACTGTAATGCACAGTTCGCCTCACACACTGATGTATTGCTCGAATCTGAACTGTGTGTGTTGTGTGTGTGTTACAGTCGAATGCTCCCGATGAAGAAACGTCTTTAATCGCGTAACGCTATATAAATAATGTGTGTTTAGATCTAGGAGCTTTATTAAAAACCAGCTTTTATCCTCGGATTCGCCCGCGGTCGTGTCGGAATTTGTCCCACAGGGACGTACTTACTACAAGGATAAAAAGTACCCTATGTCCTTAGTCATGCCATGCACCGGTCCGTTCGACCATATAACGTGACGTCGACAAACGGAAGCGCGATTAACGCTTGTGCGACATAACTGTACTGCAACTCACTGTAGTTCGAATGCACGGTTGTCGACATCACGCTACTGCGACAAAGTGAAGGTCGACATCACGCTAGTGCGACAAATGCTTGTGCGGCAGTAGTTCGACACTACTCAAGTGCGACAAACGCTTATGCGATACTGCAAGCAAGTATACTAACGCTTATGCGATACAACATAAGCCGTCAACGAAGCATTCTGTACGTTGTGCATCAAACTAAGCAACATTGCGCGACAATTACTGCTGTGAGACAATTTTTTTTATGTGAAGGTGTGATAAACGAGCTTACTTTCTGATTTATAACCTTAGTTAGGATTATCATTAATTTTTACTCTAAATCAGACAACAATCGTGCCGTTAGTCTGAGCACATTGCACTCCAAAATCGTTGCAAACATATAAAATAAAGTAGATACGTAAAGGAGTAACCTAATGGCCGAGTTCGAATATCGTTCATAATTATTTATTTACAGTCCAGTCTAGCCGTTCGCGTTGTGTGCTAACCATTTCTTTGAACTCAGAAGTGTCGTGAACAAAAGATACCTAAATGATTTACAAACAGAAGAACATAATTAACAATATAATATACCTCAGGGGAGGTTTCAGTGCTTATACCTACTATCCAAGACATTCAATTAAAAACTGCACCAATAAGTACATGAAACTAACTGGTCCGATAGATGTTGTCCTGTCCTATTCTGGATGTGGATAAAAGCGCCACCTACGGAATAAAATAATAACTAAATATCATCCAGGTGAACACGAAATCATCATTCTCTTGCTCTTGTCCCAACTCATTTGAGTCCGGCGTAGCATTTCTTCTTCTTCCATACTTCTCTATTACTCGTAGTCTCATTAGACATCTCCTTTCGTGCCATATCATCCTTCACATAGTCCAGCCATCGCTTCTTTGGTCTTCGTCTACTCTTACACCCATCCGCATTCATACTCAAAACTTTCCTCATTCCTCCGCATCACATGCTCATACCACGACAAGCGATTAAGACATAACTTTTCAGTCACCAGCGCCTCTTTCAGACTTTCTCTTGTGTACTCATTTCTTGTTCTATCTATTCGCGTTACACCACACATCCCCCTTAGTATTCTCATCTCAGTCACATACAAATGCCTGTCATTCATCGCTTTTGTGGCCCAACATTCCGATCCATACAAGACAGCAGGTCTAACCATTGTTTTATAAATCTTCTCCGTAAGTTTAAGGGGAATGCGGAAGTCGCAGATTGTTCCCATGACCTGCCGCCATTGCATCCATCCCGTGTTAATTCTGTGCTTTACACTACGATCTATTTCGCCATCGCTTTGCACGAGTGAACCGAAAGTCGGAAGTTTTTTTACGGATGGGAAATCATCAAATGACCCCTGCCCACTCTGGGCGGAGCGGAAGCGAGTGTCAGACTTGTTCTGACTAAAACCCATCCTTCTTTGCCCTTTGTGTTCCAGGGCCACGGTATCTCTTTCGAACAGTCCCGCAGCCCTGGCAGGCATCGGCCCATGCGGAACCCTACTTGGTTGCTGACATCTCTTAGAGGCGCACGTGGAACACGAACGCGCCGACGACACGGCCTGTCGTCATAAGACCGCGGGACGGCGAACTAGCCCATAACTCGCCGTCCACAGGCCCGCGCCTACGGTGGCCGGTAGCCACCACGTGACCCCCGACGCCCAGGGCGTCTCCCACGGTGTCTGGGACGTGAGGTTATTTTCCTTTCACGTCCCGCCAACTCCTTCACTAGCATTTGAACCACGGCCGGACGCGAGAGATCGCCGCCGCCAATCTCCGCTACGAGGACACGGCGGTGCTCCGTCCAAGCGGGGCAGGCCTCCACGGTAAAGCCGACCCTTGATGTAAGCCTACATCCACACTGAACTCGTTGGTGTTGCCAGCAGCTGACCGGACGTAGGTACAAGATTGACTGTACATAGCACAACTTAACTACATACTTCCCAGGTATACCTTACTATTTCAAGGCCCACCACAACACATCCCGAGGTACCCTATCATATGCTTTCTCTAAATCAATGAGCACTATGTGCTAGTTTATGTGTGCACGTCTGTACTTTTCACACAATTGGTGGAGTGTACAAGTGGCGTCTATTGTTCCTCGACCTGGCATAAACCCAAATTGATTTTGGGTAATCTCACTCTCTTCTCACAATCTTTCCTCTATTACTTTCTCCCATACTTTCATACTTTGTGACATAAGCTTTGTCCCTCGATACTTGTTATAACCCTGCACATCACCTTTATTCTTGAAGATGAACACGAAAGTACAAAAACAAAAAACGATTAAGCTCGTGGCATAATAATAACAGCCGCACGGGTCGATCTTGTAGGTTAAGCACCGCTTGCCAAGATCGGTCTATAGATGGATGTTATGGTATTCCGCTTCATCAGGTTAGACTGGAAGCCGACTCAAACGTAGTTGGGAAAAGGCTCGGCAGATGATGGTCAAGTCATATGTATAGGAGGAAAAACAGAATTGCGATCACACGCACACCGCACTTCGTTATATAAAAATAACCTTGTCTGATCTGCTAGAGTATACGGGAAGGCTGTTCATGGCCTCTGGCTCAGCAGAGGCCATGAACAGGCCGCTAATTTAGTCCATTCCTGTATCGGAAGGTAAGACTTTACAAAATGTAAAGTCGTTACGTTAATGTCTCGACGCTGGCCACGTGGCCTGGAATCATTCCATCTACATTACAAGGCAAAACATAGAGAAACTATATAATGTATAACAATTATTGTACCATCTTGCACACTGTTATAACCTATGTTTACAAAAAAAGACTATTGATTGATTGATTGAAGGCAAATTGTCAATCAATCATGTGTGGTTTACAATAAATGAAATGTGGTTTTATAATAGCACCTGTTGCAATCTTCCTGTAAAACATTCATTCAGGATACATAACAGATAACATCACATCTGTAATCCCCGAAGGCAGGAGGTGTACAAATAGTACACCCACATTTCGCCAGTTATGTTATGTTATAGGATGCTAGCCTATTCCCATCAACCGGGCACAAATCCAGACTCCGTGGCTGCTGAGAAATTCCTGATGGAAAAACCCAATAACACTTTGCCCGAGCTGGGAATCGAACCCAGAACCTCATGCACATCAGTGACGCTTGCGAACCACTAGAGTCTAGTTGTTAATAATAAAGCTGAATTGTTGACTACCTCGTTGGTCGAGTGACTAGACCAACACTTCAGATTATTTTCTAAAAATAAGACAAGTGTTATAGTTTGCAAAATAACGATTTCGACATTTTCAAGGAATGTTCCACCACCTCTTTGGTATTATTTTCGTTTATTCACTTTTCAAATATATATATAAAAAAATAAAACTGAAAAAAACTGATCCGCCGGTGTCTAGAGCAGGGTAAGCGACCGGTGGTTAGGGTTCCAGAGACAGGAACCTCCTCACAGTGCGAGCTATATCGATGAGTACCTACTGCCTTTTAATCAAGCCCTTGATCCAATCAACCTCCTGAGTGAGTGACAAAGACACTGATAAGTTGCACCGCTAGTAGGTTATTCATTCCAAGTGGAATTTTAAGACATTTCGCGAGAAAAGCTAAAACAAAAATTCTTAGGTCCACGAGCGATCCAATAAATAAGCAAAAAATAACCCCTTCTTATGTCGCAATCGGTAAAAAAATCTAATAATTTATTTGAACATTTCTCAATTCTCGATGACGAAAACAGTGGTCTTTTCTATCTACAAAAACAGCCGTAAAATAGGCAGGTATTAAAATGATAAGATAAATCTAGTACAATAAAATGTTTAAACTTTTCCTTATTTTGCTGGCTGGTTTCTGCAGATAGTAGCAACATCATCCGTCCAACGTTCATCTGGTGAAGCGCAAGCGCAACATATATAGATAAGGTCCGATCAACA
The DNA here is from genome assembly GCA_910589295.1 of Noctua janthe. Lineage (NCBI taxonomy): Eukaryota > Metazoa > Arthropoda > Insecta > Lepidoptera > Noctuidae > Noctua > Noctua janthe. The sequence continues at coordinate 10,565,577 of OU342552.1, forward strand.
GTGATAAACGAATAATTTCTCTGAGTACAATCAATTTTTTTTTTTACTGTACCACTACCTTTTTGTCCCACTGTTGGGCATAGATCTCCCCCATAACCTTCCAGGTACTCTTCTCCTGCGCCAGCTTGAACCAGCCATCGTTATGCGTGTATAAATGAAAACCGGACAATTGCGAGTCGTACTCACACGCACACAGGGTTCCGTAGCACCAAACAATATATGATCAAAATATTTTGTAGGTTCATACATATGTTGTTTTGTATTATATGAATGTACAGCTTAACTAAATTTGTTTTTCATAGTATGTTAATAAAAAACAAAGTTACTGCTGCAGTTTGATAAAAAAGTCCCTTATCTCAAAAATAAAACATCAACTCTTATTCAAACCAATTTTCGTTAAAAGTTTTTTTTACGTTCTACAATACTAAATTTTTTCAGAATTTTCCTACTCTTACTTCAGAAATTAGAGGGGGGGGGGAACATTTTAGCACTTTGGAAGTGTCTATCTTTCAAACGATTGACTTTAACGAAAAATCGTTTTAGGAACTTCAGTGTTATTTTTAAAGACCTATATATAAGGTGTAACAGAAAGGGTCGAGCAGATATTGAAATTTTGCACGGGCCAGCTGATAATTTTTTCGCATTTAAGATATTGGACCCAAGGAGAAAGTTGTTCAGTTTGATGGTCTGCACTTTCATATGACGATACCCTTTTTGTTACACTCTGTATAGACACCCCGCACGTATAGGTTTGATTCAGTTTAGTTTAGCTTCACTTCCATGTATGGGGAGCCCCCTGAATCTTTTAATTTTTGTATTAAAATCGTGAAGCGGTTCATAGAATACATCTATCTACCAAGTTGCAACTGTGTAGTCCTAATAGTTTTGGAATAAAGCGGTTGTGACTTACACGGACAGACAGACAGACAGCCATGACGAATCTATAACGGTTCCGTATTTTGCCATTCGTCTACGGAACCCTAAAAACAATCAAATTAAACTTTATTTTTTTAAAAATCATTTTCTTAATTTATTTTTTATTGTGTACATAGATAAACGAAACTTTGGTTGTACACTGTTTTACAGACAAAAGTTTTATAGAATTTCGTCTCATATAATTTTTTTCTCATATTATCATTTCATAGAGTACTCAATACACACAATACTTACTTCGAAAAAAATTAAATCGTAGATTTTTGTTACTAATAAAATTTAATGTTTCGATATTCAAATCATAGAATAACAAATCAAATATTCTTAAAACTCATATTGTTTAGTTGATATAAAACTTATTACCAAGAAAAACATTTTATCGAGTGACAGTTTCTAAATATTTTAATTCATACGTTTCACAAAATGCATAGTTGCATACCCTCCTATAAAATAACAACACCGTGTTCACAAAAACAATACGGGTAATCTTGTTATTCTCATCAATAGTGACTTAATATACACGTCCGTACTGTGTTTATTATGCGGTTCATAATTGTTGGAGTGCCCTAATTATATTACTGCGACCAATTTCGACGTAGCGCTCGCCGGCCGCTGTCGCGGCACCGCTCCCTGCGCTCGCTCGACTCGCGCGTAATTTGTCACAATTCTAACCTAACCTAACCTATTTGGTCGGAGTAAACTGAACGTTTCAACGTCAAAGTAAATATCAAAATGTTGTAATAAGGCGTAGTCGAATTGAAGGGTAGCCACGCTACGCGGAGCTTCTATTTCTATAATTTTTTTAGAGACTTTTTGCATAAAACCTTTACTCCCATATTCTAACAATGACAGTAGGTAAATACGACGTAGTAAAATAGCGTAATGGATTCTTAAAAATAAGGAGCCAGTATTTATTTTGTGGGTCAAGTAATTTTAAATTATTTATTTAAAAAAAAAATATACTCAGATAAAAAAAAAACCCTTGAAATGGCTTTGTTGTAGCCGTTAGATGATTCCCTGAAAATATTTCGTGTATGAATCGTTAGAACCTATATTTATAAAATTATGGATAGCATAACGTCTACTTTTACATTTTCGTTGAAATAAAATACCATGAAAAAATACACCGAACAAACAATATTCGTTAAAAAATAATTCTACAGTTTGATAAGTTTGTTAAATTAAAAAATGTGATTATAAAATTCATTGAATTGTGAAATATGTTTCATTCAAGTAAATGGTCGTTAAAACAATAATATTGGAAATATAAATACGAGATCCAAATATTATGTGAAACATTATCGGCGAAACGAAATTCTATAAGATTTCTGTCTGCGGAACAAGGGGACTCCCGAAACTTTGTATAAATCAATGTTCATAGCAACATTGAACGCGTATACAAAGTTTCGTGACTGTGCTTGAAACCGTTGAGGAGTTATCTCATAAGGAGGCATTCTAGGCTGCAGGAAGAAGTCATGTCTGTCATAAAAATGTGGTGACAATACATTTTTATGACAAGAACCAATGGTGTGTGCAAAATTTCAGCTCAATCGCTTAGGGAAACTTTTTTGAAATTCAGTTGCAAGATTTGACCAATACGTACTAACTAGGTAACTAACAAACTAACTAACAAGGCAAGTTAAATAAAAGCTGATAAAAAGAGTAGATAAGTATAGGGCAGGCAAAAAAGTTAATTGAATGCAGTATTGTAGGATTTGTAGGTCCTAACTAGACTTTACCTCAGCTGTGTTTCAATAAGCGGTTTGTTATAATAAGTGTATTATCCATGGATATAACAATTACTCGATTCGTCAACAAACATTTAAATTCTTGCAACATCTCCAACATGCAACGTAAACTATGATAAGATACCGTAATCATAGGAAATGATCTTATCAATTTGTTATCGTACTATAACAAATTAATAATAGGTATTTCTTCGAGTTGTTTAAGGACCGAATACCACACATTATTATCATTACACATATAATAAATATTTGCTAGTTCTATACTGATAAGATGGTGTGCCATAGTGGAAAATAAGTATAATAATTTTAGTTAACTACGCGATTGTCATGCTTTTGGTGCAGGACACGCCACTCCATTCGATGTACGACGTTCAGCAGTGACTAGAGATAAAAGAAAAATGGTATAGATTAAGCGATATATTATCAAAGATTATCACAAGCTACGAGATATCTTTGGAGTTGAAGACATGTAACTAATCAGACTAGAGGCCGGACGAAACGTGTTTACTTTTATTAAATTTTAATGACGTAGCTCTTTTCGTAGTGACAACGTCCAACACAGTCATGGACTACGCCGAGTGAAACTGTGTAATAATAGTAGGATAATGTAATCAATATATTAATGACCGTGTTGTGCGAACGACAAGTGTGCGAGTGGCGGCCCTGGGACCACATTTATTGGTTTGCGACTCGATGCCGTTCGGTTTCGTCGACATATTGTTATCGTTACCGCCATCACCATGATGAAACGGTTTGTACAGGTGTAATGTTGTGCGCTAGTTACGTGCTGATAAATGTTTGTTTCAAAAAACTGCAGTGATACTGATTTAGTAATCCGTGAAGTGTTTCTATGGTGCTTGTGAGTGTTGTGCAGTATTTCAAAATGGATAAATTAAAGCAAAAGTCTAAAAAGGAGAAGCCGATAAAGTATGTTGACAAAGATCAATCTCCCTTGTTTATAACTGACGTGAAGGCGATAAAAGAAAATCTTAAAATAAAGGAGATTTTAAGAACTGTAAAGATGAATAGTAGCATGCGAATAAAAGCCCCAAAGGGCAGCAAAGTAATGCAAAACAAAGATTTTAATGATAATGACGATATGTTTGGGGTCGACCAAAATACTGATGATCAAAATAGTGAAAACCAAAATAGTGAGGAACAAAATATAGTGGATCCACCTAGTGCTACAAATCCCGACGTAGTTGTCATCGCCAATAGTGGGGAAGACTCAAACGAAAGTAAAACAGAAGAACCTGTAGATACCGTACATAGATCTAATGAATCGGAAGGAGACTTCTCCGCTAGTGATGAGAACAACAGTTTAGTTGACTCGAAAATACATGAATCCATCAGCGTACCGGAGGGATTATCAGATTTCGTGTTAATTAATGAAGAAAACAAACAAAACACTCCTTTTGTTCCTGACGTCAAGATCGATTTACCTCCCCCGAACGAATGTTCGCAAGTGAAGCCTCGCGACAGAAAGCTGTCTCTAGACCAGACAATGTTATCTAGACGCGGAGGTCTGTCACAATCAGAATTGGATCTGAATTCAATTGGAAAATCTCCGCTAGAAAGGAAATCTTCATTTTTTAGGAAAAAAATGGATAGTTTTTTGAAAAATACGACAGAAATATTCAAACGTCAGTCTATTAGTAGAAGTCAATCTATTCAAAGACGGGGTTCCATGTCGGTGTCTCTGCAGTCGCTGAACGAGAGCAGCGCATGTAACGGCGACTACGTGGAGCCCCTGCACAACCACCCGGTGAGTACTTACATTTAAGTTGATAAGGTTAATGAAATCTTCTGCATGTTCTGCCTCTGTACAACTCCCCAGCAAAGATGCTACGAGTGTGTTTTAAAATATTACAGTTTCTTTCTGTAAAGTTTTCTGTAAACTAGAAACATGCTCAAAGTTTACAAAACACGTCCTAATAACAATGTAGGTTCCTAATTATAATATGGTAGGTAGGTTATTTTAAAACCATAATATTGTTGTGTATATGCTAGTTTTGATAAAATACTTGTGTAGTTAAGTGTGGATTTTGAAAAAATATTCTCAGGAAAAATGTTTCCATGTTTACAACGCCCAATATTTTGAACGTCGTTTCTTTGGAATAAGTATCTCCGTCGTAGTTATAGTAGTGTGTCGGCTATTGTATCCGACTTCAAAGCAAGAGCTCTCGACACAGTGAATCGTATTTGTGTAAACTATTACAAAACCTTTATATCATAGAGTTGCTTCATGACTTTTACTGTGCACAAGTACAAATAACAATAAATTACTTCTTACGATTATTTTTGTTGGTATAAAGTAGACAAATATAAACAGTATAATATTGAGGTGGTGTATATTTTCATTGTACCCATTTTAACCTATGAATCCTAGACTTGTCTTTGAAAAACATTCAAAAGTCAAACGTCAAACTTACCAACTATCACAATACCAAACTGCGCATCAAAACGTAAATTACTGACATTGCTCAAAAAGCCGCTATGATGAAGTGCGACTGGGCTGGTCAATTCTGCGGCATGCCTGACGTGCTGTAGGCCAAAATACAACAACGATGTGGAGCCCTGACACAGCCAGTAGGCGTCGCAGCAGACCTCATAGGACAGGGCGGGACGAGCTGGAAAAAACTAACTATCGACGACGACGGTAACGAAAGACATAATGGGGAAATTGACTAGCAGTGGAATGAGGCAGGCTAACAGTAACAGTATACTTAAATAAAGAAAAGTATTGAAACTGTAAAAATCATGTAATATGTACCTGTAAACAATTTTAAACTACTCGCCGTCAAAACAATTATTTTTATTTAATTCAAAAAGGACATTCTTCTTAATTTTCATATTGAAGACGTTTAGGTAACTGTCTCACTAAGAAGAAGCAACATCTTCTAAGCGAATCGAGTTTAAAAATGTTTGGTAAAAAATTTAGGCTATCATAAGATCAAGTGCACAGGTGACCGGACATACGGCGCAACGTGGAAGTTGGGCCTCTCTATGACGAGAAGCCGCAGTCCCAGGAACTGGTGTTCTTTAACCTTAATGCCAATAATCGTCACCCTTCTTGACTTACAATATCGTGTGCTCATGTTTACACCCAGCGCGCCCTGACCCTCAGAAGTGAAGAATTCTAGACAAAATACATCTCCGTTATACCGTACTTATCTTTCTTTACGCTACTTCAATATGTTTGTATAACATTTAGATGATGTCAGTGTGGACATACTTTTAATACAATAGAATAAACAAAACGGCATACTTCACTAGATAATGGAATAATTCAACTAAATAGTATTAACTAATAAATAAATCGTGTTTGTTGGAGAAAATTGTTTCACGGCTTGACTTGTGTCAAGGCTTTGACTGCTTTTACTTTAAACGAAATAAGTTAGATGTTTCTGTTTACATTTTTAGACCCACTGTCAAAACATTTTATTGTGCCTCTTATTATGACTGCAAAAATTGTAACAATCAATCAAGTTGTAAATAAAAACAGGCAACAAACAAGAATTAAATTAGTAAATGATTAGTTAAGCGTCTACTAAAAATATCATACACCCTGCCGGTAGACATGTTTTAAAACAAACAATAAAAATTTGTCGTCCTTTGAATGGTGGGATTTCCAGGAGCCAGAGTACTTTTCGAGAACATCGTATTGTTGTATCATAATTCCGTAAATATAGGGCCCCGTAAATGGTCGTTTGATTCGTCAGCAGATGGACCGTGTCTATTCGTATCAACTTTTTGCTGCGTTTCGATTTATTCTCAAGAAAAGAGTACCATGAGAAAAAAGAGTACTTACAGAGGACTATAATCTTGAACATTTTTTTGCGAATAAGTAATAGATCTTATTTGGAATTCTGAAGTAACAATATATTATTTCAGGAAGAACTACAGAGAAGTATGTCGAGCCTGCAGTCATCGCCGACACCCGCTCGAAGCGCGTCCAGCCTGTCGATGTGCCGCAGTGAACAGAACCTTCCCGACCAGAGCGAGGGTGACAGCCTGGCCGGCAGTCAACCCCTCGGCGACACGTCACCCAGCATTGATAGTGAGTTGAACAAATAGAAATGCACTCTGAATACTGTCTATGTGCTTGGCTTGCTGGCTGACCATTTTAGTACCAGGTAGAATTTAGTGGCCTAGCGAAAAGTAGAAAATTCAAGTTAAAACTATAAAAAAGCAGTCCACTGCTGGACGTCTGCCTTTCCAAGAGTACTTAGCTCCATTTTCGGCAACACTCATCCTGGTGCTACCAGCCACCTTGTGGAGATCGTCGCTCCACCTAACCTGCCATAAGCGTCCCAACTTACGCTTGCCGATTCGCGGTCTCCATTAAGAACACGTTACGTCTACCCCAACGGTGATTAGTTTTACGGCTAATATGGCCGCCCCATTGCTACTTCAGCTTGTTTATTCTGTGAGCTATGTTGGGGATTTGGTTCTCTGCCGGATCACTTCGATCATTGGTGAACTCAAAATAGCGCAAAACAAATGGTTACCATGTCTGACTTTTCAGATCCAGTGGTCAACAGAATATTCAGATGTGAGAACGTTTTAAGTCCACAGTATGTCTTATCTACTCTAATACCCTGTGTTGAGTGTACCTAAGTAGGTAAATTACTAAAGATTATGCAGATGACGCGCCACGTTCAAATCTGCCCCCGCGTTTGTGAGGAAAGTGCGAAAATGTCGGCAGTTTTTTTTATTTTTTGTTTTTTGCCCCACACTAGGAATTTCTCCTGTATCGTGGGTGCGTTTAAAACATTTAAGCTCACATACACAAACAGCCATACCCGGAACAACAGGTAGTTGTTCGTAGGCCATACAAATATTTGTTCCGTGCGGGAATCGAACCCACGACACGAAGCGCAGCAGTCAATCGCTCAGCCACTGCGCCAACCGTGCCGTTTTACATTTATAACGCTTCAGTTGCGTACAATTAGACGGATTAGTTCATTACATTGCGCCCACATGGAATGTTCACTGCGTTGCGTCCAATATCCACATAACATCATGTTCTACAATTATCGATTCCTATCCCAAATAGTGCCCAACCGCAAACTCATTCCAGTAATGTACAGTCGCGGACTTTAATTGATGAGCCACTTGCCACTACTCGTATTTTGACCGTGTAATGCAAATCGGGTTTAGTCGGTTATATTCGTACATAGTACAGATTGACTACTCAAAGTCTACCAATTGCAGGTGTAGCAACCGTAACCTAGCGACAATTGTTTTAGCGTAGCCATAGTAACGTTAACGTACGGAGAAATTATGACTGGTAATTTCGACATTGGAAAAACTTGATGATTACTTGTTGGTAATCATCAAGTTTTTCCAATGTGAATGTATAAAACTACAAAATTGAAAAGTTTGAAAGTGGCTCATCAATTAAAGTCCGTGACTGTACGTGCATTTTGACAGCAGCTTGTCAAAAAGAATTTAGGATTTTGATTTATCTACGATGAAAGCATTTCAAGGTCCAGTTTTCAATGCCAAGTTCGCTATTCAAGTTCGTCTTGTAAGTAGTCATGGATTTTAATTAGCTGTCGAGAAGTTGATGAAAGTCGAAGTACAGGATAATAAAACCATTGAATGCAGTTCATTCCCGATTCTCAGGTTTATATTACATTACTTGTAAACTAACACGAGCATCAGTTTGTTTATTTATTTCCACAGAACGAGTTCAACTTCGTTCGCGGCAGCGCTGAGATTAAGTTTGTTTTAATGTATTCAAGTTCAAAAGTATATGATTGTATTGCTGCATTTTGCCCAGATCACGGATATACTCATTTATGTTTATAACTTACAGTACAAGTTACACAAAAGGGAAAGCCCGGTTCAACCAGAAGGTTCCACAGAGTAGGCTGGGGAAAGCCGATAGGACAGATTTCCTGTCATTGTCTGCTAAACAATCCAATTAGGTAGGTAACAGTATGAACTTGATTTGGGATTAGGTTATAACATAAATTGCTTGCTTGTAATTACAACAATAAACAAACAAACAAAGGACGACATATACTCCTTAGGTAAATCAGTAGTCCCGTACGTTCTTAGAATTCACCCCCTTACGTTAGGTCGACACCCATAAACTTCAGAAATGTACATATATTCCTCTTTGGCGTATTTATAGCGTAGCTATAGTATTTCCACTGTGTTTATCTTTTTTACCAATCGCCAATCATGCTTGAAAGATCGAATCTTCTTAATCTTCAACGTTTTTCTTCAATTTTTGTCACATAAGTACTTGTTTCCCATTTTAGACCACAACGTTATCTTATTAATAACTTAATCTGTTAATTTATTTTTGGCTTTACCCGTACAGAACTTGGAAAAAACAATACATTCTTCTCGAAACAATGCATTTTTTCTGCCACATTAACTTCCATACATAAGCGCAAACACTATACCATACCAGATTTTAAATAAATAGGTATACCTAAGTATAACGGATGTATGTAACAATAAGATTTGCAAAAGCTGAAGGGTTTTCTAAAGAACGATTAGCTAAAGTGTGGGGGGAGGGCGAGGCGTTACTTTTGTCTCGAACAGACTTGGATGACTTTATTCGAATGATCATTGGAAGGGATGTATGTCAACGTGATGAACGGGTGCGTTTGGCGCGTACCTGCGTGCGCAGCATTCATTCAGGAACTCTTACTGACATTGACACTGAAAATATCTAGAGTTAAAATGTGGGGCGACGTCGACCGACCGGTCTACTTCACTCCACATCCCTAGCTTGCGCAAGGCATTTGTCTCCAATTCTAAACGAGGGTTAAAACTTTACTTATTGTAACTTAGCTGCAATTTCCAAAAGTATTGAAATAGACTCGAGGCTGCAATTACTGTACTGAATGTAAAGAGAGTGAGAATCATAATACACAATTTTTCACTTGAATAATAGTAGATCTAGACCGAAAACGTACCGACGATGTAAGTGAATAAATAGTATATCGTCTACCCCTTGGCTTCTGCAGGGCGTATTTAGGCAAATGAGGTTAGTCCTGACAATTAATGTTGTGATTGTCAGATGTGAAGCATATACTTTTTGTTAAATATTTCTTAAGCCACACTTAAGGAGCTTGCACTTCTTAAGGAGCTCGTGGCTACATAGTAACAGCCGCTCGGGTCAATCTTCAGGTTAAGCCGAGCTTGCCTTGGTTGGTCTGTGGATGAGTGACCACCCATTACATACCGAGTTTCCTCCGTGCCTCGGAAAGCACGTTAAGCCCTTGGTCTCGGCTGTCATTTGTAGTTCTTTGACAGTCGTTAGGTGGTCAGTGGCCCAAAAAAGTCTGACAACCAGTCTTACCAAGGGGTATCGTAGTACCCAGTACTAACTGGGTTGTGGAGGTCAGATAGGCAGTCGCTCCATGCAAAATACTGGTATTCAGCTGCATCCGGTTAGACTGGAAGCCGACCCCAACTTAGTTGGGAAAAGGCTAGGCAGATGATGATTTCTTAAGCCACACACTGCATACAAAATGACCTTTGTAACAGAACCTTAGTGTTTGGTTCTCTTACAGTGTAACAATGTAGGAATGCTATCACGCCCCATCAAACCCAACCAGAAAACAGCTTCAGGCTTTTTTTCTAATTTAAAGAAAGGAAACACGTTTTATTCAAATTTTAATAACTTAGTGAGTACTGGAAGCATTAATCAAGTAAGCCTGCCCTTCGGGATATAGAGTAGTGTAATAACTTAAACTAGATTTTACATATTCTTTTATGCTCAGTCACTATGGACGAATGTTGCCACACTCGCCCACGGAGACCGAGTGGCATGTGCAGCCCTGCACGTTGCAGTTATAGCCCTGACTACAGTTCGTCGTGGTAGGTACAGGCCATGGCGACTGCGCGGTACGCAGTTATTTCTTCAGCAGCAGATGTTTTAACTTCCACGCATTGTGTCATTTCTTCTTTTAATTTATTAATACCATATTAAGTGTTTTATATTCTGATAAAGAAATAGTCTATAACTTTATTAAAGCTCTAGTAACGATGACTAAATATATTTCATACTAGCACTTCGCCCGCGAATTCTTTCGCAAAAATTGTGATAGCTCGGTTAATAAGCATGATATAAATATAATTAATTATAACACCGTTCGTTCTGGAGATTACCCCTAAATACAAACTTACAAACAAATATTAATATAGAAAAAGCTGTGGTGTCAACAAATGTTTAACATTTTTTTAATTATCTCCATAATCTTTCTAACTTTACGATCCTGGATATTTATGAGTTTTCAGGGTTACGTGTCATTAGTGTTTATGGATTTATTTTTCGTTTCATACAATTAGAAACTAGATTTGCTTCAGTTTCAGATGATCTGTTGATCAGTTTCCTGGGTTTAACCTGACCTGTTTCTTACGGTCACATATCAACTTCGACGAAAACCCTAATTCCGATTCCTTATTGTTGAACATTCTAAAAACTTCCTCTAGAGATAGATCTATAATTATCTCGGTCTTCGTTCTATTTTGAGATATTGGGATATCTAATCAATTACTTATTTAAATGTCTGATGTGCACGTCGTGCACTCGAGTGACACGTTTAGATCATTTTTAGAGATAGGCCGACGATGACTTTGGCGGAGTAGCCGACTGGCCGACAACCGAGTCGGTTGCAAAAATGCCGACTATTCGGCCGTCGAATCGGCAATGCCGATCATTGCTTTTGGTGGAGTTCGCGGGGTATCGGCAATGTTCTATTGTCCGTGGCGTTGTATATTTTGCTTACCGCTTGGATTGAGTTCATCATACAACGCAGTCGCAACTGTCGTGCGGTCATAGAAATACATCTAATATTTTCTGATTTATTTTTTGTGTTCAGTTGTTGACTACCAAAGGAAGAGTTCTAACTTCTAGATTGTAAATCTTAACAATAGTCTCACTTTTCCGAAAGAAGAAATAGTATAGACGACCTCGTAATTGATTAATTTCAATCTCAATCTTACTTAATATCAGTCTCCCAGTATTATTGCTGGAGACTTACTAAATTACAACTGGGTATATGAAATCATCATCTGCCTAGCCTTTTCCCAACTATATTGGGGTCGGCTTCCAGTCTAACCGGATGCAGCTGAATACCAGTATTTTACATGGAGCGACTGCCTATCTGACCTCCACAACCCAGTCTGTACTGGGTAATACGATACCCCTTGGTAAGACTGGTTGTCAGACTTTTTGGGCCACTGACTGCCTAACGACTGTCAAAGATCTACAAATGACAACCGGGACCAACGGCTTAACGTGCTTTCCGAGGCACGGAGGAAACTCGGTATGTAATGGGCGGTCACCCATCCACAGACCAACCTAGGCAAGCACGGCTTAGCCTAAAGATTGACCCGAGCGGCTGACTGGGTAACTGGGTATATGAAATAACTTTCCTTTTTGGCTTTACCATAGTTCGATTAAAAACAACACCGAAATTAACACTACCTGAACTAAAAAGTTCTCGTGTTTCAAGTCAAGATTAAGCTGTTCTTCCATTTAAAAATGCTTTTTAATTTATTATATATTATATTATATTATATTATATAACGTACGTAAACGCCGTATTGTTAAATGATCGCTGTGCTTTAAAAGGTTAAGGATTAGTGTCATGCTGCTTAGCCATTTCCCTTAAAAAAAAAAGGTGATAACCTGCGGGTATTGAGGCATCACCACCCAATCACTCTTAGCTAGGGGTGATTTGTAATAAAATTAAAAATATCCAATAAGTTCAACAAATTTAAATGATAATAATTATTGAAGTACTCTTCCTATAAAATATAAACGGAAAATGGTTACTTTACCATAAACAGAAACACAGTTGAACATTGTAAAAAACCTTACAAGTTAGGCTAATGCCTTACAAGGTTTTTGTAATAAGGCCTGCTTTATCAAACTCAAATATTTAAACTATGCCTAATATTTTTGTATTTCAAGATCAATAATATAATTAGAGTATTAATACTTCCTTCACATGGTAATTGATCTCAAATATGAAAAATACGGCGTGGGAGGGAAAAAACAGGTGTTCCATATATTTGACCGTGATTTAATATTAATAACCGATGAAAAATTTCTGTGTAACTCAGAATGATGTACTGAATACGGGTAACCGTTTTCGCGTCGGTGTCCCTTCATGCAAGCACATGTAAAGAAACAATCCGAAAACCGTTAATTTATAGTCATATCACAAAAAAAAAATTGCGATTATAAAATTACATTTGAAGTTCGAGAATAGAACGTGACGACGTATAACGATGTATAGGAGAGTATAATTTTAACTCCTAAATTAAAGTTCTTCAATTTGACTTATCTTTTCTTAAGAACTTATGACATAATCTTTAGGTTAAGCCGTGCTTGCCTAGGCTGGTCTGTGGATGGGTGACCGCCCATTACTTACCGAGTTACCTCCGTGCCTCGGAAAGCACGTTAAGCCGTTGGTCCCGGGTGTCATTTGTAAATCTTTCATAGTCGTTAGGTAGTCAGTGGCCTGAAATGTCTGACAATCAGTCTTTCCAAGGGGTATCGTATTAACTGGGTTTTGGAGGTCAGATAGGCAGTCGCTCCATGTAAAATACTGGTATTCAGCTGCATCCGGTTAGACTGGAAGCCGACCCCTACATAGTTGGGAAAAGGCTAGGCCGATGATGACCTGCTTTCCGTGAAGGACAAACCACCATACAAGTTGTACAGAACGCCCGGTGCATGAGTTAGACTCACGCTTGTCCGGTTTTTTTAAAAATATCTTTTATTCTTAAAAGAAAACGATTTAACCGCCTCTATTCACCACAATTGCTCAATGTATAATGATGATAATACCGACCAGTGAAATGCAGCGTGTTTTTAACCGACTTCCAAAAAGAGGAGGTTATCAAGTCGACTGAATTTTTTTTTTGATGTTTTGTGTGTATGTTCAGCGATATCTTCGCCAATTGTGAACTGATTTTGATGATTCTTTTTTTGTTTGGAAGAATATTATTCCGCGGTGGTCCCATTTTTTATTTGGTGAAGATCTGACGCTGATCTTCGGAGATTAACAATGGAACTCTTCAATAATAGACAGCAAATCTGTCGCCATGGCTGCAATCCCTTGGACATTCATTGTTTACACAAAATCATAACATAACATCACGCCTGTATGCTCTGAGATCTGTATAGTCTACAGTACACCCCCATTTCAACAGTTAGGTATGTTAAGTTCCATTTGTTGGAGATAAGCCTATTACCATGGCATGTATTGTTAACAGTTCACTAATGTTTCGCCAAAACTCCTTTGACAATTTTTAACCGACTTAAAAAAAGGAGGAGTTTCTATGTTCGACGATATGTGTTTTTTAATGTTCATCGATTTCTCCGCCAAGTGTACACCGATTTTCATAATTCTTTTTTTTTTCGAAAGCCTATACTCCTGAGGTAGTCCCATTGTCACTAAATCAGAATCTGATGATGGAATCCCAGAGAAATCGAGGGCAACCCTCAAATTTTATAGGCACATACAATGTTTTTCATATACTCTCTAACACAATTCAGAAATCTAAAATTTTATGGGCATTGTTTGAATCAGTATATTTTCCATGTGGTCCCATGGTTTTCATGTCAAGATCTAATGATGGGATCCTGGAGAAATCGAGGACAAATCTCCAAATTTTATATTCGACAATTGTGAACCGATTTCGATGTTTTTTTTTTTAATTTAGAAGAATATTATTCCGCGTTGACTACGTTTAAATTTGGTGAATCTGATCTTCGGAGTTATACAATGGAATTCTTCAATAGTAGATAGCAAATCTATCGTGATTGCTGCAATCGCTTGGATGTGTATTGTTTACACAATATCATAACATAACGTAACGGCTGTATGCTCTGAGGAGGTACTTTTTGTAAGAATAAAAAATCTTTTTTGCAAAAAATAAAACCGACTTCAAAAACACATAAAAGTGAAAAATAACTTTAGCTTCTGAAGTCGGTGACGTTTGTTTGTTTAATTCAGTTTTTTTGTCACCGACTTCTGAAGCTAAAGTTATTTTTCACTTTTTCACTTTTTTTCACTTTTTCTTACTCATGCTAGGTTACCCAAGACCTATAAAAGTGAGTAGTGTGTTATAACATGTACTTTTACCGTATTTCACTTCGAGTAATAGAAATTGTTTGATATTTATGATCTCCCTCGCAAACGGTATTAATAGAAAGCGAATAGTAGTCCGCAGGTAATCGGTTTACAGAAACTGTTGCCTTCAAAGATGTTCAACTACTCATATTACGAGGCCTTCTAAATAAACGTCTATATTGAATAGGAATTCGATAAAGTATATTTGCTTTTATTTTGTAGGAAATCTTGTTAACTTTATTGGAAAACTGTTCAAAACGAAGTATAGGTACTTTACGATCATCCATTTTAAATAATTATGTAGTACAGCCGGAAGGGGCTTCAATTATTATTACGTAACTATTCGAATAAGTGCATATTATTTTTGCAAATTTCATTGTATGTAGAGTGCCTAACAAGAGTGCCTTCTTGAGTTGATAGGCTCCGTCTATACTGGAAAGCAGTTACATATTTTAGTTATATATAACACCATAACGTTTTATTATATTTAAATATACATATGTAATGTAAAACTAGCAGATGAAGCCGAAGGAAGAATCCTTCGGCTTCATCTGCGTGGAACGGGACAAAAAATATTCTGTGTTAATCCAGTTCATAAACTATCTGTGTGCCAAATTTCATCCAAACCCGTTCAGTATTTTTTGCGTGATTAAGTAAAAAACATCTTAACTTACAAACTTTCACTTTCATATTATTTGTAAGATGCATACACATATCAGCCTCAACTTAGTTTACTTATTAAAAAGTTACGTAGTTCTTTATTGTTTTTTCACAAAGACGGCTCTGCTTCGGTAGGCTGGAATCATGCAATGTCGCGCCATTGGTATTGTCAAAGTTTCTGTGCTTTATTTTAGTTAAATATGAATCAATTAAAGGAGATGTTTCAAAATGTATGGAGCCCCGGCCAGGTCTTTGTACACTAAACTCAAAAATAGGGAAACACACATAAAACAGTTTCAACTATCCAATTACTTTAAGTTGGCTTTGTTTGGTAGTAAAGCACAAGAATATGACACTTGAAATTGCAACACTCAACAAAAACCCGTCATGGCGGGAAACTGTCATGTTGATTGGTTATTGACGTTTGACATATTTATTTCTGTCATATTACATTGTAAAAGAGAATCAAACTTTAGTCATTTAAGTCAAATAACAAATCCAAAAATTAAAGCGAGGTTGTTAAAAATAAATCAAGAAATTCAAACAAACCGAACATCAAAACACGATCGACAACGAAAACGACTGAAGTGACAGTAGACAGTTTACGATCTATGATCAATGATCGATCTATGGTTTACTGTCAATGTTTGTTAACCATAGAGTACCTAAATTTATGGGACGCCATGTTGAAAGTGGATAAACATAATTGATAAAAATATGAAATGATTACAAGTAAAGTATGCATTTAAGCTATTGATCTGTATTTTTCCCGAATTTTACGGAGTTTTCTCGATTTTTCGAGGTACTGTACAATTACTGGGCCCGATTTAAAACTTCTCCTTTAATAAATTTATTTTCTATAACTGCAATAAACATTACATCAATGTGGTCTCAACTCCTAAACTAGGACAGCCTATATAACAGGTATTGAGGTTTTTCCGGCTACATAGATCTGAATGTGGAAGCTTAGACAGTGCCTACTGTTACTACTGTGGAAATTAACTAAAAATAAATATCTACTGTAGAAATTGACTTAATATAAAAACTTAACATAAATTGACAGAAAAATAAAAGAAAGATAAGATAAAATGAAATAAAGGCACATTTCATAATTATGGAATAGAGGTAGCGTGTGTGTGGTGAGATGTGTGTTGGTGTGTGTGTGTTATGAATGTTTATGTCACTAGGTTAGAATACTGTCATCAAAGCTATAGTTTTCCAGCCAAAGTAATGTTTCCTTTATTTTGTATTATACTTTGTCATGTGAATGGAGGGGATTAGACAAATAACCCTTCACGCTTGTCCAGTGCGGGTTGATGGGTAAACAGTGAACCTAGTTACTCGGTCCGTGGGTGCTACCGTTGACGTTCAAATAATGTTCTTCCGCTACCACCCTAAATTGACGTCCTGTTTTTACGCCAACTGTCCAACTTAGACCATTTACATATTTTGGCAGTTCGTATGCCCTAAGTTGGTTGTTGTTTACTTGAAGATGTAAAATTAAGAGCAAAGCCTATCCCCGAGTCGACTTTTACGTCATACGCGGGATGAAAAGCAGCTGATACATTCTAAGTTTTTCTTTTTCTCCCAGATCAGCGTGGAAGAAACCTTCGTTTTATTTAAGTTTATGTAAACCTTATTTATTATTTAATCCATTTTGTACTTTTATTTCTAGGTCTGAATGAAGCCTACATCCAAGAAGCTATGCTTAACCGGGCTATCTCTATGAGTTCCGGCTTAGACTCGGCAACAGGGCAAAACAGGCGGAAATCCAGATCTAACAGGTACTTATTATTGTCATTATCTTATTTATGCTAAGTCAAATTTTAAAGCCGCACACACCAAAGCCGCCATCATATGTGTCGGTGACTTTGTTGTCGGCTTCAAATCATTGCAGGTCGAAAAATTTTCCGCGGCAGGAGATACGCAGCTTTGTTTACTACAGATTCAAGTCGCTGACATGTCGGTGGGTAGCAGGCGCCGGTTTAAGGCGCCGCGCGCCGACTTGATTAAATTTTTATATAAGGCTGCCTGGCTGTGTCGGCGGCAGCTTTGATGTGTAGAGCCCATAAGGTAGAAATATCTTTCGTCGAAAGAATCGCATGTGGTTCTCAAATCAATGGTATAGTGACATACATAGAGAGAGACAGAGAACGAGTAGTTACGAAAATAATATTGAAATTGGGGTCAAAGATTCAAAAACCTGAAGTGCCTACAGGCATCGATCACCCTTTAGTTTAAAACTGTGCGGGTAAAACATTTCTTTTTTCGAAGTTCATGTCTGAGAAGGCCGTACCCTACCGGTGTCAATGCGCTGTCCGCCCATCGAGGTGATCCGTTCAAAAGGGTTACGGAAAGGGTTATCGCTCATCCGACTTCGCGGCACCTGATTGACATCCCTAAGGCGAACTAGAAAAGGAAAACAGCCTGCCTTTGTAAAATCTTTTGAAACTAAAATTATAACTTGTAAGTCTATTGTTGCTGAGATACCTTACTTCTAATTTTAAACTAATTCAACAGAATGTCCAAAAAATCTAGAATCAGCAGTTGCATAATGAATTAGAGCGATTTTTTTAGGGTTCCGTAGTCAACAAGGAAAGGAACCCTTATAGTTTCGCCATGTCCGTCTGTCTGTCCGCAGCTTAGCTCAAAGACTCTTAGTACTAGAAAGCTGTAATTTGGCATGAATATACAGATTAGTTACGCCGCCGGCAAAGTGGTAAAGTAAAATCTCGAAAAATATTTTTTTTGGTTATCTCCACACGTAAAGTGGGGATTTTTTGTCTCACGTACCCCATAGTGTGGTATGTCGTTGGATAGGTATTTAAAAAATATTGCGAGTTTGATTGTATAATTTTTCGATTAATGGATTTGTTTGTGAAATAGTAAACTTGAAAGTGCTAATTGTTGTTAGATTCAAGTGTCCCCCTCCTCTACCAGCTAAACGGTTGTGTTTAGATGTATGAAAAAATTCACGGTGCAGCTAAGTAGGCTTTACAAGTTTACGAGAAATAGTCGACCAACTTATAAAATGTACTTGGATAACATATTTTCCTAAAGATAATGTATGGGAGCACAGGTTTTTCAACTGCAAATTTAAGTTTGTTTTATTTTTTATTTTTACAATTAAAATCATCGTTCGGAGGCAAATCCGCATATTTTGATGGGCAACGATGGACCTCTAGATTGAGCGTGGCCCGACACGCACTTAGTCGGTAGTCATTTTTTACTACAAAGAGCAGTTTTTTGTATGTTCGATACCTACCAATGAATTCCAGTTCTAAGACACGTATTTATAAATTTTACGAACTACTAATTTAATCTCCGCGTTGCGTGGGTGTATAGTATTGCACTACTAGAGGCAAAATATTACATTATAAAGTACATCAAGCAACGCTTCCAAAAGAACACGTAATTATGATTAATTAATGAGGAATTAGATTTACTTTTACGGAGCGTACCTAATAATGCGCATTTCACTAATAATGGCAGCACAAAGCGCTGGTTCCGCTTTGTGATGCCACCTTAATTGTTTTAGTGCAATAGCTCGTTACTAATGATGGTGTGTGACGTGTTAGGTACGTATTACAGGGAATTACCACATGAGACCCTTTGATCTGTGTGTTTGACGTGTATACTGCATCAAAGGCCAAAGTCAAAGCCGTAACCAATATTCAGAATAGCTTAACTAGAAGTTCCGCGAGTGAAATGTTTGTTTGTATAAAGTTCTGCGATAAGGTTTTGATAGTGATACCGTCAATGCTATTTTTTTTTCATGAATTCATGAGGCACATAACTTTGAGCCGTGTACAGCGCCGACAAATTAAAGGTATTTTGCTAAAATCAAAGTTTTTTTTTTTCTGTTGGGAAATCATCAAATCAGGGTCCCCCCACTCTGGGCGGAGCGAAGGGGAGTGTCAGACTTGTACTGACTAAAACCCATCCATGTTCCTTCTTAGCCCTATGGGTTCTGCACCAATGCTTGTGGCGTTTTCCCCTCGAGTATGACGGAATCAAACAGCTTCTGAAGGGCCTTAAGTACCTTGCCTTGTTGTTTTTAAGCTGTTTCAGAGCCATCCTAATCTCGTACAGACTGGCATCCGGAATGTTTTCGGTATAGTGTCGGGTCAGTCTAGCTCTTGGGTCGTTTAATAGATTTGCAACGGGTTTACTGGTTGAAGTGTACAACTGCCCATAAAAACTCTCGATCTCCCTCAGCAGCTCCGGTTTGGCGGATACGATCCTGCCATCGTCGGTCTCCAGTTTCGTGAGCTGGCTCTGCCCAACAGCCAGATCTCTTGAAAATACCTTGGAGCCTTTATTCCGCTTAGTAGCGTCTTTAATACGCTTGGTATTAAAGCGGCGGAGGTCGCTCTTAAAGGATTTAGAGATCCGTCTATTGAGCTGCCGGTATTTCCACGCCTCGTCTAAAGACTGCAGGATTATCTCACGCCACTCCTTCATGAGCTCGAGAGTATGATCAGAGAGTCTTTTGTTCTTATGTGCACGACGTGCCTTGAAGAACTTAGAACCAGTCGTATGGACAGTTTCCACGAACCCATCGTTGTATTCGTCCACTGAGCTTTCTAGGCACTCGAAACGATTCTGGAGTTCAAGCCAAAAGCTCTCGGGATTTTGGATCTGGATCTGTGCTGGACGGAGCGTAGACTTCATCAGTCGAGACCTTTCAAGCTTGATTTTGATATTCAATCTGCCTCTTACCATGCAGTGATCGCTCCCTGTGTTCCATGAATTGATCACAGAGACATCATTGAACATTTGCTTCTTGGTTGACATGATGAAGTCAATCTCATTTTTAGTTTCACCATCGGGACTCTGCCAGGTCCACTTCCTATGCTCACGCTTTTTGAAGAAGGAGTTCATCATATAGAGGCCCTCCTTCTTCATAAACTAGCCAGTTTATGACCCAGGTGGTTCCGACTTCCAACCCCTAATTGCCCCACCTGCAGCTCATCCCCGTCTCGTTTGCCAAGTTTCGCGTTGAAGTCCCCCACGACAACGGTGAAGTGAGTTTTGAAACCACGCAGGGCTTTGGAAATATACTCATACATAGTCTCCACTTCGTCGTCGGGGTGTGTCGAGGTCGGGGCGTAGACCTGTATGATCTTCAGCGAATATCTTGACGATATTCTGAGTATAAGGTACGCCATCCTGGTCGACACACTCTCGATCTTCACCACATTATTCACGAGGGACTTGTGGACGATAAACCCAACACCACCATGGGATTGCCGGATTTCAGAATTATCGTGTCCTCCCCTCACTTCGGAGTTCAGATAATCCCACTATACTCCATCGCAGCCTGCTCAATTCCTCTTCGAGTTCCGTTATCTTCTCGTCGTTCCGGAGTGTACGCGTGTTATATGTTGCCAGGTCAAGTCATCGGTATAGGCAGCCTGATCGCTTCCGGAGATTCTTCGCACCTCTCGCCACGCCGTAACCTCGACCGCTACCATAGTCGAGGGTAGACGGGCTGCCGGGTACTAGTGGCCATTTATGTGCTGCGCTCATCATTAAGGGGGGGGCGGGGGGGTGTTGCCATAATCGCCACGCTTAGCAGGCGGTTTGGCGATCGCAGTACGGTTGTTACAAAAACGCACAGAGAAAGCTGCTGCTCATTCTCTGGTAAGTCCCTTAGTCGCCTCTCACGACACTCACGGGAAGTTATGGGATGGTGCTATTCTTTTCGTGACACCATATGGAACAGAGGTCCATAGGTCACCATAGGTCTGATGTGTTCTGGTCTGAAATCTAATTTAAAGCATATCAGTCTGGCAGGTTTTCACCGTTTACATTGTTGTGACTGACATTCTCTTAAAATAACTGTTGCATAGTACATTTTTAATTACCCTGTCAAGATTTAAAATTGCTAGTCCATACGGTATCAACCAAGAATTTTGCAAATGGTTTCTACATGCCATACGATATGAAAATAAAACAAATGTGTGGTAAGCCTTTAATTATAAGTTCCTGGGCGACCGAGCTATGCTCGGGTGAAAAAAAACCCAGATATGAGAAAAAATCGATCTGTCTAGCTAGGTGTTAGACAGATCGATTTTTTGCCTCTGTAATCTCACATATTCCAACTTTCATAGAAATTGTTACAACCGTTTTCGAGAACGTGTTTACAATTTTATATATACTGTTCAATTAATAGAATAGGATAAGGGCTGCACTACTATGCAATAATGAAAACACTTCCCAGAACATCTATTTTGTGAAAATCTAGTCAAGACCGCGCTTTTCAAAAGAACAAAGACTACGAAGAACAGCGTGAAGGCCAACAACATTAATAAAAACATAAATAATGTTGTTTTATGATTTTACTTTTTGTTTGGGACTAAAAATAGTTATATTAATATTTGTTTAAATATCATAGTAGAAAAAACGCATAACCCACACTATTGTCCACGGAATAATAGCAATTTTAAAATAAATAAGAAAACGGTCGTATAAAGAAAGAGAAAGTTAAAAATAAAAATAAACCAGAACGGTCAGACTAACGAACCCGTCCTATAGTCTGTAGTATTCGGTATAATTTTACTTTGGAACGTTGTCAGCACTCTATGAGTGAGTGTATAGTAAGAGTGTTGACAAGGTTGTGTAAAATGTACCTTTAAAGATACAAGAGGAACACAAAGCAGATGGCTTTTAGGCTCAACGATATGAAACAATATATATATATGTAACGACGATATAACGTATTATTTATAGAAACGATCTCGTTTCTACAAATAATACGTGATATTTCGAAGCGTAGAAATTACCAGCACACGTGTCCGTTCATCAAAAAAAGATCCTTTGTCACTTCTTTCTATATCGTGCATCGACAAAAAAAGGGTTAGCAGTTATTGAGCATAATAAATAATAGGTACAGAGTTCATTCTGTGTACGCCATCATGTGGAACGGACGAACAGGTTTCTCTCAAATGTAATACTTTTCTAGTTTTATTTGACTTTTTATCTGGTTTAATCTATATCTTCTTCTATGGGTTCTTATCGGATGTGAAAAAACAAAAAAGTCTTTAGATGAATTGGACTGCGTTATGTAAGAACCGATTAAGCGCCATTTAACGAATCCTGAGAAAATGAGCTTCAAAAATTTCAAACTTAAAATGGTCGCTGTGCATACATTTAATATGTCAAGAGTATAATTTTTATTCTGAACATATAAAATATGTATAAGTTCACATTTGTTAAAAAAATATAAGGCTAAACTATACAGTTTTGTAGTTATAGCCATTTTTCCGCTTAATTTGTTAATGTGTTTTAAGCCATATTCAGACCATTTTATTTATCAATAACGTACTATACGGCATTATTGTCGTTTGATACTTTATTGCGATTTTTTTCGGGTGAAATAAATTGGAACATAAGATTAAATCCAGTTATTTTAATAAAATTTACTTAAACAAAACAAATGTTGTAACACTTCTACATCTTATTAATACTTTTATTCCTTTTTTTTCTTTTATTAATTACCTATACACTGTACCATATTATTTTTTATTCTTCATCTTCTACTTCAAAATCAATGGATCCATCAAAACCTTCAACATCATCTTCTAAATCACGAGATCCAGTTAAATTTTCGTAATATTTTCTCGCATCAGATGGTATGAGATGAAGGAGGGATTTTATATCATCTAGCTTCGGTTGAGAAATAGGTTTTCCTTGTGGCCAAAGTTGCTCATAATGCCTTGATAATGTCAATGGGTTATTTATTGCCCCTCTTTTTGGTCTTTTATTAAGATCTACTTCATGGGTTTGACCGCCATGACAGGTTGAAAGAAATATCCGACCAGGTCTATCCTTAAAAATGTTTATTTCTTTAGTTTTCAACCAGCTTATAGGATTTCCTTCTATATCTTTTTTTCTATTCACTATTGTCTTCAGCATTTTAGAAACTCCGACAAAGTCTAAACTTTCCATTTTATTAGCTATTAACTTGTTTCTCTTACGACAACTGGTCATCACATCAATGTAGTCTTGTGGAGTGTAAAGCCGAGTATGGGTTTTTAACGCTGATTCGATATCACTAAACTCGCTATCATTTTCTAAGAAGCTATGCCCAGGGACCATAAATCGTAGGGTGATTTTTTCTAGGTTGTCATTTTCTTCTAGTACTGCAAATAGTAGCAGAGTCAACTTAATATTTCGGTTCTGGCCACCACAGGAGTCTGACCATAGGATTAGTTCTTTGACTTTTGAGTCTAGATTTAAAGATATATGTTTACGTAAAGTGGAGCCTACTTCTTGTGCTCCCCTGCCTGCTATTCCTTCCACCCAGACGTAACAAAACCCTTTACCGGTTTTTCCTGAATGCACACCGCAGTTGTAAAGCCACAGTTGGCGTTTGTAAAATACGATGTTGGTTGGAATTCTTGGCAGTGGCAGTGTTTTTTCCATATCAAATGTCAGGGTTTCAATATGATCATAAGTCTTAGCCAAAGTTATATCTTGTCTTTTCATTGCACGTGCGTCTTCGGCTTCTTTATGGTGCTGCTCTCTTTCCTTCTCTAAATTTAATTTGGTTTCTTGTGAAGTGGTATCTCTGATTTTTACAGCAAATAGGTCGCACTTATTACACGTGTCTTTCTGTGGCTTTTTCCTTTGTAGATTAAATTTGGTATAAAATATTCTTTTATACGATGCAAATGAAACTGTCTTTCTTGATTCATCAAAGCTTGCTTCCGATAAATATAAGTCGTACATTTTCGACAAAGTCATATCCGGTGGTAAATACATCCTGTCTGTTTGCGCTCTACAGTAATGGGACTTATATTTTGGGAATTTATCAATGTGTTCGATAATACTTTGTTCAACATCCTGAGGCATCTTACGAGTGTTTCCTGATACCTTTCCCCTTTTGTCCATACCATTTTAGGTGGTTAATTCGATGCTGCGGTTTAAAAACGGTTAAATCAAAAGGCAAAACTGAATTATCTTCATCGTGGACGTGTTTAATTCGTTTATGCAATTTGAAAACTGTTTGTAACTGTAACTTTGACGCATAATTCTTTAATACAAAACGAATGTGTGCACAAATTCTAGCAAAGTTCGAAATGTCGCTTGATTCAACCCCTTATTATAAGGCCGTAAGAGTGATTTTTGAACACAAAAATAGCTGAATACATAGTTTATCATACCTATAGTCGATCTGCATTCATAACTCTTTTTTTTCGATTTCGTCGCTTAATTCGTTATTACATAACGCAGTCCAATTATTGAATTATAATATCATATGTATACATCCATGGAAGCCCACAAAACCTGTTGATTTCTGGTCTGGTAGTAGCAGTAGGTGTTCATTGATTGATGACACAGACGCATGCCATTCATTAAGTTCAAACTACATAATAAACAGGTGTACTTTGCAACTTCTTTTAAGTAAGTCGTCCCATTGAAATGGATATCAAGAATTTCAAAAAGTGAGTATTTTTCTTTGCGATTTTGTCAAGCATCTTAGTAAGATACAATAGAATCTGAGCGCGCAGGACCGCGGGTTACACAAAGGAAATGCCTTCCTTCTTGAATTGTTCAAATGTTACAACAACTCAAGGCAGGTACAAGGATCTACATGGTTAAGTTTGTATTCTTTATAATATAATATAAATCTCTAATTGCTCCACTGCAGACTTTGCTCTTGTCTGGAACAATCCAAGCTTTCATTTCAAGTCTTTGAGCTTGCTAGTCATACGAACATGTCGGGTAGGAACAGGGATCAGTATCTCTTCCTCAAGATGTGTTTGTTCATGATCATCATCAGCCCGCAGCAGTTCACCATTGCACATAGCCTTCTCCAATCGCACATCACTTAGCTCGTTTCTCGGCAACTCTCATTCAGCTGCTACCAGCCAATCTGCGGAGATCGTCACACACAACTTACACGTGCCGATTCGCGGTATCCATCAAGAAGAAGTCTACACCACGGTTATCAGTTCTACGGCGAATATGGCCTGCCCATTGCCCCTTCAGCTTGCTTACTCCGAGAGCTATGTCTACAACTTATGTTTTCCGCCGGATCACGTCGTTCGGGATTCGATCCCTCAAAACTAGGAACAACTACTACCTTCCGGACTCAGGTTGACCGAAGCAAGGAAAACCTGTTCAAGTGGATTCATTGATGACTGTGCCTTGGAGTGTAAATGTGTTCTTACAAACGATGGGACACTTGATATCATGTCCTGTCTGTCCTGTAGTTTGCTCATCACAGGAGCTGATGGACGCTACTGAAAGTGCCGGACTCTTCGCCAAACATTGGCGGACTCAATTTAGATTGCGAACGACACTCAAAGAAAAAAAAAATCCTTCAAAATTAATCGTTACAAGACCAGCACAAGGTTTCCTCAGTGCCGCGACAATTTCCTGTATACTGTATTAAAATCGAATAATACAACACAATATTTAACACAGTGTCAAGTGCTCTCATGAAAAAATCTAAATAGGTAGATAATTGCTTACATTACCAAAAGGGACCTCCCTTATCTTTTCATTTAAGTAGTGTTGAGGGCTACCCTTACCGAATAAGTGGAGCTCTTTGCTTTAATTTTTACTCTTTTCTTTTTAGAGCAGAATTTTAAACCTGAAGGCTAATCCTGCTTATAGTACACTGAAGCAGAAAAGAACCTCATTTTTAGTATAAAAGTGGATCTAAAAATGGCATTGTCAAAGCAAACGTATAACAAAAAAAGAGGACCTAGAGCTTTTCTGCTGTAGTCCGAATTCAATGCACTGACGTGTCCCTTACGTAGGTATAATAAAAGGTAGGTAACTGAAAAAGGTGCGAACGGAGATTCGATGACATTCCGTTCGTATTTTGTTCAGTTAGTCGTTACGAGTAATAAACAACACACTGCAGAAATAGATCCAATCAAAACACCTAATTTTTATCCTGGAACCTACCTGCTTGTTATTTGCACTTTATTGAAGATTCTTTATTGATGACTTCACATACGTTTGCTTCACTGCGGCATTTCGACTAGTATTACGTATCAGAAAACATAGGTAAGGATAATATCTCATAGCTACAAATATATTTTTTCTTATCGACGGTACGGCAGGATCAAGGGGCAGCTTGTTTGCGTTCGGTCGAACGCAACTACGCACGATATTAGTTTTAAAGCTTCTGGCAAACGAACCGATATTCTGTAGCTCCGCCCGATTCGCCGGTAGAATGGTTTGACTTATTGTATAGCCAGCTTCTATCAACACTGCAGGTCACCCACCTACTGCAATGATAACTATCCGACCCATAGAGGTGACTTCGCCGAACTTCATTGTCTCGGCGCTTTTGAGTCGCCACTGTTGAATCTAGGTTTCAGGAGCTGCGGTAGCTTTTGAATAGTGTGGCGGGCTTGTCCGAATAAAGAGAAATTCGGTATATAATGGAAGGACCAGCATCCACAGACCGACCTTGGCAGGCACTGCTTAACCTTGACGATCGACCCGTGCGGGTGTTATTTAGCCACGAGCTGAACGAGTAAATCAAATAGCTAATTATTTTACATAAACGCGGTCTTACGATAGGTCTTACACCAATGAACTTTACTTGGCGAAACAACGAGACCGTGGTGAATAAGGCTCATTATTCGAAAATAAATAACTTAAAAAACCCTTTTGGTATCCCCACACAAGGGTTTTTTAAATTATTTATTTTCAATTTTTTTGTTTAATCAGTCAGAAGGCCGCTGCAATGCACGGCAAAAAGAAATCGAAATAGCAGTTTTTACGGAATTATTCTTCATGAAAATGTCTCATACCGTAATATAAATGTAGGACAGTCCGAAGGGGGTTAGCGGTGCCGCCGCGGGAGGCGCTCTGGGCGTCGGGGGTCACGTGGTGGCTCCCGGTCACCGTAGGCACGGGCCTGTGGACGGCGAGTTATGGGCCAGCCCGCCGTCCGGGCGTCTTATGACGACAGGCCGAGTCGACGGCGCGTTCGTGTTCCACGTGCGCCTCAAAGAGATGTTAGCAAACAAGTAGGGGTCCGCAAGGGCCAATGCCTGCCAGGGCTGCGGGACTGTTCGAAAGAGATACCGTGGCCCTGAAACACAAAGGGCAAAGAAGGAACATGGATGGGTTTTAGTCAGTACAAGTCTGACACTCCCTTCCACTCCGCCCAGAGTGGGGGGGTCATTTGATGAGTTCCCACCCAAAAAAAAAAAAAGGTGGTTAGCGGTATATTAGTATAGCGACTCATACGTTTAGAATTTTGAATTCGACATTGAGACTCCCACCTATAAGGGTTTAAGGTTACTATCTAAGTTTATCTTAAGAACAACTATAATGCTGCAGTCTTCTCTCATAACTTCGTGAATAAGATTCAAGGCTTTTCATTGATATGGATTCGCGAGATGCGGTAGAAATTATTAGGTACCTATAAATATGTTGTAGAGATTTTTATAAAGTTCAGCTTTTAATGCGCATCATTAGGTAGCTAATTGAACTACCTGTCAGTTCAACATTCACCGCAATTTTAAGACGGTCAAAACGCTGGGCTGAAACATCGAAGACATTTTTTTTTTAAACATTTCCCCACGCTAGTAATTTCTCCTGTCTCGTAGTTGCGTTTACAAACATTTAAACTCACATACACAAACAGCCAGACCTGGAACCTGTAGGTCAAACAAATATTTGTAACATACAACTGTAAAAGTTGAACATTCCTAATGCGTGCAACAAAATGACAAAACTTTTTTCCATTTACAAACAAACAAGTCGTATTATTGTATAAAACGTTTCTATAACTGATGTCGAGTAGTCAGTTTAGCCACGTGTCCTATTTTATTTGGGTTGTTAAAAGTGGAAAGAGGAACTAAGTACAGTAGGTACCAACACACTCGGCCGATAATACAGGGTATAAACAGACCCTTCACATAGCCGTCAACCATGCATTCTGTACATCAAAATAAGTAAGTATACGCAAAAATTATTGCTGGGAATCGACTTTTGTTTTTGGGGTGAAAAATCACGTTTTACGGTAGGACTCGATAGAAAGCACTAAAAGCATTATGCTGATGGATGGATTGAATAGTACAGGGGTCGTGGAGGTGTGTTAAGTAAAAATCTTACATTAAAAACATGTATTTAAAAAAAAAACTTGTAAAAAATTTGGAACTTTGACTCCCAATATCTCCGTAACTAGAAGGTTCCCAAGTATGGTCTAGAACAAAAAAAAGATCGCAAAGACGGGGAGAACAAGTGCCTTTCGGGTATGTTAAGGGTCTATTTACACCCTTTTTAGTACATAGAGTTCTTGAAAAAGACTGACTTGACTTTTTTAGCCTCCCAAAAGTCTTTCTAAAACTTGAGGTGCCAAATCTAATGTTATGCTGAGATGCTTCATTGGTATTTATGCCCACACACACATTTTTTTTTTCCTTTATAATTAAAGCTTGAATACAGAAAGTAGTTTAAAGGCATTACATGGCTCAAATCCCAAAAACAGGGTATGTTTAAAGAAAGTTATTGATGAATCCCTTCGTGCGTTTTCCGTGTAAAAAATATATGTTAAAGTTAAGGTCACACCAATAAATTGTATTGTTTGAAATTTTAATAAACCTTCTCATTTTTTTTTGTTAATCGTAGAAAATAGGTCCTTTTTCAACCTTCATTGAAAATTATCTCTGTAACGGCGGAATAGATCGGCATGAATTTTGTAACAAAACATACGTAATGATATACTTAACAATCTGTATTGTTTTTTTTCTCTAATTTCATTTAATATTTTTAAATAATAAGTAAAAACTCGAAATTTCGCGAGAAGTGCGGGGCAAGCCCTGTAACGCATACTCGGGACCGCGATACGTCAGTGTCTTGACGACTCTTATGACGGGTGGACTGCACGCTTGTTATTTTTTCCAAATAAAATTCAAAACTGCACGTTTTTAATGATTTCTGAATGAAATAATATTGTAAATAAAAAAATTAAGGAATGTTTCCTTTGAGTAAAATTTGCTATCTCCGGCATTTAGAGTACTTTCCCTCCAGGTAAGGTTGTCAAATTCCATCCTGTATATTACAGGCAATTCCGTATGGTCCTGGAATTAAAGAATACGACCACCCCGTCCTCATCCCGTGGGTCTCATAAAAGGCGACTAAGGGAACATACGACCTACAACGAAGACAGCTCTATGATACACTGGATAGTCCAACGGTCAAAAACACATTTACAAGCTTGCTAGAGCTAGAGAGGGAAAGGCGAAGGATGTTTGTCAGGTTAAATGCGTAAAAGACGAAACTGGAATGGTTTTTTCGGATAGTGAGAAAGTTAAGGATAGGTGGAAGGGTTACTTTGAAAGACAGATGAGTGAGGAGAACGACTGGACTGGTGTGCTTGAAAATAAACCAGCGAATGAGGGACTAGTGAGAAAGGTTAGTTTGTATGAAGTGAGGATTGCAGTAAATGGAATGAAGAATGGTAAGGCATTACAACCGGACGGAATACCGGTTGAAGTATGGAAGTTATTTCGGAGGGACGTGGTTAGCTTTATTCTCCAGTAAACTGTTGCCGGAAGAAGCGATTCCTGACGAATGGTGTAACAGTTAGCTGGTGCCCATTTTTAAAAGCAAAGGTGATGTTGTGGGGTGCAACAATTATAGAGGAAAAGAGCTAATGTCACATAGTATGAAAGGAGCTCGTGGCTATATAATAACAGCCACTCAGATCGATCTTTAGGTTAACCCGTGCTTACCTAGGTTGGTCTGTGGATAGGTGACAACACATTACATACCGAGTTTCCTTCGTGCCTCGGAAAGCACGTTAAGCCGTTGGTCCCGAATGTCATTTGTAGATCTTTGACAGTCGTTACAGGTAGTCAGTGGCCCGAAAAGTCTGAGTCTTACCAAGGGGTATCGTATTACCTAGTACTAACTGGATTGTGGAAGTCAAATAGGCAGTCGCTCCATGTAAAATACTGGTATTCAGCTGCATCCGGTTAGACTGAAAGCCGACCCTAACATAGTTGGGAAAACGCTACGCAGATGATGATGTTACGTAGTATGAAAGTTTGGGACAAAGTTATTGAAAGGCGACTGAGAGAAAAGAGCGAAATTTCGCAGAACCATTTCGGTTTTATGCCTGGTCGGGGACAGACGGATGCCATTTTCGCTATCCACCAGCTGTGCGGGAAATACAGACGTGCACATAAAAATTTGCACGTGGTGTTTGTCGACCTCGAAAAAGCATACGACCGGGTATCCCGTGAGGTTCTGTGGATGGCTCTTAAGAAGAAAAATGTGCCTGGGAAGTATGTGCAGTTGATCCGTGCGATGTACTGTCGATGAAGTATCCAATTTACGTCCGGTCTACAGCGCTACCGGCAGCTTCTCTCCAGTCTAGTGCCTATGACTCTTGCCGGAACACCCATACCGATCTGCTTCGACTTTCGGTACCTCGGAGCGCTTGTCCAAGGGGATGGCGAAGTAGACCGGGACGTAACGCACCGGATCAACTCAGGATGGATGAAATGGCGACAGGTCACTGGAACAGCAACTTGCGACCCACGGGTGTCTCTCATGTTAAAGGGAATAAGTAAGCAAATCCGTGATTACACCTGTCGTACTGTATGGATCAGAATGCAGGGCTGTGAAAAAGATGGATGAAAAACGATTGCACGTAGCGGAGATGAGAATGTGTGCGGTGCTTACTTCAGGAAAGTCTGCATGCACCATTAACACCAACACCAATTCCAATAAACGACCAACCGACCTGTTCAAGATATTTGAATTTTAATGACTTTTTACGGAAATTAAGAATTTTATATTTTTTGTGAATGGAAACATTTTGTACTTATCAGAGCGTGGCAACGTTAAAACAAAGCTATATTTTATTTATTCCACTCATCATCAGACATCCAACTTTATTTCTACACGATGTAATACACAGTCAAGTTAAATTAGCTGGCGATACCCATCATGCATGTGAAGTTTTGCTATCAAAATTTGATCTTGTAAACCTATAAGGTGTAAATCCCAATCATAAAAGTCATCAGCACTTACTGGTCATCATCAGATTTTCAGAATGTTTCAAGTAGTAGTGCTCAATAAAATAACTGATGAAAGCTAGCTCATTAATCAAACTGTATAATTTATTTCAAAATAAATATAAATTTTGCCTCTCAGAAAACGAATAAATTAGGCAAAAACGATGACAACACTGTGACACATCTGTGTTCTTGCTTAATCTTTTTGTATTAGTGGTCGTTTGCCGGTAGGGACGCCAAATAAACAAAAACCAGTACAGGGGTCAAATCATCAAGGTCATCGAGCAATGTCATGCCCTTAAAACTAACTCTTTCGGATAGAAGATGTTGTTTAATTGGTGTTAAATTGCATGTTCACAACATAAAATAGCACCGGTGTTCCCCACTGGTACGTATTCTTACCTTTCACAAGCAATCTCCGCGAGGCTAGGCTATATATTGCTAGACTCCGTTCTGCTAATCCAGACTCGGAGATGTTCCTAGAAAATTCTGGTGTATGTAAGTGTTCGCTTCACTCCTACACGTACACGTTTTGCGTTGCTACTACCTTATCAACATGAACACGAAAAGCGCTTTATAAATTTTACGCATTTACAATAGTCAAATAATTTACCAAAGTTCGGTATGCCAGTTTTCGATCTTGTTGTTTCTGTTTAATGTGAAGCCAGGTTAATGTTAATGAAATGTTTTTATTCCAGCAAAACATTTTGAAATAAAATGAGTCATCAATCAATTTTCTGTGCAACATTTCAGGGTCACGTGGCTGGCCAGTGAGGGGCTGACAAACTACTTGCGACGCGTCATCCAAGACGAGAAGAGCCGCGAGCTGAGCAAGGGTCACTCCTACCAGGACTTCTCCTCTATCCCTGAGAACATGTTGGCTGAGCCGAGAACGGACTCCAAAGGAAGGCGGCTGTCGTACCAGCGGGCGGTCTCAGGCGAGGACCCTCGGTACCACGAACACACCATCCGGAGGAAGAAACTCATCCCTGAGAACTCCGAGGTAACTTGCTTATTATTAGTGGTCCGTCCGACGGTCGATTTCTGACCGAAGCCGATAAATTGGCTATCGCCACAACCTTCTGCCGAAGCCGATGGTTTATTAATCGTTAAAAATCATTTCAAGATTGGATATTAGTTAATATTATAATGATTTTGTAAAGGTTCAAATAAAAAGATCATGTTTTTAATATTTTTATACGCAAACCCTGCGTAGGGAACTACAGCTGTTTTGACATGGAAAGAAAAATTCTAGACCATCGATGGTCTAATTGGTAAAGACGTCCGGTGTACTGAATCGGAAGGTCGCAGGTTCAAACCCTGCTCGCACTAGAATTTTTTCTTTCCATGTCAAAACAGCTGTAGTTCCCTACGCACGGTTTGCGTATAAAAATATTAAAAATTAGTTTGGTATGGCGACTTCTATACAACATTGATTTGGCTGTAATGTCAACGTGTTGGTTTAAGTTAGTTAGATACTTTCTTAAATAGATGGCGCTAACGTCACCGTAAGACGTTATTAATGGAACGAAAATTTCGAGAGTTGTGAGCAGGGTGCGATGGTCTAATTGGTGAAGACGTCCGGTGTACTGAATCGGAAGGTCGCAGGTTCAAACCCTGCTCGCACTAGAATTTTTCTTGCCATGTCAAAACAAAAAGATCATGTTGTTTGTTTATTTAAACAATTTAACAAGATTATTAAAATTACCTTGCAACTTGTCAAAAATAATAACAAATAAAATAATGCCAATTATAACATTTGTTTACCTAATTATACATTAATTAATTATGTATTTGTAAAAGTTCATTCTATTTCGGCGCTTGCTGTAAACCTTCGGCTTTGGCCAGAACTTTGGCTCATATTGGCCAAAGTCTAGAAGCCGAAGCCACAGGTTCGGTCGGACACTACTTATTATTGTCTTACTCGAACTTCCTTTAATACCTGTTACCTATATATTACCTACGTGTGCCGTGCCGTAACAAACTCCGTGTTCGGCTTACACTTTGAACTAACTTGCGAGAACTAATTAACGATGCAAAATCAACACGTGAGGCTACTACTTATATTGTATATTGATAATGTTTCTTGAAATAATTTATTAAGCGAATTACAATAAAACAAAAGTACGAACGAACACGTTCAAACTAGACTGAAGGTCGGCACACTCGGCACTTTTTGAACGCCAGTTACAAAAGAGAGCCGCCCAAAACGCCTACCATTCGCCACTATATAGTAATGTAGCTAGAAAGAAGAAGTGAAGAAACTCCCCAGCAACACATCTGTCTGATAGGTTGGAAGAACCAGATTTTATGCAATAATATCTTAAGTAATCTTGTTATACCGGGTGTAAACAGACCCTTCACATATCCGTCAACCAAGCATTCTGTACATCAAACTAAGTAACTTTACGCAAAAATTATTGCTAGGAATCGGCTTTTTTTTTGGGGTGAAAAATCACGTTTTACGGTAGGACTCGATGGAAAGCACTGTGCTGATGAATGGATTGAATAATACGAGGGTCGTGGAGGTGAGTAAAGTAACAATCTTACATTAAAAACATGTATTTAAAAAAAAACTTGTGAAAAAGTTGGAACTTTGACCCCCAAAATCTCCGTAACTAGAAGGTTCCCTGGTATGGTCTAGAACAAAAAAATCATCGCAGTGATGGGGAGAACAAGTGCCTTTCGTTTATGTTAAGGGTCTATTTACACCCTTTATATAAAAATATCGTGACACGGTGCTTGTGGTCGCACTTCTCTGGAATGGCTCGACCGATTTTTATGATTTTTTTTATTTATATTTGGTAGGTATGAGAATAGGTCGTAAAGTATATTTCACACCGCTAATTTCACGAGGACGAAGGTCGTGGGCAATAGCTAGTATCCTATAATAAGTAATAACGCCAATGTATCAAAATAAAATACAACATTAGTTTTAGTAAGTATATGCGAAACCTGAAACACGTGTCTGAAATTTTTATGTAAAGAATCTATGTACAAAATTTCAAAACTGTATCATGAAAAATCAGAAAGTTATAAGCTTGTTCTGTTACCTGGTTGTCCGCACAAAATCGTGGTCCCCACGCAGAACACTCGCGCGCGCGCCTCCTGCGTCGTCTTGTGGTCATTGATAATAATAATTTGGCAGTAGGTACCTAAATTATTGCGATTGGTACTTAATGTCGCTCGGTGTCCAACTTGTATCTTTTTTTTAATATTTTTGGGACGAAATATAACATGGTTTAAAAATTATTGGAATCGATTCAGTTACTTATTCTGAACAAACTATATTCAGGTTTTGTATATAAGGTCTATCTTTTCATACACGAAAGGTCTATCTTTTCATACACCAGCTCTATTTTAAGAGTAACTTCTATAAGACGTAAAGTCGAAATAGCAACGAAAAAAAAAAAAAATGAGTGTTTTTTTTTTTTACAAAATTATTATAATTCTAAAATTTTTTGAGACTTTTTGCATAAAACCTTTACTCCCATATTCTAACAATGACAGTAGGTAAATACGACGTAGTAAACTACCGTAATGGATGCTTAAAAATAAGGAGCCAGTATTTATTTTGGGATCTGGGACATTTGCGCGAAAGACATATGCGCGAAGGACACTTCCGCGAACCCACTTGCGCGAAAAGACATATGCGCGCATGGACTTTTGGGCGATTAGACTTTTGAGGGAATGGACTTTTGCGCCCATAGACACTTACGCGTATAGACACATGCGCGCAGAGACACTTGCGCGAATGGACACTTGCGCGAATGAACTTTTGCGCAAAAGGACACTTCCGCGACTAGATTTACTCGCGACTGGCTACGGTTAATCTGTAGAGTAAACATAACATCATATTATTTCTTATTTTCAATGAGATAGAGCGAGAGAAGTGGCAACACTGCCCGAGTGACATGTCAAATTATTTTTTCGTATCTGATGAATAGTGTTGCCGGATATAATTATTGTTTAATCGATTTACAATATCGATTTTGAACGTGTTTCAAAATAATTTTACTCTCTGTTCAAGCTTTTGGGTTTCATTAATGTCGATTTTTAAGGTCATTCAGTTGTTCTAATGTCTATTATGACAAATGTATATTGATGTATAGAACATTCTTGTTACTTTGTACAAAAGAGATTAATCAATCGATTCCGATTTAGAAGAACCTCAGTGTTATGTTTACTCTACAGTTAACCTAACCTAACCATTCGCGCATAAGTCCTTTCGCGCATGTGTCTTTGTGCGTAAATGACCGTTCGCGCATAAGTCCATTCGCTCAAGTGTCTATGCGCGCAACTGTCTATGCGCCCAAAAGTCCATTCGCGCAAAAGTCTAATCGCCCAAAAGTCCATGCGCGCATATGTCTTTTCGCGCATGTTGATTCGCGCAAGTGTCCTTCGCGCAAATGTCTTTCGCGCTAGTGTCCTGATACCTTTATTTTATAGGTCAAGTAATTTTAAATTATTTATTTTTTATAAAAAAAAATACCAGATAAAAAAAAATCCCTTGAAATGGCTTTGTTATAGCCGTTAGATGATTCCCTGAAAATATTTCGTGTATGAATAGTTAGACCCTATATACTAAAAATAATGTTGTATAAATAAGCATTGAGAATATACTCAGTTATGTGCCTATTACCTAATAACGGTATTGTACTTGATCTCAGACCCGAGTATTCACGTACAGCGCACCCTGGGCAGTCAGCCCCACTTCCACCTAACGGACAGACGATATTTTTACTATTAACTACGCAAGGCTTTTCCTACAAACTGCCGAAACGAGAGAACACAAACGCTAAATCAGTCATTGTTAACCTTCTCTTTCGGTCAATGCGGAATCCTAAAAAAAGAGTTTCAAATCTGTTCGTAATCATTTTCACCTTTCAGCAAAGGGTTTTAAATCTTGAAATGGTTCGACTTGTATCGCCACACCAGCTCTATCGACTTGTTAGGTTTCTGGTGAAAAATCTTTACCAATTTCTTTTACCAAGCTATTTATAAGTATGGCTGAAATAGTACGGTCCCATGTTTTGACGTCAAATCGAAGTTTGTTTATGTTGTAATAGCGTGTAGCACGAACCTACTCCCGACTGGATTCAGTGTTTCATTGCGACTGGTCTATCTTAGCCACAAAGAGCACGACCACCAACAAACATGATCGATGTAAAACACTGCATAAATTATTCACATATATTTCAGATAGATATATGAACAACAATATTAATAAGAATATGTGCTACCTTACGAGCAACTCAGTATTAGATTACTCTGTAATCACTCAAAACTACTAGCTCTAAATAACAAACACGGCCAGTCAATACATTCACGCAAACAAACGATGTGTCTCACTTAAAATTCATAGGAAAAACATTTTTCGTAATGTGGCAGCTCGTAGCGGTTCGTAGCGGGTCTACGTGTAGCCGCGGACCGCTGGCCGTAGCCGTAGCCACCGGCACGCGCCTCCATTATACATCTGACAGACACGAATATTCATTATAAATTAAAGGTTTTTTCATACATTTTAGAAGATGAAGAAGCTAATTATAACTTTCGGAGTTAAGTACATTAAGTATTTAATAACTTTGAAAACCAAAGAATAAGTAAGTTAAATTAAAAATTACTACAGATCTGATTCACTTTATGCAAAACGATTCAAATTGGCGACTGCAGGTTTGAAAAGATTAATTAATATTATTTTAGTATAAGCCGATAATATGCAGGAGCGATTTATGAAAAAAAAGTTTCAATGCAAATGGCGCGTAGAAAGGTGGGCAAAGGTGGGTAGGCTAGTGCGCAGGTGTAGATCATACCAAAGCCGGCGAGCAAGCTGGTGCCGGCAGACCCCAAAACCCCCAGTGTCCGTGGAAGAGCGCTCGAAGGCACTCGTGCCCCAAACCCCGAGCA
The DNA here is from genome assembly GCA_910589295.1 of Noctua janthe. Lineage (NCBI taxonomy): Eukaryota > Metazoa > Arthropoda > Insecta > Lepidoptera > Noctuidae > Noctua > Noctua janthe. The sequence goes on from OU342552.1 coordinate 10,602,951, forward strand.
GCCGCAACTAAAACGCGTACGCTATCTCCCAACTTCATGAAATTTTTTGCAAGTTTCTTTTTAAAATTATCCTTTAAGTGTTTTTAAGATCAAAGTGAATTCTAATCGTCTCTTTTTCCGAAAACGACATTACATAATTAATTTTAAAACTTATTCAAAACTTTGGATTTAGTTCAGTAATTTCCGCATTTTTTAGCGGGTACTTTCATTGTTGTTTGTGTTTTGTGTGGGTATGATGTGCTGTTCTTCTCAACCAGCCATTGGTAAGCATCTTCTTAAAAATGGGTAAACTTATTCAAGATAAATTAAGTGTTTTACTGAAGCATCATCTCTTTTTAAAAGTTCTGCAAAACTTTATATAAAGTTGAATAAGTTTAGAAGTAGTGTATACCTAAACATGTATTTAATTTCCAGGCTCTTATCGTTATACGCATTCTGTAGCGGCGGGTTCGGCCAAGGGTCATGAAATGAAGTTTTGTGGTGAGCGATAAAATCTGGGTTTATATTGATTCGGGCCAAGGTGTTTCATTAACAAGACCTCCAATTTTACGCACGATGCCAGACACGCGATTTCTTCAGATATATATACCTCATTTACATGTCTCCATCTATCGAGTTTTATTTTAATGCAGTTTAATTATAAGGTTTTGTTAGGAATAGTTAATTGATGTTTTGATAAGAAAATATATTGCTTGTCTTATGAAAACCATATGAAACGAATGTTATAATGTGCTCTTGTTTTTCGTATGGAGTGACGATTTATAATTATTTATCGGGTGCCAAATATGTCTTATTTCATTAGATAAACATGCCTGAATTACGTGACGGAGCATGAACGAGATGAGATGTCGACAAGATGTTCGACGTAAAATAAATTTAAATCGTTTATAACCTTTTAGAAAAGCTAAATTAGCTCTGATCCTTAGTTTTATAGTAAAATTGCAAGCTTGGAAAATAATTAAATAACAATGTGATACAAGTATCTCATAACGAAATTCTTGAATTGGCCACGCAAACCTTCAGAAGTGTTTTGTAGGCGCTGTAACGTAAGAATCCTGCTTTGAAAAAAGTCACTGAACCTCGAGATGAAAATAATATTACGGCAGGGCCGCGGCCGCCGGCCGGCGCAAACGAGCTCCCCTCAGACCATAAATTCAATAACAGCTTTTATTGGCATGAAATAATTTCCATATTAGGTTTATTAATATATTTTTTAATCAAAATTGCGCTGAGAGAATGTTCTTAAAAACAGACGTACCTTTTATGAGTTTTTGTAGTTTATGTCTTTCAATCATTCCATTTTTTTTTCTGCCAAGCAGCGTTACTGCGTTACGATTTGTAAAGTATGGCCGCCGGTATAATAACAAGCACATGAGACGGGACCCCAATTGAATGGAAGTACCATTGACGGAAGTGGAACCTAGAGTTAGGTTGTAGTTGTACTTATCCTATACAACGCAGAAAAACTAAATAAATGATATATATTGACACGGTACACGTGTCTGTGTGTCTGTGTGTCACGTGTCTTACCAAGGGGTATCGTATTACCCAGTACTAACTGGGTTGTGGAGGTCAGATAGGCAGTCGCTCCATGTAAAATACTGGTATTCAGCTGCATCCGGTTAGACTGGAAGCCGACCCCAACATAGTTGGGAAAAGGCTAGGCAGATGATGACACGTGTCTGTTGATGTTCCTATTAACTAAGCGGTGATTCCTGGAAGCTCTTTCATGAACATCATACCTAGTCGAATTTGGACGTTTTATACTTTTCCATGAACAACCGTTTCCGATGAAAGCACATTACGAAAACGAAAAACTATTTCATGTTTTCCCTTCAGCTTCTAAAAATGTCCGAACTTGGAAATTACCGTAATACCTAAAAAAAATAATGATTTTCATTATATTTTGATAACGTGAATTTAAGTAACAACTTTGATAAGTAAGTCAAGCTTGGATATCATTACACTCTCAAAACATTGTGCTGAAGGATGCTTTAAATAGTAAAAGGGGTCGTGGAGAGATTTAAAACTAAGTTATAACATTGAAAACTTTTTTCATTTATTTTTTTTATATGGGTAATAGGTGGAACTTTGACATTCATAATCTTCGTAACTAGAAGGTATGGTCTAGAACAAAAAATGATATCACGGACAAATTAAATATACACAAAGAAACACAAATGTTTATAAAAAACTATAGGATAGAACAAAATAATTGGCAGTTCGCAAAGACAAATGTCTAACGTATAATACTCGTAACTTGTGTGCTGTGTAGCTGACCACTCATGAAACGTCCTTTTTACCCGACTACGGCGAAGCGAAAAGGAGGGTTATGATTTTGTCTTAAGACGGCAGTGCAGTGCAAGCACACTTAGTCTGTTTCCTGCGTTCCTGGTTTGGCCTGTAAAATAATGTTGAATTTATTCTCTGTCTGTTCGAGGTTTTACATTTAAACAAGTTTCATGAACCGGCTAGGCTGTTTTCTCTGTTGACATAAGCTTTTAAATAGACGTTCTGGTGCTTGTCATGACTGAAACGTCAAACAATTGAAGAATACGGACATAATGTAATATCGCTCACCCCCTTAAGCAAGTAGCGTGGTAATATATAGTTTAACATTTGAAGAAGCCTGTAAGGAATATTTGTGCAAAATTTGAACAGGATCTATGCAGTAGTTTTTGTGCCAAGTCGGAACAACGATTTGGATTTTTACGATTTTATTATATCTATACCTTTTTAGTGTCTAGTTTCTACTTCTTTCTAGTTCAAGTTAATAAAGCACCTGTATGGAATATTTAGGAAGAAAATTTGTAATTTAAATGACAGCCAAACAATGTTCTCCGCGAAAAATCAAACCTAAATGACTGAGGGGTAGGACTACAATTAAATCATTTTTTAACCCGTGGGAAAAAGGCGTGAGTTTATGAGTTTATGTACCTAACATAAGCAATACATAACTAGAGCAGATAATATACCTGCCACAATCAAGTTGCAAAATGCTTTAAAACACGTGCCATGTAAATTTGATTACGTCGGCTGATATTGAATTTTCACTCGAACATCTGTAAATATTTAACCATTTAAGGCAGTTGCCCGAACACGGCGCGGGTAGTTTAAAATTACTCGTGTTAATTTGTTGTCGTTTTGGCGGATACTATCCTAAGTTCTATTCGACTTACGCCATATAGCGGCAGATATTCCCTTTAATAACTTAACTATTTTTATGTATCTGTCGGATCAGCAAAGTAGAAAGCATGCTATTTTTTTTTTGTTGTATTTGTACAATTTTAAAGTTTTCGTCGGATATTCGAACGGACGGGACGTAGACAAAACAGTTGCTCAACTTTTACCGCTTTACGCATAATATGGTTTATTATATAGTTAGTGCATTTAGTGGTTTTGATATACATTGGTAGGTACGTAATGATTTTCTTCGTTCATTCTAATATTGGCTATTAGTCGAGTGCAATTAGACAAAAAGGTGAAACGAAGTATACGTATAGTGATAGGTCGGATTTTTATAGGACTTTTTAATTGGGTTCCTAAAGGTATGAAGACGAGAGTTAAAAAAAATATCGCGACTTTTTTGATTTCGCCATTTCTTTTGATTTTTTTTTTCGTTTATAATTAACTTGAATACGAATTTATATCGTGGCGTAATAATGTGACCTGTGTGCATCCATTTAACGCCAATTTGGTCTGTTTTTCGTTGTGGTCGATGAAATGCATACTTCAAGTATTTTTTTTAAATTACTTTTTTCACTTTTTTATTTTTAGATTTCCTGCAAATGGCAAATGTTTATGGATAACCACATATGAGGTGACTAAAGATTCATACTGAAATATCAGGAAGTCGTCTCGTTAGCTAGTTCTCTATTTATTGTAATTGTTTGTCAAAAATAAACAATGTGTATTTAAAGATAAAACGCATGTCTCTTAGTGCTTTAGTGCTAAAATAAATGATTGTGAATGAATAATAAACACTGCATAGTGAAAAGATGTGGTGCAGTAAGAGTTACTTTTCAGGCAAGTGTTGAAATAAATTATTATAATCAAATTGATTGAACCAACGTAAGAACTCGACGAGTCTTGTCATGTCTTTACGAGCCTATGGAAATTTATTCATGAATCACCTGAATCTTCTTAGGCCGCCGATCTGCAAAGATATCGGCTTTAGTAGGTCACTGATACATAAGCGTAACTTAAACTCGGCCTATCCGCGCGGCGGCGGCGGCGGCGGCGGTACCGACAACATCACGTGACTCCGTAATCGGAGTGAGTTTTCACACCATTCTCAGTAAACATCTGCATGAAACGAATTAAGTGTTTGAACGTACATGAAAGTAACCCTATTGTTCTCTTTGTCTGCGTCGGAGGCTTAAATACACAATTAATCAACGAACTTAGCGTCAAACTAAGTTACGGTTATGGAGCAAATATACCGTGAGCACTGAGCATTCGCGAGTAACATACCTCCGCGTCCGCGAGCGTTCGCAGGCGAACACAACGTTTCATTGGTGCTGACCCCAAGTACGTAGACGCCTTGCCGGCCGCTACTAGATCTGGTATTGTCATCACTTTCTGTAGAAACCAAGCGTGAAACCGTTTATGTTCTACCACACAAACGAACAATAAAAATTGAAGGGTTTTAAGGCGGTTTGTACTGTTACAAACCGCCTTAAAACCCTTCAATTTTTGTTGAACGGTTGTTGAGCGCTTAACGCTTTTTCTGCTCCAAGTATTTTATTAATACTGCCTTCTCTAGTTTCAATGCCATGCTCTGTGGTGTTGAATTAGATGTTATCGCCAGCGTAGTTTGCATCTTAGTTGGTAAGTAGATATTGTCTTAAACTCATATTGTAGGCGATTAGTTTTGTGAATTGATGCTAACATTAATGCTGTTTCTGTCGTCCAGTTCTCAATGATTTCTTTTGTTTATTTAAAAGTTTTTATAGGAAATTGGAATCATGAGATGATATGATTATTACAGCTACACAGGGCTACAGCTAGGCTATAGCAGGGCTACAGCTAGGCTATAGCAGAGCTTCAACGATTTAACTGTAAAGCTTCAAATACATGATATCGAAGCTGCAACTAGGCGGTAGTGAAACTGTAACTACGCGATACCTGAGCCACAACTTCGCTATAGCAGGGCTAAAAGCTACAACTATGCTATAGTCACGCTATAGCAAAATAACGAAAAATCAACCGAAGAAATTAAAACTGACTTCGTAATTCTGTCTGCCGGTCAGGTATCTTTTCTCACTTTAACCATTGCACCAATCGATAATGGATGGATGATAACGGATGTCCGGGACATAGACAAGGACAAAGGCATATGGGCGTGGAGAGTCATAATAAAAATAACAAAAACACGCAGACGTTGTCACGGGCGACAGCTACTCTACAATACCGAGAACTATCAGCATGTGGACAAATTAGAATCGGACGTTCAGGACTTATTAGTGTGAATACGTAGGCCGACATTGATATATTTGCAACATTTTAGCGGTGAAAGTATTCAAACTGATTCAAAACTTTTACTTTATTATATACTATGAAACCATCTGTTTATATATTTTTATTAATGTATTGCGTTTTGTTTATGCGATTGCAAATTTTTTCACATTCTTTTTACAGAATTAGTCCAATAGAAGGTAGTTGAGGTCTTCTACCTCGTGAAATAACCCCTATGAATTTCATTCCAAGTTAGACTTTGAAATTATGAACTCAAGATAAAGTAATTTTCGTCTAATGCTCTATAATCAGTAGGTAAGTATACTGGCCTCAAGCATTTCACTTGAGTTATACTGCAGTAAAACAACAGATAGGCACTGCAGTCAGGCTGCAGCAAAACAACGAAGGAAATAAATGAAGAAAGTGGTCATATTCTATTATGATTAATACATAGGTATCGCCGGTTTACCAATCGATCAATTAGAGAAGCACATTCGCTATTATAGCGGAAGTTTATTGACAGTCGATATGTTAATATGTTGTTTGATGATGGATCGAAAGGCCGGCCGCGTGCCTCGCTAATAGAATCATTAATAAAACACGCGACTTCATCCGCTTTAATTGACCAATGAGTCCATTCAAAAATTGACACAAATTAACCAACCAATATTTAGGCTTTCATCATACTCGTATTTTGATCATCTTTTAGGTCTTTTTTATGAACGCCTCAGCCGTGTAGTCTAAAAATAGAACCTCACAGGTAATGAAGTTTGTTTATTTATTTAATTACATGGGTTGTGTTTACAACCAATTGCAGTAACTAAAATTGTAAAAATAAAAGAGATAATTATAACACATATTAAAAATTACAAAATAACAAAGTAAAGCAAAATTTAAAGTGAAAACATAAATAAAAGTTAACGCTCAAAATGATAATAATTACTCTGTGATAGGCCGTTTCTCGTGCATCTTTTTTCATTGGGTACAGAAAGCCCGCGGTGTGGTCCCATAACTTCCATATACATTTTTATTAACTTTGCGACTATCAAGAAAAACACTAAAAAACCACAAATAACTTTACTTTCGAAAGTGAATGACAAAAAAGTCAATGAAACAAAGTCACTGACTTTCAAAAGTAATGTTGTTTAGACTTTTTTTTTGTGTTTGTTTGGAAGTTACCAGTTAGACCCATATGTTATATTATCTATTATATAGGTCAATCCTTATAATATATGGGTTTACCATTTAAATATTGCTGAATGAAAGAGACGAAGCACTATTAATGCGGACTCCGTCACTTCTGCAAATGTTTGCAATCTTGTTATGTACAAAAATGAACTCTGTGTGTGAACTGGTATTACTATTATAGGCTGATTAACCTTATAATACGGGTTAACCTTTCTTTTAGGGAAAATCCCTAAACGGGTAACCTTTTCAGTCCCGGTTATGGACCTATCTAAAATATTTCGTTTACTTCCGTTTACAGCAATATGTATATAAGCATTGGTTGGGGCGGCTAGTGGTTTCCAATAAAGTTACCGCAAACGTTTAAACTTATGTAGGGCTACGTACAAGAAGTTAGTTATCGATACTTGAGGCCAAACTTAAGTTCTGTTTCTCGAATATTTACTTAGAAGCACGTGAAACGCAATATTATGACTACTGCTTAGTAAAATAACTTCACTATCTGAATTGAAAAGTAAATACAAGATTAAGATAGAGTGTACTTTAGTTTGATATCAAATCACTTTCAGTACACATTAAAACTTACGTTAACTTAATTTAGAAAGCTATATTGTTGTTTTATAAGGAAATAACAATAACTTTATACACCGTGACTTTTTAGTCGTCTTACAACGGCAGCCCACTTCATGTAACCAATGAATACTAAAGATTCATAAAAAAAATAGGTATTTATGAGATTTTAATAATTTAAAAATAAAAATATTATTCAGTATTATGACGCATGACATAGTTAAAACACCCTGTTGCTAGCGATGATCTACTGGACTCGAGTGCTGGGTAGGTATTGTTCTCCCGTTTGACACGTAAACATCATTAACAGGATGTTTCATAATTTTATTCAAATTTTTATTATTATTTTTCTTTGTACATATTATGGAAGATAAAAAAAAATTGCGCCTAGAGCTATTTTATGTCGGGTGCATTGAGTGGACGACCTTTGTAAGACGACTAAAAAGTCACGGTGTATAATTATTCCAGAATATTCATATAAATCAGGTCGGCTGTAGGTGACTGCTATTGCGAGATGAATCCCAGAGACGTTGACAAATGACGCGCCCGTCGCCGTCCGGCACGCCACGCTATTGTTTGCAAATACAAATTCCAATGATTCCATTTTACTGGTATTCACGAATATAATTAAGATTAGTATAATGCCAACAATGTTCAATATAATCGCAAATATACTATGGAATTCTGGCAAGTCGTCGCTGGTGTCTACACTGTTTGGGACGCCTAAATCTGTTAGGTTAAAACGTGAAACTTTGAAAACAAAAAATGTACTTACAGGTAATCTAAATATCGATCTATTTGTTAGACGTTTCGCTATTCCCCTTATTGTATATCACTGAAAACCAAGCTATAACGAATTCGCAACTTATTATTTTTGTAGGATGTGTAAATAAACCTCTCTAGAAAAATAAATAAGTATTGAAGGTCGACTTCATTGAAGAGACCCAAAGTTACAGTAGATGTTTGTTTGTAGACTTTTTGTATATTGAAGTACTTATATTTCTAAAAGCCTGGGTGTACCTGGGAAACAATGAAAAACGTTTCAACGTTAGTTATGTATTGCCCTTAAACAACAACAAAATTTTTGAACCAAAAATCACCTAACTTTCATGTCATGGTTACACTTAAAAATTAAAAAGATTCACAGCTGCAAATAAAGTGACATAATGAAAGAAATAAGTGTAGGGCTCACATGCCGCGCACGTAATCAAAATAATAGGTCGCCATATCTGATGTTTAACATGGACATCAATCCATTAGGTAAATTACTGAAATCCAGTCGTTCAATTGAAAATTCCAAATTCATTACTACTGGAGTGACAAAGGGTTGATGAAATTGACAACGGCTACGTACCCCCAATTAATAAGGCACGGCTATAGACGAAACATGAACAATTACAAATTCATACGGAAGGTTTTTTCGCGCATACAATAGTATATTTATTTCGTTCATTTTCCTTTTATTTTTATAGAAGCTGATCTCTTTGTCTGAATGTTCTTTAACGTGCTTAACAATCAATAACCGTTAATGGGTACCTAATACGTGTTTATTTTCTCTAAGTTACACAGAGTTTTTCTTGGTAAAGAACCCGACTTGGTATATTTTATTGAAGGACAGACGGTATAGGCTTAACGCACCTTTGGGTGCGGAACTCGATAAATTTATCAAAAATTTCAAAACTAACTGGGGATCAGCAGGCCACACTAATTAAAAATCACATATCATCGTCATCATCATCATCCTCAGCCTGAATTAACCCAGTGCTGGGTAAAGGTCTCTGTTTCTTTGTGCCAATCTCCACGTTCCTGCGCCAGCCTCATCACATATGTTTTTGTGAAATCATTCGCGAGTGATATTTTTTACGCGAGGCTTCAAAAATCGAGCGCCAGTTCTTATCGTTGTCAATATAAACGGGTAGGCCCCCATTACCGTGTTTGGGTAGAACATCAAGGTTACCGTCTCATTTACTTACTGGGATACCGTATGACAACAAGTACCTACACATAAACTAGATATTGCTATATTTTATTACGATGCCTAAATAATATTTATTATGCACACATACAACTTTAAAACGGAAACACTCAAAGTTCTAAAATATAAAACTAAAAATAAGTGTAGTCTTTTATTCTTTATAGAGAAGCCATCGTTTTATTACAATCATTATAAGTAGGCAATACTGAAATGCCCATTTACTTCTTGTTTCAAATTACAGAACAAGACATTTACGATCAAATAAAACAAACAGTGCTCGTAATAATGAGTTTTGCCAATACGATGAGCAATTAACCTCGTGGGGTCGTAAATTTCACAGAGGCTAAATATATAGGTACCTACAATGGGGATGATATCTAAAACACTAATTTCGTTATTACGTTCCGTTTTAATTATTATATTTCAAACACCATGTTGAGTGTTTCCTACGGTTATCCAATTTGCGTTTTTTACTGAATAAACCTTTTTAATCGCTGCTAAATCAAGTATATTATTAACCCGTTCTTGCCTGATAAGCAATATATTTTCAAAAAAAATAGTTGTTTAAAACGTGGGTGCATTAGCAGAGAATTCTAAACAAAGTTTTTTCACAGTAATATTAAGTACAAATAAGTACTTACCGTAATTGAACTTAATATTACTATAAAAAAAGTTATCTCAAGTTTGTTCCAACAACGTCCTCTCAATCATTTTTCTATTGTGCTCAGGTACAACCGAAGACACAGAACCGTAAAAAAGCGTTCAGTTAGTATTTATTTAGGAAGAGACGAACAGGCCACATCGCCGTCTAAGGGCATAACCCCGGCAGCATGTCGGGCGCCCACTCCCCTGTAGGGGGGTCGCGCCCGGGCCCATCAGGCATAGGAGGAGGCGGTCCTGGCTTCCCCCCTCCTGCTGCAGGGCCCGGAGCCCTGGGCGCAACCGTAAGTTCTACTATAGACAACGCATGTACTCTGCTCGTAATGCCGCTTGTAACTCAAAGCGACCTAATCGCCCGCGCCGTAGCAAATCAGCATGCTTGATTGTAGGTGCTTTATCCCAGCGACGGACGGCAAGCACAGCTTGACTGCATAATCAATCGCATCATCAGCCTATGGTCTCAGCACTGCACTTCGCTCTGTCGCATTAGGTCAATCGTTTAATGTTTCTTCTGCAACTCACCTTGAAAATCTATTTCCGTATTTGTTTGTACAATGTTTTTCGCAAAAAAAAGTCATTATCTAGATTCCGTGTTAAGTAGTTTGAGAATGCATGTTTTCGTAGATTTTCTATACCTAATATTGTTACCTAGTAAATGGTAGTTGTGTTCATATTGGAAGGTAATATTGCATTCAACAAAAAGGTGAGGTAATGGATTCGCGAAAATGGACAACCTCGTAGAACTAATACTTACCATGACAGGTGGTCCGTCTTTAAAATCCGCGGGCTTTGCCATCTTACGCCCGGCTGTGGCGTGCCCAGTAGCTGGCAGCGCGCCACCTCGCTGGTCGCAGCCTATTCTACCCCCGAAGGGAATACTGCTCCAATTAAAACGCAAAAATAAAATACGAAAGGCTATCATCAAGATTTTCCTTATCCCATGTCACTTGGGGCGGCACAACACGTTTTTTTCTTTCAATCTCCTCTGTCAACGTCACGCTATCATTTACTCCTTTAACTTTATCTATTCCAAATAATTTTAAATGCACAGAATCCCAAAACAGTCCTCGCTATTCTAAAATGAACCTAAGTTTCTTTTTGTAATGATAGATACTTTTACTTACAAACTAATAAATCTTTACCCGAAACTCTTTTAGTCGATCTGCAATATTTGTCACCAAAGAACGATTTATTTATTTTAGTGGGTAATTTTATTTTTATATAATTTAATATAATTATAACTAATTAAATGTTTTATATAGTTGTTTAAACTGTATAAGGACAATAAATCAGATCTCAGTGTGTTAGATGTACCCGCGACCCGCGACCCGCGTCCGGCGCGTTCTAGTTATTTGGATATAGGCAAATAACAAAGAATGGTGGGCGAGCGGGGTCGCTGTTTGATGTTTGTTATGGGGGCACAGACGGAAAAGGTTGGCTTGGGACACTTTTATTTCATAAAAAACGGCAGAATAGTGCAATCGGTATTCACGAACATGGACTAAATCTGAACAATGCGCTGCCAGACAAAGCTCTAAAAGAATGGTCCTTTGATTGAATTAACCCTGGGAAACAAAGGGTATAAACCTGATCGCGTACAAATCCAATTAGGGAAATAAAAGGTTTTATACAGCTTATGTTCTGATAGCATACTGCGGATAATTAGCTTCACCCCAAGGTATGAAGGCCTTTCAGGACGTAAGTTGACCGATCATAATGAACACAATGGAGATTCGCTAAGACGTCGTCGTGTATGATAAGGTTCACTGGTGAATCACCGAGGCGCTCGTGGCTAAGTAATAACAGTCGCATGGGTCGATCTTCATGGTTAAGCAGTGCTTGCCGAGGTTGGTCTGTGGATGGTGGGCCATCCAATACATATCCAGTTGCCTTTGTACCTCGGAGAGGAAATTAAGCCGTTGGTCTCGGCTTTCGTTATGGGTGGTCAGAAGCCCGATCTAGTCTCTGTGTATCTGATATCCGCAACCCAGTTGGGTTGTGGAGTCACAAGGACAGATAGGTAGTCCCTACATGTAAAATACTGACATTCCGGTTAGACTGGAAGCAGATTCCAATATAGTTGAGAGAGGCTCAGCAGATGATAACTGGTGAATGACCTAAATCATCATGACAAGAATCGATCTTTCACCAACGAGTTTAGTGAATTTTAACATATTCTAAAGATACCCTGTGAAAATATTACGTTTCGGACATACACAGTAACATATACACAGCACTGCCCCCTCATAGTTACCTACTTATTTATTTATAAAATAACTGCACCATGATGATACTTAAACGCAAGCACAACTACCATAAGGCTCCTCAGACCATTATACACCTAAACAATCATCATTTACTACAATTTTCTGTTAATATTTAACATACAACACTAATCGGTTCAACTACAAAAAAAATACCCTATCGAATTTCTCCGAAAAATAGTTGCACACACATTTAGATGCTAGCAGTCCTTCATCAAATTTAACGGAGTCTGACATCCTTGTTCCTGAGAGGATACAGACTCCTGCAGATTGGATAGATACCCTGTACATACAGTATTTATAGAATATACATTTGGTGGTAGCTCAGGAGTAGGTACTACCGAGGAAAATTCTAATCTAAAATAACAATGTGTTGCGCTTGAAGATATAATTCAATTAGATGTCATTTTTGAGGCACAAACGACTACAGCAACTTCGTTGCTATTAATATCCCAAAGCATTAAATTAAATGTTCATGAGCAGACATTATTCTAAATACCAATAGACGTACGAATGCTGGAAACACATTATTATTTGAGGAATGGCGCGCTTATCGCGCCTTCCGAATAACAGTAGGTACCTACGCAAAGGGAAAAGGTTTGCTCAAAAAAGAATTTTATTCTTACATTTTGTAAACGTTGAAAGTATCTCTGAGCTGTACTAAATATTTGTATTTCTTTGCGACTTCTCTTTACAAAAATGAAGTTTCTTTAAAAAAAAATATATATTTTCTTAAAATGAAAAGAAGATAGAAGAAAGTAGGTTTATCTATCAACATTGAACTCGTATACAATTTTTTGTGACCGTGCCGCAGCCAAAACCAACCGCTAAGGAGTTCTCTCGTGAAGAGGCGATTCAGGCTGCAGGATCAAGTCATGCGTAGTACTATAAAAATGTATTGTCATCAGAACCAACATTGTGTGCAAAATTTTAAAGTAGTATATAATTGTATGTTGTAGATGTCTGATTGTCAGGATTAATTCCGTTAGGCTCGTACATCATGTGGGCAGAAGATAGGTTTCGTGCAATGAAAATGCACTGGGTGCGAGACACCGTTTTTATCAAACTAACAAATTACTTGAAATTACAACTTAACACAATAACACTGGGCACAATAAATCGGGTAAAGTTCTAAGACGTCTCAACTCCGCTGCGATCAGACACTGAATGTCGTACTCGCCTCGAGCTGTAAACATCACGGCTCCGTAGAAGCACGCTTTGGTGTGGGTAGACTTGTAAGTAGGTCGCGTGATGTCACCACTGGCGTACTTGCGATTCATTTTATGTCCGTAGCAATGACCGGAACCGGCTTACATAATAAAGAATATTCGACTCTATTCTATTTTGGCGAAATCATCATCATCATCATTTCAGCCGAAAGACGTCCACTGCTGGACATAGGCCTCCCCTAAGTGTCGCCACATTGACCGGTCCCGTGCGTCTCGTCTCGTTTGGTGAAATGTGGGCTTATTATTGCCGTGTGATATCGAGTTTGATGTCCTTTCCTTTTCCTTCTTTTATTTTCCTAAAACATGATACCGTTGCTGCCAATCTGCCAGTACTCTTTCCCAGCCGCTGACAGACAGCTGAATAATAAATCATACAATAGAAGTCGCCGCGCGGACGTATAAAATCCGATCAACTTTTTAACTGAACATCACAATGTTCAAATATTCTGTCTGTGAAAACGTTACGTACTGAAAATTAACTAATAGATTTTTGTTGTCTAGTGTATTTAGTTACAAAATAAAAGTTACACTTTGTCATTGTTCAGTAACTTATCGTATCCTCCTCTACGATGATCAGGCCATTCAAGTCAACACCAGCTTTTAGCTGATTGGTTTAAGCTTTCTAGTTAATAACCACGATAATGTTTGCATTGTTAGGCTAACCTGCGATAGCTTTGATAGCTACGTTCAATATCCTCAAGCAATACAATTCAACAGATAATTACACATTCACATAATTAATTACATATATTGAACTGTATGGTCTAGTGATCTAGTCAATGAAAAAGGCATAAAAAATTAAAAAAAAACTTGACTGAAAATGTTACAATGTATATATATATATATTATTGATCGTGACTACGATACTGTACATACGCGCGAAAAACATTACCGTCCTTCTGGGTCAGTCGGGAAAATAAATATATTAATCATAATATTATGAAAAATCTGAAGTCAATGCACGGTTACAAATTGGTCCTTTCCATCTTTTCAAATAATGAAACAGTTATATTTTATGGCGATCGAAAAAATGTATATTCCAAGGGTATCATGTATTTCCACAAAGGAATGCGTTTGGTGGAACTGAGTTGAACAAGAAGTTGGAGTGTTTATTGGATTAGTAGGCACAATGGTACAGGTTGGTTGGGGCGGTCGGGGCCCAGTGGCAACGGCTCCCACCAGTTCTAGCTTGTAGATTCGCACCCAGCCAGGCGCAATACTTTGTGAAATTTATTTCATCACCACTGCTTCCAAATAGTAAAGGAAAACATCGTGAGGAAACCGGCCTGTCTGAGAACCCAAAGTTCTAATATATGTTACATCAACCGACCCCCACTGGGCCCGCGGGGTGGATAACAGACCATTCCCTCTCATAGAGAGGAGGCGTGTGTCCCAGCAGTGGTAACCTTTAGACCGATCATGCTGCTATAGATTAACGAACTAAAACAAAACTAGTTCTTACTTTTAACACTGTATAAAGGCTTGTGACGTTACCACGGTTTTATCAATTAGAAACGACTGGTAAATATGAGGAAGCAAAACAATATTGTTGTGCAGGTTCCAATAATGACATGCCGCGCAAACTATTTTAATTTTTCAACCAAAAAGCCAAGTCTTTGTAAACTGTAAACTCTCACCGGCGTCATAATACTGCGCTGTGGATGTAAGGTGAGAAAACAAACTCAAGAGCTGCGAGTAGGTATTAACTGAGATTTATTAGCATAAATGTTTCCTAATATACGGGGTGGAAACCAGGAACACACAGTACATCATTCTGAGCCCCCCCCACACATGAGCAAAATGTACACAGTCAAAATGTATGGAAGAGCTGTTTTTTTTAACCGATTAAAAATTTCAATGTGTACGATGATGTACTAATTACGTGGTAACCGTTTTCGTGTCGGTGTACCTTTCACCCCGTATAGTGGCTACATGTTAGGTATAGTTATACAATAGTATTTAATGTTTATAAAAGAGACACCTTACAGAGCGTCTTGTTCTAAATTTAAAGAATGTTACCATATAGACCTAATATAATATTATAGTCCATATATGGACACACACGGTGTCCACACTCATATTATTTAAACATACCAACTTATCTAACATCTATAGCTACTACAATACAACACCGCGGGTTTATACGTTTTTTAATCCCCTAAATTCTATTTGCATATTTTACTATCATATCACAATATTGATACAAAAGTATGAGAAAACTTAATATACGTGCCTTTTGTTTACTGAAATCTTCGCTATTCAAGCTTGCTTGTTTGAGTGCGTTTACAAGCCAAATGCCACACATAAAGGGCATCGTTAGAAGGTCAGACTTCGTTCCGTGAGTTCATTATAGTCACAAAACGCTCAAGGAATACTAAATAGACGGACTTCATCAATCAAATGAAAACTTCTTGTGCTTACTTTCTATGTTTTGGATTCGGATTCTGGAAGACCGTAAATAGAATTTGTAAACTAAAATGAGTGATAATTATACACCATTGAGTAAAAAAAAAACTTTTTAAACAATTACCTGCTATCATGTTTTTTGCTTTTCAAAACAGTAGGTACCGGTTCGTGTGGAAACGATCCTAGCTGCAACTTCAGGCCCGCTCTACCAAATATACAAAATAAAATTATCACAATGACGGGGAGTAGAAGTAAGGAGGATTCGTTAAGGGTATTTTTCACACTTGTGTGTGAGTGAAGTGAATCAGTAGATAAACGCTCCTTGAAACACCTTTTCCAAACTTTGCAAACACGATAACACCTTATAATGTTATGTTACTGGTAGGTGTGTATTTGTCAGGAAAATAGATTACATTTTTTTTTATTTGTCTTTCTCAATTGTAGCACTATAATTGTATTTCGCAAATAAGCAATATAATATTGCTACCTTTGCTACTCTAATAAAAAGATGTCAATTTCCACTTTTGCTATTACACGATTTCATTTTATAGTGCTAAGCTAAAATTTGTTGCATTCTGCGAAAATGTATACCTACTGTCAATATTTAATATACAATGTAAATAATTTTTGCAAACAAACTTTTTTCGCTGTTTGTGCATACATTAATAGCATTTCTTATAACAAAATATGAAAAAAGGAATCCACTTCTTTTAACTTTAAAATACAAATATTTGCTTCAGAAAATTGGCTGTCCTCCTCTTTGATAGTCTCAAACATTCTACACAGTAAGTAAATAACACAAAACATCAAAATAAGATCCTTCTAAAACTTCTATGTAATGTTGGATAGATTTGTACATAAAACTTTTCGATTAAATTTAGCGAAACCGAAACGAGGAAACAAACATGGGGCATTAAATTATCGTCAGCTACGCCGTAGCCGCGTAGCCGGTGCTACGGCAACCGCTACGAATTAGTGGCCAAGAGATACTTTCGAGTTCGTTTATACATACGTAAGTGTGAATTGTGTGAATGTATCGTCACCAGTTTTTTAACTTATTGTTTGGCATCAAATTCTCAGAAAGCTTACGGTTTGATCCAACAATAGCATGGCGTAATTTTATTAAGTCCACAAAAGGTCCCGAATAAAGCAATCAATCTCTGATATTAATCCATAAATTCTTAAAGCCACGATAGAATTTTAAGTAATCTTTCCTGCTGCGCTGGCGTTGGTAGAGCTTAGGTCGTGAGACCGACTTATTTAAAAAATTACTTGTTTATTTCAATAAGAAACATTAAGACAATATTATTTGAACTAGTCATTGAAATGTGTCAAAACTCGAAACAATGTCACTCAAAATGAGACGGACACACGCACAGACGATGAACAAAATACGGGCTCACCACAGTTCATTTGTGTCATCCAACAATGCACGTCGCAACACTATTATACGTAAACATAGCCCGCAACGCAAATCGGCCAGTTTTTACTATTTTTAACTCGTTGGCAACCGGTTTCCGAGCCACCATCAATGCTTTCGTGTGTGCCGCGCGCTACTTTGCACTACGGAAATCTAAGGAAGCGCATGTTTATTGCTTCCTGACCGAGTCATGGTGTATTTACACTTGTTCGTTCTTCGAATTCGATTGCCTTTTTGGAATTCGGGCGACCACGTGTAAATGACCAGGGCCGAGTAAGCCCGTCTTCGAACAAGCTCGTCACTCACGTGATCGTTTCACCAGAATTCGGACCTAATTTTCCTGTCAATTCGATCAAAAGCAGTGATTGAACTGACTCCGAGTAACTTCATTCTAACTACTCGAAGTCGTTAGCTTGGAGACCATTGCTATGACCTGTGTAAACAATGCATCGGGAGACCAAATTTGAGTAAAGTCATTCGAACACCTGAATATGGACCAAGTGTAATCGCGCCATTACGCGGCCGACGACAGTTCATCAAGCAACCATCCTGTCTCAATTTGTTAGCAGGTAGAAGCGGAGTTGCGCCATAATGGTTCACGTCAATTCAAGCATGCCTTCATAAGAATTATAAAATACCTAAAGAAATGGAACGTTAGCGTTGTGCGTGCTCATGCATAGTTGTGCGATTACCGCGACAAAGCGACAACGATTTAGAGCTAAACAGTCTAATAAAACAAAAACCTATCGTTTGACTGTACCACAGTGCGTAGTATTTTGATATACTAACGAAAGAGGTTCATGGGTGTAGTAATCCACAGGAAAGTTTGCCTTCAGCCATTCGACGGAAGCCAAGCTTATTTGGCGGAGGCTCTCGATATTAAATAACTTGGAAGGATCGGCCGCCGCGCCCTTGAAGGCAGGCGCTGAGTGGTCGGACAAAGCTAACTGTCACGCGGAAAGGAATATTAACTTATTTTATAGAATAGACGCCGTTTCATGCGAGCCCTTAAAAAGGCTGGAGGAAGCCTTTTCCTTGTCAGTTTTTAACCACATTTTGTTCGGTATGTGAAAACCATGTATTATTGAAAGTCCTATAGTTTACTTGTCAACAAACATTCGTTGTAGTAGTTAAACTTATAATATTTATTCTGATTGTTGCATGTCGTAGATTTGGTTTTATTTTAATGTTGTGTGTGTAGATAGTAACACGTTAACTTAATTTTAGTTCAATTATATAATTACACTACAAACAGTGTTTACACATCAAACATAATACCAACACAAAAAAAAACTTTGATAACGATCACCCGCCTAATCTCAAACCTGCCCGAGATGAAGTGTTCGATTGTCAAGGCCTTCGCACCCCACTATTGCTTACATTAAGCCGCAAAGTTTTGCAATCAACTTAGCTTAGGAAATGGAAATCTGAGATGATAGTTCCATAAAGTTGTCATTAAATCTGAGTAAGTTCGTTAATAAATAACGACGCGATTGATCTCAAACTTACCATTCTGAAGGCAATGATTATTTCATACTTACCAATATGGCAGCAGGAGCTAAGAGTTTCATCGCTAAGTACAATTCTTGATCCGACTTAGGTCTTTTTTTAAAATAGATGCTAGAGTCACATAGATAACATTAACATTAACATAGATGATTGATGATGATAGATAATGCATTACTTTCATGCATACCATGCAAAATGACTGGTGTTTTCCGTAATTTGACGTTAGCTTTAGGGCACTCTAATACTAGCATACTACGAGACCCCGATATTGTTCAGCTACACAGACTAATGGCGCTATAAATAAGTTTATGCTTGAACTTAGATTCGAATTTCTCAAACTTTGATTGCAATATAACGGGTTTGAGTCTCTGATGCAACATGCACAAGTCTCATGCGCATTTTATTAACATGCTCTTGTATTATAGGGTAATCTGGAGCTGTCAGATCTACTAGCAGAATACTCAAGGACCGGTGTGCCGGACCTCCGAGGGTTCTGCATCGCCAACATTCCCGAAGAAGCTTTCGAGTACCTGCACTGGGCAGAATCAGCAAACAACGTGGAAGAATTTCTTGATTGGAAGAGTAAGTACCTACTGCACTTATCATTGAATGCGAGAAAGGATTAGGAAGTAGCGAAGCGTGTAAGCTCGATTCTGAGTACTTTTATTTATTTATTTATACTTCTTGTACATGAGTGGTACACAGGCCTACTTAATGCCAGAAGGCATTCTATACCAGTAAACCTTTAGGATAAATAGAACAGCATTGTGATGAGTACTTTTCATGCCGGGGAAGAACGTACTGGATTGCTAGAAAAGTGTAATTGTGCTGTAGTGTATCGCTCGCTAGGTCGTTGAAAGCAAGAGAGATTGTATAGTACGATAGTACGAGTACAGCGACACGAATACCGATAGTCAGTGCACTAGTCGTTGACTTTGAGTGTCCAGTATTTTTTGTAAAGTATTGTCTATTACTTTTATAACTATTTTTTGGCACATCATTATCATATGCATCTAACACTCTCTTTATAAATCATTTGTAATAATACATTATGATCAAAGTAAAAAAAAACATCAACGGATTATATCCTTTAATGCTTTAACTTCGACGTTATAAAAAACTTCGGCATAATTCTCAAGATCGAAGTCAGATTTGAAGTAATCTGATTGAACACGAGTTGGTTTCGGTATACCAAACTTGCTACGGATATTGTGTGGGTAGACATCATAGGTATATTATGATGTCAATTTATGGTCGAAAATATTTCAGCACGTTGAATAACTCTGTCTGCATAAACTAAATTAAGAAGAATTAGAAAAGAATCATAGCTTTTGCCCGCGGCTTCACTCGGGCTATGGTCAGAAATTATGCAACTCTTCGCATCTTCTTAGTGTCGTATATGGGGCAGTGGAGGAGCGTCCTTCTCTATCCAGAATATCGGCAGATTCTTATAAACGATGAACCGACTAGGATTGAGCGAGGAATATTTCAGGGTGATAGTTCCAGTCCACTTTGGTTTTAGTTGGCCTTGAATCCTCTGAGCATACTGATGGAGGATTCAAGTCTAGGCTACCGGTTGAGGAGAGGTGGTTAGGTCTCACCTCTTTTACATGGATGACTGGAATTTTTTTCACTCCGACAATTTGAAACTGATGGAGCTATTCAACTGAAACTTTCAGTAGCGCCATCAGGATGGAATTTAGTGAGGACAAATGTCCGGTCATGCATGTAAACCGAGGGGAGATTATGGAATTCCATATTCCTTAGATCTCTCTCCTCAAATGAGGCCTACGAGCAGACATCGGAAGCATTAGGCATCAATGCTGCCGTCATGAAGTAATCTTTGAAAGAGCGCTTCTTTGGCCGTCTGAATAAAGTTTTCGATAGTCTTTGATCAGGCGGAAACAAGGTGCGATACTTTCAATGGTTGGGTCATGCAGGTTTTGATGTATTATTATGGCTTAAAAAAAAGGACTCAGACGGATCATGACACTCTGGGTAGATGGGTCCGCACACTGCTGACCGCAAATCGTATGAATCTCCCACGATTATCGGTGATGAGACTGTATATCACGCGGAAGTGTGAAGGTCGTGGCTTCTTAAATGCTAAGACCTCGCATAACCGCGAGATTTGCAGTCTCAGCGTATACTTCCTTGAAACTGAAATGGGGACGCACCGAAAAGTGGACAAGGGCTGCAACACGCTCTCCTTGGCTAACGAGAACTGGCGCAAACCTGTGGTATTGGAACTAATGACCACAGGGAGGTATAGTAGAGCAAGGAGCTACATGGCGGTTCCGTGCCCTTTACAGGCCTGATGTAGACCTCTTGGCGTCTGTTGTCTCTTGACGTTTTGGTAACTTCTTTGGGGAAACCGAAGGTTTTGTTTTTGCGATCATGGGTGAAATTATCATGACGAATATTGGACCTTGTTCCTGATGCCAATGAGCTACTATTTTTTTATATTTTCAAATATAGTTCTATTTGGTTTTATTTTTAAAATGTAAAATAATGAGAAAAGAGCTCATGGAAGGAATTGGGGAGGCATTTGCCCAGCAGTGGGACAAAACAAAATAAAAAAAAATATATACATATGCACAAAAAATAAATGAATGAGAATAATGATTATAATTTATAAATGGATTTGGTTTTTGAGATTAAATGTTTCATAAATAATTTTTCATGCCGAATGGTAAAATATGGCTGAACTTTAATGTATCGTAACAACTATTCGCAAATTGACGAGAAGAAGAACACCATCGTGAGAAATGGAAGGAATAGGAGAGGCTTTTGCCCACGAGTGCTAACTCATATTTGCAAAATAAAATTCTATTCTATCCTATCAGCACTACTCATAAAAGTTTTAGACGCGGATAAATACGAATTATCTGAACTACAGACAAATATTACATTATATCAGCTAATCAAATAACTATTTGTGTAAGTTGACTAACAAACGGGCAACAATACTGTGTAATTGACTATAACTCTGAACAAGTATCGATAGATCTTGGAGCGGGCACACAGCCCGGCTGCCGGCGCTGGCTGGCACGATTAATGGAAAAACTCCTGACCCACTAGCATATGCAATCGGGTAAATTTTACTCCTAATATTTTTACAACTGTACGGACACTCCTACTTCTAGAGTTTTACATAAGTAATAATATCATTTTGTGATTTGATAATACAGTCCCATTTTTTGCTAAAAAGATTCTTTATTTTTCCATTTTTAGTTGTAAGTCCATGATCAGATCATAACAATATTTCTATGAGACCAACTTGAGACTGTATTCTTAAAAAACCAAGTATTTTCCAAGTCGGTTCAGGCGTCTTCGAGTAATCGGTGAACACAAATAAAATAAAAAAAATTCGACGAATTGGGAACTCCTTTTTTGAAGTCGTTTAAAAATAGGAAGCACTCTTTAAAAATAGAATTAGGTACCTGTACTTTAGATATATTTCAGTTGATTCCTCGTAATTCAGTAAAATTCTGCTATCGTACACAATGCGCCGTATCCTAAAGAGCGCTTCCTGAAACCTCCCGAAAAGTGTTATTTTTTATTCACCGCAAAATCTCCGCCCGAGTGTTTTGTACCTAAGTAATCTTAAAATAAATAAAATGTTTTCTGAATGAGTATTTCGAGGCACATTCACAATTTTGTAAGTGTACCTCCAACTTATTAGAGCCGGTATGTATATATATCAGTCTTCAAATCTGATGTGGGTATAAGCTGATTCGACACTACGAGAAAATTAACTGCGACGAACTTCGTGATTGAGATAGCCGTATGTATGTTCATGTACCTACATATGATTGAGTTGTGATTCAAGCTCAATTTTCGTAGTGTTGTGTATATTCATGTATCCTGTCTTTCTAAGAGATATCAATGTTGAACACGCTTATCGTGAACATGAATCTTGCGATTATTTTTTTTCTTAACCTTCTAGTTATGGGGTTAAAGTACCGATATTTTTTATTAATACAAGTTTTTAATGTTATGGCTTTACTTTAAATATCTGCACGACCCTCGTACTATTCAAAGCATCCATCAGCACAATGTTTTGAGTGCGTGACATGGAGTCCTACCGTAAAACGTTGTTTTTCACCTCAAAAAAAAGTCGTTTCCCAGCAATAACTTTTGCGTAGAGTTACTTAGTTTGATATACAGAATACTTATTTGACGGCTTCGTGAACGGTCCGTGTACACCATGTATGTAGTTGTCCGGCTGACAACACTATAATTTGGTATATTGGAGCTGATCTGGTGTATAGTGGAACTCTTCATTGTCTACTAGTACACCCCTCGAGTTTGGGTTCATATGATTCCAATACATATTGAGTTTTGACGAGTCCAATATATTTCACTTGGTGTCGAAGGTCTGATGAGCGAGCTTGGACATGGATAGAGGAACTCAAAATATGTATTTTTTTATATTTAATAAAAACACGTTTTTTTTTCGTTTTTTTAAACTACTTTGTTATTGGTCTTTATTTGTGTAAAGGCCATATTTGAGTAATACTGTTTGAACAATAAGTAAGTCTCATACGACTAGTTAACTATTCTATTGCAAAAGTAAATAATAAAACGTCACGACTATATATGTATATGCAGATATAGGAACAACCTATTTCTAATTAGCGGACACAACTTTAGACTACTGTCAGCTACTGACAAAATCTTAATGAGATTAACCAATTCCATTAACATTTTGTCCGACCTGAGTTCGAATTAGAAACTGTATGTCCAGTGGCAGTGTAATATTGATTTCACCTGATATATAAAGAAAATCTTAAAAAATACAAAAACTATTAGGTACCTTAAGTAAACAATGGACAACAAAACGAAGTAATTTCAGGGGAATACATAGATAGTGTAGCTACAGCACTCCCAGGGCGCGCCTCGGATCTTCGACGGATAGTTTATTGTTCAAGATGACTGATAGGCATAATAACCGCACATTAAGCCTCTCATTAGAACAGGGTGATTTCGAGACGAGTAACGACTTCAAATAAAAAGCGCGGAAGAGAAATTGTATGAATCAAGACTACTTTTGACACACAAAAAGAAATATAACTCTCATTTACCACCACAGAGGTTTCTGACACGACTTATTTAAATTGTATTTGTGGAAGGCCGGCTCGCTTTGTTGCGGTAATGTGTAAAGGGTCGGCTTAGCCCCGCAGGCCTTGCCATGGCCGCCGAGGCCCGCGTGGCTCGCGTGGCTCGCCTGGCCCGCCTGGCTCGCTCGGTTCGAACATGCGACAACGACGGGCGTCACCGTATAGTGGTGACAAATTATGACATCCCCGTTACTGTAATAAATGTAGCGCGAATAACTCGCTGTTTGAAAGCTTTCATTTCGCTTGCTTATTTTGTGGCGCCTGTCTTCCTGTTCGTTTCTAAGAATTGAGGATATGCGTTTTTTGTAACGTTGTACGAGAGTGTAAACTTACTGTAAGTTTCATTATGGATGGATGTGAATTATTTATGTGTAATGAGCCTTAGCTGCTGCTGACCATATCACACTATGGTTAGCTAAGCCCAAAACAAACAAGCTGTAGAAACTGCCACTTACCTTGATGTTAGATTAACAGACAAAAATTTATTAAAACTACCTTAAAGTATTAAATCTTTCAGACAAACGACGCTGACGCGACTGTAGACTTAGAAGTAAGCATACAATATTTTAGTGCCGACCGGTTGCGTGACTAGAACACATACCGACGTGATTTTTGTAATGAATCGACCACTCTACTTGTTTCGTAATTATTATTGTATTTTTTATTCGTTTTACCGACACTTTAACTCTGTAATTGTCTAAAATATCTATGAGATCTTAGTTTACCAAAATAGCGGCCAAACTTCAAAATAATGCGATACGAGCAACCCCAATTTATTGTGTTCCTTTTTTCATGTACATCTCCATGAATCGGCATCAGTATCCATACAGCCTATAACTAACTGTATTTATAGCCAATTGAATATAAACCCCGTTGCAAAAAAGAACTCTGGGTTGTAAGTCACTGTACTGGGCTTGCGAACGTAAAAAGATCAACGCTAGACGGAATGTCCGTTCTTAGATTGGTAGCTGTATAGTATAATGCACGAATATTTGAAAACTGAACATCACTTTTTTACATAGGTACCTTCTTTCTTGCAGTAAATATCCGAAATAATGTATGTGTCTATACAATAAACACCTATCGACTTATGTCTAAACATAAATAAGGTATTAAGCGAAAACAGTTTTCGAGTCCATCTGTCTAAATTGATTGTTGTTAACGCATCTTTCATACTGCACATTTAATTTTCATGCACTTTTCTATAGTATAGCCTATATATTTACTAGCTTAGTATGCACCTATTTATGTGTATCGGTTTATGTTGTCAAAATGGTATTTTTCTTATTTATTTAGTTGTACTGTAGGCTGTCCTATTAGACCCAAAGGTTGACTGGTAGAGAATGCCTTAAGCCAATAGTTGGCGAAACGAGACTCAATGTATGAAGATCAAATGTCCTGTTACGAAACGGCACTGTTGTGATGGTATTTTGTTTGGTTTGCAAATCGGGAAACATACCCGACGGGATGTAGGATAGCATAATAGCATAGCATAATCAGCCTATTAATGTTGCCACTGCTGTGTCACAGGCCTCCTCTCTATGAGAGGGAATGGGCTATAATTCACCACGCGGGCAAAGTGCGGTTGGTGAATAATGATACGTCTTCGAGTTATTGGTTCTAGGACATTTACCATGTTTTCCTTCACCATTTTGAGAGCAGTGGTGATGTAATAAATTACACAAAGTAATACGCCTGTATATTTCTATCATACCTATAGATGAACTACTTCTGAATTTTATGTGTAAAACCGACACCCACATCCATACTAATAATTTAAAAAGTAATTCTGTCTATCTGTCAGTCAATACTTTTTTGTTTGCTGCCTCAACAGCTGAACGAATTTTCATTAAAATCCTATAGCAATTTTATCCCGGTAGTATTTCCTGTGGGATAAATTCCGACCGCTCCGCGAGTGAAGCCGCGCGCAGCAGCTAGTGAGTAGATAAATCGTGAAACACTGCGTTGAATATTCATTCAAAACCATTACTATCCATATCCGATAACAACAAAAAAATACATGATATCTGCGCACATGGTATTTCTATTTTGTTTTCGCAATATTCACGTTTGTGCAACATTAACGGATAGATGATCGTACGAATAAGCTGATTTTATTTGCGCTATTTTAGTGTCAGTCCCAGATTAAAAGTTATTCATATTTACTAAGATTTTTCAGTTATGTCCCAACTTTATATGCATAAATCTACACACCCCACTTACCTCTCACAAAACATTCAACAATATACACAATCAAACATTTCCTTGTACACAATGCTCACAAATTACCCTTACTTACCTATAAACAACTCCATTCCTATATCAACTTACCTGCCATCTTCTGCTCGGTCCGGACCCTTTTTGATACAGATCGTTCTCTTTTTAGCACCCAATGATGATGTGTTTATAAATGAAATGACCCCATTTCCGGCCTATATAATTCGATAACTTTTTTAATATAAATGATAGTATTGATACATTTTCTGTATCACTAAGTCAAAGCTGTAGGCCAGATGACTGTAATTCCTCCTTAAAAAATCCTAATGACCACTTTAAAATCCTAACTCAGAATATAAGATCCATCAATCGCAATTTCCATAGTTTTATTACACTCTTACAGAGAATTAACATAGATTGTGAAGCGATTATTTTAACGGAATGTTGGCTTAAAAACAACGTAACGATACCTAACATAGATAGCTACTTAATGTATCATACTACAAACCCTAAAAACCAGAATGATGGCATAGTTGTCTACCTCAAGGACCATCTTGAACACACAGTCTCTGAGATAGATTTCATGGAAGGCACTTGTATGGTATTGAAAATAGGTAACGATATAGCAATCATCTGTATATACCGATCACCCTCCTTTAATAATACGGCAAACTTCTTAATTTCCCTTGACTTAGTACTAAATACACTATCCTCATTCAAAAATGTTACAATAATTGGTGATATCAATATTGATATCGTTCATACCCAAAATGATACTCATGCCTCAGAGTACCTCAACCTAATAGCCAGTCATGGGTTACTGCCTGCCCATACGTTGCCTACGCGTGGCCCTAATTGCTTAGACCACGTGATGCTTAAGTCAAACTACGAAGCGTTAACCCTAGTACTTGATTCATCTGTTACGGACCATAACAGTGTACTACTGTGCCTTGGATACAAAGGAAAATCTTCTAAAGGTTCCAATCGCCCCACTCTCAATAAAATCAACTATAAAACCCTTGACCTGGAGATGAACGATATCAATTTTGATCAGATCTATTGCATAACAAACGCAGATCAAGCTGCGGCCCAATTAATTAATACCCTAAAGTGTGCTATAGATAAAAATTCAACCACCGTTAAGATACCGAATCGTAAACTAATATTAAAACAGTGGGTAACACCTGGTTTACTTCGTTGCATGAGAAATCGTGATAATATGCATAAAGAAGCCATGCTAAATCCGAACAACGATATTTTAAAGTTAACTTACATTAGATACCGAAACTTTTGTCACAAAATTCTAAAAAAGGTTAAGAGAGACCATGATCGAAAGGAGCTAGCAGACGCTGGCACGGATAATAAGCGAATCTGGCAGGTAATAAAACGCGTAACTAACTGTGTTAAATCTAAAACTTCATCTACTGATTTACTATACACTTCAACATCCCCTGAATACTCTGTCAATCAAGTAAACGACTACTTTGCGAACATTGGCAAAAACCTCGCATCCAACATAAAATCTCCAAACCCCCAATCAAAATTCCAGGTACATGTCCCCGACAACTCCTTCTGTAACTCTTTTGTTATTTTACCAACCGATTGCGGCGAAGTTTAATCAATTTTATTCTCTTTAAGATCTGACTGTGCTGTAGGATGGGATAACATTCCTACAGCTCTTCTCAAGCGATACAAAAACCTCCTCATCCCTGTCATAACCCATGTTTTTAACCTCTGCCTCGAAACAAGTACTTTCCCCTTATGTTTTAAAAAGTCAATTATCCATCCTATTTACAAGAGTGGGGGTAAAGACTGTGTCGCCAATTATCGTCCGATTGCCGTATTGCCTATACTATCCAAGATCCTGGAGCGAATAATTAATAAACGACTGATAAAATTCCTGGAAGACAAGAACTTATTGTCAACCGCTCAGTATGGCTTTAGACGAAATAGATCCACCTCTAATGCAGTCCTGGATCTTACTAACCATATAGTCAAAATCCTAGACGAAAAGAAAAAGGTCCTC
Source organism: Noctua janthe (assembly GCA_910589295.1). Lineage (NCBI taxonomy): Eukaryota > Metazoa > Arthropoda > Insecta > Lepidoptera > Noctuidae > Noctua > Noctua janthe. The sequence continues at coordinate 10,630,992 of OU342552.1, forward strand.
ACTATCTTTCTAGATCTGGCTAAGGCGTTTGACACAGTTTCTACTCCCCTCCTACTTCATAAGCTGGAAAAAAATTGGCGTGAGAGGTGAATCTATTCTGAGGGACTATCTACATAACCGAACCCAATGTGTAAAAATTAATAATTATTTGAGTGATGAGCTGCCAATAACATATGGAGTTCCGCAGGGGAGTGTGATCGGGCCGACTCTTTTCCTCGTATACCTAAACGACCTATGCCAGATTAAGTTAAATGATACCAAGATAACGGCGTTCGCAGACGACACTGCACTTTCATTTGTTGGTGAAACATGGCCAGAAGTCTTTAAGAAAGCTCAATATGGTTTTAATATAATTAAGGAATGGTTGGCTAAAAACTCACTAACACTCAATACTGACAAAACCAACTATATGACTTTCTCACTCCGTCAAACCACCCAACCTCCACTCTCCCTGTACCTTGTCGCGCATTCGTGCTCTGTTCCCGACGACCAGATCTGTAACTGTCCCAAATTAGCTCAAGTGACCAATACCAAATATCTTGGCGTAACTCTAGACAATGGTCTTTCTTTCTCACTCCACATTGAGTTATTACAGAATAGAGTTAGGAAACTAATTTATATTTTTAAAACCCTACGTCACGTAGCTGATGCACGATTGTTAAGGCAGGTCTATTTTGCACTTTGCCAATCGTTACTGAGTTATTGCATATCGACCTGGGGAGGTGTGCCAAAAACAAGGTTATTAAAATTAGAAAGAGCGCAAAGAGCTATCTTAAAAGTGAGCAACTTTAAAAATTATATGTTTCCTACCGCCGAACTTTATAAAAGTTGTCAAGTGTTGACTGTGAGGCAACTTTTCATAGCAAAAACTGTCCTAATTCAGCATTCTGCGACCCCATACAAAAAAATCTCCAAAAGGCGTAAAGACATAGTTTGTGTAACTAGGAAAAGTAACCTTACCCATTCCATTAGGTTCAATTATTTTCTTGCACCTACATTGTACAACAAATTGAATAAAATACTCCCGATTTACCAACTATCTAGCCGCGATTGTAAAAATCTAATAACTAAATGGCTTCAAGGACTGACCTACCAAGAGACGGAAAACCTCTTAAGTACAATGCCGTAGTATAATTACATACACAAATACACACAGACACACACACACACACACACACACAGACACACACACACACATATCTAAACGCAATTACACCCACACTTACACATCTCTATTAAAAATCTCGCTCACACGCGCATGCATACAAAGAAAATTTTCCTTTAGTTTTTAATTTCTACCTTATTTTATCTTTTGTTTTCTCGCATTGTTAATAAGATCTAGAGTGCATAAAAAAAAAAAAAATTAAAAAAAAAAAAAAAAAAAACTTTGAATCTCGTGTGAAATTGTCTTAAAATTTTATAGGGGAAAGGGACTGGTATCTTTAACACAGGTTACTCTGTAATCTAGCTAAGATGCCAGTTGCGATCCGTACTGTGACTATAAAACCACGATCACTGTTATTTTTGTAACTATCTAATCTTAAGGTTTTATACTGTGAGAACAAATAAAGCTTTATTATTATTATTATTATATATTGTATTGTTTGTTGACTTCAGTATTACACAGTAATATACGGAGAAAAGCTGCTACCCTGGTTACAGTCAATTTTTGCTATAGACAGTAAGTCCATTATTATTGAATAATTGACTCACCCTAAGCTTTTTTTAATACGTAATCGCAACAGAAATTCAGCTGCTGCTATTTTCTTCTGTTTTAAAAGCAGTCTTTAGAAACCACAAATGGGAGAAAAAAGGGTTAAGAATTAATGGAGATTATCTGACTCACTTACGCTTTGCAGACGATATTGTTATTTTTGCTAAAAACTCTATTGATCTGGAAGACATGATAACGGAACTAACACGTGAAAGTAAAAGAGTGCGCCAGACGGTTAAACTGGAAAAAAAATTAAACGAACAGAGAAACTAGGAGCATCAGTGTTGAAGGAGTAAATATAGATTATGTAAAAGATACATATATCTGGACCAAATGGTTTCCTTTAACAATTGCTCAAGCAATGAAATTCGCAGACGTATTTTTATGGCATGGAATAGATACTGGAGTTATAAGAAGATACTGAAAAATAAACAAGTAAAAATACATACAAAGAAGTAGTTTTACGAAATAACAATTCTTCCATGCTCGACGTACGGTTGCCAGGCCTGGTCCTTGAAAAAAGAAGATGAAAATAGACTAGCAATATGACAAAGGAAAATGGACAAAAGTATGTTAGGTATAAAACAAAAAGACAGAATTAACAATAAAACTATCGGACAAGAAACAAAACTTATGGATATTTTTAAAAGAATAAGAGTTCTGTAACGATTTTTCTTTGACTTTGACCAGTTAAACATTTAAATAATATTAAATTTAAAATTTAATTCAAAAACCCCCATCGCAACAAAAAAAAGCGACCAAACATTTGAAAAGTCAATAAAATGGCTGAGCCGGTTTTGATAAAACATGTCTAATTGTAATATATCATGCCCTTTCATTTGATACCCCACTTGGGTATATTTGAAAATATTCGATTATTCATCACCACTTTCACCCCCATGTCTAAAATGGCTGAACTGATTTTGATAATACAAGTCTAATTGTAATATACACATGATTCGCTTTCATTTGATACCCCAGTTAGGTATATTTGAAAATATTCGATTTTTCATCCCCCAAATCTAGTAAATGGCTACACCGATTTTGATAACACATGTCTAACTGTAATATAGACATCATGCACTTTAATTTGATACCTCACTCGGGTATATTTGAAAATACTCAATTTTTCATAGCCACTTTCATTCCCCATAACTAGTAAATTGCTACACCGATTTTGATAAAACGAACCATCGCCAAAAAACCAGCTTTCAAATAAAAAAAAACTGCATTCAAATCGGTTCACGCGTTTAAGAGCTACGGTGCCAGAGACAGACACACACACATTGCGGTCAAACTTATAACACCTCTCTTTTTGCGTCGGGGGTTAAAAGTGGAACTGGGCTGGCCATATCTGCAGTATGGAAAACAACCGTTACACCAAGAAAGCTACTGAATGGATACTTAAAGACGAAACCAGAAGTAAAGGTCGGCCAAAGAAAAGGTGGGAAGACATATTCAGAGAATGTTGGACCAAACTGGATGACCCAAGCCCGGGACAGAAATATGTGGAGAATAATGGGGGAGGCCTACGCCGAGGAGGCGACTACTACTTAGATATACCTTATTTATCTGAATTGAACTATTGAATACTTGCGACTGTTGAATATATTTCAGTTATAGTTTACTTATATATAGAACTAATTATATCAGTGTATGAGAAATAATACTATATATAATAAATATACTAAGTTATATTTAAGAAATAGTGTAGTAGAATAAAAGGCTTTTTTTTTAATTTTATATAAGCTTTTTTTTAATTTGTAATCTGTGCGATAATAACGGAAACTCATCGCAACAGGAAATCAAAGCTGCTGTGGTGTGCACCCCAGGGGTTGCTAGATCTCATGGCGACATGGAGAGAGCGACTGTTGCAACCCCGTGCAGGGCACGCTACTATAGTGGCGATAAGTCCCCTCTTTGAGGAGTGGCTAGAGAGGCGCCACGGCGCCCTCACCTACCGCCTGACGCAGGTCCTCACCGGACACAGTTGTTTCGGGAGGTTCCTGCACCGAATCGGGCGGGAGGAAACGCCCGGGTGTTTCCACTGCGAGGATCGTCCGGAGGACACGGTGGAGCACACCGTAGAGGTCTGCCCCGCTTGGGCGGAGCACCGCCGTGTCCTTGTAGCGGCGATTGGCGGCGGCGATCTCTCGCGTCAGGCCCTGGTTCAAGCCATGGTCCGGAGCGAGAGGGAATGGGAAGCCGTCACCACCTTCTGCGAAGCAGTCATGCTAGTAAAGGAGGTGGCGGGACGTGAGAGGGAAAGAACCTCACGTCCCAGCCGCCGCGGGAGACGCCCTGGGCGTCGGGGGTCACGTGGTGGCTCCCGGCCACCGTAGGCGCGGGCCTGTGGTCGGCGAGTTATGGGCTAGCTCGCTGTCCGGCCGTCTTATGACGACAGGCCGTGTCGACGGCGCGTTCGTGTTCCACGCGCGCCTCAAAGAGATGTCAGCAACCACGTAGGGGTCCGCATGGACCGATGCCTGCCAGGGCTGCGGGACTGTTCGAAAGAGATACCGTGGCCCTGGAACACAAAGGGCAAAGAAGGAACATGGATGGGTTTTAGTCAGTACAAGTCTGACACTCCCTTCCGCATTTTGATGATTTCCCATCCGAAAAAAAAAAAAAAAAAAAAAGGGGTTGCTAGATCAAGTTTTTTAATTTACCCTAATATTTTTTTTTCAAAAATGTATCGAATGTAACTTTTCCCCCATTCGATGTTTTAAATGGTAAATGAAACAAACTAAAGAAGTAGAGATATAAAACTATGTTCATTCACAAAAAAGTATCACTTGGTATCGAATTGTTTGCCTGGTCCCGTTCACGCACGACTCCATGCAAGCGACTTACTATACGCAAATTATTGATACATCTTCGATTGCAAAATGTTTCTTGATTTCATAAATTTTAGATTATTTTTAGTGTTGTAACTTTTTGTTTATTTCCTTTAAAAAGGGGCAAAAATACCCAAATGACCAACACGTGACAGCATTTGTCGAAAATTTAATTGTATATTTCCTCGCTGTAGGTGTAAAAAGTAGAGTATGCTCGTCGAGGATAAAGGTGTCTTTGGCTAGCTTAAATCCATCACTGCTCTAAGGATTCTAGTGCTAACTCTCTTGCTTCGCCCAGGAATAAACTCAACGCTTCCTCGTTCCGCTTGGGAGCCCTACAATCCCACTCTGCGCTCGGAATTCAAAATAGTGCTCGTGACGTAAGACACTGCTTTATCACCTTAGTGCAAGATCTACGATTGGCTCTCCATTTCCAAGAGGAAACGAACGTGATTTGAAAAAAATCTCGCCTTTGAACTTTACATCCGCGAAAACTAATTTAGTAGGTAGGTAAATGTACTAAGATACTGTTTCGTACCCAAACATTAATTATTGTTGTAACGTATTATTAAAACAACAACAATGGAGCGACCTCGACATGTAAAATGAAAGGACTCCCTTATTTTCTTGTACCTTGTAAGACGAGAACAAATTAAGATTTAGGTAAAAGAAAAAAATTATGAAACCTTAAAATGTAATGGGCGATTTCATGTTTATTGAAATGAACAATATTTGTGCGTTCGCATTGATCACGTTGATTAGTGACACGCGAGGCGTCTGGCACGCGACGCCGCGCCGCCGCACCGCGCCGATACCGCGCCGACACCTCGCGCCACACTTTACATTTCTAACTCATCCGCCAGCTGCGCTGCTCACTCACTAACGTCCATGACATATTTGAAACAGTAGATACCTATTCACGATAAAACGCGGAGGGTCGCGCGCCGCAGCTGCTTAGCAATCTGTCCGCCGCCACCAATGGCCTATTCTCATCAATCATCACATTTGGTACACTGCGGAAACAGAAATTGTATACATTTTTCCTATTTTACCAACCGCGCTCGCCTCAGGTAAGTTATTACCTCATGCACTCATTATTTGAAGTCCCGTCTGGCGTACTGTCATTCCGTAGGACTGTTTTCTGAACAACTGATACTCGGACGGAGGTCATTCTAGCCGAGTGCAATTAGACTTTAAATAAAACGAACGCAGTTTATAGTAGTCGGATTTCAATGGGGCTTTTATTATTGCGTTCCTATTGGAGAAGAACGTTAAATATTTGTTTTAGTTTTTATTCTCTGTGGATAGCTGATATGATATGGATATTTTTAGGATAATATCTATGTTGCCTGCCATAAAAAAAAATTGACAAAAAAGGCCTTCTTTAACTTTTACGTAGGCGATTTCATGATATTTCAGAATGAATTTTTAGTCACCTCACTCATAAATGTGGTTTTCTTAAATGTCATTAAACTACTAATTTGCTTTTAAGGAAATTATTTTTGCTTGCAACCTATAGGTACCTACCTAAATGAGTCCATCTTCTGGACTCTTTTATTACATTTTTACTTTGAACTTGTAGCTAATGATTGCAGTTCGAATGTGTCTTTACAGTATTTTCTGAATTCTTATCATAGCATGACTTGATACTATTAAGAACATCTTCGACACATACTTGAAGTATATAGCGTAGTTTCTCAGCACCTCTCACTCAGTCAAAGGTCAGGCAACGTTTTCTGCTGGCTTTATATAGAAATAGACTGACATCAATAAAGTGACGAAAATATAAGTTGTCTCCGGTGTGATATAATCATGATGTCGTGCACCGTGCATTACTTTTGTTTGTTTTCGGTGATTAGGTACATGTTCCAAATGTCGGTGACAGTATCTATAACATTACCAGCACGCGTAGCATGACCACCGTAGAAACGGGTTTTGTCAACGGAAGAATCGACAAAATGACAGATTTCTTTTGTTGATCTGTCAATTTGACGATTCTTCCGTCGACGAAACACGTTTTATTTATCGCTAGTGCAAATAAATAAACAATAAACTAGAAATATAACCGACCACAACGGCAGACATTTACCTTGTAGTGTTGCCAGAACAGAACAACAAATCACTCGACTACTTTTTTATTTTAGAAAGAGAATTAGTTTTATTTATTTATACTAATTTAGGTAATTATTTTTCTAATTGCCGATTAATATTAAGTGACATTCGTTTTAGTATATGCGAAACCTGAAACTCGTGTCTAGTATTTTATGTAAAGAATCTATGTACAAGATTTCAAAACGGTATTATGAAAAATCACAAAGTTATAGGGTTATTCTGTTATCTGGTTGTCCGCATAAAAACGCAGCGCGCCCCTGCGCGCGCCTTCTGTGTCGTCTTGAGCAGGCGCGGTCCCAGTCTAAGTTGGGGGGGGGGGGGTCACAAAATTTTTTTGAATTCTTCCTCGAAAAAGGTTAGTTTCTCTTGTTGAACGATTAAGATGGAAATTAGGTAATAATTTATATTCCAAAAAAGCGGTTTTAAGAAGGTTTATCAAATTGGCGTGTATGATTTTGGGGGGTTGTCAAGACCCCCTGTGCCCCCCCCCCCCTCCGTGGGACCGCGCCTGGTCTTGAGCTCATTGATAATAATAATTTGGCAGTATGTACCTAAATGTTTGCGATAGGCATTTGTGTCGCTCGGTGACCAACTTGAAGCCTTTTTAAAATATTTTTGGGACAAAATAAAACATGGTTTAAAAATGATTGGAATCGATTCAGTTACTTATTCTGAACAAACTATATTCAGGTTTTGCATAGACCAAAAATAATGTTGTATAAGCTATTTAGACTAAAGAAAACTCGTTTATGTCACATCGAAATTTTATTTTACATGGTAACATTATAGTATATTCAAGTTGTTACACAGAGACGACAAGAAATCAAAGTATCGCCATCTTTATCACGTTTTGTAGCCCCCGCCTGGTTCAAGGTCACTCATACACAGTTTACGTGGACTGGTTGAGCCCCGTACCGCGGACAGATTGAGTCCAGTTCCCGCCGATACGGCCGGGACGGTCGTTCTATTTTCAACTGGAATTTAGGCAACATGTCTGTCCCAGGTGCTAAGTGAGCTTCGTGTAGTTACGGGCTTAGAATTAAACACGGATTAAAAATGAAATACTTTGTCCAATTCCTGGCTTCTATCGCAGTACAACATGCCGGCTAATTTGTATTACTTACATCTCGACTATTACGTACATATTGTAAAACAACATAAGGACATATAATTTAAAACACGATGATTCAACTTGAGACTGGTCAAGTATCGCAAGGGATGCAAAGGTTGGGACCAAATATTGATGTTTTTATTTCATATAAATTCCGATATAATCTTTCTATAGATATTGTATGTCTCACAAGAGTTTATATGAAATACAATATATTCAAACATGCACATGCCGCCCACAACGAAAAAAGTAAAAATCTTTTTCGATACGATACACCATTTAACATGAAATTTATTGAAATACTCGCAAATACGTTTGCTTTGCAAAATATCCATTAAAATTAATCATTTTTGCTGATACAATTTTCTCATTCAACTCCGTTTACACGGAAGTTTTCGCATGTGTACATAAATTAAAAACCCGGCTACATTCGGTTATTATTTGCAAAAATATGAATGGAGACTTAAATAATAACTGGCTTATTCCCGCGGCTTCGCCTGCGTGGAGTACGATAATTGTCACACGGGATCATATTACCGGGATAATATATCCTATGTGTTAATCCAGGTTATAAACTATCTGTGTGCTAATTTCATCCAAATCCGTTCACTAGATTTTTGCGTGAATGAATAACAAACATCCTTCCACATAAACTTTCGCATTTATAATACAAGTATTAGTAGGATTATCATAATATAAGCCTCTTTTTGTGGTCCTAAAATAATCTCCATATTGATTTCCCAAAAATACTAAATCAATGCGCTAACATTCTAGATGGTCATTTTGTGATGTGCCCTAGCCCACGTAACTGCGACCCACTTGGATGTGGCGTGGTTGGTTCTAATCCAGTTATTGTTTAGTTTTAATTTACCGAAATACATAATCATGTTCTTTGGGCGGAGACCAGGGGGGTTACTATGACGTCTTAAAGCAGGAGTAATTCCAGTGTGGGGAAAGAGACAGAGCTATACAGGTCATCTAGCGCCATCTCTTTTCCACGCTGGAATTACTCCTGCTTTACGACGGCGTGGTAGGCCACCTAGAGGGTTACTATGACGTCTTAAAGCAGGAGTAATTCCAGTGTGGGAAAGAGACAGAGCTATACAGGTCATCTAGCGCCATCTATTTTCCACGCTGGAATTACTCCTGCTTTAAGACGGCATGGTAGGCCACCTAGAGGGTTACTATGACGTCTTAAAGCAGGTGTAATTCCAGTGTGGAAAAGAGACAGAGCTGTACAGGTCATCTAGCGCCATCTCTTTTCCACGCTGGAATTACTCCTGCTTTAAGACGGCATGGTAGGCCACCTAGAGGGTTACTATGACGTCTTAAAGCAGGAGTAATTCCAGTGTGGGAAAGAGACAGAGCTATACAGGTCATCTAGCGCCATCTATTTTCCACGCTGGAATTACTCCTGCTTTAAGACGGTATGGTAGGCCACCTAGAGGGTTACTATGACGACTTAAAGCAGGTGTAATTCCAGTGTGGAAAAGAGACAGAGCTGTACAGGTCATCTAGCGCCATCTCTTTTCCACGCTGGAATTACTCCTGCTTTAAGACGGCATGGTAGGCCACCTAGAGGGTTACTATGACGTCTTAAAGCAGGTGTAATTCCAGTGTGGAAAAGAGACAGAGCTGTACAGGTCATCTAGCGCCATCTCTTTTCCACGCTGGAATTACTCCTGCTTTACGACGGCATGGTAGGCCACCTAGAGGGTTACTATGACGTCTTAAAGCAGGTGTAATTCCAGTGTGGAAAAGAGACAGAGCTTTACAGGTCATCTAGCGCCATCTCTTTTCCACGCTGGAATTACTCCTGCTTTACGACGGCATGGTAGGCCACCTAGAGGGTTACTATGACGTCTTAAAGCAGGTGTAATTCCAGTGTGGAAAAGAGACAGAGCTGTACAGGTCATCTAGCACCATCTCTTTTCCACGCTGGAATTACTCCTGCTTTACGACGGCATGGTAGGCCACCTGGAGGATTACTATGACGTCTTAAAGCAGGAGTAATTCCATTGTGGGAAAGAGACAGAGCTATACAGCTCATCTAGCACCATCTCTTTTCCACGCTGGAATTACTCCTGCTTTAAGACGGCATTGTAGGCCACCTGGAGGGTTACTGTGACGTCTTAAGGCAAGAGTAATTCCAGTGTGGGAAAGAGAGAGCTATACAGGTCATCTAGCGCCATCTCTTTCCTCTTTTACTCCTGCTTTAAGACGTCAAGGTAGGACACCTGGTGGCCTGAAATACAAGCTTGTTCGGTTTAGCTTAGGCACCAGTCTCCCACGATATTTTTCTTTAGCCCTGGACAAAAATTTTTGTTTTGGATATCGTGTTGTGAAAATTAATAAATAATTAGTATATTATTAGTATTTTCGTCTCTGTATGTGTGACCGCGTTGTTCTTCTGATTACGCAACGGATATTGATGCGGTTTTCACCATTATTAAGAGAATTTTCATGTGTATAATAATTTAATATTAACCTTACGTAAGACATAGTAATCTCAACGTTTTGCCAAGTCGTAAAATCCATGCGAAGCTAAGGTGGGTCCAGGCGGGTCGGTACCAGTTTATAAAAAGTTGTGAAAGTTCCAACGGTAGGGCTTTTAGTACGTTTTTTGTGATATTCTTTTTTTTTTTTTTTTTTGTTTTTCGAACTTTTTGTGTATTCAGTTTTTCGTTTAGGTACTGACAGTTAGCTTAATTCTGACTATATGCACCAACTTACGTCAAGAAAAACCTTTTTTTTTTTTAATTATTGTAAAGATATTTGTAAGTTAACATTGATTAATTTTTAACTTATTCTAAGCATAAATTTTGGACGTACAGAGGACTGTTTTACAAAATATCAATAAGACATTATGGGGCTGCTCATTTTGGCAGTACTCAAGACTTAAGCTTATGGAAATACGTTAACACGGTTCCCGTAATACGTAGATGGACAGTTTAATTGGATAAATTAGCATATCATTAAGCACTCCTGCCTATATCTCAGATAGAGAATACGTGTCAGCAACATTATTCGAATAACGTCTAACATGTTATGCATCTGACATAATTATCGAGATAATCAGATTATTTAGAAATTATACCTAATAAATTGTGTGTGATGTCGTAGGCCCGTAGCAAACATTATCTCACAGCCTATTTGGGGTAAGCAGGATTCAAGTCTGTAGTTTTAAGACCTACTTAAAAATAGATAACCTCATATATAAAAATCTCATGTCACGGTGTTTGTGGCTGCACTCCTCCGAAACGGCTCGACCGATTTTTTTGATTTTTTTATGTATATTTGGTAGGTATGAGAGTAGGTTGTAATGTATATTTCACACGTTTTATTTCACGCGGATGAAGATCGCGGGCAACAGCTAGTGATGTATAAATACGTATAGTGATTCAGTTTTTTTTAGATAATTTTCCGATTCTCAAACTAAACGAATCTGTTAACCCGTAAATTAGACGCTATCGTTTCCCTCAACCTAGAAATGTTCGTAAACCAAAGCCTGCATGTTACCATAATTATAGCCATAAGGCGACTTTCAATAATTACAGTTTTAACACTGATTGCTTACCATCACGCCACCTAACGGTATTTTGCGTAGCTCGAGTAATTCGATGGCTTATAGTCTCTCTTTACTTCAACTTGTGCGTGAGGTCAATTCATTTTCCAATCCGCCGATACTTGACTACCTATTTCTTACGTAGGTACCTCTGCCACAGTAAAATATATAAGTACGGGTATCTTTTCATTCAATTTCACAAATAGCTACTTAAGATTCGGTCCGCTACCCCGTCTGCCACGAGTATCTAACAATTTATTGCGCATGATTAAAAACGTCCATTCAATAACTTTACTTGTTAGCATATATATTATGTAGATGTCTAACAAAAACGTATGAACACACGAGATTAGTTTTTGTAGAGCAGCCCCAACATTTGGCCCGAAAACTCAGTCCCCGACAAATACAAACGTCTATAAATACCAACTTAGGTAGCGGAAATCCGCTCTCCGGCCGGAACAGCTGCCATATTCATTTTTATACGTATGAGTATACCGCCCCGAAATTGGAATAACGGAACACTTGGTGAGGACTGAGGAGTCAACTCAACATTGCACACATTATTGTACGTACTTAGGCCCGCTTTGAAATAGTCAGTATTTAATTATATATTTGTATTGGTAAGTAGGTAGTTTCTTTATTACTTTTCATACAAATTGAAAATTTTTCAACTGATTCAAAGCAAAGTCTGAATTTCCTAAAAGTTGCGAAAATCAATACGAAGGTTGCTCTCTTTATTAAGTCAAACAACTGCTTTTATCCTATTGCCTTTGTAAAGGTCCAGTACCTCTACCATGAGATGTCATCGAAAAAACACGCGCTAGCGTTGAACTCGCTAGCGTGCTAACGTGGATCAAATAGATTTCGATAATGCTTGCACCATGAGATTTACGGAATCTTACGCAGGCGCTAAGGTAAGCTCGATAGATCGTGTCCTCTAACTAACTTCACTCTACTCCTTAGAATACTTTCGTCTATGCTTCACTACTTATGTTTTGTTTCTTTCTTTCTCACTAATAAGAAGAGAGAACGGCTCGTAAGCTCAAAATGTAGTGTTATCGCTATGCTAAAAATGTTAAGACAGTCAATATCACAAAATAAACCGACAAAATAGAAAACTTGACGGTTAGTGGACTACTAATGGTATTTGGTGGTTTTTGAATTTTTATTCCTTATAATATATCACTGTCGCCATTCAATTCAATTTGTTATGATTTGTTATTTTGTTTGTTGACGTTGTGTGGTTTGAAAGTTTAAAACAATAAATTATTTGGATTATATTTTAATACAATGAGGACCAGTGTCACAGTTTCAATTGTTGGTGGAGTTCATGGAAAGGTATGTTTCTACTTTCTGTTAAATTATTTTAAAACGTATTAGTTACAGAATTCCCAAATAGTTGCCCCTCAAGCAAGTAGATATGCCAAGCCACTTGAAAAAGTGTAATAAGTTAGGTAAGTTCCAGTGTCTAAAAATACTAAAGACGTGAGGAATGCAACAAATAAACAAAAAAATGGTTATGAATTTGATTTGACTAAATTTAATTTAAAGGCACAGCTTGCTAGTACGTAAAATATAAATAATATAGTCTAGATAAAAACATGTATGTTTAAAACATATCATATTGAAGGTAACAAAATGTCTTCAAATTGCTAAATAAGCTCTTGCAGACATTATTTTCCCTTTATTACACTCAAAAACGTATATAATTTTAATGTAAACATATGTTTCACACGTCAAAATGCTAGTGAGCTACGTTACTACTATCGCAAGCGTATAATTCGATAGCTGCTGTAGAATTAGTGAGTCATGGGATAAAAACACCAACACGGACGGAAAACTTCACCAATATTCAGTAACAACATAGAAGTAGATTAAATAAAAAATATTAACGCTTTCAAAATATTATCAAATTCAAATAATTACGTTTCCAGCTTGCTTAATTGCTATTTCGGTAAATACCTGTATTTGGGTGCAACGATCGACGAAATTACCTTAACGTGCTTTCCGTGCCTCGGAAAGCACGTTAAGCCGTTGGTCCCGGCTGTCATATGTAGATCTTTGACAGTCGTTAAAGGTAGTCAGTGGCTCAAAAAGTCTGACAACCAGTCTTACCAAGGGGTATCGTATTACCTAGTACTAACTGGGTTGTGGAGGTCAGATAGGCAGTCGCTCCATATAAAATACGGATATTCAGCTGCATCTGGTTAGACTGGAAGCCGACCCCAACATAGTTGGGAAAAGGCTAGGCAGATGATGATGATCGACGAAATTACCTAACATAGGTACGAAATCTATGTAGTGAACATAAACTGTTTAGTAGATTAGTCGTAACTGATTACAAGTCTTTAAGTACATATGATGCCTTTCCATTTGGTACAACTGGACTTAGTCGCGGATCGCTGCGGGTCTTTATGGAGATGAAACATTCGTAATGAGATCCACACTGAAGGAACGCTCCGGACCGCTTTGCATAATATAGATTCCTCAGAAAATACGAAACTCGAGAGCCGGTTGTTTACCGAGCCTGGCTCTCGAATGTCGCTCAAAACAAATGTTAATAAAATCGTCAAATTATAATACATTTATTATTCAGGACTCAATTTTAAACCACACTTGACCAGCTCCCTTATTAATATGTAATAACGTACCGTTATCCATAATTAAGCTTTACGCTAAAATCATTGTGCAAGTATTAAAAAGGTTGAAAGCTGATGAAAATAATTAGACAAGTCGTAATCAAAACTGGTTCCAAATGTGTCTCACTGTTCCTTTTGTTTGGATCGTAACTTATTACAGTGTTGTGAAGTTTACCCTTTTTTTTCTATAAAAATAAGTTAATATTTCATGGTTTTCCTTGCATTTAATTTATCATGTTTGTTAGAGAGATTTGATCCTTATGATTGAGCCTATCGATTAATGCCATAAAAGTACAGGATGTTTTTGTTTTAGAATTTAGCTGGCTAATTTCCAAATAAAATAACAACCTGTTATGTTTTTCGGTTTTAGCCGGTTCGATTCCCGAGTGTGGCAAGCGAATTTTCGAAAAACTTTAAATGCACATTTCTTTTTTCTAAGTAAAGGAATGTTTCTTTTGAGTTAAATTTTCTATCTCCGAGTATTTTGAGTATTTTACCTTCAGGTGGCGTTGAAAAATTCCACCCTGTATAATTGTATATTTTACTCCCCTTTTTAAGCGGTAATACTTAACTGTGGCTTTAGAGTACCTACTCCAGTTTTAATAAATATCTATATTTAAATATATGGAGTTTGTTATCAACATCGAAGATCTGAGCAAATTCGTAAAGGCCAATGTGCTAAGTGCCTATTTTAGGACTGTTCGATAATATCGTTTCTGGCCAATCCGTTCAGGTTCACAGTCACTACTATTAATATCTAGCTAGACAATGCCTTTAGGCAATGCAGCAATGCTTCTAAATTTAATTAGATAGTTTTGCAATGTTATGTATTACTTAAAACTAACATAACATCACGCCAGTACTCCCTCGAAGGGTAAGGCAGACGTTTACCTAAGCTACACCCTCATATCACCAGTAAGGTTTAAGACAAATTTAATAAAAGTTGAGCGTATTGCTAATATTTACAAATATACAATTAATTGGAGTTTTATAAATAGATAATAGTTAAACTCAAGATTTGCCAAATGCATATCTCCCCACATGGGGAAATGTGCATTTATCCACATGGTTAGGTACATAATGGCCATTTTTTCATTGATTTGCTACTTACAGCTGTTCTGCTACTAAAGCGTTTCAAGGCGCGGTCCATCCGGCTGGACTGACTGCGGACACCAGTCTTTAATAGATATATCATTACATTATCTACCGAAAGTCCGAGTTAGCTCTATTCAATTACTCACACAAAAAAACACCATGTGCTGGACAGCCCAGCGTAGCTAGACAATGAAATGACAATTATATGGACCTCCTTATAGACCAGATATTGTATTAAAAATTAAGTCTTTTGTACATAAAATGATGTAAGTTCACCCACGCTTTTCCTTAAGATACTTCATAAAGAGGTCCTCTAAATCCTTAGTTGTGACAAGAATGTCGCGTCGTACAATGTCGCATTTCCGGCGTACTTAACTAAACGTTCAATTATCTGGTCCGACATCCGAACGAGCACTCTTGGAAATCCTACGATCCTCAAGTTTATCCAGTAAACGACTTACAACATTCAAATAGCTGCAAGTTATGCTTCCACTTAGTATTACACCTATTTTTAGCATTTAATAGAACAAAGGACTCGTTTGAGGAACATGTTTTGTTAAAAAACGCGTTCATAAAGAACATGTTAGCAAAAAATGCATTTAACCTACAATCCTATTGTATTAATTATTAATTAATATTATGAAATGTAAAATGAAATTTTACATTTGCACGTTTACATATTTGTTAGTCAATCACGCAAAAATGGCAAAACAGTTTTGGATGGAATTCGACACACAATTAGTTCATAACAGGGCATAGCACACAGGATACTTTTACCTCAGGAAATGACATGGCGCAGACAAAGTCGTTTCAATGGTTTCCCTGATCCTAAATAAAAAAACACGGTTTGGGAGCAATAAAAAATGTCGCAACGATTGCTACTACTACCACGAGGTTAGCAAATCGCATTGAAAAATGTTCACAATACTCTCTCACAAAGCTATTGAGAAAGTGAGTTATCGGTTATAAATAGGTTATCAAGCACTAAAAGGCGTTTATTTTGACCGACATTCAGTACTCGTTAACCACTTAATATTTTACGACGTAATCGATATTAATATAGTGCCAATAAAATTAACAATCTCCGGAGACCGTCTGTAGCAAAGGAAACAATTGACAAAAACAATAAACATTCAGTTCTTGCTTCGTTAATTAATGATTTGCATAAATATTATGTTGATTTTAGTTCATAACAGACAACACGTAAAAGTAAATTTCATGTTATTGGACGTAGTTCTGTGAAATTGAGCCAACCCACAAACTGACTTAACAATATATTATATAATTACATTATATCACGCCTGTAACACCCGAAGGGCTAGGCAGAAGAGTACATAATAGTGCACCCACATTTCGCCAATTATGTTTAAATCCTATGATAAAAGAAGTAACAACAGTTTATTTCCACAGAGTTGGGGTCATGCGAGGAGCCGAGGCAGGCAGTGATCCGGGAGCTCATATGCACGGAGGCCGATTACATCCGCCACTTGCTATCAATAGTGCAGGTGAGTACCTAACCTATTAATTAGGAGGTCCAAGTCATAAAGAAACATCATCATATGACAAGCCTTTGCTCAGTCTAATCGAATGCGGCTGAATACCATTGTTTTACATATAGGGACTGCCTATCTGACTTACATAACCCAGTTAATGGATATTACGAAACCTCTTGGTAAGGCTGGTCGTCAGACTTTTGTGCTTATGACTCAGCTGGGACCAACGGATTAACATGCCTACCGGGGAAAGCGGTATGTAGGTAATGGATGGTTGCCCATCCACGCACTGACCACAGAAAGCGTTGCTTAAGATTAAAGGTCGACTCGTGTGGCTGTTATTATTTAGCTAAATGTTACTCCAGATTATATACGAAAAGCCATCAACATACTATTATAGTCGCATTATGGTATAAATAAACAGCCTCTTGGCATCTTTATCCAAAAGAAAAATATAAGTAAAGCACCTATGTCTATATTTAACAAGACAGCATCCCTATGTGAACAGCCGCGACATATTTTAAAACAAAGTTCCTGACCGCATCACTGTTTATGTTCGGGTTACCCTCGAATACTGTTGGATGAACTTTACTACTGTTGTTACTACATTTATAATGTACCAGCGACCCGCCCGGCTTAGCACGGGTGCAATTAAAATTTTTATGGGGTTTTTGAACAAAGGTAGCGTTCAGCTGACTTTTACGGTGGTTTTCCAAAAAAAATCACTCAAAACACATCCAAGTCGCTTGAGACGTCTTCAAGTGATGCTCCGTCATAAATGTGGCAATTGATTTTATTTAATTATATAAAATACCAAGGAATGCCAAAGATGTGGGTGGCTATAAGAATAGAGGTAAACCAAAGAAACAACGGATGGACTGTGTGAATAATGATTATGGCTAGAAGGAGGAGACCGCTGAGATGACGGGTAATAGAGAAGTAGAAGAAGACATACCGCGCCGACCCCAAAAAAATTGGGGTAAGGGCAGTAAAATTATGATGACATTGATGATTAGGTATAACGAAGGTCGAACATATATACCTACTACGGCACGTGGATGTACCAAATAATTGCAATTATTTCGACACAAGTCGGATTAAAGACAGCGACCCGAGGGCTTTCGTCAAATCATTCGTTGGTTTTTCCAACGGCAAATGCTATCATATTTTTTCATTAGATTGGACCCATCTCGGATCAAGTATAACTTACGGGACGTCTGTTGTTTCAATATTGAGTACCCTACGTGAACTTGAAATATGAAACAATGATAACACACCCCGAAAGTTTCTAATAACTAATAGAATTTGAAAACTTTAGAGTTAGAGAAAAAAATATTTGTCTATTTTTATAATTATTATGTTCGAATGTGTGCATTCGCAAAGTTCGCCGCCTCTTAAGGTAGCCATATACGCTAGGTGTATCTGGTTCGCCTGAACAGTTGGACCGTACAGGTAAATCGGAACGTGTATGTTGAAAAACTGTGAAGGTATCCTCAAGAGTCAGCTCAAGCTTACCTGACGGATGGGTACACCCTAGCATGTATGGCTGTCTTTATAAAGTAAAATATAATAACACTGCAACTAACTCCTAATTTGGACGCAAAACTAAACATGCGTTTATTATTATTTTCGGTTTACTCATAACTTCCTTGAGATAAGTAATTTAACAAAAAGTTCTCTTTTCCAAAATACGCTTCTCCTACCAGGCACGTTGCTTCTAAAGTAGGACACGGACACTTCGTTTTCCAACAGACATCTCACAACACCGAATATGTTAAAAAGAGTTGCGTTAATTCCAAAGCCTGAGAAGTTTCCTGCTTGCGTGTTTACGCACAAATAAGTTGAAATGCGGCTACCCTTAAGGTGGCTGCACACTCTCGCTGAGACTCGAGCCGAGCGTCTACTAGAGCCCGTCTAGCCTCGGTGCTCCTCGCTCGGTTGGAAACTCTCGCACTTGTCCTCCCTCGGAGTGTCTCGATGACAGTGTACAGTCACCTTTACGTAACGCACACGATATTGGTTTACACAGCGATGCGACCTCACATGTGTGATAAAATTACTCAGTTTGTTTACGAAAACGTAATTAAAATTCCTGAAGGATTAAAAACGAATGTTCCCAAACCTAATCTAAAAATAAACATTTATGCGGTATTACGAAGATTGAATTTTAAGCAAATTTCTCAATTACGTAAGTACCTACTGTACTGTGTTTACCATTCGGTAAATATTTTAGAATCACTGTACTTTTCCTTCATGTAATAATCTCGTTGTATGGTATGCTAGAGCAGGTACTTTACTAGTACCGTGTACTAAAGGTACATATTATGTTAACTTAAGTCTACAAAGCACTAAAGGATAACAATTTTTCCCTAATTGCTAAAGTTCGGCCCCTATTCTCTATGTCCGTCATGAATAGGTTCTCAAACTGGTATGGACCTAGCCCCCATTTCAATTTTCCCTCTTTATATTAAATGAATATTATGCAGTAAATAAGAGGTGGTGGTTACTGCGTCTATCTTAGACATTGTTAATCTTTTAGAAAAGAACACCAAAGTAAAGAAATTTCGAGAAGCACACAACTGGGCTGGGCGGCATTTCACAAGCTAAATGACGTGTTTTGGGATCGAAAAATACCACAATGCCTGAAAATCAAATTTTACGAACAATGTGTATTGTCTACCATTACATAAAAGGTGTAAAAAGATTGTGTCCTGTCATTTCACCGAAAATTAATTTGATTGACCATTTCATCTTACTTCCTACTAATATTATAAATGTGAAGTTTGTGAGGATGGATGAATTTATTTATTTATTTATGCGGTTCGTTGTCGACTACGCCTGACTACAAAATATTGACATTTAAAAAAAAATTACACACGTCGAAAATTACCATGAAATTTAGGTGAATTTGTACTCTAATATGTATTTATTTTACATTGTTAACAATACATTTCATGGTAATAGGCTTATCCCCAATAAAATGGAACATAACACACCTAACTGTCGAAATCTGTTGACAATTGGCAAAGATATCGCTGAACACACACACAATGATCATTATCAGGCATACTGCCTATGTGTGCCTATAAAATTTGGAGAGTTCCCTCGATTTCTCCAGGACCACATCAAGACCTGACCTGATGAACATGGGACCAAATGGGAATTATACTGTTTCATCAATCCCCATAAAATTTGAGGGTTGCTCTTAAATTTCCTGAGAGGGATCCCAGGAAAATTCAGCATCAGATCCTGACTTATACCTTCCATCATCAGCTCAGCAACATGAAATTAAGATAACCAGGCACAAATATCTGAATTGCATTAGAAAGTATACGAAAAACATCGTATGTACCTATAAAATTTGAGGGTTACTCTCGATTCCCTGTGATCCCATCATCGGATTCTTACTTGGTGACAATGGGACCACCTCAGGTCCACAATTGGCGGAGAAATCGGTGAACATAAATAAAATTCATTCAGTCGCCCCTAGAACCTCCACCTTTTTTTTGAAGTCGGTTAAAAATTGTCAAGGGAGTTTTGTTGAAACATTAGTGAACCGTTAACAATACATGTCATGGTAATAGGATTCGACTTTTGCCATACGAGACTGATTTCAAATTGACTTTGGTCCGGCATCTAATCAACGACGTATTCAAGAAATGTTTGCGATTACAGCCAGATCCTCAATGTGTACTAGCAGGGAGATAAGGGGAAATGAAAGTATTTCGCTCTCGGAACGTCCGCGTCCTGACCCATTGCTTCCTTGACTGCACATGATTATTTCAGGGATAAGCTTAGCATCTACGATAAGGCTTATGACATCTTACAAAAGACAACCTTAAGCTTGATCTTTGGTTAATTAACCCAGCCAAGTGTGTGTCGGACGTCCGCGGCTCGTAGGGTTCCGTTGCATGTGCTAGGTAATACGGTTGTGTATGCGGTTTTGGTTCCATTAAACTAACTATTTAGTAGTAGACTCAGAGAAATCGATCAGTGTCGGTCACTTCCAAAGCGTTCTAGTGCCCTTCACGAACAGCGTTAAAGGACGCCGCGCCGCCCGAACCCCCCACGATGACATATTTCACTTTACGTTTTCGGGGGTTACTTATCTACTCTTATTTACTTTACGGTTCTGCTAGAATTAACAATAATATTTAAGTGCCTCACAAGTACCCAGTCTTGTTAGCAAACAAACCATTATTAAGTCATTTAAATGTGAATGAGTAACCGTTTGTTTATAAAATTATAATCACTTTAAGACTGGGATATTGCTTTGGTACTCGGTAAACCGCTATTATGCGAGTCATATTTTATCGTATAATATGAGCATCGTTTGGGCAAAAAATAATAGAATATAATATAGAATTCCCAATCCAAAATTTAAGCTTCACGGATGGAATCGACGATCCCTATTATGAGGATTAGTCCGCTCCGGTAATAGATTGCGTGCTTGCCAAAGGCATTATGAAATATTGGACGATCCTGAAACGTAATGTATTACGCAGGTAAGATTAGGAATTCAGCATTGTTGCTCTCCCTCAATAACATTCGGCTTTTAACGAAGAAATCCGATCCGTCGTTGTGTAACATCCGTGTAATAGAGACGCCTACCCAGTACCCTCATCCCCTAAGCGCCTATACCATTTATATTCCTTCGCCAAAATCTGTCCATCTACCTACCTATTCAGTATAGACGACATAATATTTATGCTTAAGTTTATTACGTGAATCAAATAAATGAATTAATGGCTAAATGATTACAGCCGCACAGGCCGATTTCAAGGATAAGCAACGCTTGCCAGGGTCGGTTCCTGGATGAGTAACCATTAATTAAATACTGTGTCATATTACAGGCCTTTGGTCTCGGCTGACATTTTTATATCTTTGACAGTCGTTACGGGTAATCAGAAGTCTAGATTCTAGACAGCCGGTGTTGCCAGAGTTATCGCGTTGCCCAGAAACTTGGCCAGATTGGCAGTAGCCTCATATAAAATACTAGTATTCAGCTACATCCACGAATAAAATCAGTATTTAATTTACATGTAGAAATTGGCAACAAAAACAGTATTCAATAAAAATACATGAAGGTTCGTTTAGTATACATTGATAGTGGTGCCAAAAGCATAATCTAAATTAGATAACGTTAACTTTATGCTAAGTACTTTTAATCGTTTAGTAGAAACTAATTAAGGTCAGTAAAATGTAAGCTACCAACTTGGTATCGTGAGAATGTCGCTTAGCTCGCCTTAATCCGAATAAATGCGGAGCCTACTTCGAAGAACTCATTTATCTTTACTACCAAACAATTAAAATGGGTCTTTTGTTACAAATTTTAATTATTGACCTAACCAAGGAAGACAAAATATGATATTTTTATATAAATAATCAATTCTAAATTAAACATGTATCCATAACGTCAATAAATGTCTGTCTTTTTACATAATGTGACTTACCATCGTTGGCCTCATAGTAATTAGGTAATATCTGAAACTACATTTATGTTCTACCAGAACTGAGACATATATACATATAAAAGAGGATGGCCAATATAGTTTTCATTGGCCTACAGTAATTTTATTTACTAAGTCGTTTCGAAAAAAATACTTCTATAAAGGGTGTAAATAGACCCTTAACATAGCCGAAAGGCACTTGTTCTCCCCGTCTTTGCGAGATTTTTTTGTTCTAGACCACACCTGGGAACCTTCTAGTTATGGAGATATTGGGGGTCAAAGTTCCAACTTTTTCACAAGCTTTTTTTAAATACATGTTTTTAATGTAAGATTTTTACTTTACACACCTTCACGACCCCCGTACTATTCAATCCATCCATCAGCACCATGCTTTGAGTGCTTTCCATCGAGTCCTACCGTAAAACGTGATTTTTCACCACAAAAAAAACGATTCCCAGCAATAATTTTTGCGTAAATTTACTTAGTTTGATGTACATAATGCTTGAATGAAGGGCTGACGGCTATGTGAAGGGTCTGTTTACACCCTGTATAAATACCTACAATAATCAAATAAAAAGACTCATGCGAGTTTGTTGTTCAGATTTCTATGAAGAGGTAGGGCAAAGCCAATGGCTGCATTGCCACCTCATTTAGCATCAATTATGGAAGACACATTCAAAGGCTGCTGGGTTGTTCGCAGGTGTTCATAGCCGCGGCGCACGCGCTGCAAGACACTGGGAAACTGCTGGACATCGATACGGAGAAGCTCTTCACGAACATCCCTGATGTCCTGAACGCCAGTCTTTACTTTTGGGAAACTACCATCTACCCCATGATTGCTGATGCTCACGAGAAAAAAGCACCGTAAGTGTATATAAACTAATTAATTATATCACCCTATTATCATATCATTAAGAACGATTCTTGAATTATGTTTATATACAAATCCTTGTTTCACAGTTTCAACACAGAAATAATGGCGCCAGGGTTCATGCACTTCCGGGATATGTTTCAACCCTACGAAAAATATGTAAATGAGCAAACCAAAGCTCTGGACTATTTACGTTCCTTGTCAAACAACACAGACTTCATGTGCTATTTGACCTGGTGCTACAAACAGAAGGCATGTAACAGGTCAGTACTACTTGTAAAGACAGCGTGCTTCTGTTAAAATGTATATCTTTCAGGAGGAACCTGAAAATAACCAGCGATTCTGTTTCAGGCTTCAGCTTGCAGATATCATGGTGAAGCCCATGCAGCGCTTGACCAAGTACAGCCTGCTGTTGCGCCGTCTGATCAATCACACAGATATCGAACCGGAACGCACCTCTCTGCAGGCCATGGTAAGCTTTACATCTTGATTATTAAGTAAACAGCCGTCAGTCTACACAAGAATTAAATTTTAACAAAAATTCACCTAACACAACAACAATACTTACTAAACGAACTATTAGATTCCCAGTTTCCAAGAGTGCATTCAGTTACTCTACCGTAATTTACATTAATTTCTGCATTGAATTTCTGGGTTGCACTCTGACGAAACTTTCGCTTGTTAAGTTGGAGTAACCCTCAGCCCCAATTACATATAATGTGATCTATCTAAACCTGAAACCGAAACGTAACATTGCTGGTACAACACGGGTACACTCAACGTCGACTACTTACCGTGCTTACGACACTCAATTTAATTTCCTCGTATCCAGAGAAATGAATTATCACAATT
Source organism: Noctua janthe (assembly GCA_910589295.1). Lineage (NCBI taxonomy): Eukaryota > Metazoa > Arthropoda > Insecta > Lepidoptera > Noctuidae > Noctua > Noctua janthe. Next base: position 10,654,731 of record OU342552.1, read on the forward strand.
AACTATAATTACTTTTCCCAATTATAATTCCAAAAGTTAAAGTACAGTCATGAAATTAGAATGAGGAAGTTTTTGAATTCACGCTTGTTTGTGCATTTGTTGAACAGGAGACATGTGCCAAAAATTACGTTCAGGACTTAAACCGATCCATACGTCAGCGCGAGGAACTAGAGCGTATGGAAAAAGTCGCCAACTCGATCGAAGCCTACGAGATTGTAAGTTTTGGACTAATTTTTAGCTGGTAAGGTACCTAATGTATTTTTTGACTCAAACATTGATCAAAAAAGTGGCATTCCACTAGAACATAATTTACTATAATGTATATATACTCGTATATATACATTATGACTCGTTTTGAAGTTACTAGTTTATAGGTTCCACTATTTTGTAATGGTATGTCGAGACAAATTCTAAGCCGAGACTGTTGCATTGGTTTTTGACAATTTGTAAAAAGGTGTCAAAAACACACGATCGACAGACCGCTTCAATATTGGGCTCAATTTCCACTGCCGTAGAACGGAATGGACATAACGAATTTTGTCTCAATTCAAATAAACTAGATAAGAACAAGACAGGTGTCTCGGCATCCCGAGAATTATCACGCATTCTCGGTAGGTTTTTTCTTGATTCGCATTCCTGCAGCTACAAGCTCGTAATATAGATTTGGTAAGTAGTCGCTTCCATTCCGTTCCGGCATTGTAAATTGAACCTTAGTAGAATCAGGGCTGAACAGATGCCTGTGTAAGCGCATCTGGAGTTCTCAGAGATATCATAATTATATGTAGGTGTATGAGATCTTAAGGTAGGTCTAGATTAAGAAACGTATTACGAAACTTTTGTTGTATAATATATCGTCCATATTTAAATAACATTGATGTCACTACGAAAACCAATGTCAAATTACCATGTTTTTTTTTTAACATTTTATGTTACACAATTGGTACCCTTATGTTAAAAATTTTCGGGAATGCAAAATACTAATGTAAACCCTGGCGCACTTTTCAATTGTTATTCCTAGAGATCGGATTATCGTATTATCGGATCGGATAGGATTTTCAATAGAAAAGTGGATATTTATTTTTATCACTTTGAAGCGTAAAATATTATTTTTAATACAATTCCACGGAAACTAGCTCTTATTGTACTACTATTTGGTTTAAGAATGCAGTGTACTTCACACTCGTGTTTTTTTTTTCATTTATGTCTACTAGTGTCTTATTTCAAGAGATATAAAACACTATATAAACTAAGCCCCACGTAGTTCAACTCCTATAGTCGGCAGTGATTGTTTTTTTTTTAGTAAAGCACACATGTCACATGCCTTTAAGGCCTAAATATTGTCTGTTTATAAATAGAACATCATAAATGAACATCATTATTATTTGTTTTTGTGAACCATTTAACTTTTATTCGTATTCTAAATTCAACAACAATTCAATTTAAAAATGTCAATATTAGGCTGCGGCTTTATCCTTTGCTTCACCTGCGAAAGCAAAGCGCGGAGAAAAAAAACAAATTAAACACACACAACATTACATAGTTTCTCATGAATTATGACGAAAAAATACTATTCGTTCTATTAGTTTTTTTGTTTTCTTTGTAAGTGTTCAATACACTGACAAAGAAATAAAAACGTCGTTTGATACACGTGGACATTTTTCATTGCAGTTCTCGGCTCCATAACACCCTCGCCTTTGGCTGGGATGTGAATACTGCCTCGGCTGCAATGACAAAAATTATCCCGCTTGTATCAAAATGTACTATTTTCTCCATAAAATAATTATGCTACACATTTGTTTAGTTAGAGATGTGTTCGATGTTCGAACAAATTTATTAAATTATGGGTATGTAGATAATTAGATAAATACGATATATATTTGGCAATGAGACGAGCAGAACAGGAATTTTTGTCATGAATCCTACCAACTTGTTTTGTAATTAAATCGTACGTAAACAAGTAATGTGTTCGTTCGTATTGCAGTAATAATCTGCCAAGATTAGGGATACAAACAATTTAAATAATTTCATAAGGGCAGATGCACGAAATTATAATGTTCCTACTGTCACTTGTAGTAAGAATCATATTACATTGTAATAACAGCGACAACCATATTTTAAGACTAACGTAAAGGCTCAAAAACGCAAAGGTTCACTTACTTATCAAGTGCATCAATTTTAACCGACTTTCTTCAAAAAGGAGGAGGTGCTTAATTCGGTTGTATTTTTTTTTTATGTTTGTTACCTCACAATTCCATCATTTCTAAACAGATTCGAAAAATTCTTCTGCTAGACAGCACGGATATAAAGCGTGGACTAAAGAGAACCAAACCATTTGAGTTAGTATTGTGTATAAATAGTGAACGATTAATAGTAACAATACTGTGAACACGTTAACTAAGTGTTTTTAACGTATTATCTGACTTTAAGAAAGAGCTATGAAACTGTGTAAAAGTGCAAATTAACATTATTCTTAGTCATAACATTGTACAATATTATAATAATGTAATAAATTGGTTATTAGTCTGTTAAGGCTCGATTGTAATCGATTTAACTTTAGTTTTTATTACTATAGGAAATAAAAAATTCGCACAAGAAACAGGATATTTACCAATTACGATTTATGTTCATAAACGCCATGTTTTTCATGAGTTTTTAAGCGCCATGATCACGGATATACCGTTTCTCCGTGATCATGGCGCTTGCAATATTGGACACTTAAAACAAATAATAAACATGGTAAAAATCCCGTTTTAAGTGCCCATTCACCATTAGTACCATTAAAAACTTAAATTAATCATGTATGCATTATCAAAAGGTATACCATGAGATCATAACCCAACAAACTAAGAAACTTACCACTGTATCTACATATGTTGGATTAATATTTTATCCCAAGAAAAATGATTTTAGAGTGGGTCGTAAAATCGTTTTCGAGGTGTACCACACAGGTATGAGTTTAATACATATACCATTCGTTGTGATGAACCGTTCAATGTTCTATAATCTATCCCACCATTTTACCCTTGATCCTCACGTGGCGTCTGGCATTGTTTTTAACACCATGATATAGTCTTTCTGTTGTACTCTTTCAATTTCATATTTATTACTAACCGCCTTTGTGAATTTTAAGCGCACGTTGTCTCTATCTCATTTTTGTTTCATCCAAATTTCTTGATGTTAGTGAAGTACCATTTAAGGTTAGTGATATTGAAAACTAATCGTATTACTTTCATTTTCAGTATTCAACCACAGAAAGGGAATTGTATTTCAAACTCGCAGATGTACGACACCGAGCCCTCCCAATGAACCTGAATATTACGAATAGATTAAACAAAATCATTTCAAAAACATTATTTTTCTTCATCTCGCTAATTTAATATATTCAAAAATAAACACGATACACACATCAAAAGTGTCTAGTGATCTAGTACGTTTCACAGTATTGCTGCAATTTCCGTTTATTATATTAACTTTATTGGGTCGCTATTGATTCAATTTAGTGAGGTTTACTATTCAAATAGGATTTTTATAAAACTGTGTTATGGCGTTTCGACAAAATCATTACAATTTCTGCATCAGAACTAAAAGATTATATCAGTAAAACATTATACTGATATGGAGCGACGACGTCATTTAACCGGAGAAGAGATGGTGAGAGTCGTCGAAATGTTGGAAGCTGATTCCAGGCAACGTCCTGTGGCTATCGCTCTTGGCAATACAGAGAGCGTTATATATTATATATAAGCCGCCTCTGGACAAGCTATCACATTACGGCCAGCGTGGCCGAGCGACTTGGAGGACGATCTCGCATCACCACTCGCGGACAAGACCGGTACGTCCAAAATACTGCTCGACGGAATCGTACCATGATCGCTATGATATTGGTTATGGGGCTCCACAGCCCTTCAGGCTTGTTAATGAGCGATCAAACCATCTGAAATCATTTATATGAAGTGGGTTTGGGTTCCCGAAGGCCGCTGCGACTCTCACCTATAGCCCTGCAATCGAGGACCCGTTTACAAGTGGCTCGCGAACACAGAGATTGGGAGGAAGAAGACTGGCGTTGTGTGTGCTTTTCCGATGAATCTCGTTTCGGTATGAGGCCGGATACAACACGTACTCCAGTTTGGAGGACCTCTGGATGTCAAGAACGTTTAAGATTTTATCAGGAAGTTCAACCATATGGTGGGCGAACAAAAATTAAATTGGCAGGTATTTGGATCGGTGGAAGACCCGATCTCATTTGGATCAGGGGCATTCTCTATGCTCAGATTTATGGGGGGAGGATTGTTTCAGACGTAATTATCCCTTTGCGAGGCCGGTTGGGTGATTCGTTTCAACTAAAGCACGACAATGCACGTCCACACACGGCTAGCGTCGTAACAGGCACCTCGTGGCCTGCTCAGTTGCCAGACCTCATCCCAATTGAGCACGCATGGGATATGCTTCAAACATGAGCCTTCCCGAGTATGGATGTCGTGCATACCCCACAACAACTTTATGACTTTTTAGAAAGCACGTGGACTGCCATTTCTTACAGTGATTTTGATGAACTGGTATTAAGCATGCCACATCGTTGCGATTGTGTGATTCATGTTAATAGTGGAAACAAGGACTATTTTTTTTTATCTATACAATAAAAATTTCTAAAATCTTATTTTTTGACTTTTTTTGCCACTTAATTGACGCCGTTAACTTGGGATAATTTCCCACAATTTTCGAAAACTGCAATATTTCTTTATTTTTACAAAAAATAGGGTGTGTACGTACGTTCTTAACTTAAACATAGGAATTAAAGTAAAAAGCCAATCAGAATTATATTTATATTTACCAAATCTAGTCTATTTTTTTATTAATATTAACTTTTTATTTCAAAAAATTTACTTCATCCCTAAACTCTTGATGTGTGTAGATATAGGGACTATTTCAAAATTATTCACGTAAACTAATTAGAAATATTAAAAAAAACGTACATATAAATCAATCAGGCCTAGTGTGTGACTAGTATAGCACGATAATGTATCTATTGTCGACCCCCGGGGGGCCTACGTGAAGAATACGTATCATCTGTGTAAATAAATAGGTAATGAGTTAAACTGTAACACAAATGTAACGCATCCGCGGTAACCTAAAAGGTATGTTTTTTTTTCAGGATTTTAAAGACGAAGAACTGGACAGGTGCTTCCGTCTGTATGCGCAGTTAAATCTTAAAGCCCCCATGGTCAACTGCTCCCCCCACCATAGCAGGACGCTAATACACTCGGGAGATTTGCGTTTTAAGGACAACATTAAGGAGGCAAGCCTAGAAATTAATGATAATTTTAACAGTGATCTCTACCTGTAACTTACTTAAACCAATGTAAAACTTACAGCATTTATCAAAATTCGTTTTCTTTTTAAGAAAATCCCGAGGTCACTAGTAAAATTACTGTATCTGAATGCTAAGCGTAATCATTTTCGGATGCATCCGTTTAATTTTATATTAATTAATAGAGCCATTTTATTCAAGTTCATTTGAATAGTGTGTTGTTTGACAGCAAAAAAAGAATACCTTTGTGATGCAAACACACACTTTTTACAGTCACACATTTATTTTATATCCGATAATTAGGCGTTACGCCCTTCATGTTGCATGGATGCGAATTATATATGTATACACCACGCGAATACTATAACTACTCACTACTTTAGTGAAACTAAAAATGATGTGTTTTCCTTCTTTTCTCTTTACAATGAGGATGATATCACAGAAACGTATTTGAGCCATAACTTAGTTTTGTGATTGCTGTGCTAGGCGTCACGCAGACGCGTCCAACTTTATTTCAAGTCAGCATTAACTATTGCATAAATGTCACCGCATGATTGTGAACATGCTTTATAAAGTCGCGAGATAGATTATTAACTATCGAAAACTCTGAGCTACGACAAACCATTCACAATTGAACACATCATTTTCGATAGATTATAATACTGACTATACATGGCAAACCGACAAATTCTGAACTGGTATCAAACTTGCTTGCGAAGGAAGGCAGCTTGCGCGTTGACTGGTTAAATGTCATGTACACACAGGTGATAAAATCAGACAGAAAGAGAGAGTGCAGGATCGTTCACAATCTGACGATTTGTTATTGTTGATTATAAAGTATCGAAAATGAATGCGTTAGACAATTTTTTGATTGTTTATAATCTCGCGATATAGATTTTAACTAACTATGTTTGCAATCATACGGTGACACATACATTGCATCGCATCAAGCACTGAGCGACGCTGTGGGCCCTGGTGCAGGCGTCTGCGTGGCGCGACATCCTCCAGTCCGAACGAATGTAGTTGTAATATTATACAGAACATGAAAATCCTTTCTAAAGAAACAGATGTTCCACAGATGGAAGTACGCGTCTTCCTACTCACTGATATGTTACTGGTATGCAAGAAACTTTCTAAGGGAAGTCTTCATCCTTACAAACTCATCAGGTAAATACTTAACTAAGAAGCGTACTATGCCCATCTCTGCGTTTACTGTTATTTGCTCTGCGAACTACCCCTAATTTGTTTGCGTTACAGACCCAAATTCTTCATTGACCGGCTTATTATCTACCCAAAAGTCAGCCAACGCAATCCAAAAGAATACGGATCCTTAGTGTTCGTGGCCATTGATGATGTCGGCTCATCGCACGTTGGGTTCATTTTATCTGAATCGTCAAAGGATCCCAACGCACAAGTCACGCTTAAGGTGGGATTTTTTAAATTTTGGTATTACTTTATCATTGACTTAGTACTAATGAATTATAATTTTCTAGATTTGGGATAACAAGCTACGGGAAGCTAAATTAACGTATGAACTCGCAGTATGGTTCACGAGGAACCCATCGCGAGACCTCACAGAGGTAGACGTTGATTCGTCCTCCGATTACGGCCTCAGTATACTGAGCGTGACTAGGCCGGTAAGTAAATTCGCTATTTCGGAACTGATCTCATAGTTTCAGTTAAACAAACTATCACCATGGGATCAGCTCTGGAATTCATGTTATTAATACTTGGAATCTGCTAGTAGAAACATCTCATTCTTCTTCTTTAATGAAATAAATCTTGTCATCTGGTTTGTATTGAAACCCCACTTTAGCAATTTTTGTCACAGGACTTAAGTTCGGAGTTGCTTTCGTGTCTTTCAGGTAGGCCTTGACAGGTTGTAATATGATGATGAGGATCTTTAGTAAAGATAATAATGTTTCTTTTAGGGCACAAAGCAAACCTCAGATGAGCTGAACATCGATCGTGAAGCTCGCGAGCGCGTTGCTGCTATGCTGCACCGAAGCCTAGGAGTATCGACTGAGTGCGATAACTTCTCCCAAGGATCGATGAACACTGATTCATTCGAGGGTAAGTGATGTAGATCCAGACAAGGATTAATGAGCTGGAGAACTGCGGCCGCGGCGGGTCGGTGTGACAACGCTTCCAGTTAGCGTATGTCCTCTAGCAGTAAACGGATTTTAGCTAAAATGATTATGAAGTTAAAGATGTAGATCTTGTTTTGCAATAAGTGTGCCGAATTTGTTCGATCCAACTTAAAATTTTCAGGACAAAATCTGTGGAAACTATATCATTATACGAAAACTTGTAACTTGTTCGAGGATCAACTACAGTATACACGACGTTTTTAAAGGCTCTCAATAAAGATTTTGATTCACTCTCTATACTCGGTTTTTCTCTAAATCTCTGTGTGGTATATCAACTCGACACGAATTGTAATAGTGAGGTTTTAACGACGCCACTGATTATTGCATTCGGTTCTAAAGGAGAATTATCCACGAGTCATGGAGGGCGGCCGTTCCCGCACGGACTGCGCCATCCAATGAAGCGGACCTCCACCGGCGGCAGCTCCAGGAACTCGAGACTGTCCAGCTTCCACCAATCAACGAGGTCAGTGTAACACGTATTCATTAAAGTCCAGGATTTCTACCGCACGCGGTATCGATTTTATACATTTTGAACGTTACGCTTGATTGTTTAATGTACTTTAACGAACACAAATTGTTGGATAGATAGGTACGTTAGTTCATAATTTATGTCATAAATAAAGTTCCATTTTTAGCAGGGATGTGGACGTATTCATGTAAAAAAAAGTAAAGTAAATTAGCGCCCATAGAAGTTTAAAAATAGTTATGTATAGTAAATATACGTGAATTTCGATCAATCGTTTTTATCACTAATAACTTTAAAAAGATGGTAAAGATGGACCATTTGTAGATTTTTTATTGGGATCTAGATTTGAAAAGGAAACAATTAACAATATTACTAGGTAATGTTTAATTGACAATTGTAGCGCTGCTTCTCACGATGAACCGCAGCCGGGGCCCAGCCGACACAATTACAAAGCGGGCACCTCCGTGGAGCACGTCATACCACCACAGAACCCCGACGACGGTAAGTTTAAGTTATTTTGTGTCATTATCATCAGCCAGCAGAACTGCAAGAAACTTTTATTGCACGCCACTTAACTCGATTCTCGGTAACTCTCATAGTCCATCGTCGCTCCACCTAGCCTGAGGTGAGGTGTGTGTTATCCAGGGTACAAAATATTTTACTCTTAGGGTATTTTTCAAAGAAAAATCTTTTACACAGATTTCAATATCGGTATGTGTGTATGTATGTCATGTTCGATTCCCAATATAGCTGATAGTGTAAAAGGTTATCTGTTTCGGAAAGTAACAATTAGAGCGAGGGCAGCAAACTCAAAAATAATCCCAGTACTAACGGGATTGTGGAGGTCAGATAGGTGGTAGTCGTTCCATGATTTTACATGAAGCGACTGCCTGTCTACTGGTCAGCTTCATCCGGTTAGACTGGAAGTCGACCCCAACATAGCTGGGAAAAGGCTAGGCAGATGATGATTTAAGTTTTACGGGATTTTTGGTAGTTAGGTTTTTGTTTCACACAAGATACATTGTCGACTACCCACAATAGCTGTCTGCAAAGATATGGTAAACGTCAGACAGGAAGTGTCGATAATACTTTCGACGGTCATTTTTGCTTGGGAACTTATAGGTAGTCAAGAAAGTTGATAGATGGACATTACGAACACATGCTGCTTTCTACATTCTGGGGATGAAATGCCTTTTAGTAAATGCATGAATTCACAAGGGAATAGGCACACTACACACCACTGCCAAATAGTACATTTTGATAAAAGTGGGGAAACTTTGTTATTGCATTCGAGGCGGAATTAACACCCGAGCTGCAGGCGAGGGTGTTATGGTGCCGAGAACTTCCGATTTCGATGTATCATGGTTTTGAAAACGTCTTGTAAGTAGCTGTGGCTAATAGAAGATAACGTTGTTTTTGCAGGAGTGACATCAATAACCGTCAATGTTGTCAGTGAGAGCGAATCAGAAACTGTGGTACACGCGCAACAACCACCACCGGTAAGTCTAAACTCCAACTAATACACTTTCAAGGACTTGTTTCTCCAAAGCGGAGAAAGGAGGAGATTTGTTTTAAATGACCAATCAGATTTAGTTATTTCGAGGGGCTCGTAGCTAAATAATAACGGTCGCTGAGGTCGGCTCGTGGATAGCTGACCATCCACTGGATACCTATGAAAAGTCAGAAGCCCGAAAGCCCGAAAGTCTCGGCAACCAGTCTTACCAAGGGCATTGTATTTCCCAGTAACTGGGCAGTAGCGTCATGTAAATTTCTGGTATTTAGCTGCTTCCGGTTGGACTGGAAGCCGAAATAGATGATGATATCGTTATTTCCATCTTCTCCTCTCCGTGGTAGAAACAACCACCACTGTTGTGGAGCACTCGCAATAACATAGATACGCATTTGAAATATCATGTCATTGATATTTTGATATTATGTAATTTCTATTATTCAGTTGTGTTTAGGATCAATGATTAAATTCTGTTAAGGGTTACTTTCGGTCCAGATTTCTCCTGACATGTCAGTTATTTTTTCCTCCCTCTGGAGTTTGTTCGCTCTTTTAACTTATGGGAAGGTATAACAAAAAAAAATGTTAAATTTGACTACCGAAAAATGAAAGATAAAATTAAAAATATTCGGCTTTTTGTCAGAACTTTTCAAACGAAATTGTAAAGCTTATACTGTCTTTGTGTAAGCTCGTGATTTTATATTGCAATTCGCTTCATTGGCTTCGCTTTATCTGTAGGTACCAAACGATGCAATAAAGCATCGAGCGGAATATAGACAATTTTTATTTCCCCTCGATCTCCGCGATACGTAGATATCACTCTCAATTACAATCGAGTGCATTTCAGTTAGAGAAATTTTATTTCCACTACAAAAGATTTAAAATGGAAGAGATTTTATTCAGGGTAGCCAGGATTTTGTTCAGTAGAGACCAATATGTATATGTATATGTATTGCAGTGAAGTTTCTTTTAAGAGGAGACTGCCCAATTTCAATAACTCTTTGCGACTGCCTAAATTAAAGCTCACTGAACTTTCAACGTTCGACTTAGCCCCAAAAGTCGAACGTTGAGCAGTCATCTCTAAAAAGAAACTTCACTGTAATACATATACAGCCCCAAAAGTTAAATTTCTATGATGTGTAAGTTGGCATAAGTCGTCGATTTTCGTCAGTAACATAAAAAAAATTGATTGCGATCGTTTGTGACGGAAAACTGCATATGTTTTGTAACGATACCGACTGGTCCGCAGTCCAGTTGTACCTCTATGCACGCTTGTCACCTAAGCCTTTTTTTATTGTTGCCCCACATTAGGAATTTCTCTTGTCTCTTGGGTGCGTTTACAAACATTTAAACTTACATAAACAAACAGCCAGACCCGGAACAACTACCTGTAGGTCATAAAAATATTTGTTCCGTGCGGGAATCGAGCCCGCGACACGCGGCATAGCAACCAATCGCTTAGCCACTGCGCCAACCGTGCCGACATAATTATAATTATAACTGATTGAGAACACCGAAATAATTAAATTATGGCGTGCATTAATGATCTCTGTGTAGCTGCCATTACCGCTAATGAAACGTCACTCGCCGATCAAGGTCAAATTAAGTAAATATTAAATTAATGTCCAATGCTTCAACATTGAAATTACTATGATTGAATTTAAAACTAAAAATCTATAAATGGCACAGTGTATTTTAATACGGTTTACATTATTTAGAAAATGTATTATTGAAGGTTTGTGTGTTCCGAGAGGCACTAGTTGGTTGTATCCATACCTTAATGCTAGGGCCACATTTGTGGGTTTTGGCGAAGGATTGCGTTGTCTTGGCACGTTGCATCGCGATGTATTCAAGCGATCCCGAATGCCTATCACGGCGCTGTCGGTAAATTGGCGCACATCAAAGGGCTTTGTAGCAGCCCCGGATCTAGGGGTGTGCAAGCCGGGGCCCGTGCTTGAATTTGCAGCCCGGGGGCGGCAAATTCATGCTTGGCAGACGAATACAGTACTCAGCATTATTCCAACTTTGCGATTACTAACGGACAGTGTAGTAAAATAATAAAATAAACAATTACTTATTTTCCGCGGGGCGCGTAGGCATAGATCGGGATTTCTCGCGCGTAAGTGACACGTAGCAGTGTGCAAGTGAAACGCACTCACATTTGCCGGCGGCGGTTAGCATGCGTGCGAAAGACATGCGTATTTTAGAAAACTTTTTTAAATCTCACGTTTTCTTCTCAGACCATATCTTGTCCTATCCTAATTAAAATAAAATATATCGTATCTTGTCCTAGGAGGGGGGGGGGGGGGGGGTCACAGGTCTCATGACCCCCAAATCATACACGCCAAATTGATAAACCTTCTTAAATAGCTTTTTTCGGATATAAATTATTATTTGATTTCCTGGTTAATCGTTCAACAAGAGAAAGTAACCTTTTTCGAGGCAGAATTCTAAAATTGAGAATCGAACTCGCTCGCTCTTGCGTCTAAGTACTCGTACCTACACAACTCCTGTATAAATGATCAAAAGAAAATCTAACCTACCTGATGTAGTGCTAAACTTTTCAAGCTCGCTTTGCTCGGTCTGCCATTCTGCATTCTTTTCAGTATATCTTTATAAACTGACACAATTTTTGAAAGCTAAAGATGCACCTTCCGGAAATAAGCCCTTGATTGTTTTGTTTTATTTTAAATCCAGAGATGGTTGACATAATTTCGTTTTTCAAAAGTTATTGATAATAGTATAACACCCCCCTCCCGCCCAATCGGTTCCCAACCAAATTCCTGGTTATGGCCCCTTGTTGCCCCCCCCCCCCCCCTCCCAAAGACTTCGTGGTCCAACACGTCCATGTATTTTAAAAATATAGGCTTAACAGAGAAAGAGCAGCGCTAGACCGGTCGTTGTGGCGTTCTTTGGAGGATGCCTATGTCCATCAGTGAGCGTGTTATGGCTGAAATGATGATGGTGATAAAGGTAAAAATATTGTCAGGCGGGGGCGGCATTTTTCAGTTTTTGCCCAGCCTCGAAATAATTCAAGATCCGGGGCTGCTTTGTAATAAGAAACTTCGCTTAAACGTGGCTACAGTTCACTATTTGAGCTGCATCGTAGACTTCAAGTGTCTCTTTCGGACAAAATCAGGAAGTGGTATAGTGCAAAAGTTTTAGAGTTTCTTCAAAATTATGAAATCGAATTAATTTTATGGAATCGTAGAGTCCAATCATAAAAATGATACATTTGTTCACGAACATAAATAATACACCGCAAGCGCTTCCTCCCTATTTTTACGCACGAATTATAGTCCGAACACCACATCAGCGGTTTGGCTAGGCATTGATGTAGACAGGAACATCGCCGAAGACCGAACACTAAGTTTTTATCACGACAAACCGACACAAAAATTTGTCTGTTGGGGAAAATTCACACGTACCACACCCAGATCACATCGCTGTTGCGTTGTGGTAACTACATATTGTCGATGTAGTTGCGTTGTCGCTAGTAGTCACGATGTGGTTCCGCTGTGGCTAATGTTTGCAGACAGATCGATTCCGGCTCTGGTATAGGCTTTGGCCTCGTTGCGTCGACGCAACGTTGTGTTTGCGATGTGGCCGGCTGCTAGTGCGCGGTGTCGCTGCTGGTGGAGAATTAACTGTTCGTTTTCATACAAATTCGTACCCGCCCACGTGTTGTTGTAGTATGGTGGTGGCACGGGTGAATTATCCCATAATGTAGCCGCAGCCACTTATCTACTGACTTGATACAATTGAAGTTGGTAACATGTGGAGGATAAATTCTTTTTGTGACGTATAGTATTGGCTAGGCATCTGCTAAGACAATTTTGCCTCTTAGCCCAAGAGGAGTTTGTATTATAATACGGATTTTTAAAGTAAATACAAAGAACATTTTTAGTGGGGTTCCGTTTAAAAAATATGAAACCAGTGTTTGAAATATCCGAAATCTACGCGGACGAACTCTTCTTAAATCCATTTTTGACATACCTTCATAAACTCACGCCTTGCCATATTTTATTGGTTTATCTACCTGAACTTAACACTGTTCTAGCAATGTTAATAAGCCCCAAATGCTCCTCCATATATTAACAGAGGTAATCCTTTCATCCTTTTGAAGCAGTCAAATGCAGTGTTCCCTTCAAAATATTTTCTAAAGACCAGTTAGGCATTACCTTTTATTATTAAAGTGTAGTAGTGGTGTAGTAGTGGGTGTAGTGTGTGTGTGTGTGTGTTGTAGTGTTGTATTTAAACATAGTACCTAACCGTTTTTTTTAACATAGTTAACCGAGTATTTGAACATATTAATCGATTACTTTGAAAATAATATTCAAGTATTTTGAACATAATAAACCAGTAATATGTATTCATTCACAAATTGTTTACATCAATATTGCACTAGAGATTCGCACATTAAACCTTTACAATTCAAATTGTTTTGTTCTAATATTACCTACCTAAAACGTGAAATGTTTCAATGTTTCGGGTCCAGCTGAAACTTTCAGGACCAAATTCATTTCGATTGTAACAACTATAATTATGTGAACAGAGAAACAACGCAAAAACCACGGGAACGATGTTTGAACACCAAAGTTAATAATTGTTATTCAGTTTATTGCATGAGTGAAACATGAGGTACTTTACAACTTAGCCGAGTTTAACTTGTGTAATCTATTTACAATAATGTACCACAGGTGGTTACCGCTAACCCCACATGGTTTAAGTACGCAATAAATACCTACTTATGAACAGTTTAATACTTCAGTCCATTGTATATCGTTGGGCTCAATATCCGTAAAGTAATATCTGAATGAAATATTAGCTGTCGCTGACACACACAGACCTTATTTATTCGATCTGTTTTGTTTTAATTTTTAAAGCAAATACAGACAGCATTCGTAAGATCTATGCACACAAAGGCTTACATAGAAAACTAATACTTACTACTGTTAGCCTACATCATACGACAGCTGGGCAAAGGCCTCTACCCATGACTGCCAGTATTTTCGATCCAGGGCTAATGTGGGCCACTGGTCGTTTATATAAAAATAGAAAATGAGGATTATTTTGGTAGAGATTGTAAAAGTCGATCGAGTGTATTGTTATGATTGTTGTGCCTGTGTGTCTGTTTGTTTGTGCACGTTTGTAAGGAGTGATAGTTTACTATCACTGCTGATTTTGGTTATGCCAACTTTCACAATGGTGACTAAACAACTCTGATTAATCCTTCTATTTTGGTGGGTGGTGTTGGTATCTATTGTTTTTTTAATGGAACAGCTGCCTCATTGCATTTGCCTGTTATGCTACAGTCACGATTCGAGCATTACATCAGTGAATTAGGAGCACGAAGCTGTGCAACCTTTAACGATACAATTTATAACTCCCATATATTCCTGTACTAAATCGAATCCTGGATTGTTATAATACTGTTTTTGTTTTATTTCTTAGCCACTGGTAGTGCTACAGCAGTCGTCGCCGCATAAGACACCGCCACCGGTGCCGTCACGCAGCTCCAGCGCCAGTCGCAACACGCTGCGTGTCCAGCCGCAGAACGTAGTCATGGCTCTGGTGCACAGCCTCCCAGACCTGACGTTCGACACCTCGCCGCCACGCCCGCAACCGAGGTAACACTTTAATTAAAAAAATAAACAGCCTTACTTGCTGTTGTTATTTTTACGTGCTTTAGGTAAGGAATACCGACCCTATGAAAAGGTAACACTACGGTTA
The DNA here is from genome assembly GCA_910589295.1 of Noctua janthe. Lineage (NCBI taxonomy): Eukaryota > Metazoa > Arthropoda > Insecta > Lepidoptera > Noctuidae > Noctua > Noctua janthe. Next base: position 10,669,895 of record OU342552.1, read on the forward strand.
CGAATGCACTGACAGTTGGTTAGCTTAGTGCCAAGAGCCTAGCGAGTCACCTTGCGAGTAGCGAAGTAAAACGAACGTTCTAGAATCTTCTAGTCACCTAGCGTATAAGTAGCACGAAAGGCGACTCCCTAGGCACTAAGCAAGCCACCTATAAGTGTGTACGTAGCCTTAAACCCATGTTAACAAAACCAAACATGTGAACTACAGGCAAACGAAATGCACTCGTTAGGACGAGGCAGCAGTACACGTGCTCCCTTAAATTCATCTTATTTCTACTTCAAAGCAGTCGTACTGTTGTGTGTGAAGCCACTTGAGACATTCCAGGTTTGTGTCTGGGATGGCAACGCTTTAGCCTCTACTATTTTAGATCCCGTCCATAAGCGGCGGTGACCACTTAACATACTCGTTGACGTTGCAGAGAGAGAACACTGAAAGTATTGAAAACTCTTAACGTTGAAAAGGTTGTATTTTTAATATTTTCATGTCATTGGGCTATATTTAGCACCAGCCCACAGTCTGCCTCAGAGAGGCTCTACCAGTCGCACCAGGAGTTGCTGCAGAGGAATCGCCTCACGGCCCAACAGCATCATTACCTGACTCCTGACCATCGCGGGACGAGCTACCCGCCGCCCAGTCCGACTAGGTAACACACTCGTATGAACGGTTTGATACTAAATAAGAAGTAGTTAGAAAGCTCGTTTTAAGTTTTTATTAGACAGTATAATATATACATTAATATTAAATACGTAATTTCCAACCGGACTCGTATATCAAAAATGATAATGAATTACTTTTGATGAGAGTAATTTACATTATTGCAGTACCCAAATCCAATGTATTCAATCCAGCACTAGACTGGGCTGAATGTCGTCATAGATGTTATTTTAGTAATTAAAAAGCTGTTTCTTTGAAAATAAGGAAGTTTAGAAAAATGCACTGGACAGCTGTTTAGATGATTTCAGTCGCGGTGGACTAAAAAGCAGAGCATTGGATTGGGTCGCTGGACTGGGTGCTACTGGAATAATGTAAATCGTCACTTAAGGTGCCTGCCCTCCAAAAGTTAGTTGAAATTATTCATTTCAGATGTTAGGTCACATTAACATCAGTAATCCTTGTTTCAAATATTTGAACTGTGCCGTATAACGTATGTATGGACTAACCTAAATATTTATAATAAGGTTTTTCCCGACGTTTTGTTTGTTTTATTTGATGACCAGTTTTTAGTTGCCTAACACATGAATAACAGCCGCTAAAAGTCAGTTGAAAGTATTATTTGAATGTCAGCTTTTATTTATTTAATACAACAGTTGTATTTACAACCAATTACTGTAACTAAAACTATAAAAATAAAAGAGACAATTGTAACACATATTAAAATATACAACATAACAAAGTAACGCAAAATTTTAAACGATAACATAAATAAAAGAAAGTTACCAACACTTTCATAAATTCCTCTCACAGTACTACTGACATACCAATAAAATCTTCCTCCATCCATCCGCAAACAGATCGTCTGTTGGATTAGAATCCAAGAGATCATTAAGCGTGGCCAGAAGCGACTTAGCCCGTGCAACAATTTTGTATAATATCAGTATTTTTTCAAAACAGATTTAGTAATTTTTAGGGCTTTCGAAGTAATTTTGAAAAAATATTGGCTTCGAAGCGAACCTTAAGCATAGAAACAAGATCGAAGATAGTTTTTGGAACATGAAAACCTAAAAAAAAATAAGTTCTCTATGAAAATTGTTTTGAATCGGTTTGATGGGGTACAGCGATAAATAAATAAGAGTTTAGAAGTCTTTTACTCTCTCTTTATTATTATTTTACGCAGACAGTTCACTGCCTGGGTGTGCTGAAGTTCAACAGTTTTTGATTTTTTACTAAAAGTGCACCAGTATAAAAATATGTCATGATCGTTGTATGGGGGATTAGGAGACCGTTACAAGAAGCGGGAACTTCAATTTCTTTAATAACCATCACACCAGTCTGGCACGATATCGATTTGTGAGATTAAGTGGACAGAAAAGAAACCATTAAAATCATCGCTCTGTAGGAGACGCAGATTTCATTTTGTAAACGAAACGTCAGTAAATTCCTTATTATAGATAGTTGGATTAGTCCATAGAAACGTTATAATGCACAGTTCAAACATTTGTAACACGGATTTCAGGTGATATTGTGACGTAACAACTCAAGTGAATAATTTCAACTAACTTGTGAAGGGCATTCTAGATTAATAATGATTATAATATTATGTACATGGCGTAATAGGTGCTGCCCTAGAAGCGGGGTACATCCGAAATAAATGATAATATTTTACCTCTTTCCTGTCCCCTAAACCACAAATGGTGAGGGCAATGGTATCTACAATACCATTAAGTCTGCTTCAGCAATGGACATTTTTATTATTAAGTGATAGTTGATAAGATAATAAATATGAAGTAATAAAAAAGTAATAAACAGTGGTGGCCATTGTAAAAAGGATAAAGGGCAAATCGGTACTCACCTTCTATGTCAACGATTGCTAATATTAAAGTAAATTACCTGTACAGGTGAATATGTTTCTATGACGCCTTGTTCCTCATATGTCAATTTGAAACTATACCAGTAAAACATAGAGCTGATTTCACTTAATTTGAAAAATAGTGTTCTAACCTTATAAAATTAAAACTTATAAATGCGTCTTGGTTGTGGGAGTTTAGACTGGTAGAAAACTGTCTTACACGCTCGCGACAAATAACGTATGCACGTAGTAGCGTATTTACTAGTCAGAGGAGATAGAGTTCTTTGATATCTAACAAGTTCATAAAATCCATCATCTTTTCTCGTCACATTAAGTTCTATTATGCTTTCGAGTATTAGCCATATTGCTCTTATAGTAAGTTTACCATTAATTTCTAGAATGATGGAGGAATGTATTTCTTGATACACACACTCACACACACACACACACACACACATACACACACACACTATACACACTGCACACTGCACAATAAACTCCTTCTAATTACTGGTAAACTGACAGTCTCCTTGACGATTCAAAAGTGCCTTTTAGTGTTCATATGGTAAGCAAATGCTGAGACTCACGGAAGTGGGCATAGCAGAGACACACGACACGTTTGTGACTGTTAAATTTCCACGATTAGCTTCCAATAACAAGTGTTCCGACTGGTCGTGTGCAAGCAGCAACCAGACCGCTCGGCCGCGAGCTGCACGAGCAAGTGACACGAGTAGTGCTTGCACATAGGTAGTGGCTAGCGGTTACACTGTAACAGCAACACACCGTACGGACTTTGGTGCAGATCAGATTTTATCAAACTAGTACTGGTTATGTTGTGGCAGCTTTAAAACAAACTTTCAAAATTATAGTTTTAGTATTTCTTGTGAATTAGCAGATACAATACTCCAACTCTTTCTTTATAAAAAAAACCTTGTTCTATTCCACTTGCGACAAAACAGCTGAAACCGTCAAGTTTCTCGGGAACTATTGGACATAGGCGTCATAGTACTCAATAATATTTTATGTTATAAAAGGAGATCGGGCGCAAGAGGTCCAAGTAGCGTCGGTGAACGAGACCTATGTTTTCTTGAAGCTGATGTAAAGAGAATCACTTTTTTTATGGCGTCAAAAAAAATCCTCTATGGAGACAAAGTTATTGATCATTTAAAATTAACTATGTAATTAACGATTGCATTAATTACAAACAGCGTCGGTGAATAAGCCATTTATTATTTTAAAGCTTGTTACAAGGGGGTATTTCTTTGTTAAGAACATGAGTAAATCGGCACCTGGAGAAAAGAGACAATAAAATCTTCTAATTCAAGAGATACAAGGAGCGTCGTTGATTCAGACACATAATTTTAAAGCTCATTAGAAAGGGTATTTCTTTTTTGAGGACAGAAGCAAATCGGCGCCGAGACTAAAATGTTAAACGCCCTTATGTAGAATTATTGAGAGCAGCGGTGGCCCAGTGGTAGAGACACTGAATTACGAGCAGTAAGTCGTGGGTTCGAACCCAGCCAGGCGCATTACTTTGTGTAAGTTATTTCATCACCACTGCTCTCAAAACGGTGAAGGAAAACATCGTGAGGAAACCGTCATGTCGTAGAACCAAAAATTCGAAGACATGTGACATCTACCAACCCGCACTAGGCCCGCGTGGTGGATTATAGCCCATTCCCTCTCATAGAGAGGAGGCCTGCGTCCCAGCAGTGGGAACATTAATAGGCTGATTATGCTTATGCTTATATGTAGAATTACTGACAAAAATATCTTCAAATTCAAGACATACAATACAATACAGTTCTGAGGAACTTAGAATCAACAAAGCTTTTTGGACCAGAGTCTATAGAAGTCTGCCCGATCTCCTTTGTCACAACATTGGCATAGTGGGTGCTACGAAACTAAGAACACGCTTCGCTTCTTGCGTCATCGGAAATACAGATATATGTAGATACTTACAGCACCATTAATAAAATCGTTTAAAACCAAAAATATAAAAGCAGTCTAGGATAATCTTTAGGGTCGAAAATTTCCGCTATATTTACATACGATACTCCGGCTCGATTAGCGGAAGGCCTTCTGGCTATACGTCTGCTGTCACGCAGCTGATTTTTTAATCGCATGTTTTGGTCTCGTAGTAAAAGTTCATAATGATCTCTTAAAAGTTTGTCAGTAATTTCAATTACTCCTTGTATTTACTCGAACACTATAGTAGGATTTAATGAAAGTTGGAAACAGCACGAAAGAGTTCTCGATTTAATTCACGCCTCTTCCTCTCTTCCTTTTCTGTCTGTTTATTTAAACGATCTATCAGCTGACTACGTATAGAAATGCTTAGTCAAACGTTCGTGCTGATGGCTCGGGAGCGACTGAGTTTGCAAAAAGTCGGACAAAAGAATCGGACGTGATTCTAGTGTCGGAAACAAAATCTGGCATATATTTTTCCGAATTTAGTCTTACGAAACATTGACGTTTCTAAATAAATTTCCATAGTAAATTCATAAAAAAAAAAAAGTGTAAAGCTTTTTGAAGTAAAAAACAATACTGGATAAAACATATTTTAGCAGAAAAAGAGGGTTTGTAATAGTTAATATTGTATTTTAAATGTGTGTTGTATATGCGACCAAAAAGGGATAGAATTCTAAAGAATTCTCGAATATTATAGTGACGTCGATTGACTAGCTGACTAAAGAGCAACACATTTTTTGGTTTATGCTAGTCGGTTAGGCTGGTTAAGCAGGTGAAAGAAACTACATGCGAAAAACTAAAACCCATTTTCACTAAACGAGACCTAAATGTACTTGATGCCTAAATATTATTGCAAATCCAAGAGTTGTAATCCAACAGTGTTATTTTTATTTCGGTATTACATTAGTTATCGCATAATATAATGTGATATTAAAAACTAGCAGAAGATTGCTAAGCTTAACGCATTTTTAGCTTCGTAGTTCTCGATTGTTATAGCAAAGAAAGTAAGTATCAACATTTTTGCCCATTGTCCTTTTTAACAGTCATTGGTAACTTTTAATATGCTATCATAGTACGGGAGGTTCGCTCGATTTTTATGAGGAATACCTATAATTCTGAATAATTTCCTTTTCAATTAGTTTTTTAATGCAGGGTCAAGGGTGTAAAATGATCCATCAGTTGGCCGTTCTCAAAGCATTCTGGACATCAAACTAACATTGCGCAAAAACTATTGCTGGGAAACGACTCGTGAGTCTTGACTGCCTCGTTAGTCTAGTGGGCGCGAGCGCGACTGCTGAGCATGAGGTCCTAGGTTCGATTCCCGGGTCGGCAAAGTGTTATTGGGTTTTTCCATCAGGAATTTCTCAATAGCAGCCACGGAGTCTAGATTTGTGCCCGGTTGATGTCAATAGGCCCGCTCCCTATTACATGGGAGTTAAACATAACTGGCGAAATGTGGATGTACACCTCTGCCTAATAAGCAGGGATTACATGCTTGATTTTATGTTACGTGAAATATGGGTTTTTAGCTCTACTATAGGAGACTGCTCTACTATAGGAGACAGCTCCACCATAGGAGACGCCACCATAGGAGACAGCTCCACCATAGGAGACAGTTCCACCATAGGCGACAGCTCCACTATAGGAGACACCTCCAATACAGGATACAACTCCACTAAAGGAGACAACTCCACTACAGGAGACAGCTCCACTTCAGGAGACAGTCCGACCATAGGAGACAGCTCCACTATAGGAGACAGCTCCACTATTGGAGACAGCTCCGCTATAGGAGATAGCTCCACTATAGGAGACAGCTCCGCTATAGGACACAGCTCCACTATAGGAGACAGCTCCGCTATAGGACACAGCTCCACTATAGGAAGTAGTTCCACTATAGGAGAGAGCTCCACTATAGGAGACAGCTCCACCGTAGAAGACAGTTACACCTTAGGAGACAGCGCCACTATAGGAGACAGCTCCGCTATAGGTGACAGCTCCACTATAGACGACAGCTCCGCTATAGGAGACAGCTCCGCTATAGGAGACAGCTCCACCATAGGAGACACCTCCACTATAGGAGACAGCTCTGCTGTAGGAGACATCACTACTATACGAGACTGTTCTACTATACGAGACTGCTCTACTGCTGTGAAAATATTGAATCACCAAAAATATTCGCAGTGACCGGAAGAACGAGTGAGTTTCGGCTTTCTAATGGGTTTTTTTACATCCGTTTAGCACTAATAATCATAATGAGAGTCAGTCCGAACGCAAGGGAAAAACCTAAGTTACAGAAGTTGTAAAAAAGTATTTTTTAAAGCACTATAACTCAATGGGATGATTTCTGGGATCGTCTTCAAATAATGAAAATTATTTAGCTGGAAATAAGGGGGATTTTATGTTAGTCGAGCAAATGGACAGGTAATTTTTTATATAAGAATATGGTAATTTGATACAAAATGAACTGTTTGCAGATGAACCATAATGCATTTCTAATAAACATAATTATAATAGTAATAATCCGCTGCCTCGTTGGTCTAGTGATCGCAAGCACGACTGCCATGAGGTCCTAGGTTCGATTACCGGGTTGGGCAAAGTGTTATTGAGTTTTCATCAGGAATTTCTTAGTAGCAGCCACGGAGTCTAGATTTTCGCGCGGTTCATGACAATAGACTTGCCCCCTAATACATGGGTCTTAAACATAACTGGAGAAATGTGGGTATACTATTACGTACACCTCTGCCTAAACCTTCAGGGATTACAGTGTAGTAATAATCAGCTACATATCTATCAAAGGAAAGACAGTCCACTCGCGTTTTATGCATGCTACACGAGTGCAGTCAAGGCATCTGAGCTGAACTGTCGACCTTTTTTATTGTACTAACTTATCATGGTGGGTCAAAATGTGAAGTCATGTCATTGTGTGGTCATTGTGTGTGGGTGAAATACCTTAAAGGTCATGATTTCGTTAACCACATTGCCCTACTATCCATAGTTTCAAATTTAGCCCTGATGTGCCATCGCAAAATCACTATCAATTTTATGGGTTGTGATCCCAGAAAACCATACCATGAGATGATTTTTGGGATGAGTTTTTGCGCAGTGTGAAGATTTTTGTTCAACTTTTTCATGCCATAATTTTGACCTCCTCTGCTATCGGCTACCGGCGCTTCTCTCCAGGTGCGCCGGTAGCCGATTCTTAAAAGACAAACTATTATTGTTGTGAGTTTCAAAGGTTCAAACTAATGCCACCTCCCGTACTATTACATATTTCACAATACAGTATCTGATAATTACATGAAAACAAACTTTCAATATTACTGATAACCAGAATATGTAGGGAATATTGATTGTCACAGTTATTGCAGATATTTTAATTATGTATAAACTCAGTAAGTTAGCTAGGTGGAGTTTTTTAATGTTTAACTTTAAGTTTAAGGAAAATTTAAAAACATGTAAATCACCAATTTACATGTTTTTAAACTTTGAAATAAAAAATCGATAGAAGAATATATTATTAGGTACATAAGCTAATAATTTAGTTAATCGTTGCTATGCATGATGCGGTGCGGTAAAATAGCACAACTTTGTAAAATGTGAGCATCATGTAGATTAATGTCGTTCTTGTAAATGACAAATTTTCGTATATTGCTGGGCGTCTAACAGTTCGAGTCTGTTACGTCGAGTTAAACGTATCAAGAAGTTAGGCCCACATTTGTATAATTTTGGCGTATGTGAGTTGTTTTTTCTCTATACTGAGAATCGCAACAATATAAGACGCGTCTCCAAAGTAAGTGGGGACCGCTCGGTCCATGCTACTTCTTACAGCCTTAATCACATCCAACCTCCTTACCTTAATTGCACGTTTCCCTTGTTATATCCTATGGTATAATTTCTTTGATGACATAGCTTCTGACACACACTATGTGCATCTGATACCTGTACGGATGTGTTGTGATACTATTTAACCATACCAGACGTTGCAGTTCGAAACTTGATACACTACGTCCCATCTCGAGCCGATTATTCTTGGGCATCAATATTATTCGATAAGCACAGTTTAGTACGCATGTATTTTTGTACATGATACGGCTCACACCACAAGGTAATTGTAAATCTGTTACATACTTAATACGATATCAGTGACCGTAATGCGCCAAAAAGATGTAAATTTGGACCCAGCTTACATGTAGTAGGGATGTGTATCTGGTCGTTAAGTTCTCCTCCAATATGGCTGGGCTAAGCGATGCTTGTGCACTCGTAAGGCTGCGTTTCCAACAGAGATGAGAGAGGATGCGTAGCGAGGGAAACTAACGAATAATATCGCTTCTTTTTCACAGCTTGAGCTATTCGAGCTATGTTATTGGTTAGTTTCACTCACATCTCTGGTGGAAACGCAGCCTTATTCTCGTGAACCAACGAAGTTTTATAATATTTTTTGTAAATTCATATACGTTAAACCTGCATAATTCTCACATTAGGAGCTGATCCGATCTGCGTAGGTCCGTAGGGAGAGTGGGGTAACTACGAACACCTAAGCGGGAATGCGAATTAAACAAAACCAGTATAAGATACGATTCATACTTATTGCTTACCATTTAGTTTTAACCAATCAGTCACAAAGTCTTATTAACAATTTTAATAAATTCTAATAATAAAATAAATATTTAGGACAAAAACAAAACCCTTGGTGTTTGAAATTACCGTAGTGCGTGGGGTAATTTCGAACGCATCGTGGGGTAAACACGGATACTGTGAGGTAATTACTAACTTTGTGGTGTAATTACAAATAATTTCTAATATTGTCTGGACAGCCCTAGAGTAAGCCACTACAGTCGACTATAAAGTTACTTTTGGCATGCGCCATGGATGAATATAGGAGTTCGGTTGGCGATCCAACGAAGGGACCGCGCGTTTCGGAGGTTTAAGAAGGATCGGACGGATGATAATTGGCCCCTTTTGAAAACTGCTCGCAATCGTTGTAATCAGATGATACGCAACGCTACACGGGGCCACATTCTTGAAAATATCACTTTTGCTTCTCCTGCGGATATCTGCATATTCGCATATATATATCGCAGCATTCAGACCTTCCTAAAACATTTGGCTTAGACGATCTAAATCGTCATTTCTCCACTGTTCCCACCCTTGATAGTCTAACCAAATGACAAACCCTTGACTATCTTGCTGGCCTGACGCGACCCAATATATTACTCCCTTTGGCTTCACCCCAGTCGATCCGGGAGTGATCAAAAAGACCCATTCCTTTTTTTTTGCTCCTATCCATTAAATCCAAAGCCGTTGGCTCTGATAATATCAGTCGGCACATGATCGTGACAGTTATTGATCAGCTCCTTCCTGCAATTTCTCATATAGTTAACATCTCCCTTTACTCCGGTGTTTTTCTTTCCCTGTGGCGGAAAGCCCGTGTTTGGCCACTACCTAAAATTCCTAATCCCACACTGTCACTTTCGTCCAATTTCCATCTTTCCCTTTTCACCCAAAGTAATCGAGGCCTGTGTACATTCCCACTTCATTCATAAAAACTCCCTCATCAGTCCATTGCAGTCCGGGTTGAGACCCGGGTACAGTACCGTTTCTGCTCTCCTTAAAGTGACTGGAGATATAAGGCGGGGAATGGAAGATACTAAAGTTGCGGTTTTAGTGTTGATCGATTTTTCAAATGCTTTCAATACCGTCCAGTTACGAAATTCTTTTATCCATCCTCTCCTATCTCTTGGTCTCTCCCAAGGTTTTGGAATGGTTTTGTTCCTATCTTCGGGGACGTCAGCAGTTAGTTCTTGCTGGTGACTCTCTTCCAGCTGGCATAATCTTGAAACTGGCGTCCTTCAAGGCGTTATTTTATCACCACTTCTGTTCTCTATTTTTATAGATCTCATAACTACCGAGCTTCAGTGTGCGTATCATCTTGACGCTGATGACTTACAGCTCTATTGTCAGGCAGGTGTTGAGCTTACTCAGTGCGATCGAGGAGCTAAACCGAGATTTACGTATAGTTAAAAACTGGTCTGATCGTTTCGGTGTGGCGGTTAACCCAACCAAGTGTCAGGCTATTATTATAGGGAGCCCCCATAGCTTGAGAAGGCTGAATGGGTTAACGGTGCCTCCGGTTACCTTTGACGGCACAGTGATTCCGTTTAGCTCTGACGTCAAGGATCTGGGTTTGCATGTTGACACTTGCCTTGACTGGCGTAAGCAGGTCGCGATTGTGAGCAAAAAAGTCACCAGAAAGTTGCGGTCGCTCTATCGGTTGAAAAATATTGTCCCATCACACATTAAGGCAATGCTTGTACACTGTACAGTCCCTAATCTTCCCCATAATGGACTATGGTGATGTGTGCTACTATGACCTGAAAAAAATTACATATAATTAAAAAAAAAAACTTATGATCCACTTACCGTGAGCAAGGAGCGCGGTCTCATGACACAACTGTGAATTTGGCACTAAGCGCGGGGCCCCCTTGCTCCTGGCAGAAATAAATTATCGACTATCCTTGTATAACATGCTGTAACGACTTCGTTCCGGGTTACCCCGCTTTCGCGATTATCCCACTCTCCCCTTCTTAGTCGTAAGTATATTAAGCTGCGCGTAACGCAGGACTTTTCAATACTTTTTAACACTTAAGACACTTTTACATACCTTTTTATATATACCAACTTAACAAAGCTTTTTAAGAATCGTTCACAATGGTAACCGCCGTCAATCTACGGCGGCTTATGGTTTGAATCATAACTTCAGTGGTTTAGGCGTGAAAAGGTAACAAACAACTCTTTCGCATTTATAATATTATAGTTAAGATAGGATAGAATTATCACAGCAGATCAGACAAGCGCTAATAATAATAATCAGTAAAAGGAATAAACTATTGAACACTTAAAAATATAACCTATGGATACATAATGAACATGGCTACAATCAAATTATCTCGTGAGGAGGCAATCCTGACTGCAGGATCAAGTCATGTCTGTCTTAAAAATGTTTTGACACCAGAACCAAAGATGTGTGCTAAACAGCTCAATCGGTTGGTGGGAACTGGTTTGAAATTCAGTTGTTAAATTTGTCTAATACATACTAACTAACAAGGCAAGTTAAATAAAAGCTTATAATAATAAAAATGAAATAAAAATACAGTATTCTATCAATTAATAAACGGGCACTGCAGGGTATGTTTCTGCCACAGCAATGCCCGACTTGGGGACAGTCTAACCGCCCAGAGATCATCGCCAGCATTGCAGCTGACCCGCATCCTGTCCACTTGGGATGCGCACCGCTTGCGCACTGTGGCGTGTAATCTTTACGCGATCTGTACAGCATGCAGCGTGCATATTTAAAAAAATAAACTGTTTTAATACAATAGATAATAAATAACGTTCGTCGCCTCTTAAAAAATACCCGTTAGATGGAAAAAAGCTAGGCAGATGATAATGTAACAGAATGCGCTAAAATCTTCCGGATACCCAGAGAAGCCCCAGGCTTCCGAAAATCTGAATAATGGAACCTATTTCTAATGCCCTATTAATGTAAATAACACAGGTCTATCAAAATGTTATTATTCGCTCGCGTTAAAACTGAAGGAGGTTTTTTTAACGCACTAATCTCTGGAAGTACTTGTTAGATTTGGAAAAAAAAATTGAATTTCATAGCCCAATTCTTGCGGAAGGTTAACGGTTTACCCTAAAAGACTGATCCTTGAAAGGGGTTGGAATATTTTTGTATTGATGCCAGCTATTGATTAATACCAGGATAATGCGTGGCCGCTATTTTGAAAATAAAATAAAATGGTGGAATTTAGGCAGGCCAAATTATTCAAAGACCTTTTCACAGAGTGTTTGTGTCACCTCTAAAACAACAAATAATAAAAACAAAATAAAGTTTGTCATTACTTACCTACAAGAAACGTATTATTTTTTTCAGCTTTTTTACTACTTTCGTGCGCCGAATGCAGAGCCGAGCTGTTTAAATAATGTTCCTATCTATTAGCCTAAAATTTATCCTTAGAAAGTTATTTCTATTAGGAAAATGGTTATCAGTAATATTAAAATGTAAATTGTTATGTGCACAGTAAGACCCCGATTAACCAAACGAAATCAGCTTGTTCACCGTAATGTTCAATTTCTCACAATATCATTCAAAATAATGAATACAAAATCAATGAAAATTACAATCACAAATATACTGTATACAATACTGAAGATGTGATTGAGGAGGCTATAAACTAAACCAAAACATGGGAAAGAACTTCTTAAGCTCATGGGGTAAAATAAGACAATCAGAAAAGTGCCAGTCGGGCGACCAGCCCAGGTATTTTTTGTACGTCTGCCCCACTCCTGAGCAAAGGCGATGCATCCTTCCGTTTCTCTCGAAGTTGTGCTTCTTCTCGCAATATTTATAATATAATTATAATTAATTAAAAAGCCATCCTTTTCCACCATCTTCTCGTTGGTCTGTCGCGAATACGTCTAGCTGCCTCAGGGCTCCAGTCTCGTGAAATACTAGTCCACATCTTCGCCGACACCTGGCAGACATACTAAAATAACTCGTGTGGAAGCTTACACCGTCTAGATTTTCAACACCAAACAGCAATTAAATCAATTAGCTCCAATGAAAGTGGCAGACAATGGCATGTAATTGACCCCATATTTATTTGTCGGTAATTAAAAAATTATAATTTTTTGCATTTCGAAATTAGGCCAACTACGAGTTCGAATAACTAACCGAAGCAGAGAAAATCGGGGTCTTACTACAGCTTCTATTTGTCTATTGTTTTCCACATTGTCATATTCGAAAGTTACCAACATAATTATTATGAAACTAAACATCCCTTGATTACATAAATCAATCCTAACGAAACTGTAATATTTATTGCTTTCCATAATAAATTAGTACATAGATGACGAGAGATAAGACTGCAATTTATAATATTATTATACGTTGTAATGCTGCGCCGACCCCAAATGAATTGGGGTAGGGGCAAGAGAATTATAATGATATACGTTGTGCCTGTAACTCTTGAAAAGCCAAACTACGCCTATAGTAATTTAAAATTCTACAAACAACTACATAATTACGATTTTATGTTAGATAATTAAGTAAATGGTATACATACATCATTGATTTTCATCACGATTGAGTCACCAAAGAATGGCAGAGTTGACATTTTAACTGTTTACAACTAAAGCTTTATTTTAATAAACTTAGCTTAGTGTAGGTATCATTTAGTAAATAGTAGTAATAAATATATATTTTTAATTCTTTACATATATATTATGTCACAATCAAAACTTTTGACTGCAATAATCAGTAAAAACTACTTTTCAACGGTTAAAACTATTTAACATAACTAACATATCCTTTGAAACGTAATGATAGGTATTTGAAGACTCCTTAAATTTAGTTTTAAAGTGATTTTCGGTTCAAAATAAATAAAATTAAGGAGTTCCGTAAGACAGATTTTTATAGAAAAACATGTTTTAGTTTTTTGTAATAACGGTTTGGATTGAAAGTAGTCGAAACCGCTTTTGAACGATCAACAGTTTTGACTGTCACATATTTGTTAATTTTAATAATATTATACGGCAATAAACATAATACCAGCCTATTATTACTGTCGCACTGCATGCCTAAGGCCTCTTCTGTACCGAAAAGGCATGATAACCACGCTTGCTTGAGGCGGATTTATTTCTTTACAATTTCAACCGTTTTAGACGTAGCCTTTAGATATTTTTGCTTATCATAAATAATTTCATGACAGTCTTAATGGCAACTCTGAGAAAATAACAGAAAAAGAAATTGAGTACTTAGCAATTCTTAATTATTATTTCGTCGTTTGGCTTTCATAAAATCAAAAGTGGCAAAACAATAATACTAAGGATGTTTCTTCTAAGTAGGACAACATGCAAGGTAACGTGAAAGCATTTCATCAGTGTGAACGCAGCGCGTGCACGAACCGACGACGAACATTTACCTACTCGCGACTGTTTCCGGGTTTGCGCGCGAACGTGGAGTCAGTCTGCTGGCAACACGCGAAGAGAATGGAGTGTGTCGGCCAATTGCTGGCTCTGACGATTGTCAGTGTTTCATTATTAATAATACATCGGATCTTAAAAAAACACGGAAAACTTCGACGTTGGTCGCGTCCAGAGTTGTACAGACATACAGACAGAGGGCTGATGCAGAATGAATGGCATAACTCCATAATGTCTCGTGTTCTGTGCGCCTCGTGTGTGACTCTTCTCTTTACTCTACGATTCGTCTGTAGCTGTGTCCATACGAGAAACAGAAGGAGTATATCATCAATAAAAAATAAGCATTTGACTGCAACAGTCGTTTTTGTTTTTAAAGTAGATGTTGTTGAAATCATTGTGCTAAAGCTAAACAAACAGTGATTAACCTGAGCTAGGCCGGTGAGGTCCTAGAATCGGCTAAGCATTTCGAGGCTGCGTTACAGAACCCCTTTCTTAAACTACTAGGTTTATAGTTTGAATAATAGGTCAAATCTTTGGCAAAAAAGGCAACCATATATTATGTAACGCTTTCTGATCTCCGGCGGTACTTATTGTATAAGAATGAAGTGATGTTCTAATTGTGAGCTACTATTTTCGATATATTTCAATTCTGTTGGTCTTACGCCCAGAGTTCGTACAAAAATACCCATGATCCTTTTTCTTCCTGTTTAATGAAACGATACTTACATGAAATCTGAGACAAACAGCTCGTAAAAAATTGGTAAATTTCTCAATTTTTAAAAGAATCTATAATAATTAACTCTTAATTTTTATAGAAGAAAGTTTCCCGGTATCTCTTATGAAGTCAGATTTCCCCATGTTGTCCCCTCTTAAAAGAAACAACCTTAATTTATCTAATAACCATTCATATTATTTGCTTTTTGTCTTAATTTGTGAGGTTTTTCGCACTTTACTACTTTTCTTTTATTTATTAAGAAAATACGAAATAGTAGAAAGACCAATGAGTTTTTCAGCAATTATATCCAGCATGAAAACTTGATAGCTAACTAGGTACGGCGTGATGCGAGAACGCCAAAACCATATTTGAAAAGTTTCCGATAGAAGCCCAGCGTGAACATGAATACTAGAACAGGTACAAAACATGAACAATAAAACTTCGTGAACACGGAAATCTGAGGAAGATATTGTAGTTTTTCTCTAAATCTGACTATCTGAAAGTCGACAATATCTTCGTCAAGTTTTGCCTGTTTAGGTAGGTTTGTTACAGACAGTACGATAAGATCTAAATTAAACTGAACGTAGGCTCCTGCCCGCTGGGCAGATCTGAAACTTTTCAATATTTATATTTTTGGTATTCTCTCATCGCGCCATAGCTACTTAGTTATCAAGTTTTTAAGCTGTATACACTTCTGTAAAACCCTCTGGGTTAACCTACCAGAAGTATGCTGCCAAAGGCGCTGCCTCGCCAGGCGCCTGTAATGTAAAGGTGGCTCGGCGAGACACCAGGAAGGGCGAGTGTACAGCCAAACGAACACCGAGGCTAGACGAGCGCTCCTATATACACTCTCGCACTCGCTCTACCTGGAAGTGTCTCGGCGAGAATGAACCCTAACAGTTCAGATTCGAGCAGTACATCAGGGAATGAGAAGAACCGAGCATTACAGTGCGAAACCTGTATCGATACAATTTTGAACATTCTTGTTTCTGTACAAAATCGAATCTGAGCGAACATTTTGTTTTGAGTGAATGATTGCTGTTCTGCCGAGAAAACGAACACTAGTACTGAACAAAAGTTCGTACTAGACAGTTCGTTGACGCAGAAAAATATCAAACACCAACCGAGCACGTCCAACGTCGAGCGAAAGCTCAGAGCAACTGCTTGATCGCCGGTGAAGTCGTTTTCACGGAATGAAAGAGCAAACGATCGTTCGCCGAGCCCAACCGATCATCACTGAATGTAACGTAACGTTACAAGCGAATGCTTCCCATAAGCTTCTGTTTGTAACGTAATGCTCAAAATCGAATCCTAGATTACATTATAGGCGAATATTCCGGAGAGGTTATCTTTATTCGTTTTGTTTGGATATGAGGCTTTAATAATTGTTCATTTTACCTAAATTATATAGTATACGTTTCGTTGTGATTGATATAGTATGTATATAGTTTTTAAACATTAAGTTGTGCTTTTTGAAACAGAAAGTCATTGGCCACCTCTGTTTAAAATATTTTTTTCCCCTAAACCTAGGTTTTTAATTTATTATTCTCTTTTATTTCACAACATTTTTTAAGTTAAAGAATTCGCATTCAAAGATGGCAGAAATGTTTTGTAGAGCTTCGTTGAAACGTGGACTGGCTTTCTCCTACTCCTTCAAGAACCCACCTTTATCCAAAATGGGACACGTTCAAAGCCAGTCGCAGCAAGCCGAACCTGGCCCATCGACAAGTCAAACAACAAAGGTATAGAAACTCTAACATTTAAGTAGGTATATAATATACTTAGCTTTTTAGCTTAAGATTATAACCTAGATTTTACTAGGTCCTAACTGAAAGCGACCGTTGCGCAAATATGGATTCGACGCGATCGTTTATATTTGAATATAACGATATATTCAAAATGGATGCGACGATCACTTGCGGTTTCGACTATTGGGAAGCTTGCTTACCATTTTTAAATTGGCGACGAAAAATTTATATTTGGTGATGTTCGGAATGATGTACTGATTACGTGGTAACTAGGGCATGCAAAACCCGATTTCGGTCCCTTAGTAGAACCCGGTTTTTCCTGGGTTTTACATGACCTAGTCTGACCCTCGATTTCCCTTCCACGACAGGGTGGAACGTCACGATTTAGGATAGACGTTGGTATGTACTTAATTTTATTTTATTTCCATTTTGTGCTATTTCTAGTTTAACTATAGGTATTTTTGTAACATTATTAGATGCGGATTAAAAATAACGTAAACATTTTATCAATATTTTGAGAAATTAAGTTTCGTACTTTTATTAAGGTCTTAGTTTAAACTTACACCTTAATAAAAGTGTGTAAAGTGTAAGCACTCATTATTAAAAAACCAATTCACTCGTGGGTTTGCACCTTCATTCTAAGGTGCCAACACAAGCGGATTGTGCAGCAATAATAATAAAACAACGTTTTTCAACACACTCACAGAGAAAAAATTAAAATAATTTCATAATCACTTTTGTGAACAGCCAAATTCCATTAGAGACAGCTAGTTTGAATTTGGAACGCAGTACGTATCAAATTCTCAACGCAGTCAGAGAGTTAAACTCCTAGAATGCTGACTCTCATAGCACGATTTTAACAGACCCCGAGTGCGGACTTACGATGACCATGCGTATCTGCCGTATCTAACGTCTTGTTCATAGCTATGTCTGCTCTTCATAAAGTAAATAAACGAAATTATACATCCGCGCCTAATAATGTTACCTTCATGATGTTCCGTATGTGAATTACCGTCACTTTTTCTGCTCAGGGAGTCAAGGACGTTTCTTCGCCTGTCCCTGGCCCTAGTTCGGAGAAGGCAGACAAGAAGCCTACAAAGAATGTAAGCAGCAGGTAAGAATCAATTAACTTATATTTCATAATAACTGTTTATTTTAATGATTCCATTGCCTTTTGTCTCGAAAATTAGAAGTATTGTAAATCGAATGCTTTTCAGATAATCATTTACATAAATATTATACCAGACGGGCGGGGCGGTCTCGTAATCGGGAATTTAAACAATGCCGGATCCAAAATAAGCCGCTAACTGTCCTGTACCTATAGGTTCCAGCTGCAACGTTAGTTTTATGGGACGGCGAGGTTGGGAAAGCACTGCACTATTTCTATTGGTGGAGTACCGTACCAATCTACACGATCAACGGAACGAAACTCTGCAAATTAAAACTTAAATGAAACTATTAACGAGTCCGCGTATCCCTTGTCTTCCCCCTCACTCGGCAGTTTATTTAATTTGCACGTTTCGTTGATTGGTCAGTTTCGCTCATTGAACAGTTTTTTTGAATGAGACAGTTGCGTCTATTATACAGTTTCCAGTGTTTGCAGTTTTTTTGATTCGACGAAGCGCTACAGCTAGTAATTAACCTCTTTTCTTCGAGTTAGTGCTGCCTGAAAACTAACAAACGGTTATGGGCCCGGTTCTAACCCAGAAGATATTGAGGCAAATACCTGGACAAAGATAAATCACGGAAAAGTGAAAATACTTGTGGTCAAGCAAGGAAGCTAGAAGCAAGCGAGCTTTTCGAATGAAATCCTCAATCGAACACTAGTTGGTTGGAAAAAATGTCGTTTCCCAGCAATAATTTTCGGGTACAGGACATGCTAGAACGAGTCAATTCCGACCAAACATTCATGAAACGCATTGTTACTGATGACGAGACGTGGGTTTACGAGTTTGACATGCAAACTAGTCAACAAGCTTCGGAGTAGCACCTTCCAACTGAACCGAAACCGAAAAAATCACGCCAAAGTCGATCAAAAGTCAAAGTCATGGTGACCGTTTTCTTTGACTATCGAAGTGTTGTGCACTCGGAGTTCTTGTCGGAAGGTCAAACAGTAAATAAAGAATATTATTTGAGAGTTATGCGGCGTTTAACATAGCAAATTCGACGAAAAAGGTCAGATTTGTGGAAAGAAAATTCTTGAATTTTGCACCACGATAATGCGCCTTCGCACAAAGCCATCATAGTGAACGAATTTTTGACCACAAGTTCAACAAATACCATCGAGCAACCACCTTATTCACCAGATATGGCTTCAGCCGACTTCTTTCTTTTTCCTAAATTCAAATTACCACTTCGTGGCACCCGTTTTCATTCGGTAAAAGACATAAAGGAAAATTCACGGCGAGAACTGAACTCAATTCCAGAAAAAGCGTTATTTCTTTTGGTAATTGGATTATTAGTTGGCGTAAGTGTATCATTACTGAAGGAGCATACTTTGAAGGCGATAAAATAACTTTGGATGAATAACTAACATTTTGTGTATTATTGATCATTTCCCGGTACTTTCTTGACAGAGTAGTATGTAACTGTGTTTGTATGTATGTCCGTTTCTTTGTTCCCTCGTAACTCCTAAACGGATAAACCGATTTCATTAAATTATACGCTGTTAGATTCGTCTTGGTAGCGCCAAGTGAAGGTTACATTAAAATTTAAAAAATCGAGCTTTAAGATGTTAAAATAAAGGGTTTTAAAATGTGATTACAAATATTATATATTACTTATATGTTTATAAGTAATTAAAAATGACAAATCCTTTAGAAAGTTAAGAGAAAAAAAATATAGAAACAAAAAAAAGTTATTGAAAAAACTAAAAACCCGACTCCGGTACAAAAACTGTAACCCATTTGAATATAAAATTATAAAAATGGAAGGGATGCCGCCTGCTTTCAACTTTTATTTAATTTAAAATGTGCTTGGTTTCAGCGTTTCAGTTTTTTTATAAATAGTTCGCGTACGCGCAGACCCGTAACGAGACGTTCCGACAGCGTTCTCGAGTACGAAGTACCTACATACCACCTATACACTAATAATAATGGAAAGCACTATAAATCAAAATACAAACACACGGTTATCACAAACTTTCCCGAATGTTCTTTAACACTCAAATATAATTTTATGTTTGCACTATTATCGCGAACTAATCTAGTGGATGTATCTAGTGTTGCAAACGTGTTCTATTGTTGTACTCAAACATAGCGTAGCTTATGTTCTGTCAGTTCATTCTTCAGTTCGAGCGGCTGGCTCTCCAAGAGCGAAGGATGACATATAAGGTGCTGGCGGATGATGACGTTTACAAGGCAAGAGTATTTACAATTAGTAGGTCTAGCTGTGCAGAGATTTACTCCCCCGTCACTTAAAAAGCTTGCGCCCGCACAGAGCTTTGTAAATGGCATTATACCGTGCCGGCCTCTTTATATTTGAATGTACTGATTTTTCATCAGTATCTCTGTGACAATCTGAAATAGTTTTCGCAGGTTATTACAAAACTGCAAGTTATTAGAAAGCAGTACACCTACGAAGAGCTCCGTTGTTTATAAGCTTATTAGGCAATTTCCATACGCTACACACTAGTATTCAATTAATATTATGAGGCTATCAGTGCCTTGCATACTTAGGTATATTTTATCGGAGTCTCCTCGATAACTTGCCTCCACGGCAATATTCTTGACCTACATTGATTACGCCACTTAATGTATTGGTTCATTGTGCGTGCTCTCTGCGTGACCGAAATACTGACCGTGGTACATTAAACGGTAAACACAGTGAAACATGGCTCCCCCCCCCCCTCCCCACCACCCCAAAGGCATGCAAATAAGTAGTATTATTATAGTCTTTTTAATCAAGATTAGGGTAGGTTCTAGGTTCTAGTCCCCCCCTATATTTCGTTGGATCGCTTAGCCTATTGGTGGTACCAACAGAGAACAAAACAACTGAACATTCTGCTCATACAGCTTTCAAGTAAGTATTGTTCATACATAGGTAAGTACCTAGGCACTAGGTAGTTATTTCAGGATCGATTTAGCGTCTATGTCAATGTAAAATAAAAATATATTTTCTTTAGTTTATGTATGGTTACCGGGTAAACGGTGGGTCAGTTGCGTACAGTGGGAACCGCATATATTAACAAAACCAGTGTAGGTAGCGCGACCGTTTTGACACAGACGAGTTGGGCGTCTGGTGGTGGCCGAGGTGTCTCGCCCGATTTTCCTGTGACGCTGCTAAAAATTTCGAAATGTGAGTTGATATTTTCTTTTTTTTTTCTTAATCACACTTTGACACGCTTGGGAGGCTTTCGCCAAGGAGACCAGGACTCACCAGAAGTGGGAAAGATCAGGCTAGGAAAAAAAAATTACTTGCTATTTTTCTAAACATGTTCGCTTTTATTTTTATTTAAAATCGGCATATGGTCAACGGTCTGTGTACAGAGTGAGTCGCATTTCCATGTGTACTTGTTGTAAAAGCTATGTGCAATAATTGTGAATTGTTCTGCTGGAATTAAACATATTATATTATGAAAATATAATTATTTTGTTACAGAATGGAGAGAAATAAAATTTTAAGAAAAATAAGTACTCATAGTGAGTAACAGATGCAGAAAGAATAACAAGCCATAAACGCTGGGAAATAATATTAGGCAAGCAGCCGCCGAGCATCACGTTACCTTTTCCACTTTATAGAGATATAACGGAAAAGAAAATCTTAGCCGCCTGACACTAAATTATTCCGTCACAAAAATATTTAGAACTTAAACAATTGTTGTGTTTTCGTTTTTCTTTTTTAAGTTTTAAGATACGACATAATGTCGATTTCGTTTTTATTTTCTTATAAATAAATAATAATAGTTAAATGTCTTTAATTACCAATAAAATCCCCTAGACCCATTGTTAATCACCACCTGGTGTATACAGTGGGTCAATATTGCTCTATAAAAACCCCTTATTTAGTGTGCTCTCCCTTATTGGCTGTCAATAATTTAGTAATATTCTCAAAGCTGATTAAATAAACAATACATCAAAATAAATTTTTAACCAATCTGTGACAGGTTTAGAGATAAAAAATGATTCAACGTTTACCCGGTGACCGTACATTTTACTGGAATGATAAAACTAACAATGAGATTATGGGACAGTGTACTGTACAGTATCCTTGTCGCTATGTTGGGCAAGGTAACTACGGAAAACAAATAACTACCAATCCGAGGTGCACCCGTTACAAATAGTGCATTGCATTACTGAATACCTATGTTCTTTGGGGCTTATATTTTTTTATTTATCGCACTTACGCAATGCAATTATAACTGCTGCTGGGAAGTGATGTCTTCCACGCATCAGCATGGTCCACCCTGATGCGTGTACGATGCTTGTTTCGCATTCAGGTTCGCAAAACCGTTGGGAGGTTAGCCTCCCGACTGGTTTTGATAGCTAACTATTAGTAAAAGCATTATCATCTGAGTCGTTGAGCAATAAACGTCGATGGCGGTAGAAATGTGCAACGGAATGCAGTTTGCTATCATTCATTATCGATATAAAGTCATGCATACCATCTTGTTCGTGTTGCATCCGTGTAAAACATGGAATAATGATTCCATGTTAAAACAAATTAGACTTACATATTACCTGGCCAGGCGCACTCCGCAGTTTAGATGTGAGTGAAGCTACAAGTACGTGGCGAGTCCGTCCGGACGGTCTAATTCAGTAAGGCTCATATGATAATGCGTTTACTTACAGCAACATTGTCCAATAAGCTGTTTGTGTGCGCAGGAACAAAGGTCCAGCGAGCCCTGCGAGCACGGGCTCCCGCAAGGACGACAAGGCGGAATGACACCATCGCTGGCGCAGAATGCGTGAATGAGTGCAGCCCAGAAAACTACACTTCCGATGGCTGTATTGCTGGTGTTCGTAGTTTTCTTCAAGTTAACATTTTTAGTAAAACCTTCTGCCTCACTATACACTGAGAAGGATTTTACAACATTGACAGCAAGTTCAAAAGAACTAATTTTATGCTAATTAAAATGTTTGTTGTTAAAACGAAAGAACTACTATTATTATTACGCCATTTTTATAAATAAATCACATTTGAGTGAAACAATATAGGTAATTACTTTACAAACACAAATAACAAATCGAAAAATATAAATAAATGTGATTTATTCATGAAATTATGAATTGATCACTTCCTTTATATTTTCATTGTGTAGGTTAGGCAGTAGGCGAAATATAAATCGATGTGTTATTATTATCAATCTTACCGGTTATGCATTCTTGTGTGTAGCCGCATTAGTATGTACCTAAATAAAAATTGACCTTCTTAGATGTTCACTATTGTATATTGTATATTTATACAGGTAGTTGTAAATTTTACAGCAACCTATCTGGAATTTCTAAAGATTCGCTCACTAATTTACCTATATACACCATGTACCAGATATCTATGTGTGATCATATTTCACGGTGTAAATCAGACCACCGTCCAAACTGAACGACTATCTCCATGGAACCACCATCGAAATATGACCACACCTTTCTAGTACACGCTGTATAACATAAACCATCTTCTTCAATTTTTGCATGTATCATTTTAGTATAATATTTACTATAAAAAAGAATGTACATATTTTATGTCTTAAAATTTAAAATAAATACCTACCTATAACGTCTAATGGAAATGACGCGAAACACCTGGTAAAGTCGTGTTAAATAGGACAGCAAATCCTGTACAACTAACTGGATATTTTTGTGTCAAAGTAAAATTAAGCTTATCGATTTACAGCTAGACTTCACCTTTACAGTGTGATTCTCAACATATCTCGTGTGTGATCGTAGAATCAAGTTATACTTTCAGTGACGCATGCGCTAGCTACGATCACTTTAGGTATGTAAATCATAACAATTCATAAGAGATCATGCTAAGGTAATCACTTATGATTAAGCTAGTTTTGGAAAAAAAAAAACAACATTTTCTTCTGATAAAAAGGTACATAATAAAAAGTAGTAATGGTGTTATCCATATTGTCTCTATACTTTTGACAAAGAGCAAACTATTTTCAGTTTTTGCGTTATTTCAATATAGTATTCATTGTGTTAAAAAAAAAACTTTTTAATGTATTGCACTGATTTGAAAGAAGACTGTGATGTAGATACAGTTTCTATGTACCTACCTTTTTAACTAAAACTAAATTCAAATTAGGACTTTTTATATACGATAAAATATCGTGAATTTTTATAGAAAACAAAAATTGTTAAACTATATAGGTACCTTTAATTTTTTATTAATTTCTTTACTTTAAAATCAATTTTGTAAATACTTAACTTAATTTGTAGTGATTGTATATAAACACAACACACCTAGTGTCTTCTTAAAGTATTCATAAAAAATGTACTTAGCTAAATTGAATTTTATGTAAAAAATGTTATAAATTAAAAATAAAAATATATCTGACAGAAAATACTTTCTATGTGTAAAGAGATATTTTCTTACTAACGTAGTCTGTCTTACTTATACATAATGTTATATTATCAACTAAACACCATGTTATAATGTCTACAGAATATATCTAAAAAAAAAAATATTTTGTCTACAGAAAATTAATATCAAATTTTGCAAATTGTTAAAAAAAAATAAAACCTAAACGACTAAAATTTATAAAATTCATATCATACTTCCCACGTTGAATGACTATTAATGCCATTCAACGTGTATAAGTATAACTGCTGCTAAATAAAAAAAGATAATATTACTTACTGTAGCAGTCAAAGACGTATCTTAAACTTAATAAAAATATACTATAATTTGACTTTATTGGACAAAGTTGGATTAAAATTGACTTAGTAAAAACATTTAAATTTTATTGACAATTCTAAGAATGTTAGTCCAATGCCAGTTTCTGATTAGAGTATTTGATTTTAGAGCTACTTACATAAACTCAAACTAAGATGTTTTCTTCAATAGAATGTAGCAGCCGAAATTAGAAATTTTAAATTTAACACCTCAGTGTCTATTACTCGATTCAGAAACCGGCGAAAAGTCCTAAAATTTAATATTGGTTACATATTTATTTTTGATGATTCTTATTTTGGAGGCCCACGAGCGTAGGCCTTGTACCTACGCTAATTGCGTTAAACATAGGTTTGAATATTTTCTGCGTAGTCATTTCATCTGCTTAGCTTTTTCCCCGAAATTGTTGGGGTCGGGTTCCAGTCTTACCGGATGCAGCTAAATACCAATATTTTACATGGAGCGACTGCCTATCTGATCTCCGCAACCCAGTTAGTACTTGGCTACCTGTACGATACCTCTTGGTAAGACTGGTTGTCAGACTTTCGGGCAACTGACTACCTATAACGACTGTCAAAGATCTACAAATGACAGCCGGGACCAACGGCTTAAAATGCTTTCCGAGGCACGGAGGAAACTCTTTATATAATGATGTGGTCCTGTGTTTAATTATCTAGAGTATTTCCGCGTCCTTCAGCAGATCATCGAACCACACAATGTCGGTTATGTTTAAATCCCATAGACGTACAAGTGAAAAGTGCGTAGCAGTTAATAATTTTTGAACAAATGAAGTAATAAAACGACCTTATTTAGTTTCAGCGTGGTCATTTATAAGTTATCAACTTCTAAGAAACCATGTAGTAAATTATAGCTTATAGTAAAAAAATATGAATGCCATTTCATTTACCTGGACAAAAATATCTCAATAAAACTAATACAACTTTTTCTTTCCTCATAAATTTGTTCCATGAGTCAAGTTTTGTTTTTACCAGTCAAGTTTTGTTGTTCTGTACATCGGTAGTCTAATCTATCAAATAGAAAAAACATCACAAATCTATATAAAATATTCACACCTTAAATCGTTACATCATGAATATTATTATCTTAAAATATTGTTAAATGAATTTCATCTCATCAATTTCAGTTGATTTAAACAAAGTTTACTAAGTACAAAAAACCTCATAAGGGGTCTTTGTAATGTAAGTAGGTACTAGGTACACATTTGATCAGTCATCATCATGAAAACAAGTAAAAAAATCAACAAAAATAAAAGTCTTCATTAGTTTTTGTTCAAATGTAGAACAACAGATATTTTTGCATGTTCAGGGTCTCTTTGAAAAATTCGTCAATGACGCTAAGTAGAATGACCCCTTATGAGGTTTTAAATTTCATAATATTTCATTGTATTTGTATACTTACTTAATTCATTAGGTACCTATCTCAAAATAGATTTATTTAAAAGTACGAATTTAAGAATTAAGGAAACTTATTCCTTCCTATTGGATAGGTACCTTACCTATTAATAAAACTTATTAATTTATTTAACTTTTAATTATTACTTTTAACACAAATATCTAAATCATTGATGGATAATATTTTTATGAATTATTACAAACCTACAAAGGAATGTAAAATTACAATGAAAGATTTTTCGAAAGGTGCTATGAATTAGTGATAGATGCATTATGTAGGTTATATAATTCATATAAATATACTGACTATTGAGGCGCAGCACTGTTACTGAAGTGTTAAAGAAACTCCGCACTGATCGGAATTGCACTGCAACGGAGCGACCAACGCGCGACGTAGCCAAATACTTACCTATTTTATATAAGCCGCATGCAGTGGAAGTGCGCAACTCGGCATAGTTTGCTGCGTACTGGGCCGTACCAAAGTCGCTACGGCACAGTGCAGTCCCGCTCAGCGCGGTCTTATCTTTATGGTTAGTCTGGAATAAAAGATCATACCAAAACTGACAGTTTTATTTAGTTCCCATTACTACCGACAGCTTCAAGCTGTGACTGCATAGCGAACAACAATTTATTTATTGATACACACACGAGACCTCTTGAGCAACCGCGACCGCTCCGATTGCAAGCAGTTGCAAGACATAAAGACACATCTCTAGCTGACGAGTTTGCGACCGCTAAAGATGTGAATTTGTATTTCGCGGGCTACCCTGGCGTTTTGCCAACTATGTTGGGGCCGGCTTCCAGTCTAGCCGGATGCAGCTGAATACCAGTATTTCCACCTTAACCAGTTTATTAATAATAATAATCGAGCGTGTTCGTATAACTTGTTCAGTGACTAAATGCTCGAGCGGCCCGTGTATGGCTGCTCTAAGCCCTTTATTATCAGTCAACACCGTGCCCTTTTACATGATACCTTGTGGCTCGTCACAATCACACTGTTTCGCCGGTCGTACATTCAAGTATCTTCAGGGAGAGGGTGGTATTTAAATTGATAAAGTTGCCTGGATAACCGGCTAGTTCCAATCCAACATACATTGTTGAACATAACTGAGAATTAGGTATTTTCCTATGATATATGTAAGTATATATCTGACTACAGAACGTACCTATTACGACAGAGAAGAGGTGTGTGCCCCAGCTGTGGGGACAGATAGCACCGCCGAGCACCGCGCGCTGCTTCACCGCCCTAGATGATATTATTGGGCCGTGTGGTCTTATTAATCAATCATGACTAATCAGAAAATGAAAAGTTGTGTTCGTTACGTTTTTCAAGTAAACGGGCATTTTTAAAAAATAAAATTACAACATTGCTCACTGTTTTTTAAGCTATGATTGCTATTGCTATTATATTCCTTATTAAATTCTTTGATTTGTGATCATCAGCATCAAAAATAGTGAGCAATATTTAATAGTTGTGCTATCAAATAAGTATCTACTGCCATTTTGTAGAATAGTTTATATTTACATTTTTTTAATGAATTCTAAATCGTAATTTAACTTTGTGCTTTTAAAAAAAATCCCCTGTAGTTTAAAAAAAAAAAATAGTGAAGTGATTTTCTCTTGAATAATTTGCTTATTTCCTTTTGATTCTAAAATGGAATAAAATGTCATGGCATGTAATTGCTATAATTATTATAACAACAGATTCCTTGTAATGCAAGGATTAATCCTGTTACACTCCACAAATCCATGCAGGACGGGTCCTACAGGGTGTTAAAGTTTCTATAAAAAATCTAAATGCGTGATCAGATTTACTTGAAATTTGCAAGAATACTAAACAAAGAAAATAATCTATCATTTATCA
The DNA here is from genome assembly GCA_910589295.1 of Noctua janthe. Lineage (NCBI taxonomy): Eukaryota > Metazoa > Arthropoda > Insecta > Lepidoptera > Noctuidae > Noctua > Noctua janthe. Next base: position 10,697,934 of record OU342552.1, read on the forward strand.
TTATAGATCTTTCAAAAGCTTTTGCCAGATTTCAAATAAATCTGATCATGCTGATTCAACATTTCAGGAATACCTTACTGAATTTAAAAATAATGGTGTCATTATACCATTTTAGACTCATAATGAAATAAGCAAATTATTTGAGGGATAGTCAGTCAGGACCATTTTCTTTTTTTTTTACAAACAATAGCCAGACTCCAAGATTGAAAACATAATCGAAGCTTGAACTTCGAATTGGACCATAAATGGTTTAATAATTCATATGCATTGAGGCATAGTGTTCGATACAAAATAATTGTGTCTGTTCTTTTGTAGAATGGATCTAGGACGCGTTTTTTTTTTTCATCTTCAGTCAAGCACAGGTGCTTCTTCGTCTTTTAGCCTTTTGATCGCGATATCCTTTGCCTCTCCGCTGGTCGCGCCCTCTATGCTTACGGTTGGTAGGTACTAAGTATTAGCGCGCATCGGGTGATCGCCCGATTTATCGTCATTATAGAACTCATGATGCACCAGGTACCCCTTACCTGGATTCCGGATATTGATGAAAAAATAATAGGTAAGTTTTATTTTATGTAAAACTCTTATTTGTTTATGAGATTATAATTTAATTTTAATCATATTTACACTATTTACAGACTACAAATAGAACTAAACTAATGATAAAAATAAGACTAAAAGTAAGAAAATATAAACATCTAAACAACGACGACAATAGGACACCACCCGTAGTTTTAGTCGTGGACTGTACTTAAGTCGGACTTGACACGCCTACTTTCCACCCCATTAGACATATTGACAGCTACAGTTTGTTTATAATTTGACATAAACGCCCAGTTTTCAAGAGTTTTGTAGTACTTGAATCTTTTGGCGCTCGAATGAAGCTGACAGGGGGGCGCTGTTGGTAAACCTTTTGTTAATTGTTTTGTAAAAAATATTGAGAAAAGAAAGAGATGGCTGCGTTAGTTCCGATGTTTGCCCGCGCCAGAAGATCCTTGAAACCGTGAAACTTACGTTATGGCTGATATATATATACCTACTGAAATTCAAGTGAATCGACGTGTGTAAAATTGTTTTCTTTTTATAGCCAAAGCAAGATGAATTTTGAGGAATATGTCGATTATGTATACGATACGCCATACAATTATATATCGTGACCCGATGCCGACAACCCGTTAGAATGTTACAACAATAAAGAGTTCCAAAAACACTTTAGATTTCAGAAGGAAACCGTACAAAAATTGGAAAGCCATGCGAGAGGTCTTTGCCCAGCAGAGGGACATAGAGGGCTAATATTAAATAAAATAGGGAAGATACTGTAGAAGAAAACACTGTTCGTTTTTGGTTCCAACGTTTTCGTTCTGGAAATTTTGACCTACAGCCCGAGGACGGCCATCGACCCATGTTGATAAAAACTATTTTCCATCGCCTTTAATTTCGAAGCCAGCTAGTCTGTAGTCGGGATTATTAATGAACTATTATTAATATTGCGAGCACTTGCATTATCCGTGGTAAATATATATTAAGCACGGTTTCTTTTTCAAATCGGTAGGTATTTGGAAATGTTCATTATCGTGGGATTGTTTGAATTAGTAATTAAGATCGCGTAAATAATAATTTATAGTCGTGACAAATAGTCGTAATATGGAGTATCGTACACATAAAAGATAATACAAGCTACGTGATATTTCTAAAGCATGAGAAAACTAACGAACCATTTTGAATCTCAGACATTAAAAATGGTGCGAATGGTGCTTATGAGCGAGCTTGCCCATACTCGTGTTGTTTTGTTTATACCTACGATACCACCAAGTCGCTCTTATCACCTATCTATACTTAAAAAATTCAAAGTCCTGACTGACTGACTGATATATTTACGCACAGCCCAAACCGCTGGACCTAGAGACATGAAATTTGCAGGGTGTATTCTTTATGAAAAGTACGTATCCACTAAGAAAGGGTTTTTTGAAATTCCACCCCCAAGAGGGTGAAATGGGGTGTTGAATTTTCTGTGAAATTTTTTATTCTCGGAATCGATTGATTTGGAAATTGGTGTACACACTCTTTAATTAAAATTATGAGACAATTATGTATCACAGTTTTTCAAAATTATCCCCCAACAGAGTCAAATAGGGCCTCGAAACTCACGTAGACAGGCCATGGCGCACAGTGTTGCGCAGGGCGTGCGGGGCGCATTTACCAATTAGTAAGTAGGAGGAATATTTCTGAGGTAGTCGTGTCTGTAAATATATGTGAAAACCCGATTTTCGCGTTGGCTCGTGATACGCGACATTGATATTAAATATTATGTAAAAGTATTATGTCTATATAGATTCCTAATGAATCATTTGATTGTCGTCACCGGTGTCCAATCTCAAACCAGGTTATCAATATTTCACATATGTAATGTAATTAATATTACAATGAACAAGTTATAAGTAAGTACATGTAAGAAAAACGCAAGTGTGTCTGTATAGCTCAAATAAAATGAAATACTTACATTAACTATTATTTATTACCTATTCAACTTCAAAAGTAAAAACTTAAAAATCTTACATAACGATTATTAATGCTAAAGTTTGAATGGATAGATGTTTGTTACTCAATCGCCAGAACGGCTGAACAGATCTGGATGAAACTTGGTACAGAGATAGATTATAGTCTGGTATAGGACATAGATAACTTATTATCTCAGAAGTAAGATCCCGTTGGCATTTCCCGACCTCCACGAAGCGCAACGCAAGCTGGATATGATTGCTCTAAATGAATCCATAATATGATGTGCGTTCCTACCTGGGAGGTAGGAACATCCGCATCCGCATCCGCATCCTAATTAAAAAAAAAAAAAAAAAAAAATATTTATCTATCTGTTTTCCTATATATTTTTGTTTCGCACCTTCGTTAAGTCGCTCTAGTTTATTTTATTGTTTGTTTATTTTATTTTATTATTATTATAATTTTTTGTGTGCAGATCTATTTTTCATATTTAAGTACCTATTCACTACCACCATTGACACAAAATATAAAGCTGCTTCACATCCGGGACCTCACTAATTCAGGTCCAGTTGAAAACCAGCGTCGGCCACTAGTTGTCCGGCATTATGCTGAACTGGGTCTATTTGGCGCAGCCGTGAGGCACACAGTGTCACACTATTTTATTTTATTTATTTTTGTGTTTAGATTTTAAGTTTTTTAATTTTTTGTTTTTTATTTGTTATATTTTTTTTTTTTTTTTTATACTGTGTGTACTTGTGGCATGTGCCAAATAAATGTATTTTCTTTTTTTTTCTTTCTTCTTCTTTCACGAAGCCGCAGGCATAAACTAGTTGCCAATAAAGCGATAGTAGGGGGTGACTTACCCGTGTTACTACCAATCCTACTACCTGTAATAATACAGGTAATCCCATTGCCTTTGCGGTACTATCGCAGTTGTATAGATCTTAAATAGAAAGAGAAAGAAAAAAATACAAATTTGATGCAACCAAGTTGGATGTAGCGCTCGCCGGCCGCTGTAGTGGCCAGTTTCTGTTATATTGCAATAATAAAATAATCAAATCGAATTCTTATTCGCCGTTGCGTTAGGGGTTTAGCCGGCTGATTTTAGGTTTTTTTTTTCAAATAATATGGGTAAGGATTGAATAAAAAAGAAGAATATAGAAGGCGGCTTGCTACTGTTAAACGGAGGAAGAGAAAGGCCGATATGAAACACACCATTATGTTGGGTGAACGAATCCAAAGAAATTCAAGGCTACTCGGTTCATCGTCCAACTGAATTCTTCTCTCAACTCTGGACGACCGGAACCTTCTAATAGAGCGAACTGGCGAAGAAAAGCTCGAAGCTTACTGAGCTCTTTTATCACCGCTGGGTTGAAGAGACCACCATGTACCCGCGACGGATTAGAGGCAGCAGGGTACAATTTATTAAACATTCCCACGCGACCACAGTCATTCATCCTTGGCAATCATCCCTGGCAAAAATGGAATAATAACGGTAGTGACGTAGCCACTTCGGATGCCTTATTTCTTCAACAAACCATGTAGCTTGTCAGCTTTCAATAATCGCGGACGAAGGCCATGGGCAACAGCTAGTATGTTTATAATTGAGTGATGTTCATATTTATATTTTTGCTCTCTCGTTGGTCAACTAGTTATAAGCGCGACTGCATGGTGTGAGGTTATGGGTTCGATTCCCAGGCCATGCAGTGTTGTTGGGTTTTACTAACCTAGAGACTGGATCCAGTCTAACGTAGTCCTACGTGAATGAAAATTAAAAATTTCCTTTGCTTGTCAATAAATGCGTAATTTAGATAATTTTGTTATTTGTTATACGTGATACTACTTTTAAATAAAATAAAAACCAGTTGGCTTGTATAATAATAATTTAATTTATTTTTTCGGCCTCGTCCCTTGTAACCTCGCTGAATCGAAGTAGCTGGGCGGCACTTCGAAAACGTTCGAGTTTTGCCTTTTGGTATGCTTCTTCTGCTGCCTTCACCAGCCACTTTTGCTCCGCCATTTTCAGCAGATGTAACTGGTGCTTGGGCTCGCTGGGTTAGGCGAGCCCAAGCACATTTTTTCGCTGATGGGCTGCCCGACAACGTGGTATTTTGATGGAGCTTGTACTTGCGGACAAGTTTCTGTACGCACGACTTTTCACCAGCCGAAAAGAAAATTCTTGATGCCATTATTTTAAGTGAAAATCTTATAAATGAACCACGAAAAAATAAATATTTATTTTCAAGTAAATCCGTTTTAAGGTTTTAAGTTCTTTGACAAATGATGTCAACCAAGAGCATTCGTTAGAACATCAATTTATGATAACTCTAGCATTGTGACGTATTTTAATATAACATTTTTAGCATACAAAGCAGCTTGCAACCTTCATGCAACATACTTTTTTGGATTTGAAATGGACAGCATGTTTTTGAGGTAGATTAAGGTGAGTACTCATTTGAGCATTTCTACGTATTGTAACATTGGTTGATAAATTGAGGAATGATATAATGCAAGGTTGCGGTTGAAAAGAAGATGTAGAGACAAAAAATTAAAAGAATATGTTTGGATGGCTTGGTCATGTTGAGAGGACGAGTAACAGGCGACTAACAAAACCCGAAAGAGAACACCCCAGAAGGACAAACTTTATTAGTATTGTTCTTCAAAAAGGTCAGGTGGCAGTGACCAGATGTATGAACGTGAACGAAGCATAAGGAGTAAGCCGGTGGTGTTCTTTAGTGACTGTCCTTACTGTGTGGCATTTACTCTTCGTTGATATGTTGGACTTGAAAGTCGCGTGTGCTGCAATGTATCTTGATGAGTTATATTAAAAAAACACTGACCGAATTAGAAGAAGAAACGACCCGCACGACCCCTCAGTCCACGCACCTCATTCCATGTTGTACGATTTGCCCGCGCTCGTGTTTTTGCTCGATGAAAGCAAATCAAAATCAAGTTTTAACAAAGTGTCAAGTGGCTCGATGTCTTGTTACAAATAGTCTGTCCTCATCTTATGAACATCATTGAGTGGGTGTTGCCGATGCCGCGGTGGGCGTTCTTCACCTGTTGCCATGACAACAAATGTCGACTTAAGTTCAAAAATGGACCTAAGTCGGCTTCTGGAATACGGGTAAGGCGTCAAAGTACTCTTCCGCATCGCTGTCATCTGGAAACGTGCGCAGAAGACTGGCAGCATTGCCACGCTGAATGGCAATGCTAATTCTTTGGCCAAAGAAAGAGCTAACCCTCGGTCACGCGAAGTGTCGACCAGTCGGCGAGAGATTTCCTTAAAAAGGAGACGCGCACTCGGGACCCATGACCCGAGCGTTTCGACCCCAAACGGCTCAAAACTGTAGTTACCAATAAGGTTACAGTATTTGCGGCGCTTGAGGACCTCAGCAGCCGCAGCAGCAGCGCCTGCACAGCCCGCCGTGCTTGAAAGGTGAGATGGCGCAAGGGTGTCGACACAGGTTGCGTCCCACACCAAAGGCCTACCCACCTTATTTGTTTTGTATCAATATCCGGAATCCGAGTGTACTACGTGAGCTCGACAAATGGATGTGCGATTAACGCTTATGCGACAAAACTGTACTGCGACTCACCATAGTTCGAATGCACGCTTGTGCGATACACTCAAGATCGATATCACTCTAGTACAACATGAAGACACATTTGTATTCATAATCATATGTATATATGATGACCTTGATGGTTTAGTTAGTTACAAACTTTTGGTAATGTTCCCGGATTCGTTTACGGGTTATAAAACTTGCTAGCACTTATAGCGATATAATTATTAAATTTCTGTGTGAACATTTCGTGATTTTCTTCTAATTACGGAAACATTACAAATGTATATTTAGCCCTGTTTGCAACAAACAAAACCTTTCTTTATATTTTTTTTTTTTATTTACGTTAAAATATTATTTGGCAATATGCCTTACATCGAAAGCAATAAACCATAATATTGCTAAACAATACATTTGTTGATGCTACATGCATAATATGTATACTTCGTTTATTGGTAACGTGATTAGTGTATGGGATATGACTAGTATAAAATCGTTATTATCAGTACGACAGGAAGTTGAACTTATAAATCTACAAGTTTACTGATTTAAAATATTAATAACAATCATTGAATAGTTGTTACTACTTGAATTCAATTAATAAATATTGTGCGTAGGTAATATGCGGTAATAAAACAAGGATAAATAAAATTTTTCACAACTACCTTCAAATTTGCTTTAAAATGCGACTACTTTCATTTCATTTAGTATCGTAAAGAGATTGTTAGTGATTTTCCGTTCCGTATCTTAATAAAAACGTACCTTTACGAAAATTAATATACCCATCATAAATAACATACAATCTAGAACAGGAAAGGACATTTTGGAAATTGATGGCTATATTTATTGTAAAAACAAACAACGTGGTGATTTATACTACTGGTGTTGCAATGCAAAAAATCGGTTGCAGTGTAATGTGTATATAAGAACAATAAACAAACAAGGTAAACACGAACTTGTGAGCAAATACGAGTATATTGGTCAACATACCCATGAACCAGATCCAGATAAAAAGAAAGAATTAAAGTTGATGACTACATTAAAACGAAAAGCTACTGAAAGCATGGATTCTCCTGGACAAATTATGCAGGCTTGTAACCAAATTATACCTCACACTAGTGCTCACAGTCTTGCAAACGATAACGCGAGGCGGATGATTATTCATCGAACAAGGACGAAGAATTTCCCAGATTTGCCGAAACGACTTGAAGATGTAAAAGTGCCTCCTCAATATACAAAGTTTAACGATGAGCAATTTTTAATCGGACATTATATACATGATGAAGAAGAGTGTGTTTTAGTATTCAGTACTAAGAATAAGTTAAAATTGCTTCACAATTCTCCATATTGGTTAATGGATGGAACTTTTATGACATGTCCAGCGATGTTTGCTCAGTTATATACCATCCACGCAGTGATAGGACACACTGAAACCTCTGACAAAACAGCGCCGTTAATATATGGATTACTATCACACAAGACTCATCATTGTTATCTTATTAGAAATTATTCGCACCTACGTTTTAAACGAGATGAATATCGTACTTCAGCCTAAAATTGTTTTGACAGATTTTGAAATCGCTGCTATAAAAGCGGTTAAGACAGTTTTCCCAAAAACTTTACAAAAAGGCTGTTTTTTTCATTTAACCCAGAACATCTGGAAACATGTACAGGATGCTGGACTTGCACAAAAATATGAACGGGACAATGATTTTGCAAACAAAATAAGGCACTTAGCTGCATTGGCTTATTTATGCCCAGAAGAAATTCCAGCAGCTTTCCGCCTTATTGAAGAACAGGTACTGTCAAAAGATGCTGAAAAGGTATGTGTGTGGTTTCGGAAGTATTATGTAGAAGAAACTTACACAAAAAAACGAGCCGTAGTACCTGGTTGTCTGAAGCTGAAAAAACACCACCAAAATTCCCACCACACTTATGGTCTGTAGCTTCCAGCATCGAAATGGGGGTACCTACTACACAAAACTGTGTCGAAATTTGGCACCACAGATGGAATGCACTTTTAAGTCGCAAAAAATGGAATTTATATAAAACTTTGAGGAAATATTATAAGAACAAAAAACGACAACGGACACAATAGAAAAGATTTTAGGTCAAGGAGCAAGTGAACCAAAAAGAAGAAAAAATCAACAAGATAAAGAAGAAAAAATTAAAAAGCATTTAACAAAAAAAGATATAATGGATTTGTTATCATTTTTGCGTGGCCTGTCCTATATTTGCTATTCCAAAAAAAAGTAATAATTTTTAAATCACATCGAATCGTTTTTGTTTAATGTTTTTTTTTTCATATCATGTTCAGTTTTGATTATATTGAAATGTAGTTTGTTTGTTTTTTTAATCAAATCGAATCGTTTTTGTTTTATGTTTTTCTTTATATCATTCATACATAGCTTTTTGTATTGCAATGTACTTTGTTTTATTTATACACTAGCTCCCTCGGCGAATATCGTACCGCCTCTGAATCAATAACAACTGCTACTGCTACTGAAACTACAACTGCTACTGCAACTGCTACTACAACTACTACAATTATCACAACTACTACAACTATACATTTCGACGATTCGTTTTTATTTATGTAGATGAAGTAAATGCTTTCCTATTTTTCGTTTAATATCTACAGACGGCAGTATCGCATAATCGTTTGTCGCATTTGGGTAGTGTCAAACTGCTGTATACTGCATTAACGTTCTGTCGAAATACAGTACTGTCGCACTACCGTAGTGTCGCACAACCGTAGTGTCGCACTACCGTAGTGTCGAACTACCGTAGTGTCGAACTATTGTCGCGCAATCGTTTGTCGCACTAGAGTGATATCGATCTTCAGTGTGTCGCACAAGCGTGCATTCGAACTATGGTGAGTCGCAGTACAGTTTAGTCGCATAAGCGTTAATCGCACATCCATTTGTCGAGCTCACGTAGTACACTCCCGGAATCCATCATGAGTGATGTGTTTGACTGTTTGTTATCACCTGGTGCGCTAAACCCAAAGATGCTACAATGTGTTTTACGATTTAAATATTGGGTTTGTAAAAATCAACGTCAAAATTATGTAAATGTATTACAATAATTTATGGCGGGTGGGGCAGGTCGTGCCCGGGTCAGTAGCACTTTCAAGATATAATAATATAAAATAATAATAGTTTATTTCCAAAATCTTAGTACCTACTACTTTACAATGGTAATGAGGCAACAATTTCAATTAAGGTAACGAGATTAGCGTCTGTAGCGGAACTAGGCATATCCTGTATTTCGACTATCAGAAATCTGATCAAACCTTAAATTTTATAATATGGCAGCATAGCGCTAATTAATCAAATAAAAAACTTTGAAGCTGTTCAAATAATCCAACCAGTAATAGAATAATTTAATTGTATCCTTTTGCCATTTGGTATGTTGAACCTTAATGTATGACAACTGCGAGTAGAACAACAAAAAAAAAATATTGTCAGGATCACTTCGTGTAACAGTTTTGACTTGTTAGTTGGTATGTACCTACACGTTCAGAGCTCAACACAAAATATTATTTTAATCAGGGTCGTAGCGTAGGCAGGCGTCCGTCCCGAAATCTGTAGCAACTATAGAGAAACCAACCTATATGTATGGTACAGTTTTAGTTTTTCACAGCTGCTCAAACATGGAGTGCATTGGGTAATAGAGAGTACCTAATAGAATTATATCATACCTATTTATTTTCAGTTATATTCTGATTCAGTTTGGGGTAACTGCTTAATGATATTGCAAGAAAGTATTCAAACGGCTCATTCAACAAGATTTGCACCACATGCAAGGTCGAACCACCTGCATATTTTTAATTAAATCAAATAGTGCAAATTGATGATGGTAGAAGAAGATTACATACTTGTAAGGCAAGTACCACAACAACAACACATGTTGTTGTTCGTATGAAAATGAATAGTTAAAATCACATGAACCACCTTTTGCCGCCATAAATTTTACTGTGTGGGCGATATCGACCACATCACAACCATCGGTACCGGCTGTCATTGGTAGATCTGCGAGATTCGTTACAGGCAGTCAATAGCCCGAAAATCTTACTACCATAAGTAGGTACTACGGGGCATTCAAGTATCGGGTAACTGGCTTGTGGAGGTCAGATAGGCAGTCGCTTCATTTAAAATTCTGGTGTTCAGTTGCATCCGGTTAGACTGAAAGGATGAGATGTAATACCTGTTTTGCATGATGATTCAATAAAACTTAAACTAACATCCAAATATTTATTTACACAAATGAATTTACTAAAACAAAAAAAAGTGAAATTATCAGATTTGACACTCAGTCTCGCAACAATGTCCAGTTGGGGTTATCTGAAACACTCGATTCTTTCGGTCCCTTGCGTACACTGGCCTAGGGAGACTCCATGTTCCCCGCTTAATGCACGGCAGCCATAGCAATAGGACAAGCACAACTAGTAACACGCCGCATGCCATGTTTTACCCATACATTTGTTGTTAAATCTGTAATCAAAACCTCTACATTCAAATTCCGTGACAATAATGTAGTCAAAACTATTGTCTCTTGTTGCTTTTGCACGATTTTTGTTATAGCGGTAAGTAAGCACTAAGTAATGAATAGGGTGGAAAACAGAAGTGGGCCCTGGATGCGAGGTACCCTAAAGACTGATGTTACCAATTTTACTCAAATGAAACATTCGCTTCGTTGTCTTGTCTGCTCGACAAGACAACGAAGCTAATGTTTCATTGAATAGAAAAGGTTATTATAATATAATAAGTAACAACAAAAAAAAAAGAAATTGTACCCGATTGTCTGTGTTGTATAAATAATTAGCCCGTTTGTTTACCCCCTGCCCGACCTGCCGTTTATATTCAGGGTTCTGAGACTGACTCGAAAAAATCAATGATAAGACTAGCTTTGACGCCAGGTAATGAGTTCTAACGGCTTGGGCCTAAATAAGTTAACGACTGTACCTGTATAATGCATAAAAAATGTGAAACTCATGTCTCAATTTACACACCCATCTTCTATTATCATGCTTCTATTTATAATAACATTTTCACACACAAAACTAACATGACAATACACACAAAACCACACACTTTTAACTTCAGAACTGTTGACCAAAATAATTATACCAAAAAGCTGTTGACAGTCGTTGGCAAATAAAACCTTGAAGCTCCTTGAACCAGAAAAAACTAAAGAGATAGTGTGACTCTTTGCTTTAATATGTGAGCCTACCTATTATGGATATTTCACAGATATTGTACGGGTTTGGTATAAGTATTCTACTCTTTGGTACGGGTGCAAGCTATCAAAATATCCATAGAAACCAAAGAGATTAAAATTATACTATTATATATTTCCTTTATTCATTTCTATACATATAATTCACATTTTTAAATATTTCTATACAAAGTAATATAAAAAAAACATTTAAAAATATAAAAAATAGTAGCCCACTGGTATCGGGAACAGGGTCCGAAATACCGGTGGTCAGGGCTCTTGAGAGAGGAACCTCCTAACAATACGCGCCGTGTCCAGAAGTACTGCTTTCTGAATCAAGCCCTTGATCCAGCTGCCAAGCGAGAGCCTCCTCAGATGTTTGTCGAGGCTATTGGCTATTAAGCCATTGGCCGACACGACTATCGGCACAATGACTGCTGTACTCACGTCCCACATGTCGACAACCTCGCGAGCCAGATCTAGATATTTGAATTGTTTATCTTTCTCTGCTTTCACGAGGTTCTCGTCATGCGGAACCGTTATATCAACAATCATTGCGCGACGCTCCAATCGATCTATCACCACAATGTCAGGTTTATTAGCAACAATAGTCCTGTCAGTGATGATAGATCGATCCCAATACAACGTGATATTACCATTATCGAGAACTGGGTCGGGCGCATACTTATAGTATGGTACTTCTGATTCCACAAGGTTGTACTTCAAAGCAAGTTGCTGGTGGATAATCCTGGCAACGAGGTTGTGTCTATGCAAGTATTATCCGTTAGCCAGACGAGAACACCCAGAAATAATGTGTCGGATCGATTCTCCCGGACGGTGGCATGCCCGACATATGTCAACCGTGCCATCCTTCACAATGTATTTCCGGTAGTTATTCGTCATCATAACTTCGTCCATTATTGCACAGACAAAACCTTCGGTTTCCCCGAATAGGTCACCGAAACGCAGCCAAGATACGGACGCTAAGAAGTCTACATCGGGTCCATGTAGGGCCCGGTAAAAGCGTCCGTGAAGCTCCTTGCCCTGCCATACCTCCTTGCGATCATTAGTATCTAATACTCTAGGTTTGCGCCAGTTCTCGTTAGCCAGAGAGAGCGGGGTGAGGCCCTTGTCCACTGAGACCACATCTGGGTGCATCCCCTCGTCGACTTCTAGGAAGTATTCCCTGAGGCTGCATATCTCACGGTTGTGCAGGGTCTTAGCATTTAAGAAGCCACGACCCCCGCACTTCCGCGGGATATACAGTCTCATCACCGACGACCGCGGGTGATGCATTCGATTTGCGGTCAGCAGTGCGCGGACCCTCCTATCCAGGGCATCAAGTTCCGTCTGAGTCCATTTGAGTATGCCGAAAGAATACATCAAAACCGGCATGACCCAACCATTGAAGGCGCGCACCTTGTTTCCACCTGACAAAAGACTGCTTAGTACTTTGTTCAGGCGGCCAAAGAAGCGGTCCCTCAATGATTGTTTCATGTCGGCAGTATTGATACCTAATGCTTCCGACATACCCAAATACTTGTAGGTTTCTGTTGAGGAGAGGGATCTAAGGTGTATGGAATCCGAGAGTTGAGTTCCCACGGATTCCATAATCTCCCCTCGCTTCACATGCATGACTGCACATTTGTCCACACCAAATTCCATCCTGATGGCGCTACTGAAAGTTTCCGTTACCTTCAGTAGCTTCATCAGTTGCAAGTTGTTGGGGGCAAAGAGTTTCAGATCATCCATGTAAAGAAGGTGAGATATGACCTGACCACCTCTCCTCAACCGATAGCCTAGACCTGAACCCTCCAACAGTGTGCTGAGAGGGTTCAAGGCTAAACAAAACCACAATGGACTCAGACTATCACCCTGGAATATACCACGCTCAATCTTTATCGGTTCGCTGTTCCCCTGGATCTGTCGACATCCTGGATAGCGAAGGACCGTTCTCCAGTGCCCCATACATGACATCAGGAAGGTACGCAGAGTTGCATCAACTTTATACAACTCCAGCACCTTCATGAGCCATGTATGAGGCACAGAATCATAGGCCTTCTTGTAATCTATCCAACATGTAGACAGATCCCTTCGCGAGCGGCGAACTTGTTGGCTAATGGCCATATCAATAAGGAGCAGCTCCTTAGTACCGCGGGACTCATTCCTACATCCATTCTGAGAGGCAGACATGATAGAATTACTATCAATATGATGATTGATTTTAGCTCTCAAAATGGATGTTAGAACTTTATAGACCGTTGGTAAACAAGTGATTGGTCTATAATTTTTGGGTTCCGCAGTACTACCTGATTTATGGAGCAGGTGGGTAATTTCTGTCGTCAAGAACTGGGGCAGCGACCCTGACTCTAAGGCTGACTGAAACTGGGATGCTAAGCGAACATGTGATCTCTGGAACCATTTAATCCAGAAGTTGTGCAGTCCATCCGGCCCTGGAGATTTCCAGTTAGGCAACGGACGGACTGCACGAGCTACATCTTGGGGGCTGATGATAATTGCCCCCATTTCAGGTATCGAATCACACGCTCGTTCAACCTCCCGGGTCCAATCACCCTCAGTGTGACTGACAGGCACCGACCAGATGTTGCGCCAGAACGAACACATGGCGTCATCATCTGGTAGACGCGTATCAGTCACACCTTGGTCCGGTCGTTCCCAAGCCCTATATACCCACCTTTCATCACTTCGGAATGTGCGATTCTGAGTGTAACGCTCCACTCGCCGCTTGTACCGACGAATACGGCTTGCCCATGCACAGATCTTCTGCTTCAGGAAGTCGATACGCTCTGTGACGCGGGCTAAGTAGTCTCGAAAACTAACATCAGTTCCCGAGAACGCCCGCTTCACAAAGCGCAACACTCTAGGTCGAGTATTGCCCTCCCTGAAGCAGATTAACTTGCCGATGAGTGCTCTAGCCTTACCGATACGCCGCTCAATCCTGCATTGCCAAGCTGGAATAGCAAATTTTGGTCGTGTAGCTCTGTCGTTGTTGGGAAATTTGACGTGAGCTACACGACATGCCGCTACAGCTCCACAGTACAATATTGAGTGGGTATCGGCGAGGTCTTTGCTGCTGTCAAAGCAGTTTGACAGCTGCGAATCTAAAGCACACACCAGCGCCTTGTTTTTCTTGTGCATAGGTAAACGAGGTAGACGTGGTCTAAGTTCAGGCGGTGTGGATCGGTACTCCCGGAATGCACCCTCCAAAGCGCTCCTCAATTGTGCGTTGCACTGGGTACTCACGGATATAACTTCGTCATCATCTTCTTCACCATCGTGTTCGGATCGCGGTGGAGCACTGGATACATTTTGTAGCTGTACCGCAATCATTGGCGAAGCAGGTGTAACTAGGTTACTCCGTGAATCGAAGCGTAGTCGCTCAAGTACGGTGTCATCCAACATGTGGTTACGTTGTATGACCCGCACTTGATCCGACAGCCGTTGCGCCGACACGCTGACACCTGGCTCAAGCACCTGAAACAGAGAGAGCATCCGACCACGGTACGCAGTCAAGTTGCTTCCCCCCTCAGTAGCCCCATAATATGCGCGCATGACGTTCTCATTAATGGACTGAGTCCATCGCATGCGCGACACATTTCCACCGGCAGCGGGGACCCTGTTCGGGGCCTGTTGGCCTCGAGGTCCCAAGCCCGCTGGTGGCCGTCCTCTTCCTCGTCGTCGTGGTGGTGATGGGGTCGACGGCGGGGAGAAAAACTCGTCACTCGAGCTCGACGCAATATATTATTATTATTATTATATATTATTATTATTTCCTTTATTTATCTTTACACAAATCTTATACATTTTTAAATATTTCTTAAACTAAAAACAATATAAAAACATTTAAAAATATAAAAAATTGTAGCCCACAGGTATCGGGAACAGGGTCCAAGCTACCGGCGGTCAGGGCTCCAGAGAGAGGAACCTCCTGACAATACGAGCCGTGTCCAGGAGTACCGCTTTCTGAATCAAACCCTTGATCCAGCTGCCTAACGAGAGCCTCCTCAGGTATTGGTCGAGGCTCTTGGCAATTAAGCCATGGGCTGATACAACTATCGGCACAATGATCGCTGAGTCCACATCCCACATGTCGACAACCTCGTGAGCCAAGTCAAGATACTTGATTTGCTTATCTTTCTCGGCTTTCACGAGGTTCCCATCATGCGGGACCGTTATGTCAACAATCATTGCACGCCGCTCTGATCGATCCACCACCACTATATCAGGCTTATTGGCTATAATAGTCCTGTCAGTTACGATGGATCGATCCCAGTACAATGTGATACTGCCATTTTCGAGAACTGGGTCGGGCACATACTTATAGTACGGTACTTCCGATTCCACAAGGTTGTATTTTAAAGCAAGTTGCTGATGGATAATCCTGGCTACAAGGTTGTGTCTATGCAAGTACTCTCCGTTAGCCAGACGAGAACACCCGGAGATAATGTGACGGATTGATTCGCCTGGACGGTGGCATGCCCGACATATGTCAACCGTACCGTCCTTCACAATAAATCTCCGGTAGTTATTCGTCATCATTTATTATATATATATTATTATTTATTATAATTATATTATTGTGTAGTATAATTTAATGTCTTTGTTAGAAACATATCTCATATACAAAAACGCGAGCATCGTCGTTAGTCACGGCTGTCATTTGTAGATCTTTGACAGTTGTTACAACTAGTCAGTGGTATGAGTACTCTACTCTTTGTGTGGCCCGAAAGTCTGACAACCAGTCTTACCAAGTGATATCGTATTACCCAGTTCAAACTGGATTGTGGTGGTCAGATAGACAGTCGCTCCATGTAAACGTGTGATGTTCTCTGTGTCCGTAGAGTTAAGGAGCAGGCTACAGCACATTGGAAACATAATATTTTGCCACTTATAACGCACAATAGGAAGTTAAAACAGGGCTGACTGCACAAGATACACGCTGCAAGAACTATGAAAGAGATTATTTTCGTATTAAAACTCCACATAAAATAATATATATTTAATATTGTCCAAAAATAGTTAGCACCCATAAAAGCATTTTACTTAGATTCAAATAAAAAGAAAATACAGTCAACATCATTAATAATACATCTAATTAAGCCTATATTGAATAAATTCAATGTTCACAACAGAATGTTAACTTTATTTATTTCTTTGCAACTAACTACCCAAAAACAAAGTAAATAGGAATGTGATAGCAGTATAAGTCAAATCATATAAATAGTCAAAAACATTATCCCCTGTACTTTTTAAACTCGCGTCAAGGCTCTGTAGCTCCCAGCCACCTGAGTAACATTGTAATAAATAAGCGTTCACAATATTAGAACATTATAAAAAACTTAACAAGATTAAAATGCACCAAAATTATATGAAAATCGACCACTGGTTATGTAAATGTGTATACTTTTATGTGTTACGTTGGTCCCTTTACCGCTCGCAATAAAATGGTTTAATTATTGTAAGTGGAGGCAGACACATTGCCGCCGTGGCCAGTCCAGTTGGTGTGCACGAAGTCTCCTGGCTTTGTGATTAGCTCATAAGTGTGCGCACCGAAGTAGTCTCTTTGAGCCTGGAACAACACACGATTCAAATATGATCTTTGCTACAATTTAATTTATATTTAACTAGAGGGACTCCTGGCTGAATCGCCTCACGAGTCGCACAACGCTTACCGAGGTTGGTCCATGGCTGGGTCACCATCAATTACATTCAGAGTTTCCTCTGAAGCCTGCTTAGGCCTGGCTGTCATTTGAAATTTTTTGACAGTTGTTATGTACCAACCTACCTACCAACCAGTCTTATGAAGGGGTATCGTATTACCAAGTAACTGGATTGCAGAAGATAGATAGGCAGTCGCTCCATGTGAATTCAACAATACCGCTCGATATACCCTAAAACCCAGGCGATCAAATAGCTGAACGATTACTCATGAACCCGATATGGACATATTTGTTTATAGACGGGACTGAAAAGTTTACCCATCATCATTCATCATTCTGTTGCCCTTATCTTAATTCATTTGGGGTCGGCGCAGCATGTCTTCTTCTTCCATACTTCTCTATTACTCGCCATCTCGCCAGACACCTCCTTTCTTGCCATATCATTCTTTACACAGTCCATCTATCGTTTCTTTGGTCTTCCTCTACTCATATACCCATCCCCACATTCATACTCAAAACTTTCCTCACAACATTTTCCTCATTCCTCCGCATCACATGCCCATACCACGACAACCGATAGTAATCGGTTGTCGACACAACTTTTCAGTCATATGGGGTTTTAAAAGGGTTATTTTTTAGGGTTAGGTGAAAACCCCCACAGTAAAGGTCACCCGTATTATAGGGTCTTTTTTTTTTTTTTTTTTTCCGGATGCGAAATCATCAAATGACCCCCCCCCCCACTCTGGGCGGAGCGGAGGGGAGTGGATTATAGGGTTAATCAGCCTTTAATAACCGGTTCACGCGAGTTCATATTGTAAATTTGTACATCAAAAATATGGAAGAAAGTAAGGGAATTAAACCACGCTCGGTGCTCTGTCTCTTACATTCTGGTTAATCAGCAATATTTAAATGGTTGACCCATTTTATTATAAGGTATAATAGTTAATCAAACATATGGATAATATATAACCAGTTAACCTTTTAACCCGAGTAAACAGTCCCTGGTTTAAAGTAACAGCTATTCATACAATATAAACCTATGCTTAATGTATACTTGAAGTTTTTCTGTTAATTTTGATGTTCCTCTTTTTTTTGGGAGGGAGTGGAGACCACCACGCGTGCCCAGTAAAGATTGGTAGATATGAAATATCTTTGAATGTTTGGTTCTGGGATCTGCCAGTTTCCTTGCTATGTTTTCCTTCACCGTTTTAAAAACTGTAGTGATGAAATAAATTACAGCAAGTAATGCACCTGCTTGGGTTCGAAGTCACAACCTACAACCCGTAATTCGGGGCCTTTTCCACTGGGCACCACGACAGAGCATCATAATATGTACCTGAAGCATGTTAGCGGGGAGCACGGCGGATCTGTATCCATCGTAGAAGGCGAGCGCAGCGGAGAAGGCAGGCGCTGGCACGCCCACCAGCGCTGTCTGCGCGACCACCTGCCTCAGCGACTGCTGCGAGCCACTGATACGCTCGCAGAAGTACGGGTCCAGCAGCAGGTTGCTCAGCTGAGGATTCTTTGTAAAGGCGTCCTGTAAAATAACCAATTTTGTTTAAGTCAGACTTTTTTTTAGGACATTTAAGTATTTTTTTAAAAGGAGTAAATCAAGTCGCGCGTCGGAGAGAGAGGCAAAGAATTTCACATGTCTGTTTTGTCCTAGACCACACTGAGGATCATCGCGGGAACACACGATGGTTTTATATTCACCGAGCAAAATAAACGCGATCATTTTGTTTGGTGAACCTACGCATAGTTGCGGTGTCAGTGGTCGCCTTACGTTTTTCCGAACGAGTTACATTATTCGCGGAATGGATCGCTTTAGTTAGGACGTGGAGATTGATTTTTAGTTTTTTTTATTAAAAATACCAGATTAAATCATTTGAAGCCAATTTAAAAATGATTTACAGCGCTTCTGTACTTAAATTTAAGTTATTCATCAGTTATCATAGTTGATGCCATAGCAGACCTTTCTTAATAATAATTAAAAGTTTATAAATGCCTAAAACTTTGGCAAACATGACTAATCAAATATTTAATTTTGTGTAATTTTCCTCATTCCTTTATTCTTTCCCCGTTACTAAGTCTTTCGTAACTCTGTCTAACTGCTCTATACGTTGCCTTAAAGGCTGAACCATTAGGTTAAAGGATACTTTTTAAACTTGTACTACATTTCTGTGGGCTAATTACTAACCTGAACGCTGGCGATAGTATATCAGACAGTGAGTATCAATCCGGGAAGATTACAGTATTTTGAATAACCCCGAATGATAACATACAGGTAATAAGGAAAATGAATAATAAAAACATTCAGACGTATTGATAACCTACTCTCTTTGGAAGTTGGTTAAAAACTACTTCAAAATGTCACTCACATTAGTTATGACGTTTTTATTTATAGACTCTTGAATCATACTCGAAAACAATTATGTAACAGTTTGCATGACATTGAGATTGAATGTCGAAGTGGTCGCGTTATCGATGAGGTCAGTGATTACATTGTTCACCTTCGTTGCTTCGAGTGCAAAACCATGCAAACATTTTATCATACTAGTTGGCAATGATATGATAATAAATTACTTACATTATACCAGTCATCATATTTTTTTTTGCTTGATAATCAATTTTGATTTGATTTTATGATAGTAAATTTTTTGTTTGATCATTCCCATATTTTTTTTTTAATCACTGGTAAAAGTACTTTTTCTGCTATTATGTAGGTCAATAACTTTGCAATTTTACCGCGTGCATATTTAAGCAGGAACACGATTACGAATTGTTTATATGAATAATTCATAGAAGTGATCGATTTTGTAAGTAATTCACAATCAACCAAGCAACATGGTTGATTTGAAAAAAAACGTTAGCTCAAAAACGTTAAAATGAATATTGTTGACTAGTGAAATTGTAAAGCCTTGTCATTAAGTAGGTGTGTTAAATAAGTGCAGTCGTAGGTCGCAAATTCTTACCTTGATGTTACCAAGGAACGCGCTCCTGATGATGCAGCCGCCTCGCCACATCAAAGCGATGCTGCCGTAGTTCAAGTTCCACTGGTTCACCTGAGAGAAATACGACATAAATCAACATTATCTAGGCACAATATCTACTAATAGAAGGACGATATATGCAGTTATACTTATAGCAAGATAATCTTGATCCAGTTGTGTGTTACTATCAGAATTATAAAACAGATTTTATGTTCTTCCGCAAATCAACATCAGGTCGTTCAAGGGACTAAAATTAGATCATTATCGTCCATCATTTGACTACATTGTCGATAACAAGTATAGAGTGCTACTATTCTGTAGACTAGGACTTGAGCATAGCATTGTTTAATAATGTACTAGATAGTATCTACAATATTACTGCAAATGACTAAATACAAATACGGAACCATATTCTATTACTTTTAACTTGTTATAAAATCTTAATAAAGAGTAATTGTACCACTCACCACGCTGAATCATACAATGATTATAAGCTTAAGGCAATATCAAAACAAACAAATATTTTTTCTGGTTAACCTTGACTTAATAATATTATAAATCTAAGGGCAATATCATCAGTTAAATTGAATGTGAAAAGCACATGTTAACTAACTGCATTAACGAGCCGTCACTTACAACATTTCATAACAATGTTGACTCTGATCGATCTTGAACGTAGTTTAGATGTGCCGATTGTGTTCGACCCATCCACATCCATATTCAATAGGTACATATAAAGTTCAAACATACCTTGGCTGCCTCACGGAGGAGCATGAACCCTTGCGCGTACGATATAAGCTTGCTGGCATACAACGCTTTGCGCAAATGTTCGAGGAATTGTTTCTTATCGCCAGTGAACTTAGTCGAGGAACCCGGCAACACCTTGCTCGCCTTAACTCGCTCATCTGCACAGAAACAACATTAAGTTTACAATCAAACGTCGCGCTATACCACTAGAGCTAAAAATACAAACAATTAAAAATAAAAGTATGATCATAAAACGCAGATACGTAAAATTTTGTGTGAAGTCGTATCGTCAGTATCGAAGTCAAGCATTCTCAGTCTGCCTCATTCTCCTAATTATGTTGGAGTCAGCTTCCGGATGTAGCGGAATACTAGTATTTTACGTGGTGCTACTGCCTATCCATGTGCATTATAAGAATATATTCTGCATGTGCCAAATAAATATGTTTTCTTTCTTTATTTCTATTCGACAATAACAACTCGAGCCGTTCGGGAACTTATAAGCATCGTAATGGCATCCGTTCTTCTTCTTCGCGTCGCTGGCACGAAAGTATTATATTTTTAATAGCCCAGAATTTCGCCACTTCCACGGGAAGTTCTATCACCTCTCATCGAGATCGAATTCTGTTCAGTGCTTGTTAAGTGACGTGAGATTTGAGTTGTCACCAAGCGCTTACGCACAGATGAAATCACACCTCTCAGCATTGATTCGCAGTTAATTCATTGAAAAATTGTTAATAAACAAATACATATATTTTCATCATCATCATTGTCTGGTTAAAACCTGCGTTGTCATAAAATACCAGCAAGAATAAATCGCGTTGGATAAAACTTGACACCTCATAATCTCACATCAAATGAGGCAGCCTCGTTTTGGCCTGGTCATTCACTATTTACGCTTGATCATCGTCATGACAATGAATGACTTCATCAAGCATCCCTAGTCACAGACAGTTTACGTTAAATCACGCCATGATTTAGCATAAAGCGCGTATGACCAGATGTGTGAATGTTGACGATGCAAAAAGAACACCTAAGTAAGAAATATAGAAGATGGCCTTATGTAGTACTAGTCTGAGCCCATTGGAAATAAGTGGCAGTTTAGTTTTATGGGTATAATACTACCTCAAAACAGGCATACGTCATCACACAAATAATAAAATATTAATTATTACTTTACTGGGCATAAATCTCTGCTACTGAAGTTATCTTACCGGTGCACATCTGCCCGGTGAGATTTCCCACCGGCAAGACTTACGAGCTTACATGCAAACTTTCATGCGTTGTTTAACTCATTTAGGGGATGACATTCTTAAAATCCTTCCCCAGTACTCATCTTCAATAAAAAAGGAACTCTTGCGAAAAAATTCAAATCTGGTCTAGATCCGCATTACAGAACCTCATTCAAAACTCATATTGCGAAACAAACAAACCGACAGTAATCAATATCCCGTTTTTAGTGTTAATGACAGTGCGTTAAACTAGTTTAAAGCCATTAGATTAGTTGAAACTCTTGAGTGAGTTCATATAATAGGGCCTAAGACTGTGTTGTCCATCAGTGAATTTATAGCTTTTAATAAGGAATACAAATTATTAAAGAAGACAATCCAATCAGGAGCTCGTTACTAAATAACATTCGCACAGTTCGATCGGAGGTTTAGCTACGCTTGCCGAGGTGGTTTTTTGTGGTTGGGTGATCCATAACATATTGAGAATGCTCCATGCCTCGGAAAACATATTAAGCCGCTGGTCACGACTATCATTTGACATCTTTGTCAGTCATGAAAGGTAGGCAGTGGCCTGAAAGTCTGACAACCAGTTGTACCAAGGGGTATCGTATTACCTAGTAATTGGGTTGTGGAGGTCAGATAGGCAGTTGCTTCATGTCAAATACTGAAATTCATCTGCATCCGGTTGGACTGCAAGATGATAAGATTAGTTTTTCATACCTTTGAGTGCAGAGAGACAACGCGCAAACACTGCCTCGCCGATGAGCGTAACCGGCACTCCGTACTCCAAGGCGGCGATGCCGGTCCACTTGCCGGTGCCCTTTTGTCCCGCAGTATCCCGTATCTTCGGCAGAAGGTATTTACCTGCAATTTACACATCGAACGTTCAGCGCTGCACACACGTATAGCTATAATTATGAAAACTTTTCTCAGCATTCTTGTTTTTATTAGGAATCTCGCCACGTTTAGAGAATAGATGAACAAGTGTAAGAAAATAAATACTCTCTGAGCTGTGCTTAAGTTAACATAATGTTAACCTTCCTGAATAAATTAATAAAGACTAAATAATGGCAAAACCACATCAAACTCATTCAAAAGGACTAAGTGGTCACACAAAAAGACAAAAAAATCAACTTTGTTATTTTAAATCTAATAGAAGACGATATGCATAAACGAAACAAAATATATTTGTAAATTGCTCAAGCAAGATAAAACTATTTTGATAGATAGATTTTCAAAAAATCGCCACGGCGTGAAACTCCATTTCGCAGAGCTAAGTAGTAGTCCACAGTGCTCTAAAAAGTGTTAATCGGTCAAAACCACTTTTGACTCATGTCAATCAAAACCCATACGAAGGTAAAATGCGATTTCTCTATTAAAAATGTTTTTCAGAACATAGTCCTATGATGTAGATTTACTTGATTAACAGTTTTAACTGTGACATACACATTTCAACATTAATCTACTATTTGTCGTTATCTGTACTAGCAAACTTGCAATTACTTTTATACATTACCAGAAGTCAATTTATTTACACTAAACTCTTACGAGATAAGCTAGAACACAATTTAAAATAATTAATATTGCATTCAACTGTACTGCAATTCATTATTTATTAGGAAGGCTAAAATCATGTTAATAGTTCGCAGATTGTATAATTTAAATTAAATTTAAAAATATTATTAATATACTTCACAGGAAACTGACCGTCAGCATCCTTGAACTTGAGAATATCTCTCGATATTTCAATGAGGAACGAGTCCAGGTCGCCTTTGTTCCATTGCTCAAACACTTCAGCCATTTCACCTTGCTCCATACCTTCAAATATAATAAATAAAGTGTTAATTACATCATTATTGATAACTATATTCATGTTTTTCTTTATTGTGAGGTTATCTCCAACCACTCTTTACTTCTACTAAAGGGTTGTGTTGTTTTGGCTACAAGCCGAAGTAAGGTCACACCTACTTTTAGCCGGCTACAGCTAGGTGCGGTTAGAATAAGGTGTAATCGTACTTCGGCTTTTAGCCTTAGCGTAACATATATACCTAGGACGTCTTTCATCAGATTGTAGGCTTCACAGATGAGCTGCATGTCACCGTATTCAATGCCGTTATGCACCATTTTGACGAAGTGTCCCGCGCCATCTTCTCCTACCCAGTCGCAACATGGCTCGTCGTTTGCTTTCGCGGATATCGCCTGAAATTGCAAAACGGTTACTTAAAAATATATTTTACGAAAATGTGTATTTCACCTATCTCTACCTTCCACCAGTAATCATAAAGTTAACGAGTTACTATGTATGGTAAAAATAATGTTTTCGTTGAACCATGTTACATTCTAATCTCTTCTGTTCTAATCTTTTCATTGGTTAATTTAATTACTCTTTCAATACGAATATCATAAGCAGCCTAAATAATAAAAAAAACCCACTTATGGTCTCCACAATACCCTGTTCCGTATCCTGATACATAAACATTTCACATAAAAATCCATCAGATTTTAACCATCTTTGTGTGTTGATTTTTATTTACAAAAATATATATACAATATAGCCTAGCACTTGTGGTGTACAGAAAAATCGAATTTTGCCTAAATGTGTTTAGGCTACTGAGTATGCCATAATACATACCTGAAAGATAGGTTTGACATGAGGCCAAGCGGCGGGGTGTCCACCAGGCATCAGCGAAGGTCCATAACGAGCACCGTCTTCACCACCACTCACCTGTATAGAAACACAATGTAGCCTTAGTATAACACGGTCAAGGTAAAAAGGCAATACAATACCGCTTTGGGTTGACCTTTTATGCTGTGTGATTTTACAACAAAAATATGACCAACAATATTGCACAGTAGGTTCTTTCTAGAATAACAACCACCTTCACCTTTCATTTAGAACTGTCATTCAAATAATAAAAAAATTCAACCATACAGTGTACTTACACCCATTCCAACATACAGTATTCCAGTTGAAGCAAGTTCTTTGCACCAACGCTGTGTGTCTATGTATTGGGAGTTGCCACCGTCAATGATTATGTCGCCTTTCTCAAGAAGGAGCACCAGCTTTCGCACAAACTCATCAACGGCCGATCCAGCTGAGGACACACATCTTCAGGTTATTTATGGAGGATAAATCTTTTTTATTATATGCTTCTTATTTCTTTAGGGAAATTAACAACTATTTAAAATGACTGTATCACCTTTAACAAGCAACATAACTTTTCTAGGCTTCTTAAGTTTAGCTACCATGTCTTCTAAAGATGTTGCTCCGATGATCTTTGTTCCTTTAGCCTCATTTTTGAGGAATTGGTCAACCTAAAATGTTAAAACGAAAAGATGTTATCAAAAACAAGAAATAAATTGACATGTTGAAAATAAAATGTAGGAATAAATTGAATAATTATTGTGACAAGTAGTTTTATGTACTATACCTTGGCAACAGTTCTATTAAAAGCACAAACAACAAATCCGTTGCTATCCATGTTCAGTATCAAATTCTGCCCCATCACTGCTAACCCAATAAGTGCAATATCTGCCTTAGGCCTGCAAATAATTCATATATATTTATTTAATTTGGAAAGTATAGAATAAATTAATAAAATATCAAAACATACATATTTATTTTAGTTTGCAGTTATTTGATATTGTTAGCCCTTGGTTAGTAGTATGATGAAATAAGTGGGTTATAATATTAACACAAATTGTTATAATTTGTTATCTTGGTATTTAATGTGAAAAAGAATTTTAATGACATAACACAGAGGTTAATTAGTCATTTCTAACAATTAAAGTACTGGCCACTGCAGCACTGTTGAGAAAAAAAGGAATTAGGAAAAAAAAAAAAAATTTTTTTTTTCCTATTTCCTTTTTTTCTCTTCAGGTACATAATATCTCATTTATAGTTTGTGCTTGCATGCATTTATAAATTATAATCATGATTGAAGTACTTGAGTCAGTACTTATGAAAGGCATACAGTTAGTCTGTTCACCTTCAAATAACCTTGTGACCACACTTTGCATGAAGCAGTTACCAATTCTTCTCTGTAATGTGTTTGTAATATTACTGATTTGCAAGGCATTTTGCATTACATTTAACAATGCTGGCACAACAAATCATTAAATACTAAAGATAACTAGTGCAAAGTGACTTTAATTGTGAAAAACCAATCAAATATAACCATACTAAAACTAGGGTTCATATTATTAACTGGGCCTCTAAAAGATTGTCACAGACAGAAAACATGAACATAACATGAAATACCCTCAACCTTCCAAAATTTTATGAATTCAAGGTTATTATTCTCGGGGTCAAGATCAACTAACTAACCTAAATATAAAACGAAAGTCCCTGTAAAGTTGCAAATATTATATTTTAAATATTACATACATTCTTGAACGTACAGTTAAAACACAAAGTCATGCTCACTCAACAAATTAATAGTAAATTGAGGAAAAACTTACGCTGCCATTTTAGTAACAGTATCTTCTTAGCAATAATATGTAAAAGGTTTAAGGGGAAGTAGAGTTGATATTATTTGGAATTTTCTTGAAATATTTTCTTTGATAACTATTGTAAATATCACGTCAAACAAACTAACTTTACAACTTGTCTTACTACAAACTTGACTGCATTACAAACAGTCGACCACAAAGTACAGTGGTGAGTGGTACAGTAAGTAATATAATCGGCCAATCGGGTAGTCAACTCAGAGACTGCTTGTGCGTCCTGTGTTTGCGAAGTAAGCTAAACAAACTATCAACGCCTCGTATGCATTCAATCTGTCAGTCATATTTTTTTTTTTTTATGTTTGAAAAGGGCCAAAACATAGGTATTTGAAAAAACTATTACGATAGAGTACGATAGGGACATTTTAACCCCATTGAATCGTTTTTTCATGAAATAGTTATTGAATGGGGTTATATGAAATTAGGGGGTTGTGTTAATGATTTTAATGATTATAATTCCATAACTACATAAATATGTGTTACTTGCGCGACTTAAGAAAATTTGAATTTCGCGAGCCACCCTGGCGCTTATTCTACACCTTAATGGCATCTCGCAGGTTAGAGGTAGGAGGTAGGTAGGAGGTTGTCGTCTGCATAACCGGACTATCCTGTGGGTGCCTTTAGTGTAAGGCCTACAGTCAGCCAAAACTTACAAATAAGCGACTAAACGCTAAGGACACCCCCTGTGGGGTACGAGCCTCGGGTTAGGGCGTCGCTGAAGGACAGCAAATGGCTGGATCTGAATGAACAAAGTAAGTCATGCAACGAGGTAAGAGCCTCGGTTACACAAAATTATCTCTTTCGGCACGTTTTTCTGGTATGAGTGCCCAGCCAAGTAGTCTAGTTTCTATTATATGTCCATGCAGCGACGAACTCCGGCCGCTTCTCGGGTAGTGACGTCGTAAACAAACAATTGACGATCGATCACATACTTTATACCGACCGTTTTAATGAGTCCTCGCGAAGGTATCAATTTAAATGGATTATTCTGGAGGTTGATCACGTATGTATTGATTCAATTAGTATCGTAAAACCTTTGTGGATTATGGTTATTTTACAAACCTTGTGGACGCTTAATCAGCCCCGGATCTTAAATTATTTCGAGGCGGGGCAAAAACAGTAAAATGCTGCTCCCGCCTGACAATATTAATATTTTTACCTTTATCATCATCTTATTTCCGGGAGGTGCAACTTTAGCTTTCAGAAATTGCGTCAGTTTATAAAGATATACTGAAAAGAATGCAGAATGTCAGTGAGTACAGCGAGCTCGAAAATTTTAGCAGTACATCTGATAGGTAGGATTTTCTTTTGACCATTCATACAGGAGTTGTGTAGGTACTCAGACGTAAGAGCGAGCGAAGCGAGCGCGAATATTTTTGCATCCTTCCTCGGATAAATTAGGTTCTTTTTGTTCGTTCATTCATACAGGAATGTGTATAAGAGGAATTCTGTCAAGTTGTGGAGACTTCAAACGTACAGGATATATTAGCGAGTAAAGCGAGCTGTAAATGTTTAGCACCATTTCTTTTTTTTAATTTATACGGAAATGAGAATAGGATCGCTCTGTCAACTTTTTGCAGAATTGAAAAAGTACATGATGTATAGGCGAGCGAAGCGAGCGTGAAAATTTTTGCTTTCCGCCTCGGATAGGTCGATTTCCTAATAGTTGTCAGAGATTTCGGGGGGTTGCACCCATCACCCCGTCCCTGCCTACGGCCTCTCCCCTTAGATATTTAGATTTTTCAAGTTTTATGATGAAGAGAACGCAAGAGCAAGCGAAGCGAGCCGGACTTCTATTTGTTTTATTTAAATCAATGAGTTCAGAAACATGATCACGGTCGACCTAGGCCCAACCCAGGCGAGGTGGTTATGACGCCCGGCCATGACCCCCTCTACCGGATCCGCTCTTGATACTAATAGAATGCAAGACCGAGAGAAGAGAGCTCAAAATTGAAGCAATTTAGCAATCGTAAATTCGCGATAATGATAATGATAATAATTAATGATATAATATTCGTCTACCAAGCTTGAATTTGCCGACCTCTAATTATGCCGCCCGGGGCACGGGTCCCGGCTTGCCCCCGCCCTAGATCCGGGGCAGCACTTAATGAGTCTTTTATGGGGCAAGGTCTCACTAAAGCGGTCGATCTATAATGCCGAGGGTTTGTTAGATTTTAGGATAATTTGGGCACAAAAATCATGCATATTAAAATTCATTAATTTATGTTTAATTTCATGAATATAATTTTGTTTCTTATATTATTTGGTATAGCCTATTAATAAGCCCACTTCCGGTCGGTCGGGTTTTTTTTTAACATATTGTATAATCTCATTGATTTAAGATTAGAAATTTCTGGCACAAAACAAAACACATTCAAATTATAATTTTTTGGCCAACTCGGTTTGAGTATAACTCAAACCGAGTTGGAATGGGCTTATTAATAGACCATACCAAATAAAATAAGAAACATAAAATTATATTAATGAAATTAAGCATAAATTAATGAATTTTAAAATGCATGATTTTGTGCCCATATTATCCCACGTTTCCAAAATATACTTAATAATATTATTATTAAGAAATATAATATAATATTCTCCATATTATTGAAAACGTGACGCTTTATTAGATTGTTTCATACAAAACTTGTTTGTATTGATGCCAGTTATTAATTAATACAGGTAATATCTATACGTAGCCGCTATATTAAAAATAAAATAAAATAGTGGAAGGTAGGCCACGCTTCATACGAAAATCTTCTAAAGGGTTAATATTATTAAACATAAATGAAAATACAGAAGTAATTTACTAACAACATTTATATTATATAATATTAAATTTATATATTTTTTTTTATATATATTTCTATATACAATTATTACATATTAATATTATGAGTTATATCTATTTAAGATAAAACTATCAGAGATGATAATGGTGTTGATGATGTTGTATGACATACATTTGAATTTGAAACGTGTTGCGCCGACCCCAAGTAACATGGGACAACGGCACGAAGATTATGATTTAAATAAAGCGGTCATATAAATGAAAATAATAAAATAAAAATAAAAATCGTTTATTTTCAGGCATCGACGGCCCATAGCGTGTTAGTAATCAGTACAAAAAACTTAAGAACTATGTTAGTAGTAACACTTAGGCACACAAAGTAAGTAACACTTAGGGTACAAAAATAAAAAAAAGACAGGACAATATTATATGGTTTATATCACCTACTTCACGACATTCGCAAGCATTAGAAGAAATTATTTTCAATCTAGCAAGGAAGAAGAATAAGACTCGGTCATACTTATGTTCCTTCCCAAGGAGCACAAGTGTGACAGTCTCATTCTAATCAAAATGGTGGTGGCTTATTTTGCAAGTTTCTGTTTACAAAACTAGGGTTTGTTTATATTAGCAAAAAATAGTAGCTTTTCATTCATGCATCGAAATAGTCTGTCTACTGTAGATACTGTTGTATGGGTTTTTTTTTTCAACAATGGGATATGATTTTCTTTGGGAATGTTGTTTACGATGTATATGACGGGTAGGAGATCACCTTCTTGAAAGATACAGGTAAGTAAATTGCCATCGTGTTTTTGTTTAATATACACCAACACCGTGACTTTTTAGTAGTCTTGCAACGGCAGCCCCAGCTTCATGTATCCAATGAATACTAAACTTTCATTCAAAAATATAGGAATTTATGAGATTTTAATAATTTAAAAATAAAAATATTATTCAGTATTATGACGCATGACATACACACCCTGTTGCGATCGATGATCTACTGGACTGGGGCTGCAGTCTCGACATAGATAGCGACAAAAATCGGTCGTTAAGTCATAACGATGTCAAATTTCTTTAATAGATTTTCAACTTTATTTCAAAACAATAAGGTTGAAAATCTATTAAAGAAATTTGACATCGTTATGACTTAACGACCGATTTTTGTCGCTATCTATGTCGAGACTGCCGCCCCTGGAGTGCTGGGTAGGTATATGTTTTCCCGTTTGACACCTAAACATCATTAACAGGATGTTTCATAATTTTATTCAAATTTTTTATTATTATTTTTCTTTGTACCTTTTATGGAAGATAAAAAAAAATCGCACCTAGAGCTATTTTATGTCGGGTACATTGAGTGGACGACCTTTGTAAGACGACTAAAAAGTCACGGTGTATATATTAAATGGGCCTACTCTTGACGTCAATCTTGTCCTGAGGGCAGAGAGATGAGGTCGACGGTGGAACGAGCTAACCCGAAAGAAGCCTATTAACTCGCGACTTAAATAGATTGGGGTCATATGAACTTGGGAACACGCAGGCAGGGAATTCCACTCCATATTCAGTATTACATGGCCTCGCTTTGTATAGATTTCCCGTACAATGAGATTGTATAGGTTGATTGGTAGCCGTGCGTATAAATAAAGACTCACCAGTAAATAGCCAAAATCAATCAATCAATCAAAGCATTTATTTCAAGTAGGCCAGTTACAGGCACTTTTGAATTGTCGAAACAAAGACAACAGTAAAAAATAGCTACAGTCCCAGTCACAAGGCACAAAAACTGTGAAAGTAGGTACTGTAGTTGCCCATTCCCTAACGTAGATCTCTATGGAGAAGAACGGGCAAGAAACTCCATGGACACTCTTTTAAATAAGAATACTTTAACAAAACCTTGGTTACATCATTCATTTTGAGATGGTACATTATGTGAGAACGATGCAGCAAGATGTGTACGTTAAAAGTGTCCATAGTATAAACAATTCAAAAATAAAATAATTAATTCAAATAAGCCGTGGCAAATAAGAGATGACCGTGAGTCACAATTGACAGCGCCCGTTCACGAACATGGCGCATGTATCAGCACCATTCAACTCAACCATTTTGAAAGGAACTAAATGATCCGACACACGCGCCACCATCAGCGAGACATTTGAGTGAGCATGATATACTCCTAACCGCCAGGGCACATTCAAGTCAAGAAAAGACGCAGGTTTCCAGCGAATGACAGCTTTCTAGTACATAGTACTCACACAATATGGGCTAGGCGGCTATATAATACAAAAGAGATTGTATCTATACAATGCAAAGATAGTTATACAATCTTCAGCAGCTCCAACAATACTATTTAATGCTATCAATTTAGGCGTCCTTGTTCTTGTGGAGCAGGACCGGCATTGAGGCAAGCATTTTTATCAGTGATATAATCGTCCAACTTGTAATATGCTTTCTTACATAGTGTGTGTTTAATGCATGTTTTAAATTTCGTTTCATTCAGTTCAAGAATACTTTGTGGAATTTTATTATAGCATCTCAAACAGTACCCCATGAAAGATGTCGATGAAGATGATGTGAGTCTACTTTAGCGAGTCTGAAGCCTGGCTGAACTAATTGGTCTCTATTTCTAGTACTGTAATTGTGTCTGTCACCTCTTTTATTAAAAAGATGTAGATTTTTTCTTACATACATTATGTTTTCGTAGATGTATTGACAATGTACCGTCATGATGTTAATTTCCTTAAACAGTTCCCTTAGAGAATCGCGCCTACGAAGATTATATATGGCTCTGATGGCTCTTTTTTGCAGGATAAATCTTACGCATTTCGTTTTTTTTTCCATTTAACACTAAATTGTTTGCTGTAAACCAATTATGGACCTGAAGTAGGGCATTATTCACGTCATCTAGATTTTGGGCCCGTCTATTTATCTTAAAAATTAGGGAAGTGTCATCAGCGAATAACGCCATATTTTGAGGTTGGTTTTTCAATAAATAGGGGAGATCATTTATATATACTAGAAAGAGGAAAGGACCCAATATTGAGCCTTGCGGTACCCCATTTTTACTTTTAAACCCTGTGAATTAACACCATTTATTTGCACATGTTGTTGTCTATCACTCAAATAAGATTTTACCAAACTAAGTGCAAGTTTCCCTAGTCCGTAATGTTCAAGTTTCAAAAGTAATGTGTCGTGATTTACGCAATCAAATGCTTTGGAGAGGTCACAAAATATTCCAATGGCGTCTTGGGACTCTTCCTACACAGTAAATATGTGCTTTAATAAGGTTACACCGGCGTCAGTTGTACAACGTCCCTTGGTGAAACCATACTGTTGATCGTGTAAGATTCAGTCTGTTGGTGTTAAAATGATTGAGCATTTGATTTAGCATTACCTTTTCAAACACCTTGCTAAAAACTGGCAACACGGATACAGGTCTATAATTATTTGTATCTTTACTATCTCCGGATTTAAACAGAGGTATGACTTTACTGTATTTCATTAAGTCCGGGAAAACTTCTTGATCTACACACAAATTAAAAATTAAAGCTAAGTATGGTGCTATAGTCTCAACTATGGATGTACAAACTTTGATAGACATTCCCCAAAGATCTTCGGTCAGTTTGACTTTTATTTGCCGGAAAGCTTTAATAACTATCACAGGGTTTATGTGTTTAAATTTAAATTCAGCCGGGCAGTCAGACACATTCGCCTTTAATAAACCAATTGAGACTTCAGGAGAGGAATTAAGAGCCTCCGTAGTTTTTAACGGTATATCGGTAAAGAAATTTACAAACTCATGAGCTACTTCCTGATTAGAGCTTTTAGGACCACATGCTGTATCTAATGTGTAGCTAGTGTTACGTATTTTCTTCCTGCTAGTCTCGTTATTTATGACTTTCCAAACTGTCTTAATTTTGTTTTCTGCTGTTTTGATCTTGTTGCTAATGTGCAAGGCTTTGGCAACCTTGCATGTATTTCTAAAAATGTTTGAATACTAAGCAACATACTTGTTAAAAGTTTCAGAGTTTATATAAGGCTTAAGGCCATAAAGCTCAAATAGTCTTTCTCTAGTTGCTCAATCACTAAATATAAATTTAGAGCAAATTCATTTTGTCTTCTTTTCAAAAGTTTTGTTAAACTCAGTGTGAACTATTGAAAAGAAATTATCATACAATTGATTTATATTAATATCGTCCAT
The DNA here is from genome assembly GCA_910589295.1 of Noctua janthe. NCBI lineage: Eukaryota > Metazoa > Arthropoda > Insecta > Lepidoptera > Noctuidae > Noctua > Noctua janthe. The sequence continues at coordinate 10,731,349 of OU342552.1, forward strand.
ATGATGGCTCATAACACTTAACTTGTTCTGTAGGGAAATATTATACCTCTTTAAATTATTAGTAGTTATAGGTCTAAATTGAATCTGAACTTTTTACAATGGTATGTTACACCTAAAAGTTACAGTTTGTCCGCTATGGTCAGACGGCAAACAATTTACTATGGCTTTATCTAAGTAATCACAATTGCAGAAAACATTACCTATACAAGTAGCAGAAGATGAAGTGACTCTCGTAGGTTCAATAAAAATGTTGGTCAAGTCAAATGACTTAAAAAGATTTAATAATCGACTGCTATTAGAATTTTTTTCTAAAATATTGATATTGAAATCACCACAAATAATTATAGGTTTATCACTGCCTGCAAGTTTTGCCAGGAAAAGTTTTGATAGTTTTGGGGTCTGTACACACACATACAATTACATGCTTATCTAGCTCAACACAAGACAGTTCGACGCAATGTTCCGCCGAGAGACCTACTATGTCATTACGTTGCTTATATTTAACACAATTTTTCAATAATATTAGGGAACCTCCACGCAGCATAGATTTACGGTTAAAACAACTACACACCGCATAGTTCTCATAATTAATAAGCATTTGGTAATCCTTTAGTCAATGTTCAGTAAAACAAATAATATCAAACATACTTCTTTCTAAAAATAATTCAATTTCTAATAATTTGGAAGAAATGCCTTGGATATTTTGGTGGAATAATTTTAAGGTGTTCTGCTGAGGCCCTTTTTTAATATTTAAATGAGTGCAAGAAGGTACCTTGATGTTGGTAGGTTTAACAAAATTGTTAATGGTGCCTTCTGTCGTCTCACTTCCTAGTTTAAATTAATATTACTATCTGGAGTGAGCCCCGAGACTCCCGCGCCATCACCAGACAATAAAATCCTATTACTACGAGGGCGGGTCAATAAGTCCGTGACTTTTGGAATAAAACACAGATTTTTTGATAAAAAAATAATTTTATTTTTCAACGTAGTCTCCCTTGAGCTCTATACACTTTGTCCAACGCTTCTCCAATTTTTTTATCCCTTCCAAAAAAAATGATTTGTCGAGGTCCTCAAAATAGGCCTTTGTTTGCGAGATGACTTCATCATTGGAGTCAAATCTTTTTCCACCAAGCCATTTCTTCAGGTTTGGGAACAAGAAGTAGTCGCTCGGAGCCAAATCTGGAGAATAGGGCGGATGAGGGAGCAATTCATAGCCCAATTCATGGATTTTTGCCATGGCAACTGCACATGTGTGCACCCTTGCATTGTCTTGGTGGAAAAGAACTTTTTTCTTGGCCAAATGAGGTCGGTTTTTTTTCAAATCGTCATTGAATCGGTCCAATAAGTTGGCATAATATTCCCCATTGATTGTTCTTCCCTTTTGAAGGTAGTCAATGTGGATTATCCCGCGTGCATCCCAAAAAACAGTCGCCATAACTTTATTGGCTGACAAACCCACCTTGGCCTTCTTTGGCGCCGATTCACCCTTAGAAACCCACTGTTTTGACTGTTGTTTGGTTTCTGGTGTGTTGTGATGGATCCATGTTTCGTCCACGGTTACAAAACGGCGCAAAAACTCCTCCATATTGCGATTAAACAACGCCAAAGCTTCCTGTGAAGTTGTTACACGATTGCGTTTGTGGTCGACTGTGAGCAAACGCGGCACCCATCTTGCGGAAAGCTTTCTCATGCCCAAGTGATCATTCAAAATTGAAACCACTGAGCCATGCGAGATCCCTACGGCTTCCACAATCTCTCGCACTTTCAATCTTCGGTCGGTCAACACCATATCGTGAATATTTTCGATTGTTTCGGGTGTAGAGACCTCAACTGGGCGTCCAGGATGTTCGGCATCTTCAGTGCTTGTACGGCCACAACGAAATTCAGTAAACCACTTTTTTACCATTGAAATCGATGGTGCAGAGTCCCCATAGTATTTATCAAGCTTAGCCTTGGTCTCGGTAATGGTTTTTTTTCGCAAGAAATAATGCTTAATAAGCACACGAAATTCACTTTTTTCCATTTTCTCCTCAAATTAGTGAGTAGTCTGATAAAAATAGCTGTCAAACACAAACTAACTGACGCAGCAAGTTTAAATTTTGACAGGAGTCAACTGACAGATGCCTGTTGACAGGAGCAGTGTTGCTGTTTCAGTAAAGTGGTCAGAAATTCAAAAAGTCACGGACTTATTGACCCGCCCTCGTAATATACCCTAATTGGGAATTTTCCATGGTGACACATGGATCCTCCTCAGTACAATTTTTGTAAACATTTATAGCACTAATGCTATATTTATTTAATATAGCATATTTAAAACTATAAACATTAACTACTAATAATATATGCACCTAAATTTATTAATTCTACACTTGACTAAATTAACTCGTCAACAGCTATTGAAAACATTAATTGGAAGCTTTTTTATTCACACTCTGCTGTCAACGAAGCGGTACCTACCTAACAGAGTTTACAGATAACTTAATTAAAACAATACAAGATTTCACTACAAACTATTCGAAACTCCAAAATGATTAGAAAACCATGGATGACTACTGACTAATGGTTTACTAAAATGTATTCGAAAAAAGAGACCTACATTATAGAAACAAGTAAAAACCTGGAAACTAGTTAGCTAGTTACGGAGATACTCGAGGTCAAAGTTCCAGTTTTTCACAAGTTTTTTTTTTAAATACGTGTTTTTAATGTTATAAATTTACTTTAAATACCTCCATGAGCCCTGGAGGTACTAAGTAGACTATGTCTGCAATTAATTAATTAAATTAAATTAAAGCCGTTTAAATCAATAGCCACAGCACAAGTTTGAAAGCTGAATATGTTGTCTCATGCTAAACTTGTTTGTATTAATGCCAGCTATTTTTATTTATACAGGTTTTATGCGTGGCTAATAAACCAAAATTGATTAGAAGTTTTTGTCTCTTATAAAAGTTATTGCGTGGCCGCTATTTTAAAAAAAATACAAAAAGGCGGAAGTTAGGTATGCCACGCTTCATACAAAGATGTTCAAACCCTTTTATGGAAAAATCGAAAAGGAAAAATGTAGTAGTATCTAATACCTAGTCTTATATTGAAAAAACTTCATTGCAATCATCAGTCGCTGGTGAGGGTGACCAATCACAACCCGTGTATTTATTTTCTTTGAATGCTTGATTTATGACTATACTCCATTTTGATTCCGTACATAACAAATCTGGGTCACAGAACAAGATTACAGCTACTTGAGCTCGTGTTAAGGCGACATTTATCCGCTTAGCAGATTCGACAAATCCTAAGGAATGTTTTCGGTCTTCAGACAATGGGGATTCAGAGGACCGCACTGTTGATATGATAATAAGGCGTCGTTCCTCGCCCTGAAACTTTTCGATGGTCCCTATTTTTGGAATATAAATACGGTAGTCTTCGAAAGCACGTCGTAGCTGATTTACCTGAAAGATTAAACTGTGATCATGTACTCAAATAGTTGATGACTAAGATTACTTCAAGTAAGATATTGTTATAATTTTATTATTAATGTATTTTTAGGGTTCCGTAACTCCGTTGCCAAATGGTAAAAAGGATTCCTTAAAGATTCGTCCAGTCTGTCCGTCCGCATGTCACAGTCATTTTACTACGACACTGTCGGCATTACACAGTTGAAATTTGGAGAGTAGGTGTCTTCTATGAACCGCTACACAGAAAGTGAAAATTATGAAAACTACTACTACATTTACACTACTGTCTAAATTTATTTTTATATTTACCCTTTCACAGACCTACTACTGGTACTGTTGAAAAAAGCTGTGCCTATGAATCTAAGTTATTTTATGTGGTTACCTTATGTTCTCTCTTGTGTGTTAATAAATGATAAAATAGGTAGGACCCTCTAGGCATGTAACTGAAGGTTGAAAAAATAAAAGGACATTGGCGAAAATCAGCCCATTACTGGACTTAAATAAAAGATATGCAGAAAAAACCGCATAGGTACATTTTTGTCTGATAATTAATCGTCGTTTGTACAAAGTCCGAAAACCATGGTAGTGTGTGGTCCGGTAGTATATCTTTTATCATCCTTATTTTATTATTAATTCCTTTATTCATTTTCTTTACATATTGTTTACATTAATAAATATTTTTTGACAAAAGTTATGCTTCAAAAACATTTATAAATATAGAAAGTAAGTCCACCGGCTTCGGGAACAGGGTCCAAGCTGCCGGTGGTCAGGGCTCTTGAGAGAGGAACCTCCTAACAATACTCGCCGTGTCAAGAAGTAACTATTGCTTTCTGAATCATCCTTTGATCCGGCTGCCAAGCGAGAGCCTCCTCAGTTGGTGGTCGAGGCTATTGGCTATTAAGCCATTGGCCGATTTATTATTAAACGTTTTGGTGCATCTTTTTATGCGTCAGACTAAAAGGCTGGATGCCAAATAAAATGGTATGTCAAAAATTATTTCATTCGCTTTTGCACTCGTTGATAACCCGACTTCTTTTGATTACCAATTAAATAAACTGTTTATAATCATTGCAGGCTCGGCTATAATTTTCAAAAAATAACCAACAAAAACGTACCTACATTTCATAGTCCCGAAATAGTGGGTCTTCAAATGAACATGGCAAAAACCAAGGTAATGTTGAATGCCCATGTAACACCCACTTCTATCAAGATCGGAGATTCTACACTCGAAGTTGATGCAGACGTTAATGTCTACCTGGGATAAATGGTCTAGTTAGGTAGGTCTTACTTCGATAAAGAGGTAAATCGTCGAATCCGACTCGGCTGGGCAGCGTTCGGGAAGTTGCACGGTATCTTCTCGTCTAACTCACCGCAATGTCGCAAGTCGAACGTCTATGACCAGTGTGTGTTGCCGCTGTTGCCAGTGATTACATACGGGACCGAAATGTGGTCGCCCACAATGGACCTCATCAGAATGCTTAAAGCCACCCAAAAGGCAATGGAGAGGGCTATGCTCGGACTTTCCTAGCGTGATCGAATCAGAAATAAAGACATCCGCAAGAGAATCAAGGTTACCAATACGTTGGTAACGCGCTCTCGCTCCCGACCATGGGCTAAACCACATCAAGAAGTGAGGGTATCCGCAGCACCGTCCGCCGCGACCAATTCGCGGCGCTTATTTTCTCAGGCTGGCTACTTCTCCAGAGTGTGCTGCACCGTGTTGTCGGGTCAGTCTCCGCCGTAGTGACAACCGGCGTCTCTACGACACAGGTACTTTCCGAAACACTATGCCCGGAGAGCACCTGTGTCAGCCAGAAAGCGCCATGTCGCTTCTCCTATGGGCGTTTGCAAATCTCCTTTCTATACAGTGTGAGTCTTCATAATGTGCATATGTCGAAATGAGATGATGCCAAAGCCTACATATTAACCGACTTAAAAAAATGGAGGTTATTAATTAGATGCTTATATTTATTATTGTTTCTAGGAACCATCATACAGACGTAATAAAAAAAAAGTTTTTTGAACAGGTATTTTGAAATTCATGATCACTCGTTTTCGAACATTTTTTTGTGTTTCGGATAATGTAACATGACGCCTTGCCACTGCAAAATTGTTACAATCATGGTATAATAATATACTTCGCCTGGTATTCTCTTCCCACGATGGCTCAAGACTACCATCTTGTACTTTGACCCCAAATTCGATTGGAGTGCCCTCGATTACCACCACAGTCATAACACCCGTGATAGAAAATTCTCGTATCATATATATCATCGTATCAGCCGCATCGCATCTTTGATTCTGACACCCCATATTTATGTAGAGCGCCCTCGATTACCATGGATGTGACCCATAACGAAAATTTCGCTTATTTTCGTAGCCGCCCTCTTTGATTTTGATTCCGATTCATCCAAATGAATCTTATTTCCCGCAAGTATCCGTTTGCGCTGGTGTCTACCGCGCATGTGTAAAATGTTTAAAATCATAGATAAAAACGTAACCCTTCTTTTCTTTGCTGTTAGTTAAAATAATTAAATAGACCAGCTTGCATGCATGACATAACATGAGCGTAACAACATGAATGTGCGAGTGAGAAGTCCAGAAAACAATTGACGATATTCCGGAAAACAATTGACGATATCCCGACGTCCTTCTACTTCGACCGCTCGGTGGTCACTAAGGAAATATGGCAAACGTTTCTGTATATAAACAGTAATTTTGTGGGTGTTTTGGTATACTAATAATTTTCTTTGTACGGTAAATTTAATGCTTTTTTTTATTATGTCGTATTCGTATCATTCAACAGTGGCCCTTCGATAAAATCGAATAATAACACTATTCTATTAACAGAAACTACGTATTTTTTTAGAGCAAATACCGGGAAATTTGACGATGTTATCGTAATCGGAAAAGAAAATAAAAGATTTTTTACAAAAGTAACGAGCCAACTTTGAAGATTAGGATATAAAGGAATTTATTGGCTCGATCGATTTTGCGGTTTAGCTTATGTTACCTCAGACGGAGTGCAGAAATAGATCTCGGACTCGCGTTGGGCGCGAGAGACCTCTTTTCAACGCCAGATTTACGCAACAAAAGCGAGTTTTGTGAACTTTAAAAAAATACTTAGTTGTTAAGCATATAACCAATATTATGGTGCACTATAAATAATTGCAATTCATTATTAACTTTAGTCAAAAAAACATTGTAAACCTGCGCGAATATTTCGAGGGGATGTCAATGTAACCGGACTGGGGCTTTAAAAATATCGTTATTAGTATATTGTTAGGTGCTACGGAACTCTTTGTGTTCGAGTCCGACCCGCACTTGGCCGGCTTTAAATTTTGTTTTTATATTTAAAAACAGGGTCTAGTCTAAGTAACAGAAATAAAACGTAGTAGAAAATTACCTGTGCTCTATAAGGTGTAATGATACCAATTTCATCAGCTGTTACATTTTTCATATATAATTTGCAAACAGTTGATGCAACCATTGATGCTTCTTCGGGATTAAACCAAGAAGTGCAGCCGACTGCTCTTATATTTTTTCCTTTAATGCCATGCACAAACACCCCACCAGTTTTTATATCCGTAGTAACAATGTTAAATATGCTATAAACAGCATCAATAATTTTCGGTATAAATGGCGTTTCTCGATCTATTTTAGCAACTAAAGATGCATCATAAAACATTTTGCTGGGCAGTGTTAAAACTTCTGGCAAAGACCTGTAATTATCGGTCAACTGTGTAATCAACTTATTATTTAAACCATTTTGAAAAGCAACATTATCTTTTTGGTGTGGTTCGGATTCAAGCATTCGTGACAAATATGAAATATTCATTCCAAACTCCTTACAATATTTAGATAATACAACTGGCCCAAGCTGCATTGGGTCACCAGCAACAATAATTTGGCCAGTTTCTTTATTAACAAATGTTAGAGGGATCATTATTTCTGGTTCATTTGCTTGGCCTGCTTCATCCACTATTATGTGCGTATAGTGCCCATTGAGAAGTTCCGTTTGCGCCAATGATCCAAGACAATTACATGTCCCAATAGTAACTCTATGTTTTCCTACATAGGATGCTGGAACACCCTTAATAATGTCATGTTGTAAAACATTGTCAAAACCTGTGTATAATTTAGCACAAAAAGGTTTAATTGTGTCTAGTATACATTCGGAATCAACCAAATAGTTTGCAATGAGTCTGACTATAAAATTTGTAAATAGGTTCCGGTTTTTTAAAAGTCTTTCCGTCAATAAATTAGCTGCATTGTTAGACGGCGTTGCTACTAAAATTCTGCTATCTGGTATATGTGTGAGTATTTGCAACAATGTCTCTTCAATAGTAATGGACTTTCCTGTGCCTGGTGGTCCAAATATGCAATAAGGCATAGGACGATACTCCCCTATTAAAATATTTGTCACTGCCTCTTTTTGACGACAGTTTAAACTTGGATTAAACCATTTCAAAGTTGTCAATCTTTCCAAAGGTATTTGCGGTGGCCGTTGTACTAGACGAGATGGGAATAAGACATCTGGACCTAATTTAGAAATTGCCAAATCAATAGCGTTATGTGCTCTTCTTATTCTGCTTCTGCTGAAATGGAATTCTACAGTAACTTCAGTTCCCTGGTAGGTTTCATGGAATCGAGGAGGGAATTTCATTAGTAGACAATTCCCATGAACAGCATCTATAAAGCCTTCATAATATGTAGGAACTCCATAGCCCCATTTGTCGTACACGACAACTCTATCTCCTAACATTATAGAGGATTTCCTTTCAAACCTCTTTTTTACTTTAAGACCAAGATACTCGTTATGTCGTTGCAAAATTACAGTTGCCATATTATTAGCATGTTTGTTTATTGTTTCCTGTATCTCCTCTAAATATAACAAACTGTGCCATCTATCTGTGTAGTTGGTGATATTCAAGTTTTGTAATAGACAAGGCATATGAGTTCTAATTCTATTTGCCCGTGCTTTGTAGTCATAAGTGTGTTCATACTTAAATATAGACCAAACTTCATTGGGTATTTTATATTGTTCCATTCTCACTGCAGCAAAATTAAAAGCACTCCAGGTACACTAAATTTATCAGAACCACTTCAGATTTTCTTCATCAACTTTTTCATTCTTTCATAACAGTTCTTGAATGCAGTAGCACAATCACTTTGGTTAGTAGAAATAAAGTCACTTAAAATATTTATTGTAGTCAATTGTTCAATTTAGAACTCTTTAAATGTTTTCATTGCATGTTCCTTATACTACAGTAGACTTCAGGCAGTCAATCTATTTTCCCAATTATTGGATTCTCTGTTGGTGTAATTATTTTTGTGCACTTTTCATTGAGTCTTCAATGCTGAGTCAGATACTGGGTTTGACTTGTACTCTGAAATTAGAAAGATGTGTTGTATGTCATTCAGTGCCATACCTACTGGTTGTTATGCTCATAATTATTTCAATTTCAGTAATGAACAGGTAATAAAATATGCCTTTAACGTTAGTCTTAGCCTTTAACTCGGGGTTTGTTATAAAAATTTGTGAATGAAAACATGAACTAGTATTGCCAGATAGCTCATAGGAATATTTTTAAACTACCAAATAAATCTTAACATCGAAATTATATTTATTCAAGTAAACTAAATAGTATAAAACTGTAATCAATATAAAACACCATTTATAAATTATTAAAGTGTCATGGTCACTAACATTATCATTAACACTAAATCGGGTTTACCATGTTTACTGTTTGTACTGAGTTCCCGAAATTTTGGCGCTGTTGCAAGCACCATGATCAAGGATAAACTGAAGTTAATGCAGGTGGGTGTTTTTGAGCAAACAAATTGGTCTACACTCTTTCTTGTTCGTGTTTTGCATTCAGGACCGCTACCACTGTCACTCGCAACTCGATTCTGTTCCCGACACACGAAACATACTGTGTCCGCTCACGAACTTATTTCGACACGTTTTCGGTTTTTACACAGTTGAACCACTAGATTCCAGGCTCTCGACAGTTGAAACCCATCCTCCCGGTTGAAGTTCTTATATCTGGTAACTTCATACACACACTCACACTCTCTCTCTTCACTTCTTTGGTGGTATAACTTCAGTTTATCCATGATCATGGGGCTTGCAACAGCGCCGAAATATCGGGAACTCAGAACAAACAGTAAACATGATAATTATCCCATTTTTAGTGTTAATGATAATACCATTTAAAGATTGCTTTACTAACCTTAGGTATAAAATTTAAGAACGAATTTGGTGAAGGTTTCTGAAGCAGCGAGTTGGCACATGACGAGTTTAATGTTATACTGATGCGGGGGTCGTTAACTTGTAGGTGCTAGCCTAAACGTCATGTGGAGAATGCTGAAAATGAAAAGTAATATACTGTGACTTAACTACTGGATATATTTGATTGTGATTTGGTATGCAGACTAGAAACGTCATGAGGTATACGAAGTTTAATTTATTGTTGTATTGTCATCTCCACCTTGTATAAAGTAATCCATGGAATAAGTGCTAGGTGTCCATATCGGTTATGAATCTATACTAATATTATAAAGAGGAAAGATTTTTGTGTTTGTTTGTTTGTTTGTACCGAATAGGCTCCAAAACTACTGGACCGATTTGAACCATTTTTTCACTAATAGGTAGCTAAATTATCAATAAGTAACATAGGCTATAATTTATTTAAAAAAAAATTAGAGTTCCTTAAGAAAATTGCAATTATGTAACCCAAAGTAGCAAAATTTTGCCTGTAAAATTCATTATTGGGCGTGCGCTGAGAAAACCATTGATGATACTTAAAAATTATGTACTACATAATTAAAGTACTCATTATTACCTACAAAAAAGTCCGCGAGAGCATATACCTAACTATCATAGTTAAGTCACAATAGCAGCTTTTGTGTTCTAAAATTTAATTAAATCGCCCTCTGTAGAAACAAAAGTTGGTTACATTCGTATCGTAGTATTAATTCTTATTCAAATAAATAGTTTTATTATTAAGGGTATTTATGTAGCAGTAATATACTGAGTGTCCAAGAAGAACTTAACATCAACGAGTAAGATACATGCAGTGACATCTATAGAACCAAAATGGTACTAATGAATAAAAATGTGCTCACAAGATAACATTAAAATTGACTGACCGGCTTTGTTAAAAAGTTATGATAGCGTACTTTAGATTAGTCTACATGAAAATCTACATAGCCTATACTCTGTAGAGTGTGTGTTCGATAGCTTTCTATGCGCTTTGCATACTGAAGGAGTTGCAAGAGGTCCGCAACAGTTTACAGCAGCTTTAGCGTGGCACGGCTCATTTCATGCACCTTAATGAGAACATTCGACCTAGCTGGAGTATGACTGTCATCGAGTGTCTACGGATGAAGACTTAAGGCTGTCGAGGGAAGCCCTTATTTGGAAAAACATAAGTAGAATATTTTAGCAATCAATGCAAATATTTCCGAGAAATTAAATTGTTACCTACTTGAATCTTTACCAATATTATAAAGATGAAGAGTTTGTTAATTTGATTGGTTGAACAAGCTAATTTCAGGAACTACCTACTGGTTCGAATTGAAAAATTATTTTAGTGTTGGATAGCCCATTTATCGAGGAAGGCTATAGGTTGTATAACATCACGCTACAACCGATAGGAGCGGAGCATCAATGAAAAATATTGCAAAAACAGGGAAAATGTATTCGTTTTGATAGTTTCTGTTGCGTGCACTGTGTAAACGGTTAAAGTTACGCAACAATCATGAGTCTGCGATAGCATATGTCTATCTGTTAAGGTTGACTCACACTCTCTCTAACCCTCTCTCTTATGTGGCGCAGACGAAGTTGCGCGGGTCAGCTAGTAATTTATATATCGGTTAAGAATATAAAAAAATAACTGCATGTGATGCAACAGAACATTTGTGATGTGTATGAATCAGGAATCTCAACCTTTGTTCATTGTAACTAAAAATCATGAAATTTGCCTCGCATTGTCTAAGGGAATTCCCTAATTTAACTTGCACATATACAAAACACAAAGCATCCACAGCATTAGTTCATGTATGATGTATGAAATTTAATTTCACCTTGAAATGAAGTGTTTCTTATATATCAGAAACACAGGTGCTCAGAGTTTAAAAAAAAATATTGCAAATAAATTGCCTTAGCCTTTTTCTTGCATTTATGTGAATCTTGATAGACCAGCTATAGTCACCAGACATGGCCTCATCTTAGTATCCCTAATAATTTTGAAAAAAATCTTTAATTAAGTCTCGATGAAAACACTCACCGTGCTCATCCCTGATCGAGATTTTCGTTAAAGGAAACAGGGTGCGAGTAAAGGTAATGAACTTTCAGACTTTGACACCCATTTGCTGAAAATTATGTAATAAATCTTCAACTAACGAGTCGGTAACTTTTGAATAATAAGTCGTATTTTTCATAAAGGTAAAGCTAGCTCAGTTCCATCAAAGTTTTGCTGGAACAATCGGGAATTGTTGGAACTTGCTAGAGAGAAGTAAACATCGTTTTTGTAGTGAGATGGTTCGCAATGTTCCCATCATACAATTTATTGGTAGCCAAATACAAAGATCTGTTTTTATTTCTATATAGTCTCGATGAGAGATCGGGACACTCATCGGGATTTTGAAATAGCAAAAATATGCTTCTTTGCGTGATTCCGTTATGTGATGTTCCTTCTTAAAAACCATAAGTTCGCCACAAATGTAACAAAAACGGTAAGAATGTACTTGACGCATTATTTATGTATTTAAATGACACACTGCATCGCAATTTTAGAACGAATTTGAAAACAAACTTGTGAGTTTACTGTACTCTATTGTTAGTTTGTTTTTGATACATAACTTGTTTTTGACTTGACAGAAATAAATAATAATTTTAAAAAAATGCGTTTAGTTACTGTAACTAAACGCATTTTTTTACAACTAAACGCATTTTTTTAACTAAATTTTATTTTGTAAACTAGTGCGACCATGGGACTTACACATAAGTATTTGATATACCTAATTACCTACATTTCGAATCGGTCTAGCTTGACAGACAGACGGACAACTAAGTGATCCTATACTATTTAATTCGATACCTATTATTTTATAAAACACCTCCAGTGCTAAAACACACATTTCATCACTAAAGGAAATACCATCTTCATCATCGTTTGATGGAAGGTGGGTAAATGTGCGTCAAAGGTTTTGTAAGATACAAGATAGATACCTAAGTATTTTACGTAATTGTACTTTTCTCTTTCTTATGTTTATAATATTTATTTAGATATAAATCTGTTATGTACGTAGTGCATTGTGGGAAATGAAAAAAACTAAGCCCAAAGCAGTCCCCTGCAGCTGTAGGTACTCGTGGGTATTCAATCCACGGCTGCTCCCACCCAGCAGCTAACAGCCACCCAATCAGATCGAAAGGAGAAGCTACGGAACAATCTATTATTTACTTACATGTTAAGTTTCAGGTTCTGATGGCGAATGAGTAGATTGTTAGGGACAGATTGGATTGGATCAATACTGGCTGTATTTATTTATCCTAAAATATACAGTACATTCGTCTAGGATCACTTACTTGTCTTTGAAATTCAAAATAGAAACACACTCTAAATTAATGTTATTTTACCTATTTATTTTTATCTTTTGCTTTTGGATTTATTCAATATTCGAAAATGTTGTTAATTAAAAGATGAACGAGTGTTTTATATTCCGACTCAAATAATTTATTTAATTTGTAAGCAGGCAACATTGAAACAAGGTGACCGTATGTTCGATAACTTTTTGGCAGGAAGTCTTTATCGGAATACTTTAATTTCAAATGAAATTTTGCACAATAGTTCTATATCAGTCTGCAAAAACGTCAACTCGCAGTAGGATGCTACGGAAAGGGTGAGGAGGAAGATGAGCTTCCACCCAACCCGCAGCATACGCACAGGGCGTCGGCAGAGGGCGACAACGCCCGCCCGCCCGGCCCGCCTAAACAGGTCCAGGGTTGACGGATTCGGGGACATCCGTCGTCCCCATCACACTGGACCCGAGAAAGCGGCGTGTGTTTCAATCGCTCCTCTCTTAGACGTAATGGAGGGAGTTTTACAACTCACTGCCCCACGGGACGAGACCCAGAGGCCGACTTGTGCAAATGCGTACAAAATACATCATTTATAATGCAGTAGCAAAACTTAATCAATTACTCCATTTTAATAATAACAAAAATAACTTCTTGAAAATAAACGAATTCTATCTTTACTTTTTTAAATACTGTTTATTGTGTGTGTATTAATAATACTGTTTTGTTTCCATGCAGACTCCCTAACAATGAGAGTTTTCAGCAACGGGCTTGAAGTTGTCTAGTAGTTTACAACCGTCTTCCATCATCAGCATCTTCGCACTTAAATTTAAGATTACTGACTCATACTAAAACCAACAATAACATAAAACCATACGTTTAATAATGTATAGTGTGATTAATAAATTTATCAAATACTACATATTATGTTGTTTGAAAATGCTACATGCTCATGCTTCATCTATGTCAATGTTGCAGCCCTGTACGCTTTATGATCTCTTTACAAATGAAGGATGTAACCTAAGTGTCACGTATTCTTTATTTCATAGACCTATCTCATTACAGAGTTTTATAGCATGCGTAGGCTTCGGCTTCGCCCTGTTTTTGATTAAATTGCTACCCATGCAAAGCGGGGGTGCTAGTAAGTTATAAAAAAATAACTGTCCCAAATGTAAGTACAAATATTGGATACCCTATTAGAAAGGGATGACATGCACTCCTTAAGTTTTCTCGCTCGGAACGGCTTTCCGCTGCACGTCTTCATTCCAATTAGTATATAAGTTCCTTGGGAACAGAGTATTAATGTTCTGTGGTAAGCAATTTCAAACCAATAGCCAAAAGTAAAAGTACCCTACATAAAAATGTACTCTGTGGCCGAAAGGATGACAAATTATTGACAATCATAAAAATGATGAAAGTCAGTGACGCAAATTCAGAAAACAAAATGCATTTCCAGTTGTTTACCTACATAATATTATACGTACAAGTTTTTTATACGTCCATGGGTACAAGACATATACCTAGGAGTATAGTAAATAGATAGCAGTGGCGCGCGCAATTTTTATTGATCTAGTACTCCCACCTTTTGAGCTAGGGCATTCGGGACCCATCCTGAAACAAGCCTATAAAACAATTAGTGATTTATCACCGATCGTGATTTTTTGAAGGTAAGAATTTATTTAATGGATAGTCTCGATCGGGTATTTTGACTATTTTGTACCGTGATGCAAAATTGTGCACTTTGGAAACAGTTTGTAAGTTGGTCGAAAGTGTTCGAATATTGTGGTGCTTTGCTTTCGGATTCTAAGATTTTTATTTTCCGTAGACGTTCTACAGTCACAAGCACGAATATGTAAAAATTAATTCAAAGACCACTTTTCTCGTACAATAACAATAATTGTAACTTCGAGATAATGATCGTTACAAGCATTGTGTATTTGGATTCAATGAGTATGTAGTCCTAGAGCTCAAAGCTGAAAAACAATTCTATTTTGCTTATTATTAAAATTTTGACATTAAAGTAGGTAGGTACTATAAAATGTTAAATTATAAAATGCAATGCATAGGCAGCTCGCGCACTACACGACGACGACTTTTGGCCGTAGGAGCTTTGACCAGGGGGGAAAGTATGGTCGCAAAACCAGCGTCCTGTATCCGGAACGGAATCCGGTAGGAATCGAGTTGTATGGAATCTTCGCCACTGCTGGGTATGCCTTTTTTTAACTGGTTGCCGGACTTTTGGGCTTTCTGACTTTGACAATAGACTATCAAAAATCTATTCATCAAGTCTTTGTTCCTGGCTATTATTCATGAATAACTGCCTGGACCAAGGGCTTGACATGTTTTCTGAGGTACAAAAAATCTTAATATCGGCAAAAAATTAAAAAGCATTCTAATTAATTCTTATTTATAAATTAGAAGAGTAAAAAATCAACCTAAGCACACAAAATCTCAGTCAAACTCAACTTTATCACCTTTCAGCCTTCCTCAATCAGTTTAATGGTTACAAGTTGATATAAGAGGAGCTTGTGGCTTAATACTAAATAATGACAGTTGTTCTGATCAATCTTCAGCTTAAACCACGCTTGTCTAGGTTGGTCCGTGGATGGATCACCACCCATTACATACAGAATTGCCACGGACAGTCGGTCTTCTGGAACTCTGACAACCAGTCTTACCAAGGGGTATCGGATTGAACAGTACTAACAGCGTTGTGGAGGTCAGATAGGCAGTTTCTCTATGTAAAATTCTGGTATTCAGCTGCATTCGGTTAGAATGGAAGCCGACTCCAACATAGTTGGAAAAAGGCTAGGCAGATGATGGTTTTCTAGAAAAGAATTAATACTCAGCCTTCTAGAAAAGTATTAATACATTGCCAAAAATGTTCTCTGCTTACCGCAAAGACCATTTTTTTGCAATTTTGGTTTTAATGTAATGTTGGTATTGATATGACTTAATAATCTTATGATGAAAAATGCACAATGTTACACTGTGTTTGCAATGTGGCTGGCTGTTTGTGTAGTGTGTTTATAGGCAGCTGACTTTGACAGCAGTGTGGTTAGTATGATTATTGTGTAATACAATGTCAGTGTGGAGCATTATACTGGTTGGGTATTATTTGAATCTATTGACATGCAAAGAAGAAGAAGTATGATTAAAGTTTTGCATTATCATAAAAAGCGGGTGCCCATGTCCTTCATTTAAGAAAATGATGGATGTGCCTTTACATTAAATTTTTACTGATAGCATAGCATGTATCCGAACTCATCTGTCAAATGTAAAAAATTGTAGTGAGTTTACTGACAAAACTATAGGCCAAAAATGGCCTCATATTTAAAATATACTGAAAACTACTTACTAAAATTTAAAGTAATTTCAATCCTGCTCTCTATTCCAGCCACTTCGGCATTCACAGAAAGGATATTTTCGCTTATCAATTATTAGAAATAGCGAGAAGAAATAAACAGAAGTAGTGACTCATTGATAAAAAATGAGTTTTGTAGGTTTTGTGTTGCCAATGACGTCACACAATCGAGGGAAACACGGGGATGTTTTTCAGATGGTTTATTTTCAGCAGCGAAGTTACAGTCTTCGGTAGATTATGGATATAAAAATAGGTACAGACCCAAAAGACCAAGTCCGCTTGGACGAAGGCCGGGGAACGAAGTCCTCTAATACAAAATTTTTCTTTTTTAAATGACCACTCGCAGATCTACAACTCTAGAAGGTTGTAACTGCTTAACCGGACTATCTGTGGTGGCCAAAAATTACTTTAAGGCAGGGCTTACAAACTAGGATATTACATTGAATGAATGTTCACTAAGGCCACCCCCTGTGGGGTTCGGGCCTCGGCTTAGTGCGTCATTGAGGGGAGAGCAGCTAGGGCCAGGCTGGGTCAAATTATTCTTAATAGAGAATTTCAAGCTACACAAATTGTATTATAGGGTGATGGGGTCGTCGGGTTCGAAGAGGTAAGCCTTGGCCGGCGGATCTTCCCAATTTTGGAGTGGACGTATCGGGCGGCCGATGAAATTAGGGGGTTGGGGTGCTTCTCGGCAGAATTGAAGAAACGCTTAGTAAGACGTTTCATACACCGTTTCATGGTTGCCATTTTGAGAACGACATGGAGTCGTTCATTCCTAAGGAACCACGTGGCCTTTCGGGGAAATCGGTTTTGGCAAAAAAGGTTATTCCCTAAGGAATTTTACTAAGAACCCACTAACAGTGGTGTTTTACGTGTTACTTCCAAGTAGGACGTAATTTGCACAAGTTTGTGTCAAACATTTATTTTGAGAAAACTGCCTCGAATATCTGGGAAGTTTCGAAAAGAAATCAGAACATGATGTTTGTGGCGCTTATTTTTCAAAGGCAGTTGTACTTTTTTTGATAAATTGCTTTTTGAAGGATTCATTTGTTCATGAGCTTTCCGAAAAGTATCAGTTTAACATCCTGAACGGATGTAGATTTGTCACAATCAGAAGTTTATGGGTGAAGAGGTGGAAAATTTCCCGAAAACTTTATAAGTTTGATATCTCAAAAACAACCCAGTTTGGACCCCAAATTATAGTCTAGTATCACCCATTTCAAGGAAAGCACCCAATTACCAATCACCATGTATACCGTACGGGACTCGTGTGCTGTTGCTGGGCTGAGAGATTCACGTATGGAAACCTTTTCGTCACTCTCTTCACCTATGCCACGCGTAGTAAGGGTCACGTTTTTACCGTTTCAAGCCAGCAGTCACGAACTTATCACGCAGAGATACGATGATCGGCGCTGTGACTGGAGTGGTTACCTTTCTACCTACTTTGGCCCGTCGAGAGGTCGGCTGGCCTTTCCTTCTGTTGTGCATGCCCTGTTTCCTGAGTTTTTGGCAAATCGACCACGCGATATGCATAGTGCTTTCGCCCTCTTTTTCATTTACTCCACATTACTCGATGTTGTTTTGGGAATAAGCTTGTTCAATTTTCTTTACCATTTCTCTCGTTTTGTAGGTTTATATTTTTTATAACGTTTTAAACATATTTGCATTAGTTTTCTACCAGTTTAACACGGGTTTCGTAGTCTTTCATTTTCTGTTTCGTATAATTCTTGTTTGATATTTTCGCGAGTTTCTTGTCGAAATTTCGCTAGGATAGCATCTTTATCAGGAACAGTAAATATACCACCACCTTCCTCGTCAGAATCATCTTCTTCGGGATTCGGTTGGATACGCGAGATGAGTTTTGGTTTAGAACCAATACAATTGCGGCATTTTCATTCCACCGATTCCGTAGCCGACAATGCACTAAGCTGTTCTGAAGTTAATAAAGAACAAACACCATGTAGCCATTTGTTACATTTACTACAGTGCACTCTAGGGTTTTTTTCGTAACTACGTTGGTACATTTCGCACACTTACGTTCGCGCGCACGGACACCGTAAGTGATTAGTGTAATTAACGACCTTTCGCGATCGCTGCGTGCGAGTAACTGATGAACTGAGGTGTACATTATAGTAGGTACACCCACATTTCGCCAATTATGTTTAAGGCCCATGTAATAAGGGGACGAGCATATTGCTATCAACCGGGATATTTTTTTTCGCAGAATTTAGGTCCACATCCGGTATCGGAAGATCGTCTAATACAGCAATTAAGGCGGAACAAGCTGCTGGCATCACAGGTGCAAGCACCGGTTTCAAGTCAGGCGTTACTCGTACCACCACGTCTAACACCACCGCTAGAGCTATTGCCGGAAATAATGGAATTGGCAGTGAATGTGGATGTGGAAGATTTGGAATTGGAACTGACTTTGGAACTAGAAATGCAAGTGGTCACTCCCCCACAGGCGCGTTTTCAGCAATATGCACCGTCACCGTCGGATTGGCTGCTAGCGCCGCTGCCGCCGCCACCGTCACGACAGATGCTGCGACGCAGGCGTGAACAATTAATACCGCGCTTGCGTTCAGCACAGTCGTCGGAATCCACCCGGTGCATGTTAGCAACTACGCCTCCAGTGATATCTGGCCGTCAAGTATCGACATCGCCGACAGCAGCTTCGCAACGACAGGTCGCAGCGCGCCCATTGGCCGCACGGGGACGCCAGGTAGTGACGCCGCCACCAGTGGACCCGGGACATCAGCTTGCGACGCCGCCAGCTGCGCAGGTGGCGGCGGTTGCGCCGCAGGCTCGATCGGCCGCGCGACTTCTAGTAGCGACTACCCTACCGGCGTCATCGCGACGTCAGGCTGCGCGGCCGATAGCAACATCGGTTCCGTCGTCAAATGAACAAGCAGTCGGCCGAGAATGTATGCTGGTAGGTAAGTTTTTGAAAGTACGTAGGTATACGTATTACTTACAACAATATTAAAAAAGGGTTCACAGATGTAGCTACAGTCACGAGCACTTATTATGGATAAGCAAAATAAAAATAAAACATATTTAAACAAAAAAAAAACCGTTTTTACCGCACTATGAGAAGAAATGTTTGAAATAAAAGCTTGTAAAAATAGTACATTTTGATACAAGTGGGAAAACTTTGTCATTGCATTCGAGGCGAAATTTACACCAGAGCCGTAGTCGAGGTGTCCTAAAGCCGAGAACTACAGTGACAAATGCCCACGTGAATCAAATTGGAAGGCGGCCGATAAATTAAAAAAAAACCGAATTATTAAGTCCATGTCTTTAAAACTAAGAACCGATTTAATGAAATTGGCAGTGTTCCCTATGGTGAAAGATGTTGAGGACCTTTTTTTTTAAGTCTGATAAAAACAATAGGACAAAGGTATTTAGACACAATGACAGATTTCTTTGCACTATCTGTCATTATGTCGATTCTTCCGTCAAAGAAAACCTTAACTACGGTGGGGCTGCACGTTGCTGTCATCCGGAAACGTGCCCAAAGGCTGGCAGCGTTGCCTATTGAACATTAGCTATGCTAATGCTAATTCTTTGGCCAAATTAATGTTCTTATGTTAGACACATTGATATGTAATATAAAAAAAACCAAGATAAGATCAGCGATACAAAAACGTCCGCAAAGAAAGTGCGCACAATTTGGATGCTTTTCGCAGTTTTCAATGCTTGTGACAGCAATTGTTTTTAGGGAATTGAATTAGAAACGTGGCGGAACGCGCGTAGAAACTTTGTGGTCTGTGAGTTCGAATTTGTTTGGTCTATCAGAATTTGTGCTTTTTTGGTTTTCTGATGTGACATTTGCAAGGAACTGTGTTATATGTCAATGGTTCGAAAGTATCCTAACTCCTAGAACGATAGAAAAACATAAAAAGGTAACATAGCATAGTTATCAAATATTTGCACACATATAAGAGTCTCGAGGCTCTATTTAGAATAAAAAAGGTACCTAATTGATTAGCTTTCCCGAAGAGGCGTACTAACACTTATTATTACTTTGTCGCAGGATAGGTACGTGCCAGCGCCTGTGCCTGTACCAGCGCCAGCGACTGTACCAGCGCTTGTGGATTTAATGCCGCCGCCCCCACCGCGACCGCGGCCGTAAGATATTTTATATAAGTTTTTATTTCAGAATAAGTAATTGCCCTAAACAATTACTTATTCTGTAAGATTAACCGACGAATCATAATCTAGTTTATTTTCACATCCATCTTAAACCGTTACCTACCTACATTTTATTTTATTGAGTAGTGAACCAGTGACATCAATGACATTGGACAAACAATTCCAGGACCTCAGCTAGGCCCCGTGCATCAAAATTTCGAGGTTCATACAAACGAGCGGCGGATTCTACGACAGTCGGTGAGCTAATTCATGTAACTTAGTAAGTACATAATACCTTCATCAATAAAAATCGAAGTACACGGGCCGGTACGTCAGGGGTAAAAAAAAAATCAAAACAGTCGTGTTTAGAGTAGCTAGCAACCTTCCTACTATAACTCTACGCTATAACGATTGCATGCACCGAGAGCTGTGCCTCCCAGCTCTCGTTGCATGCGATCGTTTTAAGCAAATACTTACTGCAAAAATATTGATTTTATTGGGACTTTTGCATAACGTAACACCAAGCTTGTATTCCTCAATAGGGAATGTAAAATGGTGTCCATTCGTGCAAAATACCATTCGCACAGGTGTCCTAGATATTGAAAAAAATCCTTAACATTGTTACAATTTTGCAGTGGCAAGGCGACAAGTTCCATTATGCGGAAGCAACAAAAAATGTTCAAAAACTAGTGATCATGGATTTCAACAAAGAACATCCGAAAAAAAAAATTATAACGTCAATTGTATGGTGGTTCCTGGAAATAAATATAAGGGTCGAATTGATAACCTCCTTTTTTAAGTCGGTTAATAGACAGGTAGAGCAAGTAGCATCATCTCAAATAATTTAAGTACGACTAGGTGTCAAAGGCGGAGGGTGGGAAGGGGAGGTCCCCGCACACACGATTTGTTTTTGTTTTTGCTGTGAGTTTCTGAGGTTTGCACAAACAGGCTACCGCCTTAAGTTCTTGTATATAGCATTAAAATGGTTGCAAAGTAATTACTTAAACTCAAGTAATTACTTGTAACTTGACTATAGATACAAAGTGTTAAAGACAATAATTATTTAGTTTTTTCTATTTATTCCATTTTATTCACAGGTCCTTTGAAATTACGTTGCCATGAAATGGACCGCAATGCGCCGAGATGCAGTAAGAATTGCCTGCCGTGCCTGCGGCGGGCCCTTAGGTAAATAAAAAAGATAATTTTATTAAACGTTTATTTAAATAACTTTTCTAATAATGTTTTTTTTTAATCAGAACACAAGGAACAAGGCTTACTTAATGCCGCGTTCCCGACGCCCGCAGACCCAGAAGGGGTCTGGGTGGCGGCGGGGCCGAATCAGGGATGCAAGAGACGTGCCAACCGCGCAACGAGAATACACTTGAGACATTCGAGTGGACAGAATACACTGCGAGAGACACGAGCCGTAGGGTGCCCAACCTTAGTGACATGACGCTAGTAGCGTTAACTCACACGGACGGAGAGAGTAGTATAGAAGCGTTTAGAATTGTGGGTCCGAGACCGACGCCCAACCTGGAGATGCTGACAGAGGTGCCCCACTTACTTTACGAGTGTACGATGCCGGCGACGGCGACGAGCTACGAGCCTACGATGCTGGCGCCGGCGACCGCCCACCAGTCTACCATACCGGCGACGGTGTTACCCAATTATGAGTAAGACAAGACTTCTTTACATAGTATAAAACAAAGTCGCTCCCGCTGTTTACACGCTTAGATCTTTTAAACTACGCAACGGATTTTAAGGCAGTTTTCAGCAATAGATATAGAGATTCAAGAGGAAGGTTTGTTTATATTGCACCCGTGTGAAGCCGGGGCGGGTGGGTCGCTAGAAATATAAAGTAAAAATAATTTTATTAATTTTCGGGAACCCAAGTCCTTTTCCGTGCTCTTCTTTTTAAAATAAGTGGAAATAATAATTCCCGGCATCGCACTGCGTTTTGATAGCAACCGTATTCGCTGTCTAGTCGAGTACGCCCGAACCGCGCCCGTCCCACCCCAGCGTGTGTGAAAGCAATAACAGCGCTTCTCACGCGACGGACACGACCCGACCCGCTCCCGCTTTCTGTGTAATTCGGGCTTTATACAACCTCTGCTAAACTGTAAAGCAGTTTGTTGGCAGTCGTGCTTTTTTTATTTATTTATTAATTGTGATAGACCTAGACCACAAACTATAAATGAGCTTAGTTCTGCCAAAATGTACCAACCTCATTAGTCGCATTTCCCGAAGTAATTGTACTGATTTTTAAATCTGGGATTGTATGACCACTACCTCTTATGGCAGTATTATTGACTGTAGAAAAGAGCACCTTTGTCCTGTAAAGCTCTCATCTCCCACACTTAAATAAGCTGGCAATATGGCTATATGAGGTAAGGTCCCAGGCGGGATACATAGTTAAATGACGCCGAATATGCATCATACTCTTTTTTTAAGGCCACCTCAGGACCTCCGGACTCAAGACAATCAGAGAGCTTTTGAACGCCAAGAACAACATGAACTGCAAGTATTTTTTATTTCGGCATTTTTTTTTGTAGTATCCTCTGTTTCTGGATTTGTTGCCGGGTTGATGGCAATAGGCTTACACCCTATTTCTTGGGACTTAAAACATAACTTCTGAAATGTGGGTGTAATATTAGGTAAGTACCCTGCAGTGGCAAAGGTTCTATAGAAATCGATTTCTACCGGCTTCTCTTTGAAAAATGGCACAGTCAGTATTCTATAGACAAATAATGTAATCACTTTAAAGATGTGTACTCCGGCTTACCTCTTACAAAAATTGACCCTTCGCTACTGGTACCCTGACCTCTGCCTCTCTGGGATTACGGGCACGATGTTATGTTATTCTATAATATGTTTAAAAAAAAAAACCTAGTGCGATACATGAGGATATTTTTTAGGTATCGAGATTAGATTCTATTTAAGTTTTCTTCTTTTCTTTTTTGGGATAACAAATAAAAAAAATACCCCGATGAAAATTAAATAAAATGTACTAAAATGAGGAACTTACATGGCAAAACAAGGGCGCGGGCGGTGACATTCGGGTAGTGACGTCATAAATATACAGGGTGGAAGGGACACCGACGCTTAAACGGTTACCCCCCTCCCCCCCCCACAAACCGGCGAAAAATTTATATGTGGAGGGGTTCAGAATGATGTACTGAATACGTGGCAACCGTTTTAGCGTAGGTGTCCCTTCCACCCTGCATTTTTTTTTTGTATTTGTATATACGTGGGATGATCGATAAGTACCCGTGTTTACAGACAGGTGCCGTTGCTAAGGAAAATTGGCATTACCATCGTATACAGCCTCCTATCATAAAACGCTCCGTTGAATTTCACACTGATTTTGACATTAGTCTTCATTAGGCGCCAATTTTTGTCACATAATGTTTCATGTTCTTCGACAAAATGGAAAAAGAGCAATAGCAATCCGTAATTAGCAACAACTAATAAGGTAGTTCCCCTTGCCCCTCCCACTGAAAGTTTCCTCCCTGTATATTCTAGTAAGAAAAATGTGCTTATGAGATTCTTTTTCTCAGACTAAAAGCAGAAGAAAGAGAACGGCACATTATTAGGAAGGAGCCACGCCGGCAGGCGCGCCTTGACAAGTGGGAACGGTGGCGGCAGTGGCGCCTTATCGATATGGAGCGACGGTTAGTTAAAAATTATTCAACATTATTTTTAGTATATGCGAAACCTGAATATAGTTTGTTCAGAATAAGTAACTGAATCGAATCCAATAATTTTTAAACCATGTTATATTTCGTCTTAAAAATATTTTAAAAAGACTACAAGTTGGATACCGAGCGACACTAAGTATCTATTGCAATCATTTAGTATTATTATCAATGAGCTCACAAGACGATGCTGAAGGAGCGCGCGCGGGCGCGCCGCGTGCTAACCGCGTTTTTTTGTGATACAGTTTTGAAATTTTGTACACAGATTCTTAACATAAAAATACTAGACACGTGTTTCAGGTTTCGCATATACTAAAATTAATGTTGTAGATAATACGATTTTTTATATTATGACAAACTACATGCTTTTCTAGTAATAAAACTAAGAGATTAGTATTAGCAATTAATCAGAATAAAAATCAAATAAAACGAAGAATACAATTTATGATGAACATACTCAAAACAAATCATTTTTTAACTTTAAACAATAATATAATATAAATTAAATTCATTGATTTCGTGAACCCAAGTCCTTTTCTTTTTCCATGCTCTTCTTTTTAAAATAAGTGGAAATAATAATACACTGTTTTTTGATAGCAACTGTTTTCGCTGTGTAGTCTAGTACGCGGTGAGTACGCCCTTGCCGCGCCCCCGCGTTGTTGTGTGTGAAGGCAATGAACAGCGCTTCTGATGCGACGGACATGACAAGACCCGCACCCGCTTTCTGTGTAATTCGGGCTTTATTCAGACATGATAATATTTTTTTGCCATTGCCACTCGAAAAAGGGCATTTGATTCATCGATAACAGTGACTAAAACTCTTTTACTCACTGAGTGAATAAAAACATTTTGCATTTCAACAAGCACGAATTTCGAACAAAATAGAAATAAAACGTGCCGACAAGAAGAATTCCGCAAATTGTTCGAATTTCACTATAATTTTTAATGTTTATATTTAATCCTTTGTTCTCTTATTGTATTACCGATTATATAATGAAATGTAATAAATAACAACTAAACTTATACTGTCACTTACGGGATATCTTCCGTGATTGTTCAATAATTTGAGCTTCCGATATTTCGGCGCTGTGGCAAGCGCCATGATCACGGGTTGACATGCTGCCTAGACTTATCCCAACTTTATTGCGGTCGGCTTATCGGATATCAGTATTTTACATGGAGCGTCTGCCTAGCTGACCCAGAACACAACCCAGTTAGTACTCGTAATAATACGATACCCCTTGGTAAGACCGGTTGTCAGACTTTCGGGTCACTCAGTTCCTGTAACGACTGACAAAGAACTGCAAATGACAGCCGGCCCAACGGCTTTACGTACTTTCCGAGGCACGGAGGAAACTCGGTATGGAATGAATTAGAGGTCACCCATTTACAGACCGACTTTGGTAAGCCCGGCTTAACATTGAAGATCGACCCGAATGCCTATAGTGTTTATGTAGTGTTTGTGTTTATGTAGTTCATTATTAACTCACGAGAAATATAAACACTATAGGTACTTCTAATTTTTTTCTCGCAGTCAATGGTAAAAAGTAGAGTACACAAGTCGTGAAAAAAAACTTGGTTCTTGTATCCCTCGCTCCGCTCAGGATTCTACTCTAGAATCCTTCGCTGCTCTCGGGATCTAACTTAGTCCCTCGAATTAAATTCCTTTTATTTTACTTGTTGTATAGGTAACCTACTATTACAATACATACCTCTGCCAAACTATAAAACAGTTTGTTGGCAGACATGCTCCTTTTTTGTTATTTATAATTTAATATAAAACTTTTTCGCTTTTACGCTAAGTAGAAGTAGCACGTAACTTCCCTTTATTGTTAATTGTGTATCTATTTTTCTCATAAACCAGTGCAGTTAATAGGATATGAAAATTGTGCCCAAAGTCATCATTTCCACATGTTTTTTTATGTTTAGCTCCTCTTGGTTAAACTTTTAGTTTTTTGTTGTTGTAATATACTTTAATGGCAATCTCATCGCATCGCACCATAGGAGAAGGGGACTAGTCTGGACTTTTTTAGTCTCACTTGTATCGAATAAAAACATATATTAATTGTGATGGACATTATCTTCCTGCCCTTATCCCATGTTACTTGTTATCGGCACAACACGTATTTTTCTTCCATTCTCCCCTGTCATCCGTCCTGCAATCACTTACGCCTTTTTTCATATCATTCCTCACACAATCCATCCAGCGTTTCAATGCCCTACCATTCCCTGTCCATCAAATTATTTTGATTCCCGAATCGACATGCCCCATGCACTCTTTCATGATTGCCTCTCGTTCTTCCTACATGCCCATTAAAATCCCCTCCAACTATCAACTCCTCATGCACCGGAATGTTCATCAAAACTTAATTGGGATAGACCTAAACCACAAAGTACAAATGAGCTTAGTTCTGCCAAAATGTACCAACCCACATCAGTCTTATTTTCTGAAGTAATTGTACTGATTTTTAAATCTGGGATTGTATGACCACCACCACCTCTTATGGCAGTATTATTGGCTGTCGAAAAGAAGAGCTTCTTCCTGTATAGCTCCATCTCTTTCCCACACTAATATAAGGTGGAAATATCGCGATATGAGGCTTACCTCATATCGCGATATGAGATACGCCTAGTACCTTAGTACTAGGCGGGATACATAGTTAAATGTCGCCGAATATACCTGTGTGAAATATGTCTCTTTGTTTAAGGTCCCCTCCGGACCTCCAGACTCCAGATAATAGAGCTTTTGAACGCTTGGAACAGCATGAACTGTAAGTATTCTTTATTTCGTTTTTTTTTTGTTTTCTATTTTGTAACCGATTTTAATGAAACTTCCTACGCATAAGCAGGACACATAGTTTTAAAATGTTTTCAAAGAACATTTTCGAAAAATAGTGTTACAGCTAAGTTAGACCGATTTTAAATTTTCCATAAAAACAGAAATTTCCTATTATCTTTTGTTAGAGACATTTCGAAAATGTTCTCTGATAACTTTTTAGACTTATGTAACCTGTTTATGTGTTTATGCGTAGGAAGTTTAATTAAAATCGGTCATTTTGAAAAAAAATACTTGAAAGTTTGTATGAAATGCTGTAAGTCGTAAACGCTCTTAAGCTTTGTGACTGGGACTGTACCTAGCTTCATCCTTTTGTGTTTGACATTCAAAAGTGCCTGTAATGGTCTAATAAAAAAAATGCCTTGAACTTGGGTTGTGTATTTATTCTAGTAAGTACGAAAAATGTGCTTATGAGATTTTTTTAGGATACCTGTGGACCTCCAAACTGAGCTCAGACTAAAAGCAAAAGCAAGAGAACGGCACATTATTAGGAGGGAGCCACGCCGGCAGACGCGCCTTGACAAGTGGTAACGACAGAGGCGCCTTATCGAGATGGAGCGACGGTTAGTTAAAAATAATGCTAAATCTAAAACTTCTGTTCAATCTTTTTCTCTTATGCTTTCTATCCGCTTCATCTATCTTCAACATCCAGCAGTAGTCTGCCATCATGTTTGCGTCCCACCTTCTTTGGTAACTGCTCTTCATAACCATAATATGTTGGTATTAGCGCTCTCCTTGTTCTTCACTTACGGCACCAAGACCAAGAAATCAATAAGAAAATGCACACTTTGTACTTTTTATATTGCAAACCAGTTTATGGAAATTGGTGAGCATATTATTCACTGTATTTTCGTAATCTGGGCTTTTGTTTTTACTAAAAAATGTTATCTTTCCTTTTAAATGAATTCCAAGCGTTGTCTTCGGTTTGATTATGATTTGTTCATGTTCGTCTTGCATTGACGTCCTTATTGACATAAGGAAGTTCATCAACAAAGGACCTGCAAATTGCAAAAATCGCAAGAAAATTTGCAAATTTGAAATTTTTTCGCGGGCTACCCTGACGCTTCCATCAGTAGCAGCTTCCGCTTTACGTCCTGGATAGCGAACCTTTAGCTCGGATCTCTTTACCCCAATGTACCTAAGATTAAAATAATACCGCTATATGATATAGTAGTATGCCCCCAGGCTGAATAAATAGTTTAACGTCGAAAATTTCAGTGTGTAATACTTGAATAGGAATTTAGTGCATCTGCTTTTTTTAGGTCACTGCTGTGCCTCCCAATTCAAGAAGGAACACGAGAGCAAAAAAAATGCAGACGACGATTCTGAATAAGAAGACTCAGAAGAATAAGAAGCTCCAAATAAGTGCCTCCCTCGACTCTCGCCGCGCCGAAACTTTTCGGGTTGACAATAAAATGGAATCGGGATCTGGATCCGACGGGTTTAATTAGTGTAATCATAACTACTTTTGGAACCTAGTCTCGGCTCATATCTGTGTCGTAGATTAAGATATATTTTAGAGATGAGTAAAGATATTCTGTAATGATAGTCGTTGTGATATACTAATAAACGTAGCGTGACGCTTTACGGTTCCGTGTCGATTAGTCCTCACTTATCCCGGGCAGCGAGTGCACGTAACCTTAAAGTAGTTCATCTACTTACTGATAATTTGGTGGTTTTATTCTAAACCCTAACTAGTGTTTCTAGTGAACACCACAGTCGTAAAATGCAGAAATATTTTCTCTCGATCTATTATTGTACTCAGTTCTAAGGTTCAAAGGTTAAGGTAAGTTCTTCGTTTTAAGGTCGAGGTGATGCCGGTGCTATCATTTACCTAGCCATTGCTGCCGCTGTCAAATGTTTTGTATTTTTTTTTAAACTTTTCACCACACTAGGAATTACTCCAGAAACGTGGAAGCGTTTACAAATAATTAAACTCACATACACTGTACGCAAATAGCCACCAACATGAACAACCACCTGTTGGCCATAAATATATTTGTTTCGTGAGGGCGGGAATAGAACTCGCGACACGCAGCGCAGCAGCCAATCGCTTAACCATTGCGCCAACCGTGCCGTCAAATATTATTAAGCCGCCGTATTAAAAGGTAGGCTACTTTGCGATGGCTCATCTTAGTGATAGTGTTTTTATCAGTATTTTTTGGAGTGTACTCCGGCGCCTTACTGTGTCGTAATTTGTTACGTATGTAGGTATACAGCGCGCGAGCTATGCAAGCGAGTGGGCTGCGACACCCCGCCCCGCGCCCCGGGGACTATTACCTTTGTACGCTAGCAAATAAACAGTATGCAACGAGCCAGCGAGTTTGATTGACGCGTACACCTTTCCCTTCCGCCAGCGGACCGACTCTCGTATCTAACACGTGGCGACGAGGAGGGCCGGCGACAGACCACGGACAAATTTCTCCGGCGACTCCGCGCGCCGCACCGATAACGCGTACGCGACTGGCAATCAGTCCGACCTTCGCGACACCTATGGCGGGACAGTACACGCTCAATGAATGACATCACAACAGAAACGACAGTAGAATAAGTTTAGAGTTAGTTTAGAGTTAGTTATAAGTAAATTATACGATTTGATGTCGCGGTTTGGGGTTCCACACACGTTGGTGAGTGACAACGGCACATCGTTTACATCGTTAGAATTTAAGGAATTTTGTAGACTTAACGGTATTGAGCATGTATTATCTCCCGTGTATCACCCGGCCAGCAATGGGCAAGCCGAGAGCTATGTGAAAATTATAAAAAAGGGGCTTAAGGCTATAATATTGGAGGGTTGTAATAAAAAAATAATTCATGATAAAATAGCAAAACTTTTATTTGACTACAGGAACTCTAAAAATAGTACCACTGACAAATCACCTGCGGAGATAGTATTCGGGCGTGCGATGCGCTCGCGACTAGATTTGTTGAATCCAATCGCGCCGTCATCGACTGCGTCTACAGAACTAACTCAAACCGTCGCACGCAAACAGTCCTCACAGGCTAAATACTATCGCGGGAAACACAGAGCAGATTTTAACGAAAACGAAAATGTTTGGATTACCAAAAATACTGATAATAAAAAATTCAATTGGATACTAGGAATAATAAGAAAGAAAATTGGCAATATTATGTATGTGGTATATGTGCCACAATTTGGATGTGAAGTCACCAGGCACATTGATCAAATAAGGAAGAGACTGCACCCAACACCAAGCGACGACCAGGACTGGGACCCAGACGGGGTACCCGATTTAGCGTCACTTGATGCCAGCCACCCTGAGCCCGTCGGGCTGCCAGAAGGGGAAGGAGGGCCGGCGACAGACCACGGACAAATTTCTCCGGCGACTCCGCGCGCCGCACCGATAACGCGTAGGCGACTGGCAATCAGTCCGACCTTCGCGACACCTATGGCGGGACAGTACACGCTCAATGATGACGTCACAACAGAAACGACAGTAGAATAAGTTTAGAGTTAGTTTAGAGTAAGTTAGAATGTGTAAGATAGGTTAAATGTATTACCCAGCTTAAGGGGAAGGAATGTTACGTATGTAGGTATACAGCGCGCGAGCTATGCAAGCGAGTGGGCTGCGACACCCCGCCCCGCGCTCCGGGGACTATTACCTTTGTACGCTAGCAAATAAACAGTATGCAACGAGCCAGCGAGTTTGATTGACGCGTACCCCTTTCCCTTCCGCCAGCGGACCGACTCTCGTATCTAACATAATTAGAAATGGATAGTGGGTTAAACCCATTCTTGCCATTTTGGTTAAAACTGGGTGATTTGGGTTTTAACTCATTTTCAGCCGTTTTACTGGATGAAAATGAGTATTGTTAATTATGAAATACTGGGAAGTAGAGTTCACTAGCTTGTCAAAAATAAAAGCCTAAACACAAAATCAGACACAGTTGTTATTTATTTGAAAAATCACAATCAAAGGAGAATGGGCAAATTTGCCCTAGCGTCCAATAGCGTTAAGATATATACCAATGGATAGATATCTTTGAGAAGAACATTTATTACGGCGACTTCTCTCGGTTCAGTGTCAGAGAGGTGCTACAGAGTTCTAAATATGAGAAGTTAAATTAAATACCGTTATTTCGTCAATTTATTAACTTTCATTGATACTGTTCGTTTCAAACATCATATTATAAGCCTATCAACGTCATTTTCAAAATATTGACATCTTAAATGCTATTTTAGGAGCAAATCCTTATAGTAACAGTAGCTTGGACAGATCGTTAATACTACCTTAACGCCCAATAGCGTTAAGATATATTAATGAATTGATCTCAACAAGAATAATGTTTCTTGCTTTGACAACTTTTCTCGATTTAGAGTTAGAGAGGAGCTACAGGTCGGAGCCCAATCAACTACCTAGTTAGATCAATAAAACCGAACAGACTACGAATTAGCAAAATTTGTATAGTAGCAAATATTCTAATTGAAAGCTCTTTCGAATGGTGTATATCTTATTGCTATTGGTTACCCAGAAAATGTTAACTTCGGTGCTCAATTAGACACACATTTAGGTCAATAATTCCGAACAGACTACGAATTAGCAAAAGTGGTGCTTGTAGCAAAAGTTCTCTTTCAAAAACTCTATCCAATAATGTATAACTTATGACTATTAGTTGCACGTAAACTCTTAATTGGTTGTAAATAAAATTTTAACTTCGGTATCCAACTAGTGACCTATTCAGGTCAAGAACTCCGAACAGACTGCGAATTATCAAATTTATGTTCGTAGCAAAAAGTTCTCATAGAAAAGTTCTCTCCAATGGTGTATATCTTATTGGTATTAGTTTCTCAGAAAACCTAAACTTCGGTGCTCAAATAATCACCTATTTAGATCAATAACTCCGAACGGAATGCAAATTGGCGAAAGCTGTGTAAGTGGAAAAGGTTCTCCGTAAAAAGCTCTATCTAATCCTGTATAATCTTATGGCTATTGGTTGCCAAGAAAATCGTAACTTCGGTGTCCAAATAGTCTATTTTGTTCAATAACTCTGAACGGACTGCGAATTTGCAAAAGTTGTATAGTAACAAATATTCTAATTGAAAGCTCTTTCGAATGTCATATGTTATTGCTATTGGTCACCCAGAAAATCTTAACTTCGGTGCTCAAATAGTCACCTATTTATGTCAATAACTCGGAACGGACAACGAATTGGGGAAAGTCGAGTGTCTGGCAAAGGCTCTCCTCGAAAAGCTCTATGAAATGGATTATATGTTATTACTATTGGTTACCCAGAAAACCTTTATTGGTTGCCAAGAAAATCATAACTTCGTTGTCTAACTAGTTACCTGTTTAACTCAATAACTCCGTACGCACTGCCAATTGCCAAAAGTCGTGTTAGTAGCAAAGGTTCTCCTTAAAAAGCTCTTTTCAATTATATATATATATCTTATGGCTATTGGACCTTGGGGCAGATCCGCTGGCATCGGAAACACGGTTGAGAAGTTTGAGCAGGGAAGGGGCGCGAGGATAGCTGCGCGTGGGCAACATCCCTTCCCCTCTCAGTCTTGCCACCCCACACACCGGCCGTAGCGCTCTACATGTTTAAATAATAAATCCGAAATATTTTGTTTTCACCCAGCCAAACCACCAAGTGGGTGGAATGAAATGTGATACCTAGGTTTGAACCCACTATTAAGTTTTAACCCGGGTGGTTACCCATCTCTAGTAATGTAGAGATGCGATATAGTGGAAAGACCAATATATCAAATCGGTGCAGGTCAACGAGGTCTAACACGCACTTAGGTACAGTCCTTTAACACATATATTACCTCTGACAACAAGCAACTATAAGTTAACAAGAATAAAGATCATTGTGATATGACAGTGATGCAGTTGTTGACCTATGTCTTTACATAGGTTAACAATAACTATGAACGGACTGCAAACTCGGCAATCGGTCTCAATATCTAGTCTTTAGCTCCGATATAGGCAAAGCAAAGACTTCAAAATTCGATATTTTTAAATGAAATGTTTTTGAAAACGAGTTGCAGCTTGTCTTCAGTTGTTTTGCTATAAGTAAATATAAAATTATTATTTATTATATTTAAATAGAAGCTATTATTCATAATAAAGTAGATGTATTAACTAAGTGACTCTAACTTAAAACTAAAGTAAGGTTAGTCAAACTTAGCATAGTATTATGTCATCAGTTATAACATTGTAATATGAATAAATAAATACGTATTTAACTTGTTGTGTTTTGTTATTCTCCTTATACATATATAACCTGCGCCAGATATCATCTACTGTAACTGAATCATTTGGGTTAGGTTAGGTTAGAGCAGTGATCATTATAAGGGCCATATGATTATACAAATTGAAAATTATATTAAATGAATGTTATACTAAATGTTATTAGAGCAAAAAAAGGTTATGTGAAATATAACATTAGGTCACATGAAATTTGGTTATTTGTTTTTTAGCATATGAAAATTATTCCCTAATCGAACATCCTCATTTCGAGACTATTATTTCTTACCTCCATTATGACCAATCTGTGTTGGGAGACTATGCGTTGGCCTGGCAGCACTTTAAATTTGCCTGATAATAAAATTATTGTTATTTTCGGAGAGTGTTTTCTTCTCAGCCCCGGACTCCACCAAAGTTCACGACGAGCGAAGATGTGCGAACCGGAGAGGAGAATAGAGGAGATACGTAAAAGCGTGTCCTTCACCACACAATCCTCACCTTTGAAAACTTCATGAAAATCAATTTTGAGCACGCAAAAAAATAGTCAAGAAATAGTCATAAATAGTCACCAAGGTTAAAAAAATAGTCTGCGAGTATCGTTTCAATTCCAAAAAATAGTTAAGAAATAGTCGTCTCCAACTATGATAATTTATTTTGCATCTCGCATGGGTGAGCGAGATTATTGGACCACTGTGTCGTAACAAAGGCCGCTTGGCCGTCTTTCCTTACTTCGACCAATAAAATCATATGGGGGAACGAACGGCTGATCAAATTCGGTTAGAATTCAAATTCAAAATTCATTCAAAAATAATTTATTACCTCTTTACAAACATGACTTATAATATTATGTACTTATATAAAGCTTAAAAAATACGGCACATAGATAAGTCTGTGAGGCACTAGTGTCTGGACTAGGATAACCTATATAGCAGATCACCAGGGACCCATCACGCGGTATTTAGATTACTTAATAAAGGGTGTAACAGGACCCTTAACGAAGCCGAAAGGCACTTGTTCTCCCTTGTTCACACCAGGGAACCTTCTAGTTACGGATATATAAGGGTTCAAAGTTCTAACTTTTTCACAAGTTTTTTTGTAAATAAGTACATGTTTTCAATATGATATTTTTACTCTAAACACCTCTACGACCCCCGTACTATTTAATCCATCCATCAGCATAATGTTTTGAGTGCGTTACATTGCATAGCATAAGCATAATCAGCCTATTAATGTTTCCACTGCTGGGACACAGGCCTCCTCTCTATGAGAGGGAATGGGCTATAATCCACCACGCCGGCCCAGCGCGGGTTGGTAGATATCACATGTCTTCGAATTTTAGGTTCTAAGACATGCCGGTTTCCTCACGATGTTTTCCTTCACCGTTTTGAGAGCAGTGGTGATGAATTATCTTAAACAAAGTAATGCGCCTGCCTTGGTTCGAACCCACGACTTACTACTCGTAAGTCGGGACCGTCACCACTGAGCCACCGCTGCTCTCCTAACGTAAAACGTGATTTTCCAACCAAAAAAAAGTCGTTTCCCAGCAATAACTTTTGCGTCAAGTTACTTAGTTTGATGTACAGAATGCTTGGTATTGGTTTCGTGAAGAATCTGTTTACAAACTGTATATTTGAATATTTTTAAGTTATTTATTTAAAATGTGAAGGAAAACTGCATACTTAAACATGAAAAAATGATAAAATAGAAACCCTGATAATATAAGGCAAGTTAAAATAAAAAAAACAATACGTGGGCAAATTGAAAAATGCGCGATATTTGTGTGGAAGTTAGTAGGGCGGAATTATTTGGGATGGGAAAATAATTCTTCAGTTGAAGTATAATCTAATTTAAGGAGCCATTCTACACGAGCACTCTTACATGCTTTCTTTGGCAGATGCAAACATGCATTGTCATCCAAACTAAACGTGTTATCAAAATTTCAGCTCAATGGCTTGGGGATAACTGTTTTAAAATTAAGTCGCAAGATTTGACCTAAAGAAACATACAAAATATACAATGTGTTTAGCTACTGGTTACCGATACTTTAAGGGCATAATTTAATTGTTATATACTCATTTCTATTTACAAATACACGTTTATAAAATATATATATACAATAGTCATTTTGTTTATTTAATCGGCTGATCTAGGAATTTCAAAAAGTACCTAAACAAATATTTAACACAAAAAGCATTTTACTCTATCAAAGAATACCTAGACGATAATGCAAACTAAGTAGATAAGATAGTAATTAAGAAAATTTTATTTTTGTAATAAGAAATGGTACATTTTATTTTATCCTTTTTTCATAACTTTGTATGTTTAAAAACAAATTCGGCTTAAAATATTTAGTTAGCATAGTTTTTAAAAATAATTTATAGTATAATTTTAATATTTGTACGCCGATGTCGGCAAATATAGCGATCTCTTTATATTTACTTACATCTTTTACACCTATGTTTAACAAATAAAAACTTTGCCTTTGACTTTAGGGAATGTTCAATGAAATGCAAAATAATATCTTAGAATGTAAGAGACCTAAAGTTATGCAAATGATTGAAAAAATACTTATGCTCTTTACAAAATACTCTAGTATACACTCTAGTGTATACTCTAGTGCAAAATTAGCCCCGGAATGTTGTGTACGTTTTTATGTTAGATAAAAAGTATTTGAGTCAACCTACAAAATAATATCAAAATGTTGACTCAAAACCAATTATTTTAAGAGTTATTGTCATTTGAATATAGCCCTGCCCCAGCACATAGACTCCACAATGTTGCAGGTACCTTGTTCTTAGGGTTACGAGTATTTATAAACATGTATTTTTCGATAGAAATGAGTATTTTCCACCTAAACAACAAATGATGATGAATTTAATTAATCTTGAAGTTACAGGTATATAAGTAACTTAAATATTTTTATCAAATGTGGTATTTAGTTACAGTTTCTCTTTGATGTATCTTACAGTGAAAATTGTTATCAGTCAAAAGCTTTTTCAATACACTTTTTCGAAAACTGGTTCTTAACGCACTACGACTAGGTTCAACATGCAATGTATTTCACATGCGTGTCTTTTTAATATCTTTCCGCGCACGTGCAGAAATAAAAATTTTCACAGATATACTTAAGTATACAAGTCCAAATAGGTTCAATGACAATAGTCGGCAGTGTTTGTTTATTTTTTAAATCTCGGCAAAGAGATATGCGTCTTTACGACAGAAATATTTTTTGAGTATTTAAATTGTGTTTATAAATAGTATGTATATCATAGATAAACATGATTATTTTAAACAAATATTTACTTTTATGAACAAATTAAAGTTTATTAGTGTTCTAAGTTCAAAAATATTTAAATTTTCAATTTTTCTTATTAGGCTGTTTAGCGGCATCATAGCTTTGCTTCTTCTTCAACCTGGCGAAAGCAAAGCGTGGAAAAAAAAGCAAATTAAATCATAGTTTCCTAATAATTCCTGACAAAAATACTTTCCGTTCTAATATTTTATTTCCTCGAAAGTGTATTGAAAAACGTCGTTAGATACGGCGTGGGGATTTGTTACTGCAGTTCTCGGCTCCATAACACCCTGGCCTGCAGCTCGGGTGTTAATTCCGATTCGAATGCAATAACAAAGTTTCCCCACTTATATCAAAATGTCGCCAGCACATCAAGCTACTACAATCTGTCAAATTACTTTAAGAGATTTGCAATTTTATCGCTAAAGCATTAGGTTCAAGGTTGATTAGGAAAAATTGACAGTTTCAGGTAGCTTGATGTGCTGGCGTCTGTACTATTACATATTCCAGTTTTGCATTATTAAAATCTCTAAAAACACTTTTTATAGAAGACCTTAGTTAAAATATACGGGGTGGAACACCGACCGAAGACGGTTTTTACGTCACATCAATTTTTCTTCGGTTATTAAAAAAAAATCTGCTGTTCCCTACAAAAGTGCAATACTTCCACGTTCTGTGGTTTTTTTTAAATAACGTATGATAAATTTCTATTTTGGTGGTCTGAGAATGGTCTACTGAATAGATCACGAATACGTAGTAACCGTTTTCGAGTCGGTGTCCGTTCCAACACGAATAGAATCACAAAAATGGTATATAACAGGGTTAAAATCCTACCAACCCAATAAGCTTCGAAGCAAATGTTAGTAACTGTTAAAATATTTGTGTTAGTAACTGTCACCATTAGTTAGTAGTAATGCTTGAAAAAACAGTGATAGCCTAGTGATGTGACTGTTGGACTGTCAAGTCATAGGTCTCGAGCTCGAACCCACGACCTCTATCTATTATCACTTACCGGTGACAACATCGTGAGGAAACCAAACAAGTATGCCTGAAAGATATTTCCCGGCGATTTCGTCGAAAAATATATATGTAAAGACAAGTCAGAGGCCCATGGGCGGCATAAAAACTCTGATACCAGATTAGGCACTAACCACATGAAAAAGAAAGAAGACTAATGTTTATTTACTATATTTATGTAAATAAACATTAGTCTTCTTTCATTAGCTAAAAGTAGGATAATCTTGAAGTCCAATGTTTTCTTATATACATGTCGGATCCGGTCATTAGAACGGACATAATTGGAAAGCACGCTTATGTGTAGTGGTGACATCACGCGACCACCTTACCAGTCTACCCACAACACAGCGTACTTCTATAGAGCCCTGAAGTTCAACTCGAGGGAGGGCGACAGTCAATGTCTGAACGTGGAGGAGTTGAGATTACTTGGAACTGTACCCGATTCATTGTACCCCGTGTTATTATGTTAAGTTGTAATCTCATGTAATTTGTTAGTTTGCTAGAAACAGTGTATCGCACCCAGTGTGTTTATATAGCACAGAACCCATTGTCTGCTCACATGATGTACGAGCCTAACGAAATAAATTCTGACATATCCGACATGCATACTTTATTCTAGTAACTGGCACTGAGAGAGCAGTTGCAGAAAGAATTTAAAAGCCTCTCATCAAAACCTGATTTAGTTCATTATTTTACTTTTACAAGTAGGTAGTATATGTTTTAATTGAAGAAACTTTGTCATTTATCGCACACGTTTGATATGAAGTTTGTCAATTCATTTGCAGTGCTTGACAGTTGAAACTGACTGTTCTGTAATGCCGGCTACGTCTGCAACGACCTGCAAAGAAAAAAAATACAAATGGATTAATAATAACTTAAGTACATTTTGATATAAGTCAGGAAAGTTTTTGATTGCATTCGAGGCGGAATTAACACCCGATCTGCAGGCGACGGTGTTATGTATCCGAGAACTGCAGTAACAAATCCCCACGCGTATCCAACGACGTTTTGCAATATACTTTCGAAGAAATAAAATATTAGAACGGGAAAGTATTTTCGTCAGGAATTATTATGAAATTTAATTTGCTTTTTTTCGTGCTTTGCTTTCGCCAGGTTGAAGAAGAAGCAAAGGTATGATGCCGCTAAACAGCCTAATATGACAAATAGAAAATTCAATTTTTTTTGAATTTTGAACACAAATAAATGTTAATTTGTTTATAAAAGTAAATATTTGTTAAAAATGTGTGTGTAACATGTTTAGATATGATATATTTTCTATTTATAAACACAACTTAAATATTCAAAAAAAAATTATGTCGTAAAGACGCATATCTATTTGCCGAGATTAAAAAAAAAACAAACACCGCGGACTATAGTCATTGAACCCATTTGGACTTGATATGAAGTATTTTTTTTTTTAAATTTCCGCACCTGTGCGGAAAAATATTTAGAATCCACGGGTGTGAAATATATTGCATGTTGAACCGAATCGTACTGCGATAAGAACCAGTTTACGAGAAAGTGTTTTTTTTTTTATATGCTGTGAAAGCTGCAGAATACCATTACATGGCAAACCACCTGTTTCGCCGAAGTCCTAGGCAGAGGATGTATGTTCTTGATATTTAAGATTTATGCTAAAACACACCGTTATAAACTCTGCGTCCAGTTCTGATAATGTTGGTTGGTTGGTTTGTTGCCTAGGTGTAGGATGCGTGGGTATAGCAGCACGCTCCTGCAAAGAAAAATACAGGTGGTTTGGGAAATGTTTGCTAGTTCCCTGTTAAATGCTGTTAATATTAATACCATAACATGACATTCGACTTCCTTATCGAAACTCACTTCCCAGGTTGCGCTTTCGCACAGACTATTGACTGGACAGAGGTAACACCATCAGAAAGCGACTGGCGCTACGCACACAAAGTGATCCGGTGCTTCTATCCTTTTAAGGCGGCCGGTCCGGACGGAATATTTCCCGCCTTACTGCGGTGGGGTGGGGCCTCTATCGCTAGCAGACTAGTGCCCATAATGAGAGCGTGCCTGGCCTTCCGATACGTTCTAAAAGGATGGAGAGAAGTGAAAGTTATATTCATCCCTAAGCCAGGTAAGAGTGACTATACAAACGTCAAATCCCACCGGCCGATCAGCCTGACCTCCTTTCTCCTTAAAACCATTGAGAGAATTTGCGAGAGAGAGCTGAGGGATGGGGCCTTAAAACGATCCTACTACATGTAAACCAACGTGCATACAGCTCGGGTGAGTCCACTGAATCAACTCTTTATCTAGTGGTCTGCCATTACTAACATGTTAAGTAAACGAGTGGTTCGCCTTGCGGAAGAACAGCAGATGCCGATGATAGCAAGAGGCTGCGTCCTAGGAGGAGTACTATCCCCCTCCTCAGGAATCTGGTTACAAATGATCTCATCACGAAGCTCAACTCAAACCACTTGTACACAATTTAGTAAGCGGATGACGTCGCCATCCTCATCACGGGGAAAGTAACGGGGACAATCTATAATCTCACTCAACAGGCGCTACGCATCGTTGAACGGTGGTGTAGGGTAATACGACCTTTCAGTGAACCCCACGAAGACTGAACTAGTCATGTTTACCCAAAAAAGAGCAGTAGGCCCTTATCGCCTACCCAAACTATTCGATACAGAAATCCAGTTAGCTAAAGAAGTCAAATACCTGGGAGTCATCCTTGACAGTGGCGGCAGTTCGCCTTAAAACACTTCAGCTCTGGAGTAAGAAGGACACATAGCACACCGCGATATTGGAGGGATTCTATAACGACTTTCCCCTAGCGAAACCCATAAACGATCGGATACTTAAGCAGTTCGTATTCGACAAAAAATACAAAATTCAACTCCAGGGGTACCACCGCTGCGAGGGATTAAGCCCCGCAGAAGTACGGATCTTCTCGGATGGATCAAAAACAGGTACTGGTACTGGAGCTGGAGTCTTCACGGTGGATCTCAACATCCACATAGCCACACCACTGAGGGCCTACAATACAGTATTTCAGGCAGAATGCATGGGCATTTCTCTGGCGGCATCAGCCATCTTAGTCAAGGAAGTTGAGGGCCACTCAATTCGCATACTCTCAGACAGCATGGCTGTACTGCTAGCA
This sequence comes from Noctua janthe, assembly GCA_910589295.1. Lineage (NCBI taxonomy): Eukaryota > Metazoa > Arthropoda > Insecta > Lepidoptera > Noctuidae > Noctua > Noctua janthe. The sequence goes on from OU342552.1 coordinate 10,772,064, forward strand.
CTAAACAACCACGCAGTAAATTCCGGTAATATACGAGTGTCTCAACGCCTGAACTAGGTTGGTAATCTCAATAATATAACCATCCAATGGATCAAAGGACACAGCGATTCCCGAGGCAATGACGCAGCGGACGAACTCGCTAGAAGGGGATCGAGCATGGCAGCAGTGGGACCCGAACCCATCATGCCACTCCCTTTCGGGTATCTACGCACACTGGTAAGGAAACGAACCAGCGAACAACACCACAAGCTGTGGCTGGACCATGGCGATTGCAGGTACCTCACCTCACCAAACGAGCGCTTCGGCTGACCAAACTACAGCTGCGTACACTTATAGCCGCCATCAATGGACACGGTTCTTTTAATAAACACCTCTTTGTCATAGGAGTCACATACAGCCCCCTGTGCTGAGCCTGCATGGAGGAAGATGAAACAGCAGCCCACGTGCATCTACATTGCCCAGTGGTTGCAACATACAGGGCAAAGTACTTCGGTACCCCAGGTACTCTCCGCGAGATTGTCAGCAACATCAAGGCGCTGCTCGGGGAGTTAGGGTGGATCGAATAAATTTCCTACCCGTACGCAAAATACGCGCTTTGACGTGGTGTTGCGGACACCAGCCCGTTATACAATACAGGTGGTTTGGGAAATGTTTGCTAGTTCCCTGTTAAATGCTGTTAATATTAATACCATGACATTAATTAATGGTATTGACATTAAACGAGTGGAATAGGTAAAATTAACATTTGAAAGTACCCATTGTATAATTTTTATGACTTGAATTATTCTATTTATCTGTTTTACTACACAAACACACACTCACATCCATACATTTATAAATAAAATAATAATAATATTGTTTAAGTAATTTAAAATAACTGATTATGCTATGCTCATGCTGCTAATTATACTACTTTTTTATAATGCCTCATTAGAAATAGATAATAAAATTATGATGTTTAAACGATAATTTTTACGTTGAGTTTCATGGTAAGCATAGTGAAAATAACGGCGTTCATTTACATTTTACAAGGAGGATTTCCTTATGTTCTTAATGAATTTCTGGTCACTAACCATATTGATGAATGTATTAATTTGGTTTTCTAGAACATTTCTATGCCTAGTAATCTGTGATAAATATCAGCTTTTCAATCCGGTATTTTAGAAATAAAGTGAAATAATTATAGAAAACGAGGACTCGCATTAAAAAAAAGAACCTAGCTGTGCCTGCGTTGCAATTGCAATACTTGCAAGGCACCTTTCCCTACCTGCTACCTCCTTATACTTAAAAAAATATGAATATTCAGAAAGCAAGACATTCTTCTCCACACATCTAGGAATTAAATAAAAAAGGTCCCAAATCCGATCACTTTAAAAAGTACTACTTTTTTTGTCATAGATCGAATTATCCGAATATTACTTTCCTTTTACTATAATACTTTACCTTTGCAGTTCTTAATTAATAAAAGAGCTAAAGTATATTGTGAATTTACAAAATAACCGAAAAGAACCGAAAAACCCAGGTACATACCTAGGTCTTTAAAACTTTTTCAATACATTTTCTCGAAAACTGGTTTTTATCGCACTAAACTTAATGTTTAACATGCAATGTATTTCACACACTTTTCCGCACATGTGCAGAAATAAAAATGTCCATAGATAGAACTATACTTATACTAAGTGCAAATGGGTCCATTGACTATATTTGGTGATATTTGATTTTTTTTAAGTCTCGGCAAAGAGATATATATGCGTCTTTACGGCGTATTTTTTGAATATATAAGTTGTGTTTATAAATAGAATATCATAGACGAACAAGATTCATTTAATACAAATATTTACTTTAATAAACAAATTAACATTTATTTGTGTTCTAAATTCAAAAATATTTGAATTTTCTATTTTTCATATTAGGCTGTTTAGCGGCATCATACCTTTGCTTCTTCTTCAACCTGGTGAAAGCAAAGCGCGGAAAAAAGCAAATTAAATCATAGTTTCCTATTAATTCCTGTAAAAAATACTTTCCGTTCTAATATTTTATTCTTCTGTCGTTCTCGGCTCCATAACACGCTTGCTGCAGCTCGGGTGTTAATTCCGCCTCGAATGCAATTACAAAGTTTCCCCACTTATATAAAAATGTACTATTAAGTAAATAATTGGTTATATCATCCTACCCAGTTGCGCAGACATCCTTTAACCCGTTTATTATTCTAATTACTTCTATGACGTCAGTATCTAATAAAACAAAAGAATTTAATGTGGAAGATGTCCTAGTTGAAATTAAACACTTAGCAAATTAAAGGTTATGGAGATAAGTTACCGCGGAAGCAGTTCTTTTTAAAGTATTATTACCTGTACCCAAAAATAAAGTAAGTAAATACTATTTATTTTTTCAAAATGGCTGTTTCTTTAATGAACAGTATGCGTAGTTTTAGGCTTAGGGGCTTTAAGGCAGCCGCGGTAGTTAGCCGAGTGACCCGACTGGCCACAGAAAACACAGCTAGGTGGGTCTGTACATTGTGAAATGTGCTTGGGACGAGGGCAATCGGCCGTGCTGTGGTCACCTAAGCACTTGACGCACCTATGTGGCGCGAAGCAGTTAGGCTGGCTGTGTCCGTACAGCTTGCAGCGGTGAAATTCGGGTGATGTGGGAGCTCTAAGGAGTTGCCAGATGCCAGATGGGCCTTTTGGCCTCATACAGGATCAATTTCGTTTGTTTTTTTTCTCATGTTTACTTTTATATAATTTTGTTGTACTGTTAATTTAACCATTTTTTTGTGTTTTTTACGGACTAATAAAAAATGTTGCTGTGTTCCTTTCTTTCGAGAAAGGAACACAGCGACTTCACCTTTAATATCGGGTGGTGTCCTTTGACGGGGTCACAGTCGATCTGTACCATGTAGAAGATGTGAGGAAGGACGGTCTTTTTGGCCTAATTGACCTGGGAGCTCTTCCCCTTCTTACGTTTCCCCTTCTCGACGACTTGATATTCTTCGTCCAAGGACGAGGTGGAGGGGGAGTCGGATGTAGCTGATTCCCAGGCGGTAATCAGCTCGGTCGTGTCCATTACCTGGGGGGTGGTGTCCTGTGACACGAAGGGGGCTATGGACTCGGGCATGCCTTTGAAGGTGCCCTCTTGCGCGTCGCTGCAGACAGCGACCGCTGGCTGCTGGAAGGCAGAAATAGATATTAAAGTATAAACGGTACCTACTTATAACAAAAAAAAAACATTTTATGTTTTTGCCTGTCTGTTTGTTTCGGCTAATCTCCGAAACTGCTGAACCGCTTTTGAGGGGACTTTTACTGCCCGATAGTAATGTTATAAGGAATAACAGTTTAAAACCATACTGTAACGTGTAGTGTGATCAAAAAACATATAAAAAATATTCAATGATTTCACCTTGAATATCTGGTGGTGTCCTTTGACGAGACCTTTGGAGACGACCAGTACCATGTCGTAGATGTGAGGATGGACGGGAGGTAGCTGAAGGGGGAGTAGAGCAGGCCACGACGGGCTTTTTGGCCTTATTGGCCTGGGATCTCTTCACCTTCTTACGTTTCCCCTTCCTGACGACTTGAAGTTCTTCGGCCGAGGACGAGGTGGATGGGCAGTCGGATGTAGCCGATTCCGCGTCGTAAATCGACTTGGTCGTGTCCATTACCTGGGGGGTGGTGTCCTGTGACACGTCGGCGACCAGGGACTCGGGCATGCCTTCGAGAGTGCCCTCTTGCGCGTCGCTGCAGACTGCGACCGTTGGCTGCTTAAAGTAAAATAAAAACATATTTTTGTCTATCTCTTTGTTCCGGCTAATCTAGTATGTAGACCCCTTGAACAAAAACAAGTGACACATATTCTTCACATTATATTATACCTACCCCATAACAAAGATTTTTTGAACTGTGGCACACTTGGAAAATTAAGGGTTATGGAGATACGTTACCGCTGTTACATTGCCGGCAGTAGTGAAAGGAAGTTGTTCTTTTTTAAATATTATTGCGATGGCGGCCAAGGACTCGAGCATGCCTTTGAAGGTGCCATGCCATGCCTTGCGCGTCGCTACAGACAGCGAGCGCTGGCTGTTGGAAGGCAGAAATATATGATTATGAAAGTATGTAGTAAGTAGTAATTTGGAGATATTTTATGTTACCGCCGCTATATTGCCAGCAGCAGTCAACGAAGTAGTTCATTTTAAAATATGATTACCTATCCCAAAAATAAAGTAAGTGCTTTCCAATTTTTCATTTCATTGCCCGACTATGTTCGGGTGATGTGGCTTCTCTGTGGAGATGCCACAAAGGGAACACTAACTTCACCTTGAATATCGGGTGGTGTCCTTTGACGGGCACGCAGACGACCAGTACCATGTCGTAGATGTGAGGATGGAGGTAGCTGAAGGGGGAGTAGACCGGGCCACGACGGACTTTTTGGCCTGGGAGCTCATCTCCTTCCCGACGACAAGATATTCTTCGTCCGAGGACGAGGTAGAGGAGAAGTCGGATTAGGCCGATTTCGCGTCAGAAATCAGCTCGCTCGTGTCCATTACCTGGGGGGTGGTGTCCTGTGACACGGGGGTGACCTCTTGCGCGTCGCTGCAGACAGCGACCGCTGGCTGCTGGAATGCAGAAATAACAAAAAGAAACATTTAATATTTTTGTCTGTCCAATTGTTCCGGCTAATCTCCGAAACAGCTGGACCGATTTTGAGGACTTTTACTGGCTGATAGATAATGTTATAAGGAGTAACAGTTTAAAACCATACTGTTTGTGTGTGTATAATGTGTAGTGTGATCAAGATCAAATACTATTACCGTAAGTTGTTTGAGTATACACATGGCCATCGTCTATGTGAATATTACAAGCCTGTATGCTTTTAAATCCACAAATGAAGTATGTATCATAACACAGACCCCCATGAACTAAAACAAGTGCCACATATTCTTCACATCATATACCTACCCCATTACAGAGTTTTTTTTAACTGTGGCACACTTGAAAAATTAATGGTTATGAAGATTAAAGGATTATAATATGTGGCCATAATCTTCATACTTACACGCCATTACAGATATTGTTTTGAACTGTGGCACACTTGGAAAATTAAAGGCTATGAAGATGCGTTACCTCCGTTACATTGCCGGCACCAGTCAAGCGAAGTAGTTCTTTTTTGAATATTTTTACGAAGGTAGCCAGAGACTCAGGCATGTCTTTTGGAGTGCCCTCTTCCGCGTCGCTGGATAAAGTGGCCGCTAGCTGCTGAAAGGCAGAAATACATACGAAAGTATATACGGTCCTTAGAAAAAAAACATGTAATAATTTTGTCTGTTTGTTTGTTTGGGCTAATCTCCGAAACGGCTGGACTGATTTTGACGCGTCTTTTACTGGCCGATAGCTGATGTTATAAGGAGTAACAGTTTAAAACCATACTGTTTGTCTGTGTAAAATGTGTAGTGTGATCAAAAAAATATCAAATACTATTTACCTAAGTTGTTTGAGTATAGACATGCCCATGCTTCGTCTATGGGAATATTAGAAGCCTGTATGCTTTAAAATCTCCAAATGAAGGATGTAACCTAACATGTAGACCCGCCTGAACAAATTCAAGTGCATTTTTGTATTCTTCACATCTCATACCTAACCCATTAGGTACAGAGATATTTTTGAACAATGGCACTCTCGGAAAATTAAGGGTTGTGAAGATGCTTTACCTCCGTTACATTGCCGGCACCAGTCAAACGAAGTAGTTCTTTTTTGAATATTTTTACGAAGGTGGCCAGGGACTCGGGCATGTCTTTGGAAGTGCCCTCTTCCGCATCGCTGGATAAAGTAACTGCTGGCAGCTGAAAGGCAGAAATATATATGTAAGTATATACTCTCAGTATATACTATGTTTTCTTTATTGTTTTATTTATTAATTAATCTTTATTCATTTCGTCATCATCATCTGACTAGCCTTTCCCTATGTTGGGGTCGGCTTCCAGTCTAACCGGATGCAGCTGAAAACCAGTATTTTACATGGAGCGACTGCCTATCTGACCTCTACAACACTGTTAGTAGGTACTGTTTTAATCTGTATTCTTTTATGCTTCTAGAATTGGAACACAATGCTCTTAACTTCAACTCAAATTGCTCAAACTGTGTCCCTTCGGAGTCAGGGGCGAACGCAGCTAGTGATTGCTGAAACTTTAAATGTACCGCGTAAATTGTATCAGGTAAGCCTTGATAATGTACAACCAGGCCGGCTTCTACACATGGAGACCAGGAAATTGTGATATTATCATAGTGTACATCAGCGCTATCAGTCTGCAGCAAATGACAGATTTATCAGTCTCGCAATTCTGAGAAATTGGTTCCTTACTACGATCGAAATACGGCAGTGGCACAACCGGCAAGACGGGTCACCGTATGTGAGCGAACAATAAGAATGAGAATGGAGGAACGGGATCCGCGTGCTCGAACTGCTCGAAAACTAAAACTGCTCCGGCAACATTGCGTAGCTCGCCTTTCGTTCGCTCGACAACACGCAAATTAGACTCATGAGAAGTGGAGTAAAGTTCTGTGGACTGACTGATTGACTGTGATTCAGATGGCCGCGAACGTGTTTGGAGCAGGCATGGGGAGAGGTTTCTGCCCATGACTAACGGGCAAACTGTTGGTTTCCATGGTGGGTCAGTTATGATTTAGGGAGGGATCTTTTCAGACGCACGCACAGAGTTGGCAGTAGTTGCAGGTCATCTAGTGTGATACATTGAAGAGATCCTCCGAAAACACGTTCTACCATTCGTGGGATTCATCAGTATCGAAGATAATGCCAGATAATGCAAGATAATGCCCGATCTAACAGCACGTTGTGTGAATGATAACTTGTCGGAGGTGACAATTACATAACTGTCGTGGCCAGCACGAAGCCCAGACATGAATCCCGTTGAACACGTCTGGGAGATGCTTAAAAGACGCATCAGTTTGTTCTGCCTCTCTGAATCGGCTGGACCGATTTTGACGGGACTTTTACCTGGCCAATAGCTGATGTTATAAGAAGTAACAGATTAAAACCATACGTTTGTGTGTGTATAATGTGTAGTGTTTATCAATAAATTTATTAAATACTATTGGTAATATAAGTTGTTTGAGTATAGACATGTCCATGCTTCGTCTATATAAACAATACAAGCATGTATCTATGCTTTAAAATCTCCAAATGAAGGATGTAAACTAACATGTAGACCCCCTGAACAAAAACAAGTGCCACATATTCTGCACATGACTTATACCCGATTTGTCACTGTTCCGATCATATACCTACCCCATTACAGAGTTTTTTTTCAACTGTGGCACAGTTGGAAAATTAAAGGTTATGAAGATACGTTACCGCCATTACATTGTCGACAGCAGTCAAACGAAGTAGTTTTTTTTTTAATGGTATTACGAAAACGCCCAGGGACTCGGGTATGCCTTTGATGGTGCCCCCTTGCGCGTCGCTGCAGACAGTGACCGCTGGCTGCTGAAAGGCAGAAATAGATATGTAAGTATAAATGGCACATATAAACAAAAAAAAAGTGTTGCTCCGCATCGGTGTCACTGCGGTGAAGCTGTTGACAGCCTCGGACACCATGGCCTGTCCTGCTACAGGAGCGCAGGTCGCATTGCACGGCACGCCAGCATTAACGACATTATTCGTCGAGCCCTTGCCAGCGCCGGCGTACCAGCGGTTTTAGAACCAAACGGCTTGGTACGTGACGATGGCAAGAGACCAGACGGCATGACGTTAGTGCCTTGGAAGGTGGGTAGGCCTTTGGTGTGGGACGCAACCTGTGTCGACACCCTTGCGCCATCTCACCTTTCAAGCACGGCGGGCTGTGCAGGCGCTGCTGCTGCGGCTGCTGAGATCCTCAAACGGCGCAAATACTGTAACCTTATTGGTAACTACAGTTTTGAGCCGTTTGGGGTCGAAACGCTCGGGTCATGGGGCCCGAGTGCGCGTCTCCTTTTTAAGGAAATCTCTCGCCGACTGGTCGACACTTCGCGTGACCAGAGGGCTGGCTCTTTCTTTGGCCAAAGAATTAGCATTGCCATTCAGCGTGGCAATGCTGCCAGTCTTCTGGGCACTTTTCCAGATGACAGCGATGCGGAGGAGTACTTTGACGCCTAAGTGTCCTTTTGTCGTCGTTGTTTAGATTTTTATATTTTCTTACTTTTAGTCTTATTTTTATCATTAGTTTAGTTCTATTTGTAGTCTGTATATAATGTTACTAAAAAAAATCATTTACAATTTTGTCTGCCTGTTTGTTTCGGCTAATCTCCGAAACAGCTGGATCGATTTTGACGGGACTTTTACTGGCCGATATCTGATGTTATTAGGAGACACAGATTATTTAGTTGTGATCAATATACTCATCAAATACTATAACCTAAGTTGTTTGAGTAGAGATATATGCTTCGTCTATGTGAATATTACAAGCCTGTATGCTTTATAATCTCCAAAAGAAAGATGTAACATAACATGTAGGGGTTCTACATGTATCTGAACAAAAACAAGTGCCACATATTCTTCACATGACTTATGCCCGATTCGTCACTGATCCCATCATATACGTACCCCATTACAGAGATTATTTTTTAACTGTGGAACAGTTGGAAAATGAAAGGTTATGGAGATACGTTACATTGTCAAAGAAAGTAGTTATTTTTTTAAAATTATTTACCTATACCTAAAAACAAAGTACGAAGCTACAATATTTTTTTTCAAAATGATTCTTTCTTTGATGAACAGTATCTATTTGTAGGTTTAGGCTTCGTCAAGTCTTTTAACACCCCGTAATTTTGAATAAACTGCTACCAAAGCAAAGCGGGCCGGGGGAGGGATGCTAGTACGGAGTTGCATGGAGGTGGTAGCTGATTCCGAGTCGTAAATTGGTTCGGTTGTGTCCACTACCTGGGGGGTGGTGTTCTGAGACCCGACGGCGGCCAGGAACTCGGGCATGCCTTCGAGGGAGCCCTCTTGCGCGTCGCTGCAAGCAGCGACCACTGGCACCGGCTGCTGGAAGGCAGAAATAGATATAAAACTATATACAATACTAAGAACAATTACCATATTGTCTTTTTGTCTGTCAGTTTGTTCCGACTAATATCCGAAACGGCTGGAAAGCTGATGTTATAAGAAGTAACAGTTTAAAACCAATCTGTTTGTGAGTGATAATGTGTGGTGTGATCAATAAATTTATCAAATATTATAACCTAAGTTGTTTGAGTATAGACATGCCCAATTGCCCATGCTTCGTCTATATAGATATTATAATACTTTAAAATCTCCAAATGAAGAATGTAACCTAACATGTAGACCCCCTGAACAAAAATAAGTGCCACATTTTCTTCACATCATATACCTAACCCATGACAGAGTTTTATTTAACTGTGGCACGCTTGGGAAATTAAAGGTTATGGAGATAAGTTACATTGTCGGCAGCAGTCAAAGAAAGTAGTTCTTTTTAGGGTTCTTTAGCCGAATGGTAAAAAACGGAACCTCGTCTGTCCGTCTGTTTGTCACAGCCACTTTATTCCGAAACTATTAAGACTAAACAGTTGAAACTTGGTAGGTAGATGTATTCTATGAACTTCTTTACGATTTTAATATAAAAAAAAAGATACATGGAACTGAAACAATTTTTTTTTTCATCAAATCTATTCGTACGGGGTGTTTATAGATAGGTCTTTAAAATGACATTGAGTTTCCTAAAACCAGTTTTTCTCAAAGTCAATCGTTTGAAAGATAGACACTTCCAAAGTGGTTAAATGTGTGTCCCCGTCAGAAGAAGAGATGGAAACTTCTGAATAAATATGTATTGTAGAACGTAAAAAAAACTTTCAATGAAAATTGGATTGAAAAAGATTTAATGTTTAGTTTTTGAGATTTGGGACTTTTTCACCAAACTGCAGCAGTTACTTTGTTTTCCATAAACATATTATAAAAATAAATTTAGTTTTGCTGTTGAATGTAATACAACATATGAATGAGCCTTCAAAATATTTTTATTATATTATTTGGTGCAACGGAACCCTGTGTGCGTGTGAATAAACCCTATACCTAAAAGTAAAGTATGTAGCCGCGAGTTTTTTTTTTCAAAATGGCTTTTTCTTTTATGAACAGTATGCGTAGGTTTAGGTTTCGTCAAGTCTTTTAACACCCCATAATTTTGAATAAACCGCTACCCATGCAAAGCGGGCCGGGGGAGGGGTGCAACTACGGAGTTGCATGGAGGTGGTAGCCGATTTTGAGTCGGAAATTGGTTCGGTCGTGTCCACTACCTGGGGGGTGGTGTCCTGTGACCCGAAGGCGGCCAGGGACTCGGGCATGCCTTCGAGGGTGCCTTCTTGCGCGGCGCTGCAAGCAGCGACCACTGGCGCCGGCTGCTGGAAGGCAGAAATAGATATGAAACTATATACACTAAGGCTACCTTTTTTCAAGGAGGATTGCCGAGGAGTCACACTGTTTGCAATTTTATTATTCTACTAAGAACAATAACCATATTGTATTTTTGTCTGTCAGTTTGTTCCGGCTATTCTCCGAAACGGCTGGAAAGCTAATGTTATAAGAAGTAACAGTTTAAATCCATACTGTTTGTGAGTGATAATGTGTAGTGTGATCAATCAATTTATCAAAGTTGTTTGAGTATAGACATGCCCATGCTTCGTCTATGGGAATATTACAAGCCTGTTTGCTTTTAAATCTCTAAATAAAGCATGTAACTTAACATGTAGAACCCTCCTGAACAAAAACAAGTGCCACAAAAATATCTGGAATCGGGTATGTATGTAAGATATTTTTTTGAATTAAAAATAATGGAGATACGTAACATTACCGGCAGCAGTCAAAGGAAGTAGTTCTTTTTTAAATATTATTATTATATTATATAAAATATTTAGGTATGTGCCCGACCCAGTTCTCGAAAATGTCAATATTACATTGAACTGGGATCAATCCGTCATCACTGACAGGACTATTGTAACCATTAAGCCTGATATAGTGGTGGTGGATCATTCAGAGCGGTGCGCAATGATTGTTGACATAACGGTCCCGCATGACGAGAACCTCGTGAAAGCCGAGAAAGATAAGCGAATCAAATATCTTGACTTGGTTCGCCAGGTTATCGACATCACGAAGAGCTCTATACAATGGATTATAGGTTATTTCTATTGGTTACCCAGAAAACTATAATTGGTTGTAGTCCTTGACTGCGCTGATCCGTATCTTCGCATCCGGGCCAAGGAGCGTGAGAGTGCGTCATCGGGAGTGCGTAAGTACTTACCAACAGCGTCCCGCTATTTCTCCGACTCCGCCTGCCACCGTCGTTTTCAGGTCTCCATGTGATGGCCTCAGGTATGGTCAACCAACCGCCTAAAATAAGCTTTCCCAAATGTTTCATTATCTGTAAATCAGAAAACGTGGTGTAACTAATTACACTTCGGGAGCGAACATGAAACCGAGTATTTATGGGGAAATCGAAATAAGAGTTTATTATAACGACCCGAGCATACAGAATTTCATATAAGACTAACTTACTTAACTTAGCCTTAGCCTATCTTAATTTTAGTTTACTGTTTTCATCGCATTACATTCTAAACTTATCTATATTATTATGTGTTTCGGAAATAGAGAACCCTCAGGTAATTTTAGATTTTACAGGGGAACGATACAAGAAATTATTTCAGACCATCAGGTAGCTCCAATCACCAAATATATCACGCAAGTAACCAAAGAGATTATTTTAATAATCAATCTCGGGGTTGTATTACGGACTAGCAACAGCAACGAGGTAAGACTAGAGGCCGTTCGCAAAAGGTTCATATCGTGGTAGGAAAGGTATGCACATTTTTTTAATTGTGATTATGATAACAAGAACAATCCGAATAGTGACGATCGGACCGATCAAAACTCCGAGAAATAAATAAGGAACCCGAAATAAAGATTTTTCAATAGACAGGCTAGAATATTTAATTCTAGCCTGCGAGTATAAGAGTTCCGTCGATTTTTTTGTACAGGGTTCCAAATATGGCTTCCTGAGTGATTTCGGAGCATCAATATCGGCACTGAAATATGAAACTGTAATGCGTTGGAATATTCCAGTGTATGCAGAATGCATCACCTTAAAGGGTATTGGTGGTAAGGTACAAACAAATGGTTATGTTTTCGTTGCCAGGTAGACCAGGTATTCGTACACAAGTTTTACGTTATCAAATGCTTACCTTGCAAAACAAATGTGATAATTGGAAGAGATTTCTTACATAAATACAAAGCCGTCTTAAACTTTGAAAATAATGCAATGATTTTTAATAATCACTGTAATATTATACCTTTATCTATGATTTGTGGCTTTTTAGGAAAAGGCAACTACCTAAGTAATAAATATATTTGTGATAGGGAGTAGTGTAAGTAGTGAATGTGTAATTTACCAAGAATTATGCGAGCGTGTTTTCATAACTGGAAGCCTCTGTAAACCTCTAAATGGCCAAATTAGTATCCAAATATTAAACACGCTTGATCCACAAGTGAACCTCAGCTATTTTAGACCGGAACTTCACAGTTTATCAATTTACAATATTTGCTTTGAAACAGAAAACATTGATGGCGATAGAGTACGTTAAATGTTTTCTCATTTAAATCATCTTAATGATGAGGACCGGATATCAATCCAACATATTTGTGAACCATTGTTGGGTACTTAATACGGGAGACAAGTGAAACACAGGGCAGCTAGTGACATACTGATCTATTCAATCTCTAGACACATCACGCGGGTGCAACCACGCACACACAGATATTGTTAGCGCACATACACAACAGTCTTTCCCTCTATTTAACATAAATAGAAAAACACAATTTAATTTTAAAAGAACTGCTTATAATCAACCCTGGGTATGTCCCGCAACAGTCTGTTGGAACATCTCGAATTCTAAGGAGAATGTGAGGATGACAATTCCACCTCATTCCTTTCTCCCCCCACTATCGACTGAGAACCGCTACGAACGTTTTGAATTGGATCGCTATCCAACATAAAATCGTCCCGATCCCCGGGTGGAGACATACTTTTATTTAATACAATTTGATTTTTATGTCTTGACGTTGAGAAGTTTATACTTACGAAATGATAAATTATATACAACTAATCTTTGCGACCAAACTATACAAAAACCAAACGCAGATCCAGTTTATGTAAAGCAATATAGGTTACCATTTTCGCAACGTAAAGAAGTTAAAAACCAAATTAAGACAATGTTATCGGACAATATTATAGAACTAGCAAAAAGTGAATGGAAAACCAGCAAAAACCAAATGCCCAAAATATCTGAAAACGACAAAAAGAAATGGAGAATAATAATCGATTTTCGGAAATTAAATACCAGAATTTTTTATGATAAATTCCCTCTCCCAAATATTACAGATATTTTAGATTCTCTGTGCTGGGCCATACAATTTTCCCAGTTAGATTTATCGCAAGTTTATTTTATCAAGTTTATTGAAATCCAGAATACAAAAATAAATGGATTTTACAACTTCTTCAGGACAATATCAGATGACAAGGCCTGAAGGACTTGTAAAACCCATGTGTTTCAGGCGACGATCCTGCATTTTACATATTTTCCTTACAACACCTAAATACTAACACATAACAAGGTGTGAGGGACACCCCTCCGCAAACTGACAGGCTGCATTCATTTTTAATCAATTTCTACCGAAATTTTTCTGAGGAAAATTTACATTTTCTTTTAGATTTTTTTTGAGTTACTTTTCCTTTTTCTCAATGTAAAATTACTTTCTCTGTACGCCACGCAGCACTCCATTTATGTAAATGATACGATTCACTGTCCACAGACCACATACCGTCTGTAGAGAGACTTCCATATCAGTCCACAGACCGTATGTGGTAACTTGGTAAGTTCGCCCGTAAAATTTCTAAGCCATCTGATACTGTGGACGTAAGAAGAAAGTCTCATATTTAATGCGTACTTGGCAGGACACATCATAAGGATAAAAACATAACTGGACTTACGAACCATTCCCACTTGGAGCCTGGACAGTGAACCTGTTTCAAAAACCAACAGTGAATGTTAAAATACTCTAACGAACGAAGCGTGAAATCAGCTTTTCACTTCCTCCCTAGCTACAGAGTTCTTCGAATTCGTCGTCGCCTTTGCCGTTTGCTACGTGCGTTTTGCCACGGTTACGATAAATTAGTCGAACTTCGATAACAAATGTTATTTCTTAATTTTTAAGATAAGCTTTTACAGATAATGATTCTTCTATATTAATTAAATTTCGTTCATTTACAGGGTACATTAAATTATCATTATTTGCTTATATATTTTATTTAACACATTCAACAGTAATTCATTGGGATTTACTATGGCCTTATGTGAAACAGATAATTTGTGGGATGCAATAGCCGTTTCAAATTCACTGAGTTTTATATAAAACTAGCGATCAGCCCCGGCTTTGCACGGGTAGTAGAGCTAAATTTTCATGCCTACATATTTTGTCTGTCATAGGGTCGCACCATCTTGATGAGTCGAATATGTGGATTGAATTTAAATCTAATATATCATTGCGATAACTCCTAGGATATTCATTTAAATTATGTGGTCTAAAAGATTATAATAATGTGCATGAAATGTTTAAGTTAACTAACGTATTTAAGTTTATAATGATTAATACCATATTCGTCTAAATAGTTATCCAATTACCACATTGCACGTGACCATTTTTTAGAAGATAGAATAGGTATAGTAAGCTATCCTTAAAATATGGGTATAGGGTTAAAGACATGTATTTCTCATAAGACCTTGTAACTAAATACATTATTAATTAAAAACTATTAAATAACCTAAAATAAATAAACTAACAACAAACTAGAAAAGGGCATCAAAAAACTCTTCCTCGACGCTGTCAGCTGGTAATGTGCCCAGACCTTATTAATAACAGTCCACTTATAATGAGGTAGAAAGTAACTCCTAAATATTAACCCAGAGCCTTTTTTTTTTGTTTGTGCGTTGGCGACGTTATGGGGTACATACATGTTTTTTTAGATTTCTTTATATCTTCTGGTAAATTATTGAACAGTTGTGCTCCGTCAACTAATACTTTTTTTTTGCCGTAATTAGTCTGCGCATGTGCAGTCATTAGTTGGCATTTGCCATTGCGGACTTTATCGTAGATCTATAAAAGAAGAATATCCCACCACGCATTTTTTTGTCATATCTCAAAGGGGTTATATCTCAAACGTCTTCGATGAAAGCTCCCAGGCGGATTGACTTTCGCCGACACTTCCAAAAATGATCGTCATATTTCAACCAATTTACACAAAACCTTGACAAATTATAATATAAGTACCTAAACCTTTCACATGAATCACTTTGTCTAAGGTTGAAAACCGCATAAAAATCCGTTCTGTAGTTTTGACAGAGGCGGAGGACTTTGTTTTATAATATGTACTGATGTTCTAAACTCATTAAGTAATCCATAAAAATAAAGCCTGTATAAAGGAAGTAAATAGACCCTTGACATAAAAGAAAGGCACTTGTTCTCCCCGCCACTGCGATCATTTTTTTGGCGGATTGATGTATAATACGTACTCAAAGAATAGTCGCAGTTTTCTGCCTCCAGCCGGTCGGCCCTCATGAGGTAGCTGAGCCGGAGCTTTCAGTCTACGATGACGTGACGGAGGAGACGCACGCGCTGTAGAAGAGCTGATCCTAAAAATAGCTATTTATCGGAAATTTTATGAATTATTAACTTTCTGTTTATAAAAACGTTCCACAGCAAAAAAAAACTCTTTAGGACGCCGAATGCTAAAACTTTCAATAAAATAAATACTTAGCATGAAGGAAAAAAACTAAATTGTAACTGTAATCCTGTTTCTGTCTGTATGAATGCACCAAATGAACCTAGCCTATTGGAGGCCTGGCTCGCTCTTGCGATCTCTTCATCTTAAAACTTCAAAATCTAACAGATCTCAGGGACAGGACTATAGGCAAGGGGAACCTCCCCTCCTCCCCCCGAAATCGGACAACTATAAAAAGATCAAGCTCTCCAAGGCGGAATGCTAAAATTATCGCGCTCACTAATACATCCTAAACTATCTCTTTTCTGTAAAAGTTGACAGAGTTCCTCCTATTCTCAATTCAGTATAAATAAACAAAAAAAAAACTAAGTTATATCCAAGGAGAGGTGCTTAAATTTTCCAGCTTGCTTAGCTCGCTAATAGATACATCCTGTTGTTTCAATTCTGCATAAGTTGACAGCTGAATTCCTCCTATTCTCATGCCTGTATGAATGTACGAAAAGGACCTAATAAAATTTATACGAGAAATGGTGCAAAAATCTTGCATTCTTTCAATTCTCGAGTTTTCTGCATTAACTGAAGTACTAACATAACTCGTGCATTAATGGTCAGAAGATAATCTAACCTTCCCGATATAGTGCCAAAATTTTCGAGCTCACTCACTAGCTCTTCTGTGTTCTTTTCAGTTTTTCTTTATAAACTGACAATTTCTGTATCAATAGCCAATAAGAAAACCTATCAAATTCAAACTAGGTGCTAAATCCTGCCGTTTCTCAATTGGTGGTACAGTACAAGCTCTTTTCGGGAAGCTGAAGATCTGATGCACCCCGGAAATAAACCTGTCGACACCCATGATCGTTTTGATTAAATAAATCCAGAGATGGATTTATTGAATGATGAACTTCGTTTTTCAAAAGTTGTTTCAAATGCTGTTTAACTCATTGGTTGAACCCCTCCTCCCCATCTACCTTTTTTTATTCGGGGTAACACCTCCCAAACAAATTGGCTCCGGCCCTGTGGGACCCCCAAGTCTTTGGTTGGGAACGCGCCTGGTTGCCTAGGAGGTCCCTCAGATCATCTCTTCACGATTATGAACGATCAATGTCCTCCCGATTATCTAAAAACTTATTACAAAGTGTTGGGTAGTTCTCACAATCGTAACCTTCGAGCTTCCAAAAATCTACTTCTCAAAATTTCTTCACACCGCACCGGATATTTTCCAATTCTTACGCTATCAGAATCTCTACTGTAAAGCTCTGGAACGCGGTAACCTTTGGCATTAAAAAAGCTGGAAACAAATTCACTTTTAAAAGAAAAGTTCGTAACCACTTTTTAAATCGGACTAAATAGCTCTCAATTAGAGGTCGAGTCATAATTATTATTAGGTTTCTTGTTTTTCATTTTGGTATTTATTAAAATAATTATTAGTTTATTCTATTTGTATTAGTATTACAAGTTGAAGTTTGATTTACACTGGGACAAGGGTTCCTTACAGCAGGTTTAATTAGTCAAAATAATTGTTTATTATATTTTTTCCTCGAGTGTAGATACCTAACTGACGAATCGAAGAAACTGGCATATTATTGAAACTCGAGATGACGCAACTGTCAAATTCATACATTCGCTGTCCAATCAGCAAGACTGACTAATCAACTAAACTGTCGAATGAAATAAACTGACCAGTGTTACGCGGACTCAATTTAAGTATATAAAATTTCGAAAACAAGAAGTTTAAGTTTTATTTTGTACCCTATGACAATATAGTCCTATTTAACTCAAAGGTTGACTGGTAGAGAATGTATTGTGGCATTAAGTCCGCCTATGTGTCAAAAAGGTGGTACATGAAGTTTAAATACATAAATTAATTATTTAGTGATAATTTTCAAATGGAGAAGGAAAAAGACTTCTGTTTGCTATACTACTTTTTGGAAAAATCATATTCGATGTCATCATCATCCACTTTATCCCAATTTATTTGGGGTTGACTCAGCATGTCTTTCTTCCATACTTCTCTATTACTTTTTGGAGAAATGTTTGAAGAAAAATATCAGAAAAATAGAAATGCAAACGATGTCAATACAGAATAAATATTGAAAATCTCACAGCATAAAAAAATATTCATACAAATTACAAAAAGCGAAAATAATATTGCGGTTCGAATTTGCGACCCTGTAGTTTACAGAGCGGTTGTGAAACCGCTAGGCTGTTTACTCCATTAGCATAAATAAATAGCCGTTCTCATGCAAGCCATGACTGAAACGTCAAACAATTGAAGAATACGGACATAATGCAATATTGCTCACCCCCTTAAGTGAGCAGCGTAATAAGATATAGCCTAACATTTAAGAAGCGTATAACTAATATTTTGTGCAAAATTTGATCAGAATCTATGCAGCAGTTTTGGCGCCATTTCGGAACATCGATTTGAATTTTTACGATTTTATTATAGCCGCAGAATCTTCTATCTATACAAGATAGAAGATTCTGCGGCTGTTCGGTGTCTCTTTACAAGACGTCATGTGTGCGCCCTACACAATCAAGATGCCCTTGGTCGAGTTTTGTGCCCATATATGGCAACGCGCGACATAAGCGGCAGCAAGCCCCGCCCACAGCCCGCGCTGCGAGCGAGAAATTGTCTGTCAATAAACACTTATTTATAGAATATAGATAGAATCAGTGAAGGTTTCACTTGCCTCCGTACAATACACTGCTATTGAAATTACACAACAGCACAACCACTTCAGCGGCTTTTGGGTATGGGTCCTCTCTATCTGGCAGAATCTTGACGCTCCGTTTATTTGGCATAACACACTTGGCATAATCTTCTTTATACGAATATTTTAAGGCATACAAATCATTTAATATAATTATTGTTTGGCCGAATGTTGATATGTCCGAATTGACACTGGCATACCTACTCTTAAGATGGCAGAATTTTATTTGGCATAATTACCTTTGGCAAAGTTAAAATTCCGCATAATTTCGTTTAGCATTTTCTTAATGTTAGGTAGGTAGGTTCTTAGGTAGTATCAATGCTTGGATATCCTTTTGCAGATTAGGACCTTTATCCATCACGTCACTGAGGCTACATCAACCCATGGTCTTCTGTGAAGCATTAAAAACTGCTCTTTATTTAGTTGTTGTCGATTGTTCTCTCAGTACTCCATGATGTCGTAAGAAATTTTGATCTTTGTCGTGTTCGAAAGCTTTAGACGGTGACCTAAGTTCATGTACTCGTGAATGAAATCTTTATAATGATAGTCAAAATACCCTTAACCGAAGCCGAAAGGCTTTTGTTCTCCCCGTCATTGCGATTTTGTTTTGTTCTAGCTCATACTTGGGAATCTTCTAGTCACGGAGATATTGGGGGTCAAAGTTTCAACTTTTTCACAAGTTTTTTAAACACAGGTTTTTAATGTTAAAACCTTACTTTAAATACCTCCAGGACCCTATTAAATGCACCCATCAGCACAATGCTTTGAGTGCATTACATTGAGTCCTACCGAAAAACGTGATTTATCACCCCGAAAATAAAAGTCCCGTTTTCGTTCCCGGCAATATTTTTTGCGTAGATTTACTTGGTTTGATGTAGGTACCGAATGCATGGTTGACGGCTTCGTGAAGAGTCCGTTTACACCTTGTATATTGATGCAAATTTAGGGTTTTTGTTGAATTTCTTTCCAGTTGTAAAAATTGAGATTGCGATTTGCTTTTAGTTTCCCAATTTTACTTCATAACCAGTAATCAGTGGCATTTTCACTATGTATTTTCCGTCGAGATCTCTTTCAGTATGTAGTCATTTTGTAGTAGTTATTTTCGCACCAGTCAACTTTTTGTGTCTTCAGTAATCAATTAATCAAAATCATAAATCAGTGTTTTGTATGATACCTTCAATCTCCCAAAATCTTTTAAAGTCGTTCAGTAGGGCTCCTGAACGAATTAAACAGATTTTGGGAGACGTGACGTGACCACTTATTTGCGTTACCTTACCTTACTTTGCGTTTTCGTACCATCCCGGTTTTTAAAACAAGCTTAGGTATTGTATTCCTGCCTGCTAGAAGTAGTAGTTTTGATGACGTCACCTCAAATAGTTCATTCAGTTGGTAGTTACCAAGACGTGCCTTGTAGGATTATTATTAGGTTAAATATCAGGAATGTTTGACAGTCTAAAAAAGTTGCTCCGACACGACGGATATATTATATTTGTAAGTACAAATTGTAGTTAAAAAATGTATTGTCGTGATTATATGGTAATAAAATAGTTATTATTTACCTAAGTGTGAGGGGTGTACAAAACTCCTCTGCTCATTTCTTTGAGGAGTATAGGTGTGAATGTATGTGTTGATGGTGTCGTATACTAGTCGATTGGATTGTATTTCAAAATCTTCACGACTATAATCCTTAGACGGGTAAACAGACATATTTCATCGTATGCCGAAGTTCACAGTTGGTCGCATTAGTTATTATGAGTTGAAAACGATCTGTTTGCTAACTCCTGGAGGCAAAATCTTCACGACTATAATCCTTAGAGGGGTAAACAGACATGTTTCATCGTATACCGAAGTTTGTCGCATTAGTTATTATGAGTTGAAAACGATCTGTTTGCTAACTCCTGGAGGCAAAATCTTCACGACTATAATCCTTAGAAGGGTAAGCAGACATGTTTCATCGTATACCGAAGTTTGTCGCATTAGTTATTATGAGTTGAAAACGATCTGTAACTCCTGGAGCCAGCAAGCCTGTAAGCAGACACGTTTCATCGTATGGCGAAGTTCACAGTTGGTAGCATTAGTTATGACTTGAAAATAATATGTTTGCTAAGTCCTGGAGGCAAAATATTCATGACTTTAAACCTTAAAGGAGTAAGCAGACATGTTTCATCGTATGGTCACAATTGGTCGCATTAGTTGTCATGTGATGAAAGCGAACCGTTTACCAAATCCTTGACATAGCAAACACCTTGGAGCTGCTTGAGAGTAATCTTACAGGACAGTTGTCCGCGCAACCTAAGGGGGCCTTGAATAAATGCTTCAACTATTAACTATTTGCAATAGAGTCGAGGAAATGCGCAGGATGACACTACTTCTTCTTGATTACGTGCCCAGCCCAAAAACCATAATAAAGACATTATAAGCTACTGGAAAGCACGAGGTTAAGCCTGGCCTCCCGGTGAGCGTGAACGGAAAAAGCGAAGCAGTTCATATTGCTAATATGTTCAGGGAACATTTTATGGTGCGCTCCCCGCTGGGCCCTTCAGTGTCATTTGTTAGGTCTGAGCCCGGATATTTGGGGGAGGAGTCGCCTGTACATTTTACGGCTAATCAAGTGAGATGCGTTTTAAAGAGAATGACAGGCGGTAAATCTCCTGCAGTGCTATTCTCTAAAAGACAATTTCATGGCTGTAAGCTGCGACGAGCTCGTCGACGAGACAGCCTTGAGATCGATCGAGCGTATAGCGCTGATTTAAACTGTATTCACTAGCGTGGTTGTGCTCGTCGACGAACTGTAGGCTGTGTCCTCCCGTCGCTGTTTCGTAGACGAATTTAGGGCTTGGAACAAATTCTTTAATCATAATCGATCAATCTCGACTGAGAGTTTTAAGGGTTTAAAATATATATTTAAGGTCTATCTTTAAGTATTTTAAGGAATAGAGCAAACCTATAAACATATTTCATAATTTTATGAGTTTATTCCATATTTCTTATTACATTTTAAGGCTGAATGACGATTCCTTTGCCTATTTTGATAACGCGACTCGGCCGCGCGGCGCCCAATACAAAAAACGTCAAACAAGCGACGCTATCAAAACCACTTGAGTTTATATTTTAAATCTTTTATGTGCTTTTTAAATTTATTTGTAACAGCGACTGCTTTGAACAAAGGTTTCTGTGACTAAGAGGATAAATGTACCTACTATGTGAGTATTATATTGTTACTGTTAATACATGTCACATTAATGTAATAATTGTATTACATTAATTTGACAAGGGTGTAGGAATGCAGGGGTGAATGGGGATGAAACTTTAAAGTGGATTTTGACAAGTAAATAATATAGTTAGTTTGTTGTGTTTTAAGCATGCCAAGAAGTACGATTCCATCCCGTGCGCAAGTAGAGATGTTAATAGAGAGTTTGGAACAGCGGCGTTGGCTTGCCACAGGGCACCCTCGGACATCTCATGCCCGAGACCGCACACAAGCGGCATGGCAAGAAGTATCTGTCAAGCTAAACAGTGATGGAAGTGGCTGCATTAAAAGTTGGAAGCAGTGGTCAAAGGTTTGTTAACAAGTAACCTAGGTATTGCATTACTGGGGTGCTTCGTCAGTTTGCATGCATACCTTAACTACTTAATTCTTAAGAAAAAAGTTAAATATCCAGTTCTTACCTATGTACATTGGGTCTAATTAATAACCTAGGATATAATATTATTGATACTTATGTGAAATCTTGATATTTAAACATTGGATATAATTTTTTAGTATTGGAAGGATAAGAAGTCAGCGGTTAGAAAAAAAGCTAGTTCAATACGAATGGCTAGGCAACGAACAGGTGGTGGTGAACTGGAGGAAGGATTTCTGTCTGTAATTGAAGAAAGAATAGTTGCTATAATGGGTGGTGAAAGCTTTGTTACTGGTGACAGGGAGCTAGAAATTGACCTTCATGTACCTATTTGTTTTTTTTTTAGTTACGTTTATGCTTGTTTTAATTTTATGAAAACTTTTTAAAGTAAAATATATACTTAGTAAGATATTTCCTGAAACATCAATGTAATGTTCCAAAATTTTATTTTTAGCCTGCTAATGAACCTGAACCAAATTTTTACTTTACTCCTGACGTGCCAAATGCTGAGGTATCAGATGAAGTGCTCTTGGTATGTTTATTGAAATATTATTCAACACATGTAACAATCCTTCTTGACTTCAAAAAAAATTGTTAAGTCTACATTTGTTTGCAGAGTATACAAGACGTTACAGAGGAGGCAAATGCAACTCCAGTGTCAGAGAGCATACTTCAGGTAGGTATTACTAGTTTTAAACTACTTACACCATTTATGAAAATTGTATACAGTCAAGTTATAATTTACAAATTTAATTTTGTAGAGTAATGTGCAAATACTCCCTGAAGAACACACTACTGCAAGCATACTGCGCCAGACTGAACAGTCCACACCTTCCATACCAGTAAGTTATTTCTAATAAAATATAATATTGTGATGTTACATTTTAAATAAATGTGATGATGCTGATTAAAATATATTTGCAGGATGTACAACCAGGCCCATCTTGGCAAATGGAAAACCAGCCTAATATGGAACATATGGTGAGATTTTAAATTAAAGTCTTACAATTTTTTTAATGGACATCTGCATAACTTTTTGTATTGCTTTAGGCTAGATCCCCACCTGACCACCAGACCGCCAGACCTGCCGTGCCTCATAGGAGTAATGCCCCAATTGCCTCTTCATGTAAGGTTAACTTAGTTACAATTTTAATTTGGTTAATTATTGGTTTAGTGTAAAACCCACTACATTGTAGAGTGGTCTCATTTTTGATTCCCAAGTTGGGTTAAATTGTTGGGATTTTCTGTAGGTTAGATAATTTTTCAACTCTTACTCATACTTACAACTTATTCAATCAACATGCTATATTATAAGCACTTATACTACATTGTAAAATCTTTTCCTTCAGAGAGTGTTGTGTTGCTGTTATACCTACATAATAATGAACTTTACATTTGTTTTGCCTCTAGTTATTAGTAATTTGTAAAATTTTTTATGTTCGTAGCACCTCGTAGGCGTCCAATGGTACGACGCCGTCTGATCCAGCGCTCACCACCTTCTCAAAGGCAGTCACAAATGGCGAGCTTGACTGAACGGTTTGTCGCCCTTGAAGAGAGACGTTTGGAAAATGAAAGGCTTCTCATCGACAATCAGCAGAGGATGTTAGAGACTTTTAATAACATAAGTGAGGCATGGTCAAGGCAGACCCAGGCATTGCAGGATTTGTGTGCATCCATGAGACGAGGGAGTTAAATTTAGTCAACCACTTATAGGATTTTAGTCCACTTTTAGATATTAAGTAAATGATAGATGTTATGATAATATAAATACACATAGTAAATGAAATTGTGATACCTAAACTTAAGTTAGCTAAAACAAGCAGGAAATTTCTTATAAATAGTATCTGCTTCTATAACAAGTTGGTTACAGAACTTGGCTTTTGGACAGGATATGAAAATTCAGACTTGTTAGGATGTTATGGTAATCATGTCATTTGATTTAAATATGTAAGTTTTTATTATTTTATGTTTTGTTCACAACATCAACATTGTAAGCTTAATAGACTATAGATTAGATTGTAGATGTATTTTGTTTAGTACTTGGTTGGTTGTTGATGACACTCCCGCACCTATTATCAATGTAATTGGAAAACTTTGTAAAAGCCAATTATTCTTAAAAAAGTAACCAACCAAATAATAGGAAACAACCAATGAGAATCATGTACCTAGCTTCTGACGTTTCATATGTGCTTATGTAGGTGTATGTAAAATAATATATTTTGATTTTGTTTTTTTTTTAAACGTTTTTTGTGGTAAATAAAATAAGACATATTATTAAGTAGTTATCTATTTAATTACTCATGCACTATACTGTATGAACATTTAAAAATTTTGCAGAAAAAAGCCTATAAATATGTATTTAAAGCCTAATAAAATATTACATAATATACCTACCAATCTATTATTATTTGACACCTTAAGTATACGACATAATTGTATTTATTTATTATAAGATACCAATATTGATTAATCTACATGCTTATATTATTAAATATCTAGGTATCTACAAAATATTCACAACTAATTTAATTACAAAAAAAAAAACTTATTGAGTGTACCATGATTAACTAATCAATTATGGTGAGTATATCCTATCTAAACATGTTTTCAACATCTGAAAAAAAAAGGAAAGCATATCTGAAATCTTAAATATTACGTGCTCGCCATAATTGATTAACTAAATCTCGCCTACATAATTGCCCACTGACTAAGTCGTCATGTGTTTGGGCTGGTTGTGTCAGGATTCCAAGTAACCTAGATTCTTCATCTAAGTCATATTCGTCCAACTTAGGCGCTGGTAGCCCAGCACGATTACACATGTTGTGTAAAACACAGCAAGCTATCACTATTTTTCCCACTGTTATAGGGTCGTAGTGCAATACTCTGTGAACTAATAAGCATCTAAACCGGCCTTTTAGTAGTCCGATAGTCCTTTCCACGCTGTTCCGTGCACTACTGTGCAAATTGTTGTAATGACTCTCCGGAGTCCCAGTTTCTGGATTACTATGGGGAACCATTAAATAAGGCCTTTGAGGATATCCTGAGTCACCTGAAATTAATAAATGGAATTAAATGCAATATTGACTTGTGTGTAAGTTATCATGGTATTTTAAATAATAACTTACCAAGCAAGTACACAATTTCTCCATTATTATTTAAGTTTTCCAAATGCTCCTTAACTCTAGTGTTTGAAAAAACAAAACTATCGTGTGTTGCACCCCCAAAAGTCACATCCACATGTAAGATATTCAAATCAGCATCATTGATCTGAAATAAGTATAATAATTATAATATACAGGATTCCTTATAATTCTAATTATATTAATTAAAAACCAGTTCACCTACAATTAAAACATTCCTGGCATGATAACCTTTTCGGCAATAATATCTCTCCTCATGTTCCTTAGGACGTATCATTGAAATCAGGGTGCCATCAACGCAACCTAGCACCCCAGGAATTTTGAATTTCTCATAAAACCTGTAATCAGCATTCAAATTTCAAACGCTTTTGTTTTAACAAGACTCTAGATAGAGACTAATATGAAAATGTTGGTACTTTTAATACTCGCCTTGACTTGAGCACTTGTCGATGATTCTGGTTTTGCGGAAATCTAATATATTTACTAATGACGTTTTTGTTATTTAGAGCATTAACAACTTCGTGGATTGCCCTAGAGGCAGAAGACTGTGATATATATGTGTCCACATTCTTGCCGATGATTTTCTGGTAACTTCCATTTGCCAAAAATGATAGAGTGCATAATATCTGAAACATCAGGAAATCAATAGGTGTTGGTGTGGTCCCATCATAACTTATAAACAAACTGTAAACAAACCTTTAGCCTCTTGGTTAAACCACTGGAACGAACTCGTGGACGCATATACGGAGTTAAATCACTTTCTAATATATTAATTAAATCCTCTGAAAGCCTGTAAATATGGATAAAATCTGTATCACGGGATATTGTTTTAAACTTTCTTATTTGTTTCGCCTGTTGATCTTTCTTCAAATCATCACTTTTCTTAGCTTGTTCTAATAAATGTAGCTTTATAAGTAATCGAGCTGCCATTTTTTCAAATAATA
Source organism: Noctua janthe (assembly GCA_910589295.1). NCBI lineage: Eukaryota > Metazoa > Arthropoda > Insecta > Lepidoptera > Noctuidae > Noctua > Noctua janthe. Next base: position 10,798,314 of record OU342552.1, read on the forward strand.
TGTAGTTAAAAGAATCGAAATATAAATTTTATTTTAAGTACTATCTAATATTTTTGTCAAGAGTACGCGCGATTATTGTAGCTTTTGGATTTGACAGTTGTAAGCGAGGCTGCGGGCGAGGTCGTAAGCGAATTTGTAGCTGTTTTTTCTTAGTGAATACCAAAATGTATGAAGAACTGTCAATTTGCCCTCCGTACTACTCCGTAGGTTAGTTTTAACTCACGGCCGTCACAGCCTTGAGCGCTAGTGTAGCTTTACTCAGCTTAGTGAATACCAAACTAAGTTTCACCGCTGCGGCAGCGCTGCACAACAAGGCTGTATCCTTAGAGAATAGCATTGCTGGTCACGATGGGCTTAGTGTGGAGTATCTGCGGCATGCTGGGGTTCACCTGCCGAGGGTACTGGGCTTGTTCTTCACGATGTGCTGGAGTCACTCATACTTACCACATGACTTAATGAAAACCATCGTAGTGCCTATTGTGAAAAACAGGACTGGGGATATCTCTGACAGGCGGAACTACCGGCCCATATCTCTAGCAATGATAATTGCTAAAGTGCTGGATGGTGTGCTTGTTTCCTACATAGATAAATAAATAAAATTACACGACGCGCAGTTTGGGTTTAGACCCGGGCTATCCACTGAGGCTGCCATCGTAAGTCTCAAGCACACTGTCCAATACTATATGGACCGCAGGACACCGGTATATGCGTGTTTCCTTGACCTCTCCAAAGCTTTTGATCTTGTATCTTACGATGTGCTCTGGAGAAAGTTGGGAAACGCGGGTGTACCGGTGGGGATGCTCAATTTACTTAGGTAGTGGTATTCCCACCAAACAAATTTTGTTAGGTGGAATAATACGCTCTCTGAGGCATATTCGTCGGAAAGCGGGGTGAGACAGGGTTGTTTGACGTCACCCAAGCTTTTCAACCGATACATAATGACCTCATCGTCGAGCTCAGTAGCAAGCGTGTCGGTTGTTTGATAGATGGCGTCTGCCTCAACAACATTAGCTACGCGGATGACATGGTGCTGCTGAGCTCGACGGCAAGAGGTCATGGAGAGCTTTTAAGGATATGTGAGACTTATGCTGCTGCACATGGTCTTGTATACAATGTTCAAAAATCTGAATATATGGTTTTTGGGGCCGCCGGTAGATGCTCTGAGTATTCACATAATATTACCCTTGATGGCTTGTGCATAAACCGTGTTACGAAATTTAAATACTTGGGGCATTTATTAATTACCGAGGGTCTTGAAAACAATATGGACATTGAGGGAGCGCAGGGCTTTGGCGGTCAGAGGTAACATGCTGGCCCGCAGATTTTCCCGCTGCTCTGAACAAGTAAAAATAACGTTGTTTAAATCATATTGTCAAAGCTTTTATACGGGAAATCTGTGGGTCAAGCACACCAAAAGATCGCTGGATGTCCTGCGCGTTCAATATAACAACATCTTCAGGATGATGTTGGGGCTGCCTCGCTTCTGTAGTGCATCGGGGATGTTCGCGCTGTATCGAACTGATGGCTGGCTTTTATGCCGTCATTCGCAAGAAAACTGTTTCCGTGATTTGCAGAATGCGAGGCAGCTCCAACTGAATTCTGAAGACTTTCGCAGATAGGATCTCTTCTCCAATATGGGTGACTTTTATTAAGCGGGTAATTTGAATGTTTTAGATTTATCTTATTTTTATTTAAATGTTTAATATTTATTTCATCTTATTTTATTTGATTGTTTTATTTTATCTTATTTTAATTTTGAATGAATTTTAGTTTTTATCTTATTCTAATTCTGATTTTAATGTTAATTTTAATTTTGATGGTAATTTATTTTATTTTTTTGGTTTTAAATGTTAATTTATTTTATTTTTAATACTGATTTCAGCCCAATGTTAATTTAATTTTAATTTCACTGTATGGATCAAGTTATCTGAATGAAATGAATTTTATTTTATTTATTTATTTATATTATTATGTTCGCAACAGCCTATGGTTCGTTTACCGGTAACGCACTTACAGTAATAATCACCGACGCTCCTTATATCTTTTGAATTAGAAGATTTTGTTATACGTTTGGTTTGGTTTGGTATTATGGTCTATAACTTTTTTCTCCCGGCGTCGATTTGCGTATGTCCTTAACAAAGAAATACCCTCTTTTAACAAGCTTTAAAATGATGTACGTCTGAATGACCGACGCTCCTTGTATCTCTTGAATTAGAAGATTTTGTTGTCTGTATTATACATTATGGTCTATAACATTTTTCTCCCGGCGGCGATTTGCTTATATTCTTAACAGAGAATAACCCTCTTCTAACCAGCTTTAAAATGATGTATGTCGTAATCACCTACGCTGTTTGTAATTAATGCCATCGTTGATTACATAGTTAATTTTAAATGATCAATAACTTTTTTCTCCATAGAGGATTTTTTTTGACGCCATATCAAAAATGATGCTCTTGACATCAGCTTCAAGAAAATATAGGTCTCGTTCACCGACGCTACTTGGCCCGCTTCCGCCCAATCTCCTTTATGGTTTTAAATTCAATTTTTTGTTTTTTTTTGTTAGATTGGCACAGTTTTCCATTTTGAGTTGCATGTGTTATTTAGATTAAAAACAGTGCTGTTTTTAGTTAGATCATATTATTTTTTACTGTGTATTGCGAATTTGATAATGGACAAAAACATCGAACATAGAGATTGTATTAAATTTTGCATCGCCAATGGAATTTCGTGTTCGGAGTCCCTGAAAATGTTACAGAACTGTGTCAACGTCTTAAACTGAAGTTAACATCGCAAAAGTGAAGGAAATAGTGACTGAAAATCCTCATTCAAGTTTGAGCGAGATAGCCGCTGAACTTTTTGTGTCTCACGAGTCGATCCGTACCATTTTAAATAATCATTCATCACCAAATTGGGAAAAAATACCTACGGCGACATTAACGAATTATACAAGCCTGAGATATATAGATATAAGTGTGAGGCGCATTATTGTGAGTAATGGGAATATTGAGATATCCAGGAAAATATTTTATATCATATTAAAATATATTTTTTCAGATTTAGGATGTTTATATGCTTATTGCTTATAGAAAGTTTGGAGAAACAGAGGAATCAGCAAAAGTAGGTACTAAAGTGAAGTTAATGCGGACCCTGAGATCTTCTCTTTTTGTATGCTTCTGAAACCTGGTCACTGAAATCACGCATTTGTAACAGAATTGATGCGTTCGAAACGTGGTGCTGGCGCAAAAGGTTAGGCTTTCCATGGACGGAGTGCCGCACAAACGCCTCGATAAATCTTGCCTATCGATCAACTCCATGAAACGACTCCTACAGTACTTCGGACACGTGGCAAGGAGGGAGCCTGATAGCTTGGAGAAGCTTATTTTTGGCTGGTAACGTGGAAGGAAAAAGGGGCCGTGGAAGATGAACAACCCGATGGACAGATGTGGTGAAGGAAGTCTGCAGAGGGAATTTCCAGACATGTCCGCATGGCCGAAAACCGTCCAGAATGGAGAGAATTTTTACTTATTTTGAACATTTTTTTTTTTTGCACAAGTATTCGACATTTTTAGAAAATGGCAATACTGAACTGAATCCGGCCGCGAATTTACAAAGTCTTACTCGTGCTCAAATAGTATACTATTTGAGTCACGAGTAAGACTCTAATAGATGAGCTTTTGTTTATGCATGTTACTCGACAATACCTAATCTATCTCAGTAAAAAAATTGACTCAAATCGATAAGCTTTTTGCCTTGATATTTTCAAAGAAAATGCACGGACAAAGCCTAGTACTGTACATACATATTCACTCAAATAGATAAGTATTTGACGAGATATTGTTAAACATTACGTACGAACAAAACCTAGTCCAGTAGAGGCTCACCGCCATATTTGTTTATCGCCAACGCGACTGGTCGGAGCCGACTTGTTCGTTCATTCACTTCTGTTATGATCATATTAATATATAACAAAATCAAACAAGTGCTAAAACATTAACGTAACTTAAACATTATTTAGGATTAGGTATAATATCTGCGCCATGGTTCTGTCTTCCGATAACATTAGTTAGCCTAACTTTACTAGCCATACGTTTGATGTTATAATGATCATTATCGACTTTGAAATTCGATATTCAAATACGTCCCCATAAATTTGATAAAAGTCTATTTGTGTAACTCTATTTCCACCAAAAGCAATGCCTTTACTTATGAGTTTAGTATGTTTCTTATCTTGTGTTTTGTTGTGTTATGTTGTGTGCCATACTTAAATAAGGCTGACTGTTACTACGTTTAAATTGTAAAAATAATAAGCTAATCTTAAATTTGATAAAAATAATTATCTGCGTTTTGTATTTTACATTATAGGTACGCAAGAAAAAATAGTTAGTTTTATTATTATTTGTACTCGCAACAAGTGTGTTGTGTGTACCTGTTTCTTACCTAATAAAAGTTGTTTGTTAATTCGTTTTTCTTTTTTTTTGTCAATCAAATACAGAACAGAAACGAGTAATTTAATTATTGTAATATTAAAATAATAACAATTTCCATGAAACTATCCACCTATTATTGAAGCTAACGATCGGTACTTAAATAGGTATCGGTATAAAATTGAATAGCATTTGTGCTGCAATGTTAGAATGAATTTTTCCAACAAAGTCTACGCGATTTCGGTCAATTTCTGTACTAGAATAGATTAAGGTTTCGTCAAGTTTTTGTCAAACAAAAGCTAAACCAGTTCAGTTTTAGCCTTTGTAAATTCGCAACCCGGCCACCATGTTGTGGACGCTTCGTCAACCATTAGTTGCGGCTCTGAGTGAAATTTGTACGGACAAAAGAAATCAAAGACTGAAAAAGTAATATTTAATATTGTTTGAATTTGTTATTAGATATAGGTATGACTTTATTTTATTTTTTACCATTCAATAAAAATAAGGTTACTCTGTTTGGTTACCTTAAAATATTACTTTTAAACACTTAAAGAGAGGTTACAGATTTTATAGGGAATTATAGATTTGATCTCATTATGACGACTGACCTTAAAACCCTTAATTTGCTTTTGTCCACTTAGTCGGACGGACGACGGTAAAAAAAATAAAAAATAAAATTGTGTCTGAAATTGTTGTCTCGCTACTGAAAAACATCAAAAAGCCGCTGAAAAAAACATCAAGAAGGCGCTGAAAGCTTCTTCTTGATTATATATAGATTATACAATGTGTTTGGCTACCGATTACATATTATATACTCGTACTCATTTCTATCGACACATACACTTTTATAAATACTCCTAACCCCACACCCGCGAATGGCAGCTATTTTGTACAAATAGAAGCAGCTAAATCGCACGAGATAGGTTAGAGGGTAGGTAGAGGTTTGGAAGTAGAATGAGCAAAGGCGCCCAGCAGTGGGACACAGCATTTGCATGTGGCTGAGATGAAAATGCTAAGGGGGATGTGTGGTGTTACGCGAATGAAAAAAAAAAAATACATGAAATGTTATTATTTAAATTAATTATGCAATATTAAAGTGATCTAGGTACTTACTTCGATATCACAAAACGGAAACACTGATAATAATAATATTTACTGCACTATTAAATTATTGCACCACACAAAACACATTGCTTCCGACAGTTCAAGCAACAAATATTAACTTTGTCGCTTAAAAATAGTTTGTGCATACATATGATCATACTGATCAATCCAAAAAATTTAACAAAATCATATCTACCCTACAAAATTTTGTGTCCTTCACCACACAATCCTCCCTCTGAAAACTTCATGAAAATCTATTTTGAGTACGCAAAAAAATACTTAATAAATAGTCACCAAGGTTAAAAAATAGTCGCATTGTGATTCCGTTATAGCTATCTGTTGGTGAGGATTGTAGGGTAAACTTCTCCACACAATCCTCACCTCAGTGCAATCAAACGGCTGGGAGCAGACTTGGTTTCAATTCCAAAAAATAGTATAGTATATAGCATTTAGAAGAACAGACGATGTTACATTTTAATTAAAAAAAATAGTAAAATAACTTATTCTAATTTGAATCAAAATCTATGAGGTTTAGCCTGGCCAATAGCCGAAAATGTTGGGCTCTCAGTTCAAACGTTTTTAGTAAAATTCGACTTTCATTTACTTTTTAATAATTAACTTTTGTGTCATTATTTATTTTTTAACTAATGCACAGAGGTGTCAAAGTAAAATATTTTAAAGTTACATTCATGTTTTGCAGATTCCTCGGTAAAGACATTAATGAATTGAGGGCCCTAGATAAACCGCCATAAATCTGTAATGTCATATTCTACTGATTTGGGAATTTCATAAAATATTTAAGAAAATCTTAACTAAATTCTTAAATAAAAATTATTAACCCAAAGACTTTAATCTCAGAAAAAATCGGTCACGCTCTCTGTCGAGGCACTGAATACTCCCAGCAGTTTGCTTGCACTGAGGTGAGGCTTGTGTGAAAAAGTCCCCACAATCCTCACCAACATATAGATATAAATTCGGAAACATAATGCGACTATTTTTTTTTAACTTTGGTGACTATTTATGCTATTTCTTGACTATTTTTTTTGCGTTCTCAATATTGATTTTCGAAAGTGAGGATTGTGTGGTGAAGGACACACGTTTACAAATATTTATACTCACATACACAAACATCCATCATCATCAATTGCGTAATATTATGAAATATCTTACGACGCACTCAATTCACAATGTAAATAAAAAAAATATGGAATAAATAAATTTATTAAAAATGTTACATCTTATTCAGCATGATACATACAAAAAAAACGTCGGATCTTTGGTTTTAGGCACATACACTGTCGGTAATGGCGATGCTTTTAAAATTGTTCGATAATATAATTATAGATAATTAATCAGATTAAAACACATCGTAGTAAAGTCAGTTAGCACTAAAGGTTCAATAGGTTTGGAAAAAGCTACATTCTATCCACTTTACTGTTTATTATTTGCTTTTGGGTTTGACCATTGAAGAATTAAAATATTAACACCACGTTCTTTTCCTCCTTCTTTTTCTAGTATTTTTAGCTTTCAGTTTTCCTACATTCAACTGTGGATTCCGTGAATGTGTGACTCTAAGAGAAACGCAAATCAGTTCATGTGTACTGTGTAGGTCCTTTTACAATTGTTTACCTCTGATTGTGCATATCTCTCTAAGACACAGTGACCTTTATTCCCACTTTAAGTGTTATAAGGTGGTTGTTGGGTCAGTGATCTTATTTTCGTCACAATAAGGATAAATATTGTTGGGTGTCTGCTATCAGAAGTAAAATAACTGTAAAAGAACTTGTAAGGCACAGTGGACTACAATTATAAATACCTACCAGTCATGCCCGCCTGTCAAACTACTTTTAGCCCCGGCTACCGTCCTGTCTTCAATGTGGGCTAGTCTACGTAGTTTTAACAGCACCGATTTGGCCTAATATATTAAGGTGAGCTGAGCCGCGGGCAGTAACGGAACTACGATTTAACCTTCATATTTCTCAATCTAGTCATCAAAATTCATTTTGAGTATTTTTTGTCTAATTGCAATCGGCTAATAATAGAAGATTCACATCCAGTTCAGTTCAGTTCCCTGCGGTTAGTTTTGACATTTTGTAAAGTTACTTATAATGATTCTGTGGCACGTTTGACTTGAGAAAGTAACTTGACAGACTTTGTGCAATTAAAGTGCAACAAAACCATATAGTTCCGACAAATTATAAAGCTACATAATGTACAAACATCGACAAAATATTCCTATGCTTAATAATAATATGTAATTAATAGGCATTGACTATGCTCTATCCTACTATCTTTCATTTACGTAAAGAAAGTGTTCATTATTACAGTCTGTTCAGTAAAGGACGAGTTTTATGATAACTGTGGCGCAACTCAGTTTAATAAGTTTGATTTAATTTTTGCTGTGTTATGTTATTTCGACGGAGCTCAGCCCCTTTTTTTGTCGTGAATGTCGAGGCATTCATCCCTGTCCCATGAGCAAAAAGCTGTGGGCCAAAATTAATTTACCACTATGTGGAACCCTGACATATGTGTCAGGACGATTTGGACAAAATTTACAGACAATGGCCCACACTAGCTCTGGATCGAAATAGCTTTTTAGTATGACAAAAAGCTTACGGTACGTATAACATTTATGGATGTATCGTGCAACTGTTCCTTTAATGAATTGACTGTGGTCTGTGACGAATCTTATTAAGGCGATCAATTAACATCTTATTCATATCAGGTACGCTTGGCTTGAAGTAAAAACAAATTCCAAGATTTTTTTTTTATTCCGACTCTTCATAATGTATTATTTGTAAGGCACCACAAACTCAGGCAACCCATACATGAATATACATGATACATTGATATTAGTAGTCTATTATTTTAGCTTATGGGACTTTAACATAACTGGCGAAATGTGGGTGCACATAAGGTACACCTCTGCCTAGCCCTTCGAGGATTACACGCGTAATGTTCTGTTATATTATTATCTTAGCATTCATAAATGACGGCCGTCCTGTCCAAAATTCCAAATGGAGAGTTATTTTTGTCATCGTTTTATCGAATTTCGGTTTAAATTGACGGATCTACATGAAGGCATAATATAACGGGTTTCTTAGGAAATCTAAGCAGGATTGCGACTGCACGGATGAGCGGTGTCGTGTGAGAATCTCCTAACATGATAATGACGCAAATTGACCGCCCTAAAGTAACCCGCACCGCTAATATTGCAAGTTAAACAAGACCGACGAAGATGTTCCATCTCTTAAAACTCATCTTTTAATCAGAGATCACTGCAACAGTTATGCAAACCGTTTAAGATAGTTTTTGTGGTTGATTTTCGATGTTATTAAACTGCATGTAAGAATTTTTGAACAACTATTGCTTATTTTATAGCAGATATGATCCTCATAAACATATTATAACATTGCGCTACTCCAACTAGATTATCCGCATGCAAATCTAAGTTTATCTTCACACTATAACATAATATTATGCAGTCCTTTCACAGTTATTTTACCTCTGATATCAGCAATCCATCAACAGCCTTATTGTTCCGAGAATAAAGCCCGTACGTGTACACCTGCTAGCTCTTATACACCGTGTTCTTCACGTTATCCATAAACTTTGGCAAACGCTTCTATAGCTTTTACAAATCAAATCTTACAAAGGAAGTAGTACTTAAAAAGGCTTCATTACAAAGAAATTTGTAATTTTATTTAATGAAATTGAATTGAGCTATGCAGTAAGAAAGGCTCTTAATTTGGCGCTTAGTGCAATTAAATTATCAAATTCTATTTTCATTTCATTTACACGTACGAGAGGAATCCGAGAGTAAATAAAAAATAAGAATTCATTGATGTGTCCATAGTGAAAAATGTTTGAATCCGTGGTCTGAACATCTGGTCGAAGTTTATGTATATCGTCCGGAACACGGTGTATAGGGTGACTGGTAATTAGTGACCGATACTTAAACACATGATTGTACTCATGATAACAAACAACTTTCCTAAAGAAACCTTTTTTATACTCATTCAATATCACAATAACGCAACAGCCGGCCGCATGAAATAAGCGCGCGCGGAGTTCTGATAGTAATGAGACAAAACGGCGTCACGCGCCTAACAGCTGATAGGCCAAAGGCGCGCGCGCGCGAATTTCATAAGGCTGATGTAATAGTGAATGAGTATAAAAAAAGTATCTTCATTGGGAACTAGCGACCCGCCCTGGCTTTGCACGGGTACAATATATACATATAACCCTTCCTCTTAACTCACTCTATCTATTAAAAAAACCGCATCAAAATCCGTTGCGTAGGAATTGTTAAAGATCTAAGCATAAAGGGACAGACAGAGGGAAGCGACTTTGTTTTATACTATGTCGTGAAGCGCCAAAATATGCAACATACAATCGCACTGCAAATAGGTACTAAGTAATGTTTTCGTTTTACCTTTCGACGAGATATCATTTTTTTTCTTGAGAACCGAATACTGTTTCAAGTTATCAATAATATGATTGAGCTTTCTTGTAATTACTATATTATTATAACTTGAAAACGATCGTTCTACATCCACTTAGTTTATTGGACACTATTTACTTTTTTGCAGGTATCATCTCTGGCACATTATTGTATTTTTTTGTTAGAAACAGTTGAAATTAAAGGAAACATGCCCAAAAAGTGCAAGATATTCTAGTTCCAGGTAAAATATGCTTAGCTATCTTCAAAAACAGCCATAATTTGCATATGCATTAACATGGTCTCTAAATAAAGTTGTTAAGTTAAAGTGGTTGCAGTGAAACACTCAAAAGTTTAAGACCTATAAAAATTACCTCAAGCTATTGAGTTTTTTTTATTATCTGTGACCTGGCTTAAACACGACAATCATTTGAAAATTGGTGGTTATGATATTTTTAGGCAAGACCCGGATTATTGATTGGATTGCTATCTTGGTGCCTGGAACTCACAAAAAACTCTGGTCAAATTTTTGAATCAGTTCCCGCCATTAAGAAAAAAAGAGAATCACCTTTGTTGATTACATAATTATTAGACATTATATTAAGCTTGCTACTGATATTAATAACAAGTTTGTATTTTATATGAATGTGCACAAGTTTATAAATACAATTATGGTACTGGAAAAGGCTTATCATTTCAATAGTGTCTGCAGGCTTAGTACTAATAAGGTCAATTCGATAGCACAGATTCGAACAATGCAATATGTAGGAAATCGAATGAATAGCTTTCTATTTAGAACAACGAGAACGGATGCAATTGAAGAAACAACAGTATCAGTTTGTTTTCACTCAGTCTTTTATCAAATCATTCGTACTCTACTCTGCCGTGATCATGAAGGAGACTTGTATCAACTTGGAGCAACTTCTTGTCCTCCACAACTGTGTAACTAATCGTTCTAAACAGGGGCTGTAATGTAAAGATTTTAAATATTTACCGTCGCGATTTTAAACATTGATTTAACGTTTTTTGAGCTACAAAAAATCTTATATGCAGTTTAATGAACTTGACCACGTTAGAGATGATTCTTAAATATCAAATGTTTTTGTCTGTACTGAAGTACCATTCCGACCTGAGAGAGCAATCAGAGCGCATTTATAGGTCGGTACAATGCAATGGTTTTGTTGATGTGCATCCGGATTGAGGGCCTATTTTTTAAATCCTTGAGAAACGAAATAAGTCTTATTTCGTTTCTCAAGGATTTAAAAAATGGGCTCTCAATACCGATGCACATGTTTAGTTGACATGTATGTTATAATTAGTCCAATTAAAGTTCATATTTTTATATAATAATTAGTAAAGAACAACAATGCAGACGATTACGTACGCCAGCAATCACACGGCTCGTGTAAGTAAGAATTTTTGCGTAGTTTTCTTGCCGGTCAGATGTGGACAGATGCCGCATCTTCTTTTGTTTCAGCGGAATAGATATGTTTAAAGATTTTATCCCTGCTGATACGCTCAGACAGGTCGGAACAATGCGTAACAAACGGTTGGCATATCTCTTATGTTCATATATCCACCCTGTATACAACCACTTGTACACTAATTCCACTTCTCTACGATTATTAAAATTATTAACATACCTAATTAATCTATAGATAAAAGAGTTGGTTCCCTATCCATTTGCATAGAATTTTAAGACATAATATAACATGGCGTACTTTTGTTTATCATTATTATATTTACGCATAATTTTTTTAAGCATAATAATGTTTAAGCATAACATTCTTAACCATAAATTTATTTACGCATAACGATATTAAAAAAAAAATCATAGGCACAACAAATACGCATAATAATTAAATCCTTAAATCATCTTTTGCTTAGCCTTTTCCCAACTATATTGGTTGGGGTCGGCTTCCAGTCTAACCGGATGCATCTGAATACCAGTATTTTACATGGCGCGACTGACCTGACCTCCACAACGCAGTTAAGACTGGGTAATACGATACCCCTTGGTAAGACTGGTTGTCAGACTTTTTGGGCTGTAGCCCAAAAACACAATCGTTAGGTAGTCTGTAGACTACCTAACGATTGTCAAAGATGTACAAATGACAGCCGGGACCAACGACAACATACTTTCCGAGGCATGGAGGAAACTCGGTATGTAATGGGCGGTCACCCATCCACAGACCAACCTAGGCAAGCACGACTTCACCTAAAGATCGATCCGAGCAGCTAATTAACTCCTTAAATATTAGACACTAATACATTGGTGGGCAAAATCACGTGACGTATCTAAACTTGTTTTCAAGCAAAAATGAGGTCAACGAAATCTTCAAGATCAAGGTCAATCACCCCGAAGCCAAGGTCAATTCAAATTATACTAAAATCTTGCAATATTACTTTATCGGAGACTGAACACATTTTCGAGGTAATTAAAAGTTTTGAAAAGTCAAGGTCAAATTAGGAATAAAATCAACGTCAAGGTAAATATCAAAATGATGTAATAAGACGTAGTTGGCATAGCCGCGCTTCGCAGGGCTCCTATTTCTGCCTGCAGGGTTTAAAGTAACCTAACACGAAAGGGATGGCGGCTAGATCCCGCCACCCCTTTCCCGCTCTCTAGAGCGAGCGAACTAACCTGCCCAGAATCGGGGTGCCACAATTCCCGAGATCGGTTTGCTCGCTCTTTCATCCAAAGTTTTCCTTGCCTCAATGCCTTGTTTATGTTCTTGAGGTGACGCTCTCGGCCTGTTATGTAATTACGACTGCTCAGTGACACTGTCTTTTCAGAGTACAAAATAAACTTTATATTATTTTTATTTCATTTATTTTATTGATTGCTGCATAAATTAGTAAATTGCGTTAACAGCTATTTAAAAGTGAATTGAAGTTAAAAATGTACAATACTAAAAATCATTAAAATCCACTGTCACTTTATCTGAACGTAAAAGGGAACCGCCCGGGAGATGAAATTCGTACATTATCTAAAACTATTCGGTTTCGCAATGTGTAATTTTGTGAAATGCGTTCCACGTGAAGAGATACATACGTAAAAAAATGCAGCTTCTAAACAGGAGATTAATAGTGTAAAGTGGTGCCTTGTAATATCTTATACAAAAGTGTGAGTTTATATCGTAAATGCGAAAAAATTATCAGCTGTCTCACACAAAATTTCAATACTTACTCGACCCAAATGAATTGGACAGCTGATAATTTTTTCGCATTTAAGATTTCGGACCCAAGGAGAAAGTTGACTATACCCTTTCTGTTTGTTGAGAAAGTTGACTATACCCTTTCTGTTACACCCTGTATATATTTTTAGACGAATTGAAAACCTCCTCCTTTTGGAAGTTGATTAAAAATAACTTAAATTTATTTCCGTTATTCCTATTAATTTTTATGCCTTAATATTATTATGCTAATAGTTATTACGCCTAGTAACATTATGCGAAAACAAATTATCATACAAGATAATTATGTTAACATAAACTGTATGCCAAAAACAATTGCGACAAAGTATTAAAGCAAAAAAAATATACCAAAATAGTTGTATGCCAAGGTATATTAGGAAAAAAAACATTATGCGAAAAGAAGGGAGCCCAATAGTGTTCGTATTCACTTCACATTTGCACCTGTTTCTTTTCACGAGGTTGTTGAGGAGCGACTTCATAGCAGCCAAATTCTGTGAAATCAAATGAATTGATAAAATTTAATCGATACACTTTGAGACTTGGCTCTTTTGAGTTTTGATACTAAACCCCTTGAACCACTAGCCGTGTGAGTAAACCGCGCAGCCTAACAAGCATTTTCTAAGTAGAGAGGTCAAGCGTCAGAGCTCTTTAGGATTTATCGGATTTTCCTCATTTGAACATAGCCGACTCAATCTATTTATTTTTTTCCGCCATGCTATGTCTCAGCAGGTCGAAGGAGCCTCAACAATGTTTATGGGTTTCTAATTTGAATACCTTATGAGTAGCAAGTCGAGAGGAAGATCAAAATTGTTCCAAGTTGCTCACTATGATTTACTAATTTCGTGTAACTATTGGATAATCGCTTCTCTTTACTTCTATCGTTCAGTCTCGTGGACTACTGGACCTCCCCTCACTCTTATAATTAAGATACGGGTGTATGCATATAAGAACATAGTTTACCTTCGCTTGGCGTGAACTGCGCGCACAGGAAGTTGCTTAACCAATTAAGATGAAATCTCACAAGTAGCTTAAAAAATTGAACGCACAGAAAGTTGCTTGACCAATTAAGGCGAAATTTCACGAGTAGCCAAAATAAATTGAAATTTTCTATAATTTTTTGCAGTCATTAGCCTAGCCGTTACCCAACTTTTAGTATTGGGTAATAGAATATCCCTTGGTAAGACTGACAGCCTTTCGGGCCCCTGACTACTTGTACAGATTGTCAAAGGCCGCCGGGACCAACGTCTTAGAGGCTGAAACGGTTACCATGTATTCAGTACATCATTCTGAACCACCCCACATAGGAATTCTAAGGTATTGTAGTTTTGTAGGGAGCAGCTGGTTTTTTTTTATAACCGACGAATACGTGGTAACCCTTTTAGCGTCGGCGTCCCTTCCACCCTGTATATATTCGACAATGTATACATGTTATTATATTCCTTACGCAACAAAAATACTCGTTTTGTACTAGGTAGTTTGTATTTTTATTAAAACGTTGCCCCACAATAAGAATGTGTTGAATGGTGGGTGCGTTTACAATTATTTAAACTCCTATACACAAACAGCCAGACCCTGAGCAACGATAGGCCATACAAATATTTGATCCGTGCGGGAATCGAACCTGCGACACGCAGCCAAGTGCTCAGCCATTACGCTAAACTTGACGAAAATCGGTCACTTATCAATAAGCAACCACACATTGCAAAAACGTAAAACATGGTTTACTTCGGCGCATCCACCTTAACTGAGTCACGCAAAGCAACGCAGAGCAACGCAAAGCTTAGTCTCATGTGATGGTTTTAAGGTAACCAACTCACGAAATAAATACAAGAACTTAAGTCAAGAAATAAAACACATATTTTATATTTTTAGAAACTGTAATCTCCAAATTCAGTTCAAATGACAGGTACATGACAGGGGTCTTACAATAATATGGCAGAACAAGGTAAACTATAATAGTAAATTACTTAACGACAACACACAGGAAGTTTTAAAGAGGATTTATAACCAGTGATCAGAATAGAGCATTGGAGTAGAAGATGTAAGATGGTGCGCTACTTGGAGGACATCTCATCCATACAAACAAATCGTTGTGGGAATATGTATGTATTCATGTTGTATTTATGTTCAACCAATAACTTGTATGTGTGGTATAAACTGTAAGTATAAGTTGGTTATAAATAAATAAAAATATGTTCATTGTGCGGAGTTTCAACTAAGAAGTGCAATTACCCGACGGATTGTGTTTCAAAAAAGCTATTAACTGGGTGAAGTCGAGAGGCGAAGGGACTACTTAATGTTTATACATTCGGTTGTTCATGTATTACGATTTCTAAAAAGTATTTTTATACTTTTGGAAATCTTAATGCATGAACGAAAAATAAACAAGTAAACAGTGTATCGTTCCTTATGATTTGTACTATCAATCAGTATTGATTTCGTTTGGTTAAAAAGTAATATTTAAATAACAGGTACAATTTACCCAATTTCTTCAGGTAACCCATTCATAAATAAACAAACATTAGTTTATTTATTGTTCATTATTTTGAGCTCCTGATCAGTCAACCCGCGATCATGGCGCTTGCCACAGCGCCGAAATATCGGGAGCTCAAAATAATGAACAATCACGGAAGATATCCCGTAAGTAACAGTATAAGTTTAGTTGTAAACCGTGAAAGCTTAAAACAGTATTAGTTTGTTTATTTATTAGGCCCGGACTCAACCAAAGCCGATAGGAGAGGTGCGGGAGACGACCAATCATTTTGGTTGAAATCCGCATCGTGTCTCTCTCATCCCTCTTTTGGTGGGTCGTAATAATTAATTAATATAATAGCAACTGAAAGTTATAAAACTTTTAAATTGCTATTATGAATGAGTGAGAAATTGATAGCATGCTTGGGAGGCCAAACGTCAACATCAAAATTAGTTTTGCTTAAACCCAAACTGCTCATCTAATTCTGATCACTGTTTTTGACAAACATTACATCAAAAAATATGCGCGTGAAACACTGTGGTATTTTCATTTAATGTTACCGATGATTTACACGATATTATGAGCTTGCTCTCATCAGGCTTTACTTTTCGTTAACGATTGAGCGTGTAGGTATTATTCTACACACGGGCTACCAGCATAGATTTAGATTCGTCATCTTAACATTTAACAAAATAACCAACAACCACCTTATAGGTCAGTTGTAGGACAGGTGAACGAGGTGACATCGAACGCTACACGTTGCACAAGGCCTGAACTTAAGGTACGACTCACGAGATCATATACATCCCAAAAAGGAAATGTACCTATGTCCTACTATCCTACTCGCGCTAATATTATAAATACGAATGTTTGCGAGGATAGGTGGATGGATGTTTGTTACTCTTTCACACAAAAACTACTGACTGTATTTGTATGAAATTGGGCACACAGATACGTTATAACCTGGAATAACACATAGGATATTTTTTATCCCGGTAGTACGATACCGCGGGACAGTTACCGAACAACACGCGGGCGAAGCCGCGGGCATAAGCTAGTATTAACGTAATTGATTTATTTTGTTTGGCATTCCACAAAATCATTGGCGAGAGATGTTCTGACTAGACGCAGTTCAACTCTTTTAGGTTGCAATACTGCTCAACCGGACTATACTGTGGTGACCTCAAATGAATTAAAGGCTAGGTCTAACTAACCAGAATGTACAATTAAATGGCCGCTCGCTAAGGGTACCCCTGTGGGGTTCGGACCTCGGCTTAGGGCGTCATTGAGGGGGCAGCTAGGGACAGGCTGGGAAATTTAAAGCTACAGGCTCAGCGCCGCGAGCTGGCTCGTCGAGCAAGGGTCGGGCGTTAGCAAGGGACGGGCGGTACGGTCAGGTAATGAATACACATGCTAAAAAAGAGAATCCATAATGTTTTACTGTTCGCTTGCTTGATGAAGATTTTTTGAGAATAAAATGACTTTTCTCCAATGCAATGTAGCCAATTCCTTTAATACTTTGTTTACGTAGAAGCAGCGTATGAAACGTACCGATACCCTAGGCGGAGCACGCGGCGTCGCACGCGCCGCTTCAAGCCCCGCGTATCCGTGTACGTTATCCTAGCAGGTAAGTGGCTAATAGAGTGATATGAGTGGAACGTATAATTAGTGTATAATCTGCTGTGAATGTGCACCACATAAAAAATTCGTGCGCTTTGTCGTTTTGGAAAAAAAAAAACGGAAAAAACGATTCTTGCTAGTGTAACGTTTTTCTAGCAGGTAAATTCTAAACGAATGATCGGCGAGAGAAATATTGTGCATGGCCAGAGAGCTTCTTCTTTATCGTGTGGTTAGTTCCTAACCTGGTGTCAGAGTTTTTATGCCGCCCATGGGCCTCTGAATTGGCTTAACATGCCGTTAAGAAATATCTCTCAGGCATGCTGGTTTCCTCACGATGTTTTCCCTCACCGAAGCAAGTGATGATTATACAATACGCACATGAATCCGAAAAGTCAGAGATGCGTGCCTTGGGTTCGCTTATATTTGTGTAAAAAAGAGCACCGAAAATATAGGATGTGCGTTTTTAGGTTTTCGAGATATTTCATTTCCTGCTAGGGTAACGTTTAGCAGAATTGTGTACCTCTAAAGCCTGTAGAATAAACATACACGAGTAGCTCTTAATTTGTGCGTATTTGTGACAGAATTAGATTTAAGAAAGTATTTATAATTTTCAAATAATCGCGCTTTTTTGAAAACCCGAAAAAATATCGCAGCGCCTAAATGAGAAAACGTATAGGTAAGCTCGCTGAAAACGGTCATCATCTCATCTGCCAAGCCTTTTCCCAACTATGTTGGGGTCGCAGTCTAACTGGATGCAGCTGAATACCAGTATTTTACATGGAGCGACTGCCTATCTGACCTCCACAACCCAGTTAGTACTGGGTAATACGATACCCCTTGGTAAGACTGGCTGAAAACGGTATTGGTCCGAATACAGTTTTCACGCAATATTATTCAATAACGCAAGCATTTACACTTTTGAAACTTTTTATGGTTATTATAAGCGTCAAGAAGGTCCGAATACACTTTTCAGCGAGCTTATAAGTTTTCTCATTTAGGCGCTGTTATTTTTCCGGGTTTTCAAGAAACCGCGATTACTTGAAAATTATAAATATTTTCTTAAATCTAATTCAGTCATACGTTCCACTCATATCACTCTAGGAGCCACTTTCCTGCAAGGGTAACGTACACCGCGTATCCGTAAACAACATCGTACATTATCATATCTTTGTGTTAGCGCGGATCGCTGCACGCGCAGTCTATCCGTAAACGGAAAAAAAAAGCGCAACGCCACGCCGCACGCACCCCCTCTACGTACATGAGCACTAAGAGAATAACAATAGAGTTTTAAGTTGTGTGATATGAAGTTTCGTTATATCGAAGTTATCAAGGTTACGGTGTAATACAGTCAAGTTTTTTTATGTATAATTTATCGATATGAATGCCACTGATTAGGTCGCAGCCCTAGCACATTCCTAAACTCTGCACTCAACTCGCGCGTCTACAGTGACTACGTCTCGTTTATGTTGTGATGATTATTATTATTGCCTCTATTTTTTTAATGAAGAAAAGACGATGTGAACGGTAACGACGATGTGAACGGTAACGACGAAACAACATCGTTTATAACTTGGTAGCGACCAAGATAAAGTCAGAATAAAGCGCAGGCCACACCGCCAGCGAGCGAGCGACCGACCGACCCGGGCGGGCATCGTTTCACCTCTTTCTACACTACTGCCAAGCAAGGATTATGTTTTTGATTCACACCGCGAACTATCGACCTAAGCTACGTCAGCGATACAAACGATGCGAACGAAATATCCGACGATGCCAGCGATGCTATTCGTTCACCTCGCCCGCCTCGCCCTGTGCGGGACGGAACGCTCCCCTCGCTTTCCCGCCCGCCCCCTCGCTCGCCCCTCCGTCCGTTGTTTTCGGTGTGAACCCATATAGTTTAGCTCGCCATATCTTCGCGTAGTTTATATAGTTTCCATCGCCTTGCTTCGCCCGCCAGCTCGCTCGTTCGCTAGCTGGCGGTGTGGCCTGCGCTTAAGATAGTTGTTGGTTTCAAGTTGGTGAGTGAAATTTGTAATTTTCATCTCTATTTGGAATAGGAACAGATTATAAAAACAAAGTCAAGACACATTTTAATGACTTCTGATTTGTTGGATTCGTCTCTGCCCTGAATAGCAGAATAACTATTTAAAATACCGGAAAAATTCACGGAGAAAAAGGAAAGTTTAAATAAATTAGGTTTGGCATCTTCCACAATAGACAGCTCAAGTCACGTAGGTACAGTAGCTAGGTAGGTGGGAAGGTAGGTAGAGTAGGTAGGTAGGAAGGTAGGGTTGGCAGTCAGGGTAGGAAGGTAGGGTTGGTAGTCAGGGTAGGAAGGTAGGAAGGTAGGTAGGTTAGGTAGGAAGCCTACCTCCCCTACCCACCTACGTACGTGACGTGAGCTGTCAATTGCGGAAGATTTTGGCATCTTCCTTATTTATTTAAAATAACTTTTTTTCTTCGTGATTTTTATTAATGGTGTAACTAACCCGACTTTGTTTTTTATATATGGATAGGAACAGATTCCTAAAAATCTTTTAAAATACAACAATCGCAAAGGCATTTATTTTGAAATTCACTCAGCAACATAATCAATGAGTGCAATTGCATCGGCAAGCAGTGCTTTTCACTTTATGGAACATGTTAATACAAGATGTAAACAGATCTTCACGAAGCCCTCAACCAAGCATTATGTACTTCGAACTAAGTAACCCTAAGCAAAAATTATTGCTGGGAAACGCCTTTTTCTGGGGGTGAAAAATCACCGATTACGAAAGGACTCAATGTAAGGCACTCAAAATATTGTGCTGATGAATCCATTGAATATTCTAGGGGTCATGGAGGTATTTAAAGTAAAGTTATAACATTAAAAATTTGTGATTAAATAAAATTGTGAAAAAGTTGGAACTTTAACCTTCAATATCTCCGTAACTACAAGGTTCCCTAGTATGATCCACAACAATAAATTGTTCGCAATGACGTGACAATGACGGGGGAACAAGTGCCTTTCGGCTTAGTGAAGGAGATTTTTACATCCATTATAATACAAAAATTTATTCGATAAATAAAACTGACCAAAAACTTAGAGCACATGTCTTTGTCATAAGGGCTCATTGATAAAATTTCAATGTTATTAAAGTGACCCTGTTATTACGCACAAATGTACCTATAAATGATTTTAATAGGGATGTGAATTTTCAGAATGATTCTAACAAATAAATGTATGTCAGCTTTGTTTACCATTAACCGTTACAATTCATTATTAGAATATAAGATATTGCTATTACTTTGTTATCACAAGAGCAAAGTACTTACGTTGCTCGCAGTCTTTTTTATTTCATATTTTCTAGTCAGTCAACCTAAGATTAATTAATACATAATTCGTCTCAAAAGAGTTAAATATCACAGTTTTGTATTTTATACAAAAATGCCTGTATCACATAGAAAATACACAAAAAGATCAAGCGGGAGCTGGACGGGTAATTAAGTGACGTGATTGGTAACTAGCAGTGCTCATGCTGTGAATTATACATTCAGTCAAAAAAGTATCAAAACTCAACAAGTACCATCGAGCAACCACCTTATTCACCAGATATGGCTCCAGCCGACTTCTTTTTCCTAAACTCAAATTACCACTTCGTGGCACCCGTTTTCATTCGGTAGAAGACATACAAGGAGAATTCGCGGCGAAGACTGAACTCAATACCGGAAAAAGTTTTTAAAAATATTTTTATGATTGGATTATTCGTTGGCGTAACTGTATCGTTTCTAAAGGAAACTGCGCTTTTATTATACTTTGAAGGCGATAAAATAACTAACAGTTTGTGTACTATCGTTTCCCGGTACTTTGTTGACAGAGTAGTATAATACACGGAATTCTCCGGCATCATATACAGCTCTCATTTGACCTTTTTTTTCAGTATTCATTTTCTTCAATAGAAGTTGCACCATGAACTTAAGCTTACGACTAAATAAACTAAACTAATCGTACACACCTCGATCCTACGATAACTTTATTGGAAGAACATCACTTTCTAATGACTATTTATAGGAACTATCATATCAGTCACAAATTTTCTTACATAAAATTACATATAATTCGTGTATACGTAAATATAATACCGACTTATGGCCGTCTGTGATTTTACCTTCGTTAGAAGGATTAGAACAGAAACATCCTTATGACTTGTCTGCTCACTAAACTATTTGAGCCCCAATGCTACAAAAAATCGAAGGATAGAGCAGTAACTGAAAAAAAAAATACAGCTCTCTATTACCTCACACAGGCCACCGTAAGTCGGTATAATATCGAATGTTCTATTATAATATAATCAGTCTTTTAATTAATTAAAATGGACGCAATGGTTTTTAGGATAACTCTTTGTAAACTCTTTTCACAATAGGAAGAAACAGACACACACGTGGAAATTTATTATTTATTTGAAATACAGGGTGATCGGTAATTCGGTGCATTCCTTGAATTGGGTGACCCTAGACCTAATTTTGACCCCGGTAGCTTGTGTTCCAAACTAGGTGTTTTAGAGAAATCGAACTTCAAGTTTTTCGAACAATTTGAACCTAACCACAACTGATTGGCTGATTGTGAAAAATCTTTGCTGTTGTGACCAAATTTACAGAACCTTACTCGTCAGTCGCGTCATCTGGTGTGCACAAAAACTGCTATCACCCTGTTTATTAAGGCCAATCTTATAGTCACGTGAGGTTTTTTAGGCCACTTTATAGCTCCCCTCCACCTCCGCCTTGGTAATACCACAAGAAGTTTTAGGCTACTCTTTTCCAGCACCACGTGCATTTTAATTATTAAAAATATCAGATACCTTTACAAAAAATTTCATTTCAGTTTATAATTCATTATTGTTAAAAAACATCAACACGTCACTAATAAAATCATTCTTTTTTTATCCCACGAAAAAAATACGTGATTGTCACATTAACCCATCGCCCATTGTGATTATTCGTTAATTTTTTCTGATCCCCCTCCCCTTTTCAAACCTCACGTGGTTAAAAGACGAACCCTTATATCGAATACCGCGTCTTCACGATAAGCAATTCATTCCAATTTACACAAGCAAATCCAAAGTGGCGCAGGAACTTGCTATCGTGAACAGAGTTTTAACATTACCTCGCATAGGCTTGTCTTATAAACTAGGGACCAGCATGAATTAACTGATTTGAGTATTCAATTTAACTAACACAATTTTAGAATACCCAGAGCGCATGTTAAATTAAAAAATACTCAAATAGTATACAGTCTTATTATTAATAATATGTTTAAATGTAATAAAAAATCGCAAAATAGCGCAGTCATCTACAAAATTATTATTAGTAAATGCGAAACCTGAATATAGTTTGTTCAGAATAATTAACTGAATCGATTCCAATCAATTTTAAATCATGTTATATTTTGCCAATTTTTTTTTTTTAAGTTTACTAGTTGGACACCGAGCGACACTAACAAAATTTTATTATCAATGAGCTCAAGACGTCGCTAGAGGCGCGCGCGCGGCGGTGCCGCGTGGTGACCACGTTTTTGTGCGGACAACCAGGTAACAGAACAAGCTTAGTGATTTTTCATGATAGTTTTGAAATTTTGTTCATAGATTCTTTACATAAAAATACTAGACACGTGTTTCAGATTTCGCATATACTAAAACTAATGTTGTATACACGTAAGGTGTACATACCTCGTCAGGTTTATTGGAAAGGAGGATAGTTATGTGGCTGGGGGGGATATCTGCCCATAAAATACGGATTGTAGGTCTGAGTGTTTTGCACAGGCGGTGCAGTCGTCGACGTTGAGGGCCGCGGCGGTACTTGAGGCGTCACTGCCACTCGTGCAGAAGAGTTAGAGTACGATTGATGAATGTTAGGTACATCTGAAAGATATTTGACATATAACCGAATGCAATACTTATCCTTTAGGGATTGCGACCTCAGAATACAATTACAATGAATGCACAGTGTTAAACCTTTGGATTGCATCTATTTGTTACAAAAAGTAGTCAACGTTGTTTATCTAGTTACGTTATAGCCAACGACCTTCTTATTTTTCTGTGGCCATATGTGAAATTTTATGTATTTAGCAGAATAATATAACCATTATTGTAAAAATACTTTCACACCGTGCTCGGTGGCCATAACTTCTCTTCCTCCGTTTTTAATACCCAATGTAGTCTTGATTTTTACCAATTAACGGTTTACTGTCAGCAATTTCAGATAAACAAACTACGTAGGTACCTACTTACTTTATCTAAAGCTAATACCTAATTAACAATTGCCATCCTGATTTCCTGGGGAACCGCATTCCACAGAGAAATAGACTAAAAGAAGAATGATCGGTGAATTCGGTTTTGCGATGAGCGCAGACTCCTATTATGATAGGCACAGATGTATTGAAAGTGGGGAGTAAGGTAACTAGGGGAAGAGGGAGAAACAAGGAAAGAAAATAAGGTGATTTGCTCCCTACGCAGACGTATGGGCAACCACTTAAGAAGATACCGGTGCTCTGAGACATGATCATATTTACGCAGGTTGAACACGAATCGAATGCAGTAATTTAGACGACGGTCAAGTTTATCGATGAGATCCGCATTTAGGTCAAAGTAGCACACATCATCATAATCGATAATAGGAAAAAATAAGGACTGTACAAGCATCGTTTTTGTATTTGAGGGAAAAAAGTTTTTCAAACGATTGATCCCATCGATTAATGCCTTAAAAGTACAGGCTGTTATTTTTCGGATTTCAGCCGGTTCGATTCCAGAGTGTGGCAAGCGAAGGAATGTTTCCTTTGTGTAAAATTTGCTATCTCCAGTATTTAGAGTACTTTTTGGCATCAATACAAACAACAATGAGAGAAAAATAAAATAGCGAAGTTCGGCAGGCCACGCTTCATACAAAAACCTTCCAACCTGTTTGTTTACCTGTATTTAATAAAAGTAAAACCGTTATTTAATAAAAATCAAGATGACACTGGCTACTAAAAACGGAGAAGAAAGGAGAATACGTTAGACTAAACAATAGTCGAGTGCAATTAGACAATAAGGTAGAACGAAGTTTATAGTGGTCGGATTTTCGTGGGTTTTTTTTTTATTGAGTTTCTGGAGGAGTAGAAGTTAAAAAAAATTTCACCGCTCGCGAATTTTTTTTGTTTAATTTCCTTTGGTAATTTCTTTTTTCGTTAATGAATAACTTCAAATTCGATGAATTCATATTATGGCGTAATAGTACGACCTGCGTGCATCCATTTAATGCCAATTTGGTCTGTTTCTTTGTTCTTTAGCCATGTTATGAATAATTCAAGTATTTTTTGGATAAGTTACTATTTTCTTCAATTATTTCTTAAATATCGAATTCTAAGACAAAGATTTCTTTTGAAATTGGTAGCTCTTGCTTCTTTACAGACAACTGGATCAGAAAATTTTCATGAAAACCACTTTCATGAGTGTAGTGACTTAAAATACATTAGCAAATGTCAGAATATCATCTACGTTAATGAAGGTATTTTGTTTTTTCGACATGTTCTATTTTAATAGAAAAATTTCACATGAGTTTACTCAATGTGAAATTTTTGTCCAAATCCTCATTTTATTAGCTATCTAATGAGGTATACAACAAGTATACAACAGTAGGATATGCTCTCATACTACGAGAACTACCCTCATGCGCAAAAGTGTCTTCTGTATGGCTCCTATCATATTTAATAAATTACCTAAAAGTTGGAGAGAACTGCCCTTGTCACTTTTCAAAAATAAGCTAAGAAATTTTTTAATCAGTAAAGTGTATTACAATGTTATAGATTTTTTAAATGAAAAGGACTTTTCTATTCTGACTAGTAATATGCATAGTAAATAATAACAATTTAATCATGTGAATCTTAAATCAATTGGCGTTTGACTGCTTACTATTGAATATTCTGGACATAATTTATCTATTTTGACTATAATATACTTATACTATAATATCTTGACATCAATTATTATTTATTTGTTTTGTATTTTGTAATGAAATTTAGAATTACTATAATTATGTAAAATGCAATTAAATATAATTTTTTATAATACCTACAAAATTTGTACGCCGTTAGTGGCAAAACATGGACGCACACAACATCTATTAACTCAATACCTTGCATGTTTGATTATTCAGTTTATGTAAACGCATGTTTGACAAATAAATTATCTTTATCTCTATAATAACTAGAAAATCGTTTAAGGATACTTGTTAAATATTAGTTACTGCTGAAAAAGTTAAAACATGACAAAAGGCCTCTATAGCTAAAAATTGGGAGCGATATCGGTATCCGTATTGATATTAAATTGCGTGCAGATACCCAAGCTTGCTACTAATTTTAAATAAAATCGTGAGAAATCGTTACGTTATAATTACGATAATTTTTGTAAAGCACGATGCCAGGATTTGTATGAAATCTGGTCCCACCCTCCAATAGCTATGTGTATTATAATGTTGGATAGGTATTTTTAAACTGCACAAAAATTACTATGGTGCCAAGTTGGAAATCTTAGTCCGTTCAGAGTTATGCAGTATTAAACAACTCAGTTTAACAATAGTCAAAAATAATATTTTTCCCTAATCTAATGCACTTTTTGAATTAACACTAGTATTATCTACATAACTAAAAAAAAATCCCTTCGTCTGATGATAGCTGTTCATCAGACGAAGGGATTTTTTTTTAAAATAGAATACAATTGTACGGTATTTTCGCCTCCTCTCTTACGACGTGGTGTAGAGGTGGCAACCCCAGCATCACCGTGCTCAGGTTGGTCCTGGATCACCAAACTAAAGAGCTGTATGTGATGATTGGTTGAATGACTGTGGTGTATAGCCAGTAGGTGATTTTGGGGGCTCAGGCCCCAACTCCTGCCGAGCAGAAATTTCGACAATGCGTTGCCACATGTTTTCCGATTTCAGAATTGCTACCGCTATCACAAACCACTTTTATACAACCACCGGTATATGATGATAGCGGTAGTTATGTAGATAATGGTCCGCCTCTGTACTTCTGTGCTTGAAGTGTTAAATAAATAAATAAATACTAGTGTCAATTCAAAAAGTGCATTATATTAGGGAAAAGCATTATTTTTGAATGTTGTTAAACAGACTTGTTTAATACCGCATAACTCTGAACGGACTAAGATTTGTATGTTGGCCCCATAGTAACTTTTGAGCAGCTTAAAAATACCTATCCAACAATATATAACCCATAACTATTGAAGGATAAGACCAAAATTTGTATCATCCTTTATCAGCGGCCTCATTCCACCTCGTCTGCTATAATAAATTATAGAGTACCTCCAAATATTTTTTTATCTGTGGATAGCAGATATAATAAGGATATTTTTAGGATAATATTTACGTTGACCGTCGCACAAATTTTTTGAGAAAAAAGACCTTCTTTAACTTTAACATAGACAATTTCCTGATTATTGTGAATTAATTTTTAGTCACTTCACTCGTAAAAGTAGTTTTCTTGAATATTTTTACGTCTAGTTATCTGTGAATAAGCATCAGTTACAAATTTCAATAGAAATCTTAAGTCTTCAAATTCGAAATTTAAGAAATAATAGCACAAAATAGGAAATTTAGAAAAAATTCTTGAAATATGGCTTACATCGACAGTATGAACAAAGAAACGAGACAAAATTGGAGTTTAATAGATGCACGCTGGTCACACTAGCACGCCATAATACGAATCCATCGAATTTGAAGTTATTCATAAACGAAAAAATATATATATACCAAAGGAAAGTAAAAAAGAAAAAAAAAATATCACGAGCGGCAAATTTTTTTTTTTTTTAACTTTCTTCTCCACTCCTCCAGGAACTCAATAAAAAAGTCCCATGATTTCAGGCCGCGCATGGGCCTCTGACTTCTACATTTCTCGATTATAGAATAAGATTTTGTAATGAAGAATTCTATACTCAAGTAATGAATTCACCAAGAAATTACTTAGCAACAAGTAACTACTTGTTTAGAAATACGTGTTAATGTTTTGTGCCATTTCCATAACTTACGGTTAGAGGTTGTTGGATATGGCTGTGAATAGTAGACTCTGTTGGGTGGTGGCGGGACGGCCGGTTGGTACGGCAAGTACGTGGCAGGAGCGGCCACCGCCCTCACAGAAAGTGGATGGGGCGCGTTAGGGGGATGCGGGCCACTAGGGGGATGGGCTGCGCTCGGCGGGCGGGGTGCGCCAGGAGGTTGAGATGCGTTGGGTAGACGCGACGCAGTGGACATGTGCGCTGCACTTTGTGAGAGCGACATTGTGCCAGCCGTTCCGCTGGAGTACGTTCGGACCGCAACGTTCGTGCTTGTCAGATATCCGCTGGAGCTCGCGACCGCTGCCGAAGGCCCACTCTCTACTTTATGACCGTTGACGAAGTGGCTAAATCCGTTGGCTGCACTACTACTTATGTTTGAAGAGCTTGGTCTACTTCGATCTGTGTTTATTATTTCTTTTGTGCGAGATTCATTCACGTGATTTCTGTCAGAATTTAAAGTCGAGGCTGAAAAGTAAATAAAAATTATATTGGTTAGCCACAAAATTCTGAACAACATAAACAATATTGAAGAGTCAAGGTCAAATTTAGGTCAGGACAAATTTAACAAACGTCTAAGGGCCGGTTTTTCAATCGCCAGTTAACGTTTATCCGACGAATAAGTTGGTCATTTTGACAGTTTTCGTATGGACATTCTGTTAAAATGTCACATTTACTCTTCAGGTAAAACTTATCTAATGATTGAAAAATCGGCCCTAAGTTGGCAAAATTTATAAAAACAAATGGCTAAGTGTTGTGTTATGCTTGATAACTCTTTGAAACTAGTATGTAGTAATTTTATGAATTTAACATTTTTGCCACTGGACCTTTGGGTTACGTTAGATCAAAATACATTAATACAATAATTGTTAATTCATTATAGGTAAAAAAATATTTTACATGTCACACATGTGTTGTTTTTTTTTGTAACACGTAATTAATTGCATAATGTCTTCTTTTTCAATTTTATTGATATTCAATTTTTTTTGCAATTGAATGTTATCTTATAACGTGTACTGTTTTAAATGTAGACACGCTGTAAAAATTGGTAGTATAGTAAATTAAATGAATGTTTGGCTTACAATTACGAATCACTTCCAACAATGCCTGTAACACTGACGTGTCACTAGAGGTGTGACTGATTGGGTTTGATCTCCTGGTGAGTGCAGTCAGCGATTGTAGAAGTGAAGATTCATCCGTTCCGACACTAGGTACGGGCGGCTAAAAAGTACATCAAAATTTAGTAAAATGTGTCGCACCTTCAACATTTTGTCGTTTTTTTAAAGATTCATAACTGTTATACTTACAGTTTCCACAACAGGTCTTTGTTTTAAAACGCATCCCATTAGCTGAAGTAGGAACTGTCTGGGCACTGTAGATGTTTCCTGGAAATAATAAAGTGATAAAATTAATACGAGTAACTAAGGAGATAGACAAAATGTTTTCCAAAGCGTACAAAAATAAATGTATTGCAAATAATAAAAAAAAATAGAATTTACGAAAATGATTTAAAGTTCTATGGCAGACGTAAAAAACAAACATAATAAATAGTATTTTTTTTATGATTTCGCTATATTTTGCCATGTAATATTAAGAAAGATCGGAACAGGGAAAAACAATAATGAAACGCACAGCGGGAAAAAAAAGTAAAATATTCGCATCATATCATAACTTAAAATTGAATACATCATTATAATTGTTTAAGTTTTCTTATCCATAAATATTTACTATCGAATAAATAGTTTAATTTCGACATTTGTTTTTTTTTTTCAAGTTGCGGCCAGGCATTAAACCCATATTTATCGATAGCTGGTATCAAACAAGTTTTGTTAGAGATAAAATGTTCTAAAGCGTCACGTTTCTAGCGACCACAACGACGACAACGAATAGACTAAAAAAAATCCTTTTTTGCAAAAAATAAAACCGACTTCAAAAACACAGAAAAGTGAAAAATAACTTTAGCTTCTGAAGTCGGTGACTTTTGATTGTTTGATTTACTTTTTTTGTCACCGAATACTAAGGCAGTGCGTCCTGCACTGCCTTAGTATTAAGACCATATGGAACAAGGAACAAGACTCTGCAAAGCTTCCCAAACGTTGTCCCGCCCAGGTGAATTGTTTTATTAGCCTCCGTCTCGAATTTTTTCTTACAAAACTGCAGATATTTCTAAAAACCTCGAAACGACCGCCCCTGATAACAACTGAGCTCGGGTTGACGTGTTCGTTGAACATTGTCTGGGGTTAGAGTTCAATCGGAGACCATTGGTATTGAAGAATCAACAATCACAATCAACGGCCATCCAGCATCCGCTGCAAGGCAGCCTGCTGCATTCAGACAGTATGCTGATGTCATCTGAAAATCTCAAGTGTGAGATGTAGTCACTGCTGATGTTAATGACAAGTCCTTCCCGACGAGTCCTATTTAGACACATCCTCCAATGCGCTGTAATCAATTTCTGGGATATTACAGAAAATGATACAGGAACTGTATAAAGACGACGACATTTATTACAAAAGAAAGCTGCCTGTGCACCTGCGCCCCACGAACTCTTGATCATGTGGGCGACGCCGACGTGCCAGCCCTTAAAAGTATTAAGACTTCCATGCCAGTAGTCAGTATTAGACGTCCAAGTTAGAGAGTAGGCGACAATGCATTGGTCCATTTCTAATCACGGAAACCAAAATGGCTGATAGTACATAGGTTTTAGTAAATATTTCCCTTACTGCTTGTAGGCTTTGACTGCATGGTTAATCTGGGCTTGGATGACCGATAAACAATATTTAAGAGGCAATTCGTACGTTTATTTAAATTTATATCTATGCACTGACGGCGTCACCAGTACCATTTTGATAGATTTTTTTTTTTGAAAGCTTGTATTTCGGAAACAGGGCGCTTTAGAATATTTTCTCATACAATACTTGTTCGTGTTAATAACAGCTATTGATTAATACAGGTTTTATGCGAGACTAATAAAATCAAAGTAGTATTGATGTCATCAAAAGTGAATAGTTTCTAACTTTGATAGCTTATATCTCGGAAACGTGACACTTCAGAACATTTTGTCTCATTTAAAACTTATTTGTATTGATGCCAGCTATCGATTGATATAGGTTTTATGCATGACTGATCAAATCAAAGTTCTGCTGAAGATGCCATTAGTGAATGGACTTTCACAGCTCATATTTCGGAAACGTGACACTTTAGAACAGTGTATTACAACGTGTGGGTCGCGTCTATAGGTCACGAAAATAACCTCGGTAAAAAAAAAACAATAAAGTTTAAAAAAGGTAGATTTATTAAGAAAATGTTAACTTAAGGATATAAACATTTTGTATGTAAATACCAATTAACAAGAAAAAATAAAACCAAGTACTAGTCCATCTTAATGCGACGGTTGGGCTTGTTGTTCATGAACCAATTTCTCCCATCGTAGATCCGTTTTCATCATTTGTTCTTTCAGTCTAGCAATAAATCCACGGTTTGCACCAGTCATGGCTTTTGCTCCGTCACTACAAATAATAATGCATTTCTTTGCCCAATTGATATTCATATCTGGCGTAGCTACAAGGAACATGTTATGCAAGCACTTGCCTGTAGTATTGGTGGGAAGTGCTCTACAAAATAGTATTTATTCCATTCATTTTTTATTGGATTCAAAACGCACAAAAGCTACAAACTGCGCACAACCCGTAATATCCGTAAATTAAACAAATTGCAAGGACACAAAAGTTTTTATTTTTTCTATATCGCTTATCCTGCGTTGAATGGTAGTGTCAGAGAGAGGTATTCTTTAGAGCTTTTGGACCTCTTGTTTGCGCAACATAATCTCTGCTATATCTAAAGCTGCTGTTAAAATCGAATTTTCGGGCAATAGTGTTTTCCGAGTGTTTTTAGAGGTTTTTCTGCTTGACGCGACGGCATCGGCCTCGGTTGCGTATGCGCAAATAAATTGCGAATTGGCGCCTTTTCAATGTAAAAAAAGGGTTAATTATGTATTATCCGAATCGTAATTATGCAAATGCATAAAAATGTTGTATAGATTGAATATTATATTCAATATGTTACCATAATAAAATACATGAAAAAAGCGAAGGGTCACGAAATATTTATTGTTACTATGGGGGTTATGTCATGAAAAAGGTTGAAATACATTAACATAGAACATTTTGTCTCATATAAAACTTGTTTGTATTGATGCCAGTTACCGATTAATATAGATTTTGAGAAGTGGCTGCAACTTTGAAAAAAACAAATGGCAGAAGTTCATACAAAAATTCGGCCAGGCTTCATACAAAAAACTTCCAAGGCCCTTATGAAACGTATATAGATGAATAAAATAAAACTCAGTTCTAATTTCAGTATTTATTTCAAATAATAATTAATTAATAATAATCGTATAGTATAGAGTGAAATGAAACATCGATGCACAAACGATTATCACGATTCAGTAAATCTTTCCGAACTTCATCATTTATTAGTTGTTCCATACATTTTGACCGTGTAGGTATTGCACTTTTGTAGGAAACAGCTGATTAAAAAAGTTAGGAATGATGAACTGAATACGTGATAATCGTTTGTGCGTAATGTCCTTTCCACCATGTCACAGATAATATAATACTATGTACAATAAATACCCAATCCCATACAAAGAAATGTTACCACCCTAAGTCTAGCTATTGAGCTAGGTATTTTCTTTTCCTCCATTTTTTGACAGATGGCAGCATCAGCGTCTCACTAATTGACAGAGACTGTAGTTTTACAACGCCATCTAGAAGTCGGCCTAGTTACTAGGTGCGTTGTCGTGAGTTAATGTTGGGTCATAAAAGACAATGGCTATATTTTTTATTATTTTGGATTTTATTCAAAAAGTTTGATAAAAGTGGGTGCAAGATAAACAATGGATATAGCAGAATAAATTTTTTTCTTATCATTTTATATACCCAGAAGTACCTAAAGTATTGGTCCTACAGTAAAAACGTATATATAACATAACTTGTAGGAAAAATGTAGTTAATTATAATTATTGAAGCAACTGTAACGATATTATTAATGGTTTTCGAGAAACGAGCAAACAACTGAACAAAGGGACCTTTACCCCACTCTCCCACCGCCCGGCTCATTGCTCATCCTCGGGGAATTTAAGTATATTTATCAGGACACCTTGAGAAAACGGTGTACCAACTTTAAAAACTACGGGGGTTTTTTTCTAAACGACCAATTTTTAGCTAATTTTTACCCGACTGCTAAGGTAGGGTTATGTTTTTCGCGCGCATCTTGTATTTTTCTTTGTAATTTTTTTTATTACCTTGTATCTTCAAAACGGCTGGATGGATTGCGACAATTATGGCGTTGTTATATTTTTCTTAAAAACCCAACTGCCATCAGACAGGTGTACGAAAAAAAACATGATGGATTTTAGGCGCGAAACAGTAATATGTTAATAAAAAAAAATCAAACCAGTCGAGTGGGGTTTCAAAATGAAGGGTTTTAAAAGGTGATTACAAAAATATATTCAACTTATATGTTTAAATTTAATTAGGAATAATATAATAATATTTGCTGTCTTGCTCTGATATTTTAAATTATTAACTTGACTTATACTAAGACAAGTCTTTTTTGACATCGACTGGTTGGTACAACAACCGACATAAAGATGCAAATCTTTTGTCATTGACTGAATAGAAACGGTAAATTGAAAACTGACGATACTAAATATTTGGCTACATTAAAATTGGTAAAAGTACTAGTTGCTAAGCAAGTTATTTTTAAAATGTTCACTTGCCAAACATTAGGTTTGCGTAATGAGTTATGATTATTTGCGTTAAATTATGCGGAACATTGTTTGAGAAGTGATAATTTGTCTATTTCTTTCTGACGAACAAGGGATACCCAGATTTTTTATTTTGTTGACTTATTTACATGAGATAAAATCACTTTTATTTTATTATTATACCTCCTCTGCATTTTCTTCCTTTACTTTTATTTCGGTTTTTTCGTCATGGGTGTCATTTTTGTGGTTTTTGGGGTCGCTGATACCGGAAATTAGGTCAAAATGGAAATTCAAGATGGCGCCAACATTTTTTTTTTTTTTTTCGTCATGGGTATAATTTTCATGGTTTTTTGGGGTCACATAACGAAAAAGAGGTGAAAATAAAACATAGAAAAAAAAAAAAACAATTCTCAATTTTTTTTCTTCGGTTTTCCCTGACTCAATTTTGGCCCTTCACCACTGCCCCCTACCGCTTTCCCTGTCTTAACATGTATATTGATTATGCAGTTTTATTAAATAAAGGGTGTAACAAGATCCTTAACGAAGCCGAAAAGTACTTGTTTGCCCCGTCATTGCGATCATTTTTTTGTTCTAGACCATACCTAGGAACCTTCTAGTTACGGAGATATTGGGGGTCAAAGCTCCAACTTTTCCATATTTTTTTTTTAAAATTCGTTTTTTAATGTAAGATTTTTACTTGTAAACACCTTCACGACCCCCGTATTATTCAATCCATCCATCAGCGCAGTGTTTTGAGTGCGTTACATTCGAGTCCTACCGTAAAATGTGATTATTCACCCCAAAAAAAAAGTCGTTTCACAATAATCTTTGCGTAAAGTAACTTAGTTTGGTGTACATAATGCTTGGTTGACGGCTTCGTGAAGAGTCCATTTACACCCTGTACTTGTTACTCGACACGGTTGATTTAATAGAATTAATCTATAATTTACTAATCGACAAATGCCCACGCCGATGACGCCGCCGTTCACGCCGCGCCGCCGACGGCTTGAACATCAGCGCACGCGTCTAGTATACAGAGTGGAAACTTTCAGTGGGGCAGTAAGGGGAACTACCTTAACCGTTGTAGCTACACGAAAATTGTTTTAAGAGGCTACCTATAATTAGATCCCCACTACCAGATTTTCAAAAAAAAAATAATGTACCTTTAGCAAGAAAATGGCCATTTCACACTTTTTTTTTTTTATTGATGCCAATCCTGTTTTTAATACTGATCAAAAACTTCTATGGGACCAACCCAGGTTAGAGTACTAAAAGAGTCAAATTGCAAAAAAAAAATTCCATAAATCAAATTTTCACGAAACATTACGGATAGTCTTCCAAGACCATTTTTGTTTAGCTGCAACGGTTAAGGAAGTTCTCCTTACTGCCCCGCTGAAAGTTTCTAACCTGTATACAATAAAAATACAAATACTCGAGCTCGTTTCAATAGTCTACGACATGATAACTACGATGTATCCAATTAAAACATACTACATAATTATAAATAATAACCAGATGAATAAATGTGGACGAGGCAAAAGGAGTATTTAAGGATCGTAGCAGGTGGCGATCAGTGGTTTCTGACTACCCCCATGGGAAAATAGTATGAGTTTATATATGTATAAATATATAATAAGTGAAACTGAGAAACTAGACAAAGCAGTACTAAAGCGTAGCCACTTATGAATTAAAAAAATAAACGTAACCAATAAGTAAAAAAACCGGTCAAGTGCGTGTCGGGCCACGCACAATGTAGGGTTCCTTAGTGGCCCATCGAAATATGCGTAGTGGCCTCCGAACGATGATTTTTATTGTAATAGGAAAAAAAAAACTTACACTTGTAGTTGAAAAACCTGTGCTCCCATACATTATGTTTAGGAAAATATGTTATCCAAGTACATTATATAAGTTGGTCGACTATTACTCGTAAACTTGTAAAGTCTTCTTAGCTGTGATAGTTTTCCTTTTAATTTCGTTATATATATTACCACCATGAGTTTTTTCACACACCCAAACACAACCGTTTAGCTGGTAGAAGGGCCTGCCTTGAGTCTAACAAAAATTTGCTCTTTATTTTATATATTTCTTAAACGAATCCCTTAATCGAACAATTATTGGAATAAACTTGCAATATTTTTTAAAGAACTATCCAACGACATACCACACTATGCGGTACGCGAGAAAAAGAAATCCCCACTTTTCGTGTAGGTGGTACAGGAGATACCCCCTAAAAAAATACGTTTCGAGATTTTGTCGGCGTAACTAATCAGTATATTTTTTTTTTATCATGTATATGTTCTCCCGTTTGACACGTACATCATTAACAGGATGTTTCATAATTTTTATTCAAATTTTTTATTATTATTTTTCTTTGTACCTATTATGGAAGATAAAAAAAAATCACGCTTAGAGCTATTTTACGTCGGGTAAACTGAGTGGATGACCTTTGTAAGACGACTAAAAAGTCTCGGTGTATAGGAACAGGGTAATTTGTATTATTCTAGTAAAATAGAAGGAGGTTGTAATGAATTGTTGATGTATCGTGAGAGCGACCAATGAAATTTTCCGTTTCTTCTCTATTAATTTAGTAATTTACAAAAAACAGATCAATAATCTCTTCCACTTACCAAAAGTACGATATCCGATTCTTACTAGAATTCCGGATGTAACCGGAGAGAGTTTTCTATGAACGGCTACACAAAATTAATGTGAAATTACGAATACCGTCACGCAAAATAAGGGCTTTGGGCGTGAAGTTGCGGACACCAGCTTGTTATACAAACACCGAGCATTAAACAGCAATTCCACACAAACGGAGTCCTTGCTGGGACGGAGCATTAAAACAAAACGAAATAACAACCACTTGAGAGGGTGCTAATTTTAAAAAAGAAACTTCTTTTTATAGATAATTCAGTAGAATTCGCCAATGCAAAAGTCAAGTTGGTAACGGCAGTGAAATGAATATATCACTATATCTGCCACAAAAAAAAAAAAACTTACATTTTCCATCTGCGTATTTTGATGTGTCAACTGCGACAGCAGACCTTGAAATGGCACCTGGTGAGTCGACCCCTGTATGAACGTAATACATTAATTATTGACTAAATTGTGTCTAACATTAGTTCACTGAAATATTTGGTGACGGTGTTCAATACGATTTACCTCTACATAATCCACCAGTAAGCGCCCCAAATCCGGATTTGTTGTTGTTAATAATACGTTCCGAAGATCTCTAAATCGTTTAACCTTTTGCTCATAGAGGATCATTTGGTAATCCACATCGCGCTCGATTAGTTGCAATTCCTGTCGTTTCAGCTCCATCCTAAAGACATGTTGAAAGTTTAGTTATGCAATACTTTCATACAAGCAGGCGTGTGTTAGCATGTAGCAGCTATTTTCTAATTTCAAATAAGCGATCTCCAGTCAACCGTACAGTCGTGATGATTACCGGATAGTTTGGTGAACAGACCACAGAGGGCGCGATAACGCTTAATAACACTACACCATAAAACCAAGAGCCACTGTATCATTATTTAGAATTTTAGGTAATTGTCATCGCTGTGCAGGCTCACCCCATGTGTATTGCTTGCAATTGGAATATTTTTCAATGTCATTGATTCAAGTGATGTAAGCGAGATGTATACAGGGTGAATTTTTCAAGTGGGCGTTCATGGCAAAATCCGAAACTATGAGGAATAACGAAAAATACTCAAAGGAGTCTCGGTGGGCCCGAGACTAATTTTAAACTACATCATTTCGAAACTACAACATTGGATTTTCGAAAAACCAATATTCCTAGCCAGGAATCGAACCCGTAAATTTTGAAAAAAAAAACACTGTATTATTAGACCATTCGATAGCGTCGCTATTAAGGATCAATTTCTCAGAAGTAATGGCATTCGGCAAACTAAAGGAAAGAGCTCATCTATACTCATATTATAAAGCTGAAGAGTTTGTTTGTTTGAACGCGCTAATCTTAGGAACTACTGGTTCTAATTAAAAAAATATTTTAGTGTTGGATAGCCCGTTTACCGAGGATATAGCCTATATAACATCACGCTACAACCAATAAGAGCGCAGTAGCAATGAGAAATGTTGTAAAAACGGCGAAAATTTACTCCTGTGGGAGCTTCCGTTGCATGCGCTGCGCAAACGGTTAAAATTACGCAACAATCATCTACGACTGAATTGTTCCTCTTAAAAAGTTTAAAAAATATCCGCGATAACATCCTTTAAGGTTAACTCCCTATAACCTTTTTTTTATGGTAATCAAATTTGTTCTAAACTAATGCAAAATCAAAATCAAAATCAAAGCATTTATTTCAAGTAGGCCAGTTACAGGCACTTTTGAATTGTCGAAACAAAGACAACAGTAAAATAAAGCTACAGTCCCAGTCACAAGGCACAAAAACTGTGAAAGTACTGTAATTGCCCATCCCTAACGTAGATCTCTATGGAGAAGAACGGGCAAGAAACTCCATAGACACTTTTAAATCAGAAATGCATTATTAGGGATGGTGTTTTTATATACTAATATCCTCCTCCCATCCTCTCTCTCTGTTGTGACGCAGACGAAGTTGCGTGGAGCAGCTAGTTTTTAACAAAATACGAAACATTATCTAACCAGTTAGTATTTATCTACGAAACGTCGAACAAAATCACTATTGTCGCCAATTCACTTCACGTTCTTTTACCGCAAAGAGATGATAAAAATGAAATAAAAGTAGATTGATGTAAAGTCGACTGCCCTGCGGGATCAGCTCATTAAAATTTTCCTTTAACTCAAACTCAAAACATTCATTTAAATTGGACTATCACAGGCGCTTTTGAATGTCAAAGAGAAAAGGATGAAGCTGCAGTCCCAGTCAAAAGCTTAGTAAATTGTGAACGTACTGTAGTTGGCCATTGGGTAGATGGAGAAGAATCATCATTCATGTTGAGATTATACACCTAAAGGCCGTTTTAACATTATTCGATAACGATAACGACACAATATCGCTGTACTGGTAGTTTCATTTATCCGATGTCAAGACGACATTAACTAACAGCTTGTATGCGTTATGCCACTGAGCAGTCTCGAGTGCCTAGTCGCGTCCCGCCAGCCACTTGCATCGTTACAAAATTCATACATTTTACTACCAGTCCAACGATATCGTGTCGTTATCGTTATCGCTTAGTGTGAAAACGGCCATCCTCGATACAACAGAAATTAAAATAAACAGTAGCAGCTAAGTGATGACCACTCCTAACTGACAGTGTCCGTTTACGAACATGATGCATTCAGTTCATCCATCTAGAAGGGAACTAAACAATCTGGCACGTACCACCATCAGCGAAACGTTTAAGTGGGCATGACATTCCGTCTTAAGTTTACCGTATGTCATTACTTCCCAGAATTTGAACCTTAGTAGCACGACACTGTCGAATGGTGTAATAATAGTGTTTTTTTTTCAGAATCATCGGGTTGGTTTCCTGGGTAGGAACATCGATTTTTTATTGCTTAAAAATATGCAGTTTTAGAGTTTATCGAAATCAGGCCCGAGACTCCTTTGAGAATTTAACGCTTACTCTTATAGTTTCGGATTTTGACATCCGCGCCCAATTGAAAAATTCACCTGTGTACAAAACATATAATGCTTTGCTTACTGAATTAAATACTAGTTCGGAAAAGTATTTTGGCTCATTATATTTTTTGTATTGACCTTTTGCTTTAGTTGTTATATCGCACAGCATTTTATTTCCATTTCAACCCCGCAGGTATTTTATCATTAAATTCTTTACCATTAAGATGTTAGTTTTCATTAAAGTAAACCGGACAACTTTATTTGACGAGATAGATGTCTAGAAAATTTTGCATTATGCAAGCTATAAACATTATTACATACTGAATGCTAAAAATTCGCTTCTCAAAATATTATAATTGGAATTAGAACGCGCTCCGCTTATAAACACTCGCCGATTCATGACCACTCTCATACTTCATCATATCAAACAGAAATTCCCGGTAAAATAACACAGCGTCAATTATTATTACTTAAATATATCTCAATTTATATCATGCGTACAAATTAATATGGAGAAGAATCTTATCATTTCAAACCTGAGGTCCTGCTGCACACAAGCATCGCAGAGAGTTTCAACTACTTTGGAGCACTCCGCTTTCCTCGCTTTGCTTGGCCCGGCTGGGAACAAAATAAATACGCGCCAAGCAAATAACATTAGCTATCCTAAGTTTATTTTATTACTAGGTATATAAATATGAGCAAAATGCATTGAACTTATTAATTGTGATACGGTTATAAGAAGTTGAACTTAAACAAACGCAATTTTTATAAACAAAGGATTACTATAATTTATTTATTTAACACTTCAAGCACAAAAGTACAGAGGCGGACTTAAAATTGGAACTATTCACTATTCCACTGCAAACTCATAACGTTTGTTGAGTTGTTGTCACCACCGGAACAAAGTTAAATAAATAAATATACAACATAATAAATTAGAACACGATAGCTTCACTTTACGTGGTGTAATTAGTCATGTAAGCATCAAATTTTTTTTAGTCATCCTTGGTTTATCAAACCCATGTATAAATGAGTTTAAAGGTATATCTGATTTTGAACCAAACACAAACGTATGCTTTTTAGAGCCTATGTTATCGTTTAAATATAATAAGTCTTAGATTATCTTTTATATTCTTGGATTACCTAGCCGCATCGAAACCAAATGCACTTTTGTCCAACAAAATTGAGCTAAACTGAAATTTTTACATGAACATTTTAATCAGATTTTCTTTTTATGCCTGGTCTTTTTCAAATTCTGTTGGGGTTGGCTGCTAGTCTAACCAGATGGATCAGAATACAGTATATACATACAGCGACCGTCTAATGATTTCTAAATTTACGGGGTTCCACGACGCCCTTAGATAAGATGGGTTTACAAATATGTAATATAAAATTAATTGAAATAAGTACTGGTAGCACTTATTTCTATTAATTTTATATATATTTTTTTTAATTTACCATATTTTCTACGACATAATTTTTTACAATATTATCTTTTTTTTCCTTGAAAAGTATTGCTCCAAATTATCTGTGGTATGATTTACTATTAATTAAAATATTTTTAAAATTTGAAGACGATCGTTCTACATCCACTTAGGACAATACGAAGCAGTTAACATAGTTTTTCAATACACCTCCTCATTTGGGGCTGAATGTTTATAATCTCAGCAAAGACATTCCGAAATATAATCTGTTATATTGCCCCATACAATACCTGTTTATATAGATATTTTGCTTGACTAATAAAACCAAAGTTGTAATGAAGCCATGAAGATACCATCAGTGAACAGATTCTGACATTGATAGCTTATATTTCAGAAACGTGACGCTTTAGAAATTTTGTCTACAAAACATGTTTGTCGTGGTAAGTTAGGCCGGTCAGGCTTCATAAAAAAATCTTCCAACCCGTTATCGATTTAATATGTTATTTGACAAATTAACTATTACAGTTTTTGTAATATAAAGGTAATTTAATGAAGTTTTCATTAAAATAAAGAATTAAATATATGTTTTTATTTTTAATATATAAATTATGCGGCGCAACCGTTGGCATCGGGTGTTTTTGAAAGTGGTATCAAAATGTGGGTACTTTTTTGTACGTATTTTTTTATATTTGAGTATGTTTATGATTTTACAGTTAATACAGATCGTTGATTGAGTCAGGTTGCAGCCGTGAAGTTCGGTGACGTGGTTTGATACGCAATTTCACATTATATTTTAAATAGTTTTAAGTCATTTTTAGGGATTTCCACCCCGCAGCGTGCGGGATCCCGCACTCTTAATGTATTTTTATAGAATTAAAACAAAGTACCTGATAGATAAGTTTATTGAATAGTTTCATCGAAGGCTAGCTAAACCTTTCCTGACCAATAATTGCATATAGTTCTCCCTAAATTCATTAAGCTTGCAACAACCTCCGAAGAGGGAAAAAGATCTGTACGAAGGTATTTCCATTGAATTGATAAATGCAAATTTCGACATAAACGTTTAGTAAGCCTTCGACAAAACTATTCAATAATCACTAACACTATCTAACATGCAAGTTGTTTTAATTCTATAAAAATACATTACTCTCAATGTTATTTTATTTTATGTGCAGGATCCGCTGCGTGATATCGCTTATTTATGGATTTTGTTCCTCTATAATGAAATTCTTAAACAATTTTTTTTTTTAATAAATTTAATTTATCTAAAACCTAATTAAATAAATGTCAAATAAACAAATAGGAAATATTTAATAGATTACGACACAGTCATAGTTATAATAGGTAATGACGCGCCTTCGGCTTGGATGTTAGTCCACCTCAGCTGCAATTACATTGTCAAGTCTGACCACTTGTATATAAATGTACTATTTTTTAATACTGTCGACCTTTCAAGATTTGGCAGTTCGCGCTGTACGGACTCACGTACTTTTGTGAGATTCAAAATCAGATACATAATTTTAATTATAGTTTGCTTGAGTTCAAATATGCATTTCTTACTAATTAAATCTATACCATTGTGATTTTGTTAGTGTTAAAATGGGAAATTACGCAAATGCATATTATAATGCATTCATGTGTTCAACAAATTTATTGCTTAAAAATATATATTTGGCGCATGAAGATAGCATTTGAAGAACATATTTTATATGAATACAATGAGGTAGTTGGGTGTTATTTAAGTGTGCAATTATATAAAATAATCATAATGAATAATTTCAAGAAACAAAGAAATGTGGTGATTAAAACTTCACAGTTTATGCATACTAGCAGTCTGTCATTTCAAAGTTGACTAAGGGAAGGCAATAACAGCTTCATTTTAACATAATCTAAATAAAAATAATAAAGAGGAAATATTGCTTTTTTTATACGAGGTAATCTATGAAAGTACTATAGATCCAATATTACAAAATGTATGTCACGAATAGAAAGCTAGTGGTATACCACACGGACAAGTCGCGGGCGAGAAGATGGTTTCAGTTATCTTTATAGGATGAACAATAAAAAAATTTGGTAGCAATATACTAATAACTGTTGCCTGACCATATTGGCAATTTTTCTCTTTAGTTTTCTCAATATTGAAATAGGCCTTTGCCCAGCACTCAAATAAGCTAACAAACAAAAATATTGAAATACCAATTTTTTACCAAACCGAATGAAATAATATACAAAGGACCAAGGGACTTTTGAGCACGTCATTTGACATATGCTATATGAAAGCTTGAAGGATGCACCTAATAAGCCCGGTATGTCCAACAAATCAAGCGCAATGCTGATTTTAGAACAGGTATTTTATTTACGGAAAAAGCAGTCTATTAGACGTATTTCAAACGAAAGTTCACTTTGTGTGCCATTACATTCTTTAGCAGCTAAATTTAACCGGTGTCCTATCAGTTTTAAGTCAATTATTTTACGACCATTTTAGCATAAGAACGACCTTTCTGAGAAAAATTTACAAAACGCTCTTAATTTCATTCTACAACATCTAAATTAAAATGCAGCCAAAAATGTGTACCACTTTTTTATGTTAAAGGTTATATTTAAAACATTGCTTGCCTAATAATATACGAGCAAACCTGTACATATATCAGTTGTATCAATTTTATGCTGACATCGACGCTCAGAGAATGAATAAAATATAAGTTTAGTTAGCGATCAGTAGTCGCATAGCATCGTTTAGGCTCATAGCAATAGGACTTTATTCGCCGCGAATTGTTCATTTATCAGTTTTGGGTGTTTGTGCTTTCTTTCTGACTTTCAATACACAAATTGAACGCAATTACTTTAACATTTAAATGTACCTTTG
The DNA here is from genome assembly GCA_910589295.1 of Noctua janthe. Lineage (NCBI taxonomy): Eukaryota > Metazoa > Arthropoda > Insecta > Lepidoptera > Noctuidae > Noctua > Noctua janthe. The sequence continues at coordinate 10,841,273 of OU342552.1, forward strand.
CCGTACAAACTATATTCTTTTTTAAGATAAATGATGATAATTATATATTTTTGCAATATGCACTTAAATGCTTTAAATTAAATAGTATTATTTTGCGTGTTTTTAACCTGGACATCATTTAACCATTCGGAAGATCTAGCCATACTTTAAATGTACATTGTTTAGCACTGCTGTCCCTCCACTTCATTGCATCTATAATGTCTGTACATTGAAAAAAATAAATAAATGGGTGTCCTTTATTCGAGCTACAGAAGCCAAAACAACAGTTTTTAGTTTTTTTGTCTGTCTGTCTTTCTGTATTTGTACGAGCATCACGCAAAAACTACAGCATGGATTTGAACGCAGTTTTCACCACTCTACTGCTAGATGCTTAACTTAAAATATAGGCTACATTAGATATAGTTTTGGACCCGATAGATGGCGCTGTGCAAAGCAAGGGTGGGTCGCTAGTTTATTAATATTACATGGAGAACACTGGCCTGCACTTTCCCGTTTACATCAGAAATAAAGCATACAATGCACAAGCGACCGAAGCGAGCTCGAAAATTTTTGTAAACTGGGTCAAAAATACAATATTAGAAATTATGCAGAAAATCTTATAGATCACGAGAATGTAGTATGCAGGAGCGACCGAAGCGAGCTCGAAAAATTTCGCACCAAGTCTCAAATAGGGTAGAAAAATCTTTAGAATTAAAACAATGTAGAATGCAAGTGCGTTTGAAGTGAGCTCGTAAAATTATGAACCCCGCCTGGAACAGAATGGGTTTGCTCCATACAGAAATAAGAATAACTTTGTCAACTTTCGTAAAAGAAAGAAAAAGTTTGCCAGAGCGAGCAAAGCGAGCTCGAAAGTTTTCCGCGGTCAGCAGACCGTAGGTTAGGAACCAATAGACTAGAGCTTGAATTCATTAAAAATTACGGAAGCAAACAGTGTTGCCTCAATTTTTCCGATTTTCCAGGTGGTCCCCCTCTATTTAACTGACTTTGCCTGACCACCTTGAGCTTCTCTGACTTTTCCTTGACTTTACAAAATGTGGACCACCTGAGAACTCATTTCAAAGCCAAAAATATTTAATATTAAGGAATAATGGTATAAAAAAATGATATTTTAAGGCTTTTCAACACAAATAAATAATAAACAAAATTAATGATGAAATAATATTCACAAAGAAAACTGAGAAAAAGTATAGGCCAGCAACCAATCCCAAAATTTTTGGCACCCAATGACAGTACTGCTAGTAAGGATCAAATCCAGCAAGAAATTTTTAATCAATTCAGTTGTTTTAGTGAATAGACTGGTTTTTATGAATAGGCTCTCCAAAAAACTACTAATGCTGTTAACACCTAAATTAATGGAGCCATTTAACATTTTTTAACATCTGAAAGCACTTTGTGTGAATTTAATCAAACATTAGTTTGGAAAAAATAATAATCTGTCATGGCCCAAAAATTACGAATTAAATAAAATAAAAAAATGTGACAGTACAAACTGTGACAACAAATTAGCACGTTAGTAGACGAACTTGTTACAACTTATCAGAAACAAAATCTGTTGCACGCACAAACTGATTATGTAATGATTGTAAAAGGGATATTGCATGTCACAGTAAATCCATAATTAAATTTAAGGTATTCAATAATATTGTGTGCTAAGTATTCGCGCATGCTAGAATGTTTTAATGTGATTTTAAATTTTCTTGATCTTAATATTGAAAACAATTTAACAGTCTTTTTTTGCTTTTCGCTGAGCAATGAACTCCTTTGAATTTAAATCATCTAATCTGCCCCATCCCTCAATAGCAATAAGATTTATACCAATGGACTCTCTCAAGACTTTTTTCAAGCCTTTATATTTGTGTAATTATAAATTTGTTATTAGACTACTTGGATGAAGTGCCAGTTTCTGATTTGATTGTTTGAATAGAGAACTAGTCAAACTCAATTAAAGGTAATTTCTTCAGTGACATAAAGCACTTGAAATTCAAAATGTATTTGAAAAGTCCTACCTTTAATTACTCAATTCAGAAAAACACAATAAATTAAACTAAAAGTAGTTTTTTTTTTTAATGTGAAGGCATCCCGTCTTCTACACTCAGTAATACTTCATGTATGCTTGAAATAGTTGTTTGCCTCAAAATGTAACTTGTAATGTAAAATCATATTAATAAATACATTAACATTGCATTGGTTTTTATCTTATGGCTATAGGAAGATGGGGTAAATTCCCATACCCATTTCATTCAGTACCCATTATTCTTAAATATTGGACTTGAAATTTTGGCAAAAAAATCTGTTTATTAATGTAGCAAGATAATTACCCTCATAAGATCCTCCAGCTCGTTTGATTGCACCACTTTTGTTAGGAATTGTACATGTAGGAAATGGAGGTGGAGGCCTACTTGCATCAAACCTGTAATGTTTACAAAACATATTGAAATTAGTAATTCCTTTTTTTAATAGCCTGAACTGTCCCCCTTCAGCTGGGCAGACGCTAAATGATGTTAATATTGATTCATTATTGAGTTTACTATACTATTTAAGAGGCCTAGTATATTTCGTCCGTGTTTTTTACAACTTTTGTGTTCTTATTCTGAGAAACTGAAAGACTTCAACCACTTTTTCTTAAGTAGTGGAGAATAGTTATTAGTGTAGTTAATAGCGATATCCATTTTCCCTTTTTTTTGTTATCTATTTATATAAAGCCAAAATTTTAGAGCAAGATTTTCCTAAAATGCACGATAACTTTTCGAGCGAATGGATTGAACCATTGTACACAAGCAGACGAAATAAAATATTACATGATATCTCTTAAATAGTGGTTTAGTTCATAGTGGCTTCAGAATTTAGAAATATGAATGGAATATCTATTTAAAAAATCCCATTTCAAACCATAAAACTATTAAAAATGCACAGAATTAACTGTAAATTTCTCGTTACCACATTAATAATATTTTGTAAAATTTATACCAGAAATACCACTACTTCATAAGAAATTAAATTTCATATAATAACAAAATGTATAAAACTTATAATAAACGATTACAACAACCAAATTGCAACATAGTGCGATGCCTCGGCTGCTTGAACTCAGTACCGCAGTACTACTCAACAATTTTGTGATAGGCAGAGCATAAACACACGCGCGTGCCCTCCACGTTAAGCCACGATTTTTTCCTACCGTTTTGTCAAATATTTGTGTCGTTTGGCGTACAGGGCACGCGCTAGCTTGTCATGAATGTGACTATAGCGGTCAAAAGATTAAAGTACAGACAGAGAAATATCAAGCTATACATATCCAGTATAACCTGACCTCCCTTTGCATGAGTTTCCCCATCAATGAGAGATCAGCTAAATTTGCCTATGCATAGCTTGATTGGTTGTCATGCATACTCAAAATACAACGATTTAATCAGATTTACAACTACTTACATGGGCAGTAGAGGAGGCGGTGGCTGACTTACTGGAAACATTGCAGGTGTGTTGAAAGGAGGTGGAGCTGTAAGAGAAAACTAATATTTTAGTATCACTCCTAACAGATGGGATAAATGTAGCTACCCCGATGGCATGCGTACACCTCTTAATATTATGCAGCAACCCACCCTAGATTCACCAAGTGATCTACTACAATTCACAGTGTAGTTTAGATGATCTAAGTGGTCAGAAAATGATTCTAATATACAGTATATTTTGAAAATACTTGCAACAAAATAAATAAAATGGACAACTATCAAAAGATAAAGCTAAATTATCAGTAATCCTTTTCCAGCAATGGACTGCATTGTGAGAGATATTATGGCTATTGTAAATGCCTGGCATTCACATTTTAACCGGTCATTGTGAAAATTTTGATCATCTACAGTTCCTATGAGCCTTTCATCATCAGCCTACAACAGCCCACTGCCGAACATAGGCCTATGTTCCGCAGTGGGATTTCCAACTCCAATTGCAAACTACTCAGCTATATTCTCGACAATTCTTATCTACCCACTACCAGCCACCCTGCAAAGATTGTTGTTCCACCTAGCCCGAGGGTGTCCCACCTTACTTTAGCTGATTAAAATTGTCTACTTAAGAACACCCCAAAAGTCATTGGTTCCACAGCAAATACTTTTTTTTTACATATCCCCACACTAGGAATTTCTTTTGTATTGTGGGTGATACAAACATTTACCTTACATGTAACACAAACAGCCAGACCCGGAAAAACTACCAGCAGGATGCCATACAAATATTTGGTCTGTGAGGGAATAGAACCAGCAACTCGCAGTGCAGCTGTCAGTCACTCAGCCACTACACACCCATTACAAAGCTCGCTGGAATTGAACCACCGAAACACAGTGCATCAGTCAATCACTGAGTCACTACACATCTGTTCCATAGCTCGCTGAGCGACCTTGATTTATACCCGCCATACCATGACTGTTCACATTTTGGCCCCGTAAGTCATAGACCGGCTGCACACATCATTTTTTCAACTAGATTTTGACATTGACCAAGATCTCATCTATTGCCGTCAATCGCGCGCACATAACAAAATCTCGATCAATAGATTGTTCCAGAAAGTAGCAGGTTTATCACGCAAAAAAACAACACGGCAAAAATGGAGTACCTGAAAATACGGGTGGTGCCATCCTAACTGGTGAGGATGTGGCTGGAGGTGGCGGCGGTGGCGGCGGTGGCGGAGGGGGCGGCGGCGCTAGCAGCGGAGGCAGGGGTGCTGGAAGTGGTGGCGGCGGCGCGGTACCGCTCGGCGGCAGCGGCGGTGGAGGCGGTGGCGGTGGGGCCTGCATGTACTCGCCCACATACGTGTTTATCTGTGCAGTACTCATTGCTGCATATCTTTCAGCCAACGCTCTAGGTATCTGGCCTGTAGTCAGAAACAAATTCTCTTCCTCTCTTGAGGTATGCAAATATGTGCAATCTGGCCTGGTACAACCGGTTCTGTTTTGGTAATCGTGACAAAACTTTAAAATATCTTTCATAGATTCGATTTCTAACTCATGGCGGAACTTGCATTGAGCGCCTTTCGTACAAATACCCCACACGAAATCGCGGCATTTTTTAATTTGTTGGTCAGCCGATGGTGCACATTGTAATACATTGGCGTTCCTAATCCGCGGGTCTGTTGGTGCCGATGACTTAATATTCTTGTGGATTACCGCCGTCGTCGTAAGTGCCGCCGTTGATGGCACTTTCTGTTGCGGTAAAGGCGGCTGGCGGCCATTTTGTTGATTATTATTACTCATGTACTGCAAAACAAACTTGTGTTATTTTTACAGAATCACAAAACAAACGATATCTCTTGTATTACAACAACATCCAAAATACGTACCGTCGTATGTGATCGCTGCTTTAGTGTTAGCTCATATAAGTTTTTGAAAAAAATACCTCCACTTCCAGCACAACAAGCTCACCGTCTTTTTGCACTCTTTAGTAATTTAGGCGTGGTAAACATTGCAATTAGTGCGCGCCTCTCGCACAATATATATGATTTTAAAATTCATGTAAACCTGACGCAAAAAGCAAAAGCTGACTGCTAGATACAAAAATGAAAACCCACAAAAACATGAATTTGTACAAGATGGAGCATTGGGACCATAGATCAAGACCACCTACTTTTTATATGTCTATACCACCGACCGACACTAAACCATAGAGTATAATATAATCACAGCTTCCATAGAGTAATAAGCTACCGAGGCAGCAATGAAAAAATCACCTAAGATGAGGTAAACACATACAGCCAAGGACTTAATTAAAACTGAACTGAGCACTCTTCTGAGCCAGAAAAACGTGACGAAAGAGATATTTATAACAGAAGCGTTTGTCTCTTTCTAATAGGTTAACCAAGCATTTTTATAACAAATAAGAAACTTCGTTTTGACAGTGATAATTTGCGTCCGGTCCAACACATCAACGGTTACTATAAATAGTGAAATAATAAGAATTTTATTGAGAACCGTGGCCTTTTCATGTTCTTTTTCCGTTTGCTCTGTAGAACTGGTGTTTGGGTATTAAAATGGAGGGAGTAAAACTAAAAGCGTGTGACAAACATTTATTAAAAATCAATCATGGCTAAACAGAATCGTTTTGTGGAGTTTACGCCGTAAGTCAATCTTACTGCCTAAGTTTCGCAATGCATTACATTTCGCATGATGGAGTATTCTTAAATTTAAAGTTACAAGGTTAATATTTTTAATAAACCGTTCAAATAACTTAATTATATTTACATTATAAACAGACTACAAATAGAACTAAACTAAAGATAAAAATAAGACTAAAAGTAAGAAAATATAAACATCTAAACTACGACGACAATAGGACACTTACACCCGTATTCCAGAAGCCGACTTAAGTCCATTTTTGAACTTAAAACGACATTTGTTGTCATGGCAACAGGTGAAGAACGCCCACCGCCGCATCAGCAACACCCACTCAATGATGTTCATAAGGTGAGGACAGACTAGCTAGAAGTTGCATTTGTAACAAGACATGAGCCACTTGACACTTTGTTAAAACTTGATTTTGATTTGCTTGTAACATTTCATCGAGCAAAAACACGAGCGCGGGCAAATCGTACAACATGAAATGAGGTGCGTGGACTGAGGGGTCGTGCTGGTCGTTTCTTCTCCTAATGCGGTCAGTGTTTTGTTTTTAATATAACTCATCAAGATAAACTGCAGCACACGCGACTTGCAAGTTCAACATATCAACGAAGAGTAGAGCCACACAGTAAGGACAGTCACTAAAGAACACCACCGGCTTACTCCTTTTGCTTCGTTCACGTTCATACATCTGGTCACTGCCACCTGGCCTTTTTGAAGAACAATACTAATAAAGTTTGTCCTTCTGGGGTGTTCTCTTTCGGGTTTTGTTAGTCGCCTTTTACTCGTCCTCTCAACATGACCAAGCCATCCAAACATCTCATCACCATTTCATCTGCTCATCATTTCAACCGCAACCTTGCATTATATCATTCCTCAATTTATCAACCAATGTTACAATACGTGGAAATGCTCATATGAGTACTCACCTTAATCTACCTCAAAAACATGCTGTCCATTTCAAACCCAAAAAAGTATGTTGCATGAAGGTTGCAAGCTGCTTTGTATGCTATAAATGTTATATTAAAATACGTCACAATGCTAGAGTTATCATAAATTGATGTTCTACCGAATGCTCTTGGTTGACATCATTTGTCAAAGAACTTTTACTTGAAAATAAATATTTATTTTTTGGTTCATTTATAAGATTTTCACTTAAAATAATGGCATCAAGAATTTTCTTTTTGGCTGGTAAAAAGTCGTGCGTACAGAAACTTGTCCGCAAGCACAAGCTCCATCAAAATACCACGTTGTCGGGCAGCCCATCAGCGAAAAAATGTGCTTGGGCTCGCTGGGTTAGGCGAGCCCAACCAGTTACATCTGCTGAAAATGGAGGAGTAAAAGTGGCTGGTGAAGGCAGCAGAAGAAGCATACCAAAAGGCAAAACTCGAACGTTTGAGTGCCGCCCAGCTACTTCGATTCAGCGAGGTTAGAAGGGACAAGGCCGAAAAAATAAATGAAATTATTATTATACAAGCCAACTGGTTTTTATTTTATTTAAAAGTAGTATCACGTATAACAAATAACAAAATTATCTAAATTACACATTTATTGACAAGCAAAGGAAATTTTTCATTTTCATTCACGTAGGACTACGTTAGACTGGATCCAGTCTCTAGGTTAGTAAAACCCAACAACACTGCATGGCCTGGGAATCGAACCCATAACCTCACACCATGCAGTGGCGCTTATAACTAGTTGTCCAACGAGAGATCAAAAATATAAATATGAACATCACACAATTTTATTATAAACATACTAGTTGTTGCCCATGACCTTCGTCCGCGATTATTGAAAGCTGACAAGCTACATGGTTTGTTGAAGAAATAAGGCATCCGAAGTGGCTACGTCACTACCGTTATTATTCCATTTTCGCCAGGGATGATTGCCAAGGATGAATGACTGTGGTCGCGTGGCAATGTTTAATAAATTGTACCCTGCCTTTAATCCGTCGCGGGTACATGGTGGTCTCTTCAACCCAGCGGTGATAAAAGAGCTCAGTAAGCTTCGAGCTTTTCTTCGCCAGTTCGCTCTATTAGAAGGTTCCGGTCGTCCAGAGTTGAGGGAAGAATTCAGTTGGACGATGAACCGAGTAGCCTTGAATTTCTTTGGATTCGTTCACCCAACATAATGGTGTGTTTCATATCGGCCTTTCTCTTCCTCCGTTTAACAGTAGCAAGCCGCCTGCTCATGTTTTAAGCGCGTTTTGGTCCCAGTTCTAACATAACGTAACTCATTTGATGGGGATGCCCTAGCTTACACCTATCCTTACCCGTATCATTTGAAAAAAAAACCTAAGATCAGCCGGCTAAACCCCTAACGCAACGGCGAATAAGAATTCGATTTGATTATTTTATTATTGCAATATAACAGAAACTGGCCACTACAGCGGCCGGCGAGCGCTACATCCAACTTGGTTGCATTAAATTTGTATTTTTTTCTTTCTCTTTCTATTTAAGATCTATACAACTGCGATAGTACCGCAAAAGCAATGGGATTACCTGTATTATTACAGGTAGTAGGATCGGTAGTAACACGGGTAAGTTACCCCCTACTATCGCTTTATTTGCAACTAATTTATGCCCGCGGTTTCGTGGAGGTCGGGAAATGCCAACGGGATCTTACTTCTGAGATAATAAGTTATCTATGTCCTATACCAGACTATAATCTATCTCTGTACCAAGTTTCATTCAGATCTGTTCAGCCGTTCTGGCGATTGAGTAACAAACATCTATCCATTCAAACTTTAGCATTTATAATAGTTATATAAGATTTATAAGTTTTTACTTTTAAAGTTGAATAGGTAATAAATAATAGTTAATGTAAGTATTTCATTTTATTTGAGCTATACAGACACACTTGCGTTTTTCTTACATGTACTTACTTCTAACTTGTTAATTGTAATATTAATTACATTACATATGTGAAATATTGATAACCTGGTTTGAGATTGGACACCGGTGACGACAATCAAATGATTCATTAGGAATCTATATAGACATAATACTTTTACATAATATTTAATATCAATGTCGCGTATCACGAGCCAACGCGAAAATCGGGTTTTCACATATATTTACAGACACGACTACCTCAGAAATATTCCTCCTACTTACTAATTGGTAAATGCGCCCCGCACGCCCTGCGCAACACTGCGCCATGGCCTGTCTACGTGAGTTTCGAAGCCCTATTTGACTCTGTTGGGGGATAATTTTGAAAAACTGTGATACATAATTGTCTCATAATTTTAATTAAAGAGTGTGTACACCAATTTCTAAATCAATCGATTCCGAGAATAAAAAGTTTCACAGAAAATTCAACACCCGATTTCACCCTCTTGGGGGTGGAATTTCAAAAAACCCTTTCTTAGTGGATACATACTTTTCATAAAGAATACACCCTCCAAATTTTCATGTCTCTAGGTCCAGCGGTTTGGGCTGTGCGTTGATATATCAGTCAGTCAGTCAGGACTTTGATTTTTTTAAGTATAGATAGATGATAAGAGCGACTTGGTGGTATCGTAGGTATAAACAAAACAACACGAGTATGGGCAAGCTCGCTCATAAGCACCATTCGCACCATTTTTAATGTCTGAGATTCAAAATGGTTCGTTAGTTTTCTCATGCTTTAGAAATATCACGTAGCTTGTATTATCTTTTATGTGTACGATACTCCATATTACGACTATTTGTCACGACTATAAATTATTATTTACGCGATCTTAATTACTAATTCAAACAATCCCACGATAATGAACATTTCCAAATATCTACCGATTTGAAAAAGAAACCGTGCTTAATATATATTTACCACGGATAATGCAAGTGCTCGCAATATTAATAATAGTTCATTAATAATCCCGACTACAGACTAGCTGGCTTCGAAATTAAAGGCGATGGAAAATAGTTTTTATCAACAAGGGTCGATGGCCGTCCATGGGCCGTAGGTCAAAATTTCCAGAACGAAAACGTTGGAACCAAAAACGAACAGTGTTTTCTTCTACAGTATCTTCCCTATTTTATTTAATATCAGCCATCGATGTCCCTCTGCTGGGCAAAGACCTCTCGCATGGCTTTCCAATTTTTGTACGGTTTCCTTCTGAAATCGAAAGTGTTTTTGGAACTGTTTATTGTTGTAACATTCTAACGGGTTGTCGGCATCGGGTCACGATATATAATTGTATGGCGTATCGTATACATAATCGACATATTCATCAAAATTCATCTTGCTTTGGCTATAAAAAGAAAACAATTTTACACACGTCGATTCACTTGAATTTCAGTAGGTATATATATCAGCCATAACGTAAGTTTCACGGTTTCAAGGATCTTCTGGCGCGGGCAAACATCGGAACTAACGCAGCCATCTCTTTCTTTTCTCAATATTTTTTACAAAACAATTAACAAAAGGTTTATCAACAGCGCCCCCCTGTCAGCTTCATTCGAGCGCCAAAAGATTCTTGTACTACAAAACTCTTGAAAAGTGGGCGTTTATGTCAAATTATAAACAAACTGTAGCTGTCAATATGTCTAATGGGGTGGAAAGTAGGCGTGTCAAGTCCGACTTAAGTTCAGTCCACGACTTAAACTACGGGTGTTAGGCGTCAAATTACTCCTCCGCATCGCTGTCATCTGGAAACGTGCCCAGAAGACTGGCAGCATTGCCACGCTGAATTAAATTAAATTTAAATACGTAATAACCAATTTACTTTTACCAGTTTTAATTCGTGTGGTTTTTCATCCGTTATACATTGGATAGAATGTGATGGACTAATGAGATGATTGAGTCTTGTATAGAATAAAACATTTGTTTTAATCGCCTCAAAATTTTGTGTTTACTGGTATTTCGAAATGAACAGGCACTCGGAAATAAATAAGCTAAAATAACGTCTCCATTATTTTAACTCCTTAGAATTTTCTCTGAAAAAAGTTGTAAACCGTAATTAGGCAAGCATTTATTTGTTTGGGTTTGGTTTGTTTAATAAATTAATTTATGTAAGATTTTAACAGTGAAAGTGCGAAGCGGCGTAATTTGTTTATTCGATATATTTAATTCAACCAGCAGTTCCTGAGATTAACACGTTCAACCAAACTAACAAACTCTTAAGCTTTATAATATTAGTGTAGATAGCGTTATTCATAAGCTTAATATTAAAAATATATTTTTTCCGTATCTATATTATAAATTCTGTAAAATCCGTTTGAAATAATATTAATAAATTAGTGTTTACCTTTGTTATCTACGCTAAAATCTTACTGGCTTAGTGCATAAATCGTGCAAAGCCAGAAAATAAAGGATTCTAACACAATTGACACACAAAGTTATTGGTAAACTCACGTTTATTTCAGTTTACTGTTCACAATATACTTATATTATATAGCGATAAAGAAGCTTCTACAGTACGAAGCCGCTGACAGTAATAGTTAACTTATTAAATGGTTACATTTTGAGTAATGAGTCACGAACACTAATATATACCTAGTTATACACTTAGTAAAATTCAATAGCGTTTTTTGAGAAAAACGCTATTGACGTAGCATTTTGGATAATTCTATGAGTAGAATTATCCAAAATGCTACGTCATGAAAACATAAAACGTTACCTATTAAAATAGGAGAAGATCACTTAGAAATCGCTTAGTGTATAAGTTATAGACCAAGTAATAAATGAAGGCCCGGGCATTATGAAACATTGCCTGCTGCAATAAACGTGCCCACTTACTGGGCCCAAACTGTAAAATTTTGAAGTATCATAATACAAATAGAAGAAGAATCTTGCTAAATGTCAGGTAAATTCAGTTTAATGTACATTGTAAATTTACATAGACGAATACTTAAATTGATAATGGTAGGTACAGACAAACAGTGATGACACATAAATATATGAGCTCGTATCGTACCTACTTACCTAACATATAACACATAGTATTAATTAATAAGTTTTACAGCCAAGGAATTACTAAAATGTTAAGCACATTAAGTTTTATTTAAACTTGCACCTTATTTTTCAACATTTTGTATGAAAATGCAGGTATGATCAGATGACATCCGCCCGGTTTGAGTAAAAGGATTGTGTTGGAAAATTGCTTGACATTTTCGATCCGTGACCGTAACTCGTAACTACAATGTAATGACTAGGTGACCAAGGGAAATGACTACGTTCTTAAACATACATGAAGTTATTGATTTATTCTTATTCTGGTCTGTACAATTCTGGAGTTATATGGAAACAGATTTTTGACATCAATTTATTTATTTCTTCATAAATACATTCTAAGTTCATTTATCCAATATTTCAAAATGTATCCTATTTAATCAGATGAGAATCAGTTAAATAATTAACAACACAGGTGAGTTGCAATAAAAGGCAATCCGATTTCATCATTCATCTGTCTAACCGGGTAAAGGTTAGATTTAGTTAGTATATTTAAATAAACGAACCATAATCCGCTTTTAGCTTTGCCGTAGTCGGGTAAAAAGACTGACGAGTAAATCAATTTTTATATTAATCATATTTTTTTGTTTGTGTCAATCAAATCTTTTTTTGTCTAAATCAATCTATTTTTTTGTCTTAATCAATTTGTTTTTTTTTTTGTCCTTAAACGTCAATTATTCTGTTTCTTCTTTATATACGGGCTGGCTTGTTTACAGTGATCCAATCCCTTTTTTTATATTTTAGAAGTCTTCAAGGGTTAAAAGATAAAGCAAAGCACGTTGGTCCCGGGTGTCATTTGTAGATCTTTGACAGTCGTTAGGTAGTCAGTGGCCCAAAAACTCTGACAAACAGTCTTACCAAGGGGTATCGTATTACCCAGTACTAACTGGGTTATGGAGGTCAGATAGGCAGTCGCTCCATGTAAAATACTGATATTCAGCTGCATCCGGTTAGACTGGAAGCCGACCCCAATATAGTTGGGAAAAGGCTTGGCAGATGATGAGAAGCCTTCAAGGGATTTTCGAAACACCCCATGTAAGTATTTCCAGCGATTACGGGTATCTTCAGAGCTGGTATAGTATATTGCTGTATCTCCCCATAAGTGTTTTAAAACACTTTCAATTTAACAGTTGCATATTTTTTTATAAATGTCTACCTACCTGCTTACATTAGACAGCCTAACATCTCTCTCTCCTTTTGTCAGTTCATCAAGATCAAAAACTGGACAGCCAAATATCTCTCTACTTTCTTTCAGTACATGAAGTTTGACCACAGTTTATTTTTGCTTGATAGGATTTCTCTTCATCAAAACTATCAAACTTTCATGCCATCAACTATTCAACCGAAAGCGAATTTTCAAGTCAAGACCAAACCAAACGGTTTAGGCTGTCTGTCAGTAAGACAAATTAGGACTTTTTAATACCCACGCGACCCGCCCATGCCTCACACGGATGGGTGCAATGGAAACATGACAAAACATCGAGCTTTATATGCGGCAACAGCGCCACCTACTGTGTTAACTGCCGCCGAATCGTAATACGAACAATCACGTGATTCTAAAGTATAATACATATACACCGTGACTTTTTAGTCATCTTACAAAGGTCGTCCACTCAATGTACCCGACATAAAATAGCTCTAGGCGCGATTTTTTTTTATATTTCATAATAGGTACAAAGAAAAAAATAAAAAAAAATAGAATAAAATTATGAAACATCCTGTTAATTTAATGATGTTTACGTGTCAAACGGGGGATCTTTACCTACCCAGCACTCGAGTCCAGTAGATCATCGCTCGCAACAGGGTGTTTAAACTACGTCATGCGTCATAATACTGAATAATATTTTTAATTTTATATTTTTAAAATCTCATAAATACCTATTTTTTTTTGTATGAATGTTTAGCATTCATTGGATACATGAAGTGGGCTGTAGTTGTAAGACGACTAAAAAGTCACGGTGTATATTACATAAGATTATCATAACCAGATTATTTATTTTATCAGACGTACGTTTACACTACTAAAATGAAAGATGTTGGAAAACACATTATATTCTTCAGAGACAAACATACAGACACTAATGAAATTTGGCACACGAAGATGACAGATTAACAGGAATATTCGTTGAATTGAACTTCCTATTGTTGCAGACGATTAAAAACAGGCGCCTAATAGTACACAAACATGATGTTTACACTTAGGTACTTAGACCCACATATATTAAATATATTCGGTGAACACTACTACAACCTACGAAATAATGGGCGCGCCCGCCCGCGACTTTGTGCACAAGTACAGTTATGATACACATTGAAATAGAGATGACACTGATAATAAAGGGTTACGTTGCAACGAGGCAGTATTATACAGAGCGAAGTTAAATGGAATGAAGTTACCAAGCGAAAATCGACACACGTGATGAGTATTGAAATCTAAAATAATGATTTTGTTTGTCTTCAGGGTCAATGACCGCATGTAGTGTAACAAAAAAAAGACGTCACCACTTTTGTAAAGTTTATAACAAAAAAAAACTAATCTGCCGTTGGTCCGCCCGACCCATCACTCAATGGTGGTTCCTGTAAAAAAACCGGTTTATGTTAAATTGATACAACCCTGATAAAAACAATTTTTTCTTTAATTACTAGATATGTAGGTAGCTACTACACATTTGATTGTCATCCGAACTTTTTGACGCCTGCATTTGATACTATGAACATATTGTTATTATTATTTTAGGTCTCTATAGTTAATACCTAAATAATGTATTTAATGGGTGTGAAATACCCTTATCGAAGCCGAAACGTACTTGTTCTCCCCGTCATTGCGATATTTTTTTGACCAAACATGCGCGAAAGGACATATGCGCGCATGGACTTTTGCGCGATTGGAGTTTTACACGAACGAATTTTTGCGCGTAAGAACACTTGAGCGACTGGACATTTGCGCGACATAATGGCCACTGAGGTTTATTCTGTAGACTAAACATAACATCACGACTGCTATTATTTGAAGGTGGCCTAGTTGAAAAAAAGTAGTTAGAATCGCTGTTTTTTAATTCTTAATTTGAATGGGTGGTTAGGTAGTCAGTGGCCCAAGAAGTCTGACAACCAGTCAGGGGTATCGTATTACCCAGTACTAACTGGGTTGTGGAGGTCAGATAGGCAGTCGCTCTATGTAAAATACTGGTATTCAGCTGCATCCGGTTAGACTGGAAGCCGACCCCAACATAGTTGGGAAAAGGCTAGGCAGATGATGATGAATTTGAATGGGTGGTTTTTTCAGTGTATTTTTTTTAATACTTCAAGTTATAAGTTTAATTTTGAAACTTTAAATACCTCCACGACCCCCGTGCTATTCAAAGCATCCATCAGCAAATGTTTTAAGTGCTTTGGACATTACATGGAGTTCTACCGTGATTAACGTGATTTCACACCCCAAAAGTGTATCCAAGCAATAATTTTTGCGTACTTAGTTTGATGTACAGAATGTTTGGTTGATGGCTTCGTGAAGGGTCCGTTTACACCTTATATTGTAAAAATGCTTTGATATTAAAGTGACGTATGAATATATTGTAAGGAATCTTATTTCAAGTATAAATGCGCCTTCCCCAACTAATTTGGGATAAGGGCAGCAGACTGATGTGTCTAAAAGAAGAATCAAGAGAACATAAAAAAAATATTACACTATTAAAAACGATTAGGTACCTATAAATATTTGTTTAAAATGTATTCTTATTAACTCATGTGTAAAAATTGCTGCGCCCTTTATACGGCTTACAGGGTTCATGTCTGGTGCTGGCTTTAATATTATTGTAATAAGTAAACCTACTTACTTACCACATGAGTGCAACAAAAACTGAGTTTGAGTTTGAATCTGTAAATTTGTTTTTTTACGGATTTATTACCTCAATGTCCTCATGAACATTTGATTTCACTATGATGTATAATTCCGGACTTAATATTTTCTTAAAATTCACCTTCGTAGTTTTAATTGTAATAAGTATATCTACCTACTTACCACATGAGTGCAACAAAAATTGAGTTTGAGTTTGAATCAATAATTTTTTTTTTTTTTAATTCCGTATTTATTACCTCTATGTCCTCATGAATATTTGATTTCACTATGCTGTATAATTCCGGACTTTATTTTCTTAAAATTCACCTTCGTAGTTTTAATTGTAATAAGTATATCTACATACTTACCACATGAGTGTAACAAAAATTGAGTTTGAGTTTGAATCTATAATATTTTTTTTTTTAATTACGTATTTATTACCTCTATGTCCTCATGAATATTTGATTTCACTATGCTGTATAATTCCGGACTTAATATTTTCTTCAAATCCACCTTTGTAGTTTTAAAAACCGACTTTATTTTGTTGTAGACTAAATCTTGGTTTTCCATGTCCTTCTCGAATTTTTTCTGGTGCTGTTCGTACAAATTAACTCTGAAAATAAAATGAACAGTTTAGTCAGGCAATGGTAGATATCTAAATAACTAAAGGACTTAGCCCGCTGGTACCGGATCGGAATCACTTTCAGTTTTACTACAAAGTGTGCGTACAGTAGACACGTAATCGTAGAATACTGAATGTCTCGCCGTGAAATGGTGTTGTAGGTACCCATGACTTTGTAATGCCGATGTTGATTTTAAAAGAGTGTCCATGGAGTTTCCTGTATATACTTCTCCATAAAGATCTACACTTTAGAATTGGCAACTTCAGTTCCTTCACATTATTATAAATTATATTATATTACACACACAGTGCTTTGCTTATTGTTAAATATCTTTATTTCAAACTATTCAACACTAAAAAATTACTGACTCGGTTAATATTGTTTCATGATGAGGTAGATTAATAAAAAATACCTGTACCTACTAATTTTATTTTGATATCACATCTGGAAGCGGAGATATTTGATTTTTAATTTCTTACGTGCGACTGATTGTAGAAATACGGGTAGGTAGTCCGAAAATATAATTTGTAAGTGTTAGTTTAATAGCTGATCTTTAAAATGTTATGTTTTTGTATCGATAATTTCGATTTACTTTGTTATATTTGTGGCGAATCAAAATAAACATAGTAACTTTCTGACTTAAACAAACGTGTTATCAATATTATTGAATTTGTATGTATATTTGTTATTTTGTGTGCAATATAGAACAAGAATTATCTAGTTTGAGGTGTAATACTAATCTGAATGGTTACTAATTAAAAGAGGAGAATTTAAAAAATGCCATTGGGTACGTCCGTACCGCCAATGGTATGCACTGCGCCAACGAATCATTTCGAGGATTGTTATTTATGTCTTACACATTTCTGTATTGAACCTAAGAAGACCTATACATACACCACTCGATACGGGGTGCAATTTTCATTCCCTTAATAATTAATGCATAAGCTATCCTGCATAAAACCAAAAAGTTACTTTCTGTATGAATGAAACAAACGGAAACGAAATTTTCTGCATTACACCTTGGATATGTTAGGTTCTAAGAAAAGTGCAAGACATTTCGAGCTTGCTTCGTGGCACTGAAGATGCACTCCTAAACAATATGCTTGCCGACGACCAAGATAAAGAAGGTGAAGAAGAATTATTATCATAAGAAATAAGCAGTACCTATTAAGTCAGATATTATATGTTATTTTCCTGTGTTATCTACTGTGTGTACTACATAAATAGTAAAATAAATAAACATTACAAACCTTCGATTTTTCTGAATACAATTTATGCAGAAACTGGGGCAGCGTTTCTTCTTTTGGGATGTACCGCCTTTCATCTTTTGAGATGGTCCGCCTGTAAATAACATTGCAAAGTACTTAAAATACAAAGCCAACGACCAAAATCATGTATCATAGCAATACGGGCAAAACCATAAAAAAACGTTAGAGCAACGATAACCTATTAACGCAATATGAACTACCTAAATACGTTTGACATATTCGTCATATCATGAAGTTTTTTTTAGGTTTAAGAATGTTTTACCGCGGCGTTTAAAAAAATATGTCAATAACCAACAGCACATTTAAAAAAAAAATTGTGCATTAATTAATTTTATATTTTACTTTTAACATAATACTTAACATATTACATTTGAACAGTAATGCAGTAAGGTGCTATTACCGTTGGAAGGCCCAGGCACGGGCTCATCATTTGCTGCTCGTTTATCACCAGCACTTGCAACAACTGGTGCTTGTTGCTGCTCGGGCGCTGGTGTTCGAGCAGGGACATTTGGCTCAGACCTGGCATGTGAAAAAACGTCATTTTGTAACGGATCATTATCCTGACCTCATCCCAATTTTATCTAAGGTTTCAGTGTGGGTGTGCAAAACTAGAAAATACGTTGCAAAACCAAAATCAAACCGTGCGTACGGGGATAAAGGACCGTGGGCATTTTTCTATGGACTTTGGGCGTAAGACCAACAGAATTAAAATAATGTTTCAAATAATAGCTTACAATTAAGACCTCAATTCATTCTAAAACAACACATTCTGAGTCGCAAAAAGTAAGTTAAGTTCTAGACGATTAGTGAAAAATGCTTGCATGGACTGGACAGGTCCACTCAAATCTGTTAGGAAAAACGTCTATCCCAGATACTAATCTGCATTGTCCTCATATGACTTGACAAGATTATATTGGTCTGGACTTTAAAAGAGAAGTGTGACCTCTGAGTTCGTTATGGATGTTTCTTCTCAGAATATCGGATAGGACACCCAACCCATCTCGTTTTTAAACACCAGTTATTTTGACGTGTAAAACTGTCTTTTACAAAACCAAATATTCTTTTTATTTTCATAATCATTTCATTTGATTTCTCCCTTTGCTGCCATAATCAAATAATCTGATATGATGCTAAAGATGCTCTACGTTCTTGTCCGTATAAAATATTCGAATGTCTCGCAAATATCATTTTCTAAATCAGGCGCCATTTATCTATGTCTCCAATTTGACTTGTATCGAACGTCATGCGTATCGAACGCACCAATATTTGTCCTATTGAATCGAGAAATTATTGAGCTCATCCGAAGAAACACGATGGTTGTTTGTTTGCCTCCCGTCAAGTCATTGTAAACAAAAACAAGAGAATTTTAAGATTAGACTGTGATTGTGTGATTTTTTAACATCAGTAAATCAGTTTCTAGTAAGTACTTTTTCTGACATTCATATTAGCTAAACATTCGAAAGCGAAGCGTAAGAAATATTATACTACTCGTACTTCGAGAAAGTATTTTGACAACATAATACGGAGTGGAAGGGACACCGACGCGAAAACGGTTACCATGTATTCAGTACATCATTCTGAGCCCCCCACACATAGAAATTTTTCACCGGTGATTAAAAAAAATCAGCTGTTCCACACATTTTTATTAATAACCGATGAACAATTTCTATGTGGCTCAGAATGATGTACTGAATAGTTACATGGTAGCCGTTTTCTCGTCGGTGTACCTTCCACCCTGTGTATCGAATAACCTTCCTTACTTTACTTGTTAGGTCATCGCACAGCATTTTATTACCCCTACAAACCCACAGTCTATATTCAATTAAATTCTTTTTTTAGCTTACAATATTAATATAATGACAAGTTGGTGTCTGCGCATTTATGAAAATCAGGTAAGACAAGAAATAAATATACTTGTGTGTGCCTTAGGCTTAGGAAAACATAAGTAGATCTATTCCTAAGTATGCCAAATGTGAAGAAAGAGTACCTAAGGATAGTTGGTCTAAATTGGAAATCTTTAGGGTAACAATAGACAGTGTCCTGTCCGGTTGACTGCCAAGGGGTCAACATTATGCCCAGAGGGCAAGCAGACTATTCAAATAGGTAATGCAAGCCAGTCTTTTAGTATTGTTTGAAAGAACCGCCCCTAGTAGCCCACCCGCCGTAGATCCACTACATATCTCATGGGGTTAGGTCGTGAAGTTTAAAGTCTACATTATATCGTAATGATACAGTATATTAAGTGAAATTCAATAATGAAAATTTTAACTGACATTTTATTATGCCTTACTAGCTTTTCTCCGCACTTACATAGAAGTCGAAAATTACCGTTATGCGTGCGATAGCGTAAAAAAAATTTCAAAAAAAATATTGGCTCTCAGCAATGAATAGGTTATACAGAATATTAAGGTGTTAGCTATGTAAAAAGTGTTTTTAGACCCTGTATTTTAGTCAAAATCAGAACGCGCTTCACTTATTAACACTCGCCGATTCAAGCACCTAACACATCGTCAATAAGTACTAGAGGTCGGAGTGGACATATTAATTATTGATGGTTGTGTGTGTTGTGATTTGATGGTTTGTCCATCACGGAAATGAGGTTACTGATGTTCATAAGCTCTAAGAAAAGATCAGTCGGATTGAAGAACAAACTCAGTATAGTTGAATTAGTCAATAAAACGTAATAGTGAACTGTTCAAACAGTTAGTTCAAATTACGATTTTGAACGATAGTAATTATGGCATCTGAAGTAAATAATTTCAACTACCTTTTGGAGGACACTGTATGTCTCGGATCATTGACGCTAAATCATTATACTCCGAGTTTCCGACCAGTGTAATTATATTTGAACCTAGCTGTGCCCCGTGCCCTTCGTCCAGGTGAAATGATCATAAAAATATTACTTCCCTAATTCAATCGGATTGTTTTAACAGTGTCAAAAGTTTTAATTTTTTTCACGGAACCCTCTAAAATAAAAGTTACTCTACGTTATTCTTTATAAGAATAGCTATCAGCCAGTAAAAGCCCCGTCAAAATCGGTCCAGCCTTTTCGGACATTAGCCAGACAGACAGACAGACAGCCAAAAATTAAAAAAAATGGTTTGTTTTTTTGTTATAATTACCGAATATATTCTTTCATATTATGCATTCAGTAAATGCTGTTATTTTGAAATTATGAACTGACACTGCAATTTTATTTATTTGTAAAGATAAACATGTCAAACCTGTGTTCCTGTAGAACACCATTTTCAGCTGGACTGCTGTGCTGCGTCACGTTGTTTTGCAGGGCTGTGAACAAAATAAAATAACTAAAAGCGCCAAGCAAATAAAATTAAGTAGCTATGCAAAGTAAATTGTAGTATTTTGTATGTGATGGATTGATGGCGCCATGGTACAGACGCCAAGCCAATTTCTTTAATAGATTTTCAATTTTATCGCTGCAGCATTAGGTTCTAGGTTGATTGGGAACAATTGACAGTTTCTGGTAGCTTGATGTGATGGCGTCTGTACCTACAAAAGACATTGTTTTGTAAAATGCCACCCATGAAGCGACATGTACTATGTATATGACTATGATGCAATTGCAAAAGCTGTTTTATATTTTCGCTTGGCAGTTACAATTTGCATTTTTCAATCAAAATTGGAACAATACTGTAGTAAAATAATTAATAAAATTACCTTGAAAAGGCCCTTGAGAAGGCCCTTGACCTGCAGCCTGCATATCCAGTGCGGATCTTTGCCCAGGAATTCCGGCAGGTCGTACACCTAACAACTTGGCGATCCTATTATGTAATGAATTTTTTATCTTAATAAACATGATATTGTTAAATAATATAAAATGGGGCGTTATGAAAAAAAGACTTAAATTATTTTTTAACAATAAATATCGCCGTTCGGGGCTAGGTGGAATGTGAGAATTAAAGGCTGCGGTAGCCCCACGGGACACTCCCAAGGTCAGTGATAACAAGCCCTCAAGGTAAAGGTCAATCAACTTTAAAGCCAAGGTTAGTGTATTGAAGAAGTATAGTGTATTCAAGATCCATATCCAAGCAAGGAAATAAAAAAAAGTAATAATAAGGAGGAGGTTCCTCTCTCAAGAGCCCTGACCACCGGTAGCCCGGACCCTGTTCCTGATACCGGTGGGCTACTAGTTTTTAGATTTTTAAATGTTTTTGTATGTAAAAATGTAAATAATGTGTTAGGAAAGCGAATAAAGGAAATAATAATCGGTCATTAATTACCAGTCACGCTATCAAACGTTGTAGTTATAACTTGAGTGTATAGATTACTATCTATTAATTTTATAAAGAAAACGTAAGTAAGTAAATTAGTGATACCCTCAAATTATAACATCTATCGATTAGACAGAGACCTAAAGATAAAGTGACTCGGACGGCAGTAATAATAATTTCATCGCAACTCATATGAGCTCGCTGGCTAGTTCTTCAAACTCGCGGGATGGGTATGACGACGTTCGGTGACGCCATGGTACGAATCCAAGTTGAAAAAATGTACTCTCAAAAGAGTTCATTTTTTCAACTTGGATTAGTGTTCTTTAGATTATTCGTAACGAAATCAGTGTTGTAGCACTGTAACATTTTAAAACTTTAGGGGTTAGCACATACTGACGCTGTGAGTTCCAACAGGGTGTAAACGGACGTTTCACGAAGCCGTCAACCAAGCATTCTGTACATCAAACTATGTAACTCTACGCAAAAATTATTGCTGGGAAACTACTTTTTTTGAGGTGAAAAATTACGTTTTACAGTAGGACTTCATGTAACGCACTCAAAACATTGTGCTGATGGATGGATTGAATAGTACGGGGGTCGTGGAGGTGTTTAAAGTAAATTTATAACATTAAAAACTTGTATTTAAAAATAAAATCTTGTGAAAAAGTTGGAACTTTACCCCCAAATATCTCCGTAACTATTATAGAAGTTCCCAGGTATGGTCTAAAACAAAAAGTGATCGCAATGAAGGGGATAACAAGTGGCTTTCGGCTTCGTTAAGGGTCTTTTTACATCCTTTATATATCTAATATGTCAAACCTCATCTCATTTTGTTGCGCGTTGCTTGGTTCAGCTGGGAACAAAATAAATACACACCGTTATATTAATTCGAAAGGAAACATTGGTTTTATCACTTGTCAAGAATTCCGTGATTGTACATGTAAAATACTTTGTTACCTACGTTTTTCAACCAAAATTGGAAATAAACTGTAATCATCATCTGTCTAGCCTTTTCCCAACTATGTTGGAGTCGGCTTCCAGTCTAACCGGATGCAGCTGAATACCAGTATTTTACATGGAGCGACTGCCTATCTGACCTCCACAACCCAGTTAGTACTGGGCAATACGATACCCCTTGGTAAGACTGGTTGTCAGACTTTTTGGGCCACTGACTACCTATAACGACTGTCAAAGATCTACAAATGACACCCGGGACCAACGGCTTAACGTGCTTTCCGAGGCACGGAGGAAACTCGGTATGTAATGGGTGGTCACCCATCCACAGACCAACCTAGGCAAGCGCGGCTTAACCTAAAGATCGATCCGGGCGGCTGTTAGTACTTAGCCACGAGCTCCTCCAAAACCTCTGGAAATAAACTGTAATAAAATAATTAATTCAATTACCTTGCGACGCTCCTAGTGCTTGTTTTGTAGCATTATCTGTAAGGGGAGCGAAATTAGTTTGCACCCCTATTCTGGCAATATTCTCGCCCTGGCATTCCCTGTAATGTGATAAAAATGATTTATACTTAATATAATATTGTTCGGGCACTCCTTTTAAGTGGGGCAACATTGGGAAATTCGAAAACATAATGAAATACCGGGGAACTTCCTTGGGAAACTTTAGCTCTTTTTTATGAAATAAATTTTGGCATAGGTACTTAATTGTTTGGTCAAGTGTGAGTTTTCCATAAAAGTCATGATACGATATCATGAGATGATCTGATTGAATTATATTGTTATAGAAACTTTAGTCGTGCGGTTGATTGTCAAATTCTAAATTAACGCGAGCCAAGCCGCGGGCAAAAGCTAGTATAGGAATAAATCTTAATATTCGCATCTCCTGTGCTACACTGTCACTTATGCAAATAATGTAATTTTACATTTTTAAACTTTCAAATTTTTTAAATGGTAAATAAGTGTGATGTTTTCTTTTACTTTAAAATATAGCTTAAAGATGTAGTTTAAATATTATAATTCTACTTCTTTAGTCAACAAGTTCTATATGCTGTAATAGGAAGTAGAAATTTCAAATGGTTCTCCTGTAAAATTACATTATTTGCATAAGTGTCAGTGTAGCACCGGAGGTGCGATATGTCAAACCAGATTCTGCAATTGCGATCTGTATTCTGCGTTTCCCCCGCGCTGCTTGGTCCAGCTGGGAACAAAATAAATACGCGCCATTGTATTACTAAGTCATATGAAATGAGCAAAATACAATTCCAAAGCAAAAATGGTTTTTAGGGTTCCGTACCCGAAGGTTAACCAGCGGGACCCTATTACTAAGCCTCCGCGGTCCGTCCGTACGTCTGTCTCGTAGTGGGCAGTATTTCATGATTCGTAATAGGTAGACAGTTGAAATTTTCACAGAATGTGTATTTCTATTGCAGCTATAACAACAAATAATAATAATAAATTAAAAGCAAAGGGTTCGCGAATCCGACTCGCACTTGGCCGGTTTTCTTTTTAATTTCGCTGTATAATAATGAAAATTCTAATAAAAATTAATATTTTGGTACAAAATATTAATTTTACTGACTCTCTCTTTGATGTTGTGCTTGACATAAAAATATGTCCAATGTTAAAAAAATAAAACTAAGTTTATTTAAATTTTTTATTAAGTTTTGTTTCGATTATCGTCTTTCTAATAATCTGAAAATTATTGTAATTTTGGTTAGATAACTCGTTTATACAACATCTTAGCAACTGGAGCCCGCTACAGTGATCCATGAAACACATTCGCAACACACCATTATGGGTTTGCACCTGGGGTTTTTCTCAGTTATCGCAAATGCTTAATCGCTTCCTAGAGACGGGAAATCCTGATTCTGGTACCTACGTCAAGTATTTGTATATGGAACATCAAGTGGCCCTTATTTATTTTGATAGAATATCGCTTGGCAGGAATTCGGGGATTTTAGTGATTTATCTACTTTTTATATTTCACTCGCTCGTGGCTAAATAATAACAGCCGCTCGGGTCGATCTTTAGGTTAAGCCGTGCTTGCCTATGTTGGTCTGTGGATGGGTGACCGCCCATTACATACCGAGTGTCCTCCGTGCCTCGAAAAGCACGTTAAGCCGTTGGTCCCGGCTGTCATTTGTAGATCTTTGACAGTCATTAGGCAGTCATTGGCCCAAAAAGTCTGGCAACCAGTCTTAGCAAGGGGTATCGTATTCCCCAGTGCTAACTGCGTTCTGGAGTTCAGATAGGCAGTCGCTCCATGTAAAATACTGGTATTCAGCTGCATCCGGTTAGACTGAAAGCCGACCCCAATATAGTTGGGAAAAGGCTAGGCAGATAAAAATTATATTTCACTAACAAAATTGGAAAAAACAGTAGTAAAAAAATCATTTTATTACCTTGAGAAGGCCCTGGACGTTGCGTATCAAAACTGCGTACTAGTCTATAGAGCGGTATCGGACGAGGGAATGTCGTAGCAGGCCTGTAATGTAATAATAATAATATTATGTAATTAACAAAAATTAAGCTGATAAGTTAAAACGGGGGGCAATATAAAAAAGAATCATTTGTGTTTTACCATTGAGAATGGGACCCGATGGGATGTGAGAATTGTAGGATGGGATAACCCTACGTTTCAAATTTCATTAAAATATTCGTTCGTTTAGGTCTCGATGTATAGGCGGCTGGTTTCGTGTCAGCAGTTTTCTCGACATCGTTAAAGATTTTTTTCTAGCGTAGCGATCCTAACTGATCGGATGATTCGGGCTAAATAAATGTTATGGATTATTAAAGATAAAAACCTGTACCTGGGCGGTGTATGAGGTTGCTGGGACTCTGACATTATTCTGGGACCTCTGGAAGCCCGACAGAGCTGTGAACAAGTAAATGACTGTTGTAGCATTTCAACCTTTGCGTTATTGGTCAGCTGTTTTTAATCAGCCATCGATTTTTAAATCGGTGTCAAAATCTCACATCCTCACACAGATTATTACATCGCTAACGAGAATGATTTGTTTTCAGAAAATACATGTGTTTGCATAGAGGGTTCTAAAAAGGTTTACATTAATGCTTAATAAGATTATGAAGTCAGAAAAAAATAGGACGTCAAGTTTTCAAAATATTTATATATTTTTTTTTTAAATTTTAACAGCGTACATTGAAAGTATTACAAATTGCAAAGTTTAGCCTGTTTTTAGTTCTGATTTGTATCAGTGTCCTTTTAAGGCGAGGCTAACCCGAGCACCGTATGCATCAATCGCTTACCCCAGCCCCCGCACGGAGAGGCGATACGTAACAAATTACGCGGCGCGAAAACGCGCGCGCTTAGCGCACTGGTCATGAGTTCACCAACTCGGATAGGTACTAAGTTGCGTTACAGGATAGAGCGATGCAGTAAAATAACTTGAATTGATATGTATAAGTTCACTTTACTTTATTTTTCTAGAAAGTATTGGTTATAGATAGATTAGGAACCTACGTAGTGAACCTAATTACTAACAATTAAAATAAGTAGATATAATTAAAAATAAGAAGATATACTTATTTATTTTTGAGAATAAGTTAAATTTAAAATCTGACTGACACTAAGATCATGACATACGGGTATGATTCAAAACTAAACGCCACGTGACATTCGGTTTATAAAAAAAAAATGCTTTACTTTTTTTTCGGTTTAATATGTAAAAAGTCAACAAAATAAAAAAACTAGTAGGTACACACGGCGGCACATGAAGCTGTCATTTCCAGTATAAATTGCCGCATTGTATAGATTTCCTATACAATGAGAGATCCGCATAAACTGGTTTTGTACAGCTTGATCGGCCGTCGTGCGTACAAAATATGATATCGACCATTACTCATTCTATCTCGTTATATATACTTTCCTTTTCTGCCCATGTCGAACTCGATAATCTTCGGCTTACCGGGAGCCCGGTAAGCCGAAGATTATCGAGTCAGATCAAAACTTTTTTAGAACTCCTTACAAAAAAAAAATATTGGAATAAATGTTTTGATTTTAGTAGGCAAGTTACAGGCAGTTTTGAATTGTCGAAAAAAAGATAGTAAAATGAAGCTACAGTCCCATTCAAAAGGCATAATAACTGTGAAAGTACTGTAGTTGCCCATTCCAAAGAAACCGAAATTTATAAATCATATTGCGAAATCATAAATAGCGACTTTTGCTACGACTCAATAAAGTTCAATTCAGGCCGCGCAGCGCTAATTACCTACAGTTATATTCTCCTAGAAGCTGCCTCTCTTTCTATTGCGTAACTCTTATCTTATACCTTCTGACTACGTTCCCTATTAGGTACCTACTACTTAGGTTAGGTACGTACTTTTGTGAACAAATGACATTTCAAATAAACCTAGGCTCGGTGTTTACTAAGTATTATTTTATACAAACTTTTTTGGCTCAGCTCGTAAAAGAACTTAGCGGGGGTGGGGTGGCGGGTTCGAAAAATTGACACACTTCCGACCTCCAACGCGTTCCGCTCGGGACTGAACTATTGAAGCACGCGATGCGAGTATGAAATGATGAAAACAGCAAATTTTGGAAATGGTGGTATAGGTATTTTAATATTTCAAATTATGATTGCTGTTTACTGTCACATTTTTTACGACCTTTATAATGGTATAAGTTTTATTGTTAAAAACCTAATATAACTCAAATGAAATAATATTAAAATCCATCATTTAGACTTGTCTTTGCGATTTAATTGGATGCAACAAAGTGCAAGTAATCGTGTATCGCTTTGCCAAAATATCTAGATCGAAGTGTGAAATATGTAATATGATCAGAATTTAAATCCGTGTTTTAAAGGAGTAAAACACAATACAAAACGACGTTTATCTGGATAACCTCGCCTTAAGTGAACCAACAGTAGTAATCTGCTAACTTATTATCCCACCTGTTCCTCAAAACCTTTCAAATTTTACAATTTAAACAATAAACATCCAAGTGATTGCAGCAATCAGGCAGCTTTTGATGTCTATTATTGAAGGTTTCGATTGTATATCTCCAAAGATCAGCATCAGATCTTCACAAAATTTAAACGGTACCAGAACGAAATTACACTCTTCCAAAAAAAAATATAATTCGAAATCGGTTCACAATCGGCGAAGATATCGCCATCATACAAACAAAAAAATCATTCAGACGAATTGATAAACTCCTCCTTTTTTAGTTAGGTAGCACAATACAAATCCAACAGGTTATAAATCCTAAAAGCAAAGAAACAAAATAATATTTGTAAACTAGTGTTTTCTGGCGATGTCCCTAGATGGCAGCAACCATTGCATCAAGGTGTTCTTTGGGTTGTTTACAGTTCAAAAAAACATCACTACTGTGCGTAGAGAGAATTACAGTCAATAAAGTATGTGCCTACCTGGGCATGACGACTTGACAGGTTGACCAGGTGGTGGTGACCAAGTTGAAGTATAGACCAGGTGGTGGTGACTAAGTTGGTGAAACTGGTTCAAGTCGTAGACCAGGTGGTGGTGACCAAGTTGGCGTAACCGGTTGTCGTACACCAGGTGGTAGTGGTGAAAAAGGTTCACATCGTAGGCCAGGTGGTGGTGACCAAGTTGGTGAAACTGGTTCAAGTTGTAGACCAGGTGGTGGTGACCAAGTTGGCGTAACCGGTTGTCGTACACCAGGTGGTAGTGGTGAAAAAGGTTCACATCGTAGGCCAGGTGGTGGTGACCAAGTTGGTGAAACTGGTTCACGTCGTAGACCAGGTGGTGGTGACCAAGTTGGCGTAACCGGTTGTCGTACACCAGGTGGTAGTGGTGAAAAAGGTTCACATCGTAGGCCAGGTGGTGGTGACCAAGTTGGTGAAACTGGTTCAAGTCGTAGACCAGGTGGTGGTGACCAAGTTGGCGTAACCGGTTGTCGTACACCAGGTGGTAGTGGTGAAAAAGGTTCACATCGTAGGCCAGGTGGTGGTGACCAAGTTGGTGAAACTGGTTCAAGTTGTAGACCAGGTGGTGGTGACCAAGTTGGCGTAACCGGTTGTCGTACACCAGGTGGTAGTGGTGAAAAAGGTTCACATCGTAGGCCAGGTGGTGGTGACCAAGTTGGTGAAACTGGTTCACGTCGTAGACCAGGTGGTGGTGACCAAGTTGGTTAAACTGGTTCGCGTCGTAGACCAAGTGGTGTAGCTGGTTTTAGTCCAAGTGGTGGTGTCAAAGTTGGGGAGACTTGTTCAAGTCGTAGATCAAGGTGGTGGTGACCAAGTTGGCGAGACTGGTTCACATCGTAGACCAAGATGGTGGTGACCAAGTTGGCGTAACCGGCTGTCGTAGACCAGGTAGTGGGTAGCCAGGTGGTGTAGCTGGTCCTCATCGTAGACCAGGTGGTAGTGACCAAGCTGCATGGCGAACCCGATTTTCGTCGCAGACCAGGTGCTGGTGACCAAGTTGGCAAGACTGGTTCTCATCGTAGACCAAGTGGTGATGATCAAGTTTGTGAAACTGATTCTCGTCGTAAACCAGCTGGGGGTGACCAAGTTGGCGTAACTGGTTGTGTTAATTCTTTACAATCAATCACGTAAATCTATTTATTTATCCTCCGTCACTTTCAACGCTTTCGATCAGCATTGTTTATTCAGGCGTTGTCAACGCGTCTCCTCCTGGTTCTCCAAAATGTTTCTGTCGCAGGTTCTTGGACAGTTTTACGGCTGTTGAATGTACTTGTAGACCACTAACGACTGCCATAGAAAAGTTGGTAAAGTTAAAAACCCTCGACTTGTCAACATCCATTCCCCGCTTAAAGTTGGGTATCCTGCTGATTCCAGATGATTATGCAGCATTAGGTCAGGGTAACCTTGTAATAGCAATGAAGATGATCACATCCGTTCAACACCTACAAAAGAGCTGATGATCTTAAAACGGCTGAACAGTTTTAAATCATAGCCAAGTACACAAAAAAAACGACACCGATTCACTTTTGGGACACAACAGCACACAAATGATACACACTTTAAAAATTTTAACACCCCTCTTTTTTTGCGTCGGGGGTTATAAACAGCAGAAAATGGGTCCAAAATTGTGAACTCTACGGATGGGAGTGATGGGAATCTACGTACAAAACTTTACATGCGCGGAGGGCCCTGATATCACTAAACACGACAAAACAAAACACATCTTAAATGAATTTTAATGCCTGAATTAAAACACAATTTATTTATTTTATTTTATTTATTTTTTAATGGATTCATTCATTGACTTGACACCCAAAACATCGAATAAATTGTTTTTTTTTTTGTTTTATCGTGTATAGATATCGATACCAATCACATCTGTGGAATTTCACTTGCTTATTTAATTTGTTCCATTCGAGGCTACCGTAACTAAAGGAAAATCACCGATTTCAAGAGAATACAGAGAGAAAAGATAAAACAATAGTTACGGTACCTGTAGCCCGCCAGCCCCTTTGGCTTGTGAATTATATCGATCGGCGCCAATTTGTGCAGATGAAGCACAGACGGCAAAGAAGTACTAGATAAGGGAACTGGGTACTGGTGCAGTGTTACCAGGCTCAATTTTCTTATTCAAATTCAAGCCCGTCACAGACGTAGCTATAATATATATTAATATGAATCATAGCAAGGCATATTACGACATATTTTCTATATAAATTTTCGAGTGACCGCACACGCAGCTATAATAAATATTATAGATGCGCTCGAAAATTTGATTCATGTTATTATTATTATTTATTTATTATTATTTATTATTAACTTACACACACTATCTTTACAGGATGACCCCAATACAATAGTGGTTACCAAATAAAATCAACTTACGGCTAATACTTAAAAATCTAACAACAAAAATCAAACAAAAATCTTAACACAGAATATTAATATCTAAATATAACTAACACAATTCAACAACACTCTTGCGAATTCACTCAGATTGCACGAAAATATGTCAACTCTCTCATGAACTTCGTTTAATACACATATTGTGCGGGTGAGGGGTGTTTTTGACAGCAGATTGGTTCTGGCAGCAGGCACGGCCAGCAGTGGCGGTCGCCGCCGCCTCCATACATACCGGTCTGGCACACACAGCTTCAGGTGACGCAGCACACCCGGGTTATGAGCTGCTCCACGCAAGAGCTTTAGAGCATAAGCCGCAAGAGTAAATTCCCGGCGCACTCTGAGTTCGTTGTACCCCACCATACCCAGAACAAACAGTGTAGGATACATCAGCGGGTAAAATGGGTACACCCCATGAAGTTTAAAATACAAGTGTCTTGTAAATTTGTTCTGTACTCGCTCCAGCATGACATTGTATTTCGCTTCATGAGGAGCCCAAATCACCGCACTGTGTTCCAAGTGACTCCTTACCAAAGCGTCATACAGCACCCTAAGCGTGGTTAAGTTTGTGAATCCCTGCGACTGTCTCAGCACGAAACCAAGGTTTCTGTACGCCTTTTTGCAAATCTTAACTATATGATCCCGGAAAGTTAGGTCCGGGGTAAGCAGCACTCCTAGATCTCGTACCTGAGACACTCGCTGCATCGGCGCTTCCTCTACTTTGTATTCGTAAGCTAATACAGTCTTCGCGCGCGTAAATGTCATCACTGAGCATTTCGTTGTGTTGAAATAGAGTTTATTTTTATGGCTCCACTCTACCACCCTATCTATGTCTTCCTGCAATCTCTCACAGTCCGACTCACCCTTGACCTCGAGCAGCAATTTGAGGTCGTCTGCAAACAATAAACATAAACTATGTTTGACTACGTCTGGTAAGTCATTTATCATTAAAATAAATTCGAGAGGACCCAAATTGCTGCCTTGGCTCACGCCTGACCTGGTGTAGTATGGCTCGGATTCGAACCCATTGTAGTCAACGTACTGCTGTCGGTCTTTCAAGTAACCGGCGAAGAACTGTAACAGGTGCGGAGTGCAACCAATTTTTGCCAGCTTCAGTAGCAATACATCATTGTCGACGGTATCAAATGCCTTTTTAAAATCAAAATATGCCACGTCTACCTGCACACCAGCATCGACGGCCGGCACCACCCTCGCCATAAAGTTAAGCAAATTAGTGGCAGTGCTGCGCGCTGGCCGGAACCCGTGCTGCGCATCCGATAGCTGCGCGTTCACTTGAGCCTGCACGCAACGTTGGATGGCAGACTCGAACACTTTTGCAGGTGTTGACAACACTGCTACCGGTCTGTAGCCATTTACATCAGGACCTGACTTGCCCTTGGGTACCGGAATCACTCGCGTGATTTTCCACCTAGGCGGAAACGTGGCTTGCTTTAAACAAGTATTAAAGATATGATGCAGGGGCTCAGCCAGCACCCTGCCACAGTCACGGAACAGAAAAGCTGGAATGCCATCGGGGCCAGATGAGCGTTTTGGCTTGAGCTTTATGAGCGCCTCCCTTACGTCTTGAAGACTGAGGGTCTCGATGTGAACCTGCGCACTGTTCGCTTCCGCCTCCGCCCCCGCCGCCCGCGCCCATCATTAGCAGTTCAGCCGAAAGACGTCCACTGCTGGACATAGGCCTCCCCCAAGTGTCGCCACATTGACCGGTCCCGTGCGTCTCGCATCCAGCGGATCCCTGCAACCTTTACCAGGTCATCGATTCACCTAGTGGGAGGCCTTCCAACGCAACGTCTTCCAGTTCGCGGTCGCCACTCCGAAAATTTCCGGCCCCATCGGTCATCAGTTTTGCGAGCAATGTGCCCTGCCCATTGCCACGTAAGTTTGGCTATTCTTCGGGCTACGTCGGTAACCTTGGTTGTCTTGCGGATTTCCTCATTTCTGATTTGATCACGCAAGGAAACTCCGAGCATAGCCCTCTCCATTGCCCTTTGGGTGACTTTAAGCCTTCTGAAGAGGCCCATTGTGAGCGACCACGTTTCGGTCCCGTATGTAATCACTGGCAGCACACACTGGTCATAGACTTTCGTCTTGAGACACTGCGGTAAGTTGGACGAGAAGATACCAAGCAACTTCCCGAACGCTGCCCAGCCGAGTCGGATTCGACTATTGACCTCTTTCTCGAAGTTAGACCTACCTAACTGGACCGTTTGTCCCAGGTAGACATAATCGTCTACAACTTCGAGTGTAGAGTCTCCGATCTTGATAGGAGTGAGAAGAAAAGAAAAGAAAAGAAAAGTTGGTCCCATTTAAAATTGCATAATCGTGTTTGGGCTCATTTCATGCACCTTGATGAGAACTTTAGACCTAGCTGGAGTATGACTGTCATCGAAGGTCTGATGATGGAGACGGAAGGCAGTTGCAAGAGGTCCTCAAGAGTTTACAGCATCTATTTCGTTTTTGGGCTCATTTCATGCACCTTGATGAGAACTTTAGACATAGCTGGAGTATGACTGTCATCGAAGGTCTGACGATGGAGACGGAAGGGAGTCGCAAGAGGTTCGCGACAGTTTACAGCAGCTATATCGAGTCTCGGCTCCTTTCATGTACCTTGATGAGAACTTTAGACCGTGCTGAAGTATCACTGTCATCGATGGTCTAACGATGAAAAAAGAAGGCAGTTGCAAGAGGTCCTCAACAGTTTACAGCATTTATATTGTTATTGGACTCATTTCATACACCTTGGTGAGAACTTTAGACCTGCCTGGAGTATGACTGTCATCGAAGGTCTGACGATGGAGACGGAAGGCAGTTGCAAGAGGTCCGCACCAGTTTACAGCAGCTTTATCGTGTCTCGGCTCATTTCAGCGATTAATGCAAATATTTCCGAGAAATTCAATTGTTACCTACTTGAATCTATACTAATATTATAAAGCGGAATAGTTTGTTTGGTTGAACGCGCTAATTTCAGGAACTACTGGTTCGAATTGAAAAATTCTTTCAGTGTTGGATAGCCCATTTATCGAGGAAGGCCATAGCTTAATGTTGCAAAAAAGGGAAAATTGATTCCTTTTGAGAGCTTCCGTTGCGTGCGCTACGTAAACGGTTAAAGTTACGCAACAAGCATGTACGACCGCATCGTTTTTCTAAAAAAATGTTTAAAAAAGTCTGTCTTAGCATATGTCTATCTTTTAAAGTTGACTCTCTATGTAGCGCAGACGAAGTTGCGCGGGTCAGCTAGTATAATATAACCGCATAGCCCATATTGTGTGAG
This sequence comes from Noctua janthe, assembly GCA_910589295.1. Lineage (NCBI taxonomy): Eukaryota > Metazoa > Arthropoda > Insecta > Lepidoptera > Noctuidae > Noctua > Noctua janthe. The sequence goes on from OU342552.1 coordinate 10,875,347, forward strand.
TACTTTGTACTAGAAAGCTGTCTTTCACTGGAAACCTACGTCTTTTCATTACTTGATTGTGCCCTGGCGGTTAAGAGTACGTCATGCTCACTCAAATGTCTCGCTAATGGTGGCGCGTGTGTCGGATCATTTAGTTCCCTTCAAAATGGTTGAGTTGAATGGTGCTGATACATGCGTCATGTTTGTGTCAGTTGTGACTGGTTGTCTCTCTCAATTTTCAGTTTACGTTAATTTTAATGATTTTTATTTATTTTGTCGTGTCATTCAACAGTGGCCCTTCGATAAAATCGAATAATAACACAAATCTATTGACAGAAACTACGTATTTTTTGAGAGCAAAAACCGAGAAAAATGTCGATATTATCGTAATCGGATTAAACAACAACAACAAAAAGTAACGTCAACTTTGAAGACAAGGATATAAAGTAATTTATTAGCTCGATATATTTTGAGATTTAGCCTCTGTTGCCTCGGAAGGAGTGTGGAAACAGACCTCGGACTCGCGTTGGGCGCGAGAGACGTCTTTTCAACGCCAGATGTACGCAACGAGAACGAGTTTTATGAACTTTAAAAAAATACGTAGTTATTAAGCATATAACCAATATTATGGTGCACTAAAAATAACTGCAATTCATTAATAACTTCAGTGAAAAAAATGTTGTAAACCTGTGCGAATATTTCGACGGCCGTCAATGTTACTGGACTGGGCCCTTAAGTTCATAAATCGTTTATCGTAGTTACAGGTTCAACTGGTGTAGGTATCTGAAAAATAAGTTTAGTATAGGTACTTACATTAGTCTTCAGAACGGTATTATAGTTTCCAATATTTTTTTTCAATTATGCTGACAGTTACATCTAACTATACAGCAATGGACTGTGGTAGGTATTGCACAGTAGTGTGAAGCAGATAGAAATTGCCATAAAAATAGCTCTTTATATTGCTGGCAATGTGCCCATTGCATCCAGGACCAGTCAGTGTTGTCGGAGAACAGGATTTAAAAAACAACAACGGGATTTATTCTAAAAACTTGTATGAAATAATTATTGTATTAATAAACAAAATAAATTATGTAATTTCTGCATAAAGTATAAAATTTAGTCTTTAGTAACATTTTAAAAAACTATGTATGTAGTTTTAACAATAACAAGTTTTACGACATGTACAACTTTTAGCATTTAAAGGCCCTGTTAAGAGATTGCACATTAAGCTGCCTACTGCTTACGACACAGATCAATGTCATAAAAAAAGCTTCTGATATTGTGCGAAAGTGTACCGTTTGTGTCTATTTGACGATTAGGGTGGCTGCACATTAGCTAATACTGCGCGAGGGTCTCCTCTTAACATTTTTAAAGATCCTACCGAAGTATAGATAGAAGGAACTCAAATTAGACTGAATTTGCTAAAAACCAATTCTCAGTAAACATTCCATTTATTATACAACATTAGTTTTAGTATATGCGAAACCTGAAACATGTGTCTAGTATTTTTATGTAAAGAATCTATGTACAAACTTTCAAAACTGCATCATGAAACATCACAAAGTTATAAGCTTGTTCTGTTACCTGCTTGTCCGCAGAAAAACGTGGTCACCACGCGGAGCCGCCTAGCGCGCGCTTACAGCGTCGTCTTTAGCTCATTGATAATTATAATTTGGCAGTAGGTACCTAAATGATTGCGATAGATACTTGGTGTCGCTCGGCGTCCAACTTGTAATCTTTTTTAAATATTTTTAGGACAAAATATAACATGGTTTAAAAATTATTGGAATCGATTCAGTTACTTATTCTGAACAAACTATATTCAGGTTTCGCATATACTAAAAATAATGTTGTATATGCGCTTTGGAAGAAGGATCGACACAATTTATTGAGGCTTTAGGCCGACAGTCGTAAGGGTGACTATTTAAATGATCGTGAGAACAAACCCGACTCGAATGTTAGGCAGTTTATTTTTATTTGATTTCTGATTTTGTGACCCAGTTATTTTAATTGTTCGTAGCTACAAGGTTGCTGTTATAAGTAAAATAATAGTGAATGGACTATGTAGGCAGTTCCCGCTGTTCAGTCAGTTTAAAGTATTACCTCGCAGCTGGTAGTAGTAGGCTAAATATCAAGTGAATGACCCTCGATCGTTTCAGCCATCGACAGATACCGCGAACTACTACAGCTCAAGCGATAGTAGCCAATGTGCAGCCCGCCCTACGTATTCCAATGCTGGGACTACTTGTTTAGAGTCATGTTTCCCTTTCTCTACACTAGGAGTATTACTACTGACGTGCAGGTAACATTTTCAGTCTAGGAATATACAAGAACACAATACTCTTTACTACGCCAGCTGTAGCAGCTGAGCTGTGTGGATAATCTGTAGGTAAAGAACGGATCATCAATCACCAAAACTTCATTGACAAATTTTCAGTTTACAACGGATTTTTCATATACTATTTATTTCACAAACAAATTATTCCACAAATGTTTTTTTTTATAAACACTCACTTTACAAACATTCATTTGGCAAATGCTTCTCTTTACAAATGTTTCGTATCACAAAATCACGTTTAACTTAAATATAATTTTTTATAACAAAAAACTTTAACATTACTTACCTAATGATTCAAAATATCCATAATGTCAAATTACAAAATTCCTACGATGGCATGGCGCTGCCGGTTGATTACATGGCGGGGAAGCACTTTTTGTGTCGGCGTGTTTTTTAGTAGCAGTTTATTTGGATAGTTTCGATCATTTTTAGTGTAAAAATTCACCTAAAGTTGAACTTTAAATTTCAATATTTGTGATATGGCGTAGTCGACGCAGCCCCATTACACTGGGCTCCTATTTCTGGTTGCAAGGTTTAAAGTAACCTAACACGAAAGGAATGGCGGGGTCTTAGTTCGCTTGCTTACTAGACCCTGCCATCCCCTTTGAACTTAACCTGTTCGAGTCGAGGTGCCGGCAAGTCCTGAGCTCGCTTCGCTCGCTCTTGCATCCTAAGTTTTTATTATTTTATGAATTAAAATTACTCTTTTGCCTATTTTAAGAGCTTAATTTTTTGGTAATTGCATAATAACTGATACATATTTTTTTGTCAAATAAAACGTTATCAAATAAAAGTTTGTATAATAATTTTATTTTAAGTGAATTATTTGCCAAACTTGTTGTTATAAAATGATGAAATGACCAATCGTGTTTTTGTCAATCGTTACTGTCAAATGAAAATTTGTAAATTAATTTTCGCTGAATTGACAGGTCACCACAAAGCACAAGTATTTTGACGCATGATAATGTAATGCTCCGTTCGTTATTCTAAATCTGAAATATTCATTTCACAGACATTGTTGTACAAAGATCTGTATTCATATCTAGGGATCTATGTGCATGTCACATTACATTATTTTATATACATCAAAATATTTTTGTCAAGGCGCTCCTGCACCGGGAGCATTCGCCTGTAGTGAAACAGATTCGAGCATTATATCGGTGAGTGAGGAGGACTGAGAATTAAACAGTGCGTAACCTGTAATAATACAATTTGTAACAATTTCTGTTTATGTACAAAATCGAATATTGGATTGTTACATTACAGGCGAATGCTCAGGTGAGGGGGCGCCTGTAGTCCCGCACTTATCACTTATGTCACAGACGTCATACGTCACGCATCCATACGTTGCGTGTCCGAACTGTCCGCGTGGTGCTGTTGTACAGCGTACATAATATTCAGTTACAGTCACAGTTTTGGTCAAAATTAACACTTTGGCCGATTCGTATCCATCATAATTTCTCGAATTCAGCAGGTCCATTAGAATCGTTTATTCCGCATCATTAGCCTCTCTGGAAATGTTCTGTGGTGAGCCACGAATCGGTTAAGTTGTCAGCAAATTTAGTTATCAATCAAGTTTCTTTACTGTACACAATTGTAAACATTTTGATGCAAGTTTACAAACAATCTGTCGCAATACACAGACGAATCGTCATCAAACACAACGCTTATTATTACTTGTAATGGGGATTTCATCTGATCATAATCTTCTCATTTCATCCTCACCTATGCACATAAATTAATGTGGCAATCATATCATAAACTTCAAACATGACTTGTAGCTGAGTGCAATTGGATAAAAAATACTCAAAAGATGGAACAAGGTATATAGTGGTCGGACTTTCATGGAACTTTTATATTCAGTTCCTAGAAATGTAGAGAAGAAAGTGAAACAAATTAGCCTCTGGCGACATTTTATTTTAATTTTCTTCTGTATTATTTTTGGTTTATGAATAAATTTAAATTCGAGGTAATAGTGTGACCTGGTGACCTGTATACATCCAATAAACTTTCAAAGAAAAGAACTTAGAATTTACAATTTTAGAAATAATTTTAAAAAATAGATTTTCAAAATTATTAAATATTTTTTTTTACGTTACTTGAAAAAAAATCCAACCACTATAAACTTCGTTCCTCCTTATTATCTAATTGCACTAGACTAGTGAAACATTTGTTATTTTTATTTCTAACCTCATTTATGAGTGTTTTATCAGCAATAAAACATAAATATTTAATATTTTTTGTACTATGTACATGATATTTTATACTTGTCAAGTAAGCACATGATAATTGTGTTACGGAAGTTAATAAGACACAGTCAAGTCTATCGTTTAGGTATACCATTAAAGATGTACACGTGATTAAGTTAGTCTATAAATATTAAATAGTTTGCGTTGTTAGCGGTTGCTTCGGCTGAGCAGTAATGGTCGGCATTGCTACTCGTTCTTCATATCACTTAACCTGGACACGAGGGGGAAGCGAACGATACGCAGCTGGTTCGCGTAGTCGCAAACGATCGCGTCTTTCAGCGGTAATATCTGCCGCACGAATATACATCCATCGCTCTGGCCTGAAACACAATACGGAAGGTTGGTACAATCTCCAGTTTTACTGAGCAAACACATGACAAAAATATAACTAAACTATTTATCTACACTTATACATATAACAAAGAGTAAGGAGGTAATCTCCGAACCTGATTTCACAAATTACCGATGAAGGTGTTAAATACAGATACCGATAGTTCCCTTGGCCTTAGGTTACATGATTTTACCTAGAAGTACTCGTCGTATGACGTCGCCGCTGCTGAGGTCGTACGCGGTGAGTCCGCTGCGGTCACCCATCACGAGCATGGTGTGCGTCAGCGGCAGCATGCGGCTCATGTAGTTGAGACCCTGAACATAGACCACCACTTCAATACTGCTTGCTTATTTCTCGAAGACCGTTCCTATTTTTAACACGGTTATCGCTTATCATATTAGCTTCACTTGTAACTAGCAGTCAATTGCAATGTAATCAAAACTTGTAAGTCAACTTTAACATACTTCTAATTGTCGTAACGAAATAAGACTTTGCTTATATATGTAGTTTGGATGACAATACTATAATTTAGTATCTTGGAGCTGATGTGATGTTGGAGCCAGAAAGTAGGTAGTGGAACTCTTCAGTGGATACTAGTAAACCCCCTCGACTTTGGGCTCACATAATTCGTTTTGACGAGTTCAATAGATTGGGCTCGAAAGATTCACATCTTCTAAATGAGACTAAAGCTGTCAGTTTTTCTGGCCAAACATCTCCTTACTATTTAAAAAATTACATAACTGTACCCTTGTACATCGTTTAACGAATAAAACCGTATAAAAACGATAGATTTGATTATTCTGATTCCAAAAATACTAATTTCAGAAATATTCCGCGTCACTTTTGACTTGACCGCATTTTTAAATATGTCATAGATATATCAAACTGTTTCATAACGAACAGTTTGATTTTCAGAAGAACGATAGATTTTATACAAAATGTTAAAAATACCCGTCCGATCCGTAAGGGTATTATTACTTATTGAGATTAGATTCTTTTTACGTCATCCTTTTTGACAATCAAACGTACTTATGCCGAAGATAGGTGTTGTCACGTTGTAAAAGTTTGTTAGAATTTAGAGAAATGGTGGTAATTTGAGACAAAAATCACGCACTTTAAAATTCTTTAATATTTTTACTGTCACTAATATTTTATGTTTCTTATTTTATTTGGTATTGTCAATTGTATACCTATATGCCCTTTTCGGATCTGAGAGGGTTCTTTTAACGTATTTTATACCGAAAACCTAATTTGTTGACACCAGCAGCGTCACATGTACCCTGGATACTTTTTATTTTCCTTTATTGGCCAACTAACAATTGTTTACACTGTAAATGTTTTAAGTAATTATCTACAGTTTGGACTATGGACACACCCTGCAAGAACCAAGAGTCTCCTTGTAAATAAACTATGGTGTCCGCGTTGTGATATGCCATTTTAACGACGCCTATAAATTGTGGTATTGATCAAAGTTACGTGACCATTATAAGCAGAACTAAGATTTCTTTTGAAGCCGTCCTATAGTGTCAAGATGGACAAAGGGTAGCGAGAGCCATTTTAGACTACAGGAAGATCCATTTTTATGCCCTATCGCATAAAAATGGATCTTCGTGTTTTAGAAAGGTTTTAGACTATAATTATTTTTTGGCGCACAAGTCGTTTCGGCTTACGCGAGTGTCACATTATGCGCTTCAAAAAACCGAACGTGCGTACACGCGCTTTTTCCGGTGTGTTCGCTCGAACCACTGCAACAAGAGATTGTTAACTGAAGCGAGGACGCGTGGGCGCGCGTGGATTTACCTCACGCGGCTCGCGCTTGTACGAGCTTATAAGCTCGTCAATGTTTGAACAAGTTACGCATGTGGCAAAAGAGGCGCCTACAGGTGCTTACAAAAATGAGCTTATACTCTCCGAAACAGCCCTTAATGTATACATTAAGGGCTGTTTCGGAAGGTCATAAGTTGACAGAATCGTAATAACAGTAGATAGTTACTATGTGAATGGAGTTTAGCATATGTCCCTGGAATCGGTCCCAGATGCAAAGACGCTCGTCGGCGCCCGCAGACACCACATAGGAGGCGGTGTACGCGAGCGACGTCACGGCGCCGTCGTGCGCCTGCATGCTGTACAGGCAAGCACCTGAAAATGTAATACAAATAGCTGGATTGAGTTCTGTTAAAAAAGAGACAGAAATTGCATTCTTGTACCCAAGAATAAAGCCTTCGGCATTGGCTGCGGGAAGAAAGAGTTTAGAAGGGGACGGTTTGTTTGAGTTTTTTTAAGGAGGATGCGCTGAGATAGCCCGCGAAATTCAAATTTATTTACGTATTTTTAATATAATTTGCTTCATTAATAGTATTTCAATGGGAGCTCTCATTGAATGACTATCAATGAAGTCATTGAGATGGGATTAAGTGAACTTAGAGGGTTGTATTGATGATTTAATAATTATATCTCTGTAAATACATACGTGTTACAGTCGCGAATCATATTTCGTTCAACATACAGCCTGACACTGACCTGCAAATTGCAAAAAACGCAAGAAAATTTGAATTTCGTGGGCTACCCTGACGCTATATTTGGTCAGTTACTTTCTGTACTACTTGTGAAGAAAATTGTTGCAATAAATTTGGGCACCAGACTCGTTATTGTGTGATTTACTTTTTGAGGGATTTCAGTTGTGTGTGAAGTTGCCTGTAATAGGGGACGAGCCTATTGCCATCAAACGGGCACAAATTCACACTCCATGGCACTGATAAATTCCTGATCTAAGAACTTACCAGTATGTAAGTCCCACACGCAAAGCAGGCCGTCTTGCGAGCCGCTGCCTGCGATGGTGGGCGTCGCGTGGTCTATGAAGCAGCTGGTGATGGGGCCGCAGTGACCGTGCAGCGTGAACAGCGGGTTCAGGTCAGCGCTGGAAAACACCTGGCAAACACCACCACATTATACTCACTACCTCAACACTATTCAAACCAACTGACGCTATGTATACTTACTTCCCTAGAAGATACCGAAAACGTTAATTACTTATAAGTTCCATAATCTAACAAATAAATCCAATTTCAAAAACTCTTTCACTAAAAAGAAAAAAGGGAAAGGAAAGAAAGAAAAATAGCAAGGGGCCGTTCAAGTATTACGTAAGCAGATTTTTTGCAATTATTAACCCGGGTGGGTTCCCCCTCGTCAGCCAAAGTAAGCAAAGCTCTTACCTCCCCGCCCCACGCATACATGCATTTTTTAATGTGTTCTGGTTTCTTTATTGATTCACTAGCTATTGCCCGAGGGTGGAAAATATCGCTATCAGCGATCAGACTGCCATTGTATCCATAATCTTACTTATACATGCGAAAATTTGTGAGAATGGGTGGATATTTGTTACTCTTTCACGCAAAAACTACGAAACGGATTGGTTGGCACACAGATAGTTTATAACCTGGATTAACACATAGAATACTTCGATCGGTAGTACGATCCCAGGGGGGAATCACCGAACTCCACGCGGGTGACGCCGCGGGCATAAGGTAGTTAGCAATACTTTAAAATAGTTTTGTACAATTAAGTATATTCTAAGTACCTTTAGCACGTGGTCCTGCGCGCCGGTGAGGATGCGGCCGCCTTCCGAGTGCATCTCCGTGATGGGCTGCTGGTGCGGCCGGCACTGCGCTATCCTCACGCACACGACCTCTATAACCATCACTAGTTGTTAGCCAGTATTTGTTAAACATAATCAGTCTGTGTCGTTCCCAGTGCTGGAACACATGCCTAATCTTACAGTAACAAACATTATTATTTCCTTTATTTATTTTTATACACATTAAATATAAATATGCCTATATAAAATATTATTTAAAAAAAATATAAAAAAATAGTAGCCCAACAGCCTCGTGAACAGAGTCCTAGCTATCGGTGGTCAGAGCTGTACTCACGTCCCACATGTCGACAACCTCGCGAGCCAGGTCAAGATACTTCAATTGCTTATCATTCTGTGCTTGCACGAGGTTCTCGCCATGCAGGACCGCTATATCATCAAACATTGCGCGACGATCCAATTATCTATCTAGCTGAATCAGCCGGGTGTCTGATTAGAAGTATCTGACAAGGGTAAACAAATATAGAAAGAAAAAAATCCTGTGGATGCATAGCTAGTTCCGAGGATTGTCATCGGTTGAAATATGTTAATGTCATTTTATAGTTCATCAAAATAGCTTGAACTCATTGGTCAGATTGGGACTTCGCTATTGACACGCCATCGCGACAACGGACTTGCCGCATTGTCGTCAATGATTTTTGCATTTGAAAAGTTCGTAGCCTAATATAGGAGCGCGAGTTCACGTCAGTAGAAACTATGGCAGAAATCCACCAGTGTGGCTTCGAATTGTTACCCCATCCCATGCCCCGTATTCTCCTGATATAGCTCCATTTGACCATTATCCATTCCCAAAGTTTTAAAACCACTTAGGCCCTGCTATAAAATAACTTGGGGGAGAATATGTTGAAAAATAAATTTCTATCTTTTCATTTTCCTGGTTAGGCTACGAACTTTTCAAATGCCATTCTTATATTCAAACTATTACTGTTGGATCAAGTGTTGATATTAAAAGTTGTTACTTCTCTTCATTTCTTTTTCCGTTTAGTGAGTGATTGCGTACAAATTTAATGTGAACGGGGCTATGTTATTTCAGGTATGGGGGTTGCCATTGCCCAGCAGAGGGAGAGAATAGGGTAATTTAAAAAAAGTGCTTGTTTATGCTTTCATCAGATACTTCTGGTGCAGGCTTTAACCTACCTTCCCCTTTGAACTTACCTTCCCCGTCGCTGAGATCAGTGTCGTATGAGAAGCTCATTCTGGCGCGTGTGGCCTCGGCATCTGGGGCGTGTGCTCGCAGCGACCCAGCGGACCCCGTGCGTTTGTGCGCTGAACACAATGATACGTTAGTACATCTATACTATATAGTAAAGCTGAAGTGTGCTTGTTTGTTTGAACGTGGAATCATCTATGGAAGTAGCAGTCGGATTTGAAAATTCCTTTTACATTTTTTGATAACCCAATTCTAGAGGAAGGTTATGTTTAACATTTAACATTACTCTACGACCCTTAGGGGCTGAGCAAAAAGAAAAAGAAATTAACAGCGGTACAGCAACATCTACAAACGCACATGTATATGGGACTCGAAATGTTGGTGTACTATAGAACACCAACATTTCGAGTCCGAAAACCTCTGCCTAACCTTTCGGGGATTCCAGGCGTGATGTTATGGTATGTTACTTTACCACACGCCTTTTCCCCATGGGGTTACTCATGCCCATTGCGAGTACGTACTTATTTAATACGTTAGCGTGATGTGATTTTTATTTGTATCATAATTTTTTTTGAGTGTACTTTAAAAGTCTTGTTAGATAGAACATATCATCATCTGCCTAGCCTTTTCCCAACTATGTTGGGGTCGGCTTCCAGTCTAACCGGATGCAGCTGAATACCAGTATTTTACATGGAGCGACTGCCTATCTGACCTCCATAACCCAGTTAGTACTGGGTAATACGATGTTGGATAGAACATAGTTTTATTATAATTATTACCGCTGCCCCGCGCTCCATCCGAAACTAAACATTATGTTAAGGAGTTATAGTTATTTTTAAATCAGATAAATTGTAAGCGTGACTCGTTGCTTTAGTGGTCGAAAGAGCTGCTGCTGAGCATGTGGTCCTGGATTTGATTCCTAGTCGGGCAATGTCATAACACTTTTATCTTTATTTTTTTGTGCGACATCAGGTATTACAGGCATTCTATCATTAAATCTCAGCATTACCCACGGATTCCGAATTTATGTCGGATTGATAAGGTCGCCGTTGTCGCCTTGTCGCTCGTTGCACCTCAGCCTTACCCTTCGGGGACACAAGCGTGAGTTTATGTACGTAAAGGTAGCTTAATAGTTAGTTGAGTACTGACTGCGTCGATGCGCCGTGCTGAACTGCCAGTCGACGTGTGCGCCGGACGCCGCGTTGTAGGCGTCGAGGCGCAGGAGCGTGAGGTGGCCGGCCAGGGAAGCTGCGCACACGCGCCGCGCGCCCGCTAGTGCGCGCACGTGCGTCACGCCGCGCCCGCCTCGCGCCTCCGCGCTCCACCACACGCACTGAAACATAACACACACACGTAAATTCACTGCGGACTTACTAGAACGGTTCATACTTCTTTTGGCGCGTGGTCATAATCGGAACTAACGTCCCCATCCTGTTTTTTGAATACAATTATATTTCCACAGACCACTTTACCAACAACGCTCCCTGACAATGTCTTTTGACCGTATACCTTCTCTATCTAGGCTTTAATTGCAAGGACATAAAGCTCTTTCTGAACGGCTTAAGCCGATTTCGAGTCGACAAATGTTTTCAAAGTTTTTATAATTTAAAAAAATGCTCAACGGTGCGAAGATGTCTGACTTCTACAATAATCTTGGCAGGAATACTTTGTGTGTTATTTTTTCCTAAAAATTACAGTCTCCCTATGAACCTATGGTCTTAGGTCTATGTTAAATTAAAGTTACACTTTACCATGAGTTTCCCAGAGCTGGCTTCCCAAAACTCGAGGCGTCCGTCAGCACAACCCAATATGATAAGATCGTTACAAAAGTCCATACACCACACAGGAGATTCATTGATCGCCTTTCCTCTCCAGTCTAAATTACTCACTAAGTGGTCCCTACTGTCCTCTTCTACTCTGGGACCAGTGTCACTTATTGTCAACTTATCATTACACTTAGCACTTACACTATTTACAGAATTTTCACTTGAATTAAATACGAATATGTCTTCATCACAATTATCACTATTCTTAACACTACTGTTTGTTAAATCTTGATTACTTATACTTAAATTACTAGTATCCACATTTTCTTTAGCCTCGTAACAATTATATAAATCATCTTGTTGGTCGCCGCAGTATAAGTTTCTGAAACATAATAATTCTTTGTTATTTTGAAGTTTTAATATATTTGCTATTAAAAGAGTGCCGGTTATTCATTTTGTAAACTGATTGGGGGCAGTAAGTCTAAGCAGTGTAATCGTAATTTATTAAAGAGGTATTATTTGAGTTCTACAAATTTGGCTCCAGATTTTCGTGTCAGTGGTTTTTCTACATATGCTAGTAAGGGAATTACCACAGCCTATTCGACCGACCTCGATCAACGCATATGAATGAGACAATATCAAAAAATCAACTGGCATATGAATTTATTTTTCAATATGAATGATTGGTTTGAATGAAAATAATTAATTACGGACCACATATTCTAGGACTTTTTGTGTAATTTTTATTTATAGAATATAACCCTAGAGTTACCGGATATAAAACACACGTCGTATTTGTAGTCCAGTTCACTCATATGATAATTCTTTGCAGTCTCCAAGGAACCTCAAGCTTTTCAGCGTGTCCACTTTTTCGTGTGATCTTAGAACGGTGAGAGTACTTTTAACGATTGAAATCTTTGGTTGGAGGTATGGTAAACTATTTTTTTCATATTTCAGGGTTGTTTCTAGTTGTGGCAGGTTTATACACGATGTAAGAGACATCGATGCACAAACGGCTACCATCACAATACAGGAAAGGAATCTAGACCCCCAGCGCCAAAATTATAAGACGGTTCATAAAAAAAACAACAACAGTTACTGTTTCATACACTCTGCGCCGTCTTTATTTGAATCGTTTGTGCGTGGATGACCCTTATATGATGAGTGCTATGACGTGTCAATGTTTGTCCTTGCATCACATGGACTTTATACATATCTTAGGAATGCCTTGAAAAAGCAGAAACAGCTTAAATGCTAGAGGTAGTGTGAAGATTACCTGTAATTTTTAGCGAAATCATATTTGGTGGTTTCGGCGGTGGAGAGATGGTGCGGCGAGTCCCGCGGCCCCACCGCCCTGAAGCGCAGCCCGCTCAGGTAACTGCTCAACCCCTTGCGCAGTCTATGCACGTTCTGGACAACAAAACTATCTGTTAAGGTCTTACTCCTGTTATAATTAACCTACCTGTTTGTAACCAGGATCACCTCATATTTTTTTATCCCGGTAGCACAATGCCGTGGACTAATTACCGAAAACCACGCGGACGACGCCGCAGGCATAAGCTAGTGCTTATGTACATAATACACCGTGTTCCAAACAATATACATAAACTTCGACCAGATGTTCAGACCACGGAAATAAGCATTTTTCATTATGGACACATTAATGAATTCTTATCTTATTTTTATTTTTTTAGTTTTTTTCGCTCGGGTTCCTCTCGTACGTGCAAATGACATGCAAATAGCATTTGATCATTTAATTGCACTAAGCGGCAACATAGGCCAAATTAAGAACCTTTCTTCCTGCATAGCTCAATTAAATTTCATTAAATGAAATTACAAATATCTTTGTAACGAAGCCTTTTTAAGTACTACTTCCTTTGTAAGATTTGATTTGTAAAAGCTATAGAAGCGTTTGCCAAAGTTTATGGATAACGTGGAGAACACGGTGTATAGTACATGAGAAGGTATAAACAAACTAATTGCGCAAGCTTTTACTTTTTTAAATGTCGTTTGCAACGAGACGTACTTTCATAAAAAGAGGTTGGAATATTTGAATATGCAGCCAGGCCCGAATATCTGTCCGCCAATTTATATTATTTTCAACCTATCAAGGTTTTAGAATCGATTTACTGATCTTATATGGTACTTATATAGGGTCTAACTATTCATACACGAAATATTTTCAGGGAATCATCTAACGGCTATAACAAAGCCATTTCAAGGGATTTTTTTTTTATTTGAGTATATTTTTTTATAAAAAATAAATAATTTAAAATTACTTGACCCACAAAATAAAAACTGGCTCCTTATTTTTAAGCATCCATTACGGTAGTTTACTGCCCCGTATTTAACTACTGTCATTGTTAGAATACGGGAGTAAAGGTTTTATGCAAAAAGTCTAAAAAAAAATTTAGAATTATAATAATTTTGTAAAAAAAAACTCAGATATTTTTTTTTCGTTGCTATGGTGACTTTACGACTTATAGAAGTTACTCTTAAAATATTTCGTGTATGAAAAGATAGACCTTATATAACAATACCTTGTTTGTATTGATTCCAGCTACTCATATAAACTGGTAATAATTTTGGTCGCAATTTTGATGTTAAATTAAAATGGCAGACGAGTATGCAGACAAAAATATTCAAACCCCTTTCGTCACGTATTAAATCGATTTAAGGGCCAAATTTAAAAAAAATCTTTTCTTAGTGATCAACTTCGTCGTGATTTTTACTAACTAGAAGATACATGGGATGTTCATGATCCTAATAGGATATAGCAAATACGGGCATGAATGTGTAATGTTAGGAGATTTTCAACTAGCTTGCCTCTACAAAATAGCGTCTTCATACATCTCCACACTGGCCCTTTCCACCCGTGCCGGGGAGTTAAAATACTTACTATGTTGGTGTTACTTGTTTAATAAGCTACGCCAGTGTAAATACTACTATCAACTTACTTATATCTATTAAGACAGTCGTAAATGTATAAGTACTTACGTCAATCGTTCTTGGGGATGTTTCAGGACTGTGATTTACTAAAAGCAAATGATTACATCTTCAATAACATACCACACATTTGGGCTATACTGGAATACACAATTTTAGATAATTTACACTAATTATTCTTAACATACTGATGGAAATCAACTTGACATTTAATTATCTATCCATTTAATAACAAAATGTTAGTATTGAAAAGGGCCTACAAAATCGAATTGCAATGGTATTTGAACTTTATATTACTATTACTTTATTAATGGTATTTGAAACGCATTCAGTTTGTGTTCGCAAATAATTTATCTGAGATTTTCAATTCAAGTACAAGGACTAAAAATATTATAAATGAGGACCATACCTTCACGTGCTTCGTATGTTAAATTACTTTTCTTTGAGACCTTTTCATACAGGTCTTTTTGCAACTTGAAGAAGCTGAAAGAAATAAATAAACATGATAGCTTTAATTTTTTTTTTCCAGTAGTTTGGAAATGCAAATTAAATTTAATAATATTTGGCAGGTACACGGAATAATGATGGTTGGCTCTTACAAGCTGTGTTAACTGTAAATTGAAATAAAACACAGAAAAATGTAACTGACAATTTTATGATATTAATTTTTGCATATTGTTTCGAATATGTGGCTGTTATTAGTTTACAAATTGACACTTAGAAATAGTGATTTTTTTACTTAGAAGTAGTTTGAGACCACATGTGGACTGGCCTGTGGTACCCTATAGTTTGTCAAGCAACCTTCAACTACAAATAAACCACCATTATGGAATGCCAAGTAAGTACGTAACAAGCTTATTTAATTTATTTATCCTTAAATACATTTTTGAATATACCTATATAAAAAACATTTAAAAATAATAGCCCATCGGCATCAGGAACAAGGTCCAGACTGCCGGTGGTCAGGGCTCCAGAGAGAGGAAACTCCTCACTAGGCGTGCCGTGTTCAGGAGTACTGCTTTCAGAATCAAGTCCTTGACCCAGCCGTGCAATGAGACCCTTCGAAGGTGTTGGTCGAGGCTCTTTGCTATTAGTCCATTAATCATAACAACAAGCGGTACAATGACTGCAGAGTCCACGTTCCACATGTCGACAACCTCGTGTGCTAAACCAAGATATTTAACTTTTCTATCATCCTCAGCTTTCACAAGATTCTCGTCATGAGGGATAGTGATGTCAACAATCAAAACGCCGACCCTATACAGAGTGGCATGACTGTTCCCGAGAACTAGATCGGGCACATACTTGTAGTATGGTACTTCAGAACACACAAGGTTGTATTACAAGGCAAGTTGTTGGTGGATAATCCTGGCTACTAGATTGTGTCTGTGCAAGTACTCGCCGTTAGCAAGACGAGAACAACCGGAAACAATAAGTCGGATCAATTCACCGGGCCGGTGGCATGCCCGACAGATAAACTTATACTGTCACTTACGGGATAACTTCCGTGACTGTTCATTATTTTGAGCTCCCGATATAAACCGAAACCGTACCGAACCGTTTAGTTGTAAACCTCGAAAGCTTAAAACAGTGTTTGCCCGACAGATGTAAACCGTACCGTACAAGCTTATTATATTAGTGTGAATATTTAATGCAGTATTAAGTGACGGTACTTACGCGCCACGGTCGATATTCGTGATGATCTCCCCGTTCTGCGAGTCCCACACTTTGATGTTGCCTTGCAGACAGGAGCTGACAACCTTCTCGCCGTCGGTGACCAAACACTCCACCTCCTGACTGTGGCCAGCCACGACTAATGGCACCGCTTCCATCACCAACTGGAATACGTACAGAGCTTAGTTCTTCCAAAACGAACTAACTCAAAATAAAATTTACAGTCCGTAATGATTATTTTTAAAGGAGATTGCCAATAATTGTATGAGCCTGTACTTCATAATCTACATATGTTTATAAAATCTAAGTAATTTAATGATCTTCTATACTTAAACAAAATAAAAAAGGTGGATATTGCTCAGCAGTAATGGGCAAAAGTTATAGTCGTAAAAAGTGGTTTTTATTGATATGGCTAAAGTATTTTATATAGATTAATGTATGTGTATAACTGTCCCAGGCGTTTAATATACATCGTATACTAGTCTGAAATTGTAGGACTACGACGACGTGGGAATATTAGGACCGCCGCTAAGACAACCCACTGACATAATAATATCTTCTATAATGGGTTTCAAATAAGAATAGGAACGCCAATGACCTCTATCTGTCACTTGAAAAGTACGGATTGGAATAAAAATTTTATTTGCGCAAATAAACTTTTAAATATTATTCTATTTATGATCGTTATTACCGTTTGTTTATGTTTTCTTGTACTGATTTTAGATAGGATTGTTTTGCTTTGGTTTTGATCAGGTCATCGAAAACAGAAAAGGAAAGAAGCTTTCATTGAAATTAAAAGAAGAGATTAGGTTTATCAATCAACATTGAACGCGAATACAAAGTTTTGTGTCCGTGCTATTGAAGAGTTCTCTCGTGAAAAAGCTATCCAGGCTGCAGGATCAAGGTCTGTCAATCGGTTGGGAGGAATTGGTTTGAAATTTAGTTACAATATTTGACCAATCATACAACTTACAAGGCAAGTTAAATAGAAGCTAAAGAAAAAGTCCGTTGGTGTTTCGAGTTTTTCAATAAACTCGGCAATTGCTTAACTCCTGTGTTTCTATTGGTTGTATTAGGAGTGGGTGGTTCGTGCGGTTTGTTACCCGTGGTACTACCAGTATTACTACCGTAGTAGTAGTTAAAAAATGCCGTAGTACTACCAAGCAATCCGGTAGTATCACGGGTAAGTTTTTTTTTACCCGTGTTACACTCGGGATTAGTACACAAGATCAACAATCATAATCTATATCGAGTTTTTGTACTCGTAGATTATTACTTTAAGAACATTGCCTATTGAGAGCAGGAATCAACTATAATGAGACTTATGTTTAAGTGTCCTGTAAGGAGCGAGTCTACTGCCAACAGTCGGGCACAAATCCAGATTCCGTGGCTGCTACCGACATTCTGATAGAAAAATCTTAACACTTTGCCTGAACTGGGAATCGGACCTAGGACCTCATGCTCAGCAGTCGCGACCGCTAGACCAACGCAATCAGGGCTCGGTCGGTTGATACGAAAACGGTTTTATGATACCTGTACTGCAGGTTGCTTGGCGACTATCTTCCTGTACTCGTCGTCATCACTCCACGACGCTCGCCATTCGGCATAGTGGCGAGAACACACGCATCTGAAAAACATTGAATAAAGCACCGTATTCATTGGGAAATAAAGCTGCAGAAATTTTTTTGTGTTTCGATTTTCGTAATTATTGGGAGACAAAATAGCGCAAATATTTCCAGGTGAAACATACACATCAGTAGCTTGCCTATAAAGGTTCCTTTAAAAATCAGCGTCAGACAGTATAATTCTGCCTGGCATTATTGCTGAAATCAACCTTTTTGGCGAGGTTCGGCACACATATTTTTAATATATTAATATCAAGTGTCAAGAGGAGCTCGTGGCTACATAATCACAGCCGCTCGGGTCGATCTTTAGGTTAAGCCGTGCTTGCCTAGGTTGGTATGTGGATGGGTGGCCACCAGTTACATACCGAGTTTCCTCCGTGCCTCGGAAAGCACGTTAAGCCGTTGGCCCCGGATGTCAGTCAGCCAATCTTTCCAAAGGGCATCGTATTACCCAGTACTAACTGGGTTGACAAGGTCAGATAGGCAGTCGCTTCATGTAAAATACTGGTATTCAGCTGCATCCGGTTAGCCTGGAAGCCGACCCCACCATAGTTGGGAAAAGGCTAGGTAGATGATGATTAATATCGCGTGTCTTAAGTTCGTAGAGGTTCATCTTCGGAACCACTCAACAGAGTTAAATTAAATTTAGTGTTTAGTTTACTTTTATTTAACTTGCCTTGTTAGTTGGTTATATAGTATGTATTGGTTAAATCTTGCAACTGAATTTCGAAACAGTTCCTCTGAACCGATTAAGCTGAAATTTAGCACACACCTTTGGTGCTGGTGACAATACATTTGTATGACAGACATGACTTGATCCTGCAGAAAAGATTGCCTCCTCACCAGAGAACTTCTTAACGGTTAATAGTACGGACACGAAACTTTGTATACGCGTTCAATGTTGATAAATAAATCTAATTTTCTTCTTTTCATTTTAATTAAAGCTTGTTTTTGTATATTTAAAAAAAAAAAGTTTAATTTATTTTGACATATGATTACCTGTAAAGGACCACCATCATGTAAGCGATGACAGCGACGCTTATAGTGCAGAGGATTGCTAGCAGGAGGATTTCCATCGGCGTGGTCGGGTATATGGGCAGGTCCGAGCCTTTGCCCCATTGATGAGGCGTGCCTTTACCTTCAACTGCCTCGAAATCTGTTCAAATACATAAAACAGTTCACTATTGTAGGCCAAAATTTTAACACAGCTCATAATAAGCATATCAGCATGCCGTGTCAAATTGAACAAGAGTTTAAAGTTTATCATTAATGTGTTTCCTAGGCCAGAAAATTTAAATATTTTTTTATCAGATAATAAACTAGTTTTAATAAAATGTGTAAGCTCAATAGGTTGAGTGTCTAGCTTTTTAGTGTTAGTTTCTATTTTGATTTAGTTTTAGCTTTGATGCTGTTTTTTTTTCTTTTTGTTGACAGTGCTGTGTTGTATAAGAGAGAACTTGCTGACTGATACACATACTGCTTTAATTCTGTTTTGTTTTCAATAGAATTTGTATCTTTATTCTCCTACCCTTAATTCAATTTATTTGGCGTCGGCGCAGCATGCCTTCATCCAAACTTTTCTACTACTCGTCATCTCATCATTCACAGTCACTCTTTCCATCGTTTCTTTGGTCTTCCTCTACTCTTATAGCCATCAAAATTCATACTCAAAACTTTCCTCACGATGTTTTCCCTATTCCTCTGCATTGCATGCCCATACCAAGACAAACGATTACCATACACTTTCCAGTCACTGGCGCCACTTTCAGACTTCCTCTTATGTACTCATTTCTTATTCTACCCATTCGTGTTACACCACACATCCCTTTCGTAATGTCATGTAAGCCACAGGCAATTGACGTTTATTTATTTAACACTTCAAGCACAAAGTACAGAGGCGGACTTAATGCCATAGGCAACCATCCCTTTTCATAGAATATAAATAAATGATAAATAAGTGGATGTGCTATGTACCGGGCAACATATCGTTAGGGTCAAGCGCAGCAGCGAGCGCCTTCCAGCGCAGTGGCGGCGGATCGCGCTCGTCGGGGTTGCGCACGCCTGCCGCCAGCTCCGGCGCCACGCGCTGGCTCAGCAGTAGCGGCGGCAGTACCGCCACGTGCCGCCCTGCCACCGACTCGTTGTAGTGCGACAGGATCTTTGACCAGTGGTGGGACGACAACCTGGACATTTCAAATTATGGAATCAGGCGTTACACATTCTAATAAAAAACTTAATTTTAGAACATGCAAATTATGCTTGCTGCATCCTCAAGCCTGGTTTTATTTGCGGAATTTAAACTTAATATAATGCATAGCACTGAACATTTCATGTATACTAAGCTCATTGATTAATAAATGTGTTTAACACTAAATTTATTTTAAATTATCATCCTGTGTCTGTGAGATTCACACTATCCAAAATAATGTCTAGATAATATTATTTATATTCCAATGTTTTAAATATTTCTCTAGTTATAAACAGGCTTATGATGAAAGATGTTGCATTTTAATTAAACAGACACATTCAACCTGTGCCATTTTAATGTCAATGAAATGGACTAGCAAAAAACTCTATGGGGATATGTTTAACTTTAAATCGAGCAAAAACAAAAGCTTTTTAAAATATTTAACTTATAGAGACAAAATTGTCTTCATTGATATTTAAAAGCAACTTGTTAGAAGGACTATTGGCACAAATCGCTCGAAGATTCAAATAGAACGACTCAAGTCGCTAAGACTCATTTAAAACGTACTACTTAACGAGACTGTATTGCAAATATTAGTGAATAGCACAGTTTGTTGAACTTTCAAACCTGTCAGTGTTCAAATGTTAAGATAATGAACATGTTTAGTGCGTGCATGTAATAAATATGTATTAATTGATCTCACCTCGACCAGGGCCGCGAGTGTGGTGAATGTTTTAGCATAATGGTATCATTTGCATCCACTACGGTTTTTTCAGCATCAATATCTAATAGCGGCGGGAATACCAATGGATTTCTTTCGCTGTTGTTGTAAAACACGAATGTAGATTGTTTTTGTTCATTCTTCTCATAATTCTTTCTGTTAACTTCCGCTTCAGCTTTCTCTATGTTGCTTATGAAATAGTCCACTACACCGGAGTTGTACACTATCATTGATATCCAAACGAGCATCCACACCATGAAGGCACGCTGAAAGAAGCGCGTCCTCGCCCACATGTTGACTAAGCGGATGCGTTTTGGTACGCGGTGGTCTTGGTGGCCCGGGCTGGAGTTCCGCTTCGCCACCACGTCGGTCGGACTGTTGTGTGCCAAACCGTTCAATCTCGGATGGGATTTGGATTTGGTCATTCTCTGCGGTGAAAAGCTATTTTCTTCCACGTAGTTCTTCCTAAATCTCCAGTTAAGTGCGTTATTGGCGTTAAAGTATTCCTTCAAATGTAATTTATTGTTTTGATCTTTAAAATATTCCAAACGGCGTACATCAAGTCCGAGAATTGTAGCAAAAAATGCCATTTGAATAAAATAGTCTGATATTAAACTGACTATCATGAAAATTGAGAATTCTTGAATAAATGGCACGAAAGTGAAGAAGCTTACGGTAAGTATTGTTATTTCTGTAAGTAAGTTCTTGGTAATGGACCAGCCTTCTTTGCTGAGTCCCTGAGCGAGTCGGATCTTCACATCGAGTCGGGAGTCAGTGGATGTAACGCTCTTGGTGAGGACTAAAACATTTTCCAGTCCAACGATGATGACCAGATACGGAAAAATTTCTTTGCCTTGCAAACTCAGGGAAAAGCCGAAATAAAGGCAAATTCCCATTGACATGGCGAGACTCCCGCCTATAGTAAGAACAGCACATGCAGCAAGACCTAGTTTGGATCTTATAAATTCTATTTTTCTCACAGAAAAATATACATACAGGAATAGTCCCACAAATGTTATAGTCAACGGGACAAGTTCTCGATAGTTAAACTGTCCTGGATAATACACAAGCGTGAACTCGTTAACGTGTGTGTATGGCATCTCTTGATATAGAGGGTACATTTCCTTTAGCTTCTTCGTTAGAGATTGAATAAATCTGAAAAAAATTAACATGGTAGATTAATATTGGTTGCACCCTCTTCTTTAAATGGACTCCGGACACAGGTTGGCCGAAGAAAGGAAAACCTGTTCAGGTGGAGATTCAGAGATAACTGTGCCCATCCTGCTGTTTGCACATTACAGGAGCTGATGGACGCTAGTGAAAGTGCCAAACTTGTCGCCTAAATTTGGGTTCAATCAATTAAGATTGCCATCGACACGCTTAGAAGAAGATATTCTTAAAGATACTTTTGGGTGGCTGATAAAATAGCTGGCTTGCGAATCTTGATTTCGAAAAAAGGTTTTCAATTTATTTTTTAATCAAGACAGACAGGGACTTGATTTAGAGGGTGAATTTTTTTTATTTTTAATATTATTTAGTTACCTTTGGTCTGGCTGTTGGTAGAATATTGTCACAGCATACTGTAGCACTCGTGGCCTTGCTCTTAGGGGATACCTTTTGATACCAGTTTCTCGGAGCCGCATACCAAAAGCCATTTCCGCTATTGATGCTTTGGCTTTCTGAAGATTCTGAAAAAGGTAGAAAGCTAAATTTTGGCTGTTTTTATTTAATCGACGTCATAAAGTAAATGCCTGTAACATATCATCACGCGTGCATACCTAAAGGGTTAGGCAAACGTGTACTAATATAATAGTACAACTCATTTGCTAGATATGTTTAAGTCTCATGTAATAGGGGACGAGCTTATTGCCATCAACCGGGCACAAATCCAGACTCCGTGCCTGCTACAAAATAACTTCTGATGGAAAAATCCAAAAATACTTTACCCGCCTTGCGAATCGAACCTAGGACCTGGTGCTCAGCAGTGGCGCTTGCGACTATTAGACTAACGAGGCAGTCATAACATAACATCACGCCTGTAATCTCCCATGTAAGCTTAGGTGTACCTAACAAATAGTACATATTTCGGGAGTTATGTTTAAATCCTGTTTAATAGGCGGCGACATTCAATTAAATAAAATCCATACTTGAGATGTAGCTTATTATATGTTTTTTTTTATATTTTTTTATATAATGGCCAAGTGTTAGCTCAATTTTCATCTGATTTAAACTCAGGACATGAATTATGTCGTAGGCTCAGCGGTTTCAGTGCGTGCAGCGCTTAAGAATAGTAGTTTTACAAAACGCTAAATATTTCGTAATAGGAACGTATAACGTAAGGCATTCAATTAAATAAAATCCATACTTGAGATGTAGCTTATTATATGTTTTTTTTATTTTATTTTTATAATGGCCAAGTGTTAGCTCAATTTTTATCTGATTTAAACTCAGGACATGAATTATGTCGTAGGCTCAGCGGTTTAAGTGCGTGCAGCGCTTAAGAATAGTAGTTTTACAAAACGCTAAATATTTCGTAATAGGAACGTATAACGTAAGGCATTCAATTAAATAAAATCCATCATTGAGTCGCCGAGTACATGTCGTGTACGAGGTCTCAGATACTTGATGCAGGCACTCGCCACTGCGTTGTTTCCGCTCTAGGCAATTTGTCTACAATCATCGCCTCGCTGAGGATCTCTTTGAGAAGATTGCTAGTAATGGTCGTCTTACAATAGAATAAGATTAGATCTGTTACGAGACCACCCCTTGAGATATGTAAAACATCACGCCTACAATCCCCGAAGGATTAGTCAGAGGTGTACCTAATAAAACATACACCCACACTTCGTCACTTTATGTCTAAGTCCCATGTAATAGGGTGCAAACCATTTCCATAATAGGAAACAGCCAATAACACTTAGCCCAACCTGGTTATCGAATCCAGGACTTTATCTTTACTCAGCGGTAGCGCCTGCGATCACTAGACCAAAGAGCCAGACAAGCTTGATATAATTCTAGTTTTTAACGCGGCTTTGCTCCTATTGTAGACAAACAACAACAGTGTTTTTTTTCGAGATAAGTGAACTGTATATAAGTGAACTCCGGCTAAAGTCACGCTGATCCGGCGCTACATTGCTGCGTAAAAGAAGGACCAACCATCAAACACACTACTGCATTTATAATATTAGTTTAGTGGGTACCTGGTAGTTGTAGACTGTGTTAATAATGTTGGCATCGAGTGAGAATGACTGCAGGTTCTGCTGCCACAGGTTGGCAGGCGACAGCAGTAGGCAGCTGTACTCGGGCAGTACTCGCTCCGTGCTGGCCCTACTGTCTGTCCGCTTGATGCCCCCGATCTGGTAGCAATGCTGAAGTAGCGTGCTTTTTCTGAAACAAACGATACGTTATATAACAAAGGACCGGTTCTTGCTTCGCATGGGTGCTCCCTGATGAGGCGATATTTCGAAATTTTTATTTTAGCAATTAAATACAGAAATAGGAATTACTTGAGCGAATTATGTACAAAAGTTTCAGTATTAGAAGACATAAGAGCTAGCTCGTAAATTATAAAACAACGGTTATAATCATTTGTTATTTAATCAAATTTAAAATTATGTAACCAGGAAAGACAGTATAATATTTTATACAGAAAACTTCAGTTTTTGCTGTAGTGTTACGTATAACTAGCGACCCGCAGGGTTTCACTCGGGTGCAATTTACTAACAACAGCACCACCTGTGGGGTCCACAACTATGCTATCATTCACAAAATTTTAACGAAATCGGTTGGGTGGTTCCGGAGATTTGCGTGTACTAACATAGTGCCAAACCGAGTCTACATACGAAATTTTCTACTGAACTTGTGGCAGTCGTTTGTGCGACGACGGGAAGGCACCCTGTATATTAAGATACAGAAAACGATGGTCTAACTTTATTTAATACTAGCGGCCTGTCCAAGCTTCGCGCGGGTGGACTTTTTTTGCGATAATAAATATAGCCTATGTTACTCAATGTAGCATGGTGAAAGAATTGTTGAAATCGGTGCAGTAGTTTTTGAGTTTATTCGTTACAAACATAAAAAAATCCCAAAAATCGCTGTTAAGTGTTAATCTTTTTTTTTTTTTTTTTTTTTTTAGATAGACATATTATTATAGCTTTCCTATAGTTTAATAGATCTTAGTAAGAGGAATAATTCCGTAATATGTTTTTTTTTCGTGTGGATAGTGCCTAACCATGTCAGACCGATGTCAGTCTTTATGCCGATCTGACTTGGCTTTACACGCCATTGAAAAATATCCCTGAGGCTGTTTCTGTTTGGTTTCCTCGCTGTTTTCCTTCAACGAAGTAAGTGATAATTGTACAATACGCGCATGAATCCGAAAAATCAGAGATGCGTGACTTGGGTTCGAACTCGAGACCTATAACTTGGCAGTCCGACGGTCACACCACTAGGCTATCACTGCTTAATGCGTAATACGTTGTTTTCATACTACTCTATTGGGCGGCATAATTTTTACCGATATCTTCAACAATTATCATCATATTTTAGCCAAAATACATAAAACTATAATGAATCATTCATAAACAGTTATAAACCGTACACATACTATTATAAACCGTATAAAAATTCGCTAAGTAGTTTTCGAGTTTATCGTATTCAGACAAACAGAGAGACGCGGCGGGGGGACTTTGTTTTATAAATGTAGTGATGATAGTTACAACGATGGAAATAAATAGTTCATAACGGGTAACCTTAATTTCTGTATAATTTTATGAGGATGAGAGGAACTCTTACAATCTAATATGTTAAATACGCTAGCTGTAGGTACTAATAACGGTATGAAGGGTGTAAATTGACCCTTAACATAAACAAAAGGCACTTGTTCTCCCCGTCACTGCGATAATTTTTTTGTTCTAGACCATACCTGGGAACCTTCTAGTTACGGAGATATAGGGGGCCAAAGTTTCAACTTTTTCACAGGTTTTTTTTAAATACATCTTTTTACACACCTCCACGACCCTCATATTATTCAATCCATTCATCAGCACCATGCTATGAGTGCTTTCCATCGAGTCCTACCGTAAAACGTGATTTTTCACTCCAAAAAAAAAGTCGATTCCCAGCAATAATTTTTGCGTAAAGTTACAGCTTGTACAGAATGCTTGGTTGACGGATATGTGAAGGGTCTGTTTAAACCCGGTATAAGGTGCCGACGACCATACGACAATAAATGAAGACACTGGTACTCGTAACACTAGCTCATAGGATTATTTTTTAACTATCAAATAAAAAAAAAATACATTTTCAAAAAAAATTAATAGCATAAAACTGTAAAAAAAATAGAGCGCCATTTATAATTATTGGTTTACTAACCATAGGTATAATTTGCACGAATTCGCATCTGGAAATAAAATTTAAGGAACGATTTTCGCAAAGGTTTTTGAAGTAGCGAGTTGGCAACATGTGTTTAGTTTATACCGATATAACTAAAATTTTTGTATGATTTTATGCGGATGGGAAAGATTCCTAATCATTTATACGCCAGCTATGATGTTCACAACAGAAAACAGTGGTTTTAAAACTATGAGTTTCCAAAGAATTATGGTAATATTTCATGAAGTTTCTTTAGGATTCCATGAAGATGATTGATTCAAACAACACATCATGTTTCATACGCCAGCTTTGAAATTAGTAGTTCAAAACAGAAAACGGATGGCACTTTCGAACTGAAGGAACTTCTCAGCTTCATAAGTTCCAAGCCATTTTTTGACAGTTCTGAGTAGCAATGTTCTAGTTGCTAGCAACACTGGCGAACCAAATAGATGGGTCATTTATCAGGTAGGTACTGGCTAGGTAGACATGTGCGCATAGACGACTATGTCGCTAATTATATTTATTGTAATTTGTTACTTAGGTACTAATAATAGATTAAGATGATACTTTATGGATCTAAAGTCTGAATTAAAATAATAAATCAAATTGAATACTAAATAATGACGAGATAAACCGATATAATGCTTACTTTTAGGGTTTTTTTAAGGAAAAAAACCTTGCCCCACACTCTCATGTATCGTGCGTGCGTTTACAAACATTTAAGCTCACATACACAAACAGCCAGACCCGGAATAACTACTTGCAGGCCATACAAATATATGTTACGTGCGGGAATCGAACCCGGACACGCAGCGTAGCAGTCAATCGCTCAGCCACTGCGCCAACCGTGCCGTCAAACCGTTAAATACCAAATAGTGAAGTTAAAGGTTTCTCCGTTTGTATGGAAGAATCAGCGTGCGCAGCCTTAATTAGCCAACTATAAATAATATTTAGTTCATAACAGAAAACTGAAGCATTTGTGTAGCTTTAAATGAGAAGAGAGTGTCTCATATCGTCTTCTCTTTTTTTATTACGCCAGCTATATAATTAATAGTTCAATAAAGAAATCAGTTACTGTATGATTTTCCAATGATAGAATGAATCTTGTAATATTTGATATGCCAGCGATATTAATATTTTATCACAGAAAACTAAAGATTTTGTACAACATTCCGATAGATGAGAGGGACTCATACAAACTTCTGTTTTTAATACGCCAGGTAGCAATGCAATTAATAGTTCGTAACAGGAAACTAAAGTATTGTATGATTGTATGTAGATGAGGATGACTCAAAACCCTATAATGTTTAGTTCGCTCGAGACGCAAAAGGTAATCCAGAGTAGGGCATTCAAACTCGGATAGTTGTCAACTCCGGAGCTAGTTACGGTGTTGAGCAATTAAATCCGGCTGACAGCTTTTTTAGAAATTAATAAAAAGGCCCTTTATTTTAATCAATAGAAGTTTTTTTGTTAAGGAATCAGTGTTTTTGTTTAAAAAATTACTGTCTGACAGACAGAAGTTATAATAGACAACTAATACGCATTATAAAATATTAAAACAATCAACAATCATACAAAATAAACATTTGTTTGGCAAGAATCAGTCTTTTAGTTTAAAAATTTACTGTCTGACAGACAGAAGTTATAATAGACAACTAATACGCATTATAAAATATTAAAACAATCAACAATCATAAAAAATAACCATTTGTTTGGCAAGAATACTTAATCATTTTTATTAAAAATAAACTTTTTGTTTAAAAATTTACTGTCTGACAGGCAGACGTTATAATAGACAACTAATACGCATTATAAAATATTAAAACAATCAACAATCATAAAAAATAACCATTTGTTTGGCAAGAATACTTAATCATTTTTATTAAAAATAAACTTTTTGTTTAAAAATTTACTGTCTGACAGGCAGACGTTATAATAGACAACTAATACGCATTATAAAATATTAAAACAATCAACAATCATAAAAAATAACCATTTGTTTGGCAAGAATACTTAATCATTTTTATTAAAAAGAAACTTTTTGTTTAAAAATTTACTGTCTGACAGGCAGGCGTTATAATAGACAACTAATACGCATGATACAATATTAAAAAAATTATAAATCATAAAAATAAACATTTGTTAGGCAAGAATCAGTCTTTTAGTTTAAAAATTTACTGTCTGACAGACAGACGTTATAATAGGCAACTAATACGCATTATAAAATATTATAAAACAATCAACAATCTTAAAAAATAAACATTTGTTAGGCAAGAATACTTATTAATTTTTATTAAAAAAGATACTTTTTGTTTAAAAATTTACTGTCTGACAGACAGAAGTTATAATAGACAACTAATACGCATTATAAAATATTAAAACAATCAACAATCATAAAAAATAACCATTTGTTTGGCAAGAATACTTAATCATTTTTATTAAAAGAAACTTTTTGTTTAAAAATTTACTGTCTGACAGGCAGACGTTATAATAGACAACTAATACGCATGATACAATATTAAAACAATCAACAATCATAAAAAATCGCGGTCGACGAGCCGACGCAAGCCGAGCACTACCAAATAATACCGAAGTGTTCTGCTAAGGACTTAAGAAGGAATCAAACAACGGGTTACGCTCAAGAATTAAGATGCGTTTTTAGTAGTTTTGTAAATAATGTTTACATGGTTTTTGAAAACCGGTTTCAACTCCGGTGTTCTATTTCAACTCCGGATAAGAAAAATGCTTAAAATCGCTCCGAAACTCCGGAGTTACGAAACTCCGGAACTCCGGATTGAAAGCCCTAATCCAGAGAAGTTGCAGATGCAATAACAATCAGAAAACACCAATAGGTACAGATTCAAGGTATGCAGTAGAATGTGAACAAATTAGAAAAAAATATTGGTCCAATACTAACTTCTACACCATTATCAAAAAATATGTTCTGCACCTGCATATTTACAATTTTTTTATCAATTTCAGATTTTATCAATGTGACTCACAGACGTAGAGCAAGTAGGTATACAATTAGTTTGGTTACAAAAGGGGTATAATGATTGACGACTTATACATAAAAATACATTAAATTGCAATGGCTTATGGCAATAACGTGAGTGGCTTCTGCAGGCGTAGAATTCTGTTTTTCTATTAAATTCGTATGATTCCAGTAGAGGTGTTATGATGTTGACCTTCGGTATGCAATTAACTAAAGATAACAAATACCGACCTCTTTATACCTACGGGTAAGGGTGCAGTAGCGCCAGCGAAACTGTAAGTTTACGTGTATTTAGGGTTTTATGCCCTAAAACCCCTTATGGGTATTTTGTATACTGTATTTTGATATCATTCGAAAGGTAGTGAAGTAAACTTTCAATCAGAATAAAAAACAATGTTCATTAATACTCTTGAAAAAAAACAGCCTTAACTCTAAGACAATGTGCGATTTTATTGCTCTTAAGTGTATTTGGTTTCACGCAAAAGTAGCATTTAATTTTTGGAATAGGGAACCTGAAGCTGTTTTAATCAATGAGAATAGAGTTAGAGAGAGCACAGCAAACATGACAGCAAAATATTGTTATGAACATTTTTATGAGATTATATTAGATTCCCGAATGTACACTTATTATAAGCACAACCTAGATCACACATAAACCCAAGAACAGGGGGAAAAAAGGTGCAAATGCATCACATAATCTGCGGATTAATTTGTTATGGTGCACATGCGATCCCTTTCTTACACCAATAGTAATAACCATATACCAAACACACATTAATTCTTCATTAACTAATAATGAAGATACATATCATTATAAGCAATGAAGAATTAATAAAGAATTTCCTCTAATCAAATCATTTGTTAGAGAAAAGGAATACATTACAAAAATAGTGTAATAACTTTCTTTTTACAAACATGACCGCATGAACAAATTACCCAACTGCCTGTAACAACTAAAAGAGAAGCACCAAAATTCTTACTGTGCTAAATAAAATGTAACTATTGACATGCCTACTATTTAACTGTGTCTGAGGAAGCTGCAATTCAACATGGCTTGCATTAGTCTTTGTATATAATTCTAAATAAAAGTATTTTAAGTAACATTTAATTTTAATAAGCCTGGTAAAAACTCACGTTTCTGGATCTTCGTGGTTTCTTATAGTTTCCAGCAATCGAAACACTTCTTGCAATGGAGCTCTGAATGCATCCCACAACTTAAGATTGTTATTCCACGGAGAGACACCTAAAGAAAAGTAGTATTGGAATGCTCATTGTTTTATTAAAATTAAAACATAAATATTTTCACACAAAAAAAGTGTTTCAATCAGTCAGGATACTCAGTTTGAGATATAGATCAATATCTAGTTGTTAGTTGTATTTACTAATTGTCTATTAACTATTACCTATTTTCATAATGATTTGCTGCACATATAGAAGAGGTTTGTCCTTCGCCCAAATATAAGGAAGTTTCTGTGTTTCATTGTACAGGATATCTAAATGTGAGGGTTTTTCTGTAAAATGTATGAATAAATTAACATTAGCTTAATAGAAACGTTTAGCAACATTTAGTATGTTTCGCAAATTACATCATCAAGGTACCTTGTAAACATTTTTGTTGGCTGCAGTCTGGACTTGAGAAATCATAGATATCAACACCATGCAACGGTAATGTTACTACAGTTGGTATGTTCCCAGGGAGAGGCACATTCAGAAGCGGATAGCTGGAAATAAAAATACCACTGAGCAAGTAGTCTATTATGGACAATTTGTTAGCAATTAGAATGAAAATAAGCACTTACCAACATAGTAACAACACAGATAATGCTAATGTGATCGCTGTAATGGGATAAGACGAACAAAATAGTCCGTAAGTGTAATAAATCTGAGCTACCCTCTCGGGCAGAGTGGATCCTGCCATTGTTGACAGTCAATAACTCGTTTGATGTGCGGGAAATTCCGTTTACTAATCTCAAGACACCATCGCACAAGCATTCACGTCACTTGCGAATTTCAAAACGTTGTTTATACACGGTTATGTTACCAGAGACGCATTTATTGCGGTCGATCGCATGTGCTGTTGTGATAGTCTCGAATGCTATGGTATTTCGCATCATACACAAGCATGCCGCTATGTACACTGTACTCTCTTTACCAATTATTAGGCACCGATTACATCAACCAAAGCAAGCACCACGCAAGTTTGACATATTGACAGCTCATTAGTTATTTTGACATTTTTGACACATTTGACAGTGACTCAAATACCACAGATAATAAAACCGTTCGGATATTCATTAAGTAGAAGTTGTAAATATACATAATTTACAAACTATAAATAAATAGTAAACATAATATTATATACAAGTATAAAATAAACAAACTGGCGATCCACGGATGCCCTTCAAGTTAAAGGGGAAAATATCTGTGTGTGATAATGTCTGTGATTAGACTTGTCGTATCTACTGTATGGATTGTAATGCTGTGCAGTGAAAAGACGGACGAAAAAAAAACTGCATGTAGCAGAGATTGATTTTAGCCATTCCACACTAGGTGTATGTAGTGACCAAAAGTAATAAAGTAAGAAGAGAGCTTATAAAAAAGTGATTGAAAAGATGAAAGGGAGTCGTCTATCTTGGTATGGACATGTGATGATGAGGGATGAAGTACATGTGACTAAAGGTGTGATTATTACAAATGTTAATGGATGGACAGGGAAAGGAAGACCATATAAAAGATGAATGTCATTTGAGGAAAGGAGAAAGAAAGAACTGAGAAGAGCTGTCCACGGAAAAAGTGCCCAAGAGGCCAGCAGCTTTATTACGTTGGATGACAATGCTGATTCTTTGGCCAAAAAATAGGCCACTTCTCTAGTCTCGTAAAGAATTGCTGCTGGGGGATATCCCGAAAGTCTAGGTGGCGAAGGTCTATGGCGGTGGCCCTAGTATTTCAAACGGCTCAAACACATTATTATTCTATTGTAATGTTTTGCTCCGTTTGAGTTTTCAGCATTGGCAGCAACCACCCCAGCACAACCCGCTGTACTATGAAGGTGGCGCGAGGGTGTCGATGCATGTTGCATCCTACACCAAAGGTCGACCCAACTTCCAAGGCATAATATGTTATAAAATCTGGCCTGTTCCTATCGTTGCATGTCAAGCCATTGGCAAGAGCACGACGAATGGTGTCATTAATGTTAGCGTGCTATCCGTTCGGCACTCTTACTGCAGGAAAGGCCATGATCCCCGAGGCAGTCGACTGCTTCCCCACATTAACAGCGATGTGGAGCCACCATAAGACCTGAGTATTTGATATTAAATTTCAATTTGATACCATCACGTGTTCGAAAATCGGTATTTTATAGGACCTCTCCCAAGGCTTTCGTGTACCTATCTATTGTGTAGAGATTTTTACCCAGCAGCCATAGTGCATGCGGCTGTCGTGACGTGCCGTGCCAATCTAAATATATAAAAGCGAAAGGTCACTCACTCACTTACTTACGAGTATAATCACGAAATATCGAAAACCGCTTGACGAATAAAGATGAAATTTGGCAGGGAGGTAGTTTATAGATAGTAGACGTCCGCTAAGAACGGATTTTGCGACAGGGCACAAAAGGACACCTTTTGTAGTCATCAGTACATTATCACATATTGATATGGCAGTCAGTTCTCACACATAACATAACATGACGCCTTTAATCCCCGAAGGATTGGGCAGAGGTGTACATAATCGTACACACACATTTCGCAAGTTATGTTGATGTCCCATGTGATAGGGGTGAGCCTATTGCCATCAATCGGGCACAAATTCAGATTCCGCGGCTGCTACTGAGAAATTCCTGATGGAATAACCCAATAACACTATTCTTTATAGTTTTTTTCAATTGCATATACATACATTGTTTAATGTTAAGTGGAAGAGCGGAGTCACCCATGGGGGCGTCCATTAATTACGTGAGGCGTTTGAGGGGGGGCAAAGAAAAAAAATATACATATTTTTTTTTCTTTGCCCGACCCGGCTATCGTTCCCAGGACCCCATGCTTAAAAGTCGCGCCTGCGACCACTCGACCAACGAGGCGGTCTCACACATACACACCAAAATTTGCACGCGAACGAAGTCGCGGGCAACAGCTAGTATCATTTATTTTTACGCCTAGATTACTGCGTTCCATCAATCTTCGGTCAACTCCAGGTCTGAGCACCGTGCTCTAGAACGGTCAGGATACACTTGTCGATGAGATTTTGCTTGTGGGGAAGAGGCAAGATCGGAAGATCACATTTTATAAACATCGGCATGGACCAGACGTTTTCGATCGGGTGAGACAATGTACTTAGCAGGCTTGCAACGCTTGCTCTTGTATTCTGTTTTCTCTTAATTCTTTTCGTGGGTCCTGTGGGTCAGTTATACACAGGGCTAGTATAGTGCTCTACGAATCCAATATATTAACGCGCTCTGGGTATTGCTGGGGTTGCCGCGCTTCTGTAGCGCGTCGGGGATGTTCACGGACGCACGTGATTCGAATTTCGGCTCGCTGCTGCGTCTGCGCATCGCATCATAGATGCGTCGGGTGCGCATCAATAGCCTCGTGGCTACTGTAGCCGGCAGGGTGGATGGTCAAATAATGTGTCACTGGATGGCAGCACACAAACCGGCATTCAGATTATGTGTTATAGTTAGTTTGTTTAGCGTGTTTTAGTTAGTAAGTGCTAAGTTATTTATTTGTTATGGATCTTTGTTCTGAAAATAAAGATTTTACTTATTTTATATGTTTTCTGGCAGTACCGGATTAACCCAGTAGCAGGAGTAGCAATTGCTACGGGCCCCACGCAAAAGGGGGCCCCGCGTATCCAAACCCGCCCGCCCACCTCCGTTAGGGGTTCAAATCAACGTACAAACGCCAAACTACGTAATCAGTAAATCATTCCGAACACCATTCCACAAAGAAATATTTAATAAGAAATTTAAAAAAAAAACTGGTTACCTATAAAAGCGCAATACCTACACGGTCAAAATAGATGAAACCACTGATTTATTACCGATGAAAAATTTCCATGTGTGAAAACGTGGTAAGCTTGTGTGCGTTGGTGTCTCTTCCGGGTAAGTAATATATGATAAAATTACAAAATCTCTAATATTTCCAAGATATAACAACTGAATCTATAATTTCATTTGATATAATGATCAGTTAATATAATAAATGATTGATATAATTTTAAAATAAGTAATTTTTATAAGGCATAACATACACTGAATATAAAAGCGTTTGATATACCACTCAAAAAACATAAAAATAGGCTGCTGCAGGTGCTGAAAACCTGGATTTTGAGACGTTTGCGTTTGCGTTTACTAGGGCCATGGGGTCCGAGTGCCCACCTAGTATTTCGGGAAATCGCCAGCGGTTGGTCGACTCTTCGCGTGGCCAGAGGGCGGGCCTATTTTTTGGCCAAACAATCAGCATTGCCATCCAACGCGGCAATACTGCCAGCCTTCTGGGCAGTTTTCCTCTTGACAGCGCTATGGACGAATTTTTTAGCGCCCTGTAACCCTTTTGATGCTGTACTTACATATTTTTATTACCTGCTATTATACATTTGTAGTTTGTAAATAATGTAAATATTATGTCAAATTAAATTCTGAATTAAAATACATAAAACCTATTTAGTCTATTATGATAAAAACTCGCTTCTCTAGCTCGCTTTCGCGCGTTAATGGTTACTGTTCTAGCCTAACCTAACCCAAATGATTCACAAACAATAGAGGGGATCTGGCGCTCAGCGGCCGCTTTCGGGGCACCCTCGCTTCGCTCGCCTTCGCGTTTTACTGGTCACTGTTCTAAACTAACCGCTCCCGCCTTAGCCTTCTAACCTAACCTATTCGAGTCGGATTGCTCTGAACCGGGGTGTTAACCATAATGATGGTATTAATATATAGGGTGGAATTTTTCAACCCCACCTGGAGGGTAAGTA
Source organism: Noctua janthe (assembly GCA_910589295.1). NCBI lineage: Eukaryota > Metazoa > Arthropoda > Insecta > Lepidoptera > Noctuidae > Noctua > Noctua janthe. The sequence goes on from OU342552.1 coordinate 10,910,301, forward strand.
CTCTAAATACAGGACATAGAAAATTTTACTCAAAGGAAATATTTCTATATTTAAAAAAAAAATCGGCGATTTTTGAAAATTCGCTTGCCATTCTCGGAAATCGAACCGACTAATATTCGAAAAAATAACATCTTGTACTTTTATGACATCAATAAGGAATTAACATAATTATGTAATCGAATGGACCTTTGATTAAAAGTGCTTTATTTTATCCCACTGTATTTATAAGTTTAAATTTCATGATTTTCTTTTCATTTAATTTATTAATCCTATCGATTGATGCCAAAATTATGACACACCCTGTATGATATTACTATGTTCTTAAAAAAAAATCCAGTGGGAGCCTATAGGCTGAATTCGTGCCATGTTAGTGTCTAAATGGGTTCATGTTATTTGTAACACGGGTAACTGGTGACGTGACACAATGTTTCATAGAGATCCTATCTAGATTGATTAACACGAACTCAAGCGACCCAAACCAATGCTGCTGCCAGTAAACTTATTAACACATCAGACAACCTCAGGGATACCTACCTATTTGGCAGATAGAAATGCATTATGTTGTTACAGAATGTGAAAGAAAATTAACGTGAGAATTGAGCTGGGTAGGTTTTTATATTTGCTTATCTCTAAGTACCTACTAATAAATAAAAAAGAGGAATTTAAAAAAATAAGTTTGTGTTAGTAAGTTTGGATTTGATGTAGTTCTAGTTAGGTAATCCAGCTTCCGAAAATCCTTTCTCTAATATTAATCTACATCTTGTCTTTAGCAATATTTAAAAGGTACTCGTCGTATAATTTCCGGCCATACCGCGAATCAAGCCGCGGGAAAAGCTAGAAAACATCGAAAATTTCCGCCCGATTCGCGGCAAAGAAACTCATCCTGTAGATGAGCTTTTCTACATAGAAAACGCTGCTGACGCTTTCTCGAAAGTGTGAAACTCTAGAAGATATTGTCCCATTTAATAATTGTTTGTATTGAAGGCAACTATTATTTTTTGCGTGGCAACTAGGTATTTTGAAAATAAAATAAAATGGCGGAAGTTAGGCAGATCAGGCTTCATACATAAAAAATATTCCAACTCCTTTAAAAGTCATTCAGTAATCATTTTTCTTCCATTCCATTTAAAAGGTATTTTACGTTTAATTGTAATAAAATAAATATTGCCTTGTTTTGGTATTCCTCTTCTTTTTACTATTATGTTCCTTTTTAGTCTCAGATAGACACCATTCCTCTTTTAAATTCGCTAATATCCATGGTGTCTGTGATGTGTGTGAGTTCTTGATTTCATCGAACTAAGCCACTTGCATACAGGGGCAAAGAACTGGGGCCACCAAAAGGGTATAATGGTTCTGACGGGCAGCAATTCGAAATTCGAATTTGTTGAATAAACACCCGTTGGTACTTCTAACGCCCAGCCTTTAGCTTCAAGCACAGTTTAGATCTTGCTGTGTAACGTAAATTCAGTCTAAGAGCTTCTCTGACGCCGGTAGGGAGTTCGGCGCGCAGCACCCAGTTGTAACCGATGTTCCACAGGGCCGGTCCCAGAACCGATCCCTGTGGAACACCGCACGACATCTCTCGCCGGTTCCATTCTCCGCTCCGACCGCGGTAGATGACGGCCCTATCCGTCAAGTAGTCCCCGACCACACGACGAAGGTAGGTTGGCACCCGGTGATACCGGAGTGCCTCCCTAATGCAGCTCCAGGGCATGGAGTTGAAGGCGCTGGCGATGTCAAGAGACACCGCCAAGACGACCCCACCCCGGGACACCACGTCCCCCGTCGTGAGGGCTCTCACGCGCATGATGTCGTCCACCGTGGAGCGCCCCTTGCGGAAACCAAACTGGTGTTCCGCAAGATCCGGCCCCATCCCCGCAAGGTGCCCGGCGAGGCGGTTGGCAATGACTCTTTCGAAGAGCTTGCCCACCTCGTTGAGCAACACGATGGGCCGGTATGCGGACGGAGAGTCCGCAGGGCGCCCTGGTTTCCGGATGAGGACCAGCTTCCCCGTCTTCCAACGAAGCGGAAACTGGCCTCTCTCCAAGCATGCGGTTAGACTTAGAAGCCCTTCCAGTCGGGGCCCGAGAGCCTCAGAGGCCAGGACCCAGGTTTTGCCAGGCAAGCTATCGGGTCCCGGAGCGGTGTTTCTGGTTTTCAGTTTTCCTGCGTACCGCCACTCTCAGGTCTACCCCAGTCACCTCCGGAACGTTGTCATCGTCATCGGTGTGGTCCGCTTCCGGCACCGCACGCGGCGGCGGAGCCATAGGCGGGGGAGGATGTTCCTCTCGCGAAGGGAACAGAGCGCTCACCACGTCCTCCACGAGCTCAGGCCGGGAGACTCTGCGTCAGCGGGGGGGCCCGGGTGCGGAGTTTGTCCCGCACCATCTTGTAAGGGCGCCCCCACCGATTTCCGTTCAGAGACTCCAGCATCTCCTCGCGGACCAGATCCTTGGCCCGGACATGGCCACCTGGATGTGCTAACCCCACAAGTTTAAAAAAAAAAAATGTTACTCTGCTACAATATTGAATTCGTTAGGAATAATCTAATCTATCTAATTGGAATCGAACAATCGCATCACCGAATATCGTCATACACATATGTTTAACGAACTAGCCAGCGAGCCCACATTAATTGAGATGAAATTGTTATTACTGCCGTCCGAGTCACTTTATCTTTAGGTCTATGTCTAATCGATAGATGGGTTACTTACTTTTTCTTTATAAAATTAATCCATACTACAACGTTTGATTTATACGTTTATAACGACTAAGTTACCCCAGTTGTATTCAAAATTACTTGCTACAACTTCTTTGCAATTCAATTCATAGGGGGTGGAAGGGACACTGACACGAAAACGGTTACCACGTACTCTGAACATCATTCTTGGAAATTTTTGACCGCCGCTGTTTCCTACAAAAGTGCAATATTTACACGGTCAAAATGTATGGAAAGCAGATTTTTTTTTTAAATTAGGATGAAAATTTCTATGTCGGGAGGCTCCAAATGATGTACTGAATATGTGGTAACCGTTTTCGCGTCGGTGTCCCTTCCACCCCGTAACATAAATTCATAAGAATAATACAAAAAGTATTCTTATGCATCGAATCATTGGTAATCCTTTGATTACCGCAAGCAACTAAGCCAGTTAGGTAATTAATAATTTGATGAATGATAAATCTACTTTGCTAGACGTTATACGTATAAAAGTATTAACGTTTTATTGGAAAAAAAAAACAATATTAAAAACAGATTAAAAAAACTGACTTAAACTTACTTATACACTAAAACAATAAATTAATTATAATAATTTTTTTTTGCAAAATACAAAAATCAACTTGGGCCTATCACGGATTTTAACGCACATGTCTTTTGGAGGGGTAACCACTTAATGGAGCTGTGTGTACCTCTACCTTTGTTCAAAGAATTTTCAATGGAAAGTAGGACTCATACATAACCCCAAATAACTACTTGGTCTAAATGGAATTTATGAATCATATAATAAAAAACCCAGTTTAATTAACTTTCATAATCAAATTTCGTAAAATAAATGTGTATAAAGTTGGTTGTTCAGTACCGACGCACAGTCGTCGCGTTCTCGCTATTGAAACTACGACAAAATAACTTTTGATTAAAGCTGTACTCAAAACATTTATGCTACTTATATTTTTAAGCAGCTACCATACTGATCCCTGGTAAAACTTCTGATATAGTGCAGTACCTAGTAGGGCAGCAGTAAGATCAAAGGTAACCCTATAGAACTACTAGGTACAGATAATTTAAGAATTTAACATTAAAATAACCCCCACTACCTAAAGTCATACACGTAGTCCACGTAGACACCCGTGTGGGCGCGTGTTGAATTCACACCCTCTTTCTTCTTTTTCTTCAGACACTAACAATTTTTCGGTACTCACTCCCTTTCATTACCTTCCTCCAATTTTATTTTATTTTGTGTAAATATCATTTGCTTGTGTGAAGGAAAACCAGCACGCCACTTTTTTTTTTTTCTATGGGGATTCATCAAATGACCCCCCCCCCCCCCCCGCACTCTGGGCGGAGCGGAAGGGAGTTTCAGACTTGTAATGACTAAAACCCATCCAAAGAGATAGTTTTCGACGGCATGTAAAGCCAAGTCAGAAACATGAACGGCATAAACTCGGACGGAATGAACTCTGACACCAGGGGCCCAAGTCTGCTAATTTTATAAATTCGTCATTCCAACACGATCCCATTGTCATTTTGCTAAAAGTTCGTAATCTGCTAAATTCATAATGGTCGATCAATGGTCTCGTAATAGAATTGTGTTATAATGACATTGTCGTATTGCCATTATTATAAAACCCGTTAGTAGAAATGATTTTAGGTAATTTTCTACTATAGAACATTTATTCATGCCAGATTTCATTTATATATGTTTTTACATATTATTTATTATTTATCAGATTCCCATTCTATGCCAGTTCTTTCAATGGAGTGTCAGTGGTTGACCATTGGAAAGTCAAAATGACGCCATTATATTAGTAGATTACCAAACTTGTCAAAATCAACAATAATAATTATGAAATCAATGATAGACCATTCTGACACAATTGTAAGAGCAGACTTGAGGCCCAGGTTAGGCCTATTAATCACACGATAAAGAAGATTATACATCAAAGAAAGAAGTACATTTTGATAAAAGTGGGGAAACTTTGTAATTGCACTCGAGGCGGAATTCACACCCGAGCCGCCAGGCCAGGTTGTTATGGAGCCGAGAATTGCAGTAGCAAATTCCCACGCGTATCAAACGACGTTTTTCAAAACAATTACGAAGAAATAAAATAATATAGTGAAAAGTATTTTTGTCATGAATTATAAAATATGATTAAATTTGCTTTTTTTCCGCGCTTTGCTTTCGCCAAGTTGAAGAAGAAGCAAATGTGTGATGCCGCTAATCAGCCTAAACTGAAAAATATAAAAATTCAAATATTTTTGAATTTAGAACACAAAAATATGTTAATTTGTTAATCTCCAAAAAAATTATACGCCGTAAAGTCACATATAATTTAGCCGAGATTAAAAAAAAAATCAATCATAGCCGACCTATAAGTATAGTTATCAGTGAAATTTGTTATTTCCGCACGTGTCCGGGAAAAGTATTAAAAATTCACCCGTGTGAAATACATTGCATGTTGAAACTAGTCGTAGTGCGATAAGAATTAGTTTTCGAGGAAGTGTTTTGAAAACACTTTTTTACCCAAACGCCCTAACCTCACAAACCTTAGTCATTATTATGTGGCTTAGCCGTTTCGCTACTGTCACATGGGCGTAGGGTGAAAAATGAATTCACTGTTCATTACTTTTCTATTATACAAGAGTTCTTGTTGTAATGAAACGGCCAAGCCACATATTTTGACAGTGGGAGCCATACGGTCTCATCTTGGCAACATTTTACATGAAAATGTTTTTGGTGTGATCAACTATTTACTAACCTTCTATAAAAACTGAGGTAGGTACTAAAAATGCCTACTGAGTACCTTACAGCTTATGTGAAACTACATAACTTACACTAATCCAAATTGGTTCAGTGTATAGAGTCGGCGGTGATTGTTTTTTTTTTAATCTCGGCAAAGAAATATGCGACTTTACAACGTAAATATTTTTTGAATATTTAAATTGTGTTTATACATAGAATATCATAGATAAACATGATTATTTAAAATAAATATTTACTTTTATGAATAAATTAACATTTATTTGTGTTCAAAATTCAAAAATATTTGAATTTTCTATTTTTCATATTAGGCTGTTTAGCGGTTTCATAATGTACATTTGCTTTTCCGTCAACCTGGCGAAAGCAAAGCGCGGAAAAAAAAGCAATTTAAATCATACTTTCCCAATAATTCATGACAAAATTGTGTTTCCTTCTATTATTTTATTTCTTCGAAAGTGTATTAAAAACGTCGTTTGATACTCGTGGGCATTTGTTACTGCAGTTCTCGGCTCCATAACAAACAAAGCGAAAACGTTCTTTTTTTTTCTATTGGGAATTTCAGTCGTCGCGCGTCCGGTTATTTTGCTAGCGCGTTAACTAGCAATCGAAGTTGGTTCCGAGTTTACAAAAATACAAAACCATATTACGGAGTTTTGCTTACCCTGAATTTTCGTCGAAAATGTGTCCTAATAGTAGGAGAGCCGACTGCAAAATTTCCAACCTACTTGATACCGCGATAAAATGCACAATGTTTTCTCATAAAAGTGATGCTAAGTCCGAATTTAATAGTCTGCCACGGCGGAACTTGCCGAAAGTAAAAAAAAGGACATTTCCGGTGCGAAAAAGTGGGCGTTACTTTACCCATCTGATACTGAAATAATAGTTGTGACATCAGTTAGAAATTTGCTGGTAGATACAGAAAAGCGAAATCTGTCAGTATGTTTTTTGAAGTGCAGACGCTCTCAAAGGTGACCATCGGGACCCGTAAATATACTCATCTGATACCAACATGAAACCAATTCCAGTCGATTGGCATGAACCCTCATTTCAAGAATATATTAGTCTGCCAACGCTCTTTCTGCCGATACACCTTGACAGACGAGATTATATGAGCAACATCCGTAGAACCCGTATTTTGGAATTTTACAGTTTACGGACATTTTAATTACTGAAGGCTTATTGTATTGCATGTATAATCATTATAAATGTCTGTGTTAGATAGTAAGTGATAAAAATACCATGTCATGTTGATATTATTACTATCAAAACTTTGCGGGGACGCGATAAAGAGGATATACCAAACTAGCTGCTAAACCAGAATTGCTAATATTCTCAAAAACCTACTACTAGTGAAAAAAACTCACCTGTAGATATTTTTATCACTTACTACCTAACACACGCCTTCATAATGATTATACATGCAATACAATAAACCTTCAGTAATTAAAATGTTCGTAATTTGTGTAATTCCAAAATACGGGTTCTACGGATGTTGCTTACATAATCTCGTCTGTCAAGGTGTTTCGGCAGAAAAAGCGTTGGCAGACTTATATAGTCCTGAAATGAGGGTTCATGTCTACCGACTGGAATTGGTTTCATGCTGGTATATTTAGGGGTCCCGATGGGCACCTTTGAGACCGTCGACCAAGCACTTCCCGAAAAAAAATACTGACAGATTTCGCTTTTCTGTATCTACCAGTAAACTAACTGATGCCATAACTAATACTTCAGTATCAGATGGGTAAAGTAACGCCTACTTTTTCGCACCGGAAATGTCTTTTTTTTACTTTCTACAAGTTCCGCCGTGGCAGACTATCAAATTCGGACTTAAAATCACTTTTATGAGAAACCATTGTGCATTTTATCGCGTTATCAAGTAGGTTGGAAATTTTGCAGTCGGCTCTCCTGCTATAAAAGGGGTGATGCTAAGGGGTGATTTTAAACGGTAAACGGCAACGAAATAATTGAGTTTATCAAAGGAGACGTTTTTTCTATACCTTTCTATTTAGCGGTTTTGTTTAAAATTCTAAAAAATATCAAGATCTATCTACTTAGTTATTACTTATAGAGTCTTTCCTTGTACGTTTATTTGGAAACAATGGAAATGATTAGTGCAGGTTATTTTTTTAACAGACTTCTTACTTCAGTTAAGATGTTTTTTGATTACTACTGGTAGCTGTTAGCCGCGTCTTCATTCCAGGAATCTTCATTCTTCGGTCTACGCTCGACATTCATCGCTACATTATTTTGTCCACGGTTTGCGATGAAGATATAGTAGATAGTGACGTGGATTATAATTTTATCTGACATCGTCTATCAAAACCATGCTTTAAAAATTGGAACAACTAATAAACTTCTCTAAGCTGTTGATTTTTATAATCACTTTTGGTGAGCGCATGTCCCGGGCGCATCACTTATTATTCGGGAAGCTAAACAGCGCGGTGAGGCGCGGGTGCCTGGTGCCCGCCATGGCGGCTGCCGTCATCGCATCCCGCCACACCGCCACTCCGCACAGTCGCTCGCCGGCGGCCGCCACTCCGCCGCCCGACGTCTGCACGGTGCACTCGCATACAGCCGCTCGCTCGCACAGCGGCATATCGTACCCGCGACTAGCTACCCATACTTACTTTTCAACTTTAATTCTCAACCATGAGGCCCATAATTTTTTTTAAGTTTTTACTTCTTTTCAACTTTTTAAACTTAGCTTTATCCAAAAATTGCCCTTCTAAATGTCAATGCTTCCGATCTAAAGTTGCGTGCCTGCACCAAGACCTGTTGACCGTTCCGAAGCCGCCGGCCGACACTCACAGTTTGTAAGTATTACATTATTCTTAATCTTAAAGTTTACCAAGTTTTGTTGGGTGCTCGTTTATAAATAGCGTGGTGTTACTATAGCTTTATAAATAAGTGTGAGATTCATACCGCCGGCCGCGAGCAGGCCATCGCGAAATGTTATTGTTGCGAAACCGTCTGTTTCAGTCGAAGTTTATTTAAAAGCTTCTAATCTGAAACTAAATTCCAAGGCAACGCTTAGCGATTAGGTACATCTAAGTTGGGTTAACTTAATAATAAACAACAGTTGCGTCTGCATTCCTAGCTGCAATAGGAAGGACTCAAAGGCGTTCATCCAAAAGCTTTCATAGCAATCACGACTTTCTGAAACAGACGAAAAGTGACTATAGGACCTTTTTCTTCCGTACGTTGGTACGGAAGAAAAAGGTCCTATAGTCACTTTTCGTCTGTAGGGTACAAAGAAATAAAAGTATGTAACAAAGCGTTGGCTTTGTTACATACTTTTATTTCTTTGTACCCTAACGTTTAAAGATTACCGGAAAGCTCTAAAGGTAGGATGGTACCCAAATTACCTACATACTACGTTTACTTCTTCTTCTTGTGATCTTCTCAATGATCGAACAGATTCAGTCTCGAACGGATGTCTGTAGATATGATTTATCAAAGATAGTTTTTTCAGGCTGGCTACTTGTAGCTGTTTGTTAAATTCCACTCCACAGAAAAAATCTAATTAGAAGTTAGTTGATAGGCTTAGGTATACCAGGTGGCTTTGCGGTGTCTACACTCTACATGCTCCTTTTATTGTAATGGTCGTTCTTGATGGTTTTTAGTAACTACCACGAGAAGTGTATGAAACTGAAATACGGAATTCAGCATCCTAAAAATATTCAAAGAGATTTCTTTTGTATGTCCCAAGCAAAAATACTTAGAATAATGCAAATTGCAAATGAACGGTCAAAGCAAACTACCAAAGTTGATTATCATGTCCTTGCTATCCTTTTTTATGAAGAAACATCCTAATGAATGGTTTAAGATTAGAAATTGTAGAGCAAAAACATCCTAAAAATACAAAGGATTTGGGAACATCCTAATTGATGAAACTTGTATAAAATTGGTTACAATGTTGTATTATTTTAGTCTAGGCTGATGATGACTTAGATAGTTTTGAGCCAGTACAGAGGTAAAATTTTTGTTCCGTATTTTAAAATTAAGTTAAATTAAGGTGTTAATGTAAACGCATTATAAATGCCTAAATATTTAGGAAAATGGGTTTCCTGTTAGTTAATAACATTGTGAATACTTACTTTATTAACCATTTTTAGAGACTTGCTTCTTAGTGATAATAAATCCCCTTAATACCTAATATGTTATACTAGGTAGGTATCTTATGTGTTTAATTACATTTACCTATTCTATACTCAGAACACACATTAGGTCAGTTACTAAACAGTTTTAAATATGTTTTATCAGGCGCCAACGACGAAAATGTGATGTCATTGTAGTCATTTTGATTTATTATCTATTCATATATTTGAATACAGTGGCCACTTTGTAAAGATAATAAGTTTGCTTATAAAACACTATCATAAAAAAAAAATAAGAGTTAGGGGCGCCTCAGCCGTCGGCTCCTGGTAAAAGCTGAAAACTGAAAACATATGAATCTATGAAAAAAAAATAAAAAAGTATACCGGTTCCGAAATCGAATAACAGTTTATTGGCTCGAGGGCTATTCGTAAGCGCATTAATGGAACATAAGTACGAACAACGGCCAATCAAGTACAAATCCAATATAATCTTTCATTTTATAGGAAATCTATACAAAGCGAGGCCAAGTTATACTGGAAATGTACAGCTTTATGTGCCGCCGTGTGTACAAAGAGGAATTGCAATTTTCAAACGAAACGTTGACTGAAAATATTTTGTGATTCTAAATTCAAAAACCGGCCAAAAGTGAGTCTTACACGCACACAGGGTTTCGTAGCCCAAACAATATAATACAAATATTTTGAAGGCTCATTCATATGTTGTTGAATTTAATTTAATTTAATTTGTTTTTCACAGGGTTGGAAAAAAACAGTGTTTTAAAACTTTATAAAACAAACATTTCAAATTGTTTTACACAAGTGTTTTCTTTTTGTTCTTTTTAGTTTAGGGCATTATTTCAAATTAGTTCGACCTATAATGCTACATTACTAGACTAGATCTTTCATATCACATCAAATCAACAATTCAAAATAAAAATGACATAATATCAAGCCTGTAATCTTCGAAGGTTTAGGCAAAGGTTTTTTTTTTTTTTTTTTTTTTTTACCTAATGGTGCACACACACATTTACCCAGTTATGTTTAAGTCCCATATAATAGGCGGCAAGCCTCTTGAATAAAAAAATAAAAATCAATCAAAAATGTTATAATTTTGATTGAATTGAAATTGAAATTTTGAATATGTATGTTTCAAAAATAGGTGTTATCTTGTCTATTATACTTAGATCTGAATAAATTACTTATCACAAAAATAATGTTTTATTTAATTCCAATGTCAATAAAAGTTCAAAAATATAACATAGCAAGAGCATAGACTCAACTGGTTTTTATGTCAAAATATTTAGACTCCTAAATAATAATTTATTTTCATTTTATATCCATTCATTCGCCATGAAAAGTAGTTTTAAACCGTGTTTTTGTGTGATTAAAAACACGGTTTAAAATCAAACTGTTTTAAACATGTGTTTTAAAACAACTTGTTTTAATCATGCCAACCCTGGTTTTTCATAGTATGTTAATGAGAAACAAAGTTACTGCTGCAGTTTGATGAAAAAGTCCCATATCTCAAAAACTAAATATCAAATCTTATTCAAACGAATTTTCATTGAAAGCTTTTTCTTACGTTCTACAATCCTACATTTATTCAGAATTTTCCTCCTTGTACTTTAGAAATTAGAAAGGGGGGGGGGGGGGGGAGACACATTTTACCACTTTAGAAGTGTCATCTTTCAATCGATTGACATTGAGAAAAAATGGTTTTAGGAATCTCAATGTCATTTTTAAAGACCTATCTATAGACACCGCACGTATAGGTATGACGAAAAATTTTTTTTAGTTCACACTCCTTATTCTTTTTTTTTATTTTTCTATAAAAATCGTAAAGCGAATACATGTACCTACAAAGTTTCAACTGTGTAGTCCTAGTAGTTTTGGAATAAAGTGGCTGTGACATACCTCCGGACGGACAGACAGACAGACATGACGAATCTATAAGGTTTCCGTTTTTTTCCATTCGGCTACGGAACCCTAAAAAACATGATTCCTCCTTTCATGCACTTACTGTCATCATCTATTTTAATAATATGAAAAATAATCAAAATTGATTAGCTGCCTACGTTGCGTAAACTTAGTACAGAAGCCGTGTAGCAAATTAGCAATATTTCAGATGGTGCGTATCAGCCTCTTATTAGAAATCGCGCCTCTTATTGCCAGTTTCTGAATTGAGTAATTGAAGCTTAGAATTTTTTAAACTTTTTTATTTCCGCATGCAACTGGGTGTGAGACGCTGCATAAGTGCATAACAACATCGAAGGAGATGCGTAACGAAATTATAGACGTTTCGATGCAACATCATAGAAGCTGTAGGTACCAATATTCTAGAAGATTCGTAGCAACATCGTAGAAGCCGTGTAGCAACACCGTAGATTTTGCGTAGCAACATCAATGATGCTGCATAGAAACCTCATCATAGATATTATTGGCAGCGCGGCGGCGGAATTGTAATAACTAAAGTGCTAGCAAAATGATCATAACTGATGACTCGGATTTTCATAGCATTAGACGTGCCGTAACCGGTAGGAAGTTCCCCAAGCTAATACACGATCCTGGCTGCAACACCTAGATGAGATCGTCATCGGCACAGAGCAAGTTAATCAAGATTCTTTAGACCCGGATAAAGTTAACCAAAATTAAGTACTCAGCTAAAGGAAGTAAAGTTACTACCAAAGGAACAGTACCTAACGTACCGAGTTAGCTGCAGCTTGCAACTTTGCTCACCATAAAAAGGGTTACACAATAATAAATTACCCTTTTTTGCTTGAAACTAACAAAATAGTCGTGGGTGTCGTCAGTAGTGTCGTATCTGGTTTGCTCTGATTCTGTTATCTATCTCTGTTTTTTTAAAACAATTACATAGTTGTGTGATTGTGTGCTATTCATAAGTACGTACTATATATAGGTATGACTCGAGCTAACGATTTCTAGGAATGCATGTGCCCTTGTAGAATCCCAGCTAGCCCAGCTTTGTAGTTCAACAATATTAGGTTCCAGTGTAGGTACCTACCCAAATGTCGGAAGTTGTTTCGGTTCTCTAGTGTGTCCAAAAAAGTGTTTAATTTCGAAATGCATTTCCATGAAAATGGTATCCTCTAGCTAGTATGTAGGTAAGTATTCTTAACTGTGTTTCTATCATAACTTCTTAATCTTGCGAGATACCTTGGATAGGTATATATGTATACTAATAATAGCAAATATAGTATATAGTATAGATAATAGCAAAATTCGACGCTCGAGGCTAAAAGTAAGTGCGGCACTAATCCATATTCTAGTTTAAGCTATACAGGTAGCTTAGCCTTTGCCGACGTCGTCCGTCCGTTGATGGGTATTTTTGAAGCCGTCACCTCCTTCTGCGAAGAAGTCATGCTAGTGAAGGAGGTGGCGGGACGTGAGAGGGAAAGAATCTCAAGTCCCAGTCGCCGCGGGAGACGCCCTGGGCGTTGGGGGTCACGTGGTGGCTCCCGGCCACCGTAGGCGCGGGCCAGTGGACGGCGAGTTATGGGCCAGCTCGCCGTCCGGCCGTCTTATGACGACAGGCTGTGTCGACGGCGCGTTCGTGTTCCACGTGCGCCTCAAAGAGATGTCAGCAAATAAGTAGGGCCGATGCCTGCCAGGGCTGCGGGACTGTTCGAAAGAGATACCGTGGCCCTGGAACACAAAGGGCAAAGAAGGAACATGGATGGGTTTTATTCAGTACAAGTCTGACACTCCCTTCCGCTCCGCCCAGAGTGGGGGGGGGGGTCATTTGATGATTCCACATCAGAAAAAAAAAAAAAAAAAGGGTATTTACAATATCCATTACGAACCGAATAATACCGATACCCCTCCGGAAAGCTTGTTATGCCGTTGGATACCGCTGTCATTTTTAGACATCCTTTGACAGTTGTTACGGTTAGTCAGAACCCCGAAAATGTTATAACCATTCTCACAAAGGGTAAAGGTTACCCAGTTGCTGGGTTGGCGGAGTACGATGCAGTGATTATACATAAAATACTGATATTCAGTTGCACCTGTTTGCTGTATGTAATTATAGTCCGGCTTGGTAGCCTTATTTTTCCGCAAGAATTCACGACTTAAGGATAGCGCCTCTCAAAATTATCAGCTACACCGATCGCTACGATCGGTTCTGAAAATTCAAGCATAAGTCCAGGTATCTATTCACAGGTATATAGTGGTTTTCAGCAGTAAACTGCATATAAATCACGAGCCTGTGACCGTATAAGTATGTCATAATATGTATAGTCATGAAATTAAATCAACATTGAATAATCGTGCGAACATAACTGGTTTACTGCGGTCTGAGCTCTTGACATGCGAGATTACTATTTGACTACTGATTCTATTAATTAACTGTTAATTCCTGTTTTGTGATACTGACAAGATGCAATACCGGTGTAAACTATTGTTCTAAACAAACTGCAGTAAACTATTGTTGTTTGATTGATGGTACAATGAAGAGTATCCGTTGCAGTATCATAATAAACACCTTAATTATATCTCTAGTGCGGTGTGTCCTTATCTTTACTAGTCCTTACTTCCTTACTAATATTATAAATGCGAAAGTAAGTTTGTTTGTTTGTTTGTTACCTTTTCACGCCTAAACCTCTGAACCGATCATCCTGAAATTTTGGATATATAGGTACGTGGTCAGGTGTACAGAAACGGACATAATACCTTTCATCCCGGGAAAAAAGTACTTTTCCCGAAGAAGAAAACAACAATAACGTTCTTATGATAATAGATGGCGCCCCGTGTCTTTCGAATCATGATTGAATTATATTATTACAAGCAGAATTTCTTGTCAAATTATAAATTAACGCGAGCGAAGGCGCTGGCAAAATCTAGTATATAATATAGTATAGGTACCTACAATTGGAAAGCTCACTTTGCACGTCATTGTTCGATTCAGATAATAGCCAAAATATAGTGAGGGAGGCAAATAGGATCGTCAGACGGCAAGCAAGAGGGTGCACACTTGCACGTTGCGCAGCTTTTCAATTAAAATACGAAAATTAAGTTGATATTCATTGTCTTGAAGGGAAACTATTAATGTCTCATACCTACGTAGTCAGTACATTAATCTAGCATTAATTTGGTACACGAATTGGTAGAATCTGCGTTACTCATTATTTTCAAACCACACATCGAATACCAATATGCCACATACGGCAGAACTTCACTCAATGAGCAACTCATGTCTTGTCACGTACCCATATATTGTTGGTTTTTTATTCAATGTGTCTTCAGTGGTCTATGCCGTAATTGGCAAAACGGAAAACCAGACTTCCTCCAATGCCTATTTCCTGAAAGTGGTTGATAAATGTTGGAAAGGAAAGCGAAAAATTTTTAAAGCTGTCTCGAAGGAAATTTATGAACCTATCCAATTAAGAAACAAATAATGTAGGATTGCAATACATAACTTACGCATGAGGTATCTATCTCCCGTCAAACGAATGTTCGCCAGTTTATTTCTTATTTTGGATGCTTGAGGCTGCTGTGAGTATATTTATTTTCCTAAAGCCTAGCAACGGCCATGCAATGCACATGTTCCGTCTTTATGTCCGTGGCTTTTGAAGCCGTCGTTGGAAAACATATTTTTCCTGTGCGCCATCTAAACAAAATTAACTGGATTGGCAGACTGGTCTTATTTATTACTGGAAACTTCGTCGGAATTGGGATTTAATAAACAGTCTGGTTCGCTTCAAGCTAAAGAGTCTGTTTAACAATGTAAGCACTAGGCGTGCGTGCTTGACAGCTAGTGGCTGAGTTTATCGGTAGATATCGATTTCTGAGAAGGCCAGTAAGATCATATGTATTTTTTAAAACTAGAAGGATCAGTTAGTCCAAAACATTTAATAATATGATCATCATCTGCTTAGCGTTTTCCCAACTATGTTGTGGTCGGCTTCCAGGCTAATCGGATCAAGCTGAATACCAGTAATTGGCATGGAGCGTCTGCCCGTCTGACCTCCACAACCCAGTTAGTACTGGGTAATACGATACCCCTTGGTAAGACTGGTTGTCATATTTTCGGACGACTGGACTACCTGTAACGACTTTCAAAGTTCTACAAATAGAGCAGGGACCGGGTTACCACGGCGACAGTCTTCTTATTTTTATAAATATTTTCTGTGAGTTCTCCAGTGCTCATTGAATAGTACTCGTCCTCGCAATTCGAATAACGAGTTAAGCCCTCAATTATTAGTATTGCCTTTTGAAATATAGCAAGCTTCACTACGCTGCTATATTATTTAGGAAGAGTTTTAAGTATTATTTAACAAAAGATCAATATACTCATTTTTGCTTCATTTAGCTGTTGAAACGGACGAGTTTTATTTAAAAGTACTAGAGTTTTAAATTAGTAAATTACCAACATTGGAAGGTTCCTACAAATAACTATCAATAAACGTAGGAATATGAAAAACCCCGCTTTTAGTTTACTTTTATAATTAATAAAAAGGTATTCAAAGAAAAATATGTATTATTGAATAAAAAGTTTTCATGCTTTCAATACCATCTGCGATTCTAATTACTTAAATAAACTTATACAGCAGGTCCTGTTGCGGACGTCAGTCGGACGTGGTTCTCAGATCTCTTCAAGCAATTTTTTTTAATGAAATAAAAGATCATGTTCAAGTTTAAGCAACAAATAAGCTCTCCGGCTAATAGCCGAAGTGCGGCTACATACACCTAGTTTTATCCGGGTACAACTAGGTGCAGCCGGTTAAACTTAGATGTATCCTACTTATCTTCGATTAGAACATACAACCAATTTAGATGTAGAGCGCGTTTGGTCACAGTTCTAACTTAACCTAACCTAATCCATGTGGTCGGTGTGTAAGTTTTCCAATAAATTTACTTACCGTAGGTACTGTGTTCGTGAAAATGTAAAACTTTAAATAAATACAATAGAAGAAAATCACTTTTAAAACCGTGTTGCGTGTTAACATATTAGTGCTCGAATGTACACCATTTCCTCCGTGATTCTATTTTCTTTTGTTAGAAGATGCACGCGCGTTGGTCCCATATATGTTGTTTTTATTAACTTTGCTTGAGTAGTGTCTTATAGCTAGCTCGCCGTCCGTCCGGCTATAGGTATAGCGCGACAGGTTGTGTCGACGGCGCGTTCGTGTTCCACGCGCGTCTCAAACAGATGTCAGCTCTCAGGAAGGGGTCCGCAAGGGCCGATGCTTGCCGGGGATGCGGGACTGTTCGAAAGAGATACCGCGGCCCTGGAACACAAAGAAGGAACATGGATGGGTTTTAGACAGTAAAAGCCTGACACTCCCTTCCACTCCGCCCAGAGCCGATGGAGTCATTTGAAGACACCCAAACGAAAAAAAAAAATTGTGTCCTCTTAGCTTCCTTAATACGTCGCTTTTTAATCTATTTCGCTTATGTTGATCATACCTACTTGAATCCGTTGTCTAGTTTTGTTATAGGACTTAATACAATGTAAAATGAATTCTTAACAATAATTTGTGTGGGATACCACAACAAAATAAAAAAAAATGTTCATGGCCAAAAAAAATAAAAAGTACCGAACAAAAAAAAAAAAATTGCAAAATGTATTCTACATATTTTCCCCCTTTCTTGAAATTGAAGGCCCATTTAAGTTGATTGATCTCCTGACAATTAACGCAGGCGAGTACCAATGTAAAGATATAATTGGTTAGCTGTACATTGATAACTTTATTATTATGAGCAGGCTCTATGGACCATGACTGAGGAGCGCCGGACGCACCCAGCCTGGTCTCGTCTACCACAATGAAGTCAAAAATAGCGTTGCCATTGACATGAATAATTTATGGTTGAATTAAATCTGTATATTACATCATACCTTGGTGTGGCCACCTATTATGTAGAGGACCTATGAGGTTAGATCACACTATGATCTACTAACAGCTACATGACTAAATTATGCACGATTTCGAATTATGCATACTTTGTTTGTCGACAGCCATTGTTTTTTTTTGGGAATTAGGAACGTGACAGTCAACAGAACGTACGTTGCGCGCGTTTAAAAACACAACTTCCGGTCGGTGTAATGTATTAAGTCAATCACAAATTGTGATTTTTTGTTATTTCTTAGTTTGATTTGTCGATGACATCTAGGTTTTTACTGTCATAACAATCAGTCAAAAAGGATAGCATATGAGTTGCTATCATCATCGTCAGTAAGTAGAATTATTATTTAGTTTTAGAATCGAATAGTACATGAGACAATTCGCTTCCTATTCAGATGAAGATCTGAATGAACAAGCTAACTAGTCTGATGCTAATTGCATTTCAAGCGTCGCTCGCTGATCCTGACAATGTCGGTAGCCTAGGAAAATTGAATTACTTGGAATATGCTTGCATGACCATCCATCCGTCTAGGTTGTACGAACGAGTGTAAGTCCTAAGCATTCCGAATTGTCTTAGTGACAAGATCTCTTCCGCTAGGTATATTTATTTTACGTTACTGACTTACACTTTAGCTTTTCTTCACGAAAGTAGGCCGAAACATTTTATAATACATAGATTAACATTTAAAGTGTTTAAAAAGGCATCTAACTTCTTTATAAATAAAAATCAATTGCCGAAAGTATGACGGAACCCTTGAAGGAGGTTCCACTAATTTGGCAGATTTCTTTTGTTCCACCCGTGTGAAACCGGGACGGATCGCTAGTCTATGTATATTTGTCCTCTATACCCGGGTTCCCAAAGTTCCTAAACCATTGATCCGATTGTGATGATACTTTGCTGGGTTCTTCTGCGTACGCCTGCGTTCGTACCTGGCCCAAAAAATCTATATATTTACGTGGCATTGCCAGCTAGTAATTTATAAAAATCGAAGAGTCTGACAAAGTCCAAAAACTAAGCTTGTACTAACGACCATCTGCATTGTTAAAACCAAACTCCTCTGAAAGATAGAACTGTAAGAGTGTTGTAAGATTTGTCATGTATCCGACCATGTTATCATACCATTCAAGGGACTTAGCGGATCAGGAGTTCAAACGATATAAATAAATTCTACGTACAATACAAAAGCAATGGAAGATAATATATTTAAACAACTATGAAATAGATAACAAGCATCATTCATAATTTAAAACATAATAATGCCGACGTAGGTAATGTTAACCCGATCATCATTCACAAATTAAAATGTAGTAATGCCGATGTAGGTAGGTAATCTTAGGATATCAATTTACACAAAGCAAATCGAATATCCTCTAGTAGCAATATCTGTAAGTAATTGTAACATAAAGGAGTAAATCAACAACAATAAAAGATTAATCACCATTTTTGGGGGGCTTTCAAAAGTTACCACAAACTAGAAATTTCTTAGTTTTAAACTCACATGTAATACACAAACAGCCAGACCCGAAACAACTTGTAGCCCATACAAATACCTACTTGATCCGGGCGGGAGTCGAACCCGAAACACGCAGCCCTGCTCAGCCAATCGCTCAAACACTACGCCAAATGATCATGTCAAAAAAAAAAGCTAAACCCGAAACTCTGTTATTGGATTGTTTCATTAAAAGCCACACACAAACTTTTTTTTTGAGACTCCCGACGAATTTCTCAAGAATTCTCGAATTATCTAATATATTCATCATTATCATCATCATCATTTCAGCCGAAAGACGTCCACTGCTGGACATAGGCCTCCCCCAAGTATCGCCACATTGACCGGTCCCGTGAGTCTCGCATCCTGCGGATCCCTGCAACCTTCACCAGGTCATCAGTCCGCCTATTGGGAGGCCTTCCAACACGTCTTCCGTCTTCTAATATATTATATATTTTTGAATTTTTGCAATAATTTTCAAAATCGTTTGTATACTGTTTGTCAATTCTTTAAAAAACAAAATATAATTACGATTTTCAATAATCGTAAGCGTTAATTAATTTTTAGTCTTGTTTATGTTATTATTAATTATAGCTACTAAATATTAGGTAGCTTAGCTAATATTACTAACACAGTCTATTGTTTGATCAGTAGTAGCTTCATCATCATCATCATCAAAAGCAATCTTTGAATCATCGTAACATACATTATTATATTTTTTATTTAACCACAGAACCATAAATTACCTTTTTTAATAATAATCAACTAAAGGTTCTGTTTTATTTTAACTAGATACTTGAAACTTTTAATCTCAGAATACAAAATAAACATTTAGAAACAACTACAAAACTTTTTCCTTTATCTACAAAAATATAAGTACTTTACTTACACGCCAGTCACGCCACAGAAAACGACCACACATTTTAATATTACAAAAAACTAAATAATTTGTTTCCATTACCTAAGTAGAACTTGGATCAGCAAAAAAAACATAATATTATTAATAAAATAAATAATCGGTGTTACCTTTTTTCCCATACAGAAATTTCATAGAATTTCGTTTCGCAGCAAATGTTTCAATTATATTTGGTCCTTTGATTTTTATTTCGAATATAATAATAAAAAATTGAGGAGCTCGTGGCTACATAATAACAGCCGCGCGGGACGATCTTTAGGTTAAGCCGTGCTTGCCTAGGTGGATGGGTGACCACCAATTACATACAGAGTTTCCTCCGTGCCTCGGAAAGCACGTTAAGCCGTTGGTCCCGGGTGTCATTTGTAGATATTTGACAGAGATTGTTAACAGTCAAGTTTAGTAACCTTTTCACGTTTTGTGCAATACAACATAAATATATGTATTAGATAGTATAGAGCTCTTACAGAAAAACATATAATATAGAAAATTCAGTAACATATAGGTTCTATTCAAACAAAACCAAACTCCTAACCCAGAAATGCAATATGCATGCATGTCACTTCATGCAGGCAATAGTCAGAGTTGGCTGGCAAATACAGGCCGATATTAACAAGTGTATTCATTCATCGCGCCTTCCATTCAATGCGATACTCGTCAAACGTGCATTCATCAAACCACTTAGTTGCTTCCTCATAAAGTTTATTTAGTCTATGAAGCTTCAATCCCGTCTTTTCAAACTTCCTATCTATATTACATATAAAGGGTTAAATGTTAGTTAAATGTAACATGGAACTTAATTGCTAATTGTGCAAAAGGAAAAGTATCACTCTTTTACATAAGAACATATAGCATAGCATAGCATAGCAGCAGCCTATAATGTTCCCACTGCTGGGACACAGGCCTCCTCTCTATGAGAGGGAATGGGCTATAATCCACCACGCGGGCCCAGTGCGGATTGGTAGATGTCACATGTCTTCGAATTTTTAGGTTCTAGGACATGCCGGTTTCCTCACGAAGAACATATAAAAGAGTTAATATATCGTCGGTCGGTCGCACTTTTTCGGTTCTGCATTTCTGATACAATTTTAAAGCGCGAGGTTTTCCTTTCTTTTTTTGTTGTTTTTTGATCACCCTCCGTGTAACTTAGTTAAGAATTTCAAAATGTGTAGTCTAGTAGACGGGTGCCCGCATGTATAGCGTCCACGTGTGCTGTCATGCAGCTACGTTCATTATTAGTAAAAGGTTTCATAGTCTGAGATAATTTCCATAGGTATAAAGCTACGAAATGTTTGCATGACAAAATGATATGCATCGCCTAGTTCTATAATGTGATAAAGGTACCCAACACTGTCTACGCACATTATTTTTTTCACACTACCTGCTCGTAAATGTCAAATTATATGGCATGCAAACCTTACGTAAAGCAAGTCATTCATGCCCCAGACTCCAGGCAGTAACATTGTTCTGAAATTCGTAACTGCCCACCGGTCAATAATGTGATTTGAATTTGGAACCACAAATAAAAATTAGTTTGAAAAACTTGAGGTTTACCAAAGAGATTTTGTCCACCACCAAATTGATTAAATCACGCTAGTGCTACTCTTCATCGTAATATTATTTGAAATAATAAGAAGTAAAAATGTAAATTAATTAAAAAGGGGAAAAAATTGTTTTCTGCAATTGGCCAAGTAAGTAAAAACAGGCACCTTCGTACAGGGTGTCTCAACTATTTCGGTTAAAAATAAAATTAACTTATTGGTATCGTTATTTGTTGGTAGGAATAAAAAAAAATTAACAAAATTTTATTCTTAAATACAGTATTGTTTAAAAGTGATTCGTCACTAAAGAAAATGTTGTTAAAATGGTTAAATCTTTAACATTACATTCACATTCATCTGTTAATGTAATCGTGTTCGTTCAGAGCTTGCACAGATCAGATCGTGTTAGGCGGTGTTCTAGACAATTCCTACTGAGACTCACGCTTTCTGACATTGAGTCGACGCTGTCGGCTTACAGAATTTGCAACTAACTTAATGTTTCCAGTACTTTCCAGGGGTTGTTGCTATTCTTGGACAGCCGTGATGAATTTCGCCAATAGTGTTTCCTGCCGTGTTGAATACCATTCTAGGGTGGATCCACCACACTAGAATGGTTACATTGCTTGGAATTTCCTTAATATTGAGCAATCTATAATGTAATTGAAATAACTGTCGAACGGGAATGATCGACCTCGAATTCTCGAAATAAGCGCGCACGGAAAACGAGCGTCAAACGGAACGACTCTCACTTCATTCCTTCCCGCGATTTATTTGCCTCTCGTTCACTCGCAAAAAAGTCGGACCGTTTTGAGACACCCTCTATTAGCTTAAAACGTGGCAGAACGGAGTAAGTACCTAGGTACTTACTTGAGAAAACTTCAAAGAAATTGCCAGGCGGGCTTCTACAAACTGCAAGCGACACAAGTTTGAAAGAGTAGACACTAAGTACCTACTTAGTCTAGTTTACTATTCTGAAGATACAAATAAATCAGGGTAGCAAAAATATATAATTTCTTGAAACAATTTGAGCGAAATGCAAACTTTTAATTACAATTTCGACTCTTGTTTCTGAGCTTTTCGCATTAAATTTAGTCCGCAATGTTTGCTCTTTCGTTAGTCCAAGAAACGTTT
This sequence comes from Noctua janthe, assembly GCA_910589295.1. Classification (NCBI taxonomy): domain Eukaryota; kingdom Metazoa; phylum Arthropoda; class Insecta; order Lepidoptera; family Noctuidae; genus Noctua; species Noctua janthe. The sequence continues at coordinate 10,932,812 of OU342552.1, forward strand.
TGCTGCAGTGGATGAGATAACAACATGTCTTGGCACTCAGGGTGAGATTCCTGTAATTCTAATAGCTTGTTGAATGTCGAGGCTTGCACGAATTTGCTAAAAAAAATCAAACTTTGTTCTAGATTCCCGTTTTCGCTCGTCCTTTCTAGAACTACCTTAAACACGTCATTTAAAAAATAAACATAATTAAGTTCATGCATGACCGATAACGGCGTGAAACTAAAATGGAACGAGTCAAAGTGAGATGCGCTCGGCGCCCTTGTTCTCTTTATAAAGCGCCGAGACTTACAGCACAACTCGCTAGTCGCGTAACAGCTCGCCGACTTGAATCGCTGCCGCTGGATGTTTGCTTTATCTTGATGTTACTTACATTTGTGAGATCGAAGGCTGCTCCGCGTTGCACTTACTGATATAGCTACATTTACCTATCTACAAAACAACTTCTTTGTAGCCTTACATTTTCTGACTTTGCTGTTTTGCGCATAAGGTCTTACTGCCACGATAAAATTGAACTTTTGCTGCAGTGTCTCATTTAGTTTATTAACAAATACAAAATTAAATTTTACTTATAAACTTACAAGTTTCGGTGGCTACAAGTTTAATGAAACTTATAGCAAATGCGCTGCTTAGGTAATGACCTAAGCAGCGAATTTGTTTTAGCAGTCGTCTGAAATTTCAGTAAGTTGTACCCACGAGTTATACGCAAACTCATGAGATGGTATCGACGCTACTAACGTAGCTACCAACTAACTAACAAGTTAGCGGGTTGCCGAAGTAAACTCACAGGTAGGTACTTACTGGAATACCTATCCTAATTACTATCCTTTACACATGCCAGAGCGAATGGTCCCAGTCGGTTTGGTACACAATCTAATTAATGACTAGAATTAGCACGTGGGTGCACCTCGTATTCTAAAAGTTGGTTTAAGTGAATTTTGTATGGTCTAAGAAGACAATAATTTTTAGAGTGTTTTTTGCGAAAATTCTGTCACTCAAAAAAACAAGGCTACCATGACACTCATTTATGTTCATCTATACTATGTATACTAATATTACAAAGCGGAAAGCTTTGTTTGTTTGTAACGAATAAACACAAAAACTACCGACCGATTTCAAAAATTCTTTCACCATTATAATGTTACATTATCCCTGAGTGACATAGGCACCCGTGTGCAAAGCCGGGAAGGGCTGCTAGTTGCTTATAAGTAGGTGACTCCGGAACCGATATGAGTTGCTCCAATAAATTTTACAAGGACCCTGCATAACTAATTTTAACTATGAATATGAATACCCATAAATGTAGATACTTGAGTCCTGTTGTCATCAACAGAAAAGCTGTGTGAGCAACAGAAAAGGGCTGGATGCCGGCGCGGCGTAGCGCCGGCTCCCATTCCGGACTTTACCTGAACGTCTGCTACTTAAGGTGGAAGCGACAGGGTAGCCCACGAAATTAAAATTTTCTTGCGTTTTTTTGCAATTTGCCGGTCAGTGTCAGGCTGTACGATGATTAAAATATGTTTCGCGACCTTAACAAATAATATTCAAAATAACCAATACTACCCTCTAAGGTCATTTAATCCCATTAAATGACTTTTTCTTTAAATAATAATTCAATGGGATTATATGAACTTAGAAGGTTGTATTGATGATTTGAATGATTATATTCTGTAAATACATACGTGTTAAATCGCGAATCATATTTTGTTCAACATACAGCCTGACACTGACCGGCAAATTGCAAAAAACGCAAGAAAATTTTAAATTCGCGGCCTACTCTGGCGCTTCCACCTTAAGCTTTAGCATAGTTTGTACCGGAAGTATGTTATCCTTATGCACCGGAAGTGAATCGAGATGAACGTTGAAAGCGCGGTCAAACTACAAATGGATTGTCTAGTAACTGCAAGTTGGGAGTGTTTGAAGCTTGCTACGGAGATGTGGCTCAATTTAAAATATTGTTATATTGTTTGGTAGAATAATTTATAATACAACATTATTTTTAGTATAAGCAGTGCAGTGCAGTGCGCAGTGCAGTGTAGCTAATTATTTTATAAATTAAAACATTTATTTATGTTAGTCTGTTATAAACACAATTTAAATAATATCAGGGGCCTTAAAAGCATGCGCTTCTTTGCTGAGATAAAAAAAAACAATCACCGCGTACTACAAGAATTGAACAATTGTTTATATTGTTTATCTGTGGAAATATAACACTAGCAGAAATAAATGAAAAAAACCCCCGAGTGTGAAATGCATTGCACGTTGACCCAAATCGTGCGACAATAGTCAATTTTTGAGAAAGTGTATTGAAAAACTATTTATGTAAGAAAGTAACTATGTAAGAAATGTGATTTTGGGGTAGTGAATGAGTTCACGCACGTTAAACAGAAAAAAAAAGTTTAAACTATATTCAACTTAATCAACATCTGCCAAGCCTTTTACCAACTATGTTGGGGTCGGCATCCAGTCCCACCGGATGCAGCTGAAAACCAGTATAGAGCGTCGGCCTATCTGACCTCCACTACCTAGTTAGATCTGGGTAATACCTACGATACCCTTTCGTAAGACTGGCTGTCAGACTTTCGGGCCACTGACTACCTGTAACGACTGTCAAAGACCTACAAATGACAGCCGGGCCCAACAGCTTAACGTGCTTTCCGAGGCACAGACGAAACTTGGTATGTAATGGGTGATCACCCATCCACAGACCAACCTAGGCAAGCACGGCTTAACCTAAAAATAAAGATCGACCCGAGCGGTTGTTATTATTTCGAGCTCTTCCGATAATTAACTTAATGTAGGCGTAAAAGCGTTACTGTCTACCATTTGTAATACTCTTTGAAATTTTTAATCGATCTTTCATTTTGTATATTATTTCACTATTTTAAAACTATCCTAAAGGATAGTTATATCTATCTATGGTATATCTATCTTGAACACCGGTCCGGCCGGTGTCCACAAAGTATAACAGGATTTAATGTTGTTATTATTTAAAAATAATATCTAATTAACATAGCTTATTGCTCTCTAGATGTCTATTCAACATGTCCTATTTACACGTTACACGGTTAAGCGCATATCTACGCGTTCGATGAAAAGTATTTACATGGACAAAATCTTTTACATGGATTTCAAAGCAAAACTTGACATGTACGTCGAAGCTCGCGCTCAATAAGCTTTCATGTTATACTTCGGGCAACAAGTGCAACGAGATGTATCCTAATATAAACCAATAAGTTTAGAACGTTGCACTCGACAGCTATAAATCACCTAGAGCGAAGCTCAACGTATTGCAACGGAAAAGAGGAATATTTTTCAAATATTGGCAATATCAGCCAATGCCGGTATCAATCTTCTCATAGGTACCATATTATTATCATACGATCATAACGTTCACGAGGCAACTGTAATTGATGGGCACGGAGGGCTTTCCAACACAGACTAAATAAAAAAAGACGCTTAAAACCTGTGAACAGAACAGGTTTTGATGTTCAGACAAAATTTGCATTTTGCTTCTTTTTCCAAATGTTTGACTGGGCGTTTTGTTGGTCCTATAACTAGGCACTACCTATCCGCCGATCAATATTATTCTATAATGTATACGGTCCATGGACGTCTTCGCCGAGCACACCTGTGACCGACCCATCATTAACAACAGTAAATGGTCCCGATCACTTTTGAAACAGTTTAGCCTTTATGAGCCAAAGTGTGTCCTTGCCGAAGGTTATTGTTATTAGTAACAATGGCTGACGGTTAATAATCTAACCTTCGTCCTTCGTCTTCGTTCTTTTCGTCTTATCCATCTGGTTTTGAATCTATTTAGTAACAACATGTGATTTTTATATTGTGAATCTATTTTGTATCAGCTCTACCTAAAGGTACCTACAATATAATTTAGAATATACAAAATAAACACAATACATGATAATAAAACAAAGATAACACAATAGATTTTGACTACTTATAGTGTATTTATGTCGATATTCCTACTGCAGCCGTGCAAACGAGTCTCTCCTTTACACGGCTGTAGTGGCGACATGTGCGAGGGTAGGGTCACTACGTCGTTAGCACAGAGTAAACCGAAATGGAAATCTGTGCTAAGAACAAACCCATTTTGCATGAATAGTAGACAAGTTGAATTTTCATCCATCTCTCTAAATTATGAAATTCAAAGTCGTGTGTGTATTCTACGGAGCCAGCGTCTATATAATGTTATACACGTTCATCACATACCTACATGCCAGTGATACCAGCGAATACCTGACCTTAAATGAGACAAAGGGCAGGAATGTAAGTTTGCTCATTTTAACTACACGATAATAGGAACGTTGATTTTGACGGGTGAGCATTACATTTTGTCTATTCATTTGGACATTAATCTACAATAAAATTGTCCATCAGCGTTCTTTTCTTTCTCGTGTGGTTAGTGCCTAACCTGGTGTCAGAGTTGTGGGCCTCTGACTTGGCTTATCAGCGTTACCAACTCTCGATTCTGGGAGTTGAGTCCACACTACGCAAACTGACTGTTACAAGATGGTTACAAGCTTTTGACAACTCATGCCTATGCTAACTATTGCAGGTCGGTATTGCAAGTCACTTTCGCGCAATGTCATTGACACTAATGAGACCATATTACTACAATGTATAAAATTCAACAACATAATAAAAATATATAAAAAATTACAATATAAGCACTAAGCAGTAACGATAATATTAGTTTTTTTGTCGTTTTATAATTATAATTTTATTAATACTTGTTGTTTTTTTTTAATAATATTTGTTTTATTTTTTATAATTTATTTATAGTTTATTTTGAATAGTTATAGGATTCTTTCTTCGAAAGCTATTGCAATTGCTAGTAGGTACACAGGATTTCTAAATGCCGAACTTAAATTTATAAACCGAAAGCCAACTTGACTTCACTTATGAATGACTATTCTGCGACGGTTTTTTTTTTAAATATTTTCTATCGTTTTAAGATAATTAGGTACTTACCTATTGTATTTTGGTTATTTTTTAATAAGTATATTGTTTAAAATTCTACGAAATTATACCTAGCATTTATTTGCTTTTTAACGTTGACATGTAACACAGCCGTATCCTTTCTATCTATTTAATAAAAAATGCGAAGTGTCAACAGCAAATAGAATTATATCTCATTCAGGAGATCATTAATATAAACAAGTAAAAGGAAAGGGCCGAGAATTGAACCTTGGGGCACACTATTACCAACTCTGAATATATTTTAAAAATAATTAATAGATAATGATTCTTATGCTATTTTACAAAAAGCTATAAGTAGCTAATATAATTTTACGTTAACTTATGAAAATGAAACTTATTATAGTAAAACAAAAAAATATTAAATACTAAATAAAAGAGTTCGGTTATTGTCCCACGGGATCGTACTACCAGGATAAAAAGTATCTTATGGGTTAATCCAGGTTATAAACTATCTATGTGCCAAATTTCATTCAAATCCGTTCAGTAATTTTTGCGTGTAAGAGTATCAAATATTATCAATAAATGCGTAAGTTTGTGAGGATTTATGCATCCTCATAAACTTTCACATTTATAATAGTAAGTAAGATTACTAACACTTGATGATTTGTGTGTATTTTATCATTACCCTATTCTGTAAGTAGTGGTTACTAATATTAGGTCTCGTTGGCATCAATGAGGTGATGAAAAATAAAAAATAAATGATTTTAATTGAAAGTGACTTTTTGCGAAAGTGACATTCTGCGAAAGTGATTTTTTGCGAAAGTGAAATTCTGCGAAAGTGACCATTTGCTTCAATACCCTATTGCCCTTTTGGTATAACTATTCTACTCTTTGCCTATTGCAGTCCAATATCGACAACAATATACCTGATCAATCTTAATTAATTACGGAGTAAGCTAGCCAATTGTTTATAGCAGTCTTGACCAAACAAGACTTCGTTTTTATTTATTAAATAGAGTAAACAAACTATACACCGTGATTTTTTAGTCGTCTTACAACGGCAGCCCACTTTATGCATCCAATGAATACTTTACATTCATAAAAAAAAAAATAGGTGGACTGTAGGTATGAGATTTTAATAATTTAATAATATAAATATTATTTAGTATTATGACGCATGACGTAGTTAAAACACCCTGTTGCGAGCGATGATCTACTAGACTCGAGTGCTGGGTAGGTATTGTTCTCCCGTTTGGCACGTAAACATCATTAACAGGTTGCATCATGATTTTATTCTAATTTTTTTTTATTACTTTTCTTTGTATAGAAGATAAAAAAATCGCGCCAGCTATTTTATGTCGGGTACATTGAGTGAACAACCTTTGTAAGACGACTAAAAGTCATGGTGCATACATTATTATTTAAAAAAAAACTATTAAATAAACTATAAAAGGGTATCAAAAGACTCCTCCTCAACGCTGTCAGCTGGTAATGTGCCCAAGAGACTAAATTGCACACAATGCAAGGCTTTGTGTAGTGTACACTCTCTGACTAGACAGTAGACGTCAAAACTATCTGAAAGTTACTGTAGAAACAAGGTGAGGTTAGCAACTTTTGTATAAGAAATAGAACAGGTCTAATTTCTGAGAAAGTAAATAAAGTAATGCTTTTTTCTTAACATTAACGTTAGTTGTTTTTACCCAACTACGGCGAAGCCGGGAAGGGTTATGATTTTAGCAGTCTATTTATGTATGTATGTTTGTATTTACGTATGTTACTCCGTAACGCCCAAACTATTGATCCGATTTTGATGAATAAGGTGTCAATCGATTCGTTGTTATGGCCCGGGTAACATAGGTTACAAAATTTTTTTCAGTAGTCGGGTTTTTTATTGTAGTATATCACACAAATTCTTGTTTTAATAACTGTACGACTCTAAATTCCTAGATGAGAAGCTAGCTATTTTTAGTTTTCTATATAATAATGTTTCTCGTCCCGCCACTTTGCATTCATGTTCGAAATTTTTAGAATTTTTTCCACCCGCCTCGGATACGTTAATTCTTTTGACCGTTCAGACTTCCAAAATGTTAGTCTACTGAAGTGGCAGGAATTAATTCAATTCAATTCAAACTTAAAGTAAATAAATAAATAGAGTACAATACTGCTTAAAAAGAGTATGGTTGGTAAACTTAAAACTAGGTGAAAACAATTTTAAAGTGAGCGACGATGACGTTTAAGAGCCTGTATTAGGTAGTTGCATCTTGTACTTTATTGTTCTCTTGTATCGGCACGGACTGCGTGAGAACAGCTCATGCCATGGTTAACAATTTTGCCAGTTAGCAAGATGGTAGCGAGTGAGTCTGGCTGGCATGGTTTCACTGCCCAGTATATAACGACTTGTAATCCATTTTCTTTTATTATCTGTGCAGGGACCTGCGCTTCAACAAAATCGTCGACATCAAACCGGGCACGCTGACACACGTGCACTCCCTGCGCTCCTTACTCCTCAACGACAACCGCCTGCAAGAGCTGCGCGCGGGCACCTTCCACGGCCTGCGAAAGCTCAAGTACCTTTACCTGTACCGGAATCGCATCCAGAACATCGAACAAGATGCCTTCCAGGGCCTCGAACATCTCGAACAATTGTAAGTACCTACATCAGAACTGTTATCAAAAAAATTACATATGGTTTATGTTTATACTTTTACAGAGTCAAGGAACTTTACATAGTGCAAAGACCTTTACGTGGGAATGAATAATGATAATGAGAAATATGATATAGATTAGCTCGACTAATTGAATGCACGTGCATTTCAATGTTCTACATAATTACGTAATTTGAGATCAAAAGTTCATAGGTGGATTTCCAATGAATATTCAATATTCTCTTCTAGGTATGTAACTATATATGTTCCTGTTGATTATGGATGCTTTGACGTCGGACATACAGGAAGAGGCACCCTGGTGCATGCTGTTTGCTGACAACATTGCTCTTGTCGGTGAAGATGGACCTGAGATCCAGAGCAGATTGGAGAAATGGCAACAGAAGTTGGAGAATGTTGGCTTGAAAATCAACAGAGCTAAAACGGAATACATGTTCTGCGATTTCGGCGGTCTCCAGTTCTGGAGCCATAGCGCTAGATGGCGCGTTTCTTCCTGTCTGCTCCGACTTTCGGTATCTCGGTTCACTCGTGCAAAGTGATGGCGAAATAGATCGTAGTGTAAAGCACAGAACGGGAACAATCTGCGACTCCCGCATTCCCCTTAAACTTAAGGGAAATATTTATAACACAATGGTTAGACCTGCTGTCCTGTATGGATCAGAATGTTGGGCCACAAAAGCGATGAATGAAAGGCATTTGCATGTGGCGGAGATGAGAATGCTACGGGGGATGTGTGATGTTACGCGAATGGATAAAAGAAGAAATGAGTATATAAGAGGAAGTCTGAAAGTGGCGCCGGTGACTGAAAAGTTGTGTGGTAATCGGTTGTCGTGGTATGGGCATGTGATGCGGAGGAATGACGAAGATGTTGTGAGGAAAGTTTTGAGTATGAATGTGGATGGGTATATGAGTAGAGGAAGACCAAAGAAACGATGGATAGACTGAGTAAAGAATGATATGGCTGGAAAGGAGGTGTCTGGTGAGATGACGAGTAATAGAGAAGTATGGAAGAAGAAGACATGCTGGGCCGACCCCAAATGAATTGGTATAAGGGCAAGAGAATGATGATGAGGTATGTACCTAGTCGTACACCATTCGTCATAGTAGTACACCATGTTTGGCTAAAGGATAATGGGAGCAATGTACACATAAAATGTTATAAATATTGGTGCAGCGTTCAGAAACTGGAGATAGCCATCTTTTTTAACTTTTGATAGTGGCTGTCGACAAGTTAGCGGTCCCAGTTATGAAGTTATGATGTATTCAGAATAGGGTACGCTTTTGAATAAACTATCATGTTTCGCTTCTCTGCTAGTTGAACGAAATATTCTTTTTTATCTAGGTACATTATTTAATGTTATAAAAACACTTCCAACATAATATTCTACTCTGATGATGACCTCCGAGTAACCGGCGTCAATCTCAAGAGACCTTAATCGCCAGCTTCCGCTACCTACTCGTACTATTCAATACTTCATCATTTCCACCAGTAATCAATATGCCATGTGTATTTTGAGATACTTTTTTTATCGTTTTTGCCAATAAAATTAATATTTTCGAATCCAAGTATCCGGTAGGTAGGTACACACAAGATAACTTAAGTCCCGGGCTCCCGGCCCCTAACATTAGATAAGATAAAAGGGACTTGTGTGTTTACACGATCTGTCCTCAGTCTTTTTTTTGACCTAAATTAAAATCAACAATATTTTGTAGGAGACCTAAAAAATCTTGTCTCAAATACGGTGTACCAAACCATTCAACTCGATTTGCAAATGGCCAGAGATATTAAATGATAGTGTACGTAACGTTTTAGTAACACAACAATCTCAGACGGAGGTAGCCCAGCTCAGTACATTTAGCTAGGTACCTTTTTTCTGCAATCATTATGCTGGTACCTATGCATTTTACGCGCAGTTCATTTTAAATTGCTTTCTACCTTTTTAAATACGGATAATTATTATTTTTATTTAATTTATAATTTATAGTTAAAGTGAAGATTATATTGTTTGTGTAGTATGTTTTATAAAATCTTTTATTTTTTATTGGTGTTCTTTATCGCTTTAATTGACGTTACAACCGTGTGGATATCGCAAGACTTATTATTACTTACATAAACACTTCGATATGGATCATGTAATTGATTGACATTATTTCTACGTGTTATTATTAAATTAATCTATTTATTTATTTGGTCAAACTTTTTGTGCATTTAAATAATCATTCTATTCGATGCGTTTGGACCAAAAATGTTAATTAATAATTATCCAAAAATAATTAAAATACTATAGTATCTCCAACATTCAGTTGAGTTATGTAAAAGTAAGCAATATCACGTAGCATCAAAGGTACACCTTCCAATTAGGAGAACACAAATTGATGTCGAGTGGGTTATGCTATGAATCTAACAGTTTTCAGAAAGAGCAAGTCCGTAAGCAAGACCAGCGATACCTAACATGAAAAAATCTAGAGGTGTAAGCGCCAGGGTAGCCATTTTCTTACTTTATTTACAAATTTCCGGTCAGGCTTTATGTTGAACAAAATATGATTTGCGGCCATAATACGCATATATTTTTAGAATTAAAATCATCAATACAACCCTCTAAGTTCGTTTTATCCCATTGAAAGAATTTTTCATAAAATAGTCATTGTGAAGCCTTATTTGAGGAGCTCGTGGCTAAATAATAACAGCCGCTCGGATCGATCTTTAGGTTAAGCCGTGCTTGCCTAGGTTGGTCTGTGGATGGGTGACCACCCATTACATACCGAGTTTCCTCCGTGCCTCGGAAATCATGATTGAAAAAGTGTCATTTGTAGATCTTTGACAGTCGTTAGGCAGTCAGTGGCCCAAAAAGTCTGACAACCAGTCTTACCAAAGGGTATCGTATTACCCAGTACTAACTGGGTTGTGAAGGTCAGACAGGCAGTCGCTCCATGTAAAATACTGGTATTCAGCTGCATCCGGTTAGACTGGAAGCCGACCCCAACATAGTTGGGAAAAGGCGAGGCAGATGATGGGAATTGTTACGGCCGCGAATCATATTTTAATCAACATACCTACAACCTGACACTGCCGTGCTAATTGCAAGAAACGTAAGAAAATTTGAATTTCACGGGCTGCCTTGGCGCATTCCCCTTAAGGATGACGTGTTAACTAATATTCGCTTCGCAAATACAATATTGTAATATCTAGTAATTGCTTGTGAGACAAACATGGAGTGGTAATGAAATAGCAATATGTAATACGAACTTAGTACACAGTATGTAGGTATGTGTTTGAATGACCCTGCAACATTGTTTACCCAGAAAGTGATGTCATTGTTTTATACTTAGCTTAAAGAATACCCAGTGAGGAAAACAGGATACCAACTGAAACGTTATAATATGGCGCTCCTGTTATTGTTTTAAAGAGTAATTAAGATCAGCCCTAAAAAATATAATTAATGCTTCGGTATTTTTCTTTTTATTTTGTTCCGTTTATTCATTAGCTAAGAAAGTTGTTGAGTAAAATAACAAGAAGAACTTAACTTAAGGACAACTTAAGTAATACCAATTAAACTGTACTGTAAAACTGTAGAAAATGTTTCCAATAGTTTCTGTTGAGATTTGTATTGAGAGTTGAATTAATCTTTTTATCTTTATTAATCCTTATTTCACCAAAAAAAATATAAAATAAAATAATAATTATATTAGAAGTACCTACTTACTTAGTAATAATATGCTGAGTACCTAATTACCTATACCTACAAGTTTTTATTATAGAATCCTCTAAATTGATTTTATTCGGTAACATTATTATGTATTCTTGTCTCTAGTCAGACTGAAAGATGTCTCAGATAAAGTGCAAGATAACATGAGTGTCATCTGATGTCGGTCTCGCGCGGAAATAGAACGCCGCATTTGGTAGCTACAAGGTGTAACTTGCACGTGAAACATTATCATTATTTTGTTTAGGATTATTGCATTTTCTGACGTTAACATATTTTATGATCCTTAAATCAATGTTCTGTCTAGGGAATAAAAAAAATTGTATAATTATGGGACGTGGGATCTAGAACTAGTTTCCAGCAGTTGCCAGTCTTTGCTATAGTTATCCATATAAAAGTACAAAACCATGAGGACGGATTTTGATGACACTTGAAGGAGGATATGCATTTTATCCCGGTAGTAGGTACATTCCGATGGGATTAATTATATTAATAAGGGGTGGAAAAGACACCGACACACAAACGGTTACCACGTGGTCAGTAAATCTTTCTGAACTCACACATGATACAAACTATTAATCGGTAATTAAAATTAAAAATTCTGCAGTTACTTACAAAAGTGCAATACCTGCTCTATCAAAATGTATGGAACAGTTGATTTTTCTGTGCCAGAATAAATCTCCACAACACAATAATGCACTTAGAATTTAATTTTTTTTTGAGCCGTCATTCTGTCAAAACTTTCTCAGAGCTCATTTACGCGTCGCGTGTTTTAGATTTCCGTTGCCAAATGGCAAAAACGGAACTCTGTCCGTCAGTCTGTCCGTCCGTCCGTATGTCACAGTTATTTTATTACGAGACTGTTGTCACCACACAGTTTAAATTTGTTTTAGAGTAGATAAACCGCTACACAAAATTGAAGTGAAATTTTGAAAAGAAAACATTATAGAGGAGGCCTCCATACACGTAACTCATCATCTGCCTAGCCTTTTCCCAAATATCTTGGGTTCTGTTTCCAATTTAATCGGATGCAGCTGAATACCAGTATTTTACATGGAGCGACTGTCTATCTGACCTCCACAATGGGGTGGGGCGACACAAACAAAAAAATCTCCTGTATCGTTAATCGATGACCCGATAGGAAAGCTTCATTCGTACAAAGAACCAAGAATCTAGGACTTTATTTTCAGGTGGCGCACCCTGTAGTTAGTTAACAAAAACCCCGTTGACACTACTTTTACTGTATTCTTAGCGCATTATTTTGCAGTTTTCCCTAAATCAGGAATGCATCGAATTTCATACAGACATAGGTACAGGCTCGCGCTAAACAAATCTTCATTAGAAAAAATCTGTTGATTATTTTCAATGTATGTAATGCCAAATATAGTAAGCCTAGCCAACCTATCAGCAGCAAATTTAAATGGCGTATGGTTGTAGCGTGGCATAGACATAGAGGTTTAAATAATGGATGTAAAAGTACTCTTAACGAAGCCGAAAGCCACTAGTTCTCGACCATAGCCTTCTAGTTACGGAGATAATGGGGGTCAAACTTCCAACTTTTTCACAAGTTTTTAATGTTATAACTTTACTTTAAACACCTCCACGACCTCCGCACTATTCAATGCATCCATCAGCACAATGTTTTGAGTGCGTTACATTGAATCATACCGTAAAACGTGACTTTTCACCCCAAAAAAAGTCGTTTCCCAGAAATATTTTTTGCGTTTAGTTAACTAGTATAATACAGAATGAATAAAACGCACACTGTGTAGGTAAGCATATTATAAGTTCAGTATAATAAGCTCAATGCTGGACCTACTCCAAAAACTATAGGGGCAAACTAATTATTGATTACCATGTGAAGTTATTGTGGAAGCTGCAGAAGATTGTTAAAATATCTTTGCCTTGTGTAGATTCAATCTCTTAATATTATATAATTGCATAGCCAAATGTGTGAGTACTTTGTACTGTAAAGCTACCATTTACATTTAGTTATCTTTCATTGACTCGAATTTGCCCTGGCGGTTGAGAGAATGTCATGCTCACTCAAATGTTCACTGATGGTGGCGGGTGTGTCGGATCATTTAGTTCCCTTCAAAATGGTTGAGTTGAATGTTGCTGATACATGCGTCATGTTCGTGAAAGGGCGCGGTTTATTTTTATTTTTAAAATGTTGATTATGTCTTTTTACTCTGGACGCTCTTAACTTGAACTTCTTTTTACATCGTTCCCTGAATTCATGTTTTCTAGAATTCGTTCATGAATGATGTAACCTAGATTTTGTAAAAATATTTTGGTTGAAAAGAGTGTCCATGGTGTTCTTGATGTTTCTTGCCCATTCTTCTCCATAGAGATCTACGCCTTGGACTGGGCAACTACAGAACTTTCACTACTTACTAGTTAATATGCCTTGTGTCTGTGACTGTAGCTTCGCTTTCTTTGTTTCATTCAAAAGTGCCTGTAATGGTCAAATTGAAAATAATTGATTTGAGTTTGAGTTTGAAAGCTTGGTTGACGGCATCGTGAAGGGTCCATTTACACTCTCGTAATTATTACGGAAGCGAATACGGGGGAATTTATTACGGAAGCTCTCATATAGCAGCTTTTGAAAGCACGAATTTGTATTATAATTGCTGTCCGAAAATAATTTGGAGTGCACGAACTCTGCTACGTTAAACTGGTACCTGGGTTATTACGGAGCAGAACGAAGTTTCGTAGCGTAAGCTCCGTAATTGAGAAGAAGTAACACCAGTTGGCCAGTTTATCGCATACAACTGTAACAACAATGACCCCTTTTCCTCATTTGATTCTCACAACTGGCGCGATAACCTATTGTTTTTCTTGGAAATATTCATTTTAGTACAATTAGGCCTTGTGTCCTGCTGCAGGACTTAGCTCGATTGGCCTGTGCTCGTTTCAGTTTACTTGCAGCAGTTTATCCTTTCTCCTCATCGTTCTAATTGGTACTTGTATTCTCTTACGGGAGACTGCCTCTTCCCATCTTGTTTTGCAATGATTTTAGTCCTTTTCCGTTTATTTTGCGGTTTTAACATTACGGTTAATTTATTTTGTTAATTAAAGCAAAATCAGTTGAATAAAGTAGAATTTATGAAACTACTGAAATTAAGAAACACTCTACGTTACTCTACATTATTGCAAATAAATTATTAGTGCGTGTCTTCGTAACAAATTGGTCGCATCTTGATTTGTTACTTGTTTGCTTTAATCGTGGGTGAACATGTAAATGTTTGTGTTAGCCGTGCAAAGCTTTAATTATCAAACTGATCGCTACTCGATCCACGAACTCCGATGGTTGCTAGGCCGCGCCGCGCCGCGCGCCTCGCCGCAGCACGATGGCCGTCAGAAAGGCATCGTCCATACAATTGATTAAGTACAAATTGCTCGGGCACAATGCCAATACCGAGTATTACAGATATTTTACGTCTTGACGGTAATTCTCGTAACGTCTCGCAATACCGGAATTTATTGCTGCTTCCGTTATTATAAACGTCGTTAAAGTATTTATGAATCTGTTGATGTTTACTTTAACGATTGGTTAGCTCCTCATATTTATTTAATATATAATCAACTTATTGATAATATTTAAATTTGAGATGAAAGAAACATACCAATACAGAGTGATGGCATCGCTAAGTGTTTAAGTTTACGTGATGTGGATCCAGAAACACAGCTCAGCTGAATAATTCGTAGTTGCTTCAGGAGCAACTCGTTGACTGATCTGTTTTTCAGAAAGTAAGCGATACTTTATAATCTCTTATATATAAACTTCTGCTGTGTATCTAATAAATTGTAGATAGGTGTGGGTATTACAGGATTGTTGTAGAAGTTTACAGTTTATGACTGATAAACTAGCATGTGAGTTAAAACTCTATTCATCTTAGTTATTGTTGTTGGAAGCTGGAGTAACTATAACACATTACAAAGGTATACCTGTACTGAGTTCCACGTCAATATAGCAGTGGCCTTTTAACTATAATTAGTTACGCATGGTTCGGATTTGCTTTTGCAAATGAACAACATAGTATAATGCACTAAATAGTCCGGCGGCCACAGCCAATGTTACATTTACTGGGTCTACGAGTGCGTAATATGTGTGTATAATTGCGGCGATATTAATGCTCAATGGCTTGTCACACTAGTCATAGGGCTTACACGAATGCTTTGACAGCTTATTGAAATGCGGGGAGCAATACCAAAGCAGTAGGCACGCTTTCAGCACGAAATCATTGGTTTATGTTTGCCGGTCTCTGTGAGTACACAGTGTGGACATAGACGGACAAAACTGTTACCATACATTCTGTACTTAGGTATATGATTCTAGAACCCCTAGCACAGTATTACTACTCTAAATATTTGTTTTAAAACCAAAGAAAAATATCTTTGTGTTGTCTAGATTTATGTGCTGAACTTAGAAACAGTTTGCACGTCAAAGTCACCTTGCAGTAAATTAACGATGGGTTGCGGCTTTTACTAGAAAATTTTTCCTACCTTAGGTAGGTAGGAATATTTTCTAGCTTCCCCTTTTACAAATCAAACAGGCTTAGGTGGGCTCTGCTCTGTCTGGTTTCCGACTAAAAATATTTTCTGAAAATGAATTCGACAGCCACTGACAGCCAACAAATTGACTTTTGTTTTTTATAGTGCTTTAGAGTTGCTCGTTGGTTAGTTGTTAATGGACTTGTATATCAAATATGTGACTTGATATGGTACCTACAATAATGGCCATTTCATATTTTCGTTAACATATGGGTTGGCAAATATGTAATTTCACTTTGATTTTGAAATTATAAGGATCAGCGTGTTCAAGTGAATGATAGGAATGTAGAAAACAAGAGTAGGAAATTATTCTTATACGAATTTGAGCACACGCCACCAAGTTTCAGTCAAAGGTCCTTCTCTACAAAACATAAATAATGAGGTACTTAAGTAATTAGAATTAACTACCGACTTTGAAATAACCAGGAGGCAGGTCAGCTAGCTAAATTACCGCTAATCAATGCCCCAGTATCTAATTGGCGATTTCAATTGAATGAAATATCTCTAAACACAACGCATTGACAAAGTCCAACATCGATTTAATTTCGCAATATTACCTACATTACGACTATAAACTGAATTCCATAATAAAACGAATCAATTCGACAGTCACGATACCAAGAACGACCAAATCCTATTAAATCCTGCCGTAGGTGATGTGGTTTACCTTATTGTTATCTGTACATAGGTTCATGTACCTACTGCTTACCTATGGTTACCTACTGCGCTCTGAGAAGCACGTTAACCTCCTTTGATCCGCACTGGGACAACTATAACCATTGAAACTGATGCTGAGGAACTTAAGTCGGTGGAATGCAGAACGGAGGATAGGACATAGCTAAGCTCGTTATAATATTGAAAAGATATATACCTACAAAATACAACAGAGAATATTTACTTAGGTATTACATAGATAGGTATTGCAATAGGTACATGTGTATTCTGTCCATGTGTAAATATCTAAATGCAAGAGAATAGAGAAATTATAACGACAGTTTTGCGCTTTCATCTAAAGTTTGAATAATATTTATCGGTAGGTAAGCTTTTTGCTTTGTTCCTGTATTGAGAATTGGACAAACTCTAGCATTAGGTACCTTCCTAGTGTTTGATTCCTTTAATGTTGCCCAATACAACACAAACTACTTCCGTTTTTAGTTTTCTGCTTGATTAAATTTAACCTTTAGTAGATGTAAATGTGTGATGTTCAAGTAGAGTTTGAGAGGCAATTAAATTGAAATTCTCGATTCAGAAACGGGAGGACACGGACGCCCGGCTTCTGGTTTGAAGTTCAGTGCAATGACACAAAAGCCAACTTTAGTGACGAGGCGGCCATAACTCGATCAGACTCAGAAAAGTTTGATCGATTAAGAATAAGATTTTTAAATTAAGTTCAATGCCCAATTGTTCTCAATTTATAACACTCAATCGACAATGATTTATGCAATTTAAAAACTACTATAATAACATTGATTTACGTCGACACCATGATTACCGAGTGGCTGCAGTCGTTGTTTAAGTGCTTACAATTTCATAATGGATGGAAGTATAATAAAATTGTGTTGAGGCGCAGACGACAATCATCTGTTACTGTCGTTATATTATCGCAAATCATACTAGTTTAATTATATCATAATCATACCTACTGCTCTTAAGGTTAAATGTCAAGAGGATTATCAGTAATCAGTCCTGTTATACAAGACACATGCGGTCACCGAGCAGTTTGACATAGGTAGCGTATTAGGTTGTTGCTAGGGAGATTTCTGATGCTTTTTCCGAGTAATAATAACGGTTAAATGGTCGTTTCTATATCTGTGGGTTGAACAAACAGTGTATGGCGTTTAGTGTCTTTTGTAGATTTGACACTAAAAAAGTGCTGATTGTCAGCGTAAGTTGAATAAGCAGTTTCAGGCATGTCAACAGGCATTTTCTACATTGACTGGTCGTTTCGAAAATCGCGAGTATTATCTAAGATCAGGAGGTTACGTTTATTAATGAGTTTTTTTTTAATACTAAATAAACTAGCGTTTAGCCGCGCAACTCGCCTGATGTAAAGCGATGATGCGGTCTAGTGTGGAGCACGCATGCCTATAAGAAACTAGAAGGTTAGGTACAAGGGCAATCCCGAAATACCCGGCCTGACGTATAATTGACTGTTGTTGTTTCAAAATAAGGAATGTCTTTGAAAAAAAACTAGTCTCACGCCGCCATATTGAATTATTAATTGTTTTGAGCCCATCAAATAACGAACGTTGTCACTGAATTTTTGAAATTGGAGAAATACACCCGTATTCCAGAAGCCGACTTAAGTCCATTTTTGAACTTAAATCGACATTTGTTGTCATGGCAACAGGTGAAGAACGCCCAGCACGGCATCAGCAACACCCACTCAATGATGTTCATAAGGTGAGGACAGACTAGCTAGAGCTTGCATTTGCAACAAGACACTTTATTAAAACTTGATTTTGGTAAGAAACAAGCGAACTTGTGTAACATTTCATCGAGCAAAAACACGAGCGCGGGCAAATCGTGCAACATGAAATGAGGTGCGTGGACTGAGGGGTCGTGCTGATCGTTTCTTCTCCTAATTCGGTCAGTGTTTTTTTTTAATATAACTCATCAAGATAAATTGTAGCACACGCGACTTGCAAGTCCAACATATCAACGAAGAGTAAATGCCACACAGTAAGGACAGTCACTAAAGAACACCACCGGCTTACTCCTTTTGCTTCGTTCACGTTCATACATCTGGTCACTGCCACCTGACCTTTTTGAAGAACAATACTAATAAACTTTGTCCTTCTAGGGTGTTCTCTTTCGGGTTTTGTTAGTCGGCTTTTACTCGTCCTCTCAACATGACCAAGCCATCCAAACATATTCTTTTAATTTATTGTCTCTACATCTTCTTTTCAACCGCAACCTTGCATTATATCATTCCTCAATTTATCAACCAATACGTGGAAATGCTCATATGAGTACTCACCTTAATCTACCTCAAAAACATGCTGTCCATTTCAAACCCAAAAAAGTATGTTGCATGAAGGTTGCAAGCTGCTTTGTATGCTAAAAATGTTATATTAAAATACGTCACATTGCTAGAGTTATCATAAATTAATGTTCTACCGAATGCTCTTGGTTGACATCATTTGTCAAAGAACTTAAAACCTTAAAACGGATTTACTTGAAAATAAATATTTATTTTTTCGTGGTTCATTTATAAGATTTTCACTTAAAATAATGGCATCAAGAATTTTCTTTTCGGCTGGTGAAAAATCGTGCGTACAGAAACTTGTCCGCAAGTAAGCTCAAGCTCCATCAAAATACCACGTTGTCGGGCAGCCCATCAGCGAAAAAATGTGCTTGGGCTCGCCTAACCCAGCGAGCCCAAGCACCAGTTACATCTGCTGAAAATGGAGGAGCAAAAGTGGCTGGTGAAGGCAGCAGAAGAAGCATACCAAAAGGCAAAACTCGAACGTTTGAGTGCCGCCCAGCTACTTCGGAGGTTACAAGGGACGAGGCCGAAAAAATAAATTAAATTATTATTATACAATCCAACTGGTTTTTATTTTATTTAAAAGTAGTATCACGTATAACAAATAACAAAATTATCTAAATTACACATTTATTGACAAGCAAAGGAAATTTTTCATTTTCATTCACGTAGGACTACGTTAGACTGGATCCAGTCTCTAGGTTAGTAAAACCCAACAACACTGCATGGCCTGGGAATCGAACCCATAACCTCACACCATGAAGTTGCGCTTATAACTAGTTGACCAGCGAGAGAGCAAAAATATAAATATGAACATCACATAATTATTATAAACATACTAGCTGTTGCCCATGACCTTCGTCCGCGATTATTGAAAGCTGACAAGCTACATGGTTTGTTGAAGAAATAAGGCATCCGAAGTGGCTACGTCACTACCGTTATTATTCCATTTTTGCCAGGGATGATTGCCAAGGATGAATGACTGTGGTCGCGTGGCAATGTTTAATAAGTTGTACCCTGCTGCCTCTAATCCGTCGCGGGTACATGGTGGTCTCTCCAACCCAGCGGTGCTAAAAGAGCTCAGTAAGCTTCGAGCTTTTCTTCGCCAGTTCGCTCTATTAGAAGGTTCCGGTCGTCCAGAGTTGAGGGAAGAATTCAGTTGGACGATGAACCGAGTAGCCTTGAATTTCTTTGGATTCGTTCACCCAACATAATGGTGTTTCATATCGGCCTTTCTCTTCCTCCGTTTAACAGTAGCAAGCCGCCTGCTCATGTTTTAAGCGCGTTTTGGTCCCAGTTCTAACATAACGTAACTCATTTGATGGGGATGCCTTAGCTTAAACATATCATTTGAAAAAAAAACCTAAGATCAGCCGGCTAAACCCCTAACGCAACGGCGAATAAGAATTCGAGTTGATTATTTTATTATTGCAATATAACAGAAACTGGCCACTACAGCGGCCGGCGAGCGCTACATACAAGTTGGTTGCATCAAATTTGAATTTTTTCTTTCTCTTTCTCTTTAAGATCTATACAACTGCGATAGTACCGTAAAGGCAATGGGATTACCCGTATTATTACAGGTAGTAGGATTGGTAGTAACACGGGTAAGTCACCCTACTATCGCTTTATTGGCAACTAGTTTATGCCCGCGGCTTCGTGGAGGTCGGGAAATGCCAACGGGATCTTACTTCTGAGATAATAAGTTATCTATGTCCTATACCAACTATAATCTATCTCTGTACCAAGTTTCATCCAGATCTGTTCAGCCGTTCTGGCGATTGAGTAACAAGCATTAGCATTTATAATAGTTATGTAAGATTTATGAGTTTTTACTTTTAAAGTTGAATAGGTAATAAATAATAGTTAATGTAAGTATTTCATTTTATTTGAGCTATACAGACACACTTGCGTTTTTCTTACATGTACTTACTTCTAACTTGTTGATTGTAATATTAATTACATTACATATGTGAAATTGTATTGTATTGTATAACGGGCTGGTGTCCGCAACTCCACGTCAAAGCGCGTATTTTGCGTGCGGAATATGTGAAATATTAATAACCTGGTTTGAGATTGGACACCGGTGACGACAATCAAATGATTCATTAGGAATCTATATAGACATAATACTTTTACATAATATTTAATATCAATGTCGCGTATCACGAGCCAACGCGAAAATCGGGTTTTCACATATATTTACAGACACGACTACCTCAGAAATATTCTTTCTACTTACTAATAGGTAAATGCGCCCCGCACGCCCTGCGCAACACTGTGCGCCATGGCCTGTCTACGTGAGTTTCGAAGCCCTATTTGACTCTGTTGGGGGATAATTTTGAAAAACAGTGATACATAATTGTCTCATAATTTTAATTAAAGAGTGTGTACACCAATTTCCAAATCAATCGATTCCGAGAATAAAAAGTCACAGGAAATTCAAAACCCGATTTCACCCTCTTGGGGGTGGAATTTCAAAAAACCCTTTCTTAGTGAATACATACTTTTCATAAAGAATACACCCTCCAAATTTCATGTCTCTAGGTCCAGCGGTTTGTGCTGTGCGTTGATATATCAGTCAGTCAGTCAGGACTTTGAATTTTTTAAGTATAGATAGATGATAAGAGCGACTTGGTGGTATCGTAGGTATAAACAAAACAACACGAGTATGGGCAAGCTCGCTCATAAGCACCATTCGCACCATTTTTAATGTCTGAGATTCAAAATGGTTCGTTAGTTTTCTCATGCTTTAGAAATATCACGTAGCTTGTATTATCTTTTATGTGAACGATACTCCATATTACGACTATTTGTCACGACTATAATTTATTATTTACGCGATCTTGATTACTAATTCAAACAATCCCACGATAATGAACATTTCCAAATACCTACAAATTTGAAAAAGAAACCGTGCTTAATATATATTTACCACGGATAATGCAAGTGCTCGCAATATTAATAATCGTTCATTAATAATCCCGACTACATACTAGCTGGCTTCGAAATTAAAGGCGATGGAAAATAGTTTTTATCAACAAGGGTTGATAAAAAGGGCTGTAGGTGAAAATGTCCAGAACGAAAACGTTGGAACTAAAAACGAACCGTGTTTTCTTCTACAGTATCTTCCCTATTTTATTTAATATCGGCCCTCGCTCCATGTAAAATACTGGTATTCAGCTGCATCCGGTTAGACTGGAAGCCGACCCCAATATAGTTGGGAAAAGGCTAGGCAGATGGTGATGATGATGATCAGCCCTCTATGTCCCTCTGCTGGGCAAAGACCTCTCGCATGGCTTTCCAATTTTTGTACGGTTTCCTTCTGAAATCGAAAGTGTTTTTGGAACTGTTTATTGTTGTAACATTCTAACGGGTTGTCGGCATCGGGTCACGATAAATAATTGTATGGCGTATCGTATACATAATCGACATATTCCTCAAAATTCATCTTGCTTTGGCTATAAAAAGAAAACAATTTTACACACGTCGATTCACTTGAATTTTAGTAGGTATATATATATATCAGCCATAACGTAAGTTTCACGGTTTCAAGGATCTTCTGGCGCGGGCAAACATCGGAACTAACGCAGCCATCTCTTTCTTTTCTCAATATTTTTTACAAAACAATTAACAAAAGGTTTACCAACAGCGCCCCCCTGTCAGCTTCATTCGAGCGCCAAAAGATTCTTGTACTACAAAACTCTTGAAAAGTGGGCGTTTATGTCAAATTATAAACAAACTGTAGCTGTCAATATGTCTAATGGGGTGGAAAGTAGGCGTGACAAGTCCGACTTAAGGTCAGTCCACGACTAAAACTACGGTTAGTCACCGTTACCAATAGTGATACAAACTTTCATTTGAAAAGCTTCAGTCCGACCAATATGAAAGTCGAGTTAGATTCTACTCTGGAAGAGTTCGCCACTTCATTTGCAACAAAACATATTGGGTGACTACGTTTAAACGAGGCCATATAATTATGTAATATGAGCTGCTAGAAGATGAACAGTGGTCGACCGTTTGAGGTGACCAGAAATGGCGAAAAAATCAAAAACATATTTGAAAGTCACATGCCTGAAATCATATTCAAACATTAATGGTTAATGGTTATGGTGTTTTGTGACACCCTGGACTAAAAGCTCTCGCAAGTTAACATGAAATCCTTGGCTTATTGTACCTGAAAATTAGTAGAGAGATACAATATAGTTAAGACATGTCAGGTAGGAACAGATTTTATGACAGGGCCGGTTTAAGGAAATATAATCGCATTCGCAACCCTATGTGTTCAACAAACATTCTTTTATTGATGACTTATAATACAACAAACACGAATCTCAGCCAATCTCACGAGGGAGAGACCCCGGGGTCTCGGCAAAAATCACGTAATTTTTTTCCCTGCAAGAAACTGTAAAATTGCGAGAAAACTGGGTTTAATTAAGAAACATGTTTCTACTAAAATATGGAAAAAAAATGGAAATAATTTAACAAATTAATGATTTTTTTTAAATGAATTCAACGCAATGAAGCACAGATTACCGTATTTATACTAAACTACGCATTTTGATAAATTTCACGTGAGATTAGGAGGAGCCAAATCTCACGACATCTCACCAAGGGCAGAGGGGGGGTCGAAAATCGGAAAAATTGCCTCACGTAATTAATGAACGCCCACTAGCACAAGCATCTCCTTGTTTAAAAGGTGATCTCCAAATCATGTATGTGATAACTTTATGTAATTGAAATATTTTTTTTTACATTTTGTTCGACACGGGAATCGATCCCAGGACCTCTTGCTTGGTAGTCGCGCTTGCGACCATTCGACCAACGAAGCAGACTCATACATACATACCAAAATTTCCACGCGAACGAAGTCGCGGGCCACAGCTAGTACTATATATTAGGATTATGAGCTAACCTAGATATTAGTTATGCAATACTGTTTTTTAACAATTGTTGCAATTGAAATAAATTCATTCTTTGTTTCAGGTATTTGCACATTAACGAAATTCATCAGATCGATCCACAAACATTTTCCAATCTGCCGCGTTTGGAGCGACTGTAAGTACTTACTTAGTGTAATCTGCATTTCAGTGTACCTATAACATTAGAGCATTTATGTTTTCTATTTCTGGTAAAACTATGCAGACAAAATATCTTGAATATTAATACCTACGAGATAAATTAATTTCAGATACTTGCACAACAACCACATCAAGAAGATTCCATCAGGATCATTCTCGGGTATGCCCAAACTGCGCAAGTTGCGTTTAGACAGCAATGCTCTGATATGCGACTGTTCCATGTTGTGGCTCGTGAAGATGATGGCCCAACATAACGAGATGTACATAGATGCAACTTGTTACCAGCCCACCAAAGTTACCGGGATGCCTCTCTCCATTATGGGAGAACAGGACTTCGATTGTAGTGGGTATCCCTAGCAATGACATTCTTTTTGTATGTTTTTTTTAAATATCTGCTACTAAATAATACCGCGTCTTTTTAGAAATCCCTGAAATTCAAAAGGACCCCGAAGACATCAGTGTGAATTTTGGTGAAGCTGCCATGTTTACGTGCATAGTGACCGGTGACCCGACCCCGGATATTGTGTGGCTAAGAGATTCTAACGAGATTCCCATCGACGGCACGCGTTACGAGATTATGGACAACGGTACACTAATGCTTCGCGGGATAAACGAGTCTGACACCGGATTTTTCGAGTGTATGGCTAAAAATCCAGTTGGCGAAGTGCACTCTAAGCCCGCCAAAATGACGGTTCAGAACAAACAGATTGAAAATGGTACACAACTGTTTAATAAATATCAGTGTACTTATTATTTCACTGAAGGTATCAGTGTTTAATTATTTTTTAATCTTGTTTTAGGCCCTCCCGTACTGACATTACTGCCACAAAAACAATTTGCAAAGCTTAACCAGCAGTCCATCAACTTTGATTGTGCCGCTAATGGCCATCCGAAACCACACATTGCTTGGCTTTTTAATAAAGAAAGGATTTTATTGAATGAGCGTATTACAATTCGCCAAAACGGGTCTATTTTCATCGAGGACATCCAAGAATCTGACGCTGGACAGTACACTTGTCTAGCTGAAAACATCAACGGAAAAGTTAACACTACTGCAGCCCTTGAAGTTATGGGTAAGTCATTTCTTAGCCTGAATTATCAAATTATGTTGTTTTTAATTCATTAGTCAACATTCATAGTCGTATTCAGTATTATAAAAACAAGTTAAGATTAATAGGTTCAGATAAAGTAGGCTATAACAAGATCCTATATATAACAAGAACTTGCAAAAATATATTCAAAAGTGATGGGCACAGACCTAACTCTTACTAGTATTGTATATTTACTATCTATGTAAATATTTATTATTTTTTGAAAGTCACGTTTTTTTTATTTTGTTTTAGTCTCGCCTACATTTTTGCTCGAGCCACATAACACAACAGCAAGAGTTGGAGAGGATGTTGAATTCATATGTACTGCTAAAGGAACGCCGAAGCCACTTATTAACTGGTTTAGAAACACACTGGTATTACCTTTGTCTGAAAATATAATTTTGAGCAACGAAAATCAAAATTTAACCATTCTGTCCGTTACATCAGATGACGATGGTATATATCACTGCAAAGCTGAAAATGCTGAGGGATCCGTCGAGGGATCAGCCTTCTTAACGGTTGAGAATTTCGAAATTATTCGGCCACGTATCGTTTTAAAACCGGAAGACACAGATGCTTATAAAGAATCATCTGTGCAGTTGCCGTGTGAGGTAGAAAGTGAGCCTCCTGCTACAGTCGAGTGGAGAAAAGATGGTTCCTACCTAGATGCAAACCTTAAACATTCAATTACGATCATAGGAAGTTTAATTATCCATAATCTAACAATCAGAGATACTGGGAGGTATGAATGTTCTGTTTTTAATGAATACGGACGAGACACAGCTTCCGCATTTTTGACTGTAAAAGACCGTGTTATACCCGGTGATGAATATGTTAATATTGCTTTGACTGAGGCGACTAGAGACGTTGATTTAGCTATCGAAAGGACCATGGACGAGTTATTCAATAACAACAACACAGGAAAATCAGACATCCATCAACTGTTTCGAATAACAAATTTCCCCAATGCACCAGCAAGGGAAGTAGCTCGCGCGGCAGAAATTTACGAAAGAACTTTAGACAAAGTCCGTGGTTTTATACAAACCGGTCGTAAAATTACCTCGACTGAACCATTCTTTTACCAAAACGTATTGTCAAATCAACATCTTGAGGTTATTGCACGTTTATCTGGTTGTGTCGCTCATAGAGACAAAAAAGACTGTTCCGATATGTGTTATCATAGCAAGTATCGAAGTTACGACGGGAGTTGTAATAATTTTGCACATCCTACGTGGGGATCATCACTAAGCGGATTCAGAAGAATACTCTTCCCTATATATGAAAATGGATTCAGTCAACCCGTAGGGTGGAACAAGGACATCAAATATAATGGATTTACGTTACCAAGTGCGCGTTTAGTCTCTACTACAATCATAACGACAACAGATATATCTGAAGATGTGCAGTTAACTCACATGGTCATGCAATGGGGTCAGTGGCTAGATCACGATTTGGATCATGCTTTACCATCAGTAAGCTCACAGACTTGGGACGGTGTAGATTGCAAAAAAACATGTGACTATGCAGCGCCATGCTTCCCGATTGATGTCCCTCTTAATGATCCTCGGGTAACCAACCGTCGTTGTATCGACTTTGTTAGAACGAGTGCCGTGTGTGGATCTGGTATGACGTCCGTTCTTTTTGGAACAGTACAGCCCAGAGAACAAATCAATCAATTAACTTCATTTATCGATGCGTCTCAAGTTTATGGATTCGAAAAATCTGTAGCCGAAGATCTACGAGATCTAACCAATGAAAACGGATTGTTGAGAGTGGGTGTCACTTTCCCTGGAAGAAAACCGTTACTGCCAACTGTAGGTGTCAATGGAATGGACTGCAGACGCAATTTGGATGAAAGTAATCGCAATTGTTTTGTAGCTGGTGATATCAGGGCCAATGAACAAATCGGTTTGGCAGCCATGCATACCATTTTTATGCGAGAACATAATCGAATCGCTATTCAATTGAAAGTTTTGAATTCATTTTGGGATGGGGACAAAGTTTATCAAGAAGCAAGAAAGATAGTAGGTGCTGAAATTCAAATGATAACTTATCAGCACTGGCTGCCAATGGTTTTAGGAAAGGAAGGATATCGACAACTAGGAGAATACAAGGGTTATGACCCAAACCGGAACCCATCAATTTCCAACGTTTTTGCCACAGCAGCCTTGAGATTTGGACATTCCATGATAAATCCAATTTTGCACCGTTATGACGAAAACTTTGAAACCATTCCGGAAGGGCATCTTTTGCTTCGTCATGCATTCTTCTCGCCATGGAGACTAGTTGATGAAGGAGGAGTTGACCCTTTGCTAAGAGGAATGTTCACGACACCAGCGAAACTAAAGACACCCACTCAAAATCTGAACTCAGAACTTACTGAAAAGCTTTTCTACAGCGCTCATGCTGTTGCTCTGGATTTAGCCGCTATCAACATCCAAAGGAGCCGTGATCATGGTATTCCACCGTACACCAAATGGCGCCAGTTTTGTAATATGACTGAGGTAAACGATTTTGACGACCTGGCTGGGGAAATAACCGATGAAACGGTACGAGAGAAATTGAAGGAGCTTTATGGATCAGTGCACAACATCGATGTGTGGGTAGGAGGTATCCTCGAAAACCAAGTAGAGGGTGGAAAAGTCGGACCTTTGTTCAGATGCTTGCTAGTGGAACAATTCAAACGCCTGCGAGATGGAGATCGATTCTGGTATGAAAACACATCCATGTTCAAACCCGATCAACTGAGACAACTAAAAGAGACGAGCTTGGCACGGATCCTCTGCGATAACGGCGACAATATTGATACTATTGGAGAAAATGTGTTTCTGCTTCCGGATGTTCAAGATGGTATGGTTTCTTGTGAGGATTTGCCTTCCATAGACTTACGTTTCTGGGCTGACTGCGAGAGTTGCGGCGGTGGCGGTGATAGTGAAGGATTGGAGCGAGCAAAACGCCGAGCTCGTCGGGACGCTGACAATTACGACGAAAAGGTTGATGAGGAGCGTCTGAACAACTTGGAGGTATCACACCAGGACATTGAGCACACAATCGCGTCATTGAAAAAACGAATTGAATATCTCGAAGAAACCTGCAAAATAGAATAAATCTGGCATGTCACTCATTTTGGAAACGTTTTAAAGATTTTAAAATCTATGTGTATTCTATATTCTATATACCTATACCTATAATGTTTCTACGTATACTTTTACATGGTAAGCTTTAATCCTATCTATGTGGTCCAACTAATTAAGATTATTTTTAACTTTCGAATTTTCTCTACTAATTTGATGTCCTTTTTTAATATAACGTAAACCTACCTACCTAACCTAACCTTTTTAAGTTATGCTATTATAAAATGTACAATCTCTATTTACGTATTCTATTAAGTACCATGTATAACTTTAACCTTAATATTTAAATATTAATCGTTACATAAAGTAAATGGAAGCTTATTCACTATTATAATAATATATAACTTTAATATTAAGCAAGTATATAGTCACGTTATATATTAGAACTAAGAAGTGTTTAATTTGTTTTAAGTAAAACGTTATTTTTATAATTTCATCTAATAACTATTGTTTACTAAATTATTTATGAGAATCAGTAGAAGGTAATGACTTGTTGAATAGGTAATGGTAGTTGAATCGACCTGACCAGTAGTCACTTCTGGTATAACTTTGGAAACACCAATCAAAGAACGCAGTGTGAGAGATTTATTTTTTCTCGACATTTAATTTTCATATTTCGTGTTCATGAATGTTTAGTTGATTAAGCTGGGTATTTTGGTAAAATAAATTATTTTATTTACTTTTAAACACATAATTACAATTTATCCGACAGTTATATGACGCAAACATGAAATAAACAAGCATGAGGTTTCTAACTTCAAAAATAACGCATTTTAAATATCTATATTATGAAATTATGTATCACGTTCTTTAGGAACAATATTACCTATATCTAGGGTTAATATTTATTGGAACTCCTAGTAAATTATTAATAAAGCAAGTAATTAATTGAATTAAGTAATATGATAAGAATGGATAACTCGTGGCGGGGGTTCACTCCTCCAGCGAGATTCATGACATTTTTGGCTTTTGAGTGATTAGGATATAATTCCTAACTCTAAAATCTCTCCCTATTTGAAGGAGACCCGTCATCATTATGGCTAGGTAGCAGTTTCACAGCACTATGCATGTTGAGGTCAGCTTCCAAACTAGCCAAATGCAGACTTATATTTGACCATCTATGAATACCTCTTTACGAGTTATCCAGTCTTATACATAACCTGTATAGGGTTATTCTCATTAATCATCTAGCTAAAGTAACGGGGTGATTGAGGGTTTAGATCTGTGGCCTGCAAGGAGGAGCAATTTTATTGCCCGCATCCGCGCCACAATTGCTATCGTCCAATGAAAGGGCCTTTTTCCTGTCACGTGGCAGGCCAGAGCAGACCAAATAATTATGTGCGGGGCATGTGCGTGCACGCACACGCAGTATTTCTGCTCGCATAAAGATGCGCCACCCAGCAGTGTCGCATACGGGCGGCACGCACGAGCGCGCATGATGCACCGGCAAGCTCCTCGCGTCACATGAACGAGTACGTGGGCATGCACTGTCATGAATGTCGGAAAACTGAGAACGAAATGATGCGGGCTAGTCAATACTTCTTGAGAATAATCCTATCAGATATTAGGAAATGTAGTGAGTAGCTGTTGAAAGATACTTTTAAAGCATTAAGATTTTAAAATCTACATAAAATTATGAAAATTAGTGAGTAAGATGAATGAGAAGGTCGGTTAAAGGTGCCTAGAGACTGAGTAGATAGGTCGACCAGCAGTGTCATGTAAGCAGTGCCTTGCACGTTCTCTTGGATAGGAATGTATAAGTGACTATAGAGATAGGATAAGTTTTGAAATCAGGTATTTCTTTTCGAAAATCCATTTTATGCAAGAATATTTAGTTTATAATCTGCAAAAACTTGTGCCAGGCTTGGTTAAGGTTACGTTCCCAACTTTCAGAATGCACCCTGCATTCTGAAAGTTGGGAACGTCTCAAATATTTGTCAAATATAACGGTGTTGTGATGAATTTCTTTAATATTACTAAATGTAAATAGAATATCGGTCTGTCTTTTATATGTTTTTTTTTTTGTAGGTGTGTAAAAAGCACTTGGAAATCAACAAAACCGTATCCAGTGTTATTTTTGCAATACTTAGTCAATATTATAGTTCAACACAGAGCAATATTTGGTAATTTCAATCAATAATATTTATCACATAATTATAATAGCGAAATATTTGCGACGTTGCCAACTTTCAGAATGCAACCTAGGAAGTAGAATTTATTTACGCAGAAGGTGCTATAGTTTTTTCTGCATGTGGGCGTCAGTATCTAATCAGTAATATAGTATTTGCGGTATTAACACTAAATATTCTTGCATAACTTTCTACTATATAGTTCGGCAAACATCCATGTATGTATAAACTAGTCGAAAAAAATAGGGCACCTTTATAATGGCAGGAATTAGTGAACTAAAATTGGCAATCCCTTAAAAGGGAGCATACATTCAAGGAATAAGAGTAATTGCAGGCTTAAACTATATTCCACAATTCAATTCTGTATCAATTTCAATAAAATCTCGGTGTGAAAATAAATTTGAAAAATGTAAACGTGGTTTCATTTAAATCCTGGCATAATTCCCTTGATACGATACACTATTAGAGAAATGATTTAAGTAAGTAAAAAAAAGTGATTTGTATTGTTTTGTAAGACAGAGGCCAAGCCCAATCTACCTGTAAAGGTAACTACAAAAATAAATTTGTGAAAAAAAATTGTTAATAAACTGCTACTACATTTTTTATTTGTTAGTAAAAATACAATATCATAAAATAAAAACTATAAATTACATGATTGTACTATTTGAATAATTCACTGAGTGTTCTATATGATTTTCTTGTAACTATATGCAACAAATTAAATTCCTATATACTTGGTGTGTCGGCCAGTTGCGAGCAACTGATTCTTATCTTTGTTCTTTACTAGGACTTCTAGAAAAGCAATCTTCTTTCCCAGCTTTCTTGTGATGGCTTGAACTTCAATGTTATCTCCCTCTCTAGCCGCACTCATATAACTGGAAAATTATCAAAGAAACCTTTTAATATTCTTATGTCAACACAGTTAATCTACTCAACATTGAATCTCCAGAAAGAGGTAAGTTACTTTTGGCTACTATATTCATAATGAACCAAATATGGGCAACATTATAGCAAAAACATGATTTTGTGTTGCCAAATTATAAATATGCACAAAAATTCATGTGTTGTAACATTTTTACCAAAGGTGTTGCTGCTGTGAAGTCTTTTAATGAGAAAATTATGTTTATTTTGTTGTCATGTGCACAAGAAGCACTTTAAACACTCAAAAAATTACAATTTTAAAACAAGAAGAGATTGATGTTTCCTCTCTGACAACTCTTGAGAAGAAACAATTATAGAATTGTTTTGAAAACCTACCTCACACTGAGTTCTATAGAGACTCCTCTGGTTTCAATGGTGTCATTGGTGGTCAGTGCATATGTGGAAATGGCATCCACCAGGTGCGCGATGAACCCTCCGTGGAGCGTACCTCTCTGGTTCAGGTGCTCTGGCCCAACTTTAAATTCTGTTGTCATCCTTCCATTTTCACAGCCTATGACTCGCAACTAAAATATGAAGAAATGGAAACAGTTTTATCATTGTGTTTTAATATTTGGTACTACATTTAGCTACTTATATTTAAAATAAAACTAACAACAAGTATATTCATAGACATAATGTTCATGGAAAGTCTTTTCCCTGTATGTAGACATCCCCCATCCAAGTCCCATAAATGATGACTGTAAGTACATGACCATTCATTGCAGCATACTAACAAGATCCTAGGTTATAAGAACCTACATGTTAACAGGTGGATTGTCCCAATCCGAGGATCCATAGCATCAAACTGTATTTGAACAGTAAGGCTACAGAAGTGAAAATCATTATGAATCAGATTAAACAAAAATCGAGTACAACTCACAAGTTGCTGTGTACTGGACCAATTGAACCTTTCAATAAACTGTGAGCAACAAGAAGCTTCGCAGAAAGAAATAGCTAGTTCTCTAAATACCTAACAGTAAAAATGTTTTAGTATTGCACAGCATAAGAAACTTTTGAGCACACACTAATTACGCAGCTAAAACTGAAAACATTGTAGGTTACATAAACAATAGCAACTTGTCTGCACTGTACTAATACGCTGACCTAATTTACCATATCAAATATATTCAACCGTTCTAAAAATAGCTACCTATGTAATTTGAAAAACTGAATTATTTACCTTACGAAGATTTTGATCAAAGCTCTTAGTGGTAGCAATAGCTTTAGTAAACAGCTCAGCAATTTGTGCTCCTTTGGTACACATTTTGCTGGAATGATCTTACAGATTTCATGAAATTAGCTGCTTTATTTACATTCGCATAAGTTTGATACCACCTGATAATGACATTAGCATTAATTTGACATTGTGGTGGTGGACTATGTTGCAAGTTGTGAGAACTGAGGATAAATAAAATTTTTTTCGCTATGGTATACCTTAACCAAATACAACCTTTTATTAATTTAGTAGACGATGACGGCACTCTTCGATTTGAAAAATAATTAAACGACAAATGTAGGCAACCCGTCGTATAAGATAGAAAAGTAGCGCAGGTGCTCTCTCTTCTGAAGATTAATAATAGTCCCCCGGACCGTTTTCAGTCCCGGCGGAGATTAACTACGATTTACGAACCAGTCTGTGATTACCACCGGTATTGAACCTGTTGATCAGACATCGCCGAATGTATGCTTTTTATCAGCTATGATAAAGTCTATCTGATTTTTCGTCACTGTTGGAGCTTTTCGACACGTCCACTTCCTTTGGGACTGTTTCTTAAAGAAGGAATCATCACGAAAAGCCCTGCTTCTTATGGAAGTTGATAAGCAATTGCTGCCTATGATTTCTGCTGCCAAACCCGTAGGATCCTACTACTGATTCACTGCAATATCAATGAATAGCTGGCAGCAATACAAACAAGTATTGCAAGAGAGAAAAACACACAAAACGTTACGTATTCAAGACATAACTTTGAAAGCTTCTAATTCGAGAATGCTCGATCGCTTTAGAAGAATTTGTCCCATTAAATACTTGACGCCTGACAATTAAAATTAGTTTGTACTCACAGATTCGCAGTAAGTCTGTAGCTGTACAGATGACGTCACTTCCCATTGGTTTGAGATTTAGTGGACCGTCTGAGGGGCGTCCTCGAACTTTTGTTGCAGTGATTGAAGTGGAATTTGTTTTTTGTAGTATAAATTGCCACGACTGACCCACCTTCACACTGAACATTCACACCAGTATTAACGTGGAGAAATTTCTTTCCCAGCCTTCATACTGTCACACTTTCAAAGTTCAGTGTGAAGGTGGGTCAGACGGGACTTTTTTTTCCACACCAGTGTTAACGTTGGGAATGTATGAATGAAAAGAAAAAAGGGAATACAAAAAAAACACGAAAATTATTAACTACCTATAATAAAAATTAAAATCACTTACGTCGAAAGGATATTTATTCAATGATACTTGATGTAAAATAGAATGGAATAATTTTATTTGTATATAAACATGGTACATTAGGTCTTATCAACAGGGTTGTCGTCTTACATGTTTCGCCATAGAATGGCATACAAATATTAGGACATCGTAAAATTTTAATACAACATCAATTAGTGTAAATTAATATTATAATATGTATAGGTAATAAGAATAACATTTACAATTCAGGTTTCGTATCTATTCTATTAAAATAGACTTGTAATTAAAGAAAACTTTAAAAAAATATATCAACTTAAAATCAAAATCAATCATCAAAATCAAAGCATTTATTTCAAGTAGGCCAGTTACAGGCACTTTTGAATTGTCGAAACAAAAACAACAGTGAAAATACTTTGTAAAATAATTTGTAGAACTCGGTAGCTAAATCTATCGGTTCCTTTTTTTAAGAAATTATTTTACACTATAAAAACAATTGTCAATAAGCCATTTATGTAATTATGTAATTTAAAATATTGTATGTAGTGAAATTAATAAAAATCAACCTCTTTAAACAAGTTCAAATCTTGATGTGGGGACCTTCTTTCAACTGATTCCAGCACTTTTGTGTCAAATGGTCATGGCACAGACGGCTGCTGAGAGGTATATATACAAGTTCTTGCTGAGTAATATATTCACTCTTTGTAAATTTAATACCTGAGAGAGCGGTTCAAAAATGCACCCGCTTTCATTATCAGACACCCGTGCAAGCTGATACGGTTCAGGATTTTCGGCTTTTACAAAGCTGCCAAAATTATTCATTCTTCAATATTATTTTTTTTTTTTTATTTCGAAATGGCATCACGCAGTTCAACCTAGGAGGTTGTGGTCTGCTCAACCGGACTATCCTGTCGGTGCTTTGAGTATAACGCCTCCAGCCAGAGCAAAAAAAAACTTACAAACTAAGCGACTACATTCTTAAAGAGCCTCGGCTTAGGGCATCGCTGGGGGAGGACAGCAAAGGGACAGGCTGGATCTGAGTGGTGTCATTATTTAGGGACCTATTTTGGACTACAAGCTCAGCCACGCGGCCTGGCTCGAGCAAGGGTCGGGGAGGGCATGGGACGGGGTGGTGTACGTTACCCTAGCGGAAAAGTGGCTCCTAGAGTGATATGCGTATAATTCGTATATAATCTGCTGTGAATGTGAACCACATAAAAAATTGGTGCGACAAAGCGCACCATTTTTTGATGTGGTTCACATTCATAGCAGATTATACACTAATTTTACGTTCCACTCATATTACTCTAAGAGCCACTTTGCCGCTAGGGTCACGTACACGACGGGGTTTCGCGACGGGAAAAGAGAAAAAGAGGAGAAGAGAAAAAGCAAAAGAGGAAAAGGCTAACGATGAATTTCTAAAAAATGTCCAATCTCAATATCTCCCCGTACCAACTGCAGTTGCGTGCTAATAATTAAATGGTCCTTTTCTATATCAATTTGTTTTCTTTTATTTGGTTCTAATTGTAATTTTATTTTGTTAATTGTTGTATCTTCTTGTAAAGCCGAGAGTAATTTTGGGAGAGTAACATAATTTTTGTTGACACTTTTATTAATTTGGGAATTCCATTCGAACAAAAGTACTTTTCCCCCATTTCTCTCAATGAGAGAAAAATCCATTGTAATTTAAGGATTATTATTATCCCCTTACCACGGGTACAAGATGGTTGTATCAGAAAGACAGGCATTAAAGACGTCGCCTACTGGCATAATATGAAACTTCATCTTACTGATAATAAATACTTCAAGTGGCCAGTGATTCTTTACAAACCCTCAGTATCTCAATTTCCCGACCTTCACATTGATGTGACAGGGTTCCCATCCGTAACACTAGTGTTATACTATATAAATACTAATGTGAAGGTCGAGAAAGTGATTTCCGTCCCATAACACTGGTGTGAAGGTAGGGAACGTAATGTTCCCAGCCTTCACACTGGTGTGAAGACTGGGAAAGAAATTTCTCCACGTTAACACTGGTGTGAATGTTCAGTGTGAAGGTGGGTCGGTCGCACGTTGAAGTGGAATTTGTTTTTTATAGTATAAATTGCAAAGTTTACCATTTTTTTTGGGATATTGGTTTTTTAATTATTTAAACAAAATAAAAATTAAAAAAAATATATTAATATGTATAAGTTTAATTTTACCTTTGTTTTTTATTTTACCTTAAATTTTTACCGCTCTGTACAGTTTTGAATGCAGTATTATTCCAAAATTGCACCCACTTAATATTACTATGACAACAAGAATGGATTCACTGCAGGCAACATTCAAGATATCAATATTCTGGAGGCTCTAGGCTGTCTTCAACGCCAGATGCAGACTCTAGTTAAGGAGGTCGATGCACTGGAGATGAAGGGCCGTAGGAAGATGTTTCTTGTAATTGGTGTTGCCGAGTAATCAATGAGGAGACATCAATGGAGGTTGCTGAAGTTATACATGACAAGCTGAAATTGTACACCTTTTCTTTTGCTTCTGTTCGTCGGTGCCACAGAATGGGCAGTCACTGCAGTGCTGGTAAGGCCAGACCCATTATGGTTAATTGTAGGATGTGGATATCCGAGACAAGGTTTGGTTTGTTAAAACCAAATTGAAAGGTTCTGGTATAACCTTATCAGAATTCTTGATCGCGGCATCAGATATTTATGGCGGCACGTGAAAACTGCTGGACCAAACCTGGCTTTATTCACATCCTGGGAGCTGATGGGAGCAAGCATCGAGTCGTCACCAGCAGTGAGTTTAATGCTATCGGTGTGCCTGAACTGGACGTTGATAAGACGGAGTGTCAACTAGATATCGATAAGCTAGTGGCCGAGAATAATTTAATTTGAATACGTTGAGTTTTTATACTTTCATAAAAACAATGGCCAAAAATACAAGTATTCAATTAGTATCATTCCGCCTGAAAAGAGTGTATTTGCAATTCCAGTTAAGGCTAGGAAATGACGTAGATATTGAAAATTGGGGATGGAATTTCTAATAACATGTTCATCCCAGTAACAATGAATTAATTACCAGCTCCGGATAATCTATTGTAAATGTTAATTATTTAGTAGATAATTGTTAAAATCGATGTGGAGCTGCTTGTGGGTTATACTTTAGTGTAGCATGATCACTGTGCAGCGAAAATAGTTGCTTCAATTCATATTATCAAATAAATGAAGCCGAAGAAAATATTCAATATCTATAAAAATGAAAATTGTTCAAATAAAAACATTTTATTACACATTTACTATTTTCCCTCATTTACTTCTTTTCCCCGATTACTATCTGAATATACTATTTGAATTATTGCAATTATATATATTTTTTTTATACAGAACACAATTTTTAAATTGGTAAACTTTTTTATATTGAATAGTATAAAAATATTCCATTTTAAATTTTCAAATTTCATTCACTGCAGCTCAATTTTGATACGAGATTTTCATGTTTTTAACGCCCTAGGCGTTCTACTAATTTATTGACATGAGCAATTTCCGAGTGGAATTAAATCTGCATCGGTTTTATTTTTAAGTGCATTATATGGTGGTTGTTGAATTGATATTTGGGAGATAATAAGTGATGTAAAACTTAAAACAATTATTGTTATAACAATGTAATACAACCAAGGAACATATATACTAACTGGAATAAGGACTTGCAGCGGAAAGCCGTTCCGAGCGAGAAAACTTCGAGAGTGGATGTCATCCCTTTCTAATAGGGTGTGCAATATTTGTACTTACTTTTGGGACAGTTATTCTTTTATAATCAAAAACAGGGCGAAGCCGAAGCCTACGCATACTGTAAAACTCCATAATGAAGGTCTATGAAGTGAAGAATACGTGACACTTATGTTACATCCTTCATTTGTAAAGAGATTTTAAAGCGTACAGGGCTGCAACATTCACATAGATGAAGCATGAGTATGTAGCATCTTCAAACAACATAATATGTAGTATTTGATAAATTTAATAATCACACTATACATCATAAAACTCATGGTTTTAAGTTATTGATGGTTTTAGTATGAGTCAGTAATCTTAAATATAAGTGCGAAGATGCTGATGATGGAAGACAGTTGCAAACTAGGCAATAGGTTGAATACTTCTTGTTTAAGTGGACAACTTCAAGCCCATGTTTATTGTTTTCTTTGAGTTCCCGATATTTCGGCGCTGTTGCAAGCACCATGATCACGGATAAACTGAAGTAATAATAATTTTAGTGACCATGAAAGCTTAAAAACTTATAACTTCAAGCTC
The DNA here is from genome assembly GCA_910589295.1 of Noctua janthe. NCBI lineage: Eukaryota > Metazoa > Arthropoda > Insecta > Lepidoptera > Noctuidae > Noctua > Noctua janthe. Next base: position 10,970,727 of record OU342552.1, read on the forward strand.
GTTACTGAAGATTCTCATTGTTAGGGAGTCTGCATGGAAACAAAACAGTATTATTAATACACAAACAATAAACAGAATTTAAAAAAGTAAAGATAGAATTCGTTTATTTTCAAGAAGTCATTTTTGTTATTATTAAAATGGAGTAATTGATTAAGTTTTGTTACTGCATTATAAATGATGTGTTTTGTACAAATTTGCACAAGACTATAAATATGGATAATAGAAAAGGAGTATTCTTTAGAATATTTTCTTGATCCCCGTTTACATATCTAGAACATTGTCAGCCTTGTCGTAATTTGTAAACAAAGTTATACGAACTTACCTGAATAAAGAAATTCCACATCCAGCAAACCCTTCACTGTTACACCCCTTCACACAACTCGATTTCACGACATTTAAAGAGGAAGATTTCACTTAAGTAATGTAAAAAGAACTTGATAACGCAAAAATATGACTTCAGCGCGAAATTGTATCGGCCATATTGTTTGTTTATATGAGTGTCATCTGTGTTGCCATTCAGAAATAACATAATTCATAAATAATTTAATTTATTTAAGCTTAATTTTAAGTATTTCGCAAGAAATTATTATTTTAATGTTTATTATTTGAATAATAAATTAATCCCGATACGATTTATGTGCTAGTTTAGCTATCAACGTGATTTCCGAATTATCAACAAAAAAAAAAATAAAATTGTGTGCTGGCAATTGTTAGACAAGGACACAATCCACTCTTGATCGCGTTCTCGCTCTGAAGTATTCTTCCCCCTTTGAATTAATTAAAGTAATAAGTACTCTATTCGTTTGAGATAAAGTTCATTTTCAAAGGGTTATTTGATATCAAAATTTTGTTCGTACTCATTCCAGTTAGTATATAAGTTCCTTGAATACAACATCACGCTTGTGTTTTCAGACGGTATGGACAAAGGCGTATACCTTAGGCGTATAACTTGGTACCTACCTACTAAAGAATGTAAACTCGGTATACCGAGATCGCGTACCTAATACCGAAATCTCGCACCAATTTTGCAAGATTCCCACCCTAAATCGTGTAAAATTTGCAAGAACGGACAGCGACTCATCCCATTACCTTTTCTAGGCGTATGGAATCGTGCGAACAAATTTTGAATGTGTTACAAACTTACAAAAGCGCAGTGGGCTGAAAATTGAATGTAGTGGACATACAGGCACAAAAAAACCAAAATTAATGATGGTATTGAATTTAACTTATCTAGAATAAAATAATTCATTATTCAAAACATATTTCTTGTAGAGACATATTATCAGAGTTACGACGCGTGACGTGTCGTATTGTAGATTTTTATTTTATAGAGTGAGCAAGACAAGTGACGTACTTTTATCGTGCGTGCCTGACGTTGTCTTGTCTCAACTTAAAGGTTCTTGTCTTGATTCATTATAATGGTTACTTATAGCTGAAAATTCCTGATTTCGGTTATGTCATTTACATGTTTTTTTTTCAGGGAATAAACAATTATATGTTTAAAATCCCTATTCGATCCGAAAGGGGCATATAGGTACTATACATAACCAAATAGGTAAAATCGGAAACATAAAATATTCACGAAAGTAAACTTATTAATGAATTTCAAAATGCACGATTTTTGTGCCTAACAAATGACCACTATTTCCCTAAAATCTAACAAACTTTTAAAACGTGACAACACCATCTTCGGCTTTGGTATGTTCGATCGTCAATTCTATATAATAGCAGCGTTTTACCAGAAATAAAACGCATATTAAAATACTCACTGGAAGCTTTATTATGAGATGGCATTTCCGTTTCCCGCCGATTTCTTACCAGTTTTCGTACTTTTGTCCCCTCTATACTTCCGGCTCAGTGGCGCCACCTGGTGGTTGCGGTTAGTTTTTAGTTCTGGTAAAAAGTGTCACGCCATTTTATTCATTGTCTCATATAACCAGGCAGAAATAAAGTTAAAGCTTCCAGTGAGGTAAGTATTTTAATATGCGTTTTATTTCTGGTAAAACGCTGCTATTAAACTACTTGACCGTCACTGGAAGCTTTATTATGAGATCTGTTTGTTATCGCCTGGTGACGCCACTTTGAAGTATATAATTGGAAGTATGTAGTATTATACTATAGGCCAATGTGATAAAGCATGAAATTAAACAAGTGTAATTAAGAATTATGCATTTATTTAAATTAATGTATAAGTAAAGCGTACTTTAGCGCTTTTTAATAAGTGTACTTTAGCTTACAAATATAATTAACATAATTTTTTGATTGACAATAAATGAAAAATCATAAATTCTAATCATTAACAACCCATTTAAAAATATCCGTTCTAGGTAAACCTAATATTTATTTATTCAGCAATGTTAATCGATTGGATTGACCAATTGAATGACGGTTTGGGAATCGTACTTCTCATTATTTCTCGTCTATAAAACTTCTGAAATGTATTGGCTGATCGCCAATTTCCACGAGCCAAGATTTCGTCGAGGGGATGATTTTGAAACCAGGTTTTGGAGGCTACAGCAGACCGTGTGCTACCTGCAGTGGCTGCAATGCCAGCTTCCCCAAACAGGGTCTTTACCCATCCTGCAATGACTGTACGTGAAGCAGGTTTAGCCACACCTCTTACCGTAATAAATAAATTGGTTGATTCGGCCGCATTACGTCTGTCGTTTAATAATGCTATAGTTCTTTCTATCCAGAATATAGGGTCAAGAATAGAATTATTGGTATTTAAAAGCCATTTCCAGCCGGATTGCCTATAATTACTGCTGTCAGTTTTGGAGCCAAACCGGGGCCAAAATATTATACAGTTATCAGATCTTATGCAATGATTAGGATTAATATTAAGCAGAGTTAGATCGTGTATTCGCCTACCAGAGCAAAGCAACAGTAAAATTGCAGTATGTCGTGACGTTTGAAATAGGTTATTTGAATCAATTATGTAATTAGTCAAAAATGAAATTAATTTATCAACATCCCAAACTGGAGGTTTAGTGACCTTTGGATTTTTTAGGGCAATTGATTTTAAAACATGTCTCACTAGAACGTGTGAACTTAACAGACTTGAATTTTCATCGTTACATAGAGTAGATATACTGATTTATGTAAAAGTATTGAATTATACGACAACTTATCAATTAGATATAAATCACATAAAAAACTGCGCTAATTGTGAACCAGGGGGATTCATTAAGTAAAGGTTTTTATTACGACAACACGACGCCCAGCGCTTCCAGGCTACCTCATAGGTTTTTAGAGTCGATTTTCGCCAAGAGTTTTTAAGGAGTGATAGTTGTTGAACGTTCCATGTCTTTATCGCGTCGGACCACCCCCACATTTCCAAACTTCGAGGACAATGTTCTCGACCTTCGGTGGTGAGAGGCCCGTCGACGTGTATATTAGGTATTTCTGTAGGTTTCTCAGAGTTAATGGAGCCGCGAGCGCTCGGGCTTTTAGATCTGCACGCCAGAATACCCTCTCCCATCGAGGTACTACTATTAGGAATATTCCTGTCGACTGGTTTAAGTGAGACAGGACTTTGGGGACTAGGAATGGTGGTGGAAATATCCATGCCAGCTGGTAATTCCATGGGACATCGTGGAACAGAGCTCAAGGATCTTTCAGATCTAGAGACACATAATTGCACACTACGTGGGCAGTCGCCGAGGCAATTAGATCTATTATTGGGGTTCCCCATTTTGCAAATACTATTTCTAAACAAGTCGGTAGTAAGTGCCATTCTGGAGGTTGGCGAAGGCGCGATAAGTGGTCCGCATGACTGTTGTATTTGCCCGGAATGTAGCGTATGCTGAAGTGTATCTGATGTTGGTCTAACAAATTCAGAATTCGATAGGTTATTTCCAACAGCGATAATGTCCTCGTACCTCCTTCCTTTCGTAGGTATGTGACCGCAGTTCTGTTGTCGCTTTGAATAAGGACCGAACTTTGATGAAGCCAATGAATTTGGTTCTGAAGAGCATATAATATTGCTAGCATTTATTTTTGATTGCAATGCAGCGTTTTCTCTTCTTGCGACCAAGTTCCTGACAAAGCCAAATTGTTCAGTTGTGCCCCCCACGCTTGATCCGATGCATCTGTAGTAAGGAAATTTATTGGAGGAGGGTACTGAAGACGTTGACCTTTGACAATTTTGGGCCCACCAATTTAGTTCCTTTAAGAACACCTTGTGGTATTGGGTAGGTCTTTGGTGGCAGGACTGGCAATGAATTTATGAAAATTACTAACTGTCGATGATTGAGCCGACCCCGTGGGACTACAAAACTGGCAAAATTTAGAAGTCCTGCTATTTTCTGCAACTCCTTCAATGTTAACTGCTCTTGTTTGAGAGCCTGATGTATCTTTGTGATGATGCCCTGAGCTTTTTCTTTTGGCAGGATTTTTAGATTTTCCCATGGTTTCCATACTATCCCTAAATAAATTATACTCTTTTGAGGAGAAAGAACAGATTTTTCGAAATTTATTTGCCAACCAGTTTTTGTAATATTTTTACAGTTATCTTGACATGCTCGCGAAGCGTGTGAACATTCTGGTGTACTATCAAATAATCGTCCAGGTAAACCAGGATCCTCATGTTCCATTTTTCCCGTAATGTTTGGGCCACCCAGTTCGTGAGCATTGAAAAGGTTTTTGGAGCAGTGCTCAGACCGAATGGAAGACAAGTCATTTCTAACAACTCTTGCTTGTATATTAGGCGCAGAAAGCGTTTGTGCGATTTGTTTACGCTTACATGAAAATATGCTTGGGACAAATCTATTTTGCACATTCAGTCCTGAGATTGTAGAAAGTCCGGAATGCGGTACATATTTATTAAATGGAATGGCTCGGTCATCACATATTCGTTTAGCGATTTTAGATTGAATACGGGACGGGCAGATCCGTCGGATTTTGGAACCAGAAATAGAGGGGAAATGAAGCTTGGCGTGGGTAGCGCTGTCTTTAGAATTCCCTGTTGTTTCATTTTGTCTACAATTAAAGACATTTGTTCTGAAACAGGAGTTTGAAAAGGCCCCTTCGTTACATCTGGATAGACAAGTGGGGGCTTTTGAAAGAAAGGTATGCTATACCCTTGAATTAGTTTTAGAACTTTCTGTTGCTCCCATTTCCGCCCATTGTGATTGGTAGTGTACAAACCCACCCGCCCGAAACTGTGTCATGTCATTGTTTATAACTTTTCCCCTGGAACTTTTTGAGGAGTTTGCACGTTCTCGTGTACTTCCACGGTCGGGCCGCGAGCCTCGGTTTCGAAATGAACTTCTAGTATGGAAGTGATCACCTTTATATAGATTACTCGAGGAGTTACCTCTAGAAGAGTAATTCGTATGTTGGCACTGACCATTGTATTCACCCCGCGAGGGTGGGTTATGACAGGTATGCATATGCGATCCTGGTTCGTTAAATTGAGCTCCACGCGATGGAACTGTCGGTTTTCGTGCGCCTTGCCCCCGCGAGGGGCGGCTACTAGGTTGGTATGGCTTTTGTGAAGACCTTTCAGTTTTTGGGGGCCAAAAAGCCTTACGGCCCGCCAGCCTTCTCTAGAGTAGAGGTAAAGGGCTCGGCATTAAATATGTAAGTACTTGAAGGAGGTATTTTATTCAGGAATGCTTTCACTAGTGGATCTCTAACTTGACTCGTTATAGTTTCTCTACGCATTTCAATACATTCGGCTCTATGGCCGCAAACTAATTGAAAAAGGTCCGAGGATATTTTATGAAATTCACCCTTCTGAAATAATTCGTCAATCTTCCCACTTAAATTATCAAAATTGATGCATTCTATATTTTTTTGCCCATGAAATATGATTACGAATACCTTCCTGCAATGATTGTCTTTGTTTTAATATGCAGTAGGTTAAGGCTGCAAAGGATTAATCGGCATGTGCCAGATGACGTAAGGTGTCATACTTTTACCTCCCCATTTGTTTCCAGGTCTGTAAAGCCAGGAATATGAATATATAATTTTTGCGTATCGGCGTATCTCACTTCTGACCAAGAAGTACTACCAAAAAGCTGAATATCTACCAACTTCTTATAATTAGTTTGCGAAGCTCACCAATTTCCTTAAAAAGCTTATCCATCATGACTGGAACGTTGAGCACGTTTCCTTTTCTTATGGCGGCGGCGGCGGTTGTTGGACCGCGCTTGTTTGCTGCCCGGAGTAGACGTACTTGAAGAACTAACACTTGAAGCACTACTGCTGCTGCTACTTCGGTCTCGCTTGCGATTCAGTCCACTCGGACCAGCCTCAGCCTGTGGCTGGGTATCGGAGTTGTGGTTATTACTATCCATCCCTGCAATGGACTTATGTTAGACCTCATGCAATGGATTTATAACACTTTAAAAGTTTAGACAGTTACAATTAAAATATTGATTACGAAAATTTACTGGTAAATATTCAAAGTAAAAAATAACGGTAGTGATCCGAACGGAAAAACCCGTTAAAAACTTTGATCACGTACGAATTATTCAAAAAGTTTTAATAATTATAAAATAATAATTAATAAAATATGTATTCACTTAATATTCACTTTTACGTATTCTGCAACTGCCGCGGACTCAGTCACTGCACACAAGTTGCTTCGACGGGAATAAAAAAGCCAATGAATAAAATGGCGTGACACTTTTTACAAGAACTAAAAACTAACCGCAACCACCAGGTGGCGCCACTGAGCCGGAAGTATAGAGGGGACAAAAGTACGAAAACTGGTAAGAAATCGGCGGGAAACGGAAATGCCATCTCATAATAAAGCTTCCAGTGACGATCAAGTAGTTTAATACACACTTTATTCACATTGCTAGGGACCTAGTTTATATGAGTAATCTTCTATAATTCATATTATTTTTTTCTATGTCTATGTGGATGATTTGCTTAAACATATATTATATTTAATAAAAATGGAAAATTAATAATCTGCAAGAATTTGTATTAGATACCATCAGCTAAAAAGGCTGAAAAAAAACCTTTTTTGGAAGTTCATTATTTTTTTTCAAAAATGTTTTTTTATTGGGAAATTTACAAATAAAAACTCGACATATTGAATGGAATTTTCCATGAAAATCACAATAAAATTTTCTTCTTTAGCACCCGTGTGAAGCCGCGGTCTGCTATTTTCATATATTAGGTATGTATGATAATATAGAATCTAGGGGCACGTGTTCCGATTTGACCATTCACGAGGCTTGCCATGCGCAAGGCCACAGCCCACACGGCGTCAGCTTTCCTTTACAAATTCTTTTCTCAGAAACCTATAATTTCCTCTTAAGAAAAAAATCCGCTCAGAAACTTTCATTAGCCTTTGTCGACTGTTAGTGGGCTTCCACGTTCCACTTCTGTTGCAAATAAAAAGGAGCGGAATTTCATAAAAAAGAGTGGTATTTTTGTTTCTTAAAAAGATCGGTCCTTGTATGAATACGTTTCTGCGAAGTTGGAAAAAAAAACTTTTATAATGAATCTTTTGAAAAATATTATTATCAGAAAATAATACACTAAAACAAATTCAGAAGAAATTAAAACCTATCTGTTTTATGTGGTACATACATTTTATAACTATTGTGCTCTCGGTTACTTTACAGTTTGTGCACCTATGTCATTATGAGTGTAAGTTTATTTTCATGTATTCTTACCACTTTCATGGCAACAGTTCTCTTAACCCGAGGCTAGACCTTTGTGACACAAAACCGTCTGAGGGATTACGCACAAGGGGGTAGGTAGCAATAAGCAAACATAAAGAACTGAATATTATATAGAAATAATGAGAAAGTGCGATTAATTGGAGCCCCTATTGATTGCAACATTTCAGCAGACTTTGAGTCATGCGGCACTGTGTTGCGGAAGGGTCGATCATGAGATCATGACCCATTTGTATGAAATGATGAAGTAATAGGTCGGGGGAAGTCTTTTCGAATTTGGTATGTATAAAATTGAAGAAAAATCTCTTTGGTTGTACTTTTTGTATCTGGCTGGTTTTAATATCAATAAATATGTATAGCATTAAGAAAAGAAAAATAAAAAGTAAAAAACTTTTTCCCGCCATTTAACAATTGTTTTTCTGTCCGTCAAAATGACGAAGTGAAGTGATGAAGTGAATCTAATGAAGAAATTCAATAAATACATTCTGAAGTTAATAATAAAATAATAATTTTTAAGGTACATATAAGTTTTTAGTACACGAGGGACTTACAAAGTATGCATTAATAATTACATGTTGTAGGTTCAACCAATTTGCTGGGTGAATGGCTGCTCTCCTAGCTAGATTGCTGAGCAATCTGTATTTAGGAGTAAAAAAGTTTTGTTACAAATATGGAAAAACGCGACTCAAGCCGCGAAAAAAAGGAGAATGAACTAAAATGGTCCAAATACCCACCACTAATGAGACCTCTTTTGACTGAATAGAGAGTAACTTTCAGTATGAGACAAAAACATAATAAGCTGTCAGTAAAAGGTTATTATGACTACAATATGAAAAACAATAATAGTTTTTTTTTGCGACTTTGGCTATCGTTTACTGGACTTTTTCAAAGTCTTTACTTGCGACCTAGGACAAATCACTTCGGAATAAATAAAACTATTGTGAAGCATTCTTGTGTTTTCTTTCTTCCGGGGTCCTTTCATCAAAATCTATTTCAGCGAGAACTTAACACGGGACACCAAGCGGCATGACATAACATGCGTAGATTAATCGAAAATGTGCGATGGACCGATATTTTTCGCATAAAAAGGTAAAAAATCATGAATTTTTATTCAGTCATAACTTTGTACTGACTGCATATTTTTGGTTGCGGTCTGGTTAATAATGTCTCATTATTTCGTAGACTATTTTATTACATAAGTCTCGTTAGTGGTGGACATTTGGACCAAGCTCCATACTCTTTTGTTCATTCTCCTTTGTGACGTTTATGGACCAACTGCAGTGTCAGTAAGAGTAGCACAAAGTTGTTTCAAAAAAACTTTTGCAGTCCGGGAATTTTGATGTAAAAGATGCAGCTCGGTCTGGTTGCCGTCATACGGATAAAGTCGATTTCATTTTTGAAAAAGAGGAGGAAGATCGAGTTACGTCATAAGCCGAGGAACGATGAAAATATGATGATTGACCACAAAACGGTTTAGACAGTTTACATTTGAAAAAATCTGGCTTTACAAAAAAGCTCGATTTTTGGGTGCCACACGAGCTCACTGAAAGAAACCTAATGAATCATGTAGTCATTTGCGATTCTCTATTGAAACGTAATGAAACCGAACCATTTTTGAAAAGATCATCACTGGTGATGAAAAGTACCTGCGACAAGAACTTGGAAAAGAGATCATGGTCAAAGGGTAGTCAAGCTCCACATGACAGACTGTAGCGAACCCGGAATAACACGCAGTTAGATGATGCTGTGTGTATGGTGGGATTAGAAGAGCATCGTTCATTATGAGCTTTTACCTATGGCTAAGCTATCGATTCGGATCTCTACTGCCAACAACTAATAAGCCTCAAGCAAGAAATTGAGAAAAAACAGCCTGAATTGATCTACAGAAAATGAGTGGTCCTTCATCACGATAACGCCAAATCACACACATCTTTGGGCACAAATAAAAAATTGAGAGAGCTTAGTTGGGAAGTGAAAATGCATGCATGTGTGTTGTGTGTTAGTCCTATCCTTGTACCCTCAGATATTCACCAGTTTCGATCACTTCAAAATTCTTTGGAAAAATTCAATCCTTCTTTGGGTAGTTTTAGGTTAACATCACGAGAGGGCTGTCTAAGCTACTTGTCGCATTTTTTTTATCAAAAATCCCAAGGTATGTACATCAACGGGATTATGTCACTTCCCCTTGTTTGTACCTCGGATATGTTAGGGTTTTTATATCATTTCATTAAATTTTACCACTTTCGTGACTTACGCAGAAAGTACTATCAAGGGTAATACCTCCGGAATTTTAGCTCAGTGTGCTGCGGTAAGTACTTGTTTCCCCAGAGTCTGACACGTTAGGCAGACAAAATTGATCTTTAAATTGAAATCGTTATTTATTTTATTTTAAATATATTCGTTACTAAAGTCAGTAATTAAAGGATTTATTGAAGAAGTCCCTGACTGCATCCTCACCACAATCCATTACAAAAATTTGGTTCTGGCGCTTTCACCTGAGCGTAATCCATTCTACTGTGTGGACTACTTTCAAGTTCACCCACAAATAGTGAGGCCCTTCTGGTTTTTAATTACTTTAGCCCGAAACACATGATACAAACTTACATCATTGGGTTATGTAACGCCCAAGTACAAGCCTATTGTGAGCACCTGCTTATCACAAAGCATTAATGGGTATTAATTGTTGCCTCCTATTTTACATTTTTACAAATTGAATTGAATTACCTACTAATAAATGTGTACTCAAGGTAGGTACCGCAGTATTCTAATGATTAAGTTAACTAATTGCATTCTTTTCTTTATTACTGAAGTAGCTCAAAAAGCCGCAAAGCAGAAGGGGAATTGCGCTGCCACGTCATGGCGATATTTTGGAAAACATTAGAAAAATCAATCGATCCGAAGTGGATAGCTAATATTTTCGAGCTGGCTTCACTCGTTATTATTCTTACTCACTTCTGCATAAGTCAAATTCATTCAAATATTTCCGAGCGATAGACGGGACAAGACGAAGAAAATCGTAATCCAAAACTTGTTTACTACTTAGTAAAGAGTTTATTATTTTATCTTTTGAATTGTGCAGTTTATTACAAATGTTCCAGGTTGGCAGGTGCTAAATTATAACGTGAATCATTAAATCAATTTGTATGTAGGTAGGAACCTAGGCAAGTGATACTGTGTCAAAAATATTTCAATGAAGGACCTAGGAAATCTTTTTTGTTTTCCCATCGCATTCTGGACACCCGGTTCCGGCGAAGCACGGCGCAGGCAACGCTCAATTGAACACGAAATGTTGAAACGGGAGTGCATAGGAAGGATGATTGACCAGACCGTATGTGACTCGCCGTTGCCCCCGCTCATCCAGTTCCTTTTCAACGATTTTTCAGGATCGACTTTCCACGTGGCCGAACACAAAACTAGCAGTTTTGTGTTCATCTCGAATGGACCAAAAGACCCGCGAAATTTCTAATTTTCTTTGTTTTTTTGCAGTTTGCAGGTCAGTGTTGGTTTGTATGTTATAATCATTAAAATCATCAATATAACTTCATTTAATCACATTGAATAAGATTTTTTTAAGTTTTGATTGAAATTCAGCAAGTACATAATATTTTATTTTATTTTAATTGAAATATGTACTTACATTATATTTTTTCATTCAATGGTCATTATAATGGTCATAGGATATTTATATTTAATATTATATTCCTTTATTCATTCTTTCTCTTATCTAATACATTTTTAAATATTTTTACAAAGAAAAGTAAACAAAACATTTAAAAATATAAAAAATAGATGGCCCATCGGCATCAGGAACAAGGTCCAGGCTGCCGGTGGTCAGGGCTCCAGAAAGAGGAACCGCCTCACTATGCGTGCCGTGTCCAGGAGTACTGCTTTCTGAATCAAGCCCTTGACCCAGCCGCGCAATGAGAGCCTCCTAAGGTGTTGGTCGAGGCTCTCTGCTATTAGTTCATTAACCGTAACGACTATCGGTACAATGATTGCAGAGTCTACGTCCCACATGTCGACAACCTCGTGTGCTAAATCAAGAAACTTGATTTTTTTAGCAAAGTCAGCTTTCACGAGATTCTCGTCATGAGGGACATCAACAATCATTGCACGGCGCTCTCGGCGATCTATCACCACAATATCAGGTTTATTTGCTAAAATAGTCCTGTCTGTGATGATAGTTCGATCCCAATACAATGTGGCATGACCATTCTCGAGAACTGGGTCGGGCACATACTTGTAGTATGGTACTTCAGAACTCACAAGGTTGTATTGCAAGGCAAGTTGCTGGTGAATAATCCTAGCTACTAGATTGTGTCTGTGCAAGTACTCACCGTTAGCAAGATGAGAACAACCAGAAACAATATGTCGGAAGGATTCACCGGGACGGTGGCATGAGTTAAGGAACCCCAACCTACCAATATTAGCTTTGTCAGACAATAAGTATTTACTAGATTATTATTTCCCAATTTCCCGACTGCGCGATCAGCATTTATAATTATCTAGAACATGCGTCAATCTGATCACGCTGTGCATGTACTACGTTAGCAATTAAGTTAGTATATAAGATCAATATTTTGTTAGATTTAATTAATTACTGTTTCGCTGTAACTCTGTCGGAATAAAGTTATTTTTAAATACTTCCGTTGTCGCTTACTTAATTGGCGCAGCCGGTAGGATCTCTGTAGTCAGTTTGCCGTGTATACAATTCTACGTGGAGTAGCCGACGTCCGTGTCTACGGTTTAGCAGAGATCGCCGAACAAATAAATTCATTAAGAAGCCACTTCGAGTTACGGAAGAGGACCAGCCACAGCAGTAATTCAGGGAGCATGGAGCTAGCTGCGGAATTGTGAGTAAATCTTTTTCACCTTCCTCTCAGCTCTTCCATCTATATCCCAACCTTGTAATAGTCTATGTGTTTGTGTATTATTAGGGATTGGACAACGCCGTAATAATATTTGCATAGATTTTAATTGTACTAATATTTTAGAGTAGTGATAGTTTAGTAGCACATTAGTGTGATTTTTTTTCTCCGCGTTGGTTTCTTTCATAACTTTTCACAATGGAAAACGTAACCAGTGTCCCACAGGAATTGGTTAACATCATACCAATATTCAGCGGAGACACTAGAATGTTGCCTTTATTTATAAAAAAATGTGAATACATTTTGTCTACGTTCTTAGGAACCGCAGCCCAAAATGAATATTTATTTCATGTAGTAACAAGTAGGTTATCAGGCGAAGCAGCCAGTTTGGTAGGCGAAAGAGAAGCTATAGGTACGTGGGACGAGCTGAAGAAGTTGTTAAACCAACACTTCGGTGATCCACGCACAGAGGATTGTTTAGCAATGGAGTTAGAATCGTGTAGAATAAATAAGGGTGAAAGTTATTTAGATTTTTGCCATAGAATACAGCGGATGAGAAGTGTTTTATTTGCTAAAATATCAGAAACTATCATTGATGAATCTCTACGTAAGGCAAAGCAAATCATTTATAGTAACAGAGCAATGAATGCTTTCTTGTTTAATTTACCGCCATTTTTAGTTAGATTAGTTCGTTTGCGCGACGTCACAACGTTAGAGGATGCATTAAAAATAGTTTTAGAAGAACAAAACTTCCAGGCAGTCTATGAGTCGAAAACAAACGACAGACGTAATTTTAGCAGAAATAACAGACCCAATTTGCCAAATAACCAAAATGCAATTGAATCTAATAATCAAAAGAAAGATTCACATAGCATATCAAGTACACATGTACCGAATAGTGCTACAAACAGCACATTTACACCGAACAATTCGCATCAGCCCAGACATTATAAACAACATAATAATATTCAAAGAAATCAAGACAATTTTAATCGTACAAACAACAATAATGCGTCACCGCAGTCAAGTAGGTCATTTGTTCCGATTGCACAACCGAACCAACAGTTCGCGGCACATGCACCGAGCACGCCGTCTTTTGCAGCGCAAGCATCTACGTCGGGTGCGAATACTGATGTCACCATGCGTACTGCAAGTTCACGACGTGTTAATTACATAAATAATTCTAATAATAATGAACAGAGTTCAAGTTATTCGTACAATGAGTGCCAAGAATTTTCTCCTGAAGAACCCGGGGCGGGAAATTTTTGCATAACGGCCTCTGCCCTAGAGAACGAATAAAAATAAATTGTAATAAACGCTTAAATTTACCACATATAGTTATACCAGAATTAAAGGCAGTTTTTATGATAGATACGGGGAGTGTTAGATCGTTTATAAGCCCGTATATAGCGAATAAATATTTTAAAAATTATTTACAGTATGAACCCTTCGAAGTTGTTAGCACTCACGCATCGAGTGTTCATAGTGAAACAGCTATTATTCCATTACCGGTTACCTTTGGAAGTCAAGAGTTCCATAAGTTTTATGTCTATAGTGTCGACGATAGGTATGATGGGTTAATAGGTAGCAATTTGCTGAAGCAATTACAGGCAAAGATTAATATGGAAAATCAGATACTACATTTAAAAAATACTGATATTCCTATCATATATTCACCGCCTATGAGAGAGATATATAACCTACCATCTCGTAGTGAACTTAGAGTAAGACTCCCAGTCAACGTACTGAACGGGGAAGCTGTGTTAGATTTTAAGCAATTTACGGAAGGGATTCGAATGCCCGCCGCATTAGTTACGTGTATTGAAGGCTATGCAACAACTGTTATTCAGAATTGTAGCCATGAAAATAGAAAATTAGTAGTTACGGGACCTTTTCAAGTGGAACCATACATACAGGACCCATCTGTTAGTGTTAATTTCATAGATAATAATATAGAAGTGGACAGCTTGCTAACAAAGAATTTAGACAAATTACAGTTAGATCATATGAATTCAGAAGAACGAACGGTTATTGAGGGACTTTGTAAAGAATACAAAGATATATTTTATTGTGAAAATATTCCGTTAACCTTCACAAATCAGGTTAAACATAGAATAAGAACAAAAAATGAAGACCCAATAAACATTAAGGCACATAGATTGCCACCTATTCAAACAAAAGAGATCAGTAGTCAAGTCGAGAAAATGTTAAGGGATAACATTATCCAGGAATCTCATTCTCCCTGGAGTGCTCCCGTACATTTAGTGCCGAAAAAATTAGACGCGTCAGGCCAACAAAAATGGAGGATGGTAGTCGACTATAGACGGCTCAATGAAATCACAATTGATGATAAATACCCTTTGCCCAACATTAACGATTTATTTGACATGCTAGGTAATAGTACATACTTTACAACTCTCGACTTAGCTAGCGGGTACCATCAATTAGAGGTTCAGGAGAAAGATAGAGCTAAAACTGCGTTTAGCACACCTTCAGGTCATTATGAATTTAACAGAATGCCGTTTGGGTTAAAGACCGCACCCGCAACTTTTCAGCGAGCGATGGATAACGTCTTACGAGGCCTTCAAGGCTTACATTGCTTAATATATCTCGATGACGTCATTATTTTTTCTAAAAGCTTGCCTGAACATGTAGAAAAACTTAGAGCAGTTTTTGACCGCTTCCGTCAAACAAATTTAAAAGTTCAATTAGATAAGTCTCATTTTCTTAGAAAGGAAGTACTCTACCTAGGGCATACTATTACAAGTGAAGGTTTGAAACCAAATAATGATAAAATAGACGCTATTCTTAGGTATCCTATACCGGAAACGGTTACACAGATTAAAAGCTTTTTAGGACTAATCGGTTATTATAGGAAATTTATCAAAGATTTTGCCAAAATAACTAGACCATTAACAGCTTGTTTAAAGAAAGGTCGCAAAATTGTAATTAATGGGGAATATAAAGAATGTTTTGAGACATGTAAAAAGCTTTTAACAAATGCACCTTTGTTACAATTTCCTGACTTTAGTAAAACTTTTATTTTAACCACGGATGCATCCAATTTTGCGATCGGGGCTGTATTGTCACAAGGAACGATAGGCTCAGATAAGCCTGTAGCCTATGCTAGTAGAACCTTAAGCGACACAGAAGTAAAATATAGCACTATCGAGAAGGAACTTTTAGCCATAATATGGGCAGTTAAGCACTTTCGACCGTATTTGTATGGTAATAAGTTTACCATATTTACAGACCATAGACCATTAGCTTGGCTGTATTCATTGAAAGATCCCAATAGTAAACTCACGCGATGGCGGTTAAGGTTAGAAGAGTACGATTTCGAAATAAAATATAAGAAAGGCCCTCAAAACACGAATGCAGATGCTTTATCTAGGATTAAGATTAATGCAATTGACGACGATTTAGATTCAATATTCGTAAATATAGGAGATAGGCAGGAACGTATACAAAAAATTATAGAAAACGAATTGCAAGACCCCGAAACTCCAATAGAAACGATAGAACTTTCGGATTCTGATGATGGGGTCACTGCCAACTCAGTTTCAAATAGAGAACACGAAGGCATTCCTAGTTTAAACGAAGCTGTCGATACTAAACCAAAACAGATTTTAATTCATTCATGGTTTAAAAATAAATTAGACGTAAAAGATATTTCAAATAATAAACAAAAAATTCTCGAAGTTCACTTACCGACAAATAACGATATATTAGTTAAAGACTTTTTGAAAGAGTATATTGATCCAAAACATAAGTACTTTATATACTTCGAACACACATCTTTTAGAAAAACTTTTTCAAACATGGTAATTAAGTTATTTAAAAAGGATTCAGTTAAGTTAACCGAGTGTACAGAAAGAGTTATAAATTTGACAGGATCTGAAGAAGATCAAAAAGAAGTTATTTTAAAATACCACGACGGGAAAACATGTCATAGAGGTATTAAAGAAACTTTAACCAAACTTAAAAGACATTATTGGTGGGCAAACATGAAAGAGACAGTCACGGCAATCATAAATGCTTGCGAAACATGTAAACGCATGAAATATGATAGAAAGCCGATTAAACCCCACATTCAGTTAACACAAACCCAGGATGCCCCTTTTCAGGAAGCTTTTATGGATTTATTATATATTGAAGGGAAATATTATTTAACTATAGTGGATGCATTTAGTAAAATAGCACAAGCCATAGAGGTACCGAATAGGAGTACACCAGAGATAGTTAGGGCATTGATTAAATATTTCAGCATGTATGGCCTGCCTAGGAAAATTAGTTGCGATTCCGGTACAGAATTCAACAATACTTTGATTAAAGAAATGTTAAGCTTTTACAAAATTGAACTTCATATTGGGACGCCAAGTAATCCCAGTTCAATGGCAATAGTAGAAAGGTTTCATTCTACCATTATTGAGATTTATCGTATAGCAAAATACGATAAAAGCGATTTAGATGCAGCATCAGTTATGACTTATGCCATCATGGCTTATAACAACACCATACATTCAGCAACAGATTTTACGCCTTTTGAACTAGTATTTGGTCACACTTATTCCGATAATGTATTTAACGTGGATAGAGAGAAGAACTTAACTCAGAAATTATTGTTAGATCATAGAAAACGCCTTAAAATACTCTATGAATTCATAACAGAAAAATTAGAATCCGATAAAATTAAAATAATTAATAAAAAAGGTGGCGAAACGACACCGGTACTCGAACCAGACGATAATATTTACATGAAAGACACTAGGACTAGAAAAGCTAAAGAAAAACCTCGATATGAAAAAGCGAAAGTAATAGGTGAAGTTGAAAGAAATATAGTCCCAGTAGAAGTAAAGAAAAGGAAAACTAGAGTAGCCTTAAAAAATGTAAAACGTCCTCCACAGATCGTGCCTGGTACTTCTGGTACTAGTGGTGCCAACACTCACGCTGGACCTCCAAAACCTCGGTCAGAATCCGGGGATAGCAGCGATAAAGCGGGGAGTAGCAGTGAAGAGGAATAGTTATTGGACAATATACAAAAGTGTAGATTTAGAATCATTACACTTACAAATAGATAATAATATTCGGGATTTTATTAACTTGAAAATTAAAATTAAGGAAAATAGTCTTAGTAACGAAACTATAGGAATAGAAAGCCAAATAGAATATCTTATAAACTAACTAAGGATAGATTTTTTCAAATCTTACCTTTCCATTATAGAAATAAAAGAGCTTTGTTTAATCCATTAGGCTCACTTGTAAAAGCTATCACAGGAAATTTAGATGAAGACGATGCAATTAAATATGATAGAGAAATCCAAATGATACAGAACAAAGAGCATGTGGTCGAACGTAAAGTATCATCAATGCAAAAAGCTTTTGATAAATTAGTAAATGACTCTGAAATAATAAATTCAAATATTAAAAACTTGGGTTTACATACCAATGAAATGGAAAAATTAGTTGAACATGAGTTCAGGTTTAACAAACTTTTCCAAATATTAAATACTATGTATCAAATTTTAAATAACTTTCGGACCTGTTACGAAAACATACAAGAGATTGAAACGGCAATAGCCTTTAGCAAACTGAATACATTGCACCAATCCATTATAAATAGTACAGAACTATATAATACGTTAGAAGTCATTGCTAAACATGCTAGAACAATATACCCAGTAAGCAAACATAATTTAATAAAATTAGAACGTAATATCATACTTAAATCATATATAAATAACAACAAGTTAGTTTTTGTTTTAGAAGTTCCCCTAACAAATAACGAAACATATAATTATTACAAGGTTATACCCATCCCTATATTCCATTCTCCAAATACCTTTACAATAATACCCAAATATCCTTACCTGATGGTGAATAGATTGAAATACATGCCCGTGGTAAGCCCATGTACTGAGATTGAAAATGGAAAATTTCTTTGCGCTGAAACTAATTTAGCCCAGTTTCCAACCGAGACCTGCATTGAACAAATAATGCTGATGAAGAACAACTACAAAAACTGCATACAGAACCATATTGAAATAGAAAAAACTAAGATACAGAAAATAACCGACAACCAATGGTTGGTTTACTCAGAGGAAAATCTCATCATCACCGAGAATTGCAATACAGAAATCCTGAAGTACACTATTCTTGGGACCTACATCGTGACACCTGGCCAACAATGCGAGACACAAATAGGCGAAGTCATCGTTGCCACCACCACAAACACTACAGTTTCCAGTTTCCAGCTGCCATTGATCCAGATGCCAGACCTACAACAGGACATTCAGAGAAGATCAAAGAAAGTGGATTTAAGAAATGTGGACTTCAGTGATGTGAAAGAAGTGTTACAAAGTGCAAAATTTAGTGAAATAGACGATACGACACAAACAGTGACAATAGAAATTAGTATATGGACCATCTTAGAGTATGTGGTTATTGTAATAGCAATAGTTATCTTTATAATGTATAAATTTCAGTTCATAAACTTTTGTCGAAATTCTCCGAAACCGTCTGCGACACCTTCGGATAATTCCTCTCTTAGGGAGGGAGGAGTTAAGGAACCCCAACCTACCAATATTAGCTTTGTCAGACAATAAGTATTTACTAGATTATTATTTCCCAATTTCCCGACTGCGCGATCAGCATTTATAATTATCTAGAACATGCGTCAATCTGATCACGCTGTGCATGTACTACGTTAGCAATTAAGTTAGTATATAAGATCAATATTTTGTTAGATTTAATTAATTACTGTTTCGCTGTAACTCTGTCGGAATAAAGTTATTTTAAATACTTCCGTTGTCGCTTACTTAATTCATGCGACAGATGTCAACCGTACCGTCCTTGATAATATATTTCCGATAGTTGTTTGTCATGATAACTTCATCCATAATCGCACAGACGAAACCTTCAGTTTCCCCAAAGAGGTCACCGAATCGTAGCCAGGATACGGACGCCAAAAAGTCTACATCAGGCCCATGTAGGGCCCTGAAAAAGCGTCCGTGTAGATCCTTGCTCTCTCAATTCGGTTTTATGCCTGGTCGGGGATCGATGGATGCCCTTTTTGCCATCCGCCAGCTGTGCGAGAAATACAGAAGTGCGCACATAAACTTGCACATGGTGTTCATCGACCTCGAAAAGGCATACGACCGGGTACCTCGTGAAGTTTTGTGGTGGGCCCTGAAAGAGAAAGGTATGCCTGGGAAGTATGTGCAGTTGATCCAAGCGATGTACAGTCGATGTAGTACCCAAGTTCGGTCGACAGCGGGCAATACCGGCAACTTTAATGTGGCGGTCGGCTTGCTCCAAGGGTCGGCTCTAAGCCCTTACCTCTTCCTGGTGATAATGGACGCACTTACGTCGGACATCCAGGAAGAGGCTCCTTGGTGTATGCTGTTTGCCGATGACATTGTGTTGGTTGCCGAGAGTGGCCTAGAGGTCCAGAACAGATTGGAGGTGTGGTGGCAAAGACTGGAGAATGTTGGCCTGAAAGTCAGTAGGACTAAAACAGAATACTTGTTCTGTGATTTCGGCGGTCTCTCCAGTCATGTGCCCATAACACTTGCCGGAACGCCCATACCGATCTGTTCCGATTTTCGGTACCTCGGGTCATTTGTCCAAGGGGATGGCGAAGTAGACCAAGACGTAACGCACCGGATCAACTAAGGATGGATGAAATGGCGACAGGTCACTGGAACAACTTGGGACCCACGGATGCCCCTCAAGTTAAAGGGGAAAATATACAAATCCGTGATTAGACCTGTCGTACTGTATGGATCGGAATGCTGGGCTGTCAAGAAGATGGATGAAAAAAGATTGCATGTAGCCGAGATGAGAATGTTGAGGTGGATGTGTGGTGTGACAAGAATGGATAAGGTAAGGAACGAGTATATTAGAGGAAGCTTAAAAGTTGCGCCAGTTACAGAAAAGCTAAAAGGGAATCGACTGTCTTGGTATGGGCATGTGATGAGGAGGGACGAATCGCATGTGACTAAAAGAGTGATGAATATAAACGGATGGATGGAGAGGGAGAGGAAGACCAAAGAAACGATGGATGGATTGTGTGAAGAATGATATGAAGGTGAAAGGAGTAAATGATAGCATGACGGTTGACAGAGGAGATTGGAAGAAAAAAACGTGTTGCGCCGACCCCAAGTAACATGGGACAAGGGCAGGAAGATGACGATGTAGCTCCTTGCTCTGCCATACCTCCCTACGGTTATTAGTATCCAATACCACAGGTTTGCGCCAGTTCTGGTTAGCCAAGGAGAGCGGGGTGAAGCCCTTGTCCACTGAGACCACATCTCGGTGCATCCCCACGTCGGTTTCGAGAAAGTATTCCCTGAGACTGCATACCTCGCGGTTGTGCAAGGTCTTAGCATTTAAGAATCCACGACCTCCGCACTTCCGCGGGATATACAGTCTCATCACCGATGACCTTGGGTGATGCATCCGATTTGCGGTCAGTAGTGTGCGGACCTTCCTATCCAGGGCGTCAAGTTCCGTCTGAGTCCATTTGAGTATGCCGTAAGAATACATCAATACCGGCATGACCCAACCATTAAAGGCGCGCACCTTGTTTCCGCCTGATAAAAGACTGTTTAACACTTTATTCAGGCGGCCAAAGAAGCGCTCCTTCAATGATTGTTTCATGTCGACAGCATTGATGCCTAATGCTTCCGACATACCCAAATACTTGTAGGTCTCGGTTGAGGAGACAGATCTAAGGAATATGGAATCCGAGAGTTGAGTTCCCACGGATTCCATAATCTCCCCTCGCTTTACATGCATGACTGCATGTCCAAGCCAAATTCCATCCTGATGGCGCTACTAAAAGTTTCAGTCACTTTTAGTAGCTCCATCAGTTGCAAATTGTTGGGAGCAAATATTTTCAAATCATCCATGTAAAGGACAGACATAATTGAATTGCTATCTATATGACTAACAATTTTTGCTCTCAGAATGGATGTTAGAACTTTATAGACCGTCGGTAAACACGTAATTGGTCTATAGTTTTTAGGTTCCACAGTACTACCCGATTTGTAGAGCAGGTGGGTAACTCCTGTTGTAAAGAATGGTGGTAGCGACCCAGTCTCTAAGGATGACTGGAATTGTGAGGCTAAGCAAGCGTGTGACCTTTGTAGCCATTTAATCCAAAAATTGTGCAGTCCGTCCAGCCCTGGAGATTTCCAGTTAGGTAACGGACGGATTGCACAGGCCACGTCCAGTGGACTAATAGAAATGGCCTCCATTTCCGGAATTGAGTCACACGCTCGCTCAACAACACGCATCCAATCACCCTCAGTGTGGCCGACGGGCACCGACCAAATACTTCGCCAAAAGGCATTCATGGCGTCGTTATCCGGCAGATGCGCGTCAGTCACTCCTTGAATGGTAACGGGCCGCTCCCATGTTCTGTACACCCACCTTTCGTCACTCTGGAACATGCGGTTTTGAGTGTATCGATCCACTCTTCGCCTATACCGACGGATATGGTTAGCCCATGCATAAACTTTCTGCTTCTGTTAACACACCAATCGATCGATCGTCGATCGATGCCATCGTTCGTCGACCGATCGATGGTAGAATGGATTAGTCGACGTCAGCCAAACCTACCACACCAATCTATCAACGTCGACCGATGTCTATCGATCGATTGGTGTGGTAACACCCGTAGTTTATTTCTTCGGGACTTTACCGACAGCACGATTTTAAGCCATTATCCTTGCATCATTCTCGCTAGGCATTCCTTTATTACGCGTACTGTTTCGATGATAATGAAAGTGAATAATTGAAAACAATGTGAATTTCGTTTAAGTTTTGGTTTTTAATGTGTGTAGAATAGAGATTTAACAATTCAGAATATAATTTTTAACTTATGGTCTAGTACCTACCTTATACAGAGGAAATCACGAAACGACAAAAACTCGCTACAAAAAAAAAAAAAAACCGTTTTTAATTTGTTTGGTTTTTACTTCAGTTGGTTTCAAAAAGCTTTTTATTACGTGTAATTCTTACAAGCTCTACCTTTACCCTATATGACCCTATTTTCAGATCAGTTATTTAGGACGAAATAAGTCATTCGAAGCGTGTTGTAAAAGTTTGTCCTGGGAAAAGTTAGTACCGTACCTAAATATAAAGGACCGTGGGCAATTTTCTATGAAAATTGGGCGAAAGACAAACAGAATTGATAATATCTATATGTCAAATAACATTAGGACTTCAATTAATTCTAAAACCTAAGTCACCCGATAGTAAAAAAAAATCGTTTGAAATATTTTGACAAAGATTTGACACAATAATAATAATAATAACAAGGGGGTTCCGTTTTACAGCCTTAATAGTCCTTAGTCGATTCTAGGACATCACCGGTCTAGTTCGAATTAATGACTGTGACTTAAAACCGAATGACTGTTGTGTGTCTTCTGTTTTAAATCTTTGACATAATGAAGGAAATTGCGACACTTTTAATTTACTTATAATATGATCTCTGTCGCATTTGTTATTCGTCGCATTAGGAATTGGAGTAGGTACTTATTATGAGCTACGATTGGAGAGATCTTTCAATTCTGTTGGACTTATTTAATGCTTCGAAAAAGTGTTAATTTGTCATTAGTAGGTTGGTTTGACACCGGATTTTTCTCAGAAGTTAGTACTAATTAGGTAGCATTGCATATGTATTACAAACTCTCTTCCTTCACCTACGAACTGTTGACGAAAATCTTCGCATATGAGTCTTCAATCAATTGCAATACCGTTAAATTTAATACTTATTGAAAATATTAAAACACAAATAAAAATCGAAATACAAAAGGAAATCTATTAATTAAAAAATATTCATTGGCTTCAGTTAAAACTCCTTATTGGACGTAAAACGTTTATTAATCGTTCAATTTTCGAATGGTAGAAATATTTACTTATTTTACAAATGAAATGAAAAATAAACTGATGTATTGCGAGGATCCGACTATTTGCAGAAATTTTAATATTTCCACGAACAGTAAAGTTCGTATTTACTTTACAGTGCAATGTGAGTGAAACACCCGACGAGCAGAAAAAAAGTTACCTAGTAAAGCTTATATTAGACTACTTAGGTAGGTACAGACGTCAGCACATCAATCTACTACAATCTGTCAAATTTCTTTAACAGATTTTCAACTTTATCGTAAAGCATTAAGTTCAAGGTTGATTGGGAAAATTTGACAGTTTCGGGTAGCTTGATGTGCTGGTGTTTGTACAATGCTTTCCAATAGAAATTAATGTCGTATTATTATATATTAAAAATTTTATTCTAAAACTAATTAAGTTAATTTATTTGTTATATCATATATCCCTGGTTAATTTTTCGGTACCGTAGACCGAGGAGAGGAAGGCTGGTAAACTTATACTTGAAATTTTGCGGAATGTCGTATTATCATTTCAAATTCTAGCTTAAAATCATCAAAAAAAGTTTGACCTGTACATAGGGTGGCGCCGACAATACGACAATTATTATTAACAGTGTGCCAGTTATTTTGTGTGGTGGAAACCCACCTTTTATATGCATGGTAATTGAACTTACGTTATTTGAACGGTTGGCGTAGTGGCTAAGCGATTGGCTGTTGCGCTGCGTGGCGCGGGTTTGATTCCCGGACGGAACAAATATTTATGTGACCTACGGGTAGTTGTCTGTCTGGCTGTTGGCGTTACAAATAGACTCAGGAGAGGAAATCGTCACATCACCATATTTAATGAAACTGGGTGACTTATGGAATAAAATTAATAGCCAGTAATAAGGGATTTCCTGATATTTTTTATTTAACCAACCTCAAAAAGGTTTGTTTGTACAAACAAAACTGCAAATTATAAGGCGTGGTTTTTAAGATTTTTTTCCTGGCTGTCTAATGTTTAAGAAATGGAAGTACCCTTTTTTGTAGGTCTCATCAAATAAAAGTCAATCCAGAAAAACTTAAATTTAAAAAAAAAAATGAATTAATTTGTGGTCATAACACGAGCATTCTTGGCCGTGTTTGTAATGTTATGTTCAAGTGCGTGGCAATGCTTTCTGCGTTATTTCGCTCTCGTTACCAAGTAGTAACAACCGGTTAATTATATTTGACTACCGGTTGCTAGCGGGAAATGCTTGCATAACCGTAACATTAACATAAGTAGATAACGTGTTTACTCTATGAAGATAAAGATATTATAGTCTTGTTATTTTCAAAATTTGTGGTAAGTATTTCAAGTATTTATTGGGCAGTGGATACGAAACGGGGCACTATGAAATAGTCGACGTAGCCCCGCTACGCGGGGCTCCTATTTCTGTCTACAGGGTTTAAAGTAACCTAACCTAACCTAAAGTCGGGGTGCCCCAAGAGGGGGAGGAGGGTTCCGCAACACAATTTTTTTTTTTGCAAAAAATTTTCTAAGTCTTTCTTCCTCAGTGCCCCGTTACGTATACCCCAACCTATTTATTTGTAAACTAAATCGGCAGGTGGTAAACTTTAAAGCAAGTAATTATCTAGTTACCGACGCGGTGGACGCGCCCTCATTTCAACCAGAGGCCAAAGCAAATTCGTTGTCAACGATGGAAGATCACTTCGCACGTAATTTTAGATTTAATTGATTAATAATTTGCCATTTTAAATATATTTTATTTAACCTTATCATTAACACTGAAAACGGAATAATTATGTTTACTATTTGTTTTCATCATGCCTAGCCTTATCCCAACTACGTTTGGGTCGGCTTCCAGTCTAACTGGATGCAGCTAAGTACTAGCAATTTACATGGAGCGACTGCCTATCTGACCTTCACAACCCTGTTAGTACTTGGTAATACGATACCCCTTGGTAAGATTGGTTCTCAGGCTTTTTGGGCCACTACCTATAACAACTGTCAAAGATCTACAGTTGACAGCCGGGAACAACGGCATAACGTGCCTTCCGAGGCAAAGAGGAAACTTGGTAAGTAATGGACGGCCACTCATCCACAGACCAACCTAGGCAAGCGAATGATCGACCCGAGCGGCTGTTATTATTTAGCCATGAGCTCCTCCTATTTGCTACTCTTTACTATTTGTTTTGAGTTCCCGATATTTTGGCGCTGCTATTACAAACACGTAATGGTTGCGCTTCGAGGAATAATTAAGTTGCGCTTAGTTGGTTGCGTTTTGATGAACTAAAGTTATTGTGGGTGGGTGTTTATGAGCAGACAAATCGATCTGCCCTCTTTCTTGTTCGTTTTTTATTGCGCTCGGTACCGCTAGTACCACGTCACTCACAACTTGATTCTGTTCTCGACACACGTAACTCACTGTGTCCGCTCGCAAACTTTTTCGGCACTTTTTCGGTTTTTACACAGTTGAACCACTGGATTCCAGGCTCTCGACAGTTGAAATCCATCCTATCGGTTAAAGTTCTTATATTCAGTAGATTCAATGGCTTATGGCAATTTTATTTGTCGAATTACTAAACAACTACGTAGTACCTAAGTCGACGTACTTAGATAATCGAGTTAAATATATGTGTATGTCTTTTCTTCTAATATCCTACACAAATTCTTAAATACCATGAGATGTATTTAAGAATTTAAAGGCTTATCCAGAATAAAACGGAACTCAAACATAAATAGCGACATGTAGGTGTACTGTAGGTGCCTACATATCTGTGAATCTGTCTGTGCAGTTCAGAGCATACAAGCGTGACATTAAGATATGGAATTGGAATACATATCCAAGTGATTGCAGCAATCACGGTAGATTTGCTGTATATTATTGAAGAGTTCCACTGTCTAGATCTCCGAAGGTCATCATGAGATTCTCACCAAATTTTAACGGGACCACCTTGGACGAATATTCTTCCAAAGAAAAAGAATAATCGAAATCAATAATATCGCTGAATACAGTATATCAAAAAAATCTGATGAATTTATAACCTCCTCCTTTTGGAAGTAGATTAAAAATAGATAGACGTAATTGTTATATTTCAGAAAAAAAAAAACCCATAGGAAAAAAGCTAAACTTATGGCCGAAACAGAAATCGATTAGCCTTTTATTGTACCTAATACATAATTTATAACCGGCCTACATATCCACATACATCGCAATTTTTATATAATATCAAACGTCACGATCGGTGACAAGATGACAATGCAGTCATCTCCAAACCACTTAAGAGAAAAACTTAGTAGGTATTACTTAAGTTGCTGTATCTATGTAAGATCGGCGCACTAACTAAAAAGGCCTGCCCTCAATCCCCATAAACAGGCTAGGGTCATGTCTCAATCGATCAAAAGTGTGCCATTACAGGTGCACACAGCACAACAACACACGTAGCCGCGTGTGTCACGGCGACACGCGCTGATTATATAAATCGTACATAATCGATCGGTGACGTGCTCAATGGCACTTATTTGAAACATTGCGATAGATATAAGGGACGTGCGACATGGTAAAACAAATAGGGCATTGACGACGTGACAATTGATGAGTACGCTCGACGTAATTACATCGAGAACACGCCAACGCGTGAATCCTGCACGTAGCCAGATAACAACGCACTGTGCACGCCCCCAAATATTGAGTGACGCTCTGTAACTCGATTTCACAGACTGCGGATTCGCAAAATCCCCAAGTGTCACATGAGATCGGCAACAGAACAACGGACCGGTCAGACTGAAAAGGCAAGGGTCATTGAACTTTTTATAAATATAACCTGTTTAGAAATAACACCGAATCAGTGTTTTTATTTTAATTTGAGAATTAAGTGCAACGATGATCGAGACAAACCCATTACGTAATACGTTATCAACACAAATATACTTTCTTTTTGTTTCCGATACAATTGGTCCATTCACGTTTAAGAAAAGATTGAGAAACAAAGATCTTTGTTATTAGTCACAACTATATAAGATTAGTTGATGCTGTAACTGACCAAAAGCAAACACTACCTTAATTAGTATAAGTAAGTGTGTCGAAAGAGAAAACCTTTTTATGTTGCAGAGCAATTGTTTACAGATATTTCAGTAAAGTAGTTAGTGTAAACTAACTGTAACTACTATTTTATGCTTTTTCCGGACGAATACTCTCCCTGAAAGCGAAGATTGAAAAGCTGTTTATACTATCTCATTCTTTAGTATTTAAAAAGCATTCAATGCGCTTTACTTAGTACCTACTTAAGCAAGTTTAAAGTCCCGTTGATAAGGCAGAGTTAAAATGAAATGAAAGGATTTAGAGATGAAATTGGCGATTATTTAACTTATCTATAAATAAAAGTATATGGTATAAACGGGTTATTACGGGTTTAAAAGTTAAACTCGTAATAAGCCGTTTATATTATTTTGATCTCTTTCGTTTAATGTATATTTAAACTTTTCTTTACGATTTGGGAAACTAAATCTTTTGGAATTTTCTCGCACAAAAATGAAGACAGCAAGTGGTGGATCTACATCGTCTTTAGCTTTGATTTAAGGATCAAAGGCTTGTTATTTTAAAAAAAGAGGTCATGAAATAATACAATAAGCACGTGAGTAGTTACGCGCTACATTATTATATTCGAACCTGCGCTATGCGATGTTGCGCAACAGTGCGCTAAACCGCGCTAAAGGCGAATAAGGTGGGCGATAGTACCGGGCGCGGTGCAGGTAGGACGCGTTCGCTCTGAGAAAGTCATTCGACCCGTTTGCTGGGGAACCTCTTCCGTGACTTCCGTGTCTGTAAGGCTCGCAGCACACACGATGTTATAATACTTACGATTAAAACGTTGATTTTCGGCTGAACTTTAGCAGAATGTTGAGGAAGGTTTCAAAGAGATAGTTCAATCAATATCCAACAAAACAACATTCAGACGTATCGATCGATGGAATCTTCACGCACCTACGTATGTCAGCATCAAGGCGCAATTTTGTCGACCATAGCTAAGTAACTCGTATGTTTTGGACCTTAGTAGGCTCGCGGCTCGACCTGTGCGCCTAGATAGCTGGGCCTCAGTTCCTGTATCAAGAACTTCCTGCTGCAGAATGCTTCGAAAACTTGTCCCAATCGTGAGTGGAAACAACACGACTACTAACAAACATCTAACGGCCGTGTGGGAATCCTATGCTTTGCAAATGCTCCCAGCATTTGAATAGTCTTCACGAGTATTCCAGCGTGTACCGGGTAGTCATGCCCTGCTGTTAAGCCACATTCGTTTAATTTTTACCGTTGCATGAGCTATTCCTTTATTTCGTATCGTGTAGTGTACTAATGAAAATCCTGTCACAGAAAATATTTTGTGGACAATAACATAGGTAAAAACAACTGTTTTTAGGTTCCGTCTAAAAAACGATTGCGTCTATGCAACACCGGTATACGTCTTGAAGATAAAGTGCTAACTCATCGTGTGGTTGCATGACATGCACATATTATATAAATTATGGCATTTGACGGTTTGCATTCATTTACACCTAGGTATGTAATGTATTTATGTAGACATGTTGACTTCTAGGTACATATACAGCGGGCAGGACGGTGAAACTCATGTTGCTTGCATTTTGCATAATCTCACAATTTGTTGGTTACACCACGTGGTTAGGTAGCTCACTAGCTCATAATATTAACATGAAGTATTATTATTACTCGATTACATAATGCGTCAACGTACTCGTATTACGACCGCCGAATTACAATGAGAAACTGATTTACTTACAAAAGTAGTTTACAGTATTAATGAATGTGTAAGGTTGCCAGACTCATAAAAAAGATTTCCGGAAGAAATTCCGGACATTTGAAGAAAATTCCGGAATTTTCTTTCCGCAGTTTAATTCTGCATTTTTTTACATTTACATATTAATAGAGAAAGGTTAGTTGCAGAACATTCTGGTGTACTCAAAATATAAATCGTAAACGCTACTAACATTATATGCGGCTATGCAAGTGGTACATCATTAAATCATTAAAAATAAGATTACCATATTTTCATAAACGGTTTAAAAAATTCTAATGGTTGGAAATTCCAGACATTTTAGAATTCCTCCCACATTCCGGACATTAAGCTAAATTCCGCACTTGTCCGGAAAATTCCGGAAGTATGGCAATCCTATGAATGTGGTATGAATAAATATTTATGAAGTGCTCCGTGATGAACACACATAAAAAAAAACTTTAGTTCGCACTCAGTTGTTCAATATTTTATCTGGTCTTATTGAAACAATAAGACAATACTCAACCACTTTGTTGGACGACAAGATGTCACCCTTAAAACTTGACCTAGGTCAAGCCGAAAACAGAAACGCCTAGATGACACCTAATTATGATGTAATGCAACGTAAATAAATCAAAGACCACTTACTCTGTACAGTTTTCTCTTGTTGATAACAAGATACTTGTATTCAATGAGTAGAAAGACCCATTTCCCGCGTGCCGCGATAGAGCATCAACAAGCTTTTACTGTACCTACTCATAACACCTACGCAACGCGTGAAGATCGCTAATTATGATATCCGGTATGGTTGATACGATTATTTTTTATTTAGGCGTTTTAGAAGACTTACGGCTAAAACATAACAGAATAAAAATACCTACAGTACAGGATGTGAAACTGTCACACATACTCCACTTATATTAAAAATTAATTGTATAGTTTGTTCATTTGACGATATTTTAGCATCGATGACGCAGAGCTATGCAAATAAAAATATTTGAAACAATTGTGAATATCATGACAGTGCCGAGTCGGGTATAACTCACAGAAACAAAGTAGTTAAAAAATGAAAATGATGATAAAATGTACTACTTATGGAACTTCAGTTTCTATCCTTTAGTCGGTCAAAGAGTTAAAATATCCTACATGAGGTAGAATTTCATAGTCTACGTTGCGTGCTGGTTAGAATAAATCATTGAGTTTCCATGGAACGTTTATAAAATTATTCGCCAATTTGCTGCCTACGGGCCTAAGCGTTAACAAAGGTAAACATTCCCGATAATTATTATCATAATGAGTACAGCTCGGGTAGCTTTTTGACCACACTCACACTTATTAGGTACTGAGTGGATATTGTGTTGCAATCCCGATTGCTGAATAAATTTAATTATCGCCATTCGCCAGTAATTAATGGCAGACCATTAAGAATCAAATTAATTTTTTATATCAATTTTGATAAATTCTCGATGCTGTGCGTTATTTTCAGCGAACGCAGTGAAAGTTCAATAATGTTGTTAGTAAAATACATGAATTTAATTAATACAGTGTGTAAAAGGATCCCACACAAAGCTGTAAACCAAATATTATATTCACCAAATTGAGTTACACTGGGCAATATATATAATTTTGGAGGCAATAAAGTTTTTATTTTGTTGCGAATAATCACGGTTTACGGTAGCGCACTCAAAAATTGTGCTATTGGATTCATGAAGAATAACAGGGGACATAACGTTATACGTTGTATTTTTTAAGAAACGAGTGTATTTTTTAAACCTTGACCTTAAATATCTCCGTTATTAAAAGGTTTTCATTATATATAAATGATCGCAATGACGGAAACAACAAGTGCGTCTATGCTTCGTTAAGGATGATTTTACACCTCTTGTACTAGCTGACCCAACAGCCATCCAGTCCAAATTCCATAGAAAAAAGCAATTTCAGTTTCCAATTTTCCAGTAAACTATTTCCATTTCTATTACCCCTTAAAATCTTATGTGTACTTTTACGAACATTAAAAAACGCTATCAATTCTAATTATTACTGTATTTATTAGCTTGATCTTACTCAATATAATACTTTGTTTTAGTAATATCTGCTTAGGTAGCCTAGAATCAATTCGCCATCGGAAATTATGCTGTTTGTCGACAAAGCTAGCCTAAACCTCTGATCGGACTTCAGTGCTCCTTTGCCCCAAGAAATGCCTGTCAATTTCACGACTTTGGCATAGTATTACACTAATTGGGTTTTGTTTGCTAAGCATATCATCTTGCTAGTCTCCTAACGATATCTACGACCTGGGCACGCGTTGCCGTGGTCGACTTGAAAATTTCTAAAAAAACTTCGAACGCAAGTCGGCCAGATCTCAAGTAAGTGTAAAACCGTATGCGGCGTCTCTCCACAGACAATGGGACCTTCCATCTTGTGTCGCATGCCATGTCACCTACGCAGTTGAACACTCTTAACTACAGCAGTGAGTGGTTTCCGCGTAGCTAAATTTTGGGACAAACATGTTCGAACTTTTTGCCATCATTACGCTAAGATGAAGAAGATTGTAGTCTGCCTCTAGTATCTAAATGTAGTACTTTAGCCACTGCCTCGCTCAACTAAGTCTAGAGGTCAGTGAGGCAGCAAAGCGTGTCGCCCTAGCTTTGATTCTCAGATTGATAAGGCGTTTTTAATACCGGTCCGGAGTATTAAACCTTGGAATTCTTAACTACACCAGTGAACAAATTGTGATAAAATGTATCTTTTGTTTCTAACTAAAGACATCAACGCATATATTCACGACAGTTTGTCTTCTTTTTTTGTCGAATAGCTCTGGTTTTTAACCGAAGGTCAGGTAAGGCTAAGGGAAGATCTGGGATAATACAGTCGTGAAATTTAATTACTTATTTCCTTAAGACTGAGTTGCAGATAATAAATAGCGCAGAGATTAGAGAGAAACGGAATTGTGCAGCCGCAAAACGCAAGAAGATACTGAAGAACATTACAGAAAAAAAGCTGAAGACCTATTAGTTGAAACTGTATAAAACCACCCGACGGTAAATGCAATTGCAAACAAATAGCAAAGTCACAGGCAATTTCTCTGCGCATAATTTTAAAGCGAAACTTCAACTTTATTGAACCTCGTTAAGTAATTATGCGCCACCAGAATCAATACCAATAATATAAGTGTGTGAGTAGCTACAGAGCTATTTTCGCACTTATATTATTAGTAGTAGTCTATCTGATACATTTTTACGCCTTTACAGCTGATGAGATTTCTACGAATTTAGGTAACAGGCAGGTTTGGGTTAGGTTATTTTTTATCCCAGCTGTTCTTTCGTACATTGATTAAAATCTACGCGGGCGAAGCCTCGGGAAATAGCTGTATTATTATGTCAAATACTTTTACTTAGGTACTTGTTCGATGGTCAAGTTTCTATACCGACATAACCTGCATTTTCCTCTCTCAAACGAGAGGTTTAAAAAGTGGTTTAATTGTATAATCATTCACGAAATTCATTTATCAGTTATAGAGGCGCACGTAATAAAATTGTTGTGTTACAAACTCTCTATGCGTATTGAATAACATGTTTTGGGCAAGTGAGCGTGATTCGACTGATAACGCCTTGATCGAACACTATCTAGAGTACTATACAGAGTGTTAACCGACCCTTCACGAAGCCGTCATCCAACCATTAGGTACATCAAACTAAGTAACCCTACGCAAAAATTATTGCTGGGAAACGACTTTGTTTTTTTGGGTGAAAAATATAGTTTTACGCTAAAACTCAATGAATGACTCAAATCATTGTGCTAAAAACTAGTATTTTTTTTAAAAAAACTTGCGAAAAATTTGGAACTTTGACCTCCAATATCTCCGTAACTAGAAGGTTCCCGGGTATGGTTCTACAAATATGGTATTTACAAAAAAAATATCGCAATGTCGGATATTTTTAGACCCTTTATAAAATTCCGTGTAGTAAGGTATCGATTATTATTATTATTTCGAATTAGATTAAAAAGGTATTTTTAATTCCTATTAACTACCAATTAACTCTACTTCTGTTAAAGAAAATTAGTTGAAAATAATGGAAGCTATATTTTCATATAATTACTTACAGCCTAAACACAATTAATTTTCTTATTTCCCGCTTATTGCAATTAATTGATTAAATAAGAAGCAAAGCTAATTGATTAATTATTCGGATCACTACTTCATTTAATTAATTATGATAAAACATCACCATAATTATGGTATTACTGTCATTTATTAGAATACAGACTGGAAAGATATTTAATGCAATAATGTCTGATTGTGGAAGGATACTTTCTTACTTTTCATAATGACTAAATACAGAAACTATCCATGTAGCGAAGGGTCAATTTTTTTAAGAGGTAAGCCGGAGTTGATGTCTTTATTTTGATTTCACAATTTATAAAAAAAATATGGAATATTCGGTTTATAAAACTATGTACCTACCAGTGAAAAGAGCCAAGCTACCTAGAAATAGCCAAGAACATAATAAATCTTAGACTTCGAAAACTATTATTCCAATGGCATACTAAGTACATTGATGAAATATCTATTCTTAAAAAGGACCTTGAATCTTGATGTTGTGGTTCATTTTTGATCATGGCACAATGTGCTACGAAAGCGCTACGAGCGACGCTGCGAGAATGATAATTTGCAAGGGATTGCCTAAAAACCTACATAAACTCATAAAGTTACCTAACAAAACATGGGTCATTATTATTTTGCCTATTATCTAGAGCCAGCTAACGATCACAAGTTGGTTACTGATGACAGGTATATCACAACACCCCGAAGTGAAATTCGGTACGGAGTGACTGTTGTGAGTGGGTGACAGACTTTGTGCTTCTGTTACTTGACGAACAAAGCCCTTTGGCCTCACCCAAAGTACCAGTAACAGTCTGATGTTGTACCTAATCCTCCAGCTTGCGGTGGTGGGCATGAGGATTTCCAAACATAAAGTTTTTAATGCTATAATTTTACTTTAAATACTGAAGGTATTTAATTTTTGACCCCTTTACTATTCAATGTATCCATGAAGACAATGTTTACGTGCGTTACATTGAGTGCTACCGTAAACCGTGAGTTTTCACACCAAAACAAAAGTAGTTTATCATCAATAATTGTTGCGCAATGTTACTTAGTTTCATAGTAGTACATAATGCTTCGTTGACGCCTTGTGACGGATCATTTTACACCCTATATAGACGGCAGTGTCGCATAAGCGTTTGTCGCACTTGGATAGTGTCGAACTACTGTCGCTCAGCTGTTTTGACATGGAAAGTAAATTTCTAGTGCGAGCACGGTTTGAACCTTTTTTCTTTCCATGTCAAAACAGCTGTAGTTCCCTACGCAGGGTTTGCGTATAAAAATATTAAAAATAACTGTCGCTCAATCATTCGTCGCACTAGCATGATGTCCAGCTTCAGTTTATCGCACTTGCGTTTATTCAAACTATGGTGAGTCGCAGTACAGTTTTGTCGCACAAGCGTTAATCGCACATCCGTTTGGTGACCTCACGCAGTGCGCTCCAAAAAGGTTGGTCGATCATAGGAAATAGGCGGCCACGGACTGGCTAAAAGCACCTAATTTTAGCATCTGTTTGCAGCTAAAACAAAACGTCCACCTACATAATTATATTATACGCCTAGTTGACGCTTCCCGTGACCCAAGGGCTTTTTTTTTTTGGGATGGGGGCCATGGCCTTTGGCTTTTACTTTGGCCAGAGGCTAAGTGTTGCCATACAACGTGGCAACGCCGCCAGTCTCTTGGGCACTTTACCAGCTGACAGTGT
This sequence comes from Noctua janthe, assembly GCA_910589295.1. Lineage (NCBI taxonomy): Eukaryota > Metazoa > Arthropoda > Insecta > Lepidoptera > Noctuidae > Noctua > Noctua janthe. Next base: position 11,005,715 of record OU342552.1, read on the forward strand.
TGAGGAGGAGTTTTTTGATGCCCTTTTTTAGTTTGTTGTTAGTTTATTTATTTTAGGTTAATTAATAATGTATTTACTAGCACTTCATTAAGCCAGTTTTCATTAGCCGAAGGTTGAAAATTCAACAAACTGCGTTTTTAAAATTATATTAATATTCTCTATGGTGATATTAAGTTATATTTAGAACTACAAGATATTGATACTGGTAACCCATTAGCTAGATTATATAAGCGATAAAGATCATCTGACCTACAGAAGAGTAGTTTTATTCTGTTGCCCGTAGTAGGTACACATAATAATATTCTCAATATTAATGCGGGTCGACTGTCAAGACTGCCTCGTAAGTGTATTGTGTTGTGGTCATAAGCGTTCTTTCTGGGCATGACATTCTTTTGTCATTCATTTCTTTTCCAGCAAGAATTTCTGATTAGCGACCCGGAGTCCAGGTTTGTTCCTGATTGAACAAGATAGGCTCTATTACATGGCAATTGGCATCTAAAACATAACTGGTTAAATGGTGTGTCACCACTGCCCACCCCTTGGGGTGAAACTGTCGTGGTGTTATGATATGTATGTTCTTTATCTAGACACGCGGTAGCGTATCAAGCCTAGTTCAAGCTATAGGTTTAAACGTTTTTTTTTAAGCCAGCTCTCAAAACAATGCTGCAGGTCTTTGTGATTTTACTGATTACCTTTTCAATCCATGCTCAACAGAATAACTGAGAATAACCTCACGCAGAGGCTGTGTGTTAAGGTCATCATCTCGGTCAAATAAATGTAGGTAGTTATGTCATCAAGATGGTACGAATACATTGTTTCAACATGTTATTTTATCAAAACGAAATCGCCCAAATTACCTTACAAAAATACTTACTTTTTTATTCCGTAGACCACGTTTACAGTCTGTATACAAAAATCGAGTCATGGTGTTTGAGGTCGCACTTCTCCGAAACGGCTCGACCGAATTACTCGTATTTTATGTATATTTGGTAGGTATGAATAGGTCGTAAAGTATATTTCATACCGCTAGGTTGTCAAATTCTAAATTAACGCGAGTGAAGTCGCGGGCAATAGCTAGTATTTCTATATAAATAAAAATATATTGCCACGTGTGACTGAGTATTATTTGACGACGGCTCGACCAATTTTATGTTGTTTTCGTAATTTTCCGGACAAGATTTGTATGAAAGAAATTTTTGGGTAATTCCCCGGGAAGGTGCGAAATTTAGGGTGGGAAGATGGGGTTGGTACATTGTTATACATTTTGGGTCGATTAAGTTTAGATTCTTACCAAAACGCTTAGAAGAAGAAGAGAGAGACAAGGTGTAGGTATGATACAAGTGCAGTCTAATTGCACTCCAATTTTGAGTAGCTAGTGGAAGCAGCATTTAATTAAGCTTTACATTCTAGATGTAAGCTGCTTGTAAAATATTCCGTAGTGGTTCCGTTCCAAGTATGACAGCTTTGATATTAAGCTTCGTAGCAAAATTTGCTGTCATAGACGGCTACCTTTACAGGGTGTGACAGAATAAGCGCATACAAATTTTTAGAATACAAAATATGGCATCGGCAGATGTAATTAGTATGAAGAGTCCAGAATTTTTTGTGACCTATTTTCCTTACACAACTTTGTGTAGTTTGATTGTCTGAATTACCGTCCAAGAGGTATTGCGCTTATTTTATAACAGCCTGTATAGCCAAACACGGCTGAGTGTAGCCTCCACATCCTTTTTCTACATTACCGCATCACACAAAAAATATCAATGTGAAACCTGACTGTGATAGCTCATTAAATATTCCGGAGTTGTGTTTACTTTCCTTTAAGTTAGGTATGTACTCGTAGTTTACTTTTTATCAAAGGCGTTTATTGAGTTTTTTAATTACTACTTTTGTATTTCTGGTTACATACACACCGTGATCAGAGCTCTCGTACTTTATGGATCGGAATGTCTATTAATTCCCACTGACATCACTAAGGTTTGTTTCATTCCTTCATTTTTCTGATCTCAAGGTAATGTGCCACCTGTGCGGTAATGACAGTGGGGTCAACGGGAATACACCATACATAAGCTCGCCTTTTTCCCATGGAGGTTGGCAGAAAGTACAGAATGCCACCTACTACGATCCTCACGTACTTCTTTCACCTCTTCCACGTTCATACATCTCTAAATACACGCAAGCTGTTTATTTTTATAGAAAGTATATAATAGGTAGAAAAAAGAAAAAAAAACTTGGCATAGCCACTGCCAAATTACCAAGTTCCTAATCAAACTGTATTATTAATGCAACTAGTTTTCCGCTTAGCCCTCCTGCCACATAGCGCCTTCACGTCGTATCAAGGTCATCAAGAATTGATCGATGACCTAGAAACTGTTTTTCTTGTTATTTAAAAACAATAGGCGTTTTTCTTTAACTTAGGTCTTAATTATTAAATACACCGTCCACCTTTACACCAAACTTTGATCGCTTTTCAAATTTCCATCTGAGCTCTTACGCCATAGAATTACCAATATTGAAAAACAGTTGTGTTTTTATTTTGGTGTATAATAATGTTCTATTCTATTCTATTCTATTTTGATTGTAGAACCTCATTCACCACTTTATGGACAGGCGTTAACCAAAATTAAAGTCAATTAAAGTTGAGTATTTTATGCTAACATAAGCATAACCAGAATCAGCCCATATTGTTCCCAGTGCTCGGACACAAACCTCCCCTCCATGAGAGGGAGTGGGCTGTAATCACGGGCTGTTTGTTAACCGACTTCCATACGGATTAGTAAATGTAGTTTGGTCTTCTTTTTTATTATATGAAACTAGATTACCTCACGATATTTTGAGATCAATGGTGTTGAAATAAATTACGCAAAGTTAATTAAATGCCTTCCTGGATTCAAAGTCACGACGTACACATCGTAAGCCGTCACTAGTGCTTCCGTTTTAGATAAGTACCGAACTTTACTCGGGTGAAAATAAAGAAAACTAATTTTCCCAGATATATGAGACCTAGCTATATCGATTTTTCGCTCCGTAAACACACCTATATTGCAACTACCATAGAAATCGTAAGAGCCGTCTTCGAGAACGTTATTACAAATATTGCACATTTAACAGTATAGGATAATAATAAGTAGTGCAGGTAATATGGAAACGAAGAGCGAGGGTAAATTTTAGCAACAGTCTTGAATAACGCTTTGTTAGGATCCACACGTCGCGTCGTCGTCTGTAACGCAGTTGAGTAACAGTTGGGTCCGCTGCTCCAACAACATTCAATGGGATTCGGGTTCCGTTTCGTCAACGCTATCTACTGTTCCGAAAGTTATGCTTCGCTTGTCGGCCTATACTGGGTGAATTTTTCAAGTAGGTGTGGTTGACCAAATACGAATCTATGAGGAATAGCGAAAAATACTCAAAGGAGTCTCGAGCCCCATTTTAATGAAAACTAAAACTGCATCATTGGATTTTTTGAAAATCAATAACCTGTTGATTTTGTAAAAAACAAAACACACTGTATTATTACTTTATACACCATTCGATAGCGCCGCTATTAAATCGGGCTCGTGATTCCATTGAGTGTATTTCGCTATTCCTCATAGTTTCGGATTAGGCCATCCACGCCCACTTGAAAAATTCACCCTGTTGGTATATAGGAAAGGCACTGTGTTGCCTGAGCCCAAGCCAGAACGAGCTATGTAATCCGTTGATGAAGTTTGTAAGCCAATTAATTGAACGTCATTAGAACCGCTTCAGACTCACCAACAGCTGCCCCCGACGTCGAGGGCTGAATAGGACGCCATGTTACGGTATTCGAAACTTTGGTGAATTCTAACCATGTAAGACAGATAGGTCAGTAGATGTAAAACTTAGCGATCTAATCTAAAGTACTTGGAAGAGATATCTGTTGGCTAAACCAATTCGTAATGGGAACAAAACGGGTATAAATTAAATCAAGTTTGCAATTGCATGCTGTGTCTATCGCATTATATTGTACACTATGCTTGTATCAAATTGCTTGTAGCATTAGGATAAACAGTGTAACAATTGTAGATAGGCCAATAAATAAATAAATAAGTGTTAAACATTACTGAGATAGATCTCAGTAATATTATTTCCTTTATTTATTTCTATACACATTAATTACATTTTAAATATTAAATACTACGATCCAGAAAAAAGACATTTAAAAATTTAAATAATAACTAATGGCCCTCCGGGATCAGGGTCACGCTACCGCCGCCGCCGGTAGCTTGAACCTCTCCTGAAAGGAACCTCCTAACAATAACGAGCCGCGTCCAGGAATACCGCTCTCTGAACCAAGCCCTTGATCCAGCTGCCTAATGAGAGCCTCCTCAGGTAGGTATTGGTTGAGGCTCTTGGCCATGACTATCAGCACAATGATAGCCGAGTTCAGTAATATTTATCATTATGATTTTAATGAGTGGGAAAATCGCACTAGGTCGTTCTACCAAACTACACTAAACAAGGTTGCCTGTAATACGGGCTAATCACGTAACTAGAGATAGGTATCTGAACGAACGCTGTCGCGGGAAATCGTCAGGTCTCATAGTCCGGTCTCATCGTCCGGTCTCATCGTCCGGTCTCATCGTCCGGTCTCATCGTCCGGTCTCATCGTCCGGTCCCATCGTCCGGTCCCAACGTCCGGTCTCATCGTCCGGTCTCATAGTCCGGTCTCATAGTCCAGTCTCTTTGCCCGGTCTCTTTGCCCGGTCTCATCGTCCGGTCTCATCGTCCGGTCTCATCGTCCGGTCTCATCGTCCGGTCTCATCGTCCGGTCTCATCATCCGGTCTCATCGTCCGGTCTCATCGTCCGGTCTCATTGTCCGGTCTCATCGTCCGGTCTCATCGTCCGGTCTCATCGTCCGGTCTCATAGTCCGGTCTCATCGTCCACATCCACGGATAACCGAATTACTTGTCTAACAGCGTTAAATGTCATGTAGGTTGCCCGGATACAGGTAATACAGGTAGCATGGTTACCTGTAAGAGAGCTTGTCCGACGAACTCTAACACTCAAACTCTAAAACTGATGCAGAAGTAGGAATAGGTAGAGATAATTTGCCTAAACCAGCCTTAACTTCAAGTAAGTAACATGTGAATAATACCTCCCTCTAATTCAACAGCTTTATTTCGGTACTTAAAAATCATTGCGAGATATTATACAGAGGTATTATCCACATGTTAGACATGTGGATAATACCTCTGTATAATATCTCGGAATGATTCCTTGAAATTTACGAAAGAAAAACTATCTTTTCCGATCTTTACTAGTGACAAGACTGCCTTTAATGGACCACCACATCTAGATAGGAGATCTGAGATTAGGCATGTAGGGAAACTCCCACTACTTTAGATCCTGATCTTCAATGTATTATGCTTGATAAAATGTAAGTTTAGAAAGTCATCTTAAAATAGGATTGAACCTTATATCTATTTATCACTACATAGTATAAAACAAAGTCGCTTCTCGCTGTCTGTCTGTCCCTATGTATGCTTAGATCTTTAAACTACGCAACGGATTTTGATGCGGTTTTTCTTAATAGATAGAGTGATTCAAGAGGATGTACCCGTGCGAAGCTGGGTTGGGTCGCTAGTAGTTTCATATTTCTTTGTTGAGAGGATGAGTGAAAAGCGACTAACAAAAGGTAGTAATTACAAGGCAGATGTGATTGGCAACGCCGCCGCGCTGGGAGGGGACGCGCTAGGACATTCACACGTGAGGTTCTTCAGAACGGCCAGCTGCGTAGTACTTGCCACCGACGTGCGTGTATGAACAGGTTTATGACCGTGGACGAGGCAAAAAGAGTATGTAGGGATTGAAGCAGCTGGCGTTCTGTGCTTTCTGCCTACCCCCATGGGAAAAAGTCGTGAGTTTTTGTACGTAATAGCAATCTCGCCAGTTAGGTAGGTCTAACTTCGAGAAAGAGGTCAATCGTCGAAGCTGACTCGGATGGGCAGCGTTCGGGAAGTTGCGTGGTATAGGGTCCAATATCTGATTCTTAAATAATACAGTACCAATAATAGCCACGTCAATTTCCAACATTTTACCCAGATAATTATAGTCAAAGCCACCTACTTACTACCTACCTTTCTGATTTAAATAGAACCGAACCAAAATGGAATTAGAGTCCCTGGGAATTGAATCATCATCCCCAGCATCATTCTCCTGCCGTTATCCCAATTTGCAGCATGTCTTCTTCTTCCATACTTCGGGAATTTAATATAAAAGTAATCAATACTCAAAGTTTAAAAAACTATTTAAAGAATTACACGCAATGCTAAGCGATGATCGATGTCACATATTGTTTTTTACAAGCCACGTGCGCGATAGGCTTTCCCATCGAAAAAAATATGAACTTCTAAACAAACTTTCATCCCCTACCTTAAGGAGTAAATGTACCCAAAAACTTTCTTAGTGCCTTATACAACATGTAACATAATTAACGCACATCCTGAAATTTGTTTGTTCAGAATCGTTTACTGAATCGATTTCTATAATTTTATTACAGGTATTTTTGTTTCCCAAAAATAATTAAAACTACGTAAATTACAGTAAAAACTCGTTAACTCGTTTCGAACGCGAGCGAATACCTACTAGGCTAACAAGACCCTCATACCTACGTGTGCGACTGTCTGCGTTCGTGGATTTGTACTGTGACCACAACATTCTTCCGGAATTAGTATAACTAAATCAATCAATAATCAATGCTCATATATGTTTAACTAAAAATTCAGTGTAAGTATTATGATTATAACATAATATACTAATTGGGGTGTCTGAGGGTGTGCGTTAATTACGTTACATGTTGTTTTTACGTTTTATATAAGAAACTATTGTGCAAAATCAGGTGAACAGTTACCGTCAGTGAATTTCGGAAGACAAAGATATTGGTGGTAAATGGTCTCCGCGTCGCCTATCAGCATAGGGCAACACCAGGGCCATCACTTTTAAGCCTGTTATCATAACAGATACATTAGTGGTATATGCTACAGTGTGCCTTTGAAGCCAGAACACAACAACGGGTCTGGGTGTCAGAAATAATATTATGGTAGTTATCATTCACAAAAAAACCAACCGTCTATTCATGCAGGAAAAGGTGAAGAGTGAAAAGTGATCTTTTCCGGAAACATGAACGTTTTTCCAAAGATCTTAATGTATTTTGGAAAACGTTACTTATTTTTCCGGAAAGGTCAAATTTCAGTTTCCGCGCACAAACCTGACATGATGACAAACTAACTATGACATTCTCATCGTGCGTTGTTCCTATTATGCAAATCATAAATTATCACCTACATGACAAACAGACATGAAAGTTTCGGTCAAATAGAAGGCTAGAATATCTCGGCATACTGAATGACTGAAAAAAGATTACGGTTTACAGACTGACCGCTTTAATGAGACCTCCGCTTTGCCCCATCAACAAAAAAGAACAAAACAACATCAAGCACAAACATTTAGCGTCCACAAACTCCTAACAATATCCCACAGGTTATTTGCTTTAAAATAACCATAATCCACGTAAGTATTACGATACTAATTGAACCAATACGTGATCAACCTTCAGAATATTCCATTTAAATTGATACCTTCGCGAGGACATAGTCATAATAAACAAAAAAAATACGCTTTCTCGTATTCTTCTCTGTAAACCCTTTCATTTGATATCCCTTACCATGGGAATGCATAAAAAATAAGTAGTCTGCCATCTTTGTGAGACTACCATAACTTAGCTAACCATGCATTGTCACCTATACAAAACATATATTATGCAACATTTCAGCTCAATCGGAAACCGGGAAGTGAGTCAAATTTATAATGTGTAATAATACCAGCCTATTACTGGCCCACTGCTGGGCAAGAGAAGGCACGATCATTGATCACCACGCTTGCTCAAGACGGGTTAGCGATTTCAGACTTATATTGTTAGTTAGTTACAGGTGAAGAAAACATGTCTTCATATAATGTGAATGTACATATCTCAGTGAATATATGAAAACTGTCATAATTGCCAAGTCTGACACGTTACTTTTAAACCGATAGCAACCAGTAGGCTCTTGCAAGTAAGATTACGATTTTTTTTATTAAAATGTCTTCGGCCTAGACGTAGTGACATTCTGTCAGCTTCAAGGATGATGGGAAAGTCACTAATGTATGGGTGACTTTGGTTACCGAATGGCAAGTCAATCCTGCAATAATGCGTGTAAAAGATCCTTAACAAAGCCGGTTCTCACTTGTTGTCCCAGTCATTGCAATTATATTTTATTGTTCTGGACCATACGACCGAAGTTCCAACTACTACAATATGTTTTGAGTCCTACCGTATAAAACAGTAGTTTCTTAGCAATAATTTTTACGTAGAGTTACTTAGTTTGATGCACAGAATGCTTGGTTGACGGCTTCCTGAAAGGTCATTTTGTTACACCTTGTAAGTCGTTGAAGAAATATGAATCGCTTTGAAAACGTTTTCATGTTGACCAGGCCCTCTGACTGAACACCTGCAATCACCAACAATGCGACTTATTCGTATTTTTGTAGAATAACTTATTTTAATTTTATATTTTAAAAAAAATGCCATGCAATATAGGTAGTGCTTGAAGTGTACTACTGAAACGGTGAATTGGGTATTCAATGTTCAAAGGTTCATATACAAATTACAAATTACCAAACTTAAAACATTAATAGCTCAACGTTTTGCAGTATACAATAGTAACTGTACAAATTATCCGTGAAGCTTTTTGAACACGAACCAAGCACGGGCAGTTGATATCTTATTTCACTCGTGAAAATTGAATTCAAAGCTATCACGTCAGAAAGGATCAATTGCACGCCTCATCGACTACAAAATGCAGTCGGACTAACGAGCTATACGAGATCCTCACTGACTGAATATTATTAAATTCTGCCTCGTTGCGAGTTCCAATCAACATTATTTTTAGGTTTCATGGTAACTGACATCTTTCCAAGTATTAATTACTTGCTTTGAATACCCATTCGAGCAATACGGTTAAAAATTTTCTCATGAAATAATTAATTTCCTTTACAAAAAGTGCTCGTTGCGCGGGAGGAATCAACAGTTGATTACTCCCTCGATATGCGAAATTTTCTCGGTAACAATGCTATATGTAGTGGGCAGTTAATTATTTTGTCTAATTATATATCATACTTTTATGGAAGTATTCTAGGATCGTGCTTGGCTGTGGGCAGGAGTGCGTCCCACGCACCCCGGGCGCCGCCGCCGGTGAGAGCGGGCGACGACGGCACCTCGCGCGGGGTTGCGGTGAAAGTGAGTGCGCGCCCCACCGCCGCGCGATGGGGTGCACCCCTATATAAAGAGACACTCAAGGTGAACTAATAGAGTAATAACAGATCCGGCGTCTTAGCTAGTGGAACAGCCGTTCCCCGCCTCATCATGAGAGGGACCTGGAGCAAAGTGGTCAGTGTTCAATCATTCCAAATATGTTCCAGAATTTTAATTACTCATAATTTTTTTCTTTGCTTTTTTTTTAATTTGTTAAAGTGATTTTATTTCAGTAGAAAAGTGCAAGTGATTCGCGTTTTTGTAGACCAAAACTATTAAGTATTAAGTAATATCTGAAAATGTCCTTTGAGAAAAAAATCTAAGTGAAATCTAGCAAACTTTTTGAGTCGACGTATTAACATAAATACTCCAGTTACGTTGCAGTGACTCTAGTTTTCAAAAGTTTATGTATGCCTAATTATAACTTTTTCGCGCTTTGAGTGGAAGTAAAACAAAGTGTTAATTAGTTTTACGCTGCCTACTACAAAGTTTACTTCGCAAATAAGTAGTTAACAACTAGTAGTAAAGATAAATATTGTCAGACATGACAAGTAAAATTTGCATTTTTCAATTTACTGTTAAATTATACACTCAAGTGATAATTGTCAAATATTATGTGCTCTGGTAGTGGTTTACCGGTGGGCATAGTTTTTATTTATAAGTGATAACTTTTAGCACGGAACAGAGTGCACAACTAGATCACTGCTGATTTAATTTGAAAGGTCGTGAAGATGCACCAGCTCGACCTGTGTGTGTGAAACTAGCACGCTGTCAGGTGTACATCAATGCATCTCGTCTCGGTGTCTCTGCTCGTGACAATAGCTTGCACTTTTTATTGATGCGTCGAGATTTTTCAATTCTGAATGCAACTTCTCGCTATTGTTGTTTTGGTACTTTAAATGAGCGGCAAATCTCTCTTGAAATAATGGCGATGAACTCGACCGGATTGCATAATGTGTTCTTCCGTTTTATAGGCGTTAGTCGGGTCACGATTTGCGATCTCGTTTTGGTAGGAATTATAACAAGTACACTCTCCGCCGTGAACGGGGCTGCATTCAGAATAATTATGTAGGTAGTATTGCGAAATATCACGCACAAATCCGCATTTGTGCGGGAAATGATAAAAGCTTTAACTTTTTGTTGTTTCCGTAAACAATGAAAATGTTAAAGCTTTAATGCTTTACATTTCCGCCTCAACAATTCGTGTAAACTTTTGAAATCAGGTGCATTTACTGTCGAGTACTCGAAATACATTCAGACTTGATTTGGGAATAATTACAAGGGTGTGAATTAAAATTTCCTACAACAAATTATCTGGGAAAATATCAAACAGCTGCTTGGAAAGTCTTTTTTTAAATTTTGGAGAACTTTTTATTTTAGCTTATCTCCAATTAGATGCGATAATTGATACGGGTCCAATTATGGAATTCTTACGATCTTTTATTGCAACGAGGTATGCTATGGTTGTTGTCGCCGGACGACGATGCCGACTGCCTCTCCAATGACTTGTGTAACTATTGCATAATGTCGGCCAAATGTTGTATTGTATTATTAAATTAGTTAGCCGCATGTGTGAACTATCGCTAACGCAGCAGATGTACATTGACTTTCTCAAGTTATTTTCACTGTCCTTTACGTAAACGTAAACTCTTTCCGGACTTGCTAAATTAATATGGCGTTCTATGTGGGTGTAGTGGCTCTCTAAAACCTTATGCTGCTTTATTAAAACATATCCTTAAAAAGGAAGCGTTATGTAGGTAATTTGATATAATTTATTAGGTATATTTATTTAAATCTTACGTCACTCCACGAGTTGCAGTTTGGGTTGACCTAGTAGCCATAGTCCATACATGGCATACTTTAGTGTTCTCAAAACATCGATTTCTTACATAACCGTTGAACTTGATGGATCCGGGTTGTTCGTAAACGGGTTTCACATACGATGGGTGCCCTAAATTTGTATTACATTAATGATATTATATATAATTAAATATTGTTCTTCGTATGGGAGGTAATGAGGCTTGTGTTTTTGCTCGAAACTTGATTTTCCGGTAGCATTAAGTGTTCTAGAAAGCATGTACCTATAAGATGGTCGGTGGCAGGCGGCTAGCAGCTAGTTAAACATTCGCTTCCTAGATCCGCTCGACCTGCGAATTAGCCGGGCGTGTTCTAATGCCCCCCTCTCGCCCCCTCTCACTCGGACAAGTCGGCTTATGCTCACTTTCGTTTTGTGAATCACATAAACGAACTGACGTAATACATTGAGGACCGCATTCATTTAACTACCTACTTATTATTATTTCTATCTTTAAGAAAAAGTTTAGGCTTGCTGGTGTGAGAACAATGTTATCAAAAGCTATGCGACATTTCCTCTGAAGCTGTTGTCTTAACATAACATTATTTTTATTTTTTTCCTTTTATATTTTTGCTGTGCGATATTTGGGAAGCTTTGCGTTTATTTGTAGTGATCTAATTTTAACAAAGTTTTTCTTTGTTTCAGATTACCCTAGCGGTAATTGTACAAATCGCTCTAGTTTCTGGAAAGGCGTTATTACCACAAAATCAACAAGCACAGCAACAGGTAGAACAGAAGCAGTACACAGCTCAGAAGCGAGTCGGCTACGACTACCCCTCCCCCCCGCACGACCTCATCAACCCCTTCCAGGAGCATGATGACCTGCACACGCACGACGACCACCACGAGGTGATCGACCACCACGAGGAGCACGATCACCACGACTTCGGCCACCACGAGCACCACGACTTCGGTGACCACGAGCACCACGACTTCGGTGACCACGAGCACGACGACCACCACGACCACCACGACCACCACGCCATCCACCAGGAACACCATGTGGAGGACCACCACGAGGAGCACCACGAACACCATGAACATCACCCTCATCCTGACCCTGGCTACTGGAAGAAGAAGCTCATTTGGAAACCTGGATGGAAGAAAATTTGGAAGCCAGCCAAGAAACAAATCTGGAACCCATCATGGAAAAAGATATGGAAGCCTGTGTGGAAACCTACTAAAAAACCCGTGTGGAAGGAAATTAAAGTTCCTGACTGGAAAAAAATCTACAAACCTGAATGGAAACACATAAAAGTACCAGCTTGGAAAGATATAAAAGTTCCTGATTGGAAGAAAATTACAGTCCCTGTGTACAAGGACATCGTGGTGCCAGGATGGAAAGAAATACAAGTTCCTGCTTGGAAGAAAGTCTGGGTCCCCGAATGGGTTAAAGTTGGCGTCCCTGGTGAAAAGTACTTAGGAAAAGATCATGATGGATGGGAATACACTTCTCACGATCTGTGGAAGAAAAAGTTAGTTTGGAAACCAATTTGGAAAAAATACTGGAAACCAGCCAAAAAGCAAATCTGGATTCCAGACAAGAAGTTGGTATGGAAGGATGAATGGAAGCAGATCTGGAGGACTGAGAAGAAACAAATATGGGTCGATGACAAAAAGTTGGTCTGGAAGGAAGCTTGGAAACAAATCTGGAAGCCATCAAAGAAATTGATTTGGGTGCCTGACAAGAAACTGGAATGGAAGGAAGCGTGGAAACAGATCTGGGTGCCTGGGTGGAAAGAGATTTGGGTTCCAGGTGTGAAGAAAATCTGGAGGCCCGTATGGATATCTGAATGGTTTCCGTCCCCCGATCATCACGAGCACCACCATGAGTCCCACCACGAGTCGCACGGCTGGGACAGGAGTGACCTCACCGACAACAACACAGCAGAAAGCCAGAAAGTATCTGTCAAAGTAGAGCCAAAGAAGCAGGCGCCGAAAAAAGAAGTACAAAAGCAAACACTGAAGTCATGGCTATTCCCCGAATAATGATTATACCTACTTAACCAAATTAAAAGCTTTTATGTAGATGTTCTTTATAGGTATATCCGGCAATCGGATTTAAAAGTGCTTGTCTAGAAAGCGTTATAATGCCATAAGAAAGCGAAGACTGTAAGCACGTACCGCAGGCGTCGCGAGGATAGCGAACTGGCCGGAGCACAGGAACAATCACATCATGGCTTCTCATGTAGGTAAATGACATTTGAATAACATTTTGGATTGCCATGCGAAAACTGCAAGTCAGCGATGCGATTGTTTCTAGGCCCGTGAATACAAAATCTTATAAAAGTTCACAGTAAAGTTTAAATGATATCGTTATTTATAGTATGTCTAAGCTTTAAAGTGTTTGTGTAATATTTGTTGTCGTAGATCGTTGGATACTCAGAGCTCGTTGTCTGTACACTACCCACTGATGCTATGTGTTTTGTTGTTGATTAGCTAATTATTTTAAGTTTTATTGTAGGTCTTTAGATTTTAGTTTTGCGGAACCAATGAAATAAATGTTATGTACTATTAAAATACGTTCTGGTTTTAATTACAAAACTTTTGAGACTTAAGTAAGTACACATTGGCTTGACATTATCATATTAACTTCAGAGGTAAGAAAATGGTTGTTTTCCTGTAACACAATATTTTTCTCAACGTGATGATTACAATCACAACAAGTAGCTTCGATATACCTCGTTAGATTCTAATATACCAGAGTAGCAATATATTCAGTAACTCTAAATAAGGATCAAGTATTAATAACCTACCAATTGGGAGTTAATAATAACTCATATTCACGCTATTCATCCTGTGTTCTCTCTTCTGAATTTTGCGTCATTCCTAATTATAGGTGTTATCCTGGCATGTAATCTATATATTATTATAGGATTGGGATTCTGTGATCACCGGCGTTTCAACGTGAGATTTTTAACGTTAACACTACGATGAAATGTTCTTCTTTGAATGTCAATCCATAAGCAGCGCTTATAGTTCAAGGCTGTCCAAGGCTCACTTACTTTTTCCGCCGGACAGCAGAACAGGAACAGCGGAAGACCAAGGTTTTAGGCAGTACGCAGCAACTCTAGTTTTAATAAGGTTAAGTAAGAATAAGGGTTCATGGTCAGGAAACTTCAGTGATCAATAACTTAGCAATACTGGTTACTGTTCAAGTATAAAGAACACGCAGGGCGCTGCGGTTTCGAAACCTGCAAATAAAAATGAAAGGGAAACTGCAAAGAAAGAAATTTCGATTTCTGTAAGACTCAAATGGCTAACACGCTTAAGTTATGTTTTATTTTTCTGTATCGAAGGCCAGGTCTAAGTGGTTGTGAAGAAGGGACGCTATGTTAACTAAAAACTACTTCAGGGCCTAGACAAAGTACTATTGTATCGATACCGATGGCGGAAATGTCAAAAATATAATTAATGTTCGACAAGCTGTACGAATTTCCTCTTTCGTAGGCCCTGAGTCCAGAAAAAAGTTAATTAAAATAGAAGATAATTAAGTCATTGATAATTAACTCGGAGTAATCCCTTTAGACACAACTGCATCGAAGGGGGAGGTTCTGTTAGATGTGAGACTCTGAAAGCGAACGGCTTCCTATGACATACAACAGCGCGCCTAGGTAGTGTAGGTAGATACCTCTCAGTAGATACTTACAACGATTCACATGCATTAACCTATTGTTTTTGCACCTTCATACTTTACCTTCGCACACTATTCATTCATAAAATTATTACATCTTATCTCACATAAAAAGGCCAAATGCTAATGGCTGAAAGATTATACAACAAAACGCGTTTGTTTCATTATATAAACAAAGGCACTATTGTTTTATTAAGTTTATTTGCAGGTTAATTACATTTATGTTCTGAAATAAGATACTGTGGATCATAATGGCGCTGATGTTAACAATGAGTAAGTATTTCGGTTAGCACGTTCTCTATCTGGTTAAAAATGGCATTTCGAGCAACCAGTAAACACCACACACCAGTAGCGAAGACTCAATTTCTATAAGAAGTAAGCCAGTGCATATTTTTAATGTGATTATATTATTTGTCTATAGAATACTGACTGTGTCATTTGTCAAAGGGAACCCGGTAGGAATCGAGTTGTATGAAACCTTCACCACTGCCACACACTTCGCTCTCTTTCCTAGACGAAAGGTCGTTCAAATAGATCGAACCACAGTGTGTTGCTGTCAACACACGTAAAGATTACTTAATCACCCAAACCGAACTGGTTTCCAGAATCGATATTTTGAATATCGATTTCGGATGCAAGTTCGGCTTTAATTATGCTAGACAGTAGTGGGTGTAGACAAACCACGTATCCTGAAGTTTGCAAAGATGTTATATGAAGTAGTACCACACCGTACTTCGTCAGCCTATTTTAGACTTTTTAAGTACTCGTTATCATGTGCGGAGGCTGCGGATGTTGCTGTGGCGGTTGCGGAGGATGCTGCTGTTCGAAGATTTGCTAGAGGCACGAGGAAACTCTATTCCTCGCAAACAAGCCATGGTGTCTCCGTCGAAGATGCGCACTTTCGACTCCTTGATGTTTGTCACTTCCGTGCCGTTTTGTGCGAATAAACTACTATAAATAAATAAATAAGCTCTAATATCTACAAATCAAGCAGCCACGGATACAAGCACCCGCGACGGTTTATCATAAAGGAGTCTGCACACTACAATCATCCCATGATATGGGATAGTAAACATAATAATGAAACATTTAAAAAGTATTTGTAAACTGAATCTGATATCTAATCTAATCACGAAAGTCAAATAAATGCCTAATTAGTCGAGTTGACACATTCATAACATCAAAAGAGAATTTAAACATTCCGATGATGAGTGCTCATTCAGTACTGCAAATTCTTTCTAACCTGACATTTTCAAAAGGCTTTTGAAATCGAACCGAATATTTCGCTGGAAGTCATTTACAACTGAAATCATCATCGCCAATCACCATCAATAGGATGCCATGAGAAATACCATCGTCAATAGTCTGTTTATGATCGATTCTGTCAAAGGAGAGATTCTGTGAAAATTCCGGCCCATTTGTGAGAACTCATTTGCTTTTGTATTCCATTGGCTACCTATACAAATAAATGAAATTGAAGTGTCTATTTGTGATATCGAAATAACAGCTTTTAACTGAATAAATATATTCGGAACTTATAACAAAAAACTTATATTTTTTCAGTCGGTCTGTTTGTTCCGGCTAATCTCCAAAACGGCTGGACCGATTTTGACGGGACGTTTACTGGCAGATAGCTGATGTTATAAGGACTAACTTAGGCTACTTTTATTTTCGAAAAATAATTAGGGTTCCGTGCAAAAATTTTCAAATAAAAAGGTGTCTGACAAATGATTCTTTTTAGTGCAATACCTAGAGACGTTAAAAAAAAATCCGTGACACCCACACATAGATTTCTATTAAACACGGAAACGCCTAACTAGGTATAATATTTCTCGGACATAATATTGTAAACACATAACAAGTATAAGTAATATACTATAACTGTGCAGAGAAAGTACACTCGTCAACTTTAACCAGCCATGGCCTGAGGGCCTCATAATTTTTATAGTTTCTAATTGTATAACTTTAAACCCAGTAAATGTAAGATTTACGTACTTTGAGTACATTACATAATAAACGGAAAGATTATAACCAGTTTAAAACAACCAAAATAGCCTAGTGGTCGCGGTAGGGTTTCCCAGGACCATAATTTATAAGATTTCCGGAATTTCTTTCCGCAATATTTTTTACAACGATATTATCAATCGAGGAACGTTTGTTGTAGAACGTTTTGGTGTGCCATAAATATAAGATATATACAACATTATTTTTAGTATATGCGAAACCTGAATATAGTTTGTTCAGAATAAGTAACTGAATCGATTCCAATAATTTTTAAACTATGTTATATTTTGTCCCAAAAATATTTAAGAAAAGTTACAAGTTGGACACCGAGCGACACTAAGTACCTATCGAAATAATTTGGGTACCTACTGCCAAATTATTATTATCAATGAGCTCAAGACGACGCTGGAGGCGCGCGCGCGGCAGTGGCGCGTGGTGGCCGCGTTTTTGTGCGGACAACCAGGAAAAAGAATAAGCTTTTAACTTTGTGATTTTTCATGATACCTACAGTTGTGAAATTTTGTATGTATGGATTCTTTACATAAAAATAGTAGACACGTGTTTCAGGTTTCGCATATAATAAAACTAATGTTGGATATCGTAAACGCTACTTACATTATATTGTTACCTATGCAAATGATACTTTTGATTCATCATTCGTTGCATTCATTAAAAAATATTTTATAAAATCACAGAGAGGTTGGGAAGGAGAAATGGGAGGCCTTTGCCCAGCAGTGGGCAAAGGCCTCCCATTTCACACAATGCAGGCTATCAAAAAAAAAAAAATGAACGGTTTAAAAATTCTAATTTAAGTAATTTCAGACGTTTTAGAATTCCACTAGAAATTCCGGACATATGTATGGCCATACTGTCTCAAATTGGAGTCTCTTCGTTGTCACGTGATTGGTTTTCATCATATCTTCGTGGTCGCCAAAAGGCGGTGCGCGCTGATCAGGATTGCTCTGACTGGTGCGACCTGGTAACTGGTGTTCCACAAGGCGGTATACTCTCTCCTCTCTTATTCTCATTATTTATAAACTCCATTACTGCTGTCCTCAAATGTTCTTACCATATGTACGCTGATGACTTACAACTATACGCTCAGTCATACAGTCAGACATTGCCAACCTTGACAGTTGCATTTCATCACTCAATGCTGATCTTCGAACTATCGAAGAATGGTCTGGCAAATTCGGGGTTTCTGTTAACGTTGGGAAATGTCAAGCCATCCTCATTGGTAGTTCTTACCATTTGAGAAATGTGAACACTAGCCAACTTATGCCACTAATGTACGAGAACTCCGTCATTTCTCTTTCACCTCACGTAAAAGACTTGGGTCTATACATTGACAGCAGTTTAAGTTGGAATAAACACGTGGCTCAGGTGAGTCAGAAAGTCACGTTCTCACTGCGGTCTCTCTATAGATTCAAGCATTTCCTCCCATCTAGCACCAAACTCACGTTGGTCCAGTCACTTGTGCTCCCCATCATCGACTATGCTGATGTTTGTTATTCTGATCTTTCCCAAGAACTTCTAAATAAATTGGATCGTCTTCTCAACAATTGTATTCGCTTTGTTTTTGGCCTTCGTAAATACGATCACGTTTCTTCCTTCCGTTCTCAGCTTAAATGGTTGCCTATCCGACTCAGGAGATCCCTCAGATCTCTCTGCATGCTCTTCACGATTATGAACGATCAATGTGCTCCTGATTACCTAAAAACTTATTTCAAAGTGTTGGGCAGTTCTCACAGTCGTAACCTTCGAGCTTCCAAGAATCTACTTCTCCAAATTCCTTCACACCGCACTGGATTTATGTCAAATTCTTACGCTATCTCTACTATAAAGCTCTGGAACGCGCTACCTTTTGGCATTAAAAAAGCTGAAAGCAAATTCAGTTTTAAAAGAAAAGTGCGTAACCACTATTTAAGTCAGAATAAATAGCTCTCTCTCTATTAGAAGTCGAGTCATGGTAATTATTATTAGGTTTCTCGTTTTTAATTTTGGTATTTGTTAAATTATGTATTAGTTTATTTTATTTGTATATAAGTATTAGTATCATTATAAGTGCCTATATAAATTTTCGATAGCAAGAAGTTATTTTTATATATTTATTTTGTACCCTATCACAATGTTTTCTTATTTAACCCAAAGGTTGACTGGTAGAGAATGCCTTGTGGCATTAAGTCCGCCTATGTATCACTATTGTACATGAAGTTTAAATAAATAAATAAATAAATATGGGAACCCTTGTCGCGACCTGACAGCGCAGCGTGGGGGCCTGATAATTTATAATATCTAATTATCATAAGTGTGACACCTTAGTCCCATATGGGACAGCTAAGCTAGATCATGCTGGATGGTAAGTGTACCCACTTATCACCATCCACCACCATAATCCACGAACATTTTATCCGCTTCCTCTTAACGAGTCGATGGCAATTTTTTATTAAATATGTTTGGCCTAAAATTTAGCTACGCGAACCCGGCTCGCTGTTGCAGTCATAAGATCGTCAAGTGCACAGGTGTTAGGGCATGCAGCGCAAGATGGAAGATGGGCCATTGTCTGTGGAGACACGCCGCATACACATTTGAGATCTGAGAATGATCCCCCATCTGAAGAGATCTTTGCTACGGCTGACTTGGGTTCGGAGTCTATTCAGAGATTTCCAAGTCGGCCACGGCAAAGCATGCCCAGGTGGATCCGCTGTCCGTGTTCAATACAATTTTAAATGCCAAAATGTCAATGCAGTACCAAAATACAAAGGTGACGTGACAGCCGGAAATTGACACCTGGAAAACCAATCCAATTGTAAAATGAAAGTTTGCAAAACCTGTTGTTAGCACTGACTGTATTACTGAACTTCGAAAATAAAAAAATAAAAAATTATAAAAAGCCCACTGTCACTTTAACATTTTGCTCGTTAAAATGGTGCTACAATGTCGCGGCGGGGAACCGCTGAACTAAAAAAAATATTCAGTAGTTTCGTATGGTTTCTAACTAGTATAGATAATTTTATTTACTAGTATATTATAATTTTTATTCCGAATAATGTTATTTTTGTTAACCGACTTCCAAAAAGAAAAGGTTATTAAATCGTCTGTTTTTTTTTTTTGTTTGAATATTCAGCGATATCTTGCCAATTTTGTTTGTACGATTTTATTTCGCGGTGGTCGCGTTTAAATTTGGTGAAAATCTGATGCTGATCTTCGGAGATATACAATTGAGTTCTTCAAAAATAGACAGCAAGTCTGTCGTAATTTTCTTTTTATTGGGGAGCTTTTTACAACGTGAATTGTTAAAAATGTAAAATTGATGCAGGAAAATTTTATATAGGATTAATATCCTATACAAAATTTTCAACTAAAAATAGAAAAATAAAAAACCTTTTTGCAAAAAATGAAACCGACTTCAAAAAAAAAACCAAAAAGTGCAAAATAACTCTAGCTTCAGGAGTAGGTGGCCAAAAAAAAATATTCAAACAAACAAAGACTTCGGAAGCTAGAGTTATTTTTAACTTTGTCGGTATTAGGTAAAACAAGGTTTGCAAAGTCCGTAGTATTTAGATGGGTTGTAGGTACCTAAAACTTGGAATGTCGCTGAATTTGTTACAAGGATGTTATATAGAAATAAAACCACCCTCTGTAAAGGGTGTAAATAGATCCTTAACATATCCGAAAGGCACTTGTTCTCCCCGTCTTTGCGATATTTTTTTTGTTCTAGACCATACCTAACCTTCTAGTTACGGAGATATTGGGAGTCAAAGTTCCAACTTTTTCACAAGTTTTTTTGTAATACATTTTTGTAATGTATGATTTTTACTTTACACACCTCCACGACCCCCGTACTATTCAATCCATTCATCAGCACAATACTTTGAGTGCTTTCCACCGAGTCCTACTGTAAAACGTGATTTTTCACCCCAAAAAAAAAGTCGATACCCAGCAATAATTTTCGCGTAAAGTTACTTAGTTTGATGTACAGAATGCTTGGTTGACGGATACATGAAGGGTCTGTTTACACCCTGTGTAAGTAGCTACCTAATTGATTTAAGCTATATTCTACAACTGCACGCCGTTCTAAGTTCTTTGTTAACTATCTACTTCAACGCATGTTATGATTCAGAACTTGGAATAATGAATATGTGTAACGCACACATACCTATTCTTTATGTAACAAAGAAAGTGACCTCTCGAAGCGAGCGCACGTAAACTTGCGCAGTTACCTTTTTAGCAAGTGTACTAGGTGTACCAGCTGATGCCGTAACAACTTGTTTATCTTATGTATTGAAGGTAGTTAGAGCCTGCCTCCGCTGGACACTTTCAGCCATAACTATAGACAGACGGAAATGTTGACATTGTTTTCAGTCAGACTTTCTTGAGATTAAATGTGTGAGCTAAGCGGTGAAGCGTCGTTTTACTATTATGTACATCTCTGCACAACCCTTCGGAGATAACAGGCGTGATGATGCTTGTGCGTGCGTTGTTATTAGAAAGTGTTATAGTTAAATATTATTAATATTTATTTACATGCACCATCAATATTGATTGATGGTTCGTAGTTGATAGAATGCAAAAAGCTTTTTAATTGCAACTTACTGCTTAATGGCATAGCTTAACATCTTCATCTGCTTCGTCATAAGACTACTACAGCTAGTTCACAATAGCTACCTATTGAACATCTCTACAATGAATCATACGACTACTAGCCAGCCCGCGACCATCGTAGGTCCACTTAGCTTCTGTGTTCTATTTTACCTTTGTTGATTCGACGTCCCCTGCGAATATAAGTCGAAACCTTAGTTCTCTGTCGGTTTACTTAATTCCGACCCTTTCAAGAGTCTCCAAGCATAGCTCTTTCATATATCTTGTTGACTGGCCTTAAGTTTGTGAACCAGTTCTGCCGTGAGTGTTCAAATCTTCGGAAGTTTTTAGGTATAAGGCCAACCTTACGCACTTGTTAATGAAATGCCTTTTGGCAACGTCATAAGAATAGACGACGAGAAAACTAGACACAAACACCGCTGCGGTGTAGCTAAGGCCAAGTTCTAAGTAGGAATACTCGTTTCTCGTGCTTTATCACCGCCGTTAGAAAAATTGAATTTAAAACTGGCCTAAAATTGTACCTAAAGTATCAAAACAAGCGCTTTTGTGGCTTCTGCGTGTGTGTCTGTGGTCTATCTATCAATGCTTATTGCACAGCTGGGCCGGTACCTTTCAATAAGATTCGAGGTTGTCCCGCCTCGATCTTCGCTGCCATCCTGTGAATGAGACGAGCGAACGAGATTAAAATGCTGGTTGAGAGACAGTTTTGTCAGTCGGATGCACGAAGCAATAAGAAAGCGCAACAGAAACTAAGATCTAAGTTCGCACTGAAGGACAAGTGGTGGAAGGAGAAAACTGCTGAACTACAGCACTGTGCCGATACACACCAAACTGTCAAATTTTTCGAGAGTTATAAATAGCACCCATGTACACAAAAAAAACAGACAACACCGTGTTACAAGTTGAACTGATGTAATAACGCGATGAGCATTTTAATAATGTCTTAAATCCTGATTCACTTAGCGCTGATCTATCTCTATCATACATAAAATACCTATACTCTTGATGATTTGCCAGTTATTTTCACAGGATTCGATCCAGTGATCTGCAAGATGTACAAGGAGAAGAGAGACGTCTCCAATTACAGCTCATACCGAGGTATATCATTGCTTTCTAATGCCGGTAAAACTCTTGAGCATTTGTATAATTAACAGCCGCCTAAGCAATCTTGCTGAAAAATATCTGCCTGAGAGTCAATGTGGCTTTCGCCCTAGCTGTGCCCTAGCAGAGGAAAGTTTCCCCACTTATATCAAAATATAGGTACTATATTTTGTCGCAGAGACTTGGCGTGCATACAAAATGACAAAAAATAAAAGAAGAAACAACGCTTAACAAATATAGTTACTAGTCATCATTGCTTACAAGACACAAATCCTCATCATGTGAAGTTGATAAAGCTACACTGAACCTAGATGGGCAACCACTAGAGGAAGTATTGCACTTCAAGTATCTTGG
Source organism: Noctua janthe (assembly GCA_910589295.1). Classification (NCBI taxonomy): domain Eukaryota; kingdom Metazoa; phylum Arthropoda; class Insecta; order Lepidoptera; family Noctuidae; genus Noctua; species Noctua janthe. Next base: position 11,028,577 of record OU342552.1, read on the forward strand.
AAGCAACATTACGCATGAAAATAACCTTGCGTCGGAGATACCATCGCGCATTTCAAATGCCGCTGCGAACTTTGAACGGCTTAATGACCATGCCTGGAGATCCTATGATCTGAATCTACTACCAAAAAATTATATTTCTAAGGCACTTTATTATACCTATTCTGAAAGGGTCTCCTGGGTCAAAAGGGTTCTTGGTTGGTTTGTTAGACCTTTAGTTCGGGTACTTAACAGGAAATATTAAAGTGTTTATTTAAGGCCGTTATCGAAATCGATAAGGCCCATGAAATATATTTTTTTCGGGTTTCATGGTTTGAACCTGCGGACTTAACATTTTTTGCGACCTTATGCGTAGCTGCTACCTACCATCAATCTAACTTTCTTGTTCTATGAAGAATCACGCGAACATAAAGTACTCCTAGCGCCCTCTAGTACTCCGGCCAGAAAATATTACAATGAATGTACACACGTGCGTCTCCTGAACGAATGAACTCTTCGTAGTCTTCCTTAGCATGATTAGTAATATTTCTAATAATCTGATTAGGGTTGGGTCTGATAGGTAGTAATCAGTGTACTATTAATACCCAAATCCTATTTTTTACAAAATGTATTTGTTCTAGTGATGAGTTTAAAAAGACTAACTATCAAACATGAAAAAAAAACAAAGTTTGACGGTTTCTACGTCATCATCGTCGACGTCGTCCGGGCGTCGAGGAATCGGACGAAATGACGATACCAAAAGGTCTTTGTTGGCACGCTTTTGCTAATTCGTCTATGATTTTTGTTATTTAGTAAATGTTCTAAGGAAGAGACTTCTCACTAGATTTATAACTAGCTAACATTGATTTCGCTTGCCTTGAATTTGAAACAACTTAAAAATGCCTCCGGTAAGCAATTTATTGTAATTTCAGATGATAGAGCACATTTTGTAGATTATCTTTTAATTATTCACTGAACCCACTTATTCCAATGCCGTCATTTTAAAAACACACACTTTTATCACACTTACTGGTCCATTAAATCAAATAACCTAAACTTGAAACAGTAATTTCTGTAAATATGAGATACCACTCGACCATTTACTACTTTGAAATTGCACCCTAAGATATTTGTGGTAGAATAGACTGCTGCTGGGCCTAATAGAAAAATATTCAGGAAGTTTTTCCTTTATAGTAAACAGTATATTATTAAATATTTTCTGACCAACATTCATTTTTGTAACATTCAACAACTGAGTGATCTCTTGAGAACTATAATAATAACACGACGTAGTTCTGCCATAATAAGCCAACCTACAATTTTTTATTAGTTCATTTACATATTATGTCAAACTGATCCATCATTCCAAGTTTGGTATATTACTATTTCAGTCTCATATACATCATAAACATATGCTTGAATGACATATATTATAATACAAATTATACCAACCCCAAGTACCAAGGCACCAGGGCTGACAGAAAAAGAGTGACATTAATTATCTTGTAGGTCCATGTCCGTAAACTTTATCATCTGCCTAGCCTTTTTCCAACAATGTTGGGGTCGGCTGCCAGTCTATGCGGACACAGCTAAATACTAACATTTTACATGGAGTCAGTAGACTACCTGTAACCATAACAACTGTCAAAGATGCCCATAAGTATACACATATCTTTATTAATTTTAAATAATTTCCATTACAGCCTCCTAAAGGGAAAGCCCCCACCAAAGGTGCTAAACAGATTTTGATGGAGAATGTGTCAACTATAAGCTTTTACCGCATGATGGCACTTGGAGCAAGTGCAGCTTATGGAGTTGTCTCCCTTGGATTTTATTGGGACAACTTTACCGGTGGAATTATTGTAAGTTAAGCGTCTCATAAACTATCCAATGCTGCAACAGTCCAATACTATTTAGTTAAATACGTGATAACATTGTTTTCATTTTCTTTACAGTTCTTGAATATTCTTATTCTATCAATATACATAGGGTGCTACCAAATGATGAGATACATTAGTCGGCCTACATATACAGAAAACAATCAACTCATTGACCCCGGTCTTGACTTGAATATGGAGGGTGGCATGGGCGAGTAAGTATACTCTAATCTATTTTGTAGCAGATATTTTGGTACTAGTTGTGCCCTGCAGTTTCACCTGTGTTTTTTTTTTCACTGCTCCAAAGGGTCGTTCTTTAATCACGTGAGGTTTAAACAGGGGGGAGGATATCAGAAAAAATCAAAGGATAAAGTGATAATCATGTATATTTTTTTCATGGGACGAAAAACATTAATTTTATGTGTTACGTGTTATTTTTTTTACCAATAATTAATTAAAACTTGAACAAGCAATTTTTTTTTCTAAAAATACCTGAGCATGCAATTTTATCTAAAAAATCCTACAGAAAATATGTTTTTATTAACCCAATTTCTAAAACTATCTGATCTTTTCAATAATAAAAAATCGGGTGATGCTGGGAGGCAGGAGTAGGTTAAAACCTCACGACGTATCACCAAGAGGGCGGGCTATAAAAGTGACATAAAGAACCTCACGTGATTAAAGGAGGTGATGTTAAGTAACCTAGAACCTTCCTCAGGGATTGGGCTATTAAATGCAAAAAGAGTAATTCAAATCCGATTGGTAGTTCAAGATACAAAAAAACAAACTCTTCGGCTTTATTATACTAGATTAGATGAATTGTTCTAAAGACAAATATTATAGATCCTAAATATGATGCAGTAATCCAAAAAAAAAGAGTAGTAAGAGAATAACTTAAAATAGTTATCTTAACAGAGCAATGATATAAAGGACATGTAACATTATATTGGCGTAAGAGCACTTTTTCTTGGTTCCAGTTATTACATATATTTTCTTAGTGCTTTGAGAAATAAAACCAGTTTATTCTTATTACATAATAAAGCTTCCATCAGCCGCAATGAAATAAATTATTAACAAGTACAAAACCATTTACACAATGGCCAAGTCATTATAGACATTAGCATACTTACTAAGAAACAAACTTGTGTCACAAATACCTATTAATGTTATCCTAAGACCAATGTGTTGCCATTAATATTTGTGGGTGTATTATACATATTAATAGTTAGTGGTTTATTACAAGGTATAGTATTCTTTCCCATATTAAAGTTTTGAAAATACAAATTAATTAAAATTTAAAATAGACTTTCCACAATTTGAAAATAATATTTTCACTGTAAATTTCCTTTGGTACACAAAAATGTTGGAATAGCCACACCTGCATTGCAGATAGCACATCAAATGCATAACTAAATAATAACAACACAACTTTAGCAAACACTATATTTCTAATATTCAAATAAGTAAATATTGTTGCATTTTATTAATGTACATTTCATGTCAACTCATTTTCTCTGTAATAAATGGGTAATTTATTTATTAAACAATGCTTATATTTCAGACATGTGAAAGACATAGTGATATTATCATCGATAACACACGTTCTCGCAGCAGTGTCGAACTATTTCTGGCTGTTGCTACTGTTACTGCCAGCAAGGGCATTTTGGCTGCTATGGGTCAATGTGCTTGGTCCTTGGTTCTTCCAAGAGGTGCCTCAAGACACGGAACAAGATGAAAAGAAAAAGAAAAAAATGGAAAGAAAGATGAAAAGATATCAACAGTAATTCTAATTTGGTTTTGAAAACAGCTAAATGCAAATGCTCAGTTCTCATTCAAATGACACGGTTAATTAGTAGAATAATTGATAGCCATCAAAGAATTGCTTGCTTTCCGGTAACGCGCCTTGTTGCAACATTTTGTTTTCAGTTACATGTTACTAGAAATACAAATATTCATATTTTTTTAATGTAGATACAGTTACATTTATCAGATGCTATTTCCATGAGATCAAATGCTTTTTATATATTGTTTTTCTTGTATTATAATATCTGCACTTATTCTTCAATACTTTAAGCACACTTTTACTTATTCCTTGTGTAGTTAAGTACCATGTATTTTGCTGCTCAAGAGGGTGTAAAAGAATGTCTTTTCTTCTGGCTGCATAATTTATTTACAAGTAGCGGCTTTCCGAATTTTTAGGTTTTTTCAATCACATATAAGTAACATTTATCTGTACTTATTCATATTTGTAGAAAGAACAAATAATTATATTTTTTACTAGTTTGAACAAGGTAGTGGAATAAGTAGGTGCTTATATGCATTGGCCTGCATGTCATGATGTTAAGTACAATGTATAATTTTCTTGTGTCCAAGATGGTGGTGCAACTAAGAATTAATTGTGTAATATCACCGTCTTATATGTTACAATTATACATATTGTTGTTATAATTGACTGCTCCAATGTGTTTCACGATAACTGCCATTATTGAATAGCTTGTTTTACTATGTGAGGTAATTGCACATAATTATTGAAATATGTTCTATTTAAAGAACTTAAGAATAATAATTAAATGTTACACATTGTTAATTGTACTTCAGACAGTAATAATGTAATTTTGTACTTTTGCAAATATTTAAATCATAATCATGCTGAATACATTGACTATATATAAAATTATTATTGAGATATTTTATTTATTCATTGTAATCACAGTTTTCTGTGGTTATACTTGTATTATGTAATGGATAATAGCTAAATATTTTAAATTTTATAGGTAACTTATTATTTCTGTAGTTGAATAATTGATTAGTGATAATATCCTTTATACATTGATACATTTTTGTGTCATCTGTAAAGTCCAGTTTTGTCAACTCTCTCAGACTCTGACTAACGAAAATTATGTTTGTATTTATTTTATTTCTGCTATCTGAGAAATTATTTGTTATGGCATAAGGTGTTTACTTGAGTTGTTTTCATTTTATCTTCTTATGACTTAATAAAATTACTTTCAGTCAATGGTTTCTGGGTGTCCTTTAGGTTCAAGTACATTCAGTATTTGGTGTTTGTTGAGTTGATCAATCATAATCTAAGAGTTACAGACTTTGTAAGCAATAAGTTTACTTTTATAATTGTAACTATTGAGGACTGAAACTTCATCACCAATGGTACAGACAAGTACCTGATTTAGATGCAAATACGGAAATCAAGTCCTCAATTTACTTGTTTACATAGTATTTGTAAACGCCCTGAATTGTTTCTTCGAAAACAAAATCAGATGGGCATTACTGTGCCTTCACAAAGTTTATAATTATGTCATGCTGATTTCTCGTAGTCACGTTTTAGTCAGTATGACATTTTTGAACAATAAATTATACAAGTTACACTTACACCGAAATAATAGCTAAGACTTATTCATAATCTAGCTTGCGGCGATATTACTAAATATTAACATAGATTAGTTCATGTAGATTATCAAAGAGTTACAGTATGTAGGTAGTTCCTAAACATAATATTAATGCAATAAATAGCCTTCACACGTCTTAAACTCCAATTACATAGATTTAAATGTAGATTTATTTTTGCACAAGCATCAAGCAATATATTGAAAAATTTATAAAGATTTTTATACGACAATATGTACAATTTTATAAATACATACGGCTTGGTGGCCACTTTGATCTGTAACTTAATCTGGGGAGAAGGTCAAGTGAGCGCTTGGCCTGGCCCCAGACATCTCCCACTGCCTTTATGCCTGCCCGGTGCCTTAATGTGTACTTTTCCTGAGTGCATTACCCTTATACAGTGTTATTGACTACACGAATCGTTTCGTGTTGATAATATTAATATTTTTCGTTCAGAGCGGCCAAGGTACAATATAAACAAATTAAAGCTAACGAGCACAAAAAGTACCTAAAGACATATATACAAAAGAACCTCCGACTCATTCATTGTTTTTTATAAATATAAATAAAATTCATTTACTTCAGGCAAGATGCCATAGAAAAGATAAATTTAAAAAATTAAACATTAAAAAAATACATAAAAATTAAAACCTGAGGTGGCCAGTGTAAAGCGACCGACAGTACGCATTGAACAGAGTGACTTTTACTTGATTGGTAGATTTAGCGAAACGCCGCGCAAGCATGTTACTTTCAGTGCCAACATTCTCCTGTCTTTTTAAGTCCTCATCATCTCGCAGTTTATCCTTTACGATATGACTAAGATATTTAAAACTCTTAACAACTTTTAGTTTGGTGTTACATAATGATATATCAAGCTTAGGTAATGGACTGTTATCGTATCTCTAAAAACCATCAATTTTGTTTTCTTAACATTAGATTTGAGATCATACTTACTAGCGTACACTTCACAGATGTTCAGTAGCTTTTGCAACGCCTTGACAGAGGAGCTGAGCAGAACCATATCGTCTGCGTAATTGAGTTTATATACAGAGCCGACACCTGTTCTGCTCAGCCCCTCTATCAAGTCGTTAACATATAAATTAAATATTGTAAGTGATGTCGAACCACCCTGCCTCACCACGGAATTGTGGGTGTAATCACCGGATATACTTTCTCCCCATTTTACAACCCTTGTACCAATATTTCATGACATTAATCACATCAGGTAGTATACCTGCATTGCACATCTTATTCCACAGGACATTGTTATTTACAGAGTCAAAAGCACGACTTAAATCAAGAAAACAGTCATAAATATTTGTTTCTCTATCCAAATAGTACTGGACAGTTTTCTCAACTTTAGTTTTTGCCCTAAAAGGTGTCACCGTGAACAACTTTAACTATTGGACCAGTCCTGACATGAAAAATGAATCATCTAGGAACGTTGTTCAAAATTTTCGATATTTCAGAGTTGGTCCCTTAGTAAAATTTGTTCATTTTCATAATAACTATAAGCTCGTACAATATTTTACTGTACTTATTATCTCTTGTAACATAATTATATTTATTTTTTTCTTCCCTAATCATGTTACCCTTCTGTCTGGGGTAGAAAGCTAGCTGATTTATTTATAAGAGTTGCCTTAGCTAGAATTTTTTTACTTGTATATGTGCACATTTTCAATATAATTATACAAAACAATGTAAGTAAATAGGTACATGATTGATTCATAATTTCTGTTATTTGTTATGTCTAATGAGCTATGTACGAATTATAGTAGGTAAATAAATTTATTGAATTATTTATAAACATTCGTTTTAATTTTTAATACGCCTTATTTGTAACATAATTAACCTCATAATTCTCGTATCGAAATGAAACTTTGCATGTTTAATGTAGTTAGAATGACCATAAATTTGGTATCTTGAATCTGATCTGATGATAGAGTCAGGAGGTGGAGAGTGTAACTCTTCAGTGGCTACTAGTAAATCCCTCGAGTTTCGGTTAATATGATTCGTTTCGATAAGTCCAATGAGGGCTATAGCGCATGAATTCGCCACTAGAGGCGTTCGTGTAGAGTAAGGTCTTCAGAAATGCCAGATGTCATAGAGTGCTAACGAGTTACGCGCTTTTTATCACGTATTTTTACAAATGTACACGATTCTGGTCAAGATTGAGCCATGCCTGATTAATTGTGACTTGAAGATTTTAAGTACCTAGCAAAATAGGACCTAATTTGTTAGTACTTGGAGGAAAAATGATTTTTAAATATTTCATGCTTGCTAATTTTAGAGACAATATTGTAAATATATGTATCTGAAGTATTGTACGTAATAAAATAAACTTTTTATGAAGTTCGGTACTTAAAAGTATAAAATAGAATTAATGACAGGACCTTACTCGCCAGTGGTGCCATCTGGTGAGCTCAAAAACGATAGCCCTCATTGATTGCACTTGGTGTTGAGGATCTGATTGATAATGGAGCCAGGAGGTGGATAGTGGATATCTTCAGTGACTACTAGTAAAGCTCTGGAGTTTGGGTTTGTTTATCTGGTTTTATTGCTGCGGGGCACGAAATATCCCACAGTTGTAAGACTAAAAAAAATATTATAGGCCGTGATAAAAGCGAGTATTAAATTTTTTAAACTGCTTATTATTGTCATTTCTTTTTATGATTTCACAAATCTATGAGGTGTAAACGAACCCTTCACAAAGCCGTCAAGGCGTCAACCAATATTTCTGTACACACACCAAACTTCCCCCTCACCCCTTACGCGGAAGCGCGTACCAGCACCGGCGAAGATGGCGCTAACACGACAGAACCAGAAAACTACGAAGCCCTAAACTAACTCAACACAACAATTATTGCTGGGTTGACTACAGGTAATTTATTTTGACGGCACGTTTGGCGCAGTGGCTGAGCGATTGACTGCTGCGCTTCGTGTCGCGGGTTCGATTCCCGCACGGAACTAATATTTGTATGGCCTACAGGTAGTTGTTCCGGGTCTGGCTGTTTGTGTATGTGAATTTAAATGTTTGTAAACGCACCCACGATACAGGTGTAATTCCTAGTGTGGGGCAACGTTTTTTTTTTAAAAAGAAAAAAAAAAAAGAATTTGTTTTCACCTTGTAATTCTTCTTTCTTTTGCAACAAAGTTGAGTATAACTATAACATAGCAACCAGGTTTAACATGCTTCTAAACATTTTCTAATTGAACTGCTTACCACGCTCGATCAGTCAACGTGGTGTAATAACAACAATAATGTAGGTAATTATATTATTATTTGATGAGTGTCTAAAGTTCAAGTGCCTATTGTCTCAAACTACTAAGAGCACCGTGTCCTTGCCACTGCATATTAGTTGGCCTGCAGACATTAGGCGCATAATATGAATAATAACCCAGTTAGTACAGGGAAATACGACACCCCTTAGTAAGACTGGTTCTCTGATTTTCGGGCCACTGACTACCTGTAACGACTGTCAAAGTACTACAAATGACAGCCGGGACCAACGGTTTAAGGAGCATTTTCAAGCACTTCATGATAAGAGGGAGTGGTAGGCAGTGGCGTAGCTAGCATGGATGGCTCCCGGTGCGGATATTGTAGGTGTCACCCCATAAATCAATCAAAAAATAAAATAAAAGTAATAAATCAAGGTAACGTTCAAGATTGAAAAGGAACGGTACATCTTCCTATACCGGGTGTAAACAGACCCTTCACATATCCGTCAACCAAGCATTCTGTACATCAAACTAAGTAACTTTACGCAAAAATTATTGCTGGGAATCGACTTTTTTTTTGGGGTGAAAAATAACGTTAGCCCCCTAGCTACGCCACTGGTTGTAGGCTTCAACAGAATACTGTAGAGTTGAAACAAGTTATGAGAATTCCGGCGAAGACGTATGGGTAGCCACTTAAACTAGTTATACGAAATTCGGAAACGTGGTCATAAGTCTTTGCGCAGGCATAATATAGGTATCAAGATGATTGTTGAGCCTCAGTGACATCGACATAACTGACATCAGCGTGATCAAAGATGGGAACTAAAAGGGATTGTGCAAGCGCAGTTTTAGTGGCGTTTGGAAGAAAGTTCCGCAATCGTATTAAAAACTTAGTTGGTAGTAACAAAAAGTCCCTGTGGCTTACGTCATTCATTTATTTAGTACAGCCTTAATCTTTTCACTCGTCTTCTCACAGAACCAAAAATATTCTAACGTTTTCGTCTTCCATTCATCAGCAAACAAGTCCAATCCAGAGTTGGTCTCCACGAGCGCGTTGAGCATCGTAAGCATACGCGGTATAGGGGAGGTGGATCGAGCTACAGTGCGACAAAATGGGACATTAAACAATTTATGCTTTCTAGAGCGATTATAATTGTTTGGAACAAATAATTGACACAGCCACGAATGTAAATCCGAGGCATCGGTATAACCATGTATAATTTTATACGCCGTTTTTATGTGGTCAACATCACGCCTAACTTTAAGGGAATTAAAATTCAAACATCCTAAAAGAAACTTAGTAGGATATATACATAATTATATGGATAATATCCAAACACATGTTTGTAGAGGTATCTGAGAAAAGCTTTTTGCACCTTTTCCAGCATGACTGTACAGGTAACCTCGTGAGGATTCCATACGCAAGCGCTGGTTTCGAGCTTGCACCGAACTAAAGCATTGAGTGCGTTGTGTTCAAGAGCGAGCGAAAGGAGCACCCCCTTCGGGTTGGTTCGGTTTTCTTTTAACCTTTCATAGGGAAATATTAGGGGAACGCTGAATAGCTCGTTTTCATCATCATAAACAAAAGTGTATACTAAACGTTTTACACGCTCGGCTTCAAGTTATCTAGACAACGAGAGGAATGCGTGAATTCTTGAGTTTCCTTCGCTCGTTCGCTTTTGCCACCAACCTTCGCAACTAGGTATTTAATAAAGCAGTATTTCAATAGATCTTTTTGATTGGACGGTTAGTACTGAATCCTTGCTGATGTACTTCCAGTCGATATTTAAATGCAGTGACGTGACGTGTTGCAATGTACTATTACGCACGACGCAGACTTTTTTTGGGATGAATGGCAATGTATGTGGGATAATTCTATCAAGGGCCGTCACCTCCACCTGTTCTTTCCATCCGTTCGTGAGCGGCTAGCCAGGACATGGCTGAAGGTAGATCCTTGTGTTGCCCAATTTCTCACAGGTCATGGTAACTTGAGTAAATTATTTTCGTTCAAATTTGTTGCCTCGCCTTTTTGTCAATGTTCGACATCTGACTGTGAATATGAACAATCTGCACATCATATTTTATGGGAGTGCACTCTTTGGCAGAATGAACGCAATATTATGATGGATAGTGTAGAAGTTACATCCGGAGTTATTTACTATACGGACCTTGTAGAAACTATTGAAACCGTGCGTTCAAGCGTTTTTGCCATACCTATCATTAGAATCAACATCCCGTTGGTGTCCTGGTCGCAAGCGCGACTGCTGATCGTGAGGTTCTGGGTTCGATTCCCGGGCGTCGGGCAAAAAGTGCTTTTGGGTTTTTCCATTAGAAATTTTTCAATAGTAGTCCGGAGTTTGGAATTTGGCGGTATGATACCACCGTACCTCGCAAAGCAAGTCGAAAGCGAAGCGGAAAGCCGTTGGTCCAGCGCCTGATGTCTCTCCGGTCGCGTCGCATTGCCGTCACATCGAACTATGAGAGAAAAGGAACAGAGAGTGCACCTGTGCCTGCGCACACACTTGTGCAATATCTTATCTACCGCTCTGATGGCTAATCTCCGCAAAGATTGGCTGAGGTGACCGAAATCGGTCAGGAGGACCATATTGAAATCAAGTATAACACCTCACAACTTAGGACCCATATTATGATAATATTTATCCTTGGTGCTAGGCAACTGGGCTTATCCCAGTTGTAAACGTCCCTTTGTACCTATTGCTTTGTTTTGTTATGTCTCTTGTTGATATCGAGGGAAGTGAGTACTACTCCCCCGCTTATCTTTCTGATTAATTTCATTGCGGGATCCAAGACAGTTAAATAATTTTTCTGGGAATTCATCGAGCTTCATTGTCTCGGCGCTTTTCTGGTTGCCGCCAATGTTGATTCTGGCTTTCAGGAGTTGCAGTGGTTTGGGAATAGTGTGGCAGGCTTGAGCCAACAAAAAATTATCTTTTTGATTGTGCCACACCTAACACAAGGGCGTCGTGACTCAAGAGCAGTTTTAAGATCCAAACAAAACAAGAAGGTAATTCATTCATCTTATATGATTGCACTGCAACCGACCGACCTGACCGTGCCGGGCTGTGTTCTGCAGTGACTGAATAAATTATCCACAATCAGAAAGCATCCTCACTCGCATTCTGGTGCTTCAATATTGCACTCTCATGTTTACTGTCACGCCATGTGCTATCTACTTTTTTACAAAACGTAGGTAATGATAGTTACAGAATTGTTTATATTAAAATATCAAAAGTAGGATTAATTTAAATATACAATCCGATGCGCATCACAACACACACTCATAACACCTATGTGCACAACAGAACATCGCAATACAGCTGAACGTAACCCTTAAATTATTATTGTTACCGCACTCCGAAAGTAGGTTGGCAGAGCAGCAACTTACCTTACACAAGACCGGACACAACCCTAATCTAGTTTCTTCACTGTTTGGTGAGATACTCTAATTCCAAACAACGATTGTCCTCTCCACTCAGTCCTACCTACTATACGAGTTGGAAGGGACACCGACGCGAAAACGATTACCACGTATTCAGTACATCATTCTGACCCCACATATAAATTTTTCATCGTTTATTAAAAAAAAATCAGCACGACCAAATTTTTGGAACAGCTGATTTTTTTCTGTACACTAAATATTTTTTTTACCAACTTTTAATTTTTTACATTTCCCGCAAATAAATAATTATGATCTGATTTGGTTTGAAATTATGTTTTGAATTGATAGCGGTTCAGTTGGAATCGCAGGATATATTTCAAGTCGCCTAAACTACCGTAAATGTACAGAGTTACTGCTATGTAGAATTTCTAAGTATAGCGAAGTCTCAAGGATAAAAACCCTTGACGTATTCAATCATTGGTCGAGTCATTAGTCAACTAAATTCTGCCCAACACTGGCCTGTAGTAAGTAGTACTAAAACAGGGCCTCCTTGTGAGGCAGCAGGTCGCCATGGCACCTCCTATGCCGCCCTGTCCTCTTGCGAAGAATCGGGTCAGCGAGGGAGTCCTTCTCGGAGATTACGTCCTCGCAGAAAGATGCTACTGCCTCCCATGCCCCCGTGCTGTCGACCATGGCCTTGGCCACAGCCGCCAAGGAGAGGTCTGCCCCGATTGAGATGCTGCGAGAGCACGGCGCTGCACTACCCATGCAAGACAATACTCAAGAGTGTGAAGGCCCATGTCTCGTGCAGTGATGACCTAACCTAACTAGGACACCTCAGACAAAACATAAAAAAAAAAATTGCAAATATATCCTTGTTACCTAGACTTTGTTGAGTAGTATTTTAAGCGTACTCTAGTATGTAGCAGCGATGTTATGGATATGATATTTCGGATCTGGATACGAATATAGATATAGGAATAAAATTATATCGGTTTCGGATACAGTTACGGATATGTAATTATTTCGGATTATGCGTTAGTTTCGGATAGTTTCGGTTACGGATATTAGTTTGAAGTAAAATATAAACACAACTAGCATGTAATAATTTGGTTTTATTTATAGGTTTTATCTAGTCCAGGTTATCATTTGGTATTATAATCAGTCATATAGACTCCGCCCTTATACAAAACTTTCCGAAACTTGTGAAACGGATACGGTTACGGTTACGGATATATTTCTATTTCGGATATCCGATAGTTTCGGTTACGATTACGGAGCTCCTACGTGGCTGGCCGCTCAAGGATGATCCCTAAGATCACAGGTCGCAGCTCAACAGGACCGATGTTCAACTAACAGAAAAAGTTATAAAATGTAGATCCTCGATAGTTACCGTAAATTCAAGTAACCATAATTATACCTATGTCACAAGGGTAATATTTGTAATAAGAGTTAGAGATCTCACTTCGTAGGTAGATGTTCAAGCATGCAATGCTCTGATTAAAATAGTTAATCAGATGCTTTCAAAGTCACGTTCAGTGGGTATGTAGTTGTTACATAAACGAGGATCTTCGCCTAAAACACGCAAACGCAATTAATTGCATGTTCTTTCATTAAAATTCCGTGTACTACAATAAAAAATTTGTAGGTTTTGCTAATTTGGAATGAAAACGTGGTCAGTAGAAAGATGTCTTTAAGAATGGCCGATTTTTTAGTATGCCTGTAACACTATTGCACAGTATCTGTAATGATAGTAGAAGACGTAGGCGCGGACAGCAGGCTGAACATTACGCGTTTGTGCGTCGCCGAGCACGCTGCAGCGCAACCCTGGCGGATTACTTGTGCGCTAAGCCGTTTTCACGTAAGTTTTTATTTATTTTTATTTAATTATTTATAAGGGTTTAACTATTTTTAGAAGCTAAGAAAAAAATATAGGTGTGTGATTTTTTTGTTTGAGTAAAAAATAAAGTGTAATATTTTTGCCGTGAAATAGTCAGTAATAATATTATATAGCTATCTAAGTTTTTGTTGCATATTAAGAAAATACAAGGTAAGTTTTATCAGAATACTACTGCAGAAGGATAAAAATAATAAATATAAAGTTTAAATTACTTAGGTACAGGTACCTACGTTTGCGTTGACCCATAATCACTTTACATTCTTTCCATGATTTTATTCTTACTAACGCAACTATATGACAATTATTTATTCAATTATAACTGATCACTGCACGTGTCTTCGTAACGTTCACTGACAATCATTAGAAACTAACCAACTTCATGTCTTTTTTTTCGATTATAATTAAAACAACTCAAAATAATGACCACTGTATAACTGAGCCTGCATAACTTACAACAACGTACGAAGTTATATAGGGTGAGAGTATGAAAATGTGAAAAACGAATGTTGCATTCTGTGAACACTCCGAAACCTGGCTAGCTTGGTTACGAAAAGTAAGACTTATTTTTTTAAACCAAGACTTACGTACCTAAATCTATTAGAAATTAATATATGTTTATTTTATGGACTCTAGATAAGCAACTGTATAAAATATTTTAATAGAAGAGATCACGTCAGTAATTAAAAACACAATCGTGCTTATAAAATAGTGAATGTTACGCATACAGAGCAATGATCTTTAACATGAGATGAACTGACGTTTTATTTACAAAGACTAATGTTTGCTTAAAAAAACACTTAAATTATGCAATAAATATAAGATTTGTGCGGTGCTGGTCGGTTAATTATGTAAATTGTTCGATGTAAAGCGGGTCAAATGTGCGACAGAGCTACGTCACACATTTCTTGATATCAATATTAAAATCTTTGCTAGTGTGGTCATCCGCAAAGCATACATTGCTTAATTAACTAGCCTGCTTTGAGCCAGTAGCAGATGGTCCAATCCTGCCCAGCCAGTGAACCCAGTGCCCAGCTATGGGCACAATTGTTGACCGATTATATCACAAAATAGTGGCCCATCCCGGCTTCGCAAATTGTGAATTTAAAAAAAAAAATATATAGCTTATGTTACTCAGGGATAATGTAGCATTCTAACGGTGAAATAATTTTTGACATCGGGCCAGTAGTTTGCGAGTTTATTCGTTACAAACATGCATAAATACAAATCTTTCCTCTATATAATATTAGTGTCAGATGTGCATGTAAATCTAAGATGTTGTCTATTTTAATAAACATTATTTAATACTCTCACTTTGGATCGAAATTAAAACTTGGCCTTGTTAAATCAGATAGCTCTGACGATAGTAAATATATTTTTGAATATCGGTAAATAATGAGAAATACAACGTAGTGAGGTACCTCTTTGTCCACAAGGAAAGGCAAATAAACTAAGATAAACAAATTATGCAAATATTGTTTGTAAAGAAGCATGGCATTCGACATTCGAAGCATTAGCATTCGAAGCAGCCAAGAAACCTTCGTTGTAACGAAAAGTCATTTGGATGATTACCGTAACAAACAGAATAGTGAAGTTTCATGGGTCGATGTTGAATTTGATATTTATCTTACTTTTAAGGTAGTACAAACAGTTGTACTCGCAATGGCTACATTCAGTAGTCCTCTGTTTCTAGGATAAGAACCGATACTGACAGAGGTAGAAACTAAAAGGCTACTTAGATAAGGAGCTTGTCAGGAAAAAAATCATTTTACAAAAACATACAAACCCAGAACAAGGATTCATTGTTCAAAATGTTTACATTTACCTTGAAAATGTAAATTATCTTGAATAGGATGCATTCTACATATTAAATACTTTGATATATCGTTTATGTAGATTAGCAAGGCAACGGAGATAGTTGGATAATATATACATTAATCAACATTTTATAGTCCATCATAGATTTCGAAATGCATTTTTAACAGTGACCCTAATATTCGTCTCAATGCCAACGGCGGTTATTGGTACGTATTGCCTACTAGATAGTACCAACAACTTGGATTCGATATTTAATCGGAACTATTCGAAACGCCTCCGAATCATAAATTTTGGACAGCCTTGCACATCGCGTTGATAATTACACATACCTTACTAGTAGTAAAATCGTTAGAAAGAAATATTCGAACACCATTTTTCGCAAACAGACAAAAGAGCCTGCAGTTTGTTTAAACAAAACATTAAAGAGTCGCTAATCTCTTAGGTTGTCAGTAAACAAAGAAAAAAGATGTTAATTACTAATGTTTGCAGACTAACTTAAATATTGAAATAATCTGCGATAATTAGTTAAGTGGCTTTGATTACTATTGCTATTGGTACCGACAAAGACAGTGCCCCAAATGTTGCAATTGGGGTACATATACATTACGAAAATGCGTTTATGTATATTACATAATTCGAAACGAGGTCTACTAGCGTGACTCCGTAACATGCATGAATCAACAGCGCCGGCACATGCGCCGGATTGTACCATCACCTGCGAGAGCAGACGAGATGAGATCATGAGAGAAGCCAGGCCGTCAGCCCGGCGGGGTTATGTTTACATATCGGTAAATATCGCGATCACTCTCCGACCGATCTCTTCGATAACTTTTATCCGTTCAGCTGGCATGATAAATTCTTATAATATCTTTGTAACATTGTACCAAAAATTGGGGATTTGGTCCATATTATTCGGTGGAACATGGCTTTTCCTCCTACTCTCCCCTGTTAACCGTCACTCTTTCATTCAATCCTTTTCATCACACACACAAACCATTCATGTTCTCTTTCTTTTTATGAATCAACGTTTTGGTTAAGCCACAAAAAATCGACTAAACAGGTTTTCAAAGAAGTGTCGTTGTGTTGAAAATATTATGACTAGTCACACCTAGCATCTGTGTGAAAATGTGCTTAATTATGGCATCTTACAATAGCGGCAACCGGTTGTCATGATTCATAAGTATTATTATCTTAATAACAATTTATAATTGCCACTTCTTATTATAAGCTGCCATGCGGGGTTATTATCAGGTCATTCTTATACAGGCTGGAAGGGACACCGACGCGAAAACAGTTACCACGTATTCAGTAAAAACATCATTCTGATCCCCCCCATATAGATATTGTTAACCGTTTTTTTTAAATAACCGATGAAAAATTTCGTGGTAACTGTTTTCGCGTCGGTTTCCCTTCCACCCCGTATTATTTACCTCAGGATTACTTCCAAACAGAGAGTCCAACGTACCTAATGATTGTCTTCCACGGTGAGCTTACCGACATGGACATAGTGATCATAACCACGTGAGGGTTCAAAAATAGAAGGTTACTACTACCTCAGTATCCAATATAATCTTGGTCTTGGAAGATCACCGAGGTCTTTAACCTTATTTTGATATCTAGCCATAGGAAAAGGAAATCAAACAAAATATTGTGTGGGTTTTGTTTCCTACTTTACCTATTTTTACATCAAGGTTTATTTACTTCTCAATATAGACACATTATATAGTTTTATAGTGCTACTCTTGATTCTACTAGCACTTTAGAAAAACCATTTCGCAAGTTCAAAATTAATGCTAATTAATTGTAACCTGCTTTTAAAATGCTTAGCGAAAGATTTTTCATAAAATTCTGCTATTTGAATATTTGTGCTGCCGACAATAGTTTTCTTCTTATTTTAATACCCTTACAGCGAGCGTCTAGATTATATTTCTAGTGTATCTGCTTTCCTCTGCTTTGTTGGGTATGACAAAATATTCAAAGCAATCTTCTATTACGTGAAGTATAATAATCAGTGACGCGTGATGATTGTACGTCTTACCTAGTTAATACTAAGTTTATATTGAATATTTCCTATAATTACTAAGGTGACCAGATTGAAGTAGGCATGCGTAGGTACAAGGTTAAAACTAGAACTTGTTCTATAAACTGTTCACGACTTAGTTGGTAGTACTTAAGAGACTCGTCTACTTTATAAATAGTGGTTTCTAGTAAAAATAATTGTTGTATTTAGGACCAGCGACCCGCCCCGAGTTCGCACGGGTGCAATATATGTATATAAACCTTCATCACTCTATCTATTACTGAAAACCGCATCAAAATCCGTTGCGTAGTTTTTAGATCTAAGCATCCCTACAGGACAGACAGACAGCGGGAAGCGACTTTGTTTTATATTCTGTAGTGATTCAGAAACGTACCTACTACTAAGTTCACTAATACCTTCTTTTTGTGTCTTAGATACCGTCACACGTTTCTAAATCCTGTTGTTTTGACCGATTCCTAAAAAGTCCGTCTTGATTGTCTGTATAGTACATTATAGGACAAAATACAACTAATTGGTTGTCATTAAATTTAAAGTAAAATAACCTTAGCTAGAAGTTCAAAAGAGTTTTATAAATTATCGCTGCTCACTTATTGCACGAATAGGTCACTTATAAAAAATGTATTGTAAATATATGGATCATCAGCATTCTGCACTTGTGCCATTTTACTTGAGGCCGGCTCAACTTGTTTTTTTTTTTCCATTCGCCTGACGCACGCTAGGCTGCACACAATCCATTTGTCGTTTCTTTGGTCTTCCTGTTCCTCACCACATCTATCAACATTCATATTCATCCCTTCTTATCACAAATCCACACCGAGCTAGACGACTTCCTTTACATTTTTCCGTAACTGGCACCACTTAAAACTTGCGCTAATAAAATTATTATTGGAATATTTTATAAATCTAATCAATGTGTACAGAATTTCCTCTATGCAACTGAGTTTAATAGTCACTTTGTCCGTGAATTTCAAGCCAAAGGACAGTATAATGGGTATTATAAAAATCTTTCGATCTTTCCAAGAATTTTATTGGTTGCCAGTGTTACCATTAAAACTAGGTGCCGTATAAGCACTGCGATTTAGCGATCTTACATACTAGTAAGGCACTTTTGGTGTTGGCATTGGCAAGCGTTCACCGGTGTCAACAAGTTACTACAAACTGTCAAATTTTCTTATTCGATTTTAAACTTAACCGTAAACAGTTATGGTTTAGAATCATTTGGAGAAATTTGACAGTTTGTGGTAACTTGATGTGCTGGCGACTGTACATACTTAGTTAAGGCAAAAACATTTTTTGTTGTACCATTCGTGCATTCATGCCGTCGGTAGTTTGCGAATAGTACAATAGAATTATTGAATGAATTTAATTTTATTTATTTTGATTTGGTCGTGAAATCCTTTTAACAGGGTTATCCTATTTAAAGCAGCCTTGCGCTACTAAAAGGGCCTAACTTACCTTTGCTATGCAGATACCTATCTATGTTGTAATTTTCCGAAGACTGAGGCCATAACCGTTACACAAGTATTTATTTAGTAGGTATTTCGTCATTTCCTGTTTCGGTTTTGATTAGACTTATGTTTACTTAGAAGGTCCTGTCAGTAGTTAATAATTCTACCGTTCATCGATAGGTAGGTATGTGGCGAAGATGTGAAAACAATAAATAAAAGCATAGGTATGTAAAGGAACTACCTCATACGAATTGCTAATTTTAGGCGGGAAATAAACGTGTAAGCCATGACAATTACTACTGCTATAGGTGACAATGACTTTGGCTTTGGCTTTGGTTCGAAATCACCTTCAGAAAGTAAATAACTATTTACAACGTAAAGTTGATGTAACGATAGTGTTCAGAGGTGCGTCGTCATGGTGATACCGTAATATTGCTCGCACCTAGAACTGATGTGCCACTTAAGGCTAATATTATTATAGACATAATTGCTGTTTAGATAAGTCTATAATAAAAATGATGTAAGTAGGCCAAATTTCCTATCCGGATTTAGCCAACATCCATTTTCGAAGCGGCTAAAAACTTAAATCCAGGTCACTTAGCTTTCTAGATGAAATTGTCGTTCTTTGAGACATTAAAGTGTTCACAATTATTAATGTTAAGGAAATACATTCTATCAGTGTCGGTTTTATTATTTACAAACATTTAAAGTTTTTTAAAGCTTATTTAACGTAATGTGAGTAGGATCTACTTCCTTTTTGTCTATCAAGCAAGCTGAGACCTAGAATATATTGCCTTGTAGAAACAAATATTGCTGAGAATTTAATAGGATCGTTACAATAGGGTCGATTTTCGAAATCACTGGTTTGCTCTTGAAAGATAGAAAAATGAGAATGTTGTTATAATCTTCTTTACCATTTCCATCAAGTTTTGCTTGATTAAGACTTTTGGTTCAGGCCCTTACGATGAGATGAAAATCAACGTTGCTGAACATTCTGATGTTACCTGCTTTCTGTCCTTTTTTGAATCTGAAAGTGGGCTTTGCCTGCAGGGCTTCTATGTGAAGCTTTTCAAATATAGTTTTGACATTCATATCTCGTCTCGCTCTAGCTACTCAGCTATCAAGACTTCATGTTGATTATTACGGGTCTTCAGACAGTGTGGAATGGCTGATTTCAGAATGTCACCCAATTTGTTGCATGCAGCCCACCCAAGCTGGATTCTTCTCGATATCTCCATTGTTTGATGCTCTTTGCCAGAAGACCTTATCCGACCTTTCATTTTCAACCTTGACAGAAGGATTTGAATTGCTGAAGACGTTTACACCTCATAATCTTCGTCTTGGCCATATTCATCCTAAGTCTTACTTTGATATCAGCATCATTAAGTTTTTGAAGCATCTCCTGGAGATCATCAAAGTTTTTAGCAAAAAACACCAGGTCATCTGCAAATCTTAAATGAGACGGATAGGCACCATTTTAGGGTTTTAATGATGTCTTCAAGGACATGTGTAGAATATTGGTGAAATGGTGTCATCCTGTCTCACCCCCCGCTTGATCGGTACGGGTATCGGTGTATGGATATGGATACGGCAGAGTGGCCGCAGCACATCCACGTAACGGAAAACACGGCCTAATGCTCGACATTGTCGAAAGCCTTCTCGTAATCGACGAAAGCACATGGGTCGATTGTATTTCTTCATCACTTCGCCATCAGATGCTTCACCATGTGGATAAGGTCGATGGTCGAATATCCGTCGAGGAAGCCGGCCCGCTCAATGGACTGGGCTTCGCCAAACTCTCGGGTAAGCTGAGTTGTAAGGATTTTAGCAAAGAGCTTGTAAATCTAGGAGAGAAAACTAATGGGACGATAGTTTGTTAGTTTAGTTATGTCACCTTTCTTGTGGATGATGTTGACTTAGTATGTAGGTGATAATTTTGTTTTGACCTGAGTTTGTTGTAACATATTTTGCTGTAAGTATGTAGTACTTTGCTTTTGCATCACATTGTGAGGTTAATATTAGTTTGCTATAGAACTTCAAATCTAGTTTTGCTTCTTAATTTATCCGTTCTTAATCGAACTTCGTGATCATTTTATGTCGTAACGTAAATGAGTTCGAGTTATCTCGATATGACAGCGACTTCCATTTTAAATAATGGCTGCGTGTTCTGTGGTTGCTACTTTGATCGAAATGTCGATAACATCACTGTTTTTTAATATTTTTTATGAGAAAATCTCTAAATTAGATACCAAACCAAATAAATACTGTAGAAAGGTGCCAGTCCATTCCACTCAACGTTGCGCTACAAATCTATGAGCTGTTTCTCTCCTAGATGCACAATCCTAGATTGAAACCTAGCACACGCTATAGCCGATTCCAAGATATTCTACAAAGACTTACTACTGATTGAATATCAGTCTAGGAGTGGTGCCTGCTAATGGAAATGTATATCTATATAAAAACCTAATTAGCTAGTGTTATAGCTAGGGGTATACGGATACGTGCCAACCTTTTCATCACACCATGGATGGACTGCGTGAAGGATGATGTGGCAAGAAATGAGGTGTCTGAGGAGATGAAATACAAATATTATGTACAGCTGTTTTGACATGGAAAGAAAAATTCTAGTGCTTAAAAACCTGCTGATTCCCTGCTGCTGCTGTTTCTTGTGCTTATTAGTGCTGTGTGTTCTAGTTTTTTTTAAATATTATGTACTTTCGTATGGAAGAAGAAGACATGCTCGGCCGACCCCAAATGAATTGGGATAAGGGCAAGAGAATGATGATGTTCTCTCATTACGTCCTACCTATCAAGCTATCAACTTGCTTGCTGAATAACGTTCTGAGCTAACCATTAGTTTGTAATCAATCATCAGCCGAATTTGCCCATCCGAATTTTGGGAGGGTGAATCACAGTCAACCATCTAAGACCGCGGATTAAACAAAATAATTACATTGTTAATGGCTAGTAAATTGAATGGCATTATTTAACTGTAAATAAAAAAATCATCCTTTTTTGTAATAAATTAATCCCAATTCTAATCAAAAATATTGATTGCACAGCAAAACAGTTACCTCAAAATATTATTTTGGCAACAATTTGAGTTCGTGATACATTGAAAAGCGAAGCTTTTTTATGAACGCATATCTAAAAATAACTAGCGCACTATAAACTTTGTAATTCATTTTTTAAACAATTCTTCTATTATTTTAACGCATATGGCAATGTATTTAAGTGAAGCCGAGTTGACACCGTAGCTCCGCTGAGCGGGGCTCCTATTTCTGTCTAACCTAACACGAAGTGGATGACGGGGTTTCGGGAATCTAACCTGTCCAAGTCGGGTGCCACAAGTCCCGAACTCGCTTCGCTAAAAATATTTTGTTACATGTGTCAGTAAGATGTAATTGTGTAGTTTGTTTTAATTTTGATGTAAAAAATATTTAATTGATGTAAATAAATTGACGGGTCATAAGTTTTTTGATGTGCATTTAAAAACGAGTCATAATTATTAAAGGAGTATAGGCGATATTCGCCGACTTTGGATGCCAATATTCGTTCACAGTTAAGTCATCTAAAACAAAAATATTGTTGTAAACTTGTCGAAATATGCATGTGTTAATTTCGACACATTTTTCTACATCGATATGAGTCTACGTTGTATGTTAACTAACAAAGCGTTAGGCAACTTTTATGCTAAATGGCGTTGCACAAGTAAACATAATCTGGCCATAATCGTTTGTCACGTTCAAAATCTAACAAACCATAAGAATCATAACTGTATAGGTCCGGAAATAAATTCGTTATATAAAGCTCCGGAAATAAATTCGTTATGTAAAATAATAATTACAGCAGATGTGCAGTTTCAGGTTTTTGAAGTTAGTTAATTAATTGCAATTATGTATTTGTTTTCAGTCATTTCTCGTATCCTAAGCTAGTATAACTAAACCTATCTTATGCTCCGCACTATAGTCCAATTAGCAGCACTTCATTTAAATTGTTTCTTAGAAAATAATACTTAATAGTCTATCTGTTTTAATTGGTTCCGAAACTCAGCCTATGATCTAACGTAGCCAGCAAGGTAAGGCAATAAGGCTAGATGGTATCCTGGACGCACGACCACGTCACTAATTTAAAGGGACAGTTTGGTACTATTCTTATAAATTAAACCTTTACATTGATTTAGGGAAGAAATAAAAGGAGTGAGATGCAAGGAGCTGCGGTTTGGAACAAAGGCGTAGCACGTACCATGTAGCGCGTACCATGTAGTGCGTACCGCGTAGAATATACCCCGTAGTAAGCAACACGTATCTCGTAACACGTTCTGTATCTCCTTGTTGCAAGCACTTACTCAAAACACGTAGTATATTTTGTATTTAACTCCAATAATAACAATACAGTTTTGTTTTAGGGAGTAGAACGTGGGAAATTCAACAAATTAAAATTTTAAAAAATTTACTGATTTTGTTTTACGCACTGTTTTGCTCTCGAAGTTCATTCAACGTTGAAGATTCCATAATGATTACGCAAATTACTACTTACATAACAAACATTTGTCAAAACGTGTGTATGTGTGTTTAGATGTAGGAGAATAAGTTAATTCTTGACTAAAAACCTTCATGAGTGAACCGGTTCTAATATCTATAGACATCAACGAATATTTTGGCACGTTCAGGCAAAAGTGGCTAAAATAATAATGTGGAATTATGATAATAAAATTCAATACTAGTTCCATTATTTTCAGATTATTTAAAAATGGAACTAGTGATTAAAAAAAACATCACTAGTTCCATCATGGAACTGTTAATGGTACTAGTGGCAACGAACCATTAATTTTTTTATTTCAACAAAGCTTTTTTATTTTTATAAGTTTATCTCTAAAGCGTTCACTTCGCGAACTAGGTCAAACCTTGTTACAATTTAATCACTCTGTGGCTACCTGGCACTGCTTTTACTATTCAAGTCTAGAACGCCAACTGACGTGTAGAACTACAAGTTAATTAAACCGTGAAAGAGCAAGGCAAGTGAAGGTCAAGACCATGGTAGAAATTAGGCTGTAATTGAAACATTAATATATAATGTTACCTATCCAAAAGTTAAGTCTGAACCACGTAAAGTGAGTCATTTCAGCAGCACAGTTGTTGCTGTAAGAACGACTAGAGAATTTCGACGAATATGATCAACAAAATGCAAGTTATCATTTGGTTTATATTATTGAAAATCGCAACAGTAAGTGGGCTTACATGTGGTGAATACCTGGAGCTGCCGCCAGAAAGTAAACTGTCTATTGCGGACTTGGAATCAATGCAACCGAAGGAAGTCGTGCAGTGTGTACTGCAGCTGGGCAGGGATCAATTACCGCTGCCTGAAGCGGACTTCGTGTGGAAGTCGATCATAAAATATCATGAAGGCATCAGCAATATTCCAGACGAGATACTTGGAATTCTTCATTGGATAACTACTGCTATAACCCCAGAAGACTATGAAAACATCACGCTAGGGGACATCGACGTGGTTCAAAACTTTGGACTGAACTATAACTTAAACGAGGAGCAACTTTCAGCTCTTGCAACTCGAGTACTTAATGATTTTGCGTCAAAAGAACCGGAGGATTACACGTTCTACGATCTGACTGCTATCCGACAAATACTTTGTGCGTTCAACAGGACCATCATTGTGAGAATTCATCCTTCAGCCTATAAGGAAGCGTCGTTACAGATCGGTAAGCTAGAGAACTGTAATACCGAAGCGATGTCTGGATTCGCAGCGTTGGCTGTTCAGGAAACAGCATTTGGACCGCTCGAGGGCTGGACTGAGGAAACAGTAAAAATAGTTGGAAAAGTTGCTGACTTTTTACCCAAGGAATTTCTCCTTATATTAAATGCCCGTTCAACACCTTCACCGCAACAAAAAAAAACATAAATTTAGCAGCTACAGAGATCTCGAGTTACTCGTACTAATATTGATTAGTTTTGCCTGATTTAAAATTCTCAACAGAGTACATCAAATTGATTTGGATAAGGTCAACACTGACTTTTTGCCATTTTAGATCTTACGTTTACTTTTTAAGGTTACAATTTGAAGGCTCACTGATAACATGACCAGTAAGAGAATGCAGCTGACTGGATATCCTTGGACTAGAACCGATAGGACGAAAAGGCGATTGAACGGAGAAAACCATATGCAATCAAATTATTGCCGAAATAGTTTTGAACAGTAGATCGTCTTTGTTGTTGTTGTTTCATCAATTGTGATCCGAAGATCGACTCTAGTACAGTCTGTGTTTTATTATTTTTCATATGTTATTAAAATGAACGTGCATGTGCGGGCACGTGAGTGATTCAAGTCACTGCATTGAAACAATGTCTTAGTTTTGGCGTTCGATTAGTTAACCAATCACATGCATTTAGTAATAATGGCATACTGTAAACAGGATATTTAGTCAACTGCGATACCTTCTAGAATAGAATAGAGTTATACTCAGTAAGTAGTTGGTTTTCATGTAGATAATTTTAGAACTTGACAACGTGTTTCTAAAGCACCATAGAGAGAATATAAGAGTGTAACATTTATAATAGAGTTGTTTAGTTTTCTGAGTCAAACATAATGTATTCATAACTTAAATGTAATTGTACAAGATCATTACTTTACGAAAACGTACGTAATAAATTACCTACAAAAAGAATCGTCGTGTGTTATTATATCATCACACTTAACCTACCGTTTACCGCGTGTCTGAATTGTGTAGAATGTTGTAACCGCAGAAACCGCACGGACAAGTCATCAAGTGTAAACCAAACTATCATAATTTCATTAAGGAAAATGATAGCTAAGGGAAAGTTCAGTACAATAAAACTGTAGTAGTAAGACAATGTAATGTATTATTATTAAAATACCAACTATTTGTGATCAATGTGGACATTGTTTGGTATGATGTAAAAGTTAATAAGCCACGTCGTTGCGACAGCGGCACGCCACACGCCGGTGGATCATGAGTTACTTCATACTCTTGACATTCACCCACGACGTACGCGGCACGCCCAATACAATATCTATATCAATGAGCAAAGTCGCCCACTTATAGTGAGTGTGTCTTGTTCTTTTTGTTGCGCAGACAAAGCTTTGTACACAAACACAATGTTGTATTACGTATAAGTAGTTCAAATGTTCTTATAAAACTTTTATATAGCTTCACTGGTTTTAGTTGGGATGGATTCTTGCAAGCTTGTTTTGGAAGACTTACTCTTGTTCTATCGAGTTAAAACTTGTTATGCTTGTTCAGTTCCGATGACAATACATTGCTTTGGAGCAGATGGTGTGCTGCTGCAGCCAGGATCATCTCCTCGTGAGAGAACTCTTTAACATTTAAGTATCGATATCGTCTCGTTTAATATTCATGTTATGGTTAAACTAAACCGCAAAACATAATTCATCTCTCGTTTTAAAGATTACTATTTAATTTCACGCATGTTGCAATAACATATTTTTTTATTATGCGTAGAAGGTCATTCAAAGATGTTTTTATGTGCATCACTTTGATATTTCGGAACTTAATCATAAAAGTGTATTAAAGAGTGTTCTTGAATTCGTATTAACATTTACTACAATGACATAAGTCACTTGTGTCGCATGCATTTATAACGACCGCTGCGTCAAGGTCTCAATGCAATAGGTGCATGAGGATGGACGGCACAGCCGAGGCCGGTCTAGGATGAGGTGGCGAGAGTATCTGGTCGCGCATCACGAAGGCTGGGTCGAGGTGGCCCAGGAGAAGAGTACCTGGAAAAATATGGGGGAGGTCTTTTCTAGCAGTGGACACAAAACACAAAATGTTTTATAATACAAATATTTATTGATAATCATGGTTTAAATGGTGACAGGTCGCAGGAAAACTCTACCCTCAAAATTTAGGATAATATTTTGTTTAGTACTGTACCTACGGATGACATGATGGACTTTGCCTCTCAAGCACGAGGTTGGGATTAATTTGGACCTATGAGACATTTTCAATATGATATAGAGATAATATCGAGATAATCGGATAATGAAGGCATAGTAGTTACGCAGACAGCAAATAATTAAACACTATTCTATAAATTATTTTATAAAGAAGATATTAACACCTGGATTAACTTTTTACGTAAATGGGGTACATAATCAACCGTTTGCCTTACACTGCGCTAACAAGGCCACTTGGTTTTCTTTTTTATATTTACTTTTCAGAAAGAATATCTACGTGTCTACAGAAAGGTGTGGTCATATCATCGTGAAAAATAAATCAGCTCCCTCATACAAAACTTCAATACCTACTCGACCCTAATGTATGGAACAGCTGATTATTTTTCCACGATTACGATGTTGGTTCCATGTGAGAAGTTGTTCAGATTGATGATCTGTATCAGACCCTTAAATAAGACCACAGCTTTCTGCTACACGCTATACAGAGTGTAAACGGATCCTACACGAAGCCGTCAACCAAGCATTATGTAGATCAAACTAAGTAATTTTACTCAAAAATAATTGATCAGAAACGACTTTTTTTGGGGATGAAAAATCACGGTTTACTACACGGATTCAATGTAACGCACTCAAAACATTGTGCTGATGGATGGATTGAATAGTGCGGGAGTCGTAGAGGTATTTAAAGTTCTTAAATTAAAAACAAGTATTTAAAAAAAACTTGTGAAACAGTTGGAACTCTGACCCCCAATACCGCCGTAACTAGAAGGTTCCCAGGTATGGTGTAGAACAAAAAAATGATTGCAATCACGAAGAGAACAAGTGCCTTTCGGCTTCGTCGAGGGTCTTTTACACCGTTTATACGGGACCCCGGTTTTGTTACCATGCTGTAGATATAGTATCGAAGCATACACGTTGCACAACTAATACGCGTTAGTAATTTCATTTCGTCTACACTCATGAAATGCGAGTCTGCGACTGATTGATTGGGTTAAGCGCGTATCTTTAGTTTAATTTACGTTCTTGTAAGAGCGAATAATTGACGTATCTAATACACTAATGAAGTAATGACTATTGCGAACGACGAACAAAGCAATTAGTATCGGAGGTTGAAGCTTTATAAGAACTTAATTAGGTACCTACACGTGTCAGTTCTATTGAACATGAGATAAGGTATTATTTCCCACGATTAGATGTATCTATGTACCGTGTTAAATATAATCAGATTGGCACAATTAAACTTGATCTTTCCCGGTTTTCCATTTGTAATTGATAAAATAGCATACATAATAGGTTTACCTTTCTTAGGCGCGAATTACACAGAAACGGCGTAAGGTGACGGTGCGGCGCAGGCGTGGAATTTATAAGGAAACGAAAGAACGATGTGCCTGCGCCGCACCACTTGAGCGTAATTCACGACAGTCGCCTACGTACATTTTGTATGAAAACGTTTTGAAGCGGCATCATGCCTGCGCCGCGTCTCCACCTTACGCAATTTCTGTGTAATTCGCGAATTAAGGTTTGTTTTGAATCTTAATATCGATCTCAATTAAGCAAATGATAATATTTGTCTTTTTCGTCTTCCGAAGCATCTGAATTCCCTAATAGTGCCGCAGCAAGGAGAAGACCTCGCTTAATGGCTGTACGTCTGTCGATGTGATCAAAACCGAGCCGACTGGGCACGAAATCTGGTATCTCCCAACATTTCTCCTACTTATTCCAAATAATTTCGATCGAGTCGGGGTTTAGCTAAAAAATACAAAGAACTTTTTTGGGTTCAAAACATAATCTTCTCAATGAAGGAGTTTCGTCTAAAATTGAATTGAACTAGTCCTCAGTGCATTCTGTCCAGTACCTACTGCTGTACCTAATGTAAAATGATTATTTATCAGAATTAATCATTTTTATTTTACTGCCCATAAAATATAAACAAGTTCCGTTTGTATTTGGTATTTGTAGCTCTCGATATTTCGGAAACATTTAACTACTCCAGTAGCTACAAAGAATTTGCCGGTGGATGTTTACGGGAATTTTCGCTTACGGCATTTCAGCATCATTTGGTTAGTGTTTGTGATGGTTCCAGTACAGGATCTAAGATCTCATAGCATTGAACCCTTTGTGCTTTTAGCCATCACGGTCCGCAGATAAATTCGTCATTGTTGAATTCAATCTGAAAATCAACAATCCTCTCTAGTTAGATATTTTAGTTTACGATAGGTTCTCGCCTTAAAAAACCTCACTGCAACCCTTCCAAAAAGATCTATTAAAAATACGAAAGTATCATACTAAGTAACCAACCAACCTGCATTGGATAAATTGCTTCGTAAATAGGACATACTGCTGTATTCGGATGAGCAGTAAAGACTTCTTGACTTCCGATGTATCGTCCCCTAGAACTGGCCTGTCGCAAACAAGACACTTCGTACCAGCCAGAAGTTCGATTATCTTTTGAATCAGAGTGCAATATCGGAAGTCCGTTAGAAAGCCAAAGTAGTCGTCAGACCAGCGGATTAAAGTCAAAGACCGAGTCAAAAATACACAGATCAGGATAGAGAAAAGCAGCAGCAGCAAACGCACAAGCACGCAACTAATGTGTCACAGATTATTATAATGATTATAATGTCCTGAGTCAAAACATGACAGATCATTTTGTTTTTATATTAATAAAAATAAGGACCTGTAACGCTAACCCATGGCCGAATTTTTGTGCTAACCGGATTTTTATCCTTTTTAAGTTATTATATATTAATTGTTAAATAATCATATTATTCAACAACATAAAAACGTTGTTGTAATAAATGGCTTTAAATAACTCAAAAGCACCGTCTATTGTTTACCCGCGTCAAAGGTCAGAGAACCTCTGTAGGTTCTACGACCTGCGAGCTGTGAGAACCTTCCTCTAACTAATACTTCATCCTTAGAAGTGATAAATAAACTCGTAGATTTAGTTATCCAAAGAAAATACAGATAAATAATAGTTCTTGAATACAAAATAAAAATATTCATGGTCCAAACACCATTCCAATTCCTCATTCTACCAATTTTGCCGCAGTCGTTGCATCAATCGTATTTTCTTTTCTTTTACAGATTTTTAATTCCCAGTAAGATGACGACCGCCAGTATGCTGTTGACGGTGGCTACTACGTGGAATGTTTCCACTGACAAGATCGACAAAGAAGGATGTTTGGGAGTGGCCATAAAGCACGTGACTGCTGAAGCGGCCAAAGAAGTCCGCGAGAGTCCCTCCACCAAGGAACAGGCGCTGGCCATCATGAGGGAATGGATACAACAGAATATTGACATCAAGAACGTCCGGCTAGGTAAGAACATGAACCCATCCACAATCAATCTACTTTGTCGAGTTTACTCTGGAAAGTACAAAGTAACACTTAAATTAAAGATTGATTATAACTAATCAGTCGTTAATTTGCGCTGCCAGCGCAGTACTTAATATCGTTCCCTACAGACGTGTCGTGTGTTGGACCCCAGACAGGCACCATCGTCATGATCCTGCGCTTATCACAATTTATTTGGGCTCAACGCAGCATGTCTTCTTTCATACTTCTCTATGACTAAACGTCAGGGACTATTTTCTGTGTAATTTGTTCCCCCTCCATCCTTTCGGAACAAACATCCTTTAAAACGGTCTTGAATCCTAAATTTTCAATGTTGATTATGTGATATCTACTGGGCCCACGAGATGTAGTTATTATGGCCGATCTCTTCTCGCAGTGACTCGGCCTGTGTCAGTTATGGCAACGGGAACGCTACAGGCTAATTCTGCTATTTCTGCATTTTACTATCTTTTGTTTCCAATTCGGTTGACCATGAGTCTGTCTATTCCTATACTACGTTTTATAATGTGCGTTCTGCCAAGGTCAATGAGTCTAATATCTCATGCTACATAAAACAAAAGAATTACAAACATGATGGTTGATTACCTCGTTTACCTTGTTGATATCTGGTGGTTATTAGAAACCCCGAACATCTGAAGAGAAAGGCTGCGTAATGATTCGGATAGATTTGCAATGTGAACTATGCAACATTGCAAATCTATCCGAATCATTACGATAACGGTTGGCAAGAGTGCCAATTGATCCATCAATAATGCGGTCTCGGCTATTTTAAAAATGTTAATGGCTTTCTTGACTGATCAATAAACTTGTCAAGGTTAATTCTCTCAAGGACAACTCAATAAAAACATTAATAACTCTAATAAAAGACATTCTTCACACTTATGTATTAAAATCTTATAGGTCTTCGAAAACTGGTATAGTAATAGTGTTGTATTGTATAACGATCCGCCTTCGATGTTCGCACCTGCACGTTTGGGTGCGTAAGTAAGATTTTTCCGTATGGTACGGGTGAGAAACTGAAACATTTGATCCACCGCTGCTTTTCAAGAAATGCTACCAAAGCTAGCAGGTTATTAGGTTACCAAAGTACCTTTGCCTGAATTTTGCGACCATAACCCATCTACAGGGTAGAGTAGAAGGCCATGAGCTAATAGGATCGTATCTGATGTGAAGGTTGTGGTTGGTTATACTGAACATGGTATTCAATGACCTCGCCTTCAAACCAGCTTTTATTCATAGTTAAGAAACGATCCGTTGACATACTCGCAGAAGTTCATTTGGAAACAATTCTCAAAGAATATAAATATTTTTGTTCGATTTAATAACTACGTTACGATGACAAAATGACAATCATGAAAATGATGATAATACGATACTCATCAAAAATAAGAAAATTCTCGCTCCCTAATATGCAAGCACCCGCACTTTGCGTGTAACAAAAGATTGACTGTGTCTCATTAGTCAATCACGACTTGACAGGTTAATGACTGAATTTTGCTCTCTTTAGAACGTGATACTTTTATTTGTAATAGCCATCACATATCTGAACCGGTTCAATTATTCAATACGCACAGCAATTATTTCACAATTTATTATAGTAGGTCAATAGAGCGGAAAAATGGTATCAACGAGTGTCATGATTAACACGACTTGCTAGTTTTAGACCTGAATTTAGTGGTAAAAGGAAAAGCTTTCGCACTGTGTACACCTGAAGCTACGGTATACGAAACCTCATAAGGTCTACAGTGACTGTTATATTGTACTTATAAGATGATATTGTGTGTCCATTGGTTACAGATGAATCGTTCCTACTTAGGTTTTTACGTCACAAGAAGTACAGTATACCAATGGCTCAACAAACACTGTTGAAGTACTTGAGCTTGAGAAGATATTATCCCGAAATATCCAAGAACCTTGACTGCGACGACCCAAAACTGAAGGATATTATCAGCAATGGGTATGTATTATATTGTTTGTACATTAGCAGTCTGTACACTTAAATGCTACATATAATGTAGGTAATTATTGTAAATAATTGCTTTTATGATTGTACAATGTGAAACTGGCCTCTAATTATTATTTGAGGTATGTATACCTAGGCCTGTACGAATGAGAAGTGCACGAGACAACGTATTACACAACTATACGGACAGGCCTAATCAAAGTGGCGAAAAAAGTTGCTCTAAATTATAACAAAGCTAACCTACTAACATGGTTTCATAAGATAATGCCCACCTTATGTAACTCAGCTTCATTTAGTCATATGGCTGCATTTATCTGGCTTCATCAGACGTGCCAGTAGAAAGTTCCCACGAACTAGAGACCCTTGAACTTTGTCTGCTGTCTCAGGTTCCCGCATTGCGAATACATCTCTTATGTAATTTTCACTGTGATATAATTCCATCTTGGAATTTCATAACCATTTCCTAATTTCAAGGTACATAGTGGTTTCACCGGTTCGCGACAGCAAGGGTCGCCGGGTCATCGTTTACAATATGAGTAAGGAGATTTTTGTTAAGTATGTCGTAATAATAGTAAGCGAGCGATGCAACTGCGAATATTATGTTTATTATTTAAATGTATGACGCGAATTAACTGGACTGCGAAATTGACATTGATCTTAAACTGAAACCTGGTTGAATAATGAAGTAAGGCAACGTAATCGTATTACTTTCGTTTTTGCTGTAACGCTGTTTATTCATTAATTTGTGACATCAGCAGTGGACTTGAACTTTGAGTGTGTTCGTTAGGTAAATTCAACGCTCATAAGTACAACTGCTGGGACATGTGCCGCGCACACATGCTGGTGTACGAGAGTCTGCTGGAGGACTCGCTTGATCAGATGTGCGGCTATGTGCACGTCGGAGACGGCAGCGGCGTCACCGGTGCTCACATCACCACATGGAACCCCACAGACTTCGCCCGACTCATGAAATGGGGAGAGGTAACATTCAACATAACATAATTAATATTACATTCAGCATGAGCTGATTCTCGGAGAAGGTCTATGCCCCAAATGGCCCTATTGCTGAAGCTCAGGCATTGCTCTATGAGAGGGAGTATAATAGCCGTATTTGGGTTTTGTGTCAGTTTTTGTGGCATTATGCCAACTGTACCGTTCAAAGTCCAAACTATGTAAACTTTGTAAGTAGGGTACTTAGGTCAATTTCGTTAGCATCAATTTTCGTTTGTTTTCGAACCGTTTTCTTGACGTATGAAGAAATTTTCTGGGGTGGGCAGTGTGGTTGGATAACCCAGGTTACCTAATACACTATTTCCGTGAAACAATTTTCAGTTGTAGGTAACACGATGTCGAAATTAGCCCACAAAGTAGTATGTACGTACTCGCCCTACTGTTACATAAGGTACCTATGTTGTTGGTGAACAAGGGGAGCAAGGTCGTTTTCTCTGATGATGCAAAGTTGCTAGAAACTTTCGTAAAAATATGACATGTTGAGCTTAAGTAAATTAAGTATGTAGGAATTTCGGCAATACTATAAGTAGATACCTAATGTAGGTATTAATGTCAAGCGTGTTCATAATCGGCCTAGCCTTTTCCAGTTCCGGCTGTTTTCGTCACAATACAATCCAATTATAGTTACAGCAGGTTAGCCTTAGGTCATAACTTTGGCACTAAGGTGTACACTTTGTAACTAGGTTATACTCGTAGTAGGTTGTAGGTATTGTTTAGTCGAGTCACGTTTGGAGGGCAAGCAAACATGATCTATGTGCTGCCATGATATCCACTTACATTAATTATGGTATATTATGTTTTGCAGCAATCGGTGCCCATGCGTCACAAGGAGTTCCACTGCGTTAACGTACCGAGTGCGCTCAAATATATCGTCGATTTCGCGATTAGCAAAGTTACGCCGAAGATGGCTGAGAGACTTAACGTAAGTATTTAAAATATCTCCATAGATTTCTTCTCTTCTCTTCGGTTAGAGCTAAGACTAAGAACTGTGGAAATGTGACTTGTTAAAAAAAAATACCCAAGACCAACCAGTATTCAAGTGCGGTTAGGGCATATCCCTTGGCATGCCGGAAGGGGCTTATAACGGATGGCACTTGCAATATTAGTTAGTTTATAACCGAGTTTCAAAAGGAGGAGGTTTTCAATTCGACTGATTATTCTTTTTCATTATAACAAAACTAATAATGTCTTTTGTTCCAGATGCACTCAAACCTCAAGCAACTACACCAGCACATAAACATCGAGTGTCTCCCCACAGGATACGGCGGTCCGTTGAAAATCGAAGATATGGTCAAGTTCACAAACCAGATCGTCAACGAACAGAAGAAGAAAGTCCTCGGACTCGACACAATGGAAATCATTAGTACTAGAGGAATCGTCTCTTCAAGAAAACCCGCCACTATTGTTGTCAACGGCGACATCGCGGTACAAGGGAGCTTCAGAAAACTAGAGATAGATTAGGATTATTCCTTTATATAGAAAACTTTTATTTTAAGCCTAGTTTTTAGAAAACCTGTGTCTGTCAAACGCGTGCACCTTCGAGTGTCACCGACTATACAAATATTTTAAGCACTGAAAATTGTAATGCTCTGATTAAATCGTATGTTATCTGTTATTAAATTAGGTTAAGTATTTTTTTTATGAAACTCTTACCTTGTACTTAGGTTTTTAAAGACTCGGGAGGGTGACAAATAAGATTTTTGGTCGTCAGAAAGCGTTACTACGATAAAAATGTTTTCTTGACGCGTTTCTCTTTTGTTTGCTTATATCCATAATGTTATAAAGTTAAGATCCATGACATATTAAAATGTATGACTTGTACTATACGGTAAGGTATAGAAAAGGAACATTAAAGGATTTATATATTATTAAAAGGATTTATATTTTATATATTTGTGTGTATTTTTGTGTTGAACCTAAAGTTCAGAAGTCTGAATATCCTGAACAGTGAAACTACCCCAAATAACAAGTCACTCAACAAAATTGAGTGCACACGGTATATTTTCCAAGCTTATCGTAGGTAGTGTTAGAACAAATACAAATCTTATAATACCTACACAAATTACTCGTGAAACTGTTTAGGGTCCTCAAGATCTTCCGGCACCAACAGATACATACATGATATTGGATAGATCATTCCTGAGCACATTGAATTTAAACCCACAATGAGTAGCGCAAAAGCCATCCGCTCAACCACTGTGGCAAACGTGACGCAGAATACTTATTTTGCGTAGGAGGAAATGATTGCATCAATTTCGTCATCTCATTTATGATTTGAGTGATAAATATTTATAATTAATTGGAAACTTCGTGGCACCTTGAACTAATGATTTTAGAGAAAGTCATAAATATTTCGTAGATTTCCTCATTGGGCTCGTTCGTGAGCGCTCGGTCGGTATTTTAAGAGTAGGTTTCTGGGTTGAATGCCCTGGCACCCTACCAACCCCTAGTATCAGTATATTTTACCGTAAGGAATTTCTAATTACCAGCCAGGGGTCAGGTTTTCAGCATGTGGCGGGATAAGGCTCGCCTCCAGCTGATTTAAAAACGAATAGCTGTGGGAATGCTCAACTCTCTACCTGCCCCATCCGGAGGTACAAGGGTATATTCTTGCCCTCTTAATATCTATACAAATAAATAAATTTGAAGTGGCTGTTTGTAATACCAAAATAACAGCTTTTTACTGAATGCTTATGGAAATTATACGGTACTTATTACAAAAACACATATTTTTCAGTTTTTGTCTGTCTGTCTGTTTGTTCCGGTCGGGGTTGTTTGGCAGATAGCTGATGTTATAAGGTCTAACTTAGGCAATTTTGATTTTAGACAAATAATTAGGGTTCCGTGCAAAAAAAATTGAAAACCTTGAAATTGTAAACATAATCCGATTCATAGGGCTAATTTCCGATACGGCTGCACCGATTTTGACGGGACTTTTATTGGCAAATAGCTGATTTTATAAGGAGTAACTAAGGCTACTTTTATTTTAGAACAAGAATTAGGGAACCTTGGAAAAAAAAACACTCCTTGAAATTGATAATAAAATCCAATTAAAAAATGAGAATAATATTTTTTATAATAATTTCACGCGAACGTAGGTCGCGGTCAACAGCTAGTAACAAATAAATGTGTCACTTCGTGTTTGTTGCAGGTCTTTTTTTTTCTTTTCTGTATTATGTCTATCTCTATTAAATATTCACATTTATAATGACCTCAGTATGTATGTAAGTATAGTAGCAGGCCCCGTTCTATGGTACCCCATGGAGAAAAGGCGTGAGTGTATGTATGTATTAACTTCAATCGGTACCTAGAATTCTCCTGTTGTATGACCGCAAGCCACTTACCTTACAGCACTACATAATTTTGAAATAAAACAACAGTTCTAAGTAATCATTTACAAAATTTTATTTTAGTAATAATTATCCAATAATATGAGGACAATAGTCTAACGATATCACATTAATTATTATGGTAATTGTTAAATTCAGTTATATAATAAAACATTCCTTGAATACATGGACAACGTCATTTCACTAATACATCTAATGACTACTCTAAGAGCCAACGCACACTCGACAACTATAGTCGGTCGCTAGTTTATCGGTAACGTGTACCGAGCAAAAAATTTTGTTCAAAAATTTTGTTTTTTAATTTTTTAAAGTAGGCAAAATTGTGCGCTTTAATAAAGCTTACTTATAAGTCTGACCTTTATATAGTCTAGTGTGCGCTGTCTAAGAAATTCTTTAAGCCTTGTCTACACTAGGGCAAATGTTTTGGCCACTAGTTGCGCAGCCCAATGGAGCAACAAGTCATTACGAGTAAACCAGTAATTCAATCGGCACATTTCAGAAGCACACAACACGCAATTCTAAGTGCCCTAGGGCTGACAAGGATAAAAACATTATCATTTTTATATTTGCAATTTAACTTAATAATTTTACTTCATTTAGTAATAGTTTCTACAAGTAAGCATATTGTGATATTCCATATAAATAAATAAAAGAGGTAAGAACACTGACGTGAAGACTGGGAATTTTGTACAGACTGAAAAAAATATGAGACTCACAAATGTTGCAAAATACGGATGCAGAAAAAAAAGCGATTTGCTGCTGAAACATGTTGCAAGCAACAAAACACATCTTGTTGACAGCAATAATGTTGTGCAACATTTGTTTACCATCGACTGCTCAATTAATCCCAGAACATTTTTTTTCGTTTATTGCACAGTTATCTTAACTTAACCAAACTAATGTACCGCTAGTTCTGAAAACATCTGAATTCCTTTGTCAGTATGATCTTAAAGAATGTATAAATAAAAAAATGATCTAAATTAATCGAGACATTTAATATCTATAAAAAAGATCTCTTTGTGTTGTAGTGGAGTGTCCTTTATAGTTTTATAAAACAATTAAATACTAGGTTATAAATTGCGTTCAATAAATAAAGGTTGGCTATAATAGACTGTAAAACTAAGAAAATGTAAACGAAGAATGAAAATAAAACAGATATTGTGATCAAGAGTTTATAGCAATATAACATGGTCCAACCAAATTGATTTACTTTAATTGAAAGGCGCAGAAATAGTTTATAATATTGTTTTCACGATCAGAGTTTTTAAAAAAAAAGTATACGTATATTATAGAACAAGATGGACGTCATGTATACCTACTGCAAAGTATAATCTGCCTAATATTGCCATTATAATCCTACATACTAACTAAACTAACAAGCAGACTGTTAAAATCACAATTTTATTTTTTTACTTCTTAGT
The DNA here is from genome assembly GCA_910589295.1 of Noctua janthe. NCBI lineage: Eukaryota > Metazoa > Arthropoda > Insecta > Lepidoptera > Noctuidae > Noctua > Noctua janthe. The sequence goes on from OU342552.1 coordinate 11,066,712, forward strand.
CGGAAAAATAACATTATCCTTAAATAATTGTTGTACCCTAACATAGACTACAATCGATTTAATAAGTGTATGAAGGCATTCCTACAACAATTATGTAGGTAAAGCCCGTATTTACAGCTAAATAGATGAATCACTGTTGTGGATTTTCCGTCACAAAGTTTTTTTTTAAATTACATTTGAAATATTGGTAGGAATTTCTTTCCTTGAAATTAATAATTTATTATAATATTAAAATTTTCTTTTACATACTAACTTTTAAATCGCCTGGCATAATATTTTTATCATTTTTCATAGACCTATAGAGACTATCCACAGTCAACTTTATTCCTCGAATATAAGATATATCGATGGAAAATCAAGTTTGTGAAAAAGACCATGGTTATTTTTCTATGAACTCTGGGAGAATTGAAATACACCAACAGAATTGAAATATGTTTCAAATAATAGCTTATAATTAGGTCTTCAATTCAAAATCATTCTAAGACTTAAAGTAACTAACAGTCACCGGAGAACAGAAATAGAGATTTGAAATATTATGTTGCCTTTTCCTATATTTTTCCAAAGATTTAACCAAAAAACAGGCTAAAAATAAACCAACCGGGGGTTCCATAACTCAGCCTCTACAGTCCTTAGTCGATTCTAGGACCTCACCGGCTTAGGTCGGATTGATTATTGTGTGCTTAGCTTTAGCAAAACGTTTTCGATTTGATCTATTTTAAAAACAAATGGCTGTAGTAGTCAAATCTTCGACAAAACACAGGAAATACCAACCTTTTCAATCTGCCGTAAAGCTGGTCTCCAGTGCCTTTGGAGTACTTGTCGCAATTTGCAATACTATGAATTGGACAACTTATCATGATCTATATCTATGATTTGAGATATATTTCAATTCTGACCTGAGGTATAGTAAGTACAACCTATAGATAAGGTGACCCTATCTATATATGTAATGTGTCTTCTATTAATATATAACACACTTGTACCCTTTAGTCAGTAGATAAAGGTAATCGCTTGATAACAGTTGTTTCAATAAGACGACATCCCCACATGACGACTCTTGCCATTTTTTGGGAGCGTGACGCGATTGCCATCACGGCGTAGTGGACTAGAATTAAGTTCGTGATAAATAAGCCTAAAAATTCGTGAAAATGAATCGAGAACATTTCAGAACTTAATTGAACGTTCGGAAAATCAGTGAAAACTTGTCGTTCAACCGTAGAAAAGGACGTTGTCTTGGTGAACCAGAATTCTGCGGGTACAAATAACGCACAACGTGGCACAACATCCTCACAGGCTATTATGCATTTAAATATAGAAAGAGAGAATTAAAATTTTAATAATGATCCTTATGTACACTTAACTTACAAAATATAACAATAAGTCTTACAACGTTAATAAACATTAGAATTGTGTAATAATTAAATGAAATAAGAATTACTATTGCACATTTTAATTGCACTTTTGATTATGATTTTGAATTAGAAACGATTTCGTGAGATTCTCGTCTAACAATAAAAATGTATTTTATGCATAAACAATTTTCTATTACTATCTAACATTATAAAATAACTGTAATAAATGTGATGACAGTGTAACGTTTATATAATTATTTGTCTATCCTTGGATACAGTGGCGAAAACCGATTTATCTCAGCTCAAGAAACATTCACTATTAGCTGTAAAAGACAAGGTCCATTTTGTTTTGAGACCAGAATGAAAGTTGGATTGTTTCACTTTAGATGAAATAACAATTTAGGTAATGGGAGTTTTTTTCCCAAATGATAAGGCAATGAGAGCTCGAACATAAAGGGTGTAACGAGACCCTTGACGGAGCCGAAAGGTAATTGTTCTCCCCGTCATTGCGACCATTCTTTCGTTCTAGACCATACCTGTGAACCTTCTAGTTACGGAGATATTAGGGGTCAAAGTTCCAACTTTTTCACAAGTTTCTTTTTAAATACATGTTTTAAATGTAAGATTTTTACTGTAAACGCGTCCACGACCCCTGTACTATTGAATTCATCCATCAGCACGATGTTTTGAGTACATTACATCGAGTCCTACCGTAAAACGTGATTTTTCACCCCAAAAAAAAAGTCGTTTCCCTGCAACCATTTTTGCGTTAAGTTACTTAGTTTGATGTACAGAATGCTTGGTTGACAGCTTCGTTAAGGGTCTTGTAACACCCTGTATGAAGAGAAGAACTATAATAATTAGACAAGTCTGTTAATAACAAGGAAAATTAGTTCTATTAATAAATACTATAGCAGAATATTCCGTTCAGTAGATTATCCTACAATTATAACGTAATACGGGTTTATGTCTAATTTTAAGGTTTGGCATAGTGCAAGCTACATGTACTAGGAAAATTATTCTAACTACTGATTAGTACTGATTGAAAAGACTGGGATGAAAGATGAAACGTATAGTATCGCAGTTGTTTGATTATTACGTGTACTTATATTGTTATTCTACCAAAGGCGTCTGTAGCCTAACGCCTACAAATCGGAAATCGCACTACAAGTTAATATTTAAATGCTGATTATTAGCTATGAGAAGAAATAATTATGTGGCAACATCTCCTGCATAAAATATTATTAACATAGCTACTAGATGTGCCCGGAATGCGTTGCAAAGCTTTTCTTTCATTTTTTTTTTCAGAATCTTTCCATGCGTATGAACAGCTGTGCTAAATTTCATCAAAATCGATTTAGTATTTTAGGAGTCTATGGAATACGAACGAACAGAAATTGATTGTTATAGAAAGATTATAGAAACGTTAGGTCCATTTCAGTGGGAAGTCAACGGACCGCTGTGAAAGCATATTAGGACCGGTCTTCAACGCACGCGGTTGGCACTCGCTACGCTCTGAATTGGTCCTAAAAGTAACCATTTTTAACCGATTTCATTTGAAACTTGACTTATAAACTACAATCGATTTCAGTATAAAATTGAATCGAAGACTTTTAACCTCTTTTGTCAGATAATCGATATTTTCTACTTTCACAGTGATATTCAACTATATCTATACAGGGTGGAAAGAACACCGTCGCGAAAACGGTTACCACCCTATTCAGTACATCATTCTGAGCCCCCAAATTATTTTTTTTTTATCGGCTATTAAAAAAAAAAAACTGCTGTTTCATACATTTTGACTGTGTCGATATTGCACTTTTGTAGGAAACAGCAGATATTTTTTTAATAGCCGATGAAAAATTTCTGAATACATGGTAACCGTTTTCGCGTCAGTGTCCCTTCCACCCCGTATGAACCCCCTAAGAATTACTAGACTTTTCGAGCCCATTTAAAATCCGTCTCCATAGTATCACGAGAAACATAAAGTATTATTTGGTAATAAAACCTCATTTTTTATCTGAGAACTCATTGCTCCATTGAGGAAAGATCTTGAGGCTCTGGCCCAGTAAAGGAGGCGTTTCGTTAGTGTTTTTACCAAAAATACGGTAGGACGGGTGCAAATATTGTAGGCTTTCCGATGCTGCGAAAAAATTCTTCGCTTCTTGTAACTGACGTCGCGTTGGTGGGGTGTCAGTGAAGTTTCCTGAAATATCAGATTATAGGGTATAGTTTTTTTAGTTAGATTTTTAAAATATTTAATAATTTAACATCAAAAAGTGTACCTGAGTATATTAACACAAAACAGAAATAGTCGCTTAAGTTCTAACGCCAAGTAAGTCAAACATAGCAACTTTACATGACAGTGGAAAATCTGCATAATTATACCTAGGTAATGGACTAAATGGTACAATACCATAATATTATAGTTGTGTTCACTTCAAATTAGATAGAGACGTTTCTTGTTTCTAATTGGCTGAAACAACGCGTCTTCCGATTCTCTAGCAAACGGTAACAAAATGTCGGAACCGCCAAAATTGACTTACGTGGTGTTAGAACTTAAATGACGAAATGCCAATTTTATGGAATTTACTAGCTGACCCGGCAAACATTGTTTTGCCATATAAATAGTATGAAAAATAGATGTTGGCCGATTCTCAGACCTACTCAATATGCTCACAAAATTTCATGAGAATCGGTCAAGCCGTTTCGGAGGAGTACGGGAACGAACATTGTGACACGAGAATTTTATATATAAGATATTTACGAGGAAAGTACATTTGAGTAGGCACATTTCATTCAGTAAATACTACTAAGTGGGCAATATTTGTATATATTGTTTTGCATTCACGTCCTCGAAAACGGCTCTAACGAGTTTGTTGAAAGTTGCAATTTAGGGGTTTATGGGGGAGAAAAATCGATATAGTTAGCTTAGCATAGCTTTCTCTATTTTCTCCCAAACAGAGCTCGGTCGGTTTCTTAATCAATAATCATGCTATCAACTTTTAACATAGAAATAATACAATACCTATGAAAGCTAAGAGTAGTCCTGTTGGCATAGTGTTTTTAGTTGGCTGCGGTAAACATTTTAGCCAACCGAGATCTTCATACGTTTGGCCATTCGAGGATATCAGGAAGTTATATCGCAACGTGCCGTTAGCGGCGGTGCTATTGGTCTGGAACAATCATGAGTAGGTTATTAGCTTTTTCCTTTACCCCAGTTTGTATTTTATTAACAGGAATCCGTATATTTATGAGTAATTGAAGGTTACGATTATGCCTTGTGGAAACAACAAAAGCTTAGTTTATGATGCATTGACTGTGACTACTGAAGTAGTAGTGGATTTGTGACTTATTAAGAATACGCGAGTAAAATTAATATTTCAGTTTAATTCTGAAATTTTGCACAAGTCATCTAACGTTAAAAATGATAAAACTACACCACAAGACAAAATAAAATATCTATACCATACAAATACATAAAATTGAAGTGTCTGTTTGTAATATAAAAATAACAGCTTTTTACTGAATGCATATGAAAATATATACGGCACTTATAACAAAAAAACATTTTTTTTTTCAATGTTTTTCTGTCTGTTTGTTTGTTCCGGCTAGTCTCCGAAACGGCTAGATCGATTTTGACGGTACTTTTGCTGGCAGATAGCTAATGTTATAAGGTCTAACTTAGGCTACTTTTATTTTAGAAAAATAATTAGGGATTCCATGCAAAAAACTTAAAACCGTTAAAGTTGTTACCAAAATGCGATTGAAACGGCTAATCTCCGAAACGGCTGGACCGATTTTGACGAGACTTTAAGTGGCAGATAGCTGATAATAAAAGGAGTAACTAAGGCTTTTTTTATTTTAGAAAAATAATTAAGGTTCCGTGCAAAAAAATTAAAACCAATGGTAACAGAATCCGATTCAAAAAGGGAAGTAACATATTTTTTTATAATAATTTCCCGCGAACGTAGGTTAACAGGTAGGGCAACAGTTAGTTTTACATAAAATTTAGATTTGGGTATTATTTCCGACAAACCGTCCACGTTATAATTTGCCGTTTCAAAAGCTCGCATCTTGATTTATTTTATTGCATCGTCTATCGATAAAGAAAACAATAATAATGTCGTTTATTCAATAATGGTGCATTTGATAAGGCTGTAAACTGTTGTAATGGGACATTGACCTTAAACTAATAATAACAAGTTATTATTAACGCGAATTGATGCAAGTATCCAGATGTGGCATGGAAGAAAAATTCTATATAATTTTATCACATTTTTATGCATTTTGTGCTGCCCATTCGGTGTCAGTTAACTTCGTAAATGTAAGTATTTGTAATCAAATAAATCGTTATTAGATTTGTTAAGTTGATACTTTAACATTTTCTAAAATATTATATCTAAAATCTAGCTGTGGTTACAACTTGCAACTATAAGGCCCGCTTGCACCACGAATTGCTAAACGCGTTTAACGTCGAACGCATTTAAAACATCGTTCTTTTTCTATTAATCGTTTAAAGATGACAGGGACAGACTTATGTTTTAAATATGTTTAGCGTTAAACGCGTTTAGCGATTCGTGGTGCACGCGGGCCTTAGTGTTGTGTGAATGTTGAGTTCGATCATCTGGTTGGAAAATGTGCTAATAGGTATACCTACAGGGTGGAAGGGCCGCGTTAAAGGTTACGGTTCGGTACCATGAAATTACACTGCGCGCTCGTGCCAGGGCTTTTAGATTTAATCTATCAAAATAAAAGAAGTAATCATAAAAGAAATTTTTAATCAGTAATTTAAAAAATTCTATTAATGTGCAATACCTACACGGTCTAAATGTATAGAGCAGCTGATTTAAAAATAAATACTGTTTAAATTTCTGTTACAGAATTATACAGGGTGCTTAGTTACATATTGTTATTCAAGTTGGCATAATACTATTCTGTTTGACATTATTGATAATATTTTAATTTTAATTTTTTTTATTACTTTGACCATATCGTCATTTTTTATTTTTCTTTTCTTTTATTGTATACAATTCCAATGACATGCCACTTATTTTAAATTTATATTTGTGAACAAATTATTTGCATGCCCATGTGACGGCAAAATGTGGAGAACCTCATTATAAAAGAACATCTATGCCCTTAATACCCATGTTTGCAAAGAAATAAATGATTTCATTTGATTTTAGTGCCTCGTTGCCAAATTGAATTAGCCGAATGGAGAGGTCATTTGCTATCTCTTCAGGCCCAAGAACTCACTCTTGGCCACACCGGTTTTTTTTTTGTATGGGTATGCTATAATGGATCATAATTCTGATAAATAAAAGAACAAAATAGCTTTGTTTTATTATTTATCACAATTCGTTTTTTTTTCTATGAAACAACTACGTGACACGCAAACCTACGATTAACGCGGTTCATGTGTACCTATGAACTATAGATTTGAACTATGTACCTAGGTACGGAGACATGATTATCGATTTCAAATCTATATGTGGAGTAAAGTAGGTTATCATGAATTATGAAATTAATATTAAGTATTTTAATTTTTTTTTTTAATAACTGATGAAAAATTTATATGTGCCCCCCGGCTCAGAAAGATGTGCTGAATACGTGGTAACCGTTTTCACATCGGTGTCCCTTCTACCCCGTATAACATAGGTAACCAATATGGGTTAAGGCTAGTTGGTGGCAACTGACCTAGAGGCTAGAAATCAGAAACTAGGCTTACTTATTGAGATATTGGCTTTTGCCCACACCTTACCGAACTCCACGCGGGCATTGCCGCGGGCATCAACTAGACTAGCTAGTGTATAATATTAGTTTAGATTGTTAAGTCGCACCAATGTAAACAAAGCCTAAATCTAGCAATTGGGACCGCGAATCGAATAATCTAGCTCGCGGTGTAATACAATCGTACCCGCATTATACCTACTCTGCCCTGTATATTTGGACACAATATCTTTTTGTTGGACTTCGAACATATTGTATTTACAACAAGGCGCAGTTTATTATTATATACCTACCCCTCGTAATACTATGAGACGCAACGATAATAATAGGAGAACTACAAAATTAATAGAGTGGACGAGGTGAGCACAGTTTTTCAAGCAACAATGCAACCGAGAATGATGAAACGACAGATCCCTACAATACGAACAAAAGGAAGCTATGTGAGCCTGAGCAGGCATGGAACTTTTCTGGATGGGTCGCGAACGTCATGCGTAGCAGTTCTCGCGGATCATCCGCTAAGGCGACAGTAAGCTCACTGCGGTGTTTTTTAGTGGGTGCAAGCCCCACATAACCAAGCCGTCTCCCCGGACGGTGCGGTATGCGTAGGCACATTTTTCAACATTTAAAAAAAAAAAAAAAAACGTTTAGAAATTTAAACAATCGGCGATTACTCTCCGGAAACCGATACAGTAAATAAGCGCTAAACCCCCGTAAATCTTCGGAGGCAAATCGTAGTAATTAAACAAATTAGGCTAAAGCTTAATTCGCACGGTAAATGTTCAATTTTGATAACGCGATCCAATCGCTGTAATACGCGATTTTGTTATCGCTACCGAACACTGACAGTCGCAATGTTGTATTGATAAAGTATTAAAATCCCCACCGATGCCAAAAGCATACCTATCTGTTTAGGCCGCGAATTATCTTCACATATTTTTGTGAAGTACCCTTTTACAGTAAAGTACAAATAGAAATTTTCAAAATCCATTAACAAAGGAAGTATTCAATAAAGATAGCTGTATTTACCTGCATCTCCAGCAGCAGTTTCGTACAAGTCTCTGTACTGTTACATTGATCAGTACCGGTGTGAACTACTGTGACAGCCCTCAGTCTGTATGGGAAGGATCTCAGAACACTCTGGTCTGTATTACTGGGATCCCATTGGGATCTACTCACTAATGTCAGAGGGTTTTCAACAGGTGGTAGAATATTTTCTGAAAAAGAAGTTGATAAGGAATAATGTAGGTGTACAAACATGTAGTAACTATGGGTTTTTGTTGCTATATTACCTTTGATGATTGTCAAAACACAAACAAAACGAACCATATCATGGGTTTTTACATGTATCATAATATTCTTAAAAAAAACATATAATCAAAGACGTCATAGTTATTTGATAAGCATTTGCATATTTCATACTACCAAACTCAACAATGATTAGATTGCAACATAGATTGTGGTGAAAATAAGCCTACGGCATTAAGTTCGATTGTGTGCATTTTGTTACCTACAATTAATATGAAATTACAATTAAAATACTTACCGGAATCATTCTGTATCACAAGAAGATATATTCCAATAAAGACTCCAGCGATCAAGATTATCAGCAGTAAGCTAACAATAACAGTGGTCAGTGTATTCCTCTCTGACACGGTGTGTGGGAACCGATGCAGCAGCGGAGTATTCTCTTCTGGGGTCTCCATATTTTCCTCTTCAGCCCGATTAATGTTATGCCGAGTTTCATGCTCTGCAATACATTTGTCCACTTTACCAACAATTTCACAATCTAACTCTCTCAAATCCATAGACATAATTAAAATCAGACAACACAATATTCCTAATAGCTGACAATGAGATGAACTGACTAAAGTATTAATTGATAAGCCAGACATCCCATTGTTCAGGCTATCATCAACAAACACTGACAGGAAGTGTAAATTCCCCATAACAGAGATAAACAAAAAAGAAATCAATTACTGTTTAAACAATAAAGTGGTAACTCCACCATGATAATATTTATCTTGTGAGTGAACTATAACATTTAAATACTATAACTACTACTACTATCCACTTTTAAGTAATACTGGTCATAGATACATAGTGATCAATGTGAGCAAAATCTTCTGTGTCCACTCAGGGATTTACACTGAAATGGATATGATGTCTGTTTGTTACACATTGAGTATCTCTATCTGGTCTGTATTGTGATATCATATCACTCTAAAGTATCATATTTGCTATGCATAATATAGAGCGTTTATCTATATGCCTACTACTAGATTGCATCAAAACAATAGTGATTCGTCAGATTGTGATCAACTAGTACAATTTAATTTAATAAAAAATTGTGTGCATGCAATGAATAAAATCCTGTTGAAATCCTATGGTATTTTATAATTTCCTGTTTGAGTATTTATAACTTCAAATTATATTTCTGAATTATTCAGGTTCATGAGTAATATAAACAAAGAACTGAAAAGTTGTTCAAATAGATCTGAGGAACTTACCAACAGAATATATTGGCTGCATCTTGGAAACTGTGACTTATTTTTAATGAATAAGCATTACGAAGTGACCGGCTATTTAAAATATCGATCAATATTGAGGAACATGACTATGAGGAAAAAGTAAAAGTGTTATAATAGTTCAGGAAAACATAACTGTTTTTATTTTTAATTGTCAAAACATGAATGTCATTATGTCAAACAGTCAAAGTTTGACAATTTGGTATAGTGATTTACTACAAAGCGAAATACTAAAGTCTAGGGTTGGAACTTGGTATTCCATAGAGGAATAAGCAATAGAAATGGCGTAGCTGGGCTTACTCCTCTGCCACAGATACAGCCTCTGTACAGATGCCAGCTAATAATGCTTACACAGTCGCAGTAATATAAGTATCGATAAAAAAGCGTCTGTCAAAATGAGTTACGATGACCATCAGCGACGAAGGGGCACCAATGACGTCATACTTGATGGTCACTGGACAATACGAAACTAACCATTTGACAGTTAATTGATGAACACTCAGCCAAGTGCTCATTACTATGAACTGTCAACAAAGATAAGCAACAGCACTGCAGAAGCTGGTGCTTCATTCTCGAACGATTGAAAGATAGCGCGTGTGGAGATATGCATTAACACATTAAATAACATTTTAAGTGGTTATTTCGATACTACAGTTTAAAAAGAGTTGAATCTTAAGGCAAAACTGAAAAAATAAAAAAGGCAAAACTGAATTATCTTCAATGTGTACGTGTTTAATTCGTTTATGAAATTTGTAAACTGTTTGTAACTTTGACGCATTATTCTTTAATACGAAACGAATGTGTATACAAATTCTAATAAATTTCGAAATTTCGCTTGATTCAACCCCTCATTTTAAGGCCGTAAGAGTGATTTTTGAACACAAAAATAGCTGAATACATGGTTTGTTTATTATAGAGGATGTTAGGTAATTAATGGATAACCTTGAAAAGGATCATCGTAGAACTAAGGCCGATTCTGAAAAAAAATACCAAGTAGAACTAAAGATATTTTTTTAAATAATAATCGATGTTTTTTACCTTTTTTATATTCTTACACTAAGACCACCAATTAATGAATTCCATCGGTTGTTTTTATTTTTATAGTAACGAACGTTAACTGACCTGACAGATAAGCAATAAATAGTATGACTGCTATGTCACGGCTATTTAAAAAAAAACCTTGAATTACTTGAATTCTAGAGAAAAAATTGTAAAAATAATTTATTTCGATAAACTTTGGGGGTCTATAGTATAAAAAAAGTATCGAAACCAAAGTGACCAATAATTTTAAAATAATATGTGCTTAAAGCCGAAAATTAAATGTGTGTGAAATGGTGTTATTCGTTATTGTACCTAACGTGAAAAGTGAAATATTGCTATTTATGTTCAAAAGAAGTGAAATTTGGTTAAACAAAGAAGTTCGCAATATTTGAATATTTATTGTGCATGATCATTGGGGTTTAAATAAAATTAATAGACGTTAGTATTGCATAGTAATAATTTAATAAAGCCTGTTTAAAACCAGCTTATGCCCAATATTCGAAAAAAAAAATATAATACAATTGGTTAGTCTGTTTTGGGATGATTTTTTTGGTGCTTTTTGTATTTTTTTTTTGATTATGCATTAGTTTTATGATGACACATTTCAAGGTTATCCATTAATTACCGGACAGCCTATATATTTAAAAGTATATGGTCTTACGGACAGTGTACTTTGGCAGAGTATGAGTCCAGATGCTAATTCTAAAGCTTTTTACTCTATGATCACGCTTCACGATGTCTAACTTTTCAGTTCTTGGATTTATTATCTGTAGATTTACTACGGCGATACAGTGACTTCGTTTCCTTTTATTGATTTTAATAGCCCAGAAAATAAAACTAGTGTGTATTCTTCATTTAATATTTATAAACTAAACTGTGTCATCTACTTGTTGACCAAAGTATAGGAATTATGAGAGTCCAAACAAAAATCAAGTTGTTACCCTGACCCTCCCGTAGTCAGAGTCAAGTTGGACAGATTTATTTGCAAGAAATTGTCGAAACGCTGTTCATTAATCTACTGCGTTTGATGTATGAATATTAGAAAGCACGATTGATTATGACGATCGATTTCAGTGTTCTTCACGTGAACCTAGTTGAAGAACTTCAGTTTTAGCATCTACCCGGCTGAGACGATTACAAGAGATCGTCGGCGTTTATATGGCAGTACCTATTATAATCACACTTTTCATATAACTATATCCTCAGTGCAGTTTTTCTTGTAGTTGTTGTGACGAAGCCCTGCTATTTGTCACGGTAAGTTTAAAGTAATGCTACTGTCCTTACTTCTGGAGATATTATAGTAAAAAGTGATGGTAGTGCCTCACTTTCTGTGGGCCTGAGAATAGAATTAAGTAAATAAAGAAGTAATTGTATTGTGTAGTAGTAGTAATTGAAGTTGAATAAGTGTTTGTGACTATTTGTCTTAGCTTTCTAGCGAATGAGTAATCTGCTCTGCTTGCTATTTCCAAACACAGGCTATTTCAGTGGTGTTTGTTTTAAAATTTGGGTTTTCATCTTCACAAAGCTTTAATATAGTATATTTACTTAGAGTAATGAAATAAGTATCTAAGACCTGCTGAGAAGACAAAACAAAACATTAACTACTAATTTAAATATGTTAAGATGGGTATGAAAATAAAATAAGTTCAATATGAGCCAGCTCAACATATGTGAATAATGTTCAGGGCAACTTAAAAATACAAATTTATTGTAATCAGCTTGAATGTAGCGCTCGCCAGACACTGTTACATTTGGACAGTTCTAACAAACAAACCAGGTCAACCAGGTTAGGTCAGAATTGGTCACAGTTTCAATTATATTGAAATGATCAGATCAGATACTTATAACTCATTGTGTTTAAGATAATGTGCAGTATGAAAATTTTCAATGGTGGGGTATGAATGATGTACTGAATATCACGTAACTGTTTGTGCGTCGGTGTCCCTTCCACGCTGTATAAAATTTAATAGTTTTTTCATAATATGGGGGAAGACAAAACAACAGCATACCTCATAATTCTTACTCAATCAATACCCACTGTGTTACTTACGGTTTGTCCATGATCATTGTAATATCTTACCATACATGATGGTTAATGCGCTGGTTGCAAGCATTGCTTCTTCATTGTTACCAAGAAAATGCCTGTTCTCTTTTTGTTGCATTTTGGCAATATGTATGAGTTTTAACTATTAATCGATAGTGTGCGTTTTTCTTGCTCTGCTAATTTTTGCTTTCTTAATAATATTATATGCATTTTGCTAAGTGTACTTTATTGTTTTAATTTGCTGGCTGTTGAATGTGCGGAAATACTGTAACAATAATATTACAACCATTTTTATATAAATATTTAGACAATTCCTACAAAATATCATGATATTTCCAGAATTGTAGAAGCATTCAATGATACGAGAATTCTATGACAGTTCCGATGATGATGATATGGAAAATCAGTATCCGATAGATCCAGAATGCTTGGTTCTGACTCGGCCTGACTGCGACATGCATAACCGGTGCTGTGGTGGTAAAGCGTGGTGCATAAAGGTAAGCAACATTCAAATATAAATCAAATTCATGAAAAAAAAAGAATGTTGAGAAATAACACATGATAATGATGCTATCATTTTTAATGTTTGCAGGATATTTGTGGCATTATATGTGCCGTGTTAACATGGCTGCTGATACTGTACGCGGAGTTTGTCGTGATGATGGTGATGCTTCTGCCTGGTCTGTCCACATACCCAGTCTACAGCTACATCAACATATTTATCTTCCAAAGCCTGGCATTCCTTGCGTTTGCGTCGCACCTTAGGACCATGTTCACGGATCCAGTAAGTACTAAATGTAATTTTTTGTAAGAAGCACACAAGTTGCAAACAAAAACAATATGCTACCTCATTGTAAACGTTTCTGTCCGACAATACACTTGTTGCAGATTGGACATCAAATCTTGGTTGATTGTTACATTTGTATAGATGTTTAATAAACTTTGATTAATGCAATTTAAAAAATTATGTTTAAATGTACACCTAAACATTACATAATTATATTTATAGATAACTGATGTTTGTTATAGGGTGCTGTTCCAAAGGGGAATGCTACTAAGGAAATGATCAAGCAGATGAGTTTCCGTGAGGGCCAGGTGATATTCAAGTGCACCAAGTGCTGCAGCATCAAGCCAGAACGGGCTCATCATTGCTCAGTATGTCAGCGCTGCATCCGGAAGATGGATCATCATTGTCCATGGGTTAACAACTGTGTTGGCGAGAACAACCAGAAATATTTTGTGTTGTTTACTGTAAGTAACTAATTATTTATGAAATATCATAAATTATTAATTTATTAATTTTTTTTTTTTTTTTTTTTTTTAATTTATCTTTTTTTAAATAATACAGACTAGCAGTCTCTAATGCAGGTCCAATGTTATGACTGATGTAATCAACAAAAAAATTAAGTATTATTAAAACATACATTAACCGCCTATAACATTGCCATTGCTGAGACCTAGGCCTGCTCTCTGTGGAAGGGGATGGGCCATAATCCACCACGTGAGTCCAATGCGGGTTTCACATGTAGTCATGTATTCGAATTTCTGTTTCTAGAGACTTGCAGGTTTCCTATGTTAACCTTCACCGTTTTGGTGATGGAATCATTTACACAACGTAAAATGCCTGCTTGGGTTCGAACCCACGCCTTACAACTCATAAGCCCGGCCCAATACCACTAGGCCACCACTGATCCCACTATTGATAAAACTCATTCCAAATATGTGCTTTAACATCGTTACCGCGCATTAGCCATTCGTCAATCAGAAATCCATAGACCTACGCGTAACATTTATCGATCTTATCGACTTTAATCGTCATTATCAAATTCAATAAATCTTGTTTCCGATGTAATCTTGTTATCTCATTAATGATGATAACTTCATTCTTTTTTATGTTCCTGACCTTTGCACATTATACTTCAATCGTATTTTTTTTTTAAATAACGTTTTATTAAGGATGACTTAAAGAAAAATCAATAAACTATAAAAACGTAACAAAAAAACTGCCCGATCGATTTTATTCAACCTAACTCACTGGTACCTTGCGTACCTTTTATTGATTATTGGTTTATTTGTTTACTACAGTTCTACATAGCGGCGATATCTATCCACGCGGTGGGTCTGGCTGTGTACCAGTTCGTGACGTGCATCCGGCACGAGTGGCGCGACTGCAGCGCCTACTCGCCGCCCGCCACTGTCGTGCTACTCCTGTTCCTCATCGCGGAAGCGCTACTATTCGCCATTTTCACCGCCGTCATGCTTGGCACTCAGTTACACGCTATATGGAACGATGAAACCGTGAGTATTAATTATTTAAATCGATATCGATTGGCTCTATTCATGTAACTCGTTAACTCGCACGCCACTTTATTGATTATATACATACATATAAACGTTTTTTATAAAACGGAGAACAGTGAATAATATACAACCACGTTACATCTTTTCGAACATTTTTCAGGGTATCGAGCAACTGAAAAAGGAGCAGGCGCGATGGGTTCGCAAGTCTCGGTGGAAGAGCATACAGTCGGTGTTCGGCAGGTTCTCTATACTTTGGTTCTCGCCCTTCACTCAGCCTTCGCCCAAGACGAAACTGGAAAGCTACCTGTACAGTGTTTAGATATGATATTGCAGGCTCACCACATTCATCCATAGTTTCAGTGTGACATGCATCCACTCTCGTCTCGACGTATGAATATTTATAATCATTGTAGCCATCATATTAGAAATCAATCTAAATGTTCTGACCAAGTAGCACCCATGGTGTCATATAGAGTTGGTTTCGACACGACATTTCAAGCAAATCTTAATGTAATTGAGTCACTTTTGTCTCACTATGATTGACTGACTGACAACGGAATTTGTAGAGTGTATAGATAGTTAGGAACCAAACGTCTGCATTTACTAATTTAATGTTACAAATATTTATCACAAATGTCTGATTATGTGTGGGAAGTTATTCTGAAATAGTTAAGTAATATAATAGCAATTGGGTAAGAAAGTAACGTACGTTTAGGGATATTTCCCGTAGTAGTTGAGGCATTAAACATTACGATCATAAACTCGTGTTTATCAAATAATACGCTTATATCTGTCTCGTTCGGAACCGTTTTAAAATTTACCATCTAATTGTAGGCCTCGATGTTGTACTAAATTTTTGAATAAATAATAATATTGTTTATCAAGATCATCATAGATCTCTTAAATATAATAATGGTATTAAGTTCTTGTGCTATGATAAAAGTTCAAATCACAAATTATTATTAATTAAGTTAGCATACGTCTATCTATGCAATAAAATTAATGCTTTTATCTTTAATAGATATTTGCTTTCGGAGTGTATGTATGTCATGTAACAAAGTTACTATATGAGTCTAGTGTAGGACCAATGACGTGATAGATCTCTCTAAGCTCAGTTGTGATGATGACTCACTCGAAGGAACGTTGGTTTGCATGAAATCAGATATTTGCCTTAACTATACAAGTCTCACGACGCGACGTTGAGAACCATTTACAGACTGGTCACTAATTGGTCATTGATTTAATTCCGTATAAAGTTTTCAAGTAAATTATTGTTATTGCGTAATCATGATTAGTATTAATTTAAAATTGAGTTGATTGTGATTGTATTTATTTCGTTGTAATGATTTCGTTTATTATTTTTGTTATGGTAATGTGGAGTTTATTTCTTAAGTATAGGTCAATTACGGCCGCGGGAACAAACACTCGATAGTTATATTTATTTTAGTTCTTGGTTTTAAAGGAACATTAACAGTGAAAAGTAGGTTGCAACACAGTTGTGATCTTAGGTCTAATCTAACCATGATCCGGAAGTAAGGAATATTGCTGCGCTAGATGTACAGCAATAGTGGGCTTGTATATCAGTCAGATAGACTTAACTTGTTATAACTATTGATAGGGCAGGTTGACGTGTAAATTATTTGAGTAAAAAAGTTGACACATTTGTCGTGATTACATATTTTCTTAAATCGAATGTAATTGGAATAATAACGTTCTGAAATAGCGCTTATCAGACGGTTTATTAGCAATTCACACACCACTAATAGGGATTGTATTGATTCTGATGACTGCATAATAATTTAGTTGTAAGAGTCTGTTATTGGTGGTTCGCATGTTGACGAACGATTAACTTTGCAATAATTAAGTGCTGAATGTTGTTAATTACTATGTGTTAACTAAGACATTAATTTTTGGGAAACAAATCTCTGATGGCTTTAAAATTATTTAAATATCAACATTACGTTAGAGCCGACAATGAATGTCTGAATCAAATATTGTGTATAATCATTTAAATTTATAAATTGACTTGCAGAGATAAACATTATGATCATCAATCGTCAATATTTCAGCTACTGTTGAATATGGGCCTAAAAGCTATGAAATAATTCTCGCCCGCGATTCTAAGCTGAGTCGATTAGCACCCGTCTGCTGCCTTACATCTATAAAGATATCAGTTCTACCGAACGTAAACACCTCGTGGATTAGGAACGGTCTTCAAAATCGCAAATCGGTCGCAAATGCATTTCAGAGCATATTCTGCAATGCATCTTTTCTTAGGCGTTCCTCGCCCTCGCCATCTCGTCGATTCTAATATATCAAAATATCTGTGGCGAATATTTCGGTAATAAACTTTGTTAGTTAGCTTAGTGGCCATTTAAATCAATATAGAGGTCTAAAAATCTAAATACTAACTTTATTAATTTAAGTATTGTCACTCCGGCTATTCAGATGCGATTGGTGTTCTGTATATAACACAATATGTTACATAAGAACTTTTATCAAACGTCTGCGTCTTTTAGTTCACAAGATCGTTCCTCTTAGTAGCTCGCGGTAGTGGGTATTGTTTTTGTTATCATACAGACTGATTACATGGCGCTCATCACAGAATTAATTTATCATCATCTTCTTCAACCTGTTGCCACCCAGTGCTAAGTGTAGGTGTCTCCCAAATCTCTCCACTGTTGACGGGTTTATCATCATATTATAATGAAATAGAGTGGAGACATTTTTACAAATAGCTTTGCGATTGTTTTTGTTCGTGTTGACTGTTACTGTCTGCCACTCTTATTGCCTTAATTCTATCACTAATTAGCGAGTGCATACATTTTAATTATTTATCCGTATAAGTACCAGAGGCGAAGAATCAGTCATTATAAAACTTGTGCGGGTTTGTCACTATTACTTAAACTGTACCTTTTAAATAAACTCTCGGCTTACGTCATTGCGTTAGTAATGTAAAATACCTGTTATTTAACTACATATTTCGTATTCGAAAATATTTTTAGTAATGTAAGTTTTATTCTCTATATTTGATGAAAGCAACATTATGAAATCTATTAGTAATGCAGTTTGTAGCAATAAAAATAAACCAATATATTTTTAAAAGTATTGGATATCTTAACCATTTAAGAGTTGGTGTATTAGGTATACACGTATAAACGTCAGGATTTAGTGGAATATCACTATATTAAATGTTGTCGTAAACCGTAAAAAACAGTACCTTTGTAAGGAATGATTTAAAGTAAAGAAAAGTGAACTCGTAGCTCACGTCGTACGCTGCACAGAATACAACATTCACAGAACGATCGGTTCTGACATTGTGTCTTATTTTTTAAATATTTAAAGGTCAACACCAAGTAGTAGCCCGCTGTAGAATATTTTCGTTAGAAAGCTAGTGTAGCACGTAATTTAAAATTTCTTGTATTGATAGCAATGCGTTGTGTGACGCGACGTTAGCAACAACTGTCGGAGCGTAGTGGCAGTCTGAACGCAGCAGTCAAAGGCGGGCTGAGAGTAGTCTATGCAAATAGCAATAGGCTTATGTGATCATCCATTGATAGGCTGAAATGATTGATGGTTCCGTTGTAAATATCTAAAATATCGCCGACAAAGCCCGAAAGTCTTACTCTAACGGATTACATGTAAGTCCTTATTATCGGTACTTCCACAGGTTCAAGGAATTAGCATAGCAAAATAGGTGTAACTATTTTCATATTAATATTCACAGTAGTATCTATTTATAATTGCGTTGTGTTACATAATGAACAAATTATTTAGCTTCTAAGTATTTAATACCAATCTTAATGATACTTAAATGCAAAAGATAACGTGAGTGAAACATTCTAAAACCCAATGTGTTATTTTATGAAATGTCTTAAACAAGGTTTCGTGTACTCTTAATATTTAATTATTATGTGATCTTTAAATAACACCAATACTTAACATTATTTACGGCTGCGAATTTGATATAAGTGTAAACAAAAGTGAAAATATCAATCACGATATTACGATATTTAATTATAATATTGATGTAATTATCTGGTTGTTAGTAATGTTTAACTCAGATGTAACAGATTATACAAACATTCAACATTGTGCCTCTACGAAAGCTATCTCTCATAACAAAGTAAACTAGATGTACATTATTTTTATAGTAGAACTGTTCGTAGTTGGTTCTTTAGAAAGTTAGTTCGGAGCATCTGTGAAATCATTTGATTTACCATGTATTTAATATTCCATGTAATATACCATAGTCAGCTACTTACTAAGGGCCCTTGCACCACCATACATACCATGCTGTCTTGATTTTTATTATTTCTAAGATATTTTGTGTTGCATGGGTTTTGTTGATATTATATAAGTAAATCTAACTAGAGCTAACTATAATAATCATGTTGTGTTAACGCCGTCGACCACTTGTCCAGTATTATACTATTTATTGTTTCTTATAGGCAATAGTAAATAAGGTGCAAGATGGCCTAAATACTGAATTTATGACACGTTGCTTTATATCATAAAGCTATTCTTACTCTAAGCATAAAATACATGATATATTTTTTCGATCGTATTAATGATATTTACGTAGGAACTATTAGGGTACATTTTGTTTTGTATATATACCTATGAGGTTTAGAGTTATATGGTCAGCTTGTGGTACATTGTGGTGACGTGATGTTCACATGGCGTGGACCGCGTCACCCTTGACCTAGTGTCCGCGCTGTACAATACACTAGCTTTCAATGAGCTCCATTTTGACACCAAGCAGCTGCCTCGCCTGCACCAAGTTTTGATCTGCAACCCATAGTTCGGTAGAATTTGTAGTGATCAACGTTTTATGTTGTCTCTACGTAAGTCGACTCTACGCTACATTTTTCTGTCTCATATTGGGATACAATGACCCCGCGAACAACAATGGTCTGTCAAGTGCGCGATAGTTTCTGTTCAATATTCTGTCTTGTTCTGCTTTATACAATCAGAAATATACAATTGCTAGATTAGTGTGTTATATAATTATAAATTGACGATTCTCGGTCGACCGTGTCTTGTCCAAAATAATGGAATTGTGGATCTACAAATTCGAAATCAAAAAGGTCTGAAAATCTAAATTTTTAGAGCGTATCATAATTTGCGAATCCAATTTATGCATAGCAATATGTTCCCAATATTAAAGCGTGCGTTTCACCAGTTGTGACTTGTAATCGTCACTAAGCGTTACCTAATTTGACCGTGACTGGTGTTACGTAACTCTAAACTGTGTTATTTAACTATCAAGGTTTACAATATGTGCCTTAAAATTATGGACAAAAAATACTTTAAAAAAGAAGCAAGTTTTAAAAGCATATTTACTTGAGAATGACACGACTTGTACGCCGATCGATCAACGATTCGATACACCTTATAACTTATTGGCGAAGAGTAGCTGCTGAATCTCACTATCGTACGAACTAGACATTTATTGTTGATCATTGTAATTGGGTCAACACTTCTAAACACGCATAAAGAAAGACGTAGAGTAGAACCGACTAGAACCCTGTATGTATCTTAGTTTATTATTTCCACTGCCTTTACTAAACGAAAGTATATTTTGCAGTCATTGAAGTAAATCTATCTATTTATAATGTTTCGAAGTTTAAGTAACAATATTTTGCTAAAAGACAATGCATCATATAATTATTATTCCTATTAGTAATTTAATTGCTAATCACAGACATTCTATAAAAATATGTAGAACTAAAATAGTAAACCATTTTGAAATATCCTATAGTCTCCTAAATGTCATTTTGTCTATAATTATAATAAGTTTTCGAGGGAATTTATTTTCATTAAAGATAAAATGTGGGATGAGACGTGCGTTTTTATTTTCAAATCCTAAATTGTCGTCCCTTTTGCCGAGCACTACCTCGATATACCTACATACAAGTGTTATTTGTGAGCCATGCACACATGTCCTAGTACAGTTGCGTATGAAAAGATGTTAGCGTATATGAGCAGTGATGCAGTGGTCGGGGCCAGCAGTGTGCGGGCGGTGCGCGCGCCGTCGTCGTCGCCAGTACTCAGGTGTGCAACAAACGCTCGAAGGGAAAGTATTGTGTTGCGGAACCGCGCGCGTCACGCCCCGCCTGCTACACTTCTCGGATTTTAGCATGAGCTGCTCGGCCTCAAGGTGATCGACTGTGCCCGCCCGTTGTCGGAACCACACCGGTCTCATTCAATACGTTATTACTGCGACCTACCCGTCTGCCATTGCGTAATTAACACCGTCCAGGTGATCTGTTCGTAATTCATTGGCGTCGCTAGTCATCATAGTACGTAATGTTTTTTTTAACTGTATTTTTAGTTTAACTGTTGTGTAGACACTGTGCGGTTGTTCCAGATGCGGCTAACATTCTGTACGATATGTGTTTTGACGACGGTGGTGCTATCTGTGTGCCGTCCGTACGACCCAGAAGACGACGGCTTGAAGGATGTGCTGCCCTCTAGCGGGCAGTTCGAGGCGTTCTACCCGCGCGAGGCGCACGGCATTCCGAACGGCTCGTCGCGGCCTGCACATGGCCACGGTAGTTTCTACAAGCACCGCAACCCGGCGCTAGTCGACGTGAAAAATGCAGCCGCTTATGGTTTCCGCTTTGACGGCATGAGGAGATTCAATTTTGATGATGAGTGAAAGGTCAGCGTAAATACCTATGTTCTTACAATTTTCTTTCTTTTATAAATTGCCTTGGAATTTAGAATTGACATGTGAAAATTAGTTTTTTGTTATCAAATAAAGTTTTTGTTTTTGTCTTAAACGTTTCTTTTATTAAATAGCTTTTATTAATTGATTTTAATGAGTAACTCCGAATAAACTTTACCACACATGACCTTTGCCCTCTGTATCTTTACATAGTATAAAACAAAGTCGCTCCCGCTGTCTGTACGCTTAGATCTTTTAAACTAGGTACGCCAGGGATTTTAATGCAGTTTTCAGCAATAG
The DNA here is from genome assembly GCA_910589295.1 of Noctua janthe. Classification (NCBI taxonomy): domain Eukaryota; kingdom Metazoa; phylum Arthropoda; class Insecta; order Lepidoptera; family Noctuidae; genus Noctua; species Noctua janthe. The sequence continues at coordinate 11,088,681 of OU342552.1, forward strand.
ATAGAGTGATTCAAGAGGAAGGTTTAGATGTATGTGTGTATCTACATTGGACCCGTGCGAAGCCTGGGCGGGTCGCTACTATACTATAAACGCTACTAAGAACGCCCGAGCAATGGCAAATTGTCTGCGCCGTGGAGCACTCCAAAAGTCCAAACCCACTGACTATTCAACGGTTTTTGGGATCACCCACTAGAAGCGGCGCAAGTCGTAGGTGACAGGGCCTGCGGCCGCTCGAAGCTATCTTCAACTCATAAAAATGTTTGGCTAAGTATTTATACTCTAACAGTTCTTATACATGGCGGCGCGGCGTGGCGGCATTTTTCCATCGATACGCTAAGAAGAAGATCAGGGAACACTGACTTAAGTATATTAAAGGATCACTCTGTATAAATGAAGAGAAGAAATTTTTGACGACTAAAATTGGAAAAATGAATTGGTTGGAAAGAAGTTGAACACCGAGGTCTGAAACATACTTCTAGGAACCGACCTACCTATTAAATACCGTACCGTGCTGAACTCAAACAAATAGAGAACAGGACAGGAAGATCCTGATGAAATCAGGAGAACAAGTACTGGATCAACGTATTTCGTACTTTTATGCAAGTCCAAATTACACTCAGCGGCACGGAATGTAGCCCATGCTTGTTATGTGGTTTATTATCAAAATGAAACACGAAACAGGGTTTTTTGTTGTTGTAAAAATTTAATGTTTTTTCGACTTTTAAATGTTTGATTTATTATGATGATGAATTATTAATTAAAAAAGAAGCAAAATTACAAAAAAGACATTAAGCTCTAAGTTTAAAGAAAATGTTTTTGAATGAAATTTACAAAATAAGTTGTTAAAATTAATAGGTATTTCCACCCCTGGCCCTGATGATCGTATGCGATCAGGCATTCTGTGTATTAATGGTATTTCTTCCCAGGCGGCCACCACAGTGGTTTTCAACTGACTGATAGTCTGTGGAGGGTTGGGACTGGATCTGATCCGTCTTTTAAGCATCTCCCAAGCATATTCTATGGGATTTATGTCTGGGCTTCGTGCTGGTTACACCAATTTTGTAATTCTCACTCCGTTGCGGTAATGATTAGGATCATTCACGCAACGTGCGGAAATCTTCGCTAACGTAAAACGTTTTCTTGGAGGAATTCTTCAATATATCGCACTGCTATTAGATGACCTGCAACTACTGTCAACACTGTGTGTGCGTCTAAAAAGATCCCTCCCCAAATCATAACTGACCACCCATAGAAACTAACGGTATGCCATATGTATGTATGTTAGTGATTATCAGAAACCTCTCCCCTTCTCCACACACGATCGCGGCCATCTGGGTCTCAGTCAGTCAGTCCACGGAACTTTACGCAAATGCTTGTGAGTGGAATTTTGGTGTTCGCGCGCGAACTGAAGTCAAGCTAAGCGATGGTGCCGGAGCAGTTCTGAACCTCAAGCACGAAAACCCCGTTCCTCTGTTCTCCTTCTTATCGATCGCTCATTTACGTTGACCCCTCTTGCCGTTTGTAGCCGCTGCTGTATTTCAACCGTCGTAAGGAACCAATTTCTCAGAATTGCGAAAGTGATAAATCGGTAATTTAGCTCTGATGTACCTACCTGTACCTAATACCGCAACTTCCTGGTCTCCTTGTGTAGAAGAAGATCTGGTCGTAACTTCAGGCGTGCCTGAGAGTTGTACGCGGTACATTTAAAGTTTCAGCAATCTCTAGCTGCGTTCGCCCCTGACTCCGAAGCGACACACTTTAAGCAACTTGAGCTGAAGTTAGGGGTATTGTGTTCCAATTCTGGAAACGTCCATGATTAATTAATAAATAAAACAGTAAAGATTAAATGCACAACCATTTTAATGTCTAAATTCAACTCACCCGCGTTTTGTGCGTCCCAGTAACGAACTACCGTTAAGTGTTACAGGAATTTAAAAAAATATTTAATTTGTGTTTAGGGTAAACACAAATTAAATATTTTTTTAAATTCCTGTTAGATTAACAAAAACAAATGGCCTGCCAAACTGCTATTCGAAATTAACCAAAGTATAACCGCGTATGAGACGCAATACCGCCTGTTGGCCGTTTGTTTATGTTTGGGCCACATTCCTTGCTGCTGAGTCAGCTGAGTGTATGACAAGCATAGTACGACTACAACCCGTATTGATTGTCAAATTCTAAATTATCGCGGCCGAAGCCGCGGTCAAAAGCTTGTTATTAAATAAAAACCTTGACTCATATTGTCCATAAATTTTAACGTTAAACATCGACCCGTGCGGCTTTTATTATTTGCCACGAGCCCTTCAGTGGTGTTGTTGTAATAATTATTAGAACAACACCTCTCCTAATTTAGAATTTGACAATCAATTCGGGTTGTACTCGTACTATGCTTGTAATAATATGATTCAATTATGATTCGAAAGACTCGTGGCGCCATCTATTATCATAAGAACGTTATTGTTGTTTTCTTCGTGAACATTACTTTTTCGGGAAGAAAGATACCCTATGTCCGTTTCTGTACACCTGACAACGTATTTGCGAAATTTCAGGATAATCGGTTCAGTGGTATAAGCATGAAAAAGTAAAAAACAAACAAACTTAGTCTCGCATTTATAATATTGGTATTTAAGTACATTTATGGAAGTATGAATTATTTTACTTTTATTTAGTTTAAGGAAATATTTGTTATATTTCACTTAAATACTCATTATATACCTAAAATTATATTTGCATGCCCTGAATGGGCAAAACCACTAATGTTAAAAACCTGTATTTTAATCAAATATATTATTCTTAGGCAACGTCTGCCGTTGCAGGTCCACGGTGGCCCCTCTGTGGCTTGGACAGCAAGTTACGCCGTTGTCTAAAGTACCTGCTGTTATTTGTGGATCTTTGGTATTCGTCATGCGAAGTCAGAAGCCCGAAGTCTGACATCCAGTCTTACAAAGGAGTATCGTGTTACCCAGTAACGAGTTGTATGACGACCATGTAAAATTCAGCTGCATCCGTTTAGACTGAAAGCCGATGCTGACAAGAACGCCAATGCCTCGGATTTTTATAAAAAAATGTGGAATGTGAAACTCAGTTAATTATTAAACATTCTTGCAGTAGGTACAAAATTATGCTAAAAATACATAAATATAGTAATTGTAAATGAAAATGTAAAAGAAAAGTTCAAAAAATGCTACAAAGGCCAGCTCGTGAAGGATTTGAACCTCCGACTACTTACTTCATGATGGGCGTTGAAGCGATCTGACCACTGAACTACCGAGCCTTGCTGAAAGTCTTCGAAATAGGGGTCCCTATTCGAGATAAACCGAGGAAAACGAAGCATTTTAAAATCTAGGATCGAGGCTGTAAAGTCTAAATGTTAACGTACTCGTCTGATGTAGTCTACATCACAGGTATTGGCTTAAAAAACCTTGGCGACGACTTGTAACCTAAAGAAGTTATCAGTTTCAGTTTTATAACTACAATGTATGCAGGTAAAATGTTAAATAAACTATTTTTTTCAAAAAAAACGACTTCGAAAGACCAGTCTCATTTAATGGTCCTTAAGAAATCGCCATTACGCCTGAATAATATTTTCTAGAAATCTGAAATGGGTATTTCCAAAGATAACTCCAGTGACCTTTTGTAGATGGGGTAAACAAAACATAGGCTTTTCAGATCTGCTTTTCAATATTCAAGTTTTCATTCAAGTCGGACGTCGCGTCGCGTCCCCTTAAAAACATTACCTTCCTTTTCTGCTCTGTCGTAGTCGGGTAAAAAAAATACTCGTTAAGATAGAGTCTCCAATGCATTTTCGGCGGCACAAGTGCGCCTTGCACATGCGCGAGGAAGCCAGCCGCTGGTTGCTGCCGGAGCTCGGGTCATTTGATTGGCTGGTGAAATTAAATACAAGCCGGGTATTGATTTATGACCGTCTGCTCGGGTTTTAGTATGGGTTATGATGCGCGAGACATGGCGATAAGATTGTGCAAACGAGTGATAAATAATTGTATGCATAATAAGATAACAGCTCAGGGATTAACTAAGATGATTATTAAGACATTAATAGTAGAATCCGATACAGTAAGTTTATGGCCTTTATTGAGACTTACTAATTTCACCCCTGCTTAACACTTTGGTTAATAGTTTGGCGATGTTACATAATATGTAGCTAGTGTAGGTAGCTAAGTCTTGTGATAATCTTGCATATCCGTTGGATCCTACTCTCTTGGAGGAAATTAAATGTTCGTTCGACTCCTTACTTTTGGTATGCCGATAGTATTAATCTCAATCCTGTGTTCATTGTTTTGGGCCGATTTCAATTGACTTCCTGTTTTAAATCGGTTCAATTATTTACTTAACTAGAACTTTAGGACCGTTACGAGTTTTTGTGACAAACGTAGTGTCATTTTGTTGACTTCTTCCATTTAAGTCTTCACGCTTGGTGTGGCAAGGGAAGTGAAGTCAGACCAAGGGGAGCTTCTCAGCCTGGTCGAGTTGGCTTGATAATGAACACGTCACAACGATTCGATACGAGTGTCAGCCGCATCCTTCCTATTGCCATTACGTGGTCAGCAGACCGCGAGCGCCGCCCTTTTATACAAAACGCTGTTTTAGAACTCTGTGAGACTGAACAACCGTCTTTTGTCTAAATATTGATAAAGGGTTGATTGATTTTCGCCTTTTTTAACCCCCGACGCAAAAAGAGAGGTGTTATAAGTTTGACCGCAATGTGTGTGTGTGTGTGTCTGTCTCTGGCACCGTAGCTCTTAAACGAGTGAACCGATTTGGATGCAGTTTTTTTATTTGAAAGCTAGTTTCTTGGCGATGGTTCTTAGACATGTTATATCGGTGCAGCCATTTACTAGTTATGGGGGATGAAAGTGTTTATGAAAAATCTAATATTTTCAAATATACCCAAGTGTGGTATATAAATTAAATATACACTACTATTAAAATTACTTTATGCTGTGGCATTTTGATTTTTGTCGCAAAATAAAAAAAAAAGCAGTCAGGAAAAATATTATGATTTTAAACAGTACCACATCAACTATATTTAAATACAACCGAAATAAAACGATTTACGAATATACATAATAGTTCTAAAAGCCGAAAAGACGAACGCACCCGCCGCAAGCGCACTCAACGGTACTGTTGTCGGTGAGCGTAAGGGTACAATTTTCATAAGGATTACATGTGATACCTGTAGGTTTGTTTAATCATTTGTGAAATTATTGTAAAGAAGTTATCAACAAAAAAAAATGTTCTTCAGAAGAGTCAGGTCCGTAGTAGGTAGGTACTCGCAACCGGCGTGCGTGTATGACCAGATGTATGAACATGGAGGAGGCAAAAGGAGTACGTAAGGACCGTAGCAGGTGGCGTTCTGTGGTTACTGCCAACCCCCATGCGAAAAAGGCGTGAGTGTATGTATGTATATAGTTATCAACACGTGTTTTGTAGCTATTTTGAGTTAATATAAAGCATTTTTTAAGAGAAATGGTGGATTTTATGACTGCTGTCATTGTCTTCACCGATCTGAAGCGGTGAACCTAATGTATTTCCGTGCATATGACGGAATAAGAGAAAATCAGCCCGAAATGCTTCACTTTTATTCTTATTTTCAACTGTGATTAAATTCACTTATCAAATAAGTTTAGTAATGAACGCATATTATTATGACGCAATAACGGTAAAAATGTGTTTTAAGAGTAAAAGTCTTAAAATCGAGTCTGAAATAATTATTCTATTTATAGTTACGAGTTGACGGACGGTATGCAACCGAAATTATTTTTTTATGTTCTTGAAGCAAGTCATTAAAATCACCAATTTATATCAATGTTATGCATTCAATCGTTAGGAATATTAACTTCCAATCTATTTAGTTTAATTAAAAATATTTAATTGTAACCATGTTTTGGTACCCGTAATTAAAAGTACACGTTTTTTTCACGTATCTTCCTTATTCTGGTATATCCAAAGTATATAAAGAGAGGAGAAACAGATACCTACTTGTATCAGAAAATATTTATGCTAAGTATGATTTTAAGTCGGTATTAATATTTTAAGTTTTATCGTAAAAACGTATGTACTCCGATGATAGCACGGAATTACCTACGCAAGTACCTATACAACGATTTCCGGAATTAAGTCAGGCGCCAAATTACAGCATGGAATTAGTAACAAAATCGAGGTTCTGCAAAATAACGACTATTTCCAGACTCTACAGAATAGAGAATTTCCATTCCAAGCAGTCACTTTCTTACTTTTTCTGAAAACCATCCTGAAAGTAGAAAATGCCTAAATATGCTGTAATATGGTACATTTAGTACATACCTTAAGTAGGTATTTAGATACCTTTGTGCTTAGGTATACTTGGCTAAATAAGCGGTTAATTTGCCGCATCCTCACTGTCGACTGAAGTCAATTACGAATCATCCATAAATCAAAGTTATTGAATGAGTACTCGTTCACTTAGAATAGAACATCTGATCAATTTCCCCACGTCAAGTTTATGCACTTAATAATAGTCTGTGCCTATTATACTCTTAGTAGATAATTTTAACCCAAGTAAAGTATAGGCGCCGCATTATATACACCTCACTTTAAAAGCGCTATGTCAAAACACTTAGCCGCCCTCAGAAAAAAGTGTGAAATTATCGTAAGTGGCCAGTATCTAAGAAAGCCCTTTTTAAAATCAGGCTAATAATTATTATAACGGTACGTTCTAAGTAAAGATAGAAGTGTAGATAAGTTAATAAGATTATATTATACCTCATGTTGAGGTCGGGGACCGGCTTTTAAGGACGGAATGTTTCTGAAACCGTGTATAAAAAACGAGTGGTCCCCAGGGATCGGTCATTCCGCGGCCGAAGTGGGTGCACGCATCTTCGTTCCCTAAATAACATTTTTTTTTCGTGTTAAGGCTCCTTATTTCTTCGTTCGACTTGAATCGGTAGTTTTGAGTTCAGTCTCGGAGGGGGTGAACGTTGGGCTACATCTCTCGTCTAGTTAGCACGTCTCGACAAGTGCCATGTGTCCGGATACAGTCAGAGTGGTGAGTCAAGTTGTCCTTTTGTCTACTTGCGATTTACACACTATAAAGTTAGTCAATAGTGCTAATTACTTATTTTAATTATTCGTTATTATTGCAGTGATTATGAGTTTTGATCAATATTTTTACATTACATTCAAATTACCTTATTTAGAAATTAAATAAGGTTAATAACAGAAGGTTTCGATAAAACATTAACTTAACTAGGTTTAAAATAAAAAAGAAATGCCTACGCTGCCGGCAGTCATACAATGGGTTTATCACTTTTTCGTGTTTACATTATTCGTGCTTAATGATTGTCTATTGTTGAGTAAGATTTCAATTTATATGGCGGCAATAACAAGGCTGAATGGATAGTTGATGAGAGCAGGGAGAGTGGCGAGTGATGCAAGTCATTCTACTGGCTCACTGGCCGGGCAAGTCACTCGCCCGAAGCCGGCGACCGTCTGTTAACATCTCTGTTTTGACACCCATCCATTTATTGATTTATTGTAATTGATATATCGACTTATCGATTTAAATCCCGTGATATTTAATCACTTTCTTGTTTTACTTGGGTGATTAGCTGATTTTTATTTTCTTAACTTTGTAGCAGAAAAACCTGCAAAGTCTAGTAGATGAGAAAGTTGATAAAGATATTTTATAATTATTAATTTCACCATAAATAATACAGCAGTTTACAAATAGAAGCAGGATGAGTCCTGTATCTTGGCAAACAGCGGCAGACTCCTCAATCAGATTTTGAGTAGAAGTAGAATCCATTGATGTTTCATAAACGATTCAAGTGAAAGAATAAAATATGGCTCGATAATTAAAGCTAAAGTTGATGACCTAAACGCATTCGTAGGCGAAGCGTTGAAAATAAATTAAACATTTATGGGTTTGGGACTCGCACGCACCATTTAACGATTATCTACGGACCGCTACAAATCTCTTTATAATGTATCTGGCGAATCAAGGGAACGCATCGTGAACCTCACACACTCCATTAAAAAAATACCGGAATTTTCTCCTGACTGTACAAATTACACCCCGAAATATTGTGATTACTTCCCAACAATTAAGATTTCCCCGTTTCTTTTTAAATACCAATTCTGAATGGGAGGTTCACAGTCGACAAACAACATCCTTGTTTATTTAAAAAAACTGTAATTAACGAATGCATAATTGAGTAGTTATTATTAACATACGATCATTAATCTTCAGCGTTAGTTGAGATGCCTCTAATTACCTTCAAGACGAGTGAAATAAAATTGTATTTAGAAATTGTAGTACAACAGAACATGATTTTGTTTGTAAACGACTTTAATACATGACATAGGTGTTATGCTTGCGTTTTTGTTTATAAGGAACTCCATTAAATGCTTTGCGAACTTTTGCTTTGCGCTTTGCCTGACTTTTAAAATCCCAGTTTTATTATTTTGATCTGTTTATAAAACTTCAAACTAAATATCAAGTCAAATAAATGCCTTTAAAACTGTCTATTGTGACTATTTCATATTTATTTAAACTTCACGTATAGTAGTGGATCATACGTGGCCTTAAGAGCGAGCGAGCGAGCCTGGCGAGGCATCGTTTCATCTTTGGTTCACAACGCGAACTACCGAAAGAGCCGAAACGAAATATGAAAAGAGGCTCCCGGCTCGCTCGCTCGCTCGCTAGTTGGCGGTGGCGGTGTGGCCTGCGCTTTAACGATATAGGTATTAAGGCATTCTCTACACATCAACCTTGAAATCTTTGATGTACATAAGTACACAGATATACAAAGAAAAAACATTTTCTAAAACAACCATTAACATAAGTTGTGAGTTATCAACTTTCTGAAAAATTGCTGAGTTTCCCTGCCTAGTAATTTTTCAACTGTCTGATATAGGTATATTGCATCATTAACTTTTTTATGAGAAAGCGGAGTATTGTTATGTATTACCGACTTGTACACCTATCATTGTAAATAACGAGTTATACTTTCGTTTTCCCCTTATCTCTTATATGGAGTGCGCTGATTATATTTTGTTTTTGTTTTACATTTTCGGTATAGTTACGTGACTGCCTGATGTAACTGTAACTTCTTATTTTGTCTTGTTTTTGTAATGACGGTGCTGCTACTAAGAGTGTCGGGGTTTTTTTTCTGCCACGCTGATGTAGTGGTTGCAAGTGCAACTGGTTTATGTTATCCTGGGTCGGATAACGGGTGTTTCCATTGGGTAGATATTTTTCAGTACCGAGCTCAAGTCCGAGTTTAAAATTGTGCCTGCTTTAAGATATAATACTTGACTCCTATCTCCTTATTACATGGGTCTTATATCCGTACTAGATCTCTGTCTCCTGTATGCGATATGTGTAGGACAGATATTGTTTGAAGGATGATTTCCACCAAACGCCTCGCATCGCATCGGATCTGAACGGATTTTACAATCTTTAATCGATATTAAGTCGTACACAGTATTTAAAGTATGTATTACCAAGCCACGCACAGCAGCTTGACCGCGGGAGTCTTCCGCGACATGCGATCGTAGCCGAATGTATGCTACGATACGCGATCGGCTCCGTTCGCCTGTCGTCGTAACCGACACGATGGAAATGAAACAATTGGACTAGGTGCAGAAACGGTTAGGTTATCAAGCGACGGTACGGAGCCAATCGTATGCGTCGACATCCTGCTGAACTAGATCGGCTGTTGCCGCATCCGTTCGTATCCTTCCCGATCCGATGCGATGCCAGCCGTTTGGTGGAAATCATCCTTTACTTTAAGGCCCAGCTAGTCTAACGTAAAGTTCATTTGTTTGTAGATGCAGTTTCTCCTGAGTTTGGCGCTGGTCGCGTCTTCAGAGGCGTTCTTCCTGAAATGGGGCTCGGACTCCTCGTAAGTTTATAATTTATCCATTTTATACATTAAGTATTTAATTTTGGTATAGTCATTAGCGAATTATTTGATTTCATGCGAATTTTCTTAACTTATGTTTACAATGGTCAAAGTTACATAAATTATGTGTTTCACCAACCCTCGTACGTTATCTTAGAAAAGGCCAACAAATAATGCTGGAATCCATAGTTCTACTACATTTAACTTAACCAATTTTACCGATCTATTGAAGTCGCGAGTTAATAGGCTTCTTTTGGGTTGGCTCGTTCCATCGTCGACCACATCTATGAGGTCAAGAGTAGGCCCATGTGTCTACCAGTCTGGACTTCTCTAATCAGCCTTATCCCTTGTGATTAGGTTGCAAACATCGCAATCGCATCGCATTCGCTATTGTGTATATCGATTGTTGCAGAGGCCCGGAGGTCACGCGCTCCATGAAAAACATAATTCGAAGTGCATTACAATTTAACAGAAATTAATTGGTTGGTCGAGGCTCAGTAATATTGAAACATTTGCACTATGTCACAAAACTCTTCAGAAATTATGGTGTAGTCCATTTAAAATGTTATCTCGCGAATTTTAAAGGACCACCAGCCGTGTTGCCACCTCTGCCTAACCCTTCAGGGATTACAGGCGTGATGTTTAACCCTACACTTGTATAGTCGACGTCTAAAGACTTAGTCATTTACCCATTTATTATTAAGTAATGTTAATAGCTATTCGATTAGCTGTGTAAACGATTACATGTAGTTGATACTTCTGGAAGTAGTAGATTCCATGTCACAAGTAGCTACCGTTCACTCGTCACATTTACACAACATTGCAGATAAAAAAGCCCACATTTCCTTGTTCGTGAAAATATATTTTATGTGCATTTTCATGCCCCAGACATATGTGAAGTTTTTATTAGTAGTTCTTGCTTTGTTACAATTTTTATTTCCGCAAGTTTCCTTCGTGTTTTGTGCTGGCTGACAAACATTTTATAAATTACGGGATTTTTGATTATCACGGCCTTTTAATGTCTTCGGGGTTTCTTAAAAGCAGAGCATACGGAGTACCATTAGTAAGAGGTAGCACTAAGCTACTTCTTAGATATCAATCGTAAAATTGTATGTTATTTTCAGGTTGTGTTGGTTGCAGTTTACATAGTTATTGATGAATAATAATTCATGCTTCATATTCTCCTTATATTCATTTTTCTATTTACATTTTCAAATACTTTTAAAAACAAAAGATATAAATATCTAAAAAAAAAGTCTACCAGAATCGGGAACAGGTTCCAAGATACCACTGATCAGGGCTCATCATGAATGTTTTGAATGTAGTATTAAATCTAAAATCAGGACCAATCTTCCAAGCAACAGTAATACAAGAACGTACATTTGTTACAGAAGTCAGTCCTCTGCGCAGAAGACGTGGGTGCAGCCTCTGCCTCCGAACATGTCTCCAGGCTACCGGTATCAGTACACGTACACGCCGTACGAATCCCGAAAGGTGTACCAGGTTCAAGCTCCGCAGTATCAGCACCAGCAACCCGAGATGGTGCAGCAGAACCTGCAGCCCATCCCCATCAGCGTGCCGGCGGGGGCAAGCCTCACCCCCGTGTCCCTGCAACACGTTCAACTTGTCCCTTGCATGTGTCCCGTCGCCCCTGAGGAGGCCGAAAAGTTCCAGGAACAGGCGTACAGCCAACCTGGTTACACGGTCCCTCAGCAAGTCTCGAGCGACATCGCACCGAATACAAACAAACAGTAGAGTCAAACTTAACACTAACATATCCCACCAATGACTCGCTCACTTTATGTATAATTTATTTCTAAGTTATATGGACTGAAAGCCTCTTATTTCTGATATTTATATTTAGGGTTAATTTAGCTTCTTGTGCGAAGTTTTCCTTCAAAGGATCACGAAGACTGATAGACTAAGGACAACGTGTGTTCATTCATTTTTAATAAACATTAAAGCATATTCTTGTGTTTCTTTTAACCCCTCAAATGTCATAATAATAAAAGATGTAGTAGTTGAGCCCCTCTGTAAATGTGCTAATCTGGGATAGTACCCACTACAACCATAGCATTTCTGCCGCCAAACACAGATTATTCTGGTTTGAGGGGAATGCTAGTGTAAAAGGTATAAATCAATTAGATAATTAAAATTACATCACATATACCCTATTTCGACTAGCGTCATCAGTAGATTAACAGAGCTAAAAAGAACAGTGAAGAGTTTTTTAGGACAAACACGCGGTCTAGGAGGTTAAGTGAAATGTGTTCAGCTAGATACAGCTGGTAAGGCCCGGTTTCAGTACGGAGCTGACATTTGCCTAGAACGGAGCAGTGCTTGTTGACCAGAAAACAGTTTAGTGAGCGAGGCGCGGCAGGTGAAGGAGAGCGCGGACGCCGCCGCACATCATCATCTGCCTAGCCTTTCTTAATGATGTTGGAGTCGGCTCCCAGTCTAACCAAATGAAGCTAAATACCAGTGCTTTATATGGAGCGACTGCCTATTTGACTTCCACGTCCCAGTTATTGTGTGGTACGATGCCACTCGTTACAGCATCTCTCCTTCACGCACACTTAGAAAGATAAGACATCCCTTTTCCTCCCCTCGTACATATCTAATCTGGTTGGTTATTTTCAAAACATCTCCTGTGCACTTTGCTCCACCCACTTTGGAAGATGGAAACTGGGACTAAGGCTTCTTTAGAGAAAAACAACGTTCACAGACCTAGTTTTACTAATGAAGTTGGTCTAAACTTTTTATTACTTGTGATTATGAGCCAAGGCTGCCATTTTGTAGTGTCCATGTTGTTCCATTTCCAGTGTCAAGTCAATGTCAGTTGAAACCTGTCATGAATGTATAAGTGGCATGGAGACACCAGAGACTGAGTAATATTCACTATTATATTAAGCATATTTGTCTGTGTTGTGATAGAAAGAGTATAAATATATAAAAAAAATAATTCATTTATTAAAACATTGTGTTTTCACAAAACCATCGTTTCGAGTTGAAGTTGTAATTTTCAATGTGGAATGAATTGCACGATGCAAAGAAATATTTGTATATGTGATGTTTTAAATCCATGTTCATGACATGCAATAAAGTGCAACATCATAATCAGATATAAAAAGTGCATAAGTCACTCAGTGAAGTGTGTGAACTAATAATGTTCTCAAGGCTTTCAGTGAGAAAACACAGTCATTTATCGGACGAACATCTCCAAGAGCACATAAACCAACTGCCCACCGACTACATGCCAATGAGCTTGATTGATATTTACGATAAAAACAAGGTCGCAGCTTTAAAGAAATTAGATTTTATTCTAAAACACACTTCTAGAATAGCTCTGCAAGAACGAGATTACAAGCATCTTCTCTTGTGTTCTTTAACCTTGGTGTACTATTTTGGAATGCGAATTAAGTTAAAAACGCTCAAATCTTGCTATATATTCGGTGCTTCCTCAAGACGCATCTTTCATAGGGCAGAAGCAGCATTTCAAACAACTATGGAAATGCTGCTACCTGAATGTAACCAAACTACTATTAAAATTACTCTCAATTTCTTTACAGACGTTTCAATTTGGTCTGTTGAGAGTTTTGTTGAACAAGTCCTGGGGGTACTCCTGTTTTTTGATAAAGGAAATACGACGCTATTTAATATGATGCTGACTGACATTCACTACGTTATGTTTACTAACGTAGAGAATCAAACAAGGCATCGTATGAGAGTATTTTATAATTTACTCTTAAGTCCGAATTGGGTTATCGAAAACAAGAAGCTTTTACCGTTCGTTACCCGTTTGTTAGATTTTTTCTCTTTGTCTATAAGCAAGGACGATGGCAGATCAGCCACGTTTGCATATATAAGAAAAGGCTTCGAAGTGTGTCTTCATCGCATCTTCGAGAGGGTAGATAATGAGCATCGAATGTTGATTATTACAACGATGCTTAATTGGTTTTCAATGGTTAATCTGAGGCAAGATATTGTTTTGGATTTCTCCACGCTGTTGGATCATGCTACAGCCTTCTACGAAGTGCATTTGTACAAAGATAGCTTTGGAGAGGGATTGATCGAGCACGTGCTTGTCAATCTAATAGGATCCACTAAAGCTACGAATAGCCTCGTGGGATGCAGGCTCTTGTTGAAATTTTTAGATCGACAAGAAAACGCACAATATCTCCTAGTTCCTACGATATTCTACGATTTTACTAAGGTTTGTGTTGTTCTGAACTAAATTAGAAATGCGTAAAAACAATTTATTATTTCTCATTTTAAGTATTAATCTTTTAATTAATAAATCTATGTTCAGATACAACTAAGAATAGGAGAATACAATCTTAAAGATAAGCTTTTCCTGCGGAATCACAGAGAAATGCTAAATTCCTACCTCATGAAAGCAGTTAAAATGCACGGTGCGAACATTGTGAACCTGAAGACGATCTACAGCATCGTGTGCTGCGTGGTGCTGGAGGTGCCGTGCGGGCTGACTGCCGCCGCCGCCGCCAGCATGGCCATGTCGGTGCAGGACCTGGCGCTTAACGGGGAGAACATCCCGGCGCCGTGCCGCTACTGGATGCACGCCGTGGTCGTGTCCGTTATGTCGCTCATCTGCTGGGTGCACAAGGCTCCCCTCCTCTACACCTACGTCCACCACATCGTGGCCCGCCGAGCGAAGGAGGCCCCGCAACTAAACCCACCGATGATGTACTTCTACAAGATTGGCATGCATCACATCACATGGAATAAACCTACTCTTTTTTTTGAAGACTGGGAGTTGCGCTACGCCCTTTGGAAGCATTTCCAAGACAGTCAGGTATGCTTTAATATTTTTTAAATTATTTATACTTCCACATCTGTTTGAGCGTAAGTTTTTTTCTTTGCAGGTAATAGAATCAAGTAAAAAAGCAAAGTATGGCAAAAAGATGCCTACAAAGGATTTATGAAACAAAACGATGAAAGTACGTTACATACAGGTAGAAACTGTGTTCAGTACAATTAGAATTACAGAATGGTTTGTCTGTGTGTGATTAATTATAATCGGTTACGTTTCTTATTTGATTACTAGAGTATCTCAGGAAGTAATTTGCGTGTTGGATGGAATATTGTATGAATTCTGTAGTTGCTGTTAGATTACTGGTTTCTACTATTTCCTTGTTATTGCCATTGAATTTGTTACATACTGCAATTACGTAGTCGATAAATACTCATTACTTACTCATTTTATACCAAGCAATCGTGTAGAATTCACTCGTTCTTTTTTTTTTTAATTGTTTAAATTTAAATAATAACCAAATCAGGAAAAACGACAAAACTAGTTTAGACTAATTTTGTCGTTTATTAATTTATTATAATTTATTAATTTTCTTAACGGCATGCGGTAAATACAGAATTCAATATACTTTCTCAAAAACTGGTTCTTATCTCACTGCAATTAGATTCAATGCATGTTGCATTGAATCATTGTATTTCACACGCGTGAATTTTCAATTTTTTTGTACATATGTGCGGAAATAAAAATTTGCACAGATAACTATACTTATATTAAGTTCAAACGGGTTCAATGACTATAGTCGGCGGTGATTTTTTTTTTTTAAATCTCGGCAAAGAGATGTGCGTCTTTACGGCGTAAATATTTTTTGAGTATTTAAATTGTGTTTATAAATAAAATCATCATTCTCTTGCCCTTATCCCAATTCATTTGGGGTCGGCGCAGCATGTCTTCTTCTTCCATACTTCTCTATTACTCGTCATCTCGCCAGACACCTCCTTTCTTGCCATATCATTCTTTACACAGTCCATCCATCGTTTCTTTGGTCTTCCTCTACTCATATACCCATTCACATTCATACTCAAAACTTTCCTCACAACATTTCCCTCATTCCTCCGCATCACATGCCCATACCACGACAACCGATTACCACACAACTTTTCAGTCACCGGCGCCACTTTCAAACTTCCTCTTATATACTCATTTCTTATTTTATCCATTCGCGTAACACCACACATCCCCCTTAGCATTCTCATCTCCGCCACATGCAAATGCCTTTCATTCATCCCTTTTGTGGCCCAACATTCTGATCCATACAAGACAGCAGGTCTAACCATTGTTTTATAAATCTTCCCCTTAAGTTTAAGGGGAATGCGGGAGTCGCAGATTGTTCCCGTGACCTGCCGCCATTTCATCCATCCCGTGTTAATTCTGTGCTTTACACTACGATCTATTTCGCCATCGCTTTGCACGAGTGAACCGAGATACCGAAAGTCGGAGCAGACAGGAAGAAACGCGCCATTTAGCGCTATGGCTCCAGAACTGGAGAGACCGCCGAAATCGCAGAACATGTATTCCGTTTTAGTTCTGCTGATTTTCAAGCCAACATTCTCCAGCTTCTGTTGCCATTTCTCCAATCTGCTCTGGATCTCAGATCCATCTTCACCGACAAGAACAATGTCATCGGCAAACAGCATGCACCAGGGTGCCTCTTCCTGTATGTCCGACGTCAAAGCGTCCATAATCAACAGGAAGAGGTAAGGACTTAAAGCCGACCCTTGGTGCAAGCCTACAGCCACATTGAACTCATCGGTGTTGCCAGCAGCTGACCGGACGTAGGTACAAGATTGACTGTACATAGCACGAATTAACTCTACATACTTCCCTGGTATACCTTTCTCTTTCAAGGCCCACCACAACACATCCCGAGGTACCCTATCATACGCTTTCTCCAGATCAATGAACACCATGTGCAAGTTTTTGTGTGCACGTCTATACTTCTCGCACAATTGGCGGAGTGCAAAAGTGGCGTCCATTGTTCCTCGACCTGGCATAAACCCAAACTGATTTTGGGTAATCTCACTCTCCTCTCGCAATCTTTTCTCTATCACTTTCTCCCATACTTTCATACTATGTGACATGAGCTTTATCCCCCGATAGTTGTTGCAGTCTTGCACATCACCTTTATTTTTGAAGATGGGCACTAGCGAACTATTGCACCATTCTTGTGGGATCGCTCCTTCATACAACAACTTATTGAAGAATAAAGTCAGCCACATACATCCGTCTTCTTTTAAGCACTTCCATACTTCTACTGGTATTTCATCAGGGCCCATGGCCTTTCCATTTTTCATACTTTGAACTGCCTTCCTCACTTCATCCATGCTAATTTGCCTCACCAAACCCATATTTACTTGTACCTCGTTAAGCACACCGCTCCATTCATTCTCTTCATTCATTAGCTTTTCAAAATAACCCTTCCATCTCCTTTTTATTTCATCATCTTTAGATAAAACCTTACCAGCGCCGTCTTTCATACACTTTATATGATTCATATCTCTCGTTCTCCTTTCTCTTTCTTTTGTAATCCGGTAGAGCTCCTTCTGGCCTCTAGGACTGTCCAGTGAGTCATATAACTTCTCCTGTGCCTTAGCCTTGGAAACTGCTACCGCCTTTTTTGCCTTTCTCTTCCATTCTTTATAGATCCTCTTCTTTTCTTCTTTCAAACTATCGTTCTCGTTTGCTACACCCTGCCATTCTCTAAACGCAACCTTTTTCTCTTTCAGATTCTTTTGCACCTCTTCATTCCACCACCATGTATCCTTGTCTATCATACCTTTCCCTTTGGATTCTCCAAAAACATCTTTTGCTACTCTCCTTATACAATCTGCCATCTCTTTCCAACATTCATTTACAGATTTTCCTTCCATATCCTTCATTTCAATCATCTTATCTACTACTTGACTCTTAAACATACTTGTACATTCTTCATTTTCAATCATACGCCATCTGGTTTTTATAAATAAAATATCTTTAGTGTTTATAAATAAAATATCATAGATAAAAAAAATAAAAATGATTATTTTAAAACAAATATTTACTTTTATGAACAAATTAACATTTACTTGTGTTCTAAATTCAAAAATATTTGAATTTTCTATTTTTAATATTAGGCTGTTTAGTGGCATAATACCTTTGCTTCTTCGTCAACCTGGCGAAAGCAAAGCGCGGAAAAAAGCAAATTAAATCATAGTTTCATATTAATTCCTGACAAAAATACTTTCCGTTCTAATATTTTATTTCTTCGAACGTGTATTGAATAACGTCGTTTGAGACGTTTGGGGATTTGTTACTGCAGTTCTCGGCTCCATAACACCCTCGCCTATAGCTCGGGTGTTAATTCCGCCTCAAATGCAATAACAAAGTTTCCCTACATCAAAATGTACAAAAAAAAAATACAATACATGTGCAAGTTTTCTTCCAGAAAATTGTTTTACAGTTAAGAGTAGTTCCACTTTATACCAAGGGACTTATTATTTCCTCAAAAACGTCGTTACTTTTACACTAAGTACATAGATACCTTGTTTTAATTTAAAATTCTAATTTCGATGTCAATTTCTTTTGGTGTAACAAAGTTGAAATGTACGGTCAACAAAAGGGACAAATATGCACACGCATATTGTTCAACTATACCCATTGAAACCCAACTAGTGAATACCTAGACCTGACAAATTTTGGTAAGTCATTTATAACGTACGCAATCATTTTGTATAACCCCTATCCTCCGTTCTCCACAAAATATTCAACCTTACCAACCCATCCAACTGTTTTGCTCGCTATAAACATAATATTTCACTTTCGACTTTATCTAGCTGGCCGTACGTTCTGAGTACCTAGTTACCTACCGATGACAATGTGAGACATAATTTGCTCGGCTCTCATCAGTTTCACTACACTTGTACCTAATGAGGCAACACTGATGTTTTAGAATAATGCTTGTATTGTATTGTAATTGTTAGTCTGGACTCTTCATGTTATCTTGATTTTGTTCTACCATATTTTTAAATGGGAGAAAACTTTAATAATGCAAAATAGCCGTGTTTACATTAGTAGAGTAGGGCTAAGGACTGAGATTTTCTTTTGTACTGTGATAAGTTATTCCTGCTGAGATAAATAAAACTTAACGATCCTTTTAAATTACTACAACAGATTATAAATGCGAAAGTTTGTGAAGATGGATGTTTGTTATTCTTTCACGCTAAAACTACTGAACGGATTTGAATGAAAGGAGAATGGGTATTGAAGTATTGGCATTTACCCCAAGGTCCAATAGCCATAAAATATACATAATTGAAAAGAGCTTTTCAAGGAGAACGGAATTCTATTTATAAACACAATTTAAATGCTCAAAAAATATTTGCACCGTAAAGACGCATATCTCTGCCGAAATTTAAAAAAAAAAAACAAACACCGCCGACTATAGTCATTGAACCCATTTGGACTTAGTTTATGTATAGTTGTGTACCTGTGGAAATTTTTATTTCCGCACGTATGCGGAAAAATATTAAAAATTCACGGGGGTGAAATACATTGCATGTTGAACCAAATTGTAGTGCGAAAAGAACCAGTTTTCGAGAAAGTGTATTGAAAAAATCATTGCAACGGGCACAGTAGACTAGTTTTTTATAAAAATAAATTTTATGCTTTTCGTCGCCATAATTCGATAATTATTTGAAACAATCGGTTGCGACTTACGCAGCGTGAAACAGCTTTATGAAAGGTAATTGTCTAAGCCATGGATTTGTGCAATGGTTCAGTTTCTTGGTTAATATTAGTAAACAAACAACCATTTATGCGGTCAGCGTGGTTGAATCGAATCGAATTAATTTACAACTCTTTGAATTTCCGTGATCATTAACTATGAAGATTTTATTATTACGTTCAGTTTAAATATCGATTGTGATTCTGTAACTTAGTAATTGAGTTTTTTGCTCGTAATACATAACTTAACGCATGATTCTAATCTTAACGCGTCTTATGTAATCCAGTGATCAAAAACCGTTTAACAAACACTAACTGATGAAACAGCTGATTACCTGTTTCCTCCCCGAAAGACATTCGTAGTAAGCCATCTCTGCCTACCCCTTCGGGAGTGATATCATTTTTATGCTGTAAATCTTTACAAAATTAAACCTTGTGCAACGTCTGTATGATGTTTGCAAACCACTAGCACATTAATAAAATCGATTATTGTCGCCTGGTCACCATCATGTCTTCATCCCGGTTTCACTTTTTTGTTTTGGTTCAGATATCTATTTACCTGAATGGTAACTAGCCTAATGTTATCTCCACATACTGGCTTGGTGCGGGACAGCCTTAATTCATCCACATCTTGGAAAGCCCAGACAGACCACACTCTTTATTTTTTCACAGCATAGATTTTTCCATAAGATTCTCGTTCTTTTCTTGTACGAGTGACTGGCCACTTGATTTTGTCCAGTCCAGTTTTGATGATGCAGCTCACCATTTCGATACACGATCGATCGGTTTTGTTGTCAGTTTACCTAGCGACTCTTATCTCTTTTTGTATCTTAACAATCACGATATATTATTTATTATTAAAGTTGATGTTTCAAAAGCTACAGAAAAAATTATGGATACTCATCGAGTAGGCCAGGATACGATCATACCACGTTCGTCAGCCGCCCGTCATGTCCATCTGCGTTTACTATTAGTATTTCAACTTACAACTTATGTTATTATCTTGTCAAAAGGTCGCTACATAAAGGGTGTAAATAGACCCTTAACATAAACGAAAGGCACTTGTTTTCCCAGTCTTTGCGATCGTTTTTTTGTTCAAGACCATACCTGGGAACCTTCCAGTTACGGACATATTGGGGGTCAAAGTTCCAACTTTTTCACAAGTTTTTTTTAAAATAGATGTTTTTAATGTAAGATTTTTTCTTTACACACCTTCACGACTACTATTCAATCCATCCATCAGCACAATGCTTTGAGTGCTTTCCACCGAGTACTACCTTAAAACGTGATTTTTCACCCCCAAAAAAAAGTCGTTTCCCAGCAATAATTTTTGCGTAAAGTTACTTAGTTTGATGTACAGAATGCTTGGTCTACGGCTATGTGAAGGGTCTGGGGTTGGATTCTTCGAGACATTAGAGAGAGTCACATGAATGGAGTGCTGGGCTTCTGATATGGGACGCTCGGGCGGAATACTCACACATAGTGTTAATGTATGCCATATATAAGTATTGATAGGCGAATCGGCTTCATTGCTAGTTTGCTGTTAGACTCGTGCGCATCGCATTGCAGTGGGAAAGTGCAAATTTTCCGTGAGTGCGCAAACCGTCGCACGCGTCATTCAGCGCTTTTATTTCACACGGGCATCTCTCCGCGAGATTTTTTGCGACAAACGACACATGTTCGTCTGCTGTGCTTTTCACTACATTGTTATACAACAATAGATACGACTATGGATTGTAGGTGTGCGGTAAGTTTTTGTTGCTCCGATGAGAACGTTCATCAATTTGCATGTCACTCATTAACATGTTCGCCAATCTGTTAGATTAGCGACTCATTAGTCATCAGACGTGTTGTTTTGCGCTTACTCTCACGTTTTTAATTAATTAGCAATGATTGATTGTGTGTTATCTCGACTAATATGCAGCCAATGCTATAACTTATACCTGTTTATTTATGAGTGCTCTCATGCTTTATCTCCGAACATGACCAAATAAATACTTCACTACTGCGCATGTGTTGATAGATTGATTGACTGCTTGAATTTATACGTTGAATTAATTAGTTGTATGTTATACTATAATATAAGTTGCATGTTGCATTTGGATCATACATTTAACAGTTTTGAATTTAAGTATGCTAGGTACATAAATCATTATTGTTTAAAAAGTAGAGCATTGCGTGATGTTTTGATAGTCTAGAACTAAGTAGAATTTAAGCAATCTGTCGGAAACAAACAATTTCCACATTTTCTTTATCGTTGCTTATCATGATAGCACTTCCCTGCGTTGTTTGTAAAAACTTTTATAACACTAACGATATATTTTACAAAGCCGGCCAAATATGATTGATGAACTAAGTGGCAACTTTTTTCATTAGTGCCTAAGTACGACAAATATTGGGTACCTACCTAACTGTGCCTACGAAACTGTTCTTGTATTACAGGGTGGATGGGACACCGACGCGAAAATGGTTACCACGTATTCAGTACATCATTCTGAGCCCGGCAAATAGAAATTTTTCATCGGTTATTTTAAAAAAAACAGCTGTTCCATACATTTTGATCGTGTAGGTATTGCACTTTTGTAGGAAACAGCTGATTTTTTTTTTAATAACCGATGAAAAATTTCTATTGTGCTAAGAATGATAGACAGAATACGTGGTAACAGTTTTCGCGTCGGTGTCCACCCCGTATGTTTTCTGGAGGTATCATGAACAAATTATATTTTATTATTAGGAATAGAACTGATATTTATATAGTAGTCACTAGAGTTTTCTCTTAGCATGCATCCTTAAAGTGACCGTACGATAAGATTTGGTATTTTACCTAATCATTACTCAAATGCCTTTCGGTTTCAGATCCTGCTTTGCCTAGCTGCACTGTTGGCGATACTAGTTGCGAATACTGAAGGGTGAGTTCAATATTTTACTTACGTTAATCGTTGCCTTTATCCCTAGCTACTTTTGATTGGCGTGGGTGCACAATTAGATACACCTCTGCCTAGCCCTTCGTGGATTACAGGTGTGATGTTATGTCTTCCATTCTTCCCTGTCAGCAGTCACGTTTTCTTTCATATCATCACCATCCATCCAGTGTGCCTGCGGAGCCACATCACAAACGATGTACCACCTCCTGTCCTGATCCTTGTCCAACTCCACCTGCACCTAGAGGGATCTCTCGGAGCCACTACTAACGCTGTCAAGGTGGCAGAGTTCGGAGGAATCGTCTCTTACTACAATGTATGATTTAAAAAACATCTACTAACATAGTACAGTCATCATTTTCTTAGTGACATCATCATCATCATCACCATTTCAGCCGAAAGACGTCCACTGCTGGACATAGGCCTTCCCCAAGTGTTGCCACATTGACCGGTCCCGTGCGACTCACATCCAGCGGATCCCTGCAACCTTCACCAGGTCATCGGTTCACCTAGTGTAAGGCCTTCCAACGCAACGTCTTCCGGTTCGCGGTCGCCACTCCAGAACTTTTCGGCCCCATCGGCCATCCGTCCTGCGAGCAATGTGCCCTGCCCACTACCACTTAAGTTTGGCAATTCCTCGGGCTACTTCGGTAACCTTGGTTCTCTTGCGGATGTCCTCATTTCATAGTAAGATACATTTTCATAATTCCTACACCATCCATTATCTCATGCTAAGATATACGATTGTCGTCATTAAAACTACTTTACTAAAAACATTCCGTTTTGTCAATCTATTTCAACTTAACTATTATTCATTAATTAATTTCCAAGGAGCCTTTTGAAGTTTCTTTAGGTCACTTGAGTTGACCGATTAGCTAAATAAGAATCTTTAGATAACCACTCAAAATCAAGACAAAACACTGACGTTCAAAAATGTTTCGAAATCATTCTACTTTTGTTTTGACCTAGACTTCATTAAAAGAAGCCTAAGGAGACAAAGTTTCATATTGTTCACTTGACATGGTCGGGTTTGAGATGTTTTTATTTCCCATAAGAAATTTCACTTACATGAGAAATATTTAACTATTTTAAAAAACATTATTGATTGAAGTTTTGGCAACAAAAAAAAAAAAAAAATACAAAGTACTAAAATATTCTAAAAGTGTAGGGTAATTGTATGTCATTAGCAGTTCTGAGCCTAATTTTGTGTATTTGTCAAATGTATTTGTGTGTGAATGTTTTTATTTAGAATTTTTCTTAATAAGATGCAAGTACTTAGTTTCATTGTATATTTTTTGTGTTGGTGTACTGTAATTATAATCGAATATTGTCTAGTTGCAGCGTTTCAATATTGGTTTTGGCCGCTGTGCCCCATACCTCTATTAGATAGTCCAGGTGAGGTTTTATAAGAGTGTTAATACATTGTAGCGTAGGTACTTGGCGTGGGAGATATCGGACAACTATCTAAACAAGAACCATAATATAACCCAAGTTAATCACTGATATCATTACAAACTAGATAATATCTTAGTCTACCACTGATTTGCAAACCATGCCTCATTGCTGTGCGTCAGTTTCGGTACAAAATCAATACAGTGATGGCTCGCTACATATTAATTGATATGTAATCTGTGAAGTAGCTCTGCCCGGAGATCTGCAATCGCAGACAAAGCAGTTACACAGGTGTATGTATGTGCTTATGTGGCCTGTACACTGGCATGGCGTGGACATTAGTCTAAAGGAGAAATCAATACGCCGCCGCTGCGCGTCGTCTATCATTTTTAAGTTTGAAATAGAGATTTTGCCAAAACCATACGTGTTTAGTACTTTATAGTATGATCTCCGTTAATGAAGTACAAAATAAAAGCTTCTCAGAATGGTCTTAGCACCCCGAAACGTTGTTCATAAATCCATGAGTGATCGGGGGTTTAGTTCATGATTTTTTATAAATCCCCAGTGATCATTATCATCATTATTTATTTCCTTTCTTCGCCATAATGTCCAGCTCTGTACATAGTTTATCTAGATGTTTCCCGCGTCTTTGACGTGCTGCACTATTTAACTTTCGTATACTGTGCTTCGCAAGCGTAACTAAACTTTGAGTTATCAAACTCAGATTGTGTAGATATAACTTTTATTATTTTTAAAAGCTAGTTTAAATATTTTTAATATTTGAAATGAAATAAAAAACGTAGATATGCTGTAAAAATACCAATCTTTATTATTAGTTAATTATTTTATTGCTTTACTTTGATCCTTATATTGGGGCGTACTTAGAAAAAGTAGTTATTGACGAAGGTGCAATAATGACATCTATACATATAATAAAATTGTAACAGGCCAATGTCTGTACCGCAGTGTCTCAAGACGAAAGTCTATGACTAGTGTGTGTTGCCAGTGATTACATACGGGACTGAAACGTGGTCGCTCACAATGGGCCTCATCAGAAGGCTAAAAGTCACCCAAAGGGCAATGGAGAGGGCTATGCTCGGCTTTTCCTTGCGTGATCAAATCAGAAATGAGAACATCCGCAAGAGAACCAACCGACGTAGCCCGAAGAATAGCCAAACTCACATGGCAGTGGGCAGGGCACATTGCTCGCAGAACGGATGGCCGATGGGGCCGAAAACTTCTGGTGTGGCGACCGCGAACCGGAAGACGTTGCGTTGGAAGGCCTCCCACTAGGTGGAGCGATGACCTGGTGAAGGTGGCAGGGATCCGCTGGGTGCGAGTCACACGGGACTGGTCAATGTGGTGACAATTGGGGGAGGCCTATGTCCAGCAGTGGACGTCTTTCGGCTATTCTTCGGACTACATCGGTAACCTTGGTTCTCTTGCGGATGTCCTCATTTCTGATATGATCAGGCAAGCAAACTCCGAGCATAGCCCACTCCATTGCCCTTTGGGTGACTTTAAGCCTTCTGATGACGCCCATTGTGAGCGACCACGTTTCGGTCCCGTATGCAATCACTCAGTCTGCATAAAAAAATTCAATTAAATATATTCAGTAGTTTAGTCACAGGACATTATTTTTCATTTTCAGCATTTTCTACTTGACGTAGGTTAATAGGCTAGGACCGACTGATTATCGACTGGCACATCGATATAAACATTAAACACATGTTGCCAAATCCCTACTTCAAAATCCTTTGCCAAGTTCGTGCCTTAAGTTTTATTTCCAGCGAATTAGTGCAAATTATACCTAAGGTTAGTAAACCAACAATAATAAATGGTGTTACATTTCGTTAACAGTTTTGAGCAATTTAGTTTGTTTGAATTCTTAATTCTTTTATTTCGATGTTAGAATTCTTTATTAGTTTAAAAATATTCCTATAAACTAGTATTACCAGTATTTTAATTTATTGTCGTATTGTCGGCGCCACCCTGTATAAGGAACAATTAATAATAGTCTTATATCATCCTTCATAATACTAGCTGACCACAGCCGTTTCGAAAAGTTGCCCAACCTTTATACGCGGTGCGTTTAACTAAAATGGAGTTGACCTAAAAAAGGTTGGGACACCCCTCAGCTTACCTTGGTCCAATACACCAACCATGGAATACAGCTGCCCTATACATTTATGTTCGCATACATTTGATGAAACCTGGTTTAGATGCAGCGCACCCTGGTCTATCAGCCCCTTTATAACCTTGCCGACGAACTTACAATTTTAATGATGGCGCGAGCTATTTTCATACCGCTCGTGCCAATACTAGAGAAGAAGTGCAACTCAAAGAAATCCAATAAAATGTGTAACAGGAAACGATGTAACCGCACTCACGCGCATCAAAGCAGGAAGCTTCCGAAATTACTGGCCTATAGCGAACCGTACGCATTTTAAAAACAAAGTAAACAGTAGCATTGTGGCAGTTACCTCAGTTAAATGATAGCCTGCTTGTGACAAACGATGACAAATTGGCATGTTACGGTAATGACCTAATCATATGCGTGCAATATAAACGCATTATCTAGGCGCGGCTCGTAGCAAGTAACGTACGCGTTTGTCATAACCGCGAATGTGACAGGTGGCTGCATTACATTATTATTCGGTTTCTAACATAAAATAGTAGGTTCCTAATGTACTGGGTGTATTGAATGGTTAGACGTGATGTTATATCTAAGGTGCGAATTATACAGAAACGGCGTAAGGTGGAGGCGCGGCGCAGGCGCAGCGCGGGCATGATGCCGCTTCAAAACGTTTTCATACAAAATGTACGTAGGCGACGTGTCATGAATTACACTTAAGCGGCGCAGCGCAGGCACGCCGTTCTTTCTTTTCGTTATCCGTTCCACGCCTGCGCTGCGCCTGCGCCGCGCCTTCACCTCACGCCGTTTCTGTATAATTCGCGCCTTAGGTGAATAGTACCCTTCAGGAGTGATCGCCAAATGACGCTTTGTAAACCAAAACTATTTGTTAACAGAGCAGCGAAATGAAAATCTATTGTTCGTAACAGCAACGCTACTTCTGTCCACAGACGCAACAAGAAAGTGGTGATCCACGTGCCGTACAAAGTGAAGAAGTTAAAGCACACGCACACAGTGTACAAGACCATCCACCACCACCACACACACCGGGATCCACACATGGACCACAGCCTGGCAGCAACGGAAGAACACGAGCATTTCCATCACATGCACATTCACGACGAGCCGCCAGTGGGCCAGCACAGTCAGCCAGTTCCCGGGATTGGCATCCCGGAGTTTTTACCAGACGTCCCGCTTACGATCCCGGATGTACCCCCTCACGAAATCACGGGTTTGCCAGGTCGCCATATCGTGCCTCTCTATAGAAGGAATTAGGTGAGTAGGTGAATAGAGTGCTAGTGTGTTTGTTACTCCTAGTCAAAACTTGCATTAAACTGGTTTGACGCTTCCACGAGGGTCTAATTTTTAAACCAGTTTAATGCAAAATTCGAGCAAAGATCTTTAACTCGTGATACAGACAGTTGCAATACCACCTTGCCGACTAAAAAAAATTTAACACAACTGCGTCATGACTACAGTGGAACAACAATTTCATTGTGTATACATTGTATTATTTTTACTCAACCATATGGTTAGGAAATTAATGTGTCAGTGATAATAAATTGCAGCAATAAGTAACTACATATTTGAACTAATAACACCATTCGTAAAAATCTTCTAAATAGACTTCGTTTAATTGGTATTTTTCTTGCAGGTAAAACATCGCCAATACTAACTCGGGAACCAGTAAGCCATAAAAAGCTTAGACAGTTTAAAAAAAATGTTAATGTCTTCTTGGCAAAAATTGAGACAGAATTAAGAATAAATCGAAGTATGCACACTGATCGAAATATTTTAGCGGAAAATTACTATGAATCATACTTCATTCCAAGTTCTGGGCCGACCCAGTATATTGCCATCGACAGGCTTTGAACGAGAAGATATCTCTACGTTTCTTACGAAACCACGTGGTCCGTGGTCGAAACTACGTGACACTCGTGGTGGATTAAGTCCTCGAAGGACTGTCCTCCGTAATAATGGTCCTCTCTTTCTCACAGGGCTTAGTGAACCGGCACTACCACAACCACTACCTTCCACTGACGCTGACGGTCGGTACAGTCAGCGTCAGTGGAAGGTAGTGGTTGTGATGCGCATCCTGAAACTTAGCACATTCAATGGTTCGTGACATCTATTTCCTTTCATCAACTGTTTAGCCTTTTTTCCAACTATGTTGGGGTCTGCTTCCAGTCTTGCCGGAATACCAGTATTTTATATTGGGCTACTGCCTATCTGACCTACACAATGCAATAAGTACTGGGTAATACAATAAACCTTGGTAAGACTACAGTTTAATGAATAATAATTTAAGCACCTATATCCAAGCTTGCAGGTATTTTACATCAGTGTGTTACATTATAGTCTTTGAATTTTCTAAAGATATTCTCCCTCCAGCATTGGTATCAAATAGTTAATAGTAATAAGAATGTAGAACCTAAATATTGTACAAATAAATATTAACAATAAATTGTAAACAATAATAATTTTTCGCCCTTTTCGTAAACTTAAGATTGACTTGACTTATGTCAGAATCTGAATTAGAACTTTTGACAGAATCTGCATAAATTCATTACCATAAAGATCTCTGATCTCTTTTTATTTATTTTAGAATAGTTAAAATTACTTTAATAAATTATAAGCCTTAGCCTTGTAAAATGTTTTTTTTTTTAAATAATTTGCTATACTTTGCTGTTTTCAAAATCATAGTCGATCATTTCTAAAACCGCCAGCCAATTTTTTTTATTTTTAGACTGCATATTTTTATTAAAAGGTGCGACGTTGTGTAGCAAAAGCGTAGCGGTTTCGTAGCAGGCGCGTGTCGGTTTCGTAGCAGGCGCGTAGCGGTTTCGTAGCGTACTAAGAGTAGCAGGAGCAAAGCGGTGTTGAAGCTGCGTAAACGCTTACTTAGATGCACCGCACGACGTAGAGGCTGAATGATCGCTCTGATAGTTTTTAAATAATTAACAGCTTTAATATTATAAAAGCTATGGAGAGAAAAAGATTAACAAACATTATACATAAAATCAATTGACTGACATAAGTATTTATTTTATCTCTTTTCAAATGTCGGTGAGAGTCGTAGTCTACGACCAAAGCGTTTACGCGGCGTAGACTCGACGTTTCGTCTTAATCGCTGGGCCTGTGCGCAATGTGAAGGATTTTTTAATGGCTATGATGCAAAACTGAAAGTATGTTGAAGTTGGCATGTCTTGAAGACAGGCGAAGTTCTCTTAAAAAAAAACAAATATATTTTACTCATAATGTTATCGTGTATTAATGTATTAATAGATACTTAAATAAGGAATTAGTACTTAGTTTTATGTAGCAGTATGGAACATGTAATACAACAAACATTACGAAATAAATATATAATATAATATGGAATAATATGGAATTTAGGAAACCAAATATAAATATGAAAATATGAATACACAAATAATAACATAATTTAATAATAATTAAATACTTTTAATAATTTCATAATAATTACCTACATTATTGTTATGCAATACATTATTAAAAATAACTAATATACTATACCTATATGAACAAACCTAACAATGTATTATGTATATATTCATAATTATACAACCAATTAAATTTATAATTTCTAATAATTTATATGATATTATTGAATTGCTGCTTAGCCCTCTTCCTCTCTTCTAATGTTGCTGTGCCCGACAGGGTCCATATTGATCTTTTACCTTGTTACACCATCTATGTAATACTTATGGAATGCAATAAAAATTTGAGTATTGAGTATTGAGTATTAACTTTTGTTTCTGTAAAAAATTGCTAATGTATTAATTTCTCTAATATTAATCTGTTGGTTATATGAAATATTGTTTATAGTAGATATAATTCTAGTTTTATTATTATTTATTGATATCAGCTTGCGAAATGATTGATATTTACTTTAATACGGCGCCTGTCCCACCGCCCGACGAGGTATCAACCACACTCACTTTCATATTTATTTTCGGACATAAATCTAATGACAAAGATAACAGAGGTCACTTTACTGCAAAGTTAGAGATGAACGACAGAAGGTATTGATTATTTTCTCGATCAATAAACGTACATGTATTTAAAGGGATGTACATATGTACACACCGCCGCACCGCCGCCGCGCCGACGTGAACTCTTTTAAACAAACAACTTCTATTTGGCTACGTCTACTCGCTTCTCGCCAAACGCCGACGGTGGGACACTTGCCTAAGGCGCTCAACACACGAAACCGCTTGTCTGCGCGGTCGGGCGACTCGCGAATTGTGCGTTATCCGTTGATGCCTAAGGCTCCGTTTCCACCAGAGATGAGCGAGAAAGCGTAGCGAGGGATGTGTGTGGAACTAACCAAACATAGCTAGAATAGTTCAAGCTGTGAAAAAGAAGCGATATTATTGGTTAGTTTCACACACATCCGCCTCGCCTGACACACGTACCCCGCCAGACCGCGCAGACGACAGCTTTCCGCTTCGCCGCCTCCGCCCGACCGCGCGGACGAGCGGTGTCGCTTGAGAACCGCCTAAGTGTAAATCTTGCGCCAAATATGTTTCTAAAATTATACTTAAGTAAGTACTATAAGTTGTTAACCTGAGGTAAACGGTTGTTATTATAATAAAGTAAAAATGATTATTAGTGTTTTATTTAAATATTTTGAAGGTAATACTACAGCCCTCTGAATTATTAATGCAATTAAAGATAAAATATGCCCAATAAGCGCCATATAATACTTACTCACACATCCCGAAGCAGCATTACTAAGGTGGTCCTCAGCCCTTATTCAAACGCGAGCCTGTGGAGGAGTTAACAAAAAAGTAAGATACGTTCCTTGGTAATTTTGGTCGTAGATTTCAAAAATACACACAAAAGTGGAGTTAGTGGGGGGAAAGTACCCTTTTTTTGGTGGGAAGTATATATCCCGTCGTCTGTTCTCTTGCAATAGCTCCCAGTGTCCAGTATGCCATCAATATTTTAAAACGGTAAAACTACTCATCAATGCAAGTTTCTTTTTACTCGGAAATTGAAAAATTAATGACTTCACCATACATTTTTAGTTGAGTAGCTAGATATGAATTTGTAGTAGCAAGTTACTTGTATCGGTGAGTAGGTACTTTTCGGCACTCGGGTAATCAATAAAATAAATTATTATAATAGAAGTTTTTTATTCATATTGTCTGAAATACTTATACTTATTACGTATTAGTTTTATAGTTAGTAGTAGTATTAGTTTCTATCACATTGATCAGACTATCTGATCATGAAATAACGAAACTAATAAGTTGCATATACCATGTTTTTTTTAGACACACGGATTTTATATATAGACATTCCTAATGTAGTGTGCAGTGACGAACACTGGGATGAAATCTTCCCACTTAGAGACTCAATTTCAATTCTACCAAGGTATAAACGAAAGATTCTGGGTATATTTTACGTTTGACGCAACCGTAATATAGTCTAGTTTACATCGCTAAAACTCAAATTTGCTAACCTAATTTTTTTTCAGCACTACATAAAGAACTAAAACATAACGGTCATTTTCGGCGGCATAATCACGTCAACTGAATCTGGCTGTCATCTGTAGATCTTTGACAGTCGTTACAGGTAGTCAGTGACCCAAAAAGTCTGTCAACCAGTCTTACCAAGGGGTATCGTATTACCCAGTACTAACTGGGTTGTGGAGGTCAGATAGGCAGTCGCTCCATGTAAAATACTGGTATTCAGCTGCATCCGGTTAGACTGGAAGCCGACCCCAATATAGTTGGGAAAAGGCTAGGCAGATGATGATGATGAATCACGTCAACTGAATTTAACGTGTGTTTACCATGACATGTAATAATTCTCTGAAAAGTGTTGCCATTAAAAAAGGTTCTCTGAAATGTTAAGATTGCGTAGATAAATATTACATTGTATTGATTGAAGTAAATCGTGTTTTATTTTTATAAACCTATTATAAAAATAAAACACGATTTACTTCAATCTGAGATGTGCAAAGTATAGCTCCCAGCGTTTTAATAAGGGTTTTACTGGAGAATTATTACCTCTGCCGAATTCATTTAGATTCTGAGTTCAAACTCAAAGTTAAACTGATTTATGTATTTGTGTAAAATGTGGTAGGTATACCTAATATTACGGGAATCAGTCAGCAATTTTATACTAAATGTAATTCTTCTCTAGTAGTTATTTAATATTCACTAATCATCAAAATGAAAGATAGCTGCTGCAACCATGGAGGAATACAACGTTACAGCATGTCAAACTTGTAAAAAAACTATTATACTAATCTCATACAAAGCTAAAACCTTGTGGGATGATTATTTGGATCATCTTGAACCTCAATAAAATAGTCAGCTGCATGAAAGCGGGGGAAATATGCATCAACCGCGCCAATGAATTTTTTTTTTTTTATAATGTTCTTCATACGTAATGAGGTTTATCCACGTGAATTACCATAACTTTATAGTAATAAAAAACATAGTCAGCCGTATATCTGACGAGGGAAACACTGCCCGCTAGCGTCTTAAACATGCTACACGATCACAGAATCTTACTGTGTCTCTTTAACAAACAAGCTGATGATTTTTCTACCCAGGGACGCTGACGATGGCTTTTCTTGTTACATAACAACACCTGTGATTTCCGAAGGGTTAGGCAGGGAACTTACACCTCTCCTCATCACATGTAGACCCACATTTTGCCGGTTATGTTTAAGTCCCATGTAAAAAGGAACCCATTGTCATTAACTGGCTACTAATCTAGACTCAGATAGTGGCAAATCCAAGACTCATCAAAATTTCAATCACCGGTTCAGTTTTCCGTAAAAACTGAACTCTCATGAGTCTCATTATTTCTTAGAATCTGTTCTGTATTAGCGACACTATCGAATGGTGTAATAATACAGTGTATGTTTTATTCAAAATCAAAGGGTCTGATTGCTGGCTAGGAATATTGATTGTTCAAAGTTCCAGTGATTGTGGTGCAGCTTTAGTTTTCATCAAAATCGGGACCGGAGTCTCTCGCCCGATTTTGAGTGCTTTTTCGCAATTCCTCATAGTTTTTGATTTAGTCATACTGAGTCAAAACGCAGTTTTTTTTTTTTTAATAAGCGATGAAAGTTTCTGGGGGCTCAGAACGATGTACTGAATACGTAGTAACAGTTTTCGCGTCGGCGCGCGTTCTTTCCACCCTATATAAAACACGTGCCACTGTGTTCGTTTGTACACGCGTTATCTCCGAAACCACCCAACCGATTATAATGAAGTTATGTGAATGTGTATATTTTTCGACACGATAGTTGGCAAGGTGAAAAAGCAGTGGAGGTCACTAGTGTACCATTATGTTGGTATTGTATGTTTTTCTGAGCACTGATCATAGGTGATAGATAATTATATCTTATCAGCTAATGAAATCTTCTTGAATAAATTTATTTCCGAGTCCATTTATTGTTGTGTCGGTCAAATAAAATTAAGAATAGGAACATTTAATTATTAAAGAGTTGATCAGGCTCCATTGAACTGAACTTACATAACAGCAATAAGATTTATTATGTCATAGAGTTTTAAATTGAATGGAAGTTGGTTGTGCGCTGGCACATTTATTTTGAAATAAGAAAAAAAAAAACTTCGATTTCCATTCTATGAGATATTATTTATTTCTAAGTAACTACCTTTAGCCACCTGCTACTTTTACACTCCTGACTCCCTAAGTATATTATATGTTTTGGCTGTGAAGGTAATTATGGAACAATATACAAACAATAGCAAATGTTGGAATAAAAAAATTCTAGATCTAATGTCACGAACCCTGCTTTTTTTGAGCTTTTCATTTTATACTTACATAATTTAAATCACTAGGAACAAATGATTAATAATGTCATTAAAACAGTTTGTTTACAATTCGATTATTTACTTTTGTAGGTATACAATATAAACACGTGCATATACCTATGAAAACAAAACACCTGCCTGCAGCGCTCACAAAAAGTTGAATCAATACCACAAAATCAATAAATTCAATCGTAACGAGTGATTAAATTTTAATAGGCACACTCAAAGAGTTATTTATGAACACGATCTGACCCTTACAAGTTTTATTTATTAGACGCCATCGCGCATAGTGCCACCCCGCACTTATACAAATAACTAATCGATGTAGTCGGCCGAACTCACAACATCTTCTATTTTTATTGAGTTCATTCAACGAAGAGTCAGCCTTAACTTGAATGGAGAATTAATTCAACGTTATTATACAATGGTTAACCGCGCACATTTCGTTTAAACTGGGTTATCCAGAAAACTTCAACTGAAAAGTAACAGCTGACCAGTAGTAAGAGCGTAATCGTAACTGTATTACAGCATCTACCTGCGGTCAGATAGAATGCAGCACTTGGAACGGTAGTGAAATAGTTATTACACACAATGCCCACAAAAAACGCAGCGACCACCTTATTTCCGGGCGGCGAATAGAACTCTGCATCGATGAGAATTAGAGCGACAATCGTCCCGTCGTGCGTCGCGCACGGCTATGTATTTTAGCATGCTTCGTCGACAAAGGCAATTGTTGTCTTTTTGTTGATATTACGGGTTTATTTAAGTGAAATTGGATAAATGGTCATCTCGCGATGTTGCGCTACTCAATACGGCGCGGCGTGCGGCAGTGTGGTGCTGCCTCGTGATGCTCGGCGCTCCACACAGCTAAAATAAAACTAAAAATCTGGAAAGAAAGAAAGTATTGGTTGTGATGTAAAGCAAGATGTGAACGTAGGTCCGTTCCGTTGGTGTTATTAGTTCAGCTGTATTCCTCACCGCGTGTTGTGGAGTCGTATCGTGCTTCTCGTGCTTGTCGTGTGCGTGCTGCTGCCATGGATGTGGCCAAGTACCTGGCTGTGCTGATGGTGCTGTGCCTCGAGGGTGGCGAGACTGGCGGAGGCGGAGGAAAACACCAGTAAGGATCACCATATTATATTAAAGCTACTGCTGTGACCTAATTCTGGCTTGCTAGTGTTGAACTTAAAACGTAGAAGCTGTTAGACAGCACGCTTTTTAATTTGTAGCTAAGTAGCAAAAGTGTTAAAAATTTAAAATACCTTACAGTTTCATTAGTTCCTATAATAACTGGAGAAAGAAGCGAAATATATTGAAGCAATGCGATGGTCTATTCACTTTGAAATTAGGTTAATGTGACTTTATTTCATGCTCCAAGAGAACCAATCATTATAATATTATTTTATTACGGTGTTTTGGTTTGTACTATGCATCAGCGATTTTTTGGTTTTCTATTAAATTACCTAATTTAGTTTTAGATTGCTCGACTTGTTCTTTTAAAATCATTATACTCTCAATCATATTAATCCTCTATTTTTCAGTGACCACGTGCGAATACATATTCCAGAGTTTATTCATCACGATCACCATAAGAAAGTGATAACTATTCACCATCATCATCACAAGCCAAAGAAAGAGACTCATCATCATCACCACCACCACAAGCCGCAGATCCCCTACGGGCACCACTACAACCATCACCACAAGAAAGTTGCGACAAAGACTCTTACTGAGACGAAGGGTGGGAAACATGGTCACCATCATGTGAAACATGGTCACCACGGACACCATGGACATCACGGACACCACGGTCACCACGGACACCACGGTCACCACGGACACCACGGTCACCACGGCCACGGTCACCATCATGACGCGCCAGTCGTGCCCAGCTTCAGTTACTCGCCCGGCTCTGTACCTTCCTATGAAGACGACTATTCCCCCTCATATTCTCCATCGGTCCCAGCGTACGGTGGTGGTTACGGAGTCTCCGACTTCTCTTCTCCTCAGTCACCCCGCGTGCATGGAGTGACGCATACTGTTAAGCAAGTCAAAGTGTTCGACTCATTGCCTGGAGCGTTACCAAACAAAGGTGTCGCTGTTGGTCATGGTTATGAGGTGACAGAAGAAGGCGAGGACGAAGAGGATGTGTTCACAACTGTCAACCAGCTACATAACAGGTTCCCGGCGACGTTCGGCTATGTTCGGAACGCTGCGCCGGAGCCGACGAACGATCCTTACTCTGAGCTAACATCCCAAGGTGCACTCCCGACACACTTTGCAGCTGCTCCTGTACCAACTACAGCACTGACAGGTGGTGGTATAGAGAGTTTCTCAACTGCTCAGAGTGATCCTTTTGCGTCTTCGGCTCCAACTCAAAGCATTGGCCTGCCCAGCGTTCAGCCATCAGTGGATTACCCAGTGACCTTCCAAGGAGACGGCTTCGATGGCCAACTGAACTCGTTCACGGGTTCAGATGGTAAAGACGTATCGTTTATTTCGAATGAAGAAAACACGCTAAACGATGATACTCCAGTGTCGTTCACCAGAGAGGCTGGCATACAACATACCACTAATACTGGCAACGTTGAAACCCTCGTGTATTAGATTCGTAAGTAAATTAAATATATTATGTAGAACTTTTAATTTATGAGTATATTATTACTTTGAAGTGAGCTCAGTATTACTTTGAATTTGTTGACCAAGTTGTGTTAAGCTATTTCGCATGAAAGTGTTATCATATAAGTACAAAGTAAAACCTTAAGCATTTGTTATTGTTTACACTATGTTTTATTGATGTTTGTTTGTGTAAAATCTGTTAGTTTTTTTGGAAAATCATAAGGAAATGGTACAAAACCATTGTTTTGAGGAAAAATCATGTTGTCATTAGATTGTTATTAGATAAGGCAACCGTAACTATCTGCTTAGTTATTGAAAGCTCTTATGTCACCAAACTACTTATATTGTCATTTACTACAGCCCAAATAGTAAACGACGCTGGTTGATTCGATGCGCCCTAGATCCGGAATTGCGTAATTTGAAAAAAAAAATGCTTTAAGTGTCAACGTAACTGTAACGGAATAATTTAATAAGAAAAAAAAACTATCTTTACTTAAGTGTTGTGCAACCAGTGAGAAATCATTCAATAATTGTGTCCGGGGAACATTGGCTGATTTCCTACTATTTCTTTTAGTGTTTCAACTACTTATGTTTACTTTGTTATGGAACTGAAGCATTAATTCTTCGTTAGTCCATAATTTAATGTTATATTTTGTAACCCCTCCTAATTATACCAATGAACCTTTAATTACGTATTTTTTAAATTAATTTTCTTGTTACTTTTGTTGTTAATTTAATTTGTTGTTGTTGTTTAAAATAAAGACCATCACAGTCGTTTCGTTTTATTATTTTACCATATCGCAAATCCGAAACCGTATAGTCCTGCATATAGTGCATGTTTGTCCAAGAATTTAAAGTGAAAATAATACATCCATCTTGGTTTTCCTTCCAACACAAAAATATTGATGATATAATATGTAGGCACCTACCTACTGCTATTATACAAGCACCAGTGTAGCATACTGCAATGATAACCTTGACTTGATGCTGAAAAGTAAATATTATTCGGTTTCAATCGATTTTTA
This sequence comes from Noctua janthe, assembly GCA_910589295.1. Taxonomy (NCBI): domain Eukaryota; kingdom Metazoa; phylum Arthropoda; class Insecta; order Lepidoptera; family Noctuidae; genus Noctua; species Noctua janthe. Next base: position 11,126,029 of record OU342552.1, read on the forward strand.
TTAATTATGGTTCAAGCTTGGTGGCTTTGAAACATACGGTTACATTTGTAGTACCTTAAGCAACTAGTTTTTTAGAATTTTCTTAAACTAATTTACTTGTATTGGTGCAGGTAGATAGGCAGTAGAAAATAACACTATGCAAACTTCCGAAACGATTTTACATAAGGTACCTAAGAATCTTGCCGGAATTTTAGAAAAAATGTATGGAACTTATAAAAAGAAAAATGGTTAAAACTACAACGGCGAGCACGTGAAGGATTGGAGCCTCCGACTTCATCATAACTGTAAATTAAAGATACGTTCTGACCACTGAACTAACGGGCCTTACTTGAAGGCTTCGAAATTAGTGATTCCCATTCAGTTTAACGTTTAGGAAAACGTTGCATAATAAAATCTACGATCAACACTGTAAAGTCTAGATTTCAACGACGTTGCCTGATGGGGCCTCAATGCACATGCGCGGAGCTCTGTGGCGCCACGGGAAGATTCGGGACTTCATGTTATTTGTGTATAAGTCGAACGGTGTTTAAGATATTTGGTAAAGGCACGTATTTAACGCGGCGACAAACTAATCTGATGTAGGGTTTAAAAATAATTAAAATGGGTAGCAAAAATAATAGGTTGGCAGTTACAATTAACCACTAGATTGTAGATAAGACTTAGTCGACGTAGCCCCGCTGCGCGGGGCTCCTATTTCTGTTTGCAGGGTTTAAAGTAACCTAACACGAAGGGGATTTTTTCCGGGATGTGGAGACCCCGCCATCCCCTTCGAACCTAACCTGTACGAGTCGGGGTGTCACAAGTCTCTCTCAGGCTTCGCTCGCTCTTGCTTATTATATTCTCCTTGCTGCAATGACCGGATAAATAGTTACTTACTTGGTACAATAGTCGCCCATTCAGTATATTCGTCGCCAATTAAATTTTTATTCGCCCGATTAATAATTTCCCTTTGGTTGAGGTACTCGTATAGTAAGGTGGGTAAGCTATAACGGGCTAGGGCCCGACACTATTTGTATAAGCGCGTATTTTACGCGTAGTCGAATCTTAATTCTTACTTAATTTTATAAATGTGAAAATTTGTGCAGAAGGATGGATGTTTGTAACTCTTTCGCACAAAATCTGCGTAACGGATTTAGATGAAATTTAGCACAAAGATATATACATTATAATATATTTGTACCTGTAAGTTGTACAAAATACTCGATAATAATACGAGACAGGTATTCAGTTTTCTTTCGGAAAAGCAAAGACAAGCAATCAAATTATTTCTTTAATCCACTGTTTTTTCTTACGAATGGTATAATAAACGATAGATGGTCTTTAGCTGTGGCTATAAAGGAGGTGATTGCTGAGATGAGGAGTCATAGAGTAGTAAGGTAGAAGGAGACATGCTGCACCGACCCCAAATAAATTAGGAAAAGGGTCGCAGAATGATGATGATGACGGTACCAGACTAAAGCTTTCGCAAGCTGTACGAATTGCTTCAGCAAAAGTAAATAATTTAATTTAAATAATAAATTGGGATGATGGGTACTCGTAAAAATAACTATTGATTAACTTGATTGAAAACTGCTGGTTGATTTCATGCGCAGGTAATCTCGAAACCAATAGACACAACCAGTTGTCTGTCCCAGGAAAATCTGTAAGATATGGTAAAAGATTAATAGAAGAATAAAAAGTTCACTTTTGACTAGGTTGATTGAAAACTGATGATTGATTTCAGATGAACATCTCGATAGCGCTAACAAGCAACTGGTTTTCTTTTACTGGGGTTCCTGATTCCCCTGCATCTCAGTTAATAATTATCGTAGAAATACATAAAAATATATATGAAAAGTATAAGAAAAGTTTCAAAAAATACTACGTGGACAGAGTTGTTGTGCATTATCGACGCAGTCTTATTCGTTCACTCGAACTGACCGACACAACAAATCTGTCGGTTGTCAATTATTACTAGTGTGTGTTATTTTAAATTATTTCCTATGAATAAATCAGTTGTAATTATAAATGCATTCGTTATTGTGTTGCGTGAGTAGCTCTTACGCCCATAACATGGAACCGGTACCAAGTGTCTAGTGAAGCTGGGACAATGCCGTCGTCCAGCCTATTGGTTCACCGACAAACCATTTGTAGTTGGTACGGATGGAGTTTTGATAATGTCTGGTGGCGTGATTTTTATTTCGCGCCAGTGCAAAAACTCGCCACCAAACGTTATAAAAACTTAACGCTAACAAATACTCATGCAATATTAAATGCAAATTCAAATTATTTGTTTGTAAAACATATGTACAATATAATGATCTAATTCGAATGTCAGGATCGCTATGTTTAACCTAATAGGCATACACATTTCGGATATTTATAAAATAAAATGAAAAATTCAAATTATTATTAGAATTAAATTAAATACCATAAATCATTCAAATTAAATTAAATACTATTAATCATATCATTATGTATTAATTACATTATATACAGACTACAAATAGAACTAAACTAATGATAAAAATAAGACTAAAAGTAAGAAAATATAAAAATCTAAACAACGACGACAAAAGGACACTTAGGCGTCAAAGTACTCCTCCGCATCGCTGTCATCTGGAAACGTGCCCAGAAGACTGGCAGCATTGCCACGCTGAATGGCAATGCTAATTCTTTGGCCAAAGAAAGAGCCAGCCCTCTGGACACGCGAAGTGTCGACCAGTCGGCGAGAGATTTCCTTAAAAAGGAGACGCGCACTCGGGCCCCATGACCCGAGCGTTTCGACCCCAAACGGCTCAAAACTGTAGTTACCAATAAGGTTACAGTATTTGCGCCGTTTGAGGATCTCAGCAGCCGCAGCAGCAGCGCCTGCACAGCCCGCCGTGCTTGAAAGGTCAGATGGCGCAAGGGTGTCGACACAGGTTGCGTCCCACACCAAAGGCCTACCCACCTTCCAAGGCACTAACGTCATGCCGTCTGGTCTCTTGCCATCGTCACGTACCAAGCCGTTTGGTTCTAAAACCGCTGGTACGCCGGCGCTGGCAAGGGCTCGACGAATAATGTCGTTAATGCTGGCGTGCCGTGCAATGCGACCTGCGCTCCTGTAGCAGGACAGGCCATGGTGTCCGAGGCTGTCAACAGCTTCACCGCAGTGACACCGATGCGGAGCAACACAAGGAGCGCCTAAGCGTAGACTCGTAGCGACCCGGAACGATGCGTCATCCATCATAGTGCCAATGGTGGATGACGGAAGTGCCTGAAGCCATAACCCCGACTCCCATTCCCCCACGGCCAGCAGACGGGCACGCTCCACAGTATTGAATGACGTGTTTAAGAGGTTATTCCGTACAATACTGCAGAGCGGCACGTCCCACTGTCTCTGGGAGGACAGGTTGTCGGGCAAATCCGTATTGGGACAAGCCATTTTCCAAGCGTTCAACGCACCGGTCGAATAAGGCACCTCAAAATCAACCAGTGAGGAAGACAGAATATCCCTGGTTAATTTTTCGGTACCGTAGACCGAGGAGAGGAAGGCTGGTAAACTTATACTTGAAATTTTGCGGACGCCGAGACCACCCAAGCGAATGGGAAGTGTGGCTTGCTGCCAAGCTCGGTCGTCCAGGACCACATTAAGTATTGAAGTTAGAGTGTTCCTAATAATTTGGTCTACTTTTTCTAAAAGCTGCGGATGCTTCCAAAGATGAGTGGAGCGAAGGCTATATGTGAATTTTGGTCCAAAACAACAGTATCGAATAAGTGTGAAGGCCGAATGAATGTTAATTTTGAAAAGTCGCTCCGAAACATCATTAAAATTTTGAATTTTTTCTTCAATGAACGACGGAAAAGATTCGTCAAATATTTTTGACCCTAGGAGGTGAAGAGAACTTTTTTCGGTAATTTTGATATTTGGTGCTAAAGAGTTAAATTTAGAAATGGTAGACTGTCTGTCAGTGGTTTCAGGAAGGTAAATTTCGCACTTCGAAAGGTTAAGGTCTAAGCCAATAGAACTGAATTTTTCTTTTAAAAAAGTTAAATCTTTTAGGACTGTATTCACATCACCACCAAGGGTTCCATCATCCAAATACCATAAGTTGAATTTAGAATTTAGCTGCCGAATGATTGGATTAATTGCTAAACTAAAAATGACTGGCCCAAGAGGATCACCTTGTTGGCAACCAACGGCTGATTCCAAAAGGTTGTCTTTATAGAGTAATTTTGATGGGTTCCTGTAGCATTGGTAAAGAAAACTGTAAATTTTGGGTATTTCTTTTTGAACCTCTGTCAACAAGGTGTCCCTGTTTACGGAGTTGAAAGCATTTTTAATGTCAACCTTAAGGATGACCTCACCCTTATCACTATTAAGGTAAGTGGGCAGTGCGTGTACCGCAGCCTCACAGCCCCCTTTGGACCCGAAACCAAGCTGAAGGGGCTGGAATTTAAATTAATCATAAAAATTAAATTATATAATCACCCTTAGATATAATTTAGGATAAATCGGATAAATCGGACATTTGACTCACACAACCAGATAGGCAGTCGCTCCATGTAAAATACTGGTATTCAGCTGCATCCGGTTAGACTGGAAGCCGACCTCAATATAGTTGGGAAAAGGCTAGGCAGATGATGATGAACCACATACCTAATTATTATTTATTTAAATTGTCTGTTAAGAATTCACCAATGGAATAGTTAATTTTTGTGTAAATTTTTTAACCATAAAGTCTGTTAGCATTCTTTTGAATTTGTTAACATCACTCTCAACTCTTATTGTCGTGGGTATCATATTATAGATTTTTGGAGCCCATATCACACTATAATTATGCAACTTTTCCATTTATGCGCATTATAAAGTCCGAGATTGGTTTTCTACTTTAGGGAATATTAGTCTGAAATAGAAAAAAAAAATTGAATTCTAAAAAAAACCTGTAAAACATCTAACAAGTTTTTAAATTTTTAAGTGAATCTCCGAGATTAGGACCGTTGTGTGACCAAAATATGAACCTATATTCTCAATAAGAGATTATTCTGTTGATTCTGTTTTGTTATCTAGTTCTCTAGTTGTTTGAGAAGATTACGGACAGTATGTACGCTGACATATTGTCAGTCTTACCAAGGGGTATCGTATTACCCAGTACTAACTGGGTTGTGGAGGTCAGATAGGCAGTCGCTCCATGTAAAATTCTGGTATTCAGCTGCATCCGGTTAGACTGGAAGCCGACCCCAATACAGTTGGGAAAAGGCTAGGCAGATGATGATGATGATGTTCGCTGACATCGGACACATCGGTACAATATTAGTCGGATGTCAGGAGCGCGACCACAATTTGTCCCTAATAACGGTTTGACCAAGCTATTAATCCTTCGTTTATAAACTGTACTCCAACACTTTTTTCTCGTCTCCGTTCAAGTTCGTAGGCGGCTGATCTTTCACATGATGGATTTAACCACGCCCCTACTGTTATTTCCTGTCTAAAAGGGCCGAAAAAATGTTAACAGTTCTACAATGAATGGCAATGATTAATAACTACGTTAAAAAGAATTCAACTACGGTTGTCGATGAGTTTTCTCACGCCAAGGAGCGGAAACTATTAGAGAAATTGTCACAAAGAATTGTTTAGACCATTTCCATTTCGATAGGAATGAGAAAATGTTCAGCTTTTTTTGAGCTGCGTCATTAGATTAGTAACCCCAAGGCTTTGGAGAGCGATTAGAACAGTAAATAAAATAGGGTGGTAGGTATAATGAACTCTGTTTCCATGGAGCCGCACAGAAGGTATACCTCGTAAAGTTCCTTCTGTGGATCAGTAGAAAGAAATCTATGGTTTAATCCTAACAATCTCATCTTTCTCCTCCCGTTATCCCAATTTATTTCTTCTCATTTCGGCAATCACCGCCTTTCTAGGCTATACAGGGTGTAAGGGACAGCCCTCTACAGACGGATGGGGTTAATTCAGTATATCATACTAAGATGACAGGTACAAGAAATTATTTCATTAATGTTATGGGAATCCAATAAATTTGATTTGTTTTATTTCCTCATACGCAATGTATCGTTACCGTGGCAAAACGCACGTAGCGAACGGCAAGCGCGACGATGAGTTCGTTGAACCCTGTAGCTAGGCAGGAAGTGAATTGCTGATTTCACGCGTCGTTCGTTAGAGTATTTCAACATCCATTGTTGTTTTTTTTATTTTTTTTTAGTCGTATTATTTACATAAATGGAGTACTGCGTACAGGGAATGTAATTTTACATTGCAATAAAGGAATACTAACTGAAAAAATGAAAAAAAATGCGATGGAATATGATTCAAAATAGGGAGCTGAATGCACCCGTCAGTTTGTGGAGGGCTGTCCCTTACACCCTGTATAATTATAATAATCTGCTAGAGCCAAATAATATTCTGCTAGTCAATTGCAGAATGGCATGGTCGAGCCTATTGTCAACACGGCGTCGGGTGAACGAAATCCTATTTTAAAAAATCTCATGCTGTATGACGTAGTAACTATTTTAGCCAGTAAGCAAGCTTGAGATGCTGGTGAGCGATGATCCTGCTGAGTATGAGGTCCTGGGTTCGATTCCCAGGTCGGACAAAGTGTTATTGGGCTTTTCCATTATGAATTTTTCAGTAGCAGCCCAGAATTTGGATTTGTTCCCGTTTGATGGTAATAGGCCCGCCCCCTAATACATGGAACATAAACTGAAATGTGTGTGTACTATGGGACACCTTTGCTCATCCACCCTTCGGGAACATACAGGCGCGATCAATTATTAACGTTATCAATTTTTGATCCTACATGATGAATCTGAATTACTTAAAAAACTAATACATGATATTCGGACGTACACCGGTATCAGTAATAAAACTCATAATAGAATCCTTGGTTTAGATATTGCGATGAAAGTACTCGGAATATAATGCAACGCGTTGTGTAATCTAGAATGTATCTTAATAAGCAAAAAAAAATAAAAACATCACGCAGCCTCATGCATGCAACATCCGCGTCTTGCTACACATAGGAGAACGAAATATTAGACACATTGACGGCCGCATTTAAGGTTCCGGAACAAATTCTATGTAGGAAATAAAAAGATGAACTTTTGTACAGTTACGTTTGTGCATCCAGATGCGGAAAATCACAAAACGAACAAAGATGTGCCATGATAGAAAGTCACAGTCGCCAGTTTGTTTTTTGCAGCAAATACCAACAGCGACTCGATTTGTTTTGTTTTGTCTAATTTTATGGTTCTGCTGTGCGTATTAAAAATATAGTTTGATTTATAATAGACAGGCACGTGAACATTGACACGCAACTACTAACTCTACAGTTGAGGAAGAGGATCCAGGATATGCGAAAAACAAGGAGGAAATAATACACGATTGGATATGATAATATTTTTAAATTAACAACAGATATAATATTATTAACAAATTCCCGTTTTAACCGGGATAAATTTCACAACAACGGTTCCTTACAACTATTTCTTAGAGCTACCAGGCAATCATACAGACAGACAGACTACACGACAACAGTCAAACTGTAAAGCTACATACAACACACACAAAACAAACCTGCACAACTTTGTAAATATAATGAGGCTACAAGTATACACTGGACCCTTAAAATTATACAATCATAGAACTGAGTATTGAGGATGTACGTTCGACAATTACGTTAAAATTTGTACTAAAAGTTAATGCTGTGTCGAATTGTAAGACACGGATCAAATCATCTCGTGTACACTTGTCAGTGAATTGTTCTCCACTCCTAATACCATGTTACAACCTTAATGTTAATGCTATATGTACAAAATCATTTGTGTGTGGATGTTCAGTATCCTCCATGGCCCGTGCCTCCGTACGACTCTTCTTCTCCTCCTGAGAGAGCGTATCCCGAGTGGTCACCACCTTCGAAGCTGACGGGCGATTCTCCATAGCCACCATCACCGTGGGACTCCTCTGCCGCTCCCCAACCGTGTCCTGAAAACAGACGACCATTTGTATCACTTATGTGAAAGATAACATCGAAATGACGCGGAGTCATTATAAAAACATTAGTGATTTAGATAGAGGTGTCATTGTTTGCCTTTGTTTGTCTAACATTAATCGTTGTTATCTCTGTATGTTACAAAGTGTTTTATATTCTATCTTATTTCGCAATTTGACTTTTTTTAAGCAGTTTATGAGATCTTCTGGTTAATTCCGGCGAAGCTTTTCAATGCTAAATGAAACAATATGGTAGGGAATTTTTTTCTCAAGGACATGGTTATCGAAGCATCATCGAGCTATGAATGGGAACAGTGACTAACAGTCCTTTGGATTCATTCATGGTTTCCTGACGGCAAATACATAAGCACTATATCAACTACTTCCTCCAATAACACTAGACTTTTGCTCACCTCCTCCAAAATGCGGTGCAGGTTTCGGTTCTCCATAAGTGTATCCCAAGACCTCGTAGTGGTCGTCACCACCGCCGCCGCCGCCGCTCTTGTGGTGGATGTGCTTGACGATGGTGTGTTTATGGTGGTGATGCTTCACGAACAGCGGCACGTGAATGATGACCTTCTTGTGGCCGCCACCACCGCCGCCCGCCGCGATCAGCGACGACAACTCAGCCATGCAGACTAACGCCAACTGAAAAATGGAAATTGGTTTTTTAGAGATAGGGCTTCTAAACGATGCAAATGTGTGTTTGCGTTTTGATGTTGTTATCGAGTGAATTTTAATCAGCTGGTTGCAAATTCAAGGTACTAAGTAAGGATTAGGTATTCTAAACTTGGTATTTTTTTATAATGCCCTAACAGCGAAGGATCTTGGAGAAATCTTGACTTGTTGCGGTCTATTATCGCCAATACACCATGAGCCTGTCTACTGATCAATGCAATGTATTTTTTGTATAAAAAAACAAGCCTGCTTGTACAATTATTATAAACAAATTATAATCTTCGGCTTGACTTTAAAAAAGGATAGATGTAGGTATAGAGCCTGTTTAGACGAACATATATTTTATTTTAATAAGAAGGTTTTTATAAAAAGAGTTTGTGTTTAGTTTTGAAAACTAGTGACAAACCAAATAATTTATTTTATTTTTAAAGTAGGTAGGTACAATGACCGAGCCCTCTACGAACCTCTACGAAAAGCATCAACAAACTGCGTGTATTTTAAAGGAAGAGTCTTACTTCTAGAAACGTGAGTACTAACAACCATAGCACAAGTAAGTGTAGCGCTATGAATATTAGCTCGTATCTTTGTTTCAAATTCACTCGGAATGGAAAACATACACGGAAATGGAAACGCAATCGCAAAGGCAAGCATTAGGGTAGTAGATGATTTCGCTAGGCAATAGGCAACGCTTTTTAAACACTATAATTTCATTACCAAGTACCTTTACATTAAAAAGAAAATCATAACAAAGTACTGTGAATAATCACTAAATAAATAATAACTAATAAAAAAACCTTGAATAGAACGTGACATTCGAGTCGACTTTCTACTCTTCGAGTATCGGTTGTACCTAAATAACCGTGCAACAATGAAAATATCTCCCTCTCAGTGCAAAATACAATTACCTGTCATTTTGGTATCACTGGTTCACGGCTGAGCAAAAGTGGACACAGTTGAATGAAACTATTTTCTGAAGTAGTGTACATACGTACGAAATGGAGTGTCCAAGCTTTTTGAACTAGATACTAGTAACTAAGGGTTAATTTTTCAAATAGTTCGTGAAGCTGTAGGTATTGAATATAATGTTCTGTTTTTAACATGAATTTTCACAGAAATTAGAAATCTAATTTAGTTATTAAACGAAGCTGTAACAATAGATGTGAAATTCCCGTGATGACGTGAAGAGAAATTGTGTCAATGTTCCTAATTAGATATCGGTATTTATCTGTATTGCCCGGGAATGAAGCAATATTGATTGGACCGCAATCAGTACCTGCTTCCATTAGGTATCTTTTTTTTTTTGTTTCTTGAGACATAGTAGTTACCTATTGTAAGCGTAAATTGGTATACAATTAAGCTAGCCCAATTCATATTTCGCAAATGTGGTCTAATTGGAAAGGACTGTATTTGAAAACAAGTGCAAATTACATATACACCCAGGAATGCTCACTTTAATGAATTTAGATGATTAAGTAGTGAACGGGTTACGTGTATACTTTTTTTTCAGGCATGGAACACCTGTTTTTTGTCACTGTTATGTAACAGATGTTCGAAATAACAAACATGTTCCAGTTTCGCGAATCACTGTGAATGAGTGTAATGTATGTATGTATATTAATGAAATATCTGAACTTACCAGAAGACGGGCAGACATGGTGTAAGAAGATAGAGCGGTGAGTGACCGAGCGCGGGTGCAGGCAGTTGGTGTGTGATAAAGAAATTTAAACAAAACTTCCTTTTATATCGCAACGTGGTCGCGTTTGCGACACTGCCTCTCGGCGGCTTCATCTAATGCGCGGGCGACTACTTCCAATCCAATTTCAGTCCTATCACCACCAAACAGAGCGCAATACACGAAGATATCATTCTTCTCATAAAAACTGCACTGTTGCAATCAATTTTAAGCTCGAAAATGTTTACTAGCAAGGTTTATATTCCAATACGTAGATGATGTTATTCGCAGATATCTTCAGAACTGTATCATTACAGTGAAAATACAGTTTACATTGCAGTAGTAGAGTGGAAATTCGTTTGTGGCTTGGAGATGCCAATGACGTTGAAGATCTGTATTGGGTACTGTGGGCTGTGAAGTGTGAGGTACGTCGGGGCTAATTGGAGCAGGATTGATCTCATGTATGTGGTGCAGTGATCAGGCAATAAATAAGCCAACTATATCGGAGTTTGTTTTATTGAAAAAGCCGTTATTAAGGAGGTATTTATGGACAAGCGCCCCCGAGGTCCCGATCCCGTTGCTCGGGAACAGAGCAAGTTTATTGCTTCATTTGCCCTCTAGTCATGTTTTAATGATGCTTGGGCGCTTTCCCTGAGGATTGTAGCGTTTAAAGTTTAAATAACTGATGAATACTCATCGGATAACTATGATGACTTCTTGCAAGATCTATAAAAAGTGTCATGAGTGTAATTTACATTTCTGAAACACAAATCTGAACTACGTTTTTGCCCTTATTTATTTGAAATCCGAATTCTGATATAAGAACTTAAATGTCAAACAACATATTAAAAAAAACTGATACGCGAAACCCGCCTCGGAAGGTTCATGACAACTGAAAAATCAAAGGTTGCTACTTTCGTCGATAACTTGGTTCAATAGCCGCAGTTAAAATAGTTTACTTTAGTTGTTTACTACAACGTTCGTATACGTGTCTTTTTAAAATAAAAATAAAACACACTTGAAGCTGTTACTCAATCCGCGCATGCAAACAAAAAAGTAAAACAGGAAGAGATGTGTATACCTACATCCACGTACAATATACATACGAAGCGAAAACTAAAGTTGCAATGTAGGTACTGACGGCGGCGAATGGAAGTCGAGTCACTTTTACTATCATCCAACGAGAGGGAATCTCATGAGATTATAACAGTCATATAAGATCGCGATTATACGGTTCTAGAAGGACCTGCAATGTGGGATTTTCTGTCCGTAAAGCAGGACTTTTCAATTGCTTCATATTTGACAGAATGATTCCATGTTTACTTGTGTATTTTTTAAACAATTGACCGAAAAATGTTTTAAGCTATCACGTTTTATAACTAAACTTACACAGTCACGGGATATCTTCCGTGATTATCAATTATGAATATCACGCTGGTGCAAGCGCCATGATCGCGGGATGAGTCATGATAAGCAACAGCGTCGAAATATCGGGAGCTCAGAATAAATGATAATCACGGCACATCTCCCGTAAGTAACAGTGTAAGTTTACAATTGACCCATTTTAATTTTTATCTGATTCAGTTGTGTGCTTGTAGGTAAGAAAACTAACCCTAAGTCAATGCCAATCAAGACTTCTACGAAAGGGCGGCCGCGACTTTGGTGACTTTGGTCAGTTTTCGAAATCTATGGGGGAAGGTCATTGTCTAACTGTTGAGGTTTTACAACCAGTTACAATACGGCCGTAACAAAGCCTTAGTGAAAGAACCATTTTCTTTCATAGTAAGTTGAAACAAATTGTGTCATTTCTTCTTCAATTGAATACGAAGAGTTTCCTTCGGTAATAGTAGACAGACTTAACATTAGACTTGACATTGAGTTATTTATGGAAACTAAATGATAATTTCATACACTAGTAAGCTTACTAATGTGTTAAATAAGGCGTGAACTATAAATAAAAACTAAGTAAGGTATTGGGATCTATTATATTGTCTTGCTACAACAAGCGGAAAGCTATATCTACCAGTGGCGAAGGTTCCATAGAACTCGATTCCAACCGGCTTCCCTTTGAAAAATGGCACAGTCAGTATTTTATTGACAAATAATAAAATCACATTAAAGATATGTACTCCGGCTTACCTCTTACAAAAATTGACCCTTCGCTACTGATATCTACCGCAACAATTATTAAAAATTAACATGATTCTATTACAAATCTTCTGAATAAACCAATCCTCGACTCGACCAGCTATTGTTGATAGTAAGCTATAACTTATAGTATATGAACATGTCTGGTGACATCGAGCCTACCGCCATCCGCCCATTCGTCCGGAACGTCTGAAGCATTTGACTCGAGACGGAGTTTCCTATGTCCACTGGAAGGTCAGTTGAGGAAATACCCACGTTTCTTAACCTCACAAAAATAGTTTCACCATTCAGCTGCCAGCCATCTATTTAATACACACGTAATGAGAAGGCAGGCACCAATGCGTTACACTTTGATAATGTAGCTCAGATTAGATCGTTGTCTGGGTGCAAGCATTAATTTACATAAATACTTATTGTATAATACACGTGTAAATAATGTGTGTATTGTAAGGAAGTTCTTTCTATGAGTCGGCGTTTCCTCAACATTGTTCGCAGACGTTCACAGTTTGTAATGGTCATCCCATCACTTTTAGGGTTACGACAAGGTATACATATGGTATCCGTAGTCGGTGGGGTGGACGCATAAAATGGTCCCCACTAGCGGCGATATAATCAAACGTCAGCAGCCCTCTTGGCTGCCAGTTACGCTGATGTTGTCTCCATAATAAGCCTATAACTCCCACTGCCTCCTCTTTGTGAGAGGGAATGGACTGTAATGTATTACAGTTTTTTTCTTATTTTTTATTAAACCACACGGTAGGTAGATGTCACATGTCTTCGCCTGATGATGCCGCATGATACCATCTAACAGACCTATCAAGTATAATATTTTTATCACGGCATAGCTTTCGATGAGAACCTGCATGCTTGCCAATCGAATGTATGATGGAAGTGTGTAGTTATTAGGATGCTATAGGACTATAGTACGGAACCGCATTTTTGGCTTGCTACATCGCAACACAAGCACAACAGGATCCCTCATCCTGTAAGGGATATCGTATCGTATCCTAAGGGCTAACGTATTACCCAGTTATTTGGTTGTGGAGCCGACCCCAACATAGTTCTGAAAAGGCCTAGATGATGATACTCCAGGGGACTAGTTACTATCTAGAAGTATAAAACCACTTACTGACCTGATTGCCTTCAGCAGTAAAAATCAATAAATAGCCAGCCAATAGTTTGCCGTTACCAGTAAATAAACTTTGCTGAAGCAATTACTACAGAATACGTAGGTACCTTAAATAATATTATATTGTTCTGCTAATTTCAGGATAGAAGGAGAGAAAATATTTCATAACAATTTTATTGTTTTATTTAATTTTTAAGGCTTCTGGAGAACATTCTGAAGGATAGGTTAGAGATTACCAGAAAATACGAATGAGAACGTTTCTTTTATGATTTTACGAAGTAAAAATAAATATTAATAACTATTGGCATTTGGTATCAAGAAACCCAAAGTCGCCCAAAGGGCATTGGAGATGGCTATGCTCGTAGTTTTCTTGCGTGATCAAATCAGAAATGAAGACATCCGCAAGAAAACTTAAGTGGCAGTGGGCAGGGCACATTGCTCGCAGAACGGATGACCGATGGGGCTGAAAAGTTCTGGAGTGGCGACCGCGAACCGGAAGACGTTGCGTTGGAAGGCCTTCCACTAGGTGGACCGATGACTTGGTGAAGGTTGCAGGGATCCGCTGGATGCGAGTCGCACGGGACCGGTCAATGTGGCGATACTTGGGGGAGGCCTATGTCCAGCAGTGGACGTCTTTCGGCTGAAATGATGATGATGATGATCAAGAATCTACAAAAAAGCTCGCGACCTTTTATTGACACACCACTAGTAAATAATTCAAAAAAGAAAAATAAAATATTGATACATTTACATACGCAACTTGCGTACCAGTTATATAACTAAGTAAACACTGTACATTCTCAATAGGACACTACGATTGTCAAAAAAAGTTCAATTAAAACTACAATTAAGTAGGTTACGTCTAGCGCACGAACACAATCATCTTGATGATGTTATCTCGAACCAGAATGTTACGAAACAGATGCTAATGTATTGTTTCAGGTACTTTGGATTCAAAGTTATTATGTTCTTGTAACATCCTTTAAGATCCAACTAGAATCTATTTACAGGTGCGACTGCTGACCTCCTGGGTTCGATTCCCGAGGGTCGGGCAAAGTGTTATTGGGTTTTTTCCATCAGAAATTTCTCAGTAGCAGCCACGGAGGTTGGATTCGTGTCTGGTTAATGGCAATAGGCTTGCCCCCTATTACAGAAATGGTGTAATGTAGGTGTACTATTAGGAACACCATGTGAAATGAGCGTGTACTATTAGGAACACCATGTGAAATGAGGGTGTACTATTAGGAACACCATGTGAAATGAGCGTGTACTATTAGGAACACCATGTGAAATGAGGGTGTACTATTAGGAACACCATGTGAAATGAGCGTGTACTATTAGGAACACCATGTGAAATGAGGGTGTACTATTAGGAACACCATGTGAAATGAGCGTGTACTATTAGGTACACCATGTGAAATGAGCGTGTACTATTAGGAACACCATGTGAAATGAGGGTGTACTATTAGGAACACCATGTGAAATGAGCGTGTACTATTAGGTACACCATGTGAAATGAGCGTGTACTATTAGGTCCACCGTGTGAAATGAGCGTGTACTATTAGGTACACCATGTGAAATGAGGGTGTACTATTAGGAACACCATGTGAAATGAGGGTGTACTATTAGGAACACCATGTGAAATGAGCGTGTACTATTAGGTACACCATGTGAAATGAGCGTGTACTATTAGGTCCACCGTGTGAAATGAGCGTGTACTATTAGGTACACCATGTGAAATGAGCGTGTACTATTAGGAACACCATGTGAAATGAGGGTGTACTATTAGGAACACCATGTGAAATGAGCGTGTACTATTAGGTACACCATGTGAAATGAGCGTGTACTATTAGGTCCACCGTGTGAAATGAGCGTGTACTATTAGGTACACCATGTGAAATGAGCCTATACTATTAGGTACACCTCTGCCTAATCCTGTGAACATTATTTTTAATTTTCAGCATTTTCTATGTCGGTATGATGGTTCATTTAATGTTCGCGCTGTGCGCCTTTGCAATTCGCTTCCACACTTGCGGGATAGCCCTTTTTTTTTTTTTTTTTTTTTTTTTTTTTTTTTTTTTTTTTTTTTTTTTTTTTTTTTTTTTTTGGATGGGAAATCATCAAATGACCCCCCCCACTCTGGGCGGAGCGGAAGGGAGTGTCAGACTTGTACTGACTAAAACCCATCCATGTTCCTTCTTTGCCCTTTGTGTTCCAGGGCCACGGTGTCTCTTTCGAACAATCCCGCAGCTCTGGCAGGGATAGCCCTTCGTTAGATGTGTTCAAGAAAGGAATAAAAGAACATTTCCTGTCAACGTGATAATATTATGTAAATAGTATTTTATATGTATGTTTATCTATATATATATTGTATGCATTACGTATATTATATTGTATGTATTAGTTAAGTTTGGCTATAGAATTATGTTAATTTAGGTTTTTAAATGTACTATTTTGCACATAAGCATATCCTCTTTTACAAATCTCACATTCCAAGTAAAGTTTGCTGTAAGAAAACCCAATTCTGGGTTAAGCTCGCCTTTGTACATAAGCTATATATTGTAATTATGTGTGTATTTCTTAATTTTTTTTTGTGTGCAGTTAAGAATAAGAAAAAAAAATTCTACATGATGTAGATTAATAGGCTAGCACGACCCCGCATCGGTTGCCAACTCGCTACTTCAAGAACCTTTGCCAACAACAATCCTTTAATTTTATTTACAGATGCGAATTTGTGCAAACTATACTTAATGTTGGTGAATCAATATTTATAAATGGTGTTCTATTTCGTTATGCTATTTACTTGGTTTGAAAAAATATATATATATTTTATTTCGATGTTACAATTTATTTGACCGTCTAAAAATATTCCTATGAACTAGTATTGCCAGTATTATCATTCATTGTCGTATTGTCGCAGATATCATATTGATTTATGGTAAATCGTATTGACCAAAACCCTTTACTTTTAAAATCTTAGGTGAAGAAGTGAGAATTACTTAGTAGTGCTTGGCGAAAGGTGGCTTAACTGCCTTTAGAAAAATAAGCATTAAAATGAGCTCCTATACAAATGCAGGAAATCAATCATCGCGAGGATATCCACAGGTAAATGATAAAGTTATGCAACAGCTTAATGTTACGTTTAGACTGGTGATAGGAACTAGACGGCGGCGTGTACGCAGTACATTCACCTAGGTGAGTGCACATTCTACATTATAGTGAATCGTTTGAGTACGAAGACGTTGCCACTTTTACTCGATTTATATTTGTATATATTTTTAATTAATCTGGAAGTTACCACTACTAGACGAAGGCCTCTCCGTAGCCTTCCACTAGGTACTATTTTTCTGCGCCACCTCGAACCAGAAATCTAATTTAACATTTCGATAAAAAAAATACAATACGAGAACAGATAATAAACATTTTTTTAAATCATCTTTCATAAAAGTCTTTAAAGATTACGTGTTTAACATTTCACTTAAGTACACGTTTATATCAAACAAAGCACAGTATGATAGACGCCTTTTCAAAGAGGACCCTGGTTACTGTATCAGGCCATTACTACTTACGTGTCTCAATTGTTCGTGCACAAATAATAAAAAATAATAAAAATGTGTCCGCCTGCAAGTTAATCTAAGTAGTAATGTTGTACAAAATTAGTTCTCAATTAATCATACAAAATTACAAAAAGAGCTTAATAAAACCGCCAGGCTAGTAAGTTATATTGACGATACTAAAAAGTATGATTCCAGTCGTGAATCATATTTAGACATCAACCTGATACAGAGTCCCAATTTAAAAAAAAAACGTAAATAATTTCACGGGCTACATTCACGCAGGCAACAAACTTTCAACAAAGTTTAAATTCATCATTTCATCCGTCAAATGGCCCCTGTACACTCGCCGCCGAACATATCGATTTTCCTCCCACTTCCGCCCCCAAACGCAACAAAAGGTTACTAAAACTATGTTGGTATCCATACATAGATCCATCATGATACCGGCGGACGAAGTACGTACATCATACAGCTCTTTATCACAAGATAACTTCTCATGATACGAAAGGAAGTATTAATTACCCGTTCCTTGGAACAGTCTATTTAACATAAGGCATTTAAAGTATACATTGCCCAGCATACCAAAGTAATCAATAGTAGGATTATCTCAAACGAAAACCGGCCGTGGATACTCGTACATTCTTAGTTATCTTATGGATGTGGTATTTTTCATTGCTGAGACGATATCCGCCATTTTTACAAGCATCTCTGCCAATGGTGTTTATTTAATTCTAATGTATGGGACAAAGTTTTTGCGATTTCTGAATTTTCTAGGTCTGAAACCTCGGTCGTATTTTTGGTCGTTGTTAGAAACAGGATTGATCGGCATCAAAAAAGGTTTTGAATTATTGAATGAAGTCTGTTATAAATTAATAAATGATACGCGTGTGCCCACCACACCACAAGCAAGAGTATGACCCACGTATTGAGTAATCCCTGAAGTAACTAAGTACGTAGGTACGCAACTTTAAAATATTTGACATCGACTTAACTTTATGGACCTACAGTATAAAATATGTCTAAGTTTTTGGCCTTTAGAAAACACATTATGGTATCAATGTCAATGAATGTCAATCGGAATATTTAATGTATAATTTTAAGATAGCCTATAAATTGTGGTGTGACACTAAGGAGGTAACATAAACCACTAGTAGTTAATTCTCTACTAAGATGTCAGTGATGGGGTGAACTAGTGTAGTTACAAAACACTATTAAAACTTAATTTGAGGAAAATATAGAAACACTAGGTAGGTATCAGTGGCGAAGGTTCCATAGAACTCGATTCCTACCGGCTTCTCTTTGAAAAAGTGCACAGTCAGTATTCTATAGACAAATAATATAATCTGATTAAAGATATGTACTCCGGCTTACCTCTTACAAAACTTTACCCTTCGCTACTGGTAGGTATCTGAGTAGTTTTTTTTATTTTATTTAGTTTAGTTTAGTTTAGTTTATTTATTCTAAATATTTTATTCTAAAAAACTATGATTAATGTGAAAGTCGGGGTGTACATAACTAGATAATCAAATAATAATAATACAAGTCGCCTCAAATAATCTGAAAATCAATAATTAAAAAACTCATTGCGTCCTACGTCAACAATCAGAGGTCGTGTCAACTTTAATGCACCTTTATAATAAAATAAAGTATCTCTCGAAATGGCAGTTCACTATTGGCTTTACAAGCGATTATCTAACAACTTTGGAAATAAAATAATTGGATAGGCCCTTCGTGTCCTGTCATTTACCGTACAAAAAATAATTACGCGGTTCAAATTGCAGACGGAATCCCGTTGTTTACTCGACAAAGTTGGCAGTTGAAAAAACACCCTTGGGCCACAGTAACAAGGTTGCAAAATGGTCAACCCCGAACATTATCGTACCGTACCATACCAAATATCAATTAATACATCCGTCTACCTTTATACAAATAATATGAAGGTCCGAAGCTTCCCGAAACTCACACGGACCCCTCCGCGCATGCCCACGGCGGTTTTAGTTCCAGACGAATGCAGTGGAGTCTCCATAACCCTTGTATCATTAAATGAATCCATCGGTATGTTTTGGTGTGCGTTACATTGAGTCCTGCCATAAACGGTAATTTTTCACCCAAAACCAAACAATTTTGCGTAGAGTTACTTAGTTTGATGTAAGTACAGAATGCTTGAGTGACGACTTCGTGAGGGTACGTTTACACCTTCTATATTGAAAGGAAGCACTAAGAAAGATTTGTTTTTAGATAGGGATGTGGTTTTTAGAATTATATACATTTACAGGGTGAATTTTTAGAAGTTATTTTTATATATTTATTTTGTACCCTATCACAATGTTTTCTTATTTAACCCAAAGGTTGGCTGGTAGAGAATGCCTTGTGGCTTTTTTTCCACCTATGTATCACTATTGTACATGAAGTTTAAATAAATAAATGAATAATTTTTCAAGTGAGCGTGGATGGCCAAATCCGAAACTATGAGGAATAGCGAAAAATACAATCAAAGGAGTCTCGAGCCCACTTTGCGTGTAGACACAGGAATTACCCTAAAAGTAAAAATACTTTTTGAGATTTTATTTTACAACTTTGTCGGCGTAACTAATCATGCCAAATTACAGCTTTCTAGTACCGTAAAACGGGGTGAATAGGACCGCAGGGGTGAATAGAGACAAATTTTGAAAGGGATTTTAACGATGAATTAATATGTTATGTTGCTAGCAAGGTCTCTAAATAATTAAGTATAACTAAGTAAATAAAACAGAGTACGTTTTGATAACATAGTCAAATTAATTCAACTGCGGTCCTAGTACTTCTTCTTTCTTCTTCTTTGAGCTAAGCTGCGGACAGATAGACGGACAGAGCGAAACTATAAGGGTTCCTTTCCTTGTTGACTACGGAAGACTAAAAAACTGAACAGAAGTTTACGATACATCCGAAACATCTCTATCAACCTAGCCATTATAAAAACAAAAACATAATTATTTAAATCGATGCAGACGTCTGGGATCGCCGGCCGACAGGTGCCCTTCACATTCAGCCCTCTGTTTGCATTAGGGGTGAAGTAAGTATACCTCGATACAAGTCTACCTGAGAGATTAAAATGATAAACTTTGAATTCGGACAACATGAAAGTCAGAGTATCGATTGACTACATTTATTTTATTAGTTCACAATACAATAATGAATTTTATAACGAAAATAAAAACAGAGTCTGTAAATCTAAGCAGTCCTTGATTCTTCATTAATATGATAAATAATTGACTCTAAAAACAGAATATTGCTTCCATAAATTTTGTTTATGATACCCATATGGGTATCTATGTGGGTGGTATATGTGAGCGGACACAGTTCAGCGAGCGTCTCAGTGATTCCCAGATAGTTTACATAATATCATCCAATCTCTCTTAACTATTATAATTAATTATAAAGCCCCGAGTCCTGACGGTAGTCATTTGTTGAATGGCAATGACGGTTTTATTACTTCATAAGGAATGTCTTCTATAACGGTACCAGCAGGTTTAAGTATCCCTTCGGTTACTTCGCTGTGATTTCAGATACAAACATTTTTAATCGACTTATAAGTCGTTTTAAGCGGCATTTTTTATTTTGACAGCTCATATATTGTGCTTTGGTTTTGTTTAACTGGTGATTGATTAGCAATAAAATACACGATGTCTTTTTATCGGTCGTTATTGTTATCTTGTTCGTATTTAATCGTACGGTGTTCGTTTGTCTCAGTGGGCGGTGCTATAAATCATGTACTTTGGAGATAGCCCATAGCTTGATTTTACGTACAGTAGGTAATTTGAAATGTACCTATTTTATATTTAAAATATCAATCCCGAACATTCATCCTCACACATTTTTTCAACAAAGATTCAAGAAGAGCACTAATCTTGCGAAGATTTAATAAGCATAGTGCACCAACTACACCAGAAGTTAAAACAGCACCATCTAGATCTAAACCGTGGTAGCAAAATACAGTGAATGGAAGTTTGCAGTGAAACAGCTGACTATCGTACACCGTCGGTGCTCGGTGGCTTCAAGTGATAGTAAGAGCATTAGAAGCAGCGCGAGCGCAGGCTTGGCCAGCGAAAGTATTGCCAACGTTCACTTCGCAAAGATTCGCTGTTCCCTGCATAGATGGCGATATTGTTATTTACTGTGTGCGGAGTATTTATTGCATGATTATTTTTTGTCAATCAGCACCTTCAACTTTACATTTCGTAGCTTGTACTTCAAACCTCGGATACCAGCCCATCAGATATTCTACTTACAACAGACTGTAATCGGCATAAAGTTTCAAACATTAACTATAGTAACGTATGGTGTAGCTCCAAGTTGTCAACACGGCTCCAGGGCAGCGGCCGGCGGCGGCGGCGGCGGGCCCGGAACGGCCCCCGAGGAAACGACCGACAAGCCGATTTACCGTAACACAAAAAATGTTCAGATATACCGACTTTCTAATAAACCCTACTAGACAACCGAGCCTTCTTCCTTGTACATAATAAATCTTAAGGAGACGGTCTTCTCAAATGAAGCGGTTCCCAATGTTTGATAATTGTGTTGAGATAAAGTATAATAAATCGGATTCTCGGTTTCATTATAATAAATAGGGATTGTGGCGCAGGAAATATCAAGACATTTATAACTGTACAGCTGTAGGGAGAGGTGATCATTTATAAGCTGATGTTTATTAATATTCCTTGTGAGCTTTTATTCATTTTGTTACAGTCGTTTAATATAATTTTCATGGTAGACAGGAGCATTATTTTATGAATGGTAAGTATTCAATTACTTAAGTGAACATGTGCTAAAAACACAAATAATGATATATTTATCAAAAAGAGCGAGACAAAATAATACAGCACTTAAAACGAAAGTTTTACACTCACTGGCCGATATTTTAATGTGGCCTAATAATCAGAAAAAAAAACAGGCTGGAGTGTGCCGGTGGGCTGTAGCATGGTCCAGATTGATGCCTCTCCGACTGGCCGTAGTGCGCGCTGCGTAGGCAGCTCGTATCGGCTCTTTTTTACCTTTTATCTTTACTTTGAATATTGCCTCTCATAATAAGGGCTCTGGACCGTTAAAAGTTGGGGAATGCGCGACCCAGTGAATGAACTCAGATATCCACGTGTTTCGATAATGGATACGGTTTTTTTAACGACTATTTGTTTCTAATATTATGTGGAATGCGTCGGGTGGTTTTGCCGTTATTCTGCTTCGAATTGATGATATTATGTGATAAAGTAATCCCTTCAGTTTTGTAACTAGTTTAAGGAATCTATGGATTCTTTAATCGACTTCCCAAATACGAGCGGTTGGTCGATCCCAAAATCTGAGTTTTACTGGCTTGACCAAAGAATCTATCTAATGCGACAAACTGGCGCATAGATATTATGGTGCCATTTCCTAATTTATATTAGTTATAATTGACACATGTATTTCTTACCATAATAATGTACATAGTTCTTGCTTATAATTACTGTCTAGATTCCCTGTATACATCATACAAAGTAACAATACACGTCTACTTCTACCTCTCAGAATTTTATTGTTTTGCGTACAAATGTGAATCGCTATAAGAATAGGGGAAGATCAAACAAACAACAATGGTTTGTCTAAAATATGAAATGGCTAGAAAGGAGGTGTCACATGAAATGGCTAAAAGAGAATTATTGGAAGAAGAAGACATGCTCCGCTGACCCCATATATTGGATTGGTATATATTGAAATAAGGGCAGGATTATGATGAAGATTTTTTACTCTAACTCTAAGATTTAAAATACGATTCAGCGAGAATATAATTTTTAAAAGTTATGCTGAAGACTATCGCACGTTCTGCAACAGTTTTATATATCTGAATGTTATCTCCGGTGCTTCCTGGATATAAAGTAATGGCCAGGAAATAAGCACTAGATGCCGCAGCGTTTCCTTTTCCATATTATGTTATTCTTCATAGATTTGTATCGACCTGTCCAGCGTTCGCGAAGATTTATCATAACACTAGGAAGCCATTAGTGGATCATAGATATCATAGAATTTAGAGATAGTTATATTGCTGCATTAATCTAAAAGCCTTTTAAATATATTTTGAAGGTGTTGCTCGTGCTTCGTTCACCATCATTGTCATTAACAGCCAAGGAGTCTATGACTAGACATAGGCTTGTCTTATGGAACTAAATTTAAATCAAACTATGGCTACTCTGACACTGTTTTAAGCTTTCACGGTTTACAACTAAACTTATACTGTTACTTACGGGATATCTTCCGTGATCATTATTTTGTGCTCCCGATATTCCGGCGCTGTTGCAAGCGCCATGATCGCGGGTTGCCTGGAGAATGCGGGTGGATGGAAAATAAATTGTTAAGAGCAGACAAATCTATCTACCCTCTTTCTTTGAATTTTGCCTGGTGATACTGCGAGTGTGTTTTGCCGTGACCTAGTGTCGAGTTCCAGTAGTGCGCGTTGCACCCTTAATAGCCTTCCGTTCTTCTCTCCCTTGAGTTATTTATATAAAACAGTACTTAAATATAATTGTTTTCGCGCAACGTAAGCACATAGCTGTTGCAGTGTTCCCGTGTAGTTGAGCGCTCGGCTCGTTGCGTGCGTGCTGGTCGTATTTCCTGTATTTACGCTGCGCCTGCGGCGGTGAAACTCATGAAAATGCGCCGCCAATCAGGGAAATGCGATCGCGAAAGTGATTTATTAATTCAACCAAAATTTGCTGTGTTACAATAGATTGATAGATTTTTATTTAATGTGTGTTTGTAAACATGTGGTTCGTTTTATTTAATCATTTAAAGATGAATTTTGTGTTTCTGTCATTATCGTAGAAGGCATTTTTAATACTACACCTTATTTTTGAGGTTTTAATATAGAATCTTCGGCAAATGACCTATACTTACCTATTTTTCTGATCCATACACCAAAGACTGCCGATACTCTATTCAGATCAGTCTCAGAAAACTGATTTCAAAAACAGCCAGCGGCATCGATATCCTTTTTACCAAAAAGTGGCTCGCTGAAGCGTGGCACCCACCTTAACTGCTCTAGATAACAATTTGATAGTTGCATGGGTAATAAAAACGTTCAAAAATTGGTCGCAATTACCCTGGTTACTGCCTCGTAACATTTTAATAGCGAGTTCCCATTTAGTGTGGGAACAAACAGGTGAAACTGTCTAAGTGAGAAGAGAGGGTACTTATGATAGGTGGGTACTTCCTCACGGCACCGCCGCTTATGTAAGCGATGGCCCGATGGGCGATGAGTATCGGTTTGTGTGTGACCTCTTAACGTAGGGGCGTTGGAATTGTTGAAACTCTTTTTTTACCTGACTGAAAATAGTTTTTATAGCATTAAACCAAAAGGAAAATAAAATTATTAAAATATGAAATAGGTCCCGCCTGCTTCCAAATGTGCTTGTTTTTTGCTTTTCAGTGTTTTCAACGCATTCGCGTTTTTTTATTTTCCATTTTCTTTTTATTACATAACATTAGATTTCGTTTAGATCTTTTTGTTTTCTGTGCCTTGGTGGTGTGATGTTGCTCAAAAAAGAACACAAGGGCCTGATTCTTCGAAAGCGGTGACAAAACGAGCGGAGAGGAGATGTGACCGAAAGAATTTCATTATTTATTAATTTAATAAAACTTTATGCACAAGTAAAAACTGTACAAAGGCGGACTTAATGCCTTGGTCATTTTCTACCAGTCTACCTTAGGGCTTTAGTGGAAACTGTTGAGCAGAGAGGAGAGGAGATGTCTCATTTGTTTAGGCCAAGCAGATAGCAGGCCACTGCGGAGACGAGAAGATAAATGAGCGGAGTGCGGTAAACGGCGGGCGGCGATCGCTAAGCTATTCGTGTGTATATGTTACCGGCCAAACCCGATTTCAGGCCAAAATAGTTTGCCCTAGGCCAAACTAGTTCACGTGTTTATTGTGTCAGGATACACTAACATAAACAAAGCAATTACAATGCGCCCAACTTTGCTGTGGCACTCATCGGCCCTACTACGCACCCTAAGCTCGCGCGTGGTTGGTCACTGTTCTAACCTAACCTAACTCATTTAGTCAGAGTGCCTAGTTTGGCCTAGGACAAAATAGTTTGGCCTAAAATCGGGTTTGGCCGGTAACATATACACACATCTAAGCTCCGGTCTAGCCAGTATGCATCTCCGTACATCTTCGGAAGATACACCCTAGTTCCTAAGCATTACCTCTCTTCTCCATTTCGCACATCTAAGCAAGTCTCCGCTTCGGTGGAGTCTGAGTCTTAATGTGATATATCAGCATTTCCATTACTTGACGGTGTCGTCTTCGGCTTGTATGGTACTTGGAACTTAAAGTTAGCTGGTGTAATATGAGTGTACTGTTAGGTACACCTCTGCCTACTCTTCGGGGGGACTACAGGCGTGATATTATTGTATCTTATTAATATTGAGCAATTATGGTATGAATTAAAAAAATACAAGATAGATATCGTTTTTGATTTATGGTATTTCTGCATTCATAAATTATTAACCATAATTAAAAGCTCATAAATTACCTCTATCGCGCAGGTACTTGATAGTCAGGTATATACTAATGCAAATACATTGTTATTTAAGGAAGCAAGGCAGGCTTTGTTTTATTAAGTTGCAGCGTTACCTGATGTTGTTTGATGGACAGTAAGCAAGAATCAGCCGCTAGAAAGTGGGAAGCGAGCGTTTACACAACACTTGGATAAAAACACTTATTTGTGCCGGCATGTTTACGCCACGGAATATTGTTTATGTGGGTATCTAGGTTACAGGAATCTAAACCTATTATTAGTGGTAGTAATTGGAAACCATTCATCAAAATTTTTGGACGTCTCCGTGTCTTCGGATAGCTTGTTTACCAGTCGGTGCTGGTTGCCACACGAATAGTCTTGTCTCACTTTTGGATAATTGTAACATGGTAAAAATAATGGCAGATTTTAGCTGCCACAGCGAAAGAGGTTATTTGCTTATAGGATGGGACTGGACTTACAGTCCCACCCTATAAGCAAATATGAGGCAGAAGTCTTGACAAACGAAGAAGATCTAGTGTCAACAATCGTAATTATTTAATATACGATTTAAGTAGGTATTATTATGATACATTACATGTATTTCAAAGCTTCTGCGTCCATTTGTAAAATGTTTAAAGAGCTTTAAAAGCTGTCTTATACTAATATACCGCTTAAAGAACCCATAACAAAAAAAAACTAACGGTAACCAACCCACATTGTTAAAGCCAAACCTCAAACTAAAAACAATAAAATAAAGACATCTATATCAAAAATAAGAGCCCTTGGCAGTCGTAACAAATAAATAACATGTTATCAAACGTCTGTCCGTCGCACCGTAATACCGTCTAACAGTTACACAATGAGTCGCATGTACCGTCACACGACACGGACACGGCACGACAAAGTAAACGTCTTGTTACACCAGCGCGCAGCGCTTAATGCAACTGTTTATAACTGATAATGTTGTGTGCCGGACGTGAAAGCGCTTTAGATGCTATTCTAGAAGCATTGCTTCGAGGTTGTGGTACATGGCTTCGAATCGTAGCCAGCCCCGGCCGGTTTGTCCACTTGTCAGGCTCTGATAGCACAGAATACGACTCGAGGATGTAAACGACCGCGGAAATGGTTTAAACGCGTGAAAGTGACTAGTTTAGGCTCGGGTCTTTATTTATCCAATGTTACTGTACTTTGTTGTAGATCGGATATCGTTTTAAAAGCTTTTCTAAGAATATTTAGTTTGAATTTGTCTTTGGGCTTTCTATGTAGGTATACGTTTTTGCAAATTGTAGAAACATTACAACGAAATATCGACATTTCTTTCACGAAAATATGTCTCTCGGTACGAAACGAAAACCCTCATTAATATATAGTGCAGTTCGACACAAGTATCGCAACTCACGACACGAGTGCACAAGTGCAGCAGCTTCGTGCGGCGGAGCGTGCGCCAGCGCAAGTGCAAGGCTCCCCGACCACGGTCATGGATAGCTGGCGTAGTTAATACCGACGCCACGTAATCGTTCCTTATATCGTATTTATCGTAAGCAAGGAATTTATACAAGTTGTTGTTGTTTTTTCTAGAGGAAATATCAGTGGGCTTATTATAATAAGGCATGTTTTAAAGAGCTCTGACGTACAATGTGTTTGGTTGGTATTTTCCATGCAGGTTTTGATGGATTGAAAAAAAAAACATAATTATCTGGAACGAGGTTTTGTATTAGTCAGTTTACCCGTAGAACAGATAGAGGTGCAGGCCGAATTTCCTAAGAAACCATTTATAATTTTTTATGTATTCGTAGGCTCTAGATTAACCATAATTATATGGTTTAATAAGCCATACATATGGCCATATAAAGGACATAGTGTTCGATACAAAATAAATGTGTTTGTTCCCTTGTAAAATAGTTAGTTAATAGGGTTTGATAATAATGAATTAACTTCGTATTTTATTCAATAATGTTTCTTCAAAGTCAATCCAGCAGCATATTATTATTATTACCTAATAAAATTAACTCGGCCCAGTGGCAATCTCCGGCCAGTCGCATTTATCTTCCTATGCAGAAGTATGTCCTAAAAGTTCAACACAGAACCTCATCAGTGGTTCCGTCCGACACAGGTGGTCTCCGGGCATGGGTACCGACGTACGGTTGTCATCACTGAGGTCACTGCGTCGACGACACGGTTCAGCATACTCTGAAGAAGTGCTGAAGGAACCTGTAGCTTTTGGTAGTTCAGTTCATGGTCGGACGTGAGATCAGGTGCGATGCCGTAGCCTCCTTTTTAGAGGAAGTGATCATCACAAAGAAGGCGGCGAGAGGGAGCGCAAGGCCTCCACCTCCATTCAAAACGGGTTCACAAATGTGAATTGTTTTTTTTTTTACTTTTTTTTCCGACGACATGCTCTGCCATCAATCATGCAATGGATCATTATGGAGACAACAGTATACCGTCATGCTCACTATTTATAAGGTTTTCATATTTTCTTTTATAGAAATATTTTCACAGATTTTTCTTTTTTACCGACAGATATTGTCATTTCTATCGAAATATAGCTCAGTCAGTGAACACTGTTTCCTTGTCATGATAAATAAAAGTTGCACAAAAGTAGATCTAATAATGTTTAAACTATCCTCTCGAGACAACTGAACCACGAACAAAAGAGTTCAACGAATACAATGTTCAGTTAACCGAGCTAGGTTACTTTAACCGCACTTTTAAACGCCGTGTCCAAATCAAAAATGAGATTCTTACGGAACAAACCTTTTTAACAGAAACAGTTGCAGTAGGTAATCAAGTATACAGTCATACGAATAGTGTTGAAAGGCCAAAGGTAATTGTGATTGATATGCATGAGTATGTGTAGACCAAAATTAAACTTTAAAATGACTTTACTTCGTATAATTAAAATATGAAATCAAAAAATTCACTTCTTCACTCTTGCTCATCTTGGTCGTCTAATTCTCTATAAAAACCTTCCAAACGATGGATCCTGTTTATGTTTCCTGCATACAAGAAAAGCAGGAACAGTTGGGGCAGTGCCATCAGGATTTCTTAATAGGAATGACCTGGGCTTTGTTCATTATGCAACCTTTCCTTGGACATAATTTTCACAGAATCTTTTGGAAATTACTAATTTAGAATCATCAATTAAAAGAATACGTTCAATAATCGTAATTGATGGACTTGTATCTCCGATTTTTCCACCAGAAAGCAAATTCTAAACATAAGTAAACTTCAAATAGAATAACGCTCCGAGTGTTATATCCTAGCCGGAATGTGTTACGTCGGCTAACAAAAAGCTTTCGACAGTGCGAGCTTGACCCATTTTGTTGCAAGTATAGTCCGAAAGAGGTCAGTCTTCTCGTCTTATTGTCCTCGTCTAGAACCTGTATCTTTTGGGTTGGGGTAAGGTCAAGGTACGAGCAACGAGATCATTAGAAGTTCAAATCGGGAAGTGTGTAAAACAGGGTTGCATCATGAACCCTATTCTGTTTAGAGGGATGGTATATGGAGGCATTTACATCTCTGACCTTATATCACGATACTACCCCGTTTATCACCATCGCTGTCTTTGTGCCTGTCATTTCAGAAAGAAAACAAGAACACAACTCTCAAAGTTTGTTATCATAACCAATCAACCAAATAAAATCCCAATCCAGGCATAACAAAAACGTTTTGCAAAGCATGAATCGTTCTATGCTCGAAACTCAACAACTTCTCACCAGAAAATACATTCACAAATTGGACACTGATATAGCGGTTGTAAATAGCTAGTGTAAAAATAATTAATCAAAATGTTAGTATTAAGTGTAGAATTTCCTTGAAAAACAAACGATTTGTTATTGTTACGCAGGTAGTATTAAAATGCGGATGCAGATGTATTGCGTGCGCACACGCAAGCGATCCGTTCCGAAGTCTTATATTAGATCATGTTCTTAAACCTAATTCATTCTTAATTAATTCATTACCTATACGCGAGTGTTGAATGAAAAACGTGCAATTTATGAGTAGTAGTAAGGATTGTTTGTTGAATGGCAACATTAATTAGTAACACTTTATGACTACGGATAGTGTCTTCTTTGCGGGGAATGCCCGAGTGTATAATCTAAATAGCCTAAGACTGCAATGAGACGGCTTTAACAAGCTGGCTTTTGACGTTATGGGTGGATGGGTACAATCTGCGACGAGGAACAGGCCCGATCGTTCAGACTGTTAGCTTATGCGTGCGATTGGTCAATAGAGTATCAGTGCCTCCCTACTAATCTGCATAGACGGATATGCTCTCAAAAATCTTGTGGCTTTTATTCATTTACAGCAATGAAAGAGATTATTATATTATTTAAAATGGCATTATTATTGTGTAGTCATTATTCATAATTAACAGCACAACTGCCTACATTTATGTATTACTGGTTGTAAAAGATGATGCTCAGAGAAAAATTTAAAAGAGTGTCCTTAGTTGGTTTGTTAATGTGATGATGAGGCTGAGTGAACGGCGACTAACAAATGATATAAGATTTTAAACTGTCATGGTCACTAACATTATTATAACTAGAAGACGGGATATTTACCATGTTTATTGTTTTCTTTGAGTTCCCGATATTTCGGCGCTGTTGCAAGCACCATGATCACGGATAAACTGAAGTTATTGCGGGTGGGTGTTTATGAGTAGACAAATCGGTCTACCCTCTTTCTTGTTCGTTCGTAGCGCCGAAATATCGGGAACTCAAAGCAAACAATAAACATGGTAAATATCCCGTCTTCTAGTTATAATAATGACTAACAAATGGTAGATGTGAGTGACAACGCTGGGAAGGGACGCCCTAGAAGGACATTATACTGACTTTATTGTTGAAATTGTGCGTGTATGAACGTGGACGAGGCCAAAGTATATGTAAATATACTAAATATAGTGGCGGCTTATAGTTTCTGCCTACCCCAAGGGAAAACGGCGTGAGTTTTTGTTTTATTTGTATTTGGAAATCTCTGTTTCCAACGAATCATTCCTTTCGAGTGTCTTAACTTTAATAGAAAATGGCAATAAATAGTATATTTTATATAAGTTTGTTATTCCATTCGAGGCGTAATTCACACGACCGCAGGCGAGGTTTTTATGGAGCCGAGAACTGCAGTAACAAATCCCGACGCGTATCAAACGACGTTTTTCAATACACTTTTTTTGTCACGAATTTAGGTAGCTATGATTTAATTTGCTTTTTTTTGGCGCTAAACAGCCTAATATGAAAAATAGAAAATTCAAATATTTTGAAATTTAGAACAAAAATGAATGTTAATTTGTTCATAAAAGTAAACATTTCTTTTAAATAATCATGTTTATCTATGATATTCTATTTATAAACACAATTTAAATACCCAAAGAATATTTACGCGGTAAACGCCCATATCTCTTTGCAGAAACTAAAAAAAAAAAAACAACCGCCGACTATAGTCTTTGAACCCATTTGGACTTAGTATGACTATAGTTATCTGTGGAAATTTTTATTATCACACGTGTGCGGATAAATATTAAAAATCCAAGCGTGTGAAATACATTGCATGTTGAACCTAATCGTTGTGCAATAAGAACCAGTTTTCCAGAAAGTGTATTGAAAAATAATAAGCACCAGTTTAAAGAAAAAATCACGTCGTTTTTATATTATGATTTATTTTAACTTTTGCTGCAATAACAGAAAAGTGACAAGTGTTTCCTGGCATTGGTTTAATTACCGTTTGTTAGAAATAACAACACCTGACTTAAATTATTGGTATTAGAGCTCAAAATAACCTATTGATATTCTGAGCACATGTCGTATGCAGGCGGTGGGTACCTAGCAATTACAATTAAATATTTTTTTCCCGAACCTTTGTGTCTAGAGACTTTAAAAAAATCCAATCCTCAAGGGCTTTTTAATTAGGCTGTACCTAAGTGTCTTAAAATCATCCTAAGATTGCTTGTATATAAAATATTTCATAGAATTTTTAATAAGTTGGACACCGCTCCCGCATCTTGTCAAAGTAAAAAAGGAAGAACTCGAATATTAATAACTAGCCGTACCCGGCATAAGTTGCAATGCAGGTTTTTCTACGTACCTACAGCCTATTAACTACCTCCCTGCCAAATTTCAAGTTTGTTGCCCAAAAAATGAAGGACTTTCATTCAAACTTGCGAGAGTTCTTAGACCTCCTTAAACCGGCCCCGTCGCATAAACTGTTTTTAGCGGATGTCCACTAACTATAAACTACCTCCCTGCCAAATTTCATCTTTATACGTCAAGCGGTTTTCGATATTTCTTGATGAGTGAGTGAGTGACCTTTCGCTTTTATATAAGACTAGCTGTTGCCCGCGACTTCGTTCGCGTGGAAATGTTAATGTGTATGTGTGAGAAAAAAACGATAACCTATATCATTCACCACGCTATAATCTATCTCCTTGCCTTACATTACGATCCAATCAGCCGCTTAGTCATGAAAACGTAACAAACAAACAGAGTTACTAGATCGATATATCGACATATCGATAGATCGATAGAGTTACTAGATAGGATCTATGCAGTACTTTTTGCGTCAAGTTGGAACATCGATTTGGATTTTTACGATTTTATTATATGTATAGAATATAGAATATATATAGAATAGAAGATATAGATTATACCTAGACTTTAAAGTATTCTTATTGACTCGGCTCGACTGCTCCGATTGCATGCAAACAACCGAAGCGCTCGGGAGTCTGCAGCAGCGGGTTGTCAAGCAAGCCCTCGCAGACAGACTCACGAGGTTTTTAAATTATGGATGAATTTTCAATTCATCCGTACTCGGGCGGACTCCCTTTATTAAATTACTTTTCGGCCAAATGCAATGTTTGTGAGGAACCTAACTAAAATATCAAAATGAGCAAAGCTGTTGATTGACTATCTATGCTTTAGACAGGCGGATAAATATAATTAGTAAGTACGTTTACTCGAATCGATATGTCACGCCTCATTTGTGAGCCACACACTCGCGCAAGTTTCGTTACGTGGTCATTACTGTTGCAAATTAACTTACAATCAATTTATAATTTCAGGCATATTTCTGTGGTCGATTATGTGTGATTTATAAGCAGATAGGTACGTAATTGTCATGTTTTTAGCCGATGTCGTAATTTTGTAGGAAACAAGCTGAATGTTTGACGGGTTTACCCATTGGCAGAAATGAAGAACTTTCATACAAACTTAAATCTCCTGTTTACCTAAGTATAGGGAATGAACTTTAAAAATATTTTTACTGGCTTTGGTTACTTGGAACTATTGTACAAAATGTCATGCTTCCAGAGCCAGCTGTTTACGCTGTGCGTTGCCTGTGAGTGAATGAATTTAACATTTTTATGAAGTTGAGGTAAGCATGTGTAACCTGATGTCGTTGCAGCCACACTGATTCGCTTGTCTATGTAAAGTTC
The DNA here is from genome assembly GCA_910589295.1 of Noctua janthe. NCBI lineage: Eukaryota > Metazoa > Arthropoda > Insecta > Lepidoptera > Noctuidae > Noctua > Noctua janthe. The sequence continues at coordinate 11,159,136 of OU342552.1, forward strand.
TATTGTCTAGTTTTCTCTTGGAAACATTAGACTTGGCAAACTTAACAATAATAATGATAAGTCTTCGCTGCTTTTCTCGTGGATGTAGAAGAGAAGCTGTCAGATTTCTTATCTAATGGGAGTCTCCTAGTCTCGTTGAAAATAATATGATTGTTAGTGGTCTTTGCATATACACTTACGCAATTTTCAACTTATGGGGTGACTCATGATTCAATTCAACCAGCCTAGTTTGTCTGATAATCTTATCACTAAATATCTGTATTGTCAGCGATTATCTGCATTGACTAACCGAAGTGGTAGAGGGTTCTAGGGGGAATATTTCCCCTGTTCTTCATCTTAAGTTAAAAGTTTTGTTTTCAATAAATAAGCTGTGATTAAGGCAGAAGACATTTTGATGGTCTACAAAAGTTGAATCAATGATAGGTGCGTATATTGAAAAACTGCCCGTTGATTCAAACAGATACCGTTGAAAATAAAAAGTTCTAATATCTTCTCGTATCTTAAGAATGCTTGTAAATACAAGCGAAGCAAGCCGAAGAGGAAGGAACAAGAACCTGGACCAATTTAACACGTCAATCGGTGTTAACATAACTAATTATAAACCAAAATGATGTGAGTAATAGAGGCAAAATATGGATTAACTACATGATCATATCACTGCCCGTCAGCAACACTGCTGTGCCGTTGCAGTGTGCTGTGCAAAGTGCAGCATGTGTGCAGTACAGTACTCACACTTGCACTGCTCGGGACTCTTTCAGGCGTGAAAATGAATGTTATAAATAATCAGGCGCACCGCGAACAATTATCATATGAGCTTGAAGGCCAGTGCGGCTCCCACTAGTGCAGTTATTCTTTTTAAAAAATTGGAAATTAAGAAAATCTTAATTTGAACTCGTGTCTCGTCCGTCAACAGAAGAAGCGGCAATGGATTGGTTGAAATTGGTCGGTATCTCGTGAACCTAGTTGATAATAGAATATGTGATAGTGAAGACATGACAGTGTGGACTGTGCTTCATCATTTTGTGAAAGTGATCATCGAATTTCGCTCTGCGCGTACTGTGAATGTGACTTAGAGAATTATGTTTTTATAACGCATCATAAGTGATCAAGATTCGAAGTTCCCAAAAAAAAATGATTTTGTATTTTGTTATCAAAACTGAAAGATTTTGCATCAAATTTTAACTTTTCCCTGTTATTGAATCAATAACAATATTTAAAGTTTTCATAGCCATTTAAATGAGACAAGAAAGTTAAAAAATCTTTGTAAAATTAAAAAAATATGTGGTTTAAATCAAATAATAAAACCTCATGAAAAATCAAATTCCCACAGGATCGAATGGCAAGGCTAGAGCCCAACAAAAGTTATGCTTTGACTTGGTATATGGGTTAGGTTTTAATAACACAGAATTAATTAAAAAATAATCAAATCAAAATAAACACGATTTTACAATTTGACAATACTTTCATTAAGTCATATAAAACATAATAACAACTCTGGTTAAAAATTTATTTAATTACAAGTTTTACAGAAACGTTAAATTAAACTCTTGGGAAATTAAAATACTTTTTGCTAAACATTCTTCACAGCCAATAAACATTTATTTAAAAAAAAATCACAGAAACGTTTAATTAAATTCTTAGGAAAAATAGATATTGCTAACATTCTTAGAATTTCTAGTAAGACTCAAGTTGTTTACTCTAGCTGAAAATACTGTTCTTATAAAAATATCCAATAATCTGTTTATGTTAAAATTAAAATCAGCCTGTACCGACAGCTGAAAAAGGGTCTTAAAGAATATAAATTGGCGTCATTTGGACTTATAAAAATTATCATATCAATCCGTGTTTTTGTATTTTTCTTTTGGAAATCAAAGTCATCACTTCATCATCATCCTTAATAGATCACTACGGCAAGCAGCCACGAAAACAGAATGTCCTAATTTGCACACCACACTTGACTGACTGACTTCCCTTGTGACATAGCATGTCGCAATAAAGGTAGTCAGGAGAACCTTTTTGTGATTCCTTTCGTAACCCAATCTCGTAATAACCCCCTCAAATTCGAACAGCGCACATTTCTGCCAATATGCAAATCAGGGACACTAAACAATAATCCTTGAGTCAGGGACGTAGCCGCGTTGGCCAATTCAACTACAATGAAGTAATATGCCATGTGAACATGGCCACATGGCACTAATTTGCGTACTTAAGATGACCATGAATAGAAAGAACACGCTACAACTTTATTGTGAGATCGACATGGAGTTCAACGTTCTATCTCTCTGTTACAGTTCGCTCTTCTGGTAGCTGTAGCATCAGTTCAGATCACGGCAGATGCGCCTAAGTGAGTACCTTCCAAGTTCCTACATTAAAGTCAACTGATGTTTTTTCTACATTCCACTGCACCGCTTCTGTCTGTCGCGTGACTCCACAGTGACTGGTTGTTGACCTTCATGTCAGCTGACATAATACCATGTTTTCTAGAACATGCTACACAGTCTAACGTATGTCATCACACGTTATCCCACGTATGCCACTTACTACACACTACTTATAGATTTAATTTTGCTAGCGACTCTAAATTAAATTTTGGCAATTTTAGCTATAGATACTTATTATGTATTGTTTTTCCCATAAAAACTAACCCGTATCTATAGTCAACTTAAAGTAAGTACTTGAGTTTAAGAAATTACTTATGCCATAGACAAGAACTTAAACGAAGTAAGAACCGTCAAACTAAGCAAAGCTAAGAATTCTAACTTTTGACAGTTCTTACTTCAAGCAATTACTAAACTACATAATAAAAATCGTATCTTAAAAATAATAAATGTATTTTACTCAAGTAGGTAAACACTTTGACTTGTTTATAGCTACGGGTTTTAAACTTTGTTACTTGTACTTGATGATTTCGTTTGAAACGAATTAATTTGATGAAGGACACTTAGCAGCCCCATAGGCCAGCGAAAGTGTGCTGATTGCACGCTGTGCGACTACAACTGTAAGCATTGTCAATGTCAGTGTGCCGGCGATTGTGTTCAAATTGTTATGTTTCACCGCTTAGCGATAATTGCTTGCACGTTGAACCAGCTCCAACCAGGCGCATAATAAGTGCTCGCCTATTAGAAAGTGCAAGTCGATCCTCATCGTTGTCGTACGTTATAAGTATATTACGAAAAAAAGATACAAGACGAATATAGTGAGTCGTATGGCGGGTGTGACGGAGTGCGGATAGGCAGCACGGCCGCCGACAGCGAAAGCCGCGCGCTACCGAGTCACGCGTCATGCCATTGACACTGCACTAGACGGAACAACAAGCAGAAAAACTCCGTCGCTCAACATGCATGCGATCGATTACCTCACCACAGAATACCGGCACTGTTATTTTTTGTTGCAGGAAAAAGATCCGCATACATCTACCACAAAAGGTGAAACATATTCACCACCATAAGAAGATCTACATAACGAATCACCCAGCATCATCCCAGTATGCACCGGCTTTCATGCCGAGCGCTGAAGGCGCGGTGGCAGTGCCGACCAACATCGCGATGCCGAGCGTGGCAAGCATGCTGCCCCTGAACTCCGTGGAGCTGTACGACGAGCCCCCAGCGCGCCTGCCTGGGGGCGCTCCGGCCGCGTCCAAGCTGCTGCCGCTGTACCGCGCGCGTGGCTACTACGGGCCCACCCCGCACGAGTGGGACGACCAGGAGTACGACCTCGCTCCTCCCTCCGATCCGACGGACGGAACATACATACCCACTGCCTTCTCAGCTCCATCAGCGGCACCAACTGCACCACCCAATTATCCCCCGAAGAGAGTTAAATTCGTAAAGGTTAATGAGCCCCCGCGAAAGAAAGCCAGAAAGGTAAAACCGAAACGAGTTTTAGTTCGAGGAAAACCAGGCCAAGCAGAGGAGGAGCATCCAGTGTCGACGTTCCATGAACATTTTTATGCCGACTTGGATGGCTCGGGGACTATCAGAAAAATTAAAAAGCCGCAACGAGTAGAAAAAATTATCGACGGTGATACCGAACACATTCACACCTACAGTGAAGAGCACATTCACAAGCTCGTATATGAACCCGACGGCAGCATGTCTGCGCTCGCCGCTTCGCACCCTCTAATTAATCTCAAGAATTCGCAGGCCCTATTAGCAATTCCATCAGATACACTGACTGGTTTCACAGCAGTCGGGTCCATGGGCACCCCGGGGCACCTCGAGTACGCTGCTTACAATCCGCGAGAAGTTACTCACGATCACATATTCCATGACCACGGAGAGATCCCCTCCAATGTGGATATAACTAAGGAACACATGGCGTACCCACCGAGAGTGACATATAATAGCCAGGGATTGCGTTATGGATTTGGTGCTAAGGGACTCAAAAGTAAATATTCTCACAAGTATTTGAAACCTCAGCCTAAACCGACTCATTTATCAGATTTCACGTATTATGAAAACATATATAGCCCTTATCAAAAGCTTCGTAATCAGAAGCCAACGCTTCCTGCGCCTTTTGAGCCGGCATCTGAGCAGAGCTTAGAGGATTACAGGCCTGTTCCCCATTTTAAACTAAAAGATAAAGGAAACATCAAGACTCGCAACGTAGTACCAGCACTATATTTTGGGAACGGAAAACAAGTGTCTGACTACCGACTCCAGCAGGCCAGTGTCTCGGCGCCGTACTCCGTGTCGTCCACCGTCGTGCACGACTACAAGCCCAAACACTACCCGGGACACACAGTCGATACGGTAGGGTTGTCTAAATTTAATAAAAACATATACAACTATCCGAGTAACTATGAATTCGATTCGTACGCCTCGTCGTCGTCTAGTTTATATGCCCCTGATAACACCGCTCTTAATTTTCACGTTAAAAACGGCAAAAAAAAATCTATATCCACTCAGAACATCAGTTTTGGTGGTTTAGACCATCAGACAACGGTAGATCACTTAGAAGATTCCGGTGTTTCAGCAACATCACTTAACGCGGCCAACGTAGGCCTTCCGTCAGCCATAGGCAACTACAACAGCTTTTCTCAGCCGAAGCCTTTGGAGTCAGCACCGTCTACAGCTTTCACTATACGAGAAAGTTCTCCAGTGCATCCGTACTACTCTGCCATGGCAGTGAAGGCCTTACACGGAGATCAGCTCTCGTTTGCTGAAGCTTCTAATGATAATTACCAGTACGCAGAAGCTCCATCGCCATCGACAACATCTTACGAGACCACGGTAGCGACAACCACTGCTCCTCCGCCAGAATATTATGACGTACAAACCGGAGAAGCTGTTACAACCGAAGCTACAACTTTTGAAACGAGGCCTAGGAATGCACCCATGGACCAAAATTCTGACGTACTTAGTCCGCATAAAGAACATAGGCCCAGGTACAAAATATTAGCTTTACAGCCGAATGAGTCGCACGATTCCGAACATTACTATAAACACAGTGCGGACGCATCGAGCACCACGGGGAAACTCAAATACGGTGATAAAATTTGAACAGTAACGAACTAACTTAGTGCTATTTAGTTTTGTAAGTACATGAGTTTAAGTCTGAGTGATGCACTGAATGCCGTGAGTGAATTGAGTTTCATTCTCTTTCTATGTGAATATTTTTATTATTTATACTGTCTTTGTGGCTAAAATCTGACTTTGATTATAAGCTATTAATTAATTAATAGAGCGCGAACGACGATGGTATTCATGCATTTTATACGAATCTATAGGCGAAGTTAAATATAAAATAATGTTAATATCACTGAATTTTATTTCATAATGAAATCTACGAGTATTAATGATTCCAGAAAGTGTAATATTTTATACGCCAGTAAAGACACTTGGTTACTTTAACAACACAAGCGCCTACTCAACATAGCATTAAGTTACGCAAACTTAAGATAGATTGCTACTGACTATGTGCAGGTATATAAAAGGTAAGTTATTTCATAGCGTTTTAAAATATAAGTATCAGTCAAATCTCACCTGAATAAGCTACAATATGGTATACGTAGGTACATTCATTACGTAAAGGATAAATCCTACTATTCGCACTAATCACGGAAAAAGTAGCTTTAATTACAATTCTTTAGTTTACAAAGATGTTTCAAATTATTATTACAATAAAAACGGCTTAGAAACGGAAAAGATTTAGTTAATTCAATTATTTATTATTTATTTATTATTTATGTGACCTAAGGGCTGGCTTTTACCTTGGCCAAAGCCTTACTTAGCGTTGCCATACAACGTGGCAACGCCGCCAGTGTTTTGGGTACATTACCAGTTGACAGCGTTGAGGAGAAGTTTTGTGACTCCATTTTTTAAGTTAATTTTTAAGTTATTTAGGTAATATAGGTTATTTTAATTTATAAATGTATATAATATTTAATTAAAATTATTTAGCGATCCAGATTTGCCATCTAATAAGTAGGTAGGTATAGACCAGGTAGCACTCATTGAAACTACTTAGTATGTTTTCAGCTTCTTAATTATTGACAACCAGAAACTTAGCAAAATAGTAATTGCTTCTACATTACATTAATCAGGGAAGTCACGTTGAAAAATAGTCTGTCAATCCGTCGGTTTGTCGCTACCATAACGCACGTACTTTCTATTATGATTCATGAAACTCACTCGCACGTCGGCAGCGTCTGTTCCTATTCGCAATATCCACTTCCCTGATAGTAAATGTACGTATAGTAAAAACTGTTAATGTCAATATAAACGGACTTGTGAGATCGTAACAGCGAAGCTTTACACGGAAGAGCGAGTGCACCGGTGAAGGGCGACCCAACAGGGTTCACTTATGTAACGAAGCTGTTGAGATCAAAGCATTCCTGATCGAAAACAGATACTATAGGTACCAACCTACAGTCGTATATAATTTATCTACAAGTAGTCATTTACTATATACAATGTAACAATTTTGTCATTCACCTAACAATTCGTGTTAATTCACATGTCGTAAACTCCGATTGATAGTGAAGCATTTTGAACAATGATTTCTGAACATTTGCCACCTCTACTGAAAATTGCCCATAACTCAAAAGCTCTAAAATATTTAAACTAAAAATCCTGCATTCTGGCAACTTAATAAAAATAAATGATTACGAAACTAATTTATTCAATAGTTTGCACTATACTTAATGAATGGAAAAAATATGAATGTTAAGTTCCTTTTAATAGCATTCCAAATTAATCTCGAGATTGCAATAACCATCTCAATGCTGCAAAAGGTAAGGTATTAAGTAGTTTACGTAATTAATGTCTGCTCACACGAGAGTGAAACTGAGATCGCGTGCGAATTCTTCCTGTTGTCTCAGCATCAACTCGTGCGCAATTCAGTCTCATGCATCATTTCCTCTTTAATTTAAAGCGACTGTGTGACGTTATGACGTAACGGTTGCTCAACCGTTAGTCAGCTGGACGTAATTGTTATCTGAATATCTGTGGGTCAATTAGCAGGAGAAAAAGCTCAGAGCTTACAAATGTAGCGCAGTAATAGTAGTCCATTACATCACGCCTCTAGATTCGAGGCACGTTATTTTAATATTATATATGTTCTCTTTTTATGCCTTTTGTAATATCATTTTGCTGTCAGTTTTTCTCGTGTTATTGATAGCTTGTGTCGAATTGTACTGTAGCGTTTATAGTTGTAGCTCTGAGTCAGCACAGGCCTTTAACAAGTATAGTGAGGTCGAGCTCGTGCCTCGTTTCGGTCAGCGTTTCTTACTTGATTTTGATTAGTATAGGTGAATTAGTGTAGTTGTTCCAGTTATTATAATCACACCAGGAAAAGGCAAAAAAAAAAACTTCAAGTAAAAATTAAATAACTTTTAATTAAAAAGACAACAATAACTTAGCCTATATCCTATTTACAATAACAAAACTTGTACTATATAGCAGTGGATACGTGATCCATCGACGTCTGAGGACTATGACTTAGTTGGTTTATTAATACTACGGAGGTTGTTACTTCCGTTTGCGATAAGGGCCGCCGCCATGGCCTGCTCCTATGGCGTTTGTGTAGCTGTCACCGCCGAAGCTTCCACCTCCGTGACCCCCTCCATGACCCCCGCCGCCGCCGTGACCCCCGCCGATGTCTCCTAAGCTGAACCCGCCATGGCCGCCACCACCGCCGTGGTCGCCTCCTGATCCGTGACCACCGAAACCGACACTATAGCTGTCTCCTCCTCCGAGGCCTCCTCCGTGACCTCCGCCGATGCTGTAGCTGTCACTACCGCCGTGACCACCGCCGTGGCCACCGCCGCCGCCTCCACCGAAGGAATCTAAGCTGATGCCGGAGAAGCTATCGTGCCCACCGCCGCCACCGCCACCTCCATGGCCACCGATACTGTAGCTGTCGTGTCCTCCACCTCCTCCGCCACCGCCGCCGCCATGACCCCCGATACTGTAGCTGTCATGACCACCGCCGCCGCCGCCGCCGTGACCCCCGATACTGTAGCTGTCATGACCACCGCCGCCGCCGCCGCCGTGGCCCCCGATACTGTAGCTGTCATGACCACCCCCGCCGCCGCCGCCGCCGTGGCCCCCGATACTGTAGCTGTCATGACCGCCACCGCCTCCGCCACCGCCTCCGCCATGACCTCCAATGCTATAGCTGTCGAGACCACCGCCGCCGTGACCACCGATGCTTCCTAGACCAGAGCTGCCGTGTCCACCCGATGAATATCCACCTCCGCCTCCTCCACCGAAGCTGTCATGACCTCCGGAAAAGCTGCTACCGTGGTCGTCGTGACCTCCTCCGATTCCACCTCCGAATCCTCCAAAGCTGGCAGTAAAACCACCTCCATGGCCGCCGCCTCCATAGCCACCTCCTGATCCACCGTGGCCGCCGCCGAAGCCTCCGCCTAGTCCGCCTCCGAATGAGCTGCCGTGGTCATGTTCGTCGTGACCGCCGCCTCCGTGGCCACCTCCAAATCCACCTCCGAATCCTCCTCCGAAGCCACCGCCATGATCATGTTCATCGTGTCCGCCGCCACCGCCGCCGCCGCCGTGACCTCCGCCGAAGCCGCCGCCAAATCCACCGCCGTGACCGTGATCGTCGCCACCTCCGAAGCCTCCGCCATGGCCGCCGCCGAATCCTCCGCCACCACCGCCGTGACCACCGCCCAAGTCATATCCTCCGTGACCTCCAATGTCGCCACCGCCGTGCCCGCCAAAGTCACCACCGCCTCCAAAGTCACCACCTCCGTGTCCACCGAAGTCACCACCCCCGTGACCTCCTAAGTCTCCGCCTCCATGGCCACCTAAGTCAAATCCTCCGCCAAAGTCGTGGTCTCCACCGCCGTGACCACCGCCAAATCCGCCGCCGTAGCCACCGCCGCCGCCACCGCCGCCTCCGTGACCGCCGTGACCACCGCCTCCGTGGCCTCCGCCGCCTTTCAAGTAGTCCGCAAATCCTCCGTGTAAATGTTCAACGATGGAACCGCCGTGGCCTCCGCCGCCACCTCCTCCGTGGCCGCCGCCGTGGCCGCCGCCGCCACCGCCTCCGTAGCCACCGCCGCCGCCGCCGCCATGACCATGATCTTCATGGTGCTCGTGTATCACCACTTCTTTAGAAGTATGGTGCGGTTCAGGTATATGCACCCGAATATGAACGCTGCAACAAACAGAAACATTAATTATTACATATGGTTACAAGCAACAAGAGACAATCTGGGTTCATACTATGTTCGCATCGACACATAAACAATAGAAACGTAAATGAGGAACAATAGATCGCATCGCCAGCAGGTCAAACGTGATACAGTGAAAACCTAGTGCAAGGGTAGGTCTGTCTCTAAAACACAATAGCTCGGTTTTCACCATTTACCGCAATGAAGAAGCGTGAGAATCGTTATAGAAATCTCAACCAAATTGCTCCATCCACTATACTTTTTGCGGTTCCATCGTCTTGTAGCGTAACTAATAGTTTATCACTGATAGTACCGCGTGCAAACTTGTATAGGGTTGGAGAAATCTTTAGAGATAAGGGAACATGGTAATACTAACTGTTCATTTCCACCAAAAGTCGCCAGGCAGACGCCAACGCTAGCCAGTAGAAAGCAGCTCAGCTGAAATAATAAGCAAATCTTCATTTAGTTTGCATAATTCCCATATATTACATGTTTATGAGTGTACCCTGATCCCTGATTACCGTGCGGATACGTAAAGTAAGAAAATGAAAGTGGTCAGCGCAGTGTTTATGTGCAGATTTAGACTGTTATAATAAACTCGTCAGATGTGGAGATAGTGCAGGTACCCACAACAATTGCGTTACGTAAAGCTGCACTCTGTAATCAAAACTCTCTAATGAGACCTTATGACTCCGTCCACATGGATTAAACACGTTTCTCTCTAATTATTTTCCTTGCAAGAATGTTTATTAACAGATTACGTAACGGAATGTTTCGATACTTTTTTCACTTGATGTTTATGATATTCAATTAGTAAACAATTGATTATCATAAATTAGGAGTCACTGCTGAACCACGGAAACACTGAGGTTGCACTTGTATTGGTAACTTGACACTTGTTTAACTATAGATCACAATCATGTAATGGGAGCATGTATATTGCATGCGCACGAGTTTCGCTCGAGTCCGAAAGTGTTCGCTATCTCGCGTAAGTAGAGATGTTACTCACGGCTAATCGGGAAGCCATGGTGCGTGGGAGTAAAGGTGCTCTGAGGTTGCGCCTTTCTGCTTCTCCTGATGCTGACGGAACGAACGTAACTACTCTTATGAGCTGCCTCCAGCGAGTAAGCCTTTTATATGACAGTGAATGTACACAACCCCTACTCCATGCGGTTTATTTTATATTAATAATATAACTTTGTAATTAAAATTTTTGTCTATTTGAAGGCATTATGGCAAATAATGCTTTCAGAATTTCATCCACACACGTTTGTAGTCTTTGCCGATATAATTGTTTCTTAAACTACATAGGTGCATTATCTTTAGTGTGTATTTTTATTTCTGTTTGTTTTAATTACTCCTAAGCACGCTACCAACGGCTGTCTTTTTGGTTCCAGAACTTAAACGGAAACTGTAAAAAGCTTTAGGCTCTAATTGTGTGAGAATAAAAATAGGTTAATTATTTATGAATACAAATTGTTCCGAGTGTCAAATCCTTAGAATAAGTGGTAGTTAGGAAGCATGCAAGCCAGGACGCATTCATCTGAAAACCTGAATAACCAGGAGTAATCGTTAATACCATCGAACCGCACATATAACCACGTAATTATTATGATATTAAGATAGTCCGGCAATCCGAGTCCAGTCCGTTACATAACTATACGTAACCATGAATGGAGTTCTCCCATAAACGCTTTGTGTTATACATAACAGCATGTTGTTTGTACATACTCGTATGTATAATATACACCTTTTCATGTGGATTGAATGTCCGCTAGTCACGTTTTATGATGATGATGTGTTCTTACGACTTCTACGCTGAAATAAGTAGTAAAAGTTTTGCCTTATATGTATTTGTATAAAGGAAAATTGGAAATAGGATATAAATACACAATGAGTCATTTTGAAGTTTGTGTCAAATGTTGTTCCTTTATTAGGCTCCAACAACATCTCTCAATGACAGCTTGCATTTTCTACTTGTAATCTTATGACCTAGATTTTCATCATAAACAAACAGGGTTCGTGGTCACTGGGAATCGTTACTTTCAAACAAGGAACACGATGCATTTTATGTCACTTTGTCACGTAGTATTATATTATCTGTGCTTACGATAAGACTGGGAATGAACTAATCTTGTCCCAGAAAAATAAGCTAGAATGTTGCTACAAAAAAACTTCCGGGACATTGCATAACCTTATATTTTACAGATATAATAAGCGATATTTTAAGCATGTTTGTTTAATTCATAAGCAGCGACCCACCAAACAAATTGAATACAATCTCTCGTCAAATTCGGAGAACAATGCGAATACGGTAATTTTTTTCTTGGCATGTCTGACTGGCATGACAGAATGAGACCGGAGAGGAGGGTCTTTGGCAACATCCTGTAGAATCATGAAATACATTATCCTTTCAATGCATCTATTGATTTGAGTGCAGATGGCTGCTGATCCAATAAAGAGCTCACAAAATACCTACGACTTATCAACGGTAGCGTCAGTAGCAGGTACCTAAAGGAGCTCTTTTTGTAGATGCTAATCCGGAATACCATACTAACATACCCAGCTACTTCAGCCGTCAATCAATGTTCGTAGTGTTCTGGTCAAGCTGCTGGTGTAATAACAGGCACATGAGACATTTTAGCTTCTTCTGTAGATGGCAGCACGGCGATATTCTCTTCTTTCGTAGCAGAACGTTGCCTCTAATTTTCCGGTATTGCAGATGTCCATATTCATTTATTAGCCCCCGTTGTAGGGGCTAATAAACGTCTATGTAGCGCCGTGTAGTGTAGATGATTAGTTCATTAATATCATCTGCAGGGCGTGTGCCTGCACGCATATACGGGGCACAAGAACAAGTGTGGTATCTATCCGTTCTAGGTGTTTAAACTGGAGTTGATCCTATTGGGTGCAATAACCTAATTATGACAGAATGTTTTTTTTTTTCTTAGTTTAGGTACACAACTACTTTTACATAATGTAGGTCAAAATATTCACCCTTGAGATAGGTGCTCTCAAGGCTTTATCTGAACTATAGGACAGGCCATGGTGTCCGAGGCTGTTGACAACTTCACCACTGTGATATAGCTATGAGGACAACAACATGGTTGTGTCGTACCGTTGCTCTACGGTAGTACTGCGTGAAGTCAAAAGTTTTTTTTTTTCTATATGTCGTATTCATTACGCAGCACTAACCAGCGAACCTGGGCACATTTGAAACGTCGAAGAACCTTTGGACATGGATACTTCTATACATATTCGTACCGAAGTATCTGTCAGTGTCCGGTGCCGGCAAGCTGTCCGCAATTGATCCGGCTATCAGTTCAACCGGTCCTTTCCTTAGTTACTGAAAGCTTCTTTCACCTGTCGCGAGTTCAATGGATCGTAAGGTGATAATGGGATTTTAGTACATTTCCTTAATTATTTGGGTAAGTCAAGTCATGTCTTCCGAATCCGACCCACCTACACGCGAACACGATGTTTTTTTTTTTAATTTTGTACAAGTACCTATATAAGTAGTACCTGTATTACAGACCTACATCATGAATACTAAGTTGTCAAGAAAACAGATTTTTGTCGACCGTTGTTCCTTAGGGAAAGTTGATCAGTTTGATGGTCTGAATCACCACCTAAACTGGTATTGCGCTTATTTTGTTACACCCTGTAGGTACCTATATTTAAACGCTACTTGCACTTATATCTTTAAGAATGAGTCAGGAATGAGACGTGTATAAGGAGTTAAGGCCCTCAAGGTACAGTAATCTCAGGTGACACGGTGTGATTGTACACTTTTGTTGAAATATTCTCATGAACAGTCATGTATCTAAGATCAATTAAGTAAGTAAAAACAAATTCGAATACAAAATATGAATTTGTTTTTCACTGTGCAAGTGTACCTATACCCCCCAACCGACTTGGAAAGCGTGATAGTTTACATCTATTCGAAAATAAATCAAGTTTATACTTACTTAATAAAAACATTTTTACGTAACAAAGATGCCATTACCATGTTATCAAAGAAAAGATTTAAAAAATAAATGTTAGAAAGTGAGATCCTGTTTGTTTTGAAACACCCACTTTGTAAGAACAACTTTGTACCTATTTAAGCATAGTTTACATTGACATTGTAAGTAGTTCTCAGTAGGTGCTCCATAGACCGTAACTCGTATTTACTTTGACAATGTACGCTATGATTATATTAGGCACTTAATAAGCTGTCCATTTAATTTAGAATTTTAAAAATTCTCACGGACAAGGTCAAAATCATTATTTTTATATACAGTTCTTAATCACATCTTATAATCTGGGCCTAAGCTTCCTATGTTTATACTTTGAGTATCTAATAACAATGCCAAAATATGTGTGTGTTTAAAATATTAAGATCAGTTTTTTTACTAAGTCTACGAAGTACGAATATTTTAATTTTGCATAGAGCGTGTTTTGATTGTCATTAATGATTTCAAAAATATCTTGGTTTTAGTTTTGTTACCTATTTGTATATATTTAAATTTCTTTGGTTATTTGGATAGAATAATCGAGTAAAGAATTCGACCGTTAGACGGAAGTCAAACCCAATAGGTATAAAAAGCTGGGCTGACGAGGATGAACAGTGGATCTAATTCTGAAAATTAAGTATTGAATAAAAAAATAAACTTGCTGAAGCTAATTTGCTTCTTAACGCAATTGAAACTGGGTATGAATAAGAACACATGTGAAGTCATTTCCTTCCTCTTGCTTGGTTCTCTGACCTACGACACTTTGCGCCTGCGACTTGCGAGCCGTGAGACTCAGCTAAATAATAACAATAATGAGCTCGTCAAAAAGAAAGCAACATTTAAGATAATTACCCAAGGCAAGTTAGTTTTTAAGAAGGCTAGATGCTAATTTAATGCATTATTATTTTTCTCACATGAGCGTTTACACACAATGGACTGCGTTGGCGCGGATATCTAGGTTCTTCCTCGAAGGCAATTTATGCAACAAAGAAAGCAACCGAGAGATCAAAATTAATGACCAATAGGTAAATGTACTCTATGATACATGATATATTATGTAACAGATCCACAAGCCAACACCGTCGAGTTTACGTATCACTCGACATTTTCTTCAAGAGCTTGTTGGTAAAAGTGTTGTATCTCACTTTCTTACATCATACTGTGCAAAATGGAATTTAACCCAACCATCGACCACTGGGCAAAACAAATGGTCGCTCTTTATAATTATTATGCATGTTTTATTTGCATGACACAGCACAAAGCTCGTTAAACAACCACTCATTTTAATCAAGATATGCTAAGTTAATTAGGTAATTAATAAGCAGCCTTTTTTAATAAATCAAGACGTTTACATTATATTTCAATAATACATTTTTAAGAAAAAGTGCATAAGATATAATAGTCGGAGTATATTTCGCAATGCGGAACAATTAGCTGCTATATAAGTAATAACGATAGCCGCGACTCTGAGCGGTTAATGGGTGCAGATATTCAAATTGGCAAGAATGTAGAAGCCTCTATAATCTCCTGCTGCCAATAGGTCATTAACCCACACCAACACGTTCATATATGAAGCAATGGAAGAATCGTTATTAATAATTGTTATGGAATTCGATTTCGACAAGGTGAAAGAGTTTTTGGATCTTGCACCTCAATGGCTACCGTGCTAATTGATCGTTAGTAACCGCGAAGGCGCGCATTAGCAATAAATGGGGTACTAACTATTTACACATCAAAGATTAACCTCCTCTTCGGGAACGCAGTATATAGTCACTGTCTCTGCATGCATAATTTGATCGTACCCGTGAGAGGAACACTGCATACGGGTAGTTCCCTATTACCTTGTATCCAATCTCACACGTATGAGTAATGGTTGCTCAACTGTAAGAACCAGTGGCTTTGTACATTTGGGAATTTGCTCCAACCTCAAGTATCAATCAGGTATCAATAATTAGGTAATTGATTGATTTTAATATAATACAAAGGATATAATTTAAAAATGACAAGTTTACCTACCGTATTGTTGGATGTTATATAACGGTAAAAAAACATTCACCACAACAAAATGGTTTGATTTCTTTATCGATTAAATAATTGCAGTAGGTATGCTAATGTGTGGTTGGATGATGTCATGGAGGCTGACCCGTTTGAACTTCCTGTCTGATTTTTCGGACATTCTTTGCCGTGCTGTTGAACCGAGATGTGACCTAGTTATTATGTTTTCTATAATGTTCACTAAAAACATAATAATTAACATCACGCCTGTAATCGTTTAAGTAAATGGTAGGTACGCCAACAGTAACTACCTACATACATTTTATCATAAGAGTATATAGGTTAGGGTTCTTATGTAGGTACCAATTACAGGTGTACACAACATTCTCATAAGTACTGATACTGATACTGTTAACCTGAGTCATCCCACTGCTGGGCAAAGGCCCCATGACTTTCAGTTGCTACGATCCAGGGCTAATGTGGGCCCCTGGTCGTTTGTTTTGACCAGCTCGTCCCGCCATACAATAAAGTTATATCATAGTAAAGTTATAAAAATAAAATATAATATAAAATATATAAAATAACTGACTAATACTAATAACAATAGACAGACCAAATATCCATATCAAAACGAAGGCAGAGTAGAACCTATAGGTATTATAGTATCAGTACACCCATGTTTCGCTTATTATTTTTAAGACTCCTGGGGCGAGCATTATACATATTGCCATCAAAGGTGCACAAATCTAGACTCCGTGGCTGCTACTGAGAAAATCTTGATGGAAATACCCAATTACATCTTGCCCGACCTAATAATCGAAACCAGGACTTGATGCTCAGCAGTCGAGTCGTGTTTAACATACATAAATAACATAATCAGTCTATTAATGTTCCCACTGCTGGGACGCAGGCGTCCTCTCTATGAGAGGGAATGGGCTATAATCCACCACGCGGGCCCAGTGCGGGTTGGTAGATGTCACATGTCTTCGAATTTTTGGTTCTAGGACATGCCGGTTTCCCCTCGATGTTTTCTTTCACCGTTTTGAGAGCAGTGGTGATGAAATAACTTACACAAAGTAATGTGCCTGGCTGGGTTCGAACCCACAACTTACTCCTCGTAAGTCGGGGTCTCCACCACTGGGCCACCGCTGCTCTCCAGAGTCGTGTTTGCGAGCACTAAATCAACGAGTCTTTCATCACACCTTTGGTTTGTTCACAGTCGCTCCAAACAAAATAATGGTATTCAGCTGCATCCCGTTAGACTCCGAATGGACTATTCCCAACATAGTTCTGAAAAGGCTCAGTAGATGATGATGGTTCCGGTATAAATATTTACGATTACTGGGATAAGTACCTATTTGATGAAATTCATAGACCATGGAGTTTCTTGCCCATTCTACTCCATAGAGATGTAGGTGCCGATTCACGATTTTGAATTGGTAACTACTGTAACTAGAACTATTAAGCATAATCAAAACATATTATTAACATTAGCATTGTAATATTAGCACAAGTTTTCTATATACTTGTTGGCTTTTGTGTAAAAAAATAACAAAACAATTTTTTAAATACAGTTAGAAAACCACAAGCCTTTTAATAAAGGTACCTACAATACAGTTGTGTCTTTTTATGGTTTTCGGTTTGCTTTGGACATGTCATCTTCTTGTTTTTGTCAATTCGAAGTGCCTGTAACTGGTATAACTATACTTAATAATATTATAGAGAAGAACGATAAGTATTTTGTATGTTTCTAAAACGAATAAACTTAAAAACAACCCGACCGATTTCAAAAACTTTTTCACCGTTAGAATGCTACATTATCCCTGAGTAAAATACCCGTACAAAGCCGGGACAAGCCGCTAGTTTGTAATAAATGCGTTAGGTTTGATTTCATGTGTGTGCAAAAATTTTGTGTTAAGATAGGTAGATCTTGCTTTGCAAGTGGATGTTTGTTTAGGGACTTAGGGTGGTATGATATTTATGTCCTATACCTACATATCTAGTAATCTTGCTTATAAATTATATAAGTAATAAGTATCACAAAATTTTGATGGTAGTTATTCTATCTTTCTTATGATGACCTTTCACACCAATGGCCTACTGATTTACCGTAAACCCTTCTATATTTTACGTCACTACCACCTGGGAATCGAATCGACGACCGAATATAAGACGCACAGATTATATCATCAAGTTACATAGTTACGGTCTTACGGATGTTACTAGGTTTACGTACAAACGCACAAGTACCCACACTTTGTGGTGAGATGGTGACCGCTTGACCGCGATGTGGAGATCGAAATATCCATTCTTCAGTAGATATCTGTGGTTGCTTTGTATGTCATCATTACGTAGTTTTTTTTACAAATATTACGGCTGATAATATGCAATGATTTATTTTACTTAGCCAACGATATAGCAGTGTAACATGAAGATATTGATGGATTTTTGAAATGTATTATGCTGTTAAAACGACCAAGGAAAACATCGCAAGGCAGTCCGGCACGTCCTAAAACCAAAAAAAATCAGATATGCAACACGCACTGGATCCCTCTCAAAAAGAAGAGCCTGGTGTGATGTGGCCAGGGGCGTAGCTACCACCGTATCAGCCGCATCAAAGATACGGGGCCCCCGGATAACAAGGGCCCCGACGTATAGTGGAAAAAACCACAACATCTTCCCATAACCTCCAATTCTTATTAATAATGATTAAATAATTAAAATTTAACTTATCGCTGTTCAGAAGGTAAAGATTAAATGATTAATGATTAAATAATTAAAATTTAACATATCGCTGTTCGAAAGGTTCAGCTCAACGCAGTCCAGGAAGCTAGAATTTTTCGAGCTCGCTTAGCTGGCTTTTCGATGAAGGTTTTACCTGTGCGAGCCACGAACTTGGTTACTAAATTTTCTATCCCACTTCGCTCGCTCTTACATTATCTTACTGAAATCAATGACAGCGTAGGCGGTGCAAGTCAGGATGCTATTTTAATATACATAGGTATATATGTTATGGTGTTCGCCGCTCTCTGTTTCGTAGGGACCCCAATTTTTTTTTAATACAGTACAGGGCCCTATTAGGACTAGCTACACCACTGGATATGACCCAGCTATCAGTAATGGGTACGTTGTAGGCTGTTTATGTAGCAATACTGTACTTATAGTACAGTACTGCGTTTCGCACAAGCCGTAATTATTTCTATATATATAAATCAAGAAAGTAATACCTAAATAATTTAACGATTTAAACAAAAGAACTGCCATTAAAATTAAATGGTTTAGAATAAAATCATGTTTATCTATCAAAATTTACCGCTTATACAAAGATTCGAGTCCATGATAACCGACCGACCGTGTTGACTTTTGACGAGTTTCTCATGAAAAATGTAATGTGTCAGAAACAAAGGTGTTTGCAAAATTGCAGGGGGGAACTGGTTTAAAATTCAGGTTACTTCGAAGCAGGCGGGGTTGTAAGCACACCAAGTGCTTGATTAATAATTATTAATATTACATACGACGTTTACTACAAAATAAATAACGTTATTTACTTATAATTATAATGACTGCGGTGTGGGTTGCCTGCACTGTAAACTCGCCTTTGATTTCTTACATAATAATGACCAAATGAATAAGGTGCCGTAATGACTGGATTTTAGTTCAAAAAGAAAAGTTATGCATGTAAATATAATGTAATCACACGTAAATCAAAATCTGAGTCGCTGTTTTGTGGATTTGTGGAGACAGTCATATCCGCCGAAGCAGTGGCGGGGCAAGACCACAATTTTATATGGGCAAGGAACATTTAGCGAGGCTCTCTGGTGGCGCAAGAAGCAATGTTATAAAAAAAAACAGTTGAAAAATAGTTTTTACTACTTTATTATAACAAAGACACTGCAATCCAAACTATTTTCTTAGACTAACATTAAAGAAACAGAAATTTCCTGCTCTTAACCATACTAAACTCCTTAATGACTGTACCGTAATAAAGCTTAGATGCATATTTTAACCTAAATTATAGCCTAACTCAGTACATCGTAATATAATAGTTACGAGTACCATTCTTCAAACAAAGTTTTGAAATACAAATAATAATAAAATCACGTGGACTAAATTCGTCCGCACCGTTAGTGCAAAATATATACCTACCTACAGTGGCGCGACGCAGAGTGTAAACAAATCATTTCACAACTTCGAAATCATAGCTAAATGGTATGGTAAAATATCAGAAATTACAATGACTTTCTGTCAGTATAAGAACGAAGGATGTCGCTGTGTTAGCAAAATCGAAAAAAAAATAAAACAGAGTGCGCTGTCAACAAAAAATATTTATTGACCAAAATTGACCATGTACAGTTTAGAGTTCTTTTTTTTCGTTCCGGTCCCAATTTTGGCAATGGGTTTTCGAGGTGCGAGGGTGGTGCGAGGTGGCCCTCGTAACGCGAGGCCGTAGGCGGTGGCCCACGTCGCCTACGCCTATCGCCGCTTCTGCGCCGAAGGTACCTCATGGGTGACCTCGGTAACTCAATATCTGTCGGATATCGACAGATCTCTACAGATTAAATCAAGCCGCCCAAAGTTCTACAATATAACTAGAGAGAGAATATTCAATAACCTGTTCAGTGCATCTTCTACATTATTTTCTAATCTTCGGCTGATCCTATTGCTTTTTTAAACGACTTCAAAAAAGGAGGAGGTTCTCAATTCATCGGAAACTTTTTTTTTAATGTATGTTCACATGTTCACCGATTAGTCGAAGATGCCTGAACCGATTGGAAAAATGCTTTTTTTGTTTCATTTTTAATTATTAATGTAATTGAACATTTCCTTTTAAAAAAAAAACGTTTTGGGGTTATCGTGTTTTCCCACCAAGAATTTGTCAGCCGTAGGGCCGAGTCTGCATTTATGCCCGTTTGATGGCAATAAGACAGGATGTACTATAAGTTACACTCCTGCTTAACCCTTTGGGGATTACAGGCATGACGTTATGTTATATGAATGAGTAGAGGTTGAGACAATTATTGCAATTTGAAGTCAGAGGTAAGATAAAGATGACATTTACCAAGAGTGATCATTATCATCATCAGTATATTTCCGCCAGTAAATGCTAAAGGAGGAATGGATGCGAGGCCTGCCATGCATTCTTTGTTACCTAATGATTTGTGCCAGTACTGATGGTCTAAGTTTTGATCTTTGACAAATTTCAGCGTAGCTCTATAAAAATAACACAGTGTCTACACAAAAAAAAAGTACGGTATTATAAAATATATATGAAGGCAGTTTGGTTCCGACTTCGGATCAAGTCTGGAGGTTCGAAGTTCGAACTTCACGTGATTAAAGGACGACCCCTAAAGCCTACTTTGCTGCGCACCTTGAACGTTTATAGAAGTCTGTGTAACTATTAAAGTCGAAACGAAAACAGACATTAATCACATGCTTACTAGATGAACCAATAAATATAGGTACATTTTCCGTAACTAACCTACTCCAGACTTGGTCCAAAGTCGGAACTAAACTGCCTTCATCTATATTTTATAATACCGTACTTTTTTTGTGTAGGCACTGTGTTATTTTTATAGAGCTACGCTGAAATTTGTCAAAGGTCAAAACTTAGACCAGTACTGGCACAACGAACAGAGGAGGTGGGGGCGAGAAAAAAACACGATAAACCACGAAGGGGGACGAGGGTTAATGTGACAAGGTCGTGTAGTTTTTCTTGGGACGAAAATTCAGAATTAATAAATAATAATAAAAATCTTTATTTATACAAAAACCTTCAACATTGATTTAAGACTAGGTCACATAAATTTCAGTGAAATAAAGGTAATACAGATATAATTAATGTGTGACATGTAAAATATTTTTACCTATAACAAATTAAAAACCCGAGCAAGCGAATTTGTGTCTAAAAATTAAGGTTTGTTTTTTTATTAAAACTTTTCCTAAATATATCTTATAAAAAATACACGTGATGCTGGGAGGGGGAGAAGGGGTAGTCTAAAACCTCATGATGTACTACCAAGGGGGAGGTTGGCTATAAAAGGGGCCTAAAAATCGAGAGGGCTTGTGTTACACAGCCGTTGGTTTAACGTGAAACGTCTATGACAGAGAAATCAAAACAAGACTGAAGTCGTTCTAAATTTATTTAAACAAAACCGACATATTAAAATATAAAATATTTATTTCGATTAATATTGCTGTTTTTGATATGGAAAGAAAAATTAGAGTGCGAGCAGGGTGTGCATTCTGTACACCGGACGTCTTAACCAATTAGACCGTCGCCTACCTACCAGACCTACGCAGGGTTTGCGTATAAAAAATATTTAAAATTCGATTAATATTGTTTATGTATTTTATTTATTTTTACATTTTATAGTTGAACCCACTTATTTTAAAGTGGCGCTGTTGCCGACATCCAGAAAACATTGGGACATGACGTCTGTCAGGTCAGCTAGTAACTACGACTATAATTTTATCGGCAAAATTTCCTGTCCTTCTATTACCGTTACCTCGCACCGAGTCTGTCTGGAACGACTTTAAACTGTGTGCAAAAAAGTACAATTTGCATTAAAGCAGCTGTACACGAAACTTGTTTCTTTTCGGCCATCACCCATCGGCCGTCATCTTTACGGTTCATTGTCATTGAACTAACATAAAATATTACAAAAAAACTCATTAAAAAAAAGCAATACGACACTTTAAAGATGACCGCGCGAAACTGACTCTTACCGCCACCTATTATAACCGACTTTAACACGGTACGTCGCGAATCATTTAATTTGACTTCGAGTTTGTATTCATAACACAAATGATTATATGGCAGCGATTACGTGAGTTCAAGTCACGTTCACTTTTATTTTTAGAGAGGAAATATCAGCTCCATTATTATGTAAGATGCCCTGCGCCAGAAACACGTGGGTGACCTTTTGTTTTACTAGGTTGACATGTTCACTCATGAGGCATACATTCCTTCATTGTTTGTTTTCAATTAAACAATACTACGCTGGAGGTACTACATGTCCTGCCTGCTCTATTTAATCGCTGAAATGTAACCTGTTTTCTTGCTAAAATCTGCAGATTGTGGACTATGGACGTGTTGTGGTGAATAAAACTGGTCGCTTATGCGGAGACAAAGTAGAAAGCGTCGGCCAGTGCACTTGTATGCCTGCACTCCGGAAATAAGGAAACGCTGCAGCGTAGGGGCTCAATCTCAAACAGGTTCCTTAAACTACGTCTGCACAAGTTTTACCTACTCTTACGTAATAATATCTTCGACCTAATCCTAAACAAAACATTCATAACTATGATACACGATTGTCCGTATCTAGGCTATTTTGTAGGGATGCCTATGAATTATTAAAAGAAAATTTGTTTTAATAATTCATAGCTCCACTTTTGAACTTAATCGCCTTGGAAAGCAATGGAGCGATCATGAACTTTTAAACAAAGACAGCCCAATTGGTAGGTTGTTCCTGCTTGAAGAAAAGTAAAATGTGGCAACTATTCCAGTCTTTCTCACCTTTTCACATATCATGATCATTTACTCATTCCTCTTCCTTAAGCGGCACCTTTCGACACTTTCGGTAGTTCGCGGTGTGAACCGAAGTATGAAAAAAGGTAATACGATGCCTCGCACGGCTCGCTCGCTCGCTTTCTGGCGGTGTGGTCTGCGCTTTATCTCATCCGTTGTACCTTGCGTTCGACAACAATACTATTTATAGTAACAACCTTAAACCACAGATATTTACAATAGACAATAATAAAACTGGACTAAACCTTTTTATGTGCATAAAAATCAATGGTGCTTTCCAAGGCGATCATAAATTTTTAAACAAAGAAAGCCCAATTGGTAGGTGTCATCTGCTTGAGGAAAAGTAAAATGTGGCAACTATTCTAGTCTTTCTCCCCTTTTCACATATCATGATCATCTACTTCGACACTTTCGGTAGTTCGCGGTGTGAACCGAAGTATGAAAAAAGGTAATACGATGTGTAGTCTGCGCTTTATCTCATCCGTTGTTTATAGACCACAGATATTTACAATAGACTATAATAGAACTGGACTAAACCTTTTTATGTGCATAAAAATCTGTCAGTTTAATAGCATCCGACATCGGTTAAACATCATTGTCAATTAAATTTATTTAAATTCAAGTGGAAGCTAGTAGATTACAAACTATTATGATATCCTTCACTGATGAGTTATGTGGCAGAGTGCTCAAAATATCATAAATAGTTTACTGTTGGAAATTTTATTGCGTGTAATACTTTTGGGGTTGGTGTGTATATGTCAATCGAGAGTTCACCCTTACGTGCGTCACATTACGGAATCGGAACTGCTAAAGGAGTGTAAGCGACCCCGACACGACTCCTACGTCCCAGGATGGGCTTCAGTATTGCTAATAGTTTTCGTGCCCCTTTGTTGTATCTGTATCCGTTTTATCTGGACAAGAAATTTCGTGGACACTGCACAGTCGCTGTTAGCGTGGACTCTAGCGCTTACAATTACCGCAGTCGTGACAGAATCTGTTAAATTAATAGTCGGACGACATCGGCCCGACTTTTTTTGGCGCTGTTTCCCGAACGGCCAGATGACACCCGGGGCTCACTGCACCGGCAACCCGTACGAAGTGATGGAAGGCAGGAAGTCGTTCCCCAGTGGACACAGTAGTTTTTCGTTTTGCTCGTTGGGGTTCTTGTGTTTCTGGACATGTGGGAAGCTCGGCGTACTGTCTCAGAACCGCGGACAGAGTAGAGGAGTCATTATTTGTCTCGTTCCACTCATAGTAGCATGTGCAGTGGCTTTGAGCCGAGTTTCTGACAACCATCATCATTGGGGAGATGTCGTTGGGGGAGCATTGTTGGGCTTCACCTCGTCATACTTTTGCTACCATCAGTACTTTTACCCTTTAGGCTCGGAGAGTTCGGGAAAGCCCTATGCAGGGATACTCGAACACGAATTTTTTGATAGGCCAGACGATAACGATGTTTTGGATATACACCAAAGTCAGTGTTGCACAAGAGACCTGGAAGATTGTCTAATGCTTCACTTATGTAATAAGAACACTTTAGAGGTCAAATAAATAACCAGCTGAATGAACCGTCGTTGTTTCACTATACGCCTAGTTAAATATTGCAGTTACCTAGTATAATTCTGAACGTAAATTCGCCTTCAAAAAATAAAGTACTTATTACCTAACTAGCTAGGTGCTATTCAAAACGTCTGAACGAAGGTTTTGAGGAAGAAACTAACGAAAGTCGCAGGATGCAGGATGTCAGAATATAGGTATTGACAAAATGAGCTACTTACTTATTATGTATAAGAGTATACTCTAAATATTTCAAATGAAAAAAAAAAAAAAAATTTATTACATTATTCAATTTTTTAATGGATTACACATAAAATGTTTCACTTTCTTCTGAAAAATGATATATTCGCATCAACTGACCTTTGTTCACTTACTCGAAAACATGATTTTCAGACGGTTTGTAATAGGTTTTTTTTTGCCTGATTTTCAATTTTCTCATTATGGTATTATGGCTACGTGTACGCTATGGGTACGTGCGACGCTACCGGTGCCCGAAAATTGTGTTTTTGATATTTAGAATCTATCGTTAACAACATTCTGAAAATCATACGGATTCGATAAAATTGTAAAATTGAATTCCTGCTAAAATTACAGTTTTGATGACGTCACTTCAAACAGTTCATTCAATTGGTACTACGACGTGCCTTTTGACAACCAGCAGGAATGTTTTTACATCACATAGCAGGAATGCTTGACAGTCTAATAAAGTTGCTCCGGTACGACTGATATATTATTGTTCTGCAAATTATAATTAAAAACTGTAAACTAAACGCGTAATACAAATAATAACAAAGGACGTGCTGGCGTCTGTACATTACAATAGTATTCAGCTGAATATATAATGGTTAACTTATGGCATAGCGGGATAAGACTGATAATAACGATCTCCTAGACAAGACGGGCTCTGTAATAAGTCGACTATCAGTACAAATTCAATAATTTAGTTCTATTTTTTTATTCTACACTACACGTATCAACGTAGCGGGCATCACCTTACTAAACTTAAGGTTCCTTTAAAATTACTCAAGCATGCAACTTACTAGTTCCATGGATGTTTATCCCACATCCAATGAATCTTAATTTGCACAAAGAAATCATAAGGTCTGTATAATAAGTTAATATTTATATCTACTACAGTTCAAGTCTCAAACATAAGGCAAACAAGCAAAATGCATTTTTACCTAGACGCCATTGCATTTTAAGCCGGTTAATGCAACACGCGACGCAACATTTTCCATACGTTTCACTACATGCATACCCGGCTTATGGAAAATGTTGCATTGCATGTTGTGTTGTAAACAATACATTATTATTATTAATTACAACACAACATGCAATATCTAGAAACTGTCTTCAATATATTCGGGTTTTGAATGAAGAGAATTCTTATCTAAACTCGTAATAGGTTAGAATTTGTGACTTCAAGTGCTACATTACGTTGAAGAAATCACCTTTGGCGAATTTTTAGCTTTAACAAATAATCTCTATAGATACCAACACTCAAATGATTAATTTCAAGTACCGGTCAACGACATGGAGTGGTAAAAACAATTCTTGCTTAATTTCCCTCCAAGAATGTTCGTAGCAATGGCAGCACTGGATAGCTTGGGGGTGACAAGATGGCGATTTATTGATTAGTGGTGCATATAGTGTACTCTGTGTGTGCTGCTTTCCCGCCCTGAAACGCGCCTGCGTATCGCGGGCAGTGCCATAGCGTGCCTCAATCTGGACAGTCTGGACTGTGGGGCGTCTATTCGTACTTAGGCGCGAAACGTACGCGGGTGTGCTCACTCTTCTCCTGTAAAAGTAAACAAAGCTAGCATTCCTTGCCGGCTTTTTAATAATAACAGTGCTAGTATCAATTGTGACCCTACTATTCATCATCTCTGCGTGTCGGATTATTAATCTAAAGCTCAGGTACATTATTTTATATATTTTGATACATCATAACATCACGCCTGTAATCCCCGAAGGGTTAGACAGAGGTGTACTTAATAATACACTTACATTTAACCAGTTATGTTTAAGTCCTACGCAATGGGAGCGAGCCTATTATCATCCACCGGGCCTAAATCCAGACTCCTTGGCTGTTACTGAGTAATACCAAATGGAAAAACCCAATAACACTTGCCCGACCAAGGAATCGAACCCAGGTCCACATGCTCAGCAGTCGCGCATGCAACCACTAGATCAACGAAAACCGTCGGGTTTTTCAGCGAAATGGCTACGTACAATTTATTTTGTTTTAAGGCTTCTTAGTAAGTATATTTATATTCCTTAGTACACACGGCGACACATTAAGCTATACATATCCAGTATAACATGGCCTCGTTTTGTACAGATGTCCAGTACAATGAGAGATCCGTATAAACTAGTTTTGTATAGCTTGATTGGTCGTCGTGCCTACCTCATACTAGTTTAATACAGTAAAATTAATTTACTCGGATTCACTTAAGCTAGTAAAGTTTTTTTGGCGCCAATATGCTGTGCGGAGCTGTGCTGTTCCTGTCTGGAGTATTCTTCTTAAGAATTAAGGATTGTCAAAAAATTTCACAAAGTTCCAACTTTTTTACAAGTTCTTTTTTTAAATACATGTTTTTAATGTAAGATTTTTACTTTACACACCTCCACGACCCCCGTAGGCCCGTACTATTCAATCCAATGCTTTTTCTACCGTAAAACGTGATTTCTTACCCCAAAAAAAAAGTCGATTCCCAGCAATATTTTTTGCGTAAAGTTACTTAGGTGCTTGGTTGACGGCTATGTGAGGGGTCTGTTTACACCCTGTATATCAGTCAGAGCCTCAGAGACAATTATTAAAGACACATTAGTGTCATTAACGTGTTATTATTAGGAATTAATTGATTAATTCCTAATCCATATACCACATTTAGAAAACTTGGCATTCTAAACTATTGATTGGTTTTCAAACATTCCTCGTGATGAGGATCAGCAGCAACAATATTGATTGCTAAAACAAATGCTAATGAGAATAATTGCTAAGAAACTGATGCTCAGGGGTACTATGACGTCTTATAGCAGGAGCAATTCCAGTGTGGGAAAGAGTCAGAGTTATACATGTCGGCTAGCGCCATCTCTTTCCCACACTGGAATTACTCATGCTTTAAGAGGTCATGTTAGTATAAGTACTGTATGAAGTGAAAAATTAATCGCAGTACTTCGAGACATGGTAATTCTTAAGTGCTAGATAAATATACGGGGTGGAAGGGAGACCGACGCTCCAACACTTTCAGTACATCATTCTCAACCACATTGAAATTTTTCATCGGTAATTTCTTTTTATCGGGGCGGCTATGGCCAGATATCGCACAGGACAGAGAGGTTTGGAAGGAGAAAGGGGTCGCATTTGCCCAGCAGGACACTCAAACAGGCTAACAAAACAAAATAAAAATTAAATCAGCCTTTCTATACATTTTTTGGCCGTGTAGGTAATAAACATTTGTAGGAAGCAACGTTTTTTAAATTGCCGATGTAAAATATCTATGAAGTTCAAAATGATGTACTGAATACGTGGTAAGCGTGTATGCATGGCGCGTCGTCGTCCTTCGACTCTGTACAAATAACTTTAGTACGGTCCTCCTTCAAGTTTAGAAGGCATTACATCAAAGAAGTTTGCTGCTGGATAACACTAGCACTTTCAATGTTTTTCAGATAAAATGAAAAACAATGACGCAAGAGTCTTCCGTTGATGCACTTCATAAATTTATGAATAGGTGGCATGCCCAACCTGTTTACAAGTGCTTGTCGAAGGTAGAATTCATCTTATTATCTTCATTATAGCATTTTATGTTATCCTGTAATTAATAGTCATCTTTTTCATATTATTTTCCTTATATTTTATATGTGATTCATACAAATGAATGCGATGTAATAATAATGTAATGAAATCATATTTCTGATTTTATAAAAAAATCTGTCTCAAGTTTAGATCTTGATGAAATAAAAATTGTTCTGAAATTTTTCTACACCTAATATGGTAAAGTTTGACTTTAATGTCACCACGTAGATACTCGTACTTCAATTTGAACTAAAAAGAAATCTTCCACGTACACTACGTACAGTGATAATATGATATCAATAAATTAATTTAAGTTACCTTTGACTATGGTAACTTAAGTAGGTATCGTGAAATAAAAATTTATGAAGATCTTCCTGATCTAAAAATTATACAAGTGGTTATACAATGAAACTTCTCTGCATCAGAAGAGGCCATTGGTACTCAGTGGGACAATTCCTAGCTAATGTTTTTTTTTATGTTATTGTTACATTCAAGTAATTTTATTAAGAACAATTTTTCTAGTAGTAAGTTTCTCCTAATCTAGAACAATTTTTCTAGTAGTAAGTTTCTCCTAATCTAGTTATATAATAAATTAATATTATTACATACATACAAATAAACAAAATTGAAGTAAAACAACATTTTATTACATTTTTCTTTGTCTGTCCGTCTGTCTGTCTGTTTATTCCGGCAAATGACAGGACTTTTTAGTAGTAGATAGCTGATGTTATAAGGAGTAACTTAGGATACTTTTCTTACTATCCTTTGTCTTGTCTAGTCATCATCAGCCATTTTGTTTATAACTGTACAAGTGTACATCTCTCTTTAGGCTGTGACCTGGACAGGGCCACAATTACAAGGACCACACTAGATGAAGTGTTTTTTAACGTGGCCCCAAGCCCAACCTAGGAATTTCTAATATATCGTGGGTGCATTTACAATCATTTAAACTCACATACACAAACAACCAGGCCCGGAACAACTACCTGTAGGTTCAGACCAACAAAAAAAAGTGAGCCACAAAAATCGAGCTCCTGAAAGTAAATATACACGTTCACGCACATGCTCATCGCTCCTACGTACTACGTACGTAACGATGAGCGTACTACGTTCGGAGCGATGAGCATGGTTTTAGTGTAGCCTGTGTGTGCGTAAGCGTGTACATTCATTTGCAAAAGCACGGTTTTTGTGGCTTCACTTTTGATGTTCGTGGCACGCCTTCTTCCTTTTTTTTAACTCCCGACGCAAAAAGAGGGGTGTTATAAGTTTGACCGCAATGTGTGTGTGTGTCTGTCTCTGGCACAGTAGCTCTTAAACGAGTGAACCGATTTGGATGCAGTTTTTTTAATTTGAAAGCTAGTTTCTTGGCGATGGTTTTTAGATACGTTTTAGTTATGGGGGATGAAAGGGGGTATGAAAAATCAAATATTTTCCAATATACCCAAGTGCGGTATCAAATGAAAGTGCATGATGTGTATATTACAATTAGAGATGTTTTAACAAAATCGGTGTAGCCATTTACTAGATTTGGGGATGAAAAATCGAATATTTTCAAATATAACCAAGTGGGGTACAAATAAAAGAGCATGATGTGTATATTACAATTAGAGATGTTTTATCAAAACCGGCTCAGCCATTTTATTGACTTTTGAAATGTTTATACGCTTTTCTGTGGTGCGATGGGGGTTTTTTAAATTTTATAGTATTATTCTGGTCTGAGCCATACAAATACAGTGATAAGCAACATACTTCCTTCCTTTGGAAGTTAGTGGATATTTCGGGTCTAACTATTCATACACGAAATATTTTCAGGGAATCATCTAACGGGTATAACAAAGCCATTTCAAGGGATTTTTTTTTACCTCAGTATATTTTTTATAAAAAATAAATAATTTAAAATTACTTGACCCACAAAATAAATACAGGCTCCTTATTTTTAAGCATCCATTACGCTAGTATACTACGTCGTATTTACCTACTGTTATTGTTAGAATATGGGAGATGGTTAGATAGGTTTTATGCAAAAAGTTTCAAAAAATTTTAGAATTATAATAATTTTGTAAAAAAAACACTCAGTTATTTTTTTTTCGCTGCTCTGGGACTTTACGTGTATGAAAAGATAGAACTTATATTGAGGGTGTTTTTATTTTGTGTTGATTTTATGCGTTATGTTATGAAAATGTTTTAATGAGCTTAACTTTACTTGTATTTTGCGCTGTAACCAATCGTTGCGAATATTATGTCTATCTATAAAGCTCGAAGGGGTGCTGTATATACAGAGTTTTTCAGTTGGTTTCGGATAATGTTCTGATTACAACTTTAAGTGACTTTGAGTGGTAGACTGGTAGTAGGTACATTACCCACTTCACAAGTTATCACATATGTGTGGTTGTGTCTGGAATTATAAAGTGGCGCTAGCTTAAACATAAAAGGGCAGGAGAATGATGATGAGTACGCCTCACATCTATTGTTTCGTATCCTAATAGCTAATGCGTGTAGCCGACGACAGCGAACTGCTAGTACATAACAAATTTCAAGTGCGAATATTCGTAACATTATGCTTAGGGAGAAGCTCGTGATGTTCTGGTTAGTACTAGTTACTAGTAGTACTAATTATCAGACTTTCTCGCTGAGCTCTTCTAAAATTAATCGATTTTACCCGCACCATCATCTATATCATTCTCCTGCACTTATCCCAATTTATTTGAGGTTGGTGTAGCAGGAGCTGTCTTCTTCTTCCATAATTCTTTATTACTTGTGATGTCATCAGACCATTCTTGCCATATTATCCTTCACAATGTCCATCTATCTTCTTGCAGTGTTATACTGTAGGACCTCCACAGACGAACAATCACTTAAAATATTGTGTAGATTACAAGCTTTTGAATTTAATTGCGAGTTGAATGTGGGTGCTGAAAGATTGGTTTTCTTCTGGGTAACTTACGTCAGCAATTGGTTCAGGACTTTTTAGGGTTTCCTTGGAAGCCGGCCGCTACCAAAATTGTTTTAGGTGACCGTGTTAAACGCTTTTGCACGATATAGGATTTAGGAAGCGCAGTGTCGTTTTCCCTACCTACTAGTTTGACATGCCGCAAACAAAAATATGTAAGGACACCATAACCTAACTTTCCTCGATTATGTGTGACGGTGGCTATCGAATAGGTAGGGAGCCGGCGCTGCGACTTAGCTTTGTCGTCACCCTAGAAACAAGGGCAGGTTTTAGTAATGTAATCAATGTTTATTTTCAGTTCGGCAAGTCCCATAAGCCTTGGTTTCGCTTCAGTTGCAAGGCAATGGAGGAGGAGGTTATCGGGACGGGGCGCTCCAAGGCAGATGCTAAGAGAATAGTTGCTAAAATGATTTTAGAGCAACTGTCGATGCGCGGATACAAGGTGCCGGAGGAATTCCAAGGATTTAAGGCTATCCATAAACTGATGGTATGTATAATACTGTAGAGCCGTAGAACCCTTAAACGAAACTTTTTTGATATAAATCGCGGTTCCCGTTAATTTAGGGTACGTAGCTTAGGTACGCACTATGCGGTCAACCGGACAATTGACTAAATTGCTGGCAGCCGTAAGAAAACAAACAAAAACAGTAAAAAATATTTTCGCTAAAGCATGACGCAAAACAAGTAAGCAACAAAAATAATAACTAAAAATAAAAAAAAAAAAAAAAAAACATCAAAAAAAATAAAAAAATAAAAAACACAGGTACCCCATATCTTTGTTGGTAGGTACGTGCGATACAATCAAATCCGATGGCTGGAAAGAGTAGGCATATAAAAAATGACGACGTTGGAACCAGAGTGATCTTGGGCACAAAAGTATGTTTTCGAAAAAAATAAGGAAACGTGTTCGGAAAAAAAATCACTATGGCAGTTCATAAATTTGAAAAATGTATTAACAATGTAGGTAGAATAATCAAAACTACATCACTAAAAAAACACTGCTTCTGATTGCCTCTTCTTCTTGGAACATGTGGTAATATCAAGTAGAAGTGATGAAGAATGGGAGGAACGAATTTTAAAATTTTTCTTATTTTTTGCATTTTTTTATATGTTTATTGGTCTTATTTCGGGGGCTTTTTCTGGTATACATATAATTCTTTAGGTTCATAAAAAATGTTTCAGAATCCATATGATTTGGTTTCAAATCAGCTGTTTCATATGATTTTGCAGACCGCACCAATTCTATAGTGAAATGTTGTGATCTCTCAACGGAGTTAGCACTGAAGAGCACTTAGATTAGTATGATTTTTGTGGGCCATTGTGTAATTTTCTCGTTATTGGTAAAAATGTCACTTGGATCACTCTGGTTCTAACGTCGCCAAATAAGTGCAATAATTTACTGTAGCTAGTTATATACTTGGATACAATATACATACCTAGCTGAAAAGGTAATGTTGTAGTTGTACCTACTTATAATCATAATTTGTATAGGATGATGCGGGTTTACCTACGCACAGCTTCGTAGTGCTTGTGAATGAGCTCTGCAAGCAGTTCCGACTTGATGCGGTGGAGTACGAGATAATGGCGGACCCTGCCGCGGGCCTGCATTCCTACACCGTCAAGGCCCGCATTGGGCACGTGGAGCGCGTGGGCACAGGCCCCTCAAAAAGAGTGGCGCAGCAGCTTGCCGCTGAACAAATCTATAGGCATCTCCGCACACGACTTAGCGGCACCAAGGCCTTTAATGAGGTAAGATTCATATTCCCTCTTCAGCTTAGGACTAATAATATTATGTTCAAGGAGTTTAAGGTAACATACTTAAATAACATCACGCCTGTATTCCCCCGAAGAGTTAGGCAGAGGTGTACCATATTACGTACAAGGGGTTCGAGGTAAAAAATATGTAGATCATTTATCTATCTATACTAAATACTTACCGTTCGTGACCGCGTTGTTCTCCTTAACTATGCAACAGCTGATTTTGATGCGGTTTTCTAGATTAAATATCGATGGTTATAATTATGAAATATACAGGGCGTCCCACGGCTATGCCACACGGAAGGAAAGTTCGTTAAATATTGTATTTAGGGAGTTTTACTGAAAGAAGACTTCACTTTGATTTTAAAAATAATTTGAACTGCGTTCAAAGTATTTTAAATAATTTCTCGACTAAAACAGGAACCGGAACCCGGCAAATGTGAGAAAAAACAGATGTATTTTATGATAACGGACGAAAGGGTTGTTTTTCCTAATGACATAGCCATAATCCACCACGCGGATCCAGCGCGGGTTGGTAGATAGCTAGTCACATGTCTTCGAATTTTTTGTTCTGGGATATGCCGGTTTCCTCACGATGTTGCCATTCACCGTTTTGAGAGAATTATTATCAATTTTTATGAACTAAATTTTAAATAAAATGTTAAATTTCATGGTCTTCTTTTTATTATTCATACCGAGTTTCCTCCGTACGTTGGTCCCGGCTGTCATTTGTAGATCTTTGACAGTCGTTATAGGTAGTCAGTGGCCCATAAAGTCTGACAACCAGTCTTACCAAGGTATATCGTATTACCGAGTACTAACTGGGTTGTGGAGGTCAGATAGGCAGTCGCTCCATGTAAAATACTGGTATTCAGCTGCATCCGGTTAGACTGAAAGCCGACCCTAACATAGTTGGGAAAAGGCTAGGCAGATGATGATGATGATGCTATGTTATTCAATAAAAAATCATTCCTTTGATTTTCATATTCGGCGATTTCGATACCCGGTTAAATCAGGCGATTATTTAAAATTCTTAGAAAGCAGTCCACATTATTTTTAAAATCAAAATGAAGACTTCTTTCAGTAAAACTTCCTAACAATATTTAAGTTACTTCCCTTATGTGTGGCATAGCTGTGGGACGCCCTGTATTTAAAAAGTACCGTTGCTACAGGACGAGGTCATGTACCGCGCCTTCGAAAAGGCTTGCGCGCCGACTTCAGACGAGGACTCACCAGAGGAACAACGTCGCAAGGAGGAAGAAAAACGTAAGTCCTTCAAGTACTTAAGTGCGTTATGTGAGACCCTACACTATTTTCGAGCAGATACCGCACTGCGTCTGACTCAGAACCTCAGTCATGGCATATCGCTTGCTCAGACTATTTGTTAATATTTAAGTATAACTGTATACCTACTTACTTACTAAAAGAGTCAGTAGAAAAATAATTTTCATTTATAAATACGCAAACATGGCTTATTACTAGCATTTGTCCGCGGCTTCTATCGCGATTCAGCGTGAAGTAGTAAGGCTGGTTGTCACACTTTCGAGCCACTGACTACCTGTAACGAAGTGTCAGATTTACAAATGACAGCTGGGACCAAGAGTTTAACGTGGTTTCCGAGGCACGGAGGAAATTCGGTAAAGATGTACCTAATGGGTTTCCATCGACGGATCAAGCAAGCATGCACAACTTAACCTTACGATCGACCCGAGCGGCTGTTATTATTTAGCTCCTCCAATAAAATAATACTAATCAGGTTTATTGTATACGATAGCACTTTTGTTTGGGGTGGTTCAAGATAGTGTTTTTTCAGGAAATTACTATCGGGTTCAATTACCGGCTCAACTTGTGCTCATAACTCACTTTACCAATTTACTGTATATCTAATACTTTCTGTTTTCGTCGTCTAGCCCATAACTAAAATAGATAAAAATGTGTAAATCACAAATCTGGTATCAAGCTCTGCTAGTTTACCTAAGACTAAGGCTGCAAATTCGGAGAAGCGTTTTCAGCAGCGTGCGGCGGGGCGTGATATGGGCACTTCGGCTCTTCCATCAAACGCCCCGCTGCACACTGTAAGAAAAGCCTCTGCCAATTCGCAGCCTAAAAATACGCCGATGACTTGAGCAGCACACTGACATGAGACTGACTCTGACGCGTTCTCGCCACGGGCCTTTGCCTGCACATATATTTCAATATTGTTTTTTTTTTTATATAAACAGACTTACTAGGGGCTGAAGTTACTAGTCCCCGTAGCATGACCACCGTAGAAACGAATTTATTTTGACGGAAGAATCGACAAAATGACAGATTGTGTCGACACAATGACAGATTTCTTTGCACTATCTGTCATTTTGTCGATTCTTCCGTCAAAGAAATCCTTGTCTATGGTGGTTATGCTACGGGGGCAGAGGAATCCTCATATATTTAAATCGACTCCTACACTGAAACAAAGATAGGAAATTTTTGTTTGAGTGTAGGAATCGATTAGAACGCATTTCTTTTTATCGCGATATTGCGGACTAAATAGACGTCTGAATAAGTTCTTTTTATTCACAATGTAGCAAATCAAATTAAATTTGGCCATGGCAAAATAGTCAACTTGTCATCATGAGTAAAATCATATTGATGATCAAGAATTTGTAGGTAACTCAGTATTTTGAGTTGAAAAAAGTGACTTGGCCACTCTTAATTGACTTTTTGCTATGTTCACACAGAAGCAGAAGTGGCACGCCAGAAATCGCGGAAGAAGAAGAAGAAGAAGAAGACCATGCGTCGCGTCGATTTAGACGAAACAGTGCGTATGGAGTTGGATAACTCCGGAAATGGATCGCGGGATGTAGGCCCGCAACCGTCTAGCTCGGCGGCCGACGAGGGCTCTGCCGCTGAGGGCGGGGAGGCCGCGGCTCTCCCGAACGAAATGGTGCAAGACCATGACATAGCTATGCGCTTCATCTCCCGCACTATGGCGCGTCTCGGGATCTAAACACCGAGATTTTCTTGTTTTTGTTTAATATAAGCCCTGTAGTGTAAGAACAGACAAAAGTCTGTACGACTGAAATAGTTTGGGCCTTATTGCACATATTATGAGGATCATGATCTAAATTTTCACCTAACAATATATTACTAATTTTTAATATTTTTATACGCAAACCCTGCGTAGGGAACTATAGCTGTTTTGACATGTAAAGAAAAACATCCGGTGTACTGAATCGGAAGGTCGCAGGTTCAAACCCTGCTCACACTAGAATTTTTCTTTCCATGTCAAAACAGCAATATAATACTAATATTTGTTAGTCAGCAAAATTTTATAACCAGTCATTCACTGTCCAGGCTGTCCGTTTACGGAACGAATTGCCGGTGTCAGTAAGACAAGCTCAGTCACTCGTTGCTTTTAAAAGCTTAGATTGAAATAACTTTACTAGAATTAATTTAATGTTTGTGTATATGTATTATTAGCAGTACACCACTGATGACCGACAACGATTTGCGAATAGTGAGCTTGTTTAAAAGTTTGATTATAAACGATACATAATTATATAGTGTTCCTAAACTTTTCTGGAATAATAACGAAGCCAGTTGTTTGCCAAAAACATTATTTTCAGTAGTACCTACACACACTACTACTAATAAAAGATTAGAACTTTGAAAAAATTGCCATCTTTTGTAAAAAACATTCATGGTCCTCATTTAGTATAGGTCCCCTATTCATTATAGGATGAGATGCACGACACATGCTAAATGCAAAAATATCACTAACATAGGTTGAAACAAATTGGTGTAGGAAACTATAATTGCAGCAGA
Organism: Noctua janthe; assembly: GCA_910589295.1. NCBI lineage: Eukaryota > Metazoa > Arthropoda > Insecta > Lepidoptera > Noctuidae > Noctua > Noctua janthe. Next base: position 11,196,159 of record OU342552.1, read on the forward strand.
AAAAATGTTTAATAGGATCCGTTCGAAACAAAGTAATTCGAAAATTTTACAGTGATTTAAGGAAATAAAAAGATGATGCATATCACAGAGTCAGTTATAGCAGGGCGCGCAAATCCATGACAACATAAACAGAAGTTACAAAACGTTAAACGTTTTAGTATGGATGTGTCGGTCAAGTTCGACTCGATGCAACTCATCCTATGGTGAGAAGAGGAATTAAAGCCAAAGGGAAAAAAGGGTATTGCTAGAGCGAAGAGGGCGTAGAAAATCATTTTATTTTTCCTTTCGTGTGCGTGAGTGTGAGTAAGTGCGGTATGTCAACGTGTGTTGTCGACGGCTTAACCCAGATACCACGAACATATCGAGCTATAGTCATTCGATCTATGTAATCGCATTAATCATGGCTACAATATATTCCGTAGCATTAGCTGTAAAATTTCATTATTGTAATAAAGGAGTCATTATATTGGAACTCCCTCATCAAAACCAACGAGTTTTATTTCCTTCATTCCCACAGAGCACGGAGGCGCTTCGGCTGCCACTGCTAGAGGCATTTATGTATACAAACAAATCAAATTGAAGTATCTGTTTGTAATTTCAAAATAACGGAATGCTTATGAGGTATTGCTAAGTGCCGTACCTATATTGGTAATTATAACGTACTTATAACAAAAAAACGTGGGACAGCTCGTTCATACTTAATAAATTCAGAAGGACAGGCGAATATGCACTCAACTCTAATTGGGTAGGACTATAATTATCAGTACTTAATCTCTAGTTGCTGCTGGCGCGGGGATTCCCTGCTCTGTGTAGTATGTCCCTAAACTTGAAAGCATCTAAAGGCGCTCTTAAACGCCATGGTTTTGGGGAGGGGGAAAGGCAAAAGAGGAGGTAGCTGCTCTCCATGAACCGGGATAATGATAAGCCGAAGAACACAATGCGAAAAGTCTACAATAACGAATAATGTAATGACATAAGTAGGTACCTACACAGTAACGAAAATAGAAATAACAAAGGCATTTGGTCACGAAAACGACACACCTAACTACGTGGCTTCGAAATAATAAACGAACGCATCTCTGAGAGCAATACGAAAATTTACTAGCATATCACATTTGAACCGCAATAATGAGCCATATCCTAGCACTCGGCGGTGGGAATATGACAGACTGAACATGCATGCTATGAGGTTATAATTAACAGGTGGAAAATAGGAGCTAGGGCTTCGTATCCAAATCAGATCATTCAATTTAAAAGTGGCACACACTTACAATTTTTACACTTCCGCAGGCCTGATTCCTGTCTCGTGTGTCGACATCACAGATATACAACATTAGTTTTAGTATATGCGAAACCTGAAACACGTGTCGAGTATTTTTATGTAAAGAATCTATGTACAAAATTTCAAAACTGTATCATGAAAGGTCACAAAGTTATAAGCTTATTCTGTTACCTGGTTGTCCGCACAAAAGCGTGGTCACCAAGCAACGCGCCCGCGCGCGGGCCTCCAGCGTCGTCTTGAGCTCATTGATAAACATAATTTGGCAGTAGGTACCTAAATTATTGCGATAGGTACTTAATGTCGCTCGGTGTCCAACTTGCAACTTTTTTTAAATACTTTTGAGACAAAATATAACATGGTTTAAAAATTATCGGAATCGATTCAGTTACTTATTCTGAACAAACTATATTCAGGTTTCGCATATACTAAAAATAATGTTCTAGATAACGCAAGAGCACCTTCTTCGCGTGCCCGGCTAAGTATTTTATACTCAACTTCGCTACTGTCGCAGCAAGCTAATTTGTTTAAAACAACAACGTTACAACTCGAGAACTTAATTCTAGACATCTAAAGAACAAAAACGTAGTCTATTTTGTATAGTAACTTGTTTGTTTGTATGGTCACTAAATAGTGCTTAAATATGACGTCATAGTACGCTATTATTTTGGAATGCACAGAATAAAGAAGGGGAGGCCTATACACAACACAGTGATTCCGGGCTGAATTAATGATGATCAGCAAATTGTTTGGAACAAAATATAAAAGTCCTTTATTTTATTTTTATTTTTTTATTCTGTTGTTTATTTTTTTTTATAGTAGGTATAAAAGTTCTTTGATTTGAGTAAGTACGTCTCGTCAATATTTTCACTACAACATGGTCGGTAGTAATCGAGTATACATTTACACTCTGGTTATAAAGGCTGAAGATGAATGCATACTTAGTAACAATGAAATGCAGCAACTGCAGCAGTTGCCGCACTGCAAATATTGCTGGCAATGTGATGAAGCCAGACATTGCTGGGAAAATATCGCCCGTTTTAATACGCCTAATAGTCAGTTTTTGATTTAATAAAACGAAATAATAGAAAATAATATTTTTATTTCGCAGTCATTGAAATGAAACGTGACATATTATTTAGGAAACATGTTTTTTTTTATTGTTTTTATTCACATTTTAAGCTCATATTAGTAAATGACGCACTTTCCACTGTGCTCTCTTCCATGGCATCACTATGATCAATCCTGTTACTACAGTTAGATTGTCACGTCTGTAAATATAATACGTATTGCATGAAAATATGCTAAAAAAAATCCATATTAATTACTGCTTTAATAAAATAATATTCATCATCATCTTAATTAATTAATTAATATTATATCAGTACGTAAAAAAGAAATATTGTCGGATATATTATATTGGAAGCCAGTTGGGTAAAATGTTCTTGCTAATTTAGTAAAAATGAATCTTGTGTGAATGAATCTTTAACAGGGTAGTTAACACCACCAATCAATTGATGTACTTTATATGAGCTGTAAAACGCGTTTTCTCCAAAGATACATGTATCATCATAATCATCATCATCATCATTTCAGCCGAAAGACGTCCACTGCTGGACATAGGCCTCCCCCAAGTGTCGCCACATTGACCGGTCCCGAGCGACTCGCATCCAGCGGATCCCTGCAACGTTCACCAGGTCATCGGTCCACCTTGTGGGAGGCCTTCCAACGCAGCGTCTTCCGGTTCTACATACATGTATGTCAATGCAAACGGTGACGTCACTTATTTGACAAAAATAATCGCATTTTACAGTTATTTGAAAATTAATAGTATTTCAGAATAAAATATAGTTCAGTTTTTTTTTTCTTTATATTAAATGTGTTTACACTTGACCTCATTTTTTAGGGAAAATTTGTATCTTGGAATTATTGGTGTCAACTACCCTATTTACAAATACTTACATTGTTTCACTTTACTCTACGCTAATCGAAAATATAGGACACTACAGATCATTTCTCACTATAGAAATGGAGCTACGTCACTCCGTCATTAATAGTATGAACTGAAAATACATGTGATGTCATAGCTATAAAATATTAGTAAATCGTGTATGGGGCGCTTTAGGGTAAGTGACGTTACGGCACTTATCGACGTGGCATGGGCTGGAGCCGGGCAAAAAGAGCTCTATATCCATGCACTAAAAGCGAAAAAGACTTCATTCAGCTCGAGTCTGTACGGTGACGCGACTCGACGGCGCGTCGAATTAAATGCGACAAGTGTGGTGCTAGTTCAGTTCAAACCAATCCGCGTCAACAAGTTGTGGTCAATTCCTTTCATCTCCGCCACTATTATTTTATTGCCCCTACAGCAGAGCGCCTACATAAATAGTACAACGTTAATATGACTCATTCAGAATGACGCTCACTAATCACTTAAAATTGATGCTGATATTATTCCCATTCTATCTTATGACTGCAAAAATAATTAAAATATGTAAGTACAAGGAATGTCGAGGCTCACGCCCCTGTTATAATATTACAATATAATATACATCTCCGAATTCAAAACATGGTAAAACGTAAAAATTATACATAAAAACATTGTCGAGCGACATTTTAAAGATTTTGGCGAAGCCTGGTATACACAACTTTTTTGCGTGGACATTGACGTTAACAATCATAGTAGTAGTAATGCATGAAAAAATCAAGTTTTGTGACAAGGTTTAATTATTTTACATCAAAATGTCTCACATCAAAACCAATTGTTAAAAACAAATTCTCATTGGAATACAATAAAAAAAAAAAATGTGAAATATAGTAGAATAGTAAGTATAGCAAAATAGTATAAGACGTCCTTTGATGATAGGGATTTTGTTACTCGCTAACTAAATCACAATGCGTAAAATGGAAGATCTCGTTATAAGCATGTCATAGCACAATATATTATAATAATAACTATTTATAACTTCTACGTATATTAACATCGTATTATAATCCATTTGCTGAGTATTCTATGTAAAATTTGGGTGACTTATCCGAGATAATTTAAATAAATCATCTCAGACTACAACCTTATTTTCTGATATCTATTGAGATTATTATGCATAATACGTTTGTATAATAAAATATTTTCTACATAATTTACATTTTGACTAAAAAGTCACCTAAGTATGTTTTATATGTAGAAAAATAACATCATTATAACAATAATTGAATATTTATTTTTGACTACTTTTATTTATTAGAATATGTTTGCATTAGTCTTTTAAGTAATTCATACCTATGTAACATTAGCCACTAACTCAATTCGAGCCTATTACTTGCTCGAAATAACATCGCAAAAATATATAAATGTTCTTAGAGAATAAAATCAAGCAACTACATTTTTTGTATTGTCAATATTTTCAAAGTCTTATTATTGAAATTGTATACAAGTTTGCAACATTTCATAAATATTATGCTACAGTATCTATAATAATATATTAAGAGTGGGGATGAAAATAATCAATGAAGTAAATTATTTCCCGAATCTCTATACAGTAAATGAAGTTTTTGATTTCGCACAAAGGACACTGAAATATTACGCTAAGTAAATGCAAGGATACATGACAGTAATGATTCGACGAGAAAATCAAAAGGTGATCAGATACTTGAAATATTTACTAGGATCACAACTCGTCTTTCACCTTGGCGTGCTGGTTGCAGAATTCGAACATGGCATCGGCAGTGTGCGCACCGTCATAATCCGCGACGACGGCCGCGCTCTCGAACAGTTTAAATGTGGGTAGACTCTGGATGTTGGCAAGGTCAGCAACCTTGGAGTTCTTGGATGCATCCACAGCATAAACCCGCACTTTGCTGTCCTTTTCCGCCAGCAGGTCAGCCGTTCGACTGAACTCTGGCTTCGCCTCCACGCAATGAACACACCCTGCCAATCAATTTTATTGTTTCAATCACTTAAATAGGGAAAAGCACAGGCTAGAATTGAAGAAGAATTGCTTAATAATTATGCTACCTTCGAATGTATATTAACCAAAACAAATATTATGTTAATAAATCTAACATTAACATTTAAATTGCTGTTGGTTATGACTTTTGTTTTGCTAAGGTTCATCTCTAAACCCACATATTCACTCGCTGCTGTAATTCCTTGACCATAATGTTGAGTTCCAAAGGATTTTTCGACAGAAGAATGTCATCAGCAAAACGCAAACGGCTCATCCAAACACAGATTTCGATAGTTGTTTACCAAAAGATAGAAGTCTTTTAAAAACACCCAGATCTAACAGTATATTGCCAATGGGTAATGGCAAATATTGGTATCATGGATTAAAAAATTGCTCAAAAGATGTTTTACTTCAAAGTATGCCAGAATTCAACATCATAATCATCATCATCATCATTTCAGCCGAAAGACGTCCACCGCTGGACATAGGCCTCCCCCAAGTGTCGCCACATTGAGACAAACAAGCCTATTCAGACAAAAGTATTAAATACATACATGATTTAAAGCTCGAGTTGCTTTATTAACACTTTGCGCTTGTTCCAGGTTTTTTTTTTTTATATTTTGTGGTTACAAATCTAGAAGTTAGGACTTTTGTTGATGACTGTTCAGATAGACTCAGCAAAACCAGTCCAGTTTAAATTTACGGAGCTATGAATGGATGCCTAAATATCTACTTTATTCATCCAATAGAATCACATTCAGATGAGCCTAGTCTATGAAAACTTACACGAGGCGTAGAACATAACGAAGGACGGGTTGGCGGCGCTTATTATCTTTAGGAAGTCATCGTCACTGGTCATGTGGACATTAATTCCGAAGCCTGCATCCTGAGACGTGAGTTCCTTCTGAGAGGCACCCTGCACATGCCCCTGACTGTGTATGAAGGCGACGAAGTCTCCTTCCTGTGGAAAAAAATACATTTGTTACCGCTAGCTATGTATGAATTTACGTTGGGTAAATATAAAATGCTCTGCCCTGACGTCCCCGGTGAGCGCTGGCCTTGCAATGGCAATATTTCGCGATTACGATGTTGGTTGCGCGGCGAAAGTTGTTCAGATTGATGATCTGTATCAAAATCACCCACTCTAAGGTGTAGTCACACCTTTTAGTAACACGATGTAGCATGTAAGCAGCTTTTTGAAATACCTCATAATTTATGACTGGATTTCGTTATTGTTATTACCTTTCTGCCACCAGTGTATTCCTTCACGGTTTTATCGTAATAGCTGAAGTATTTGAGCGTGGGATATCCCTTGACGTCGTAAGTAGCGCACAGGTCCTGATTGCTGGTACAATCCACGGCGCCGAATATCACCATCAGCTCATCTGCGAACTTGTCTGCAGCCCTCACAAACTCCGGCTTAGTGCTTTTGCAGTGGCCACACCCTGAAAATGGATATTCTGATAAAAATACGTACACAGTTGTATCACACTGTGTCTTGAACTTAGTCATATTATAAGTTTATTGTTCCAAAACTTGATCATTACCCCAGATTCTAAATGAAAACATAGCTTTGTGTTACTTACAGGGTGCGTAGAACATAATGATGGCATGTTTGACCTTGCGCAGTGTGTTTCTGAATGTCGAGGAGTCGAGGTGGCGCACGGGCGACTCTTCTTCCGACCACGGCTTCTCGGGGGGCGGCGGTGGTGGTGGCTCCTTAGGGTCCTGGTGCAACAATAAAGCATAACAATCTTGTACAGTTCTTACTGCTGGGATACCAGCCTCCTATCTACGAGACGCATTGGACCATAAATCACAATGCGGGCTCGGTGAGGTTTGGCGAATGTCACAAGTTTTCGATTTTTTGGTGTCTGTTGTATGACAGGCCGGTTCTTTCACGATGTTTTTCCTGAACTATTAGTAACGAAACAATGTGGTGCCATTTGGGTTCAAACTAGCAGCGTGTTGGCCTAGTGGTAAGGGCTTACTGAGGTGCCAGATGCGCTTCACCGGATCCGCATCACCGCATCTCATTTTACAAGCTGACCCGACCAGAGGACACCGTCGGCGCTAGTAAGTATACCTTGTAGTATGGAGTTCTATAGGAAAAAACCTGAATGGCTTGAGTTGTAGCGTTTCTGATACCGTGCAGTACCGTAAAACGGGGTGAATTGAAACGCAGGAGTGAATCAAGACGTAACTTTGAAAGGGATGTTGGTAACATATCATAATTCAACTAAAAATAAAATCCCTTTCAAACTTTTGTCTCGACTCACCCCTTGCGGCTATGTTGACCCGGTTTTACTTATAGCTAAAAACTGTCAGTTGAACGAGATCACCACGGAATGGAAAGCCGTGCCGAAGAGCACAAGCGATTGTGAAATATCCTTCCAGAAGACCTTCTCGCTCTTCTAGAGAGATATTTCTGAGCAGTAGAAAGGTATAATTATGGGAAAGTTATCATTTGTAAACTTGACATTATATTTATAATTATAACGCTTATTATTTAGAAGTTCTCATAACAAAGTACATTTTGCATGATCAGGCTATAAAGTTCCCACTACTGGGACACTGGCCCCCGCTCTGTGCGAGCGAGTGCGGCTTTACCCTCCACGTGAGCAAGATGGCGCATGTTAAATGACTTCCAATTTTTGGTTCTGAGATCACCGTTTTGACAGGGAAATAATGTTGGTTGAATTCGTAAATTACTCAACGAAAAAGTCATTCTGGGTTTGAACCCACGCCGACAACATTAAGACCGTGGCCGTCAATGTGACAAAAAGCTGTAAATACGGAATTTTGAGTTAAATGTCAAATCTACAAACTTTCTTTTTACTTACTTCAAGTAACTAGAAGGAAGTATAAGTTAATTGTTAGGGGTTTTTAACTCAATTAAGTACGTAATATGTGGCGACACTTGGGGGAGGCCTATGTCCAGCTGTGGACGTCTTTCGGCCGAAATGATGATGATGAAGTACTTAGTAGTCTACTAACCTTAATAAAACTAATAATTTGCTCTTCTTGTCTGGCATGACCCGCGTCGAACTGGTACTCGCCTTTGCTGAAGTACTTTAGAGTAGGATAACCTTTAACGCCAAAACGAGATGCAAGATCAGGCTGCTTTGTCGCATCCACTGCAGCTAGAATACCGTCGATCTGAAAAACGTTAAATCAATATAACTTAAGGAACACATTGCGTATGAATTAGTCGGAAAGCAACTTATATCTTGAGATTATTAGTATTTTATAAATTACAGTTACATAATTATGTGTACTGGTGGCCTACCATGATGCCATCAATCGATATTTTACGAGGAAATAGCTTTAATATCTTGCTAAGTGGATACATAATTAGTACTCGTGGTTGTGCCTGGCTGATATTATATTGTATATCGCATTTTAGAAAGAGGCTGTCACAAAAGTGCATAAGTTAGACTGAGAGAACGCTCGCTCTAAACAGTCTCTTTTTTCTATAACTCAATGTTTCTGGATCATTAACACGTCGTTTATTTATATATTAAGGAATCAAATTCTAATCTAAAAATTACGAACTTATTATAATAATGTGAAGCTTTTAAGTATTAATTAAAAGCAACCACGAGAAGCTTTCAATTATTAATTAAAAGCAACCACGAGACGCTTTTAATTATTCATTAAAAGCAGCATTCTGTGATTTTTTTTATGTTTAACAATATAGTAAACCAACCTTTTCTGACTTTATCGTCCGGGCCGCTTTCTCGAACTCTGGTTTAATTCGTTTGCAATGTCCACACCAAGGCGCATAAAATACTACGAGCGCATTTCTAACATTCGAAAGAGTCTCACTAAAATTTACAGCTGCAAAAAAAAAGAAAAAAAATGGTTGAATAATAAACTTGAAAAATATTTGGTGTCTTTGGTTCTTTGCTGTTATGACGATATCTGAGGTCCTTTCACAGTTAATTATTTATCTCTGACCGCTGCAATCCAACATGAATTTTATATTTACGGAAATAAAGATTACTGTAATTTTAATTAACTTGTCGGTGACATCAACCTTATTCCTACGCCCAGTAATGCAAAATAGGTTTGTGTGTTCCGGAGAGGTACGTGGGGCGACGCCGCAGCCACTTGCCGGCGGAGTTGCGCGCGAGGGCCAATCTGTTAGGTGAGGCGCCACTGACGCGTGCTCTCCGCACTCTCAACCTGAGAGTGAGTTCTCAAAAAATGCATTTTTTGTGATTAGTTACAAAATTTAATATTGTTATTGTGTACACTATTATATCGCAAAAGGTAACCCTGTAAAGATAATCGTAGGGGGTCGTTCATTAATCACGAAATATCACTAGGAGTGGGGGGGTGTAGTGAGATATCACGTGTATTTATTTTTTCTTTGAACGCGCTATTTGTATACCGAAAAACGGTGCGTGACCTTGACATTTTTATCACGGTGCTTAATTTTCTAGAATTAAATTAGATTACACCTATTAAGCTGTATTTAAAGATAATATTTTGTATTTTTAAAGATACGTTGTACCAAAAAAATACACGTGAGACAGGACAAAAAGTTAGAGGTAAATTAACTGTGAAAGGACTGTAAATGGTGTACCTGTTGGCAATCCAATGAATAAATGGGATTTTACTGATAGCGCAATGTAGCGCGTGCGAAATCACATCGATTACCGATTTGAATTGCACGTACGTCCCCGTGGAACTTATACGGTTCTATTCGACCGATTTACGAAGCCGTTATACTGACATTTTGTTGCATATATTTGCTAGGTTTATACGTCTACGCGTCTCCGCGCTTTGTTTAAAAAATACTAGCCTTTTTAACTACGATTTTTGGTGTGATTTTTTACAAAAACTGTTTCAGAGTATCAGTACATTCCTATAGCATTCCTGCCCGCCCCGAGCGAAGATACGATCTTGGAATCTATACAAGCTGTCCCGTCGGAAGCCACTGATAACGCTATCGATGGGTTCGATTCCCGAATGTGGCATATTATTACTGTATATCTTCATAAGGAATTTCTCAGTAGTAGCCCAGAGTTTGGAAGTTGGTGGTGTGGCAACGAATTGAAAGTATGTAAAGTTGTTGCTCCTGCACCTGATCTCTCTGCGGTCGCGTCAGATTGCCGTCCCACCGGGTTGTGAGAATAGAGGAACAGAAAGAGACGACCTGTGCAACTATAACCGCACACACTTCTGTTCTGTAATATCTGGTACGAACTTAGCTAATCTAGGTTGAGAGGTCGCCGGTTGCCGAAATTCTTTCGGACGGATATTATTAATTACCTTTTAACAATTTCTGCATGAACATAATGCGAAATTTATGTTGCACCACAACATGAACGGTTATAGTTTAGAGTCAAAATGCCAAATAAAAACTTGTGATAGCACTTTTAATGAAACACCAAAAGTGACAGATGACTGATGACAAATATATGACAGTTTTCAGTCAGCAACAGTTTCCTCTATATGGAATTCTCTTTTCTAAGAAATCTTACCTTCATGCATTTTAATTAATAAATAATAAAGCCTTTTGTTAGTATCTTAGTACGTATTACTCAAATCTTGCAACTGAATTTCAAACCAGTTCTTCCCAACCGATTGAGCTGAAATTTTGCACACCTTTGGTTCTGGCTACAACACATTTTTATGACAGACCAGACATGATCCTGCAGCCAGGACCGTCTTCTCTCGAGAGAACTCAACAGTTAATTGCACGGACATGAAATACGTATTATACGATATGCTTATAGTATTCCCACATTTAGCAAGTTATTTATTGATTTAACAGTTTATGTACACACTAAATGTAGAAAACAAATACAATATGGGGCGGGGCGAGCCTGTTGCTATCAACCGGGTACAAATTAAAATCCGTGGCTGCTACAGAAAAATTGCTGATGGAAAAACCGAAGAACACTGCCCGAACTGGAAATTGGACCAAGTGCCTCATGCTCAGCAGTCGCGCTAATCTTCTTATATTATATAAAAATCATGTGTCACTATGTTCGTATACGCTAATCTCCGAAACCACCCAACCGATTTCAATGAAGTTTTGTGAATGTTTATGGTTAGCTCCAGCTTGAAAGATAGGATAGTTTTGGACCCGATAGGTGGGGCCGAACGAAGCAAATGCGGGTCGTTAGTTAATCTTATATATAAAATTCTCGTGTCACAATGTTCCTTCCCGTACTCCTCCGAAACGGCTTGACCGATTCTCATGAAATTTTGTGAGCATATTGAGTAGGTCTGAGAATCGGCCAACATCTATTTTTCATACTATTTATATGGCAAAACAACGTTTGCCGGGTCAGCTAGTAATATAAATAATTTAAATTGCCACAAACATTTCGCATTATAGATATAAATAAAAGAAGGTACGATCAAGATTAATAAATACAAACAATAGGCAAGTATAATTTAATCTTTTGTATTATCGTTTAAGTACTTATTTTTGTTTTCAATGATGTACCTCGCAAAATACCCGTTATCTTTTCTTGCACAATTTTATTTCAATGGTTGTCTTTAATCGATACGATTGTTCGTTGTACAATATGTACAATGCAGGGAAATCAATCAAACAAGCATACAGTAGTATGCTTGTTTGATTGATTTCCCTGCATTGTTTATACATTTGACATAAACAAATAAATAAAATTGAAGCGTATGTTTGTTATTTCAAAATAACAGCTTTTTATTGAATGCAACCATATACGGTACTTAAAACATTTTTTTTTTAATTTCAAAATAACAGCTTTTTATTGAATGCAACCATATACGGTACTTAACATTTTATTTTAAATTTTATTATCTCTCTGTTTGTTTCGGCTAATCTCCGGAACGGCTGGACCGTTTTTGACGGGACTTTTACTGATATATATAGATAGCTGATTTAATAAGGAGTAACATAGGCTTCCTTTATTTAAAAAAATGGATTAGGGTTCCGTACAAAAAAAAAGCCCTTAAAATTGTTAACAACATTTGAGTCAAATATGGAAGTACCTATTATTTTTATAATTATTTCACGTGGACGATGGTCGCGGGGCAGAGCTAGTGATATTATAAAGAAGACTTTATCTATATCTATCTAATCGAAGGTAATCAACCGACAGCGCTTTCCTATGATCGATAAACATTACATTAAAATCTTTCCGCCCGCATCGCTCCCAACTAGATTTAGAGCTACAATTTTTAGTGTTCCGTACCGAAAAGGTGCCAACGGACCATGATTAAGGCCAGCGCCAACGTAAATTCATACGTAGCTAGTCTTAACAAGATACAGATTCCAATGTTCAGTTCAATTACTAAGGCTCCACTGTCTGCCTATCTGTCACAGGGCTGCTTTTGAACCGTAATAGGTAGACATTTAAAATTATCACAGTGCGTGTTATTATGGCCGGTATGTGTTAGTACGGAACCCTACCGGCCAGTTTTTCACGAGATTCTATGATGGGCAGTTCCGGCTTCAATTGGCACAGCCCAATGATGCCAGTTTGATGGTTATAGACTGGCCCCTTTAACATGCGACTTGAACTGAACTGTGAAATGTGGGTATAGAAATTTGTATTGTAAGGTTGGTTGTTGTGGAGAGTAATGAAACGAGTGAGCGTCGAGAATACATTGACTAAATTGAATAATAGAACCCTATTATATCTGCATCTTCTACTTATGGCAATGGTTGTACAACTTGTATATCACCACCAGCAATCCGACCATCAAAACGCTACAAATAATCACGAGAATAACGTTCGTGGTCTCCTGAAGCTGCTGCGTACGCGCCGTATTGCTGCCGACTCCAGCTGTCTGGGCAATCACCACTTCTTCCTTGGAACTAGAACCACCCATTTTTCACCAACGACGTGCAAGGATTCGTAACGATACGACGTGTTATACGTGGGTACTCTGATGTTCATTTTAAAGACCACTGTAACTTTCCACTGATTGTTGGAAATATCTTGTCCGTATATGAGCACACGCGCTCGGCCCCGTGCCGACTTATGATCCTGGCAGGATCACCATGTAAGGTTGGGTGTTGTGGAGAGTTAAGAAACTAGTGAGCGTCGAGAATACACTGACTATATTGAATAATAGAACCCTATTATATCGCTTACTATTACTAAATCACAGTATTCCTCTGCCTAACACTTCGCGGAAAACAGGCATCATGTTATGTTACGTATACGGGGTGGAAGAGACACCGACGCGGAAACGGTTACCACGTTTTTAGTAAATCATGCGTCGGTATCCGTTCCACCCCGTGTATTAGGTTCCTCTTTGAGTAAACTCACCAGTCAAATGCACTACATCAGAGTCTGTGGACCAACTTTCATCAACTACTTCCTTCTTCTTCTGCTGCATGGCAGTTGTAGGGTCTCTCATGAAATCCACCATCGCTTGTCTTTTGTTCTCGCCGTTGTATGGTAACTTATATTGCCCCTTTCTGCAATTCAGAAGATATGCAGCTTAATTACAGTGATAGGCATCAAAAGCAGAAATGGTTCATGAATTTTAATCTTATTCATTTTAATGATCGTAACAAACTAAGATGAGCTCGTGGCTAAATAATAACAGCTGCTCGGGTCGATCTTTAGGTTAAGCCGTGCTTGCCTAGGTTGGTCTGTGGATGGCTGACCGCCCATTACAAACCGAGTTTCCTCTGTGCCTCGGAAAGCACGTTAAGTCGTTGGTCCCGGCCGTCATTTGTACATCTTTGACAGTCGTTAGCTAGTTAGTCCGTGGTACGAAAAGTCTGACAACCAGTCTTACCAAGGGGTATCGTATCACCCAGTATTAACTTGGTTGTGGGGCTCAGATAGGTAGTCGCTCCATGTAAAATACTGGTATTCAGCTGCATCCTGTTAGACCGGAAGCCGACCCCAATATGTTGGGAAAACTAACTCCACAAAACCGTTCAAACCGATTTGATGTTTGATTAACATAGCATAATTATATACTTTTTATCGCGGTGACTGACATAGCGCAGAAGAAGTCGCGGGCAGAAGCGAGTTTAAAATAATGTTAAATACGTCAGCGCGTTTGTGTGCAATATGCAGATACGACTTTGAAATAATGAAAAAACACCCAACTAATTCTTGAAGGTTATAGGGTATTTAACACCACTTTACAGCAATTAGGAGTCGAGCAAAACGAAAAACGAGCGAGTGGAACTGCGTGGCACAGCTAGGACATTGCAAGGTGGAAGGGAAGCCAGCGCTAAAACGGCTACCACGTATTCAGTACACCATGAACCCCTCCACATAGTAATTCTGCATCGGTAATTTAAAAAAACAGCAATTCCATACATTTTGACAGTGTAGGTATTGCAGTTTTGTAGGAAACAGCTGTTTTTTTTTATGATAACCGGCAAAAACCTTCTATGATTCCTACTGGCTTCCCTTTGAAAAATGGCACAGTCAGTATTCTATAGACAAATAATATAATTACATTAAAGATACGTACTCCGGCTTACCTGTTACAAAAATTGACCCTTCGCAACTGCTATGTGGTTCAGAATGATGTACTGAATAAGTGGTAGCTGTTTTTTGCTTCGGTGTCCCTTCGACCCTGTATATTTATTAAAACAGAAAAAAAAAGAAAAACAAAAAGATACTTACTCATAATACAATAAGGTCGGGAATCCAGTTATGTTATACAACTGTCTTATTTTAGAGTTTCCTGGCTTGGCAACATCAATCGCGGCGAGTAGCGATTCACCCTTAAATCATAAACATTAACACGTTTTAGGTACAACCAGATGAAGTACTTATCATCATGCTATAAAATTAATACGTATTTAACCTTTTCACCGCCAGAGCATTAACGCACGCGCGTGCCCTTCACGCCAAGCCACAATTTCACCTACCACTTTGTCACATATTTGTGTCGTTTGGCGTACCGGGCACGCGCTTGTTTGTCACGTATATGAGGATATGGCGATCAAAAGGTTAATGTTAGTACCTCCTCGGGTTAATATACCTACCACAATATAATAATTGCAAACGGCTAAAGTAAAGTAAAGGGTAAAGTCTCAATTTGGAAATTTCTAGCTGTTCAGGGTTTCTTCAGACAGATTCTTGTAAGCTTTCGCGAGTGAATTATCATTCACAGAGGAAGACGAGGAGCTCGTGGCTAAGTGAAGAGCTCGTGGCTAAGTAATAACAGCCGCTCGGATCGATATTTAGGTTAAGCCGCGCTTGCCTAGGTTGGTTTGTGGATGGGTGACCACCCATTGCATACCGAGTTTCCTCCGTGCCTCGGAAAGCACGTTAAGCCGTTAGACCCGGGTGTCATTTGTAGATCTTTGACAGTCGTTATAGGTAGTCAGTGGCCCAAAAAGTCTGACAAAAAGTCTTACCAAGGGGTATCGTATTACCCAGTACTAACTGGGTTGTGGAGGTCAGATAGGCAGTCGCTCCATGTAAAATACTGGTATTCAGCTGCATCCGGTTAGACTGGAAGCCGACCCCAACATAGTTGGGAAAAGGCTAGGCAGATGATGAGAGGAAGACAAAGGAAGTAACGGGTGTGCGTCGTGGAGGAGCCCGTACACATTCAAAGCAGCCATAAAGATTGGCGTTAGCTGTAAGACTGTAAGTCGTGTCAGTTGTCACCAGAGATGTAACATAACATCACGCTTGTAATCCCTGAAGGGTTAGACAGAGGTGTACCTAATAGTGCATCCACATTTTGCCAGTTATGTTTGTGAGAAATTTCTGATGGACAAAACCCAAAGAAAAGTAAGTAACATGTGAATAATACCTACCTCTAATTGAATACTTTTTTTTAAGAACTTCAAACTCGTTCCAGGATTTCATAGGGAGGTGTTATCCACACTTACTTCTTGAAGTTTAGACACTACCGATCTCTGGTGATCATGTATCAGCACACGACGACGGGTATCAACCATTCTTTTGTATGTGCTTACCTTCAAATCTGCAGCAGCATTTACGTATTCTGGTTTCATAGTCTTGCAGTATCCACACCACGGAGCATAGAACATTATCATTGATTTCTTGTAAGCACCAGCACCCTTCTTTAGGAACTTGTTAAGGGCCTGAAAACAAAGAAAATTGTGTCCATTATGGTGAGTTTGTTGAGCCACTACTTCCCAGCCAAAACACTAGGACGTGGTGAAGGGCCGGCTTTATGTATTTTTTTTTTTTACTTTTAAAGTGTCGGTTCTGAGTGTAGTTCGAAAAAAATTGTTTTCAATTTCATACAAACTTGATTAAAAACTACTTTATATTATGGTTCAGAGACACGTTTAATTAAATATAAAAATCTTAAGTTCATTGACAATAACGGCGCGATTCCATTAGGTAAGTTACTTGTATGAAAGTTACAAATTGCATACAACTTGAAAAAACCTGCATTTGATGGGACATTCCATTGGCGTCAGACTTACGGCTTATAATCATTTGCCTAGCCTTTTTTCAACTATATTGGGGTCAGATTCCAGTCTAACCGGATGCAGTGGAATAACAGTATTTTACGGCTCATAATACATTTACACACATACATTACACACACATTACACTTACAGTTTTTTATGGCTTGTTATACATAATATTTTAAATCAATAATCATAACATATAATTTAACACTTAGCTAACATGAACACTGACTTATGTTATGATTCGTCGTGTTTCATGAAAACTGTAAATGACTATAAAAAGTTTAAAAACGGAAAAAATCGCAGAGCCCATAATGTTGCATTTGCAATTTTTATTAACTGCTTTATTGTGCCTACTGCTAAGCCAGCGTCAAAGTCGGTATTTTCTCTTCGCAACACAAATTAATCATTATAGATTCTTATCAAAAGTTTTTTAATTATCCCCAGCAATTTTAATGGTATATATTGTATCCGTTAACCGATTCGTTGCGGATGGCACAGCAGCCGAGTCATCAATTTTTCGTGTGGCGTATGACACGAGAGGCGTGCCATTTTTAACTCGATTAAAACTTCTTCAAATTTCGTTTCAGAACGGTTTACCCAGATCAAAACTATTATTGTGTTTCACTTAGAACAAGCCTGTAGCCTTCGTTTCTGAATATTGTTTAGATTTAAAAAATCTGTGGTGTCAACAAAAACCAAAAACCTTTTCAAGTTGCATTATTTTTACGACTATAACATAACTTAATAATTATTGTAACGTATTTAAAAAATAATGATGATATCTTAGAATAAAGTTTCATTCTAACTTAAAATTATGTGCAGATGATTTTAAATAGCTCATTCAGTTACATCTTAATTAGTTAGGTGTGAAAATATTAGTTAAATCTAAAAATTAAATAACTGCTAGTGCAATCGAATTATACTATGTAGTTTAATACGGGCGAGATGTTATGTTATGCAGATCCACCCCAATTTCAAGAAAGTACCGACAAGCAATTCATTTTAATGACGATATCTATTCATTTTTAATGCAGTAAAGCCTTACGAGCAAGGGTAACTAACTGGGTTCTAAAGATATCCCTAGCCACATTTTATGGACAACCCAAACTAACTTATGTTAGTGTCTACCAGCAAGAATCAAAACAATATCAGTTTCATACTGATAAGTCAAAATTATGATAACAATATTGCATTGTGTATCTTTCCCACATTAGTATAAAAAAACAAAGCGGAAATGCTCGCTTTGTTTGTAAACGAACATCTGTTGATTTACATTCTTAAGTCGCTGATATGAGATGCTGTGCATTATTCAGAAACAGTTGGTTACAATAACATTATTAAAACATTTGCTATGCTTTGAGTTGTAAGCAGCTCATGCACTTAAAGAGATACGACCTACGACTTTAGGCTTGTAGGTTTAGAGCTTGAAATCCTTATGTCTATGCTCTGAATGGAAAAAGTACTAGACGAGCTTGTATTAATTAAAACTCCATGGCGTCTCTTGCACTATCCAGAAGAAAATATATCGTTATATGACGACTTTATTTCCCGAAGTGTGATGGCAGTTGCACGGTCTTTCCGTCAATTACGTTAGAAGTTTCAAGTGCATGCACGCGAACATATTGCTACTAATCGGGAACATTTTTAGTCCAGGGATCGAACCCCGAGCTCAGCAGTCGCGCTTGCGACGAGTATAGATTAAAGTCTGTCTATAAGTTAGCCTATAACTTATAGACAGACTTTAATCTATACTTAATATAATAAAGCTAACGAGTTTTTTAGTTTTATTTGAACGCGATTATCTCTGGAACAAACAGTCGGTTTTTTTTACATGTTATAGGCCCAATTATTATAAGCTATTTAACATAACGCTAAGACATTAAGGAGAACGGCAGCAACCACGGGGCACAGCTAGTGACTAGTCATATATACAATAATAGAATATAACTGCCAAACTACTCGAGTATTTGCCACTGAATACTTTGTGTAGATGCCTGTCCGTTCAATATATTTTTTGCCCAGGCATTTTCTTATCTATTTTGATTCTATCTTTTTTTTTTAAAACGTTTCCCCACACTGGGAATTTCTCCCTTATCATGGATGCGTTTATAAAAATTTAAACTCACACACAGAAACAGCCAGACTCGGAACAACTACTGTAGAACAAACAAATATTTGTTCCGTGCGGGGATCGAAACCGCGACACCGGTCGAGAATGCCAGCCTCAAAAGAAAAACCTTATATAGCACATAATAGCCATTACAATGTAATTCACCATACCTTTTTAACATGTTAAACTATATTTGCAATGCTCAATATCCATTATAAGTGAAGTTATGCTCATTATGTGAAGCTGATTACAATATGTTGATAGTGGAGTTTTTCAAGTACAATATTTTTTTTCAATGTAAAGGCCTATTTTATACTTTTACCTACCGTATTTTATAGAGACTGTGGCCACGCAAATTGCCAAGCACTTAGTCAAACTTACAACCCATGCAAATTAGCTAGGTATCTTGCTTGTGTCACACATACAATAGCACTGTATGAGTGACATCATTTATTAATTTAATTCTTTAAGCACACAGATGTATGGCCAACTCAATGCCACTGGCAAACGCAGCAACCACCGTGCATCATAGCGCCAGGTTTGGAAAATAAATCTTTTGTGATTAATGTTTGTCCTTATATTTGGATAACTAAAGAATAAAAGATTACCAACCTCGCCATCTTGAAGATGAAATATATCAGTGGCAGTAGGATCTTCATCCCACGGCAGATCTCCCGTAGGATCCCTCAGGAAGTTACATAATGAATTAACTGACTCGTTCCTGTCATAATCTTTATGGAATTCACCATCTTTGTAGTGCTTCAGATAGTAAGGTTTGCCTGATGATATCTTCAGTTTTTTGCACAGCTTCCTGCCATCACTAAATGTTACAAAATGATTGTAATTTTTGTTTAACTAGGTATTGCCAATTATTATAAAAATATTACTCCCCTATGTGAATCAGATTTTGTTAATAATTTTTTACCCCTCCCACATACAATTTTTCACTTGTAATTTAAAAAGAAAACAGCTGTTCCATACATTTTGGCCATGTAGGTGCACTTTTGTATGAAACAGCAGTCCTTTTTTCTTAACTGATGATAAATTTCGGAATGATGTACTGAATAGGTAGTATTAGTTTATGTATCAATGTCCCTTCCATCCTGTATACATATTTATCTAAGTTCCACTAAACTTATCAGACAGATGTGTTGCTGGGAGTTTGTACAGCCACTTCTTTTCCACATTAAAACCTCTAGGAAGTGGTCAAGGCTACCCTTAATATATAACATAAGACAATCCCCATTGTCTTATGTAATTTAAGTAGTTCAACACTTGCCAATGTTAACTTGAATATCTGGCTTGATTTTGTTTTTCTCAATATCCTGAAAGTATAAACTTACCCATTATTGCAATCTATAATAGCTAGGGTTGCTTGTCCTTTCATAGAGTCAGCAGTATCCTTAAATACATCAGTTATCAGCTGTGAATTCTTCAGCTCATTCACAAACAATATTAAAACATTAGTCTTAGTTCTTAATAGTTTCTTAAATTCTTTTATATCACCTATATCTGTTATAACTGCAGTTTTTTGTTTCTTTGCTTGCACAGACTTTTGTACTAAAATTACACATAACAGCATCAATACCTGGAAGGAAACAATAATTAGTTTTAACTAGCTGCACACACTGCGGTTTCACCCGAGTAAGTTTCGATCTCTTATTTATTTTTAAATAAATTATAGCCTATGTTACTTCTTGATAATTTAACTACCTATTGGTGTGGTTAAAATCGGCCCAGTAGTTTCGGAGCTTATTTAGTACAAACAAACTAACAAACAAAAAATCTTTCATCTTTTTAATATTAGTATATATTTATATGGATGACGTGAGTAGAGGCAAAACTTCATAGTGGATTTCCAGTGAAGATCAGGATGACGAGAGTCGTCAAAAAACAGTGATACTATACACACATTTCTCACATTGCTAGAGCATTGCTTTCAGTGTATAGAATCACAGTTTGTTTTACATACACTCGTCATCCTGATGTTACGAATTCCAGACTTCTTCCTAGTTTCTAAAAACCCATAAAATCAAGTAAGTAAGTAAATCATTTATTTGCGTAAAACATGGTATACATTGATGTTAATATTATTACAGTAGCTCAACATGTTTCGCTAAGATATAACATAGCATGCAAAAATTTATATTTTGATAAAAGGAATCAACATCTCACATCCATAAAATCTTTTAAACTGTAAAAATTACATTCAATAAGCCACTTGTGTAATTCTGTCTCAAATTTTCTCGAGTTCAATATTTTAAAGCGACTTGGTATTTTGTTATAAATACGTACGCACGGGATTTAAGAATTCAAGGATTGTTAGTGAAGCCAATGTAAGTTATATGATTGATTCAGCTCATATAAGAATTCACAGGAAGCTTCCGCAAACCAGGGGATACAATTAAAATTCCAGAAGAGGTACAATTACTTCAGAAGTAAATCTTCTAATAGTAATAGGAACAAGCATTAAACACAGGACTTTAACAGCAATGGCTTGCATTTTTTCTGTGAAATCCTGAATCCTATTCCACCAGCATCTATGTTCACCAATTTATCTGTGATTACTGGTCCGATTTAAATGATTATTTTTTTATTTGGTAGAAGAAGCTTGTGCAGTGGTCCCATATCAATTTTGTTAACTTTGATTTGGCTTTTTATGAGATACACTCTACAATATGCATTTATTCTTCTTCCTCTATGTGGATGATGTGCTAATAACTTCTAGTTACAATGTAAAATTGATTCTACTACAAGGATTTTTGTGAGATACCACAACCCAAAAGGGTAAAATAAAAACTTTTATGCAAAAAAAAAAACAGAACCCCAAAAAAAAACTGGGTAACTTTACTTTTGGATATCAGTCCAGAAGAAAAGTTATTTTCCACTTTTTTTGTAGAAGTCGGTTATTTTTATGCACAAAAGTTTTTACCAGATTTATTTGCAACCTCAGTAATTTATACACATGGCCAAATAGGTTTGGTCTACCCAAACCGGCTAATTACCTACATCTTAATTATTAAAAAATAAGTGGAGTACACTACAAAATGTGTAGGTAGGTCTAGAGGTACAGGTATGTGACAGGATGCTAGCAAGTCTGACCCTCGTCTACATTGTCGACGTGGGTTCCTTGATAGGGTAATTTACTGTTATTATTTTTAACTTCCAGTTTACCTTGGGATATATGCATGATATGATACCTTGGGATATACAGTATGTGCAATTTATAACTAAAATATTTATTTTAGAATATAATACACTCAATTTCACTTTTAATCACCGTTCGTACCGCATGGTGAATGCCGCTGATAACTCGCCGGCTGACTTACAACGCCTCTGCATTTTAAATAGCTTCGTAAATAACCTGTTTCTGTTACAAGAACTAATTTTAGCCTGATCTTTATATTGTTTTGTTAATAATATCACTTACAACAAGTTGAAACATATTTAACGGAACAAAAATAAAAAAAAAAAACAAAAGTACAGTTATTATTTTAGGATTAGTCAGAACTAGAGAAAAATAAAGTTTTTAAAACTACTCACCCCCCAAAATATTTTTCGGTCCATGACCGTTGATTGCAGCACCTTTTATTAAATAATGGCTCTTTTTATTTATGTTAAAACTTCATTTATTATATTTGTTGTTCTAACGTAACATCCATTTACTTAGTGACATGACAGACACACATATACAGATCAGCTTACACAATGACAAATGACTGACTGACAGAAGAGAACACAGATAAATAAATTAAGACAGCATGGCAAATCGCAGTATTGCCAGACCAAAGCCAGTGTGACAAAGAGTAAAATACTTTTACCGAACTGTGAAGAATTTGCAACAATCTTTATATTTCAGGGCTAATAGTTATCTTGAATTCCTGAAAACTGTTCAGTTAAGTATATTCAACAAATTGAACCTCATAGAGGGAGATCCCTCTGCAACCAAAACCTATAAGTAATCGGGTATGCCGGAAGAGTTGGGTAACAATATTATTGACGTGAAGCAATCGTTGAGGAAGCGCTTCTTTGGTTGCCTAAACTAAATAATCTTCCCTCAAGCGGAAACAAGATGCACGGTTTCAAGCGGTTGGGTCATGCCGGTTTTGATGTACACACGGCGGCACGTCGAGCTATACATTTCCAATATAACATGGCCTCGCTTTATATAGGTTTCCCGTACCATGAAAGATCCGCTTAAACTGTTTGTGTATAGCTCGATTGGCCGTGTGTACTCTTTCGGCATAGTCAAATGAACTCATACTGCACTTGACGCCCAGGTTAAGAGGGACCGTACAATAATTTTGAGAGCATAATATATCGTTCATAATATCACGACGCTAACGTGTCTTGATATCGGGATGTCGTCGTGGTAGACAAAGGCAGCGAGGTACGACCGAAGTGATATATTTCAAATTAAGGATCTTCACGGACTCTTTACTTATTACTCGCCCTACTCCTTACTCTTATCCTAAATACATGTCGGCCAACTCTGCGGCACAATCGAAGGTTTTATCTGAGCATATGGCAAATTGTTATCATGACGAATAGACCGAAGACATAACTGCCCCGTAGGCCTTGAACCTCGTGAAAGCCGAGAAACATAGGCAAATCAAGTGTCTTGAATAGGCTCGCGAAATTGTCGACATGTGGGGTGTAGTGTAGATTCAGCGATCGTTGTGCCGGTAGTCGTGACAGCCTATGGTTTAATTGTCAAAAGCCTCGACCAAATCTTGAGGAGGCTTTCGCAAGGTAGCTGTATCAAGGGCCTGCTGTAGAAAGCGGTACTTCTGGACCCGGCTCGTTTTTCTAGGAGGTTCCTCGCAATAATTGATTATTATTTATGTTTTTATTCTGTACCCAAAACCGTAAAGCGAAATTCAATTACAATTGTCACACATTACATTACATTTGATAACAATAACACAACAGCGGAGCACTACCAACAACTTGAGGTTTATGTATTGTAATTATGTACACTTCTATTGGTCATTACTTAGGTGGTGGTTACCTGTGGCACCATTCTAATCGAAACCTTTGAATGAACAATAGTTCTAATCTTTTGTGGGTAGTAAATAAAACATGAAAAACATTATTTTTAAGAATTAAGTTAAATGAGCGTATTGTTGTAGGTATTCGTATAATAGGTATGGTTAATAAGTGAATATATTTCTAAATGAAAAAAAATGCTTTATAGAGTGTAGGTAAAATCCTAAAAATAGTGAATCTTAGATGCTATTATAAATATACAAGCTAATTAAACTAATCACTGCAGATCATTTGAAAACATTTTCTATCCTTATATTTAATCTCTAATTGTACGGTGTACCATGGGGTAGGTATATAGCTTTAGATCATTAATTTAACCAACAAGAAACAAACGAAAACATTCTACATATTAAAGCTTTCACATTCCAATTGGTATTCAACCTGCGGTACAGTCGTACCGCAGATTGAATATATTTGTTTATTTAAAAATAAACACTTAAAACTACTCTGTAATTACATCTAAGTTCTCTAACGACACTACTGAAACGGCGTTCGGTAATTCTAAATGGCCTTTGATTATTTTGACGCAGAACGTTCATTTTTTACAGTCATGAGCACTGATGAGTAGATAAACTGCTCAACTTTTAGGAGTGATTTTACCCACTCAGTACCTATTGAGTGTACCTACTAATTTGATATTGTAATGATCGCGGAAACTCTTAGTGACTGAGCCACTAGTTATTAATTGAATGAGAAAATCGATTTTATATTGAGTTTAGTATAGGTAAGTATTTTGTGCTCCAGACTGTGCATGCATGCATCACGTCATGTTTTCTTGTCATGATGTACGCACGACGACCAATCAAGTTTTGCCAAACCAAATTAAACTGATCTCTCATTAAACCGGAAACTCATACAAAGCGAAGTCAGGTTATAATGGATTATAATGGGGCCTTTTGTCGCCGTGTGTACCTACCTTGCGTAAAATCACATTGTTATTACGCGGAGTTTATAAATATTAGAAACTGCGCATTCACTTGTTAACAGCCGGCCAATGAGTCTAACAATAACACCTGTTAAATGTATGACAATATGCCATGCATCTCAAACTTTGCTTTTGCAGTCGGGGTCAATGGCATGTTGCCATCCAATATTATCCCCCGAGTCCCCGACTGCAAACCCAGTGAGAACTCCTACTCAAGTTATTTTTGTCCGGTTAAAAACATTATTATTATTTTATTCATATAATATGTATGGTTAATAAGGGAACGTATTTCTTTTTATTTATTTTTTTATTTTTTTTAGAGTGTAAGTAGGTACATTATGTGTCACAAATCGTAATTAAAGTCATCATCTAAACTTTTTGACGCCTAGGAGGTCGACCGCGGCGAAGGTGATCTTCTGATCATGTTCGCGCGGCAAACGTAGAAATTGCACAGAATAGAGGGGTTTAAAGGGAGAAAGGGCAGGCCTTTGACCAGCTGTAGGACACCAAGTAGGCTATCAAAACAAAAACCTTTTGAACGTCAGATCAATAAAGACACGCGCATGCCCTCCACGCCAAGCCACAATTTCACTGCATTAACAGTACGAAAAGAATAGGGATTCCAAAGGCGGTCAAAAGATTATTGTTGAATCTTAGAAGCTATTACAAATTTAATGTAGGTACAACCTGGAGATAAGAATCCAGTTAAAAAAACTCCGAGTATCGGGTTCTTCCGCCCAAGGCACCGGTTTCATACACATAGAGGTTTGGTGAATGTAATATAATGGTGTTCTCACCAAAAAACAATTAAGATTGTTCATTTTTGCTAACGAAATTCTAAAAACAAATAAGTTAATTTCAGTATTATTTAGGCGATTCTCAGACGACACCGCATGTCCGCGCGGTTAAGCGAGGCGTCGAAGCAAATGGTGGCGCGCCTGAGCGGCGTACATGGCTTCAACGGTTTTCATACAAGCCAATGCGACGTGGGATTCTCTTCAACCCACGACCGCGACGACGAGCGTTGTCGTGTAAGAATCGCCTTAATTTTTTTTTTTTTTGGAAATTATCCCAATGACCGTAACACATACCTACGCCAACCCTAAAAACATAACACCATTTTTTCCTGTAAATTATTAATCAATCGAAACGAATCATTGGTCTATTCAGGAGTTGTGCTCGCGTTCTTCCCTTTCCAAGCATCAATCATTGTTCTATCTTATTACAAGAAATAAGATGGTAAAATAATAGTACATTTTGATATAAGTGTGGAAAGTTAGTGCATTCGAGGCGGAATTAAAACCCGAGCTGCAGGCAAGGGTATTATGGAGCAGAAAACTGCAGACCGGGACGTAACACACCAGATCAAGTCAGGATGAACGAAATGGCGACAGGTCACTGGAATAACTTGCGACCCACGGATGCCCCTGAAGTTATAGAGGAAAATATACAAGTCCGTGATATGACTTGAAAAATGAATTGCCTGCAGGAAATATGAGAATGTTGAGATGAATGTGTGAAGTTACTAAAATGGATGAAGTAAAAAATAAGGATACAAGAGGGACTTTGAAAGTGGAGCCTGTTACAGAAAAGATGATAGAGAGTTGTCTGCCATGACAGTTGTCAGTTGTCGAGTTGAGGAATTTTCTGAGTAAGGAATCCACATCCAAGTCTAGCGTTGTTAGGTGCTGGCTATTAGTTTCTAGTGAACTAAGATAGCTTGAGTTATTTATAAATTCTGTGTTATTTTTAAAGGTGCAAACAGACGAGAAATAATTACCAAAAAGGTCACAGATAGTCGAGCCATTAGAAGTTGTAGTCTGTTCGTCAGGCATTGTCATTGGATAGACACTAGATCCTCCACGTTTAGTCTTGACGTGAGTCCAGAATAGTTTAGGACACTTGGACCTAGTGACAAATTTTCATACATAGTACGCTCTGCAGCCGGCTGAATGACTTTAGGAAGTCGGACTTGGACGGACTCTGAGATCACCAGGTCTTCTAAAAATAACTAAATGTGCTTTTAAATGTCAGGTATTTTTAATAAATATGATGATACGATATGATGTCATGTTTGATTTCGGATTAATTTATTGATTAAGGATTTCATTAGTTTTGTAAATCTTTAAATATTTTTGGCCTAAAAGGCTAGATTTCAAAAATTATATTAGTATTGTATGTTAAAAAACATTGTCAATGTCACAGAGGTCATACCTTTTAGTGTGTTCTCTCTGCCAAGAAATATTAATTGTGTTGTTGGTAACTTGTGATTGGTGAAAATAATTCTTTTACTTATTGACTGTATAATATCATTGGCTAAACATTATATTGAACCAATGCTAGACAGATGTATATTTTTTTAGTGACAAATAGAATAGGTTTCATACGGTTACCGATAATACCGATTACAGCATTCCGGTTTCCCGCTAGCGGCCAAGTGAAGAAGTTTGCGAATTCTAAAAAAAATTAATTTACAAAATCAGGTGAGTGATTTATAGCAGTAATGGTACCAGAATGATTATTGTAGAAAATATCATCAAAATCTTGCCAGTTTGACATGATAAAGTAGGTAGGTATTTAGAATTAACTGTAATTATGATGCAAGTAGTTGCTGGTTCTACTGTTCTAAATAGGTAAATAAAAAGGTATAATTATGCAAAAAAGCCTACAGAAATACTTCCCTTCTTTCATTTTATAATATTTAAAAAAAACGTCGCGACCTGCCTTTACGGTGCTATCAGGAACTTGAGCCTCGTTTAAGAAAAATAGTCGGCTGTTTATAAACCTCCATAAAATTAATCCTTTGAGAAAGGATGTGAACAGTTGCAGTATAAATACTTTAAATTTAATTTTAACCAGTACCTGAAGTTTTTTGTTTATATTTCGCCTGTACTGTCAATGCAGGGCGCATTGACAGTACAGGCGAGGTCAAATAGGTCATAATGAGTCAATGCCGCTAGAGAAGCGAGTCAAGCTTTATGATAGCACTATCAGGTATTTCATAAGTAAAAAATAACTACTGATTAAATCAAACTAATAATAATTAATGATTAAAAACAGACAACTAGTGCGTTTAGTAACAGCTCTAATAATTCTATCTATCTCTTTTACATAATATCATTGGATAGGTTTTAGTAAATTTTGTACCTATCTTGCTACTTTGTGTCTTGAGTATCACAAGTAGGGCATGCATCTGGTTCTCAAGGTATTTGTAGAAATGGGTGCATGGCCAAATCACAAGATTATCCATAAATTGAATACTTATTTAAGTACAGTAGTTTTGTTTTTAGACTTAAAACTCAGCAACATGAGCCGCAAATTTGTTGTTGGTGGAAACTGGAAGATGAATGGAGACAAAAAACAAGTTACCGAAATTGTTGACACCCTGAAAAAGGGCCCATTGGACCCCAATGTTGAGGTAAAGTATATAGCTGTTTCTAAGTCATTTGTCAATAAATTCAGCACATGAATTATCCCCTCAGCGTCAAAATTTTTCATCAGTTCTTTAAAAAATATTTAAAATGTTCCAAACATTTTGACCATGTAGGTATTGCACTTTTGTAGGAAACCATTGTTTTTTTAATAACCAACTAAAAGACAAATGAGTTGAATTCATAGTGACCATTTGTGTGTTGAAGTTCCTTCCTCGGTGTGGATAAAAAATGAACACAGTTATGCAAAACCGCTCCAATCCACAGTTCACTGAAAACTGAGATAAAGTAACCAGTCTACCTTTTTAGACACCTTAAATCATATTAGCAAAAATGTTTCAGACCTCATCCTATTTCTTAATTTTATAATTCTCTCGAAACATTCCCACCAACACATTTTAACCAAGCAATTTTTTTTACCAAATGTATAGATTAAAAAAAAAATACAAATGAAAACATGTGTGATAAAAGTTGCTTCCATGTTTTACACTGTTGTTATTTGCTTCAGGTTGTAGTGGGAGTCCCTGCTATCTACCTCGAATACGTTCAATCCATCCTGCCTGGTACAATTAGTGCTGCTGCACAAAACTGCTGGAAAGTCGCAAAGGGAGCTTTTACTGGTAAGAAGCAATCTGTACACCCTCAAAAAATTATTCTCGTTTTGGAATCACTGTAACAGTATATTTTTTTTTTGTTTTAGGTGAAATCTCGCCAGCTATGATTAAGGATATTGGTGCCAACTGGGTTATCCTTGGGCACTCGGAAAGGAGAACTATCTTTGGAGAGAAAGATGACATTGTTGCAGAAAAAGTAAGTTAGAAACAACATTGTACTCCACTCTTACATCATCACCTTTCAAGGTGCAAGTTAAACTTAATTATATTAATGCTTTAAGGTTGCCCATGCTCTTGAGAATGGCCTGAAGGTCATCGCTTGCATTGGTGAGACTCTAGAAGAGAGAGAGGCTGGCAAAACTGAAGAAGTAGTCTTCAGGCAGACAAAGGCCCTCCTGCCAGCTATTGGCAACAACTGGGCCAATGTTGTACTTGCTTACGAGCCCGTGTGGGCCATTGGCACAGGCAAGACTGCCTCACCTCAACAGGTAAACTTTAACTGATATTACTTTATTAATAAACATGTCATATTTTAACTTCTTACTAACATTTTGTCACTTAACCTATTTAAAGTAAAAATTATTTTATAATAATGTGTGAGTGAGTTGTTAACATAACCAATTGTTTTTATCGAATTTGTGTCAATGTGACTTTATTATCAAAAAAATATTGGTGCATCATACCAATTTATTGCACATAATGAGTTCTGTTCTTATCTTCTGTTAACTGTACTATCCAACAACATACATAAATAGCTTTATTATACTAACACTGATTCCTTAAGCTAATACAATGTTTTTATTTATTTTACAGGCACAAGACGTCCATGCTTCCCTGCGTAAGTGGCTAGCAGCTAACGCGTCAGCTGACGTTGCGGCCTCTGTGCGCATTCAGTACGGCGGCTCCGTGACTGCCGCCAACGCTAAGGAGCTGGCTGCCTGCCCCGACATCGACGGCTTCCTCGTCGGAGGGGCCAGCCTTAAGCCAGAGTTTATTGACATTGTCAACGCTACAAAGTAGACACATAGTTTGCTTGCGCATTACCTGTACTGGTTATTTTATAATTTTGTTGTAAGCTTATTTATGATAAGGAAATGTTATCGAAATCATGGACTTCTAAGGATAACTATTTAAAATATTTGCTTTTGCGAATCTTTTTGAGATTGATCAGAAAACTTTGAAATAATACATTATTTATTTGTTGTTCTACATTTGTAAAAGTTTATTTTTCCACAAATAAATCAAACTATAATATTTAAAATATATCGTATTCTATTCATGTGCTGTGTTTTAATCTAATCCCAGATAATATCCAAATAACTTAAAATTGTAAGCTAGGTGGTGTTTATTAGATTATATATTTGATGATAATTGCACATATATTTGAGAAAGTGGTGTGACTGACACTGACTTAGCCATCATCAAGCATGTTAATTTTGATAACACAAAAAATTTGTCGAAATTTGTCGCCAAATATCTGAATATGTCGGTCACTGGTTCAAAAGATATAAGGGTTTATAGGTGGCCGATCTGGAGAGTCTCCCCAGCTTGGCCACATTTATATCTCAAAAACTAGGGCACCTAGCAAAGATCTGTTTTGTTCCAAATTTAGTCGCAATGCGTCGCCAAGTTACAGATTCAGTCGGTGTGTAATTAAAAAGATATTAAAGAATTCAATTTCCCCATACAGTGGCACAAGCAAGTACAAAATACTTTAAGTAGTTTCTAGAAACTGGACTGGGAAATTTATTCGAAAAAAGAATAAGTTTATTCATTAGTTTAAATAAAGAATCAAGTTTAGTGCTGTGGTTCCACGGCCCGCTTTGTCACAAGCCAGATCGTGCCAGGCGAGGTTTTTATTGCTGTGTGGTTTTTAAGCGTTGCTTCGAGAATTAATATTTGTCGTACGGTACCCTGAGGCCTTGAAACTCCTTGTAAAATAGGTCTTTATACCGAAATGATTTTTTAGTGCAACTTTGATCAGATCCCGATACGCCCACTATAGCGTAATAACCGTCCTCTTACCAGCGTTGTTGTTTTTGTTACTATCAAAGTAACAAAAACAACACCGCTTATAATTTATACTGGTATTTCTTACTAGGGATAATGTGAAATAAAACAAATGTGAAACAATTTAATCAGTTTTTATATTTGTAAAATTACAATAAAACTTAACGCGTGTAAATCTCATTCATCGATATGACGATACCCTACCCCATTATACATTTATATCTTGGCGCTGGCGAGGCATCTCGTTCTGTGTACGTTGGCGGTGAAAAGGTTAAATGCACTCGCCGCGTACTCTATGCCTAGCTCCGCTCCGCTTCAATGGACGAACACAGTCCGCAACAGCTCCTTGTACACTATCTGAAGACTTACACAAATGGTTTTTGAAAAGCTTGTCAAAATATCATTAAGTCAAATCGATACACTGATATTGTATCGATTTGACTTAATGATATTTTGACAAGCGTTTTAGTCTAAAGTCTAATTTGTTGTCATGAGTTTACAATTTGAGAAACCATTCACTGTAGTTACTAAATTAGATGTATTTTAACAGTAACCATCACAATAAATCAATGCTAAGCTTTAAAATAAATTGCCACATTCCCATAAATACTCTTAAGGTTAATCTTAAGTAGGTACTAATCCTTTTTTGCACCTTCAGGCTGGCAAATACCTGGCACCTACATATATTTTATGCCTTTTGGCTTACAGGTGCGTGTGAATAGTGTCTAACTAGTAACTAGTTGCCTGTTCCACCGCAGACACAGAAGCAACTTACCATCAACTATTTTCTCACTCAAGATATGTACAGAATATTGTTGGCCCGCCGTCAGTTAAATACATATTAATGGTTAATCGCCGACTGCACACCGCTGGAGAAAACTCGGTCAAACCAACAAGACGTTTGGTGCTATCTCTGATCACTTCTCGCTGTGACGGTGGAGCATTACCTACAGATGTCTTAGCCTTACGTAATAGGTACCAGGCGCGGTCCCAGCCTAAGATTTTGGGAAGAGGGGGAGCGGCACACAGGGCCGTAGCCTGGAGTTTGGTTGGGACGGGTTAGCTCGAAAATTTTATGAAAAGAACCCAATGAGCGGGCGATACGAGCCGGGCCTCTATTTATTTTATTTAAATCAATGACTTCAGAAATATGATCACAATCGACCTAGGCGCAGCCCAGGCAGGGTGGTTATGACGCCCGGCCATGCCTCCCTCTGGATCCGCGCTTGGTACTGATAGAATGCAAGAGCGAGAAAAGAGAGCTTCAAAATTGAAGCAACTCGTCTCCGCCCCGTGTATTAGGTTCTTTTTGTTCATTCATACAGAAATGGGAATTAAAGTAACTCAAAAGGGCAGGATGCATTAGTGAGCGAAGCGAGCTCGAAAATTTTAGCATTCTGCCTCGGAAAGGTTAGTTACTCTTGTTGAACGATTAAGCCGGACGTTATTAATTTATTTTCGAAAAAAGCTATTTTAAGAAGGATTGTCAATTTGGCGTGTATGGGTTGGGGTCATGACCACAGTGCCTCCCCCCACCTAGGACCGTGCCTGATATATACTGTCCGAATGATAAAGGCTATTTATTGGGTTCTATTCCTATAAGACCCACTGTAGAGAAGTCTTCTAGATCTTGGGTGACTAGTTTATGTTCTCATTTTTAATTTCTCAATTATCATAAAGATCCTTATAATAGGTACCCGATAGTCAAGTGCTGCTTTTGAAAAAGGCAAGACATAATCATGCCCTCCGCTTGGACTATGTCCAGCTGTAGACATCTTGCGGCTGAAGTGACGATGAAGAAAAAATTAAAGTACCTACCTACTTACATATATTTAAGATTTTCATTAGAACTCCTAAAAGAAAAGATAAAAAAATTGAATTACATAACCTTTCTGCCTGCCGTTTTGGCTAGTAAAACACAATTCACGTAGGTAGAAGTGTTCTTAGGTCCTTCACCAGAAGCAACTAGAAAGAGACATTTGAATTCATAATTCTGCATTTTTGCAAACTACTGGTCCCAAAAAAGGCAGATGCTTGACAACGGGTTCTCCATAAGAGAATATTGTCTTGACAGGCTGGAACCACGATGCCAGGAATGAGAGCACGAAGAGCCAGAACATGATCTTCACGAACCAGTCAAGAACGTAAAGGCTGGAACAAAGAAGAAAAACATTTAAGTACAAACTTACGAAATGTTATTTCAGCTAATAAATCGCGGCAGTTAACATGAGTTTGATAGTCAGTTTGCAAAGTGTGATGTACTGACGATTCACACAGAAGTTTCAGCAAAGCATGGCTAAAGACTTAGATTAACAGAAATCATGATATCATGTATCAACAATACCTACAGGTTATACAGGTAATCGAGCGACAAAAAGAGTGATACTGACGAGCAAAAAGAACTAACAAGACCTCTTCTCGAAAATACGCAGTGGTGGGCCTAGACCCAGCCCAGGAGGTTGCAGGTCTCCTGGATCTGCCCTTGGTTGTAGGTGGTCTAGCTCCCAAAATCTCTATAGATAGACATTTTAGCTTTATAGGTATGCCTGCTAACCATCGACTAATGAATTAGCGAGTGTGAACCCACGTGTTTTCTCATCACAACACATAATCCACACATGTTGTTCACATCGGGATCTAATTCTCGCAAGGCTAATAGGTCATGTGACCGATTGACTTTTTGTCGTATTCACCTAATGAACCTGTCTTATTTATTGTTTACTTGCTTATGGAGTGGCTCTTCGTCAATTGCTTATGTTGAAGGTTTAAAGTTTTCCGTAGTTGTTTGAATTTTAATTTTTTTTGACACTTTCCATTATGATACCTGCAACATGTTCTGCCCACAGCCCACGCCTCCCCAAAGGTGTGAGAAGTAAATACCACTCAAAGAACCTAGCCGGGCTCCAACTGGACTCCACTTGGACTTCTGCAATTGATAATTTCTGACGTATTCAAAAGCCTAGGGTAGGCACGAATACTTACAAATTATGGTAACTCCTATTCATAGTCATCTTGTTAGGGTCTTCTTTGAAGCAGAAGACACGGCCCCCTTCCACACAGTCCTTCATATAGTCGTCCCGGTCCGCATCGGTAATGTCTGTGTTGAATATTTCTTGCTCTTCAGGACTTAGTTTTGTTCTGACAGCATCGTAGTTGTCACTGGGGAAGTTCCATGTTCGCATTGTGAAATATTGCAGCACCTCCAATCCCTTTGATATTCTTTCTTGGATTCTTACCATACTGGGAAAGAAAATTTAAAATAATAATTAGGAATGGCTCGCGATTGATAGATTTAATGCTATATTTAAAAAAAGTCAATAATTTGTGACTTGTAGTTCCCGTAAATGTAGGTACAGACGCCAGCACATAAAGCTACCCGAAAGTGTCAAATTTTCCCAATCAACCTTGAACCTAATGCTTTAGCGATAAAGTTGAAAATCTATTAAAGAAATTGGACATATTGTAGTAGTTTGATGTGCTGACGTCAGTAACTTATTTATTCTGCTTTTCACACTTATCTCTTGACTTGAGCCAGACAGCAACAACTTCATGTCCATGAACTAAAAGACTGACGTGATGTGGGGTCAGGTCGTTCGAACCGAAATGTGGCGTAGGCAGTCTTTTTTCGCTTTTATTACATCACATAAAGCTCTTGCTGACCAACTGGATTCCACGTCGACATGGTCCCTCCCAAAAGGTTTATTTGATTGTTTACTCACATTCTTTTCTGCCCTAATAAAAACAGAAGTAAATCGATGATGTACGCAGGAACTAAGTGGTAGCAAATTCTTCGGTACTCGTGCAGAAACTTATTGGTGGTGATGTCCCCGTTGGGGTACCACAGGGGCCAACACAGTGGGTATTTGCGGCCGTATGCCTTGGCCACTTGCAGCACCTCACCCCACGTCGTAGGTTTCTGATGACCGTTGTTCACATTGTATACAGGCAGTGATTCTGTTCTGAAAGTTATTCTTATTCTTTATTGCACACAAAATAACAAATATACAAACAAATTGCAATAATATAGCTTATGTACAATGACGAGCTTAACCCAGAATTGGGTTTTCTTACAGAAAACCAAATTTTCACTGCGAGATTTGTAGAAGAGGATATAGGTATTTATGTGTATTACAATTCCATTCTGTTACTTAAATTAATTAATTTTATAAACTAAACTACATGCATACAATGTAATATACGTAATACATATAGTACATACATATAAATACCTATAAAATCATATATAATATACATACATAAGTTAATTTCATTTGTGAATATTGCATGGTCGTTGAAAGTACTTTGGGTTGACTGGCTAGAAAGGCAACATTTGGTCTTTGACTGATATTCAATTTGAACTCGAATGTGTCGAGTCAGATTGCTAGGACACCCTATTTTCCCTCCCTGACACATTATTCCACAACCGATTGAAGATAAAACTCCACAAGTTATTTTTTTGTAATTATAGTTCGGTTGGCGTAATAGCTATAGCTACAGCCGTACACTGCAGGAGGTAAGCTAAAGTTCCGAACGGAACAAAGATCTCTCGACAAATAATGAAATTATTTCGAGGTCGAATCGGGGGCACCTAAACGTAGTAAGTGTTTATTTTTCACTGCACTGAATTCCATTGATAACGATATTAGTTTAGTTAATCGAAACTAAAACTGAACTCTAAAGGATTGTACTTTTTATGTAACAAAGTAAACAAGGGCGTAGTCCACCTGGTGGTGGAAGAGTTCCCACGTTTAGTCTACAAAAAAACAGTTTGAGACAACCCTGGGAATAATTATGTTATTTATTTATTTGGTTGACCAACAATTGTTTGCACAATACATTTACAAAACAATATTTACTGCTACAATTAAAAGTGCAACAATTAATTATAGGCTAACACCACATGCACTATATGTGGTTGTATATATTATTAAAACAATAATGCGTTGCTAATACTTAAAAATAAAATAAAAATCTAAGTCAATCAATAAATAAAATCACATTACAATATACAACAGAAAAAAATAAAAACACAGATTGATAGATAAAATTAATAAATTAATTAAAATGCATTACGACACAGCAAATTATTAAATTAGGTAGGTAAATCACAAGTAATCAATAATAGTTAATATACACTAAATTAAAAGACAATACTAATATTTACATCACGTTCAGACATCTAAGTCTAGTATTAACTTATTACTTAAACACTAGACAAATGCTCGATAATTATTTTCTGAAACTTGTACAAGTTATCGTGGTGTATGTCTATAAGATCACTGCAACCGTTTATCATTTTACACAGGCGTGGAATTGGAGAGTTTGCACCCAGAACCGTTCTGCGCAAGGGTGGATGTAGCGGTGTAACGGGATTTCTTGGATATCGGGATGGGGCACGAAACTTTAGGAGACTCAGTAGATTAGGGGAATCGATTTTATGCCTTAAAAGTATATAAAAAACAAAACATCAATTATGTCTCTTCGAGTTGATAACGAATGCATCTTGAAGTATCTCAATCGTGTATGAGGGCAGCGTTTTACTTTTCCCTATCGAAAAAGCAAGGTGCCACAGAAACCGCTTTTGGACTCTTTCTAAGGCTCAGCGCAGACAGAACGGAGCGCAGCGGAGAGGATTTTATTAACACACTTGAAAATAAACTTTAAAATTATTTCAATAAAGTGCATAAACGCTTGAACCTGACAAAAAATGCTCGCGCGTCCTCGAAGATATGCGGGATCCGTAAAGAAAATGCCCGAGACCTCGCGGGGATTAATCCGCTTTTTGTCTGCGCTGACCCTAAGAGTAACATGCGTGGCGTAGTGTGGCCTCCATTCTACACTGCAATACTCCAAGACGCTTCGTACAAGACTATTGTAGAGCATTGTTTTGGTACCAATGAATTTGAAACTCCTTGTGCAGCATTTTGGATGCTTTTTTAATAGTGTTTTCGATGTGAGGGAGATTTTATCAAATAACACTCCTAGAGGTAGCGTGGGGGCGGGGGGGGGACTCTTCCTTGAAAATGACAGGCAGTAACATTTTTTTAGATTTCATTCCGTTTTGTTATTTTTAAACCAATTAACAACCCTGTTTAGATCGTCTTGCAGGATAGCGATATTACTAGTCGATTCGATATTACATTGTGGGCAAAGTTCGTCACTCACTGGACGCCTGAGGGTAGACATCGCAGACGAGGTCGACCGCGGCAAACGTGGTGTGACGATCTGATCATATTCGCGGGCCAAGCGTGGCCAGAAATTACACAAAACAGACAGGTTTAGAGGGAGAAAGGGAAGCCTTTGCCAAACAGTGTGACACAACATAAGCTACCAAAAAAAAAATTGGGTATATATTTTATTGGTCGGTACCGACGGCTAATAATGTAACTGCCCTAGTAAAATGAATAAAGGTTAACCTTATATTTGCTTCAAAAACACTGAAACGCTCAATGCTGTTGTTGTGTTGTACTAAATTAATTTTAGAAATATTGTTAACACTTACTTTTCTGTCCTGCTTCCTTCAAGCATTCCTATAGCAATAATGGCATTAACGGCGATGTCGACCGGGGTGATCTGCGCTATGAGGGAACCATTGCACAGCATGGTTCTGATGACGCCCTTGCCGGCGCCCAACATCACACCAACTGGTCCATTCAGGTTGTCCACCCAGCCTGGCATGGGATCCTTTAGTGCTGGACATACTGAAATAAAAGTACATGCATGTAGGTGGTGATGGCGATACATATATGCGGTATCGTGCCCTAGTAAGCTACCTTCGACTCTAAAACTTGCAATGCGAGCTGACAGATTTGAAACGACCCTTATCGTAACAGTAGGATTAAATCTGGCCACATTAACAAAAATAGGTATTTGACAGCGTCAAACCGCCGTGTTCATTCTTCAGACAAAATTTTTCGGACCACTGTAAAATCTGCCCCCATTCTTTGGCGGTTCTAGCCCTGCAGCTAACCACTTTAGCAGCCCAAACCTACAATATTTGAATAACTCTCCCAAAGATCGATACTGGTAGATTAAATCATTTTGAATTGGGTCAGTCAGTATGTTACCGTCCGCGATTCGTGTGATATCTCGCGGTGTCTGATCATCCATCGTTATTCTCTTGCCCTTATCCCAATTCATTTGAGGTTGGCGCAGCAAGTCTTCTTCTTCCATACTTCTCTATTACTCGTCATCTCATCAGACACCTCCTTTCTTTCCATATCATTCTTTACACAGTCCATCCATCGTTTATTTGGTCTTCCTCTACTCCTAAACCCATCCAAATTCATACTCATGATTTAAAAAAAAAATTAAGTCCACCATTCGCGTTCGAGTACTAGGTACCCATTGGAATTTTAGCTGCATATGTTTTTTGCGATTACGATGGTCTTGTAAAGAAAGGTGTTCAGTTTGATGGTCCACACATTCTTTAAATGTGTGTAATGTCACACTTTTCTGTGAAACGCTGTACAAGTAAGTAATTATGACATGAAAACAGTTAGCGGTAAGACAACGCTTAGTGGTATAATTGAGGTACCTAAAGGTTGGGATTATTTTAAGAATAGTGACGGTCTTCGGGTGGTGGCTATCATTTGGTTGAGAGTGGCGGAACAAAGAGCTAAACGGTGTGCCGTTGAAGAGGCTTACGTCCAGCAGTAGACACTGTACTCATGGTAGATGTTGAAAGGGAAACATTACCGATACTGGGACGCGCGATGACCACAGGCAAGTCTTGGTGTGCTTGTTCTACAAGATTTTCGGCCAGGCGTTTAGAGAAAGTGTAACAGTTGGGATGTGGTCCCAGCAGTGACGGCGTCAATAGGGCTAGTTGCTTGTCGTCCAGCCAGTGAATTAGCTTCATAACGTTTTCTGGCTTCACGGGAGGGGCGTGACACTGAGGACATAGCGATAGTCAATTAATGAAGTGTGGCTCATGTTTCCAACCAAAAAAAATGCGATATTTTATAAACATTGGATGAAAAATTGATTTGCAACGTGAAAATCTACATTTATTTCCCAAAAACTTTCAAGGTTATAACCGTAGCCGCGTAGCGTCGCGTAGTAGGTTTTCTTCCGCGTTTGAGATTCCTAGTTTGCAATACCTTACTACTGTACCAAGTACAGTGTGTGTGTTTTAATTTTTCTCAAGGCCTACTAATAGAACTTGAAGTTTCAGCGATAGTTACGCTATGCTACGTGGCTACGACCGTATAAAAGTTTTCGCAAAGTAGGCAAACATTCTACGTGAAAATCAAGGAAGAGGAGAGAAGGAGGTTATTCTAAAGTGACCGTGGGATTTAATTCAAGAGTGTAGAATATAATGAGTCTCACCTTCTCGTTCAATACTTCGTAGTCAGGGTAACAGAATGCCGTAGACAAATGCACAAAGACAACGAGTTTCTTGAATTTCTTGGCCATGTCTAATACTCTCTGAGTGCCAATTGTATTCATACCGACGTTGTCTCTCAAAGGAGCCTCCAGCCTCAAAGTAGCGGCGAAATGGAACACCATCGACACTTCATTCGATAACATTTCTATATCCGATTCAGAGAGTCCCAGTTGGTCAAATAGGACATCACCTTGCAGGGGCTTCATTTTCTTAAAGGCGTTAGGATTTTCGCTTCTTAAGCGATCGAAGAGCTGTAAGACAAATTATGGGCAGTTTTTATTCGTTCTTGTTGCGTTAAGGGAATGTTTTTAAGAGTGTGAGTATTTTACCGTGTCTTAGAAACACTTTTTGTGTTATTAACAGGTTTACGCAGACGTCAAAGTTCAAAAATTGTTATCATTCTATTAATTTTCTATGATCCACTCACTTGCTATAATATAGTATTTTAAATTACCTTCAACCGTTGCATATCTTCAATTCGTTGCCCCACAGACTTCCCTCTTTTTGGCCTTATCAGTATGTAGATGTTGCCGACGTCGGGGACTGTGTAGAGTACTTTCTCTATCAGCACTTTACCCATGAACCCGGTCCCGCCGGTCACCAGGATGTTCCGGCCCTTGTAGAAGTCTCGGATGGAAGAGGACGACATTTCTGAAAAAAATATATTGGATGCTCGGTTAGCGTCTAGTCTATAGAATGGTACGTTAGGATTGTCGTCCATTGGCCGTACGGCACAGCTAGGAACGTTCAAATCTTGCATAAGGACACTGCATCTTTATTATGTCATGACATGTACACGGTGTACACCATACAAATAACAAATAACAAGTAACAGAATATAAAATATAGAAATTGATTGGCATAACATTGGGATTCCGAAGGATATTTTGGCATGCCTTCCTACCAGTCAAACCAACAGAAGAGTATTGTTATAATCCACTCATTACGATGTAGAATCTACATCACCTCGCCAGTCACCTACTATCTACATTGCAGATAGGTAATAACTGAATATATTCATATTATATATATTCATATATATAATATGAATATATATTATTTATTATTTATTTACTTATATATTTATATATATTTTCTATTATTTATATTCATATTTTTTTATTTTTTATTTTCGATAGCAAGAAGTTATTTTTTATATATTTTTTTTGTACCCTATCACAATGTTTTCTTATTTAACCCAAAGGTTGACTGGTAGAGAATGCCTTGTGGCATTAAGTCCGCCTATGTATCACTATTGTACATGAAGTTTAAATAAATAAATATATTTAAAAACTGGATCAAAGATTTATGAGAATGTGGAAATGTTAAATGTCCATGTTAATTTTTACATAGCTGTGCAAGCTTGCATTAATATATTCTACTTCCTAAAATATAATTATAAAAACATGTTTGTTACTCTTTCACGTAAAAAACTACTGAACGGATTTGGATGAAATTTAACACACAGATAATTTATAACCTGGATTAACACATAGGATACTTTTTATCACGGTAGTAGGTATGATCCCGTGGGAAAACGGACGGGCGAAGCCGCGGGCATAAGCTAGTCAAGTAGGTATATGAGCGCAAGCGAGATAGATATCTAATTGACTGTTACATATTAAATATTAGGAGAACACAGGAGTTATGCCTGAAATCATGAAATCATCCTGCATCGTGCAAGTAGAGCTAGCCGCAGGAATCCGACAATAACTAACGACCCGCACGTTGTTTCCTTCAGCGCACTTTCCTTTATATTCGCATCACCGGAAAATCGGGATACATAAAGAATGTAGCTTTAAAGCCTTTAGCTTTGATCCAGTCTGTCTCTTGCGCTGCCCTAATCAAAGGCTGTCCGGAGGCTTTACTCTCAAGACAGCCACAGGATAGCCTGGTAAAACGTCGACCACCTCCTTGGTTGATCCTGCGAGATGCCATTGACAAAAACCTCCTGTCGGCAGTAGCGGTCTACTCCATTTTAGATTTTGCGTGACATCAGGTACTATAACAGATTATACGAGTACATAATGAAAAAGACTTTGACTTACAATATACAGCAATAACTCTAACGAGTAGGGACCTAAACTTTCAAACTATTCAGACAAAGAGTGAAAACTATGAAAACTTCTTGTTATAAAATCAACCATAATTCCACTAAGAAATCTCTGTAAAAATAGCCGAAAACCCCGACTGCGACTGAAAGTTCAAAACAAGCTCAATTCCCAAGCAGTCTGATACACATGTAGGTATTACATTTTTGAGATTGAACTAAAATAAACAGCCAAGAGATCACCGACTTATTAAATTTAAAAAAGACAGTTCATTGTTATCTATTTATTTATCACAGAGATGGTTTCGTAAGTCGCCCACTGAGTTAAGCAATACCGTTAAGAAGGTAATAAAGGTTAAGTGTCTGGGCACAATTTTGTATAGTAGCATAAAACTGTGTATTGTGTAATGACTTGTGTCTACTGCGCCTAGCAGTGGCGGATTTACAAGTTTTCAAGGTATAGGCTGTACCGTTTTTGCCGCCCTTGCCTCTACAATTGTCATGTCCTACATTATTTTTACAATCCAACAATTTCGTTGAAATTGCACGTAAAATAATTTTTGGGTATTTTACCGATTACTGAATGGGTGGCGGCGAACTAGCTGTTTTACTCTAGAATATGGAAGATTGCTACTCGGAATGTGCAATGCCAAGTGAGAGGGGAACATCATCGGCAACATTTGTTGCAGACTTCTATCTGTAAAACATCAGAAAACCGTCATGCCAAAATATTTTTGATTTCTATGAAAAAGCAAAACAAAAATTCGGTCCTCAAATTTGCCGCCCCAAAAATCTGCCGCCCTAGGCTCAAGCCTACTCAGCCTCAGCTGGTAAATCCGCCACTGGTGCCTAGTCAATTTAAGAACATAATCATCTGCCTCGCTTTTTTCCAATTTCGTTGGGGTCTAACCGAATGCAGTCGAATATCAGTATTTTACATTGAAGCGACTGCCTATCTGACCTTTACATTCCAGTTAGTAACTGGCTATTACGATACCCCTGTGTAAGACTGGTTGTCAACCTTTCGCGCCCCTGACTTCCTGTAACGACTGTCTGATCAGATCTGCAAATTACAGCCGGGACCAACGTCTTAACGAGTTTTCCGAGGCACGGAGAAACTCGGTATGTAATGGGTGGTCACCCGTCCATGGACCAACCTAGGCAAGCACGGCTCACCGGGCTCAAAATTAAGATCGACCCGAGCAGCTGTTCTATCGAAATTAAAATTTTCTTACGTTTTTTACAATTTGCAGGTCAATGTCAGGTTGTATGTTGATGAAAAATGAGTCAAATAACACGTATGTAATTACAGAATTATAATCATTAAAATTGTTGATACGACCCTCTTAGTTCATTTAATCCCATTCAATAACTATTTCATGAAAAAGTCATTCAACAGAAGATCTAGGTACGCATAAATTATCTACTTATCATCTCGATTCTCGCGGGACAGCCCAGAATTGCTTAGGTACCTACTTACCTATCCACTATTTTATACAAGATTTTAAGGTTTGTTAGTAAACCATGAAAAATTTCTTTTGTAACTATAACTAAAAACGATTTGCTAATGCAAACATATTCTCAAACGAAATGTTCAAGTGAAAATATTTCTTTGAATAATTTAGAAGTCGACGGCGAATTTTACAACCTTCGGGTTTACGATATTGGTATAGGTACCTAGTGCCTTGGAGAGGTCACTCATTGTAAAATATTGGTTCTAATCTCATCATCAAAGCTTATAAAGGACACCGGCATTCACCTGCATCAGTCCGAGCTACTCACACGCATCCAGCTGGTAGCCCGCGAAAATCATCGCTCTGCTTAGCGCTGCC
Organism: Noctua janthe; assembly: GCA_910589295.1. NCBI lineage: Eukaryota > Metazoa > Arthropoda > Insecta > Lepidoptera > Noctuidae > Noctua > Noctua janthe. The sequence continues at coordinate 11,239,184 of OU342552.1, forward strand.
CAGGGCGTTCTACCGGACCTACATTTGCCGATAGGCTGTCGTAACAATATAACCTAACTTACTTATTTAAAATTAGAGTGGAAGTACTTTCTGTGTCACCGTATTAAGGACGTGAGTATAACAGTAGAATCATTAAGATACAATTAATGAGCATTTGTGACATCACTGTGAACTTTTATAACCCGCATAAGTACACAATGTTGCCATTCAAGCCCGCAATAACGCCTGTAGTAGGTAGGTAGTACTACAGATCATTAACACCTGACATTACCTACTATGCATAACACCTTTTAAGCAGGAACTGACTTCTTTAGCAGATAGGTACTTGACATAAACCTTGTGGTAAAGGATGCGTTTGCGTAACAGCAAAGCTTCTAGATTGACAAACCTAGGCTTTATTTCGAGGTCCTCTGGAGCACTAAAGCCCTCAGAAAAACAAAATTTAATTAAAAGACGGGAGCAAGATGAAAGAGGATTATTTATTATTTTCTTTTTCATAGGTAGGCACTTCATTTAGTAGAAGCCGTTCATATCACTATAACTCCTAAGTTCTAACACATACATAAGAAAACAATATTAATTGCGATGAGGAATATTCGATTAATCGGTATTATTGTAAACGAGCTTTTTAACTAAACAGTTGTTCTTTTCTACCGAGAAGGCCACCGGATAGCTACCGGATAGCCTTTTAAAAAAAATAAAAAACATTCTAATGCAAAACAGCTATTAACCTCGGTTCACGTTCACGCATAATTATCTGAGGCTCAGTAATAATAACGTAATCTAAAACACCGCGAAATAGAGGTTTCCACTAAAAGATTACACATCAAAAATATTGCACATGGCCGCCCAACTGGTTATTTTATTTTAAACCGAGTAAACTATAAAATAATTACGAAATGATTAAAATGCTTCTATTTTTAGATTACGAGCTAAAGTGACCTTAAGGCTTCAATCGGACTTGACAAACAGTTCACGGCTTACTTGCCTTGAGTTACTGCGAACCGTACCTAGTTTTGAACGATAATTTCCCATGATGGTCGTCGATTACGTTTTTATCAGCATTTGTTATTGTTACTTCATTAATGTATTATCTGCGTAGCCTTTTTCCCAACTATGTTGGGGTTCACTTCCAGTCTAACCGGATGAAGCTGAATTCCAGTATTTTACATGGAGCAACCTATCTAATCTCCACAACCCAGTTACTACTGGGTAAAACGATACTCCTAGGTAAGACTGGTTGTCAGACTTTCGGGCCACTGAGTACCTATAACGACTGCCAAAGATCTACAAATGACACGGAGGAAACTCGGTAGGTATGTAACGGGCGGTCACCCATCCACAGACCAACCTTGGCAAGCACAGCTTAACCTAAAGATCGACCCGAGTGGCTGTTATTATTTAGCCACGAGCTGTAACGAGCTCAATCTAATCAGGGCAATTAATGAATCATGTATTCGTTTAATATTCTTATAAGTATTTCATGGGAATTAGCTGACCAGTGACCACGCATAGAGTAGAGTAATGCAACATTCAAGAAGTAAATAATCAATTTGTAAAAAAACTAATACTGAAGGCTACTCAACTCAACACTATTTGTGCCTTGCAAGTTGCAACTCGCGAACCCGCGACCAAGGAACTTTACACTTGATCCGCGCTCAGGATTTACTGAGTTGTGTTACATTTTATCAAAATTGTTTTTGCTAGTTAATAAGTTTAAAGTCAAAGCGGAATGCCTAAAATTGGCGCCTTTTTTATTATATATTTGTTTACAGATAAAGTGGCAAACGAAACTTATGATGACACAATATACCTCGCTCGAAACTTAGTCCGAACGGATATATAAAGGGTGTAAATAGACCCTTAACATAACCAAAGGGCACTTGTTCTCCCCGTTTTTGCGATCATTTTTTTTATTCTAGACCATACCTTCTAGTTACGGAGCTATGTGAAGGGTTTGTTGACCGGGTGTAAACAGACGGATATGTGAAGGGTCTGTTTACACCCGGTATACAGAGTGTAAACAAACCCTTCACATAGCCGTCAACCAAGCATTCTGTACATCAAACTAAGTTACTTTACGCAAAAATTATTGCAGGGAATCGACTTTTTTTTTTAGGTGAAAAATCACGTATTACGGTAGGACTCGATGGAAAGCACTTATAGCATTGTGCTGATGAATGGATTGAATAGTAGGAGGGTCGTGGAGGTGTGTAAAGTAAAAATCTTACATTAAAAACATGTATTAAAAAAAATAACTTCTGAAAAAGTTGGAACTTTCACCTTCAATATCTCCGTAACTAGAAGGTTCCCAGGTATGGTCTAGAACAAAAAAATGATCACAGTGACGGGGAGAACAAGTGCCTTTCGTTTATGTAAAGAGTCTATTTACACCCTTTAGGTTGGAATTTATGCATAACGTTATAATACGTTTATTTTAAAATTATCATCTTACTTATTGTATTTTTTTTTTTTATATTTTAATCTGATACTATTATTACCAGTGATCGGAATAGGCTAACTATATTTACCTAAACTTCACAGGAGAACAGAGACAGAAAGTGGAGACTTCCTTACGACAATTTTTTTTCCGGGAGTCGGGAAATATCTTCAGAAAGTTGAAAATAAGCTTTATTTAAGATGTGTAAAGGCTATTTTTAACTAAACTTGCAATCAACAAATCTTAGGAATTTTCACTAAAACTAATATAACTTAAATCATGTATTAGAATTATCCTTAAACTGACCGTTGTTGCATCAAAGTTTTCAATACATAACATTTGTCAATGTGTAACACCTAAGTAAAACTAATTTCTAATTGCATAAAAGGTACTTCGATATGTATTTCAAACGTAGGTACTGTAGAGTAATAAAAATAAGTTAGAATATAGAATTTTAGGTTTTACGGTCTGCGAGTGCATAAATCTGTTTGAAATTATAAACTATTTCTTTTTCTGAGAATTAAAGGCCTAGAAGTCGGTTAAAAAGATATCAGAGCAGGTACCGGTTTCTATTGTTTAGCGAAAGAGGTAATAATGTCCTACATTTAGCTTTCATTATTTGAATAATGAATATGAATATTTGTGAAGACATTAGGTTAGGACAAAGGTTGTTTTTATTATCTGTAAGAAGATTAGTGTGGAATTTTATTACAGTATTTTAAAATCCCAAAGCCAATGACAAACTGCTCCATATAATTTTTTTTTTGACTACAAAAAATTGTGCATATTGCATAAAAAAAAGTAAAATATATACTTATTGACAAAACGTCATGTATTCAGTGATTTGATACAACGGTTAGTTTAAGGATCGTTAATATAATTCGAATACGTGAATTAAAGTTAGATTATTTATTTCGGGATTATACGTGAAAATCCCGAAAATTTGGTAATTGCAAGTTTAGTTAAAAATAGCCTTTACACATCTTAAATAAAGCTTATTTTCAACTTATTGAAGATTTTTCCCGAATCCCGGGAAAAAAAAATATAGTCGTAAGGAAGTCTCCACTTTCTGTCTCTGTTTTCCGAAGTTTAGACAAATATAGTCAGCCTATTCCGATAACCGAGACTGATAAATTAGTTACATGTATATATTTTAAATAAGTATCATAGTTATACATAATAGTATTTTCTTTATATTTTTTGGTTTTATACTGTTTTGGAAATATAAACAAAAAAATATAGTTCTATACGTATACAGGTTGTTCGTATGTATACGGTTACCAAGGCGAATGCGCCGGCATTTGATGCAATATTATGACGCTAGATTCTAAATTCTAGAGTCTAGAATCTAGACCCTCCTGCGTCAAAATATTTCGTCGGTAAAAAACAAATATTCCATACGTTTCAACCGTGTAGGTAAGTATTGCACTTTTGTATGAATACTTATTTTTTTTTAAATAAGAGAAGAACTTTTATTTAACTCCATTCCATGATCCTGTATTAAATGCATCCTACACAATGTATTAAGTTTGTTCCATTGAGTGCTGCCGTAAACCGTGATTTTTCACATAAAAAAAAAAGGTTTGCCCAGTGTTATGGTTTCGTGATGGGAAACGCTCATTATGCAAGTGATAGGTCCCTATTTTATTAATTTCTCATAATTGGAAATTCCGGACGTTTTAGAATTCGCCCCGCATTTCGGACACTGAAGGAAAATCAACCAGGCAACCCTAGTTTGACCAGATGCACTTTCACTGTTCGCCCAGCAGACGCGATCGCCAAAAATTACCACACGTATCGAAAGCGAATAGTCCGGTGTCTTTCGAATCTCGGAGCTGTTCCGGACAGGTTCAACCCGATTCCGGATCAGTAAGAGTGTGGCCACTCCTATAACACGAGCTCCATGGGGCTGAGCTACAACATTACAACCCACCTGAGCCAATCTGATATTCTAACATCCTAAGGCTAGTTAGGACTGAGTGGTCTAGGACAAGCCTATTTATTGGACAACCGGGAGTGACGGTTAAACGTGGTATCATGATGTGGGTACCCAGTTCATAACACACGTTTGATGAAACTACTTTATTTAAAAACCCACGACTTCATAAAACATGAAGATTTCTTTGTTATATTCTGATTTGGACTCTTAATCTGACGGCAGAGACGCCTTTGCCGTGCTGCGGGACATAACAGGTGCATGATGAATTCATCATTATGAACCTGTTATGTCCTGCAGCACGGCAAAGGCGTCTCGTTCTGGAATAAATTATCTAAATCATGGTAAAACCGCATTAATATGCGTTATGGCAGATAAGAAGAATAACGCGGGCAGACAGACAGACACCAAAATATACTCTTATTTAAAAATAAAATGCATGGTGCATCATACAAAATTCGTACCGTTAGTTTTGGACCGTTAGTTCCGCTATCATCTGCATCTATCATATGCATCCCGTAACTAGAAGCATGGTCACACCATGCTTCTAGTTACGGGATGGTTGATAGGTACTCCGGTCTTCCAGCCCTATGAAATGACGGTGATGGCTCCATTAGAACAAATTTAAAACTGATTGTTTTATTGTCTCCATCGAGACGGTAAATGTCGTGGGTAGGTAGTATGTATTTACTGAGCTATTTAGTGTATATGTATAATCAATACATTAACATGGCTGTTGATATATCGCTAGTTTGGGAAAAGAATGACATAACTCAAAAATTAGATTTTGCGATATTTGTAGTTGAATATAAAATGAACGAAAGTAAGTCTTCTATTAAATGAAGTACCTGTCTAACAATAAAATGAAAATATTTATAGTCTAACTTAAAAATAAAGTGCTGCCCTGTATTTATTATTTTTTGATACAAACTATTAACTAAATAATTATTAACTATTACCTAATTTGGAGATATTCAAAGAGTGTGTCTTGTTTGGAGCTCTTCAGTCGTCACGAATAATTTTACAAGTACAAGTAAGTACTTCTACACATTTATATTCGTAATTGGATAATTACGAATTTAAAAGTCTAGAAGCATAGTTAATAAGAATTTTTTTTTAATGTAAGCACTTACTAACAACGTTATATTTTTGGGGCCCGTACAACATTTTATAACTTTTGGTTTAGGTATGAACCTTAAGCCTGTGTTTTGTCTGTGTGCTATGTGCACACATAATGTATAACCAGCGACCTGCCTCTACTTCCCACGGCGCAACCTATCAAGTCCAACTAACTAAACCCATCTTTCAAGCTGGAACCAACCATTCACATTCACACAATTTTATTGACATGGATTCTATGGTTTCGGATACGTCGCGTGTAGGACCACGTGATACGTGAGTTTTATATATTAAGATATAAAGCCTTTATTTACTAATATTATTAAAACTAGTCACAACACAAAAATTAGACTGGAAAACTGGAACATATTTTGCGGTCGAAAAAGATTTATCACTGCCTAAAATCCTGCCTTTTCAAACAATGTGTCCTACCAACAATAACCTACCTACGGTGCAGAGGCATGAGCGCTCACAAAGGAGACTGTCCACCGAGTACGAGTGTCACAAAGGGCCATGGAGCGAGTCATGCTCGCCCTCTTAGATCAAGTGCGTAACATCGAAATCCGCCGTCGGACTAAAGTCTACACCGCGCCGTCGTCGTCAGGGACATCTGGCTAGACGCGGAGACGGCCGATGGAGCAAGACTTTGGCCGAGTGGTGGTCAACGTTGGGCCAAAGAAACCAGGGCCGTCCTAAAGCTCGACGTCAAAGTCGTGGGAAACACTTGAATAAAGCGCACGCCACACCGCCAGCTACGTACCCTTTTCATACGCCGTTCGGCTCTTTCGATAGTTCGCGGTGTGAACCGAACCTATGAAAAGAGGTGAAACGATGCTCGCTCGCTAGCTGGCGGTGTGGTCTACGCTTAAGTGACGCACAGAACCGGAAAGTGTGGCAGAAAAAAAGCGAGGCCTTTGTCAGCAGTGGTTAATTCCGGGCTGATATAACCCAAGATACTTAAAAAAATAACCAAAAACTTTATTGCACTGCGAGGATTTAGTCAATCACTCGCTAATTGAAGTGCACACATAAGTACCTACCAATCCCTAGCAATAAGTTGGCCAATTTTCAGCGGAAACATATTATACAGTAGAGAGACATAGAGCGGAATAAAAATAAGGCAAAACACAAAGACGATGTAGCCCAAAGAGTCCAGGCAAGGAGGCTGGTGTTGGAGTAGCAAGAAGGGCAAGTAAACGTGGCATCATGAAGCCACGTACAAAAACTCAAGACATGTTTACCCCATGGAAACATGTCTTGAGTTTTTGTATGTACGCAGAAACTACAGAGCGTTTCCTGCTATGATCATTACCTTCCCCTATTGCATCGTCTACGTTCATACATCTGGTCATACACGAGTTCCGGTTGCGACATATCCAGTAGATATTACAAAAAAAATGAAAAATTACAAACAATAAATTAAATTTTAAAAGTTTAGTACCTACACTTGTACTATTTATTCTGTGCCCGTACGTAGTTGGAAATCAACGTCGGTGAACACCCCTTTGTTATTTTTGTCCGTTTTTGTAATCTGAAAGTGGGCCCTTGCCCTCACGTCCCCTATCTGGAACTTTTCAAATCTGGCTATTCTGGCAATTTCTGGCTTTTTCTCACCACGCCCTACCTACTCAGCTAAAATATATGCTAGCTAAAAAGCCCTCGCCTATCATGTTGTAGAAGCAAGCTTAAAGATACAGAACCATAAGGAGACTAATTTACGTAAAATAATGTTTTATTTTAATAGACACTAATTTAAATAGTAATTAATAAAGAACTAAGTACCTGCATTAATTGTGTTTATTAAATTATGGGATATAATTCTGTTGTTTTTGTTTATGCACCGTGAAATGGTATGGCAGATTATTTTAATCTTTAAATTAATTTGGATGTCTGTGTCTACCTACTTTTAGTGTTAAATTGTGAAGATGTTAGGAACTAAAGCATAGGTTCTACTTCAAACAACACATGTTTGCAATTAACTAAGAATATCGTCGGGGATAATGCAAATCCGCGAATCTACCATACGTAAAGTGCGCGTATCTGCACTACGTGTAGGTTTACAGGGGAAGGTTATAATTTTTTTATTTTTTTCTACGATTTTTGACCTCATTTTTACATGAATAGTAACAATTCATTTGTTCTATGTATTGTTAACAGTAGAAATCTATTAAATTCATTAATTTAGTCGCTACGACAATGCGTCATTGAAATTGGCTACATTTGTCAGATAAGCGGAATTATCCAATGCTAGTTCCACGGATTTGCACTATTCCCGACGACATTATACTTAGATAATCTGTGTAGTTATACAACAACAAAATTATGTCTGACTGATGTTTTCAAAACGCCTATCATATTGGTTTACCACAAGATGAGAATTGCTAGACTGTAGCCATGAAAGTAACTATTTTGCTGCCCTGGCACTGCCTACGTAGGTACATTAATGTCTCAAATCAGTTTATCTTGTAAAGCTTACGACAACTTTTGCACTAAAGGGTATTTGGGAGGTAAGTCTGTAGGTTCACATAAAGTAAGATCAGCGAATGGGACGGGAAGAAACCTTTAATGAGTAAATCAGGAACAAAGGGAAAAACTAGTTAAGGATGTTACATGGTCAAAGAAAATTCAGAGATGGGAATCAAATTCTAGATACACTTATGGAACAAGATAAGAACAGATAGGAGAACCTAGGCGAAAACGCTTTCAAATGCGTCTCGTATTTCTACGACATTTTTGACCGTTATGTCATCGCTATCGCTGCTAGGATGCAGGAGGTTTTGTTTCCACCAGTGATGTGCGAGGTAGCTGGGCGGTGCGAGGATGCGTGGCGAAGCTGTGGAACGGAGTGAGCGTTTCCACCAGAGATGTGCTAGGCCGCTGAGAGGCCGGACCGTCGTTGCGTACCTTAGTCGGCAAAAACGGAACCCTTATAGGATCACTTTGTTGTCTGTCTGTCTGTCTGTCTGTCTGTCTGTCAACACCCTTTTTGCTCAGGAACGCGTGGAGGTATCAAGCTGAAATTAATATCTAATACTCAGGTCTGCAACCCCTTGGAGCAGTGAGCTCATATTTTGTGATTGCACAAGGGAATCAAAACCTATAGGGTACTTCCCGTTGTACTAGAATGATGTAATTAGGCAAGAAGCAATGTCTTACAGCACGTGTAAAGGAAAAAAAACAGAGAACCGTAAATAAGTAGTTGAATAAAAAATACCTACAAGTTACGAAACTCGTGGTGCGCGTGTCCAACTCGCAATTAGCCGATTTTTTTTAATGTTAATTACCTATGAAAATGTGTGGGTTCAGAATGATGTACGTGGTAACCGTTTAAGCGTTTGTGTCCCACCCATCCACGTTGTATAAATAATCTCATGTGCACTTCCTTCAAGAGTATACCATCAGATATTTTCGTAAAATCTTCTTCAAGATTTCCCTTTAAACAGATTACCTTAAAAGGTAATTTAAGCGTTAAGTATTGACATGATCAACAACAAAAAATAAAGATAAGAAGTTGAAGGTTGGTGTTTTTTTAGAATAGGCAACTAAAAAAGTACAGGATTCTTATCTACTTACTTAAATATAGATTTAAAAACAAACCAATGTCTATGTCTAGTTTTACTAGCAAAAAAACAAATACTTGAATGAATGGTGAACTACAATCGCGGTCAAATAATACGGGTCGATGACGAAAGTCATTTTAATTTACAAATACATAATGAAACTCGCAAGAAAGTAACTTTATATTTCAACGAATTTAATATCGTATGAAATAAAACCTTGAATAATCTACAACGTAATTAAATAAAGGTAAAATTTTGAAAAACCTAGAATTTGGAGTTAAACTCTATTCGCGGTTGTTTTTTTTTTGCTTGTTTTCTCACTTTTGTTTTCTCTCTGTCAAATCAAAATGATAAAGGGCGGCCATGGTCGTCTTTCACCGTCATTATTGAATACCTATAATATAGCTAACACCAGAAGAATGTACACGTATCGCGATATCGTCACTATGTTAGAAGAAGGCAGAAGTATAGCAAGAACAACATACGCCTTATTTTCTACAGTAGAGCGAGTCGTCCAAAGTTTCCATCAAACTGGGCAGGACATGACATAACACAGAACCGGCCAACCGAGATGTACTACGGCTCAAGAGGATCGCTTTGTTGTTACGGACATGTTTCGAAATCGGAATATTTGTATTTTTTTATAATGTAATTTTGACAATTAAAATAATAATGTTTCCAACGTTTGGTGTTGTTTTATTAACTGCTAAATTATCTTATCATCATACAGCTTCATTCATGCAGCGTAATTTTGGTTTTTCGTACTGACTCGTATTCTTTGTCCTGCTAATTTAATGTAAGCTATTTTTCTTGTGCTAGCGGAACATTGTAATTTTTTAACCTTGTGTATTGTCTGGGTCACCAAGATACAGGCTATGCTTAGTTTGGGACCCGCTGTTAAACCTGTCAGTATTCTGTTGTGTAAGTTAATAATAAATGAATTTGAATTTGAATGAATTTGAGTGTAATAATCTAAAACAAAAATATACAAAGTAGATTTGTATCGTTATGTATTCGGCTAGAAGTTTTAAGGTTCCTTACCTAAGTCGGTAAAAACGGAACCCTTATTGGATCACTTTGTTGTCCCTCCGTCTGTCAAGACCCTTTTTCTCAGGAACGCGTAGATGTATCAAGCTGAAATTAATATTAAATACTGCTACCCCTTGGAGCACGAAAAAAACCAACTTGTAAGTCAACGGGATCAAAAGATACGACCGTTTATGTCGAATATTTTGCGATTTCACAAGGGAAGTACTTCCTATTGACCTAGAATCATGAAATTATACAAGAAGCAATGTCTTGCAGCACATGTAAAGTAAAAAAAAATAAGAAAACAGTAAATATGTTGTTTAAAAAAAAATATCTACAAATTTATACGGAACCCTCGGTGAGCGAGTCCAACTCGCAGTTTGCCTGTTTTATTACATTTGATTCCGAATTGCATAGATTGGTCGCTCAATCAATCGGAATGCATTATGCAATTACGCATAGAATTAATTAATCATCAATCATATTAAAATAGTCGATCAACGAAAACGGATAAAAATAGCTCCAGCATTTCAAAGTAAAATAGTTATGGTAATAAATTGCAAAATAATTTTAATCTATACTTTTACTTTTACTTATAAAGATGAATTTTTTTTTGTTTGTTTGTACCGAATAGGCTCCGAAACTACTGGACCGATATGAACCATTTTTTCACCAATAGAAAGTAAAATTATCAGGAAGTAACATAGGCTAAAAATGGCGTGCGCTGAGAAAACTATTGATGATACCTACAAAAAAGTCCGGAAGGCACTTGTTCTCCACGTTTTTGCGATCATTTATTTGTTCTAGACCATACCTGGGAACCATCTAGTTACGGAGATATTGGGGGTCAAATATCCAACTTTTTCACAAGTTTTTGTTTAAATAGGAACATGTTTTTAATTTAAGATATTTACTTTACACACCTCCACGACCCCCGTACTATTCAATTCATCTATCAGCACAATGCTTTGAGTGCTTTCCATCGAGTCCTACCGTAAAACATGATTTTTCACCACAAAAAAAAAGTCGATTCCCAGCAATAATTTTTGCGTAAAGCTACTTAGTTTGATGTACAGAATGCTTGGTTAACGGCTATGTGAAGGGTCTGTTTACACCCTGTGTATTATAATACCTGACTAAGTAGATCTTCGTTTAACCTTTGAAAGATTATGTAGTAGATACGGATTGGATTAGATTCTAAGAATATTGGAAAAAATATAATACTTAGAATTGTGGTAAGAATTCAATGTAGAAATTACTATGTTTAATAATTTATTGTTATAATTATTTTGCTATGCAGGTCAATTACTAAACGGAATAGCTTTTCTTAAATTATTGTCAGACAGCTGTCACTGATTGTGGCTGATTGTCACTGCGATATGAAATTGCATAAGTTACAAAATAGCTAAATTTAGCACTAAGAAAGGATTTTTTTTAAATGTCTGCAAGCTCTACTGCCGAGCCGACCATGAGATGCTGGGTTCGGTTCCCAGCTTGGGCAAACGTTCTTTCTGTCAGGAATTTCTGAGTAAAAGCTATGAAATCTGGATTGGAGACAGGTTGATGGCAATAGGCTTGCCCCTAACATACATAATTATGGGACTTGAACATAGCTGGCGAAATGTGAATGCAATATTAGGTATTTAGGTCCATTTCTGCCTTTGCCTTCGGGGATCACAAGTGTGATGCTATCTATACTAATATTATAAAGAGGAAAGATTTTTTTGTTTGTTTGTACCGATTAGGCTCCGAAACTACTGGACCGATTTGAACCATTTTTTCACCAATAGCTAAACTATCAGGAAGTAAAATATAATTATTTTTTTTTAAATTAGAGATCCTTAAGAAAATTGCAATAATGTAACCCAAAGTAGCAAAATTTTGACTATAAAAATTCATTATTTAACGTGCGCTGAGAAAACTATTGATGATACTTAAAAATGATGTACTACATGATTAAAGTACTCATTATTACCTACAAAAAAGTCCGCGAGAGCATATATGTAACTATCATAGTTAAGTCACAATAGCAGCTTTTGTGTTCTAAAATTTCAATAGATCGCCCCAGTAGAAAAAGTTGGTTACGTTCGTATCGTAGTGTTAATTCTTATTCAAATAAATAGTTTTATTATCGAGGGTATTTATGTAGCAGTAATATACTGAGTGTTCAAGAAGAACTTATCATCAATATGTAAGATACATGCAGCGACATCTATTGAACCAAAATGGTAGTAATTAATAAAAATGTGCTCAAAAGGTAACTTTAAAATTGATTGACCGGCTTTGTTAAAAAGTTATGATAGCGTACTTTAGATTAGTCTACATGACACTGCTTTGAAAATCTACATAGCCTATACCCTGTAGAGTGTGTCTTCGATCACTTTCCATGCGCTTTGCATACGGAAGGCAGTTGCAAGAGGTCCGCAAGAGTTTACGTTTACGTTTTTATCGTGTTTGGGCTCATTTCATGCATCTTGATGAGAACATTAAACCTAACTGGCAGTTTGCTGAACTGGGCCTATTTGGCGCAGCCGTGAGACACACAATATTATCTCCTTTTTTTTTTGTTGTTTAATTTTAACATTTTTATTGTATAAATTTAAGATTTTTTTATTTCTTAAATATTTTTTTTGTGCTTGTTGTGTGCACTTGTGGCATGGGCCAAATAAATACCTATGTTTTCTTTCTTTCTTTCTTCTTTCTAACTAGAGTATGACTTTCATCGGCTGTCTAATGATGGAGGCGGAAGGCAGTTGCAAGAGGTCCTCAACAGTTTACAGCGGCTCATTTTATGCTCCTTGATGAGAACTTTAGATCTAGCTGGTGTATGACTGTCATCGACGGTCTACCGATGGAAATGAAAGGCCGTTGCAAGAAGTCCTCAACAGATTACAGCAGCTATATTGTTCTTGGGCTCATTTCATACGCCTTGGTGAGAACTTTAAACCTGCCTGGAGTATGACTGTCATCGAAGGACTGACGATGGAGACGGCAGGCAGTTGCAAGAGGTCCGCAACAGTTTAGAGCAGCTTTATCGTGTCTCGGCTCATTTCATGCACCTGGATGAGAACTTTCGACCTAGCTGGAGTATGACTGTCATCGAGTGTCTAAGGATGAAGACTTAAGGCTGTCGAGGAAAGCCCTATTTGGAAAAACATAAGTAGAATATTTTAGCGATTAATGCAAATATTTCCGAGAAATTAAATTGTTACATACTTGAATCTTTACCAATATTATAAAGATGAAGAGTTTGTTTGTTTGATTGGTTGAACGAGCTAAATTCAGGAACTACTTTTTCGAATTGAAAAAATATTTTAGTGTTGGATAGCCCATTTTTCGAGGTTATGCTTATAGATTCTATAAGATCACGCTACAACCAATAGGAGCTCAGCATCAATGAAAAATATTGAAAAATATTATACAAAAACAGGGAAAATGTGTGTGTGTGTGTGTTCCTTTTGAGAGCTTCCGTTGCATGCACTGTGTAAACGGTTAAAGTTACGCAACAATCATGAGTCCGTGATAGCATATGTCTATCTTTTAAGGTTGACTCACACTCTCTCTAACCCTCTCTCTGATGTGGCGCAGACGAAGTTGCGCGGGTCAGCTAGTATATGTATAAATTATGAAAAATATGCCAAAAATCAGGATAAATTCATTAGAAAGTTCAATTAACCAAGCAAACTTTACATGAGGTGACAAAAGAACTGTTTTACTTGAACAACTAAGTAACCAACACAACAAAAAAGATTACGTCATGCGGAGGGAATGGAGCCGAAAATATTGCTTTACTTTCTAATCATGACCGGCCAATATACTATCGAGATCGAGAAGGTAGGTAGGTAGTAGCCTAGGTACACACTGCAAAACATCAAGTTTTACGTTTCCGGTATAACATGGCTTCGGTTTGTATAGATTTACCGTACAATTAGAGATCCGCATAAACTGGTTTTGTATAATTGGACTGGTCGTCGTGCGTAATGGTCAGAAAAAATCACAACGATTAGTCACGAAAGTGGGGGGGGGGGGGGGGATAATGTGACAAGTAACTTGTATTTTAGAGCGACCAAAAAACAAGAATTTATTTTTACCAGTATTTTTGATGACTTGAACTAAAGAAAATGACACCTAAGACAGAGGTTCTGTACCTAAGAAAATTGTTTCGGTCCATCGTACACTCTGTATACAAAAGTGGTTTAACACTGTCGATGTTTAAGGTCATGTAGTACAAGATAAAAAAAACTTTGTCAACATAACGTTCGGCCTTGACCGTTTCTCCGTTTCTCAAATGGTTTTTTGTGGACCTGTTGATAGTTGCTAAAAAGATCACTCTGCTGAAATTTAAGATGCTGTACGATTGTCTACTTCTTTATATTCGAAAATGGACTACCTGAAACTGACCAATTTTCCCAATCAACCTAGAATTTAATGCTTAAATAGCGATAAAGTTGAAAATCTATTAAAGAAATTTGACAGATTGTAGTAAGTCGATGCGCTGGCGACTGTACGTAAAATTTCGGAGTGCGTGGTTTCGAAAACTCGTAATCCGTCTCCTCCAAAACGGCTTGACTTATGTTAATGTTTATTTTACTGTGTTTAAGGTATTACCCGGATGGTTCTTAACTATAGTTTGAAACGATAGGCTGCACTGTGGTTGACATACAAAATCTAGGCGCACGAATTCGCGAGCAAATAGCTAGTTTCTCTGTCTCAACAGGAGTACCTACATAACTTATGATAACCTCGACCTTCACTCTTTGAGTTGTCAATAAGTAGGCTTTATTCAATGTATAATAAAGAAACTTTAAATCCGACTAATGAACACTTTACTTAAAATTGTTTGACTCATTTAAGCGGTCGGTCTACAGTTGGGTACTAAAGCTTCTTGAGGGGAGAAAAAACAGTTTACATTTGTTAAATTGACTGCCTCGTTGGTCTAAAGCAAGGCTCCGCATTGTAAGTTAAGGTCAGGAAATAGGGCCAGGATACAGATGAAATTATCGAGGTCAAAAAAAAACTCATAATGCTTTGTTACTGAATACCACTCTGTTATTTTGCCTCATCTAAGAATCATCATCATCTGCCTAGCCTTTTCCCAACTATGTTGGGGTCGGCTTCCAGTCTAACCGGATGCAGCTGTATACCAGTACTCTACATGGAGCGACTGAGTTTTTGACCTCCACAACCCAGTTAGGGCTGGTTAATACGATACCGATTGGTAAGACTGGTTGTCAGACTTTTTGGGCCATTGACTACCTAACGACTGTCTAAGATCTACAAATGACACCCGGGACCAACGGCTTAAGGTCACGGCACGCCACGGCTGTCACGGCGGTCGGTACGTCGTCGGCGTCGTCGTTTGTCTCATCTAAGATTATAGGGTATTTTTTCCATCACGTTAGTCGTAGGTTCTAACTTGTAAAATGAGTACTTACTGGATAGGTTCTACGTGTCTTTCAAACGTATATTATAATCAGCATAATCAGCCTTTTAATGTTCCCACTGCTGGGACGCAGGCCTCCTCTCTATGAGAGGGATTGGGCTATAATCCACCACGCGGGCCCTGTACGGGTTGGTAGATGTCACATGTCTTCGAATTTTTGGTTCTAGGACATGCCGGTTTATTCACGATGTTTTCTTTCACAGTTTTGAGAGCAGTGGTGATGAAATAACTTACACAAGGTAATGAGCCTGGCTGGGTTCGAACCCACGACTTACGGCTCGAAAGTCGGGGTCTCCACCACTGGGCCACCGCTGCTCGCAAATGTATATCGTAGTTGTATAAAAATTGATTAACTTAGTGTAAGTATTATTTGGCGGTCCAAAGTTTGACCTTCCGCGGTCCGGATACGGACCGCCGACCACAGGAGCTGTCCTGGTTTCGATCCCAGGTCGGGCAAGGTGATATTGAGTTTTCCATCAGAAATCTCTCAGTAGCAGCCATGGTTGATGGCAATAGTTACCCCTTATTAATATTACTGGCGAAATGTGGGTACTTATACTACTAGGTAGGAATACGTCTGCCCAGGTGTAGTGCTACGTTCATAAAGACTCCAGATAGAAATGATAAAATTGATGACCTATAGCTGTTTTGACATGGAAAGAAAAATTAACCACGCCACCGCCGCCGCTAACGTCACCGTAAGACCTTATTAATGGAACGAAAATTTCGAGAGCTGTGAGCAGGGTGCGATGGTCTAATTGGTTAAGACGTCCGGTGTACTGAATCGGAAGGTCGCAGGTTCAAACCCTGCGAGCACTAGAATTTTTCTTTCCATGTCAAAACAGCTGTAGTTCTCTATGCAGGGTTTGCGTATAAAAATATAAAAAATTGATGACCTGTTTTTCTTCATATTACAATATCAGTATATAGAGAAATAAGTAGAAAGATATCTGTACAAGTAGACACCTAGTAACAAAAGCAGGCAAACCAGCTAACAGTGAGGTAAACAACTTATTACTAGCTGACATTGATCGACCTTACTTATGTCTACATACCTACCCTTGCTCGAAAATGTGTAGTGTTAATTTTTGAAGAATGAATCATGTATATGATAATTACTTATGAAATCCACGGAGAATACGTCTAAATGGAAATCATCTGGACATCATTTTAGTTACGCTTACGGCTAAGACCCAGTTTTCACCGAGCAGAGATTAGCGGAACGGAGACGAGACGTGCGGAATCAACCAATCACATTTGATGAAATCCACATCGCATCTCCCGTCGCTCCTGTGATTGGTTGTACCTTGCACGCCTCCGCACCGCTCCGCTTGTCTACGCTCGTCTTCGTTTTGGTGGAGTATGGGCCTAAGACATTAATTAGCACACACATTAAACTGTATAAGAGGTGAAAGGGAACATCGCATACAAGAAGTGGCAGATTTATATCTACTTGTATTGTACCTGTTTACTACTTAATAAACATGGTAAATAACCCGTTTTATAGGTGTATCGCCGTTGACCCCACCGGCCGTAGCCCCACTGGTGGGGTCACCGGGTAATGATTGAAATAATTAAAATTTGTTCCCGTTGACCGACCCCACCGTATTTTTTAGTACCTAATAAAATATTACTCAAAAACATTGCATGGGATCGAGTAGTGTTGTGCTAGTTATGGGCAGTATCCTTACGAACAGTACTAGGCGGGCAGGAATCTAAGAAAGTATTTATTACTTAAAGACCGTACCTATAGCCAGAATTATTAAAATGCATATTATCGGGAACTCAATTTATTTTGTGTTATTTTGAGTTCCCGATATTTCGGCACTGTTGCAAGCACCATGATCACGGATAAACTGTCTGCTCGACCGCAAACACCCACCCGTAATAACTTCAGTTTATCCCCGATGCTTGCAACATTTCTGAAATAACGGGAACTCAAAAAAAAAAGTAAACATGGTAATAAGGGAATTCCGTTTTTAGTAAATCACGCCTGTAATCCCCAAAGGGTTAGGCAGAGGACGTGTACTTAGTAGTACACCCACATTTCGCCATTTTAGTAACAATGTCAGTTTTAATTCTACTCCATTGTTATTTATACTTATCAATACATTTATAAAAAAAAACAAGTTCCTCGAATAGATTCCGTTGCTGACTGACATCATTGATTACAAACAACCGGTCAAGTGTGAGCTCCATTAGAATGCTGAATTCTGCATCTATCAGGACGGAATATAAACTGTGATATTTTACTAACTGTTTTTTTTTGTAATAATAAAGTTTTATTGTAATGAATTGAAATGCTTTTCTTTGTTTATTTTTGCTTATTGAATATGGTATCTTAACTATCAAGTGATATAAATAATCATTGAAGGGGTCGATTCCATGAACAAGTACATAAGTAGGTATTGTTTTTCACACAACCGGATGAACTATAGTTTGAGACATTGTTTACCCATTAATTTATTACTTACACGTATTTTGCTACGGAACTCTGTCTTGGATTTGTCTTCTGAGGTACTTAATGAGGAAGACCGTAATAATATTGACCTTTACTCGTATGTTGTGAGTTTTTATGCAATATTGGTTCCTGTTATTAGGAGCTCATGGCTAAATAATAACAGCCACTCTGGTCGATCTTCAGGGCCGATGGGTGACCACCCATTACATACCGAGTTTCGCAAGGATTTTCAACAAACTATACGGCCTATGGAAACCTCCAATACGAAGGAAAGTTTTCACAAATTACTGTGGAAATGACATTATATACTTTTACCTATTATGTGTCCAGTACATGATTCCAGACATGTTGTTATTTTGATATTACAAACAGACACACCAATTTTATTTATTTGTATAAATGTACATACATTAACGTAGGTACATAGAAACGATAGAAATAAGAAACATTTATTTGTCGCAGGAACATCACACGACGTAAACATTTATAAATACTGACTGTGACCGCGCCAAGGTTTCGACTCAGCATGGTTTTCAGATGCACAAATTATATTTATTACTACTACTACTATTCTATTTATTACACTGTTTTGTGTGAGGGGGGGCCCTTACTCAAAACAGTGTTTGAGAGGGGGAGCTGGTAATCTGTGTGACAGATTTTTCCTAGTGCACATACTAGTCTCCCACAAAGGATTTATCAGATGTAGTGCCTCCATATTTTTAAGGCGCCTTCGTGGAAGAGAAATAAATATTTATTTGGCTAGATCCCGTTTGGTAACTTTACCGATTCGCCAACTAAACAAAATACCATCACAAAAGTGGGGTTTCGTAACTATATTGATCTTCATACATTGAGTTTCGTTTAGTCTATTATATTAATAGTCGATCGCTGACTATTCACAAACAAGTGTCAATCAAACCTTAAGTCTAGATCTATTCGCTTCTAGCTAAACACCGATGGGCAAGATGCCTACACTATAAAGGAATCGCTATGTCATCGGAAAACGAGTTTTCAAACCAACTGCAACATTGCTTAGAAAAGAAACTAGTTCAGCAGGAAAATGCTTGAAAGGCATTATTAGATGTCATGGCTAACAGTCCGTGTGACTCACAGATAACCGTGGAGGTTATCTGTGGTGTAGCTTTAATAAAGTACTTATCCATACTTACTTAATATTAAAAATGCGAAAGTAAGTTTGTTTGTTACCTTTTCCCGCCTAACCCACTGAACCGATCATCCTGAAATTTTGCATAGGTATACGTTGTCAACCCGAAAAAAAGTACTGTTCGCGAGGAAAACAACAACAACGTTTTTATGATAATAGATGGCGCCACCGGTCTTTCGAATTCGAATCATGATTGGGGTATATTATTACAAGCAGAGTACAACCTGAATTGATTGTCAATTCTAAATTAACGCGAGTCAAGCCGCGGGCAAAAGCTAGTTTTTCTTAATTATGCGCGTTTGAAAGGTTGTATTTTAATTATTTTCATGTGCGTTACAATAATTGGTATCATCGGTTTGTTAGCTTGTCTCCGTGATAATAAATATAGCAATAACTTATATTTATGCAGTTTATATAGAAAAGGATACAGAGACATGCGACTATAGCTGGGTTTACAGATTGATAGGAACATAGAAATATCTACATACCTACTTACTTGCCTCAATTTTTTTAAATACTCCATTTTGTAAGTAATCGGTTAGAAGTTTTTTAGGCTTAATTTGTAGCATGTAGAATTCCTTCAGGATCACAGAGTTTTAAAAGAATTAAAATATTAAAAAGTCTTTGTGTGATAGTTAGAAAGTAAAATGGTCGAGAGTTTACGATTATCAACACTACATTGCACGTTTTTTAGCCAACTTCAAAAAAAGGATGATGTTACTGGCAGTCTTTCATTAGCACCGTATATTTATTAAACGGACTAATTGCAAATCTACAGTGTCGGTGGACAAAAACGTCATTTCGTTTGATTGTAGGATGCCTAGATGCCTATAAGTAGTAGCTACGTATTTTCTGCGACCATTGACCTATGCGCTAAACTCGGAAAACTAATAGAAGTGTTTTTTTTTGCGTTTTTGTGCAGGTATTGGATAATAACCAGAGGTCGGAATTAGGTAGAGTTATTTGTGTACTTACACTGATTTCATACAGCGAAAGAATAAAGTGGATATGCCTCAAATCTCGAGATTAATTTTAAGAGCAGAAAAATCCCGTGATTTATTAAATAAAAAAGTTATTAATATCATTAGTGTAATTTTCTTTTACACAATTTAAACCATCCGACATCGGACATCGTGCGCACGCAGCGCAGCAGTTAATGAAAAAATGTCGCTGGTTCGATTCCCGCACGAAACAAATATTTGTATGATCTACAAGTACTCAAGTAGTGGTGCCGGGTCTGTGTATTTGTGTATGTGTGAGTTTAAATATTTGTAAACGCATCCACGTTACAGGAAAAATCCTAGTGTGGGGCAACGTAAATAAAAAATTGTATTGTGATTTAATATAATAAAAATTGTATGTTAATTATCTTTGTTTTATTTGTCTTATCTATCTCTGAGGTTTTATTATTATTTATTTGTAATATTGTTGGCCACACGGGATTATAAATATTATAAATTCCGGGAAATCTCGGGAAGATCCATATTAATATCAACATTTCGATGCAAGTACATAAATAACTCTACCTAATTCCGACCTCTGATAATAACGCAACTAAGCTTAATATAGATGTTTCTTACCTTTATACTTATATATTTTATACTTGTGTTCGGAGTTCTGGACGAAGCTTACTAAAGAAATCATCGTTACGACGAAAAAGAGGAAGAAGTAAGACTAGGCGACACGAGATAAAACCGCGGCTTTGGAAATGGAACTTTTTCTTTAGATTATAGCGTCAATCTTCAAAGGTATGGTTTAATTTGGGGGAAGGAAATCCATACATTGTGAGGCGTTTAACCGGGAGTGGGGGGGAGTCGTGTTGAATATATAACCAATCTCACTAGAGAGAGATCCGGGAGGGGTCTCGGCAAATGTCTCATTTTCCCGCGAGATACAGCGCAAAATTGCGAGAAATGCAATAATATTTAACAAAAATATTCATTGAAAACAAAAAAATAAAAAAAACCAACGCAATCAAGCAGAGATTAACGAATAATGACACTAAAATACCAAAGGGAAGCGGGGGCTCGAAAAATCGACAAAATCGACTCATGTAATTAATGGGGCGTCCATTAATTACATCAGTCGATTTTGTCGATTTACTTACTGCAAAAAGTGTCACTTACTGTTAGGCAAAACCGGTATCGATCTCACATTTCTTTTGGGAGAATAGTGAAATCTACATTAATCATTATATGTTTATTATAGTACATTATAGTGAATATCGTTAACGCCTAGGGAAACGGGGGCACTCGACGATGATGATGACAAGTTATACTACCTAGGTACATACATGTGAGTACTTAAAATTACGTCAAACTCACTATGAACTCGAGAATTTCAAAAACAATTGTCGAGGCTCGATACTATATCCTATCCCACTTAACCTATAATGCAATCAAAACGATGAATCAGCTGATTTTTGTGTCAGTTTTTGAGGTACAGAGACATCAAGCTACAATCTGTCATTTTTTTAAAATAGATTTTCAACTTTATCGCTAAAGCATTAGGTTGATTGGAAAAAATTATCAGTTTCGGGTAGCTTTATGTGCTGTCTGTACATAGACATTCATTTTAAGTTAGGTAAGTATGTCTTTTTATAAACGTTTCTCCTTGCTAGGAATTTCTCCTGTATGGTAGGTGTGTTTACAAACATTTAAACTCATATACATAAACAGCCAGACCCGGAACAACTACCAGTAGGCCGGTTTGTCCGTTTTCACTTACAAAGGCGATCCTTGAACGGGCGATGAAATCGAAATTCCAGCAGTATTTAGGCATTTGCAAACCTATTGCGAGTGCCTAAATACTGTTTGAATCTTGGCTCTTTTTGGTGGCCTAACCGCCATTAGTGTCTAAGGCGTAATCAAAAAAGATTACGACTGAGTAGAGAGTCTACGTTGAATTTGTGCAGTCATTTGTCAATTGTTAAACTGTTAGGTAACACTTTACGAAAATTGTGAATGAATGGAATGGGCCAATGCAACCAAGAGACTTTGTAATACTTGTGCGAAATTATTCTAATACAACATTGAAAGCTTAGGTTCCGGAGTTTTTCTAGACAAAAATGTGTGAGTGAATGTCGGAGAAAACTCTTTTGAGAAATCTTTTGACAAACGTCTTGTTTTGAACAAAAAGACGGCTTAACCTTTTGAACGCTATTGTCGCATATACGTGACAAGCAGAGCGCGTGCCCTGTACGCCAAACGACACAAATATGTGACAAAATGGTAGGTGAAATTGTGGCGCGTTCGTTCAAGCGCATACGGTGAGAATATCCTCCCAGTTATGTGTACTTCGAAGTATTTTCTTTAGATAAGTGCGGCCAAATTCCTGTTGATTATGGACGCTTTGACGTCGGACATACAGGAAGAGGCACCCTGGTGCATGCTGTTTGCCGACGACATTGTTCTTGTCGGTGAAGATGGATCTGAGATCCAGAGCAGATTGGAGAAATGGCAACAGAAGCTGGAGAATGTTGGCTTGAAAATCAGCAGAACTAAAACGGAATACATGTTCTGCGATTTTGGCAGTCTCTCTAGTTCTGGAGCAATAACGCTTAATGGCGCGTTTGTTCCTGTCTGCTCCGACTTTCGGTATCTCGGTTCACTCGTGCAAAGCGATGGCGAAATAGATCGTAGTGTAAAGCACAGAATTAACACGGGATGGATGAAATGGCGCCAGGTCACGGGAACAATCTGCGACTCCCGCATTCCCCTTAAACTTAAGGGGAAGATTTATAAAACAATGGTTAGACCTGCTGTCCTGTATGGATCAGAATGTTGGGCCACAAAAGGGATGAATGAAAGGCATTTGCATGTGGCGGAGATGAGAATGCTAAGGGGGATGTGTGGTGTTACGCGAATGGATAAAATAAGAAATGAGTATATATAAGAGGAAGTTTGAAAGTGGCGCCGGTGACTGAAAAGTTGTGTGGTAATCGGTTGTCGTGGTATGGGCATGTGATGCGGAGGAATTATGAAAATGTTGTGAGAAAAGTTCTGAGTATGAATGTGAATGGGTATATGAGTAGAGGAAGACCAAAGAAACGATGGATGGACTGTGTAAAGAATGATATGGCAAGAAAGGAGGTGTCTGGCGAGATGACGAGTAATAGAGAAGTATGGAAGAAGAAGACATGCTGCGCCGACCCCAAATGAATTGGTATAAGGGCAAGAGAATGATGAAGTGCGGCCCCAAATCTTAAAGATGTGGAAAATAATTCGAAAAGTCAAAAAAGACATAAGTAAATGATTATTAGTTTTCTTCAAATAGGCATACAAAAAACATAACTTTCGCAATTGCACTAGTTAGGTTTCGCAAAGCTTTGAAATATTAATATATAATTCTGGAAATTGAATCACAAATGAGATGTGTTTAAAAGGTAATTCGCGTTGCAATTTTAGTTGTAAAAGAAATTGGTGAGATCATCAAAACAGTCTATTAGTTTTTACATTGACTGCCTCGTTGGTATTGTGGTCGCAAGCGCGACTGCTGAGCATAAGGTCCTAGGTTCGATTCCCAGGTCAGGCTAATTGTTATTGGGTAGCAGCCACGGAGTCTGGATTTGTGCCCGATTGATTGCAATAGGCTGGGACTTAAACATAACTGGCGAAATGTGGGTGTACTGTTAAGCACACCTCTGCCTAGCCCTTTGGGGACAGGCGTGATGTTATGTTATGTAGTTTCTACATATATTTTCTAGAGACCCGCTTCGCACGGGTGCAATGTAGATAATATACAAATACATATAAATCTTCCTCTTGATTCATTCTATCTTGCTGAAAACTGCATTAAAATCCTTTGCGCAGTTTAAAAGATACAGCGTACAAACAGCGGGAGCAACTTTATTTTATATTGTGTAAACATTATGGACCTGCGTGTCGATTGCGGCCCACTACCTCTCACAGGGCGGATGCCTGGGGCCTTTGCCTGTGTGGATGTAATTAAAAAAAAGCGTTTGTCATTAGGAATAGTAGGTAATGCCTACCAACATATAAACAAAAAGGGTTATCATAAGAGTTATCGGAAAATCCAAGATGTCGGTCATAATAGAGCAATTAACAAAGGTCCCATCTCACCTAATTGGGTGCAGCCGGTGCTGGTTGTGTATAATAAGATCATTAATTATAGTTTAAAACGGATAAACAAGGAAACGGGCTATTTAGTAACGAGTAGGTAGGCATAATTATGTTTGCAGTACTAAGAGTGAATTCATTTCGAATCAGGAAAAAATCATTCAAATATAACCGTATGTAATATATATATCTGTATGTAGTTTAGTCACAGGACATTATTTTTCATTTTCAGCATTTTCTACATGATTAAGTTATGCCCGCAGCTTCGCCCGCGTATAGTTCGGGAATTGCCCACAGGATCTTACTTCTGGGATAATAAGTAATCTTTGTGCTATACCAGACTATGATCTATCTCTGTGCCAAGTTTCAATCAGATCTGTTCAGCCGTTCTGGCGTGATTGAGTAACAAACATTTATCCATCCAAACTTTTGCATTTATAATAGTTTATGTAAGAGATTTATGTATGTGTAATATTAGTTTTTACTTTTAAAGTTGAGTAGGTAATAAAGAGTCGTTAGTGTAAGTATTTAATTTTATTTAAGTAATACGCTACTCGTGTTTTTTTTACATGTACTTGACTACCTAACTAACGACTGTCAAAAATCTACAAATGACAGCAGGGACCGACGGCTTAACCTGCTTTCCGAGGCACGGAGGAAACTCGGTATGTAATGGGCGGTAACCCATACAACAGACCAACCTAGGCAAGCACGGTTTATCCTAAAGATTGACCATTGAAAATACTAAAAATAAAAAATAAACCTGTGACTAAACGACTGGACATATTCGATTGAATTTTTTGTATGCAGATTAGGAACGTTCGTGTTGTGACATTTACGAAGTTTAATTTATAGTCCTAATAATGACCTCTCCTCCTTATAGATTTATCTAGTAAAATGAGCATTTGTCATTTTTTTTATAGATAAAACTGTGTTTTTATGCATTCAAATTAAGGCTTGGTATGCAATAAAAATATGTGTATCGAATTTTTTGATTACCGCTTCTCATAAAACGATACGGGAAAACATCGTGAGGAAACCGGCCTGTTCTAGAATCAAAAAATCGAAAACATGTGACATCTACCAACCATCACTGGGCCAGGTGGATTACATCCGTTACAGAGAGGAGGCATTGGTCCCAGCAGTAGGAAATATAGGCTGATAAATTCCAAGCCATAAAAATAAACACACGAAAAGAAGAGATCTCATAAAATTAAAATGATCTAAAGCTCCCACGTCGTGCTTGCATGTATGCATTTTTTGTTTTGTTATCTATATTATGGAGCAACGTTGAAAGTTGTAAATATTCATTAGTTAATTATTATGTTCCGTATATATGGATATTATGTTTGGACCTTATTATAATAATATGAGATTTCAACACAATTTCAATTTTTGCCCGCGACCATCGTCCGTGTGAAATTATTATTACTTGTATCGGATTTTGTTTACAATTTCATGGGTTTTACTTTTTCTGCAAGGAACCTTAATCCTACCTGCCAGTAAAAGCCCCGTCAAAATCGTATAAGCCGTTTCGGAGATTAGACGGAACAAACAGACAGACTAAAATTAAAAAAAAAAACTTGTATTTTCTTACTTTTCAAATGCATTGTAAAACATTTATGGTTGACACTTTACAATAAGCAAAGCTTAATTAGTGTAGTTAACAAAAAATTAAGAGTCACTATGAAAAAATGGATATTCGTTGCGTTATACACATTGATGTGATTATCGACAGCTAATATCATAAAACTCGATGGTATACGTAAAAAACGATTGTGTCATATGCCATACATTTGTCAAGTTAATATAACCTTGTGTTGAGTTCCGAATACATTAACGTTGTTGTTATTTGCAATAGAAAAGTCGATGGTGTCGAAGTTTCACATTGATTATACAGTGTTTTTTTTGTATTGTATGGTATCTGAATTTAAAAATGTTTTGCTCTGCTTTCGTGTAAGGCATCACCACCAGTTAGGTTCTGATCTTAAAAAAATATCATGTTTAAGTTCTGGTCTATTGCTAAAAACAAATGGCTTAATGACTTTCATTGCTGACCGCTACTTTAAAAAAAACCTTTGCTTATAATGTAAGCAAGTGTTCTAAAGTTATTTTAATAAGTTGTTAGTAAGCAAGTTAAGCAACGTTGATATAAATTAATACTAA
The DNA here is from genome assembly GCA_910589295.1 of Noctua janthe. NCBI lineage: Eukaryota > Metazoa > Arthropoda > Insecta > Lepidoptera > Noctuidae > Noctua > Noctua janthe. Next base: position 11,265,581 of record OU342552.1, read on the forward strand.
GAAGGTTCATGGTCGAATGCCTTTAGCGATTCCATAGCCGTATATGTTAAAAAAAATAACTAAAACAAAAATGTCGTTTGTCTAATGTTAGTTGCTAATTTGTTGAATTTACGTACAGCTTAACTCTTAAAAATACGAACTATAAATCCTTATCACCAACAACATCCATTTATTTTCAGGCTACTTTGGCCCATACATAAAATACCTTACATATACATATAATAACATAGACATTAACAGTGTCTCTATTACTTAAATGTGTGCTAGAAGTATCATGAAACAATCGACGTTTAAATACAATGCTATCAAAGTCATTAATGATTGAGTTGTTATTGTTTACGCGGCAATCAATTTATTTGCACAACAAATCGTACCAAAGTACGTAATAAATAAAATAACAGCCACCAATAAACTGCCAAATTTCGTCAATCAGTTACGGAACTTACGAATTTACGTCTAGTTTCCATTATATAAGTTATAGAAACAAACTTACTGTTTTTTTTTGTGACGATGTTGTGGAGCGGTAAAACTATGGCGAAGCGCGTGACGGACAGCCTCTTTCGCGCACCTGTCGTTGTTGACTGAACACAAGCAGCGCCGGCGCACCACAGCGGGCCCTTAGAGATGCCACACCGTCACGAAACCTCCGTATCTCGATTACGAAGATTGTCAACAGAATGTCTCGGCGTCTGCGCGGGAGTATCCGACCCACACCTCTGGCCACGCATGTGCGAAGCCTACTCAACGGGAGCTTCTGTTAATATTGGTCTTAAACGTGTTAATGGCTTCGAGTAGGTACTCAAATAAAAGCTAAATACCGTAACGCAGAGGGCGATCAAATTAAACAAGCGTTTTTTGGTACCTTCTTCGTGTCTCTGCGACTAATAAAAATTCTTCTTTCTTTTGTTTTTGTTATATCATAATGTGACAAATCCTTTTACTTAGAGAAAGGAGTCTGGCGCTGGCGTAGCTTAGGTTTGTGATCACAATTATTTTTATGAAATGTTGATGAGACATGTTAGAGCAAGAAAAACGGCAGGAAAATTTGCGAAATTCGTTTATTTATCACTCAAAATTCCAAATTAAACTCTGGTTACTTTAACTTAGTTTAAATAGATACGTAGTTTTTACACAGGAGTAATCTAGTTTTAAGTAAAGAGGGATAACAATCAATCTTAGAACATTAGGACGCTTCAGTCAATATATTAACTTTTGAATTGGTTACATATATACCGTTGTAACATCCATGTAAAGACGCTGTAGCTAACCATAGAGAAATAAATTAGCCAAGTCTGTCTTTGTTTACAAAGCCCTGAATTTCGGAAAGTAATTAAAGTTTGTTCAATAACTTGATAATTTATAATTTTACACCTAAATAGTGTGTAAATAGTCAATTGTCGGTTTTCACTGACACTAAACGAATGCCTAAATAAAAGCGCACTTTTGTTGGGATTTCAAATCTCGGCTCGCTGAACCGAGTGTTAAAAATATAAATAATAGTATATTTTGATATAAGTGGGGCAACTTTGTTATTGCATTCGTGGCGGAATTCACGCCCGAGCCGCCAGGCGAGGGTGTTATGGAACCGAGAACTGCAGTAACAAATCCCCTCGCGTATCAAACGACGATTTGCAATACACTTCCGAAGAAATAAAATATTAGAACGGAAAGTATTTTTGTCAGGAAAACTATGATCTAATTTGCTTCTTTTCCGCACTTTGCTTTCGCCAGGTTGAAGAAGAAGCAAAGGTATGATGCCGCTAAACAGCCTAAAATGAAAAATAGAAAATTCAAATATTTTTTAATTTAGAACACAAATGTTAATTTGTTCATAAAAGTAAATATTTGTTTTAAATGTAAACACAATTTTAACACCCCAAAATATTTACGCTGTAAAGACGCTATCTCTTTGCCGAGATTTAAAAGAAAACAATCACCGCTGACTATAGTCATTGAACCCTTTTGGACTTAGTATTAGTTTAGTTATCTGTGGAAATTTATATTTCCGCACGTGTGCGGAAAAATATTAAAAATTCACACCTGTGAAATACATTGCATCTTGAACCTAATCGATAAGAACCAGTTTTAACTGACTTCCAAAAGGAGGAGATTATCAATTTGCCTGAATTTTTTTTTGTGTGTATGTTCAGCGATATCTTCGCCAATTGTGAACCGATTTCGATGATTCTTTTTTGTTTGGAAGAATATTATTTCGCATATTTAAATGGGACTACCCTTTTTAATTTGGTGAAGATCTGATGCTGATATTCGGAGTTAAACAATGAAACTCTTAAATTATAGACAGTAAATCAGTCGTGATTACTGCAATCGCTTGTATGCTCTGAGGAGTACGCAGATGTGTACAGTACACCCTGATTTCAACTGTTTGGTATGTTAAGGTTAATACAACTAAAAATGGAAAAATAAAAAATAAACATTTTTTAAAAGTAAAACTGACTTCAAAAACGCAAAAAAGTGGAAAAATAACTTTAGCTTTTTTGAAGTCGGTTTTAGTTTTAACCGACTTCCAAGAAGAGGAGGTTATCAATTCGTCTGATTTTTTTTTTAAAAGTTTTCGAGAAAGTGTATTGCAAATAATATTTCTGTAGGCTTTTATTTAGGAGTTTCTTTGTGTTAATGAAAACGACAACATACACTGACCTACGATATTATACGTTTATGTTTTTTTATAGAACTCATAGCAGGTTTCTTTTTTAAATTATACATATTTAGAAAAAACCCGGTTCATAATGATGTTTAGATATTTTAACAAAAAAAATATGTACCAGAAACTTAAGTGATCTGAATGGTTCATAAATATCTAAATTCGACCTTGTATCCGTCTAACACATAATGTAGTAACTAGTAAACTATGAAATTAAGTTTTAACTACATATTTATTTATAAAGTACAGAAACACCAGGCTTATCGAAAAACATTCAGATATTTATAAATCTTAATCATTTCATATATTTATGTCCCTATATATATACAAAGGTGTGACTAGCGTTAAAAATGTTATGTACGTAACATTTATTTATACGCACGTCTAGATGTCTTGTTTACATGTATAAGTGGGCACGCGATGGTTATGTATTTAAGCTCTCAAGTTTATGCAACCACCTAAAACTTTAAAGGACATTACTCTGACCTTAGAATATAAATTAAGAATCTTAATCCCATATTCACTTTATCTAACCACTTTACACCTCTTGGCGCCCTTCCTAGCGTTCAAAATTCAACGAGCGGTTTAATAAAGGCTTTCATTTACCTTTTTTTTTTTACAAACGCTTTCTTTTGCTTTTTCTTTGTGTTGGTGAGAACGGGCAGCTGAGATCACTCAATCTCAGCTTAGATGCAACAAGTGATCGTTGATAAAGATTCTCCTCTTTCGGAAAAAGCTGGACAATTTGGAAAAGCACTAGCTTGCTTTTATTGCAAAAAATACTGCAGTCAAAGAAGGGGCACAAAGAGCTAGGCGTGTTCTTGAGTGGCGACCGTGTATCGGCAACTAAGGTGGGTGGTATCAGCAGGGCGAGAATCGAGATAAGTGGCGTGCGCTTGGAGAAGCTTGGATGATGATGAAGAAAATAGCATACTTTTCAGCCTTTAACGTTTCAAATCCTAGGAAAGCAACCTATGAGAGAAGGTGGCAATAATCCATCATGCGGTTGTGCATGCCTTCCAATTTTTGTTACTAGGACTAGTCGGTTTTATCACGATGTTTTCCTTCACTGTTTTGAAAGCTGCTGTGATAATTAAATAACTTACTTTCATAAAGTATAGTGCCCTGGGCTATGAGTGACTGTTCTGTTGAAGTTTTTTTTTATACGGGTTGGATGGGACACCGATGCTAAAAAGGTTACCACGTATTCAGTACATCATTCTGAGCCGAGGACACAGAAATTTATTACGGTTACTTAAAAAAAATCAGCTGTTCCGTACATTTTGACCGTGTAGGTATTACAATTTTGTAGGAAACAGCTGTTTTTTTTAATAACAGATGAAAAATATCTATGTTGAGAGGCTCAGAATGATGTAAGTAATGAATACGTGGTTACCGTTTTCGCGTCAGCGTCCCTTCCACCCCGTATTATGGGTAGATTCAGTTGATTTATATTCGGTAAGTATTCTGAAGCGTAACATTAGCATGTAAAGGTATGTTTGTGTATAGTAAGTATACTGTTTGTCTACACGAAATTTAGCTAGATTTGTAAAAGTCTGTTTTATATTATTTCACAACCATAATGACACGGTGACGGTAGTCATTTGGCGCAACTATGCCTTGATGACTAGTGTGGATAGCACTTAAAACTATTTTCAGAATATTCCGTCTTGTAATGGTTCGTAACATACAAATTGCGCCTGCATGCATTGGGTACGCAGACATATTAGCATAACATAAAGTTTGGACTAACGTCATTTGGGGGGGCATCTTGTGTCAGGACGGACGATCTGTGGGTAATTGCGCAACACACTCGTTATCCCAATCCTATTCATTTTGACAGCCATGAAGCAATGGATTAAGAATTTCCTTCAAATTCTTACGAAAAAATTTGATAGAGGAGTCTGTCACGCAATGGGGATGCCGATCTTCTTTTGTTTCTTTATACTCGTAGGTTCATGTCTCCCAGGCGGTGTACTGGCCACATGCACTCGCATCCAGCCGGTATCACCATGGTACTGGTTTCCCAACAGTCACTGAGAATAAAAGTTCTTCGGTTAGATGTCATAAGATAGGATTTTTGGGAGGTCGGTGGTAAAAGAAATGAAAAAAACACGACGACATACATGATGTTTTATTTTTTTCAAAAAATCGTTGCCCCATCCTAGGAATTTCTTGGAATGTCCTGTATCGTGGGTGCGTTTACAAACATTTAAGCTCACATACACAAACAGCCAGACCCGGAACAACTACCTGTAGGCCATAAAAACATTTACATGTGATAAAAAGTTGAAAATTATAGCTTGAGACATTTATTTGTTTTTCAAAAACAGGGAACTATTTATCGTCACTCACAATGAGAAACTATGAGAAAACTCAGTGAATAATACAAAGGGAACATGAATACAAAGGGACGAGATTAAGTACCCTGATATGAAATAAATACTGCATTTTGGGTTCCAACCGAACCGACTTTTTTTAACCGAACTTTTTTAAAAATGATGTTGTTTTTTCGGATGTAAGTTAATCAACTTACCTACCTACTATGACTCCTATAATATACAGATTTCAACCATAACCAAAATGAAAATTTTGCTAATCCATACATTGCATTGCATGTGACTGTACTTACCATCAAGCTAAGGAGAAATCTGACTAGATATAAAAGGTGTAAGCCAAAAGACACTTGTTCTCCCCGTCATTGAAGTCATTTTTTTGTACTGGGCCATATCTCTGTAACTAGAAGGTTCCCGCTTCTAGTTACGGAAATATTAGAGGTCAAAGTTATAAATTTTTCACAAGTTTTTATTTAAATATGTACTAGTTTTTAAGGTAATTATTTGACTTTAATTACCTCCATGGCACGTTTTCTATTCAAAGCATCCATCAGCACAATGTTTTGAGTGTATTACATTGAGTTTTACCGTAAAACGTGATGTTTCACCCCTAAAAAAAAGTCGTTTCCCCGCAGTAATTTTAGTGTAGGGGTACTTAGTTTGATGTACTGGCTGATTAATTACTGTTCATTATACTTTGGCAATGTTAACGGCACGGCTGGCGCAGTGATTGGCAGCTGCGCTGAGCGGGTTCGGTTCCCACACGGAACAAATATTTGTATGTCTGTCTGTTTGTTTATGTGAGATTAAATGTTTGTCATTTATGCACCCACGATACAGTAAAAAATACCGAGCGGGGACCACTTTTTTAGGGTTCCGTACCTCAGTCGGCAAGAACGGAACCCTTATAGGTTCACTTTGTTGTCCATCTGCGTCCGATTGTTGCTTTTACTGTTTCACGTTTATTGCCACTGGATAATAAACGTGACATTTGCAGCTAGTGTATCAACGCAATGTGCTCTCAGTTCTCCTACATCGTAGAACGCAGCAGATACATTAAGGACCCTTTTGACCAGGAACCCTGGACGTGAATTTTTATCAAGTAGAAATGCAAATAGTGGGAAGTAATATTTACCTGGTGTATCGTCTTCTGGTCAAATGGATAGTTTTGTTCCATTGGACACACGCAAATCCGAGACTTGAGCAGATCTGAAACAGATTATTGTTGGAAAAGGCATTGTCATACTGAATACATTTGCACAAAGTGGCTGTTTCTTGATCTATTAATGTTATCCATTGTGTAGTAGAGCAGATTTCAAATAGGTAGATTATAGTTTGTTTCGGCAGTCGCTGTGTGTTCCCCCTTCAATCTCGTCGTTCAACAGTACAAAGTCCAGCACTTGATATAAATGTAAATATGTAATACAGGTCAATGCGCATTAGAGACCTTGATTACTAATTCCAACGCAAAAAAATGGAATGTCTGTCCTCAAAAATTCAAGTTATTTGCATTTGAATTACTTGCTGACATTTGCATAAAGTATTAACAAATGTTGGAAGACAGTTGAAGTTAATTGTGGTGCTCTCTTTGTTAGGTAAATGCAGCAGTGACTGACCGACCGCCTTGTGACGTAGGCGCTATTGTCTAGGTCTGATGGAGCTGTTGACGGAGATTCGATAGGTGCACGTACCTCATTAGTGTCTCCGACGTCGACGTCACTCGACGTCATAATGCAACGAACCTCTTCATAGTACGCTGGTCGGTATTCGTAAACGTTGGTATTCAGTTTCTTGATCTTCCTTTCAAGATGGCAGATAGGGTAATGTTTCTGAAAAAAATAAATTACGATCATCTTTATACACAAAGGAATGGTTGTCGGGATGGTACAATTGTAAATTACGAAGATGAGTTGATAACTGCTTTATTATAGAACCCTAATTATCCTTATACCTTTTAAATGTTTTGTCTTCTTACTTCATCAAAACGTCGATAAAAATATACGCTACCTTTTCAAGAACCAAAACATGTTTATTTTTAATGAAGATGTAATTTAGACAATAATCTCGCGTCACGTCTAATTAAGGTCTCTTAGCCCTTAAACATATTGGAGAGCTTAGTCTCTTAGCTTCTCAGCTCTCAGCTTGACAGAAGATAGCGGCGCGAACTGGACTAACAGGCGTTTTCAGGAACTTACTAACAGTTAACTGAACGTTGTTATCTCAGATAAACAGTTAAAGTAACATTAACTGTAACTGCCGATTCTATAATTTTATTGTCAAACGTCTGTCTATCTGACGTAAAAGGTAGATAACACCGTAACCGCTAGTAATCGCATCCCTCCGAAGCATTTCGTTTACAATTTACAATTTTGATCATATTTCCTGAATTAATTAATTAATCGACCTAAATCCTTTTGAGTTTTTTTTTTAAATATATACCTATCGTTTGACACTATTTTCATTAAAATATATCATAATATGCACTAATTAAAATTCACATTTTCGAGTTACGTAATTATAAATTCGTAATTCGCCGAGAAAAAATATTCGCTGATAGCGAAAATGAAAATTGAAGATGCCGAGGAAAAGTTTTGGTTTTTCCGTCATGGGTGTCGTTTTCGTGATTTTCGGGGTCGCTGATAACGAAAATGAGGTGAAGATGAAAATTGAAGATGGCGCCGAGAAACGTTTTGAATTTAAGTCTAAAAGTTTTTCTTCATGGATGTCGTTTTCGTGGTCAAAATGAAAACTTCAGATGCTGAAACCGACAACATGTGTGTTCTCACCTATTAGTTAGTTAAGTCAAGTCATTAACCCCTTAACAAGCATTTTCAACAGTCATATCAATAATTTTGAAGAGCAAAACACAAGAAAGTCATGAAGGGCCTACTGACTAAAACCCTATGCTACCATGACCCAAGATCGCCGGATACACGAGAGCCATACCCGACTTTTAGAGTTGATCGGGTGAATCTTAAAGGTTTAACAACATTTGTCGAGATCGGTGCGAAGACGGGTTGCCATTACATTTAACTATACCGGATATAAATATAAGCATTTGGTCCTGGCTGTCACTCGTAGAACTTTGACAGCCCTTACGGATAGTCAGAAGTCAGAAAGTCCTGACAACCAGGGGTATAGTCAAGGGGTATATAGTGTGGGGTGCGTTGTCAGACTTCTCCTCGTGTGCCTGATGGCTGCCGGTCCCTCTCGATACGTCTGGAGGGAATAGCAGCTGCTGGGCCGGTGCACCCTGGGCGTGGGCAGTATCCTTCCCCGAGGAGTGGGAAGAGATTCTTATTCCTCGGGAAATGTTACTGTCCATGGCTAATATTCTGACATGGGGGGGTCCCTCATGGACCAAGGGGGCGTTGCTCCGCGTGACCCTCTGAAAAGCAGAGGGCACAGCGGAGGAGCAAGGGCGGGCTCGGTGTGCACTTACCCTGCCTCCGAGCAGACAGTGAAGGACGTGCGTCCTTCACTGTCTCCGTCGATATCGTAATCCCACCGTCGAAGTGTCGTGGAACACGTCTCGCGGCTTCGATTGGGACCGAGGGTCTTGGCTTAACCGCCCGGACCACGAGGTAGAAAACCTCTATAAAAAGTTACCCCGAATCTCAAGCGGCGGCGCACCGCGAGGAGATGTATGGCTGACGGGTTCCTTTGGAAAATCAGTCTCTAGTGCGAACCACTGCCGGGCCTGGCTATGGCTTATCTGGGTACAGGGGGCACTGCCCAGATGGACTTTTTATTTACCCCATACTCGTGGGAACAGTATGGAAAGATCGAAAACCCAAAAAACGGCCGATAACGGCGAAGGAAGGGAGGAGAGGGATGCGGGGTCGGAGTCCGGCGCCGCATCCAGCGAGGTGAGCGCGGGAGGCTCAGTGAGCTCCCAGCGCGGGAGGCGCGGGGCTGCTGCGGGGAACAGGGAGTTCCTACGCAAGCGGTCCAGGCCGGTAGGCGACCGAGCGTCGTCGTCAGATGGGGAGCTGGCTTCGGCTCGTAAGATCCCCACCAGCAAGCGCGGCGGGATCCGTGGCAAGGGGAGAGGCCTTTCTGCCACCGAGAGGTCGGCGCGGCTTGCCGAGGAGGGGCGCCATCCGGGGGTGGTCGCCGGTCACGGGGTGGCCCGTTCGGGCTCCTCTGGCGACGAAGCGGGCGCAGATGGCGACTCCGATGCGGAGCGTAAGGCCAGACTTGCAAAGGAGGTAGAGGCGGCGCTGAGGGCTGTCTCGTTGAAACAAAAGCCCTCTACCAGGCAAAGGGCTATACCTGCAGCGGTCGCCTCCATTATGGCATCAGCGGAGGCCAGATTTGCGGGGCCCCCGCCAGACGGCGTGGCCACACTGAGGGCGGAGGTCGCTCGACTGACGGCCGCCACGGAGCTTCTAAAAGAGGAGAACATGAAACTCCGAGCAGACCTGGCCAGTCTGCGCGAGTCCGGCTCTCGCGAGGCGCCCCAAAATGGGGGCCAGAAGCATCCAAGCCAGCCCGTGCCGGTGGAGAACTAGGTTCTGAATCTGGTTCGGCAGGAGCTGGCTGCCTTCCAGGCGCGGTTCACCGTCCTGGAGGGCATTGTCCTGCGCCCCCCCCTAGCGGCAAACAAGGCGCCCCCGGGCCCGAGGGCGGCCTCATATGCGTCTGCTACGGCCTCCGCACCGGGGCCGTCCAGCCAGCCCCCCGGCAGGGTTATGTCGGCCCCGACGAAACCGGCTCCAGTTAAGAAGGCGGCGGCCCTAAAACAGGGCAAGGCGGCGGCCCAAAAGAAGAGCAAGGTGGCGAATATGCCAGCGGTAAGCTGCCCTGTGACGGCGGCGAAAGTCATTGTGGAGGGCCGAAGGCTCTTGGTGGGCTGGGTTTCGGCACAGGTGAAGCTGCTGGAACCCAGACCTCTGAGGTGCTTCCGCTGCCATGTGGGGCACCAGGTGTCGGTCCGGTGCACCTCGGAGGTGGACCGCAGCGGCCTGTGCTTCCGCTGCGGCCAGCCTGGTCACATGGCCGCGGCTTGCTCCGCCGCGCCGCGCTGCGCCGCATGTGCGGCAGCTGGCAAGCCGGCTGATCACCGGGCAGGGAGCAAGTCCTGCGGTACTCCCGCCAAGGCCAGGGGCAAGGGAAGGCCCTCCGCCACCACCGCCAAAACCCCCACCGTCGCCACCACCGCAGCCGCCGCCACTGTCGCCGCCACTGCCGCTACTGCTGCTACTTCCGCAGCGGAGCCCTCGCAGGGGGCCCGGGAGGGGGCTGAAATGGAGTGCCAGTAACGGCCCCATTACGCCTTCTCCAAGCGAACATCAACCACTGCGCCTGCGCTCAGGATCTGTTGCTCCAGAGCATGGCGCAGTGGTCGATTAACATCGCCGTGGTCGCTGAGCCGTACTTTGTCCCGCCCAGGGATGACTGGGTGGAGGACCTTAGCGGCTCAGTGACCTTAATTGCATCGGTCGCCGCCGGTACCCCGACCCTTGAGAGTGTCAGGAAGGGTCAGGGGTGCGTAGCAGCACGGTTCGGGGAGATCGTTGTAGTGGGAGTCTACTTCTCCCCGAGCCGAACTCTCGCCGAGTTCCACAACTCCCTCACGGAGTTGAGTGTCGTCATCGGAAGCCATTCCCTCCCCGTACTTGTGCTCGGGGACTTCAATGCCAAGAACTTGGCTTGGGGTTCTCGTTACACGGACGTGCGGGGTAGAATGGTGGAGGACTGGGCTCTGGAGACAGGCCTGGTCGTCCTAAATCGGGGTTCTGTCCCCACGTGCGTGCGGATGCGGGGCGAGTCGGTGGTGGACATCTCGTTCGCCAGCCCCGCTCTGTCGCCGCGTGTCGTTGACTGGCGCGTCATGGAGGGGGTGGAGACCTATTCCGACCACCGGTATATCCGGTTCGACGTCTCCACCCAGTCCTCAAGCGTGCCGGTCCTACAAGCCCCGAGTGGTCCGCGATGGGCGCTGAAGCAGCTGGACTGGGAGCTCCTCCTGGAAGCCTCGATCGTGCAGGCCTGGGTGTCATCACCAGTCAGGCCTGCTGACATCAACAACGAGGCGGGTTGGTTCCAGGAGGCCATGTCCGAGATTTGCGACGTGGCAATGCCCCGAGTTCGGCCAGGAAGCGCCCGGCGTCAGGTGTACTGGTGGTCGCGAGAGCTGACGTCTCTGCGCAAGGCGTGCGTTGCCGCGCGGCGCCTGTACGCCAGGCATCGCAGGCTCCGCATCCGCCCTCCGGATGCGGCAGCCATTGAGGCGGAGCTATACGAGGGGTACAGAGCGGCGAAGACCGCCCTCCAAGAGGCTGTCCGGCAGGCCAAGAATTTGGCCCGCGAGGAGATGCTGGAGTCTCTGAACGGAGATCCGTGGGGGCGCCCTTACAAGATGGTTCGGGACAAACTCCGCACCCGGGCCCCCCCACTAACGCAGAGTCTCCGGCCTGAGCTCGTGGAGGACGTGGTGAGCGTTCTGTTCCCTTCGCGAGGGGAGCATCCTCCCCCGCCTATGGCTCCGCCGCCGCGTGCGGTGCCGGAAGCGGACCACACCGATGACGATGACGACGTTCCGGAGGTGACTGGGGTAGACCTGAGAGTGGCGGTACGCAGGCTGAAAGCCAGAAACACCGCCCCGGGACCCGATGGCTTGCCTGGCAAAGCCTGGGTCCTGGCCTCTGAGGCTCTCGGGCCCCGACTGGAAGGGCTCCTAAGCGCATGCTTGGAGAGAGGCCAGTTTCCGCTTCGGTGGAAGACGGGGAAGCTGGTCCTCATCCGGAAACCAGGGCGCCCTGCGATCTCTCCGTCCGCATACCGGCCCATCGTGTTGCTCGACGAGGTGGGCAAGCTCTTCGAAAGAGTCATTGCCAACCGCCTTGCCGGGCACCTTGCGGGGATGGGGCCGGATCTTGCGGAACACCAGTTTGGTTTCCGCAAGGGGCGCTCCACGGTGGACGCCATCATGCGCGTGAGAACCCTCACGACGGGGGACGCGGTGTCCCGGGGCGGAGTCGTCTTGGCGGTGTCTCTTGACATCGCCAACGCCTTCAACTCCATGCCCTGGAGCTGCATTGGGGAGGCACTCCGGTATCACCGGGTGCCAACCTACCTTCGTCGTGTGGTCGGGGACTACTTGACGGATAGGGCCGTCATCTACCCCGGTCAGAGCGGAGAATGGAACCGGCGAGAGATGTCGTGCGGTGTTCCACAGGGATCGGTTCTAGGACCGGCCCTGTGGAACATCGGTTACGACTGGGTGCTGCGCGCCGACCTCCCTACCGGCGTCAGCGTAGTTTGCTACGCTGACGACACGCTGGTACTGGCACAAGGGAGGTCGCACGAGGCGGCGGCCGAAAACATGACACGCGGGGTTGCGATAGTCGTGGATAGGATCCGGCAATTGGGTCTTGAGGTGGCATTGCACAAGTCCGAGGCCATGTGTTTTCATGGGCCTCGGAATGCGCAACCGTCGGGATCCCTACTGACTGCGGGAGGGGTTTCCATCAGCGTCGGGTCGACGTTGAAGTACCTAGGAGTCGTCCTCGACAGCCGGTGGAACTTCGTGGAGCACTTCCGACGTTTGGCTCCCAAACTGGAACGGACAGGGGCTGCCTTCAAGCGGCTCTTGCCCAACCTGAGGGGTCCAAACGCCTCCTGCCGGAGGCTATACCCGGGGGTCGTGCGGTCCATGGCCCTTTACGGGGCCCCGGTGTGGGCGCGTTCTTTAAGGCGGCAAGCCGCCCACTACCTGAACGCGCCCCAAAAGGTGATAGCCATAAGGCTAATCCGGGGGTACCGCACGATCTCCGGCGAGGCGGCTAGCCTCCTTGCCGGATTGCCGCCATGGGATCTGGAGGCGATAGTACTCGCGCGCCTGCATGAATGGCGCGCGGAGGCACTACGTCGGGGGGAAACTCCGACTGTTGCAACCCCGTGCGGGGCACGCTACCATAGTGGCGATAAGTCCCCTCTTTGAGGAGTGGCTAGAGAGGCGCCACGGCGCCCTCACCTACCGCCTGACGCAGATCCTCACCGGACACGGTTGTTTCGGGAGGTTCTTGCACCGAATCGGGCGGGAGGAAACGCCCGGGTGTTTCCACTGCGAGGATCGTCCGGAGGACACGGTGGAGCACACCGTAGAGGTCTGCCCCGCTTGGGCGGAGCACCGCCGTGTCCTTGTAGCGGCGATTGGCGGCGGCGATCTCTCGCGTCCGGTCCTGGTTCAAGCCATGGTCCGGAGCGAGAGGGAATGGGAAGCCGTCACCACCTTCTGTGAAGCAGTCATGCTAGTGAAGGAGGTGGCGGGACGTGAGAGGGAAAGAACCTCACGTCCCAGCCGCCGCGGGAGATGCCCTGGGCGTCGGGGGTCACGTGGTGGCTCCCGGCCACCGTAGGCCCGGGCCTGTGGACGGCGAGTTATGGGCTAGCTCGCCGTCCGGCCGTCTTATGACGACAGGCCGTGTCGACGGCGCGTTCGTGTTCCACGCGCGCCTCAAAGAGATGTCAGCAACCGAGTAGGGGTCCGCATGGGCCGATGCCTGCCAGAGCTGCGGGACTGTTCGAAAGAGACACCGTGGCCCTGGAACACAAAGAGCAAAGAAGGAACATGGATGGGTTTTAGTCAGTACAAGTTTGACACTCCCTTCCGCTCCGCCCAGAGTGGGGGGGGGTCATTTGATGATTGCCCATCAAAAAAAAAAAAAAAAAGGGGTATATAGTGTTACACTGTAATTGGGTTGTGGAGGCCCGATAGGCAGTCGCTCCATGTAACATAAGGTGTTCGGCTATACTGGAAGCCGACCCCATCATACATAGTTAGTAGACTAGGCAGATAATGATGTACCAGCTCATCAAAAATAATCTCAACATTATCTTCGTAAGAACAGCTTCTCAGGTTACAAGATTCTACGTCCAATTAGCTTGATTACTAATTAAGAGGTTAATTTCAAGCCAAAGACTACAATTAGCAGAGTTGATTGATTAACCCGACCTATGTGGTATGGAGCGGAGGACAAGACGTGCCCTTTATTCGCTAGTTTAGTCTTTAGCATAAACTACATGAGACGGACTGACCTTGGATATCTCCTGTCTTTTCGTGAAGCAGTATTTGGCATACATAAGCAGCTCTCACTTCGAGAGATAGCAGACAAACCGACGAAATACCTAAAAGGACACTCTTCAACGTATTTTTATCTCAGTTTCCGTACAGACAGGGTTTACTAACGTCTAGCTAATTTTAGAAGGAAGTCAATGCACGGGTTTGTTTTTAATAACAAGAAATCCTATCTGTCACCGGTTCTATATTCGGCTGTTTTTTTTAAGGTTTTTGCATCAAAACTCCTTGGTCCGATTTACGTGATTCTTGAAGAAGTTTGCACGGTGATTCCATATAAATTCCCTTATGAGTTATCTTTTTTATTCTACACTATACTATATAATTATACTTTACTTACTATACTATAAATGCGAAAGTAAGTTTGTTTGTTACCTTTTCACGCCTAAACCACTGAACCGATCATTGTGAAATTTTGTAGATAGGTACGTAGTCAGGTGTACAGAAACGGACTTAGGGTACCTTTCATCCCGAAAAATAGTACTGTTCCCGTGGAAAACAACTATAACGTTCTTATGATAATAGATGGCGCCACGTGTCTTTCGAATCACGATTGAATTATATTATTACTAGCAGAGTAGGCTAAGTAACCCGAATTGATTGTAACATTCAAAATTAATAAGAGCGAAGCCGCTGCAAAAGCTAGTCTTCTATAATACTTATTTTTTATTCTGTGTCTGATGATCTGATAATAATTTTTAGTAACAATGGAAAATCAATATTCGAAAAGAATTTGTGTGGGATACCACAACAAAACAGGCTGAAATAAAAAACTATCGGTGACTTTTGTTTGTTTCATTGACTTTTTGCCACCGACTTCCGGAGTTGTGTTGTTTTATTTTGGAAGCAGGTAATTTAAATGTTTTTTTATAGTTTCGTTAATTGTAAGGAATGGTGAAATTGTTTGACCTGTCTGAATTTTATCGAAGGTCTGAGAATCTCGACTTAAACCGTTTGTCCTGCGAGTTGTGGTGTGGTTGTGAGTCAACCTATACGGAGTGCAATGTCAATTGAGTGACTCATTTTGATGTTGACCTAATACTGAAACTAACCTGCATTAAATTAATGGTATTGTGCAACTTGACCTCGCTTCCTGTTACGTTTTTCTGGATAAATGAGACTATTATATCGGTATAAGCGTTACTGCTGAGCATAACGTCCTGGGTTCGTTTTTCTCCTCAGATTTTTTTTTATTGTGTTATGCAGAAGACGCCTCGTGCTGTCTTCGAAAATAGTAAAGGCAGGAGCATTGACCACCACTATTACTTCAGCCGGCATGTATTAAATTAATTATTTATAAGACTCGATTGTGTCACGATATCCATAAACTTTAGAAAGAATAAAATTTTAATAAATAAAGTTACTTTGGCAATTGCACGGATTTGAACCCACAACCTTGTGCACGAGGACTCCTAATTTATGACATCGTTCTGATAGCGTGTATCGGTAAAAGAGTACAGAGACAGACTGAGGTTTTATAATATATTGAGCACCATAGGAATTTAGTGATTTGCGCCTAAAAGCGGCCTAACAGTGGATGAAAATAAATATATTACTGTGCTGCTTGGGGGAGCGTGACGAACTGCGCAAGTACTCCAGCACCCCAGTCCAAAGTAGTCGAAGAATACCGCGTGGTTTTAATCAGTAAGAGTCTGGCAGACACCTTTTCCTACCCCAGGGTGGAGGACATTAACGACGATTTCGAAACACAAAAAAAAGGTACCTGAGCTCCTAACTGCCTCAGCTCCCGGGTTCCCTGAAGTGCAGCCGTGTATTCAGGTAGCAGCTGCAAAATACAAACAAGCTTAAGAATCAGGACTAATACTTCTACGAGGTATCGCAATTGTTTTGTTCAGATAATTATGTTTGATTAGCTCCCAGAGCTAGGTCTTCTGGCAGCAGAGAAGTGGTAATCGCCTCCAAACCGTTCAGTGTTCCAACAACGACTTCTATTAGGATTTACATAAAACTAATGTATTTTTAAGCTTCATTGTCACTCTTAGAACTTTTAATGTTACTTTGTCTCGGCGCAGGAGTCTTCAGTTGAGCTCGGTTGAAAGAAATGGGGTTACTCTCTCCTTAAAACATTTTTACTATCTCGTGAGGTAAACGCTCAACCTATATCTTCATAGAGAATGGTGTAAATGTCACTACCTCCGCAGGGTCTTCACAATCAGCATCCGAGTTCATGCGTTGTCTCATCATCTCCTGCTGTCTGCTCCTCTCTAGAAAGCCGCGAGCTGAGTTCAGTATCTTGTCCGGGTTGGGGATCCTCAGAACGTGTTCTATGAACTCCCGAGCCGACTCTTCGTTGGATGATGGTGAATTGTAGGCCAGGCATAAAGTCACACATAGCGCCTGAAAAATAAATCTGTTTGTAGCCAACCATATCGGTATGTTTCTAAAATGTTCCCACCGGGACCTGGGACTCAGAGTACCTTTGCTCTGTTAAATAAATTAGTAGATAATGTCGTTATTGTTTAGAAGAGTCAACCATATCGTAGCATACCATTCAATGCCATTATACCTATGTGTACCGTACATTCCGTATAGAATGTACCTACCTACCTACATAATATTATGTACCTACGTCATTTATAATTTTCATTTAGATGTATTTGATAGGCTATGTTTATGGTCGATCATTGATGCGATCACAGTCCAAAAATTAGAATCAGCAGTGATATGAAATAGGCGACTGCTTTGATGTTCAATTGAATAAATACTACATATTTTTTACGAATATGACTATATTGCTAATCAATTACAGATACCTTATTACTAATTAAGATATTCTAGTTTGAACAAAGAATCATTTTGCTTCGTTTTGTTGATTCGAATAATCACAATTCTGTAAGTAAATCATGATGAGTGAGTGAGTGGACCCGTACATATGAAAATATACCTTCCTGTAATATGTTTGTGATCTCTCCAGCATATTCGTCTCATCTCATCCACCCATACATTGTTATCATCATTGATCATCAGTCGTATTTTGCTAATACCTGGGCAGTTATAGTACAAATACAAGCCTACGCATCTACGGATAAAATATTCGCTACTATTCAAACTATAGTCAATAGTCATCATACGAGGACGCTAGGTCATGGGAACACTTTATAAGTAATGATATCCACTTAAATCGAATTAACGTTCAGTCCATATCTACTGAATCATGCACGCTCTGAGCTAGACATCAAACTATTTGCTTTTAATTATGAAACTCTTCGATCCAACAAATTAAGAGATATGTTGTGAAAAGTTTGTATGTGTATTTAAAACTGATTGTTTATGCTCATGGGACACCCAAATAATTGCTAATTAACCCTCACATTCTTTGCAAAAGTAAGAGAAAAAATCTGTCACCAGAAATATGTATGAAAGTATATTGGGCAATTATTGCAGAGGCTGCACCGGAAATACGGAACGAACGTGTGCCTGGGTGTTCAGATTTGGCGTTATGAGTATTATTACGGAGGAAAGACGATGAGATGACGTGTCAGCGAGTCACAAATAAGAGTTTATTCAGCTGATTAGTCGAGAGCACGACCGGCGCGAGCTCTGATTGGCAGCCATTTGTGGACATCTCGGCTACCGCTACACTATGCAGGACCCCAGAGGTTACAAACATTGTTGCACATTCGGTAACTTCACGCTATTTGATTTTTATTGCGAGTTATTGCAACTATGGTTAAAATTAGGTTTCAAAAGTTAAAGGCAAGTTATTTACTCAGAATAACAGAAAACGCCAACTTCTTTGTAATGCTGTATCCTCTTTATAGAGTTTTTTAAAGAAACAACTTCAATATCGGTAAAGGATATAGGAAACCTCACTGTATTCTGTCTGGGCACTAGAGCTTTGTTCCACCAAAACCAACTACTTACCTAAGTTTTTATGATATTCAGTTTTACGAACAGATTTCAGTCTCAAACATTAGATACAATATCCATTTCTATAATGCTAATAATAAGACGATAGAAAACTCAATGGTCTCTAATGTCCACGTAATACTATAAGTTTCAAAATGTTAAAAACCGACCAAAATATTTATATCGGGGAATCAAAGAGACTGTTGGTCGAGCCCTGCGGTCACAACTTTGGCCCGTGGCTGTACATGTCGGTCGCATTACGGACAATAGCATGCCTACGAGATGACACCTTGCTTGTGTTTTTGTTATTATTGACTACGAACTTTGTTTATGTGAGAAAGTTTAGGGTTTCTGATTTTGAGCTAAAGTTAGTGGTTGATTCACGCTGAAGACTTTTGTGCTGAATTTCACAAGATATCCCATGTCGGCGGAAATAGTTAATTTTTTACCCTCTCCGCTTAAAGGGTAAGTTTTTTTTTGGTATATTATTAATTAGATATGCTGTTTCTGTAAATTGTATCCAAATATTGTTGTCAGAAGTTGGCTTTGCAGCAAGCGCGTTTGCTATTCTTCGCCAAATTATTTTGACTTGTCATAACCCGCATTTAAAGATTTTACGTTTTATTGAACAGACCCACGTGTGGCGCTTCTTTGATAATATATTCTATTACACGTAGATGTCATCGGAGTAGAATATAATAATAGCAAAACGTCATTTGGCCTTTACAACGGGCACACAATACATTTTATAGTGGTACAAAAGACCGCTAGTTTTTAAACACAATGAATTGAATGGTGTTATGTCCTATTCTGGCCCAATGAGGAGGGACCTCATATCCTGCAAAATATAATAAACGAAGGGGTACCAGTCGCACTTCGTGACATCTAAATTTAGCATCCATTATACTGCCAAAATCGATGTTGAATTGAGATGAAAAAAACCGTCTAACGTAGTCGTAGTGTAAGCGTTTCGTGTAGAAAAAATAATTAAAAGATAATGTAAAAAAATAATCAAAAATCTACATTAAGAAGTTTACTATAACTTAATTGCGTAGCTCCACAAAAGTATTTTTATTATGTCTAAGTATAATAATAAACTTGCAAGTGTTTGTTTACTTAAAAATCTTTTATCAAGCTTGTAGGAACATAATATAGCTTTTTTGATTATAATTATATCTAAGTCTCTTGTTCCTTGCGACAAGATTAGTTTATGTTTCACTAATTAATAGCTGAGATGTTTGGATGACCACAGATTTCTGATTATAAACTGTTATAGTTACCGCGTGAAGCGAAGCTGGGTGTAAGTTATTAGCTTGGCAGATTCTCAGTGGACTGGACATCAGTCACATTTAATTGGTTAGTCAGAATAGATACTTTTTGATTCATAATTTATTAAAAGGCGATATTTCCACGCAGGTTGCCGCGAGTTCACAAAGTAAGTGGTTTTTATTAAGTGCGTACGGGTAAGAGAACAATAAGTATTACTCTGACATAATATACCATACTACCCACCTGACGTACTTTTTCCCGATAAGAAGCTTCACGCTAAGATACGCTTATTTCATTAGGTATGTATTGGTTTTCTTGACGTTTGAAACTACGTATGTACAAGTATTATGGTCGTAAACCGTTTCATAACTTCTTTATAGGTGAGAAGTCTTGTTCTGTGATTTAGTTTCACAGTTTTTTTAAGTGAGAGCAGTTTGCTGGTGTTATTATAAGTGAAAAAGTGACGATTCGGTACAAAAAATGGGACGACTACTCAGAAGGTAGATATCGAAATGTTTTATTAGTTTTGTTTTCGTTAATAAGCATATTTTAAACACAATTGAATTCAACTTACTGCAGTTAAAATATCTAGAATTTTATGATGTGTTATGGAATTATTAAATTAAGTTTAGTAAAGTCACAAAGAACGGATTAAATCGTTTTTAATAGATTCATTTCAAGTCTGAGTCTAGTGACGACCTGCAATAGTTGCGTGTAAATCTTAAATATTATAGATACGAGAGATAGGAGCCTATACCAAACACAACAATGATAGGTAATTGATTCAGATTCACTCTTTCTGATTGCTGCAGATGGACTGCTCAACAATAAGAAAACTAGTGTCAATTTGGGTCACTGTATGATTGAATACCTTTTATATCTACTTCCATATTCCTTACAAACTAGAACGCAACGTGAGCTATTATTTATAGATGAAGTGTCACAAGCACTATATCAGCTTCGGTCCGTTGTTACATTTTTGACCCGAAAAGCTTATATACGAAAATATAGGGGCATCCGGGATGAGGATCAGGCTATGTCGGACGTAGACTTTTTTTTGTGCTAATTGGGCGTTCTCTTGACCTCAATCACGCCTGATGGAATGCAATGGATGAGGTCTTTGTTGGAACTAGTGTGCCCAGGAGATGCCTGTTCACTCTTGCTTTGAAGGCGATTGAGGATCAGGCTATGTCGGACGTAGACTTTTTTTTGTGCTAATTGGGCGTTCTCTTGACCTCAATCACGCCTGATGGAATGCGATGGATGAGGTCTTTGTTGGAACTAGTGTGCCCAGGAGATGCCTGTTCACTCTTGCTTTGAAAGCAGACGGGCTAAATGTGGAAGGGAACAATATGGATAAGATGGTATATACAATAGTACATTTCGGCTTTTAGTTGATAGCTAAAGTTAAGTTTTTATGAGAATGGGAAGCTACGACAAAAAAAAATATTTGTGTAAAAGCATTTTTTAAATTTCAAGAACCCTCCGACTTGCAAAAGGAGCGGGTTATCAATTCGTCTCATTTTATTTTTTAATTTTCCATCTCACGGAGTTATTAAGTTAACCTGTAATTGCATGATTTATTTGTATAATATGTCATAGTGAAAGTGAAATGTCTGTGTTATTTTTATGAGAATAAACTCTTATAACCGAAATAGAGATTTGTGCAACTGATTGACTACATTTATAGGTACTCTGTTCATATTACAATGATTGATTTTAGATAAATCACATTTACACTTATATAGGAGTGCAACATAATCGGCCTTTAACGTAACCCTCTTCTGGTACGCCTGGGACACAGACCCCAGGTCCTCTCTGTGAAATAATACACCACACGGGTCCATTTTGGGTTCATGTTTGTAAGTACCTAGCTTCTGCTCACGGGCCGCTTCGCTCGTGTTATGGTCGAAATTATATCACGAATACGCTTTAAATATAATCTTTACCTCATATTAGTAAGATATCTTCGAATCTTTTGCTTAGCGAGCGAAATCGACAGTTACCTACTAACTCTCAAAATAAGTTATTATCGTTCTTACGTGTCATCGTTAAATGAACTTAGTAAGCAGTACGTGTTGGTACCTATTTGAATAAAAGTCTTCTTTCCAGTACCCGCAAAGCGGAGATGCGACGGAGACACCGTGGCACCTTCCGCATGGAGTCTGTACCAGAAGTTGGAGGGTTATTCAAAATGACGCACCTAGGAGACGGGTATGTTAAATTCCATAACTTTTTCTTTGATTTGAGCTACACGATTACTGACAAATGCAGTTACTGGTCAGTTCCAATCAAATCTGTGTGCTTCATTCCTCAAAATGCCATCTGGATGGTAGACTAAGATTATAGGTAAGTCAGGACTTAAAAAGGGACTGTCCTCTGAATTTGTTTGGGCATTTCTTTTCAGAGTAATCAAAGAGGAAACACCGACCCCGTTTAGTTTTACATAATTCAGTTTTGACGTGTAAAAGTAACGGAAATAAATATTATATATCATCTAAGTCTCTTCTTCGTGGTACACTGATGAAAAAATCTCGCACGAGACAACGCGTGACATTAAACTCATTCATTTCATCTATTCTCAGAAGTTTACTATTTGACCTCAGACACCACAGTATATTTCTACACATAATGATATAATTTTTCTTTTTATAATATTTTTGAATTTCCTATCATAGCAACTAAGCAGACAGCTAACTTGTAGGTTCGATGTTTTAAGGTTCTTTGTAGATGCTATTTAATTTCCTACTTCATTTGGTTCACGTTTTCATTAGACTTGTGAATAAATAGACTTATTGTTTATATTTACATTATATACAGACTACAAATAGAACTAAACTAATGATAAAAATAAGACTAAAAGTAAGAAAATATAAACATCTAAACAACGATGACAATAGGACACTTAGGCGTCAAAGTACTCCTCCGCATCGCTGTCATCTGGAAACGTGCCCAGAAGACTGGCAGCGTTGCCACGCTGAATGGCAATGCTAATTCTTTGGCCAAAGAAAGAGCCAGCCCTCTGGTCACGCTAAGTGTCGACCAGTCGGCGAGAGATTTCCTTAAAAAGGAGACGCGCACTCGGGCCCCATGACCCGAGCGTTTCGACCCCAAACGGCCCAAAACTGTAATTACCAATAAGGTTACAGTATTTATATATTTTATTTATATCACTTACTAATTCTTCTGTTGCCAGAATTTTATTTTAAATGCAAAATTGAGGTCAGTAGGTGGACAAAATTAGGTTTCTACCGTATGTTTGGCTTGCGCTCGCGTAGAAAATACTAAGCTATTTCATAACGTAATATTTGCAGTTTGGGATATCACTTCATTGTACTGTTTACATTCATAGTTTTTCAATACATTTACGAAAAAAATAAATATAATACCGGACTGGTATTAAAGACGCGACATCTATTGAATAGCGGATAAAGTATTTAATGAAGAATCTGCCGGTGACACAATGTATTTCAAAAATATTGAAACAAATGTCTCCACGATCCTGCACCTGCATTCCCCAACCTAGACCTATAAACTGCAGTCAGTATTATCTAGTTAGATTTGTACTTGGCCTAGTCTCTAGACCTTAACCTGTCATTCCTAATAATGATCAATTCGCTAGTTCCCGTCTTTTGGATAAGTCAGGTCAGGGTCTACATAACAAGCAGTTCAATGCTCATAGGCGCAAAGAAATGATTGGCCATTTTGTTTATGAAATTAGGAGTTGTTTAGTAGTATTATTATTTATGGATAACGACATATTTATTTCCTCCTTGTGAAAACTAAGCAGCTAGCATAGCAAAAGCATTGAATGCAAGTAGACTGAGTGGACACAAAATAAATTATTTAAAATAGTTTTTACGTTACCTTAATGATGAGATGCCTGAGTGTCATCTTGAACGCTTCTTTTCTCCCGGAGATGTGTGATGGTAGTAACCGATGAACAACTGTCGGTTTTATGAATGATTTCGCCAGTCGGAAACTCTTTTTATATCACGAATTATCTTAATCCTTACCAACAGTCCAAGTGTTTTAATTAAAATCGGCGTCCAGGTAAAGCTTTGCGATGAGAATAGTATGGATGGCTCGCTATTTTCTATTTACTGGAATATAGAGTAATGACATTTTATTATTATTTATCATTTTATTCTCTCGTCACAAAGCTGACTTAAAGTTAATGTGTACAAAAAATGACCTGTAGTCACCAGACTCCTTCCACAATGCCTGTAGAACTATAACAGGATAAACTTAGTGACCCACGTATGGGCTCCATTTGCGTTCGTTTAAACTTACCGTAGTGCCGTTGATCGGATCATTATCATACGTGGTTCGGTTTATTTGTTTATTTTCAAAATGATGTCGTAGTTTAGGTGTCTGTCTGTCTGTCCGTCCGCATCTCACAGGCATTTTACTCCGAAACTGTTGGCACCACACGGTTTAAATTCGGAGAGAAACTGTCTTCTATGAACCGCTACAAATTAAAGACGTGAAAATTATAAAAAATAAAAATAGGGGTGGCTATCCATACATGTAAATGAGAGTTGAAAAAAAATTCAATGTTATTTTTAAAAAACATTGTTTTTTTTTTATTTTTATGATTTTTTTTTCTTAGTTTGCTAAGACTCTTAGCAAACTAAGTAGTAAACAGATTAAAAAAAAAACCACACCGATCAACAAGCTGTTTATTTTTTTAACAATTAAATTTCACAGTATAAAATAGAAAACTAAATAAACAGAACAAAATTATAGTGGACAAAATTACCTATCCAAACGGACAGAGTTCCTCGTAGCATGTTGACTCCACGGAAAAAAGGGCTGAAATGAGTCGTGCAGCGGCTTAAATAGCCGCGTGGTGGCTGCTATCTGACATCCCCTCCCTGCAACGGCTTGACAATGACTTTTCCGCTAACTATACTATATATAATTATAACTGTGTCGCTGCATGTAAACACTGGAAGCCGACCCCAACATAATTGGGAAAAGTCTAGGCAGATGATTTATAAGATTCCGTATTTTCAGATATTGTACGACGTTTCTGAAATCAGCAAGCTTCTATGCTTGTCTTCTGCATTTTACATTTAAGCTCTTGAATTTTTTTTTGAGGGTTAAGGTAATGCACAGTCACGAGAAATGAAATGACACTACACTACAATACACTTCGAAAACTCCAAAAGCAATTTTCTCGTGAAATAACGGTTTCTACTTTGAGAAAAGACCTATTTCAGAAAGGTACTGTAATAGTACTTTGCAAGCCATAGCTTCCAAAAGGTTTCGTGAAAAGGTAAAACGTTATTAATACAATAGAAGAAAATCACTTTTATAAGTTGCTCGTGTTTACCTTTCATTGCTTGTTACTGTACTATGGTGCATAATTCTAGCTGACCCAACAGACATTGTCCTATCTGTTTCGTGTACGCCCAGTTCTATTTCATTGAATACCCTAAATCGAATTGATAGACTCACAAATGTACTAGACCTGAGGAACTAAACAATTAATTAATTTATCTTAAACTAAGACTAGATAAGTCTAACTTTGAGAAAGAGGTCAATCGTCGAATCCGACTCGGCTGGGCAGCGTTCGGGAAGTTACGTGGTATCTTCTCGTCCAACTTACCGCAGTGTCTCAAGACGAAAGTCTATGACCAGTCTGTGTTGCCAGTGGTTACATACGGGACCGAAACGTGGTCACTCACAATGGGCCTCATCAGAAGGCTTAAAGGCACCCAAAGGGCAATGGAGAGGGCTATGCTCGGAGTTTCCTTGCGTGATAAAATCAGAAATGAGGACATCCGCAAGAGAACCAAGGTTACCGACGTAGCCCGAAGAATAGCCAAACTTAAGTGGCAGTGGGCAGTGCACATTGCTCGCAGAACGGATGGCCGATGGGGCCGAAAAGTTCTGGAGTGGCGACCGCGAACCGGAAGACGCTGCGTTGGAAGGCCTCCCACTAGGTGGACCGATCACCTGGTGAAGGTTGCAGGGATCCTCTGGATGCGAGTCGCACGGGACCAGTCAATGTGGCGACACTTGGGGGAGGCCTATGTCCAGCAGTGGACGTCTTTCGGCTGAAATGATGATGATGATGATGATGAAACTAAGACTGAATTCTTAAGTACATACTTAGTTTATAGGCAATAACATTTTTGACTTGTTTTTTTTGTACCAGGCGTTGGTAGTTTGCGAATAGGATATTGAGAATTAATTTTACTAATTACTTCTTTTTTTTTTTCAACTTTTATTATATTTAGAAATATTTTTATTAAACCGTTCAAATAATTTAATTATATTTACATTATATACAGACTACAAATAGAACTAAACTAAAGATAAAAAAAAGACTAAAAGGATTTTTTTTTACTAATTATTTAAAGAATTTAATATTATTTAGAATATTATACAGGGTGTAAACGAACCCTTCACGTAGTCGTCAACCAAGCAGTATGTATATCAAACTAAGTAACTTTACGCAAGTAATATTACTGGGAAACGACTTTTTTTTGGAGTGAAAAATCACGTTTTACAACATTGTTCTGATGGATGGATTGAATAGTACGGGGGTCGTGGATGTGTTTACAGTAAAAATATTACAATTTAAAAGGTATTAAAAAAAAAAATTGTGAAAAAGTTGGAACTTTGACCTCCAATATCTCCGTAATTAGAAGGTGCCCAGGTCTGGTCTACAACAAAAAGATGATCGCAATGACGGAGAGAATTAATGCCTTTTAGCTTCGTAAGGGTCTTGTAACACCCTTTATATACAGGGTGGACCGACGTTAAAACGGTTACCACGTATTCGGTACACATTTTGAACCTCCCACTGACCACTCCCCACAGACATTTTTCGTCAGTTTAAAAAAAAACGACTTTTTCCTACATAACTGCAATGTCTACACGGTCAAAATGTCACGGTCAAATATAAAATCATCATGTTCCATTCATTCTGTTCTAGCTTTGTTTTTAAATTTCAGTGTTCAGAATGATGAACTGAATACGTGGTAACTGTTTTAGCGTTGGTGTCCCTGCCACCTTGTATATTACTTTACCCACTCCAAGATGATTTTGTAGTGTTACTCTTCATCATTTTCTATGTACGTAGGTATGTTGTTATTTTCGGAACACTTAGGCCATGACCATTACATGAGTACTTATTTAGTATTATGTGATATCCTGCTTCGATTTTGATGAGACTTAAATACTTAATTATTGATTAGAAGGTCCTGTCAGTAGTTAATTGTACCATTCATCGATAGGTAAGTAAGTGGCGAAGATGAAAAAACGATAAAAGCATGTAATGAGGTGTAAACTACCTCATATAAATTTCTCATTTTACTCATATGGAAATTCGTCAATTGCTACTGCCAAAGATGATAATGAAATTTCGCTTTGGTTCAAAATCACTTTTAGAAAGTAAATAAATAACTATTTAAATCTTTTAGAATCTTCTGTTCGAATTCTTGTTTTTAAATCTAAACAAATAAAAAAAAACCAAAGATACACAGGTAAAAACTTAGTCCCATCCACATTTTCGAACGACAGCAAAAAGTTAATTTTCTATATTAGTCGTCAGTTTTAACAACAGAGAGATTACAAAGATAACACTGGGATACTCTCTGATTATTCCCGACTATTGTCAATCACACTAAAATGTCAGCCTCTGATAATAATTCAATCTGCGTCATTAAGGACATCAAACAAAAGAAGCGTACATTTACATAGACTTACCTTTTTAGACAGTAGCAACGGTTTCTTTTGTTAGAACTCTCATTATGATAATGGAAATAGGCATAAGGAGGTGGAGGGGGAGGAGGGCCTTTTCTGGACGGATTTTGTGACCGGCTTATCTTAAATGTTTCTAATACATCTGTCAAGCTTTTTGTAGATTGCTTTACTTTTATTTTAAGAGGAGCTCGTGGCTAAATAATAATAGCTGCTTGGGTCGATCTTTAGGATAAGCCGTGCTTGCCTAGGTTGGATGGGTGACCGCCTATTACATACCGTGTTTCCTCCGTGCCACGGAAAGCACGTTAAGTCGTTGGTCCCGGCTATCATTTGTTCATCTCTGACAGTCGTTAGGTAATCAGTGGCCCAAAAAGTCGTACCACCGCCATCGGTACGAAAGAAAAAGCAAGAAAATGGCCAATGTTCACAAAAAACCGTTTTTGAAGTCAAGCGATCCTGTTGCTACCTGCCTTTACTGCTCCATCTCAAAATACCACCCTGTATAAAAAAGGAGAAAATAAAGTGACCTTGACTATAGTGTAACGTTTCTTTATTTACAAGCTTTGATTTCATTAAAAAACAAAAAAAACTGAGAATGCACCTATTTGACCACCATTTTTTTTTTCTATTTTACTGCATCCACTTACCCAGTGCACGTTTTTACTAATAATCGGCGACACTTAAATGCCCGGCCTAAATAAAAGCGCACAGTTTTTGCACTGCGCAACAATATTTTGGCAATTCTAAAACGTAAAGTTACAAAGTAAAATGAGATAATTGTAATTAGTTTAGAACATAATTAATTAGATATCAATCCTAGGATCTTTTCCATTCTTTTGTACTTAGTTATGCGAGAGAGCAGCGGTGGCCCAGTGGTGGAGACCCCGACTTTCGAGCAGTAAGTCGTGGGTTCGAACCCAGCCATGTGCATTACTTTGTGTTATTTATTTTATCACCACTGCTCTCAAAACGGTGAAGGGAAACATCGTAAGGAAACCGGCATGTCCAAGAACCAAAAATTCGAAGACATGTGACATCTATCAACCCGCTGGGCCCGCGTGGTGAATTATAGCCCATTCCCTCTCATAGAGAGGAGGCCTTCGTCCCAGCAGTGGGAACATTAATAGGCTGATTATGCTTATGCTTATGCTATGCAATAATTTCGTTTTAAAAGTTAAATTGTCTCATTTGCAGAAACATGCCAGGCGATATTATTTCTCCTGGAGCACAAGGAGTTTTTAGACAGGTAACTATAACTATGTATATTCTTATCTTGAGTAAACAATTTTATCCGTTCTTTTTTCCTTCCTAGACTCTAGCAGTTTATGTAGATAATATGATAGTTGTACCACCAACAAATTGCGATACTTTTTGTTGTATGGAAACAGCAACCTATGACGTCACTAATTTACCAACTCAAATTAACTGCTCGACTGTTATTGATTTCAAACCTAATTAAAATCCATTTTTTTAGATTTTTCTTTTTCTTTTATGTAAGCACTACAGATACAAGTAACTACAAATGCTCCATTATTTCACAAGGGCTGCGGCTTACGCCGTAGCACTTGTCGTAGCAAGAGCCTACACCGCCCCCGCAGGCACCGTTTCCAGTTTCTACAAATACGAACTATGATCAACGATTACAGTCCTTCTACATTTTATTTACCTGTGCTTTGTATCATAGTTTAAACTACATCATCTGCCTAGCCTTTTCCCAACTATGTTAGGGTCGGCTTCCAGTCTACCATACCAATATTTTACATGGAGCGACTGCCTATCTGACCCCAACAACCCAGTTAGTACTAGGTAATACGATACCCCTTGGTAAGACTGGTTGTTAGACTTTTTGGGCCACTGACTTGGGTAACGGTTGTCAAAAATCTACAAATGACAGCTGGGACCATCAGCTAAACGTGCTTTCCGAGGCACCTAGGAAACTCGGTATGTAATGAGTGGACACCCATCCACAGACCAACCTAGGCAAGCACGGCTTAACCTAAAGATCGATCCGAGCTGTTGTTATCATTTAGCCACGAGCTCCTCCATTGTATAAACTACAGTGATCTTTATATTCGTTGGAATAAAGTTGCAGTTCGTTTGCTGCTATTGTCAAGTCTAGCAAAATGACAGTGTTCTTTAAACGCTGAGTACCTACCCTAGCTAAAAACATTAGCATCTCTTGGGCGCCTGCAAAGTAAAAATAAATGAGGTATTATTAATCTAGCGAATAAAAAAATAACTGATGATGACGCTGTACATAATCTAAACTGGGTGACCAAATGGGTTAGGTTAGCTAGAACTGTGACCAACCACGTGAGAGTTGAGATGGTCGCAGTAACCAAGTTCGGGCACCCCGACCATATGGGTTAGGTTACGTTAGAACTGTGACGAAAAGCGTGCGAGCCGAGCAAGCGAAGCGAGCATCTATGGTTGCATAAAAATTCTATTTTCAAGTCGTCATCTTCACAATTTTTAGACGCTCTAAGTTATTTTGATACTTTAAATTAGAATTGATATATTAGCATTTAAATACATAGGCAGTGATAGCCTAGTAGTACCTTCGGACAGACAAGTCATAGGTCTAAAGTTCGCGCCCAAGACATGCACCTCTGATTTTTCGGATTCATGTGCTGACTTTATTATATAGAGGAGCTCGTGGCTAAATAATAACAACCGCTCGGGTCGATCTTTAGGTTAAGCCGTGCTTACCTAGGTTGGTCTGTGGATGGGTGACCGCCCATTACATACCCAGTTTCCTCCGTGCCTCGGAAAGCACGTTAAGCCGTAAGTCCCGGCTGTCATCTGTAGATCTTTGACAGTCGTTACAGGTAGTCAGTGGCCCAAAAAGTCAGACAACTAGTCTTACCAAGGGGTATCGTATTATTACCCAGTACTAACTGGGTTGTGGAGGTCAGATAGGTAGTCGCTCCATGTAAAATACTGGTATTCAGCTACATCCGGTTAGACTGGAAGCCGACCCCAACATAGTTGGGAAAAGGCTAGGCAGATGATGATGATGACTTTATTATATAATAAATAAATAAATAAAATCTTAAAATTAAATAAAATACGCGATGACTCCTGTTTTAGACGTGTACACACTTAGGTTCTATGTGATCGGTGTAGCCATAGTATTTATACACATACTGAATATATAAAAACGTATGTATTGTACACGAAACCTAATAATGTACCTATGTATTGTGGTGAGAAATAAATCTTTATCTTATCTTTATCTTTGTATGATTATACATATGTATGCCTGTGTGCATCTAAATTTTACAACATTCCTCCACTTAAAAAAATTAATAATTTTAGTATCATTGCAATATAAAAATGAATAAAAAATTAATTTAATTTAAATATTTTAATCACTAATCCTTATAAAACGGCATACCTCCTCTAATTACTAACAATAAAATACGCAAGTTATGGTAACAATAACATTATTAGTTGGACAATTTACGAACGTTACATAAATTTAAAAATAATAAAATTAACATAATTTTTACGTACAGTAACTTAGTTTGATGTACATAATTCTTGGTTGACGACCTCGTGAAGGGTGAGTTTACATCGTGTATAATTACGTACATAATATTAGCTTCTGTCTGAAACTTCGTCTGCTCGGATGAGGATACTAAGCAAAAGAATATAGGTTATAAACTAGGTAGCTATCTGTGTGACAAACATCCAAATCTGTTCACTTGCTTTTGCGTGATTGAGTTACAAACATCCAAACCTCTAAACATACAAGGATTCACATATTTTATAATATTGACATTCATTCTTTATTTATTTCTTACAAATCAATTATATTCTTAAATATTCCTTACAAAACACAATAAAAAAAAAAAACATTTAAAAATATATTGGCTTGTATACTGCACGGGACCGGTCAATGTGGCGACACTTGGGGGAGGCCTATATCCAGCAGTGGATGTCTTTCGGCTGAAATGATGATGATAATTAAAGTACCGTAAAAATGTACCACGTACCTATCAATAATAATGTATCTGGTATGATCTACGCCTCTGCCTAACTCTTCGGGGATTACCGACATGTTCTTATGTTTATAGTAATAAACAATAACCCTACTTTTTACCGTATACCGTTAAACGGAGTACCTACTGAGGCCCTAGCACGAGTGCACGGTGTAAACGTAACGTAGGTAATACGTCGATTTTTAAATCAAACGACTTAGCGTTACCGCTCCAGCGCACACTGGTCCCAAATGATAAAAAAGGGGACATTAAGAAATTTTTGACAAAAGGTCAACCGATTCAGCTTATTTTTTTTTTGTAGACAGCTGATGCAATTACAAATCACTTTTGTACATTGAGTTTTTGCCAAAAAAGCCGTATTTTCAGAGAAAAAAAATATTCAAATATTTTTTGTATGAAAGAAATCCTAATTTTGTCTTTATCTTCCAAGATTCAAACGTATTCAAAATAAAACTTAGCGCAGCTTGTAGAGGGGCTAATTTCTCACTACTTTGTCATAGACACTCAACTGCGATTTTGTGCTCCTTTTGAGTTACATGCACTTTAAATATTTTTTGTATGAAAAAATCCTAATTTTGTCTTTATCTTCCAAGATTCAAACGTATTCAAAATAAAACTTAGCGCAGCTTGTAGAGGGGTTAATTGTTCATCACTTTGCCATAGACACTCAATTGCGATTTTGTGCTCCTTTTCAGTTACAGGCACTTTAAATTTTTCGTTGTCGGATGAGCTTTACTAGTTTTTTGTAGACAGCTGATACAATTACAAGTAACTTTTAAAGATGTATTTTTTGTTAAATAAGCCGTATTTTCAGAGTTAAAAAATTAATTCAGGCGGATTAGAAATAATCTTGTTAAAGATAGACTAAGATGTAATAACATTTTCTTCATTAATAAGTAACTCTTATAAATGTCTTTCTATTAAAAAAAGTCTTATTTTAAATATATCAAATAAACAACTTGGATATCTCAAAACGTGTACAGACATGTTCAGGTACAGGTAATTTATTGTGTGACTCATATTCAGATTATAAGCATTTTTTGGTAATGAGTCATTGCTTAATTAGCCGATTACTTACAATTTGGGCTATATTTGGTCATCTAACGCTAGTGAATGCGTCGGAAACGCTGAATGATAAAAAGGTATAAATTGCAATTAAAACTTTTCCTTCGTACTTTAACGGGCTTAGGACCGTCAAAATACAAACCTATATAATAATATAGGTATTGTATTAAGGCGTACTTAAAAAATTTGAACTACCTGTAACCCTAACGCTTAATTTATCTTTACATGCATGTTTTGTTTATTTATTTATTTTATACTTTATCACTTAATATGTATTTGATTTAGGGCAGGGATCTTGGCGTGCTTATCTGTTTTGGTCACTTTCTTCAATAATAAACGGCACTTGCACTATTAACAGTCTTTTAATTATAGTTCCACAACAAAACACACGCTTTTACAATTATTTTCACAGGTTAATTCACAGAGCAATGTTCGTGCGATCAAGATTCAATGTCAAGTCATTGTCACAATAAAATATCAGGGTATAATAAAAATAAACAATATTGTTCTACCCTATTGTTCTCCTACATAAATACCGCAAAACTACAAAGGGAATTTTTAATTGCAATTTATATAACTATTCATCATTCAGCGTTTTCGACGCGTTCGACTAGATGACCAAATAGAGCCGAAATCGTCACTTATAGGGTAATTAAGCAATGACTCATACAAAAAAAATTTTACATACGAGTCACACAATAACTTACCTGTACATAAACATGTCTGAACACGTTTTGAGATTTCCTTGTTTGTTTATTTGATACTGATAATTTCATATATTTGTAAGAGTTACTCTACAAGCTGCGCTAAGTTTTATTTTGAATACGTTTGAATCTTGGAAGATAAAGACAAAATTAGAATTTTTTTTATACAAAAAATATTTAAAGTGCCTGTAACTCAAAAGGAGCACAAAATCGCAGAAGAGTGTCTATGACAAAGTGGTGAGCAATTAGCACCTCTACAAGCTGCGCTAAGTTTTATTTTGAATACGTTTGAATCTTGGAAGATAAAGACAAAATTAGGATTTCTTTCATACAAAAAATATTTCAATATTTTTTTTCTCTGAAAATACGGCTTATTTGGCAAAAACTCAATCTATAAAAGTGATTTGTAATTGCATCAGCTGTCTACAAAAAAAAAATCAGCCGAATCCGTTGACCTTCTGTCAAAAATTTCTTAATGTCCACTTTTTTATCATTCGGGACCAGTGTGCAGCGTCGCAGCGTACGGGCTACGTATTGCGTGTGGCATGTCACTGTGTAAGAAGATAAATTTAGAAAATAAATCTTCATGACTCACGTTGGCGTTTGAGGGACACGGCTAAATGGAAAATATGGCAGCTATAAATCAGTTGTGAATGATCCTAATTGCAAAGGATATAAGAGGAATAATAGGAGATGGGCTCGTGTTAAAACTTAAGTAACTCTTACCAAGGTCGGTTCGTGGATGGGTAAACGTCCACAGTTGCTTGATTACTAAGTTGTGAATAGGCAGTCACTCCATGTAATACCTATACTGGTATTCAGCTGTATCCGGTTAGACTGGAGGCCGACCACAACATTGTTGAGAAAAGGCTTTCATCTACATAAGTAGGTAGAGTGATTTTTATCCTATATGGGAAATCTTATTGCTCAACGACGGAGAACGTTCGAGGATCATGTCCACTGATTATGTTAGACTTCTACCGAATTAAACACCACGCTCCCATGATTCGGGGGTCGCACATGTACTTGCAACCCTTGGCTAGCTGTGCTGGTATAGTATGTATCTACCGTATACAGGACCGACACCTGGGTCACCACCAGAGGGCTCCAGCTTAGCACTGCTGCAGTACCTATGCTGTCATCATCATTGTTGTGGGACACAGAACAATGATGGAAAACAGGTGCTCTCGGCGACGTGCAGGCCTTAATTTCCAAAAAAAAACATGTCCAGTATACATAAACATTAGCAGAGAGCGCTGAGAGTGCCGTACTGTACCAGAGGTGCCTTCTCAATTACAAAATCTTACCACCAGTATACTCCCATCTAGGTTATGACGTCCATTTTATTTACAGGCAAATTGTAATCACTAATTGTATTTTCGTACTAGAAACTATTAGAGATGTTTTGAAAATGGAACAGCAACAATAAATATTAATAAGACTAAAAAAATAGTTGTACTATTTCATTTTCATTACTACGTATTGTAGAATATGCCATCTGTTATGTAGTAGTTGTAAACTTTTTGACGCTGGCCTCAAAAAGTTGTAAAAACAAAATCATAGATGACGTGAGAGCGGAATTTTGAAATCGCCGTTTTAAAAAAAAAAATCATCTCCCTCACTCATTGACGCTAATAAAAATGCTTTTGCTACAAATCAATTATTTTGATACCTACGTTAACTTAGTTGACTTTGCGGTTTACAGAAATCATTCGGGGCATGCGATCGTCAGAAAACCGCATTGTCGTCATATGCGCGAGCCGCTCGCCTGTCGATCGGAACAGCCGCGGCTGGAATCGGAAATTTATTCACTCGCAAAATGGCGACTGCTGCTGCAAACAACTTGTGTCCATGGCCCAATAGTCAAAGAGATTATGAATTACGAGATGTTATTGGTAAGTTTTTTATTAAACTATTTAATAATTAGACTATTGTTTAATCTTTGTGTTGTGTTAATATTCTTAGAAACCTCATTCAAAGTGACTGCTTGTATTTGTGTCCGTCTGTCAAATTCCATATGATCACGAAATGTCAATGATCTTCATCGAGATTTCTGATTTTAGCCTAGATTTATATAAGTATAATACCAAAGGCCCCACTGAGAACAGCTGTGAACATTAAAATGCCTGTAACAGCTGGCAAATTATCTAGCTTACTTACAAAATGTTAGTGTTTATTAGAAAACAGCCGAATGCCGCCACGGAGTTGAGTATTTAATGTTGATTACAGGTGTTGGGGCTACGGCCGTCGTTCATGCGGCTTACTGTGAACCGCGGGGTGAGAAATGTGCCATAAAACGTATTAACTTAGAGAAATGGAATACATCAATGGATGAATTATTGAAAGAAATACAGGTAAATAGATAAATTTTATGTATTAAATTGGAAAATTGTGTGGAACTTATCTTATCCTCATGTATAAGTGTAGGTATGTATTTTTTGATTGTCTTTTCCAGGCTATGTCAAGCTGTAACCATGAAAATGTAGTGACATACTACACTAGTTTTGTAGTACACGATGAACTGTGGCTGGTCCTCAGGCTCCTTGAAGGTGACCATTTTGTTATTAATTATTTGTACAACTTATAGCTAAAAACTTTTAACAGTTGTTTAAAAATACTTCTACTTAGTTTGTCAAATGCAACAGGAAATATACCCACTGACATAGACAGTTTTACCTGTTATGTATTTGTAGGCCACTATAATATACATTTTATTTATTACTTCAACTTTGAAAATGATGTTAAGTTACATTAGTTGTTGATTATCAATGCAATACCAATACTCTATAAATGTGTCGGCCAAAACAAATGTTCAAAGGCATAATGTACTTTGATTTCTGTAAACTAAGGTTGTAGATAATGTTATTTTAGATTTGTCTCGTCTTCTACCTGGAACAACCTGGAATAAATAATATAAGATTCTGTATAAAATATTTCAGGAGGCAGTTTGCTTGATGTGATAAAACACAAGATGAAAGTAGCAAATTGCAAGCATGGTGTATTTGACGAGGCAACAATTGCCACGGTTCTCAAAGAGGTCCTTCGAGGATTAGAATATTTTCATAGTAATGGACAAATTCACAGGTATACATGAAATATTTAGTTGAAGCCCAAAGCAGTAGAGTTTTGTGTTCATTCTAGGTTTTTTTTTTACAATGGTTACCTATTCTGTAGATAGTGATGCAAATTCATTTAGTATTTTAATGCCATTGCCATTTGTTGTCTGCATGTTTTAAATTTAGTGCTATTTTTTGCAAGCTTTTATTTAGTTTCAGTAATCAAATCTTGCATGTTAAATTTGATCCACTTCCCAGTTTCTGATTGAGCTGAAAATTTGCAGTTAATTTCCAAATTTAGACAATTAAAACGAAAAATGTTAAAATGAATTTTCTCTGATTACACTAGTCTTACTTTGAAGGGTACAAGATTTCTAAATAATATCAAACTAATACAATTTTGTCAATAAATAATATCAAATTGTTAAAGCTTATTGTTGTCATGATTCTCATTTTTTTAGGGTTCCTTAGTCAAATGGCAAAAACGGAACCCTTGTAATTTTGTCATGACCATCTCCCTGTCTGAGCGCATCGTCAATGCTGCCGCGTGCTATTTCACTACCGCTCGGTTTCTCGCTCTAGCAAATGATGGTTCTGAGTGACAGAAAAGCATAGGAGCAGGAAAAATGCGATTGTTTGCTGACATATGAGGTTTAACCCTAAATGTTCATCTCGGTTATGAACGAAACCTTTCACTGTGTGTGACCCTACTTATGAGTATTAAAAAAAAACTTCTTATGTTTATATTTGTGTCAGCGTTTTTGTTTGCCATTTTGCAGATTAGTTTAAATGTCATGTATGCTTGCTGTATTTTGTTGCTAAATAAAGTAATGCTTTGCGAATCATTTAATTGCTGTGCGTGCAATAATATGTCCAGTAGAGTATCTGCATAATATAGTTCTGTGAACTAGGTACTACCTATATTAAGTTTCGATGTTGTTGTTCAGCTCAAGTTACGGTCAGTTGCTATAACTAGATCACCAATAATATTAATGCTTGCATTTCAAACCGCGAAAGACACCAATAATATTTGATGATGTGGTAAAATATTGCACATGTTTTCTATTTACAATTTGGCATGTGTTGAATGTAGTCAAAATGCGTTTTTTTGTGTTGCCTGAAAAATAATTGCTGTTCTGCTCATAGACAAACACAATTATCCAAGAAATTTTGTTGTCGATAGTCACAATAGCATTCTTTTCACAGGGATATAAAGGCTGGAAATATTTTGTTAGGAGAAGATGGTACAGTACAAATAGCTGATTTTGGCGTATCAGCGTGGCTGGCCACCGGCAGAGATATATCCAGACAAAAAGTTAGACATACATTTGTTGGCACGCCATGTTGGATGGCCCCAGAAGTCATGGAACAAGTGAGAGTTGTATGATTCTATCACTACTAATACCCTTTTGTTCTGTTTTTTTTTTGTTTTACTAACACTTAGATATTCAATAAAATCATTCATCAGTAGCCATTGACAAATAGCAGATATTTAGACCTCACTGCTCCTATAACTGCGCACTATGATGGTCCAAATTGAAAAACCCACTGTAAAGTTAATAGTTTCAGAGGACATAATGAGAATAATGTAATAAAACCCAACCGTCACATCAGAGTCATTAACGCGCAAATCTCTGTTTGTTAGGGATTACATAGAACTGCTTATCATTGTGATATGGAAACTAAATATCTGAACTGTGCGATGGTGTCATATTACTTTACGAAATACAATATTATGGCAGGTCTGACTTAATTTGAGAGAAGTTAAAGTCGCTTTTTGAGTGTGTGTGATCACCTAGTTTTTCTAAACTTTTCATCGTCATACAGATTATTTAGCAGAGTTTATGTGCAACTATGCACATAAAACATACATAAATAACAGAAAAATCTCCATGTTTCACGAAATTGTTAAAACCATTCAATAGAAAAAAATCTTGAAAGTAATGCAGAGTATGAATTCAAAGTAGGTTTTTAGATTTGCACCAAATATACCCAAAAAGCAATTATTACACCAGCCAATAAATTTCAGGACCATGGATACGATTTTAAAGCCGACATCTGGTCTTTTGGGATAACTGCAATAGAAATGGCGACGGGGACGGCCCCATATCACAAATACCCTCCGATGAAAGTGTTAATGCTGACGTTACAGAATGACCCACCTAATTTGGACACTGGTAAGGTGAAAAGCACTTGAAATCTTAGTTGTACTACTGCATTCCTGCCCCTATTGCATGAGTGGTTTCCTGACACTTGGTGCAAGACTATGGGAATAGGTTTGACTTGTCATAGTTCCAAACATTGGACAGCTATTCAAAAGTCACAGCCTGTTAAACATAAATATCACTACCTTACAGTGACAGCCGAAAGTTACTCCCAATCACCCAAAAAATATAAATTATAATCTAATAATTAGAATGCTATTCGAATGATAATAATCGAAAACAATCTAGTCTAGGCCTTCACAATTGGTACTTTATTCTGACCAAGACAAGCAATATAAGGGTCAGAAAAATCTGAATGACTACATAGAAATGAGTATGTTGTTAAAACAGTTATATGACATTACTCATATCAGACCAGTGTGGCAATCATTTATATTACATAGGTACTTGTCCTAGGCCTAATGACATTGTTCGCTCAATGTCACATACTGGTACTTACATTATAAAAATGTTGTATCCTTATACATAAAAGATAAATTCTATTTAAAATTTATATTATTTATCACAGAATTTTCCTTTAACTCACATACTTCAACGTTTTTATTTGCAGGCGCTGATGAGAAAGAGCAGTACAAAGCTTATGGAAAAACCTTTAGGAAAATGATTTTAGATTGTTTGCAGAAAGATCCGTCGAAAAGGCCAACGGCTACAGAGTTACTTAAACATCCATTCTTCAAGAAGGCCAAGGACAGAAAATATTTAACACAAACTCTAGTAGCTATTGGTCCTAGTATGGAAACTAGGGTGCATAAGGTAAATTATGTGCTTCACATTATTATCATTTTTAATGCTGGGAATCGGAAAGGCAGTGGTATACCTAATAGTATACTTACATTTCCCCAGTTATGTTTAAGTCCCATGTAATAAGGGGCGAGTCTATTGTCTTAACCAAGATAAATTGGGATAGATTTCTTATAAATCACTACATCAAGTGGTCTGGAGAGAGATCTTTCCTAGTATTGATCAATCTGGTTCAAGATAGCATTATAACAGCTGTGTTTTGTTATTGACAGATTCCATTGCGCTTAGTTTTGACATTATATACGTGTAATCACACGAACTCCACATGCGTTTCCAAATAACTGCAGTGCAAAGGCATCCTGGGTTAATGTTTTTGTTAGTTTTGCAATAAATATAAAGAAGTGTGTAGCAAGTGGCGTTCTATAGTGAGTAAAACCGTGATTTTCACATGTAATAAAACATTGATTGACCTAATATACTCTCACAGACGACTGGCATTGTTTTTGGTATGCGGAGCGTGTAGATAGGGTGTAAAATATTATTTTAGATAAATAAACAAACTACATTTTCTTCAGCTTTAAAATATATATACACAAACATATATATAAACCTAACAAACACACAACGCATTTCAGGCGAGTAAACATTCAAAGGGCGCGTCAGGCAAGCTGCACCGCACGGTGACCGGCGAGTGGGTGTGGAGTGAGGAAGACGAGGAATCAGCTGTGGAAGCGCCGGAGTCTGATGATGAGCCGTCTTACAGCGAGGACAAGCGGCCTATGAACCAGCTACAGAGGGCCGACTCCAGCGGCAGTGATAATGAGGGCCATGAGGTGAGACTAAGAAACATAAACATTAAATCTATTCAAGTGTAGTCACGAAAGAAAGAAACGATGGATGGACTGGATGACATGGTTAGAAAAGAGGTGACTGCAGAGATAACGAGTAATAGAGAACTATGGAAGAAGAAGATACGCTGAGCCAATCCCGAATAATTTAGCGTAAAGGCAGGCATGATGGTGTGTATAGACCGACCGCTTTAATGAGTCCTCGCCCGCGGGATACAGGGGCGCGGAGGTACGACGACAAAAGGGACCGAGGGAGGTGCGGACGGCGGGCGGCGGGCGCACGTTGCGTGATGCACAAGAGGTGAAATGTGCACTGGACATTTCTTAAAATATGTGATGTCATAGTGGTTAATGGTGAACAAGTGGTGATGTTTTATTAGTCAATTGATTGATGACGATACAAAGTTTTAATGAAACAACTATAAAGTATGTAGGTAACAATAGTAGATTATACAACAAGTGAAAAAAAGAGAATTTGATTCGAGGGACTAAGTTGGATCCCGAGACCAGCGAAGGATTCTAGAGTAGAATCCCGAGCGTAGCAAGGGATTCTAGAGTTGAATCCTGAGCGGAGCAAGGAATACAAGAATCGAGATTAATTTTTTATTCACGAGTTTTGTTCTCTAATTTTTACCATTGACTGCGAGAAAATAAATAGAAGTATAGTATAGTAGTATAGTATTTATATTTCTTGTGGGTTAATAATAACAGCCATTCGGGTTTATCTTCAATTTTAAGCCGAGCTTACCAAGGTCGGTCTGTGGATGGGTGACCACTAATTCATTACATACCGAGTTTCGTCCGTGCCTCGGAAAGTACGTACAGCCGTTGGGCCGGCTGTCTTTTGTAGTACTTTGACAGTCGTTACAGGAAGTCAGTGGCCCGAAAGTCTGCCAACCAGTTTTACCAAGGGTTACCAGTTAGTACTGGGCCCATCCAGTACTAACTGGGTTGTGTTCTGGGTCAGATAGGCAGTCGTTTCATATCATCATCATCATGATCAGCCTATAGCAGTCCACTGCTGGACATAGGCCTCCTCAATCGCACGCCACTCAACTCGATTCCTAGCAACTCTCATCCAGCTACTACCAGCCACCCTGCGAAGATCGTCACTCTACCGAGTGACGATATAAAATACTGATATTCAGCTGCATCCGATTATACTGGAAGCCGACCCAAATAAAGTTGAGATAAGTCTAGGCAGATGAGTATTTTTCAAATTTTATTATACAAAGTGGAGCAGGACGATTGACATTCCTTCAAACCACGTAAAGAGTGTCATGTTCTTTACCCGTATACAAAAAATCAATCAAATCCAATGAATACTTTAGCCACAGGAAATTATTTTTCATTTTCTTATTTTACAACATGATGTAGATTTGAGTCCGTATTAATAGGTAAACATTGTAAGGTCAAAAACCTGTGCAAAACGTACGATTCTATTCTCTACGTCTCAATATGCTTGAAAGACAGAGAAAGGTGTCATACGCTTCCACTCTGACGCGCCCTGCCCAGTGACACAAAATACTACAATTAGAAAGAAAAAGAAAATATTACGCAAATTATGCATTAGTGGTGCATAGACCATTGCGTTTTTTTTGGCAAAAAGTCTCGCACTATGTCAGTCAGTGCAAGCGGCGCAATTTGAGAGCACATTCCTAATTTTTTTTATCACGAGACGAGCAGCGCTCGCATTGTCGTGATTTTATGAAGTTTTATTTGTTATTGTGATTAAAGACGATTTATGATAGTTGGATTAGGTTAGTGTGACTTATTGTTAATTGTTAGTGTAATAATATTAGTTAGTTAATAAGGCATTTAATAGGTAGCTAGTTTCGTGATTTAGGTATGTTTGTAAGTTTTGTAGTTTAATTATGCCTCTAGTAAGGTACCCAGCTGCCGAGTACACCGACATGGTACTTACGTAAGGAGAATGTAATCAAAATGCGGCTTTACCATTGCGTTTGATAGTGTAAATTCTGATTGTGATGCGATATTATGTGATTAATTATTCAATCAGTGATCTTTTAATTAACAACGCACAATTTAGTGAGTTTATGCCGATGATTTGTTGTTCCCCGCACCGCCGCAGCCCGCTGCGCCCCGCAACTCGCCACGCAACCGGTCAGTGACTTTTCTTAGATAAAGCGTGTTTGCATTTTATGCAGTTGATTTCCCTTTTTTTTTTTTTGAAAATTGCTATTTTTGGATTTTCCTTTAACTACTAATTTTCGTATTTTAAAATGTTTAGATAGATTAGTACTGTGCCCGTTTTAATTTAATGTCGTAGTTCCAGATCCACATTGCATAATCGGTAATATAATAAGACAACAAAAGATTAAATAATAAAGTAATAATAATAAAATCTTTATTAACAGGTGATTGTTAGTAACATCAGTGTAGCTCTGGCTCTTGTACTAGGATTCCCTGTATAACAAGAGCCAGACCTCTTAATTCACAGGGAACATAAAGGGTGTAAATTGACCCTTAACATAAACGAAAGGAACTTGTTCTCCCCGTCACTGCGATCATTTTTTTATTCTAGAGTGTTTACAAACATAAAATATAAAAGAGAGTGAAAAAAAAGTGAATTTAAAATTGGAGTATACATTTTAAAAATTAAGTTAGTTTGCGTACCACTCACTGCGTCCTGAGAAAAGTGTGGGTAAGTTTGACTGAGGTGAGTGTGTGTGACTGAGGTGAATGTGAGGGCGCGTATGTATGTGTGATGTGAGGGTTTTAGTGTGTGTGTGAAAGTGATAGGGTGTCATGTAACGCTGCTGAATAGCTTTTCTGATTCGTTTTAATCGTATTTTTCTAGCCAGTCAATAATAGTTTTTTGAATTGAAAGTTATTAAGTTTCATAAGTTTTTGTATCCCGTTTTCATGACCGATTTTGTTGTAAAGAGTTTTATTTATTTTTTGTTCATAATTCGTGCCTATTCCAAATTAAAAATGTTTTTATTCAGGTAGGCAGTCACGCGGCTAACTGCTGAAAGGTCACGGCGCGCGCGAATTTCATGCGGCTGTAGTATTAATATTGAATGAGTGTAAAAAAAAAAATGTTTTTTTGGGAAAGTTGTTTGTTATCATGAGTACAATTACGTGTATTAGTATCGGTCACTAATTATCAGTCTACCCTATACTATACACCGTGACTTTTTAGTCGTCTTACAAAGGTCGTCCACTCAATGTACCCGACATAAAATAGCTCTAGGCGCGATTTTATTTTATCTTCCGTAATAGGTACAAAGAAAAATAATAATAAAAAATTAGAATAAAATTATGAAACATCTTGTTAATGATGTTTACGCGTCAAACGGGAGAACTTATAGCTACCCAGCACTCGAGTCCAGTAGATCATCGCTCGCAACAGGGTGTTTTAACTGCGTCATGCGTCATAATACTGAATAATATTTTTTATTCTTAAATTATTAAAATCTCATAAATACCTATTTTTTTATGAATATTTAGTAATCATTGGTTACATGAAGTGGGCTGCCGTTGTAAGACGACTAAAATGTCACGGTGTATACCTACCACTGTGATTCTTTGCACACACCCAAACACAATCATTTAGTTGGTAGAAATATTAAGTTGTTAGCTGTTTGATCATGAGCGGATCATTCAGAGTGTGTCTAGTGGTGGTGTGAAGGTGTGATCAAGATAAGATTATTACGGTGATAAGGAAACGAAAGAAATAAAGCTTCAGATATTAATCTATTAATTCCGATGATGAACTGCATTATAGTGATGAGCGGCCTATTAAACAGCTACAGAAGGCTAAATGCCTGAAAAGCGTATTTCATCCAAATAAACGAAAATCGTTTCCTAAAATTCGAGTATAGCTCAATAATTTTTTTTTTTACAGGAGCCACCCAAGCAGCCGAAACCTGCGCCACCTCTACAGGAACAGCCTGGATTGAATAATTTCGGGGTGAAATCTGTTGATGTAGAACCAGCCGTTATCAACTTAGTATTACGATTAAGGTGGGTAACATAATGTAACCTATTTATATATGAATAGTTGTGAATGGATCTTTCGGCGCATGGCCTTACTCGGAACTAAAGGGCCATCTTGTTTATTCAATAAAATTTCTTTTTAAACTAGATTTGTGTTCAGCTACACTCACACTTCTATATTTGTTCTAAAACATTAATATTAATTAATATTACAATTAAAAAGTCATTCTGTTACTTTCTCGCGCCTTGACGATTGCGTGGATGTAGATGAAATTCAAAATGGATCAGGTCATTGGGTACGTTATATCCCGGCCCCGTGGGATAATTCCCGCCGCGGGCAAAAGCTAGTAATCAATGTGCGATCGATGACTGTAATCCGCCTGCATGGCAGGACTACAATGAATCGATTTGAAAAACACAAGGTTTCACAAGACGGCTCCTTACCAGTTCAATTATAGTTTTGGATAGGCAATGTAAAAAAATATGACGCTAAGAGAAATTTACTTATGGGATGACAACACTGACGACTAATAGATAAGTTTGTCGGAAATGGAAGTGATAAGGGCAGGAAAATGATGATGGGTTTCCAACGAACCTAATCTGTCCATCTAAACTATATTTGACGAATGTTACAGGAATTCCCGTCGCGAGCTAAACGACATACGTTTCGAGTACATCGTAGGCAAGGACACGGCCGAGGGCATCGCGCTGGAGCTAGTCGGTGCAGGTCTGGTGGACCCGCAAGACTCCGTGCCCATATCTCTCAACCTCGCCAAGTTGCTGGACGCGCAGGTCGCGCTCTTCACTGCTGTCCCGCCCCCCACCGCTATCCCGCCCCCCACCGCTGTCCCACCCCCAACCACTGTCCCGCCCCCAACCACT
Organism: Noctua janthe; assembly: GCA_910589295.1. NCBI lineage: Eukaryota > Metazoa > Arthropoda > Insecta > Lepidoptera > Noctuidae > Noctua > Noctua janthe. The sequence goes on from OU342552.1 coordinate 11,310,013, forward strand.
GTCCCGCCCCCAACCACTGTCCCGCCCCCGACCACTGTCCCGCTCCCCACCGCTGTTCCGCCACCCACCGCTGTCCCGGCCCCCACCGCGGTCCCGCCGCCCAAAGCGGTTACATTCCATTTGGTAAGAATTCTTCTGCATATATTCTGCACCCGCATCCCATGCGCGGTTCGCTTTAGTTTGCCCCGAGCTGAATATCATACAATATATCACTTTATATTATTGGGTTCGATCCAGGTTACATGTTATTGGGTTATAACAAAGGGAATTGACAATTAGTGGAAAGTGACAACTAGTGAAACGTAGGTTTACTAATTCACCTCTGCCTAAGCCGAATGCAGACATTAGTTATATATATGTAATCCAAGCAAATCGTATAGACCTGCCTCAAGCTAGCTAAAGTAATGATCTTTGCAGCATCAGGGCGGATGAAAAAACTGAGAATCGAGTGGAATGGCATGCGGTCGGAGAAGCTTTACTTCAGCAGTGGGCTGATATCTATCGATAATGATTGATGGGTCTCTTAGAGTCACACATCAGCCGCTTTCACGATCACATTTTTTTTTTATTTTATCAAATGAGGCGACAATACCAGTTTTTTTTTTAAATTTTTAGTCTGTTGCAAATAGCAAGAGAATATTAAAAGCGAATCATATTGCTCCCAATATTATGAACTGTTTTTGGTATAAATAGTTTTATTTTGATTGTTTCTATTACAGAACTCGGTTGGGCCCAATGAGGACTTCGATGAAAAAGCACTGATAGGATTTGCGCAAATATCAATAATTGAGTAAGGATATCAGGGTTAAACAATATCGTGTAAGAGGCATTGTGATGGGTGGCCGGCGTCTAGCTACAAGTACTTGGATTTGTGTATGGTGCTAAATTGTGAAGGCTTCATAAAATGACGGTAATTTAATTTCCATTTGTTTATTTATTTTAAAATTGGCCATTTATTTTCCATCGAGCCAAAGAATTTTAGTCTTAAAACTTAATTGACGTTTTGATGAGTAGTTGTTAAGATATTTGTTGTTTTGTTACTTCGAATATGCGTTTGCATATTCGTAAAGTTGAAATTGTTTTGTTGATTTATAATTATGACTGTATGAGTGAGTCGCCGTTTAAGCCACGAAAGTCCGTAAATTCTGAATATTTTTAGGACTAGTTATTAATTTTACCGTACATATCTTCACGTGTTCCTTGCAACGTCGATTTAAAAGCACCATTCTGTATTTCATATTCAACTGGTTTAATTAAGTAAAATAATAACAACAAGCGTTTGAAAATAACATGAAACACCCGTCTTATCCGATTATAACCATAGTTAACAGTAGAAACTGTCTTCATTATTTGGTTTTCAAAAAAATTACACATAATGTACAAAAAGTAATTACTGAAAACTGTACGTGCACATGTGCACAGAGTGTAGCACCGCGGAGCGCCGCATCATTTTATCTATATCTATCATAGGGTTTCAACAAATGGTATAAAATTGATTTGCGAAACAAAGACGGTTTTTGGAGTAGGAATTTACACCACAAATTAAAATGACCTAATGCCAACTGAAAGAAGAAAGTTAGACGAATACAGAAAAACACACATTTAATATTTAGCACTTTTGTATTTGTATGAATAATGATCTGAACATTGAAATGTAATTCTAAGTTAGTCCAGTGGTGGTCAAATAAAATAAAATTTATTTACATTCCGTAATTCGTTATCGTTGCTACTTAATACATTTTAGTTATAGAGGCTTATTATCAAAGATAATTATTAGGATAATTGGTAAACACGATATTAAAGTGCAATTAATTATGTTTAATACGAACATATTAATTTTTTCCTACTTATTTACGGTAATCCGTAAATAAGTAGGAAAAAATTAATATACTCAGTTGTTTGGAAAAATATGGCTAAAGAGACAGTAAACCGATCCTTGTGATTATCTCCTTTATGGCAATAATCAAGGTTCAGTAAGACTATCAACTATCAGTATTATTTTTCACTTGAATAAGTGAACTTTCTCAGGTATCATAGTCGACCAAAATAAAAAACTGGTATCGCTCTTTCTTAAAAATCGTTCTTGTTATGTCTCGTTTAGAAAAGTTCCTACATTTATGTTACGGTCACCACTGTCATAGTAGTATGTTAATATATCGGTAGTCTGTATTCTGCATTCTGTATAACTTATCAATTTTTATTACAGCGCACGATCCAATAAAGGGTGTAACAAGACACTTAACGTAGCCGAAAGGCACTTGTTCTCCTCGTCATTGCAATTATTATTCTTTTGTTCTAGACCATACCTGAAAACCTTCTAGTAACGGAGATAGTGGGGTCAAAGTTATAACTTTTTAAAACCTTTTTTTTAATGCAAGTTTCTTAATTTTAACACATCCACGACTCCCATACTATTCAATCCATCCAACAGCACAATGTTTTGAGTGCGTTACATTTAATCCTACCGTAAAACGTGATATCTCACCCCAAAAAAAAGTCGTTTCCCAGCAATATTTTTTACGTAAAGTTACTTAGTTTGACATACATAATGGTTGGTTGACGGCTTCGTTAAGAGTCCGTTTACACCCTGTATGTCATGTTCTAATATCTGCACACTAATTATGTTAGGATGTAAACTACCGAATTAAAATTGCTTTTTGGGAGAAATTATGGGATGCTAAAAAAATAGCAAACTATATAGTCGGTATCTAGTGTGTCCTTTGTTTTCACGGGTAGAGCTCTGTCGTGGTGGCGCGGGCGCCATATCGATGCATGAGCAGTCTTTTATGAGGTACATGTTCTAAAGAAACGTTAGATTTCAGTGACAATTTTGCACCTTGTGTTACTCGTATCTTATTATTGATATAATGTACCGGCAATATATTTATAAGTCCAGTATTAAAACGCAAATTAAGGAACTAAAACAGCCATATTGGGAAGTAGGAATTACTATATTTACTAAAAATAAAAGAGATCTAACAGAATCGGCCCTCTTGGCCTACTAAGAATTTATTATGAATCGTCTCGTAAAAGTAAATACGTGATTTTTAAGTATTATTTTGTACGACCTATTATTATTGTATGGTTTATTGAAATATATAATATCAGGTGTACTTGCAAATTTGCATATACAGGGTTTAAAAGAAATATATTTTTGTTATGTTAAGTTTGCTTTTGGTAATGTTTATTTCAATATTCAAAAATTGATCTTTGTTAAGTACCAAGCACAGAACAGTAAAAATGGTTAGAAAGGGTTTGGATTGTTATTTATATTGAGCCCGCTGACGCCAGTCGCACACATAAAAATGACCAGTCATTTGTTCACAGAACATTAATCAGCTTTTAATCAATAAGAAACCAATCAAAAAATATCATTTCCAATTGAGACCTCCATTTTTTTCCGGTTTCAAAAGAAATACTGATACATTTACTACATACAGATAATTACAAAAAATATTTATTGTAGTTCCGAGCTCACTGACGGTCGACCTCTTTTTTACCCTTAGGCCTACGCCACACTTGACGGAAATTCCGTTGCGTATCTTCCGCGTCGGAACGCCAATACATGTTATTGCAAATAAATGACTAATAACGAGCAAACTACGCGGATGATCGGTTGTTCCGTCGCGGACCGCTCGCCCTCTGCGTCTGTTCCGGATTTACCGCAACGGAAGTTCGGTGTCGGAATTTCCGTCAATTGTGGCGTAGGCCTTGGGCCCTGAGTAATTAGGTTGAAAAGTGGCCGACCGTCTGTCGAGCTCGTTAGTACACAAGAAATAAAGAAAATTATTGATTAGATTATTTAGAACGTTTCTACATTAGTGAGTGTGCCCAACACTCTCATCTGGTACAACTGCACTGTGCCCGTCGATTGCTCGATGTTCTTGAAGCTGGATACGGTATACATTACTCATGCATCGCGATCGTGATTGTGAGTGTAGTCCGAATTGGACGGCGAGTTATGGGCCAGCTCGCCGTCCGGCCGTCTTATGACGACAGGCCGTGTCGACGGCGCGTTCGTGTTCCACGCGCGCCTCAAAGAGATGTTAGCAAATAAGTAGGGGTCCGCAAGGGCCGATGCCTGCCAGGGCTGCGGGACTGGTCGAAAGAGATACCGTGGTCCTGGAAGTGGAAGAGAAAGAAGTGGAGTCCGAATTGTATGTTACACTGATTTTACTTAATTTTATGAATTATCATAAGAATTTAGGTAAAAAGAAAATACCCGTTTTGTTAGACTTGGCTTCTTGCGCTACAAGTTATTGGTATTTTAGCCTGGCTGTGCACTTCTTCAAAATACTCAGACGACTAATGCGAGCTTTTGCGAGTTGCGTTGAAGTTATGAGCGTTTGCTCAAAACTCGGGTTCGCCTGCCTCGCCACATAGCGTTTCTAAGCCTTTTTACTGTTCTTTGGCTCCAAGTATAAAGCAATCTTAATTCAGAATTCCAGTATTAAATAATGAACATTCTCCATGAATAAATTAGTAATTAGTTAAATTAGTCAATTATCGTTTCTCATTCATTGATTCTGTCCATATACGGTATCAGTTCACCTTATTCTTATTATATTATTTATATAATTAGTATCTTGTGTCCCTAGCTGCAACTTGAGGATTTAGATACAGCCTGTACCTTATCCATATAGGATAGATGTGTTTAGGATGTGCCATCGATGACGACGACGAATAGTACAGTCATCACTAATAGTGATGACTGTACTATTTTAATACAAGTTCGCGCGAGTGGCACTGCTTCGGTGTAGCTTATTAAGAGATTGTTAAATGTATGTGCACTAAGGACTTGACCAGACCTGTTCACACGGATTAGCATTTTCGCATTGTGACTCAGAAATATCTTTCACTAGTGTAAGGAATGTTTTCTGAGCCACAGAAAAGGATATAGATATTGCTTTAGCAATGTTGAAGCTTCCAACAAAACAACTCGAGATTGTGAATGAGCACGGGCGCGCTTGCGAGTGTTCTTTCTCACTCTAGTAAAGAGGTCATATATAGAAGGAGTTTCTGGAAAATGCGAATGGTAGACAAGTCTGGTTCAGCCCTAATAGGCCTTATGTGTTAGAGGTAAATTACATCAATTAGATCGGAAACGTTGGTGATTTGATAACATTGCGTGAGACGAAGACTGTTTGAACAAATTGACTGAAGACATGAAGTGTTGTTTGGTGATATGATCAATAGGTGTACGGTTTGAGTAAGCCGCGAATGCACAGCCATTGTAACTGTAGGACGGAAACAAAAAGCATAAAAATATGTTTTGTTATATGGCTCTCAGTGAAGATGGAAGTTTCGCTGCATTGAGTAACGTATGTAAGTTGGCTGATTAGGAGCTAGTCCCAGTAATTTGAAAATTACGGAATTCCGGTTACAGTCAATAGCTACAGAGTTCACAATGATATGGTTTTTCTACACGCTTTCTTATTTAGAGGCAGAATAGATAGTAAGCCATTTTGAAGTATGTACGAAGTCATTTGACTTACCTATATCTTAATGAATTGGTGTTGTGTATTATCATATCGTATTACTAGTAGTAGTTATTGCTGCTTTATAAAGTATCCTTACACTTTTCATCTACACGCTAAATTAATTGTCGTCCATTGCTAATTTTATTATAAATAATAATTAGTAGTTTTTATTTCTACGTTATATTACGTGCTCATTTATTATATAACTATTTAAATTCAGGATCAACTGGTACGTCCACGTTAAAATTAGAATTTAATAAAAGACAGTAAAATGTGACAAAATCTGTCTTTACATAAACACTGTCTACTCATTAAAAACATATTATTTGAAGCGTCAAATACATCGCCTTTAATAAAAATAAAAAAAATGAGAGTTTGCTTATTCTGTAAACTTCTGCCGTTGCCCTCGGAGAAAACGGGCGTAATTTTAGTTATGACAAGTAGTCTTGTTTTATTCGCCGAAAGATTCCAGAGCTCATAATCTAAATAAAAATCTTTATCTCATTTCTGTTTACTAATGACGCTTAAAATTTCCAGATATAAATGCGCGATGTTGTGCCTTGCTATCTCCGCTTGGACTATAGTAATATTAGATAAAACTAACCCCGCTGTGCATGACTCATGAGCTCGTGACGAATACGATAATTAGATATTTGATATGATGACGCAATCTCTACAGAATCCCTTCATGGAGATGAATAGCTGTTGTTTGACACAACAACTATTCACATTAACACTCACAACTGACATTCATAGTTACGTTACATAATCTAAATATTTATATTTGCGACGTTAGTTCCAAAGAGTGATCGTCAAAATGGGCCTCAAATCATAAATTACCATTTGAGATATATTTTTATAATTTATTCCGTTGGTCGTATGTTCCGATCTCATTGAAAATTGCCCATTGTCCTTTATGTCTAGTAAATATTACCAATTACTTATTTCACAATTGGTTTAATAATTAACCTCATCAAAAATCGTAAACGCGTTCAGTCATTGCTATTTATATAAATAAACTTTTTTTTATTGTTATCTTGAGTACGACAGTGCGATAACGTCATGTTTTTTGTCCTTGAACTTTTCTTAGTTATGGCCTAATCGAAAATATTGAAAAGAGGTTTAACTTTAAACAACTTTGTTCTACACTAAAATCATTGGGAAGCTCTGAGACTTCACCCTAGTTTGTCTGTCAGTATAATTAAAATTTTGTGCCAGACTGAACTTTTTGTTCTACCGAAGTAGTAGTAGAAGAGTAATTGTGTATTATTTTCTCATGAGTTACCCTGAACTTTCCTATAAACCAATATACATCAACTATACTTTTATAAGGTCTCCTATATCGAATAAATACAAATCATTCCCGTCCATCTACCTAAAAGGGGTTACGGCGGGGGGGGGGGGGGGGAGCTTTCTTTACTAATAATCACAAGTAGACAGTATTCGTTAAAGTTTAAATTGGAGTTTTACCTTTGATTATGGCTTAGTGTCCGAGTCGCACGAAATTGACTCGCTCGAATCTAATCGACTAGCTACACTTAAAACTATGTAAAGCTTTACCCGTATAGGGGTTTTAATCGGGTTATTTTTTACGGTTAAGTGAAAAAGCTAGAGAAAAGGTTAACCCGTATTAGTGGGATTAATCAGCCTTTAATAACCGGTTCACGCACAGACTTCATTATTTTACAGAAAATTATGCAAGGTAGTGACGAAATTAGCCCGCGCTCGCTTTGTCTCTTTCATTCTGATTAATCAGCAATGTTTAACTGGTTAACCCATATATCATAGGGGTTAACCCGTATAATGATTAATCAAACATGGGTTATAGGTCTAACCAGTTAACCTTTTAATCGATCCTTGATGTTGAAAGGCGGCCATTTACCCGATTCGAGCTAGTTTACTTCGTGCGTCTTACCACGTCGCCTTAATCATTAACTAATGTCACATGTACCTACAAGTGAGCGAATAGACGTAGTGGGGAATCCCCGCATTTATTTTTATAGGAGAGTAAAATGAGACCATCAGTTAGCTAATAAACTAAACTTTATATATTTGTAATGGTTATTGATAAATGATTCTAAAACTTTTGCCTTTGCATTTTATATCTATATTTCTAAGGAATAAGGTACCTATTCAACTATTTCGCAACCTGCATTATAAATGTTAATAGTAAGTGTTGTCTTTTCAGTGTGCTATATTATTCGGATTAAACAATTGATGTTTTCAAAAATGTAAAGGTAACTGTTTATCGTGATAATTATGTATCTATGTGAAATTTTGATGTCAAGTCATTGCGAATATTGGTTCTAACGAGCCTCTTATTATAATTATTATAATGCCAATGTAATTATGGAATCTCTTAAATGCACATCTCTTTCATTTTCAATTTGACTTAATGATTCATGTAAGTGGTGCCTGAAATCGCACAATGTTAAGTTGATTATGTTTCTGCGTCGCATTAAATATTTCAATATCTTAACGCTTATGTAACTTACTTTATAGATGTAAAATGAGCAATTACGTTATAACATACATACTACTTGCAAGTATTGTATATACGGTAATTGAAAATTGGGTGCATTCCTTGAAATGGGTGATACTAGACCTATTCTTTTTTTTTTTTCAAAAAACTGTCAAAGATCGATTTCTCCAAAACAACCCAGTTTGGACCCCAAGTTATCGGGGTCAAAATTGTTGCAAATTAGGTCAACACCCACCCACACCCATTTCAAGGAATGCATCTAACTATCAATCACCATGTATAGCACTGATAGGGTTTCTGTAGAACAAAGGAAGCTCCAATGGTACCTCCATTTGAGCTTCGTTTGTACTATTCAACAAATGTCCTGCGATATGCCTGCAGAGAAATCGCGTATTACTTTAGTACTATTACTTATTCTGTGTTTATCTCGCCAGACAATGGTTGCTTGGTCAATACGAAGTTTTATTGTATACAATCAGTATCTGTAAGTAAGTGGAGTTAGTGTGCTGAAGACAAAATTGGTTAATAAATAAACTGTAAAAAGAGGACTTCCTTTTGTTTTTATTTCTTACCTTTTTAAATATGTGCGAAGTAGGGTACTTCGCACATATTTAACGATTTGACAAAACAAAGAAAATAACTGCCTTTCGAACAGGCTTCTGGAATAAATGCTCTAAATGAGGTTGAAACAGTATCAAAATTCGTTGTGCAATTCAAAAGAACAACACGGGCACATAAATAGAAACGAGAAGCGACTTTAAATATGTCGCTAGAAATCCTTATAAGCCAGGTTGCAAATGGTGTGATGATACAAAATGCAGTGGTAGAAAAAAGCAACTCTAGCCCTATTCAGGAATAGTATCTATGTGCATATTGGATATTTTTTTATTTAGCCTACTCTGTCCCACTGCTGGGCAAAGGCCTCCTCCAATTCCTTCCGTGAATGCTTTTCTCGCACCGCTTCGAACCAGCCCTTGCGGTACGCATCTAGGTAGTCTCGCCACCGCTTCCCGGGACGGCCTCAGCGGCGCTATCCATCTCTTGGCACCCATTGTGGTGAGACTTGCACAGCCATCACTGTGCCTGCAGCAGATGTGACCCTACCAGTAGGTATATAATTGATCTTACCAACGTCCACCATACGTTTTGTTTTGTTCTTTGTCAAGTTTTTATTTATTTATTTTATTTTATTGTGTTTGGGTGGCTTACAGCTAGCAATACAAAAATTAATAGCGAAGCAAACAACGGCAAGCCATTATGTTCCAAACAATGAAGTGATTTTTTTTTTTAAATGCCGTAAAACGTTTACGCTTTTAAAGAAATTTGACAGATTGTAGTAGCTTGATTTGCTGCCGTCTGTACAATTATTGAATTTGTAAAAAGCACATGACACGACAGAATGCATGTAATTTAATGGAACCACGATCTCCACTATAGCACAGAATACAAAATAGTACAAGACTATTGTCAAAAAAGTAGGTACCTACAAATCAAACTTTAGTGTGACTTATGTCATTATTTGTTGGTGTCAGAAGGGTCATTTTTTTAAGAGGTAAGCCGGAGTACATATCTTTAGTGTGATTTTATTATTTGTCTATGGAATACTGATTGTGCCCGTGTTCAAAGGGAAGCCGGTAGGAATCGAGTTGTATGGAACCTTCGCCACTGCTTGGTATGCTTCACTGTAACAATGCAATAACGTTAGGTACTTTTAAAGCCGCAATAGAAACATTCAGCGACTGATTAATCGAGCCAAAAGGTTAACCAGTTAGATACCATAATATTATGTGTGATTAACCATTATATATGGTCTAACCATTTAAATATTATGAATATGTACCAGGACGAACGAGTCAAAGCGCCGAGCGCGGTCTAACTCCGTCACATTCTTGCTTTTTATTATGTTCAAAAAATAATGTCAAAAATGTGAACTGGTTATTATAGTCAGATTAACCCTATAATACGGGTCACCTTTTCGGTCCCTGGTAATTTTATCTGCGCCAAATCCCAGTGATGTAAACCAAATACGGTCGGCTATTAGGACTATTCTCTAATAGCTTATTGGTATTTGGACCGTTGTCACCAGTATTTTTTACTAGGGTAAATCTAATTGCGTTAAACATAATCAATCATTTCAAAACATAATCTTAAACTCATGTAAATAATGCCTGCAAAAGCTCTCATACGAGTGTATTCAAATATATCGAACGGCCTTCGAAACCCACATAAAATAACAAACAATCGCAGTGTTTCCCTATTAACTGTTCATGAAAAAAAAACCCGAGATTCTTCACGGAAAGTTTAAAAATAATTTGTAGTTAATCTATAAAACCCTGACCTGATTACTGAACGAAGGATTTTTCGCAGTGTTTTGTAAATATTTGATACAGTTCGGTAGCAAAGACGCTGAATGTGGCTGGACATCGGACGATGCGGCCACGTAGTGTAGCGAAACCTGATACCAAACAGTTCCCGGAATGATATTGCGAGTCGCATTACTTAATCTACACTGTATATAAATTGCTTAATAAAATCGTCACATGAGCGCTAGGTCACAGGTCACCCCAAGCCAGCGACAAACAAATTTGTATCAAGGTCAAGTGCGGGCTCGACCAATCAAACGGTTACCTAACAATTTTATTGTTTTCTCATGTCTTGTAATGTAAGTACACTCTTTTATATCTGACACGGTTTTCCAAGAACCCTGTGAAGTGTTGCAGGCTTGTTTTCAAATCGAACGTACCGCACTCCCGCTTCTGAACAGCTTGCTCGTAAAAGGTAGTCAAAGCTTCGAATATCGCAGAAACTTACAGAAGAAAATTATCTAGATAATTAGTTTTACATCACAAAACACCTACCTATGTGGGGATGAAAATGCTCACCGCATAAATCTATTAACAAAAACGTTTCATAACTGTTTATATAGCTGCATCAATCAAAACAACATACGATGGTGAATTCCTCTTCATTAAAAGCGATAACCAAGCACGTGATGTGCCAAGTTTTTTTCGCGAAAGATGTTGGATTCATAAACAAACAAAATGATCGCTTTTAGGAAATTTAAGGGACGATAATAGAGTACATGATGTCAAGGAAAGTGCGAATTGGAGAGTATCGTGAAAGAAATATTTAAGAGTATATGTCCGAGTCGAATGCGTACATACATAGTACGAACTGTGCCGCGGCGATGGGGAGGCGAATTGTTTATCATTGCGGGTCTATATAAACGTGCGAGCGGACCGGCTTGCTCATACATTACCGGGATATAGCACGCTAGTATACGCACGAGAATTGTTCAAGTTCACTCAAAAATGAAGTTACTGAAAGTTATTGTGATTGCGTTGTTCGCTCTCCTGCTGGTGGCTGTCAGGGCAAGCCCGCTGCACCAGAAATTTGAAAGCATTCAAAGTAAGTTTATATTAGATGCGCTGCAAAACTATCTGAGGTGCTTTATCTCAGATTATATTTATTTGGCTCCATAAAATTGATCTCGTTTACTTGGTTTTCTGTTTTGTGCGTAAAATAAATAGCCTTGAAATCTTCAATGATACCTAAATCCAATGCTTGCGAATTTGTTTCCCTACCTGCTGATTTTTTTTTAAGTTGTGAGAATGCTTTATGGATAAATTTAATATTTACTTACGTCGAAATTAGATACTTTACATAGGAACCTAGTATAGTGATGTATCTAGTCGTGTGTAGCATAATGTAGCGCAAGAGATTATCTCAAAGGTGTTTAACACCTTTTGCATTTAGTGCCAGCCATGCAAAAACAGCGGGGTCGCCTACGTAAGTACTTTTTGAATGAGTTTATGAGTTAGTCGTTAAAAAGGAAATATTGACTTACTTAAGTACTTCATTTTTTTTAATGTTTATTTTTCTAGCGTTCTGTGTTATTTGTTATTAATAAGTAAATAAAAATAAGGGGGTAATAGAGTGAATTAATATCTACCTACTTGCGTGTTTGTTTCATAAAGTCGAGGAAAACTGCAATAGAAAATTGCGATCACTGATCGATTAACACAAATATTTTGGGCAATAAAATATTACTGTTATTACTAAGTATCCCAACATAATATGGAAATAGCGATTCCGGAATTACCAAATGAAAAAAGCCAACCAACTAATAATTGTCTTATATAAAAGTATTAACAGGAAACTTAAGAAATTTCAAAATTTCAAGTTATTATAAAGTACTAAAAGATCATAGCGTTATCGATTAGGTTCCTACATTAAATACCTAACTCACCTAATCACAATACTGTACTGTACAACGTCATCAATTTATTTGTTCTTCAAACGATAACAAATTCACTGCCAACGCGTAGGTACTTACTATAATATAAACAGATATTTACATATAATAACTAAACAGATAGCTCTACTTACGAGTATGTCCGTCCGCGTCACGTGAAATTATTTTCGAATAAACTGTGCCAGTGTTTATCACTTAGTATGTTATGTACTTAAAATTTACTCGAATTGTTTATAAGTCATTTATTATATGACATCACGTGAGAACATAATTGATAACAATGAGTTATTATCGAAAATTAAAGTTCGTCATCTTGGGTAATTTGCGTGCTTGACATTCTTGGAACCGCTACAATGATAGTTAAAGATTTAGAAGACACAAACAAACATTGTGATTCAGTTTTGCAGGTAGATGTCCCTATTTTACTTGTTTTTTAATGTTACTTAAGCACTTAGAACCTATTTCGGTAACCTACATACTGCAGAGAACCTACTTAGGAATAAAACAAGACAATATTGTTCTTCGAGAAAATTCTACTTCAAAACACAATTTCAGCTGTATTTTCATCTGCATCAGAACAAAACATAGCTGCTTTATTTATTTTTTAACAGCTTTGTTATTTATTATATACTTACCTCGCTCTTTCTTTCATCCTTTTGTACTTCCTTTTATCTTCCACATGGTCAGACGATTTCACGATACCTAAGGATCCATAAAAAGCTCAACTAGAAAATGTGGTGCAAAAGTATGTCTACCTATCTACTCCCAGTTTTCGCGACGCGCATTGTTTTCGCCAAGGCAAACTTTTTCATGTAAATAGAGGATAGTGATTTTTAAACAGGTCAATGTCGACTGATTTATATGCGTTTTTATAACATCCGATGGATTTGAAATAAGCCAGAGCTGACATTGACCCGCTTGCCGAAAATAAAGTCGGATGTTATGACCGCTCTACTCTAAATAACGTTGAGTTCGGGATTCACTTTAATTTCTCTTACGTCATTGGCCGCCCGATTAGTTTCGAACGTGCGGGGCATAGAACAACACAACAACAGAGATGAAAAAAGCTTAGACTTTGCAATAACAAACGGATACATTACCAGTGATGAAAATACAGCAATTGTGCCTTTAAAATTACGAAACAAGAACTTGGTAGAACTTTACAAACCTACACTCATTTGTATATATATCGAAGGTGTCAATATAAATAAACTGTGATTATTTGATATTACAATTTTGATAATGAGAGTGAAATTTATTGGGTTACTAGGGCAGCCCCAAAAGTACCCGGCCTGAAGTTTAGTTGGCCTTACAAAACTAAAATCTAGACTTGCAAACCTCTTTAAAATATTATTTATTATTTGCTTCGCGTCCATAGTGAACACTGTCACTGAATTTTTAAACATGGAGAAACTTGGTCACCGGTACTCTGGGGGCGTCTGCTCCTTCATTAACAACAATAAAATATTGTGAGGCGGAGTTTAAACGAGGCCGTATGAGCTCCTAAGATGAACATCGCGGTGGTCGGATAACTGAGGTGACTACGCCAGAAATGGTGAAAAGTATCCAAAACATGAAATTTAGAACATCGAAGTTCAAAGTGCGCGAACTAGCACTCTAGCAGATAAGGTAAGGATTACAAAAATTGCTGGACACCAAATCTTTACCAAACTGGACATGAAAAAGCTGTGCCCAAAATGGCCGCCGCGCGGGGACCGTCAAAATGGAACAAAATAGAGTAGTGAAGATGTTCCAATAGAGTGTTTGGCAAAAGATCAGGGCAAAGAGGAAGAACGTATAAATAAAAACAAACTTTTTTTTCGCGTTTTCTTAGTCAGGCGGGATATTTCTGGGGTTGTCCCCGGTACTGCTAATTTGTGTAGATTTTGTGGAGGGCTTGGGTAGGTACTGTATTCATTTATTGCTAGTTTTCAATGAATCAGAATATAATTGCCAAATAATACAAATAAGCACAGACTTTTAAATTTTCGAGTCTTGTAGCCAAGCATTGCAAATCTTAACAGTGCATTTTAGTTTAGGCATTTCATTGAAGTGTTGTCTAAGTAGTGCTAACTTTTATTATAGATTTATGTTTAAAAGATGAATGCCCACCTTCACTAATATAAACGGGCATAGGTAATGCAATGACGTATGCCCGTTTTCCAAAGGCTTTCTCTTTGTCCCTCTTAATATTTATGTTTGTTTGTTTTCCTATCGCGCGCTCATTTTACTAAAAGGTTTCTCTTTGAAGGTATTAACAATTTTATCAGTCTGTTCTGTAAATAATGGATAATGCTAATTTGATGGGTTAGAAAAATATAATGATACCTATTGTTTTTCGTAGGGATGATAATTTATAGTGGTTGTAGATTGTAGATGATTGAAAGTTCGTTTGTTTTGTTTAGAAATTAAATAACTATTAATACTGGTTAGATATAAACCCCAATGCCGGGCGCGGCGTCCGCGTACAGAGTGAGGAGCCTTTATATCTAAATATATTCCTTTTTCATTACTTTGTGCAATGTTAATTTAAATGTTGTTAGGAGAAAGTTTGATAAAATAGTTGATACGAAAGGTTACTTATTAGATAACCTTTTGCGGATTACCGACTATAAGCTGTTTGTAACTATAATGTCTTAGTTATCTGTTTACTAATTAAAGCAACCGCTGTATATTATAATAGGTAGGTAAGGCTAAACGAGAAGGATTTAAAATTTAATCTTCATCCAACCTTGGTAGGTAAATGTTTTTGTTTTGTGCCACTGAGATATTTGGGAAATCGTCGGGAAGTCAGATGGTGATCGGAATATCACACTTGACACGCTAATATAATAACAACATCCCTTCCTACCTTCAGGCCCTGATCTACAGTGTTTCAATAGAATCGTCGACAGGGCATAATGTGAGTAGGAACGCCGTTAGGTACGCTTTAGAAGAGATCATGCACTAACTGAAACACAAACTGACAAATTTCCTCATTCGATTTTGAAGTTAACCGTCAGTATTTTACGGTTTAAAATAATTTGAATTAATTTGACAGTTTGTGGTAACTTGGTGTGCTAGCGACTGAACATAAGCTAGGTATTCAGAGTGAATTTTTCAAGTGGTCGTGGATGGCCAAATCCGCCGCATGCAAAGCCCTGTTGCATGTCATTACTTCCTAGAATTTAATCCTTAATAGCGACACTATCGAATGGTGTAATAATACAGTGTTTTTTTTTAACCAACGGGTTCGATTTTTGGCTAAGGATATTGATTTTCCAAAAATCCAATGATCTGCATCATGGGATTTTTTTATGATCTGCATCATCATTTAGTTTTCATCAAAATCGGGCTCGAGACTCCTTTGACTATTTTTGACCGCTCTCTTGAAAAATTCACCCTGTATATTGCAATTTGTGTGTTTATCTTTTAATTTCGTGTGCAATAAAGAATTAGAAAAAAGGTTCTGCGTAGTACTTGGAACCGGGCGGAGGGCACATGTATAATTGCGGATGAAGCTAAAATGAGAATGTAAGGTTAGGATCGTAGTAGTTGGCGTTATGTGGTTTTTACCTGTACCCATGAGAATACGGTGTATATACATACGCTTGTATGTCGTGGAGTATTACATTATATATTTTATCGTTCCAGTAATCGAACTAGAGGAGTCGTGTGTGCTACAAGGAGGTCTGTGCGTGCGCGCCGACGACTGCGAAGCCGAGAACACCCCGCTTCTGGGCTCGAGCCTCTGTCCGAAACAAAGGCATCTGGGCATCACTTGCTGCTATGTAAGTAACTACTACTGCTGTACCGTAAAACGGGGTAAATCGAAACCCAGGGGACTGATGAACCCTGGATGCAGGGGCCAATCCTTTTCCCGCTGTTCCTCGTGCCTCTTATAAGTACGAAGAATAGCTGGTAAAACGGGATGAATAGAGACGCAGGGATGAGAAAATCGAGACAAAACTTTGAAAGGAATTTTAACATTGATTTCACAATATGTTAACAACAAGAGTAATTGTTGGCAACATACCATATTAATGGATGGATGAAAGATACACCATCTTTCACATCGTCCATCCATCATTTCTTTGGTCTTCCTTTACTCTTATAACCATCCACGTTCATAGTTGGTTCCGCGATGTAGGATTCTAATGACATCAGGTATCAGGGGCGCGTGATACATGCGCCCATAGTTTGTATGTGTCTATACTCTGCCTGTAGACTGTACTTATCTACCAATCTGATCTTTTCTCGCCTTTATTCTGCAACGGCATAGGCAGAAATATATGTTGTAAGATGAATTATGAAATACAGTGATGGAAAATTAGCCTTCTTTTGCCTAAGATAGCCCTGTGCGAATCTAGGTTCAGTTAATGCGGTATGTTTAGCTCATAGACGTCAAATTAAGGAGATAACGCTTGTTTCAAACTTAATTTTCCATTCTTTCATTTCTACTTGGGTTTATTTATCTCGATTAGTGGTTATCTTATGTTAGCAAAAAGTATTTTAAGTAAGTCCAAAGTCAGTTATTGAACTGACTGATGAAAAGTTGAAAAACTACATCGTGTCCATCAGTATCATACGTGTCCTTATTAAATCAAGGACGTATTACAAAATCAAGGACTAAGTTGAAGATAAAGAAGTTTGGCTTTAGTTCCTTCTGCCTACCAATTTCAACATTCAATTTATACATCTTTTGCTCAGAATAATTACAGCACTGATAATAACATTTGTGCCACTTGTTTAATTTAGTATTTTACAATATTTTTTTTACCTTTGTACAGATTCTTTTTTATCGATTGTTTGTGAATGTGTGAACATTGTAGGCTTTTTAGATTCTCAACTGCTTGTTAACTTTTTTTAACTTTTCATTTTGTTCTACATTTTTTGTGTAGTAAGCAACGACTTATTGTCGGGCCTACGCTGTCCCCCCATACTTAAGTACAAATGCTGTATCCATGATAATATTGTAATACCAAATGATTTGAAAAGAGTAACCATGCAGTTTCTTACCGGTTCTTCTCCATAAACGACCAACCCGAACCGTGCACCTTTTTGTCAACGGTTTATAAGTGCCCATCTATGCTTATGTGAAATAAAATATTTAGATTTGATTTGAATTGAAGTAAAGTACACTTTCAAAATTTTCTTTTCTTTTCCAGCTATGAACCTGACGCGTCCGATGCAGAGCCCTTTGCTTTTACTTATAATTAATTGTTAAACTGTAACTTAATTAGTTTTAAGATATTCTAAGCTCCAGTAAGATTTTATAATTACTGTTCCGTGCTCGTACTAAATTTGGAAAAATGGAATTCCGTTGCCCCTCCGTCCGTCTGCCAGAACCTGTCTGGCAGAATATTGTCTGGTACTAATAAAATTGTGCCTTAGAAGAGGTAGCCTATTGGACAAAATAATTTTCGAATAAGCACAGCACAAAGTTAGAGTAATACCTACATTGAATTTAACTAAAAAAAAAGAATTTTGAAAATTGAAATCGGTTTCAAAAGAAAATTGAGAGATGTTATAAAGTATTTAGAAGCAATGAGTATTTTTCAAAATTAATAACCGAAACAATGGTTTGATATTTTTTTTTTTGTTATTTTTCGGACAATATCCGTATACAGGGTGGCGCGTGGCGCCGACAAAACGTTCCCAGTCTGCATACTAAAATTCATTCGATTATATCTAGAAGTTTAGTCACAGAACATTATTTTTCACTTTCAGCATTTTCTAAATGATGTAGCACCGATAGGTTAACGACCCCCGCATCGGTATAATAAACACTAAACATACATGTTGCCAACTCGATAATTCAAAAAACTTTACCAAATTCGTTCATTCAATATTCATAAATGGTGTTGTATTTCGTTAACAGTTTTATGCTATTTAGTGTGTTAGATTTTTTTTTTTTACTTTCTGTTCTCGGATTTATTTGATAGTTAAAAATTATTCCTATGAACTAGTAATACCAGTGTTTTCATTTATTATCGTTTAATCGGTGCCACCCTGTAAGTGTAAACTAGAATTATGCCTCAGGATTGAAATTAACATTTCCTTATCGTTTCGTTAATTAACTAATTATTGTTTAATTGTTTATTTATTTTTTGTTTGGTTATAACCTGGTACCTCTTAATGTAGTAGGTATCTTTATCAGAATAATGCAAAAGGTAATACAAATTAAATGATTCGGCACGGATCACTAATTTCGCAAGTATAACTTGCACTTTCCGGTTTTTTATTTAATAAATACAAAACAAAATTATGTTAAGCTGTAATCTAGGTATTAATTTTATGACTAATTACTTAAATAAATATAAGCAAATAAAGCCGGTTTGTATTATTTTAAAAACCCTATATATTTTGCACTTTCTTTCTACTATGTAAGGGTTGGCTTCCAGCCTAAGCAGATGGAACTGAAAACCATAATTTTACAGTAAGCAACCCATACGCCCACCATGTAAATTACCCTGCTGGAGAACACGATACCCTTTGGTAAGATTTTATTGCATTTTATGTCTCTCGGGCTTGCCCATAACGATTACCACAAACGTCCACCGGCCTTAATGTACCAGGTCGCGCAGTTGTGCCAGATAATCAGTCATAATGTTAATACTGCTGGGACACAGGAGGTGTGTGTCCCAGCAGTGGGACTAGAAAAGACCAGGAGTGGGACTGAACTGTGCCTATGAGAGGGAATGGGTAGTACTTTATCCAGCACTCCATTTTGGGTTGCTAGAGGTCAAAGAGGTCATGTTTCCTGAAGATGTTTTCCTTCATCATTTTGAGAGACAAGATAAATTAAACAAAGTAATATGCCTGCCGGCTACTGTAGGCTACGGTGATGATGATGATGCGCCTGTTTTGGTTTGAACCTTCAACTCGTTACTCATGACCATTTCTACTCGACGCGCCACAACTACCCTTAAAATTGTGTCTTAGGGTGTTACCACAACAATCGATCGATCATCGATGGAGGTCATCGATCGATGGTAGAATGAATTAGTCGACGTCGATCGATAGTTTCTACCACAACAATCGATCGATCGTCGATCGAGGCCATCGATCCATGGTAGAATGGATTAGTCGACGTCGATCGACAGAATGTTTAAAAGATTTTCAATATCACTGTTACTCATTCGGAAAGCATCCAAACCGCTATTTAAAATGACGTTGGGATGAAGTCTTCTGCGTTTGCGTCTCCGTAATAGTACGACTTAACAACATGGTACTGGCCAACAACAACAACACGTCCTTTTCTGGATACATATTGGAAGATACTGATGGAATATAGCCGGACAGTATCCGTCGATCAAAGCTACCACACCGGTGCATCAACGTTGGTCGTCGCTCGATGATATCGATCGGCGGTCGATCAATTGTTTATCGCCCGGTATCCGTCGATCAGCCAAAGCTACCACACCAATCGATCTACGCCGACCGATGTCGATCGATGGCATCGATCGACGATCGATCAATTAGTGTGGTAACACCCTAAAGCGTGGCTCTCAATTGTAAGTGGTTTTACCCCTGGACGTCTGGTATTCATGTACCTGTAAGACCTGTAAGTCCTTCGGCACACTACTCTTTCAAATCAAACTCCAGAAGTGCCCTCCTACTAAAATTACGACTGCAATACGCACTGAGGAGACATTTTATTTGTTAGCAGGATAGGCCCTCCCCAGAAATTGTAGCGTATAATAATTGAAACGCATTTTGATTTACTTTCTTCCTTATAATGTCATATTGAAAAACAATTGATGAGTTTTTTTTTTAAGTGATTATTATCATAGTTGTAGTCATAGTTGTGTCATGTCTTTTAATTACCTATAAAAATCCCTAACCCCATTGTTAACCAGGGGTGATTCATTGTTCACCACCAGGTGTTGTAGATAGTGGGTAAATTCTGCTCTATTAAAAAACCTTATTTACTCTGTTCTCCATTATTGGAGGTCAATCATTTAGTAATATTCTGGAAGCTGATTAAATAAACAATGCATCAATATAAATTTAAGCCAATCTGACTGAAAGGTTTTGAGATTTAAGCCGTCAAACATAGTGACTCAACGTTTACCCGGTGACTCATTTATTATTCTTTTAAATTCGCCTATAATAGTCAACGGTATAATTTTTCAGTATTATTTATTTAAAGAAGCAACTTGCCGTTATTATTATAATAGCAAGTTGCTACAGTACAGGAAGGCCGCAGCATAATTGCAGCAATCAAAATGGATTTGCATCTATCTGTACGATTGATAAATAATTGAGCTTATATTACGGCACTCATTGCTGCTTGACCAGCCACTCTACTATTCAAAAGCAGCATTGAACGCTAACTGTCTGACCTGCATGATTGGTATAAGTGACAGCGGGCATGAGGACTATGTATGGTGGAAATAGCAATGTCTAGAAGGAGAGCTTCGCTTATTCGCATCGCCAATACCGGCCCAGGCAGTCGGACCTGAGGATAGAAAAACCGATCATCAGTAATATTTTAAAGCTTTTACGATATCAGTTAGGAGTTGTAGAAATCAATTGTAGGTACATGAAGCACCTTGCATTCGAAGAGTCCACGAACGATTTATTTATTTATTAAATTTAGTACAGCATAAGCCATTAACACTAAATTAAGTAATCCTTTTACTTGGTCTTCTCACAGAACCATAAACATTCTAATATTATCGTCTTTCATTCATCAACAAACAAGTCCAATCCAGGGTTGGTCTCCACGAGCGCGTTGAGGATCGTAAGGCGTCGGTATAATGTATAATTTTATACGCTGTTCTTATTTGGTCAAGAACGCCTAACTTTAGGGGAATTAAAATTCAAACATCCTAAAATAAACTTAGCAGGATACAATACATAGATATTGGGGTATTATAAAAGAAAATCCCGTCACCAGGTGACTATATTTATCCTATGGCGACACTCTCAGTTACCTATTCATCTTTCAAGCTCCAGTATTCCCAGTTTTGCTAATAAACTCTGTCGCATTCATGTCGAGAGTCCAATGACCTAATGAATTTATATTCATGTGAGTAGTTGTTTCCTTTTAATAGATTAATAATCCATTCAAACGAATCAACTACACAATAAAAACTCTGTAAATATGGTATAAATGCACGAAAACCATAGCAGCTGACACAGCTCCATTGTCATAATGAAGTCAACGTTTGCAATTGTAATTATACGAAAGTAGTTATAAAATGATAGAAGATTAATGCTGATTCAGACCAAGAGGAGATTAGTTTGTATAAAAACTGAGAAAAAAAATTCATTGTTCAAAGTCACGATGGAAAAAGCTTTTTGATTTGGCAACCCCAGTTGCGCGGGAAAGCATAACAAAGATGATGGTGCCACAATATAGATGAATAGGACAGAGGGCCAGCTCCACGCAACGGGCCAAATAAGGCGTACGTTCAGATAAATGATTTCAAACTAAATGACCGTTTGTAAGCACCACAAAACAGGGCACGCTACCATAGTGGCGATAAGTCCCCTCTTTGAGGAGTGGCTAGAGAGGCGCCACGGCGCCCTCACCTACCGCCTGACGCAGGTCCTCACCGGATACGGTTGTTTCGGGAGGTCCCTGCACTGAATCGGGCGGGAGGAAACGCCCGGGTGTTTCCACTGCGAGGATCGTCCGGAGGACACGGTGGAGCACACCGTAGAGGTCTGCCCCGCTTAGGCGGAGCACCGCCGTGTCCTTGTAGCGGCGATGTGCGGCGGCGATCTCTCGCGTCCGGCCGGTGTCTGGTTCAAGCCATGGTCCGGAGCGAGAGGGAATGGGAAGCCGTCACCACCTTCTGCAAAGCAGTCATGCTAGTGAAGGAGGTGGCGGGACGTGAGAGGGAAAGAACCTCACGTCCCAGCCGCCGCGGGAGACGCCCTGGGCGTCGGGGTTCACGTGGTGGCTCCCACCGTAGGCGCGGGCCTGTGGACGGCGAGTTATGGGCTAGCTCGCCGTCCGGCCGTCTTATGACGACAGGCCGTGTCGACGGCGCGTTCGTGTTCCACGCGCGCCTCAAAGATGTCAGCAACCGAGTACGGGCCGATGCCTGCCAGAGCTGCGGGACTGTTCGAAAGAGACACCGTGGCCCTGGAACACAAAGGGCAAAGAAGGAACATGGATGGGTTTTAATCAGTACAAGTCTGACACTCCCTTCCACTCCGCCCAGAGTTTCGTTTGATGATTTCCCATCCGAAAAAAAAAAAAAAAACAAAGCACCACAAAACAGTAAATACGTTTACCGTGGAACATATTAGTTTCATGGTGTTATACAAACAATATACGAATTATCCTGTTTTAATCTTTAAAAATGACCAGACAGAATGGTGCTTCAAATATACTTGGCTCTATACGCATACTTATAGTGCTGCCTATATTTTATTTTAAATCGTAACTACAGCTGTTATCTCGTACGAGTATAATTTCACACCAAATAATTACCAACTACGTTCTTCTGTCAATGTCATTCATGAGCGAAAAGACGCACATAACACTGTATTAGTGATGTCTAGTGCAAGCTAGGCTCACTCGTCAAAATATCTTTGCCCGGGGCTCCGGGGTTTTTATACAATAATTTTGTTAGTCTACATTTATCGATGAATTTATATATTTTATAAAATGATCAAAGTCACTATAAACAAATAAACAGATAACTATCTACCACAATCTATATTTATCCCCAAAAGTGCGCTTGCATTCGCTTGAGGTACTTTAGCCCATGACCCGAGTCTTCACCCGATGTATGTGAGGAAACCAACATGTCCTACAACCAAAAAAACGAAGATATGAGGCATGTACCAACCCGCACTGGGCACTGGGCTGGTTGTTGGTTAACCTCTAATTGACAACTGTATGTAGGTACAAGCCAAAGACTAATAAATTCATTCGTTCTTTTCAAAACTTGACTAAGTATTCCACTTTCGACAGAATTGTTTTTTTTTTGTTTGGTAACAATTAAATTAAAACTCAGCGAAAATACTTTGGGCCAAAACTCGATAATTAGACCAGAAAAAATAAATAAAAAGCATGATTTCGTCAAAAGTAAGTAGATTATTCCACTTCAAAATGGCATTACCCATTTCAAATATCCATTTTTGGAACAAAATATGAGATGATGAAAGAACCTCCTCAAATAAATAAATAATAGTCCATTTCCTACTACGTAGAGGAGGCCTGTGTCCCAGCAGTCGAAAATATTATAGGCTGATTATTTTATATGTTGAGTAAACCTTCTACAACTAGCTTGTATGGGTACGGTAGGTACAAACGCTACCTCGCGGACGAACCGCACTATGTTGCCCTCAGTGCTCCCTGGCCGACCGTGAGGTACGCACGCGACCCTGCCCTCGCGAAGTTCCGATCTTCCACCGCTGCAGTTATTTCGTCCCACCCGTACGCGAGAAGGGTGAGTATTACATATTAAATTTCTTTTTTACTTTTTTATACTTAGTTTGTTTTTTTTTATTTCTTTTTTTGTTGAAACTTGTAGGTAGGTGGAAAATAAATAATAATAAATTCATTTATTCAGGTAATTTACACCCATCGCCATTTATCACAGTATAATCACACTGCAAACAAATAATTATAACATTACAATTTAGAGAAAATAAAATAAATTACAATACGCATAATTGACTCAAATACGACATACAATAAAAATTCACGCAATTAAAATCCAATTAAAATGAAATACAATTAAAATACAACAAAATCAATTAATACCCAGAATAATAAATATATATACAACCGTTTCTCCGAAATATGCCCAATATAAAAGGTTATTGAAATTATAATAGGTCAGTTCAGTTACGGGATTTTCATAAACGATGGTACCTACCTATTATATAGTATTTATTTATCATAATTTAGCATAGCATTGCGCTTGTATTTCTCGAAGGTACCAGCAGTGGTAGCTTCATATACCCACCTACCCACATGTGTTCAGTTGTGTTTGAAGTCCTATGTGATGAATCAAGCCTTTTGACATAAACTGGGGACAAAATTTAAACTTCTAGCAGCCACTACTATTGCCGAATAAACTTTTGCCAACCTGGGTTACGAGCCAAGCACATGCTCAGCGTCAGCACATGTACTTGCAACCACTAAACCATTGTGGTTGGTAGTTTTACTCATTTAAAATCAGGGTTCTTAATAATCAAGATACGCGCTAATACGGTGATCGATAACTTGATCTCCTAACATTTTTTTTTTTGACTTACAAAAGATAATTTGCTATTTAAAAGACGACCCACTGACCGTTTTATGATATGTTATTATCAAGATAATTATCACGTCTAATCCTGTTTAAAATAGAAGACGAACATAACATCACGCCGGCATTCCCCGAACGGTTGGACAGAGGTCAAACATATATTACCAGTTATATGACTGTTTATAAACAACTTAATAAAATGATCAAAATAAAATTAACTTGCTACTTGTCAAAAAAAATAACAAATTGAACTCTTATTTACCAAATTAGAAAACTGCGGCTTCAGCCGAAGTTTATTTTTGACCGATCGTGGCCGAATCGGATACCGAAGCCGAAGGTTTGATCGGTCACTATAAATATGACAAAACAGTATGACTTTGTTCCGTTAAGTCGCAATTTTAAAATGTGGGTTCTTTGAGCACCACTTGTTGTGGCCATAGCTACACAAATATCTTAATTTTTGAATTCAGAAATGTGAAATGATTGGCTTCTGGTTAGAATAAACATTGAGGTATTGGAACTTGTAATGAAATTTCACCCTCATGAGGATAAATAGAAATATATTTCCCTCCTTTGTTAAGTTCGTAACAATGTTTAGGGTTTCACTTACAAAAGTTTATTTTTAATTTCACTCCTTAGTGTTGGAAAGTTAGATTTATTAATGATTTCATTGTTAATCACACAGATAAAGAAACAGGTGTATACCCTCATAACGTACTCGAAAGTCAAGCCTTGTGGAACTGAAATAGGATTGAAAGTTAGTAGGAAAGTCGAGCATTATTTTTTCCTACCTGTACATAAAGAAGTATTTTTCAAGTAGAGAAAAAAAAAGTTAGAGTTTTAATGTTTCTTAACAAAAACCTTGACCTGGATAAAAGATTTTCTAGAACTACTGTGATAAGCAATACAAAATATTATAGAAATCTCTAATAAAATGATTGTGAAAAAAGTCACACTGATACTCGCCAGGACTCGAACCCGGTCGACCTTAAAAAACTCCAAAAATATTTTGATTGCCCATACAGACTTTCGTGCTAACACACAGTCCAAACTACACATTATATTAGGTCTCGTACTGTTTAAAACACATTAAAATAATTAAGATTAAATACTAATGCATGTCATCTGCCTATCCTTTTCCCACTATGTTGGGGTCGACTTCCAGACTAACCGGATGAAGCTGAATACCACTATTTCACATGGAGCGACGCCTATGTGACCTCCACAACCCAGTTAGCACTGGGTAATACGATACTCCTTAGTAAGTCTGGTTGTCAGAATTATGATTTAATACCATTTCTTGAATTAAAATTTCGTAAGTTAGTGCTTTACTGGTTTCATAAAAGCGCAATAAGTAACTACGCAAAGCAGTCGTCGGTACGTTGCCGTAGGCTCAGAGCGAGTACGTCAGTAGGTGTGGGTGGCGCACTAGGTACATAACAGTAGCCACAAAGGTTTCGGTATACGGCAGCCTTACATAGCTGCAGGCAGCAAATATTTGGTGCTCCGCCATCAGCATATACCCGTGGGTGTAGAAGCTTTAGCAAAAAGGAAACCACTCGTGCAATAGCTTAAATTCTAAACTTAGATCCCTTGATAGTCGTCAGTTCGTAGCCGTCGGCGTAGAGCCCTTGGCACAAATTTTTGCGTAGACGTGGGCGCAGATTTTTTGAGGCATTTACTGCTTAGCTACCGGGGTAGCCCTTGTCGCGTAGCATTTTTATGCATATTCGTAGCAGAAGATGTACAACGTTTTGACTTACACTCGTAGACCTATGCGTGGCACACTTGTTAAAACGAATATAAACTAACCGAGTAGTCATTATTGCTGAGCTGGTAAGAATAGAATAAGTAGTTTAGGTATTATTTACGCAAGAATCATAAATAGTAATACTCAGTTGGTTAGTTCGAACTTAAAACAACGCTTAGCACTTAAGACACGGTTGAAGCTAAAGACAGCATTAGTTATGACTGGGTACTGCATGGTGCACTTCCCAACGGCGTGACACATTGGTGACGGCCTGGAGGCAAACGCACAGGCAGCTAGCCATACTGGCCAGTGGTCACATCAGGGGTTGAGCATATGGTCGTTGGAAGGATCCGGTTGTATGTCCCGGCTCATGGTAATAGTAGGAACAATGTGTTTAAAGTTGGTTAGAGTCCGACATAACCCTCTTCTCGCTCCAGACGGAGGGTATCCATGAGTATTTCCCCAACAAATTAATTTTGATACGAAATTTGTCATAATGCTGTAAGGCCACCGTACTAAATCATCAAGAAAGTTTCGCTGTATACTTGCTCTCACTGACACTAGGCGATACATAATATAGCATAAGCATAGCATAATCAGCCTATAATGTTCCCAGTGCTGGGACACAGGCCTCCTCTCTATGAGAGGGAATGGGCTATAATCCACCACACGGGCCCAGTGCGGGTTGGTAGCTGTCACATGTCTTCGAATTTTTGGTTCTAGGACATACCGGTTTCCTCACGATGTTTTCCTTCACCGTTTTGAGAGCAGTGGTGATGAAATAAATTACACAAAGTAATGCGCCTGCCTGGGTTCGAACTCACGACTTACTGCTCGTAATTCGGGACTTCCACCACTGGGCCACCGCTGCTCCCACCTCCCACCTAATTTATTGCTTTGTTTGATATTCAACGTCGGGCTCAGTGCCGACCCTCACAGTTGAGATTCCAATAGTTCGACAGAATTTTGTATTTTGACTCAGTTAATGAGAACAGACATTCGTACTTATAATAAGGAAATAAGGATATTCGTAGTGTCATACGAGTACATTGTGTTAGTAGCAAAATGTAAATACATTGTTATATCTTAGCTTTGGGCTCTTTTAGACCTTGAGGCTTATAATGGGTACAACGAATACCTATATCTATAAAATTATTGATTGGTATCTACTTACTTCGAGGGAGTAAAGCCTGGAGCTACGTAGCTGTAATTATTGTATTGTATGGAGCGCCTGCCCCCCGGCGATGCCTTAGGACTGTTAACCAATTCCAAATAATTTTGGGAAAGCTAGATTTGTGAGATGAAGCTTTAGAAGTACTGGCAGAAGTTAATATTGCAATTATTAATAAAATAATGGTTGGCATGAAATTTTTTAACAACAAAGGTTTAAATCGTAAGATGTCACTATACTTAGGTCACGCGAAACAGTTAATCTGAGGAAAGTGAGCTCTCGCATTTAGACACGTTATTTATAAGATTTTTAGTGTGAGTGAGCTAGATTTTTCTATATATATATCAGTGTCAACGGAGCTCTAACGTAATAATTTTTTGATGCGGTAATCTCGGTAATTAAATCTTAGTTCAGCTCCAGTTAAATACTACACGCTA
Source organism: Noctua janthe (assembly GCA_910589295.1). Taxonomy (NCBI): domain Eukaryota; kingdom Metazoa; phylum Arthropoda; class Insecta; order Lepidoptera; family Noctuidae; genus Noctua; species Noctua janthe. The sequence goes on from OU342552.1 coordinate 11,337,791, forward strand.
GTTCGTCAGTTACGCGACGATGCAAAAAGACCAGACGGCATATCTTTTTTTCCTTCGCCTTTAGTGTGGAACGCAACACGTGTCGGTACTCTTGCGCCGTCCCATAGCCGGGTGTTAAAATATAAATGGTACTTACATCATGTACTTACTTATCTACTTATGAGAGCAAGAGTTACTGTTGGTTCCTATGTTGTTTTTTTTTTTAAAAATATTTTGTTTTGCCACAGATAGTTACAATTTTATCATTTTTGGAAATTCCTGACATGCGGCAACCCTAGTCTAGGGTGAAGTAGGTACCTACTGAAGTCATCATCTGTCTAGCCTTTTCCCAACTATGTTGGGGTAGGCTTCCAGTCTAACCGGATACCGCTGCACAGGTTTGTATATTACATGGAGGGACTGCGTATCTTACCTCCACAATTCAGTTAGTACTGGGTAATTATTACGATACCCCTTGGTCAGACTGGTTGTCAGATCCACTCACTACCTTTAGAAAATGTCAAAGATCTACAAGTAACAGCCGGGACCCACGGCTAAACGTGCTTTCCGAGGTACCGAGGAAACTCTGTATGTAATCTATGTTTATCCATCCACGGACCGAAAGAAATATCTGGAAATTTTATTCAAATGTCCGGAATCTACTCCGGAAAACTTATTAATGGATCTGGGAACCCTACCTTAGACAAGGTAAGGTCCAACTTCGGAGTAAAGATGCCAACGCAGACATCAACGGAACTTGCGGAAAAATCTTTTCTATTTAATTTGTGGTCTGATTTACCGCCTTCGAATCATTTCCGGTTAAATTATATTTATTGCATTTTATAAAAAAATCAGAAATTTTACTTCCCAGCAATTTAAAAAACTTTATAATGTTGGTATATAAGTCTAAAATTAGCATGTGACAAATAGATGTCCGTAACTAAACTTCGAGAGTCATATGTTCGATTAATGGAAAGTCGACTGAACGATTAATCGAATGGAATTTATTGCGAAATAACCTTTTATCGCCAAACGCTACTTCGACTGAACGATTCATCGAATATTTATTAATCGAAGGACTGCTCTTTCGAATGATTTTTAGTTATTATATAGTTTAATAATTGATATAAAATTATAAAAAAAGTTTTTCGTCGCATGTTATTTTATACATATAATCGAAAAAATCAAGAACTTTTAAGATGTCGTACTTACGTTCTTCCCGTAGATAATAAAGCACAAATGAAGGGAAACATGTTTATTATAAAAGAAAACAAAAAAAAACTCTAGAAAAAAAAAACACGGAAAGAACGTAAGTGCGATATCTTAAAAGTCTTTGATTTCATCGATTATGAATGATTTATTTATAATTTTATTTCAATTATAAAACTATATAATAACTAAAATTCAATCGAAAGAGTAGTCCTTCGATTAATAAATATTCGATGAATAACGATTCAAAAACGCTACTTCGACTGAACGCAGTCGAAGTAGCGTTTGGCAATAAAAGATTATTTCGCAATAAATTTCATTCGAACAATCGTTCAGTCGACTTTCCATTAATCGAACATATGACTCTCGAACTTAAGTTACGGACCCGACAAAGAGGTACCTATTTAGTTCAGGTATTTAACGCATGTCTAATGTCACTAATAACCAGTTTTGATAAAAATCGAGGTGCCACGTTGGCTTAGTGGTTGCAAGCGCGACTGCTGAGCACGGGAGTCCTGAGTTCGATTCCCAGGTCGAGCTAAGTATTTTTGGGCCTTTTCATCAGGAATGTCTCAGTAGCAATCATGGAGTTTCACCCCCTGTGGAGTTTAAATAACTGGCGAGGTGTTATGTTGTGAATAAAACTTTCATTAGGTCTGCTAGGAATCATAATATAATGTTATCTTTACCTCAAAATTCAATATTGGTTTTGAATTATTTTAGATTAATCCAGGAACCATGTATAGTTGAAATAATTTCCCAGTAAAGGTAACCAGCTACTTCCTTTGAAATATACACAACATTCTACTCCACGACTAAGCTGCAGATTTTTAGAGCACAATGGAAAATATTTCAGTTTGGTTCGTGTGTGTTTGTACTTGGTGTGGCGCGACCGCAGGCGGTGGTAAGTCGATCGCTCAATGACTCAGCCTCGAAGGCTCCAGGCACTTTCAAAATAATTTTCGAAATGATTGTTCTGCAGATGAGCGCCTCGAGTAAAATTGCCGGAGGTATCAAAAGCAGAGCTACGAATAGGTGTGCTTTAATATCGTCGGCGCCGAGCGCTGCCGGCGGCGCCCCAGGCTCACCCCCTTCGCCCCACGAGCCCACGACCCAAACCGCGCTACGTTATGCCCCGCTTATAATATAAAATAATCATATCTGTATGTACGCTTCGCAACCGATGTGGCTAAATAATAATTTATGACCTCAGTGCGTTTTATATGTATACAGAGCCAACGGCGATGAATGAGTCGTGATGTGCCGCATGGCCACCGCGTGCACTCGCACATCCACTGCGAGAATTTTGGACATTCCGTAAAAAAAAACTCCCAAGTTGTCTTCATTTCGGGACCAATTTATGTGAAGTATGCGAACTTTCACATTTTGGCATTCGGTTTGCTCACGTCCTCTTACCTTTACAGGATTACGGTGGTTATGACCTCATGAATTATGTAGCTGTATTTCTAGATGTAGTAAAGTGGAACATATTCCAGGTAGATAGGGTTCTTAGTTAAATGTTGTATATCAGCGTAGTGGGTAGTATTACTAGCAAGTAAATGCGGTGTGAATAGTCGCTTCAGTGCCTACTGGCGCGACTATTCATAAGCACCTGCCTAATGACGGATCACTGCACAGCCTGGGCCATAGAGCGAGTGTAGTTGCAAAACTGCTATATTGTCGACTAGGGAATTAAATTTACTAATGTATGTGTTTATTAAGCGTAGTTAAATGTCACAGAGACTAGCTACTCTAAGTTTACGTCATTTGATTGAAATTCGAATCGAAGTTTCTAGTTAGCAGATTGCACTAGCGACAAGAATCTCCACTGCTCATTTATTTCAAGACATTGTTATATACACTGTATATTATCCAATATCATAAAAAAATCTGAGCTCTGCACTCTTCTTTGGTCTACGAGCCTCTATGCACTTCAACGAACATCATCTCCTTCTGCCTTTCATGCCTGAATCTCCATATTTTGTTGAGTGGATTCTCTCGTTCAAGGAACTGGTTCTTTAGCCAAAAATATTTTATTCGCTGGTTAAATGTCGCTCATAACGTACATCTACCACCATACACAGAAACTGTTTCAGACCTGACAATTTTCAGGAGGTAGTTTTCGTACCTAGCTTATCGCTATCATTCAGCTTTTATGATGTGAAGCCATTGTTGAAACAAAGCCATGACTACACTTAATAATGAAACACACCCTAGTTTCACGTCAATGGAAATAAAACGGATTGCCGAAATGAAATGAATATCAAACTCGTTACGGCATAATTTCTTTTAACCATAAAGTTCGGTACGGGCCTTTGGGGGTCTGACACTCAAACTTCCGCTGGATTGGTACTGGCCCCGAAAGGGGTCTAGCGTTTAAGTCATAAGTCATCCTCATTATTTAAGTAAATATTTAATATTCTGATTATCAAATACTATGAGTGTACGTTAATTAAGAGAGTTGGATAAAAAGTTCATATGTCTTCGCCATTAAAACTTCTGTATTTAGCGCGCAAGTTTCTTAATTTACCCTTTAAAAATTCAAGTGCATAAATTCGGTGATCGCCATTTTGACGTCAGTGCTGGCCGAGGCCAAAAATCATAAAAAATGTGGTTTTCGGACATCCAAGCACCACTATGTTGAGAATGATTAACTCATTATTAAATTATGTGACGAATTATTCTATAGTTCAATTTAAATAAGCAGTGGTTATGATGAATTTTGATATCTAAAGTCGAAGTTTCGCGCCAATCGTGCGTGTTTAATTTTTATTTTTCACATTACATCACACAGACGCGTATAGATTCGATAACAAATATGACAAATATCATTCCAAATATTATAAACAACATGAGAATGCCCAGATCTTAGCGTAATTTACTAATACTCCCAATAACTCGTAATATTCATTACGACTCCTCAAATTTGTATTCGAAATTGACGACCATTTTTTTTTTAAAATTAATGTGATGTGTGGAAGCGATTATTTCAATCGATTCGTTTTTTGTAAATTTCGATAATCGAGAAATTAAATTATGGAATTGAAAAAATCGATAGATGGAAATTAAAATAATTTTGTTTTAAGCGTAAAATAGAATAAATAAATACAATAATATTTTTTTAAGCTTTATATTGGTAATTTTAATAGTTTTTCGTAAATTGTACGTACTAAACCCGACAACACACAGACTGGTATATGGCTAACTTCGCGCCGTTTTTTTTCCAAATCAAAATTTAAATTATGAATGCATTCGCTGTTCAAATTTATATTGTATTTTACTAGATGCTTTTATTTAACTTCCCTTGTCAGTAAGTATTGGTCAAATCTTGCAACTGAATTTCAAACCAGTTCCCTTATACCGATTAAGCTGATTTTTTGCACACACCTTTTGTTCTGGTGACAATACATTTTTATGATAAATATTACTTAGTCCTGCAGCCAGGATCGTCTCCTCACGAGAGAACTCCTCAACGGTTAATAGCGCGGACACGAAACTTTGTATACGCTTTAATTTTGATAGATATAGATGATTTCTATCATGACATCATCCTGCAGTCAAAATGGTCTTCTCACGAGGGAACTCCTCAATGGTTAATAGCCCAGACACAAAACTTTGATAGATACGCGTTCAATTTTGATCAATAAACATAATTTCTATCGTATTTGACCTACAGCCAGGATTGTCTTTTCATGAGGACACTCCTCAACGGTGAATAGCATAATATAATGATGCGGTATCAGAAATGTACAGAATACAACAAACTAAAAATTTGAAAAAAGGTGTTTTTTTTTTAAATTAATAAAAAAAAATTCTATAAGGTGGTCGGTTGGATATAAAAAGCCCAGGATCTTGGAAGGCATAATAAAAATTTATTTGGTTCCCAAGATGAATTTAGTATGGTAAAGTTATTATGTTAGGTTAGATTCGTTATTGCGGTATTCACCATTTACAAATACTTATTTTATCAGCCTGTTCTTTCTCACTGCTCGGCAAAGGCCTCCCTATGGCATTCCAATTTTCTTTATCTTTTGCCTTTTCAGACCTTTAATAGTCCATATTTTTTATACTTAATAAGCTCGGTTTAGTAGCAACCAAACTATTTTTAAGAAAACTACTAATGCGAGTAGGGCTCTTGCCCTGAGGGTTCTGTCGCATAGCTATTCATGGCTTAACTCAAGTGACATGGCCCACGGCCTATGATGGATAACCTGAACTTTGCAGTTGTAAGAAGAGTTTTTACAGTTGACTGTGAACCGCTTACAAAGAATAAACTAATGTTTCTTCAGGATACGTCTTATGAATTGCCGATTGCGAAATAAAAGACATTAAGTTTGTCGGTCGTTGTCAACGAGGCAGGTCCAAGAAACGCTGGCGTGACGATTTGGATTCATTCTTGGCTGATTGGCCAGAGAAGCCAAATCACGACAGAGTTGGAAAGGATTGGAGGAGGTCTTTGCTCAGCAGTGGGTAAGATTAGGCTAAACAAAAAAAATGTTTTTGTCCTAATCTAACACATAACCGACAAAACGCTACCAATCGATACACAATTTTGTAGGAATAAATATAATTTATCTTTGGCGGATCAAACCATTTTTTTTTACTATGCCTACCATGATTCTATATCCAACCTTCAGATATTACAAAACAAAATTCGCAATAAATGATAATAGTAAATTAAAAAACTTATGTGAAATGCAAGCGCATTCCTAATTTAAATTTTGAAACAAAAAAAGCAACCGTTCGTACTTATCTACCTACAATTGAAAATCAATCCATTTACAGATTTTTTATTTGCTTGAGTTGTGAAACTTTATTTCATGCCAAATCTCACGCTGCTAGTTCAACGGAAAGTTAGGAGACCATCTATAAGTTTTTAAAAGAAAGGTAATCATCAGAATGTTTACTTAGAAGCAAGTTTTTTTTGGGATTACACATTTCAGTGTTTCTTATCATTTATAAATCTCCTTCTCTTGAAGTCAACCAAAAGCATCGAATAATTACTAAATGAAATTATTTAAAAAGATAGCATAAAAAGATTAATTTTAAAATTAAATAATTATTTGAAATTATACCAAAGAGTTTTTATTCCGTTTCAACTCTTTTTTTCCAAACTTGATTTCATTGCGAGTATCGATTAGGCTTTATGCAACTTTATAATCGAATGATGAAACTTTGGATAACGATCAGCACTAAAGTTTTTAGTAATATTTGTCAAGACTTTGATCGTGTTTTTTCATGAAATTATGTATGAATAATGGTAAAAATAAGAACGCAGATAGAATGTTACTGTCTTTATTTTGCCCTTTCGAGTTTTTTTAGCAAACGAAAAGTTGTCTCAGTACATTATTTCCAGTGCATATAAGTTACCTATTTTTGGAAGGGTGTAGTGGTATGTAATTTACACATATTTGGCAATTGACTGACGCCGTTTTACCGACATCAACACGTTATTGGAGATATTAACCACAAACTTATCATATGAAACAGCTGCCGCGACATATTTTTCATAATAAAATCGAATGCTGAAAGTTCACGAAAATTCTTGAAATTCATGACACAATTCGCATCACCCCACCGATTCAGCTGGTGTGTCATGTGTCAAAATATTGTCGAGCATAGTGGTTAAACTAGTTTGTCTTCTTCTACTTATTCAACTAAACTTTTTTTGTTGAGGATAAGCCGGTGCTCCACAATGTGGTGAACAGTCTGTTGCTGGCGTAACGTCATTTCACGATCTCGTTTTGGTCCGTCATTAAGACAGCCATCAAAAAACATGAGGACTGGGCACAATCTAGGCTATTAGGCATCCTATATACTCGTAATATGACCACAACGACTGAACTATTTCAATAAGTAAGTTCGATGAAACCAGAGGTTGCTGAATGAAATTTTAATGAGTTGTTCATAGAACAAAGCTGAGTAAACATTGTCTGTGGTCGCTGTTGCGTGGAATTAAAACTTTGATCAGGAGTCGAAGTCAGAATGAAATTGATTTATATGAAAGAGCAAAGGCATGAGTGGCGCTGGGCAAAAAACTGTTTGGTGCTGTTTGGTGTGGCTTGCGCCTTAGAGGCGAGATCGCCTGGGGCCCAAACATAAACTATTGATAAAACGGAAAGGGTGCCTACAGGCCGCGGGCCGCTGAGCCGCGGGCCCGGGCCGCCGGCGGCCACGACATTGTACTAGCACCGCTCTATTGTGTGTTGAGTACACACCAATAATAATTCTCGAATAACGTACCTGCTCACTATACTTTTAATGCCATCTACATCTATATATTAATTGTTATAAAAGGAAGAACGAACACAAACGAACATTCTGATTAGTTTCTACCTATTTGCATTCAAGCCAATACTGCGGAAGCAAAACGCTTCCGTTAAGAACTTGGCAGTCTATCTATGAAGGAATACATAATAATTAACATTTTCTATGTTTCAATCTCGTTATTTTCTGCGTGTCTTAAATGTGGGCTTATTCCCGTTCTCATAAATGACAAAATTTAGATAGCAAATGCATCAGAAGTTGGTTTTTCTGATCAATAAATTAGATAACCCTGTTGTTAAGCGGTCATGTCCGAAACATATGTAGTTAGGCTCACCCCCTACCATCATGCTGGGATCCAGTACTGTTATCCACGAAATTATGGTATTTTGTAGCAGCTTTTTCGGATTTAAAGCAATAGGTAATTATTTTTATGATATTTCCATTGTGGTGACGATTATTAATATTATTTTCATTGCATTTTGTTCTGAATATAAGGATAAGATATGTACCGGACTGCCTCGTTAGTCTAGTAGTCGCAATCGCCACTGCTGAGCATAAGGTTCTGGGTTCAATTCCCGAGTCGGGCAAAGTGTTATTAGATTTTTCCATTAGGAATTTCTCAGTAGCAGGTTCGGCGTCTGGATTGATGTCGACATTTGCTCCAGATTGATGTCAGTAGGCTCGCTCCCTATAATATAAGACTTGAATATACAACATTAGTTTTAGTATATGCGAAACCTGAAACGCGTGTCTTGTATTTTTATGTAAAGAATCTATGTACAAAATTTCTAAATTGTGTCATGAAAAATCATAAAATTATAAGCTTGTTCTGTTACCTGGTTGTCCGCACAAAAGCGTGGTCACCACGCAGCGCAACCGCGCGCGCGCCTCCAGCGTCAACAAAATATAACATGGTTTAAAAATTATTGTAATCGATTCAGTTACTTATTCTGAACAAACTATATTAAGGTTTCGCATATATTAAAAATAATGTTATATATTATAACTGACGAAATCCTTCTGGGATTACAGGCCTGATTTTATGTTTAGTTCACCTCATAATACATAGTTTTGAATCTAATATATTCAGGCATTCATTTAGGTGACGTTAGTTAATTCCATTGGATACCACTCCTTGTTTTGTCTTATAACATGATAGCTGTTGCCCGCGACCTTCGAAAAATTGAATTTATTATTTACAAATTTCAAGCGTTTTCTTTTTTTTTTGTACAGAACCTTAATTTTTTTTTCTAAAATAGAAGCTGCCTAAGTTACTCCTTATAACATCAGCTATCTGCCAGTAAATGTCCCGTCAAAATCGGTCTAACAGTTGAAATTAAAATTAAAATCTAGGTGTTAAAACAGACACTTCTATTTTAATTATTTGTATAGATGACTGAGATCACTGAAAAGTTAGCTGTACACTCCGCCTGGGCGGGGCGAGTGAGCGCTCGTCTAGCCTCGATGTTGCTTGCTTGACGGTACACTCTCGCAGTCACCTGCTTCGTCGAGAGTGTACAGCCACCACAATGGTCGTGATGGTCGTGTGGTACAATTGAAATAAGTAAGTTTTTCCAACACACGATGTGCAAATATGTGAAAATAGGTAAAAGGACTTTAAATTTCGCTTTTAAGTCTTACTGTCGTTTCTGGGGTCCATATATGCCTCATTTTATTTGTAGAAAGTTAATGAGCTTATAGAAAAGCACGGTCGTGTTCTGACCGACAGCGATATTCGCGCGACTGTCGCTTTAAGAGCGTTCCTCCAAAAAGTTGGCAACGTTGCAAATAGCTGTCAAATATTTACCTGTTTTAATTAATTTGGCAATATTACTATATGGAAATAAGAAATGGCTAACTAGTGAACTAGAATATTAATAATGAACTGCAATTAAAACATTGAATTTGATGTTGTAACCGTTTTAGGTGTAAAAAAGGCATTTGGAAATTTTATTACATCAAAAAGGTACAGTCACCAGCGCATCAAGTTTACAAATTTTCTTATTCGATTTTGAACTTACCACCAACAGTTTATGGTTTAAATTCATTTGGTGAAATTTGAAAGTTTGTGGTAACTTGATGTGCTAGCGACTGTAGTAATATTATGGGGGGGGGGGGGGGGTAAGTTTGGATATAGGGGGTAAACTTTCCACTACTGATCCGATTCCGAATATTCTTTCACAAATGGAACCTAGATTATCCTCGAGTATAAAACCGGTTCCCGTGGAAAATTTTCCGATCATAACGAGAGTGAAGCTGCGGGCTAAAGTTAGCTTTTGTAAAGATATTGAACGCTAATTAATGTTTTTAACAGCGTCAGAGACACTGTAGTCGCGCATTAGTTCTAACAGTGCATTCATTTTTTACGTAGGTTAGCCCAACAAACTTTTAATACTGGTTATGCTGTCCGCGCACCTCGCCGAAGGGCAGTAATTACAGTTGGGATAGAAGGGCCGGCCTACCCCGGGGCTAGCCTCCGGCACACTGCCGCCCTTTGTACAACTTCGTACTAAAAAATGAAAATACCTCATATATAAAATGAGATAAATTCTGCAACATTATTCTGTAAACGAGCTAACTAGGACCTCTTTCCACGGTTGATGCTTTCTGCTGAAATGCAATTTTGGTTACGTTTTCTATGCAGGTACTGTTGGTGAGAAATGGCACTCGTAAGGCTATAAAATATCATCCGTTATTCGAGCTGTATTAATGATTTTAATTACTATTATATGTAAATTAATTTCATTTGTATGATATTCACAATATGGTAGACAGACTAATAAAGGGTGTAAATAGACCCATAACATAGCCGAAAGGCACTTGTTCTCCCGTCTTTGCGATCATTTTTTTTGTTCTAGACCATACCTGGGAACCAAAGTTCCATCTTTTTCACAAGTTTTTTTTTAATTTGGTACATGTTTTAGTGTATGATTTTTATTTTACACACCTCCACGACCCCCGTACTATTCAATGCAACAATCAGCTCAATGTTTTGAGTGCTTTCCATCGAGTCCTACCGTAAAACGTGATTTTTCACCCCATAAAAAAAAGTCGTTTCCCAGCTGTAATTTTTGTGTAAAGTTACTTTTTATGTAAGCATTCTGTACATCGAAATGTACAGAATGCTTGGTTGACGGCTATGTGAAGGGTCTGTTTACACCCTGTCTGTGTGCCAAACATTCATCTGATCCATCCATACGTCCATCCATCCTCACACACTTTCCCGTACCTACCAGTAGAATATATAAAAGATGTAAGACGTAATACAGAGCTGTAATTAGTAAAATATAATACAAACACTACCTCCATAAAGCAGTCATTTTAAGTTAACAATTGTAAATTGTGTCACAGCGCCACTTAAAACATGCATTAAAAGACGAAAGCAAGGACGGTTCAACAAATGACCTTAAGTCGAGAAGAATTGAGGAGTGTTTAATCTGTTGGGGAACCAATTCGTGCACTGTGCGACTGAACCTTTTAAGTTTCTATGTATAAATCTCATGTTGTGCTCCACAATTGATATTCACACAATTGCAACAATTGCTTTGATGAAATGACCTTTCATCTTTCAATATTCGCTCCAAGCTGAAGTACTATCATGTACAATTTAGTATTTGTTTGGTTGTTCCAAAGTTTAAATACCAGTGTTTTGTAAAACTAGGTATGCAGCTTGATTGGTAATTGAGAGAAAGTCTAGTCTAGGTCCTGATAGAAAAATCCATTAACTTTCTAGGTTCAACTTACCACTTTTATTTGTGACCCACCTACCACAACCATAAAAATTATTATTCTATACTATTCTAAGTATCCTAACTTTCGCTGTCAACCGTACAGTTACATCCTTCGTTTGTAAACCTCTGAATGGAAGAAAAAAACATCGCGATGTCCGGCGTCGGTTAAAAAAGAATTATCACGGTTTTTTCAACTTTTAACTAAAAATGGGTGAAAAGTTAGTCTTTTAAACCAATTCTTGTTGGTGTAGCCTTTGCGGTGGTTATGTATATATATACCCGCGCGCCATATTATGTATCGGCGGCAGTGGAGAACATAGCCCGAGCATACTAGCATGAACGTACTCGTACCACACGCTTTTTAAGTATTTTTTTTTAATATTATGTAGATTGGCGCCTGGGGAAAAAGTGTAAGTCTGAAAAATGGCGCTTACTACTGAAAAGTTGTGTTGTATGGTTACCCAATCAACTGTCGTAGTATTTTTTATAAGTCAGTTAATATAAATATGTAAAAGCTCATGAACCATCCGGAATCAATACTGAAAATGACAATGAAAACCGCAACAAAATCTGTATTGCGCTTTAGACAACGCGATCACGCAGACGAAAAGTGATTATTTTATACCACTAGGTATAAAATCCTACTAATGTATGGTAAATATAGCCTCTTGTTTATACACAATTGTCAGGGGTTACTTTGTAAGCGCTGTAACAAGTGTTTATTGTTAGTCCTACTTGATACACAGGTCAATAAATATGTTGTCGAAGAGTAATGCGCCAGATTGGTCCAATTGAGTGAAGAGGATGTCTCATTACAATAAATCACACTTTTTTGCATATTGTTTGTTGCTATGTTTTATTATTATAATACGGGTTGGAAGGGACACTGACGCGAAACCGGTAACCACATATTTAGTACATTATTCTGAGCTTAGAAATTTATCATTGGTTATTAAAAAAAACAACTTTATTTATGAAAACTAAAAAAATATTTTAGTGTGTTATTTGTTACTAGACACCGGATTGTATGCAATATAAAATTGACACAATTACTACAAAATAATGTTTTTTTTTTTATTAACTTAATTTTCGACGAGTTGTTTCTTTTTTTTTTCTTTGTAAACCGAGTTACTGAACCTTCTATTAATTATAAATATTTTTATAACTTGAAAACTATAGTTCCATATGCACTAGCATTATTTGAATTTAGGTAGATACTTTTTTTGCGATCTTCATTCGTAGACACGGCGGCACATGAAGCTACATTTCCAGTATAACTTGGCCTCGCTTTGTATAGATTTTTTATACAATGAGAGATTCGTATAAACTGGTTTTGTAAAGCTTGATTGGCCGTCATGCAAACGTTTACAAACGAAGGATGTAACTGTACGGTTGACAGCGAAAGTTAGGATACTTAGAATAGTATTTAATAATAATTTTTATGGTTGTGGTAGGTGGGTCATAAATAAAAGTGTAAGTGTAAATAAGTTGATATCTCTGCAACATACCGAGGCATATCTAAGCAAAGTGTTAATGGGTTTTTCCATCAGGACCTTCTCAGTAGTAGCGACGGGGTCTGGATCTGTGCATGGTTTATGGCAATAGACTCTTCCCCTATTAATGGGACTTTAACGTAACTGGCGAAACGCGGCTGTACTATTAGGTACACCTCTGCCTAACCCTTCGGGGATTACAGGCGTGATGTTATGTTATAACTAACAAATGTTAAATAAAATTTTATCTTTTACATTTCATTTTTAATGTTTAATACGCTGTTTTTTAGCATATGTTGTTAAGTTAATGTTAGATACATTGAATCCCATCCAGTGAGACTGGAACCACTGTTACTGTTAGTTACTGCGCCTACCAAGCTGTTTCTTTAATCTTTATATACTCGTACGTACATACATAACTGATGTCGTAAGAAAAATGATGGTTGGATGACGGACGACGCCTCGGGCAGTGGTATGGCCCGAAGGCAAAGCCGAGTACGCACGAGCAGCCAATCGCCGCGGGCGCATACAGCGTCGGCACTGATGTAGTCACTGCCCCAATAAATATGCCAACTTTTGTGTTGTTCTTCTACCTACTTGTTGAAAATGATTGCTAGCATGTAGGTTTGTTCTTCAATATTTCATTCAATTCCATCTATTCTGTATACTTTTATACCCTTAGCCTGGGGCCTTAGAAATGCTAAATAGCACCTTCTGCCGCCCAGGTTATTCCCGACTAATGACTTCACTTTTTGCTATTATAAAACTCCTCAAAAAAAACAAGCCCCAGAAAAAATACAGTTGAATGCGTTTTGCTTTTATTTTGAAGAGCTGTACCTATTCAGTGGCAAATTTGAAATTTGTGAAATTTGTGAAACATTAATGTCTGCCCAAAAAGGAGTATTTTATTATGGTGTCTATTCTGCACTAGTGCAAAAACCCTGTCGGTTTTCTTTTATTTATGTAACTAGGTCTGTAGAAAGCTGAAGGATGAGGTGAAAAACCTTAAGAAAAAAACAATTTTCAGAATTATGCGTTACCTAAGAATTTAATTTAACTCTTAATTTCTTCTTTGTACTATCTTTCTTGCCCCTAAAAATATAATAGTATTTGAAATAAAATAGTAGTGAGTATTGAGGTTATTCTCATTGTATTCTGTAATGTAGGTAGGTACGTTACACACATATCGAAAACCTAAGCGTGTTCATGTTTATTGCGTTCGCTGGTATCCAGTGATTAGGTATTTGGGCTGTCGCGGAGCAGGCAAACAGCCCGCGGCATATTTATAATGAAACCAGACAGGTAAGAGTGGTGGCTTGCTTCGCGACGTTACGCCCTCTAGCGTCGCGCTACCGTGACTACAAGTATACAGTAGCCGACTTCACTCGCTTGATCTCCAACCCGTTTTTCGACTTCTGTACTATTTACTGCAGGCGTTGCAGTTACGACGATGACTATTTATTTTCTTTCTTTTTTTGACTAAATGACTGTACTTGTCAGTGATTAAAGTTTATAATAGCTTGTGGTCTTAAAAACGTTTTTTTTTCTTTTTGTGGCTTGTTTCTTTGGAAATCCTTCGAACTTTTAATAAGTGACATGTGTGCAATTATTTTAAACGTTTTTTTAATCTTATTGTATTTTATGAACACCTGGCATGTTTTATACAAACTATAAGGTACCTACCCTATCACGACTTTTGAATGAATCAGAAAAAATAGTCTTGATATTGTTATATTTCTGGAGCTTATTTCTTTAACTTTACCTCAACCGCACGGAAGTCGGCACGAATAAAGGGCGCTTTACTTTACAGAAGCATAAGTGTAGTCACATGAATAGAGCGTCAGGTGTGAAACCAGTGAGATAGGCCACGACTGCGCCGGAGATGCATTCAAGCGATAAAAAATAATTGAAGTCGGACTTGGTCCGGCGTGTGGCCTCAGGCGTTAAGCCTGTCATACGACATGGCAAATGACAATTTTCATGGCAGTTTGTTACTTGCGAATGTCCTGGATATGTAGCGAACTGTAACTAAAGACATACCTGTTCGCACATGCTCAGTACCCAGTGCATTGTTTGTAATCCAATTAGGCTAACAATTGTAAATTCTGAATGTTGGACTAAAGCTAAAGTAAACTCGGTGTTGTTTTATTTTTGCATTCATTTGATTAGATTAGCAAATTAGAGTAAAATAATTGATTGATCTATAGTCGGTGAAGGGTGGTGGTGTGTGCCGTGGGAGCGCCGGCACTGGGTCGGCTCCGCTGGATGCTCCCACGCTGCCGGCGCCGCCAACCTCACGTCTCTTATACTTTTACATTTTGAAACATCAACGAGATGGGTACCTACAGCTCAATTCGTGATTATGAGTACGTTGGCTATTCTCGCCATTTCCTACGTACCGATCATTTTCACTAATGCATCGTAAAGTACGTGTTTGGCGTTTTTCTCATTACACAGACAAAACGGTAATGTACTCTTTTACGCCGTGTCGCGCACAAGCATACTTATAAATCATCTCATCTTGCCACCCTGTGTGTTTCAAATGCTCACACTGTTGCTGGGAATGTGGTATACATATTTTTTTATCATCCGAACTCTAATTCCGTACCGCCGCCGCCGCGCTGCCCCCCCCTGGCACCCGCCGGGGGCTGTGAGAAGATGTGGTCCGGAGAGCGCCCGCAGCATCCCGCTCCGCAATATCCCCCGGCACACTACCATTATGCGATGAATTAAAATTGTATATACTACACTAAAACAAAATTGGAGTCATGTAAAAGTAAATCTGGCTTTGAATAAACCCTGCCAGGAAAGACACAGCAGGTTCGTTACTAGGGAGTCGGAACCCTATAGTCCAACATGATGTGTGGATGAGTACTATTGGTTTCAGGAAGCTTTTCTCATTACGTACTTTGGGGTACTGGTTTGTGTTAACTAATATTGAAATGGCAACTAATATCAATATTGACTGCTGTTTTTAAAAAGCGGTGCATTAGTTGTTCGGCTCTCATTCTGCGTCTGGTTATCCACGCGTCAACAAGTATTACAAGCCTGCAATGTAAGAAAAATAGTAACAAGTGGTATCTCTCGTGTGCATTAACGTATGTTATTAAAGTAAAAGTATGTGCGTTTAATATGATTTCAGAAGTGGTTATTTATGTCCACTTGTTAACATTTTATTTGTATTATTTTTTATAAATACACCATAATTGTGAATGTGAAATACACAGTACCTATATGATTCAATATCGCTTAGTACTTCAATTTTTGTGTCAAATACTATAGGTTAGTGTATGGTAGCCTGTTCTAAAGCTAAGTTCTCTATTTTGTTCTTAGATGCTGCCCGTGAAGCCAGGGAGCCCTCAACCCGAGGAAGGCCCGATGGAGCAGAAGTTGATAGTGGGCATACCGCGAGTGGCTCCGACCACCAAGTACAACGCCCCGGTCCACATTGACGTGGGCGGCACCATTTATACATCGTCTTTGGAAACTCTCACTGCGTAAGTACATTTTATATTTATCCTTGAGTTTGTGTGTACGGCCCATAGGAATAAATACTGGGCAGACCTGTCACTAATTTCACGTATTCATGGCACACCCAGATCATCATCTTCTGCCTAGCCTTCAGTCTACCCGGATCCAGCTGTATACCAGTATTTTACGAGGAGCGACTGCCTATCTGACCTCCAGAACCCAGGAATACCTAGACATTATTCCACCATTCCATTATTCCACCTCTCATCTTTGTGTGCATTGAACCATTTTTTGCATGACATGATCAGACAGAGGACAAGCGTCCATGCCTCGTCCTTGTCAGCTGTTTGTGTTAGGATTCATCTACTATGTATTGCTTTGCGCCCTAGTCTGTCCACTACCATGTCAAATGCTGTTGCGAGTCGCGAGAACATGTTGTAACTATGTTGGCAGCATAGCTTATCATCTGCATAGCCGAAAGTTGTATAACTGTGGGCGTATACCACGTGTAACGGGAAGCAGTGCATCATCATCGCCTGAGGCTTTGCAGCTGCAGGTGGACCTTAGCGTGGTCGAATATATTTTGTCTTTGTGATCTATTTCTGGGTTTTTCTCACTCTACCAGTTCGGGCATGAAGTAGTCACCATATGATGATAATGCTCGCGGCCAAAACACCGGCATAATTTAATTATAGTTTAGAACTCGACGGGAACCACTTATTTGCATTAGTTTTCCCAATACAAAAGAATTACCTATACTTGATTGAAAAGCAGAAAACTCAGTTGACAGTCGTTACTATACGCATAAAGCGAACTACCGAAAGAGACGAAGGATTAAAAGAGGCTCTCCGGGTTCGCTCGTTCGCTCGCTAGCGGTGTGGCCTGCGCTTTAGAAATGTAACGGTCCAATGAACACCAGGTTCTGAAAGGAAAAATACGAGCAATACACTTGTATACAGCTTCTAACACACATAAGAACTGCACCGGCCGTCCCACCTCCTTTGTAGTAGCTGACCGCTTTCGAAAACGATGTAGCTTATAGTGCGAGTTGCAGTATGGAGTTTGATAGAAAGAATGGTCAGCGATTCCAGTTGAGGCAAGGCTTATCCAGTGTAGTGCTTCTAGGTGGAAGTTGAGCTAACTGACCAATAGTTTTCGAAGTCAGTAATTGGTTGACTTTTCAAGTATTCAAAAAGTTTCTAGAATTTTTGTAAATACCCAATGCAACAACTTCTAACTAATGTGCCAGCTCAAAAGGGTTGAGGACTACAATAATGGTGATGCCCCATATCTCTCCAATGCTGGAACAGTTAGTTTAGCTAGTATATAATTTACCTAAGTAGTAGACAGTCCTGTTGTTGTACCAAGTTGCATTGTATTAAGTTGGCTTTCTGTTGGTTTTCTTTTCGATAGGTTAATAATCTTTGAAGGCGGAAAAACCTACCGGCACAAGAAAAATGAGCCAATTGTAGAACTCATATTACTTGCTTATATGCAGGAAACTATTATTTAGCCATCAAACTGAATAGTCTTATATCCTGGTATCTGTTTTATTAAGCTCAATTGTTTCACCAATTATTTTGGGGAATATAACTTTCAGTGTTGACCTACCTACTATTCTTTTACGTTATTTATACCTACATCTTCACTTTGTTCTTCCTATTAACAATATTAATCACTGTTGCATAGTAATCAAGCTAATCACTATTCGTTTGTTTCACACAATCTTTCTAAGGACACAAAACAAAATCCTCTTTTATGCTAAGCTGAGTAATTCTTTTATGATAGGCTCTGTCTATGCAAATATTTATTTAATCGACAATATAGATAACACAAAACTCATTATAGGGCTCTATAATGAGTTGCATGTCTTTTATAAATTACCGAGAACCAAATAACCTGTTCTATATCATTCTTTAAAGCCCATGACAATACCGGCTGCTGTCAGGAAAATAGACAAAGAGGCTGTTTTGTGGATCGAATGTCTTATATGAGCTAGGATTTATGCAGGAAATAATTCAAATATTGTTCATTAATAGGTAAACACAAAATCATTCAAATATTTTAATCTAGTAGTTGTTTAATTTCTATCAAAACTAAACTAAAATCGTTGTTCTAGGTGTGGTAAATCTGTTGGAGGCAGTAAAGCTTACCCTTACTTAGTTATGTGGTGATCTAGAAGGGCTAGAGGTTTTGTACACATTATGTGCTTTTTTTTTAGTTGTCATGTCCTTGAAACTAAGGACATAGTAGACCGTTTCTTATAGGCTAGCGATGCGTTAGGTACTCATATGACAAAGGCAAAGTAACAATCAAGTGAGGCTACCAAGCAGTGCAAACGCCCATGATACGTTCAGTTACTTACACTAATGCCTAGTTGTCAAGGTATGCAACTAGCTACATATACTATACATTGTTGTTAGTGCATGCAACTTTCGCGGCATAGCAACAGTTGACGAAGACACAAGGCAGGATACAGGTTGTCGCGGTCCCACTGCCATTTGCAATTTATTGTAACTGCTTTATGTGATTACATAATGAGTGTAATATTCGCAGTTAGTTGGCATTGTATAAGCATGTTTTATCTGAACTCGGCGTGTTATTTCGCGGCGGGAGTGTCGGTCTGAGCGCCCGGCGGCGGCGCCCCGGGGCCTGCGGAATATGCAGTGCTCCCGCCCCGCCTCGCGACGCGGCCTTCGCCCCCGACACATTTTCTTTTAATCAACTCACTTGGGGGCACAATATAAAATATCGACCCTTCGAAACCTTACAGAATCATGAATATTCAAAACTTGCACAGCGATCGGTTGCCAGGCGCAAATTCCTAGGCACAGCCTTTAATAAGTACTTAGTTGAGGAGCTCACTATCTGAAACCATTTTAAATCTAGTTCAGTCGAATCAACGAGTATAATATCACCGAGTCACGACGCACGAGCAATTTGCATCACTCGAGAATTGATCACACTGAACGTTAGAGATGTTAAACGACGGATGCATCGACTTGATGAATTGTATGCATGTATTGAGAGATGCTATTGTAGTGGTATGCAATTTGCAGTTATCCAGAGTCGCGGCTCGGCAAGATGTTCAACGGCACGATCCCCATCGTGCTCGACACGCTCAAGCAGCACTACTTCATCGACCGCGACGGTGGCATGTTCCGCCACATCCTCAACTTCTTGCGCAACAAAAAGCTGCTACTGCCCGCCGACTTCCCCTACATCGACCTGCTCATTCACGAGGCGCATTACTTCGACTTGGACAGTGAGTTTTTCAATTATTCTATTACTTATTTTAGTTCTGCATGATTTGCACCTCAAAATTCATCCTTTGCAATAAAACAATTCTTTAATTTTTCTTTTACTTTTATCAGACCAAACAGCGAGGTAAATTTTAAGTACTAATTTTATACTTGACTTTACAATTTAAAAAAATACTTGAAAAAATAAGGCGCGGTTTTTCATCATTTAATCTCTGGATGAGCAGCGCCAGCGCAGCAGTTAAAACGAGTGTTTTCCTGAAATAGCGCTATAACCTTAGCCGTTGTACTTGAAGAGAAACGATTAAGATATCCTAATTATTTAGTAGCTACACAATGTATAAACAGTGACCTCGTTGAAACCGGCTTGGATTCAAATAAATTATGATGCAATACGGGTGGTCCCGTCCTTGTAGGTAATTAGTGTACGTGAAACGTGAACTGTTATAATGTAGAATATTTGATTTCAACCGTTGTAATGTACAGGAATGCTTTTGATAGTACAATTTTCTGCTCCAGCGACTTAGCGTGAACAAATACACTATAACAGGTACAAATGAATCAGATGCGAATTAATTACGGATTGCGAATAATTAATAATGACCAATGTACAATTGTACATACGTCATGTTTATAATGGCTACTTTGTTGCCAACCTGTGGTTGATTTATTTGCAAAGCGAACTATTTTACTCCGTATTTATGTAAAGGTTTTGAGAACAAGGGTAGAACGAAACGATGAAATCCGCGATGTTGCTAATAATAATGCGACCACGTAGCCAACGTAAACCACCAATAACTATCTCGGCAGTACAAACTTATCGACACTGTAGTACAGTGGCGAAGGATCCATACAGCTCGATTCCTACCGGCTTTCCTTAGGAAACTGGCAAAATCAGTATTCCATAGACAAATAAAAAAATCACATTAAAGACATATACTCCGGCTTACCTCTTAAAAAAATTGATCCTTCGCTACTGCTGTAGTACCACATTATAAACACAGTCTGAAATAGTAGAGAACACCACAACAACGTTGTACTTTGGCAGAGCCCTCTTCACCGACCACACAATTCATTACAATAGACCGGACATCACACTGATTAACAAAATAAACAAGACTGGATTCCTAATAGATATAGCTGTGCCAAACACTCATAACTTACAGACTACAATAGCCGAAAAACTAACCAAATGCAGCGAGTTAAAAGATAAAATAACCCGACTTTGGCGCCTACAAAACGTTATAATTGTCGCCAAAGTTATTTCTACAAGAGGAGTCATCCCCAAACAGCTTCAGGTTGAGGCCTCGCGACTGATGCATGAGATTTTGGGTTCAAATTTGGGCAAGTACCAATGTGACTTTTTCAATTCATAAGTACTTTCTAAGTATCTTGGACGTCATAGACATCGGTGAAGAAAAACATCATGAGGAAAACTGGATTAGTGATCAATGCTCGTGCCTTCTCTGTATGAGAAGAAGCCTTTGCCCAACAGTCGGACAGAAACAGGCTGGTATTAATCTGAAACAACAATAATAAACTAATACATACTACAAACCTTATTAAACTACAACTACACACGTAAAATTGTCGGAGACGTGTGAACCGTCCTCGGAAAGTCGATACACGACACCTTTCGGCCAAAAGTCCTTTTTCAAGAAAGTCTGTAGATGGTGGGTTGGACCTCCTACCATGACTACTAATAACACGAAGAAAAGACATGCTGTGCTGACACCAAATTCATTGGGATGTTGGTAGGGGCATGGACTTTGTTTCAAGTATCGTCTCAAGAGTGTGCGATCGCGTCAGCGATTCATCAGTCGGGTTATCAACCTATGTCGTACTTATGGAAAAAACGCATCCATGTAATGCGCTAGGTGAAACGAATCAAAGCTTGAAGTGCTCGTCCTAAATCTTTAAAAGCCGAGCAACTGTGTGCCGTACCAATGGCTTGAAGGGGACCGTAGTCGGGATGGATATTTACGCAAGTTAAATATTGATTATTATACAAACATAATTATTATTATGGTCCCAACCATAACAATAATTATATTTTTATGTTATAGTAATTATCTTTATATGTCTTTGTGTGTTTTTTATGTTTCTTCAGTCGTTAGGCAGTCAGTGGAAGCCGACCCCAATATAGTTGGGAAAAAGGCTAGGCAGATGATGATGAGTAATTATCTTTATCTTTACATAGAGTAAAACAAAGTCGCTCTCTCTGTTTGTACGCTTAGATCTTTTAAACTACGCAACAGATTTGAATGCAGTTTTCAGCAATAGATAGTGGTTCAAGAGGAACGTTTATGAATGTATTTCATGCGATGCGTTTGTAACATGGTAACCGAAAACATCCTACAAGTATAATCAAGTCTGCATGGGAACATGAACTTAAGTTAAAACGGCAAACATTAAATTAGTAATTAGATTTTTTTTTTAAACATGACGTCATGGTTGGCGCAGTCGCTGAGCGCTTGGCTGGTGATCCGCGTGTCGCGGGTTCGATTCCTGCACGGAACAAATATTTGTATGGCCTACAGGTTGTTGTTCCAAGTCTGGCTGTTTGTGTGTGTAAACCCACCCGCGATACAAGAGAAATTCTTAGTGTGCAACGTTTGGGTTACTGAAGCAGCCTTGAGCAGTTACTTAGTAGCCTTGACAGTTACTTATTAGTAGTGGTTAAGTAGGTATTTGGGTAAAATTTATCTTAGGAAGTGGTTTGACTATATTGGCCTGCCCAAATTCTGCCATTTTATTTACATAATAGCAGCCGCGGATTAAACATTGATGGCATCATCCGTACAACTTTGATAGATTATATTTCGAAAAAGTGACGCTGTTGCAGTTTTTTTCTTATTAAATAATTGTTTGTATTGATGCCAGCCTTTGATTGGCAGATACAGGTTTTATGCATGGTTGCTATTTTGAAAATAAAATGGCGGAAGTTAGTAGTAGTGGGCCAATAATTCAAATCATCTGAAGCGTCATGTCTCCAAGTTATTCGAATAAAATACTTATTAACCGTTGTGCACTGGCTTATGGGCAATTTACCCGGCGAATGTTTAAAACATTTATCGCTAATGAATATTATGTCGAATATAAGCCTCTCCAAAATAAATTTCAGACGGCTATATCTTAAGCCGTAAGTTACAGATACTGGGTGGTACAAATAATGACGTCATAAAAAAAGATTCGTCATCAGAAATACCCCTCGTGGTTTCCGTGATTCGTGAAAGTTTTTGAGTTTAGTTTCTTGAAAAGTTTATGGGAACGACTTAAGAAAAATTCTATCTTTATTTTTACACGGTTTTTTAACATTCCTTGATGTTAACTAGAGGCATTTTCTAATCTAATTAGAATCAAGAGTAGAAAAGAAAAGCAAAATCACAATAATACGAATAATAAATAAATCGAATGACTTTTAAAGACCGATTCACGAATTATATGAGGAAATTATTTTTATGACATCACTATTTGGACCACGCTGTAAACATATTCGTGCTCGTGACTGTATGTGTAAACCTAGGTGCAGCCGGTAACAGTTATGTACCGCGGCGCGCGAGCCGAGCGAGCACAGCGATCGGTGCCGCGGCAGCGGCCGGCGAGCGCTACATCCAAATTGGTTGCATGTTCTAACCGAATTTAAGTTGCACCTTGTGGTACCCGGCTAAAACTAGGTGTAGCCGCACTTCGGCTATTAGCCGTAACATATACATAACGTAAACATTATCGTGCTATGACTACAGTCCTTGAACATAGGTCCAAGACACTTATTCTCATCATAACGTGTTCCAGACATGGTGTACGCGCTGACTAAAGTGAAGAGCGAGCGCGAATCTACACACCAAGACCGCGAGTGGCTGAGCCAGGCCACCGAGCGCCTCAAGCAGGAGACCGAGGTGCTCATGCAGGAGCGGGATCGTCTGCAGCAGCGCTGGTCCTGAAGCAAGGTATAGTTCACTTAGTGTTCTCTGACCGTGCCTATGAATAGGTACCTACTACCTAATTAGTATCGCGGGTTTTGTAAATATTGGCTCGCTTGCTAAGCACAACGTCTGAGGACCTCGCGACCACGACTTTTGAAGAGAGTTTGAAATGCATAAACAGGCAGGCAACGTGTCATGGACGCGGTTATCGACGCTATGAGTAGGTACTTATTGGTGTCGCGGGAATTTTAGAAATCGCAAGCTTGCTAAACAAAGCGCCAGAGTAGCCCGCGAAATTCATATTTTCCTACGTTTTTTTATCGTTAAGGGACCTCGCGCACTACGCTTGCGCGGCCATGTTCACGACTTGTTAGGGATGAGAATAACTTGCAGCGGATACATTTGATCCCACTACTAGGTACGATAGGACGTAGGTAACTGTTTTTGTCACGCAAATGATTTTTTTATTGGGTAATAAATAGGGTAGACGAATATGATTAGGTAGTTTATATAATTATTTCTTTTACCACGCATTTTAAAGTTTACTTTTACGAATCATGGAACAGACAAAAGTAAAATAAATGGTTGGACGGAGTGCCTACGTTGCTCGCCACCAGTCCCACCCACTCCACTCCCCTTTGAGAACTCTGAAGGTCGTTGAGTTAGATTTTTGTTCTTACCACGTGCAACAGATGGCGCTGGCTTTAGATGTATAAGAAAAGAGCATGTACGTAATTATTGAAAAGTAGGCAAACCCAACGTCATTATTTAGTAAATGGAGCTAAAATATGTCTGGTGTCGAACTGTGGGGGTACAGACCTCAAGCCCAACGACCAACCTTTAGGGGAACACAGAAGTGATGTCATGTTATAAATAGTCCCAGTTTTAACAAAACCTTTATTCAGGCTGGTAACTCGATGAATAATGAATTTCGTTGGAATATTTTTGTTGCTTTTTAACCCTACTATGACGTCCTGCAAGGAAAAGGTCGAATCGAATTACCAGTAGCCCTGTATATTTTTAATCAAATACTTACCAAATCAAATCAAAACGTTTATTTCGAACAAGAGTCCATATGGGTTAGTAGTGAGCACCTTTTAAATTATACTTACTTACCGATTAATAATTTTCTTTTATATTTTCAGGCTCACTTTTCGGGAGCTACTTATGCAGAACCGAAGAGAAGTCGCTTATAAGTCGTATTATTATAAATCAAAATTTTACACTGATTAAAAAACATATTAAATTACGAATGATCATAGATGTTTAGAATGTAAGTTAGTTATATTACATTAGTAGGATTTTTTGATACAACTTGCAAAATAGTATGGGTCACTGCCGCGATAGAGCAGACAGTGCCCTTGGTCGGTACCTAAGTGTATAACTATACGTCAGGGGGTTACACACTTACGGAGCTATCAGCTGAGGGGCACTGTCTCATCACTATTCGGTACATATAACCTAGGCAGACGTATATATATATATTTAAGAGTAAAATAAGTATTCACGGCACTCACACATACACATAACTTTGCATATCGACTTATGCTGTTTTGTAGTATACCTATTACTTTTTATCGTACCTATAAGTATCATTATAATTCTTAGTTTATTAGATTATCTTTAAGTCTTGTTAAATCGAGGCAAGATTTATACGAATGATACCTAAAATATCATTTTTTTCGTCTCAATCTTGCCTGCGAAAATATGATGTTATCGTTTCTTTGGTTGAAAGTCATGTTAATAGTTTGTTGTAGATCATGTATGAACGTTAAACGTATAATTATTTTTAAAATAAGTACCTTAATCAGATCTATTAACAGCCTTTTGTATTGCTACCATACATAGTAATGACTGTGGATAGACCATATTTAGGTTTAATTATGCTTTTTCGTACCTACTATCTTTTTTTTATCTGTAACTTAGCCAGTTCCGTGTGGTCCCGGACTTTAAGAATACGGCCACACCATCTCATCCCGTGGGTGTTGTAGAAGGCGACTAAGGGAACTTACGGCCCAGTGCAGACTAACGTTACAAACACATTGGGTCAACCGAGTGGTGGAGGTCTAAACCACCAACAAAAGCATTCCCAAGGAGGGTTAGTGTCAGGTAATCGGCCGACTATAAAACCTAAGCCAAAACCTTGTGCAACATGTTGAGAAACCTAACCAGTTGGGGGGATAAATAGGGATACCTATCAGTAGCGAAGCGTCAATTTTTATAAGAAATAAGCCGGAGTATATATCTTTAATGTGATTATATAATTTGTCTATAGAGTACTGACTGTGCCAAAGGGAATCCGGTAGCAATCGAGTTGTATGAAACCTACGCCACTGATACCTATCGTTCTTAATCAAACTTTTTTTAGTTACTTTATTGTATATTTTTTGTTTTTTGTTTTCTATTTATACTTGATTGTTTAGGTACCTACGAGGCGATGATTCTAATAGTTATCGAATCAAAGGGCAGCTGATTAAAAACAGTTATTAAATCATGAATGTTCATAGATGTTTATGATGAAAGTTATCTGTATTTTGGTACATAACCGCGCCCGCACTTTATCGCTATACACACACAAAACCAAGGCTAACTATGTACCTATATAGAATACTGACAGTGCCATTTTGAAAGGAAAGCCGATAGGAATCGAGTTGTATGGAACCTTCGCCAATGGTGGGTGGGGACTTATAAGACTATAACCGCGTAATCTTTATTCATGCTTATAGAGCCGTATCGTTCTTTTGAAAATGTCACTGAAGAGCCAATAGAACCGTGCTGCGCTATAGATCGCAACAAAGCATACCTCGATACGTTAGATAGTATTTTTACTTTATTCCTTTTGTTGTAGATCTCTGTATAGATTCTTGTAGACCGTTTTGTAAATCTACTTGTATTTTAGGTTTCGTCTAGGCTATACTAAGGTAGATAGTCTTATAATTTACAGAATGTATATTGGAAACTGATCATCAAGGTGATAGTAGAGTAGAAATATCTATAAACGGACCGCTTGAATCAGTCCTCGCGAAGGTATCAATTTAAATGGAATATTCTGAAGGTTGATCACGTATTGGTTCAATTATTATCGTAATACCTACGTAAATTATGGTTATTTTAAAGCAAATAACCTGTGGGATATTGTTAGGAGTTTGTGGACGCTTAATGTGCCTTTGATGGTGCAAGGCGGAGGAGTCATTAAAGCAGTCTGTCTATTATTTTTACTATTTTTACTAGTAAAGTAACTTCAGTTTAGCCTGTTTCACGTACTCCGTTTGCCGAGTATTTACTTAGATCCTCGTCACTCAAGAGGCTAGCCTCGGAATTCCTCATTTGGTTGTACACTCTCAATGCCCTAGCAAGTGCCTCTGAGTGTCGGAGTGTTTCGGCAAAAGTGTACAGCCACCTTTAGATTTTTCAGGCAAGATAGAACAGTTTTGTCAGGAGTTGCAGGTGCTCGAGTTAGAGTGGGCAGAGCCTATCCTGCCGGATACCTAAGTGGACCCGAGGGTCAAAACCAGAAAATGATCTCATAGTTTTAAGTTCACCCTCTTTATTATTTCTATCTTATGTAAGTTGTAGACGTAATAAAATCAAAGTAACTGATTTGTAAAAAAAAAGAACAAGTTATAGGTACCTCCTACCTATGTAAGTACTTGTTATAAATGGCGAAGTTTTACTACATTATTTGTTAAAAATGTTCTCAAGTGAAATCTTTCGAATTTCTTATGGAGAAAAAAACCTTTCATCGTCTACTTCTTGTAATAAGATAGAACAATGATTGATGCTTGGAAAGGGAAGAACGCGAGCGCAACTCCTGAATAGACCGAGTGATTCGTTGCGATTGATTAATAATTTACAGGATAAAATAGGGTTATGTTTTTAGAGTTGTAGATAGGTGTTACGGTAATTGTGATTATTTCCAAAATTAGCACAATTTAAGGCGATTTTCACACGACAACGCTCGTCCGCGCGGTCGTGCGGTAAGGCGGATCCCACGAAGCATTGACTTGTATGAAATCCGTTGAAGCCTTGTACGCAGCTCAGGCGCACCGCCATTTGCTTTGCCGTCGCCACGTGTGCCAAACCGCGCGGAAGAGCGGTGTCGTCTGAGAATCACCTAATAAAACTGAAAGGTAACTGATTTGTTTTTAGTATTGCATTTGCAATTATGAAGCATGTTAATTGTTTTTTGGTGAAAACACTGTTTTATTACATTCACCGAACCTCTTATGTGTATGAAGACGATACTCCCAGAACGTGTTTCTCGGTGTGTTTTTAACTGAATTCTTATCTCCAGGTTGTATATTTGTAATAGCAACGCAGATTCACTATTAATAAGATTTTTGGCACATAATGTACACTCTATTTAGCATTTTTTTTCTTAATTTACCAATACAATAATAATAATAATGTTTTTAAACGGTCTAACTGGGTTTGCAGTGAGGCGAGGGGGCTCGGTATAATTTTGGGTGGCAATCTGCCATTGACCCCCGACATATTGTCATACAGTTACAAGTCTTATTGTTGGATACATTGACCGGTTATTAACAAGTGAATGTGCAGTTTCCAATATGTATAAACTATGCTTAATAACAATGTGACTATACGCAAGGTAGGTAGGTACACACGGCGGCACATCAAGCTGTAAATATTCAGTATAACCTGACCTCGCTTTGTATGAGTTTTTAGTAAATAAGAGATCAGTTTAATTTAGTTTTGCATGGCTTGATTGGTCGTCGTGCGTACACCATGACGAGACAACATGTGATACATGCACAGTCAGGAGCAAAAGTATGTACCTAAACGAAATCTATACAAATAAATTGAAGTGTCTGTTTGTAATATTGAAATAACAGCTTTTTCAGTTTTTTTCTGTCTGTCTGTTCCGGCTAATCTCAGAAACGGCTGGACCGATTTTGATAGGACTTTTACTGGCAGATAGGACTAACATAGGCTACTTTTATTTTAGAATTATAATTAGGGTTCCGTGCAAAAAAATAAAACCTTTGAAATTGGTAACAAAATTCGATTCAGAAAGGGAAATATTTTTTTTTAATAATAATTTCACACGAACGAAATTCGCGGGCAACAGCTAGCATAAAAAAGATTTTCTCATGTAAGTAATAACTAGTGTGACGTGAAGCTAAGACCTAGTTCATATACATATAGTTTCCGGGATCATTACAATATAAAATTAGTATAGGTACTCAACACTTAGTAGAAGAAAATCACTCCTAAAAGATGCTCAGTGTATCAGTAGCGAAGGGTCAATTTTTGTAAGAGGTAAGCATAATATATATAATGTGATTATATTATTTGTATATAGAATACTGACTGTCCCATTTTTCAAAGGGTAGGAATCGAGTTCTATGGAACCTTCGCCACTGTATTGTATCTACAAATACTTACCTACTCATTAGTGCTCATGACTGTACAAAAGAAAAGTTCTACGTCAAAACAATCTACTGGTGTACCTACCTAGTAGACCATTTAGAATTACCGAACGCCGTTTCAGTAGTTTCGTAAGATAATTTAGATGTAATTACAGTTACAGTAGTTTTAAGTGTATTTTTAAACAAACAAATCTGCGGTAACGTACCAATTGGAATGTGAAAGCTTTAATTTGTAGGATGTTTTAGTTATTTTTCTATAAAATATAGAGGTGTGCGTTGTTGTGGTTAAATTATTGATTTATGAGCTATATACAACATTATTTTTAGTATAAGCGATACCTGAATATAGTTTGTTCAGAATAAGTAACTGAATCGATTTTAATCATTTTTAACCCATGTTATATTTTGTCCCAAAAGTGTTTAAAAAGGCTACAAGTTGGATACCGAGCGACACTAAGTATCTATCGCAATCATTTAGGTACCTACTGCCAAATTATAATTATCAATGAGCTCAAGACGACGCTGGAGGGGCGCGCGCGGCGGCGCCGCGTAGTGACCACGTTTTTGTACGGACAACCAGGTAACAGAACAAGCTTATAACTCTGTGATTTTTCAAGATACCGTTTTGGAATTTCGTACATGGATTTTTTACACAAAAATACTAGACACGTGTTTCAGGTTTCGCATATACTAAAAATAATGTTGTATGTACCCAATGGCAATGGTACACTTGATTAAATATAAGGAGAGGAAATGTTTTCAAATGATCTGCAATGACTAGTTTAGAACAAATCGGTACCCTGGGTGGGAGAACCCCATCCTCGGTGCTTATTGTAACTGGAGCGTTATCTCCAGGTTGTACATCTGTAATAGCATCTAAGATTCACTATTTTTAGGATTTTAATTAAGATTTGTGGCACATAGTGTACCTACACTCTTTAAAGCTTTTTTTTTCTCCATTTAGATATAATCATATTCATTTATAACCATACAATATTATACGAATAAAACAATAATAATGTTTTTCATGTTTTATTTACTACCCACAAAAGATTAGAACTATTGTTCATTCAAAATTTTTGATTAGAATGGAGGTTACTTAATGACCAATAAAAAAATTGTGATTATCGTGTACATATATACCATACCTACATACAATACATAAACATAAGTTGTTGGTAGTTTTAAAAGAATAATAAATTTACATTAATATTTTTAATAACATGTTACTTCCTTACTCAACGAAATCACAGAGACGGAGACGTCTCGTGATTAAAACTATGTAAAGTCGCTTTTCCAAGAATATAAAATTATATCTAATTTTTCATTTCAATCTTTTCCTTCCCAATGCGTAGGTTTTGAAGCGCATCATCATCTGCCTAGCCTTTTCCCAACTATATTGGGGTCGGCTTCCAGTCTAACCGGATGCAGCTGAATACCAGTATTTTACATGGAGCGACTGCCTATCTGACCTCCACAACCCAGTTAGTACTGGGTAATACGATACCCCTTGGTAAGACTGGTTGTCAGACTTTTTGGGCCTACCTGTAACGACTGTCAAAGATCTACAGATGACAGCCGGGACCAACGGCTTAGGTTTTGAAGCGCATTTACCTAAAAATTTTACGTGTTCGCAAATATTGTTTTCTTTTATTAAAGTATCAAAACTAGTGTTCTCCTCCTACAGATATTCCACAAATAGTCAAATGCCTAAAATTACATTTTCTTAGAAAAAAAATTCAAAATGCAAAATTTTGTATCAAAGACCTACCTAAATACCTACACAATCTTTTCGACAGTCCATTGTTTTTCGAAGAAAGTTTAAAGCTTTCCATTTCTACCTCCAACTTTCACAAAAAAAAATCTTTTTATAGAAACGTACACATATATTTAATATATAATTGAAAACATCAAGAGATTTGTTCATATGGTACAATAACATTTCACAAATTTTTTTGAAACGTTCAGTATTTTAATTTAAACAATACCTATTTGAATTGACACCAGAAATTCTAGGACTTATTTATTATAGGAGGGTACGGTAAAATAAATATTAGCATTATCTCATCATGATCTTAAATTTTGAATGTTAAATTACGATGTCTGTCGCGAGCTGAGCGAGAACAAAAAGCAAACCACTTGAGCAAGCGGCGAGGGAAAATACTAATACACCCTTTTGTGAGAAATGTCATGTACCTGACTCATTCAATCCGGGCAGATAGACTACCTACAGACAGCAGAGCCACACATCACATACTTATATTTAGCAAATTAAATCTAAAGATTTGCTCATGAGACCAATAATCACATTTTACACAGTATTGATTGACACATAATTGGCGATCTTTTAGGCTTCTTTTTACTTTAACTATGGGAGTCTTCTAGATAATATACGTCTTTATACACTTGGGTGTAAGCCACTGTGTGGGAAAAGGGAGCATACACGTATTGACCGGCCCAGGCCATCGTAAAACAGTTGCAGTTCAAAAATTCGTTGACGACACTGGGCCCGAAATCTTATTGACTTTGCAATACACATGCAAATAATGTAGTTAAAGACCAATGAAATATACTAGTAGATGCCTAATATCCTATCACTACTATGAAGGAATTTCATTATCTTTATGTACTTCCAAAACATGGATGAATATTTCATACGATTAAAATAACGAGTTGTTATGAACAAACAGGTACATTATTCAAACAGTAATTGGCACGATATACTTAAATGAAAAATTAATCATCTTCCACCACACAAAATTTGTATTTACATAATATCAGATTACAATTTATGGCCGCATGACGTTAAGTCTACTTGCAATACAAGAACTTAACAAAACCTGAGTTAGCTTATACCTAATACGATTAATTTGCAAGTCTAAAAATCTAATAATAATAATAAAATACGACGTCGATAGCTACAACTTGTCAGCATTAACGCGTATTATTTCGAGATCTAATTGTGTGAAAACCAACGAATAACGGTATACGCATTAACAGGGATTCTGCAGGTCAACAACATTACCCAGGAATAGGTACATAAGTCAGATTAATTAATTTTTAAGCAAATTGACTACCTACCTACTCATATTGTCCGTACTTTTATTCAAATCACAACAGTCGTTCACTGACAGGTATCAGAATCGGTTACAAATTTGCTTAAAAATTTACCGGATGGCACATTGTAAACAATGATTGATATAACAAACTGTTGTTGAAGTTCCAACATCACATAAGTCAAAAATAGCAACTTTACTGATAGCGAAAATACTGCACAACCTAGGTAATGGTAGAATACCATTTTATATGTCCACTTCAAATTAGATAGAGACGTTGCTTGTTTCTGATTCTCTAGCAAACGACGCCATCAAAATTTCAAAACCGACAAAAAATTACTTACGCGGCGTTAGAACGTCAACGACGAAAATTTTAGTATATAATGTCATATTTTTAGCAATTAGCGGCCACTTTGAAACCATACACATAATGCTTTCGGCCATAGGATCAACATAGGTCTTCCTTAAACAACAATTCGGTATTTGGTATCAAGAAGTAACACTTATTTTTTTATGTAATGTATTGTGACGGGCAGAAACATGGCAACATCGAAACGATTCATTAAATTGTCTTTTTATGCATCACCAGTCACCAGACTGCTTAGATACGAATTAAAGTCGGTCAAAAACAACTTATTTCCGGCTCAGTGATGCATAAATAGACAAAGTTGTAATAAAAACTTAGGCTCCCTACGGAAGGCACAAAATCAACTACAAAATGCTGAGATGTAAATCTAAATAAATCACTTAAACATAACATTTTGAAATCCAACAATTAAAAATACTCAGTCTTACGATACGTCAAAATAATAAAACATATCTAGGGTAGACATGGATTAGGTCAGGTTATTGTTTTTTTAACTTCAACTAAAATAAAAAGTTACAGGTTGACGTGACTAGGCATTTAAGTTTAACGATTTATCTTTTTGTCTAACTTTGGCAATATAGATTCCTAAATTAAAGAACATTTTCTTAAAAAATATGCTGCTTGCTGTTACATTAATCAATATTATACGAGCAAGCCGCTTTACAAAGTAACTACTTTTCAAAGTTCCCGCTTATACTTAACATAGTGTGAAATAGCAGATAATAATTGATTCGAAATTTTTCGACAATAGGGTTTACAAAATATAATAGCTACCACTAAATAAACAAATAATAATAAGTATCAACATTATTATTATGTACAAACATGGAAAGCTTTTTAACTGTAGATAGATACTACAAGTTATTCAAGTAGATGTAATAATGATTATCCACAATGCACTTAGCTGATTCAATGAATTTCATGATATAACAAGGTTAATGCTAGTATGTTCAGCTGGCCGATTGCCTAGTTACCGGGGCTACCGGCTACCCTAGCACTTGACAGTGACTAAAGGACCCGTAATTTTGACATCTTGAAGTTAAGGGCGAGTGACACTACATCCATTAGAAGATGGAAGGGACATCAACGCACAAACAGTTCCCACGTACCTATTCAATACATCATTCTGAAACCCTCCTCTCTGATATAGAAATTTTTCATTGGTAATTTAAAAATAATCAGCAGTTTACATTTAATACACTTTTATTATTGTTTAGAATGATGTACTGATACGTGGTATTGGTAAACGTTTGTGCGTCGGTGTCTCTTACACCCTGTATTTTACATTAAATCTTATCGTTTATCACTAATATAAATTACACCGAAATAATAATTTTTCCGAGATCTTTGCAACTTGACTTTAGTCCAAGCTCTTTTGTTGACTATGCGTAAGATGACGGAGACGCCTCGACAGTCACTGCTGGGGACAGTTTCATTAATACTGTCCGTACAAAAAAAGCGTGTCACCGTTTACTCGCACTACGACACAAATGGCATACAAAATCGTGAAAAAAGTAAAAGCTCAACGCACTTTCGTCGACACAAATTTCATTAGTCCAGCGACTCCTGCCGTCTCTTACGTAGCGACGTTACAGGCGCGTACTCCGTGCATTAGATAGTACTATGGTCTTGGAAAATATCACTTTTAATTGTCCGAAACGAACGAAAAATCAGTTGATGTATAGACATATACTTCTTTCGATTCTTGCAACATTTCCGAAGACCTTAGCGGTCAGCAACTGCCGCTTTTCAATAAAAAAATTGAAAAAGGATTTTTGATTCATCTACCACTTTGGTAGCTTTGCTCCAGGTTCCAAATAACCTTCAGCATTGTATGCTGACTATTCATACTGCGAAAGATCGATCCCCTCCCGGATCCTTTGTTCCTGCTCTGCTTCTAGTTCGATTTCTTCTAATATTTTTTTCACGTCTGTCTTTATCTAGAAATATTGCAAAATATAGGTTTTATGCCTTTTTAATATAAATTTCTAAGTGCTGTGTTAAGATTTATCTACAGTATTTTCACCCTGTCATTATTATTTTTTGGTCTATTAGTAAAGTAAAAGACTCACCAGTAAATCGGTAAACGACCCATCAACGGCTTCCATTGTACTGATTGCTAATTCAATTTGATCACCATCGAAAACTGAAAAAAAGAGATTTTTTTTTAATCAAACTGTCAAATGGCTCGTAAATATTTTCAGTACCTATAAATAATGCATACTTTCTTCAAGTTACTTACTAGATTCGTCGAAGAAGAGGTCCAGGGGTGATTCTAAAAATTCTTGTTCTTCTAAATCAGGTGCAGGTTCGTTTTGTCGTACAAATTCATTTTCTGTTATCTTTTTCTTGTAGACCACATCGAAGTCTTCAAACTCGCGGGGTCGCTTGGTTCCACACGGAACTTGGTTGGCTTGGTTCACCTGGAAGTGACTCGTGCTCGCCTGTGGTAACGCGTCGTACACGTTCGGTTCCTCTGCGTTCTGAGGCATCGGCAAGCTCATTGCTGATTCCGCGCCATAATGTTCATATTTCTGTGTTTCAGCCACTTGGTGTTCATTAAATATATCCTCACCGTTTTGAGTTAAATTTGCGAACATTGAAGATAAACTTGAAAACGGGCTTTCTGAGGCATCAAAGTTTTCCATGTTTGGGGACCCCACAGTATTAAGGATATCATCCGAATTGTAGTCAGCATCAAAAATATTAAAATTCTCCGGATCAAGAGAACTGTCGGGAGCCTGCACGTAACTAGATACATGAGCGCTTTGGTATGGAACTATCTGTGCTTCCTGTGGAGCAGGAAAACCATTATTTTCTACAGTTTCTACAGGGTGTACGTATTGGGGTGTGGAGTGGCTCGACTCTGTGCTACTGCTTCTTTCGTAATTTTTCTCTGTGTGATTATAATCTTTTTGGAAAGTTTTGATGCTGTAGATCTTTTCGATAGCACTTACGATCCTCTCCTTGTTAGGTGGAATGATCGTGAGCCGATGTGGTGACATACTCTTCCTGTCCGGCGACGCAGATGCGCATGGCTCGTCTTCGCTTTCCTGCGACGAAGGCGACGGCAAGTTTGTTACCAAATGTAAAATGACCTGTTCCAGGCGCCTCGGGTCTTCTACAGGAGCGCACTGATCCTCGTTTGTCTGATAATTAAACAAACATATATGTTAGTATTTTTTTGTGGTTGGGTAAAGATGTACAAGGCAGAGACCTTTTAAAAATTAATCAAACTGAAGGAACACGATTTAACAATAAAAGATGTACTTGTAGAACAATATCTTACCGAATACCTAGTTAATTACTTTTTAATGTGATAATGAAATTTATCAAGTACAGGAATTGAAAACTTACTTCTTCATCATCATGTGTACTGTCTTCTATTTCCTCTATGGTTGGAGATTGATTGTTGTTGACCAGTAAAGTGAACTTCCTCTTCATGAGCTTGATGAGCTTCTTGCCATCATCTTCGTCCACCACAGTGTTGGTGCAGACGAAGCTGGTGACGGCGCGCGAGTCCCGGTCCACATCCAGGCACCCGCGTGTCCTCATATATATGAACTGACCATTTTTCGTAACTAACCGGTAGCAAGATTCCCCGAACAGCCTGTGCTGATCGTACACTGTAACCCAAAGAAAATTGAACGTTAAACTCCGTTGTCCATAATGACAGTTATGTAATCGCTAAGGCTCCACAATTCAGCACATAATAAAATATTAAAGCCACATATGACTGCAAACATTAGAATTGCATATTTCATGAATATTTCGCTTGCACGTTAGTGGTGAAAAATAAAAGTTATCGTTACACTTAAATACCAGCCCATAACAAATTCTAAATACTTTACAAATTCAAGTCGGGTGGATAAGTAGCAGGACAAGATAAAATAAGTCAGTCTCGAGTATCAGTGTTAGGTATAGACTGTTGTCGTTATGCGGTGTAATGGAAAAATAGGAAGTAATTTATCTCGAGTAATAGCAATATATAGAAAGCGATAGACGTAGCAGATGTGCAGTCGGTAAACAAGTGCCGCTTGATAATACTACTCGTTATAGGTACATATTTACTTATGAGGCGTTAAGTGACATTTTCATTCGCTGTTTACGAGAAAATATACCGACGGTACAAAGGAAATATTGTAGACGTTATTGTAAATTAGTACGAATAGATTTGGAAATAAATAGAACTATGTGTCACATAGCACATTCGCAAAGAGCGTAAAACATAAACAATAGTAAAATTTCAGAAAGATATTTTCGCGCACGCAATTCTAGAATCGATAATAAATCATTGGGGCATACAAATATGAGTGTAAGTTAACTAGCAAGTCATTTCCACATTTTCCAAGAAGATATGTTTACGTACCTACTACCTAGTTATATATTTTTAAGCCCCAAGTGATTTGATTTATTTTTCCTTTTAAAATAAAGTAGATACACGTGTTTGTTTGTTTTATTTAGTGAAAGTTAGGTACTTACCCAAACAAATGTTAACCCAATCTCACTCTGTCTCGCCCCTTTCAGTAAATACAAACTATTAATTTGTTTTAAACAACATTATATTTTGTTTCTATTATTTTAAACTTTTCTGTTCCCTATGTTTTGAAATAATGAACACGTCAGTTTTTAGTTTATAGTTTAAACCGGCAAGAAAGCCTTTTTTAAATGATATAACGATAGTTTAGTTTACTTCCTCAGAAAAATAACAATTTTATCGTTTCAGTCTATCCAAGTTTTTTCGTAATTTTCCACTCTGTCGCGGAGCTGTATTAAATGTACAAGTGTAATACATAACCGTATCATTATACAGAGTTGATAAGGTTGACTCAGACTGTTCACCTGTTCTGAGTTTATGTGAACTGTTGCAATCTCGTAACCTAGACTCAGAGGTCGATTCAAACTCATTTTAACCGACACGGAAAAGAACGATGATAAAAACTTCACAATTATTTCAAACGTAATCTTTCCTGTTATATTTATAACACAGACCCATCACCTAAGTAACCTTTTTACCCGACTACGTGACCCAAAGGGTAATGTGATGCCAATGCATGTATAGAAGCATGTTTGTTCCTTTGTGGCGCTCTAGACACCAAATGCGTGGGCCGGTTTTGATGATTCTTACGTCAATCGATTTGCTTTAATTTTCTGAGTGTCAAAAGAGACATGACAGTCAATAAAATTTATTATGGCGACAACCAGATTGTGAAAAAGAAAAAAATAAAGTTGACGAACTATGGTAAGTGAGGAATCATCGAATAGGTATTTGAACATTATGTTCCTCATATAATTTTTTCATTTCGAATGTCCATTAAGGATCTATAACGATTTAAAGTTGGTTAATCGAACTGATATTTCATAAAAAGTGAAAAAAAAAATTAAAAGTTAAATCGTCAGTAAATCTTTCACATTATGAAACTAAAAAGCTGGAAAAAAAGTATAATCAAAACTAAAAAACCATACCATATTTTAAAATGTCTGGTCTCGGTGTTTGTGGTCGCACTCCTCCGCAACGGCTCTACCGATTTTTATGTATATTTGGTAGGTATAAGAATAGGTCAAAAAAGAACCTATATTTCACACCGCTAATTTCACGTGGACGAAGGAGCACAGCTTTTATACTCATATGGGTCCCGCCTGCTTCCAAATGTGCTTGTTTTTTTGCTATTTAGTCGGTTTTTTTTAGTTTATATAATTACTTTTTTATTTCTATGTATTTACTTAGAAACATTTCATTCTCGTTTAGATAACCTTTCTACATTTTCAAAGTTATCTTTATGAGGTCATTCACTTGTAATTTTAGTGTAAACTTTAGTAATCCTTGATAATATGATGATTGAAACGTGTCTCGTGTTGCTGTGGAAAAATGTTTTCTGAAAACGGTGTTTACGGGCGCCATCATGTTGCTAGGTATGTAGGGGGGTGGGGGGCGTGTGGAACGCGGCGTCGGCATGCTTAGGAGTCTAAGGCCGCTATCCCACTGTCGTTATACGAACGTTGGCGTTTCTCCAACGCGCAGCGTTGTCGCTGCGCAGACGTTGGAGAAACGACAACGCTGTTGAATGAACACTGAAAGTTCGCGGTGGCACTTACTCTCTCGAAGCGCAATGATGACCCAGCGGACGTCGTCGCGATGCATGAAGTTCATTGCGTTGACTCCACTAACTTCGTGGGTCATGTATCCAGTCACGAGCGCTATGCGCGCCTCGCACTGGATGATCTCTCCGTCAATCGAGTGTCGGGTGCGATATTCCATGCGGTAGGACTCGAGAGCACTCTCGTTGATGAAAGTCTCGCTTGTCGGACGCACGATACCTATAAACACCTGGAAAAGATTTCAAAGTAATTATTATCGATTAATTTGATGATGAAACAGTTTGTCGTGGCGTTTCTAGAACAATGGGTAGGAGAATTTATTTTATATGAATCGTCATGCTAATAGCTTCGTCCTTGACAAGTTGTAGGTAATGCGTTGACAAGATTTTATTAGACCGTATTCTTAT
Source organism: Noctua janthe (assembly GCA_910589295.1). Taxonomy (NCBI): domain Eukaryota; kingdom Metazoa; phylum Arthropoda; class Insecta; order Lepidoptera; family Noctuidae; genus Noctua; species Noctua janthe. Next base: position 11,376,446 of record OU342552.1, read on the forward strand.
GAGTCAGAAACTCAGAATAGAAACAACTGCAAACCTATTCTAAAAATGTTTTCCCCTTATTTTATCACTGCGTAAGGAATAATCTTGTCGAGTTGAGAGTTGAGTTGTTACCTATGTTGAGATACCTATAATGGTTTAAAGGTCTGTCTAACAGCAACGAAGAGTCAATTTTTGTAAGACGTAAGCCGAAGTACATTTCTTTAATGTGATTATATTATTTGTCTATAGAATACTGACTGTGTCATTTTTCAAAGGGAATCCAGTAAGAATCGAGTTGTATGGAACCTACGCCACTGCTATCTATATGCTGCTATGAAGCTTTTATATCCGTATTAGCTAACCTGTACAACTATTAGTGCAATTCGAAAACGTTTCAAATCAAGAGAAACCAAGTAAACGTCATTTCACCAAACATTTAGTTAACCTTGAACTTGAGCAAGCCTCGGTGGTTAGTTGTTTTGTCACTTGAAAATTGCAGGTTTAGGCGCAGAACGCCTAATTCTCAAAATGGCAACCGAGTCGCAAAGGACTAGTTCTCAAAATGGCTAATTCTCTGAATGGCTAATTCTCTAAAAGGCTAATTCTCTAAAAGACTTTTTCTGAATGGCCAATATTATAAAAGCCTAATTCTCGGAATGGCCAATTGACTACTGAGATAACTAAATGCATCAGAAATATTTTCCATATATATTAAATCATTATTTACTAAACACATCCATCATTAATACGAATCACTCATAGCCTTTCCTGTTTATCCAGGCCTTATTCCCAGTTCTTGGGGTCGGCACTAAAGTAGACACCCATGTTTTTTTGTTATAATGTGTTTATTATATTTTTTATTATTTTTACTTAAAAATAGATTATCTTTTTGCTAATACTCACTAATATGTAAATTAATTTTTTCGAGTAACATTATAAAAATGAGGGATAACGTAATTTTTTTGGTAGTGAAAATAAATGCGATAATTCCCGGTGTCGACCCCCGGTTTGTCCACCAAATATTCTCGCTGGCCACCACTGGTGGATGGCAACTCAATTTTAAACATGAGTATTCTCGTTGTCCACCAATGACGCACAGTGACTCAACTTAATAATATTATTCCAAGTTACCACCACTTAACTATTTTTATTACTTTATCTGAAGACTAGATGTAGTAATAGATATAGGGATTTCATTTCACAAACTACTAGGATGCCCGAATCATGAAGAAGTATTATCTTCATTGCGTGCTGCATGATAATCGAAATGTACATAGATTTGATTGTGAGATTCCTATTAACAATATGCAATACCTCCTTCATGATTCTGGCCGCCTGGTTGTTTGTAAGACTATATAGATATACTATCCTTGTTTCTCATCTCCTACATGCCAATTTCCTGCTACGTAATCTTCGAGTGTATAGTTGTAAACTTGCACAGTTACCTGATGCTATTAGTGCCAATATACTACTAGTGATTTTGTCGGACCGACACTATTAGTATTTATTCTTATGCATTATAAAATCTTACAATTTTTACTCACTGATAAAGCAAATACATATATTAAGAAATCTTTTATTTACCCAATTGTAGAAAATGTGCCATTTTGATCATTAGACATTAAGAGAATTGGCCATTTAAAGAATTAGTCTTTTAGAGTATTGGCCATTTAAAGAATTAGGCTTTTAGAGTATTGGCCATTCAGAGAACTAGGCTTTTAGAGAATTAGCCATTTAGAGAACTAGGTTTTTAGAGAATTTGCCATTTTGAGAACTAGTCTTTTTGCGACTCGGTTGCCATTTTGAGTGTTAGTCCTTCTGCGCCTAAACCAAAATTGCCATCGAATTTAATGCATTCTTCTTCGTAACAAACAATTCCAACGAGTAGGTAGGATCGATTTTAACAAGCTTTTTTTTCTTGCAATGTTTTTATGTGTTTGTTTCGGTCAAATCTTGCAACTGAATTTTAAAACAGTCATCCCCAATCGATTGAGCTGAAATTTGGCATTCACGTTTAGTTTAGATGACAATGCATGGTTAGCTAAGTGGCATCATTCTAAATCAAATATGACGGCGGAATAGTTACTTTTATGCAACCGTAGAGATATGGGTATCCATTAGAAGAGTTTGCTGAGAAGAATACGAAACAGCGGGAACTAAAAAAATATTGAATAGTGAAAAATCATTTTTTGAAACAAGTTTTTATTTAAATGCTCTAAAAAGAAGAACATAACAGATCAATTTATTACATTATACAATTTAAAAATGTTTTTTTCCCTAGCCAACTCTGTCCTGGGCGTAGGGCTCCCTCCACTCCATCCAGTTCTCGCGAAACCGCGCGTACTCCTTTCACTAATAATTTATTAAAATTGACCGTTACAGGGAGAAGGAGTTTTAGTTTAACAGGCATAAAATGAAATAATTTGTACAAGGGATGTTTTTTTTGATAGTGAGTCAAGGCCTAGCGTTATAGTCCCTAATCTATCAAATCGTTTGTCCTGAATGACTGGAAGGATTGTTAAAATTTGGCTAGCAGATAGCTATTATGACGTATGCGCCCACTTGTAAGAATTTAGGAAGACACCAATATGGTAAGTACATTAAGTGCGATTATAAAGGGTGTAAATAGTCCCCGAAAGGCACTTGTTCTCCTCGTCTTTGCGATACTTTTATTATATATTAACAAGTGCGTTTCGGCTTCGTTAAGGGTCTTGTTACACCCTTTATGTTACCTACTACGCATCTTCAGTATTAAAGCTGAAAATAGCACCTCCATCGTTTCGGCGAAAATCTGCCGGAAAAATCTGTGCTTTTTTTAACATTAAATGGGCCTACCTCAATCTTGTCCAGAGGACCGAGATGAGTTGAGATGATTATTATCATTCCACCTCATAGTAAGGTAATTCGGTACTAAAGGTAGGTTCACTTTTGGGAGCGACTACATGCAGGCGAAAATAACACACCCTTGCGTTCGACCGAAAAGAGACGGAAGTTTTGGAGTTATGTAATGGGTTTTCGAAAACGCAAGCATTTTTTCAAGAAATGACTGAAAGTAAGAAATACACGTAAAGTATTTAAATTACCTCCTCAACATCTGCCTAGCGTTTACCCAATGTTCGGCTTCCAGTCTTACCGATGCAGCTGAATACCAGAATTTTACATGAAGCGACTTCCTATCTGACCTCCACAAGCAAGTTAATACTGGGTATTTGGATAATACGATACCCCTTGGTAAGACTGGTTGTCTGACTTTTGGACCACTGACTACCTGTAACGACTGTCAAAGATCTACAATTGCTAGCCGCGACCAACAGCTTAACGCGCTTTCCAAGGCACGGAGGAAATTCGGTTTTTAATGGGTGGTCACCCATCCACGAATCAACCTAGGCAAGCGCCGCATAACCTGAAGATCGAGTCGAGTGGCTTGTCGAAGTCATGAAAGACAAAGACGATTGTGGGTGCATAATTTTAGTATAGACGACACTCCGTAGCATCTAAAATAAAAAATCAAACAATGAATTTTGATAGTGGCTCTCACACATGTACACAGAATAAAGACAGAAACATAGTTATCTGAACCCTTTGTTCAGTTTGCCAAACTTTAGTTCTACGCGAGCTAGGGCCTTGAGAGAGCAGAAATAGATAATAAAGGATCCACGAGCAAATCTCTAAGCAGCTTTGCAAATAGGGATCAAATATGAGATAGCATTAATTTTGAGCAGTGACAAAACAGAACTTGAAATAATAACCTATAATTTAGTTGTCTAAGTATGATTTCATCTAAGCCTTTGACATTGGAAAAATACCAAGATCATCAGCCAAACAATAACAAAAACCTTTGTACCTGAACTAAAAAGTATTTCATATCAGTTTCCAACAAAGCGTCGTTTCAAAGCTATTGCCTAACAACAACAGCGAGCAATAAGTATCAAAAAGCGGTGTCAATATTCCCTGCTAGCGAGAGCCGCTCTCAATTTACTCCGCAGCCCGACACCGACCTGTTGCGTCACGTTGCAGTGTGGGGTATACACCAGCACCTAAGTTAGTAGGTTCGTACAATATTTTGTTGTAACACGAGGCGGATTATTCGCAGTAGGTATGAAAGTCAGAGGACCTACAACCCATGGCCATAAAAAATCACAGTATCGGAATGTAAAGGTTAGACGGAAAGGTTGCACAAGTTTTATGTCAGAAATGACTGTTCCTATACCTATACACTTACCTATACATACCGAGTGTAAACAGACCCTTCACATATCCGTCAACCAAGCATTCTGTACATCAAACTAAGTAAATTTACGCAAAAATTATTGCTGGGAATCGACTTTTTTTTGGGGTGAATAATCACGACTCGATGAAAACCACTCATAGCATTGTGCTGATGAATGGATTGAATAGTACGAGGGCTGTGGAGGTGTTTAAAGTAAAAATGTTACAGTAAAAACATATAAGTATTTAAAAAAAAATTGTGAAAAAGTTGGAACTTTGACCCCCAATATCTCCGTAACTAGAAGGTTCCCAGGTATAGTCTAGAACAAAAAAATGATCGCAGTGACGGGGAGAACAAGTGCCTTTCGTTTACTACCTACCTACCTACTAGGTACCTACGACAACGTTCTAGTGAATTCTTATTCAACTAACTCTACATTTAAGAGCTGTTGTTTTTCTGTCAGACAACCTAAAATTACAGCGTATAGTGTGGTACTTTATCACAAATAGTTATTTGTAAAGTATGGCACTACGTTGAGTCTCTGGAGAATAAATAAGACACTTTGTTTGACATATTAAGCATGCTTTGCTAGAAGAAACCGAATCACTCGAACTGTCAAGAGAACCAGATTATAATGATCGGGAAACGGAAACCGGCAATGAATTATGCAGACTAATGGTCCGCACGATAAATGTGGAGCTTTGTCCGGGTCCGATCATGTAACGGTGACGCTTTGCCATACCTCTGCTCGTCCTATGATATCGACCGTAAATCATCGGAGTTCGCTCCTGTAAAGGATTATAGACTACTTCAAATAGTGCCTCATCCTGCTCCATGGTTTACCGGAATGTCTGACATTCTACTGAATCTGGACTGACCAAGCTGAGCCTAATTTATTAACGAAAACTGAAAGTCAATCACGGAATGTGAAAATGTGTTGTAAGAACTAGCCTATACTAATCAGCTTAAAAACCGTCGGTGAGGCAGATAACTGGTCACCGCGCTCATAGATACCTTCTGTATAAGAGAAGCCTGCCGGGTATTGAAAGTGAACAAAAAATGGGTAATAAATGAAGGGTACTTACAATATCATTGCCGCTGGAACAGGGGTTCTCTGAGCGCGCGCGTGCTCGGCGCACGATCTGGCAGCATCGGCTATAGCCGCGGCATGCTCGGTCTGACTTCCTCAGGGAGCCTTCGACGTGGCACGTTATGTACTGGCTCGGCTCAGACCGCTGGCCCAACTTCTTGAGCCTGCCAAGGTTTAAATAGTCACATGAAAAAAGCAGCGCAGCAAACATAAATTGAAACAATCGCGGAAACACCGACTTGAACAGCACAAGTAAGTAATCTTGAAAATGAAAACGATCGTAAGTCGCCAGCTTTAAGTCTTTTTCGCAGTGCAAGAAGATTCTAAGAAAAGAGCAACCATAAAAAAGGCAACAAAGTAAAGCTCCGCTAGCTGAGAGTGACCAAACTTTATTACATCAAAGTTCGCCCGCTACTGTTTTGCAAGTCATACATGTATTCGTAAGCTCTGGCGTTATAATTCAAGTGACTATTACTGCTACAAAGTCATATCAAAACAATCAGTGTATATCGTACTTCCGACTGTGCTAAAAAACACCAAGTGTTACTGTTTTGAAGAGGCAAATTAATAAAAAGTGCAATACAAAACTGTTAAAATTCGAATTCCTTATCTAGGCTGTTTCGAGTGTAACAAAAGACTGACTTGTGATTTTTTTCTCTATAAATCTAAACAATGACGCAAGATCCCTCGCGCTCAACGCAGTCCACCAAAAGAAAAAATCACTACAAGCCTAAGTCATGTTCAGATATGTTATTTTCGGCTCAATTCGGCTGAGGTAGACAATATTAGTGTTCGGTTTAAGCGTCGGCGTCTGAATAGGTCTTAGGCCTTTCAGACCAAATAACCCAACCGAAATCAACCGAGCTTCTCGACACCATCCGTCAAGAGATACGCGCATTTATATCCTCCGAGATGTCAACTGCTATAAAGGAATGTATTGCAGTAGAATTCAACGAGATGAAGGAATTATTCCGTAAACTCAAAGATTCTGTCAAGTTTTTGAGTGATGATTACGACCACATAAAGTCTGAACTAAAAACTTGCACATAAAGTAACAAAAGCCCCTAAAGCAGTTGGTTTCCGACTTATATGTGCGAGTTAATTTAGTCGAGCAACACTCACGCCAGATTTAAAAGCGTACTAGAAAACAAAGCAGACAATTTGGTGAAAACGGTCGTACAGCTAGGAAACGCGGTAGGAAGTGCAATCAAAGAAGAAGACATAATATCGACCGTGCAAGTACGGACATTGGACCCCGTGAATAATAATCCTAGAGCGGTTGTTCTGAAGCTGCGCTCCAGCCTAACGCGAGACGTAATATTAACCTCGGTCACGTGAATAACCCCTATGAATAGAAGATGTCTATCACCACCACTCGAAATATCATTAAGTAACACGTCTCACGTGTTATTAAAGTTTCAAAGAGCCAACTATACTATTATTAATGCTGATATTAGCGACTTTGACTGGAGCCATATTTTCTCAGACCTACACGATGTCGATGCCATGGTCACAGAGCTATATACAGACATGGTACAGACCTTAAGGATGTAGCTGACGAGAACGTCAAAAAGACCGAGTGATAAGTATCCCCCCTGGTTGTGTAAGCCTCTCATCAGAGTCTTTAACGAAAAAGAAAAACCTAGAACACGTTAACATAAAGTGTATAAAAACAAAATGGACCACTTTGAATATACACTTCTGGAGGGAAGATCTAAAGCCTTGATGAATAGCTGTTATAAAGACTATGTGTGTGTGCTTCACTGAAAAGAGTATAACACACAACCCAAAACTCGAAAAAGTGGCAATGGCAACCTTTCCTAATTATGTCCTAAAATTCGCTTCCTGCAAATGATAAACGCATATATATCCATATCCATTCGCAGTTTGGTAGTTTAATTTATTAAACAAACACAGTTCCAATATTACCATGACGCCTGTGAACCGTGCGGGTCGAGCCTTATAAGACTTGTACTATGAGCTAGCGTGGGTACACTCTGTACGTGGCTGGTTCGATGGCGTTAAGTAAAGTTGACGTCTGGCACATTATGCAAAAAGAATAAAATCTGCATTAGCAAGTGCACAGACGTGTCAAAGATGCGAGCTGAACGACACTCTATAGAGCCGACATACTCTGCCTACGTAGCCTGCCTCCTGTAGTGAAGAAGGTTCTATCACTCACTTGATAGGTACCCACCTTATTATGAATCGCCTTTTTTCGTTAGCCAAGCCCTCTTCGACTTTGCGAACGGCATCAGGTTCGTCAGGTATCATGAGTTCTCCGTTAGGACCCAGGTTTTGGGTTCTTGGCATCAGCTGTTCGCGCAGCATAGCCCGGTCGCCTTCGTGAGTTATAGTAAGAAGGTTTTGACCGAGCAAGTCAAGCTGTTGGGGAAAATGTCATTAATATTACCTAACTTTGGTTTCTACACACAACAAAACACAAACCTCAACTAAGTAAATTGGAAAATTTTAAATAAAGAATTTCGCGAAAGAAAAATATATTTTTAAGTTTTTTGCATTTTTCATGTCATTGTCAGGTTTTATGTTGTTGAAAATTGCAAAAAAACGTAACAGAATTTGAATTTTGCGGGCTACCCTGGCGCTCCCACCCTAAATACAGGTATTTTATGGCAACTTTAGTTCATCGTCCGGAAACTAACCCGCCCACTTCCAGTCACATCGTAATTTTTGATCAGAAGAGAACATAATGTGATGAAAATGTGCCTTAAAAAGTTAGATGATAATAACATCTACTGGTATCATAGTTACTTTAAACGTGACTGTTAGAGGAAGCTATTACTGACGTCAAATTCAAAGGCTTCTCATAAATGCATAAACTGAATGATAGACATCGTTATCTGTGCGCAGTCTCGCTTCGTTCAAATATTGTTTGACGTTGTTATGCGACTTGATAAGAAGGCATATTATGTAAATGAATGGAGTATTCACATGCACATTTTTTAACGATAATGCAATTAAGTACTTTGTTTACAAAGTCTTGTCCATAGAACTATGGAAAGGTAAATAGCAGGGCCAGTAAATACATAAGCTTTTCTTCAAATAGATCAAAACCCAAGAAATTAATGTAATATAAGTGGTTAGTGCTAAGTAATAACCACTAGTATGCAATTAAAAAAATATACCTATCTATAAAGGTATAATTTTTATATTGCATACTTATTCGATACGTTTTCTTTATTAGTTTAGGTAAGTTTGTACCTAAATAAGCCAGTTACTCAAGTCAAAGAAACTATAAAAGGTTTTATGAGTAAAGATGACTCCTTGAAGGAAAACTAGAAACAACAATTAGTTTTAATTTACATTAATTCTATTGAGGAGAGTTAAATTATAATGAGATGCAGTGAAATACGTTCATTAGGAACTGACAGAAGCAGACATTTAATGATAACCTTAATGACATACTCACCTTGTTCTAGTCTTTGACAAATCATAGGCCAATAAAAAAAAAAACGAAAAAAAACTTTACCTCTGTGTATCCAAGATATTGGTTGACATTCTGTGACACGACTACAATGATGCCCCTGTATGTGGTTGTGATCAGGAAGCCGTTGAACAGGCTCTGCACCTTCATTATGGAAGCAGGACTGAACTGCTGTGCTGATTGGCTAATTGAGTCACCGAACACTGAAATAATGGACTTCATTACTATCATGAAAACGTGATAGGTACTTAGGGATGTACTTTTACACCTATTGTATTTTTATTAGTCATCGTCATTCGCCTGTACTTATTCCAATATATTTGGGGTCGGTGCAGCGTGTCTTCTTCTTCCATACTTCTCTATTACTCGTCACCTCATCAGACATCCTTTCTTGCCATATCATCCTGCACCCAGTCCATCCATCGTTTCTTTGATCTTCCTCCAATCTTATACCCATCTACATTCATGCTCAAAACTTTCCTCACGACATTTTCCTCATACCTCCCCACCATACCAAGCCATCCGATTACCACGCAACTTTTCAGTCGCCGGCGCCACTTTCAGACTTACTCTTATATACTCATTTCTTATTTTATCCATTCGTGTAACACTACACATCACCCTTATCACTCTCAACTCAGCCACATGATAGTACAGAGATACCGAAAGTCGAAGCAGGGAGAAAAGCGTAAACTAGCGCTATGACTCTAGGACTGGAGAAAACCCCGAAGTTGCAGAATATGTATTCAGTTTTAGTTCTGCTGATTTTCAAACAACCATTGTCCAGCTTCTGTTGTATTTTATTTAAAATGTATGAATAGTCAAACCCAAGTCATTATAAATACCAAAATTGGTTTAAAAAAAAACAATATAATATTCAATAAGTTAATACATAAATACATTGAGTTCATATAAATAATCTCAGTTTAATTTTGATACTTGTAATTCTACCATTTTTTAAATATCTCTTGCAATACTTTACAATACTTATAAGACTTAAATGGGTAAATAGGAGTAGGTAAGCAACGTGCTTGTGAGTTTGTTTTATAAATTAATATAGATAAACTACATTACTCTTATTTTGTTAGTGAACAGCAGTTGCCTCCACCAAAAAAAAACAACATATTTCTCATAGCATAGTCCTTTTGGGGTAGGCCTTTACTTCAAGAGCAAGTAAATAAATATAAGAATAACGGCTGAAAGAATAAATAAAGAATAAATAATGTCCGAATCATTGACAGCACGTCCGCTTCACAGCTTCAAAACATCAATAGGAACCCATGCTGTACTGTCTTTCAATCAACAGTGTCCCAAGTTCCATTTTTTTTTTGCAAAAATAAAATTTTAGCTGACAGTTCAATTTAAAATTGAAATTGAATATTGGTTCAATAAACAAGAATACGCAAATGAATGAGAAGAGAATCAGTGATACAATGTTTGTGTAATCAATATAGAAAAAACAAAGAATGAAAATGTGGACACAGTGAAAACTTAAATGCCAATAATAGCTTCAGTGTTATTAATACATCTATTTTGTACATCTGTTTGAAAAATGTCATTTTTGAGGAAAATATGGGTAACTATATGTTTAATCATTTAAAGAAAACTAGGGTTTGAAATGACAATTATTTGATAATAACAAAAACTATTATCAATGTCACTTCACTATTATACGTATGCGATTTTTTGCTTCCGTGCCAACTTAAAAAAACGGTCACAAACGTTGTATGTAATCAACAAACAGAATGTTTAGTACATTTGTGTTTATTTCTGTTTGTTTATAGTTTAATAGTTCATTTATAGGATCAGAGTAAAAGTTACGAAAATGCCGAAATAAAGACTTTGTTAGCGATTTAAGATAAAAATTAAAGACATCAAGTTATGAATCAGATTGTACATTCTGGAATCTAAAGATAAACTATGAGGATCATTTCTCCTTGCAAAGTTAAGCCACTTTTGTCGTACGTTTACACTGTTTGGCACATAAATAAATAGTTTGTTAGGCGTGTTTATAGCTGTGCTTTTACATTGGGGTACGAGACAGTGCTTGTAATACGAGGAATTCATTATAATTAAAGTTATACGAAAAAAAACTGATAACTTCCATAAACACTAAGTTTGTTTGGCACGGCGTGACGTCATTAACGTTGACAGGCTGTCTGAAGCGTTTTCGCGGTAAATTTAAATCGGAATATTAAAACGCAAAATAGATATTGTAAATGATCGACTTTTTTAAAAATAGTATATTTTTAGGGTAAAATAGATAAACAGGTAACGTTTTAATATTATTTTGAAATTAAGTCAACTAGCCTATTATCATCATAATTTTTTCATCGGTTCACGAAGTTGGCGGATCTCAATGATTGATAGTCTCTGAATTGGTTTTGTTGTATTCGTTTTTCTCCATCTACGTAAACTTATCTCTCTGAACTAGTATAATTTACAATAAATAAAATGCAGATTTTCTTTCGAATTTTCTGTTATCTTGCATTAACTTATTTTTTGCCTCGGCATCACTCTCAAATAGACTAAAAAAAATGCTCAGCTTTTACTCGTGCATTAACTTTAATAACTACATTAAGTTTATATAAATTACCTCGATGGATGATGAAAGAAAATAATGAACTTGATCATTTCGAACCCTGAAGAATAAAAAAAATAATTTAATAAAAATACGACCCTGTTACTGTTCCACTGCTGGGCAACGGCCTCTTCTGCCGAGAAGGCACGAGCATTGATTACCACGCTTGCTCAAGCCAGGTTGGTAATTTTATTTTTATTATTAGCAGCTATCGCCCACGACCTTCGTTCGCGTGAAATTATTTATTAAAAAAAAAGTATAACCTTCCTTTTTTAAACGGATTTTGTTACCAATTTCAAGGTGTTAATTTTTTGCACGGTACCCTAATTCTTATTCTAAAAAAAATTAACCTATGTTAGACCTTATAATATCTGCTGTCTGCCAGTGAAAGTTCCGTCAAAATCGGTCCAGCCGTTTCGGATATTAGGCGGAACAAACAGACAGACAGACCGACAGACGACAAAAATTTTAAAAATGGGTTTTTGTAAGTGCCGTATATATTTTCAAAAAGCTGTTATAATATTGATACTACAAACAGACGCTCCAATTTTATTTGTTTGTTTAGATGTTTTCAAAAGTCTATATTTCCTTACGGTGTTTTCCTTCACTGATTCAGTAATGTCGAAGATAAACTTAGAATGTACCTACATTATGAATTGGAATATTCAGAGAAAAAGACAACATTAAAATTAAGTTGGTAAATAAAGTACTTACAGCCCCTTGACAGAAATTGAATCGAACTAGCAATTTTTATCAAAAAGATAAAAATCGTCTCGCTACATTATCAATCTATCACAAAGTAAAACCATTTCTATTTACAAATTAACAATAATAGGTTCACGCTCATCATGCAACGTTGATTGTCACATGTTTTCAGCTTCAACTGTTCACATATGTTTTTAAAATTGTGATGTTCATATGTTGTATAAGGTTATGGCCACATTACGCCACCGCGTTATGACAAATTCACGCTGTCTACAGTGACATTGAAACTAAAATAACTGAATTCGCAATGCAGTGTGTTGACGCCCTAAGCGGAGGAGCATGGCGCCACACGTGCGCGCGCGCACTCACGTTACTATACACGACCGGATTTTATATTGATAGACAAATATGTTACATTGCAATAACTAATTGTACTAAATCCTATTTATTATGGAAGTATTTTGTACTTAAACACCATTATTTTTACTGCATTCGTGTGATTTACTGCTTATTTACTCCCAACACAAGCACAGAAATATATAGTAAAAGTATTGTTTAAAATCAAGTGACATTACCACTTATTTTTAACGATTTGGTATCAAAGAATACATGACGCAGTATTTTTTAATGCATTTAGAGTAGTTACTTATCATAATTAGTTATAATGGGAAGAATACAAATTAGATTAGTGGCACAGATAACATACCACACGTATTATTATGTATATCGTGGTTAATGAAATGCATGTTACATTTCTCGGACAAACTAATAGTGACACGAATATGTGAGCCGCTACTATGAATAGATTTGCACTTTGCACTAGTTTATTGGCTGCGTCCAGTTACCGACGGATCCTCAGGCCACCGGTACATTGTAACTGCTGTTCTCAAATCATCGACTTCGGACTCCCCTAATCGAGAACGATCTGGATCGAATGTAACTACAAACATCTGGGCGGAGAAGTGTCACATTGTACAAAACGACACCGCAACAATGTCGCTTAACACAATTGCACTTTCGCGTCAGAAAATCAATTTAGTAAGTGTAAGTAATGTATTATATTGATTTTCTGACTTTATTTCGTGAGCCATGCCTTCGCCTAGTGCAGCATTGCTCATGTTTATACATTAGCTTCATCAATATTAAGTCCTACCTTGAACCCATTTGTGGATGCTACTAGCTAAGTGCGTACCTACTTAGCTAACTTTGTTGTTGTTATTACTCCTTTATACGATGCTTAGCATACCCCACTTCTTCCTTTTATATTAAATTAATATTCTAATTTGGTGAGTCAGTGTTTATACATTGCAAATGGTAATGTACAGAGATACCTGTTCTGCGCAATACTTATAGGTATGTAGTTAAATTATAAATTATTGACAGTTTTACGGTTTTGTTATTGACTGGTAGGTATACCTAGGTCAAGACAACGAGAATAGTGAATGATTGTATGATTCTGTTTTCATGAAAACAAGTGAGTTTCAAACACTCATTTGGTTCCTCAGTTTATTTTTTTTTTTAGCATAACATGAGGTTCTTTTTAAATTACACTCATTCTAATGACTAATTTCATCAAATTCATGGGCATTTCGCAATTTAAGTTTGAATCAAATAAACTGTTATTAATTCATAACACAATTATTGAACGTCAACTTCCGATAATTCACCGCTCTCTCCTTATTTTATCAACTTTATAAGCTCGTATGTGGAAAATGACATGCCAGTAATAACATGATACAAAATGTGCGCACCTGCATCGTCTGTCTATTACCCTACCAAAGATAATTGGCCATTGTTCCAACAAAATCATAGTGCACACTACAACTCTTCAATTCGGTCGCGTATGCCCATCGTAATTGGTATGGGTGGAGCTTGCATTCCTACACATAACAATTACTGTATGGAATGTGGTGAAACTAGAAAATATTTGCAAATTAAAGCGTAGAACTAGATCACTCAATTGCGTCACTTTAAGCCATGAGGTGTGCAAGAAACACGAGTTTGCGTTCTGCCGAGAAGACAAACAATTGGAATACCTACCCTATCCTTTAAATAAGAAATTGTGTTTGTATGAGAATTCGTCTAATCTAGTTAACAAAGCTCTCATCTCGCTTTACTAGAAGCTTATTTATGAACAAAAGTGTAGTTTTTGAAAACTACCGGGTGTAAACGGACCCTTCACGAAGCCGTCAACCAAGCATTCTGTACATCAAACTAAATAGTAATTTTTGCTGGGCAACGACTTTTTTTTTGGAGTGAAAAATCACGCTTTTCGGTAAAACTCAATGTAACGCACTCAAAACATTGTGGTGATGGATGCTTTGAATAGTCAATTTATAACCTTAAAGACTAGTATTTAAAAAAAATTAACTTGTGAAAAAATTTGAACTTTGACCTCAAATATCTCCGTAACTAGAAGGTTCCCAGGTATGGTACAGAACAAAAAAATGATCGCAATATCGGGGAGAACAAGTGCCTTTCGGCTTCGTTAAGGGTCTTTTTACACCCTTTATAAGTCTTGTCCATTATGTTTTTTATTAAATACAACGTTGTTTACACTGACTCGTGAACGCGATAATATTTCCTTTCCAAACTGCAAAAGCTCGGAAAACAAAACTTTTCAAATCCGAATACAAAATCACTATCAGAAGTTGTGGAAACAAAGAGAGTTTATTCTATGGACCTTGCTTTTCGTCTTTTGTTTTTTGAACAAGCTCGTGTACTCGGGTTTAGTTACCAAAACTTTAATTATATCTACAGGGTGTAAACAAACCCTTCACGAAGCCGTCAACCAAGCATTCTGTAAGTCAAACTAAGTAACTTTACGCAAAAATTATTGCTGGGAAACCCCTTTTTTGTGGGGGCGGAAGATCACTTTTTACGGTAGGACTCGAATGAACGCACTCAAAGCATTGTGATGATAGATTGATTAAATAGTATGGGGTCATGGAGGTGTTTAACCATAAAGTTCCCTTTGGGGGTCTGACCCTCAAACCTCCGCTGGATTGGTACCGGCCCCCGAAGGGGTTTAGCGTTATAAGTCATACGTCATCCTCATTATTTATGTAAATATTTAATATTCTGATTATCAAATGCTATGAGTGTACGTTAATTAAGAGAGTTGGATAAAAAGTTCATATGTCTTCGCCATTAAAACTCCTGTATTTAGCTCGCAAGTTTCTTAATTTACCCTTTAAAAATCCAAGTGCATAATATACGGTCATCGCCATTTTGACGTCTGTGCTGGCCGAGGCTAAAAATCATAAAAATTGTGGTTTTCGGACATCCAAGCTCCACTATGTTGAGAATGATTAACTCGTCATTAAATTATGTGACGAATTAATCCATAGTTCAATTTAAATAAGCAGTGGTAATGATGAATTTTGATATCTTAAGACGAAGTTTCGCACCAATCGTGCGTGTTTACATTTTTATTTTTCACATTACACACAGATGCGTATAGATTCGATAACAAATATGACAAATATAATTCCAAATATTATAAACAACATGAGAATGCCCAGATCTTAGCGGAATTTACTAATACGGGACCAATAACTCGTAATATTTATTACGACTCCTCAAATTTGTATTCGAAATTTTATTGACGACCATTTTTTTTTTTAAATTATTGTGATGTGTGGAAGCGATTGTTTCAATCGATTCGTATTTTGTAAATTTCGATAATCGAGTTATTAAATTATGAAATTGAAAAAATCGATAGATGGTAATTAAAATAATTTTGTTTTAAGCGTAAAATAGAATAAATAAATACAATAATATTTTTTTAAGCTTTACATTGGTAATTTTAATAGTTTTTCGTAAATTGTAGGTACTAAAACCGACACAACAAACAGCACAGACTGATCTATGGCTAAATTCGCGCCGTTTTTTTTTCACATCAAAATTTAAATTATGAATGCATTCGCTGTTCAAATGACAATACATTTTTATGATAAACATTACTTAGTCCTGCAGCCAGGATCGTCTCTACACGAGAGAACTCCTCAACTGTTAATAGCGCGGACACGAAACTTTGTATACGCGTTTAATTTTAATAATTTAGATGATTTCTATCATGACCTCATCCTGCAGTCAAAATGGTCATCTCACGAGGGATCTCCTCAACGTTAATTAGCACGGATGCAAAAATCTGAAGACGCGTTCATATTTGATGGATAAACATGATTTTTATCATGACCTCATCCCGCAGAGAGAATCGTCTTTTCATGAGGACACTCATCAACGGCGCATAGCATTATCTAATGATGCGGTATCAGAAATGTACAGAGTACAACAAAACTAAAAATTCGAAAATATGGTTATTTTTTTAAATAATTTTATTTTTCTATTGTTTGGTCGGTTGGATATAAAAAGTCCAGGATCTTGGAAGGCATAATAAAAAAATATTTTGTTCGCAAGATGAATTTAGTATGGTAAAGTTATTATGTTAGGTTAGATTCGTTATTGTGGTATTCACCATTTACAAATACTTATTTTATCAGCCTGTTCTTTCTCACTGCGCGTCAAAGGCCTCCCTATGGCATTCCAATTTTCTTTATCTTTTGCCTTCTCCGACTAATACCTTAAATAGTCAATATTTTATAGTGGTTAAAGTAAGAATCTTACATTAATAACATGTTTTATAAAAAAACTTGTGAAAAAGTTGGAACTTTGACTCCCAATATCTCCGTAACTATAAGGTTCCCAGCAGTGGCCTAGAACAAAAAAAAGATCGCAAAGACGGGGAGAACAAGTGCCTTTCGGCTTCGTTCAAGGTCTATTTACACCCTTTATAATCGCAGTTAATGTACTTACCATATTGGTGTGCTCGTAAGTAGTGTGCAGTGAGTCGTAGTACTGTGGTCTTGTCGATCTTCCTCCTGGCAGCCACCACGGGAGGCACCATAGACGCTAGTTCCGCCACAGACTGGTTGAGTCTGTCTCTCCTCATCTTCTCTGCTCTATTACGAACTTCCCGGGGATTTTCCCTGCGAAAGAGAATGAATTGTTGAGCAAAATATCACTGAATCATCCAGCCCCGCAGGCCGACATCCACCCCCTCTCACACATTGTGCTTGCCTATTAAAGTGACCAAATCGGAATCAAATGGCGTAATCAGATACGAGTGTGTTTATTTTTATCCTATTTTCGTATTGTTTATCGAGCGTTGTTAGCGTTACTTTGTAGGTTGCCGTCGAGTCGGATTGTTAACTCATTACCTGTCTGCAACCCCTTGGATAGTTACTGTTTATCCCGATACTTTTATTTCCGTAACAATTTCGGCAGTCGGTTCGGTTTCGGCAATTTTGTCAGTTATTGTAGACTATAGAGTATACTTGTATTAGGAACATGAACTAGCATCTAGGAATAGCTTAATTGAAAGTTTACAATCCATGACTTTTGTATAATCAAACATCCTGTAAGTCGAACAGATTACATTGTAGTGTTCTCGGTTGGTCAACATAATTACGTACGTACACACTAACGCATCCTGATTTAGTATGAGAATGATGTTCACACGCTTGTTTACTAAAACTAGGTACCTAGCCACCTACTCCGTTTTATTAAATTCGCTAAATACCATAATACGATTGATGTACCTAGTAGGTATCCTTTTATAATGTACATTTTGATTGAAAATTATTTACTGTGCGAACTTATACTTTGCGAGGAAGCATTTAGAGTCTCAGTTTCTGTAAATCTTTAGATTTCAACAATTTCACTAACTATTAAAGTTATAGTTAGTGAAATTGTTGAATTCCTTCAATAAATAATGTAGCTGCTATGTTTAATGTATAGTTTCTTGAAGACGATTCAAAAGTCCTTTTAATTTCTGCTGTAAGTTATGTACTAATAAAACATAGCACCCTACCAAGAATTGTACAGCTCGTTCATACCAATGCTATACGGATGATAAAAAGCACAAACTACATAGGTACCTAACATTGTATCCGTGATTCACTTCAATAAGTTTTAAAGCTGGACTTAGCAAAACCTTCACAGAGGGCCAGAGGGCCCAGGCATTCGAAAAAGAAAACAAAGATGGAGACGACAATCAGCAGTGAATTTGAATTAAGAACGAATTCGGATTACGAGCTGTTGAGTTCGTAACAAAAAATGATTTCGTATTATTCCATAGAACAGCACATTCATTCTAAATTCGAATAAGGGTAATGGTATAGATTGTCACCAGTATTTTAGTTGCAATTTAAGCTAGATAAGCATTTATTTTAATGAAATAATTTAGCAGCGTTCAAATAAAATTGTCAACTAGTCGGGTCTGTTAATCAGAAAGTTGGAGCTGGTTCCAGTAGTTCCGCGCCAACCCCAATTGCCAGCGAGCCTGATTTTCATTAAATTGAATTAGTTTCAAGATGACCGTGTTTAAAAACCGAAACAGTTTTTAAGTTACTTCCTGTTGGTATTAAATATAAGTTATGCTTTCCTGAGGACCTAGACAAGTGGCGAACCGCAAAAAGCTTTACAATGTTTCATGGTACTTTTGGCGCGTCGTCGAACTTACGGCACCATCTTGTTTTTCAATGCAGTTTCCACGGACAATTTTCAAATTATTTTTTACCAACAGCTCTCTCCTGAAAATATCATTCAAATTCTAAAAGAACCATGACGCACTAACCTTATATATTTTTGCAAAGATTCACACGATTGAAATAAGATATCGGTAGCAAAATTCTAATATATATAACACTTTTCTATGTTCCTTCTCGCTGATAGAATGTCACTTTGTCGGGTTCTCTGTACCGTTTTCAGCAGTAGTTTTTGCTGCAAATTAGGTACTAGTCTATATCCATACATATAATACAATTTTAGTGAAGTCAAAACTGTACACTGAATATTTTTGAAAAAGAGTAATTGCGACGAGGTTTGGGAACGATTTTGACTCCGTTCTTCTTTCCAAGGGGTTTTTTTATTTGACTCGGAAGAGATCATGAATAATTACTACTGTTTTAGAACGTACGTGTATGACACCTATTATACTATGACTGTCTATTAACGTATAGTTAGACAGAGAGCGAAGCCGCGGTCACAGACAGTTCCGAATTTTTAAAAACTCAACTCACTTTACGTACCTACATTGGAATCTATTTTCTAAAACCTATATAAAAGTTAAATGAACCTTGGGTAATGAAATAAACATGGAACATTCTATTTTGAAGTGCTCAAATGGCATGGGACTCGTGAACTCGTCACAACAACATTGTGAGTTTATTTTTGTAATAAACTCACAATCACAATGTTGTTGACCATGAGTCTCATGCAAGACAGCAGTGAGAAAATTTTACAATTCAGTGTGTCTTTGATAGGAAATTAATTAAAACCTTTGTGATACAGAGCCTATTTTTCACCTGATAAGAAAAAGTTGCTAGCCTAGGGATTCACTCTTATACCCAAGCTTATACCTTACTAGTTGATCATGGACCTTTTTGTGCGTGTCAAAAAAACGGAACTTACGCCGCGCCGCCATATTGTTTTTTCAATACCAAATAGTTTTACAAATTTTTACCAACAAAATGGCGCCGCGCCGTTAGCGTCAAGAGGTCTATTAGAGCACTAGACAATATTTTTCGACAATGTATTTTGTTTCGTTTTCTTAGTAGCAGCCTAACAGCCCCGAGTAAGGCTTTCTTGGACGGCGAGTTATGGGCCAGCTCGCCGTCCGGCCGTCTTATGACGACAGGCCGTGTCGACGGCGCGTTCGTGTTCCACGTGCGCCTCAAAGAGATGTTAGCAAATAAGTAGGGGTCCGCAAGGGCCGATGCCTGCCAGGGCTGCGGGACTGTTCGAAAGAGATACCGTGGCCCTGGAACACAAAGGGCAAAGAAGGAACATGGATGGGTTTTAGTCAGTACAAGTCTGACACTCCCTTCCGCTCCGCCCAGAGTGGGGGGGGGGGGGTTATTTGATGATTTCCCATCCGGAAAAAAAAAAAGAAAAAAAGGCTTTCTTTTCGACTAGTGGCAATAATCTCACCTCCTCTTACATGTGACTTTGAGACGTGATTGCATTTTGGATTACCAATTCCTTCAATCCAGGCCCCAAAATAATGCATCATGTAAAAGGGAACAAGTTCTATAGAACATTAGTTTTAGTATATGCGAAACCTGAAACACGTGTCTAGTATTTTTATGTAAAGAATCTATGTACAAAATTTCAAAATTGTATCATGTAAAATCACAAAGTTATAAGCTTGTTGTTACCGGGTTGTCCGCACCAAGACGTGGTCAAAACGCGGCGCAGCCTCGCGCGCGTTCCAGCGTCGTCTTGAGTTCATTGATAATAATAATTTGGCAGTAGGTATCTGAATGATTGCGATAGGTACTTAATATCGCTCGGTGTCCAATTTGTAACTTTTTTTTAAATATTGTTGGGACAAAATGTAACATGGTTTAAAAATTATTGGAATCGATTCAGTTACTTATTCTGAACAAACTATACTCAGGTTTCGCATACACTAAAAATAATGTTGTATATAAAATAATTGTTGACGGCAGTGATAAACCGCATAATTTGCATGTATACAGGGTGGCAGGGGACATCGACGCACAAACGATTACCAAGTTTTCAGTACTTACATCATTCAGAACGCCACAGAGAAGAAATATTTCAAAGGTAATTTTTTTTTAAATCAGGTTTTCTATATAAGGTCTAACTATTCATACACGAAATATTTTCAGGGAATCATCTAACGGCTATAACAAAGCCATTTTAAGATATATTTTTTTATCTAAGTATATTTTTTAATAAAAAATAAATAATTTGAAATTACTTGACCCACAAAATAAATACTGGCTCCTTATTTTTAAGCATCCATTACGCTAGTTTACTACGTCGTAATTACCTACTGTCATTGTTAGAATATGGGAGTAAAGATATTATGCAAAAAGTCTCAAAAAAAAATATATTTATAATAATTTCGTAAAAAAAACACTCAGATAATTTTTTTTTCGTTGCTATGGCGACTTTACGACTTATAGAAGTTACTCTTTAAAATATTTCGTGTATGAAAATATAGACCTTATATATTTTGACCGTGTAGGTATTGCAGTTCTGCGGAAAAAGCTTATTTAAAAATAAAATGGCTCGTGACGAATTTCTATGTGGAGCGGGGTTCGGTATGATGTACTGATCACGTTGTAACCATTTGTGCGTCGTTCATCATGTAACATTTATTTAACTAGAACCATCATATTATTATTTGTGAATACTATATTATCGATTTTCGTGGTTTTTACTGAAAGCGAATATGGTGACAGAAAGGACTTAGGACTTAAAAATGCTCTACGCCCGCCTGTCTGTCCATTAGTGAGTCTATAACACAAGAACCACTTATCGAATTTAGATAAATGCTTAGATTTAATATTTTGTAATAAATAACATAGAGCTCAAATTGTAAATTTAAAATAGAAATAAAGAAAAATAGTGAATTATTTGCCAACAATACGTAAGGCGTTAAGGCCAAGCACAAGGTGGGACGCCCTCAGGCTCGGCGGAGTGACGATTTTTGCAGGGTGGCTGGTAGCAACCGGATGAGAGTTGCTGAGAATCGAGTTGAGTGGAATGCGATTGAGGAGGCCTATGTCCAGCAGTGGACTGCTGCAGGCTGATGATGAAGATAAAATAATACGTAATATCTATCTATTTATCTAAAATGGTAAACTGACTGACTGAGTGACTGGGTGATATATCAACACACAGCCCAAACCGCTGGTCCTAGAAACGTGAAACTTGGAGAGAGTATTCTTTGTGAAGAGTAAGTATCCACTAAGAAATAATTTTTGGGAATTCCACCCCTAAAAGGGTAAAATAGGGGATGGAAGTTTATATGAAAGTCCGTCAGTTTTGAAGTTAGGATCTTCAAATTTTGTGTTTAGGCTGACTATTGAAATTTAATTTATACGTTTCTCAGCGTTTTTGATCATTCTACCCCCGAAGGGTTATAAAGGGGGATGAAGGTAAGTAACCATATTTGTTCGGTACGTTGCCGTCGGATATTTTTCGACATCCACGCGGGTAAAGCCGCGGGCAAAAGCTAGTATTACAATAAAGCCAAAATCCCAGTATTAAAAGAATAAAAATTTGTTTATATTTAATTTATGGAAAGACGAATAGTAATTAAAACAAAACACACAACCAAAAAAGGTTCATACATTGTAATGATATGAAAACAAAACACATAATACAACATAATTTTGCATTCTATAATCTATTATTAGGTACCTCTGTACAGACTAAACTGTCTACTAATGTGAATAGGTACTATTTTTGTCTACATCTAAGTGTTCGTCGAGCGGCCATAGTTCCGGTGGTTTACTGCAATAGTAGAGAGCAGCAGTGGCCGAGTGGTGGAGACCCCGACTTACGAGCAGTAAATCGTGGGTTCGAACCCAGCCACGCGCATTACTTTGTGTAAGTTATTTCATCACCACTGCTCTCAAACCGGTGAAGGAAAACATCGTGAGGAAACCGGCATGTCCTAGAACCAAAAATTCGAAGACATGTGACATCTACCAACCCGCACTGGGCCCGCGTGGTAGATTATAGCCCATTCCCTCTCATAGAGAGGAGGCCTGCGTCCCAGCAATGGGAACATTAATAGGCTGATTATGCTATGCTGCAATAGTTATACCAGTACAGATAGTGTTTCGAAACGTTCATACTCGTACATCCCTACGATAAAATTGTATTGCTTACAGAACAGAGCCGTTATTGTTCAGTTATAGGTACTAACTGTTTCTTTGTAAAATTATGAAGAAAAGCTAGTATTCTACATTGAGATAGGTTGTAGTGCCATAAACAATGCCAAATACAGGGGGCCTAAAATGACCGCTTTAGCAGAATGATAATAGGAAAATAGTTATAATACGTAAAATAGTTAGAAAGTTAAAATTCATAATGTTAACTGCGTCTGTGACCATTTTAAGAATTTAAACGTGATTCATATTATAATTCTATTATGATTCTGCTAAAGCTGCCATTTTAGGCCTCCAGGTCTTACAGCCACAGGGTGGATGACACTAAGTATCGCGATAAGACCTGGTGGAGACTCCCGCTCCAGATTTGTGAAGGTTGACGGTAATAGGCTCGCCCCCTATTACGTGGGATATAAAAGCATAACTGGCGAAATGTGGGTGTACAGTCACGAGCACCAATATGTAAAGTTGTAAACACTTAAAAACTTTTAAAAGTGTTTTTTGCCTTATCTTCTGATTAAAATTTCATGTTGTTACGAACATAGTATTTTGGAACTCATATTTTTTTATAAAAAAGATCCTATCTCCAATTTTCAATTGTTATTTCTCGCGAAAATTGCTTTTAAATTTAGGGAAGTGTTTACATATTGGTGCTCGTGACTGCACTATTAGTTACACCTCTGCCTAAACCTTCGGGGATTACAGTATCGTCTCTTAAGTTATTACTTTTACTCAAGTAATCACTTTGACTTGTTTATAGATACGGGTGTTAGTACTAGGTATTAATTTATAGACTATTTGACCTTTACTTACTTAAACCAATATTAACTAACCTTTTACGATTATTATGCTTGTTTAATAAATTGTTGTACTTTGATTTATGCAATGTACTGTACGTCCGTTTAGTTGATTATCCAGAAAATAAGAAAATCAAAACTAAGTTTTGTAAGATAGATTGTCTGTTCTAGACGATTCGAGACTTCGTCGATGCCACAGCACAGACAACGTTGAAAGTCTGAATTACATAATTAGGTTTAAAAATCTCAACAGATGGGGGTCGAGTCAGATGGTGGTTGAGTCTGATCTCTATCTCTATCTCTCACTTCTATGACTGCATCAGTGAGTGGGGTTGGCGTAAGGGTCTTACCACACCGATCGATCCATTGTCGATGGAGGCCATCGATCTATGGTAGAATGAAGTTAACGTCGATCGACAGTTTCTACTACACCAATTGATCGATCGTCGTCATTTCTACCATCGATGGATTGGTGATCGACGATCAAAATTTTAAGCAAAACATATTTACAACAGTTTGCTCTAATTGCGTTAATAGAAACATTCCTAATTTCAAGTCTAAACGCCTGAAGTGCCTGAACTGCCGATCACGCCCCGGAGAAAACCACAGATAAACTTTTATACAGGTAAGTACTTAAATGAAAAAGTTTCCCTAGTCGACAGTTGTCCCAATTGTAGTCGTATTAGAGGTATTTAGATAGTAACAAACTATTTTTAACCCCCGACGCCAAAAGAGGAGTGTTATAAGTATGACCTAAGCTAGTTTGCTGGTGATGGTTCTTAGATATATTTTATCGAAATCGGTCGGGGATGAAACTGGGTATGAAAAATCGATTTTTTTTTTCAAATATACCCAAGTGGGGTATCAAATGAAAGCGCATGATGTGTTTATTACAAAAAAAAACTTTACGTTTCTCTAAATCGGTAAAATTTTTTAAATATTAAGTAAGGTGAAAGGTGAAATATTGTCCTAATTTCGTATTGTTTGTAAATTTTAATGCCGATTTGTCATGAGGATAATTGAACAGTTTTCTTTGATCTAGTTCTAGATTGCTACATTGTCGCGGCGGGGTACCGCTGAGCCCGCTAGATTACTAGATTTGCAACAAAAATTTGATCGTATCGAAACATGTTAAACGGATATTCTAGTAAATTAATAGATAGAATTCGAATAAAGGGTCTGATTTAGTTCAGCGGTACCCTGCCGCGACATTGTATTGTAGACAATGTCTATTTCTACAATTAAAATATAGGTGTTACTCGATCGAATTTGATGGCTCAACAATAGGTATTATTTTTGACTTTTTAAATTTTTGTTCGCTATTCTTTTTGGCGTTTGGGGTTTTTGAAATTTTTAATTTAATTTTTATCTAGACCAACTTAGGTACCTCTATTCGCTATTATGAAATACCTCCCCGATTACGCGAATGAAGCCACGAGTGCCTACGTGCCATAGTTCGATAGTAGTCTATACAAGGTGGGAGGACACCGACGCTAAACATAACAGTAGATATTTTTTTTAAATTCCGATGAAAAATTTGTGTGTTTTTCATCGGAATTTAAAAAAAATATCTAGAATCTCATAAAAAATATCTAGTTGAAATATTTCTATGTTTCCCACATAGAAATATTTCAACCGTAGGTACTTTAAAAAAAAACTATTCTGAATGACGTACCGAATATGTGGTAATCGTTTTGGCGGTGTGTCCCTTCCACCCTCTAAAATAAATCTAAACACACCTAGTTTCGTGGGGTTCCGTACCCGAAGGGTAATCAACGGGACCCTATTGTTAAGCCTCCGGTGTCCGTCCGTCCGTCCGTCCTTCCGTCTGTCTGTCAGCGGATCTCATGATCAGTGATAGGTAGACAGTTGAATTAAAATAAATTAAAAATTAAAGGGGGCTCCTCTACTACGACGGTACGGAACTCTTCATGCGAGAGTCCAACTCGAACTTGTCCGTTATTTTTTGTTTCAACAACGTGCTCACTATTGCGCCCTTCCAGCAGAATTTAAAGTACATACTGGAACGTGCATGCATCAAATAGCACAGTATCCCACTTGATTTCTATTTGTTCAAACTGTTTACTTCAAATATAAAATGCTTGTAACATTGTCAGGGGAAAACGAAACGTACTCTGTGACGTAATTCGATTTTTAAAGCGGTTATATTTATGTTTGTAGTTAATAAAATGTTGATACTTCAACTTATAACTTCTATTAGGAAACTAAAAGATTCTGCAACTGGTAAAAAATAGACGTTTTTTTGCAAAATGACTTGGGACTTTTAAAACCAAAAAATAAATGTTTTAAAAAATGTAGGTAGCCTATTAGTGACTGCTGTAGTGTACCTGCCGGTTACCGATACTTTGAGGGCATATTATATACTCATTTCTATGAACAAATCCACGTTTGTAAACACTCCTAACACCCCGCGAATAGCAGCCATTTTGATGTTCTAATCGGCTGATCTAGGGTATGTTCAATGAAATGCTAACAACTTTGAATCTAAGAGACCTACTAAAGACTTGCAAATGAAGAATCTTATTGCAAGGGTACACGCTGAGGCTATCAAGTTTTTAAATAAATTTTTCGTGAAAAGTAAGCTAAACAAGCCTAAAAAAATAAGAAATATTATGAAAAAAAAAATGATAATATATATAAAATTTACGAAATTTTACATAAAAATTACTTATTTTTTTACATTTCTAATCTAGTGCAAATTTTACCCCTGAATGCGTATGTTTTTATGTTAAATCAGAAGTATTTGAGTCAACCTATAAAATTATATCAAAATATTGACTCACCACCAATTATTTTAAGAGAGCCTAGATCAGCCGATTAAAAAAACAAAATGGCAATTAGGTTCGCGGATCCCTTTAAAAAATAGAAATACGAGTGATTTTTTATTTTTGTTCGATATTGACGGGGTAAAAATATTATTTCCTTTATTTTTTATTTTTTTTATTTTTTTTTCCTTTATGTTTTATAAGGTTTCTAACTGAAAGAGTTAAAAAAGGTTTTTATTTTTCAAAATACAATCAGATACGCAGTTCCACGAATGGCCTTATTTTAGAGACTTCGTTCGTATCTTCTTCTTGGCTGCTTTTTCCTTTTTTTTAAATTATATTGAACCGCTGTATGACATTTCACCAACATTCTGTGTCACCATGCATGCATAAATACCTATGTCACGCTTTCTCGTAGACTTCCACATTTCATCTGTCCATTTATACTTAGTCCGACAGTTCTTTTCCCCACAAACAGCGCCTGCCACTTGAAATGGATAATTCTTAGAGCTAACTCGATTCTCCTTTCCGGATGCCGTTAATAAGAAAAGTTAAAGCATTGTTCTAGCTAAGGCCCGTTGAGTGACTGACTTAACTTAACAGGCTCAAAGTTAAGCACTAGGATTATTCTCTAGTACTTTGAAAAGGAGATATCGTTGCGTTGTCACACACTTGTGTCAAATCATCGAGTGTCCTGCTTCGTCATCGGAAATTGGGATGTTAGAAAGCATATACCAAATTCTCCCTAATTGTCTGGCTGGGTTTGGTTTAACTCTTTGGCTACATAGCTTCCTTTAAGAGTTCTACGGACGTTAGAATTTTCCGCGACTCGCAGTTATCACCCATTGTCCATTTTGAAGAAACCACAAACAGATTTAACTTAAAATCAAGTATTACTTGCAGGTCTTCTTTCTTCATCCAGTTTTTATTTTATAAAAGCCTGTCCAGAACAACTGCCCTTTGATCAAAACTAGCAGAAGCCTTTAGTATATGTATACTAGAAGGAAATTGAAAAACCGGCCAAGTGCGTATCGGGCCACGCACAATGTAAGGTTCCGTAGTTGGCCATCAAAATATGCGGATTTGCGTTCGGACGATGATTTTTATTGTAATAATAAAAACAAACCTACATTTGCAGTTGAAAATATGTTATCCAAGTACATTTTATAAGTTGGTCGACTATTACTCATAAACTTGTAAAGCCTACTAAGCTGTGATAGTTTTCCTTTTAATTTCGTTATATATATTACCAACGTGATTTTTTTCACACACCCAAACATAACCGTTTAGCTGGTAGAGGGGGGACACTTACGTCTAACAAAAATGAGCACATTAAAGCTTAATATTTCACAAACGAATCCCTTAACCAAAAAAATATTTGATCAAAACTCGCAATATTTTATAAAGACCATATCCAACGACATACCGCACTATGGGGTACACGGGAAATAAAATCCCCACTTTATGTCTAGGTATAGGAGATCCCTTATTAAATACTTTTAGATATTTTAATTTTACCACTTTGTCGGCGTAACTAATCTGTATATATTCATGCCAAATTACAACTCTAGTACTTAGCGAAACTATAATACCTTTCCTTGTTGACTACAGTACCCTAAAAACTAGTTAATTGTTTAATTCATAAAGTGAAGAATTTTTCCGTTCGCTCCTGAAGGAACTGAAGATAATATCCTTGGTTTTAATTTTCTAGAAGACTTTGCAGATCGATAGGACGGAAAATTATGTAAATATAAATTAACTGAAGCGACCAGCCGGCAAGTGCCATCGGACGGATGTAAAACTAACTCAGTGTTATTGTTTCTCCCATTCAATTTCATATTTTATTTTTAAAATATGAAAAGGCTTTCATTTTGTTTAGTTTGGTAGATTGGTTTATAATTAGAACAATTTCTCTCCGATCATCAAAAGTATGACTTACAAAATGAACACGAATTTTCCTCACATATTCTAAAAGAGGGTGAAGTACAATAAGGATTGAGGATGACATTAGCCCAGCAGTGGGACAGTTCCGCTAGCTACATAATCCTAAAGGAAGGCATTAGCGAAACTTAATTTTAAAAGTCAACAAGAAAATTATGAAATTACTGACATGCTCGATAAACCTACAAACGTGAACTTTGTTCAGCTGTTGATGTGTTTCTTGGCTCTTCGCTTAACTTACGGCTGGTGATAGTGACTGTGAGCGACACTCGATAATAGAGATAGTTAGGTTTCTAGCTACATATACATGAAAACATTGGGTAGCAAGAAAATAGCAGGTTTTCAACTTAGCTTTTTGCATTTTAATGATATTAGTGATTCGATTTGTGAATATTCGCCAGTAAATTGAATTTGACAATGTTTAAATACTGCTATCTTCGGAGGACCCCAGTAGGCAATACAGTATGAAAGTTTTTGAGTTTCTTTGGGAAAGTGGTTTAATGTGTACTGATTAAAAAACAAAATAATATTGAGATTCCCGTTATGTAGGAGATAACCCATAACTATTAGTTTCGCCATGGCGGACTATAGGAGCACACTAAGACATCATACTGTTTGTATGTTGGTTGTTGATGTGTTATTTTGTATGTTACAATTTAAAAGCAAGCGATGTAAACTAAACGTAAGCAGTTTCTAGATTCCGTGTCCGTCGCATCATCGACGCCATGATGGTATACTACAATTAAAGCCATGCGGCATTTTTATACAGTTTAAACACTCAATATATTTATGACTTAAACGAACTTAAGGGCTTTCCGTCTGACGTGCAGGTTATGCTCCAACTACTGCCGACTAGCTTAAACCAAACAATAACTGCTGTCTGTCAGCAGTGTCAGCACAATGCACTAAGGCTCCGAAATCTCTAACAATTGCTTGCGTAGTGCTGTTAGCAAAAGCTCCGAAATCTCCTATACTGCCTACGTTACCTTAGCCGGTCCTCAGAAAGTACATTATTTACAAATTAGAATTTGTAGATCTATAAAAATATTATACTATTCTGTCAAGAAAGTACCGGGAAACGATAATTATACACAAAATGTTAGTTATTCATCCTAAGTTATTTTATCGCCATCAAAGTGTGCACCTTTAGAAACTACACTTAGGCCAACGAATAATCCAATCATTAAAACATTTTTTAAACGCTTTTTCAGGATTTGAGTTCAGTTTTCGCCGTGAATTCTTCTTTATGTCTTCTACCGAATGAAAATGGGTGCCACGAAGTGGTAATTTGAGTTTAGGAAAAAAAAAGAAGTCGGCTGGGGCCATATCTGGTAAATAAGGTGGTTGCTCGATGGTATTTGTTGAGTTTTTGTTTTAAAAATTCGTTCATTAAGATGCCCTTGTGCGAAGGCGCTTTATCGTGGGGCAAAATCCAAGAATTTTCTTTTCACAAATCTGGCCCTTTTCGTCGAATTTGCTCTCTTGAACGCCGCATAACGCTTAAATAATATTTTTTAATTACTGTCGACCTTTCGGCAAAAAATTCGAGTTCACAACAAAGCGATAGTCAAAGAAAACGATCAACATGACTTTGATCGAATTTTGGTTTGAAAGGCGCCACTCCGAAGCTTGTTGATTAGTTTTCATGTTAAACTCATAAACCCACGTCTCGTCACCAGTAACTACGCGTTTCATGAATGTTGGACCGGAATTGACTCGTTCTAGCTTGTCCTCAGCGACTCTTATGCGATTGAGTTTTTGAAGAAAATTCAGGTCTTTTAGGACTAGCCGAGCGGCAACATGTTTCATACCCAAGTGATTATTTAAAATGGTACGGATCGACTCGGGAGACACAGAGTGTTCTGCGACTATCTCTCTCAAGCTTGAGTCAGTATTTTCAGTCACTATTTCCTTCACTTTTGCGATATTAACTTCAGTTGAAGACGTTGATGGCCAACCAGAGCGAGGCAAATCTTCCATCACATCTCTACCGCTGTTGAATGGTTTGTACCACCCACAATAACGTGTTTATGATAAAGTCGATTCACCGTAAGCCTTCTGTAACATTTTCAGGGACTCCGAACACGAAATACCATTGGTGATGCAAACTTTAAGACAAACTCTTTGTTCGATGTTTTTGTCCATTATGAAATTCGCAATACACTCTCTTCACATATAATCTAACTAAAAACAGTACACACTGTATTTATTTTAATCTAAATAACCGATGCAACTCAAACTCCGCGCCAAAATGGAAAATAGTTGTGCCAATCTAACAACAAAAATAAAAAACAAAAATTGGATTTGAAACCATAAACAAATCATGAATTCCCGATACTTTTTTGATTAAATGTATGTACATACAAATGTCAAAAGGGGAAATGAATTAAAGGGCGTCAAAAAATTCGTCCACACCGCTGTCAAAAGGAAAAGTGTTCAAAAGGCTAGCAGCATTGCCACGTTGGATGGCAATTCTGATTCTTTCTGGTCACGTGAAATACCTACCTACCTATTGAGTTATTTATTTGCGATTCAGCAACTCCAGCAGCCGCCTCAGAGAATAGGTTGGCTTGTTTCTTTATCTGTCGTGGTCATTCTATCTTCAGATTTGTCTGACCAACGTCACTGCTTCAAATTAGATTGGCTACAACAACTGGTACGATTATTATTGAAACAAATCCTCAAAACTATAAATGACGACAAGTCGATCGGATGTCCTTGTGTAGCTTGAGAGAGTCCTAGGTCCAGCAGTGCCCTACTTAAGTTGATCGATTATTCGGATGTGAAGAAGCTACGAAGCTTCTTGATGATGAAAGATATATCTGCTGTCTCATTGGCCCCTCGTGGGGCCAATGAGACAGCAGTAGATATGTCTTTATAAACAGACAGTAGATATATCTTTCATCTAACGTTTACCAAAGAAACGATGACCTAGAACAACTCACAATACAAAAGACATTCAGTCTACAGCGCAGCGCACCGTTAGTCACTAAAACACATTACATCACTCAGAAGCCTTGAAGGAAATTTCTAATCTTTACCTATTATAAAATAATAGTCGTCAAGTATTTGCATTCTCACCTGTTTTTAATGGCTTATCACAAAGCTGTGTCTAGCAGGTGCGGGTACGTTGTTGTAACTTATTGTATTATGAGATAATATTATGTTACTGTAAGGCGGAGTCTAGGTTATTGTGGAGGCTGCTCGATTAACTACATCTTGTATTGTGATTTAGATGTGTTGCCAACTGTAATCAGATGTACGGTTCCTATGGATTGTTGTTTATAGAATAGCAACACGCTTGGAAGATAAAATTAACAATTTAATTGAATCCTCTGTCACACATTAAATTAAATTGGTTAGGTTTTGGATTTAATCGTAAAATTACCAATGTGACTTTTCAATTCGTATTTACTTTCTAAGTTAATCTTGTACAAACATATCTAGGAAACCCGGTTTATATGAGTCGGAAATTGCCAATCCGCCTTTAGAAGGCGTGGGGGTTAATACTCGTTGTTTCTCTGTTTGAGAAGATGCCTTTGCCCAGCGGTGGGATAGTTACAAGGTGCTATTATTATTAAATTAAATGTTAAATCACCCGATACTGTACCAACAAGGAGGTCTAGCACTACAAACGTTGCAAAAGTTATTGAAGTTTCAAGTACGGGTAAACCTCATATCTATAACTTTATCGTTACATTGGATTTATTTATATACAGTGTATTTGACTACCGGTTACCAATACTGTAAGGGCATATTATTTACTCATTTCTGTCGACAAATACACGTTTATAAATACTCCTAACCCCGCCAATGGCAGCCAACTTGTTTTTTTAATTGGCTGATTTAGGTTATGTTCAATGAAATGCTAATATCTTTGAATCTAACAGACCTAGAGACGTGCAAATAATCTTATTGCAAGGGTAAACACCGAGGCTATCGAATTATTAAATGATTTTTTGTAAAAAGTTAGCTAAACGAGCCTAAAAAAATAAGAAATTATACATTTTCTACTCTAGTGCAAAAGTAACTCTAGTGCAAAAGTAAGGTATGTTGCGTATGTTTTTAAGTTTAATCAAAAGTATTTGAAACAACCTACAAAATGTTATCAAAATATTGACTTAACACCAATTACTTTAAGAGTTATTGTCATTTGAATATAGCCCTGCCCCAGCACATAGTCTCGACAATGTCGCAGGTACAGGGATGCGAGACGCACGAGATCGGTCAATGTGGCGACACTTGGGGGAGGCCTATGTCCAGCAGTGGACGTCTTTCGGCTGAAATGATGATGATAGATGGGCCGCTCATTTATTTCTGTCAATCTTTTGAAAATTCCAGAGGCAGATATAGTTTTAATTAGCACTAAACTAAAAGTAATTACTGGTGCAATCGGGCTTAAATATTAAACAACCTCCTAACAATAGAACTAGCCCTCACCACTGTTAACTGGAAATGTTTGAAAATTGACAATGTATCCTTCCTTATCAGCAGCACATCTTCAGCAGGTAATTAAAACTGGCTATATAGGCTCGTGATACTATCAAGTATGAATAAGCCCAGTAACGGAAATTGCGCGAATTCTGGTGAAGGTACAGTTCCCTCTGTTTGCTTCGTAATTGGATCGGTGAGCCTCGCGATGACATTCCAGGACACGTGCACCCAACTACCTACATCCTTACATACAGGGTGGAAATAACGGGGACCGTTGCAGCTACACGAAACTGGTCTTAGAAGACTATCCATAATTGTTCGTGAAATTTTGATTCCCATTCACAGATTTTCAAAAAAATTTACATACAATTAGCAAGAAAATGGCCATTTTTAACACAAAACATTTTATTGATGCCAATCGATCCTGTTTCTGGAGCTCGTGGCTAAGTACTAACAGCCGCCCGGATCGATCTTTAGGTTAAGCCGCGCTTGCCTAGGTTGGTCTGTGGATGGGTGACCACCCATTACATACCGAGTTTCCTCCGTGCCTCGGAAAGCACGTTAAGCCGTTGGTCCCGGGTGTCATTTGTAGATCTTTGACAGTCGTTATAGGTAGTCAGTGGCCCAAAAAGTCTGACAACCAGTCTTACCAAGGGGTATCGTATTACCCAGTACTAACTGGGTTGTGGAGGTCAGATAGGCAGTCGCTCCATGTAAAATACTGGTATTCAGCTGCATCCGGTTAGACTGGAAGCCGACCCCAACATAGTTGGGAAAAGGCTAGGCAGATGATGAATCGATCCTGTTTCTAATACTGATCAAAAACTTCTATGGGACCAATCCAGGTTGGAGTACTAAAAAAGGGCAGAAATTGCAAAAAACTTTTCCCATACATTTTGTTTCAAAATATTAAACAAAAAATATTTTTGATGTTAATCGATCCAGTTTCCGATCAAAAACTCACTCGAAATTATTGAGGTCCTTAGAAAGTATTAGTGAATTTGAAATACAAAAACAAAATGTAGTTCTCTCTTACTGCCCTGTTGAAAGTTTCCACCCTGTATAACATTACGCTTGTACTCCCCACAGGAAATTGCAGAGGTGTATAGTCCAACCACATCTCCATCAATAGGGCATGAAACCTAGGCTGTTGCAGAGAAATCCGTTGATACATTAATATATGGGCGCATTATAGACGAATCTGTTCGGTTTCGTTCTTTGCCATTTAACTGCGGATCCCTAAAAAGAAGAAAAAAGACCGTACTTGTAAAACGCTACTTTTACCTTTCTGTCTCTCACAACTACGCCGTATTTTCCGATGAACGCAGTTAAATGCAAGAAAGTTCTATGTTTTTTGGTACAGAGGAAAGAAGGTTTGGTATTTTGCACCCTGAATCAACCCGTGCGAAAAGACCTACTTGCAATTAATCAATTCTTGCAAAAAGTATAAAGCAGAGCTCCTGGGTGTCGATGACAATGTGAAATTACGTAATTACTGCTTCGCGGAACCTACACAGAAACAAGAATTTTCTAAGGACTTTTCCCAGGACATTTCCTCCATTGAAGCAGACAATGACAGCTATATACAGGCTGTAAGGGACAGCCCTCCGCAGACTGATGGGGTGAATTCAGTATATCATACTAAGATGACCGGTGCAAGTAATTATTTCAGGAATGTTATGGGAATAGAATAAATTTGATTTGTTATATTTCCTCAAACGCAATGCAACCGCGACGACAAGTTCGAGGAACTCAGTGGCTAGGCAGGAAGTGAACAGCTGATTTCACGCGTCGTTCGTTAGAGTATCTCAACATCCATTGTTGGATTTTTGATTTTAGCCGTATTATTTACATAAATGGAGTGCTGCGTACAGATGTAATGTAATTTTACATTGAAATAAAGAAATAGTAACTGAAAAAATAATAGGGAGAAAACTTCCGGTGGAATATGATTCAAAATAAGGACCTGAATGCACCCTGTCAGTTTGTGGAGGGCTGTCCCTTACATCCTGTATATATCTTAGTAGGTGTACAGGGTGTAAACGGACCCTTCACGAAACCGTCAACCAAGCATTATGTACATCAAACTAAGTAACTTTACGCATAATATTGCTGGGAAACAATTTTTTTTTGGGGTATAAATCACGTTTTACGGTAGGACTCAATGTAACGCACTCAAAACATTGTGCTGATGGATGGATTGAATAGTACGGGGCTGTGGAGGTGTTTAAAGTTAAAAAAAAATACATTAAAAACATATAAGTATTTT
This sequence comes from Noctua janthe, assembly GCA_910589295.1. NCBI lineage: Eukaryota > Metazoa > Arthropoda > Insecta > Lepidoptera > Noctuidae > Noctua > Noctua janthe. Next base: position 11,411,398 of record OU342552.1, read on the forward strand.
AATAAAAGTTGTGAAAAAGTTGGAAGTTTGAACCCCAATATCTCTGTAACTAGAAGGTTCCCAGGTATGGTCTAGAACAAAAAAAATATTGCAATGACGGGCAGAACAAGTGCCTTTCGGCTTCGTTAAGGTCTTGTTACACTCTAAATTACTTCAAGTAATTTCCTGGAAAAGAAAACCTGTTTTTTTTTGCACTTGTACATACATACTAGACAGCAAAGTTTTTTTTCTGGGCGATTAAACAGGTTAAGTGAATTTGATCTTGCTACAATAGCACCCCAAGATTGAACATATCAAGATAATCAATCTCTATTGAACCGCTTAGCTCGAGAATACTAGTAGCATACAGTTTCTGGAATAAACCAATAACACCCGCTTGATTACATTTTGCATCATATTTTGACTATGTAACAATATAATTCAGTTACAAGCCGTCTAGTCAACCCCTACCGTGGGTATGGACTGAAGCATTACAGATTCAAATTTGCTATAGGTACCAATAGTCAAGTACCTATAGGTCAACTTATAACTACTTATGTACAGAAACTTCAACATCACGTCTAGGTATAGTTTTAAAAAAAAACTTTTTATTGGAGATATATTTAACTACCGTCTCTCTTATTTATAGCTGAAGTAACCAACAACCAACCAACCAGTAGCAATAATAAACAAAGAAATAAATACATAAAATGCAATCATTTTATTTCGGACAACTAAGAGATCATAAATTAGCTGTTTTGATATGGAAAGAAAAATTCGAGTGCGAGCAGGGTAAAACAGCTATAGTTCCCTACGCAGGGTTTGCGTATAAAAATATTAAAGATCCATAAATTGTTAGCAACAGGTTTGCTGATTTGCACATAAACACTATTGTTAGTAACTTAGCTAAAGACCAATTAATGAGAAGACCACCCTTAGTAAATAGCCATAGTAAATAGCCATAATAACTAGGACAACGAAATACTAGGGTATAAATCTTCTCACAAATTGCCTTTTATGGTGGAGGAAGTATCGGCCGCCACAGCCTTCAGGATGCTATTGTGACTGCCCCGTATTCTGCTCAGGAGCGAGACCGTTATCTTGCGGATGATGGAATGAAACCCGTCGGTATGGGGTACGGACATTCCAGAGGCAAACACGAGGCAATCGCAACAGCATCCTAAAAACATTATTGTATTTGACGCGCAGGACATCCAGCAATCTTTTCGAGTAGTTGACTTAAAGATTACCGGTGTAAAAACTCTGACAAGAAGATTTAAAAAGCCTTACGTTTACTTGGTCAGTATACCGAGCAAATCTTCTGACCGCCAGAGCCCTACGCTCCCGTTCAATGTCAACATCGTCACTGAAGTCGTCGGTAACAAAATGCCCAAGATACTTAAATTTTTTCGCTCTACGTATTGACGTACCGTTTAAGGCAAGTTCGAGTGTACTTTCCCGGCACTTACCAGTGACCCCAAAGACCATGTATTCACACTTTTTTGGCATTATAGACCAGTCCAAGTGCAGCAGGGAAGGTCTCACATGCATGAAGCAAGACTACGATCGCTTCTGGCGACGGTCCCAGCAGCACCATGCACCATAATAATGTATTCTATAAAAAATGATCTAACATTTTCATTAACACTAGAAACGGGAAAAATGATCTAGTTAATGAATTCTGTCCCAAAACACTTTAATGATGGTGAAAAATGCACCAAAATCTGTCAAGAAGCTTAGTCGTATGCACGGCGACCAATCAAGCTATAAAAGACCAGTTAATGCGGATCTCTCATTGTACAGGAAATTTATACAAAGCGAGGCCATGTTATACTGGAAATGTATAACTTGATGTGCCGCCGTGTGTACTAATTTAATATTAACAAACTGCGGTAGTTATGAGTTCGGAAACCACGGAATTGAGACTCTGTTTCTCCACCATTCTCATACTGCTGATTGCATACTGCGTAAAACATAATAACGGTAATGAATTAGAAGATCCGCCAAACCTTAATATGAAAATAAGTTGCCACCATATTACAAAATATATAACTTTCTATAACATTTATGACCATAGGGTCGTAAATGTTATAGAAAGTTGCCAAAACACTTAAATATCGGAACATCTTGCAGTCATTTAGATATAAATAAATATAATTCAATAAATGACTAATAATGTACTGCTGGCAAGCCGCGAAATAGTGTCAATTATTTAATATATTACTCGTTTGATCGTTGCGTTGGAGTTGATTTAGTACGTACGTATATAAGCAAATATGTATCAAACATCTATCGGTAAATAAACAGCGTGTTTGGCTACCGGTTACCGATATATAAGGGCATATTATATACTCTTTTCTATCGACAAGTACACGTTTATGCTCAAACAAATAACGGGGTACCTACAACATTGTGGAGTCGCCGCTGGGACAAGGGTATGTTCAAATGGCTATAGTCTCTCAAAATAATTGGTCTTGAGTCAATATTTTGATGTCATTTAGTAGGTTAACTCAAATACTTCTAATTGATCATAAAAACATACGCAACACTCCGGGGTGAATTTTGCACTAGAGTAGAAAATGTAAAAAAAAAAAATGGTTAAATTTGTGTAAAATTTCGTATTTTCTTAGTCGCTTTTTGCATTTTATTTAGAAAACAAAATTTGCTAATTCGATAGCCACGGCGTTTACTCTTGAAATAAGATCATTTGCAAGTCTCTAAGTCTCCTAAATTCAAAGATCATTAGCATTAAATTGAACATACCCTAGATCAGCCGATTAAAAAAAAGTAAATGGCTGCCTTTCGCGGGGTGTTGGCTTAGGATTATTTATAAACGTGTATTTGTCGATAGAAATGAATATACCTTTAAAGTATCGCTAACCGGTAGCCAAAAACACTGTATATATAAAAACAAACAAAAAAAACTACTATATCGGCTTGCTAGAGCTAGAGAGAAAAAGACGAGGGATGTATGTCAGTAAAAATGAAGCTGGAATGGTTATTTCGGATGATGAGAAAATTAAGGATAGGTGGAAGGAGTACTAGTTAATAAACCTGTGATTGAGGGGTTAGTGAGAAAGATTTGTATGGATGAAGTTAGAATAGCAGTGAATAGGATGAAAAATGGTAAAGCAATAGGATCAGATGGAATACCCGTTGAAGTGTGGAAGTTATTGCGGATGGGTGCATGGACGTGGTTAGGTTATTCTTCAATAAGTTGTTGCTGCAAGAGGCCATGACAAATGGTGTAACAGTTCGCTGGTGCTCATCTTCAAAAACAAAGGTGATGTGCTGGGGTGCAATAACTAATAAAGGAATAAAGTTAATGTCACATACTATAAGAGCATGAGAGAAAGTCATTGGAAGGCGACTGAGAGTAGAGAGCGAGATTTCAAGGAACCAATTCGGTTTTATGCCTGGGGCTGCAGTCTCGACATAGATAGCGACAAAAATCGGTCGTTAAGTCATAACGATGTCAAATTTCTTTAATAGATTTTCAACCTTAATGTTTTGAAATAAACTTGAAAATCTATTAAAGAAATTTGACATCGTTATGACTTAACGACCGATTTTTGTCGCTATCTATGTCGAGACTGCAGCCCCTGGTCGGCGAACGAAGGATGATATGAAGGAAAAAGGAGCAAATGATAGCGCGACGAATAACAGGGGAGAATGGAGGAAAAAAACGTGTTGCGCCGACCCCAAATAACGTGGGACGAAGGCAGGAAGAAGAACTATCGGTAAATATTCAATGAGCGCTGAACATCGACCTGTCGAGTGACCACTGCATCGTAGGGTCACATTATGACATACATCACTACTGATGTTACTAATGGATGAGTGCCACTTTTGTTTGAATGGAATGAGAACACGTTTCTACTCTTCCTCTAAAAATCCTTTAGTTGCTATTAATATTACGCTAGACTGGAGCTTTATTTAAATTCCTCTCTGTCGCCAGTCACAATACCAGGTTTTTTGTTCATTCACGTTTGTTGTACACTTGGTCGAGGCACGTTGCAGAGACGAAATTCCAGCCAAAAATTAAAAAGCCTAACAAAATTTCCTCTCCAATTTCCACGAATAGAAATCGTTACTTTTGTTACAAGTATACATTAACAAATTGTTTTCAAATATGAACGTTAAAATACTATACCTTAGCTCTTAAGTGTAAATAAATAAAAGATTACCAACAAATAAATAACGATGTTTAACGGTGCCAAAACACAGACATGTATCTCTAAAAATGTAAAACATGGCCTCTAGACGAACAGACACCAACATTTTAAATGTATATGAATGACACGTAGACTTACAACACATGATTGCATCACATTATATTTGATGCAGTAGTAATTAATAAACTTGGACACTGAAACACGCAGCGAGAAGCTCCCATAAACAGTGCTCGCACTTAATTATCCGCCTCTAAACATGTCTGTCTCAACAAGAATTATAATAGTCGTGCAGAAATATTTCCATAATCACCGGATTTTGGCAAACGGATCAGTGATCTAGTAATTGCACAATGTTGTCATCGCATTGGGAGGGCTTTGCCGTCCGTTCTGTTGACATTGCTCATCTAAGCCTTTACTACCGCAGTGCTCCGGGCAGTGGGCGGGGCCTGTTCTTTTCGGGAGACACACAGCTTGGCTTTAATTAGTTGGAATAGTAGACTCATTTGAAAGTGAAAGTGCAAGTAGGTGATTGCGTTAAAGCTGATATAGAGTGCATCGCGTACGTAAGCCATGCCAAGTTTAAATATAGCGTCTTTCGCCAGCCAGTAGTACAATGTATAACAGTCGACAGCCAAGTCACATGAAAAAAATTGTTATACGTATAATTTAATCGATTTTAATAAAATAATGCTTGTTTTGTTACGTCGATGGAAACGTGTTCATATTTTTTTGTTATAGGACTTCGCTGTGGGGTTGTTTTGTTGTGACACTCTCGCAACACACCGCACGTTGCGTGGTCAAAACATTTTTTAACGATGGTCCCGAATTATTTCAACATTTTAAGTTACGCTACGCAACGTCTTTTATTACTTTTGAATACGCTTCCTCGAAAACTGGCTCTGACTGCACCACTATTAGGTTCTGAATACAGTATATTTCACACTCGCAATTTCTTTTTCATTTATTTCTACTAGTGTTTTATTATCACAGATAACTATAAACTAAGTCCAACTTGGTTCCGGTTCCTATAATTCCTGTAATCGGCGGTGATTGTTTTTTTAATCTTAGCAAAGACATACATATTTTATGAATACCTATTTAAATTGTGTTTAATATTAGAATATCATAAATAAACATTATTATTTATAAAATGATTTGCTTTTATCAGTTAAATCTTTGAATTTTCTATTTTTAATATTAGGCTGTTTTGCGGTTTCATACCTGCGCGAAAAAAAGGAAATTAAAACATAGTTTAATTGTGATTAATGACAAAAATACTTTTCGTTCTATTATTTTATTTCTTCGTAAGTGTGGGAACGTCCCGTTTGGTAACTTTCCCGTTAGTGTGTTGCGTCGTTTGATAAACTTGACAACTGTCACTACAGTTCTTGGCTTCATATTTTTGTATAATTAAGTTTACTAACACAGATATAAGTCAAATTGTTACTTGAATAAATAATTTAATTAATTAATAACGCCCTCGGCTGCATTGACAAAATTTTCCCATTGTTGTATCAAAATGTACTATTTTTAAAAATAACTTTAATACCATTGGTACGGATTTGTAACAAGCTTTTGAGTGGGATCACGCTGTTTTTTCAACATCCTTTTAGTCCTTCAAGTGAAAAGTCTCGAAAGCTTCGAATGTAATAATCTATATAATTATCTCGGTCGCGATGTTTGTTTTAATGTTTGATTTGTAAATTATACAAGGTGGCGCTGACAATACGAAAATAAACGAAAACACTGGTAAAACTATTTAGTATTACCATGGGAATATATTTTAACTATCAAAGAAATCCTAACATCGAAATTAAAAAAATAGAAAATATATTTTTTAATTATTGGTTTACTAACCTAAGGTATAATATGCACTAATTCGCATCTGGACATAAAATATAAGGAACGAATTTGGCAAAGATTTCTGCAGTAGCGAGTTGCATGCAATGCATGCATGCATGCTTATTGTTAATACCAATGCGGGGATCATTAATCTGTGCTAGCCTATTAATCTACATCAAATAGAAAATACTGAAAATGAAAAATAATGTCCTGTGACAAAAATTACGAAATATATTCAAATCTTTTTTCTTTAGACTGGGAACATCATGAGGTTTACGCTGTTTAATTGTGTCGCATTGTCGGCGCCACCCTGTATAAACTTAATGGCACTAATATTTTTATGAAATTGGCTTAATAAACATTCTCGTAACCCAGCACCAAGCAAATTTTCCAAGCAAACTTCTAGGAAAAAGTACGTGTGTCCATCTTTACATCTCTAACATAGCTGAACATGAACAAAGGCGGTCTAATGATCGCTAAATGACATGCCAGTGGCCATCACGTTTGGAATACGGAATATTCAATATAGTATGTTGCCATTCAATATTGATGTTTACTGGGGCCATATAGGACTCAATATGATGGAGGAACTTTGTCGAGTTTATGAAAGTACAAGTTGCCTCCACCTATCTATAGGTTTGCCTTGCATAAACCACGGGGACAATGAACAGCAATTGAACCTTCGTATTGTATATTTTATCGCTGTTATTCAATAAAAACAAACTTTACATCTACGCCCTCTTCACAATACGTAATACCTCTCTTGAAATAAGAGTGTGCTCTCTGAAATTGCTCTTTTTCTGAGAGCTTCATAATTGGTATCATCATTATGATAAAAATATGGAATACATTTTGTGAAGAAACAAACAACACTCGAGTTTAATGAGGCGTAATTTATGATACAATTGTTGAATTATTTGTATAGGTAAAACTATTATTTGAAATAAAAACTATTAAATGAAAAATTCAGAATCGATTCAAAAACGCGTGCTTCCTTTTAATGCCGTTCTGGAATTGACTTACAAATTACACCTTTTGAAATTATTGTGTCCTTGGGACAGTGACATTTGATATTACTGACATAAAGGTTGTAACAAGTTATAAGACCCTTAACGAAGCAGAAAGGCACTTGTTCTCCCCGTCATTGCGATCATTTTTTTGTTCTAGACCATATCTGGGAACCTTCTAGTTACGGAGAAATTGGGGGTCAAAGTTCCAAGTTTTTCCCAAGTTTTTTTTTAAATACATGTTTTTAATGTAAGATTTTTACTTTAAACACAACCCCCGTACTGTTCAATCCACTCCAGCAGCACAATGTTTTGAGTGCGTTACATGGAGTCCTATCGTAAAACCTGATTTTTCACCCCCAAATTAAAAGTAATTTTTGCGTAAAGTTACTTAGTTTGATGCTTGGTTGACGGTATCGTGAGGGGCCTGTTACACCCTGTTTATATAATATACAAAGTTGAAGGGACACCGACGCTAAAACGGTTACCACGTATTCAGTAAGTACATAATTCTGAACCTTTAATTTTTAATCGGTAATTTAAAAAAAAACCAGCTCGTCCATGCATTTTGGACCGTGTATTGCAGTTTTATAGGAAACAGCTGTTTTTTTTAATAACCGACGAAAAATTTCAACGTGGGTTTCCGAATGATATACTGAATACGTGGTAATCGTTTTAGTTTCAGTGTCCCTTCCACCTACTGTTAATCATCAACTAAATGTTGTGTTGCCAACAACAATGATTTAATCACCAATAAAGTTTTTATTAGAACTGCAGTAAAATTAAATTAAACAGTGATGATTAATTTAAATGTATCATTAACTTGAGAAAACGAGGAGCTCGTGGCTAAGTACTAACAGCCGCCCGGATCGATCTTTAGGTTAAGCCGCGCTTGCCTAGGTTGGTCTGTGGATGACCACCCATTACATACCGAGTCTCCTCCGTGCCTCGGAAAGCACGTTAAGCCGTTGGTCCCGGGTGTCATTTGTAGATCTTTGACAGTCGTTATAGGTAGTCAGTGGCCCAAAAAGTCTGACAACCAGTCTTACCAAGGGGTATCGTATTACCCAGTACTAACTGGGTTGTGGAGGTCAGATAGGCAGTCGCTCCATGCAAAATACTGGTATTCAGCTGCATCCGGTTAGACTGGAAGCCGACCCCAACATAGTTGGGAAAAGGCTAGGCAGATGATGAACTTGAGAAAACGTGATCTTAATTAAAAAATGAATATTGCAATTAATTCTAGATCGATACCTAATTGAATAAGATCAACCGACTTGTCACTGTCTATGTAAGGGGATTTCCCTTCATATTCCAAGGTTAACCGACATTGTAAACTTTAAATAGATAATTATACAGCGTGACTTTTTAGTCGTCTTACAAAGGTGGTCCACTCAATGTACCCGACATAAAATAGCTCCAGGCGCGATTTTTTTACCTGCCATAATAGGTACAAAGAATAAATAATAATACATTACAATAAAATTATGAAACATCCTATAAATGATGTTTACGAGTCAAACGGGAGAACATACCTACCCAGCGCTCGAGTACAGTAGATCATCGCTCGCAACAGGGTGTTTTAACTACATCAGGCGTCATAATACTGAATAATATTTTTATTTTTAATTATTAAAATCACACAAATACCTTTTTTTAATGTTATTTGTCATTGGATACATGAAGTGGGGTGCCGTTGTTAGACGACTAACAACGGTGTATACATAAACCTAAATATTTCTTACCTTTTTTTTTTTTTTGGATGGGAAATCATCAAATGACCCCCCCCACTCTGGGCGGAGCGGAAGGGAGTGTCAGACTTGTACTGACTAAAACCCATCCATGTTCCTTCTTTGCCCTTTGTGTTCCAGGGCCACGGTGTCTCTTTCGAACAGTCCCGCAGCTCTGGCAGGCATCGGCCCATGCGGACCCCTACTCGGTTGCTGACATCTCTTTGAGGCGCGCGTGGAAAACGAACGCGCCGTCGACACGGCCTGTCGTCATAAGACGGCCGGACGGCGAGCTAGCCCATAACTCGCCGTCCACAGGCCCGCGCCTACGGTGGCCGGGAGCCACCACGTGACCCCCGACGCCCAGGGCGTCTCCCGCGGCGGCTGGGACGTAAGGTTCTTTCCCTCTCACGTCCCGCCACCTCCTTCACTAGCATGACTGCTTCACAGAAGGTGGTGACGGCTTCCCATTCCCTCTCGCTCCGGACCATGGCTTGAACCAGGGCCGGACGCGAGAGATCGCCGCCGCCAATCGCCGCTACAAGGACACGGCGGTGCTCCGCCCAAGCGGGGCAGACCTCTACGGTGTGCTCCACCGTGTCCTCCGGACGATCCTCGCAGTGGAAACACCCGGGCGTTTCCTCCCGCCCGATTCGGTGCAAGAACCTCCCGAAACAACCGTGTCCGGTGAGGATCTGCGTCAGGCGGTAGGTGAGGGCGCCGTGGCGCCTCTCTAGCCACTCCTCAAAGAGGGGACTTATCGCCACTATGGTAGCGTGCCCTAAATATTTCTTACCTGTATCTAATTTAATTATATAAATACACAAGTAAACTTGAGGCATTTAAAACTTAACAGATCAGTTTTAGCCACTACAACAAACTCAAAGACAGATGTTACATTTGTGTCCGACCTAGCGCAACTTAATATCCACATTCCCGAGCCCCACCCTACCTACAGCTTACTTTGTTATTTTACACGTTACACGACAGAATTAAACAAACCTGAAACGTTAACTGTCGCGTTTACTGCTTAGGGGACCTCACACATGTAAGACTAGCAAAAATTATAAAAACAGTGACCAGTATGTTATAAAATTATACGTACCGATACAAGTTACGTGTTAGACGAATGATGTAATGAGTTTGTTGTGAAAAAAATCCGCTGTTCCCTGCATTTGGACCATGAATTCTAGTTTTGTAGGAAACAGCTGTTTTTTTTAATAACTGCAGCATCAGTTCTATGTCAGTACAGCATTCTGAGCCCCCCTTCAGAATGATGTACTGATTACGTGGTAACCGTTTTAGCGTCGGTGTCCCTTCCACCCTGTCATCATCTGCCTAGCCTTTTCCCAACTGTGTTGGGGTTGGCAGTACTATAATAAATACCAGTATTTTACATGGAGCGACTGCCTATCTGACCTCCACAACCCACTTAGTACTGGGTATCCTATATAAGGTGTTAAAAATTGCCTGTAAGAATTTCGTGTGGGCATTGTACTCATCATTATGAACAAATTTTATGACCCCTTTTTTCCGGATGGGAAGTCATCAAATGACCCCTACAGCTCTGGGCGGAGCGGAAGGGAGTGTCAGGCTTGTACTGACTAAAACCCATCCATGTTCCTGCTTAGTCCTTTGTGTTCCAGGGCCGCGGTATCTCTTTCGAACAGTCCCGCAGCCCTGGCACTAATCGGCCCTTGCGGACCCCTTCCAATTTCCTGACATCTCCTTCAGGCGCGCGTGGAACACAAACGCGTCGTCGACACGGCCTGTCGACATAAGACGGACGGACGGCGAGCTACCCCATCTCACCGTCCACAGGCCCGAACTTTACGACCACTGATACAAACCCTGAAATCGCGAGAAAAATATCTGCTGTTCCATAAATCTTTACACATGTAACTCAATATAATGAGTTTTTAATTATACCATACATGTTGATCAGCTGATCGCGTCAGTTCCTATGGAAAGCCAATTTTTTTTGCGGATATCGAGAAGTCTTAGAATAATTGCTCAGTTTTATGGTTGGAGAGATGACGCGGGAGGTCTTGCGTTTATTATGTTACACCTTTTATACATAAATAAATAAATATAAATGAAAATCGTTTATTTTGGAACAATAACAAATACAATAATAAAGAAAGTTAACGATGATAATTAACATATATTTTTTTTTTATACGTATACCTAATAAAATTATAACAGACCGATGTCTAGTCTGTACATTGAAGATATTGAAAATATATGTATATACATAAGGCGGGTCTTTATTAGAGCACCAGAAACCAAAACAACAGTTTTTAGAATTTTCGTCTGTCTGTGGTTCTGTCTGTATGTTTGTATGCGCATCACGCAAAAACTACTGCATGGATTAGAACGCAGTTTTCACCGCTCTACTGCTAGATAGAACTTATAAAATATAGGCTACATTCGATATAGTTTTAGACCCGCAAGGTGGCGCTCTGCGAAGCAAGGGCGGGTCGCTAGTGATAAATAAATACAGAGTGTAAACGGACTCTTCACGAAGCCGTCAACCAAGCATTCAGTGCAACAAACTAAGTTACTGTACAGTGTACGCAAAAAATATTGCTGGGAAACAGCTTTTTTTTTAGGTGAAAAATCATGTTTTACAGTAGGACTCAATGTAACGCACTCACAACATTGTGCTGATGGATGGATTGAATAGTACGGGTGTCGTAGAGGTGTTTAAAATAAAGTTCTTACATTAAAAAGAGGTATTTCCAAAAAAAACTTTGGAAAAAGTTGTAACTCTGACCACCAATATCTCCGTAACTAGAAGGTTCCCAGGCATGGTCTACAACAAAAAATGATCGTAATGACGAGGAGAAGAAGTGTCCTTCGGCTTAGTTAAGGGTCTTTTTACACCCTTTATAACATCACACGTATTTCCCTGATAAGCAGAAATTTACCTAACCTATCATACACACACAGTCCGCCAATGTCAATCCCAAGGGGGTGAGCGAGCCATCAATCGGGCACAAGCGGACATACCGAACTCCTACTGAGGAATCCCTAATGAGAACTTCGATTAACACTCAGCCCGACCGGGGAATAGAACCCCAGGCCACGACAGTAACAGTAATGGTTTTAAGCTGCACACACACAGTCTACTGAAAACTTAACGGTTACGAATCAAAGCTAAGTGCAAAGTTTATGAGTAAAGGAGTGCGAACTAACTCTTGATGACTTGCGTAAGGCTAGTACTAATGACATTTGCGTTCAAATTTCACCGTAATTATACTAAGTTAAATGAAAATTGCATTTAAAATCACATTTGTTTTTGATCTGTCTAAGATTCAAATTATGCAGTATTAGTTAGGGTCGTGAGCTTAAAAATATATCTGTAAGTAAATACGGTATACAGGATGTAACGGACACCGTCGCGAAAATGTCTATATGGGGGGGGCTCAGAGTACGTGGGAACCGTTTGTTTGACACCGTCGGTGTCCCTTACACCTCGTATCAGGAAGTCGATCATCAGAAATCGGTGTGGTAAGGCACTTTTAGATGTAGATATTCTTTATTTTGAAAGTTAACCAGTTCTTTCTTAATGGTACAGACGCCAGCTACCCGAAACTGTAAAATTTTCCCAATCAACCTTGAACCTAATGCTTTAGCGATAAAGTTATAAATCTATTAAAGAAATTTGACAGATTGTAGTAGCTTGATGTGCTGCTGTCTGTACATTACACACTTGCTGGGGTTATAGTGGAAATTGCGAAATGTGCCTCTGTACCGAAGCCATAAGTGGAAGTAAGTCAGTAAGAGTCTGACAGACCATTCCACCCGCCCCACGGAGGAGGGCATCCATAAAGTTTTTCACACTTAACCTTTTGAACGCCATTGTCACATACACGTGACAAGCAAGCGCGCGCCCTGTACGCCAAACGACACAAATATAGTCACATTGTGGCTTGGCGTGGAGAGCACGCGCGTACGTTTATGATCAGGCGTTCAAGACGTTAAATAAAAAGGTAACAGAACAGAAACAATACTGGCATGGTGATGAGTCAGTGACACTAATAAATACCATGTAACGTAACTGTAAGAGTATGTTTCGCTGTAAGCCATCTAAGGCTCTTTGGTTACATTGTAAAAGGAAACTTCAGTTATTTCACCGAAGCAATCGACTTGAACTTCGATGTGTTAGCTCATATGGAAGCTTTTAGTATTGTTTGGCAGCGAGCGATAAAACGCAGGACAATGTAAAGGAAAGAAAGTAAGTTGTAAGCAATTGAGCTATTAGTACCACAGCAGTAGCGAAGGGTCAATTTTTGCAAAAGGTAAGTCGGAGTATCTTTAATGTGATTATATTATTTGTCTATATAATACTATACTGACTGTGCCATTTTTCAACGGGAATCCGGTAGGAATCGAGTTGAATGGAACCTTCGCCACTGTAACACAAAACGGAAACTAGTTGTCTTTGATTCTCCAGTTGGTATGAAAACTAGCATGGCATGAGTGTTTTCGTCTAAAAAGTTAAGAATGATAAATTAATGCATCTATGTTGGCCTTAGTAATCAAATGCACTAATTAAATATCTATAGGAAGTTAATAAATGCAACGCTGTACTTTATAGCACCCAAATAAGTAAATTATAAAATACAAAAATATTTATTTCATCTCAAAACATTGTAAAAAAATACATAAACTGAGGCAGCCCCAGTAAGTTACAAATAGTACTTGTGTCAGGGAAATGAATTAAGGGGTCGTCCATTAATCACGTGATGTTAGCAACTTTTTAACCCCCCCCCCCCCCATACCCCATGGTGATACGTGGTGAGGTTTTAGACTACCCAAATCACGTATATTTTTTTTGTTTAAAGTACTTACATTAAAAAAAAAAACAGAATATTATCTTTAAATACAGGAACAGCAGGAATAATCTTATTTAATTATGGTAAATTGAGTACCTATGATAAAAATGTCATGGTCACGCACCGCTTTTCGGTTTAGTAATCGCGCGTTCAAAGATAAAATAAATACACGTGATATTTCACTACAACCCTAGTGATATTTTGTGATTTTGTCCAAACCCCTCTCCCCCTTTCGACCTTCACGTTATTAATGGGTGACCCCTAAATGGTGATTATAATCATGGAAGTCAGCTAGTCTAATGCAGATCACAAAGAAAATATTATTATCGCTTATCCCCGGCTAAACCACAACTTGTCTAGACAAAGACTAGTTTATTTTAATTGCCCGACTTTACCCGCTACCATTGCTGCGAACGCGCTTTATTACACCACATCGATCAAACACGATGTCTTGATGCACTTCAATATACTCCCTATTTACATAGAATAGAATACATAATACCTTGTACCTATTGACTGCTAATGGCTCGTAATATTGTAAACAATACAATAATTAGAGCGAGTGTTCATAGAAATGAGAATAAACTCGTGATTGTGTGTAAATGAACATTTAATGAACAAATTGTTTAAATACCTATGTATGTATCTTGACGACAATTATTTTAATAATCATTATGTACCTACATTTATTTATTAATTGGGTGAGGAAATACAAACAAATTCTATATATTTACTGTGAGATAGCAGCGATACGCTTGAAACTTTATTATGTATTGTGAAGATGATCTTTGCTAATTGGCCCAGATGAGCGAAATCAGAAGGTACATTGTCTTTGGAGATAATATATGGCTATCCCGTTGGAAAGTAGGCGCCAGTTTATAAATGAATGTAAAAGCTCGTGAGAGCCATAAACACGAGCTTTCTCTATATATCTTTTTCTATAAAGGGTGTAAACGAAAGGCACTTGTTCTCCCCGTCACTGCGATCATTTTTATGTTCAAGACCATACCTGGGAACCTTCTAGTTACGGAGATATTGGGGGTCAAAGTTCCAACTTTTTCACAAGTTTTTTTTTGAGTACATTTTTTTAATGTAAGAATTTTACTTTACACACCTCCACGACCCTCGCACTATTCAATACATTCATCAGCACAATGCTATGAGTGCTTTCCATCGTGTCCTACCGTAAAACGTGATTTTTCACCCCAAAAAAAAAGTCGATTCCCAGCAATAATTTTTGCGTAAAGTTACTTAGTTTGATGTACAGAATGCTTGATTGACGGATATGTGAAGGGTCTGTTTACACCCGGTATATCTATATCTAGCTAGGTGTTTTGTAGGAAACACCAGTTTTTGTTTATGGAAAAAATTCACTGGCGTTCGGAATCATGTACTGAACAAGATCGTTTGTGCGTCTATGTATTCCACCATGTATAAGCTTAATGTTAACTCTGCATTTGAAATATAAAAAAAACGCTGGATTTTTCACTTCCGAGAGCAACAGTCATAATTAACATTGATGTGAGTGATATTTATAATTTGAAGGGGGTAAATAATTAAATTAATTTTCAGGCGGTGACAGACTGAGAGAACAATATATTTAAATGCATCAATCTTCAGGAGGCACAATGGACAAGACGAGAATACACGATTGGAGCGGCTAATGATACGCTAATAATAAAATTATTTTAAGGTTCCATCACAGCATAAAATATATGGTTTTTAGGTGGCTATACCTACTATTAAAACATAAAAACACCTGAGCCGACGGCCAACGACTTGTCGAAATACCTAAATAGTATGTCCATAATTCCACATAAAATATTTAGCTGTTGAAACTCATGACAATCGTAAAATTTTGATATTTTTGGTACATCAAGTTAAGTCCGAACGTCTTAATGAACTGCGTGGTAGTGCTAAAAATGAAAATCCGATCTCCATTGTGATTGTTTTGATGAATTGGACTATGCAACATTGATTGCGGGCTAATTTTCTACAGAATATCTCGCTATGGTGTTCTCCTCACGTTCAACTGTGATGATCGTATTTGAATCAGGCTACTGTGTCCGTTTTCCATTGAAAAATGAAAAAATAGGTTTTATAGAATGTATAATTTTTACATAGTATAAAACAAAGTCGCTCCCGCTGCCTGTACGCTTAGATCTTTTAAACTACGCAACGGATTTTAATGCAGTATTCAGCAATAAACAGGCTGATTCAAGAGGAAGGTTTTTATGCATAAAGGGTGTAACAAGACCCTTAATGAAGCCGAAAAGTACTTGTTCTACCCGTCCTTTTTTTGTTCTAGACCATACCTGGGAACCTTCTAGTTACACAGATATTGGGGGTCAAAGTTCCAACTTTTTCACAAGTTTTTTTTAAAATACATGTTTTAAATGTAAGTTTTTTACTTTGAACACCTCCACGACCCCCGTACTATTCAATCCATCCAGTACAATGTTTTGAGTGCGTTACATTGAGTCCGACCGAAAGATGTGATTATTCACCCAAAAAAAAAGTCGTTTCACAGCAATAATTTTTGCGTAAAGTTACTTAGTTTGAAATATATAATGCTCGTTTGACGGCTTCGTGAAGGGTCCGTTTACATCCTGTATTATCTACATTGCACCCGGGCGAAGCTGGGGCAGGTCGCTTGTTTTCTACGAAACGTGATTCATACCTAGCCTTTCCCCAATTATGTGGTGGTTTTCCATTCTACCCTGATGCTGTTGAATACTAGTATTTAACATGAAGTGACTGCCCACATCACTTGAATAATCTAGTTACTGGGGGGCTTAAAAAGGAAAGACCATTCATTTTTGTAAAGTTGACAACTTCTAAAATGCCATTGGAAGAATTTGTTGATAAGTTGATACCTCATAGATACGACTATGTCTTGGCAAGACGGGTTGTCAGACTTAGAGGATTTCGACAAACCGCTAATAGTGTTTAAGTTCTAGGAATGATAGTCGGGACGAGGCACGGAGGGTGCTCCCTCGGCAAACATAGCTTTACCCTGAAGCTCGATCCGTAAGGCGGTTATTGTTTAGCCAAAGCCTCGTATTTTGGGCTCTACACACTAAGTCACAAATAGATGTCGGCGGCACCTAAACTGAACGCTTACGGCAGTAGCAAGCATGCCTTTGTCCAGGCTTTGGTGTGTAGATTCCATTACACACAGCACAAAATAGGAATTTTGTGCCGAATTTAATTTTTTTTTGTACAATAATAGGTTGCTAAAGCTTAGGTTTGCATGACATATAATTTGACATTTACGAGGAGGTGGTGTGGAAACATTATTCTGTTCTTGAACCTATTCTTGAACTATAGAGATGGTATTTCTGATAATTATTGTAAACTTCTTTTAGGTTCCGAAGTAAGACTAGATATTGATTGCGTCTGAATACAAAATATTTCACGTATTTGTGAGAGCTATTCATAATTAATTAAAATTATGCAACGCTAAAAATTACTACCACGAGATTGTTCAGTTAGTTTCCAGTTTATTATTTACTTCGAAATACTTTCAGATGTAACTGTATTTTTCCACTGTACAATGTGCATTCCTGATCACGTTTCTCATTTCATTTCCAATAACTTCAGTCCAAAGGCCTGAAATAATTTCTAGTTTGAGGAATGTTTCAGCACTTTTGAACGCGGCCCTCGCTGTGTCTGCGGCACAATTATTGGTATCGGATGCCGATTGTTTTCAAAGTAAATACTTTGGAAAATTATTTCTATTAAATTGGTTATTGTGATTCAAGTTTTTAGTTTTAATTGCTAATGAATTATAGCGGACAATGGTTTTGCAGGGGTTGATTAGTAGGTATGTAAAAAATACTAATTTCCTCGTAGATTAAGATGAAGTTTAGATAAAAGTCATGTATGTCCAATGTTCGAACCCCTCCCGTGCCCGGACGTCCCGAACGTGGCCTCCCGAGGTCTCATGAGAAGTGGATTACACGGTAAAATTATTGAGTAGATTCCATCCTTGTAAATAATTGCTACCGACAATTATAAGCAATAAAGGAGCCATGATTTATGTCGGCATATGTTATCTTATCGCGAGTGTGACTGCTCGTATCTATCTGTTGCATCTTGCCAGCTCGAATCACTTCCCCGCTTGGCCCGCAAAGATCTACATAAGCAAGCGTTGCATTCAATTGCGTCTGCTACTATGGAATGTTCCAAGTGCAGTTTAGTTGTCAACAATCTGTGACAATGCTCAATCAAGTTCTCTTTTACGGCAGCATACGCCGTAAAATATATTAATTTGCTTTCGCGCGATACGCCTGGGCTCTGATGTAATTACTAGTGCTCATTATTCATGGCGGATAACGTTACTACAGCGCATACTATACGTCCTGACTCCTGTCGTGTTCGACAAGACAAATAATGATGTCATTCTTGCTTTTATTTTGATCTGGAACGTGCGACCAGAATTTTGAACGGTCGTGTTCTGAGTACATAGGGCGAACTTTACATCGATTGATTTCATTAGGTACATACTATGAACCTTTTTTACACTGTGAACTAGAGTAATATTACTGCCGACGTTTTAGGTCTATCGAGATTCTTCCCAATAACTTTTTTCAAAATACTCGAAATGAACTAGTTAACTGAACAACCTAAGATACGAGTCTACCGAACGGAACAATTTCCGGAAACCAGGGATTAATAAAAAGATAGGGTTTTTTTTTAATGGCATCTCGCAAGTTAACCTATGAAACTGGCTTATGCTTAACAGAACTATCAGAAGATAGCCTTGGTGTAATTATAGTAACCTTAAATATGTAAAGAACGTATCTACAAACGATCTTATAAAGAAACCAGCAAAAAGTAGATATTTTCTGCAACTGACGACAAAAGGCTACGTTCTATATTTAATAAAAACAAATATCTGTCAACGACAAACAAAGATACGCTTCTTTGAGATCAACATATATCTCTGATACGCAATAACATTCAAATATTCGATTTCAATTGCAGTCGTAAATTAAGCACCGAAACATGAAACGTTATTTTTAACTTAATCAACATCGAAAATCTCCATGATTTTGATATATTATTCGTATCAAATAAAATCGCAAGCGGCATTTTTAATAGCATGGCTTTACGTTTTAAACTTTTCAGTCAATGTTATTATGTACGAACTAAAAATTGCTTCAGCCTAGCACAAATTTGAAATATAGGTTCTTGGGCTGTTTTACAATTTATGGCTACTCATTGCAAATTCATTTAACTTTAATTTTTTACAACGTATTTTTATTTATTTTTTTATTTTTATCTATTTATAAACACAATTTAAATACTCAAAAATATTTACGCCGCATATATCTTTGCTGAGATTTAAAAAATAATTAAATTTATTGAACCAAATGGGTTCAATAAATTTAATTATTTTACTTAGTATAAATTTAGTTATCTGTGGAAACTTTTATTTCCGCAAGTGTGCGGAAAAATATTAAAAATCCACGTGTGTGAAATACATTGCATGTTGCACCTAATCGTAGTGCGATAAGAATCAGTTTTCGAGAAAGTGTATTGAAAATCACTTTACCAGAACTAGTTAAACAATGTAGGTTTCAGCACTATATCTTAAAGCTAATTTGTTAGTCATGGAATTATCACAATAATCGCTTTGTTAGGTATTGTTATTTAGGAAGAAAGTAGAAATAGAATACATTTTTTTTTCGTAGAAAGCTGTGTATTTTTACTGAAGAGTTTTAGGAAAAATAGTAGAACCTAGAATTCTTTGTTGTGAAAACAACAGAAGGCATATTTATGTAGATTCCGACTAACTTATCAAAATACCGTTTTAGAAAAATGCAAAAATAGAACTCAGTAAAATGTTTACAGGATCTCTTTTTACCGAATTCATTCCAGTACTATCCAGTACTATTATACTATAAATAAATGTTTTCTTCGTAGAAAACATTTCGCGATCAATACTTGCCAGTACTTGCGGTACTTTCATAGAAGCCTACAAGCTTGGCTTACCCTTCATCATGACCTACTACTTGCATGATGTTAGGGTTTCTGAACAGTCTGCTTGCCTTATGGGCTTGCCGTATTGTTGGCCTGGCACGCCACTGTTGCCAACTTATGTAAGTTAACCAGTTTATAAAATGCAACAACGAGAGATTACAAAACCTCGAAAACACGCACGCCTGAAGCATTTCAAACGCAGCCGACATCCCTTAACACAAGCGGACATACCCCACAATATTCCCGTAAGAAACTGTCAACTATGGTCAACTGTCAACTATGGTCAACTTCGATGAAACTATCGCGTGAAATTCGATAACGTTTCATTAAGCGATACCGCGACCCGATGCAGACTGAAATGCCTGTACCCGCATACCATTCGACATTGTCTTCCAACATCCTGAACGATATAGCACTTATGGGCTCTGCACACCAAAGCTGCATGTCAAATGCTCAACGCGTTGCAGAAACTGTCGGTGATTTTGTCGTGTCCATTAGTAATTGGACGCGAAGGTCCACTAGCCCTTCGAAATTATATTTTTGTTCATTGCGGAAATCGTATCAAAGTAGAAGAAAAAAGGCAAAAAACACACAATCATAATTTCCTTTATCTACGTTAGCTGAAGACCAAAAACATGATGTGTTGGAATAACAAATATATCATTAAATTCCGACCACAATGTGCAAGTTAGATCAAAATATTATCATAATAGACGCAGAGACTGTTGTGTGTAGTGAAAAATCTTTCGTAGGTGTTAGTCGTAACTTTTGTATCTATCAATTTATCATAGCGTCATCAGCATGATCATCTGCCTAGCCTTTTCTCAATTATATTGGGTTCGGCTTTCAGTGTAACCAGATGTAGCTCAATACCAGTATTTTACATGGAGCGACGGCCTATCTGATCTCCACAACCCAGTTAGTACTGGGTAATACGATACCTCTTGGTAAGACTGGTTGTCCGACTATCGGGCCACTGACTACTTAACGACTGTCTACAATTGACAGTCGGGACCAATAGCTTAACGTGCTTTCAGAGGCACGTAAGAAACTCGATAGGTGATGGGTCACCCATTTAGAGACCAGATGGTATGACCATAATGCCATAGAAGTTGGGTAGGCCTTTGGTGTGGGGTGCAACTTGCGTCGACACCCTTGCGCCAACCCATCTTGCTAGCCCAGTGAGCTGCGCTGGGGCGGCTGCTGCAGGTGTTGAAAACCTCAAACGGCGCAAATAAAATAATTTAATTGGTAGTTATGTGTTTGAGCCGCTTAGGGTTCAAAGACTAGGGCCACCACCGAGTGCCCACCTAGTATTTCGGGAAATCGCCAGCGGTTGATCGACTCTTCACGTGACCAGAGGGCGGGCCTATTTTTTGGCCAAAGAATCAGCCAACCTTTCAACCTTCTGGGCACTTTTCCTGATGACAGCGATGTGGACGAATTTTTTGACGCCCTGTAACCCTTTTGATACTTGTACATATTTTTATTACTATTATAGATTTATAGTTTGTAAATAATGTAAATATTCTTTGAAATAAACCCAATCTAATTATTATCATTTAACTCATATAGCAAAATAACTATAATAAACAAACTCCAAAACAGCATTGCTGGAAAATTAATTAAGGTCTGTCCACGATATCCGGATGCGGTAAACAGCTGCCTGTTGCAGCGAATATCGTGTACAACAGTTATGACAGGTTAACACATAAGTTACACTTTAAATTATGTGGTCTAATATCGACACTGGCAACCGTCGATTTGACAGTAGTGAAATTAAAACGGGTTGCCGCCAGCTAAACGGAAAGCCAGTCTGCTCTATAAGAATATGTATTTACTCAAATAAAGCAACTGAAGGGAAACTTTTCGTTTGTTCTTCTCGTAATTTTTACTTCGAAACATTGCAGTAATAATTGGACGCTTCTGACAGCATCGAGAAAACTTAAAAATTATATTGGGAAAAGCTGAAAAAACGTACAAATTATATTGGGCTATCTGGAAAACTAAAATAGTCTGATAATGCAACAATGGCAGACGTATGCGACAGCCTGAAATTGCAATTGATGTTGAAAAAAGTGAGGACAGTGGAGGACAGGCTCCTGTCCTTATCCCAGTGTGTCAGGACTAATTTAATTATTTTCCTCGTATATTTTTAGCCGCTTTCCGACTGAATATTTTTTATTCTATTAGGACAAACAGGTTTCCTCACGAATATTAAATATTTAACAATCTATGTCAATTTAAATTGCAGATGAAAGTCAGATTTTTATGAAAAAAGTGCAGCTCGAAAACGTAAAGAAAGTATACTTCTTAATACCCTAGCGTAGAACTATGAGAGTTATTTTGTAGGGTATTAACACGGCGTATAAAATAATGTAAGGGACATGGCAGGGTACTGCACCGAGTGCACAGGGTTCGTAGTAGTAATAGAAAGCATTAGGAGCATACAACGCGTAGTAGAAAATGTTCTTTTTATATTTCTGGTAGAATAGCACTATATGCAGAATATTTCCAAATCACTCTTTCTCAACGCTTTTCCTGAAAGTATTTAATTTTGTAATCTTAGAATGTTTCTTGC
This sequence comes from Noctua janthe, assembly GCA_910589295.1. Taxonomy (NCBI): domain Eukaryota; kingdom Metazoa; phylum Arthropoda; class Insecta; order Lepidoptera; family Noctuidae; genus Noctua; species Noctua janthe. The sequence continues at coordinate 11,433,541 of OU342552.1, forward strand.
AATCATAACATGCAGAACCAAGTGCTTTGTCGGTACACTGCCACTTCAAGAAATTACTTTTCTTTCCGCTCTAGAACTGCACAACTGTTCATAATTGTTCACTGAACGACATAACGAACTTCTTTGTCTCTTAAACTTTTACGACTAATTATAATAAGCACGGGTACATACCCAGCCTCGTCTGTAGTATCATCCTCCTTATGGTCTGATGTATCATCCGCCATGGCGTGGATAATATCCTAAGTCGTACAACAGCATAATTTAATGGGGGTAGTACGTAATCTGTGAAGACTCTATGCGACAGGCGGAAGCCCAACTAATTAAAGAATGCCGCTGGCTGATTAAATTCACCGACGTAAGCGGAGGCGCCCACGGGACGCGCTGCAGCGGCCGCGGCAGCGCGATGCAACGCGTCTGTCGAAGCTCGCGGACGGTGAGCTTTTAAATTTACGTGGGAGCGCGCCTCAATTTATAGTTACCAGGTTTTCGAATTGCATTGAACATCAAAAACGCATACCATGAAATGTTTTTCACGTATGGTATGTGTAGCTCGTTGCTTTTGTGGTAGATTACAGTGTGGTCTTAAGTTAGATCTGATACACATTTTACTGATACGTTGACGTACCTGGTCTAAGTGCAGCATATTTTTTACTGGACGACGGGTGTGATGCGTTTCTTAGATTATTAACACCTAAGAACTGTTGTAGTAACATAAAAACGACTTTTTATACGGTTGTTGTGCTGGCCCTTATTCAAAATATGTGCGGAAGAGAATTTAGCGCTGTTTACTTTATTCACGATGATCCACCCGACCCGGAACTTAGAAGTATACCAACTATTTAATCAAATTCATCATATCATTTAATTAATTTGATGTGCACGTTTTCACTATTAATTATGCTGTCAGTTAGGTATCAGTTGAACTAACTGAATTTAATATCCTCTCCTATTCAAAATACAAATTTATTTAATTTGTTCTTTCATTCTCGTGTAGATTATCCAACCTGTTTTATTACCCTTTGGTATACGGAACGTGGATCCTCAAACTTATGTGAAAAAAGTAGCGAGAGGTCGTTTTGTCGTGGATCTGGGTTCCGGGGTATTATGGGATTGCGCGGCAAGACAGCGTGGCTGCAAAGCTTTAACGTGGGTTTACACGTCAGTGTAGTTCATGCTCATTTACTTCCACATTTATTGTGCGAACTGCCGGTCTATGGAATTCACTGCCGGCTACTCTGTTCCCTGATCATTACAAAACATTCAAAGTGCGAGTGAACCGGTTACTTCTAGGCAAGCGTGCTGGAGCACGCGCGATGATGCGGCCTGGGGGGGAGGGCTATCATCGCTTCAAATCAGGCGAGTTGCGACCAAACGCAAGCCTTTATACTTGCGTTTTACTATTATCATCATCATCTTGCTGCTCTTGTCCAATTCTACTTGTGGTCGGCGCAACACGTTTTCTTCTTTCATACTCCCCTGTCACGGTTGCCACGGCATCATTTACTCCTTTCTCTTTCATATCATTTCTCACACAATCCATCAACATTAATATCCATCACTTTTTCAGTAACATGTGTTTTTACTATACTGTGCAGAATATAAAAAGAAAAAATGTAACAACACTAGGTAACGATAACTATGCTGCAACGTTACAAAAACGCATACTGTAGTTAGATTTGTTTCAGTATACTTCAGAGAAGTTTTATTGAGAGACTTATGTTGTTGTTAGACGCGTGTCGTTTTTGTGATTAAAATTTCTATGATAGTCTTGTGCGCAGGTCTGCTCTTATGGTGTCGACACACGAAAGCAGCTGAGCATGTCGGCATTTTTTGTACGCGTCTTTTGACATACTGGCGACATGGCACCGGCTTTGAGTGTGGCCTAACCTTTCTTTCTTTTCCAGAGACTTAGGTACCATCAAAATAATTACATAATGTTCATATCTCTGCATGTGGACCATTCATTGTTTAAGAGTTTTTGAAATTGCACTTTCTTTGTTATTGTACTTTTACACTGCAGTCATACAAACTGTAGCGCTGTTGTTAATTTTAATATCACCGCGCTCAACGCTCTCTTTTATATTAAATCAGGCTGTGATATTGTCAGAAGACGAAAGGAGGTCGATCATGGCAGTATGTCTAGATATCTGTGAGTCGAGTGTGTATGATTTTTTGGCAAATACCTGTTTTTATCTAATACTATTACTATATTGCTTGCACTTGCGCGAAGGTTACAGGCAGGAAAAATACGCGATCAAAGTCGCGGGCGTGTCGCTAGCTTCCAATTTTTTTTTTTTTTTTAATGCTTAATTGAAGCGAAATCATTCAAGTTAAATAGCAGCGTGGCAGCTATTCAAGGAACATTTTAACAAACTGATGGAACATGCGTACTGTCAACTGCTACAGAACACAAGCAAGTGTCTGGGTGGCTTTGCGAAACGACCTCCATGAATATGTATTAAGTTGCTGGCTTATTTTTAGAGATAAACACTTTATCCGTATATGTTTAGAAAAGGAAAGAATTGAACCTCTCTATCTTACGTGTATGCAGGTGAAAAAACCTGTTTCTAGGAACAACACGATTTTAGTAGATATTATTATCATCAGCATTTCAGCCGAAAGACGTCCACTGCTGGACATAGGCCTACCCCAAGTGTCGCCACATTGACTGGTCCCGTGCGACTCGCATCCAGCGGATCCATGCAACCCTCACCAGGTCATCGGTCCACCTAGTGGGAGGCCTTCCAACGCAACGTCTTCCGGTTCGCGGTCGTCACTCCAGAACTTTTCGGCGTAGATATTATAGTACGAACTTATTAAACTAGATATTTTATGTAACTATCAGAAAAAGTTACTTAGGGAAGACTGGCAATCCAATCAATAATTTTAAATAAAAATTCGATCTTTTAATTCAACGAAAATGAAACCACAGAATATAAGGATCGTAGCAGGTGATGTTCGGTTGTTTATGCCTACACCCAAGGAAAAAATCCCGAATATATGCACGTAATTTTAATTTACATTTAATTCATACGTATACACTTCAAGTACATGATAAAATACTTCATTAAAGTCTCTGGATCGCAGTTCAGGTATCAAATGAATGAATAATATCCACCTTAATTGATTTACGACAAATCAATGAATATTATTATTATGTATTCATTCCAATAGTAAACAATATAAGGATAATGAATTATTATGTTGGCTTATTTTTCTGTCTGCTCGGAAAGCGAGTTAATATGCAGAATGCGTCTGCATAGGTGATTATCTGTATCATGTATGATAGACGGCGGATACGATAAGAGACATAAATAATTGCCGCGGAATTTGTAGAAAAAAAAAATAATTACAATTTTAGGTAGGTAAGTGTCAAAATCAAAAGTAGGTACTAGTACAATCTTTATCTTTTATTTCACACAAACCTGGGCCATGGGCACATAAGAAACGTCAAAAGATGGTTCGGGTTTGTCATTTGGAGAAGAACCGGCAAGGAAGTCTGTCGTTATTTTTTTTCTTTTTTTATTTATAATTATTATTTTTTCAGTAGTACCTACACATACATTTTATTTGTTTAAGTTGGTGCCAGCATTAACTCATTAGAGTTTTACCGTGCAACAAAATTATCGGCTACATAATTAGAGAATTAGATCCACTTAAATAGGTTAAAAAGAAACTATAAATAAAATTACAATGGGTGTTAGGCGAAATAAAATATAATACTCTATGATATTTTACAATTTCTAACAGACTACTCATGTCTGCATACGGGGTAAATACCTAGCTAAATATAAATATTAGAAATTACTGTCACCAACTCTCCCTACCAATAAGAGCCAAATTATTTTATTGGATTAAAAGCACACGTCAAGTATCTTTGCCAACGTACAGACGGAAGCACATCAAGCTACCCGAAACTGTCAAATTTTCCCAATCAACCTTGAACCTAACGCTTTGGCGATAAAGTTGAAAATCTATTGAAGTAATTTGACAGATTGTAGTAGCTTGATGTGCTGGGCGTCTGTACCAAAACAAATATTCGACAACTGTGTTAGTTGTATCAGCCAAACAGTGAAATCTAATAGATAATTTACGACCTAATATAGAAACCCGTGCAGTATTTTCATTTAGTTTAGCGTTTGGACTGAATAATATTGTGATATTTAAATCTTTCAATACTTAAATAATTATCTGATAATAAATAATATTCAATTGAACACGTGGTGGACCAACTTTACGCAACTGCTAAGTTCCAGACAAGCCCAAAACGACTTTAGATATTATTTTTTGTACTTTATTTATCTTTCATGTGTTGTGCTGACGATGTACGCACTCCGTAGAAAGATAGACATACTAAAATTGCAGCTCTTGTTGGATACTGTTTAATCTATGGAAAGAAAACTTAACGAAAAAAAAAAACATTTTTTTTACATCTTTTTTTTTTCGTTTGGAAATCATCAAATGACTTCCCCGGCTCTGTGCGGAGCGGAAGGGAGTGTCAGACTTCTACTGACTAAAACCCATCCATGTTCCTTTTTTGGCCTTGGTGTTGCAGGGCCGCGGTATCTCTTTCGAAGCGGCCCTGGCAGAAAGACGCTCAACAAAAAAAATCATTTGAAAAAATAAAACTCATACAAAGATATTCGAAAGAGACTCGTGCACGTGATAGCTTTAAAATTTCGGTATTCAGCGAATTATAATATATTCTGTATTTGATACGTTTGTTCCACGTACGTAGTGATGCGGTATTTATAAAAGAGTTCTTTCACTTGCATCGATTCTAGTGAAACCGTTTATATGAATCAAATACGGCTCGGGGGCGTCTTAAGGGAGGCTTCAGCACGTGTGTGTGATGTGAGCGTGGAAATGTTGGTCGGAAGTGCTACGTGTAAATAATTGTAGTATACTTTTGAACTTGTTTTCTTTCCGAATGATGGTATTAGAGTAAGAAGTACGCCTACCTTAGTTAAAGCGGATGAAAATTTTGGTACCGGTAATTCACCACCAATCAATTGACATACTTCTCTTTGATGATTCTGATTATTTACATTCTGATCCATGTAAATCACACGTAATTACTATTTAATATTCTTTTTGAAAATAATGTGGTTGGTCAAGGTTGTGGAGGTCAGATAGGTAGTCGCACCATTTAAACCGGCGAAATGTGATGGGTATTAGGTACATCTCTGCCTAACCCTTCAATATGGGATAACAGGCGTAAAGTTATGGCAATTTTGAGAATGAATTAATAAATATAAATGAGGTTTTAAAGTAATTTGTTAACGAATCGTACAGGCGGACCATCAGGTGAGTGTCTTCTAAATTCTAGCCAAATCTCCATCTATGTATACATACTGCTACAATACGAACGATAGACACCACTCAGATATTTATATCTATAGTAACGATGTTTTCGAATACATACATAATAATAATTGCAGCATACGACGTGGCTGAGCTAAAGCAATATGGCGCACCCACGCGTCGAGAATAAATGTTGATATTACAATACAAATCTGCCCTTATTTATAAATAATATAATGCTCATTGTAAATTAAAATTATTATATATAGGATAACTAATAACGTAACGGCAATAATCCCTGAAGTGTTAGGCATAGGTTAAGTTCCTAATAGTACACCCACATGTTGCCAATATGTTTAAATCCCATGTAATAGGGGGCGAGCCTATTGCCATCAACTGAGCACAAACCGGTCAATGTGGTGACACTTGGGGGAGGCCTATGTCCAGCAGTGGACGTCTTTCGGCTGAAATGATGATGTTGATGATGATGCGCACAAATTCAGACTCCGTAACTGCTACAGAGAAATTCCTGATGGGAAAACCCAATAACACTTTGCCCGACCTGGGAATCAAACCGAGAACCTCATGCTCAGCAGTGGCTCTTGCGACCACGACGATTAGACCAATGAGGCAACGCTTAGTTACAAACCAAGTTGGCGAAATCAATAGAAATCGGGAGGCACTGCATTTTTGCTATCCATCTCTAAATACCGTTGTCTCGAATGCTGACTGTCGTCATTTTTGCTAGTAGTGAAATTCAGCCTAATGATAATGTGGATTCACATAAATCATCATCATCTGCTTAGCCTTTTCCCAACTATATTGGGGTCGGCTTCCAGTCTTACTGGATACAGCTGAATACCAGTATTTTACATGGAGCAACTACCTATCTGACCTCCACAACCCAGTTAGTACTGGGTAATACGATACCCATTTATGGATTCACATAAATGTGTACATTTTTTACAAAAGAAGTGCTTAATCTAAACTTAAAGTACGCAAAAGTATTGGCATTTGGGGCCGAACTAGGCATAACCTGTATTTAAGCCCTCATCCCCGTGTTTTACAAATTAAGTATTTTTATTATGATATTACAATGATCCCAAATATGAATGTAGGTCCAAATATGAATCTGCTCGCCTTTTCCCAACTATGTTGGGGTCGGCTTCCAGTCTAACCGGATGCAGCTAAATACCAGTATTTTACATGGAGCGACTGCCTATCTGACCTCCACAACCCAGTTAGTACTGGGTAATACGATACCCCTTGGTAAGACTGGTTGTCAGACTTTTTTTGCCACTGACTACCTATAACGACTGTCAAAGATCTATAAATGACACCCGGGACCAACGACTTAACGTGCTTTCCGAGGCACGGAGGAAACTCGGTATGTAATTGTTGGTCACCCATCCACAGACCAACCTAGGCAAGCGCGGCTTAACCTAAAGATCGATGCAAATATGAATGTAGGTATCTTATTAAAAAATTTTAAAAGAAAATTTAGAAAATTTAAATAAAAATACTACAATATTATTTTAAAAAGGTAACATTCTGGGTGTGTAACCAGTCCTCTCTTTGTGTGTGATGGAGGTGTGCGCGAAGGAGTGTGAGAGGGTGTGTAAGATTGCGAAGCAGGACTTTTTTGTTATTTTTGTAATATATTGCTTTGTTTAATTTTAATAATTCAACAAGTAGTTGAGTCTGGAATTGTTTAACTCGGTATCTGAAGTAAATTTTACTAGCCGATATTATTATAACGAGTTACTTTATGACTAAACATTCTTGTTCTGCTTAAACCGTTGGCCACTCAATGCTGGTCTCAAATCACACACTACTGCGTCACAGAGTTAGCATTCCGAGATTGTAATTGTGTTCAGTCGAAGAAAGAAAAGAATAAGAAAGAGACTTCAGGAAAATGCTCACTTGCACTTGAACCGTATCGTATATTTTTTTAGACTCATGCAGTCTTACTGGCAACATGGAGAAGGATAAAACCGTAAGGAAGCATGTTCTAAAACCGGTAATTCAAATACATGCAACATCCATAAATCCGCACTGGGCCATGCGATGGAGACCATAAGTAGTACCTGTAGTAAGAACAGTATAGGCTGATCTATTGCAAACTTTGTCAAAAAATGCTTAGCATTTTCGAACGTCGAGTGTTCATATTAAAAACACGTGGCTAAATAATAACAGCCCCTCGGGTCGATCTTAAGGAAAGCCGCGCTTGCCTAGGTTGGTCCGTGGATGGGTGACCGCCCATTATATACCGAGTTTCCTCCGTACCTCGGAAAGCACGTTAAGCCGTTGGTCCCGGCTGTCATTTGTACATCTTTGACAGTCGTTACAGGTAGTCAGAGGCCCATAATTCTGACAACCAGTCTTACCAAGGGGTTTCGTATTACCCAGTACTAACTGGGTTGTGCAGGTCAGATAGGCAGTCGCTCCATGTAAAATACTGGTATTTAGCTGCATCCGGTTAGACTGGAAGCCGACCCCAACATAGTTGGGGAAAGGATAGGCAAATGATGATGATATTAAGCTATTACGGAGATATTCCTGCTTGAGTTTGAGCGTCAGGAATGCTTTGATAACTTAAGACAACGCTTTTCGCCGTAACCCCGAGCTTAATGCCAAGTTAAGTTAGGTTTATTTAAAGTTTAGGTAGTAAATAAACAATTTTCACTTTACACGTATGAAATAATGGAAATTATTATGAACAAAAAGGAACTAAGTAATTCTTAAAACCACAGATATAGATAGAATATCTGTGATTAAAACTAAATAAACCTGGGAACGTAGCAATCGCTTTTAAAGCGCTTCCATTTATAAAGCAACTTCCAACAGGATATATGTATAGGGTGACTGGTAATTAGTGACCGATACTTAAACACGATCGTACTCATGATAACAAACAATTTAACTTTCCCAAAGAAACTTTTTTTTATACTCGTTCACTTTTATCTCAATACCACAACAGCCGTATGAAATTGCCTGTGACCTATCAGCTGTTAGCCGCGTGACGTCGTTCTGTCTTTCACTGTGCTCTGCCACTAATGCATGGTACGATAGTAATGAGACAGAACGGCGTCACGCGGCTAACAGCTGATAGGTGACAGGCGCGCGCGTACGCGAGTTTCACATGGTTTTTGTGGTATTGGGATAATAGTGAACGAGTAGGTATAAAAAAATGTTTCTTAGGGAAAGTTGTTTGTTATCATGACTTGTTATCAAGCGTTTAAGTATCGGTCACTAATTACCCGTCACTTCAATTATTTATGCCAATCCTATTGTTTTCCAGCATCTTTATCGCTAATTAAATCTCAGTTTGTCTAAGAACTCTTTTTTTACAAGTTTTTATTTAACTTGCAATGTTTGTTTGTACCTATGTTCGTTTGTTTAGTTCAAATATTGTAACTGAATTTTAAAACAGTTATCCCCAAACGATTGCACGCGAACACGTTTAGTTTGGATGACAATGCATGGTTAGCTAAGTGACGTCATTCTAAATCCAATATGGCGAACTACCAAAGATGACGGATTACTTATTTTTTATACAAACCCATGATATGGGTATCAGAAAGGGTTTGTTGAGAACAATACAAAAAAAATTACGTCACACCTAGGGGTTGGAACGGACACCCACGCTAAAACAGTTATCACGTATTCAGTACATCATTCTGAGCCCAAGAAATATTTCAGCTACAGTTTTTTGTACTTTTGTAGGAAACAGCTGTTTTTTTTTAATAACCGATGAAAAATTTCTATGAATTATAGGTAACCGTTTTCGCGTCGGTGTCCGTATTTCAAAAGCTTCTTTTTAAAAAGTTTTTTTTTTACTATAAGCTTATGTTTATTCGAGTTTATTCTGGCTCAACATTTTACTAAGGTAGTACTAACGGCTTTACTCATGAAGGAACCTCGAATCGACTTTAGGCTCATTTTCTAAAAGGCGACTTAAGTCCTTTTTTTACTTTAGGGTCCACTCAGAAAGAACTAAAAAAAAAAATATCCTGATGTTCCAACAAATGTACAACTTAAATATTTAAGCCATTTATGGTTATTTGTTGCAGTATACTTTATATTATGTTTGGTTTTATAATAGGTCGTTCGTGTACTTTTATGCAATTTAAATAATTTTGACCTAAGTTACCAAGTATTATTTTTCGAACATAATAATTTTACTTCACATATGGTTTAAAGCCTCATCGTGCGGCCACAAAGCCTTAACCACAACTGTGTTACAAGCCAATAATAACAAAAAAAAAACACAAGTAATAACTTTGACAACAAAATTGCGTCCGCGCATCTGTTCCGTTTTGTATACAACACACGAATTCACAATAAAGGGGCATTTTCAAAAACATCACATAACAGTTATGTACATGCAGACGGAAGTCCTTTGTGCTTTTGTTTTGAATAAATTATTTCACCTTTCATGACAATATAAGAAGATACAATCGATCACGACCAACTTAAAAATTGAGTTTTTGTAAGAAAACGTTGCAATTTATTTAAACACTAGCTGACCCGGCAAACGTTGTTTTGCCATATAAATAGTATGAAAAATAGATGTTGGCCGATTCTCAGACCTACTCAATATGCTCACAAAATTTCATGAGAATCGGTCAAGCCGTTTCGGAGGAGTACGGGAAGGAACATTGTGACACGAGAATTTTATATATAAGAAGATTATAGTTGTATTTAAAACTTTGCAATTCTACATGATCATTAACGGTACGTACTTCCTATTGTACTTATAATACTTGTGCCGATGAGAAATAAAAACTTGTCAAAATTAGAAGCTGTTCGATACCACCAGTTGCATCAAAGTTCGACAAAGGGGGTCATCGAAGTGTCTGATTGCCTTAGAACTTTCAGAAACTAATTAAGATGGCGCTGGATCAGTGTTAGAACACGGTGTTAGATTAGGGCTACCGTACATCCCGGTACATCCGGACATGTCCTGGCTTGGAACGTTGTGCCCCGGTCAATAAGTTAGTTGTCCAGGTACTCTTGGTTGATCACATAATTTGAAAAACTAACACTCGTAACGCTGAACAGTTCTCGAACACTGAGCAAGTGAGCACACAAGGAAACATTAGCCTTCGACCGAAGTGTAATACAACCGCTGCATTCTTGACCAATTTTATTCCCAGCGTCGAGTCTCGAGACACAACAAAAGCTATTTTAAGCTGTTTAATTGATTCTTGCCTGAGAAAGTTATTATTTTCTATCATACTGGTTAAAGTACCCTCCTGAAATATTTGACTCATAAAATTCTTCGTATTTTCAAGCTTAGGTACGTATTTGTTAGTGAAATGCAACCGTAAACTAATCTAGAACGAAACTCAGAGCATTTCAATGAATATTTTATTTTGTTGACTGTAAAGAAATTAATAAGTAATACGAAATGTGGATTAGTAGAATGCACTGTCTCATCGAATTTCCACCACGCCTGATCAGCAAAGCTGTAGCGGTCCAGAATATTGCAGGTAGTTGTTTATGCATTTACAGTATTTTTGAAGATACCTAATATTTTTGTGTCACAGTTGGGCCTGAGAATGCAAAAATTAGTTTTTGGGTAATTATTTAATTATCTTTAAATAATGAATAGAATAATTTAATGTTTCACAATTAAACAAGAACAGAGTTCCAAAGATACAAATGCCCGACTTATAGGACCAAAAACTGGCAACAAATTTTCTAGTTTACCAAAGAAAAGAGTTTTATCTTAAAGAAAGATAAACTCTTCCTCTAATTAAAAGCGGAATAAGTTATTTCTTCTTCACGTTATTAAGTAATTAAAAAACTAAGCTTGGCATTTTCTTGTTCTCTTTGAGACTACTTTTACTTAAGTCGATCATAAAAACATCTACGTAGCTAGTAGTTGATCGAAAGTTTTGAGGAGATTCAACCTCACGACCTTTTTTTAAAATCACCGTTGAATCTTCTTACTTTTATCGAGTATGTGGGTAGTTAGATAATTTCAACCATATCGTGACGTTAAGTTAATGGTCTCTACACACCAAAGTGACTTTCGTACACGTTCACTTGACATGCGGCCGACGGCTTTGGTGTGTTAAGTCCATAATCTTTTTGCACAAAAACATCCCTATACCTCCGAACACCACTTAGTAGAATGCATCCTAAATTAACCTATTTTCACACCGGAAGACTAAGCAATAATAATGATAGTGGTTTTGTACGATAGTGCTAAGTGCAGCATTTAGTAAACATTTAACGTGTTTAAAAAATAAATTGCTAAACCAGCTGAAATTGGCGTATGCGCAAACAATGCCGAATTATTTTGAAAACCCGAGCTTTTGCCAGCCAAAACCTTGAAAAATGAGAAGCACCCCGATATATCGAAGAATGTTATACTAGAATTTCTACAGTATGTGGCATTAAATAGCTTGAGAAGATGCTGAAAGTTCTTCCGGCACGCCCTAGGCTGCTAGCACACGGCTGCGTTTGGAGCATGATCAAGCAACAAAAGAGATGAAGAATTATCTTTCCCCTGCCCGACTCTTAATTTATTTTGGAGTAGACGATAATGGTATTCAGCTTCATTCGCTTAGACTGGAAGCCGACCCTAACATAGCTTGGAAAAGGCTGGGCAGTTGATGACTAGGCGCAACATGTCTTCTTCTTACATACTTGTCTACTACGATTCTTGGATCTTCCCCTACTCTTCAGTCACAGGTACTAAAAATATTCCTATTTATAAGTACGTGAGTACTGCTTTAACACAAGTGAAGCCCCCAGGTCAGTGCACCGTTTGCAATGCATCAACATTAGATAGAATAACATTGTTATTGATAAGATCGTATTACGTAGCTTTCGACATTCTTTTGTTACTGCTAATTTCATATCATACATACTTGTTTAAGCTATACATGTAATAAAATATAATGTACTAACAAATCGTGGAGAAATTCTTAAAGATTTTCCGCGTAATTATGAAAAATGTAGACGTTAAGTATTTTCACCCCATTTTTTTTTTTTATTTCACATTTCTTGTTTTATACTGTCGTACTACGCTAACATACTAAGTAGACAATTAGTGGTGGCATACAACCTATAATAACATAGTATAACAACAATATTTACTATCTGTTAAAGAAACTGTTTTCTTTGGGCAGTGACTACAATTGTTCTTTAAGGTTTAATCACATTTAATTTTCCAGCTAATATAATTTTCTATGCATTTCTATTCAAGTACTCAACGATTAACAATCATTTATAATTGTATGGTAATTACTTGAATGTTATCATTAAATTAGGTCAAGAACGTATCAGATCAATTAAATAAAAACTATAGCTAAGAAATCAAAGTCTCCCGGCGGCATATTAAAACAGCATCAATACAGTTTTGGCAGGATTAACTGAGACTACATTGTATGACCGTGGCTAATAATATAAGTCAGAATAATTTCATGCGAAACGACAATATTATTATTTGATTCCATGAAAGAAAACAAACATTACCTGAAAAAACTTTTCTAATAATCCAACAGTGCATCTCTCTAGCGGGTTGTTTGCAAACAGTTCACGAAACTTGAGAAAATTCCGTAGCGATTACCAGCTATCACTGTTCCACGATCTTAAGTCTTAATGCTGTTGCCATAATGTCTTTATTACTTCATCACGTAATAAGTAGAGATAAATAAACAATGATGACGATTATTCAATTAACTATAAATACACTATTCATTCGTGCCCATTAATTTAATTAAGTAATTAGCTCAAGACTCTGCACAGAGTACCGAAAAAAATTTAAAACATGAAAACTTTTCAGAATTTTCACTAAGCCCAGGAAAAAAAAACTCCATTGACACTCGCTTACCCTCGAGGCGGGAAGTGCAGCGCCATAGTGGCTGCTGTGGCTGCTGTGGCAGGCAGGCAGGGCTGCGCCTGCGGCGGCGGCGGCGGACAGCGGAGTCCTCGTAGCACTCGCGGGCCAGGCTCGGGCGGTCGACAAGGGGGATAGGTCGCGTAATGGTACGAATCCAGTTGGTTTATCGGGCAGTCGAGGTCGGGTAAGGACCACTCAGCCATGGTCTACTCGTCGACGGAGACGACGGACTACTGCGCAAGACGGACACGCGTGCATCGGGCGAGGCAGCGAGCGCGCACTGACGCCCCGCCTCGCTTCTCCCGCCGCCGCCGATGCAACGCATAAACAAACTGCAAATCCTTTATCTGGCCGCTTCACGGCACTCGGCGATGTACGTCGTTAGCAGGGACTGCATACCGATACAATTTTGATATCGATATCACATTATCGATATAAATACTGATATTTCGGTATCTCTTTATCGATATTGGTACCGATATTTTTATTCAGTATACTAATATATATACTTTAGTGTGCCTATATCAGTATCGATACCGATACTAAAATACCGATAAATTACTAATAAATACCTTTTTCCGCGGCCGCGTCATCTTTGCGATTCACGCCATCCGCTCCCGGCCCGCCTAGGTACGGTCGTGCGTGTGATACCTACGTGAATTTTGGTTTCTGGTGATTGGTGCTTTAAGATGGCTGGATTGACTAGCTTGGTTTTTACCTTTTAAGTTTTTTTTTTTTTCGTTTACTTCTTGACCGGAAAGGCATGTACGCACCACGAACGAATAAAACATGATGAACACAAACATCGAATACGAAACATTTGGTTCGTACGTGTGGACGTAGATTAGCCAAGCGAACACAAACACTATACCTACGAGCACAGTTCGGCTTGTGTTGACGCTCAACCACCCGGCTCTCTTTAGTAGCCATGGATAATGGATTCGCCATTGGAAGTGGTCGACAGCGAAGTAGCCAAAAATATTTTGCGATTCGTAAGATACACGAAATATTGTTTCCAAAAGAAGATCCTATGTGGTGAGAAACAGTTTTGTGCAAAAAGTACAAAAACCGAAAACAAAATGATGCGCCGCGCCGCCCCGCGCTCTCTCCTCGAGTTCGGTACGAATCTAGAACGGACGGAACGCGCGCTAGTTTAGGTATTTCGTTCGTATTATTAAAAAAAAAAAAAAATTTTGAAAATTTCAATGTGTGTGTTGTGTTTGTAATTTCAGTTAGATATATTATACTGTTTTGTCATTATTCAAAAACCAATTACCTTCCGTGAAGTATTTATCAGACGGCACGGTTGGCGCAGTGGATGAGCGATTGACTGCTACGCTTCGTGTCGCGGGTTCGATTCCCGCACGGAACAAATATTTGTATGGCCTACAGGTAGTTGTTCCGGGTCTGGCTGTTTGTGTATGTGAGCTTAAATGTTTGTAAACGCACCCACGATATAGGAGAAATTCCTAGTGTGGGGTAGGTAGTCGGTAGGTAGTAGGTAGGTAGTAGGTAGGTAGTAGGTAGGTAGTAGGTAGGTAGTAGGTAGGTAGTAGGTAGGTAGTAGGTAGGTAGTAGGTAGGTAGTAGGTAGGTAATAGGTAGGTAGTAGGTAGGTAGTAGGTAGGTAGTAGGTAGTTAGTAGGTAGGTAGTAGGTAGGTAGTAGGTAGGTAGTAGGTAGGTAGTAGGTAGGTAGTAGGTAGGTAGTAGGTAGGTAGGTAGGTAAAGGTGCATTGCAAGGATCAGCTAGTAAATTATATTACTAAAGGTTAAGTAATAACGACGCAGCACGGCATCAAACGAACGCAAATTACGTATCACTTCCGCGGTTTTTTTTGTAGGATTAGATACGATCAAATGACTCCTCCCGCCCTGTTCATTACGGACTTACGGTACGTACATGCGAACAAAGTGTTCGTTGTTCATGTTCACCATGTCCTTGTTCGTTCGTGTGTGCACGCCTTTAAAGTGTCTAAAGTCTAATAAGTCTGCATATTATATTATAAATACCAATTTGCCTTATTTCCGTATAAAGGTAAATAAGTAAGTAGCAATATTGTAATCTAAATAAATTAATATTGCAATATTGTAATCTAAATAATTATTAAGAGAAAAAGAAAAAGTAAGTAAAGGATCACTAAAGACAAAGTTAAAAAACATTTTACTGGAAAGCAAACTCGAGGAGCACGTGGCAATAATGAAAAAAAAAAAAAAAAAAAAAAAAAAACAAAAAAAAAACTTTTATGTACAAATTAACATGTTTATTTATTTGTGTTTAAATTAAAAAATATTTGAATTTTCTGTTTTTCATATTTCAGCTCAGTTTTGTATTAGTGTTTTCTGTTTTTCATACTGGGCTGTTTACTTACGCTAACTCCGCCTCGAATGCAGTAACAGGGTTTCCCCACTTATATCAAAATGTACTATGATATGATTAAACCATAACAGTAGAATTTATAAGAAATAGCTATTTAAGTAAGGTGGTTCATTGTTATGTAAAAGAGCGCCTCTCGCCATCAAACGTAAAAGTTTGGCGAGTTTAGACTTAAGCAACACCTCTGTACTATAGTCTCATTAAATAAATAAAAAAAAAAATAAAAAAAAGTTTAAATTTGAAATTGTTAGTTTTCCTACGGCAATACAGCAAAAATACAGAAGCTAAGCACCACGGCGTCGGGCGTACACGCTGCGTTTGATGCACTGCACTGTTGCCGTTCCGTTTCGGGCCGAGATAGCGCGCCGTCCGCGTGACGGGCGATCTCGCAACTTCGCGTTGCAGCCTGATATCAGTACTGAGTATCGATATAATTATCGATAATTTTATATGGATATTCAAATAACTGATACAAAATATCGATATTTACCCCAGTTATCGATTCTGGTATTGGTATTTTCTTTAAAATATCGATATATTTCGGGTATCGATATCAGTCCCTGGTCGTTAGTCGACTGCTGATAAAGGGCAGTCTTGAGCAGCGTTCACACTCAACTAATGAATCACTATGCAACTGCTACTATCACTACGATTCGATTACAAAGTCAAAGACTAATTTAAAAAGGGTTTAACATTTCGTTTTGTTTACGTTATTACGCAGTTTTTGCGAGTGCGATAATAGTTTTCGTCACAGTTTTACGGTTATTGTAGCAATCATGTTAAGCATGGTTTGTGTAATACACACACCACATTTTGACGTATAAACTTAACTGGATAAGGGACCTTATATTAAATGCAACAACGGTGCGGGATTATCATTGGCTGCATCGTGCCACAAATTAGCAGTTATGACGACCTCGAGCGGCACGTCATGTAGGAATACAGACACACTTACCTTAGATTGGTTTAAGTTAAAGTGACATGACTGACTGAGATTATAACAAAGTTGCGGAACGAAAACACGCCTTGTTTACTTATAAATCTGCTGTCGCAGAGTTTTAGATAGGTACCTATGTAAAGCTGATATCAGCCTGGAAACGTTTGCAGCTGAACGTTGGCCTCCAACCCACGCGCCCCACGCTGCACACTGCTCCGCCAGCCCGCTACACATCCACACTATTGCCACGCTAAGATCGACGGGGAATATTGCCATTATTGCCGCTATTAGTAGCAGACTGGCCAATTAGTCATCGCAGGTGGGCACTGATCTACCTACGTATAGCAATATTTAGTCTAGAAGATGTTAACTCGTACATACACAGAGGGTGGTCTGTTAGTTACGTAATAATTAGATAGGAATAATAACGTAGCAATCATTATTGTGCTGGTATTAACCGATTCATATATGTATTTTATACAAGCTGAATAGAAGGAACTAAAGCACTTGTTGTTGGTTATTGTTTACGACTCTATGACATGCAGTTAGGGCTTCTTTTTATTTAATAGCCTGAGTTAAGCTGCTTGACTCAATTACTATGCATAGAACGTAGATGAGAAAACCAAATGTTTAAAAATGAACAAGTTAGTAATTAGTTTCCTTTTTAACCGACTTCAAAAAGGAGGAGGTTCTCATTTCGTCGAAATCTTTTTTTAATGTATGTTCACCGATTACTCGAGACGCCTGAACTGATTTGGAAAATTCTTTTTTTGTTTCAAAGGGTATACTTCCCAGGAGGTCCCAATTCAATTTTATCGAAATCAGTCGAGTGGCTTTTGAAAAATCAAAAAAAAATCCTAAAATTGTATGCATCGATGATATTTTTCGTTTACTCCGAAACCTCGCTGTCTCATTGGAGTAGTGCGCAAATATGTGTATAGGATATTTCAACTAAAAATGGAAAAATAAAAAACTTTTTTGCAAAAAATAAAACCGACTTCAAAAACACAAATAAGTGAAAAATAACTATAGCTTCAGAAGTCGGTGGCAAAAAAAAAACTGAATCAAACAAAGAAAAGTAACCGACTTCTGAAGCTAAAGTTATTTTTCACTTTTTTGTGTTTTTGAAGTCGGTTTTTTTTTTTTACTACTAATACCACTTTAGTAGTTAATATAAGTAGTTTTCTGTACAAGTTACCTTTTATGTGGATACTGTAGGTACTTTTTTTATGTAAAAACTGACATGTGGACCATATATTTATAACAACCTGCGACCACCGATCTGTTTGTTTATAACGGAATATTCGACTGTCTCTTTCGCGGTGACCATAGTATTAAGGAGTCCGTAAGTGATCTATCTGGTGATATTTATGATGATGGTTTTCTTAAACATTTATCCCGTACATAGATAGTATTTAGATTTTCATAGTTCAATAGAAAAATATTGTAATTTATCATGCATATTAGATGGCCCGGGAGTTACTGATACCTACACATTGTTGGTTGGGTTTATTGCGGACATTTTTCTGCACAGTCGCCAATACATACAAAATTACGTAAAGCCGCAGGTTTGGGCGCTGCTGACATTAAACGTTCTTATACAGTAAGTAAACAGACCCTTCACATAGCCGTCAACCAAGCTTTCTGTACATCAAACTAAGTAACTTACACAAAAATTATTGCTGGGAATCGACTTTTTTTGGGATGAAAAATCACGTTTTAAGGTAGGACTCGATGGAAAGCACTCAAAGCATTGTGCTAATGGATGGATTGAATAGTACGGGGGTCGTGGAGGTGTGTAAAGTAAAAATCTTATTTAAAAAAAACTTGTGAAAAAGTTGGAACTTTGACCCCCAATATCTCCGTAACTAGACGGTTCCCAGGTATGGTCTATAACATAAAAAATATTGCAAAGACGGGGAGAACAACTTCCTTTCGGTTATGTTAAAGGTCTATTTACACCCTTTATACATACGTATGTTGACAGTTCGCCGAGAACACTTACGTTTCTACACAATAAGGTTCAGTTCGAAACAACCGGAGCAAGTGTTTAATTCTATTATTAATTTTCATAAACAAATATTGCAAATGTTGTTTCTAAACTATCAGTTTACGCTAAAATTGAAATGACAAAGGAGACGTTAGTAATATAAAATGTTATGTGAATTATTATTTTGCTGTACTGGTAAAGCGATTAGAGAAAGACAGTTAAATAATAAGTGGTCCTACTTCGAGCAGTTGCAGTGTTCCAAGGTTGAGAAACTGCTTCTTCTCTCTTCTTATTCGCTAATTTGAAAAGAATAACGAACAACTTTTCACTGTTGAAAAAATGGGGACTGCAGAATAGTGCAGCGGTCATATTGAATACAAGTTAAGCCAGGTTCGCCTTGACGACAGGCCGAGTCGACGGCGCGTTCGTGTTCCACGTGCGCCTCAAAGAGATGTTAGCAAACAAGTAGGGGTCCGCAAGGGCCGATGCCTGCCAGGGCTGCGGGATTGTTCGAAAGAGATACCGTGGCCCTGGAACACAAAGGGCAAAGAAGGAACATGGATGGGTTTTAGTCAGTACAAGTCTGACACTCCCTTCCGCTCCGCCCAGAGTGGGGGGGGGGGTCCATATGATGATTTACCATCCGAAAAAAAAAAAAAAATAAAGGTTCGCCTTGACATTCGCTGCGAGGACCCACAACCCTATTGATATGCTCGTCTTCTTTGATTATTAAGCAACATTAAAAAATAATAGCTCAAGCATGTTATTCTATCCATAGTAGACCTAACGGAGCATTTTGTATGTTTGAGCTTTCGTTCAAAACAAGAGGACAGAGCTCATATAAAAGTACGCGCCCCTGTTCAGTAGTCGCACTTTACTAGACTCTTAACAATATTCTCGTGTTTTCTCAGCCCAGGAACTGGAACTACCGCTAGTTTTAAATAAAATAACCACTTCGTCGCTTTTTAAAGCATTACGAGTACACTGGAGATCGACATTTAATAATGAGCTAATTACACAGCAAAAGTAAAGAGAATAGGAAGATTATTATATTTCGACGGGGAGAAAGTGCCAATATGGTTTATTTTACATATTTATGGCAATGACAGCCTAGTGGTGTGACCGTCGGACTGCCAAGTCATAGGTCTCGAGTTCTAACCCAAGACACGCACCTCTGTTTTTTCGGATTCATGTGTGTATTGTATAATTATCACTAGCTTCGATGAAGGAAAACATCGTGAGGAAACCAGCATGCCTGAGAGCATGTAAAGTCTTGACGGCATGTAAAGCCAAGTCAGTGGCTCAAGAACGGCATAAAAACTCTGACTCCAGGTTAGGCACTAACCACACGATAAAGAAAGAATTTTCACCGCGTATATCATCCCAAAAATCAATTCAATACAGTCCACTAATATGCATGTTGATTAAATGTATAAAGTTTGTAAATAGACCCTTAACATAGCCGAAAGGCACTTGTTCTCCCCGTCTTTGCGATATTTTTTTTGTTCTAGACCATACCTGGGAACCTTCTAGTTACGGAGATATTGGGGGTCAATGTTTCAACTTTTTCACAAGTTTTGTTTTAATACATGTTTATAATGTAATATTTTTACTTTACACACCTCCACGACCCCCGTACTATTCAATCCATCCATCAGCTCAATGTTTTGAGTGCTTTCCATCGAGTCCTACCGTAAAACGTGATTTTTCACCTCAAAAAAAAAAAGTTGTTTCACAGCAATAATTTTTGCGTAAAGTTTATTAGTTTGATGTACAGAATGCTTGGTTGACATGTCACGTCTGTTTACACCCTGTATATCTCAAACAGTGTTGAACAAACAAAACAAAAATCCGAGAAGAAATTAAAATCAGAGAGAAGCGCGCGTACAATGACCTACAGGGACCTACAAGATTCTTAATTGCAATCACGCAAAAAAAATCCCAGATACGGAATTTAAAGCTGCGTAATTGGGGCGAGCCAGTTGCCATTTGTCAGGATCTATTTCAAAATTCAGAAAGCAGTGTAAACCCAAAAAAATGTAAAAAGATTGCACGACTAGGAATTAATCACAGACTGACTAATGACGATATTCTGTCCACCCATGTGCCTAGCCTTATCCCATCTTTGTTAGGATCGGCTTCCAGTCTAATCGGATGCAGCATAATACCAGTATCTTACATGGACTAACTGTATATTTGGATAATGCAATACCCCTTTGCAAGACTGTTTGTGTGACTACCCACAACGACTGTCAGACGGTCTACTAAATGACAGCCAGAACAACGGTTTAACGTCCTTTCTGAAACACGGGAAGCACGTAATGACGTTGTTCTCATTAAACAAAAGACAGTCACGATGGACAGAACAACTTCGGTAAGCATTGGTTAACATTATAGAGTAATGACGCGGAGAACAACTGCCTTTCGACTTCGGTAAGGGTAATGTGAGGGCTCCTACTCATAAACACTATACGACGTCGCGTCGTACAACGATGCGGCGTCGTTTCACGATACGACGTCGCGTCGTGGAAATCTACGACACGACGTCGTAACGTGTCGATGCACGATACGACGTCGTGACGTTAGAAATTCACGATGCAATCCTGCGCAGTTGTTATTCAAAATTCAAAGATGACGGATGGTATTGAAGTCGATCATCTAATTAGCCTAGTCGAGCAGCGTACGGAATATGGGACAAAACATCTGAAGCATACAAGAATAAAACTGAAAAAACAACAGCATGGAATGAGCAGTAAGCAGAATGCGTCTAGTGCGGTTCATTTTTCGGAATGAACTAAAACACCACCTCACTGTATCGACGGCATCGTGCCGTGTATCGTGCGTGGCACATTACGTTACGATGTCGTGTTTTTTTACGATGCTCATCGTAGATTTCCACGACGCGACGTCGTATCGTGTTTATGTGTGGGAGCCCTTACACCCTTTATTACACAACAATACTTATTGAACTCCCTTTCGCCCGAACATCCTGACCGAACTGGAGAGAACGCGGTACACTTTTCTACTTGTAAACTGAAAAATCGTGTTATGTACGTCCACTTGTCGAGTATGCGACGACTCTCATACGCCTTCTAATATCCCTATACGTTTAAACGAACCGCCTGCTTGATTGCCACCCAATAAAATAAAAACTCGAATCAACATCTGCCTAGCCTTTTCCCAGCTATGTTGGGGTCGGCTTCCAGTCTAACCGGATGCAGCTGAATACCAGTATTTTACATGGAGCGACTGCCTATCTGACCTCCACAACCCAGTTAGTACTGGGTAATACGATACCCCTTGGTAAGACTGGTTGTCAGACTTTTTGGGCCACTGACTACCTGTAACGACTGTCAAAGGTCTACAAATGACACCCGGGACCAACGGCTTAACGTGCTTTCCGAAAAATAAAAACTCGAATGATTTTTCCAATTACAAACAATCTTTCCACGCGCCGTTGTAAATCTCGTAAGCAGTCATAAATATGTAATTAATTGTGCAAAAAAACTAATTGAAAAGTAAGTAGGCCAATCGAATGTTGTGCTAAAGGATTGACTCATATTGTCCATTACCATTGTAATCTGCATCTGCAGAGTTCCAAAAGCAAGCAAGATGACCTGTTTTTTTTGAACAACTGTACAAATTATGTCAATTAATAACCAAGCCAAACTGTGAAAACGGTTTGTGGGGCATAGTTCTAAAGTTAAGATTTTTATAAACCTTGTTTTGATAAATAAATTAAGAAAAAAAGAAAAGCCGTAAGCGTTAAGCCGTTGGTACCGGCTGTCATTTATAGATCTTTGACAGTCGTTAGGTACTCAGTGGCCGAAAAAGTCTGACAACCAGTCTTACCAAGGAGTATCGTATTACCCGGTACTAACTGGGTTGTGGGGGTCAAATAGGCAGTCGCTCCATGTAAAATACTGGTATTCAGCTGCATCCGGTTGGACTGGAAGCCGACCCCAACATGGTTGGGAAAAGGCTAGATAGATGATGATGAAAAAGGAAAATAAGTAAATGATGTTATATGTGGTGATCTTAACATTAATATTTTGAAGCGTAGTAATATCACATTAGAATTTAAATTTCAAATTGGCAACTAATCAGCCGAGTAGACTTTCTAATAACACAAGTCATGCATAGACCTTTTTGCGGATAATCTGGATAAGAAATGTAATTGTGACGTAATTGATTTTGCTCTTTCTGACCACATCTGTCAAATACTGAAGGTTCCAACCAAAAGAACACGTGTAGTAAAGCATTGGTATATCAAACGCCGTGACTATAATCTAGTTAACATAAATAAATTTAGGGATTGATGTTGGCAAAGTATTTCATTTTCGGAAATATAACAGGTTTAAGATTTTAAACTATCACTAACATTATTATAACTAGAAGACGGGATATTTACCATGTTTATTGTTTTCTTTGAGTTCCCGATATTTCCCGCTTTTTTTTTGTTTTTTTTTTATTTTTCGTCGTCTAGTTATATAGCAGGTTGATGATCCGAACACAGCCTTTAATAATTTTTTACACAGTTTGGAGATATTTACTTTTTTATACAACTTATGTTTTCCCTATAAGCGTATTACTAATATTAAAAAAAGACCACTGTGGGTGTCCCGAGAGCAGCGGTGGCCCATTGGTGCCGGTCCCGACTTAAGAGCAGTAAGTCGTGGGTTCGTACCCAGCAGGCATTACTTTGTGTAATTTATTTCATCACCACTGCTCTCAAAACGGTGAAGGAAAACATCGTGAGGATACCGGCATGTCCTAGAACCTAAAATTCGAAGACATGTGACATCTACCAACCCGCACTGGGCCCGCGTGGTGGATTATAGGCCATTCCCTCTCATAGAGAGGAGGCCTGTGTCCCAGCAGTGGGAACATTATAGGCTGCTGCTATGCTATGGGTCTCCCGAGGTATCAAAACATGCAGCAAGAAAAAAGAGCTCTCCTGTGGTGTTACGGGCTGTACCACAATGAACAAGACAAAAATACCGTTAAAAATTACTGACAAAAGTTTAGAAAAAATAATAAAATTAATGTAACGTGCTCAGAATAACTACAAGACCAAATCATCATCTTACAAGTCTAAAACTACGTAGGAAATAATTAACCAAACTAAATTTAATATGACCCAATAATAATTTAATCCGTAGCATTAAAAATTACACAATTAACGACTTCTTTGTTGATAAAATAAAACCTATAACAAATTACGGCATACAAGTGACTTGAAATATAGAAAAGAATAGTGGCTCAATGTTTACATCACCAAGCAATGAAAATGACATTAATGCTATAATTAAAACTTTGAAAAATGGCAGCAGTGTAGGTAATAGTAATCTCTACCAAAGTAATTAAACATGTAGCAAATTGCATTGATGGTATTTACCCAACCAACCTAAAACAGCTGTAATTAAACCATTACTGACGTAGTATGTTATTAAGTTCAATTCCATTGAACATTGCACGTGACATTTTGTATAATTTTAATTATTATTTTATTTTTGTTTGAACATTATTCGAATATTGACGTAGTAAGCTTACAATATTTTTTGACATTTACATATTTTTCTTTGTTTTTATTTTTGTCAAAATCAATTGATACTATATTCATACATTCTTTATTCTTTCAATGTTCGTGCTGTGCGCCTTTGTAATTCAATTCCATACTCCTTGCAGGATAGCCCTTCGTCAGAGATGTTCAAGGAACATTTCCTGTCAACATGATCAATATGTATGTATATTATATATGATTTTATAGGTATGTATATATATGTACTATATGTATTACGTATATTATATTGTATGCATGTAGTTTAGTTTAAAAAAATTAATTAATTTAAGTAACAGAATGGAATTGTAATGCACATAAGTACCTATATCCTCTTCTGTAAATCTCGCAGTCAAAATTTGGTTTGCTGTAAGAAAACCCAATTCTGGGTTAAGCTCGCCATTGTACATAAGCTATATTATTGCAATTTGTATGTATATTTGTTATTTTGTGTGCAATAAAGAATAAGAATGGAATAAGAATGTAATTATGTTATCAATTTTAATGTCATTGAGCTCTATGAATATTTGTACGCCTTCGGGTATAACATAGCGCGCTTGTTTTTTTTTTTTTATCAACTATTTATTTTACCAGTGTTAACAAATGAATAAATGACTAAAAAACTTTCATAACTTGCAAACAACCCGCGATGGAAACCTCATTATTTATTAGTCCGACTGAATGTTCCTCAGAACTTGATAATAAGTTGGGAGAGAAAATAATCATAGATACGCTTCCAATAATAATATTACACGTGGAGCAGCTTATAGAACCAAAAAAATGAATACAATTGAAAACGGTTTCTGGTTCAAATCAGCCTGTTACAGCATACAGTTCTTATATATCACGTCAAATTAACATAAGTAATTATAAGCCGAAGCCGATTAATTGGCTATCAACACAATCTTCGGCCGAAGGTGCGATAACCCCAAAAATTTCAGCCCAAGATTATCGAAAAGTAAATTATATTATGATTTAAAGGATCTGTTAAGGAGTTCGTGGCTAAATAATAATAGCCTCACGGGTCGATCTTCCAGGTTAGGCAGCTCTTACCAAGGACGCTCTGTGCATGGGTGACCATTCATTATCATATTGACATCATACTGAATTTCCTCTGTGGCTCTGGGGCGCACGTCATTTGTAGATCCTGGATAGCCATTACAAGTAATTAGTGGCTCGAAAGTTTGACAAAGGGTTATTTTTACCCAATAGGTACAACAGTGCTATGGAGGTCACATAGGCAGTCGCTGGTTGTCTTTTTTTCATGAACTACTGAGCAATGTAAGAAATCTTACCTCGTCGTAGATGCAGTGGACAAATCATCATCCCCTGATAGAGTGGAGATGGGCGACGGCACGCGAGCATCCTCCGAGTCCTCAGATGACTCTGGCACCGGTGACTCGGACGCCAGGGGCTCGGGTGCCACAGAGTCTGGCGCCGGGAGATAGTCCTGAGTGCAGCGGATCACGCCCGGCTTGTGGTTCTGCGTGTACGCCATGCCTGCTAGATCTGAGGACAAAAAATTAAATAAGATAAGCTAGATTCATGGTCAGAGATTTACACAGCAGCTTGAATGTCGACGGCAACTGTCAGGGAACGCAATTCGCCGAATAATAAATTAAAATTAAACTTATGTACCCTTTCTGGAAATTGTTAATGCTCATTATACTACACGGTCTGCTACTAAATTTCCTAGGGATTAAATACTCTTTATCTGTCTACCTATCGACAGCGTTGTGGTTTATATAATATCCAAAATTTGATTTAGTTAAACTAGTTGTACGTTCTCATAATATAACTGCTTGCTGTCCTTTTGAATATAAATACAATAAAATAGAATTCCTTATTGCACCGTCGCTTTGAGAGAACAGTGAGGTGATGAAATTAGCTTTTAATTTTGCAAACAGTAAGTGCATGACTGCCTGTGGTCGAACTCACCACAATGTGATTACAATGTGAAATAGGCACCAGGCAGTAATACAAACTGATCATCTCCTGACAAAAAAAACACTCATGTTGCCAGACCATCTGAGCTGTAATACAAAATGATCTTCTCCTGACAAAAAAAACACTCATGTTACCAGACCATCTGAGCTGTAATACAAAATGATCATCTCCTGACAAAAAAAAACACTTATGTTACCAGACCATCTGAGCTGTAATACAAAATGATCATCTCTTGACTAAAACAACACTTATGTTACCAGACCATCTGAGCTGTAATACAAAATGATCATCTCCTGACAAAAAAAAACACTCATGTTACCAGACCATCTGAGCTGTAATACAAAATGATCTATGAATATCGTCATAATGAATATCGTCTGTTAAACCGAAGTAGAATTTACTTTGTTTGTACCAGACCATCTGAGCTGTAATACAAAATGATCATCTCCTGACAAAAAAAAACACTCATGTTACCAGACCATCTGAGCTGTAATACAAAATGATCATCTCTTGACAAAAAAAACACTCATGTTGCCAGACCATCTGAGCTGTAATACAAAATGATCATTTCTTGACAAAAAAAACACTTATGTTACCAGACCATCTGAGCTGTAATACAAAATGATCATCTCTTGACAAAAAAAAAACACTTATGTTACCAGACCATCTGAGCTGTAATACAAAATGATCATCTCCTGACAAAAAAAACACTCATGTTACCAGACCATCTGAGCTGTAATACAAAATGATCATCTCCTGACAAAAAAAACACTCATGTTACCAGACCATCTGAGCTGTAATTCAAAATGATCATCTCTTGACAAAAAAAACACTCATGTTACCAGACCATCTGAGCTGTAATACAAAATGATCATCTCCTGACAAAAAAAACACTCATGTTACCAGACCATCTGAGCTGTAATACAAAATGATCATCTCCTGACAAAAAAAAACACTCATGTTACCAGACCATCTGAGCTGTAATACAAAATGATCATCTCCTGACAAAAAAAACTCTCATGTTACCAGCCCATCTGAGCTGGAAATCGAACCCAGCACCCTACGCTGTCTAACTTGGCGCTTCCGACCAGTGACCAACGACACAGTTACCGTTAACACTAAGGATTACCAATACAAGGAATAAAATATTAAATATAAAGATTTTATTGGGTTTTATCTTTAGGTTAAGCCGTGCTTGCCTGGGTTGGTCTGTGGATGGGTGACCACCCATTACATACCGAGTTTCCTCCGTGCCTCGGAAAACACGTTAAGCCGTTGGTCCCGGCTGTCATTTGTAGATCTATGACTGTCGTTACAGGTAGTCAGTGGCTCAAAAAGTCTGACATCCAGTCTTACCAAGGGGTATCGTATTACCCAGTACTGGGTTGTGGAGGTCAGGTAGGCAGTCGCTCCATGTAAAATACTGGTATTGAGCTGGATCCGGTTAAACTGGAAGCCGACCCCAACATAGTTGGGAAAAGGCTAGGCAGATGATGATGATTTTATTGGGTTTTACCATCAAGAATTTCTCAGTAGCTGCCAGGGATTCTGGATTTGTGCCCTGTTGATGACAATATGCTCGCCCCCTATTACCCCCGACTTAAACATAACTGATGAACCACTAGATACACCTCTGCCTAACCCTTCGGGGATCACAGACGGCATTTTATGATATGTAAATGTTATAATTATACATTGTCATGTTTATCCTGCAGCGAACCAGCTACGCACAATTCAGTGATCATTCTGACATTCAAATCTATAATTTGGCAGTGTACACTCACTCGATAAAAGATTTGCAGTGTGCCGTGCCTCTCAAATGTCACATGAAAGCAATAAAGTGACGTCACACAATTAGTCAATCATTTTATTTGCTTTATTCGCGGAGTAAAGTGGCGCTCTCACACTCACGTGATTTAGCACAAGAAAAGAGAAGCCTGTATCCAGCAGAGGATCATGTTTACTCTCGCCGAGATACTCCGAGGCCAGAGTGTATACAGGGTGGGTAAATAATCGTGGATCAAACGAAACAGGGCGATACTTGCATTCAGCATTTTCTTAGTAACGTCGCCAAGTTAATCCAACCTGTATGGATACAAAACGTCACTACCTCAGGTCCAGTTGAAAACCAGCATCAGGCACTAGTTGCCAGGCAGTTTGCTGAACTGGGCCTATTTGACGCAGCCGTGAGACACACATTATTATCTACTTTTTTAAATTTTTTGTTGTTGTTTAGATGTTTAAGTTGTTTTTGTGGCATGTGCCAAATAAACATGTTATCTTTTTTTCTTTCTTTCAAAAAATGTTTTTCTATTCGAAGCAGGGAATTGTTGAGATCTCTTTGCTCACTTTTACATCCTGCAATCTCGGAAATGTTTAACTTTCCTACATAAATGAACAAATGAAAACCCAACACATGCAAAGTGGAATGCGAGAAAGAAATGCGCTCGCTTTTTGAAGCTGAAGATGCAAAACATAACATTACGCCTTGTAGTCTCCGAAGGGTTGCGCAGAGGTGTACCTAATAGTAGGTACCTATATATCGGCAGCTATGTTTAAGTCCCATTTTTTTTTTTCGGATGGGTATTCATCAAATGACCCCTCCCCCCCCACTCTGGTCGAAGCGGAGGGGAGTGTCAGACTTGTACTGACTAAAACCCATCCATGTTCCTTCTTTGCCCTTTGTATTTCAGGGCCACGGTATCTCTTTCGAACAGTCCCACAGCCCTGGCAAGTCCCATGACTTAATAGGTGGCGAGAATATTGCCATCGGCCGAGCACAAATTCAGACTCCCTAGCTGCTACCGAGAAATCCCTGCTGGAAAATCCCACTGACACTTTTCCCCACCTGGGATCCAAATCCAGGACCTCATCGCGCAGCTGTAGCGCTTATGATCACTAGACCTATAAAGCAAACAATAAGATGCCGACCCCATGCATACATATGTCTGATGTGTTCTGATCTTACGTATGGATGGAGGCGTGTAGGACAGGATAGACACGGAAAACGAAAAACCCACCCAGCACTTGACTACAATATGCTAAGAAAGTTGATTGCAGTTCAGCATCCATTTAGCGTAACACATTTATTAATAAGCTAAATCCCTTAGTTTATTGAACAAATGTGTTACCTTTGAAAAATTCATCCGTACCGCTCGACAGCGTGAAAACGCAATGGATTTTAATTCAACAAATTGAATAACTGACACCACCAATCAATTGGGATTTTTTTACGAGCTGTCGAAACGGGATTCCCCTACCGTATGTAACATTTTGTATGGCAACAGCAGCCTGTGACATCACTCGCTAATTTCCTAACTCAATGACTCAAGTATTTATTGATGTCAAAGCGACTAAAAATCTAATTTTACAGTTTTAAAGTTTCAAAATTAATCGGGTTTTCTGGTCTAGAAATAATTTGTTATGTAGAGAACCATTAGAAACCATTACCATTATTTCTAATGGTGGGAGGTACTTTACGTGGGGCAAAATCAATAGGCTGTAAAAAGACAGTTCACGAAGCCGTTAACCAAGCATTTTGTACATTAAAATAAGTTACACTGCACAAAAATTACTACTAGGAATCGACTTTTTTTTTAATCTGGAAAATCACGGTTTAAGGTAACGCTCAATGTAATGTAGGTACTCAAAACATTGTGCTGATGGATGCATTGAATAGTACAGATACAAAGCAAACTTACCTATAACACTTAAACTTAAAATGTGAGAAAGTTGGAACTTGGACCTTCAATATCTCCTGTAAGTAGAAGGTTCTCAGGGATAGAACAGTGCAAAAAAATATCGCAATGATGGGAAGAACACGTGTCTTTCGGCTTCGTTTAAGAGTGTTTTACACTCTTTGTAACCGCTGCTTTCAAAACGTACAACTGAAAAATTTGAGACGTGTATTAAGGCCGCTATCCCGCAAAGGGCCAGTGTGGTGGACAGAGAGGAGGGAGACATGTTTTTCAGCAGTGAGTACGTTAAAGGATGATGGGACTAAAATTCAGCCACATTGTGTAAGGTCTCAACGTCTCATACGTTTATCAAAAGAATATAAACTCATTGTAGATGGCGCTACCAAAGCTAGGTCCTTTGGTGTCTTGGAATCAGCTATGCTAGCGCTATTAGCTAATTAAACCATCTTATGAGAAATAGCACTACTGCGCCTAAATGTAAACTTTTGTAACAGTTTTTAAATAAATTATTCTTATTAGGTTCACAGTTCCATTGCTATTTGTAAGCCAATACCTACGGGGAAGACAGATAAAAGTCCACGTAATGTATGTATATATAATAGCGAAATCTGATGTGTTGAATGGGTTTATTCCGTTTATTGTCACATTTTGAAGCCAGGTTTTAACATGACAAAACATGGCAACTCTTTTATACGTAGGTACATGAATAAAGATAAATGTATTGAAAAATACTTGCACAAAAGTGAGCTATAGAACTAATAGAAACCCCCCTTTTGAGTGAGCAAATTCAACGGTATGATTTACCGGTTTTAACTATTGGATATGATGCGTAATTTTTTGAGTGGGTAGGTACCTACTTGCCTTTCATGTTGTTTCTATGGTGCCTACAATATAACACACTTGTGCTTTTTGAAAGACTTGAAAGACTTAAAAGACTATTAAGAGGCAACAGGGGCAACCGTGGCCCAGGAACACAAAGGGCAAAGAAGGAACATGGATGGGTTTTAGTCAGTACAAGTCTGACACTCCCCTCCGCTCCGCCCAGAGTGGGGGGGGTCATTTGATGATTTCCTATCCGGAAAAAAAAAAAAAAAAAAGGCAACAGGGGCTGCGATTCTCCATACAAATGCATGGAGGTAAACCCTCCCTTTTTTCCAGGAATAACGCCTCTACAGCAATATTTTTTCTTTTTCATAAAATCAAGTTCTGCCGTAGACACTTCCCTGTCATTTCCTTTTTTCAGTTACTAATAAGTAAAAAAAAAATATGACCCTCCTCAAATGACGAAAATGCCCAATTTATATGGCCGTGATTAGGGGACTACTTGACAAATTCGTTTTGTACATAAAAGATATCCATATGAACCTAGACATACTCTTTCTTAAAATTTTAATTGCAAAAATAATTGAATCGGCTCAGTTTTCGAGGAGAAAAGAAGGGAATATGAAACGTCGCCGTCGATGTCATCAAAATTTTTGATATAATCAGTCTGAGCTGCAGCTGTCCCTGTCACACTGTACGTGGGCAGGCTTGACGCAGCGCGATGGCAGTAGTTTCTTCAAATACCTACTTTTAAATTTCCTCGCAGGCCCTGTTCCCTCTTAATGGTTTATATTATTGTGATTGTGAACTCGCGGCGCACACTATCGGTTGACCCCTCGATTTGTAAAGGTTTTTTCTTCTGTGCTGTTTTAAATGATATGAATAGAATAGTACTCACCAGCTTCATTTTTCTTTTTTTTTCTATGGATTTTAGGTTAGTATAGGATAGGATAAAGCTTATTAATTTAATATTAGTAGAATAATGGTCTTCTCAAAACTTCTTAATACCAAAAAATAAACTTACCTATTGACTATTGTACGGTCACAAAAAACATTAAGTAAGTATTTCAAATGAGTTTTTTTTAAACCAGACTCTGTTTTTCCAATACCTATCTGTTCTCATTGTTTATATTACCTACCTATGTACCTACTGGTATGTATCCGCTGGTACAGTCGCCAGAGCATCAAGTTACTACAAACTGTCTTTTCTCGTTCGATTTTGAACTTAGCAATCAACTATTTATGGTTTAAAATAATTTGGAGAAATTTGACAGTTAAGTTTAAGTTCCAAAGATATAAGCAAATACTATACAGAGTGTAACAGAATAAAACTCAAAACCTCCGGCGAGTCAGACCATGAAACTGAAACACTTTAAATAAAATTTGTTCTATGACTTTTAAATTCATTAGTTTTTTTAGCTTACTGTATTTAGGTACATGCTGATCGCGTCAATTCCTATGGAAACCATGTCCATTGAGTATCATTATTTTACATTAAAAGTTTTAGAACTACAATTTTTCAGTTCTTCTGAAATCAAATTGAAACTTACGGTCATAAAGTTAATATTCCAGAACAGAACATCAATTCGAAAACGGATACTTGTTATGGTATGGAATACATTGCTTACCTAAGAAGGTACCTACTTACCTACTGCGTTAGGTACCTCAGTAATTGGTACCTGCAAAGGAATACCTGCAATGATGTTTGGGAATTTGGACACTAAGTACGCAGGTTTAGGTGGGTAACCTAAACCTGCGTACTTAGTGTCCAAATTCCCAAACCCGGTATGCGCCAAGTTATACAATTATCGGCCGGGGGTTCGTTGCCTTGACAACGGAGTGCACCGCGCGCTCTAGACTTATACTCAGATATAGAGTAGAGGTCATTCAACCCGCGCTGCACCCAAATAAACACCAAATTCTTAACAAATATTCAACATAAAAACTTTACAACGCTTTTTTAATTAATAGATAAAGCTAAACTTAAGTTTAATAATTCTGAGGAATTAATATTAGTTGCTATTTGATACATACCTTTAGGCGGCTTAGAATTTTAGTCATCATAACTCGTGAATCGAGATTAGATTCGAACCGACTAAAAATCACCATTTATAGCCAAATTGCATTTACAAAATATTTCTCACACACTTATCACATATTCTAGCACAATTCTAACATAGTATTAAGGTTTATAACAAGTTAAATACTGTTTTATACACTATTTACCTTTATTTTCAATGTTTTGAATGTTCAACTTGGAAAACTAACAATAACAATCAAAGCGACGCGACGTCTAGTGAAGTGAATGAAAACTAAGTGAGACCGTAATGAAATGGTTCTGGAATTGTAAGCAAGATGGCACTAGTGACGGTAACGGGACAGTTAATTTTTTCTTTGTTTTCGAATAAATATTTTGATAATGTTATTAAAAATATTACTAACGTGATATTTTTCTCGTCAAAATCATTTAAAACAATGGGATATTAATTCACCTTAATTAGTATTCCGCATTACTTCACTAGATGGCGCGATTGAGACGATAAACGATTCTTAACTAACATCAGAGATGGCGCTGTTCTCCAAATAAACGACATCCGTGAGATTGAATTGGAAATATTTTAATGTTAAATCTTTTTTTCTCAATGAAACCATTAGGTACATTTTTTTCATTGAATTTTAGGAAGTCGGTTGCCTAGGTAGAGTAGCTCGTGGCTTAATAATAACAGCCGCTAGGATCGATCTTCTGGTTAAGCCGCGCTTGCTTAGGTCGGACCGTGGATGAGTTACCACCCATGGCATACTGAGTTTCCTCCTTGCCTTGAAAAGCAAGTTAAGCCGTAACCACTATTGATCCCGGCTGTCAATTGTAGATCTTTCACAGTCGTTGCAGGTAATTAGTGTCCTGAAAGTCTGACTGGGTAGGTAATACCTACATTATTACAGTAGGGTATTCAATATAAATATACAAATATGTATAGTAGGGTAATACCAATATTAATATTGTATTACCCAGTACTAACTGGGTTGTGGAGTTCAGATAAAGGCTAGGCTGATGATGAGGCATGGTAACAAGATAAATAAAAGCTTCTAAAAATACATTTTTTACAACCTATTATTTATTTAACCTGTAAATAAGTACCTACCATTATTTTTATTTGTAACTTTAGCACTCTAGATTAGTACCAATCCAATGACAACTTACACGCGTTACGAGGGAACCAACATACTGACATACAAACATAGACGAGTAGGTACTTTACAAACAAAGCCAGTGCGATTCGCGATACATTTATATAACAACTAGCTTTTGCCCGTGGCTTTTCTCGCGTTAGTTTAGAATTTGACAACCTAGCGGTGTGAAATACACTTTGGGACCTATTCTCATACCTACCAAATATAAATAAAAACTAATTTTTAATATTTTATACGCAAACCCTGCGTAGGGAACATAACTGTTTTTGACATGGAAAGAAAAATTCCAGTGCGAGCAGGGTTTGAACCTGCGACCTTCCGATTCAGTACACCGGATGTCTTAACCAAATAGACCATCGCACCCCGCTCACAAGTCCCGAAATTTTTCGTTCCATTAATAACGTCTTACGATGACGTTAGCGCCATCTATTTAAGAAAGTATCGAACTAACTTAAACCAACACGTTGACATTGCAGTCAAATCAATGTATAGAAGTCGCCATACCAAACTAATTTTTTTTCGGGATCTGTGAGCGGGGTGCGATGGTCTAGTTGGTTAAGACATCCGGTGTACTGAATCGGAAGGTCGCAGGTTCAAACCCTGCACGCACTGGAATTTTTCTTTCCATGTCAAAAACAGATAAATAAAAACGTTCATAATATCGGTAGAGCCGTTTCGGAGGAATGCGATCACGAACACCGTGACACGAGATTTTTATTACAGGGTTAAACAGACCCTTCACATAGCCGTCAACCAAGCATTCTGTACATCAAACTAAGTAACTTTCCGCAAAAACTTATTGCTGGGAAACGACTTTTTTTTTGGGGTCAAAAATCACATTTTACGGTAGGACTCGATGGAAAGCACTCAAAACATTGAGCTGATGGATGGATTGAATAGTACGGGGGTCGTGGAGGTGTGTAAAGTCTTACAATAAAAACATGTATTTAAAATAAAACTTGTGAAAAAGTTGGAACTTTGACCCTCAATATCCCCGTAACTAGAAGGTTCCCAGGTATGGTCTAGAATAAAAAAAATATCGAAAAGACGGGGAGAACAAGTGCCTTTCGGCTATGTTAAGGGTCTATTTACATCCTTTATATAAGAAGATATAATTATAGGTATAGATTACCCTTCGTATACCTATAAAAATTAAATATTGGGGAACATGGCTCTCCTTGTGAAACAGTCGGTAATGATAAATTTTTTATTTTTTTTTTCTTTATTTATTTAGGGACATTTATAATCGTAATGCTTATGTCAGTCCCATCGTAGGCCTGAATACAATTTTCCAATTTGTTTCCATTCACGTAATGCATCCGTGCAATGGACCGGAGATCAGGTACCTAGTAAATGTTTATCATGTTATTGCCCGATAACTTTGTCGGTTCTTTCGTGGAAGAAAAAGTAAGTGGGTATTGTTATATTGATTGCAGTCCTGTGAGGCCGTGGGCTTCAATTTGACTCTATTACTGAGAATAAAATATTCTGAATAAATCTAACCGCATCAGTGATGAGTGAAGCCATTGCGGTAAGAATTAAATGATCAGATAAATACTAAGTAATAGAGTTAAGTTACAAGGCTTGCAGATCAATCTAACATTCACTGCCATTGTACATTATGGCGAGAAGAAATTGTACTCTCTGAAGCTTAGATCCATTTTTAGTCAATTTCTACAGTAGTTATCTACAGTAAGCACTGTCTAAGCTTCCACATTCAGATCTATGTAACCGAAAAAGCCTCAACTCCTATCATACAGGCTGTCCTAGTTCAGATGTTGAGACCACATTGATGTAAAGTTTATTGAAGTTATAGAAAATTTATTTATTATTTATTATATTAGGTCATTTCATGATTTCCAATAATCATGAAATGACCCCCCCACTCTGAGCGGAGCGGAAGGGAGTTGCAGACTTGTACTGACTAAAACCCATCCATGTTCCTTCTTTGCCCTTTGTGTTCCAGGGCCACGGTATCTCTTTCGAACAGTCCCACAGCCCTGGCAGGCATCGGCCCTTGCGGACCCCTACTTATTTGCTGACATCTCTTTGAGGCGCACGTGGAACACGAACGCGCCGTCGACACGGCCTGTCGTCATAAGACGGCCGGACGGCGGGCTGGCCCATAACTCGCCGTCCACAGGCCCGCGCATACGGTGGCCGGGAGCCTCCACGTGACCCCCGACGCCCAGGGCGTCTCCCGCGGCGCCCGTCACTTCCTTCACTAGCATGTCTGCTTCGCAGAAGGTGGTAACGGCTTCCTATTCCCTCTCGCTCCGGACCATGGCTTGAACCAGAGCCGGACGCGAGAGATCGCCGCCGCCAATCGCCGCTACGAGGACACGGCAGTGCTCCGCCCAAGCGGGGCAGACCTCTACGGTGTGCTCCACCGTGTCCTCCGGAGTTTTATTATATTATCCAACTTGGTAATATTTATACGTAATAAGAACGTCTTCTTACCTAGGGGTATATTACCCAATACCCAGTACTAGCTGGGTTGTGGGGGTCAGATAGGCAGTCGCTCCATTTAAAAGGGTAAGCAGATGGTGATGAAAAACATTTTTTACCCGACTACGGCAAAGCCAAAAGAAAGGGTTATAGGTAATAATCTTAGGATTATATTTAAATATATGTTTGTAACATTTTTATGCCTAATTTACTAAGTCGATTTCGATTCGCTATTACGGTCCGAGTGACATAGGCTACATTGTTCGTAACCAAAATCAAATTGGCGGATGCTCCATCCAAAAAAGTGGGAGTCGTCGGTATAAAATCTATAAATAATAATAACCTATCGAATCGCACGTACTATATGATAGAATACATGACATATTTAGTAATGGTTATACGAGAACCGATAATAAAAATAAAAAAATAATTCTTGCATTTACATTTTTAGCTGCCGGTTTTGTCGTAGTTGGGTTTCGATTTTTAACTTTTTCTAAAAACCGTTCTAAAATATTTTTTCCTATTGTCAGACCCTATAGACAAGTAGAGAATGGACACCATATGGATATATTAAACACGTGATGAATAATCCTAAGAGCCCAAACAGGACGTTACTTTCTTGTTGGGCACTGCTTTTGGCCCTTTCTGGATCCATCATCAGCCCAGCTTCAGGGAACCATAGTATTCCACTGTCACCAAAGTTACACAAACGTATGTATGTCTTACAGATCAATCGAATGATAGCAGCTCAGCTTGGAAAATGCATTACAAAAGAAACAGTGAGACAGACTTCATGATACGCAAAAATGATTCAGAAGTATCTACGTTGCCAGAGAGATCCGAAGCCTGATATAGGTGCCTGCTGCAAGCGTTGGGTGTGTACTGCAAATAGCATCTTGTACTGCGAGCCGTTTTTTTACCATTATACAATTACCTACCATAAGTTTGAATTTGTGTAATGAGGCCTCAAACTGAACTTCTCAGAACCTTTACTAAAGCATGAAAGTAAGTTTCATGATGATAACTCTATTCTTATATTCTAGGATTGATTATTTTACAGTTGTGTGTGATTTGTGATTTTCTAGTTACCTACCTAATAATCCAGTAAGAGAGAAGGCCAGGTTAGATTTTTCGCGCGTTTTTCTCAAAGTCTTAAAACTTAGTGTGCGCTGAACCCACAATATAACGAGATTTTCCATCCTAAATGTGAGCTTGATTAACTGAGCACGAAAAGTATTCTACATAGCGCACAGTTGATGAGAAGACGACAGCGACGTCTTTGAAAGAAAATATCAATAGTTTTAAAAAGTTCGAGATGGCGCAGGAGAACAGTACCTACCTGGAAGGATATAAGGGGAGGGCTTTGAGGAGTATTGAGAGTGAAACCCACAGGCACTTGATCTTACGCCCCTGTAACGTTGGAGGAGAGACAGTCAGAATATTGCTCGATATATCAGTCGTCGAGGTGCGAGGTAACCTTGACTAGATGTCGAAGTTCCTTTCACCTTTGCAAGTCACAATTCATTTAGCACAACACAACACTTTTGTTTTAAAATAGTTTTTGATCTGTTAACACAAATCAGTCCCTATGTCGCGACTTAGGGTGAGGCCAAACGAGCGTAATTTTTTGAGCTGTGAGTCGCGTCAAATGAGTCGCGGAATTAACACTGCATTCGGTTTCATATTAAACAAATCATTTTTCGTCGCCGTGTGGCACAAACAGGACTTTAATAGGAAACCGAATGCATCGTAACTTCTGTGACTTGTTTTACGCGACTCACAGCTCAAAAATTTATGCTTGTTTAGCCTTGTCCAAAAGAGGATTTCAAAAATTCTCCTTTGGCCTCCCGGACGTGAACTGCAATGAAGTTGTGTTCCTTTTTCGACAGCACTGATTTTAGGTAAGTAACTGAATAGGTTGCTATAAACACAGCTTGAAGAATGGGAAATTTTCGAATCGTCCAAGACAGTGCTTGTGCTTATAACCAGGATCACCAATTGCAGAACCGTATGCACTCTCGATGACCTCGAACCAAGTCAGCCTATCACAATCCACTGAGGGACACAAGCCTCTGCTTAGTTGCCCCACAATATCCCGTCCACCCCTACCACATCCAGACGCCTCTCTCTAGGATCTGAATACATATCTAAATCGGCCTACTGGGAGCGAACAGTGTAGTTAAATGAACTGTTTGATACAAAAAAAAAACTGAACACTCGTAAAAATCCGCTATTTTCTTGTTTTTTTTTTCAAACCTCGTGTCACATTTTTCTTCACAGGCTGTACCGTTGTAGATTAAGTAAGCATCTTTAACCAAAGATAATTCATAATCTTATTATCATAGCTAAGACAGACCTTCCATAGTAAGGTATACTTTAGTGTAAGTGTAGGTGGTAGTTTAGGGTCCTACACTGAAACATAACCGGGTACTTCTCGCCCACCCCTCTACCCGCCTCCACACCCGATATGATGAATGTGTCAGCCGGAGCTAGAAATCCACTTAAAATCTGTAATATACCTACACTTATACACAGGGTGGAAGGGAGACATCTACCCACAAACCCCCCCAGATTTGTATCAAAGAAATTAAAAAAAAACAGCTGGTGCGGTGCGGATAGTTTTTGACTGTGTAGGTATTGCACATTTGTAGGAAAGAGCTGTTTTTTTACTCTCCCTGTATAGGAAGGTACGTACTTAAGGTAAGGCTGAAAACGTCTTTAGAAACAGATTTGTAGTAAACAAAAAGAAGATATTTTTAGATTAGGATGTGACTGTCTCTTGAAATTTAATCGACATCATTTTATCACCGGGCCATTGGAACGTAGACAATTTTTCGTTACGGTCCGTTCAGACTAAATACCCACATATTAATCGAAAACTATTGAAGAAATTCTCATTCGAAACACAATTTAAAAAAAAAAACATATTATCGATATTATAATTATACTCGATATGTTTTTTGAAATTGAAAAATGATTCTCAGACTAATGGGGTCTACCCACCACAGCCTCCGGGTTTGTCGGCAACTTTTGGCTTTGGTGTGTAGATAGGCTCCATAAGGATTATTGCAGTAGTCAATAAATACTGGATCCAGAAGATAAAAGAACCTGTGGCAAAGGATCAAAGCACCAAGTGTGCCTATCAGTAGCGAAGGGTCAATTTTTGTAAGAGGTAAGCCGGAGTAGTCCATATAATACTGACTGTGCCATTTTTCAAAGCGAAGCCGGTAAGAATCGAGTTCTATGGAACCTTCGCCACTGGTATCTATATAAACATGTATCTACACTACGCGTAGTAGCAGTCACGGAGTCTGAATTTGTATCCGGTTGATGGCAATAGCTTCGCCTCCTGTTACATGGGACTTAAACATAACTGTGGAATTGTAGCCTAATAATTTATCTTTAACAAAAAGCCTTTACGTGTGATTGTTTCAGGCATTTCCGTTACTCTTTGCCGGCAAAGTGAACTACTGTCATGATTTCCAAATATAATAAGATTTGGTTTTTATTTTATTTATTTAATACTAGCTTATGCTCGCTGCTTCGTCCGCTTGGAGTTCGATAATTGTCACACGGGAGTATGATCCCGACGGACAAAAAGTATCCTATGTGTTAATCCAGGTTATAAAGTATCTGTGTGCTAAATTTCATCCAAATCTGTTCCGTAGTTTTTGCGTGAAAGGGTAACAAACATTCATCCATTCATCCATCCTCGCAAACTTTCGCATTTTTAATATTAGTAGGAAGTAGAATAGTAGGTTGTAAAAATAAATATACTATTGATAGTACCTATTCGATTTGACCAAGGAGTCTATCAAAAATCCTTAGATTTGATTAGTACTTTTCTGTCGAATAAAAGAAAATATTGATTTACACCGCCAAAAAGAACGGTTTCTCAAAAAAATAGATAATTGTATGGTTGTCTTCAAGAAGTTATCATTGCTATTATTATTGAAAAACATAATAAGTTTTGTAACTGCTTTATAAATACCAAGTTGCGTATTTAGTACATACCTATGCGCACAAGATTATAAATAAATTATTGTTATTGATACATACTGGTAAAAGGCATATTTTTTACAATAGGCTAAAACACACTAAATGTGAACGTACCTACAAGCAACCAAACGGAAAACTAAATCGTACCGATAAAAGCATACTCATAAAATGGTCCAATGGCAATAAAATTCAAAATGCGCCAATGCCTTTGTTTTTGCCAATGTGATTATTTCAGGCCTTTCCGTTATTCTGTACCGGATGTGTAGGCAAAGTTGCCCGCCACGCTCGAATACGTAGCCAGTGCAAAATG
This sequence comes from Noctua janthe, assembly GCA_910589295.1. Lineage (NCBI taxonomy): Eukaryota > Metazoa > Arthropoda > Insecta > Lepidoptera > Noctuidae > Noctua > Noctua janthe. The sequence goes on from OU342552.1 coordinate 11,473,980, forward strand.
TTATCTTATTTCCTCCACACTGAAGGTTCAACCTCCAGATACAGATCTACCGACAAATAATTAGTTCATTGACGTTAATTGAGTTCTAATATTTTGTAATTAACTTTATTTTCTAACAGTACTGGCATACGGGGCCATTACTTTTTTGTTTTTGAATGTAAGGACTTTTACTTAATGTTTTGAAAGAAATTGATGCAACTGTTTATTTTTCACTAAAATTAAATTCTTTTGATCGGTGTGTTGACAAAACATGTTGTCTTTAATTTACTGCCTAAATAAGAGCACCTCGTTTTCGCCAATAGGATTGCCTATGATAAGTAGGTATGTTTTTTTAACTAACCGGTTTTTAAATATGATAAATATATATACGAACGACAGATTGCATGATTTTACTAAATCGAACACTTATTATATTATACTGCCTTATATTAATAGATATACCCTTAGATTAATGTTGAGCCAAAAATGATCTAAGCACTTATCCAAAGACATTCAAATATTTACGAGCGATACACGGAACAAGACGAAGAAAATCGTAATCCAATATTTTTGACTAGGTACTTTGCAACAAATCGGTTTGTCTAGCCGACCGCCCGCTTGTCAGGTAGCATTGAATTCGTATGTCAAAAAAAATATTGTCATAGAATAATTTTCATCCCAAACTTTTCGTATGTTTGGGATGAAAATTATTCTATGACAATATTTCCAATGTCCGCTCTATAAGTCTTAAATGTTACTGGGTGGGTGCAAATCGATAAGAGCTCTGTATGGTTCCTTAGAATGACATTAATTTAAAGGACACTGGGACCTTTCTGACCCGCTAGCTAATTTTTGCAAACAATAATGAAACAAATATTTATTTTGTACCCTATCACAATGTTTTCTTATTTAACCCAAAGGTTGACTGGTAGAGAATGCCTTGTGGCATTAAGTCCGCCTATGTACCACTATTGTACATGAAGTTTAAATAAATAAATAAATAAAACATATGGTAGTTATTAGATATTATTACGTACATCCTAAATGTGTTGTTTTTTTTTAAATATATAATGGGCATGTTGAGAAATGAGCATCGCTCAAACAAGAAATAGTTTGCACTTTTTGCCAACTCGCTATCACATTTATTAAAGATGAATCGATTTCATAATTACGAAAAATGTGTCTGTTGTCCGGTCGTTGGCGTGTTGTCATAGATTATGATAATTAATAAGCATAGCATAGCATAAGCATAATCAGCCTATTAATGTTCCCACTGCTGGGACGCAGGCCCAAGGGGCAATGGGCTATAATCCACCACGCGGGCCCATTGCGGGTTGGTAGATGTCACATGTTTTCGATTTTTTTTGATTCCAGGACATGCCGGTTTCCTCACGATGTTTTCCTTCATCGTTTTGAGAGCAGTGGTGATGAAATAACTTACACAAAGTAATGCGCCTGGCCGGGTTCGAACTCACGACTTACTGCTCGATAGTCGGGATCTCCACCACTGGGCCACCGCTGCTCTGGCATAATTAATAAATAATGATTTATTTTTATGAATAACTGTACTTTTTTTTCTTTTATCAACCAATCTAGGTTGAAGATCAAATAATTCTTATAAAAATAAATAAAGGCACGTAATCTATTTATGGACTAATAAATAGTAATGAAAGCTATAAGCAATTAGCATATTAACATCCTAAAACTTAAGGAATATATTTTATTATGATATGAAATATTTTCCTAAGTATCTCATTATTCCCATTACTCACAATAATGCGCCTAACTCTGTTATATCTATATATCTCAGGCTTTAAAATAAGGTATAATTCGTCAATGTTCGCCGTGGGTATTTTTTCCATACTTAAGGTCCCAATGTCCTTCGCAGTTCAAGGTGCTTATCAAGAAAATACATCCACTTGCCAAACTTGGTCCATTTATTTTAGTTCTGTATTGCACAGATAAGTTGGTTGTAATGTAAAGATTTGTGAAGTAGTACAGGGGTCGTCCATTAATCACGTGAGGCTGGAAAGGGGGGGAGGGGGATTCGGAAAAATCACGAAATATCACTAGGGGGAGGGGCAGGTGTAGTGAGATATCACGTGTATTTATTTTTTCTTTGAACGCGCGATTTCTAAACCGAAAAGCGGTGCGTGACCTTGACATTTTTATCACGGTGCTTATTTTTCCAGGATTAAATTAGATTATACCTGTTAACCTGTATTTAATGATAATATTCTGATTTTTTTTAAGATACTTTGTACCAAAATGTGATTTTGGGTGGGAGGAGGGAGGGGTAGTCTAAAACTTCACCACGAATCACCATGGGGGAGGTGGGGGTTAAAAATTTGCTAAAAAACATCACGTGATTAATGGACGACCCCACAGCAATTTGACTCACGATCTTTTGAGCAGTGCTTTGTTTTTGCCTCCAGTCATCTATGGAGCTGGTCAATTGATTTAAGATATTGCTATAGGCTGTTGCCCACAGCAGCCATGCAATTGACCACATCATTACATAGATTTATTGCAGGCGATATAGTAGCGGTGTCCTTGTCTCAAATCAGAATTGATATATGAAGTGACAGTAGGCAGGTCTCTTATTTGACTTAAACATAACGGAAGTAACGTAGGTGTAGGTACTATAAGAATACCTCGGCCTAAGCCTGTGGGGATTACAGGAGTCGTGTCATAATTATAATTTTTGTCCAACCTTTCATTTTCTAGAACAAGCTTACTCTAGTTCAAAAGTAAAATGTGGCACACATTGGTAATCAGAAAGAAAGGTCTCAATTACAATGATGTTACATCGTAAGCTACAATCATTGTGACGTCGATAGATACTTAACAGTAGGTAAATTGTACCTGACCAGAAATCAGGAAGCTATAAAGAAATTTTTATTGGCATCAAAATTATACGTACAAGTAAGTAAATCAACATTCTGTCTATCCAAGAGAAATTAGCTAAAAGTTATAATTAGCTATTACTAGAATGTACGGAATATTCGAGTCTTCTTGCAAATCTATTTGCGTCAACTTAAAAGTGACCTCATAACGTCGGTAGCCAAAGTCACAACATAATCGTTACAGAACTAAATTCGCCTTGCAAACTTTTTTCTTTGAAGGTTAAATTTAAATATTTCCTGATCTGTCGACATCAATGCCAAGTATTGCGCCAGAAAGCAACCTCTGGAACCGGCAGCCTGTCTTCGGCTCGAAGGTTACCTCCGTTTTCCTGGAAACCTGTGATTGATCACGTAGGCCTAGATGAAACTATCGGAAGCTTAGAAACAATGAGATTGCTAGCTTAACGTGTTTGTGTAATACGCCGTGATTTCCTTAGATCTATACATATATATGGTCTAACTATTCGTACACGAAATATTTTCAGGGAATCATTTAACGGCTATAACAAAGCCATTTCAAGGGTTTTTTTTTTATCTGAGTATATTTTTTATAAAAATAAATAATTTAAAATTACTTGACCCACAAAATAAATACTAGCTCCTTATTTTTAAGCATCCATTACGGTAGTTTACTACGTCGTATTTACCTACTGTCATTGTTAGAATATGGGAGTAATGGTTTTATGCAAAAAGTCTCAAAAAATTTTAGGAATATAATAATTATGTAAAAAAAAACACTCAGATATTTTTTTTTTCGTTGCTATGGCGACTTTACGACTTATAGAAGTTATTCTTAAAATATATCGTGTATGAAAAGCCTTATATTAGAAATCCAATAGTCTCTGTTTGTGTGTGAATCTATCTATCAGTCTGACTGCCTATCTTTACACTTTTATGCCTTTACGCCTGAAAAGCAATCAAAAATGAAAATGAAAACTAAGCTATCTTTAGGATAGTTTAGGATATAGGATAAGTTAGTATGTCATCCTGGTAGAAAATAAGTTCTTGTGAGATAATTCCGATCTCCAAGCGGATGAAGCTGCAGGCAAAATCCAGTCGCTTGCCAATGTCGGGCAGATTGCTTGCTAATTTCTGTCCTTGGCTTTTAGTCATTTATAACATACAAATTAATGCAAAGTTTGTTTAAGAAATATAAAAAAAACATTAGTTTAGGTTTAAAGATATTTATTCTCAAAAAAGACACAAAGTCACTTACATGAGAACAATACTTAATATAACTTATATTTAAAGTTCGTCACAGACGTCACGGTAGCACTTATTATATTATAATATAATACGACCATCCAATGAATTCAAATTTTAGAATTTGTGATCAAATGTTCCGCTAAGAGCGAGGCCCCATTAGTGCGTTGCGCTGCGTTGCGTCGCGTCATCGCAACGGAACAACGCATTGTATGCCACACCTGTGTTGCGTTGACGCTGCGCCAACGCAACGCAAGAGGGTATGCACGCCGACGCAGCTGCGTCTCAGTTCAGCCTTTGCAATGGATAGAGCAATCACTGTCCGTCGTCGCAGCGGAGCTCCGACAACGCAGCTCATCACCCTCCCTCCCGCTTCGTCTCTTGTCCGTCGATCCGTTGAAACGTCGCGCGCGACGACGCAACGGTCTAATGGGGCATGTCATAAAAAATGTATGGAAAACGACGCAGCGACGACGCTGCGAAGACGCAACGCAGCGCAACGCACTAATGGGGCCTCGCTCTAACAGAGTTTTGAATGCATTGAATGAGTGTAATTTTTTAATACATGAGGGTATTTTGTTGTAAAATTGTGCTCCTTCAAATGTTAACATTTTTTTGCAAAACTTAGTTCTCATCTTCGGCAAAATCAGAAAACTAGCTCGGCGAGTGCTACGTTGGGTTTACACTTGTTTCACTTTTATAAACGATAAATTAGTCTGTATGCTTTTGTTGAGTGCCTTACGAATAAAAATACATGTATTGTAAATATATAACTGTCTAATGTTCATTATTTTGCTTATTCGCTTAATTAAAATGGTTATCCTAATCCTAACTAATATTATAAATGCGAAAGTAAGTTTGTTTGTTACCTTTTCACGTCTAAACCACTGAACCGATACTCCTGCAATTTTGCGTATACGGTGTCAGATATACAGAAACTGACATAGGGTACCTTACATCCCGAAAAACGGTACTGTCCCCGAGTAAAACAAAAATAACGTTCTTATGATAATAGATGGCGCCACGTGTCTTTCGAATCATGATTGAATTATATTATTACAAACAGAAAACAGCCCGAATTGATAATCAAATTCTAAATTAGCGCGAACGAAGCCGCGGGTAAAAGCTAGTATTATTATATTGCAAGCGATACAAATAACTAGGTGGACAAAAAATAATTATAATTTTGTGACCAATAGTGAGTCAGACTCTTAACGTGTAGTTCCGGCTATAACATACAGGGAGCTATCATGTTTTGTATCCATATCCTTAATGACAATATAAGTAATATGTATTACCTATTAGTATGTCGGCAATGACGAGAAATGATCGCAGAAAAACCAAGTGGCAATAAAATAAATCACAAGTTATATGTTGAAGTCGTGAGTCTTAATTGCCTAAAGATACTCAACCTATTATTATTGTTTTGCCGAAGGTTAGCACGACCAGCCAACAGAAGCAGCAGCTGTCACGTTCCTACTGCTGGGCACTAGCCTTTGGGAGAGGGAGTGGACTGTACTGCAGTACGCGGACCCAGTGCGGATTGATAGACGTCATTGTTCAGAACATTTTAGAAACTGGTACCTTTCATTGTAAATATAAACGTAATTGAAGATGTTTTTATTTTTTGTGGAATGGGTATTTCTTTCCCGATTAAGATTTTCTTTAAAGCGCCGTTTTTTTACTCACTTATGTTCCTAAAAGGTTGCTTCGACGCGAAAGGTTATGGCAAAGTGCTTTCTAGCGGCTCTCTAGTTGGCTTTTAGGAGCGACCTTTACTTTGCCTAGATTACTAAAAGGATTTTATTTTAAATTTACCGTGTGTGTTAGGAAGGATTAGGACTTATTCATACCCTTAATCATCATAGGCATCCATTCTAACCGGATGCAGCTGAATACCAGTATTTTACATGGAGCGACTGCCTGTCTGACCTCCACAACCCAGTTAGTACTAGGTAATACGATACCCCTTGGTAAGACTGGTTGTCAGACTTTTTGGGCCACTGACTACCTGTAACGACTGTCAAAGATCAGTATGACAGTTGACAGATAGTCTAAAATCACTGTCCTGTCGTTTCTATTTTTCGTCTGACATGAGGAGGTCTTCGTCATGAGGTAGGCCACTGTGATCACAGAATCTATACTTATATCTTTGGTTCTGCTGATCCGATTTTGAAAATGCTTTTATTGACGGGAAGCATATATCCCTGAGTGTCATAGGCTATGTTTAAAACGTTGAACTAGGATAATTTCCAACTATAATCCGGTCACCGAATACGGGTTGCAACCGAATTGGTCAAAACGACCTAATGTAAATGAGCCATAATGCGACCGAAGGTGCGGAAAAAATGGGAATGAACATTATGAGCTGAAAGAACAGTACTGAACCCACGCCAAAGCTTGTGTCTCGAGGTAGGCACCTTCCACGTGTTTGGTACATTCTATGTTTATTGTGAGTTAGGCCTCAACAGAAGTTCTAGGGTAGATCCAGGGAGGTTTTTATTTTTTGTTCTCAATGTGGAAATAAAAATAAAAAAGGAAGTTTTATTAGACGTAGTTTGCTAGCACACCGTCACTGTTGGGGTGATTGTGGAGATTGCAGATGTGATATGACCCCGTGCGCCCGTACCTACCCCAGCTAGAAGTGACGAAGAAAGCACTGTGTAGTTTAGTCAATAAGAGTCTCATCCATGAAGATTTCCGAACGTAAAAAAGCAGTGATCGATATTATCAAGATAATTATTTTACTTGGTAATTATCATGATAATTAGCCATGCTGATTCATAACTTGAACTTTAATTTTTTTTTTAAGTTGACGCTTTTCTCAAAACGGCTAATCGCGTTCAAGTATACGTTTCAAGTACTGTTTTTTGATTTTACCTCCTTTATTTATCTTAATACAAATTCATTACATTATTTCAATTTTTTTTTAATATTTAATAAAAAATTGTAGCCCACCGGTATCGGGAACAGGGTCCAAGCTACGCCGGTCAGAGCCCCAGAGAGAGGAACCTCCTAACAATACGAGTCGTGTCCAGGAGTACTGCTTTCTGAATCAAGTCCTTGATCCAGCTGCCTAACGAGAGCTTCCTCAGGCGATCGAGGCTCTTGGCAATTAAGCCAAAGGCTGATACGACTATCGGCACAATGATCGCTGAGTCCACATTCCACATGTCGACACCCTCGTGAGCCAAGTCAAGATACTTCACTTGCTTTTCTTTCGGCTTTCACGACGTTCTCATTTATGATTTTAATTATTATCAAAATAAATAATTATGGTTTTGAACCATAATTAATAAAATTAATAAGTTCAATGATAAGTTTCAGTTCGAACCTTGGTAAAAAGAGACGTTCTGTTGGGAAGGAACTAAAACGAGTAACTACGACCGTGCATTATGGTCAGAAACCGTAATAGATTTTATTATTTTGTCTAAACTTCGAGGAAATAAGTAACACGTGAAAACACCTCCCTATGAAATCCCGGAATTTTTTAAGTTCCGAAATAAATCTGTTAAAGTAGAGGGAGATATTATCCAGAGGTTCTTACTACGTAATTCTGAAGGAGCTCGTGTCTACATTATAACAGCCGCTTGGATCGATGTTTAGGTTATCGTATTACTCAGTACTAACTGGGTTGTGGAAGTCAGGTAGGCCGTTGCTCCATGTAAAATACTGGTATTCAGCTATATCCGGTGAGACTAAAAGCCGACCTTAACATAGTTGGGAATAGGCTACTCAGACGGTGACTAACAACCTAACTCCACCTTCCTATTCCGATCTTTGGTTATGGTACACACGGCGACACATCAAACTCTATATATCCAGTATAACTTGACCTCTCTTTCTGTTAGTTTCCCGTACAATGAGAGATCATTGTATACTGGATTTGCACAGCTTGGTTGGTCGTCGTGCGTACATACCGGCACAAGCGGTTCATTCAAAGATTTGGATAATATACCTACCTATTAATAATGTAACAATGATTGATTACTTTGATTAGACATTAAACTAGTTCGGTTTACTTTTAGTTTCATTTGTTTTGTCGTCGAAGTATCGCTAGGTTTACCAACCGGACATAAAGCCGGTTATAACTACACTTATTTCGTCATCGGCCGTCTAATTTTTTGTATTATATCCTTACTAAAAAATATTACGGATACTGGAACTACATGCATATACATGTAGATCATATACATATATAGATACACTACATGTATATCTGTTTGCTTGTGAATACCTTTTGTGATTTTTTTTTTTTTTTGTTTGTACGTTGATTTGTTTAGTTTTTTTTTTAATATAATTTCTTTTGATGGTTTATTCATATGTAATGTACACGTACAGTCCTTTTATTGTCTTTAATATTCTTTATTATTTTGTTAAATTAATATGGCTTCATTGAATATTAGATGTGTTTATGGTGCAGGTGTTTCAGTATTATTGTTTTGTTTAATAATGGTTTGCTTAGATCTTTAAATTATTCATATATATTAGAAATTTATGTATAGATATATTCTATGTTGGATAGGTACGTAACTATGTTGTTCATTTTAATGTAACTATCTTATGTAAAAGATGATTTTGCAAGCTATTATTATGGCGGAATGTGTCCTGCTCTATAACATTTTTATAACATCCTGTAGTATATACACATTACATTTTATGCAAATAAATATACTTACTTACTTTTACTTGATAAAAAGAAACTGTAATTAATAAACACATACTTAATACGTATTATAAATGGGAAAGTAAGTTTGTTTGTTACCTTTTCATGCCTAAACCACTGAACCGATCATATTGCATTCAGGTGTACAGAAACGGAAATAGTTTATCTTTCATCCTGAAAAACAGTACTGTTCCCGAGGAAAACACCAATAACGTTCTTATGATAATAGATGGCGTTACGTGTCTTTCGCATCATGATTGAATTATATTATTACAAGCAGAGTACAAATCGAATTGATTGTCAAATTCTAAATTAATAAGAGCAAAGAACTAGGTATATGAACTTAGAATATTCTTTTCTTTCATTTTACATCACATTAAATATGATACTTTTTGGTTGTAACATCTTTCAATATTCATTTTGATATGCATAAAATGTAGCCGATGTCATCCGGATAATTATGTACATTTACTAGCGTATGCCAGCGGCTTCGCCCGCGTGGAGTTCGGGAATTGCCCAAGGGATCTTACTTCTGGGATAAAAAATAATCTATGTAATATAATAATAATAATCTATAATACATCCATAGATTTACATGTACTTGCTTATAACTTGCAATTATTAGTTCAAAGTAATGTCAATTAAATTAGATACATGAAATATTGATACCTTGGTTTGAGATAGGACATCGGATTTACTGGATTTTATCTGAATAGTATGTAGGTACACAAATTTTCAAGTCTATCGACCCCGAGAATAACAAGTTTGACAGAAAATTCAACACCCCATTTCACCCTCTTAGGGGTGGAATTTCGAAAAACCCTTTCTTAGTGGATACCTACTCTTCACAAAGAATACACCCTCCAATTTTTATATCTCTGGGACCCGCGGTTTGGGCTGTGCGTTGGTATATCAGTCAGCCAGTCAGGACATGGAATTTTAAATTGGGGGATGATTTTGGAAAAACTGTGATACACGTATCTCATTATTTTAACTGAAGAGTATGTACACAAATTTTTAAGTCAATCAACTCCGAGAATAAAAAGTTTCGCAAATAATTCAAGACCCCATTTCATCCTCTTAAGGGTGGAATTTTGAAAAACTCGTTCTTAGTAGGTACCTACTCTTTACAAAGAGTACAACGTCCAAATTTCATGTCTCTATTACCAGTGGTTTGGGCTGTGCGTTGATATATAAGTCAGTCAGTCAGGTATTTGAATTTAATATGTATCTATAGATAAATAACAAATCGATTGACATCCTTCTTTTTGGTTTTGAGTAAAGCTGCGGTGTTATTTCATTCTACCGAAAAGATTTCCATGAAAATGTATACTCATCTATTGCTTATTCGTTTCTTTTCGTTTCATCATCTGCCTAGCCATTTCCCAACTATGTTGCCTAGACTAGAAGCCGACCCAGCTTCCAGTCTAACCGGATGTAGCTGAATACCAGTATTTTACATGGAGCGACTGCCTATCTGACCTCCACAACCCAGTTAGTATTGGGTAATACGATACCCCTTTGTACGACTGGTAGTGAGACTTTTTGGGCCACTGACTACCTGTACCGATTGTCAAAGATCTACAAATGACAGCCGCGACCAACGGCTTAACGTGCTTTCCGAGGCATGGAGGAAACTCGGTATGTAATGGGTGGTCACCCATTCACAGACCAACCTAGGCAAACACGGCTTAACCTAAAGATCGATCCGAGTGGCTATTATGATTTAGCCTCGAGCTCCTCCTCGTTTCTTACCGTTTATACTCACGTAATTAAACGCACATGTGTAAGTAATCTCACTATTATAATGTTCACCAAACATTCTAAGACAAAATAATCCCACAAATATACAAAATAAGGAGTCCAACCAGCCCTAACCAGCTTCACGTAATGTTCATAATAGGTTTTAGTTACAACTATAGGCATTCAATACTCAATAATCTAGACTGTACCGTTTGATTAAAAATTAAGAATGGAAGATATCAAAATTTGAATGATTATATTCAACAATTTTAAATCGCTTTATTTATGACTAGCAATTCACCCGCTACTTCTTCCTCAAAAATTGTGATAGCTTGGCTAATATGCATAATATAAATATAATTTATTGCTTATAGCAACCACGAATAATTTATCTATTGCCAGAGAAAGAATATAGAAATTAAAAAAAAATGATTATAAGTTCCGGAGATTAAGCCCTACATATAAACTTACAAAAAAACCGTCTTTATAATATCAGAATAGAATACTATTTTTCGCCAATTTTTGCATACCAAATGTAAGAAAAACCTGGAACCAAACAATATTGTAACAACTCCTCTCTGTACCTCTATTAAATGAAAATAAACTTATTCCATTTCAAGGATGTAGTCAATTTAGTAGTAGATATAAAAATTCTCCTTAGAACCTCCAATATGACACAGGTCAAAAACTCTGAAATCCCCAGTCAGTTCCTGATTAATAATATTATCTTGATGTTAATTTAGTTTTAATTTCAATCAGTAATCAGGCTTGAACCAGTAATCCAGCGTGAAGTGGAACTCTGAAATGGCATTGACACGGTAGGAGCACCTCGCTACGCCACATTAAAATGTTCTAATTACAACATGGTATTGTAGACTTGTGGAGTAACTTTCCTAACAAACATTGCACAGAATCATGAATTGTAAATCAATAACATTGACTTGTACATGACATGTTGTCCAAGTTTTAAAGTATAGAAAAAAGTTTTTCACACAACTCTGTAAGACATCAAAAAAGTACAACTGCCTTCGGAAATTAAAAGCAAAAAGGTCATGTCCTGAAATTTTCTTGTTACCACTATGAGATAGTGCTGGGTCCTGGTCGATCAAATCAGGTAAGATTTGTCTCTGTCTGGTGTATTTTATTTTATTCTGTCAGTCAAAGTAGTCGTTTTCTTCTGTTTAATCGTCGTTTAAGCGAGATCAGGACCAGCACCCGCCTGAGTATCTTATGACTAAACTGCCTCGAAAAACAAGAGAAGTTTCGAGAAAATATCAGAACACGACCTATATTGCTCTTAATATCCAAAGACAGATGTATTTTTCTGACAAACTGGTTCTCGAATTATTCATTCGTCCATGAGCTATCAGAAAAGTATCAGTTCAACATCCCGAACGGCGTAGATTTATTGTGGAGAGGTAGAAATTTTCCAAAAATCTTTAAAGGTTCGATATCTCAAAAACAACCCAGTTTGCATCTCAAGTTATCGGGTCAAAATTGTTGCAAATTAGGTTCAGTGACACCCATTTCAAGGAATGCACCTAAAACAGATGTGGGTCCTGTTAACCATTATCAATTTTTAAAAGGGGTAACTGGTCCGTGATCCCAGTTCCATAGTGGGCCGAATGACCCCTAACCCTTACCAATCATCCTGAATTATTTACCTACATAAAATTTCGTATTGTATGTTCGTGTCCCATACAATAAACTCACGCCTTCTCCCATAGTGGATAAGCAGAAACTACAGAGCGTCTTCGCTACGACGCTTTTATAAATACATATAAATTTTGCTTCGCCAACGTTCATACTGTACGAGTACCGTGCTCTGATCATACACACGCTGGATTGTCACGCGCGCGAGTGTCTCTTTTTCGTTATTTAAAAAATAAAGTGTAACTTAACGGAGAAGCCAAGCTACAAAAGCTAAGCAACTGAGCTACGTGGTGTAGCGATACGAGTAATAAACATACCATAACATAACATCACGCCTGTAATCCCCGAAGGGTTAGGCAGAAGTGTACCTAATATTACACACACGTTTCGCCAGTTATTTAATGTAATAGTGAGCGAGCCTATTGCCATCCAGACTCCATGGCTGCTACTGAGGATTTCCTAATGTAAAAACCCCGTTTCAGTTCAGACCCGGGAATCGAACCCAGGACCGATCAGCAGTTGCGCTTGCGACCCCTAGGCCAATAAGGCAGCCGGAGTAACGTACAGTTAATATGCTCTTTGCACTTATGTAAAAACTTAGCTTCGTTGAGCTCCATTCCATGCTACGCTGTGAAAATAATAATTATCTTGCCCTTATGCCAATTTAGTTGGGTTTACGAAGCACTCCTTCTTCGATACTTCTCCATTAGTGTGGTCATCGCAGTAGATAGTCACCTCTTTTTAGCCTTATAGTCGTTGCTTTGATCTTCCGCTACTCTTATAGCCAATGATTCCTCAAGTCATTGTTCTCATAAAAAGCCAGTGAAAATAAAAAGACTTCATATTTTACACAAACATAGCTATGAAACTTTTAGTTTTTCTTTCCAATAACAAATAAATAAATATAAATAAAAATATTATAAATGCGAAAGTTCAAAAAAAAAACTGGCACATTTCCGATGAAAAGGCAGCCTTGCCTTGTAGACACTTAGATCACTTATGTGTCAGAACAACGTTTGTAATTATGATCAATAATCCATAAGACTTGCACAATCCGAAATCTACATTAGAGGTATAAGAAAAAACCGGCCAAGTGCGAGTTGGACTCATGCACCAAGGGTTCCGTATAAACTTGTAGGTATTTTGTTATTAAACCACATATTTACGGTTTTCAGACTTTTTCCTTTAGAAGTGCTGTAAGACATTGCCAAATTTCATGATTCTAGGTCAACGGGAAGTACCCTATACATTTTGATTCCCTTGAGAGTGTCGAAATATACGATTTTTGCGGCATAAACGGCCGTATCTTTTTTTACGTTAACATTGAAGTTTGATTTTTTCACAGCTTCAATTGACTGTAGACCTGAATATGACCGGTTTAAATTTCAACTCAATACTTCCAAGAGTTCCCGAGATAAAGGGTCTTGACAGACAGACCGTCCGACAGACAGACATACGGACAATAAAGTGATCCTTTAGGGGTTCCGTTTTATCCTTTTGAGGTACGGAACCCTAAAAAGTATCTATTACTAACCCAACACTCATCAAACTGTTTGGGTGTTTTTAATTGGAAGCTATTAGTAAACGATAAACGTTTTTTAATTAACATTAGTATTATAAATCAGTACATCAATAATGGAGATATTGCCCCGCCTAATTTATGGCACGTGGCAAAGTACTTTGTTAATTACGAGTAGCATTAGCATTAGCAGCCTATAATGTTCCCACTGCTGGGACACAGGCCTCCCCTCTATGAGAGGGAATGGGCTATAATCCACCACGCGGGCCCAGTGCGGGTAGGCAGATGACACATGTCTTCCAATTTTAGGTTCTAGGACATGCCGGTCTCCTCACGATGTTTTCCTTCACCGTTTTGAGAGCATTGGTGGTGAAATAAATTACACAAAGTAATGTGCCTGCCTGGGTTCGAACCCCCGACTTACTGCTCGTAAGTCGGGACCGCCACCACTGGGCCACCGCTGCTCTCTATTACGAGTAGATTAGTAGTTATTAATTAAATATACATAAATTAACTTATGGATTGGATTGTCTTTGGTAAGAGCGCATTCGCCTCTGACGTACCTATTTCATGAATAAAGAGCTAAATACCTTGAACTGTGACGGTTGATGACGCCATTGCTTTCATTACATCAGAATTAACGGCTTAACAATTTGATTTATGTAATGATTTATTTATTTGCCTTGGAAGACTTACAGATAAACTAAACAGAATAATTAAAATAATAAATTCGATTGTTAGTCAATTACAAGCAAAAAACTGTATGGTGCAAAAGTGTGAGCATCACAGCAAGGCTCACTAAAGGGAACTCTATTTTTTGTTGCAAACTAGTTGTTTTCCGCGACCTTCATCCACGTGAAATTTTATAATATTACTTCCCTATTTTAATCGGATTTTGTTAACATTTTAATGGTTTTTTTTTGCACAAAACCCTACTCCTTTTAATAATAATAATAATAATAATAAATTTATTTGCCAGAATATTGTTGTTACATAGGTGTTACATATAATATGATGTCCATAATATTCTGCTGTTTCCAGCGTACAAATATTTCAAAGAATTAAAATTAATATTAAACCATACAATGTCGAGAATAAGGAAAACGTTAACTACTATGAAATACAATGTCAGGGGTGATTAATTACAATGTCAAAAATGGTTAAATACAATGTCAAGGGTTATTAATTATAAAGTCAAGAACTATGCAATACAAAGAAGATAAAAAAAACAATACAATATCATAGAAATTCAATTATTAGGAGGTAAGTCGTCATCTAATTTAAATTTTGAATCAAATTTTTCATTTAAAAATTCATTCGTTGAGTAGTAACACTTTTGCAACAGAAAGTTAAATAGTTTCTTTTTGAATGTCATGAGGTTAAGACTTTTAAAAACATTAGGCAATTTATTATAAATTTGAATTGCCATACAGTAAACATTATTCGAAAATAGTTTAATTCTCTGTTGGGGTGCACATAATTTGTGGATATTTCGACTTTTCCGTATTACAACATCATTGTGTACTTGAAATAGTGCTAAGTTTTTACGTACAAAGATGCAGAGTTCGAATATATATAAAGATGGGAGTGGTAATATTTTTAATTTTTTGAAGATTGGGACACAGCTTTGTAATGGATGGGCTTTAGTCATGGATCGAATACATTTTTTTTGGGCTCGGAATGCTTTAGTAGTGTCAACAGAATTTCCCCAAATAATGATGCCGTAGCGGAGAATTGATGCTACGTAACCATGATAAGCATAAAGTGCTGCAGTGATACCAGCTACGCGAGTTATTCGGTTTAAGACAAATACAAATCTTTGCAGCTTAGAGCATAATTTGTCAATGTGTACTTTCCAGTTGCAATATTTATCTAATGTTATCCCCAAAAAAGTAGCACTTTCAACCTCTTCTACAGGGTTATTTACATATCTGATTTCTAATTGGTGACGTTTGCTATTGTAAGTTTGGAACTGTATAAGTTTGGTTTTACTAATATTGACATGTAGATTGTTGTCTTTAAGCCATTCCATTATTTTATTTAACGTGTTATTAATCTCTTTTTCGTATTTGGTGATATTGTTATCGGTGAGTTCAATACTAAGAGTTGTATCGTCGGCGTACAGAACGCAAGAATATGGGGTTACGTTGGGCAAATCATTGATATATAGCAAGAACAAAAAGGGTCCTAATATACTGCCCTGGGGAACACCACATGAGTTTTGACGATAGGCGGATCTATATATTTTATTTTCTGATAAGGTATGCCTCGATATTTCTACGCATTGCTGGCGATTATTTAGATAAGATTCTATCCACTGTAATGCGTTTCCCCTAACACCATAACGATTCAGTTTGAAGAGAAGCAGTTTGTGATCTACGAAGTCAAACGCTTTTGACATATCGAGAAAAATCGATGCTATTGACTTTTCCTCATTCAGACTAGAGGTAATCATTTTCACAAGAGAGAAACATGCAAGAGTTGTTGATTTATTTTTTCTAAAACCGAACTGTTCCTCTTTTAAAATTGAGTGTTTTATTATTGCTAAAATAAAACCAAAAACGAAGCCTAAAGTTACTCTAACATGAGCTATCTGCCAGTAACAGTGTCGTCAAAATGGGTCCAGCTGTTTCTGAGATTAACCGGAACAAACAACAATTAAAATAATTGTATCTTTGTAATAAGTTTATATACTTTCAAATGCATTCAGTAAAAGTGTTATTTTGATAATACAAAAAGAAATTTCAATTTAGTTTATTTATATAGATGTATAATTAAGTAGATAGATTAGCACAAGGCGTAATGTTAATTGCATGATTGAAGATGCATCATCAAACCTAAAACAAAATCATGAAATTATTATAAGTGAGTGCAGTGGAGGCCCAGTGGGGACATCCCTGACTTACGAACAGTAAGTCGTGGGTTCGAACTCTAGCAGGCGCGTTAGTTTGAGTAATTTATTTCATCACCACTGTTCTCAAAACGGTGAAGGAAAACATCGTGAGAAAACCGGCATGTCCTAGAACCAAAAATTCGAAGACATGTGACATCTACCAACCCGCACTGGGCCCGAGTTGTGGATTATAGACCATTCCCTCTCATAGAGAGGAGGCCGTGTGTCCCAGCATTGGATACATTATAAGCTAGTAGTAAGCAAATATAAGTAAATACAATAGCTATTATGTTCCCAAATAAATATTACACAGAATAAACTTTCAATTGTGGTTGATTCATATAGACATTACACCACGCAACCAAGTACCCAGGTATAAATTCCCTCAGTAGGATTTTAACTATGTGCAAGTATTTTTTTATTTGAATAGGTTATATAGATGTTTAAGTTAGTGTTTCTGCGATAATTGCAACAAAAAAAATTTTGTTATTGCCTTTTCTAAAAAATCTTTTGAAAACCACATATTGCATACACCACAATAAATAGGTACCTACTTGGTGTATGATAAATGCGGCTTGGAAAAGTTTCATCTGTTTTACACGATAGATTAATTATTAGCATAGTCATAATTACTTAATTACGATTCCTACAGAGTAGTAATAACCCAATATATCTCTGAACATAAATTATGATCATAAGATGTTCCTTCTGTCTTTTCTTTGCGATGTGGAGGAGTACTTAGACAGCTAAGCGGCCTGTTGTTTATTTAGTTTATTTTATATAAATTAATCCCTTTTTTTTGTAGTAAATATTTAGTTTAGAATTATTCTATAAGTAGCTTTAATTCTATTATTTACAATAAAGTCATAGTTTTGGTATATTTTTAATCTATACAGTTACAAAAATATGTTTAAAATATTTAAAAAAACGGTCAAAGATTAAACAGAGACAGATACAATGATAAAATTGGTATGTAAAAATGTGAGTTAGTTTAATTTAACGAAGAAAATCATGCTTGATGTAAGAAGCAGATAAGAGGGTTACTCAAATAGGGACGTCCTTGTAACCAGGTCAAAAAATCGGTAGACCTAGAGAATCATCTTAAGACACCCATCTTCCCCATCCACATAATTCCCCGGGATTTTTCCTGCTACCTACAGTAAAAAGTCTAACCACAAGACAGGTTCTAGGTAAAGATTGATTCTCGGGTACGTGGCAGGACTTTCCCGTCTCACTCTGGCATAACCTAAGGTAAATGCTGCTTACCTATGCTCTAAAGTTTCAAGAGGAAAACCGCATAAGCTACCGCCATTTTCTGACAAATTATCACCGCAGTGAGGCGTGTGCCGGTTATTTCCGAAGGTTTATCCCCAACCACAAAACGGTTCATTGATTTTTGTTGCTTACAGGTGCATTAGGAAATTAACCGATTACATTTCAATTACAATAAATCTTAGGCTACTCATTTCATTCGTGAATAACCGTGTTCTAATCTAAAATTAAATGAGTAGAGGAATTCGTGAAGTTTTTTTAATCATTTTGGGTAATAAATCTGCGAAGATATCTCCTATATAGCCTTTAAGCCCCGAAATGAAAATGTTATCAGTATTAATCAACTTATTTACTTATCTACCCGAGTAATGATTTCCAAATTCATGCGGTTTACGCTCAGCAAATCTATGCTCTTTACTAACTTGTAAACAGTGGTTTTGTTTTTGCGAGCAACATTACTTACTATTATTAGTTGCCAACCGGACTATGCTTTTCCATTTATATTTCATTCATTCATTTTTTTATATGTAGCTGAGGAGCTCGTGGCTAAATAATAACAGCTACTCGGGTCGATCTTTAGGTTAAGCCGTACTTGCCTAGGTTGGTCTGTGGATGGGTGACCGCCCATTACTTACCGAGTTTCCTCCGTGCCTCGGAAAGCACGTTAAGCCGTTGGTCCAGGCTGTCATTTGTACATCTTTGACAGTCGTTAGGAAGTCAGTGGCCCAAATAGTCTGACAACCAGTCTTACCAAGGGGTATCGTATTACCCAGTACTAACTGGGTTGTGGAGGTCTGATAGGCAGTCGCTCCATGTAAAATACTGGTATTCAGCTGCATTCGGTTAGACTGGAAGCCGACCCCAATATAGTTGGGAAAAGGCTAGGCAGATGATGATGATGTTTTTTTTTATATGTAATCCACAGACAAAGAGTACAAATTAATATGTAATGGTTCAGTATTACAGAACTATTTACAATAGGTAGGATACGTTTTATCTGGATAATAGTTCAAGTTCAGTTTACATAACTGCCAGAATCGTTCCGTTGTAGTTTTAGAAGTTTTTACCAAAACCACATTTTAATAATTATTTAGGCACAGTAGCAGGCAACGTATCCATTAATATCGAATAAGTCATCTTATTTTAAAATATAATTAATGGGCATAATTTTGTGAGGTTGGACAAAATGGTTCAACCAAATACTCACGAAAATTGGTCAAACCCGCGTTAAGTTAAATTACATTATTAGATCAACAATTTACGTGATATGGAAATGGACAATTATTTAATGTGGAATATTATTATATGCTTCCAATTAAAATGAGCGGACATCCTCCAAGTTAAGGCAGCATCGAAAGGAATTACCACGGTCTGGCGAATCCTGACTGATTGCTATACCATCGCAATAACAGAATCTTTAATGTAGAAATAATAAATCTGTTGTAATGCTATTTGAGTACCTAGTCGTCTTTGTTTGTGGCAGACATCACGATATTATAGCGAATATATTATAGTGAGTATATTATAGTGAGTATATTATAGTGAGTATATTATAGTGAGTATATTATAGTGAGTATAGTGAGTATACGTATTATAGTGAGTATGTTAGCATGGCGGGTTGATACATCAATACAATTCGAAGAGCGCGTGCATGGGGCGAGTACCTACTTACTTATCGCGAGGTCCCCAACCTATGACAGTAAGAGTAATTGCCATCATCCCATCCCTCCATGATCCTCTCCATGCAGACTTTTGCATAGAAAAAAAACTAAGCATGAAATGCACGTTGTCCTTTTAAAAAAAGGTTTTCTTATATTGACTTCAGGTCTCTTATATTTGTTAACTGCCTGCAAATAAGGTTTAATTCTACCAGGCAGAAGAATTTAGTACTCTGGATATAGGTAATACCTATAATAATATTTAGGTTGGTTCCTGTTAATTTGTTGAATAGTCGCCAAAAGACATTTTACATTGTGTCACGTAATTTCGAAGCTACGTTGATGACAAAATCCTAATTTGGGGCTAGAGAAGAAACAAATCAAAATATAATGTTTTTTTATGTAGAGCCACAAAAAAAAAGCATATTTTGATACATTACAATTACGAACTTTTTTTTTTTTTTTTTCGTATCTGATGTCATCAAATGACCCCCCCACTCTGGGCGGAGCGGAAGGTAGTGTCAGACTTGTACTGACTAAAACCCTTCCATGTTCCTTCTTTGCCCTTTGTGTTCCAGGGCCACGGTATCTCTTTCGAACAGTCCCGCAGCCCTGGCAAGCAACGGCCAATGCGGACCCCTACTTATTTGCTGACATCTCTTTGAGGCGCACGTGGAACTCGCCGTCCACAGGCCCGCTCGCCGTCCACATGCCCGCACAATTACGAACTTAGTACTTAATTCACTCTGGTTTTTATTGACACTAAAACTAATTGTACTATGATGTAGAGGTTTTTGTTCTTAATTACAATAAGTATAATTTTACGTACAGCCGTGGTGAAAACTATGGACACTCTTGTTGTTGGAAATAAGCAAAAATAAAAAAAATATTGTCTTAAGATTTGTTTTTACTACCCTCCACCTTATGACGAATACGATTTACTACAAGTAAAAGCACCTTATAGATTCTACGTAATAATGTTCACAATTTATTCACAATTATATACAATCATTGACATTGTTCTCACAATAACATCCGCCGTTAATTACGCACAAAACAATCAAAACATCCTATTTTCAAACTCTGCTCGGCACCCTTCGATAACAAGCGTGAAAATTCTCGTGTCGTACGAAACAATGTATGCGTAGAGTGACGTCACAAACCCTTTCACTTTTAATGTGCGCAGGTCGAAGTATTGATTTTCCTCCGCCCACTTCTTCGATGTCTGCACTTCTGCAGAGGAGAGAGGAACAGAGGAGGAGTCACCATACAAACGAGCGCGCTCACAGAGTTTTGCTACCAGGAGATTATATGCAGCAGGAGATCGCTTGGGTGTTTCCATTGATGTATGGACTAGTTCTTCCCTGTGACTACGGTAACATTTTATTTTCCATTTAAATATGGAATGAATTATATTAAGCGAATAAAGAGACGTTAAATAACAGGCTGTGACGCATCAGATTTCTTGTGTTGACGTAGTGATTAGAACTTTTCAGTTGTAATTTCAATGGTTAAGTTTGCAGAACTTTTAGATTGTAGATAGGCAGGATTGACGTTGTTAGGTACAGTTAATAACATCATTCTTATAATAGTCAGATTTCCTATTCAATGACTTCTCTTTACTCATACTATCATTAGTATTCTGAATGAAAATCTTCAAGAAAAACAATATTATAGGGACCTATTGTAGGCCTAGACTCGTGTAGCTATCTGATTGCTGATTAAAAATTTATGATTTTTGTGTCATTTTTGTTGAGTGGAAATTTTATCAGTACCCACTCATTATTTTTTTAAACTGGCTTCGACTTATTTATGTAGGTAGGTACCTACATAAATAAGTCGAAGCCGAATAACAATACTAATGATCTAATGATATTCATTAGTTATCAGCAAGGATAGCGCGGCACAGAAACTCAGCACCGATGTAGGTAATTGCAGGCATTGTTCGTCTCTCTACTGATTTGACCATTTGCCTACTTCCATCAATTGACCTCTTTCCTTTCGTAATGTTCACAAAATTGCTAAGGGTGGAAGAGGACCGATAAAATAGTAATAAATAGTAAATAAGTACGTTCCATTCAGTACCCGATTACAAGTTTTAACTTTATTTTATAAAGAGAATTATATTACTGTACGATTTTGCATTAAAGCGGTGGAACAACCGTCGCATTATTAAACGCAACATCCCCTATAAAATGTGTCATAATACCGCAGTCATGTTAAATATACCTTGCATTTTATAGAAACTTGTCGAGGTAGGTAACAAACTTAATGCTGTAGTGAAACAGTGTGAATGGCAATCATTTAAAGTTAATCAAGATTCCATTGAAGTAGAAATAAAATAATGTTTGTACTTGATCAAACTCCGCGTAGAACATAACAAACAGTTGAATGTAGATCAGCGTGAGCAGCGCGGGCGTCGCTCAACGAGATGGCGCGTACTTGACCGCAGAGGAGACGCGAGCCGCAGAGAAAGACCTTAGCCTGAATGTGCATGACTCGACTTTTTATGTGGAGGAACCTCGCCCCAGTAAGCGTTGGACACGACTCGTCTTCCGAACCGGCTCCGTGCTCAGCACGACATCAAGCCGTCTCTCACGCACTTGACATTGAATTTAATCAGGAGATTACGACTGTTCTGCAATAGGCACCGACCTCACCGCAAACACTCACAATAGTCCCCTAAGGTCTAGCGCCTTGGTGACAGACATTACCTGTCCACGACCAGTCGGCTGCCGGCGTCATACATTATCCGTTCAGCTACGCTACATGACCGGCACAGCATTGATGTTGGAGGTAAAGCGATTACGTAGTTAGGCTTTATACACTTTATTGTTTACTTATAATAATTGCAAACGTACAAACAACTGAGTCGGCCTGCGTGACGGAGGGTCCGTGTCACTTCGAACACATATTCGCCTTGATCCGTTTGCCCTGACTCGAGTCAAAGAGGACAAGGCTGCACTTTTCAGTTCATGCCACGATCACAATCTGAATCATTTGTGGCAGCCGCGTAATTATTCAGCTTTTGCAATTATAAGTAATTTTTATGACTCCGCAATGAAGAGTTGGTGATAAACAGGATTGAGGGCATTGTCCAGGATTGTTAATTATTAAGTGCTGAGGACGTTCTTTATGGCGGCAAATTGCTGGAACAATTTACTGCAGGTAGATATAACAATAGATTATTATAATAACTACTTAAATCCGTTGTCTGTACGACTTGCAGCTGTTTGTCTATGAATATTCAGCAGCGAGTATAATTAGCAGCCTCGACATTGCCCCGGATGGCAGTCGAACTGTGCGAAGCCGGAACACATACATGTTCTTGAAAGGGTCACACAGACTTGTAGACGCACTAATTAAACTCACAATACATTACGTAAACACATGAAGTAATTACGTCAAGTTCACCAAGCATAGCTGTGATATATTGCAAACACGCATAATAATTTCCGCACAAAACGCATTTCTTGTTTTTATAATTGACGGTACTTGTTGCATAGTTGATGTAATACCTAACAAATAAAATGGGAAACGCTTTTAAGTTTTCACTTTACTATACCGTTTTCATTCAGCAAGTAAAACATTCAACAATTTGAAGGTTTTCTCAGTAGTCTTATGACTGAAAAGACTAACACAAAACTCGGCCAATTAAGTCCTTAAATTAAATAAACTGAGTGCGAAACCTCTGCATCCTTGTCTCCAACCAACCGTACGACGCAAAGTGACGCGGTACATTCATTCGTTTTCAAAAAAATATTATCCCAAAAATGTACCGAGAGAGGTTGTAGTATTTTTAAAGTTTTTACCACAGATATCGATATACCTAGACAACACAAGTTTCCATTTCCAAAACCAAGCGTGCCATTGATTGACTACCTACCTACTATAACGTTAATGCACTATTTAGTTACTTTACAAACAAGTTACTATACAAAATAGACAAGGTTTTTGCTCTTTAAATGTCTAGAATTAAGTTATTGACTTGTAACGTTGTTGTTTTAAACATATTAGCTTGCTACGACAGTATTCAAGTTAAGCATAAAATGCTTAAGACACCACTTCGCGTGCCCGAAGTGGTGCTCTTGCGTTATTTTACGTATATCTATATCTGTGGTTTTTTACAGACTTAACAGGTCGGCTTTATAAAAAAGCTGTCATTATGCTAAATCCGCTGCGACACACTGGAACTAAATTCATAATTTTTTCCAAGCTAAGGATGATACGGTCTTTTTAGAATCATCACCAACTTTTTGTCTTTAGGTGTCACTGAACCTAATATTATTAATGTGGCACAAATGCTATACAGTAGAGTGCGTTAACTCTTCTATATAGCGTTTTCATGAATGACTAATGTCATTGAACTCAGACCATACTTGTATTCTATCCCTTTTGTAGAGGATAAATGTATGTCCTATGCGCCGTTCGCAGTATTTCGTATCAAAACAGTTTGATTAGCATAGCACGACATATTCACGAATAATTTATCTTTGATGAGCTGTATCCTTCATAAATATTATTGTTTGTTAGGTACTTGTTTTTTAATTTCTTTTTGTTTACCTGATTTTTTATTTAATTTACAGGTAGCTGCACCCAACCTTGTGAGCGGTGCTATAGTAATTCGTTTCGCAATATCTCAATCAGAAGCGTCTGTGTAAATTGCGGTAGCCTGTGTTTGTCAGTGAATTAATCATTTTAAACTATCAGGTTACCTTTATATGATAACCTTTTCTATCAGTCTGTCAAATTGTCCATCAAAATAGTACTTACGTGTAGCAACTATACAGCCGTACGGGTCAAGTTGACAACGATTACGCCAGTCGCTGGCAGAGGCACTTAAACTGAAGTTCAATAATAATTGCATTTACTGAAACTTAACTGAATTACTGCCTTTAGGTTACTCACCTCATGTGACTTTCCAGCCACATGCCAGTAGTGGCCGTACTGTAAGGTTTTATTCCTTACAACCAGTAAATTATGGAGGCTGCAGGCTGCATACGGATTCTCAAAGGATTTCTGAAGAATAGATGATTGTTTTTCATAGAAATATCTAACAGCTTTATTGAAAAGAAGCAGGATCTTTCAGGAATCCTGACAAGATTGAATTATGACCCTTCAGACCACCTTTGATGCCATATTAATGTCTTCAAAGGTTTTAAACCAAAGGATGCCTAATGGGCGAGGCTAGGATATGGCCTTTGAGCGTTGAGGTTGCCACTGGTAATTGGGTTTGAGGGGATATTGGATTATGTTGTATTAATATGGAAATTGATTTACTGAGGAAAGGACCAGGACCAACTCACGCTGAAGCTGCTTTTGTAAAACTACTAATTTTGGAAGACATTGAAGATTCTTGTTAAAGTAATCAATGAATAAGATCGTTTATTTATACAGGGTGTAAACAGACCTTTCACATAGCCATCAACCAAGCATTCTGTACATCAAACTAAGTAACTTTAAGCAAAAATTATTGCTGGTAATCGATTTTTTTTTTTGGGTGAAAAATCACGTTTTACGGTAGGACTCGATGGAAAGCACTCAAAGCATTGTGCTGATGGATGGATTGAATAGTAGGGGGTCGTGGAGGTATGTAAAGTAAAAATCTATATTAAAAACATGTATTAAAAAAAAACTTATGAAAAAGTTGGAACTTTGACCTCCAATATCTCCGTAACTAGATGGTTTCCAGGTATGGTCTAAAACAAAAAAATGATTGCAAAGACGGGGAGAACAAGTGCCTTTCGGCTATGTTAACGGTCTATTTACATCCTTTATAATTCTGTACTCTTAGATAATTCCCTTTCCAACCTACCCGGTCCGAGTAGAAGGGTATAAAAAAGCATGGCGTGTTGTACACGGATTCTTTGGATGATGCTCTGTGCTTTTTGATTCTCTATGGTTTTTGGTAGTAAGCAACTTACAGGTGCCAGGGGAGCTAATGATTTTGGTTCGGGTCGTGTTAAACAATTCTGATGTACTTATTATTTACTTATGTGCTAGTTGTTGATTAAAGACATTTTTTTAATATTTTTATACACAAACCCTGCGTAGGGATATACAGCTGTTTTGACATGAAAATAAAAATTCTAGTGCGAGCAGGGTTTGAACCTGCGACCTTCCGATTCAGTACACCGGACGTCTTAACCAATTAGACCATCGCACCCTGCTCACAGCTCTCGAAATTCTTCTTTCTTCTTCTTTCTTTCCATGTCAAAACAGCTAAAGACAAATTGTAAGAAACATATTTTTTATTTCGCGTCTAGTCTCTAGGAGTACATATAATTGATGAAGTCACGTCTTTTCCCATGAGGTAGGTAGAAACTTCATAACGTCGCCTGCTACGATCCTTACACACTTATTTTGCTTCGTCCGCGTTCGCCCGACACGCCAGTTTTATATAACGTCAACTATAATAGCAAAAAAACATAACATAACTGGAAAAACAACTTAAAAACATAACATTAGAAATGTGGGTGTACTGTTAGGTACCTACACCTCTGCCTAACCTTCGAGGATTACAGGCATGATGTTTTGCGTGTGTGTATAATAGAAAAAAATATCACATTTGTAGAATTAATTCTGAAATTCTCTAAACATTGATCGTTGATTAGAAACATTCCAAAAAGAGTAAATCACGAGCATTCAAAGTTTCCTTCAACAACAACAAAAAACAACGAATCGTAATAGGAGGTCCTAAATTCATAAAAATCATATAGATTTTAAAACGATAAAATCAAGAAGCGTGCATATTTACGACTGACTGAGCAATTCTTTAAATTGCTGTAACAATCGTAGCATTTATCGAAAATTGATCGATTACTGGTTACATAATGTATGGTGTCGATTAGATCAGTGTTACGTGGGACCTTGACTTTCACCTTCGACATTGTGTGCGCGGGCGGCGGTTGCGCGCGCGCTGCATTGACTCCGACGTGATTCGGGACGTTACGTAGCAACCTTGACTTTACACAAGGTTGTAAAGTTCAGTGTTGAACAACATTGGTCACCAGTGGCCGACGAACGGAATCGACCTGTAAGCGTTCCGTTTGTGAAACTACAATGCGGGCCTTTTTTAATGGTTGCTAAGTGACGAGCTACTAATAGACTGGTTGATATTAAAGACATTTAAAATTCTCATCCAAAGTCTTGTTAACTTTGGAAGTAAATGTGAAACCGAAGAAGCTGCAGTCGTCAATTCCTGCATCAAAAAATCAATAAAAAAAGTAAACAGGAGGTTCTTAAAAATACAGGAATCTCGCGTTTATGCAGATCAATATAACCATATATCCATCGAGTTTTTCATTGAAGAATATAAATAGAATGAGGAAACTCCAGCCCACAGGAATTCTTGCACTACATGCAGTACTATACAAGATCGTGATATCGATTCGTCACGATATTACCAATATAGTTCCGTAACAACTTAACAATTTAAACTGTAGTTTCAATTTTTAAGTTGTTACGTGAAAGATGATAATACGAGTATGCTATTGCGAATTCACTTTTGTTCTACAACGTAAAGCTTTCTGAGGACTGTGATAAGTGGCTATCGCTTTTAAAACGTTTCATATTTCTACAACAACTTTTAAAGTGACATCCTGTCATAGTTGGAGCTCAAAAATGTTACTTTGACCCTCTGACCTCACTTTGACATACATTGCAAGCTGACTTGAACACTGAAATGTTGCTGCTGAGAAACAAGACGTTTATCTACTGCACTGGGCCCGCGTGATGGGTCACGGCTCCCTCCCCACAGAGAGGTGGCCAGAGTCCCAGCAGTGGGAACTTTACAGGCTGATTACGTGTGCCAAGGAACCACAAGAAAAAATACATGCAAAACTATTGTAAAGGTTTCACGTCAACTTTGACTTACTTCGGTTTTTGGGGGGATAGTTAGCCAAAACAAGAGACAATTTTAGTCCCATTTATTTCAGTGTCTTTCAGGTCGTGAGTGGAAGGTTTTACAAACATTAGATTTCATAATTAGATACATTATCGATTGCTTTATCAATAAACTACAGACAAAGCAATCGATAATGAATCTAATTATAATTATTTTCCCACGTGTTTGTTTTGAGCAAGATAATTAAAACATTTTGCATTTACCAATTGATTCCTAATACACATTCCGGCTATACTACATTTCCGTCAACAAAAAATGACGGATATCATTTAAAAATAAGTTAACATGTCACGGAATTCGATACACTCGTAGCCAGATTGGACTTATTAAAATACTTTTGGAAATAATGAACAGTCAAAGTCCGCATATATAAAGCCGCCTTTCACTATCTCTAGGAGCACCTAAACAAATGCTTAAACAGTACACGAAAAAAAACGTCTGATTAACTTAATATAATTAAGTTAATCAGACGTTTTTTTTTGTGTAGATACGTTTTAGTTTAAACCCCTGTACTATTATGTATTCTGTGCTCCAATTAACTTGGAACCAGGGCAAAAGATCATGATGGATGATGAATAAAATTGATAGAAAAAACGGATATTATATTCTTTGTAACATCATATTAATTTTGCAATCTAAAAATTAAGTAAGGTTAGATCCCGTTTCTGATCTTTGCGTCCATCTGTTGAGAATATAATAATCGTCCTAGTTCCTGAACCATTATTGTATATCATCATCAGCCTAGCCTTTTCCCAAATGTGTTGGGGTCGGCTTCCAGTCCAAACAGATGCATCTGAGAGTACCAGTATTTAACATGGAGCGACTGCCTATCTGACCTCCACAACCCAGTACGACACCCTATTGGTAAGATTGGTTGACAGACTTTGTATATAATAATCATGTTATTGATCAACATTCTCTTGCCCTTATCCAAAATCATTTGCCTTTTGCATGTCTTCTGCTATCTACACTTCTCTATTAGTTGTTCTTGTCATTGTCATCTCAGTAGCCACTGACTTCCCAGCCTCAGCAGTCAGAAATACTTACATCATTAATTAATGGATTAAGATTTTAAACGGCACGACTAAATTCAAAGAATATGTACTACCACAGGTTCTGTTGTGACTAGGTAGCAGTCTACAACACACAATTAAGCATGCAGTCTACAGATACAAATAACTGACGAAATCTATACACTTTTTGCATATACCTATCTACATTTTCATTGAGTAAACGAAACCTATTAATCGCAATCGATTCGATCTATAATTAATACAATTGTCAATTGTCCCCTTTAATTTTGAGCGGGTGCACAGCAGAGAGGTCAACACTAACTATCATTTTAACTTGAGTTTGGCACTCTTACCTTCTATTCCGGATCTGAACATTTATATTGTAGTTATCCACCATATAGTTTTTGTGTTATTACTGACGGCTATTAAAGTACTTGAAGGTACAGCCTCTACGTTAATTAAACTAACTAGATAATTTACTTTAATCATCATAAAAAAATGATGATTGGAACTTTGTTGAGATAACTAACTTAATTGGTGATCTGGGAACCGATGGAAAATGTAAATTTATCAGAAGTTATTATGACATTACTGAATAGCGATTACGTAAATAAACATCACGCCGTGTTCTCTCCGACGGGTTAAGCAGACGTGTATGGGTACACGTTGTCATCAAACTCCAAATTCAAATTGAGATGATGCTGGACTGAGAAATTCCGGACAAAAAAGCAAAAACACTTTGCCAGGCTGTAAATTAAACCCTCGGCAGTAACTAGACCAACGAGGCGGCAAGACGATAGCTATGGCATCACCTATAGACCTTGAGAATAATATCAACACTAAGTCGAACTTCTCCATCATCTGCCTACCCTTTTTAGGGTTCCGTTGTCCAATGGCAAAAACGGAACATTTATAGATTCGTCCTGTCCGTCCGTCCGTATGTCACAGCTATTTTACTCCGGACTGTTGCACCACACAGTTGAAATTTAGAGACAGTTGAAATTGCTGTTTTGACATGGAAAGAAAAATTCTAGTGCGAGCAGGGTTTGAACTTGCGACCTTCCGATTCAGTACACCGGATGTCTAATTGGTTAAGCAATAGTTCCCTACGCAGGGTTTGCGTATAAAAATATTAAAACAGTTGAAATTATCCGCTATTCAAAATTGTAGTGAGATTACGAATAAAAAAATAGAGGTAGCCCTTAATTCATCTAACTGAGAGTTGAAAATGTATCTACGAACATAAATGGGGTGTCTGTCAACAGATCTCAAAGAAATCATTCTTTGAGATCTGTTGATAGACACCCCATTTAAGAGGCTCCTCAAATACTTTTTTTCTTAAGTCAATCGTTGATGATACTCGTATATTCGCTTCTAAAGCCGTCAAAATTGAGTCCTCTTACTTTAAGGGGATGAACATTCTGAAAAAATACAGTTTGTAGAACGTAAAAATGAATTCAACGAAAATGGTTTGAAAACGATTTGATATTTAGTTTTCGCTACCTATATGGAACTTTTTCGCGAAACTGCAGCAATAACTTTGTTTTGCTGTTGAGTGTAAATTGACATATGAATGAGCGTTTTTGTTATTGTTATTATATTGTTTGGTTCTACGGAACCATTTTTGTGCGAGTCTGACTCGCATTTGGTCTTGTTGGGAACAGCTTTCAGTCTGATCGGATAAAGCTGAATACCATTAAGTTTAAGTGGAGCGGCTGCTTATCTGGAAATCTCCAAAACCTTGTTGAGTTAATCGATACTCCTTGGTAAGACTGGTTTATAAATAAATAAATAAAATAGCCATTCGTAAAATTACAAAATTTAAATATAAACTACACCTTTTTTTCTACATCTAATTAACTAAACTTAAATTATAGCTTAACTAAACTTAGATTATACATATTTCATTTATTTATTCATCTTATCCGCTACCAGGTCAGGCTGTCTTGCGACATAGGCTTCCTCAAGTTCCCTCCACATTTTTCGATCCTCGCTATATTCCTCTATCCCTTAGGCAGATCATCCGCCCATCATTTTATATGCCTGCCTCTGCGTCTGCGACTGGTTTATGCATAGAAATATATATTTGGGCTCATGGGAGACTGGGGCTTCTGAGTGAAATTGTACGTCCAGGCACAATATTTCGTATATTTCCTAAAACACTAAGTAAATTGTACGTCCGGGCACAATATTTTGTATATTTCCTAAAACACTAAGTAAATTGTACGTCCGGGCACAATATTTTGTATATTTCCTAAAACACTAAGTAAATTGTACGTCCGGGCACAATATTTTGTATATTTCCTAAAACACTAAGTGAATTGTACGTCCGGGCACAATATTTTGTATATTTCCTAAAACACTAAGTAAATTGTACGTCCGGGCACAATATTTTGTATATTTCCTAAAACACTAAGTGAATTGTACGTCCGGGCACAATATTTTGTATATTTCCTAAAACACTAAGTAAATTGTACGTCCGGGCACAATATTTTGTATATTTCCTAAAACACTAAGTAAATTGTACGTCCGGGCACAATATTTTGTATATTTCCTAAAACACTAAGTAAATTGTACGTCCGGGCACAATATTTTGTATATTTCCTAAAACACTAAGTAAATTGTATGTCCGGGCACAATATTTTGTATATTTTCTAAAACACTAAGTAAATTGTACGTCCGGGCACAATATTTTGTATATTTCCTAAAACACTAAGTAAATTGTACGTCCGGGCACAATATTTTGTATATTTCCTAAAACACTAAGTGAATTGTACGTCCGGGCACAATATTTTGTATATTTCCTAAAACACTAAGTAAATTGTAAGTCTGGGCACAATATTTTGTATATTTCCTAAAACACTAAGTAAATTGTATGTCCGGGCACAATATTTTATATATTTCCTAAAACACTAAGTAAATTGTACGTCCGGGCACAATATTTTGTATATTTCCTAAAACACTAAGTAAATTGTACGTCCGGGCAAAATATTTTGTATATTTCCTAAAACACTAAGTAAATTGTACGTCCGGGCACAATATTTTGTATATTTCCTAAAACACTAAGTAAATTGTACGTCCGGGCACAATATTTTGTATATTTCCTAAAACACTAAGTAAATTGTATGTCCGGGCACAATATTTTGTATATTTCCTAAAACACTAAGTAAATTGTACGTCCGGGCATAATATTTTGTATATTTCCTAAAACACTAAGTAAATTGTATGTCCGGGCACAATATTTTGTATATTTCCTAAAACACTAAGTAAATTGTACGTCCGGGCACAATATTTTGTATATTTCCTAAAACACTAAGTAAATTGTATGTCCGGGCACAATATTTTGTATATTTCCTAAAACACTAAGTAAATTGTACGTCCGGGCACAATATTTTGTATATTTCCTAAAACACTAAGTAAATTGTACGTCCGGGCACAATATTTTGTATATTTCCTAAAACACCAAGTAAATTGTACGTCCGGGCACAATATTTTGTATATTTCCTAAAACACTAAGTAAATTGTACGTCCGGGCACAATATTTTGTATATTTCCTAAAACACTAAGTAAATTGTACGTCCGGGCACAATATTTTGTATATTTCCTAAAACACTAAGTAAATTGTATGTCCGGGCACAATTTTTTGTATATTTCCAAAAACACTAAGTAAATTGTACGTCCGGGCACAATATTTTGTATATTTCCTAAAACACTAAGTAAATTGTACGTCCGGGCACAATATTTTGTAAATTTCCTAAAACACTAAGTACATAGCTAATAACAACAAAGAGAACAAACACTTAATTCTGAAGGTTACTACGGTTTAAATGCTTATAGCAATAATGTAATAGATTAGTAAGTTGACACTACCTACTTAACCATTTGGTGATTTCCTAATATTATTATTACGTACTTGCTCCATTTACTTAGTGGCATGAATTTATGCTGCTTTTAGATCTAATCAAATTATTGTACACATGTTGATGCTGAAGTCCATTGATAAAGTACCATTAGTTTTCAGAATCTCAGTACAGGCTCAGGGTTATTGGGATTTCTCTTGCGGAATGTCTGAATACCAGCTTGGCGTCTGGAGTCTTGGAGTATGTCCGATTGATGGCGATAGGTGTACCCTTATCTTATCTTTTTTCTTCTTCTTCTATTTTTTAAAACGTTGCCCCACACTAGGAACTTCTCCTGTATCGTGGGTGCATTTACAAACATTTAAACTCACATACACAAACAGCCAGACCCGAAACAACTACCTGTCCCGCGACACGCAGCGCAGCAGCCGATTGCTCAGCCACTGCGCCAACCGTGCCGTCAAATGCCAAGAGACTTCAAAGTAATTGGCGTGATGTTTATAATATTAGTGCCTACACAAATCTAAGTTTGGCAATAAACTCAATTAGATATCAAAATTTATAACCAAAAATGATGTTTGGGTAGACAAGAAGAGTTTTCAACAAAACCAAGTAAAATTAAAGTAATTCCTAATCCACAACTTGTTTTTATAGTACATTTTCCCCTTCGCAATAACAGTGCCGATCATCAGTTGTCCTACAAAATGATCAATTAAGTTGTTCCTAGAACAGACAAAGCCTCACATAGCCTTTGTCCTTAGTCGGTAGCGAACAAATCGGTGCACTTGATGAACGTAGGCTGATAGTATGACCTTAATATTTATAAGCTGCTTTTCTCAATACATTAAGTTTATAGGTCGTATCCTAGTAAGTATAGGTTTTGTGTTACCGCATTTTCTGCATTGCACAACTAAGTTGTCGTACTAGCTTTTGGTTTTAAACTTTTATAATGGTTTATGTGTATTCGACATGTATCTTTTTTTCTATTTTACGAAGTCATACGATATACGTATTCATACATAAAACGCGTTCTTTTTGTTCTAGTGGTAGCTTCTAGTGGTTACAAAAATATTAATGTCTTCTTAAAAGTTTGGTCATGCAACAGTGAGTTTCCTCTTTCATTGATTCAAACGAAAGGGATAATTGAAATCAAAATATAAAAATAAACATTTTATTTATTCTGCGAACTCGAAGAAACCAGGCTCCAATTACTTTATTATCTTACTTTATTTTCTCGAACGTCTAATAAAAGTAAAAGAAGATCCGTAACGACCGTAACCCTTAAAAATAAACTAATCTTTTTCTATACACTTTTTCTAGCTGCCGCCACGAAACCATTGACAAAACAATATAATTGAACAAGAAAAAGTTCGGACCGATGCTTTTTTGTTTCTGTCACCTTCAAATAATAATTTTAGATATTATAAATATAATACAAAGTGGGAAAAGAAACTCCTGAGGCTCCAATAAAAAAAAAGTTACACAGTTAATAGTATTATGTTATACTTAGGGCCAATTTCCAAGTAGACACTACTTACCGATTAAATTAAAAAATGGAACAGAATTTGTTTGAAATTATCTGCCCAGTAAGTTAACGGGTGGTGAAACAGGCCTTTAGTGGCTTCAAAGTACAGGTTGGCAGGACACTTGGCATAACGTGATGACAGAAGGAGTAAAGCCCTCACTGATTCTTTTTTGTTTTTTCTTTTTATTTATTTCACAAAACCGATGTACAATCACAAATGCAATAAAAAAAAGTTACAAAACAATATTTCTGATTGCCATCTACTAGATGTGAATTTAGCATGCATATTGTTATGTTAAACACTTACAATTTTACAAAAAAAAAGACAATTAGCTAAACGAAAAATTACAAGTTGTGACTTTTTCAAAATAATAAATAAGTTTTGGGAAAGAAAAATTAAACATAAGAAAGAAATATAAAAAAAAATTAATAGGTACTAAGAGATGGTAGAAAAAGTGTTGGCAGACCAACAGCCAGAATGGGTAGATGACATTCAGACGATCACCGGTAAGACCTGGTTAAGACTCGCGCAGACCAGGGAAGTATGACGCGAAGGGAAGGAGGGCTATATACTCAGCTAGACTTAAACAAGGAGGCCAATAATGATAATGATGTTGTTTATATGAGCGGTTAGATACGCGTTTATTGAAGTCTGATTAGCAAGAATGCGTAACTACAAATAACTATGTAGAGCTTAACGTACCACCAGGTGTATAAGCTTATATAGTTTAGTGTTCCGTGTCATAATTGGAGTGATATAGTGCTTATGTATGGCACCTCTTTGTCTAGTTGCAACTTGCATCAGAACTCCACATAATATGAAAGGATTTAATTAGTTTTGGTCAGATTATTTCTTTTTAAACGTTTAGCAATTTTGTGAAAAAGATTTTACAATTATCAACATAACTGCAAAACAAGCAGCAAATAAAACACGGTTCATAAAGTTAAAATTTTTGTTCGCTAATCCAAACTTGTTGCGAAACGATAAACGGCTAATCATAGAACTTTTTCTCCGAGCTCCCTGCAGCTTTAGTCATCAGACCGTATACTATCATCATCAAACTCCTTATAGACGTGGAGTAAAGTACTGCCAAACTTAAACCTTCAAAAATGTACGGATAATCTTATGATTATAACTTGATTTCAAGTTTATTCTTATGACGTTAAGATTCGTGACTTCAGTTCATGCTTTCCTTCCGAATTTCTGCTAATTAATGACATCCTGGCCGGCCGGCCTTGGCTTTATTTATGAAGCTGCTAACTAATTGATACGTTTAACATTTTTTACATCTTAAAACCATCGAGATTGAGACTCCAAGTTCTCGCGTGTGAACCGGCGAGGTGCGTGGTTAAACTATTATGACTAGTTTTATAATATTAAACTTACGTGTCTTGTGCATAATTAACCAGTTGGTAATTTAGCTTAAACACACTGCAATTGGCGTTACTCGAGGGGCTAATGCCTGTCAGATACGACGTATGAATACATGACAAACCATGTTCTGAAGTATAATTGCATATCTGTCTATCTGTCCGTCGGTTTCTCACGCAAAACATACACAATATGGGTCATTGTTGGCCGTAATTATGACATCTTTGTTTTGTCATATTTTGATAGAGTTCCGAGTGAACATTGAAACAAGGAAAATTCAGACATTTTTGTTTTAATAATAAATTGTAGTTTCTTATCAGATTCCCTATGATTTAACCTCATTGGTTGAGTTGATCGACACGACGCGCGACTTATAATCGCACACTTTAATAATAATTCCTCTTTGTTTATCTTAATAAAACGTATCGTGTCCTTAATCAGTTTTTATTGTAAGCACTTGCAATTTCCTGATTTGAAACTGGTTTATGGATTGCTAAAGTCATTCGGAAGTGCAATAGACTCTGTATCACAATTATTTTTAAACTAACGACAATTAACATTATGTTCAAATAGATAATGATCTTAGAAATCGTGCTGATGTTGGTGTCCCCAAATATTAAACTTATACTTTATTTGCATGTTTCCAAGGAGTCGGCTTTGGTTTGTATAAATATATATTTTCTCTTTAAAAGCTGCATCATGCTTTTGTTTCTTGTCTCTGTTTTTCCTTGGCCACACCAAGGGCAACGGATGGTTGAAGACGACAACATAATCATTACGTTCTCGTACCTAATCATTTGATACGGCTAGTACTGCTTTCTGCAGCGATTTTTGAGTTAATATTTCAAAAGGTGCCTACAGTATCCTGTTTTTAGTTATGAAAGGAACAAACCGGTACGGCGAGCGCAGTATGCTCCCCGGTGGCACGCGGGCCGACCGGCGCAGCGACCAGCTCGCTCCGCCGTTCACGCCCGCAGCCAGCCCATTGCTTGGGTCAAGGCGACAGCCACGTTCAACTTTATTGTTAAATTGCTGCAATTTATATTATTTGCTTTTTTAGAATCGCGATTACGATAGATAAGGTTAAACGTAATCGTTGTTGCCTAGACATTGGAGCATCTGAATGGTTTGTGTACAACTCCATAAGGCAAAACAATCTGTTTTATACCCGACATGCAGTTATTTACCGATGCTTATAGATCGATAGACTGCAAAAATGTGCTTATGTAACAGCGTGGTAACAGGCCCCTATAAAGCTAGGCTAATCAAATCTAAATTGAGATTAATAGTTTAGTTACTAATTCAATTACGAGTAAGTATAAATTAATAACATTAAATAAATTGCTTATTAAACTTTTGGCGGGCACGAATTACGAAACGAACTAAACGTACGAACTGTATTAACTTTGAACAAAGCGAGAGCAATTTATCGATAAATTGTAAGGCGATTTGCAATAAATCGTCGGTGGTCCGCGTCGGAAATGAGTTCGCTATATAACTTCGTGACCGGAAGGTACAGGGTCCTTGCTGTGACCACGAACAGCATCGCCTCAGCAGCTTCCAATGCAATGGCACGAGATTGCCGTTTCCTTCATTCACGCATTCATCTAGGTGATTGTATTTTACAGGCTGAAAGCATTTCTTCACGACCATTAGCCTTAACCTTGACCAACAGATACGTTAACTACCGTCTTGTCGACCAGGTTGATGACATGTGATCTTTCAACACTCAACTCAAGGCTCACTCGCTTATCATACTGTACCCAAGAGTTGTTCAGTTGCCGATTAGGACGATTATTTTTTGTATTTATAAAAAATTTGGTTCGACCTTCGGAACAGGTAAATGAATAATAATAGTAACAGTCAAAATACTAATTAAAGTGTTAATTACTGGCCTCATCTATTTCGTCTCAGGAATAGATAATCGCATTTTAACGTATGAAAATAATATAAACTTCATATTAGTAACGGCAGCCAGTTATAATTATCAACTTCCGCGGTTTTTCAACCGTAATTACATGTAGTACGACAAAGACACGATACTGACTGGTATATTTTGCAATTTGCCTTTAATGGTTCGCACTTATTTAACGTAAGAATGTACGTTATGTTTTGCTTGTCCAGGTGTCTGATCTGATTCAATCTTGCGGTGCCGACATGACTTGGGATAAGATAATTAATAGCCGGTCGCATTCCTTAAAAATCTGGTTTAATTTGTAACTATGTGAAGGATCTGGCTCAGATATGGTGATATTGTGTTTTTTGTCACATGAAAAGAACATGAAAGTAGTTTTGGAATGGAAGTTGGCAAATATAGAATAGAATAGATTTTTTTTATTTCAGGCCGGAGTCCATAGGGTTAGTAACAATTTTACTTAACTTCTAGTGTACTATAACCGGGTCCTTTTGCCTTATGTATCGGAAAAAATAATAATAGATAATCAAGTTGGATTCAGAAAAGGGAAATCGGTTAATACAGCAATGCAACAGTTTTTACAAAAAAAATATTACGGAACAAGATAAAAAAAAAATCAGGTCACAGCCTTATACATGGACATGACAAAGGCTTTTTGTTATGTCGACCATGGACTATTACTACATAAACTAGAAATACACGGAGTTCGAGATAAAGCATTAGAAATAATCAAATCCTATCTCAGTACAATACAAGTGAACAGCAGTGCAACACAGTTCACTAAAATAACAAAAATATGTCCATTCACAAAAACAGAAATTAAATAGACATCGAGCCCAATGTATAAAATATGGTGTACCACAAGAGTCGATACTAGGACCACCACTATTTCTCATTAATATAAATGATTTACCTAACGCTATTCAACACCCTATGGTTATATTTGCAGATCATCATTCTCTTGCCCTTATCCCAATTCATTTGGGGTCGGCGCAGCATGTCTTCTTCTTCCATACTTCTCTATTACTCGTCATCTCACCAGACACCTCCTTGCTTGCCATATCATTCTTTACACAGTCCATCCATCGTTTCTTTGGTCTTCCTCTACTCATATACCCATCCATATTCATACTCAAAACTTTCCTCACAACATTTGCAGATGTCAGTCATTAAATATTGAGTGTGAATCTATTTATTTTTTATTTAAAATTATTTAAATTGCAATGCCTACAGGCAACTTCAAATTGTTAACATCTTCAAAATACTGTACACTTAGTTCGCAACAAAGAATTTGAATTTCTAACTTCCTTTTCTTTCAGACATCATAGACATAAGACATAAGACATAATCTTGTGGGTCACACCCGCACGCCAGATACGATGTATTACTCTCTTGACTTGTCTCAAGAACATGGCTAAGAAACTCATGTCCTTTCATCATTGTACTTCTGTCATCGACGCCGACGGTACAATCTAAGAAGTGTAGAAATAGTGTATGTGTAGTAGGTATTGTTGATCGCCTTTCATTTTCCCCTCAACATAATCAAACCATATAACCAACTCTTTCCTATTAATTTTCTGTTATTGTTTTACAAGAGTCAAGATCCGTTTGAGAGTTTTTATAGCAAAAATTAAGATTTTATCTGAAAAATAATAATTTAATTAGAATAAAATCCTCTTATCTCATCTAATAATCTAATCAAAATATGTAAGTATCATATGTCATGCTTTTATTAATAACGATGTGCATACGGGTTATCGAACTGTATGTTATTATGTTGTTTTCTTTTCCTGAACTTAAAAGTTGTTGATTAGACACAACTTTACATATGGGGCTTATCTAGAGTATCATCATCTTCCTAGACTTCTCCAAACTATGTTACGAGCTTCCAGTACAACAGCATGCAGGTGAGTAATGTGAGTACAGGTACTTTACATGGGTGATATTTTGCAACTGCCTGTCAGAACTACACAACAAAATGACTGGGTAAAACGATACCCCTTGGTGCGACGGATTCAGAGTTACGGGCTCCTGACCACCCGTAACCATCAAGGTCTACAAAGATCAGCCAGGGCCAACGATTTATCGTACTTTGAGAGATATTTGGCAGGGTCTCAATATGTGACCAACTTCGGCAATCGTAATCGTACCTTAGGTCGACTCGGCTTTTATTATTTAGCCGCGAGTTTTGATCTCATCAAGTCTATAAATTGGAAAATTATGATTACAGGAACTAGCTATAAACTCTAACAAGCCGCCCCTAGCGGATATTATTCTCCGTTAACTTTCTTGTAACTTTAATAGATGTTAAACTTTATACCAGACTAGCTTTTGTACGGGACCTTCGCCCGCCTGATAATATTATAAAAAAATACCTATATTTGAATCGGATTTTGTTAACAATTTCAAGGGTTTTATTTTTTTCCGGAATCCTAAGTAACTCCTTATAACATCAGTTAACTGCCAGTAAAAGTCCCGTCCAAATCGGTCCAGCTGTTTCGGAGATTAGCCGAAACAAACCGACAGACAGACAAAAATAAAGATTTTTTATTAGAAGTATCGTAAATGCTTTCTCATGCATTCAATAAAAAACTGTTATTTTGAAATTACAAACAGACACTTCAATTTTATTTATTTGTTCAGATGTAGGATCTATTTTGGAAAATAATATAAAAATATCGGTAAGTACATATCACAAGCAGCCGGCAGTATTTCTATCAGTAGCAATAATAACTAATAAATAATTATAATCAATACCTTGTGTAGCTCTAGCTACATAGTTGATTATGCACAGACAACCAGGCTGTAACGAAACACATAGTAATTATAAATTGTTATTTAATAGATGACGTACTTTGCTCACTTAGTGCACATGACGATAAGCCGTAAGCAACTAGTTCACCTCGTCATTGGGTTTCTGTACTAAGATAAGGATTATTTCCCGAACATATGGAATAACATCACGGGAGTATTTCCCGTAGATTTAGGCAGATGTGTACCCACCTTTACCTATTTGTACTGTACACCCGCACGCAAAATACGCGCTTGGGCATGGAGTTCCGGATACCAGCCGATTTTTTCACCAGCTGTATTTTTTTTTTTTTTTTTTTTTAACGTTGCCCCACAATAGGAATTTCTCCTGTATCGTGGGTGTGTTTACAAACATTTAAACTCACATACACAAACAGCCAGACCCGGAACAACTACCTGTAGATCATACAAATATTTGTTCCGTGCGGGGATCGAACCCGCGACACGCAGCGCAGCAACCAATTGCTCAGCCACTGCGCCAACCGTGCCGTCAATAACCGTGCCGTCAATAACCGTGCCGTTTAATTTCCAGGTGATAGATCAGAGTATATTGCCTCCAATCGAGCTCAGACCCAGAGTTCTGGCTGAGATAAAACCCAAAACACTTCGCCAGACGTGGGAATCAAACCTAAGACGTCATGCCCTGCAATTATTCAGTAGCGCTTGTGACTACTATATAGTGTGACTGGTAATTAGTGACCGATACTTAAACACGTGATTGTACTCATGATAACAAACAACTTTCCCAAAGATTTTCTTTTTTTAATACTCATTCACTTTAATTAAACGCATCCATCAGCACAATGTTTTGAGTGCGTTACATTGAGTCCTACCATAAAACATGTTTTTTCAACCCAAAAAAAAATTGTCGTATCCCAGCAATAATTTTTGCGTAGAGTTACTTGGTTTGATGTACAGAATTCTTGGTTGTCGGCTTCGTGAAGGGTCCGTTTACACCATAGTAGAGCCTGCATATTACCCAACCTACCAATACGTACCATGTAGGTAGCACACGTAAAAAACCCCGTAAATTTTACATAAATCATGTAACCAGTCCCACGCATAGTAATGGTAACACAGCAAATGACATTGAAATACGGATGCTCGTATGTTTTAGCTCATGGTAGTGCTGGCTGTAACTATAAAACTACACCATCATCTGCCTAGCCTTTCCCTACTTGGGTAGGGTCGTCTTCCAGTCTAACCGGATGCAGCTAAAAACCAGCATCATACATAGAGTGATAGCCTGTCAGACATCCATAACCCAGTTAGTACTGGGTAATACTAGTTGTCAGACTTTCGGGCCATTGACTACCTGTAATGACGGTCAAAGATCTAAAAATGACAGCCGGGATCAACGGTTCAACGTGATTTCCGAGGAATGGAGGAAACTCGGTATTTATTGTTTGTCCACCTATCCATGGACCAACCTCGGCAAGCGCGGCTTACTTGTAGATTGCCCCATGAGGTTGTCATTATTTAGCCACGAGCTCCTCTCTCTTAGCTTCACCAAAAGTCAATAACGACCCTCAAGTATCTGCCTAGGCCGCAGGCAGGCGCTTCGTCCTTGACTAAGTATTCCACACGTTAGAACAACCTACTGAAGTAATACAGTTCACTATGCAGCCTGTAGGTACGTTTAACTCAATAATAAGAAGTTCCGTATCCGTCTAAATGTTCATGCTAGTAACAACATTTTTTTCATTTATTGTCCTTTGATTATCTGCTTCACTTCCTCGTGTCATTATCGGAATGCCATAAAAACTATGTCGAACATTAATTTTATTAGAATCAGTCCGTCGATGTGGGTTTTGGTTATTTAACTTTGATCTATGAAGACATGTGTTATCGTCGGCCGAGACCGGACTTTATCAATTCGATAACGCGATTGGTTCGATATCTTATGTTACATTACTGAATGGTCAGTTAGGAGAACAATTTTGCCAAACCAATTCACAGTTA
Source organism: Noctua janthe (assembly GCA_910589295.1). Lineage (NCBI taxonomy): Eukaryota > Metazoa > Arthropoda > Insecta > Lepidoptera > Noctuidae > Noctua > Noctua janthe. The sequence goes on from OU342552.1 coordinate 11,515,836, forward strand.
ATCTGCGAACCTCAGAAACCGTGCATTAATCAATCAACTTAGGCAGGTGCAGTTATGAAATTAAATTAAATCAAATAATTTATTTGCAAGAATATTGATCATCTAAATATGAATAATATATTCCGGAACGTTGCGAAATATCGAAAAATGTTACACCATACTACATTATTGTTACTTAAAATGCGGCTTCATAAAATCTAATTGCCAAAAAAAATGTGTAATTACCGGTAGGACCCACCTACATGATAATTATGACGATACTTGTGCCGTTCTGGGCAGGAAGGACGGATATAGTTAAGATACCTTTTTTGATATCATATCCCGCATCTCATCATCATTCTTCTACCCTCATTTAATTGGGGTAGGTACGTCATCCCAGAAGTCACCTCTCCTTTTATATCCATCATCTGTAGAACCTTCTATCATAAATGTTAGGCTCACTTTTTACTCTAACAATATTTGCTTTTTCATAACTTTACTAAGAGCATCATAACTTTCTACTTACTGAGAAATACCGACATGTGTATTACCTGTCATATGAATTTACACGACTATCGAGTTTAACATACTCTATGAGGTTTCATAGGAGGTCCATCATAGGATCGAATTATTGACTAATGTAAAGCTATTTATCACATGGTCTTTTGGCCCGAAAGTCTCCCAACTAGCCTTACCAAGAGGAATCGTATTATCCAGAAGTTAGTTGTTGAGGTCAGATAGGCAATCGCTCCATCTTAATGTCTGGTATTCAGTTGCATCCGATTAGACCGGAAGTCGACATAGTTGTGAAAAGACTAGGTAGATGAAGTCTTGTACACACTGTACCTCTACTGATGACGCTGACTTTTCTTGGCTTCCATTAACATGTTTAATAATATGTGCCATTTGATTATATTCAAAACCCGTGTTGGTAATGTAAACATTAATTGTTAACAATCTACGTCATTTCGGATCTCCATAACGTAGTACAGCTATTAATATTATAATAATGTTTTATAGCTACTTCCTCTTGCGACCGGCCTTGCGATATATTAGCAGTGATGGACTTAGGAAACACAAATATGCTACGATTACGCCATGTTTACCTAATTTACTTTCTTGGTACCTATTAACACTCGTGGACAAGGAAACTACAGATAATGCTTTAGGGAAATCACATGTCCGTAAAAATTTTTGGGTTTTTCTATAAATATAAAAACTTAATTTTTACCCAAGTTTGCCGCGACAGCCATAATTGCCGCATTTGAAAGCGTAAATTACCAATTCGATACCTGCTTTTAGCTAAGGGTACTTTGTTGTAAAGTGCAAACTAGTGTTGACAAGTGACTTGACCTCTGTAAGCTGTTTAAATTCTACGAAATAGTGAACTATTCTACAATTTCCGTTATAAATTATCCTGGTGTCACCATGAGTCATTTACTTAGAAAATTTGCCGGGATTTCACCTTTATGGAAACAACTACATGGTCGATCTAAATTGTTTTGTTTTTCTGTCCAATTCTGGGTACAGGATCTACGTATTTTGGTGTTGTGTCAACCTTGGAGTCACTTCCCTGTTATTCTAGTGAGCTGTCAGTTTCAGTCGCGGCTCCTCGACTCGGCGTCGCCTTGGCACCGAGTCGCTTTCCCACCTTATCAGACAATATTACTGTAATGGATAAATTAATTCTTATAATATCAATACTCATTCGTTGACCGATTTCTGATTGAGCAACAAAAGCTGAATGTCGAAGGTTGTATGCGGATACTTTGTTTATATTTTTAAAATAAAAGCAGTCGGCCAGGTTCGACCAGGTCTTACACGTTCTGTTAATGTGTTTCGCTTTGATGTAGGTCTAGGTGCACGGGTATTGATGATGATCACTGATTAAAATATAATATATACATAAAGACCTCTGATTAAAACTGTACAAGCGTCATCCGGTCTAGTTTTTAAGTATTTCAGCAAATTAACATTTTAAACGAATTCATAACGACGTGGTTGAATAGTCTTGTTTAAATGATTATGGGTTTCATCATTTAACTACATTGTTTTTTAATTAGATATTTTTAAATTATAATATGAATGGTGTGAAAATACGCACAAGCATAACAAAAACTTCCAAGGTGCTAATAAAAAATCTAAGTTCAGAATACAAAAAGAGGAATCCCTTTGGGATCTTGAATGAGTTGAAAGTGGGTAGAAGTTTATTCTGCAATGGGGAAAATTCTTAAGTATTAGGTACATACTTAAGAATTTTTCCCCTAAAGTGTGACACCTTTGAAATTAACCAAAACAATAATGAGTTTCCTTCCTCGAGGAAAAGTAACGGTTACCTTAAATGATGTGTTCTTTATTTTGTTTTCCGCAAACATTCATTCATTTGAATCAAGAAAACATTTTTTTTTGTGTTGGTGACCTAACATACTCGTAACAAAAACAAAAGGCTTTTGTTTAATGAAAACATGTGATCTCTCAACTGACTCACTCTGGATTCCTGACCAATATTATTATTGTGATGGGAGTTTATTAAATTGCTTTCATTTTCGACCTGGAGCAGGGCATAGGGTACGCTCTATCCCATTAGGACGTGCCCGTGAGATAAAAAGTTGAAGTTCCATGACTTCAACGGCTTATACGAACAAATACGATCAATTGCTCAAATAATAACAAGTCTCACAGGGCCCGGTCTCCAGGGTTTTGGCTGATCAATCAAAGCCTATAAAAATCCACTACTTAGGTACTTATTACATTACATTAGCTTTTCAATGAGAGTAGGTGTCCCGATGTTCCACCTTGTCAATATTCAGACAGATCTTATATTTTCTGGACTTTTTTCAATGAACATATTGTAAATACATAAAGCCTACAGGGTGTACGCACACCCTTCACGAAGCCGTCAACCAAGCATTCTGTACATCAAACTAAGTAACTTGACGCACGACGAAAATTATTGCTGGGAAACGACTTTTTTTAGAGGTGAAATATGACGTTTTGCGGTAGGACTCAATGTAACGGACTCAAACATTGTACTGATGGATGGATTGAATAGTACGGGGGTCGTGAGGTTGTAAAAAGTAAAAATCTTACATTAAAAACATGTATTTAAAAAAAAAAACTTAGGAAAATGTTGAAACTTTGACCCCCAATATCTCCGTAACTAGAAGGTTCCAACGGGCTCTAGAAAAAAAAAATGATCGCAAAGACGGCGACAACAAGTACCTTTCGGCTTCGTTAAGGGTCTATGTACACCCTTTATACAAGGGACCCGAGCATTTTCAACTATGGCATTTACAGAGAAAGTCGAAAGTCTATTTAAGGCTTTATTCGATACTGAAACGAAATATCGGAAACTATTTCCAGCTGTAAGTTCTACAGTTGAATGCACATGATTTCTCAAGGGAGGAAGATTCCGCTTTTATATTGAGTTATATTCCATTCATCTGTGCACCATTGATAAAGTAAGAAAGTATTTGGTAGACTGACTTCTGTACTGTGTAGAATTGTAGATGAAAATATTCTTCATCATGATTATCTTGCCCTTATGCCAATTTGTTTTGGAGTCGGCGCAGCATGCCTTCTTCTTCCATACGTCTCCGGTATTTGTTAGTTGTCGACTTAGTAGTCCCCTCCCGTCTTACCATATCGCCGTTCACACAGTCCATAGCATCTATCATGTTTTTCGTCTTTCCCTCACTTTCAATCAAACTCCAATATTCACATGCATTCTTAAAACTTTTCTCATTCCTCAGCATCACAGACCCATATCGTACGTACGTCATACGGTTAATTTTCTTTTAAATGTTAGAATAGTTAACATTTATTATATACACTATACAGGGTGTAAACAGACCCTTCACATAGCCGTCAACCAAGCATTCTGTACATCAAACTAAGTAACTTTACGCAAAAAATATTTCTGGGAATAGACTTTTTTTTTGGGGTGAAAAATTACGTTTTACGGTAGGACTCGATGGAAACCACTCAAACAATTGTGCTGATGGATGGATTGAATAGTACGGGGCTCGTGGAGGTGTGAAAAGTAAAAATCTTACATGAAAACAGGTTCTCAGGTGGTTTAGAACAAAACAAATGATCGCAAAGACGGCGACAACAAGTACCTTTCGGCTTCGTTAAGGGTCAATCTTACATTAAAAACATGTATTGTAAATCTTACATTAAAACAAGTATTTAAAAAAAAAAAACTTGTGAAAAAGTTGGAAATTTGACCCCAATATCTCCGTAACTAGAAGGTTTCCCAGGTATGGTCTAGAACAAAAAAAATGATCGCAAAGACGGGGAGAACAAGTGCCTTTCGGATATATTAAGGGCCTATTTACACCCTTTATATAACATTATTTTTAGTATATGCGAAACCTGAGTATAGTTTGTTCAGAATAAGTAACTAAATCGATTCCAATAATTTTTAAACCATGTTATATTTTTCCCAAAAATATTTAAAAAAGATTACAAGTTGGACACCGAGCGACACTAAGTACCTATCGCAATCATTTAGGTCCTACTGTCAAATTATTATTATGCTCAAGACGACGCTAGGGGCGTGCACGCGTGGTGAGCACGTTTTTGTGCAGACAGCCAGAACTGTAACTGAACAAGCTTATAACTTTGTGATTTTTCATGATACAGTTTTGATATTTTGTACATAGATTCTTTACATAAAAATACTAGACACGTGTTTCAGTGTTCACGTGTTTCAGTGTTCACGTGTTCGCATATACTAAAACTAATGTTGTATATCACTTGTCAGTATTAGGGAAGTATTCATGCAAGTAAAGCAAAATGATAAGCAACGGTTAGCATTTAGCTTATCATGCTGGTAAACGATATGTAAGTATTTGGCTAAAAGCTGCGATCGGTGTCGAGGGCTCGATCCCCGCACGGAACAAATATTTATTTGTATGGCCTACAGATAGTTGTTTCGGGTCTGGCTTGTGTATGTAATGTGAGTTCAATTATTTGCAAACAGTCTCACGACAAGAACGTTTTAAAAAAAAAAGTGTAAATAGGGTGACTGGTAATTAGTGACCGATACTTAAACACGTGTTTGTACTCATGATAACAAACAACTTTCCCAAAGAAACTTTTTTTCGTCACGCGGCTAACAGCTGATAGATCACAGGCGCGCGCGCGCGAATTCCATACGGCTGCAATGTTATTGGGATAACAGTGAACGAGTAGGTATAAAAAAAATGTTTCTTTGAGAAAGTTGTTTGTTATCATGAGTATAATCACGTGTTTAAGTATCGGTCACTAATTACCAGTCACCCTATATATTGTGCATGGGGAACATTGCTTTACATCTAAAATACATGCATAACTTAGTCTTATTCTAGACTGCTAAATACATTGTAGTACCACTTTTAATCATATAAAAATTAAAAACGGATTATCATTACATCGCTACTTACGTACGAGCGATAAATAAATCGAAGTAATCATGTGACTCCACTTTTAGCACGACCGGAGGTCACTTGTATAAGACCTTGTACACTTGCAATTTGGATTTCATGTCCCCTTTTGTTCAATTATTACGTAACCATTACTTGTCCACCTTATGCTAGTTAACCACACATGGTCAAGATATGGACATTGTGAATAATGTTACATTAATACTAAATCAATGTATATTTTATGAGCTTGCTGTCTTTAAGTGATAGATGTGTTGCTGGGGAATTTGTTATGCCACTTCGTATCCTCAGCGAACACATAAAGGAGCCGTGAAGGGTCGCTGACTCGCTGCTTTGTGTGAATATCTTTGCAATTATGACGATCAATTTTAATGTCTGTCTAATTTCAATAATTTAACATTTAAAATTGCAACAAAGAAAAGCGAACAAACATTTGAAAAGACAATAAAATGGCTGAGCCGGTTTTGATAGAACATGTCTAATTGTAATATACACATCCTGCCCTTTCATTTGATATGAAAATATTCGATTATTCATCACCACTTTCACCCCCATGTCTAAAATGGCTGAACTGATTTTGATAATACAAGTCTAATTCTATTGACTGGGTTGTGGAGGTCAGATAGGCAGTCGCTCCATGTAAAATACTGGTATTCAGCTGCATCCGGTTAGACTGGAAGCCGACCCCAATATAGTTGGGAAAAGGCTAGGCAGATGATGAAGTCTAATTGTAATATACACATCATTCGCTTTCATTTGATACCCCACTATATTTATATATCTATATATTTACAAATATTCGAATTTTCATACCCACTTTCATCCCCCATAACTAGTAAATGGCTGCACCGATTTTGATAAAACATATCTAAGAACCATCGCCAAGAAACTAGCTTTCAAATAAAAGAAACTGCGTTCAAATTCATTCTCTCTTTTAAGAGCTACGGTGCCAAAGACAGACACACATAGGGGTTTATTAAAATGACTTTTGATTTACTTGTTACCGTAATTACACTGGGTTTTAGGTGCGTAGTTGCTATTTTGGGGAAGATTTTTCTTTTTTATAAATAATTTAAATAAAACTAAGCGATTACTACGTAATTAAAATGATGAATTAATTTTAAATATTACGTGAGACTTTTGACATTTGCATCGCAGTTTTTTTTTTCAAGCACAAAAAGAAAATATCTAGAGAACAAAGCCGAAACAGTTGCAGGGTTACGTCCGCGTCGGTCAAACAGCCATTTCTTGCGAATAAACCTTCAGGGTCATGGTAACCGGATATTGGCGGTTACCATGAAAGCCTACAGCGAGCTTAGGAAAGGCGAGGACTATCGGCAGGCAAGATCGATTGTCTTACTTCGGATTATTTATAGGACCGTAAACAACACGTGTGGGGTACGATAACTCCACTGACATCTAGCCACTTCTTGAGGCCTAGGAACTCATGGATGAGTTCCTAGGCCTAGGATCTCATTCATTCTTTTTTTTAAATAACATTTTATAAAAGCATTAATTAAGACACTTGACTTCTTTTCATTTTGTCAGATCGCTAGTATTCTGGTTTGACTGGAAGCTACAAAACTAAGGCATATAAAAAAGGCTAGGCACATGCTGATTATATAGCAAGTTTTATAAACATAATAAATCAAGTGATTAGTGGTTAGCAGCACAAATGAATTATTTCTTCAACTTTTTATAAGTTACCTACCTACTTGATTTGCAAACCAACAGTCAAAGATCAAAGATAAGTTCAGAAGTGTCATGCAAGGTTACAAGTCTATCGACAACTAGTTTTATGCAAACTATACTATCTTAATATATAAAAATCACGTGTCACTATGTTCGTACACGCTAATCTCCGCAACCACCCAACCGATTTTAATAAAATTTTGTGAATGAGTATGGTTGGTTCTAGCTTGAATGATGGGATAGTTTTCGACCCCATAGGGGTGCGAAGCTAGGGCGGATCGCTTCTATTATTATAAAGAAGTAAAGTTTATAAGTTTCGATGTATGTTGTAAACTTTGGATCAGTAGTTACTGATTCGATTTTAAAAACTATTTAATTTTTGGAAAGCTACATTCTCCCGAAGCTACATTATCCGGCTATATTTACGAATTTCCCGTGGAATTGTGTTCAACCATAAGGCTTGCGAACAACCGCGGGCTAAGGCTAATCTACAATAAATTAAATCAGCGAGAACATTAAAAGAGTTCTGCAGAACACAGTCGTCTAGTACCAAGGTTCTGTACTGCCTGAGGCCTACTCAGATGATGATTGGCTGGCATATCTTGCTTGCATCTGTCACGATTACTATTGCATTGTCGGTGTTATATAGATTTTGTTTAGCGATAACCCAGTAACGTCTTTTACTTGCTCTTTAGCCTTTGGCCAACCAATATAGAGTGTAGGTCTCTTCTGAATCTCTCCACTTTTGGCGGATTTATATCATAGGTATCCTGTTTCTTCCGGATATTTTAATGAGATCGTCTGTCCACCTAGTTGGCTGTCTTCCCACATTCCTCTGTCCCGTCCGTAGTCTCCTTTATAACACTTTTACTTACAGAGTGACTTTTTTAGAGGTAGAAGATGGAATCAAGAGAGGGTTTTCAAGCGATTAGAGCTAAAATAAAATGTTATCTTTCCATCTCAACATTATGATGAATTTACGAAAGGTTACGTAATGGATATGTACGTCAATTCTAGAGAATATTTAAAAAAATGCTTCAAACAGACGGTTCAAGGATGGAGGACTTAAGGTGACCCGCGGGATAATGGTTACTAGGTGTTAGATGGTGAGGGGATGGAATAGAGTTTATCTTCAATTATAACTTGTGATTTTTCTGTGAGTCAATCTGTCATGGCACTAAGCATCATACAAGCCAGGACACTGAAAAAATGTAGCTGAAATTAATAAAGCTATCGTCATAGGAGATTCAAAAATCCCACCCAATCATTGTACGTAATTAGATCATTTAAAAAGAAACATTGTACAGGTAGGTTCTAAATAGGTTTCCCAGCGTGTGGTTGATTTTTTGTTAGTGTTTACAAATCGCTGTTAATACAGAAGCAAACTGTACAGTCTTCAAAAAAAGTTTTATAAATTAATTATTTCATAAAGGAGATGTTGGGTTTTTCATTTGATGTAGCTAAGTACAACACAGTATATAAAACAGAAGTACAGAAGATGATGAAGAAATTCTGCGCAGATCCGCAATGTATTTGGATAAGGGAAAGAGAATAATGAAGATGAATGATGATGATAAAATAATAGTTATGATAATTTTGTACATTTTCGGATCATAAGGAAAGTATTATTTTAGGTTTCAGAAACCTAAATACAATTTCTACCTTGAATGTATACAAGACGCAAAGATCCAAGTGGAAAAACATTTAAAAAATATAACTCCGATCTTTTTTTTATTTTTTATGTAGACTGTACCATCTTTTTTCATTAAAAAGTTTAAATCATTTATTAGATTTATTTATAGATTAACTAATTATAATGTTTAAACTAATCACAACACTCTCATTCTCATGCAAAAACTCGGAGAAATGAATTACTTAGTTTGTTATGTATATTTTAGAGTTCTTAAATAAACCTATTATTTTTTGTACTAGTTTATATTATTTCTGTTTGCGCTTAGCACCTCTATTTCATTGCTTTAACCACATAACTTTTACAGTTTAAGCTCTATAACTTATATTTAAAATGTCGTTTTGTAATATCGAATCCGCTCCGGAAGGACCAAACGGCTGTGACCAACTCTCGACCTGTAATGGTGAGGGAATGAAAGTCCGAATTAGGAGGGTCGGGAAAGGAAAGGCCATCCGCTGGGGCAGGGTGTTTGGTCTCCAGAGCCGCGAGTGTTTCTGGAGAGCACGGTGCCACCACATCGCTGCTGAAGAGAATCCTGGCTGCTCCACTAATGTCACCTTCCCCTAACTTCGTTTCCACCAGGTGAGGTATACCTCTTGAGGATGTGTATCTCTGTGCTGGTAATTTTGAATCTAAATCTTGAGCCGAAACGTTGCAATTTTCTTTAATTTGTGCTGTTAAAGTTTTTTTGGTTGCCAAATTCTTTTGTACATGAAGGATTCGATAAGGAAAGGTGAGGAGTTGTTCCCAAGCACTTAGCGAGTTCTCCCGGACGGCAAGGCGCACGCAACCTACTAAATTTTGTGCTACAAGCGGTCTAGCGCCGCGGGGAACTCGTTTTAGAACAGGAACGGATTTTTTGAATTTTGAAAGGGTTTTCCAAAGTGGGTCGAAAGAGGATTTTGCCTCTGTTATAGGTGACGGTGTTAAAACAGGGTCTGAAGTGTGTGCATTTTGTTGTTTATGTACTTTTCCAATATGCACATTCAGACCTTTAAAAAACCGGGCTTGGGTACAAAGTGGGCATCTCTCCAGGGTGGTCAGCGAAGATGAACAAAGAAGAAAGACATGCACTATCACCCACCACATCGCTGCTACTGCTACTCATAAATGTTCACTTATAAAATAAACTTATCTTTAAAATTAACTTTATTAAACTAATAAAATATCAAATAAAAAACCAGTTAACAGTCTATACGCCACTGCACTTTTGAAGAAGGAGCACGTGGCGCAGTCTCGCTGGGGGGCCTGGGGCGCCGCGCCGCCGATAAAAACATCGCAGCCCCGGCGACCGTTGCCGGTAAACGGGGTCTCTCGTCCCCCAGCGAACTTCAGCGATATTTGGTCCACTTGTTTGGCACCGCCGATACCTGAGATGCACAGTATCAGGCTTTTCATAAGCCAGGATTATATATATATATATACAACATGTAACGTAATTAACGCACACCCTCAGACACCCCAATTAGTATATTATGTTATAATCATATTACATACAATGAATTTTTAGTTAAACATATATGAGCATTGTTTATTGATTGATTTAGTTATACTAATTCCGGAAGAATGTTGTGGTCACAGTACAAATCCACGAACGCAGACAGTCGCACACGTAGGTATGAGGGTCTTGTTAGCCTAGTAGGTATTCGCTCGCGTTCGAAACGAGTTAACGAGTTTTTACTGTAATTTACGTAGTTTTAATAATTTTTGGGAAAAAAAAATACCTATAATAAAAATTATAGAAATCGATTCAGTAAACGATTCTGAACAAACTAATTTCAGGATGTGCGTTAATTATGTTACATGTTGTATATATATATTATTACGCCTATAATCCCCAAAGAATAAGGTTCACAAAGCACACCTACCACACACAGATACCACATTTTGCGCCAGTTTCGTATATCGGAGTGGAGCTTATTGTCATCAACCAGCCACAGATCCTGACTTCAGGCTGTCACTGAAAAACTTTTGGATAAAAACAAATTACCCTACCTGGGAGTTGAAACCTCTTTCTTAATAGTATCGCTTGTGACCACTAGTTCAACAATTGCCTAAGCTTGTTAGCAATAACAATGATCGAATAAATAGCCCACTATATTTAAACACTCACATTTCACATACACTCCTCCTTACACACACACTACACTCATATACACACCCCTAGATACACAAACACAATCATTCACTCCACTTGCTGTGAACAAACACAAAAGTCACGGTTGTATCATATAAATTTAAGCCGCAAAATCTCCGACTTCTAACATACAGGTGTTTAGGAGCCCGGAATCCTGACGATAACTTAAATCTTGGTAGTACAACCCACTGTTTCCAGAAGCTATGTACTGTGCTATTGTTTTTTCTTTTTTATGTACTTATAAACTTATTACTTGAAAAGAAGAAGTCTATAACAAATTGGGTCTTTGCAAAATTGTTCAAAATTCGGCAGTCTGTCGATAGATTAACACACAACATCATCTCTCCAATCAAGCTCTTTCGGCGGCTTCTAGTCTACCTGCTTGCAGCTGAACACCAATTTGGAGCCTGTCTGACTTTCAAAACCCAGTTTTTGGATAAAACGATACCCCTTGGTAAGATTGGTTTGTCAGACTTTCGGGCTTGGGACTACAAATACAGATCTGTAAATGACAGTCGGGGCCAAAGGCTGATTACACACAAAATACCAAAATGCTTTATTTGTAGGCCCATGTTGCACTGTGGGATACTATACGAACATTACGAACCAAGTGTCGATGCAGTAATCGTTTGAAGCAGAATAGGTACACATTTAGTTTATCATAATTATCTTACGTTCCTACTCATCATCATTCTCTTGCCCTTATCCCAATTCATTTGGGGTCGGCGCAGCATGTCTTCTTCCTCCATGCTTCTCTATTACTCGTCATCTCGCCAGACATCTCCTTTCTTGCCACATCATTCTTTACACAGTCCATCCATCGTTTCTTTGGTCTTCCTCTACTCATATACCCATCCACATTCATACTCAAAACTAAGTTCCGGCTACAAGTGCTTATTTAATTTAAAGTTTACGAGGATTTATGAATGGATGTTTGTTACTCTTTCACGTAAAAACCACTGTACAGATTTTGATGAAACTTTACAGAAACATGTACATCAGAAAAACACATAGGCATATACAAATCTTATGTAAAAAAAAGAATTTATGTGAGCAGGCAGAAGCAAGTTTTAATATAATTGAGCAAATTTCCTGACCACATAATGGGCGTCTCAATATTCTGGCTAATCTGGAAAAACACTGAGACCGCTTTGTCAGACCAGGTATCATGGTTTTTACCCGCTGTCGTTTAGAACGCATTTCGAAGAAGTCTGTGTAAAACGAAATATTATGCGGCCCAACCGCTTTTGGTCCGTTATTTATTAAAATATCGATGTTTTACTTGTAATTATCGTTAAATTAGAGGACGAGGTGGTCCTTTGCTACTATATTCTGCTCTTAATTACCAATAATAAGGAACCGGATGTTATAGCAATTCATCGATCTAAATATAATTTAAATGTGTCTTAATTATTGCTTCATTAGGCAATTATACAATTTATTGATAACCTATTATTGATATTTAGGTACCCCTGATTTTTTTCAGTCATTATTTTAGGATATTATGGTAGAAGTTTGTAAGATGGTATAGTTTAGACTTTGTCGAAGACTAATGCGGGGGACTGACGATGACAACTTAAAAAAATACTTATAGCATCTCTAAGCCATAAGTTTTTTTTTGAGAAATACATTAGTTATCTTAAATAATTGATTTACTACTAACATGTTTGAAATTATTTAAAGTCAGTAATCATAGACAGGAAATAATACAAAATCAAATTAATAAATACTCAATACTTACTCTATTTATGACGTAAAACTTCATAAAAAGGTAAACCATTAATAATCCATACTTCCATACTAATATTATAAATGCCAAAGTAACTCTGTTTGTTTGTTTGTTTGTTACCTTTTCACGACTAAACGGCTGATCGGATTGTTATGAAATTTGGCAAGGAGCCAGATTATGTCTTGGGAAAGGACATAGGCTATCTTTTTTTCTCACACATAGGTACTTATCAAAATTTCCACGCTGACGAAGTCGCGGGAAACAGTTAGAAAAAATAAATAAATACAAACATACATATATAATATACAAGCTGTTCCCGGCATGCGTTGCAATGCACCTTTTCCTACCACCTACCTACTACGTACCTACTACCTACGTACTACCTACGTACTACCTACGTACTACCTACCTACTGCCTACCTACTGCCTACCTACTGCATACCTACTGCCTACCTACTGCCTACCTACTGCCTACCTACTGCCTACCTACTGCCTACCTACCGCCTACCTACTGCCTACCTACTGCCTACCTACTGCCTACCTACTGCCTACCTACTGCCTACCTACTGCCTACCTACTGCCTACCTACTGCCTACCTACTTACACACCTAAGAACCTTCTCGTGACAGTAACAAACAGAACAAAAAAAGAATTAGCGAAATCGGTTCAGCTGCTCTCGAGATTTGCGCTTAGCAACAAATTCAGGCATACATTTTTATATTATAAGATAAATGTCATAAATCATTAATAGGAACACGGATCGAAAAGTTTCTACTACAATCATATGAATCACTTAATTGAAGACAGGCAGGTTTTCTTGAAAACCAAACTGAGCAGCTACTTTACACAAAATAAAAAAAATAAAAAAATTATATCTGACACCAGGCAGAATCCTAAAAAGGTTGTATGCAACAAATTAAAATATTTGATCTGGTTTGATAGAGACCTCTTTATACCCAGCAAGAAATAAAACTGATGGTCAATTAGACTACTAAAATGAATGGAAAAGTGTCAAACACAACATAGTATAATGTCCTATCACTGTTGTTTTACTTTTCATTTTGCATCAATCTTCAGGTTAAGCCGCGCATGCCTGGGTACCTCGGAAAGCAGGTTAAGCCGTTGGTGCCGGCTCTCATTTGTATATCTTTGTCAGTCGTTACAGGTAGTCAGAGGCCCGAATGTCGTGACAGCCAGTCTTACCAAGGGCTATCGTATAACCAAGTACTGAATGGGTTGTGGAAGTCAGATAGGCAGTCGCTCCATTTAAAATACTGGTATTCAGCTGCAGCCGGTTAGACTGGAAGACAACCCCAACATAGTTAGAAAAAGGCTACACGACCGCGACAAAAAGATTATTTGCAGTACGGTGACCTTTATTTTCTTTAACATAAGGTTTATATCTGAGATAATTATAACTGTCAAACAACTGTCTTTTTTTAACACGCTTTTATTAAATTCACCTGTAACTAATTACATAAAAAAAATTTTAGAAGTTAAATTTGACCCACTTCCCGGTTTGCGATTGAGCTGAAATGTTGCACACATGTTTAGTTTGTATGACAATGCAGGTTAACTAAGTAACGTCATTTTAAATCAAAATATGGCGGACTCCCAAAGATGGCGGACTAGTTATTTTTTTATGAATTTCCGTCATATGGGTAACAAATGTAAGGGTTTGCCGAAAAAATTACGAGTAATATACTGACGTCACTCTACAGCGTATTCTTAGTTTTTTTTTTTTAACTTATTTATTCATGTTTTTCCAAACGTTTTCATAGCTACCGATTAAAATGGGTAATGAACTTGTGATACAAATCAAATATTAATATATTGGGACAATCTTGTTTCAGGAAGTTAAGTGCTCCAGTTTTCGTGATTATTATAAAATCGTGACCGTTACGGCAATTATTGTTGTTAATTTGTGTACATTACATTTAATTAACCTCTTGATAAGAAATTGTTGTGATATTTCCTGTCTGAACCGCAAGTTTTGTTTAATTTATTTTTTCTTCCTGACTCACATGGAAAATTAAAAAAAATAAGGATCCTTCAATTATTCTAACCCGCTTACATCCTGCTGGTTATGAGGTCTAGGGTTTGATTCCCAGTTGGGGCAAACAGTGATTGGGATTTCAAATAGGAATTACCTATTCCTCTTGATACCCTTTAACCTCTTGAAAGTGCGTTATTGAAGTTTCTATAAGATTATTATTTAAACTATGCGTAACTTTAGGATTTATTAAACAGGCAAGTTTTATTTGATAGATGACCCGCTGGTAGACATGGAGTAAAAATTTTGGCCTACCTTCAAAATAAGTTGAGCAGTCTTGCTTTACAGAGACATAATTTCCAGAGGAGAAAAAGGTTGGGTGCAACGTTAACAGTATCACTGAGCCTGCCAGTGCAAGCTACTGGGTCAGTTGGAATAAACTTTTTCAATACACTTTTTTCGTAGACTGGTTCTTAACTTATTATTTGAGGTTTAACTACTTGGCGAGTATAAAAGTTAGCTTATGTAATTTACAGCCTATTTATTATTTTATAAGTATTAACTCCAAAAACGTCACCGTTTTGTTGTTATCTACTTCAAAACCATTTTTTCATCAACCTGTAAGATGTCTTTTTAACCTGTAATGAAGTTTTTTTGAATAGCTGTATTTTGTCTATTTATGTTAATTTTTTTTTCCGAAAACTCAATAATTGATACATTTTCTCAAATTGATAAATTTATTCGAGCGGCACCACTTTTCTGAGAACGACCCTGATGTCAGTTATTAATTTATACAGGTTATACACGTGAATGTTATTTAGAAAATAAAATAAAATGGTGGAAAGTTAGGCAGGCCAAAATATACAAACCCCTTTGCAAATAAAATAGCAATTACAGAATAACTTCAGCGTAGCGGAAATTTTGATTTTCGTAGACAACAGCTAGTAGCTACGAGGTTCTACGAGAAAGTTTCGTAGATGTCTCACACAATGTCTAAAAATTATGTTAAGCAATTTAAATAATAATTGGATAATGTTCGTACTGGTAATCATGGGGCCTTTGCTCAGCTGTTGGATACCGCGAGCTTGCAGTAACAGTAGTATTTCTATATATTAGTGACACACTTAAAAACTGAATAGATTTCACAATAAAAGTCCAATCGGTTGATGTAAAGTTTAGAATACTAGTATTAAAAAGGAGTCTTTTGCCTGCATCAGTTAAAACAAACCACTTTTAAATGGTTTTCAAAAAGCTAACAAAAAAAAACATCAATTATTTAAATAACAGTAACTTAATGATTGTTTAGAATTTTATGTTAGTACGTGCAAGGTCTGAGCTGTAAATGACGATGAGTCACATCTAATAGCTCAGTATTTTGTAATTATTAAAAACATGATAGGCAAGTACGTTAGGCCACGCATAGAGTAGAATTCCGTAGAAATACAGAATATGCATCTGAGGAATAACAAATGCTTTGCCCACAACGTTTTTTCATCAGGAATTTTACAGTAGCAGCCACTAAGTCTGGAGCTGTGCCTGTTTGATGGCAAGGCTCTCCCCCTATTGGGACCTGGGACTTTAACAGCACTGGCGAAATGTGGGTGAACTATTAGGTATGAACCTCTACCTTACTCTTCAGGAATTAGAGGCATGTAGTTATGTTATTAGTTTTTTCTTCACCGTTTTGAGAGTTGTGAAGACAAAATGTATTTACACAAAGACAAAAAAAGAAAAAGAAAAATCTGAGTTCGAACCCATGACCAACGGCACGCATGTCGGAGTGTGCACCACCTCATTGCTCCCTAAGGAATGAAAACTGACCTCCTAAAGTGACTGACTTCCCTCTTTTTAGAAGACATTTCGGTCTCCAGGTATTGTAAGGCGGTGTCAGTTTTGTAAGCTGGTTTTTTTTGATGCAGTGCCACCAACGGTTTATAAAACGGTCCGTAATTTCATCAATCATTAGTTATTTATAATTCTGTGGATAAAGCCCTTTGATTGCTGAAAATACCGTTATTTATGCAGCCATTGAGGAAGATCCCCAAGGTGGTTGAACTTTAATAACACAGATTCGTCAAACTTTTTAAAAGGTTTCGTGTGTTAATGCTGAACCCTGCCGAATGATACATGCATCAACATGTATCGGTGTCGTGCTTTTATATTGTAGTCGATGTATTATGTAAGGTTATTAATCATGATGTATTCAATTAATATTATGTAAATAGTACGAAGATATGTTATCTACAGTCACGGACAAAAACGTTGGCACCTATTATCTTCATGCATATGTATAGCCAATCAACATATTGATGGTGTCGACAATAATTGTAACATAAATTGATCATTGGTACTCAATATATTACATGCATTTTAAATGGTAACACAATCTGCCTATTGATTATGTAAGGTATTTAATTAATTATTCAAAATGTAATTTAATATTTCCGTTTTATTTTTTTTCCATTTTATTGTGATTTTAACGCTTTTGAAATCGATTGTACTTGATATTTCTATGTTTTGACTGTTACTGTTTGGTCCATTCATTTTACTGTTGCAAAGTTACCATGGTGGGAGCTTTTCATGAGTTTTCAGAAAGTATTGAAACTGCTTGAAGCTACTTTGAAATGGGAAAATTCCAAATTCAAGACTACCTGTCTCGAATGAGATGACTGACCCAGTTGTTCCCAGGGAACCTCGTTGCCAGGTTGCCGAATAAAAGTTAGTTTATGTTTATGTAAACATAATGCGACAACCGTTTTATACCTGAGAAATAATGTCAAAATCGCTTCTAGACAAAATCTTCTGAGTCGTGTGCAGTATCGACCCAACTATACTCCATATAGTACAGGTGTAGTTCAGATAAATATGGTTCATTTGTGGACTTTAGATTTAGACAAATACCGGAAGGCCAATTCTAGTAAGTAATTCGACAATGTTCAGATTCAAGTCGTTATGTTATCTCTGCAACAATCATTATTAGAATCTTGATAAATGTATGTAAATTAGAGTATTTCTGAGAGATGCTCGTATGGGTATTATTATCGCCTCTGTTCCTGCTGCGGTAAGTCTAATTACTTTATGTATAAAAAGTTGAGGAGTTGAGTTGTTGAGTTGAGTTGTTGAGTTGAGTTGTTGAGTTGAGTTGTTGCGTTGAGTTGTTGAGTTGAGTTGTTGTTGAGTTGAGTTGTTGAGTTGAGTTGTTGAGTTGAGTTGTTGAGTTGAGTTGTTGAGTTCAGTTGTTGAGTTGAGTTGTTGAGTTGAGTTATTGAGTTGAGTTGTTGAGTTGAGTTGTTGAGTTGAGTTGAGTTGTTGAGTTGAGTTGAGTTGTTGAGTTGAGTTGCTGTTGTTGTAGTGTTAAGTTGTTGTTATGTGTAAACGTGTTTGCTAAAACACTCGCTTGCCCAGATAACGTGGGACAAGGAAAGGAAATCGTTTGTTGAATGATTTTATTTAAAATATGTCAATACTAAGAAAGTCAAGTGAATGACCCATTTTCCATTTAAGCAAGGTGTCAATAAGTCATTCATTCATACACCAGCATTTTTTCTTCCTTCTTTTTGTATTTCTCAATGAAGTTGCTACACGAACGTAAAATGTTACTAGGTTTAACAATACAAACTTGAGATTTACACAAAAAATGTTTAGTATCTTTTGTGTACATTTTCAATGGAATTTTCAGTATTTCTGTCATGCTTGTTAGGTATAACTATAAAAAACTCGTAATTTATAAGTACTGCTACAAGAATTTTTGAGTAAGTGCTGCCTCCATGCATGCGCGCATCAATGTAGATAAAACAAGTTATACTATGAGATAAAAGCAGAAACCGCGAAAAAAAAATTGCAGAAGTTAAATACAATAGGGCGAGTTATGTGTACATTAATATATGGGATAGACTGGTGGGTGGAATGGTCGCAAGCGCGACTGCAGAGCATGAGGTCCTGGGTTCGATTCCCGAGTCGGGCAAACTGTTAATGGGTGTTTCCATCAGGAATTTCTCAGGAGCAGCCTCGGAGTCGGATTTGTGCCCGGTTGATGGTAATAAGCTCGCCCCTTTTTACATGTGGATGTACTATTCGGTACACCGGCTGGATTACAGGCGTTATGTTATGTAATATATGGGACCGCTGATTTTTGTTTCACAATTTGATTTTAATGAGATTAACTTGAACTAGGTACTTATTTTAGTTTGAAAAATCCAATGTTATCTTTTTTTTATTGTCATGTTTTATCGGAATGGTGTCGTAATAAATACTTAAGACTGATGCCGATTTAAAGAACTAAAGCATGACACAGTATTAAAGGCCAGTTATGAACTTCTTACTATAAATCTTCGGGAACCGACCAACCCGTACTTCTTAACCAAGAGATAAGGTTTGTAAAGTAATTTCGTGTGTTCTCTTTACCTATAAGATGACGTCATGGTAGGCCACCTGGGCCTACCATGACGTTTTAAAGCGGGTGTAATTCCAGTGTGGAA
The DNA here is from genome assembly GCA_910589295.1 of Noctua janthe. Lineage (NCBI taxonomy): Eukaryota > Metazoa > Arthropoda > Insecta > Lepidoptera > Noctuidae > Noctua > Noctua janthe. The sequence continues at coordinate 11,534,963 of OU342552.1, forward strand.
AAGAGATGGCGCTAGATGACCTGTACAGCTCTGTCTCTTTCCCACACTGGAATTGCTACTGCTGAAGTCAGGGGGGTTCCCCTGATAACATTTTGACCATGATAGTGAAACCTTGTAAATCTTGGCAACCAATTTCACATGAAATGTTTTTCGTGGGTATGTTTTTCGTTGTCTCTTTCAAAAAGTCGAGGTTATTTTTTTAACCTTTTGTTTTATTAAAGCTTGTTGCACGATATTAATATCCTTAATAACCTCCAAAACTAAGCCAAACATCTCATCATATCTCTATTTCTGTCTTAGTCCATAAAGTCTTACCATGTCCTTACCTCAAAGAGGCCAGCTGAGTTATATTTCAGTCATGATCAGACCCTCTCTTGGTTACGTTGACACTCGTATATATTTATTCATTACATTAGTACCTACTTGGTGTTTATGAGCATAAAAACACCAACAACCTTCACCTTATTCTGTCCTTATTATTATACCATATTTTTCCAGTAGTCTGTTCCACTTCATGGAAACCGCAACTCATCTAATCAATCCTTAATGTTAATACTTCTACGAAAAATTTTATATGAATGGAATCTCCAAAAAACCTAAGAGACCGCTCAAAATTCGACATATTCTTAAGTTCATTTTTATTACCCAATGAGTAAGGCCACAAGTTGGTTACACTTTTACTTTTTTACACCAGTAAATTGTTACAAAGTCGACTCTAACTAACGGTTTGTTTTCAGTGCGTTACACTTTACAGCTATTGATGCCGAATCCTGGACACATAGCTAGATCATAAATCATTCAGTGAGCTTTTGAAATTAATTCCCCACTTCAAAGTAGGTACCAAGTCCAGAAGGAGTTGACCTCATCATGGGCTTGGTCGAAATAAGGATGAGGATGACGGTTTACATTCATCAGAAGGGAATAAGATGTTTGATAGGTTATGTCCTATCGCCAATAGCGATCCCCAAGTAACAAAAACACATGGTAAGCAATTATAACACATAAAATTACACCTAATCACCGAAGGATTAGACAGAAGTATACCTAATAGAACACGCATAGTGATAATCGCTTACTGGTACTACAAATAAGCCCCACGTCATAACGCCAATAAAAAATCCGCGAAAACTTGTCTTTAACGGCTTACTGAATTGTTTTAAAAACGTGTTCTACTCAAATATGTGGCGGGTATCTAAGCGGTTGTCCTTGACAGTCTGATCTAATTCGCAGCACCACGTGCGGTGCCGTGAACGTATGCTTACAATTAATAGGTAGGTAACAGATTGAAAGGCTCAGTAGATAGTCACCAACTTTGGTTATCAGCTTAGGTTTCCCATGCCCCGTCAAATTACATCCGCTTTGAGACGGCCACCGGCCATCCTCAAAATTATATTGGCGCTTCTAAATGAACCGCCAAACTGGAAAACAAACTAACTGGAAATAAGAGGCAAAAGGTTGAAAAAGTAGAAAATTATGTAAGATAAGGTAAAACTAATATAAATAATATCACGAATTATGATGTCACAGTATTAAACACAGAAGTAAGGAGTCAACTAACTATGATAACTTGCGTCAGTAGTCTTTATTGTTCTTTCAATGAATGACTTCACTTATCAAGGGGCTAGCCCCGCAGAGCACAAAAAGCGACTAATCTACAGAATAACTATTTAACAAGTACTCAGGCAAAACCACAAACAGACATGTGATGATTATAATAAACACGTACTTACTGAACTCACGTCTCGCACTGCATCGAAATTGACCACATGTGTGGTCAATTTCGATTGTGTCTCATTTCTTTTTTGAACCCTGCAAAGGTCAGGTAGTTCAGAATTTTGTAACTGCTATGTGCTATAATTCGAATCATAATTTCAATTCAGTATTCCACCTTTAGTGACCTCAGCATTCGCCGCCACTTTGTGTTGATGACACAAACATTTTTTTTCTTTTTTTCCAAATAATCTTCTTTTTGATCTACAAAAAAAAAACAAATCAACAACATCTGCCTTGCCTTTTCCCAATTATGTTGGGGTCGGCTTCCAGTCTAACCGGATGCAGCTGAATACCAGTATTTTACATGGAGCGACTGCCTATCTGACCTCCACAACCCAGTTAGTACTGGATAATACGATACCCCTTGGCAAGACTGGTTGTCAGACTTTTCGGGCCACTGACTACCTAACGACTGTCAAAGATCTACAAATGACAGCCGAGGCACGGAGGAAATTCGGCATGTAATGGGTGGTCACCCATCCACAGACCAACCTAGGTAAGCACCGCTTAACCTAAATATCGACCCGAGCGGCTGTTATTGTTTATCCACGAGCTCCTAAAAAAAACAAATAGAAATTCTAATATTTCGTATTTCAATAGCCTTTATAATAATTATTATACCGGTAACTATCTTCTAATTTATCTGTCTTTTGTTTTTCAGATGGGCCAGTAAAGGATGAGTGCAGACTGTTTAGTTTTCCTTCCAACCAACATATATATTCCTATTGTATTATTCGGCTTGTTCAATCATTTGATGAATAAAATGAACGAAAGAATAACTTAAGAAATGATTATTCTATTTGCTAGAATAGGTCTAACATATTACACAGTGATAAGAACTTATTTTTTACGTCACACCTTATACGACGCTCCGGCCATGGAAATCAATATAATAATGACCAACCGGTATTCAAAACAACAACAATATTAGAAGGAAATGCTCCTAAAATGGTAATGTTCACGTTTCAACCAGTAATTAAAAGTTGCGTACCTAGTAATAACTATGTAAACAAGACTAATAGGTTTATTTAAAATTGCTGTTATACGTTACAAACTATAAGTTCCTTTAACAAAAAGGTAAATTATATGCAGTGGAATGTCCGTGCAAGCTTATCGTTTATGATAAGTGAACCGGTAAGGCGGGTATTTTAGAAATGTACTAAAATATTACGCTGCTGCTTACGATTGCTGATGAGATTAGAATAAATTATAATTATTTTATTATTATTTAGTTGCGTTGGAAGGCCTCCCACTAGGGGGACCGATGGTCTGGTGAAGGGTGCGGGTATCTACTGGATGCGAGTCGCACGGGACCGGTCAATGTAGCGACACTTGGGGGAGGCCTATGTCCAGCAGTGAATGTCTTTCGGCTGAAATGATGAAAATTATTTTAAAGACTTCTCCATTGATAAATAGCCTGAAAACACCTTAAATCTATATTGGCCCAGGTACTGTTATAGTTACAATACTGCTCTTCTCTTAGGGTAACAAAGACGTAAATGACGTCAAACATTCATGGGTATTTTTTTTAAAAGTGACTTATTTCCAGTACTTAACCCGATTGTTAGGAAAGTTGATCGATTGTAAAAAATACGTTAACAATAAGTTCGGTACGGGTCCCATGACCCCTCAAGCCAGCGATAGTGACCCCGCTAGGGGCCAACATTTAAGTCATACGTCATCCTCATTATTAAGGTAAATATTTAATGTTCTGATTATACCTGACGAATGCTGTAACAGTTCACTGGTGCTCATCTTCAAAAACAAAGGTGATGTGCTGGAGTGCAATAACTAATAACTATGTGTGTGTGATTAAAGCTAATGTCAATGGTATATGAAAGCATGGAAGAAAATTATTGAAAGGCGACTGAGAGAAGAGAGCGAGTTTTCATTTGGCCTGCAACCTTTGTATTCAATAAATAATAAATAATTAATAATAAACAATAATAATAAACTAACACTAGCGACCCACCCTGGCTTTGCACGGGTGAGATTTACTAATGAAGTATTTAAAAATGACCTATTTTTTCATACTAACCTTGTCCCGAACATAACAAAAAAACAGCGAAATCTGTAGAGCCGAATCAAGTGAAGCTCCATTATAAATGTAGCAATTCATTTTTATTTATATAGATAGTTATACATTTTTTTATATTTAAATATCTCGGCTCCGATGCAAATAATTGTTCATAATAAAATGAATGTCTTACTGTGTCTTTCTAATTAAATACTTTACATTAGTGGCCGCAGACTTAAAATATCATACCACTTTTACCCAAACCCCTTTACATTATGATCATTCATATGTCTTAAGGGGTTTAACAATACTTTAACGCTCATGCGTTTATTATATTGTTTGGTGCTAAGGAACCGTGTGTATGCGACTACTACTCCCACTCGGCCGGTTTTTTTAAATTATTTAATTTTGTAATTATTCAATGCTTCTAGTTGACTTCAAGAGAATGAGATTTATAAATAATAAGAAGTATATAAATCAATAATCTCAAAAAAAAAAGAAAATTCTGGCTTTTAAGTCAACATTTTGATGATTATCTTTTTTCAAAAACCAATGAATATAATAAAAATAAAGTTTATTTCGGAACAAAAACATAAGACTAGGTACAACAATTAAAACAATGGTAGCTGCAAAAGGATAAACTGTTACACTAAGTGTAACAAACAGACAAAAATTAATATAATTTTTTTTTGTTATAAGAACCGTAAACAAGGAAAACGAAAGGAAGGGACACCGATGCTAAAACGGTTAACGCTTGAATTTTTTCATCTGTAATTTAAAAAAGAAACAGCAGGTCCATACGTTTTGACCGTATAGACATTGCAGCTTTGTAGGAAACAGCTGTTTTTTGTAGTAAATAACCGACGAAAAATTACTATGTAAACCGTTTGTTCACGAAAATTCCTGACTTTCATGACAATTCACATCAGCCTGCCGATTCAAATGATGAATGTGTCAAAACCTTGTCGTGCATAACGGTTAGTAAACTTGTTCCATTCATTTTCATAATACGGAGAAATATAAAGCGGCTACTATAAAACCAACCGCAGTGGCACAAAGACCTACGTTGTTATAGTGATTCAGAGGTGGAAGAAATTCCCAGCATTACGGCCATACTTCCTGGCGACCTTCTACTTCCATACCTAATTAAACAACTAATTAGAACAAATCCACTTTAATACTTTTTAGAGCAATTCGCAGTACCGAAGGCAAAAAATGCGTGACAATTTTTTGTGGGTTTTTTTCATCAATGTTGATGGTTTTTAATGTCTATTGATGAGTAACTGGGTTTTTTGCTGACCCAAATATAGTCAACTATAGAATAGAACATTCTACTGGTAATAGATATCAAACTGTTCGAAGCCAACTTTCTTCGAGCATTGATCAATGGCTAGATTCATGAAATCTGTCATAAAATTTGAATTTCGATCCATTCTTAAGTATTTCGACTTATAAAAGACAGATTATAATCAGTAAGGGTGATACAGTACCAACGTGCTTGTGAAAGACAGACAATGAACCTCACCTATGTTGACCTCAGAGATAGCTCGTGGAAGGTATGTACTTAGGTGCCTAGACAGCGTGAGTAGACTACGAATCTAGTGATACATTTTATTGTATAGTCCAGGGTAAGTAAAACCTGGTAGTTATCATAATAGGCCTCAATTATCTCGTGTTTTTTACGCTTGTGTACATCATCATAGGCCTAGGCTTCCCCCAATATATGCATAAGTTTGTAAGGGTCTTCATGCAGTCTAACCCGATGCAGCTTAATATTAGTATTAAACGTGGCGACGGCGTGGCGTGGCGTGGGCGACTGCCTATCTGACAATACACATCCCAGCAACTGGATAACACTACACCCACTGGCAGACTGGTTGTCAGATTTCAGGCCTTCTCACTCGGATAATAACTGTACAAAATCTTCGTATGACAGCGAGGATCTACGTTTCAACATGCTTAGCGGAACTGAAGGATCTTAGTGTGATATGAATGGTTAGGTGTTACCCATCCAAGGACCGTCCGGGGTAAGCTTAGCTCAAGGTACTTATATAGTTAACAATGTTCAAGTACATACTAATTGATCCATAAGATTAGCTAATCATTACCTTTGTTTAGCCAACAACACATTCAAGATGATTTTATCACGCAATCCATTTTTTGCGTAGTTCCTGTAAAGGAAATAATTAAGTAAATAATTGGGCTTATAAAGCGAATAAGGACTCCGACAGATTCGCGTTATAATTATTTTATTTATTTTATTTCCGCAGTGTCACAGTCTTACCAAAGGGTATCGTATTACCGGGACGTGAGAGGGAGAGAACCTCACGTCCCAGCCGCCGCGGGAGACGCCCTGGGCGTCGGGGGTCACGTGGTGGCTCCCGGCCACCTTAGGCGCGGGCCTGTGGACGGTGAGTTATGGGCTAGCTTGCCGTCCAGCCGTGTTATGACGTCAGGCCGTGTCGACGGCGCGTTCATGTTCCACGTGCGCCTCAAAGAGATGTCAGCAAATAAGTAGGGGTCCGCATGGGCCGATGCCTACCAGGGCTGCGGGACTGTTCGAAAGAGATACCGTGGCCCTGGAAAACAAAGGGCAAAGAAGGAACATGGATGGGTTTTAGTCAGTACAAGTCTGAAACTCCCTTCCGCTCCGCCCAGAGTGGGGGGGTCATTTGATGATTTCCCATCCGAGAAAAAAAAAAAATAGGGTATCGTATTACCCAGTACTAACTGGGTTGTGGAGGTCAGACAGGCAGTCGCTCCATGTAAAATATTGATATTCAGCTGCATCCAGTTAGACTGGACGCTTTCCGAGGTTTGAACGGGTCAGGTAGTGTTTATGGGGTTTTTCATCAGGAATTACTCAGTAGTAACCCGGAGTCTGAATTTTGACCTAGTTGATAGCAACAGGTACCTATTTAAACACATCTGACGAGTATCGTGGGCCTAAAACTTCACCTAATTTTTCGGGGATTACCAGGTGTGATGTTACATTATATCAGTCAAAAAAGAAACTTCATCTGCGGAACTCTCCTCATAAGACTAGTGCGTAAAAGTATGCCTTGGAACATTCACAAGGTGTCAGACGAACATGTTTTCCGTAGACAGTCAATCTGCTACCATCTCGGTAACTGCATGGATCATATTTTTGCAGCATTAGCCTGTGATGGATCAATCCAAGATTCGATTTTATGCAGAAACAAGCGAGTGTTACGAATTGTACCGTTATAGGTTGCGCACTGTACCCAAAGCTCAGCTCTCTTTGCTCAGTGGTGTCGTGCACGAATATGAACTGGTACTTAACAGGCGAATGCTCCTGGTGAGGAAGCGCTTTAAGAATAACGATTATATAACACAGAGTCTTCTGATCCCGATCCCTAAGACTTAACACATCATCTATCTTCTTCTTCTACATAAAACAAAGTCGGGTTTATTCGAACACATAACTCGAGAACGGCTGGACCGATTTTCATGGTTTTTGATTTGTTGTATTTGTCTCCGTCCGAATAGCAGAATAACTATGACGAAAAAAATAAAATAAAAGAAAAATCATTTTCGCATACAAAATTTTCATGGGTTTCGTTACTGTCAAACATTTAATGTTGTAGGGTAGGTAGGTAGGTAGATAGGTAGCTGGTAGGGCAGGTAGGTAGGGTAGATAGGTATGTAGGCAGGGTAGGAAAAGGTGCATTGCAACGCATGCCGGGCACAGCTAGAATCTATATAAATCAACTCGACATCTAAACGACTTTTTATTACTCTACAATCCATAATTAACAACAATATATTAGAATAAAGCGTCTTAGCGTTCCTTTGTGTCTATCAATCATAATCAAGTTAATTATTAATGTTCCCTTACGTCATATTCAGTAACACGCTGCCTCTACTATTATCCAAACATTATTATTATTCAATATCGCCCATATAATAATAATACATAATAATTACATAAAGCTTTATTGAACTTGACCGAATGGCCATTAAATCGAACGTACCCATACAACTAACGGATAATGAAGGACAAACGTATAAAAACTTAGTACTAACGTATGGACTTCTGTTCGCGGACGACACGGCCATTTATTACACTGGCCCCTGTCAGGACACTGTCGCTCGTACCCACCCAGCCGCAGCCAACGTCTTCGGTAAATCCTGATTAGAGTTAGGCGGTTCTATTCTCTAAACCGCGTATTAATACCCTCTCCCCAGACCGATCACTATTTACGGCAAGCCTATCCCTTGTGAGAAGCGAGCCAGGTGTGAGCCACGACCACCACTAATTGTCCTTCGGGGCACATTAGAAGCAGCTCACGACCGAGTTGCTTTTGCCATTGGTTGGCTTCATTTCATTTTAACGGCAAACAGCTAGTTGTCAAAGTGCAAGTTGCGTCTATATACCACGGTAATCCCATCATGACAAACGCCTCTGTAGTATTCGCCCACTCCAAGCCCCGCTATATCGTACGTAAAGTCACAGGAGCCCCCTTCTATGGCCGCAATCACAGTCTACACTTCTTCAGTTCATGAAACACCTTTCCAAGCGCTTCTTCGACCAGGGCAAAGCCTCATCACTACCGATAACGCTATCACCCTCCACCAGGATATCAGTAGTGAAACTTACTTACTAGCACTATACATAAATACAGACACAAACCGCCGTCATTACGTCCTCGCCGTCGAGGCCCGTCGCGAAGTCTCGGTCCTTGCTCGAGCTAGCCCGCGATTCTGAGCCTATAGTTTTTAAAACCGTCCCTAAATAATGATCTCGTTCCGATCCAGCCTGTCCCTTGTGTTTCCCCCTTAACGACGCCCTAAGCCGAGGCTCTTATCCCACAGGGGTACCGCCCATAGATTACCAAAGTCTAAATGCAACAGCCTTTCCCTAACTATATTTTAATCGACTTCCAGTCTAAACAGATGCAGCTAAATACCTGTTTTTAACACGGAGAGACTGAATGTCTTACCTCCATAACCCAGTTACTGGTTAATACGATACCCCTTGGTACGACTGGTTGTCTGACTTTTTCTCACTGATACCTTTAACGATTGTCCAATATACACAAATGGCAGCCAGGACCAACGGCCTGGTGTGCTTTCTGACGCACGGAGAAAACTCGGTATGTAATGTACGGTCAGCCATCCACAGACCGACCTAGGAAATAATTGCTAAATCTTGAAGATCGACCCGTGTGGCTGTTATTATTTAGCCACGAGCTCCTGCGATGAACAGTATATTCAGAATAATTGATGATCATCATTCATCATTTCAGCCGAAAGACGTCCACTGTTGGACATATGCCTCCCCCAAGAGGGGGTTTTGCCATAATCGCCAGGCTTGGCAAGCGGGTTGGCGATCGCAGTACGGGTGTTATAAAAGCACAGAGAACGCTGCTGCCCGTTCTCTGGTAAGTCCCTTAGAATAATTGATTGGTTGGACAATATTCTGCGGCCTAGAAAACTTATTACTCTAAGTAATCTAATCTCAATAACTAAGTCATAAAATTCTTACACGTGCTTGCAAGCTCCTTTGATTGTATGACAAGTGATTTTACAATATTCAGACAGTACATTTTGTTTACAATTTTGGAGTAGTGTGAGTTTTTTTTTGCCTGTTATGTCCCGATTATAAGGCAAAGGGTACTTTTCATACTTAGAAAGAATAAGCTTGATCTGCCCCCGTAGCATGACCACCGTAGACAAAGATTTCTTTGACGGAAGAATCGACAAATGACAGAATGTGTCGACACAATGACAGATTTCTTTGTACTGTCGACGACGCTTCTTCCCCAATGCGGGTTGGTAATATCAGACCGAAGTTCAGAGTTTCATCGCTGATGTTTCCCTATACCGTTAGTCAGCGGTGTCTGAGTACAGACTACTTAGAAAATACGCATGAATTTGAAAAAGGCACACTGGTAGTTGCTGGATATAAACTCGCAAGTTGGGGCGTAAGAATCGGATCAGATAAAAATAGGTGATCAAACAATTCATTTCTTTTTTTGTGTTTCTTTTTGTTTATTGTGTTTTTTAAGGAATATTTAAAAATGTAATTGATTTGTATAGGCATAAATAAATGAAATATAGTGAATAAACTTACAACCTAGTTTCAGTTATCTTCAATATACTGCCTATATAACTGCAATTAAGTATTATTTATAATAAACTACCATCATAAACTTTTTACGAAGTACTATGACATCACCTCGGTTTACTTTGCGCTGACGCAGCGGCTCGGTAAAGTACATTAAATCAACATTAACTAAAGCAAAAAAGTTCTAGAACAATTTGTGAACAATGACACTTTGTTTGACGATCACAAAATACTACAAAAATACTTGACAGGCACTTGCTGCTTTGTTTTTGTGCCGACAGAAAAAAAAATAGAGCTGCACTGGTTCGTGTTAATTTTCAAGGAACTTTAATTCTGCAATTAGTTTGATTTTAAATATCGTTTGAAAATCAGGGCGTATCGTAGTAATGGAGCGTGTTGTGGGCCATTGTTGTGCCGTGTTCGTGACAGACACTCCAACCTTGTAAGTGTGACAATACCCGCGATAACCCCTCTTCACTTTCTGATTTTGATTTTAATTGAGAGAGTAACGAGCTTATAAATAATTCATAATATGCTTTAGCTATACCTACTCTACTTAAGAGTACACAAGTCGGCGGCACGAACTATTTGGTAAACGGGGTTAAAATGTATGCTACCTCATCCAACATCACGTGGGAAAGGAATAGACACGCACTGTGATGAGCAGTAAGAAGCTAGTGCGCGTACACATAAACACTCTTAACGCTGAGTGACGCATACATGATGATTTACAACGAAAACGAGCGAGCGAAATTTTTTATAAACACCTTTGGGAACTTGGATATTATGAAAAATTTGTTGAATGTATCTGTTCAAATTCAATTATTTGCATTTTTGAACAACTAATCTATCGTTGTATGGTAACTATTTTGCAAGTTTCCTTCTTTTTATGCTATTTATTTTGACACAAAGATGCGTTAAAATTTGTGTTGAAATATGGCATTTTCGACGGTCATAACTTTTAAATATATGTTTTTTTTTTACTTTTTGTTTCCATACAGGGCTAGATAATGATAAGACAAATTGATATCATTTTTTATTTTGAACGTACACTATCAAACAGAGGAGTAATCGACATACTACGTTTGTGTGTAAGTATGACCTGCTAGTGTACCCTTAGGTCAATTTTTATGACTGGTCATTGGTCATCAGCAGATTTATTCATTGATTGTTCGCGATTCTCACAAAGACTAGAAAATTTGGAACAGCAAAAGAAAACAGTAAAAGTTATTATTCCACATCAAATATTATTGTTTTTTTTAATGTTATAAGATAAGATCGATACTAATATGCCAGATATCTGCCTGATATCTCGAATTAACATATAACAAACATTAGTGACGTCTACGGTCAGATACACTTTCCTTAATACATATTCTTTAGTACATTTGTTACCTCCTAAAAGACTTGTTTGGCTCACCACAAAAATATGCAGACAGATGAAAAAAGGAAGTGCAACCGACTGGGCCTCATCCAAATAGTTTTCTACCTTTTCCCAATAATCAGGTTTTCATCAAGTCTAACCAGGTGGGACGATGTGGTTTTCGACTTCTATCTTATAAGAGTCTTATTAGAGTTTAAGATGTACTTAGCTGTTGCTAGGCAAACCATCAAGCCAGATGTTATAAGATACAAATATAAACTTAAAAAAAAAAAACCGGCCAAATGCGAGTCGGACTCGCATATGAAGGGTTCCGTACCATCGTAGTAAGGGAGTCCCCTTTTATTTTTATGATTTGTTGTTATATCGTCAACAGAAATACACATTCTGTGAAAATTTCAACAGTCTACTCATTACGGACACAACCCGCTGACAGACAGACGGACAGCGGAGGCTTAGTAATAGGGTCCTGTTGGTTACCCTTTCGGTACGGAACCCTCAAAATGAATTCCGTGCTTGCCTTTTTGAGAAAAGGCATCCATGGGATTGCTTTCTACTTACATTTATTATTTGACTAGCACTTAGCCCGCGACTAGTATAGATGAGTTATTTCACAAAGGATGTTCAAACCAAGTGCTATAAATAACTTACTAAGATCTCCAAGCGCGGTTGATTTCAAGAATCACTGTGGTGATCTTTAAGGAAAACCGTCTGGGCCTCATTGAAATGACTCAGGAACATTACATTACTACCGATAACCCTAAACACACACTGTAACGTTCAAAAACCAATATCAAAATAATTGAGAAAGGTCAGGTTTATTTAACCCAAAACTCTTAACCCTCTTGACAAACTTTTGAAATGTATAAAATCGAAATGTTTTTATGGGTAAGCCCGATACATCAACGTCATCATCTTCCTGCCTTTGTCTCTTTTTCTCTATCGTTTTCTTCTTCCATTCTCCCCTGTCAGACGCCTCGGCATCGTTTACTCATCTTTCTTTCATATCATGGCCGACTATAAAACCTAAGCCAAAAAAGCTTATTCACCGTGTTGAGAGGGTAAAACCGATCAAGGTAAAATTATGAGTAATTTTCATGAAAATTGTAGGTTGTAGGCAAAAGGGACTGTCTGCAATTAACTACAATTAAAACTCACACGCAATTAAAATCTTAATCTCGTAGTTTATGATAAACTAGCTGAGAGAGTTGTGACAGGTCTGCGCAAAGTGTGTTAAAATCGTACTGATATTAAGTTATGAATCAACTCTCCATTAGAGGTAGGGGTTTTAATCACTTAATATCACATTAATATACTAGGCAGCGTGAAATGCTGTACTGGTTAAAAAGGAGTGGGCCTGGTGGGCCATAGATAATTTCTACCAAGTTTTTTAATTTCGTTACTAAAGGCAAGTGTTATTGCCATATTCCTGATGGACGTCATCAAGCTCGTCGTTGTTTTCGTCAATGAATACTACAACAATGTAAACAAAACGAAACTATTTACATAAATATCAACGACCCCTTTTTTTGATTCTAGTTAATAAATATTAGTGACAGGCCATTACGACACTCACGACTTTTATAACACCTGGTTTTAATGCGAATGACCAGTTACAATAAACATAATCTAAAACAGGATTTAACAAAAAATACTTGTTGTTAAGATGCACAACTACATTAAAATTTAAATAAATGTTTAATAAACATTAGGTATGCTAATACAATAACTAGGTTTAAGTGGCAGACTTTTATTTATTACTACAAAAAAATACACGCAAAACATATGAAATATATATAAATATTTCATTGTTTAGTTTTATTTTTATAAATAACGACCCGCCCCGGCTTCGCACGGGTGCAATATATATATATTAACCTTCCTCTTGAATCACTCTATCTACTCGTATTACTGAAAACCTCATCAAAATCCGTTGCGTAGTTTTAAAGATCTAAGCATACGTAAGGACAGACAGCGGGAAGCGACTTTGTTTTATACTATGTAGGTATTAAGTAACAAGCATGTTGCAAGTTTTGTGTATGATTTAAAGTAATACATTGTTCAAATGTTCACATGAGAAATGAAATCATGTCATTTAAATAGTAAAAGCTAAAGTCTACATTTTATTCGATTAAAAGAGCCTTTTTTTTTTTTTTTTTTGTATGGGAAATCATCAAATGACCCCCCCCACTCTGGGCGGAGCGGAAGGGAGTGTCAGACTTGTACTGACTAAAACCCATCCATGTTCCTTCTTTGCCCTTTGTGTTCCAGGGCCACGGTGTCTCTTTCGAACAGTCCCGCAGCTCTGGCAGGCATCGGCCCATGCGGACCCCTACTCGGTTGCTGACATCTCTTTGAGGCGCGCGTGGAACACGAACGCGCCGTCGACACGGCCTGTCGTCATAAGACGGCCGGACATTATAAGAGCCTTAAGGATGCAGTAACACCACAATAAGATAGCTGGTAGGACAGGATGTTGTGACACAGTTTTAGGAGAAGGAACCTATGACCGACAGTAGACTCCGATAGCTCAAGTTGATTGAAGCATGCTTTAAAGATGTTGGAGCCAATCCAAGGTGACACACAATCCAAGGTCACAGGCAACATAACTGACTGGCTAGTCTTTTCACCATGGCATGAGTTATATACCTAACGCAAATAGCGCACAGTCAGTCGTCAGTCAGTTATGAATGGGCTTCGAAGCATGCAATGTAGCACAAGTAATCTCTATACTTTTAACGAATGTGAAGGAATTAGGAAGGCTTTTTGAAAATAGGAGGGGAAATAAAGTCTGTATTTGGAAATATGTATTTTATGAAATTCCATCGGGCGCAATTTTCACGAGGTCGACGTTACGTATTCCACTTTTTTTCTCCTCGAAAAATGAACTAATTCAATTATTTTTGACGTAATAAAATTAAGAAAGAGTACGTCTTTTCGATAGGTACCTATAATTTTTTCGAATTTGTCTGGTAGTCCTCGAATCACGCCCGTAGAAATGGGTCATTTTTGTCGGCTCGTATTTTCTTTTCTTATTAGTTGCTGAAAAAAATGATTTTATGATTGATTTAATGAATGATTGTTTATTTGATTTTATGAAAAAAAAGATTGCTCACGAGGCAAAATTTTCAGGAAGAAAAAAGAGGAATACATTTGTAAGGAGAATCGCAGCCCCTCCCCTCCTCCCCTCCCCTCTTCGAACATTCACTCGTGAAACGAACATTCGTTTGCGTGCAATTTTTTGTGTATTCTTAATAACAAATGTAATTGTATAAGTAGATATAAGTCAAGTAAGTTTATCCTAAAAAAAATTTTTTTCTCCTGATGAAAGTACTCAAAGTAAACTGGTTTGTTTGTTCCTCGATGAGTACCATTCTTAGAGTGAGATAGGAGAGACGGAGGCTCGCCCTCCATTACTTAGGGTTCAAAACATAACTGGGTAAATGTGGGTGTCAGTAGCGAAGGGTCAATTTTTGTAAGCTGGAGTAGCTTTTTGTAAGAGGTAAGCTGGAGTACATATCTTTAATGTGATTTTATTATTTGTCCATAGAATACTGACTGTGCCATTTTTCAAAGGGAACCCGGTAGGAATCGAGTTCTATGGAACCTTCGCCACTGGTGGGTGTACTATTAGGTATACCTCTGTTTAAAACTTCGGGGAATACAGGCGTAATGTTGTGTTGTCAAATAGATCAGGCAGCTTAACTGGTGATCATTGTTTCAAACTAAACGTGCAAATTGTCTGTTTGTTTGGGTGTTACTCACGCTTTCGGCCATTGAGTGCGCTTCCTAGTGGCGCCGGCGCAGATCATCGCAATGGGTTATTGACCCACTTCTGATCACATACGATTCACATTCAAATGGGCATTATTTTGAATATCACACGTGCTGGTTTCAAGTTATAGGTTTTGCAATCGTATTATGTTAGATACGCCTTGTTTATTTTTCTATTGTATTTTTTTTGTTCTTAAATAGATAGCTATAACTGATAATGCGTCTAAAGATAATAGAAAAGAATACCCAACACTATCTAAACCCTAAACGGAACCCATCACATACGACTGTTGGACTGGACTCTCACCCTGTCTTCTGCTTTCCACGTCCATCCTTTTCTAGCACCGTTTTCAAGATTTTCGGTCCATCTAGCTTCATAAAAACACTGCCTGAAAAAATATATTCACTGCGCTGGTATGGCAAATCCCCAGAGATTTACGTGGGGGATTTACAATATTCTTGATTCTGGGGAATCAAGACCACCGGAGATTCTGACAAATAAATAAATTTTATTTTATCGCTAAACTTAAACTAATTTTAAGGCGTAAGGTACAGCCCTCCACAAACTGACAGGGTGCATTCAATTTGAATCATATTCCACCTGAATTTTTCTCCGGAAAATTTTATTTTTTTACATTTTTTTTTTCAGTTACTGTTACTTTATTTTAATGTAAAATTACAATCCCCGTACGCAACACTCCATTTATGTAAATAACACAGCTAAATAAAAAGTTCTATACGTGCGTTTTGCCACGGTAACGATACATTGCGTAAGAGGAAATAAAACAAATCAAATTTATTACATTCTCACCCCATCTGTTTGTGGAGGGCTGTCTTTTTCTCGTCTTCTTCTTCGTGTCGATGATTCCCATAGTTATTAAATTAAATTTGTGTCGACCAGAAGTCAACCACACCGACGGCGTTGGAAGTGGCTTCGGACAGGCCCCTTACTTAAAGTGCAGGTGGAGTTGCACAAAGACCAGGTCCGGAGGTGGGCCATGGTTTGATATGAGACCAAGTTGTTACTGCAGTGGCCCCCCTGGCTTTGAAGTCGGTTTAGAGTCTTCCAGGTTGGCCATGGCTATTAGTGAGAGCTTTTCTGCCGGCTCAGCATAGTGAGTAGGAGGCGGATGTCTGAGGCGCCACAACTTATTCCGAGCTTCACTAACCCTATTATTGTCGATTAAACGAACTAAGGAAGCTGTTCCGACTATCCAGCCTGTCTCGCGGCGTCTCCGCATTGTAAAGAGGGTGGTGATGATGGGTGGTTGTCTGTCTCTTGTTTATATTTTTCAGATGAGCAAGCAACCTCTCTTCGAACCCCAGGGAGAACCACTCCTGCGAGCGGGTATAAAGCAGCTAGTGGTGTTGGTTTTACGCAGCCAATGATAATTCTGTGTGGCACTTAATGAAACCCCTCGGGCATGACCGGATCGATGCCACACTGGGCATGCAAATTCGCCGGCCGAGAGGCAGAGAGCAATGCCAGAATTCCGGAGGACATGTGCGTAGGCGCCCCAGGGACATAAAACTTGCAGTACTGTTCGCAATTTTTTACTTTATCATTTTTTAATAGCTTCATGTAAAACGTGCTATGTAATAAGTAATACAGAATTTTGCTTACACATTAATTTAGTACCCGGTAATAATGAATTGCCCAGTTATCATTCGTATAAATCTTATTTCAGTTTTTACTTAGGTACTACAGCTGAAGACTTTTCCTTTCAGACATCTGATTTTCGTTATCATTTTCAAAATAACTTTGTCGGGCTCCCACTTCTTCGGTATTGAATAAAAAATAAAAATCTTAATTTTTTCTCAACTTAAGTATAATCGAAGTCAGTCCCAACACCAACACAAGCAGACCTAGGCAAATAAATAGTGTTTTGTTTCAACAATAATAGCACGGAACACTAAAAAATATTATGCATGTTTTTCCATGGGCGTTATTTCTGTAGATACCTAGGTAACCGGCAATACAAATCATAAATAAAATATAATTGCAAACAATCATGAAGTACTATAATAACATTTGTGTTGCATAGTTATAGTAACATGAATTATTGATGATTGATACTGACCTTGGCAAGTCACACCGCGTCCATTTAATTGTCAAACAGGAGTGAAATAATCAGGAAGAAATATTACCCCCAATAACCTCTTTGGAACGGAATCTTCGAGTAACGGAAGGAAGTTCTAAGGATATTTAAATCCTATGGAAAGCTTGGGATTGCCTTAATTCATCAACCTCGTTTTAGCCGGGAGTAATCCACTGCCATACATAGGCATTGGCCTCATCAGCGCTTTATCATCTCACATCGACCGGTCCAGTACATTTCCAATGAATTGTTAATTGATTGCTAAGCACTCAAAATCATTTCAGAAACTCTGTTTAGTTTCTAAGAAGTTTTTGAAGGGCTTTCAACCGATCTGTAACTGGCACCACTTTCAAACTTCCTCTAATTTCTTACTTTATCCATGCTTGTTACTCTACAAGTCTACACATTCATATCCAGCTCCTCATCTCCGCTACATGCAACCTTCTTTTTGAAGGGGAAGGGGGCTTTGAAGGGAACTAATTCCAGACGAAAGCTTTAGTTTACATTCATAAAAGTACATCGAAGTCGTGTGATTTCCCTGTTGTAGGGAAAATCATTTTAAAATAAATGACGAACTGTTTACCCTAAATAGTTCAAAGAACTAATTCTGAATAAACAGAACCCATTCACATAGTGTGTTTACATAACCAATCGACAAACGATTAGAATTTATTGTAAGAACTGGTTCCAGCCTAAGAAATAAACATATGGCTGTGACTATTTACTAGCCATCTTATGTTATGACGAAAGATATTATAACTTTATTGGCATACCAACTCTTTCCACAACTAAATTGGTCCGTTTTGTTTGTTTTAAAAATTCGTATAACTGTTTCATTAAACACGTTCAGAATATAAGTTTAATTTTAGATAGAAGGTCAACAAGAAGTGCCAGTGATATGGCCATAGGTTGGCTATTTAAACGAACCTAGTTTACTCACTTAAGGCATCAGCCGCGAACCGGACTTCTGAGCTCCGACTTCCGTAAGGAATTATGTTCTTATATTACTAGTTATAGTTAAATCAAATACCTATAACATTGATATGAGAAAAAAGACACGACCTAGACACATTAGTCATATTGTTTGTCACCGCAATGCTATATACGAACCAGCTGCGAATGGTCAAGACAAAGATAATAATCACTGGTTTATCAAATCTAATCCAGCTTGTTCAACCTTGACCCTGCGAATTTTTATGTTTATTTCTGCTAATGACATAAACTGTTTTACCAATGTAATATATTATGATCTTACCTTTGATAAAATGTATCTCGTATTCGCTGTGCTTGCTATAGTTGATACTTTGCTAATTTTGTTACGAAATAGATTTTGTTCGTCGACATGTTCAAGGATGTTTGTATTTCATGTATTCAAATTCTGATAGCCAAACAAACTTTTCAGACATCGGTAATGAGTTTGTTTTGCTTTCCAGCATAGGCCTCAGAAAGAAAATAGGTAATAAATAATATAGGTAATATAAAATATTGTATGTAAAGGGTGTCCGGTGGCAAAGTTAGGATTTAAATTTCGAACTGTGCTTATACCATAGAGCGGAGGGGCGAGTGGGGTCATTCGTGAGGGTTATTTAATCACAATGTCGCAGTTGACTGGTGAACAACTGCGTCCGCAATCGAAGCGTTTTCAAGGAAAAAGAACTAAAAGAAAATATCGTTAGGGAAATAAACAACATTCCGCGATCACTTCTCCAGCGCGTTGCGCGGAAGACGGTCTACAGATCCCAGGAGTGTGTACGATGCGACAGGGAACATTTAGACGGAATATTTTTAAAACTAAAAATTTTCCGCATTCATGTTCTATAAAGAGCAAGTTTAATTAACTTAATATAACTTTATTGTAGTTTTATTTTTATTTAATTTTGAAATCTTAATTCGAACACTGGACCCTGTATCTGGGATCTACATCTGCCAACAAACAGCTTTACAGTTTGGCAGTAGTAACATTTTTTGTAATGCTTAGGAGGTCACCACGAAAAAACGCTTTATCATTTTTTTTTATTCAAGACTCTTCCAAAGTCTCCCCCAGACTCTTCCACAGTCCTCCGTCGCGAGCTTTCCTTCTCCATGTCGCACCTGCTGTCAATCTGAGGTCATCCTCCCCACGTACTGGTCTTCCTCTTTTCATGTATATCGTTGTATGTGATCCAGTGATCCACAACCAAAAATCGTATCGTTCCTATATTTAACAATACTAATTCCAGAAAATACAACCCTATTAAAACGTTCAGTCAATCTAAAATGTAGTTCACCTATCAGTTTTTTTCTGTTCCCTGTCCCCATATTTTGGCTCTTGTGATACAGGCAATCCTAGTACAAGAGCCAGAGCTACACTGATGTTTGAACAATCATCATTTGTGTCCCACTGAAGGGCAAAAGCCTTCCATCCCTCGTGGAATCTACTTATCCCTATCCAGGGCCATACGCCAATCTTTTTGAAAGGAGTCGAGTTCGTCCCGCCATCTCCTTCCGTGTTGCCGTTTACTGCTGTTAAAGATCCATTCTGTGGTTAATTTAGCTCATAGCTCCTCCGGCATGCCACAGATGTGGCTAGCCCAGATCCATTTGAGCTTGGTAGCTGTGTGACCTATGTTGACAATTTGAGTTTGGGAACAGTTCCTTTTACGATTAGTAAGTTTCACTCCAAGGATACTCCGGTCCTTATAAACATGCCGTGGACAAGTCGCAATAGCTTTCAAAGAGATTGGTATCTCTACAGCGACTTCAACAAGGTTGGAATAAGTTTTTCGGTAGCATTATTGTGTTTTTTAGGACTGCCGAGTTGATCTAGTGGTCGCAAGCGCTTGCTGAACATGAGGTCCTGGGTTCGATTCCCAGGTGGGGCTAAGTGTTATTGGGTTTTTTCATAAGGAATTTCTCAGTAGCAGCCACGGAGTCTGGATTATTATGAGCCCGGATGACGGCAATAGGCTCGCCTCCTATTACATGGGACTTAAAACATAACTGGCGAAATATGGCTGCACTATTAGGTACACGTCTGTCTAACCATTCTGGGATTACAGGCGTGATTTTATGTTATGTATTAGGTTTTTTATCGGCAGCTTAAATTGATCCGATTTTTTTACTTTTTGATCTTCTGTTATAATACCTGACTGAATAGCCATTTGTGTAGTCTCTTGAACAATTGATCAGTCATCCGAGAACGCGAACTTTCACAGTTATTTTGACCTCTGACATAAACCTATTATAAGGAGAACAAAGGTCAATATTCTGCAAAATAACAATGGAAAGACTCCTGTATAAGCAACTTTTGTAGTAAGTATGCCCCGACTGCACAACTGGACAGGAAATATTGCTACATCCTCACAAATTTTTACATATACAAAAATGTATATTCACTGGTAAAAGCACTGAGTACGCTGTCTTTGAGCTTATAAGAAGGAAATAAAGACTACATATCAGATTTTTAGAGAAGGAATATACATTTTTAGGAAGTTCTTAAGCTTACCGGTTTTAATTTGATACCTGCAACCACAGGATCTCCTTTTGTGCTTCCTATTTGAGTCCTGCATTGCGTATTTTTTTTTCTTCAAAAAATAGGCTAACCACAAAAACACGTTTCTATGCATTATAATTATCTACTGATTATACGTAGACAATACAAAATCTTCTACTGATAAAACTGGCTCGCAAATCTCCTAAAAAGGTAGAATCTTCGTATGACATTTCCTCATAAAATATTTAATCACTTATTAAACCGGAATGTTTGCAAAAATGTTCGGTCATCGAGTTTTCACTTTTTTTTTTTGTTTGTCACCCCAGTTGGTGCACTAGACAGAAGAGTCAATGGGAAAGAACTCGATTACTGTAGACTTCATTCTGTCCGAATCCCAGATGACAAAGCAGATTAAAAGCTAATAGGTTACACTGGACCATGGCGGCAGTTCATTACTTGCAGGCTAATACGATCTAAAAACAATTTCAAGTTCGTTAACAACATTACGAGTGAAAACATGTCACATCCCTGCCGTCAGATCCTTTTAATACAGCAGTCATCTTCTTTCCAAGTCTTTAGGTACACGTTAGCAAATGATTATTGTCGTGTTCTTATTTTGAATCTTACAAACTTAGGGCAATAGATTTGAACAACTGGTTGTTTTGGTGGCCTACTTAATTTGAAACATGTGTTTTAATTCTGGAAATATTACAATTTGAAACATGCAATTTACGTTGCTTGGCGTGAATGTAGAGAAGAGTTTAGGAAAGAGCCAGGCTTTGACAGAGCCGGCTGTTGTATTTAGGTAGGACGGGAGTACCTAATATGACATACAAAATCACAGACTAATAACTAATCTCTAAAAATTAATGACAAAAAGACACGAGCAGGAATTCATCATAAGTATAACTACACGTGCAACTACGTTTCGAAACGCGGTAAACATCAAAAACTTACCGGTGTCCACGCTGATTACTTAGTCACTATTGTTAGAATTCCATAAAGGAAAATCACAAGGATTTCTATGGACATAATAATATGCGTCAACCACGTCAGTTTACCCGATCCCCTTTATTTAATTATAAACAATCACTTTTCCCAAGCCGAGAACTTTCCTTAGAAATCGTTGACTGAAAACAATCGATATGGATTCAATAATTACAGCATTCATCATTCGTTGCGTTTTCTGCATATTTCATTGCCATGGAAACCTTGCAAATACGGTTAGATACAAATATAATAATAATGCTACCAGGAAAAATTCTAAAGAGGCCATCTATCAATCAATTAATCCACTTCTTCACAGTAATTAGGTGACTGATACAGGTCATAAAAAACCGGAACCTATTGAATATAACTAACTTCCTACCATAAGCTTCACAGATGAAGACTTCCAACTATGTTAATATTGATTGTTTAGAAATAAATAACAGGAAACTAGAATACATTGTTAGTTGGTGAGAGATTATCAAATCAAATGTATTCTGAATCTAACCTAACGTTATAAAGAGGCAAAATTGTTTGTTTTTTATGTTTGTAAAAGGTAATCCCTGAAAGTACTGATGCAATTAAAACTACTTCCATTGGTACAAAACAACACTGTTGCCGTGAGATACGATGTTTTATGTTAAACAACACTAGTGTTAAAATAAAAACACCGTCCATTGCCTATACCAGTAGATACATTCAAACTGTTACTATGAACATGCGGCTGACTGTAACAATATCAATAACATTCTACAATAAGTACGTTCCTCCCATTGTCCTTAAGGCAACGATAAATGTTCATTGATCTTGCCGTAATTAAAATCCTTGAATATTGTATACTTGCTGTTTTTACGATTTATTACTAACATAAATTACGAGGCACTAAAACAAAGTGCAGGAACAATTTGTCAAATAAATCGCAGTGCAATGTTTTATTTTATAAATGGTCTGAAAAACCTAAAAACTCTGGTGGGTCGAGGCAGCGACAATTAGCACATCGCTGTATTGTTTTGACGTGTTACCTACTAGCTGTTTGGGTTTACAGGAACCATCGTCTTACTCAAAGTTGGTACATAATCATATTAAAACAACTTGAGTAGCTGCCCGTGTTCCAGTTGAGTGACCCCGCATCTAACATCTTCAATACGGAATACCCTGACGTAAAATCGCATCATTTAATCACATGTCGTAATTTGTACTTTCGCGGCAGAGCCATTCCACTTGCCGATGACGCACTAATGACGTGTTTATCGCCATTTTACCTCAGTATACCGTACGGATCAGTTAACCGGGCGCGGAGGGATTCCCCAAACGAACTCTAAGCCTTAACTTTCTGTTCGTTCTTTTTACCCACATGCACGCCATAACATGCAACGTGGGAAAACCAAAAGAAGATGGGAACATAAATGATATTTACTTTTTAAGTTTGTAATAGTTACTTCGATTTTCACACCCAACAAAGAGACACATTAAAGACAAAGGTTACGCACATAATAAAAATAAAGAACGAATGCAATCATAATTATGTACTTCCGTTACTTAAACAAGTGCCTCTAAAGTTGGCAAAGTTGAATAAAGCGAATGATCACGTAGGCACTGTTGATGAAACCAGCGAATTGTGATATAACCGAGCGTGTGCACACTTGCACAGTGATGCCCTACCTGCACCAAAATAAGGACATTGAACCGAGACGAAATAAAGCTATGTATATATCAGGGATACCTCACGGTTTGTGTACTTTTATGTTTACATCGCATTCTTTTACATGCAGATGGCGTCAGTGTCAAGACCTACCCTAATGAAACAATCTGCTTGTAACTTCATGTCACACTTAAAACCAGAACAAAAAACAACCTCGTGAGGAAACCAGAACATGAGATACATGTGCGTCACACTGAAATGATGAACAAATACATCATTTAGCACAAACATATTGCAAATATTTAGACAGTTCATCATTATGGTGATTTATTCATTCGTTCACTTTAATCGATCGGTTTTAACGTCACAACTGATAGATTGGAAAAACGAATCGATTTTGGGGAAAAAAATCGTAATATTTATTAGAATGACCGGTATCCGATGCGGCCTTCTAATTATAATAATCGATATGATGTGACGTACAGGCATGTTTTGGCATTGGTTGATGTCGCATAACGTGTGTCACTTAATGGTGGCAATAGTCAAATAACGTGGTTTTTGTGAATTACCTCTCGATGGACTGTTCGAGTTTGCGGTCAGACTCGATGACTCTCCCATTGAACAGTCTGATTGGATTGTGTTGTTGCCTACATAGCTTCTTCTCACTATAATATTATTAACATAAAGATGCGACGACTTATTGTACTAATGTTTTTATTTCGCGGTATACATAAAATGTTCGGAAAAAATTATGCTGGTAAAGAAGTGCACGTGTGGACCAATGTTATATTTGAGATGCATTATTAAACAAAAATGCGTTTTTGCATAAACGTATGATATTCAAACTGTTTTGTTCTCTTAAAAACCGCTTATCAGTTTTGCTGTCGAATGTACGATTGTTCGATTCTTGTATTTTACAGCAGACTGATAAAAGTAAAGAATGGTGTAATGGAATGCCGTAATTTTAGCTGAAGCGGGGCAAGGAGAGCGATTTTTCTTTGTAACTGCAATAATTGGACTGTTTATTGAACAAACTGTTGATAATATCTCTATGAATCTATGCAATACCAATGATATTCGGACATAATGATGGGGAAACTACTGAACATGGGGTCTTGTGTACGATTCCCAGGTCAGGCAAAGTGTTATTGGAGTTTTCTACCAGGAATTTCTCGATAGCAGCCACGGGTTCTGGATTTGTGCTGCGAAAATGTTGATGGCAATAGGATCGACCTCTAATACTGGGTATACAATTAGATACACATCAAAATAACCCTTCAGGGATTCCAGGCGTGATGTGACACTATGTTGATAGAAACAGAATATTAGATTATAAAGAAAAAAAATAAGTAAAAACTGTACCAAATTGTACAAGAGATAAGTTATACAAAGCCAATTAAAGATTTTCGCTAATAACTAAACAAATCGGACCTAAGTAGACACGCCTCTGTCTTTAAAAGCGGTTATAACAAGAATATAATCTACCTGGACCATGTACCTTTACACATTTAATTGCTTAAAATATTACAGTACAAATACAGTCAGTTATACTTCAATGAACACGCTAACATTAGTAATATCACTCTTACACCTACTACGAAAAGCAGAGCTGCTGTCAATGTCAGATATGCTATGTTACCACTGATGTGGTGTTTTCTGTACATCTTCTCTGTAAATAAACTGGTATGTTCCTTAATGAAATGTTTTATTTACGTGATTAATTTGGCGTGTTTTGTTTCAATGTCATTAATGCAAAAAAGAAAGGCAACATTATAAAGTAAATATGTACATTTA
The DNA here is from genome assembly GCA_910589295.1 of Noctua janthe. Classification (NCBI taxonomy): domain Eukaryota; kingdom Metazoa; phylum Arthropoda; class Insecta; order Lepidoptera; family Noctuidae; genus Noctua; species Noctua janthe. The sequence goes on from OU342552.1 coordinate 11,559,993, forward strand.
CACCGGTACCTACCCAGTACCTACCACATGGCCTTGTACATAATGTAATGTAAATCATAGCAAATTAAGTAAATAAATTAACACTAAAAATAAATGTATGTACTTACTCGTTATTTTTTTATTCACTATGGTTTTGTTTAATTAACCTGATCGTAATGGGTTATGTCACTTTGCCTATTGAAAAAACGGAATTAAAAGATTATCAAAGTCCCAAAATTATAGGAAAACATTAAATATTATTCGTTTTTTAGTATATGGAAAAAGGTATTGTTTTACTTCAGTTTAAAAGTGAAACAACGAAATATCACGATTGAAACTAAATTGGTCGCCAATAAATATACAGATACACACATACACACAGTCGCTTTCATAGTAACAATAACAAAAGATCGCTTTAGATAGTTTATCAAACATTTGAACCAGTAGAAAATTATCGTAGAACCATGTGCCGGTAACTTATGCGCCTATTAAATGGTAATTATAAAAATTCATCTCGTACGATAAGGCAACCACAATGTTATCTTCAGCATAATATCTTATCAGTGACGAAACACTGCACATTACTCATAACATTTGGTTTTCAACAACTCATAAAAACACGAAAAACTATTGCAGAAACTTCGAGCAGCAATTGGACAATGATTCCCGAAGGGATAAGCGTAGCAGCCCGTAGGCCGTAGCAAATTGGGGTCTACGAAGTGCTACGCGCGTCACAGGTAAAACCGATCTATCACAGACTAGAGTAGAGAGATAATGGTTTCTGGAAATTCTGTTGACTAATAAAATATAGGTTATTAATCTTTGTCCGCACCGTCGTGTGGTTTGAAAAAAAAATTTTTTTTTTTATTGTGACTGCGATAATAGGGTCAATTGTCATCGCCAGGCACAAATCCAGGTTTTGGACAGCTACTGGGAATAATCTTAATGGGAATAATCTTAATGGGAAAACCCAATTATTCTATGCCCCGATCTGGGAAACGAAACCAGGATTTCCAGCTCAGCTATTTTCAAATAAAGTTTAGGTAATTAACGCTTCAACTTAATTAAAATAGTTTTATTACAACATCTTTTTTATTATTTTTATGCGAATATCAGAATATCTGCAAAAAATTCTAATCGCCCTAATATACAAGTAAATGCCACTCCAAACGACTGCCGAAAATATATTAATATTTTTATGATACAAATTTTATCGTACATTATTATTTACTTAACATAACTATAACGTCACAGTTATTTATTTTAATAGTTACAGCAGTTTACTTCCGAGTTAATAAGGCCATTTCCGAACAAGGATCTAAGGTATGGAAATAAGGACATAATTTGGAAGCGATCGATTTTTAAAAAGAAATGTGGATGATCAGAAACTATGTGGTTGACTGGATGCTAGGTAGACGGACCTGATGATGCAGGATTAGGGCCGGGGGATGCCGGCGAGTCGACGGCAGGCGGCGGGGGGCGCGGGCGCCGCGCGGGACGCGGATCATGACGCATGCGCGACGAAAGGCGCTGCGGGGTGGGAGGCGTGCGCCTAACACTATTTAAACTGTTCTTACGAACGGTCATCATGCATTGGTCCGTTTGCAATCCAAAGTTTAGTTAGCTATAGTAATACGACAGCTCGAGTCGCAGACAGACAGGCACAGAAGCCCGTGGTCGAGACAAAAAAGCTCTCGCAGACAATACGCTAGCTAACCGCGCAGTGAACCCCTCGTTCAGGCCCTTCAAATACCAGTGGTGTGTCGTGAGAAGATAAGAAAATAGCCATGGCCGTCGCAGCTGCCCAGAAGAACCGCGAGATGTTCGCCATCAAGAAGTCCTACAGCATCGAGGTGAGGAGCTGCAGCACCTGCACGCGCACAGCGCGTTGCCAGCTCGTTCTATACTCATACTCATCACACGCACATTTTATCCACCATCACGTTAAATTACCATCTTAAAAAATGTTTTCTCCCATAATCAAAGTTCAGCTTGCTTTTAAATTGTTTGCAAACAAAGCGGCCGTCAAAACATCGTAACAAGTTGTTGTTTTCGGCCAAATATTAGTGAATCCTAAATAATCTTAATATCAATTGATTTATAGCTTGAAAAATCTAATAATTATGCAATTTTCAAGTAGTTATTCATTTTGGTTACAGTAATTCATTAGTAGCATAAATCTTTATTAGAAATAATTGAGATGTCCTAAAAAACTAACAATTAACTTTACTCACTGACAGCGTAGAGAGATAATTGCAATAAAAACGCATGGTATAGCAATTCCTGTATTATTAGCAAATTGACTGACTTAAACAAAGAAATCTTTTGTAGGGGCTTTAAATGTGAATAGGTGCGTTTAAAAGTAAATTAACTTCAGTGTCAGAAAGTAAAGTTTTGGCTAAGTGATTATTGGCCACAAAAATCTTAATACTGATAATATTGAGATTGACCACACAAAATAATAAAAAAGAAACAAATATTATTAAGATAAAGCCTCGACTGTGTAATAGTAGCGAATTAGATGTTAATCAGTTCGTCATCAGGTAATCGGTATTGCCTACTTATAACTTGTCAAATTTGCCCTTGTACTACTCTGTAACAATGAGCATCAACAATCTTAACTGAACGAGGCAATTTTCCAATAATTTACATAAACATAGAAGTCTATAAGAATAACTGATTGCCTTATAGCGGTAACACTGTTTTATTCGTCGAGAGATTTTAAAAAAATATTCATTGTTTACTTACACCACAGCAAGTGATACTAGATTATAAATTCGGCCGTTTAATGATACATTATCGATTACAAATTAGTCTTTTTATTATGATAGCTTGAGAGCTGTTCGGGTCTCGGGTCTCATTACGCGATACAGACAGGGACTGTGCAACGTTGTCATTGTGGACTGTAATTTAATTAATTCACTGTTAAATTGACAAAAGCACTTTCCCAGCTATATCTCATCTTCGTGTGACAAATTGCGCAATATTCAGAACAATATGTTCTAAATAAGTCATTGTTCCACATACGTCGAGTCCGCAGCCTCAACACTTACCTATTACAACAAAAAACAACTCTTATCAATCTCTTCATTGTTTACGAACAGATTAATTAGCATTGTGAATATTCAACGCGTCGTGGACTCGTAATCGTTACCTCACGTAGACAACTTTGTATTAAATAATCACCTGTTGATTGTTTACTGCAGTAGAATCTTTCCATCGTGCTTTTATGGTGGAAGTACTACATAAAGCTTGTGCGAAATCTTGTTGCGAATTATGTCAGAGTATGTGCGCATCGAGTAGTGTTTGCAAAGATTTTTCTTGGTCACACAAAATTAATTTAAAAAAAGTCTCGTGCTTACGTGCTCTGAATTGCATTGCGATAATTTCCGAATTTGTTTTGCTTTTTTAAGTTATTTAAATGCGCTGTGCGATAAATAATCCTGCACCTATCATGCTATGATTATCATTTATTTATGATTGGTGGCTGAATGATTGTATTTCCTTGACCGTCGAAGGTCGGAATGCAAGGCGGTGCGACGCTCACCGACTCCACTGCAATCAGTAAAGATCGTTAAAATTCTATCAAGTGTCACGATGGGCACAGTTAGCTTGTCACACCTGCACAGATGCACCAAAATCGAAGCTGATCTACAAATGTAAATATTGCCGGCTCGATTTTTGATTGCACTAGAAACGCACTCGATTCAGATAATTAGACGTCGTCACGCAAAGTACAGAACCTGAGAACGCGGTCTACAATCATATCGAGGTCATTTAGGTATGCCCTTGACCAACACAACTTATTTGGTGCACTTAGATGTTCGTTCGAAGAGACTCAGAGCCAATTTCACATTTAACACATGTAGCGGACAAAGATAAACTTCCTAATCGTGCATAAACACTCGTCAAGAATATTCACTATGCTTAATTATCGCTTTTGTTTAAAAATATCGTGACTTAGAGATCAAATTAGTGTTAGATAAAACTCAACGCAACGCTTGTGCATGCCGAAACAATAAAATCCACAGATTGGATGTTCTGCAACGTCAAATTGATTGAGTGCTCGATATACCTATATAGAGTACATCAGAGGGTGGATACAGGTCGGCGGGCCGCACTCTGGCTTGGCTTAATTACCCGCCGACCGATTGGAATGGTGAAGTGGCCACTCGGGCACACCAAGGCTATATCAACCGGATTCCGAGTCCTGTCCGCTCCAGTTAGGCGGACCTTTAAATTTACAATACAGCGCGCGACAGCATTTCCGCAATCTTGTAACACTTAGCACGCGCACCGGGCTTCTGTTCACTACAGCTGCAAGTAAACGCATTGGACCTCCGGTAAAAAGCTTTTAGGTCGCGTAATTATTAACTTCGTCGCATTTCAGGGGCTCGGTAACAATAGTGAGTGATTAGCGCAACCCTTGACATACATAGTTAGGCCCGCACGGCCACTCTACTGGAAAATGCTAGGTCTCACCGCCCGCGCATTCGCCAGCCAGCGCGGCTGCGCCTCCGCTCCGCTCCTTAGCGACGGAAATTACGTTGTCGCACACAGAACACATCGAGTTACACGCTACTTGAGGAAAACAATACTTAACACACGAAAAGCGCGCGTCTGACGCACTGATATGATCTTCTGATAAGTCCCCGGGGTTTTTCAGAACTTTAGAAATCTCTGACTTTTCGGTCCGAAAAATATGAGTAGATATTATTTGTTTATCGTAGTGACGATAGCTATGGCCCTTATGAAACATAACATAGTATTTCACAATATTATGACATATTCAAATAATTGCTACAAAAGTACCAGAGTACTGTTATTACATGGGTCGGTCTTTGTTCTGCGACAGCGCCAAGTAAGACATGAACGAGCATCGCATTGTTACAAGAATCAAGTCGTGTAGTCACAACTCTAGAGCTGTATAATTGGCTCCATTTGAGCGCAGCGGACCAGAAAGGCGCGTTCCTTTGAAAGATTTCAGTCGCACGACTTCGTATCCGGAGCGAGGCGCAAGGCGGGTGTAATGGGAGCACTTTACACCCGGCCACACTCAGGAAATAAGCTTACGAACTTCGTAAAAGCAATTCCTACTCTCACATGAAATATAATGCGATGTGACCGCTTTATATTTATAAGGATTTAGAAGATCAAACTGTTTTAGAGACGACTCCTTTGTGCTCACTCGCTGGAGTGGAGGCTCTTTCTCGCCCACGCTTTAACCTTTTCATTTTATGGTATTTGCTATTATATAAAAATTTGCGCTAGAAAATAAAATCCACAACAATAAATTTGAACAACACATACGTAGAAGATTATCAATTAATTACCGATGGTAGTTAGACAATGGACATAATTGCGTACTGCGTTATTAGAGCTATACTATCTCATCATGTGTCAGTCTGCACATTAACTACTCCTATAGGATATCTCCTCGCATAGACTCATACTTCTTTCAATCATACTTTTGAGGATTTCATTCCATTATCAAATTACATCATTTACTTACTAACCAAAGTAAATAAACTTTAAATGTGTTCTAAACGTGTTACTCCTGTGTTGTTGCAGAACGGTTACCCGTCTCGTCGCCGCTCGCTTGTAGACGATGCCAGGTTTGAGACCCTGGTCGTCAAACAGACCAAACAAAGCGTTCTTGAAGAGGCTCGCGCCCGCGCCAATGGTAAGTCAATAAAAGATGTGTATGAACCCCCGTAATAACATCGTAACCAGTGAGAATGTTCAAACTTGATTGAAAAGAGTATCCATGGAGTTCTTCGCGACTTTACCATTGGAATGTACGATTGAAACGCGAAACAAGCTTCAACTTTCTGACTGACCGATTCCTTGACGATTTTAAATTGGGTAAACGATTAAATTGAGCTTTTTGGAAAACTTCTATCGATCCTTGAAAACGTGAACGACCGCGATTGAACTCAATTTCACAACTCCGAGTTTTAATGACCTCTCTTATACCATGTGACTCGTATTATGTAGCTTAATGAAAGCAAACTTGGTTTTGAAACCGCAATAAATTTCGTGATAAGAATAATGTCCTCTCAGGGACGGCCCGTGCGACTTTAACGCCCGAATCGAAACAGTCATTTTGCTTTGCATTTATTATTTACTTTTTCTTTATTTTTTCGTTATGTTTATTTTTTCTTACTTTTGTTATTGTTCCTTTTTTAATTTAGATTCTGGCTTGGAATCCGATTTTATCCAAGACGGGATTCATATTGGCAATGGTGACAACTCCCCGACTGTCGAAGATGGAACCCAACAAGATGAAACAAAGAACGGTCATCTCGGTAATTGTCTTTTTATGCAGATTTGAATATTATTTGTTGATTATTATTATTTATTTTATTTTTTCTTACCTTTATTTTATTTTCGTTTATTTAGCTGATGCTGATATCGGTGATGATGCTGGAAAAACGGATGACGGTCAGTATTGTTATTGAGACTTCATTTACCGAAACTTGTTTATATTAAATCGTGGCATCGTGTTCAATGTACAATGTCTTTACAGATTATACTCTGACCGAGGAAGAAGTAATCCTGCAGAATGCTGCAAGTGAATCTCCCGAGGCAGAGCAGGCTATCCAACTAGCCGCGCTACTGTTGCGCATGCGAGATGGAATGGGCTCCCTGGCTCGCATCCTCAAGACCATCGACAACTACAAAGGATGCGTCCAGCATCTCGAGACTCGTCCTTCCCAACTCACTGGTGTCCAGTTCGATGCTCTCGTCAAAGTGAGCATGTCTCGCATCAACCTGTTGCAACTAATCAGATCTCTTCGTCAGTCAACCTCTTTCGCTGGAGTTAACCTCGTTTCCGAGAACAACATGTCAAGCAAAACCCCGTGGTTCCCTCGCCACGCTTCGGATCTCGATAATTGCAACCATCTTATGACCAAATACGAACCCGAATTGGATATGAACCATCCCGGTTTCGCCGACAAGGACTACAGGGAGCGCAGGAAGCAAATTGCCGAAATCGCTTTCGGATACAAATACGGAGACCCAATCCCACACATCAGTTACAAGGAATCTGAGAACGCGACCTGGACGCGAGTGTTCAACACCGTGCTGGACCTGATGCCCAAGCACGCTTGCCGGGAGTACAAAGTAGCGTTCAGTAAGCTGCAGGCAGCCGACATCTTCGTGCCGCAGCACATTCCTCAGCTGGATGATGTGAGCAACTTCCTCCGCAAGCACACTGGATTCACGCTACGTCCTGCCGCTGGTCTCCTCACCGCCCGCGACTTCCTCGCTTCCCTGGCCTTCCGAGTCTTCCAATCTACCCAATACGTTCGTCACGCCAACTCGCCTTTCCACACTCCTGAACCGTAAGTACCATTAATTTTCATTTGAGTTTATACTTTTCGATCTTATTATTGTTAATCAGAATATTTTCATGGTAATTACTAACGCGGAAGTAACGGATATGAATATGACCGAAATATTCATTAATGTTAATTAAATTAGGTTCTAAATAATTATAGCCTTGACGCGTCTCATTACAGAAATGTTACGCAATACCTATGTCCTTGTTGATGTTATGTACAGTGAACAATATCAGAAACCTATGTAGAACAAAATCACAAGTATTCTGTTTCAATGTTTTTGCTCGTAAGTAATTCGTTTTTGTCTAGGCGCGCGCATATCCCGCATCCTTGAACATAAAACAATTTGCGAGTCCGAAGAGAGGGCGACGCAGTCGTGATGGAACTATAACTTTGTTAAATTGAATTGCTCGCTTATTCTATATAACCAAGTTACACTTTAGGACGACAGGAGCCGGGGCAATCAAAGGCGATAGTTATAACTGCGTCACCACTTTCCATCAAACTGCACCGTACTTTGTACTGTGTTAAGGACGATGGCATTTTATAGAAAAGTTTTCAGTTAAATTAGATGTCGACCGCTGGGAGACAAGATGAGATAAAACCTAACAATGAAATGTATTCTTTGCAGCGATTGTATCCACGAGCTCCTTGGACACATCCCTCTATTGGCTGACCTCAGCTTCGCCCAGTTCTCGCAAGAGATTGGACTCGCATCTCTTGGCGCTTCGGACTCAGAAATCGAAAAGCTCTCTACTGTAAGTTTCGAATCTAGACCTACTTGAATAAGCATTATAACATTTTATTTGTGCCAATGCGAATATGTAAATTTTGTGAATGGGCCCAGCTGTTGCGAAATTTATCTTAACAGTGTTGCTGCGTTAATACGCCCGATGGCGGTGCATTGTAAACGATTTTGTCTTTGCTCAGGTGTACTGGTTCACCGTCGAGTTCGGCCTGTGCAAGGAGAACCATCAGCTGAAAGCGTACGGTGCCGCCCTGCTGTCCTCCATCGGCGAGCTCTTGCACGCGCTCAGCGACAAGCCTGAGCTCAGGCCCTTCGAGCCCGCGTCCACCTCCGTGCAGCCCTACCAGGACCAGGAGTACCAACCCATCTACTATGTAGCCGAAAGTTTTGAAGATGCCAAAGATAAATTCAGGTAATTACAACAACAAAACAGAATGAGTTGATATTGTGATATTTGTTACTAGCACAGTTAATCTAACCCTTTGTATACGTACACAGACGCTGGGTCTCGACCATGTCGCGACCCTTCGAGGTGCGCTTCAACCCGCACACGGAGCGCGTGGAGGTGCTGGACTCCGTGGACAAGCTGGAGACGCTGATCTGGCAGCTCAATACCGAGATGCTGCACCTCACCAACGCCGTCAAGAAGCTCAAGGACTCGCACTTCGAGTAATCAGCCTACCCGTACTACACTTCCATGGTTCATTGCACGCGGCCTCGCCGCATTCTGTATAGCTAGTGATATAATAGATGTAAGACTGTTGTTGGCGTGTGTGGAGCGTATGAGTGAGCGATTGTGAAAACCATCCGATGGTACTTCGTTGAATTCCTTTTTGTACCTTATTGTATTATTTATTATGCCAGCTTATTGCCCGGGTCTCGCAAACTGCACGGAACTCCCGATTGCCCATTTACGGAGCCTGTGTGCGTTTGCCGAGACCTTTACTATTATTAGTATTAATTTATAATTTAATGAAACACAAATAAATAAAAAATGGAGCACCAAAAATATATGAAAATGAATCATAAAAATAAATATGCGTTTGCGTGGAATACGATGTTTCATTTAACAACCTCAAATACTCTTCAAGTGACTTGTGACTCTTACAGCTTCAGTATATAACATCTTTACCAAAACGGTTACTTGATTACCTTCATGCAATTTAATATTTGCACATTTTCACTAAGCATATGGTACCTATGTCGTTCAACTGCATATCCTCATAAATCATTTAGATAATACTTACCATAACCACTCTGTGGTAGTTAATTTACTTAATCAATTTGAAGCCAGGAGCTTAATCTCAGTCAGATTTGAAAAGGTATTTTAAAAGCAAAATTAAATAAATGGAAGTGAAGGCACGAAGCAATCAGTAAGGCGACGAGCCCCGGAGCCCCGGAGCTCGGAGCACACCTGTAATAAGATTTATTCGTCCTCTAAGGAATACGATCGAACCAAGTCTTTGAACATAATCGGATTGTGAAAAAAAGAATATTAATTGACTTTTATGATACTAAAAAAGTAAGTTCTATAAACGGAAGACATTGAAACGTAATAAAATCTTGATAGTACTTCCTTCCTATACAATTAGCAACAATTATAACTTTTGGAGGTAAAGCTAATAGTTCGCACCTCGTTATTGTTTTACTCACACATTGTTTAAAGCTTAAATCGCAAGACATGACTGAAGGAATTTTATATTTTATTTATTTTAAAGTCTAGATTTTGCTTTATTTAATGTTTACTTGCATGAAGGTTATTTAGTAACTAGTTAACGACGAGCTAACCTGTTATAGTTTTATATTTTATATTTTCTGTACCTGTATCCTTCCAGATTGTTTTGAGTACTTGTAGAATTTAAATTACCCCAAATGTAGACATGTTATGATTGCTTTATAAAGCGACTTTAAGCATTATTAATTATGTTGTTCCTAGTGATAACTCTATCAAACCAGGTATTGGCTTTAGCTTTAGCGGTTAATTTATCAGTTCAAGTATTTGGAGTGGTTTTAATACTTTGCTGAATAAAATTAGTATTTGGTTTTTATTTAAATATCAGTGGTACGTCGCGGTACATTGCCTCACAACAAACCTACCTACAGACCGACTTTTACATAACCCACTGCCAGCTACCTGCGTTCACAATAAGACCAAACATTTGCAAATTAACGCAAGTGCATCGCAGAGCAAACTGGTAACACGGGAGTCAATAAGAGCATAGGGAAACTTTTGAAGTAAAAATGGTAATAATAAAAATGAAGTGTAGTGTAGTTACGGTGCGTTGACATTAAGCGAGCTAGAGACTTGGAGAGGCACGGCCTCAAGTCGAGCAAGGGCGCCGGCGCAGGCCGCGGCCATTCGAACAAAGCCGGCTGTATCGCGGCCGGTGTACGGCCGTCGCGTACGCAATATGCACGTAATATCTGCACACTTTGCGAACCAGATACTATAGCAAAAGAATTTATAAGAATCACTACAAACTTACAGCCTTTATTATAAAGATACATTTTGAGGATGTCTCTTTTGCGTCATGCGTATATGTCTAGGGTTCTGTGAGAGAATGTATGCAAGTTTCCACTGTTCATTGGTAGTTTTAATTTAATTTAATGAATGTTGTCCACTGGATGTATTACTTTTGTTTTGTTTTCTGTTTCTATGTTAATTACTGTAATTGGTGTTATACTGTTTTAATTAACTATAAATAAAAAATCACTCGCGTTTTACGAAGGCATTGTTATGCGTTAAATGCTGGATGATCACGGGAGTTCAACATCATCTATCTGCCTTTGTCGCATGTTACTCGGGACAGACGCAACTTATTTTTTTCTCTCTTTGTCCTCTTGTCAACTGTCACGATATCATTTACTACTACCCGACTGACCTCAGGCGGTGGAGCAACGATATTCGCAGGGTGGCTGGTATCAACCGGATGAGAGTTGCTGAGAATCGAGTTGAGTGGCATGCGATTGAGGTGGTCTATGTCCAGCAGTGGACTGCTGTAGGCTGATGATGATGAAGACCCGACTGACCAAAGAAGACGGGTAACGTTTTTCGCGCATATGTAGGAATGTGGGTAAGTATGGTATGTATATATATATGTCCGTTCCATCCATGGGTCTCGCTTGCTTCCAACTGTTATTTAATTTAAAATGTGCTTGTTTTTTTGGTTTTCAGTGTTTTTAGAGTCGGGTTTTTTTAGTTTTTTTCAATTATTTAACATTTATATTCCTCAATCTTTAAGTCCCTTGCGTTTCATCGCTTCTCATCTCATGTCCAAATCAAGGCAGAAGAAGGATTTACTAGAACTAATTCTTTAAATATACATACATATGTATAAGTGACGTGGATTGTAAGGTATTACGTTACGTAGGTACCTAATACCTACCACTATTGTTATTTTTTATAGACTTATCATCAACCAAAACGAAAGTTCCAAAAAGATTATAATTATCACGGTATGTAGGTAAGGAATTGCAATCAAATAAAACCACCGATATGCACTAATTCAAAAATTAAAACAGTTTATTGGTTATATTCATAGATAATTAGACATCAAATTTTTTTTGTTAATAATTTCTCAATCTAAGAATGAGTAGCTAGATTAAATTTATAACGTTCACTACTTTACCATGAAAACTGTAATTACAATACGGAGTGGAAGACACCGACGCGAAAACGGTTACCACGTATTCAGTTCATCATTCTGAACCCCATCTCACATAGAAATTTTACATCGGATATTTTTTTAAAAATCTGATGTTTTCTACAAAAGTGCAATTTTAAATATGTTTTTTACGCAAACCCTGCGTAGGGAATTACAGCTTTGATATGGAAAGAAACACCGTAAGACGTTATTAATGGAACGAAAAATTTCGAGAGCAGTGAGCGATGGTCTAATTGGTTAGGACGTCCGGTGTACAGAAATCGGAAGGTCGCAAGTTCAAACCCTGCTCGCACTCGAATTTTTCTTTCTATATCAAAAGTGCAATACCCACCTACACGGTCAAAATGTATGAAATAGCTGATTTTTTTTTAATAAACGATGTTAAATTCCTCCGGCGGGGATCAGAATGATGTACTGAATCCGAGGTAACCGTTTTCGCGTCGGTGTTCCTTCCACCCCGTATTAAGCGTGAAGTACCAACCTGTTGCAATTTAAAGAAACATTTGTTTTTACAATTTTTTTTTAACTAGGATTTTAAAGGATCTTTGGGAAATAATATTTATGTAGTGCCTATCTTGGTTAATTCAGTGATTTCTTCGTTTTCAGCCAGGACAGCAGAGTAGCTATGTTTCAGTGACGTCACTTGATTTTGTAAAGCCCGAAGTCTTATCTCGGATAGTTCAAAACTTTCTTGAAGATTATTGATTTTTATTTGCATGCGTTGGCGAATCTAAAAACCAAAATAAATTAGTTAAGAGAACTAATTAATGTTGATCGTCTCTAAATATAGTCGTTTACTTTCTTTTTACTTTCATTGTAATCTGATATCTTAAATATTAAAAATGTCATATAATGTTGTTCAGGTATTATGTTACCAAAATGTATTTAATCTAAGCACTCTCACAAACAAATTATGACCGGCTTATTTATGAAAGGTGAACTCTATAGAGCTAAGTAATAAATGTTATAATTATATGAATACAACTTTATGGATGAACAATAAACTGAACCTACTTTATATTGGACACTAAGTAATCAATAAAAGTTACGGACCAGTAACAAATGACTCTTAAAAATAAAAAGCCCTACGGATTTTAATGAAATAACGCTGCTTAACGGAGTACACGTTGCTTGTTAGATTGTTCTATTCATCCGGAGAACATTATGACCCCTAGGAGGCTTATTTATATTTTATTGTACACAAATAACATTCGCAAAGGTATTTTATTGTGTTATGCTTATGGCATTTAGAAAATTGAATTGTCCTTTCGATATAATGTTTTCTGGGCTATAGATCTTTAAACGAGGTTGAAGGGACATCGACGCTTAAACGATTACTACAATCATGTTCGGTACATCTGTCTAAACCCCCCCAAATAGAAATTTTTCATCGACAATTCGACGGCACGGCTGGCGCAGTGGCTAAGCGATTGGCTGCTGCGCTGCGTGTCGCGGGTTCTATCCCCGCACGGAACAAATATTTGTATGATCTACAGGTAGTTGTTCCGGGTCTGGCTGTTTGTGTATGTGAGTTTAAATGTTTGTAAACGCACCTACGATACAGGAGAAATTCCTAGTGTGGGGCAACGTTTTTTTATTTAAAAAAAAAAAACAAAAACAAAAAAATCAGCTTACCTACCCACCTTATACCCCCTAAGAGAAATAAAAAGTTAAAAACAAAAGGCATATCATATTCGAGCTCTATCTATGTGATTTCTGCCCGCTACTGTAAAACGGGGTGAATACAACTGCAGGGGTGAATAGAGACAAATTTTGAAAGGGATTTTAACGTTGAATTAATATGTTATGTCGCTAGCAAGGTCTCTAAATAATTAAGTATAACTAAGTAAATAAACAGAGTACTTTTTGATAACATAAATCAAATTAATTCAACGTTAAAATCCCTTTCAAAATTTGTCTCTATTAACCCCTGCGGTCCTATTCACCCCGTTTTACCGGTACTAAAAATTATTTACTCATGCGCATTCCTATGGCAGACAAGTTTGCAAAGTGCGGTCAGTGAATAATCTTGCGGTACGAGCGCAATCAACCTGTTGATCTGATTTTATTAGCCTGTTTCGGAAAAATCTGGTAGGTAGATTAAATAATAACTTTATTGAGGCCACAAATATTTGTAATAAAATTTACAGATATAGATACAATTATTTCCTAAAGCTGGCTTGCATTGTTTAGAATGTGGCTCCTAAACTGTGGGAGCCCTGTGATTTAGTTATCAATGTTCTACTTCTACTTATGTACCTACATCACATTCTAATTTTCCTTTATTGAAATTAAAAGCAGTGTTTTTTAACGTGTAGGTCGCGAACCTCTGGGAGGTCGCGAAAACTACCTCTGTAAAAAAAAACAATAAAGTTTAAAAAAAAATGATTTATTAAGAAAATGTTAACTTGAGGATATAAAGATTTTATATGTAAATACAAATTAACAGCAAAATTAAAACCTATGAGAAATAACAAGCGATCAAATGCGAAGGTTGAGCTTGTTGTTCATTAACAAATTTCTCCCATCGTGGATCCCTTTTCATCATTTGTTCTTTCAGTCTAGCAAAAAAAATCCACTGTTCGCACCAGTCATGGCTTTTGCTCCGTCACTACAAATAGTAATGCATTTCTTTGCCCAATTGATATTCATATCAGGCGTATCTACAAGGAACATGTTATGCAAGCACTTGCCTGTAGTATTGGTGGGAAGTGCTCTACAAAATAGTATTTATTCCATTCATTTTTTATTGGATTCAAAACGCACAAAAGCTACAAACTGCGCACAGTCCGCAATATTCGTAAATTAATGAAATTGCAAGGACACAAAAGTTATTTTTTTTTTTTTTCTATATCGTTTATCCTGCGTTGAACGGTAGTGTCAGAGAGAGGTACACTTTTGAGCTTTTTGACCTCTTGTTTGCCAAACATAATCTCTGCTATATATCTAAAGCTGTGGGTAAAATTAAATTTTCAGCAATAGTGTGAGGTTTTTCTGCTTGACACGACGGCATCGGCTTTGGTTGTACGTATGCGCCAATAAATTGCGAATTGGCGACGTGTTCAATGTTAAAAAATGTGTTAAGTTTGTATTTATCCGAATCCTAATTATGCATCATCATCTTTTGCTTAGCCTTTTCCCAACTACGTTAGGGTTGGCTTCCACTCTAACCAGATGCAGCTGAATACCAGTATTTTACAAGGAGCGACTGCCTATCTGACCTCCACAACCCAGTTAGTACTAGGTAATAGGGTACCCCTTGGTAAGACTGGTTGTCAGTCTTTTTGGACCACTCTACCTGTAACGACTGTCAAAGTTCTACAAATGACAGCAGGGACCAACGGTTTAACGTTTTTTCCGAGGTACGGAGGAAACTCGGTATGTAATGGGTAGTCACCTATCCACAGACCAACCTAGGCAAGCACGGCTTAACCTAAAGACAAAGGGTTTTGGGTCGCTAAATATTTTTTCTAACTATGGGGGTCGTGTCATGAAAAAGGTTGAAAAACACTGATATAAAGGATTCAAGTATAACGCATTCTGAATACTAATTATCTAATTACTAATCAAGATGCCATGTATTTGAGATAATAAATATTCTAAAATCACGTTTACCCTCAGTTATTTTGGCAAACCTACGTCACAGACGAACTTTAATAACTACGCGCATTTTATCAATTTTATACAGATATAAATAATGTATCATTTACATACACGTAGCTTTAAATTGATAAGCTTAGAATACCTGCACTGCATAATGAGTCTTACTTTATTACCGTATAGGTTTTAATTAGATTATGACTGCACTAGCTAAAAAATATGCCTTATTATTCTTCGAGTGTTGATGGCGATCTAAATCATGTCGGACCAGAACACAGCAACGAGTTTGGCGCCTTCAGTAGCGTCCATCAGTTCCCATAATGAACAAACAACATGACACTAAGATAAAAGATGATAATAAGGTAAAAGCGCCAGAGTAGCCCTTGAAATTAATTGTCAATTTGATTTAATCCCATTCAATGACTATTTCATGAAAAAGTCATTCAATCAGATTTAAATGATTATAATTATGTAATTTATTACGGTCGCGAATCATATTTTGTTTATCACACAACCTGACACTGATCTGCAAATTGCAAAAACCTAAGAAAAATTGAATTTCGCTTCCCCCTTAAGTGCCCCCTCGTTTGTGGAACAGCACCACGTTTACAATTCAAGGCAGAGTCAGCAATGAATTTCCATTGAGCAGGTTTTCCTTGCGGCCAACCTGGGTCTCGAGTTTATCTAATGACTTCCAGGTCAGCCATGGCCATTAATGCTTTCATTAATACTTTAATAGCTAGTCGCCTCTGCTTTTTAAAGGTGATGTCAAAACATTGAGATTTCTATCGTATATTGAGGTTAACATTAAATTATTATTCGTAGGTACACGTAAATCTTTCAAAATTAAATCTCTAAGAGAAAGACAGTGGAAACTGTATCAAAATCAAATTGATTGTGAAGAACTAAACGGTTACAAACATAGCTTATAGATACGTATGCGACTTTGTTTTAGTCTATTAATGAGTAGAATATTGTCGCGGGCAACCGCTAGTAAGGCTATAAAATTACTGGGCGAATGATTTTGTGTACAATAAAGAATATGAGCCCTTTTATATGACTTAATGAGTATATCAACCAGCAACCTCTACGCTAACATTATCTGATAATTCTGATAAACATACACTATACCTTATTACCATCTACTTCTACTTATATCCTCATGATCTGCTTCCTCTTAAGCTGTCCAATATTTAGATTCATTTTACCGGTGGTTTACGTAGGTAAGTTTGCATATCATTTAGATAAAGATTCGACCTTATTTACATAATTGCGACTATATTGCATAAAGTATTTATTAGCAGGGAAATGCCATCTAGTCATGAAATATAGAGAATTTCTTATATGATAGAATTCATTTTAAAAAATATTACCACAAACGGAATTTTAGAAGAATCAGAGAAGAGTGACATACACACAGCGACACATCAAGCTATACGCTACATTTCCAAAATAACAAGGCCTCGTTTTGTAGGGATTTCCCTCACAGTGCGAGATCCGTATACACTGGTTTTGTATAGTTTGGTCGTCGTGCGTACAAGGAAGAAGAAATCACAAGACAGTAGGTTAACCTACTATCTTGTGATTAAGTTTTCATTGTTAAATTTATTTAACAATGAAAACTTACCTTGTATCTAACATTATGTCGAAAAACTAAAATCCATTCGCTAATACATTGTTTACTAAAATTTAGTGTAGTTCCAAATTGTAAATGATAATGTGATAGTTGTGAAATACCTCATCCCTCTCCTTCTGGCAAGCTCGGCAATGCGCTCGACTTTGTGTCAACTGTCTCTCTAGTTCCGATATTTGGGTTTGAAGGTATCTGCGCATTGAATCAGATCTTTCTTTACTTCGACCCAGAGATCTGCTATTTTCAACTCTAAGTTCTTCTAAATCCTTCAGTAAATGACCGCATTCGTTGGATTTTTCCTTGAATAGTCTTTCTTGCTGCGACAATTTCTCTTCGGCCCTCATTAATTTGGATCTAAAAGTTGAGAAATCGTTATTTCATAGTTTATTATCCTCAAGAGTTTGGACGTTAATACGACGATCAACATTTTCCTTATAAACACTACTAAAAGCAGTTAGTCGGGTACAAAACCGGAGCCCGGTGTTCCCGAACACCCTCTCAAAGGCGGACAGGATCTGGGAAACTGGTCGCTTGACTATACGGAATGGTTCAGCCGAGATAACTATGTTTTAAGACGAATCAAAGTATCCAAGCATGTACCATGCATTTACAGAAACAATAAAGACCCTTACAAATTGCCTATAATTGTCAAATTTCAACTCTTGCACCTACTACTTCTTAAGGCATAGATACTTAGAATTAAGTTTATTAACAACTTTCAAAACATGTCATAAAACAAGTTAATCTGCAAAGGAAATACATCAATAAACCTCACCAATATAATCATTATGATTTTATGCTTGAGAAGTATTGCGAGACTGATTTTAAGGTGCGTAGGTGCCTAGGAACGAGAAAGTCTAACAATTTTTTCTATTTTATTAATTGATTTCTAGTACTATAGTTTAATACTAAGTGTTAAATCTATACTTTATGATATTAAAGCTGAAGAGTTTATTTGGTTGGTTGAACACGCTAGGAACTACTTGTTGGAATTGAAAAATTCTTAAAGTCCTGGATAGTCGATTTGCCAAGGAAAGCTATAGGCTTTATAACATCACGCCACGACCAACAAGAGCCGAGCAAAAGGATAACAAGTCAGAAGCGGTGGTGGGTGAAACCATGGGGCACAGCTGAGATAATTTAAAAGGAGCCTGTCCTACTTGACCAATTGTTTTAGATAGAAATGACAGCTCTCTGTGCTCTGTGACATCCTATATGAGTATTTTTAAATTTTAGTACAGCGTAGCTCAGTTATCTTTATTTAAAATAACAGGTTATGGGCCCAGTATAGACCAGGAATAATAACAGTGCATAAAGTGCAGTAGACCGTTCTTGGACTATAAAATCAATTAATAAAATCAAAGAAATTCAATCAAACAAATCAGACTTAGACAGCTAACTAGCATAAGTATAATTAGCCTATAATGTTCCCACTCCTGGGACACACGGCCTCTTCTGTAGAAAGGGCTATAATCCAGCACGCGGGCCCAGTGCGGGTTGCCACAGTCACATGGCTTCAAACTAACTAATTAAACCAAATATTATGTATTCTGTGCTTAAACTTTTAGTCTAATCTAAATAAATTAAAAGTTAACGAGGAACGAAACATAATTGAACACTTACTTGAGTGAACCTGTCACTCAATTTTCTATCCTCCTCTCCCTCTTGTCAACGAAAGTAAGCAAAGCTCTTAATTTTACAGAAACATCAGAAAAGTAAATAAATATTGCTGACGTAATCACCATCCAGGCCCCTACGTCATCAAGTATAATCCCATGGCTCATGGGCACTTATAAAACGTCAACGAAAAAGTGCACGGTTCGGGATGGTCGTTTCCTATAGAGCAGAACCGCCAAGAAACTCCATGGTCGAGTGAAGCGTCTGGTTTCTGTCGTCTGAGGGCCTAGAGTCTAGAGAAGAGAGTTGCAATCGCTTGCAAGTAAAGCGTTTCGTATTTCTGCAAAAACTATCAACTTGATTGACATAAGCTTTTTGGTTGCTTTTGTCAATCATATTTTACTTTTCCTTCTTTGTTGTCGGTCTGTCTATATCTGTGGTTGTCGTAGATATTAGAAAGTCTGTCTGTCTAGGCCCTCTGAACGAAGCATTTTTTTTTTTCCTTATTTTTTTTTTTGGCGGTCCCTCTCGTGGAGAGGTGTGAAGAGACGGCGAGCGCCGCTCGTCCGCGTGGTCGCGCGGTGTACGTGTGTTAAACATCATACAAGCCATTAGGATTCCATACATGCCATTGCGACGTGAGTTCCGCTTCACCGCCCGACCGCGCGGATGAGCGGTGTCGTGTGAGAATTGTGTTAGTACACAACATCACGCCTGTAATTCCCGAAGGGTAAGGCAGATGTGTAATAGTAATAGTGTAGTGTAGGTCTAATAGTACACCCACATTTCGCCAGTTATGTTTAAGTCCCATGTAATAGGGGGCGAGCCTATTGCCATCAACCGGGCGCAAATCCCGGCTCTGTGGCTCCTACTGAGATATTCCTAATGGGAAACCCTAATAACACTTTGCCCGACCTGGGTAACGAACCCAGGACCTCATGCTCAGCAGTTGCGCTTGCGAGGTAGTCACGCAAAAAAAAAATTGAAAGGGTCAGAAAAAATACTTACTTGCATTCGTCTAGACATATTACTGTTTCCTCAAATTCTTTGTTCTTCTCTTCCAGGGTTGACTTCAACAAAATGTTCTCATCATTGAGTTTGTTATTTTCGACCGCCTCTTGGTTCAAATTATTCACAACAATAACCAACTGCGAACGTTATACTTAAAGTTATTAGTGTATCTTTAGGCGCATTGGGTTTTCCATAGATTTAGGCTGCTAGCAACAAAATGGTGGTTTAGGTAACTTTATGAGTTTGACCTAACTCCTCCATCAGACCAATAAAACACAGTAAGTACCTATAAATTATAACGATTCAAATGTCTAGTTTTCTATGCGTCAATTTCATAGTTCTAATAGTCCAGGAAATAAGTACTACTTAGCTCCGAATGGTTATTAAAAAAAAATATATATATATATTCGAGTACCAATAACTCATAGTAGAAATTATACAGTCACATTCTCTTCTTCAATCGGTCCCTCATTACTGAGGATCGTGGTCCCTAGACCCTTTTAAATCACAATCTGCCTCCATCGGCTCGGTCAAAAGTTGCCATCACCACAGACAAACACACAACACAATATCACACACACCCACAGTCACATTACATACACAATATTATTAATTCAGTTCAATTCAATCCAATTCATAACAATTTAATTTATCTATTTCCTTCCCCTCATTCATTTAAATAAATACATTCAATTACAATGACATTAATGCCTTGACTGCAAATTGTGAAGCACCTACCTACGTGGTTTTAAAATGTCATTGACATGGTTCCACAGATATGTTACACGGTTTTAGGTTTACCCCTGACATATACCTAGGTACGGATATTTACGGAGATATCGGGAAAACTTAGTCCGGTCTTTTACACATAGTGGGGAAACTAAAAAGTTGAATGAATATGTACAGTCGACCTAAATTGCATTTTGATCACTTATGGACTATTCCTGCTTTGTTTTATTTCTACTGGCCTAAAACGGGTGATCAAAATATGTGATCATTAACACAGCCTGAGATTTTTTTTAAACAAAGTACCTATAATATTAAAAAAGCTCGAATTTTTTTTTCGGTCTTTTATTGTTTTACTACCAATGGGCCGCACAAAAAGGAGCAGTAAACTGATGTGGTCATCGCGTGCACGGGATTTTGTTTTAAAAATGAGCAGACGCAACTTTTGACGATTGTACCTACACATTGTAATAAGGAAGCTTTTAATAAAGTGTTCGAACTTTTCAAATTGCAAAATGGTAAGCCCTTCTTACATAGTAGATAAGCACTTTCAAGTTAGGGGCAGTTAAATATTTTCAAAAGGGTCAGTAAGCTCAGTAAGCATGATGACTAAGGTCAGTAAGCGAGAAACAGCGGGAATGGTATCGCACGTAGCACTGCAGCATGCGGCAGCATCGTCGATGTGTTTCTTGCTCTAGCTAATGACGATTCTGAGCGACAGAAAAAGATAGCAGCCCGGAAAAATGCAATGCCGTGCTGTTAGATGAGGCGCGAACGAAAATGAACCCTTACACACCTTCTCCTTAACGCGATGCAGTTCGTCAGAAAGTTGCTGCGAGCTTTCTTCAGCCAATCGCTGCAGTTGCTTGCCCTCTTGTAGCTGTATCTGAGCACCTTTCAATAAATCTGGCAACGGAGCCAACTCCTGAAGTTTTTCTTGAAATTGCATCTGTCGTAAATAAACTTCAGAGTTAATTAAAATTCTCCATTATACGTAGTAGTACCTGTACCTATCATGGTGTTTGATGACTGATGAAGTAAATGCATCCTAAAAGTTATTCCTAAAGATTAGGAGATATCTAAAACTAAGCCCTAAATAAAAGCTGTTGGATTTTCGACGCTCGGGCCAGAGTTGAGACTTTAACTATGGACTGTAGTCTGAAAATAAAGTTAAATTTATTTATTATCTAAGCATTTATTATGGTTTCGCTTGGTGTTAGTGCGGACGGACGTGGAGCCATTCAAGTATTACGTAAGCACCAAGGGGGGAGGGTCTTTGCTTTGCTTATTTTTGATGACATGGTGTCTGGATAGTGACTACGTTAGCAATATTTGTTTAATTTTCTGATTTTTCTCTAAAATTAAGAGCTTTGTTGAATTTTGCTGACAAGGGGCAGAGGGGATAGAAAGTACAAAAATTCTGCTCACGTTAATGAAATAAAATGTTTATGTTGTGTTATGTAGTTAATATTGTTATTAACGAATGGCCACTACGTTGATTAAGATAAACCTTTATTTATAAATTTTCTGCCATTATGTATGCACTAAACCCGAAACCTAATTTCACATTACTAAAGCTACTATTTCACTATTTACAAATTTTATATTTCACTGGCTGTTGCTCGCGTGAAATTATTATATAGAATTACTTCCCTTGTTGAATCGGATTTTGTTATCATTTCAAGGGTTTTTTCTATCTGTCTGTAATAGTCCCGTTAAAATCGGCCCAGCCGTTTCGGAGATTAGCCGGAACAAACAGACAGACACAGACAATAATTGATATAAATCTATTTTTGTTATAAGTACCATATATACTTTCAAATGTATCCCATAAAAAGCTGTTATTTTGATGTTACTAACAGACACTTCAATTTTATTTATTTGTATGTATGGATAGTAAAACACAGAAATAGGAAAAATGGCTTCACCGAAAATGACTTTTCCACTTACCAATACATTAATTCGAAAAATAAATACTTCAAAGCTTAATTCTTTTTTTTTAATATTCCATTTTTGTAAGTGTACCTGCGCTAGACTGTGCTTGATGATAATTATCGAAACATTAAAAATACTAGTATTTTTTATTAATACCGCCATCTATGACTTGACTAAAGAACAAGCAGGTGCTAATGCGTTATGAGTCAGCGTTATGCAGTGATTCTCTTAATACTCTTTGTTAACAATACTGACACTAGATGGAGCGCAAAACAAGATGGTGTTTCCAAATATATCAGCTAAATTACAAGAAAAATTGTACTATTTACCTTCATCCTCTGTATTTCTACCTGTATTTGATCGGAAACTTGTTTGTTATCGAATTCTATAATGTCTAGCTGACGCCTGTGCTCTTCTACCTGTTGCTGAGCTTGAAGATACTGCACATAAGTAATAATAAAATAGGTTAATGACTAAGAAATAAATAAAAATCTGAGGATTTGACATTTCGATAACAAATAAGAAACACTAAAAAACATGCTTTTTGTTACGCTCACAATATGACATTTTTAACCACCCTCATACCATTCAGCTATTGGGTGGCTCATTTCGAGGAAGCTAAGTGAAGATAATTTAATGCATATATGCGTGTTAAGAACGAATACGTACGTACGAAAGATCTGATCGCCTTATGGGTTAAATACCGAATATTAGTATTGTAGCAAACGGATAGCTGCTGAACATAGGCTTTGAATAGCAGAAATAATTAAGTAATACACTGACACTGTCGGTACCCTGGCTAAAAGTGAGAAGCGTAGCGAAGCATTAGGAATAGGTTCCTACACTTGTCTAGACATCTGGCACTCGCTGAGTCTGCATTCTCTTGATGCCTATCTAAAAACCAACAAGGAACTTCCTAACCTTTGTCGTGCATGACCCAAAAAACTGTCAAAATCTAACCTTCAGGCGATACTCCTGTAACTGTTCATTTTTCTCTGTTAAAGTAATTTTTAATTCTTCCGTTTCTTCCTTAAAATCCCTGACTTGTGTTTTCAAAACTGTAATTTCGTCATCGGTATGTTTTTTCGTCTCCTATTGTTATAGTAAAAATACAAAGCCAATTAACTAATACTGAATAATTATGTAGGAATCTTCCTAACTCATTATTTCATATGGAAAACTTCTGTACTTGACAATAACGATGATGAATTTAAGTACCTACATATATATCTGTAGATATACTAAGGTACGGTAAGGTAGCTGCGCCGGTTTACCGACTAGCGACCATTACACTACAAATATAACAAAATAAGAAAGTTTATCATCCATTTCCATACGAAATATAACTCTGGGGAAACAAGGATAGTTTTTTCATTCTGTATACTAAAATTAATGATGTAGGATTACCTACCAGAAGAACAAATCCTCATTTATTTCGACGGCAATATAGCAGGCGTACTCGCGCTTATAAAAGTACCGAAAAAAACTAACTATAAAAAAGTATACACGTGCTGCTTGCAAGGTTAGTATTTCTGATTGTATTTTTCTGTGTCATATTTTTCTAATTGTGTTTGCAAACAAAAACTTATCAAAGTTTATTAGATATGCATGTCATATGCATATCTAATACACTTTGATAAGTTTTTTTAATAACTTTTAAGATTTAGTGGTCGCATACTAACAGAGTAATTGTTTAAAAAAGTTGTTTTACGACCGGTCGCAAACAGACTTAGAACTTAAAACTCTTGTTTACTTTTGTTTTTATCTTAATACTAGCTGTTGCCCGCGACCTTCGTTCGTGTGAAAGTACTAAAAAAAAAAAAACTGGTGGTGTGACGATCTGATCTCGTTTGAGATATTACACAGGACAGAGTTGTTTGGAAGGAGAAAGGTGAGAGCTTTGCCCATAAGTGGGACCCACAAACAGCCTAACAAAAAAAAAACTTAACTTTTTGAACAGGATTTGTATTTTATTTCTAAAATAAAAGTAACCTGTGTTAGACCTTATAACATCAGCTATCTACCAGTAAAAGTCCAGTCAAAGTCAGTCCAGCCGTTTCGGAGATTAGCCGGAACAAACAGACAGACAGACCAAAAATAGAAAAAAAAATGTTTTTGTTATAATATATTTTCAAATGCATTCAGTAAAAAGCCTTTATTTTGATATTACAAACAGACACTTTAATGTTTTTATTTGTATTGATATTATTGGTTAGGATCTAATGGCTATTTAAATAGATTTGCTTTATTTACTGCTAGTTTACGTCCGCCAAAATACTAATAAACCTTTAAGACGCGCGGCCGCTCGTGGCGCCGCGAAACGTCACGCGGCCCGAGTCTTTTAAACGATCTATGTATTTTCTAATGGAGATAAAGTATATGGCTTGACAGTGCACGCCGCGTCGCGTCGCGGCAAGTCTCGGTGTGAATTGACTATGTGATTGGCTTTTGACCAGTGACAGTTAGTTTAATATATCTAATGTTTATATAAAATTTATAACTTATCCGTATCTGGAACATCCAGATACTACACTATTTATTATCGTGTAGTAAAATTTTCAGTACAATGCTGTTTTTATTACCTTTTTGGAAGTAATTTAGTATAGTAGACCATTGTGGTCGCAAACTGGAAAAAAATGTGGTCGTTAATTGAAAAAAAATGGACGCTAACTGATTTTTCGACATGATTTTCGATTAAATTCCACTAAAATTAAGAATATCGTTTCCCAATTTTCTATTTCTTAATTAAGTCTTGATTATAATTATCCCCCGGAAAAATACGTGAAACAAGTTTTGTACGAACATGTGGACACTACAAATCAGCCACTAACCGGCGCAGCTACCTTAGGTACCGTTTTCTAGAATGATGATCAATCTTTTGTTAGCTAAGACTAGAATAAAACTAAGTAGGTACTTAACAGATTATTCTAGAATAACCAGGTACTTGGATGACTGGTAAAAGGTAGGGATAGTGGTGATTACTGGTGGTGATAGTACGATAGTTGGCCTGCTATATTGGTGTAAACGTACCCTTAATGAAGTCGAACTGAAAGGCACTTGTTCTCCCCATAGTCATTGCCATGTTACTATTTTTTTGGTACTAGACCATACCTGGAATCTTCTATCAAGATATTGGGGGTCAAAGTTCCAACTTTTTCACAAGTTTTTTTTTTTTTTTTAAATACTATTACCTACATAATGTTATAACTTTTATTTAATTACCTCCACGACCTCCGTACTATTTAATGCATCCATCAGCACAATGTTTTGAATGCGTTACAATGAGTTCTACCGTAAACCTTGATTTTTCACCACAAAAAAAGTAGTTTCCAAGTAATTATTTTTGCGTAGAGTTTCTTAGTTTGATGTACAGAATGCTTGGTTGACGGCTTCGTGAAGGGTCCGTTTACACCTTCTATGTATAACTGGTGTTTATCTATTTAAACTAGATAGGTACCTACTGTATGCAGAGGCGGCGCTAGGCGTAGGCGACGTGGGCCACCGCCTACGGCCTCGCGTTACGAGGGCCGCTTCACACCTCAAAAACCCATTGGCAAAATTGGGATAACTATTTTTCAATTGTTTTTTAATTTATATCTTTGCTTCTTGCGGCTCCAGAGGGCCTCGCTAAATGTACCTTGTTCACATAAAATTGTGGTCTTGCCCCGCCACTGACTGTATCCAACTCAAATTTGAAGACGGTAGGTATCTAGTTTATACGTGCACTGAATTCAGCTCCAGATAATTACTAGGTACTTATTTATAATACGTATTATCAAATTTAAAAGCAGCTAGTTAGTACTAAATTAAAAACCGTTAGATTCACCCTACCGCGTCAAAATATTTAATAAGTGTACTAACAAAGTTGAAACGCCAGGGTAGCCCCAAAAATTCAAATTTTCATGTCAAAGATTAAATGAACTTGAGTGTTGTATTGATGATTTTTAATGGTGATAATTCTGTAAACAGATACGTGTTACGGTTGTGAATGATATTGTAATCAACATACAACTTGACAATGACCTGCAATTTGCAAAAAAAATATAAGAAAATTTGAATTTCGCGGGCTATCCTGGCGTTTAAATCTAACGACATAAATCTTTGCTCGAGCTAGTGCGTTAAAAATGTAAACAAAAAAGTAATAAGACTGTGCCTTTATCTCAGCAATCGTTCCACTACTACAAATTGTATTTAGCTTTGATTCCCAATCCTTGAGTTTGTTTTCAAATTTTTGTCGCTGAAATCTTTCTTCATCGGCTGCGTTTTTTGCTTTAGTCAATTCCTCTCGTAGCTTTATTATCTAAATAATAATCATTAATTATTGAACATCCTTAGCTAGGTAGGTACACTTTTTTTGTAGATATTTACGCATCGGCTGTAAAGTTACAGCCAGTGCGTAAATACCTACTTATAGGTATTTTACCTTCAGAATTAAGGATTATTTCCACCAAACGGCTCGCATCGCATCGGATCGGAACGGATTTTACAATCTATAAACGATATTAAATCGTGTACAGGTACACAATATTTAAAGGACCGCGGGCGTCTTCCGCGAGACGCAATCTTAGCCGAAAGTATGCGGCGACGCGCGGATGGCTCCGTTCGCCTGTCGTCGTATCCGATTGGATCATTTCGCCTGTCAACACGTTAGGAATGAAACTATTTGACTAGGCGCAGAAACGGATTCGTTCGCAAGCGACATCTACATCCTGCCGCACGCGGTCAGCTGTTGCCGCATCCTTTCGTATCCTTACCAATTCGATGCAGTGCGAGCCGGTGGAAATCATCCTTTAGGTAGGTACCATAATTTTTCAGATTTTAAGTTTTTTATTCGTATAAAATTAGCAGGGGACTAGGGTGCTACCAAAACGTAGATCAGCATCTACATTTTACGCCATATGTGATGGTATAAGAGAACATGTAGCCAGCTACCTAAAGTCAGCCCCTAAACGATGTAAACACGGACTAGGAACCAATTCATTGTCTACAATCTACAGTAACCATTATTCCATAATTGTGTCGACAATGTAAAGCTACAGAACTGTAAACAATTTATTTCACAGATACATTCCGGATACATAATAATATAAACACCCTATGGCTAAAATAAGGTACACAGACGGACAATGTCATACGACTTGCAACGATTGACATATCTCGAACTTCGTTTGATAGAAGAACAAGAACTTTATTTCTGTCCTTTTCATTTCATGCATGACGTGAGTGACGTGTCATTAATTTTTTATATAATCTAACGAATGATACTTAGTCCTCTAAAGTAGGTCACTCACCGGGAGCATACACGTGTTATAAAAATTTAAAGAAATTAACTTTTGAACATTGCGTTACAACACCACGCCAGCCTGATTGGCTGATCAAGGAGCATTCGCTCGAACTGTAAACGTTCGTATGCGTTTCATCGATTCAGTTGTATCGCTATTGTCAGTTATAATGATCGTAGTGCAGTCACTTAAGTAAAAAAAAGAGGTCAACCACAGAAAGAGATGTAATAAGCTGTAAAATCGTATACACCTTCATTTTGGTGTTCTAAAAGTTGTCTCAAAAGTCTCATAAAATCTCGTGTCTGCACCGTAAGTTATTCAAGGTCAAAGGTCACAAAAATCAGTTTTTCGCGATTTTCTCGGTTTCTATAGCTCCAATGATATTTACATCTATTATAAAAATTGTAGAGCATAAAATTGCGACAACTTTGTTTTAAAAATTTTCTTATGCCTAACCGTTTTTGAGATAGAGGGCAGAGAACCCGCAGCGCTCGGCCATACTCATAGTGAGTAAAGTCAAACGTGAATCTCAGTGAATAAAACCTAGTATAAAGTTATTAGATCATTGAAATATCATTAACAACAAATAATTTGTATTATTTATTAGTTAATACGTTATATTTAAAAACATTTTGCATATATCTAAAATATTAATTTAATAAAACTTCCCTACTTTGTGTAATTAAAAACTCATTAGATGAAATACTTATTGTATGTCTTAATTTATGTAAAGTAAAGATTTTTAGTAGAAAAATAATTAAGTATTTTGTCTTTAAAATCTGTGTAGTCTTCAATACTTTTTCCATTAAGAAAATACTGGAAAGACGGACCTCTCTATACAGTCTATATAATCAGTTCATAAAGTCTACAAAGCTTCATAAACCTATCCAATCTTCCACCGACAAGTACAGCAGACCATCAGCATATAAATTGAGTTTATTACTAGGTTCAAAAAAGGTTAGGGCATGATTTAAAACCGCAGGAATGAAGTTGGGTTTTGCAAAATGAACTCCTGGAGTCAATAACAACAATATTATCACCAGCTCCTGAGGAATTACTTATTAAACTATTTTGTAATTGTATGAATGGATGTGGTGTACGCTGTGGGTGCAGAAAATCGGGATTGCAATGCACTAAAGCTCTCATTCCGAGGTGAAACCCATAATATGACTGCACTAACCTACTACTACCTACTGTTAGAAATAATGTTAGCAATACAAGTTCACTTACGTAACGCTTGCTCGCTCGCGTCGAATCTAAAATTATAACACGGTAATTAATGTTCCCATGCAGTGAGTGACTACAAGATGATCATTGTGAAGATAATTAATAATATATCAGTCTGACGCGTAAGAGTAAATAAATATTCTATGATACCGCATTTTCACTTAAATACTTATTTCTAACAGCCTTTTAGATTTGTTTACCTCGTTTTGAACGATAATTGTTTCCATATTTGTGAAATTTATGTAGATTGTTTTGGACATAGTGTGTTTATATTATTATGTATACGGCCTGTGTAGGAGGTTTTGGTGACATGAATTGTTTGCTATGTTTTGTAGCTTTACATTATAGACACAATTATGGAAAGATGGTTGTAGACAATGAAATGGTTCCTAGTCCGTGTTTACATCTTTTTGGAGTTGACTGTACCTTCATATTATGAGTACCTGGATTGTATTTTGAGTCGAAAGTCGATGCCGATTCGTCGATAGATTGTCTGGCTGTACCCCAATGATTTTCGTAGTAATAAATTGAGTTAAGAATTTAATTATTCTCACTACATCCACACTTATCTTTCTCACTAACCCCACATTTACTGGTTTATTTTCCAGCACACCATTCACTCTATTCATTCCTCAGTCTTTCAAAGTACCCTTTCCACCTATCCTTAATTTTCTCATCATCCGAATGAACCATTCCACCTTCATCAACTTTTACGAATTTTATCTGGCATACATCCCTCGACTTACTTTCTCTAGCTTGGACAAGCCAGTTTATGTGTTTTTGACCTGCTGGACTAACAAGTGCGTCAAAAAGCTTGGCCTAATCTTTTGGTTTCACGAAGGCCACAGCTTTCTTGGCTTTTTTCTCAAGAGCATCATACTCAATCTTGTTTTCAGCTTTCAAACTAACACTTTCCACATCGACACTCTACCATTACTTGAATTTCGTTCACACTCATTCTCAACTCATTTCTGTCGACCACCAACATCTATTCTATCGTGCCCCTTCTTTTCGTCTCTCCTAAATTATGCTTTGCTACACTCCTAACGAACTCAGCAAACTCACTCCAACATTCAACATGCAGCACTGAAACAAAATGTAATTAAACTAATAAATAACCATAAAGACTTACTTCTGCATACTTTGAATACCCTTCTGGTGGCATGTTGGACTGCTCGAACTTAAGGCGTTGTTCACTATCCTAAAATACATCAATTATTAGTAAGGAAGCCTCCCCAGTTCATAATTTAGAACTTTTCTTAATTTACTCAACTGTAATACATAACATATTTAGTAATGACGTGTGGCTCCGGTTATACGAAAAACGAAAAAAAATATCATCAAAGTCTTGTTTTACATTTTTATTTGCTGTTTTTTAGCTAATGGTTTTAACTAAAGCCACAACTTTTGAAAAACGAAATTATATTAACCAACGATCATGGACGCCAAGAAAAATTAAAAGGCACTACATCGGGTAGGTTAGCCTCTATTTATTTTATTTAAATCAATGAGTTCAGAAACATGATCACGGTCGACTTAGGCCCAGCCCAGGGCGGGGTGGTCATGACACCCGGCCTTGCCCTTCTTTCATCTGCTCTTGATACTAATAGAATGCAAGAACGAGAGAAGAGAGCTTCAAAATAAAAGCAGCCCGCCTCTGCCCCGTTTATAAGGTTTTTTTTTGTCCATTCATACAGAGATGAGAATAAAAGTATTTGTCAATTACTTCAAAATTTGGCTTAAGGGACTTAAAGTCAATTTGGCGTGTATTTTTTTGTATGAATCTGAAAAGGGCAGGGTGCATCAGCGAGCGAAGCGATCTCGAAAAATTTTGCATTCTGCCTCGGAAAAGTTAGGTTCTCTTGTTGTAACTGTAAAATGGACAAACCCTGACTAGCTCAAGAATGTTATCAACTGCATTACATAAAACGGAATGTTTCTACAGTATCTGTGGTACCTAGTAAATACCTAAGGTATTAGGTACCTTAACAGGTTTATGGTAGAACAGAATTACCCTCGTGCACAACTACAACCGTAATGTTCAATGCTGCTGAGTGCTGACTTCTGGGCCTGGCTCGAGACCTGTCACAGAGTACAGCAAAAACGCAGTATTTGGTGCAAGTAGGTAATCCTTTTATCGCCAATACTACTAATTTAGGAGATCACTTGCACTTCTGTTAAACTATAAGATACTTACCTATGTGAGATTAGCGAGCTCATTGTGTGTACGTCGCCTACACCTACTCCTACCTTTAAGTATGCTGTACTAGGAACAAGACTGGTAGCTCAACTGCTCGGGCAGGCGCTCTACCGGCTTAGACTTACAACGCATCGATATAACAATAATTTTGAAAAAATATTGTTAATAATTTTGAAATCATCATCATCATCTTTCTGGCCCTTGTCCCATGTTATTTATTTATATATTTATTTATTTAACAATTTATGTACACACTAAATACAGAAAAGAATAAAGGAACAGAAAATAGTACAAGGTGATGCTTATTTGTAAAGAAATCTCTTCCAGCATACCTGCGAAAGGAGATACTAAAATAGAGATGTAGACATAGTGTGTAAAAGAGAAAAGAAAATGGATTACATAAAACGTAAAGCAGAACTATTTAAACATAATAATATAAGAATATACCATACGTATAATACAAAGACAAAACATAACAATACTGTAAATACAATAAAATAACTAATAATAAATACTTATGCAACTATGTCGAAATGGAACCTTGTTTGGTTACTTGGGGTCTAATAATTTTGATATAAAAACACATATAATAAGACTAAGTCACTATTTAGTTGAAAAAGGACTTTTTTTAAATAATCGGAAATTTACTTAGTCGCCAAAAAACAGTAACCAGCTATGAGAGACGATACTAAGACGGCTGAAAAACGATATCAAGTGAATGGAAAAACTACATGTTTAATTTGAATATCTTTTCTTCTAGGTTCGTATTTTATGTTACTCACCGAAAAGACAACCTGTCCTGTTGTTTGATTCAAGTTGTATAAATCCAATCTGTCTCTTTTTATTGCCTCTAACTCCATTTGGATCTCCTTTACTTCGCCTTCCATAGCACCCAACTGTTTTTGCTAAGTAAAATATGGAAACACCAGTGAATAAACTTGAAACAATATGCAGGAAAAGATTTAGCGAAATTAAAAGATGAATAGGATGCTACAACTGATGCAATGAAATTACGATACTTTGCTGCCTCCTCAATCATAAATTAATCATTCAAATTTTTTAACTGGCTTAAAAGTTATTGGCCCATTGGTGGAGACCCCGACTTACGAGCAGTAAGTCGTGGGTTCGAACCCAGCCAGGCGCATTACTTTGTGTAAGTTATTTCATCACCACTGCTCTCAAAACGGTGAAGGAAAACATCGTGAGGAAACCGGCATGTCCTAGAACCAAAAATTCGAAGACATGTGACATCTACCAACCCGCACTGGGCCCGCGTGGTGGATTATAGCCCATTCCCTCTCATAAAGAGGAGGCCTGCGTCCCAGCAGTGGGAACATTAATAGACTGATTATGCTTATGCTAAAAGTTCACATTTTTTAATTCATCAACAGCATTTCAGCCGAAATACGTCCACTGCTGGACATAGACCTCCCTCGAGTGCCGCCACATTGACCGGTCCAGCGGAATTTATTTTTAATTATTTATATTGTTTTCTTTTTTTTTTTTTTATGCTGTAGCCGACATATTGTTACCATGTGAGTGTGCATGCGGCACTTTGACCGGTCTAGCGGAATTTATTTTTAATTATTTTATTGGTTTTTTTTATTTATTTTTTTATTGTCTTGCAGACATATTGTTACCATGTGAGTATTCGTTTGTATTTGTGCTTGATATCCTGTCTGTACCCTTATGTATCTGTTTGTGTAAGCGTCTAAAGTCTCTGCGGGACTGTTCGAAAGAGACACCGTGGCCCTGGAACACAAAGGGCAAAGAAGGAACATGGATGGTTTTTAGTCAGTACAAGTCTGACACTCCCTTCCGCTCCGCCCAGAGTGGGGGGGGGTCATTTGATGATTTCCCATCCAAAAAAAAAAAAAAGAGTAAAGTCCTGACTAACTGACTGATATATCAACGCACAGCCCAAACCGCGGGCCCTAGATACATGCAATTTAGAAGGTATATTCTTTGTTAAGAGTATGTATCCACTAAGAAAGGGTTTTACAAAATTATACCCTTAAGAGGGTGAAATGGGTGGTTGAATTTTCTGTGAAACTTTCTATTCTCGGGGTCAATTGACTTGAAAATTTGTGTAGGTACATAATCTTCAGTTAAAATTATGAGATACGTGTATCACAGTTTTTCGAAAATCATCCCCCAATAAAAATTTCAAAGTCCAGTTTCTGACTTATATTAACGCACAGCCCAAACCGCGGGTCCTAGAGATATTAAATTTGTAGGGAGTTGTAAATGTACATGTGAAATCCCGATTTTCGCGATGGCTCTTGATACGCGACATTGATTATGTCTACTAATAGATTCCTAACGAATCATTTGATTAACGTCACCGGTATCCAATCTCAAACCAATATCAGTATTTTACTTATGTAATGTAATTGATATTACCATGAACTAATATTTGCAAGTTATAAGTAAGTACATGTAAAAAACGCGATTATGTCTGTATCTATATTACTCAAATAAAATTTAATACTTATCTACACTAACTATTCTTTATTACCTATTCAACTTTAAAAGTAAAAACTAATAATACACACATATATATCTTACATAAATAAACTATTATTTATGCGAAAATTTTAATAGATGGGTGTTAGTTACTCAATTACACCAGAACGGTTGAACAGATCTGGATGAAACTTGGCACAGAGATAGATAATAGTCTGGTATATCAAATAGATTACTTATTATCTCAGAAGTATGAAGCCGCGGGTATAAGCTAGTTAAATAATAAATCGTTCACGTACTAAAACTTTCGCGTTTTCGCCCTTTTCAACATGTTCTCTTGATTTCCCTTTATGTGTGAACCAGATTTCTGTTTGAGCCATTGCCACTATATTTGCATAAAAGTAGTCCAAAAAATATACAGGTCCAATATCAATTTACAAAACATAGACTTGGTATAATCGTCACTTGATTACAAAAGAAGACTTTGATTATGAAGGAAAATATTACGAAATCTAATAAACTATGCAAAATAAACACTACTAACAAGAATCTTTTAGGAAATGTCAAACACTAATCTTATTTTATTAATGGCCAGAGCTAACGTAAACAGTATTAAACAAAAAGTTACAATGTATAAGTGCATAAGTACTATTGGAGTATGAAATCATAACGTGCAAAGAAAACTACAGGAACTAGAAACCCA
This sequence comes from Noctua janthe, assembly GCA_910589295.1. Lineage (NCBI taxonomy): Eukaryota > Metazoa > Arthropoda > Insecta > Lepidoptera > Noctuidae > Noctua > Noctua janthe. The sequence continues at coordinate 11,594,131 of OU342552.1, forward strand.
CACGTTTGTTAATTACACTCGCGCGAAATAGATTAGTTCAGTCTAGGAATCGTGAGAAATTATGTTCCGAGTTGCTGCGTACGTGAAGTGAAGAACCGAAAACTGCAGACAGCAGCTGAAACATGAGCAAAAATTATATAGGTCAGAAGGAAGAGAAGAAAGAAATAGTATAGATCTGGCTTATTACGAGCGTTGGAACGTTAGTTTCAGGTATTTTATTACTTCTTTATTAAAATGAAACAAACAAAGAAAAAATAAAAAAGATAGCGTTTAGGTTGTATTTCTTTGCTCTCACCACTCTCATCCACTTTCACTCACATCGTTTACACGATGTAATTATTCACTTTGATCACCTGTCAAAAGATCTTTTCAATACACTTTTTCGAAAACTGGTTCTTATCGCACTGCGATTAGGTTCAACATGCAATGTATTTCACACCCGTGCATTTTTAATATTTTTCCGCACACGTGCGGAAATAAAAATTTCCACAGATAATATACACACAGATGATACTCGTACCAAGTCGAGATGGGTTCAATGAAAGTCAGTCGGCGGTGATTGTTTTTTTTTTTTAATTTCGGCAAAGAGATATGCGTCTTGGTGTAAATATTTTTTGAGTATTTAAGAATTTCGTGCAAAAAAATTATAACCCTTGAAATCGGTACTTATTACAATTTTTTATATAATAATTTAACGGGAACGAAGGTCGCGGGCAACAACTACCTAGTTAACTATTAATAAATAAAAAATATTATACAACATTAGTTTTAGTAGCGAAACCTGAAACACGTGTCGAGTATTTTTATGTAAAGAATCTATGTACCTACAAAATTTCAAAACTGTATCATGAAAAATCACAAAGTTATGACCTTATTTTGTTACCCGGTTGTCCGTACAAAAGCGTGGTCACTATTCAATTTGCCCGCGCGCGGCCCTTTAGCGTCGTCTTGAGCTCATTGATAAACATAATTTGGCAGTAGGTACCTAAATTATTGCGATAGGTACCGTACTTATTGTCGCTCGGTGTCCAACTTATAACTTTTTTAAATATTTTTGGGACAAAATATAACATGGTTTAAAAATTATTGGAATCGATTCAGTTACCTACTTATTCTAAAAAAACTATATTTAGGTTTCGCATATGCTAAAAATAATGTTGTATTTTTTACATTAAATATATATTTTTTATTTTGAAATTTCTATAATCTTTCTCTCTTTGGCTTCGTTTAGTTGAAATCATGTACGAATGTTTCACCAGAGCGCACGTAGGTTCAGGTATTTTATTACTAAGCACAGTCTATTAAATTACGAATAGAACCAATTTAATATGGAACATGAGCGTGTAACTCAATCTAGGGAAACAAGACAACCAAACGACAGAAGAAAATGAAGTAGCAAATTTAAAAGCAAGTGGGTACCTACCTATTGTATAACGGGCTGGTGTCCGCAACTCCACGTCAAAGCGCGTATTTTGCGTGGCGTGGTGTACCTACCTACCTAGCTCGCTATTGCTCCATAGATTTTCACTCGTTCTAAACGCGCTCAACCTACTCGTTTTGTAGGTGTTTATGAAAGCCTGCTGATTGTACCTGCATTCTCAGTTTTTCGGTATGCATCTATAGCATTCATACAGATAAAAAAGTGGATTTTTTTAAAGCGATCCCCATGTTCATGAAACATTAACTCGAAAACTATCAAGAATCGCGGAACATGCATGGTGTATTTTCAGATATCCCCGTGAACCGGTTAGGCTGATGACTTAGCCTAAAAATTAACATGCATAAAACCCATACGGTAACCTTTTCGGTACCTACCCTGATCGAAATAATCGGATATTTGGTCCTTTGAGTGAAAATAGGGGAAATTCAAGTCAAATCTTTGTAGCTGGATAACAGTTATATTTGCATAAAATACAGGTGTTACCAAATATAAAAGTTGGGTGATGTGTGCACAAACCATATTTTGCCTGTTGAGGGCAAGCAAATTTGTTTTAGATTATTATGATGGTAATAAATGCTTATTTTTAACCGACTTTCTTCAAAAAAGACGTCGCATGTAGTGGCCTGTTATTCTATAGCCGTTCACGCGACGTCGCGTGATGGTGACTGACAATTCTGTACGAGCTGTAAAATAGCGGCAGCAGCGTGTTGGATTCTGGTATTGGTTTAAGGCGAGGTGACCCCGAGCGCCGTATGCATCAATCGCTTACCCCAGCCCCCGCACGGAGAGGCGATACGTAACAAATTACGCGGCGCGAGAACGCGCGCGCTTGTCATGAGTTCACGAACTCGGTTAGGTACTAAGTTGCGTTACAGGGTAGAGCGATGCAGTAACAACTTGAATTGATATTATGTATAAGTTCACTTTGTTTTATTTTTCTAGAAAGTATTGGTTATAGATAGATTAGGAACCTACGTATTCTATGAACGTGAACCTAATTACTAACAATTAAAATAAGTAGATATAATTAAAAATAAAAAGGTATACTTATTTATTTTTGTGAATAAGGTGAATTTAAAATCTGACTGACACTAAGATCATGAATACGGGTATGATTCAAAACTACACGCCACGCGCCATTCGGTTTTAAAAAAAATTATGCTTTACTTTTTTTCGGTTTTGTTGTCATGGGTTTCGTTTTCGTGGTTTTTGGGGTCGCTGATAACTAAAATTAGGTCAAAATGAAAATCCAAGATGGCGGCGACGTAATATTTTCGATTTTTTCTTCATGAGTATCATTTTCGTGGTTTTTGGGGTCGCTGATAACTAAAATTAGGTCAAAATGAAAATCCAAGATGGCGGCGACGTAATATTTTCGATTTTTTCTTCATGAATGTCATTTTCGTGGTTTTTGTGGTCGCTGATAACAAAAAAGATGTCAAAATGAAAATCCAAGATGGGGCCGACGAAATTTTTTGGTTTTTTTGTCATGGGTGTAATTTTCGTGCTTTTCGGGGTCGCTGATAACAAAAATGAGGTCAAAATTAAAATTCAAGATGGCGCCAATTAAAATTTTCAGCTTTGTCGTCATGGGTGTCATTTTCATGGTTTTCGGGGTCGCTGATAACGAAAATGAGGACAAAATGAAAATCCAAGATGGCTCTCTTTCTATTGCGTAACTCTTTATCTTCTACCTTCTGACTACGTTCCCTTTTAGGTACCTACTGTACTTTTGTGAACAAATGACATTTCAAATAAACCTAGGCTCGGTGTTTACTAAGTATTATTTTTACAAACTATTTTTGGCTCAGCTCGTAACAGAACTTAGCGGGGGTGGGGTGGTGGGTTCGAAAAATTGGCACACGTCCGACCTCCAACGCGTTCCGCTCGGGACTGAAGCACGCGATGCGAGTAAGAAATGATGAAAACAGCAAGTTTTGGAAATGGTTGTTTAGGTTTTTTTAAGTATTTAAAATTATGATTGCCGTGTACTGTCACATTTTTACGACCTTTATAATGGTATAAGTTTTATTGTTTAAAACCTAATATAACTCAAATGATATAATATTAAAAACCATCATTTAGAGTTGTCTTTGCGATTTAATTGGATGCAACAAAGTGCAAGTAATCGTGTACCTATCGCTTTGCCGGAATATCTAGATCGAAGTGTGAAATATGTAATATGTCTTTTCAGAATTTTAATCCGTGCTATATAGGAATAAAACACAATACAAAACGACGTTTATCTGGATAACCTCGCCTTAAGCCATTAGGGAAGACATTCAACGATGTTTTTTTTTTATATGTTGTCCATCTAGGTAAGTTCAGCGTTTTGGCTTGGCAATGAATGTGTTAAATAGGTACCTACATATTTTTTGTTCTTGGGCTATGTTGGTGACCATGATGATCTCTTAATAACTTCTAGTTACAATTTAAAAAATAATTAATGACAAGAATTTCTGTGGTACCTATACTACAACTAAAAAGGGTAAAATAAAAAACTTTTTTAAATAATAGTTTTTTATGTAATACAAATCATTGACTATAACTAATTTTAAATGAAATACTGTACAGATAAATCGCACAGATAAAACTGAAGGTGTGTAGCGCGAATCATGTTAGGGTTAAAATGCAACATTATCTACCGAAACTCAGTACGGTAGGTACTTTTCGAGATATATTGAGTTTTGTTTTTTTTTTTTAATCCCAGATTAAATGATTTTAAGTAGGGTTTTAACGGAGGCAACATTAGCAGAGGCCAAGGCGGCTGAGGAGGTGACGAGTTTCACCGCGAACGCGGAGGTTAACGGAAGCGGAGGCAGAGTCGGACTCGGATTAGGTACCTAAGTGCAGTTCCAATTATAATCCAATAATAAATTATTAAAATGTTGGTATGCTAGCTTCATATTTGTTAAACAAATATGAAGCTAGCATATCAACATTTTTTAAAAGAGGAAAACTTACTTTCATCTAACCTTTTTATTAATATCTCTGAAACAATGTTAAATGTAATAAAGACTAGGAACTAAAATAATTAGGCTCTCCACTCCAGGCAAGTTAGCTTTTCTTTAGTTCTTTTATTGAGAAATAGATGTTATTTAGTCGACTTAGGGACACAATGTTAAGAACAAAGCCTCCAAGCGCGAGCGAAGCGAGCTCGAAAATTTTACCACCCTACCTTTGACAGGCTAGAATTGTTTGAACCCTTCATACAGGAATTACTTGGTCTACTTACAGACAAAAGCAAGGTGAAAGACCAAATAAGCTAAAGAGCGAGCGAAGCGAGCTCGATATTTTTTTACAACTTGCCTTGGACAGGTTAGAATTGTTTCGATCGTTCATACAGAAGTTACTTGGTCGACTTTTAGGCAAAGCCAAGATTTAAAAGAAAGTAACGAAAGTAAACGAAGAAATTTTGATCACCCTACCTACCTTGGATAGGTTAGAATAAAATTGTTTCGACCTACCGGAGTTACTCGAGCCACTTATAGACAAAATGAAGATTCAAAATAAAGTAGGCTGCAAGAGCGAGCGAAGCGAGCTCGATAATTTTTACATTTTGCCTCGAATTAATTCAGATATGAGAAGAGATCAAAATGTCTACAAGCTCTAGTTTTTGCAACCTTGTGTTTATATGCCATAGTTGCCTATTAAGGTCTTGGGGCAAAGGCTCCTAATTTATTAAGCCTCTGTCTATACCGGTCGATCACGTGAAAATCCAGCAGGCAGAAAAAAGGAACCCATATGATAAACGTTTTTCGCAGGGTTCAAAGAAAGAACCGCGCGTTGGTTTTAAGAAAATTTGTAACTTTTAGCGATAGTACGAGTGCTCAGAGGCTCATTTTTAAGCCTAAAAAATATTTTAGTGATTCTATTATACGCTATAATTAATTACGTACTTACTAATTCTGTGGTATCAGTCGTTTTAAAAACTTAAAAATCCTGAGTCGCGGGACCCATGCTACCTCCCGCCTGGCTTCCTGCAAACCCCGCAAGCCAGGCCCGTGGGGGGCCCGCGAAGGCTGGGGCCCGACTGGCAAACGCCACCCTGACTATATGGCCAGTCCGACCCTGGGTGGAGGTGAATGTGCAAGTGGAAAAATATTAATTCATGATTTATTAAAGTAATAGAAAATCAAATATCTTTATTTCAAATATTATTCAACGCATTTATACATCAAAATTAATAAAAGGAAAATTATATTTCACAAACAACAGTTTTGCTGCATTGTCAGCTTCCAAAGGATTTCGTAAGGGCTCCTAAATTAAACCAGCAGAACTAAATAATTGTTCACTTGGTACTGAATTTGACAGCGCCGCTAAGTAAGTGCGAACAATGAGAGCAAAAATTTTATATTTAGTATTATATCTCCACCATAATAAAGGATGACCATTGCGCTCGCAACACGCAGCCGAGTGGCCGCGTCGCGCAGTGCAAAGAGTAAAGTAAGTATAGAGGGGCGCAGTGTCTCTCCTCGCGCATTTTATATCAACGACGTGTGCGGAAGGAGGCAAATGCGGAAGCCGAGGTACGACTTCTTGCGGAAGGTCCGCAGTTAAATGTACGTTCCGTTTCACGTTTAGTTACTGATTTACCAATATTTTTAGAATTTTAAATACTTCGAAGCAGCCGACGAAGCCGGGGTTCTTCCGTCAGTTAAAATCGCATAGAGGCGTTTCAATTATTGAAGAACAAAGAGAGAGAATCAGAGACGCGGCGCACCATTGAGATGAGAGCAATGATTAAAACAAGAATCACAATAACTGAAGTGGAAACGAATAAGAACGAAACCGAGGGCTGCACATCGTACAAGACGTGTGAAATGTGGGTAATTAATGCTAACGAACTGATATTACAAATAAAAATATGTTCACGAAATTGTTTCAAATAATCGCTTTTTAAGAAGAAATCAAAGAATATTTTCTGAATGTAATCCATGACTGTATATTAAGTTTCATACCTTTTAAAGCTAACAAGACAAGGATATTTTCATAGTAATTTGTGCATAAGGCGTAGTATTTTTTTTTGCACTACACATAATTTTTTATGGAGTAATGGCAAAAATATCACAAAATTAAATGTTTAATAAGTGATGTTTGCCAAAGTTTTAGACATTTTTGAACTTAAAATTACTAACAAAGGTCTGCTACGGCTTCAACTATGTTAATAATTATAATTTCAGGACGGTTGCGCCGCAAATGATTTTAAACTGGTTTCAAATGTTATAAAACAATTTTCTATCTGCCATTTTCGCAATTTTATCTTAAAATATTTGAATCGAAGTTCCATTAAAGGCCGATCTCCGATAAAACTATTTTCTGTTTATTTTAAATCCAAATTTAATCTGTCTACCTGTGCAAGCAATCACACACAATGGTTTTTGCGGCTCAATGACCAACGACCATCAGTTCAAGCCTCGTTCAAGCGGTCCAACTTGAAACGTGACGTGTTTTATTTGTTATCTGTGGTTAACTCCAATCTGTCTGTCGTCTGGCGTTCGTAATTCTCTGTGCTCTTGTGTGCATGTTGTACTTCGTTTTTTAACGCAATTTTTATCTTGGAATTTATTTTACATTAATTTTATGTATGTACTTAAAACATAATGTTATTGAAATTTTGTTTTCGGAGTGACGTGAACGTGATTTCTGGGGGCTTGCAATTTGGCAAACATTTATGTAAGAATAATTAAAAATATTTGAGGCATTTGAAAATGGCATTGCCCTTTTTACTTTGCGGACGTGGAGCTACATAGTTTTAAAATTATTAGGCACTTCATTGTCAGCAAAGTTTTGAGAAATTATGAGAGCAAAGTAATAAACAAATCTAAGAGAGAGATAAAATTTTATTAGATATTTTCATGATGAAATAAAATGTTATTTGCTTGTTTTTATGTATCTACTCACCGGTTATATTATCCTATAATAATAACCGCACTTCACATCTATCTACAGAGAACTAAGGCAAACGCCCTTATTTTATTTTGTGTTCACATGAGCTCACTTGCTAAAATAAAAAAAATACAATATTTCTAATAATACTTGTATTTGTTAAAATTTCTTTATTCGTTTTATTACAGAAAAAACATGATATAATAATAATGCAAACACTTGAAACAAAGATACAATGTTGAAATCCAACATGGATATGAAGATAGAGTTCAGTGATGTTGACCAGCCACCCATAGTTCCTCAAAACAGTATAAGCAAATGGAGTCTTAAGAGTGACACCTCACTTCTGATCACAGATCTACAACAGAGTGGATCTCATAGGAAAATTATTAGGGTAAGTGTTATCAATTTGTGCTAAATATTTAATGAAAGAATAAATGCCATTTCATACCACTGCTACTCCTAAATATGTCTCTTTCAAGCTATGCCTAAGCAACCACTGACCACTTAGCTTTATGTTAACAAAATTACACAATAAGCAGCAAGCAAGATATAATGATGAAATAATCAACCTACACCCTGAAGTCCCATGTAAAAAATCACACCCTGTTTATTTTTATTTATTGAAATTAGAACATTGAACAAAACACGCACCTTTCTTTTCTTATGAAAACTGTTCCTGCACCATTTCAGAGCAAAATCATAAACAAAAAGGATATGCTCAAAACACTTTACGAATCATCAATAGCATACAAATTGATGACTTCAAAAAAATTAAATTAAGAACAAGCCGCACTTGTGCATCTGTCAATCATAACTGTATTGGGTTATTCCGAACGTTGGTAGGTATTGAAAATGAACAAAATAATAATATTTTGATGTACAGCAGTTTAATCTTTGTAATTGTTGTGAAATATCTGGCTACTGCGACTTGAGCATTATCTTGCATTCATTTACATAAAAATGTGGCAATGATGCTCACTTGTTGAAAGATCATTACTTTTAAACTATTTTTTGTCATCTTTGTGTGTTCCATTGTTCATAAAGTTAATTCATTCAGTGTGAACAGTATTTACTCAATACTGTTTTGAAAACTTTTCAAAGCAACAAACTATTGACATTTTTTAAGTGAAACAGTTACTTTTGTTCACTTAATTTGTGACTGCTATTGGAAACAGACTGTTTGATAATATGCCTGTATGTATTCCAAGCATTTATAACAAGTACTGTTTTAATTGGTGTGTTTATAATTGAGTCTATTTGCTCATTTGAGAGGATACGCATTATTTATTATTAGTTCAGCATTTCAATTGTTACTATTTACTACTTTCGTTTTATCAAATAATTACTACACTAAAAATTCAAATAGATAATATCTATTTGTGGGACTGTGGACTCAGCATTGCTACTTTTAATCTTAATAGTAAGCAAATTGTGGCAGACCCTTCTTTCATTAATTTTTATTTACTTTTTTATTTAAGGTATTTGCTAAGCTAATTTATTTTGTTTATTTTCAGAGATGGAATCGCCTATCAAGACTGCAAAGATCCATAGTATATGCACTATTTGCTATAGCAGCTACGATACTAGTAATGTTTTATATCTCAAAAGTTTCTGCTTCAAATATAAATAAGATTAATCATAGTGATTTAGCGCAAGTAAGTAGTATACTGTTTTTAGGGACTAACCACGTTTATTCAGCTCTGTTCAGCTTTTGTCCATAGAAAACAACAATTTTGTATGGAGATGCGTACGCATCTGAATAGACGTGGAAACGATGCTTACGCATCTCCATACAAAATCGTATTCTGTGGTATAAAGATGAACAGAACTGAATAAGTGTGGTTAGTCCCTTATATTTACTTTTGGGGTTGAAATTCTAGGGCAGTATGGTCCGAGTGCTCACAGCCTTTTAAGGACATTTCGAAATGCTTAGTTGACACTTCTCATGACCCAAGAACTTTAACCTTGTTCAGAGGCTATGCATTGTCATACAGCGTTGTAACGCCGCCAGTCTCTAGCCCACATTACCAGTTGACAGCATTGAAGAGGAATTTCTATACCATTTTCTACTTTATTGTTAGTTTAGTTACTTTAGGTTATTTTATCGTTTCAATTTGTTAATGTTATGATGTACTAAAAGTAATACTCTCTTTAAGACAACAACATATTTTCAAAGACAAGGTTAAGAATTGAATCATTGTCTTAAATGATGATTGTAGACAAAATAAATAAATAAACATTGATGGTGTTTTGATAGTTCAATAAATTGAATTATTTCTACTATAAAGTTATAAATAATTATACTATAGAAAATAAGCCAGGTTGAGTGCCTATTAAAGCGATAATAATATAGATAACTCTATATTAGTATAACGATTATGTTAAAGTGTTATCTAACAACATTATGTTTATCTATTATCAAGGCAATTCATATTGTGATAATAGATAACTGTCCTTATCGTGGGAAAAAAAATCACGACGATGATTTTTGACAAAAAAGGCCATTTTCGAGAAATATTATTGTAGCTTAATAAAAACTACTACTAAGTTTTAGATTACCAGTAGAAACTTGTCTTTTAAGCTGTGATTGCATGTAGCGGAAATGGAAGTCAGAAAGTGTAATAGAATACAAAATAACAGTGAAAACGTTCACAATTCGTTTGCTGCTACTACTACTGTTATCAGTGTATTTTGATGATAACATTGTACAGTTTACAGTGTGACTGCTAGTAGCATTGTATAGAGTTACCAGATAATGGTTATCTAAAAATGTGTTACGGCGTATTTCAACTCGAGATAATACCTAATAATAGCATTAATAATATACTGACGACTGTATGATGATTTACAAGCATAAGAAATGTAAATAACCATTTTTTTTTGTACTTTTTTTTAACACTCAAAGACACCAACATTTTATTGAACTGATGAAATTTGATATCTTGGTGCTGAATTGAGGGTGTAAAATTCAACAGTTCTCTTTTATTGAATGCAAATAAATGTAATGTAATGTGGTTTTTGTTTTAGGAAACTCTTAAGAATGTGTCTCTAGTCAATGAGCAAGTAGCTCAACCAGTTGTCCCCAAGAAGACTGTTGTAGAAGTTGAGAAACAAGAAGACAGGCCTATCTTTACAGGTATTGTTGTAAATTTATAATTGACTCTTTAATTGAAAACTGACAAGCATGTAATAACAGCTTGTGTATGACAGTATTGTTGTTTCAACAGCCATTACAAGGTTATTTAAAGTACTACCTATAACATGTCATAAACTTATATAGTATGTTATGTACTTAAAAACTTGAATATTTTTGTACACTTTACTATTTAGGTTTTTCAATCGCGAGATAACTTTTATTTAAAGAGTAAGTTTTGTGAAAGTTTATTTTATTTTATTTTCTATGCATAAGCGGTCAATCGGAAATTTTAATTCCTTATGTAGAGTAATTTAAATATTGAAAAATCCGTAAATCCTTTCAAAATTCTATTAAATCCCTGGAAAAAATTCGAATCCTCAAAAGGTTACTTGCAGTATTAAAACAGTGGTTATGTTTTTTAGGACCGATAAATGCACGCCAGTACGCCGTAGTGGAAAGCTTCAAACACGCGTGGCGTGGCTACAAGGAACACGCGTGGGGCCATGATAACTTGAAGCCGGTCTCCGGCATGGCCTTCGATTGGTTCTCACTTGGCCTCACTATCGTGGATTCATTGGACACAGCCTATATCATGGGGCTGACTGAAGGTAAAACATTATTTTTAGTGCTTAGGCGTCAAAATATGTATGTATGTATGTCTTTGTCAGTGTAAAGACATACATACATACATATCAGAAAATTTCGCCAACAGTTGTGCAGGTGTGAGGTACAAAGACAATGCTCGGCTGTACAAAACTGAACTTTTCCTAAAACCTCATGTGCCATATTGACAGTCTCAAAACTGGGCGTTCTTTTTTTCTTACTTTATCTGTGTTACCGGCGACCCACCTCGGATTCGCTCTTGTGATTAGATGTTAAAGGGTTATTGTCCGCATAATAATCATTTCAATAGTTTAGAAGTATAGAGCGAACACATTATATGAGTGTTCTAAACAAGAATAAAAATACATTGGATCACTCCACGATGGTCAGTCATAGATATTTCTCTAAAACTGTTACATCATACAAATGTATACACGGCGGCACATGAAGCTGTACATTACCGGTATAACTTGGCTTCGCTTTATATAGATTTTCTATACAATGAGAGATCCGCATAAACTGGTTTTGTATACGTCGTTGCCGTCGTGCGTACCACTTAATTTTACACATTATTAATAATACTTCAGGATAAAACCAATATTATTGACGTCAATGAGTCAGTAATGGACTCTTAACAAAGATGTTTAATGTTGTTACAACTGCGTATTCTTTGTTCGCAGAATTCGAGGAAGGCAAGCAATGGATTAAAAATGAGCTAGTTTTCACAAAGAACAAAGACGTTAATTTCTTCGAAGTCACCATCAGGGTTCTCGGAGGTCTGCTGTCCTGTTATCATTTCTCTCAAGATCGTATGTTTCTTACTAAAGCTGTAAGTGTTTGAATTTTTTATACCAGCTTGAGTGTGTAGTCTTTCCTTATTTATTTATCAACTATCAATAAGTAATCAAAGTATGATTTTCCCTAAAATTCTGTTTAGAGACCACATCTTTTAGTAGACATAGTTCAAAAGAACTTAATGCCAGTTTCGACACGCCCGTACCGCTTCTACCAGCTGGCATCAGATGCCTCGCCCCTAGCCGTTTCCATTGAGGCGTGTCGGCAGAAAGCCGAATTACAATAATGAAAATAACTGTATTGTTAAAGGGCTTAGTTGCTGGAGCCTTGCTTGCTGGCTAATATTTTAACTGCTATCCAAGTCAAAATGAAACTCCAAATAATCCTATTTCCATTTTTAGATCGACCTAGGGGATCGATTAATGGCCGCTTTCTCTTCTCCCTCTGGCATACCGTACTCCGACGTAAACCTAGGGGAGAGAACCGCGCACGCTCCAGAGTGGTCTCACTACAGTACCACGGCTGAGGTGACCACAGTACAGCTGGAATTCAGGGAACTTTCCAGAGCTAGCAGTAATCCTGGCTTTGAGGTGAGTCTCAATAGTTTAATACATAGCCAGGAAACTTGATTCGTAAGCAAATCGCCAGTCAATTGAAATTGGCATTTAATCTTAAATCGTTAATTGCTATCCATAATGTACACTTACAGGTGGTAAATGAACAAATTAATAATAGAAACAATTATGGACCCTGTCGGGCACAGCGAATATTAGTTTCATATCATAACTGTCTTTGCCAGTCGTATACAATGATTGTCAAATATTGACGTAGTATGTCAACTTGCTTTTCGACCAAGTTACCTGAATGTTGTTCCCTGCGCATCGAGTCTTAGAAAATGTTAGGCTCCGTAGGGCGTCATTTCTGTCAATCGTAGCTGTGCGGCAGTCTGCTTATAAACCTTTTCTGGAAGATATCGCAATATTGTATAAGATCGGTTTAACAATTTTTGTGTACAATTAAAGTATACTCGATAAAAACTCGATGTGCCATATTATAGCTCAGTTACCTACTGTAATATCTGATGTTTATTCGAGAACTATTATTAATTGCTACTGTGACATTGATAACTAATTTTTCCAATTTACTTTTATTCCCAATTTTAATGTGTTTTGATTTGAATTTTTAAATGCTACTATTACTTTGTTAGCTTAGTTATACATTTTATTATGCATGCTGTGGTCTCCTTTAAGTGAAGGAGAACACCTACATGATATTTTTGTCGTCGATTATTTAAATCGTGTGATTGTGTATGTCCTAAACAAATAAATAAAAAAGTGATGCGGCCATACATGCAATGATCTAGTAATGCACAAGGTCGCAGTGGCCTTGTGAGTAGCCGGAGTTAGTGGCATCAGCGCGCATTCACTGTTAATTACTGATTTGTCTAATATTATACATTACAACCGCTTGCTTTAAACTTACGTAAACAGTCCATCTTAAAAATTATAAAGCGCTGGAAAAACTTGAAGGAGGACTGGTAGCCACTTGTAGCCACTAGACAGTTTATTCACACGATCAAAAGTGGTTAGAATGTTTATTTTACAGAGTATTCAAGTTTATCACAAAGATCACTCAATTCCAGTAGTTTTTTTTTAACCACAATGTTAGCTTACTAAAAAGCAATTCTTAGAAATTTACTTAGCCAAATAATGGGCCCAAGAAATTTAAATAAGTCGTACCATCGATACGAAACAAGAAGAAGAAATTTACTTAGTGTGATATGCTTCATTCACGAAATCCCATGTGTTACTCGTATCAATCAGCCGTGGAAGCTAACTGGTTTGTTATTACATGTGACGTTTCGTAATGATTATGAAATTGGGCCATCTTCGTAACAATAAATATTTTTAGGCTGTTAATTGTAAAGGCTTAGCGCGTAGTTCAACATATTGACTCATTTGTCATGCAAAACATTAAATACTACTATCATACCAAAATTGCCAGTAAACTAAATGGCCAATGTACAGTCGAAGAAGATGGTAGGTTCTGACGGGAGCACTTCAGGCAGGTGCCACTTTTAGTTTTCAAAGAGCCAAAAACGTTGATTTCCATCTCATCGTACGTGACCTAAACCAAAACGACTTAAAGAGGCAAAATTTGACGAAGATATTGTGGCGTTTCCTAAATCTGAATATACTTGCTGAAAAACCCTCTGGGCTCCCCTGGGCTAAAAATATTCATCTCTCCCTTACACGGCCAATATTAATTTTGATTGAGTGAACATGTGCTATATTTAAAAGAGTTTACTAAAATAATTGTCTACTGAGCGCACTCACAACAACTATGGAATTTAGCAGCCTGGATACCAGGTAGCTCGATCGTATGGCTGAACGTTACGATTGCGAACATGGCATACCAAACAAGAATGTAACGCGACAGTAAGAAAGACGATAGACGTCAACCGTTCTTCCGAGAATTCGAATGATAAAATCAACCGTAGGTATGTTTCCTGTGTGGAAAAATGTGGGTAAACTTCTGTCTCTACTTACCCCATAGGCGGAAGAGTACCTTCCAGTTTTGCCAGTTACGTTATTAAATCCTTAATATACAGAATCTACCCGAGAAGCTCGTGGCTAAATAACAACAACCGGCTCGAGCGATCGATCGGCCAGTTTCGCTCGATCTTCAGGTTACGCCGCGTTTACCTAGCTAGGTCTGTAGATGGTTGACCACTCATTACATACCGAGTTTGCTCCGTGCAACGGAGTACGCTAAGTCGTCGGTCCCAGCTGTCATTTATAGATCTTCGACAGTCGTTACAGTTAGTAGTGGCCTTAAAGTTTGATAACCAGTCTTACCAAGGGGTATTGTATTACCCAGTACTAACTGGGTTGTCTAGGTCAGATAGGCAGTCGCTCATGTAAAATACTGGTATTCAGCTGAATCCGGCAAGACGGATGGAAGCCGACTCTAACATAATTGGGAAAAGGCTAGGCAGATTATTATGAGTCTGAAGCTGATATAAAATGCTTTAATGGTAAACCCAATGGTCACAACCATTTTGGTTTTGAGATCATAATTACACCTTTAGCTAAAAATAGTAATAATTTGAAATTATGTTGATTCTTGCCTAATCACTTACAATAACAATGATTGGGATTTTTTACATACTGCTTTAATTTCCACAATAGTTAGCTAATGATGGGAATAGCCTTCTATCGTAATCATTCGGAAATCTGGATTCCTTTGAGTACTTACGTCATAATATTTAATTGTGTTTATGTTAGCCTATCCTATGTCCCACTGCTGGGCAAATACCTGCGAACTTCTCTGTCCTGTGTTCTCTTTGGCTATATTTTTCATTGAAAACATGACTAGATCGTCACACCACGTTCGCCGCGCTCGACTTCGACGGCGATATCTCTCTCAGGAGTCTTTTGCCTTATTTTCGCGACTCTTATACCCGAAGGGTTAAAACAGAGGTGTACCTAAGTAGTACATCCCATTAAAAAAGGCCAGCCTCTTGCCACCAGCCAGTCACAAATTATTATAAAAAACCCTTTTTATTTATTTTAGGACGCTGCCGCTGCCGTGTCGGAAAAGATTCATCACTTACCTAAGAAGCATGGTCTGGTACCAATATTTATAAACCCAAATACTGGACATTTCCTGCCGCACGCTACCATCACGCTTGGTGCTCGGGGGGACAGCTACTACGAGTACCTATTGAAACAATGGCTTCAGACAGGAAAGACTGTTAACTAGTAAGTATTTATTAGTGTTACAACGAGAAATTTAACGTATTTATGCTGTCTGCCTAATACTTAAATGCAAATCGTAATCGTTTTTCGTTGCCATTTTGTCTCATATTGTCGCAATATATTGTTGTTCAATATTATAATAAATATTGTTATTAGCTATATTTTACTGAGCTCTTAAATATGAATTTAACACGATATGAATGAAACATAGCATAAAATCATGATTCTTATTTCGGCTTAACGGTATGAAGCTGCCTAGTCTACAATATCTATTCTATAAATAGTGTAAAACAAAGTTGCTTTTTGTCTGCGTGACCGTTCAGCCTTTACGCCGGAAGGTTTATGTACTCGTAATTATACGTAAGTATTGAACAGACATAGCACAGAGGTCTTGAACTCTTGCACATAAAAATCAACTTACAACATAGCTCAGTTGCCAAACAAGGGCGGGTCGCCAAGAATAGAGTTATAATAATGTTCTGATATTGTCTGTTAATGATCACAACAAACTAAATGTGTGTTTAAAAACTCGATTATTACAGATACATAAGGTTATCACGGCACAAAATACGTTGAGGAATTTATTGTTACATTACTTAACTTCTTATCATTATCTGCCTAGCTTTTACTTAACTGTGTAGGGATGGGGTCCCAGATTAATCGGATGCAGCTGAATACCAGTATTTTACATGGAGCGAATGCCTATCTGACCTCCACAACTCAGTACTGGGTAATACGATACCCCTTTGTAAGATTGATAGTCAGACTTTCGGGCCGCTGACTACTTGTGATGACTGTTAAAGATCTACAAAATGGCAGCAAAAACCAACGGCTTTACTATTATAATATACACGGAAAATGCAATCAAAGTGTTCCACAATGGGTGTTCTTATCGCTGAAAGCAATTATTTTTCTTGTTATTACTATACAACATGGCGCCTCTGCGAATATCTGTATGTTATTTTACGTCAAATTGAAAAGCATGCGAAATACCCAAATCATTTGGTTTAGACGATCGCGGCAATACTGCTAATATTTGTGTAACACTCAACTTTTTTGATATTTTTTTTTTACGTAATTGTCCATAGGGAAATGACCTCAAGTTCTTGAGCAATCTACTTAATAAAAATTAAATACACTGACGGACAACGCACATACTAAACAGCTGGGTCTAAAAGCGTGTAATTTTAATAAAAATCCAGACTCCGTAGCTGCTATTGATAAATTCCTAACACTTTGTCCGACCTGGGTATCGAACACAGGACCTCATGCTAAGCAAATAGCTATTGCGACCACTAAACCAACGTAATGTAAAGTATATGGAAATATCCACTAATTTTGCGATGTATGCAAGTAATACTAATAACTTACAATGATCGCAATTGCTATTTTTATGACCCTCTCGTCTGAGCGCCCATTAGCTTAATTAGCAATTTAAAAGGTCAAATAACTGGACCACGTGTACCTATCTGGCAAGAGTTCACAATTAGCAGTATGTATGTCACACTAGACATCTTCGGAAACTATCTGCGAATAGACAAACATATAAAACGTAACTTCACACATATAATTCCTGAAAAGTTAGGCAGAGGTGTACCTAATAATACATCCACATTTCGCCAGTTATGTTTAATACTATTACATGGGGTAATGTGGCGGCGAGCGTATTGTCTTCACCAATTTCGACTCCGTGGCTTTTACTGAAACCCAATAACACAGCCCGACCTGGGAATCGATCTCAGGACCTCATGCTCAGAAATCGCGCTTGCGACCAGTACCTCAACCAGGCAATCAAAGTTACGTATTTTTAGTCTGTTTCGTTTTGATACCTTTACTTCTGTTGTTGGATCATATCACTATATATATCGAAACTTAAATTTTGCTTTGGTTAGCGTCGCTTGAATGTTTAGATTGTTTTTTCTTTTGCTAATTTAGATAAATTTGTATTATTTTATTTGAATTTTAAAGAATTGAAATGTTAACTGTATAAACTGTATTAACTTTATTAACAAACACAACAACACAATCAATTCGGGTTGTACTCTGCTTGTAATGATATAATTCAATCATGATTCGAAAGACACGTGGCGCCATCTATTATTATAAGAACGTTATTATTCTTTTCCTCGGGAACAGTACTTTTTTTCGGGATTAATGGTACCTTATATACGTTTCTGTACACCTGTCAACGTACTTATATGCAAAATTTCAGGATAATCGGTTCAGTGGTTTAGGCGTGAAAGGGTAACAAACAAACTTTCTTTCGCATTTATAATATTAGTAAGGAAAGGATAAGGAAGTAAGATTTTTTTTTTTTTTTTTAATATTTTGTGCACCACTTGCACCATAAGTGGTACATGTGGTGTTAGCCTGATTATGATTGTTGCACTTATGAAAGTTTGATAAGGAATTGATTGTAAATGTTTTGTGTAAACAATTGTTGGCTAACCGAAATAATTAAATAATTCGATGCAAAGAATGCGTTCACCCTGCTATGCTAAACGTTTTATTTTACTATGTCTGAGGCAAACAAAATACAAGCTTATATTAAATTAGCTAGGTACCAAAACTGCTCCGGCGTAATAAATAAAGATATCTAAAGATTTTAAGGTCAAAGGCCGCAGTAAATGTCATATTAACGAAGTGTGTTTTTTCAGTAAAATCTGTTTATTTTTGTCATTTTTAGATTTGATATCCACGTCTTTGAAGTTTCTCTAGTAGATAAAAGAAATCAGCCTTTTCATAAATGTTAACCGTGTAGGTATTACAGTTTTGTAGGAAACAGCTTTAAAGTTATTTTAAACTAGCCTTTGTCCTCGACTTCGCTCGCGTTAATTTAGAATTTGACTATCAATTCGCGTTGTACTTTGTTTATAATAATATAATTCAATCATGATTCGAAAGACACGTGGCGCCATCTATTATCATAAGAACGTTATTGTTCTTTTCCTCGGGAACAGTATTTTTTTTCGGGATGAAAGGTACCCTATGTCCGTTACCGTACACCTGACAACGTATTTGCAAAATTTCAGGAGGATCGGTTTAGGCGTGAAAAGATAACAAACAAAAAAAACAAACTTACTTTCGCATAATATTAGTTGGTAGATTAGGATTACCGATGAAAAATTTCTATGTGTTCAGAATGATCTACTGAATACTTGCTAAGCGCTTGTGCGTTGGTGTCGCTTCCACCCTACTCGTATATAGCGTGACTTAGCTAGCTGTTTCCCTACTCTAGTTGTAAACGCTTGCCACATTTTGTTTATGTAGGTACCCGTATATCTTATTTAAGGTGTTCTGTTTACATTTTACTTACAGTTTACTCGACGACTATCTGACTGCTATTGAAGGTGTCCGGAACTTCCTGGCGAAGCGCTCGTCTCCTAACAAGCACTTGTTTATCGGAGAACTGTCGGCTGGATCAGAGGTGAGAACGTTTCTAAAACATTTAACAGTAGGTCCTCTAAACTTACGTAGTCCATTTCAGTACATTGTAGTTCAGACATTTTTGACAGCAAATTGTCATAGTTAAATATTAAGCTTATTTCACTGAAATTACTTGTCATACGAACGGTAAAGGCGTCAATGCTGAATGCATTAAAATCCAACTCGAAGTATTGGAATTAAAAAGTCCTAATACCTACAATGCGCCGTTGGCGCAGTGACTGAGCGATTGCCTGCTGCTTTGCGTGTCGCGGGTCCGATTCCCGCACGGATCAAATATTTGTATGGCCTACAGGTAGTTGTTCCGGGTCTGACTGTTTCTGTATGTGAGTTTAAATGTTTGTAAACGCTCCCACGATACAGGTGAAATTCCAAGTGAGGGCTAACGTTTAAAAAAAAAACATCGCCTTTTCGTAGTGGACAAGTTGTGCTCTGAAATATTCTATAATTCTACTGCTGGTCCTGGGTTCGATTTCAGGTCAGACCGATGACCGATGGGTTTTCCGTTATATGAATTTTTCAGTAGTAGCCCGGAAACTGTATTTGTGTCCGGTTTATAGCAAAAGCCTCGCTTCCTATTACATGGGACTAAAACATAACTGGTGAAATGACAATGTAACAGGTATAACTCTGTCCAACCCTTTCTGGAATTAAAGCATGATGTTGTGATGTGTTTTTATACAAAAGTCTTTCCATATTAGACGGTTTAGTTGCTTGAATGAATATATTCACCAGATTCAGCAATGAAAATGGTTTTTCCGAGGGGAAATATATGTCGCATCCTGGTACATAGGGCCCTGGCCAGGACATACTAAGTGACGTACATACATAGTGTCAAACAGTTGTGGGCGCAGAATGGGATACGGGTAAACTAGAGAAATAACTCCTTTAACTTGTACACGGTTCATTGCTACACAGTCAATTACTAAGACTACTGTACTAACTAAATACTCTGAACTTAAAAGGAAACACAGACCAGTTTCTAGACCAGTATGTGTCGCGATCACGCCCGAACGATTACTGTCGTGCCATGGGACTATGGTCCGTATCGCACACCATACCTCTACAGTCAGCACAACGCCTAAGAAAAAAAAAAAAAAAAAAAAAAAAAAAAAAGTATTTTATTACCTTAAATAATTGTACAAGAAACACTTATCTAAGCACTATGCAGTGTTACAGCTAGGGAAAAGAGTGGTTTCGATGGGCTCTGGCACCCAATGTAAGATTTAACTTGTGCTTAGGGTGCCAGCGTCCTCGCCTATGGTTTGAACATGTAACATTAGTTATAAGTCGAACATAGTTTATCATCCTTAAATTACAATAATATTTTATAACTAGCCAATGCAACCAAGATGTGGCCTATTTACATACATCTGTGTGCCTGTGTATATGTGTGTGAGGGAGAGATAGATATGGTGAAAACTTGTGTTTTTGGAAGTCTGTATAAATATAATTATAAACAAACATATTACGTTATTAACTATATTAGTTGAAGAAAGGCGCTTGTGTTTAATTTTAAGTACATACTCGTCAGGATCCGACACGGCCATCCTGCATGACACACGTCCTTGTGAGTAAACCTGCAATACCAGAGATTGCCATCGCAGGACACCGTTCGGTCATTCTGACTTAACCAAGAGAAAGTCTAAAACTTTACTTGTTACAAAATTTTCAGTCCAGCTAGATCATCTCATTATTATGTGACGTATTCATCAAAATCACGGCATTTTTTTCCATAGTCTGTCTAGCTACAAAAATTAGGACTTCGAAAAGCCAGTCAAACAAAGTGCAAGTACCTTTAATCAAAACTAATAAAACTCAAAATAAAACGGACAATTTAGCTATCTTAGTAGCACAGTCCCTAAAATCTAATTCAATCCAGCAATGTCGGTTGGTCTTACAGCCATCCCTGTGACCATTTCGACCATAGTCATCCTAGTGACCAGGCCCCATAACCATCCCTGTGGCTACAACAGTAGTCGTCCCAGTGACCACTTCTGCCCATAGTCATCTTTATGACCAGGCTTCGTAACCATCCGAGTGGCTACAAGTTGTAGCCACAGGGATGATCACTGGGATGACTACTGTTGTAGCCTACAACAGTAGTCATCCCAGTGATCACTTCTGACCACAGTCATCTTAGGGACCAGGTCCCAATCATCCCAGTGATTACAACCGTATAGTCATCTTTGTGACCATATACAGTCTAGTCATCCCAGTGACCAAGACTCAGCGACCACACCATTAATAGATTGATTTAAACCAGAAGTCGACACATTTGAATCAGTTTACGTTAAAGGACTTGACTTTCCAGCGTTCTACTAACTCTATTGTGAACGCACACGTTTTGAATTTAAGGCTTTTAAGCCCATAGCGTTACCATTAGAACAGCGCTAACCAGAAAACTGAAAAATAAACCTTCTAACTTCGGTTTAAATTTCTTTTGATCCGTCGAACGTCGATCGCCGATTGTTCTCCATTATTTTTCAAAACAAGATCAACTGAAAACCAACTAAGCCAGCACAGCAGGTACCTTCTAACAACCTGTTGGACTCATACTTGGAGCTTATTTTGTATGCTGTTATCTATAGTGACTTACAGTTTCACTTATTCTCAAGCATAAGCATCAAGGGCACGGCCTTGCATCAACGTCACTTGAGTATCATCACTCCATCGATTCAAGACAGGATTAGTTAGTTAGTGTAAACTAACCCAAGAGCATTTTATTTGGTATACCGAAATGATGAGGAGTAAGTACGTCGAGAACAATGTTTAGGTCTAAAGCCTTGCTCTATCGATGCCGACAGCAACGCGGCGTCTTTGACGTAAACAATGACGAAGCCAAGTGCGGATCAGCATAAAGCACTAACAATGGCTCTCTGACATTCGGGGATCGCTACACAGGCCGAATGTTATAATTCGGCACTCATGTTGCTTATCATGTGTTATGAAAGCTAAGAGCAGTCGCCTCTACATTACAAAGACTTAAATGAAACCGCTTCAACAATAAATCCTGACTCCTAAGTCACAGGTATTCCTAGTTTAGGAGTCAGGGTTTCAACTTCTGTGCGCCTTTAAATATTGTGAAATTTAGCTAGATAGTAAGCATATTGTAAGGAATTGTATCAATAAAGTATATTATTATTATTATTAATAAAACTTTGTGGAACTTTGTTAAGATTAGGCTTCGAGTTCTCAATGGTTCAGCTATTCACAATCTGGATAAACAATAAAAATTGGTTATATTCACGACCGTTCATGTTATTGTAACACAATAATGACATTATTCAGTTCACATAAGTCGGATTCTCACAATGAAATCTGTTCTGTGGTGTTATCAATAACACTTTCTGCCTAAAGCAATAAACTAAACTATCCTTCATTAGTAAACCTTCGGCACCTGAGTCTCTCTGTTGCTGGATGCGACTTGCCATGAGATAGTAGATAAAGACTAAACCCAAATCTCATTAGCCTGATGTACGGTTTGCTCGACGGAGCTCAACGCGTCACCGTAGACATCCATCCTAGAGGTACAT
This sequence comes from Noctua janthe, assembly GCA_910589295.1. Lineage (NCBI taxonomy): Eukaryota > Metazoa > Arthropoda > Insecta > Lepidoptera > Noctuidae > Noctua > Noctua janthe. The sequence continues at coordinate 11,616,739 of OU342552.1, forward strand.
CAGTTCGCTGTATCATGCTACTGCTAACTTGAAACCCCAAACAGTACAACCGTTGCTAAACTTGTCTTGTGATTAGCCAGCATTAATTCTGAGTTAATTGAGCGTTATCTGAGGAGGAGCTCATAGCTAAACAATGACAGTCACACGGATGGATCCTCAAGGCTATGCCGCGCCTGTCTAGGTCTGTCTATAGATGGGATCATCCATCATCCAACGAGCCTCCTCCGCGCCTCGGAAAGCACTTCAAGCCGCTAGCTCCGGCTGCCACTCGTAGAACCCCGACCGCCGCCATCGGCAGTAGCCCGAAAGTCCGATATCCAGTCCCGCCAAGGGGCACCTCACCACCCAGCACCAAGCGGGCTGCGGACGCCAGACAGGCAGTCGCCCCGTGCCGCACCAGCCGCACCCGGCCGGACTGGAAGCTGACCCTAACACAGTTGGGAAAAGGCTAGGCAGATGATAACTTCTAAGTTAATTGTTGCCCTCCGATTTCTCCACAGCCGAAACACTTTAATTTCAATAATTTGGAAAACATTGACATCTTGCAATCTCGCATTGACGTCGTGTTTACATTGAGGACTTTTTTCGCCTTTATCGGAAAAGCATGTAAAACAAATTACAATAAAACAAAACGATTGCAATGCCCAAAGGGGCATACAATGGTGCTTGATACACCCATTTTTTCACGAAAACCATCAAAACAGCGTCTTGCTACCATAATTAACCTTATTTACTGGAGTAATTCTAACGGTAAAGAAAATCTCAATTTTAGTTCAAGTATATTTCTGTTTACATTTACCAACTCGGTAGTCATGGTTAAAATGTCATTCAGTTGGGATACTTGCACCAACATAAACGGCGTAAACACAAAGTGTAATCATTCTATAATATCAATGAAATCACATTCGACTCGGGAATCAATCCCAGAACCCAACGCTCAGCAGCCGCGCCTGCGACCACGAGCCCAACGGGTCACGGGTAGATCGTGGTTAAACGTCACCATCAAAGTAACAAAGTTAAATTGGATTATGACATCACGCCTGCAAAAGCATGGTTCAGGCAGTGATGCACCCAACAGTACACCCCACCCAACCTGGGAATCGAACCCAAGACCGTCCAGCCGTCGCGCAGCCGCTAACAGGGAGATCACAATAAAGTGAAGTAGCGTGAGCTCCCTCATAATCCAAAATAACTTTGCACGAAACCATGAAACAATTTTGTCATCAAAGAAACATTCGTTGGTAGGTCTTTATATAATGGTAACGACTTACCGGATATAACACCTTTACTCGTTCTCACTCAAACACTCTCGTTTCACGTCTTTGTCAGACAGGCAGCATGCCGTCATGCACCGACGGTGGATAGCCATCCCATGGTAATAAGACCCTCATCATCACAGAACTGTGCATCGTGCACGTCTGTCTAAGGAAATCGAATCCGAAACAACGGCTCGGCAAGTTGTTTGACGCGCGAATAGGTATCAGTGCAACTAAGTTGCTGTTCTGTTTTTCGAAAAGTTCATGCCATTATATATTCGCACTGTTTTCACTTTCAGGAGATTTCTCAACCCGCTCGTATCCCACTTCGGATGTCGCATCCTGGTACATAGGGCCCTGGCCAGGACATACTAAGTGACGTCCATAGTGTCAAACAGTTGTGGGCGCAGAATGGGATACGGGTAAACTAGAGAAATAGCTCCTTTATCTTGTACACGGTTCATTGTTACAGAGTCAATTACTAAGACTACTGTACTAACTAAATACTCTGAACTTAAAAGGAAACACAGAGCAGTTTCTAGACCAGTATGTGTCGCGCCCACGCCCGAACGATTACTGTCGTTGCATGGGACTATGGTCCGTATCGGACACCATACCTCTACAGTCAGCACAACGCCTAACAAAGGCGCTTGTGTTTAATTTTAAGTACATAATCGTCAGGATCCGACATATACAATACCGTACGTTAAAAAAAACGTTGTTGAACCCGGAAGAGGCGTATAGGTATCCTAATCACATTACCAAATAAAATAGGAAACTTAAAATATTCATTATTAATGAATTTTAAAATGAACGTATTTTGTGCCCAAACTACCACCATTTCTGAGAAGCGACTAGAGTGCTGCTGTTTGTGACCCTGTATTGCCATGTATGTTCCCCACTTCATAAAATTTTACTCAGTTTTCATCGGAGGCTTTTATATTTGTAATCTAAAAAGGGTTAACTGATAAATAGAATCAAATCTCGATACCTAATAATACCTTTACGGATTGGACAGGTTTTTTTAATAAAGGGTGTAAATAGACCCTTAACATAAACAAAAGGCACTTGTTCTCCCCGTCACTGCGATCATTTTTTTTGTTCTAGACCATACCTGGAAACTTCCTAGTTACGGAGATTTTGAGGGTCAAAGTTCCAACTTTTTCACAAGTTTTTTTTAAATACATTTTTTTAATGTAATATTTTTACTTTACACACCTCCACAACCCTCGTACTATTCAATCCATTCATCAGCACAATGCTATGAGTGCTTTCCATCGAGTCCTACCGGAAAACGTGATTTTTCACCCCATAAAAAAAAATCGATTCCCGGCAATAATTTTTGCGTAAAGTTACTTAGTTTGATGTACAGAATGCTTGGTTGACGGATATTCGAATGGGTTTGTTTACACCTGGTATATTGTATAATGAAGGTAAAAGCAGCAGTGGCCCAGTGGTGGCGGTCCCGACTTACGAGCAGTAAGTCGTGGGTTCGAACCCAGGCAGGCACATTACTTTGTGTAAGTTATTTCATCACCACTGCTCTCAAAACGGTGAAGGAAAACATCGTGAGGAAACCAGCATGTCCTAGAGCCTAAAATTCGAAGACATGTGACATCTACCAACCCGCACTGGGCCCGCGTGGTGGATTATAGCTCTCATAGAGAGAAGGCCTGTGTCCCTGCAGTGGGAACATTAAAGGCTGCTGCTATGCTATAATGAAGGTAGGAGCACTGATAAATTTACGGTAGACCGTCGACATGTACAGCTGGATGCGAGAGGGCACAAGGTATACCCAATTTCTGGGGGATGCCTGTATTAGACTATGCCCTATTTGCTTAGTCACAGTTGAAGTAATCTAGTGCTAATATGCTGTTATTATATTCATTCACTAATACACAGCGCAAAAACACCAGGTTTGTTAAATTAGAGGATTAATATTAAGAGAGATTAATTAAGTTCTATTGCACGTCGCAAACGTCCTTGGAAATGTCTTCATTATGTTTTCTACGAAATTGTCTGACATTATTTTGCGATAAATTATTGACTGTACCTCACTAGTGGTCATGCCACAGAACGCAGGAAACTAGGATGTGGTGGTCGTGAAAAAAGGTTTATAATAAGCAAGATATTGTCTAGCATCATCATCTGCCTAGCCTTTTCCCAACTATATTGGGGTCGGCTTCCAGTCTAACCGGATGCAGCTGAATACCAGTATTTTACATGGAACGACTGCCTATCTGACCTCGACAACCCAGTTAGTACGGGGTAATACGACACCAAGGGGTAAGACTGGTTGTCAGACTTTTTTCGCTACTGACTGCCTAACGACTGTCAAAGATTTACAAATGACAGCCGGGCCCAACGGCTTAACGTGCTTTCCGAGGCACGGAGGAAACTCGGTATGTAATGTGCGGTCACCCATCCACAGACCAACCTAGGCAAGCACGGCTTAACTTAAAGATCGACCCGAGCGGCTGTTATTATTTAGCCACGAGCTCCTAAGGTATTGTCTAGCATAATCAATAATAGCAATAATCACACAATAATTATTCCCATTGCGGGGCCTTCTCTTAGTGAGAGGTAGTTGAAAGTAATCAAGCATGCGGTACGAACTTAATCCACTTTGGTAGACGTCACAAGTCCTCGAGTTTACGTTCTCCACCACAATATTATTTTTATCATATTGACACGTTCACGACTGATATATTCCTCTGTGATAAACAAAAAGAATGGTAAGTAAATAAATTTTGTAGGTACCAGCCATTAAGTTAGTTGACTTTGATCTTGTTATAACACCGTCATTGCCATATAGCTAACATCTTGATAATGCGAGATTATAATATTTGTTAGATTAGGTTCAAGTGTTATTGCCAATATGTCCGCTTACAAATGTATAATCTTTGTTGGACGTTCTGGTTGTCGGTTTGCTGCGCTCCTAAACTATATCTGGTATCATTCATGACAATAATGGGTGTAAAAGACCGAAAGGCACTTATTCTCCCTCTCATTGCGATCATTGTTAGGGTTCCATCAAATGGCAAAAAACGGAACCCTTCTAGATTCTTCATGACTGTCTGTCCGTATGTCACAACCACTTTATTCCGAAACTATTGAGACTACACGGTTGAAACTTGGAAGGTAGATGTATTCTGTGAACCGCTTTACGATTTTACAAAAAAAAAAAATATAAGATTAAGGATAGATTCCTCTCCATACATGGAACTGTTGAATGTTATACAATACAACATATGAATGAGCCTTCAAAATATTTTTATTATACAGGGTGTAACAGAAAGGGTATAGTATAGTTATATGAAACGATATGCTGCAGACCATCAAACTAAACAACTTCCTCCATGGGTCCAATATCGTAAATGCGAAAAAAAATTATCAGTTGTCCCATACAAAATTTCAATACCTACTCGACCCAAATGTATAGGACTGCTGATAATTGTTTCGCTTTTACGATATTGGACCCATGGTGGAAGTTGTTCAGTTGTGGTTAAAAATAGTAGCCTGAAAAATCACAAAGTTTTATGAACTAACCAACCGCCATGGTTACGGACGGTTGCAATTTACTAATGAAGAAAACGGGAAGAGAGCTCGTGCTTACCAAAAAAATAAATAAAAAAAAGATACATCAAGGTTTTTTGTCATACAAACAAAGGTTTGTTCTCAAGCCATGACCCGAGGCAATTGATTTTTATTTACACGGCTGCGAAAGTTTGTGCGTGTGTGTAACTATGTTTGTTACTCCTTCACGCTGAAAGGACTGGCCGAATTTGGATGGTATTTACACAGATAGACTCCTACCTGGAAAACACATAGACTACATAGGGTTACTGTGGGTTCAAGAAAAACTGAATTTAGCGCGAGCAAAGTCGCTTACAAAAACTGGTAAATTAATAATATCTGCGTGTTCTAAGTCATTCATTTTTTCTTTTTCAGGCATTCAACCCAAAGATGGACCATTTGACGTGTTTCCTGCCAGGAACTCTAGCGCTGGGTCATGCCAACGGCCTCCCGGATTGGCACATGACCATGGCTGAAGAACTTCTGTACACCTGCTACCTGACTTATGCTGCCCACCCAACGTTCCTGGCTCCTGAAATTACTCATTTCTACCAGGCTAGTGCCCTAAACCTGCGTAATGATTTGGTGAAAGCGGTAATGGCAAATTGCTGACATAATTTCGAACACCTACATACTTACGTTATCTAAATAGTTACTGAAGTATCTGGCAATGTCCGGTGTTGCCATCCTGTCAGCAATTTGTCCGTACCAGTTTGACAGCTCCATAATTGTTTCTGGTTTCAAATTCGATGAGGAATTGAGGATCGCCCAAGTTCTTTAAAAATAGTCAGCCTGCTTTTCTTAAAAACTCAACACAATGCATCCTACCATTGTTATCATTTTACTGTTCAAAGAGCGTTCTATGTGACGTAATCGAATAGCGTGACTTATTAAAAATGTGGAAATACTTTCACCTGTTCTATTCAACGTACACGATGAAAGGTGCAAATAACCGCATAATACAACTGGTGTAAAAAACACACAGAAGAAGCTGAAAGTCAAACAATAAACAAACAATCAATATTTATTGTTTCAAGACTTAAACCTATTTTAGAATACTTGTATGTACCTTAATTTGAACTTAACTATAAGTGACAAAATACAAAACTTGTGCAACTGGGTTTTAACTAAGAGGATTCCTGTGCTATAAGCACCAGTTACGTTCGTCATCACCGTACATATTACAAGTGTGGTCTCTTGTTCTTCACATCATTACGGTACATTTTCAACTTTATTTCGAAACCTTAAGGTTGAAAATCTATTAAAGAAATTTGACATCGTTATGACTTAACGACCGATTTTTGTCGCTATCTATGTCGAGACTACAGCCCCTGGACTATACCTGAGCCCTTTCCATTATGGATATTGTAAGGTTTTCGGAAGTACAGCTCAATGGTACTTGGTTCTATACAGAATGCTTAGATGGCTGCTATGTGGTGGGTCTTTTTACACCCTGTACTGACAAATAAAAGATTGACATATTATTGCAATTAAGTAAATCAGCGATTAAATATAGGCGCGCCTGTGATGTGAATAACATTACAGCCTGGCATTAAATAAACGCACATACATGGCAATCACATCATGCGATTGTGCCACTGCACGGTAAAATGATCATCTTATACAGGGGCTTTGATTATAAGACTTGCTTATTTTGGCTTGGCGATTCTGTGCTTATCAGGGCTCGGATACCGGTCTATTTTACGAAACGGTATCGTCTTAAATACCTAAGAAACGATTTGTTTCGGTTACGCTCGAACGGAACGTTATAAAAAATTTAAATCGTTCTTGGTTAATAAAACGTTATAAACCGTTTTTTTTCCATTCCATTCCATACATACGGTACCCGATTCAACTAAAAAAGTTAATGCTTGTCGCGGGCCGCCGTGCGCGGCTACATCTTGCGGAATAAACCGGTTTTTACCCCGCGGAATAAACGTTCTCATTTCGTTTTTGTTCCGAACAAAATGATCTACAAAGAACTGTTCAAAACGTTTTAAAAACGTTATTTTAAATAACGTTTCCAAGCCCTGATGCTTACACAAGAGTAGCACCCAAATTGCGTAACACACTTTCAATATCTAACCGAAGGATTATAAAAGTAATTCGTAATTGTTGTATATTTGTTACTTGTTTGATAAATAAATACTGTGCAACAGAAAGACTTACTTTCTAGGTGAAAAATAAATAAAATATTCCTAAATATTTTAAAAGTCGTTAGCGTTTCAAAACATTGTCTGCTCGCCATCGTAAATAAGGCCATGCCAGTTACCCCAATGGATTGCGAGTGTGTTACTCAGTTATACCGCAGGCTTATTTACGATTTTGTCTTTCACAAGAGTCATTAGTCATAACAGTAATGTTTATCATCCTTTTTGTTTATTCATTAACTTTTTTTTTTTCTCATTTCACGTAGGAAAATGTGCCAACACCCAAAAATATTCCGCAGGCAAGCGTGGCTGAAGACATGTACACTAAAACGGCGGATTCTCACACACTCCTGCGTCCAGAATTTGTCGAGAGTCTCTGGTACATGTATCAGATAACTGGCAACACCACCTATCAGGATTGGGGCTGGCAGATATATCAGGTAAGACATTTTTTTCTTATTATTGTACTAATGGCCCCTTTCACCGTCCTCAAGTAAAGAGGTGAGTAGGCTAGTCGCCAGTTAAAGTCCCACGTAAGTTCACGACGTTCGAGTAGCCCTAACACAAGATAAACCGACCCGTAACTTACTTGCCAGGTCCTCCGCCAGTTAGCTTGTTTACGGTTGAATATGATGATGATGATTTGATGATCAATAGGAGTAAATAGAACTGTCTACGTTTGGCATCGTTTTAGTTTACCCTTATTTTGTTCTATTAAAATAAGTTAAGATTTCAAGGTTTTCCATTCATTTAATTTATCATGTTTACGAGAGAGATTTGATCCTATGATTCGATCCTATCTATTGATGCCATAAAAGTACAGAATTTTATTGTTTTGGAATCTAACCGGTTGGATTCCCGAGTGTGGCAAGCGAATTTTCGAAAATCTTTGAATGCAGATTTATTTCTTTTTAATAATAAAGGAAAGTTTTCTTTGAGTAAAATTTCCCGTTGTGTATAACTAAGTTAATTTATATTAGTAGTAGTCGCGTCTGCTTCATAGACCTCTCCTAAACCTCTTTCTTGCACCTTGCGCATCCATAAAGGGTGGACTCTTATGGTTACGCGAGGCGCATTTCTCATATTCATCCTCTCTGGTTGAAAATATCTGCACCTTTACATAGAAATAAAATAAGTTAAAGTAAAATAAATACTTTTGGCCGTACAAAACAGTCTTACCAAGTCTTATCGAATTAGTACTCACTGGGTTGTGGAGGTCAGATAGGCAGTCGCTCCAAGTAAAGTACTGGTATTTAACTGCATCCGGGTAGACTGGAAGCCGACCAGAACATATTTGGGAAAAGGCTACGCAGATGATAGTCGTTGGAAACGCTTAGTGTCAAAGTACGACTTGCACTTGGCTCATTTACTAGCTGTCAGAAGTTGAAGTGTGACAGCTTCACATTTCCTCACACACTTTCTAAGCTCTGATTATATCTAAATAACAAAACAGTACTTTAGTCAATAAAACCGTTAAGTTGTCTTGTCCTTCCGATTAGTCGCTTTTCATTTAATATTATTATTAATCATTTATTTTAGATATAGTTCATATAAAAATTAAAATCACATTAAACACATGTACATTAAAATAATCAATAAAAAATAAAATTACACATACACAATACAATTACATAATACCAAATTAAATTAAATTAAGTATAATATAAAATAATACACATTAAAAGAATCAAAGAATAACAAAATTAAACACACACGATATTAAATTAAACATACAAAATTGTTTCATACACGCATCTTAAATAATACGAGGCGAGGCCCTAACATGAAGCTGCATCCTCTGTATCAGGGACAGGTCCCACCGCTCGGACAAAACCTTCAGGAGGCTGTTCGAGCTGCTTCGTAAACCGCTCCGCTTGCTTATGATCGCGAAAAAATCATCAAAATAAAGCAGATAATATGACTGACAATCGGCAAACAGTCAGCGATCGCTTACGTCGAAACTAGCAACTCCATTGTTCTAACATAAAATTGTACGATCTTTACAGGGTTTCGAGAAGTATGCCAAAGTGCCACACGGCTACACGTCGTTGGCGAACGTGAAAGTGGAGAAACCAGTTCAACGTGACATGATGGAGTCTTTCTTCTTATCGGAGACACTTAAATACCTGTACTTACTGTTCAGCGATGATAGATTCACTATAGATTTGAACAAATACGTTATCAACTCCGAAGCTCATCCACTACCCATACATAAAAACTAGTAGTACTTAACTAGTTATAATTTGTTTGTCTAAACTAACATGACTATGTATTTCAAACACGTCCTTTTTGGATACGATTTTTTGAAAACGCTGAGCGTTCTTCACAAATTCTTTCTACTTAGGAACGTCTGGACGGGATTATTTTGGTTCCCATAATCTAACAAAGGATATTATTTTAATTTGGCTGTATTTAATTTCATTTTTTTATAATTTAATTTTCGTAATGTTAATATTATTTAATTATAGTCAATCAATATTGTTATATTTTAATTATGTTTTTATTCGAATGTCTATGAATAATCTCGCTTTATATTAGTCAACTAAAAGAAATTCAATGAATCTCTCAGCTTATGCGGTCCCAGCAGTTATAACTCCACTGATTTATGTTTTTTTTTTATTTGGCTGGGGTCCTTAGGTTCTAAAATAACAAAACGTAAAAAATATTATTGTTTTATTTAGAAAATATTTCTATCAAGTCATTATCATATTTTTGTTATGTAAAATATTTATAAATATTTTATATGTATACATTAGAGTTAGATATGTATCGACATATGATGCGAAAACAATGATAGCGAATGATGTACGTTTAGTGTATTAGTGGAAATTAAAACAAGCTCTTTTGGAGATATTGTATACATAAGGCTACTACTGCTGCCATCGGCTTTTGCGATAATGTCTTAGAATCCAGCAGAACGCGTTGCGTTAATTTTAAGACTTCACCGTAGTAACGTAGTTTAGTTCTCAGTTTGCCAAGCTCGTCGCCCGAAAAATTATAAAATTAGGACAATACACCGTGACTTTTTAGTCGTCTTACAAAGGTCGTCCACTCAATGTACCCGACATAAATAGTTATAGGCGCGATTTTTTTTTATCTTTCATAATAGGTACAAAGAAAAATAATAATAAAAAATTAGAATAAAATTATGAAACATCCTGTGTGTTGTTGTGTATGATGTTTACGTGTCAAACGGGAAAACATATACTTACCCAGCACTCGAGTCCAGTAGATCATCACTCGCAACAGGATGTTTTAACTACGTCCTGCGTCATAATACTGAATAATATTTTTATTTTTAAATTATTAAAATCTCATAAATAACCTATTTTTTTTAATGAATGTTTAGTATTCATTGGATACATGAAGTGGGCTGCCTTTGTAAGACGACTAAAAAGTCACGGTGTATATAAGGTCTATCTTTTCATACACGAAATATTTTAAGAGTAACTTCTATAAGTCGTAAAGTCGCCATAGCAAAAAAAAAAAAAAAATATCTGAGTGTTTTTTTTTACAAAATTATTATAATTCTAATTTTTTTTGAGACTTTTTGCATAAAACCTTTACTCCCATATTCTAACAATGACAGTAGGTAAATACCACGTAGTAAACTACCGTAATGGATGCTTAAAAATAAGGAGCCAGTATTTATTTTGTGGGTCAAGTTATAAATTAAATTAATTATTTTTTATAAAAAAATATACTCAGATAAAAATAATCCCTTGAAATGGCTTTGTTATAGCCGTTAGATGATTCCCTGAAAATATTTCGTGTATGAATAGTTAGACCCTATATAGCATCGTCTTTTGTCATTTTTTCTGAAACATCGTGCCACCGTCAACGACTAGCGAGAAGTAACCTAGCAACTGGAAACTTGTCTAGCGACTCAACTAGAAACAACTGATAATTTCGCAGTCAGCGTGACCTGTAAGCAATCAACTATGTAGATATAAATAAATTTAATTTCTTTGTACACAAGGAAAAATAACTTACATAACACACAGTGAACACCTAAAGTTGTGAAGACTTATTAAAATGCAAATTTCTTCCTCGGTAAACTAGGCCAGACGCCTGTGTTTTTATATGTATATCTATTACCGACTTGAGATTTACATCTATTGAGCGAGAATATATAATAGTCGATAGGTATTCCCTACCTCGTCGGCGGTGGAGCAGGTTCCCCTCGGATATGGACCACCCTAAACTATTTGTCTAATATTGATGAAATATGTCTTTATGTTTATGGCGACTGTGGCAAACCAAAAAAGGGCACAAAATGTGACACGCGCGATATTGTCGTCATAATATCAATGTGTTTGGCCACGATTATGACCCCACACGACGAGTATGGCAAAGACAGGCAGGTTGAGCACGGTGTATCCCCGTGTGTGTTCGACCTGCGTTTATATGCCAGTTATTTTATTATTTTTATCCATGTTTACGAAATATAATTTGGACTTAGTTCTGCCACAAGCCATCCCAAAACCCCTTATTAATACAGATAAATTATTTAAAATATAATAATACAAATTTCTGAATGTTGTATATTAAGATCCAGTAAAAAGAACCCCATATAAAATACATACAAAAATAATGCTTAGAACAAATTTAAATTAAACAGGGTAATCCAAAAATATCAATTGGATATTTCAAAAGATTGTTTTATGTGGGTTTGTAAAATGTGGTAGAAGTAAGCCGGCTTGTGAATAAAGTTGTATGTACCGTAAAACGGGGTGAATACAACCGCAGGGGTGAATAGAAACAAATCAACGTTAAAATCCGTTTCAAAATTTCTCTCTATTCACCCCTGCGGTCCTATTCACCCCGTTTTACCCATATTTAAATAAAATTAGAAAACGAATAAAATAACAACAATATGTCTTCGGTAAGCAATTAACGCAAACCTCGCTCAGTGAGAAAATACGTATATTCGATTAAGTAGATAAGTAAAATACTCTTAATGCCGAATGATTTTACATTGTAAACTAACCTAAAGTGAAGATATTGTGGTTTATACACTAGTTAGTAATTTTATTGTTTTGGGTAAAATATTAGGGGCATTCAGAGATAGTGAGTAATAATGCTAGCGTGAAGTACGCACTTGTATACTGATAAAGGAATCTAGGAGCAATAAAATACTGCCACGGCATGAGCTATTCTGAGACCGCGTCATTATCAAAGCGATTGTTATGTGAACAGTCGAGGGTGGAGCGTCATAATGTTTTTTTCGCTTCTGTATAGTTCCGGAAAGTTGCATTTAGTAATAAGGAACACGTTAAAAGTATTAACTTTTACAAAGAGTTGAGAAACAAAATTGTATGTACTTTTTTGCCTTGATCATATCTACCAACTAAATGGGAAAACAATATACAGGGAGACTTAAAAAAATGTATCGAATCTCAACAACACCAGCAGCAAATATATGTGATAAGGTTTAGTTTTGTATTGAATAACACGAAACATTTTTCGAACTGAATAAAATTATTTTCATTTAATTGTGATTATCCACTATCGACGCTATTTTTATTACAACTATTCGATATCCATTAAAATAAAATAAAAAATCTCTCCATACATTGACGCTCCATCCTAGTGAACACGCGGTCGTCACATTCACATTGTTCGGCGATCAAAAACGCGCGTCGCTTTAGCAACGCCTTACAGTTCAAACAGAACCGAGCGCGAGCAACTTACTGACTGCATTGAAAATAGGACCGTATTACCATTGCATAAAGTAGAAAATTGTATGAATATCGCCGTAGATACCAAGCGTCTCCTCGCGTATGCTCGCCACTCGGTCGCGCGCCATTAAACAATGGCTGTATGGTCCTATTTTCAATGCAGCCAGTAAATTGCTCGCGTATTTTTCCGCTCTGTCTAAACTAACCCACTTTCCGAACAAATGAGTGCATAATATGAAGGCAACGATCGCTTTGGTTAGGATGCGAGGTTGTAGTACTTACGACACGATAGAATTAAAAGCAAAAATATTTTGTAATCACTGTAGATCCTACGCTGAGAAGCCAGGTAGATAATCACGCTACAGAACGAAGTTCTGGTAAATTAATAGTACACGCGTAGGACACTATATTAATCTATAACTCGAATATTTGGCCTTCGTTTGTGCAATAAAAACGTTGTTTGGTCAAGTAATGTCATGAAACAAACGTAATTTATTATTATTTTATATAAGGTTAATCTGCATGGTGCGTATTAGACCTTTTTCTACGACGCATGCCAAATTACATTAGAAAGGAAGTGCATATCATGTATATGTCATTGGTCCGTTCAGCAAGAGTGAAATTAATTCCCGCTTTTACTGTGGCTCATAAATGAATGCGCTAAATATTATGAAAGAACGCATTATGGCATTGCCTATGACAACACCCTGTGAAAACGGGCATTAATTCCTGTGGAAATGTAATGACGAATAAAAAGGCCTTGGTGCGGACGCTCGACGTAATTGAATTTTTTTTTTTATCGATGTTAGATACAACTCTATCTTAGCGCCAAAACTATAGAGCAAACTTAGGCTTAGCTCAGTCACGCTTCATTCTAAAATAAACGTTATAAGTATAAAGTTAATGTGCACAATCTTACAAGCGACTGTGCTCAAGCATATCATACTAATAAGAGTAGACAATCAGACAAGGTTTATCTCTGCAAATAAGTTCATTCTACTGGTCTGGACCTTACAGCATTTAAGTTTTTTTTTTTCTACGCGCTCTTATTATCACCGATATATATAAAGTCTTAAAACTAATTCAAAATATAATTTGTGTAAGGAATATTTTAAATTTCATAATCGTTCGAATTTACGTATTGATTACTCCGCGCGTCCGTACTAGGTCTGAAGGATAAATAGGTAGCAAATGCTAAAACCCAAGGTAATGTTGGGTTAGTTGTAATACAATAAAATCGACACGACCTCACTAAGCGGTTAAGTCATCCATTGTTTTAGATCAGTAATCATTAAAGGGTATATATAGCTTAAGGCCTATAACATCTCCATAGTATTAAAATGCACTAACGCACAAGAAACATACTTATAAATCAGCCACTATAGTTCTAAGTACTTAATGAACGTTGTATACTTACCGGGGTTTAGTACGGTTAAGGTCAGTTGCTCTTCCCTTTTACGATCTTTAGGGTCAAATGAAATTAGATAGCGAAACTACGTAAACGCGATGGACATTAATATCTAAACGTAGATACAAAAAATTTCCGAGTCAAGAACCGCTGGTAGTTTAGGTTCCTAATCATTTGAGCGCCACGGTCGGATATATAGCCGACAAATGAAAACGTCATTTTTCAAAACTTTGTAACTGCTGTTTAGTGAGCAGGAGCACCAGCGGTGGCCCAGTGCTGGAGACCTCGACTTACGAGCAGTAAGTCGTGGGTTCGAACCCAGCCAGGCGCATTACTTTGTGTAAGTTATTTCATTACCACTGCTCTCAAAACGGTGAAGGAAAACATCGTGAGGAAACCGGCATGTCCTAGAACCAAAAATTCGAAGACATGTGACATCTACCAACCCGCACTGGGCCCGCGTGGTGGATTATAGCCCATTCCCTCTCATAGAGAGAAGGCCTGCGTCCCAGCAGTGGGAACATTAATAGGCTGATTATGCTATGCTATGCTTATGCTGTTTAGTGATAGTATAATACGAAATAATGTCAAATAAAATAAAATAATGCTCTTATGAGTGATTTTTCATTGTAACTGTAACAACGTCAATTTATTTTTTTTGTTTTGTCATGGTTTATATATTGAGTCCCATTATGCCTGCAGAGTTTCGCTACCTAATTCTATTTGACCTTGTTTAAGATATCAGTTGACGTCCTAATAACTCTTTCAATTTCATGTTATTTATTAAGTAGTAATCAATTAAATTAAATTCTTTTGACTGTCAAATGTTTAAATGTTGTTTTAGTTATATTATCTGTCTTCAGTTATAAACTAGTTGCAACTTTTTTTTTTTTTTTCTATGTACCTATTCTATAATCGGACTTTTGAATGATAGTACAGACTATTCTTTTATATTAAAGTCAATGTTAATTATTTTATAAATAAACATTGTGGTCATGTTGATATTATTTATACTGATTTTAAACACAAATCTAATTATTTAATTATATTTCATTATTGTGATTTGAACTGTTGACAAAATAATTATGAATGGTACCTTAAAGTTATTTTGAAAACTGATCAATGGCAATCGTATTTTGATCATATTAGGTATTTCCTTTCCCACAACACTTTGTGTAAAATTGATGTCTCGAGTGACATGAATGGAGGTTTTTACACCAAAGGCAAAAGGAAACTTAAAATCGCGTTATTACTTATAAAACCACAATGACAAACACACAATTAGGTACAATGGCAATACCTAGACATTTTAAAAGTTCAACAACGTCACTAACGTAGTTTTTAAAATCTTTCGAATTGTGATTGTCAAGTGTCTTAGGTATTTGGGGTACAGGTTTTGTGTCTGGCAAACAGAACGCTCCACGAATGATTTTTTTCGTGAGGAATAAATCAACTTTCCATCCACTGCAGAAATTGGCATTGATCAGGCTTTTAATGTAATCAAGATACAACAAGATTTTTATACATCGTAAAAAATAGAACCTAAAATTATTTCTGCAAGTACTTATGTGAATCATACCAAAAACCTATATTGTTTCAAGATGTGCTCAGTGTATTATACTTGTGAAGGCGCTGGCAGACGCAATGGCAAATTGCAGCAACATTACTGGGGGACTGTAAAGACCTCTTTATTATTAATAATATGCCGATAATAATATGAATCACGTTACAATTCGTACGATGACTGTACTGTGGTCCTTTACATCTTAGCGTGTCGATGGCAATCTTAATTGTGTCGGCGCAGAACTGAACCACTAGTTTTGTGACTTCAGTCTGATAATGTTATGAACAAACAACAGGACACGCTGGACATAATATTAAGTCCCCATAGTTTATGAATATTATGAATGATCAAGTTGTTTGTATTCTAATTCTGCAAAGCGGCCTTTTTAAGACCCCTGGTTTCTTTGAAATGTTGGCTGTCTGCGGTCAGCTGTTGCCACCGGAATTGCACTTTCACAGTATTTTATGTGTGTTTTGTCGGCTATAAGTTCAATGCATTGAAAATTAAAATTCAGTTACCAATTTAAATTAGTTACCAAATATTTCGGATCTTCCTAAAATTGTGCTTATGGTAAGGATAGGTACTAGGTAAATTGTATGGATTCAATACATGAATGTGTATTACCATTCCTCATAACTTAACTTGAACTTTGTTCTTCACCCAATCAATACTGTGTGTTATAATTTGTGAATATCACATTCCACCTAAAAATAATATGCATTTTGTTACAATGATTATTTTATTATACTTACCACGAAGAATACAAATACTTAATGTAGTATTAAAATTAGGCAAATAGAAAGAAGTGTTTGAGGCTGGGTAAACATTACTGATGAATTTTGCATTTACACCTAATTACATAATAATTATGAAATCAATGTCAGTGTACTGGAATATTAAAGTTGTGCTAATACATATTGGTTGTAATAAATGTACAATTTATAATTCGTTATTTTATTATATTTACCTCAATTGCAAGCTTTGAAAGGCAAGATGGTTACTGGTTATTTATCATGTATGAAGTTCCTATTCCGGCTCCTGTTCACAACCGGTTTCTACTCAGCATGGTGGCTTACAAAAACAACATCCATTTATTTTCAAGCTACTTTGGCCAAAATACATATTCCTTACAGACTAACATACATATGATAAAATACAAATTATGTAAGTAAATAGAGCCGTAAATCTATGTAAGTAAAACTTTACTTGTCCACTGTCACTGTACGTTCATTTGGCACGTGCCCGTGGAAGTGACGGAACACCACTCCCTGCGGCCAAAAGTTCTCTTCTAAGGCGATGTGCAGATAGTTGGTAATCGCACCACGAACAAAAGCAGCCGGTCGGCGCGCGACGTTGCGGCATGCCGGTTTCGGCTTAAAGCCAATTTCAAAACTAGTCTCAATGACATTATATTTTTACTTGGAATCTGTCGTTTATCCTGTATTGCATCCAAATCTCTAAAAAGCTTTTTGGGCTTTTCTTGTATGTAACCAGTATCACATTGAATACCTTTTCCTCTAGAGGTGTCTCGCAGATGAATCAGGCCCAGTTTCCATCAATACGCTGACTGGCTAGAGTGGAGCAGTGTTCTCTGAGTGTTGAGCACGAACGGTTAAGCATGTGGGGCGCGGCAGGCAGGTAGCTGCGAGAGCAGAATGGTCGCCGCAGCACACATGTCTCGTCTCCAAACACAAGCACTCGCTCAGTGACGCTCGCTTGACAGGCAGATCACTTGCTGCAAGAGTACGCTTGGTACATACAAGATATCAGCCCTACGAACTCGCTCATGGACACTCGATCAGAGGACCCTCTGACCGATTGTATGTCCGCCCCTAAGAGGACCGTCTTAGAAGCGGTGTTGCTCGTCAACTCTTATGTAATTGCTAATTTTACTGGCTTTATGTTAATCGTCGGGGGTAGGATAGGTTCTTCTAATTGTGCAGAAAATAAAACTAAGGTCTTAACTTCATTTTTTATTGGGCGTACAAATGTGTACACTTCTTAAAAATACATAGTTTCTAAATCTACAGTCTATGTAGTACACCAAGTACAGGCTCCAATTCCGGACGGAGTCTGATGTCCTAGTAATAGTTGACTAAGTATAAAGTCAAAAATAAAGCTATAAAGGTTTTCATTACACTTGGTAAATTCATAATAAGAAAGGACAAATTTGTGGCATGGTCTCATACTTTGATTGGCATATCTTCACGTATTTTTGACCGGAAGAGGAAATAGTACCACTAAGGCAGATGCTACACACCTAAAAAATGTATACAGTTAGTACATTACTTACAGGAATACACAATAAGTCTGTGGACTGAAATAATCAATATCCACAAGAGTACATATTTTTAAAACATTAAATCCTCCATATATGGAGGTGTAAAATGTGTTGCATAGATACTTTTAAAGAAGAAGATAAGTATTAAAATATCCTCATTGTTTCGTAATGAATATGCGAGGATTTATTTTTACTGATATGATAGGTATTATTAAAGTTAAGTATGTATTTCAATAAATATTACATGTACGAGATTGGCACAGGACTTTTTATGAGATATAAAAAGTTACTAAAACTACTACTTTAATGTTACTTAAACTATGAAATAATAAAAAAGCTGCGCTAGCACATACAGTGAGGAGTCTTGACTGCTCGAGACAAAGGTCAACTGCCTACAAGGGATGGACAATCCAGTTTTGCGTTTTCTTTTACATATTACAACATTGAAGTATATTTAAGAGTCACAAAAAGTTACTTAGCAAAATGAGGTTCTAAAAATATGTTTTCAATTTAAACTGGTCTTACTCAAATTCAAAATGGCTAATTTGGAAATGTGACATCTAAATGCACTTTTCTTTTTAAATTTACAGCATTGTTATACAATCTGTCTTATCCATTCTTACAAATAAGTAGGTCGAAAATATAATGTATTTAGAGTGATTTAAAAATGCAGTCTTTGTGCTATCAGTAGAGAAGACAAGATTTTCACTTGTATTTCTAAAAGTATCACTCTATTTAGTACCTATATAAAATTACTTTAATTAATGTATATTAATCATACAAAAATATATTTGTTACTTATCACATACTTGGAACATATTGGAATGCAATATTTTGCAAAATTATAAATAGTCGCCAAGTTAGTACTTAGCAGGTTAGTAAATGGTTTCAGAAGTCTAAACTTGCTCAATATAATTTTATCGTCAATGGCCGCAAGGTGATATTAGTCATGGTGCCTAAAATAACTTAAAATCAATATTACTAATTAATTGGTCTGCTTGAATACAATTTATTTGTAAAAATACATTTATGACCAAACTAAAATTTATTGAGACAACACCACTTGGTAAGTGAACTAAAATACAAGTTTCACTACCAATATGTGGATACAGAATTAATATTAATATAAGATCATGAGATATGGGCTCATGTAAAAAGATTTACTATCTAGATGAGCATAATGAGTTACAAACATGTGTAGGTTACATGAGAACACAGTCACAACACTGGATGGTGTAGTAGAGGCACTTTATACCACAGTCTTCTTCCTCCTCCGTAGACGCAGCTGACCTGGTCTTGTGAGGCGGAGGAGGTCTTAGGTATACACTGTCAACCTTGTCTCCAAATTTCTCAGTATCTTTATCTTCTTTTTCCGATTTATTTATGACCTTGTCGTTCTCAAGGTAGTCTTCACTTTTGATATCCTTCTCCTTATTGTTTGTGTCTCCAGCCGCTTCCTGTAACATAGCAATTGTATAATGTTAACACTTGGTAAACTCATGATGACCCATAATATAATCAAAGCTTTAGAAATAACATGTTCTGGAAATGCAAAACACTTTCAAAGTACAGCTTTTTTACAAGAGTATGCTATGTAGTGTACATACACTTACTTTACTATCTTCCTTCTTGTCATGTCTAATGAACTCCTGTTTTTCTTCCGCATTTTCTGTAGCAGTACTATCTGATGGCACTTCAGAAGCCCCCAATGCGGTACCAGCAGCAGCTATACTTGCAGTGGGTGCTTTAGGCATCAACAAATCTGTCTCCTCTTCTTTCTTCCTGTGTGGTTGGAAATCAGGTGAATCTCCAGACATGCTTAAAAAAAGAATTTTTGCGATTAATGTAACCAAGTTATGAAACCAAGCTGCACTGTTAACGTGACTGTACTACTGAGGCGAGCGGGAGACGGAAGATTAAATTACATTTCACGACAATCCGCACACATTGTCATTCAACTGTGTACATTATTAATAATGTAAACAACACTCATAAAATGATGACTGCAGTTACCGTGTAAACGACATCCAATTACTTAGTTTACCTTACTACAGCAGTTTCTATTTGTTCCCCGGACAAACGTCGCCATGCGCTAATGATAGTTTCAAAATTGTTGTTTTCTTGCATCTCGGCGTGTCATAAACATAAGACAACAAAAAAGTTTTACTCTGGTTCACAAACAATCACGAACTATCGATAATGTGATAGTTTTGTGATATTGTTGGCCTACCTTTTGGCTAGATTTTTAAAGCCGGTCTTGTATTTAAAAAACTGAGGATTTTTGTGATTTCTTTCATTTATAATATGAGAGTTTAAAAAAAGAAGTATTGTAAGAAGCCTTGACCTTTGTGAAGTCTTGTCACTGATGTCACTCTCCCACAGACAAACCAACTCCACTCATTGATAATGTATCAATTCGACTATACTAGTGATGTGCAAGAACATTAATTGAGTTTCAGGGATAAATCAACTATTTGGTTTTAAAATGTAATTAAATGTTTTTGTTTTGCCATCTATTGATTTTCGTACGGTATTATATTTTGCAAACATTTTTGAATTCTAAGAAAAGTTTATCAACTGTAAAATAATAAGTAATTGGTTTTAAAATTGTGATTTGGGTATTAACCAAGTTACTATTATTTGGCGTAAAATGGTTTGGTTAAGGTGTAAGCGTCGGGGTAGCCCGCTAAATTCAAATTTTCATTAGTTTTTGGGAATTGGTCAGTGGTATATAATAATATAGTAGTCTATGGGTCAGTGTCAGGTTGATTGGAATGTAGCTTATGGGGTTGTATTGATGATTTTAATGATTATAATTCTGTAAATACATGCGTATTACGACTGCAAATCATATTTTGTTCAGAATACAGCCTGACACTGAACGGCAAATTGCAAAAAAACGTAAGAAAATTTGAATTTCGCGGTCTACCTTGGCCCTTCCAGCAAAACTATTTTTTTTTCAAAAATACATTATTCGTCCAGCGACCAAAGCCTTGGCCTAAAGCCCCATTATTTTTATGATATTTAAATAAGGAGAGCGCAAACATTTCATGACATAAACTTACGCCCTGTACATTGACGGTGATCTTTCATATTTCCCTGTAGGATATTTGTCATTGACGCCACTGTATACAAGTTCCTTCTTCTTATTTTTTCTTGTTGGAAGCCATATTATGCCGAAGCCTGCTTTACTGCTTTTGGGCTTGTTGAACGATGATAAGCCATAGCTTTTGGAGGAGCTTGCACCTATTCCAGATGACTTTCCACCGGAAGTGGAGCCTAATCCACTAGGTAGTTTTGGTGCCGAACTGGAAGATTTTCCACTAGAAATCTTGCTGCCAGAGGATTTTCCATATCCACTCGTCCCACTTCCAGTTTTCCCAAAACCTCCAGCTCCACTTTTGCCAAGGGATCCGGCCCCACTTTTGCCTGTAGAGCCGGCTCCAAACTTTTTACTTATCGGTGCCAGGTTGCCGACCTATAGTGAGAAAATTGGAGAAATTAAAAGCATGTGGGTACATAAACTTATTTGTTCGCAGTATTGAGCCTATTTCTTGATGAAAAAAAAAATATCTAGAGGCGGAAGATACTTTTTCTAATTTACTTGTTGCTAACCTATTCTACTCACCGCTAGATGGCGCTAGTTGGGGCATCGTGCAAAAGTTTGAAGAAAAGTTTTCAGATTTCAAATGATTCAACTTAATGAACAAAATAATAAAGTATTTTAAAGTTTTCCGAGTATTTTAAACACCACCTCATTATGTTCCTATTAGTGCAATAATAGCTAGTTAAATTCGTATGTAGTATAAAATAAAAATGAAAAAGAGTAGGTATGTACATAGGTACATACCTACTCTTTTTCATTTTTATTTAGGGTCTATTTACACCCTTTATATAGATAAAGGGTGTAAATAGACCCTTAACATAGCCGAAAGGTAATCGTTCTCCCCAAAAAACAAACCAAAAAAAACTTGCGAAAACGTTGGAACTTTGACCCCCAATATCTCCGTAACTAGAAGATTCCCAGGTATGGTCTATGGTCACGGGACGCCTGGCAGATGTGAAACATCGACATGATTTTGTAAAAGTAATAAGCAGAAAAGAACAGATTGTGATAGGAACTAAATATGTCATAATGATAAAATAAAATATGACTATTTATTGAATAAACATTTATTTTCATTAAATACAAAAATTTACGAATTTATTTCAAATCGTGACTACTTAATTCGTTTAATCAGTGACTTCGGTAATAGTTATATGCGATGTTGCCTCTGAGGACGGTATTACTGTGACAATTGGTCGATGGTAACTGAAGTATGTTACAAAAGTATTGGACATAACATTATCAAGATATCTAATAAATACAGCATCTATTGTTGTTCTGTATCTGGTGGTAGGTTCTCTTGGATTGTTATTAATTTGCAATTGAAATTCTTCTTGGAGAAACGTAATTAATTAATACATCCAGCAGGTGACGCACCGTACACACTACTGCATATAGACTGTATATATATACCATCATATAGCGTGGCGACGAGTCGCAACGGCATGCGTCGCCACGCCAGAAATCGGTTTTACGTGCGGCTATAGATGTTTCACATCAAAAAATGATCGCAAAGACGGGGTGAACAAGTGCCTTTCGGCTAAGTTAAGGGTCCATTTACACCCTTTAGAAATCATTAAGTGTCAGTAGGTACTCTATTAAATGAAATGCGAGACTACTGATTGAGCTCAAGTACGGAACTAATTAGGTTCGATGAATCAGTCACCGAGAAAGCAATGACAATTAATAATCTCCTGAGACTTTCTTTATTCTCATTGCTCTCTCGGTGACTCACCCTTTCAATTCAAGGTTTGTGGCCGTTCGTTCAGTCTGCGGACTCAATAGTGTCCAATGAACAATAATTGAGTATGCATTAAACATACATCGCATAATAAATAAGCCTACAGCGATCATAATTATTACTGTGGGGACACAGGCCTTATGTCTGTGAGAGGGTGGCCTAAGAATCTAGTTACTGCACAAAGGAGATATCATGTTAACTCAAGATGCCATATTTAAAAAGGAAACATCATCATCTGCCTAGCCTTTTCCCAACTGTGTTGGGGTCGGCTTCCAGTCTAACCGGATGCAGCTGAATACCGGTATTTTACACAGAGCGACCTCCAAAATCCAGCTAGTACTGGGTAATAATACGATACCCCTTGGTAAGACTTGTTGTTAGACTTTTTGGGCCACTGACTACCTGTTACGACTGTCAAAGATCTACAAATGACAGCCGGGACCAACGGCTTAACGTGCTTTCCGAGGTACGGAGGAAACTCGGTATGTAATTTGTGGTCACACATCTACAGACCAGCCTTGGCAAGCACGGCTTAACCTAAAGATCGACCCGAGCGCCTGTTTTTAAAAACATATAAAAGTAATTATACAGTAGGTTTTACATACGTAGGTTCGCATTGCTGCGAAAACATTTTGTATGCTTCGCACAGGTACAATAGGTACCCTAAAGTGAATGATAAATAGTCTTAATATATAATATCTTTAGACAAGTGTCTGATTTCCGGTGCCGCGATAAAATACGTGTTGTCATTCTAAAAACAATATACATATAATAAATAAACCCACGCCTCTTTCCCAAGGGGTTGGCAGAAACTGCAGTACGTATAAAAGTTACATAGGAACTTAATTTATTTTATGTCCAGATGTCTGAATGATATTCTAAAGCTATGTTATTGCGGGCACAATAGTCATTTTATTACGGGCTGAGAATTTTCTTGAAGGAATACCCAAAAGATAGATAAAAAGGTAGACTATTTTGCTCGTAGCAGGGACAGAACCACGTTCCGCGATTTTTCCCAATCTCTAGCTACAATAACGAGACTGTCATCACGTTACTCATTGTAGCGTCAATTAGCAATTATTCTGCCTACCTCTCTCGGATAATCTACCGTAGTGACGGCAATGTAACGTAACGTAACGTAATAATCGTCGGCTTTGTGAGTTTCAAAATCACTGACCCGATAGTGGAATGGAATGCAATTTCAAATTCCATTTTCATCATCATTCACCGTCATTAGCTCATAACGTTTGTAATATAGTATGACCATTTTAAGTGTGCAGTACAAGGTGGCGTTGCTTGTCAAGAAAAGTTGCATCGATATGTGTAACTTGGTACATTTGTTTTAGTTCTTTGTTATCCCGCCTGCACAGATAAGTTGGTTGAAGTGTGTTTAGATATTTATCTCCAAATATTTCTATAGTGGGCCAAGCTGTAAGCAATGGCTCCTACTTGGTTAATGTCGTTAATAAGTCTTGCTTTTTCGTCTTACTAAAGTTTAGTTGTACTTAGTTTTTTACACGTTACTAAAGTTCCTTATCACAATAAGCCTGTATCCCCACTGTTTAGGCACACGTCTCTAGCGGGCGGCGGGACCAGTTTGGGTTTGGTGGATGTCCTCCAAGTTTTGGTTCTAGGACATGTTGGCCTGACGATATTTACCTTCTCCGTTTTGAAAGCAGTTGTTCTGATTTTTCGGATTCATGTGCGTAATTAATATTATCATGTTTCCGTCACTTATTTAGGTATTGTTAGGTGTAACCTGAGTATTTACCAATCCACCTACTTTTTAACGTGCTTGGAATGATGTTCCTAACTACAATCTCGTACAGTCTGGCTACTAGAACAGTTATTTCTATTGGTAAGTAATCTTTGTAACGTGAATGGAGTACCTAAGTACACTTGAATAAAGATCATTTAAGAATTATGTGTAGTTTACGGTTTACTGTGTTAACACTATCTAAAATTTTAATCAGCAACTAGCTCGTAAGAATGGAGAAACAGTCGTTTTGTGCGATTATGAAAGTGTTTAGAGACTTCGCACACTGTGCGACCACGACTTGTCGCATGACCGGTCGTTATCTTGAACAAAACAGTGAGTTGTGCGACCAAACATTCTTTTTGCACGCGTAGCATGACCACCGTAGACCAAAAAAAATAAAAGTCCTGTCATGTCACGCAGAAGGACGAACGAAAGAACCAAGAGGTTACAATGTTAAGTATGACAAATATTGCATCCTGTTTTAAGAATTGGTAAGCGATCAATGTGCATTACAGGTATTCAAGTAGTTTTGTGTCATTACCGACCCCCTAGGCAGTCTATGGGTTGTTCGAATCCTTCCATAATTCAACATTACCTACAACAATTTATATACGGCAACCGTAAACTTACGGTACGGTAAGTCCTGTCAATGTCAGACGACCTCGACGGTCGTTTGACATTGACAGGACTTTTATAAAAGCGGTTTATGATGTAGAACTTTCTTCTGGATGTGCGGACTGTGCGGTTGACTTTACAGTCCAATGCAGCAAGATTGAACATGTTTTAATAGTATGATTCAACAATCGTGCGTTTGCACACAATAACAATGCTCGTAGTAGATAAGCAAAGGGTTTAAGGTATGCTATGACATTACCATGTGACCATGTCCTACTTTCTAGACATTAGGTATAAAGTGCCTACATGATTAGGTAAAGGTAAGTATTCATGTTTTTCGTAAACAAAGTACCGTTTTGTTTAGTCTGCTGAAGACCACTCAACAGCTAACACCACGATAAGTAAACATGACGTTAATGACGGTTATTTTAAATTCACATCTCGTTTGTTTGTAAATACTGATCATGAATTAGGAAAGTACCATGGGTTAGAGCAGTAGTATCTACCATACCATTCAGAGCGACAGACTATATATGTATAAGTTGATAGGTATGTGCACCACTAATGCGTAACACGCTTTCTATCACACTCCAAAGGGTTTTCGTAAAATTAATAATTGATTGATCTATTTTATTTGAATAAGTCTTCACGCAAAGATGCTTGAATTTTCAAAATTCGTTACTCCGTTGGTTTATCCACGATACACGGTTGTACGTGAGCCAAGTTGTGTAACGCAGTAATTATTGGTGGGCACTAGAGCAGTAAACACACTGAACATTCATTATCTATGCATGCTTGACAAGCCACTATTTCTATAATCGTTTCATCAACAACAGTAACTAGATACCTATACGTATAAATGCTCAGCTCAAAACAACACCTTAGATTAGAATTCGGAATTCCCAAGTAAACGATAACTTAACATCACGGCTGTAATACCCGAAAGGTTAGGAAGAGATGTACCTAATAGTACATCCAAATTTCGCCAGTTTTTTGGAAGTCTCATATAAAAGGGCGCGGACCATTGCCGTCAACCGAGCTCATTTCATAATATGTGGCTGGTTCTGAGAATTTCAGCAGGAAAAAACGCAATAAAACTTTGGCCGACCACGGAATCGAACCCAGCACCTCATATTCAGCAGTAGAGCTTGCGACCACTGTACCAACGAAGCAGTAGGTAGCTAGATATTTAGTTGGTCAGCTCAAAATAATACCTAAACGGGAGCTCAGAATGTCTAGGTAAACGGAATTTCATTTAATTAAAAGTGAAATAATACGCCAGACATGCTTCAGCCGTCTCGCAACTCGAGGACCTATCCATCCATCCATATAATTATATAAGCTTAAAAAGCGTTGCCTATTTCTACAACAAATCCCAACATAATTGACTTAAGGAGGCTGCCCACTACACAGCATTCTCAATATATTTTTATTAAACTTTTTTACCAACTTCTAAGAAATTATATATTCTAATTGTCTATTTAAAAAAAAAAAGTCGATCAAAAATGTTAAAAAAAAATTACATCATCGTCTTCCTGTCCACAACACCGTACCACACGTGTACCATTCACTGAACGTATCAGGCAAAAAAATTAAAACTGCTGACAGAATGTTATAATGAGAAAGTACACAATTTTATAGTATCAAGAAGATATCAGCAAACGGCGTGCCTGTATGGCCAGATGTATGAACGTGGACGAGGCGAAGGAGTATGTAAGAGTCGTCGCAGGTGGCGTTCTGTAGGTTCTGCCTACTTCCTTGGGAAAAAGGCGTGATTTTAAGTACATATGTATGCGCACTATTAAATTTAGATGTCCAAAAAGCGAGGCGACGGACCTATAATCATATAACTTGTTTGATTTACATCTTAGTTTAGTCTGAACCTGCAAAACTTAGTCACCATTGTAAAAAAGCTCAAAGCTCAGAAATGATTCACCAGGCGACGATGACATTGTATAACTAAAATACGATTCTTTAATACTCCGCTAGCATCTTGTTGACATAATAAAATTACTAAGTGTAAAGTAGCAGTTCTTCTCAAGTGATTTATCCTTGAGTAAGTAATAATAATTACAGTAGGTAACTACGAATATACGGGATGTTTCTTTGTCAAGCCTACCAATGTCCGGCCAAGGACAACCGTTGAAAAGAGTTTGGTAACGACGGCGACGGCGACGGTTAAAGAAGCTGTGCTCAGAACACGAAATGGTGATCGCTTTGAACCGTTTCAACTGATCATGGTCAAGGTTAATAAAATTAAAATTTTCGATAACTTTTAGCAAGTTTCAATCTACGTTTGTGATCTGAGAGTAATTTAACATCGGCGGCGATCTCTCGCGTCCGGCCTTGGTTCAAGCCATGGTCCGGAGCGAGAGGGAATGGGAAGCCGTCACCTCCTTCTGCGAAGCAGTCATGCTAGTGAAGGAGGTGGCGGGACGTGAGAGGGAAAGAACCTTACGTCCCAGTCGCCGCGGGAGACGCCCTGGGGGTTGGGGGTCACGTGGTGGCTCCCGGCCACCGTAAGCGCGGGCCTGTGGACGGCGAGTTATGGGCCAGCTCGCCGTCCGGCCGTCTTATGTCGACAGGCCGTGCCGACGGCGCGTTCGTGTTCCACGCGCGCCTCAAAGAGATGTCAGCAAATAAGTAGGAGTCCGCAAGGGCTGATGCCTGCCAGGGCTGCGGGACTGTTCGAAAGAGATACCGTGGCCCTGGAACACAAAGGGCAAAGAAGGAACATGGATGGGTTTTAGTCAGTACAAGTCTGACACTCCCTTCCGCTCCGCCCAGAGTGGGGGGGGGGGTCATTTGATGATTTCCCATCCGGAAAAAAAAAAAAAAAAAAAAAGAGTAATTTAACATGCCTAGAGGTAGAATAAGAATTGTAAATGACCACAAAAATAAATCATTCATTTTTCATTCTCTTGCCCTTATCCCAATTCATTTGGGGTCGGCGCAGCATGTCTTCTTTTTCCATACTTCTCTATTACTCGTCATCTCGCCACATTAATAAATCAGCCTATATATTTTTACTGTCAGTCTGCTAGCTAGATCTAGAATATTATGTTTCATTATCAGCTGACGTGATTTATAAATAATAACAAATACGTCGCAAAACACACGTTCTATCACTACATATTATAAATATACTGGTTTCTACGACGGTCATCAAGTTTAGACATAAACATTGGTCTAAACGTCTTCTAATAGCCTCGCAGAAATGATTGAAATGTTGTTTTTGTACCTACCGTCTAGGCAAGTCCATGTAGGACTACACTACTAGGTACTGGAATACCAGTAAACTGTAATTATTTATTTGTATGACAAAATACTAGCAAATACCGGGAAAACATATTATAGGGAAAGATATTAATTAGGTAATATGCGCAAGCAAGAATTATTAATTGGTGGTCAATGTTCATTCCTCTTATAGACATTAGGTGCTATAATAATAAATTAATAATACAGCGGTACTATTTTATTCGTCAAAGAACTTATTGTTTTCAAGTTCACAATTCTCCTGCCTTTATCCCAATATATAAATTGGCAGCATGTTTTCCTCTTCAACAGTTCTCTATTACTCCTGATTCACACAGTTCATTCATCGTTTCTTTGGTCTTTCCCTGCTATAAGAGAGCCATCCAGATTCACTCCCTCCAAAATGCATTTATGTGTTGCTTTCCCGCTCACTTTGTCAAAGAGCTCGCTCTCTCATCGTTCATAAATTGCACTTCGTGTTTTGCAGGCCATTTCTATCCACAATCAGGTAGAACAGGCAATGCCTCGCTCCGGAACGGAATCAGATTACAAGTTTATCTGATGACTTAGGCCTTCATCGTACCTATGTATACCTACCTTCTGTACATAATGTACCCATTTCTCTGAGAAATAATCTTGATTGATAGAGCCACTTTACT
This sequence comes from Noctua janthe, assembly GCA_910589295.1. NCBI lineage: Eukaryota > Metazoa > Arthropoda > Insecta > Lepidoptera > Noctuidae > Noctua > Noctua janthe. The sequence goes on from OU342552.1 coordinate 11,645,790, forward strand.
GTACGGGTAGACACTTTGAACAGTGGTCTTAGAGGTCATAAGAAACATACAAACAGTTAGGTACCTATGTATGAGGAGGACTTTGCCTTACGTAGGGAAATCACAGGGTTCGGTCGTGCTAAAGAAATCTATTGACGTAAAAATGCGCATTTCACCAATAATTATGCGTGATTGAATTAGAATATAAAAGATAAGATTAGATTAGACTGCAGATTTTTTACAATTACCTAAATTGATTAAGTCCTTACGATAACAACTTGATGAGCTAAGACTGGTTGAGTTGTTATATTTTTTGTTCAGCATAGCGAGAACCATGGCATAACTTTGAACAGATCTATGCTCTGCTGTGGACTGCGATAAGTTACGTTGATTGAAACGCACAGCGGTTAAATAACACCTAGTCTGCAGTAGGTAACCAAAATGACCAATTCGCTTCAGAAATATTTTGAACAGCATTCCTATACAAATACATAAACAACAATATATTGCAACGCTATGAAAGGAAAGTTGAATACGCTACTTTAACTTACAGTAACACTGACATATGCGTGCATTAATATTAGTTTCACAACATAGCTAACCGTAACAATAAACAGAAAACGGAAAAATCCGATACTTACTTTGTTAATCTGTTAAGAAAAATCCAAAATCACATGTATACTATATCACATTGGTTCATGGTTAACGGTAAACCGTAGGAGCACGGTATTAGTATTCGTATGTGGCGGTGGCCAAACTCGTATAGTACATGTGTCCGTACAATCGTTTGGTCGCCCGCAGACTGTCGGCGCGGTGTTGCCAAGACTGCGAGACGGTATCACGACGATTAGCCACGTAGGTACCCTACTTGAATTGAAAATTGAGCGCTAAATTGAGCCCTGTGGTGGCTTACGAGCTTTTTGAAAGGTATTTGAAGGTCTGGGTATCGGTTAAGGCAATATAGTACGGTAGAGGTTCTATTTGGATGGCTTTGCCAACCGAGTTCTGCGATTGTAATAAGTAACTGTTGAATTTCGTTATGTTATTGTATCATAGAGCGCGACGATGTACCATTAGTACCTATTATACTCATTAACCATAAAACATTTGCCTCTACAGATTTCATGAAATAATTATTGTAACTCTGGTACAAACAAAACTGTTATCAAAACACGAGTTTAGTAGGGTACTCTTCCTCCTCTTCAAGTAATAATTTACTTTATTTAAATTATATTCTCAATTAAGCAAGCGTTATTTGAATGTTTGAACACGTACGCCTAACTTTTCTTTGTGTGAATATCTGTGTAAATTGTGTTAGGAAATTACCTTCGGCTTAAAAGGATTACGATTAAACAAATATAATTCTCCAACGGGTTTATGCCACGCTTATGTTTAATTAGGGTGCACTGGGTTTGTAACATTCATTATGAGTGTATAAATTATTCAGAAGACAAGCTTGTTTTAGAATAGAGGCATTTATGTGAGTCTGAGAGAGAAATTCTGATTATCATTTACTACAGCCGAAGGAAGTCTGCTGTTGGACATAAGCTTTCGCCATATCGACTAGCCCTGTGGTTAACACGTCGAGCGGATTGCTGTGGTATTGCTTTTCCGTCCTAGTGGATGACCGACCCAATTTCCTAGTGAAGTCCTCAAACCTCGGCACTATAATAACAAGACCTCTGTAACGTAGTTCCACTATTTCTGCCTTTAGCTCTGCAAATGCAGTTGCTTTATTGCTGTACCGTGCATGTAAAAAATAGATTCAGCTTCTTTTTAAATGTTTTTATTATTGTGTGCACTGAAAACACGTGGTGATAACCGCAATATTCTAAATTTAAGTCCTACTTACTGGTATCACTAGAAGCCATAATACATATACTTAACAGCTGTATAAGCGTATCGACCGAGATAAAGTTTCGCAATAAATAACAGCTAACGTCACGAGTTGCAATGACCGTGTTCAATATCGGGTCAGTATTCGCATCTTGACTCACGATGCTTCCTTTCCCTTAATAGTATATAATAGCATTATGATGCTGTGTAGGTAACCATCGGGCGACGAAAATAATGGCCACTAATGGCCAGGCGCACTCAGTCAGAGTAGAGTTGATCTTTGCACCTACGCGCCAATTCTAACAATTTGTTTTTGTTATTGAGTTATATGGTCTGTCTGCAGTTGCACTGTATCTACTCTTATTCAATTTCTGAATATAGTGGAATGAATAAGATATCCACCCAAATTAAAATAATATTTTTATTTGTAGAACATAACCAAAAGTACTGATGTCAATATTACTCAAATAAACGCTGTCTCTTACCGTCAACGGCGTACAAATATTCTACTTAAAATTGTAAAAATAATTAGAAAAATATATTCAAAACTAATAAATAAACCTCAACTATAATAATTCAAAATGCATAGCCAGCTATCATTATAGTGCTATAATTAATGAATAATGATACTTACCTGAGTTTCAAAGGTAAGTCTAAATTCAGCCACTACCTCATTCAGGAAAATACACCAATTTTGTTTATTCCAACTAGGTCCCAAAGTCAACGTTCTCCGTCTGATGCATTTCCGAAAACCACAGATAACAAAGTTTGTAGCAAACTTGATTGTCTGCGATCTGCAAGGCTGTAGGCAGGTAACTTAAACTTAGGGAAAATCTAAACTTTATTATTTCTCTGTAACCTGGCGTGCTTAGGGCGGGCCGTAGCGGAATATTTGTTGTATGATTGATACGATTTTCTAGAACTGCATCAGACTGACCGACCGACCGACTGTCTGACTGATCTGCATCGTCAAGTTTATCTATACAACATTATTTTTAGTATATGCGAAACCTGAACATAGTTTGTTCAGAATAAGTAAACGAATCGATTCCAATAATTTTTAAACCATGTTATATTTTGTCCCAAAAATATTAAAAAAAAATTACAAGTTGGACACCGAGCGACACTTAAGTACCTATCGCAATCATTTAGGTACCTACTGCCAAATTATTATTATCAATGAGCTCAAGACGACGCTGGAGCCGCGTGCGCGGCGGTGCCGCGTGGTGGTCACGTTTTTGTACCGACAACCAGGTAACAGAACAACCATATAACTTTGTCATTTTTCATGATACAGTTTTGAAATTTTGTACATCGATTCTTTACATAAAAATACTAGATACACGTGATCCAAGAACACGTCTAGCCAATGGCCATCGCTTTTAAAGCTGATATGGTTGGCAAATCGCTACTTCACTTTTGTGTTTCGGCCCCGTGACTAATAACAGGCAGGTCGCACTGATTGAAGACCTTAGTCTTTAGGTTCTGTAGAATACGCGACGAGAAGACTTGACGAAGCTTCTCAACTGTTACCTCACCTCAGAGTAATTTCAAGCATAGCTCTTGGAGTGACTTTGAATAAAGTATACGTGGCATAAATTAAAGCATTGTAAACTGAACATACGGTTAGCATTGAAACATCCAGCTGCAGTATCCATTTAAAGATCGGTAAGCCTATAAGGAAAAGATGAGATGATCAACAACATTCATCGAGATTTAAAATATTCTACAGAATATTCAATTCTTGTGGTACATCAAGGATTTCCTTCCTTATACGAGTACCTTTTGCAGTAGTCAATGACTGGATAAACGCATTTGTCATAATTTCATTATAATACGAGTACTTATATGAAATTTTGGAGCAATGCGGGTTTCGGATCATGCAACCATTTTTACGAATGAGTAAGTCAGTGACAATTATACTTCTTCATTGTCCAAGCATTAGCTGTTCCCAACAATACGTGCAGGGGTTTCTAGGCTCACATGTCTTCCAGTAGACTTATTCGGGAGCTCTTCAACCCAGTTACTATATAACAACACGCCAGTGACGCCACTGACCATTGGTACCTTTAAGCACATACCGTACAATATTCCACTAACCTTGTAAACATTCGTAAATTGGTTTGTGGAAGTTTTGTCTACCATTTAACATCTGCCTAAATGTGTTATTAAGTGGCAATTGTAATTTATTAAATGGTCACGAGTTTGGCCGTGGACAGCCATTGCCATCAATGTACAATGAACTGAGTTTAACCAATAATTAGGAAACCATTCAGCGAACACAATTACCCTTCAGTAACGTGAAGTTAGCAGCTGTCGTCTATTTGCTAGTTTTATCGTACAGGCAACTGCATAATTATGGTAACAATTCGAAATTGCTTTTATGTCGAAATAGTGTTTTTGAAGCGTGAGGGTTGCCACTGATTTACGGTTTACTGTACGAGATTTGCTGAACAAAATAGATGTACGATATTATTTATTCACTAGCTGTCGCCTGCGACCTTCGTTCGCATTTGAAATTATAATTATGCAAAAATAATACTTCCCCTTTTGAATCGGATTTTCTTAACAGTTTCAAGGGTGTTAATTTTTTTGCACGGAACCCTAATTATTTTTCTAAAATAAAAGTAGTCTTTGTTAGACCTTATAACATGTGCAACAAGTACCGTATATACTTTCATAAGCATTCAGTAAAAAGCTGTTATTTTGATATTACAAACAGACACTTCATTTTTATTTATTTGTATATATGTATAGATTCATTATCTTAACAAAACGAGACTGCTCTGTGCCTCGGAGAGAGAGAGACAAGATTAATTGTTGAATGGTAAATGATATAATCGATGGTAATCGTAAGGGGTAGTCGAAAATCTGTCAAATGCCTCATAGTATTGGTATCCAGCAATTTTGCTGTGGAGGTCGGAGGAGCTCCATATAAAATATTGATACTCAGTTACAAGTGATCAAACTGGTAGCCAGCCCAACTCCAGTTTACAACCACTTTCAGAACTGTTGTTCCATTAATTCGGGGCACTACTTGTACATTCCGATGACTGGTTGATTAACCAATAATGACCATCCATTTGGTCCTTTTTGATGACCATTGGTTCTCCGAATAAAAGAATAGTTAAACTAGCACATAGGCGATAATAATATTAGGTAGATATCATGACTTTACCTCCCAACGACAAGACCGATTTTCTATTCTGGATTTTGATACGATTTTCATAAGAGAGCAGAGCATAAAGTAATACGGAATCATCATCTGCCTAGCCTTTTCCCAACTATATTGGGGTCGGCTTTCAGTCTAACCGGATGCAACTGATTACCAGTATTTTACATGGAGCGACTGCATATCTGACCTCCACAACCCAGTTAGTACTGGGTAATACGATACCTAGTTCAACTGGTTGTCAGACAAAGACTGTCCAAAATAAAGTTTTATGAGGTTACAGAAGTCTCGATGTTTTGCAACGTCGCGTCGCGCGTCGCCATTGTACCCGAGCGAAGCAGCGGTGGGGTAGGTCACTAGTATTTTCATAAAGAAGGTAATGAAAGGTAAAATGCCCAGGTTCCCCATGTTACTATCTACGGGGTGGAAGGGACACCGACACGAGAACGTTTACCACGTACTCAGCACATCGTTCTGAACCCCCCACTTAGAAATTTTTGGGGGGTTTATTTATTTTCTGTGTACTACGTGGTAACCGTTTTCGCGTCGTTGTCCCTTACACCCTGTATTTATTTTAAGTTGGAATTTTGAAGTTAATGAGCAACACAAACTCGCATCATTTACGCTAACCAAAATGACGTATAGCTAGTTTCTGAATCCTTTATTGTATCCACTTTATGATGCGAAATACCTATCTTCTTAGTAGTTCGAAGTCAAGAGACATTCATAAAGTTGTTGTTGATAACAGTGCAAGATTCGTAGATTACGTCATTTGAGAACCGGTCGCTTGACCCATTGCCTTCATCTTTATTATACATAATGTAGTCGACATGATTGTCTGCATGTCATAAATTTGTCAGATAACGTCTAGGTACGTTTCAAAGGAGTTTTGTTATCGTTATCTTTAGCTACGACCCTTGGTTTCTGCAGGATTAAAGGTCCATTCCTGTGCCATTCTTACCTCAATTATTATCATCACAAAAGGCAGCCTTTTTGGATAAAATAGGTAACTGCTAAGCAGTGGCGAAGGTTACATACAACTCGATTCCTACCGGCTTCCTTTTGGAAAATGGCACAGTCAGTGTTCTATAGACAAATAATAAAATATAATTACATTCAAGATATGTACTCCGGCTTACCTCTTACAAAAATTGACCCTTCGCTACTGCTGCTGAGTATAGGTCATTTTTACTTGTTTAGTGTTAACCTTACCGTGGTCTACCTGATATGGTTCTTTTTATGGCAGCGTACCTGTCATATCATTGGTCTTTCTGTCTACTGTCGTGGCCAATCTTGGTTTTTCGTCTAGTAACTCCATCTGCCGTGCCACATTTAACCCAAATTATAATCGAACTTGGAGCAAGGGTAGTTAATCTGCTAGTTGCTTTTCTTCTTAACCTGATGCATTCCTAAAGTGGTTCAAAATATGCCGATATACCTAGTATAGTATAGTAGTTCCGTATGGTATAGTCGTGTAACCCCTTGCCCACGAGTTACTCGCACAAGCGGCATACGATTGACGACGAGTGCGGAGAAAAGAAATATTATTTTTAGTTAGAGCACCGAATGAAAGAAGTTTTTGAGTTACCTTAACTTGCTGAACGACGACGGCAGAAAAAGGTGAAATAGGCACGTGTCGCTACGCAAATTACGCAAGTCGCGTCCGAAATCTCATCACCCGAGGCCGTGGTCGGGGCCTTAGATGTCTTGTAGATTTGTAGACACAGACAATTGAACAAACATAAACTTAACTTGAAACACTCCGTCAATATACTCCTAATTAAAATGTAATTGGAACAAGATTGTTTAGATGGAGAAGATTCATCGCCATTTTTATTCGGCTGTTATACTCGTATTTAGATGGAGAAGAATCATGACGATTTAAAGGAGTATTTTGAAGAAGATCATCCAGGGAAGCACTACTAGTGATTCCACGACAAACAGCTAAGTTCCGTGCCTATTTGCACGGTTTCTCGGAGGCCCCCCAGAGGAACGCCCCTGTAATTACAGGCAGAAGAGACATTTTAGCTTTATCTCTGTGATCGCAAAAAACCGAGGGTGCCTTAGGGTCAGTTTTCACCAAGCGGAAAAATCTTCTCGCACTTTTTTGATGCCATTGAATTACGGACTGTATAGCCTTATGTATTATGAAGAAAACGTGTCGAACGTGTCGTGTCGCGCCGATCCCCAATAGAATGGGACACGGAAAGAAATGATTGACTTATGTATAAAACTCGATGTAGACATTAAGCGTCTCCACGCGCGTGCTCGAGGATGCGCGAGCGCCCAATTTTATACTGATGCAGTCCTTTTTTAGATTTTTCCACTCGGGGGAAACTGACCCTTAGAGTTCATTAGCAACCGTGACCACTCACCATCTTGCCACTTGGCAACGACCACACTTACCCATAATGGAATAAAAAATCTCGGTTGCGTTATTTGCATTGTACACAGATGTAAAGTCTCATTTCCTGCATACCTTAGAACAAAAACAGTAATAACACGTTTCCTTTCTGTTCAACAAGCAGGAAAAATCTAATCAAAGTTTTGACATAATCACTTATAATTAGTTCTTCAATACATTTGCTTCGAAACGTATGGAGCCCATTTAAAGTGAGTACCCTGTAAGCAAACATTTTCATAAATACACAGTACACAGCATTCTTTTAATTCGTCTTATGTTAGTGCTGAAATAAAAGGAGTTTAACTTAAGACCCTACTTATAATCTACATTCTCTTGGGTTTGTTTAGTTAACCACACATCAAGAAAAAAATAAAAAATTAATGATCCTTTGAAGTCTCATTATTTTTACATTTCTAGAAATATTTTAATGATCTTAAACATTTATATTATTAAACAAAAATATGGGGAACTTCTCCACTCAGCATCGAATACAAAAAAAAATACAAATATAGGTCACAATTAGCGAATCCATTCAATTGTTTTTATAAGTTGCCTTCCAAATCTTTCGGATTGTGATTGCAAGTGTGTGACGAAGTTGGCTTCTTTATTTGTTTCATTTTATGACTGATACAAAAAAAAAGACTTTATAAGCATCGACCCATATTTTTGGGTGCAGCTAAAGATATTCGTATACTGGTCAGACCGGTCCCAACAGGTTTTGTGGAAATGTGATGAGTTCGTCAACCGTTTGCGACACAACACTGAGTCAACAAGCTACTAAGAGTAGGCTACTCACGATCTTGAGTCACTAGTATCTTAAATTTTCTGTAAAAAGCAGTTATCTGCGTTTAGACTAAGTTAACAATGGATGATAGATTATTTACTTATGTTCTAAATAGATCTTGAACTGTACTCACTTCAGTTAGATGTGTAATATGTGAACAAATTTTGAAGTAGGTACCACATTTGCCTAGCCTTTTCGCTGCTATGCTGGGGTCGGCTTCCTGTCTAACCGGATGCAGCTGGGTACCAGTATATTACATGGAGCGACTGCCTATCTGCAATCCACAACCCAAACAATACCCCTCGGTAAGACTGGAGTTTCGCGTCACTGAATACCTGTTACGACTGTCAAATATCCAAAAGTTACAGCAGGGACCAATGGCTTAACGTGAACTGTTTAATTATCTACTTTTGAGATTGTAACTCTGAAATACAGATGTCCCTCTAACCAAAGCGTAATTCATCCTTAGGTTATTACGACGGTACACAAACCTTTCTGGGGATGAGCATTTGGTAGAATCCACCACGCGGGTCCGGTGCAGATTGGTGTATGGTGTGCTGTATATCACATGTATTCGATGTTTTGGTGGCCGGTTCCCTCGTGATTTGCAAGCACAATTTGGTCGATTTAAGTGATTCTCTTTTCATTTACTAAGGAAGGTGATAACATGGACCTAACTGTGCTATAATCATACTAAGCATGGTTGTACATTTCATATTCAAGCGTATATTTTGGGAACACAGTTCAATTTATATTGTCTGAAGTTTTTTGGTTTGTAAGTATGATTGCCTAGTGATATAACATAACATCACGCCTATTATCCCAGAAGGGTTAGGCAGAGGTGTACCTACATCCACATTTCGCCAGTTATGTTTAAGTCCCGTGTAATAGGGGCGAGCCAATTGCCATCAATCGGACACAAATTCAGACTCCGTGGCTGAAACTGAGAAATTCCTGGTGGAAAAACCCAACAAGACTTTGTCCGACCTGGGAATCGAACCCAGGACCTCATGCTCAGCAGTCCGCTTGCGATCACTAGACCAACGAGGCAGGCAATGAGTACTGTATTGAAGAACAAAGTATTTGGGCGGCAACAGGTGCATTGTTTACGCTACCAAATTAACAGAAGTCTTGATTTACTGTAAAATTCAGAAAGTTGTTACTTTAGCACATCATCTGCCTAGCCTTTTTCCAACTATATTGGGGTCGGCTTCCAGTCTAACCGGATGCAGCTGAATACCAGTTTAGTACTGGGTACAGATGAACTGAAAAAAGACCTGAGGGCAGCCCGGGCCTGGGGGGCCTGGGGGACCTGGGGGGGGGGGTGTTCCAAATATGTGGACAAACGTTAGAGAAAACAACGTTGTCATTCCCGTTGCATGTCTTAGTAGAAATATGAAACGCATTGAAAGCGATTCTTACTTGTCTTGGTCATTATTATAGTGGCTTTACTGATTCCGCTTTCGGCCACTATATTTGTTGTTGTTTTTCATACCTAGGTTACGTTTGTTATTGTTTTCCAAACGTAGGTAAACTTTTACTAAAGAAAATCGTGTTTTTAACCATCTTCATAGTAACGTTTTGTATCCTAGTCGCCGTCTGTTAGCGTACATGCAAAGTTAACAAACAGGATCGACAGGTACTAAAAAGGGATGGAAAGAAATAATTTGAGTGAAGAACACACGGTTTATATATTTTAATCAAATATATTCCAATGTTATCTTAAAACATCCTAGTTTATCTAAAATACAAAATAGATTTAACTAAAGAACACATTATCAAATATAATCAGTCATTCGATCACTCAACATTTAAACTACCTATATATTAATTAGTAATATTAAATATCATAGTAATACAACATTGGAATGCATGATGATACCTTTAAAAATACAGTTAAGTTATTGAGTAAGAAATACTAAGGCAGTATATTCGAGCTACAAGTCAAAAAAAGAAAAATATACGTGTCAAAATGTTGTTGGTAGTTGACCCAATACACAATGGCTGATATTGGTGTTCTATGTTACTCTGCATTCAAATCATAATATGCCACAGTGAATACTTCCTTTTTTAAATAACATTTCAAATCATTGTGATTTTTTTTTAAATATATTTTAAAACTAGAGAGTGCATTTGAGAATTAAAACGAAATTGTTTTTATGGCACTGTTTTCCTTTTAGGCAGATTGGCGTAAGTGCCAGCCTCAATATTTCAAGAAGGCTCATCCTGAAAGCTTTTAGATCCTTATAGGCTTAAAATGTGCCTACTGACTGCCCAGAGAAAATGATTAGAGATTTACGGTGTTCACCACACCGCCGCAACACCTCTTGTTCAATACTTTGTAACACAAAATATTTGGTCGCTGTATGCAGTACGAACTACTTTACTTCCTTACTTAATCGAAATTAACTTATCACTAAAAACACTCAATTTAAACTAGGAAATGCAAAATTTCAATATCGTCACGTTGCAAATAAGACTTAACTTTGATCATTTAAAAATAGTCGTTCACTTTGTTCGTAAGTTACCTCGAGGTCATGTAATAATCTTATTTCTAGGATTAATTAATACTGCTACACAATAAATTTAACAGTAAAGTTTAAAACTATAACGAATTTTAACAAAAACAAGTCTTCGAAGTTTTCTGGCAGTAAAGTTCCATAGAAACAAGAATAGTTACTTCTAAATTAACGTTAGTATTACTGAACGTTTACTGTTACTGGGAGACTCAGCAAATGGTTTTATTACCTTGTAAAATAGTTACCTCTGCTATATTAATAAGTGGATATGGGGCGAATGCAATTACGGTGGTACTAGGGTTGTTTACTTAATAGTAAAAATATGTAATGTATTGTATTGTGTAACAGGCTGGTGTCCACAACTCCACGTTTAAAGCTTGTAGATATAGCGTGAAAGAAAAAAAACAAAAAAAATCTGTCTTTTTATTTTATGACAATTTCTTTTTATGTAATTTGTATTTCGAATCTCATCATTTTAAGATTTACGTCGTTTTGAGATTCGTACACTAAAACAGCAAAAAGTTATAACTTCTAGCCCACCCTAACTGCATGCAAGAAATATCACAAATAATGATAACATGTAAAAATACCAACCTTTTGTAAGGTTTATTTAATCTTTCCCAAATATAAAGCCTTTGGATACGCACCTACGTACATATAGTACCGAAACTGATCCGACTTCTAAGTGACAGTTTTGTAATCATGAAAGTATTCGAGTTGAGATCACTGAAACTAAATTACAAACTTATAACACAAATGTGCCTAAACCACCTGGAAAGCACCATCGATATAATAAAATACGTAAGTATATGTCAGCCCTATGTATTGTCAGCACATAAAGCTAGTGTTTCACTGTCATTGCATAATACTTTTACCGTTGTGTTAATGTCAATTGTAATTGTGTAAATTGCTCTATAGGCGATGTGTACGCTGCTCTAAAAGTTTCATAGATCTACACTTTTGTGATTTCAGCCTAACATTATAATTAATTTGCATTAACATTACCATCAATTAGCCGTACTGAGCGAGTATGAATAAATTATCACGTGTCTAAATTAGTTATAATTACTTGCATCCAATTTGTTCCCATACAGAAGCCTTATTTTCTCCGGAGAAATCGATTCTCCGGTTACTTTCCTTAATTACCTACCTAATTACTAAAATTAACAATAATATTAATATGTACCATACTCTAAAGTAAATTTTCGTGTATTTTCTAAGAGTTAACACATGAATACTAACAGTATTCGAACGAAGCAGCGACGTGGGTTCGTCGCCACACGACAATGTCAAACGTGTCGGATTAGAGGATTTTCCGGCACGAACTTGTGTGGTTGAACCAACGTCTACGCATTTATGCGGATCTAAACTCTTAATCCCGTGAAATGACTCCAAATAAGGCATACAAAAGTAACTTTTTAAACAGCGTACACAGATCTACTAAACATTATAGCAACGTGTGTTTATTGACTAAGATCTTTCTTCTAGTGAAGCGTAAAGGGATGAGCCGACGTTTCTTCTTAGCACCCAATTGCAGGAGCAGGTTCTTGGCCTCGGCGAGTGTGGCTGCGTCGGCGCCGTCCTCCACGCCGGAGATGAACCCACTCTCAGGCCGCGACAGCGCGGGCGCGTTGCCAGGCAGAAGCGAGAACCATCGGTCTATCTTTGCAGAGGAAGACAACTGTTGTATAACAAAAAACATTACAATTACACAAGTTATCATTACAATTTAACATGTTCACAACATAAGGAAGGACATCGCTGTTGTCTTCTGCATTGTTAGGACGCTGCTGAAAATTCGCTAGGCACGATCGCAGTGTGTTTGTGTTAGTAATCAAATTATGACATCATTTTTAACACATAGGTTATAGGCATGTACGCTGTATTTGTTTAATAAAAAAGTGGCGATGGTTCTCCTGAAAAAACCAGAATGAAACGGCTTTTTGGGTCTCTGTTTTATATCCAAACGACTAAAAGGTATGAGACCCTCACAATATTCACTTTTTCTTTAAGGGCAAAGTTTTTCCTTATGTATACTTTAGTAAAAGTATACAATATGTTCAAGCGCTACTGCGCTAACAAAAATATTGTAGCCAAACCTTACAGCGTCGAAAACTTGGATCGTATATTTTCAAATTTTGTTTCCTTGCGTAAGAACATGAAGTTTTTGTGAGCACCTGCTTAAGTGTGAAGTTTTCTTTCGTGTACCTGCTCATTACCAGACAAAGCATTCGTTTCAGGAGAAAAATATACCAACAATGCTGCAATTATTTCGTATTTTCTAGGTCTAGTATTATCTCTTTTGTCTAGCTTAGAACCAACGCCACGTCTAGGCAGCACAAAATATTGGCCCAAATATTTGCTAAGCGTTAGGACCTCACGAAGGATTCTTGTCATAACTATTTCTCATTATTCTTCTCACTTTCTCTTAGCAAAAGAAAAGGTGAGTATTTACTCGTGGTAACTTTGTAAGCTGCCACGTGGATACTTACTGATTAGGTCACATATTAGCTGTTCCATTTTCGGGTTAGTTAAGCAACCACGCTTCTTAGTTTTAATGAACAGACAACATTGAAATGATTGAATAAATGAAGCTGAAATAAACTTGTTTTGTATTTGGCTTATATAATTCTGGATCTAATTTAATAATTAAAAATGTCATTAATGATTTCTTTAATAATATTTTTGAGAAGTAGGTAAGCACATTGATACTTTTTGGAATAAATACATATAACGTTTTGACACAAATCTATACCATTACACATCTAAATTACAAGTAATTTATATTCAAATTAGGCTTAGAATCAGCATTTGTACGTTAAATAATTCGAAAAGACAGTCACCCAGTAAAGTAGTCTATTCCATCTACAATTATTACAAACTCATTTCCACTAGATTGATAGAACTTCTGTCTGCAAGTGTACAATAGGACCATCACTCATCGAGCTTTAAGTCTTCAAACCCGTCGACAGCAGGAAATGAGAGCTCCGTCAACCATCCAGACAACGGCACTAAGTTTTATTCGTGAATTTCTGCTTATTTTGTTGAAATAAGAAGTTATGTAAGGTTTTGTCTAGCAATAGTGAACATCAACGTTGTATCCAAATGAATAGTTCTATTAAGGTGGAAGCGCTAGGATAACCCACGAAATTAAAATTTTCTAAGTTTTTTGCAATTTGCAGGTCAGAGTCAGGTCCTACGTTGATGAAAAGTGAGTCGCGCAAGTAACACGTATTATAATCATTACAATCATTAATAGAATCCTCTTAACCCATTCAATAACTATTACATGAATAGGTCAAAGGAGATGTTTCGAATCGGGCCCAGTATGTGTACAGTTTTCCTCGAAAATTCGAGAAAAATCCGTGGAATTCGGGAAAAATACAGATAAATAGTTTAAATGCATACTATTCTTGTAATCATTTCATATTTATATCAATTATTTTTAACGACTTTCAACATGGCGTCTCACCAATTTAGGTACTCTATGGTAAAAAGACATTGTCAGTAAACTGTCTACTGTCACTGTGTCTTGATGTTCGGTTTGTTTGAATTTCTTGAGTTATTTTTAACAACCTCGCTTTATTTTTTAGATTTTTTTATTTAACTTAAATGACTAACGTTGTGATTCTCTTTTACAATGTAATATGACAGAAATAAACCTGTCAAACGTTAATAAAATCAATCAAGATGACAGCTTACCGCCATGACGGGTTATTGTTGTGTGTTGCAATTTCAAACAAAGCCAACTTAAAGTAATTGGATAGTTGAAAACTGTTTTATTTGTGTTTCCCCATTTTTGAGTATAGTGTACAAAGATCTGGCCGGGGCTCCATACATTTTGAAACATCTCCTTTCAATGGGGTTAGATTAACTTAGAGGGTTGTATTGATGATTTTAATTATTATTATAATTCTGTAATTACATACGTGTTACCTGCCAATTGCAAAAAAACGTAAGAAAATTAGAATTTCACGGGCTACCCTCACGCTTGCACCTTAAGAAATTAATAATACATATTGTTGTCGTATAACTGCATCAAAAGACTCTTGTACAACTTCAAGTACCCAGTGGATCAATTACAAATCTTCTTCCATCCTTACCTTTTGTAGGAAATTAAACTGTGTACGTTACAGCTTGGGTACGCTGTTGTCCGCGGGTTAGCCCGCGTGGATGGCGAAAATGATCACGCAGGAAGTTAGTACCAAGATAAAAGGTATTATATGTATTAATCCAGGTTATAAACTATATGTGTGCCAAATTTCATCCAAATTCATTCTGCAGTTTTTGTGTGAAAGAGTAACAATCATCCACACGTCCTCACACTCTTTTGTGTTTATTTCAGTGTAAGACTTCATGCTGTATTCCCCCATTTTAATTTTTAAACCTCTGTGGAAAAAGCGATTAGAAATTATTCGCTTTTCCAGTGAACCCCTACGTTTTCCATTCATTTTCTACTCTTGAAGCGTTAAGCAACGCCATTTTACGATGAATAGTTCTAATTCTGAATTTTGTTTTGGCCTGGCTTGTGAGTGTACATAGAGTGAATGGACGATGGACGTGGGGAGCCGAATCGTAAACACATTATTCCTATTGTGTATAAACAAAGAGTAACGGAGCGGAGAGATGGCCGCCAGCGAAAACGTGAAGTTTTTTTAGCGTTTTATATCAACCGTTGAATGTATAGACGTACAGCGAAGATACATACGTACAGTTTCTTACATAACCGGACATCTTGTCGGATGAAGAAAGGGTTAAGAGGAGCAGGAAAAGAGGTCAGATAACGCAGGGCACTGACTATACAATTACTAGTCTTAAAACCATGACATTAAGGTAGGTAATGTAAGGTTTTATAACTTACAACCAACCATTAGGCAGGCTGCTTATAATTACTTGCTGTTTCCTACATAAGTGCAATACCTACTCGGTAAAAACGTATGGAACAGCTGTTTTTTTTAAACCGATGAAAAATTTCTATGTGGAGTTCAGAATGATGTACTGAATACGCGGTAACCGTTTTCGCGACGGTGTTCACCCTTTGGGGTCACCCTATGGGCTCGTACACATAAACACGATACGACATCGCATCGTGCTACGACGCGGATAATTCTTTAATGTTTGTTTGACTTTGCCGCGTCGTAGCACGATGTGACGTCGTATCGTGTTTATGTGTACGTGCCCACAGGGGGACCAAAATCAGGAAAACTCGATTGATTTGACATTATTGCCCGTCTTCAAAATGAACAGAGCGATCCAGAAATATTATGTTGAAAATACCAATAAAATCATTCTCCTTATCACTATTTATTTGGGGTCGGCGCAGCATGTCTTCTTCTTTCATACTTCCCTATTACTAGTCACCTCAGCAGTCACCTCCTTTCTAGCCATATCATCCTTCACTCAGTCGATCGGTCGATTCTTTGGTCTTCCTCTACTCTTATAGCATCCACATTCATACTCAAAACTTTCCTCAAGACATTTTCCTCATTCCTCAGCATCACTTGCCTATACCACCGCAACCGATTACTACACAATTCTTCAGTCACCGGCGCACTTTCTGGTAGAAATACCAATAGTTATTAAAGACTTCTGAAATTCATCGAGCTATCCTAGGACTGTTATTTCGGAGACTGATACAAACAGCAGCGGTTTTACCCTGCTACGATCACTGATCCATCTGCTTCCAATATACTTACGAGTAGGTACCTGATCCGATTAGCAGGGATTTGGCTAGAGAATCTTCATTTTCATGTAATCTACTACTGGACTAATACCTGGATTCCAAGAGACTCCCGTGCTATCTGATCCTGGCCAACCAGCATGTAGCAATGATTACGATCCAGGATTGCCCATCAGTTGTAAGACAGATCCTTGTTGGTCCTGAGAAGGATAACTGATCCCGTCTCATAGTCGTCGTAGTTAATTCATCAGAAACGATGTCAGACTAAGTCAGGCGTTGAATGATTACCGCTACGTCAATCTGTATTCACTTGCATTGCAATTGAAACTAACATGGCTGCGAAAACCGCTTAGATATTCAGCTTGACATACCAATTAGACAGTATTAGCAACTTACTGATTGCACCACTTGCAGATAAGACATGGGAGGTTAACTATAGTCCTTTCACGTTTATTTTCAATCTGACAGCAGCTACCCAAAAGCAGCCTTATGCGAATATGATTAAAGATCACAACTTTTGACAGATTTGTCAGTGACAGGAAACCAACATCAACCTTATTTTTACTTCAATAAAGTTCTCTATGATTTGGACATTCTTGCCAAGTTAGAGGTAAACTAACTGCGAACGGTCTTTAAATTTGAGCTTGGAACGAATCGATTCTTTCGTTTTATGTTTTATTTGAAACTACGAATAGTACATTTTGATATAAGTGGGGAAACTTTGTAATAACAAAGTTTCCCCACTTATATCAAAATGTATTTGTGTGTATTGCATTCGAGTCGGAATTAACGCCCGAGCTGCCAGGCGAGTTTGTTAGGGAGGCGAGAACTGTAGTAACAAATCCCCACACTTATCAAACGACACTTTCACTACACTTTAGAAGAAATAATTTATTACAACGGAAAGTATTTTTACCAGCAATTATTATGAAACTATGGTTTAATTTGCTTTTGGTCCGCGCTGTGGTTTCGCCAGGTTGAAGAAGAAGCAAAGTTATGATGCCGCTAAACAGCCTAATATGAAAAATAGAAAATTCAAATATTTTTGAATTTAGAAGACAAATAAATTTTAATTTGTTCATAAAAAGATTTTTTTTTAAATAATTATGTTTATCTATGATATATTCTATTTATAAACAGAATTTAAATACTCAAAAAATATTTACGCCGTAAAGACGCATTTCTCTTCACCGAGATTTAAAAAAAAAAACACATTGCCTTCGACTATAGTCATTGGACCCATTTGGACTTAGTATTAGTTTGGTTATCTGTGGAAATTTTTGTTTCCGCACGTGTGCGGAAAAATATTAAAAATTCACGGGTGTGAAATACATTGCATGTTGAACCTAATCATGTGCGATAAGAACCAGTTTTCGAGAAAGTGTACAATAAAGTCATTTTTGGTGTAGGTATCTTTTTTGCGAACCACGTTTTCATTGACGATTTCATGGTTGATGAAATGAATTACCGTCTCATTTACAAATGGTGCAATTTTATCAGTTTATTATTTATAGGAATCAGGGATATTAAAACAACAATAATCTAGTTTTGTATAAGCAGTGTGCTATTTAATGATAAGGAATGATACGACGATTCGGATCACTTTGCTATGGTGTGTTTACGGTGGCGGATTCTATTGCTGCAGAAGACAAGTTTTCAATAAGTTTAAAACTGTTTGTAATCCATACAAGTATGCATAAACATTTCGGCTATTTTCTACACAAAGTGGTTACATGTTTAAGTCTAAAACATTGAACATTTATATTGTTTGAAACATTGACATCGCTGCTAACTAATTTTAATAATGCATCGTGTAACTATAAACACATATCTTTCTTTTTTTTTTTTGCTTTTTCATCTTTTTCTTTCTAGATAAACGGAGAATGACTATTTTTTAAGTTCCTTAAAATTATTGATTATATGTTATAATTTCTAGAAACATGGATAAATTGATATATTTTCATAATTACCAGATTAAGCTCATATTCAGAGTTTTCTAAAATGATTACTATATTAGGGTGAAGTTGGATATAATAATCGATTCACAAAGTGCAAAGCCAAGGGTGGCAGTAGTGTTAGACAGAGGATTAGTGAGGATTAGGTAAAGAGCACGGCAGCCTTGCCTCCGGGGCACTCTGCCAAGAGCCAATTTGGCGCACGAATATATTTGTATAATAACTTTCACAAACCCTTCTGTTCGGTGGCTGCGACACCCTTAACTTAGACATCATATAAACCAATGGTACAATGTCAATGTTCCTTTTTCGGCAAATATAAGGATTTCGTTACTTAACATTCTGCTGTTTTATTCTTATCTACTTATACTCTTTCTTATACAAATGGTGTGGTTTCACATTTTGTTGAACATGGTACCATCGTCAGCCCCCACCAGTTCTCTGTACCTTGCCCAAGTATAACATTACTATATTGACTAGACCGTTAATTTATTATTAAAAATAATCTGATTATTGACTAGAAGTCATCTCTTCAATACGATTCCTATCCTAGTGAAGGCATCGGTGCCAACACTTCCTGGAATCGCATCCATCTCCGCGTCGCTGATGCATCGCTGCAGCAGTGTGGTCATTAATTTGAATATGAATTCTCTTATAACGATGAACCAACGTCTGAATGCCAATATAGCGTCTTTTATAATTTAAAAATGATTTAAATAATACCGTTAAGTAAATCAAAAAGTTTTTTTTTTATTTGGTCCATATTTGCTAAACTTTGGCAAATATAAAATTGATATTATTATTTTTTTCTCTCTACATTAATTTCGAAATATTATTTATTTGGCATTATTTTGGCTCGCACGCTTCATACTTTACGAATACCTTCATTTTTGGCATTAGACATGAAAATATATGAAAACATAACATTTATTTAAATCGAAACAAGTTTGTAGCGAATGTAGCGCTGTCTTTTAAGAAGTAAGCTTGAAAACCTTCCTATAACAATAAGTTTCTATAATAATGTCAATCTATTTGATTAAGAATTAAATATTGTGTTGAATACCTAATTAAAACTAACGATATACACGGTTATATGAAATGAATCTGTTGATATTATGTTGAAACTAATCATGCATACATATAGACACCAATCTACGAAGTATCTATGTGACGACAAATCTCATTAGAACGCTATTGACATCAATTGTAACACTGTAAGTAAAACGTGACATGAGAATATTCGAAAGGAAGTATCCATTAACGAACTATTCTGCGACTAATATGAATATTCTCCAATATTGAATATCTATGAAGCGGTACATTACCTACATTAGGAAACAATATTCTCAAAAGAGTAACGAATACGATTATCACAAGGACTATATAAATCGTTGAAAAGCATAAAATCCTTGCGATATTAGACTATTATATTTTTATAGATCATCAAGAGCATAAATATCAGTGTGTAACTTGCACTTCATACTATAACAATATGGATCATAAACCTAAAACCTATACTTTAATGGCGATATGATAAAGGATATGTTCTGATACATACGGGTTTTCACATAAAAAATAATAACGTTGGACTAGTATAAGAGAACATGATATGTAAATAAATCTGACTCTTTTCCATTTATCGGCCTTCGCATCATGTGGCACAAGTTTGGCACCATCGTAAGTCTCAATCTTCAAACGAGAACACTATCTACCCTAAAACAAATATAAAACAACAGTATACATACAAAATATACCTACTCTTTGTACAAAAATGACGAAAATTATATTATATATTATTTTATAGAAGATACGACTAAATATAAATAAGGTTTTAGGTAACTTGACTCAGATCAGTTATCGTGGATTCAGTGCGCGTTCACTTGGTGGTGTGGCGTGTCCATTGGGATCGCAGTGCCGTCATCATCTCGCTGCGGTTGGGCACCTTCTCGCTGGTGGTGCGCGTGATGGGGGCCGCTGGTGCGAGCAGAGCCCCGGAGGCATGTGCGGGGGCCTGGCCGGGCACGCGCAGGGTGTGCCCCGACGCGCTTTGCGGTTCAGCCTGTGCCTCCACAACGTCTGATGCGCTCTCCGAAGGGCTCACCGGCACGATGAGCCGTACGCGTCCGTCCTCACCCGTTGCTGTCAGCGTGCAGTTGTGAGACAGCGGCATTATGAAGGGAGCACCTTCGTCCGAGCTGGAGCCGTCCGGACTGGAATCCTTCGACGTGGTCGGCTGGCTGTTATTGCTGTACAGAGAGTTCTCAGACTGCGCCACGCTCATGGCCTGCGCTAAGTTCCCCAGCTCGTCGTTGGAACTGCAGATTTCCTTGTATAACTGGTGGTTCAGTAAGCTCGCGAGATCAGAGTTGCTGTAGTGGTTGCTAAGCGGCGGGATAGTTGGGAACGCGTTGCAGTTCTGGAAGAACTGCTGGTTGTAGTTAATGGCTGGTGGCGGCTTGCTCGCTTCATTGCCGTTAGGGAACCCTCCCATATTTTGAAATTTCGATATCAAGTAGTTTTGTATCTGATCGTTGGTCATTCCACCGAAGCATGGGGCTGAGCTTGCACCATTGGCTGTCTCCTGGACTGGTGACGAACAAAATGGCGAGAAATTCATATTGTTGTTCTCCATATTTTGATTAACTTTTGTGTTCTGTGTGATCAGGTTGATCAGAGCTTCGGTGTTGGTCGGGGAACGGTTGCCGTTGCACATGGGCGCGCCGTCGGACTTGAACGCTTCGCTGTAGGACAGCTCGGCTTTTTTCTGAATAATCTATTATTGTTAACAGAAAACAATAGTAAGTAAATATCCATACAATTGAGTGAGTTAGATATTAGAAAATAAAAAGCAATTGAATAAAAGCATAAAAAGAGTTAACAAAGGAATTGGCAAAAAATACTCACAAAAATGACATCAACAAGCTACAGACCATGCGACACTTTCCTACGGGTTACAGTAAAGCTAAAAGTAAAGGGCTTTTTAAGTACGATTCGAATATTATGTAAATCCTCTGTGAATGTTCAAATTATTGTTTGGTTAAATGGATGGTGACAAATTAAAACAAATTTGCAAATGTGTGGAACACAACGAAATAAAACGGTAACGTCGGGTGGGATAGGACGGACATTGACAAATGGAGTGTCAATCTGTGGAGATTAGCGGTGAGGAACGGATGCTCGCGCTCGCTACGTAACACCCAACCCCAATGCTAACCTATTTACAGTTTACCTACTACTAAAAAAGTAATTGTGTATAACAACGCTTTATCCCGAAAAATGTCGTGAGTAAAAATTATTTGCTCAATTTCAGTAATAACTTTGCTAATATATCCACATAATTACGAACCGTAATTTTAAATTATAGCGTTATGACATTTCAGTTTAAAAATAATGGTTTTAACATTATTCCCACATTTTATTCTGGACATTAAGCTGCTGTTTATGTTTTGTATCTAATTGTTTTATATAAAAAGGGCAGGTAATTTGTCGGACAGATATGAACAACAGAAACGTAATGTGGGTTTAATTACGCAAATAAATAAGCTTAATTTCAAATAAACGGATAACAGTTACTAAACGCCTAGATAGATAAATGAGAGACTTAAAATACTAGTTAAACAGAGCTGGATTCTGAAATTGTCAATGGACAGCAAAGCTTAACTTACCTATATTAAGGCTAATATAGGTAAGTTAAGTTTTGTTGCAGAACTAGTAATAAAGTCAATCTAATTTTTTAAGTAAATTTAAGAGGTTTTGACTAAGAATTTGACTTATACAATGTTCAGTTAAACCGATACAGACAAATTGCGACACTGACTCGAAAACGGACATCTTACAAATACTTACTTCACTACATAGTATAAAAAAGTCGCTTCCCGCTGTCTGTCTGTCCCTATGTATGCTTAGATCTTTAAAACTACGCAACGGATTTTGATGCGGTTTTTTTTAATAGATAGAGTGATTCAAAAGGAAGGTTTATATGTATATATTGCACCCGTGCGAAGCTGGGGTGGGTCGCTAGTAAATAAATGAAGTATTGTACGTTGTCTGTAATCGGTCAGCAATGTCTCCGTTCCAGTCTGACGGTTGCTTAAAGCTTTCAGATACTCTAGCTCGAACTATGTTTTCTCTGTGCGGTTCATGCTAGGCCCTTAGGATAATTTTGTTTTTATTTCTTTTATTACTTGTTATGATTATTCATAGCGCTAAGTTAGGTTAAGAAAATGTCTGTAACAATGGTTTAATAATGGTTTCGGTCTAGATATATTTTTGATCCTAAAAGCTCCGAATTATTCACAGTTACGGGTCATTTTGGCACACCGAGTTTTCGAAAACATACAGTTTTGTTAAACGTCGACTCATTACACAGTCGATCAAAGGTACTTAGGCAAAATATTCTTCTGAAACTCGAGATGACTGATTCAAACCCACCCGGGACTGTAGGTATGCTTGACGGCCATCAAGCTATACAAAACCAGTTAATGCGGATCTCGTGTTGTACGGGAAATTTATAAAAAGCGAGGCCAAGATATACTGGAAATGTACAGCTTGATGTGCCGCCATGTTTACTATGGCGGAATGTCAATATAATTTTCAAACTTTTCGAAATGAGGAAGAAAAATCTATTACATTCATACAAGTAGCATTTCATAGGGTAATATTATTTTCTCACCCTGTAGATAGTTGAGGAGTTACTCATAACAAAATACGAGACGCACATGCCGTTTTACAATGCAAAACAAATAAAAAATTAGCAAATTAAAACAGGGTTACTAAAAGACGATCAGAGCACAACAATATAGTTATTAAGGTACACGTACATTACGTAGAGAGTCGTAAAAGAAGGGGATACTTTTACAAAATCTAAATCGCATGACTCATTTCAAACACTGGTCTCACCAAATGTACGTGCACCCTAAAACAATAAACGCTAAACGCTAACGCACATTTGCTTATTACCTGCAACTTTAAATGTAATTGTAATATGCAGATGCAGATGTTCACAAGAAAATGCTAAAATAAGACTTAACACAGGAGTCTTAACAAAGGTGCATTAACATTTTAAGAACTATAAACAAAAACAAAGTTATTGTCCTTTCACAGTTTCTTTAAGGCTAGTTATTATGTTGGCTACCCTTGATTCTCCAGAAGAACATTAATTTATATAAACCTCATGTTAGCCTTCTTACTAACTACCGGTAAATAAACTGTGAATGGACAGTACGCTGTCATTCATACCTGGGGCAAGAGTGTCAGTTGCTGGGCGTTGATTGGTCGAGAGGATCCTCGCTCTCGCTCTTGCAAGTGCGCCACCAGCGCTCCAATGTGCTCTAGCAGCTCTTTGTTGTGGACCAGCAGCTGGTGAGTGCGAGCCTGAAAGATATAAAATACAGACAATTGATCAATATATACAACATGTAACGTAATTAACGCACACCCTCAGACACCCCAATTAGTATATTATGTTATAATCATAATATATACACTGAATTTTTAGTTAAACATATATGAGCATTGATTATTGATTGATTTAGTTATACTAATTCCGGAAGAATGTTGTGGTCACAGTACAAATCCACGAACGCAGACAGTCGCACACGTAGGTATGAGGGTCTTGTTAGCCTAGTAGGTATTCGCTCGCGTTCGAAACGAGTTAACGAGTTTAGTTCAGTTTTTACTGTAATTTACGTAGTTTTAATTATTTTTGGGAAAAAAAAATACCTAAAATGAAAATTATAGAAATCGATTCAGTAAACGATTCTGAACAAACTAATTTCAGGATGTGCGTTAATTATGTTACATGTTGTATATACATATTTTATATTAAATGGGCCTACCCTTGATCTCAGTCTAGTCCTGAGGACAGGGATGAGGTCAAGATGATAATATATCATCAAGATATTTTATCACCATAATTCCCGTTCGCTCCCTTGAAGGGCTAGGCAGAGATGTATCCCACATTTCTCCATTCTCTATTCATTTTCTTATCTCACCTAAATCCCTGTCGTTGCAAAACGTTCATCGAAGGCCCTTATGCAAGCGAACAGGACAACTTCTTATCACCATACTTTTGGCGAACGTAAAAACTTAAAAAAAATACGTTTATTTCAGATTCTGAAACGATGAAGGCACACAAGCAGTCGCAGTAATTGCCCTGCCAGCATATCCATCTCTTTTGTTGACAGTACCAACATTTTGTTACAAAATCCCTTTGATTCAATGCATCGATATCGCGTATTAATTTTTAAGCCTTTTCATTCCGATTTCCAATCAGAAACTTCATTCAAACGCCGATCTAAAAAGTAATCCAGTCGCCGATGACAGAGTTAAAAATTTGCAATCTGACCAGAACAGTTTTCTACAGTTTTCCTTTTTCCAGTTACATTTTATAGTTTTGATTGTCACTCAGCTCGATTCCAAGTTTGAATATCTCGATGTTGACATTTTTGAAAGGGAATGGGATACAGTCCTAGAAGAGGGGGTTTTCTGTATCAAATTCACAGATTCTGCATTCTTCTGCATTTCAAAGAGCTTTCTATTGAGATGTGAAATAGTTCCATGTGTGTTTGACTGACAGACAGTTTTTAGTAGTGTAGTTCAGAATATGTGCTGGCAGTCTTTCTTAGTCCACTTCAATGGTTTATTGGAATCTTCACATATGTTAGAAGACATGGTCCATAGGGGGTTTGAGAGCAGCGGTGGGCCAGTGGCGGCGGCCCCGACTTACGAGCTGTAATTCCTGGGATCGAACGCAGGCAGGCGCATTAATTTTTGTAATTTATTTCATCGACACTGCTCTCAAAAACGGTGAAGTAAAACATTGTGAGGAAACCGGCAAGTACTAGAACCAAAAATTCGAAGACATATGACATCTACGAAACCGCACTGGGTCCGCGTGGTGGATTCCGTCTCATAGAGAGGACTGAGGAAGCCCGTGTCCCAGCAGTGGGAACATTATAGGCTGATTATTATAGGGGGTATCATAGTGTCGATGTGTAATAAGAAAGCCTGCCAGCTTGGGCCTATTCTAAACTCCGTTTCTGATCAACACAAGCGGGTGTTGAAGTTAGCGCATGAAAAAAGTCGTGGGCTTAGGCATTGTAAATAAAATACAGTAAGATGATTCAGGAGTTCCATTAGTATAAGTGTTGAAATGTATCCACATTATCGCAAAGTTAATAAAAATTCAATCTGCGTAGACGAAATGTTCACAATTACATCGACTTGTTGATCCGACAAATGAAAGAATAACAACGAGGGTACCAGATCACTATCATCCTACGCAGATTGTTACCAATCACAAGAATAAAATGGGTTTTCCAATGTCGGGGGGCAAAGAAAAAACGTATCTATTAAACTTCATCTATACAACAGGATTCCCCTCTTCATATATCAGCAAGACTTTATGGGTATTCGTGTTAGAGGAAATAATATATAACTTCTTTTAGTGTACTACTGGTACTTATCAGATAATGTTTTGCTGGTGTTTACAATTTTCAACGCTCCTGTAACCTGTCAGCCCCACGCCGGTTTCAGTAATATATTCTTTAGACAAGTTTCAGCGGATCCATAAATTAAAAATGTACAGTTACTGAACGTGGATAATCTTCCAATAGTTGTATTAATTCGTTAAATTTTTAGATAGTCTTAAATGAAAGTTACAGACCTGAGCTTCGCAGCGTGCAGCTTGTTCGGCAGCAAGCTGATCGCGCAACAGCAACAGTTGAGCCACTGCTGCGCGGGTCTGTTGCGCTTGTTGCTCGAGCCGTTCGCGCAACAGTTGAAGCTGGTGTTGCGCGCTGAGCGGTGTTGCAGACTCGCCGGCTTCATCACCATTAATTAGGTCCACCTTCGTCACACACTCAGGGAGATCTGGCAGGTTGATAGTCGGCGCTGGAGTTGTACGCTGCTAAGACAATCAAGAAATAATTTCTTTAAACATTGATAAAAAATAAATGCATGGTGTTGGGTTTTTGAGTCATGAAACCAAGAACTGCTGGCCTAATAAGATGGAGGTATACGAGACGTCTAGCTTCAACTCTATACCATTCTGAAAAAGATTAAAACAATACTGCTGTAAGACGTCACGGCATCCCATCATCTGTACTCTAACGTTCCGTCCTAATGAAGCTGAAAAAACAAATGAATGTGTTTAGTTATTAAAGCAAGCGCTATTACGGATCCCTAAAACGTGGAGAAACGACTTTTCTTTATTTTCAAGTATTTTTGTATGAGGATTTGGTATAATACTCAATCAAGAGTCATGTTACAAGGTCCCAAAGGTGCCCCTTGGGCCATGAGCTATAGGAGTTCGAATGAAACATTTGATTTGTGTCTTCATTAAATTCTATCAGACCAGCGGACCACCCTCGCTCAGGATTTACCCCGTGGTGAGTTTTATTGTGAGATCGCCGACATTCCAGCGTGATTCATTGTGACTTATTGGGCTATCCCAAGGAAGCTAATTTTAACATAGTAAGTACGCAGCTACTTTCTTCATTAATCAGTCTGTCGCCGCACTGATTACCGCAATCTCTGAGCTTGATTAAGAAACTAAAGAACGGCAAATACCTGGGTATGAGTAAAATAATAACATTGTGGTTTTCTGTAGAAATATAGAATTTTGAATACTTGTTGATAATACAACTATTTGGTTTACGTCTAGCGTAACACAAATGATTGCAGCTATTGTTTACGTGGAGAACAATTTGTAGATATTTGTACGATCTTGAACGGAACACGGTCAGGGTTGATCGTGGAAAAGCATAGGAATAATAACACTTCACTATTTCTAGAATGGTGCTTTTAATAGAATCGTAAGTTAAAAAGGAGAAAAGTATCAATCATATTCGAGAACAATAGGTTCTTTCATTTTTTGCTCGCTCTCCCCAAAAAGTAGAGAAAAGCATGATATTTCATTTTCATCGACGAAGGACAAAAAACATTTAATTGATGATTGGAATATTCAAAGTCCCTGACCTCTGGGTGAAAATGAAAAGGAAACACAGAATGAATTTAAAAGTTTCACACAAAAGGGTTTCATTTTCATTTTAAAAGACAAACGAATATTTCATAATTAAAACCGCGATGATAAAACAAGATGGAACCATTGTTATGTCCTTTTTATCTGCTGCAATCATAACCAAATGAAGACGGTTAAAATGACCATACTAGGTATGTTCTGAATGCCTAATATTTAATTAAGATATGCGCTATTGTATTAGCTCTAATTAGTATAGGACTTGAATGCACTAGAGATTTGGAGTGGAATGCGATGTGGATTCTCAAGTGTTCACAGGCCACGCTAGTTCTGACGTGCTTTCAGCGGCGAGAGCCTAGACGCCATCCGTGACAGATGGACAGGCGGATTACACAAAACAGAAATACGATGTACGTCCTCATATACGATCTACCATACAACTCAGTGAACCCTACATAAATATTGTTTTTTCAAAAAGAAATGACATGCAATTTTACATTGTAGGATTTATAAAACTCATTTTCTATAATGGCATTTCCATACAACACCGCACAAATGGGGGAATAAATTCTTTTGTTCGTATAAATACGAATTATTGTAGATACCTTATAATTGGCACAATTCCAACTCCACAAATAACGGCATAATGCCTACACAATAGTAGTAAAAAGTCATCATATAGACGAAGATCTGACATATAATTTTCATCTGAAATTATGCAGGACACATGAAAAGCTTTAAAATAGAATAGTCGGCGTTGTAATTGCTTTCTCAGTTCTCGGTTTAATGTCACTTCTACGTCATAAAACAACCAGAACTATTTGTTTGTGACGGTTATTTTTTAATTATGCGAAGTGTCAATTTTATTAGAATTGTTGTCTTAAGTGGTGCCAATAGGAAATATACTAATTTTTAATATTTTTATACGCAAACCCTGCGTAGGGAACTACAGCTGTTTTTTTTTGTTTTGCTAGGAAATATACTAGTTCGACTATAACTGCTACTGTTTCGGTATATTTACCTTTGTTCAAATATGAAAATGCTTTACGTCAAAGAACAGTCCAGCTTAGGATTAATTAATTTTCAAATTCGATTGAGAGTCTGTTTGTCTAACCTTTCATTGAGAAATTATATAAATATGGGTAGCGGGGTCAAGTCCCAGCGTGCCAAGAGAGACGAGGTCAATAGGAGAGCAGACTAGCGGTATTGTATCGAAGAAAGCGTTCTGTTGCAAACAAGGGGCTTGATCGGGGTGCTAAGGGGTAAGTCTATCCTGGAGCTCCAAATATCTAGTAGAGTCACTGCAGACATTTGGAATTCCTTCTTGAATCCAGTGGCGCAATGTGTCGCGATTTTAAACTTACCGTTGGTACGCGAGACATCTGCATAATGAAGGCAAAATTCTAAGCTCTTACCGAAACTTGTGTTAGTTTTGTTGTAAACTCTTACGCGGCAACCTCGTGTGGCCTTGTAAGGCTTAAGTAGACACATTTCTGTGGTAAAGTGCCCCTTTAGTGTAATGTAAACGATATCGTTTATTTAAGACGTGGGCTGGCTCGTAATTACGTATTTAGTAGCCAATGTTTGTCCAAGTTAACACAATGGGAACCTTACAAATAAGGGTTTTGGCTAAGACTGCGAATCCATTCAAGGATTGAGTTTTCCTGCTATCACCTTTAACAAAATTTTTTACGGCAAAACATAGCAATCTCTTAACTTTATATTTACACCTTTTACATCTATGTTTATCAAATAAAA
Source organism: Noctua janthe (assembly GCA_910589295.1). Lineage (NCBI taxonomy): Eukaryota > Metazoa > Arthropoda > Insecta > Lepidoptera > Noctuidae > Noctua > Noctua janthe. Next base: position 11,674,857 of record OU342552.1, read on the forward strand.
ACTTTGAATTTGACTTCTAAATCAAATATTTAAAGCATTTCAAAATTAAAAAGGTCTTTTGGTTAGTGCGTAGGTTAGATTATTATGTACAGTTTTGTAAGTACATTAGCCTTTTGAACCCCAGATCATAAAAGCACACGCGTGCTCTTCACGCCAAGCCACAATTACACCTACCATTTTGTCACATATTTGTGTCGTTTGGCGTACAGGGCACGCGTTTACTTGTCACGTTTATGTGACAATGGCGTTCAAAAGGTTAAATGAGAGTCGTTTTATATTCGCTCTGTGAAACATTCAACACGAGCAAATGCCGTCTGTTTGCACATATATTACCATATCACGTGTAATATAAAGCGTCATATACGCAAACGACAATACTTGTGCAAGTAGTAAATATACGAAACTAGTACCACATCAGGACACAAATAAAACGACCACGAAATACATAATCATTCTCTTGCCCTTGTCCCGATTCATTTGGGGTCGGTGCAGCATGTCTTCTTCCATACTTCTCTATTACTCGTCATCTCATCAGACACCTCCTTTCGTGCCATATCATTCTTCACACAGTCCATCCATCGTTTCTTTAGTCTTCCTCTACTCTTATACCCATCCACAGTCATACTCAAAACTACCAAGAAATACGACGTAGAACAAAAAGTACCAATGTTAAAATGACGGACTGTAAATTGCTTATAGATATAATTCACAGAATTATTGACTAGTGTGGCAAAAGCTGAAACAGTCGGAATTGAATCGAAGACATTCGCATTCCGATGATATTATTACAGGTTTGATTTATAGTAAGTAACGCTTCGCGGATTGAATGTGGGAGGGCGATTATCGGGAGTAGTGGCTAGTGGCTACTATTTCCAGTACAGATAATAATGTATCTATTTTTACCCCGTTTGTTAGAAATAATGCTGATCAACATATACAAAGGTCTAATATTTCGTTCATAAGTGCGGTGTAGACGTTCATAATGGTGTGTACTTTAACAAGGATGCTTTTTGGGTTATAAGCGGTTTCTGGGCTACGAGAATATGCTCCAGACCTAGGTGACCTATAATTTTAGAACTTTCTCCCTTATTTGCCAAAATAGTGGTTTGGCAGTTCGGTGTTTTGGCAAAAGTTATTCTTGGAGTTTTTGCAAGTTTTATGTACTAGGCAAGAACTTGGGTTCGAAATCTATTTAGAGATTTCCAAGTCGGCCACGGTAAGGCATGCCCTGTCACTTGTGCAATCGAAACTCTTATGTTTGTGATGTGACCGGAGACCGTGTTTTTATATGATTTGGTTGTCGTTACGCAAAGAAGAATAAGAAGGCGAGAATTCTGTAATTTATATTGAGGTATAAATCAAGAGACTTTGTCCAGCATACTCTGGGCAGTTTGTTCTACCCAGTTTAGCGGTATGAGATATTCTTATAAAACATCGGGCAACTTGAGCCAGGTCGAAATTGCCGCCTATTGCCGTTTTTATAGGTCATAAAACAAGAAGAATTAGGCAGAGGTGTGCCTAATAGTACCTACACCCACATTTCGCCAGTTATGTTTAAGCCCTATGTTATAGGGAGCGAGCCTATTTCCATCAACCGGTCACAAATGCAGACTCCGGTGCAGCTATTGAGAAATTTCTGATGGAAATACCCAATAATACTTAGTCTGAACTTGGAATCGAATCCCGAACCTCGAGCTGGCGACAACATAAAAAAAATAATTAAATTGAAACCATTGTGCATTGTGGCGATTGATTAAAGTTAAGATTGTCTGTTGTTGGGATCACCTTCGAAATTCCTATCTACCAACTAACTGGTGTTCTCAATTCTAGCTGTGTAATATTGGTGCTTATCTCGTAGCTCATATTTATGATAACCAATCGTGATTATGCCAGACATATTCTCTACAGACATTTACCACCCAATAAGCATGGCTGAATCGATCCTAATAATGGACCAATGGCCCAAATCAATGCCGAATACCTTTTTCCCTCGGCAGAGGATGTTTTCATACATAGGATTGAGGTACTGAAACTACTATGAATTATTAAGGCTCCATCCGATTCTATTCGTTTTTCCGGTGCTGAACATTATGGTTGGTTCCCACTAGGACTGCTAAACAGTTCTTTCTCTCTTCTCAGTCGTTCACTCTTGACAGAGAATAGTCGTGGTCATGGGGGATCGCCCACAATTGTGGTCGCTGCCTTTGCGACAGATTTGACGGAATCCCTCCATCGTGTCGGTGATCGCCCACGTGATCTCGTGCCTTCGACTCTGCCCTGAATCACCAAACGCTCCAATCCACAATCATTGTTTCGGGTAACGTGTCCAAAGAATCTGAGGATTCGTAATTGTCCAAGCGATGACAGTGTTTGTTTAATATTGAGTTCTTAGAGTATTGACACGTTAGTCCGATGAGCGGTCCAGGTTATCCTGAGCTTGCGTCTCCAACACCACAACTCAAGGGCGTCGATCTTGCGTCGGTCCTGCATTCTTAATATCCATGTCTCCGCTCCATATAGAAAGATCGAGAAAACCAGGGTGTCCATTCCCACGAGTCCTAAGATTTCAGGTGGTACAAAATCGTAGAACTAGTGGGACCAAAAATTCCCATTTGTTCTACTGTTCTATTACACAATTCCACTTTAAAACTAATGGGGTTTTTGTTGTCGATAGTACTACGATTTTTATTTGAGTTTGCAATCAAGTGATCGTTATCGATAAAGGATTAAAAACTTTTAACACGATGAAACGTACTATGTAGCAGTAGCGAAGGGTCAATTTTTTTAAGAGGTAAGTGGAGTATATTTCTTTAATGTGATTTTATTATTTGTCTATGGAATACTGATTGTGCCAGTTTCCAAAGGGAAGCCGGTAGGAATCGAGTTGTATGGATCCTTCGCCACTGCTATTTAGGTACCATTTTTTTAATCATTCCCTCTACGTCGATTCCCTCTACATATCCTACTCTTGATTTTTCTTGGTGTTGATTTTTTGTTGCATTATATTTTGTTTTACCTCAACTTCGACTTCAAAGAATACAGTCATAATTAAAATATATTAATAAAAGTTGTTTTTAAACAAGCTTTTATTAAAATGCTCGAAAAGAAAATCATGTTTGTCTATCAAAATTGAACGCGTATACAAAGTTTCATGGCCGTGCTACTAACCGTAGAGAAATTCTCTCGTGAGGAGACGATCGTGTCTGTAGGATCAGGTCATGTCTATCATAAAAAAGTATTGTCACCAGAATCAGAGCAATAGAAAATTTCAGCTCAATCGGATACAACAAGTGGTCGAAAAATGTTTTTCAAATTATGAAGCGGACAATTACATACATTCATACATATGAACAGTGGAAGTTAAATGAAAGCTGGACAGGGATCCCCAGGGAGGCAGGGATGATTTTTCGTCGGAATACGAAGCGTGCCCGTCGAGTTCGTCGTAAATTAATTTATGGGGTTCCACCTATTCGTAGTGTTATGACACAAACTGGTCGTGTAATGAAGTATGTTTATGCTGCATCTTCTATCCTCTTCTTCTTCTTCAAATTCTTATTGTTTAAGAAAATTGTTTATATTAGCTGTAAGTTTCCCGAATAGTATAAAATAAAATAAAAAAATAAAATATATTGATAAACCAACGGACCAAAAAGTACTCTGTCAGCACAAACCCAAGGTGATATTTGGACTTACAGTGAACACGCGCTTGAAATAATAGATGTTTTGTCAAATCGTACAATCGTGTGAAGGAGGGGCGAGTCGTCGAATCACCAAACGTACTCACCATAACCTGAGGCATTTCCACCAAACCTCGAGTAACGAGTAGACTGAATTGACTACAAGAGGCGTACCTATTGAGAGCGTCATAAATATCAGTCACATGTCATCATCAACCTAGCCTTTTCCCAACTATGTTGGGGTCGGCTTCCAGTCTAACCGGATGCAGCTGAATACCAGTATTTTACATGGAGCGACTGCCTATCTGACCTCCACAACCCAGTTAGTACTGGGTAATACGATACCCCTTGGTAAGACTGGTTGTCAGACTTCTTGGGCCACTGACTACCCTAACGACTGTCAAAGATCTACAAATGACACCCGGGACCAACGGCTTAACGTGCTTTCCGAGGCACGGAGGAAACTCGGTATGTAATGGGTGGTCACCCATCCACAGACCAACCTAGGCAAGCACGGCTTAACCTAAAGATCGAACCGAGCGGCTGTTATTATTTAGCCACGAGCTCCTCAAATATCAGTCACATGTAACGCCTCGTAAATTAATTACCGACAATGATTCTAAAATTAACAGCTGAGACGATGTGAAGTGATGACGTCATGGAAAGGGAACCCTCTCACAGAACAATCATATCACGTTAACATTATAACAATAGGGTTCAAACTCAAATTTCGTTTTGTTATGATTAAAAAACATATTTTACGGAATGGAAGTCGTCATTGTTATCCGAAATTAATTTATTGTACCTATTGTTTTTAGGTATATTTGCATTTCCACTGACACGACGTACGCTTGCAATTTTTTCAAGGTACCTTTGTAACAATTTTAGTATTCAGAATTAATTAACTTTATAAAACTAAAGGGGAGAATGAAATACTTTGTTTCTGTTAATATTTATTTTTGAGAATAAAACTTTATGAGTTTAGTTAAGCTTCATTAACTGACCACTTTAAAACAATGCTTTGTAATACTCAGAGAATGTTGGGAAACTGAAAAATAACAGAAAAGAAAAAAATACTACAAAGCGTTTTAAAAACACAAAGAAGTCGCCTTGTTCAGCTACACAGAAAGCTAAATTAGCTATTGTTATACATATTAAATGAATTAAATAACTGGCGAAATAAGGGTGAACTGAACGCTGCCTAGTCCCTACTGAGTGGACAGGCGTGATGTGATCTGTGTGTATCTCGTGCCACCTTAGGGCCGAATAAAGTCACATTCTAATAGTGAGAATATTGATGGAAAAAAAATGTACTATATTGTCTTAATCGAGGATGAAGGCGGACAGATGGGCAAAGATAGTCATACAGTGGGTGCCTGAAGACGGCCGTCGTGACCGAGGCTGGCTCAAGAAACGCTGGCGTGACGATCTGGACTCATTCTTCACGGATTGATCGGAGAAGGCAAATGATAAACAAAATTGGAAAGCTATGGGGGAAGCCTTTACCGAGCCGTGGGACAGTATAGGCTGATACAAAAAAAAACCTCCTGTCGCATGTTTTTGTTGAAACAAAAAACGCTTTGAAGGCGATTTCTAGCTGTGAAGGGCCTCTCATCATCAGCCTCGCCTTTTCCCAAACTAAGTTGCCTATCTGCCCTCCACAACCAGTTAGGTACTGGGTAATACTACTTTACTACTTTCTGGCTTCTGACTATTCGTAACGACTGTCAAACATCTACAAATGATAGCCGGGCCCAACGGTTTAACTTGCTTTCCAAGGCACGGAGGAAAATCGGAATGTAATGATGGTGTCCCTTCCACCGACAGACCTAGGCAAAGACTGCTTAACCTTGGAGATCGATCCGTGCAGCTGTAATTATTTAGCCAAGAGCTCCTCTTGTCTGGATTACTTTAATTTCAAACAAAATCAGGAAAAAATACCAATCACTTTAGCGGAGGTTTGATAATCAAAACAAAAACAAGAGAAACGTTATTTTTTTAATTCCAATAAAGAGAGTAAAATCCTAAGATTAGGAGATTTGCTCGAGGGATTCGCCTAAGAGAATTATTTGTGTATTAAATTTAAGAAAGGAAAAAGATCAAAGGCGGCTTTTCTTACATACTTTTATATCGGTGGTTCCCAACCTTTCTTGGACCACGGACCATTTTGGTGTCTTTATTGTTACCAGGGGCCATAAGGTCCTAGATGAACATGGACACCGACAGGATTATATCTAAGGGGGTGAATCTGTAACTCACACAATGCAAAAATTGGAAAATGAGATGAAAACTTTAGAATTGAGATAGTGAAGGATACAAGAGCAATCGAAGTGAGCTCGAAAAATTTAGCATCATTCATACAGAAATAGGAATATTTAGTAGATTTTTGTAGAAATGCTTACGAATCTTGCAAGAACGAGCAGGCAAGCTCAAAAAATTTGAGCACCTCGCCTCTGATAGGTTTTCAATTAGGTTGGGTTGAGCTTGCATTTTCTGTGCAATTTAAAAAAGGACGAATAACATTTTAACCTTTCGCGGACAATATACGAAGATCCTGCGGACCACCGCTGGTCCGCGGACCATAGGTTGGGAACCAATGTTTTATATGATTAAAAGTAGATACGAAAAAATTCAAAATATATTTTGTTCGAGGGTTTCCTATGTCTTATTACTCGTTTTTGAATTATTATTTACCAATAATTGTCGGACAGGTAACTCAAGGATAATTAAATAATAATAAAAATTTGTTTATTTCTCTTCCACGAATAGAGACAATCAGTATTTATGATGTAACATAAATTTAGGAAAAAGTTTTTTATTTGTGGATACTGGCGCCTAAACTAAGCCGAGGCTGTATCTTAGGACACCAGGTGCAGATATATCAGGATACTTAGTCAGGCATAACATAGATGTACCGAAAAATAAAAGGTAATGCAAACACATCCAAACTGTCTGTAGGCTGACTAACTACCGACCCCGGTACATTATCACTAATACTAGAAACGGGATATTTACCATGTTTTCTGATTGTTTTGAGTTCCCGATATTTCGGCGCTGTTGCATGCACCATGATCACGGATAAACTGAAGTTATTGCGGTTGGGTGTTTATGAGCAGACAAATCGGTCTACCCTCTTTCTTGACGTTTCATTTCGTTAATGTTAGTGACCAATAGTTTAAGATCTAGAAAAACAATGATGGTTGGTGTACACAATCACGATAAAATAGCCCTAAGATCAGTCAAAATTATCGACTTAAGAAATGTTTACAATAGACTACTAATTTTGATCTGAGAGCCTGATATAACTGACATTGTAACTTAAGGTAGATAAGACATTAAACTTGTTTTGAGTTGGTATAAGTTACAAAAGCGTCAATCCTGTGAAACGTCTTTGTATAAATACGAAACGTTGTGAAGCCGTCGACAAGGCACACACAAGGAAGGTCAGGTTAAATCAAGTAAGTAATTTATAAGCTTTACCTGTTCATTATTCGCGGAACAAGGTTATGCCACCACCTTACATTGTACCTTACCTATGTAAGAAAAGAAGCAGGGTCCTGTCATCTTACTTCTCCTATATACTAATCACTACGTAGTATAAAACAAAGTCGCTTCCCGCTGTCTGTCTGTCCCTATGTGTGCTTGGATCTATAAAATTACGCAACGGATTTTAATGCGGTTTATTTTAATAGACAGAGTGATTCAAGAGGTAGGTTTATATATATATATTGCACCCGAGCGAAGCCTGCGCGGGTAATTTTTCACCCATACATATGAAAAGTTACGCGAAAGAAGTCGCGGACAACAGCTAGTACTATTTTAAATGCAAATGTTTAGATGGATGGATGTTTTTATACTCAAGGTCAACGGCTAAATGGATATGGATGAAATTTTGCACAGATATATTTATTATAATCTGGAATCGTATAAAGACCAGTGTTTCTTACTCACACGGATATATAAAAAAAATTCCACGCGAACGAAGTTGCGGGTAACAGCTTGTAAGTAAATAATACAGAACATGCCATGTTCATTAACCGAGTTACGTAGGCTTGCTTTTTTACCGAATTTCGTCTGTATTTCTGATACAAAGGAAAGTAGGTTTGTAAAGAGAGAAAATGTTTTGTGAAGGGGAAGCTTTTCGTGTCTCCAAAGTCTCCAAATATATGTATGTATGTGTATATGTTTACTTTCAGCTGCATTCACGTTCTTTAATAAAGTAAAGCATATAAGTTACTCAATAAAAAAGGGGTTTGAAGATTCCAATTCTGTAATATCCACTCGGAAGAAACGTTTTAAGCTACGAGTTAAAAAGTTATCGAATGCGAAATACTTCAACGCTGGCAACATTGAATGGATTTAAAAACTTCGCAGCCACAGAATTGATAAGTCTGGAGAGTCACAAACGATTCCAAAGTGTTCGAAACTTAAAACTGTAGATTGTGAGGGGGAGCTCCCTCCCCCTCTCACAATCTAGAGATTTAAGTAGAGAGATGAGAATGAACGAATCGGAGTGGTCCCAGGTGACGTGCAAAATTTAGTGCTCTGTTAGAAATGTTAATTAGGTAACAATGCTAGTTTGGAAGCCCTCCAGACTAGCCGTCTTAGAACTCTAGGGATTCACTGTTACAAAACTATATTTAATATTTAGATTTACGTATTTTAACATAAATACCAAGCTTTTAGAATATGCAGTTAATGTTTAGCTATTTGTTATGACAATCTTAAGATTAAGAGATCATTTTAGTGTTAGTGGATTTTATGCTGGAGTGTCTACTTTAATTCTATTTTAATACAAACTATGTCGGGGTTCAGCTATTTGTTGCACAAATTACGCAATAAAGCGGGTAGGTGTATTAAGTGAATCCCAAAAAACATCAGTTCGAGAATATGTTAGATTTGATTAATAGACCAGCTCTGGATGGAGAGTGATAGATGAGGTCTACTATGGAACGGATAGTACCCTGCAGGTGGAAACTCGCGCAAACAAGGGAAGACTGGCACGAAATGGAGGTAACCTATTCTCACCAGTGGGAGGAACAAGACTGCTAATGATGACGAAATAGGACTATGGAAGCGTGCCCCGAAGGTGCCAGTTCACTCTTGCTTTGAACGCTAACTAAGAAATTCCAGATGAAAAAACTCAACCAATCGAAGCCACTCTGAAGAATTAAGTTATAAGATTAGATTTTTTTTTTTCTTCAGAACTAGTGATTTAATGGCATTAGGCCCAAGTCCAACGTGCATAAACATTGAAATGATCGTGACTTGTTAGTATGCGCATGCGCAGTTGCAAGTCATATGTGCTGCGTGTGCGACTGTGTGTTCACTAACAAGTACGGTTGCACGATTATTGCTATTCTATAATTGATACAAGTGTTTCTTTTCCTTGTAAATCAAACTGATTTGTCTCGAAAAACTAGGAATTACAATAGATCGAGATTTGTTGAAATTGTAAGCAGAATTTGTTAAGAATATGGGCAGAATTTAGGGTGGTATTAAGCTGCATCCGGTTAGAATGGAAGCGGACCGCAACTTAGTTGGAAAAAGGCTAGGCAGGGGATGATGACGGGCAGAATTTAGGGATTATGTTAAAACTTGCATTTGGTAGAGAAGCTCGTGGCTAAATAATAACAGCCACTCGGGTCAATCGTTAGGTTAAGTCGCGCATGCCTAGGTTGGACCATGGATGGCTGACCACCCATAACATACCGAATTTCCGGCGTCCCTCGGAAAGCACGTTAAGCCGTTGGTCCCCGTTGTCATTTGTAGATCTTTGACAGTCGTTACAAGTAGTCAGTGGCCCCAAATTATAAGAACCAGTCTCACCAATGGATATACCCTAGTACTAACTGGGTTGTGAAGGTCAGATAGGCAGTCGCTCCATGTAAAATACGGGTACTCAGCGGCATCCGCTTAGACTGGAAGCCGACCCCATCATAGTTAGGAAAGGCTATGTAGATGATCAGTGTACTACCAGGACTAAAAAGTATCTTATATCCTAGCCCTTATGTTCTTATGTTCTTTCTCTCTCTTTCATAGCCATTCAGCCGTTTATACGTGAAAAGGAAACATGACGGAGTTACTTTCGCATTTATATTAGTGTAAAACTCAAGAAGATTTTAGTATAATCCACACATAATTATTATAAAAATTTATGTAGCGTGCCTATAGCGTGGTGAATTCTCTTTGTATTAAGACGTTACATTGTATTGAATATGATAATTTTTCTCATGCATAAAAAATGTTGAAGAACGAAAACTTCGCAATATTCCTCCGCTTTTATTAAACACCATAAGCTTCAATATGTACAGGTATAAAATTTTCGATTGGATCCATCTTATTATCTGAGGGACTAGACAAGTGGAAAACACTTTCAAATTGTTTCAACAACAACTTTCTACATTATTTACTTCTGATTTTCGGTAGCTTTATATGTCTATTTAATATCTACGTTTTTAATATTTCCGCCGCCGTTATCGCTGATAGTCACTTTGTGGTCTTCTGAATTTGGTACCTATATTTTATTAAATTTGGTAGGTATCGTACGATGAAAAGGGCACCGCACACAAATAGACAAGAAAATGTTATACAAAAAAATATTAAAGGCCGTTTTTTAATGTTTTAACTGACAGAAAAGACGAAGAATAGAATATCCCTGACACGAGTCTTAAACAAAGCAATGAGTCGTGTAAATACGCGATCGTCGCATTCGCGATGACATTCAATGGTTCGGAAAACCGCGCGGCACGACCGCGCGTCGCCGATGAAAATGAACGCGACATCTGCGTGTCGCGATCGCTTTGGTCAGGACGAGGCCAATCTACGATGAAAGCTAAAAAAAATAAACCGGCCGAGCGCGAGTTGGACTCGCGCACCGAGGGTTCCGTATAAACTTGTAGGTATTTTGTTATTAAACTACATATTTACGGTTTTCAATTTTTTTCCTTTACATGTCCTGTAAGACATTACTTCTTGCCAAATTTCATGATTCTAAGTCAACAGGAAGTACCCTATAAATTTTGACCCCCTTGAGAGTGTCGAGTGTCGTATACATGAACAGCCGTTTTGCGGCATAAACAGCCGTATTTTTTTTACGTTAACTTAGAAGTTTAATTTTTTCACAGCTTCAAGGGACTGTAGACTGTTACTCAGGGTAACACGGCCTCCACGCTTTCCCGAGATAAAGGGTCTTGACAAACAGACGGACAGACGAACAACGAAGTGATCCCATAAGGGTTCCGTTTTTTCCTTTTGAGGACGGAACCGTAAAAATTGTCAGAGCTGCTAATATAGAACTAGGTGTAAAAGCAGAAATGGTATCCTCTTTTTATGCTCAAAACAAAAAGAGCACACATATTGGCAATGGCTTAATTTCAGTCCCAGTTTTCAATTTACCTAATCATAGACAAATGTTCGTAACTGCAGTTAAAGTTGTGCTAAACTAGTTGATCAAGTACCGTTCGCACCGCTCTCGAGTTAGTTCCACGTGGGTATGTACAGTCGATTGCACATCGTTTGGAGAACTTCGAACTTCAATAGAATGTAACAAGGTCCGCTTATAATGGTTTCGTTACCACCTAAGTGCGGTCGACTGTAGAACCCAGGCTTGTAACTTCTGCAGTCTAAACTGGGCTTTATAGGTTTGGTCAATAGCGTGCTACAGTGTTTGCCAATTAAGAAACTTAGAGGATGTAAATTCCGTACGTTGTTCATCGATTTAGAAAGAGGATGTAATCGTGAGGAGAGAACTAATGAAATGATTTGGCAAAAGGAGTTCAGATAGTTGTAGGGTTAGGTAGTTTTAGTAGGTACTGCACGAGAACGTAAAATTATTCTTATAAGTCTTTTACTGGCGAAATATAACACATCGTGATGACGGCACGGGACACGAACAAACTTTGATTTTAATGGTGAGCCCATTCAAAATGGAAGACTATATTTCCGACCCATTTATCATAGGTATATTCTAGGGTATAAACCAACTACATTTAAAAAAGAACAGAGTTACATATTTCCGGGCTTCTCCTCTTAGGAAAAAAACTAAATATAAATACCTATGTGTACTCGTAAATATGTGTGCATTTATATATTTCCCAAAATGTTAAATCAGTTTAATTTATAAAAGGCGACATGTACCTATACATGTCGAGGACTATACGATGAACAAATCCAACGTTCAAAATCCCAAATAACGAAGTTTCACTCAATTCCGGTGTACGTTTGCGATTGTGTATCGCTTGTGAATCATTCTTTTATCGTAGTCCTGCATTAAAAGATGTGTTACTAAAAAAAAAATTGACAGTTATTTAGTTCATTATAGTTACCTGCGATGCTCGTTTGCCTTCCTTCCTTGGTGGTGGCGGCAACAACTCCAGATGCTTGGGTCTTTCCTCGCGACCTCCTACTGCTCCCTCCTCCACGATCACCTTGGTAGTAGACGAAGCTGCCTCAGAGGCACCGCACTCAGATGCCGCTTCTGTTGATCAGACATCACTAACTTCTAATAACAGTTCCTGGAGCTGAGTTCCATTTTCCGGAGCCAGCCGTGTATGACCACGTAATTTTAATTGACTAAGTTAACGGCAGACGGGTTACATGAAATAATATTTCGTTCGCGGGGAACGTTTATTGAACCATTATAATGGTATGATTTATTAAAACACTGTTTACTGGAAGATAGATTTTCTGCATACTTTTGAGTCAACATTATTTTATTGGCATTTTGGTGCTACACGCTACTCGTGTGTGTCTGTTTGTGCGTGTGTTTGCATGCAAGAAGTGACAATGTGGGGATAAAATTACGAGGCGAATGTTTACCATAGCTGCATGAAACCACAAATTACGTGCAGCGAATGAAACGACACGGTTGTCATGGAATCGTAAAAGTAGATTCACACGATTTTGTTATACAGAGTAGCGTGAAACTAAAAATAACCGAAGAAAATTAAAGAAAAATTAACTTTGTATTTGAGATGGGACGTAATGTCCGACAATGTCTATAAACCGCCGATGTCCAGTCGGGGTAAGTACAACTTTATGTAGATTAAAGGTAAAGGCAGTAAAATTATGACGTTGCTCGTTAAACCAGCTGTTACTCGTACCTACCCGTTACGTCGGATGTCATAAAACGATACATAAAATCTAATTATAAGCGACCCGCAGAAACACAAAAAAGAAAATTTGACGTCATCTACTGTGATACAAGTTGAGCTGTCAAATTACGACGTGCTCACACTAGCGTGATGAGAGCACGAAAATATTATTACTGTGTACTATAAGATTCATGAAAAAAGGGCATAAGTAATGCGTCGCTCTATGTAATTACGACAATTTTCTTTGTGTGTGTATTTATTTAGTAATACTTTCAAAGATGTCATGAATGAATGAACAGTTGCATCAAACGAGTGAACTGTGATGACAAATATTGTAAATAAAATTATATTTAAGCCCGCCCACTGGGAAATAATATAATAACGTCAACTGGTGCCTTGGCACAAACCTCTCGTCGTTACGACTTCCCGCTTATGAGCAACGTTTCAGCGCTGCGGGATCGAAACCTAACTGTACTCTACCTCTCCATGTTTTATTTGTTACCTTTGCTTCAACAAACTATACAAAATATGGATGCTTTGCGAAATCAATAACATGCTGTTATCGCATCGGTTTATTCTCGATGTTATGTTCCTGTCACTATTAAATAAAGTTACTTATAAACACAGTAATTTACCATCCAGTAAATATTTTATATTTTTTTTTTTTTATGATAAATAGCTGAATTTGAAAGTATATAATTCCGTCTGACGTCTTTATAATTCATATAAAATATGTACACTCACATAAATAAACATTCTGGACGCGTAATTTATTTAAGTGAAACATTATATTTTATTCGCTTTGCAAAAAAAAATGTGTGTACATTGATGAAGTCGCTATCTGGCTAAGAAAAATTAACTCGCCAAGATTAAAATCGCGAGGCAAAGATAAACAAATTATGAATGGGAAGACAATCTGTCGCGAGCGGCGAAAACATCAGAAGATCAACCAAGAGTACCTAGGAGCTATATTTAAATTCTCCATTTCATGTGAGCAACGATGTCTAATAAATGAAATTGATTGCACTCCAGTGTAAAGGGGTCATCGTGTCATATGTGTTCGTGTATTGTTTTACCGTTCGGTGCAAAATTAGTGGGTAATTTTGTTGCTTAGTTGTCGTTGGTATATCAAACCTTTGGAGGCAGCCATGTCGCTGCCGCTGGCCACTGGCTCGTCCGGGGCTGTGGACGTTGAGGGAGCAGGCTGCTCCGGAGAGTTGATCTGCATCTTGTGGCACACCTCGAACGCTTGACCCACGGTGCGGACGATCCTCATTGCCTGACTCTGCAGAACAAAAGATTTAATAAGATTTTTTTTAACCGACTTCATAAAAAGGAGGAGGTTCTCATTTCAGTTATTTTTTTTTAATGTTTGTTATCTCATAACTCAGTCATTTATGTACCGATTTGAAAAAAAACTTTTTTTTATGTGAAAGGGCTGTACTTTCCGATTGGTCCCATAGAAATTTCATCAAAATCGGTTCATTAGTTTGGTTTATTTCTTCTTGGCCTATGTTGACGACATGATGGTTCCTTAATAAGTTCTAGTTGCAAAATAAAAAATTGTTTCGTGACAAGAATTTCTGAGGTATACTACACCGGGTTTCTAAAAAGGGTAAAATAAAAACCTTTTTTGCCAAAAAAAAACCCGTTAGTGATTTTTTGGAACTCGGTTTTTTTTTGTAAAAAAGTTTATTTTTCATGCATCTTATCCTAGTGAATGAGTAGTACATTTTATACCCACGTGGTAACCAAACAAGCGTTGTAAGCGTGTATTATATGTTGTTCAAGACTTTATATCCATCTCTGAAAATTGAGGCAGGCTCGCGTGCTGTTCACCTTGGCTAGTCCCAACGGTCAAAGAAAAACGACCTCTGCTATCCACTGAGGCTTTTATATTATTTTAAGCCCTCGCTTTATAATTATTCAAATGTAGGTACCACCAAGCCTAATTCAGAGTGGGGGGGGTCATTTGATGATTTCCCATCCGGAAAAAAAAAAAAAAAGAAAAAGCCTAATTCTGAACATCAAGTACCATTGGAATCGACTCGTATGTACTATTTAGCAGTGTGGATGGTTTCCACTTGAGTGGTAATCAAGTACCGATTGTGTGCTTAACGAATAAGTATTCCCCTTAAATACGTTACGTTTACACATTAAGGGCATGATAGGAATGTGATCCCCAGATTGATATTGTGTATTTTCGTAGTAATGTTCACAATACACATTGTCTCATCACTTAATTAGATTGTAACGAAGAGCGAACAGATGGCTCAACGTAATGAAGAGTAGGAAAAATGTCGTGATACTGAAAGAAAGGAAAACAACACGAAGAAGAGCACTCTCTTCATAATGAGATATGTTTGAATAAGATACAACAATGCTGTCATTTTCCTGATATATGAACTGTTTCAAGTAGCTGTTTATTTTTTCGGTTTTATGATCCATTACGTTTAGCTCTCAGCCCTATCGTAGTTTGCTCAGTTGGTTTTCATTGTATAGTCTTTGCATCATTTTCTTTCGTGTCAGCTACGTGACTTAGTTTATCATTCTTTTTTAGGAATCTATGTGAGTTTAGAGCATAAGAACCCAAAATTATTATTGACTTTATTAGGGATTTCTGTAAGTAAATATGAAGCCGTTCCACTGTTTAAAAAGTTTTCTGCTGTAGTTATTGATTTCCCGACACCTTTAATGTTCATCGATCTGTCTATTACACCTAGCTACATGTTAACTATATCTGGGGTCTATATTTATATACTATAGACAAACATAATGTACACTTATTCACAAGCTTTCTCTCTTTTCTGCCGCAGTGGTCTTAAATTTTTATTAAAGTAAGCTGCTCGTTAGACGGGGACGTGATATTCTGGCGTTTAGGAATTTTCGCAACATTGTCGGTTATGTTTTACAGCTGTCGGAGCCGACGACAAACAATTTAATTAATGTCAAAGTATTAATAATAGAGGGTTCCGCTACCATAAATTTCGTGTAGTTCAAGTTTGTCTGGAAAATTACAAGTTGTATGGCCAAACCTATTAACTAATAGTTTAAGCGCAGACAGAAGTGTGCCAGCAAATTTGTGTAACTTTCCTAAGTGCTTGGTTACAAAATATGTAGGACAGGGCGACTTTTACTAGTATTGTATTTGATTCGGGTGAAAAGGCGAAGGAAAACATGTAAGTAGTTTGGAGAACTGAAAGTAGTTCTGCGTTTTAGAGCGTTGAACCCTAGAGTACAAACGGCATCGTCGGTATAACTACACAATGGAAATAAAAGGGTACAACTGCGAATGATATTTTACAAACGGGAGATAAAAGGTCTGGGCGTGGAACCCGCGTGGGAGATGACATGTGTTTAATTAATGCTTCTCTCATTCAGCCGACGTAACGGATGGAACAGATTATTCAGGTTCAACGCTTGTGTTGGAAAACAAAGAGTCGCCGGGAAATTGAAACAAAATTTGTTACTCGGCAAACATCGATGTGAGGGGATGTACAAACCACCCCGTAGGAGATATTATTCATAACGCAATCATCCGAGCTAAATGAAAAACAAGTAGGCAGAAAAAAATCATATCTGCTTATCTGCGCTACATATTCATGAGTGAACATTATTTACAAGTGTCATGAAAGCATAGGGGACAAAAATTGAGTCGGAATAAATATGTTGTGTGCGGTGCTTGTAGGATGCTAAATGATCAAGTTCTACGAAACAAATTATGTAAAATACACATAATAGTTTTCTATTAATTTTCAATTCAATTTAAATGGACAACACATTGCAATAAACAAGTTGTTTACTGCGAGCAGGACTTTCTATCTTCTTTCTTTTTTAACAAGAAACAGTAATTGAACATTGTTTGAAATATGGCAATTAGGTTGTTTAATTAGGAATTTTCATTTCCTCTCAACGTGTATCAAAGTTTGTTAGAGTGCAGATGTTGGTAGAAAGCAATCACAAGTTTGGAAGTAAATACCATCCGCTCTCAACGGCTGAAGGAAATTACTATCACGAATAAACATACTCGTTTCTTAAGAGTAGGTATACTTATAATTAATGAATGGATCCAGACAATATTGTTTAAACATTTCATAATGTTGAACCACTATTTCTGTTCTAAACCATGAAGTCATATTTTGAAACGTTTATCGTATATTAGCTATCTAATGCTGTACATCAAACGTGAATAATTCTATCCCATATAATAATATTAAATTACGCCTGAATTTTCGGAATATCCATAGTGAATGCGCTAATGAAGTGGAATCTGTATAATAAGTGTAATGGAGTGGACACTAGGCAGAGTTCAGCGACAGCGCCTGGCGCGCGGCCAGCCATCGACACGATATAACGCTTCTCGTGCATTTCAAGAAAGAGATACGACACCACTATTTGTCACGCTTCGCGATTCTACATAAATTGACGCTAATATGACAGTACGTACAGGAAAACAAAAAACATGCTCGTTTTTACACAGAAACTAATTAATTTACTTTGAACGTCTAAAAAGCTTTACGTGATATCTTGATTCTGCGGCCGAATCTCGGCACGTTGTCCTTTGATATAAAAACTTCGTAAATATACCTTTGTAAGCGAAAAAAATAATAAAAATCGGTGAAGAAAAATAAATCTGTTTCGCGAGAAGTTTTTCATGTTACCTTTAATACGCACGCACGGTCTGCCTGGGAAACCTCCACAGGGCCTGGAAGGCCGATAGAAACTAATAATTCAAGTTCCTTAATATCCATAATAAAATAAATAGCCGTTCAAGGCCCGTTTGTGTGAATAATGGCAAAGTTTGACACTGATCGATGATTGAAACGCCCAATATTTGTACGCGGATTACTGATGGATCACTAAAACGGAGATTAGCTACCTGCTCTGAAACATTAAGCTACGCACTCATAAGATATGCTTTAAAAATATTATTAATAGGTCTTGAGACTCAATTTAAAATTACAAAGCTGAATTTTGAATGAACTCTGGGTTTGCGAGTTTCTGTTTCTGGGTTAAGCTCGCCATTGTACATAAGCTATATTACTGCAATTTGTATGTATATTGTTTATTTTATGTGTAATAAAGAATAAGAACTTTTTCAGACAAGTCTGTATTTGGTAATGTTACGTCCAACAGTAAGCTCAAATGTTATATTAAGTAATTACATTTCGGTTGACCGATGTGGAGATACGACAGGTTTTATATCTTTTATCAAATATTTATACGATCCTATTTATGGCTTTAAGGACACCGGCTGTGTCGCGAAACTTTCCAAGACCGATCCTTTTAAAATTATAACTTTTGTGTGCAGAATATCAATAAAGCGTCACCGGATCATGATCGAGCAGGTACGATATACATACGTATTATATAGGTTAGCTGGAAATAAATGGAGGAAAAAGAAGTCATGGCAAAAGACGCGACCAGTGGCGTTAGCTTCAGAATAAAGGTATTTCTCGCTTTTAATTATAATGTTGGTATTCACTAATCGTACTACACATATTGATTAAAAAAGTTAAAAAATCGGAGACGATTCCACCTCGACGTTTAGCCAGCTGTGCCGTGAAAGAACTATTTTTAGAAAAATTGGGACAAAAATTGGTGAGGCCAAGACAATGACCTTTATGCCGATCATAATTTTTGGCTACCTCATAGCCATGTATACGTCAGTGGTCTATTTTCGCTGGCGTCGTCACTATCGCTGGAGTGAGGTCGAAGAAATGCGGTTGGTTTAGGATAAAAGCTTGTGTACGTGCCGGTGCCGCCTCGGACGGCGCTCGCTCTCAATAAAAGCGCAGCCCTGTGTTTACGACTCCTGCAACACAAACCTACTAAATTACATACTACCATTTTCATAAAGAATAATACTAGAAGGGAAGGGAAGATGTGCCACTAGGTAAGGGTCGTCCAGCCAGGTAATATTGGCAATGGGCCGTAACGCCAGTCAACACCAACTGCTACAAAATTATGTTATTTTCCCTACACCTGACGTCAAAGGGCGACGTAGTTGTATTAATCTTGCATTATATAATATTCTTATAACGATAGACGACGCATAAAATAATAATATTATATGTGCCGTCCAACATGGTTTTCATAAACGTCATATTTTACGCGAATATAATGTTT
Organism: Noctua janthe; assembly: GCA_910589295.1. NCBI lineage: Eukaryota > Metazoa > Arthropoda > Insecta > Lepidoptera > Noctuidae > Noctua > Noctua janthe. The sequence continues at coordinate 11,693,758 of OU342552.1, forward strand.
TTACTATGAGCCAAAAAATTACTTATCTCATGTCGCTTAGACGTTTTTTCTTTGATTTGCAAACGGAATTTAGTAAACTCGCTGTTTTAGTAAAAATGCGAATGTTCAGTCTACAGTCCATGGCTGTTGATGTTATTTCATGCATATTAATATATGGCTCCATTAAAATTGGCTCAACATTAACAAGAGATCATAAAGTAACTTCGAAGTAAACACTAAAATTTGCCTTTTGTTTCTAACTATAATTTCACACGAATTGTTTGGTAAACATCATTATTATAATGTAATGTTAACCATTTATTACTGAGCTTACACCAGAGAGCAGACATATACCTACCTAGTTGTATTGAGTCCCTCGATGAACTATGACCGAGTGAAGGATAACGACATTCAGTAGACCGATAGACCATTCCGATATTTTATGACATCATTACCGTCATTACCAAAACGATGACGTAAGACCGAAGAGCTCTCTACTGCGGTTAGAGACGGAGGGCTAGAGGGCTGATTAAATAGATTACATCCATTAGAGACAAGACGGAAGAGTAACAGACGTGACATTCTTGCAGACTTTTTTTTTTTTTTTCTCAAAATACGGCATCATTTTACTCGTAGTTTATTTTCAATGGAGAACTTGCTTCACTTAAAAGACTTGATAGTTGATTCATCTATACCACATTATGTATGTTACTCATGATCTGGTGTAAATGAAACATACAATGTACCCAGATTTGTTAATTGTAATATAATTAACAAATCTCGGTACATAGTATGCTTCATTTCACTCCATTAGCACTTGTATGTTGATTTAGAATGTAAACTAAACGCACCGAGAGAATTAATGATAGCGAGACTATGTTTTAGTAACTATTCCAGTGCGTAATTCACACGTTGGCGGCAGCAGTTCCAAAATATCTCCGGTGCAAACATAACCAGTTTACTAAAGTTTTCTAAATAATAAATGGAGTCGACGACGGAAGTATCGCCCTTGACGTAAGTCCACGCCACAGCAAAATAATACGCAGATAAATGTCACTGGAGACTTCGATTTATAAGAAATCGGCGCTTCCGTGAGCGCCGGTCCTTGGCCACGGCCGGCGGCGGCCGACGCTATCAAAATAAACATCAAACAGTTGCGCTGACACATCACAGTCGCCGCCGCCCGTGCCCGCGCCCGCTCCGCTATTGTTTCAGCTTTCGCGCGTTACACCATCGCCTGTGTTTCTTGGCCATCAATATAAGTGTACCAATTACCCTAGGTTGACGTAATTGCACTGCTTGTACCAACAAACTATTCCTATTTAACTATCATCCACACAACGGACCCACCGTTCTAACATCGTGAAGTCATCGGACGTTCCTAATTCCGAGTTAACAACCGACTTGACAAGCGGACGTCTTTACTCAGTTTTTACCAAAGCCCAAATGCAACGGAAAGTTTTCATATATCTTGTTTTTGACATCTGACGGTATAAATAAAACGATTTTATTTCTCAGAAGGTGGGTTCTAGATAATAATCAAAACTGAGCCATATTTCAAATAGATTGACGTATGTCATTCTTGGCTGTTACAAACAAACATGTTTTTTAAATTAACTTATCAAAGTAAAGTTCACGTACCTCTAAATCTGACTCTAATCCTTCCAAACTCGAAGAATGTGGTTCAGATCTTAATGATAGCCTATTAGGTCTTCTGGAAAGACTATTGACACCCATCAGCTTATGAGACCTGCCCAGCGTGGCGCTGCCACTACTGATAATCTCGGGTTCACGAAATGACAGTTTCTTCCTAGGTCTTTCACTAACATCCTGCATTTGGACATCTGGATTCAGTCTTTCAGTAACGGGTATCACTAGACGTGACTGCACACAAACTTCTTCCGCGGACTCAAATTGCCGATGCAGTGGTGACGGTTCTCTCGGAAAGCCACCACTGTGGTAATCCTCTAATTCCTTCTCATATCGCTTATTAGCTCCTACTGATAACGGTCTAGGCCTCAAACTACTGGTGTATGAATCGCGAGAATGGACATCCTCAATCCTACTTCTGTGTTTGTTCTTTCGAACTTCACTAAACTCCGGCTCAGAGCGGCTGGGCTTGAGTCTGTCGTGACTCTTTTTGTCTTTGGGCTCTTGTTTGGCTAACTTTGGTCGCTGCTGCTGCTGCGGCTCATGTTTTGATTTTAGTGCGCCTCCTAACGAAAAGAGAGTGCTTCGTGCTTTTAGTAACACTTCAGTTGGCAAGTTTTTCAAAAGATGCTCGTTCTTCCTTTGTTTGCTATGGTCCCTGTCCCTGTGGTTGGACATTGTAACGGTATCACTGTTAATCAGGTACACTTGTATTTGTTTTAATCACGACACACACACATTTTTTATCATAATGCGCGCGTCCGTGCGCCCTGGTACGAAACAACTGAAGTGGCGAAGGCATGGCTTGCGCGTGCGTCGCGCCGGTCGCGCGTCGCTCCAAGTACCACAAATAAACATATTCGCGTGTTTCTAAGCGCTAAACAGCTAAAGTTCTCGGTGCGAGAGTGATCGGGAAAACTCTTGTCAACAACACTTGACATTTCCAAGAAGTTTTGTTTCTTTTCATTTCACACATTCGTAATTAAATTAGACGGAAAAATATAAATCACAGCCCTAAATTGTAAAGTGGCAGGTTACGACGTAAGGAATGGACCTGATAAAATTTATAAAGACTTTAGTTCGGCACAACTTGTTATAAATAGCAGCACCATATTATTTTATTACTCTCGAGCTACCTACTTTATCGTTGGCAAATGTTATTCGACTGAGTGTTAATGTAATGTATGACAAATGGTGTATTGAAAATCGATGAAACGAGAACTCGTCGGGGATTTTCATTTTATGAAAATATCCACGTTCGTTACTGGGAAGTTATGTGATTTCTTTACATTTTACATTAGGGAAAGTTTCCGTCCCTCAAGATTCTCATAAGTATCATTTATTGAACAGATTTAGAGGAACCGAGAGGTAAGGAATTTTCTTGGAACTCAGGGGTACTTTAACAATTCGTGTTCTATAAGATCAATTAGGTACAAAGTGCTATATTGGCGTGATTTCGTTTAGATCCGAAGAGGATTCATAATAAATCATAAACAAGAAATGTGATTTTAGTCCCCTTTTCATTATTTTCGTTTCATTTGCCAAATGAGGGGTTTGGGTGAAAGTTTAGACGAGGATACATCAAATTGTGCTTCGTGTTTCTGTTCCGGGGATCAAACATGGAGCGTAACATTATTAAACTTGTTTGTTTGAGTTTACACAGCACTAGGAGTATATGCATGTGCGGGTTTATGCTTACTATTCTGTTACTGAACGTATAACTGAGCCATAATCGTGATGCGGGCTATAATAAAATACTCTCAATCAATTGGTGTAATTAAAAAGCGGCCGCAAACGATTCAGTGCAAACAACTTAGTTACTTCTTGAATATTTATGGACTTCGGGAATGATCGGCGACGGTAATTGATTATAAAAGTCGAGTAGCTGGTGGACGCGAAGATTTATACTCACTATAAAAAGAAGGTTTGCGTACAATTTCCAGAATTAGATACTAACACCAGCAATAACTTATTACGATTGGGAATGCCGTCTGCTTTGCAAAGTGCGAGATGTTATAAGACATATTGGCCTTTCGAATATGTCAAATAAATATGGTGTGGAGCTATTAATAAGACAAGTACAAATGGGTGATTGGTTAATAGTTTACTACAAGTTTCTTCACAATTCTTGGTAAAGTGTTGGACGCGGAGGCGTTCGGTTAATTGATTGATTTAAAGAAAGAAAATAAACTGATGCCACGATAGATCGTGGATGTGTATTGTTTGTTCACACGTGTGAGCCAGACTTTTGATGTAGAGATTTTTACGTCACTACACTATAATTTAGTATGGAAGGTCGTAGGTAAAGAAGATCGGTGGAATGGGGCTCTCTTAATTTCAGAAGCGTTCATCAATGAAAGTATGTACTTGCTATGAAATAATTAAGGGGCTTTTCTTTCCATGTCATACCTTTTTTTTTTAAACTGCACAAAGTACAAAAATAAGATACAAATATTTAACTAAATCTGAACATCTAAACGCAATCATTTGCAATATCGAAACGTGGAAACAGTGACAGCAGCAATGGAGTTAACATATTAAAAAGAATTATGTAATTTCAATTTTTCTGATAATACTAATTAGCAGGATTTTGCTCGTAGTAATAGTGAGTATCATGAGACGTTTACTTTGCTGCAATAGCCTATTTGTTTTGTCCCATCAAGTCTAAGCCAAATTGAGCTGTCCTTGCTCTTTAAATATTATATAAAGAGTATCTTAGAAAGGTGTGTAGATACAACGTCAAAGCTCATTCAGAGGTAATCGCTTTCACGTTAATTTACCACTCGTAAATAAAAATTAAGATCAAAGGCAATTTAAATTATAAGAGAACAGCTACACCGTTAAATAATCTTTTGCATTACGATTTAAATAATTATCAAAGAATCCCGTATGTTTATAGTCTATTTTTATGGCCAGTTTAAAATGTTACAAAAGTAAAACAAATAAAAGAAAACCTTATCTTCCGTATCAAAATAACTCTTGGCAAACAATGAATCATTTTATTTTTAACCGATTATTACAGTCACTGGTTCTTTTTTAATCAATGAACGAACGAATTTCAAGCAAGATTAATCTTTTGAAGTTGTATACCCCTTATAAATGTCGTGGGTAGTTAATCAAAAAGAATGATTGTGCTGACGTCAGCCTAGGGGGACGTAAAACTTAAATTATGGGATTTATGTCCATCCAACTGTATTTTATGCATTTTTGATAAACGACTCGATTATATTGTTTGAGATAAACCAAACTGGTGTAGAAAAATTGAGGATTGGCTGCGGAAAAACCAGACACGAATGGATAATTCAATAAATATGTGGAGGACATGAAGGTATCCGCCGAGCGAACCAATTGTTAATAAATGTATCAATTGTATTCAACGTCTATCCAAGTATATATTTGACGGCACGGTTGGCACAGTGGCTAAGCTATTGACTGCTGCGCTTCGTGTCGCGGGTTCCATTCCCGCACGGAACAAATATTTGTATGGCCTACAGGTAGTTGTTCCGGGTCTGGCTGTGTGTAAACGCACCCACGATACAGGAGAAATTTCTAGTGTGGAGCAACGTTTTAAAAAAAAAAAATTGTTTATGACATATCACCAATGTTAAGAAAAATAGAAAACTTACAGTATCCTATTTTTGTTTGTTTTGACAATCTTGTTTACTTAGGAATCGGTAAAGTTTATCCTCTTTAGCGGCGTATCCAAATGGCCTTCTTTCGTGTTGTCCGTCGAGTCGTAAAGCTCCCTAAGTTCTCACTTGAGTTACACGATTACTGACACATGCGTGCAGTCGTGCACAGAGTGGACATGCTCACTCAAATCTATGTGGTTCTTTCCACAAAATACCAACTCAGACAATAATCTGTATGGTCCTTACATGATGATCTGACCAAGATCAAGCTTGGGCCTTTAAGACCTCTGAGTTTGTTTCGGTGTTTATCTCTCTCAGAGTGTACTCTGTTAGGAAACCACAACCTCAGATGGTTTTTACTGATGGGTAAAAGTTAAAACCAATTCACGAAGAAGTGTGTTACAAACTGCAATAACCTTTTTGTAAGACGAAAGGGTATTCGCAGTTGGTAACCTTTCATTTAACAAGGTAAAGTCACGACAATGTATTTTTAGGACAGCGCATCTCTCCGTCGTTGCAAACATCCAGTTTTAGCCCTACTTACACCCAGGACACGTAAACCTCAACTTGTTCTACACTTGTAGGTACTACGCCATCCGATTTTCAAATTAAAAAGACTTGAATGAAAAAAGGTTCACAAAGCAAAGAAACTTTATTACGATCAAGACAAAAAAAAAAGACAGAACCTTCCTGAATTACCTCGAAATTCTAATTACTAGGTATTTCTAACGTACCTTTCGAATAATTTTCTTTATATCTTTTTTCGGTGGTTTATTCGGGCCATATGTCAGTGTCAGCTTCAGCAGGGATTTAGCAGAATTAAGTTTCGTGTACATTCCCGTCGAATGTGTGGAAGAGGAAAAGATATGTGGTGCCTAGCCCACCATTTTGTTTGTAACAGATGATTTGATATTAAAGGTATAATATGTTACACACAAACAAGTAGTCACAAGTTAGTACCTAGTACTACCTGCTGGGACACTACTAGATGTGGGATACGTATTAGTTCCTTTGGTAAACTTTAGACTGTTTCTGAGAGACCGAATGTCAAAGAGACTTGATGATCCCTAACATACATTGCAATAGTTTAGATACTGAGAGATAATTCGCAGAAAGGGAGATATACCCGTTCAAGCGCTGATACCTGTAATCTCAGATCTCAAAGGTATATTCACTGTCCGCTGCACACTGTACAAATGAGAGACCTAGACTAAATTACTTTGTATCAAAGAAAACCATGATGCAAAACTCAAAAATGTATTGTGCTGATGCAAGCTACCGAAAAGTTTATGACAATCTTGTTTTAAATCGTTGTACAAATACGAACCGACTTGAAAGCGAGCGCCGCTTGTCTGTGCCTACTTGAAAGAAGAGAAAACTTATTAAAGTATCCTACTTAATAAATCCATTGTTAAATCCCGTACCGTAAATTATATGATAGCATTACAAGCTCTTAGCTAGTTTTTTCTTGTACATTATCACAGGTATGACAGTATTTTACCTTCATGCAACATTGTAATCTAACGTTGAAGCTGCGGCTAAGTGCGCTGATGTGTCGACACAAAGGGAAATGTATTTCACCGTGAAGATGACATGAGGCTAATATTGCATTATTAACGTAATGCATTTGGTGCAAAGACTGCTTTTAAAACTTTCCATAAGGTTTTTCTAATCTTAAGTAACCTAAATTAGCGTAAAATGTTCCCACGGCTGGGACACATATAGCCCTCCTCTTTGTGGGAGGTTTAATAAGAAAGAATTAGTAAGAATAATTTATTTTAAAAGTATGTCGGATTCGGTCGTTAGTATGGACATAAAATGAATCACAAGTGCGGCGGCGGTGACATCACGCGACCTACTTACAAGTCTACCCACACCACAGCGTGTTTCTGCAGTGCCGTGATGTTCAGTAGGCGAGTTGAACTGTACCCGATTAATTGTGCCTCGTGTTATTGTGTTAAGTTGTAATTTCAAGTAATTCGTTAGTTTTGCTAGAAACAGTGTATCGCACCCAGTGTGTTTTCATAGCACGAAACCCATCGTCTGCCCACAAGATGTACAAGCCTAACGGAATAAATCCTGACAATCGGACAAGTATTATAAAAGTTTTTTTATCACATCAGTCCAATACTAAGTTGTGAAGGAGTAATCTACCTGGGTCAAGTCTTCGGGCTCGGTAGACATAACTTCGAAAAAGAAGTCTTCAGTTTTGATGGGCAGGTTTTGGGAGTCTGTCAAGTCTTCTCATCGACAATCCGATGTTAGTAATTAACACACTGGAGGTTGACTTACCCTAGGGCACGAGCCTATTGCCATCTTTCGGGCACAAATCATGTAAAAGTATCATATTTCTATATATAGTATATATGGCAGCTACTGAGAAAATCCTGATGAAAAAATCAATAACACCGTACCTGACCTGGGAATCGAATCCAGGACTTCCCGCTCATGAGTCGCGCATGCGACCACCACACCGATTATATTATTGTCATTCTCACTTAGGAATGTCTAGCCATAAAGTATGCACACCTAGGCAATATTGAGTTTTCATTGGTACGGGACCGAATCCAGAGAGGTTAATTTTATTGGTCACGGTTCGGATTTTCTGAACCCATATTTTTTCTTTCAAATGGAACGGCCCCGCAAACACTTAACCCTCTTCCTGATTCAATACGAGACCTCTGAGTACCTCCACCTTTATGAAAAGTAAGATTTGTATCTTTGAAAATATTTCGGTTAAGGTACTTCAACAGCTGGGTACAAAATTAGTTCCTTCCTTAATCTGTAAACCGTTTTATTACTTACGGAGATATTCGCAATTTTGTTGCTACACCCGGTGTGCATTATAATGTTTCTTGCTGTAATTTGTACCTTCAAAATTTCAAAAAAGAGATACCTTTTTCTTCTCGGCACAATGCTAAGAAATAACGAAACGAGCTAGAGAAAAAAAGCCGTCAAATGCCTCCATAAATTATTCTGTTTCGAAACAGTCTTTGGTGGAATTTTTCCTCATTGTATTGATTTAGCCTAAGTACAATAACACACTTTCTGTACTTAAACCATTAATATTTGGTTTTCTTAAAAAAACCCCGTTATACGACTACTGAAGAAGATACTAGATACTACAATTAATTTCGATAGTTATTTTTAAATATAACAAAAAAATGCATAATTAAAAACGTCTGTGGCCAAAAGATTGTCCCGTAATAACAATATAATTGATATGAATACGGACATTTATGAAAGAAAAGACACAGTGCATAAAAAAAAATAAAAAAAAACTTCTTTATTTCCAAATCAAAATAACAACCGATAAATTAACATAAGGATAGGACCCCATATATATTATTGTAGGATAACTATAGTTTTTTGGAATCAATTTACGTAGTCGTTCTGGACGTTAAAAACACTCTCAAACTGCTAAAACAAATAGGTTTTAAGAAGTTCCTACTATCAGCAGAGAGTAAGCTCAACGGCCTTAACATCCACTGTTAGCCTGATTGCGAAATGATTGAGGAGTAATGCTCCTGTCGTCGAAGGTTATATTAGGTATCCAAACCGCAGTGGCTTTGTCGTTTGCGGTCATTATCCACCGCTTTACATAGTTTAGTTTAATTGACAGATAATTAGCAAAAGCGTTCCCCCTAGTCCAGTATCGATTAAAGTCCATCAGTATAAGTGTAACGTTTGCTCAGTGGAGTGGTAATTTCCACATATTGTACGGACGAGTGATACGCAGCTGTGGTTTATGGCTGGGCCCGTTTACGAGCTCGTGCGATCTTAATAAACAGCACGCTTGGCTCCAGAGCACTCTCGGAGCCGACGACTACGGGTCGCTCTCTGGTCGTTAAGGCACCTTTACTCCTCTCTTCGGATCGTACGTTTTAAAGTAGATTATCTAGGAAGACAGCGACGAAATGTGGCGTGGTTTACCTTAAAAGGGCCGTCAAGTTCTTCGTGTTTTTGTAGACGCTATGGAGTTAGGGTGAAGTATTTATTGCGATGTTTCTTAGAAAATTTTATTGATTTGTGAAACGACATGGTGGATACAATTGTAAGTCAGTTCGAAAAAGGCAAACGAATTTTGAATAAATAAATAGGTACCCATATATAGTTTTCTTTACCGTATAACTACATACAATGAAACCTTAACAATTTAGATATTCAACGCCGTTCTTCAGACCACAAAATAGATTTAATAGTCCTGTAAATTACGTAACCTTTCGAAATTGTGAATGAGAGATATTTTCTCAAGAAGAGGGTGCGGACGAATCTTTGATATTTATTAATTTTTCACTTTGGGAGTCCTCTCCTTCTCAAATTCGAGTTGAAGCTATTTAATAACTGTTGATCTTTAGGCGGGAAGCCAATTTGTATTATTGTTACGAAACACTGCTTTCAGCTTTTGATAAATATTGCTATTTCTAAAGATTTTGTTTGAATACTTATAACTTTTGTTGCTTTCTACGCAGCACCGGGTGAGGTCGTTTTGCGAAAAAAAAAAAATTGAGTAATTAGGGAAATTTTCTCCCTAATTATTATTATTTATTATTTATATGCCTATGTTAAGCGCTAATTATCGTAGGCCCTAACCTATTCCCGGGGATCCACTGTTTGTGAAAACACAGGAAACACAAGAGTGGCCGTAACTTATATGCCTCCACACGATGCCAGCACTCTGTCTGTGCTAATGTAATAAAGCTGAAGAGTTTGTTTTTAACACGCTTGTATTAGCGTCACCTGTAACTAACTGACTAACTATGTAACAAATTTTTTTAAATTAAGTTCGAACCAGTTCCCGGTTTCCGATTGAGCTGAAATTTTGATAAACAAAAAAAAAAATTATGAATGTATTTTTTTGTTTGGTTTAGTTTGAATAACAATGCTTGTTAGTAAAGTGACGTCATTCTAACACAATATGGCGGACTACCAAAGATGGCAGACTAGATATTTTTACGCATTCCCATGATCTGGGTATCAAATGGAAGGGTTTGCTGAGAAAAACACGAGAAACTAAAACCTGTTTTTTGGTTTTTCTAAACTATAATATTATTTTGTTTAAACGTGCTAATCTCTGATAGTACCAATAGGATTTGAAAACAATTTTTTGGATTGATAGCCTAATTCTTGAGGCCCAATTATTTACTCTTAGAAGCAAGTCATCATCATTATCAGCCGAAAGACGTCCACTGCTGGACATAGGCCTCCCCCAAAGAAGCAAGTGATATAAGTAATAATGATAAGATAAGTACTTACCTTGCGGTTGCTTTTAAAGACGTTGCACTTGAATACGTTCGTGGCGCCATCTCTAGCGATGTAAGAGAAGATCTTCAGGTCAGAGCTGTCGTGGGAGACATAGAAGATGCGGTAGATGGGATGGTGCATGATCTCCGCAGTCTCCGTGGTGACACTCGACTTTGACTTGCTGCCACGGCCAAATAGCTTGCTTGAAGTCTTCTGAAACAACTTTTGCAATCAAATACACTTGATAGCATTCAAAGCCCCATTAAACTTGTGGTGTCGACTGATGAGTTTGGAGTCCTGGTTTCGATTCCCCGGTTGGGCAAAATATTTGGATTTCTTGAAAAGTTGTGTACAATTTCATGTGCCCATGGCTATTTTCCCCTATCAGTTCCTTAAAGCTCAGTAACAACGTATAGAAACGATTGTGAAACTTCAGAGGGATTTAATTCAAATTCTACTGTAAGTTGTGAGGCTTTTCAAAAATATGGTATTATTTCTGCTGCTACGTAACGTGGCTACGAACGGTATTTTATGAATCTCAGAGTGCTGTAATTATGATTCAAAATTTAGAATCCTGACAGTAATTTTGTTTTGAACGGAATTCTAAATTTTGAATTTTCGTTCAACCAAAGTTCCAAGCAAACTTTAACTAAACTTTTGGAAGATAAAATGTATATCAGGTAGATGCATATTATACTCTAAGAAGTAAATAAGGTTCACCCAAAACAAGTAAAATTAAAAGCAGAATAAAGAAAAAAAAAATAACAGTGAAAAACTTGAAAGACCTAATTTTAAATTACTTCTAAAATTAAATATTTTTTTTTAAGTAATTCTAATAATGAAGAGTGGACCAAGATTATTCTTCAGGGGTAACAATGGATCGATGCTACAATAGACGCTGAAGGCGGCGCTTCCAAGACAGCAGGTTGACAGCCGTCCATTATAGCCCGACATGATTTACGAGCCCCGAGAAAAAATCAGTGTCACCGGTTACTCCCGTCTAACAGATAATTTAGTAATATGTGGTTATATCAACCAATGTGTGGGGAACGATAATGTCTTTCACATTAAATGTTACATTAAATCTTGAAAGCTACTGGAAAATAAAACCACTCATTACACCGGGGATGTAAATTAGTTTTTAGTATTTTTTTGCACACGAATAGCTACCAAACAAATCCTTCTGGGAATACCAACAATAGTGCCCCAATTAGAAAATGACTCAATTAACGAGAACAAAACTAGGTTTTCTAAAGAAAATTGGCTCAATCCTGAATTCGCAAAACAAGCAAAAGTATTAGAAAAAGAACGTATGAAATACGTATTATAGACGATTTGATTTCTGATTTGGACTAACATTTTTCGTCGGAATGATACGAAGAATATAAAAACCATACTGAGATATTTCCTCAAACTTCGTGAGAGATTTTACTTGGGATTTATGAACAAACGAAGATGAATATTGGTGGATGGATCTAATAGAATCACTTATAAGAGAGTATGAATATATATTTGGATAACTTGATCAGAATAGGAACATTCCAAACACTAAAACTATTTTATTTTTTAAGTGCATACGAGCTCTTTTCTGAAATAACAGCCGCACCTCAAATGACGTTGTCGTGAAATGAATCGAACTTTTTAACTGAGTCGTCGAAGTCCTCAATTTAACTTGAGGTCGTGTTCAACCGAGCAGATGTATAGATACTATCAGCATTTCATGAATAAAAAGGCCGATGCATTAAGACAAGTATTGAATAATATTTTTGAAAGCTTAGAGGCTCTTTCGACTTCTTGGAATGCGGACCACTTTTCTGTTATTTTTATACAGGCTTGGGGTCGGAAGAATACGTTTTTCGTTTTGTTCAAATTAATACCCTTTCATTTATTAATTTGGTCGTACATTTGGCCTTCCCAGACAGCCATACCCGTCCACTGTCCAGAGTGATCTACATTAGTTAGTAAAATAATATTAACGCCCTTACTGTAAATGTAACGTTAAGTGGGGTGAAAACATTCCGGGGGCGGCTGAGGGCCGCAATTAGCAGCAATACTCTTCCGTTTAGTAAACATGACCTATTTTGCATACATTATTACTAGTTGTTATTGTTCTATTGTTAGTGACTTTTGCTGTTCAATAACTTTCATAAATCTTTCAGACCATTTAGCTCTAAAATCAATAAACTCCTCACGACCTTCGCCAAGTTTATGTCAATTTATTACATCAGTTTTGATGAAAACTTCCCCATCAGCAACAATTTAATTTAACTAAATAAAAATCTAGTCTACACGTGAGGATTTGTAATTGGCTTTCTGGTGACTATGGTTTCCTTGTTTGTGTGTTTTTATTAGCTGTAAGTCCTCCATGTACTAAAATAAATAAATAAATCAGATTAAGCATCATACATTTTTTATTTTCATTATCCTGCACTGGACCCGTGTGGTGGATTATGGGAGGGCGGCATATTCATAAATAATTATACTAGGAGGTCTGTATCCCAGAAATCTTAACGATACAGCATTGGCGTAGCTAGTCCTAATGGGCCCAATATATTTTTTCTTCGGGCACTTTAATTGTACTCGAGTGCGGCGATGTGCAAAAAGAGGAAAAATCATTATGATTTTTGTAAAAACAAGAAAAAAAGCATCCTGACTTTACTTATGCCCGACTCGTCACTGCATCGCTTAAGCTGTCATTATCTTTACTAAGAGAATGTATGAGCAAGCATCGTGAGATAAAAAAGTGTGTAACTGCGATTATGGCTCGGCTCAAAAATTGGAGCTTTCTGGACAGCGATTTTAGTAGTACTCATTGAAAATTAAATTGAAACTCACCTTGGTCTTCCTAGCCGTGATGTTAGTTCTTGTGGTTACCCGGACCCCGTCAGTGGACACGTCCACAGTCACCTTGCGTTTCTTTACACCTCTCGCCTTAAATTCGTACTGCGGAAATAAAGTTTCATTAGATGAAGACAAAATAAAGGGATAAAGGGCAGGGACTGAATGACCGTCTTTACAAATTATGGGTCATGGGGTCAATTTCCGTGGTAGATTTCCGGTTGGGACCAAAGCCAACCCTTTCGTGGAGCGTAAAATCTTTCCTGGTGTAAATTGAATTATTGTACATAGCTACCCTATGTTTTTTAACTTTTTTTTTGTTCGTACAATTAAGTACCTTAACTGAAGAAAATAACATCGCTATTGGTACTCATTACTTCTGTAATTCTATGACTTTATTAAAATATCACTATATAACAAAGACGCTCCCTGCTGGCTGTATCTCTTTATGTATGCTTAGATATTTAAAACTACGCAACGGATTTTGATGCGTTTTTTTTTTAATAGATAGAGTGATTCAAAAGGAAGGTTTATATGGATATTGCACCTGTGCGAAGCCGGGGCGGGTCGCTAGTATTCTTATATACCGGTAAACGGACCGCAGGGGTGAATAGAGACAAATTTTGAAAGGGATTTTAGCGTTGAATTAATTTGATTATGTTTTCAAAAAGTACTCTGTTTTATTTACTTAGTTATACTTAATCATTTAGAGACCAGTTAGCAACATAACATATTAATTCAACGTTTAAATCCATTTCAAAATTTGTCTCTATTCACCCCTGCGGTCCTATTCACCCCGTTTTTCGGTACTTAGTAAAGACAGAAAAAAATTATTAACGTATTATTTTTAAAAGCTCTGTTTTCTTTTCCAAATTTATCATGAAGTGTGTTTGTCGTTATGTCACCATAAGTTTGTGGCGAGGGTACGCTGGTTTGTTAGCTGGCGAAAATAAAAGGAAGTCTAAAGATCATACCGGTCTCGGGACTGATCTTAAATCATAAACATACTTCGTCGAATTTGCAGTTTTGAATTTTCATGTTTTGATATTAATTTATTGTGAAGATTTATTAGTAGTAACTAAATTCTTCCGTAAGCGGTTATATTACAAAGCTGCTATTTCAATGCAAATTCTCAAGAAGTCGTCATTTGACGCCGTAGGGACCAAAAATAACTAATCCCGCTCCGGATCTCCGCCTCACTTAAACCAACTTTAGAATTTCTTGGAAGTTTGGAGTGAACTAGCCCGAAAATAGCGACAATTATAATCATCCACATTTCCGCTGCGCACCTGTGCACCAAGCTTAGTATAATATAATGGAGGCACCTTATTACTTAGAAACATGCATCATAATTTAGTTAAAGCGGGAGCTGCGAGCATCGTGGATGAGATGTAATTAGCAAAGAGGCTCTTATCAAGAGGTCTGAAAGTCTACATGCTGAATAATGCCATTCTAATGGTACATGCTTTCCTATTGTCTTCTGAAGTTATCGTTGTTCAACGGGACGAGTTATGGTTGGTGTTGGTGTTGGTTAGTGGTTTTGGACTAAAAAGAATGAAACCATGATATATAAATAATGTTCGGGAATCAACTAGTGGGTACACTCACACCACTAAAAAGTAAACGAATGTTTAGGAAGTCTATGACTTAATCGAATCAACGTTTTACGAGGACATGCCTACCGTTTTTTATGATTACAGCGTCTGACGTCATGGAAGGAAATTACGGCCCGTATTCCAATCTTATAATTACTTTGAACGTTGATGAGTTGATAAATAGAGTCCGTTTTATAATTCTATTTGTATCTCTTCTTTCAATATGCTAAAACAAATAAATAGAATTGCAAATGTCTGGAATAGTTGAACTAGTTGGAGTATTAGCAATTGTTGTTGAGTTAGGTGCTCAGCTGCTGGTCAAACCGCAGTTACGGAACAGTTAACTTTGCATAGTTTAAGTTACAATTTAGTTTGTGTTCATAAAACTAAGTGTGTTTGTTGAGAACTGATTTTGATTAATTGTTGTGGTATGAGAGTTAATGTCAATAAAAGCAGAGATGTTATGGATTTGATATTTCGGATCTGGATACGGATATGGATATATCCATACCTTTTATTCCTATAGGAATAAAATTATATCGGTTTCGGATACGGTTACGGATATGTAATTATTTCGGATTATCCGTTAGTTTCGGATAGTTTCGGTTACGGATATTAGATTGAAGTAAAAAATAAACACAAATAGCATGTCATAATTTGGTTTTATTTATAGGTTTTATCTAGTCTAGGTTATCATTTGGTTATTATAATCAGTCATATAGGTAAGTAACTAACCGAAACTCCTAAAACGGATACGGTTACGGTTACGGATATATTTTTATTTCGGATATCCGATAGTTACAGTTACGGTTACGGAGCTCCATAACATCCCTGAATAAAAGTCACAATGTTAGCCTTGTAATATGCACTTACGGAGTCACTGAAAAAAAAAATGATAATAAAGCAGCAGAAGAAAAAAAAGATACCTATTATATTCCTAAAGTGTTACACGAAAGGAGAAAATATTGCCTTGAATGGCATTTTAACCGAAAAATATGGAGGCAGGGATAGGTAGCAGTTTGCGGATACTTATGAATAAATATGTAACCCCCTGTACAGGTGCGGCTCATAACGGTGTCGTCACGATTTTTTCAGCGGTTTATAAACAAGTTCATTTATATTCAGATGCGACGCTCTCCCGATGGCAGTTGTGTCGTATCTTCAACTCGTATATCCATATTTCAACGTAACGCGATCACTTACACCACTCTGATGCAAGGATAATGTGTATCTACTACCTTCCAATAAATATCCTAACAATATATTTGTGAATTGAAAACGACATATTGGTGTATGTAATATGTGGTAAACACTCAGTAAAATTCAAAAAAAAATTCTCTCGGAATAACAATTCTTTTCTTTTCTTACTTTTTTTTCTCTTTTAATCGCTACTTTGAGATAAAATCTTTTTATCTTAATACTATATTTGCAACCACATAATACACATTACAGTTTATCACAATTGGAGTAAATCACTTCTAAAAGTTGCTAAGTAATTTATTAGTGCTATTTTCCTTTATTTATTTTTACACATATTAAATAAATTTTTAAATATTCTAATATTAAACTATATAAAAAAACATGTAAAAATATAAAAAAATAGTGGTCCGGCGGTATCGGGAGCAGGCTCCAAGCAACCGGTGGTCAGGCACCTCCTCACAATGCGAGCCGTATCGAGGAGTACTGCCTTCTGAGTCAGGCCCTTGTTCCAACCGCCTATATTAGTGCTATACTTATTAGTGCTTATGACTGGCTACTGATTTTTTTTCAGCAAAACTTATTCATGAAACAAATTCTTTCAACTCGGGGCAACTTTCAGGTTTATTTCGCGGTAAATCGGGATTTTCACAGACGACATAACAGAGCCCGCTGATAATATCACTCATATTTTTCATCT
Organism: Noctua janthe; assembly: GCA_910589295.1. Taxonomy (NCBI): domain Eukaryota; kingdom Metazoa; phylum Arthropoda; class Insecta; order Lepidoptera; family Noctuidae; genus Noctua; species Noctua janthe. The sequence goes on from OU342552.1 coordinate 11,710,593, forward strand.
GAAATGAAATCAGTTCAACGAAAAATTACTGACAAATGACTAAGTTGATAGCTAAAGTTGTACAGTTGACATAATTTTCTAGCACCTGTTTTCTTTAATATCTTCTAGCTACCAAGTAGGTAATAATGGAAGATACATGGATAAGAACAGCGTCAATCAGTTAATCCCGGGAATCAATCACTTTTCCGATTTTTTTTTTGTTCGAATTTAATTTTACCGAAAACTATTGACCAACGTCTTTTTTGCTACATGCATTATTTGACATATTTTTAGATCATCGAAGTATCATGCGTTATAGGTATTATTTTACCGAAATATATTTCGCCGATTTACAAAACAACTTTAACCTAAATTTTGCTGTTGACCAAAGCCTCTTTTGAACTTTTATCATTTGCCAAATGATTTATTCGCCATATTTTTACCACACCGAAACAACATTTTACGGAACATTATTTGGCCACAAATATATAGCCGGTTACTTGGTAGCATTTTTAATATTAAATTAAAATAGTGTCATTAAAAGTCAATATATTGTGCTACGTCTGCCCTACCCCTGGAGTGTAATTTAAACCCGCGTAGGCGCGGAAGGGTGTGGCGGCCCGCGCGCTTAGGAGCAGGTATTAGGCCCGCCGCCGCGGCTGGAGCTGGCCGGCCAAGCTGAAGCTGCAGTGGTGGGCCATAAAACCATCTGCGATGATAAGCTCGCGTGTGGCCACCCAAACCCCGCAGCGCCGGAGCCGTGACAGAAATTACAAACTTACTTTCGCATTTATAATATTAGTAAGGACATAGTATAGTTATATGTAGGTAAACTGAACAATAATTCGGGTATATTATTTCTTTAAAAAACTACAGGTTCAAACGTTCGTACTACATTTTATTTGAACAGTTTATATTCTCGACGAAAAGTTTGAGCACACTTTCAGTCGTTTTGTTAAGTTCAGAGGATGGTCATGAAAGCGGAATTGCAAAAACTGTTTGGAGAATCTCAGTACAAGTTTGCTCGTCTGGGATATTTGCAAGTTATCGGTTCTTTTTATTCGTGTTTCATGCACTAGTGCAGTGGTTTGACTTGTAAAGTGAACTTTTGAAATAAAATTCAAGAGCTATAACATTATGAGCAAAATCGTTTTCATATTTTTACTGTAACGTAATTCTGTAACTTTTTGTTTTACAAACTTATATTAGGGAATTCTTCAACATACCTTAATTTCGAACAATATCCTAATTGTAAAACGATTATAACAAAAGACGAAATAAGCAAGAATACTTTACTTTTCGAAATAGATCGCAAACAACGTGAAGTTGAGAAGTAATATTAAAGTTAAGAATTGTTCAAACCATTATGCCTACTTATGAAGAAAAGAAATGAGAACGCAATATTGAAAAACAAATTTTTTGTTATTAAATTTGTGACTAAGAGAGAAGAAATATGTGCCTTAAGTAGAACGAAACGGGAAACCAATTGTGGGGAACAAGAAGCGACAAATTACGCAACGGTAGGAACAAAATACTGCAACCTATGTATACTCGCCCCTTTTCTACACGAGGAGAATGCCAAATTGAACCACCATCTTGTAAAAATAATGTAAAGACAACACAGAAGCATAAAGGTTTAGATAATGTAAGATCTATTTAGAACTTTGAAGACTAACCTAAGACCAGGTACAATTTGCTCGCGTTATAATTAATCTAATGTGCAAGATTGATGTGTATAACGGATAAGTATAAATGAAATATAAATCTTCAGTAATGGTAACTGACTGCAACACATCAATGCCTTTAACTATTACAAATTGTCATGGAACTTGAAAAAAACCTGGGTAAAAGTCAGTTTAATATCTAGTCCCCGTACCCCGTCGCCGTAATAAATACGGACTAAAGTTACAAACAGTAGTAACTTCAGATTAACAAACAACAAACAACACATTTTTAGAAGAGTATAACTTTTCTCCGTGTTCTACTAAGTAACAGAGGACAAAATACCTAAATATTCACAAAGCTACAACTTATGTTTCCTGATTTTGTTTACAAGAAAAAAATAATCTTTTCTCCTACAGCGGACAGGCTTAGGAGGATCCATTCAGTCCCGCATGGATTATGTTACAAATCACTTTGTCTGTCCAAATTATTTTTTGAGTTTGCCTCAAAAATATACCCTCTCATTTTTACTCGACTGCCTCTGGGGTCAGTCGGGTAAAAATGGGAGGGTGTATTTGGAGGCTTATGTTTTTAAGAAATTATCTTGAGTTTTAGTAGATTCCTCTGCATATATTATTTTCACTGTTAGGCACATGGCCGCCTCTTTGGGAGAGGGACTTAGCCATAATCTACCACGCCCCCCAATGCGGTTCGAATTTTTGGTAGTAGGACTTGCAGGTTTCGAAAGTCGGTGCTGATACCACTCCGATGAGTCACCTCATCGAGTTCATTTTTTCACATTTTCTTCTTGATTAGTTTTCCATGATATTGGTTCTTTTATTACAATGACATCAATAAAAGTTATTTTAATTTAATTAATGTGACATACGTATGTTGTTCAGACTTCACATCAAGCTAAGTTGAAAGTCTATGTAAGTTTGACAGATTGTAGTAGCTTGATATGCTGACGTCTGTACTTGACTTCCGATTATTAGTTTAGCGATGTAGAAGCTTTTATGCCTAAAGCTTTGAGAGGGTACTTAAGTACTTATTTAGTTTATGAGCAATAAAGTTAAAACGGTTGGAATAGCTGGTCCCTTTGCAAAAGTTACCTGTAGTTTTCTATAATACAGCATGTAAAAAAACATCACGCCTGTAATCCCCGAAGAAGGCTAAGGCAGAGGTGTACCTAATAGTATAGCTCGTGTCGCCGGTTATGTTTAAGTCTCATGTAATAGGGGCGGGCCTATTGACATTAACTGGGCACAAATCCAGACTCTGTGGCTGTTACTGAAACATTCTTGATGGGAAAACCCAATAACACTTTGCCGAAGCGGGAATTGAACCCAGGAAGGACCTCATGCTCAGCAGTCGCACTTGCGACTACTCGTCCAACAAGGCCGTTATTTCAGTAAAGGCCAGCGCAAACTGGGCACGTCACGGCAGGGCATTTTCTCTTTACCCAACGTAAACGTAGCTAGTCGTAATAAAATACAGATTCCAAATTTCAATGCCGCGAAGGGGAATCCTCTTTGATGCCTTTGGGTCGATATCTAAATATTGGAAATTGTACTTTGTTACTACTAGCTACGTATGAATTTACGTTGAATAAAGATAAAATGCCTTGCCGTCCCCGGTGTGCGCTGGTCTTATGTTGGTAAGTCAGATAATGTGGCAATGTCTTCTGGGCACGTTTCCAGATGACAGTTATGTGGAGGAGTACTTTAACGCCTAAGTGCTTTCTTGTTTTACTGGTATTTAGTTCTTTTATATAGTTTAGTCCTTCTTTTTTGTTGTTACTAAAAGTTTAAATAATTAAATATTTGTATTTTTTTTAAATATGTAGTTTAAACATAAGAAATATAAAAATAATGCTGTTTTTGTATGGATCTGGATTTATAAATAAAGAGAACCTGGGGAAGTGAGAATCGCTTTCAATTCGTCCCTGAAACAAACAACTTACACCGGTATTCACAGTTTTTCGAATTAAAGCTTGTTAATCAAATAATTTTTAGATTTTTCTTTCATTGGTATTGCTAATTATGAGAATTTAAGTTTGTGCTAATTTTAATTTTGAAGTCTGCTTTTCAACACACGTTCAGAAACCGCATAGTTTTCTTTCCGTTGTTTAACATATATTATTTATTATCAGCCATTTGTGTCTAAATATGCTGATAAAAAATAATATAGCTAGCTGATATATACAATACACTGCAGGGCGAAGCCCTCCCTTATACTTCATATTAATGTTATAAAGAGAGAGTACAAATTTTGTGTGTTTGTATACAGGGTGGAAGGAACACCGACGCTAAAACGGTTACCACGTATTCAATACATCGTTCTACCCCCCCCCCCCCCCCACACTCGGGAATATTTCGTCGGAAAAAAAAACAGCTGTTTCCTATAAAACTGCAAAACCTGCACGGACAAAATGTATGGAACAGCTGATTTTTCGGTGTTTCTTCCACCTTGCTTATGCGTAATCTCCAGAACCACGAGACTTATTTGAAAAATTAATTGAAAGGTACATCGTTCCAGATGGACGTAGGCTACTTTTTACGAGCGAAGCCGCTCACAGGAGCTAATTAACTAATAAAACAAAACAGTGTCCTAATAGAGCTACCAACTGAACGCAAATTCTGTATCATAAGCCTACGCTCATAAAAGCTCTGTTTTCTTGTTCGTGAACAATGTAAAATTACCAACTAAGCTTAGCTAAATCAATTTTATGGGCAAACGGTGGGTAGCTTCTTGTTCAGCTTTGTTAATTATGCCACCGGGGCCAATCAGAAATTAGACTTACCAAATCTTTTGTTACAGATTGAAAATCAAAGCATTTATTTCAAGTAGGTCTGTAACTGGATTCTGAATTGTCAAATTAGCAAAAAATAATCTACGGTTCCAGTCACAATAATATCTGTGAAAGTACTGTAGTTACCCATTCCAAAGCGTAGATCTCTATGCAGACGAACGGGCAAGAAATTCCATGGACACTCTTTTGATTCCTACAGGAATTTAATTAACTTACTTTATTATAGTAAATAAGCCATGTATGTAATGTCATTTTCTATTGGAAAAAATATGTTTTTTTTTTACAAAATAAACGTTTGAGCAATCATGTTTCTAAACCTTGCGGTTTGGGCTGTGGCGTTGAGAAAGTTGATGCTGTCATATCAAAATTTGTGTTAGACAAAGAAAGCCTTAAAAAAAGTTGATTATAACATAATAATCCAAGTAGTTAGCTAAGTACTTAGTTATAAAGACGTTGAGTATTGAGAGTGTATCATGCTGCAATGCTTAGCAGGAATGGCAACGTGTGAACGCGCAAACCAGCGCATGGCAGAGTGCATCGACGTGAGGTACTTGTATCTACCTCCTATCTGTTCAGCGGGTAAGTGAGTAGAGATAATGAATAAATCCATGTTCATTAATAATAGATTAAAAAAAATGTATTTACTAAATGTCGGCATTATAATAAAAGCATACTCACACGAACGCGGCGCATCGCAGCGACGATCTCTACCCGGCTGGTCGGGCGTGGCACGTCCATTGTCCCGATGTACTGCAACAAAATGAACCTTATTTCATTTCGATTCAAAGAACAGCAGTCAAGAAGTTATCGGTATTTTCTATTAGGATTCTGCCCCAGAATGAAACTGAGATTTCAGTGCGCTTTGACTTCTACAATACTCAGGCTGTTCCAAGAATTTCGAGTATTCTACTAAGGAATTCCCTCCAGCATATTGGTATTTACATTTTCAACACATAAAAGTAACAGTGTTCAATATAAATAGTAATAAAATGAACGACAAAAGCGCAGTGGCGCTTAAAAATTCGCTCAGCTAATATCAACAGCAGCTTATACAAGAATAACAAAGCGCAGGTTCCTCAGAAAACATAAACAAATAGTTCAAGCTTTCAAACTGAATTTCTTGAACAAAACACAAAACACCTGGCGAACGTTACGTCGGATCACTTAAATATTTTATGTCATAGTGAGTTCGCGTCACGTGCGCACGTCGCCGTCGCGTGTGGAGGGAGCGTTATAATAAGATTATATCAGTGTCAAAGACCCTAACTAATTTATTTAAATTGAATGCTGAATACTTAGATGAGATGCATATAATATTACTGAAATTTTACCATCCTCATTCTCAAATATTATCACAAATTGAATATGTAATTTGCAATAAAAATAGAAAAGGGTACGGTTCATACTTCCATTTTTTTGTACTTCGTCGAATGTGATTGTCCCGGATTTGATCCTAGTTAGGACCGAAGAAGGGATATATTATTTTTACTTCGCAAAATATAATTTTATTAGAAGTGGGTAGAATAAATCAATAAGAATATAGTAGTAAAAAGATCAGTCTTGAATTTCTGGATTGATTACCCATAATGTTCCACTTCTAAAGGAAAAGCCGTATAAATGTCTAGTGGAGTCCTACAATATAAGCACTACAATAATTAATGATGATCAACTACCAAAAGATCAGCAAGCATGACTCCAAAATGTTCTACATAATCCCAGTATTTACTAAATTCACTGTGAAGTTCCGTGTTATTTTGCATGTTTGATTATGTATGCAAATAACACCTTAATTCGTAAGTATACATTAAAACATTCATGATTAATGAGAAGGGGATCAAAGTTGTCGGTACATTAAGCCCCGAACATAAAATAATCTGTCTGAGGGCAAATCGCGCTTAATGTTCACACAGTTTTTAGTGGAGAAAAGTAAGAAAATCTCTCGGGAACTAGTTCGATTTAAGTGATTAAAGTGATAAATTTTATTAAAAAGCTGCGTCGTTTAAAAGTTGGTAGTCGGGATAAAAATTAAGACCCAATTACGTCGTTCAGGGAATCCAATATTCTAGACAGACGTGGTGGGATGTCCACGAAGCACAGCTAAGTTAATTAAGAGAATAATTAGATTGCTTTAAAAGTATCTGCTAGAACTTAGTTAAGGGGAAACTGTTCATCACTTTCATAGCTTTCAACTTACAAAAAGCTACCTACTTTAATTGCTAGGCACTTAAGCATTACATTTACACATTGTATGGTGTAGTAAACCGGTCTTGGAATCCGGCAAACCATCGTTAAAGGATTTGGCCTACTGTATACTATTTTCCATTACAAACTAAGCCACCCAAAGCTGTGAAGATATTCTGGGAGATTCAGCAATCCGCCGCAGGGTTGCATCAAGCTTGACCTCTTTGGCAGTAAGATACCTTTGTAAGGGAAGTCTTTCACGTGTTGGGGCTCGAGAATAACCCAAATGACGTTGAAACTGAGACTGGCAACTAAAAACGTTACTATTAAAATGTTGATACAAACTACCTTGCTGTAGAGACATCGGACACATTTTGTTACTTTGTAGGCTAAGTTTGCTCTGAACTTGAAATTTAGTTTCACTTGCGTGATGCACACTTATCGATAACTAACGCCACATGAATTTATGAAGTTAGCACATTCTCTAACTTTCCTGGTAACTTGATAATTTACGTTGCAAATATATTGTCTGACGGAAATGGATGTTTACGAGATTTTTTTAAACATTCAAAAAGTAAAATGGACTTGTTTCCTTATTTTGTTTAGGAAATTAGCTTGTGTGTAAATGTTGAGCATAAATTAGAATCTTGAGTTTTGTTAAAATAAACAATAGGAACGGAGTCGTTGCTCTGCTGCCAAATTTAATAAGTGTTAGTGGGTAAGCAGGTTACGTCAAAGACGTGTAAATGTCTTTGACGTAAGCCGCTACTATCACGGCGGTAATTGTTCTGACACACATAGCTATGTCAGTCCCTACATAATCCACTGTTCTTAGGGCAAAAAACCTTCTTCGGGCGATATTTACTAGTAAAACTGAACGTGATAACCATAATTATCTTAACCACGTTTAAGAGACTGACAAGTATGAAGCAACTGACAGCTCTGGGATGCAATTAAGAGCGGTGATCCAAAAAGTTAGCAACGTTGCAAATAGTTATCAAATATTTACCTGTTTTAATTAATTTGGCAATATTACTGTATAATGGTAATAAGAAGTGTGGCTAACTAGTGAACAAGAATATTTATTTATTTTATTAAAACTTTATGCACAAGTAAAAACTGTACAAAGGCGGACTTAATGCCGTGATGCAGAGACAGTATACAGTAGGTGCAATAACAGAAAAAAAAAGACTAGAAAATATTTATAACTAAAACATATAAGAATAAATACTTATATACATACATATTACACTTTATAAAGTTAAGAGAGATAAACAAGAAAAACTACAACAACTTAGTTCAGAAACGAATCTGCTGACTTCTTGTGTATAAATTCCCGAGCTTTCACTTTGAAAGTGAACTGACTGGTCACCGTCCTGATACTCTGAGGGAGCGCATTCCAGAGGAAAACTGCCTGGACAAAGAAAGAAGATTTTGTAAAACCAGAGCGGTGAGAAGGATATCGTAACAGACAATTATTAGCAGAACGAAGATTCTTGCTGTGCGCAGAGCATAAATATTGACAATTAGACGTCAGATAAGAAGGAGAAGTGGGTTTGTGAAGAAGAGAAAACAGGGTTGTCAAAGCCCTCAATTCTCTTCGCTGCCGGATGGGCAGCCAACTTAAAAGCGATCTATGCGTAGATACATGATCATACTTGCGGAGATTAAAGACGAATCGAATGCAGTTATTAAGAAGTCGGTCAAGTTTATTGAGCAGATCTGCATTCAGGTCGTAGTGGCACACATCACCATAGTCAATTATGGGGAAGATTAGGGACTGTACAAGCATTGCCTTAACGTGTGATGGGAGAACATTTTTCAACTGATAAAGCGACCGCAACGTTCCGGTGACTTTTTTGCTCACAATCGCGACCTGCTTACGCCAGTCAAGGCAAGTGTCAACATGCAAACCCAGATACTTGACGTCAGAGCTAAACGGAATCACTGTGCCGTCAAAGGTCACCGGTGGCACCGCTAACCCATTCAGCCTTCTCAAGCTATGGGGGCTCCCTACAAAAATAGCCTGGCACTTGGTTGGGTTAACTGCCACACCGAAACGATCAGACCAACTTTTGACTACACGTAAATCCCGGTTTAGCTCCTCGATCGCACCGGATAAGCTGTCAACACCTGCCTGACAGTAGATCTGTAAGTCATCTGCGTAAAGATGATACGCACTCTGAAGTTCGGTAGTTATGAGATCTATAAAAATTGAGAACAAAAGTGGAGATAAAATACCGCCTTGAGGGACCGCCAGTTTCAAGATTACGCCAGCTGGAGTTAGAGTCACCAGCAAGAACTGACTGCTGACGCCCCCGAAGATAGGAAGAAAACCATTTCAAAACCTCGGGAGAGATCATAAGATAGGAGAGGATGGATAAAAGGACTTCGTGACTGACGGCATTGAAAGCATTCGAAAAATCGATTAACACTAAAACCGTAACTTTAGTGTCTTCCATTCCCCGCCTTATATCGTCAGTCACTTTAAGGAGAGCAGAAACGGTACTGTGCCCGGGCCTGAACCCGGATTGTAATGGACTGATGAGGGAATTTTTATGAATGAAATGGGAGAATATTAATAATGAATTGCAATTAAAATACTGAATTTAATGTTGTAACCGTTTTAGGTGTAAAAAAGGCATTTGGAAAGTTTCCAAATACTTTTATTACATCTAAAACTAAACTAGTTAGCCATATTTCTTATTTCCATTCAGTAATATTGCCAAATTAATGAAAATAGCGAAATATTTGACAGCTATTTGCGACGTTGCCTACTTTCTGTATAAATGCTCTTAATACAGGTGCACCAACTGAAAGATTTTGAGACAATGACGCAACTTAAAAAAAAATCTATTAATTCTCCAATACAGTGAAAGCTTAAACTTTTACTATAAGCTGGTACCAAAAACTAAGCATGATATCGACTTATCTCGTCATTATTTAATGTCATTGCTAATCAGAACAGTAAAGAAATTATTGGTTTCGAATTTATGAAACTCGAAAGTTCCGTATTTTAACAGTAATATTAACTTAACTTTATGCGTAAATATATCACACTAGGATTATGAAAACTCTAAAATTATTTACCAACAGGCATGGTTTACTTATCAATAAGTTCAAATAACTTTATTTTGCAAAGATACCTTCTTCCCGAAGGACCGCAATATTTTTATCCGGCAGGAATAATTTTTTCATCTTATTCTTATTCTTTATTGCACACAAAAATTAGAGAAATACATAATTACAACATATAGCTTATGTACAAAGGCGAGCTTAACCCAGAATTGGGTTTTCTTACAGCAAACCTTACTTGGATTGCGAGTTTTTACAGAGGAGAATATACTTATGTGCAAAAACAGACAATTTTACAAACTTAACTAATACGTACCATAAAATATACGTAATGCATACAACTCTCTCTCTCTCTCTCTCTCTACTCTTACTTGCTCAGACGGCACTTGATGAAATAGCAAATATTTTTGGTAGAATTTGACAGAGCGACATGCGCACTCTTAAAGTCAAATCTCCAAAAAGCTTCACCATTTATTACTTGAGCACCTAACGTCGGGGATTCCTCGTCTACATTTCATCTACATAATTCCGGAGGTGACAATTTGTCTTTTCAGCCTGCTAGTTTGCTTCCTTGCGAACAAGATAAAAGAAAACAATTATTTTTCGGTTACATTAAGACGGTTTTTACGAGCGCCTGAATAATTTGCGGCGGCAAAAAGTCGAGTGTAATCTCTAACGAATAATAATATTAGGCGTTGTGTTGACACCGAGTAATGCTTTTGCTATTAAAAAAGGAAAAGATTTTATTTCTACCAACTTGTTTCTCAATTTGTATTCAATGATCTATGTTTTTATGATACCCATCCCCAACGTTTTGAGACCAATTTTGCAGATTGTTTTTTTATTCAAAATTGTAGCCGTCTAGTTGTAGATGGTTCTATAACAACCTGCGGCGTATCTAATTATCATACATCTACCTAGCTTTTTCCCAACTATGTTGGGGTTGGCTTCCAGTAAAACCGGATGCAGCTGATTACCCGTATTTTACATGAGCCGACTGCCTCTTTGACCTCCACAACCCAGTTAGTACTGGGTAATACTATATTTATTTATTTAAACTTCATGTACAATAGTGATACATAGGCGGACTTAATGCCACAAGGCATTCTCTACCAGTCAACCTTTGGGTTAAATAAGAAAACATTGTGATAGGGTACAAAATAAATATATAAAAAAGGAAACTATATTTTCTATCACCAAAATTTATATTTGTCATCAAGTTGTATCACCTAATAAATAGATCTATCGCCACGAAATATTTTCGTTCTCAGATAAACAAAAATTGTTCCCAGGTATGAATTATCAAATTAATGTTAATATATGTGTAAAATAAGAGATCGATAACCAATAAAATTATATTGCATTACATGAATCAAATTTCCCAATGGGGTATCATTTAAGCTATCACCAATTTAATTAGTTTTGTGTTTCTTAAATAATAGGGTTTGTCCTCAAAATAGTAGATCTGTCACCAAAATGTAGTCACCAAACAGGTTAGGTTAGGTTAGGTTAGGTTAGGTTAGTTTATTTGGTACTAGACCTTATATCTCAGGATTTTAGGTGATTTATTGTGGAACTGATTTTGCATTGTTTGGTGACTACATTTTGGTGACAGATCTACTATTTTGAGGACAAACCCCATTATTTAAGAAACACAAAACTAATTAAATTGGTGATAGCTTAAATGATACCCTATAAAAAATAACTTCTTGCTATCGAAATTTATATAGGCACTTCTAATGATACTAATACTTATATACAAATAAAATAAACTAATACATATTTTAACAAATACCAAAATTAAAAACGAGAAACCTGATAATAATTACCATGACTCGACTTCTAATAGAGAGAGAGAGCTATTTAATATGACTTAAATAGTGGTTACGCACTTTTCTTTTAAAAGTGAATTTGCTTTCAGCTTTTTTAATGACAAAAGGTAGCGCGTTCCAGAGCTTTATAGTAGATAGTAGATATTCCTTGGTAAGACTGGCTGTCGCTTTCGGTACACTCGACTTCCTGTAACTATTATCATACACCAATGGTTTAACGTGCTTTCCGAGGCACGGAAGAAATATTCGATGATATAATGGCCACCCATCCACGGACCGACCTTGGCAAGCGCTGCTTAACCTTAAAGGTCGACCCGTACCGCTGGTTCTGGTGGTATTAATTAGCCACGAGCTCCTCTCTAATTGCGTAACACACTTAGAATGACAATAATTCATCTACATTTCGCTCTATTTACGTTGTTGACACGACGAATTTTCCGATCATTTAGGCTAATCTTACGAAATGTGAAAGAAAGTGAGTCACGTAATAATTTGAGTGTTTAAACACTGTTTTAAGCTTTCACGGTTTACAACTAAACTTATATTGTCAACCCGCGATCATTGCGCTTGCAACAGCGTCGAAATATCGGGAGCTCAAAATAATAAACAATCTCCCGTAAGTGAAAGTATAAGTTTAATTTGAGTGCAGTTAGGGTATAATATTCGATTGAAACTCGGTGTCGATGTAGGGAAACACTCATCTATCTACAGTTAAAATACTCGAAAAACATCCCAGAATTGTTATGACGAAAAGTAGGAAAATGGAAATGCAAAATAATTCGCCATGGGAGGTCATAAACTCCTCAAAAAGGAAACGAATTTGCGCTTCTACAATAAACGCCGTACTTGAGCAATTCTGTTCGATTTCCGGGCAGGGGAAGGCATCCATTTGCGTCCTAATGTTGACTTGACTGGAGGAAGATTTCAGCTTTGCCATCATAGAGTCTGGATCTTTTGCATTTAGTCATTTTTGCGTCCTTTCGATGAAATAGATGAATGACGTAACCAAGGTTTTGTAAAAGTATTCTGATTTAAAAGAGTGTCTATGGGGTTTCTTGCCCGTTCTTCTCCATAGAGATCTACGTTAGCGAATGGGCAACTACAGTAGTTTCACAGTTTTTATGCCTTGTGAGCTACAGTCCCATAGCTACATTTCATTGTTGTCTTTGTTTCGACAAATCAAAAGTGAAAAAAATTAAAACAAAATAACAGAAACAAAACAACAAACAAAATACAAAACAACAACAATTTACAAAATTGATTTTGCTTTGATTTTGATTTTGACTGCTCGATAACAGTGAAATCATGAAGTAGTATAACCTAGGCAAGAGCGGTACCTGTGGTAATTGATTTCATGTCACAATCTTAAAATGGTGAAGAAAAACATCGTGGGGAAACCGGCAGACCGGCACCGTTATATAAGAACCAGAAAAACGAGGACATGGGACGTCTACCAACCCGGACTGGGCCCGAGTGCTGGATTACTGCCCGCTCCCTCTAGCAGAGAGTGTGTCTCAGATCCCAGTGGTGCAAACACTATAGGCTGATTAATGATTACTTAAGTTGATAAAATAATTATTACCGAAACGTGTAATGTATAATTATTTTGCTGGCAAGTAGGTAGAAACAGAGATGAAAGAGATTCCTTACACGTGTTACATTATTCAATGTTTATCGTAGAAAGGGATAATAATCGTTTATTATGGATATAAATACCTTTAAGCTTGCTCAAGTAAACTATCTACTAACATTATAAACACATAATGACTTTTTCATGCCACTGGCCGACATGGATACTATTTATCACGATAGTAGATTAGTACGTTTCCGTGGAATAATTTCCGCCAACTAAGCGCGCGGAACCGTGGGTAGGAGCTAGTTAACCGTAAGTACATACGTACCTAAATGCTTACCTGTCAAATCTAAATTCAATGAATATCTTCACTAAAGGACTAACTAAGTTTCACACTCGCTCTTGCCTGACATCAAAACCAGGCTGTTCAAACTTCGACCTTATTTACATTGTGATATGTTTCAGCAACAAAGTGTTGAACACACGCGCCGAAACGGAGCGACTCGGGGGAAGTTCCGCGCGATGCGGTCTCACGTACTAAAAGAAATAGCAATGACTTTGTAACAAGAGAACGAAATAAAATGTAAACTTACGCAGACATGCGACAAAGAAGATAATAGGAAGAGAAAACACGTGTTTCCGGGTATGGACAAAGTTTGATAAGCTTGGAGATGATAATTCAAAGTTTAATAACTTTCTTGTCTACAACTTACTTGTCGTAGAACTTGAAACTGTCTGACCTGCGAAAAATCGGCTGCCTTAGAGCTTTTGTCTTAATAAAATTGTTCACAAAACCAGTAAACTTCTTCCTCTGTATACCTATTATTAATATACAGACTCTGAATCTCAATCAGTCATGCGAACAATCTCGTATGATCTTCTTAGTAAGCGAAATTTCCGCCCCACCTAACATTGCTGTGAAAGCACATTGACAACATCCTTTATGCGCCCAATCTATGTTACAAATTAATGACGCACGAACTAGAGGGGTCTTACGATGAGACGACCAACGGTTAAATGTTTTGAAAATTCAATTGTCAAACTGTCTGAAATGAATTTTAAGGACTAAATTTTTTACAGTTAATTCGGCTGGCTATTATGTTGGCTAACAGTAGTCACAGTAATGCCCCGTTTCGGATTTGAGTGTTGGATTATAGAACTACTTAAATTATTATTAAGGTGTTTTTTTCAGTTCAAGTAAGTTCTATTACTCAATTCAAGAACCGGCCATATGTCTTCGTTTAAAGCTAACAGTTACCTAAGTTTAACTTTAGATGGATAAATAAAATACTTTTAAATAAGAAAACAAGTATGAAAAATTACATACCGTGACGCAATGGGCGGTATTTTCACTTAAAGCGATCTTTTCAAGAAAACGTTTAGGTTCTGGGCTCCTTAGGCTATTGGTCTAAGGCTACTTAGCGTTACCGTGTTCACACTTAGGTTAGCTCTAAAGTAAGTCTTTTGGGCCCTAAAGTAAGTCTAAGTGTGAACACGTTACTTATAGAAAAAATACATAGACTTCTAAATATTATGTAATTATGTCCGAGTACACCCGGGTCAGTCATCCTGGCAGTTGGAGTAATTTTTAAAGACGCCGCAGTAAGAAAAATGAACTGAAACACGATCATGCCCTTTTATTCATTAAATCGATGGTATAGAACACGCCATGAGCTTATAACGCTTCCATTGCTGGGAACGTTAGGCCTCTACTCAGTCAGAGAGACGGAGCCATAATCCACTTAGCCTACCCAGTGTCATCATAATTTTTGATTTATCATCGAAAGCATTGAAAGCAAAATAATCGACCTAAAAGTTTGTGTCGTTATTATAGACAAGAAATTCGATCCTAACTCTTGAGCTTTTAATCAAAACGTTTTTGCCAATACTTTGTTCCAATTCATGAAGTCACAAGACGTTTTAGTCGAAAATCTTCATTAATTGCCTGAATTTGTGAACCTATGTGAGAGTGCAACCAAGCCAGTTAGCCTTACCACCACTTTGAAGTCTGGTTAATTTTTAATGTCCCCGCTGTGTCCTGGATATCGGTTAGCTTTTATTAGTTAAATCGATAGAATAGAACACGCCATGAGTCAATAACCTTCCCATAGCTGGGCCACAGGCCTCTCAGTTGCGTTCAGATATCAGTGAATGAGACAGGGCCGTAATCCACTACGCTGGCCCATTATCAGATTAATTCAAAGCCAAAGTCAAAGTTTTTATTTGTTAAACATAGCTGTAAAAGATATAAATAAACATAAAGAGATCGCTATGTTTTGCCGACAACGGCGTACAAATATTAAAAATAATCTTAAATTGCTATCTAATCTACTTGTTTTGCATATCGTCTAGGAATTATTTGATAGAGTAGAATGCCTTTTGTGTTAAATATTTGTTTAAGTACTTTTTAAAATCATTTAACTTATTTTTTTCTCTTATAGGCTTCGGAATTTTGTTGTATATTCTGGGTGCCATCCATGCCTTTAAAACTTTTTGCATAAAGTGCTGGTATTATAGGTCTCTCTTTTCTTGTGCCAAACTCCTGGTCCTGTGCCAGCCTCACCCAGGTTTTTCCCCCATGGCAACTATGTCGTCTGCCCATCTTGCCGCCAGCCTACCCCCTGTGTAGCTTGCATTGGCACAAATCTCATTATTACGGCGTTTCGACTTCAATGTTTCAAATAAATGTAAGTTACATTTTACGAACACTGCCGTCTAAACTCACTAACTCATCATAATAGTTGATACCAACTACCAACAACTATGATAATTGCGATAAACCTTTTAAAAGCAAGAGCAAAATAATCGGCTATGAGTTCGTGTCGTTAAAAAAGAAAAGAAAATCGATCCTAACTCCTGAACTCTTAATCGAAACGTTTTTCGCCAACACTTTGTTCCAATTATTCTAGCTCAGAAGACGGTTTAGTCGCAAATCTGCGTTAGGCTCATACTGCACACCCTCATTCGTCACAATTTGTCGTATCTAAATGTGAATAAAGCACGAGCGTCTCTCTACCCGTGAATAATGTCTCTGTTCGCAAACCCATTATTTATTTGGTGTTATTTCCAAACTACTGTGTTAGTGAAAATATGGTTATTCCTTGCAACGAAGAACGCCGTTTGTTGTTATGATTCTTAAGCAGTATTTATTTGTGTAGGATTTAAAAGAGCAGCAAGAATCACAGCACCGTAGCACGTAACGTCTTGATATCATGATTTCTTCTATAATAGGTAAATCGTGCCTTTTCCGGTATCCAAGTAATATATTTTGTTTAGATGCAATCTTGTTAAAAAATTTGTCATTCATTGAAGTAGCCAAATAATTCGGCTCGAATGAAATGTTATTAAATTATTTATTGAATATTTTATTAGTCTCTCTTTCAGAAAATGTCCACCATACACTCGGAATAGAGATTGCATAAAACTTTATTAAATATTTATTACTAATCATAACTAAAACTAGCGAGCTAGTTCTTGAGAACAAACACATTGCACTTTGCACCGTACTTCAAAAACAAGTAACAACGTTGTGAAAATTCAGCAGTTGTTATCATTTGAAAGCTCTTCGCACGTCGTTATTTAACATTTTCAATTCTACCCGAAAAGGATGCTGAATAAATAAATATAAGTAAATCGCGACACAATGCATGAGGAAGCCGAATTCAATGTTGCATCGGACCTTTTCGCTTGCCGACAGCTTTGCTATTAATTTTGATGTAGGTTCTTACTTCCTTATTTTCCATTTTTTTTTCACTGATATTATTTACGTTACTGACCGAACAATCTGTTTTCGTAGATCAAAAAATTGAGCAGTAAACATATGGATTTTATAGAAACCAATTTGTTTTAATGGAAGAGACTGTATGAATGCTGATTTTGAATGTCAAAGGAACCGCCCAGCGTCTCCGCTAATTAACTAATTGGCAACTCCGGTATTAATAAGATCATAGTTACTTAGTGAAGTACTTATTTTGTTTACTAGTGACTTACGTTGGACGTTGGCAGTCTATGGTCGTTGAGGGAGTTTGGGCCAAACTTAAAACTTAAACTTAAAATGAGTTAGTACTCTAATTAATAATTTTGAGCTCTGAAAATTAAGAGTCTTAAGCTTTACCGCATAGTCACGACCCGCACGTGGAGAAAACATATGCAAGAAATTACTTGCCAGGGTCAGTCCGTGGATGGGCGAACGTCCATTACATACTCAGTTGACTCCGTGCCTCGAAAAGCACGTTAAGCCGTTGGTCCCGACCGTCATTTTTAGATGTTTGACTGTCGTCACTGGTATTCAATGGAAACGTCTAACAACCAATCTTACCAAGGGGTATCTTGTTACCCAGTACTAACTGGGTTGTCCACTGTGCAGGTTAGATAGGCATGTAAAATAGGGGTATTCAGCTGCATCCGGTTAGGTTAGGCATCTCTTTGCCAGTTGGCAAGGAGACATAGTTGGGAACATAGTTGCCAACTATGTTGGGGTCGACAAGCCTTATGGCAAGTATTATTGCTAGAGGCAGTCAACAATGCGCATTTTTTTTCAATGGCTTTCGTTATTTCTTTTCTTATGGCCAATTTTTATCGAAGTACGATTAATAATACTTTTTGTCTCTTCTAGATCAGCAATTTATTTCGACGTCACTCACATTATGTCGTGTCATATGAGGTGTGTTTTGAATTGACCTCACCACAGACTACTGATTGTGAGGGGACTACATGCTCAATTGACCTACAATACACTGTGATGGACGATGGATGGCGTGGATTCCAACTAGTTAGCTCTAGTATACCTAGTTATAGTATAACTAGTTATACCTAGCTATTTGAAATGTAGCACAGATTTTTTCTACAAAAACCTACATCAGGCACCCGTCTCTTAAAATGATAAAAGTTGTCTTAGCTTTAATTACAAATTCTGTTAATTTCTAAGGCAACCAATTGTGAAAAGAGAATAAATGATTATCTAATTATTATTTGAGCTTGTTTTTAACCGACTGCGGGGGGAAGGAGGGTACTGTTTCATCAAAACTTGATATTCTGTCCCAACTTTCCACTTCTCGGGATCATAATTATTTACATAAACATTATTTTCAGAAGAAAGTAATTAAATAAGGCTCTATGACCGGATAAAATAATTTAAATATACACAAAGTTGTTGAGGATCTCTGTTTAACTTTAACTTCTTAAATCATATTTTAAAACTTCAAAGTGCGCCAGCTAACTTTTGGGATTAATCTTGATTAAGTATCGTTGTTTAAGATATTGCTTTAAATATTTTTTGTTAGACTTTTTTTTAAAATTTAATTTTGGAGAGGGTAATAAAATTTTCTGAGTACCTACCTGATTATTAAAATTTTAAGTATACACCTTGTGATTACAATTTTATGGACTTGATTAGAACTCTTGCCATGAAATCGTGCATGATTGTCATGTTTCAGTAGATCGGTATGATTATATTTATCATTCTCTTGCTAGTATCAAGCAACACTTTTTTGTTGTACGGGGTGTCGTTAAAGATATATACATTAAGCTAGTAGAAGAATTAACCCTAAAAGTCTGTTGGTACCAAAGTACTATAAAAACTTAGAATATTAGGTACTCATACAGTACTTTCCCCAGCACATAATACATCAAAACTCGGAAAACAATATACGTACATCATAAATGAAGTACCCACCATGCGCTCATATACGCCGCTGTTATTGCACTTTACAGAATTTAATGTAGTGTGAATCGTTCTTTGCGGTTTGAAGCGGGACACGGCGGCATGCATACTCACATAGTGAGAACCGAGGTCACATCTAGACGTGACCATCACGCTTTGACCTGGCTGGGTTAGGCAGAGGAGTGTTTGCGAGGCGAGTTGCTTGTTGAGCTTGGGGCATGTGTTCGTTCCCATGTTTTGAGTTATGTGGTGTTTGTATTTGCGTGTGGTAAACATGGAACTTACGGCGATAATCAATATATACATCTATGTTTAAAATATGCCTTCCTCTAATAATCACATTATTTCTTCTGGATTTTTTTTAAATAATTGTTTTAATACATCTATGTATAGTTTGATTATTTTATTATTATTTTGTACTTAGTATAAAACGCAGTGTTTTTACGTGTCTCGGTGACTACTCGTACGTTGTTCCTATAGGTGAATGTATTCCGGATGGCTTCAAATTCGTCATCATCACCCGCCTACAGCAGTCCACTGCTGGACATAGGCCTCCTCAATCGCTCGCCACTCAACTCGATTGAGCAGCCATCATCCGGATGGCTTATGTGTACTTAATATACGAGTAGGTACATTAATCTTTAACCTGAATATTTATAATAAGGAAATCTCTATGTGTTGTCAAGTTGCTAAAACCGTACGAAGCTGGGGCGTGTCGGTAGTGTTGCAATATAACCTGATCTCTTATTGTATTGATTTTTGTACCAAGTAGTTTTATTTATGGTATCATAGACGAGCACCAGTAAATTAACATCGGTACACGAAGATAGGCGCCTTGTATCAGAACGCTGACACATACAAAACTTCAACACCTACTCGACCCATATGTATCGCACAGCTGAATTTTTTTTCGCGATTGAGATGGTGGCCCCAGAGCTATAGTTGTACGGTTAGAATTATCTTTATCACAGCCGTAAAATAAAAAGACCATTCAAATGCACGCTGTATAATATACAGTGTACAATATACAGTGTATATGCACCATTGTTTTTAGTTATTATAGTTTTATAGAGTTCAACGGCGCGGTTGGCGCAGTGGCTGAGCGATTGACTGCTGCAAATATTTGTATGGCCTACAGGTTTCGGTTCCGGGTCTGGCTGTTTGTGTATGTGAGTTTAAATGTCACCCACGACACGGGAGAAATTCCTAGTGTGGGGCAAAGTTTGTTTTTTTTAAATAATGATTTAACTAAAACGTAGAACTCTTCAAGGGTAAGTCAGTAATTTTATTTACACAGGTTTATAAGGTGGTATTCAAAGTGGGCACCCAGGAAGTGTAATAAAAACAGTGGGATGATATCACCGGGGAACTGGAGCGTATAACCACGTTGAGAGATACACTTCTAAGTAGGATCGCCTATCATTTTATAATTTAAAGTGGACATTTTAGTTTAATTTAAGACCTGACAAAAAGCCCGATATCTACTGGAAATTTGAATAAAATTCTAGACATTTTACTTTTTTAGAAAAACATCTTTCTTTTTAGGGTAGCCCGCGGAATTCAGATTTTCGTTTTTTTTTTTTGTAATTTGCAGTTTGTATGTTGAATAAAATATTTTTTATTTTAAAGTATGGTCCTCATATTCGTAGGTGGAAAATTCTATACACATGACAAAACGGAAATAAGAACGAACGTAGGGCAAAAATCCAGGAATTTCCGGATTAAATCGCACTGATGGAAACCCTACTCTCAGTCTCAAGTCCTACAGTGGACAGCAGCTATCGTCGCGGAAACCAGGTTAGAAACTTAAAAGCATATATTATGCAAATCTAACGTAGTTTTTAGGGATCCGTAGTCGAATGGCAAAAAACGGAACCCTTACAAATTCTGTCTTACAAATGTCTGTCTGTCTCTCCGTCCGTATGTCACAGCCACTTTATTCCGAAACTATTAGATAGTACTTGTACTACACAGTTAAAAGTTGGTAGGTAGATGTATTCTGTGAACCGCTTTATGATTTTTATTCAAAAATTAAAAAAATATACAAAAAAGAAATAATATGGCTGGGATACATCGAACAAAAATTTAAAAAAAAATTCATCAGACCTATGCGTTTGGTCCGTATAGGTTTGATGAATTTTTTTAAATATTTGTAATAGGTCTTTAAAAATGGCATTGAGGTTCCTAAAACCATTTTTTCTCAAAGTCAATCGTTTGAAAGATAGACACTTACAAAGTGGTAAAATGTGTGTGTCTAATTTCTAAAGTAAAAGGAGGAAAATTCTGAAAAAATGTAGAATTGTAGAACGTAAAAATAACTTTCAACGAAAATTGGTTTAAATAAAATTTTGAAGTTTAGTTTTTGAGATATGGGACCTTTTCATCAAACTGCACCAGTAACTTTTTTTACATTAACTAACTATAAAAAACAAATTTAATTTTGCTGTTGAATATAATACACTACAACATATGAATGAGCCTTCAAAATATTTTATTATATTATTTGGTGCTACGGAACCCGGTGTGCGTGTGAGTAACTGAGTACGACTGGCACTTGGCACTTGGCCGGTTTTTTTTCAAGATTATACATGTGCCTTGATACAAATCGAGGGTACATGGTAAAAATTAACATTAGGTATTTCCTGGGTAAAGACAGTCGGACCTTACAAAATAATTATAGGTGTTCAGTTTAGTTTAAGTAAACGGTTTTACTTTTGATTTTGGCTTGAGCTCGGTTTTAAAAAGTCGTCCTTACCCACATTTCTTTGTTGCTTTTATTCATATTTTTACGTTAAATATTCTATCAAACAAGCCACGAATCACTCCTTTTCAAACTAGGTTGGTTTATAGTCCCCAATACCTTATAAATAGCCGAAATACCATTTCATTTACATAATAAACTTAGATCTAGACTAAATAAATAAATCCTTTTTGAAAAAGCTACCGAAATAGCGCCGCGTGGGTGGTTTTTTGAAGATAAATTGGTCTTGGTTAATGTCTAGGCTGTATACTTAGCTATAAGTCCACATTCTGCGATGTAGGATGGTGAACCGGTCTAGTCAAGGACGAGGCGAGTCACGAAATGCGCTGAGGTCCCGCTCTAGACAGAACGATACTGTCGAGTTGCCGACAGACGCCGCGCGCCGTAGTATTACACTGTCTCAACGTAATTTTTACACGATTGCCAAAAAAAAGGAGTTAGTAGATTATAATATTTACTGTGCAATTAAAACGCCATTGTGCTCAAATGTGGAAAACTGAAAGCCATTTTCATTCCAGTCGGGGGATGGTTCCTTGGAATAGTTCTTTACAGGTCCCCCGACTTCGATGAAAAGATTGGTTTACAGTTTTCCACTTTTGGACACAATGGCGTTTAAATTGCACAGTAAATTTATAACCTATTTAGTACCTACCTTGTGGCCGATCAACAGTAAAATCTTGTAACTTGTTTTTAATTTTTTAGTTCACTTTCATTCATAGTTACTACAACATTGTTTAGGCTAGAATGTATTCGTACATGCCTATACGGGTACATACCTTTTATTATCATGAGGTTAAACCACTAATCCTAATATTGCTTTGGTCTATCTTGTGTAACTTTGTGGCTAGCTCACTATTTCTACGCAAACAGAGCTTTGCATTTGCTGTATAAAACTCCTCTTAGATTACCTATTCAATTTTCCTTCGCAAGCAGAATACATTCTTGAGGGTGCCCTACTATTGTCCCTTTGTCTGTCGAAGAACAGCCCAGCTCGACTCGTGGCGACGTAATCGACAGTGTAATTGTACAGCCCACAGCTCCGGATGAACCGAATGCTTTCGATGTCACTTATTCCTACTCTCGGCACGCCTGATTTCCAATAAACATAGGTGTCCCCGCTGTGCCGTCAAACGTATTGTCACAGTACGAACACGCTCTTTAAGTATTTATTTATTGTGGCAAAATACAATCTGAACATGTCGAACGTGTTTATCGAGTTCCTTGTAATTGTTTACAAGGAACCTTGGCACAAAATACAATGAAAGAACACGAACGAAGGACGTAATTGCTGACACGCTCCGCATTTAAACAAAAGGTTTACAAGATTTGTCGGGAATGTGTAAAAATGTAACCCTCTGCGAGCGGCGCCGCATCGACGATGTTCATTTCACGAAAGTTGAACAATTGTAAGACGAGTAATTGTCTTCGGAAAATAATCGGACTGTAAAGTTTCACTGAGTTAAATCACGTAAAAGACTTTAACACTCCCAAATCGTGACAAATTTTATAAGTTAGGGTAAGGGTGATCGAATAGAAAATGTTGTACCAACGTATTTTTACTCTAACGTTGACATACCAAAGAATGATGATGTATTCCATTCAGACGCGCTAGTCTTTTATTCTCGCTAGTAAATATGTTTCTCTTTTATCCAAGGAATGTCTTGGAGGATGTTCAAAGGACGTATGCATAATTCAGAGTACATTAGGGTTTCATCTCTCAGATTGCAATGAATACCTGCGTGAAAAACGGATGTAAAAACGGGTCGACGGTACACAGCCTGTTTATGAACATAGAGTGGGTAATGTAGGAGGTACAGTAGCACAAGCCAAAGCTCACAAAAGTCGAAACTATGTTTGTTTAACCCACAGAATGGGAAATGAAACACACCTACGCTGCCGGCACTGGCAGGGTTTTCATTCGAAGGGAGAATATTTTAGAAATCCAATTACGTACTCGTCTATCTTTATAATTTATGTCGGGTGGTCTTTTGGGTGATTAAACATTTTTCCGAGCAATTTGGATTCTGCGTCGGCAGTTTAAGTACCTGTTCGTATCAGCGACTTTAGGGAAGCTCTACTGAATGGGTAAATGGGACATGAACGAATATTGAAGCTAAGTGAAAACGGATTTTTGTTTTATCTTCTCGATTTTACCTTTTCAACAGGAAGACACGTCTGTTTAACAAATAAAAAGGTAGAACACTTCCAAGCATACTACAAAGTGTTGTCCAGAATCAAATGAATCAACTTTGTTGAACGAAATAAAAGTTACGGTACTTCCTACGAGTACAAGCAAAACCTATTATTAATGCTAAACTGGATGCTAAATATTTATTAAATTCTTAAGTAACATATCGCCGAGTTCGAAGTATTTTTAATTAAAACCTTAATGAGGAGAACATCTCCTATTAGGAAGCCAAGTTGGACTGAACAAATGATGGCTTATGAGAATTTGTGAAAGTAATTAAATGAAAATAATCTGCGTAATAACCTTGTACCTAAATTAAATTATTGAATAGGCCGTACTGTAATAAGTTTTCCTTTATTAACCAAGAGGTAGAATGAGATGAATCCATCCTCAGAAACACATTTGTGACTTTAGGTAAGTAGCGTTCGTCTCACTGTTAGCGGAGCGGGTGAGCAAATCATTGACGATTCGCTTATTTGGAAACGTACACATAAGAAGACCTATAATCAGTTGGGAAAGAAAGAAAAAGATTAATGCTATTTTTTATAACAAAAAGCTCTCCGAAAGAATTGGAGGCCTCATTAGTCTTGTAGATTATGCAGTTCTGGGATATCAGTACATCTAGGAGATTGATTCCAGTTTTCATCAGTTGAAATTCTGTATTTTGCATAGCCCTAGTGATTTTTCATTTGAAGGGCACAGGAGAAAAACATGCAATGTCACATTTTTATATTTTTTGAGCTATTAAATATTACATACCATTGGTAGACAAAACACACTTTGCAGTAAAATGCACAGTCACGGAGTAATCTTCATATCAAAATATTATAACAGTGCAATAACAAGCAATTTCCAAGTTATGTGGACCAAGAGCTAAGCAATACTTCTCACGGATAAAATATAATGAAGCTTAAACAAATATTATTTCATACTGTATTTTCTAACCTTGTTCAATTTTTTTTCTCTAACTCAATATATAAGTAAGATAAGAGTTTTTTGTACAACACACGCAAAACAAATATATTTTCTATAGAAATAAAGATAAATTTCTTTCATCTCGAGCTTTCATGTACCCTTCTTCAAGGACTAAAAGACTAATTTAACAATTACTCAGTTCATTGTCTTTGTGACGTCGCGTTTATCCCGTGTGCCCTTCATTTTGTTTCGTAGAAAACTTATGGTGTCGGACCTCTGCTTTCTACGTAACAATAGCTCAATCTAGTAATAATGCATGAGAGGTTGATAAATTATTGCTACGCTATACAGACCTTCATTCCCTCCTGCTTAAGGAAGACAACTGCACTTCTGTCATTTTCCTTAGCTAGACAGTGGTATGCAGTTTTTGCTAGAGTTGCAAATACACAGTTCTTTTAGAATATTAATAATTATATGTGTTGACAACTTGGTACATACAATGGCTGTCTCAATAATGTAGACCATTATATTTGTCCGAAAATATTGGGGACCTGTTTCATGAAGGTTTAATCACGTTACAAATATAACAAGAGGAAAATATTCTTTAAAAGTTTTCAAATTTCGACAACGTTAATTTTTTTTCCCTTTGCCACCGAACCTTATTTTTATCGTGTAAGATAGATACACAATTATCATCATTAAATCACATTACATAAGCTGTGACTGTTTCGTTGTATTTCAACATAGCTAGTCTTGGTTTGCATGCTCTGGAAAATTACAGGTTGCTGCTTGTACCATTGCATTGCACTGAGAGTATGTATACATACCTCATCTAAACTAGCTGTTTCCTGCAGCTTTGTTCGTCTATAAACTTCAAGCCACAGTCCGACATTCGGGACTAGGGTGGAATTGTGAAAATCTAATCTGCACTTGTAATAAAAAGATTTTCGATATTTATTCTCTTTTCAGATGTTTTCAGTATTTACAGAACTGTTTATTATCCAAGGAAATTAAGATACCGTTGTAGCATAACAGCCATTAGTGATGATTGGAGAACAGCACCATACTAACCAACTTTTTCTAGGTTACATGTTCAACGTAACTATTACCAATCTTCGACGCAGTCTCATGATAACCCGACACCGTTACAACTGAACAGCACGATTGCAGAATTACTCCGTAACTTGCTGACTCATCGCTGACTAAGCCGGTGTAGCCTGCTACGAACAGTTCAACCAGACCACTTACTAATCTACCAACAAATGCCAACAATACAGCAGTGTTTTACGCGCAACTTAGCTACGATTCGCAACTAAGCGTTAACGGTAAATGCGAGAGGAGACAATGTTGCGGATTCCATTTCACAGCCGATTGCTTTATTTTCATGGTCATCATAAATGCCATGTTATCGGAAGGACGTGAAACATTGCACAGCCTCCAGATTTGACGCTCTGCAGTACTCACGCGTTCAGTCACTATGTTTCTCTGTGTACGTGCATAGTCTGTCTGTCCGTGGCCACCGGGTTGACCTGATTTCCTTTTGCGTGCCTTAAATAACAAACATTGACTCTAATACAACTGAAAACCAATGTCACAAAGTTCACCGAAACTCGAAATATGAACAATAAGAACGTGATCGGATTCTTCAAGATTGTTGTTGACAATCGAAGTGCATTGTTGATCATTATGATGCTCGAAGTGATGCTTTCTCGTTAAGGTGGTGGGTAATTGTGTTTAATGGAGTTGACATGATCAGGGGATCACGTGCGGCAGAACACGCGTAGTGAGTCGCACTCCTCAATGCTGAAGATCGTGACCTGCAACTCAAGCTGGAGTGTTGGCAGTCTTCGGTAAATTGTACGACTCTGTGGTTCGTTTCGATTACTCCTGGCGTGTCGACGGGCTGAGTTACGCGTCACATTACCGAAGCCGAGCCGCGTGCTCCAAGTAATGAACATGTTTAATTAGAATAGCATCACGTTTCAATCAATGCGGTTTATTTGTATCACACGGTCGGGTGAATTCTAAAAATAGGGTTATTCTATGAATTATGTGTGACTAAGCAGTGATACTTTTATAAACAAAAAGTCGAATTCACATTCATTTCGAATTGTGTGCGCTCAGTCGAGCGAGCTTCGAAGTGAATTTCGCTTGTATCGATATTCAGTACAAAAGGAAAAAACGTCAATATTTGTTTTAGGTGCCAATAGCGACAACAGGTTTAAGTGATATTTACTCTCTGCGAGAAAAAAGAGTTTGCTGAGTGATTTTCGGCTGTGGATTGGCAACCTCCCGCTTTCTTCGAGTCACCTCCAGCCATCATTTGGCAAGAAAGAATATTTAAAGTACATGAGCTTTCTTACATAAGTTATCGGAGAGTCATAGTAAGTAGTGTATAGGTAGGTTTACAATGGAATTATTCGTGGAAAATAACTGAAATGCCAAACTATTTTTCTAACCTCTTTTCATAAGACTAACTACTGGTACCAGGGCGTGCAATAGGTTCTGTTTACCAAAGTTATTATGGGGATATAATTTATAGGCGACTAGCTCATGCCCGCGGCTTCGCCCGCGTGGAGTTCGATAATTGTCCCACGGGATCATGCTACCGGGATTAAAAGTATCCTTTGGGTTAATCCAGGTTATAAACTATCTGTGCGGCTATATTTCATCCAATACGTTAAGTAGTTTTTGCGTGAAAGAGTAACAAACATACATCCATCCTCACAAACTTGCGCATTTATAATATTAGTAGTACTAAAACAGCTAAACCTAATAATTACACAAATCTCCAACGATCTGGTTTCATTTCAATTATTGCAAGATTTAGATCATATCTCGCTTTTCATCGTGTTTCGTTGTTTACGAAGACGCCACACAATCAAGTTGCTGATTGAATTTGATCTACGTTTAGCCTGTAAACCGACTATTGATTTAATATGATGTGACTTGTACCTACTCCCGTTTTCACGTACACTAGGCAATATCTAATATTTTGCTCAAATAAAAGCGCTTTGGATCTTTAATACTTGCGACTCGGCACCGAAAGAGCAAAACCCATTATTTTATTTAAGCATTCATTCTGGTAGTGAAAACGAGCATTATACCGGGTGTAAGCAGACCCTTCACATAGCCGTGGACCAAGCATTCTGTACATCAAACTAAGTAACTTTATGCAAAAATTATTGCTGGGAAACGACTTTTTTATTTGGGGTGAAAAATCACGTTTTACGGTAGGACTCGATGGAAAGCGCTCAAAGCATTGTGCTGATAGATCGATTGAAAAGTACCGCGGGTCGTGGAGGCGTGTAAAATAAAAATCTTCCATTAAAAACATGTATTTAAAAAAAAAACTTTGAAAAAGTTGAAACTTTGACCCCCAATATCTCCGTAACTAGAAGGTTCCCAGGTATGGTCTAGAACAAAAAAATGATCTCGTAGATGGGGAGAACAAGTGCCTTTCGGTTATGTTAAGGGTCTATTTACACCCTTTATTTTGTAAACTTATACCATGTGATGACGTCATAAATAATTCATGTGACGTGTCATTCTGCTGGCGGTACAATAAAATGATACCTAGGCGTAGTATTATAATCCTTACAGTCGGCCAACGAATGTATTTGCGTAGAGCAACGGCGTCAAACTCGTGGAAAGTCGCGAGGTGCGGGCCGCGGCAATACAACATTATTTTTAGAAAAAAAAATTTAAAGTTCTAAGTAGAATTTAGAGCTGGGCCATACTGATGTTTCCCTCAAAATTTTCATGATATGACTGTTCATCCGAATGCAAATACCTTTACATAGCTTAGTTAATTTTTAGAAAACTGAAAACTTAACACTTAACTTTAACATCTGGAAAACAATTTTATAATAATGCAAATGTATAGGTGCTTGTAATTAAATGGTTACACAATATTATTCACATATATTTTTCTTTTCCATTTTTTTATCCTTCCACATCAGCGTGCGACTGCGCGAGCGACAAAACGCGATGGTATCGCCCGACATCAAAGCCGTTGTGTTACTGAAGGATTGTGATACTGTGACCTACGTTAACGCTGGTGACAGAATACTTGCTCGGCAGTGTACACGTGATGTTGCTGCAGTTGACATTCTTGCTTTGAACTATATGCAGTAGGTATAGTACCGTTATTCGAATGACCATTAGTCTGAAAAATAAAGGTCTTTCTGAGATTGTTTTTTCTTTGCCTACGAAGTGGGAATGTAAGTCTGGAACCGACAACCTCGTGCCCGTGAAATGCTGGTGCCTTATTTGTACGTAAAGAACCCTTTGTGGTACAGTAATAGGCTGGTATTATTAATTCAATATAAAACTCACCCAACCGATTTCAAGCTTGAAAAATGGGATTTAATTTAGACCCGATAGGTGGCCGTGCGAAGCAAGGGCGGGTCGCTAGTATTCTAAACGCTACAGCATACTTTTCCATACAAATATATATATATATTTATAGTATTGGTAAAGGTTGACTGATAGAAAATGCCTATGGCATTAAGTCCGCCTCTGTACTTTTGTGCTTGAAGTGTTAAATAAATAAATAAAGAAACGCCTCCTCTCCGTGTACCTACAACTCATAAGTCGTGGCCGTTTCCACTTGGGCCACCACTACTCCAATGAGGACATACTGATACCGTTAGCCTGCTTCATCCCACTGCTGGGCGAAGGCCATAATGAGTAAAATTAAAGAGCTAAATAAATAACAATGCTTTTAAGGCACACACGGCCGCACATGAAGCTGTACATTTCCAGTATAACTTGTCCTCGCTTTGTATAGATGTCCTATACAATGAGAGAACCCCATAAACTGGATGTGTATTGCTTGATTAGCCGCCGTGCGTACCTATATATTAATTATGATAATGTTTCTTTTCCGTAGCGTTTCATCAAATGATATACAGGGTGGACGGGGACATCGACGAACAAAAGCTTACGACTATTCAGTACATCATTCCGACCTAGACATTTTTCTTCAATAATAAAAAAAACAGCTATTCCATACATTTAGACTACACGGTCAAAATGTATATCATATATATATTAGCGATAAGACCCCCGTTGTAGCCATATTATTAGTAAAAAAGTTGGGTTTCTATTTTGATGTAGGTACAGAAGCCAGCACAAGCTAACCGAAACTGTCAAATTTTACCAAACAACCTTGAACCTAATGCTTTGGCGCTAAAGTTGAAAATCTATTAAAGAAATTTGATAGATTGTAGTAGCTTGATGTGCTGGCGTCTGTACAATAAAGTATATTCTTCTCTAACACGGTTTAACAGTGTAATTTAAAGCAGTACTTTTTTTTGTAATGTTTATAACCGAGAAACATCACATTCTTTACTTAGCTGCTTGTTATTTTCTCAACATGTACTTTTAAGTAAGTACGTTTTTAAGAAAACGTCTTAGAAATAAATCCCATTGTATAATAAATAAAGGGTGTAAATAGACCCTTAACGAAGTCGTAAGGTGCTTGTTCTCCCCGTCTTTTCATTAATTTTTTTGTTCTAGACCATACCTAGGAGCCTTCTAGTTACGGAGATATTGGGAGTCAAAGTTCCGACTTTTTCACAAGTTTTATTAAATACATTTTTTTAATGTTTTTATTTTTACTTTAAACACCTCCACGACCTGCTATTCAATCCATTCATTAGCACAATGCTTTCCATCGAGTCCTACAGTAAAACGTGATTTCACCCCAAAAAAAAATTGTCGTTTCCCAGCAATATTTTTGCGTAAAGTTACTTAGTTTGATGTACAGGATGCTTGGTTGACGGCTTCGTGAAGGGTCTGTATACACCCTGTATAGCTACTTAACAGACCAGCGTTCACTTCAAAATAGTACATAAATTAAGTACATACCTTATAAAGGTAATTAATAAAAATAAACCTAGCAAGTAATTATTATCTCAATAAACAATAACTTTCCATTTAATTAAGAAATAAATCATGGATTTTCTAATAATATAACTAATTAGCTCAAGAGTTATAGGTTTTCACTTTGCCAATGATTAATCTTTGGTTGTAAAAGATGCCAATTATATATTATTTATTAATAGTAACTAGAGACAACTTTATTTAGTGGAATGAACCGAGAACTACCAGCAGATGCTAATGGTTATTTTAGTTCGATAGCTCATATATGCTCATAAACACCCACCCGCAATAACTTCAGTTTTTCCGTGATCATGGTGCTTGCAACAGCGCCGAAATATCGGGAACTCAAAACCGACAAACATGGTAAATATCCCGATTCTTAGAAATAAATCCCATTGTATAATAAATAAAGGGTGTAAATAGACCCTTAACGAAGTCGTAAGGTGCTTGTTCTCCCCGTCTTTTCATTCATTTTTTTGTTCTAGACCATACCTAGGAGCCTTCTAGTTACGGAGATATTGGGAGTCAAAGTTCCGACTTTTTCACAAGTTTTATTAAATACATTTTTTTAATGTTTGATTTTTACTTTAAACACCTCCACGACCTGCTATTCAATCCATTCATTAGCACAATGCTTTCCATCGAGTCCTACCGTAAAACGTGATTTCACCCCAAAAAAAAATTGTCGTTTCCCAGCAATATTTTTGCGTAAAGTTACTTAGTTTGATGTACAGGATGCTTGGTTGACGGCTTCGTGAAGGGTCTGTATACACCCTGTATAGCTACTTAACAGACAGGCGTTCACTTCAAAATAGTATATAAATTAAGTACATACCTTATAAAGGTAATTAATAAAAATAAACCTAGCAAGTAATTATTATCTCAATAAACAATAACTTTCCATTTAATTAAGAAATAAATCATGGATTTTCTAATAGTATAACTAATTAGCTCAAGAGTTATAGGTTTTTACTTTGCCAATGATTAATCTTTGGTTGTAAAAGATGCCAATTATATATTATTTATTAATAGTAACTAGAGACAACTTTATTTAGTGGAATGAACCGAGAACTACCAGCAGATGCTAATGGTTATTTTAGTTCGATAGCTCATATATGCTCATAAACACCCACCCGCAATAACTTCAGTTTTTCCGTGATCATGGTGCTTGCAACAGCGCCGAAATATCGGGAACTCAAAACCAACAAACATGGTAAATATCCCGATTCTAGTGTTAATGATAATCTTCGTGACAGTTTAAAAACTTATATTTTATTGTATTTATTCTAAGTCATCAAATCATAAATCTTTATAAATCTTGACATTTTATTACATGTACATACAAACTTTACAAAAAATTAAGTATCACTCGTCGCATCAGTCCAAAATTGCAATTTATTTTCTTCAAAGAACTCGTAATCAATTCAACCCGAAGATTAAGACAGGAATTAATAAAGAGTTTAAATAAATCTATAAAGGGTGTAACAAGACCCTTCACGAAGGCTCAAAGGCACTGGTTCTCCTCGTCATTGCCATATTTTTTTTGTTCTTGATCATACCAGGGGCTGCAGTCTCGACATAGATAGCGACAAAAATCGGTCGTTAAGTCATAACGATGTCAAATTTCTTTAATAGATTTTCAACTTTATTTCGAAAACTTAAGGTTGAAAATCTATTAAAGAAATTTGACATCGTTATGACTTAACGACCGATTTTTGTCGCTATCTATGTCGAGACTGCAGCCCCTGGGAACCTTTTAGCTACGGAGCTATTGGGGGTCAAAGCTCCAACTTCTTCATGAGTTTTTTTTTTTAAATACTTGTTTTTAATGTAAGAACTTCACTTTAAACACCTCCACGACCCCCGTATATTCAATCTATCCATCAGCACAATGTTTTAAGTGTTAACATTCAGTTTAACCATAAAATGCGATTTTGCACCCCAAAAAAAACAAGTCCTTTCCCAGCAATAAGTTTGATGTACATTAAGCTTGGTAGACGGCTCCGTGAAGGGTCCGGTTACACCCTATACTAGCTAGTAGCTTACTACATTAACCAAGTGCCCTTTCAAGAACAAATCCTTATCTCAGGGGATTAGAGTAGACTGTTACTACTAAATATTGTAAGCTTGGGTACACAAGACAACACTGTAAGCTAAGCTTTCTGACATAGGACGATTAATTTTAATGACAACGCTGCCCCAAATTTGGGTCTTAAAGTTTCATAGTTACGTATTCGCAGACCTGCAACTGACATCATACAATTTGCATGGATCGCGGAGGAACTATGAAATATGCTGAGCGAGGCATCGGCCCTTAAATATTTAATGAGACTCGAGCCGATGGCCGGGGAGCTTGTTGTCTTGGAGATATTTTTAATTTAAACATAACGTACCCAGTGCTGGGATACACGCCTCCTCTCTCTTAAGCCGCGTTGACACGACCAGAGTAAGCTCGGACCAAGTGGACTCGGATATCTACTCCGACGCAACTCGTATTGTGGCAACCCATAATCCGAGCGCACTCGGACAACGGCGTCCGATTCGTGTAGACTCGGATCGCGTTCTACTTTTCCGAGCTAGCTCGTATACGAGTAGGGAAAAAATCACATTTTCCGATGTTGACTGTGAAAAATATGCTGTATACGTATAAATGTGGAGGAATGAGGAAAATGTCGTCAGGAAAATGTCATGAGGAAAGTTTTGAGTATGACTGTGGATGGGAATAAGAGTAGAGGAAATCAAAAAATCAAAATCAAAATCAAAGCATTTATTTCAAGTAGGCCAGTTACAGGCACTTTTGAATTGTCGAAACAAAGGCAACAGTAAAATAAAGCTACAGTCCCAGTCACAAGGCACAAAAACTGTGAAAGTACTGTAGATGCCCATTCCCTAACGTAGATCTCTATGGAGAAGAACGGGCAAGAAACTCCATGGACACTCTTTTAAATCAAAATACTTTAACAAAACCTTGGTTACATCATTCATTTTGAGATAGTACATTATGTGAGAACGATGCAGCAAGATGTGTACGTTAAAAGTGTCCATAGTAAAAACAATTCAAAAATAAAATAATTAATTCAAATAAGCCGTGGCAAATAAGAGATGACCAGTCACAACTGACAGCGCCCGTTCACGAACATGACGCATGTATCAGCACCATTCAACTCAACCATTTTGAAGGGAACTAAATGATCCGACACACGTGCCACCATCAGCGAGACATTTGAGTGAGCATGACATACTCCTAACCGCCAGGGCACATTCAAGTCAAGAAAAGACGCAGGTTTCCAGCGAATGAAGAAGGAAGACCAAAGAAACGATGGATGAAGTGTGTGAAGGATAATATGGCACGAAAGGAGATGTCTGATGAGATGAAGAGTAATAGAGAAGTATGGAAGAAAAAGACATTTTACGCCGACGTCAATTGAATTGGGACAAGGGCAAGAGAATGATGATGATTGTGAAAAATATATGCAGAATAAAGAAAACGATCCGAGTGAACTATGTCAATATTCACAGCTATCCTAGTACACTCTTATGAAGCTTACTCCTACGATTCCTCTCGGTCCTAGCATACTCTCACCGTGTCAACGCGGCTTAAGAGGAGGAGGAGTATTGAGGGAGAAATATGGTTTTTAATTGACGTAGTAAACAATATATTCCAAAAGTATCAAATAACAAATCGTACGGAATGCTTAATTGTTCGACAAACATCGTTCTCTAACATAACAGCGGCAGTTACTTGAGAGTTTCTACACCACAGATATGTCTATGTATGTCTGTGTTCTACACACACAATGTTTAATGACAGACAATTAAACACATTTCATAAAACAACCGGGAACAAAATATATTCCTATAACACACTGAATTAATTGTGACACACGTTTCATCGTTCTTGCTGAGGTGCCAGACTGCCAGTAATTAAGCGTCTTTATTCTCACATACGCAGAAAATTCGTAAAAGCGACATCACACGTAATTATTGAGTAAGCAGCAATTTTCTGAGCCTCGTTAATTAGAAGGATTCCTGTGCTGAGTTTGCTAAATTTTCCGTAGGCCGTCTGCGACTAGCTTAATGATGTCACATTAATTATTTACTATGCGAGTTAAGATGACGTATAAGACTTGTGAACTCATAGATCACCAACTTCGATTGTCACTAGTCACCCGTATGTTCGGAATTCAGTGCCTTGGGGAACTAGTTAGTGCCATGTATGACTTTGTAACTCGTAAGTTACAAACAATTTACAATTCTAACAAAACTATTCACTTCCTCAATTAAATTGGAGTTGTAGATCAAACAAGTGAGAACTGAGCATTGTTCGTGCTATCGTCTAAGGGATTAGCAGTTCGTTTCCGACGGTCTATGGCAGGATTATGGAAATCTAAATATCTGTATCACTTAATTAACAGATGAAAGGACTCTTATACTCACCTATTCATTAAAGACATTTAATGGATGTTCCATTCAATACCTTATCTATATATTACTTATCTCTATACCAACCCTTTTATATCTAAACTAAAATAAGTTTGCAAAGCAATTTAAATGTCAAAATTTTTTAAAGAATTATTGGGAGATTTTGATAGGATTTAAATGTAAATAAAGTTCTTTCATAGAACCATTAATATAATAGAAACTGAATCATCTATTTTGTACAGTTGTAGTTGAAAGTCAACTTGAAAATTCATAAATCATAGAGACAAAAGGACAATGAAAACTAAAACAGCAAAAAGCGCCGCCTAATACAAAATGAACTTAGGTACACATACACCTAACATCACGCCTTTAATCCCCGAAGGGTTCAGTAGATTTTGCCAGTTATGTTTTGATTCCCATGTAATAGGGGGCGAGCCTATTGCCATCAACCGGCCACAAATCCAGACTCGGTGGCTGCTACTGAAAAATGCAATGAAAAAATCTAATTACACTTCGCCCGACCCGGGAATCGAACCCAGAAATGCTAATGTTTTCCATATTTTCAGATGCGGTGCTGAGAATAGTGGCAGCTTGACCGACGGGGATTTTGAATTCAGACGCGGCGCTTGAACAGCAAAGCCTGCATTCATTATTCATCTGAACTTATTCTGGCCACTGTTCTTTTTTAAACTGTACCATAAATAATTCAAGAGCAAATAACTTTTTTTTAATAAAGGAGTTTTTAATAAAAACACATTGTTCGGAGCACGGTTCAGGAATTATTAATAAAATGCTTCTGATAATGCAGTCGGTACTCGTCGTTAATTTGTAGGCTAACATAATTTAGAGTGCTTTGAAGAATAAGAGAAATGGCATTATTAAATTCCTTTTAATCTGAACTATTAAAAATGGATATATAATAAGACGGATAAAAAGTAACTTTGACAAGACAAATTAAATTATTGTCTGTGAAATCATGAGGTGAGAAGCAACATTTTTCAAAGAAATCTACGGGTGCTTTCTCTTTGAACGAATCAGAGAAGTGTTGGATCGCTAGTCCGTCCCTAGAGAGGATTTGTGCTATTCACCTTTTATGGCTTCATCCCTCCCTCGCTACGCCACTGTAATAGTTTCTACCCAACTCTTTGAGCTGCAACTTTAAATCCCCTTTTTGAAGGAGACTTCATAATTTTCAGTTTATTTTCCCAGCAATTTTAGGTTTATTCGTAACAAAGTGCTTGAACTTTTAAGGAAATTCGATTAAGGGTTAGTCACCAGAATTTTTGTCATGAATTATCTCAGATCGCTCCACGTAAACGTTTGGTCCGAGTGGGCTCTACGAGAATCTGCGAGGGGTCTACGACGTGTGTACGAGGGGTCGAAGAGGGATCTACGAGGGGTCTACGAGGGGTCTACGAGGGGTCTTCGCTGGGTCTACGCAGGGTTTCTGCTGGGTCTACGATAGGTCTACGCCGCGGTGTCATCGCTAACACTAAGCTTGCACAAGAAATGAATAAAGTTTATATTTTAGTAGTTTAATGTTTATTTCAACTTTTATTTAACATTGTAGCTTTTTTTGATATTCCTATTGTTGCATACACCCTAAATTCCTAAATTAAGGAATTATGTAGATAAAGCACAGAATAGTGTAATTTCGAAGATTTATTCCGAACTACGAGTGCGGTTGTAAGTGTTCACATATTAATTCGAGGCACGTATGCCATGAGTCGGCGGAAATTAAACTACAGGAGGTTCTCCCGGCCGGAGTCTCAACCGTACAAGAGACATGGAAGAAAAATTCAAATTCAAACACGAATTCGATAGTTCTTTTTAAAATGGCGCAATGTGTTTCGGTACCTGGATCTATATGTTCGAAAATGGTTAGTCGAAAAGTGAATTTATTTGTGGGAAAGGTGAGAAAATGTAGCCCGTCTCTCTCTTATTGTGAAAAAAATCAGAGGGATTTAAGTCGTTTTTTTTAGTAAAACGTTTCACTGGTTTAGGTTGAGACAAGAGAGAAAACGGGATAACGATTTCCGAACAAAATGTTAACCATTTTCCGCAATTAAAAATACCCGTGCACCTCTATTTCTTTTATCGCCTTCATAATTATCTCTCAACTCCCAAAGTAAGTTAAGGCTGCTTTCAACTAGTAAGTTACAAATAGTCATAAAGTAAAGTAAAAGCCTAACTTTAGATAGGTGTATGTCATACACTCATCATATCAATTGACTTTAATAAAGTGAATATTTGTTCTGTTCAGGAATCCGTTGAATACTTTGTATAAAGATAAAAATACAAACTAGATTTTTACCAAAAAATACTTTATTTATAAATAAATATGACCAGCCGGCACATTAAACAGGGTATTCCTCAAAACGCAACTACGCAACTTTAAGCGCAACTAAATTATTCCTCGAAGCGTAACTATTAGTTGCGTTAACAAATTCAAATTAAAAATATTAAGTATATGTTTATTCCTCAAAGCGCAACCATGATGAAAAATAGAGAGGAGTATGATGGATTCGAATTTGTGATTTGGTTGGATTTGAACTAATGGTTGCGCTTCGAGGAAAAATTTAGTTGCGCTTAGTTGGTTGCGCTTAAAAATAGTTGCGCTTTGAGGAATATCCCCATTAAACAGACAATCCTAATTAATGTAGTGGTGGAAAAAGTTAATCTATCGGTTTGCTTGTGATCAATGGGTAATTATGAAATAATTAATATAGCCTCCTTTTTTATTTAATTGTTTGAGTATATTTTCATGTGTTTACTGATTGGAAATGGAGTACCTCCACATAAATGTAAAATACTCACGGATTTCGATATAATGAATAATCTAATCATAATTGATTAAAAAAAAATCACAATTGAATAGTGAGAAAAGATAACGAACTGCTAACTTGAGAAGTTATTAAAAAGAAAAAGACGATGTACCTTACGAATGGAATCCTAAATCGATATTTTAATGAGAACTCAAAAATCACAGAGAACGCTTAGGCGGTTTTCACACGACACCGCTCGCCCGCGCGGACGATGCGCGCTCATAGCCTCTCCGCGCGGTGCACAAATTCCGCTTCGCCACTTCCTCCCGACCGCGGCAACGAGCGCTGGTGTATTAGAATCGACTTAGACCAAGTCAGTCTAGAAGCTTGAGTTTTGCTCAAAACCTCCTTATTTAAAATAGGTGAGCCGTGGGGTAGATTATTGACAATTCAACTGAATTAGCTCTTTCTGAACTGCAAACACAAAGCTAGTTGCAAGCAACTTCCAGTTGCCTATCTTATCGGCGTAGGTGAAGCTACTAGCTACGAAACTTACAAATTCCTTAACAACATCAACAAGATGAGGAAGTTAGATTTGCAGCTCAAAATACTTGAACTGAAAATAAATTTGGTAAATACACAATAAAACTTCCTTGACGTCCGTACCGAAGCACGGAGACTCTGGTATTCAATAATGAGACAAGAGTTGTCGAAGCACTGTTTAATCTCTAGACCGACCCGTGCGGCTGTTATTATTTTAGCCTCAAGCTCCTCAAAACGTTTTAAACACGCATAGACTTTTTTTTCAGTACAAGCTCTGTTTATCTTTGCTGTTCACTCACAAAGACACAATGTTATCGGTATCTCAATAAATTCGAGCCTCTTGTTATGCAGGACGCCAGGACTAGAATATTTCGTTTGCTCCTTCAGAAACATGGTTCTTATTGTACTAAGCTCGATTCACATTCAGCGCGTCAACTCAACAAACGTCGGAGTTGATAGGTTCCCATTGCTTAAATAAATCTTTAAATTATTCAATGAGATTAGGCTGATCGATTTCCGACACTGTTTGGTACCAAACGACGGAATATCTCGTGACGGCTAAGGAATCTTTTATAGGTATTTTGGAGTAATTTACCTTTAAGTTATTTTGTCTCTAAAGAATTAGCCATTCGGTTCTGTTTTATTTTTAATGACCTCCGAGTTAGCTAGCGCTCAACTCATAAGTTAGAAGTTTTGTTACTCGTATACTATCTATGTTCTGTTTCCAAAGCGTTTTCATTGAGTGCGTTTGCCAGACTTACGTGAGTAAATCCGAGTCGATTTCATTTAACACTAGCTTATGCCCGCGGCTTCGCCCGCGTGGTGTTCGGGAATTGTTGAATTTTAAATTGGCGGATGATTTTGGAAAAATTGTTATACACGTATCTCATAATTTTAACTAAAGAGCATGTACAGAAATTTTCAAGTCAATCGAATCCGAGAATAAAAAAAATCACAGAAAATTCAACGCCCCATTTCACCCTCTTAGGGGTTGAATTTCAAAAAATCCTTCGTTAGTCCTTGTCTACATTATAAAGGGAACCTCTGTACAAAATTTCATCTTTCTAGGTCCAAGGGTTTGGGCTGGGCGTTGATGAGTCAGTCAGTCAGTCAACCAGGACTTTTCTTTTTATTTATATGGATAACTACCTATACACGAAAAAAATCATTTTACCCTTTTAAAAGAATACTTCAAGTCTTTCATCTATGTTCAAGTTATCTCTGTAACCAGATGGCCTGTAAAAACGTGTTTTATCAAAGATTTGTTTAGATATAGATGAGGTTACGTTTTCTATAATAAAATACAGTTTTATTCTTTAACGACAATTGCTTACGGAGGCCTATTACCTTCACGGCTACAATAGAACTACAGAAATCGCTACTACTTACAATATTATAATACACGTAAACGGCCCGTGTGTCCGTCAAGATGTACGAAGATGCACGAAGGAGAGCGGAACGACACGAGCTATCACTCCTGCATTCTCAGAAGATGAATGCACACAGGTTTCGAAGGTTTTACAAATTCTCATGGAGAAATAGTGTAAGACGGGATATTTAAAAAAAAAAAGTTCTAGATGAGTTTTATTTTGGCATGAAGCACTGAAAACACATCGTGTCATTACGACCGTTACGATACTCACCCTTTAAAAACAATAATATAATAAATTCTAATATTATGACTGTCTACAATCTATCACTAAGGTAATTATAAAACTGACGATGGCACTGAAAATTAAATATAACTTCATCTGAATCTAAAAAGGTAATAAATCCAACTAGCTTGCGTGTAGCGAATTCAAATCTGTAACGTACTAAAATGCAATATTAATAAACAATTGATACCGGAAACCAATACCAGTGCCTATTAATACATCAAACAAAGCATAAATTGAACTTTTCCCATCAGAATGATATCACCCATACATAATCCAGGTGATTATTGAGTTTTTAATTGAATACGTGTAGGTGTCAACTGCCCGCATATGGCCAGTGTCCGGTTATAATAGGGTCGGTCTACCGAGATTTATCGTTTAATACAATGTGTTCTTTTTTAATACAATCCTGTTATTTTTGGAAAGTTATTTGAACACAATCAGAGTAACACATTTGGCAAAAATTACGATTATCTGTACAGACTTTTATCTCTTTAGAACACGAATTTCATAACACTAATACTAGAAACGGGATATTTACCAAGGTTACTGATTTGTTTAAGTTCCCGATATTTCGACGCTGTTGCAAGCACCATTATCACGGATATACTGAAGTTATTGCGGGTGGGTGGTGATAATGTTAGTGACCTTGATTGTTTAAAATCTTATTTCACAAATATACTTTTTCTACAGATTATAATATGTTTACAGACCTAGTGGCCTAGGCAGTGTGTTGCCTTTCAGTAAATTAATTATAATGAAATGTACTTTTTCTACCAACGGATCGACGAGGTCATGAAAATTTATGACAGAGGGTGACGCGGTGGACCAACTTACTGTGATCAACAATTTGTTTTCGAGTTACTGTCTACCACTGTTTAAGTTAGTTACAAAAAAAAAGAAAAAATATTGCAACTCTCATCATCTTTTGTCTTTCTTCTTTTTAATTTGAGAATAAAAGATAGCGGTAGTGTAAGTTTAGTCGGATAAAAGTACCTAAAAGTTTATATTCCAATGCGTTAATGATATCTACAAGGAAACATCGCGCACTTTTTCTACCGTGTTAAACATTCACAAAGAAATTAAAAAAGAAAAAGCTTTAAAATGCCTTAGGTACATCTGAGTTTTTGTAGATGATATATCTACATGCAGCATGTACACTTGAGTTTTAAAAGCTACAACGAAGATAATTTTTGAGCTGAAAGTTAAAGTCAACAAAACTAGACAGAATCAAAAAAATTTTTTTTACTTTTTCAAAACCAACATTTTATAAAGAAATTTTTATTTTTTGGGAAATTCGTAGTGTGGGGCAACCCGCATCCTAGAAATTTCTCCTGTATCGTGGGTGCGTATACAAACAAAATTAAACAACAATTTTAAACTTAACGTAAATGATTTCGTAAATGTTTCAAATATTAAAAGTTAGTATTCATATTAAAATAAATTGCGAAACAAGGCTTTTGACACTCCTTTGCATACTTGTTGAAGAAAAGTTTTTTAAGCAACGTGTACAAACAATATCTTTGATCATAGAAAATTACAAAGGTAGTCTGATAGACGCTTATCGCTTTATCGCTCGCAAGACCAAAAAAAAAACATTATTTTTACAAGCTTTTATTGAACTTGTAATGTTTGTATGTTTAAGTCAAATCTTTCAAGTGAATTTGAAAACAGTTATCCCCAACCGATTAAACTAAAATTTTGTAAATACTTTAGTTTGGATGACCATGCATCGTTAGCTAAGTGACGTCATTCTAAATCCAATATGGCGGTATCCCTAAGATGGCGGACTAGTTATTATTTTTACTCCCCCGTGATATGGGTAAATTAAAAGTGTTTTCTGTGACAAATAGGTATTTGTATGGAACTGAACCATTTTTTTTTTTCATCTATCCTAGACGTCCAGGTGTAGGGCGTGACTTGATAGGTCTTTAAAAATGACATTGAGGTTCCTAAAACAATTTTTTCTTAAAGTCAATACAGGAGTGATGATGTTATTTATGTTTTGTATTATGTAGACAGACACTCCGAATCACATGATGTATTCAATCAACTTGCGGTCCAAAGTTTGTCCATCCATTCGTCCAAATATTGCGGGGGACCTAGCTAGGTAACGTGTGTTTAGATCAGTTTGCTCGTTACAGGACTAGCAAAATGGGGCAAACTGCAACACGTTGTCATTAAAACTTGCAGCGGTTTCTGATAAGCTGAATAAAATCATCTAGTTACATGGCTTTGGACGTCAAAGGGATATTACCACGAAGTTAACTGGTGTTAACACCCCCGAAATTACATTTATTAGGCTTGGGGAATACACATTTTAGGCATCACTTGTCTCCAAGTAAGGATAACTTAGAGTAGTTATATTATAAATTCAACGTGTAGGTATTTAAAACGAGTAGGTTAGGTACATTACAATTTTTAGGGTTCCGTAGTCAACAAGGAAAGGAACCCTTATAGTATCGCCATGTCCGTCTGTCTGTCCGCAGCTTAGCTCAAAGACTCTTAGTACTAATAAGCTGTAATTTGGCGTGTATATATAGATTTGTTACGCCGACAAAGTGGTAAAATAAAATCTCGAAAAGTATTTTTTTTAAGGTATCTCTTGTACCTACACGTAAAGCGGAAAGCGGTTGTAAAGCGGGGATGTTTTTTTATCTTGTACCCCATAGTGTGGTATGTCGTTGGATAGGTCTTTAAGGGATTCGTTTGTGATGCGCTAGTAACCTGAAAGTAGATCAATAACAAAAGAAAAAAATAAATCGCAACTCGTAGTAACACACTGAGGAAATCTTTTATAATTAGAGGACTATTTCCCACCCGAACACATTTGTTAACATCTTTCCAAACATATAAGTTTTGTACTAAACCCTTGTTTGAAACAACACCCTCAGGAACCCACGCATTGTACGCCTATATAACTAACTCACTCAAATAAATACTGGTTACAACTTTAACCATACCCGGTTTAAACGTCCCTCGGGTCTTTCGAGTAACTAACGAGAAGTCAGCCGCCATTTTGACAAATTTCGCCTTGATTGTACTGTCAACTATTACGAAAAAACAAAAATTCAATAAGCTTTGAAGAATTCTTTTATCATAAAAATGCCAACTTTTGAGAGCTTTTGAAATGACAGACCTTATAGACAACAAAGTAACTGTTATCCTACGCGCGAGATTTTAACATTAATTATTATTAACTGCAAGGTTTTATTAAATACATAAAACATGAATCAACATCATCGACGTGAAAGTACGTGCTCAGCGTAATGAATAATACGGTAGACAGTATTCATTCAATTGCAAAAAATGCATCCCCAGAGTAAAACAAATAAAACAAGCATTCGCTAGGCAGAACTCGTGCTACTTTACCTTTCACCAGCTGCAGCGCTTAAATCGAAATTTGTATTACCTGATAAAAGAAAAATATAAGTTAATCGACGAGATAATGCGTTGCAGTTAGTATTTTTACAGGCGATAAAACCTGAGTGTAATTATTTGTTAGTGACGTGGTGCAAGTGAAACGGACGAGCGTTAACCGCGCTGGTTAGCGAGGGGACTTCCACAAGGCAGCCTCATTTGCCCTCGGGCTTCCATAAAGCGCTCTCTGACTCACCAGCCTGGAATTTATTCGTGCCC
The DNA here is from genome assembly GCA_910589295.1 of Noctua janthe. Lineage (NCBI taxonomy): Eukaryota > Metazoa > Arthropoda > Insecta > Lepidoptera > Noctuidae > Noctua > Noctua janthe. The sequence continues at coordinate 11,754,146 of OU342552.1, forward strand.
GAGCGGCTCTTTTTGACCGTGTTTGCAATAAACCTAGTCAAGTATCCGGATGCTATAGATAAAAATACTTCCACAGCATCGATATACCTACACGATTCTGATCGGTTGCGGTTCTATATTCAATTAAGACTTCTTAACGAGTTTGTGGTTTCGATCAAGCGAATCTCATTAATGTTTAGAACACAAATATTTAGGCAAGTAGAAAGCTAAGTAGGTAAGATGTTTGACAAAACGTCGCCACTTGGGCCGAGAGGGTACTTGCGACGCGTAAACGGATTACAAGGGTTCGCGGACCCCTTGTTAAAATCAAAGTGTTGACGGCGCGGCTAATGGGTCCCCGAACTGTGCGGCGTCGGCGACGCCCGGGGTGACACGAGTGCGATGTGTGGTCCTTCACGACGTCGTCACTAAAAGCTTCCTCAAACTAGCAGAACTAACACTACACCACAACAACACACTATAAAAGTAGTAACATGATGAACGCAAGACCTCGCAAGAATTCACCAAAGAAAGACTTTCTTTAGGAATTTACGCGATCAGCTCATCAACATGTGTGGCAATTTCCAAAGTCATAGAACAAAAATGTTCTGTTTCATAGTCTGAGTCAGCAAAGGAGATGTCTTGCGTTTATTATGTTACAACTTATAAACAGATTCGGCCAAGCGTCTCTGAATATTACGCAAATGTAACGCTGAAGTTGTCCGATTGCAACTACATATGTTTAAAGGTATGCCAATGTAATTGGACCACAGCAACGAGGTAAGGAATTATTATTAATAAAGAATATTTGAAAAATGTATTGTTGTCGGCTCTTAATACAGATGCTAAAGACCTATATTACCTATTGAGAACAATTTTCGATTTAGACATTATGACTAAGTGATTTGGACTATGTAAAGATAGCCAGGCATAAATCTTTCCAAAGAGCTTAACAGTTTCACTCAGTACGATTTAGTTTATTTTCTTTTGGAACTCTATTCCAAAGTTAGCGCCAACTGCGATTACGTCAATCCAATGTCTCCGTTGAATAGTTTTTAATGAATGAGCTTAAACCTAAAGTCTGCCAGCGATCGTGGTCCTAATTCTAACTTGAACTGCAGTACTTAGATTAGCATTTGGAGCGAACGTAGATCCTGGCTCTTTATTGCGGTGCAGGTAGATCTTCAGATAAAGGCTTGGGTAAAGTTCAAAATGAATTTCTTCATCCTATTCTTATTGAGTTCTTGGAAACGTTTTTCTAACAAATTCATTATTTCTTCATTCGCTGCAAAATGAGCTCGCTGTGGTAATTTTAATTTTATCTGAAGCAGTTTTCTATTCAGTTACGAGAGATGTAATTGTCAGCAGATCGTGGAGCCTCAGGCTGATTGTTTCAGTGGAAACAACTGAGTCGACTTAATTTGTTGGATGTAGTTTAATAAGACTTCATTTAACACTTCGTGTCACTGTTCTCTTCTGAATCCTTCGCTTTATTAAGTGTGTGATACAATTTGAGAATGTTAACTTTACTCAAATGTTTAAATGTATGTCTTCAATTTGACGAGTTTGTCTCGAATAATTGTGAACGACAACGCAGTTTGACAACGCAAACAACATTATTTTCAGCTTTGATTTCGGGGTATTAATACAATAATAATAATCCAGAAATGTATCTCACTTCTATTAGGCAATCAATCTCAAAAGTGTTAGTGGTATGGGACTGCAGCTCGTTACCCTGAATCTAACGAGGTTACGACTACGAGCCCTTCAGAAACACTTCTAAGTTTCCTCGAAACGTGAAAAATACATTCATTTGAGACTTGTACTCGTAGGTAAACTGCTAAATAAATGCGAGATTGACATCAGAGCTAAAGTCCGACCACTTCGGGGTCTTTGGCTTATATGAAAGTAATAAATGAGGCTTGGCATCAGATAGCCCTCCAGCGGATTGGATTTTGAATTGGAGTGACAGCATGATGAAGAAAGGGTCAGGCTTAGTTACGGCGGCGGGAAACCGCAGCCAACAGTTACGATCACTTTATACTATCGTATTTATAAGATAGCACTAAACCGTAACTATCTGAAGTGTGAACCTATATTTTACACGGGATTTTATTAAAGAGAAAACAGTTTTATTTTGTAAACGGATATGTAAAAAACAAATTAGCTGTTCTATACAAAAGTATATTAACAAAATGTGTGGAACAGCTTATTTCTTTTCAATACACTTTCTCGAAAACTGGTTTTTATCGCTCTACGATTAGGTTGAACATACAATGTATTTCACTCCCGTGGATTTTTAATATTTATTCGCACAAGTGCGGAAATAAAAATTTCCACTGATAACTATACCTACTCATACTAAGTCCAAATGGGTTCAATGACTATAGTCGGCAGTGATTCTTTTTTTTTAAATTTTGGTATAGAGATATGCGTCTTTACGGCGTAAATATTATTTGAGTATTTAAATTGTGTTTATAAATAGAAAATCATAGATAAACATGAACAAATTAACATTTATTTGTGTTCTAAATTTCAAAATATTTGAATGTTCTATTTTTCATATTAGGCTGTTTAGTGGCATCATACCTTTGCTTCTTCTTCAACCTAGCGAAAGCAAAGCGCAGAAAAAAAACGCAATTAAATCAAAATTTCCTTACAATTCCTGACAAAAATACTTTCCGTTCTAATATTTTATTTCTTCGAAAGTGTATCGAAAAACGTCGTTTGATAGCGTTTTGATTTGTTACTGCAGTTCTCCACTACATAGCAACCTCGCCTGCGACTCGGTTGTGTGAATTCCACCACGAATGCAATAACAAAGTTTCCCCACTTGTTTCAAAATTAAATATTTAAATAACCAAAAACTAGTGTTCTGAGGGATCTAGAATCATAATTAATTTCATGGTAAGCGTTTGCGCATCGATTTTCCTTACACCCAGTATTTTTGTTATCACTATGTCAATGTTTTCTGGCACATGCAGATTCTGCAGGGTTATTTTTAGAACGCCAGTTCAAACGTTGTACTGTTAATAAAAATACGTGCGCAAAAATAAATAAAATCGTTGTAGCGTTACACGCCTAAAATATACAAAAAAAAGTAACTATAAGGGTAGCCTACAGTAGCGAAGTGTCAATTTTTGTAAGTGGTAAGCCGGAGTACATAATCTTTAATGTTTTCTAGTCCACCCAATTTTTAAGGGCGGGGACAGAGGCTGTGTCGATAATTATAGGCCTATTTCAGTACTGTCGTCGCTCTCTAAAATCCTCGAGAAGATTCTTAACAAAAATCTTAGAAGCTTTCTCGATAAATACGAAATTATAGCGGGTAATCAGTACGGCTTTCGGTCTGGAGTCTCCACTGAAGACGCAGTATTGGATTTAACGCAATCTATTGTTAAGTCCCTGGACAGTAGAACAAAGTGCCTTGGTATTTTCTTGGACCTTTTAAAAGCCTTCGACACAGTTTCTGTCCCCAAACTAATTTCCAAGCTAGAGTGTTTGGGTGTACGTGGCATAGCTCTGGAAATTTTCAAAGATTACCTGAGGAATCGCACCCAGCTGGTAAAGATTGGTTCTAGCTACAGTGATGAAGAGGAGGTGCTATACGGTGTCCCCCAAGGAAGCATTCTAGGCCCCACACTTTTTCAAATATACATAGATGACCTTTGTAGAATGTCAATACCAGCTTGTAAGATCTATGCTTATGCAGATGACACAGCGATTCTGGTTGATGGGTCCTCGTGGGAAGACGTGAAACGAAAGGCGGAATTTGCACTGTCTTCAATGATGAACTGGCTTGACCTAAACCTGCTAACATTAAATCTAAAAAAAACCTACTACTTACCCTTTGCAATCCGGTGCAACAACAAACCTACAAATAGTTTCACGATAACGGCTCACTCCTGCCAGAATCAGTCAATGTCGTGCTCATGCCCTTCTATTTCTAGAGCTGATAGTGTTAAGTACTTGGGTGTGCATATAGACGATGGACTAAAATGGGACAAACAACTCGATACACTAACTACTCGAACACTGCGTCTTATTCACATCTTCAAATCTCTCCGAGAATCCGCCAGTATTGACACTCTCAAAATGGTGTATTATACATTATGCCAATCGATTATTGGCTACTGTATAACTGTATGGGGTGGAGCAGCGAAGACTCATCTTCTCCGCGCAGAAAGGTCGCAAAGAGCTGTACTTAAAGTTATGCTAAGGAAACCCTACAGATACCCTTCAACGCAACTTTACGCTGATTGCAAAGTACTGACGGTTCGGCAGCTCTTTATTCTCCAATCTGTCCTGAGGATACATGCCCGTTTACCTCTATCTGATCCAAGAAAGCGTACATATGTTCCCCCAGGTGTACAGTACAAAACCTCATTTGCAAGACGTCATTTCTATGTCTTAAGCCATCAAGTTTTTAAAAAAATACAGAAAGAATTAAATATAATAGACCTAAATAAATTTAGTGTCAAATCAAAAACCTCGAACTGGCTCATATTGCAGGACTATATCAAAACAGAATCTTTACTATCTTACATCGCTTGACATCATAAACCTCAACTAATATCACAAATACTCAAACACATATACACAATTATACACACACACACACATATACATCGGCACACACTCCCACTGCCTTCCCACACACCCACACACCCATGTCACACACACCACCCCTCAACACTCACACATTTTTTTTTTTTATTTTTTTATTTTTTTTTTATTTTTTTCTTTCTGGTTATTATTAATATGCATTAAAATGGTAGACCACACTTTCACTCTTGTGTTCAGTTTTACTGAATTAATATTTTTGTCCGATCTCTGTCTCTTAAGATACAGGTCTCCTAGTTTAAGAGACAGGGTTCATTATTATTTTTGTATGCATAGACTTTTGTAGACTTAAATCTTCGGTGCACAAAAACTGTATTCATTATTTTTACTGTATTTCTGCCACCTTATTTTTGAACTATGTGTCTGTGTGTATTACTTGGATAAATAAACAATTTTTTTTTTTTTTTTTTTTTTTTTTTTTTTTTTAATGTGATTATATTACTTGTCATTAGAAACCTGATTGTGCCATTTTTCAAACGGAAGCCAGTTGGCATCGAGTTGTATGGAACCTTCGCCACTGGTAGCCTATCTACATTTTTTATTGCAACCTAAATATTCAATCTTTAAATTTTTAAGTACAGTTGGTACTATAGAATATAGATGTTGAGGCTAAATAAAAGGACTTTCAGCAACTTTGGATAATTATTTTAAATGGATAAAACACACTTTTACAAGGATAAAATACAATTCTCACTTCCGTGCAACCCGTGTTCTTTTCCTAACTTAATCTTATTTCAAAATCCGAATGCAGATTAGCAGACTGCCTAATTTTAATTAAGGTTTGTTGTAAGTTATATAAAACCTTACAGTTCCTAGGTATAGCAAGAATACCAAGAATATTACGTGATAATAAAAACAACGATAATAATTCGTACTAACTTTACGAAAATCTAAGTGCCTTATAGTTACACAGATAAAACCTAATTTAAAAAACCGGCCAAGTCCGAGTTGTACTCGGGCACCGAGAGTTCCGTATAAACCTGTAGGTATTTTGTTATTAAACAACATATTTAAGGTTTTCAGATTTTTTCCTTTACATTATGCTGTAAGACATGATTTATGCAAAATTTGATGATTATAGGTCTACGGGAAATACCCGGTTTTGATTCTCTTGTAAAATCGTAAAATATGCGAAATAAAAGGTCATATCTTTTGATCGCGTTGACTTACAAGCTTGCTCCAAGGGGAAGCAGACTTGAGTATTTAATATTAATTTCAGCTTTATACCTCCACGCGTTCCTGAGAAAAAGGATATTGTCAGACGGACAACAAAATGATCCTATAAGGATTCCGTTTTTGCCGACTGAGGTACGGGACCCTAAAAAGTACCTAGCAACCTAAACAGACCCGAATATCTCACAGTTCAGAACTTTTCAATTTCGTTTAAAAGTTATTAATCCAGAGGATAGACGTTTTTATAATCTGTTTAAAAATATTGTTTTTAAGACTTTCGAAGAGTTTTGTTTCGTATAAGCAGTGATAGCCTAGTGGTGTGACCGTCGGACTGCCAAGTCGTAGGTCTCGAGTTCGAACCCAAGACCTCTGATTTTTCGGATTCATGTGCGTATGGTATAATTATCACTTGCTTTTCGGTGAAGGAAACCAGCATGCCTGAGAGATATTTCTTGACGGCATGTAAAGCCAATTCAGAGGCCCATGGGCGGCATAAAAACTCTAACACCAGGTTAGATACTAACCACACGATAAAGGAGATGACTTTCGTAATAAATTCGTTTAGTGATAAAGGTTCTGTTTTTAGGCAAGGTTTAGCTTCTTATTCATGAAGTAGATTCTTTGACATTGAATTTAGCTATTAGTGAAGCAGTGCCACTCAAGTTTTCAAATTATTTTAGAAAAAATTAAACATTTTTATATTCCTATTTAAAGAGATTAAATATAACTGAACTAGCGACCCGCCCCGGCTTCGTACGGGTGCAATATATACATACAAACCTTCCTCTTAAATCACTCTATCTATTAAAAAACACCGCATCAAAATCCGTTGCATAGTTTTAAAGATCTAAGCATAATTAGGGACAGACAGACAGCGGGAAGTGACTTTGTTTTATACTATGTAGTGATGAGTAAAATATTTTACCCAAGAAAAATACTGAAGGTAAAATATTTTAGAAAAGTTTTTGAAATTTTTGAAAATATTATGAAGTCCTTTTTAATGTTACTTAAATATTTGCCTTGTTCAGTCTCAGTTACGTCTAAACTTATTAAATTAATATAACTTTGCTTATTGTTGGCATCTGTTGAATTCTGCGCTAAAATGATAATATTATAAGTAGGGCCCAAAACACTTACTTTCAGCAAGGGAGCTATTTTTTTCGGTATAACTGCTAATGTGTTTATTTCACTTATTACATAGACTCAGTTTGTAGGTAGGTACTGTTTATTTTGACTTTAGGAAAATCTTCAATCTTGTTTCTGCCTAAATCGTACAGAATACTTAGCGAAGTATTGCTCTCAGCCATATTGCTTTATAATGTTTAGAGGAAATATATCAAGGAATACTGTAATGTTACACTAGCTTCGGTCCGCGTCTTTGTCTGCGTGGAGTTTTTGTGACAAGATATTGCGTGATTGAGAAAATGTCATATTACAAACTCTCACATTTAAAATATTAGAAGGATCAAAACCGAGGTGATTGTAGCTTTTGACGTCGAAGCTATAATACTTATCCAAAGACTAGTACTTAACATAACATGACATCGCGCCTGTAATCCCCGAAGGGTTAAGCATAGTACCCTTTAGTACACCCACATTTCGTTTTCGTTCCAGTTATGTTTGAGTCTAGCTTATTGCCATCAACCGGGCACAGATCTAGACTCCGTAGCTGCTACTGAAAAAATCCTGCTGAAAACACCCTCACTTGGTCCAATCTGGAAATCGAACCCAAGATCTCTAGACCAACCAGGCAGTCACGAGTACTGCACTTCGGTAATTTACAGTAAAGCGTTTCCATTTCTACAATGAATTTCAACGGAATTGCCATATGCTTCTCTATATATGGCATCTCGATAGCTTTTGTCAGGCTCATATAATTTTGAGTTTTTTAACTTAATCTTTACCGATGAAATGTAAGTATCTAAGTATGTCATTTTGTTAACTTTTGCCCAAGACATAGATAGAGAGAGAATCGACATCGAGAAAATGGTCTGTCATAAAATTGTGCTGTTATGAAATACGATGTCTAGGATACTTAAGGGTTCGTCGTGGTACATTACCACCTTGATGACTCTTTTTTCTATAGCTTATTTTAGGTACTTAAGATACAATATGTAGATCATATGTAATTATGTAGAATGTTATAAATTGTTTGTTCACACAAAGTAAAACAATTGTAAACTAAGTTAAATTATATGTTCGAAATACAGTGTGTTGAGTTTCACATTTCTAAAAAGTTAAGCCGAAAATGGTTTGTACCTTACACGGGTACCAAATAATGCCGAAGGCTGTTTGTTCATAAGGATAATAGAGAACATTAATCTAACGCTACTGTGTACTAATTGTAAGCCTTTGGTCTCAAAGCTTATTTACTTATTATTAAAAAGATAAAAATTATATATTGTTAAACCTTTAGTTAAAACAAAATCAGATCTTAAGTACGGGGAGGTATCCACAATAATTAGGCATTATTTGACGATAATTTACATAAAGCCACAGCCATCTGAGAGCACCGGTGGCCCAGTGGTGGAGACCCCAACTTACGAGCAATAAGTCGTGGGTTCGAACCCAGCCAGGCGCATTACTTTGTGTAAGTTATTTCATCACCACTGTTCTCAAAAACGGTGAAGGAAAACATCGTGAAGAAACCGGCATGTTCTAGAACCAAAAATTCGAAGACATGTGACATCTACCAACCCGCACTGGGCCCGCGTGGTGGATTGTAGCCCATTCCCTCACATAGAGAGGAAGCCTGCGTCCCAGCAGTGGGAACATTAATAGGCTGATGATTATGCTATACTATGCACTGCCATCTGACCACCACAAACTAATTAGGTACTGAGAAATATCGATATTGTCAGTATTTCTCAGTTAAGATACTAAGATCTCATTTTACATGGTCTACAAGTATTATGAAGAGTATTATCAAGATTTCAACTTTTACGCAGGTTTTTACCTTAAATCCCCCATGAGTCGTTAGTGCGTTACATTTAATTTTATCTTAAAACGTGATTTTTCTCCCCAAAAATAAGCAATAATTTTTGCGTAGGGTTATTTAGTTTAATGTACAGAAGGCTTTTTTGGCTTCGAGAAGGGTCCGTTTACACCTTTTATATTTAGTCATTTAACATAATTAACTTAAGTCAACATCATATTTATGTTTCCTAAATAAATATAATAGTCATAATACAAAATTATTAGTTAGTGAGCACAATTTATTAAATTGATTAGGACCCCGAGATTAGGGCAGCCCGACCGAATGAGTTAGGTTTGGTTAGAACTGTGACCAAACAGGAAATTTATCCCAATAAATAGAATAGGGCTGCCCAAATTAAGATATTATTACTTGATCAATTATATTATTCAAGCTGGCCACTTGATACCGCCTAAACTTGCTAACCGAAAACATTTTGAAGCCGGCCAAAACTACAATACTATAATTCATATTCATTTTAATTAATACGCAGTGCTAATACAGCTTTATTTTGTCTAATACAAAACGATATCTTTATTCATAATCAGAGAACAAGCAGAAGAATAGCAATACCTGGTCCATTAATATCCCAGTTGACCCTAAAACGATGTAATCGTTCGTAAGTATAATTAAACTAGAGCCCGCTTTTTTCATTAACACTTAGATTAATTAATATAAATGAACATTTTCTAAAGATTGTATAATTAAGGCGAAAGACAATTACGATTGTAAGCAGTTACAATTAATTACATTGTCGAAGAAGATTCGATTAAGTTAACGTCATTAAGTAGTAGATATTTAAAACATCGAAATATCATATTGTAGCATAAACGATACGAATATTTCAACATTTCTGTAAGTTAGTTACGTAGAATTAATTGTTTTCGTAGCAAATAGTAAGTAAAGCCGTATATTATTTACTTGTACAATGAAAAGCTGAAATAATGTTTGTTGGTTGCCTCAAGGGCTATCTTTGAACGACCTACAAATGTTAATTATAACTGCTTTTCATTCGTGTATTTGTTTAAGACAACTCTTGACGTGTTTGGACAATGTAAATAAGTAAATGGTATATTTCTGAAATGAACTTTAACATTTAAATTGAATGTACAAAGGGTAGGAAAGAAAATTAAAATAGCAACTTACTGATTCTTAATTACTAACGGTTTAAATAAAACTGCCCGTTTTGTGGAAATGCCTGAGGCGTAAAAACAACACTTTAATTAATGAAATAAAATCGAAAGTAATTGTATATAACAATAACGGGAAATTTTGTTTCTTTAAGTCACTATGAGAAACACAGTAAATCAATTACGAAAATTAATTAAAATCGAGGGCAGGATTTCAACGCAAACAATTTCGATGTTATTAATTACTCGGTACATTCTGAGTGTAACCTCAAAGCTGAAAATAGTAATGCCCGAATATAAATTTAAACTAACCAATATGAGAAAAACGAAAAACAATATCAATGAAAATAGTCGACTCTACACTACCTGTGTATTGCGAATATTTTGTTTGTAAAGTGTAAGCAGGAGGATAAAGGTAAACTAGGGGCTTGAGATCAGACGAGGACGAAAGGAACCGAAGTGGCTCTTAAAAGAGAGAAAGGTATTCGATAATTCAGGGGCGACGTGCCGTATCAGAGAACGGGATAACATCTTGAGAGCTTTTTAATTTGAAACGGGGAAATTTAAGACATGTCGCTACAAGAGGCGGAAAATTTTAATTCACTGTGAATTTCTAAATAAGATACCGTTTATGTGATACTTTTTTTTTGGGGATCGCTACCGCAGAATTGAACAGCGCATTCTTTTATTAGGTATGCTGTTTCTTTTTATAACTCTCGATGAGGTTATATACACTTTTCAGTTAGGCTTTTATCTTCACTTTTGAGACAGACTTTTGTACAGATTTAGGAGTATGAAGAACAGGGTGTAAAGTTCCTCAATACTCCACAGAAAAGGGGGGATCCTGCGACCAGACGGGTGTTTTGTCGGGTTTTTCTATATGGTCTTTTTTTTTTTTTTATTCGGATGGGAAATCATCAAATGACCCCCCCACTCTGGGCGGAGCGGAAGGGAGTGTCAGACTTGTACTGACTAAAACCCATCCATGTTCCTTCTTTGCCCTTTGTGTTCCAGGGCCACGGTATCTCTTTCGAACAGTCCCGCAGCCCTGGCAGGCATCGGCCCTTGCGGACCCCTACTTATTTGCTGACATCTCTTTGAGGCGCACGTGGAACACGAACGCGCCGTCGACACGGCCTGTCGTCATAAGACGGCCGGACGGCGAGCTGGCCCATAACTCGCCGTCCACAGGCCCGCGCCTACGGTGGCCGGGAGCCACCACGTGACCCCCGACGCTCAGGGCGTCTCCCGCGGCGACTGGGACGTAAGGTTCTTTCCCTCTCACGTCCCGCCACCTCCTTCACTAGCATGACTGCTTCGCAGAAGGAGGTGACGGCTTCCCATTCCCTCTCGCTCCGGACCATGGCTTGAACCAAGGCCGGACGCGAGAGGTCGCCGCCGCCAATCGCCGCTACGAGGACACGGCGGTGCTCCGCCCAAACGGGGCAGAACTCCACGGTGTGCTCCACCGTGTCCTCCGGACGATCCTCGCAGTGGAAACACCCAGGCGTTTCCTCCCGCCCGATTCGGTGCAGGAACCTCCCGAAACGACCGTGTCCGGTGAGAACCTGCGTCAGGCGGTAGGTGAGGGCGCCGTGGCGCCTCTCTAGCCACTCCTCAAAGAGGGGACTTATCGCCACTATGCTGGCGTGCCCTGCTCGGGGTTGCGACAGTCGCTCTCTCCATGTCGCCATGAGATCACGCCGGAGGTCTGTCCGCTGAGCGGCAATTTGCCGCGGCAGCGGAGTTTCCCCCCGATGTAGTGCCTCCGCGCGCTTCTATATGGTCTTAAGTAGCGTACAGTAGCGAAGGTTCAATCTTTGTAAGAGGTAAGCCGGAGTACATATCTTTAATGTGATTATATTATTTGTCTATAGAATACTGACGTGCTATTTTTGAAAGGGAAACCGGTAGAAATCGAGTTGTTAGGAACCTTCGCAACTGGTAGCGTATAACTTTAATAGCAGAATATTGAAGTTCTTGAGTTGTGTCATACAGTCATACACTTTAGTACTTTTTGTAATATGTCGCCCTAGTACTTTTTGTACTAAATGTACTTATAACATTAATAGTTGCTTGCGCCGTAAGCACTAAGTAAATCAAATTTTCACAGATTAAAATCAACAATAATAGAACTTAACAAAATATGTATTCATTTAGGAATCAAAATATTAGCCAATAACCGTAGCTGACCTAGTAATGGGATAGATAATATTAATTTATGGTAATCTTTGTAAATTGTGTGCTCTGGCCAGCGGACCCCTTTGTGCCGGTTCTAATCGCTTTGAGAAAATATTGCTTTTAGAATGTGGTACGTTGTAACGACGAGGAAATCTGATTGGGCTACGTTGATGAAGACGATGTGTTGTATTTTAAGTCCCTTTTTATACGAATATATCTTAGAGGTTTTATCTTTGTTTTTTGTTACTATTCTCTTTACGGTTTGTTACGGTATTTTGTAACACATGAGTTTTTAAGCAAAAGGCTCTTAAAGTCTTTACACTGAGTTTTTTACCGTAAAATCACCATAAGCTCGTCAGGGAAAAATATTCGCTGGCTTTCCGCAAAATTGTGTGTGCTAGAAAAATTTTGTTTCCAGCGCAAATTTCTCTACCTTGATCCACCCAGATTGACATTTTTTATGGTTTCATGGTGCAAAAAAAAAAGCTGTCCACCACAGCTTAATTAAACTCGTGTGCAATTTTAATCATTCAAATACGGTACAGTTTCGCTTAAAATAGAATTGCAATTAAAATGCTTAAAGTTCATTTGTTTGTTATTAAATTTTCGCACAAATAATGCATATTACGTTTCCCTAGCTCTTTTTACGTTTAACAAGCAAGGACAAAAGAGAATCAGCGATTACAGCCGCGTAACACATCCACAACAAAATAATCCAATAAATAAATAAGCGCCCAAATCCCTTGTTTTATAAATAAACAAAACAGAATGTTATTGAATTCGTACGTAACATAAAATAAATATACAGCAGAGAGTTCCCAAGAAATCGGAAATAGACATCTATTGAGTGTACCATGGAGTATTTGTTATGCGCCGCGAACTGCGAACTGTACGGCATTTAAATGCGAAGATCACAAGGCATGCCAACGTCCTTCGTTGTTCTGAACCCCTGGTACACTATTTGCTCGAACGCTCAGTATTCTGGTCTCGCTTCGCCCACACGTAATCCTGTATCGAAAGGATGTTTCGCATTGACGCCGCTAAAATTAACTAGATAGTCTACGTGATGGTTATGGGGCTTATTGGATTAGAATAAGTTAATCGAGTACAGATTTTTCATTTTGTCGTGTGTGTATCATCCTCCAGCCAGTTTAGAAGTTTGAACTCGGAGTTTTTAAGTTTTCAAATGAAAATTATAAATAAAATAAAGACAGGTGGAAGAAAACGTAATACCCTTCCAGTTAACGTTTTGTTCCTCAAGTGATTTTTGGGTTTACTGCTTACGTATTAAACAAAAAAAAAAATTTAAAATTTAAATTAAAAACCCCCATCGCAACAAAGAAAAGCGAACAAACATTTTAAAAGTCAATAAAATGGCTGAGCCAGTTTTGATAAAACATGTCTAATTTTAATATACACATCATGACCTTCCATTTGGTACCCCTCTTGGGTATATTTGAAAATATTCGATTATTCATCACCACTTTCATCCCCCATATCTATTAAATGACTGCACCAATTTTGATAAAACGTATCTATTTCAAATAAAAATACCTGTATCCAAATCGGTTCACTTGTTTAAGAGCTACGGTGCCAGAGACAGACACACACACTTATTGCGGTCAAACTTATAACACCCCTCTTTTTGTGTCGGGGCTTAAAAACTGCAGCTGTTTATAGGAGGTTCATGTTAGCATTACTATTGTTCAGATGTACTCTAAATAAGAACAATTTTATGTTAGAAAATAATGCAAATTCAACCACGTTCACAACAATATAATCGATATGAAATCACTTACGTAATGCGTTTCTGACCTGACCTCGAAAACTGTTTACAATAATCTTTCCAACCTGTATGCAGTCCATGTTGATCGTAGACTGCACCTAGTTTCATTTACCTAAGTATTGTTCGTATTACAATTATTTTAAAAGAAAACACAACATCATAATTCTACTCTCGAGGAGTTCGGCAGAGGTGTACTACTTTTAGTCTTGGGGAGCGAGCTTATTGCTATCAAACAGGTATAAATCCTGACTCCAGATACTGAGAAATTCGCAACATAAAACCCAGTAACACTTTACCCGACCTGAGAATCAAACCCAGGACCTCAAGTTCAGCTGTAGCGCTTACAACTACTTGACCAACGACGCGATCGATTTTAATACATGGAATAAGGATCCTATCTGTGCCGTCTGCTCCAATTATGTAGACTAATGCAACTAAAACCTAATCAGAAAACATTATCTAGGTATGAAACGAAAAAGAAAGCATTTTCAATTGGATGAAAATTTTAAAGATGGCGGTGCACTCTCGCCGAGACCCTCAGAGGCAGGGCGAGTGCGCGAATTTACAGTCAAGCGAGGAACATCGAGGCTAAACGAGCGCTCCTATATACACTCGCATTCACGCTGTCTCGGAGTGTCAAGACAGGGCGAGCACGGGAGTGTAAAGCCAATCGAGGAACACCGAAGCTTGGCTGTACACTCTTGCACTCGCCCTGCCTCGGAGTGAACAGCCAGCATATGAGACCTCTGTTTTGTTATGCAACAGGTACAAGACAAGGCAAGTTAAAGGGCAGTTCGACTGCAGTCATGTTTGTTTGAACAGATGCATGACACAGCCAGCATTATAATGTAACTTTAAGACCGATTAATACATAGATTTATTGCACGTTCGATGGATAAAGGCAGTCACAACGTGGGAACTCAGGATCTCATTAACATCCTGACTTATTATGATCAAGCATAACATTTTTACAATAAAAAATATGTCGCGAATACATATATAGTTGTGACACATAACTCAGGTGCAATATTTACGTAATTATTTACTACTGATATGGCGAATTTTATTGTAAGTAGATAATATAAGGCGACGGATGCAGGTGCAAGGCTTGCTGCAAGACTGTTGTAATGGGGTTCCTAAGATGGCATTATGCTATGTCGATTGTTACTCGTAATTGCAAGTTGATGACTCACTCAGAGAATATTTTCTGCTGCAGTCGCTACGTCTCATAGAATTTACTTAGTTGGTACAGTCACGATCATAATTATGGCATACTTATGATGAAGTTCAACAACGATGAATGGAATCATCAGTTTTGAGCAAAAAAAAATTGTTGTTTCAGTATGGAGTCTGGATTTGTGCCCTAGCTTATGCTAGCCTACTGGCTACTTGTGTATGGGGCGGCAAGCTGCGGGTGAGCTACGGTATTACCTCTACCTAAACTATCGGAGACCACGTCGGGCCGAGTGGGCGCGGACCCGTATGTACGGGTATGTGTAATTTTGTATCCATAAGTTCCAAATGTATGCGAAACATCAAGCTATACCTATCCAGTACAACATGGCCTCGCTTTTTTATAGATTTCCCGTACAATGAGAGATCCGCATAAACTAGTTTTTTATTGCTTGATTGGTCGTCATGCATACTAAGGTATTTTACGCGAAAATCTCTAAGGGATCGTGCTGCTCAGGAATGTACAGACGCCAGCAAATTAAGGTACCCGAAACTAGCAATTTTCCCAACCAATCTTGAACCTACTGCGATAAAGTTGAAAAATCTATTCAAGAATTTGAGATTGTAGTAGCTTGATGAGCGCCCTGTACCTAGAAACCTATTAAACGAATAACTAAGTACACTATGTCATAAGACAGCCAATGACATAGTTAATAATGATTAGTTATTCAGTACCATAAACCCTCTCGTGGTAGGAAGGCCATTAAACTTGGATGTTGGTAATCATTGCTATGCTAAACACGCATGCTTTGTCCGTTTTAAAATTTGCGATTGACTTCCTCTAGGCAATTGGAATTATTATTTCGTTTGCAGGTATGAATAGATTTTAGTTACTATTTTCTGTTCGGCATTGGAAGTGGCAAAATATTGTGCTGCTATGATCGGCAAGAAAAAGATTGGCAGCTGACTCCAACATAGTTGAGGGCAGATGATGTTGATATCCCCGAATGTCATAAACTATATTTAAACCGTTTCCTTGCGATATTTTCTGAACATAACGCGAGTGAATCGGCGGGAAATTACTAGTTGGATATAAAAAGAAAATATGTATTTTGACTAATATTAAGCAACAAATAAATGTAGACAGAAAGAGAAGAAAGAAAGTGGGTAGACCGATTAGTCTGCTCATAAACACCCACCCACAATAACTTCAGTTTATCCGTGATCATGGTGCTTGCAACAGCGCCGATATATCGGGAACTCAAAGACACATTAAACACGGTAAATATCCCGTATCTAGTGTTAAAATAAATGTAGATCTATTATAATAATTTTCAACTCTCGACTCAGAGCTAAAATTTCAAAATTCAACAGTGCAATCATATTTTACGTGTCACCTAATAAAGACGGGTTTATCTCCCACATGTAGCTACTAACTATCGATCTCCAACTCTCGAAGCTATGATAGACCAACATATCCCCTCGGCAGGATAAGCCACGTACCAACAATCACAGCTAACACTCCACGATTGAGCCAGGGGACAATTGTTAGGCGTAAGAAAAGGCTATCTAACTAGCTAGTTTGTCTATGGCACAGACCAGTGCTAAAAAAAAATATAGAGAACTGTACAGTGCAGCTTAAGGGGGAGGTCGTGGCTTAATAATAACTTGATGTTTTGTTTATGTTGATCTATAAGCTGCGCTTGCCAAGATTGGTCCGTGGATGGGTACCTTATACATGTCATCGTGTTTCCTCCGTGGCTCGGAAAGCACGATAAACCGTTGGGCATGGCTATCTTTGGCAGTCGTTACAGGTAGTCACCAGTCTTACCAACGGGTATCGTATTAACCAGTACTAACTGGGCTGTGGAAGTCCCAATATAGTTGGGAAAAGGCTAGATAGATGATGACAGTGATGTGAGGATCTTCTAGGAGTTCATTGACGTTGACAAGGGGCGCTATTGGTCAATAATTGAGAAAGTTTTTGAAAACAAGATGGTGCCGTGAGTAGGCTCGCGTCAAAATATCCATGTACTGCTTTAAATTTAAATGCTTTCTGTCTGTATCTGCAGCACATTTAAAGATTAGTTACATAAAAGAGAAGATAAAAGAAGCCACGAAGTTACCTTACACAACAATAATAATGGCCTTTTCACCCTTGGTAGGTACCTTCGTAATACCAACTTTTAAAAGTACGATTAAGGAAAACGTAGAAAAAATATTTTCTTTTTCTTCCGTCGCCTGGACTTTTCATAATCCGCTTGTACTTTAATAATAATTAATAATTTCTAATTGAAAATAAACGAATTACAAAGTTCAGAAACTCAATTAATGTTTAACAAACGGGAGTATCAGAACAATATTTGTTTTCAATTAATGTCATGTCTAATTTTGTAAATAGACGTGTATTTCTTTCCGCCTTTCATAATTTAAGTAATTAAAATGTTTTCAGATCAAACCACGATCTAAACCCGACGATAGACACTGAATATCTACTGGTATTTTGTTATTGTAAAAAAACTATGTTTTTTATGAAAAGCTGTTCTAAGATTTCGTTAATAGTACCTAATACAACCAAATTCTTAGGTTATTAGACCACAAGACTGGTATTAGACCAGTCTTACCAAGGGTTATCGTATTACTCAGCAGTAGCAAAAGGTCATTTTTTTAAGAGGTAAGCCGGAGTATAAATCTTTAATATGATTTTATTATTTGTCTATGGAATACTGATTGAGCCCGTTTTTAAAGGGAAGCCGGTAGGAATTGCGTTGTATGGAACCTTCGCCACTGTTACCCAGTATTACTAACTGAGTTGTGAAGGTCAGATAGGCAGTCGTTCCATGTAAAATACTGGTATGCAGCTGCATCCGGTTAATGTGGACCCCAATATAGGAAAAGGCTAGGCAGATGATGATGACTTAGATTGTAGGTAGTGTTTTCATGTGAAATACTTAAACACGGCACGTAGGTACCTACTTAAGAATATTTACTGTTTGGGTACGTACATTTATCTCTTTGTCACAGCGACTATTGGTTTCAGAATTAGGCACCAGTAATTTTTTGAAAAACTCGCGTTTTGATAAGGGAAAGGTGGGGGGCTGTAACAAAAATAATGGGAAAGGGCTCGGTAGACGGCGATCATGCTAACTATAATATTATTATATTAATGCGAAAGTAAGTTTGTTTCTTTGTTACCTTTTCACACCTTAGCCACTGAACCGATCATCCTGAAATTTTGCTTAGACGTTGGCAGGTGTACAGAAACGGACAAAGGGTACCTTTCATCCCGAATAAAAGTACTGTTCCCGAAGAAAACAACAGTAACGTCCAATTATGATAGATGGCGCCACGTGTCTTTCGAATCAGGATTAAATTAAATTATTCTAGAAATTTTTAGTAGTGTGTTAAGAGCTTAATTGTCAAATTCTAAATTGACGCGAGCGAAGTGGCGGGCAAAAGCTAGTGATCATTTGAAAGTAAACACTGATAACACTGTGGATACAAACCCGTGCATGCTTTATCAGTCATGTTATCCTAATGATATTCAGAGGCAGCTACGTGTAAAAGCTTATCTATATGGGGAGTATGTGGGAGCCACCCAATGATGTGATTCGCATAATACATTGAATAGCTCGTACCGAATTAGCTTGAATTATTGATTCACTGACTGATATTCGAAATCAACTAACTGAAATCTAATTTTAGGGTACAAACCTAATTTTAGCATTGCACACAGTCATTGTTTTTGATTATTAATATGATTAGACGAGCTTAACGCTGTTGCTGGCATTGTAACGGTCATATCTATGTATTTTAGATAAATAAATAGGCACGGTAAATACGGGTAACGGGAGCTCGTGGCTAAATAATGGCAGCCACTCGGGTCGATCTTTAGGTTAAGCCGTGCTTGCCTAGGTTGGTCTGTGGATGCGTGACCACCCATTACATACAGAGTTTCCTCCGTGTCTCGGAAAGCACGTTAAGCCGTTGGTCCCGGGTGTCAATTGTAATTCAATGACAGTCGTTACAGGTAGTCAGTGGCCCGAAAGTCAGACAACCAGTCTTACCAAGAGATATCGGTCTTACTAAGATAGAAGACTGATTTACCAAGGGGTGTTGTTGGTTCAGTACTAACGGGGTTGTGGAGGTCAGATAGGCAGGTGATCCATGTAAAATACTGGTATTTAGCTGCATCCGGTTGGACTGGAAGCCGACCCCAACATAGTTGAGAAAAGGCTAGGCAGATGATGAGGCCAGGTATATTCACTTTAGAAAATGTTAACACGAAATTAAATATAACAACACAAAATATTTTATTTTATGGTTTATTTTGACAAACATCGAAGGATTCGAGTGCGCTATCTTCGACGGAGACACCATGGCTTGTCTGCGTGAAACACCGCTACTCTGTTTCTAACAAATCTTCGTACAGCAGGACAGGTGTTGATCTTGATTTATGTGTTTTTATTTTAGTAACATATACAAATTACTAGGTATCGTATTACCTAGTACTAACTGGATTGTGGAGGTCAGATAGGTAGTCTGACTAAAAACCACCCTGGTCTTCCCTTCCCACACTTGCACCGGGGTCAGTTAGGCAGTCGCTCCATGTAAAATACTGGTATTCAGCTGCGTCTGGTTAGACTGGAAGCCGACCCTAACATATGTAGTTGGAAAAGGCTCCCAACAGATGATGATACAAATTACAGAAA
This sequence comes from Noctua janthe, assembly GCA_910589295.1. NCBI lineage: Eukaryota > Metazoa > Arthropoda > Insecta > Lepidoptera > Noctuidae > Noctua > Noctua janthe. Next base: position 11,773,877 of record OU342552.1, read on the forward strand.
CTACTTTAAAAAAGATTTCATATTCCCGTAGAAAATGTTTGACGTGTTTGCTTTTTCTAAACCCATAGAAAAACATTTAAATTCGAAATTATATTTATATCGGTAAGTTATCTGTATAAAATACTTTAAAAATCACGAGATTACTTAGGTAGGGAACTACTCTTAAATGTTATCGGGACTGTACTACTCATCTATACTATTAAAAATTAAATTTAAAATAAAAATAAAAAAAACATCGCAATAAAGAAAAGCAAACAACATTTGAAATTTAAAATTAAAATAAAGAAACCATCGCAATAAAGAAAAGCAAACAAATATTTGAAAAGTCAATAAAATGACTGAGCCGGTTTTGAAAAAACAATTAATTTGTCTAATATACAGTATACACATCATGCCCTTTCATTTGATACCCCATTTGGGTATTTTTGAAAATATTAAATGATTCATCACCACTTTCATCCCCCATATCTAGTAAATGGCTGCACCGATTTTGATAAAACATATCTAAGAACCTTCGCCAAGAAACTAGCTTTTAAATAAAAATAACTGCACCCAAATCGGTTAACTCGTTTAAGAACTACGGTGCCAGAGACAGACACACACACACATTGCGGTCAAACTTATAACACCCCTCTTTTTGCGTCGGGGGTTAAAAACAGCATTTACACAGCAAAACAAAAGCCGCTAAAAAGTGCCAGTAAACAGAGCAAAATTAGAGAAATCTTGACTCAAAACAATTCAATTTTTTCTGGGTTAGAGGTAGGTGGAACTGTGGCTGTAGGTAAGATGAACCGATCCCCAAACCGAAGCCCAGTGGCATACCTCCGGAATGTCTTGATTGAATTTAACTTGAACCAATACTACCTACCGCATACTTCCAGCGGTATTCAATGACATTTGCGGGATTATTCTGATGTCTCATCGGACTCCCGTTTAATAAGGGGACTATTTTAGAACTAGGCTAGAAATAAAAATAAAAAAAAAATCATTTATTTAGGCTAAAACATGAGGCTTATCAGAAAAAAGCTAAGATGTACGTATTAGTTTATTTTATCTACACTAATACTGTGATAAAGAGGTAAAGTTTGTTTGTAAGTATGTATTAGGGCTTAATCTTCGGAACTAATGATCGAATTCTAAAAAATTCAGAAAGCTACATTTTTTGTGGGTGCTATAGGCTATAAATTATATTTATATCATGCATATTAGTCGAGCTATCACATTTTTTGCGAGAGGGAATGGGCTATAATCCACCACGCGGGCCCAGTGCGGGTTGGTAGATGTCACATGTCTTTGAATTTTTGGTTCTAGGACATGCCGGTTTCCTCACGATGTTTTCCTTTGCATAATAAAGACTTAATTGTCACAATAATTAATATGAAATTGGACACAAGATTTACCTAATAAACCTTCAGGAAACGAGCTGTCTAAACTTTTTTTTCTTTTTTCTGTAGGTTTAGCCTTCGTGTAGTTATTGCAAGCAAAGGAAATTCAAAGGGTTTGTTATTCTTTCCTCTACAAATAAAAGTGTGTCTTTTTAATATAACAGGACTCGTTTCTCCCCTGGGGCAGTGGGACTGACCTTTTACAAAATACACATTATTGTCATGTAAAATATTTTTGGTAAATTAACATAACTCGCCCGGGGCTTTTAATTTTGCGTGTAAGTTAATAATAAATAAATAATAAATAAATAAATAAATTTTATGGTTATATTGTTAATCAACCCCTGGTCGAGTACAAAGTACCTTTTTAGACCCACGTAAAAGTTTTATATTGACAGGCTCTGCTCTTTATGTCCAATTTACATAGATAAACTCACGCCTTTTCCACACGGGGTGATCAGAGACTACAGAATGCCATTTTCTACGAACCTTACCGCAAATGACCTTTCTAAAGGACATGTTCAATTTTAATTTGCGATTTATGAAATATCATGATAAGGTAGAGATTATTTTAATAACTAAATGAAGTTCTCTAGTCTACACTAGTATAAAAAAAAACTTTTTTGCAAAAAAATAAAACCGACTTCAAAAACACAAAAAAGTGAAAAATTACTTTATCTTCAGAAGTCGGCGACCTTTGTTTGAACAGATAACTAATATTCTAATATTATAAATGCGAAAGTTTGTGAGGATGGATGGATGTTTGTTACTCTTTCACGCAAAAAAAATTGACCGGATTTGGATGAAATTTGGCACACGGATAGTTTATAACCTGGATTAACACAAAGAATACTTTTTATGCCGGTAGTACGATCCCGTGGGATAATTACCGAACTCGGGCGAAGCCGCTTGCATAAGCTTGTTGCTTCTATAAGCTTGAAGAGTTCAACTGCTCGTCAAGATAAATACCGCAATGAATTCTGTTGGATTGTCAAAATGATAGACAATACCATTGAAGGCTGTTATTCAATTACCCAGCTGCATCCGTGCATAGAATTCTGTGAAAACGAGCTCTAATCAAATTGGCTTTGTGAATATTACGCAGAACATTGATGTAACATTTGCCTTTGGTGAACCGAATTATATCAACGTTATTAGATTACCACTGCAACCGATTATGTGGTTGTTAATCAGTAGTTTTTATGTGAAGAGATTGTTATATTCTGACTTTTGCGAGACTGGATCTTTGATTTTCTTCAAGCCATATCCTAACCAGCAAGATCAAGCGGCCATAGAGTTATTTTGAACGAATACGACCTTTGGCTTTTCCGAAGAAATGACATTATTATGAATGCAACGATTTTGTATGCACAACTGATTTCTTTGGTTATGATACGTGGTCCGTCCATAACGAAAGACTGTCGCAAGAATGCAACAGTTTGGGCCTACTTCAATAATTGTGTACTTGGGTATTATAAGTTCAAGTCTTTATTTCATTATTGCCTTATTCCACCAAATTTCACTGTGTCTCTCTTTAGTTAGCACCATTTAATGATGTACTATTATTGTACTTGATAGCAACATCCATCATAATGTACTTATATATATACTTAACGGCTCCTGTAAGGGTCAGTTAAATTATTTCGCAAATACATATGAACAAATTAAAATGAGGAAAATGTCGTGAGGAAAGTTTTGAGTATGATTGTGGATGGGTATATGAGTAGAGGAAGACCAAAGAACCGATAGATGGATTGTGTACAGAATGATATGGCAAGAAAGGAGGTGTCTGATGAGATAACGAGTAATAGAGGAGTATGAAAGGAGAAGACATGCTGCGCCGACCCCAAATGAATTGGGATAAGGGCAAGAGATGATGTTATGGACAAATTAAACACCGCAAATGTTATTGAGTTGCCCGTAAAAGAGCAAACACGTTAAGTAATATTAAACTGTCCGGAAGAAATTCTAAGTTGATGGTGAAAAACTCAACAAAATTCGTTTAGAAAAACCACACAGTTACTCAGGCAGACACCAAAAAGCGACCTTAATTTATAACATGTAGGTATAGACATAGATTAGCTGTGGGTTTGCTGAATGTCTCCTGTTTTGTATGTGACTGGTTCCACGCGCTGTAAACTTTTCTCAAGTTCGTCAGCCCAACGGAAAACTAGTTTTAGCAACCTTCCAATGTAAAACTAAAGAAGTAGGATTTATGCGGGCATAGCATCCTGAATAATATTACGAGTGAGCCCCGCTATAATAGAAATTTATTACTCTCTGCCTATTCCACCTTAAAATTGTCCCAGGTTAAATGTCTCTGAGACTCCTGTACCTGACAGTTAAGTTTACAGAATAATTCAGCATTGTATATCTTATTCAAATGCTGGATTTATATAGACCTAAAAGAACATTATTATAAAACTAACTTCACTAAGTATGTTAGGAAGAATCCGCAGTGTCAAGACAAATTCTGTCCCCGGCTTAGCTTCACGAAATATATTGAGTAGTTAGTTCAAATATGTGTAAAATTTATGTAAATACATGTGATTCTAACGATTGGCGAATTGTTTGCGAACCCTCGTCCCTCGGGACTGCCAGCTAACAATGTGACGGGGAAAAATGAAAATAGTTGACACTGAATTTTCCGGCAAAATAAGAAACATCTCGTATTATTTGGCTGTCTTTGTTATCCGTGAAAGGGAATAAGAAACTGGCTTAGTACCCTCGTAAGGGACACGTTTTGTTGAACATTTATTCAGTCAATTTTCGCATTATGAAAGCGGATAAATGGAAATGTGAATAAAGGTAGTAAAGGCAGTTGAATAAGAATTAATTTTGTACCGGAATCTTTGTTAGAAAAAATATTATGTTTTTATCATTACCACAAAGGTTAATGTTTTCTTAATAGCTTTAGTTTTCTCTTATATTCCGGTGGTTTCGTTTTCATTTCCATGCAGTGTATTCAATTTCTCTACCCACAAGCCGTTTCAGTTCTAACACTTGTGACATTTTACATTCAAGATTGTATAGTGGCGGCTGTCTATTGCCTCTACTAGGCATGGCACAGTTTGCATTGCATACCGTTCAAGTAAATAGGTTACCTAGATGGACGTAGGTAGGTATGACATAGAAGCATCTTTATTAAACTCCCTGCATATCGGAAGCTGTAATCGCCATACAGTGTCAGCTATAACACTTCTTGGATAAAAGTGTTAACGACATGAACTCTTGGTATATATATCTGACGGAACAGATAACCCTGATGCTCGGCGTTAGTTCACGCTCGTAAAACTGTCTATGTGTGTGCAGCAAATACAGGGTGTGTTACGTAGATAAGGGTGAAGTGTATAAGAAGCGTTTCCGAGCGAGGGTGACTGGTCACGGGTGGGTGACCACCGGATTGTATCGAACACCCATCCACGACGCGACGGCATCGCCCTCCACTATTAAAGTACACGGTACGTACGAGCATATCGCCCTATTGAGCTCGATATCGGTGCAATTTATTGCTCCGTTGGAACTCTCACACATTGTTTTGTGACCCTGGATTCACCTCATCGTAATGAGCAATAACTGCCACTAGTCAAAAGAGTGGTTTTTGTTTTTGTGAACTCAGAAATACAAATTCGAGAGCTGTAATCCAAAACAACGCAATGTCGAGATTCAACTTTTCTGGAATTGAATGTGAAACAGTCGGTGCATATCACATACCGCATCGAGTTTTTTTTTAGAACAACCTTTCCAATTTACCTGAAAAAAAAAGTGAAAAGGCACTCGGAAAAGTCAAGTATTCAATTCAATTCCATTCCAGGTTTCGCTGAATAAACGTACAATCAAAACCGGATGAAAAAATAGTGGCGTGCCGTAACAACAGTGGTTAGAAAGTTTTCTCGTCATCTAATATAAAAGTTTTGGAGGCTGGGGCTAAGTGAAAAACTACCGCGGAGGGGATTTCACGAAGCGTAGCTTTTGCGAAGCGAAAAACTTAGGCCGTAGTTCACTCAAAAAGTGGGGATATTGAATGTCGATTATTATAAATAAATATCGGAAGGCATACAAAAGAGTCGAACGATTTATCTTTAGAACATGAGAAATGAATTCATGTATCATGGATCAGTAATATCGTTTGACGTGTTGGCTCAAGATATTTATAGTCATGGCCGTCCTAAAACGGTACAGACTAGAATACTAAAGATGGAGGCACATGACAATGTCATAATTAATTTGTAGTTATTTCAAACATTTTCATTAGGTCTTGGCATAGGATTTTCTTAAATAGAAAGTTAGTTTGTACTCCTTACCTATTCATATCGCTGCTTACCAACACTGGTTATCTGAAGCGTGAAAATTGTGTGCGTTTTATAGTTCTACGTGCAATCTCAATTTCCGTTTTATCAATAGGTATTTTTACCTCAGTCTCGAGGTCTAAAAGACACATTGTAACTTTTAGACCTCGAAACATTGTATCGACTGCGCAGAAACTGTACAAAATCTACGTCACGAAGAGCGGTTCCTTTTCCATACACCATTATTGAAGTTATTACTAATCAGTTAATTACGACGCTTAACCATACATGGTGACACATCGAGCTAGATTTTACCACGATAAGCTGACCTCGTGAGTTACAGTTTTTCCGAGGAATGAGAGGTCAGTTTATTTTGGATATGTATAGCTTGTCGTTGTGCGTTCTGCTACGTTACCTCGCTCCAAGGGTAGGTAAATGCTGTGCAATGAGTATCGGGAAGGCACATAGCGCCGCTAAGATCATAATCTTCGTTTAAAGGAGAGGCATGTTTACTTCTCTTTCACTAAAGGCGTTCCCGGGGAGCATTCTTCTGTAATGTAACAGTTCCGATTCGAGCAGTACATCAGTGAGTGATGAGAACCGAGCATTAAAGTGCTACTCGTAACGATACAATTTGTAACAATCACTTGTTTCTATATAAGAATGAATCTTGGATTGTAACATTTCAGGCAAATGCTCCGGTGATAGCTCCTTATAGTATGACTTGACACTTTTAGTTCATGGTTGCGTTACTTATCAGGAAAATTTGCATCGATATGTCAAACTTGGTACATTTATTTTAGTTCGTTGTTTTCCCAGGCCATTGTCAGAAAGACATAATACACACACACACACACACACACATACACACATACACACATACACACACACATACATACACATACACACACACACATACACACACACAACATACATACACATACATATACACACACTCATACATAACACACATACACACACACACATACACATATACACACACACACACACACACACACACACACATACATATTACATATTTTTTTTGTAAAATAATCAGCCTGTAGTTGTCTCATCTGCCGGGATTCGAACGTCCTTTCTAGGAGAATACTTGGGTCGAAAGCCACTTTGTTGGCCTAGTGCGGGTTGCCAGGACATGTCTGTATTCCTGTGAGAGCAAGGTAATTATTAAAATTGAACACCATAAAGTGCCTGGATTCGAAGCCACAGCCTACTTATAACCCACAAGTCAGGACGACCACCAGTTCCCAAATTATATGAATTTTTCCATTTCACGCAGTACCTACTCACAGTTATTTCAGTACATTTGATCCTCAATACGAGAACTTTCTTGACAGTAATATCATTGATATTGAAGACGTAAACATTTATACAATAGAAAGGGATTTATCGATAACTTCGGTTTGATAGCCCGTAGTATATTGTGGTCTTACGAGCCGAATTGTATCGCCATTATCTAGAGAAACTGATACGAAAATTCTTAGCACAGTATTATATTTCTCAAGACCCCGCACTGAAGATGACTTGAGAGCACTTTATCTTACGCGACATTTACTTTCCGAAACTATGCCCAAAGTTTCAAGTATGTGTACTTATTTTGCGGTAAAAGGCAACTCCTTTATACCGCAAAATAAGAACACATACTACAACGGAACTCCACTATGAAGTGGTATTTTGTTATAGGTATAAGACTATAATGATATTGGACCTTTCGATTGGGAATTTTTGCAGACCGAAATCTAAATTTGTATCCGGTTGATCGCTACAAGCTCGCCCTCTTTTCATGGGAGATAAACTTGTTTTGGCAAAATGTATAAGTACAACTCGACTCGTTAGATAGATACGTACCTATGTTGTTTATTTTAATGTACCTTTTTACCTACCTTATGTAAAATCATGATTGGGCAGGCTATTATTATGACGAAAAAATAAACTTACTTACTTACATACAAATAAATATACTTACTTACTAAATTGCGATAAGTTTTTTTTTCGGATGGGAAATCATCAAATGACCCCCCCCCCCCCCTCCACTCTGGGCGGAGTTGAAGGTAGTGTCAGACTTGTACTGACTAAAACCCATTCATGTTCCTTCTTTGCCCTTTGTGTTCCAGGGCCACGGTATCTCTTTCGAACAGTCCCGCAAAATTGCAATAACTTTAGAATTAGTAGAAAAGTAGACCTTATTAGTATGTTTCCACAGTGCATGAAATAGTTTGTTATTACAAACGAACAAAACGAAAATATAATCCCTTGATGTGAGAAAAGTATCTATTATTTTCCTTTTTCTAAAATACCACATTATGGTGGAGGCGCTGCGTCGGTTCGTTGCAAGCTCAGTTATTAGATACAGGGATTCCATTTTTACAAAACTCTTACAGATTTTACAAAGTTAAAATAAATGAGTATAGAACTTCATTACAGAATTAGTTCCTAGATAATTCTACACTATAATTCGCGAATTTTCATTTAAACCCTGGACTGGAAATTTTGTTAAATGAATCACTAATTTTGAGCTTTGATATGTGTATGAATGTACCTCTAAATTTGCTAAAATAAACCATTGGATGGACAAGTAGGTAATTTAATAGTTAGGAAACAAGCGTGCAATGTATTTCGTGTGGCCTACAGTTTTGCGAGCACGTGTACCTACACGTGTGTTTTCATCATGGAACATTTGCATTAAACCTCTTATTATTTTACTGCACTAGTGGCCTATCAAATCGGCCTAAGGCCTTCAAATGAGAGGAAAACAGCTCAGCTTCAGCTTAATATGTAGTTTTCTCTCAGACAGATTACTCTATAATTTGTAGTTCTGATGATTCAGTTTCTTCGGTAAATCGGTTTTAGGAAAAATAGACTTTTTGCTGGGAATTACAGGGAGTTGTCCCCTATTTTATTGTTTGTGAGAAATACCAATTCTCTGCGTTATGCTTAAGCATAAGGTGCTGGAATGCAGTATGAGTCTCAAACTGGCTAAACCAATGCTGTAGCCGTCTTGAGCTCATGATGAGGAAGCTCCAAAATTATAAGGAAAACTTACCAAGGTCTTTACTAAATATCAGAGTTGCTGTTTGTATAAAAAACCCACTGCAATATTGGTTTAATTCCCATGAGAATACAACACTCAAGTAGTTTTTATAAGTGTTCCGTAGTCAACAAGGAAAGGAACCCTTATAGTTTCGCCATGTCCGTCTGTCTGTCCGCAGCTTAGCTCAAAGACTCTTAGTACTAAAATCATCTAATTTGGCATGAATATACAGATTTGTTACGCCGACAAAGTGGTGTAATAAAATCTCGAAAAGTACTTTTTTGCACATGAGAGAGATGACTTTTTTTTCTCTCGTACCCCATAATGTGGTATGTCGTTGGATAGGTCTTTAAAAAAGATTGCGAGTTTGTTCAAATAATTTTTCGATTATGGGATTCTTTTGTTCCCAACTGAAACTCTTTACCTGACTTCTGATGTTCTGACCGTTCGAAAACTTTATGTGCTCCAAATTATTTAAAAAAAACAAAAAACCCCTCGCCTTCGACTCCACGACTCGACAAGGAAGAAGGAAATACATGATCCCCAATGTTCCTGTTAAATCAACTTTTGCTAAGAGACAGTACGCTAGGCAATCTTCTCACTTATATAACTTTATAAACAAGGAATTAAATATTTATCCACTTTTGTATCGAGACTGCAAAAATGCTCTGACTGAATGGCTAAAGACAAAAACTTATGACGAGATTGAGAATATAGTCCAAACTATATGTTCTTAGATGCATATTAATAATAATCGGTTTTATTATTAAGTTAGTTTAATTAATAAAAGTTAACTTAAGTTATTGAAATAAACATTTATTTATTTATTTTGTGAAATGTTAAGGTTTAAAGTGCTATTTTTTGTAACAGTTAATTGTCCCCCCCCCCCCCTTACCAGCGGTTGTGTAAAAAAATTCACGGTCGTAGTATATACCTATAACGAAATTAAAAGGAAAAATATCCCAGCTAAGTAGGGTTGACAAGTAATAGTCGACCAACATACAAAATTTACATGGATAACATACTCGTATTTTCCTAAGCATAATGTATGGAAGCACAATTTTTTCAAATGAAAATGTAAGTTCGTTTTTATTATTACAATGAAAATCATCGTTCGGAGGCAAATCCGCATATTTTGATAAGCAACTACGGAACCCTACATTGTGCGTGGCCCGACACGCACTTGGCCGGTTTTTCTCCCAAGTAAACCCAACGTCAGCTCTTGGTGCGGCTTTTGTGACTACCTAAGTTTAAGTACACTGTAGTTTTACATTTTGGACTGTTTTTAACTTTTTACGGAGTTTCTCTTGTTCGTAGTTAGTAGTTCCACTAATAAGCTTTAGGAACTAACACAATAAAAAGCTATTCTGCCTTCGTAACTTCTTCTATCTTTCATGTGGTTAGGGCCTAACCTGGTGTCAGAGTTCTTATGCCGCCCATGGGCTTCTGATTTGGCCTTGCATGCCGTAGAGAAATCTCTCAGGCGTGCTGGGTTTCTCACGATGTTTTCCTTTACCGAAGAAAGAGATAATTACACAATACGCACTTAAATCCGAAAAACCAGAGGTGCGTGTCTTGGGTTCGAACTCGAGAACTATGACGCCCCTCGTTAATGGAAACACAGTAAAACTTCAAAACAGAATAGTAATTTCAGTTCCTGTATTTACTTTTAGGAGTGAGGTGTTGTAGTAATATTTCTACAAGTTCAAATCAAATCAAATCAAATCAAATCATTTATTTCTTTGCAAACATGGGTATTAAGGGCATAGATGTTCTTTTATAATGAGGTTCACCACACTTTGCCGTCACATGGGCATGCAAATAATTTGTTTACAAATATAAATTTAAAATAAGTGGCATGTCATTGGAATTGAATACAATAAAAAGAAAAGAAAAATAAAAAATGTCGATATGGTGGAGTTCACGGCTGTAATCCCCGAAGGGTTAGGTAGAACAATACACTCGCACATATACACATAACTTATAAAGTTGAATACAAGAGCGTCCATTGCATTACTAAGTCGAACTAATGAACCGATTGCTACCAGCCTAGCCCAGTCCAGTTAGAACGATGAAACCACATCACCATATAAAATCGATGTAATGTGGTGTGTGATTTGCGGTCATATTGTGCAACTCGAAGCCTCGTCCGCTATTCAGTATTCAACCATTTTATTATGTTATTTCGAGTTCTTTCAATGTTATTTTAGCAAATTAGGTAGATAGTTCCATGGCTTACTATTGGGAGTCTGGTCATGTTATTGCTGGATGGAGCTGGATTTGAAATTAATTAAGGACCAAAAATAAATTTTCTAGTGCGGCTTTATTTATGATGTCTAAATCAAATGTTTGGATTAAAACATCCATGGAAGTGGGAAAACTTAAACTAAGTCATTTAAGTACAGCTATCCAAAAATTCAGTACATCATGAAGAGTAAGACTTCAGAGCAAGTAACGACATACTTACATAAAGATTTCGGAGCAAAGTGTTGTTGAATTGTAAGTAGACACAAAGTAAACCCTCGTGCAAATTGTTCCAGAACGTTTTTCCAATTAAATAATCATAACATCAGGTCATCATTTCTGTAATTCCCCGAAACATTAGGTACGAAAACCATGCTACATTCACATTTTTCAAGCTAGGTTTAAGCCTCATGTAAAAGAAGGCAAGCCTTTGCAAGCAACCGATCACAAATGCTAACTAAAGAGGGCTTTATATTTATATCAAAATAAATAGAAACACATAAATAAGAAAAGAAATCCAAGACCCGGTCTCAGCAATTAACGCCAGAGTCAAAGTATTTACGGCTGCAACCGATTGAATATTTAAAACTGCCAGAAAGCCTTCTACTTCGAGCTTTCTGTTCTTAAAAACGGAAACGAAGAAAACCTTTTATTTAAGTTTAACATTTTTGTCACTGTTTTAAGCTTTCACGGTTTACAACTAAACTTATACTGTCACTTACGGGATGTCTTCCAAAGAAAGAGGGTAGATAGATTTAACTGATTTTCCATCTACCCGCATTCTCCAGTCAACCCGCGGTCATGGCGCTTGCAACATCGCCGATATATTGGGAGCTCATAATAATGAAAAATCACGGAAGATAATCCGTAAGTGACAGTATAGGTTTAAAATTTGAATGACTTCGGGAAAGACTTACGTGTCTTTCCCGAATAAAGTCGCTAAAATGTTATACTTTACTTACAATCGTGGAACGGGATTTTCTCAAATAGAACAGGATTAGAACAGGATTTTCTCAAATAGTAATTATCTCAATATATAAAAATCACGTGACACGATGTTCGCTAATCTCCGAAACTACCGAAACGATTTCAATAAAACTTTGTGAATGTATATGGCTGGTTTTAGCTTGAAAGGGAGGATAGTTTTGGACCCAATAAGTAGCGCTGTTGTTAATTTTCAACCGTGCGAAGCCGGGGTGGGTTCACTTCCAAAAGAAAACCTTTAACAGATGCAGCAGTCAGCCCTTCTAAAGTATTGTATTATTCATTTTATATGATAGTCAAAGAAAGAAAGAAAGAAAAAATATTTATTTGTCGCAGGGACATGACGTGCATACAAACAATATCATCTGGCTAGCCTTTTCCCAACTATGTTGAGGTCGGCTTCCAGTCTAACCGGATGCAGCAGAATACCAGTATTTTACACGGAGCGAGTGCCTATCTGACCTCCACAACCCAATTAGTACTGGGTAATACGATACCCCTTGGTAAGACTGGTTGTCACTTTATGGGCCACTGACTACCTGTAACGACTGACAAAGATCTACAGATGACAGCCGGGACCAACGGCTTAACGTGCTTGCCGAGGCACTGAGGAAACTCGGTATGTAATGGGCGGTCACCCATCCACAGACCAACCTAGGTAAGCACGGCTTAACCTAAAGTACGACCCGAGCGGCTGTTATTATTTAGCCACGAGCTCCTCTATTGCATACAAACAAAATAACAAAAAAAAGAAAAAAAAGAGAAAAAAATAAAATAAGAGTCTGGATAGTCCTCGACATGATTGTTAGTATAACTTTTAAACAGTTTTTAATTGACGAAACGCACGATTTTCTTTATGAAATTGTTATGTCGAGGAAAAGGGTCGCTTAGTGACTAACCCGTCCCGAGTTATTTTGTATGAAACAACCTTGTTGTTAATTACATACACATAACGTGATACCTGTTTTCCCGAAGGGACATAAGAGGTAAACGAATATTCCTTAGCTGTTACTGTGAAATTCCTGTTGGTAACCAAAAATACTACATGGAGCTACATCTGCCAACAAACTGCTTTACAGTTTGGTTGAAGTAACATTTTTTTTTGTAATTGTAGGTTACCACGAATAAACGCTATTTCATTTTTTTTCATTTGGTCTCTTGCTCAATGGTAGTACAGACAGAGTCCAGCGTTATTTGACCCCTCGTACAAGGAAGAAGAGGGGATGTGGTGTGAGAAGCGGGGTCAGCTAATGATGGGCACTGACTGTACTACCGACCTCAAGACCAACAACACAGCTTGATTTTTTTTTTTTTCTTTTATAATGATAATAGAGATTCTTATAATATAATACATTCTCGTGGAGCTCGTGGCTAAATTACATCAGCCGCTCGGGGTGATCTTTAGGTTAAGCCGTGCTTGCCTAGGTTGGTCTGTGGATGGGTGACCACCAATTACATTCTGACTTTCCTCCGTGTTTCGGAAAGCACGTTAAGGCGTTGGTCCCGTCTGTCATTTGTAGATGTTTGACACAGGCAGTCAGAGATCCAAAAGTCTGACAACCGGTCTTATCAAGGGTTTCGTAGTACCCAGTACTAATTGGGTTGTGGACGTCCGATAAGCAGTCACTCCATGTAAAATACTGGTATTCAGCTGCAGCCGGTTAGACTTGAAGCCGACCCCAACATAGTTGCGAAAAGACTGTGCAGATGATGATATAACATACATTCTAACATTCATTAATAACACTGCTAGAGTACAGCAGATTAAAGATTTCAACGTTTGCAAAGGAATATAATTCGCTCCAGCAGAAACACAGGTGAACTAGCAGCGGTAAATGGAACAAGTCGACAAAAACTTTTAGCCGTAGTATCGATGCAAAATCGTTTTTCAATAATGTCGCTATCTATCATGTGGACAAATTGACCAATCTGTCACTTTCCACGCTCTCTTGGTTTTCACTAGGCATATGAACAAAAGTATAATGTTCAACGTGTATATAATTATGTAGATATATACAATATTTTCTCTCTTACACCAGGAAAATATAAAATCTATTCAAAATACTCCTCCAACGGATAATAATCCAAGGATAGAAGGTAAAAATATTTATTTTTCTCATGGGAATAATCTAGAGGATTCAGAACGCGTGCCAGATAATTTACGAGTGCCTTACCTCCGCTGGCTACCTACTGAAATTTGTAAACTTCGCTCAGAAACAATTTGTTTCAAAAATCCAATTTACAAGGTCCTTATTTACAAACAACAATTGGGAGGCTCAAAGGTAAAAATTTACAAAAAATAATAAAACAACCCGATCACTGTAAAGTGCTATCTGAATTCGTAATGCAAACTTTTCTGTTTACGGACAATTGTTGTATTTGCTTTAAGTCAATATTAAGAGGCAAAAGCCTTTGTACCATTTAAAAAATAGTTAGCGCTCAGAGAATAAATTCGTGCACAATTTTTCATGTGTAGTATTTAAACGAGCGAAAATAAATTCAAAGTAAAGGTAAAACAAAAAATACTGAATATATACTGAAATGTTTAGTGGACGACAAGCAGTGGGCGAATACAAATGTTTTAAATGGTGACTTGAAAATATAAATTTGAGTTACTGGTTGATCAATACGATCAGTGATATTTCAAGGACTCAGTAAAAAACTAATACAAGCTTATTAACTACTATATTGTAGATAAGGCATAGTCCACGTAGTCGTAGTCCAGCTGGGCAGCGCTCCTATTGCTGTTTGCAGGGTTTAAAGTAACCTAACACGAAAAAGTCCCGAGCTCGCTTTGCTCGCTCTTGCTTCCTATGCTCTCCTTGCCGCAATGACAGGATAGTTACTTACTTGGTATCATAGTTGCGCATTCAGTACATTAGTCGTCATAAAATTTTTATTCGCCGGTTAATTATTTCCCATTTAACACAATTAACATTTTTTTGATGACCCAAATTTTAAGACAGATGGCCATAATACTTCGAAGTTACCTGTAGTTAGATTAACACTTTAACATTTATATGTAGAAATCAGTTTTCTTAACCAAAAAATAGCAATCAAAACACTTTTATACCTCACGTTTTCAGAAATAAAAGTGTCTTGCATAAACAGTCATAAATACTTCAATTCCACGGTATACGAGTAGTTATAGATGGAATCGTCACAATAAGATGGGTCAATTAATTTGGGTACCCGTATTGGTACAAATACTTTTGAGGAATATTGTGATCATTTCCACCAGTACAGCCTTTATAATATTTCAGGAGGTTCAGTCTTATTTACTGCATGAATTGCTTGTACATCATGTGTGAAATTGAGGCATCAATAGGCAGTAGGTAATCGAACAGCGATCGCCAGTCTACCATAAACAGCCATAACTAATAATCAACATCGCAAAATAAAAAAGTCCGTTACACAAAAATCGCAATCGTAAAAAATCTATTTACTAAAAAGAGATCTCATTTCAGCTCTGAAATTGTTTTTATATTGAACGTTTCAATGTAACAGAAATTCTGATTACTCGCGAACAACGTCTAACCTACTCTTGTAATAATCTCTCTGAAAAATGAGAAAGGTAAATCAGTTAGAAATATTCGCCTATAGGCTAGTCTAAGTATTACACAGCTACCTGAAAAGATAAATGTGAGACGTTCGTGATTTTATAAGTAAAAGAAAAAGGTTTATCCATACACTTCAGTAATGCGGTCGTAAGAAACTTGTGAGTTTTGTAAAAGTTTCGTAAGTCCCTCTAACCGTGAACTGTAGGAAGCACTAAGTTCAACAGATTCGTCGGACGCGTTCTTGTAAGCGCAATTCAATGAATAGGCTCTTTGTGTCTGCCTTATTGTGTTGCCTCTCTTCAATGGAAAGTCTCCACAGAGCTGAGAACCTCTTTACACAAGACCACAATGCTATACATCCGATGTTTTATCATACCTAGTTACCTACATCTATTGTCATCTTATGTAAACTAGATAAGAACCAGGTACAGTACGTGACCACCGCTTTTTATTAAATTTTTGATAGGGGAATATTGGTAGCAACCGAAGTGAGATTGTATCGAGATAACCTTTTGTCGTGTAAAGAAGACATAGAGAGGCAAGGGAACAACTCGGTAAAGCCAGGGTAATCCTGTCTTAGGAAGCCGCTGCGGCGGCGTCCGACCGGGTGCGGATACGTTACCTCCTTACAAAGTGTAAGTCACTGTAGTTAGTTGAAGAATGTTGCCAGAACAGAAATAGACGCTTTGTTTATTGTTTTCATCTTGTTTGATACCCGAAAAAGCGTAGGAAGTTCCAAACTCCCTACGCATTTTCGGGTAAAACTAGAATGTATTTGTAAAACAATTACCGTAATTGTATTACAAATACACTCTTCTTTTGTGAACATAAATAATGGAATTATTTTCAGAAGCAGGTGGGAGTCATAAGACAATAGTATGAATCAAATATTTTATTTCCATAACTGCAACTATATCGTGGTAAGTTAAAGAATTCGTTACGTCAGATATCTCGTTTCTTTTTATTAAGTTTCTTCAAATGTTTACCCAATCTTGTTATACCCCTTTTATATATTTATTGCTTCGAAATTAAATAATGTTCAACTCATGGATTCTGGAATTTCATATTCTTTGTGTTTTGGTGTTGAGTTCAACATGACATATACACCTACATGTATATTGAATACATTAATTAGACCCACGCCTACCAGCGAAATGTTACCTAAAAAACATTTTTCGACTGTCGGATGCTAAAATGGTAAAAGGGTATCGACGCCTACAATAATTTTGCTCTACAATTGATCAAAATTGCCCGATCGTCACAAATAACAAAGGTGCTCATTGGACCAGCAGAAATTTATTGTTCTCTATTCAGAATTTCAGGCGAACCTAAAACCAAATTTTGCAACTCGTTGGAGTCGAAATATTAAGTATCCTGGCTGACGATCCAGTTTTATATACACTCAGTATAGTTAACATGATGTGTGCCGATGGAACTTCCCATTAACTTACATGGCGTACTGCTTACTAGTCTTACTACGTATTTATCACCTTTATGGCTCACTGTGACTACTTCTGTGAGAAACTTTGTGCATTCAAGATTTTAGCTGAACGCACCGGCTTAGGTTGTACGATGTCTGTCAGTGAATTTAAGATTTAAGTAGATAGTTTTTTTTTTAATTTTTTTATCTTTTTATTAGCCTGTACTGTCCCACTGCTGGGCAAAGGCCTCCCCCAATTCCTTCAATTTTTTTTTTCATTACTTTTATAACTGTACGAGTTTCTTTTTACGATGGGACACCTTCAGCACTGTTACTTATCAATGTCATACAAAAATTCGGACGATAATAGCGCTCACCTCATGAGAATTTCTGAACTAAAACTTTATCTTTACTGTTTGATGACGATACAGAAGCGGTCATAAATGGTTAAATTTCAATGATTATTTAGATTTCGCTTAAGTGGCTTTACTACAAATTCTACACGTCGGCTAAAGCAGGGGTTTTCCTGTTATGATAGAATTTTGATTGAAGTATATTCAAGTATGTAAGCGGAAAACTTGAATTACCTACATATAACACGGTATAATTGTGTGTGCAATGCTCTTATTAGCACTGTTTTTAAAGATAGTGGAAATGTAAAAAAGAAGAAAATAATAAAAAGAATTAAAAAAATTCAAGTAGGTACCTATCTATTCACATTATCACTTAGTAGAGGTTCATGTGCGAATGCTTTTATTAATTTACAGGTATGGTCTGCCCTTCGTGACATTTAGGGTCCCTGTAAAGTTAAGTCCCAACTTAAATAGGGTCCGAATCCCTCTTTGAATATGAAAGGTATCCATCGTCATCTATTACCATTCCAATTTTAGTGAATTTCGCTACTGTGAAAATTTTATTCATGTGTTTATGCAATGCATAATTTAATAAATGATGAATATGTAAATTTTTAGAGTCAATTCATGAATTGTGTGCTCTATTTTTGTAATAACCTTTATTTTATTGTGCACCACTTTTAGAACCTTTCACTGCAGTCAAATGAAAAAAGGTACAGTTTTATTTCGATGACAGATATTTGCAAACGTACTTATTTTTTATTTCGGAAACCAAATTTGAGTTGATTGTAATAACGTGTGAGTGCACGATTTAACATATTGCCTTATTAACAGAAGAGCAATCCATGAAATTTTAAAACGTATTGAAAGCATGACATGAAAAATGTAGGTGCCAATATTTTTACTTTTAAAATTCAGGATGATTCCATTGAATGAAATATATTTTCAACGACAGACGCATTTCGTTGATATATTGGTAGTATTTCCACGATTTATATTCAGCATTTTAAAACTTCGGTATTATCCATTAGTACCGCTGAATATTTCACAACTTTTCGAGGACGGTCCAGTGTCCATCACTTTCTATCAATAGCTGGAACCGGGTCAACATTTCAGTTTTCAACGTTACTGTCACATCCATCAACATACAAGGCAGGTTTTCAAGCGCATTAAATAATTAATTCTCTTTTTCTTAGTTAAACTTTATTATTGAAAATTCGCGTTTAAAACATACTTATTACAGTAATATTCTCAGTACCTAATAAATTGGCTTTTCATGAAACCAGCTCAAAAGCTTCTTCATCATTCACTTTCACAGAAGCAATCATTTCTGGCAAATCAGGCTTTTAAGTTAAACGCGGAATACTAAGTATCTACCTCATGAGTGCGCTGGTTAATTATTTTTCTTTGAAAACCAATATGGCTGCAGTGAGTTTAAAAATATTATTATTTTAATAGACTCTTGTACATACGGCGACACATCAAGCTTTACATATCCGATATAACCTGACCTCGCGTTGTATGAGGTTCCCGTACAATGAGAGTTCAGCTTAATTTGGATTTGCATAGCATGATTGATCGTCGAGCGTACGTATATTTTCTTAATTATATTTTTTTCGTTTGTGTTTTATATATTAATTGCCTTTACGAAATAATTCTATGATTTAGTGGGAATATATGTAGTAAGATTGACGTTAATCTCTAAGCTATGAACACTAAGAGATCTAAAAGTATAGTGGGTTCCTCTTAAAACTTTGGTTTAAAAGTGCTAGAGCTTTCAAGCACTTCAGCAACATTTCCAAGTTTTTCAAGTGAGCTTGCTTATTTTGATATCCTCATTCTTTAAGATAATATAGTGTGTATAATCTACACTTTCGATCCATTAGTACACCTCATAACTAGAAAATAGTTACTTGTTAAATAAATATAGATTTAGCTTACTTCATTTTAGAGATTTGACTAACGGTAATTTCCTCATCCCCCTCAGAAAAAGGGATCTAGAGCTACAGCTAGATAACAATACGTTTGTCATCGTCTATTGAATTTCAGCACTCAGTACCCTACAAAAAAAAATTAATAATATCTTTCTTTTTCTTTTGAATCGAATCGAAAACAGTGTGTAGGGACTTGGGAGTCATGACATGAGATCCAGCTTGTTGTCCACCAGTATCTATTTGCCGCAATGCGCTACAGCGGCTGGATTGTAACGATACCTTGTTCTGTTCCACAACACACCCGAGCTTTTTGCGAACGATGACCGCTAACTCCTTGATAGAACGTGCATTATGCACGACACGATTTTGACACACGCATAACACGACAGCTGAATCGGCGGGGTGATGCCAATTTGTCATGAAATTCAAGAATTTTCGTGAACTTTCAGCATTCCATTTTGTAATATGTCACGGCAGCTGTTTCATACGATAGTTTTGTGGTTAATATCTCCAATAACGTGTTGAGGTCGGCAAAACGGCGTCAGTCTATTACCAAATATTTGTAAAATACATATTACTACACGCTTCCTAAATATAGGTAACTTACATGCGCTGGAAATGAGGTACATCGACAAGTTTCAAACTCGAAAAGGCAAAATAAAGACAGTAACATTATATCTGCGTTCTTATTATTGACATTATTCATATATAATATCATAAAAAAACACTATCAAAGTCTTGACAAATATTACTAAAACTATGTTGCAACTTGCAATATAACACTTTGATCGTAAACCCAAGTTTCATCATTTAGATTAAAAAGTTGCATTCAGCCTAATCGATACTCGCAATGTAATCAAGTTTGGAACAAAAGAGTTATTGAGACGGAATAAAAACTCTTTAGTATAATTTCAATTAATTATTTAATTTTGATAACTTTCCGTTGATCTAGCAGCAAGACAACATGACAAGAAATAGTCTCACAGAAAATGGATTGATTTTCAACTGTACCTACTACGCACGGACAGTAGCTATGGCTAAATGCGTAACGATTTTTTTGTTTCAAAATTTAAATTAAGAATGTGCTCGCGATTCACATTTATAAAGTATTTTAATTTACTACATCTATTATTGTGAATTTTGGTTTGTAATATCTGAAAGTTGGATATAGAATGCCCAGGATCTTGGTAGGCATAGTAAATTGGTCGGTTGGGTTATTGTGTTAAGTTGGGACCACCTTTTTTTTTTATTTAGCACCTTTTTTTCTTTCCCATTGCATGGCAAAGGCCTCCCCATTCCATTTCAACTCTTTCGGTGTTTTGCCTTCTCTAGCCAATCAGTCAAGAACGAGTCGAATGTCACGCCAGGCCTGCCTCGAACGACCAGCGAGAAAATTACTGTCGTTTAAAATGGCAATAGAGAAAAAAAAGTCATAAACTAAAAAAAAAAGATAATTTTTGCGTGTTAGGTATCAAATGAAAGGGCTTAAGAAGCACATTTTAAAAATGTATTACATACATATTGTTAGCTGTTGTTTGCGGCTTTGCTTGCATGCACCCGATAATTAGGAATAACTTTTAAAACTTACGCCTCATTCATTACATTCTATTCTTTTTTTTTTTTACAAATACAGTGTGTAACTGTATTAGAAATACGTATTTTTGAAGGACGTTATATATAGTAATAAAACAAAACTTGTGTTATAATCATGTAATATGCTTGCTATTTCTATGTAGCCTACTGAAAAATGCTCATGACCTACAATCTCTTGAGGAATTGGAAAGGTTACGAAGGCTTTCAAAAGATACATACAATATACCTGTGTGTAAGTACTTTGTACAATGAAGCCTTAACAAAAAAAAGTAAAGCGGCTCTGCAAATACTATATCACGAAATTATGACCCCAAAATTTTTATATTTTTTTTACCTTATTTTAATCTTTATTTAGTAGAGTAAACTAACTTTTTAAATTATTAATTAAAAATTATTAAATAAACTAACAACAAACTGTAAAAGGAAATAAAACAAAAACTAAAAGTTATTTTTATGTTTAAGCAAACAATGGGGTTTTTGTTGCATGGGTTTTGTTAAATGCGAGTCTGCCTTGCCAGAAAAGTACTGAATTTTTAATCGTTTTGCGGAGTAACTTGGCGTTGCAACTTTTCTGGCACTTCTAAGGTTCAATTTAACTTAATTACTTTTTCTGTTCAATAAAAAAAAGAAACAACAATCTAAAGCGAACACCGCATTTTTTATTTAAATAAGTTTCGATTTAATGTTAACTAAACTTAGATTGTACAACTTTTAAATTTTTCAACAAGGACACTTGAGAATGGTATGAAATCGGTACGCCTACTAGGGTTGTCCGATCTGAATCAATCTTCCAGAAGATCGATTCGTGGCCATACGATCTACTGGTTTTTGAATCGATTAGACACTCACCTGAAAATTGCAAAAAACGTAAGAAATTTTAATTTCGCGGTCTAACTTGGCGCTCCCACCTTTAGGAGAATAAGTTAAAATAAATAATTTTGCATGAATACTGCGCTTTTCATTATTTTATAAAATTACGATACGATCTTCCGAGATCGAGTAAGATCGATTCAATGTAATATGATAAAGATCGTGAATCGTTTCACGAGGTTACGATCCAGAAG
Organism: Noctua janthe; assembly: GCA_910589295.1. NCBI lineage: Eukaryota > Metazoa > Arthropoda > Insecta > Lepidoptera > Noctuidae > Noctua > Noctua janthe. The sequence goes on from OU342552.1 coordinate 11,795,755, forward strand.
ATCGATTCAAAGAAAAAAATCGTACATCCCTAACGCCTACGCAGAAAGGTACTATTAAATATTCGCGGGTGACTACGTTTCCAATGCCGTTTCACCTCCATTTATCATTCCTCCTCTAACCTTAAAGTAATCTGTTACGTTAGCGTCAATCCCGCGGTCTATTTCGCCCACGTCCTTACTATCTGTTAAACAGTTTAAAATTTGCAGTTTGTCTTACCTTAGCTTGGAAAGTGATACCGTAGGTGAAGGCTTCGTCGGGATGCAACGGGATCCGGGTGTCATATTCATCGTTTGGCACGAGGTTGTACTGCTTTGAGGAAGGCATCTTTCTACCCCACTTTAAGATCTTCATCGGCACACGCTTCCAGGTCCTGGCCTTGAGTACCACTCGGAAGTAACGGGTCTTGTAGCCTCTCCTAAACATTTAGGAGGTTTAATGCGCCGCCACCATTGTAAACTGTGCCCGAACGAGAATGAAGTCGCGTCACCTAAAACAAAAGATTCGTAGTTAAAGCAAGACAAATAATTAAAAATATACAATATTCATCTTTATACATCCGTAAATAGTTTGGGTCAAAAACATAGCTAAGAGAGCTGCAGAACACATCCTGGCTTATTGTCGTAATATTACAAGAAAAGCCGCCGTCAAAAGTAGGTACCATTTGTAAGCGAGTGCTAACAAAATCAACTGCGAAATCACGTTGACATAACACAGTAACACACGTACTACTAATCGCTTTGTGTTTTTTCACAAAGCTACTACCTAATGGCCACTATTAGGGTCAACGATGTGGACGAGGCTCCAGCAAGCCAATCAATGCTAAATGACGACTGGGACCACTTCACCAATTCAGCCCCTCAGCAAACTTCAAGTTGCCTCACCACACTCCACACGTTCCTGTATGGCTGTATGAACCAAATGTACAATATTTGCACGACCAATCCGCCATTGACAGTAGACGGAGAATGGAATGTAATCACCGAACCAACCTGGAATGCTGGTTAACAATTCCAACAAATCAACGGCAGCACCCAATTACTTGTATGCTATCTAGCTAGCTGACTATTGAAAGGCTAACGAAGTGTGACGACATTGTTCGCTAGTTATGATTAGGGCTCGCTCTTATGGATAAACACTGCTTAGTCACCTGAACGTGGTCATTGCGCTGCAGGGGAAACTGCACTATACTGCACAACTACGATTATAGACCGTTTTGATAATTAGTTGGGTCTTTTTTGAAGAACATTTCATCTACAGTTTAAAAATTACTAACGGCAGTACCAACAAAACACAAGAATATAATGTACCTACCTATTTTTTTTTTTTTTTGTAAAACTAATATGTAGCAGGTGACATAAAATTTAAATAAAAAAAATTATTCGAGAAAAGTGCTGTCTCGTCCAGAACGAAGTTATTGATAATAGAAAGAATAATAGTTTAATTCTTCATAAGTTTTTATTGAGTTTGTTATAATCTGTAAATAATGTTAATTTTAAATATTCCGTCCATCAATTCAAGCCGAGAGTTTTTGGGATGAGTTTGTAATTCGCATTGGACGAACTAGTGGGGTGGGCAAAGTGAAAAAAACATATATTTCTGTGGTTTGAATAATATTAGCCCATTACTCAATCTAAAGTTTAATTAGCACCAGTTAATTAGATTAATTAATCGTGATTACACGGAATATTTGTTTAAACTAACAATGCTGTGATAAGTGATGATTTCCAATCAGCGGGTAATTTCGCGATTAGAAAGCTTCAACATCCTTTAGTTTAGTTACTAAAACTCATTATGTAAGTTAGGTTCTAACATAATATCTTAATGCTCGGACGGCAAAAAGACACCGCAAAAAGCTTTGTCAGTCTTCATATGGAAAAATTTTGCGAGATTATTTCGTCTTTATGAACCTGCATTGTCAATTAAAACAGACTAACAAGCTTATAGTAAACAAACATTTTTAAAAACTAACTTTTAATTTTAAATAGCTGTGACGTCATTTTTTTGTATTCTTCTCAGCAAACCCTTTTAATTGATAGGTACCATCATGGGCAAGAGAATGATGATCATGGGGGTGCATAAAAAATAACTAGTCCGCCATCTTTGCGTGTCCGTCATATGGATTTAAATTGACATAACTGTTTTAAAATTTGGTTTTACTATTTGACTTAAACTAACACAAACATTGCAAGTTAAATAAAAGCTTGTAAAAATGACACTGTTCGCGACGATTGTAATTAAAGGCCAAACATCCCGAAAACCAGCCCTAAACCACTAAACTTTCTCAGTGTTCCTAATAATTGTCAATTACATCTAAAACTGCGAAAGATAGGTCCTTAATTGTGCCATCCGCGCGTCAATAAATTGAAGTTGTTACCAAGCTAAGTGTCGAACATTTAACCGACCGGAACGATCGGGAAGTTACAGCCAGCGTCTTAATTATGGCACAGAATAATAATTAGTTTAGCTTCGGTTTGCTATTTCTAAATTGAGTCCCGACTATCACGAGTGTGAAGGCAAGTCAGATACATTTATCGGAGAGGTGATCGTAACTAGTGGGTAGTATTTCGTATGTTTTGCAAAATTTAGTACCTTCGAATGTATGTGTTGACTTTAAGTGAGACTACAACTCAAATGGGATTCTGCATCGACAACAGTTTGGTTTCACGAAGGGTAGGTCGACAACGGACGCGAAAGTAAAACTCATCAGTCACATTTTGGAATCTTGGGAGAAGTCCCAGGATGCCATTGGCATATTCAGTGATCTCTCAAAAGCGTTTGACTGCTTCGACAACAACACACTAACCTGTAAATTACACCATTACGGAATTCGTGGACAAGCTGCTGATCTTGTTCTTTCCTATTTATCTAACAGGCAGCAAAAAGTAAATATAGATGGGGCGACGTCCTCCGGGCCCCTAGTCAAGATGGGCGTGCCCCAAGGTTCAATTCTCGGTCCTTTCCTATTTCTTGTTTATATTAATGATGTTCCTTATATGATAGCCAAATTATCTGAAGTAATTCTATTTGCTGATTCTGCTTCACAATTTTTTTAAATATATAGGAAAGATACGAATGAAATGTCTTATCAACGAAAGTCTAACTGTTCTCTCGAACTTGTTCGCAGCTAACAATCTTTTACTGAATGCGAACAAAACAAAATGCCTGAAGTTCTCTTTACCGATTGTACCACAACGGGATTTAAATTTAAATCTTGACGGCAAAAACTTGATGTTATTGCGGAAACTGTCTTCTTAGGTATTACTATCGATTTAAAATTGCAGTAGGACGCGCATATAAGAACTCTATCGTGTAGGTTAAGCTCAGCTGCAGACGCAGTAAGAAAAATTAGGCAGTTAACTGATGTGGCTACCGCTAGACTAGTATACTATGCTTATTTCCACAGTATTATGTCTTATGGCACTCTGTTTTGGGGATCACCATACTTAAGTACAAATGCTGTAACCATGGTAATGTTGTAATACCAAAAATGATTTGAAAACAGTAGCCATGGAGTTTCTTGCCGGTTCTTCTCCATAAGTAACGACCAACCTGAACCGTGCACCGTTTTGTCGACGTTTTATAAGTGCCCATCTAGGCCAATGTGAAATAAAATATTTTGATTTTGATTTTAGTTTTGAGATTTAATCTAGGGTAAGGAAAAACGTTGGGATTGTGCCTTAAGAACCAATAAACTGTAATTAAGGTTTGGCTTAGTGGTTTGGGAAAAGTAGTCCACCACTACGCTTGATTGCACTTTGCTGAAAACACAAAAAGCTTTTGAAGTTTATGCTCTTACTTAGTTTCAAACTTAGACGTGCTGGTGAAGGAATACGTCGTAAGAAAACTTACCTTCTTACAAAAGTACATCTAAGTATGCAGGCTAGTACTAACCAACTCACGTGAACTTCTTCACAGTGCATATTTTTCAACATGTTTAGGTACTGTCGATATTTTCATCAAACAACACCCACTGAATTTCAAAACTACAGTTTTCAAGGAAACTTGAAAGAATTTTATTAATTTCACTGTTTCGGGTATAACGTTATTGTTATTATTTATGGTAAGTCATCATCATCTTCCTGCCCTTGTCCCTACTTGGGGTCGGCGCAACACGTTTTCTTCTTCCATTCTCCCCTGTCAGACGTCAAGGCATCATTTACTCCCTTCTCTTTCATATCATTCCTCACACAATCCATTCATTTTTTCTTTGGTCTTCCTGTTTCTCTCCATCCATCAACATACATGTCCATCACTCTTTCACCATAATACATTTTAGTCACCATAATACCATAAGTCTATCACCATCACCATCATAATCTTTGCAAAATTAAAAAGGTATCCTATTTTTTTTCTTCAATGAGGCAACGTTTGTCCGCTTACAAAAACTATCATTTTTTTTTTGCAAATAATCTAATATAGCATCTTCTAGGTGCCAATCTTTTGGGCAAGTGTCAGGATGATAGCGAAGTAGACTGGAGAAGTACTTAGGTACTACAGCGCCAAAAATCGGGCGTATAGATCATAGCAGGTTTTAGTTACTGTCTTGGTGCCATCAAAAATGGAACACATGAACTGAGTTCCGCTCGAAATGATCGCGTTTATATTCATGGGTGCAGTCCTCCCTTACCTAAACTTTTATTTTTGGAAATTTGTTTAGTTAGTAATTCAACTTAATATTTAATAACATAGACAGACTACCTTTGGGTGATGCAGAGACAAACAGTGGTAATATCTACTGCAAACAGTTAATTGTATAATAATTTACTGTTCTTTGTTCATTTCTATTATTTTCCTCTGTACAAATAATAATAAAGGTAGCATATCGATAAACAAGACTCACTGTAAATCAGTTGAGTCCAGTCGTTACTGTTACCAAGCGGAAGTTTATTCTAAAGAAAAATGAGCGGGATCGTTCCCTATAGAAAATAACTTCATCTCTATCGAAGATATTTTCCATTATTTTTGCTGGATAGCCTGAGAGTTGCGTCCGTTGGATTTTATTTTCATTTGTATCATAAAATTTTGTTGATGGTGTTTTTCTGATAATTGTTTATTTAGGTACCTGAATGACGGTATAATTTTCCGAAGGTATTGCGCATGACGTCTCGATCAAAGATTTAATTATATACGAAATTGAAATAATTTCAATCATTTCCGTTGAGATATAACAAGTAATATCTTAAAGAAAATAAATGCTATAATCTAATAATAACTTATTAAACGAGTGATAACAAAAGTAGATACTTTTAATAAGATCTTTTTATCCTTTTAAATACGTATTTCTAAGATATTTCTCAAAAAATATTTTTTTTTTTTTTTTTGCCCTTTTTTAGTTTTTTGTTAGTTTATTAATTTTAGGATATTTAATAGTTTTTAATTAATAATGTATATAGTTACTATGATTAATTTACTAAACGCACGCAAAGTAAGTTTTATTCTTCCCATCGCACGATTTCCAAATTGTGTAGACAAAATGATACAAAACCACTATTTAAGAACATTTATGCTCAGCCACGACCTTATGTATGTAACTACAAGATGCACTCTATTTCTAACAGCGCCCATAAAGTTTTCAGTTCTCACACGAAACCAAACCGTTCGCCATGACGTATGGGCATTGCGCCGCGCGGTCAGGCTGTGAGCGCCGCGCGTTCAGGCGGTGAGCGCCGCTCGTCAGCGCGGTCAGGCCGTATCGTGTGAAAACCGCCTAATTGGGAATTTTATTTATTTCTTCGTACAAGAACATCGTGTGCCTCTCCAACCAACTACAGTTAACAATTATTAATCCAACAAAAAGTTTTAAAAAATACTACAAGAGGCCAAAGTTTCAGTTGCAATTTGTCTCCTTACACTGAGCCGAGAAACTTCACTTTACTTGACTTCAAATAAAACTTTAATTGCGCTTCTTTAACGTCGGCTTATTGCGAAAACTTTACTTGGATGCAAGGCTCATTTTAAACTATGTACATACGTTATGTTAGTTAGTTGGAGTACCTATAAACTTTGTGGAATAACTATACGGATTTGTAAACATAAATAATGTCTGTGCTAACTTTTGTTTCGTATGTACGAACGTCTGCAGTTATTAGCTACACCACCCCTTTTAAACACTAACAAAACGAAAAAAACACTATATGGTGACTTGAACCAGTCAGAAAGCGTCGCGACGGACCTAGTAGTAGAAGACGAGGGAATGAGCTGGCCAAAACCAGTGGCTCAAATTAACCCTTCATCGAAAGAACTGGAAGACAAGGGGACAGGCCAGGGCCCAGTACTGGTAACAGGAACAGTGTACCTACATTCTAACCTCTTCAAAAGCAGACCTCTTCTCAAATGTAAGGAGTTGAAGAAAGCGCCTATGCAAGTGGTCATCGCTTGTGAAGTGATTCTTGCCTTCAACGACTTCGGAGGAGGAAGAGGAGAGGAGGATTGACATAAGTTTAAAATTTTCATAATCTATACCGCTGATAGAATGGCTAGGAAAACTGGCACGGAAAATAGATTTTTTCTTGTAGCTTACATACACTATCGGAAAATATTAAAATTCACACACTACATAATTATCCTCGTGCCTCGTACTTTAATGAAGTGAACGTTCAGTGTCTTTCCGTAAATGAAGTTACAATTTTCTTGCCATTTTATCATAAATTTTCACATTTACTTTGCGTGATCGCAATGTTCCTTGTTATTACCTAAACATACAACAACAACAACAACAGCAACAGTGCAACAGTGCTGCATTTCGGTGTTTGCATGTAAGATAGTCCTCTAGGAATTCGGTTAGTTTCGCAAAATTAGCAAACATAGAGAAGCACGTACAACTATAATATTTTGAATTAAATTTACAGTATCGCACACAAAGTTTCAACTCGACACTTTTAACTACAGTCGTAGTGACCCTAACTGAAACTATTTTAACGACTACACTACACTTGTTTTTATTTCATACAATATAAACAATGTTAGTCGTTAAAATTGTTAGTAAAATTGTTGTTTTAAATAAATTACACTGATTAAGCGAAATTACAGCTCTGTACAGGTTGGAATTTATTAGCACTATTTCTGGGGTTGAAACTACTCGTGCATTCTAGCTTGGATGATACTCGTATCGATAAATATTGGTAGGTATGCATGTGGCCTTTTGAACAACAGATGTCCAAATTCAAGATTTGCCAGCGGGCAATGAAGCGCAGCTTAGTAGCCGTTAAGCGAACAGACCGCTCCATAACTCAGGTTGCAGATGTTGGGGAAAAATAGCCAAGCTAAAGTGAGCTGGCCACGTAGCACCAATGCACCCGGGCACGAACCGTCACTCACTAGACACCTGATGGAGGTTATAGCCGCCGAAGAAGGCCACGGCGAAGGTGTTGTGACGTTCTGATCTTGATTGGGGGGCGAACGTGGCCTGAGATCGCACAAGGTAGAGAGGTTTGAAACCTGTAGATAAAACTTTCAAAAGCCTGTACTATATGAGATGCATTTTTAACAAAAAAACACTGTTTATTTAGACAATGTCGTTGATGTCTTTTACCTGAATAACTTGGTCTCGTGTCCTTGGACTAATAAAACTTAGGTACAGTAACCTTCCATATTCTCAATGTTTAGCAAAAACCAAAAAAATATAAAATCTACCCATTTTCATCAACCAAGCCGTCTCCTAAATTCAATGCCTAAGCAAAATAGCCCTGCTCCATTTTTAACGCTAAACTCGGCTCCGAGAGTAGAAAATAAAACCTGCTATTCACTACATTTAAATTTGAATATCGCCTAGTATTAGTAAGAACAGGTATTAATGGACGATGAGTATGTTTTTCGTTGGTCTAGTGGACGCAAGTGTGACTGCTCAGCATGAGATCCTGGGTACGAATCCCAAGTCGAACAAAGTGTTATTTCGTCTTTCCATCAGGAATTTCTCAGAAACAGCCTACTCCGTGGCTGGAAAATTAAAACCTTTGAGAGATTTGTGCCCCGTAGCGCGCAGCATCGATGGTGGCTCGCGTCATGGTCAGCCCTAACAGCGTTCTGGAAATAAGTGCTGGCAGATTGGACTGTCCTTATGTGGTCCACCGCATCGTGTAGTTTAATAACACTTAGTTATTAAGGATTGTGTTACTAACCCTATATGAGCTTCCGCTCGATTGAAACATTTTGAGATGGCATTTGGCTCGTCCCTATTACGTAAGATTAAAACATAACTGGCAAATATTGTTAGTGTAGTGTGTAACTCACACCTCTGCCTAATCCTTGAAGTATTAAAGGCGTGTGGGGTATGTTTTTCTTTAGCACGGTAGTATATCCTTGATCAAAGCTAACTGATGATGCGAGTAGCAAAGCGCATGCGCAATCATTCGCATTCGATGATTATCTCAGAGCGCGGGTCAATGATAGGTGACTCAGAGGCTCGGCTGGTGATGCAACTTCATACATAAGTACTAACACATAAGATTCAAATCTCCAGGAAACAATGTATTACGTCACACTGTCATTCTTCGACAGTGGGATTTAACAGCTAGCTATAACATGGCAAGTTGAGGTAGAAAACAATTTGCTCAGCTATTAGTTTTCCTAGTAGAAACACACTTTACTTGTGTATTTTGTTTCCTGGAGATTTGGATCTTAGAGGATATTACATTCACTTAAGCCTCGTAGTAGTGACAATACTTCCTAAAATAATTATGCAAGAAAACAATAACCTGTCGTTAGCTTCTCTGCAGGAAGAACTGTTTTTGTAATGTAAATACCTATGGTTCACAAATAAATATTCTGATTCTGATTCTCCGATTTCGTGTAGGGTGGAGTTATTTATGTGTAAGACAAGAAAACGTGGTCATCAGTTGAACAGGGTTTTTTGAAGTTAAGGTTTCCTCAAAACGTTTCCACTATCGACAGTTCATGATGTTCAATTAAAAACTGTCTAAAGAGAAATTAGAAAAATAGGGATGAAATTAGAAAAATAGGGATGAAATTAGAAATCTTACAGTTTACTAACTTTTAAGCTAAACAGACATACCAAAACTGCAGTCTGAATCGAGCCAGCAAATCCAATAACATAAGGAAATAACCTATGATAATTCAATTTCACAAGCTTAAATTTTCTAGAAAAACCACTCAAAAAATAAAAAAAAATCAAAGCATTTATTTCAAGTAGGCCAGTTACAGGCACTTTTGAATTGTCGAAACAAAGACAACAGTAAAATATAGCCACAGTCCCAGTCACAAGACACAAAAACTGTGAAAGTACTGTAGTTGCCCATTCCCTAACGTAGATCTCTATGGAGAAGAACGGGCAAGAAACTCCATGGACACTCTTTTAAATCAGAATACTTTACTTTGGCAAACAGAACGTTGTTTTAGTGAAGATTAAGCATGTGATTGCAGAACAAGCCAGACGAAGCCACATTTTTCTTCATTATTGCTTCTTGAACTTTCTCGCACCTTTTGCTAAATGAAAATGTACTTTCTTTTTAAATTTTTTTGTGTTGTCTATCTACTCACACACTCCACGTCGCCTAAACCGCTGAAATCTGAATCTAGAAAGTTTTAATTACCCAGCAGTTCTATAATTACGAACGAAGTTAACCAAGTCAAGACTTTTAAAATGCACCTCCTTATGGGGGTTACTCCTATTTGAGTCATTTAAGAGGAAAAGGGGGATGAAAACCCTATATGAGTCAAAAGAAGCTCCTGTTTGAGTCATTTAAGAGGAATATGGGGATGAAAGTCCTATTTGAGTCAAAAGAAGCTCTTATTTGAGTCATTTAAGAGGAATAGTGGGATGAAAGTTCTATTTGAGTCAAAAGAAGCTCTTATTTGAGTAATTTAAGAGGAATAGGGGGATGTAAGGAAATACCATCGTCAAACACGGCTTTTTTCAAATAACTATTCATTGGTATTTACATTGGCATGGACGATCATTCATTCATTCCTACGCTTTGATTAATTAACAAGTCAACAAAACTTGTTTAATTACGTAAACAATAAATCTATTTGAAAATCAAACTATATTCATTCATGTCCGTAGGCAAGATAACTATTCGTGGGTTTCACATGTGTCTATAGAACTAACTTCTGAAGCGAAACAACAATTAAATTGAGTATATCTTCAGTTTATGTCAAAAGGCGGTCTTTGAGGCGAATTCGTACATTAATGTTAAGTGATTAGTTTCTGGCTGACTTGAGATAAGAACGCTCTGTTATCAGCAAATTGTTGGTGTACCACAAGAGCTCTATATAATTAGATCTATAATAAACTAGGTCGGTAAATCATGCTGTGTTTGTAATAAAAATTAATACTTACTCCAATTAAAAAACACATGTTTATCTGAATATCTATAACACCAGACTCAAACTATCTATAAAATAAATAAAATTGAAGTATCTGTTTGCAATATCAAAATAACAAGTTTTTACTGAATGCATATGTAAATTTATACGGCACTTATAACAAAAACACATTTTTTTCAATTTTTGTCTGTCTTTCTGTCTGTTTGGTGCGGCTAATATCCAAAACGGCTAGACCCATTTGACAGGACTTTTACTAGCAGATAGCTGATGTTACATACTTACATTGGCTACATTTATTTAAGAAAAAAAAAAAAATTTCCGTGTACAAAAATTAAAACCCTTGAAATTTTAACAAAATTCTATTCAAACGAATAATCTCCTAAACGGCTGGACCGATTTTGACGGAACTTTTTCTGACAGATATCTGATGTTGTAATGAGTAACTTAGGCTACTTTTATTTTATTTTAGAATAAGAATCAGGGTTCCGTGAAAAATAATTCAAATCCTTGAAATTGGTAACAAAATCCGATTCATATGGGCTTCACCATTTCATATTTTTAACTAATAATTTCACGCGAACGAAGGTCGCGGGCAACAGCTAGTCTTAACTAAAAAGCAAAAACGCCTTTTATAGAACATTTTTGGAAAATAAAAAGCGGAAAGCAACACCGCTGAAAGTAAATCATTATAACAGGTACTGTGTGCTTACAGGAGTTATGGCAAACCACTTGTTAACGACTTTGAGAAGTACATTAAATAAATTCTCCGCATCCCATACAAAGTTACTAGTCACTTTATAGCCGACAGTTTGCGAGTCAAAAAGGATAGATTCTTCTCAGTCTTATTTCCAAAAATCTTTGTTTTAAAGCGATTGGAAACGGGATTAATCACTGCTAAAAGTTAAACAGCCCAATAAAATACGTGGTATATAAAGTAAAAATTCTGTAAAAGTCTAACAACATAACATAACATAAAGTTCCACAATATGTGTCAGTAACTCGGCATTTACAACGAACTAATATCGACTTCCAGCAGAATGTGGAAGTGCTTCATGGCTTCATGACCTAAAGACCCAGTGGTTTTATGTTACAAAAATTTCGTGATTTATGCGCGATAAAAGAGTGCATGCGCGACCGAACAGCGGCCCTTTCCTAATAATTTTTACAACTTTTCCCCTTTGAAAGGAAACGACCAAGCTGAACGAATCCCGCATAATATGTACCCGGAACCAGTTTTCAGACTCTTCAGTTCTTTTGGTCGAATTGTTTCCAGTTCGACGAAACTAAGTTTTCACATCGACGTAAATTGTTAGGAGCATTTGATAGTTTGTCTGTGTTTGAGACTTGTATTTGTACCTAACACTTTTATTTGTTTTTCTTTTTTGTTATTTTTAATGAGTGAATGCGAGGCTGGGTAGGTACAGCCAACACGCTTAAATTGTTATTAACATCTGTGAATAACCAACTGCAGACGAACTCATCGCTACGCGTAACTTATCCTGAACGTTATTCAACTCGGTGGAGCAGAGGGAGAGAGGGTGTGATGGCTTATTATTGTGGAATTGGACAAGCTTTTAATGAGAGTACACATAATACAATTTGGTGCACTAACTAACGAGCGCCCTCGTCCTCATAGTGAAGAAAAGGCGATCAGTGTCAGTCCGGACAATATCCTCGAAGGGACCATCACAAATCACGAGCAGATTAATTAACTTTACGTAGTTTGAAACGTAATTAACGTTTGTTGTGTAATATATGTAAGATATTTGTTGTTAGTAGTTGTGTTGTAAGCTATAATGATACACTTAACGTCTAACCCACAGGACAGAATTATAGACTAAAATGAAAAAAAATTGTTACATCATTCTATCTGTTATCTTCAAACGATTGGCAAAAACGGAACGAAATTTAAATTAATTGTGATCAAGGTGGAAGCGGGCCTAAAAAATCTATTTTAAGTATTTAATGTTTCCTTCGCCTGCACTAGACGTAATTAATAAAATTCGTTGCTGAGAATATATTTAACCAAGAATGGAGCAATTTTTTTTTTTTTAATTAGGTTAACAAATTTGTTAAGCTATTGTTACAAGCTATTGTTCCCTCTCATAGAGAGGAGGCCTGCGTCCCAGCAGTGGGAACTTACTATGCTGATTATGCTTATGCTTATGCTTATTGTTACAAACATTTTCTTAATCTAACTTGAGCTACTATGATATAATCGGAACAAATTGAAATTTTACATGGTAATTAGTAAGAAGAGGTCCCCCACAGTAGCGGATTTACCAGCAGGCTGAATAGGCTTGAGCCTAGGGCGGCAGATTTTTGGGGTGGCAAATTTGGGGACCGAACTCCTTTTTTTTTACTACCTCAAAGAAATCAAAAATATTTTGGCATGACGGTTTTTTGATGTTTTACAGATAGAAGTCTGCAACAAATTTTGCCGATGACATTCTTCTCTCACTTGTCATTGCACATTCCGAGTAGCAATCTTCCATATTCAGAGTAAAACAGCTAGTTCGCCGCCTCCCAACCAGTAATCGGCCTCTGGGCCCTCTGCACACACTTTGTATGAGTGAAAAGAGCACGAAATTGTAGAAAATGTATTTCCCTCTTCCCAATATCAACCCATACATGCCAGTCCTACTACTGGTTGGAGGCTGCAAACTGGATGGCTTGTATATAATTTTAATTTGAATACAGTAAATAATTTAATGAATAATTTTTCAACCAAATTAAATAATTTATAAAAGACTACCGTTTCATGAAAATTAAAAAATATACCCAAAAATTATTATATGTGCAATTTAAACGAAATTGTTGGATTGTAAAAATAATGTAGGACATGACAATTGTTGAGGCAAGGGCGGCAAAAACTGTACAGCCTATACCTTGAAAACTTGTAAATCCGCCACTGGGTCTTCAAGCTAGGTTGCGCCTATATCTTGGGGGCCGAAAATTATTGAAAAAACATATAATGGAACTTCTTTGTATTGTCACTGTAGGAAGTCAATTATCACAGCACACGTTTGCTGAATCTCTTGCACTTGCTTAGTCAAGTAACATTTAACCTACAAACCAAAAGAAAAAACAGATAATAGAACATAACTTTATCGATGTGCTTGATTAGCTGATATCGTCTAAAATAAGTGGCCACTTTCAGATTACGATCCAGAATTTATGTCATATTTAAGTATTGGACTTAACTGCCGATCGTACACGTGATCACAATAGGACTCCTCGTGCTAGCAATTAAAATCGATTATTTCGTTCCATAGTAACACGTTGAGACACCTCTGACCTTCGACATTGGCGTCCCGAACAAGCTGCTGGCTAGGATAGCTGCCACTTCAGCACACGTTACTTTATTCTCACCTTGACACTAACCACGAAACAAGATAATATATGAATGAAGCTAACAATCGTTTTTACATTCACTATGGTTCTGCCCGACATAATAACTGTCGAGACATTTTAGCATTTAGCGTCTCGTGAACTCAGAGTAAGTTCGAAACGAGCGCAGTCCATAATGGATTTCGAAACATTTTCTCGAGTCAATTTGCATTTGGAGAAGATTTTCGTAAATTACTATTCAAATTATTTTCTTTCGTTTCAGTAACCTTTGAGTCATTCCAACTTTTTTTTTATAAATAGAATGCCGTAGTTTTATGTTACTTTTTAAAAATAATTCGAGAACGAAATTGTTAAACTTAACAGCTTTCAACTTCGAGATTGACTTTATGTTTATTTTAACGCTGGTATTAAAACAGTGTTTTAGCTCGAAACGTTAAAATTAATCCAACACTGTCATACACGAATTCTACCGTAATAAAATTAAATGAGGGCTGCCTGTTTCACGCTGTTTAATTGTTTATATTGATGTACCTATTATTCTGTAAATAATTACCGGGGAATTAGAATTTTATTTTCTAACAATGACACCAAGATCTTCGACAACTTATAAAACGCCTTTGTGTTTTTTCCTTTTGTATCTCAAGAAGAATTGACTGTGAATTCAAAAACTTATAATTAAAAATGTGTTTAGTCAAAGGAAATTACGAATACGCACGAAATATTGTCGTCATTTTAATTTATTTTTAGTGGTGTTATTAATGTTCACATTGTATGTTAATACAGGTTATGTGACTGTATGAGCTTGCCTAGTAATGAATTTTAAAAACCTTATGAATATACTATTATGTAATATGATGTCAATGTGTCATTTAACAGGCCGATAGGTGTTCTGTATGCACATATAAAGCGGCTTCTGAGCTGGCGCTGACCTTCAACTTGACTGGTTTGGATTCAACGGACGGAAGGCGGCCTTAATGTCTCGAGACATTATAACTAGCTCGTGTCGCTAGGTACCTACGTTATTTTTAGATCTTAGTTTTAATTTAGAATTATATTTGTTAATTTTCGTAAACATAACATCAGGCCTGTAATCCCCGAAAGGTTAGGCAGCGGTGTACATGATACATACACCACACATTTCACCAGTTTTGTTTAAGTCCCATGTAATAGGCGAGCCTATTGTCATTGCCGGGGCACAAATCCAGATTCCGTGGCTGCTACTGAGAAATTCCTGATTGAAACACCCAATAACCCTTTGCCCTACCAACGAGGAAGGCTTTAATTTTTGTATTTTTGCATTTAGAAGCTTGTGGGAGAGGCTGGAAAAAAAGAGAGCAATAAGTAAGAATGGTCTTCTTCGGGGAGACGGCCCATCAGTGGGAAGAAATAGGCTGAACTGACAGCAACTCCTGAATCTAAAAGAACCGAAATTCTATCAAATTCTATGAACCGCCCACCAATTGTAAGAAGCACGAGTATGAAAACTCACAACAAAAATAAAACACAGCACCTGCTCCCCGACACGATTTGCTTGTTTTAACTTTTATTAACTTTGTAAACAAAAGATTGGTTTTGTGTTAACGTGTCAAGCGGAATTAGTTTACTTACATGTCCTAGCTCTAATGAAAAGGTGAGCATCAATTCCAAAAGTAAATCAGAAAAAATGCATACATCCTGCCTCATTGGTTTAGTGGTCACAAGCGCCACTGCCGAGCAAGAGGTCCTGGGTTCGATTCCCGGGTCGGGGAAAGTGTTATTGAGTAGTTCCATTAGAAATTTCTCAGTAGCAGCTACGGAGTCTGAATCCGTGCCCGGTTGGTGGCAATAGGCCGGCCCCCTTTTTTTTGGGTCTTTAACATAACTGGCGAAATGTGGGTGTACTATTAGGTACACCTCCGGCTAACCCTTAGGGGATTACAGGTGATTATCTATATGCATAAAATAAAATTGTAACAGGCCGATGTCTGTACACTGAATATTGAAAAAAAATATATAAGGGGGGGTCTTTATTAGAGCAACAGAAGTCTAAACAACAATTTTTTGAATTTTTGTCTGTCTGTCTTTCTGCCTGTATGTTTGTACGCGCATCACGCAAAAACTACTGCATGGATATGATAGCAGATTTCACTGCTCTACTGCTAGATGCTTAACTAAAAATACAGGCTACATTAGATATAGTTTTGGACCCGATACGTGGCGCTGTGCGAAGCAAGGGCGAGTCACTAGTGTTAAATAAACTCAAACCTTCTCCTCATGGATAGGCAAAAACAGCAGGACGCTACCTGCTAGGATCTTGATGACGCTTATACAAGGTGGTGGGAGACCCACGCTAAAACGTTTACCACGTATCTAGTTTAAGGATGTTGTAAATAAATTGATTTAAAACCAACTGTACTTTTTGACACGCGAAATACTGATGACGAATCGGGAATACCAAAATTTAATAAAAATTCATTTGTTTTCTTTTTTTTTTGGATTGACATCAATTTATTTAATTTTGTTTTAAATATATTTACATTATATAGACTACAAATAGAACTAAACTAATGATAAAAATAAGACTAAAAGTAAGAAAATATAACATCTAAACAATGACGACAATAGGACACTTAGGCGTCAAAGTTCTCCTCCGCATCGCTGTCATCTTTGTTTTCTTATGATGACGAATCGGGACTTCTTGTATGGAAAAAAATTTGGTGACCGATCGGAACAGTGACGAGTCGAGCATAAGTCATTCTGGACCTCCACATAAAAAAAAAATATCGGTATTTTTTTAAAATCAGTTCTTCCGTCCATTTTGACCGGGTACCTTTACAGTTTTGTAGGAAACAGCTGGTTGTTTTTAATAACCAACGAACTGAATACGTGGTTACAAACGTTTTAGCGTCGGTGTTCCTTCCACCCTGTATACAAAGCTCATTTTACGTAATCAGAAAACATATATCTTTTAACAGATCTGTCTGTTAAAAGATATATACGAGAAATTATCTAATTTGCTAAGCTTTAATCATTTCAAGCAATGTGCATACGCGTTCAAGGAAATCTCATTAAGTATTCTTATAATAACGATCAGCTTGTGTTTGACTTCTAATTAGTAACAAAGTAGGCTTTGTTACAGGGAACAGTTAACGCACTTGCGCAAGAGCCGGGCAGTGGCCACGAACGGACTGCGCGCGCGCATGGTATCGCCCACAAAATTACACCTAGCACCCGCTTTCACCGCGTATGAGCAATTATTTCAACTACCTACATATTGAATGAAATCATTAACATACACTTAATAAAAGACGAGAAAACTAGTATTGCTATATTTCCGCTACAATTTGTACAAAAACACTGTCCGAGAATTGTTTTTATTTCCAGTTTCTATACGATTTCCATTTTAATCATTTTGTGGAATGATACTTTACAATAAAACCAAAAACTAGTCCATCAAGACGACAAGCGTTAAAAAATGCATTTCGCGAACTAAATTGCTATGCCATCAATCCGAAAAATTTGCTCCGTAATAACATCCGATGAGCTAGATGTCAAAAAAGCTCGGAGTTTTTTGTTTTAAAGGAGGCAGAGCGAAGATAGCAGGTGTTTGCGTCCGTCAGGTCGTTCACCTTAGACATCGAAGGTCAAACATGAAAGTGCGCTACGATGCTGCACCATTCAAGAATTGACATCTTAGTGTTATTACTGGCACATTACTTCACACACAAATACAACTCATATTTTATACACTAGCGACCCGCCCCAACATCGCACGGTTTTTTTTTTACGATTTGATAAAACATCGTGATTTTTTTATTATATTTTAGTCTAATATTTATTTATCAAGCTTTAATGCAAAAAAAAAAATTACGTTTTTTTTTTTTTTTTTTAATTAAAATTAAGCTTTCAATATTATAAACCTTCCAGCGCAAATTATGGTAAAATCTGGATCCAGATTGTTTGTATAGTTTAGGAGCACAACGGGGTCATACAGACATACACTATAAGGGATTTTTTTTAAATAAAATATAGATATTGTAGCACAGTCAGTGTGTCCATGTGTCTTTATTTGCATTGCAAACCTTTCGTAAAGATAACCTAGTTATGTAGATACATATGTATGTGCGTGTTTGTTATTTTAGCTTTGTGTTGTGTGTATACAGATTTGATATCAGCAGCTTTAAACTACTTTTTAGATTTAGATGTATTTTTTTAGGAGTTTGAAGTATTGCACTTACGTCTACTCCTAATCGGACATAGGCGCCTCCTAAGCTACGCCACAACATCCTGTCATGAACCAGCCTATCCGCATCCAGTCTTTCCCATTTTTATGGACATCTCTGCCTAACCCTTCGGGGATTACAGGCGTGGTGTTATGTTATAGACACTTAGTCATTCACATCAATAAGGAAGCTCAAGCCACATCTCTGGATAACTAAGAAAATAGACATTTCAGCAATGTATGGAAACGTATGAAAGCCTAGCATGTTACGCATGGTAATGTTATCACGCGATATCATAGGAATCTTATTGTGATTCATGTAATACCTGGATCCATAATGAAAGCTTATATCTAGGAAACGTGACGCTTTAGAATACGGTGTCTTGTACAATTCTTGTTTGTATTGATCTCAGTTATAAATTACTACCTACAGGTTTTAGACGAGGCTGTTATTTGAAAATGAAATGAAATGGCGGAAATTAAACACGTAAGGCGTCATACTACCCCGTTTTATTAAATTTTAGAGCATTTATTAATTGTGCTGAAATAAATGTTCTATTGTCCTGATCTCATTTCGTCAGCAGGTAGAACAGAAATCCCGATGTGCTAGATGGTGCTAAAAAACCATTTGTGATAATTAATTATATCAATGATTGGGCGGGCATCTTATATCGCATTAGTTTTCAATGAATTATTTAAAAGCAACCCATTGTTTGTTATAATGAAGTTTTATTTTTAGCGAGACTGTAGGATATAGACGGGGTTAAAAATAATCCAGACGGACTAGATTTATCTTGTAGGTATAAAATAACACATATTTTTGTCTGCATCGAGCAAGAGGCATAATACGTTTATCTCTCAAAAATCTTACGAAAGAGACTTTGGTCGATTAGTGAGAACGCAAAAGATAAAGTAAATACTTAGGTAAGGGAAATACAGGCCTCCTCTGTATGAGGGAGAAAGAGCTATAATCCACCACACGGGCCCAGTGCGGTTTGGCAGATGTCACATGTCTTCAGATTTTTGGTTCTACAACATGCCGGTTTCCTCACGATGTTTTCCTTCACCGTTTTGAAAGCAGTGGTGGTGATATAATTATGCAAAATAATGCGCCTGCCTGGGTTCGAGCCCACGACTTACTGCTCGTATGTCTGGGCCGCCACCACTGGACCGCCGCTGTTCTCCATAAAGGATAAACCTTTTCATTTTTAGATGCTCCGTTATTTTCATATCGTACACAAATCTCATATCAATAGCCCATTAGTTACTAAATTTTAATCGTAGATTTGCATAAAAGGGTCCTTTGGAGCCAACTGGGCAATTTACTTCACAAAAACAAACCCAATTAATTGAAACGGTTTTCGGCCTTGATCACCAATTAATTGCCTAAATCATTTCATTATTATATGCCTGTGAGGAAGCCGTAAGCATTTCAGTTCAATCCACCGAGACATTTACATGTCAATTTAATGTCGAATGAAGCTATACAAGCGTTAACTATCTATTTTATTTATGTTGGTATCTACAATACATAGGTATCACTATGCTGTCCGTTAAGGCACTCAACTCCAAATAAGTACTATAACAAGTACCTACCTAACTACTTATTAGTACCTACCGAAGAAAAACGGACTCGTCCCTCCAAGCAGAAAATTAGAATATTTTTTTTTTATTTGTCAGTTAATCTCTGATATTATTATGTTTTACTAGTTTCTTTAATTCACCTTTAATCAATAATCTAATCTCTTAGCTTAAATAAATGAAACTAAAATCTTTCAGAGCTTTCTCGCTAATTACGCCTAGCACGATTATTTTCATTACATTAATTTTTCATAAGTTTAATTAACGGAGTGGGATTACTTAAGCGACAGAAAGACGAATCAACTTAGCTAAAAGCAGCTGGTACGTTGCATAAGTTAATTTAAATTTTGGGAGATTTATTAACCTAAATTCTCCATTGACCAGGAGTTACTCAGCAATAATAAATCATTTCAAGAAGGTGGCGGAGGATTTAATTCTGATGAAGGAAGTTTGGTTGATTAGCAGCAGTCGGCAGCAGGCTGTCTGTGGAGGAGCCGCTTTTGTACAGGAAATGAATCGACAGACCAACGAACGTGCCATCAACTTTCCGTGCAGATTACGCCAACTTGGCTCTGCAGATTATGGAGGACCCACCCACATACTTTCGCACTGAATTAATTTTACTATTAAGCTTAGCAACTCGTTATAAATTATCGGTAAAGTAAGTATTGCCTTCCATAAAAACGCGCTGCAATGTGCTCGTAGATTAATTTACGAATAAAGAATCTTTTAATAACATAAAAGATTCTTCCGAGAACAATCCAAACTAGTAACGGAAGCTAGATAAGGCGTGATGTAGACAAATGTCTAAAGTCAGAGTCCATAAACTTATAAGTCACTTTGGAGAAATTCCTTATTTGACACAAGCCCGTACCGCACGTAAACGTTTTCGAAAGAATCCAGAAATATTATACAAGGAAGGAGTCGCGGCCTACAAGGCTATAATACGCTACGATTCGGTTTAAAAAAATGTCGAGATATCTCGAGATTTGTCGGGTGCGAGCACCGCTTCCCTTGTCAATTAAGCCTGTCGTTCCAAAAGAGAACAAGCAATAAATAAGTCATCCCTGTCAGGACACGTACTAAGTGACATTATTTTTGAAGCGACGCGATCTTCAGACATTTTAAACTAGATAAATATTTAGAATTCCTTTGAAAAGGAAATGTAAACGTTATGAAAATCAAGTGCTTTGCAATTTATTCCGTCCGCTATTGTTTCCCTTTGCACATCAAACAAATTGTGTTGCGGAGATGGAACACAGCGGAAACAAACTATCTCCTTCAATCTTCTGTCGCAGTGACTGCAATATTTGTCGCTTACGATGTTTTTTCAGTAATAACTTGAATATGCCGATTAGATTTTTTAATTAAGTGACTTTATTCACGCTACGTTAATAAATGCCTGATTTTATTCTACCATAATAAACATGATGTAAAGTATCTGATCGAAACTGAAGTTTCTTATTCAACCAAACTAATCCATTGCCTCTAATGACTCCTTACAAATGCCGCAGCACTCGTAGTGGAAGCCAACGTAGTGCAACGCTCTTTAGCACTCGAATACGGCTGTCAAAGCGTGCTCAATATCGGTCACATGATAAAGCGTGTTCACTTCCTCAATGCCAAGAATGAACGCACGGTTGGTTCGTGTTATGTAAGCGCGTGCTAAGCGCCCACCGCCGCGCCGACGACGACCGACGACCCAACGCGATACGGCACGTGGGACCCCACCTTTATAAGCACAAGCAGTCACTTACTCATTTTACAATGGTCTGCCATTGAACCGATTCCACTTTAATGGCCACAGTTCCTATTAT
This sequence comes from Noctua janthe, assembly GCA_910589295.1. Lineage (NCBI taxonomy): Eukaryota > Metazoa > Arthropoda > Insecta > Lepidoptera > Noctuidae > Noctua > Noctua janthe. Next base: position 11,816,990 of record OU342552.1, read on the forward strand.
TCGGTACACCTTTAATTATTTATTAGCTGTGATTAAGTTCTAACTAAGCAGCACATTTATATGCGAAGTAAAACATTAACATGGTTTGATTTTAATACAGATTTGGTTAGTGTTAAAATAGCTATGATTTAATATCATAAGTTTATTTAATTTTCGTTGTATAGGTACTTTGGGAAGCGCCACTACATAAGAGCTCCCAGCGACATATTGTAAACAGAAAATAAATAATGCTGGGAGGTCCAGAGAGAGGCACTACAGTGAACAGATACTAAAGACTTTACAAGTTTTAATGTAAAACACGTTTTTTGTACGCCTACATTAACACGGAGTCGTCTTTACAAATGTAAGAAACTTTTTAACGATATCGTTAAGCTTTAGGACATCGAGCTCACGATATTGCCGCGCGTAGGCAAGTCTATATAAATCATGACTAAACATTTTAGAATCTCATTACAAAAGGAACGCAAGCCTAATAAATTATTTATAATTTATGGATATAGGAAGATGCTTCGACTGCATTTTACACCTTCATTTGCTTACTGATAAGCTTATTATAATTACAAAGGGGAGCCATCTACTGCAAGCCTCTTTGAGGGTACTGCAATTAGAATGTAATAACTCTTATGCATCACTCACCAGTTGTGATGAGCCACAAAGGGTCAAAAAACCAACTCAAAAAATACTTAATATGTTAACCCTAGCCTGACATAAAGTGTCAAGCTGTAGATAACATAATGATGCAGGCCCTTACTAATATTTTTTAACACAGTTTTTTTTGCAGTTTTGTACCAAATCACATTTTAAGCGTAACATCTTGGAATATTGTTAAACAAAAAGGTTATTTCTCCGTAAAAGTGCTTATTATAGCAGCTGTTATTCGATAACCTGCGTAATGGACTTAACAAACTAAGACCACCAATTTCGCTTTCAAAATACAACTTCGCTAACAAAATCTGAAGCAAACACTTGTTTCATTCTTGTTCGCAGCAAAATTACACATAAAGAAAACATTTATTTAAGAAGTATTTCCTTTCAGAAAGTGGGAACAATCTCGAAATAGACGGAGAAAATTGCGCTAACAAGGTTCTAATCCTACTAATCCCCGAAGAGCGCTCGAGGGGAAATGATGCTTTGTGGGACTGAATAAAATATGAAAACCAGTTCACAAAGACATACGTACATGAAACTGAGCAGGATGTATGTTAACAAACCCTTCTGTGGCCATGCTGGAGTAATTCAAAGGATGTTTAAGACATTCTACCTCCTTAAGGACACCTTGCTATAAGTACCCATTTTACCTGCCCCTGCCCTGTCCTCGGCTTGCCAATTCGTCTGCCAGAAATAAGGCCATGTTTACTTCTCTCAAAGCGAACTTTACTGCCACAAGTGTGTGTGGATTCTGTTCAAATAATCTTTTGTAAATCAAGTAAACCTCGTCTGGATTGTGTGGTTTAAGTCGCGAATTGATATTTTGGTGGAATAATGAGAAATAGGCTGAAAACGTTTGCAGTGTAGCCTTGTAGTTGAGTTTTGGCGTAACTACACCTATGTATTTTACGCATATTGGGGCAGGCAGCTAGTAATTCAGGCAGATATTTCGAATAAGAGCGAGCTTTACCTCACTACCTAGCACGTTTTAACACACAATTCCGTACCTACATAATAAATCTCTAATCTTCTTGTTGCTAACTAAAACAGCGTAAAAATAAAAAGCTGTCAAAACATTTTTTGTATAACAACATTGTTACATTCCATCCAGCCACTCGATTTATAAGTATTGGCCACACAATTGTTCGAGAGGCCATAACAATAGTTTATGAACCCGCAGCCGCTTTTAACCATTATTTCCTTTAATGAATTACTGCTTTACACCTGCACACGACACGGTGTAAGGTTACGCATTCCTTCAGTTTCCTGGTAAATACGTGGCGTTACTGCAAACAAAGACATTTAAGATTGTAACATTCCCCACAATAGTACGAATCAGATGTAAAGCGGCTGCAACTCAACTCTTGCCTTAAAATAAAAGATTCGCTCTTCTCTCGATCGTAATTGTTCATCATCATCTGCCTAGCCTTTTCCCAACTAAATTGGGTTCGGCTTCCAGTCTAACCGGATGCTGCTGCATACCAGTATTTTACATGGAGCGACTGCCTGTCTGACTTCCACTACCCAGTTAGTACTGGGTAATACGATACCCCTTGGTAAGACTGGTTGTCAGACTTTTTTGGGCCACTGACTGCCTAACGACTGTCAAAGATCTACAAATGACAGCCGGGACCAACGGCTTAACGTGCTTTTCGAGGCACGGAGGAAACTCGGTATGTAATGAGTGGTCACCCATCCACAGACCAACCTAGGCAAGCAGAGCTTAACCTAAAGATCGACCCGAGCGGCTGTTATTATTTAGCCACGAGCTCCAACGATCGTAATTGTTGATAGGCTAAATTGCTTAGTTAAGTTATAAGTGAAAATCGACTGCGATTCAGTCTTATACTTATGCTTAGATATAAAATGGCGTCACGTAGAGTATAAGCTCATAGCTGGGAGCTTGGGACAGCACTCGATATGGCGAGGCGTGGCGGATTTGCACTGCCAGCGATAAATGATCTCCTGATCGGTTATACTCGCCAACCTGAATGGCAAGGTTATACGACAACACTTACGAGATCGCATATCATAATTCTGCGCTCCCATGAAAATATTTCTGCTTTAAAATAAACTGGATTTAAAGTAAGCGGTGTAGTAATTCAGTGCAATTTAAATGTAATTCCTGTATTTAAATGCGGCTCACATCTGTCGGTATCCGTATAGATTGTGAAGCGAGAATGCATGTATTTAAGTTTTATAAAATGATTCATTAATGTTATAGCTTTAATTAAGAGAAACGTTGATTAAAAGCCAGAATACTCAATTCATGATTTGAAATATGAAAGCTCATTTATAAAATAGATTGAAATGTGAATAACAAATAGGTAATGCCATTTTAAGAGGCCGTAGTCATCGTTAGCATGAATGAAATAATTTATTTAAATCAGATGGATGGTATTTCGGTATGTCGATCCAGCCATGCGAAGCGTGCACTTTGGCAACAGGCATACTATGATAATTTAGAAATTCTATAAATATTGAATATAAGCTTTCCATAACCCATCTTTTCTACGCTATTCCCAGTTAATAGTGGCCTTGGTTGGTCATTAACTGACACGGAAAGGATTGTAGCAGTTTTCGTTATGTTGTGTCTGCTTCATTCATAATCATCATTTAAGCCGAAAGACGTCCACTGCTGGACATAGGCCTCCCCCAAGTGTCGCCATATTGACCGGTCCCGTGCGTCTCGTATCCAGCGGATCCCTGCAACCTTTACCAGGTCGTCGGTCCACCTAGTGGGAGGCCTTGCAACGCAACGTCTTCCAGTTCGCGGTCGCCACTCCAGAACTTTCCGGCCCCATCGGCCATCCATTTTGCGAGCAATGTGCCCTGCACACTGCCACTTAAGTTTGGCTATTCTTGTTTCTGCTTACCCCATCGGAAAAGGGCTTGAGTGTATTTTTGTTTAAAATATCTTAACTACATAATAGGTATAAAGCTGAAAATGCGTTGTTAGTTTTCATCTTGTTCGTACGCATTTCTCTCGGGTGTCGTAAGACGGGAATAAGATAGCACCAAGTCAGATTATCAAGCAACTATAATTGTGTGTTATTCATAACATAACATAACATCACGACTGTAGTCCCCGAACGGTTAGGCAGAAGTATACCTAATAGTAAACCCACATTTCGCCAGTTATGTTTAAGTCCCATGTAATAGGGGGAGAGACTATTGCCATCAACTGGGCACAAATTCAGACTCCCCGTGGCTGCTACTGAGAAATTCCTGATTTAAAAATCCAATAACCCAGGACCCCATGCTCACCACTCGCGATTGCGACGACAAGACAAACGACGCAGTGCGTTAATCATATCTTAATTAATTAAAAAGTGACATTTGGATGGTCCTTTAAGTAATTATCAATTAAATAAATCAATAGATAATACCCATCTCGTTGGTATAGTGGTCGCAAGCGCTACTTATGTGCATGAGGTTCTGGATTCGATTCCCAGGTTGGAATTGTTTTTCCAAAAGTAACTTCTCAGAGGTAGCCCGAAGTTTGTATTTGCGCTCAGTGATACCGCTTGTTAGGTACACTATGGTTTACCTCTGTCTAACCCCTAAAAATACAGGCGTGATGTCATGTGATGATGTTAAATAAATATATTATACAGGGTGTAAACTTACCCTTCACGAGGCCGTCAACCAATCACTCTGTACATCAAACTAAGTAACTTTACGCAAAAATTATTGCTGGGAAACGACTTTTTTTTTTGGGGTGAAAAATCACGTTTTACGGTAGGACTAGACGGAAAGCATTTAAAGCATTATGCTGGTGGATGGATTGAATAGTACAGGGGTCGTGAAGGCATTTAAAGTAAAAATCTTACATTAAAAACATGTATTAAAAAAAAAAACTTTTGAAAAAGTTGGAACTTCCCAGTTGGTTCCCAGGTTTGGTCTAGAACAAAAAAAATATTGCAAAGTCGGGGAGAACAAGTGCCTTTCGGCTTCGTTAAGGGTCTATTTACACCCTTTAGTTCATCTTTATCAGCTTTTTCCCAGTTTAGTAGGAGTTATTTTGAAGAGGGATGAGTGTAAGTTATGTAATATGTATAATTTTATCACATCACTGCGAAATACTGTCGCAGGACACGATATTTGTCACATGGGCAAGATTGTGTCATGTTCGAAAGTGAGATTCACATTTACAAAATCTACTTCATCGTTATAAGCAAGTACTACAGTTACCTACCTACACATAATTATAGACTGCGTTAAAAATTATTTACTCAATCATACATATCACAGAAAAATCAAAACGAAAAACTGACGTTTATGCCTGCACATAACGACGTTGGAAATACTATACCTGGATTTTTTTTTTTTTTTTCTATTTTGTTCTGATTAAGACGTTAACGAGACGACGACGTGTTCGATATTAACGTCTTGATCTGAAATTCCCCAAATCGCCAGATTAACCTTAAATAATACTAAAGTAGAGATCTTAGTTCTTATCAAAATCAGGTTCGAGACACCTTAGAGTATTTTTCGCTATTCGTCATAGTTTCGGATTTGGTAATCCACGCTCACTTGAAGAATCAACCTGTATACCTTACAGACTAACATACATACGATAAAATACAAATTGTGTTTGTAAATAGAACCTTAAAACTATGTTTGTTACGTTATATTATGTTGTTGTGTTATGTTTGTTGTAATAAAACTACTATTTCGCTTGCGGTTATTGTCTAGTGCAACGCCGCCGGCGCCGCCGCTGTCGTCTCCGGTACGCGGTTATGACTAAAACCTTCATAAGCAATAGCCTTTCAAACTAATTGCATAGTATTTAAAAATAAAAGGGTCATGTCATTTGTGTAAATGTCTAAAAATTATGCCATTAATAATTATAGTTTTCCATAATGCTTCAAATTATAAAGTACATAACTTTCAAACCTAAAATACTTACACCTATGGTGATACACTATTCCAAAGGGTTTACAATAGATAAAGACTCTCCAGGTATGGCTTACAAGACACCCGTTGTAGGAGCAGGTGGAGTTTGCTCGAAAATATTGTACAATGGAACGAGCGGCAAAGACCGCGTTTACGACGGACCTGGTTTAAGAAGAGCCAAAGCTCCCGGAAAATGTCGCATGGGTTTCATTCCAGAAGAATGGTTCCTTTTCTTCAAACCTATAACTGGTGTAACTGGCCCTTACATACTTATGTTAGGTCTTGGCAATTATATAGCAAGCAAAGAAATATTAGTAATGGAACATGAATATTATTTGGGGATATCAGTGTTCCTAGTGCTATATATAGTCACGACTAAGTTCGGATCAGCTATTGGTTCAGCTCTAGATAAGGGGGTAGATGAATTTGCCAAAGAGTTAGAACAAGGTAGAAACAATGAGATTGCTGTTAAGCAAAAACAAATTCAAGATGCTAAAACTGCCATCTGGAGAGCGGAAGGACAGAAAGACTTGATGGAGGCTAAAAAAGAAAATGTGAAGATACAGTTAGAAGCAATTTACAGAGAGCGGCAGATGATTGTGTTTAAAACTGTCAAAAGACGAATGGAATATCACCTAAAACAACACTGGGCAACGACACGTATAAGACACAAATGGATGGTAAGATGGATCTTGAAACAGGTTCATGAAGGAATTACCCCTGAATTTAAAAGCAGGGTGATGGCCCATGCTATAGAAAATTTGGCAGTTTTAGCAGACAAATATGAAGCTGGAGCCGGCAAGAAATAATCGACAGTCCTCGCTTACTGTGTCTTGTGATTTTGGCCGACGAAGATATACAGTAACAGTTTTATGTATTCTAGTAATCAACATACCTATTAGTTTTTACGACACTGTGATTTTCAAATTTCACGCTTTGGTGACCGCATCAGTTTTGATATTGAGATCGTAATACCTAACCTAGCACTATGTGTAGGAACTTGTATTAACTGTGGTGACCGAAACATGTTTTCAAATATTAATTTGATTTCTATTTTATTGTTAGTTCGTATTTTAGAACTACCCAATGCGGTGGTGTGCATTGATCATTTGAGTAAGTTTACGATTTCATTGATAACTATTAATGTTTATTAATAAACTAAATTATAAAATAAAGTTTGTCTTTACGTTTGAATGTCAGAAAAAAAAGCGAAGCTACAGTCACTGACACAAGGCATAATAACACGTGAAAGTACTGTAGATACATATATATATATTATATAGGTACTGTAATCGGTTCAGTAATTTGTTTCTTTTTTTCCTATAATACGTATTTTTTCTTCTTGGGCCACGTTAATGACATGATGATCCCTTAATAACTTCTTAGTCCAAGAGTCCAGGGCCACCAGACCTTTCCTTATTTTCTCAGAAACCAAATGTGTGACATCAAGTAGTGTTGGTATGTACTGTGAACGTATGCATACCTGCTCACTGGTGCCGACGGCCAATTGTTAGATATTAGGTGCTAAAGTTGCGTAAAATAATACTTTTTTTTTAAAGCCTGGGTGCTGATTTTTATATATGTTACAGAAAATATTGTTAAAAATTAATAATCAACACTGCCAGACACCTTCCGTTGACGGAAATTTCTGCCAGACGCTTTAAAGCGCGGAAAAAATAACGTGAAATATCAAGTCAGTTTTTTTAAATATTTGATACTCGTAAGAGTTTTCTTAATAGCCATTGTAAGCAGTCAGAACAATTGTAGGGTCGCAATTAATCATTTTTGTATGGGTTCAATAAACCTATGCGTTCCATCAGCGAAATTAATTGTGTCTCAGGGATGTTTGACCCAACTATGATTGGTCTGGCTCAAAATAAGTACTGAAATGATTTCCTGAGTATCAAATATAAACATTAAGTCTCAGGCTATAGATAAAATTTCATTTTTTTCCGCAGAAGTGCCTGGCAGAAATTCCTGTCGACCTAAAGCATCTGGCAGTGGTATTAATACATTTTTAACAATCTTCTAAACAATATATTAAAAAAAAAGCTTCAAGAAAAAATAGTATTTTTTTTACGCAACTTTAGCATCTGATATCTAAAAATTGTCCGTCGGCTCAAGTTAGCAGGTATGCATACGTTCATAGTACATACAAACAGTACTTGTTACCACGCATTTAGTTAATGAGAAAGTAAGTTAGGTCTGGCGGTCCTGGGGTCTTGCTCTATCTAGTTACAAATTGTTGTCGGCACAGTTGGCGCAGTGGCTGAGCGATCGGATGCTGCGCTGCGTGTCGCGGGTTCGATTCCCGCACGGAACAAATATTTGTATGATCTACAGGTAGTTGTTCCGGGTCTGGCTGTTTGTGTATGTGAGTTTAAATGTTTGTAAACGCACCCACGATACAGGAGAAATTCCTAGTGTGGGGCAATGTTTTTAAAAAAAAAAAAAAAAATGTAAAAATTAATTCATGAAAAGAATTGGTATACTACAACTAAAAAGGGTTAAATAAAAAGTCAATGAAACAAAGTCTTCCGAAAGTTGAGTTTATTTTAGACTTGTTTAGTATTTTTTCCAGAGGTAAATCTGGATACACATTATTTATCAAAGAGCAAAATATTAAGCAATTTTCAAATAAATTCCTTTGTACTACATATGGATCCTCTCAGTTATTTCTTTCTCACACATCGGGCTCACGTTGGTAATAGGTAGATTGATAAACTAGATAGTGCAAGTAACAAAATAACCTTAGGGTGCTTACCATCTTCATTCTTTTACTGTACATGAATGAAACGGAAGTGATTCATTGAATTTATGAGAATTTACACTTGGAAAACACATATAAGCTTATATGTGCTCATATTTTGTGGTCCAACATTTTTTTAGTTGAGATAAATAACACTGACTGGGACGTGCGCTGCAAATTTCAGCCAAACTCCTGGAATTGTTTCAAGAATAACCAGAACGATCAACACAGGTACGTGTACGGTATTAAAAAAATCGTATGTCACCCAAAGAGCTATGACTATCTAGAATTCTAGATATAAAGCGCAGGCCACATCGACAGCTAGCGAGCGAGCGAGCTGGGCGAGCATCGTTTCTCCTCTTTTCATACTTCGATTCGGCGCTTTCGGTATCTGTGGTGTATGAATAAAGGTGAAACGATACTCGCCCGGCTCGCTCGCTAGCTCGGTGTGACTTGCGGTTTAACAGAGCGAACGCCAAACAGTAGAATACTTATACCAAACGGACTGATGCCGCCATCATATTTAGCAACACAATTTCCATGGATAATTTTGCAAATGCGCCTTTTTATCTATGTCATTTAACGCCAAAAGAATCATAGTGCATAATAAGATATAATATAATCATAACCCCGTATTCCCCGATTCTCGGTACTGGTTCACTGGATTTCTGCGATGTATTTTCAAGTTACGCGATTATTAATTTTACCCTTTTTTTCATAGATTTTATTACGACCTTAATTTGCAAACCTGCAATACTTTTCAATACGGCGGCTGCTCTTTAAGTTATAATAGTTTCACTATGCTTACGGAGTGTAGTGATTTTTGTTTTGGTAAGTTGTCAAAAAAAAAAAAAGAAATATGTATACGGATGATACCTTTAGGTGTGTGGCAAAACTCACGCCGCCTTTTTTCAGTGCTTTTATAAAACAAACACCAAAGTTTGCGACCGACTCTCACTCTCAACGTCTTCCGCGTGCCAATACATCCATGTAGGACACAAGGTCGTTGACTGACTATTAAACTAAACCCTCCTTAAATTTATTTTGCAAACTCGTATCACGATGGCGGTAACCAGTAAATTAGCAAAGTGAGTTAATCTGCTCAAAAGCCAAGGTCCGTGACTGGATATTTCCCAAAACAAATAAGGCACACATGAGTACTGTAAATCAATGGAGTAAAGCTTGCCATTGTCTTGTCTTATTTTAATCGAAAGAACTGAAAGTCACGTCTTTGCCCAGCTGTGGGCGAGACTAGCTGACATGTGTAACATTATTTTATAGAAGTTGGGGCCCAAAATTTATCTCCTCAGAAAATGGACAAATTAGCACCGGAAGTTGTATGTCGTCTTCAACCAGAGTTTGGGTCGTGCTTTGACTATCAACCACAGTAAGTTTGATTATTTTTTTTTTTTACATTATTTTTCCTATAGCTGGTAAGGGTGCAACTAGATAACGATCATCATCTGCCGAGCCTTTTACAACTATGTCGGAGTCGGGTTCCAGGCTAATATTTTATGCAGCTGAATATTTTAGATGAAGCAACTGCCTATCTGACCTCCACAACCCAGTGCAATACCCTTGTCCTCATGTCTTACTTTGATAAGGTTGGGACATTGGGCCACTGACTAACTGTGACGACTGTCAAAATTCTACAAATGACAGCCGGCACCAACGGCTTAACGTGCTTTCGAACTCGGTATGTAATAAATGGTAATTCATCCACAGACCAACCTCGGCAACCGCTGCTTAACCTTGAAGATCGATCCGTGCGGATATTATGATTTAGCCTCGAGCTCCTCTTAGATAACGATCGAACGTCTTTACTAGTAGATAGGTATATAGGTATTGTTTCGATGTAACTTCGATCGACTGCGTTCTGGGCGCACTCTAGTCTCGCTGTGTTATCACCACAATATAACATACTATTGTTGTAGATCTTCAGCTCTTATCCATCAAAAAACCTTCAGCATTTACTATCGGCACAATCAGTTCAGGTTGACGAGCTAAGCCGACCGGCTTTTTCCCGAACGCATATTTACTTATTGGTAGGTAGGTCCTTGATTTTGAGGCCCGGCTGTGCCAAACCTTTAACATGATTATATTAACCTGCAGGTACTACTACGACATTTCTACTCGAACATGCAAAGGCTTCTCTTACAGCGGCTGCGGCGGTAATCCTAACAAATTCGACAACCAGTTTACATGCATCGATTTCTGCGAATCTGTCGTGCCGGAATATGAGTTGGCTGAAACTGGGAGCTAAAATAATAAGTTTATTCCTCTTGTTTTTTATTTGTGAATTATATTTATTACTTGCCCGCAACCATTTAACTAAATAGGGAAGTAAATGGGAAATTCCTAGTGTGGGGCAACGTTTTTTTGATTAAATAAAAAAAAAGTAATATTTACTTATTACTACACTTATTGCAAATAATTTTTTAGGCAATTAACTTTAGTAATATGTCCCTACTAGCTTCTGCCCGTGGCTTCGCCCGCGTGGATTTCGGGAATTGCCTACGGAATCTTACTTCTGGGTTAATAAGTAATCTATGTATGCATAGTCCATACATAGATTTACATGTACTTGCTCATAACTTGCACTTGACCAATCAAATGGTTTATTATTAATATATTTATATACACAACATACACATACTTCACACACACACACACACACGCACACACACACACACACACACGCTTCACATACTTTAACATAATATTTAATAGCAATGTCCCGTATCAGGAGCCAACGCGAAAATCGGTGGAATAAACCATATTTACAGACACGTCTACCTCAGAAAAATTCCACCTACTTAGTAATAGGTAAGTCCCCGCCCCGCACGCCCCGCGCAACACTGCGCGGCATGCGCCCGTCTACGTGAGCTTCGAAGCCCTATTTGACTATATTGGGGGATGATTTTGGAAAAACTAATACTCATGTCTTATAATTTTAATTGAAAAGTGTGTACACCAATTTTCGAGTCAATCGACCCAGCAAATATTAAGTTTCACAGAAAATTCAACACCCCATTTTACCCTCTTAGGGGTGGAATTCCGAAAAACCCTTATTTAGCTGGTACCTACTCTTAATAAAGAATACACCCTCCAAAGTTCATGTCTCTAGGACCAGCGGTTTGGCCTGTGCGTTAATATATCAGTCAGGACATTAAATTTTAAATTGGGGGATGATTTTGGAAAAACTGTGATACACGGATCTCATAAATTTAACTAAAAAGTATGTACACAAATTTTCAAGTCAAACGACTCTGAGAATAATAAGTTTCACAGAAAATTAAACACCCCATTTCACCCTCTTAGGGGTAGAATTTCGAAAAATCCTTTCTTAGTGGATACCTACTCGTCACAAAGAGTATACTGTCCAAATTTCATGTCTCTAGGACCAGCAGTTTGGGCTGTGCGTTGATATATAAGTCAGTCAGTCAGGAGTTTGAATGTTATAAGTATAGATTTAAATCGGATTTTGTTAACAGTTACAGTCGGCGTTGGCAAAAAAAAAAGTGTGTGGGAACACGTAAGTGAGGTGGCAAGGAAGCATCAGTTAATTGACATCTTAGAATAAGTCATCTAAAATAAAACCAATTATTGAATCTTATCTAGTCTTAAAAGAAAAAATCTATAGAAATGGAAAGCGATACTATGAAAAGCGAGTGAATGATCCATTGCGGTCGACAATGATTGACCTGAACGAGTTCGCCGGTCTTCGTCGTACCGAGTCACGATTCAATGAAAGTATTATTTGAGCCCATGGCTTCATCTTCTTAGATGATAGCCGATACATTGCTCCACACTAACATTAGACAGGTAGTAAGTACTATTTTAACTGCACAAACACGACGGAACTTTAGGAGTCACAGTTTAGGCGAAGATTACCGGCCCTTATAATATAATAGTCTTACTTTTGCATTAACTTACTGAAAAACTAAAAGCTCAAAATTCTTTTATATTTAAATTCAAAAGGGAATAACTGAACGTTTCAAATAATTTAATATTCCTCTTCATAAAATTAACAAACCACCGCGTCCCAGCCACACTTACAACTTACATAATATTTTTATTGTCTTCATCTTACGGAGCTGTCATTAAATAATCCCGTTAAGGTCACGCCAACTGAAGGGTGGCCTGGACGCGAGAGAGAACGCAAGTCTGACTTGTGAGCAAGGTCGTTGGAACGCGACGACGCGGGCGCACGGGCGCAAGATGCGACGAACGCCGTTCAGCTGCGGCTTCCTACAATAATTACATTGGGCCATCGCCCTCAATTAGAGACGCTCACGTTCGAATGACTAGCTCCGAGCGTTCCAGCGAAGCAACTGAGTTCGCTCGCACTTAACGCTAGAGATATACGTTCACGTGCACTCATGAAACCGGTCCGGCGGGCGAGCCGGTTGGAATCCCGAGAAGAGCACTCGGACCTAATAAGTATGTGGACTCACCTTTGATGACTAAGCATGCTGTTATATCCGATATAATGCAGCCCCAGAACCCAGTCTCGGCATTTTTCATTGAAGAAAAGATAAAAAGCTGTCGGACGTACGCCCATGCGCATGGTAGATCTCTGCTATAAGATAGTAGAAGTAAACACGCAAAGGCCAGTAAAATAAAGCTTACTTTGAAAGAGACAAAGTTAATTCTACAGATATAATTGAGCTGAACAGTGAGAGCCAGAACACGATTGTTGGTCTAGACATTCCGTCATAAGTAGTCGTGTTATAGACATGTAATACGATTGAAAAGACTGACAGATTTAAGTTGATATCCAATTTCCTGATGGATCAGGCTGAGTTTACATGACGAAGAAGAGGTACCTATTTTAAAGCTGAATTACATGACATATATTATTTAAAAAAATATGAAAATCCAGCTAACATTTTAGTTAATTTCGTCAAGGAGTTACTATGTGTTAGAAATTCCGTTCTCAGTAATCTTAGGAGTCTGTATACTTTGCAATGTTTCATTCAAAAATGATTAATACTTGAACTTTGCTGCTGAAAATAGTAAAATATTCCAGATCCGGAACAGATTATTTGACAACAGATGGGTAAATAAGTCTATTAACACGGAGCCCTCTACATCTAATTACTTAAGTGTCATTACCACCGGATCTGGTAACATAGATCTTTGTATGGTAATGAAAGATGAGTTGACCGTAATTATATACGTTTTCACGAGTCAGGAGTGCTAAGTAATCGGGTAAGTGGTAATCTGAGAGAGAGAAAAAAGCCTGACATAGCGGCTACCCCGAAATAAATTAAATTATCGCGGCCCCTTTCTATTTGTCTTCAAGTCTGCGAATGTTGACTGCTAATCTTACAAGGCTTTCTTCACAAAATCCCTGAAAATCTTAATCGTTCTCATCGAATTTAACAATTAAATGTACGCTCTAAGGTAAGAGCTGTTATAGCTCAAGACTCCGCGATATTCGTATTATAACGTGTTAATTATAAAATATATTAAAAATTATCATTAATTAGGAGCTCGTGGCTAAACAATAACAGCCGCTCGTGTCGATCTTTAGGTTAAGCCGCGCTTGCTTAGGTTGGTCGTGGATGGGTGACCGCCCATTACATACCGAGTTTCCTCCGTGCCTCGGAAAGCACGTTAAGCCGTTGGTCCCGGCTGTCATTTGTAGATTTTTGACAGTCGTTACAGGTAGTCAGGGACCCGAAAGTCTGACAACCAGTCTTACCAAGGAGTATCGTATTACCCAGTACTAATTGGGTTGTGGAGGTTAGATAGGCAGTCGCTCCATGTAAAATACTGGTATTCCGCTGAATCCGGTTGGACTGAAAGACGACCCCAACATAGTTGAGAAGAGGCTAGGCAGATGATGATTTTTATTAATTTGGTATATTCTCCATTCTCTTACTGTAAAGTGTATTTAAATAAAGTCGGAGAATCCTTTATAATTAATGGCTCTATCATACAATTTTTATTTTTTAGGTCTTTCCAGTAGACCATCTAGCTTGACATTCTTAACCTCTAATAACATATTTACAGCCCATTTTCGGCGAAATATGGCTTATAACAAGGTATTATTTAACTTGCAATGATTGTATGTTCGTTTAAGTCAAATCTTGCAACAGAATTTAACAACAGTATCACCAACCGAATGATCTGAAATTTTGCATACATGTTTAGTATAGATGACAATGCATGGTTAACTAAGTAACGTCATTCTAAATCCAATATGGCGGACTCCCAAAGATGGTGGATTAGTAATTTTTTTATGCACCCCGTAATATGAGTATCAATGAAAAGGGTTAGCTGAGAAGAATACGAAAAAAATGACGTCACACCTATATTTAAAAGCTTGTTTTTCTTCTAATAATTTAGTCTCAATATTGTATTAAAAAAAAGAAGTAGCGAGTCAACCCCAATACAAGTATTTTTAATTACTTACTGGGGCTCTCTCAACTCATGTATAGCATGTATCTTTTGAGACACATTAAACATTTTATTTTATTTATTTATTTGTTTTTATAAATGTTTTTTTTACTATAAACTTTTTTTATAGTTCAGTCATGAACAATCCTGAGAAGTGTTTCTTATAAGCATAATCAGCCTATGATGTTCTCACTGCTGGGACACAGTTCCCATCTCCATGAAAGGAAGTCAGCTGTTAGTCTGTAATCCGCAACGTGCTGGTAGGTAGATGGCACATATCTCCGATGTTCTTCTTCACCACATTTCCTAACCACACGATAAAGGAGAAAAGGAAGACCACAATTCCTTTAATAATAATCTTCGATATCACACATGCCGGAGATGAAAGCGTACAAAAGATGATTGATGATTTTGAGATTTTTAGTATTGTGTAAAAAATATTTCGAATTAATATAGAAGAGGACAGGTGGCTAAAACCGCATTGGTTGGTATACCGTTAAGCAATCAGTACGGCTCATTCCGGGCCCTTGAGAAAACTACCTGCGAAGCCGTGGAGCCAATTATAACCAACACACAGCTGATATTCTTGGACTCGCTATAATCTTTACTACCACAATATAATACTTAACTATTTATGAATGTTATCGCTTGATCCTAGGAAATAGGTACTTTGTTTTTAATCCAGTATGAAAAATCAAAATCAAAAAAATAAATAAAAAATCAAGACCAAAATCCATCATCAAAAAACCAAATTCATCATTCAAAATCAGAGGCCCATAAAAACTCTGACACCAGGTTAGGAACTAACCACACGATAAACAACATCATTCAAAATTAGCTTTTCTGTAAGAAAATCCAATTCTGGGTTATACTCGCCATTGTACATAAGCTATGTTGTTACAGTTTGTATGTATCTATATTTGTTATTTTGTGTGCAATAAAGAATAAAAATAAAGGTAAGCGCACACACAAATGTGTTAAACTGAAGGAAATTAATTAGTTTAGTAACTATGTTTATTGGTTCTCAACTTAAATTGTCTGTATACAGGGTGTAAACAGACCCTTCACATACCCGTCAACCAAGCATTCTGTACATCAAACTAAGTAACTCTACGCAAAAATTATTGCTGGGAAACGACATTTTTTTTGGGGTGAAAAATCACGCTTTACGGTAGGACTCGATAGAAAGCACTCAAAATATTGTGCTGATGGATGGATTGACTAGTACGGGGGTCGTGGAGGTGTGTAAAGTAAAAATCTTACATTAAAAACATGTATTAAAAAAAAACTTGTGAAAAAGTGGGAACTTTGACCCCCAATATCTCCGTAACTAGAAGGTTCCCAGGTATGGTCTAGAACAAAAAAAATATCGCAAAGACAGGGAGAACAAGTGCCTTTCGGTTATGTTAAGTGTCCATTTACACCCTTTGTAATATTATACTCTCTCTTGGCAGTTGTTTAAAATGGCCATAACACGTCTAATTGACGCGGTGTGTCAGTTTGATAAGCAATTATATTCCTAGACTGTTTTGACAGTCAAACGCGTAAAAATACTTTGGTATTTTTACGCGTTTGACAAAGATGTACTTAATATATATTTATAGGTACATAATAGAATTTGTAGTCGGGTGTTTTGATGCTTTTAATTAAATGTTACTTATTTAGGTTGCATCGTGATAGAAATTTCATTAGGTATTCATGATAAAATCATTACTAAATTACAACTATTCTGGAAATAATCTTATCTATTATCATTTGCTTGAAATGGTCATATTCTCGCGATATCAAGGTTAATTGGTAAAGAATGTCTTGTTGCATAAAGTCCGCCTATAGATATTATAATCTACATTAACTTTCCAAAAACAATAAGTTGTTTTATCATTGACTTGATCTTGACAGATCCCCCTTAAATCATTCGGACGAACAGAAAGTGTTTGTTGTGAAAAAAATCTAAATTGAAAATCTTAAACTGAACTAACAGCTAACAAACTACACGTTCAGTAACATTCCATACAAGCATAGACTAAAGACATCACACGCCCACCACGAGTAGTCACCCTAGTTGCCGGTTGATGCTACCGATCAGCTGGCTTGACGTTGAATGAACGATAACTGTTCGTAGGTGGCAGTCAGTACCCAGCCGCAGATAAGCACTTCTTAGAAAAAGTTTAGCGTTGTATCGTCGTCTCTCTCACTCATTTACAATTTTCATCATATTTCCTAAACTAATTAATTTATCGACCTAAATCCTTTTAAATTAGTGACCATAATGACCATAGTGTCACCTGTCGTTTGACACTATTTTCATTAAAACATCTGCACTAATTCACATTTTCAACTTTCGTACTTAATTATAAAGTCGTAATTCGCCGAGGAAAATTTTTGCTTTTTCCGACAACATGTAAAGTTATGTTCTCACTTATTAATTAGTCAAGTCATTAACCCCTTAAAAAGAATTTTCAACTGTCATATCAATAACTTTGAAAAGTTTCCTCGGCGCCGTCTTCAATATTCATTTTGACCTCATTTTCGTTATCAGTGACCACGAAAACCACGAAAACGATACCCATGACGGAAAAACCAAAAATGTTCTCAAATGTTTACGTCAGAATCGAGTACACCGGCTTCCTACATATCATTATCACTGTCGTTACGGAACAAATCCATTTTATAACACTTGTTTTCTTCAATTATACGAGTACAACACACACTGCGTTATACGGTCGGTTACTTTTGATTATCTCCCGAAATAGAAAGGTAGCAATCAACAGTAACCGTTTGACATTTACCTTACTAAACGTAAGAAACAAAACGTTTCAGAAAAGCTTTCTTTGTTTTTTCTATGAAACAATTTATCTATGGTAAGCGGTTGACTCTGCGAGAGACAGGTAGGTGACGTGGATAAGATATTCCCTACTAGAGATAGGCATATTAACTAACAGTTTTACGTAAGTAAGTTATAGAAAACGGCCGTTAGTCTATAACCAACAACTGGGGCTAGACAAAAAGTTCGCATACACAAAGGGAGATAGAAGAAATATATTTCTGTGTCGTTAACTCTTGGTGTTCTCTGACTTCGGTCGTTAAAATCACTTTCTAAGGCGATTCTCACACGACAACGCTCGTCCGCGCGGACGGGCGGTGAAGCAGATCTCTAATCATATTCATTGGTTTGTTTGATATCCGTTGATACGTAACGCAAGTACAATGCAAGACCGCGAGCACGAGCGGCGTTTCTCCTGCTCGCGCGCACAAAATCCGCTTCACCGCCTCCTCGATATGTCAATGTTACACCCAAGTTCAGTGGTGTAGTTATTACAGCAACTGAATATTAACGTCACAACACTCGTAGCCTCGTACCACGCAGTTCGATCAAAACTTGATGAGTTAGTTCAATTGACAATAGTTCCATTTCAGATGGAGATAAAGCTCACAACCCAATTCAGGTCAGAGCTGTTGGTTGAACGTGACCTCGTCAAAGTTTCAGAAGCTATTTGGTTAAATCTGCACCAGTGCATATTCAACAAAATACTGGAGATGGAGCCAAAACGAAATGTACGCGAAAAATTTAAGCTACTTAAAGTTAATTTTTTTTCGAGTTATCAGGATATTTTTTTAACATTGGATTAAAAATCAGCTGTTGTGAAAATGCATTAAAAATTTGCGCCAGAAAACTTTGGTATGTTGTCCAACAATGAACTTTATCGCTAAAGCATTAAAGGTTCAAATTTGTTTGGGAAAATTTGACAGTTTCGGGTAGCTTGATGTGATAGCGTCTGTACATACATCCTCACAAACTTTCGCATTATTAATATTGGGAGGATAATGTCAGGACTCCTTGCTGGCATACATGTAACTTTCCAATACAAAGGTACTACAGCCTGTATTCTAGATTCTGTCTTTATTAAAACGACATTACACAAACAGAACTAGAAAGTATTTATTTTCAAGAACGTTTTTAGCAAAAGAGAATTATAAATGGGACTTGGGACATCCGAAAACTATGAATAAGCTCAGAAAGAGGACAATTGATTTAACTTAGTAGGGCTTACGTATCTGTGTTATCCCGTATTAAATACAATTTTCCAATTATAATAATGTTGTATTGCATTGTATAAAGGGCTGGTGTCCGCAACTCCACGTCCAAAACGCGTATTTTGCGTGCGGTTATAATAATGTTACATATCTGATTATTGAATTATAATTTGACTACTGCAGGTTTAGGCTAAAGTATACCTTATACATTTCGCCATATATGTTTGAGTTCAATGCACCAGTGGGCAAGTCTATTGCCATCCACCGAGCATGAATCCTAAATTCAAGCTGCTAATAAATTCCAGATGGAAAAACCCAGTAAGACTTTTCCCGACCTGGAATCTGATCCTAGAACCTCATTCCACTCATTCTCATTCCTCATTCAACAGTACCACTTGAAAACTCTAGAAGAACGAGGCAAAATAATGAAATTAGTGCAATGAAACGAATCAAATCATTTTTTTAAAGCGACCTTTACATCCAAACCAGCATAACTTCACATGAACATTTCTGTTCTATTAATTTACTTTTAGTGGGAACGTTCCCTGCCCTTCGGATTCTTAATTGAATGGATTCCTCTCCCGAACGGTTTCTTATTGGTATATATTGTGTAATAACCCAAAGCGGTTGACTGCGTTTATTTCCTCAATTTACTGTTACGACTCCTAATTGTTCCTTGTTCATATTTAAATGGTTACCATCCGTTTTCATTTTGTCTGTAATCGTAATGTTTTTGATGTTAAGTTTAATAGATGCGGAATTGAATTTAATGACTATAGACCTTATGATAATGACCTTAAGATATTATGACATTTCAGACCTGCTGGTGCTGAAGGAATTTTTCAGTAGAAATTCTTGATTCGTGTCCTGTTATTGGCCCAAAGTCTGACAACCAGTCTTACCAAGAGTTGTGAATGCAGTAGCTTCATGTAAAATACATAGTTAGGACAAGGCTAGGCATATTATGATGCTGATGTGACGCCCAGTTGATTGCAATGAGCTCGCTACATGGGCCTTTAACGGGAGAGCAGCGGTGGCCCAGTGGTGAAGACCCCGACTTACGAGCAGTAAGTCGCGGGTTCGAACCCAGCCAGGCGCATTACTTTGTGTAAGTTATTACATCACCACTGCTCTCGAAACGGTGTAGAAAAACATCGTGAGGAAATCGGCATGTACTAGAAACAAAAATTCGAAGGCATGTGACATCTACCAACCCGCACTGGGCCCGCGTGTTGTTTCCTACTCATAGAGAGGAGGCCTGCGTCCCAGCAGTGGGAACATTAATAGGCTGATTATGCTATGCTTTTATGCTATGGGCCTTTAACATTTCTGGCGAAATGTGAGTTTGCCTCAGGTACACGTCTGTCTAAACCTTTGGGGATTACAGGCGTGATATTATGCTATGTTATCAGCTGGTTAACACCAAGTATTTACAGAAGTTATGTCAGAAAATTAAGATAAGGGCTCGTGGTAAATTATGTTCATGGTAGAGAAATTCTTCGCAGTGGTAGGCTTATAAAACTTCAGTGAGACTGTGTGGTTTCTAAGATTACAATTAGAGGGAAAAATCATAGAATATTGTGCAAACGTGTAAATTGCTTTCTGGACTTTGCACAAACATACTGAAACCAGGATGACTTATATTCATCAAACAATCTACAAAAAGAAAGAGATGTATGACATAGGAAACAGAACCTATAAGATCACAGTGAAGTTTTCTCTCGGTCTATATCTGGAGTTCTCCAGTTCATAATATAGTAAAATATAATATTGCAATATACTCGTACAACATTTATGAGTACGTGTAACTCACTAATGTACAGATCCGTGATAGATCTGTCAAAGAATGTACAGTGCAAGATTCTCTTGAATCCGTGAAGGATGTAATAAAATATCTCATAAATGCATAGGTATTCTCGGAGATATCCAATTTCAAATCTAATATTATAAATGCGAAATAAGTCTGCTGGTCTGTGAATTTGTAACATTTTCAAGCGTTAACTTTACCGTAGAGTAGACCTATGATCGACGTGGATCAGGATCATAAGAAGTAAATTTTAAACGCGGTAGTATATATAGGTTCCCGTGGTATAATTTCCGACTTCCAGGAAGGTGAAGCCACAGGCAATAGCTTATTTGATAAATTAAGCAAAACAATGTATTCATGTATCGTTGAATTTGTGGTAAACGTTGCACTTAGGGCCTATTTCACGATGCATGTCCGAAAAACCACTACTAGACGAATAAATTCAAAATAGGACCGGAATTTGTTTGAAATTATCTGCCAAGTAAGTTAACGGAAAAAGGGGGCCTACCATGACGTCTTAAAGCTAGAGTAATTCCAGTGTGGGAAAGAGATGACGCTAGACGGCCTGTATAACTCTGTTTCTTTCCCACACTGGAATTACTCCTGTTTTAAGACATCATAGTAACCCCCAGGCCCTTAGTTTGTGAATAATGTCACAAATCGTGCTTTTGACATCACTTGTTAGAGGAATTGTGCTCCGAAATTCTGAATTCTGAAAATCCACCAGAATCTCTCAACGATTACCAAATTAAACAGTTGGATTGACAACCACAATATAGGAAAACTGATCTCTTGTGTTAGCCAGTTTATTGGCAAAGGCACCTAATTTATTTCCAACGAAAGTGCTCGTTGAAAAAAGTTATCACAATCCTCGATCACACTTTGAACGAAATTGATTTTTATTGAACCGTTAGGAAAACTCACGACTGTTAATCGGATTTTTTATTTTCACGTTGATTAGAACGAACGCTTTGGTTTATATTTTAACGGTTTGAAAGCTGCAGAGTAAATTTTTGCAACTGAAAACGGTTAAAAAATCAATGGGAATTTTATTCGAGTTTTTAAGTTCACTAGATCTGTGCCCGTGAGGAATTAGGATTAAAAAATCGGCCAAGTGCGAGTCGGACTCGCGAATGAAGGGTTCCGTACCATCGTAGTAGGGGAGCCCCCTTTAACTTTTAATTTATTTTTATTATTTGTTGTTCTAGCGGCAACAGATATACATAGTCTGTGAAAAAATCAACTGTCTACCTATTACGTATCATGAGATATAGCCCGCTGACAGATAGACGGACGGACGCACGGACGGCCGGACGGACAGTGGAAATAAAAAACAAAACATTTTTTTTTTATTCATAGTCCTAGATGGGCACTTATAAAACGTCGACAAAAAGGGGCACGGTTCGGGTTGGTCGTTCCTATGGAGAAGAACCGGTAAGAAAGTCCATGGTTACTCTTTTCAAATCATTTGGTATTACAATATTATCATGGTTACAGCATTTGTATTTAAGTATTGGGGGACATCGTAGGCCCGACAATAAGTCGTTGCTTAGAGTACAAAAGATGTAGAACAAGATAAACAGTTAACAAGCTAGGAATCTACAAAGCCTACAATGTTCACACATTCACAAACAATCGGTTAAAAAGAATCTTACAAAGGTAAGAAAATATTGTAAAATACGAACTAAAACAAGTGACACAAATATTGTCATCAGTGCTATAACTATTCTGAGCAAAAAATGTTTAAATGATTTGAAAACTATTTAAAAAAATCTAATTCGAAAAAAGAGAAAAAAATTTCAATTAAATTTCGGGTTCGAAACCCTAAAATTGATTTTTTTTTTTAAAGCAAAGGTGCAAGTTATTTTCCAGCACTATTAAACTTCTCAATCAATAATTAATCATCTAATGCTCAATTGCTTATCCTATGCAAGGTTCGTGGTTAAAGAAGCTAGCTAGTATTTAACTGGTTTTTTTTATAGAGATTTGGATTAAAAAAAAAGATCAAGACAGACCAAGTTTTGACTCAAGTATTGTTCACGCGTTAAAACCGGTTCTAGAAAAAAATAGTATTCGATACGCTGTCCCACATGCCTAGTTATTACTTTTAAGAACATGGGTTTTTTTTTTAATCTATTTATATATCTATGCATAAAATATCTCCGTGTGATTTTGGTAATGATAACCGATTATCTAACAGTTTTGTCTGTTGTGTGGTTTTCATTTCAAAGAATTTTTTTCCCAAATAATTTGTTTATTCCGATATCACAAACACCACCAGCCTAAAGGAAAATGAATGAAAACAAAAACTTAAGAATTTGCTCATTCACTTACAATTACGAAAGCACTTCAAAGAAAACAATACTCTCTTTGAAAGTCACGACCGATTTATTTCTGTAAGATGAAGTAAAACAATTTGTAATAAACGAATTCCTTTTGATTTGATATCTTAACGAAACGAAACAAAATACCGAAGCGTAGATACGTTTATCAAAACACAGACTTCGAGACTTTCAACTGATTAAACCGATGGCAAAAAAACCTAGAAATTATTTGGGAGCCATTTCCAGGAACCCCTTTGAATAACCGACGTCTGTTAGGTGAATAATGCGAGGTTCGATGTCATCGTTTATGTGGCGAGCGCAGTCATAGCTAAACACCGTAAATAATGACGACAATCGATTCTACGTCATCCCGGATGTACTCTATTGAATAGTTCCCTCGTAAACCGCAGCACCGAGTGACCCTGGACACAATATCACCTGGACTTGATTGCATATTAATTTAATCAAGACGAAGTTGATTTTGCCGTTCCTCCGAGATCTATCTTACAGCTCTCCACAATATAATAACTTGTCTGACATAATAACATCTCTATAATTCCGATATAAGTAGTTCAGCTATTCGATCACTAATTCACTAGTCACGCTTAATACTCACAATGAGCTTTCGTACCGACGTAAAGGAAGGCGTCCAATATAATCCGTCAAAGGAAAAAGAAGGTAAAAGAAGGGAACCAAAGTTCATTTGCCTTTTGGTTGTGGTAACGGTACCCATTCACTCATTACGTATTCACAACCCACACGTTAAAATGCATACGACGGAACTGCAGGTCAAACAGACAATCATTAATAGTGTAGTAAAGAAACGAGACATTAAACCATATAAAACAATCTAGTAATGATTGAAAACTTTACTCAATTCAAAGTTTGAGCGAGGTTTGTATAACCAATTGAATTTAGGATTACACAAAGACAGCCTTTGTCTAACCAAACAAATCTCAGGTATGTTTACTCAATTCTACTTGAATGTTACATGATGATCCTGACTCAAGAATAACAAAAGTCTATAAAAAGTTCAATTCTGTGAATCGATCCTTGCGGCCCAAGAATCCACAGATTTTATCCATGTAAATTTCTTACGGGCCATTCCGAAGGAACTTAATTGTATCAGATTTCACATTTAAAAAGGGCACGCGCCTTTGTACGTTTTCTGGAAGTCAACGTGGCCCGTTTCGTTCTGCTCTTTTTTGTTCAGAATTAATATGTAACCATACATATACGTTGTTATTTACATTCAACTTTTTGCGTTTGAACGTGATATTAAATTCATTTTGTTCCAAGTGTTAACGTTCCCCTTATTATTTGCTAACTTCCAATTTTTAGGTACCCATTCAACGTACGTTCTCTCTTCTTGCCATACAAACAATTTCATGTTGCACTCAGTTTTCAAGATATTCGTCCAAAACACATTTGTCAGAATCGATTATTTCAATGGTCCTCTTTGTTTCTGGGAGCTACATAAGTGTTAGTTAGACAGGCAGGTAAAAGTGTGATTTTACATGCACATGTCTTTAGGTCATTTATTAAGTGTGTCGAGAAAGTTCTCAAGAGAATGCAAGTTTGTTTGCAATGTGTGCCAGAATATCCGTCCAAATTAAAAGTGTGTTTTACTTTATTGTGAATATCTTTTACATCTGCTACAGCTGCGGTCGCTCTGTTTCTAACATAATCTAAGCCTAATCAACAAGTTACGATTTATACCTGTTATCTAGTGGAACAGATACAAATGCACACCTATCCGAAGGCCGATATCTTGTACCGTGCAAAAGCGTTGGTAGGAAACAGTTTCTCGTGGCTATTCCTTTATCTAAGTTAGCGATACAAAATTTATTTTCACAATTGCAGTCGATGCATTTACTTAGAGAAAGCTATTCGTACTTAGGATAGAATAAACGGCAACTATTTAGATTTCGCGAGCAAATCGTAGAGGTATGTAAGGTAAAGCATTACGCAGTAGTAAGTTGGTGGTTTAGTTGCAGAAGTAAAAATTCACGTTCACGGTAACACCAAGAAGCGAAGTTAATATAAATTAAAACTAACATCAATAGGAGGAATTAAAAAGCGCGTACGCAACATATTCTGCTATTTCAGTACATCTGTAGGTATAATTGGATGGCTTATACGTTATTAATGTTATTATGTGTGCAATTTGTTTAAAAGTTTTAGAGTTGTTTGCAAGCTCTTTGAGAAATAACTCCAGGCTAACACAGCGGGAGACTGAAGCAAGGAAAGTTGTCGGTTTAGATGATATCACATCTTATATTTTTACAGTAAATTGCACACGAACAACGGTCAACAACAAAGTCAATTGACCTTTAATCGTCGCGAGATAAATATTCACATAAACAATATATTCAACACGGATAAGAAACTGCCGAAGTGCATGACCGTAGTACAGACACCTAGCTATCATGCGACAAACTATTCTTATCACCACGCCTGAAAGAGCTCTTAGAAGTTGCAAATATATTTATATTTCTAGCGAAACTGCTTACAGTCCTTACTCAAGATGTCTCTAACACATGTGGCTGACGGGTTTTCCTTTATAGTGTCACTCGACGAGAAAGATATTATGAATTCATCATATTCATGACCGAATAAAGGGTGAGCAAGCAATCAGTATACTATTATAACTTCCATATTTTAAACTCCCGTTAATTGCTTATCCTAAAGCAAAAGTAGCCACGGTATATCAAAATGAACTTGGGGGAGCTTATGACGAGGGATGACAGCCAACCGAAAATTCTGAATCATCAAAGTAACTTCATTTGTGGTAATATTTCTTAAACTGAGATTAAAATATTAGGTTTAACCTTTTGAACGCCGGAGCTTAAACGCACGCGGGTGCCCTACCATTTTGTCACATTATGTGTGTCGTTTGGCACAGGGCACGCGCTTGCTTGTCACGTATATATATGTGACAATGGCGTTCAAAAGGTTAATTAATCTATACTAATACTCGTATTATAAAAAGATAAAGATTAAGATAGATTTCTATTTACATATATATTTATAGTATACTGATATATTGTTACCTATAGTATTTTATATATCCTTGTTTATCTTTGTAATAAATCAATTTTTTTGCAGATAGATTCACCTACCACTGTTTGTCTCTGCATCACCCAAAGGTTGACTGGTAGAAAATGCCTATGGCATTAAGTCCACCTCTGTACTTTGTGCATGAAGTGTTAAATAAATAAATAAAGGTTTGTAAGTTTGTACGTAGATGGGGAAATCTCCGGAACTAATACTCCAATTCTAAAAATATTTAACTGGCAGAAAGCTACATTATTCGTGGGTGCTATAGGCTATAAATTATATTTATATCATGCATATTAGCCGAGCTATCAACTTTTTTACGGACGAAGTGGCGGGCTTAGCGCTAGTTGTAAATTAAATTTTATAAATTTTACATTCATTAAGTTACGAGTTTCTTACACACCAGTTCCTTAAAACACACACTATAAATAAGGATATTTGCAAAATACCCTAAAGTCACACAGTTAGTTACCTACAACTGTAAATTTTTACATGCATTTTTAATTCCTTAATAAGAACTTCAAAAAGACGGCGTGACGGTGGGATCTGCCTGGCTAATTTTTACAAGCTTTTATTTAACTTGCACTGTTCGTATGTATGTAAGTTAACTGCCTCGACATTTACAAACCATTTTCGACCACTTGTTGGTATTCGATTGAGCTGAAATTTTGCAAATACCTTTGGTTTGGTTCTGGTGACAATATATTTTTATCACAGACATGACTTGGTCCCGCGAGAGAACTCCTCAACGGTTAATAGCACGGACACGAAACTCTGTATGCGCGTTCAATGTTGATAGATAAACCTAATTTATTTCTTTTAATTTAATAAAAGATTGTTTTTATTTAAATTTATTTTCAACTACACTGAGCCTGGTAATGACCTCTAACAAAGCCAACGAAAATAAAAGCATTTCATTACATTGTGCTCCGAGTACACACGGCTCAAGTTTAAGGTCAACAAAACGAAACGAAAAGTTTATAAAAGTTATGTAAGACTACAGTAATCTACTAGACAGGAAATGATTATAATCTACAAAATTGCAGCCGTAGCTCCGCTAATAGTTTTGACTACCCGTCATAACTTGGCGCTGTTTAAACCAGGCAGGTTTAACATGCTAGAAGACTTAAAGCTAGTGCTGACATTTAACCCGTTTGTCCACATTTATCTCCTTTGTCCAGGCTTGTCATCCATTATTACAGGTCTAAAGCCTCACATACGGAAAGAGCAGGATTGTTTTCCGGTAGCATGCAAACGGGAAAGGCCGTGTCGAGAGGCTAAGTAGCCAGCAAAATGAGGCTACACAGAGACAAGAAGTCTATTCAATGCGGCGGAAAACGATTTTCGCGGGTTCACAGATGTGTATGCAGTTTTAAGCTTCTTGGCATAGACGGAACCACTGACAGACTTAAAAGAGTTTTGTGTACTGTTTTGTAGATAAGGACATTACAGTTAAATTGTGAAAACTTTTTTTTTCGAAACAACTGCCTGTAGGCCATACAAATATTTGTTCCGTGCGGGATTCGAATCTGAGACACGCAGTGCGGCAACCAATCGCTCAGCCACTGCGCCAATTGTGCCGTCGAGTTGTTATCACTTACATTCTAGGCGGTGTCATTATGACTAGATTAATTTAGAAACAATAAAATGTATAAACTAAATATAATTCAAAGTTTTTTATTTTGAGTACAGTCAGCTTTTGATCCCACAAATTCCCGGTGTTGTGGTTTCCAGTGTTTTCCATTTTGTTATTAGGTAATTCTAGCTACACTCATTTTGTAATTAGTTAAGCGTTGCTCCAGTGGTCGCAAACGCAACTGCTGAGCATGAGGTCCTAGGTTCGATTCCGGGTCGAGCAAAGTGTGATTGGGTTATTCCATGACGAATTTCTCAGTAGACGGCTACGGAATCTCGATTTGTGCCCGGTTGATGGCAATAGACTCGCCCCCTATTACATGGGACTTAAACATAACTGGCGAAATGTTAGTGTTATTTCCTTTATTTATTTTTTATACAAATCTTCTACATTTTTAAATATTTCTTAAACTAAAAACAATATAAAAAAGATTTAAAAATATAAAAAATTGTAGCCCACCGGTATCGGTAACAGGGTCCAAGCTACCGGCGGTTAGGGCTCTAGAGAGAGGAACCTCCTAACAATACGAGCCGTGTCCAGGAGTACCGCTTTCTGAATCAAACCCTTGATCCAGCTGCCTAACGAGAGCCTCCTCAGGTATTGGTCGAGGCTCTTGGCAACTAAGCCATGGGCTGATACAACTATCGGCAAAATGATCGCTGAGTCCACATCCTACATGTCGACAACCTCGTGAGCCAAGTCAAGATACTTGATTTGCTTATCTTTTTCGGCTTTCTTAGTGTTATTACTATTATCACCTCTAACTAACCCTTCGGAGATAACAGGCGTGATGGATGTATTTAAGGTTTTATTAGCAATACAATAGACTTATCTTTTAACTCCAAGTCGCTAGCAGTCAATAATTAAGGACGGTAAAGCTATAAAAATGGTATTAAAGAGTTGAAAAACACGAATTGATATGATTTCTAAAACTGTTTTGGCGCCTTTTCCTTGAAATTCAGAATATTGCTTAGCTCATTAGGTACCTTATATACTAAGCTAACCTACACTCCCTGATTTCTGACAACTTTTTTTACTATTCCCCAAGGGGCTCTTGCGAAGAACATTCAGGGTTTTACATAATAATAGTTTATTTTATCGTCTGCCAAATTGTCTGCTAAAACTGGAGACAGGGGAACTTTTACTAGAAAATAAATCGGTGAAAAAGAAATTAACATTTTACCGAAGTTTGTTGAAGGTTACCGTTGAGACGGATCAAAATATCCGAGTAATATATCCAATATTGATTCTCACGTAAAAATATCCGCACAGGCAAGTATCGGTGAGCTTATACATAGATTGTGAGTGGAAGAAGATAGAGAAAATATTATTTATTGTCTTATTGGATGTAATATGGTATCGATAGCGATCCATCACAATATTGAAGGAAGGCAAATAAACCAAGTTAGGCCTATCTGCTTTTGTAGGTGCGGGGCACTGCTGCGAAGGTTTAGTTGTTGCAATGCTGGTCGATGCTAACAAATCGGACCAGTAGCCATGTCTCTAATTGAGCTTCTGGTTTATATTGGCTTATCAAATGTTGGTTTATATGAATTTTGGCCCGCATGCAGTTGGGCGAAGTGTCAATTAGTCAACTTGGACTATTGCGGTCGGTCGATCTCGGTCGGACGGTGAATGAATACTGTTTTCAGCAAGGTGAAGTTAGAACTGGCTAGGAATTTAGGCAAGTGTCCATGTAAATATGAGTAGAAAATAGTGTGTCAGTAGATATTGTTGTATCCTTCTAAGTGATGTGCTTGTTTTAAGATTTCTAGAAACCTCACAGAACCCATAAGCAGTGCAATATAAATTAAATATAGAGCAGTGAGATAGGCTCTTTGTGGAATGATAATGAAAGCGTATAAGTGGATGGTGGCCTAACCATTGTTCATCATAGCCCGAATCAGAGCCTTTTAAAACGTCACAGAGCCTATTTTTAGCGGACCACAAGGCGTAAAGCTCAAAAGCTTTTGAGCATTGTCCCGAAAATCGGATTTCAGCGTTAATTTTGGGCACCAATATTACTTATTCTTGAATGTAGGCCTCTGAGGCTACAAATAAATAAATACAGAACAAATGGAATTTTGAAGACGAAATTCCCAG
Source organism: Noctua janthe (assembly GCA_910589295.1). Classification (NCBI taxonomy): domain Eukaryota; kingdom Metazoa; phylum Arthropoda; class Insecta; order Lepidoptera; family Noctuidae; genus Noctua; species Noctua janthe. Next base: position 11,846,659 of record OU342552.1, read on the forward strand.
GTGGCGTTAATTTCCAAATTTATTTATCCACTCGCTTTCATCAAATTAACATTTTATGAAAAGTAAAAAGAATTATTGTAAAAATAACCCTTCCAAGTTTTGATATAATTTTAATGTTTAATTTAGTTTGATCATTTATGTTCCTTGAGGTAGTTTCACCCGCACCGCATCTCGAAGTGCCAAGGAACTAGTTAAATCTTAATGATGGCTTATCTTGTCTAAGATAGATGAATTGGATTATCTCTAAAAACTCAGTAGAACCAAGTAGTTATATAATGGCCGTATTATAAACAAAACTTCCTGAATATCATCACCATTCTCATAAGTTACTTGTTGAGTTTCAGATAACTCATGCATAACTGCAGTCATTCCAATTCCAATGGGCATCTAAATAGTCAATCAGACACCAACAACTAATCATTGTTTGCTCTCAATATCTTATTAGCACCAGCAGAAAAGCTGACTCTTTGTTTAAACTGGTGAAGCGAACTTGTTGTTACTTGTAATTGATGACTAATCTTATTGACTTTATCTGATGGATGTCTCATGTTCTATAGTACCAAATACAATAAAAACTGACGAAATGACATGACTACCTTTAATTCCATTCTGTTTGGCTCCGCTTACAAAACCATTGTCACAAACTTGATGCTAAGGAAATAGCGACGGACAATAAGTGGTGCTGGTTATCAAACAGTGAAACACTTCGTGGAAATGATGAGTTGTAAACAAAACCTTTGTAGAGGCATGCATCGAGTCTTTGTGAACTAGCGGGAATGCAGTTCGACTGGGCGTCATGACGGCCCGACGCCCACAGTATGGTAGTTCCCCAGCGTACAGTCGTACACCGGACACTGATTAGCATTTACCACGCACTCCAAACAGACAAACCCAAACGACATGCTTTGTACAAACGCATTGCATACGCGATATCATACTTTGCTCGGTGCGTTCAAATTCAAATACATGTTTCCAGTAAAGTTCGTTTTACTTACCGGTTTAGTGAGAACTACGTCCAGCCATGACTTTACAGCTTACACATGCACACCGCAGCCAATCGCCAGCTTCAAAACAAACTTTATAAAGTTTTTCAAAGTTGCCGCACGTAGATGCGTTAAAGTTCACTTAAAAGTATGATGGAATTTATTAATGGAGTTGGGAGTGAATACAGTGTGGTGGTTATGCTGTAACAAGAGGGTTTTGTAGACGAAACAGGTTTCCGGCGGCGGAAAGTGAGTTTGTAAGTTTGTTTGAGCAGGCGACGCGGAGCGAGCGCGGCTCGGACACGGACGCTCGGTCGAAGGTACCACGCGGTATGAGCCGCCGCGAGCGAGGCGCGAGGCAGCGCTGCAGGCCGCGCGGAGCGGAGCGGCAACGTCGCGCAGACCTACCCCGCGCGGGGGGTTTAATGCCTCCATGGCCCACCTAACATTATGGCGTCATTGTTTCATCATTTGTTATCTCACAGCTCCCGAAGGCATAAGAATTTTCTGTGTAGCAGGCACCATCTTAATTAAAACAGGTGCTGGACTTACGACGAAACTTAAGGCGACTTGCAAAGTTTCAAAAGCCGTGCCGTGCAATCAGTTTTTATGCTGGCAAGCAGATAGGTCCTTTTTTAAATAATTTAAAACCAACTTAACAAACAATATATTAATACGTTTTGGGCTATTACAATTTAAAAAAAAAACTTTAGCCTATAAGATTCCTAGAATGTGTTTGAAAATTCCAACTTACAGCAATAACTTAGCTACAGAGGGTGAACGCGCCAAATATGCAATTAAGGCCAATCTATGGTGCAGTATGTTAATTACGCACGACAACAAAATCTTTAAAATGGCTAGTTAAGTGCTTTGGTCATTAAAAAAGCCAGAACCCAACACTATAATATTCACGAACGCATTCACTATTCACTAAAGTTCCGGTGACTCAGGCGCAGATAATGCAATGCACGCATGTTGGTCACTGGTCAGCCAATAGATCGAGTCAGCAGGTGATAGGTGACAAATTTAATAATCACTAGCTCGGTCCCGGTCTAACATACCAGGTATTTGTGTGAATGCAGCCACCGTAATATGGGAAATAGGTTAACTATTATGTCGCTTTAATAATAAGTACAACTACACTATCATGAATTATTATGACTTGTGATGATTTTTAACAAAGTTGATCATTGGTAGTTATGTACAGAGAGAGAAGAACATGAGGTACCACAGCCCCCGTAGCATGACCACCGTAGACAAGGATTTCTTTGACGGAAGAATCGACAAAATGACAGATAGTGCAAAGAAATCTGTCATTATGTCGACACAATCTGTCATTTTGTCGATTCTTCCGTCAAAGAAATCCTTGTCTACGGTGATCATACTTCGGGGGCTGGACGTTAAAGGGTAGTAAAAATGTGAAGACATAATTACTTCAAAATTTAAAAAATACCCTGACCTCTTTTGTTTACTGTTACAAATCTTTGTCAAATCGAAAATAAGGAATCGGCAAACCAAAGCAAATATGGATTAATATTGTGAAAACAGAAATAGCTAGAAAAGAAGTGAACACAGACAAAAAATGGAGTAGATGTATTAAAGAAAAACACGTTACTAGGTTATTTAGTCTACAAGACTACGAGCAACACCTTATAAAGGAATCGGTTACAGGTTTATTACAAGATTCCGAAATCAGCCACAAAGTCTAAATCGAATTTTGATGTCACATCAGCTAATAAAGTTTGTGACAAACATATTACACCTCGTTGGAGCATTAAGAGCAAAGATGCCAAGCCCCTGTAAAATAAAACATTGGCCATCAAAATGGTGATGGGTTAGTTTCCAGACTCGAAAATGTGCCGACATGCCTAAAAAAATCTAAGCTCTATTTTCTCTTTACAACTCCGCAATATGACCTGAATATACAATGAATTTATTTAAAATCTATAGATATAAAAAAAAAAACAAAAGTACATTCCGTGGCGAATTTCAGTATACACATTTTTGTAATCGACTTGTTTGCTGTGTTAGCTTATGCTTAGCATATAACAGTATTGTTTTGTATCGAAGTTTCCAAGTTACTTCAAAGTTTTTCTTTGTCGTCTATCTAAGTAACAGTCATATTTAATGTTTTGTCCTTTTTTGCTTTTGTAAAGGTAAATTGCTTACTAAGAGGTTAAACAGCACAAAAACAGTGAACGATAGTTTCTGGAGATTTTTTAACCGACTTCTATAAAAGGAGGAGGTTCTAAATTCAGTTGCATTCTTCATTTGGTAGAGGAAGCTCGTGCGGTGGTCCCATATAAATATTATTTACATTACTTGGGTGGTTTAATAGTTCATCATCATCATCTGCCTAGCCTAAACCAACTGTGTTGGGGTCGGCTTCCAGTCTAACCGGATGCAGCTAAATACCAGTATTCTACATGGAGGGACTGCCTATCTGACCTCCACAACCCAGTTAGTACTGGGTAATACGATACTCCTTGGTAAGACCGGTTGTCAGACTTTTTGGGCCACTGACTACCTGTAACGACTGTCAAAGATCTACAAATGACAGCCGGGACGAACGGCTTAAGGTGCTTTCCGAGGTACCGAGGAAACTCGGTATGTAATGGGTGGTCACCCATCCACAGCCAAACCTAGGCAAGCACGGCTTAACCTAAAGATCGACCATGTAAAATACTGGTATTCAGCTGCATCCGGTTAGGCTGGAAGCCGACCCCAACATAGTTGGGGAAAGGCTACGCAGATGATGAGTTGCGGAAATAAGCACTTAAATAACATTATCTAATTTATATAAGAAAGGATAGGACGTAGTTTATTTTATTGGCACACAATACATACTTCTACCCCGCACGTGACTATTCCACTAAAATTACCACTAATGATGATTGCCAGGAGTTCGATTCTTTTGTCTCTGGTTATGGACCGAAATAATTGTGTATTTATTCAATACGGCCTATAACATCTCCCTGAAGAATTAAAGATAGAAAGAGAAATACATTTTCTTTTTCTTTCCAAACTTACTTGTTTATTAATGAAGGTTTTCCAACCACTGACATAAAATGTACTTAAGTTGTATGTCTTAGCCATAGGATATAATTAGCCTTGGATTTCAAATAATCTAAATCTCTGTTTTATACAATCAAAATTTAAGATTCGATGATGATGATGAGATGTTGTTTTTCATCACCACCTGGTTAGCCTTTTCCTAACTATGTTGGGGTCAGCTTCCAGTCTAACCGGATGCAGATGAATCCCAGTATTTTACATGGAGCGACTCTCTATCTGATCTCCACAACCCAGTTAGTACTGGGTAATACGACAACCGTTGGTAAGGACTTGGTTGACAGACTTTCGGGCCACTAAACTACCTTTAACGACTGTCAAAGGTCTACAAATAACAGCCGGGGTCAACGCTCCGAAGCACGGAGGAAACTCGATGTGTGTAATGGGTGGTAATTTTTAAAATTTTCGTTTTTATGACCACTTTCGCACGGGACCGGTCAATGTGGCGACACTTGGGGGAGGCCTATGTCCAGCAGTGGACGTCTTTCGGCTGAAAAGATGATGATGATGATGAACACTTTTTGGGGTGTTAGATTATTTTATTCTGTTTGATAAATACGCTGTCGTAAACATATTGTTTTTAACAAATCGACACAGCCGGGTCTGAAATTAGTATCAAATTAGGGTCTACACTAAATGAACTTAGAATCTATTCTAAGTTCATGTACCTTACCATCAGTACCTACCTGAGGTACGTCATCAAATCATTGCTGAACTTTTGAAATTCAAGGCCTTGTCTGAGGGTCACTGAATATTCGACAAGAATGCCATATCGATTCGTGTACTTAGTTTCGGACGTCACAGTCTCTCTCAATTTACAATTTATTTGACTGTCCCTGAAACTTTTATATTCACCTTGAGAACTCTTTTATTTAGATTCCGATTGATCTATCTCTGATTATATTCACTGTATTTTCGTAGAGATAAAACAGTATTTCTATTTTAATGTTTAAAAAATTAACACTAACAAATCATCGCGTATTCTAACCACGTGTCGTGTGAAAACCGACAACACACAACAAAACACTCATTCTGACTGAAAACGAGATGATACATACTGAGATAAAGGCTAATAGAGATATACGAGTGAAAGTAAAAGAGATGCTGCGGCGATCCTAAAGAGCGGGATAAAGGCAGCAGGATTATAGACTAAAAGCTCTGTCTACACTCGATGTTTTTTTTTTCATCGGTAAAAATGACGAACTTCCATTTAAGCTTTCAACCAGAACTTTCAGTTAGGGGGTGAATTTTCGTTGCTCAATGCTCAGTTGCTCACACTCGTTATAATTTTATCTCTTGAGCAATATTTCATGCTTCTAGACCCATTACTATAGACTGTACGTTGTCTGTCACGAAATAAATTAATATTTTATCTAGTAGATTGTTTTACCCAATTGATTTACACAATTCTGGCAATACAACAGTTTTAAATACCAGCACAATTGGTAGCAACTTACATACTGAATATCAACAACTAACAACTGTTGAATCCAGGTGTTGAATGTAATTTTTGCAATTTGCGAATTTACCTACGTTATTATTTTCACTGACACGCTAAAGAGAGATGTAAGAAAAAAGTCACTGAATGTCACAGACGAATCTTTCACGAGGTCCCAATTGCTATATTGAAGTTACCAATAACATATGATCTTTCTTATAGATTGGAGACGTATAAATGGGGCTTTAGATATACGATCGAAGTTTTATTACTGCCGCCGTCGCCGATACTTCAGGCTAATCCAGCTGGATTATCTAGGCTGCCTCACCAGTTGCTGTGGTGACAATTTAAGTTAATAAGCCTTGTCTTGTATTTGTTTATATCTGAGCAAGAAAATAACAGATTCGCACGTAATTGCATTTGAGGAGAATCTTCAGGTCAACATCTGAATATCTAAATGACATTCAGATGTTGCTCTAGTAGATTCTATTATCTACGAAGGTATTACATAAGTAACTAAGTTTTTTTATTCAAGAGTCTGTTCTGTTCGGTTTGATGTTGTTTTTCGTATTCAACGCTATCATGGTGCTCCGCTAAAATAAGCAAAAATCTAGAATACAATATTATTAGCCAAAATGCAAGAAAAAACAATAATTTCATTATTTGAGTAGAGAAAATAAAACAGAAAAGTGGTTGCAAAAGTAGAAGCAACAGTATCGTTTTAACAGTCAATCAATATCCAAAATATATTTCAAAGTAAATCATTTGATTGAGCAGCCAAGGATAATTTAAAACAGTTCACAGAATATATATTTCCCGAGTCACAGCAGATTCCTATTTATCGGAAGGAGGTCCCGGAGATGACAAATGCTAGCAAATTGTGTATTGAAAGCGAAAACGAAACATCGTAAAGGTGAATAGGATCTTCCTCTTGTCTATTGGTTCCTGTTTGTACTATTCAAAAGAGGGTCTATTTTTATACAAAATATTCACGTAAAAGCTTCAGAATTTATAGGTAATTTTACGCCTGAAAATGAAATTTTCAGTCAAAAAAATTGGTTTTTAAGTAAAAAAAAAACATTTATCGCTATCATTTTTCATGTTTTTAAAGATTTCTGTGTAATTTATCTTCGGCTTCAGTAAGTTTTTGATATCGATCAACCTTTTTTTTGTTTAAAATGATTTTCAATAACACTTGCAAAGCACTTGGCAGCATCGTTTGTTATCTTTTTCATCTTTGAGAAACCTGCAGCAAAAGAAGATGATTTTATGTTTTTTGCGAAAAAGTAAGACGTAGTTGCAAAAACTCACTTACGGACGATATTTATGCAAAAAGTAGAAGGTATTTAAGTATAAAATTTACAAAACTGATAAAGAATATCTATTAAAATTGAAATTGAATCCGACATCCAATCCTAAAAAAGTCTATTTATATACCGAATAAACGGTGGTCAATCAGCGACGAATACTGAAATTCAATAGATTGTGAGCCCCAGCGCGGTCCCAGCCATCGTCGTTCGATTCCTCGGCTGGAACAAATCACGTACTCTCTCTTATGAGGTTGTATTGTGGAGACGACACGCCATTCGTCGCACAGAATGACACAGAACTTTTGCAGGTCCTTTTTTCCTACCTATTTTATATTATACGCCGGCAACAAAGAACGACCGCAATCTCGAAAACCGCTGATCCCAACCGAGCTTTAATTTCAGCTGAAGTGAAATCGACTGAAGTGTACACGCTTTCGCTCTTATTCCCTCGACCCTTCTTGCTTACGAACAAAATATACGCTTTGAAAAAGTTCATCTTATACTTGGAGAAGTTCCAAGCATGAATATTTATCTATCGAAGCACCTGAGAATTGAATATCCAGGTTGGTTTTGGAAATCAAATGATCTTTTTTAGACTATTGGTATTTGTAAAGCAAAGCTAGAATAGATCCATATTGTTCGCGCTATTCTCAAGATTTATTTTAGAGGAGAATATCTGGTTCGAATCACGTTGATAAATGTACGGGCTAAATCAGATATAAAACGTCTTACAAAGTAGAATGCGAACGGCGACGTCTTGTCCTTTCTTTTCAAACATAAAAAGACATGTAATGAGAAAGTTGAGAATTCAAAAGTCGTTATGCGGTGCCGTGAATACAATCGGATGTCAGCACCTAGCGCACCCGGGGCGCATAACTTCCATAGTTGGACACCCCCTCCGCTTCAGAAGTAGGTAGACGACAGCAGCAAAAACCGCCATGGAGATGCAATTTATGCACAAACTAGGTGACGACTGTTCTACAGTTGCGATTGACTACGTAGTATAAGAACGTACTTCATTATAATGCGAGTACAAACGCCCAAAAGTCGGATGTTCCTGAACGGAGCTTTGATCTTCTTTGTAGAGCGCCGAAATCTCTGGCAAATTGGCGAGAAAAAGATCGTATTTAATGAAGCCATCTCTACACCGTGTGCCATTAAGGAAAATGAAAAAGTTCAACAATATTAGGTATCTTTACATAGGGTACATAATGTTTGGGAACATGGTAGGCAACGTAAGTAAATGTTCGTTTTGGGACCTTTCATATTTTTGTCTTATGTTATTCAGAAATGAATAGTAATTCAGTAAACGATGACTTTGGAGCATTGTGTTAAAATAAAAAATAAAAAACTCTACGTATGATACGAAGCTTGCAAATGCAACAAGCATTTTAAAATTGTTATTCAACCACATTTCACAGAGTTACGCGAATAAAATATCATGCTCTCGCCAGCATTCGAGCGCAGAAAATACCAAATATAGACACGTACGGGTTATAAAAGGATTGCAAAGATTTTCAGGGCTACCGAAAATTTATTAGTGGGAGTTATGTGGTGTCCTGACCATTGACCAACCACGATATAATGCGTAGGTTTTTAGAATCATTCTTGTTGAAAGTGTTGTTATACAGTCGCGGACAAAGAATATGGGTCAGTACGATAAACTAAAATTATTCTTAGAATAATAGAACATGCATGCATGAATGAAACTGTATGTTGTAGATAATTTACCAGTTAATGAAACAACACTAAATGTTGGAAACATTATTAGTTTAAATGTGATTTTTTTTTTAAATAAACTATTTATCAAAGTAAAAAATACATAAAAAACAAAATCAAAATATCAAGCAATTTTACGTTGAAAAAATAATGGTTGGGACCTCAAATACTACAACGAAACGAACTGTTAACAAAATTAACACTTTGTATTACTTTGTGCTGTTCTCACAACTGCCACCAGGCATGCTGTTTATTTAGTTTTTATGCGATTTTGCGGGATATTGGTCCATTTTTTCACTAACGCATGTTCCAGGTCTCGAAGTGTACAGCTGGAAAGGAGTTTCGATTTTTTGCCTCCCAAGCTCGTCCCAAGCGTACAATTTAATTCAGTTCCTGGCTTCTCGCTGGCCCGCAATTGATGCTAACGTACCGAAAATACTCATTTACAATTTAAGCTGTATGTGGCCTGGCGTTGCTAGTCATGCATGAATATTAAAGTTCACCCATATTAATTAAAAAAGGGTCAAATGCTCATTAAGAATTTCTCCCACATGTCTTGCGCTAGTACCATTTTCTATCGAAACTCTAACTACGTGAGACTCTATGAAGAGATTCCAGCCCAAACCACAACAGATCCACCCCCGAACTGCAATTTTTTCTCAAAAAAAAACTGGAATAAAATGTTCTCCTGGCCATGGACAGGCCCTCATGCCGCCCATCATGTGCATACAGCATAAATCTGGATTTGTCAGAAAACATAAGTCTTGTCCATTCTCCGTCTCCCTATTAGCCTTTGAGGGGGCGTTACGTAATCTTGTTATCCGATGTTCCCTTTCAAATTTTGACCATCTTGTCTATGTAAGGTCAAATTAGCTTTAAGGAGCCGCCGCCGCCTGACAGTCAGCTCGCTGACGTAGCGTCGTTTCTACGGGTCTCCCGAAGTTGATTTGTTACTTCAACTGCCGTGAGGTGCCAATTTCGGAGCATTGTCGTAACAATTAATCGATCCTCTGTAGCCATAGTACGTCTCGGTCACCGGTTCCTGATCTTCTCAGGTTTTGCCCTCGCTGCACTGTACAAAGTGACACACCTATTGTTCTTGCTGTACTTCGCTGACTTCTGCCTTCTTCTAACGAAGTCTCGATACGTGTACGTTTTTCTAGTGCTATCTACATGATAGTAATTCAATAATGGTGGTGAAAGACGACTATGACCGCCTTTTATCATTTTGATTTGACAGATTGAAAACAAAAGTGAGAAAAAAACACCAAAGTAAAACGACCGCGAATTGAATTTATTTCCATATTCCAGTTTTTTAAATTTTAACTTTTTAACATAACGTTTTAGCGCATTTAAGGTTATATTTCTTACGATTTAAAAATACTCTATAATATTTACTTTGGTTTTATGTATGTACCATTATTCATTTACAAGTTACAGGGATTTACGTAATCGACCCGTACTAATTGACCGCGAGTGTAGTAACAGTAACATATCATAAGGGCTACGAGAAAAAGCTTTTATGCTAGCTGGACTCTGGCTTAATGGATATTTTAGAGTTTTATAAATATTTAGTGCATACTCGGCTGGTTTAAATTCTGTATGTTAGGTTTAATTATGAGATAAAATAAAACCCAAGTCTGTCACTCATTAGCCACTTCTGTATTCTTAAGTCAAAGTAGTATTTGCACATTTTTAGAACTCCCTCCACGATTTAGTTGAATTTTTGAAACCCTTTATTTACTTCGTGATTCTAAAATCGCGGGAATAATTGATCCTATTTCAAAACTAATTTCTCATGTATCGTAAACATCAATTCTACGAAATAGCGCCATCTTAGCTATAACTTCATATCATATTAGTTTAGTCTTGATTGCTACACAGTTTACATTAAATTTAGCTACTTATTATAGGTAAACATTATAAGTGCTGTATATCACTCACTCCGTCGTTGGTCTAGGGGTCACCAGTGCCACTGCTCAGCATGTAGTTCCAGGCTCGAAGTGCCAAGTCGGACAAAGTGTTATTGGGTTTTTCCATCAGAAATTTCTCAGAGCAGCCACGAAGTTTAGATTTTTGTACTGTTGATAGCTTTAGGGTCGCCGCTTACCACATTGGGATTACAGGCGTGATATTTTGTATGTATTTAACTGGGATCTTACTTAAAAATGTTATTATTATTCTTGGCTAAATAGCACTGGTCGATCTGCAAAGTTAAGCAACGTTTGCCGAGGTCGGTTTGATGGGTATTTCTTTACCATATTTAATCATCATCAATTCCTAGCCTTTTCCCAACTGTGTTGGGGCGGCTTCCTGTCTAACTAGATGCAGCTGAATACCAGTATTTTACATGGAGCGACTGCCTATCTGACCTCCACAACCCAGTTAGTACAGGGTAATACGATACCCCTTGTTGTCAAACTTTTTGGGCCACTGACTACCTGTAACGACTGTCAAAGATCTAGAAATGACAGCCGGGACCAACCGCTTAACGTGCCTTTCGAGGCACGGAAGAAACTTGGTATGTAATGGGTGGTCACCAATCTACAGACCAACCTAGGCAAGCATGGCTTAGTCTAAAGATCGACCCGAGCACCTGTTATTATTTAGCCACGAGGTCCTCCTCCTCTTTCTCCTCTTTACCATATTTAATCAATTACTAACATTACCTTGGCCTAGGAAAGCCTTTGGCGCGTTGGTCCCCTGGCTCAGCCGGTGACTTGCAGATGTTTAACAGTCTTTACGGGTACGAGGTAGACAGAATACCGAAAGTCTGACAAATCAGTCACTTCATGTAAAATACTATCAGCAGTGATTTCGAAAACTCCAAGCGTTACAACTGTCTAAAATCGATTTTAAAAAAATCTCTTAAGTTGATAACTTAAAATCAGTTTGAGGAACATGAAAATAAGTGAAAACGTGAAAGTTCTTAATTTTGCATTAAATAATGTTAGATAAATCGGTACGATTTGACTAAGTTATTTGAAAAAGGATTAAATTAAGTTTGGTTTACTTAAAACTTCCCTTAATCGGCCAACTAAGTTTCACAAAAGAGATATTTATTTACTTAGGTATACAGAGGAGAAATAGTCTTTTGCGCTACCTAGGTAGGCAAGGGTCCCATTTATTTTACACAATGTTATAAGTTTCAAATTGTTTTAAACGAGCTTTTTATTATTGATCATAGAGGCTTCCTTTCTAACCGGATGCAACTGAATATAAATTTTATAACATGGAGCGACGGCTCATCTACCTCTTCAACCCAGTTACCGACGAGTAATACGATACCTCTTGGTTAGAGTGGCCATCAGACTTTCGGGCTCTGACTAATTGAAATGATTGTCAAAGATCTACACTTGTTAACCGGGACCAACGGCTTGACTTGCTTTCCGAGCCACGGAGGAATCTCGGTAGGAAATGAAACCAACCCATCCGCGGACCGGCTTGGACCAGCGGTGCTTAACTTAAAAGGTCGACCCGTGACGCGGGGCCACACAGGTCGATCGGATCTTTTAAGTAACTAGTACCGCTGACTGGACATTTTCAATCTGTATATTCATGCCAAATTACTGCTTTCTAGTACTAAGAATCTTTGAGCGAAGCTACGGACAGACAAACGGACATGGCGAAACTTGGGTTCCTTTCCTTGTTGACTACGGAACCCTAAAAATAGTGTTATGACAAATGTTTGTGTGACAGCTTAGATCTACAAACTACGAATGATTTTTAAGGTTCCGTTGCCAAATGGCAAAAAAGCAACCTTTATAGACTCGTGTCCTTCGCCACACAATCCTTACCTTTGAAAACTTCATGAAAATCAATTTGAGTACCCAAAAAAATAGTCAAGAAATAGTCAAATAGTCACCAAGGTTAAAAAAATTGTCGCATTATGATTCCGAAGATAAAACTGTATGTTGGTTAGGGTTGTGGGGTGAACTTCTCCACACAATTCTCACCTCAGTGCAAGCTAACGGCTGGGAGTATCGACTTGGTTCCAACTCCAAAAAATTGTCAACAAATAGTCGTAAGGCTATGCGAAATCACAAAAATAGTCATTAAAGGATTCCAGAGATATAAAGGTGTCTTGGTGAGGATTACGAGGAGAGCCTTTCTCACCACAATCCTCACCTGATTACTGCGGAACGCTTACGTTTTTTAATTTCCTAGTTCGATATCTCAAGAACATCCCAGTTTGGAACCAAAGTTATCGTTGACAAAATTGTTGCAAATCGCGTCTAGTATCACCCATTTCAATGAATTCACCCAATTACCAATCACCCTGTATAAAACAAACTATAAAACTTCGATGTAATAGTTTGCAGTAAAAATAGCAGTTGTGGATATTCTAAAAAGCGAAACCCCGTGTCGCAATAGAAATGTTTGAAATAAAAAATTCTGTGTAACAATAAGTATTGCTTTTATTGCTATCGGTTTTAGGTGAAGTTTTACGGATCAGGTTTTGGATGTAGATTTTATATATGTAAACAAAGTGCTTGACACTTCATTTAAGTATGTTTGAATTTGCCGCGTAATGACTTTGATGTATAAGTTATCTGTGAGTGAACTTGGTCGTTTCTAGGGAGCTGTCTGTCAGATTGACTTAATTGATACAGCATGCGAATTAGGTTATAAAAATTAGATTGTGGTTGGAATATTTAAATAATACTGATTAAGAACTGGTGAAGCAATAGCTTTAAATGTTGTTTCTCTTTTCAGGTGAGTTTGTTATTAATTAAGGTTAAGGAACGTTATGGTGTTAAGACTGGTTTTTGTAACTGAATAAAATGTTCTCTTTTCAGAGCAACTCAATTTAAGTTGGAGTTTTACTGTTCACCATAGTATCCAAAGATACATAAACCCATTATATTTATTTATTTATTGGTTCACCAACAATTGTTTACACAGGTTGTATGCTAAAAGTAACTTGCAAGAATATAAATGCAACAGACCAATCACATACAGGTAAACTCCGCATGGATATCACGCATTACACAACATCACGCCTGCAATGCCCGAAGGGTTAGGGCAGGCAGAGGTTTACCATTAGCACATGGGTGTGCTAATGGTAAACCTCTGCCTGCCAGACACCGTATGCCACCCAAGACATGGGACTGAAACTGGTGCATCATTGCACCAGTTTCAGTCCCATGTCTTGGGTGGCAAGCCTGTTGCCATCAATCGCGCACAAAATCAAATTCCGTTGCTACTAAGAAATTCTATATGGAAAAATCAATCACCGATGACGGCAATATGTTGGCGTCTGCCTTACTCTTCGGGGATTACAGGTGTCATGTTATGTCATACAACTAATTCATTTAGTCCACCAAAATTTCATGTCAGCAAGGTATCGTCGGCGCCAGACACTTTTATCCTCCCCGACCGACGTAGAGATTAGCGCAATATTTAGCCCTGCCTTCCGACTATACGGAATCGATTGAGGGCCACGATAACATACGGTGATTGGCACTTCATTAACGGTTGCCGGTATGCTGTAGTCTTCGGATGTATTGACAAGACACATAAGTGGAAGTAACCGTTGGATGGTAGACATACATGGATGGGTTAATTGTTTCATTTTCTGGGAAGATAGAGTATCGTAGCATTTGGTTTTCTATAGTTTCAGCCTACCCCCATTGGAAAAGGGCGTGAGTTTATGTGTATGTTGCTGCAAGAGTGTCTATCTTCTATGATTATTATTTAAGAGGCCCTGCGACACATGAATGGACTATAGTCCCTTAATAAAAATATTTAAAACAAAAAGACGTGGAGCACTTGTTTGTTCTCCTATTCAATGTAGGACCAGTTTCGCAACACGTCAATATACCGCACTAAGCTCTAGAATTTATAACAAAATTAATAATAAAATCTCACTTTATAAACTAAATAAGTATAACTTGAAAATTAAACTAACTAATTGGCTTAAGTCCTTAAATTATGAAGAAACAGAAAAGCTCATATTAATTGATAAGTAAAATGGACAGTGAAGGGAAAAAAATAGGATATAGAAATACATCGTTGAGAACATAACTATAAATAAGTTTAAGTATAAGGAGTTTAACTATAAGGAGTCCAATGTTGCAAATGTTTGGTCATAATTATTGTAGAGTGGAGAGTAGAGAGAATCCCGAAATACGAGTTCGTCTCAGTTTGGGAATCAGTGTGCTGTACGTAGTTGCTACACTGTACAATGAGTTAACCATATACCTACATTTTGTTACTTGTTTATTTTTTGTACTTATTGATGAATAAATTATTTATTTATTTAAATTATTTATTTATACATAAACGTCGATATCATTTACGTTTCGAGCATATTTCCAACTTACCCCGCATTCAATTCAATGTGTATACGTTAGGGTTAGTGAAAACAGGCATTTAGCCTTCAGTTAGGTGTCGCTTTGTGTTCGTGAAAACTCGCATTAGGCATTCAGTTAGATGTCCCGTAATGTTAGTGCATATACGTGTATTAGGCATTCATTGGTTGTCGCTTAGTGTTGGTGAAAACGGGTATTAGGTATTCAGTTAGATGTCGAGTAGTGTTGGTGACAACAGGTATTAGGCATCCAGTTAGGTATCGCTTTGTTTTGGTGAAAACGGGCATTCAGTTAGATGTCAAATTTTTTTTTATAGATAGATGCCGTTTAATGTTGGTGTAAGCGGACATTAGGCTTAGGTAAGGTCAACACTAACAACCGAGTGATGTGTGTGGCGCTACAGAACCCTTTTTTAAATAAATTGTTGAACGTAACAAGATTTTTAAACATCCTACTTCCATTCAATGACTATTTTATGAAAAAGTCGATAGAGTTAAATGAACTTAGAGGCTTGTATTAGTAGTTTTTTCTATTATAACCCTGAAAAGCGATATTTGTTACGGTCGCGAATCATATTTTAATCAACATACAACCTGACACTGACCTGAAAGAATTTCGCAGGCTGCCCTGGCGCATCTACCTTAAGAAAATGACAAAAAAACATAATTTATGACTACTTCTTTTTTTAACAATGCCTCATTGGTCTAGTGGGCGCAAGTGCGACAGAGCATGAGGTCCTGGGTTCGATTCCTGGCTCGGGAAAAGTGTTATTAGGTTTTTTCATCAGGAATTCCTCAGTAGCAGCCACGGAGTCTGAATTTTTGCCCAGTTGATGGCAATAGGCTCGCCCCCCATTGCATGTAACTTAAACATAACTGGCGAAATGTGGGTGTACTATTAAGCACACTGCCTAACCCTTCGCGGATTACAGGCGTGATGCAGTAGCGAAGGGACAATTTTTGTAAGAGGTATGCCGGAGTAAATATCTTTAATGTATTATATTATTTGTCTATAGAATACTGCCTGTGCCATTTTTCAAAGGGAAGCCGGTAGGAATCGAGTTCTATGGAACCTTCGCCACTGGCGTGATGTTATATTATGTTCTTTAACATCCTACTTTTCTTAGAATTTTATTACATGGCCTCAGTAGTAAAACGAATACATGTTTTCCGCGGGAAGTTTTCAATTTCAAGTTTTCCTAAATTGCAAAACACATAGTATGTGTTACTAGCATAATTATGTTTGTAATAATATGTTAAAATATTTTTCTTCATCCCTCTGCAGACATCTTAATAAGAAATAAAGAAAAGCACTACCATTAAATTAAAAATAAGTTCTTTTGGCAATCTGAAGAACAATGGACCAAGAGAAGTTAATGATTCGTTTATAAACAAGGCTTCTTTGAATATTCAAACAGGGCAAAACACCTTTGCTTTGAAATAAGCTTTCAAGAGAGATTTCAATATCTAATGTATCTACTATACAGGGTGTTAAAGAAATTGCGTGCCATAGCTTAAGACTGAGTTCAGTATCGATAAATGGACCCGTAAAAAATAAAAAATAAATAACTTTAAAAAAAAATTAAAAAAAACCGAAAATAATCATGAGATGAACCTACTAATTAAATAGCAATCGTTTTGATTTGATTAAAAAAATGATTTAAATAAGTTTTTATTTTGTTTAAATGCTAATTAATAGTATATATGCCCTTAGTATTCGGACGCGAGAAGTGAAGGACAAAATGACAACGTGTTCGATAGTAGGTAAGTAATTAAAGCATTTAATAAATAAAATAATTTTAATTCTAAACGATTGTTAATTTAAGTTAGTGGTTAGTTTTTTTTTATTTTATTTTTTCCTGAATTCCTTTTTCGAAACTGAACCTACCCCAGAAGCTATGGCACGCAATTTTTTTAACACACCCAGTATACTTCATAAGTATACCAACTTACCACTTTTATTAACTTTGATAGTGTATCTAAGCATAAGTCGCTATACCTATTTACATACCTATTAGTGTCTCTGAATCTACAATTTCACCAAGGCAAGAAGAAAGGAGAGAAATAGGAGTTACTACAATAAAAATACAATAAAAAGGTGTGAAAATTCTGGATTGACCGATCCAGTGTTTTCAAAAGCAAAGAACTTATTTGTGTTTTCAAAGATTTGAAGAGACATTCAAAAAGGCTTAAGGATGATTTCCACCAAACGGCTCGCATCGCATTGCATCGGAAAGAATACGAACAGATGCGGCGACATCCGATCGCGTCTGGCAGGATGTCGACGCATACGGTCAGCTCCGTACCGTAGCTTGCGAACGTATCCGTTTTGTGCGCTTAGTCAAATAGTTTCGTTCCTACCGTGTAGGATACGAAGACAGGCAAACGGAGACGATCGCGCGTCGCAGCTTACTTTTTGCTACGATCGCGTGTCGCGGAAGACGCCCGCGGTCAGGCTGCTGTGCGCGGCTTGGTAATATAGACTTTAAATACTGTGTACATGATTTAATATCGTTTAAAGATTGTAAAATCCGTTCCGATCCGATGCGATGGGAGCAGCTTGGTGGAAATCATCCTTTAGATTTGATAGGATAAAACAGATAAGCTATTGCAGCAAAAATAAATAAATGGCTTGTCTTGTAATAAACATGTAATATGTAATACTACACAACATGTAATACTACGAGCAAAATCCTGTTAATTAGTATAGAAATAGAAATTCCATATTCTATTGAATATGGTAACTCCATTGCCTCCGTCACTGTTTCTACGTTACGATATTGCAAATGATTGCGTTTAGATGCTCAGATTAAGTAAAATATTTGTTTCTTCTTTTTTTACTTTGTTCAGTTTTATAAAAAAAGATATGATATGGAAAAAAAAGCCCTGTAATTGCTTCATAAAAAGTACATTATTTCATTGATGAACGCTTCTGAAATTAAGAAAGCCAACCGATCTTCGGAGTGCAAGTGTGCTGTAAACCGCTCCACATTAATGATGTGTAATTATGAATAAAAAAATAGGGATGGCGCTCCATACATGTTACAAATGAACTACAGAAAAAAATTGTTTTTTTTTCAGAACGTTAAAAAGAACTTTCAACGAAAATTGGTTTGAATAAGATTTGATATAATTAGCTTTTGAGCTATGGGACTTTTTGTGAAACTACAACAACAACTTTGTTCTTCATTAACTTACCAAAAACAAATTTTGTTTTGCTGTTGTGTGTAAATAGACCTATGAATGAGTGTTAAAAACATTGTTTGGTGCTACGGAACCGTTTGTCTGCGAGTGCAACTCGCATTTGACCGGTTTTATAATTTATTTTGGATAGTATAAAGATCTTTTTTTTTTTTTTTATAAAACGTTGCCCCACACTAGGAATTTCTCCTGTATCGTGGGTGCGTTTACAAACATTTAAACTGACATACACAAACAGCCAGACCCGGAACAACTACCTGTAGATCATACAAATATTTGTTCCGTGCGGGGATCGAACCCGCGACACGCAGCACAGCAGCCGATCGCTCAGCCACTGCGCCAACCGTGCCGTCATTCAAAATGATGAAACTTAGATATAGCACAGAAATCTCGATGATCAGTAGGTACAGTACAACTACTACCACTAGTCTGAATTAATCCTCAAAATGGCAATCTAAAACAAATCACGCATCTTCAAATACATCTCCCACCTACATAGCCTCAGCTAATCCCACTACAGCTATGAGCGCTACAGTTGTACCATTCCGGCGTTCTGGGGATAATGAATGACAAGGGTTGAGTCTTAAGGCCTGGAAGCATAGCTCATGTCTACTGACCTGTCAAATCCTCCGACCGATGTAACACTCGACCAGAGACAAGGAATTTGTTCGTTATAAAGAATTAGGAACAATTGGTTTCCATCGTGAAAGTTTATTCAACCTTTGTGGTACGACGGATGTTAAGTGGATTCAGGCTGAATTTTGTTTTATGGCTTCTGGCTTAGCAGGATCGTTTACTGCTTATCTGTTTTATTTGAATTACTTAGCTTTGTTGAAAGCACATTAAAAATCTACGGCCATCCTTGAGTTCCTGATTAATATTTGCTTGTAACTTAAGTAAAAAAAGTTCATTTCGTGAGATCGGGTCTGCACAAATGATAAAAAGACTGCTCCAACCAACTGAAATCCCACTGTGTGCTTACTCCTGCCTGGGTGGTTTTTGTTCCTTTTTTTAGGGTTCCGTAGCCAATAAAACCCTTTTAATTTCCTGCAATGCGTCTATCCGGATATCACGCAGTCTTTTCAACCGGAAACTACATCGATTAAAATAGAAACAAGGTGCTCACAATTTTCATCGGTATGTGTGGTGATAATTGCGGCAGATGATTATTACTCATTGAATACTAGCCTTTACATTACAACAAAGATCTATCGGCGCTTGAATAAAAAAATTTAAACCCACCAGGCGATCTCCGTATTCAAAATTCAGTCAAAAAGCGTAACAGAGAAAAAAATTGAGTTACAGCTAATAAAATATTAAAGGGCGTCAAAACATTTGCCCGCATCACTGTCAACGGGAATAGTGCCCAGAAGGCTGGCAGCATTGCCACTTGGATGACAGTGCTTATTCTTTGGCAACAAATTAGGCCAGCCCTCAATCCGCCCCTAAGACGACCCACTGACCCAGCCCTCTTGTCATGGGAACAGTCGATCAACCGTGCAACCGCTTGTCGATGTCCCGAAAAACTAAGTGGGCACTTGGACCCCATGGCCCTAGTGTTTTAGGCCCAAACACAGCTATAGCAAGTTTCAATTGTTATTCTTCTTTTTATGGTTTTATTTTGACGTAAAAGTCAGACTTAGCATGACGAAATTTGTGAGCATTAATTTCTAAATGAAGTTAACCGAAATAGAATTCTAATCCAAGTTGCCATTATTATTATATTTATTTATTTATGTACACACAAAATACTTAACAAGACATTACATTAAGATAGAAGAGCTCAAAGGTACTGCTTATTTCATGCGAAATCTCTTCCAGCAGACCTGCGAGAGGAAATTGTAAATCTTTGGCATGTTTCTTTATTTTTAATTCGTATTATAGACGTTGGAAAACTTCATCCTAAAATCGCAAAGGCATGTACGCGTTAATTTTAAATGGAATAACCCCATTTAATGTTACGCAAACAGAAATCAAATTTCAGATTTTGTTTCTTAATTTTTTTTTTTTTTTTTTCTTGGCTGTAAACTGATTTACAGCTTTTGAGCGAAAGGTCGCATCATGCTATTAAAAGGTAAAGTAAGGTTTTAACCAATTGAAACTCTTAGGTACTTTTTAATTTTTATATGGAAAACATTTAACGATATACATATTATAGCAGCGTACATGTATGGCCAGATGTATGAACGACTGTACGAACACGGTGGCGTCCTATAGTTTTTGCCTACCCCCATAGGGAAAAAGCGTGAGTTCATGTAGTATGTATGTATGTAAAAACATTATTTTTATTTGTGGCTGAGCCACAATAAATTCGGTAACAGGGTGGAAAAGCCCTAACAGTACCAAATACCTGCCAATTTTTCAAACTGTACAACGATCCAATACCGATTTTGTGTATAAAACTCTGACCACAAAAAATATTGAAACGTAATAAAAATACTTTTAAAAAAACGTTTTTCAACCAAAAAACACAACGATCCCTTTAGAACGATGGACTACAGCTTACAAAACTGTTTACGACAATAGACGCGAATCGTGATACTCCTGCAGTATCGCGTCTGCTAGGGACGTTATCGTGAAGACGTATGATCTGTACCCACAGAACATTAATACTCTGTCTGTACGTATCGATAAAAATTAGGTATTTACTGCCACTCCATCCTTAGCTGAACTGAAGCCCTTTTGGCATTATCATCATTCTTTTCTCTTCGTTTTCTTAGTTTTAAGAAGTTTTTTGTTTGAATGCCAAAAAACGCAGTTTTCATCATCAACTTATATGAACAGTTTACACCCACATGCAAGTTATTAGTTGAACATAACAATAAAATAAAAAATCATTCACTCATTGACAACAGAACTTAAGCAAAGTAAAAAATTATCCGCGAGAGTTCCTTGTACCACAGAATTGACCACTAAGGAAGGGTTTTTAAAATTCGGCCCCTAAAGTAGTGAAAGTATGTATGGAAAATCGTTATTTCTGCCACTGAGAAGTTTCTTCGGACGCAAGGCTAGTATGCAAAGCGACCAAGCCCACAAACAATTGCTTAACTCTCACTCATGATGATCGTGGTCTATGACATAGAATTTTGTGTAGCTACCAGCTTACGTAAATAAGATCCATTTTCGGCGACCGTAAGTAAATTTTTCTACCCGCTCGATCCCTATAAAACTGGGCACCTATGTGTAATAAGTAGCACTGCTAAATAAATATGTTCGAAGTATAGCAAGTATCAAGAATATTCGGTTATCAATAGTTTAGAATCCCCACCGTATACAACCCCAAACTGAAGTAGATTGAAGATTGCACAACTGTCAGTAACATTTGTGTCACATTTGTATTGACATTATATACTCCAGTGTCATTAACGTTACTACTTAATCACACAATATTCTACTTTCACTTATGAAATTGTGCGAAAAAGTACCGACTAGAAATCTTCCTTGTAAGATTCTTGTCGAGAATTTGTTGTTACAAGCTTTTATTTAACTGTTTTCTCAGCAGCAACCCCGAATCTGGATTTGTGCCCGGTTGATGGCAATAGGCTCACCCCCTTGTACATGGCACTTCTGCATAACTAGCGACATCTGTTTTTATACATTCTGCAAAAATAAAGATTGATATAATATAATATCTAGATCTGGCTCGCGAGGTTGTCGACATGCGCGGACGTGAGTACAGCAGTCATTGTGTCTATGGTCGTGTCGGCCATTGGCTTAATAGCCAATAGCCTCGAAAAACATCTGAGGAGTCTCTCGCTTGGCAGCTGGATCAAGGGCCTGATTCAGAAAGCAGTACTCCTGGACACGGCGCGTATCGTTAGGAGGTTCCTCCTTCAAGAGCCCTGACCGCAGCTCGGACCCTGTTCCCGATACCGGTGGGCTACTATTTTTTTATATTTTTAAATGTTTTTTTTTTGTATTCCTTAGTACCTATAGAAATATTTAAAAATGTAAATTGTATGTATAGAAAGTCAATAAAGAAAGATTGATTTCATAAGCATTATACAGCCCTTCAGAATAGTAACTAAATTACAAAAACTTTTCAATTCTCTCTTGGGTTAATACTCACTAAAAAAAGCAATCCTACTCACTACACACTTCATGTAATGTGTGCATTACTTCGAAGTGAACCCTTTTGGAAACAGAATAATAAGATAAGTTAAGATAAGTTCCAACCGAGTAAACACAATCTTTATAAACTTTAATTAACGATAAATTCAGAAAATGCTTACGGGAGAGAAGAATAACATAGCAACAACGGGAAAATATTGCTTCTTGTAAAGAAAACTAACGAGGACCTGCTTTGATCTCTTATAAAGGGAATTGGAAAGCTGGAAGCCACTGAAAGGCTCATTACAAGAATGTTGTTTTAAAGAGTCTGCAAGCACAATTGACCCTGATATTTTTCTACACCTATCTTTAGCTCCCAGCTGTTGTTTACATTTCATTTAAACTGGCGCTATTGATTTTTTTTATTTAAAAACCAGCTCGTTGTCGGTTAATCCAAGTAAAAAGTTGTTTTATCAGCATCATCATCTGCCTAGCCTTTTCCCAACTATGTTGGGGTCGGCTTCCAGACTAATCGGATGCAGCTGAATACCAGTATTTTACATGGAGCCAGTTAGTACGATACCCTTTGGTAAGACTGTTTGTCAGACTTTTTGGGCCACTAACTACCTAACGACTGTCAAAGATCTACAAATGACACCCGGTACCAACGGCTTAACGTGCTTTCCGAGGTACGGAGGAAACTCGGTATGTAATGGGTGGTCACCCATCCACAGACCAACCTAGGCAAGCATGGCTTAACCTAAAGCTCAACCCGACCGGCAGTTATTATGTAGCCACGAGCTTATGTTTTATCAGCAGCTTAACGAATTAATGTCTGTCTTAGATTTGTAGAACGAACCGTTTAAAAAGTTTTTAATGAAGATCGACCGAGTCAGGAACAACATGTCCCCTGGCTCATACTTAAGAACTTCTTAACTTTAGATGTTATCCTTGAAGGTTGGGTTGGTAAAATCGTTTAAATTCATTTAATTTTGCTGTTCACGCAAATGCGTCTATTTGGGACAAGTTGCTAACAATGGTGAGTTTCTTCTTATATTATACTAGCTGTTGCCCACGACCTCGTTCGCAGAATTGATCAAGTTTCATACAAACTTTCAACCCTCGTTAACCCCTTAAGGGATGAATATCCCTTCTTTAGTGCACACTTATGTTATTTTAGGAACGCATGTGCTAAATTTCATGCTTCTAGACACATCGGTTTCAGCTGTGCGTTGATCGCTCAGTCAGTGAATCAGTCAGCCAGTTAGTTTTTTATAACTTTATATATTATAGAATATTGAAATTATTAGATAGATAGGCACGTCTTTTTCATAAAGATACTTCCTCGTTGGTCTATCAAGCGCGACTGCTGAGCATGAGGTCCTGGGTTCGATTCGCTGGTCGGGCAAAGTGTTATTGGGTTTTTCCATCAGGCTATGGAGTCTGGATTTGTGACCAGTTGATGGTAATAGGTTCGCCCCCTATTACATGGGACTTAAACATAACTGGCAAAATGTGGAGGAATAAATACTTAATCTTAGGACGGATAGTAAGTAGGCTTTGAATTTCAAAGAACACGAAAGGAAACCGACCTTAACTTGGAGTCCAATTAAGTTTCAAACAGGCTGAAACGTTATACGCGAGGGGTACACTGACGTAAACTTATTAAATACTTGATCGATTTTCCGATCGCCTTTTAAGAGCTTATTGTTAATTAAGTTAGGAAAGGATTAACTATTCCAGGCCTGATACTAAAACGGTATGATAAAAACATGGAGACTACTTATCTGACCTCCTCAACCCAGTTACTGGGGGTTTATGGGTAATACGATACCCCTTGAAAATACTGTTGTCAGACTTTCGGGCTTCTACAGTGATGGTAAGCATCTTTTGACAGAGGGGTGTTATTCTTTTTGGACAAAAGTAGTGAATAAACAAAATGGCGCCCTTATTTTCTAATAAAGGGATCGAGTCTAATCGAAGCAATACATGCTTAGTGTGTGGTGTGGCGGACACCAGACCGATAAGGATGATTTCTACCAAAAGGCTCGCATCGCATCGGATCGGAACGGATTTTACAAACTTTAAACGATATTAAATCGCGTACACAGTATTTAAAGTCTATATTACCAAGCAGCGCACAGCACGTTGTCTACCGCGACACGCGATCGGCTCCGTTCGCCTGTCCTCGTATACGATCGGATGAAATGAAACTATTTGATTAGGCGCAGAAACGGATATGTTCGCAATTGACGGTACGGCGCCGATCGTTTGCGTCAACATCCTGCCGGACGCGATCGGGTGTCGCCGCATCCATTCGTATCCTTTCCGATTCGATGCGATGCGAGCCGTTTGGTGGAAATCATCCTATATACCATTCCTAATATAGTCACACGCCAAAAGTTCATTGCACAGCCATACCCGTAACAACCGTCTTCAAATGACAACCGGGAGCAGCAATGGCTTAATCGAATTCGGAGATTGAGGTTAAACTCCATGATCTAAATCCCAAGTTGAAAATATCCTCGACTATGCCAAGTGCATTTACTTCTTGGAGCTTCAGTCCTTTCGTTTTCAGGTAAGTAGTCGAATTCGAAACTTACAACGAAGTCCTGACTTGGAACTATAGTTGCTGCAGTTTGTACCGAGCATACCTACTGTCGGTTAAGAGGTCTTTAGTTAGTATGGTTATTTGTTTAATGTAAGTTAGTTAAGTCAGGTGCGTAGTACTCACAGCCGGCGTGCGTAAATGATCAGCAGAGCTATTCTGAAAGCTTCGTTTGCGAAATCACTTCTGAATCCGCGGTGAAATATTGGGACATAAACATTTCGTATTCTCAAATTGAGTGAATTCGACACTAGCGCCAGCAAGTGATAACGAAAGTGAGAGGAATTTCAACGGGTGAGTGTTTTAACGTTTGTTCATAGTATTTCGTATTCTCAAACACAATTCGCTCGCCGTATCGAAAGTCATCTCGCATCTCACACACGAATTCATCTGTCAAATGAAAAGTTACTATTTCTTGAGTGAAATTAAGTGTTTCAATAAATATGTATGTGATATAAATGAAAGACAAAAAAAACAATTATCTATAATCTATACATTTGTGGTTTTCTTAAAGAAAAAAAGTAAAACAGTTAGTATGAACTAATATACCGACCTTAAAAAAGTACATGAACTTATTGTGTTTTCTAACTTTTGTAGATGTCTCATTCTATTTTGATATTGAGTTTACTGAAAGAAGCTGATACCCTAGACGTTGCCGCAACCCGTCGCCAAGCCCAGAACATTAGAAATTTAAACTTATTGAGCCGTGGTCAGGACTATGTGCATATGTACAGACTAACAGAGGAGCTTATTAGAAATTTAGAACAACAGCTTAGATCTCTATTACCTGTGACGGCATAAAAAGGAAGAGGTCTGGCCAATAGAATTAAGGTAGATAATAGACATGTATGTCATGTTTTACTTATTTAAATCGTTAATGTGTTAAACCATCCAACGATAGTAAAAAAAATACATTACTTTGTTTCTTTATCCATTTTTTTGCCGTCTTTATCGTACCTCCACCCATACTGTTTAAAATCACAGTGATATTATTCCACTCCTTATTAGCCGCCTGTTTGGCGCTTTGATTTTTGGCAAACCCTTTTGCCAAGCTAGGCTTTCTTTCTAAGAAATCGATTAGCGTCTCCACTTGAGTCGCAGATGGATGGAAGTACGCTCAGAGAGAATAGTAATCAGTAGAGAATTAACAATTAAATATCAATAAAACGATACCGGCAGTAACTTATAACCACAGAAATCGTACTTAATTCATTTTGTTAAACATTTCACAGTAAAATCGCGGGGAAATAACAAAGCTTGTTTGTCAACAAAAAAATAATTGGCGTGGGTACGCGTTGCGACTTGCGAGCGCGTGAATGCTTTTTTTTATACGCGGGCTCCCATATCTCCATGAGGCAAAGGCGACACTGCGTTCAGTCTCTCAATTTTTCATTCTCTATCTCAAATAAAACTTGTAAATATTAAAACGTACAAAATAATGCATTTACATCATATTTATGGCTGAAATAAACTATAAACTATTATTTTAGAGCGCTAATTCAGCTAAATTTTGTGAGTCGATATAAATCATAACAAGGCACAATTCAGTGCCACCGCTCTACTACCATAGAACAATGTCACCTGAGTTCTCGAAAGTCACTTCACTTCACTTGGCCTTGATCGTGACATGAGAATACCAATACTTGTACAGGCGAGATGAGAAGTGAAGTGAGTGTGACTTTCGAGATGATTTGCGAGATGACTTTCGAAGTGAGTCACCGTTTACAGAATAGCACTGCTGATGTATGAACGTGGACGAGCCGAAAGAAGGCTGTAAGGACCGTAGCAGTACTGTGGTTCCTGCCCAACCCCATGGGAAAAAGGCGTGAGTAAGAACTCTGTTATACTTGCCTAACTACAGACGCTCTATGTATTAAAAATCTTTTACAGAGAAAGCGGTGTCTAAAAATTATTGAACCAAGTAACACAACTAATCCTTGATTGAACATGTTAACTTCAGATTTTGTTGTGATTGGATTAGACCAGAACCAATTCTAGGCCAAATCCAATCCAATTACGTTCAAAGAACGTTTAATTGAATTTAAAGATGGAAAATGCGGTCATCGATTTTCAAAGAGTATCTTGCCATGAACAGATTACGAGTAGCTTACTTTATTTCATGGCTCTCGTAGGTCACTTAGTTTAGAGTGAAGAGTTAACTGCTCCAGAAATAATGAAAACCAAGGAATGTTCAACTGTATGCCCGTACCAAGGAACTAATCATGTTAATGAGAGAAAGATGGAGTTCTAAATTAATGTAGGTAGGTCTCGGACAATCTGTAACGATTGCTTGCACATTAAAAGTAAAAAGTAAAGTTACATTAGTCCATTAATCCCACACATAATTATGAACGTAGCTGATTAGGTACAATATAAAACTTTTGTATTTTTTTTTGTTAACAGTACTAAATCTGAAATATTTCAGTTAGTTGTTAATCTGAAAACATCAAAGCACGCTCTTGTGTACTTTAATCCGTCAAATGGATGTATTTCCAAACAGCATGCATAACGAATAAGCTTGATTTAACTGGCTGAAACTTGGCTGTAACGAACGTTGTATCTATTTTTAGATGAATATTCATTTAGTAGAGCAGCGGTGGCCCAGTGGTGGCGGTCCCGACTTACGAGCATTAAGTCGTGGGTTCGAACTCAGGCAGGCGCATTACTTTTTGTAATTTATTTCATCACCACTGCTCTCAAAACGGTGAAGGAAAACATCGTGAGGAAACCGGCATGTCCTAGAACCTAAAATTCGAAGACATGTGACATCTACCAAACCGCACTGGGCCCGCGTGGTGGATTATAGCCCATTCCCTCTCATAGAGAGGAGCCCTGTGTCCCAGCAGTGGGAACATTATAGGCTGCTGCTATGCTATTCATTTAGTAGCAGGCCACGTAGCCCAAAAGCGCTCGGAGAGATGGGCAACGATCGTCACCCTCTGGACGCGTGTCGGAGGATATCGCCGTCGAGGTAGACCGCGGCGAAGGTGGTATGACGATCTGATCTCGATTGCGGGGCGAACAAGGCCAGATTTCGCACAGGACAGAGAAGGAGAAAGGGGAGGCCTACCCAGCAGTGGGACACTCAAAGAGGCTAACAAAAAAGAAATCATTTAGTAATTGGTATTCAGCTGCATTCGGTTAGACTTCAAGCCGACCCCAACATAGTTGGGAAAAGGCTAGGCAGATGATGATGATTCTTTTGGAGATTGGTGGCAGATTGTGCTTACACTCTATCTCCACGGTAAATAGAGCCCACCGACACCCAGCGCGAATGCGATGCTCCAAATCAAACCGTGACACGACAGTACTTTTGAGGGTCGAAAAAATCTTCACAGTTGGCCACCAGTCATTTGACAGAAGATAACAATTTGTACGAAAAGAAGAATGAGTAATATACACCTACCACTGCTTGTCTCTGCATCACCCAAAGGTTGACAGGTAGAAAATGCCTATGGCATTAAGTCCGCCTCTGTACTTTTTGTGCTTGAAGTGTTAAATAAATAAATAATATAAATTGAGAACATAGTTACGGCGCATAAATACAATTCATATTTTCAAACTAATAAAACTAGCGATCCGCCCTGAATCGTAGTTTTTAAGACTTGATAAACAATCAAGATTCTTAATTATCTTAATTTAAATGATCAAGATTACTTTATGATATTAAGTAAGTTAAATACACTAAAACTGCATTACATAGAAATACACGAAAAGTAACTTTTTATACCTAATACAGAGTGGGTATAGAGATCATTTAAAGCTGCTGTGAGGGCAAAAGTAAATCTCTAGCCGAGTTGCAGGATCTAAGCGGCTTTCAGACTTGAGGTTTATTAGCATACTAATGAAAATGAATGGTGCAGCTACCCTAGTGTTGTTGACCTTTCATTTTCAATAAACCATGCTGCACACTGTTTTTATACCTTGTACGTGTTGTAGAGGTATGGTCCGGATGGCTGTGCCAACGGACCTCCACGAATATGAAATAAGAAGTTATGACTGTCCTTTTCACATTTAGAATGGGCATTTTTTGCAGATATATTCACCTACAACTGTTTGTATCTGCATCGCTCAAAGGTTGACTGGTAGAAAATGCCTATGGCATTAAGTCCGCCTCTGTACTTTGTGCTTGAAGTGTTAAATAAATGGGAAAATTTGTAGTGGACAGACACTCTGGCCCCGACATCTGAAAGCGGCGAATAAAAGTGCTTGATGCTAAAATTATGACAATCTTTATCGGACTTTGGTTTTAGAAACATGGAGCGACCCTGAAAAGCCTCCTTGAGTCTCCTACAGTAGGTAGGTTATCCGGAAAAATAAATAGTGGTTAGTTACATTTAAGTTCCATGTAATAGGGGTGACCCAATTGCGTGGGAAAATAAACGATTTTTTTTTAAAGAGCGTGTATTCTAACTAAATACAGTAGATACCAACCCGCACTGGGCCCGCGTGATGGATTATAGCCCATTCCCTCTCATAGAGAGGAGCCCTGCGTCCCAGCAGTGCGAACATTAATAGGCTGATTATGCTTATGCTTATGACAGTAGATACCTCGATCTCTCTAGCAAACATGTTCCCATCTGCAGCTTTTGAAACTCAAACAATACATAAAAATAACAATCTTTTTTTATATAATTTATAATATCTAATAATTTATTTTATTAAAATCAAGTGATATGAATACATTACATAATTAAATAACTATCTTAGATGTGCTTTTGTTATACTTGGAAAAAAGAAATACTAAGTTTCAACTTCACATTCCTTCACTATTTCATATTCCTCAAAAAATCGAAAATGTAACAGACACTATAACAAAAAATATAAATCAGAAATATTCAGAACCGATTTTGGATATCGGTTTTAAATAAAATAGACGTTACGTGCGAAACCCTTATGAAAATAAAAACGTATGGATAAGAAAAAAGAACGCATTAGATTTAATGAGCGGAAGGCGCTGGTAGGTGTACCAACAGTTACACACATGTAAGAATAAATGAGTATTAAATAACATGAGGAACTTTGCGCATGAACTTGTAATGTGTTTGTTTATACTAGGTGAGCCCATGTCTCAATGTAATGATGATAATTAATATATTTGTAAACTGAATAGTCGAAATTCTGATTGCGTAACATGGATAAGAGGTTTTTACGATATTTTATAAGAATCATGTCCGAAAATAAACGTAGCGTAAAATTTGTATAGTGTATACAAATTTTGCATAGGAAATTTTAAAAAAATGCTGTTTCCTACAAAAATGCAATAGGTACCGGCCAATATGTATGAAACAGCTGTTTTATCTCAGAATGATGTACTGAATTCTATGACAATACATTATTATGACAGTCAAGATAAAAAAAAAAACACAAAATCCTGCAGCCAGGATCGCCTCCTCAACGGTTAATAGCACAGACACGAAACTTTCTATCTAATGTAGATAGATAAACTTTTTTTTTTTATTTCATTTTAATAACAGCTTGTTTAAAAAAAAGTCTAAGCAAGCATTAAATACCTACCAAAAGACGGTTTAGGGAGAATATTCTGTAAGTATGCCAGCCATTATCCTCGCAAATTATTCAACTTTTCATAACAAAAACAAATCTATTCAAATAAATAAAATTTAAGTATCTGTTTGTAATATCAAATTAGCATTTTACTTTACTAAATGCTTAAGAAAGTGTATCTATATATCCGAATGAACCGAGATACCGAAAGTCTGAGCAGGCTGGGAGGTGCGCGCCATCTAGCGCTATGGCTCCAGAACTGGAGAGACCACCGAAATCGACAGATGACGCTGTAAGTCACGTTTCTGAACCGCGGTGTTAATATTCTCCGCGAGATAATGAATGACAACCCCGGTTTTACATGAACATAACTTTCGTTTTTCACTTCAATTTTATTGTTAGTATAGTTAAAAAGATCATGTTTTTAGTTGACCTTGTGCAGAAAAGGATGCGCATTGTAAATAAATATTAATTTTAATTACTTAATACATATTAATAAGCTTCAGTATTTCAGACTTTGTTTGACATGAGACATTTTGAACCTTATTTTAGCGTTAGGACTAAAGTTGTTTCCTGTCGAAGAAATAATGTGACAGGTGACGTGACTGTTAGCCCAGGATTTTAGGTGTTTTTTTTCTTTTTGCAAACATATGCACGCTCAGAATACCAACTAACAAGCTAACTTCTGAAACGTTACTTGATTATGATGTAACTTTGTATGTTCGTTGCAATCAGCAGCTAGTAGGTACATTGTGTTTTTGCAGTGGGAGCTCTTTGTCACAATATTTGAGTGACGTCGTTATCGCGGCATACAAACGTATCTCAGTGGAAAGTGGGACAGTAGCTGACGGTTTGGTTGTGGAACTAGTGGAACTTCAGAACTCTGGTGTTGTGTACTAGTAACAATACTTTTGTTACAACATAAATACCTAAAATCTAACCATATTTAATTCAACCGCCAAAATATGGGTCTTTTGGCGCCCAGACAGCACTGTAACATAATCGTAAGCTTTATTTTTGAGACATAGACACTCGAACAAAGAGATTTTTTTTAATTTGTCCTACATTAATTCTTATTATCAATGATGATTTGTATCTTCTATTATTTGTATCTATTTTTGTCAAACTAATAACGTTTGATCGTTATTTTTGTTTATCCATTGCCTAAACATCTCTGTAGGCATTAATTAGTATTTCACACTAAGCTTGTCAGTTGTCAACAGACTGATCTGTCCATAGCAAGAGTTTGGATAGACATCACGCTAATTGCTGGGTATCTGTCGCGACTGGACCGACCTGGAGCGACTGTAGTTCCTGAAGCTAGATCAGCAATCGTACACAGCATAGCCAGTGGCACATTACACTTCACTCTTGCGCCTAAACCCTGAGTGCCGATACGACTACCACTGTGCGGATGAGGCTCCACAAACTAACGCTAAAAGAAAAGGTGAAAAGCGAGTATTAGTTGGTGTTGCGGTGTAGTATCGCAGACAACCATTGTCTATTTACTCGCTCATAAATAATTGAATATCTTTGCTATTTACCATCAGGTGGACCTTTGGCTAGTATGCTGTCAAAGAACATAAAAAAGCTACACTTGCACTATGCACCCTCCAAGACAAAGCCAACTCCTACTCTTTGCATTTACTAGCGGAATGTCCTATGTTCCCACTGCTGGGATACAGCCCTTCTCTCTATAAGAAGGAATGTATTCAGAAATTTATTTAATTTATTTTCTCCGCATTTGCTGTAGTAATTCGTGGACAAGCTGTAACTTGATGCAAAAACTATGTTGAGGGGGAACTATGACGGAGGAAGTGAAAATGTTGCACAAAAATCTTGTAAAATCTTATTAATATACCTACATACTTATAGCTTGATTGTTATGTAGCGAAGGCAATTTCAATTCGCCATAAAAATCGTCATTCAATCATAGTAGCTTAGTTAAGTAACAATACAAATTAAAATGTTCCGCAGCTATTTTTTTAACCCGTTTGTCCTCATATTTGTTCTCAGTATTGTTCAAGTGATAGATTTGTTTAAACTTCGTGAAGAAAACGAAAATAGGACTGTTGGTATGTTGCTTCGAACTATCTTATCGGGTACTTTTAGGGTTCCGTACCTCAGACGGCAAAAACAGAACCTTACGAAGAACCCTATAAGATCACTTTGTTATCCGTCTGTCTGTCCGTTTGTCAAGCCCCTTTTCTCAGGAACGCGTGGAGGTATCAAGCTGTAATTAATATCAAATACTCAGGTCTGCTACCGTTTGGAGTACTGAAATATAAATAATTGCTATGTTAAATTACTACGTCAGTAAAACCTAAATCAGACGCTTCACTCAAACACACAATCATTCTGGTTCAATTTCATTTTTCAGTTTTGGTTCATTGTGTGTTCAGACATTTCACTTTCTGTGTAAGATGCCGAAAAAAAAAGCTATAATTAAGGAAGTTGAAACCTCTGATTTCGGTTTTACGAAGATCAAACCTTTAATCTGTTGATGAGCAGGCACTTTTCACGTCATGTTTCAGATGATTTAGGTTCTTTAAATTCGGATACTTACTGTAAGTTTCAAGCAAATGGTCACAGATGTACAAAAACAAGCACATTCCGGTAAGTGTTATTAATACATGAGTAGTATTTAAACGACCGGAAATAAATTGAAATCAAGGGTATCAAAAATACTGAATATCGTCTACTGAAATACTAAGTGGGCGACAAACAATGGGTGAATACAAAATATGTTTAAAACGGCGACTTGAAAATACAAATTTGAGTTACTAGTTTTTCAATACGATCAGTGTGATAATTCATTCGACTCAGAAAATAAACTAAAACATGCTAATTAACCACTAGATTGTAGATAAGGCGTAGTTGACGTAGCCCGTTTGCGCAGGGCTCCTATTTATGTTTGCAGGGTTTAAAGTAACCTAACGCGAAGGGAATGTCATGGAAAGGAGCGAAGTGAGCGAACTAAGAGTTCGCTCCCTTTGATCGCTCACTAGACCCCGCCATCCCCTTCGAACCTAACCTGTCCGTGTCGGGGTGCCACAAGCCCGGAGCTCGCTTCGCCCACTCTTGCTTCCTATGTTCTCCTTGCCTGATGAATAGTTACTTACTTTTTATAATAGTCGACCATTCATTATATTAGCCGCTAATTAATTTTTTATTCAATCGACTAATAATTTTCCATAATAAATTACTTTGAATATTTTTTTCTTTTTTTAGTCTCCTTTACTTTTCCTCGCTTTTTTTCTTTACTTTTGGCAAGTATATTTTGCAGATGCAAAAGATGACTAGTCTTCTATCAACACTTAAAAAGTCACATTTGTTTCAGTTATTACTACGACGTGGAAAAAAATGTTTGCAACACGTTTAGTTTTAGAGATTGCCTTCATCCCTACAATGTGTTCAGTTCCTTAAGTTCGTGCAAATCGAGTTGTAGAGGTAGTATCAATCCAAAAGTATCATATTATTTAATTTGTAACTAGATCTTGCCCGCGGCTTCGCTGGCGTTATGGTCGGAAATTATGCGACCACAAAATATAGCCTAGGACACTCGGGAGCCAGGGCTGCGGGACTGTTCGAAAGAGATGCCGTGGCCCTGGAGCACAAAGGGCAAAGAAGGAACTTGGATGGGTTTTAGTCAGTAGAAGTCTGACACTCCCTTCCGCTCTGCCCAGAGTGTGGAGGGTGGTCATTTGATGATTTCCCATACGAGAGCGTAGAGCCTTGATTTTTCTCAAAAAAGTGGTTCTGTAACCTGTCAGGCAGTTTTTAGTGGAAATGTGTAATTTTTTAAATGCATTTTATAAAATTTTACACAATATTGTACTTAAATAGGCTTTTCACAGATAGGTTGAGTAATATTAAGAAAACCGAAGTGATATTCTTACAACAATATAAAATTGTAACAACTGTTTCTCACTAACCTGCCTTGTCCAAAATCAAAAGAGTCACACTTTGAATAAACATAAATAAATAAATATTTAAAATATGGGTATAAAATTTAACTTGTTTACACGGTACATTAATAATAAACATAATTTGCGACTTAATCACACTCACGCGCATCACACAAACACTATTACTTACTCAAAATCCCAACCCCGCGCAAATTGAAAAACCAGTATCGGACTAACCGCTGCCAAGGAAAGAAGTGTGAAAATTTGCGCCATTTTTGAGAAGTAACGTTGTAACCTGGCTTTAATATTTTTATTTGCGGTTTAGATTATGTAATTTTCTGCCAATTATTTTTCCAGTAACGTGGTTTTGTTGTAATCACATCAAAACCATATTTTTTTCATTTAATGCCTGTGTATCTTTGACCTGACTACTTTTCTCATAAACCGTTACGATATCTATTTAACCTGTAAGATTGTTTTTTTGAATAGCTGTATTTTGTCTGTTTACCTGAAAATTCCCTTAGAAGAATTCAACATAAGAGAAATACCCTGAATGGGTTTTAAAAAAAATTCACAATATTTATACATTTTCTCAATCTTCGAGCGGTGCCACTTTTTTGAGAACAACCCAGATGTATTTTGTCTATTTATGTGAAATTTTTATTCCCTTAGAACAATTCAACATAAGAGAAATACCCGGAATGGTTTTTTTTTTTTTTAATGATTGATACATTTTCTCAAATTGATAAATTTATTCGAGCGGTGCCACTGCCTTTTTTGAGAACGGCTCAGCTTCACATTTGTGAAAAAATGTTCGTGCCACTGAGAAATTCATGGTTGAAAAACCCAATATCACTTTGCCCAACCAGGAGCTCATGTTCCGCAGTCGTGCTTGTGAGTGTGTACAGTAGACCAACGAGACAGAGTTCTTAATAGTCAACAAAGAGACCTTCAGACAAATCAACATTCTAATGCAACTTTGTGTTCCAGATTCGAATCGTTATCCGGTGAAGCAAAATGTAACATCAAACGTTTTTTGCCGGTTCCAGCCTCAATTCGGAAACTGTAACTCGTATCACCCTAGGTATGTATCTAAGTCTTATTAACTTTAATAAAATTTTGTAAGTTTCATAAAGAACTAAACTTGTGGGCAACAGTATTTATTCATTGTTTTGTTAAAAATTTGTTATGTATCAACTTTGTATACTTTTGACTAGAATGAAGTTTTTCTACATTCATATACAGATGTGTTAGGGACTTTGTTCCGCCACTTCTTCTTCTTTTTCTCTCCAGCTAAAACAGTAGGAAGTAGTGAAGGGCGAGCGTCTTGGGAATCAGTCTATGTTGACGTAGAAAATGTGCTGATTCGAATAACTTTGATTTTATTTAGTTTTAAGGGTGGTTTAAGGCTTCCTTCGTTATTACAGACTTAGTCATAAAATGATCTCTCTCTTATAAACTAGTTCACAACTTTTCGACAGTTCATAATGTGTGGTGGTACGTGAATGGATAAAATAAGAAATGAGTATATAGGGTCTAACTATTCATACACGAAATATTTTCAGGGAATCATCTAACAAACCAATTTCAAGGGATTTTTTTTTTATATGAGTATATTTTTTTATAAAAATAAATAGCATCCATTACAGTAGTGTCGTATTTACCTACAGTCATTGTTAGAATATGGGAGTAAAGGTTTTATGCAAATAGTCTCAAAAAATTTTATAGTTATGATAATTTTGTAAAAAAAAAAATACTCGGATATTTTTTTTTTCGTTGCTATGGCGACTGTACGACTTATAGAAGTTACTTTTAAAATATTTTGTGTATGAAAAGATAGACCTTATATAAGAGGAAGTCTGAAAGTGGCGCCGGTGACTGAAAAGTTGTGTGGTAATGGGTTGTCAAGGTATGGGCATGTGATGCGGGGGATGAGGAAAATGTCGTGAAAGTTTTGAGTATGATTATAGGGTATATGAGTAGAGAAAGACCAAAGAAACGTTGGATGGACTGCGTAAAGAATGATATGGCAAGAAAGGAGGTGTCTGAAGAGATGACGAGCAATAGAGAAGTATGGAAAAAGAACGCTGCGCCGACCCCAAATGATGATTCATAATCTCACGAGATAGATATACACCGTGACTTTTTAGTCGTCTTACAACGGCAGTCAACTTCATGTATCCAATGACTACTAAACATTTATATAAAAATAGGTATTTATGAGATTTTAATAATTTAAAAATAAGAATATTAATCATAAAAAGTATTATGACGCAAGACATAGTTAAAACACCCTGTAGCGAGCCAACTCTCTCCCGTTTGACACGTAAACATCATTAACAGGATGTTAATGATGTTTACGTTTAAAAAAAATCGCGCCTAGAGCTATTTTATGGCGGGTACATTGACTGGAACACTTTTGTAAGACGACTAAAAAGTCACGGTGTATAGACTAACAGTGTTCACAATCGTACGGTGGCAAAGATTCCATTACGCATCTAGTACGCGCTGTATAACAATTATAATTGCCGGGTCTTTAGTTCAACTAATGATTTATCCTTTTCTGCCTTTTACAGGTGGTTCTTTGACATTACGAAAATGACGTGCCGAGGTTTTTCATTCAGCGGCTGTGGAGGTAATGCCAATAGGTTTGATACTATGCACCAATGTATGGACATCTGTGGAAACGCAATAAAACACTGTAATGGTTGTAATCGATATACCAATATCTAATAAAGTCGTAGCGAAATCAAAATTGTTCATTGAATTGATAAATAGTAATTGTTACGACATGTGAGACCGATTCTGGGACAGTATCTTCTGATTTTTTTAAAGAAGTTTTGTTTCTTCAATCAACCTAACTTCGGTGTGGGAAAGAGACGGAGCTATAAAGAACGTCTAGCTGCATCTCTTTCTCACACTAGTCCCCTGAAAATATCGTTTTTGTTTTTTTTGTCTGTGTGACTATAAATATGTACTGAATTGGCGCAAAAACTATTGCATATATTCTGTTTTTTTGCACAAATATCCCTTTAACCCTTAAAGGATATCTGGTCAATTTTATTAATAGGCTAAATTGGTTTAATTGTTATCATGTTATTTTATGTGGGGGTTTAGCAATATTTAATTCTGTCCGTATCCATCAACAATTTACAGCGAGATTGTTGTTGGAGGTGACAAAATGATATAATAATGCAGGTAGGCAAGGATTATACCTAGGCTAAGCAGTGTATCATGACATGTATATAAAAACGTCTATTTTGGTCAAATTGTCAGCGAAGTAAACAGCCCAACGCTTCCACGACCGCCTTGTGAGGCACGGCTCTCAAGTTCGTCATCAATTCATCATCATCATCATCTTAAGGATCTTTTAGTGATTGTTTCAACAATGTTTTACTGCTGTAAGAATTCTAAATATATATATGTTTTTTTATTTGAACATTCCTATTTTCTTAAATTTTTCAATTATTTCTCCAAAAAATATTATAGTGAATAGAAGTCTGATAAGACCACAAATAGTTACTACACAAATAGGTACTATAAGACTTTTTCTATCTTACTTACTTTGCCGGCGATAAAAGACTAGTGTGCCGAAACACATCTAAATATACGACGCCTATACAAACTGAAAGCTGTCAAAAAGCGTAAAAAATAACTTGTCCGCCATCTTTGGGAGTACGCCATATTGGATTTAGAACGGTGTCACTTAAGTAACCATGAATTATTGTCATCCAAACTAAACATGTATGCAAAATTTCAGCTCAATCGAAACCCAGGAAGTGGGTCAAATTTTACTTCTAAGATTTTTTACATAGTTACAGGTGAAGCTAATAAAACGGGTTAAAAATTAGGATACTTCAGTTGACAAGATGCCAGAATGACTAGCTGGCTAGTTTAGCACTATGTTGCTAAGCTTCGAAAACTAGCCTCGCATAACCCCCGGGCATAGATCAGTTGAAGATTCACGGTGTTTTATCAATACTTATGTTGTAAAGCAATGATTACAAATTGGTATCGAATCCTACGACCGAATCTTCGCTAACCCAACTTTTATTGTTTTACCCTGTCCCAGTTCAGACAAAGGGTGAAACAATAAAACGAATAGCTTTTTGATATTGCTAATTTTCTTGGCTTTTATCTAGTCCTTTCGTTTCTGCGAAAATGGGATTGTTCGTCGTCAATACATTTTTATTTCTTGTTGTAATTTCTTTCACTTTTGCATTTGATTTTGTTTGTACTGTTATTGTTACCAGTTCTGAAGTTATTTCAGAAAAATGGTTTCGATACTGTTTACCATGTAGGGGAGACATGGGCATTCTGGAGACGTGGGTAACTGAGCACCCCTCTGTAATTAATGTTTCCCTAATTTGGTAGTTTACATTACCCACTGGCATCGCTGTTCATCCATACACTATCTGTCATTTTGTTCAATTTGTCAAATACACACGCATTTTAAAGTTAGGTGCAGTAAAGTTAAGTATTATTTTGTGTTTTAGCATTAAATAATCAGAGAACCGGTGAAAGGTATGTTTTTTAAAGTTATTTTTCCATTGTATATTTACTAACGCATAAATTATTAACCTGTACGCACGGCGGCCAATCAAGCTATGCAAAACCAAATTAAGCTGTTCTCTCATCGTGCGGGAAGCTCATACAAAGCGAAGTCAGGTTATACTGGTTATGTATAGCTTGATTTGCCGCCGTGTGTACCTAAGTCACGCTAAAATACCTAACTGCAAAACTTGGCAGGAATATTAAATTAAAAATATATACAGAATGAGCCATGGCCACTTATTTTAAGGGAGGTTTGGGCCGATGCCCGATGGCCGACATTTTAATTGTTGATTGAATCTTCAAAAGTGCAGGGGCATGAACTCTTTGGACAAGGTATATAGGTATGGGCTGCGGGACTGTTCGAAAGAGATACCGTGGCCCTGGAACACAAAGGGCAAAGAAAGAACATGGATGGGTTTTAGTCAGTACAAGTCTGACACTCCCTTCCGCTCCGCCCAGAGTGGGGGGGGTCATTTGACGAATTCCCATCCGAAAAAAAAAAAAAAAAAAAAGGTAGGTTTGTGCATACCCAATGTTCCCACAGATTAGTGTATAGGAGACCGGTTATTAATTTATTATACGTTACCGGATTTAAATTATTTAACTTATTTATTTATGTACACACTGCATACATATGCAGTTCAACAAAAATATGCAGTTCAAGATTAAAAATAATGAAGTGCGACGTAAAATTCCTGAGTTGTGATTTTTTTTCAAATTCAAATTCAAATTTATTCAAATTTATTTATTGGTGTGATTTTTGGTACATTTTACATGAGATCTTAATAATAATAATTAGTTCCTCAAAAATCTACCTTAAAGGTGTACACTCTTTTACATTATTGGTCATTATTATAAAAAAGAAGAATAATCAACATTTTAAAATAAAATAATTGCAACAAAACACAACATAACTTAAAACAGAAAAAAGCAAGCAAAACATTAACAATAATTGAGTATACTTATAAATAATGAATGAAATAAAGATAATAGTACAATGTCAAAATTAAATAAATATCAATGTCAATTTACAATTACAATTTATCATTAAGGAATTCGTCAATAGTATAATAACATTTTTCCAATAATAGATGTCTTAATTTGTTTTTAAATTGAATAATATTTAAGTCCTTAATTCCATTTGGTAATTTATTGAATATTTTTGGGGCCATGCAAAGTATACTTTTGTGCATCAAGGCGGTATTTGATGGTCGAACGCATAATTCATGTCTATATTCTCGTCTAATCATTTTATAGCGATGTTCAGATGCTTTTCTGAATAGATGCATGTTCTTTTTAACAAATAAAGCAGTCTCAAATATGTACAAGCAAGGTAAAGTCATTATTTTTAACAATATAAAATAAGGTTTGCAGCTATCAGTTATTTTTAGACCGGTAATAGCTCGAATGCATCTTTTTTGCGATTTGAACACCATGTCCTTATTGCAGGAGTTACCCCAAAACATGACTCCGTAGCGTAGTATAGAATCGACATATCCATAGTATGCAGTGACTGCAGCTGCTTGATTGACTACTTTCTTTAGTTTATACAAAGCAAAAGCAAACTTACTATTCTTTTTAATTAATATTGAAGTATGTTGTTTCCAATTAAGTTGGTTGTCGATTGTTAAACCTAAAAATGTTGTATTCGCAACTTCTTCAATAACTTCATTATTAAAGCTTACATTTAGTTCCGAATTACCTACTCTTTGACGAAAATTCATAATTTTTGTTTTCTTTAAATTTATAATTAAGTTGTTATGTTCTAACCAGTTAACGGCTTGTTGTAATGCATTGATTATGTCAGCTTCAAAGTGTTTATTATTTTTGTCAAGTTTAACAATGATAGTACTGTCGTCGGCAAACAATGTCATAGGATAGGGTATATTCTGGGGAAAGTCATTTATATATATAAGAAATAATAAAGGCCCTAGCACACTGCCTTGGGGCACTCCATAAGATATTTTTCGTTCTTTAGATATGTATTTTATAACAGTTTTATTTAATTTACAAATTCGACTTATTTCTGTACATTGTGTTCTATTTTTTAAGTAAGAATTTAGTAGTGATAAAACATTTCCCCTTATCCCGTACGCATTTAATTTGCTCAGCAGTATATCGTGGTTGACCAAGTCAAATGCCTTGGTCATATCCATGTATATTGCTGATATTGGGACTCTTTCATTCATGTTAGCTATGATAACATTAAGAAAATCATATATTGCCATATTTATTGAATGATCTTTCCTAAATCCTTTTTGTTCTTTCACAAGTATATTATGTTTGTTGAGGTATCCGTCTATGGACCTATAGATCCATTTTTCGAATATCTTGGATATTACCGGAATAAGAGCTATTGGCCTGTAATTTTTAATGTCCTTCTCGTCGTCTTTTTTAAATAAAGGTTTTATTACAGTAGGTTTAAGCTTATCAGGGTAGGTTCCAGACTGAATACTTAAATTAATTATGTAGCTGAGAGGATCTGATATTATTTCTGAAACATACTTTAGAACCTTTGTTGAAATATCATCGTATCCTACACTATTTTTATTTTTTAAGCCTTTTATAATTTTATTTACTTCTTCTGGTATGATAGGGGCTAAAAACATTGACTGTACAGAGAAATTTATTTTATTGTCAGTGGTCAGTTGTGTCGAAGCAGTAGAAAGTTTTTCTGCTTGGCTTATGAAGTAGTCGTTAAAGGTATTTGCTATATCTTTGGGTGTAGTGAATGTAACTCCGTCATAATTTATTTCTTTTATATACTCTGGTGGAGAGTTGCTTTTATTTCCATTTATTATTTTCCACGTCATTTTAGATTTATTATATGCTGTCTCTATTTTATAATTATTCTTTGCTAATTGTGTCAATTTTATAATTTTCTTAAGTCTGTTTGAGTAATTTTTAAGTTTCGTCACATTTATCTTAGATGGGTTTAATCTATGGTGCCACAACAACTGTCTTTTTATTTGGCTACACCGTCTAATACCAGGTGTTAACCAATTTGGATTCTTTTTTAATTTTCTTTTTTTGTATGTAATCGGAAAACATAAATTATAAAACAATTGGAATAGTTCTAAAAAGTTGTTGTATGCTACGTTAGGGTCTTTAGTGAGGTAGACATCAGAAAAATAAATTGATTTCAAAATGTCTTTGAATTTCATCAAGTTTTCACTACTATAGTCACGCACTTTTATATTCCAACTTTTGATTAAACATGTCTTTTTTACTGGAAGCTTTAGAGTTTGTGCGGTGTGATCTGACATATGTAAATCAAGGACATTATGAGTACAGTTTCGTGAAATATTATGTGCAAAATTATCAATACACGTATTGCTTTGTAATCTAGTTGGTTGATTTATTTGTAAACATAGATTGTACTTCAATAGGAAACTAGTAAATTCTATAGATAATTTATCTTGTTTTAAAATATTAATGTTGAAATCACCACATAGAATTACATTCTTGTTCGAGTCGTAACAGTATTTTGATAATATAATGTTTAATTTTGAGTAGAAAACCTCTAAATTGTTTAATTTTGGTACTCTATATATGCAAATAATGATTGTGTTATGTGGTATTAGTTCAATTGCACAAACTTCGACAACGCCTTCAATTGACATTTTACTGACATTCGTAAGTTCTTTGT
The DNA here is from genome assembly GCA_910589295.1 of Noctua janthe. Lineage (NCBI taxonomy): Eukaryota > Metazoa > Arthropoda > Insecta > Lepidoptera > Noctuidae > Noctua > Noctua janthe. The sequence continues at coordinate 11,888,969 of OU342552.1, forward strand.
ATTGGAGACCAAATTTTACCAAAATACAGGCTCCTCCCCTTTTCGTACTTCTTGTATAGTAAGCGGCTAATTTATAATTAGGTATTGAAAGTAGTTCCTCGTGTCCTCGCTCCATAAAGTGTTCCGTGACGCAAATTATGTCTATACTGTTTCTTTGTTCGGCTAGTTCTTGCAGGTGTAGTGTTAGTTGATCCACCTTGTTGATGAGTCCCGCGATGTTTTGATGCATAATAATCAGATAATTATAGAAAAAACGTGTCTGAATGCTTAATTTCTGAGGTAGAAGAATTAGATGTTGGCATTTTAATTTGAGTATCGATGTCAGTTATTGTCTTCTGGAGATTAGTGAAAATATTCTTCATACCTGTTCCATTTATGTGTCCTTGTTGCGCAGAAAACATTTGATAGTCACAAGTTAATTCTGCATTAGAATCTAGTAGATAGGCATATTCGTGAGTTAAGTTGTCTAGATACAGGAGATTATTAAAAGTTTCTATTCTAGTATTAAATATAGTTGTATAATTGCCACATCTGTAGGTCGGAAGGCAAATAATCACATTGGTGTTCTTGATTTTTCCGATGGTTTCTCTAATAAGAAATATAATGTCGTGATAGTTTCCACTCTGTATGAAGTCCATCTCTCCCATCATAATAACACAATAGTCATTTTTATTAAAACTTTTTATTTTATTATCAATGCCCTGTAACATTTGTTGAATATCACCGCCTGGATATAGATAGTGGCAGTAATCATACATATAAAAAGTGTCCTCAATTAAGTTACTTAATTTATTCCTTTTATTATTGCTAATTATACATAAATTCCTTGTTTTGTTTTTTTTTAAGAAATGGTTTTTATCGTCTTGCAGGTTCGTCATTAAATTTGTATCATATTGTGTTGACTTGTCAGCAATCTGCGCGGGTAAATAGTTAGTTGTAATTTTGGTAGTCTTGGGTGTTGTCTGGGGGCTGTTATGTATAGTATTTGTTTTGTTTCTCCTTTTCTTGTTAGTTATTGGAGATGTACTGTTGTCGCTAACTATATTGGTTGTTATTTTTTTATAGATATTTTTCTTCTTAGTTAATTCGTCGATAGTGTTTTTAAGTTGAGTATTCTCTAAGTTTAAACTCTCCACTTCTGCGTGTGCTGCCTCTAATCCCAATGTTAGTTCCTTAATTTTATTTTGTAGTTGGGTAATTTCATCGCAATGTTCTTCGTCTGACATCTCCGGCAAACTATTGCTAGTGGTACAATTTAAGTCAGTAGTTATGTTTAAATCTTCATTTGTATCCGAATATCTGCGCTGGCGCTGACGTCGCTGAGTGATATTTCCAAAGAAGTTCATTGTAAGATAACTAAAATAGTCAACTTAACAACTTTATCTATTACAAAAAGTGCTCCAGCCGGCGGGGTTTGAACGCACGACTATGTGCGCGGCAGTCGACTGTGTGACTTGTCTCACCAACTGAACAGTTGCAGTAGAAATCGAAATTGGTGATTGTTTTATGCGAGAAAGATTTTTAAATAATAAAAAGTCGTTAGAAATGAGTCATACCAATGGAATTTTTTCCTCACAACTCAAGTGATTCAAGTTAGAATTGCGGATTATTTTATAAGTTTTGTTCACTTTTTATGCACTTTTAGTCACTTGTTTTGAACTGTTGCTTCACTTGAGTTTATATCTTGTTACTATTGTTTGTAAGAGGGCTTTTTACACTAATCACAAATGTTGAATTATCTTTCATAACACTTAAGTTTTTTCAAGGATAACGTTGTCACTTAATATTTATAACTTGCTTAATGTTTTTGGTGCACACTTATTACTATTACACTTTGTTTATTATTTTTAGTGAATTTTAAAAACAGAGAACAGCAATTCCAATGCTTTTCGTTTTGATTTTGTTTTTTTTTTGTCTACGGTCAAATGCCTATATCCTTCCTCAAGATTCATTGAGGCTATAAAATGCAAAAAGAAGATTTTTTAAACCCGACTAACAAAAACAAACTCTTCAGCTATATTGTATAGATATTGGATATTATTGTGGGCCAAAATGACCACTTTCTGGAGCCCCAATACAGCCAGAAGGCGTCGCGGCAGACCTCGTAGAAGATGGCTGGATGAGCTGGACAACAAACGACTAGTGGCCTACATTAAGCCCTGGACCATAGCAACTGGACGTTATGGGTTATGCCGTTGCCTGGCTGTGGGATAACGCAGGCTAACAGTATCAGTATCAGTATTGAAAATTAAATACATTTGCTATGAATCAGTGAATAGCGCCGTCTTGCGTCGTCCACAATCTTCTGAACACAATGCTTCAACAGAACTGTCATCGGTAGACAATACAGCTAAATATTACCACTACTAATGGCTGCCCGATAATTATCAACAAACCATTAAGCATTTCGTTACGAATAGATTTCATAATATAAAGAGAGTAGATTCAAGGAGATGAGCGTCTCTTTCATCGTCAGGTGGACGATTTTCTTCATTAACCAACAATATTTATCACAGCAATGTATAACAAGCTACTGCAAAACTCGCATAATATTATAAGGCGCACGTACAGACACATAATGTATCATCAATGAACAGTGTATAGTGGAGGAGCTCGTGGCTAAATAATAACAACCACACAGGTTGTTCTTCAAGATTAAGCCACGCTTGCTTAGGTCAGTCCCTGGATGGGTGACCACCATAACATACCGGGTGTCCTCCGTGCCTTGGAAAGCACGTTAAGCCGTTGGTTCCGGCTGTCATTTCTAGATCTTTGACACCCGTTACAGGGAGTCAGTGTCCGAAAGTCTGACGACCAGTCTTACCAAGGTTTATCGTATTACCCATTACTAACCGGGTTGTGGAGGTCTGATGGACAGTCGCTCCATGTAAAATACTGGTATTCAGCTGAATACGGCAAGACTGGAAACCGACCCCAACATAGTTGGGAAAAGGCTAGATAGATGGTGATATTATAAATCAGCACGTAACTTAGCATTTATATAATACACAACATATAACTTTAAGATTGTTGTTATTAAATCTTATGGTCAGGAACCTCCTCACAATGTGAGCCGTATCGAGGAGTACTGCCTTCTGAATCAGGCCCTTGATCCAACCGCCTAAGGAGAGCCTCGAAAGATGGTCGTCGAGGCTCTTGGCTATAAGGCCATTGGCCGTCACAACGATCGGCACAATGATAGCCGAGTTCACATTCCACATGTCGACAACCTCGTGTGCTAAGTCGAGATATTTAATTTGTTTTTCTTTCTCAGCTTTCACGAGGTTCTCATCATGTGGGATGGTAACATCGACTATCATTACGCGGCGCGCTGATCGGTCTATCACTACTATGTCAGGTGTATTGGTGACAATAGTCCTGTCAGTAATGATAGACCGATCCCAGTACAACGTGACAAAGTCTTTCTCGAGAACTGGGTCGGGCACATACTTGTAGTACGATACCTCAGATTCCACAAGTTTATATTTCAAGGCAAGTTGCTGGTGAATAATCCCGGCTACTTGGTTGTGCCTGTGCAAATACTCGCAGTTAGCCAGATGAGAACAACCAGAAATAATATATCTGATGGCCTCACCCGGACGGTGACATGCCCGGCACACGTCCACCGTCCCGTCTTTCATAATATATTTCCGGTAGTTGTTCGTCAACATAACTTCGTCCATAATCGCACAGACAAAACCTTCAGGTTCCCCAAAGAGGTCGCCGAAACGTAACCAGGACACGGACGCTAGAAAATCTACATCGGGCCCATGAAGAGCCCGGTAGAAGCGCCCGTGAAGCTCCTTGCCTTGCCATACTTCCTTGCAGTCATCGGTAGTAAGTACTATAGGTTTGCGCCAGTTCTCTTTAGCCATGGACAGCGGGGTGAGTCCCTTGTCCACTCCGACCACATCTCGGTGCATAAACACCTCGGTTTTTAAAAAATATTCTTTGAGACTGCATATCTCGCGGATGTGAAGCGCCTTCGCGTTTAAAAAAATATTAATTATTATACCTATTATTACCATAATAATTATGTACCAAAAAGGCAACTTTTACAATATACATAAACAATTCAAATGTTTTCTGAAATTCTAAAATAACTGTTAATTATTTCGGAAAGTCCTGGAAAATTGATTAATGTTTGATATCATAATTAACTTTAACTTGCGAAAAATATTTCCGGCATCTTTTGAATGAATTACAAGCTTTGTAAATCAAAAAAGTCTTTTCATTTATAATTACCTTTGCAGTTAGGGAAAATAAGTAATTAAGGTGAGAGAAATCATTTACCTTTCATGAAGGAATTTATCGTAAATAAAATAGACTTCGTAAAAAATGCTTCAGGTAACATCTTTAACAACATCATCATCTGCCTAGCCTTTTCCCAACTATATTGAGGTCGGCTTCCAGTCTAACCGGATGCAGCTGAATACCAGTATTTTACATGGAGCGACTGCCTATCTGACCTCCACAACCCAGTTAGTACTGGGTAATACGATACCCCTTGGTAAGACTAGTTGTCAGATTTTTTGGGCCACTGACTGTCATAGATCTACAAATGACAGCCGGGACCAACGGCTTAATGTGCTTTCCGAGGCACGGAGGAAACTCGGTATGTAATGGGCGATCACCCATCCACAGACCAACCTAGGCAAGCACGGCTTAACCTAAAGATGGACCCGAGCGGCTGTTATTATTTAGCCACGAGCTCCTCCACACAACAACAATCTTCACAACATCTTTAACAACAATCTAAATAAATTGAAACACCACTCATCATCTGCCTATCCTTTTCCAAAAATCTAACTAGAACCGGAAACAGCTGAACACCAGTGTTTTAGATAAAGCGACTGCCTATCTGACAACATCCCAGAGATTGTGAAAGAATCGTTATCAGACCTTCGGGTCACTGCTGACCACCGTAACGACTGTCAAAAATTTACTAATGGGTAAAACGCTTCAGAGACACAAAAAGAAAAAGAAGAGACACGGAGGAAACTTGGTATGTAATGGGTGGTCTGCCATCCCGGGCCCGATCTTGGTAAAAAATTGAAACCTTATTATTATCTAAATGCCGTTTATTTACCATTGGTCATTAATGAAAATAGAGTCTTGTATCATGACCAGCAAGTGACATTCAATCTTAGACCTTAGGCGATAAAGAAATTATGAGGTTGACTATACCTATAGTGTAGCTGCTAGGTAGCGGTCGGTTGTCAGAAATGAGAAAAACACGAAGTTTTTGGTAAACTAAACCACTAGAACGGAATGCGCGAGTATTGGCATTACACGTGGAGTGTTCGCGAGGTTTTTTGACTCACTGATCGTTTAATGTATTGAAATGGCGGCCGCAGCAGTAAGCGGGGTGAGGGCATGGCGCATCAGTCCATGAAAGGACCCGTGTGCAGTACGTTCTTGTTGGCCTTCCATTTAATTTAAAATTAAAAATACAAACGCAATATAAAAACATACTTTTAAGGTTAAAATGACGGACGGACCACGATACCGTTGTCAACATATAGTATGTTAGTATTATTTGTGTATTTATTATTGCATCTTTCGTTTTAACCGGCTGTTTCTGTTATTGCTAGGCTTCTAAGACGATTCTCAGTCGACACCGCTTGTCCGCGCGGTCGAGTGGTGTACTTGTGTTAGGTGTCAACGGATTCATACAATCAATGTGAGATCCACATCACCGCAGCGCGCGGATGAGTGGCCTCGTGTGATAACCGCCTAAGGGTGGTAGCATGATGTTAAGTAGCCCATAAACCTTCCTCAAGATTATGGGGCTATAAAACGCAAAATAAAACTAATCCAACTGGTATTTCCACAGATTAGCGCGATCAAACAAACAAACACATTTTTATATTACTTTACTTTTTTAGGATATAAAAGTTTTTTTACTGATTCAAGCATAAACAAAAAAAAACATTGTTTTTAAAATTAAATTAATTAGATAGCTTATTAGTGAACCACGCCTTTTTATCCACTAATTATTAGCACAGTTATTTTAGCATACCGCCGTCTGTTTATTGAAAACGACAGGAAATGCCTGAAACAGCAAGTAAGACGTAGTTCATACTACAGAAGCTCACAGTTTGGTCGCAAGTTTGCTCAAGTTCCGCCGCGCTATGCTAAATAATTTAAACGACGATGGTCCACCCCTTAGGTGTTACGCTCTCGAGTAGTGGAAATATATTTAACTAGCAGTCATTATGAACAAATATAGCTTTAACGACCGTAAGTCTAAACTTACAACTTGTGCATAATCAGCCTTTAAAGTTCCCAAGACTGGGGCACAGGCCTCCTCTCTGTGAGATGAAATGGGCTATAATCCATCAGGCTTGGCCAGTGCGGGTTGGTAGATGTCACATGTCTTCGAATTTTTGGTTTTGGACATGCCGGTTTACTTACGATGTTTTTATTCACCATTTCAAGAGCAGTGGTGATGAAATAAATTACACAAAGTAATGCGCCTATCTGGAATTGAACCCGGCGCTTCAGAATTAGAGCATGTAGGTCCGCATTCTCGTTCTTGAAAAGTCAATCGCTTATTCAGTCCACCATCAGGACATTAGCACCTGGCCGGCAGGAAAAAGTAAGCAGAAGGATTTCTAGTAATAGCCACCAAAACGATCTGCGATATTGATACTTACACTAATTTAATAGTACTAAAGTTACTCCGTCTGTTTCTTACCTTTTCATGCCCTAACACCTATGAATTCGTTTTGGACATGGGACACTACACCCTAGCTACCCTAAGTCTCATCCAACCCTAATTATGTCAGTTTAGTAAACGGCCATTTCTCATTACTGACTCGTCGTATTAGCAGTGAAGGTAGGTTATTAAACTAATTAATTTCTCCTCCTAACAAAGAGGTGTGGAATATGCCTTTGCTAAGAGATCATTAAGATTATGAGTGCCTACCTTTCGGTTGGGCTCACTCATCGTTTATTCAGATAGACGAAATTAGCTTACTTTTCAAATCTACGTTGAGGTTGACTTACAGTCTGAATATTTGTAATATTTAGTAGATTGTGTTGTTATGTGATGGTGATGGTTTTAATTTAGAATCATTTGTTTGCTTAGAATACACATAGGTGTTACCAGATGTACAAATGGTGGTAAAGGCACAAACCATTTTTTCCCTTTTTAGGGCATGCAAATATAATTCTACATTAATAAATATTAAAGCGTATTTCAGTGAAACAATGAGGAGCTCGTGGCTAAATAATAACAGCCGCTCGGGACTATATTTAGGTTAAGCCGTGCTTGCCTAGGTTGGTCTGTGAATGGGTGACCACCCATTACATAACGAGTTTCCTCCGTGCCTCAGAAAGCACGTTAAGCCGTTTGTCCCGGCTGTCATTTGTTGATCATTGACAGTCGTTAGTTAGTCAGTGGCCCAAAAAGTCTGACAACTAAACATAAAGATGTACAAAAGCATTAAATATTACACAAAAGTTCTTTATTTAACGAGAGTGAGCACAAATTAAGGATTTTTGTCAATTTATCCCGTGTTGAGTAAAATAAGGGTTAGTTTTGTAAGGATGTTACCACACCAATCGATCGATCGACATCGGTCGACGTTGATAGATTGATGTGGTAGCTTTGGCTGACGTCGACTAATCCATTCTACCATCGATCGACGGCATCGATTGACGAACGATGGCATCGATCAACGATCGATCGATGGGTGTGGTAACACCCTTAGGAAGTTCGCGAAATCCCATATACGCGGGGTAGATTGTCAAACCTAAAATTCTAAGATGAGGTTTTCTTAGTCAGATAGGTCATTAAGTTATTAACGACCATTCAAAACCTAGATAATAATTGATTTATTCGTCATCTGCATAGCCTTTTCCCAACTATGTTAAAGTCGGCTTCCAGTCTAAACGGATGCAGTAGAGTACCAGTATTTTACATAGAGCGACTACCTATCTGACCTCCACAACCCAGTTAGTACTGGGTAATACGATACCCCTTGGTAAGACTGGTTGTCAGACTTTTTGGGCCACTGACTGCCTAACGACTGTCAAATATCTACAAATGACAGCCGGGACCAACGGCTTAACGTGCTTTCCGAGGCACGGAGGAAACTCGGTATGTAATGGGCGGTCACCCATCCACAGACCAACCTAGGCAAGCACGGCTTAACCTAAAGATCGACCCGAGCGGCTGTTATTATTTAGCCACGAGCTCCTCGATAATAATTGATTTATTATTAATAAGATTTTCGCGAAAGCTGCCATGTCGTTTTCATTCAGCAAAAATTTTGATGAAGACGGGAAAATTTTAATCCTTAGTCTCGTACTTCTCATAATCCGCTGCGTATGTTAATCTTCCACCAGTGTGTTGGTTCCGTCGTTTGTGGATGCAATTAAGAAACCAATTATATTCGCTTATGAAGCCATTTGTAGAATTCTCACAACAGCCTGTATAACGTACCCATTGTTTACTCAAATTGCGGCGGCGAAATATAATTTGTATTTTTGGCAAAACACTTTGAGGTAGGCAAACTGGTTGAACCCATGTCACAGACTGGATAAAAAATGTTTGGTTTTAGATTTATGGGAATAAAAATACTATGACAACCAGGGACTACTCATTCTAGTTGAATAATAATTGTGTTTGCTTTAGGTTAATGGAGAGATTAGAGCTTTTTTAGTTTCAGAAGTCGGTGACTTGTTTGTTTGATTTAATTTTTTGAAGCTAAAGTTATTTTTCACTTTTCTGTGTTTTTGAAGTCGGTTTTATTTTTTTTAAATAGAATTTTTATTTTTCTATTTTTAGTTGTAATATCCAATATAAATATTTGCTATACATTTATTTTACATTGTCAACAATACATTTCAAGGTAATAGGCTAATTACCAATAAAATGTAAGTTAATTTACCTAGCTGTCGCAATCTGGGTACCCCTCAGAGCATACAGCCGTTATGTTATGTTAACAATAAACATCCAAGCGATTGCAGCAATCACTACAGATTTGCTGTCTACTATGGAAGAGTTCCATTGTATAACTCCAAAGATCAGCTTCACCAAATTTAAACGGGACCACCGCGGAATAATATTCTTCACAATTGTCGAAGACATCGATAATATAAAATTTGGAGACTCCCCTCGATTTCTCCAGGATCCCATCATTAGATTCTGACCTGATGACCATGGGACCACACATGGTAAGTATACTGTTTCAAACAATGCCCATAAAATTTGAGGGTTGCCCTTAATTTTACTGGGATTTCATCATCTGATCCTGACTTATACCTTCCATCATCAGCTCAGCAACATGAGATGATGATTACCAGGCACAAATATCTGAATTACGTTAGAGAGTGTTTAAAAAACATTGTATGTGCCTATAAAATTTGAGGGTTGCCCTCGATTTCCCTGGGATTCCATCATCAGATTCTGATATGGTAACAATTGGGACTATCGCATTAGTATTGACTTTCGAATAAAAAAATAATTATGAAAATCGATCTACTATTGGCGGAGAAATCGGTGAACATAGGTACATGAAAAAAATACACAGTCGAACATAGAAACTCTTCCTTTTTTTTAAGTCGGTTAAAAATTGTCAAAGGAGTTTTGGTGAAACATTAGTGATCCGTTAACAATACATGTCATGGTAATAGGCTTATCCCCAATGAAATGGAACTTAACATACCTAACTGTTGAAATGTAGGTGTACTATAGACTGTACTCATCTCAGAGTATTCAAGCGTGATGTTATAGTATGATGTTGTGTAAACAATGAACATCCAAGCGATTGTAGCCATCGTGACAGATTTGCTGTCTATTATTGAAGAGTTCCATTTCAAATCTCCGAAGATCAACATCAGATCTTCACCAAATTTAAATTAAATTAAATTTGGAAGAATATTATTCAGCGGGACCACCGCGAAATATTATTCTTCCAAACAAAAAAATAATCATCAAAATCGGTTCACAATTGGCAAAAATATCGCTGAACAATCATCATCATCTGCCTAGCCTTTTTCCCAACTATGTTGGGGTCGGCTTCCAGTCTAACCGGATGCAGCTGAATACCAGTATTCTACATGGAGCGACTGCCTATCTGACCTCCACAACCCAGTTAATACTGGGTAATACGATACGATATCGCTGAACAATATAAAACAAAAAAAAGAAAAGGGAAAAAATTAAAATCAGTCGACTTGATAACCTTCTCTTTTTGAAAGTCGGTTAAAAATAGTAGCCCACCGGCATCGGGAACAGGGTCCTAGCTACCGGTGGTCAGAGCTCTTGAGAGAGGAACCTGCTAACGATACGCGCCGTGTCCAGAAGTACTGCTTTCTGAATCAAGCCCTTGATCCAACTGACAAGCGAGAGCCTCCTTAGATGTTGGTCGAGGCTTTTGGATATTAAGCCATTGGCCGAAACGACTATCGACTATATACTTATAGTATGGCACTTCTGATTCTACAAGTTTGTACTTAAAGCAAGTTGCTGGTGGATAATCCTGGCAACGAGGTTGTGTCTTCTCCGTTAGCCAGACGAGAACACACAGAAATAATGTGTCGGATCGATTCTCTCGGACGGCGGTTGCCCAACATATGTCTACCGTGCCATCCTTCACAATGTACTTCGTATTGTAGTAGTTTCGGTAGTTATTCGTCATCACAACTTAGTCCATTATTGCATATTTGCACCATTATTGCTTAGCACCTTATTTAGGCGGCCAAAAATATATTAAAATTATTATTGATTGATTGTTCATTATTATTGATATGCTGACATGTTGATGTCTTACAGGTTTAATACACAGAGATGAATCCCACTAGGAATAACATTAGAAACAAATCCAGAGCCTCCCTAGTTTTAAAATTCAAATGCAACTCTTAAGCTATTGTGCAGGATAGGATAGTAGCTAAAACTGGCTGGCTTAAATTAATTCAAAGCTCCAGGCGAATGTAAACCTTATCACATAATAGACACTTACATTTTATGTTCATTGCAAATTAACTCTAGTGTTTATGAATGAAAACAAAGGACAACTAGTCCGTCTGGTTTCTAAAGTACCAAATCCCCTAAAACGTGAGTATAAATTGCTTTCATTTTCGAATTTACAATCGTGACCTTTATAAGTTTCACTAGGTACAGAATAAATTACGTGTTGCTTTAAGAGTTAAGACATAAAATACATTTTGGGTTACGTACGCCCGTTTTTTTTTGCAAAACTGTTCTACAATAACTAAACTTTAATTTTCATGACATACAAAAATACCTTAGCGGCCTTTCAGCGAGACTACAAGGGGCGACTACACGGATGCTGCGCCGCAGCTATCGACTACTACGCTGATGCTACGCCGATCCTCCGCGGGTGTTACGCCTTTGATACTCTTCTGTAAGCGCGATTCATGCTGCGATACAATTTAAGGCAGCTTGTTATTGGATTGCTTATTCACTAGATCGGGAGCTCGTGGCTTAATAATAATAGGGTCGATCCTCAAAGTAAAGCCGCTAGACAAGCTAGGTCAGTCTGTGCACTGGTGCCCATCATAACATACTCGATTTCCTCCGTGTCTTGGAATTTGGTCCCGGCTGTAATTTGTAGATCTTTGACAGACGTTACAGGTAGTCAACGGTCCGAAAGTCTGGCAACCAGTCTTTCCAAGTGGTATCGTATTACCAACACGTAGTGCTAGCTGGGTTGTGGAGGTCAGATAGGCAGTCGCTCTATGTAAAATACTACTATTAAGTTTCGTCTGGTTAGACTGGAAGCCGACCCCAACTTGGGCATAGACTAGGCAGATGATGATGATGCTAAACTAGATCATAATGATGGACCAGTGTTCGAGTCTTCCCGACTTGTGAGTGTAGAGTGCCTAGCTAAAGACGCTGGCGCCGCACGTTGTAATATGAACTACTTCATGTAAAAGGTCATATAATTTAAACTGTTTCAAGTGGCTCGTTTTCATCAGATTCGGCTCTGTATAGTAAATATTCATCTTTTGCTATTCACTTCGTGCCCGCTGTATGGCTTACAGATATCCTACTACAAACGGCAATCGTCCGTTCAAAGGATGAATTACAATATCAAGACAAACTATCCTTATCTCGTTATCTACAAGATCCCATGTGGATATGAACCGAGCATAATATCCATTTCACTGGGCTAGCAAAAGGGTCTTGTAGTGAATCTTATTATAATGAATTGTCAGTGAAACCTCAATAGCAGATAGTGATTTTGTCCTTTTATGTATGTCTGTTTCTATGTTCCCTCGTAACTCCTAAACGGATGAACGGATTTAGATGAATTATACATCTTTAGATTTGTCTTGGTGGCGCGACTGTCACTGGTACAGTAGAGACCATAAGTGCAGTAGCAGTTTCACAAAACGATCGCATCAAAACAAGTCGCACTTACGACCTTTTTCCATAACAAACATTTTCCAACACATACACGATCTCGTATATCGCACTCTTTCATAATTATCTAGTCAGAAAGAGTGCGATATAATGATCATTTGCCTTAGTGACAAGCCTTTCATGTCGCGACGGAGTATTAAGTTAGTGATATTTAATTTCAAACTAACAATTATGTGTCTATCTGGCTTAGCGGTTAACGCTATAGATAAAATGTCTCGCACGGTATAGTCTGCGTTCAAACCTAAGTGACATTACACTTTTTGTGTTTTAATTATAAATGATACGTTAGACCCGATGAGATATGTTTTTCTAAATATTAGTTGGAACTTATTATTAACAAAAAAGATGAGGGTGAATGTTAAACAAAATAAACTTCTGGATTGAACAAAGTAGTTAGTTATGACGTTGTTAGTTGGTGAACTTTGTTACGAGCGTTTGTGTTATTATTACGATTAGCGTATTGTTTGATTGTCTTTATTCAAGATGCAAGCTAATATTAGTATTGATGACAAGGCAAATATTGTCACTTTGCGTAAAAATGGGCTTAATATTTCTCAAATTTCAACTGAAACTGGCTTAAAATAACTTACACATTGTAAGTTATTTTTAAAAATTATAATTATTATGATGATGGTTGTGGTGTGTGATTTTCTTATTATTAAATAAATTGCTAGTTGCAAGTGTCTATATTTTGTTTTTTTTTTAGAAATTCTGTTAGCCGTTGGGTAAAGAGGTTTGAGGAAGAAGGTAGTCTGAAGAGTCGTCTAAGAAGTGAAAGGCCGCCGCTTATTAACACGACTCAGCGACGTTTTATGGTGGAAGAATATGAAACAAATGGTTTCATTCCAACTATAATGTTTTTTGACACAAAAACACAGGGAGGAAAGACTACGTTTTGCTCGAGATTATTTAGATTTTAATTGGGAGGTGACTGTATTTTCTGACGAGAAGACTTTCAAGTCTTGCCAAAAGGAAGACTTAATTTATGGCGAAAAAATAATAATACTTAATTTAATAAGTAGACCGGGTAACTAAATATTTTGTAAAATTAACGTAACCGTAAATAAAAATAAAAAATATTAAGAAATAAATTTTAAATTTAATGATCTTAAATTGGGGTTTAGTTTCAATATTCTTTTCGTCAAGAAAATGAACACTTAAGCTATAACCTCAATACATTCATGTGACGTTACATTAAAAAAAAACACGTTCATAAAGTCTAACTCATATAAAAGTATTCAATGAATTCTGCTGAATACTGATACCTATAATAAGCGGGTATCAACAATTATATTTGTGTTATTAGAATATCCTTTCCGTGTTATGTTATTCTTATTATGAATTGACTAAGTGGGTATACAACAAAAAATCTTATGAACGGTGATAAGAGAACTTTTTTTTGCCTAGATAGGAATGTGACGTCACATTCTCATAAAAGTTTGTTAATTTTATAAATAAATAAAACGAATAAACATTTTTGTTATCATTCAGCATGATTTTTTTATTTCCACCTTCCAACACAGAAAACATAAAATCAAAATCAATTAATGAGGTTAAATAATAATACAATAACTATCTAATATTTAACTTCTTATAAAAAATAAATAATAAGCACGACTATATTATAAATAAACATAAATACCTAACGACTTTCTGCTTAAAATACAAATATTATTAAGGTTTCAAAGAAACAAAAAACAGCCACACATTGTAATAACATGGATTCGAACTTGGACTTCATTGATCGTGAACCCATGCTCAGCCCAAACAGCTACCAACCCATGTTAATACTACGCGAATTTTAACAATGCAATGGTAAGAACAGGTCATCACTATGATGTGTATTCTAAATGCAACAGAAATATAATGCTATTTCGCGTAGTGTGACGACAGTTCATTAGTGTGTGTTATGTGTGGAATGTTGAGACATCACTCACTCATACACGCACACGCACACACACTGCTGTATCGCGCTCGCACAGTTCATAGCAATGTAATCTTTAGCATGGTACTGCACTTTTGAGCGTCTACTGTACATTAAAATGGAAAACAAAGAAAAATGGCGGATTAGGGGTTCCATATCGTAGTGTTCGAATTTTTTTTTTTCATCCAATACCATCGAGTCCTTCAATAGGCTGTGAGGGAGCGAGCCAACAGAGTTGGGATTCTACAGTCTATAATTTTCATCAGACACTTTACGAAGGGTGGCTCCGAGATATCAGGATACATAGATTACGCTCACCGGCTTATCGCTGAGAACTGGGGCCCGTTCTTCAAGCACGGCAAGACTTTGTGGCCGAGGGACAATGATCTAGGGTACTATCATTGGCGACATGGAACTGTGAGGAGCAACATTAGCAGGAATTATAAGCCCATCATGGATCCAGACAGAGGACTACTTTTCCAGAACCGTCATGACCACAAGATCATATGCCCGGACCCCCAACAGGACCCCGGACAGAACACCACGAAGCAAAGGGTCTACTCCCCCAATTATACCCAGATTGAAATCTATGATCATGTCGTAAGAAGAAGAAGCTGATGTGTATATTATATATATAATAGACGAAGGTCCCCCATTAAAGGTTGGTTAGCTTTGGTTATAACGGTACGGACGTATCGCGGACTAGATTCAAGAGACCGGACTCTGACGGATAATGATCATTAATAAATCATATTAATTTGTATAAATTGGCTCTTAAAAACACTTTTACACGTCACATCATGTTATGTTTTAAAACTAGATGGGGCCGGTGTTTCGTACCTGACTCTTCTGAGACGAAACAGCCGTAATAAACTCAGAGGTCAGTCTCTTTTAAAGTCCAGACATTGGTCGAGTCACTTGAGGACTATGCAGATTAGTGTCTGAGATGGTCTTTTAAAGAAATAAACACACAAATTTGAGTGGGCCTGTCCAGTCGGTGCAAGCATTTGTCAGTTATCGTGTAGATAACTCTACTGATAACTCTAGGAGCTCAATAACACGACGAACAATACCAAAGAAAGGACATTTAGATAGGCCGCATAAAGTACTCAAACTGCCACACAATCGTTGATCTAACTATACTAAATCATAAGAAATATTGACACATATGATCTTAAGTCTCTCGTGGAACTCGTGGCTAAATAATAACAGCCGCTCGGATCGATCTTTAGGTTAAGCCGTGCTTGCCTAGGTTGGTCTGTGGATGGGTGACCACCCATTACATACCGAGTTTCCTCCGTGCCTCGGAAAGCACGTTAAGCCGTTGGTCCCGGCTGTCATTTGTAGATCTTTGACAGTCGTTAGGCAGTCAGTGGCCCAAAAAAGTCTGACAACCAGTCTTACCAAGGGGTATCGTATTACCCAGTACTAACTGGGTAGTGGAAGTCAGACAGGCAGTCGCTCCATGTAAAATACTGGTATTAAGCTGCATCCGGTTAGACTGGAAGCCGACCCCAATATAGTTGGGAAAAGGCTAGGCAGATGATGATGATGATGATGATGACCATCGAGTGGGGTATCAAAATGAAGGGTTTTAAAGGTTGATTACAAAAATATAAACAATTTATAATAACATAGCATAATCAGCCTATTAATGTTCCCACTGCTGGGACGCAGGCCTCCTCTCTATGAGAGGGAATGGGCTATAATCCACCACGCGGACCCAGTGCGGGTTGGTAGATGTCACATGTCTTCGAATGTTTGGTTCTAGGACATGCCGGTTTCCTCACGATGTTTTCCTTCACCGTTTTGAGAGCAGTGGTGACCAAATAACTTACACAAAGTAATGCGCCTGGGTGGGTTCGAACCCACGACTTACGGCTCGTAAGTCGGGGTCTCCACCACTGGGCCACGGCTGCTCTCAACAATTTATAAGTTTAAAAGAATTAATTATATTTACATTATATACAGACTACAAATAGAACTAAACTAATGATAAAAATAAGACTAGAAGTAAGAAAATATAAACATCTAAACAACGACGACAATAGGACACTTAGGCGTCAAAGTGCTCCTCCGTATCGCTGTCATCTGGAAACGTGCCCAGAAGACTGGCAGCATTGCCACGCTGAATGGCAATGCTAATTCTTTGGCCAAAGTTTAAAAGTAATTCGAAGTAACAAGTCGCACAAAAAAGATAGAAAATCGTAAACAGGGCGGCCCACGGCTATGCCACACGGAAGGAAAGTACCTTAAATAGTGAGTTGTACTGAAAGAAGACTTCATTTTGATTTTAAAAATAATTAAAACTGCTTTCAAAGATTTTTAAATTACCGCCTGCCTAAATATAATTCAAGCCGCCAATAATGTGAAATAAAACACATTTGGTTTATGATAACGGTCAAAGGGACCACGAAATTTAACATTTTATTTGAAATTTTGTTTCCTATGAACAAAATTTAAGGTACTTTCCTTTCGTGTGGCATAGCCGTGGGACGCCTCGTTTAATAAAAAAAGTTACTAAACTAAAAAGCTGGATATAAAAAAGTAGTTAAAAAAACTAAAAAACCCGACTGAAAAAACTGAAAAGCATAAAACAAGCACATTTTAAATTAAACAAAAGTTGGAAGTGCAGGCAGGCGGAGCCCATCCCATTTTCATAATTTAATATTACAATTGGCTCCGCCCAACAAACTATCTACTTTTTTATCATATGTATATTAGTCTGTAAGGTATATGTCTATGTGCCAAACTTACCCGAAAATAAATAAATGTTGTCGTTGTTTTGTTGTTAATGGGTATGAACACGTTTTCATGCTGTTGAACGGATTTCCGGTGAAGCTGCAGGCAAAAGCTATTCTTCTGTAATACAGGGTGGAAGGGACATCTACGCAGTACGCACAAACGGTTAGTACGTACTCAGTACCCTACATCACATCCCCCCACCAACATAAAAAAACTAACAGCCGTTTTCTAAATACGATGTACTGAATACGTGCAATAAAGCCATCTTCAGAATTGTACCTGCCTTTATTTTTTCCCCGCAGCCGTTATCACAAAACGCGTCACTATGAAGCTCGTGACTAGGCGATTAGTATCTAAACAATATGATAGAAATGATAGACGTAGAACAATATCAAACCAACCGTATATTAATGTTTACACGAAAACTGGTTCATGCCTGATAGCACTGTCACAGATATCCGCACACACGATTTGAGAACCAAATCGATTTTTATTTCCTCCACAACCGCTGTACGAGAAACCTCTGCACATCCGTGTCGAAATGTCGAAGTAAAACCTGCAAAACAAAAATAAGAGAATAAATTGTAACCCTCAAGCACCATCGAAAGAAAATAAATTAACTATTTCATACTGAGAATGTCCAAAACACAGTGTTTTTAAGACAATAGAAGTGTCCACATGATGCACATTAGAGCGACACCTTATTTGAACTCGGTGCAGTTGCACTTGATGCTGTAGAGTTACGTGCATCGGTCCGCGAATTGTTATTATTTTTTGCTTTAAGTTTACGACACTCGCCTAATAAATGACCACATTTTTTACAATAAGCACAAAATTAATTTGGATCAAAATGAGAATTAGAAAATTGATTAGTGTTAAAATTATCTTTTACGTTATTATTCGCTGTGATTACATAAAAGAAATTAGGAGAAGAGCGCTTAATTTTTTATTTTAAAACATTCTTGAAGTGACATGGCCGCTCTTATAACATGTTGCGCATTGTTTATTAGAACGAGTTGAAAGTTTTGATAAATTAAATATTATTTCTTAATTGTAATCGCTTCTGAGAGAGGAGAGGTCTTAGGATTCCTTCACCACACAATATGGGAAAAATTTGAGTTCAACCCTAACAAGAAGGTATTAAGAACCAAACCTTCCATAGCGGCTACGACCTGCAAGTTCCTTATCATTTTCACAGCTGTAATGGATGTCAGCTTGTAGTTGTGATAATCATGATTCAATGCGGATAGAAAATGGCATCACGTCTTCGGAAGGCAACTGTAAGCATTGTTGTAAATCGACTAATAAGTGAGTGGAGTCCTTATTTCTCCAAAAGTGGTTCTAAAGAATTGTTTAATCTCTGACCAACAATTCTATTGAAAATAAAAAAATTAAACAACAATCTAATTGAGCTTTGCTTTCCAACTGCGAGATGATTTATACTGCTGTTGTGTAGTTGCTAGAGTAATCGCAATTTCGCAGTTTGTTAAAAACGCGGGCAACGACTCACGGTCCCCATTGTAGGGTTTGATGAATTTTGTGAGGACAGAGAGGGTAATTTTGTCTGCCATTTTAACTTTTAGTTTTGGTGCTGGTCCGTCCTCTGAAGAATCTAAATTAGATGAAGATGTGACATCTTCGGAATTCTCCTTTTTTATAAGCATTAAAATGGGACATCAGACACAAAACACAAAAAAACTATGTAAATAAAAATGTGCATGAGTATGTACATGGACGAATTGCGAGTGTTATCGCGCGGGATAAAAATTCATGGAAGGACTTGGGGGACGCCTTTGCGCCAAATTGGGGCATGACAGTAAAAAAAAAATGGTTGCTACTCTATGAAGACAAACAACTCACGAAGGTTGGTACGAGTTACAATCTCCGAAGTCCGGTTGAAACCGGCAGTAAACGTTCGCTGTAATGTTGTCTGAAATTCTTGCGTACGCATCATCTGAAACAAAATTATTAATTATTAGTTATTTCATCACCACTGGTCTCAAAACAGTGAAGGAAAACATCGTGAAGAAACTGGCATGTCCTAAAACCAAAAATTCGAAGACATGTGACATCTACCAACCCGCACTGGGCCCGCGTGGTGGGTTATAGCCCATACCCTCTCATAGAGAGGAGGCCTGCGTCCCAGCAGTGGGAACATTAATAGGCTGATTATGCTATGCTTATGCTACTATATTTATTTTAAACTTTAATCTTATCATAACTTTATTTTCACTGCACCGTTGGTGTGGTGGTAGCAATAGTATCGAAGTACGGGAGGGTCCTCTACCCATTAAATAATTTAACAACTATTTTTTTCAACTCCAATGTTAAGTTTGTCGTAGAATAAATTATTAAGTTATTTATTCCGACTACGGAACCTTTTACTGTGCGTGTCCCGCACGCTTTGTGACGATTTTTTTTTTGTTTAGGCTGACTGTAATATCAATGCATCATCAGTGCCTAGCCCTTCGGGGAAAACAGCCGTGATGCTATGTTTTGCTGTCATTCACACATCAACGGAACCCATGAGTATGACTTTTTTTTTTTTAAATTAGCCTGTACTGATTCTTAGTATTGAAAAAATGATTTTACCTCGACATTTATCCAGACATTTCTTTTTCGAATCGAACAAATTGTAGCTGTGGTCACAGCTTCCAAATTCAAACTGTCGGCAAGTTTCATGCCTAATATCGTAGAAATATCTGAAAGACATAGGTACCTACCTAGAGCCCGTGCCTAGGCTCCGACTTGCGAGCTGACTTGCTCGTGGGTTCTGGACCCAGGCAGACACATTACTTTGAAAATGGTGAAGGAAAACATCATGAGGAAACTGGCATGTCCTGCATCCAAAAATTCGAAGACATGTGACATCTGAGGAGACGTGGTTCCGAGGAACATAATAGGCTGATTATTATAGGTAACTAAAAAAACATAAAAAAGAAACAAGCCGATCTTTTGGGCTTTGATAACGTTTGGGCTCTTAAGTAATTGAATAATGTATTGTGTCACGTGTTTAGCACAAACTTGAGGCTTTTGCTGCGGTTATTACACACGTATTCATTTGCTTGAAACTTGCAATAGTAAGTCATGTTGAAATCGTTCAGCTCATCTGGAAGCAAGGATCAGTTTTCATTCACAGCAATTAAAATGTCTAGTTGTCGCAAGTGCTACGATCGCTGAACACGAGATCATGGGTTCAATTCCTGGTCCGGCAAAGTGCTAGTCTAGTAAGAATTTCACAGAAGTAGCCTTTAGTCTGGATTTGCACCCTGAAGAGTCGTGGTAAATGGGTGCAAAACGTTCGTGTCAAAAGGCATTGCATAATGTGCGAAATGTGTGATTTTGTATGAAACTGAAATAAGTTAAAAAAATAAATATTCTAGACTTTGTTCAGATGAAGAGGGGCTTTCCAACAAATGGTTATTCGACCCAAACTAACAATTTACAATGGCAGTTTGGATGGGAGGAGTGATTCGTTACATCATAAAGTAGGTAATGAAATGGATCATGAATGATCTTAGTCCTGTACCTAAAGGCTTATAAAAAAACATAGTATAACGTACCCATAACTAGTATTTCCTTGGGCTTTTCCTCATCCATTACAGCATTGCATTGCTTTTTTATAACAGTTAATGCAAATAAAGAGAGAACTGCGTGTATACCGACATTAAACATTTTTAGTTTAAATTATTTTACTTTCTCCTTCGTCACGATTGATAAATAAACAACATAGAATGAAGCGTAATAAAATATTATAAACTGTTTTCATATAATTTTATTGCAAATAAAAATGGGCATACTGCAACATAAATGTAGTATTTCATTTCACAAATTTGTTATGAGACGTTGCAAAACATTTGAAGGTTTGTATATAAAACAATAAGAGCTGGACTCCACCGAAGAGGAAGCGAGAGGAGAGGATATGTGTTGTAAACCACCAATAGAATTTCGTTATTTACACTTCTCGTCTTCGCTTAGCTTTAGTGGAAACGGTTGAGCAGAGAGGAGAGGAGATGTCTCGTGATTGTTTTCGCACTTGGCGGCCAAGCGCACAACCGAGACCAGAAAAGACGTGAGCGGCGTGCGGTGAGCGGTGTGCTGTGTGCGGTGAGCGGTGTGCTGTGTGCGGTAAGCTTTGTGCGGTGTGCTGTGAGCGGCGTAGCTGCACGCCGACGTTCGCAGCACACACACTGCATTACTCCGCACAGTTTCGGTGGATACACCCTAGCTTTTACGCATCTCCTCTCCTCTGCGCTTCGCACATATCCGCTTGTCTCCGCTTTGGTGGAGTTCGGGCCTTACGCTACGTACACACTGACAGATGGCTTGCTTAGCGTTTAAAACCTAGTGAATTAACCCCTGGTTACTTGCTAGCGAAGGCGCCAAGCGCGCAGTGCGGCCGGTTGCGAAAACTCTGTTTCCTAAGTCCTCGTTAAAGTTTCACGTCGCTACTCGCTAGGTCTGGGGCGCTCAAACAGTTGATCGCGAAAATTCCCGATTCCCGAATACAATACTTTATCTTAAAAGTCGCGGCGGGGGGTGATCACTCATACAATAATACATTAATGCCCGTAGTCTATGCTGATACTGTTAGCCTGCTGCGTCATCCCACAGCTAGGCAAGAGGTATATATCCTATATATTATATCATATTATATATATCACTTTGCCTAGCCCCATAACTTCCAGTTGCTATGGTCCAGGGCTAATGTGGACCACTGGGTCGTTAGTTTTGTCCACCTTTTTTTTTTTTTTTTTTTTTTTTTTTCCGGATGGGAAATCATCAAATGACCCCCCCCACTCTGGGCGGAGCGGAGGGGAGTGTCAGACTTGTACTGACTAAAACCCATCCATGTTCCTTCTCTGCCCTTTGTGTTCCAGGGCCACGGTATCTCTTTCGAACAGTCCCGCAGCCCTGGCAGGCGTCGGCCCATGCGGACCCCTACTTGATTGCTGACATCTCTTTGAGGCGCGCGTGGAACACGAACGCGCCGTCGACACAGCCTGTCGTCATAAGACGGCCGGACGGCGAGCTAGCCCATAACTCGCCGTCCACAGGCCAGCGCCTACGGTGGTCGGAAGCCACCACGTGACCCCCGACGCCCAGGGCGTCTCCCGCGGCGGCTGGGACGTGAGGTTCTTTCCCTCTCACGTCCTGCCACCTCCTTCACTAGCATGACTGCTTCGCAGAAGGAGGTGACGGCTTCCCATTCTCTCTCGCTCCGGACCATGGCTTGAACCAAGGCCGGACGCGAGAGATTGCCGCCGCCAATCGCCGCTATGAGGACACGGCGGTGCTCCGCCCAAGAGTTTTGTCCACCTCGTCCCGCCATCTTCTTCGAGGTCCGCCGCGATGCTTTCTGGCTGTCCAGGGCCTGGAGCCCTGACACAAGCAGAAGGCTTCGATGCATAGTGGCTACAGCTCATTGGATATGCGGCAGACGTGGCCAGTCAAGTCACACTTCAGCGGCTTTTTAAGCAACGTAAGTAATCTGTGTTTTGGAGGGCAGAGGTCTGTAGTAATCATATTTACGTTTCGATAAACACACATAAAACTACTCATTCTAATTCACGAGGGTCATGTAATTTTGAGCCTTATTGTGCGACACAGAGAGTCTATATTACTATGTTTCGTATCGAACTAAAAAATCAATCTAGGTGAGTTTGAAAGACGTTACTCTGATTTCAACAAACTGAAAAATGTTGTTACTTATAAGAGTTATCAATTTCTCCGCTACTCCACACATTTTTACCGCCACGTGAAGCTGTTATAACACGATTGGCGGCGGCGATCTCTCGCGTCCGGCTCTTGTCCAAAACATGGTCCGGAGCGAGAGGGAATGGGAAGCCGTCACCACCTTCTGTGAAGCAGTCATGCTAGTGAAGGAGGTGGCGGGACGTGAGAGGGAAAGAACCTCACGTCCCAGCCGCCGCGGGAGACGCCCTGGGCGTCGGGGGTCACGTGGTGGCTCCCGGCCACCGTAGGCGCGGGCCTGTGGACGGCGAGTTATGGGCTAGATCGCCGTCCGGCCGTCTTATGACGACAGGCCGTGTCGACGGCGCGTTCGTGTTCCACGCGCGCCTCAAAGAGATGTCAGCAACCGAGTAGGGGTCCGCATGGGCCGATGCCTGCCAGAGCTGCGGGACTGTTCGAAAGAGACACCGTGGCCCTGGAACACAAAGGGCAAAGAAGGAACATGGATGGGTTTTAGTCAGTACAAGTCTGACACTCCCTTCCGCTCCGCCCAGAGTGGGGGGGGTCATTTGATGATTTCCCATCCAAAAAAAAAAAAAAAAAAGCCGTCACCACCTTCTGCGAAGCAGTCATGCTAGTGAAGGAGGTGGCGGGATGTGAGAGGGAAAGAACCTCACGTCCCAGCCACCGCGGGAGATGTCCTGGGCGTCGGGGGTCACGTGGTGGCTCCCGGCCACCGTAGGCGCGGGCCTGTGGACGGCGAGTTATGGGCTAGCTCGCCGTCCGGCCGTCTTATGACAACCGGCCGTGTCGACGGCGCGTTCGTGTTCCACGCGCGCCTCAAAGAGATGTCAGCAACCGAGTAGGGGTCCGCATGGGCCGATGCCTGCCAGGGCTGCGGGACTGTTCGAAAGAGATACCGCTGCCCTGGAACACAAAGGGCAAAGAAGGAACATGGATGGGATTTAGTCAGTACAAGTCTGACACTCCCTTCCGCTCCGCCCAGAGTGGGGGGGGGTTTCAATTGATGATTACCCATAAAAAAAAAAAAAAAGCTGTTATAATAGCTTCTACAGAAGTGTTTTAACCCTTAATTGGGCGCGCCTAAAAAGTTACGTAAACGGTCACGTGGGGTGCGTGTCACCCCGATCATATTAATCAAATACGGAATTCATGCAAATCTTGATTATGCTCGATACTTGATCATAAAAGACACGTGTTTTTATGAAACTAACGGGAACTTCAGCGCTCAAAATACAGAATTTAAAAAGTTCCAAAGTTGACACCCCTCGCGACCAATTGAGGGAGAGAACAGTAGCGTCACGATAACTACTCCATGTAATCAAAAAGATTTTTATAAAGAGGACATTAATAACGCATTATAAAAATATAAATTTAAAATTTAAAAAACCCCCATCGCTACAAAGGAAAGCGAACAAACATTTGAAAAGTCACTAGAATGGCTGAGCCGGTTTTGATAAAACATGTCTAATTGTAATATAGACATCATGCCCTTTCATTTGATACTCCACTTGGGTATATTTGAAAATATTCGATTATTCATCACCACTTTCACCCCCATGTCAAAATGGCTGAACTGATTTTGATAATACAAGTCTAATTGTAATATACACATCAAGCACTTTCATTTGATACCCCACTTGGGCATATTTGAAAATATTTGATTTTTCATACCCACTTTCATCCCCCTTAACTAGTAAATGGCGGCACCGATTTTGATAAAACGTATCTAAGAAACATCGCCAAGAAACTAGCTCTCAAATAAAAAAAACTGTTTTCAAATCGATTCACTCGTTTAAGAGCTACGGTGCCAGAGACGGACACACACACACATTGCGGTCAAACTATCACATATAACACCCCTCTTTTTGTGTCGGGGGTTAATAAAAAGAAACTCTAGCGTGGTTAGACAATAATACTCTTAAAATAAATTAAAAAAAGGCTTCCAAATCTTGACGTAACATACAATAAGAGCAAAATAGACACAGTTAATACAACCAAGTTTTTAGGAGTCACGATAGATAGAAATTTAAATTGGAAGGCGCTGCGTTTAGTGCACTCTCGGCCCCTCGACCCCTAAAAAAAGATTTGTTTATTTGTTTCCTTAAACATAGTTCACACTCGACCCCCAGGGGGTGTGTTTGAATTTTCATACAAAGGACAGGCATACCTCGTCCACTTTCAACCCCTAGTTTGTAATTACCTAAAATAATACTTTGGTACAGTAAGGTACAGACTAAAGGCAAAATTAATATAAAGTAAGATCACGTGGGCAAACCCCGAACTCCGCGCGGGCGAAGCCGCGGGAATAAACATGATTATTTAAAACAAATATTACCTTTTCTGAACAAATTACTATTTATTTGTGTTCTTAATTCAAAGTTATTTGATTTTTTTATTTATCATATTAGGCTTTTTAGCGGCATCATACTTTTTCTTCTTCTTCAACCTGGCGAAACCAAAGCTCAGAAAAAAAGCCAATTAAATCATAGCTACTTAATAATTCCTGACCTGCAATTCTCGGCACCATAACAAAAAAAAACAATAAAATATTCCAAAGGAAAGTAAAAAAAAAAATCGCGAGAGTGAATTTTTACTTTCTTCTCCAGTCCAGGGGGTCAGGGGGTCGAGAGTGGACTAAACGGGCTCAAGTAGCGTTCAGTCCATTAAAGTCCATTAAAGTAGGCTAATGATAATGAAGAAGGCCTATTTTAATGTAAACTTACCGAAGCAGCTCACATAACATTCTTGAAGAGTATTAAACTTATTATGACTGAAATTACAGTTGCCGTGCCAGAATGTCATATACGTTTTCATAGTTGTGTCAAAATAAAATCTGTAACAATCGTATATATTAGTTTAGTTTTAATTTTAGTTTAGCTACTCTTTGTTCTTGAGTTCTAGACTGCTGCCTTGGTTTAGTATTCTGTTCCCAAGGTTCGGGAAGGTTCAGGGTTGCTCAACCCCGTGCGCCGCATGGTCAGCAGTGGCGCTACAGCAGCGAGACAGTCCAATAAGTAGTAAGTAATATCTCTAGTACCTTAACAAATCAGGATACCAGACCTCTGTTTTTGTGGGGGGTTATACATTTTCAAATATATAGATAGGTCATTGACTTATATATTACTGCATTAGATAGGTATATATAATTACTACGTAGGTACTTTGCTCTCATCGCGTCGTTTTCGCTACCACAATTGAAACCGTTTGTCTGAAGTTTGCAGATCAAATCGAATTTTTAGCTTTTCAAATGATCTAAAATAAAACTATTGTTATTAGGGTACCTAAATTATATTTTATGATAACATAGCAAATCATATTTTTTTTGGGGTGAAAAAGCACGTTTTAGGGTAGAACTCAATGTAAAGCACTCAAAACATTATGCTGATGGAATCATTGAATAGTAGGTACGGGGGTCGTAAAGGTATTTAAAGTAAAGTCATAACTTTAAAAGCATGTATATAAAAAAAAATTGAGAAAAAGTTGGATCCCCAATATCTCCGTAACTAGAAGGTTCCCCAGGTATGGTGTAGAAAAAAAGTATCGTAATGACGGGAAGAACAAGTGCCTTTCGGCTTCGTTAAGGTGTTGTTACACCCTTTATTGTCCCTGGTGCCAAACGGGGAAAAAAGTTTCCGTTTGTTGCCAGTGAGGCATATAATATGACACATATGTTCCCCAAAAAGTACCAGGCTGGCATGAGCTCGAGGGGGTATGCATGTTAATAATTCTGAGTATACGTACGGTCTGCTAGTAATAATAATAGATGTTTGGATATGATATTTCGGATCTAGATACGGATATGGATATAGGAATAAAATTATATCGGTTTCAGATACGGTTACGGATATGTAATTATTTCGGATTATCCGTTAGTTTCGGATACGGATATTAGATTGAAGTAAAATAAAAACACAAATAGTATGTAATAATTTGGTTTTATTTATAGGTTTTATCTAGTCTAGGTTATCATTTGGTATTATAATCAGTCATATAGGTAAGTAACTATCCGAAACTTGTGAATTGGATACGGTTACGGATATATTTTTATTTCGGATATCCGATAGTTTCGGTTACGGTTACGGAGCTCCATAACATCCCTGATAAATACCTTTTTGGATTCATGTCTGCCCATGACTAGCGCAACTGTACTAACACTACTCGATCCCATGCAATGTTTTTGAGTAATATTTGATTACTCAAAAATACGCTAGGGACAATTTTTAATTAATTTAATCAATTCCCGTTGGCTCCACCAGTGGGGAGACGGGCGGTGGGTTGTTGACCCAATTATACTATATAAATACAACATTTACTTTTAATTTTACTTCTAAAGAATTACGCCATTATATGGTCTCCAATCTCCCGTCAACGATCTGAAAATTTTTCAAAAGATATTGCACGTTCAAGGAATATTGGCATATATAATAGATAAACCACAGCTGTTCAAAGACTCACTCCAGTTCAGCTAATTTAATGGATCGGACTATCGGCGGGTCGCTATTGTGGATAAAAGGCAACTCTT
The DNA here is from genome assembly GCA_910589295.1 of Noctua janthe. Lineage (NCBI taxonomy): Eukaryota > Metazoa > Arthropoda > Insecta > Lepidoptera > Noctuidae > Noctua > Noctua janthe. Next base: position 11,916,281 of record OU342552.1, read on the forward strand.
CTTCTTTTTGTGTCGCCAGCTTTTTTTTTTATTTTTGGCCGAAACTTTGGACAAAAGGCTACCAATTAAAAATGGTATACTTACCTGGTATGTCATCTTTTAACTTTTCTTTTACGTCTTCGTGGAATATCGACTGTGAATTAATAGAATCAAGAACTAACAAGATATAAACCAAAAGGATTTTTGAATACATATTTATACCGAAATCGTCATAATTTTCACAGAGCATATTTATTCATCTGCCTAGTCTTTTCCCAACTATATTGGGAACGGCTTCCAGTCTAACCGGATGCAGCTGATACCAGTATTTTACAAGGAGTGACTGCCTATCTGAACTCCACAACCCAGTTAGTACTGGGTAATACGATACCCCTTGGTAAGACTGGTTGTCAGACTTTTTTGGGCCACTGACTACCTAACGACTGTCAAAGATCTACAAATGACAGCCGGGACCAACGGCTTAACGTGCTTTCCGAGGCACGGAGGAAACTCGGTATGTAATGGGCGGTCACTCATCCACAGACCAACCTAGACAAGCACGGCTTAACCTAAAGATCGACCCGAGTGGCTGTTATTATTTAGCCACGAGCTCCTCACAGAGTATATTTATTATTCTTGCAATTTTCACGCGTGAGTAACGCGTGAAAATTTAATATTACTCGTATCGTAAAAACAGTATAATTTCTATTGAACCTAATCGATACGGCAATTTTAATTATTAGACCAAGAACCGACGAGAAACAAAGTAAACCGAAATCACTTTGAATGATAAAACGTTTTTTGCTCTTAATCAGGTTAGTCAATAGTTTTTAACTATTTTTAAAATCACTGGACACCATAGGCTACCTTTTAGGTCCGTCCCTGGGTATTCCGTGACCTAAATAGGTAGCAGTAGCGAAGGATTAATTTTTTTAAGAATTAAGCCGGAGTACATATCTTTAATGTGATTTTATAATTTGTCTATGGATTACTGATTGTTCCCGTTTTCAAAAGGAAGCCGATAGGAATCGAGTTGTATAGAACCTTCGCCACTGATAGGTAGGTATCTATCTACACAAACTTGGAGCCTGGCACTTGGGAGCGATTGATGATAGTGTATGATTCTGCAATAGACATTTCAGAGGTTGTAATGAAATAAATAGCTATTACTACCGGAGTTCGTATCCACGACCTAGTACTCGTGAGCCTCGGCCGTTACGACTGAGCCACCACTGCGTTGTTGCCTTGACTCTAAGTCCTATTTTACTGGGTTACACTATCAGGGAAATGTAGCAAAAGTAAATAAAACACTTTCATAGCCCAGAAAATAACATTTTTCTTTTAATATAAAAATTTTCTTACTTTACTGTGGCTTATATAATTATTACATAGCAATTATGACCAGCAACTTAGTCAAGATTTGTTTTTAAAAGGTGCACGAAAAAAATTGATTACAAAAATATATAAAGTTTATTAGACGGCGATGGACACAGGGTACGTGAAACACATTATACTTGCGCCGCCTTTTATAGATTACAGGTATCTAAGTTACTGAAGAAAAAATTGTTAATTTATGAGTTAATTAAAGACGGTACTTAGCAGCCCTGAGGATGGGATATTTGTCTCCAGTGCAGAGCCCGCGGAAGTCATCCATGGACAAGTCAATGATGGATACACCTCCAAGGTTCTTAGCCCTGAAAAAATATTAGATTTGTATCAACATACATTCATAAATAAACTAACGGCTATTTCCGATGATGCGAGTAGACAGAACCTAGACTAACAAGAGGACTACCTGTGTGAGAATGTTCGTAAGAATCGTACCAGGTGGCGCGGGTGTTCTGTTATTTCTGCCTAGCTTTAACACACAATGACAGATTGTCACCCTATCACACCCTTGACAGCTGTCAAGCTGATCAAATCATAAAAGCAGAAGCACAGTTCTAGCGAAGACTTATTGAGAGGACGGTGACCAAACAGAATCATGGACTATACGCCAAATAAATAGATTACTCGCTGTGCGATGCTCCTAACTCCTCAATAATGATATCGTACATCTAAAAAAGTCATTCAGTTCACACGACACATTAACTTTGAGAATTTAATCAAACTTATTGCGTTTTATTGGCGTACCTACGAGTACATACATAAAACGAAACCAAACGATTTTATACAAGAACTACCTAACAAAAAACTAACCACTACTAACCACTAACTAAAATATAGCGCCAAAAACAACGCTGGCATTACCACTTTGTATGGCAATGCTTAGCCTATGGCCAAGGTGTAAACCAGGCCTTGGGTCACGGGAAGCGTCAACTAACCGTTTCGATATTTCCCACATTTGGAATAAATAAAAATTTAACTTACTTGACGTAAGCAGCCCTTTGTCCGGCGGTATCAGGGTCCTCATAGGTCACCCACAGACCTGGGTCTCCGTTCTCGTCGGGTAGACGGAATGCGTAGGTTCCTGCAAGATATATTTAATTAATATCTATCACTCCTTTACCAAATACTAACCGTTATAAACTGTATATAGATGCGTGTAGATATTTGTATAAGTTGTATAATTGTATGTGATCGTATGACGTTATCTAAGGGCTATTACTGACCTAGTCTGCCCTAGAAGTAAAGAAAAACGCTTTCAGGCAAAGACGCTATTGAACCAGAATGTACTTAATATAACCCCATAAGTGCGTCTCCGAGAAAATGAAGTCTAAATCATAATAGCTAAATGAAAAGCAGACGACGAATAAAAGTATTAAAATATAATATGCAAACGTGAAAAATATTGCAAGAGGCATGTTATTGACACTTTCTTTTACAGTCAAAGCCATGTAGCATTTAGTAGTGTTTGTTATATGAAGCTATAAGCCTACTAAGAATGAGTACCAACCAAAATGAGGGGATAAGTCTTGCTCCTTTGTTAAGCCCTTCTCTGAAAAGTCAAATTGGCTAGCTAATATTAAGCCCACACGTACACAACGCGACGCAAGCTGCTCCCACGTTTATACCAATGCGTATAGTCGGCCGCCAACGGTGAGCATTCAGCATATAATGTTTCCACTGAGCGGACACAGGCTTCCTCACAGACTGGAGAAGTGTACCGTAATCCACCACCTTCTTGCTTCTAAGACATGCAGGTTTCTTCACGAAATTTTTGTAACTTCAGCCACCAACGACTGTCCTTTGTTTTTCATACACTTTCATAGTCAGCTAGTCAGTGGCCTAAAACGCTTGGTGTAAACACTATTTGAGATGTAAATTGTCAGACTTTGCGTCGCCATGTGTACCGTGGGCCTACAGCTACTAATTCCTCATAGATGCTAATATTTATATATGATACACTTACCCAAAGCAATCTATACAGCAATGTAACCATCGGCAATGGATTAACTGACTTTTCGCATTACATTTTCTATGAATACACACAAAATTATTATAATTTTTGGTCATTTATATTCCAATGCCGATAGTTATTCAGTAAGTAAATAGTAACGCTACCTACACACATCGTGTACCATCAGCAGCACAACTTAACCTAAGGTTAACTCAAATAATTCTATGTACACAATACACTAGCTTTAGCGATCGGCTACGCCCGCGTCTGAAAATATCCTACTGGAACGTAGTACCGGAATGAAAACCCTGGTCATCAACTTTCTTGTCGGAAGATCTAATGTCCAAACATGTTACAGATACATCAAGTTAGTCATTTGTATTCTGACTGATTTCTAACACTTCCAAACATTTTTTTTTGTACAAACGTTTTGTTTTCATGACTGTTTACATACCGAAGCGCTTGCTGGGGTCGGTGACCTTCCTAAGGTGTGGACGCATCCCCTTCTGGTGGTTGGGGTTGATCAGCTTGGCGCAGACCTCAGGGTAGCTCAAGATACCCTCTGTCTTTGTGTAGGGTCCTACAAACAAAAACAAAAGAATTAGTTCACAAGGAATCATTTTTAAAAACATGTTGGTGAAGGCTTTTGAAGGTTGGTTCATTATGTAACTCTATGAACACGGTCTCAGGCGACAATGTTAATATGATTGCATTTTTACAGTTACAGGGAAACCAGTCCTGTCTCCTAATGTCTGCAGGTTATACTTCTTAATACCATTTTTTCAGATAAAATCATAAAAGAAACAGTTGCTTCCGTGTTTCATCGTGCTACGCCAGATGAAGACGTTGTTTATTTGTCGCCGTAACCCAAAAGACATAAGAAATTACAATAGGCCACAAATCGAGATGTCACTACAACCTGAATGTAATGAATAAGACATGGTGAGCTAATCTAGACATTATAAATATTCATCATTTCTGCGCTGAATATTTACGAGTTCAAAATTGTTTGCAAATCAGAATCATTCCTCTAAAAATGGTAACAAGGCATTAATTTGTCATGACTAATCATGACGGCAAAAAACATGCAAAAACGTGACAGTAATGCTAAATGCGTACTATGGTTGCGCTGCCTGCACAAGACATTTGATTGTTTAAACATTAATATAGTTTGACTGCCTCGTTGGTGTAGTTTTCTTAGGTTCTAGGTTTCGATTCCCGGGTAGGGCAAAGTGTTATTGGGCTTTTCTATCAAGAACTTGTCAGTAGCAACCATGGAGTCTAGTAGTAGTAGTTCCCGGTTGTAGTAGGGTCACCTCCCTATTACTTGGGACTTAAACATTACAGGCGTGATATTTAAGTCAAATAATATTGATATTATTTATTAGATTACATAGTTTACATATCAAGTTTGATTTCACCAAGAAGTATGAGTTTCTATTTATGATAATTTGTACCGTTCACGATGCGTAACGGTCCTGTGTTACGTACCAAGTGAAAGGCTTCTCAGTAACAAAATAACATGAGAGGTAATTTGGTGTTTAAAAATAAAACTAGAAACTTGAGACACCGTCTGCAATATTTGTAATGAGGTATTATTGCATCTATAAAATTGTATTTTGTAAATTTGATTGAATGACGTCCATTTGAGAAACCAAAAATAGAATCCAGTTCCGTGGACGTTAAGCAAGACTATAAGGGATTTCTGCATTGTCACCTCTAAAACTCACACCCGTATATAATATTTCCCAAGAGTAAAATGCTAATGATAACGACATACCAGCTTCACCAGGACCATCAGCGTGTAGGGGAGGAACTCCAGCGATCTCACTGTCAGCATCCAGCTTCCACGTGCGGGCAGCGGTTGGGATAGCCAGGATCAGCTTCTGGGCAGGAGCACCACCTTGGAGCCTGTTCACGAATAATAAAATTGACCTTAGCGACTATCTAGCCAGTGGTCCCTCATTATAATCTATCTATTGATTTCATGTCTGTTTCTCTGTTTAGCGTTTGTAGAATACGAGAAAGCCTTCGATTCGATCGATACTTGGGCTGTATTGCAGGCTCTCCAACGGTGCTAAATCGACTATCGGTAAATCGATTTGTTAAAGTGTTTGTCCAAAACGCCACCATGTCAGACCAACGTCTGGACCAGACCACGCAACCTATCCTTCTGCAGCGAGGTGTGAGACAGGGAGAAGTTATTTCTCCGAAACTATTTACCGCTACACTGGAGGATATTTTCAGGGTTCTGGACTGGAAAGGATTAAGCATCAACGTCAATGGCAACTACATCTCTCACCTTCGGTTTGCCGACGATATAGTGGTCATGGCTGAGACCATGGAGGACCTCAGTACAATGCTCGATGATCTCAGTAGAGCTTCCACAAGAGAGTCATTTTGAATGCCCATGTAACACCCACTCCTATCAAGATCGGAGATTCTACACTCGAAGTAGTAGACGATTATGTCTACCTGGGACAAACGGTCCAGTTAGGTAGGTCTAACTTCGAAAAAGAGGTCAATTGTCGAATGCGACTCGACTGGGCAGCGTTCGGGAAGTTGCGTGGTATCTTCTCGTTCAACTTACCACAGTATCTCAAGACGAAAATCTATGACCAGTTTGTGTTGCTAGTGATTACGTATGGGAACGAAACATGGTCGCTCACAATGGGCCTCATCAGAAGGCTTAAAGTCACATAAAGAGTAATGGAGGCTACGCCCGGGGTTTCCTTGCGTGATCAAATCAGAAACGAGGACATCCGCAAGAGAACCAAGGTTACCGACGTAGACCGAAGACTTGCCAAACTTAAGTGGCAGTGGATAAGCCACATTGCTTACAAAACGGATGGCTGACGGGGCCGAAAAGTTCTGGAGTGGCGACCGCGAACCGGAAGACGTTGCGCTGAAAGGCCTCTACTAGATAAACCGATGACCTGATGAAGGTTGCGGGGATTCGCTGGATGCGAGTCGCACGGGACCAGTCTATGTGGCGACACATGGGGGAGACGTATGTCCAGCAGTGGAAGTGTTTCGGCTGAAATGATGACGATGATGATGATGAAATGATTTGCTAAATTTGAGATATTCATTCAACGATGGATGAACTGTGTAAAAAATGATATGGCAAGAAAGGAGGTGTCTGATGAGATGACGATTAATAGAGAAGTATGGAAGAAGAAGACATGCTGCGCCGACCACAAATATTTTGGGATAAAGGCAAGAGAATGATTCATTCTGCACCAACCAAATCAATCGGCATGATCATGTCAAAATTGTTGGGGCATGTCGCATGCCCGAGGAGCTACGGCTAAAGTAACTACACAATGGGTCCCAAACAGCAGCAAATGACAACGCGGCAGGCCCAATAAGAGATGGCGAGACTAACTCAACTCTTTGCAGAAGGATTGGCGAATAACAGCACTGGATAGGAATAAGTCGAAGGGAGGCATTTGCCCCGCAGTGGTACACAAATGGCGCTGATAATAGTAATAATAAGGTTGCGGCTAAAACACAGGCCCCCGTCCCTGTGTAAGGGAGCGGGCAGTAGTGCACCATGCGGTGCACGCGGGTCTGGTGTAAGTTAGTGGACGACGCTTGGCTTCGAATTTTTGATTCTACGACTCTCTTCTCACGATATTTTTCTTCAACTAGTTTGAGAACAGTGTTGATGAAATAAACAAAACAAGCAAACCACCAGCCAGATTGTTTAGTTAGTTTATTTATTAACAGAGTTTAAAAGAAGCTACTTAAAGTACTGACCAGTAATTGACGAGAGCATCAGCGTTGAGCAGGGGGTTGCGGTTCTGAGGGGTGTACAATGGAGTGGCGTAGTCAGCCTCCTTGGGGTTACGGTCGGGCGTCTCGAAGTCGTAGGCGCCAATGTTCACGATGTCAACCAGGTTGATGATGGCAGGGACGTCGTAGTAAACTAGAAGAAAAAAGAAGCAGTTAGTAATATTGGGGACTGTAGGTATCATTTTCTGAACTCGGTGCACACGTATAAGCACTACACCGGAACAGCAACGCCTTAACTGAAGCTGTTCAGTATTCTTTCTACAACGCACACTTATGCACGAATCAATAAGCACAAAGGAATGACCTCGTATATAAATCAACAGCATAAAAATGGGCGACACCGATCTGGTGAATTGTTTGAAGTACCTAAGCTTGAGAGAGCGTGAAGTAAATAACCCGGGATCATGAACTACGGCACTAAAATGTATAAAGGTGACTATCAGGTCATGTGATTCACAAACAGATAATACCGTGGGTGCACATAATAGAAAAATCACGATAAAAGCCGTATGATCACTACAGTACGAGGTCGTATTGATATCCTTATAAACACTCATCACTGTATCCATACCTATTCTAATGTATCTTATTACGCGTCTTCTTTTTGTACCTAACGTATAAGGAAGAATTGTTGGAAATTTTTCATTATTTTAAAAGAATTGAAGCATGTAAACACAAGGTAAGAGAGGATTATTTGAATTCCACATTGAGGATTTTTATTTAATGTTTAGAAGAAACTGTAACTATTGCAAACTTATTACATTAATCACATCGCCTGTTCCCACCGCCGCCCGGGACAAAGGCCTCAGCTCTGTAAATAGGAGTGGACGGTGGATTTCAATGTGTTTGATTTTTTCTTCTAGGGCATGCCCGTTGCCTCACGATGTTTTCTTCACTGTTTTGAGAGAGTATTTCAAAAAGTAACGCACCTATCTGTGTTCAAATCCACGACTCACAACTTATACCTCAAGGCCGTTACCACTGCCAAACCAAACTTGTAACACCTTTATTTGTAAATCGGGGGCTTAAAACTTACTTGAGGAGTTGACATTGGGAAGAACCGTGATAGCTAACTGCATGTTAGGCTTGACGTTCAAAGCCTGCTTCATCTCACGCACCAAGGCGGTGAAACCTTCCCGATGCTCGGCCTCCTTCTCATCGACGGGGGTGGTGCCGAATGTCTTCTTGATACCGTGCCAGATGGATCCTGAACGAAGAATACATTGGTTAAGTTTAAGCTAAGGTGCAGGTTCTTCTTAAAGAAGAACCTACTACTACTACCACAACGCTATTTTTTTATTTTAAATACATAAAACTTTTTAAATATATACAATAAAATTATTGTACACTGAACCCTGCTCACTAACTGTAGCTTCAAGCCGATTAAAGAACACAATTTATTAAAGAAACGTGGAAGGTCCTTACCCCAGGTGGAGCGGATCTTCTTAGGCTTGTACTTGGCGAACTGCCAAGCAAGGTCGATGCCGTCGAAACCGTGCTGATCAGCCAATAACACTCCAGAGTTGACAAACGCAGTACGGGCTTGTGGAGACTCCAGCTATGAAAGAGCAATGTAAAATTAATTAATTTATATAAATTAATCTACACAAATTTAGTAAAAAACACAACCTTTGCTGTCGCGCACTCGGGTAAAAAGATTGCAAGTTTTGATGTGAGAGATAATCTCCGAAACTACTCATAAGATTTCAAAATTCTTTTACAGATAGAAAACACACGGACAAAGTCGCAGACAGAAGCTAGTTTACTCTGACTTGCTAAGAAGGTATGACCAAAGAAGCAGTCAAGGCCAGCGCCTTATCGGTGACTCATAATAACGCTTCTACTTCTTCGACTTTTTACAGTGATTGTTATATTGTTATATTTAATCATATCAAGGAAAATATCTAGATGAGTATCGATGGTTAATTTGTACGCTAAGCAAGTATGGAGACAATGTACTTCCTATTAGAACATCTAGTTAATTAAGATTAATTGATTTCCGCTTGACTCATCGGCTATTATAATACAATTTCAGACACAGACTCAACTAAATAATGTTAATTTGCATAATCTGTAGTCGACTCAATGCCTCCTACAAAACTCAATCATGTGTGTGCGTTGATATCAATTGTAATATTGCAAATACAACAACGAAATTTGGTATATCATCACAATTTCCTAGTGTTCTGTATCACTGAATTCAGATTTGGCGTATATTATTGGCTAGTCAATATTTTGAGACCGGATGGTGCTAAAAAACTATGTAGATTATGTCCACAGTAATGCCATACTAAATTCGAGCAATTATATTGCTATTACTGTATCATAATGAACATTAGTTAGTTGGAAGAAGGTATATTTTCTGACAAAAAGGTGAAAAAAACGAAATAAGTAGATGGACACAGGGAACCGAGCATTATGGCAAAAGAAAGGGAAAGCAGATGATGATTCGGGGCTGAGCGATGATGAAGTAGTGAAGGTGACGGTGGACTTACCAAGAGGTTGTACTTATTTGCGTCTTCAGTGTCTACATCTCCTCCAACAGAAAGCAGGACCTTCAGACCAGGGTACTTGGTCTTGAAGTTAGTGATAGCCCGGTAGTTGGCGTGGGAGCGGTCTACATCCAGGTTCTCGTTGAGCGGCACCATCTTGTAGGTGTCGGGCTGGACTCCGGCGAATCCATACACCAAGTGGGTGCAGAAGGACAGGGCCGGGTCCAGGTCCAAAGGCAGCATGCGCGCTTGAGCTGGATAAATGCATCCTTCGACTGAATTAACATGTTTACAATGTATCTCAAGAAGAGCTGGGGTCTATGGAAGAGCATGGCTCTTTTGGCGCGTGGCCTTTATCGGAACTAAAGCTGCCATCTTGTTTTTTCAATAATTATGATGTCTACAGTCTGTTTTACAAATGTTTACCGGCATCGCCCTCCGGGTCCGGTCAACATCATGCAAACACCAAAAGAACCAGTACTGGAACATAGACTCCATTTCTTTATCGTTCTTCTTTCTCAAGAAAAGAATTGCCTGTAGGTATCCTTTTAACACGATGACTTTATTCTCGATTTGGCAGAGCCTTTCGCAACGTTATATAAAGGTCAACAAAATATCTGTCTGTACAAAAACATAATTTGCAATTGTTAGTATAATTCTGTATCCTGCGTGGGCGCAGTCTTTTGAAATTGACTTGTCTGACGACTCGGATTAAATTTGGTTATGTAATATGTATGTGTAGGTTGGTAAGAGGCACTATATGAGCGCGCGTTATAACTGTAAAGTAAATACGAACCATATTAAAATTGAAAATACCTACTCGTTTCTCATGAAAATACTTAATTTTTAAGAATTTATTTACTTATATCTAACTGCAAGCACAGTTACATTTAAATAAATTCTAGCAATAAAAAAAACAATAAGCTGCAGGATAGTTTTATTTTTGATTCAAGATCGTTCGTAATCTTGGTAAAAGCATGTGGTCCTAAAGTACATAATTTTCGACATGACAAACATACAGACAGTAGTTTCGCAATTCTTCTTCGAAGTTCCATTCGTGTCCGTTACAACATTATGGACTTTATACTGTAAACAACAGGCTATTAATCAATTATCAACGCGACGTATCAGCCATTATCTGCTATTACGGGAGATCTCAATGAATCCCCAGGGTCACTCCTGAATTGGTCTTTGACTTTAACTGTCAACAATAAATTGAATAATCCTTGTAAGTATACAGTAGGTTTCAGAAAGGTTGAGTTCCCCTTTCTGAAACACATTGTACTCATCATGCTATACATTTCCAGTATAACTTGGCCTCGCTTTCTATAAATTTCTCAAACAATGAGAGATCCGCATAAACTGGTTATGTATAGCTTGTTTTGTCGTCGTGTGTACAGGTCTTCAAACTGAACAACTTTCCGCATACTGGGACCAATATCATAATTATGAGAGAGTAATTTTCGTGATTACGATGAAGGTCATGTACACACTGTAGATCTGCAGCTGTATTTTACAGGAAAAATTCTTCTTAACATTTATTTTATTTTGCGTGTCAATATTGACTTTTCTTAATCATTATAGTGTAAATTTTAATTAAAATTCGAAGAAGTTGTAATGTTTTTTGTTGGTAAGTAAACACTAGCAAAACAAATAGTTATTATAAATGAGCCAACTCGAATTAACGTAAAACAAGGTGTACTTGTTCTCTTTTCTCTTTATTTATTTGGCGCTTGTAACCATTTTAGACTTTAAACCTGTGAAGTCTATATATAAAAGTTATGGAGGTTCAAACCTTACTAATTCAATAGTCAAGTTATGAATCTGCACAATTACATCATGTTCAAACCATTGTTAAACATTACACTAATATTATGAATAAGGCACGCAAAATCGCAGGTGGGCGTCAAGACTTAGATGGCTATAACTAATATAAACTAAGCACACTCAATTCCATTGTTTCCGGAACATTAACCACTTAACGTCTGCTACGTACTCATACATCGCGATATGACGTCATCAACACACCAACCATGAGGGTTAATACGGTTACAAGGAAAATCTAAAGAATAATTGTATCTGAGTAGGCACAAAGAACAAAGAATATTTCTTAAAAAAACACTTAAAAGTGGAAAATAACTTTTGTTTCGGATGTTAGTGAGTTTTCATTTGTTTCATGGACTTTATTACCACCGGCTTTTGAAAAATAACTTATTTTCCACTTTTTAGTATTATTGTTAATTTGCAAAACGTTTTTTATTTATCCTATTTTAGTTTTGTTGTAAAATTACATTGTAACTGCTAGTTATTAAGAGATCATCCTGTCATCAACATAGTCCAAGAGAAAAAAACACATATTAACTCGTAAAATACTCAAGCAAACTTAATAAAATGTAAGTATATGAGACCATAAAGGACTTCCTGTACCACAAAAAAAAGAATCATGTGTATCGGCACAGTAAAGACGGAGTAATCTGTGCGCCTTGGAAAAAAAGATACCGAGCGAATACATAACCTCCTCTTTTTTTTTAATCGGTTACTCATAAAATGGGTATTTCTGCCACCGTCAGGAATAGGGGCGCATCTGCGAAAAAGAGAAAATAAGCCTCGCCTTACTGAACAAAAAAAGCGCAAGACCATTTTTCCCCACTGCTTTTCTCAAACGCATCCTCTTTACCTTCGGCGGTAGATTTAATGCTTGATGGAATAAACAATTTGTCTGGCTTATTGTTCTAGTGATCGCAACTGCTGACCATTAGGGCCTGGTATCGATTCCTAGGTTGGGCAAAGTGCTACTGGGTTGTTCTATTAGGAATTTCTCTGTCACCACGGAGTCTAGATATGTGCCGGGTTGATGGCAATAGGCTCGCTATATCATGGAAGGTATACTTAAACAGAATTACTGTAAGGTGGGTGTGCCATTGTTACCTAATTAAACGTTTGTTCTAGGTAAATTAAATCAGTCTTAATTTTATGACATTTCCTAAATGATTTAATAAAAAATAATCATCGTTAAGATTAAACTTGGCATTTCTGAGTAACTTTACCCTCCTCGGCTGAAGAATTATTAGATAAAATGACACTTTCCTCATTGACTCATGTAACACTCACATGAAGGCAAATATATATGTACCGACGTACTACATACCTATGTATTGCGCTCAATTACGTTCCATTTCGTTTGCGTGGGCATATAAGCAAGCATATGAGCCATACTGTACACATCTAACAATACAGGGTTTTCCTGCCACCAGGTAAATATAACAAGGCTAAAGATAATCAAAGCTAGTTTCTTTGAGTTTCTTCTTATTTATACTTCACCTACGTACTGACAAAAATGTGAGGCAACGTCACGAAGAAAAACTGGCTAGAACAGGCGTCGTAGCTAAATCTTAAACTCCGTTCTAAAAAATGAAAAGGTCACTTGCCGAACAAGCAATATACATTTGTCTTTGATGATTTATTTGTATCGCCAATTTGGGTAATCCCCGTTTATGAATTTGATCGAGGAAGACAGATAATTATGCATCCAGAGAGGACAAGTCAATATTGTGCAAAGCGACTAAACCTCGTGACACGGCAAATAGGCTAATCACTAATTCATGTTTGAGTAAACGTGAAGACGAATCGGTGACCTCACCAAACAATGATATTTTGCCTTTTGTTTAAACTAAAGTCTTCATAAACAAGATAAAGCACAGGCAAGTAACGACGTACCGGAGTTTTGATAGGAAAGGTAATAATTATTGAAGACGTTTTCCGTGATATAAACAACGAGTATTTAGGAAAATAAACTGTTATAAACTTCTATGTTCATTACAAAGTTAAAATAAAATAAAAACGTAAGTAAAAATGCTAGTTGTCGGTAATTCTGGAAATGAAAAAAAAAAAATGGAATTTTATACATCGATAGCGATAGCTTTTGTTCTCTACTGCTAACTGGAAAGGAGAAATAAGAATGTTTTTCAGAGTTTAATTAGTACTAAATCCTGTCAGCACGCGTAACATGGCCACCGTAGAAACGGGTTTTGTCGACGGAAGAATCAACATGAAAAAACAAAATGACAGATTTCTTTTGTTGATCTGTCATTTTGTCGATTCTTCCGTCGACAAAACCAGTTTCTACGGTGGTCATGTTACGCGTGCTGACAGGATTTAGTACTAATTAAACTCTGAAAAACATTCTGCGATACGAGACAGTTTTCCAAGAAGAGCATTGAGAAATACTTATCAACATCAAAACCATCATCGGCATCGCGGCATCTATTGTCCATACTATCCTATGAAATCTAAAAACGAGCAATAAAAGAACAGTCCATTTCCACGACGAGACCTGTTGGCAATTTAGTATTTTGCTGCATGCCTCAATGATGTCATAAAAAGTTCCAGACCATCTCAGTATGCCAACAAGGTAACAAAGCAAGCAACACAAATGATAAATAAATTGATCAGTGCCTACTATAACTCTTTTTTTTACCCGCTCACGTCACAATCACAAGGTGACGCCTAAAGGCCAGGCTGAATCGAGACAAAAAAAATAAGGAAACTGGCGTGCATTAGGTATTAAGTATACTTTGGTCAGTCCTGTGTCTATTATCACCAGCTAAATCAAATGTTTGTCTATTCGATTCTGAGTATTTCAAGATTGTCGAGGATGTTATCCAGTACCCCCCTACTTCCAGTTTAATTCATTATTAGAGAACCTACGTCATTTGGACACTAAAAATGAACAGTCGTTAACACAAAAACATTGATTATGTCATGTGACTTCCACAGCTGTAGATTATTTCATCAAAGTGAAATAAGGAAACCGTCTTGCATTATAAGGTATACAATGGTCAGTTTTCTGACCAAGATTACCTATTATTTCCAGCTAAATCAAATGTTTGCCTATTCGATTCTGATTATTTCTAGAATAACAATGTTAGTCGTGGAAGTTATCATGTGCCGCATTGTTGATACGCGTGATACTGGGGTCACACGAGGTGTTGCGTGCTAAGTTATTGTCTTTATTAGTGTTATCTTCCTCCGTCACTTATTACTTAACTTATTGCCTACGTAGGCTTATCGAAAGTTTCTCTGAACTAGAAATCATTTCGAAAACAAAAATTCTTGTATCTAAGTGTATTCTTATTTATCAAGATCTTGTTCGTTTTGGAGTCAAAATCATTTGTTCAGATCTTGCCGCGTTTACACTGCTGTTAATCTACTAAAGCAGGTTTTGATACACACACAGGTTTGTATATTAATTACGATCCAATCATCAGTAAACTAAAGGTTGCGCCGAATTTAAATTAATGTTTCGGTTTATACCTAAAGAAATCAAGGTTACATATATACAAAAACAATTTTCTTGGAAAGGCCTTGTCAGTTTGGCCTTGCTCGGTGTGTAGTCGACCTCTTATTCCTTTACCATCTTTGACAATAATTCCCAGTAAATCAAAACTTGTCTAAGCTATAAGGTTGTTCTAAGGTTGTAACTATCTAACTGTAACATAGGTAGACAAATAGCATTACTGTTTTATTTTATGACGTGCAAACTACATTTAATCTTAGGCAGGTAAAATAAATCTATGGTCGTCTAAAGATACCTACAAATATTTAAGTTATTCTAGATAACCATACCTATTTCACTTTTTTATACATATTATGCAAACACTTGTTTTAAAATATATGCATTTGCACATTATACCTTTTTTATAAAGTTGTTAGTTATATATTTAAGCTAAAATAAAAATTATCGTCCATTATTTAAGATGTTCCCATTACTTTTAACTGTATATATTACTAAAAAAAACTGGCCAAGTGCGTGTCGGGCCACGCAAAATATAGGGTTCCGTAGTTTTATAACTTTAATTTAATCCACTTCCTACGGTTCGATTTGCCTCCGCATGATGATTTTTATTGTTATAACAGAAAACAAACTTACATATAAAGTTGAAAAACCTGTGCTCCCATACAATATATCCCACTCTCCACTATACGTACACGGGAGATACTCTAAAAACATACTTTTCGAGATATTATTAAACCACTTTGTCAGCGTAACTAATCTGTATACTCATGCCAAATTACAGCTTTCTAGTACTAAGAGTATTTGAGCTAAGCTGCGCACAGACAGACGGACAAGGTGAAACTATAAGGGTTCCTTGTTAACTACGGAACCCTAAAAACCGCCCAAGTGCGAGTCGGATTCGCACACGAAGGGTTCCGCGTACTACCGTTATTAAGATCGAGCAAAAAAGTGCTTTTGAATGGTTAATTTTTAACTTTATTTTGTTTTGTGTTTTTATATCAGTCAAAAATTAGCCAGAGGTGATACCTGAAAAAAAACACCTAAGAGTAGTGCACAGTGAAGAAATAACATCAATTTTATGCAAGGATTAGTAACCTAAGTAAATTTAAAGATTTTTTATAGAATATAGATTTATTCATCCTACACACTTACTAATGTGTGACCAATTGCATTTGACCCAGACATTATAATCATGTTATGTAAACCATTTTGCGCAACAAGGTAATTATACAAAACATTTTATATCTAGACTACTAAGAATCCAGCCAGGCGTCTAAATAACAGCGAATCACCTTACTTCAAAATGTCTATTAATTAGTATAGCAATTTACCTACACAGGAAAAAATAATATCTAATGTATCGACAAGGTTCACTATTAAATTACATAAGTCTCCGCAGGTGCCATTTTAAAGTTCCTTTTTTTCACAAGTGCTGTAATTTGGATCATAATCATCACTACTGCCTTTTCGAAATACTTCTGCATTTATAAACATGAGAACCTTCATAATTAGCACACCAACAAAGAACAGTCGCTAGTTAACACAAAAACATTGATAATTTCACTTGACTTGGCTTAAAATGTCGTATGTACAAATGCGGGCGTTTTCATTGCCAAAAAGGTGCGATATAAGTTGCGAAAATACTACAATTACTTACTACACTTCAACCTAATATTTATTACCATTGCGTAGCATTTGCTCGTATTTGCATAATGTTTACCCTTTTCGTACACAACTTAATGGAAATTCCGGCACTAGACCCTGATTTTTAATACGTCTAATACCGTCGTAACCCTTTTTTGTAAGGGACTATTGTCCACGATTCTTATTTTACATGAATGACTGAAAATATAACCAATTATAGGGTGTGTGTGCTAGGATTGTGGTGTGTAACCTACATTTTGTAATGTGTTGGTTACAATGGCATGTTAAGTTAAAAGTAGGTACTTTACGGCACTTGTGCGATAATGAAACCAGAATAAACAAATGTGTGTTTAATGCGTCGCATTATGAACCTAAAAATAGTGCTATAAAACCAGTTTACGATAATGTGCATATGTTGCGTTAGCAAATTCTAAACATTGTTGAGAAATTTACTTTCTTATAAATACCTAGTATTTAACTACCTAGTTCCTGAAACACTTGCGAAATGTTCATGCTGCAGCCGTCAGTGATTAAGACACCGCCCGTCATACTAAGATAAAGCTCTGATTCATTATTGGCCTTGAAAAGTAAGTAGTAGGCTTTGTTAGTACATAACGTTTGTTCTATATTTACACCTGAACAAGAACATCCATATTAATAGCCTACACATCACTGGCCAGTCGTAAGGTGGTGCCTTGAATATAGATGGAGCAAAGATATAGATTGGTTTACGTATGCTTTAGATACTAAATGCTCCCGTTTTTAAAGAAAGAAAAAAAATATGAAAATAAACAAATTTTATTTCAAATACCGAAATTATCAAAAAAACAAGCGATCAAAAGGTAGAAAATAGCTGTTTTTTTTTTAAACTTAACACTGTATTATGGACATCTTCTATATAAAGCTTTAGCGTGATATATCCTTCTAGAGTTCAAAAACTTAATTCATGTAAATATCGAATAAAATGCAATAGGACTGGCTGTGATCTATACTATAATAATATTATAAAGATAAAAAGTTTGTTTGGTTGAACGCGTTAATCTCAGGAACTACTGGTTCGATTTGAAAAATTCTTTTAGTGTTGGATAGCCCATTTATCGAGGAAGGTTATAGGCTATAAAATTTCACGCGGACGAAGGTCGCAGGCAACAGCTAGTTATTAAATAAAATTGGTTCAAATTAATAAAATTGATACCTAGTCAACATTTTGCTAGCTGAAGAAAGAAAGATCTAACACTGCTTTAACTAGTACTCATTTCCGTTTAAATTAAAGCTGCTTTGAACAGTCCTGTACCTACATACCCACTTATAACCATTTATCATCTAATGTAAATAATATCTTACGAAACATATTACAACAAGAAGGGACTTATAAATATATAACCCGTTATCATTTGAGGTTAAAGGTTGATATCAAAACGACTTGTTTACAACAACACGTAAATAGGTAGGTATTTTTCACAGAAATACATAAAGTAAGATAATTATTTTAATAGGTACTTTCTGTAGGTTTCACTGATTTACTTGTAAAGTCATAAAATTATGTCACGCCTATTTTTCCCCGAAGCGTAAAGCAGAAAGGAAGAAACTTGTAATATACCACATTTCGCTGTTTGGTGTCCTTACAAAAGTGTGTGTGACCTACACGGTCAAAATAATTATATGGAGCAGCAGATTTAAAAAAAAAAATATGTATGAAAAAATTTATTGTATTGATGTACTGCATATGTGGTAACCGTTGGGTTGGTGTCCCTCCCAGCCTGTATGTCTGATATTCTAGCATTATTCTTTCCTTCTAATATCCAGCACAATCGAGAATAATATTGTAATATCGCACAGAATACTTATTCTTTTAAGACAATATAGTGTGCCTTCTGCCCGTTTAATTTTAAGCTGCTTGTTTTCCACAAAACATTGATGAAGCAAGGCCTTTGTCAGATCTGTCAGATCTGGACATCAAATTGGCCAGATCAATGGGTTATGACCTCATATGCAGTGACAAGGTTTTTGTACGACTGTCAAAATTACTACTAAGAAAAAAATTAATTATGCAGTAGTATTTTATCTTCGTCACAAAATAATGTTACCTAAGAAAAATGTGATAGGTATTTCGACATAAACATAATAATATAAAATCTATCCAATTATATAAAATGTTAAGCATCTTTATGCAAGAAAAATCATATCTTTGTTTTACCTTTGTCATTAATCTTGCTTCTTTAGAACGAATCCTGACTGAAGTCGGGGTCACAGCCAGATTGTACAATTTTATTTTTCCTTCTACCCACATAAGAGTAACACATAAAGTGCTCAGTAAAATGCGAATCGGCCTTTAAATATTAATTGCATCCGCCATGCCTAATTAGTCAGATGAAACTGGATCACGATAAAAGATTCAATTAATTATTATTATTAATATCAATTACAAAAGTTTATCTTGGACGTCATTGAAAAAACCGAGACTTATAATAATTAATATAAGTTTTAAATTGTCAATCCGCATTGAGTGAGTGATCAAATGCTTGTGCCTTCTCTGTATAAGAAGAGGCCTTTTCCCAGCAGTGGGACATGTAATAGGCTGGTATTATCAATACCTAATTGTGTAATATGAGAGTGAAATGTAGCTCAGTTAGGTAACGATGTTGTTAATCTTATCGAGGTTTCTATAACTCCCAGTCACTTACCTACTTACAGTTTTGCTAACTGCCGATCGTAGATTATACCTATTTCTTGTAAACAAATGAGTTAGCTCTTATGTTTTTGAAGTTTAGGACAAAAATGGATTGACAGATTTAGTTATTAAGTAAATGTAACTGTGTTAAAGTAAAATTATTCCTGTGGTCCATTAAATAGGTGCAAATGTGATTGGTTGATAGAAAATAATTCCAAATAATTTAGTTGAACGCAAATTATATGATAATTGAGTTTTGATTTAAAATTGTAAAAAGGTAAGGTTTAGTGAAAACTATCTGGCATCTTTTGTTTGATAGATGTTTATTTTGCAATAAAAAAATCAGATAAATTAGTTACAACTCTTTGCTCCAACCCTATACTTACATAAATTAATTTCTAAAAAAATCTTAAAAGAGTTGCAAACCGTCTAACAAACATAAAAATTCGCTAATTACATTAAAAAAAATATCGCTTAGCAAAAGAAATCATACTTACATTCCCTGACATAGCTCTTGCTGTTGTAGTAGCAGACGACTTTGCTGGTCGCAGGGCCAACGGCGCCGGCTATAGCCAGAAAACCGGCTAGGACGATTAAAATATTCATGATTAAATAAATTACTATACTAAATGACTGATCACCACGGCGAGTATGTGGCGAATGAGCCTCGGTCAGGCTCGGTTGTCGAGCTCCACCGCGCTTACGAGATGTTGAAAGGTCAAAGATTAAGATGACCGCATCGGTCTTCGACGAATTTATCTGTTGTTGCTTTTAACCTCGTTTGCTCGAGGAAAAGATAAACAAGCTGGCTTCACATTTTTCTTTATTATCTTGACTAGTTATAATAATATACATTTGTGTATATACTTTTCGTACTGTTTCCTTTTCAAAAAGTTGAATCACGAAACAAATTGTTTAACTACTGAAACCTTAACATAAAACATGTTGAAATCTCTAATCTCTCTCTGTCGCTCTCCTCTTAGTTGAAATATTTTATCTCATCTAACAACATATTTGTTTGTGAATGTTTTGTACATATCAATAAAATGCATAGGTATGGTAAAATGACGACCCAATGCCTTTACTCCTTTTAAGTTAACTATGAACGTAAAAGAAATAATATAATTTCATTTGGAACCGTCTCATTGGGTTAGTAGTTGCAGACGCCAGTGCTGAGCATGAGATCCTGAACTCCTGGGTAGGTTTCCCAGGTGTGGTAAAAGTGTAATCGTGTTTTTCCACCAAAAATCTCTATGTGGCAACCCGAATTAAGGATTTTTGCCCGGTTGATGGCAATAAGCGCTTCCCCCATTCATCATCATCATCATCATCATTTCAGCCGAAAGACGTACACTGCTGGACATAGGCCTCCCCAAGTGTCGCCACATTGACTGGTCCCGTGCGTCTCGCATCCAGCGGATCCCTGCAACCTTTACCAGGTCATCGGTCCACCTAGTGGGAGGCCTTCCAACGCTACGCGTTCTGGTTCGCGATCGCCACTCCAGAACTTTCCGGCACTTAGACTACTTCCCCCATAAGTTAGGAAATATAACTAGCGTTATATGGCCATGTGGGTGGACATACTATAGGTACAGACAAAGAAAAAAATTGTTTGGTAATATTAATAGCATAATGCTAGCAACATTGAGTAAACTCTGCCTAACCCTTCGGGAATTACAGGTCTAGTGTATTCGTTATTTTATATAATTTATACTTGCTTCAAAATAAACTGGTAGAGGTATAATAATGTCACATAATCTATGACTGGCCAAGCTCGATGATGTCATCGTGCTAGTAAAAAAGATTTCATGTAGGTACCTACATCTATCTATATCTTCTATACATATAATAAAATCGTGGACTTTCCTTGTCTGTACACTAGAGATTTTTGCAAAAAATGTACTGGAAGGTGCGAGAAATAAGCAAATAGAAAGTAAAAAATATTTTTCAATACACTTTCTCGAAAACTGGTTCTTATCGCACTACGATTAGGTTCAACATGCAATGTATTTCACACCCGTGGATTTTTAATATTTTTCCGCACACGTGCTGAAATAAAAAATTCCAAATAACAATATAATTAGAATAAAATTGTATGATGTGTGAAATATAACTTAACTAATACTAAGTCCAAATGCGTTCAATGAGTATAGTCGGCGGTGATTGTTTTTTTATTAATCTCGCCAAAGAGATATATACGTCTTTACGGCGTAAATATTTTTTGAGTATTTAAATTGTGTTTATAAATTGAATATCATAGATTAACATGATTATTTAAAACAAATATTTACTTTTATGAACAAATTAACATTTATTTGTGTTCTAAATTCAAAAATACTTGAATTTTCTATTTTTCATATTAAGCTGTTCAGCGGCATCATGCCTTTGCTATTTCTTCAACCTGGCGAAAGCAAAACACGGAAAAAAAGCATATTAAATCAAAGTTTCGTAATAATTCCTGACAAAAACACTATTTCCATTCTAATATTTTATTTTTTCGAAAGTATATTGAAAAACGCTCGTGGTGATTTGTTACTGCAGTTCACGGCTTCATAACACCCTCACTTAAATGCAATAATAAAGTTTCCCCACTTATATCAAAATGTACTATTTTTAAATTTTGTCTTTTTGTCGGTTTGCAGGTTTGTCGGTATGTCGTTCGTTTGTGTGCGCATCACATAAAAACCTCTCATTGTATTCAAAATCGAAATATGGAAAGCTGAGAAGCATTCTTGTGAGTAACATGTAGCGTTTATTTCTTCAAAATCGACCAACAGACGCAAAATATATTAATTTTAAAATTTTCGTTAAACGTTTTATTTTTCTTTCTACAATCTTAATTTTTTTCAGAATTCAGGGGGGGGAATTCAACACATTTTACCAATTTAGAAGTGTCTATCTTTTAAACGATTGACTTTAGAAAAAATAGTTTTCGGGAACCACAATGTCATTTTTAAAGACCTATCTATAGACACTCCGCATGTATAGGTTTGACGTAAAAAATAATTTTAGTTTCATTTCAATGTATCAGCCCTCCTTAATCTTTTATTTTTTATATATAAATCGTAAAGCGGTTCACAGAATACATCTACCTACCAAGTTTCAACTGTGTAGTCCTAATAGTTTCGGAATAAAGTGGCTGTGACATACGGACGGACAGACAGACATGACGAATCGGACGACGGAACCCTACAAAGGCATCGTCCTTTTCGTTTAAGTATATCAAAATATCTAAAAAGCAAACAAATTATTATCTGTGTTTTGCTTACTTTAACAGTCGTGGGTACAAGATTTCCATTTCGTATTTAATATGTGCCTACCGAAATGACTTGGAATACTAATAATTTAGTAGATTATTGATCATTGCTAGATTGTGCGAGAGGGAAAAGGCTACCATCCGGCAAGTCCCTTTTAGTGCTAAGTTTTCCATACATCTTCATCATCGATGTTCTGTAACGGTGCAAAATCTACTGCGTAGAAAAGGTCCAAATTTTGCACAAATATTCTTTACAGGCTTCTTCAAATGTTAAGCTATATGTTATTACGCTACTCGCTTAAGGGGGTGAGCAATATTGCATTGTGTCCTTATTCTTCAATTGTTAGATGTTACAGTCATGACGAGCCTCAGAACGGCTATTTAAAACTTAGGTAGGTACGTAAATGGAGTAAAATGCTTACATGAATAAACTAACAATGCGAATAGGTTGCCTGTTAAAATTAAGTCAATACTACCCGTTATTAAAACTAACGGAACAAATCTTTTTTCTAAACCAAACGAAATCAAAATTGAATTAAAGTACATATAGTATAAAGTACAAGAGCCAAGAATCAGTTAGGTTGTCTATTTTTTTTTCCATACTACAGGGTTGTGAGATATTAATAGTAAGGATATTAACCGTTAGGACCTAGGATAGATCATGAGTTGCATCTTTATGCAAAATATTTTCGTTCATAAACTTTTACAATGACAAAAGAATTCGCGGTCACGTGAGCGAAGCCGCGGGTACAGCTAGTTTATTGATGAAAGTAATGACTACGAACGATTACGATGAGTTCTTTACTATGAACAAGGCAAAGGTCAGTGGGTGTAGTGTGTACGGTTGGTAGGAAAGTTTGTACTGCATCAGGGACTGTGGAAAATTTAGGCCTCGGGGGATCCCAATTTCCAGTGCATTCTACTTTTTAATCATTAAGATTAACGCTCAACTTCGAAAACAATCTTACTTCATAACTTACTTAGGTACCTTTATAAATGTGAAAGTTTATGAGGATGGATGAATGGATGTTTGTTACTCTTTCACACAAAACTTTGAACGAATTTGGATGTTTGGCACACAGATAATTTATAACCTGGATGGAGTGGATGCTTTTTTATCCCGGTAGTACGATCCCCAGGAATTCAAAACTCAAACTCAAAGTGTTTATTACAATTAGACCATTACAAGCACTTTAGAGTGTCAAAAACGAAAAGTTGCAGCTACACTCCCAGTCAAAAGGCATAATAACTTGTGAAAGTATTGTAGTTGCCCATTCCACAGCGAACTATTACCAAACTCCACTCGGGTGAAGGGTACAGCTAGTATTACATGAATTATCATAGAATTACCTCTAAGGGTTGGAGTAGAGGTGTGCCAGAGTACAGCCACATTTCGCCATAGATATGTGTGAAAAGTGTCTCCCTTCAAAAAATAGAAGGTCTTTGTCCCAGCCGGTAGAACATTAAACATTGACTATTTTGTTGTTTTTCGATATTTGCCTGCCATTTACTACGGCAGGCAGTATTTCTCTAGTTTTACTGTGGGACCGAAACCGGATTATGCACGCCTTCATTCTGGAGTCCGCTCGTTCTATCTAGCTAAGTACCTATCTACTAACTATGCCACTGATAAGTATTACAGAAGTTTCAAAATTATTAACGTAATGTAATTTATGTAGGTACTCTTTGTATGTAGATGGGCCTACTTCCTACGCATATCTTAGAACACGGATTCCCAAACTATTTTGGGCAAGAGACCCAGACCTCAGAACCCTAAGGGGTTCCGAGGTCTGGGTTTTCGTCAGCAAACAGGAAGAGGTACCACGGCCCTGGAACACAAAGAGGAAAGGCGGAACATGGATGGGTTTTAGTCACTCCCTTCCGCTCCGCCCAGAGCCGGAGGGGTCATTTGATGATTTCCAATTCGAAAAAAAAATGGGTCGATATCGACCACTTTGGGAATCCCTGGCTTAGAACATATATACGATGTTTTTCAACAGCTAGCACGACTAGGCTAAGTGGTGTTAACAATAGGTCTTACTCATGCTTCTGGATCGCTACTGATCAAATTCTAGATATAACTATTGCGTAATTAACAAGCCGTTTGTGCCCGGAAATATCCCATTTGTAAAAAGACGCTAACTGTCATAGGTATTTTAATGAAAATAGTGTCAAACGATAGGTTTATATTTAAAAACAATAACTCAAAAGGAATTAGTTCGATAAATTAATTAATTTAGGAAATACCTATGATGAAACAATAATATGTTATTTTGATTATCTCTCGAAAGAGAATGGAAGCAATCAACAGTAACCGTTCGACATTTAGCTTACTGAAGGTAAGAAACAAAACGTTTCATAAAAGCTTTTTTGTTTTTTTCTATGAATCAACTTATCTTTGGTAAGGTGACGACCCTCCGAGAGACAAGTGTAAGTGACGTGGATAGGATATTCCTTGCTAACTCTGTTTATAGAAACACCGATAGCTACTAGTGGCAGGCATATCTAACAGTTATACTTAGGTAAGTTGCAGAAAACGGCCGTTAGGGCACCAAGTTAGCCACTTCAATGCAGGTCAACCTATGAGGCTAGCTTCTGCTTAACCGGACAATCTTGTGGATATCTTGAGAGTAAGGCCTCCAGCCAGGGGCATAAAACTTATAAACTAAGCGATTGGGTTACGATCCTCGGCTTAGGGCGTCGCCGGGGTGGGCAGCAAAGGGACAGGTTGGATCTGGTTGGGATTATTTATTTTGTTTTAAACCAGCCCCTGTTTTAAAAGTATGTCCGACTCTTGGAGTTATTTACGTTGATAGAAAACCTTAGTCACCGACGGAAAACATAATGAGGTTTATAGGTACATATATCGATTCTACAGAAAACTCAAATTGTGTTAGACCAGTATGTAGCCACCTGCACAGCTCTAACATTTGCATCGATTAGATCCTGAAAGGTGCCAATGGTTGTGCAGGATGGACAGGACAGGTGGTGGGGCATATCTTGCAAAGGGGCTCCACATTGGCATACACTGTCGATTTGCAGATAATAATTTGCAGCTAGCTACTAAGAAATTAGGCATTTGTTAAATGAATACAAACTGTATTAGCTACACCTATTATGTTGTGGCTCTACTAACGCTATCTTACCTTTAATGGCAGAAGCAGAAGCCTTTTGCGTTTGCTATTGAATAAGAGATGGCGTCACTATTGACATTTGCGTGAATAAATAAAATCACAAATATCTGTACGAATAATCTAGATTAATAATCTAGTTTAATCTAAATTCTGTAGTACAGATATTTGTGATTTTATTCTGTACCTACCGTCATAATTTCCCTACATAATGACTATTTCACATCTCCATCATTCTGATAATTAACCGAATCCAATAGTCGATAGTAGCTGACCCAAACCAAATTGGGTCATTTACTCGACTAATTCCGCTCTTGGAACCACAGATGAAGATAGATGCTTGGAGCTTTTATCGCTACAGAATGATGGAATATTCTAACTGATTGTATACCAATAAAATCGACGACAGTTCATAATCAAAAATCTTTACCTATCTTGACATCAATAAACTTAGTTCTGTTCAAACTTTATGGACTTTCGGAAGTGTACTGCGACTAACAGTCACGACGATGCGTCCTCTGCCCCTCGGTTTCTAAAGTATTTTCAAGTAAATGTCGCAGATGCAGCGCCGAAACATTACCTATTACACGCCGAAGCTAGTAACCTGTTGTACTAACATCGTAGGATGCTAGACTCCCCACCGACATCGTTAGAAAGAGATAAGCGAATAAATTACCGAAAAGTGTTGTTACTTTTACTGATACTAATATTAGTTATTAGATAACGTTAACGGAATTACGGGTATCATTATTCATATTGTTACTTTTATATCGTTAGCTTAACGGTAATCGGTAACTTTATAAAAAAAAAAAGGTTTTGGTCCCTACACGGACGTAAAAAGAGTCTAGCCAACACTAAAAACACAAACATGGCGGATGACGGACCTGTCAAAGTCAAACAAAAACAAACAACAACATTGCATTGACTAACTATTCGGTCGGTGTTATCGTTGTCAACAACTTGGACAAAATGAATAAGTGCCCTCAAAACAGTCAAAATAAGACCAAAAATGCATTCAGTGCAATATTCCTGAATCAAGAGAAGCCTTTTAACAATTCGAACTGGTATTTTGACTCGGGCGCTTGTTCACATTCACAAAATGGCTATTAGCAAAAGTTTTTTGGAGAATGTTTCATTGAGCCACAAAGTAAAGAATATCGTGGTCGCTAACAAGGAGTCAAGGACACTATACTAATGTTGTGCGCAGGCAATACGATGATAACCACGCGAATTTGATATTGCTGTAAAAGACTTGTTTAAATGTGCATACCTAACCTCACTATAAATCTATCAGTTAGTCAGCTTACTCTAAACTTTGTTCCCGACAAAGATACTTGCTTAATAATTAAGCAATCGACAGAAAGAACTGGTATGGAAAGCAAAATAAGAGAATGTAGTTCACCGCCTGAACATCAAGTGTGACAAGTTGCTTGAAGGCTCGGCAACAACTTCGACTAACGAGATATGGCACTGCAGGTTATTAGGAGTCTTGAACAGTAATGACCTGAACACTGAGAAAAATGGTGTAGTAGAAGTTATGGAATTTAAACATAAAGCTGATAGATTAATCCTAGTGCGTCATATCTGTGAAGGAAAGCAAGCATTATTGCATTATTCTCACAAAGAAACCAGGTGTGAAAATGTGCTCAAGGTGGTTCCCGCAGACGTCTGCGGGCCCATGGAACAAGTCCCAATTGAATTATTATGTTATTTTTGCTCTTCCTCGGTGATTACAGTAGAATGAACCGGTATATGCTGTAATGACTTAAACCAAGAAAATAGTTTTGGGCAGTAGCAGCCACCATTGCTAAAACCATCTAGTTTGACAAAGAAACCTTATGAATTCTGTACTGGCAAAAAGCTCTTAAGTTACTTTTTATTTTTTTTTCCATTTCAATTTTAATTCTTTTAAACTTTTTAAATATCTATTATTAGTATTATAACTTTGATAGCTTAGACGTAAATTCTATTACACTGTGTTAGATGTAAATTCTATTACGCTGTATAAGTGAAGGACAAGGAGTACACCAAACCTTATACTTTTGCTGTCCATAATTTTTTTCTCATGATCTGTGTACATCCTTTGTTCGTGATCCTAAATAAATATAATAAAAAAAAACAGCTTTAGCTTATAAAGTCAGATACCGTATGCCATTAGTTTCAAAATTATTTACTCAAAAAGCAGGTATAGTTAGTAAAGAAACTACCTCCAGTGCTTAGGTAACTTCAAGACTGTTATTTGTGCATATTAGTTGACTGTTATGGCATTATTAGTTACATATTATGTACATAGTACTTTCACATTTTCAAGTAGATGTGATCAAGTAGAATCTTTAAAGAAAATTTAAAATAAAAGATTTAGAGATAAAATTGTGCTTATTTAAAAAGGGTATATAAAAGTGGGAAGTGTAATTTTACTCAGATGCAAAAAAACATCTAAGAATAGCTTTATCCAGCACTGAAGTTGAATACATACTTGTGAGGCATGTAAAGAAGCTATTTATTTTTAAAAATATTTTATTTGAGTTAAAGTGTTGGGATCAATTACCTGATTGCCGACTGCTATAAAACTTAGTGAAAATTATTTATTTCTTAAGAGAACCAAGCAGATAAATGTACAGTATCATTTTGTTAGAAAATCCGTATCCGATAATATTGTAACAATATTGAATATTTACAAACTACTGAAATGCCTGCAGACATTCCTACAAAAAGTTTAGCTTCACCGAAACATCACATGTTTGTAGAGAAACTGGAAGTTTTCAAATGACTGTAGTTAGGTAGTGTAATTCATATTTGTAAAACATAAAAGTCCATTACCGTTTTATTATTATAAGTCCAATTTAAGTGTTCGTTATTATTTCATTTTGATAAGTGTTAGTTTATTGTAGGTTTTAAAAAACTGACCACCTAAACTCTTGAAAT
Organism: Noctua janthe; assembly: GCA_910589295.1. NCBI lineage: Eukaryota > Metazoa > Arthropoda > Insecta > Lepidoptera > Noctuidae > Noctua > Noctua janthe. Next base: position 11,944,813 of record OU342552.1, read on the forward strand.
GTCAAGTGTATTGAAATTAAAAATATTGAGTGTACAGCAAGCGCTCAAACGTGTTTTCTTAACTTCAATGATTACGATTTTCTAGAGTTAACAGAATACCCTAGAATGAATCACCATCATCATTCTTCTGCCGTTGTACTAATTTATTAGGGGTATGCGCAGGATGCCTTTTTCCATACTTGTCTAATAATCTTCATCTTAGCAGTCACCTCCATAACATCCTCCACAGGATGACACAATCGTACCATACACATTATAATTAGAGGAAAAGAAAATGAGAGAAGCATCCATTGAGAGCAGCACCTTATTGCTTGATATTCACGTCAAACACAGACTCGGAGCCGTCAATAATTTTGATCCAGTACAAAAGATTTTTTAAATATGCCATAGTAAGTAGACTAATATTGCATTTGTACCTACATTCGTAAACATAAAAATAATGATATATTCAAACCATTTAATAACATACCTACTAGGTACAGATTTGGTGCCATAATAACAACTTTAGTTAGGTTAGATTCCTTTACCACCTGCCTGCCTTGCCTTTTCCCAACTATGTTGAGGTCGGCTTCCAGTCTAACCGGATGCAGCTGAATACCAGTATTTTACATGGAGCGACTGCCTATCTGACCTCCACAACCCTTTACGACCACGTAGTAACGACGAAGTACTGCTTTACTACCGAATAGGTATAGCAAAATTTGTCTTTGATGCTCACCTTCGCGTGGACCAAAAAGGAATTTAACACTCATTAGAACATCAATGCATCATCCAAGTTTTATACATTTTTGGTTTGTTTAGCTTCTCGTCAATGTTCGCTCAGTTCATTCCTATCGGTCGATAAAGGCGTGCGAGAAATGAGGAACAAGACCTCCCGGTAGATCGGGTCCGTAAGATCGCTACGCACCCCACAAATCGCCAGCAGTTACTCTGCGGGTTTTATTATTATTAAGTAGGGACACCTACATAGTATGACTAAACACAGGTGTACGAAGTACTCTATGTCAGCAGGACGACAGTGCACGAGGGTTGCAAAAAACACAGTGCAATATGATGCTCTGTGACACAATGACATGGTTTTTCGTCTAATCTGATTTAGGTTTTAGCCCATAAAACTGTTTCTGTTATAAAATAAGTGCCCCATATAATTATTCAGCCTCTGGTGCTTTGTTAGCGACTCTTCGCTAACAAAGCACCATGGTAATTAAAACATACAGTTTATTCGTAAGAGAAAAGGTTATATTTAATTCCAAGAACTACAATATTATTGGTACCTACAGATACATTGACCATATTGTATACTTCGAATGTACTACACTATCATTAAAAAAAAATCGAATTTGGCTTCCTTATAATCAGTCCACTTTTCTTCCTGCTTTATTTGTCGCTCCGCTGCTCCGTTGGTGACCCTTCCGTGCTCCACCCTGTTCGCGCTACCAGCACCATCGTGTCCACACTACTACCAGTCCATGGCTTCCTCCACTACAATATCCTCCAGGTTGTTCCAGACCCCAAGTATCTTTGCAAAAGACGTTCTCGTCAACTTTATCGAATATTGAGTAGGTATTGATATGACCACATAGATAATAAGATATGACAATAGATTAGGTGATTAAAAATAGTAACTTTGCCTGTGTAGGCTACTATTTTGATGGAATTATGAATGAAATTAGCCAGCTGTTCGGTGCTCGAGTTCGTCATTGACTGTCATCTCCCTAAGAGAACGCTCTACAGCATCTTCCACTATGTTCATCAAGTTCTGAACATGTATTTTACCCATTTCATCATTGGGTTCTTCCTCCTGTGTCCTCTTCTTCAGCAAAGCTTGCACCATCTCCTTGGTTACTCCTTGTTTGTTAGTAACCCCAAACATTTTGTTGAAACGTTTATGAATCGATATGGGTATGTCTTCATCTAATACTTCATAGATGTATGCATCCACAAAGTCGAGGGATCCATCCAAGTACTTGCTTGTTTTTGGATGCATTGAGATAATCTCCTCAGTTACTTTTCCATAGCGGATCATGTTGTTAATCTTCGCATAGCGAAATTTGATGCCGGTCCACTCTTGTTTGCATGCTTTCTCTGAAATAGAAAAAAAAAAATAGATTACTAAATGTACAACCAAGTACCTACATATTAATACAATTTGTAGTCTTATTTCTTTAACGTGTGGATAGTGCCTAACCTGGTGTGAGAGTTTTAATGCCGCCCTTGGGCATCTGACTTGGCTTAGAATTTGAAGTGAAATAACATGTCAATATCTTTGTTAGGGAAACTTTATCCGCACGGTCAGTTTTACATACGACGTTGGCAGCCCGGCAGTACCCACCCAATGAAAGCTTTCACTTCAGAAATCCAAAACAACACTTATTAATATGAAAAAGTTTGTTTCCTACTAATAAACAATAACAAAGCAGATAAATACTTACGCGGCATGCGAATGTCTCGAGCGATCCTATCCCAAGCGGTGGTCAAGGCCGCCTTGTACTGCGTCGGGGTCATCATGATGTCCCTGATGTACGTGATGGGATGACGCTGCACCATCTTCATCACGTCCTGCTGGAAGGGCGACCAGTAGTTTTCCTCTGGACCGATCTTCTTCGCCATTTTTGAGTTATTTATTTCACTTAGTCGCAAAATTCGGATTACGTCTTACTTCGGAGAGCGAAACGTAGGGAATGAAGCTTCGATAGCGATCAATATTTGAAAGCTGCGCAGCATCGGGCGCGGCGGCCGGCGCGCGCCTCACCTCATCCCTTCTACGCGTCCTCGGAGGGTGGAGAGAGTAGGGTAGTACCTATGTAGAGTCCGGTGTAAGGAGACTTACTTAGTTAGTAGCGGGCGCGGGTCGTCATGGAGCGTGATTTGAATGATGAAGACATTACCTACTATCAATTTTCAGATAGTTTAAAGACTAATTTCAGTTTCAACTTGATGTCACCACCTTTTACAGAAATAGATGGACAAATCGTAGTCTTAAATAGGCATAATGGACTTTGTCTTTTCCTTTTGAGATGCGGACCCCTAGAGATAGAAATACCTACAATAGGTAGTTAGTTAATTTTCTACTCGCGACCTAGTTGGTCGCGAGTTGAACTTATGTGATCTAGGACATTTCCGCGTTTGAGCTTTTCGCTACCCGCTTCCGCCGCTCAGTAGAGACAGCTTTAGAGCCAGGAGATAGATACCTATATTTAGAAATGCCAAGTTACTATTACCTATAGTCCTATACACATATCTATTTCACGACGCCATCATGCAACGCCACCGCCCACCCTACCATGTTGTTGTTGTTGTTGTTGTTGTTGGTCATAAAATTACTTAGTCGTTTTAATTGCGTTTTAGTACGAAAATTCTACTAAAGTACCTACATACATACGACCTTGTAACAGGGGTCTCGCTGTAACCTACCAGTCACTGAAATATGATTACATTATACCTAAGTAAGTATACTTTTTATAACTGAAAAGCACCGGTTAAGGCGTACCGGTACGTAATAAGAAATAAGTAAGATAAGTAATTACAAGGGGTGTGAACGAGCGAGTGATTATGAGACAAACAACATAACTTGAGCCGTCGCTGTATTCGCTTGTGCAACCTTAGGTCAACCATTACCTACCATAAGGCAGCGCGTGGCTTAGCCAACACCATGACATGATGACGTAGTTCGTATTACTTAGAATATGAATGAAGTTCCACAATAAGGAAATCGACCACAGTGGAAGCCAAACTAATGGTCTCTTGTTATAGGGTGACTGGTAATTAGTGACCGATACTTAAACACGTGATTCCACTCATGGTAACAAACAACTTTCCTAAAGAAACATTTTTTTTATACTCATTCATTAACCTATCAATCAGATTGGCTTAAAATTTGGTTTGATGCACCTACTTATTTTGTTGTTCCGATTTCCGGTACCTCGGGTCACTTGTCCAAGAGGATGATGAAGCAGGTGAAGTAGACCTGGACGTAACGCACCGGATCAACTCAGGATGGATGAAATGGAACAACTTGCGACCCACGGATGCCCCTCAAGTTAAAGGAGAAAATATTCAAGTCCGTGATTAGACCTGTCAAACTTTATGGATCGGAATGCTGGGCTGTGAAGAAGATGGATGAAAAAAGATTGCATGTAGCGGAGATGAGAATGTCGAGGTGGATGTGTGGTGTGACAAGAATGGATAAAATAAGGAATGAATATATTAGAGGAAATTTGAAAGTTGCGCAGAAAAGTTGAAAGGAAATCGACTGTCTTGGTAAGTTTGGTATGGAAATGTGATGAGGAGGGACGAATAGCATGTGTCTAAAAGAGTAATGAATATAAATGTTGTTGGACGGAGAGGGAGAGGAAGACCAAGGAAACGATGGAAGGACTGTGTGAGGAATGATATGAAGGAAAAAGGTGTAAATGATTGAGTGACGGTTGACGGTAGAATGGAAGAAACACTATAACCTGTTGCGCCGACCCCAACTAACACGGGCCAAAAGGGCAGGAAGATGATCTACTTTTTATATTAGGCCTGTACTGTCCCACTGCTGGGCAAAGGCCTCCCTCAATTCCTTCCATGTGCTCTTTCTCCCTCCCCCCCCCCCGCCCCTCGGGCCAGGCCTCACGGTACGCGTCCAAATCGTCCGGCCACCTCTTTCTGGGCCGGCCTCGGCGGGCCGTCCGAGTACGTGATGATGATGTACTTATTCTTTTTTTTATCAGCTTCCAGAATATTACAGAGAAAGAGAGAACAGACCCACTATGTATACCAGGTGGTGAACAATAAACTACCCCCTGGTTAACAGTGATATATTTGTATTTTGTATTCAAATAGATGACTGGAAATTGGAATAAGCTATTAACAAAAAGGTCCTTGTTGGCACTTTCCTGGCTGCAGTTAATCTATAATATAAAAATGAATCCCTAAATTTGTTTCTAAGCGCAAATCTCGAGAGCAGCTGAACCGATTTCACAATTTTTTTTTGTTGTTGTATTTGTTATTGTCAGGAGAAGGTTCTTAGGTGGGTAGTAGGTAGGTAGTAGGTCGGTACCTACTGGGTAGGTTGTTGGTAGGTAGTAGGTATGTAGTAGGAAAAGGTGCATTGCAACGCATGCCGGGAACAGCTAGTTATTAATAAATACACTGCTTTATAATTTTATTGTAATTAAAATGATGTGGCTACACAGTCTCACATATAGTATTGCTTATGTTACTACTGCTTACTAGATAAAACTCTTAGGTATACCATAATTCTCGCCAGGATAGAAACACCAGCAAATGTGAAAAAAGTTTGAAAAACAACTTGTCACATTTAAGTGTAGCGAAAAGCTCTTAAAATGCAAGCGATTCCAAGCGGTAAGGAGCTCTAGGAAAAACAGAACTCTTAAGAGAGGCATAGTCCTAGCAGTAATAGAGTAGACATTTGCTGATGGTTCAAAAGCGTATTATGGCCTGTGGTTCATACTTGTAGCTTTAGAAAACTAGTTCTGATGTTGGTTTTGTTTCAGTGTTTTACCTAGCATCGTGGGGCGCCTGGGACAGGCAGAATGGCCGTGTTGGCAACGTCGTGGAGCGAGAGCCATCTGTTGTTGGCGGCCGGAACTGCGGGCGCCGCCTAGCTAGCCGTGACGTCAGCATCGGAACACCGCTGCACATGGTGGGGAGGAGACGGACTGGTCGCGGTATGCTCGACGCGCCCGACCTCTTGTCCGCGAATTCATGGTATGCGCCCGAGTGACGTAATGGCCGCCCGTCCAAACTACTTACAGCTACGCAATACTCGTAACATAACCTGTGATGCAACTTTTCTTTCATACTTTTCCTGGCTTAGGACAGGAAAAAATACCTACCTTAGGTGTTGCGAGACGAGTCTAAATGTAAATTTGATTTGACAACAAAGAAAATGAAAAAGTAATCCAAACCATTGGGTAGGTATTTTTGGCGCATTTAAAAAGTTCATGACAATTTTATGTACAGTTAAAAATCTGTAATCATCGATTAAATTTACACTGATTGAATATCTCTACTTACCTAAAGTAATCTTAACAACTGTTCAAAATGGGATCCATTTACGGCCACGCATGCCGCCGCTCGTTTTCGTAGGTTGATTCGCACTCGGGAATCTAACTTCTGCATACATCCTACGAGCGTCATTCAGGTTATCACCCGCGATGGCGTAAAGCCGTACCACTTTGATCCACTGTTCAATTGTGTAAGACTGTAAGACAGATCTTAGTACATACAATTTACGCCCGAGAAACCAGCGGAGCGGCGCGCAACCCTATGACGAGTTACTTTATTTTTAGGTCATACATTTGGACAGTTTGTCGAGTTTGTAGTGTGGCTGCAACAAGACAACCTTACTCAAAGACATGCACTTTCTGACGTTAACAGACCTGCACTGGTGTCACTCAATTCGGAAAATGAAATGGATATTTCGGAGGCTGTGATTCCTTAACCACCTCCACAGGCCTCCACTGCCACCATCACAGGAACAACTATTGCCCCGTCTAGTCCAAGTTCTAATAAAACACACCTACTCAAAATTATTAGCTCATCTGAAACGACAATCCGAACGGCATAAACCGAAGAAATTCAAGGTGTCTTCCTGCCAAAATGTCGAAGCTTTCTTAAATGCGCTCGCGGTGAAATTTGTCTCGTGACAAAAGTAAGTACTAGCTTACATAACAATTTTGTAGTGGTAGTGACTTAGTTGCCAATAACAGCGTTTCTTATTTCGAGTCTTACTTGAAGTAAGACTCTAAAAGAAGTAAGTTATTTATTTTTGTTACAGGTTGTGTTGGTTTTTGAAGTTCATGGGGCATCTCGTAGCAATGAGCTTCTTAATCTAACGATGGATGTCAAGATCCACTCGGATGAATTAGATTTTGATGAAGTTGAAAGACACAAAAACCAAAATCGACAGATTATACAAAGTTATTGTTGAAAAATACAAGAAATTTCGCCCTTAGATATGAAAACCAATCGTTTCTTTATCCGTTACCAAAACGGCAAATGCACAAGACAAGCCATTGGACAAAAAAAAATGTTTTTATGGAAATCGCTACTTATTTATTATTTTATCAATTATGTAGATGCAGGTAGGTATAAACTACCTCCTGCAATCCGATCCGAAATTCAACTTTCATTTTGTTCCGTGCGTGCGTCTGGGTGTTCTTTGTGTCCGTAAACCCCTTTGCACACGGCGTCGTAGCGTAAGCGTATCGTGCCCGCGCGTACGACGAGAGCAATAGGAGCATGAACATTTTCAAAAACAAGTCCGCATACGAAACAGTGTTCCAGCGAATCGTAGGTGTTTATTGTCATTACGATAGTCGTAGCGTACTGGCTTAAAAACACAATCGTAAAAAGTTTAACTTTTTCATTATTTTCTTTAAAAAACATCTGAATTTAACTAAATTTCAATTTCTTATGACTTTTAACTTTCAATATGACTGAAAAAAATATGAAAAGAATGTGCGGCCCGCAGTGTACCTCACATTGTCCTATGACAATGTGAGGTACACTGCGGGCCGCACACCAGAAAAGTGTGACGTCCACTGGTTTAAACCCTTTATAGAAAAGAATCTAATGAAAAGCCAAAATGTCTCCATTCATTGTACCCGTGCGTAGCAGGGGTGGGTCGCTAGTAGGAAGAAACAGAAATAACAAAAGTATCGGCTTGCTATTATTTTATTCAACAGCTATTAGTTTTCTAATTTACAATTATTTATTTTTATTATTATCTATTTTACATGATTCTGTCTAGGTCAGAACAGCTATAAATAATTAAAAAACGAGCATTTCGTCAAAATCATAAAAATAAAAAAAGCGTGAGACGAATTTGGCACTCAGTAGTGAAACATATAAAAAAAATTCAATAAATAGTCAATATCCATTGATTAAAAAAATACATCACTTTAATAAATTTTGGTTTAATCCTACTTTTGTGCCTTCGGTGGGACTTGTGCTTGCGGTGGAAGTTGGTTTTGAGTTTGTGCAGCCTGTGCTGGAGCCTGAGGAGCTTGTCCTTGGACTGCTTGAGCCTGTCCTTGGGCAGGTTGAGTCTGACCTTGAGTAGACTGCGCTTGCTGCACCGGAGGAACTTGACCCTGATTTACATTAGCCTGTGAAGGCGCTAGCCCCTGTGGTTGCTCTCGGGGTCGGGTTTGGACTTGGGCTGGAGGCTGCTGACCTTGAGGAGGTTGTTGGTATTGACCTTGTGGAGGTTGTTGCTGTTGACCTTGTGGAGGTTGTTGCTGTTGACCTTGAGGTGGCTGTTGGTATTGACCTAGAGGCGGCTGTTGGTATTGACCTTGAGGCGGCTGTTGGTATTGACCTTGAGGCGGCTGTTGGTATTGACCTTGAGGGGGCTGCTGATATTGACCTTGGGGTGGTTGTTGGAATTGACCTTGCTGGTATTGCTGTGGAGGCTGCTGGTAATGTGGCACCTGTCCCGGAGGCATTTGACCTTGTGGTACCTGACCAGGTGGGTATTGCTGATATTGTTGTTGGCCATGGTAAGGCTGTTGTTGCGGGTGCAGCATTTGTTGTTGGTAAGCTTGCTGGTGTTGGTAAGCACGGAACTGCTGTACAGCTTGGTGAATTTGATGCTGTGCGCCAGGGATGGGCTGGCCATGAGCATCAACCTGCAGCAGAATACAATAATTAATAGTATATTCATAAGGAAAGGGAAGCCTTTTCCCTGCAATGGGATAACACTGGCAGGATAATAATAAATGAGAAATCTATTATTTAGCCTAAATAATAGAAACACGTGATTAATGAAGACTGAACCTGTTAGATTTTCACTTTTGTCCTTGTTCACGATTGACTGTTACAACACACTGAATATTTATTAACTCAATACTTATTAATCACTCGTACAAACTTAAATTAAACAATTTAATACCTCAGAAATATTTGTACTGCATTACCTCAAGCCAATTTCACATTTACATCTTGAATGGCTTTGTTTTGTTTTTCCAATAGTTTCGAAATCGTTACATGCATAATTGTTCCCTGCGCAATAATGTTTAGATCCGTGTTTGTTTGGTTGGTGATTAGCTACTAGATACATTTTGTATGATCGCTTACCCTTATATTTGTTATTTTTAACTATGAACGTAGATGTGTGTGCGCTCATAATATGTTATTTCAATTAAATTTCTCAGTTAGTGAATTATTGTAAATTGATAAGGAATAATAAATTTCTTAAACCACCACAATAATAACATATCTATACCACCTAAGAAGTGAACCTACCCAGGAAGGGTAATAGTTATATTTATGAGGATAAAGATCTGCAAGACAGTTAGACGACACTAGTCCCATTGTGGGTAGACAAGGGGCAATCACGTCAGAGCCTTTCGTATTTTTGAAACCACTTTCAACAGGACTGACATAATCTGTTCGGTTTGTTATGTCAATCTGTAGGAAAGCATGGATTCATCTGTTTGAGTGACATTATCAGGAGTGCGCTGTTTATTTTTATTTGTTGTGATTATTGTTACCACAAGATCGTGGCGATAGTTTCAACTATGAACACGCGCAGAAGAACCATGCTGCACTATAATTAATTTTTGTCACCATTTTTATATTTATAGCTGATAGCCGATTTACATTATTCGAGGACAGTGGCGAGCAGCGACTACAAGTACAGTAGCGAGTAGCTAAACAGTGAGTGTTTTCTCGCTACTGTCCGATGGCTTTACACCACTTTCTTTATCTACTTCGCTAAACAAATTACCAATGTCAAATCAGGCTTTAGTTTAGTCCCCAGAGTGAGTTACAAGAGACGAGGCAAAGGCACATTAAAGTGTAGAGTAAAACATAACCCTTCTTTTGGGCTTCGCCGCAGTCGGGTAAAAAGAGGCCTATACCCAGCAGTTGGTTAAATCGGGCAGTGGAAGCTGACGATGAACGATAAGAATATACGTACCAAGCCACGCTGCTGAAGATATTTGATTTCCTCAAGTCTAATTCTCTCGTATTCGTCATATTCAGATTGAGTATAAATCTGATTTTCTTCAAGTGTCTTCCATCCTGAAAAAGTAAGAAAACAATTGTATTACATACACAATATTATTACGTGGCGAAAATCGGAACTAACTACGTCATCTTGTTTTTTTTTTCAACACAAATTCATGCAAAATTTTTCTCAATGCTTGCCAAAAACGGGTGTTGTGTCATTCAACCGCCATTAAACAGCTGCTTTTTATAGCACTGTATTTTATAGTTATATAACTCCCAGCTTTGATTGAAAAAGAAACTACAGAAGGAACAGACTCATTAAATTGTTGTGTTCAGTCATTTTTATTGTGTTTATGATAGCAACGGATGATTGAAATTTAACTAAGCAATTTATAAAAAGGTTTGTACAAGCAAAAATAGTTCTTAAATGAATACAAGCTAACCTTCATCTTGGTTAAACTCTGCCTTTTGAGTCTCTGTCATAAATTCGTTAAAATCGATCAAACCGTCGCGGTTTTTGTCATTTTCCTTGAAGACATGTTCGCGCATCCTTTCCATCTCCTCAGCTCTCTCATGCAAGTCCTTGTTTGGACCTCCTGGTCCGTACAACTTGTCCAACTCCTTGATGAACAAAGCCTTTACTTCATCTGCGTCCCAAACGCCGTTGCCATCAACATCTGTTAAAAACATCATAATATTTTACTTGTTAGTGACTATTAATTTGTTGACGGTAGAAATGTAATCTTCAAATGATCTTAGATTAAAAGACGATGAGAAGTTACTTAGTTGAACTATTAGATAATAAAATTTCATTGAAATTAGAAGTTAATGGATTTGATTTACATACAACATTTTAATTGAATATTCTGTACTGCACAAGGCATGCAATTAATAAAATGAACTTCTAATGCTGACTGTTTTTTATAAGTACTTTTCAGTTTGGAAGATTATGGATAATCACACACACTTAAATTTTTCACAAATTAAATAGCACCGTTTAACGATGAGATTATTAACAGTTAGTGTGAAAGATGCTGTCTATTCTGTGCGAATAATAGTTTTATAACTGTTTTTTTAATACATTCCAAGTGAAGATACAAGTACTATCTAAATGCAAAAGGTGCTATTAAGATAGGCAACATACACACACAATCGCAAAAATTAAATAATAGCAATCAATTCTAGGGAATACTTAACTGCAGTAGGTGCATATAAAACCATGCACAATTACATACCGTGTCAACTAACATAACGAAGACATAATTATTGATTAAGACTACAGACTTGAATCATTAACCAAATAAAATTGTAAATTGATTCATTGAAACAAAAGCAATAACACATGCCAACAAAAAGACAAAACAATAATGTTAGATATACAACATAACATGCGGGATTGTAAAATCCAAATTAGCGTGCGTAAAACCTTCGTGAACTCGTTCTTTCATTGTTTACGAGTTACCTACCTATAAAACCTACTTACTAATTCTTGTTCTAAGTTATACTTGACTTGCACGCTATGGATCTTACCATGCATCATGAAAAACACCTTTGGGTTGAAATCTTTTGTATCCATTTTGTCGGCGTTTTTCCATATCTCTAACAACTGATCCTTTGTCGCGGGGTGGTGAAGCTGTTACAAATAATTGGCGATTAATAAGTAATGTTGTAATACACCACTCACCATGCATCATGAAGAATGCTTTGGGGTCAAATTGTTGTTGTTCCATATGATCCTGTTTCTCCCATACTTCTTCCAGTTGTTGTTTAGAACCGGGATGGTGAAGCTGTGTTTTATCAAGGGCATTTTTAAATTTAATTTTGAGATTTAAAAAAAAGTAATGCAAGAAATAATTGAATGTTGAAAACAATATCAAAATTGCATGTGAAGGATTTAGAGGCCTTATCGCTTCGCTAGTCATAATAACGGACGTGTTCTGAATTCGTTTCATCAACATGTGACGTTAAGGGGAATTCACATTATTAATTTACATTTCATTTTCCTCATTGAGACGTCATCAGCAACAGTTCTCATCAACATGGAAGAGGTAAAGAATTCTGCTGACGGCAGTGGTACTTACCGGTTTGTGGTGTTTGATAGCTTCTTCCTCTTGTTTATGTTTCTCAATGTATTCCTTCTTCTGCTCTTCTTCCATGCCTTCTACTTTCTGATGTTCTTCAAATTTCTTTTGCATTTCATATTCCTGAAAATCGATTTATATTGTAACTACAAAAAGGCAATAAGGAAAACCATTAAAGTGTATGTGATCATAAAATATTTGAAACAATATACAAGTCATACTTAGAAAAGGATTCAAGGTTATGTGAAGCTGTATTTTGTGAGGCTGTATTATGTAGCGACTGTATAGGTATAAAGTATCTATTGTACATGCGAGGACAGATACGTCGCCTTAAAGTGATAGGAGTACATTGATACAATATGGCATTAGCCTTACTAACACGTCAGCTAAAGTCAGGTAGATGATGCCATTCATCACATAATAATATCTAAGAAATAGCAACAATTACCTTAAATTCTTCTTTCCTCTTCTTATCAGCAGCCTCTAAGTCGGCAGTCGTCTTCTTGATAAGTTTCTTTAAATCTTCAATCTCGAATGTGTGAGGGTTGTTATGATCTAAATGTTCATTTGTTGCGCCCTTGCCCTCTTCATGCTGTTCCAAGTTATTTGTCAACTCAAATTGCTGTAGGTAAAAAGGAAGATTTCAGAATAAATACACAAGTTTGTTTTAAACATCTACACAGGAAAAGTCGCATTGTAATCACTTACCTTAGTTGCCAAATGACGAAGTCTGTCTAACTCACGACGTTTAATTTCATCCAATTTCGTCCTTACATTATGGTTGACAAAGTCCAACTGTTCGGCAATTTTTCCAGACTGCAATGTAATAATTAAAAAGAATAACCAATGTTTTTTAAAAAAAATGGCTATGCGTTGCAACATTGTAAAGAATTACTGACTACACATAGGGTGAAACAATACACTTTAAAATGTAAATAGTGCAAGGGTTGCCATGGTTACTGGCAGGCAACAAACCATCACTGCTCAGGTCTTAAGCATTATTTAGAGCTATAATGGCTTTCAAGTAACATACAGGCTAAATACCTATTGCACCACCTTTGAATAATTGACGGTAAATTTACTTGGCAGGCAATTTGATACAAATTCTGTTCCATTTTTGAATTTATTTAGTGAGTAGCTATTCGGGCATTGTCAAACAGTCCCTTAGACTAAAGAGTTCAAATGGAAGAATTTCTAAACAAGAGCAATGCAAACTTAGACGAGTACTCATGAGATGAGGACTCATGGCAATAGATATCTGTATGTGTTCAAGCAGCTCATTATTGACTATGACAGATCATGTTACTTAAAGTAAAACACTGCCCATTGATCTTTATGCAGTCAATGGTGTTTCATACTAGTACCATAGGTCATCTACTAATTATGTATAAATAACTTAGCTGTGACCTGAGCTACAGAGTATACCAGAATGTATACTGAAACCAGGCCGAGAACAAACGTATGCACAATCTAATTGAATGCAGCGGTGTAGATCTACGTGAGATACAACGGAAATTATACTAAGTCTATGATTGCACATGATTGCAGAATTCACTCAGTGTATATTGGATAAATGGTTCTCGAATGCACTAACAGGCAGGCAAAGTGACTGCATTGTGATGCATGACGTACAGATGATAAGAATATCATCTCACCCTAACGTCCTCTTCATCGGCTTTTTCCAAGCGTTCTCTAAAGTCAGGATCACTTTCCAAGGCTTGAACCACCTCCTTTAGGTATCTGTGGTATTCCATGTACTCCTCCTGTGGACAAAAATAATCTTAATATATAAAAATCACGAGTACATACTAATCTCCGAAACCACCTAACCGATTTCCGTGAAATTTTGTATAATTATGTGTAGGAGGCGCTGTTATTCGTAAGTGTATAGCCGTGCGAAGTCGGGGCGGGTCGCTAGTGATATTTATATGTCACTAGCTGTTGCCCGACACTTCGTTCGCGTAGAAATTTTGATGAGTGAGTATGAGAAAATAAATTAAATTAAAAAAAAAAATAATCTATTATTAAATTAAAAGAAGGAAATTAGGTTTATCTATCAACATTGAACGCGTATAAAACGTTGCGTGTCCGTACTATTAACCGTTGAGGAGGCAATCCTGGCTGCAGGATTATGTCATGTCTGTCATGAAAATAAATTGTCACCAGAACCAAAGGTGTGTACCAAATTACAGCTCAATCGGTTGGGGAGAACTAGTTTGAAATTCAGTTGCAAGAATTGACCAATACTAACAGACAAACTAACAAGGCAAGTTAAATAAAAGCTATAACAGTAACAGTAACAGTAACATTTACCTAAAACTATCAAAAAACCCGACGATAAATTGTATTATGTACCTATAAATATATATTTCTAATCTCCTTTTAATTTTCTTCATTTTGATATAATACTCGATAGATTAGGTTGAAAAAAAATATTAACGAGTTACAATTTAGCGACAAAAATTCATCACTGTTTTTTTTTAAACACTGTCTAAGGACACTTGGGTTTTAGAGACGAATCTAATGATACCTTAATCGTCAAAATCCATCCAGCCATTTGAAATATACGAGGTAATAAAGAAATTTACAAAGAAAAATACAAGACGAAAAACATAACCCTTCCTTAGCAGTCGAGTAAAAGAAAGTACGCGAACACAAGATTGTACTACCGGGATAAAAAGTATCATATATGTAAATCCAGGTTATAAACTATCCGTGTGCTAAATTTCATCCAAATCCGGACAGTAGTTTTCACGTGAAAGAGTAACAAACATCCATCCATCCTCACAAACTTTCGCATTGTATAATAGTAGGAAGTAGAATATTATATCTTTACATAGTATACAACAAAGTCGCTCCCATTGTCTGTACGCTTAGATCTTTTAGGACAAATAAGGGATCCGCTTTAAGCGAGACGCACGGGACCGGTCAATGTGGGGGCACTTGGGGGAGGCCTATGTCCAGCAGTGAACGTCTTTCGGCTGAAATGACGATGATGAAGGGCTACTTTTGTGTGGCAAAGTAAAAAACAGGGTATTAGACCGTGCGTATATTAAGTAATAAAATGAAACGAAGCTTTTAAATGAAGTACTTTTGTTTAATAGGTAGTTCAAAATAAAGAGCTTCAAATGAAGTCGTGGCGCTGGTGGCACGGAAATCTGAAACTTCTATTGAAGTCCGTAGCGGTGAAAAGGTTAAACTATGCAACAGATTTTAATGCAATAGATAGGTTGATTCAAGAGGAAGGTTTATAGGTGTATCGACATAGCACCCGTGCGAAGTCGGGGCGGGCCGCTAGTTATAGGTTAGATTGCAGTTTTTCAGTTCATACTTGCATGTAGAAAATGTCATTACAAAGCCCAACCAGAACCAGAAGACCATGTTTTCTATTTGCACAGCAGTTTTTAAATAAAACAGTCAGCATTCAGATTAAAGTTATTCTACACAAAATTATTTCAGTTAGAAGGTCTCCATAAATGGTTAAAAAATACGCTTTTAGTTTAGTTAGTAAACATTAGCAGTACTGCAGCAGACAGAAGCTAGGGCTAGGCGAACAATATGAACAAAAAGAAAGCAAGAAGATGACAACGTGTTTATATTTTTTTTTTATCTTTTCATATAAAAAAGTATCGAGTACATAACATAGTTAAACTATATTACCTACCCAATAATCTTTATACCTAGATAACAATATAACATGACGCCTGTTGTTGGCGGATGGTTAGGCAGAGGTGTACCTAGAGCACAGCCACATCTCTCAAGTCCCTTATCTATGCAGTTGGGATATTCACACAATACAATACAATTCCCATATAATAGGTGAAAAGCCTATTGGCATAAACCAGCACAGATCTGGACTCTAGGCTACTGAAAATGACCAGAAGGCTAATTCACGTAATTTTATGACGCGCCGATGAAGTTGTAGTGCAGTTGCAGTTAAGTTTAAGTTTGAGTGATAAACGGTATTCTTGTAATCTTTGAACTGCGCGTAAGCTGCGCGTGAACTGCACGTCAACTGTACGACAACCAAACGCTACCAAACTTACTTATGGTGTGGCCATATGAGAGAAAAAATATTACTCACTAAATAATCGAATAGAATCGATTACATTTCAATGAATATGACGTTATTATAATATTAAAATAATAACCCAGTACAGTTTTTAGTGCTTTTTCTTACTAGATAAACAAACAATTATGCTTTGATTCACAATCAATCACATATTTTGCTAAAATTAGGCTGAATGATGGTTTATCGTTGCCCCATAAAATCAAAACTCAAAATAACAGGAGACCCGCCAATGGCGCGAAAGTTGAAAATCAAGACTCAGTGCAAATCACAGGTGCAAATAGAAAACTTAAAAAGATTAATACTTTGAAGATAAGCACGTATTATATTATAATAATAAATGATTATGAATAAAATGATATTTAAGGATGTAGTTAAAGAAAGGATAAAGTAGCAGTTTAAATTCCTTTCATACAAGTTTCATCCTGATTCTTAAGTAGGTATGACTTCACGCAAACGTGTGTCTGCGGCAAATTGAACTGCTGGTGGAATATTTGGAGAGCCACAGGGACCTTGCCCGTGGCAGACTAAGGTCTAGAGAGGGGAGAGTGCCCTCACATCACGCCTTTGGTCAGAGTGCGCCAACATAACTCCCAAAGAGTGGAGCAAGTTCTGTTAGATTCTATCGATATTATACCTATGTGTATCGGTACATTATACTCGGGTTAATAACTAGATTTGTAATATTTTTAGTGGTATACCGACTATAAGTGCCGCTTACTCAACCGTGTAAAGCAGATTCGGCATAATCAAAGGGGTACAGGTGGAGGGCCAGGCGTACCCACTCCTTTATCCCTTTTGGAGGAAAGAATCGCTGCTCTGCTTGAAGCAGGCACTGAAGCTGTGAGGAGGAGTGGCACACCCCAAAATGAGGTGCAAATAAATCCCTTGTATTAATATGTAAGTTTTAATTTATGTCAAGTATTAGTTAACATTCTAACTGTGCAATAACTATTACTAACCAGTTAATTTTCATAAATGTTATTTATTTTTTCAGAAATGAAGATATTATTATTGATGTTACACCCACAGTAACACAACACATCACACATTTTACTGAAAGGTAATTATAGTAACTTGTCGTACCTATTTAGGAAATAAATAACAGTCTGATTTCCATAACATAATATTTTTATTTTGTTTCAGTGAGCAAGAGGCAACTAGACAGCGTCCAAGCAACAATCCACGTCGCCGTCGTAGACAATATACATATTTTCACTTTCTTTACTTCTTCAGATGATGAATGAAACAAGCAGATTTTATATTACCTCTTACTTAGAATATTAACATAATTTTAAATACAAAAATAAATAATTAAGGTTCTTAAGTGGAATTCTGACTCCTTATTCCCTATGTAGCCTCAGGCGATTAAGAAGAGCCTGTTGGACAGCCCGACCTTCCAATAAATTTCTGTTTGGCTGCCTATTGCTTTGAGCAAGAATACTCAGGCTCTCCATACGCACATCCTTTTCTGCAGCTCTACGCCGTACATGCATTCTCTCTTCTTGCTCACACTCTTGATGTGTCAGTTGTGGTACTGGTAATCATGCCTTGTTTGCTATATTGTGCAATACCGCAGAGGCATTCTAAAGCATGCATGCAGCTAATAAACACCTGAAACAAAAACATTTAGAAACTATAATAAATACCTAACAATACAAAAATAAAACATGGGCCTCAATACATTCACTTGGTTTGACTTCTTGAGGTAAAGATAATAAAAACAGTATAATTATTATGAAAAGGAAACTTAGGGAAAACTAGTTTTACTCAAATACATACCTGAATCGAGCTTTCAAGACACCAATGCATCTCTCTACTGTATCGCGGGCTGAGACCTGCAGCTTATAATAATGTACATCAAGGGAACCTGGTATTGCGTTCAACACTGGGGTCATCATTATCTTCCTCAATGCATAACCGCTGTCACCTGGAAAAACAATAAGTATTAAAATAATTATTCACAATATTTAATATAAACATAATTAAATAAATTAAACTTTTTCAGTATGTATTAATAAGCAAGGACATTCACCGAGCAAAAATATTTCCTCTTCATCATATTTTTGGTTAAGATAGGGCTGTAATTGCTTGTTGGGTGATCACGCCATACTGAAGAATCATGGGTTGCTCCAGGTTTACTGGGATCAATGCATAAAATGTTAAGATCCACATCACATATCTAAAACAATAATTTTCAAATGTAGATACAGTTTTTTTTATGACAGTAAAGCATAATATTATTACCTATGTACCAGTACCTAAGTATTGTTTGTTTTTTAAATAAAGTAGATTAAGATAGATTAAGTATAGGTAAATAGATTACATACAATCATCACATTGAGAGAATGATATCCTTTTGTATTAAAATATTGTTCTTCATGTTGAATCTGACTACTAGTTGTACCCTGCGGTTTCACCCAATTTTGATTTGACTGGTAGTTCTAGAGATTAGCGCGTTCAAACATACAAACTCTTCAGCTTTAATAAATTACTATAGATAAACAGGATTGACTAACCTTTGCCTGTACACTCAAACCATCTTTCCTTCTCTCCTTCTGAATACATGTTCATAATGTTGTTATCAATTGCCGAGTCATGTTTTTGCTCAGACGATAGGTTTTCTGGAATTCCCGTTCTGAAATACGGACTGGATCCACAGAAAATCTTTGTCTTCTTATGGCTTGACGACGTTCTCGGGCAGCAACTTCGGCAGCAAGGGATAAAATTCTCAAACCAAGTTGGAAACTCATATTCACTCAAAAGTTAAAAAAAACATTTAGAATTTCATTGAAAACGACTTGTAGTTAACTTGTCTACATACAATAATCCATTTTAAACACTTACATTTACAAAAAATACAATTTGATGCCAACAAAAGTAAATAACGAAGAACTTAAATTGCGCGTAACCGACACTGCACGGTGATCGAATTGAAACTTCTTAGCTGTCATTTTGAGACGTCAAACGAATAGTAGAATACCGATCATGTTGCGTTCCGAAACAAGTACCAAAGACGCGCAACAGTAGAATGCCGATAATGCGCTCGCGTGACGCGCACTTGACGCGAGCGTGTCTGACAGCGGTAGAGAATACGAAAAGCGTTGTTTTGATCGAAACTTAACTGCAACTGCACTGCAACTGCACTTCTTTTGTTACGTGAATTAGCCTACAGAACCTCATGCTCAGCAGGAGACAAACAGATAGGTTACAATCAACTGTAGAATATATTTTAGTTATAGTTTACATAAAAGTACTAATAATTAGTATGAGAAATAATACTACTGCGCTTAAATGTTTTTATCTTAACTTTTTTGTAATACTTTTAAAATAAATTATTCTTATTCTTACAGGGTATAGTAGGATATAAATGGTTCTTGGCTCGAAATATGTCCCAGGGCCTGCCATTTTACATGAAAATAAAAGTTACAGACATATTTTTTTGCCTTCATAGTTGGATGTCTATACGATATCTTTAAAAATACATCATAACAACACGCCTGTAATCCCCGAAGGGTTAGGCAGATATGTAGTCAGTCAGGCTGTCTTTAAACATAATTATGTATATTTTAATTATTATTCGCACATGCATTTGTTCATACAGTATGGTATTATAAACTATGCTGACGCAAAACACAGTTCTAATATTATCTTTGTAAAGTTACTCGCAAAAGCCAGAAGTGGCAATGCATACAAAAGTTCTTATCGAGTTGAGCAGGATATTTGCATGAGTAAAATGAGTACAACCCCAAATGGAAGCAAACAATACATTGCATTGTTGAATTTGTCATAACATTATTGCTGCATACTTCCTATGTGTATTGTTGACACAAGATTGTTTTTGTTAGGTACATAATCACAAAGACAGATAGACATTTGTCACCCATCTTTTTTTTAATTCTCATGCCAAGAGATTACTGGCTATTTAAGTCACCAAATCACAGTAAAGATATGATGGTGTGTTACTTAGTAGATTTTATATATATTACATTACCTAATTAAGTAAGAGGCTTTGATAAAAAAACTTTTTTGCAAATAAAATAAACAACTTGAAAAAAAACACTAATAAGTGGAAAATAACTTTACTTTCGGAAGTTGGTGGCAAAAAAGTCAATGAAACAAAAAGTCAAAAAGTTTTTTTTTACCCGTTTTAGCTGTGGACACACGTCCATTCTTATCAAGTATATTTTTTTTGTAATTAGTAGATATTAGCACATCACCCACATACACGAAAAAGAAAAATTGCTTAATATTATAGAGGACTAGCTTATGCCCGCGGCTTCGCCAGCGTGGATTTCGATAATTGTACCACGGGAATGATCCCGTGGACTTTTATCCCGGTAGTACGAAAAAATTGAACAAGTATCCTATGTGTTAACCCAGGTTATGTGTTAACTATCTGTGTGCTAAATTTCATCCAAATCCGTTGAGTAGTTTTTGCGAGAAAAAGTAACAAACATCTATCCATCCATCCTCACAAACTTACGGATTTTTTAATATTAGAAAGATAACTCATAAAGTACCTAAATAATAGCAAAGTTAATAAAATTTATATGGGACCACCACGCGCGCTTCCTCTACCAAATGAAAAAAGAATCACAAATCAGTCCTGTAATCAAGGAGCAATCGCTGAAAATACATGGAAAAAAAAAGTTTCTAGTGGAATACAATGACATAACCTCCTCTTACTCCTACTTTTGTACAATAAAAACTAAAAAAAAAAGTAAAGCTGCTCAGCACATATTCACTTTATCACAAAATCATCACCACCTTGAAAAAAACAATATATTCTAATAGTAGTAAGGGATCATAAACTTTTGTGCAAAGTGGCATATGACCATGGCTATCCTCTGAACATGACTATGAATATTTATGAAATACTTTAAATACATATTAATATATAATGTGTAAGTTGTTTATTTAATAAACAATAAATATTGAATGGCTTGTAGGTACACAATTTCAGACGAAAATATTTTTCAGTAGTGGGGTTTTAGTTTTTGAACTTATTTTTTTTGAAGTAACCGACTTCAAAAAAAATAAGTTAAAACAAGGGTTCCTTAGCCTATTTTTTTTTAAGTCGGTTAAAAACAAGGGTTGCTTAGCCTCTAAGCTGCTCCATATTATTAAGTGCTACAATAAAAGGAAGACACATTTCAAAAATAAATACTGCAGTATGAACAACAGTCTTAATATTAAATATATATGAAACATACATAGCTTCCTATATGATTTTCAACAGGTGCATTGTCTTACATCAAGGATACAGCAGAGCCTATAGCTTTTTTATGTAGAAGGTCAACTGGTTCTATTTTTAAACACATGAAACTTTTCCGTGAGGCTTTTTCTTATCTATATTATAATGTAAAAAGAAGATAGCTGATTGATGGTTACTTGCATGAAAGAACCAAAGGTACTTACCAAGTCATCCTTGACTTCACTGTCCTGCTCATTGGATTTATTTGGAGTCACAGGCGGTGCATATGAGCAGTGGAGTATCACCAGCAGAAAAAAAAAAATTGTAAACAACTTCATTGTTCCTAAAACAAAATCATTATCTTGCTAATTAATCTGCATATTATCTTAGCACTTACACACGTTAACAGGTAATTGGGCAACTGTAAACACCAATAACAAATGGTTATAATTATGATTCACAATAACTTCTAGATCTTGAACAAACTATAATTTATCTTAGTTGATTATAAATGATTAATTAAGTCACTATTTCGATTAACAGTGAAAGTTACATGTTTTTTGAATGGTAATATCCCCACAAATCAATAAATCTAGTTCAGCCATTTGCTTTCATTTTCCAGCTCTCTTTTAAAAATATTTTTTTCATACATTTGACCAATTACGTTTGTTTGAAAAGATTTAAGATTAAACATTAAGAGTAATTTATTTAATACAATGGACAGATTGGACTAGAAAAAATAATAAAAATTGTGATAAGTAGTGGAAAATTTGATTTAGCGCCTATAAATTTTATAATGTTACTTACCAATTTACGATCAATAGTATAATCAAATTCACATGAAATACACAATGTTACGGAAATAAGACAGGAGGTTTCGTCAACGTTATTGCATTGAAATGATTGAAATAAACTCATTGACGAATGACGTGTCCCAAACTCCCAATCATTGCTTGTGCTTGCAAGAAAACAATGATGGACGCACGCAACTAATTCCTACTGCAGTAAACTCTATTAGTCGATTTTCAAAAGTTGCTTACAGGTGATCCGACTTATTGGCTTTTCAAATATTTATAAAGAGTCAAAGTACTTATTGATAATAAAATAAAAAAATAAGAACAATTTTTCAAAGAAACGTCTGCTTTGCATTTATTATTTATAGGATTGATATAAAAATACAAATAAAACGGCATTTTTCTTAGATCAAACAAATACATGGTAACCAGTGGTGTCGTGTCGCAGTGACACGTCGTCTGCTGCTGCTGTTTGCGGTCGGCTACGAACTCGTACGTTTAGGATTTGAGCTTTGGAACCGTTTTATTTTGCCCGTCCTGCCACCCTATTTTTACGCCACTGGTCTTAGAGTTCAATATAAATGATTGTTAAAGCGGTTAACAATAATAATAACGGACGCTAAACGCACTTATTTTCGAAACGTTACATTTCAATAATCAATTTGAGTCCTGCCTAATAAGAATAGTATGAATGATGTGGTATCGAATCGTGAATGGAATTTTATATCTTTTCTGTGGTTTGTTGGATTTGACATGTAGAAGGCGCCTGCGGACAATGTTTGACGTACGATGAAATTCAGCCTCCTATTTACCGTTTGTTTACATTTTTTGAGACGCCGTTGTCAACCAACAAAATTTAATCAAACATTGGGGATTGCTGTATGAAACCGGACCAATAACATTACGCCCTTGTTTCAAAAAGGAACTATTACGTATTTATAACTTTTAGATCATCTGTTTAGTTAATACAAGATGAGAACTGTTCCAAAGTGGGTAAACAAAATACACGAAGCCGACAAAGTAGAGTTTTCCAGGTAAAGCTTCTCTGGATCACAAAAAAGCATGCTTATTGAGATACAGCACTATTGATTTAAATATAATTGGCTAGAATCTCTAACCAGTTTTTTAATATTACATTTCTTTCCTGAAGTAACATCTATTTGAGTATGCAGTTGTTTATTGAACAAAGTGATCATGTATTTAAATATCTACGCTAATTACAAGAACTACAACTACAGCTCTCGTAATTATGAATTGAATATGGGTATTTCTACAGCCTACCAACTACCAAGGCATAAATACTAAGAATTAACATGTTCTGTATTTAAACAGCATGGAATAATATATGAATTCCAGTAATAGCTCTCTTTTATGAATCAGAGTGAAGCAATCCTTTACCTTAACTGAAGAACTTAATTTGTCAAAGCATTTACAGTTTTGCCATTCATTCTACCATGTGTCAATCATGAATTTTTATTATTTTGAATGAACCTTTTGTTACTAAACTGGTCAAAACAACCTTGCAAGAGTTATAAGTGTTTAAGAAAAATTAATATCTCACTGCCACATAATAAGCAATTCAACATTGTTCAGTCATGTGCTATGCCTGTCTTATTTTATACCAATACAAGAAAAGAACTGATCTCCCATTCAGTCACTATATTTTTATAACAATAAATTTTCAGTGTGCACACAATATGCTTCAGTCCAGACGGCAGTCAACTGGTGGTAGGTGCAGGCGAGAAGGTCATGGTCTACGACCCTAGAGATGGAGCTCTGGTTCAGTTACTCCAGGCTCACAAGGGGGCAGTCCATGCAGTGGCATACTGCGGAGATGGCAAGAAGTTTGCCAGCGGGAGTGCAGATAAAAATGTAATCATTTGGACTTCTAAAATGGAAGGAATATTAAAATATTCGTAAGTTGATAATCAAATTATGTGGCTGATCTAATATTTATAGTATGATGTTAATATGGCATAAAGAAAGTCTATCTAAGTTACTATAAACCTAAATGCTGAGCATAACAATTAACAATACGTCAATCACATTTTTCATTTACAATGTTTTTTGTCTTGTTTTGAACAGCCACAGTGAAGCAATTCAGTGCCTAGCATACAATCCAGTGACATTCCACCTGGCATCATGTGCTCTCACTGATTTTGCATTCTGGTCTATGGATGTCAAAGCAGTGCAGAAGTATCGTGTGCCAGGACGAATTACAAGTTGCGCTTGGTCTACAAACGGCCTGTACTTAGCAATAGGTCTGGCCATTGGAGCAGTTTCCATAAGGGATAAAGTAAGTCCGGACATTTTATATAAGTACTGGCTAATACTAGTCTTGTGTATGTAGATGTAAGTTGAGCTAAAGGCAGGATGCTGTTTTCTACACTCTTTTTGAATGAATAAATAAAATCACTGACCTTAACTCTTACCCCAGCTAAGAATAAATCGGTTAGCAAGCCCTATTCATACAATACTACATAAAGAAGTTGTAAGAAATGTGATGCTGGCCTTGATAATAACAACAATACATAATAATTATAATCAAGTTGTCAACTAGCCCTATACCTACCTCTCGCTGTTGTTGGGTGCGTAAGTTTTTGATGAGAAAACTACTCTGTCTTGCATCCTATTTTTACCTGACTTCTAAAGAAGGGTTTCTTTGTTTGTCTGTATTTAGACGAGTGACTTTAAATTAAAGTTTTAAGTGACAAAAATAATTAATTTACGTTATAGTACTCGTATTACTAAGTGTGCGACTGACTGCGAGTGACGAGAAAGCCACAGAACATGAACTTGCAAACATTAATTTGAGTTACTTAAAATACAAAATGAGAAGCTTCATAATATTTGAGTGGCCTAATATTTGTGTGAGTGTCAACGTCCTGCATTTTTTTAAATATTTATTTAAACTAGCGAAAATAAATTCAAATTAAAGGTGTCTACAATATTGAAAATGGCCTACTGAAATACTAAGTGAGCGACAAACAGTGGGCGGATACAAATGTTTAAAACAGCGACTTGAAAATACAAATTTGAGTTACTAGTAATATGATCAGTTTGATAATTCAAGGACTCTGAAAAAAACCTAAAACAAGGCTATTAACCACTAGATTGTAGATAAGGCGTAGTCGAAGTAGCTCCGCTGCCGGGTCTCCTATTTCTGTTTGCAGGGTTTAAAGTAACCTAACACGACGGGGATTCCGGAGTTTTAGTTCGCTCACTTCGCTCGCTCAAAAGACCCCGCCATCCCCTTCGAACCGAACCTGTCCGAGTCGGGGTGCCACAAGTCTCTCTCAGCCTTCGCTCGCTCTTACTTCCTATATTCTCCTTGCCGCAATGACCGGATAAATAGTTACTTACTTGATACAATAGTCGCCCATTCAGTATATTAGTCGCCAATTAAATTTTTTTTCGCCCGATTAAATAATTTCCCTTTGGCAAATGATTTATTTAGTTGGTCATGTAAAACCTCAATTGGAAAAATCGTCTCTATCTTAATATTGAAGTTGCCCTCTCTGTATTTCTAGTCGCTCACTTAGTAATTTAGTCGCACGGCTAGAATTTTAATATCTGAAATAGATAAATCACAACCCACTTTTAGTAAGCTAGTTCTGGATTTTATTAATAATCAATATTCGTCGTTAGTTTAATTAATTTTTCGCTTACTCAAATTCATACAGCTCAAGTTATTAAAACAGTATCTCATCATCAGTCGCAAATTTTTTTTTATTCGTTCGTTTTTTATTTCCCCTTTATTCTTTAAAACCTCGTTTGTTCCAAATGGCTGGATGGATTTCGACGATTACGGTATCATCACATTCTCTCAAAAACCCAAGTGTCCTTATGAGTTTAAAATAAACACAAAATGGCGGATTTTTGGCGCTAAATTGGAAGTCATTAATATTTTTTACAACCATACCTATCTAGTTGGGTATCAAAATGAATGAAATTAAAAGGAGATTACAAATATATATAAATATATATATAAGTACATATATTTGTAATCTCCTTTGAATTTCCTTTAATATATGTATATTGTATAGGGACATAATACAGTTCGTAGTCAGATTTTTTGATAATTTTAATTAAATTTTACTTGTTAAATCACTTATTTATAGATGATGTGACCTAAATGACCCAGTTAACAAAACTTTTGTTTATTGTTCTTAATACCTTTTAAAGTGCAACAATAGATACGTTAAACATAAAAATATATGATTTTTCAGCTTGGCGATGAAACATACCGCGTGACTCGGGATGCGGCTGTGTGGGCCGTTGCTTTCTCGAAGTCTGTTCTAGTAGTTACCGACTGGAATGATACCCTATCATTCTATAATCCCCAAGGTCAACAGATTTTAAAAGACAGGAATATAGGTAAAAATCTTCTGTAGTATCATGTGTTTATAGCTCTAGATATAATGGAGACCATCTGCTTGGGCCCTAAGACACAGACTTGCGTGAGTTTGATGAATACGACGTGTTGCGCCGACCCCAAGTAGAATAGTACAAAGGCAGCAAGATAATCTTCTAATAAATCCTTAAAACAATTGCAGGCATATCAGCATTGTCTGTTACAATGCTTGGCGCATTGGTGCTGGTTGGCGGCGTGGGTGGTTGGGCCGTGCTGACATCAGAAGGAGTGCAGATATTGAGCACCCCGCAAGAATGGGTGTGGGCCATTGCCCCCTCACCTTCTTATAATAATTTGGTATGTTTACATTACATACATAATTGGCAAAATGATGGTGTACAGTCGCGAAAAAATCAAAATAAATTTTCTACTACTGTATTGATTAACGTTTTCACGAACATAGTATTTTAGAAGCCATACCATTACGAAATATATCTTGTTTCAAAGTAGAAACCGTTATTACATGAGACAATCGCTTTTGAATTTTACTAAGTGTTAACATTTCATTGCTCCTGACTGTACACCTCTGTCAACTCTTCGGGAAGTACAGGCCTAATGTGATTTTCACAGACGTTTCGACGGTAAACATTTCATATTCCGTAAGAGACGTTGAGTGCACGTTGGATTTACGCTTAGTGTCGAAAGCAAGTTCTATTTACCTTACGATTTCATTTCATTTTGGTTTTTTAACATAGGATCCTTGGTTTCTTAACTTCCTAGCAGCTTGAAAGGTAAAATTTTAGCTATGAGACCGCCGTTTGTAACATTCTAATGGAGCTTCAATCCTGATTCTTCCCCTCAATGTATTAAAAGATTGTCTCTGTTTTCTATCTATCTATTCAGATTAATAGTACCGAAGGCAGTCAGCATGCATTATTTGTTATTAGCCAGACAACTGTCGTTTTACGTAACATTTTTCAAATAAAAAGCATAACTTACTCCAGGCTGTAGCATGTCAAGACGGCACACTGTGGTGTTATCAGATAGTGTTCAGCACAGTTCACGGTTTGTACCGCGAACGCTACGCGTACAGAGAGAACATGACAGACGTCATCATACAGCACCTCACGACGGGCAACAAGGTGCGGATCAAATGTCACGACAGGGTGCAAAAGATTGCCATATACAAACATCGGCTGGCGGTATGTATCAAAATTCATACTAATAATGTAAATTATTATAATATGTCTGTCTCGTTGGTATAGTGGCCGCAGGCGTGACTGCTAAACATGAAGTCCTGGGTTCGATCGCCAGGTCGTACAATGTGTTATTGGGTTTTTCAGTAAGAAATTTCTTATTAGCATCCTCAGAATCTGGATTTGTGCCTGGTTGATGGCATTAGGGTCCCCCCTATTCCATGACACTTAAACATAACTGCCGAGATGTGGGTGTACTGTTAGGCACACCTCTGCCTAACCCTTGGGGATTATAAGAGGGATGTTATGTTATGATGTCATTATAATGAGGAGCATTGGTGGCCCAGTGATAACGGCCCCGACTTATGAGTTGTAGGTCGTGGGGTCCACCCAAGTGGGCGCATTACTTTGTGTTGTAATTTACTTTTTATTTTTTTTGACAATTCTTTTAGTAAATTTTTGTTCACTTAACCAGCACACGTATTTTGCCTAATTATAGCAAAATATACGCAATATCATCATCATTGCTCTCTAAACACAAATTCGTATGATTCATTAGCCGTATCTGTATGCGCTGCAATGTGACGTAAATATATAATTCTTTTGGGCCAGGTACCTTCGCAGGCGTACACAGAACGACCCTCCAAAGTTTCATCACAATCAGATTAATGGTTTAGGGACACATAGAGGACATATACCTACTCGTATATATAAACACTCATTTCTACCTATAGAGACCAATTTCCAACTAGCGATAGTATAGTCTGTATGGAACAATATGTTAACTGTGCGTTACTTTTTATACCTTTTACTTGGAAATAATAACAATATGTGGTTTCCAGGTCCAGCTTCCGGAACGCGTGGTGGTATACGAACAGGGTGACGTGGATGGCATGCTGTACAGGGTCCGGGAGAAACTACCGCAGAAGGCGGAGTGCTCGCTTCTAGTAGCTACCAGTGACGCTTTGCTTTTGTGTCAGGTATAACTATATTTATTGATTTATTTAAACTTCATGTACAATAGTGGTACATAGGCGGACTTAATGCTACAAGGCATTCTCTGCCAATCAACCTTTGGGTTAAATAGAAAACATTGTGATAGAGTACAAAATAAATATATAAAAAGTAACTTCTTGCTATCGAAAATTTATATAGGCACTTGTATTGTATTGTATTGTATTGTATAACGGGCTGGTGTCCGCAACTCCACGTCAAAGCGCGTATTTTGCGTGCGGGTGGGAAATCTATTCGATCCACCCTAACTCCCCGAGAAAGGCCAGCAGCGCCTTGGTGTTGCTGACAATCTCGCGGAGAGTATATATAGGCACTTGTATTGTATTGTATTGTATAACGGGCTGGTGTCCGCAACTCCAATTATTACTCTCAATTTATATAGGCACTTATAATGATACTAATACTTATATACAAATAAATAAACTAATACATATTTTATAAACTAATACATATTTTAACAAATACCAAACTTAAAAACGAGAAACCTAATAATAATTACCATGACTCGTTTCTAATAGAGAGAGAGCTATTTATTCTGACTTAAATAGTGGTTACGAACTTTTCTTTTAAAAGTGAATTTGCTTTCAGCTTTATTACATTACTTAACGCACTTTTCTCACTATTGCACACTGGGGCACACCATATGAGGATGATGCCAAAATCTCTATTTTATAAATGAGTATTAAAAAAATACTGTAATATTATATACTCAGTCGTTTAAAGTATTCTTAAATTGTTTCATTTGTCTTTTCAGGACACAAAATTGTCAATAATTGGTCGACAAATACCGAAAGCATGGACAGTCCCAGCATCCATACGTTACGTGAAGGTGACTTCGCTATACTTCGAAGAAGTTTTGCTGTTGGGTCTAATGAATGGACAGGTATTTATATAACAATTTGTGCACTCGCTACAAGCGGTAAGATTATATCTCATATCGCACCTAAATTAATCAAAATGTTTAATGTATGATTGTGGTCAATACAATGTGATATAATGCATGTTTGACTGCCCTGTCCGTCTCTTGGTTGCAAGTACGACTGCTGAGCGTGGGTTCTTCGGTTCCAAACCCAGGTCGGGCAAAGTGTTATTGGGTTTTTCAATTAATTGTTTCTTAGTAGCAGCCAGGAGTTTTGAATCCCCTGTGCCTCGGATAGCACATTTAGTTAGTTAATGAAGGTGAAGGAAGAGGGAGTGTACCTGGGTTTGTGGAAACGTTCATGCACATAATATTCCTTGCGTCGATGCCGCCATGTCCGAAAACAGGCAGGAGGTCTGTTAATGTATGTATTTATCTGTCGCAGATCTGGCAAGTGGAGCCGAGTCAGGGCAGCGCTAAGATGGTGTTGCACACGCCCGCGTCGGTCCGCTGCCTGGACGTGAGCGCCTCGCGGGCCTACCTCGCGGTCGTCGACGAGTCATCCGTCTGTAGAGTCTACAATCTATCCACCGGGGAATTGCTGTTTACGGTAGGTTTAATACAGAACTAACTTATTACTAAGGGCCTTATCATACTAGCGGTTTGCGAACGGCTACGGAGCGGGACCGCACCCGTTCGCAAACAGCGAAGCGAATGCGTCGCGAACACGCTACGGCTGCACAGCGAGTCCGTCGCGGACGCGTGTCAAATACGCAACGTTTTAGTCGCGTGTTTGTAGCGAGTTAACGACGTACATTCGAAAACACTCAGTAACAAAATGGATTCCGACGAGGAAGCACTGCTGTGTTGGCTTTGTTACTTCGAAGACGCCGGAGACGAAAACGAAAGCATCGAAGAATTTGGGAAGGTCCACTATCCGCAACGGATTCGCTGCGCATGCGCATCGTGTTTGTTGCGCGCCCGTAACGTATTCGTTGCGCGCCAGCTCTGCTTTGAGGACGCTCGCAATCCGCTAGGCTATAAGGCCTTAATAGGTGATACGGCATAGCCGGGAAGAAAAACAAATAGAAACAAATATAATATACAGGGTGGCGCCGACAATACGACAATAAATAAAACACTGGTAATACTTGTACAAAGGAACATTTTTAAACTGTCAAATAAAAACTAACATCGACATTAAAAAAAACAGGCAAACTAAATAGCATTAAACTGTTATGGAAATAAATAGAACACCATTTATAAATATTGGTCTACCAACTTAAAAGGTATAATTTACAATAATTCGCGTCCGGAATTAAAATTTAGGGAACGAATTTGGCGAAAGTTTTTGAAGTAGCGAGTTGGCAACATGTGTTTAGTGTTTACACCGATATAAATCTACTACATGTAGAAAATGTTGAAAAAGAAAAATAATGTACTGTGACTAAACTGCTGGATATGTTTGAATGAATTTTTGTATGCAGACTGGGAACGTCATGAGGTACACGCAGTTTAATTTATTGTCATATTGTCGGCGCTACCAGGTATAATACTTATTTAAACATCACACATAAACTTAGCTCCAATTATCCCAAACATGGCTCAGTGATGGTAGATTCTTAACGGAGTTTGTTGAGCGCCACGATCAACGTTAAAGTTGGTTGGCTGGTTGGTCCGTAGATATCGAGTTTCCTCCGTGCATCGGAAAGCATGTTAAGCTGTTGGTCCTGGCTGTCATTTGTTGATCTTTGACAGTTCTTATAGGTAGTCAGTCGCCAGTCTTACCAAGGGGTATCGTATTACCCAGTACTAACTGGGTTGTGGAGGTCAGATAGGCAGTCGCTCCATGTAAAAAACTGGTACTCAGTCGAATCCGGTTAGACTGGAAGCGACACCAACATATTATGCAGATCAAGATGGTGTGTAGATTGACCTCAGAAGGTTAAGTTTCCGGTTCTAATTAATAGTTGGCTGATTTCCAGGAGGAAAACATATCCTCAGTATCATGGAACTCCTGGTGTGATGAGCTACTGAGTCTGTCTGGGGGTGGTCTGCTCTCAATAAAGGCCTGTCACTTCCCGCCTGCGACGCAACCTTTAGCTGGCTCTGTTGTAGGATTCCAGGTAATTTTTATTTTATTTTAAATATTTTTTATGTATACAGGTCATGGTGTGTTATTACGATTAGAGTTAATATAAGGAATGAGGTTTCTAAATTTATGCACCTAACTGTGAGTGTGTGTGTATCTATGTACTTATATTTCATCAAAAATTTCTCAGTATTCAATTTTATTTATAACTTGTGTATGTAATAACAAAGTTAAAAACTGTTACATGTGGAGTTATTGAAAGATTTCTTTTCAGAATGCTACTGAGTTATTTATTGTGCTTTTGTTGGAAAACACCAGAAAGAACAACATTGTGCATTACGCACTTTAGTGTTAACAATAGGCACCTAATTATATATCACAACGATTCCGGGGGATGTATTGTGTAACATCGGCCAGGTCTGCTGCGGTCATTACTTTTTTGTTAGAAATGCGAGTACTAGTACCACATTCGTTGAAGTTAAAAAGACAGCCTGTCGGTACTAGGCATGTTTGTCTACCAAATAGAGGCGTGGCCTAAATATTTTGCAAAAATAAGTGTCAAATCAATCGAACCGATATGTCAACCAATCCGCTCTGGGCCCAATCTCTCTCAGAGAATAGGTTTTTGTCCTAGTGGGACCATTATAAGCTGATTATGGTCCCAGTGAGACCATTATAAGCTGATTATGTATCGGTATTGTATTGCAATGTTCCCTCGTTCACTTGCGGGAACCGGATAACACTACTTGCATACATCTACCTGCATGTTTCAGTCATAACATATTAACTAAATATTTTAATTTACACTGTTAGTCAGTGTAATTAGACAAAAAATACTCAAAAGGTGGAATGAAGTTTATAGTGGTTGTGTGCAGAAGAAAGTTAAAATTACATGATTTCCTGATATTTGCGAATTAATTTTTAGTCACTTCACTCATGAATGTTGTTTTCTTGAAACGTTTTTATGCTCAGTTATGTGTGAAAAAATAACAATTACCAACGAAAACAATATAAGAAATATAATATTATAAATAAATTGAAATACAGGACAAAACTCTTCATAAAGTCTCTCATTTTAATGACAAAGTACGTAAAAAATCGTAATTGCTTGACTTTGGTTGGTTTACCTTATTTTCTATACAATAATACTCTATGTAGCGTCACGCTCAGTCTTACGATAACAATGCGGCATTATAAATCATTATGTAGTACTTTCTATGTTGCCGAAGTTGATAAGAACTGCAGCTGCGGAAGTTTATTTCGACTACGAAGAACCGGAGATTCTAAGAAATTTTGTCTTCTGTTTTTGTATGATGAACTTGCACATGTTTACCGTAAAATAATTTCTTTTATTTCTCTCCACTTAATGACCACTCTCTATAACGCCGAAAAATGCTCAGTCCGTTAAGTGTCGTTGTATTGAGTTTACACTGTAATTCAAGAACTGGGAAATAAATATATTTATATTTAGTTTAAATAAGCATTTAATCAAAAACAATGAACAAAATAAATTACCAGACCAAATTGGCGTTTAATGGATGCAGACTGGTCTATTACGCCACAATATAAATTCGTCGAATTTCAAGTTATTCAGAAACAACAAAAATACAAAAAGTAATTCAAAGATTAAATTAAGAAGTTGCGAGTAACGAAATGTTTTTAAACATTCTTCTCCATACCTCATAGAATTAAAAAAAAAAAGTCTCATGCAAATCCGATCACTATAAACTTCGCCACCTTTTTGTATTGTTAAACTCAACTTGCGATGGAAGGCCTCCCACTAGGTGGACCGATGACCTGGTGAAGGTTGCAGGGATCCGCTGGATGCGGGTCGCACGGGACCGGTCAATGTGGCAACACTTGGGGGAGGCCTATGTCCAGCAGTGGACGTCTTTCGGCTGAAATGATGATGATGATGATGTCAGCGCAGCAGACCTAGCTAATGAGCTATAATGCCCAAATATTACGGGATTTCTATATCTTAACCCCTTTTTATTTTCAATGAGGTCACCCAAACGCTTTTTTTCAGTGTATTCTGTTCTATCAGTTAGGTGAAATAAAAGTATAGATAGTATAATACACTCGAACAAACTGCATTTTTCAGTTACTAATAATTAGGCATGAAATCTTAACGCTGCTGACCTTGTCACCTTTAAGGTTCAAAGAAAATAATATTAATAATTTATCTATACTTAGTTTTATTGAAGCATTTATCAAGGCTTAGGCTTCAAGCTTCTCAATGATATACACATAAACTACGGCACGGTAGTCAGAAATAGTCAATGAACCACAAACAAAAAACGACTGCGGAGTGCTTTACTTTTGTTATTTTTAATGAAATCTTTAGCCAAGTATTGTTACCACATGAATTGCTGTAAGGCGACCATTATAACCATTGGCAGCATCTTATAAAAAACCAGGTACCTGTAACCTGAGCTATTAGGTACTTGTACAGAGATTAAACCAGACATCCCTACAGCAGTAAACATTGAAACATTTTAATTGTTGATTGAATCTTCAAAAGTGCAGGGGCATGAACTCTTTGGACAAGGTATATAGGTATGGGCTGCGGGACTGTTCGAAAGAGATACCGTGGCCCTGGAACACAAAGGGCAAAGTAGGAACATGGATGGGTTTTAGTCAGTACAAGTCTGACACTCCCTTCCGCTCCGCCCAGACTGGGGGGGGGGGGGTCATTTGATGACTTACCATCCGAAAAAATAAAAATAAAAGGTATATAGGTATCCTCACACATAAATAATATCTTAAAATGATGGAAGGCTAGGGCTGCGGACCATGGTCGTGGTAATAATTTATCAGTATATAGGTACACTACGGGCGAGGTGACTACGGGCAATACCATCTTTTCGCCAAAAGTCCATCAGTGGATAGCGGCGTTAGGCTGTTGATGACACAGGTATACTGATAAAATCTTACTGCAATCAAAGCACTTCACCACAAATAGCCAGCATAAAGTTTATAGTTTTAGCGTTAATTCAAATGTAACGTTTTGTTTGACCTCCACATAAGTGTGCCGCGTTTGTTCGTCTTCAAATGAGATTTGTTTCTAATTG
Organism: Noctua janthe; assembly: GCA_910589295.1. Classification (NCBI taxonomy): domain Eukaryota; kingdom Metazoa; phylum Arthropoda; class Insecta; order Lepidoptera; family Noctuidae; genus Noctua; species Noctua janthe. Next base: position 11,979,509 of record OU342552.1, read on the forward strand.
AACCGATTTCAATACAATTTTTCATGGCTTAGGGAACGATATGCTACTGATATTTCCAAGATTGTAACGAAAATTGAAATTGGGTTGATTTATTTTTTCTTTTTTTGTTTGTCAGCGTGTTAAAGCACTTAACATCTAGATCCTTTTAACTGTTGTGGTTAATTCGTAGATGTGATTTCTGATTTGGTTATATACTATAGATTGTTACGCTAGGTAACATAGAGATTAGCTAATTACATATATTAGGTATGTAAACCAATAGTTTAGAAAATACTACTTTGCACCGACATTGACATAAACAATTTAATTGTGTATAGGTTTGCTCAACGGTAAGGCTAAAACTATGTATATTTTGCACTACTACGTGACTCATTTAAATGTAACAAGCGGAATCAAGACTTAATCAATGCCAGTTCGGACACAGGGTTTGTGTCCGGTTTATAAATATTGGACTCATCTCCGACTACATGGAAGTTAAACATAACTGGCCAAATGAGTGTGAACCAAACACTTCCGCTTTACACTTTGGGGTATACAGGCATATTGTAATGTATGCGTCCAGCTCTGGCTATGCTGAGGCTTTGCTGTGCGGGATGTAAGACACGACAGCGCGCGTCGACTGTTTCAATAATAATTAGGAATTGTGCGATTATTCGTGCCAACTTAAACACCTTTAAACAAGAATTGGTGCAACCGAGTTTCATCTTGTATTCCCCGCGGGATGTGCTACAGTACATTCAGTGCGTTCACGTGGGTAAATTGCTGCACAATAAAAACGATTACTAATAATGCAGACGAATTTAAATGACGGTTAAAAAATCCCATGACAATCTTAAGCTCAAAAGAACAAGAAAGAAGTTAATGGGGATTAACATACATATCTTCAAACAGGAAAAAACCGACCTTATAACAAGCATTTCTTTATTAAAGATAAAATAATATTGGTTTTATCTAATAATGACAATTGTATTGGTTTTTCAGGGAGGACGTGTGTTTTGTCTACAAGCTAATTCTATGCAAACTATCCACGTGCCACTCTCGCATGCCGTGCATCAATACATACACCATAAGATGTTCAAGTACGTATTATTTTCTATTGTTATAAACGATACGTGAAGATAGAGGAACAGAGGGAGGGGGGGGATAGAGATTTGTTAGTCTTTTATGCAAAAACTACTGAACGGATTTTGAACCTTCACAGCAATATGACTTAAACTGGTTTTCATTCGTTTATGCTGTTTGGCGGCCTCAAGTCTGGGCATCTTCTTCAAAATGCGAAAGAATGGCGGACAAGTATTTAAAAAAAAATAGTATGTTTATGAAATTTTTTAATCTTTCTCGGCTCTATTAATTCTTTCCTCCTTCGGCTCGGATTGCAATCGAGTGCAATGACTTCGCACGATTTTTATATCGCGTTTTGTGTAGTGTTTACCCGTTTCAACATTAAAAATGTTTGGAGGTTTTGTTTCTGCCGATTTTACAATGATTAAGGGCTTAATTTATGTGGAAAAAAAAACGGTATTGCAGTGCTATATTAAATACTAAAATGAAACGGAGTTTTTAAATACAGTACATTTATTTTTATAAGATAGTTAAAATGAAGAGCTTCCAATGAAATCGTGGCGCTGTCCGTACGAAAATCGGGAACTTCTAGTGAAGTTTTTGGCGGTGAAAAGGTTAAAAAAAGAGATTGCGAATTAAGTGAGTTTGCAAGTATGAAGGTAATCTCTTCGGAGGTTACCACAGCACCTATTTGAAAAATTCTTTCACCATTTGAAACATATTATTCCGGATGAACATAGACTAATTTTATTTGGGTACAACGCAGGCGAAGCCGCGCAACGAAGCTTACCTTAATAAACTTTAGTTTTAGTAAATGAGAAACCTGAGACACGTGTCTAGTATTTTTATTTAAAAAATCTATGTACAAAATTTCAAAACCATATCATGAAAAATCACAAAGTTATAAGCTTGTTCTGTTTCCTGGTTGTCCGTGTAAAAACGTGGGTACCACGTAACGAGCCCGCGCGCGCGCGCCTCCAGCGTCGTCTGGAGCTCATTGATAATAATAATTTGGCAGTAGGTACCAAATTATTGCGATAAGTACTTAGTATCGCTCGGTATCCAACTTGTAACTTTTTTCAAATATTTTTGGGACAAAATATAACATGGTTTAAAAATGATTGGAATCGATTCAGTTACTTATTCTGAACAAATTATATTCAGGTTTCGCATATACTAAAAATATTGTTGTATAAAAGCGCTTGTCATGTCATGGTCGCACACGCTAATCTCCGAAACCACTCACCCGATTTCAATGAAATTTTCAGAATGTATTTGGTTCTAACTTCAAGTTAGAAAGGATAGTTTTGGACTCGTTAGATGGCGCTGTGCGCTATTAAAAAGAGGTAATTTTAGTCATTACGTAAAGTGTCAGAGATGGATATTGATGATGGATATGGTGGATGTTGTTTAGTGTGGATGTTCTCTGGCAGATAGTTTTCTACCAGTTATTTAATGTTTAGTGATAGTATTATGATTTTGATTCCAGTGAGGCGTACTCGGTTGCGTGCCTGGGTGTGACGTCCCTAGACTGGGAGCGACTCGGAGTAGCCGCTTTAGAGGAGCTAGCCTTCGAGATCGCTAGGAAAGCTTTCCAGCGAAGCGAGAACATCGTGTTCCTTAACCTCATTGATCATTTACAGGTAAATAAGGTCTAATAAAAAAAAACTGTTTTAGAGCTATACATCATGTATCAGACTGGCGTGGTACAGACTATCAAACTGAACGACTTTTTGTATGGGACCATCATCATAATCGTGAAAAAACAATCACCCAACGCATACAAATTTTCAAAAGTCTCGTCTATATGATATGAGATCTTGCGTTGTTCGCAATGGGGAAGACCGTTAAAAGCTAATTGTAGATGGCGCGACCATAGCTAGGTCTCAATCTGACCAATGAGGTCAAGCTATTTTGGAATATAAAACGACATTACCAGATTTTCAACCAGTGACAATGCTTGCGACCAGCTATGCTAGCGCCATTTGTTTCACAGATGCCAGTTCCATTGCGATGGAGGTCCAATGGAGAAAATTGATCAATTTGATAGCCTTTATCACACCATTTATAATTCTTAAAAAAAAAAACAAATCTCCCTTAACATTAGCAAGGAGTTAGTTCTTATAGAAGGTAAGCACAAACAAAAAAGTCTTTAGTATCATCGTTATCATCTTCCTGTCCTTGTCTTATTGTACTTGGAGTCGCAACACGTCTTTTTCTTTCAGTCTTTGGTGTACAGGGTGTTTTTTCCAAGTGGGCGCGGATGACCAATTCCGAAAGTATGAGGAATAGCGAAAAATGCCCAAAGTAGTCTCGAGCCCGATTTTGATGAAAACTAAAACTGTAACATTAGATTTTTGAAAAATCAATATTTCTGGCCAGGAATAGAACCCGTTGATTTTGGAAAAAAAAGCACACTGTATGACACCATTCGATAGTGTCGCTAATAAGGTTCAAATTCTGGGAAATAATGACATACGGCAAACTAAACGAAAGAGTTCAGTTTTTTTTTTGTTAAAGTCGGGCCCGAGACTCCTTTGAGTATTTTTCGCTATTTACCATAGTGTCGGATTTGGCCATCCACGCCCACTTGAAAAATTCTACCTGTATCTACAGAAAAATATCTATCTATACAGAAAAATAAACTAATTTAATTTATTATATAAAATTTACTCAGTATCACCATATTTCTCATTATGAAACCTTGTTTTACCAACAGGAGCGGTTCGAGGCTGGCGAAAAACGCGCCGTTGTTTTAGGCGAGGTACTGGCGTACCGCGGACGATACGCCGACGCCGCGCGTTCGTACCATAGCGTAGGGCGAGACGAGAGGGCACTGAACCTTTACGTTGACCTTAGGATGTTCAACAAGGCTCAAGTAAGTTTTCTGGAAGCTCAGAACATTTTATTCTCCTACCCTTATCCCAATTAATTTGGGGTCGCCGCAGCATGTCTTCTTCCATACTTCTCTTTTACTCGTCATCTCGAGATTCACCTCCTTTCTAGCCATATCACATCACACAGTCCATCCATCGTTTCTTTGGTCTTCCTCTACTCTTATAACCTTTCACATTCATACACAGAATTCCCTCACGGCATTTTCCTCATTCCTCCGCTCCACACGCCCATACCGTGACAACCGGTTACCACACAACTTTTTAATCACCGGCGCCAATTACAGACTCCTTCTTATGTACTTTTTTCTTATCTTATAATAAGAAATGAGTTCAACAATGAAGCTCAAAACGAGTATATGTTTTGAGAACCATTGTTGTACTCATTTCAATAGTATGAAACAAACTACTATTACAGGTCACAAGGCAACCGTTATTACAGGTTTCCTCTGCCACTGCTTTAAAACAAAAACATTTATTAATTTATTTATAGTTAATTAAAACGGTACAACACCAATTACAATAATTAACATAGAAACAGAAAACAGAACAAACGTAAAACATCCAGTTGACCAACATTCATTAAATTAAATTAAAACTAACAAGGAACTGTGTACAGTCTTGCATACATTCTCTCACAGAACACCAGACATACGCATAACCTTACTCCATTCATCCGCAAACACATCACACTCAGGGTTTGCAGTCACAAAGGCGTTAAGCGTCTAGGAGTACGACACACCGGAGATTCAGCTCTGGCGATAGTTTTGGATGACGGTGGGGCGAACAGGTTGTGTCGGCGGCACTGACGGTGTCCGATATATTTGTCGGGCAAAAATAGCCGGCAGAAAAGGTTGTGGAGCTCTGGGCAGTCGATTAGTCCCCGTAGGGTTTTACAGGCTACCGTGAGCTGATCAAAACCATTTCTTACCTCCAAAGAATTAAATCCTAACATCCCTAACAGATAGTTGGTAGGGTACATGAAGGGAAAAAGTAACATAACCTTTGGAAAAGGCTTCTCTGAAAGGTTTCATCATAACAAACTGCAGCGAATTCTCTACTGCACGAAATAAATCTTCTTTAACCTCTTGCATAAGATACGAGGCAATTGAACGAGTATCAACCTCGTTTATTTCATTTTCTCAATTCTTTTATCGTAGAGGAGTATGGAAGAAGAAGACATGCTGCGCCGACCCCAAATGAATTGGGATAATGGCAAGAGAATGATTAATTCTGTTATCGTAGGCCTATAGGGGCACCAAATACAGAAAAAAATCAAAGAATATTCTTACTGTCTAGCATAACATGTTCTCCTTTTAAACCTCTGGATGATTGGTGCACGTCACAGAATAATGCTTTCCTGTATACTGTTAACTATTTATTTTTATTTTTGCAGGAATACGTGGGCGAGGGCGAAGGTCTAACGGCTTTGGCTCGTCGTCGGGCAGAGTGGGCGCGTCATGTGAACGAGCCGCGCGCGGCCGCTGAGATGTACCTTGCAGCGGGCGACGTGAAGCGAGCGGCCGAACTTATGGCGGAGACCGGGAAGAGAGACATGTGAGTATATTGATGATTTTTGTCGCACGTCATAACATAGGTGTGTGAGATGTTACAATATACAAGTTAGATTCTCTATGTTTTGCCGTGAAGCGTACAATAGAAGGATATAAGAATTATCATTTACTTACATAGGTTTTTTTTGTGTAAATTGTGTGCCTTAACCTGGGTCAAATAACATAACTGTTATTTTTTTTTTTTTTCCTTTCTTATATTTAATCGACTTGACATAATGTTGCAGGTTAATTGAATTGGCGCGGAAACTAGACAAGGGTTCAAGCGGTTCCCTTCGCTATGTGGCTGAGGCGTTAGTGAAGGCTGGCGAACCGGCCACTGCCGCTGATGTATACCAACGTCTAGGAGACTACACGTAAGTATTTATGTATTAAACACTTTATTTTAAACCACAAAATGCAAAAAGGAGGAGCTTGTGGCTAAATAATAACAGCCGCTCGGTTCAATCTTCAGGTTAAGCCACGCTTGCCTAGGTTGGTCCGTGGATGGGTGACCACCCATTACATACCAAGTTTCCTCAGTGCCTCAGAAAGCACGTTAAACCGTTGGTCCCGGCTCTTCGTCATTTGTAGATCTTCGACAGTCGTAACAGGTAGTCAGTGCCCCAGACTCCTTACATTTCCCAATGAAGTTCTTGAAGCAACGTCAGACTTTAGAAAAAAATTAGAAAATCATTCATATGAAGTGAGACATAGTGCACTCTTACCGTATAGTATTAGATTTATATAATACCTGGTCCATCTAACTGGAAAAACTAACATATTATACACCGTGACTTTTTAGTCGTCTTATAACGGCAGCCCACTTCAAGTATTCAATGACTACTAAACATTTATAAAAACATTTATAAATATGAGATTTTAATAATTTAAAAATAAAATTATAATTCAGTGTTATGACGCATGACATAGTTAAAACAACGAACAAACGCCCTGTTGCGAGCGATGATATACTGGACTTGAAAGGTATGTTCTCCTGTTTGACACTTAAAAATCATTAACAGGATGTTTAATAATTTTATTCTAATATATCATTTATTTTTCTTTGTACCTATTATGGCAGGTAAAAAAAACAAATCGCCTATTTTATGTCGGGTACATTCAGTAGACCACCTTTGTAAGACGACTAAAAAGTCACGGTGTATTTAATTGAGTGTTTCAATTTAATATTAACCTGAAAATGTTTAAGAATATTTATCTATACTCGAAGACGGTTTTTCGACTGAAATATTGCTTTCTAAAAGCCTCCAGGTGGCGGATAAACAATAACTTTAGCGCACACACACAAACACACACACAAACACACACGTCATATTGCTATCCAGAGATAAAAATTTGGACCATTCAGGGTTGTATTTTTCGGAAAATAACAAATCAACACGTTGTATAAGCGCTGTACACAGGCATTAAATACTCTTTCTTCATCTTCAATAGTAAGTCCTGCACATACCTGTATAACAAAAATAAACATAACATCACGCCAGGGTCACATGGCGTGAGGGGTAAGGCAGAGGTATACGTAATAGTACACCCACATTTCACCAGTTATATTTAACACCTATGTAATGGCGGGCTAGCCTATTGCCATCTACCGGGCACAAATCCAGGCTCCGTGGCTGCTGCTGAGAAACTCCTGATGGAAAACCCAATAACACTTTGCCCGACCGAGGATTCGAACCCAACCTCATGCTCAGCATTCAGCAATCGCGCTTGCGAACACTTGACCAACGAGGTAGTCTATAATTTTGCTAACAATAAGAAGAAAATACACGATATTTTTTACAGTAAAGTGGCGCAGCTGGCAGTGGCGGCGGGCGAGTGGTCGCGCGCGTTCACACTAGCACGCGAGCACGTGGAGTGCAAGCGCGAAGTGTACCTGCCGTACGCGCACCACATGGCGCAGGAGAACAAGTTCGTTGACGCGCAGAAAGGTTAGTTTATGAATATTCTCGAATATCTTCGCAGCCATTGTTGGCAGTGGTCGCACGCGTTCACGCTAGCACTCGAGCACTTGGACTGCAAGCTCGAAGTGTACCTGCAGTATGTGCACCGCATGGCGCAGGAGAACAAGTGCGCAGAAAGGTTAGTCAATGATTCTTTCTTTTTATCCCCATTACTACCCACCTATCCTTTGTTTTTTCGGATGGGAAATCATCAAATGACCCCTCCGGTCTGGGCGGAGCAGAAAGAAGCATCCATGTTCCTTCTTAGCCCTTTGTGTTCCAGGGCCGCGGTATCTGTTTCGAACAGTTTCCAGCCCTGACAGGCATCAGCCCTTGCGGACCACTTCCGGTGTGTTCACACCTCTTAGTGTACGCGAACGCGGCGTCGACACGGCTTGTCGTCATAAAACGGACAGACGGACGGCGAGCTAGCCCATTACTTACCGTCCGCAGGACATGCTGAAGAATTCAGTAGAGTTGGAAGGTCCAAAGTAAGATTGAAGATGGCCAATATGGATGTATAGAAGCCTAAATCCGTCTTCTCAGTAGTCACTCGCTTTCTAGCCAATTCATCTTTCTTACAACCGGCCACCCAAACATCGTTTAGTCCTTCTATTCTACTGACTTTTAAGACACAAATGGTTCATGATCACCACTCTTAAAACTGTCATCTTAACCGGACTGGGCCCGTTCGCTCTCACGGAGAAGTTGTATCTGAATTCTATGGAGTGATTGCTATCAGGATACCCGGTTTCGATTATGTTTTCGATAAATCATGTTTCATCTTTCCTTGGCTACTTTTTTTGTTTCAGCGTACCACATGGCCGGCGAGACGACCACGGCGATGCGCGTGTTCTCGATCCTGGTCGGTAACGCGGTGGCCGAGGAGCGGTTCAGCGACGCGGGCTATCTGCATCACTTGCTCGCCATCCAGTGTCTCGAGACTGCCGCCGTTGACACTACCGACAAGTTAGTATTTCAAACACTGAGGGCAATTTCCACCACAAATCACTAAATTAATGTAGCACTTAGTATAATTTTGTCTCTGTAATTTTTAAGCCTTGACAGAAACTGAGCGATGTTTTAAATGTGTTTAGCGACAAACATATTATTTAACAATTTGTGGTGTATGCGGGACTAACATTTATGGGGTCAATCAAAGCTCAGGAAGGTGCGGGTGCTTGCACAAGAGCGTCTAGTTTAAATGTACGTAAACGCCGATTGTATTTGCATGTCTCTCGTGAGCATTGTAGAGGTGTGGTAATGTGCAATGACAGCTTACTTACTTGCCGCCTTATATCTGCGGACATGATACTAACGGCGAGAAGCAGTGCGGAAAAACCTGTTTTTCTTTCTTGTCTTCTTTTTGGTTGTGGAGTGTTACGGTGGTGATGAAGCTCCTACCGTCGACATCAGCTTGTAATACACCCACCGTTGGTTTCGTACCAGAAGCTTCGAAAACGCACAGTGATCGACTAGCGCGCGTACACGCACTTTGATCAACTAGTGCAAATAGTCCACTACGCATACGACGTCAAACATCGCACGAGCCCGCCTCTTTGAGACCCCACAATGGGACAACACTTAACTGAACTATGGCATATGAGCTATAATTGCATCACACCTCCCACCTGCAGAGCGCGCAATCTATCGCTGCGCGAGTACGCACACAACGACCGGTTGGCGCGCATCTACCACGCATACGACGCTGTACACCGTTGTGTGCACGAGCCGTTCTCGCTGTGCCAGCCCGAGGCGCTGCTCAATGCCGCGCGGTACATCCTCGCGCTGTTGGACGCCAAGCCGCCGACTGGAGTTTCGATGTTGTATCCTTTGTTATATCGCATTGTATGATTCTTAATAGTAAAGATAATTTTAGGGGTGCTACACACATGTTCCAGTCAACCTAATTCGGCATAGGACGACAAAATTGTATGTGTATTTTACCACGCCTAATATTTGCTGGATTCATGTAGATACAGTCAAACAAACCATTCAGTGTACTTGCAAATATAATATTTTATCTTTCCTTTTTTCCTATTACACTTAACTTAAACTTTAACTTTTAAGCCTTTAGCTTTTACTGTCAAGTATGAGAGCGATGTTAGATATTTGACGACTGTGTACACTCACAATTTTGTTCATAGTTGCATGTTAGTTGCCTATTTACCAAGATATAGATATACATATAAAACAAGAGTCCTAGTTAATTGTTGCAACCGTCTTTGACCTGACGTTCTGCTCATTCAAACAAAATCGCTCAATGTAGAGATTGCGCTAAAACCGAAGTTTAAGCATAGTACAATGGGGCATACCCACAGATGTGACAAAAAAAAACTAAGCAACTAAAAACTGACCTTTGAATGCATAAAATCAATCAAGAGGACAATATCACTCCTTTTTATTATTTTGACGCAAAGTTTTACGTATCACAATTAACTACCAGTTAATTCTGACACATAAATTTGCAATCCCTACTTGCTTTATTTGTGTCAAAAATCTGTTTATTAGAGAAAATTACTAAATACTTCTTGATTAATACGATAATTTTCTTTAATCGAAAATCCAGTTGTTTATATCTTTGTTTGTCAAAACAAGCCAAGGCGTTGAATGCGAACACGCTGGCTCGTCAAATGTTGGACAAAATTTTGGGCTTGCAGATACCTCAGAAGTTTCAGGTTTGTTGATTAATTTTTCTACTGATACTCTTTATAATACTTAAACGTCGATGAGTTCGCTTTTCACGATGTTTAAATACATATTTTTATCTCTTTGAAAACGGTTTATAAATGCTTTGTTTAGACAAAAGCGGGATCAGTTGATAGCTATCAGTGGGGAAGGTTCCATATCACACGATTCCTACCGGCTTCCCTTTGAAAAATGGCACAGCTGAGTATTCTATAGGCAAATAATATTATCATATTGATATGTACTCCAGCTTACCTCTTACAAAAATTGCCCCTTCGATACTGATAGTTATTATCTCGTCTGCTTAGCCACTTCCGAATTAGATTCAAGGTCGGGTTCTGCGGGTCTAAATGATCACTTTGGCAGAATCATGACAGGAAAACAATATGCATCACGTTACAATTCCTAAAATGGTCACAAATTGACAATTTATAATATGAACTGCATCCAATTCATATCACGCAATTCATCTGTCTGACAGTTTTGTATGGAGATTCGTAAAATGGTCCACTTAATATGAATTGCTTTGCTGTCATTTAGCAGATGCATAAGAAGATTGTCAAGAGCAAAATCTTACAATTCATTTTACAGATTTTGTAAAGAAAGATTTAAAAAATGGTATATTTTGGACTTTACGAAATAGACAAACGCAAAAAATCTCTGGGACAAGAAAATAACAAAAGAGGTGACAACAAAAAAGAGTCCATTAATTTATTCAATTTACACGCAAAGTAAGGGTACCTTATTTATTTGCGTAATTCGATATTGATCTGTGATTATCTAGTACTATAAGTGTGTGTTAATTAAGAGAGATGGTTAAAAAACTCATATGTCAACGCCATTAAAACTTCTGTATTTAGCTCGCAAGTTTCTTAATTTACCCTTATAAAATCCAAGTGCTTATATAGAGTCTTCGCCATTTTGACGGCAATTCTAGCCGAGGCTAAAAAAAAAAAAAAAAGATGTTTTCAGATATCCAAGGTCCATATGTTGCGAGTGATTAACTCATCATTAAATTATGTGACGAATTATAAATTTAAATAATGATAAATTTTGATATCTAAGGTCGAAGTTTCGCGCCAATCGTGCATGTTTATATTTTTATTTTTCACATTACATCACACTGACGCGTATAGATTCAATAACAAATATGACAAATATCATTCCAAATATTAGAAACAACATGAAAATGCCCAGATCTTAGCGTAATTTACTATTACGGGACCTATAACTCGTAATATTCATTACCACTCCTCAATTTGTATTCGAAATTGACGACAATTTTTTTTGTTAAATTATTGTGATGTGTATTAGTGATTATTCCAATCGATCCTTTTTTTGTAAATTTCGATCAACTCGAGTAATTAAATTGAGGAATTTAAGAAATCGATAGATGGAAATTAAAATAATTTTGTTATAAGCGTAAAATTTTAGTCACTCCTCTTTTATTTGATTGATCTTATTTTGCGCCTACTTATGTTGCATTCGTCAGTAGTCCATACATTATTTTAATAGAAGGCGAGCCTATTGCCAAATCCGTGCACATTGTCCCAGGCTTTCTGATACTAGTTTATCCTAGTAGGTATAGGTCACGTATAGAATCCGATACAAGAAATAGGTACCCATTGACGACCTATATTAATAAGATGTTTACTCGACACTCCGTACACGTCAATTGTGTGTTATTCAGGAAAGCGTAGAGCTACTAATGCTGAAGACTCGCGCTAGTACTGGCAGCGAGTCGCGCGAAGACGAGGTGGCGCCTCTGTGCTGGCGCTGCCGCCGTCACGCGCCGCCGCTTTGCGCGTCCCGCTGCCCCTTCTGTAGACATGCGCTAGCTCACTCACTCGCTACACACGGTCAGTAACATCATGGAAACATTACAAGTTGTTGATTATCAAAAACCTTGAAGGAAATCTTTGTACTCATCATTATGATAAACAGCTTTTCCCTACTTTTTTCGATTCAATTATAATATTAAAAGTATCATAATATAAACTCGGATGTATGTGAATGTGAAACAAATGTTTGAAGCAGCTTATCTTACCTTCTTGAAGATTTAAGATAAGTTAGGCGTTCAGAACCAAATTGTTCGACACAGAAAATGAAAATACCCACTTTTACTCATTAGACATGCATATGTTTTACAAATTAACTTGCACTTGCGATGCATCTATTTAGAACCTGCTGAATCCCTGCTGACAATAAATAAATCAAAATGATTCCTGGTTAAAATAGGTTGGGAGCCACTGATCAAGTTACTAAATGCTAAGTTTTTGAACATTGACGACGATACATTGTTCGATTTACACTAGTTACTAGATGAATTTTCGATATAAGATGGGTATTCGATGACTTAATCATTTCTTATTATGTAGTTTCTAAGCTATCCTCGGACATCACTTTTTCGTAAAGAAAAACCCGTATTTATAAATATAATTATTAAATCCCCAATACGCTTTGAGCAAGTGTTATGTTCAAAAATCTTGCCTTTTTAGAAGAGTCCTTTTTTTTGCTGTGTAGCTGTAATAGGTTGGTATTATTATTTAAAGTATTCGTGTCTAATTATCTGCCAGATAAATTATATGAAACTATGTAGGTTATGCCCGCGGCTTCGCTCGCGCCGACTTTGTTTATTATCCCACGGGATCGAACTACCGGGATAAAAAGTATCTTATATGTTAATACAAGGTAAAAAAGTATCTGTGTGCCAAATTTCACCCAAATCCGTTTAGCTGTTTTTACGTGAAAGAGGAACAAATATCCATCCATTTTCACAAACGTTCGCATTTATTAGTAGAACTTTTGAGAGTTATTTGTAACAACTTTAACACATCGTTATACAGAAGTGCTACCCCTCGTTCAATTTGAGCCAGCCGAGGGTATAAGCTACGATGAAGCGCTGGAGCTTATCGAGCGCGCCCCTCTCCCCGAGTCTTCGAATGCTGAGAACACAGAACATGGCGCTGAAGTCCTCAGAATAGACCACGACGACGATGGCGCTGATCCATTCTTGGATAAGGTTGATGAGGTAATTTGGTAATATCGTGGGTGGACTTTTGAGGTGGGGCAGTAACAGGATTACTTCTAAGTCGACGGCTGTTCTTCTTAATCTTTAATTTTTATTGCAATTCTAGTTTTTTTACGGTTAAGTTGCAGTATACATGTTGGTTCAGTTTTGATGATAATGCTTTTTTCTAATAAGCACACAATACACCTATGATTGAATCCAGATGAGGGAAATTCCTCAACGGAAAACAGCAAATATACGAAATTATTTATACGCCTCTAATTGTCATAGCCCTTTGTAAAGTCCACCATGACGTGGCAGCTGCGCCCAGGGTTAGCTCCAGATGAGAGATATCCCTAACGGTCTGGACACAACATTTTGTATACGCATTAAATAATGATAGCCTGTTCTAAAGTCTGGCAAGACTTGATTAGTGCGATAACGAAACTTAAAAAAAAAAGGTTTTTTTAATATTTGTTTGCAGGACGATGATCTAGGCGTGGTAGTGTGCAGCCGAGGTGCGCTGATACAGCTGAGCCCCGCCAGCGTGATCGTGATCGACCGGCCGCCGCTGCGCCCGCTCATGTACCGAAACATGCTGCCGGAGCTCCCCGCCACCGCCTGCCAATTCTGCCATAACGTACGTCTGTCATTACTGTAGCTTAAGAGGAAGCGCCAGGATAAAATTTTCTGAGGTTTTTTGCAATTTGCAGGTCAGTTTCAGGCTGTATGTAAAACAAAACATGACTCGCTCGCTCGCTGCTGTCTAAGTTCATGTAATCCAATTAAATGATAATTCCATGAAACAGTTATTTTAGGGGATTATATGAACTTTGAGGTTTGTATTGAAGATTTCAATGATTATAACTCTGTTAAATCATATTTGTTACGGTCGCGAATCATATTTTAATCAACACACAACCTGACCGCGAAATTCAAATTTTCTTACGTTTTGCAATTTGCAGATCAGTGTCAGCTGATCTGCAAATTGCAAAACGTAAGAAAATTTGAATTTCGCGGGCTACCCTGGCGCTTCCCCCTAATGCTGGTTTCACACGACGGCAGAACAGTGAGACAGAACAGTGAGACAGAACAGTTTGGAAGGACAGTGGCGTTTAAATATAGGACAGTCCGCGAGTGATAGCGATGGAGCGTCGACGACGACAACGGCTACACTTACGCCACATACTCAAAATTGCAGCACTAATAACTCTGGATGAGCGAATTGAAATTGTAAAGAGTGAAATAAATAGGAAAGAAAAACTTAAAACAAGTCCGGACACGCACACTCACACTGTGCTGCTCTTTGCACTGCACTGCCCTCGCGTTCACACGAATCCAACCACAAGACAGACGAGCGAGAAAAGTGGTGGGGAGAGCAAACTGCCCCGAAAAGATAGACCGCGAGCTATTAACCATTCTGCCTTGGTTACTGTCAAGACAGTACTGTTCTGCGCGTTCAAACAGTAGCAGTACTGTGCGACCCACTGTTCTGCTCTCGTGTGAAACCAGCATAATAGCGCGTGTCAGAAATTTAACTAACGCCGCCTTCTTATTTCGTTATCACTTCACCTGTCACCTTCATTCGAGCGCCAAGAGATCCTGCATAAACTTTTGCCTAAGTTAGGGTCAGTTTCCAGTATAAAACGATGCAGCTGAATACCAGCATGTTTCTAGGAGCGAGTCTGCATGTTTTTCACAACCCAGTAACTGGGTAATACGATAGTACGATACCCTTAGGAAAGATAGACTATTCAACTGTCGGTCTGTGCTGTTTGTTGTATCGGTTTTAGTACCTACAATGTACGAAAAGGTATTAAAATTACCATTACAAAGCTTAAAAAAATATTATTGTATTTATTTATTGTATTTTACGCTTAAAACAAAATTATTTTAATTTCGATCTATCAATTTCTTAAATTCCTTAATTTAATTTCTCGATCGCATCGAAATTTACAAAAAACAAATCGATTGAATTAATCACTTCCACACACACAATCATTAAAAAAAAATGGTCGTCAAATTTCGAATACAAATTGAGGAGTGGTCCTGTATTAGTAATTTATGCTAAAATCTGGGCATTTTTATGTTGTTTATTATATTTGGAATGATATTTTAGTCCGGTAAATTTAGACATCCGAGGTTACAACAATTCACACTTGGCTGAAAATTGGTAGGATTGATCAAAGCACTGTTATAAATGAAATGTGAAAGTCCTCATCGATCCGACACCTGGAAATATATTTTACTCCCACCTGCGCCAGAAAAACTGCTAAACACATTTTTTTGCAACTGTAAAAAGGGATATGGTGCTAAATGTGGTTGCAAAGTGGGACTGTTTTGTTCTGTAGCATGTACAAATTGTCAAGGCCGGTCATGCTCCAATGTTGAATCACCAACAATTGAAGATTCATTTGATGCTAACGAAGAGACATACGATGTGTCATTATTCTGGCAATTTACTTGCATCCAGTATGAAGAAGATAAACAAGGAGAAGAAGAACAAGAAGAACAAGGAGAAGAGGAAGCAGAACTTTCAGATAATGATGATTTCGATGGACAAATTTCCCTATTTTTTTTTTTTATTTATTGCCCTTTCAATATTATCAACCCTTGCCCTTTCAATCTTTAATTATTTAATAGTTTCAAACTAAACAGAATCACAACAGATCAGTAGTTCTGGGGAAACCACATTAAAAAAAACGCGCTAAGTACACTACCTCAAAGGTGGCGTGGAAACGTGTGCATATTATGACGATTACAACTCTTTCAACTTATTGAATCGTTATATTTCAAAAGCGGTAGCTCTTAGTAAAAAAAGTATTTAGACATTTGTTTATAGATAATTATTTGATCTTCAATTTTTGTCTGGACTAATTTTATGATAAAACTTACCGTATTGCTGAAAATCGCGAAAAACCCGTTTTGTGACCTTTGACCCCGAGTAAATTTTTTTGTCGGATCGATGAGGACTTTTCACATTTCATTTATAATAGTGTTTTGAACAATCCTAACAATTTTCAGCCAAGTGTGAATTTTTGTAACCTCACCCCTATTTTTTGGTCTAATTTGACCGGACTAGTTGTTAAGTAACGTGAAAAATAAAAATGTAAACACGCACGATTGGTGCGAAACTTCGACTTTACATATCAAAATTCATCATTACCACTGCTTATTTCAATTGAACTATAGATTAATTCGTCACATAATTTAATGACGAGTTAATCATTCTCAACATAGTGGAGCTTGGATGTCCGAAAACCACAATTTTTATGATTTTTAGCCTCGGCAAGCGTTGCCGTCAGAATGGCGATGACCGTATTTAGGCACTTGGATTTTATAAGGGTAAATTAAGAAACTTGCGAGCTTAATACACTAGTTTCAATGGCGATAACATATGAACTTTTTATCCAACTCTCTTAATTAACGCACACTCATAGTATTTGATAATCAGGATATTAAATATTTACAAAAATAATGAGGATGACGTATGACTATGCTAGCCCCGTTCGGGGCCGGTAGCAAGCCAGCGGTTTGTGTGTCAAACCCTCAAAGGGAACTTTATGGTTAAAAGATCTAAGCCTACAAACAGCGGGAGCGACTTTGTTTTATACTATGTAAAGATTAGTATGGACGATAAGTATTTCCAGTCCCCTTCCTTTACGTTCTGAAGATTTGTGATTGGCTGAAATTTACACAAATTCTGTTTTGTTCAGTCTTCAATAAAACCTAAATAAAACTAACGTACAATTAATTTATACGCAGCTGTTCTATATGGAAGACTTCGAGATCCAGCTAGTGACGAGAGGTCACTGTTCCTTCTGCCGACAACCGGTCGAAGAGACCCGAAGTGATGACGTGGAAACCGAAGACTCTCTGCTGAACGACTCTAGTCCTACCACGACTAGCCCTAGCAATGGCCTGGGCTCCTGGGGATAAAGCTGTGTGATAAGGTGATCAGCGCTGCTCTCTTTGCTAGGTGTTTATCACTAGCATTAATATGTATAAACTTAGCAGAATTCACGATTTACTCGTCACATTAAGATTGCAACTTTCACATAAGACCTAAGCTTTTTGTAATAGTACGGTTGTTAAATGATTATGTTCGTAAAAACGACAATTACAATCAATACAGTAGGAGAAAACTTTACTTGTAAATGTTACTATGTGTATACATACTCGTATTAGGCCTCGTGGCTGTATGTAAGTGCTACTGCACCTGAAGTACATATAGTAAAGTAACTTTTTTTGCGTAGATTCTAGAAACATCTGATTTACAAAATGAGGTGGGTATATAAGGTCTATCTTTTCATACATGAAATATTTTAAGAGTAATTTCTATAAGTCGTAAAGTCGCCATAGCAACGAAAAAAAATTTTTTCTGAGTGTTTCTTTTTAACAAAATTATTATAATTCAAAATTTTTTTTTGACTTTTTTATATAAAACCTTTACTCCTATATTCTAACAATGACAGTAGGTAAATACGATGAAGTAAACTACCGTAATGGATGCTTAAAAATAAGGAGCCAGTATTTATTTTGTGGGTCAAGTAATTTTAAATCATTTATTTTTTATAAAAAAATATACTCAAATAAAAAATCCCTTGAAATGTCTTTGTTATAGCCGTTAGATGATTCCCTGAAAATATTTCGTGTATTAATAGTTAGACCCTATATAAGAAATTTAATTCATAAACTCACGCCTTTTTCCAATGGGGTTAGGCAGAAACCACAGAAAGCCACCTACGATCCTTGCATAATGCTCGAGCCTCGTCCACGTTCATATATCTGTTCATACACGCACGCCGTTGCGATATAGAACTAACGGTGCGGTAATGTCCTCTCACACCTACAGTTGCAAAATTTAGTTAATTTTGTTTCACAAAATGCAGTTTTGCATAATATGCATAATTTTCGTGGATATTTTTTTTATTAAGCATGTGGTTAGAATATTTAAGCGCAAGCAACATTGGAGAAAACCACACCATAATTGTAGTTCCTGGAGGTAATGACAGATTAGGTGAAAAATTTTCGCATGTGAGCACATTTTTGCACTGTTCTAACCGCACGTCACGGTGACACGTGCCACTTGCCAACTATGTATGCGACGAGATGCGCTAATAAACGACGCGCAAGCCGCAAACAAAGCTTGGAATGATACATGTACTTACTCGCGTACCAAAACGAGCTCGTACGCGCCGAAATTACGCCCAATCAATAATGACTCGAATTATGCATCAGGTGGCAGACACTTGCGGTGTACAGACACCCGTTGTCAGCAATATGCGCTCCAAAACCTGTAATATTGTTTGTGTCTCTATGTGTATCAACCAACAACACGCACTTTTGACTTTTACTTCACATAATTTTAATTGTATTACTTATTTTACATGTAAGATCATAATTTTTTTTTTAAGTTCTGTATTCGCATTATTTAAGTGGCTCAACTTATAATATGTCCGAGTATCTTCCGTCGTACTGCCTTTATACAAATTTCTAAAGAACGTTCGATTATAAACAGACAAACATAATTGTAAACCAGGTTTTCTAATTATTTATTTATTTGGAGAGAGTTTTAATCTAGACACAATCTCACCCCATTGTTACAAATCAACTTACTACATCGACTCTTGACCGAAACTGACATGCAACTAAGACATACGTCTTCTTTCGACTACCTACCAAACAATTTTGGTCCACTTTTTGGCCTGTAACAACTTTCAGTGTCGTCAATAGGACATAAATATGCCTACCGCAAGATACGTTGGCAACAATAAAGGGTGTAAATAGACCCTTAACATATCCGAAAGGCATTTGTTCTCCCGGTCTTTGCGATCATTTTTTTGTTTTAGACCATACCTGGGAACCTTCTAGTTACGGAGGTATTGGGGGTCAAAGTTTCAACATCTTCACAAGTTTTTTTAAATAAGTATATGTTTTTAATGTAAGATTTTTACTTTACACACCCGTACTATTCAATCCATCTATCAGCACAATGCTTTGAGTGCTTTCCATCGAGTCCTACCGTAAAACGTGATTTTTCACCCAAAAAAAAAGTCGATTCCCAGCAATAATTTTAGCGTAAAGTTACTTAGTTTGATGTACAGAATGCTTTGTTTACGGCTATGTGAAGGCTCTGTTTACACCCTGTGTTTGATTCTTCAACAAGTCACAAGTGTTGTATCCCCAAGTCATGACTTGACATGCATGCATGTCTTGGTCGTTGACTGACGATCTCTAGACGCACTATCAAGACCTAACATTGCAGCAAAATTCAAATTCTCAAGTTGCATGGATTTTGAGTAAATCTCTTTTTCGTGTGGTTAGTGTCTGGTGTCAGAGTTTTTATGCTTTTGACTTGAGTAAATCATACGTAGTAATACTAGCCTTTCACTGTCCCAATGCTGGGCAATGGCCTCTTCTTATACAGAGAAGACACGAGCATTGATCCCCACGCTTGCTCAAGACGGGTTAGCGATTTCAGATTTACATTCTATAAGTCCAGGTTAACTCACGATGGTTTCTTCCACAGATCTCAGTGATTTCCAAGATCCGAAAAACGCGATTTCATACATAAAGTTAAACCCAGACTAAATATCACAGCCGATAGCTTTTTTTTCGGGTGGGAAATCAACAAATGACCCCCCTCCACTCTGGGCGAATCGAAAGGGAGTGTCAGACTTGTACTGACTAAAACCCATCCATGTTCCTTCTTTGCCCTTTGTGTTCCAGGGCCACGGTATCTCTTTCGAACAGTTCCGCAGCCCTGGGCAGCCGATAGCTTTAATTACGGATATAAAAGCCCTCAAACGCTCAAGATCATGCTCGCAAATTACTTTTATATATACGAAACAGATGTTATAATAAATGAATAGAGTTTAACTGCGATAATTGCGTTTTTCCACCATGCTTTATGTAGAGCATTTAGTCTGATCAAGTCGAAAAATAATGATAACTGAATTCTCTCATCCTAACTGTAGAAAGTGTCAGGAATACGTACGTATTATTTACTTTTACAAATATTTGAAATTTATTATATAATTAAGGTGCCTACCTAATGTTTTAGTTTATTTAATTATTGTTTGGTTTAATTACTTTTGGGCCGATTTTTTAATCGCTTCAATCCGAGGGAGATTTGACACATTTTCTGTACAAAAGATGTCGAACCAACGTATTTAGATATTTGATTGATAAATCGGTCATCACTTTCGAGGATTGATTAATCAGCCATAGCCATACATGATTGACAAATCGGCCTTTAATCAACCAGTTAGACTTTAGTCTCTTTTTGAATTAATATTAGTTAAAATTGCTTTATACTTAAAATGATCCATTGGAAATGTACATTTTGATAAAAGTGGGGAAACTTTGGTATTGCATTCGAGGCGGAATTAACACCCGAGCTGCAGGTGAGGTTGTTAGAGAGCCGAGAACTGCAGTAACAAATCCCCACGGTTATCAAACAACGTTTTTCAATACACTTTCGAAGAAATAAAATATTAGAACGGAAAGAATTTTGGCCAGGGATTATTATAAAACTATGATTTAATTTGCTTTTTTTCTGCGCTTTGCTTTTTTGCTGTAGAAGCAAAGCTATGGTGATGATGCTAAACAGCCTAGTATGAAAAATAGAAAATTCAAATATTTTTAAATTTAGAACACAAGATAATTTGTTCATAAAAGTAACAAGTTATTTTAAATAATATCTATGATATTCTATTTATATACACAATTTAAATACTCAAAAAATATTTAAGCCGTTAAGACGCATGAGATATGCGTCTTAACGGCTTAAATATTTTGCCGAGATTAAAAAAAAAACAAACACCGCGGACTATAGTCATTGAACCCATTTGGACTTAGTGTAAGTATAGTTATCTGTGGCAATTTTAATTTCGCACGTGTGCGGAAAAATATTAAAAATCCACTAAAATACATTGCATGTGTTGAATCTAATCGTAGTGTGATAAGAACCAGTTGTCGAGAAAGTGTATTGAAAAATACTTATATTGACTGTGTGATAACAATCCGTCCTTTGTATAAATAATATTTTTCAAAATGTATTTCTTTAAGATAATATTACCTCATATGAAGATCATAGTCAAAGTGCCTGTACCTTAGCAATAGTTAGTAATTGCGTTGTTGTTAGAGGAAGCTGAATTAGTTTCCTTGACGCAAGAAGAACATATGAAAATATTATGAAGACGTAAATCAAAGGTTTAAGGTATAGTCACCTAAGACTTACGAATATACTACTATTTGTACTATTTGTATGAGTGTATGCAAAGGTCACTATAGGATTAGCTAGAGGTATAACCATTATATTTAACAGAAATCGATTTCCAACTAATTGTAGTCTACAAAGTTGAATTTTTAAGAAATGTCAGCATTAAAAATATTGTTTAAGTTACTAATGATTTTCTTCATAAATCCACATTTCAGTTAAAATTGATAATATTAAATGCTGTATCAAAAACTAATAATTAAGAAAAGGATCCCTTAAAAATACAAAGCATTTAATGTGAATGGATAACATTTTGTGATAAAAGCGACCGTCCCAACGATTGTATAATAAATGTAAATACTTACTGAATGACCGTTTATTATTGAAAGTTGCCCCAAGACTCATGTTCTGATTTCCTTCAAAAGGCTTGCGACCAATCTGTAATTACAGCACCTGTTAAACATCTTGCAAGATTTTTTATGTTCATAATGAGTCTGCCATATATGTCAGCTGTTTGTTTTTTTATCCTGCAGTAAGTAATGTTTTGTGAAAATGACACTACATCTTAATACGCGAATATTAGAGTTTTTATTCGAGTGTGAGGATAGTTTCACAGTACTAGGTACTGTGTTAACTAAAGTTCGGTTTTTTAGAGACAGTTCCCAATGCTACGCGTATATTATTTATATTTTTGCGTATTTATTTATGTCCGATTTACATGAATCTTTTATTAGTGATAAGCGTAATTATCTCATAGTTGTCCCATTTAAAAATGGACAAACTTGTTTGGGCTTATTTCATGCACCTCGATTAGAACTTTAGACCTAGCTGGTGTTTGACTTTTATCGACGGTATAACGATGGAGACTGATGGCAAAAGGTCCTCAACAGTTTACAGCAGCTATGTTGTTATTGCTACGGAGATTGGGACATCCAAAAATCGATGCAACAACGCTCGCAAGCAATGCTACTCATGTAAGTAAGTACATAAGTCCTATTATTGGCTGTTATATTTTTAACGCAGGGAACTATAATTTTCCAAAAATTTACACCAACGTAATAAATAGTAAGTTTAATACGTTGTAGTTAGTAATAGTTTAGTAGTTAGTCTTAGTAGGCGCAATGAACTCCGCTTCGCGCGAAGTGACGAGTTTCGTTATTTAAAGATATAATAAAAAATTTAGAAACCATGACGGAATGAATCATATAGATTTATCAGACAAGATCTAGAAATCAGTTAGACTATTTCCGGAATTTGACGGGAATCCAAATGTTTTAATTAGGTTTTTGAACTTGTGCGATGAATTAGTGCTCACTTGTAGCAGTGCAGAACCAGATGTCAGCTTTCGAACTTATCTTTGATCAATGGGATTTTAAGCAAGATTATTGGTATTGCTGCACGTACAGTCAGCAACGAAAGTCCATGAACAGATACTAATTTACAAAACACCTGAACACTAAAACGGACCATAAATCACTTACTAGAATAGAGTACAAAATAAGGTTATCATTTCAATTTTACAAAAACGCTATGCATTAATATGATAAAAGTCGCTAAACATCATTACAGGATAAGTCGGTAACTATCTTTTTGCCGTAAGTCGCTCAATGCATGCATGCGCGAGTTTTTAACTTGATAATGTACGAGTTGTTGAATCTCATAATTGAATACAAGATACTGCATAATACACCACTACCTTTTTAACATCGTTCTGATATATTTCACAATTAAACAGTTGTGACCGTGTGATTTTTTAGGTATATGCTGTTGTTTTATAGTAAGCCTACAAATTGGTGATGTTAGTTTGAGTTGATCTTAAACAATTAATAAAACAGTCATCAAATCAATTTGTTCTTTATTTACTAAAAATATATGGCTCATCATTACTTACACGAAGGAACACGGAAGGAACACGGAAATCGCGAAAAAAAGTCAGCCATTTCATACATTTCCACAAATTTCGGCAGCACTTTCATACAAAAATTTCGACAGAAATTTTGTCTTGTTTTCTGATGAATGGAAGACGGTATATTAGAATGTTTGTGGTTCTGTGCGAAGACCGAGAAAAAGGATAACTTCATTTAGTATTAATGGCTTATGCTGTACTAAATATAATAAAAGAGCTGTTTTTTTCCGATGTCATTCATGCTGCTCCATACAAAAAAAATTGTTCATAATGATAAGCCCTACTGACGGTTTTAAGGTTTTGTGTTATTTCGAGAACATCATATTTGGCCTGTAACTGAAGGGAAGTAAAAAAATTGTTTTTTTGTTCTACCTTCAAGTTTCAATTATCTGTTTTTTCACTTAGAAACGTTAGTCAGTTTCAACGCCGCGCTGGTTAATTTATTGTTTACTTGTAATTGTTTTTTTAAATATTGTAATATTACTGTCTGATATATTTTTATGTTCTGTATTTTATTATAAACTGTGACTTTTTAGTCGTCTTACAAAGGTAGTCCACTCAATGTACCCGACATAAAATAGCTCTAGGCACCATTTTTTTTTTACCTACTTTAATAGGTACAAAGAAAAATAAATAATACATTAGAATAAAATTATGAAACACCTGTTAATGATGTTTATGTGTCAAACGGGAGAACATACCTACCCAGCGCTCGAGATCAGTAGATCATCGCTCGCAAAAGGGTGTTTTACTACGTCACGCGTCATAATACTGAATAGTATTTTTATTTTTAAATTATTAAAATCTCATAAATATCTATTTTTTTTATGAATGTTTAGTAGTCATTGGATACATGAAGTGGGCTGCCGTTGTAAAACGACTAAAAGTCATGGTGTATATGTAGTGCCTACCCATAATTGATATCTGTTTTATAAGTACTAGAAATAAATATATATTGTCCTAGTTTTTAATTTCAATGTCTATTAATATTATTATTTAAATTATATTTAATTTATAATCTGAACTAGTAGCCGTGTTTATTCGGCAATGTTTTGATTATGAAAAATGCGGTGCGTTGCGCTTCGCCAGATAGTGCCTTGGGTTTAACGAACAAGAAATGTAGGAAATTAGCAATGTTCAGCGACTTTTGTATTTATTACAGATCATACAATTTTGTCGGTAGTAATGTATAGCAGTTAATGGTTTAACTGAGCTCAGCGACTTTTGTAGTTCAATTATGACAAGTTGTTTTGTAATTTACTTTAGTCAATAACTTATGATAAATAATAATGACTAGGAAATATCGGAAACAAATTATGTTCAACGAATTCTGTTGCTGACTGTACTTTGGCAACTAACGGAATTCCAAGTGTCTGGAATGGTATAAGATCAACCGTAAATCAATGGTATAAAACCTTAAATAATACATTTTCAGATCACAGAGATGAATCGTCGTTGTATTCTGATCTATCTCTCTCTCAAAACTACCGTAGAGTTGAAACGAACTCTTTATAAAAACTAGCTTCACAGAGCTTTTTGAAAGGTTTAGAAGAACCACTAGGATCTAGGATAAGATGCATGAGACCATCAACTCTTTAAAGCGCTATTGAATACGCTCAAGACGAAATCAATATATTATACCTCCAAAAACGAAATAAATCAGTACCAGCATAAGAAAAACCCCAGAATGAGCAGGTTAATCGTTCTACTTCTTGGTCACTCCCTAATTTTCGTTCGGTTAGGCCAGAAAATCAAAATTCAACATTTCAAACATACCCGAGACCTCAAAGCCAGTCTTTGGTATCTCAATATCCACCACAGTATCACGCACAACCTGCACGACTAGCTCAATTCAGACAACCTTACCCGAGACCTACAAAGACTCAACAAATGTTCTGGGCTCCCCCTACCAACAAGTCAACTGGCTTTTGAACTCCAGTACGCCAAGCACCTCAGAATAATTATTCAGAACCTATGAGTGGCATTAGTAACCCTGTTCCACGTACTCTGCCACCCACGAACTACAATGGCAGACGCTGTTTGGCGCTAAATGTGAATAATGTTCGAACTTCAATGAAAATGATTGCTACTATGATTGCACTATCCAGAACACTGGTGTTCCTAATATAGATTGGATCGCTAATTCAGCAAGTACCTATTATCACACCTGCGCGTGCGCATAGAACATTTAAATGCAGAAGAGACAGTCAATTTAATTAATCATTGCAAAGATTTCGACGTAATTTATCTCGAAAAGAACAATTAACCTTTACTAATGAAATCAAACATTATATCAGAATCGTAGACGATAGCCCGGTAAACAGTAAAAGTTACAGATACGTAGGTACATACAACTCCAGAGAGACATCACCCCCTAGAAATGTATAAAAACGATATCTTTTAAACTAAAGGATGATCTACGATGTTTATGTGCGCGCCATCTCAGTGACATTAATAAAATTAGTATTCTGTAGTTATTGGGGCGTTTTTCAAAACAAATGCACACGTGACGAACCGGAAATAATTTTTGTGATACAGAAATTTTGCCGTAATTTCTTATCTCATGTAATAAAATATACTTATAAATAGGTAAAAATAAAAAAAATACATCAGTATTATCAAAAACAAAGTGGTAATCTAAACTTTTATCGGAGCGTTCACAGAATAATGATCCGGTTCGTCACACAAAAACAAGTAAAAAAAAAAGGAAAAATATGAATTGTTGTGTTAAATTGTTTTTAATATTTATTAGATAACTATCAAATCTATGAAAAGCACCATTTAAAACTGAAAAAATCAATGTAATCATTGCTTGGCAATCAGTTTTCTTTCGAGATCGTCGCAATAGGAACTTTTGACCATTAGAATATTACATTTCTACTACATAAAATGTAATTTCACGTAATGAGCTTGCAAATAGAACAAAAAGAAAACATAGGGTCAAGTACTACTACATAAATATTACCAAATAACGAAATATTTTTTAAATAGGACTTGTTTTTGTCTCGGTAAAAATATGAGACAGTGACTATCTGGAATTCTAAGTGACAAACTGGAAAGTATTTAGCAAAGTCTATTGACATCGATTCCACAAACAAGTGTGCAAGATACCCATAAAACAATAATTGTATACGTTATTGATACAAAATTGCTATGCGCTAACCAATAATGTCAATGTTAATAAAACCTGCTTTCCTATAACCTCTTCTGTTCAGGTATATCTCACGTCACAAGTACTACGTGTAAATATAACATTGGTACCTACTTAACTCAATTAATTAAATTGAATTCCTTTCCAGGAAATAAATAAATGCTAAATTAGTGTACCTAAAGGATAAGACGAAACTCGGTTGCACCAATTCTTGTTTAAAGTTTAAAAAGATTTATAGAACTACTTTTCACGGAATTCCTTGGGAGAAAAATTTCTTGGAAGCAGCTTAATAAAATAATATATTTAAGTGGGTTTTAATTACATGTAGAAATAATCATCCCCTAAGTAAGTATATAAACCAGGTATTGATTAAAGTAACAATAAAGCTTACACAACCATGTTTTGATTCAAGATTTTTCACGTTTTGGAAAAAATATAGCATTCACATAAAATAAAAGTTTAAAATCTAAATTTTCATCTAATTAGCCGCCCCGACGATTCTCACCTCATAACATTACATAAAACATGTATTTAAAAAGATTTTAAAGCTTCAAATCGAGTATTATACGATATTAAAATTTGAAATAAAAAAATAAAGTATCGACATTGGCTACGCAGGAGTATCGATGAGTGGCAGCAGGTGATGCGTCGTGTTCGTTTTTGGCGAATCAGAGGCGAGCAGGTGCGCGCGCAGGTGTCCGCGCGATCTCAGCCGATATCGATATACAAGTTGATGCTGATTGATCGACTCTCTCGCTCCTTCATGACAGTGTTTCGAACTATCGCATGACATTCGTACCTATTCAATGGGTGCGATGTACTAGGTGGGGGTAATATAATCTATCGTAGCGCTCGTAGTGGCCAAAATAGAAATAATGTAGGCTCTGTTATATCTGTCACTGTCAAAACAATCTGTTTACACTTAGACGACCAAATATTAGTAATCGCCTTATCCCACCAACAAAAAGAGGAACAATTATGTATGTTTACTATTATTTAATGAAACTATTAAACTAGCTTTGTATTCTTGTTTTACAGTAAAACTACAACTAAACATGAAGTAAACAAACCTTGACATAACCAAAATAAAACACATGGTTTGAATAAATTTTACTTATATCATTTAATTTGAATGATCAAAAATAATTTAACAACCCTTTGTCCAAATAAATCACGGTACCACAGTCATTTTGTAATATTAATTATTAGATAGTCGTTGATTTTAATATTTTGTCACAATGAATGTCGCGATAAAAAAATATTTATATCCCTTTAAATCAGGTAGATTACCCATAAATTTGTAAGTATTCCTTAACCTATGTTAGTATAATTCGCTAAAACACACAATAAATAACAACGATAAACCTTAACTTATACCACTTAATTCCGCCACCTCCTGGAGATACCTGGCAACAGTAGGTACATACACTACGCATAGGTGCCCCATTAAGTGGCCCTAAGTCTTACTAGCAACTATGCTCAGAAGACTCCTGTCGCATCGGATTTCTTAATGGCAAACTAAATTAGTACCTGATCAAAATTAGTGTCAGTGTACTCCAAGCATTAAAACCAACGAATAAAGCACTACCTAAAACAACATTTTTTGTTATACTTAGAAAACCTGTTAAAAATACCACGTGCCAGAATAGATCAGCGCAGGGGAGCAGCCTGTATAGTCGGCCCGTGCGGTACTATGGACTATGGTAACGTGCGCGAGATAGGACAGATGCGGCGCGGCATATGCGCCGACGCAGACCTCCGCCGCCGGACGCGCCACTCCCACCCTGCGCCAAGCTTGTATCTATACAACGAGCTCGGATTTGTTGAGTTTCTGTCAAGATGGCAAACTAGTTTCTTGCTAGAGATTATTTTTAACGTAAGGTCTTCTGAAATAGCAAGCCTCAAGCTTTTAGTTGACTTCAATATTAATTGTACGAGTAAGTTAATTAATACATTCTCAGAAATGAAAGCAAGTTTTTAGGAATAACTAAAAATACTCAAAGGAGTTTCGGAAAGCACACGCAGTTTTTTAAGCACGGTCTCGGCTGTCATTGTAGATCTTTGACAGTCGTTACATGTAGTCAGTGGCCCAAAAACTCTGACAACCAGTCTTACCAAGGGATATCGTATTACCTAGTACTAACTGGGCTGTGGAGGTCAGACAGGCAGTCGCTCCATGTAAAATACTGGTTTTCAGCTGCTTTCGGTTAGATTGGAAGCCGACCCTAACATCGTTGGGAAAAGGCTAGGCAGATGATGATGATGACTCGAAGGAGTTTCGGGCACGATTTTGATGAAAACTAAAACTTGTCGTTCGCTACGTGCGTTTTGCCACGGTAACGATTTATTGAGTATGAGGAAATAAAACAACTCAAATTTATTGGATTCCCATAACATTCCTGAGATAATTTCTTGTACCCGTCATCTTAGAATGATATACTGAATTCACCCCATCAGTCTGCGGAGGGCTGTCTCTTACACCCTATATATAAGATGTTATTTGGATGTAAGTTAAGATTTAGGATATAGTTTGTAATTTTATGCGATGTAGATTAAGGATTTAGCATGTAACGCTACTCTATCGCATTGGAACGCAGATCTGTAATGGTAGTTGTAATTAAGATTTGCGTAAAAAAAAACAAATAAATGATATTATCTTAAATTTATTTATTAAAAATTGAATTAATAAGCCATTAAATGCATTAGCACAAGACGTAGGTAGGTTCGAGTCCCTAGCTACCTAAATAACCTAATAACGGTTATTTATTACGGTAAAAAAAACCAAATTCAGTAATAATTCTGTGCTTAAAACAAGCAGTTTCGAAAAATGTTTTGGGACGAATTTATGAGTAGATTTTTATGTGCTTATAGAAATATCTTTATATTTACTTCATCATAATGTTATAGTATTAAATACCTATACTCCAACTTATTTTGGAATAAGTGCAACACACATTTTAATTGTTCAATTTAAGGGCAGGTGTTAATTAAATAATAATTATCAAGTCATGACCACGAATCTTTCGTACCAAAGTATAAACAACATTAAAATTATAGCCAGAAATAAGGAAACCAAAAAACTTCGGCTCAGGTAGAGTGATCGGCTGTGCCTACTTAATTTTAAGGTTCCTTAAGTCACACTGGTGAACCGAAGTCGGTTCGTACGACACGATTTAAAATTATCCACAGCAATACCTACCTGCCTTTAAAACGAGATTTCATAGGCGAAAATTTGCTTACAAGTTTAATAAAGAACCTCATTAGATATTGATCAAAAATCAACTCTCTTTGACAAACTTAGTGCTCATAAATATCCGCACTGCTTGAACACTCTTAGCAACATTGCAAACAGAAAAGAATTTCTCTACGAAGAAGTTTTACCAACTGATGCAGGAATTTCTAAGAAAGTTGACAAGTTTTATAAGTAGATAAATATGGCAGACTTACAAGGCAATTTTGCCATGCAGCGTTGCGTATTGTGTAGCTACATTTAACTTATAGACGAAAAAAATCGACAGTTTATTACTTTATTGATTCAAGCGAACCTCTTCGTGTCTCAAAGCTTTGTAGGTGCAAACCGTCTGAAAAGTTGAAGACTTCTTAATGAAAAGATAAACCACTAATGAGTGGTTTAACCCTAATGAGGGTAATAGGGGCTAATTCACCGACCCAGCTCGTCACGGACGTAGGTAAAGAGGTGTCGAAACTGGCAAATGAACGACGACTATGCCATTACATTAATACATATTGAGAAATTAAATGTGTCAAGCTACTTATTTCATGAATTTTGGTTACAAATTAATTAGCTAATAGGTATTTAGCAAAAATATGAAAATAAGAAAGTAGTGAACAGTAAATTCAATGAACGATTACGGAACCAGTGGCGCTACTAAGATGTTCAACTGTCCCATAATATAATATAAAGGAGCGTGCGTTGCAGACATGCAGCTGTCGTTAATAACAATGTGGCTCCAAAAGTATCAGAGCGCGCGCTTTGGGCACGCACCGGCTGTCCTTACTGCCTTCGAAAATACAGCTGCCATATACCAACGAAAAAAAGAAACTCCTCAAGTGTTAGTACATTCGCATGAGGCAGTTGTTAAATCTCTGCAGAGCAATTTACGGCCGTTTTAATTCTGGTATCCCTGAAGATGATAATAATTGGCGTGTGGATACGGACAGGAATGCGGTTAGGTATCAATTGATCGAAAAATATTAAAGTTTTATCTTCGTCCAGTTGCTAAATATTGTTCCTTGCATACTTCATTTGGCATGATGATTTACAGTGCCGAAGTATCAGGAACTCAAAACAAATAATACACATGATAAAGTAAAGTTTTAATTATAGTGTTATTCAATTTTATTTCCATACATTAGACAGCGTTCGCACACAACAATGGCTTTACGATACAACGAGACATGAAGGTAGATATGGACAATGTTTTCGTGTTCCGCAAGTCCTCTTAGAAGAACAGAGGGTTCAAGACAAAAGAAGGCTCTGATTAAAAACAGAAATGTTAAAAGTCGAGGCCTCGATGTCTGCACAATGACTCGTACCCACTCGTGTTCAGGAACATCCAAGATTAAGGAAGACTGACGAATTTACTAGAGTGAACATATAATAATACTTTTGTTCAATAATTTTGGAGCAAAAGAAGCAACTCAAAATTTTTCATGAATTGAGTTGTGTTTTTTTTGGAAATAAATTAAAAAGCGAGTAAGTGTACACGAATATATATCAATTATAAAATAACAACTAATAAAGTGCGATTTTTTTTGTACAGATTTGATTTGACCCGAGATCGAACTATGTATCAATTTGATGAACTCTACTATAGATATTCGGATGTAAACTTGTCGCAATTTTTCAGACCGATAACATAGAAACTTATTCCGTGTTCCTACAATTCTCACGTAAAACGTGATCTTTCATGCATAACACAAGCTTCACTAGGTAGGTACCCACTTATTCAATTGAAATTTTAAAGCATAGCATAAATGGTGAGTAATATTTTTAAAGAATATACATCATTTTTCCAGAGACACTTATATAATTATATAAAAATAGTGTTCGTACTACAAGAACACTATCTGATACCGCACTCTGTAGGTGCGAGTACGTCATTGCGGTGTCCCCTTTGCGCCTACATAACGTGAACAAAAACGGGATGCACATTCGCAAACCCTTTTTGTGTAATTTTCCCGGCCACTGTAAACTGTAAGAAATAATGTAAGCTTTCACTTTTGCGGTTCAAGCATTTGTTTGGTCAAAAATAAAGTTCCATTCAGTTCTGGCCATACGCGTTGTATTGTTTGTGATACTCTAATTGATTCTGACATTTAATTTTGTGGTCAAGCAACCCCTATTTTACAAGAAGACAATTTGATACAAGAAGTAAGTATACGATGAGACGTTCAGTGCATACTGCCGTATAAACAGTGATTGGAGTGTTTTATTTTGAAACTATCTACAACAATAACTTTAAGTGTTCACCTCTAAAACTTAATATTATGTTCTTCGACAAGGCACGAGACATAATTAACAATTCATTACCAATTCCACAAACTAGACTTATAGTCTGGACTCAGAAGTAGAGACGCTATTTCGTTTTGAAGTAAAGAATTATTAATGTCCGATATCAATTTCAGAAAAGGAAACGGGGCACCCAACAGACGTTCTTTTGGAGATGTCAATTAAGTTTCATATAATATTATTATTGTTTCACCATGCACTTTACCTAATCGCCTTAATGCAATGCAATACGATAGAATAGAACATTTTGATATAAGTGGCGAAACTTTGTTATGGAGCCGAGAACTGCTGTAACAAATCCCCATGCGTATCAAACGATGTTTTTCAATACACTTTCGAAGAAATAAAATATTAGAAAGGCAAGTATTCTTGTCAGGTATTATTAGGAAACTATGACTTAATTTGCTTTTTTTCCGCGCTTTAGTTTCCCCAGGTTGAAGAAGAAGTAAACAGCTTAATATGAAAAAAATAGTAATCAAATTTTTTTGTATTTAGAACACAAATAAATGTCAATTTGTCCATAAAAGTAAAATATTTGTATTATATAATCATGTTTATCTATGATATTCTATTTATAAACAATTTAAATACGGTACTCAAATATTACCACTCCCATCTTTATATATATTCGAACTCTGCATCTTTGTACGTAAAAACTTAGCTCTATTTCAAGTACACAATGATGTTGTAATACGGAAAAGTCGAAATATCCACAAATTATGTGCACCCCAACAGAGAATTAAACTATTTTCGAATAATGTTTACTGTATGGCAATTCAAATTTATAATAAATTGCCTAATGTTTTTAAAAGTCTTAACCTCATGACATTCAAAAAGAAACTATTTAACTTTCTGTTGCAAAAGTGTTACTACTCAACGAATGAATTTTTAAATGTAAAATTTAATTCAAAATTTAAATTAGTTGACGACTTACTTCCTAATAATTGAATGGAATTTAATTTCTATGACATTGTATTATTTTTTTTTTTTTTTCTCTTCGTTGTATTGAATAGTTCTTGACTTTGTAATTAATAACCCTTGACATTGTATTTAACCATTTTTGACATTGTAATTAATAACCCCTGACATTGTATTTCAAATAGTAAACGTTTTCCTTATTCTCGACATTGAATGGTTTAATATTAATTTTAATTCTTTGAAATATTTGTACGCTGGAAACAGCAGAATATTATGGACACAATATATGGACATATTATGTGTAACACCTATGTAACAACACTATTCTAGCAAATAAATTTTATTATTATATATTAACGCCGTCAAGGCGCATATCTCGTTGCCAAAATTTAAAAAAAAAACAAACACCGCCGTATAAGTATATATTATATACTTTAGTCCTTGAACCCTTTTGGACTTAGTATAAGTATAGTTAACTGTGGAAATTTTTGTTTCCGCACGTGTACGGAAATTTATTAAAAATCCACGGGTGTGAAATACATTGCATGTTCAACCTAATCGTAGTGCGATAAGAACCAGTTTTCGAGAAAGTTTATTGAAAAATATTCTAGTCCATATTCTGCCAGTGTTAGCTATTAATATCGATCGTTCAGACTCGGAAGCATCAAGTTCAATTAAGAACCGACACCATTCAAAAAGATACGCGATTCCTTTTTTAAGGTCGCCGCATTTGTATGCTTATTAATAAGGGAACGTTTTCTTATAATTTTGTCCGAGAAAAGTTTTTATCTAAACTATCTGTTGAGAAAAAACTAATGTTACACAAGGCTAAAATTTTTGTTTTTTAAATATGTAAAATCTCACTTTAGCTGTTTTGATTGGTTAACCCAAATAACAACAGCCAATCATAAAAGTTGGTGAGAGAGTTCAGAACAAATTAGATTGAATAAGCTTCAGAAACTCGGGGCTTAGCGGCGAATACACGTGTACGTTGTGGGAGGGAGGGGAGGGGGGGGGGGGTTAGAAACGACGTATCATAATACAATTTAATAACTTAGAAGTCTGAAATAACTTCGTTTGATATTTGTTTCAATAGTTACTACTTCGGTTAGACGGTTCACTTTTGTGATTCAAAGCACTGCCCGCCATTTCTGGCCTTTCGATCAATATGAATCAATTTGGTTGAAACGTGCGATATTGTCTCAATGTGTCTGGACCTAATGGAGCACGCCTGACGCCTCGTAGTCTGGCGCATTCAACGCTAATTAGCTGCATTAAAATATCGTTTTAGCACTATTTGGTGCTTCATTTCTTTTGCTATACAATCTTCTAACAACCCACTACAACTAAAGTCTACCTATTGAATTTCCTGAAGGATTTTCGTGTTCTTTCGTTAGGGTATTAGGTCAAAGATAAATATGAAAATAACAATGGAAGATTGTGTAGTTTAAGTCTGTTGTACTATTCCTACGTTAGATATATTCATGTTAAAGTAGCTTTTGCCTGAAACTTTGAAGGTGTAGTTCTCCACTAAACTGCTTAGGAAAACATCTTAGTAATTACTTGATGTGAAAATGTGTACGGTTTATGCTGCGTCATGTTCTGCCTAGCCATTTTCCAACGTCTGTGTCGGCTTCCAGTCTAACCAGATGCAGCTGAAGTCAAGTATTTTACATAGAGCACTGCCTATCTGACCTCCATAACCCAGTAACTGGGCAAAACGATACCCTTTGATAAAACTGGTTGTCAGGCTGTCGGGTTTCCATTTACAGTTAACGTCTGTCAAAGATCTGCAAATGACACCCTGGACTAATGCAACGTGCTTTTCGAGACACGGAGGGAATTCGGGAATTCGGATGGTTACCCATCCTCTGGCGAAAACTTACCCATGCTAAACCATGAAGAGCGACCGTACGGTTGTTTATTAAGCCACGAGCCCGTAAGCGTAAGCATATTGGCACGTTGCATTCGACGTGCTAAATTGGTAATTCACACATCAAATGTTAACAAGCTGTTTGTGTTCCAATAACGGAGCACTGCGCTTGAAAATAACTCAATTGATTTTGAATCCTGGCTCAGTGTGCCAGAGGCAATCCCGCGGGTATTGTAGCGTTATCAGTAGCGTCTATTCATGCCTGCATCGTGCAGTGTCAGCAGTGATTTGTCAGTATTAACAGCCCCGTCTTACGTGCCGCAGGTCGTGGCTACGAAACTAGGCAGACTTAAATTTTCGTACCCCAATAATCTCACAACAACTGGTTTCAAAACTGTAAAAGAAAATATTATGAGGAAACCGGCCTGTTTGTAGAACAGCCTAACCACATTGGCATACGTTTAATTAAAAAAAAACCGAATATCTAATTAAGTCTGCAAAGGGTAGAAAGATTAAGTTTCAGATAAATTTTCGGGCCCATGCCTTTTAAAGTTACAGTTCTCAAGTGACCTTGTGCAAAAATAGTGAAGTAGGTCAAGGCTGATATTGAGGTAGCCGAATAGGTGCAACCTACACCATCTCAAGTCTCAAGGCAGTGCAAACATTTATAGAGTTTGAGTTTTTGACCCTGTGTGTCGATTGCTGACAGGCAATTTCTCTTGGAAACTTTCTTAACGCTGAAACAAACTTGTTTAGAGTTACTGTCGAGAAAAAACGTTGTACATACCACCGAGAGAGCAATTTACAGTTAAGTATATGATTAACAAAAAAACCTATTCGGTAAAACTAATTGCACGTTTCGGCTTCAGGTACCTGACCTGCTATCCACAGCGTAGATGTCGAAACTAACAATACGAGTTTCAAAGTATCCTTTCAGTAATTGTTCCTGGAACAGTATAGGGAACCAGTCTGTACAATCACGGTAGATTGAATTGAAAGCATAATACCTGCTTAGGTATTATATTTGGACATGCAAGCTCTATTGTAGCCACCCCAGCACATTGTTCATGCTAGGAATTTTGGAAACGATTGAACGCCTTTGTCAAAACTATTTTAGAAACGGTATTGTTAGGTACTATGATTGACAATGTCCTGTAACAATGTATGGTGGACGTGGGTTAATTGTAATGTGTAGTATCCATGGCTTAAAGCCCACAGCATCTAAACAATATCGAGTGACACAAAGGGGGTAGTAATAATTATAACACTTATGTATATATAAATACAACACGCCGTGGCGTGTTGTCCACAGCAAGTCAGAAGCTTTATTAATTACAAAGGAGAATTAGGGTCCTCATAAAGAGGTGCAAATTAGCTAATTATGTTATATCTTACCATTACCGGTAAGATATAACATAATTAGAGAAGACGAACATAATATGTAGAAAATTTCCTTCGAGAGTAGTTAGTTACTAATAATCGATCGGTGACATTTTTCGTATGAACTGCAATTCTTCTTCAGATGATAACTTAAGTTACAACGATATTGGAATTTCATGTCAAGTTGAAGAGCCTCTCCTACAACACAGTCCTTAGGACTTTCTTGCATCTGTTACGTTACTTCCGAGTCTGAGTCGTCAAGTAGATAGACGACTAACACATGTGATTTGATCTATTCACATCATGAAAATATCCAATTTATAGTTATACTTAAGTTCTATGTCATACCGAAAGTGCACCTGCCTCCGAAGCATGACCACCGTAGACAAGGATTTCTTTGACGGAAGAATCGACAAAATGACAGATAGTGCAAAGAAATCTGTCATTGTGTCGACACAATCTGTCATTTTGTCGATTCTTACGTCAAAGAAATCCTTGTCTACGGTGGTCATGCTACGGGGCCTGCTGGTCCAATAGACGTGATCGTGGGTATACAATTTTTTCTCACACTTTAATATGCGCTTATACTCATTTTTGCTAAAATTTCAAAGAATTTGTAACCATATATATCTGGTCCACATATTTTTATCCCAGGGAAGGTGGTCGCCGCGCACATGTCGTGGGAACCCAACTGTTAAAGTAGCCAGTTTCATTGGCTTCATATCAAATTGCTGAATGGGCATTCAATATAAACGTTCAAATGGCTGCTCCACATAATGTTATTGAAGCAAATTAAGTCTTTATGCGCACTTCAAAAATCGGCCGTTATTGTCGCTTCGATACCAATAATGTGTGTCATTTAACTTGTATTCTTCGCTTTTATTAAATTGGATGTTTAAAATAAGTTTTGTTGAAATGGAAGACTCGGTGCCTAAATGTAATGGGATCGATATTTTAGATTTTTTCAATAAATCTTAAAAGCAATGGTCTTGTCCAATGTAGACTAACTAT
Source organism: Noctua janthe (assembly GCA_910589295.1). NCBI lineage: Eukaryota > Metazoa > Arthropoda > Insecta > Lepidoptera > Noctuidae > Noctua > Noctua janthe. The sequence goes on from OU342552.1 coordinate 12,016,673, forward strand.
TGGAGTCCCTGCAGACTGCAGAGTTTCTATCGGCCGGTAGTTTAGCCGGACTCTTAATCGGTATAAACATACAAGGTGTAAACGGACCCTTCACGAGGGTCAACAAGCATTCTGTACATCAAACTAAGTCCCTACGCAAAAAATATTGCTGGAAAACGGCTTTTTTACGTTTTATGGTAAAAGTCAATGTACCTAACGCACTCAAAACATTGTGCTGATGGGTGCATTAAATGGTAAACGGGTCATGAAGGTAGGTACTTAAACTTAAAAAAACTAGTATTAAAAAAAATAACTTGTGAAAAAGTTGGAACTTTGACCTCCAATATAGTGTCGTAACTAGAAGGTTCCCAGGTATGGTCCCTAACAAAAAAATGTTCACAATGACGGGAACAACTAGTGCCTTTCGGCTCCGTTAAGGGTCTTTTTACACCCTTTAGTATGCTAGGGCGCATATTACAACGTTATGGTATCTGTCGATCATTAAGCTTGATGGGCTACACTATTGCCTTCAACTGTATATACACACTTGCCGATTGTTTAATCGGCCGACTTGGCGAGCGCTCTCTTCATAAGCCGCCTACCTTAAATTGTTCGAGCGCAGTCGACAGACTTTTGGTCTGGTTTGCGCATCCGTCACCAACCCGACCATTTAGTTGGCTAGCCCCAGTTGGGTAGCCCAACCCGACTGAACTATCGGCCGATAGAAAGTCAGCAGTAAGCAAGAATACTTAAAAATTAAGTGTTAACTAAATGTGAAACTTGGGAAAAAATCATAAAAACAAATTAAAAGTCAGGTTACTATTGAGCAAATATTATTACTACCAACCTAACTAAATATTTATAATGAAAAATAAACTACTCGAGAGCACGGATCACTAATTGCACAACTATACACGACTTGTACATTAGTTCTTTTTTTAATAAGTTTAAGCGCGGAATATTTTCCTCATCCACCTGGTTTCTTTATTGTACAAAGAGAGGAATTTCAATAAGTTGTTAGTGCTAATACAAGCAAACAATAATAAAAATATATTAAGTTGGAGCTTAGATAATAAATAATAAAACGATGGTATTTTTCATAAAAGGAGTACCCACTTTACTTATGACATAACTATGACTGCAAAAATAGAAGTGTTAAAGATAAGCTTTAGCAAAAAACTTCATAAGAGGCAGAGTGCAGTTCCCATTGTAATTTTCAGATGAAATAGCATTGTACGTTGTTAAGCGGCTTACATGACACAGAGAGACTGTTTTAAATTGATTACAGAATTATAGAACCAATACGGTTGGACAAAATGTTTTCCTAGTAAGACACGATTCAGCTATAATCACTCTCACAGTTAGAATAATACGACATAATAATCTAAACTGAAAATGGAAGAAAATGTACAAAATGTGTGACCACTCTGTGACTTTACAGTGTACGTCGAGAATTAAATATGACTTCCTGAAAATGTGCATCACAGAATCATGTAGAAACTACTGGTATACTAATAAAGTAATAAAGAAACCAACCCGCACTGGGCCCGCGTGGTGGTGCTGTCCATTCCCTCTCATAGAGAGGAGGCCTGCGTCCCAGCAGTGGGAAAATTAATAGGCTGATTATTATATACTAATAAAGAAAGAAAAAAAAATATTTATTTGGCCCATGCCAAAAGTGCACACAACAAGCACAAAAAAAATTGTTAAAAAATTAAATTATACAATAAAAATGTTAAACTAAACAAAAAAAAAAGGACATAATATTGTGCGTCTCACGGCTGCGCCAAATAGGCCCAATAAGTGTAATGCCTACTGAGACCTTAGCAGGCGTTACTAAATGGGGACGTAGGCTACTCGAGAAAATACCTGAAGGAATACTTGGAGACGAAAAGTAGGAAGGAGCACAGGAAGGCCTAGCTATATGATGTAATGGTACGATGATTATAGACGATAACTTGAAAAGACGTACAAATTAACCTGTACGATTGAATTATTACCTATCACCACAAATCTGAGGTCTTAAGAATACCTTGTAACGGTGCATACTTTCCCGATGCGTGCTTATTTCCAACGCAGTCTTCCAGACAAGTAACTTTAAGTTCTAGGCTCTCGAGCCAACATGAGTTAATTAATGCTCGCCGTTTATACCCACGTGGGGCTGTTAATAAGTTTTAAAGCTATCATTATGTAGGTGTAGGAGCTCCTTCCATACACATGCATGTACTAAGTAACGCTAACTGTCTTTATTAGACAAGCCCGTCTCAAATGGCGAGTCAGTCATTCGCGTACTGTAACAGATACCACACATGCCAGGTAAATAAACCTATTAAGTGAACCAAAAACTGTTATTTTAATTACCTAGCTAAACAATAGCTAAAGTGGTGACCCTGGAAAAGCCGGGCAAAAGAACGAGTGCAATTGAACATTTTCGTGTGTGTACCTTGCTCGAGATGGCTACCCCACCCGCCGCCCCTTCGCCAGTTTCATCGGACCGGCTAGCTACCATCGCCGACTACGTTTTCAACACAACGCCCGCTGCATATCAGGTGAACGAAGTGTCACAGCCCCAAAAACCACAGCCCACGGTAAACTGAGACACTGACGCCATTATGGGCAAAATTGCCAAGTTGGCTCTTAAGATCGCGGAACTAGAATGCACAGACCAGGTTCCAACGACGGTGGAATACTAATCGACGGTCACTGTCTTCCTCTCGTAACCGCAGCCGAGATTCGTCAAGGACACGCCGAAGCCCAGCTAGGCAGATTGGTTATGTTACTACCACCATCGTTTCCGCACCAGGGCAAAGAAGAGCGGGGAACCGTGCTCACGGAAATCTTCACGCCAGGAAAACTAAACGAGGTGCTACCAGCAGCGGCGGAGCACTGCACCAATTCGGACAACACCTCAAAATCAAAGACATTAACAGCGGTCTAAACTTTTTGGTGAACAATGCATCGGTTTTACCGGTTTCTCAAAAGTGCAGTGCTAGTGAGTGCAGTACTATTCGCCAACTATTCGCAGTCAACGGATCAGAAATTAAAACATATGTTCAAAGGTCATTAGTATTAAATTTTAGATTACACAGGCAAGCAGCCAATTATGGGCGCAGATTTTTTTAAGCTATCATAAATTATTAATAGACATCAGCGCACGAAAACTATGTCATTGTTATTAATTATGTTAAATGCTATTGTAAACGTAAACTTAACATTATCTTTTGTCGTGATTTCCTAATATTACCAAACCAAAATCATTCGTGGAAACGCCGCCAATCTCAGTACAACATCGCATAGTAACGACGGGTCCTCTAGTTTTTGCACGAGGTAGACCGCTACCGCCTGCTCGATACAAAAATGTAAAGGCTGAATTTAAAAAAAATGCAGGAATTCGGTATTTGTCGTCGTACGAAAAGCGCTTGGGCAAGCCAACATTTCGTTCAAAAAAAGAACGGTGACATTAGACCTTGCGGAGACTATCGCCGATTAACGCCATCACAAACCCCGACAGATACCCCATTCCTTTACGGACTACTACTTTAGGACTTTACGTATGAGTTAAATGGTAAGAAAATATTTCTAAAATCGACATTAACGGGGCTTAATATCACTATATAGAAGCAGCACCCAACGACATAGAAAAAACAGCTGCAATCATAACGCCCTTCGGGCTTTTTGAGTTTCCGACAAGTTTGGTATGGCGATTTCTATGCAACATTGATTTGACTGTAATGTCAACGTGTTGGTTTAAGTTAGTTCGATACTTTCTTAAATAGACGGCGCCAACGTCACCGTGAGACGTTATTAATGGAACGAAGATTTCGAGAATTGTGAGCAGGGTGCGATGGTCTAATTGGTTAAGACGTCCGGTGTACAGAATCGGAAGGTCGCTGGTTCAAACCCTGCTCGCACTCACGTTTTTCTTTCCATATCAAAAACAGCTGTAGTTCCCTACGCTAAAAATTATAAATATCATTCAATTATAACTAATTCATTTGTTGGCAATATAAATTATTCAACATTTAACTTGATTATTTAATATCACAACTACCTATCGTTCGGAAACTAAGCCTTTTAACCCACAATGAAAACTATTTCTATGAAATACATCGGACTATAAATTATCTTTGGGAAAATGTATAGGTATCAGGTTTATTTGAAATTAGAACCTTTCTGTTCTCAAGATATTAATTGACGATGATTATTAATTTAGAAATATTCTTGAAGTGCAACGTCGCCATACGTCAATGTTATTTCACATTTGACAGCCGATGTTGCTGCATTGTATTGTTATTAATTTGGTCAATACTGAGAGTTGTTAAACAGTTAGATTTTCTCTTATACGTAAGGTGCATGGCATCAGGCGCGAGAGACCTATTTTCAACGCTAGATTTACGCAACAAGAGCAAGTTTTATGAACTTTTAAAAAATACGTAGTTATTAAGAATATAATCAATATTATGGTGCACTATTAATAATTGCAATTCCTTTATAACTTTAGTTAAAAAACATTGTAAACCAGCGCGAATATTTCGACGGGCTGTCAATGTTACTAGACTGGGCCCATAAGTAGATAACACGTTTGTAATCGTGTTTGTTTAATGTTTATAGTTATTGAATAATTGTTTCCCACATGTATCATGCAGGTGCAAATCTTGTAAGCGTAAAATAATAGGCCACTACTTATAAACACTAGTCAGCATTGATTTTATTCCGTGTGACTTGTACTGCTGTAAAATTTAGCATATAGCATAAGCATAAGCATAATCAGCCTATTAATGTTCCCACTGCTGGGACACAGGCCTCCTCTCTATGAGAGGGAATGGGCTATAATCCACCACGCGGGCCCAGTGCGGGTCGGTAGATGTCACATATCTTCGAATTTTTAGTTCTAGGACATGCCGGTTTCCTCACGATGTTTTAAGCATATAAGTACTTTTGTTTTATTTGTTCTTTAAATCAAAGATGTTTTGATATTGTATTTCTTTTATTTTACTTTATTTAAAAAAAGGAAGGAATGATGTAGGGTCTCCATACAAACACACATACGTACGAAGTAACGCTAACGCTGTCTTTTTAAACGAGCCTGTCTCAAATGGCGAGTCTGTCACTCGCGTACTGTAACAGATCACAAAGACGGTAAATGAACCTATTATGTGAAGCAACACCGTTATTTCATTTACCTAGCTAAGCAGTAGCTAAATAGGTATAAGTAGTATGAAATTCTTGTCTTTTTTGTGATCTATCCGGGTTTACTTTTAACTAATCACCTTTTTTGTCATTTTTGTTGTTTGCCAACTCATTAACCGTCAATACAGCTATGCCAGTCTACCGCTGGACATACGCGTCTCTCAAGCTGCGCCATCACACCCGGTTCTCCGCCTTCCGCTAGTAATCTGTCCAAATAGCAAATGTAGTATGAAGAAAACGTGTAACAATGATTTTAAGTAGGTATTTTTCAAGCTCTGCCTATAGCTCAATTTATGATTTAATGTGTAAAACTACTAACTAAAACCGATAAAAACTTGATTGATAAACCTTAGCATAGCCTTTAACCATTCAACTTTGAAAGAACTCTATTTCAGCAGATCTCATCGAAAGTAAAAACTAAACTATTATAATTCTGAAAATATTTAAATAAAATGTTATTATTTTCAATAAATTCGAGCATTGCTACATTTTTGATACTTTGCTGTCATTTTCAGGATCAACCGAAAGAATTATTGTACTCAACAATGCATGGCTAAACAACTTATTGAGAGGTGGTGAGCTAAAAATAAGTGTACTTATCTATTACATTAAGTTAGATATCCGAAAAACAGGCTGCGAACGTAGGCCGTGGGCGTGTGGACAACTGTTGAACGCATCTGCGTCTTCTTACTCCCTGGTGTCGTATATACGTCGGAGCGGCCGAGCCGCGCGCTCATTCCTGTCTCGACACCGCCCGAGGCAGCCGTTTCTGCGATTATTCGCAACCGCAACTTACGTCGCGCTGTAGTCATGATCTGTTTTTTTCGATCATTATTTTTAGTTGTCACCGGAGTTCTGTTAGTGTCTGCAGCTGATACTGAATTCAGGGATGAGTTGCAAGTAGTGGCAAAGCAGATAGATCTGCTTAGGACTCTGCACAAGACGGAAATCAATCAGTTGAAAAAGGAAATCCACGAATTAAAGTAAGTGAAAAAAATCTTGTTTTTTGATGACATTGAAAAGGTCTGATTGTGGCTCACTGGATTAGAAGATTCCGTGCTTCAAACTTCGTGAGTTTCCATTATTTAATTTTCAGGACGATATTTGAAAGTTAGCTGACTCGGAGTTCTTCAGCGATATTTTGGCGCGCTAACGCATCAGGTTTCACGCGCTTCGTCACTTCTTATAGAGCCGTAAATTATTTAAAAACAAAAAAAAAAAATTAAACCGACTTCAAAACTGTAATTTATTTAATTTAAAAAGGTGACAAGTAAAAGTTTAATCTTTAAAAATATCTAAACTAAATATACCAAACAAATTGAAACATTACATGGGTCGAATTGCTAACCTCCTTTTTTTGAAGTCGGTTTAAAATGTTCGGCCTAAAAGTTTTACAACACTTGCTTTATTATGCTTTTTTGCGGCCATTGCGATTTGATTTAATTGCCGGGGCGCACTTCGAAAGTTATTTCTCTGATAAATACTGCATTTTTTAATTTATTTTGTTGTTCTTATTATTTAGAATTTACTGTATAATTGATGATATATTATTTTAAACTAATATTTTGTTGGATTATAATATTTTGCTATCTTTTTTTATTCTAATTAATATATTCGTTTACCTATTCATTTTTATTACTTACTTTTTACATTTTCAATTATTTCTTTAAAAAAGCTAAGTATTATTACTGTTTAGCAAATTAGAAATTAAATTCAAAACTTTGAAATCGGCATAACTATCTCCACTCTCACCTCATAGATATGTGAAAAATACATACATGATTAAAAATAGTCACCTACATGAAAAATGATGTGGGTACGTATAATGTAAAGGCACTAAACAAAGGGGTCTGCGCAATAGATTTAAGCATCCCACAATGTAACGTCTTTACGGTTTTGGTTATCGTCGATGATTGGGTCCTCCTTACATTATACATTATTTATGAGCAATCATGTTATTTCCTTTTGGTAGGCAGTCTAACCTTTTATAAATGTATCTCTCAGAAATACAATAAATTTATTGATAAGTTGAATTTTTTGCGGTGGTAAGAATCTTCTTATATTAAAAAGATTAATAAAAAATTAACGGCTACGGCGCATGCTCTCTTTAAAGCCGGTGAAGTACATAAGGGCTTGCAAAGCACATCGAACATTCACTAGAGACGTTCGGAATATTTCTAACTGAATGAACATTAAGGAACTTCTTTTAATTTGGGGAACATCGTACATTCAGGTCATTTGATTGCTCTTTAGAGTGAACTGGGTTGTAATCCCTGTCTGCCAATTGATTATGCAGTGGTTGACATCACTTGCAGTCAGTCTACAGTGCTCGCCATTAATGTAGTTTCTGATCCTTACTACATATTAGCTAATTTAAGTTTTAAATGGTTCTGTTTTTGCACACAGGTATATTCTCTTTTGCAAATGATAGGCAATTGAGTAAAACGGGTTGCTTCTAGGAAATGTATATTCACTACAAAAGTGCTTTTAAGACATTATGTGCATGATTTCTTTTTTTTTCTTTTTTTTATCTTTTACGTCTCACGAAAGTTGTAACTGCAGAACGTTACTGTAAAAAAAAAGGAATTTTAAAAATATTGACCCTGATAATCCCAACTCTCGCCCTGTTTCGTTTGATCCATGATTTTTTACCCACCCTGTATAGAATCACAGCTGGTGTACAAAACAACGATGGTAATTAGTTCCAATCTAAGTGATTATTGCAAGATTTTATCCTTCCCACTTTTTATAATGGTTCTTTTTACTGCCTACCCTCAACCCAAACCGGAAGGAATAAAAAGAGCCTCATACAATATTGAATTGCGTTGTAATTGTTCAACCGTCTCCAGACCTCAGTATTGTGTCCATCTTTATGAATTAATATATTCATTCGTAAAGACTACGAGAGGCGATACTGAGGGATCGCAGATAGTCAGCGCCTAGAAATTAACTTTCAATACACTTTTACGAAAACTGGTTCGTATCGCACTACGATTAGGTTTAACATGCAATGGTTTTCACACGCGTGGATTTTACATATTTTTTCACACACGAGCGGAAAAAAAAGTTCCGCAGATAACTAAACTTATACTAAGTCCGAATGGGTTCAATGACTATACTCGGCGGTGAGTGTCTTTTTTTTAAATTTCGGCAAAGAGATATGCGTCTTTACGGCGTAAATATTTTTTTAGCTTTTAAATTGTGTTTATAAATAGAATATCACAGATAAACATGATTATTTAAAACAAATATTTACTTTTACGAACAAATTAACATTTATTTGTGTTCTAAATTATTTGAATTTTCTATTTTTCATATTAGGCTGTTTAGGCATCATACCTTTGCTTGAAAAGTGCGGAAAAAATGCAAATTAAATCATAGTTACATAATAATTCCTGACAAAAATACTTTCCGTTCTAATATTTTATTTCTTCGAAAATGTATTGAAAAACGTCGTTTGATACACGTTGGGATTTGTTACTGCAGTTTTCGACTCCGTAACACCCTCGGTTGCTGCCTCGAATGCAATACAAACAAAGTTTCCCCTTTTCTATCAAAATGTACTATTTCTACGTCATGAGCTACTTATTTCAAAAAGTTAGTGCTTTGCTTTTCTTTTGCATACTGCAGGAGGACTTGACATAAACATCACGCCTGTAATCCCTGAAGGCTTAGGGAAAGGTGTTCTTAATAGTACACCCACATTTCACCAGTTAAGTTTAAGCCCAGTTATGTTGATGCTATCAACCAGGTACAAATCCAGACTCCGTAGCTGCTGCTGACAAATTCCTGATGAAAAAACCCAATAGTAATTGGTCTGACCCGGGAATCGAACCCAGGACCTCATGCTCAGCAGTCGCGTTTGCGACCACTAGACCAACGACGCTGCGCAAAGCAAAGAACTTGACAAAATATCACAAATATCAAATCTCGTACCTACGATGCCTAAAGTACAGATAAATTGCATATTTGACAAATAGCAGCTTGAACAGCATAGGGGGTCGAGCGCGCAGGTGTCTCCGTGAGAGTGTGATACACGATACAAATGACATCACTACGTGACATCGCCCTATTCATAATACCACCGAGTCATGTCGAGTAATTTCTCCACTCCGACGAGCCGTCTTGTAATAAATAAATAATTGATTTTGTCTCCTTAACGCCTCGGATAAGGGTTGATATAAATTGGAGCGGCTAGACTTGTCAGGTGTACCTCATAAAGTAATCTTCTCATCGCCCCGTATTTCTGAAAAGGGTGTTTTGACCGAACCTGTTTTTTTAAACGTGGAGTAATTGTTAGAGAAGCCTAAAAGTTTACTAGGAGGAATTAGGAAAGTTTGCAAATAAGTTGCGGAGATATGTACCGCCTCCTTGAAACAAATACACCAAATATTATCAAACAAAACGAAAGGTTTACAAGATTAAAATTTTCCGAAGCGGAGTTCGTTAGTATTTGGCAAAAACAACAAAACAATTTCAAACTTATTAAGCTCTTGAATCGAGAACGGGTCAAGAGTGATTTTTACGGCAGAAAGGGAATCCACACTGACCCTAGAGAAGGTGTTACGGGGTTCTCATGTTTACACAAGTGATTGTTCTCGACGGCTCGGCCAAATAATATACTTATTAATGCACAGAAACTAGCGGGTTCATCCACATACAGACTCATTGAGAATATCTCGATTAATGATTAATTAGCATTAATTTCCAAACAGACACATTTCATGTATCGGAATAATCGTGTTCGTAGTATGTACTCCGTATTTACCGTTGTTTGCGTATAACATAGAGGTCTCGAGGCTGTATGTAGTTTGCTCGATTGATTCAAGTGGCCACAAAGCCTGCGAGTTCGGAAAGGATTGAAGGAGTTCCTGTAGCGGGGCATTAAAAAGTGTTGGTGTTGGCTCGAGGGCTGAGGGCGCTAGGGCGTGTCTCGACGTCGCTTACAATAGGTGCCGCGGCTGCAGGCTACGGAGCGGTATTGCCTCACGCCCGAGGCTTTGAAGTCTTGCGAGACGTGTCATAATATAAAACTTGTAAACGCAGGAGAGGTTCGAGATCGGGAAGCAAGGGCCTCTTCACGCGATCCAGGCCATCTGATCGACACGATTATTCCTCTTCGTCTTTCCCTTGGGGATTTATAAAGGACATCGCCGTTTTTATTATTTCTTTCTTGATACTCTGTTGAAAAATTAAGTCTCGAGGGCCGCTCGATATGATGCGCACTTGCTAACGAATTCTATTTCTGTTTTGGTATTCATTATTTTGAAAACGAAAAAAAAAACATTTAATTTTATAAGCCTGTAAGTGTAAGTACTTCGGGGTCTGAATTATAATTGATTTGCACGCTTAGTGAACTTAGGTTTTTGACCCATTTAATATACGAGTAATATAATATGTAGCTCACTTAACATTGTTACATAAGGCTAGCGTTCAGCACTAAGTTCCTTCACAATGCTTCACAGACATCGGTGTCAGGCTTTATTTCCGGTTTGATGAGATTCCCCGAGAGCTCTCATAATGCACATAAAAGCAGACTGTGAACGTTTGACGATCAAAAAGGGTCTCTCTGACATTTCTAGAGCTCGGGTGGTATTTTTTAACACATTTTCCATAAATCTTGCTTGAATGCAAATTATGAACGTCGAAAGCCGTTTGTAACGCGTCCCTTCTCATGCATCATATTTACTGTGGCGGTAGCTAATGTGACAGGACATTTTTCGAGTTGTCACTTCCAAAATATACGTCTTACCTATCCACCATAACAGCTTTTAGGTGTTTAAGTTAATAATAATACATCCATATCAACATATTTTTAGCATATCCACGAATGGTAAGAGATTGTTACACCATAAATGTTGGTACGAATAATTGGCAGTAAATTAAGCTCTATCTATGAACACCACCTGCGAGTAGTGAGGAGTAGCTCGTGTGGACTAGTTTAAACCTTATCCTCGAGGATAAAGATTTAAAATGAATCGTTTATGAAAAACGTAGCTATAGGTAGAATGTGCCATCCCGTGTGCCAGATGAGTTTGCATCTGGGAACTGCAAAGGTACGTTTGCATACTTGAAATTCAACGTCGCCAGCTGTTGCTCATCGATTTTTATTAAGTCTCTGTTTATTTTTACATGAAGGACGACAACAACCTTTAGTTACCGCGGTCGCATCGAGTTAATAGCGAACATATTGTAATTGTTATTGTATTATTAATGGGTTCGTGAGATAAATGTGTTTTCATGAAGACCATTTTTGCTGAGTACATTTGGTTAGTCCACGTGTTGAATATCAGTTGCGTTGCTCATAATAATATTTTATTTTTATAAAATTGTACGTTCGAATAATTTTCTTGTGAATTGTTGTAGTAGTCTTTAATAAACAACAAATATCGCCAGGGCGGTTAGGTTAATTTTGTACCTCCAATAGAGCTATTTCTTTTTAGTTTATTTTACGCTCCTGTTCTTTTTAACTTGCGTTGGCACTTCACAAAAATGTAGTAAGTAGCAATAAACGGAATGTTTGAATTTATTTATTTTTTAGTGATGGCGTGCATGACTCATTCTTTTAGTAAAAGACCGTCGCACTGATTGCAGCGACCGATCTAGAACTAGATACGTCAAAATATGGCTAGAAGCAAGTCAAATTGTCATTTACAATGGATGTAATTTCCACTGCAACTTTGAATAGAATGACTAGCACTATTGAAAAAATCTGTTGAAATTGTAGCGTAAACTGAGCCTTATTTGTGAATTTTACAGTTATTTTGCATTTGAGCTTACATCTGTGAATCGCAAGTAGGTGCCGATTCCAATTACTTATGTAACTCAAATGAATTGGACAGCTACCCTTTACGGAGACATTAAACGTGATTTGTCGATAACAGTAAATTAATTAGTAACATCTAAAACGTTGCGTGCAAGTTACAGACAGATTCTGTTATAAACACGAATTGCTTGATTAGCTTATGTTATAGTCTGACCGAATCGAGGCAGATATACCTATTTGACAAATGCCATCTTCGGTACTGTTTAGGTTGAGTTTAATATTTCATTCTAAGTTAAATGGCACTTTTACTTATGATTAAAGAACAAAGGCAGCTTACCACACAAACTGGGAACCACACTTAGAGTTCGCGTACATTTGTGAAAATACTCTCTAAAGATAGGTCTTGGTCAAATTAAGATAAAAGGTAATCACAGCATATTTTTATACTATTGGATTTGGTTAGAATATTATAATTCATAACCACACTAGTCGCGCGGGCAAAATCAGGACTAACTAACGCCGCCATATTTTTTTTAATACATTTCACAACTGTTTACTAACAGCGCTCTCCTGTCAACCTCAATGGAGCGTCAAAAGATCCATATAATACTGTATATTACGATAGACAACTACGCACAACAACGTCGCCCGTAATGTCATTCAAAAATATTTTCATTATACAAAATTTTATTAAAAGTACGTACAATTTAAGGACTGTCTAATTATTTGGCTTGCGAAACCTGCACTTGCACAACTTATCGCATTGCCTTATGATTTTGGCCGCAATTACACTAGCCATCGCAATGGAATTCATACAAGCTTACAATTGCAGTTTGAAGACGGGCGTACGTGACCGCGTTCATTTAAACTTGGTCGTTTGACGAATTCCATAGACAATCGAATTCGGGCGAACGACCATGTGTAATTGCGCCATGTACTAGGCAAAATGAAACATTAATTTTAAGCAGCTTATCATTAAATTCTTAGAAGAACTTCTTCAAATAACTGAGCGGCTAATTATGACATCTTCTATTTTGATAGACGATATAACTTTGAATGTTGCTATTTAAGCTAGATTCTCAAAAAAAAAACGTTACGTACGTACTTCACGTTTTAAATAACAGCAGTCACTAATTTATTTACAAAAAAAGCACCTTCATCCTCTATCCTATTACCAATTAATAAAACTTTGCTGTGCCCAACAGGGTCCATAATTGATTCAATGTTTTAACATACCAACTGTTTTATTTAACATTATGGAATGCAATAAAGTATTGAGTATTGAGTATTTAATAGCATGATTATTTAGTAACATGAAACATGTTGCGAATCGAATAAGAGGCTGGCTTAAAAGCAAAGATCCTATTTGTGTTTCCAAAGATAGGAAGAGTCTTAAAACAAAATATATAAACGTCTCATGATATGCATGATTGCTACGAGCAAAATCCTGCTAATTAGTATTATTATAGAAATAGAAATTCCATTTTCTATTGAATATGGTAACTCAATTGCATCCGTCACTGTTTCTACGTTTCGATATTGCAAATGATTATGATATGGCGTTTAGATGTTCAGATTTAGTCAAATATTATTTTCTTCTTTTTTTACTTTGTGCAGTTTAAAAAAAAAGATATGACATGGAAAAAAAGGCCTTTAATTGCTTCATATAATGTACACACTTTCATTGATAAACGCTTCTAAAATTAAGAGAGCCCCATTCAGCCGATCTTCTTTTTCTGCGAAGTTAGCCACTCGAGTAGAGGGATGTGCTGAACATGGAAATAAAGTCAGTTAAAGGCAGACATCTCTCGAAGAGCTGGAATATTTGTTTATAGGCACTTTATCATCATCCAACAAGCTTATCCCAATTGTTGGCCAGCCTAGCTTAAGCTTCTAGTAAAATATTTATATCTTACTAAGAGCGGCTGCCGCTTATCGTGTTCTAATATCGTCTGATATACATATAACTAAGTTTATAAAGAGGTTTCACAACATTCCATCCGACGCGGCACAGCTGAAGATAGATATGGGACATTTGCAGAAAGATAACATTAAACAGCATTGAGTTAAATTGAATTGAATAGAGAAGAGTTGAATTGAATTCCAGACAAGAATTTAATACAAAAGAGTTGGATTGAATTGAAGTGTCGATTGCAATTTGCAAAAAGGTCACCCTTCTGTCGTTTTATGGCGCACTCTCATTGAAGCTTTCGGGGTAAAACGTTTACTCATGTAAAAAAACGGCCAAATCCGTGTCGGAACACGCACTGTGATGGGTTCCGTGTTTAAGATGAAAAGACTGTGAAAAACAAAGTTATATGTGTAGGTGTAAAATCTAAAATATTGCATACCTGAAAGACTAATGACTTAACGGCTGAGTCACTTAGCAACATCATAGTCTATTAAATTATGGGTCTAAAAAATCCCTACATGCTTTTTTGTATTCCATTATTATTTTCATCCCCCGGTAGATAACATTTATGGGGAGCGCTACCCATAATTATATTTCACCATTGTTTAGTAGTGCACAGAATACACCGTCTTTCTGATTTTCACCGATATAGAGCAAATAGTCTCCGGTTGAAATGGCTGTGTGATATCTGAACAAAGAAATTATAAGGGTTCCGTTTTTGCGATTTGGCCTACGGATCTTCAAAAGAGGGGGAACAATATGTTATCATGTTTGAGCATGTTCACAGCCGTTCACATTTTCCTTACAGGAGCAGGGTACAACGGGACGTGCTCCAGGCTCCTGTCTCACATGCCTTACAATAATATTGTAGGACACGATTTCTTGCATGCCACTTACGATCCATGTCTCAGCTTTACTAGGCGTTCATTCGCCGAATTTACATGTGAAAAAATAAAAAGATTCTCACACTAGCTCCTTCGTTTTTATCCACGTCGCTCTCGCGAAGCTAACGTAATATTTTAGAGCTAGATATGGGTTCTGTATATTTATATCAGCCCCTCTTTGGTCGTAAAAGGAAATGAACACGTTTAAGTATAGAAGCCTTTTTACTTGTTCAAATACATTTAATAAGATGTATACACGGGAATTCTCTGAAATGGGGACTCAGAAGAATATTATATGGATCCGAAAAATTTAGCAAATATTAAACCACATCGAAATGTTATACTTTCTATTAAATACATACAATTTGTGTATATTATGAATATTATTGCAAATTATATTTATTTGTTAGATCAGACAGTGCAATGCCAGTTTGTTAGGTACCTAATTGCCTTTCTTTTAAAATGTCAATTTCGCTAAAAGCTTTAAGTTTAGTTCAACCTAAGCGATGCTTCAGGTTTTAATAGCAGCTAATTACAACACATCACCCTCGTTGTTATATATCTTCAGCTTTATATAAATCGAGCAAAAACATAACGAACTTAATTAAAAATGCTAAAAATAAAACTAAACGTTCCCAGTGACTAGACGTTACCTTGAGCTGGTTTAAAGCTAGCGTATACATACTAAGTCTAGGTACAATACATAGGTATCATATAAGTGTAGGTCCCACTTACTTCAAGGTAGTAATTTTACATCTACTCAAAATAGACGAAATCAAATCCATATCGTTAGTACGCAACACGCTATGGGGGTGAACATCTGGCGTTGATGGGATGTTTATTTATATCCCGACCGGAAGTAGTGTGCTACGAGCCCACATCCGGTCGTAGCAAATGGCGCGCGTGCGCATACTACGCCAAATATGGTCACAAACATTCCTAGAAAAAAAAAACTGCACATCAAGTTTTTTTGAACCGTATGAAATGTTCACAACTCTACACAATACTTATCTCTTCGGCGTTATTTTTACTTAACACACTTGATTATGCCTAACACCTAAAATAATTATGATTTATCTACTAAGTAAATTCCTTGCGACCTAAGCGAAATACCTACAAAGTGTAGCCCTTTCTTTGCTGAAGAAATCTCGAAACGATTTTCAGCTCTAATTATCTCTGTTAATTAGGGAAATAGTTAGCGGTCGCAAGATCTGTAAAACGCTAAAATGCTAGAGGTTTTCCTTTTCATCTTATAAAATACGTTTTACAGGATTTTTTGAAAATACAGCCGTTCTTAAATTTCACCTTTCTTTCCGTAAATTAAAATTTACTATCGTTCCCGTCGTCGGAACCCGGACCCTCGGCCTCATGTAAAAGGACGGACATTATTCAACTTCTAATGTCTAACAGAAGGCAGGTGCTATTTCTAATGACGGTCATTCTGTTTCGACGGCATTTGGCCAACTGACAATAGTTGAGTTGCCTAAAAGAGGCTCTGGACTACATTGAAACAAGGGCCAAAATGCTCGGCTGGCGTGGAGGCTCAATTTGAACCTTTTTTTTTATAACAGCGATGTTTATCAAGGAGTTCGCCCACACTTTTGTTATAAGGGTGATATCCGAATTGATTTTTTTTTCTAATACCTTTGAGGAGCACATGGCATCCTTGCATCTGCCGTTACAATGAAAGGTTTTCGAGAACTTTTTTTACGCCGCCAGGTGTAATCTTTCTTCGATTGTACCCGTATCCCGCCACTTATAAAAACTGTTTCGGTAATTACAGAGTATTCAGTTGCATTATAGGCGTGTGTTGCGGACATTTTATACAAAAATTTAAAGCGATTTTTGGCAACTGTTACGGTTGAAGGTTGGAGTTGAATAATTTATTATTGGCTCCCAATAAATCAGTGAACAAAACACTGTTTCATACATTACATTTTTATGGCTAAATGAGTGGAAGAACGTTGACTGAAACCAACAACCGCTTTGTCTATTAATACTTTGCAGACATTTCATTTCATTATTTAACACGGAATCTTAGATTCTTTATAAGGACTGCCCTAAATTAACGGCTCGGGCACGTGGCGTGGCTCAAACCGCACTCCGCCGTTATTATTCGCCTTTACTGAAAACCGAAGTCCAATAAAATATAATTTACATTTAAACTTCTCTGAAAAAAGCAATTCGGCGCTCTCCCCAAATTGTTAATTTTAATAATGCCTTCGGAATGCTGCTCGCTATCCTTCGCGTTTGGAGATTATTGCCGCCATAAAAAGTGCTGTACTACAATTTCCTTTAATGTCTGGAAAAGTAACAAATCGACTCTATAGCATAGGAAACGTTAACGAGGTAACTAACAAACTTAATTAGGAATATACAGGCGAATTTGTGCCCACACTGGCTTCCACGAAAACTAGGCCGGTCACGGCACTTACAGGTAAGAATCGCGTGGCGTGGAAAAATATATTTGACACATACCACATACGTGTCATCATCACCATCTGCCTAGTCGGGTCGGCTTCCAGACAGGAAGCCGACCCCAACATAGTTGGGAACAACCGGTTGCAGCTGAATACCAGTATTTTACATGGGGCGACTGCCTGTCTGATCTCCACAACCCAGTTAATACTGGGTAATACGATACCCTTTAATAAGACTGGTTGTCAGACTGACTGACTACCTGTGACGACTGTCAAAGATCCACAAATGACAGCCGGGTCCAACGGCTTAACGTGCTTTCCGAGGCACGGAGGAAAATTGGTATGTAATGGGCAGTCACCCATCCACGGACCAACCTAGGCAAGCGCGACTGAACCCTAAGATCGCGAGCGGCTGTTATTATTTAGCCACGAGCTCCTCCACCATACACGTGTCACCTCTAACTATGTAAATGATTTAGGTGTGATCTGACTAAGATACGAGCGTGTCGTACTGAGCACTGACTGTACCGACGTTGGTGCCAGGCTCAACGTTACGAAATCTAGTTTTTAGAAATAGACTTCGATTAAATGAGGGAGAATGGGTAATGAAGGTGTGACCCGCGACGCTTTCAAAGTACGGCTTATAAATGTATGAATTCTGACATATTACACAGAACATTTTTCGACATTAATAGGTGTTTATCGAGGAGAAGGGCCATACCTGCCTGTCCCTTAGGCTTTGTAAAGGTATTTCAGTATCGTTTTCAGTTTAAAGTTGATCAGCTAATTGAAGAGTTCGAAAGTCTTTCCTTAGAAAGTTATTTCAGCTGAAAGTTCCAAGTATCTGGATTCATATAAAGGTCTTAGTTTTATAGTGTTCTCAGCAGTGGCGAAGATTCCACATAACTCGATTCCTACCGGATTCCCTTTGAAAAATGGCACAGTCAGTATTCTATAGACAAATAATATAATCAGATTAAAGATATGTGCTCCGGCTTACCTGTGACAAAAATTGACCCTTCGCTACTAGTTTTGAGAGAATACTTTTGCTAGTGCCATTTGTATAAATTAAAGCATTTTGCGTAATAATTTTTAATATAAAAATAAATTTTGTTTGTTTTAAAAATAATTAACAAAGTAAATGTTCAATGTTTCCAATTTGTTTGGTGGTCTGAGAAGCCGTCAACAAATGAGATTACATTTTATTCCGAGAACGAGATATTACTTGGAAAAGTCGTCGTCCTTGCTATTAAGAATAATAAACATTAAGAAATTGTTGACGCTAAATAATATAAAAGTGAATTTCAGCAATAAAGCTGAACGCGATCAGCAAGTATAAAGCGGATTTACGAGGAATGATGACACTCTTTAACGCGGCTTCTTCTTCTTTTAGATATGCTGATCTCGTTCAGGTCCAAAGGTGACACTCATCCAGTCTTGGGGCGAATGATATGTACTAAGAGTGGATAATTCTATCTACTGTCCGGGCTCACTCGGTTCGTTATGCCAACTTACTTGCTTCTGTTATGCTGATTCCGCAAACATCATCATCATCATCAGCCTAGCTTTTTCCCAACTATATTGGGGTCAGCTTCCAGTCTAACCGGATGCAGCTGAATACCAGTATTTTACATGGAGCGACTGCCTATCTGACCTGCACAACCCAGTTAATACTGGGTAATACGATACCTCTTGGTAAGACTGGTTGTCAGACTTTTTGGGCCACTGACTACCTAACGACTGTCAAAGATCCACAAATGACACCCGGGACCAACGCTGAACGTGCTTTCCGAGGCACGGAGGAAACTCTGTATGTAATGGGCCGTCACCCATCCACAGACCAACCTAGGTAGGCACGGCTTAACCTAAAGATCGACCCGAGCTGCTGTTATTATTAAGCCGCGAGCTCCTTCCGCAAACATCATGAATCATAATCAACCTTAATAACAAAAAATTAGTTGTGCAAACGAGAAACTACCTACAGCACCTGACATCGTTATGTCCGGTATTCGATACAGGAAGATTAAATACCTACCTTTGCTTACATTTTGGTGGAAGTAACTCGTTATCTTCACTCACTAAATAAATATTGTACATTTGCTAGCCCAGCACGAAACGTAATAGGTAAATAAAGATATTTGTATTGATAAACTATCAATATCGATTCTGAGTAAAAGCTTAGGCACATGTACATTTTTTTCTTTAATATTACAGTTTTACAAACTCATGCCAGTCTTTAAAATTTTATGGTGTCGTAATTTGGGTCAGCTCTATTTGCCCAAAAAATATAAACATTTCACAAACAGCATAGCATAACATTGAAACCATCGCAGCGTATCCTTTTTTTTTTGTAATTTCGGGTAGTTTGCGTTCTATAACACATTGGGATATTATGTAAATGCTAGTATTGAATAATTAGTAAGTGCTATTATAAAATGGAACCGGAAGGTTCGCCATACTCGCCATGGCAGGAGACACGGCGCTGCTTGTGCGCTGTTGCGTAACATTGCATCCTGCACCCGCTCATATGCGCCTCTTGTATGAGACACGCTTGTATAAACATGAATATAGTATATTGAAATAAAAACTTAATTTTTTATTTAAAAGAAGCTTCGTCAATTATCTGGACGACGAATAAAATTATTTGACCGCAGTTATAATTACGTACAAAATTGCAACATAATTTGATATCGGTATGAGACAGTAAGTCTCAGATTTGGAAACATGATCATTCCATAAATATTATCATTCCATAAATATGATCAGTCCATAAATATGACCACTCCATAAATATGACCACTCCATAAATATGATCATTCCACAAATATGATGATTACATAAATATGATCATTCCATAATTCAATATCAAGTAAATCCTTGCTGAAAAGAATGTTCAGAAACGAATTTTCTTAGTTAATATCCATTACTCAGTAGCATCCCGGAGCTGCGGAGGCTGGACTTGTGCCCGGTTGATGGCAACTCGCCACATGTAAATAACATATCTCGAGATATGTACCTGTATATCTTTGCGTACCCTTCGGGCATAACAGACTTATGTAATAAAACCATTAAAAATTATATTTGGACGTAATATTCTTGTCCAACAGACAGACATCGAACAGCGGCTCCGTCGTAAACAATCATGAACGCAATGAACGGGCTACCCTGCAGTGGGCCAAGCGTTCCATGGAAGAAATCCGCGTAGAAATGCGCGAACTGGAAGAGAGCGTGAACAACTCCGTGTTACTGCGTCAACTGCACGTAATCAGGAACGAGGTTTGTACTCAATTTCAATATCATAAACATAATCAGCGTATAACGTTGTTGATGCTGAGATACAGAAAGAGCCCTGTATCTCTATATCTTACCGGGCTTGGTTTGGATTGGCATCTTGGTGGTTGTCACTGGTCTTCGAATACAGTATATCTACCGTATAGCTTTTCTTTCCAGCGAAGTTGTCGCTCTTGACTTCTCCAGAAAATGATATTAATTATAGGTTTCCCTATATTTCTGTTTCACAAACTATCTCCACCTTTTTGGGGAGTGTGACGACAGTGTCAATTACCTAATTCTATTTCAACCACAATAAGTATCATTCTAATAAAACACACGTTAAAGATAATCCTATAATTGCTCCAACGTCTTTCTTTGTAATATTGTCGAAGTGTAGCCGTGTAGGCGGAAAACGTTGCCATAATCCAACTAACGAACTCCAGACATCTGTAAATCCGCTGGTAGATTCTTGCCTTTGCGCCGGAGGTTATTAGTGAGAAATAACGAGGCAATTATAATAAATATTAATTGGAAGGAAGTCTCGTCTAATGGCTGCAGAAAAATAGTACATTTTCTATTGTCACTTACACTTACAAACGAACGTTTTGCGTTCATTATTAAGATCGTACATCGCGGATGCGGGTAACGTTGTGCGCCGTCTAAATAATAAAGGCAGTCATTCAGTATTCTCTTTTAAAACATTTTCTTTTTCCACAGTTAAAACAAGCTTTAATGGAGGCTACGGAATTCGCTCAGATGGCTCGCACACAGGAAGCTAGGATCGACAAGTTAGACAGCGAGGTGGGCCGCATGAAGTACGAGGGACAGCAGATGAGGACCATGATCGCTGAGCAGCGCACACATCTCGGCAAGCTCTCCAAGGAGGTATGTCTTAGTTTAAACAGGTGTAATTTTAAAATTAGATACAGGGCGAAGAAAACGAGTGGTGGTATCGAAGTTTAGGAAACGAAATAACTAAAAGCCTCATCTGTCATGTTGCACGAAAATGCAGTAAACGAGAAACAACATATTGATATTTATTATATTTTTTTTATTTATTTCGATATCCATTGCATTAAAGGAAAGCTTTCAAATCTTATAGTAGTTAACGATATCATTGAAAACGGTAACATAATACCATAACTGCGAGCAGAAGAGCAGGTGGTGCTCCTTTCTAAGCCAAGGTGTCAGGGGTGCAAGAATTAGGTAGAAAAATATCGCAGTTTCGACCCCAGCAACTACGAAATTTAACCTATATGTATAAGTATATGTATGTATTTGAGCGTATAGTCATAGTCTTCTTTATGAAGACGAAGATGAAGAAGAAGAAGAAGACTATGGTCTTCTTCTTCTTCTTCATTACGAGTTCATTACATTAATTAAAATAATTGATAACCGATTTCTGAGTAGAATGCATAAATCATCATAAAAAAATTAATCAGAATCTACTACTTTTATTGAAATTCGCACATGAATACCACATGAACGGATTCCAATAAGTTAATGTTTTCCAAAAACATTTCAATCCGATTGATATTTAATCAGAATCACAAATGATATTCCGCAATACATTACATACGCGGAAATATTAAGTAATTCATTTGGACACGACTAGGTTTGTCACATTCCGTTGAAATTTGCTGAAAATAGAGTTGTCAAAACATATTGTAATAGGTGCTACGAGAACAACAAAGTTTCCACTTCGAACGCAGTCATTTGGATCAAACTTTTGATGTGAAACATCTATAGCCGCACGTAAAACCGATTTCTGGCGTGGCGACGCATGCCGTGGCGACGCGTAGCCTTTTGACTTTGACTTTTGTAACATACTTCAGTTACCATCGACCAATTGTCACAGTAATACCGTCCTCAGAGGCAACATCGAATATAACTATTACCGAAGTCACTGATTAAACGAATTAAGTAGTCACGATTTGAAATAAATTCGTAAATTGTATTTAATGAAAATAAATGTTTATTCAATAAATAGTCATCGTTATCTGAAAAAAAATCGTAATATTTTATTTTATCATTATGACATATTTAGTTCCTATCACAATCTGTTCTTTTCTGCATATTATTTTTACAAAATAATGTCGATGTTTCACATCTGCCAGGCGTCCCGTGACGACTCACATTTTTTAAGTTCTGTACTATGGGTAGATACCATAGTCCAAAAATAGTACTTGTATGACAGTTAAGAACTTAAATTGTAAGTAGTAAAGTTTTCGCAACCTTATGGTAACGATTAAAGATTACCTTGGATTACGGTCACCACTATTGAAGTGGTTTAAATTTGAATTTAGATAAAGTTTACTTATTCTTCTACACTACATTACATAATCAGATCGATAAGACAGCCGTCCTGAAGGACAGAATAATTAATTTGCAATTTAACTCAGTGTGGATGAAGCAAACCTATTAATATAACTCTAAGCCAAAACTCAGTTACAAAGTGATATTTGTAGTCAGATTTGTCGTTGATTACTGTGTGCAAGATATACAAATTGCCAGGGAACGCAAACACTACAAATAACTACGTATATTTGTGGGAAGTTGGACGAGGAGCGAGTCGAGCTGCACTCCTTACTTATGCAGTAATAACATAGTTCAGAATGTTTACTGTAATATCATTTTAACTTAATGAAATGAAAATACCAAAACAAACGTTTATACAAGATCCCAGGCGTACCTACTGCAATAGCACCGGACCGCCTTCAGGAAAACACCACTGGTCACGGCATAGACGTGTTGAGGTAGATAAATTACAACGCCAACAATCTGTTCCTCAAACACGATGATAACATTTTAATATCATACGGAACCCTCCTGCAACCTGTCGCAAAAGGGTCTGTAGGAAGCTCTATTACTATTCGAACCCTACATTTACTCAAGATATTTCACAATTTTCTTTATCAGACCGTCCCTTTATTTCTAGAGAGGTATAAACTTCACGTAATCAAATTTAATCCATTAAAACAATTTGTTCGGGATTTGTTTTGTGTGTCACTAGTTTCATGTTTTCCGAAGGTTTCAGTTGTCGAGAATTCGGACAAATAACAGAGCATAATTTGAAATATTGGGTTACGAGTAAATATAGAGGCCGATTTTCTTCTTCTCGAATCATGTTTCTTAAGCAAAACCAAATTAAATGTTTTAATTAAGTGGTTTATTTACACCAATTTAATTACAATTAAAACGAGTTTCCGCAAATCATTTTGATTGTTCTAGTTTTTTGTCTAAAATGTTATGTACACATTTTAATTGTTTCAATTTAATATTGCGAATTGCCTCCTCTTGCACGAATGACGGCTTGCATGCGACGTTTTAATGGCCTCATCAAGATTTTGATGTCCTCTTGAAGGATTCGGTTCCTTTCTTCCGAAGGGCAGTGTCCAGGTCTCCTAATGTTGTAGGGACTGAATTACGGGCTCTACTTTTTGTTTTAGGGTGTCCCACATGTGCTATAGGCTTGAGTTTAGGGTTTCTTGCTGGTCACTACATAACCCGATTGCCGACCTCCTCAAAGTAATCGGTGGTGTTGCGCGCTACGTGTGGTCGTGCATTATCATGCATTCATTCAAAGTTCTCTCCAATATAGCTGGCACATGGTACCACATGATCTTCTTAGATCACTGTGATGTAGCGTGCTGCAGTTAAAGCACCTCGTTGTGCAGTCAAAGATATCCCAACCAAAAACATTACAGAGCCCCCACCATAACTGACAGTTTCCTCATGCAACACTGGGTACAACGTTCACCTGGCCGTCGCATGACATTACGGCGTCCATCAGAACCGTATAAAGTCATTTGACTCTCATTACTAAACAGAACTGACTCCCATTGGCCTATGGTCCAGTTTAAATTATAACGCACAAATTGAAGTCAGGTTTGTTGATAAGCTGTGGTCCTGTTGCTGGCTATTGTGTGGTCTTAAATTATGCTCAAAAAGTCTTCTTACAGTACTGTCACTTATGGCCACACCCTGATCTTTACGTAAGCGTCGTTGGAGATCAACAACAGTTAGGTGTCGATTTCGTAGAGCTGATACCACTATAAAGCGGTCATCCCTTTGAGTTGTCGTCCTATGTCTTCCAGATCCAGATCTTCTTCAATACTGCCCAGTCTCTTGAAACCCTTGGTAAACTCGAAACGGCGCAGGTTTCACCTCCTGGCCACGACACGTTGAATTAAGCCTTGTTGGAGCAAAGCCTCAACTTGGGTCGCCTCAACTTCAGTAGCGTCCATTATTTTTAGACTAATTACCTGAATAAAACTACAGCCTATATATAATAAACGTAACGTTATTAACAAGAAATCTCTACAAAAGAGAGCAGCGGTGGCCCAGTGGCAGAGACCCCGAATTACGAGCAGTAAGTCATGGGTTCGAACCCAGCCAGGCGCATTATTTTGTGTAAGTTATTTCATCACCACTGCTCTCAAAAACAGTGAAGGATAACATCGTGAGGAAACCGGCATGTCCTAGAACCAAAAATTCGAAGACATTTGTGACATCTACAAACCCGCACTGGGCCCGCGTGGTGGATTATAGCCTATTCCCTCTCATTGAGAGGAGGCCTGCGTCCCAGCAGTGGGAACATTAGTAGGCTGATTATGCTATCCTTATGCTATGCTCTACAAAAGTCTGTTTCAGACTGAAAGAACAGTTCGAATTTATTCCGAAGTAAAACCATCAAATCAGCACTCAACATTATTTCGGTACAAAAAAATCTTAAGTACGTTTAAGTGCAATAACATTTACGACAAACAAGATGTTAAACATCATATCCAATCCTCAAAATAAAAAACAAACGTGTGAAACCATCGATAAATATTAAACAAAAACTAGGTGGGCCGATTTTTTTGATGATCAGTGTAAGAAGGAGAGAATATCCGTCTCACAATTTCAAACTAGAGGTAGAATTCAAGACACCTTGAGATCTACACCAAGACAAAGGTCTAGAGCAGAGGACTAAGGAAGTTTACTAACGAACAGTTTGTGTGGTGGCGGCCACCATCTAATGAACTAGCCATGGAGTCAGTATTGTCAAACCTGCTGAGACTACGAGAATGGTTAGAGACTACAGTACACTCCGTCGCACTTTGTTGTTGCGAACAGACAACATAAAGCTAAACCTATTGGACAACACAAAGCTGTAAATAGCTTCATGATTTTGCCAATATTTTGTCACAGATAGAAATCGCGCGAGTGCCACTTCCACTGCAATGTTTTTGTTCTGACATGTGTCAGAGGCTGGAATATACAGATAAAATACAATTTTTTTGAGCGGACATTGGGAAAATTGTCATACAAAAATAATTTTCATCCCAAACACTTACGATTTTAACAAATTGAATACTACCTGACAAGCGGGCTTACGACATTACACAGACTGACTTGTTACAAAGTAAGTAACAAACAAAGCGCGTTGTATTTGTAAACGTTCATTCTGATTTTTTCCTCTTTGCATTTTGGTTAGTCCAGACCAACAGTTTTGAAATTCTCGGTACAGCTATTTGATTAGAGCCGTAATCTCAAAGGTTTAACATAGACGAACGAGTTTTTATTTCATCGCTAACCTTATTAAGTTTCTTTAACAAAAGCCGCTGGGCAGCTCATAACTAACTTTACGGGATGACACACAAATAGGTATTGTTAACAAAACATGGAAAAATATTACCCTATACTCATGAAGTTTTCTTTGAATAATTCCTAATTCACTTCTTTTTTTTTGTACAGGAACGTTAGTAGCGCAATTTTCCCTAAATTTATCGTAGGCCATGATGATTCACGGTCCGGTTGGCCGGGATTAGGGTCTTACATAATGTAACCGTGGGTTGCGAACATTGTAAAAGAACCCTTTCCGTATTTGCCGATTGTTGATTTGACGGCGCCTGTACCATTTGCCGGGTAATCATGTTAGTGGCAAATGAACGTGCTCAAATTTGAGTTAAAGCTTTTTCTTTCAGCAACAGTGCTGTCGGATTTTATGTGTGCAACTAAGACAAATGGCTTAGTTGCTGACGGCCGCGGTTGTATCGGCCATACAGACGATTTTTAACTATTCTAGGGGATAACATTAGTCTTTTATTTGTCTCAATATAAACATCGACGGAGAACTTTAGTCGAATTGGGATTACATACTGCACTCGCTCATAACCCTTTCCTATGTTCAACATTAATTAAGATATTGATAATAAAATTCTATATTAATTTTATTCAATAACGTAATGTTACAGTCTGCTTCATTAATTAGTAGCAGGTAGGGGTTCAAACTGTATGATTAAGAAGTGACGTCGTTATTGGTAGGACTAGGGACTTATAACAGGTGGGATGTCTGTTCACGGTCGGTGATTATAACCGCCAACCGGCGACCGTTGCGCCCAGCAATTTTTACCGGTCGATATGCTTTTGAATTTGGAATATAGTTAGAGAGTTGCCAGCGTGGAAAAAGTTCACATAACATAAACACGGCACTAATCGCTGGCGGGCTGTTTGTTGAGGCTTATACAATTGCCATTTTGTGAACCGTAAACAGTTATTTTCCAATCAATGTTCAGTATCTAACTGATTTTAACGAGTAACGAAGGTACTCGTACTTACGTAAGCAAATAATTATCTGCAGTAAAACACGTCTTCAAAGCTTCAAGCGTAACAGTTTCTAATTAAATGAATACATCGTTAGGTATCAGCTATCTGTTAGTGTTTTTACGAGAACTTATCGTAAAATAAATTAAGTACACTGTTAAATCAATTAAGCGTCTCAAAGGTATTTAACTAAAAGTAAGTGTGTACAGTTCTAATGAAAATAAAATGAGGTGGTGGTGGTGGAAGGTCAATAGTTGTTTCTGAGTATAATTTTATAAACGTTATTGCTTTCAAATTTAATGTTACCTAGAACTTAATTCAAAGCTTAATTTTAAGTTTTCTTAAAACTTTAGTAAAGAGTTATGTGTGCTGACACCGTTCAAAAGGAAAATGTTTCACATTAAAAAAATCAAATTATTTGACAGAAATAAAACACGGTTAGAAAGCAAAGATGTAGGTTCGAGATAATTTGTACGTGGGTGGGTGCTTATTTCAGTCTATTTAAATATTCACAAGAACCTTCCTGTAAAACTCGATTTCGTGGAAAAGTTATACGACACTTCGTACAAAACACATAACTAAGTAAACACGGCGACATACCAAGCTATGCATATCCAGTATAACCTGGGCTCGCTTTTTTATGAGCTACCCGTACAATGAGAGACCAGTTTAATTTGGTTTTGAACAGATTGATTGGTCGTCGTGCGTTCACTCATATTCAACTATCAGACTAAATACTCGACCTGGCCGTTAATGGAACACATCCAGTGTTAGCTAAAAGTTCAGCTTTGTAGAGCGCCGTCTCTTTCACTCAATATTCGTGTGACAGTCTCTTTCTTTAGAAAGTTCCATATCAGCAACCGGCTACTGTCTGCAGCTGTGTGATATGAGAAGCGCACATAATTATGTCATGGGTGGGCTTTTATCTCTTATCAAAACGACCTATATGCTCGTTACCGCCTCGCCGTGCTAATTACTCACAATTATTATAAGCATACGTGCCACCATCCGGCCATGGAAACTGGCACGCAGCCAACATGAAAGGGCAGGATAAGTGATGAGATGGCATGTAATGGGCCATTGCTGTGATTACATCTTGTAGCTCACTCCGACCGTTGAGAAGGACCGACGTAATGCTTGTACGTCGCCAACATTTTGTTCGTAACCCAAGCGATCGGAGATCGTATTAAAAAAAACTTAAAAGCATTAGAAGGGTCAAATACATTTTTCCCTTAAATATTAACGGAAAATATAGGTAATGTATAAAAAACAATTGATTTTCTCGTTTTTCTTCTGCTGTCATCGATAAAATGAATAATGGTTTATCAAAAATAAATACTAAAAAAGATTTTAAACTAAATTGGCACAGACAGAGGCAGAAATGAAACTAATTGATAAATTACCGATTCCTGCAAAATAATTGATGTATGCTGTATGTATTACTTCCCAGAATTTGATCCTTATTAGCGATACCTACTATCGAATGGTGTAATAATACAGTGTGTTTTTTTTCCAAAATCAATGGTTTCGATTCCTGGCTAGAAATACTGATTTTTCAAAAATCGTATGATGCAATTTTAGTTTACATCAAAATCGGGCTCGAGGCTCGACCTTTGAGTATTTTTCGCTATTCCTCATAGTTTCGGTATGGCCATCCACGCCCACTTGAAAAATTCAGCCTGTATGAGTGTTTATATGTTTCTATATCTTGCCACAAAATTGATCCAATTAGATCTACACATTAGCTTGCAATGTATCTCGCTAAATATATACAATTACAGCGTGTATTGTGAAATAGCTCAAAAATACGCGAGTTCGTTGTTAGTTTGGTAACAATTAGTTTTGGTTTTGCTGTGAGCGATGTACTAAATATCGAAATTCTGTAGAATGATGAATTAAATATAACTAGTTAAAACGAGGGAACTCTCTTGCGGGGCTTGCTGTATAATACTGCTAAACAAGTAAATAATTGTGTTGAACAGATTTTAATGTGACGGCAGAAGTACTTAATATCGTTGGTTAAACTCGTTAATTTACTCCCTTTGTGAACATGGGTAGTACTCCTAGCGCGCTATGTACCTAGTCACTTGTCTTCATAAATTATGAGCCCTTGCGAGTCAATAATGATCACACTAAAATAGCTTTTGATTACAACTTTGTCGTAAAATAAAGTAGTTTAAGGTATATATTGGTTAATTTGTTGTTCATTTATTTGTTTGGACAGTTCATGGCTAGTGTGGCTACATGTGATAAATTGAGACAAGAGTATTTAGCAGATTTCGTTCTGAAACTCCAATTATGGGGCCACCTAAGGCCTATTAGACCAACAATCTAAGGCTTTTCCGCGAAACTTTTACGTTAAAATAAACTGCGTACGAAAAATGCATACTTATCTCGTAATTTCCATAGGGGCCATCAAGTGATTGCGAACACCACGAATGCGACACAAAGAGTAGGTAGGTTTTTGTTCACGGTCTCACAATGCACCGAGATGACAAAGGCACAACGGGCGAGGTACCTTCACCTGTACCGCATTTCTTCAATACAAACCAAAAACTAATTGAATTTGAAATCCGTAATTCTAAAACATCTTTGATAAATCACAGGACGATTTTTGACGGCCGCTATTTATACGAAAGGAAACTTCTTAATACTGACTGATCGCTCTTTAAGGATCTAGTGATGTAATGGATTCGAACCCTTAAGTAAGAAAGCTCTTGCGGTGTGAGTGATGTGTCGACGAGGGGTACCAGTCATTGTAATTACACCAGCCACCAAAATCTTAAGATTTTCGTTTACTTTAGTTTTTGCAATGTCAAGTATAGTTTTTAAACGTTAAAAATAATTATTGTAAAACCACCACTTTTTATTTCACGAGACTTCAAAGTCTAATCGACTCATGTACAAAAAATCGACACCAATGAAATAGTAAAAAAACTACAGCCATAGCCACGTAATAAGCAAACTTTCCTTGCGGTCATTTAATATTAATTCAATTTGCTTATAATGTAGCCCAACCTACTTAAATTGTATAGGGAGGCCGTGAGAAACTAACTCCGAAAAGCCTGTGGGAATCACTCGAACTCGAGTACACTGGAGGACGCAAAAAGTGGGTGGACCTCACACATTACGCACTACACTACACATGAAATCCGATCACTGCAAATAATAAGTTAATAAAGCGAATGCACTTTTGGTCACTTGACGTGTAGAGCTGCGTCAAGACTTTCAAGTAACAGTCGACTTTTAAGTGAAAATAAGTAAGTGAATAGTCGCTGTAAATATTTATGTTGTTTTAGAAAAACGCCGCCGTCAAAGGCATCAAGCGCTGGTATTTTAATTTCCAGAGTTATTCGGTAACGTCTAAAATAACAATGCTCTTAGCAAAATAAAGATTTTATTTCATAAAAGTGTTCTACAAAGTCAAAGTCATAGTATTTATTAGTGTGATTTTTGGTGATACAGGAGGTCTACAGTTATGGTTAACTCAAAAAACTACACACTATACACTATTTGACAATATAAGAATTTAAAATCGATATTGCATACAAATTAACAATATATCAATATTTAGAATACAATGAATTATTAAGATAAATAATCAGAATACAATTAATTACTCAAGTCTGTCTGTTTGAATTTTCAAACATAAATACACAATAAATTATCAGCTTAGTTAATTACATTT
Organism: Noctua janthe; assembly: GCA_910589295.1. Taxonomy (NCBI): domain Eukaryota; kingdom Metazoa; phylum Arthropoda; class Insecta; order Lepidoptera; family Noctuidae; genus Noctua; species Noctua janthe. Next base: position 12,047,373 of record OU342552.1, read on the forward strand.
CGTCAAGAAGGAATTCGTCAATGGTATTTTTCAATTAAAAAATATTTAGTCCCCGTTTAAATTGTGTCAAGTTTAAATCTTTAATGTCATTTGGTATTTTATTGAATATTTTTAAAGCCATGCAGAGAATGTATTTGTGGGGTCTTTGAAGCTCTTAGACATAATTCGTGTTGATATTCTTGCCTTGTCGATCTATAGCGTTGCTCTTAAGATTTTTTAAAGAGTTCACTATTTTTCTTGAGGAACAATGCGGTCTCGTATGTGTAAAGACAAGGTAATGTTAATATTATAAGAGATTTAAAAAGCGGTTTACAGCTATCCGTTGGTTTAAGATTAGATATATCGATCTAATTCACCTCTACGATATTGTAGTCCGATAGCGAGAAAGCATTAAAAAACTAAACTAAGACTGTAATATTGCGAGTTGACGAGAGGACATGAAAACAATAATAGCGAAAGAACTCCACCGTTTCTATTTCGAGTTTAGTTTTTTTTTAATATTAAGTGGGCCTACTCTTGACCTCAATCTAGTCTTGAGGGCAGAGATGAGGTCGAAGATGAAACGAGTTAAAGAATAATTTAAATCTTACCCAGATATTCGTCCAAGAAAAGGCGAAAACTTTTTTAGTATTTTTGTATTAAAATCTGAGAAAGAATATTTTGAAGTACCTACTAAGAAACTTAGTTTCTATTGGGGTTTTTGTAAGCGTGGCCATTGTATTTTGGTGGAAACTAACTCGGTTAGTGAATTAAATTAAATCTAATCATGTGATTACTTTTAAGCTTCATGTGGGGAAGAGCAAGCTATATAAAGGCTTCGTTATTATATTAGAAGCATATCTTGATGCACGTTTTGGTACGGATGATGGACAATTCAATTAGGCGACGATGTGACGTCACAGGTCACTGATAGATTTTCTGCGGCTTATTTCAGCCATACGCTTCAAAAAATGGCTTTGAACTCAAAGGATTGAAGTCGTTCTTATATTCAAACTATGCATGGTGTGCACTGGATGTTTTGGTAATGGTAATATTGAGTAGGTACCTACCTACCCCAATCTCATACTGTCATTATACGGTTCAACGAGTACATTTTACTAGCACACATTACCAACATATCAATTATATCTGGCCACAAACCAAATGTCTAACCACTAACCACATGTGAGACAACATATAGTCGGCTGTAAAACTGCATTCGAACATAATAAAAACCATTATTTTAAAACTATTTAACTTTTATTTAGCGCTACTGATTGCTAAAAAAGCTTAGACTTTAAGCTTTCTAGCAATCAGTTAAGGAAGGGCTATTTCTGCATTGTGAAGCTTTTTTATTATTAAGAACGTCTTAACGAAAATATTTATGGAGCTGCAGCTAAAACCTTATTTAGATCCATTGCAAAACCGGTACCTAACGTTTTTGATCTATAATAGGTAGCTAACTTGGTTCGTAAATTCATCGCGTCCATGCAAACACTACTCGTAATGATAACTAATACTCGTACATACGCACGACGGTCAACCAAGCTATACAAAACTAGTTTATGCGGATCTCTCATTGTATGGGAAATCTTTAAAAGCGAGGCCAAGTTATACTGGAAATGTACAGTTTCATGTGCCGCCGTGTGTACTAATAATAAAGAGCACAGCTGCTAGCTAACCTTCAAGACGAAATGAGAAAACTTCACTGAACTGGTCCCGCTTCCGCATCATTGAAGGACATCTAGCCAATCACCGGCGATGCTTTTGATTTGTTTTTTTAATCCATACGCATTACAAATGTCAGCCGATTTACGTGCATAATGCGACCGGATGTAGTCGCGACGGGTCAAAAACTATTCTTTGTCAGTTTGCAACCCGACGCAGTGGGAACCTGTTGCAACGTAATTGCTCTGCAACTGGTAATTTTGACGATTCATTCAGACATAATAGAATATAATGGAAAAACATGCAAATTGCGTGCTTTATTGTAAACTGAACCATGAGTATACATACCCATGGGTAGGTTCCACCTATCTGCATACATTCGTTAAATATTTCACCATTGTCCCGATACACTGTTAGGATACTTTGGTAGAATAGGTTTTATCGGTAATTGGGTTATGGGAGTTGCTTGGGCAGACTGGGAGCTGACCCTAACTTAGAAGGGAGGGTTCGTAAAAAAGGCATATCTTTGAAATTACAATTTCTGATAAGGAACAATTTAAAAGGACGATTCAAATCCACGTGCAAGTTCTCCAATATAAAAAGTCGTGTTTCGGATTAAAAAATATAAATTCATTTTATAAGTGCACTCTCACAGTCCGAGGTCGCAATCAGTACAACACCTTACGACGACTCATTAAATTCATGGAAGGCGACATCTTGGACGAACTGTGTCAAGAATATTGAAATCGCCCTTAAAAATCGTTTGGGCGACACGAAGAGGTGAATCTATTTGATTTAGCACGAAGTTATTTAATCTTCTTTTTTGAATTTACCAATATTCTTTTTATATTCCTAAAGTGTGATTTTTTTTTAAGTAAACCGATTGGAATTTTATTTACGGCCAAATAATATAAAACTTGAAATATTTTTATAACGGGAAACTAGACTTGGGTTTTAAATTATAACCAATTAGAATTTTACGCGAGAGAAGCTACTTCTTACCATTTTATCAATAAAGATTAGGGTATTTAATTAAATTACAGTCCCGTATAATATGTTCCTCATTTAAAACCAATTTCACAAACTTCAGAGCTGGAGCTGAATACTTAAACTTTCGGCGATAATTCGTTTATTGTCAACTATGTATTTCGCATTGGGTTAATTACTGAATTCACTGACAGTCGGGCAGGGACAAAAGCTGGGGGGGAATGCAAATGCTTTGATCGAGGTTTAGTCCATTGTCAACCATTTTCAACTGTTTGGTTTACGTGCATATCATTAGTGAGTTAAAAAGATTTGATTAAAAAGGGTGTAAAAAGACCCTTAACGAAGCCGAAAGGCACTTGTTCTCCCCGATATTGCGATCATTTTTTTGTTCTGGACCATACCTGGGAACCTTCTAGTTACGGACATATTTGAGGTCAAAGTTCCAATTTTTACACAAGTTTTTTTTTTATATATGTATTTAAAAAAAAAACTTGTGTAAAAATTGGAACTTTGACCTCAAATATGTCCGTAACTAGAAGGTTCCCAGGTATGGTCCAGAACAAAAAAATGATCGCAATATCGGGGAGAACAAGTGCCTTTCGGCTTCGTTAAGGGTCTTTTTACACCCTTTTTAATCAAATCTTTTGGTATAAGATTTTTACTTTACACACCTCCACGACCCCGTACTATTCAATCCATCCATCAGCACAGTGTTTTGAGTGCGTTACATCCGAGTCCTATCGTAAAACGTGACGTTTTACCCCAAAAAAAAAAAGTCGTTTCCCAGCAATAATTTTTGCGTAGGGTTACTTAGTTAGTGGTTGACGGCTTCGTGAAGGTTCCGTTTACACCCTGTATTTCATGTAACATGTTTAGGCTTTTCAAAATACCCAATCCATATTGTTGTGTTTACACCCACATACTTTCAACACAGTCAATTAGAGCTAGGATAAAGTGTAATTGAAAAAGTGAGTCTGTAAGTATGTGTACCCCACGTTTATTTGATTTGGCTCGGAAAATACCTACACCGCCTACACGACCAAACTTTAGGACTCTCTTAAAACTATTCGGCTACGAATTCCTAAAAAATCTTAAACAATTCTACGAATTCCTGTAAATCTGGCAATTGCGGGCCTAACTAATGACGAAATGGTATCTAGAATTATGGTGAAACGGCCCCAATAATAATGATCACACTAATTTTTAATAATGCAGCCCCGAAACGAACCAGTGAAAAATCATCATCCAAAACTGTAGGTACTTACATCAAATGAAAATAAATTTTCACCACCGCAGCCTCCCTTAAAACCTGATCATAATTTGTTTTTGTATGTGCACCTTTAAAAGTCGCCTCTCTCGGTATTGTATGCCATTTAATTGCAGATTGCACAAATGCACACCTGTTAAAAAAAAAACAATATAGCCAGCATTTATACAAACTGGTCAACTAGCAGTATTGATATTTTAGCGTTTGAGTAGTGAAACCACGTTAACACTAACTTAAAGAAACTGTTTATATTATATTGTCAGTTTTCCATCTGCTACATGTAATGTGCTCAAAATACAAACTAGATATAGTCGTGGCGAGCGGGCAGCGCGGCGCGCTCACACCAGGTGTCCTGCATCCTTAAGTGAGAAGGTTTCCATTATCCTGCCCATCACTCGATGACCAAAATAGGCCGTAAATTAATTTATGCCCAAAGTGTAGATCGGTAGCAGCTTTCAACATAACATCGTGTTGCCCACCTTTAATAACCGCCATAAAAACAGTACGGAAGTATTACTGCAACCACAGATATATAATACTACGTACTTCAACGTTTACAAGGCAGGTAATGCGTCTGGGTGTGTGATAATTAACTAAAACGGTCCCCTTTGGCTGTAATTTAATGAGCCGCACAAAATTGGCACTTCTTCATTATAACTCAGCCAAGTCTCAGAAAAAGAAAACAATAACACAGAATAAGAAATGTAAGAACATCGAACTACTCCTAAAAGCTCCTCGAAGGTAGACGTAAATTCATTACAAAAAAAAACAAAGATTACGTTTTATCTACATTAATGATAAAATAATAGCTGTGTTATATATCTTACAAGTGTCCAGTCGTAACTCAGTACATGTGATCAAATAAAATGGGCAAGCATTGAACAGAGCGGTAATAAAACTTGGTAAACCCTTCAGGGAATCTGTGTCGTCTAGAAGTTCCCAGCGAAATTAACTAGAGGAAAACTTCGAAGGAGTAACCAAGTAGTAGCGGAGCAAACAATCGCCGGCAAAATATCGACGCAGTGGACACGCAGGCGGCGGCGGCGGGATTGAGACAAGCTCCTCTGCCTCCTGGGCGAAACCAGTTCCGACGGTCCACGTTAATTACACCCGCCGAGTATTCCGAGCAGATGGCAACGACCACTCAATTTAAATTACATTACTCATCTTAAGCATAAAGAGTTTATTGTTTTTACTCGCAATTTGAGCAAAACTTTCCATTTTTAAGCTCAAACAATACAAGTTTCCTGATATTTTCAAGTGAGCGCTTTCATGAGAATAGTTAATTCAACGCGAGTTAAAAGAGCTAAGGCTAATAAAAGCATTTTCCTTCAAGTTAAGTTTACAGAAAATAAAATTTCAGATTTCATATTTTAAATTAAAACACTCATACATAAAGCCTCGTGTAAACTGTAGAGCTGAGAGAAGTTCTGTTTAAAAAGAGTTTTCAACTGAATTCGGGTTCTACACCAACATGGCAAAAACCACTAACATTTTCTCATGACCTTATTCTTTCGCATGGTGGTAAACATTAGTGAATGCAAAAGCTAAAGGGGTACTGGAGCTGTATACGGCCTACGCCGAGTTTGAATATTCTCGCGAAGTTTTGCATGCGAAATCTTTCGTTACGAGCGGAGTCTAATAGCAGGTATGTTTGTGCGAAATGGCAGAAACTACAATATAGGCTTTAAGAGCTGAACTTTAAGAGTCACGTGAAAATCAGTGAAGAAAAAACTTGGTCGAACGGTATGAATATTCTGGGGGCCGCGTCGCGTCGCCCGCCGTGTCGCTGTGTTGCCGCATCGCAACCCGTCACAATCTTCATTAGCATTCTGTCTCCCATTCTATCTCCTTTACAATTTTACCTGTTCGCTCTGAATTTTTCATGCATGTTTTTGTTAGAGGAGTAAAGTGAATTCCAAGGCGAAATATCCTAATATAAATATTTGTGAGTGACACACTGAATAGATAATATCGCTATTTTTGTGCGAGCCTTGGGAAGTTAGTTTGTTTACGTCCGCGTGCAACCGATGCCTTCCGCCCTTGGATTCGGTCGTGGGGATTTTAATTAAAACTAGACGTTTACGTTAACGTTTTAGCGCATTATTAAAGCACCTGATCGAGCAATCCTACGTAGCCGTTTGTAAATAAGCTCCGTCAGCGAACAAGCTAGACACTATATGTATCTATAGTTAGCGGAAATGTTACTGATGTTACTGGTATACACCACTGCATCGGTACGCCTAGAACTCCCTGAAGGAACATTTCGAAAAAAAGCTTATTAGCAATTACTTTCTTATACCGGGTGTAAACAGACCCTTCACATATCCGTCAACCAATCATTCTGTACATCAAACTAAGTAACTTTACGCAAGAATTATTGCTGGGAATCGACTTTTTTTTTTGGGGTGAAAATTCACGTTTTACGGTAGGACTCGATAGAAAGCACTCATAGCATTGTGCTGATGAATGGATTGAATAGTACGAGGGTCGTGGAGGTGTGAAAAGTAAAAATATTGCATTAAAAACATGTATTTAAAAAAAAAACTTGTGAAAAAGTTGGAACTTTGACCGCCAATATCTCCGTAACTAGAAGGTTCCCAGGTATGGTCTAGAACAAAAAAATGATCGCAAAGACGGGGAGAACAAGTGCCTTTCGTTTATGTTAAGGGTCTATTTACAACCTTTAGAAGGATTCTCTGAAAATTTGTGAAAAAATATCGCTATCCCTTGCAAAAATATATTCGAACCAGTAAAACTTTAATCATCTTTGTATCCGTACAGTCTTATGATATACAATATGGATGTCCATATAGAGTTTACATGAACATGGCCGTACCGCGTTCCCTTCATTAAACATGTGTATTAAAAGGGCTTTAATTTCATGAAAACTAACCACGAGCAAGCTTCGACACCCATCGCAATAAAACGTAATAATCGGGTGTTTATCTGTACTTTAGAAATCTGATGGGAGTACTTGTTTTATTCAACCACAAACATCGGCCTTTGTAAGGATACCACCTCCACTACTGGCTGCTACAGAGTAGGCGAAGACAGAAGCTCCACCGCATTGGGGGGCGAAACATGAAGGCTGATGTTGCAGATTCGTGTATCATCTACTGCTAGCCTTCCAAGATTGTACTGCTTATGAAAATTTCTTCATAAATAATACTCCTGCGCCTTCCAATAAAGTGGCTCTTCTTTAAGACTAAAATAAAATCTAAAATGCGACGCAACGTGAACAGTATATCCAATCAAGAGATTACTATGATTTGAAAGAATTTGGCTAGTCATATTATCGGCTACAAAATTATAACGCAGTGTAATATTGATCAATTAACATTATGCAGACTTGCTTACTCGCAACATTTTGTGATTGATTGATTTTAATTTTCGCGAACTACTATGTTGGGAGACATAAAATTATTTCTGTTTTGAAGGTACTGGGATATTAACGTTATAAGTGTTTTTCGTGAATGATTTTTTCATGTGGCGTGTGTAGTTAATTACTGTAACAATTAGCTAGCTTTCGATGCATGTGAGAGACACTCGTGAGACTTATTGCTGAAAACCTCGCCGGGTTATACACAATTACAATAACCCCATCGCATCGTGTAGCGCTATGTATGACGTTTATATTTTACTCTTTATCCACATTTCAAAACACTGTTTACTGAGAGTAAGTGAATGAAGTATCGTCAATCTGCCAACCAAATTGTGGTAATTTGCGAGTTAGTCAAGATTGTTTTCACTTTGAACTCGGCTAGAGAATAAATGAGTGAACCTACCTGCTAGCACGACGATGAGGGCAATAGCGGTGTGAATAAATTATAACCAGGCTTCTAAATAGGTCTTCAATGTTAGGCAAACCGCTTAAATGATATTGATATAATTTCACATAAATAACTTATATGTTCTCTAGGACAAGTACTTTTTCAGCATAACCATTTTTAACCAATTTTTTTTCGTTGACGCAGGTTAAAGAGAAACAAGTAGCCGAAATGAATCTTGAAAACGACCTCCTTCAGGAGCCTTATGAGAACCGAGCTGGACCTCTGACTCCGGAACACCACCATAAGTATCGGCACAACAAGATGGTCCACGCTCAGATCTCGCGATTGGCTCACAGTCAGGGTCAGCTCGACGAGCTTCAACAGAGCCTGCAGACCCAGGTCCTCGATGTCCAACGCCGCATGGACCGCTTTGAGGAACCCAACTGGAACCTCATGTCTGCTAAAGTCGAATTCCTCGAACTCGAACACAAAGAATTCAGTGATCAGCTCAAAAACACAACCCAGAAGGTATTCGACTTCGACAAGGTTCATGCCTCCATCCTAGAGCTTCGTGAACACGTGGAGAGCATTGAGAACAATGTTGATAAAACTATCCCAGAATTCAGAAAGGAGATTTCCAAGTTGGACGTTAATTTCGCTCAGGTAAGAAAGACTATTGTTAGTGCGTTATCGTGTACCTACATCGTAAGAACAGAGGGGAAACAATAATACTTGGGTACTTGACCGATATCGATCTGATTGTTGGAATTAAATTAACAATCAAATGTTAATTAACTAGTTGTACGAAACTTATTATTTTGCAATTTATGTATGACATAATTGTCTCACAGTTATTTTATTTGTTTAGTTGAACGCTGCGTCATCGTACTTCAAGGAAGACCAAGAGAATCTGCGTCAGTCAGTGAAGGCCATTGCTGTCAGTGTCAGCAATGCTATTGACCGCGCCGAGATGGACCGCATAGCTGTGAAGAAAATCAACGACTCGGTAGAGGAACTCGAATCTAGGTCCCGCCAGCATTTCTACCGCCTCAACGATCATATTTTGAAGGTAGGTTCCCCACAACAACACCATTTCAGATCACCAAAGGAGAAAAGAGCTGGCAAAGAACCACGAGTTTTTCAACTTTGATTCGATTACAATAGTAGAGTTATACTTAACTAACTGATTTTAGAAAAATATTTTTTATGGTTGTAGCTATTTTTAAAGATTTTTCTGTTCGGACTTACTTCTATTCTAAAATCGTAAACAGGCTTGAGCACGTATTTCAAAGAAATGAACCCTATTTCGAAGCTAGTCCAGCTAGTTATTTAAGCACTTTCAAGCAGGCAGTAGATAAGTAGGCCTTGCACGGACGTGCGATGTAAACGTATCGTAAGTTCGAACGATTTTGGAATCGGAACAACCCGTTTCGCTAAAAAAAATATTTGGTGTAAAGACTGTATTTATAGTCAAGTTATTTCGATAATAATATTATGTGCTTGTCTCATAAATTTAAGTCAAAATGGTATAATTATTTTGTCAGTCATTCAGTCGTATTTGGAGTCTAAAATCGTTCGTATTTTAGTGGCTCTAACTTCGGGCGTTCGTAGCTGCATCGGAATGCTCTCATAATTTATTATTTTCGAATCCGTATCTAGGCCACTCCAGTTTAATTAGACATTAACGATTCATTGTTTAACCAATTTACCAACTTAGTTGTGTACTACGTCAGGTAAATTCGTATCTAAATGCAAAATCTATTCAATTCTATGTAGGAAGTAATTATTTTCAAGTTTATAACTTAGATTTAAACAACAATATAACCCCGACTTAGTTTCAACTTCATCATTCACACATGTTATAGTATCTAACATTAACTTATTTTGGCGCAGAGCGAGGCCAACCGAGACCTCAACCAGTCCGAAACCATTCCTCTGCCGGAACTGATGGGCGAAGTAAAGGAGCTGCAACCTGTTCAGCGTGAGTACGAAGACTTGGTGAGCCAGCTCCCTAGGGACTGCTCCAGCATCTCTGGCCCTGCAGGCGTCTACCTTATTCACCCCGGAAAGGCTCCTTTCGACATCTGGTGCGTCAACGGCAGCACTCTTATCCAGCGCCGATTCAACGGCTCCATAGAGTTCAACAGGAAGTTCGCTGAATACGTCCACGGCTTTGGTGACCCTTCCGCTGAATACTGGCTCGGCTTAGAGTCCATGCACCAGTTGACTGCTGACAACTGCTCCTCTATGCGTATTGACATGAGCGACATCTATGGCGGGTACTGGTATGCTGAATACGAGCACTTCTACGTCGGCAGCGCTGATACTGGATATGTTTTGGAAGTCGGTGAATTTAAGGGCAATGCTAGCGATGCATTCGAGTATCAGAACCATATGGAATTCTCGGCTATCGACCGCGACCGTGACATATCAAACACTCACTGTGCCGGTAACTACGAGGGCGGCTGGTGGTTCTCGCACTGCCAGCACGTGAACATCAACGGCAAGTACACGCTGGGCCTCACCTGGTTCGACGCGGTGCGCAACGAGTGGATCGCAGTCGCCACCAGCGAAATGCGCATGATGCGCCGCCCAGGCTGCTCTTAAACATACAAAGCTACAGTAGAGCTTCTTAATAATCTAGATAATATCGTAACGACTCATAATGTTAACTTTAATTCACTTTTCAATCATACCAAAGATTTCAATTTAAGTGAGGGTATTTTTATTTCACTAGGTTGATTAGTTTCATAGACAGTATTACTTTCAGATGTATGTCTTATAGTTTCAACTTTTAATGTCTGATTTCAGTTTGATAATTTTAATTTATTACTATTACATTCCATTTTATTACTAAAAGCAAATGATAATAAGCGGGTTAATTTTATCTTAGCCTTTTTTCTGTAAAAAAGTTGAAGACCTGGTGATGCTGGAACGCATCTTAATTTTGAATGTTGAACCACTTGTGTAAGTGTATTAATTCAGTGAGTCACTTTTCTAGAAAATCCGAATTTGCTCGGGCGCAGACTCTTGGTACTTCTAAGTTTATTTATATAATTTTACTCAGTGATTGTTTTGTAGACGTCCAACTTTGTAAATATAATTTTATTAGGCAAAAGATGCCATATTCTGTTTCGCATGCATGCCAGATTTAGTCAAGGGAGTGTAAATGATAATACTTATAAGCGATTAGATGGTAAGAATCTTTCATAAGAAGCATTAAATGCTTTGGGAGACTTGTTTGATAACACCTAACAGGTGGGAGCAGGTGAAGGAGGTACATATTTATTTATTACAAAATAATTTGTCAATTTAATTTTATTACATATAAGAGATTATTTCTGTTACTGGAAAATATTATCTGTTGAAAGCGTGGTATGCTATCGACTATTAAAGGTTTTGATTTAATTTATTTTTCTCAATTGGTATGATAATAGTGTTTTTAAAATATAATCAATATATTCGCATATAACCAAAATAGTAATAAAATTAAAACGTATACTCAATGATTACTCCCATAACGCAAATAAAGCGTTTTATAACCTAATCTCTTTAATGTAATAGAAATATTCAATGTTTGTTGGAAAATTAAATTGTAACAGATAAAATACACAAAACCAATTAAAAAAACCAAATAAAGATTAAAAATATCAAAGTGTTGTTTTATTTTGCTCCCATTCCGTCCGTCTCGTTGTTTACGTACTAATCTACCTAGGCATTGAAGCATAGTCATGTAAGTACATACATGCCGTACATGACATTTAAACATAAACACACACGGTACAAGTTCAAATCGAGTAAGTACTTAATTTTATAAATGGATACTGAATTATTTATTACAATGTCTGGTCATTAAAAATATTGCTCCAATTTGCTCAGCACTTATAATCTAGGTGCTTACGTAAGAACTACTTAAATTGTATGATCCATAACGCACCATTTCAGTAATAGTTTAAATTACGAGACCACAACTGAAAGATGATGTGAAATTTGAAGAGTATTTTTTTGCGATGAGACTAAAAAGTATCACTCAGACACTCATGTTTCAAGTCCGGGATTCCATTAGGCAAGTCTTGCATGCAAGTATGACGTCACATTTACGTACAAGTTGCTTGCATTGGAAAAAGAGTTCAAGAGTGTTCAAATTACATGCAGGTTTTACTAGCATACAAGTGGAGATGTTCAACAAATGAGTAGGAACTCGTTTTGAACGTTCAATTTGCACGTCACTTGAATAAAAAATGTACAAGTTCAAACCACGTCAAACCAGTTGTAACTTGTATGAAGGTTTGTTCAAGTTGTATGCACTTATAACTTGCCTAATGGAATCGCGCCTGTATGCAAGTTACTTGTATGCAAGTTGCACATTATTACAAGATGCGTTGCGAATTATTAGACGTAAGATTTTAGAAATGCAAAATCGTTCGCGGTGTGACTTTGAGTTTTTCCACATCCCATTTTTACTAAGTCACTAAATCCTATGCATTTATTCATTCTTTAATTAAATTTTCACATTACTACACTAATTTGTCAAAAACGGGAAGTAGGTACCTTTATGTCTCTCTTTTACCAACATTTTATATCGATTGATAGAACGAGTGAAAGAAGCCTAAAATCCTTTACCAACTTCTCTTCTCCTTTTTCTGCTTCATTATCAGGCCCTGATGACTTATATCTATAAACTATTCATTGAGCCATTCCAACGAGCCTCATCACGATACCTCTGCTATAAGCTACAGGTTCCTGGTGATGCCCGAGCATCAGGTCTAGTAAAAAGGTGTATCCCCGTTGGCCCCACCGTTTTGTACCTATACCTTGGATGCAATGTTACGGAGCAAAGGTTGTTAACATTGAAATGGCGCCTTGTCCAAGTTTACATGTTTTTGGGGCTGACAGTACCTACCTCTTCCGGATATAAAATTACTAATCGATCAGACCTGTGGACGTTCCTAAGATCCTTTCTATAAAAGCTGATGTTTAACTGCTGAATATATTGCCTTGGGTTGTAGCAAGGACACTCTCGATGAACCTTTCAAACAAACCAAAAAATAAAATTCGGCTCATCAGTTTGGGTGATGGGTGCGATGCTTCAGACAATTACAACACAGACTCACTTCATGTTAATCTTAAAAACCCCGCTGTTTTCGTCGCGGTTTAAAAATATGATTCTGTAGCAGTAATAGCCTAGTGGTGTGACCGTCGGCCTGCCAAGTCATAGGTCTCGAGTTCGAACCCAAGACACGCACCTCTGATTTTTCAGATTCATGTGTGTATTGTATAATTATCAATTGCTTCGGTGAAGGAAAAGCATCGTGAGGAAACCAGCATGTCTGAGAGATATTTGTCGACGGACAGAGAGGCCCATGGGCGGCATAAACACTCTGACACCAAGTTAGGCATTAACCACAGGATACAGAAAGAATATGATTCTTTATCACCTTCATTCGTAATGAAATTATTTTCTGTACTTAGCACATCCACGTTCTCTGGACGCTGCCGCGCAGCACGGTCTTTGCGTCGTCGGCGTCGCGCAACTTTTCAACCGCTCTCACAGCTCCCAATGGATTTCATCCTGAACCTACTTGTTATTTTCGAATGAAGACAACATATTTTACTTTTTTACTGATTAAATTATTCTATGTTTTGCTCTATGATCGGTAATTTTTTAAAGTTTTTTAAAAGGTTTGAATTCAAATGATTTTTGTTTCTTTTTATACAATTTTTTTTATTGTTATAAATATTCTACAAAATACATCGTAATTAATTATGTAGATAATATTAAATATGTTAATAATTAAAGTAAAGGAAAATAAATATACTAGAAACACTCCTCGTAACTATGATCACAATGATCAGTATTCGTCATAAGATTTTTCGCTTCCATCAGACGTGTCAGTTGTATCTTTAAGCAGAGTTTCAGAAACATCACTTTCATTTCGGTTCAAGAATGGCTTAGGTGACGGTGTACTAATTGTCGCTCGCACCTTGTCCAACATTTCCTTTTCTAACGCTCTCTGTCTCAGTTTTGCATATAGCTTCATCTTATACTTGTGATGTATCCCATCGAACAGGACGTCCCTTATATCAATGACGTGGCCTTTCAGCCTTGCCAGCTGTTTGTCTAGTTTCTGCATCTCCATTGGTCTGTCAACGAGACTGAATGGTTCTGGATGTACTACTCTGGTCAAGTTGAGCCACTTCGTCAGTATGAACGCACGCTTTGCTTCAAAAAGTAACGTCAAGTGTTCGTTTTTAATTAATCGTATTAACGGAATGTTATGAAGAAGCCATCTGTAATAGAGGTGGATAATGTACATTAAGGTACTTGCATAGATAGTTGTCGCTATTGCCACATCATACAAAAACAACATACATTCAAAAGCGGCGGTGCCTAATGATTAATATAGGTTTGCGTAGCTGCTATTTTGACAGACCAAATAATTCAAATTCCTTTCTAGTTTTATTTACACACGAGATTATTCTGCGTGTAGGTAAATATCTTTTTATAACATATATACATAACATCACGCCTGTAATCCTCGAAGGGTTAGGCAGTGGTGCACCTAATAGTATACATGTCGGTACAAGTAGCTGTACATTTCCAGTATAACTTAGCCTCGCTCTGAATAGATTTCCTATACAATGAGAGAAACTGGTTTTATAATCGTTTTATATAGCTTGATTGACCGTTGTGCGTACACCACATTTTGCTGCTACTGAGAAATTACTCATGGAAAATCTCAAGAACACCGTGCCTGACCTCGGATTCGAACCCTAGACCTCATGGTCAGCAGTAGTGATCGCTAACACAAAACAAACGAAGCAGTCACCATACTACGTCCAATGGTTAATTCGCCAAGAGCTGCCTGCATACCGGTTTATCATTAGGTTTGGTTTTGATGATCAATATTAATAATAATATCAGTGTTATCTACTGTAGATCTAGGCTTGTTGATACCTATAGAATTTAATATAAATTTGTAAGGGCCATTTCATCGAATACGCAGAGGAATATGTCCAAGAGGCACAATATTTAATTGATGGATCGAATATTGTAATGTTCGTTAGAAAGGCGTCATAAATATAGTTTAGTTACTAATTGTATTGAAGCCTTGTATCGGAAAATCCGAACTGAAGAAATCATTTCTGTAGTTTAAAGTAATCTATACAGTTAAATCTGTAACGATAATTTGGTAAAATGTTATTATGCAGGTACCATTATGTGGCGAATTTCGAAAAAAAGAAGAATAAAGTTACGGACCCCAGAAGAGCAGAACAGAGAAGTACCTAACAGTTTATTAAAAGTGAGTTATTTTTAAACATTGTACATGTAGCCATACCAACCCAGACCCACACTGGGCCCGTGTGGCGTTTCGCGATCCACTCTCTTTGACAGGCCTGTATCCCAGCTGTGGGAATGTTCCAAGCTCGTTGAATGTTTTATTGCAAAAATACCTCACGTACGGTTGATAGTACTGCACGCTAGTATACATCAGCGGCAGGTCGTGCTCGTAGCCGCAGCCGTAGCCCCAGGACTGCATGCCCGCCAGTTGCCCGCCCACCACCAGAGGGGCGCCTGGCACTGCTAGACAAGAGGTCACCTTCGACTCCTCTCGGGCAGGACCGATGCATAACGTTCCTTTCAGAATATTGACGTTGTTCTGGGAACAAAAGATGTATGCAACGTAATATGCCATTTTAAGGTTTTGTACCAAAACCGGAGCTGTTATTTGGTGTAACTTCGTCTGTGTGTCTGTCCGTCCGTCAGTCACAGCTAGTAGAAGAACAGTAGGTAATAAATAAATACGTAATACACTAACACAATTAAAAGAATTGAAAAAAACATAGTAACCGGAAAGCTGCTAGGCGATTTTTAAAAATAAATAAAAAAGAGTGTTCAATAAATATAACCTCAAAAATGTTAACGTTGTTAAACATTGTCGGATGCCATAGAGTATATTGTCGGATGCATTGGATCGCAACCCTGTGCTGATTCTGATAGTTTAACATATATTTTTATGTAGTTTTCGATAGTCGATTGGTTGTTGCGCCTGTCAGGATATTGCTAGCTACATTTCTCGTACTAAGTATCGATTGAGCAGAACCCGCGATTAGTAAAGTGAAACCACTTGTGTAAAGATGTACCTGCACATCCTCCGAAATAGAATATATGTAAATTTTAGGTCGGTACCATTCAATCAAATTGAAAGTAATAAAAAAAGTTTCACTGATTATTCCAGATCCCGGAAAATGTTATCAAAATAATATTTCTCGTTTCATTAAAAAATATAAACCAAAGAAATAGTAACGAAACTAAGTTTGTAAATAAAATACCTACACGGGATTTTACCCTGAGGAGTTGATTGACGCACCAGGTCGAAAGAAAAACGGAACATAAAAAATATAAATCCTTCAGCAACTTAAAACGTATTTTTTCGTTATTTATTTACATAGTTTTATGTGCATCTGTCCTCTTTTGATGTCGCTTGTTTAAGGAGTTTATGACATATATTTGTGGGGGTCAGAAAGATAGGCACCGGACATCAAACTTGACCGATAGGACTCCGTAGGGTACTCTGACTACTCTGTGAGATGTTTTGATACGGGTCTAAAAAAGAAAAACTCTAAAGGTTAATTTGTAAGTACCTACCTACCTAAAAGAAACAACGAATCTGTGTACGCAAATGAATAACATTGAAATGTCTGTTTATAATGAAAAAATAACAGCTTTATAAACTTTTTCTCTGACTTATGTCTATCTGTCTGTCTGTTTGTTTCGACTAATCTTCGAAACGGCTGGACCGATTTTGACAAGGCCTTTTACTGGCAGATTGCTGATGTTAAAAGGAGTACTGTGAGGCTACTTTTATTTTAGAAAAAGGATTAGGATTAGGTGGGATAAGGGCAAGAGAATGTTGATTGATAAGGCTTCCGTCTAAAAAACTTAAGTCCCTTGAAATTGTTAACTTAATCCGATATAAATTAAATAGGGAAATATAATAATTATATATTTATAATAATTTCACGCAGACGAAGGTCGCGGGCAACACCTAGTATACAATAAATAAACTAAGTCTAGCAGAGAGGACCTTCTCAATGAGCTTTTGGTCATTTGTCATTTATTCATGAACAATAAAATGCATCTGACATTACATACAAAATTAAAATAACATCATCATCATCATCGGCCTAGCCTTTTGCCAACTATATCGGGGTTGGCTTCTAGTCTAACCGGATGCAGCTGAATACCAGTATTTTACATGGAGCGACTGCTTATCTGACCTCCAGAACCCAGTTAGTACTAGGTAATACGATACCCTTCGGTAAGACTGGTTGTCAGACTTTTTGGGCCACTGACTACCTGTAACGACTGTCAAAGATCTACAAATGACAACCGGGACCAACGGCTTAACGTGTTTTCCGAGGCACGAAGAAAACTCGGTATGTAATGGGTGGTCAAGCATTCACAGACCAACCTAGGCAAGCACGGCTTAACCTAAAGATTGATCCGACCGGCTGTTATAATTTAGCCACCAGCTCCTCCACCAAAATTAAAATAATAAGGAGAACAAAAAGAAGACAAATACACGCTAAATTATTACAAGAATGCATAAAAACAACAACAAAGTACAACATATATATAGGAATATCGTTATAGATCTTCAACAGCATAAAGACACTCAATACCGCATTCAAAGGTGGTGGGAATGGAACCTTGTCTTGTGGCCTTAAATGCTAGTTGGAACTTTCCACAGCTTTTAGTTAAAATCAAAAAATCAAAATCAAATCAATTATTGCAATTACGCCAGTAACAGGCACTTTTGAATTGTCGAAACAGGGACAACAATGAAATTTAACGACAGTCCCAGTCACAAGGCATAAAAACTGTGAAAGTACTGTAGTTGCCCATTCGCTAACGTAGATCTCTATAGAGAAGAACGGGCAAGAAACTCCATGGAAACTCTTTTAAATCAGAATACTTTTACAAAACAAGGGTTACGTCATTCATGTTGAGATGGTACATTATGTGAGAACGATGCAGCAAGAAGTGTACGTTAAAAGTGTCCACAGAAAAACAAAAAAAAAAACAATTCAAAAATAAAATAAAATATAATTAGTAAGAAAGTTAAGCCTTTGACTCTGACATAAGAAGTATTTCTCATTTTATCTATATTTAGCTAGCTCCCAAATTAACCACCGTCATCAGATTTCGTGACTGTGAGTTTTCTTTGATCTGTTCTCATATTTTCAGCGTACCGAAAGGTACACAGCGTATGAAACGTTGGCATGTTTTTAACCGACTTCATAAAAAGAGGAGGTTCTCAATTCGTCGGACTCTTTTTTTTATTTTAAATTCTTTTCTATTTGAAAGAGTAGACTCCCAGGTTGGTCCCATAGAAATCCCATAGAATGATCTGACTTCGGAGATATGGAACGGAACTCTTCAATAATAGACTGCAAATCTGTCCTGATTGGTGCAATCGCTTGGATATTTATTATTTACACAACATCATAACATAACATCACGCCTTTATGATCTGAAGGGGTACTCAGATGGGTACTGTAAGTACCTACACCCACATTTAGACACTTAAGTTCCATTTTATTGAGGATAAGCCTATTAACACAGAATAAATAGTACACGTACTATTACCAGGAAATGTATTGTTAACTAAAATAAATGCATAGCAAATAAACACAACTACAAATGGAAAAATAAAAATTTAAAATTAAAAAAAAACCGACTTCAAAAACACAAAAAAGTGAGGCGATTATATTTTTTGCAAAAAAGTTTTTTTTAAGATTAAAAAGGAACATCGTAAAACGACTTTATTTACAAAGACATAGTGCCGTTAAATTTTCCGATTGCTATTCTAGTTCGGTTCGTCTGACGAGATGCAAACCGGTCCCACAGATCCGTCACTGTCAGCAGGGAAATGTTGGCAAACACGTGGTCGCTTTATTGCCATATCTAGGTATTTTTCAGGCCGAGTTTTAAGCTACTAAATATTTACAGTCGCAAATATAATAAAGGCCAACATCAACATCTGCCTAGCCTTTTCCCAACTATGTTGGGGTCGGCTTCCAGTCTAACCGGATGTAGCTGTATACCAGTATTTATAACAACAAAACAACAACAACAATACAATACAACACAACACAACAACAAACAACAAGACACAACAACAACAATACAACTGAGAATATTCTTACTACAATACAACTGACAATATTCGTACAGCACATCGAGCACAGATAGCTGTGTGAGACTGTCACATAAGTAAGTTTGAAGGACAATCTAAAAAGCAAAGGTCTGAATTATTTGGCTTATAATTAATAAAAATTAAATTATAAAACCCCCATCGCAACAAAGAAAAGCGAACTAACATTTGAAAAGTCAATAAAATGGCTGAGCCGGTTTTGATAAAACATGTCTAATTGTAATATACCATCATGCCTTTTCATTTGATACCCCACTTGTGTATATTTGAAAATATTCAATTATTCATCACCACTTTCTCCCCCAGGCCTAAAATGGCTGAACAGATTTTGATAATACTAGTCTAATTGTAATATACGCATCATTCGCTTTCATTTGATACCCCACTTGAGTATATTTGAAAATATTCGATTTTTCATACCCACTTTCATCCCCCGTATCTAGTAAATGGCTGCACCTATATTTTATATGGAGCGACTGCCTATCTGAGTTCCACAATCCAGTTAGTACTGGGTAATACGATACCTCTTGGTAAGACTGGTTGTCAGACTTTCGGGCCACTGACTACCTGTAACGAGTGTGAAAGATCTACAAATGACAGCTAGGACCAACGGCTTAACCTGCTTTCCGAGGCACGGAGGAAACTCGGTATGTAAAGGGTAGTCACCCATCTACGCACCAACCTAGGCAAACACGACTTAACCTTAAGATCGACCCGAGGGGCTGCTGTTATTTGGCCACGAGCTCCTCAAATATAAATAAAGACCAAAATATAAAATAACTGATCCAACAAAAACAATTAAGCTGAGAGAGAGCACATAGTCTATGTCATTGTCAATTTGTTAAGATTTCGTAAAACATCCGTCTCGTATGCCAAGTTAAAGAGGCCTGTAAGCCTATTTGAAAACTTATTACAAAACAAAGCAATAATGTTAAAAGGCCTTTGGCGGTATTTATCGATTTAACGTCAAACTCAAATTATTACGGAAAGTGGTTGGCGGTTGAAAGCTTGTTAAAAATATTATTACTTATTGTAGATTACTGGCTTGATTGCCTTTCTTGAGGTCACTGCTGCTGATCTGTTCTTGGCTTCGATACACACAGCGTTTAATAAGTTTTCCATCGGCTTTTTAATTACAGCCTGTATTCTGGATATATTATTATACTCTGTGCATGACAATTGGCTAGCCTCATATCGGTCAACTGAGGCTGATAATAAATTATATTTATTTACCGACGTTTGTAAATTGATTTTACAAAACACTTTTACACGACTAAAGTAAAGTATGTTTTAAATACTGGATGGGGTTCCTAACATAAGAAAAAACACCGAAACAAAATCAGGGACTCTTTGAAAATGTGGATATAATCTTAGTCTAGTCAGAATATAACATCACACCTTAGCTAATCCCCGTAGGGTTAGGCTAGGCAGAAGTGTACCTAATAGTACACCCACATTTCGCCAGTTATGTTTAAATCCCATGGAATAGGGGGCGAGCGTATTGCCATCAACCGGACACAAATCCAGACACCGTGGCTGCTACTGAGAAATTTCTAGCGAAAAACCCTAATGATACTTTACCCGACCTGGGTATCAAACCCACGATCTCATGCCCAGCAGTCGCGCTTGCTATCACTAGACCAATGAGGCAGTTCATAGTCCAAAGTCATAACTATGAGAGTGTATTTACAGCGTGGTCATATTTAAGGATGTGGGTGGAACAACTTTCTCCATGCAATAAACACCTACCTACCCTTAAATATCACCTACTTATGATACGTGCCGTAGGTGTACCACACTTCTTCACCAGTGGCGAAGGCTCCATACAACTCGATTCCTACTGGCTTTCCTTTGAAAAATGGCACAGTCAGTATTCTACAGTCAAATAATATAATCTTATTAAAGATATGTACTCCGGTTTACCCCTTACAAAAATTGACCCTTCGCTACTGCTTCTCACTAATCACAAATCATCCTGAAGAGTCGTTGTTTACGACAAGCTAAGGACAAACCAAACAAAATTTTGTTATAAAACACCAACTCACTATATTGCAATTTTTGTCCTGAAGTGGAGTTTGATAAGTGCTGTGCTACTTGGATAATGCATCGAGAACGTTCAACGTAGGTAGGCATTAATTGATTGCCTATTGATTCACAGGCTTATAGCATAGGCTTAAGCTGTCAAATGCTTTGACGTTATCTGCAAAGGTCAAGTGCTGCAGACAGACACACTACCTGTTTCTGATTGGAGTATTTGACTAGGTAGCTAATCGAACCCTACATAAGATAAATCCTTAAATGTAGCAATCGATGTTCAAGTAAGTCCGAAACTTCAATTACTCGATTCAGAAACCGGTAATAATTATTGGAGTCATGTGGGGTACGAATTTTAAATTAATGTATCCATTATTTTCTTTTGAACTAATTCCATGGTAAAAATATTCGGCAGTTAACAGCGGGACTGACCCGACTGTCCTGCCGAGGTCGACTTGGAAATCTCTAAACAGACTTCGAACCCAAGTCGGCCGGAGCAAAGACAATCTCTGCAGATGGGGGTTCATGGACGGCTCAGATCTCAAGTGCCTATGCGGCGTCTCCCCACAAACAATGGCCCACCTTCCATATTGCTCCGCTTGCCCTATCTCGTGCGCTCTTGCTGATTTATTTACTGCATCAGTGAACGGGGTACGCGTAGCTGAGTTTTGGGCTAAACATATTTAAAATTTTGCCATCGAA
Source organism: Noctua janthe (assembly GCA_910589295.1). Classification (NCBI taxonomy): domain Eukaryota; kingdom Metazoa; phylum Arthropoda; class Insecta; order Lepidoptera; family Noctuidae; genus Noctua; species Noctua janthe. The sequence continues at coordinate 12,069,005 of OU342552.1, forward strand.
ACGCTAAGAAGAAGAAGTGTCCCCACTCTTTGAGGGTATTGTTATTAAACCCATTCATGAAATGATCTAAGGTGTAAGACCTAGACAATGTTGCACTATATCGTAAGAAGTAATGCCTTTAACATTTTAAACCACAAAACAAAAATGTTATAAGAGCCCTTGCTCAACAATAGTTCATAGGTACCGTAAAAAGTTCACTAATAAGCAATATGCCTGTGGGTAGTTATCATCACACTATCGTAACCAAATTCTCGCCAATTCTGTAAATCAACTTATTCGAGGGTTACAACGAAGTTGCTTCGGAAGGAGTCGCCTTTTAGAGAAAACCGAATAGCGGAAATTAATTTCAGTCATTAATGTCGTAATTTGTGTCTTAGACTCAACTGAAGTTGCCGCGTTATTGCATCCTGTTACCACACTACCTGCTGAACATGGAAATTGTATAGGTACGTAGATACCTTGTTACAGCTAACAGTTTCACAGGTAAAATGAACACCAACACACACAACAACAATACAATAACAACAACACAACACAACACAACAACAACAATACAAAAACAACAAAACAATACAACACAACACAACACAACAACAAACAACAAGACACAACAACAACAATACAACTGAGAATATTCTTACTACAATACAACTGACAATATTCGTACAGCACATCGAGCACAGATAGCTGTGTGAGACTGTCACATAAGTAAGTTTGAAGGACAATCTAAAAAGCAAAGGTCTGAATTATTTGGCTTATAATTAATAAAAAATTAAATTATAAAACCCCCATCGCAACAAAGAAAAGCGAACAAACATTTGAAAAGTCAATAAAATGGCTGAGCCGGTTTTGATAAAACATGTCTAATTGTAACCACATCATGCCCTTTCATTTGATACCCGACTTGGGTATATTTGAAAATATTCAATTATTCATCACCACCTTCACCCCCATGCCTCAAATGGCTGAACAGATTTTGATAATACTAGTCTAATTGTAATATACGCATCATTCGCTTTCATTTGATACCCCACTTGAGTATATTTGAAAATATTCGATTTTTCATACCCACTTTCATCCCCCGTATCTAGTAAATGGCTGCACCAATTTTGATAAAACGTATCTAAAAACCATCGCCAAGAAACTAACTTTCAAATTAAAAAAACTGCATCCAAATCGGTTCACTCGTTTAAGAGCTACGGTGCCAGAGACAGACACACACACACACACACATTGCGGTCAAACTTATAACAGCCCTCTTTTTGCGTCGGGGGTTAAAAATGATGGAAGTTAGGCAAGCCATGCTTCATACAAAAATCTTCCAACCTCTTTTATTCAGTTTTACAACTATCTCAACTCCATTTTCCGTGAGTAAATGAAAATTTCTAAAGTTTTGTGCCGACCGCGAGTTGGGCCACGTAAGCGTTCTTTCCATTACGGTTATCAAAGAATGCAAAAGTAGTCAAAGAGTACCTTGTATAAGTCACGGTAAAAGAGATTACTGCACTATACAGGTATTGATAAAATGCTTCTATCCTATTACTATCGGTAACTGATTAGACAAGAATGGCAATGTTTACCTATATTTGCTCAGAATTTCTCTTTGAAATACCGAGTCCGAGGATTTTTTTAAGACGCCATATAAATTATTTAGCACTAGCTGTTTCTCACGACCTTCGACAGCATGAAATTATGACTTCCTTATTTGAAACGGATTTTCTTAACAATTTCAAGGGTTTTTTTTTTGCACAGAATCCAAATCGTTTTTCTAAAATAAAAGTAGCTTGAGTTACTCCTTATAACATAAACTATCTGTCAGTAAAAGTTCCGTCTAAATCGGTCCAGCCGTTGCGGAGTTTAGCTGGAACAAACAGACAGACAGATATATGTTTTTAATAAATGTTTTTTTATAACCCATATTACTGTACACAGTAAAAAGCTGTTATTTTGACAAACAGACATTTCAATTTTATTTAGTTGTATATTTGTATGTATACATAATATTGCAATAAAATCCAGAGAATACATCCCACATCATACCATATCATATATCATCAAATCATTAAAACAGATTTTTATTCGTTCTCTTTTAAAAATGTAGGTATTCTTGCAACTGATTATAACCGAAGTTTTGAAGCGTAGTTTATACGCCGCCATACTGCTACAGTTTTTATGATCGTGAAATCCCTCTAAGTGCTCGCTATGACCACTGAGTAGACGAGAGGGGGACTAAAAGTGCTTTCATTCAACCTCATTTTTTTTTAATTTATGTAATTTTACCTTAAAATTTATAAATTAATTTGACGTGTTTTAATAAACGCGTTGTTATTTTGTACTTTTTTTTTAAATAAATGTTATTCAAGTAATAAGTAAACTCTAATATTGATTAAATTCAATAATTAGTTTACTTCAAATAAAGCAGGCTCTGACCAAGCGACAGCCACATCATATAGGTGTAGATAGATAGAATATTCTTTATTATGTATGCCATACAAATTACATTTAGAATAAGTGCGTTCTAGCCTATTCTAAAATATATTATGTTATTCAAAGGTAAAATATAATAAAATCATAAACTACATAGGTTGCCCACGGGACCTTATTCCTAAAAGGCTGTCCATCCGTCTGCCCGTCCTTCCGTCTGTAACGGCCGTGCAGACAGACGGATAGACAGTGCAGCCTTAGCAATAGGGTCCCGTTGACACCTTTTGGTTTCAGAATTATGGTTTATGGTAGTAGGCAAACACAACAAAAAAATCAGCTCGACGGCTCGACCGATTTGGTCGAGCCGTCCTCATGATTTTCATTTATACACCGTGACTTTTTAGTCGTCTTACAAAGGCAGCCAGCAACTTCATGTATCCAATGAATACTAAACATTCATAAAAAAAAATAAGTATTTATGAGATTTTAATAATATGAAAATAAAAATATTATTCAGTATTATGACGCATGACGTAAACAGTTAAAGCACCCTGTTGTGAGCGATGATCTACTGGACTCGAATGCTGGGTAGGTAATGTTCTCCCGTTTGACACGTGAACATCATTAACAGGATGTTTCGTAATTTTATACAAATTTTTTATTATTATTTTTCTTTGTACCTATTATGGAAGATAAAAAAAATCGCGCCAAGAGCTATTTTATGTCGGATTCATTGAGTGGACGACCTTTGTAAGACCACTAAAAAGTCACGGTGTATAGCTAGATTATTCAGAAGGATTAACTACATACTTAAAAGGGAATAGTTTAGGGAACAGTTTTATTATTTTTACTTAATTGTGTATAAATATTTTATTTCAAATAAATTGTACTGCGATATTATCACAAGTCGACGTAGTATTATATTATCTGTGCCGTGGTAAACTGGTGACGTTGATCCCTGACCTCCCCTCGAATGTCTACAACTTGAAAGGGACTGCGTACTTCAAACCTATCGTTTCTGGGATCAGACTGGGTGTTTGAATACAATCCGGTGGCAACACCTTTTACTTCGATTTCCGACAACTTCAGTTGGAGATGTAAAGAGAATCTAAGTACGGGTAGGTAACAAGCACATTGAGATTTAAGGCTACATCGAACGTGTGATTCACGCATCTGTCTGGAAAATACACTTTGTATTAATAAAATAAAATATGATAGAAAATACCTACTTACCCGCATCATGTAGACATCAGAAAAAACAACAAGTCATTCTGATACCAAAGAGTGTCTTCAATTACCAGTCAGGTTCCAGGTGAAAAGTTAACTCCAGGTGAGTCTGAGTAAATTAAATCATACGTGCATACTCGTATTCTAAGCTTAAATTTTCGTCTCACATCAGTACCATATTGTGCATCGGTACAAGGAAATAATCTTGGAAACATCGAGAACTTAATTATCCGTATTTGCGATTGAGTCGTCTCTTATTGGACCCTCATCGGAAATCCGGGAGAATCTATTTCCAGGCCCTATGTTCCTCAGAGCCAGGTTGTTTTCTCCAGGAAACAAGATGGAAGGGTAATAAATTGTCAGCATCCTAGTTAACGTATCGATCTCAAATTCTCGACGATGTTCCTGTTTCCTGTATTTGGATGAAAATAATAAAAAATATGTATTTTCTAAAAGTTTCATTTCCATTATCAGTAAATATCATTATGATCTGTAGTAATCGTCTGTAAAAATGTTAAATTTTATTTTTGTAATATAAATATTTTTTAAGGTTATTAAGGGCCAGTTCCGTCGTCGAAGTTTATTTTTTTTTACTTACTGTAAATTTAATGTGCGAAGTTTCAAAACGGGGTCAAAGAGCTCTCATTACAAAAAAATAAGTGGACAACGGAGTCCGCGACTTTCGCAAAATGCAGCACTGTTTTACGTTGATTATTGATACAAATTCATTCTCAATCTATACTTAATATTATAAAGCTTTAGATTTTGATTGTTTGGTTGAACGCGAAAACCTCAGGACTGCTGGTTCGATTTAAAAAATGATTTTAGTGTTGGATAGTCCATTTATCGAGGAAGGTATAAAATAGGCTAAGAAAGGCTAAGGCTATAAAATTTCACGCGGACGAACGTCGCGAGCAACGGCTAGTTATGTTATAAAATACTTAAATTATAATCATTAATATATTTTTAATATATTTTCTTAGCTCGTGGCTAAGTAATAACAGCCGCTCGGATCGATATTTAGGTTAAGCCGCGCTTGCCTAGGTTGGTCTGTGGATGGGTGACCACCCATTACATACCGAGTTTCCTCCGTGCCTCGGAAAGCACGTTAAGCCGTTGGTCCCGGGTGTCATTTGTAGATCTTTGACAGTCGTTATAGGTAGTCAGTGGCCCAAAAAGTCTGACAACCAGTCTTACCAAGGGGTATCGTATTACCCAGTACTAACTGGGTTGTGGAGGTCAGATAGGCAGTCGCTCCATGTAAAATACTGGTATTCAGCTGCATCCGGTTAGACTGGAAGCCGACCCCAACATAGTTGGGAAAAGGCTAGGCAGATGATGAATATATTTTTTTATTATACTTGCTGAAAACATAATTTCGAGAGATGAGAAATTCTTTTTGAAAAGTGCGTCCCACTTAAAAAAATAAAACGTTAGTCATTATTACTTGCGCAAGCTGTAATGAAGTAATTGAAGACATCATAATAAAAGGTAAAAAACTTTGTTTCCTATACGCTTGTTTGCTAACGCTTTAACATCAAATGTCCGTATTAGCGCGGATCGGATACGTTTAGCAAGAGTCAAAAAATGTGACTGTAAAAATAAAGTAAAGTTTTAATATAAGAACAGTTGGACTCATATAAGGGTTGCCAATTTTAACAATATACTCCCAGTAAAAAACCTTAAAAATAATTAAATTCTGATATTACATCTCCTTTTTTTCTCTTGCCGTGAAAATGTAACGCGCTTTTATTAAAAAAAAATGGGATATAATGTACTTATAAAATGGTATATTTCTTTTCAGAATTAAATTATTTTAAAATTTTTAGTTCTATTTATTAACTAGTATTAAAAAATTGCTTATAAAAAAATTCTTACTTTTATTTTTAACTTTTTAGTATTTACTACGTCGTAGTTCGTTCACATTCATAACAAATGGAACGAACTTATTTTCCCAAATCTGATGGGGTTGCATATGGATATTATCTAGGACCAAAGTACTCATCGAGACGAATAAAACAAGCCTAAGCTCGATGCGGTTACGTCGTTTTATTACGGAGATCCTAGGGCCACCTTCCAGGTCCATCATCAGACCCTGGATACCATCTAAAGCCAAAACTCGTCAAGACAAATCAAACGAGTTCAAACTCGATGGGGTTGCGTCATTTCATTAAAGAGTTCCTATGGCCATCATCCAGCTCCATCATCAGAGCAGTTCCGTATCATCATGATATTGCATTGTCTTGCGATATACATATGTGTGCAAAATTTCAGCTCTATCGGTTGAATATATCTGCTTCAAAATTGAGTTGTGAGATTCCACCCGAACAAACCTACTACATACATACATTGTAAGTTAAATAAAAGCTTGTAACAGGGTCGACTATACATACAAATTTAAGCACAACCGGATACAAACTTCTTGAAACAATTCGTTTTTAACGATACGTTGCTGTTTCCTGCACGATACGATACGCAAAATAATTGAACAAAAATATGAAAATTGTATTTAAAACTGATACATTGAAACTTGAAGCGGAAACAATGGTTAAGTTTTTATTCATTCCTGGTCAATTCGACATAATAAATTGAATTATTCACAACGTCGAGCAAATAACTTGGTCAAATATTGTAAGGCCATCTTTTATTAAATGCATCATGGTTGCGGAGAACAGGTCTCTTTTGATTTGAAATTGCACGCCGAAATGCTGTTACGGACAGCAGCAAAATGTGATAGTAGTCACAATAAAGGTACGAGTTCGTAGCCGACCGCAGATAGCAGCAGCAGACTTTAGTGTCGCTGCAACACTACTGGTTTCTATGTATTTCTATGAAATACCTTCCGCAGCTAGCGACACGTCGCACGTTCGAAGACGACGTGTCGCCCGACCGCAGATCAGGTAGTGCCACCGACGCTGGAGCGTTGAATTTTTCTCAAAAAAAGAGATTTTCCAATTCCGAGGAAGAAAATCTGATAAACCAGGTGGTGGAATAACTCCCTCACTTGCTCTGCATTGCACGTGTGGCTTGTTGATTTTTCTTTCATACTTGTATCATTAATAAAAACAAGTCATCGTCATGTTCTTCTTCTTCTAACAAAAGAAACAAAAGTAAATCCCGATCGCTAATCTCAAAACATGTTAGAACATCTTGTCTCACGGAACATTCAGAATTACTGGAATTCGGCGCTGCTATCTGCTGCAGTCATCTGCAGTTGTGTTCGGAATCATGATTGCAACGTCACGTCGTCTGCTGCTGCTGTTTGTAGTCCGCTACGAACTCGTACCTTAACTGAGCCGAAAAGCTTTTACCTGACCGCGTTTGTTTAAAGCTGGCATTAATTAAAATCATCTCCTGTTATCTTTGAGTTGGACGCCAAAAGGAACAATGGCTTTCTGAAACTGATATTTAGACACTAATGGAATATAAATGTTTTCCAATCAACTAGCTGGCGGTACTAGCATTGTTTGCAATAGAATTTAGACACGATGTATGTTGCAGGCATATTGCAGAATAGCTTTATGACAAAAATATCACAAAGACAAAAGGATTGGACTTTTGTCTTTCTGACAGATTAGTTAAGTTGAATTATTCGTATAATTATATCGTAGTTTTGCAGTAGAATAACCTACAAGCTAATAAATAGACTTTAAATAATAATAAGTAAACGTATCAGAAGAGACTAAAAATCACAGTGCGTTTCTCCGGTGATCGGCAAAATTGACCCAAAGACTGGCAAAACTGTGATTTTGGAAATTAAAACATAATTTGACTAAATAATGGATGTGCAAAGGTTCGTGAAAGTTACACTGAGATCATAGGTATAACTGGTGTAAAACCATCCTTAAAGATTTAACAAAGCCGAGAGGCACTTGTTTTTTCCGCCATGGCGATAATTTTTTTTTTGTACTGGACCGTACCTGGTAACCGTTGTAAATGTTATAACTTTACTTTAAATACCCCTATACTATTCAATGCATCCATCAGCAAAATATTTTGAGTGCCTTACTTTGAGCGCTACGGTAAACCGTGATTTTACAGGAAAAAAAGTCGTTTCCCGGCAATATTTTTTGGGCAGTGTTACTTAGTTTGCTGAAAAGAATGCTTTGACGGCTTTGTGATGGGTTCTTTTACACCCCGTGTAAAATGTTACCTACATTTTAAGCTAAAAACTATAACCACATAGGTATAATCTTTTCCTGGAAATGTTGTAAAAGTTGTACGTCTTGGGTCCATGCATAAGCAGACATTGAATGTTGTATATGTCAATTATTTCATCACCACTGTTCTCAAAAAGGTGAAAGAAAACTTCGTGAAAAAACTGTCATAATTATCTTAGACCCAAAAAATGACATCCATCCCAAGTGACATCCAGTAATCCGCACTGGGCCCGCGTGACGGTTAACGGGCCCACTCTCTCGAAGAGAGCTCCGAGCTGTGGGAACCTATAATGCTTCATTATGCATTAGGTACATTGTGTCATAGCAAATCTTGTGACTTTCTTCTACCATTAATTAGTCATTACTCTGTTTAGAAACTGTTCGTCCAACACTGGACGGGCTATAATCCCATTAAGCGCAACACTGCTTTATTCGCTCCATGACAAACCGGACGGCACACACGACACGGCGCAAACCGCAGCACGTCACTCCAGTGGATATACATTGTCATGCCGGCTCCTTCATGCGCACTGTTCATATTTCGTGCTAGTTCTGTCGTTTGAATGCTCCCTCCTCGGAGAGGACGTGTTTCAATTTACAGTATCACTGGTAAGACGTCACGGCGAAAATGTATTATTATCTGTTGGAGCGCCTGATGGATTCGTCAAAGCAACGAGCGACGATGTGCCTTGTTTTAGTTTTAAGTATTTAATGTAATAATTGGTTAGTCATTACTGCTTCAGTCATTACCACGTTAGTACACCACTTTTTAGTATCTCCAAATTCTCCTCCTTTTATTTTATCCAAATCCCGGTTACTCCCGTACATTATGTGTAACTACTGAGTAGCAGCAAGTTTCCTAAAATTAAGGATGTATTGATTAATTTATATTTCAAATTAAACCTTTAAGGTTTCGAAAGAAAACTTATTAAGCTTAACCCAGCACTATAGATATGCTGTAACAAAAAAAAAACATAAAACGATTAAAAACTGAGATTCTTTACCGGCCAGCGAAAAAATGTTCAGAATTTTAACAATTTTAATTTAAAATTCATGCAAAATCCCGCAGGAAATCACCTGACCGTCCGAGATTCGACAGCTTCATTTGTTTTCTTTGAAACTTCAACGGGGACAAGCGTCGTACTGTCAGTTCTTCAAAGACTATGTCCGTTCTGTAGCGTGTATTGTGTCGCTAGCAAGTACCGCAACAATGGTGTCAACCGAAAATCCGTAAACGTAACATGCTTGATAGGGAATAACCACATGAACAAAAATGTCATTTAACTTTGAAAATGTTTGATGCAAAGGAAAATGGGCTTCAAAGTATCTGCCCCAAGATCCAATAGACATAAGATAGACATAATTGAAAACAGTTTTTTAAGGAGAACCTTTGCTACTAACATGACTTTTGGCAATTCGCAGTACGTTCGGAATTATTGAACTAAATAAGTAAATAGTTAGCCAACGAAGTTAAGATTTTCTTGGCAACCAATTAATGTTTTCTAAGTAACCAATATAGTAACAACACATAATCCATTGCATTGAGCTTTTCAGTGAGAACCTTTGCCAGTAACACGACTTTCGCCAATTCGTTGTCCGTTAGGAGTTATTGACCTGACTATTTGAGCACCGAACTGAAGATTTTCTGGGTGATAAATAGCAATAACATATTTATGTCCGATCCGGTCATTAGTATGTACTCTCTGACTCTGAATGGAGATAAGTCGCCATAATAAGAAATGTTCTTCTTAAAGAGGTCTATCCATTGGTATATAACTTAACGCTATTGAACGCTACGGCAATTTTGCCATTCTCCTTTGCAGACATGTGGAAATGGTATTCGCATTCTTGAAAATGGACGGAGTTTCCCAGCGTTATTGCATAAACTGAATGTACTGGAATGTCATTCTGGAACTTCAAGAACTATCGATATGACATTTATAACATTATTTCTGTTTTCATGTTAAAAACTTAGCTTTAAGAGGAACTATTTGAATATGGTACGTCTATGTTTGAGGTAAGTCTTGTAGCTTTCTTAATGTTTGATAATAGCTTGCTATGTGCAAAGTAGGTTAGATACCTATACTTGCTTAGATTCAAACGTTTTCGTTAGGCATGGGTCATTGACGGTTTTTAAGTTAATGTAATTTAACTGTTAATCATTAATGGTCAACGGGTTAAAAAAGCTGTTAAATAAATAACAGGTTTTGAAACTTCAATCGTTAGCGGTAATCGTCAATTTAATAATAATATGTCAACGTTTTTGATCAATGACAATTTTATTGCAGATTAAGTTAAAGGTGATTGATTTGATAAGAATTTAGGTTTTTTTTTTTGGACTGGCATGGCTTTTCCTTCGTACTTTTTCCAAGCTTTTCATGCTTTACCCAGCCAGTTAGGACTGCCGAAAGATCCAGGCGTACTTAAAAGATCATCACACACGCACAAGCCCGCGTCCGATGCGAAGACGCGACGGTGTTCGGTAACAGCCGAAAGTAACGAATATTTCCGAAGGAGACTAAATTCTCAGAAACTAATAAAATAATGCATTGAGTGCGTTGACGTAAATTAACAGTTCATATTTTCAACCTGTTTTTTCATTAATGAATAACAGTTAACACATTGACGAATGAAAAGTCGTTAAAAAAAACCGTTTATTGATTCAACGCCCACCTCTAGTGTTCGCATACTGTGCAAGGAGGCTACCCAATATACAGGGTGTTTGGTTAAACGTGGGCAATACTTTAAGGGAGTGAAGTACTCATAAATATGAGCAACTCTTACTATGGGGCTAATTATGAAATGTGATTTAAAAAATCTGGTGTTGCTTACATTTTTTCGAATTACGCGACCAATAATGTGTGGCAGCTGATATTTTTTTCGCGATTTCATGGTCGGTCCCATAGTAAAAGTTGCTTATTTTCATGGGTACTACACGCCCCTAAAATATTGCCCGCGTTTAAAAAAAACACCCTGTAGGAGGTAGGACGGGCTCTAGAGGGAAGCGAATTTTTGTTGCGAATAGCTCAATGATTAATCAGTAAATGATGGAATACTTCATATATCCTCTAAGCATTTTTTTTTTTTTTTTTTCGGATGGGAAATCTTCAAATGACCCCACTCTGGGCGGAGCGGAAGGCAGTGTCAGACTTGTACTGACTAAAACCCATCCATGTTCCTTCTTTGCCCTTTGTGTTCCAGGGCCACGGTATCTCTTTCGAACAGTCCTGCAGCCCTGGCAGGTATCCTCTAAGGTTAGCTTATACTGCTCAAAATATTTTACGAGTACAAAATCCCCGTTTGAGTTCAGTCCCAGGAGACCACAATGTAACCAATAAATTATAAATGTAGCCAATTTCAAATCTATAATGTACGGCATAATATGTGTATGACACTTAGTTAATTTAATAACACAGGATAGCAGAGGGTTTATTATATGTAAAATTAACTCATTATCGATATACTACAATAGTAAGTTTTTGTTTATGAATGCTTTCCACGAACATTTGCTAACGTGAATCGTGTTTTGTTTGATGTTCTTTTATATTTTCCCTTGTCGGATTACAAGGGGTACGATTACACAGGAGTCGAATTACCGAGGCCGAAATACAGAAGTATTTGCCATCTCCGCAACGCGGCCCCAACACACATGTTGCTTGAGCGAGCAGCTCTTAGATATTTCTATCTGTGGTGTAGCTTCTGCCCAAACGCTAACGTTTACCTACAAACTGGCGTATTTATCTGTAAATCCGATACGCCAGTTGTCAGTTTACCACAACTGGATTAATATTTGGGCCTCAGTGATTTTGAATTAATGACGGCAATCCGATTTTGAATGTTTACTACATGCATGAATTGCAAACCAACCTTGTGATTGCAATGCATGCTGCATGCATTCAGCTTCCCCGCAGTTTCGCAAGCATATTTTTTAAGCAGAAACTTGCTATAACCTAGTTACATGTCTATAACCTTCGCACAAGTGCCATCAATACGGAGACAAAGTTTTATCCCAATCAGATGAATGGCAGAGCAACGCATAAAATACCAACGAACAAACATTAATAGTTATATATTAGATGTGACCTTTGACCACACATTGCTTGACTGCCCAGCCTTACTGATTAGGTGTGAAAATACTTTTGTCACTCAGTCAAAATCAAATGATTCAGGAAACACAAACTCAAATAGACAAACCAATGGAAACTATATCGAAGTCGTAGGTACTAACAGTTTGAAACCGATCGAGGGGATTATGAGTTCCTAGTAGTGAACCGCTGCTTTGCGGGGAATTTGTAGGTAGGTTCTACACTAATCCTTTCTCCAGTAATTCCCTAATTGGTAAGAAAAACATCATATCATCATCACACTGTTATCCCCGAAGGGTTTGGCAGGGGACCTAGTAGTTGTGTTAATTGATAAAACACCGCATGAAAATCTATCGAGTTGTTTAGAAGTATCTATTAAGCAAATACACAAACAAACCATTTTGTTTCAAACAATTTAGATGGGAAATTATGTTTTAGCGGTTTCAGAATATACACATGACTAAAACGAGCATTACAGTAAAAATAATTCCAAAGTATACAATAAAACAAATAATATAGTGTGCCACCGTACATATGTAGTTCAGATAGAGGAATATTTTATGGGAGGGTACCCTACGCATTTCCATATACGTCCTCTACATAACTTACATCGGATGATAAGTGAAGCTGAAATCACAGAGTACGGATTAACGGCGCCCGCAGCGTGTAGAGAGGGCTGTACTAAAGAAAATCGTCGCCCCGAAAATGCGCCGAGGGCACGACTTTAACACGAATCAAAGCTGTCAGTCTATGCAGGTGTAGTACAGGTGCAGTTATTGGAGTCGCGCAGCATCGTCAATTTCAAGGCGTTCGTGGTGCGAGTACCGAATTGTTATCTGCCCATGGGATGGAGGAAGACTTTTTACCGCAGGACGTGGACGTGGACGCGGACGAGTTTCATAAGTCAGCCAGCACAAGTGAAGTGTGAACAAGTGAAGTGCTACTAAAATATATAAAATAAAAAGTAAAATAAGCCTTTATTGCTGTTTTCAATTATTACATTAAGATTTGTTATTGACGATCGGTTTTTTTTTTTTAAAACAGCTTGTCCTTCGACAAAGGCCTCCTCCAAAGACTTTCACCTATCTCTGTCTCTTGCAATTCTGGTCCATTCTGGACCGGCAACTCTATTGAGATCATCTTCCCGGCGTTTCATTTGCCGACCTTTACTTCCTTTACTATCCCTGGGGTGCCACTCTGATATTATTCTAGTCCATTTCACATTTCTCTCCCTTAGCATATGTCCTGCCATTTAAGTATTCTGCATACTTCACATCTCTAAATTTAGTTACATTTTTAATTTTGTTTAATCTTATTTTATCTTTACTTTTTACTAAACCTAAACTACTTTATTCACACAAGTTTTGTATATACTTTATATATGTTAATTTACAATATATTAAATTCTGAAATAAATGATGTAGTTGTTTTAGTTGCTATTCCCCATATGTGTCACAGTGCGAGTAAAATGATGACTCATGTGGTTTCTATAGAGACGTATAGTGTAGTAAGCATGATTCTTTAAGCGACTGAATGACATTTTTGAGTTGGCAATTTGTGAAATTTTCTGTGAAAAATTGCATTGAAATAACAAGATGGCACCGTTCGTTCTGACTGAAAGGCCACGCGAAAAGTGTTGCCAATAGCTGTTTTGACATGGAAAGAAAAAAAAAAAACCCCGCTCGCACTAGAATTTTTCTTTCCATGTCAAAACAGCTATAGTTCCCTACGCAGGGTTTGCGTATAAAAATATAAAAAATTAGTGTTGCCAATGTCGTTTCTAGTAGCGGCCGGCGAGGTTTCTCTATGCTCTGTGGTTGAAATAGATAAGGCTAAAACTTCACACTCCCCTGGCATCTGTATGAAGACCGCCTTAATCTGATTTCACTTGTTGAGATTAACTTGGACTTTTCATCGTATATGGAATAATAATTTTGTTATTATTTTACGCCAGCAAGCGAAGGCGGGATAATTTAGTTTAATGGGATTTTTTTATGTCATTTATAGTGTACAGCGATATGAGAAATTACGTAATAGGAAAAGGAATACTGAGTACCTAAGTAATTGAGGTGTAAAAAAAATATAACCTCTTTTATTCAAGCATTCGATTTCATAATCATTATGATAAGGAATTGGACAACAAGGTCCATCACTAACGAGACCTAAGGCGCTAAATATAGAAAGGGCGCAGGCGCAGCGCAAGCGAATGAACGACGTGCCTGCGCTGCACCGCTTGAGTGTAATTCACAACATGTCGCCTGCGCTCATTTTGTATGAAATAGTTTTGAAGCGGCATCATGCCTGAGTTGCGCCTTCGCCGCGCCTTCACCTTACGCTGTTTCTGTATAATTCGCGCCTAAGTTACTGAATAGTCTAATTAAAATGATTAAATAAACAATAACTTTTACTAATAAAAATATGTAAAAATGAAATTGGATAATAAACTACTAACACTTTTAAATTCCTTAAAGTATTGTTGACATTTCCATAGACGTCGAAATAACGACGAGTATGTTAGGGAATAACATGGTCACCAAATATACGATATATACAGAATACCGATAAAAACATTACTACCTACCTACTTATTGGTCTACCAGCAATTCGCATCCGACTAGTCAATAGGCGATAACAGCCATTTTCTTTTATCCCAGCATCATTACGAGAAAACGAAAAAAGAAAGATAACTGAATATAATGTGTGGTAAAGGAAAAAGATTCGCAATAGGTGACCAGCATAATAGTCACAATGAAACTGCTATCGCATCTCTTGTTTATACTCAGTGAAACTAGCTGTTACACGCGACTGCGCTTGCATGAAATGAGTTTCAGTGACGCAAACCTAACTACCACTTCAAAAATGAGATGATACGAATAGTATTCTAAACTACTTAGGTACTCATTTCCTACTTGGATTAAATATACAGAGCAACGCAAATTGTCCCACATATAAATCAACCTATAAGCTGTTATTTGAAGATCTACTTTAAGCATTTTCACGCTGACCTAGCAAAACATGGTCTCCGAAAGTCATATTTGTTTTAGCTTACGTCAACCACCGTTATCACTCACGAAGGCTTATTAACTATTGGAAGTATCAGTCGCTTACAAGACATAAGACTGTAATCGGTGTTAGTTAACATTTTTGACAAAATGTATTGAAATAAAAAACTATCTGCAAAAAAACAACAGACTTTCAAAAAATACAAAAAAAGTCTAAAATAACTTTACTTTCGAAATTCGGTGACCGTTTTGCTGCGACTTCCAAAAGCAGATTTTTTTATTTTATTTTATCCTTTTTAGTTGTAGTATAGGTACCTACCACACCTATTCTTGTCATGAATTAATTTTTACATTGTAACTAGAAGTTATTAATAGATCATTATGTCACGTTCATTGCCACGCCAAAATGCTGAAGTTAGTTAGATGGCGAAAATATAAAAAAAATCCTTGTCCTCCCCAGTTGCCTAAACATATTTTATAACTCAATACACTGCGGCTGCTATTTTATGGCTCGTACATAATTGTAAGGCACCATCACGCGAAGTAGCGTGAACGGCCAACGGCGAGTCTAGCAGGTCACTTCACGCGACGTCACTGAACCGATTTAGATGAAATTTCTGTGGGACCAATTGGGAAGTATATATCCTTTCACATAAATAAGATTTTTTCAAATCGGTTCAGAAATGACGGAGTTGTGAGGTAACAAACATTAAAAAACCACCGAATTGAGAACCGCCTCCTTTTTGAAGAAAGTCGGTTGTTTTAAAAACCAAATGTCACGGTATTCCAATATTAGCCGTGGAAGTTTCTTGTACTTATAGATTTGTCGTCCACAAGGCTAATCCCAACTGACAGAACGGGTTAGTAATTCTATTTAGGTTGGGTTGGTTTGGTTGGGTAGGAATGAAATAATGCTGTTCGTTGGTAAGCGCATCACTTGAAAACGGCTAGACCGATTCGGCAGTTTTTTGGTGTTAAATGTTTGTAGTAATCCGAATTAGGTTTTCATGAAGAAAAGTTCTCCAGAAAAAAAGTTTTGGAAAACTTGAAGATCCTTTTTTCAATGGGATTGTGTAGACTCAAGAGCATTCAAACGATGGATATGCATAATTGGCACATGTATAGAGTATCGCTTGAGAACAGCTCGACAGATTTGGCAGATTTTTACTGTGTTCGTCATTGTCAGGAGAAGGTTTGTATGAAAGTAAATTTTGTTTCTCTTGTTTGTTGAAGTTGGGACGGGTCGCTAATTAAATTAATTATAAATTAAGTCAGATAATATTTATTTATTTATTCACATGACATGTTTCCTTTGCCATTACAGTTAATAAATCTAAAGCGACAAAGTAACTTAAAATATACTTTACCTTACATGCTACAATAAATTGGTACTATTCTTGCATACGGAAACTATTAAGTTGGGCAACAGGAGGTTTGTGTAAAAAAAAAGTTCTGCAAATGATTCTCCAATCACTCAAGCCTCCGGTAAATAATCTGTGAAAGGACTGTAATGCTGATGTGCACTGCGTTCTACCAGATGTCCTAAAAAACTGGATCAAGTGTATGTTCGTTAACTGATCGTTCATTTTACAGCAACACAGTTTCTAGAATTTAATCGACACTAGTAGCGCGTGAGTCGATCTGGTCGCGAGTGATTAGTTTGTAACGGGTTATTTACTAGTTTGTGATTGGTTGCGTTGCGTACGGACTGCCGTTGAAAACTAGTGGCATTCTGACTACTAAGTAATTGGCGATGTAAGGCATGTGAGTTTGTAAACGGTTGCTTTAGTGTAGTGTCGTGAACAGACCTCAAGTTTCCAAACTTATTTCTTTGTAAGGGATGCAATGGTCACAGTTCTTATGTTATTAGCAGTGATCGGAATAGGCTGACTATATTTGCCTAAACTTCGGAGAACAGAGACAGAAAGTGGAGACTTCTTTACGACTATATTTTTTCCCGGGATTCGGGGAAAATCTTCAATAAGTTGAAAATAAGCTTTTTTAAGATGTGTAAAGGCTTTTTTCAACTAAACTTGCAATTACCAAATTTTCGGGATTTACACGTAAAATCCCGAAATAAATAATTTAACTTTAATTTATGTATTCGAATTATATTAACGATTCTTAAACTAACCGTTTATCAAATCATTGAATACATGACGTTTTGTCAATAAGTATATATTTTACTTTTTTTTATGCAACATGCAAAATTTTTTGTAGTCAACAAAAAAATTATATGGAGCAGTTTGTCATTGGCTTTGGGATTTTAAATTACTGTAATAAAATGCCACACAAATGTTCTTACAGATGATAAAACAACCTTTGTTTTTTTAATGTCTTCATAAATATTCATATTCATTATTCAAATAATGAAAGCTAAATGTAGTGAGCAGTAGTTACTGAGACTGAGACTGTAGGGACATTGTTACCTCTTTCGCTAAACAATAGAACCGGCTCTGATACCTTTTTAACCGACTTCTAGTGGTTAGTCTTGTGGCTAACAAGAACAATAGGCCTTTAATTCTCAGAAAAAGCAATAGTTTAAAATTTCAAACAGATTTATGCACTCGAAGACCGTTAAACTAAAATTATATATTTTAACTTATTTTTATTACATGATAAAGTGATTGATACTAGTATAAAACTGTTATATCCATGTTCGCAACGCTTTTCTTCTATTTAATATATACCTCTAAAAAAAATAGTTCAATCCTGTGTGTCAGTACTGCTGAGTCTCAAATTGTGACACGAAATTCGTGACAGCAAGTTTCAGGACACCACATAGCAAAGTAGTTAACTAGGGAAAGAGTAAATACGTAATTTGTGTATTTCACAAAAAGATAATGCAATAGTTTTAAGATCCCGGAAGAATTTTCGTAAATCTACAGTATCTACGTCTGAAATACATATCGAAGTACCTTTTATGCAATTAGAAATTAGTTTTACTTACGTGTTACACATTGACAAATGTTATGTATTGAAAGATTTGATGCAACAACGGTCATTTTAAGGATAATTCTAATACATGATTTAAGTTAGATTAATTTTATTGAAAATTAAGATTTGTTAATTGCAAGTTTAGTTAAAAATAGCCTTTACACATCTTAAATAAAGCTCATTTTCAACTTACTGAAGACTTTTCCCGAATCCCGGGAAAAAAAATAGTCGTCAGGAAGTCTCCACTTTCTGTCTCTGTTCTCCTGTGAAGTTAAGGCAAATATAGTCAGCCTTTTCCGATCACTGGTTATTAGGCACACTTCAGCGAACCTAACTAATAAACTCGTATCGTTTGTAAATAGATGTCGATTCCTAACTTCTGGGATTGCGAAAAGAAGATTGAAATAAAATAAATAAATAGATATTGGCTTGGCCTGTCTATCGTATCAATATTGAGTGAACGTCTGTGAAGTTCTGTAAATTTTTCAATCTCAGTTACTCAAAACGAACAAATAAAAACGTAGGTGTGTCTTTGCAACCAGTCATCTTCGGACTTCCCAAACTGGCGGTCACTTACCTGCCAGTGCCAACTGCGCCGACAACATGAAATCGGGTGAAGTAAGTCATTCGTTCATGTCGTGAGCATGAAGAGTGTTGACGACGTCGGTTGCGTTGTCGGCAAACTTCTTGTTTTATATAAGGATCCCCATTATGACGTCACCTTTCAGCCAATGAACTGAGAAAATTGGCTTGGATTGGAAAATAATTTGAGACAACTACGTAATTTTTCCCTCTCTCAAAGAACACGGAGATAACCATGACCTCTTAGGGAGAATGCACAAAAGTAGCCCGCTAAATTGAAAAATCAATACGACCCTCTTCCTTCATTTATGACACTGATCTGTCAAAAAACGTAAGAAAAACGCACGCTTCCCCCCAGGGCTGCAGCGTGGAAAAGAAATGGAGCTATACAAGACGTCTAACTTCATCGGTCTCTGACACTGAATTAAGTTTAAAACAGTACTACTTTAAGATGTCATGATAGACCAACTGGTCAGTCCCCCAGAAATAGGAAAATTAATAGGTTGATTACGCTTGTGCTATGCTACATTTATATTGGACAGTGTAAACTTCAAAATAATTAGTACGAGTCAGCTGACAAGTCAAATCGAGTAATATTTTTAACGTACGCCTGTAATCCCCGAAGGGTTAGGCACATTAGTACACCCACATTTCGCCAATTATGTTTTAAGTCCCATGTAATAAGGGGCAAGCCTATTGCCATCAACCTGCACAAATCCAAACTCCGTAGCTATTACTGAGAATTTTCTGATGGAAAGACCCAATATCACTTTGCCGAACCGAGAATCGAACCCAGGACCTCATGCTCACCAGTCGCGATTACCACCACTGGACCAATGAGGCGGTCAGTATTTTTAGGGTTCCATACCCGAAGGGTATCTAACGGGGCCCTATTACTAAGCCTCCGCTGTCCGTCCGTCTGTCCGTCCTTCCGTCCGTCTGTCCATCCGTCCGTCCGTCTGTAGGTAGACAGTTAAAGTTTTCACAGAATGTGTCTCTGTTGCCACTTAAACAACAAAAAATAAAAATTAAAGGGGGCTCCCCTGCTATGATGGTACGGGACCCTTTGTGTGCGAGTCGGACTCGCACCTGGCCGGTTTTTTTTTAATCATGTTAGATGTTTAAGACAGAGATAGAGAGAGAGAGCGAATTATAAAATTTTAGAAATATTTTTACACATTGACAATTAGAAATCTCTTTATAATTATAACAAAAAAAAATAGTTTATTAGTTTTGAGAAGTGATTTATCAGTCATCAAGTGACTCTTGTTTACAGAGCATTTGTAACGCCGTCTTTTTTCAGTCTGTTTCCTGAAAATACTATTTACTTGCGCTTTATGAAATTTTAAAGTGCATTTCTATTAAAAGGCAGATAGTTAAAAACAAACTTAAGACTAAGGGCTCATTTATGGAGACGCGGTGCGTTGCGCTTTTTGTCCGTTTTCGGAGAGGCGCCGCGTGTAGCAGCCCGCGTTGTCACAAGCGCAAACACAAAAACAAATAACAATGTACGACGTTGTTTACGAAGACGCGGAGCGTAAAGGACAGCCCACACCGCCAGCTAGCGAGCGAGCGAGCGACCCGAGCGTGTATCGTTTCACCTCTATTCATACTTTGGTTCACACCGCGAACTACGGAGCTAAGCTACGTCAGCAATACAAACGATGCGAACGAAATATCCGACGATGCCAGCGATGCTATTCAGACAGACGGACACGACGAAACTATAAGGGTTACGTTTTTGCCATTTGGCAAAGCAACCTTAAAAAGTAACATTGTTTTCTATTTGGCATTTATTCCAATTGCCAGATGCTTGTTAAAGGACTAATACTAGCACAGTTCCTGGTACATCGAGCTCAGAAAGAGACCTCACAGGTAGGGCACAACTGGTAATAATTTACCTACCTACTCATCTTACTTATTTTGTTTCTAATTTCTAAATAGCGCCCCGCCCCGCCTCTGGTTCACACGGCGCCACCAATGGCGTCGAAAACTATCCTATCTTTCTGGCGGAATCAACCATACACATTCACAAAATATCATTGAAGGTGGTTGGGTGGTTTCACAGATTAGGGGTACGAACATGGTGAAACATGATTTTTATTTGGTCAGACCAATAATGTATTTGCTATATGCTATCCTATAGTGATAAAAGTCACTTTCGTAGTCAGTATCTAGTTCTCAAAAAAGTTCTAAAACTCACCCAATTCTTGTTTCGAATCATATTTTCAAAATTAAGTTACAAAATTCATATTACCATGTCTTTCAAAATATTTGCGGCTTTACTGGAACTTGGCGAGAAAGTTAGTGTAAAGATATTCAGAGTGCAAACTTAACTATTGTTTCTAGTAGTTGCGACCATTGTCTTTCTTACTGTTGTGAAGACAATGTTATAACTTCGTCTAAGTATGTGCAGTTAATGAAACTAGCGGAAACTAAAGGAATTATGTTATTTTTTAAGTATCTAGCTCGCAGCGTTGTTATGGTTATATACTAAATGCCTGCACTTCAGTTCAAAGGTAGTACCTCTATTTATTTTGGCAGGATACATCTTCTCAATTGTAATTGCTTTTAAATAAGCATCGTAGGGCGATGATAAATGACGAAGTTAGAACCAGAGTGATCTAGGGCACAACAGTATGTAAGTGCAACTCATTACTTAGATCAGTGCGGCATACCCTCACTTTGCAAACCGCACCAATTCTATAGTGTCATGTTGTGATCCCTCAAGGAAGAAAGCACTGTAGAGCACTTAGATCAGTGTGGCATGGAACAATTAAGTTTTTTCATGTAGATCACTCTGTTCCAACATTGTCAAATGAGAAAGTGTCTAGGAATACAAATGCAAAAAATGAATGTTTTATTTAAATAAACTAAAAAGAATATGTCAAAATTAAGCTAGCACAAGAAACGGTATCAAGAGGCATTTCGACATTACGACACCACCTAAAATACAATCATTTATAAAAATACATTTCACGATATGAAAGTATAGGAGCTTAATTAAATCCGGCCCCGGATCGCTTGACATGCCAGGAAATGAAAGTACCCGTCAAAACCCGAACAACGAAACGATCTCACGGAGGATGCGAATAGTGCCCCTCTCTAGTTCTATTCCGGTTACTTTTAGGCGTGTAACCTTATTATTTTGAACTTTTCTACAGTCTATTAATTGACTTCCTGTTCGCGTGGCGCCCAGGGAAATAGATCCTGTATTCTCTTTGTGCTCTCAAAAGAAAATAAGACCTCCATACATCCAGTATCATTCTGAGTAACATCGATTCGTTGTTGATGCATGGTTTTTAATTGCTGTATTTTTTACCCGACTGCGGCGAACCACAAAAGGGGGGTGTATGTGTTTGACATGTATGTATGGATAAAGGTCACATACAATTTTTATTTTGTAAAACTGTCTGGCGGTTTGAGAAACCGCTGCAAATAGTTGCCCAAGTAACATATTTAAAATTCTGATTTGATAAAACGACGTAGGTTTACTTACAATTTCTTATTAATATTTTTTCTTACTTAGAAACTTCCACAGAAAAAGTTTCAGCATTTATACAATGACGTAGGTCTGGCGTTCATAGGATCTTGGTCCAATAGAACAGCCGCATTTTACAGAATGCATTTCACTATGCCAGCTTATTTTTTCCCACTGCATTACAAAGACTTACTTTCTTAACAAAAAAATTAAAACAAAAAAAAAACTATTTCAAAAACAAGCTTTTTTTTAAATGCGCTAAAATTAATAAATTATCTTTTCCTTTAAAACTTATAACGTCATTACACAATTTAAATGATATAAAACTTGTCGCGAGATTTGCAAATAAGTAGAAGTCTAAATATAGCTGGTAACCTAAGCTTTCGTTGGCTTTCTAATAATCATTCCGTGTAGCAACACCGTAAACTTTAAAACTATCGTACTGAACTATGTAAGACGTTATTATCTTACCCGCTTGTAGCCTTCACAGTACAAGTTTGGTATCTTGATTTGGAAGGACACAGACCTCAGCATGGGGTCGAACGTCTCGCCTGGATAGTACTTGCTCGACCGCGGCAAGCATAGCTCTCTGCCCTACAACATATTTCTGAAGTCAGATTGACGGGAAAAAATTGCTTTATTGAACCAAAAAAGGCAGATCACAAGTAATTATTAAGATTGTGTTTGGGTGAGGCTCTGTGGTATCGACCCCGACCTTCGAGTAGGCGGCGGCGGCGGTTGAGGTGGTTTATTTCTTCACCATTGCTCTTAAAACACTGACGGGAGGAGCGTGAGGAAACCATCATCATGGCATTTCAAAAAGACTAAAACCCCGTATTCATGGTAAACATTTGTTTAGGAACAGTTGATCAACATTGTTGGTGAGCGGCGAGAATGTTGCTAGCAACTATGTTTAAATCAATACAGGTTGTCCACACGCCAGTCTGCGTTAAAATGTTGCCCGAGGAGGTAGTGTTGTTGTGTTCTCTGTATCTGATGTATAGGATTTCTAATAAAAAAAAGAGAAAAAGATGGTGGATTCGAAACTATCTTTTGCAAAGAGGAAATTTGATGAGTGACCTCAGAATGGGAGATTTTGGTAACTTTACGAGAATGTCGAAAAGTGATTTCGAACATCTTCTGGAAATGATTGGTCCATCAATAGCCAAAAGGGAAACAAATATTCGTCAGCCAGTTTCACCTCAAACGAGGCTGGCTATTACATTACGGTATCTTGCAACTGGAGATTCATACAGTTCTCTTTCATACACATTCAGAGTATCAAAACAATTGATTAGTAAAATCATACCAGATGTATGTCAAGAACTTATTAACTCACTATCAGGATATGTCAAGGTAGGTACAAGAACACTATTTGTGTAATCAAGTATATTAATAATAAAAAAAAAAACACAAAAAAACAGTATATGCTATTGTGTTGATTCATCACTGAGATAGTTAACAAAGTTTAGTATAGCCGAATCTTCTGTTTCGTCTTGTATTGTATCTAGTCTGTTTGTTTCCTGTCTCTCAATTTCCCCTATTTCTGTTTCCTGAACATTATTTGGTGTTGATGATGGATGGATGAGAGATGCCGTTTGATATCCATATGTATTATATCGTCCCATTTTTAATTCATACAGTATATTATTAATATGGTACTTTGCCTGTGTCACGGCTTGGTCATCTTTAACACTTCTTAATTCAGCAGCAATATATTCAAAATAAATATCAAATGGATCCTTCTTGTCCTTTTCATCCATCTTCTTTTTCGCACTTTTCAAAAGCTCTAATATTTCACTTGATTCATCTGTCTTATTTCTTTTCCTTAAAGATGTAGATGTTGTAGCATTCGATGTAAGACTTGGTGATTGAGATGGCTCTAACTCCATACCACTTTCAAGTGCATTGTTTTCATCTACCTGTAAATTATCATCTTATTATTATTTTTTATATTTGTAGGTTCCAAGTTCGGAGCAGGAATGGACACAAATAAGTCGTGAATTCGAAATACGATGGAATTTTCCACATTGCATTGGAGCCATTGATGGGAAACACGTTTTGATTGTGGCGCCAAATAATTCTGGAAGTGAATACTACAATTACAAAAATCAGTTCAGCATGGTACTTCTGGCAATTGCAGATGGCAATTATAACTTTATATACGCAAATTATGGAGCTAAGGGACGGTCGTCCGACAGTGGAATATTTCAGGAAACACCGTTTTATAATGCATTGTTAGAAAACTCAATTAAACTGCCACGTCCTGAACCAATAACACAAGGTGGACCAGAAATTCCATATGTTATTGTAGGTGACAGTGCTTTCGCGCTAACGGAGAACATCATGAAACCATATCCTGGCATTCATGAACGTGGGAACAAAAAGCGTATATTCAATTACAGACTATCAAGAGCTAGGAGGATTATAGAAAATGTTTTTGGCATTTTATGTGTGGTGTTCCGTGTATTCACTAAACCTATTCCGTTAAAACCAGCCAATTGTGAACTCGTAGTAATTGCTTGTGTATATTTACATAACTTCTTAAGACGTAACACAGTTTCCAGATCCATATATACACCTCCACAAACTTTTGATTTTGAAGACTCTGAAGGTAACCTATTAGAAGGTTCATGGCGAAGGGAACTAGGTTCGTTTCCTATGATTGATTTGCAAAGACGGGGCAGGCCTGCATCACAATCAGCTTTTTGTATTAGAGAACAGTTTGCCGATTACTTTATAACTCCAGAGGGAAGTGTTCCATGGCAAAATAATGTAGCGTAATTGTAATAATTTTACAGACTAGTACAATAAAAATTATATACAAAAACAACTTACTGTTTTATTCATAGTATCCGTTTCACCAGAAGTAGTTGCACCAAATAACAAAAATTCCAATGACTCGTAATAAATCCATTTACATTTTTCTATTGCGCCGCTGCCTGTAGTTTTTTTTGCCGACAACTTTTTTTTCTCTCTAGTAAATTGAGTACGCACTACATGTATTTTAGTTTCCACATCTTTTTTGGGTATATTTAGGGCTTGAGAAATTTCTTCGAATGCATCGTTTTTTTGTTTCTATCTTTGTATTCTTTTATAGAAGAATCCCATAATAATCGTTTTGATTGAAATAATTCTATTAGTTGCATTATTTTATCATTACTCCACACTACTGCCATGTTTATAAACTGTTGCAAACACGTTCACACACGTCAACAATTTTCGCTAAACTGATGTTTACGCTTGTCGGGCGAGAGCTTGTCAACATGACGCTATCAACTCTGCAACACCATGAATACGGGGCTTTAAGCCTCGTATTCATGGTAAACATTTGTTTAGCAACATGGTTGCATAAACATGTTGCCGAGTTGCTGTCAACATATTGCGGGCAACACTTGTGTTGCGGAGTTGATCACGCCATGTTTCAGAGTTGACGCCCGGCGAGCGAAAACATCAGTTTATCAACAAAATGTTGACGTGTGTGGACGTGTTTGCAACTGTTTATAAACATGGCGGTAGTGTGGAGCAACGATAAAATTATGCAATTAATTCGAGCAACATTTTAACGCAGACTGGCGTGTGTGGACAACCCATATTGATTTAAACAAAGTTTCCAGCAGCATTCTCGCCGTTCATCAACAACGTTGATCAACTGTTGCTAAACAAATATTTACCATGAATACGAGGCTTTACTGCACCAACTAGAGATAGAGTTTAATAGCTATATTTAATTAAACTATAATTAAGTACAGTTTTATTTTCATCGTGATTTTTGTCTATTATTTCTTAATTAGTGACCCGCATCTGCTTTGCGCAGTTTTTTACGATTTGACAAAACATTAAGATAATACAGGGTGTAAACAGACCTTTCACATACCCGTCAACCAAGCATTCTGTATTTCAAACTAAGTAACTTTACGCAAAAATTATTGCTGAAAATAGACTTTTTTTTTGGGGTGATAAATCTCGTTTTACGTTAGGACTTGATGGAAAGCACTCAAAACATTGTGCTGATGGATGGATTGAATAGTAAGGGGGTCGTGGAGGTGTGTAAAGTAAAAATCTTACATTAAAAACATGTATTTAAAAAAAACATGTAAAAATGTTGGAACTTTGACCCCCAATATCCGTTACTAGAAGGTTCCCAGGTATGGTCTAGAACAAAAAAATGATCGCAAAGACGGGGAGAACAAGCCTTTCGGCTATGTTAAGGGTCTATTTACACCCTTTATGTTGTTTTTTTTTATTAAATCTCTTAAATGATGGTGTTTGTGTAATAGTTTAGAACAACGTGCTCACACACACAGGACACGAAAAACGTCGTTAGATGTACGAGTATAGGTAGATATGGATTAACAATAATTGCATAAGGGTTGGAATTTTCTTGCTAAATCTTATGGTGCCCGAATTTGCTATGTATTCCAAGAAATAAGTTTAAATTGTTCATTTAAATCTTTGTAATACTGCTGATAAATTCAAAGAAAACCTCTCCTAAGATGAATTATACCTTAGCTTTATAATATCTTGATAAGATATTATATAATACATCTTAAGAGAGCTTCTCTTTGAACATAAGTTATATTAGTACAAAGCCGCGGATAAGGCGCATAGTCCCGTGAAGCAGCATTGTAAACCGACTGATCTTACTCCGAAGCGAGAACTAAGATAACAAAGTATAGTGCTCCCTTCCGCGTAAGATCAGTCTGTTCCCTGGAATAAAACAAACAAAAAGGAAAAATAAACAAAGTTTTGCACTCTCAACTTTACACATAAAATGACTAGCAACTGCATAACTAATGAGCATGACCGTATTCTGAGAAAAACTGACGTAAATGTTGACTCATCTATACTAATATTATAAAGCTGAAGAGTTTGTTTGTATGGTTGAACGCGCTAATCTCAGGAACTACTGGATCGATTTGAAAAATTCTTTTAGTGTTGGATAGCCCATTTATCGAGAAAGGTTATATGCTATAAAATTTCTCGCGGACGAAGGTCGCGGGCAACAGCTAGTCTTAAGATAAAATGAATAACAAGTTATATTCAGTTTGGCATGTTAGTATGTTGACATGGATTTTTGCAAGCTATCGGACAAGTTTCTTTTTGACCTTACAGGTTTGCAAGCCAATTAACTTTATGTACTCATTCCGTTTATTTGACAATACAATTATCAGGTATCCGCACGGGGCATCTCTTTCAGTTGCTTGTATGATGTATCGATGTTACGGGAAATACTAGAAGAAGAAGGTTACTTAGGTTTATCCGGTCAACTTAGTATTATTATTATAGCTTGCCCACATTGTCCCACTGCTGCAAGACAAGACAAAGGGGCAAAGACCTCCCTCCATTCCATCCAAATACCTATCACGCTTCTGAGCTATTCTTTCCAATTCTAAAGGAAGAAGAACATCCAGTTCGTGCCGCCACCTCCTTCGTGGTCTGCCGTGACCCCGTGTTACTGATTCAGGGCACCAATCGTCAGCTTAGTTTACCGAAGCTTTTTGGGTAAACTCCGAATCATCATCATCATCATCATTTCAGCCGATAGACGTCCACTGCTGGACATAGGCCTCCTCCAAATGTCGCCACAGTGACCGGTCCGAATAATCACTAAAATGATTATTTTGGAGGCTTAGCCGCAGTTCAAGGAATACTGGTAATTTGATGCAACCATCTTGGATGTAGAGTTAACCTATTTGGTCGGTGTGCCCAATAAAAAGGATACAGCTAAGTTTAACCAACTGCTACCGGCCGTACCTAGGTATAGCAGGCTAGGACTAGGTGTCACAGTACTTCGGACTTTAGCCGAAACATTTATGTAGTTACTTTTTGAACTTTGCCCTACAAACTCGGATAATGTTAAGTTAACACGGGTAAACCTAGGTTTACTTCCTCTTTTAGCATTACCCGTAACATCGATACAACATTTTGTTTATGTTAAACGTTGAGATTGGATAACAGAACGTTATTTATCAATTAAATACATTCAAAAACAATAACAAAACAATGTATTGTTTCATTTATCAATACTTTTCTGTTTATGGAAATGGTTTGACAATAGGAGTTTCTGGCTACCCTCATGGGAAAAAGCCGTGAGTTTATGTATGTATTACGTAGACTACCCAGCCGCCACAATGCACTAGCAGGTCTTACATTTGCATTCACTTATACAATTTGAGCTAGCAGAGCTACGCACGTGTGTTGCGCCTACGCCGTAGACGTAGCGGGTAGACAAACCGTCCAGGCGTAGAGGCATGGTGTAGCGCTTTGAAATCGGACTGTATTCAAAACGTGTTGAATTCCACAATTTACAAGCTTCCCTTCGCGGTTGTGTATGTGCACAGTTGGACATCTCTACACTCAGTTGAGTGAAGAGTTGAGTTTGAAATATTAACAGAAATATCGCGGTTATCAAAGATCGACTTGTGGTTTGTTGGAACGTTTTCAAAACTGTCTGATTTTTAAGTTAATTTTTTTTAACGTTGCCAATCACTAGGAATTTCTCCTGTATCGTAGGTACGTTTACAAACATTTAAACTCACATACACAAACAGCCAGACCCGGAACAACTACCTGTAGGCCATACAAATATTTATTTCATGCGGGAATCTAAACCCGCGACACGCAGCGCAGCAAGCAATCGCCTTTGCTGCAACCGCGCTGTCAACATTACACTAATTAAATATATAATACCCTAGTAATTATTCCCCAAACCACTGTCTGCCAATTGCCAAGTGGTAAAGTTGCACTGCAGCACCAAAATACTACGCATCTGATCCAAATGTTCCGCGCTCATTAAGTTTGAAGTGATACGAGTTGTCTGCCACGTTTGTACTCCATTCTAATGAATTTTGGTTCTTGTTGCAATGCGGACTGTTTGCTTCAGACAAGCTTTGGACTTATTTATGGTGGTTATATTATGTGCAGGCACGAGCGCTAATATGTAGTACATAACATTATTTTTAGTATATGCGAAACCTGAATATAGTTTCTTCAGAATAAGTAACTGAATCAATTCCAATATTTTTTAAACCATGTTATA
This sequence comes from Noctua janthe, assembly GCA_910589295.1. NCBI lineage: Eukaryota > Metazoa > Arthropoda > Insecta > Lepidoptera > Noctuidae > Noctua > Noctua janthe. The sequence continues at coordinate 12,097,945 of OU342552.1, forward strand.
CTTTTTCCCAAAAATATTTAAAATAGTTAAAAGTTGGACACCGAGCGACATTAAGTACCTATCGCAATAATTTAGGTACCTACTGCCAAATTATTATAATCAATGAGCTCAAGACGACACTGGAGGCGCGGGCTGTGTGGTGACCACGTTTTTGTGCGGAAAACTAGATAACATAACAAGCTTATAACTTTGTGATTTTTCATGATACAGTTTTGAAATTTTGTACATAGATTCTTTACATAAATTACTAGACAGGTGTATCAGGTTTCGCATATACTAAAACTAATGTTGTATAAACCTAGCAAAACTCAAATGCTATTTTCTCATGGAATATCGATTATGTTAATCAGTCAAAGCTACTTTTGACCGGCGAAAACTATTTTAACAATAACTAACATTTACTTAGAAACTTATTAGGTTTGTTAGGTTTTTTTTGTGACCCTTTGCAAAACATTATGTTGTTGTAATTCTAGGACTAGCTATTTACAACGTTCTGAAACAACATATTTTAGATGGAGAAAACGCATTTTAACATAATAAGGATTTTGACTGACACCAGTCAAAAGTGGTTTTGACCGATTAACAGTTTTGACCGGAACACATACAATATATTATATTATTAGTGTATGGTCGCTGTACGTCTGGTTCGAGGTGCAACGTTTTTATTCTTTTAATGCTCGCAGCAGATATTACAGAACGTGGCTGTTCGTAAGGCGCCGATGGCGCCTGCAATAGATAACAGGATTAAAAGCATAATTCCTGTTAACAGTTCGGAATGAGACCTTGATGAGAGTAAGTCGTACGGAACCCTACATAAGCCCAGTTTTGTACCTCATCGAGTACGTCGTACGGAACCCTACATAAGCCCAGTTTTGTACCTAACTGTCGTAAACGCGAGATAATAGTACCTACATGAACGTAGGTACTATTATCTCGCGTTTGTACCCATTTATAACGAGTTAAAATATAAGACTTGTTAATAATATGTAGATGTTTTGTTCACTTTCTTGTTATTATTTCTATACAAATTCTCTTTTGTAACTTGTTTCGGGTGTAAACGATAACCAAACGACACAACATATTTTATAACGGTTTGTTAGGTAGTTAGGTATTTAACATTTTAATTCAAATAAACGTCTGAAGGTGACAAGATTAAAGATCTGATCGTCAAAGCAAACATGAATTAGTATTAGAAATCAAATGATCAGTCTGTGACATCGTCAAACGGATTAATCATCTATACAGAGGATGCAATCGTAGTAGCAATTCATGCAATTTCCCCGAATTACGTGACATTATATTATGCATCATATTACAAGCTTATCAAGCGCAAGCAATCAATGCAACTCAGGGAATATTCTAGGTAATGCTTCTAGATCCTTCTACTAATGGTTCGTCAGTTTCGTGCTATGAAACACGATGAATTGAAACTTAATGGGGTATTGAATAGGGCGCACTGAACAAGCTTTCGATGAACTGAAAACACTCATGTGTACTACAGTAACGTTTGCAGTTCTGGCTGGATAGGAACAAACACGTTTTGTGGGACAACCCCATTTCACGAGGCACGAAACGAAAAGTAATTATACTTGGTAGATTTTATCCCAAGTGATATAAATGTTAAAATTGTAAGGACCTTCGAAACTTTAAATATAGAGAGTAGGAAGGATTTACGATGCACTGGAACAATACAGCCACAAAAATAAACAACGACTTCAAATTTGATGACGAGGATTAAATTAAATAAGCTCGCAGAAACCGAAATAAATTAATTCCAATCACTATGTGGTTTACACTTCAGTTTATAAAAAATTCTCTCGCATATAACAAACATTTACGAATAGGGATGTAATTGTCAATTCTCCCTCCGTTTCATTGCATTGTTAAGACCACACTGAAGTTAGGAGTAATTAATAGAAACACCTATTATGTTCGACCGTTTGATAGCAATCGATTTTGTCTTTGTTGTATAATAGAACAAATAATAATAACAATTCAAATATAGTTCCTGAAATACTGTCAGTGAAATTAATTGCTAAACAAGTAACATTTAATTAAAAGTATCATAAAAGCTGACAACAAATTGTATTATGTACATATTATATACCAAAAATCTCCTTTTAATTTCCTTCATTTTGATTACCTTCTCGATAGGTTTGGTTGAAAAAAAAATATTAACGACTTACAATAATTAGCGCCAAAAATCCGCCTTTTTGTTTTTTTACCTTAATCGTCGAAACCCATCCAGCCATTTGGAACATAGCATAAAGCATAAAGCATAATCAGCCTATTAATGTTACCACTGCTGGGACGCAGGCCTCCTCTCTATGATAGGGATTGGGCTATAATCCACCAAGAGGGCCCAGTGCGGGTTGATAGATGTCACATATCTTCGAATTTTTGGTTCTAGGACATGCCGGTTTCCTCACGATGTTTTCCTTTACCGTTTTGAGAGCAGTGGTGATGAAATAACTTACACAAAATAATGCGCCTGGCTGTGTTCGAACCCACGACTTACGGCTCGTAAGTCGGGGTCTCTACCACCGCTGCTCTCAATTCCTGTATTTGGAACATACGAGGTAATAAAGAAATTTACAAGAAACAAACAAAGAAACATACAAGATACGCGCGAAAATATAAGCTTGAATATGTAGAGACAATTTAAATTGTCAGTAAATTTCCATAGTAAATAATGTCTGAATATTAAGAGTTAAACAATTTTAAGGTTCGTTAAAAAATACTTTATCATTGCCAATAATTATTAAAATATGAAGTATCGGTACATTCTGCCATCGAGCCTGTAATGCATTATTTGGTTGCCATCTATCATCGTTATAAATAAAAACCCGAGGACGGATCGACCGATATCGCAGCTTTTTTTTTATCAGAAACATTTTTGTGTATGGCAGTTAAGTTGTTAACGTCACTTCTCATTTTCTTCATTAGCAAATTGCACCCGAAACGGGTTGCTAGTAATTACTGAGATTTTCTGGTGGAGTAAGAAAGTGGTGTACACTGTACATATTTTTGTACTGTACACGTGCATTACGTCCGTTTTAATAATTATTGAAGTAGTCCAGCAGGGCTATTGGCTATCTTTTTGATCAGCGATGACTATCAAGCTTTAGTTGTACACCGAACTTTGATGGCAACTGAGAATGTCATAAAATTGATATTGCGTATCCCATTGAGTGGATATCACGTTACGGTGACTAACAGACCGGGTACGGTGCTGTTCGTTTCAGTACTTGACGCCTCTATTTTTTATCGACTATTATGCGGATAAGTTGAGTAGCGTCCTTTGAGCGTTACAATACTTGATTTTAGGGAATATTTTATATTTAGCGGTTTATATGACACGTGGAATGGTTATTGTAAATTATAAACATTTTAGAACATCACAAGCTATAAACATACAATAGAATATTAGAAAATGATCTCAAGCATTCCATAATCGTGTGGGCGGCACGACATCTCTCTATTCGCAGACGACTTCGTTTTCGCTTTTCTTCAGCAAATCCCAGCATTATTATACGTGCAATACTTCACCACGAACACAAATAACAATAAAAGACGTAATATTTTCATTTGATACCGGCTCCGGTGTTTATCACTGAACTCGAAAAACACTACCTATGAGTAGTGTCTTTCACGAAAACCACTTCAAACTAAGTGATCATTAATTTGATGTCAACTATGCTTACACAATCGCAGTAATTCTAATATCGATACAAAAGCGTTTCTGAAGGAGCATACTTTGAAGGCGATAATAATAACTTAGGATGAATAACTAACATTTTGTGTATTATTGATTGTTTCCCGGTATCTTGACAGAGTAGTATAGCAGTTATTCCATATATTGTAACTACCTAACATACACACAGTATATTTCTATAGACTAACTATGCTTGCAGATAACAAACGTACGCGGCGGTGTCCAATTACTGCGACTAGTGGTGATGAAATAAATTAGTCAAGTTAAAGTTCTGTCTGGATCGAACCAACATGCCGAGCGTTAACTAGGATCGGCCCTGGCCAACACGCGGCATGTTGGTTCGGATTTAACTATATTATGTGATATGTCATAACATATAATCGCGCCTGTGATCCCCGAAGGGTTCAATAAAGACAGATCACCTATAAGTACACTCACATTTCGCCAGTTATGTTTAAGTCCCATGTTATAGGGGTGAGCCTATTTCCATCAACCGGGCACAAATCCAAACTGCGTGGCTGCTACTGAGAAATTCCTGATGGAAAAGCCCAATTCCAGTATTGGGTTTTTCCATCAGGAATTTGCATCAGTAGCAGCCTGACCTGGGAATCGAACCCAGGACCACATGCTCAGCAGTCGTGCTGGGGAACACTAGACCAACGAAGCCGGCAAATATCTTATTTTACGTAAATAAAATGTATAATGTACATAATAAAGAATATTCTATTCCATACCCAGGCCATATGTATAATTACATTATTATTTACCAAGTTTTAGGAAAAAAAAAAAAAAGACTATTTTTGATTATGCGAGTTTGTTAGAAGGCTCAATAGTTTTAGAGTGTGGTACTACCGTGCGATCGCAGCGCCCCCAGCCGGTGACGAACGCTATATGGTCGTTTAAATTTTTTTTGGGGTTTACCAGCTGGATAAACTTTACAGCATATCTGGAAAGAAAGGAATACATATATATTTCAGAGTGCTGGCCGCGTCTGACTTGAGTAATTGAAGTTTAACACCCGTATCTAACTATAAACAAGTCAAAGTGATTACCTACTTGAGTACGTCATTATTTAACCCTACAAGGCTCAATTTTTTTTTAGTACTTGAAAATAATACATAGGTTGTAATTAGCGATCAGATTGTTTTTTTTAATTTCTTCGTACCTGTTGTATTGTATAACGGGCTGATGGCCGCAACTTCACGTCAAAGCGCGTATTTTGCTACAAACCTATACGTGTTGGGTGTCTATAGATAGGTCTTTAAAATCTTGGTTCCTAAACCATTTTTTCTCAAAGTCAATAATTTGAAAGATAGACACTTCCAAAATGGTAACATGCGTGTTCGGCCCCCCTAATTTCTAAAGTAAGAGGAGGAAAATTCTGAAAAAAATTAGGATTATAGAACGTAAAAAAACTTTCAACGAAAATTGGATTTGATAAGATTTGATGTTTTGAGATATGGAACTTTTTCATTAAACTGCAGCAGTAACTTTATTCTTATTAACATACTGTTAAAACAAATTTAGTTTTGCTGTTGAATGTTCAAAATATCCCTTCAAAATAATTTTATTATATTGTTTGATGCTACGGAACCCTGTGTGCGTGTGAGTACCTACGAATCGCACTTGGCCGGTTTTTTATTCTGTAGTGTAGTATAGTCATGGGTTGAAGTTAGAACTGTCAACAGTTACAATTTTTAGCTTTGTTCTCTTTGACGGTTAAATTCTCGTCTATTGTATAAAAATGATTGCAAAAGTAGTTACTTAAACTGAAGTAGACTTTTACTTGCCTTTAGATACGGGTGCAAGACTCATCACACTAGGTACAAATTATTTAATTTCGAGTACTAAATTACATTAAAGGAATCACCTTACTTAGAGTTTAACTAGTGAGTTCTTTAATCACAACTGGGTTTATTAATTTTAATTAGTATCATGGTAGACGTGGTTCGACAGTAAAAAGCTGATTCATTTATTACACACTTCGTACCGGTACGAGAGAAGAAGACATTAATTGTTCATAATGCTAATGAGCCCTGCAATGGAGCAACATCAGCTTGAAATAAAGTAAAAACTATGCTAGTCGAAATCAGGAAACCTAACAAAATACAAAGCAAAACAGGGTAGGTACCTACATGAGTAGAATTAACACAAGAGGATTCCAAAAAACAGCACACGAAATAATTTTTCAAAGAATTGACATAGCGTTATGTATAAGTAAATAAAACAGCAAACAAAACATTTTGTCAAAATCGGGAAATATAAATACTATAGAAGATATTTTTTCAATTTAAATTCGTGTTTCTATGAAGATAACAAAATATGAAAAATAAAAACACCAACTGTGTAATTTTTTTTATTGAATACTGTTAATCAAATCCAGTTTAGCAGTCGTACTTCCGACTACTAGACCAACGATGCTGTTCCAAACAAACAGATCCACGTTTAAAAACCGAACAATAACATAGATAAAGTCCTTGTATAGAACTCTAACAGGAATCGAACCATACACAAAAAAGTACACAAAATATAGGTACACACGCGGGGTAATCCGACACAAACCTATGCTAGGAATTCAGAACATGATTGGAAACACCAGAGCATTGTTAAAAACAAAATGTCAACACGGTTAGTGATTGGAAATAGCTGAATTCTATTTCCAGAATCGAACTGAATAACTAAAATAAATCATTGTTTATTACCACAAAATTCATGTACATTTGTATACAGTTTTATGTTCTTAATTTAGCAAAGAAAGATAAGTACAGTAAGTTCACCACGGTCCCCTTAAGGGGGAAGGGTGGCCAGGATAGCCCGCGAAATTCAAATTTTCTAACGTTTTTTTGCAATTAGCTGGTCAGTGTCAGGCTGTATGTTGACTATTTCATGAACAAGTCATACAATGGAATTAAATGAACTTAGAGGGTTGTATTTATGATTTTAATGATTTACTCTATAAAACCATAGTTGTTACGGTCGCGAATCATCGTCCACCTTAAGTAGGCTAGGCGACAGGCGTGCATCTTAGGGGGCAGTGTCCGGTTACAAAGGCTTATGCTTATATGCGGGCTGCCTCATTGGTCGACTGGTCGCAAGAGCGACTGCTAAGCATCAGGTTCAGGGTTCGCTTCCCAGGTCGGGCAAAGTGTTATTGGGTTTTTCCATGAAGAATTTCTCAGTAGCAGTCACGGAATCTGAATTTGTGCCTGGTTGATGGCAATAGTCTCGCCCGCTTTTACATGGGACTTAAAACACAACTAGCGAAATGTGGGTGTACTATTAGGTACACTTCTGGCTTTTTTTTTTTTTTTTTTTTTTTTCCGGATGGGAAATCATCAAATGACCCTTCCCTTCCGCTCCGCCCAAAGTGGGGGGCCACTCTGGGCGGAGCGGAAGGGAGTGTCAGACTTGTACTGACTAAAACCCATCCATGTTCCTTCTTTGCCCTTTGTGTTCCAGGGCCACGGTATCTCTTTCGAACAGTCCCGCAGCCCTGGCAGGCATCGGTCCTTGCGGACCCCTACTTATTTGCTGACATCTCTTTGAGGCGCACGTGGAACACGAACGCGCCGTCGACACGGCCTGTCGTCATAAGACGGCCGGACGGCGAGCTGGCCCATAACTCGCCGTCCACAGGCCCGCGCCTACGGTGGCGGGACACTTCTGGCTAACCTTTCGGATTATAGGCTTATATAATTTTATTAGAAAAATATATACAACATGTAACATAATTAACGCACATCCTGAAATTAGTTTGTTCAGAATCGTTTACTGAATCGATTTCTATAATTTTTATTTTAGGTATTTTTTTTCCCAAAAATAATTAAAACTACGTAAATTACAGTAAAAACTCGTTAACTCGTTTCGAACGCGAGCGAATATCTACTAGGCTAACAAGACCCTCATACCTACGTGTGCGACTGTCTGCGTTCGTGGATTTGTACTGTGACCACAACATTCTTTCGGAATTAGTATAACTAAATCAATCAATAATCAATGCTCATATATGTTTAACTAAAAATTCAGTGTATGTATTATGATTATAACATAATATACTAATTGGGGTGTCTGAGGGTGTGCGTTAATTACGTTACATGTTGTATATCAGAGGTAAGGTTCCGTAGACAAGAAAAAAAATAGTGGCTTGACTTATAATTTCGAATTTTATTACAGCAGACGTGTAAGTGGACTGTGTCAAGTGGGTACATTTTTGATGTTGTGGTAACCCTTACAACAATGTGAGTGTGAGTAGAAGTAGAAGAGTGAATGATGGCAGTGGAAGTGTATGAAAGATTTGTGTGAGGTATACTTATATAGTAGTGTACGTACAGTCAACCACACGTCACCTCACGTTGAGCTGGCCCAGCACAGTTCACAGTTTCATTAAAATAAGGGGCTGGCTTCTGCTAGTTTTGTTACAACTGACTTGCGGCCTACTGTACCTATGTAATGAAAGTCCGTTCAACAAGTTGCTAAAACATATCTCATTAAAATTATTGCAAACTTTAATAATTACCAGTTAATGAATTTTTGTAGTCGATAACTAATGTTGTACTGATGTGCCATCAGTGCAGAGATTTTAACTTTGATAGCTTATATCTCGGAAACGTGACGCTTTAGAAGTTTTTGATTCATTCAAAACTGGTTTGTTTTGATACCAGCTATTGATTAATATAGATTTAAAATGTCAGAAGTGAGTCCGACCAAATAATTCAAACCCCTTCTAGTTTTATATATACACGAGATTGTTCTGCGTGTAGGCAAATATCTATTTACATATTCAGAAATGTAGATATGTTGTTTCAGTAGCTATTTCAACGTTTCTATTCTAGTTTAAATTTTGATACAAGGGAAGTTCACTCGTGTGCTCGAACGCTCAGCGTCCGTGCAAATCTAATAGTAACTTACTACAGAACACTCAATCCTGAACATATTCTCAAAAGTATTACGCCTTTGAAATATCGCAACAAAATATCATAGCGTAGACCGCTCAAGCGTGTTTTATTGTGCAAGGTTTTAGGTTTTTTCCAAAAAGTGTTGCGCCGACCCCAAGTATTATGGTATAAGGGCAGAAAGGTGATGATGAGTAGTGAAAGTACTAACCTACTAAAACTAGCTCCTGAATAAAGCATATCAGATAGCATGGTTGGCGCAGTGGCTGGGCGGCAGGCTGCTGCACTGCGTGTCGGTGGTTCGCTTACCGCGCGGAACTAATATTTTGTATGGTCTACAGGTAGTTGTTCCGGGTCTGGCTGTTTGTGTGAGTTTCAATGTTTGTAAACGCACCCAAGATACAGGAGAAATTCTTAGTGCGGGGCAAAGGTTTATAAAAAAATACATTTTGTTCTGATAATTCTTATCAAGGCGAAGGTGGTGTGGTGATCTGCGGGTCTAAAATGGTCACTTTTGCAGAATCATAATAGGAAAATATTATGAATCACTTTACAATTCCTAAAATGCTAACAAATTGACAATTCATAATATGAACTGCGTCCAATTCATATCACGCAATTCATCCATCTGACAGTTTTGTATGGAGATTCGTAAAATGGTCCACATAATATGAATTGCTTTGCTGTCATTTAGCAGAATCATAAGATGTTAGTAAATAGAAAAATCTTACGAATCATATTAAAGACTTTGTAAAGAAATATTGAAAAAATTATATATTTTGGACTTTTCTAAACGGACAAAGGTAAAACATTTCTGGGACAAGAAAATAACATCCAACGAAAGAGGTGACAACATAAAACAGTCCATAAATTTATTGAATTTACACGCAAAGTAACCCCCTTATTTATTTTGCGTGATTCGATATTGATCTGTGATTTTCAAATACTATAAGTGTGTGTTAATTAAGAGAGATGGTTAAAAAACTCATATGTCAACTCCATTAAAACTTCTGTATTTAGCGCGCAAGTTTCTTAATTTACCCTTATAAAAACCAAGTGCTTATACAACATTATTTTTAGTATAAGCGAAACCTGAATATAGTTTGTTCAGAATAAGTAACTGAATCGATTCCAATCATTTTTAAACCATGTTATATTTTGTCCCAAAAACATTTAAAAAAAGTTGCAGGTTGGACACCGAGCGATATTAAAATAAATTTAGGTTCCTACTGCCAAATTGTTATTATCAATGAGCTCCAGACGACGCTGGAGGCGCGCGCGCGGGCCCACTGCGTGGTAACCACGTTTTTGCGCAGGCAACCAGGTAACAGAACAAGTTTATAACTTTGTGATTTTTCATAATACAGTTTTGAAATTTAAGTATGTAGATTTTTTGCATAAAAATACGAGACTCGTGTTTCAGATTTCTAATATACTAAAACTAATTTTGTATAGGGTCATCGCCATTTTGACGGCAATTCTGGCCGAGCCTAAAAATCATAAAAATTTAGGTTTTTGGACATTCAAGCTTACTGGAGCTTCCAAAAACCTAAATTTTAATTTAAATTAGGAATGCACTCGTTCAAATTTATATTGTATTTAAAACAAGATAATTATTGTGATTTCCTCTATTGGTTGGTTCGATATAATAATAATAGTAATCGTAATTTGGTTGGATTCCACCAAAATAATGACTATTATTTGAAATTATACCTAGGAGTTTGTATTCCGCGTCACTCTCAACTCTTTTTTCCAAACTTGATTTCTTTGCTTATCCTTTCGAGTTTTTTTAGCAACGAGAATTTTGTCTATGTATATATTATTTCCAGCGCATTTTAAGTTATCTATTTTTTGGTATTTGGTATATGTATTTTACACATAATTGGCAATAGACTGAAGTCGTTTTACCGACCTCAAGACAGACTTCCAACTAGCTACGAACCATAATCTTGAGTAGGGAACGGAATAAGTGTAATATAATCATAATAAATAAATAATCAATTTTTAGTCACTCCTTTTTCTTTTGTTTGACTGATCTTATTTTGTCTTTTAATGAAATTATGTTTAAATCACTGAAATGCTTACAAAAAGACTAATTTGATTAATAAAATCTAAAAAGAAAAACCGGTAAAAATACTGTCTTTATTTTTTTCACGTGGCAACATTTACAACAAATATGATTCTGATATGAATTGTTTTGATTATGATTCTGCTACAGTAGCAGAATCATACTTAAAGCAATGTGTCACTATTTTACGAAAATTAGAGGAATTGCTAATGATCTACTGGCAATTCGGAATATAAATTACTTTTAGAGGAATTGTTGAATGTAGCCATTTTAGATCCCCTGATCTTGTTTGCAGGGTGAACAAAGCTAGCAAAAAATAATGAAAACAGAATTGAATGGTTAAAAGAGATGCAAGGTCTGCCGACGTTTCGCCTACCTTTTATTTTCAGCCTAAATGAAACTTCGAATAGAAAGTACATCGTTACCTCAATATCGTGTCTTCGTAAACCCTGAGCAAGGCTATGTCTGCTGCCAATGTGAACCGGTTGAAGTCCTCGTGGATGATAACCAGCATCACGGTGAGAAGTGTGGCTCCTCTGTCCGCATAGTTCTCGCCAACTACTATGCCTATCTCGTCAAGGGGCACACTGAAATTTTCACTTAATTATCATACATGTAGCGATTTAATGACCTGCGACCGTCACGGGATCACCCCTCTGACGATGGTAGTTCTACCCGACATACTAAACATTATCCGCTGTAGAATTCATATCCGATTTCTAATACAATCAACTGGGTTTTATCATTTCTTTTTTTTACTATGAATACATTGACATGATACTTAAAACTTAAAATTAAAAAAAAAACTACGACGAACAGATTTTTTTATTGATAGCTGGGAACACTCTCGACCAAGACCCATTTTAATAAAATAAAAAAAACCGAAAAAAAAAAAGTTGATTCATCAGTTTGGGAGCAACGATATCACAGACATACATACCACACGTTAAACGTATAACACCAGTCACCGGTTAGAAGAGTACATACTGGGTGTAAACGGACCCTTCACGAAGCCATCAACCAAGCATTACGTACATCAAACTAAGTAACTTTACAATCTTTTTTGCTGGGAAACGACTTTCTTTATTGGGGTGAAAAATCACTTGTTAGCTTGTTACGGTGGAACTCAATGTAACGCACTCAAAACATGGTGCTGATGGATGGTTTGAATATTACGAGGATCGTCGAGGTATTTTAACTAAAAACCTTATATTAAAAACATGTATTAAAAAAAAAACTTGTGAAAAAGTTGGAACTTTGACCGCTAATATCTCCGAAACTAGAAGGTTCCCAGGTATGGTCTAGAACAAAGAAATGATCGCAATGATGGGATGAACAAGTACCTTTCGGCTTCGTTAAGGGTTTTGTTACACCCTTTATATCACTCCTTCAAAATGCAACCAGTGTTGCAAGTAACTAAATCGTCACGTGCACTTATTCTAGTCCTATAGGGTTTTATTTCAACGATTTCCGTTTCATAAAACTTTAGAGTTGGATATGAGTCAAGATTTTTTGAGTTAAGGACTAGTTTTTATAAAACTCATTTGTATCTTTTTAAATTGCTAAAGTTTGCCCTGCCGCTGAACTTACATGAGATCATTAGATTGACTAAGGGTCCATCGGTTTTGTGGATAAAGGAGTGTGTGCATAAAGGAAATTGGTTTCATCTGTAACATTATAACGAAGATATACTTCAGCGTACGTCGCTAATGATTTTACAACTCAATAAGCTACTAATCCACAAGAAGTGGTAGAGCCAGACCGTATAGACTGTCTGAAGCCGGTCACCAGTAATTAGGGCAAAATTCATTCAGTCTTATATCAAGATTTTTCATTACGCTGCAACGCTCAGTTCATTACACCAATCGCAATATTATTTTTATTTAAATAGCAAGTTGTTAATAATAAAAAACTTACTTGTCTTCAAATGATTTCGTTTATTCATCGTTATACAATCCTTTACATTTTTCATATTTCTTAACAAAAACACAATAGTGAATTTCAAAATAAGAAGGTCGCTACATCTTTGTTATTTTATGACGGATCGTGATGAAATGCACTTTAAATAGATACATTTTTTTGCATTCTGTCCATACCTAAACCTTAATAAAAGTCTTATGAAAATCCGACCACTATAAATTTCGTTCCACCTTTTTGTCTAATTGCATTCGACGGTCCATTAACTCGGTGATATAAAGCAGGTCAGAAAATAGTTTTTGCGGCTTGGAGATCCGTAAAAAGGATTATTCAATTCAATTTATTTATTTCAGACACAATGATCCATAACTTTGTTAGTTGGTAGGTACACTTAAAAATAATTAAAGAATGAGACGATAAAATTATAGCCGATCCACCTTTCGCAGGATTTGTTTTACTTCCTTACCTACTTCTACATAAAAGCAAACCTATTTTCAACGAAGCACCTAAATTCAGTCTACACTGAAAATTCCATAGATAACAAAAAAAAATATGAATTTTGTAATTACGCAGCAGTCGCGGGCAATATTTATGAATACCTACAGATCTTCTAAAAAAGTATGCCCTTCGGCAATCTTCGGAAATAGGCGTTTTGATATGATATAATTGAGCCGTTTTCTTCTTTCGTATCGATTTCGTATCAAATTATTTGGCCCAGTAAGTGGCCACGTGAATCGTGGTGTCGTCGTTAAAGTATTTTTTTAAATCCTGTCAAATGCAAGCGCAGGGGCGGGAACCTTGGACACTCCAGCGAATTATGACCAATATGCTGGAGTGTTTATTCGGGAGCACCGCATTTGCACTGAGCTGTTACAACTATGAAAGTACCTGTGCCTGTCATTGTCAACATGGCTAAAAAAAAATAATTTACGGATACCGAAATGAATAATATTTACAAAACGTTGAAAAACCAAACTTGCGTTTACAGTATATTTTCTAAAATGTGGATTTTTGCATATTCTCACTTTTGTTTTCCATCTGCTGATCAAGCTCTCAGAGTTGAAAGATTTTTTTTTTGGTTTTAACGATATAACTGTTGAGACCGGGAAGATCATGAAGTGCAACTATTTTCTTTCATTCATATATTTCTTCTTAGATTCGCCCAAAAAACTTGGCCACGAGTTCATACACTTAAACCAAAGATGCACAAACAAGATTTATATTATGTTGTCAGGATGTTCCCATTACATTATTAGCACGAGCGAAGCCGCGGGCACCGCTAGTAACATTCAATTATATTTTAACAACATTTCTGCTACCACAGCTAATTACATAATGGGAGAGAAGTAATTCAATCTCGGATAGTATTCGCTGTTATGGGAGAATTAGGCACACAGTAACCACATTCATCACTCACTCGATCAAAGGATGGGCCACAGTTACGAACAAGTTCTTGGTGAGCATGGTCGCTACCGAGTAGTGTACGATGAGCCGCCGTACGCTTGCTATGTACGGGTGTTCACGAATCCCCACACGCATTCCTTTGAATATCTGAAAATACATACAGTAAATGTTTCTCACTTACTCTTCTCTGACTGCAATTTTAACGTTAGAAATATCGATAATTTCAGCTTTTGTTCAACCGCTAAGTTACTTTTCTATTGAAATGTTTAGCATGCAATTAGTAACGGGAAATTTTCTACACAGTAGAACTAAACGAACCGAGTAAAATACCATCCATTGTTTTCATATTTGCAGCATAGTTGTTGCTCACTACGTCCAAAATGAACGATTATTAAATAATTTAATTTCATAACAATATTAATTGTTTGAATGCTGTAACTTGGCATACCTTTCTATTTAATAACGGTATATCACCCTGCTTCCAATAAGTATTATCCTGAAAGAGTGGTGGGTATTCGCCTCTTAGGTTCTCATGTTTTTCAAGCGAAAGATCAGGGTCGAAACATGTGATGACCGAAAATATGAAACACAGCAATATGTAATACAACATCTGGCCTTTATCTGTAAATAAAATGATCCATGGTTAGGGCCTGGTATATTGGATATCAAATATTTAAGTTAAAGCCGCATTATCCGGGATAAAGCCCGGCGGGGCTGAGAATTGTGTCCATGTGTAAAGAATAAGATCAATATAAGCCCCAGGAGTCATTTGTGAGCTTAATTAGGAGCGAGATGTGGTCGCTAATATGTTTACGTCGGCGTCACATGCGGTGCGGGTGCCGGATACACAGGAGTAATACGCTTGGTGTTATGATAGGGCTAGTCTTACAATAATTGATTGCGCCATGCCTGACGTATAGACGTGAGCGGGAGCATGTTACCTTGTACTGGGGCGCGATGGTGCGACAAATGTAGATAACTACATACATACCTCGCATATTGATTCGAAGCAATGACGCGTTGGCTCCCAAGCTGAATATTGACTAATTAATCTTTCATTAGTAAGCCATTAGGCTATTGAATATTATTGATAGTGTACTTATATATTTTTTTGTGATAGTCACTAAATGGGTATGCCCACAACCCAGTACACAGTTGGAAACCGAGTCAATATTCGATATTTTTTTTAATAAATACATAAGATCAACTGTACAAAAGGGGCCCGAAGGCTCAATTAAGCTGGCTTATGCCCGCATTGCATGAAGCTGTCATTAGAATGCTAAGTGGCTAGTAAAAAATAGTAATACGTTCCTCATTTCGCTAGGACGACTCTTAGTGATTACTTTTCACGAGGGGTCTAATCTATAGAGCGGACTTACTCTTATCTCATTCTCAAGCTCTATTCGTAGGATACACTTGATCATAGTGGCTTGTAGAAATATGTACATTAACTTTATAATATCAAAGATTATTTTCGAATGAAACGTGACTGAGCTAAGATTAAACTAGTTCTGTAGATCTAGGCCTAAGGCTGCGTTTTTACCAGAGATATGCGAGGCGATGTGAGGCGAAGCGAGGATGTGTAGCGGGCTCGTTTCAGACAGCCTGCTATTTATTCGCTCGCGTCCATCCCTAGCAGACTTATTTATTTATTAATTAATATAGGTACAGCGACAGTTTGTGTATCTTAAGTATAAGTTTTACAGTCTTGGACTTATACAGTCGCCAATTACTGGTGGTTAACCAGCATTCATAAAAATAAGTGATTACATAAGAAAAATGAAATTAAAACGAGTGGCTCTAGAAATTAAATACAACAGTAACCTCGTTAAATTTAAGAGTTTACTTAGCTTACAAAACATAAAATTCAGGAAGAATAACTGTATCGCTATAGTTTTACTAACTATTTACGACTAAAATTCACACATTCTTCGCAACACATTCCTCGCACACATCCCTCGCAACATATACCTCGCACACATCTTTGCCTTGTTTTGTATGTACAAAAACCTCGTTCCACTGAGCCGTTTCCACTAGAGTTGCGCTGAGCGAGGGTAGTTAAATGAAGTAAATCTATTGGTTCTCAACAAACACATCCCTTGCAACGCATCATCGTACATCTCTGATGGAAACGCAGCCAAGGGTGATCCTAGCAAAATGTCATCACATTGCATAGAAACATATAGACGCCTAAATAAATCAGACTACCTTTTAAAATTTCTGAGAAATATATTAGGCACCTACTTAATTAATTAATTTCAGAATAATTCAGTACTTACCAAAGCTCAGTATTATCAATTTCATGATCGCAAAGAGTATTTTCTTGGAAAATCAATCTTTGTAAACATAAAATCTATTTGGCTCAGATTATTACTACGTTCGGATATTTTTGTGATATAACAAGAATTATGAAATAAACAAGCCAATTAGTTTACAATTTTTACTAGACAACACTTATCAATATTTAATGTTACACAAAATCTAGTATACTAGTAAAATATTATAAGTACTATTTTATAAATAAATTGTAAAACTATTTAAGGCGAGTGTTACATTGCCTTAATTTTTTTTTTGTTAATTACCTTTAATCGTTATACATTTTAAAACGTTACGCTTGTACCCCAGCGAGGTTTGGCCGAGGTGTACCTATCGTATAATCACCTTTTTGCCAGTAATGTTTAAGGCTTATGTAATAGGGATCGAACCTAATGCCATCAACGGCACACACATCTAGACTCCAAGTTGCTACTGAGAACTGTCGATGTAAATCTGGTCATCAAGCAAAACTGATGTATTCAGTACAAATCACCATATACCCTCACCATATACAATAGAATTAGTACCTAACGTTCTCCATCATAGTTCCACTGAATTAGGAAATCCCATTGTTGTCACTTATACGAACTGATACGCTTGTTATTTTAGTAGCGAGATTTAATTTTGTTATTCCAACGCCTGCATTATTATTTCCGTGTAAAATTGTGAAACAAACAATAGAAACTATAATGACGGTGAAAATGATACATTACCAAATATTTGTTGCTAAACTAATAATTTATTGGGCGTACACATTAGTAATAATGTTGTGGGACTTGCAAAATAACATTTGTCTTCATCTGCCTAGCCTTTTCCCTATGTTGGGGCCGGCTTCCAGTCTAATCGGATGCAGCTAAATACCAGTATTTTACATAGAGCGACTGCTAATCTGACCTCCACAATCCAGTTAGCACTAGGTATTGCGATACCCCTTGGTAAGACTGGTTATCAGATTTTCGGGCTACTGACTATCTGTAACGACAGTCAAAGATCTACAAATGACAGCCGGGACCAACGGCTTAACGTGCTTTCCGAGCCACGGAGGAAACTCGGTACGGTCACCCATCTACGGATCAACCTAGGCAAGTGCGGCTTAACCTTAAGATTCACCCGAGCGACTGTTATTATTTAGTCACGAGCTCCTCAAAAAAACATTTGTATTTTCACAACAAATATTTAAACTTATATGAAAAAGTATGTAGTCTATTTTTTGTCTCGGTAACCTATGGGTAAAAGTTTGAACATCCTGAGTATGCATGGATGGGTATAATATGATATATAAAGTCACGTGAACAGAAAATCATAAATAATAATTCGTTCTTAAACCGAACGCTACGACAGCGTAGCAGCGTAGTAGAGTTGTAGCGTAGCAGCGTAGTATGGTAGTAGCGTAGCCACGCCTAATCTCGTTTACTTACTAAATACTATGACAGACGTCCGCAGCCGGTGCGGAATTTATCCATACTGTTATGACCTATTTTTGAATAAGACAATTGGCACTACTATTGTCTTCTACAAGTTTTTGACGCATTTGTCTACCAAGATGTACAAAAAACACAATTCAACACACTGCATGAAGTTCTGAAAACCAATATTTGTGTTCATTATAATTAGGCAATTATTCCTGTGCTAGTGTAGTGGCCTTGCGTTCGCCAGTGCTCGGTGTTGCCAGATTCACGTAGGCTCGCTGAGGCCAGGCCGCCGGGCGCGACCGCTCCATCACACCCAAGCACGAAGCAGCACTACTGCCCGTGCCCCCAAACGCACGATTGCTTGAAGTTGACATCGATTGCACCGATATCACCTGCAGAATACAATTGTCAGATCGGAGAGAAACAATCACGAGAGGGAACACAAGATTTAAATACTTAAGGCGATAGTCTGCTTGTGCAAAACTCAGAAATTCACAGCAAAAACAAAAACAAATCGTGTATGCGGAGATAACTCCCGCTTTGACACCTAGTCATCATCATCATCGGCTTCCAGTCTAACCGGGTGCAGCTGAATACCAGTATTTTACATAGAGAAACTGCCTATGACCTCCACAACACAGTTAGTACTGGGTAATACGATACCCCTTGGTAAGATTTGTTGTCAAACTTTTTGGGCCACTGACTACCTAACGACTGTCAAAGATCTACAATTGACAGCCGGGACCAACGGCTTAACGTGCTTTCCGAGGCACGGAGGAGACTCGGTATGTAATGGGCGGTCACCCATCCACAGACCAACCTAGGCAAGCATGGCTTAACCTAAAGATCGACCCGAGCGGCTGTTATTATTTAGCCACGAGCTCCTTTGACACCTAGTCGTACTTAAAATATTTGAGATGATGCTAAAGTTGCTCTACCTGCCTTTTAACCGACTTAAAAAAATGAGGTTTACAATTTTACCCTTATCTAAATTTATTCTTATTTCCAGGAACCACCATACAATGACGTTATAAAATATTATTTTTCGGATAGTTATTATTGAAATTCATGAATGCTAAGGTTTTTTTTTATATCTATATGAAGGGAAGCACTTCAGCGCGAAAGTACAACTAGACAAAACATAATATCACGCTTTATATTACTTGAACTTCATTTAGATTGTGACCCCGTATTCGTTTAAAGAGCCCTAGATTATCATAGACATGAAAAATTCTATAATTTTCGTATCCGCCATCTTTGATTTTGTTTTTGACTCCATATTCGTTTAGAACGTCGTCGATTACGATGAAAATGCAGCGTGCAGTGCGCGCTGTACGGACACTGCTTTCAAAATAAATTTATAGGGAGGCAAAATGGAAACCTGTGAATTTCACTAAAAAGTTTGCGGTTGCAACGTAATTCCAATACTCCTCTGTCTAGATTCTAGATTTGTCTGGACCTATAAAAGGTGTAAAGTTTGACCAACCGTCCAAACTTTGTCAGGACTTTCTAATTTATTCGGAACTTCGTAATTGTTCGAAATTGGAATTTTATGCTTTTTATAAAATTATTTTACTGTTCGGCCAATTCAAATAAGTAATTTTATAAAAAAGCACTTACTACTTCCTGAAGTATTAATTTTATTCTGTAAAATGCTTTAAATATATAATTAAGAAAAAATAAAGTTAAATTCCTAGGTAGAGTTTGTTTTTTATTATGTTATTTGTCAAACTCTTTGGTCACATCCAATACTATCAGTATTGTATGTTTATTTCTAATAAATCACAACAGATCTTATGTATATTTGAAAATCATGACATTCGGCATCCGACACAGTGTATCCTCCTGGCTCACACAACAACCACAGAATGAAAATTATCAAACTTTCCATTACATAACTTGTGAAAGAAAATAAATTATTTGTATTTGTATAAAAAAAATATTTTTATTACCGTAAACTTCATGTTTTTAACTTATTGATTGTTCCAAATCAAATTCCAATGTACACAGTACACAAATAACCCACATTTTTCTGACTGTGTTAGTACAGCGTATAAACAATTAATTTAATATAAATAACACGGACGCGGACGGCAGGCCATGAAATAACCCTAGGGAAAATAATGGCAAATCCTACCAATAATTAGCATATTCCTACAAATAAACAATTATATCGTATTACAAGTCGTGCATTCACAATCGCATGCAGTGCTTGCTGTCCATCAGAATTTTCATCGATAAAATTATAAACTTCCAATTTCACACACTATTGATTCCCTGTGGGGGTGAATTTTCAAAAACTTTCCATAATGCGCTTTTAAAACGGTGTAGGTTATGCGTTATTAGACAGTGGACGCATATAAGATAAGCCATGAATCCGACGGGATTATTCATTGGCTGAAGTAACGAAGTTTAATACAAACTTTTAGATGAATTGTTTACTTAAAAACGGAAATGTTCTGCATGCCATGTATTTACACAGTGTAGACGATTGTTAACTATTTAAGTATATTTGTTGGTCCTGTAAATATGTCGCTGGTGTGCCTGCTTAGTAAATACATTTCAGTTGAAACAGGTCCACTGCTGGGCTTTGCCAGTGCCCAAGCTTCGCAAATAAAGTCACTTAACAGGAAATTATTTATCCCGAAATTATTTATTCATTCATTTTTAAAATGTCAGTTTAGGTTTGTAAGACACTTAAACATAAGGTACGGTACATACTCTGGTACCCTTTACTGACAAAAACAATATAAAACGTGACAAAAAACAACATATTGAAACCTATAGAGAACGAATTACCGCTTTTACAAGATAAATTTCATAACATTTTCGCACACCAGGTGATTAAATTATGGTAATGTGGTGATGGTCCAATGTACAATAAATAGGCTTTGTCTTCATTTTCGCAAAATTAAATTAAATTCGAGTACAGTGTTTATTTCGTTTAACATTTTGTGATAGACAAAAACATATGGTTCACGAATAAATGCCGGATTATTGTTTATACCATTGACAACTGAATTATTTCAGTTAAATCACAAGAACATTTTACCAACAACGATGATTACTAAATTGAAAACGAGGCTCTGAAACACGCTATTTTGTATGGCACATATCTTACCATATCATGTTTGTGCATTATCAAATAAAATACTGGAGCTTTTCGACAAAATCTAAAATGACGGAATTATTCACTGCACTGGCTGAAAAAGACTTACTTTGGATCGATGGAGTAACAGCGGCCGACTTTCAGAGGACGAGCCGTCGGCGTCAATATTCCTGGACTGGTAGTCCTGCGCCATCCACAGGAAAACAAACATAGCGATCGCGAGCATCGCAGCGTACACGAAGAATTCCGCCGCCTGCAACATTTTACACGATCAAATTCAATTCCAATCCCGCTGCGAACTACGCTTCGGAGATAAATACAAAATCATATCATATTTTCACGTAAATTTCTACACGTTGAATGAAACTTCCTTGTTCGCAAACTATAACTTGACGGAAACGAACTGAACTCTAATTTAAGTAGCTTGCGAAACGAGTGTTTGTGTACAGATTTGACCACACTCCGAGTACGTAGTATTATATTATCTGTGTTCCGAGTTAAGAGACTGGCAAAATGCATGTAATGAATTTTAAACACACGTTTGCTTTATGTTGTTAATATACGCAAAGCTTAACAAGGTACTCATCGTAATGTTGCCGTGTCTGTTTGTTGTTCCATAACTAGTTTGTTTTCGAAAACATATCTGCTCTCTCTATAGAGCAAACGCTGAATGACCAGATACAATGTTGATTATGTGCTGCAATCAAAGTTGTTACCATTTTGCAGGTTATCGACAAGTATTCGCTTTTTGCATGTTTTAAAAAACTGTAAAATTCAACGTCGCGGCTTTTCAAGTTAACAGGAGTAGAGTTTCGAAAAACCGTTCCGTTATTTTTGCTGAACTGTTTGTGTTCTTTATATCTTTAAAATTTGTTTGCTGTGTATTTACTAGTTGTGCCTATTATGACTAGCCCTTTGTTAAGCTTGAATCTATTTGCAGAATTAATTATTTGGTGACATGCATTTTCGCAAATAAACGCGGGATTCCATAACTTAGCTAATTCGCCCTTATAAACTTATCCATCACCATGTTTTATTAGATTTTTTTATATTATATCTGCTATCAGCCCCAGAGCTTTAATCAGATTTGTTGATTTGTAATCTCCTTTCGATTTGCACACCCAGTGATGTGTCATCTCCCATTTTCCAACGATCATCTGATAGAGGCTAATCTTGTCCATTTCTATCGGAACATGCAGTTGTTGGTGTTCAACAGTGTTGTGGCCAGATGATTTCTGTGTCGTCTGAGTCTTTGCTTGTATGCCTCACAGGACTTTTCTATTTATTCTTTAACTGTTGGAGTTGCAAAGTACTCATGTATTTCTGTGTTCCGTATGAACCATGGCGCATTGCTCAAGGTCTTCAATGCTTTATACTAGAGGCGTTGGAGTATAACTATATTGGAGTGACATGGTGATCCCCAGAGTGGTATGCCGTATGTCCACACTGGTTTTATAATGCTTTTGTATACAAGAAGCTTAATTTCCAGACTTAGTGACGACTGTCCACCTATTAGCCAATACAACTCACAAAATTTTATTTGAAATATCGCTAAAAATATTAATATTTTATTTCCATTTACACCATGTGTTTCATTAGTACAGGTCTCATTAAATTAAGATATGGTCAACGTGAAGAAATTTAAACAAGACTGATTGGACAGGGGGCACGTGTACAGCTCTGGAACAGAGGTTCTGATTGAAGACTATTGTTTAAAATATTCTATAGCGCCTTTGAACTAGCTGAGAGAGGGCGGTGGACACAATGATACCGTTTCCAACCTGTGCCACCTCGGAGCGATGTAATTCCGGCCTAAAGCCTTTCACGGGAAACACATAAAGGCCCGAGCATAATTACGCATTTTCCCTTTTATAAATTTTAGGTGGTCTATTAGATGGGAGCTCGTGTCGTGGCTACGTAAAGGTGCTTCCAAAATCAGTGCCGGCCGATCATACATACGTACCTACACATATAAACCAGTCGAGTTACTGGTCTGTTATAACAATTGGGCTGCGGTTAGCAGTAGCGGTCGTCTTCGGAAGTGTACCTTAATGGTTTGTGTGGTGTGTTTATGTTTTTTAAATATTTGTAAAAGTTTTTATTGAATAATAAAAGATAAAAAAATAAGAGTCTCATAGGTCTATCAAAGTTAAAGGCTAAGATTGCCGTTGTCGGTCTATGGACTGGTGACCGTCTATTAGAAATCGAGACCACTCCGTGCTTTGGAAAGCACGTTTAGTTGCTGGTACCGGCTATCATTCAAGACAATTATGGCTAAAATGCCTTAAGTCCAAAATTCTGACAACCATTCTCATCAAGGAGTATCGTGTTTTTCAGTAAGTGCGTTGTGAAAACCAAACGGCAGATAGCACCATATAAAATATTAGTTCGAGTATAATTATCACCATGTAGGTACTATAGTCAATAAAATATATCTAATACTATAATCAGCTGCATCCGTGTAAAATGGAAGTCGACCCTAACATAATCGCGAAAATGCTAAGAGACATGATCAAGTGGACATCAGACCAAAGTAGAAAGTATAGTCTGGACTGGTGCTACTAATAACGTACAGTAAGCTGCCATGAGTATTTGTATTTCAATCAAAGAACTGAGGGCTATCAGCGTCATGTTTCGCTGCAACAGTCAACAAGGTATTGATAATACCTTGTGAATCTGTTATTATACCATCTGTGAATCGAGAAACAGTTATTTCGGAACAACATCGGATGTACTGTTCGATGTATTCGTGTACACACAGTTCGAAGTTTCATCAATGTTGTATCATAAATGCAGTGAGATAATTCTTGAGCTTATGTATGGAATTGTTTGTATTGTGTATTGTTTTACTGTACGGGAGGAAGATTCTTTGATTAATTTCAATATCGTGCCAACTATCAGGTCTCATTTGAATCTTCAATTATTTAGTGTTAGGGGTGCTGAGAAGATTCAGTGCGGGGAGGACAGTAAATCAAATGTACATTCCGCCCCCAGCTGTGCCTTAACAGGTCAACCAGAACACGTGTGAAGCAGTGATAAGTCCCTCAAATTATTACCGATCATCAACTATATTTTTGTAGTGAGTTCCTGCTCGAATGAATGAAGGAAAGTTGCTGTGCCCGACAGGGTCCATATTGATCTTTTACTTTGTCATTCCATCTATGTAATACATACGGAATGCAATAAAGAATTGAGTATTGAATTAATTCGTTCAATTACAAATCGAAAACGTTGGTAAAATCGTTTCTTTTACAAAATTGCCATTCAAGAAATAAATAAAGAGTGCTTTTTCATTGATAACAAAAAAGTTTTTCTCATTTCTATCTTGATAACTGTAATAAAAGCAAGGTGTTAACGACGTTGAAAAGAAAAGCCTTGGTAAGGAACGAGTTCCTTGCTCCACTTCACTCGAAGCCATTGAATGCAACTCATCGCACAAACGTTGGCTGCAAATAAACGAGAATCATCTCACATAGTCGTATGCAATCACACAACAACAACAATCTTTTCATGATATTTTTATCTTCTAACCAAAACAACCGCCATGGAGGCCCTCAGATGCTCGATGACCTCAGTAGAGCTTCCAAAAGAGTGGGTCTTAAAATGAGCATGTATAAAACCAAGGTCATGTTGAATGCCCAATTGCCCATGTAACACCCACTCCTAACAAGATCGGAGACTCTACACTCGAAGTTGTAGACGATTACGTCTACCTGAGACAAATGATCCAGTTAGGTAGGTCTAACTTTAAGAAAGATGTCAATCGCCGAATCCGACTCGGCTGGGCAGCGTTCGGGAAGTTGCGCGGTATCTTCTCGTCCAACTTACCGCAGTGTCTTAAGACGAAAGACTATGTCCAGTCTGTGCTGCTAGTAATTACATACGGGACCGAAACGTGGTCGCTCACAATGAACCCCATCAGAAAATTTAAAGTCGTCAAGGAGTTAGCAAGAGAACCAAGCTTACCAATGTAGCCCGGAGAAAAAAAAAATAATATATAATTTTCAATTACTTTCTCTCTTTTAATAACAATCAGATTTTTAATTAAAATAATCTACTAACTTTTATACATAAAAGTTCTAGTCTTTCTGTAGTTGGTTAAGTTCTTTTTGATTATTCCATTTTGTGAGATATTGTACACCTTTTTTACATTAAAGAAATAGACGAGTTTAAAATATTGTTATAATATTTTTTCTAGCCATGTATAAAGTTTGAATAATTATTTACTATTTTAAATAAAAGTTCCATTCAATCGCCATTATTTTACTCAAAATCAAAAATTCTAATTGATAATGTCCAGTACGTAATGAGAATCGACCACCTTCGTATAATTATGAAGAGGACGGATAACACTAAATAACTGCCATTTACCACCGGGGTGGTAAACGCGACTAGTTAGTGCCAGCCACCACCCCGGTGGCAAGCTTGAAAGGGACGAATGGGAATAAAGGGTTACAACGTTTGAGCGATACTGAGAACTGTGATATTTCTCACCAAAAAAAAGTAGTTGCACCGTGTTAATTAGTTTAATGTACAGATTACTTAGTTGGTGGTTTCCTGAAGGGTCTGTAAGTTTAAAAACTGTGCTTCCATTGTTACTTTAGCCCTGCCAGCAACCACCTAACCGCTACATTATTGTAACATAGGGTTGACTGTTGGGTGTAAAAAAAGTTCAGTATTATTTTGAAACCGACGCAGACTCTGACGTAAAATAACTGCGAAATCGCAGTTCTTACTATGATAAATGCCGTTAGTTTGACATGCAGAGGAATCTTTCAAACGTTTAAGAATGACTCCAAAATCCTTTGAAATGCGATTAGAAGTGTTGTTGCTTTAGGATTGAGTGTTGGATCCGCAAGGAGTTATTATGTTTGTCCCTAGAACTTGGGTCGCCGCTTATAGCATGAGACTTAACATTATTGGCGAAAGATCATTGGATACTTAGGCATGTAGGTAGATAAACCCATGCATTCCTTTTGGAGGACAATAAGGCGTGATTATATATTGAAAGTCCACATTCAAATACATTTAGCCGTCACTCAAGACGAGAAACTTATGTAACCTTACATAAGTTTCTCGTCTTGATTTAACTTTTAGTTCTTTTAAGGTGGTTAAGGCACAAGTAAATGTTGAAAATTCTACCGTAAAAACCACAATATAAAGCTGAGAGTGAGTGAGAGTGAAGTCGGCGTCGAGATTGTGTCATGTACATAAACATAATCAGCCTATATCGTTCCCGCTGCTGGGACCAGCCCTTCTCTCTATGAGAGATGCGCCTATAATCCACCACGCGGGCCCAGTGCGAGTAAGTAGATGTCACATGTCTTCGATTTTTTGTATTTAGTACATGCCCACGATGCTCACGATGTTTTCCTTCACCGTTTTTGAGAGCAGTGGTATGAAATAAATGACACAAAGTAATGCGCCAGCCTGGATTCAAATGCACGACTTACTGCTCGTAAGTCGGGGCCGCCACCACTGGGCCACCGCTGCTCCGTGTGATGTGCGAAGATGGGAGGATACTAACAATCACCAAGACTGTGAGTAAATCAATGTGCATATCGCTAGGATCAGTGACCCATTAATCATCGTTATGACATAAATGTACAAACATCCTGATTTGTTGCCATAATTGTGTTAGCTAATGTGTTGACATATGCCAAATATATTGGACACACACATTATATACATAATGTGTTTAATCTTTCATATTGATCTAGCATATCATGATTGTTATCTAGGTATAGCATAATAATGCTATAATAATCACCCCGACAAAAAAGGACTTGGACAAAAAACCCGGAATCACAAGCAACGAAATGCATAAAAATGGGTTCACTATAGTAAACCCATTACGTTTTCAAAATTAGCCTCCAAAACTGTTTAGTATAGAAGTTATATACTGTATGTATGAGAATAATACTTTATTGATTTTTTTTCTTGACTCTTATTTTATCACTTACACTTTATTATATATAAAAATATTATTATAACCAGAAGACGGGATATTTCCGTGTTTCCCGTCTTCTAGTAATAATAATTTTAGTGACCATGAAAGTTTAAAATCTTATAAATATATTGTAAAAAAATAATTAATAATCTTTTTATATATGTTATGTTTCTGTATGTGTGTGCATATGTGGGTGTATGTGACTAAACTAAACTGCCGGGCTCATTATATTTTTTTTTTTGTGAGCGTTTGAGTGAATCCTTAGAAGGTTTAGAATTTTAGATGCACAATTGAACTCGGTAGGTGGCGCTGTTAAATCTGCCAGACCAAGACAACGCCAAGTTGTTCTTGTTGTATTTTAATGTGTTGTAGTTATTCTTTTTGATTTCAGTTTTGTTAGGGATTTGATGGTACCTATCCTAAGTCAAAAAAAAACAAGATAAGATGTTAATAAAAAGGATGATTCAAATTTTGGTCCCACCCTTCAATAGCTATGTGTTATATATTTTTAAGCTGCACAAAAGTTACTATGGCGCCAACTTCCAAATCTTAGTCCGTTCAGAGTTATGCAGTATTAAACAAGTCAACTAAACTTAACGGGAAATGTTTTGATTGCGTTACATTGTGTTTTACCGTAAAATGTGATTTTACATCCCAAAAAAAAAGGCGTTTCCCAGCAATAATTTTTGCGCAGTATTACTTAGTTTGAAGTACATAATGCATGGTTGACGGCTTCGTGAAGGAACCGTTTACACCCTGTATAGCTTGTGGATACGAATACCATGTCCCACCATCAAAGAATAGACACCAATCCCAACTTACCACCGATCGACCAGATCAGGCCAACCAATCTCGACAGGTCACTATTTGCCGCTGGGTAGTGGAGGTGGTTAACAGCCTTATTTTTAAATGAAGTCATATTAGACACAAAGTAGGATAGTATAAAAATGTTTGATTTCCCCATGAATCAATACCTTATTTAACAAATAAATACAACAGAAAATACCGTAATCTTGTGTTTTATTTTTAAAAAATCTCTTCGTCTCTGATGATAGTTGTAGTTATGTAGATAATACTAATGTTAATTCAAAAAGTGAATTAGTTTAGAGAAAAACATTATTTTTGACTATTGTTAAACTGACTTGTTTAATACTGCATAACTCTGAATGGACTAAGATTTCAAACTTGGCGCCATAGTAACTTTTGTGCAACTTAAAAATACCTATCCAACACACAATGTATTACATATAGCTATTGGAGGGTGCGACCAGACTTCAAACAAATCCTGGCATCATCCTTTCTAATATTGCGAGAAATTGCTGCTAATTTGGGAACGAATATCGTGTTTTTCAAAATTCTTTATCATGTCAAGTTTCATGATGAGGGATACTTGCCCCTTTCGGATCGGACAGAGTTTTAATAACATATTGTATAAAGGGTGTAGTAAGACCCTTAACGAAGCCGAAAGGCACTTGTTCTCTCCGTCATTGCGATCATTTTTTTGTTGGAGTCCATACCTTTTTTTAAAAACCCCTTTTTTAAATGTAAGATTTTTCTGTAAACACCTCCACGACCCCCGTACTATTGAATCCATCCATGAGTGCAATGGGCAAACTGTGATTGTTCACTCCAAAAAGAAAAGTCGTTTCCCGGCAATAATGTTTGTGTAAAGTTATTTAGTTTGATGTACATAATGCTTGGTCGACGGCTTCGTGAAGGGGTATTAAATTTGTTGGCCGTCATAGAGATTACAAGGGATTATTAGAGATAATAATGTGTAAAAACCCTGGGGGTTCAGCACAAACTTGTAAGTTGATGGTGGTTTGTCCGTCACAGTAATCTGGTCTCAATGATTCAAGTCGGATTGAAGGAAATATATCATTTTGCAGTTAAAAAAAAATACTCTCATGGATTACACTCCAACAATAGAAATTCTTCAACTGCAAATATTTAAGTGTAATCGCACAAAAAGTAATATAACAACAAATTAACGATTTTCAGTTTTATTCCTTTTCTTGTGCTACAAGACTTTACTTCTTACCAAATTTCATGATTCTACTTTAACGGGAAAGTAACCTGTTGGTGGTGAGAAACTTGATTCGCGTTCTTAAGAAAAACGGTTTTGACAAACAGACAGACAAAGAAGTGATGTATCAGGGTTCCGCTTTTTCCTTTCCTAAAAAAATACTGTTATTTTTGTCTACTAGATTTTCTTTTTAAATGTTTTTAAATGCATTATTTTTCTGTATCTAAAGAAGTAAATATTAATTTAGTCTATAAAATATGATAAATTCTTGTAGAAATGACTTGTCCGCTTCTGACCGCAATCTGACCCATCTAACAAGATTCTCTCGATTCCTAACACAATTTACACGGGATCAGCCTTGAAAAAGTGTATATTTTTATTTCTTTCCTATTACAGTTGGGAAATAGTAAATTTCTTGCGAAACTCGGTGAGTAATTGCGGCTTATTTTAAAAGGAAAAAGTAAAACGTTTTTGCTTTCCACAAACGAAGGTTTGAAAGTCTTTTTAAGCAAAACCTCACTTCTAACTGCTATCATTATCTACCTAGCTGCGCATTCAGCGCTGAAATTGGCCAAAGTTGTTTAAAGCCGCGTCTTAACAAAAGCCATCGTGTCTTGCAAACAGACCATCACGTGCTTTTTGTTGAACAAACCCGAATGTATGGTCGCGCCGACAGGAAGTGCTTTCCGGTTTTTCGCGCCGCAATTTTGGTTTGCTAAAGAAGTTTATTAATACACTGTTCCCAAGAAAAGATAAGCCCAGAAAAATCCCTCCCCAAACCCGCCATCCCCATCCCCATCCCCATCCACCATCCATCAATCCTCTCCATACCCTTGAAAAAATCTTAGACCCTAAAAAAGAAAATTAACGAGGGGTTATATAAAATTAATTGGTTTATCATAACACTTACCCTAGATTCAAATATCTTGGTCTGTGCGACGAGAATTACGATCAAGTTCCCAAAAGCAACAGACACATACCAAGAGGCTATAGTTATAGTTTTCATACTCTTTGGTGCCTGAAACAAAGCATCATGTATTTTCTCACAGCAACAGCAGTGTCTTTGGAGTCTTTGTTTCACACTAGACCGTCCTCATGGTGTTTTAAATCATCCAACGAGAAAGCCATAACTGAGCAATGGTTTATAGATACGAATTACTCTAGCACATGTAATGCAATGCAATTTAACGGCACGGTTGGCGCAGTGGCTGAGCGATTGACTGCTGCGCTACGTGTCGTGGGTCTGATTCCCGCACGGTACAAATATTTGTATTGCCTACAGGTAGTTGTTCCGGGTTCCGTCTGTATGTGAGTTTAAATGTTTGTAAACGCAACCACGACAAAGGAGAAAAAAAAAATGGTCCGTCTATAGGTAAGCTATATTTTCACCCACGTGGCTCCCGAAAAGTTTCGTTCTGTATGACGGGTATTAAATAACGTGAAGATAAAAAAAACGAACCTGTGTGAATGAGAACTCCAGGCCCGACACGGCAAACATAATCTCAGCGACAGACACGAGCAGGTACTGCGGCACGATCCACGCCAGATGCAGCTCGTTCGGCGGGTTGGGCGCGTGCAGCACTGCTGCGTCCAACCTGCCCATACGCTCCCGAAGGCACAGCACGTACACCCCGCCAGCGCGAAGGTAACCCTCACCAGAACCTGTCATCTCACCGTCCGCGCTTAAGGCTCGCCATCGAAATCTGAATAGGATGAAAAAGAACTGTTTGGTTGTTATTTATTTAACAATTTATTGGACACACCATATAAATAAAACCGGCCAAATACGAGTCGTACTCACACGCACACAGGGTTCCGTAGCACCAAACAAAACTAAATTTGTTTTTCATAGTATGTTAATGAAAAACAAAGTTACTGCTGCAGTTTGATGAAAAAGTCCCATATCTCAAAAACTAAACAATAAATCTTATTCAAACCAATTTTCTTTGAAAGCTTTTTTACGTTCTACAATTCTAAATTTTTTCGGAATTTTTCTCTTACTTTAGAAATTAGAGGAGGGATTTATTTTTGTATAAAAATCGTAAAGCGGGTCACAGAATACATCTACCTATCAAGTTTCTATTGTGTAGTCCTAATAGATTCGGAATAAACTGGCTGTGACATACAGACGGACAGACAGACAGACAGACATGACGAATCTATAAGGGTTCCGTTTTTTTGGCATTCGGTTACGGAACCCTAAAAAGGACAAACATATAAGTCATTGCACAATGGGCGGTTTTATCTCACGGATGAATGACGAGTAGGAGACGACACGTAGACGAGAGATTATCCCAAAAAACCTTCAGCTAAAAATAATTTAAGTAAAATACACGTGGTTCTAAAACATTACTGTTTTCCTTAAATAGGCAATTTTCTACTTTATTATATTTCCTATGTAAATTAAAATCACAAAGAGCAACATCGCCTTGTGTTTTCTTTGAATCTGAAATCTTCATTTAATCATTAAATCTTGGAGAACTTAAGAGGGTATCACCAGGGTAAGACGCAAAATTCAAATTTTGTTTATTAATTTGCAGGTCAGTGTCAGGCTGTATGTTAAATAAAATATGATTCGCGACCGTAACACGTATGTAGTTACAGAATTATCTTATGACTATTTCATGAAAAAGTTATTTAGTATGATTAAATGAACTTAGAGGGTTGTATTGATGATTTTACTGACGATAATCTCTGTAAAGCCATTTTTTCAGTCGTTTTAATCAACATACAACTCGGCACTGAACTGCAAATTGCAAAAATACCTCAGAAAAATTGAATTTGGCGGGCTACTCTGGCGCTTTCACCTTAATGAAAGGATGATGTGGGATCGAACAGCATATTTTTATTTAGGCATTCATTTAGGTGTCTCTTAATGTTGGTGAAAATGTATATAATGTCAGTTTCATAGAATACCCTTAAAAATGGCAGAGCTTGCTTTTATGAGCTGTTCTTTTGAACATCACATTGTTTTAAAACAATAGTCCAGGAGTAATATCTGCGTCAATAGTGATCATCCTAATATTTACAACGAAAAATAATGTTAATGTAGTTAAATCAAAAATTATACACAGCTATTCGGAAAAAAGCAATCTTATATTTTGAAGAAAGAAAATGCTTCACTGGTAGTTTGATGCTATTGTTGTGAACACATAATGAAACTCTTTGTTCATACCTAGTGAAAGACTCTGTTCTTTTACCTTAAGCAATTATATATAATTCACGTCTAGTTTTAAATTATTTTTCTATTATCCGAGTGCAATTAGAAAGAAAAATACATAAATGGTCGAACGAGGTTTGTAGTGGTCGGAGTTTCATGGGTGTTTTTCAGTTCCTAAAAGTGTGGAGAAGAAACTTAAAAAGAAATCGCGGCACGAGAGTTTCTTTCCTGATATTTGCAAATGTATTTTTAGCCATTACACTCATGAGTTTGATTTTTTTTTAAATGTGCCTAGTTATCTGTGAAAAAATATCAATTACCAATAACAACAGAAATCGTATTCAAAGAGTAGGTATTTTAGACATAAATCGTAATAATGTAGTAAATAGGAAATATTCTAAAAAAACATCTGGTATTTTCATCCAATAACAAACAGATTAAATTAGCGTTTCATGGACGCACACAGGCCACACTATTACGCCACAATATACGTATAACAAAATATTAACGAAAAAAAAATTCAAAACTTATTTTTAACTTTCTTCTCTACTTCTCCAGGAACTCAAAAAAGTTTCATGAAAATCCGAGCACTATAAACTTCTATCCACCTTTTTGTCTCTGCTATTCATCATTGCCATCTTTCTGCCCTTGTCCCATTCTATTTGGGGTCGGCGCAACACGTTTTCTTCAGTCAGACCTCACACAATTCATCCACTTTTTCTTTGGCCTTCCTATCCCTCTCCATCCATCAAGAATAAATTGCACTCGGCTATTATGAAGACAATTTTCTTCTCTGTTTAATAATATTTTTGCAACGGAATCATGAATTTAATTTAGAACACACGTTAAATATTTTTTGTGAGCCCGACGTGATGAGGAAAATTTCATTGTTACAGCGACAAATAACGCTGCACAAGCACAAACTAACTAAACTTAAACTAAATTAATAAAAGTAAATTATTGGCCTGGTTTCCGGAACGTACGAAAACCATAATTGTAATTATGATGGGTGTCAATACACCCATAACGAAGCCGAGAGGCACTTGTTCTTCCCGTCAACGTAATTTGTTTGTTGCTCTGTACCATACCTGAGAACCTTCTAGTTACGGAAATATTGAAGGTCAAAGTTGCAACTTTTTATAATTAAAAAAAAATATATATAAATATATTTAACCTTATAACTTTACTTTAAATACCTCCTTGACCCTGTACTATTCAATACACTCATCAGCACAATGTGTTGAGTGTGTTACATTGGGCGCTGCAGTAAACCCGAAAAATAAAAGTCATTTCCCAGCAATATTTTCGTGCGGTGTTACTCATTTTGATGTTTAGAATGCTTGGTTGAAGGCTTCATGAAGGGTCCATTCACACACTGTATATCGATGACCATCACATTTAGATATAAAGTTTTGCGAGCTAATTTAATATGAACTTTAGATATCGTATACATTCGTTCTCCTTTAGGTAGGTGATCGATCAGCCATGTATCAACTAATTGACAATAAGCATGCAGCATGGCCGATCGTTACACCTACCTACAGGATACGACAAACTGATGCAGACGGAAAAATAGCGGACGGGGAACTGGACACCTCGGTACACAAACTTAAAGTGCAGTCAATCTTACGGACAATATTCGGACGCGGCTAATGATAATGTAGGTACCGAAGTACCTGTGAGAGTCCGGTGACCGCAGTCTGACCGCACTCTGTTTGAGCGAAACTACGGCAGTATCCATCAGTAGACCTTACCCGCAACTAATAAACAATTAGACCGATCCTTAACGAAGTCATTGCAGCTTAACACAATCAACTTGTGTACTGGCTATTTCTGGCTATCTATTAAAACACGAATGCAGTATTTCCCCGTGGCTCCGTGTCCTGGAAATTGGATTAGGTCGCCGTTGGCCAAACTTCCGGCAACAATATTAGCCAAATAGTCGAATGTCACGGAGAAATGGAGACTCCATTTATGCATGCACCATCGTCAACCGCATTATTGGTTTACATATGAAACTAAGTAACGCCCGGGCTAGGTACAGTTAGGTAGATACAGTCAGCAACAAAAAAGGTCAGTTCATTGTAGATGGCGTGTACATACCTAAGTCCGAATCTGACCAACGCACATACGAGTATTTCCATCTAAAATCGGGTTAAAAGTCGAAATTACGAAGTTAAATAGAAACTTATTAAAACCACACATTTTTGCAGCTTAATAACTTGTCCATTTAAAAAGGGACACATTTGTAACTCAGGTAGTCGACCCTATACCTACACACAAGCAGTCGGAACCCAGTCGTTGTCTAAACCGCATGTCTTTATTCTCGGCGATTGTATTTTTCACTGCATTGAAGTTTGAACTGTACGTTTGGTGTGATAAATAGCGAATTATTTTAATATACTCGTAATAATGAAATATTAAATGATTCATTTACGTGTTTAAAAAAAATCAGAAAGATGAACCGAAAATTTGAAATAAATTGTGTAAAGTATTTTATTTAATCGTGTTTTTGTTTATTTGACAAGGCTTGTTAAACGTTTATTTTACAATTAATATGTTGTCTGTCTAGTATATGTATTATATATATATTAGCAAAAACGACAAAAATTTGCCGCACGCATGCCATTTTTTTCAACTATTTAAAGATGATAGTGTTTAATGTGGGTATATTTGACTTTGTTGTTGTTTTATTTTCGTATAATGTAGAATCAACTATAAGTTTTACCAGAAGAGCTTTTTACGACATCTTGCGTGACTGTAAAGGAAAGAAAATTGAAGAAAAGTTGGAGTTTTTGGGAATAACATTAGTTGAAACAACCTAATGCCCTGATGTAACTGTAACGGTTCACAATCTTTCGACAGATTACAATCTTGCGAGATAATATAGTGACATACAGGGTGTAAACAGACCCTTCACATATCCGTCAACCAAGCATTCTTTACATCCAACTAAGTAACTTTACGCAAAAATTATTGCTGGGAATCGACTTTTTTTTGGGGTGAAAAATCACGTTTACGGTAGGACTCAATGGAAAGCACTCAAAGCATTGTGATGATGGATGGATTGAATAGTACGGGGGTCGTGGAGGTGTGTAAAGTAAACTAAAAATAGGTATTTTTTTAAAAACTTGTGAAAAAGTTAGAACTTTGATCCCCAATATCTCCGTAACTAGAAGGTTCCCAGGTATGGTCTAGAACAAAAAAAATATCGCAAAGACGGGGAGAACAAGTGCCTTTCGGTTATGTTAAGGGTATTTACATCCTTTATACATAACTACTCATGTTACAAAATAAATATATGTTTATCTGCGACTCGCAGCGCAGCAGCCAATCGCTCAGAAACCGCGCTAACCGTGCCGCCGCTGCCGCGTGCCGGTCAGACACATCATAATTACCGCTTTTACAAAGGGATTGTATAAGAGATGAAACTTTGTCATAGAAGTTTGAAATAAAGACTTCTAGTTTTGAATAAAAAAACCTTACTTTTTATTTAAAAACGAGGATATAACTTAATTAATCCTCGTTTTTTGGAAAGTCGAAACCGGAGCGAGTTGAAAAAGGGATGGTTTGTTGGAAGATCTTTGCAACTATATTTTTTAGTGTTCCGTAGTCAACAAGGATGCATTATAGTTTCGCCATGTCTGACTGTCTGTCCGCGGCTTATCTCAGAAACTCGTGGTAATAGAAAGGTATAATTTGGCATTAAATCACAAGCACACATATTCATCACGCCGAAAACGTGGTAAAATAAAATATTGAAAATATAAATTAATCGTGACTCCCTAACAGTTTCTAAAGTACTCACTTGTTGGGCTGCAGGCACATGTAAGCGGACTCTCCGATGTGGTCCACGGGTCGGTCCGACACGTAATAGATGTCGCTCAGTCGTTTTTCGGTCTCCACAGCTATCGACACGTTTTTGTTTGGGCCTGTTTCACCAACGTAAACTACTCTGTAAAAGAAAGAATTTACTACAGTGCCTTTGCTGAAAAATACACGATGCGATGGTCTGAATCCAAAAGCATTTGATGAAAGTTTACACAAACATATTTTTATGAAAATCGGAAATTTTTACCGTCGCCATCATCATGTAAATTCCGTTTCGGCTGCAATTATAAAATTTCCCCACTCGTATTAAAATATACTATTATGTTGTTACAAATAGTATAAAAAAAAATAATAATAATAAAAAATGTGTTTATTATCTTAAATCAATACAAATAAGTTGCCGGGGCTTCCCAGAAAGTAATCCGAAGATACTTGTGATGGGATAAACCTCGCTCTTCCTCAATTAAATTAACAATTGATTCGTTGTGCTAATTAGGTATAAGTTACACATTTTTATAAATCAATAAAAAGAAAAATGAAAGTCGTGTTTATGGCCGTGTGTGAGAACTAGAGTGTGTTTGTATAATTGTGTGTTTATACGTGGGTATGATTGTGTGAAAGTGTAATTTGTGTGTATGGGTGTGTGTATGTATGGGTGTGTGTGGGTGGGCGTGTGTGTGTGTGTGTGGATGTGTGCTGGAGTGTGTGTGTGTTTGAGTGTCTGTGTGTGTGTTGGAGTGTGTATGTGTGTATGTGTGTGTGAGTATGAATTCCAAAAACTGATACTTTTCTGTAATTGGGCTTATCGCGAAGTTGCAATCATTATTTCACTAGAAAACGCTTTTGAAATTTGCTAGATATTACGGACATTATATTAATTGGGTATTATTCACACTTTATTCTCCCCGTCATTGCGATCACTTTTTGGTCTAGACCATACCTAGGAACCTTCTAGTTACGGAGATATTAGGGGTCAAAGTTCCAACTTATTTACAAGTTTTTTAGATACGTCTTTAATTTACATATTTTAAATAATTAAAGATTTTTACTTAAACATCAGGACCCCTACCCCGTACTATTAAATGCATCTGTCAGCACAATGTTTTAAGTGCGTTACATTGAACACAGCGTTCCACAGCAATAATTTTTGCGTAAAGTCTTGTTACCCCCTATAGATAATTTATGGGGACAATGTTAAAGTTCTAAATAAAAAAATGTCGATAAACCCGAGCGTAAATTGACAGCTTTATATTAAAAACTTTCACTTCGTTGGAATTAGGTTCGAAATCGAAAACTGAGTCGAAGATTTAAGCTTGGATCTAAGTTAGAACTAGATTTGTAATGAGACAGCTTAAGTTTTAGTCTACTTGCTATTGTAAAACTACTATACCAACCATTCTAGGTTCTAAACTGGCGCTTTAAGTAGTTAGTGGGACTCAGGTTATGTTGACATGCAAATATCTGCTTCAAATCTAAGTTTTGGTCGGTTTTTTTTTTAAGTCGTTTTGGTTCAAGCACCGTACGATCGAGATGAGATGAAAATCAACTTTGGTGTAAAACCCGTTTCTAATTTTTAGCCTCTTTTGTGCCATCCCCGAAAGGCTCTCGTCTTGAACTTTTTATAGAATAGTCTTAGCGTTCTCTAATCATGACATACTTACTCGACTATAAAGTTTTCATGCTGAAATTGGTTGCTGGAAAACCCTTTACGATTATATTTGTGAAAAAAAATTTTTTTTTTTATAGTATTATTTTAATTCTGATTTTATTCATTTTAACCCTGATTTAATGTTTAGGTACTAGTATCAACCAATAACTTGTATGCGTGGTGCATACTCTAAATAAAAAACCGGCTAAATGCGTATCGGGCGACGCACAATGTAGGGTTCCGTAGTTGCCCATCAAAATATGCGGATTTGCCTCCGAACGATGATTTTTTAAATAAAAACAAACTTAAATTTCCAGTTGAAAAACCTGTGCTCCCATACATTATATTTAGGAAAATATGTTATCCAAGTACATATTATAAGTTGGTCGACTATTACTCGTAAACTTGTAAAGCCTACTTAGCTGTGATAGCTTTCCAAAACTGACTCGAAGTTTTAATTATTAACAAAGGCTTTCTACGGCAAAAACTATGATATTAACTTAAATTCAGTGCAGTCGCGCCGTAAATCAGTTTTAAATTGACTTCAAATGATATATCTGGGATTGTTCGAACTAAAATCAAACTAACTCAAAAATTACTGAATTTCGGTAGAACATTTAGTGGCTTAATTTGTTGCATTTTAACCCCACTTAGACGTCCTTCAACGAATACTTCGAGTTATAGTCACTCTGTATATATATAGCTACAAAACTGAATATTAGCCTACTATTATTACTTACTTCCAAAAAATAACAAGAAATGAATACAAACTTATATTTGAAATTTCAGCAATTGTTGGATAAGATTATTCGAAACTTCGAAATCAAAGTGCTTTCTTCAAAATTACATTTCACTCATATTAGGTGATTGATTAGTTTGTAACATTTCGATTTGCTTGCATGACCGCTGGAAATAGATTTGTGGGGCGTGCTTCTAATGATTTTTAAATATTAAAACGATATAAAGGTCTAAACTTATCAAAAAGACCGGTGTTCATAACACGAGACCTACATTTTCTTTTAATATGGAGACTGGTAGCTCATAGTTCAGAGAGGGGGTTCGGTGAACGGGCATTTATATCCATTGCCACCCTTTTGTCTGCATCTATCCTTTTGACGTAATCTCGAGAGCATTCAATAATTTCCGTCATTCCAATTTTAAACTTATTTGAATCAGTTCGTTTTTATTTCGTTTAGCGTTAAAGTCAATGATATTAGAAATAAAAAGAGGTTGATATCGCACTAGCGCGCGCAAATTGTTGCAGACAAATTCAGACAATTGTCGTAATTTTAGTACTTCAAGCGCAATATCTATCTCTTTCTGTTTCATACGTTCCGTATTATCTATCGCAGTCGTAACAATGCAACGATATTTGAACGCCACTCAGAATAAAAACGTAGCGTTTCTTCTTTTTATTATCATTGGTTTAAGTGCTGAATGGTTTTTGGCGCTTGAATGAGATTGACAGGAGGCAAAATGTGTGTGGAAATAGCATTGAAAAAAAAAAAAAGAAACGTTGTTAGTTGTGATTAAAGACAAAGGCCAAAAGAGCCATGCACCGCTATATTAAATATGAATATCAATCAGATCTCTGGCCCCCTTTGACGTCTCTACGTGACACTAATGATACTTGCATGCAACCTTTCATTTGGAGAGGTACAGCGCACTTACACCCGATCCATAAACAAGTCAAAGTGATTACTTGAATAAAAGTAATTAATTATGATACGATTTTATGTAGTTTAGTAATTGCTTGAAGTTAGAACTGTCAAAAGTTAGAATCCTAACGCCGGTATCTATAGTCAAGTTAAAGTAATTACTTGAGTAAAAATAATTATTAAAGACACGATTTTTATTATGTAGTTTAGTAATAGCTTAAATTTAGAACTGTCAAAAGTTGTAATTCTTAGCTTTGCTTTCTTTGACGGTCCTTACTTTGTATAAATTCTTGTCTATTGCATAAAAATGTTTGCATAAAAAAACCAATATTTCAAAAACATAAAAAATAACTCAAGTAATTACTTTAACTTGACTATAGATACGGACGTTAGGATTCTAACTTTTGCCAGTTCTAACTTCAAGCAATTACTAAACTACATAAAATCGTATCATAAATAATTACTTTTACTCAAGGAGTAATCTCTTTGGCTTGGTTATAGATACGGCTGTCAGCTTTGCTTTATTTTCATTCAAATTGCTAAACACATGCAAGATAGAACAAATAACATTGATAAAACAGTACTTTTACTTCCTACTACCCCCGTATTGAACATTCGCAAATAACAATATTATGTTTACTAACAAACAGTGAATGGGATCTAAAATGTACTCGTAATAATAAAAAAGGGCACCGTGTTTTATTAGAAGTAGTAGCGGAATATTGCATAAAAACATATTCATATTTACAAATCGCTATGCAAACCACCCATAGTTTTTTTTTAAATTACTTCGTTCGCTACAGATTACATCCGTTTTTGCAGATTTATTTAAACAGTGAATGTTATGAACACCAACCGTACCTTATACCAACCAACCATTTCTCAGTAGGCGTGCTTGAAGTGCAAAACCGCCTTTGCTGGTTTATGCACTTGAAGCATTGTCAATGTCAAATTGATTGTAATGACACACAGAGCTGGTGTACTCAAATTCTGGGGTTTGGTTTTTAAAAGAACCGTTTGGGATGGGTCTTGGGGAAGACCGTTTCGTGCCATCGTGGTGAATGGATTAGTCGCCTCGACTCTGCGTTACCGAGTGCTAGGTGCCTAGGGTGCGCCGGTCGTTTGGGGTTTTGGATACCGATTTATAACGTCACTCGGGGAGGGTCGACGACGACGTGGTGGAAGTGCCAAAGTTTTGGGCTAGCAAAATATAAATTTTGTCGTGCCAGCGATACGAAGAAGAAGAATGTGAAATTGTTACCATGTCGCGAACTATATTATGTTACAGACCAAATGACCACAATGTATAATTTATCGGGCATTATGAATAATAGAAGTCAAATTGGGCAAAGTGATTAATTGTTACCAAAACTTCAACATTTATCACAGTTCCTGGTCATTATGGATATTTCTATGCTGTCATCGGGCAATTTGATAATAATTGAGGTCATATTTGTCGGGATGAAAACAAACATATCACACGACTAACACGCACTGACCAATCAGAGCACAATAATATTTTCTGTGGTTTACAAATTTATTTAGTGGCCAAACCCGATATCAGGCCAAACTAGTTTTTCTTAGGCCTACCGGTTTACGCTGCGACCAACTTAGTTGTAGACTGCTACATCTAGCGTAGCTTTAGCGTAGTTGGTCACAGCTCTAACCTAACCTAACCCATATACTCGAGGTGCCCTATTTTCATCTTTTTGTGCTGAGTCAATTATAATAATTTATTTCCTCGAAATTATAGCTATGGGGTACTCTTCGGTTGCTAGTTCAGAAGAAGTTTCCTGTGTAACATTCAACTTAAATTTCGTTCACAAACTAAGCAAAACAATATTTGACCGTCGCGTCGCCGCGTCTTTCTACATATCTTGCAACTTTTTGTGCATATCAAGAACTGAGTCTCCAGGTCCCGTAGCAATCACAAGTCTATTTGGCTAACAGTACAAATAATAATCGAAGACCGAATCAAAGCTACAGACGGTTGCAAGGAGAGTGCAATGCCGCCCTGAGGCACATAATATGATGTAGAAACATTCTAGACCAGGTCACTCGGGATCGATGTGTTTAATCTCTCATCACACTGGCTAATACATTTCGACGGTAAATAAAAAAATATTTTATGTCCACTCGCGTTTTTATTTTAATTTAACATTGCAATTATTTGCACACTTTTCAATCTTTTTTGCCTTTTTTTTGGGGTGAAAAGTCATATTTTACGGTAGGACTCAATGTGCCGCACGCAAAACATTGTGCTGGTGGATGGATTGAAATAACGGGGGTCGTGGAGGTGTTTAAAGTAAAAATCTTACATTAAAAACATGTATTTAAAAAAAAAAACTTGTGAAAAAATTGGATCTTTGACCCCCAATACCTCCGTAACTAGAAGGTTCCCAGGTATGGTCTAGAACAAGAAAATGATCGCAATGACGGGGAGAACAAGTACCTTTCAGCTTCGTTAAGAGGCTTTTTACGCCCTTTATAGATGCTGATGATAGAGGTACATTTAGCTTCATTATTTAGCTACAGTTAATGCTTGATATAATTATAGGTAGCAAACCCACCTGTAACCCAATCAAAAATTCTCGTTCGTTCGGTTGGTAACGCAGCATTATAACATAACACGAAAGTGCACGTGCATTAAAAACTTTTCAATCACCAATGAACTTTAAAAAATAACAAGGCACTCATGAACTTTATGACTGTTTTTCATTAAAAATGTTTTTTTCAATTACGTGTGTGATTTGGAGATCACCTTTTAACCACTATGCTCGACAAGATTTTGACACATGACACACCAGCTGAATCGGCGGGGTGATGCGAATTGTCATGAATTTCAAGAATTTTCGTGAACTTTTAACATTCGATTTTATTATGAAAAAAATGTCGCGGCAGCTGTTTTATACCATAAGTTTGTGGTTAATATCTCCAATAACGTGTTGATGTCGGTAAAACGGCGTCAGTCAATTGCCAAATATGTTTAAAAAACATGCCACTACACTCTTCCAAAAAATAGGTAACTTAGATGCACTGGAAATAATGTACTTAGACAACTTTCTCGTTTGCTAAAAAAACTCGAAAGGGCAAAATAAAGAGAGTAACATTCTATCTGCGTTCTTATTTTTACCATTATTCATACATAATTCCATGAAAAAACACGATCAAAGTCTTGACAAATATTACTAAAAACTCTAGTGCTGATCGTTATCCAAAGTTTAATCATTCGATTATAAAGTTGCACATTGCACAAAGCCTAATCGATACTCGCAATGAAATCAAGTTTGGAAAAAAAGAGTTGAAACGGAATAAAAACTCTTTGGTATAATTTCAAATAATTATTTAATTTTAAAATTAATCTTTTTATGCTATCTTTTTAAATTATTTAATTTAGTAATTATTCGATGCTTTTGGTTGACTTCAAGAGAAGGAGATTTATAAATGATAAGAAACGCGGAAATGTGTAATCCCAAAAATAAACTTGCTTCTAAGTAAACGTTCTGATGATTACCTTTCTTTTAAAAACTTATGAATGGTCTCCTAACTTTCCGTTGAACTATCAGCGTGAGATTTGGCATGAAATTAAGTTTCACAATTCAAGCAAATAAAAAATCTGGAAATGGATTTATTTTTAATTGTAGGTAGATAAGTACGCACGGTTGCGTTTTTTTTGTTTCAAAGTTTAAATTAGGAATGCGCTTGTTTCACATTTAAACTTAAGTGTTTTAATTTACTATTATCATTTATTGCGAATTTTATTTGTAATATCTGATGGTTGGATATAAATTCCTGGTAGGCATAGTAAAAAAAAAAATGGTTTGATCCGCCAAAGATAAATTATATTTATTCCTAAAATTGTGTATCGATTTGTAGCGTTTTGTCGGTTATGTGTTAGATTAGGACAAACTTTTTTTTTGTTTTCCCACTGCTGAGCAAAGACCTCCTCCAATCCTTTCCAACTCTGCTGGTGATTTGGCTTCTCTGGCCAATCAGCCAAGAATGAGTTCAAATCGACAGGCAAGCGTTTCTTGGACCTGCCTCGGTGACAACGACCGACAAACTTAATGTCTTTTATTTCGCAATCGGCAATTCATAAGACGTATCCTGAAGAAACATTAGCTTATTCTTCGAAAGCGGTTGACTGTCAACTCTAAAAACTCTTAAAAGTTCAGGTTATCCATCATAGGCCGTGGGCCATGTCACTTGAGTTATGCCGTGAATAGCTATGCGACAGAAACCTCAGGGCAAGAGTTAAGAGAGACTCGCATTAGTAGAGTTTTCTTAAAAATAGTTTGGTTGCCACTAAACCAAGCTTATTAAGTATCAAAAAATATTGACTATTAAAGGTATTAGTCGGAGAAGGCAAAAGATAAAGAAAATTGGAATGCCATAAAGAGGCCTTTGACCCGCAGTGAGAAAGAACAGGCTGCTAAAATAAGTATTTGTAAATGGTGAATACCACAATAACGAATCTAACCTAACATAATAACTTTACCAT
The DNA here is from genome assembly GCA_910589295.1 of Noctua janthe. Classification (NCBI taxonomy): domain Eukaryota; kingdom Metazoa; phylum Arthropoda; class Insecta; order Lepidoptera; family Noctuidae; genus Noctua; species Noctua janthe. Next base: position 12,141,552 of record OU342552.1, read on the forward strand.
ACTAAATTCATCTTGCGAACCAAATCAATTTTTATTAAGCCTTCCAAGATCCTGGGCTTTTTATATCCAACCGACCAAACAATAGAAAAATAAAATTATTTAAAAATAATAATCTTATTTTCGAATTTTTAGTTTTATTTTATTTTATTTTATTTTATTGTGTTTGGGTGGCTTACAGCTAGCAATACAAAAATTAATAGCGAAGCAAACAACGGCAAGCCATTTACAAGCCTCCACAGTTAGCAAGATCAGTTTTGTTGTATACAGAATACATTTTTTACATTTCTGATACCGCATCATTAGATTATGCTACGCACCGTTGATGAGTGTCCTTATGAAAAGACAATTCTCTCTGCGGGATGAGGTCATGATAAAAATCATGTTTACCCATCAAATATGAACGCGTCTTCAGATTTTTGGATCCGTGCTATTTAACGTTGAGGAGTTCCTTCGTGTGATGACCATTTTGACTGCAGGATGAGGTCATGATAGAAATCATCTTAATTATTAAAATTAAACGCGTATACAAAGTTTCGTGTCCGCGCTATTAACCGTTGAGGAGTTCTCTCGTGTGGAGACGATCCTGGAAGCAGGACTATGTAATGTTTATCATAAAAATGTATTGTCACCAGAACAAAAGGTGTGTGCAAAAATTCAGCTCAATCGGTATAAGGAAACTGGTTTGAAATTCTGTTGCAAGATTTGACCAATACTTACTAACAAGGGAAGTTAAATAAAAGCATATTATAAGAATATAAAAAATCACAATAAATTATCTAGTAAAATACAATATCATTTATTTGAACAGCGAATGCATTCATAATTTAAATTTTGATGTGGAAAAAAATACGGCGCGAATTTAGCCATAGATTAGTCTGTGCTATTTGTTGTGTCGGTTTTAGTACCTACAATTTACGAAAAACTATTAAAATTACCAATATAAAGCTTAAAAAAAATTATTGTATTTATTTATTCTATTTTACGCTTTAAACAAAATTATTATAATTTCCATCTACCGATTTTTTCCATTCTATAATTTAATTTCTCGATTATCGAAATTTACAAAAAACGATTCGATTGAAACAATCGCTTCCACACATCACAATAATTTAAAAAAAAATGGTCGTCAATTTCGAATACAAATTTGAGGAGTCGTAATGAATATTACGAGTTATTGGTCCCGTATTAGTAAATTACGCTAAGATCTGGGCATTCTCATGTTGCTTATAATATTTGGAATGATATTTGTCATATTTGTTATCGAATCTATACGCGTTTGTGTGGTGTAATGTGAAAAATAAAAATGTAAACACGCACGATGGCGCGAAACTTCGACTTAAGATATCAAAATTCATCATTACCACTGCTTATTTAAATTGAACTATGGATTAATTCGTCACATAATTTAATAATGAGTTAATCATTCTCAACATAGTGGAGCTTACAAAAACCACAATTTTTATGATTTTTAGCCTCGGTCAGCACTGACGTCAAAATAGCGATGACCGTATATTATGCACTTGGATTTTTAAAGGGTAAATTAAGAAACTTGCGTGCTAGATACCGAAGTTTTAATGGCGAAGACATATGAACTTTTTATCCAATTCTCTTAATTAACGTACACTCATAGTATTTGATAATCAGAATATTAAATACTTACATAAATAATGAGGATGACGTATGACTTAAACGTTAGACCCCTTCGGGGGCCGGTACCAATCCAGCGGAGGTTTGAGTGTCAGACCCCCAAAGGGGCCCGTACCGAACTTTATGGTTAAGCAAGAAGATGCTTGTGTTAGGCGACTCCTATTATCCAGAAACATGCAATTGAATGTGGAAACAAGCATTGCCTAATATACATTCAGTCAAAAAGTATCGGGAATGGATGATTTGTTTATAGTTCCAAATTCTTTTATTTATTTATTTTTGTTCGATTGGCCCAACTGATGTAACGGGTGATTTTTTAAGTGGTATAGGATTTGATTTTCAAAAAAACCACAAAAAATTTGAAAAATTTGATGAAATCTTTATTGGAATCGATAGAACGATCAATATAATTTAATGTTTGAAGATGATTTCATGCAAATGCTGGCCGCGGCTCCGGTTTAGATGGCCCATTCGCAAGGCCCAATTTCGGCACACTCTCTCCAACATATCAGCCGGTATATCACGAATAAATGCTTCAATATTGGCTCCCAGTGCGTCAATCGTTGCTGGTTTATCCCTGTAGACATGAGCCTTAACATGGCCCCACAAGAAATAGTCCAAAGGCATTAGATCACACGATCTAGGCGGCCAATTGACGGGCCCAAAACGTGAGATAAACTGTTCACCGAAGGCGGTTTATTTTTTTTTGCCCAAAATGGAAGAATTGGACATGCCTGACATGTGGTTTCAACAAGACGGTGCCACATGCCACACGGCACGCGAAACAATGGCCCAATTGAAAGCCGCCAGCCGGCCACTTAAAAAATCACCCGTTATATTTTGGCGCGGAGTTTAAGTTGCATTCTGTTATTTAGGTCAAATACAGTGCTGTTTTAAGTTAGATCAATTATGTAGTGTGTTTTGCATCGCCCCTGGACTTTCGTTTTCGGAGTCCCTGAAAATGTTGAATCGACTTCATCAAAAACTCGTTCTAAGAGTGGCACAAAGCGTTCAAAAGCAGTCGAGATGTGATGGAAGATTTGCCTCGCTCTGGTAGGCCATCAACGTCTTCAACTGAAGTTTACATCGCAAAAGTGAAGGAAATAGTGACTGAAAATCCTGATTCAGGTTTGAGAGATAGCCGTTGAACTTTCTGTGTCTCACGAGTCGATCCGTACCATTTTAAATAATCACTTGGGCATGAAACATGTAGCCGTTCGGCTATTCCCAAAAGACCTAAATTTTCTCCAAAAACTCACTGGCATAAGAGTCGCTGATAACATGCTAGAACGAGTCAATTCCGACCCAACATTCATGAAATGCATTGTTACTGGTGACAAGACGTGGGTTTACGAGTTTGACATGCAAACTAGTCAACAAGCTTCGGACTGGTGCTTTCCAACTGAACCGAAACCATTTCTTCCACTGAAAAAAACCACGCCGAAGTCGAACAAAAGTCAAAGTCATGTTGACCGTTTTCTTTGGCTATCGCGGTGTTGTGCACTCGGAATTCTTGCCGGAAGGTCAAACAATAAATAAAGAATATTATTTTAGCGTTATGCGTCGTTTTAGAGAGCAAATTCGACGAAAAAGGCCAGATTGGTGGTAAGACAATTCTTGGATTTTGCACCACGATAATGCGCCTTCGCACAAGGCCATCATAGTGAAAGATTTTTTGACCAAAAACTCTATAAATACCATCGAGTACCCACCTTATTCACCAGATATGGCTCCAGCCGACTTCTATCTTTTTCCTAAACTTAAAGTACCTGCCCTGTAACTTTAAAGGCGATAAAATAATTTTGGATTTTGTGTATTATTTATGTGTATGAATTTTTTTAGTTCTCCTAGAACGTTAGGTATATGTAGAAGTATAAGTTAACCCTGCGACACTGTCGTGCGATCGGAAGAAGTCAGATATAGCTTCTTATACTAACTAATTCATTCAGCAGTCCGGTTATTTATTAGGTCTAACGATGTTGGCGTAGGTTTTAGTCTTAAGTTATTTTACAGTCACGGAATTTTATGTGTAGCTTTTATTCAGTAATAAATTGTATAAGTGAGAATTCGAGTAGGCACTTACTTTAGTTTCGGCTTGCCAGTCAGAGACTTCACGAAAGGGTTGGGATCCATAAAGTACAATCCTATCTGATCGTCTGAATTTTGTCCAACCAGGACCGGCATGAACTGAAAATTAACGAGAACCAGTCAATATTGCGGTTTCAGGTTTATTAACGAATTCTCGGTTATTATAAATTAATTAAATATCGCTAAAGTAAAACCAATGACTGTCGTTAATTATTCTGTTTGCATCGAACTAAATTAATCAGGTCATCGGTCCACCTAGTGGGAGGCCTTCCAACGCAACGTCTTCCGGTTCGCGGTCGCCACTCCAGAAGTTTTCGGCCCAATCGGCCATCCGTCCTGCGAGCAATGTGGCCTGCCCACTGCCTACTTAACTACGGCTTCGTCGGTAACCTGGTGAAGGTTGCGGGGATCCGCTGGATGCGAGACGCAAGGGACCGGTCAATGTGGCGACACTTGGGGGAGGCCTATATCCAGCAGTGGACGTCTTTCGACTGAAATGATGATGATAATATTAATCAATTTAAAATCTGCGCAATCGACCTTTAAATACCTATCAGTAACGATGTATTTTTATTATAGAATTAGAATGCTAATGCATCATTCTTTTTGCTTTACCGTAGTCTGTAAAAATCGGACAGAGTTTTATGTTACTATGGCAAATCGTACTGGACGTTGTCTTCTCAAGGGTAACAGGCTCGGTAACATCACTGTGTTAAGACGATGCTTTATCGTAAGACGACTGTCACTTGTAGCAGAAGTTCGTGGTGGCATAACATGTCGGAGAGAAAGAAAATTGCACAAAAAACACAGTATCAATACGTGGGATGTCTTCCTCAAACAAATGCAAAAAAAAAACTTCAAACAAATTCTTAGCTAGTTGATGTAATTTGCTGCGACTTTTACCAACGCAAAGTTTGCCTTATTACTTATTTAGAAATAATGCGAAGGAGACTACATTCATTCTCCTGCCCTTATCAAAATTTATTTGGAGTCGGCGCAGCATCTTCTTCCATACTTCTCTAATTGTGGTCATTTCAGTAGTCAGCTCCTTAAAGTTTGCCAAATATTATCGCCCAGAATACGTCATTTAGCAATTTAGCAATTCGCTAACGAATGGACGGTGCAAGTGAAAAATTTCAAATAACTTTTAGAGGACACTGTATGTACCTAGAAAGCTATTAATTACCTTTTTACTTGAAATCTTCATAATTGAAAATTATTTCCCAAAAACTTCCCATCTAATTACAAAAATTATAACTATTTATAGAAACAATTGGTTAAGCTTTAAATTTTTCAAAGATCAAGTTTGTACAGAAACACATCAAACTATAATCTATTCTAATAGTATAAAGAAGAAAGATTTGTATGTTTGTGACGAATAACCTCAAAAACTACTGGACTGGGGGGTTACCATGCCGTCTTAAAGCAGGAGTAATTCCAGTGTGAGAAAGAGTTTACGCTAGAAGACCTGTACAGCTCTGTCTCTTTTCCACACTGGAATTACTCCTGCTTTAAGACGTCATAGTAACCCCCTGGGGTCAAAAATTCTTTCACCATTAGAATACTACATTATCCCTGAGTAGCATAGGCCGTGCGAAGCCGGGACGGGCCGCTAGTTTTACAATATACGGCCGGTAATGTTATTGAAGATGTGTGGCTAAGCACATCAACACGCTCACGAACTGTGAGAGGCGATAATAATGATAATATGCATAATACGATGCTGTATGCGTTTCGATATCGGTTTCAGCCACTAACATAATATTATTAGAGTAGCGCTAAATCTATCTGATAATACTAATCTTGGATTATATCAGAATACAAAATTAATGAGAAATCTTATATGTTTTTTTTTAGTTAGAAGCTAATGGACGCTTGTTTCATCTCTATATATTATGAGCCTTTGCTGAGCTTGCTTGAATTTCTTGAAATAAGTTTTTCTCCGTAATAAAAATTACAATAATTTGAATACTAATTTGTTCTGTGCTAGACACACAGTAAATTGTTCTGTGTTTGATTTGTCTTCAGCTGCCACTGCTGGACATGATCTCTAAGGACCGTCGCAGTACCCGGATCTAGCTGATTGCCACAATCTGAAAACATCATGGACCCGAGTAGGTGCGGAGCTACCCGTGCTATAAATATAATCATCATCATAAAAACGTCGATAATCCCCGAAAGATTAGGCAGAAGTGTACCTTACAGTACACCCATATTTCACCAGTTCTGTTTCAACCCCATGTAATAGGGGTAAGCCTATTGCCATCAACCGAAACAAATCCGGACTCCGAGAGAGAAATTCTTGATGGAAAAACTCAATAACACTTTACCTGACCCAGGAATCGAATCCACGGCCCCAAGCTTTGCAGGCGCGCTTGCGACCGCTACACCAACGAGGCAGTTATATAATAACTCTACATAATAATTAATTGCCATATAATGCCTCCCGAATGACGCCACTCATACCTCTATTAATCGTAATATTGAAATTATTTTATGCCGTCAATTTGTTCAACACACATTTGAAAACAATCCTACACTATCGGGCCGGCTACCAATTAGTGCCACTGCACTAATAGGCAGCCCGTCCGTTGGGACGAAAGGCTCTCTTATTATTGTTACCGAATCAAAGTACGTGAATACACATCAGTTAAATGGCGTTAACATAGAGCACCTTCAACCGCTCTACCTAGGCTTACTTTGGATAGGTCTTTAACATAGACACCATTGTATGAAGACAAAGAAAAAAGTTATTTCTCTTAATTACTTACTTCGCCGTTTTACATCACCGCCAGTTCGTTGTACTACTGGCCTATGACCTTCCTTAAAAACTACGGACCAAGGTTCACCGAAGAAGAAAAAGCTGTTTCACAAAAGTCGAGACATTTAATATCGTGTCCTACGTGTTCTGTTGTCTGCACGCTACAAGAACTCATGAACGGTACTGAAAGTGCCTAATTCAGGGCCGATTCAAATAAGATCACCATTGACACGCCAAAAAGAAGTCTAAAGTAAAAATAATAAGAACGTATTTACCATCCCCGCAATAGTCTTAAATTCTTGCATCGCGACGTGTTTCTTCATAACTCTGCCGGCACAGTTCTGGGAACAGGTGGCGGTGACAGACAGTGGTTTGTGTGGCAACGGCGTCATGAGGGCCGTGCCATGCTGCTCCACCGTGGCGATGCCTTCGCCACGGATGGCCACGTCAACTTGACAGCCTAGCGTGTTCATTATCACTAGGCCTGTTTGACGATGTCCTGGGACTTGGAGCGTTGATCGCTGAAAAAACAACTGAAGTATCAATATCAGTAGCAGTTCTTAAAAAGCAAGCCATCACCAGCCAGAACTCATTTTATCAAAGCAAATCTTTAATTTGTCATCTTTATAATGGATATCAAAACCGTGAAGATTAGCTTGTTTTATTTGACCTTCTTCCGTACTCATTTAAAGCAAAGTCATGCAAAATGATATCTCTATCTACAAGTTACGGTCGTAACACCATTCTAGAATGACGACTTAGTTGAACATACAGCCCGGTGACAAAATATCTACATTAGATTGTACCTTCCGGCCTGCACCGAATCAAATCAAAAAAACCGAACGCATAAGTCAAATTCAAGAAACAAACCTCTATCCCTATTTGCAAGATGCCAGCAGAAACAAACGCCAGTGAAGCAAGCATGCCGCCAACGAACATCTTCTGCAGCGGCGGCATATCCGGCAGCAGTGGCCACGCTCCACCGGGGCACACGGGAATCATCAGCAGCACCATTGCCGGGTTCATGACTTGTAGCTGGTCCGGCATCAGGGTGATGCCGAACACCTCGCTTCGTAACCTTGACGCTTGGAAGGTCCAGCGGGAACCCTAGAATCAAGAAGCTTGTAAGACGATTTTAAGATGGCAAAAAAATAACTAATCGCCCACGCCAAAAGCTTAAATTGAAAGAGCCAATATTTTCAAGACAGGCGTTAATTTACACGGTGGTACGATATCCACGCCCAAACGCAAAGGAGATGGGAAAAAGTCCAAAGTTTCCTGGGCCCATAGCCTTATTTGTAACAGGATATAATATCAAGGTCTCACTGAAAATTTGGTGAAATTTGGCTATCCAGGAATCAAGTTATAAGAAGTATAGTAAAAGTGAGGTTGTATTATAAGATTGTTTTTTTTTATGTTTTTTACGAAATATTTTTGAACGGCTTCGGTTGTGTTATGGTTCTATGCATGGAGTGCTAGTAGAGAGCCTCCATGTGTAACGCGTCGAAGATCTGACACGTTTGGCACGCCCTGGACAGTCGCTGCAGTCGATGACAAGTCTCTACACCCAATATATGAGATAAACACTTGTCACTTGATTTTGATACATATTCTAAGATTTTACCGATTAATTCGTTATCAACTGCTAAGAATTCAGGTATGTATTTAATCGAGTATATAGTTTCATAACTTAATTTAACTTTTCTCGCTTCCTAGATAGAGACTTAGTACTGTAATTTGTAATATCCTTTTTAAAATATAACGGTTTTTTAATACGCATTTCAACTAGTTAACTGTTGGGCCCAGGATGTGCCCTCTCCTTCCAACGCTAGTGAGTTTAGCTAAAATCTAGAAACATGAATTGAGTTCATGGGAACAGTCGTTCTCGTTGTCATTTCATGTCCTTACTTTTCGCTTTAATACCCAGTGTCCTGCGTTCGATACCCAGATCGGGCAAGTCGCAATCCATTAGGTCATTGTACCGTAAGACTTTTCATTGTCAAGAGCAGCCTTTGGACTTATGCACCACAAGCCCGCATGTTATCATATGAATTGCTTAAGTATTACTTATTCAGATAAATTTTCTCCCAGTTATTTATATAGATATATCATTTAAAAACGAAATAGCACAAAAAGCATACTTATAGGCAACTACTTATCACCTTTGCGGTCTGTTAAGTTTGCTTCAAACTTTTTAACTAATGTAGTAGTGATAATTCATGTTTAACATCTAAAAATCCTACTACGGTCTTCTTTTAATTAATTCCAATGTATTTCTGCCCAGAAAATGTGTTAACGGAAAACTTTCAGAACTAGTTAAAAAATGAAAGTTTACATAAGCAGCTTTACAAATCGTAATGTTGAAAGTTTCGGTAATTAAAACGAAGCGAATTTGCCAACTATATTAAGTACATTTGCTGTTTTATGTTTAATTTTTCAGCAAAGGACGAGCCGCCACATTTACTGTATGTTAATTTTGAGAAATATATATTTATGTCATCGCCGTTGACTGAAGGTATGTTAAGAATGCAAATACGGTAAGTCACTGGCCGCACGTCGTCTTTGGCAGACAAATCAATAAACTGGCCTCGTATTTTATTTTCATGCATGCTGCTGGCACGACAGTACATTATATTACATCCCACCCTGCTCCTGTTTCGTCGCAGTATCGCCTTTACTAGGTTGGAGTAATATCTTCCCACCTCGGTCCGGGGACGATTCAGGAACTTCCAGGTGGACGAAGGAAGGTTAAACCATGTATATTTAGAAATGGTCTTTTTTGGCTTGATGAAAATCTTTATTGAACAGTTTATGAAAACAGTATCGCTACGTCTGACGAAAGTAGTATAAGCATAAGCATAATCAGCCTATTAATGTTCCCACTGCTGGGACGCAGGCCTCCTCTCTAGGAGAGGGAATGGGCTATAATCCACCACGCTGGCCCAGTGCGGGTTGGTAGGTGTCATATGTCTTCGAATTTTTAGTTCTAGGGCATGCCAGTTTCCTCACGATGTTTTACTTCACCGTTTTGAGAGCAGTGGTGATGAAATAACTTACACAAAGTAATGCGCCTAGCTGGGTTCGAACCCATGACTTACTGCTCGCAAGTCGGGGTCTCCACCACAAACTTTATTTTTATTTTTTATTAACCCTTGTTCCTTAGGGAAAGTTGTCTAGTTTGACGGTCTAAATCACGACCTATATAAGAGTTATTGCGCTTGTTTATCTAGGTAATATACAGACCTCTGATTTTCCCTTTTCAGGAATACAGGTGTGAATAAGCGTTATTCTAATTCTTTATGCGGTGAGCAACGAGCTCACCCACTGACCCTCACCTTAATACAAAAATAGACGAACGTATCACGAACGTAGCACTAACGTAGCACTGTTCACAGTGCCCACTTTTCACTTTAACAGGTTAACCTAGTTTAAAAATTTGTGTTTTATGATTAGCTGTTATTATATTTAAGTTTAATATGAATGCATTAAACATGTAAGTAAGAATTTTGAGATGAAAGTTTCCGAGAATTCAGTTATATGACTAGCGATTTGACAGGTATTTGTCCAGCAGTGGACTGCAGTTGACTGATGCTGATGACGTCTTATAAAAAGAAAAGGTAAACATCAAACCTGTTGATCGAACAGCGACCAGAAAATAGGGACGGGTAGGTACAGGTACAGGATGGAGAATACCACCTTCATGTCTGCGATCAACTTATCTCCGTACTTCTCGACGGCGTAGTCCAGCCAATGCTCGCGCGGCCTCCCGTCTTTCTCCGGGTTATACTTGATGCGCTTGATAATCGCATACTAGAATAAAATACAGGGTATAAATAACACCGAAGTGCAAGATGATACCATGAATTCTCTAATTTTAAATCTGCTGTTTTAAAACTAAATATATCGATGTCAGATTATTAAAAATTAAGTATAAAAGAGCAGATTTTTACACTCCGTTTAGAGTGGTTTCAGACTAGCGCAGGCCCGTCCAATATACGGCCCCCGGGGCACCTAGCGGCCCGCAAAGGTCTTTCATCCGGCCCGGAGCTATTTAAAACTTTATAAGACATCAATAAATATTGCAAAAACATTGTTTAAAAGTGTCCCTAAGTCAGTTATTCCCATGCTATACCACGCCACCCACCTGCCCCACCACACCTACCCGCGAATGCAGACCGCATCATCGCAGTCTAGTCCGGCGAAGTATGTTTTATTTAAATTTAAAGGTCAATTTGCATTTCTTTTGGCCCGCTACGATTACAAAAATACTAAAATTGACCCTCCATAAAATTATGTTGGACACCCCTGGACTAGCGTATAAGCTTGGATAGGTTAACAGTCTACACTTTACGCGCTTCTAAAAATCGAACGCGTACACGCAATAGACCGGTGTTCGCTTGAGGTGATCGGGTGAGCGGAGCCGACTCTCGCGGCACACGCTTATAGAAGCTTATAAGTGCGTCAACCGTCGTACGAATCACACGTGAAACAAAAGGCGCGAGTATACGCGCCTACAAGTGCTTCCAAAAAACGAGATCATACGAACCGAAAATACGCTAATCTGAAACCATCCTTAGGATTAAAGGTTGACAGGCACGCACATACGGCCAATTGAAAATTTCGAATTTAATTTAGAAACGCAGGTGATGCCGCGTGCATGGCATACACAGCATGTGCATGCGTCCCTGACTACGTATGTGTGTGTGTCCCTGTGTGTGTGACACGTGGCCTACATAGGTAATCTTCAGCCCCGGAACTAGGAGGAAGCAAGCCGGGGCCCGCGCCCCGGGCGGCAAGTTCAAGCTTTAAGACGAATACACTACTCAGCATTATCGCAACTTTGATTACTAACGGGCAGTATAGTAAAGTAATAAAATAAACAAATAATTAATCTCCGCGGTGCGCGTAGTCATAGACCGCGATATCTCGCGCGGCGCGGGCAGCCGGTGCAGTGACACGCAAGTGAAACGCACTCACATTTGACGCCTATGTCCATCAGTGAGCGTGTTATGGCTGAAAAGATGATGATGATGATAAAGTAAAAAATATTGTCAGGCGGGGACAATTTTTCAGTTTTTGCCCCGCCTTGAAATTGTTTGTGTCGTTATTTGTTTTTGTCCATTATCAAATTCGCAATACACAAATTCACATACATATAATAGATATAATCTAACTAAAACCAGCACTGTATTTAATCTAAATAACAGATGCAACTCAAACTCCGCGCCAAAATGGAAAATAGTTGTGCCAATCTAACAACAAAACAAAATTGAATTTGGAACCATAAACAAATCATCCGTTTCCGATATTTTTTGGACTGAATGTATAATAACGTTAAAAGAAGATCAAACGATAAGATTACGCAAATTAATATAAGCTTCACAGAACAATAGTTTATTATAACATGATATGAAGAAAACAGATATCGAGCACGAAGTTAATTAATGCTATCACGTTTCTTCCTTTTCAGTGACAGAGAGCAGTACAAATAAATCTATTGTAGCACTGGAATGTTTACAAAACGACACAGTACCAACATCAATACGGATATAAAAGAATGTATTTCTATAAGTCAACCTTTGTTTTCTCAGAATATCGATGGCGCAGGTTACTGATATAATACTATATACATATACAGGCCCGGACAGGCCATATGAGCAAATCGGGAAAATGCCCGATGGGCCGGTGTGGCGGATTGGCGGTCGACTTTCTTTTGCTATTTAAAAAAAAAATATCGCAACACTTCGTTTAACATAACTTCCTCTACCGTTAAGTGGAGGATCAGGATTTTTAAAAGTTTTTAATTTTCCTGCCTGATGTCACAGAATTAGTAAGTACGTAATAAATTGTAGAATCACTCTCAAGCTAAAATATTTTTAATGCTAAAAATGAGCCTCTGGGAATTCGTACTACCACAAGAATGATAAAAAAGTATGTTAAAATTTTCGAGCTCGCTACGCTCGCTCTTGGAACCTACTTTCTTTTGGATCTTTACATTGTCTATTATAAGTCGACCAAGTAACTCCAATAGGTCAAAACAATTCTAACCTGTCCAAAGTAAGGTGTCAAAACAATTTTGAGTTTCGCTTCACTCGCTCTTGCAAGCTACTTTCTTTTGAATCTTGGCATTGTCTGCAAGTCGACCAAGTAACTCTCCTATAAAGGGTCGAAACAATTCAAACCTGTTCCCACTTTTCTTCCCCCCCCCCCTGGCTCAAAAGCTTGCGAAGCCCTTGTTCGACAGCATCGCTATCCTTTTGGTTTCGAGTCTCTTTATTATCAAAGTTGCAGCCTAGCATTTCAGCCTAACATTCTATTTTAGATGTTTTCTTCAGTTGATTCAAAATTTGCGTTAGTAGTTAGTTTTACTTTCTTATGAGAGTGGAAGGCCGACCGTCTGTAAAATGCCCGGGCCGGTTCCGGGTCCCAGTCCGGGCCTGCCCCGTAGAGTGCGATAGAGCTCAGACCGATTAAAAATTTCTCCAGATCGACTTTTTGTATTCCCCTTTTTTCTCCTCGAAAACAGAGCCAATTAAATTATTAATGACGTTTAAATTTTAATAATGATAAATTTATTTGCTAGAATATTATTGTTACATAGGTGTTACACATAATTATGATGTCCATAATATTCTGCTGTTTCCAGCGTACATTACAGCGTACAAATGTTTCAAAGAATTAAAATTAATATTAAACCATACAATGTCGAGAATAAGGAAAACGTTTACTATTTGAAATACAATGTCAGGGGTTATTAATTACAATGTCAAAAATGGTTAATTATAATGTCAAGAATTATTCAACCCAACGATGAAAAAAAAAAATTCAATACTGTCAAAGAATTTAAACTTTCATGGTCACTAAAATTATTATAACTAGAAGACGGGATATTTACCATGTTTATTGTTTTCTTTGAGTTCCCGATATTTCGGCGCTGTTGCAAGCACCATGATCACGGATAACCAAATTAAAATAATTAAAAAAAAAATTAAAAAAATTAAAATAATAAAAATAATGAAAAAATTGGGAACTCAAAGAAAACAATAAACATGGTAAATATCCCGTCTTCCAGTTATAATAATGTCATAGAAATTAAATTCCATTCAATTATTAGGAGGTAAGTCGTCGTCTAATTTAAATTTTTCATTTAAAAATTCATTCGTTGAGTAGTAACACTTTTGCAACAGAAAGTTAAATAGTTTCTTTTTGAATGTCATGAGGTTAAGACTTTTAAAAAAATTAGGCAATTTATTATAAATTTGAATTGCCATACAGTAAACATTATTCGAAAATAGTTTAATTCTTTGTTGGGGTGCACATAATTTGTGGATATTTCGACTTTTCCGTATTACAACATCATTGTGTACTTGAAATAGAGCTAAGTTTTTACGTAAGATGCAGAGTTCGAATATATATATAAAGATGGGAGTGGTAATATTTTTAATTTTTTAAAGATTGGGACACAGCTTTGTAATGGATGGGCTTTAGTCATGGATCGAATACATTTTTTTTGACCTCGGAATGCTTTAGTAGTGTCAACAGAATTTCCCCAAATAATGATGCCGTAGCGGAGAATTGATGCTACGTAACCATGATAAGCATAAAGTGCTGCATTGATACCAGCTACGCGAGTTATTCGGTTTAAAACAAATACAAATCTTTGCAGCTTAGAGCATAATTTGTCAATGTGTACTTTCCAGTTGCAATATTTATCTAATGTTATCCCCAAAAAAGTAGCACTTTCAACCTCTTCTACAGGGTTATTTGCATATCTAATTTCTAATTGGTGACGTTTGCTATTGTAAGTTTGGTTTTACTAAAATTGATATGTAGATTGTTGTCTTTTAGCCATTCTATTATTTTATTTAACGTGTCATTAATCTCTTTTTCGTTTTTGGTGATATTGTTATCGGTGAGTTCAATACTAAGAGTTGTATCGTCGGCGTACAGAATGCAAGAATATGGGGTTACGTTGGGCAAATCATTGATAATATTTAAGATATTAATAATATTAATTATTATATTATTTTAAGAAAGAGATGTCTAGGTTCCTATCAATTTATTATGTTAAAAACTTTTCGAATCTGTCTGGTAGTCCTGTAATCACGGCTGTTAAAATAGGGAATTTTTTGTAAATTTTGGAGGGTCATATTTTCTTTACTTATTAGTTGCTGAAAAAAAGGAAATGACAGGGACGTGTCTACACTAGACCTTGATTTTAAGAAAAAAATAATTGCTCTAGAGGCATTATTCAGTAAGAAAAAAGGGGAATACACTTGTATGGAGAATCGCAACCCCTGTTCTCTCTTAAGCTAGCAGATATGCGTACGTACACAGTGTATACTGACACTAGGCGATCTCACACATTGTTAATCAGGAAATAAGTAAGGTCTGGAGACCCTGGGGTCTCGGTCCAAAAACCGGATTGAATACAAAAAGCATCGACAATACAGTCCAGGGCCGTATGATCGATGCTTTTTTTTTATTTCTTGTATTTTCTTTTTTATTAAAGGTGATTAAAACTAATCGCCAGAACAAAGTCAATTCTGATTTCGGCTGGCTGAAATAGGTCTTTTTTTAAAGCTATAACTTATTTGGGAAACTGACTGTGCAAACTTCTATAAACAACTTAAAGTAACTGACTGAAAATTGGGAGCCGAAGAGGCAAATTTTCAGTTTTGGTATCTTATAGATTCACAAATTACTCGTATAAAAAGCTGACGGAACTTCAGAGTTGAAAAAGCAACTTTTAATGATGTCTTTCCTACCTACCAGTATATAGGTACCTGTTCAAGCTACGTTACATTTATTAATAAACTAGCCGCCCCGGCTTCGCACGGGTGCAATATATACATACAAACCTTCCTCTTGAATCACTCTATCTATTGCTGAAAACTGCATTAAAATCCGTTGCGTAGTTTTAAAGATCTAAGCATACATAAGGAGGGCCCCGACTGGAAGGGCTCCTAAGCGCATGCTTGGAGAGAGGCCAGTTTCCGCTTCGATGGAAGACGGGGAAGCTGGTCCTCATCCGGAAACCAGGGCGCCCTGCGGACTCTCCGTCCGCATACCGGCCCATCGTGCTGCTCGACGAGGTGGGCAAGCTCTTTGAAAGAGTCATTGCCAACCGCCTCGCCGGGCACCTTGCGGGGATGGGACCGGATCTTGCGGAACACCAGTTTGGTTTCCGCAAGGGGCGCTCGACGGTGGACGCCATCATGCGCGTGAGAGCCCTCACGACGGGGGACACGGTGTCCAGGGGCGGAGTTGTCTTGGCGGTGTCTCTTGACATCGCCAACGCCTTCAACTCCATGCCCTGGAGCTGCATTGGGGAGGCACTCCGGTATCACCGGGTGCCGACCTACCTTCGTCGTGTGGTCGGGGACTACCTGACGGATAGGGCCGTCATCTACCCCGGTCGGAGCGGAGAATGGAACCGGCGAGAGATGTCGTGCGGTGTTCCACAGGGATCGGTTCTGGGGCCGGCCTTGTGGAACATCGGTTACGACTGGGTGCTGCGCGCCGACCTCCCTACCGGCGTCAGTGTAGTTTGCTACGCTGACGACACGCTGGTACTGGCACAAGGGAGGTCGCGCGAGGCGGCGGCCGAAAACATGACACGCGGGGTTGCGATAGTCGTGGAGAGGATCCGGCAATTGGGTCTCGAGGTGGCACTGCACAAGTCCGAGGCCATGTGTTTTCATGGGCCTCGGAATGCGCCACCGTCGGGATCCCTACTGACAGCAGGAGGGGTTTCCATCGGCGTCGGGTCGACGTTGAAGTACCTAGGACTCGTCCTCGACAGCCGGTGGAACTTCGTGGAGCACTTCCGACGTTTGGCTCCCAAACTGGAACGGACAGGGGCTGCCTTCAAGCGGCTCTTGCCCAACCTGAGAGGTCCAAACGCCTCCTGCCGGAGGCTATACGCCAGGGTCGTGCGGTCCATGGCCCTTTACGGGGCCCCGGTGTGGGCGCGTTCTTTGAGGCGGCAAGCCGCCCACTACCTGAACGCGCCCCAAAAAGTAATAGCCATAAGGCTAATCCGGGGGTACCGCACGATCTCCGGCGAAGCGGCTAGCCTCCTTGCCGGATTGCCGCCATGGGATCTGGAGGCGATAGTCCTCGCACGCCTGCACGAATGGCGCGCGGAGGCACTACGTCGGGAGGAAACTCCGCTGCCGCGGCAAATTGCTGCTCAGCGGACAGACCTCCGGCGTGATCTCATGGCGACATGGAGAGAGCGACTGTCGCAACCCCGTGCAGGGCACGCCACCATAGTGGCGATAAGTCCCCTCTTTGAGGAGTGGCTAGAGAGGCGCCACGGCGCCCTCACCTACCGCCTGACGCAGGTCCTCACCGGACACGGTTGTTTCGGGAGGTTCCTGCACCGAATCGGGCGGGAGGAAACGCCCGGGTGTTTCCACTGCGAGGATCGTCCGGAGGACACGGTGGAGCACACCGTGGAGGTCTGCCCCGCTTGGGCGGAGCACCGCCGTGTCCTCGTAGCGGCGATTGGCGGCGGCGATCTCTCGCGTCCGGCCTTGGTTCAAGCCATGGTCCGGAGCGAGAGGGAATGGGAAGCCGTCACCTCCTTCTCCGAAGCAGTCATGCTAGTGAAGGAGGTGGCGGGACGTGAGAGGGAAAGAACCTTACGTCCCAGTCGCCGCGGGAGACGCCCTGGGCGTCGGGGGTCACGTGGTGGCTCCCGGCCGCCGTAGGCGCGTGCCTGTGGACGGCGAGTTATGGGCCAGCTCGCCGTCCGGCCGTCTTATGACGACAGGCCGTGTCGACGGCGCGTTCGTGTTCCACGTGCGCCTCAAAGAGATGTCAGCAAATAAGTAGGGGTCCGCAAGGGCCGATGCCTGCCAGGGCTGCGGGACTGTTCGAAAGAGATACCGTGGCCCTGGAACACAAAGGGCAAAGAAGGAACATGGATGGGTTTTAGTCAGTACAAGTCTGACACTCCCTTCCGCTCCGCCCAGAGTGGGGGGGGTCATTTGATGATTTCCCATCCGGAAAAAAAAAAAAAAAAAAAAAGCATACATAAGGACAGACAGACAGCGGGAAGCGACTTTGTTTTATACTAAGGAGGAAGCGAAGCGTCAACATCGTAGAGTACTTGTAACAGGGTACTTACTACTTACGTTAATATCCTCAAGTGCTCAAAATAATCTGGAGCAGGTAGAGAATAATATGTTACTTATAAATCATAATCATGCAACGCAATATGTTTAGAATAATTAGAACTATCTTCTATGTTGTAAGGATGGCACACGTACAAGAACGACAGAAAATGATTTTGCTTTCTGCATACAAATATCCTTTTATTTAACTTATACACTTTATTTAAAATAATACGACATGCACCGCCTTTATAGCGACACGCCACGACAACGCCTTTATAGTTCAACAATATTCATTCCATCCCCTCCAATTTTGTTAGTATTCTTCCTTAGTTTTTGCCAAGGAAACCCTAAGCATTCTTGCCCTTTAATGCATGAAATACAATTTTAATGAATCCTTGTCTGCTTACTAACAATGCATCATTTTTTTTTTGTTTTATTGGCATTCATTAAAAGCACAAAGAGTTATTTCCTGGCATTTTTAATAGTTTCGTAATTTATTAATTTCATAATAGTAGATTATAATGCCTAGGGAGCAAATAACTATTTTTCAATATACTTTCACGAAAACTGGTTTTCATAGCACTACGATTAAGTTCAACATGCAATGTATTTCACACGTGTGGATTTTTAATAATTATCCGCATTTCACGGTGGAAATAAAAATTTTCACAGATAAGAACTATACCCATACTAAGTCCCTATGGGTTCAATGCCTATAGTCGGTGGTGATTGTTTTTTTTTTTAATCTTGGCAAAGAGATAAACGTCTTTTCGGCATAAATATTTTTTTAGTATTTGAATTGTGTTTATAAATAGAATGTCCTAGATAAACATGCTTATTTAAAACAAATATTTACTTTTATGAACAAAATAACATTTATTTGTTTTCTAAATTGCAAATATTTTAATTTTCTATTTTTTATATTAGGCTGTTTAGCGGCATCATACCTTTGCTTCTTCTTCAATCTAGCGAAAGCAACGCGCGGAAAAAAAGCAAACTAAATCATAGTTTCGTAATAATTTCTGACAAAAATTAAATACTATCTGTTCTAATATTTTATTTCTTCGAAAGTGTATTGAAAAACGTTGTTTAATAAGCGTGGGGATTTGTTACTGCAGTTCTCGGCTCTATAACAACTTCGCCTGCGGCACGGTTGTGTGAATTCCGCCTCGAATGCCATAACAAAGTCTCCACACTTGTATCAAAATGTACTATTAAAGGCGAAAGTGTTTCTATAGCAGAATCTTGAGCGCAACGTGGGATTCAAAGTACGTCGCTCGAGTGACTGCTCTCAGGATTCTAGTCTAACTCCCTCGCTTCGCCCAGGAGTTAAATACAATCTGAATCAGATGAACTCATTTAATACAAATCTCTGCTATACGGAAGTATAAACAAAACTCAACAACTCGAAAAAACAAATGAAGATCGGATCGCCGCTTTCCCGCCTACTTTGTGTTTTTTTTTATTCTGTGGCCGGCCAGCTATTCAGCTATTATTGTTCATTTTCATCATTGACAAATGGTAAATATTTTGCCCAAATCTATGTTATTTTAAAGAAATAGTTGAAACTAAATTATAATAAAATCATTTAAAAAAATATTTTCTATAAGTAAGTTATAAGTTTATGTAATAAGTTTATGTTATTTCAATTTTACATCGCGTTGTAATTGAGTGGCTGTATAGAAAGTTGGAACATGGTTTAATAGATGTGAAAATAGAACTAGTTTTTTTTTTTAAATATGATAGCTGTCAGTTGAAAACGATTCTCCCTAGGGCTGAAAAGTATTACTTTCAACCCGCTCCTCAAGCAACTTCAGACCGACTTTCCGAGTATAAGTAATGAAATAAACTTTCATACCTAACTTAAACTTGATAATAAGCCGTCTACAAGTGCATAAACGATAACCTATATACATCATAAACAGTTGCACAAAAATACACTCAAATAGTTATCACTAATACCCTCCCTGTTTAGTTGAATGGCCTGAAATATTACCGAAGAACATCAATCATGACAGATGTTCTTTTTTTTATAGTCTATTGCAAAAAAACCTGTGAAAAGGATGTGCACAGCATTGCGATGATTGATACGTCTTACTCAGAGGCTATTGGCGTGATGAATGAGCCCAAATATGGCCTCTTTTGAATCATAAGAAACATTTCTGTATCATCAATTACCTGTGAAAGAGAAACATAGTGCAGGCAACTGCCTGCGTTGTAATGGAACCTACTAAACGCATTATCGTGATAAATGTTACACCATTTAGAGATCTGCTTGCACTACCACTGTAATGAAAAAAGTATGTGGCAATAAATTTTGATGAAAAAGTATAAGGAGTCGTTTAAGTTATTTGGGGTCATGCTTTGCCGAAAATGTATGAGCAATGTCGGTGATATTAAAATACATATTCCAAGTAGGTACTAACAACCACACAAAAGTCACGGAAGACACCAATTTGCTGAGCTGTTACCTCGAAATCCAGCCTGAAACGAAAATTCATACCTCAACCTCATTCTTACAATCCGTGAAAATTTTGATCTAGTATTCACTTACCTACATACTAGATACTTGACTTGGTTGTTTCGCCGTAACAATAAGACAGCTTATTTCTTTTTTTTATAAATGTTTCTTATTACCTTGTTAAAGACGTCTGACATCATTCATGTTACTTAGACCACAAATGAATGATGAACGTGCATCAATACTATGAAGCACGTAATAATAATTTATTATAATTCCCTAATAGGCACTGTTTCGTAATTACCTACTTCGAAGTTAAAGAAAACATAGGTACCTACATTCATATACCTACAGCACTTGCCTAGTTATCGATTTCTACTTATAGCTAATTAGCTATGCATTTAGAAAACGAATGAAGAAGATAATGAATAATTTATAAAAATAAATACATTTATTAAGTCCAGTAGCATTTTGTACATAATGACGTAAGTGTGAACGCATGTTCTTTCATTTAATGGGTATCAAATTGGCAGCGGCTGATGTATTATTTTAGGGCGAGTGCACACACGCGCGTCTGACGAAAATAAAATGCGAAACATTGCACATTTATTTTGTACCTATCGATACTGCCGCGCGTTTAATTGCTCAATAGGAAACAAGGCGCTCGGAAACCTGTTGAAATTTTTAACCTCTTACGGTCATTGACCCCAAACCGAAATCGATTTAGAATAAAGTTACACTTTACCGGTTTATGCGGAAAACCGTTTTTTCATGAATTTTGGTTTTGATAGAGGAAATTAACCGGTTAAAACCAAGTTTGACAGGGTCCGGCCCCCGCCACCCTTGCTCGCACGGTCTGGACGACCCACGTTTTCTACCCGCACCATTTAAGTTCTCCGGTTGTATTTGACGTCCTCAGATCAAACATTTTTTTTTTCATAATATTTTCTGGGGTAATGTCACTATAACTTGTTCGGAGTGTTAAAACAGTAGATGAAAAAAATTTACGAATTACGGAATTAGCCGGTTAATTTGGGTGTCAAAACCGTTTGTAACGTTTATCATTTGGGTTACATAAAAACAGTATACTTTTTTAACCAGTAAATGAACGAATGATATATATTTACCGGTATCTAATCGAAATTAACCGCTCTTTTTAAATCGGTTCCGAACTCCCGAGCCCTGATTTTCACGGTATCAACTATATTAAAAAAGCCAACCAAGCGAATATCACAGTGAATACCCAAAGCATTTGTTTCAAACTAATCCATTTACAATTTGAGATAACGGTGTCATGCATTTATTAAGATAATTTTAGAGATTGTACCCGCTTAGAGAGTTTAGTTAATAGGTAATAAATCTAATATCAATACTAATATTATAAAGAGGTAAAATTTGTTTGCATGCAGGGGGTTTTCTTCGTAACTACTGCTCCGATTCCGTTTCAATAACGGGAAGTTACATTATCCCCGAGTGCTATAGGCATTGCATGAAATCGTTCCCGTGGGTTAATTACCGTACGTAACGAGAACGATGCCGCGAGCAAAAGTTGCTTATCAATACGTAGCGTGTTGAGAGAACTCCAATACTGTAATTGAATCCATATTTGAAACTTTTCAAATACTGTTTTGGCGGTTAGGCCCTGCGGACAGGGGCCCACTTTCAGATGCCCACGACATCTTCTTCAAGTTTTGTCTGTTTCATTCGTTTTAATTTAGGCCCAATCTGACTGACTTATCTACCATTAACGAAGAAATGAAAATTTCCCAAATCAGTCATGTTTTTTAACTAACAACATTCCAATATAAATTAGTCAAATAAAGATAATGATTGTTTATTATTAGTCTTGCATATTATTTCAGATCAAATTTTACGAGAAGACTACTAGAGTACGAATGAAAAAGTCATGCTGCGCCGACCCCTAATATATTGAGATTAGGGCTGGAAAATGAAACGATGATGTTCATTAAGGATGGCACCTACCGAGCAAATTTTGCAAAGCATAATCAGCCTATATCGTTCCCACTGCTGGGACACAGACCTTCTCTCTATGAGAGGGGATAGGCTGTAATCCACCACGCTGGCCCAGTGCGGGTTGAAAATTAAAATTAAATGATAAAATCTCAAAGCCCTTGTCAAAAAGTACAGCCAAACTTTTTCAATCCGTATTATTTTCCCGATATCCTGGATTCAATGTAAGGCTTTTAAGGCGCCTTAGTGGCACCCTCCATCAATTACCTGGTCTGTCTGAGCCGAACTTACCCAAGTACAAGATATAAACTTCAGCGTCACATTGTCACGGGGCTGCTTTATCCTGTACGACGGCTTGCCTGCCACGAATATCACTGGAATTAATAATCTAGTGTCATATCTCTAGCTCCGTTACACACATTTATATGTAATTAATTTAAATTTCCTTATCCTAAACTAGTCTTCAAGGAAACTACCTTCATATTTTGACGAACCGCATTAGTTTCTCTTCAACGCTATTAAGAAATGGTTGTGAAATATTTACAAGTATTAATTAGACAAACAAACATCTTGTCTGGGCCTGCGTAGTGCCTTGCGGCCGCTAATTCTCTGAGTGTGCAATTAGATGATGTTTTCCTCCTTCTTAAACCTGGGCTTGTACAGTCGCAAGCTCTTATAAGTCTACACGTAGCAACTTTTAAAAGTGATTTTCTTCTACTGCATTGATTGTCATTTTATGTTGTTACGAACATAGTTCTTTAAAACCCGCTCTATAGATCTTATCTCAAAGATGCATTCGATATTCCACGAAAATCGCTTTTGGATTCTACTAAGTGTATGCATATTAGTGGTCATGACTGTCCAAGTGTCCATGTATAGACGAGTGCAATTAGACAAAAAATACCAAATTGGCGTTTAATGAATGCACACAGGTCCCATTATTACGTCACAATATAAATTCTGCGAACTTCAAGTTATTCATAAACGAAAAAAAAAACCGCCTGGGCAGATTTCTTTTAACTTCTCCGCAACTCTAGGAACCCAATAAAAAAAGCCCCATGAAAATCCGACCATTATCAACTTCTTTCCACCTTATAGTCTAATTGTACTCGCCTATTATTAACTGAGCTTCTATTCTCTACTCTTCTCTGTTTTTAGCTTATTTTGGTAAAAGTCTAATTTAACTTAACAAACAATGTCTTACCGATAGAGATGAGCACGAGCAGAGCTGGGAAACCGAACCCTAGCGCGTAACAGGCGTCGTCACCGAAACACATGACACTCCTGCGCAGCGCCGGCGTCACCACCATGCCCATGAACCCCCCCAGGTTCACCGTGCAATAGAACGTCGAGAAGAACTTCTGGAGTAACTGGTTCTCTTCGGGGAGACGGAACTGGAACAGGGTCATTTTAAAAACAGACGTTAACGTGTACGTTGCGGCCACCTATAGACAGATAAGGTTTTAGTAATTACACTCCTTTGCATCGGAGAATTCGGCAATAAAACACGAGCTATGCTTAATATCGACAAACGAGTTAAAAAGCTAAAGTCTCAGGTCAATGCAAACCAACTGCAAATTTTTGATAAAAGGAACCTCTCGCTACTTTCATCGAAGAGTGACCAAAAAGCTGGATCAAAAACAAAATCCGACGAAATTTACTACACTCAGATTCGATTCGATTGTTTTTGAGATTTTTCACTTTACTACACACGCGGTCAAATAATATGTGCTGATGACGAAAGTTCCTGTAATTTGCAAATCAACAATGGTGCATGCATTAAACTTATTTTAAATTACAGAGAATTTAAACATCGTATGAAATAAAATCTTAAACGATCAACAACATTATTAAAAAAGTTAACATTTAAAAAAACCTCGAATTTGGAAGTAAATTCAATTGGCGCTTGTTTTACTGTTGATTGTGTTCTCACTTTTGTTTTTATCTGTCAAATCTAAATGATAAAAAGCGGCCATTGTCGTCTTTCACCATCATTATTGAATTACTATCATGTCGCTAACACCAGAAGAATGTACACGAATCGTCACTATGTTAGAAGAAGGCAGAAGTCAGCGAAGTATAGAAAGAACAATAAGCGTGTCACTTTCTACAGTGCAGCGAGTCACCCTATGTTTCCGAGAAACTGAGCAGAACCATAAAAGACCAGGAGCCGGGAGACCGAGATAAACTACGGCTCGAGAAGATCGATTTATTGTTACGACGATGCTCCGAAATCGGCACCTCACGGCTGTTGAAGTAACAAATCAACTTCGGGAGACCCATAGCAACGACAGAAACTAGCGGAGTGTTAGGCGGCGGGTCTTTGAAGCTAATTTGACCCTACATCGACCCGCTAATGATCTAAAACTTGAAGGGGAACATCAGGTAGCAAGAATCCGTTACGGCCGCGAACACGCACAATGGGGAGACAAAGAATGGGCAAGAGTTATGTTTTCTGACGAATCCAGATTTATGCTGTATGCACATGATGGGCAGCGAAGAGTACCGACGGCTAGGGAAACGTTTTATTCCAACTTGTTTTGAGAAAATTATAAGATTTATCTACGTATAGCTGCCAATGTAGTAAATATTTTTGGAGTTTCCAAATCACAAAACAAAAAACGAAATTCCGAAATGGCATTTCTGGTAAAACCATTCTAGCAAGTTATTTCGTAGCAACCATTTACGTAAAGTCCACTCGTAGCGCTCTGCTACGAAAAGAATATAGAAGTCTACGCCGTAGACGTAAACTTGTACAACGAGACGACTTTACGAGATCTGAAATGATAGTGATAGTCAATTCGATTATATCCGGCTTTTTCATCTAATTTAGTAATTGTAGGTATTGGTCTAGCATGATTAAAATCGAACGTGCTCTAAGCGCAGAGCAAAACGACAGACACAAAAGGTGCCAAGCGTACAGACAATTAAAACGCACCTGGTCTCCTCCAAACGCTGCTACACAGGGCTTGATTCCACCAGTACCAGTAGCTATTAGCAGCAGCCCAATCATTGAAGTCGTTCTGTAAATTTAAAATGACATCAACAACACAACTCTTTTATCCGAACCACAGATAAATACTTTAAAATCTAAGTACTGCTTTTAATCTTATATGTCCGCAAAAACCGAGGGCTCTTCAAAATTAGAAGCGACTTCCATAAATACACGCAGTAAACACGAAATTGCAATACCCAAATCTAACAAAAACTAGCAAGTCTTTTCTTATAAACAGAATAAGTTTTTATAACAAGTTTCCAATGAATGTCAGTTATAGAACTGACCGATATAAAGTTCAAAAACTACATCAAACGTGTCCTTATTAAAAAAAAAACATATTACAAAATCAAGGTAGGTTAGTTCCTTTTGTGCATGTAGCTTCCCTGGTAGCTCATAAACGACACAAATATGTGGATGTCTGTAACTATTCTCAATCTCATTTTTCTTTACCTTTTAATCAGATTTCAATTTTAGTTTTCAAAACACATTTGGTTCAGAATAGTTACAGCACTGATGACAATATTTGTCTCACATGTTTAATTTAGTCTTTTAATAATATTATCTTATTTTTTTTTTTCTTAATGGATTCTTTTTTACTGATTGTTTGTGAATGTGTGAACAGTGCAGGCCTTGTAGATTCCTATTTAGATACTTGTTAACTTTTTTTAACTTTGTATCCTATTTTACGTTTTTTGCGTAATAAGCAACGACATATTGTCGGGCCTATGCTGTTCCCCCAAACTTAAGTACTAAATCGTCCCTATAAATTAATGTGGATGAGGTAAACCCAAAATTGATGTTTGGACATCGGTTTCGAATCTAATCACTAGCGATCCCAGCCTCAGGCGTATGCTCTCCGTCGCCAACAGAATGCGAAAACTTATGAAAATACTAAAATTAACAGACACGCTAAAGCCATACTTCCACTATTTCGTTGCAGCTTTTACTTCACCGTCAACTTTTGCGTTAAGTCGAAGTATGATGAAAAATAAAACAAGAGTCTGAAGTTTCAAAGAGTATTTATAATCTCAGGTCTAGTTCATACCGCCATCGCTGCGCGCCGGTAGTGGCTAGGAGTGAAGTTTCATCAAACTTACCTCAAGGAGCACTCTTCAGACTACTTTCAGATAAATTTCCCACCGATTGTTTGTTTTAGTTAGGCAGCTACATAAAGTATACAATGTGGTAGTTATCAGTTAAACACGTACGAATACTCAAGTATTCGCGTCACGTTATCGTCGTTATATTAGCCCCTGTTATTATTATTAGCTTCATAAAGATATGTGGTCATTGGTACATTTTAGGTGCGAATGTTTTTGGGATTATTAGTAGGTACGTAGGCGTTGTTAAGTGTTATTAACCGACTATGGCGCAGCCCAAGAAGAGGGTAATGGTTGGAGAGACTTAGGGATTTATTTGTTTTAGTAGATAATATTTACCTAGAAAAGTATTGAGCATATTTGAGACCAGTGAGCAACAAACAGTTGTAGACCAGTGAGCTACTTGTTACTGGCGCACAGGAGAATGATGCTGTGTATTCATTGCCGTATCTTTTCTTTTTACTCACACCTCTGTATTTAATATTTTGATCCCACTAACTGACGATAGCGTCTTTTGGTGCTGCTTAAAGCAACAGTGTTACGGTAATAACAGTTATCAGATCATTAGTCGTAGGTACGATTACAACAGCAACCGCTGACTCCACGTCTTTCACGATGACGCGGCAATACGCTTGTGTGGACCTATCCACTTGAACTCCTCTTTAATGTTTAGTACTTAGCTTAAAATGGATTGTATTTGCACAAAGAAGTAGTAACAATTCTCGTAATTATAGGTACTTACGTGGGCGGCAACATGAGCGGAGGTATCGCAGCGCAACAAGTCAGAATAGTCCCCATTAGATATATTATTGAAAAATATAGTATTACTCTGAAAAATTACCAATTTTGTTAATTGCTATTGAATAAAACATCGTTTCCGAACCTATGTGTGCGTTTCGATGGCGCGACTGCGGCTATTTAAAGCGATTTTGTAAAAAAAATTAAAAGTTGATTCCCAAAACCATAAATTTGTCAAAGTTATGGCTAAAAAGTTATAAGGGTTTGAACGTGGCCGCGCCTTTAAAACGCGCAGAACCGCGCGGCCACGGAGATGCGTTGCAGAGAGTCTTAAGTAGTGTAAGTAAAAAATCTGTGATATATGTGATTTTTAAAGAAATAAATATAAGTTTTAGTATCTATCGTTTCATTTTAATTTAATTTAGAATCCTTGGGATATCATTTCTAATAGAATAGGTGGAAAGTTTACTGTAAAAAATAAGCCATGGTCACAATATCGAAATATTCAAAACGTATTGAAGGTTTTATACAGGGTGTTAGTGTAAACACAGTTATCCTTGAAACCAGTGGTTTGGTTTCACTTAGAGAACGTAAAATCAATGAAAAAAGCAACCTTTTTTTTTTTTAAATCTACTATTTCCCACAAGATCATTTCACCCTAATGCGCGCTAACAGCTGACCGGGCGGCGGCGGCGGTCATACGCTACGCGCGTGCAACGAACGATGACTCATGACCTCAGTCAGTCAGCTGTCGCGCTAGCGAGCGCACGTAACTCGTCATAGGGTCGCGCGCCGCTCCACTTGTTTCTCGCGCTAAAATTGTGTGTTCTTATCTGTCTCACAATCTAACACAATTGAACAGTGGACCAAAGTGGTACGGCTTTACGCCATCGCGAGTGATAACCTGAACGACGCTCGTAGGATGTATGCAGTTCTGCATACATCCTACGAGCGTCGTTCAGGTTATCACTCGCACTCGAGAATGTAACTTCTAAGTAACAGTGTGCGAACCAACCTACGAAAACTAGCGGAGGCATGTGTGGCGGTAAATGGATTTTGAACAGTTGTTGAGATTAATTTAGGTAAGTAGAGATATTCAATCAGTGTAAATTTAATTGGTGATTTTTAACTGTACATAAAATTGTCATGAACTTTTTAAATGCGCCAAAAATACCTACCCAATGGTTTGGATTACTTTTTCATTTTATTTGTTGTCAAATCAAATTTACATTTAGACTCGTCTCGCAACACCTAAGGTAGGTATTTTTTCCTGTCCTAAGCCAGGAAAAGTATGAAGGAAAAGTTGCATCACAGGTTAAGTTACGAGTATTTAGTAGTTAGGACGGGCGGCGATTACGTCACTCGGGCGCATACCATGAATTCGCGGACGGTGTGGGATAATTTATTGTTATTTATTTTTAAAGTAAATTACTTATCCTGTTTTTTTTTAACTCGGTCGTATATTTTTTTATGTATTCAACTACCGTACCTGTGGTTTAAGAGACAATAGTGTTTACATATTAATAGGTGTTATTTTGTTTACATAAAAAATCTAGCTAATACTTAATTTCTTCGATAGATAATCACGACTTATTTCTACGCGATACCGTACTACAGTTCCTGAAATATAAACCTTAGATTTTTGTTGTATTTTTACAAATTTTGACAAATTCAAATCTGTGTTTTACAAAAAACTTCAGACGTCTGCGATGGTTTTTCAGCGAGATATCGGCGATAACGAGTTTTTCACCGTTTCAATGGCGCGGCGGTGGTTTTAGTCGTACAGCTCCTAAAATATAAACCTAGGATGTTTTTTCAATATTATCAAAAAAAAATTTACAAATCCAATCTATTATTTACCTAAAATTTCAGGTCTCTGCAACGCTTAGTTTTAAAGATCTCCGTGGCCGCGCGGTTCTCCGCGTTTCAAAGGCGCGACCACGTTCAAACCCTTATAACTTTTAACAGGTAGTATTTAAACGAGCGAAAATAAATCTAAATTAAAGGTGTCAAAAATATTGAAAATGGGCTACTGAAATACTAAGTGAGCGACAAACAGTGGGCGAATACAAATGTTTAATACAGTTTGAAAATACAAATTTGAGTTACTAGTTGTTCAATACGATCAGTGTGATAATTCAAGGACTCTGAAAAAAACCTAAAACGAGGTTATTAACCACTAGATTGTAGATAAGGCGTAGTCGACGTAGCCCCGTTGCGCGGGGCTTCTATTGCAGGGTTTAAAGTAACCTTCGAACCTAACCTGTCCGAGTCGGGGTGCCACAAGTCTCTCTCAGGCTTCGCTCGCTCTTGCTTCCTATATTCCCCTTGCCGCAATAACCGGATAAATAGTTACTTACTTGATACAATAGTCGCCCATTCAGTAAATAATATAAATTTTTATTCGCCCGATTTATAATTTCCTCTTTTTAACCATAACTTTGATGGTTTTGAAGGTTTTCTATTTTGACGAAGAAAATATTCACTATTCGAGACAGTTTTCCAAAAAATTATAGACTTTTTTGCATAACTCGAAAACTATCGAGAATCGCGGAACATATACACACATGGGGTATTTTCGGACACCCCTGGGTATGAGTAATCATTTTTTTATGACGTCTATATTCGGACGACACAGTAAGCAGTTGGATAAACGTTCGAGAAAAGGTCGCCCTGCGTAGCTCGAACTATGCCAAGCGGGTCCAGACAAGATTTTGCGGCAACGGACTTTGCACGCGCAGAATGAAAGCAGATGAGAAGAAGACTATGTGTGAGTGGTAATAACTTCGGATCAGCTTTGTTGTCCCACAAATACTGCTGAATTAAAATGTGCCGAGCCATATAAGTATATTCGTAACATCCCTTATCAGTCAACTAAGTCGTCGCTGGCATTCCCATGGGCCTAACGGGTGAAAGCAAAAGACGCACGGACGTGTACCTTAACTTAGGTACCTACTACCTAATTTTCGCGCAGTTGGCAATTACCCAAAAAGTTCCAAGTATAGTAGGAAACTTTTCCAGTAGGATCTATAGCGGTTCAGATATCTGCCCTTACTGCTCCGTCTCAAAACCCAACCAGTACTTATTAAAAATAATGTCAACCATACATAAATAACGTACGTTGCCCGTGACTGCAGGCTTCTGGAGGACATCTTTCTCATCTATAGGTACTCGTATATCTTTATAAGCTTTCAATAAAGACGTATGGAAGAAAAGAACGTGCCGTACTGCCCACTCCAAATAATACGGGATCAGGTTAGGAGGATGATTATGAAAAAATATTTAATAATACAATACTTGTATCTTCCAATAAAGTTGTCGGCCAGTATAGCACCCATCAGCGGCATAGTGTAGCACATCATGATGAATATGTGATACACCACAGTGGCAGCGTTCTCATGGAGGCACAACACGTTCCTTAGATATAGCGACAGTATAGCTGCAAAGAAAGTCGAATTAAGTGAACAGATTGAAAGCGGTTCATCGCAAAGTCCAACTGCTGAGCGTGGAATTCTAGGTGCGATCCCCTGGTCGAATAAACGCAGGTAACTATTGGCTTAGTCCAGCAGAGAATTCTCAGCAAATGCCCCGGCCTGAAATTTGGCAATCAATCATCATCTGTCTGAAAACTTAGTCTACTGCTTGATGTAGGTATCTCCAGTAGGACGCCATACAGCTCGACACTCGGCTAGTCTCATCCAGTTGCTACAAGCCGCCCATCGAAGATCGAGAAGTAGGCATACATACTATCTTGATTGCTCTACGGTCACTAGTTTAAACGGGATGGGTTTAACTAGGAGTTCTACCCATCAACCTGAATTAAAACATGCATTCCACATGCTGTGAGATTTCTGTAGGTATATACTTATGAATTCCTTGTTTTAGTAGCTACTTTGATAGTAAAATCCATGTGAAGCGGTAAGACCTTACTCTCAAACGTCTTAGCTCGTTACCTACATAATTAATCGTTTAGAATGAGGATTGTCGTGGAAAGTTTAAATTCGCGGAATATGGCAATCCTTCGTCGGCACGCTCAACCGCCCAGACAGCCTGTTCTATGGCTCTTCTGAACCCACTCATGACAACCGGCGAAGCGTTGAGAAACCTACGTTAATAAGCTTGCATCAGTACCTACTTCTCAGTCCACAGAAGGAAAATCTTTCACAAAATTCTGTCGCTATGATACAAAATATCGATGTAGGGTGACTATTAATCATTCTTAGAGACTTAACAATAAAGTACTTTAAAAAATACTAAAATAAGAAGATCTTTGCTAAAAATCCTTAAAATAGACAATTTGACTTATAATGTCAGTGTATTCTAATCACTATCATATGCTAGGTACACACGCAGCGACTTTGGTCGCGACACTCGCGACAGCTGGCAACGGGCAAAAATCCAAAAAGTCAGGACCACAGGTGCCCCACAGTCCGAACACAGATTTGGACATCGCAAGCGTTTTAAAAATCTGTTTAAAAACTACTGTAGGACTCGGGTGTGGACTGGTGTGGACAATGAAATTTTAAAAACTTAAGCAAGTCGCATCGTGTGTTCCAAGCATTACTTTCAATTTTTCAAGTTGTTGGTTTTTTTAAAGACATATTTTGCAGGTATTATTGTGGGCTCTACGTAAAAATATCAAAGACATGTAACGTCCACCAACCCGCACTAGACCAAGGCACAAGGAGCTTAATTCTATGTCCAAACAGTAGGAACGTTATAGCCTGATTATGACTATTTTTAGTCTAAAGACATTCCACCTCTTTACTGACCTCAGCAGTTACTCTTTATTCTGTGTGCAAATCCATGCATGTATGGATGTGTTCCCGTGATGTGGTAACTGGCCCAGCCATAAACATGCGCTCAATACTCCTACTAATCGGGGCCTGAAAGCCCGAATGGCCATAAACCCATACATGATCAGGAATAACGAAGGATCCCCTGGCCTGCAGCAGTGTTTCAATAAATGATGATATTATAAATTATGTTTATTTTGCAAAAAGGTTTTTAGAGGGAGATCCCGTGACCGCCAGATCTCCGTGATTTTATAAAAGCTAAAACTTTTTATGTAAAAGTAGTATCTTATTATTTTACTATGGGTACAATTGGATATTATGAAAAGTCGGTCGTGGTGGCTTTGGTAGATATCACAAAACCGCTAAGTTACATCATACTTAATAAAGCGTGATTTTCTGATATTACTTGAGGACTAGTACTATGATGATACTCAACTGCCAAACACTTTGTCTGGTGGAAAACACCCGCCAGACACCTTTAAAGTATGTTAAATTGTATGTAAACTTACGTTATTTTATTGAATCTGAACATTGTACATATATGTTACTTGGGCAACTATTTTTTTTACTTGGTAGGTTGTAGGTAGGATAAAGTGCATTGCAAAGCATGAAGGGCACAACTAGTAAATAAATAAATAACATAGAATAGAAGACATCGAGTGATGTTGCGACACCTATTCGACGACCTGAGGACTACCCAGAAGACTATTCATGATGGAAGAACCGTGAATCTAGCTGACTTCTACGGGTCCGTTGATACCTAAGTAGTGCAAAGGTGCTTTCCTAGATGTCGCTCACAGCTATTTTCTTCGGCGTCACAATTTTGTCCATTTGATTTTGATGAGATGACTAACAATTCTGCGTTCTTTTTACTTTATAAACGGTGTAAATAGACCCTTAACGTAGCTGAAAGGTACTTGTTCTTCCTGTCATTGCGATTTAATTTTTTTGTTTTGGACCATACCTGGGAACGGAGAAATTGGAGCCTAAACTGGTGTCAGTTTTTATGCCACTCATGTGCCACTGGCTTGACTTATCTGTGACAGTAGATACCAGTGTTAAATAATTAGAGAATAATTATGATGCTCTGTGAGTATACTATACCTATTAGTAGTCTATGGAGTTTACTATACGGCCATACGGGTGTCACCAACTCACCAGTATTATATTGATGCTCTGTGCGTGTCACGCAGCCGTCACTCAAGACATCATATCCGTGTGCGTTACGATTGCTCCGCCAAGTTATCAAAACAGAAAAAAACTTCGCCAAAAAATTTGTCGAAATTTGTCAAAATCGAAGGGTAGAAACCAAAAATTTGTCAAAGTAGAAATAAAGAAGTTATAAGGGTTTTAAGTTGGCCGCGCGAACGTAACGTGGAGGATTGCGCGGCCATGGAGATCTCAGCAACTACTTGGGTTAGAGATCTAATTCTTTTTGTCAATTGAAGACTGAATTTGTCAAAAATTGTCGAAAAAAGAATTATAAGCTCTGGATCAATAACTTACGAAATGGTCACCTTGGAAGTTATGGCCGCGCAATCCTCCACTTGTTGTTTCTTTATTGTTGATTATTTCTTTAAACCTAAGACTTCATCCAGTAAAACTATTACAAGAAGAAAGGTCTTAATTTGTCAAAACTAACGAAAGCATTAAATACTACTAAAGTTTAGTTAAACAGACGAAATAAGTCCAAAACAATAAGTACGTGGCCGCGCGATCGAAACGTTACTTTGTACGCTGATATCTCATTATCTATAATTGCTAGGATTTCGGTGTGAACATCCATTTATTCGGCAAATTTACCTCATTAGAATGACATATCTTTTTACCCTCGGAACAGTTTTAAACGCGTGTAATCTTAAAAATTATCTCATAGAATGTTCCAGCAGGGTAACCATAATTTAGATTTGATTTGGGAATACCTCTAACTGGAGACCAGCAATTATATTGGACAACCTTCTAACTCAATCTGCAAAATGTATTATCATTAAATAAAAACCTTGTATATTTCAATAATGGGCTTTGTCCAAAAATCTAACCTTTTTTTAGTCATTTGTGGTACATTATTAAATAAATTTAAATAAAAAATACTAGCAACTAACTATAAAAGGGCATCGCAAAACGCTGTCAGCTGATAATGTGCCCAAGAGACTGGCGGCGTTGCCACGTTGTATGGCAACACTTAGCCTCAGGCCAAGGTAAAAGCCAGCCCTTAGGTCACGGGAAGCGACAACTAGGCGTTTCGAAGTTTCCTTAAACATGCCATGAGCACTCGGACTCCACGGCTCCAGAGTTTCAACCCCAAACGGCTCGAAAATATAGTTTCCACAAAGGTTTCTATATTTACGCCGCTTGAGGTTCTCTGTAGCCGCAGCGGCAGCGCCTGCACTGCATGATGAGCTTGGAAGATGTGACAGTGCAAGAGTATCAGCTCACGCAGAACAAAAGAAAAAAGAAAATAAGTTTTAAGGTTGATGACGTCATCAAGATTCCTTTGCTCATTCAACGATTGTAATTGTACGTAAGTAACTCTATTGAGAGTTGGTTTTATTAATGGCACTCACATGAAGCTAAAGGCTCGTTCAAACACGAAATTATTTATTTATTTTAATATTACTTATTCATCACAGCTTCAAAAATTTTAAAAAAATTTAAAGATTTATTAAGTAATATTATATTCGCCAGTTTGAGGTATTCCCAAATCAAATCTAAATTATGGTTACCCTGCTGGAACATTATATGAGATAACATAATTTTTAAGATTACACGCTTTGGAAACTGTTCCAAAGGTAAAACGATATGTTATTCTAATGAGGTTAATTTGCCGAATAAATGGATGTTCACACCGAAATCCTAGCAATTATAGATAATGAGATATCAGCGTACAAAGCACAGATAATATAATAGTACGTGTACAAAGTAACGTTTCGATGGCGCGGCCACGTACTTTTTGTATTGGACTTATTTCGTCTGTTTAACTAAACTTTAGTAGTATTTAATGCTTTCGTTAGTTTTGACAAATTAAGACCTTTCTTCTTGTAATAGTTTTACTGTATGAAGTCTTAGGTTTAAAGAAATAATCAACAATAAAGAAACAACACAAGTGGAGGATTGCGCGGCCATAAGTTCCAAGGTGAATATTTCGTAAGATATTGATCCAGAGCTTATAATTCTTTTTTCGACAAATTTTGACAAATTCAGTCTTCAATTGACAAAAAGAATTAGATCTCTAACCCAAGTAGTTCCCGAGGTCTCCATGGCCGCGCAATCCTCCACGTTACGTTCGCGCGGCCAACTTAAAACCCTTATAACTTCTTTATTTCTACTTTGACAAATTTTTGGTTAGTACCGTTCGATTTTGGCAAAGTTTTTTTCTTTTTTGATAACTTGGCGGAGCAATCGTAACGTACACTCATATTCTTGATCATATTACCTTACTTCATACCACACTTTCAAGTGACGATAATGACCTACCTACCCGTATAAGTATTCTACTCTTTGACCTATCCTACATATAGGGACGATTTTCTTTTCCATCTTGGATAGTTATGGTATTTCTCTAGAGTACCGGTAGTTAAATAAAACAACATTGTTGTAGTTTTTATTTATTTTTTACACCATCATAATATATCGGTTTCTACAAAGTACAAGGCCAGCTTTGCTTGACCTATGCCTACACATTTAATACAAATATTTAAAAAAAATGTGTACCTACTCTTTTGGGTACTTACTTATATGTACGTACCATGATTTCCAAAAATTTCTAATTACCTTAAATCACAAAGATAAATACCTACTAATTAAAACACACCTGCATTTTTTATCAGACCATCATTTTAACTTTCCAGAACCCATTTTCGTAAACATACCCCCGCTATCACATTAAGATTGTGTTTCAAACTTGGCGGTTGGCCTGCGCAATGATATGACATCATACAAGGAACCTAGAGGCTTGATCGTTCCCTATTCCTGAGTAAGGGTCAGCGCAGACAGAGAGGAATAATCCCCGCGGTCTCGGGCATTTTCTTTACGGATCGCGCATATTTTCGAGGATGCGCGAGCATTTTTTATCAGGTTCAAGCATTTATGCACTTTATTGTAATAATTTTAAAGTATATTTTCAAGTGCGTTGATAAAATCCTCCCCGCTGCGCTTCGTTCTGTCTGCGCCGAGCCTAAGGCGCCCTCCTTGCCGGATCGGTGCGTTTCCGTTTCTGTACCGAAATCTATACAGATTCTTTACCGAAAAACACTTGACTGGGTCGGTTTGCTACGGTCCTGCGCTGCGTGTGAGTAAACTGCGGGCTGGAGCGGGAGTGACGGGACGGTCGAGTCGAATGGTACAAAGACGAGTGTATGCGCTCGATAAAGAATCTGTACCGAAACTACTCAGTGAGGAAGCTCTCATTTAATTACATGCACTCGGTAAAGAATCTGTACAGATTCAGTACAAAAACGAAAACGCACCGATCCGGTGAAAGGCGCCTAAACGAACGGTGAGTGACAACTATTCTATGATTAAAAGAGAGTTATATTTTAGACACAAATGAGAGACCATAATCGACGAGGGAACCGCTTTTTTGTTGAAGCGCCACATCAGTGTGGCGCGGGCATCGAGTGATGCGCTCCCATACCCGAGTGTGCGTCGCGAGCTTGTTCAGCAACGCAACTCCATGCTTAATCTCGGCCGTCGATCTCGCTCTTGACTTAAATTGTACGATTTAATACTGAAACTTCTATTTTTAAAACATCAAATATTCTACTGTTTAATAACTGTTTAAACATTTCATTATCACTCATAATTATGCAGATCAATAATCTTATTAGGTAGGTATACAGACTGTTTGGTGCATCGTTTGCCAAATGCAATTGGCCGAATGGAGAGGTCATTTGTTATCTCTTCAGGCCCAAGAACTCACTCTTGGCCACACCGGTTTTTTAATTCGTTTTTTATAATTTTTTATTTTGAAAAATTCCCAAACTTAGCATTAAAGTTTAAATTTTTTAAATAGGTATTAGTATAATCCTTAAATTACATTTTATTTTTTATACGCACTGTTGTATGGTTCTATCAAATTCAAAACTACTCGCTAGTAACATCTAGTTTTTTTTTAATAACTCACAAAGCTTTTGGAAGAAGAAAAATTAAACTTAAAACTCAACTTTAAATTGCTATAAAAAAAACTACAAGTGATCGAGATCTTCGAATTCTTTTAAAAAGTTCTCTAGTCTGTCTTCTTTCCAAGGGCATGCAATATGCTAAAATAATCTTTTATAAACTTCGCTAATTCGTTAAATTTGTGTATTGGGACGCACCATCAAGCTATTCCATATTCAGGATAAAACACTAGTTTTCGCATAAATAACATGCTGTAAGTAGGTAGATACTGTTATCTCACTCTTACGCAGTCTCTTATCTCTTTCTCACATAGGGTTCTAACTTTCCTCGAACTTGAAATTAAAAAGAAAATTAAAAATAATATTTTTTTTAATAAATACCTAATTACAAATCTTGTTCAAATTTCCCGCCACTATTGCGTATGCACGTGCAACATATTCGTCTTATCTAGACTGTATACACAAATTTAATGAATTAGTGAAGTTTTTAAAAGATTTTTTTAGCATATTGCATACCGTTGGAAAGAGGACAGACTAGAGAACTTTTTAAAAGAATTCGAAGATCTCGATCGCTTTTAGTTTTATTTTTGTAGGAATTTAAAGTTGAGTTTTAAGTTTGTATTTTCTTCTTCCAAAAGCTTTGCGAGTTATTAAAAACAAAACTAGATGTTACTAGCGAGTAGTTTTGAATTTGATAGAACCATACAACAATACGTATAAAAATTAAAATGTAATTTAAGGATTATACTAATAACTTTTTTTTAATTTAAGCTTTAATGCTAAGTTTGGGAATTTTTCAAAATTAAAATTAAAAAAACCGGTGTGGCCAAGAGTGAGTTCTTGGGCCTGAAGAGATAGCAAATAACCTCTCCATTCGGCCAATTCAATTTGGCAAACGATACACCAAACACCCTGTATAATGATATTTAGCTGACATAAAACAATGTACTTAATATAATTAAAATCATTAAAGAAATAGCGTCAATTGGGAGAAAACGTTAAATAAAGCTACTTAATGGTCCGGAAGTTTTATAAAGTTAATCCAAAACTTGAATATAGTAAGTAATAATAAATATATAGATATCAAAAATACAAGGTATACACCAAAATATAAAATCACAGCAATTTAGTCTTAGTTGGCGTTAGTAGGCCTAAAGATGTTGTTAATGCGTTCATCGAGGCAAACTGCGTCGATGGCATCCGACATGTCCTGTTCCATGTCGTCATACTGCCCTTTTGCCAAAGCTGCGGCCATAGCCTCCTCATCTCTTACGAAATTATATTCGTCATCGGCGTAATCGTAATGTTCAAATGCCGGGTCGTTGTCATCAAAAGCCCAATCACGAGAAGGTGGGGGATAGTGTGGGTGGGTTGGGACACCAAAGCGAGGGGTATTACGTGGACTAAGCATATTCTGCAAATTGAGCCCCTGCATGTTCCAAATGCCGTGTTCATATAAGGCTTGCCACTGAGGGTTCAAGTTAGGCCCGTTGCGGTTAAAATTGATTTCCGGCGGCCGAAAATACACCGCTGCGTTACCCATGGGCGGAACATTAACTTGAGCTCCTTGCGCTCCCGCAGTTTGCTGGTAGATATACGGATAACTACCAGTTTGTTGAGCAATAAGGTTAATCATTCGATAGTAATTTCTTCTATCGTCGGGGCTGTGGACAAAAAACACATCTGCATTAAAAATGCGAAATAAAAAACAGATATGCTTATTGGCAAAATGCGATTATTAAAACATACCCATTTTATTTTACTGAATAATTTATTTTACATTACAATACCATTTTTTTATGTCAACTATTTCTGTGCTACTTTACGACGGGATGTCATTCATGATTTATCATTAAGTCGCCCGATACACGATATTTCGTCGCTTTTACAAATGCCATGATCGTAAAAATATTAGTTCTAGATTAGGACGTTATACTGCCATGTGGATTATATTTTTTTGATTGTATATTATTATAACTAAAAATGGAAAAATAAAAAACAAATGTCACCGACTTTAAAAGCTAAAATAATTTATCATTTTTTGAAGTCTGTTTTATTTTTTGCAAAAATGTTTTTTTTTACGGATAGAATTAGATGAAGTGAAGTTAGAAGAATGGTAGATACATTTTGATATAAGTGGGAAAACTTTGCAGTAACAAATCCCCACGCGTATCAAGCGACGTCTTTGAATACACTTTCGAAGAAATATAATTTAGAAAGGAAAGTATTTTTGTTAGGAATTATTAGGAGACAATGATTTAATTTGCTATTTTCCCGCGCCTTACCTTCGCCAGGTTGCAGAAGAAGTAAAGGTATGATGTCGCTAAACAGCCTTATATGAAAAATAGAATATTCAAATATTTTTGAATTTATAACACAAATAAATGTTAATTTGTTCATAAAAGTAAATATTTGTTTTAAATAATCATGTTTATCTATGATATTCTATTTATAAACACAATGTAAATACTCAAAAAATATTTACGTCGTAAAAATATATCTCTTGCCGAGCTTAAAAAAACAGTTACCGCCGACTATAGTCATTGAACCCATTTGGACTTAGTATTAGTTTAGTTATCTGTGTAAATATTAAAAATCCACGGGTGTAAAATACACCCGAACACATACATACATACACATTGAACCTAATCGTAGTGCGATAAGAAAGAGTTTTCGAGAAAGTATATTGAAAAATTATTACTGATCTTATCGGGGCTGACCCGCGTGCTTGAACAAATCCGCAAAGCCTGTAAAACGTCTTCACTCGTGTTGTTTATTTTATATCGGAAGGGACCATTTCAACAATAAATCACGGACGAATAACAATTAAAACAAAAGAATTACTAGGAGTCATTGTAAAATTCGGAAATAATCGTAATAATTAACTATTACGATGATTTCCTAATTTTGCACTGACAAAGAAGGAATTACATATTTGTATGAATAATATGCCTTGGTAAAAATTTCACTGATAACTATGATACATGTTATGCGGCTCCGACGGTTCGTAATGTTGACTTCGTGCTTAATTTAAATTGTAAAAATAATGTGTACGTACCCACGGCAGCCAATATCAAGCTATGCAAAAACAAATTAAACTGATCTCTCATCGTACGGGAAGCTCATATAAAGCGAAGTCAGGTTATACTGGTTATGTATAGCTTGATGCGCCGCCGTGTGTACCAGCATACATTACCTACCCTTTTCAAATAAAGTTACCCAGACATGTATAAAGTAGTCACATACTACTACGACTCCCATAAAGTACAGCCAGCTCTTGCTCACGACTGATTTTTAGCCGGGGCGACGCCCCGTTAGCCTTGTGCAGGTATCCGGTCTTTGCTGGGAAGAGATGTGATCTTGTTTGCATGCGCTGTTAGTATGACCGTGAACAAGAGCCCTAAGGCGGGCCGCGCCGCAATGCAAAAATCCTGTTCCACCTCTTTCATACATTGCATATGAATTCTCACACATTACATGTGGGTCGCACCGGATTTGTTTGTATTGATGCACTGTGCTGCGGCCCAATGCGGCTGCATTATGCACTTCCATTTTAAGGCAAGTTGATCCAATAGTAACAAAAACTATCTTACAGTCATAAAAATAAGTGTTAGGGTGCTCACACTGAGACGCGACGCGACGAAGTCCGTGTTCTTAAAGATAGCGATCAAATACGGAACTTTATTATAGTACATGAAAATATACATAAATCTCAGCTTGCGCACTTGCTTCGCCGGTAGACGCAGCGTGTTTAAGTCCTTAAGCCCGTGTTGCTCCTCACAAACCACGGTTTCATATATTCTTAGCTCGAGAATGCGCCTCGCGGCGTCGCTATGCGGTTTGCGCGTCTCAGTGTGATCTGATCCTTAATTTATAAGGAATTCAGAAAAAAAAAATCTCTCTAAGGGGGCTAGTTACAACTGGAGCTTGAAGCGCGTGACAGTGAATAAAGCAAGTTTTTTTGACTTGGTGGCTTTTTGTGGAAGTCTATTTTTAAAAGTGTAATTTTTCCCATGTTGCAATTACCATTGTCGTCCGCAGAAGGCGTGTCATTTTCTCATGATACGCATCGTTAACAGATACGCACTTCGAATTCGTGTTATAACTCCTCCCATAGAGTTAGGTAACCAGACAGTAACAAAAAATAAAATAAAAATATATTTGTGCATTTTATTGATTCAATTTTTTTTTGGTGCTGCAAAATTCTCTACAGTTTTTACCTATTTCTGTATTTACAATTTTGTAAAGGCGAAAACGTCTGAAGCGATTATAATAAACTAAGATTATATACAATATGTATTGGCTCCTACTTATATTAACAAATATTGCAGAAACATAATGTATGTTGCAAACACAGCGAGATATCGAATTGTAACTATTCACTCTTAGAGGTTAGGTACTTAGCACTTAGGTACACACAGGATCAATATTTCAATGTGCTCAAATGATTCTTGATTTTCTAGAATTAAAAATATGGAATTAATTTAGTTAGGCCAAGTAAGTGACCATTCTAATAATCAAAGATATGGCTTTCTACCATAGCTTTGTTGTGCCCAACTGACAATATGTTGACTGTCAAAATATAGACACTTTCAAAGCAAATCATTTCCCCTCAATTTATATACATAACAGCACGCCTGTTTGCTTGCTTATAAAAAACCCTTACTTTTTATTTATTATTGGGCTGTTTGTGTATGGGAGTAAAAATGTTTGTAAACGCACCCTTGATACAGGAGAAATTCCTAGTGTACAGTGTGGGGCAACGTTTTTTTTTTAAATAATATATTTAGTATTATAGTATAGTAAAAATGCTTTATGTAATTTATAAAATACCCCAGATAATTAATTTATTTGCTACAACTAAATCCTATGTCTTTCTTCAATTTTATTATTGTCGCACAAAGTAAATAAGGTGTAAACAAAAAATTATACAACGAAACCAAAAGACTAAACTTTTACACAATAAATGATATTAAAAAATAATAAAATTCAATAAACTTCATTAACATATAAACAATAATAACTAAAATTATATATAGAATAGAAACTAAAAAAAACTTTAATCAGTCGTCGACTGGAGGTTCAAAATAGGACGGGATCATTGAGTGGAAGAACCTGTACAGTGGCGAACCGCCGGCAGCGCCCCCAGTAGCGTAGCTGGGCGTACGAGGCGCGTCTAACTTGTAGCTGTATTCGTAGCGGTTTACCGACTTGTGGAAGAGCGGGTCGAACGCGCACGTGGGCTGGTTGAACGCGATCGCCGTCATTTGCTGCAAGTGATGACGTAACTTGATCAATGATAACTTATTATAAGATCTAATATTAATCATTGTTGGGGTGTTGGTATAATTGTAATAATAATCATTATTTTAGGTGAATGAATAAGCTCAAGTGAATAACAATTTCAAGTCTATAATTAATTCGGGTCTAATTAGTTATTTTAGTAATAGTTATAATCAGGGTTCGAAGTGATAATAATATCATTGATAATTAATTTATGCCTTGATAATAAAAATAAAAATCATAAAACTCCAAGAACCTAACGTTATCGATGTTACTTCACGTACCAAAGGGCGTTGAGTGTTAACATAAACAGGTCACATTGTGTTTTATAAATAAACAGATTTTTTTCTACAATTGTGTTTACTTTTGTTTGTTACTATTTCACCAATAGATAGTTAAGAAAATTCAGAAAAACAAATGATTACCCTTTTTGGACTGAATTCGAGTGTGTTAAAACAAATCAAAGAGATCAAGTTACGAATCAGCCTGTATTGATAAGATTATCAACGAAAATGTGTTACCATGATAATTTGGAACCCTGGTTAAAATATATCAAGAATAATTGAATAAAAACGGATACGTACAGCTTCAATGATTAGCTTTGACATGCTGCTAAAGACAGACATGTGTCGCAGGTACTCCTCAGGCCACACTTGGTACAGGGAGCGGCGACTGATAGTCCAGTCAGAAGCCGTCTCCTGCAAAAAAAAAAAAAACAGAAAAATATTTAGGAAATGGACTACAGAAAAAAGCCATTTTTTTGTAAATGCAACATTAATTACCTATTCATAAAAAAAAACTTAAGTTGAAAAAGACTTAGTTACCTTAATTTTATCATTTATTTTATATTCCGCGCAGAGCTCGGTGGCGTTCCTCATAAGCCATTTCATCACCGCAGGCTCGTTCCAGCGCGGGAAAGTCATCTTTGCATATACCATGAAGACCTCCGAAGCACCCACACTCCAACTAAAACAAGACAATAGCTTACTTAACGAAATTTAAACTTTTTGGCTTTTTTTTTAAATACTTGTAGGGTTTTGAATTATTTGGCCTGCCTAACTGCCGCCATTTTATTTTAGTTTTAAAATAGGGACTACGCATAAAACCTGTAATAAGCAATAGCTAGCATAGATTAATAATTTAATACAGGTTTTAAAAACAGACAAAAAAAATACAACTCTCCATACATATGTATGGAGAGTCCGAACAGCTGATCGAGTTTTGTATGAAAAGTCGTTTTTTTTTTTGTCTGTTTTCGGAAAAGCCGTAGAACAAATGTTGTTGTTTATGATGTTAGTAATCTACTCCTGCTAGGTTGTTGGTGTTTTACAAATAACCCTGTATATATAATTATTATAAAGCTGAAGAGTTTGTTTGTTTGGTTGAACGCGCTAA
Organism: Noctua janthe; assembly: GCA_910589295.1. NCBI lineage: Eukaryota > Metazoa > Arthropoda > Insecta > Lepidoptera > Noctuidae > Noctua > Noctua janthe. Next base: position 12,185,033 of record OU342552.1, read on the forward strand.
TCTCAGGAAATACCGGTTCGATTTGAAAAATTCTTTTAGTGTTGGATAGCCCATTTATAGAGGAAGGTTATAGGCTATAAAATTTTAGGCGGACGAAGGTCGCGGGCAACAGCTAGTTTAAAATAAAATGGCGGCAGATAGGTAGGCCACGCTTCATGCAAAAATCTTCCAACCACTTAAATAAGTTACATCATAACTAAAAAATCTTACGGGGTCGCAGGATCGGTCTTGAAAATTTCATGCCCAAGCAGTTCGGGATTGGAAATGTGGCTGCATTCCAAGATCTTGACGAAAATGTGTGGGAAAGCTAATATTGCCTCCCGGATGAGCCGATCGGCTTCAGCAAAGTCCTCTGTAAACAAAATCTATACAAATAAATAAAATTGAAGTGTCTGTATGTACTAATCAAAATAACAGGTGTTTACTGAATGCATATGAAAATATATACATTCGGCACTTATAACATTTTTTGATTGATAATCGGACGTAGCAAAATTGATACATTCGGGATCGGTATCTTTACGTTGTGGCTACTGATGACCAAATGCTAAGACTTACGTTTATTCTTAAGCGCAACATGGAAGTGCGCCAGGCTGAGAGAGTACTTGATGTTGAAGAGCAAGGTTGCCTCACGCTGGCGGTCGAAGTACTTGATGGCCTCAATCAACCACTCGTGCTCCCTGGCCCTCAGTGCCAGGATGTCTATCACGGACAATATGGCTAACGGATCATGAGGATCAATTAACAGCATCATTTTTGCTATCTCCAAGGCGGTACGATGACAAGCTTTGTTCGTAAGTAAATAAATATATTTCAACATAGCGACGTGAAACGGCCGGTTTTCCAAAAACTTGTATTCGAGGCGCACGTTATTCTGTAAAAAAGGGTTTAAATCATTTATTTCGGTATAATTATAAGAATATTATAAGAAAATAGTATAATAAGTAAATCAAATGGTATCTGAGCTTTTGGCGAGTATTTACCTTGGACAGAATAAACAGCGGTTCCGCTACGTACTGAAGGAAAGTTACGACGTTCTCCACAATTTCGTTCGCAACGCCATTCTCTTCCATGCGGAATAAACGGTCAGATATCTGTTGACACAATGTGAGGTTAATCAACGGTTGACCAAACATATGATTTTTGTAAATAGTGGTTATCGGCACTAACCTCCAGCAGTGCTTCGACATGCATTTTTTGCTTTGCTTGTTCGAAATTTGCCACTAAATCACCTAAGGTGCGTGCGATTGCAAGCCTTCGCAAGAAATTACGATGCATCTTTTGATACGCCTCACTGTGATTGAAGACAAAGTACATACGGTCGCCCACGTCTTTGTATTTCAACATGGACCATCCTAAAATTGTAAATAATGACATATGAAAATATTTACATTTTATTTTAACTTACTCTATGGCGATTCTCCCACTGCACCGCGCTCCGTGTCGTAGTGCGGGGCCGCAGATTTTAACAGTGTACGCCGACGCGTTGTCCTAGGCGTGTTTTCTATACAAATTCAGATACTTACAATGTAAAATCTGCGGGCCCGCGCTACGTGACGGAGCGCGCTGGAGTGGGAGAATCGCCTATGTCCATCTGTGTGTATAGTTGTCTTGCTTTGTCACTGTCAGGATGAGACTCCGCGATCAAGGGATTCTGCCGCTTTTAACATTTATATATCAGGACTTCTTGACAAGATAATAACAAGGACTATATCCCGCCAGTGATATTAAAAGCCTCGAATTTGGCACTCACCAAAGTTATGGAAGTCGTAGACTGGCGTCTCCTTATTTGGATGAATCAATACACGTTTAAGCATAAGGGCGCGATTCGGAGCGACACGTGCACTGTAAAATACATCATTTAACAATGAATAATAAGTACTTAATAATACTTGTAACAGAAACATGGAATGTCATATTGAGAAACGTAGGTATCAACAACAAAAAGCAATTACCGTCTGTTTTGTGAGCCTTCTTCAGGACCAAAGATTCTTCTGAGCTCATTGGCTACGTTCAGGTGTTTAGGGTCAAGGTCCAACACCTCCAATGCCTGATTAACCGATTTCTTAGTTGGTGCAGGCGGCGGAGATCCCAGGATAGCATTCACTTCCCTTACCGAGCGCTCTACCTCATCCAGCTATAATGAAAAACCTTTTTAGAACCAAGACTGCGTAATTCTACTATTACAATTAATCTGAACAAAAAAAATATCGCAACAGTAATTCATCGTGCTCTATTGTCCACCAAATGGTGCTTATGGTGAAAGAGACTATCCCGCTTTAAGATGAGAAAGAAAGAGGAAGTGGGCAAACGTGGACCAATGCCATTTGAATTAGTTGACGGCACGGTTGACGCAGTGGCTAAGCTATAGGAGCAACGTAGCAGTGTGCTCCGTGTTACGGGTTCTATCCTCTGCCTCATACAAATATTTGTTCCGTACAGATAATTGTTCCGGGTCGGGTTCATTGTGTATGTTACTTTTGTTATTAAATGAGAACGAAGCCATTTATATGTTTCTGTTGGCTTTACTGCTAATTTAAATACATTTTGTTGGCAACACTATTTAATCGGACATCTCGTTGAGCTGTGTAAACGTTACTAATAAAGTACGTTCCTACATATTTTCGAGATCAACTGTTATTTTAATAATTTCGTCCCAAAATATAATCAACTTTAAATGTTTTTAAACGCACCCACGATACAGGAGAAATTCCTAGTGCGTGGCAAAGATTTTATAAAAAAAAAATGAGTTCAAAAGGTTTATACCTCATAAGCCGTCGCATGTCTGCCTTTCCCTTTACCCTTCTTCTTCAAGTTCTTCTTCTTAGGGGCGATGCTAGGGGGCAGGGCGTACACGTTATTTTTGGTTTCATCTTCGCTGCGCTCCGATGCACGCTCCGACTCTGAATGAGAAGAGCCTACGTCCAGCTAAAACAAAAAGAAAACACTTTAAGGTACGGCCATGGCGAACGGTGGCGCTCAATAGTTCATTATGAAAATCACATGATTCGCCGGCGCATTCCGTGATCGGTACAAACAAAGTAGAGGTTTTGTAGCAGGTAAAACGAGAAACTTATACAATAAAATAAATAAAGAGAGAGAGAGATCTGATAATATGTAGGATACCAAACAATATTAGGAATGTAGAAAAACTTTTTGAATAAAAACCACTCGCATATATACACTGAGGCCCTCCTGCATCACACATCATAACTCACTCTGTCACGTGTTCACTTACTCACATGTCCAATTACACAGCACACATATCACACATGCCCAACTCACATATAATCTACACAAAACGCACACTCATTATAACCACCTTAATCCTTCTTTCTTTTATATTAATTAATTATGTGTTTGTATGCATACTGTTTACATTCACATTCATTATTTTGCATGTACCTAATGCTCCGAAGAGATGATTGATAATTTCCTTATGCAACATGAAGGCTGGAAAAGAGAGGCTGGAGAGGGAAATAACCTGAGGTTATAATCTGTAGTGTTGCCTTCTGTTTTTTTTATGTTAATTTATTTCCTCTAAATTATATAAATTATAAATAGTAAATATTGGCATAACTCTTGTATATACATTAAGTAAATTTAAGTTAAGGAAGATTGCAATGTCCTAATACAGGCATTTACTTGTTTAAAAGGACACTCTATCACAATGCAGCTACACAGCTATGAAGTATAAACCTTGTTAAAGAAAATGAACTATTTGAATTAATATTTTATTTTGTACAACAAATTCATTCTAACGCGGATGCATGTACAACGCCTTGCATATAACCTTAAAATCCTCAAACTATTTACAATCGAATAAGAATAATATTAAGACAATGTTGTTGATTTTTCAAATTAATATTCAAAGTGCATAATCCAGGTCGCACCAGGCTAAAATCTTCTTTACTTAGTATAAAACAAAGTCGCTCTCGTTGTCTGTACGCTTAGATCTTTTAAACTACACAACGGATTTTAATACAGTTTTCAGCAATAGATAGAGATAGAGTAAATTGATTCAAGAGAAAGGTTTATATGTATATATTTATGTATTATCTACATTGCAACCATGCGTAGCCGGGACAGGTCACTAATAGTTAATATTTTAATAAAAACTTTTTAGAAAAAAATACCAAATGTTATTATCATATTATGTAAAATATTTATTAATAACGGTTAATTTTGTGCAAAAAAGTTTTTATTAAAATATAGGGCCTAAGCACGGTCTTACATTCCCATGAAAAATAATAATTTGTTTTGTAGTTACATCACATAAAAAATTTACAGTTGTAGCTGAAGAATTGACCGTGACGTAAATTGATGTATGAGAGTATTATTTAACAGCAAAATTAGATTTGTTCTTCCATCTTATGAACTTGAATCTTTGAGACTTGATGGAAAAACCATCAACATACAAGTTTGTACGTAACCCTCGATGCGTGAGTTAGACTCCTATTTGTCCGGTTTACGGTTAAATACTAATATTATAAAGAGATAAAATTTGTTTGTAAGGTTCTATGTAGGGGGTATTCTTCGGAAATAAAGACCAACTCTAAAAAAAAATTCACTCATAGAAAGATACATTATTCGTAGGTGTATAGGCTTATAGGCATAAATTATATTTTTATCATGAATAGTAGCCGAGCTACCACAACTTTTCTGGCCGAAGTCGCGTGCGAAGTGCTAATTTTTGTATATTTTGAATGAAACGTGAAATGTGAACTAATATATTATATTAGTTCACGTTTTCATGTTGTTCGAATAGTCCGTTTCTAGGTGACGCCCCGGTGACACCGGCGGTGGACTCAGACGCAGCACGTACGATAAGCAAAAGAACACGTCGAAAAAGGTCTGATATTCAAATGTACAAGTCGCATACAGTCAGTTTTTCTTAAAAGTATGATATTTGTTCTGAGGCATTTATATATGTATAAAATGTTTGATTTGCAGTCTATAAACAACCAAAACTTGACATTTAAATAACCGTAAGTAACTTATTCATTTTCAAAATGAAAGGACCCCGCACATCGCACAAAAGCCAGTTTTATAAATTATTACATTATTTACAAGTCCCGCCTTTGTGAAGAGAAGAGCCAATGAAGTCCTAATGAAGCAACACGTAATAAGCACAAAGAGGATGTTGTAACTGCCATTTTTCGTATTTTTTTTAATGTAACCTCTCAATTGGCACAATTACGTAGTAGGCCATGTAGAACTGTATTATTACAATTCACTGAGTATTGGTAAAACATTGAAACCCAAAAGAATAAGAGGCCACCACATGAGATACAGCCACATGATCATGGCCATGGCCTACAGTGGAGCACATATGTGAGGGGGCTCAGAATGATGTACGTAGTGTGGCATTTTTGTATAGTAGATATTACTATTAAGTTAATTTAAATATATAAATGAATTCAGCCTTATTTATGAACAAAAGGATCTACGTACCCCAGCGTAATTGGAAAACCCTGAACGTTGAGCGTACAGGGGTTGATAGTCATCATCAGAATCATCAGGAGGCGGAGGCACATTGTTTCGCTGATTCATTTTTCGAAATTGACGGGAACTCATTATGCCTGCAAAAAATGATTAAATCACTAACATTTATTCATATTACGAATACACAGAATCACAACATTTATGAGATAAAAGGATCACTCACTCAAACAGTGATCCTCAGACTGATGAACAACGATTTTGAGGTGCGACCGTCGCGATACGACTGGGCACAAAGGCTAGGGCTTTATTTTAGCTCTGCCAAGGACTCGTCATGCGCAATGACGCTAATGGATACTTTAGTGCCTGGATTTCAGGCATGCTCAGTCTAGACCTACGAACTTTATCGATTGACCAACCCTTGGATGCGTCCCGCACACCACCCCTCTCACCCCCAACCACGCCTTATATTTTAGACATGATACATAACTTGTAAATCTCACAATGCAATGAAATACGATTATTTATTTTCCGATAAGGATATAAATCGTATTTGACGTAGACCATCATTCAATTTGATTCAATACAATCAGTACACAGTGTATGGGCAAATTTACATTAGAAAACGATCTGTAGGCTGAAATGTAATTAACGCGGGGAGTAGAATGGTCTGCTAAAAATAAACTTATATAACTTACCAGATGTGTGATATATCCGAGCTCTTCAATTCCAATAAAAGTCTTCAAAATACCAAACAATGTTGTGATATTTCTCTAGTGTACAACGTCCACAGAACATTAATACTCTAGCGAGACGACGTCCGCGTCAGTACTCACTCAGTACCACGGCACGAAAACCAGAGAGTATAAAACACTACATTCCATTCCAAGTTCATGAAACTAGAGATTTTTTTTTTATCCTAGATGGGCTTACCAAGAAACTTATATACTAACTGGAATGAGGACGTGCAGCGGAAAGCCGTTCCGAGCGAGAAAACTTCGAGAGTGGATGTCATTCCTTTCTAATAGGGTATCCAATATTTGTACTTACTTTTGGGACAGTTATTGTTTTATAATTAAAAACAGGGTAAAGCCGAAGCCTACGCATACTGTAAAACTCTATAATGAGATAGGTCTAAGAAGTGAAGAATACGTGACACTTAGGTTACATCCTTCATTTGTAAAGAGATTTTAAAGCGTACAGGGCTGCAACATTCACATAGATGAAGCATGAGTATGTAGCATTTTCAAACAACATAATATGTAGTTTTTGATAAATTTATTAATCACACTTTAAATTAGTTTTGCTACTGCATTATAAATGATGTATTTTGTACGCATTTTCACAAGACTATAAATACCGATATGGATAATAGAAATAGCGTATTCTTTAGAATATTTTCTTGATCCCCGTTTACATATCTAGAATATTGTCACCCTAGTCGTAATTTGTAAACAAAGTTTTACGAACTTATCTGAAAAAAGAAATTTCACATCCAGCAAACCCTTCACTGTTACACCCCTTCACACAACTCGATTTCACGACATTTAAAGAGGAAGATTTCACATAAGTAATGTCAAAAGAACTTGATAACGTAAAAATATGACTTCAGCGCGAAATTGTATCGGCCATATTGTTTGTTTATATGAGTGTCATCTATGTTGCCATTCAGAAATAACCTTATTCATAAATAATTTAATTTATTTAAGCTTACTGTATTTCGCAAGAAATTATTATTTTAATATTTAGTATTTGAATATTAAATGAATCCCGATATGATTTATGTGCTAGTTTAGCTATCAACGAGTAATTTACTAAAAAAAAAAAAAACAATTAAAGTAATAAGTACTCTATTCGTTTGAGATAACGTTCATTTTCAAACGGTTTTTTGATATCAAAATTTTGTTAGTACACATTCCAGTTAGTATATAATTTCCTTGGGGCTTACTCATGACGTCAAAGATGTGCGTTATTTGAACGAAATTCGACGGTCAATGCGTAAAGCAGGCTGTAGACTCACGGCACGAAAAAGCGTGAAATCCGTGAAATGTGAGAGCACTGTGCTCTTGTACCTTTTCTCAAAACCGCGAACGCATTCAAACGCGTGCTATTTTCGCAACGAGTGTGAGACGAAGTGACTTACGATGGCGGTTGTTTTAAAAAATGAGTATTTTGTAGTATTGCAACCGTGAGGCAGCACTGCTTGAATGCTGGACTTACCCCTCTGCCAAAGTCCATTGGCCATTTGACGACACACTTTAATTAAAACTAGTTCATTCGCCCACAGACACCACTATGTGACACCACTATGAAATATTGTTCTGCGATTCTCATCAGGTTTCTTCTATAGCTTATTCCTCTATGCTTTAATGTTTTCAAGCAGAGCCCATGATGCTTTGGCAGTACATATGAAAATAAGTAACATTATGGTTATTCCTGTAGCAAGAAGAAATAAAATACACGGCAGCCGCCTATTGGTACCTATAAGTATTCTACTCTTTGGCAGTAGCAACTGCTATGTCCATTTCTGTTAAACGCGTGCACACGCGTAACGTCTACGACCCAGTTAGTACTGGGTAATACGGTTCTCCTTATTATTTCCATAAAATTATTTACCAACGCACTGGGGGAAGTGTTTAAGACACTGAACTGGGAAGGACGCGGCGTTAACATCAACGGCTGGTACATCTTGCACTTGAGATTTGCAGATGACTTGAGACTAACAGAAGAATTTCAGTGCGCATTTGAGAAACTTCGTCGGGTTTTCTCGTCGCGTATTCCACAGGGCCTAAAGACTAAGGTCTACAACCAGTGTGCGATTCTTAGCACTTCGGATTGGTTAGATTTTTCCACAAACTTCGTAGGATGCCTTTGGGGTTCGAGGTCGTCACATCAAGATACTACAATCTGTCAAATTTCTTTAATACATTTTTTTCAAATTGCAAAAATCGTAAGAAAATTTTAATTTCGCGGGCTAAATAAAATGATTTTTTTTTTTAATTATTATTTTCCTTGCCTTTGGCATCTGCCGTCAAGCCGGACATTCTTTAAAAAAAAAAATATCTTGAGAATACATTTTTTCCACTTTTTTTCAGACCTTTTGGTAAAAAGATCTTTTCAATACAAAATTGAAAAAAAAAAGTATTTAAATGAAAAATTAATACTCGACTAAAGATTTGGCATTGGTTTAAATGTTTTGAACCCGCTCATCCTACGGTTGACTTGTTGTAACTTTGACATTACTGCCTACTGGTAACATTTAGTTACTTGATTTGAAAGCAAATTGTGAATAATCGTAAAGAAATGACGCATTCACCTTTTATACTGTTTGAATTTTAATCAGAAGTTGATGTCACTTTGCGCTGCTTTAGTCTGGACTCCGGAGTCACCGGCGAAAGCCGTGTTTTTATATTTATCTTTAAAGTACATACTGTTCAAACGTGACGTGCTTCGCTTCCCAGTAGAGAGTCAACATGAACCTGGGGCATGCAATACTTTTATTTCTTGCTGTATTCGTTGCATTAGTGAATAGTGCAGTTATTGTGGAAGATGGCGATGTAGATCAACAGGGACTCTATAGTAAGTCAGACCATGTTGACATTTTAACGAACCGGAATTTCGAAAGGAAAATTTATGGCCAGAAACATGCAGTGGTGGCTCAATTTTATAATAGCTATTGCGGTCACTGCCGAGGGTTTGCACCTAAATTTAAGACCTTGGCGAACGAAATAATTAACTGGAAAAACATAATAAAGTTGGCAGTTATAGACTGTTCTGTAGAAGAAAACAATGAAATTTGTAGACAGTTCGAGGTCATGGCATATCCATCTTTACGCTATTTGCATGAAAATTATGTCAAAGGAAATGGCAATGTTGGTGATAAAATACAGATAAGTGACTCGCATGAAAAATTAAAAGCTCTATTAATAACAAGAATGCAAAATGATCAAACAATTGGCCACTTAAGATCTGCACCATCACTTAGTATCGAATCCTTCAGTGACTATTCCGCTGCTGTTAAAGATGTGCCTAATGATATCAGCTATACATTCCTTGTATTAGAAAATGTGAATTCAACTGTGGGTTCAGAACTAGCCTTAGACTTAAACGATTACCCACATGTAAGGATTAAAAGAGTGTATGAAACTAGTGGAATTGCTGATCTGGCAAATGTTAAACAGTTTCCGGGACTTATTGCTGTTAGTTCGTCACATGAGCCTACAACACTTATCCCTAAAGATAATAAAAAGTTAGGATTACTAAAAGCAGTTAATTCATTCTTGCAATCTAAAAACTATGCTTTCCCCACAAGGGATGCGGGTAGTCAAGAATTACTAACCAATGAGCATTCTGATGAAAAACAAGTGACTCTGAATACTGATCTTGTTTATTATAGTGACCTGGAGAAAACCATTAAAACAAGTTTACACACAGAAATCACAAGATTCAAAATCTTGACTGGTGAGCCCCTACAAGCACTACTAGATTATCTAGATGTCATCGTAGTGTCTTTTCCTTTTAGAGGTAATCTTAAAGAATATATATCTGAATTACGTACTACTCTTGAATCAAGGAATACTTGGAGTGGCAGTGAAATTTATGAGTTGGTAAAACAATTGGAAACGGTGCACGCACCAGTGTATACAACCAATCTGGAATATGTTAGATGCAAAGGCAGTCAAGCTAAATTCCGTGGATATACATGCGGACTATGGACCCTCTTTCATACTTTAACTGTAAATGCAGCTCAGAAACCTGGTACAGAAAGTCCTCGAGTTTTGAAAGCAATGCATGGCTATGTCAAGAATTTCTTTGGCTGTACGGAATGTGCTGGACATTTCCAGGCAATGTCGTCTAGAAACAGAATATTTGATGTAAAAGAAAATGATAAGGCTGTGCTTTGGCTATGGATAGCACACAATGAAGTTAACCTTAGGCTAGCAGGTGATGTCACTGAAGATCCTGAGCATCCAAAGATTCAGTTCCCAAGTGTTGCAAGGTGCCCTGAGTGTAGGCTTGCCCGAGGTGCTTGGAATCTACCAGCTGTGTACCAGTACCTCCAAAATGTTTATGGCGGTGGAAGCATTCAAGCTCAGCGGCGTGCAAGGTCATCAGCAGCTCCACCCAGCCCATTCTCCAATTTGGACATCGGAATGCTAAGTCTCCTGTACATATTATCTTTCATTATTCTTATTTTAGGCATTAAATATTTTCTATCCAAACGTTACAAAAAACGGTTTTATAAACATGGACGGGGTAAAGTATAACATAATTTTTTAACACTCTATGTTAAAAAATCATGTATATTATATTTTAATAGTAACAACAAATTGTCTGTTGGCTGGTTATTTGTTATTCTTTTTGATTGATAAGTATGTGTGCAGCATAAGTGTCACAAAACACCATTTTCTTTATTTTGTGGAATCAATTATTGTGTTCTTTAGTGCAATTAAAAGTAACTTCAATAGCATTACGCTATTGAAGTTACTTAGTTCATTTTAAATTTTCTTTTTTAACAATACCTAATACAACTTAAGGCACAACTGCATGATCTACTATTTTATATTAGTAATGAAAACTTTAAAATAAAACAATTTAAGATTGAACTGCAATAACTGCCTCCAACTGCATCAGTCGTCTTGAAATCTGAACTTCTTGTCTTAAACAATTTAGAGCATTTTTGGAGTTGCATATTTAGATTTTTCCTATTATTTTTAGCCAAATTGTTCCATATTGTTAAGTAATACAATATGGAAAAACAAATAATGTATTAAAATTGTAATCATGCCAAACATTATTAGATTGCAGTTGTGAAGAGATAACAAAGAAATATTTATTTAATACAGATACTTACATATTAATTTATATCTTGTTTTTGGACTGTCATCTTGTTAAACATGATTTTATAATTTTTGGTAATAATTGGTTTCACATAATAGTTTGAATTATGGGTTCTTAGTAGGTATACCCCATTTCGAGTCCATGGGTATTTTGTTTTACTTCATCCCTTATATGGGCACTGCCTATACAGAATGTGTTGAATTTTTGAAATGGGCCCACTTTAACTTGTAGCTTCAGGAAAACGTTCTTTGAAGAATTTCTATAACTATATTGTGTCAATGAGTACCTAGTTTAAAAGAGAAACTTGTGAATAATGCAGTTAGCAATTGCTTAAAAATTAAAAGACAGTCTCCTAAGACCGTTTTCATTCAGTTACAATGGTTAAGGCACCTCTTGCCCTTACTAATTTCAAAAATCAACCCATTATGTAAAAGAGCTGAAATTAATTTATTACCAACTAATTTCCACCAATAACTTAGAAGTGTTAATTTATGTGCATTTTTATAAGCGTTTGTATTTCTTATTCAATTCTGGCTCTTGACACGGTTTCACGCGTAATTCTTGAACTGTTTGAATAGATTAACAAATGGGTTCGCGATTATTTTTCCACTTTTTCAAATTAACAGCTGTAAAAACCATTTTTTTTTTCTTTAAATTCGCTGTCGTATTGATAAGGACTATAGACGTCAAAATGATTATGCATATTTACCTATTGAGTGGCTCCTAACAATGGTCCAAAACTATTTTCAATAATTTAGCAAACATGTCAAAACGGTATATTTGCGTTACCTACTTTGGGGACAGAAATGATTTTCATATTTTGCTGGCCTGACATTTACCAGGTTGTGAGTGCCATAATAAGATATCATTAAAAATAGATTGTTTTGTTCTAAGCTCTTTAAAACTCCAGCAGGTAATTACGCGCATGGTAGTCAAAGCAACAAAACCTTCATAGACAAAAAATACTCGCATTTCAGACTTGAACACGGATTTTGAATAATTTCTCGGCTAAGTTGCGCCTTTACAGGGATTCCTTGAATGTCAGCCTGACTATCGCGCTCGCGGTACTATTAAAGCTACATGACCTTTAAATAGTTATAGCTACATTAGGAATAAGTGCTTTGTTTTTAATGATTTTTATTTATTACTAAATACATGAAATAGTTACCATTAATACTATGACTCAGTAGTGTTTAAATGTCGCCCCATGTGCTTGGAGTTTTAAGACATTCATTTTAATTAACATTGTTTAGTAGGTATATAATTCGTATCATGCGGATCGCGGGTGTTCCATACAGTGACATTTTTAGGGGCTTATTTTCTAAAATGCATCAGCTAGTAATCGGCTTACATCTACCGCACCAAACTCAGTAGTGCCAATTAATTTTAAATTTTCCATACAAAAACTGTGAGACTAAAACTGTTCCTAGAATAAGACATATTTTAGCAATCATATAAGTAATGCATTTGGTTTGTATTAAAATAAGCTATATTGGTGGTACCTAACGAGATGAAGTTTACTTCAGTCGTAATTTCGCTGCTTGAATGTTTTTGAAGCAAAGGTTTTTAGGGTTAGCTAGGTAATCGGAAGCCGGAAGTCAGCATTGATAAGTGTGGCGACGCGGCCTTGTGATAGTTTTCCGCTAATGTCTTACATTTTACTTGATACATAATTACAGAGTCAATAACCATGACGGTCTTATTATCTGGATACAATAGTTAGGTCTAGCCCGCTACGATAAAAAAAAAAAACAGTATGTGGTTGAGACAAAGGGGTTTGAATGTTTTAGTATGGAGCCTGGCCTGGCTATCTGTACACACACAGGAAAGGTTTTATGCGTGGCTGCTATTTTGATAGGAAATAAAAAGCAGAAGTTAGGCAAGCCAGGCTTCATACAAAAATGTTCCAACTACGTTCTAAATACTATCATTCTGATACCGTTATGATGTTGGCAATGGTAACATACTCATACTGCTCTCTGGCTACAGCAATTATAACGAATTTTATTAATAAAGAAAAGTTGATTTGATGTTTAAAAGATATATTTAGGTAAATAGATTTTCAAATGGTGCTAAAAATGATAACAAGATAATTGTAATAATTAATAATAATTGACAACATTTCATATTTTCGATCAGCTATGATAATAATAACAGTTGTTCGTATTTATGTTATTCCACACAATTCTTGTCACATGTTAGTTGCAACTATTATAATACATTTTTTTTAAACTTTGCTCCACACTAGGAATTTCTCCTGTATACTGTGGTGGTGGTGGTCGGCTTAAACGTGTTTAACCTACTTCGTCTACATCGTGATCATATTATAACAGAATCATTATAAACATAACGTAAGTCATCAAGCTTGTAATCCCGAAAGGGTTAGGCAGAGGTATAGTACACCCACCTTCAATAAATACATGCGACGATCTTCTTAGCGTGTCGATGGCAAATTTTCATTATATATTTTTGGCCCAAAATTCAGCTAAAATGCGACGATAAGTTCATATTAAAAAAAAAGATCCGATTTTGGTGATTGAAAGATATTCGAATAAAAAATAATTATTCGAAATCGATTTCTAGTTTCTCAGAAAAAGGTACATACACGTATGAAAATATATAATATACACAACATTAGTTTTAGTATATACGAAACCTGAAACACGTGTCTAGTATTTTTATGTGAAGAATCTATGTACAAAATTTCAATACTATAAGCTTGTTCTGTTACCTGGTTATCCGCACAAAAACATGGTCACCACGCGGAGATACCACGCGCGCGCGCGCGCGCGCCCCCAGCGTCGTCTTCAGCTAATTGATCATAATAATTTGGCAGTAGGTTCCTAAATGATAGCGATAGGTACTTAGTGTCGCTCGGTGTCCAACTTGTAACCTATTTTTAAATATTTTTGGGACAAAATATAACATGGTTTAAAAATGATTGGAATCGATTCAGTTACTTATTCTGAACAAACTATATTCAGGTTTACTAATAATAATGTTGTAACTTTGAAAGCCTACGTAATTATATCTCGGAATCGTGACGCTTTACAAGATTGTGTCATAAACAATACTTGTTTGTATATATACCTGCGGTTGATTAATACAGGTTCTATGCGTGGCTGCTATTTTGAAAATAAAATAGCGGAAGATATGTACACAGACTTCATACAAACATCTTCAAAGCCTTTTTTATTTAACCGTTATTCTGAAACAAGGAATGAAATATCTTAAAAAGAAACCAGATTTGAAATAATATATCGCCGTTTCATGGTAGTATAGATGAGGCCCAAATAATATAATCGAGATGTATTCGAATGCAATATTGTAAAATTTGAAATTTAATTTTCGTGATTTTGGGGATTATACGTAAAAAATTGAAATGTTGTCAATGCGGCTGATACTACCAATTAGTATATAAGTACGTTTTTCAACTAGAGATATATTTAGTTCTACCTATTAGTAAAATAAATACGCGATTCCATAATATTAAGATATTAAAAATATACTACATATTTATAAAACTTAGCATACTAATAACAATAAAATTGCCTTATTAACTTTTCAGTTATTGGGCCAATTCCTAGTAAGAAAGTAAATTCCTACTATTTGTGAGTAGGTTAGGTATATAAAAAAATTACGTATGTGTAGTCGGTTTGACGGCAGTGCTCATGATAATTGGAGGTATTGTTCGCGACGGACTCACGCTAAATAAGCAAACAAATAATTAATGGACTATTGTTTTACTCACTGTATTACTGAACCTGTCGCACAATTACTTTCAAGATAAGCATCCAAATGTTTGAATCTTTCTGATAGAATAGAACAGTTCACATTTCTTTTTAATGGACCGCGAGTTATATCTAGTACACATATATATACAGGGTGTCCGGTGTATGGATTAGGATTACAAAACTATATTCAATGAAAACTATAATATAAAGTTAATTAAACCTGCTCTTTATAGAACATGAATGCGGATTCTAGTTTAAAAAAAATATTCCATCTAAATGTTAAATATAAATATTCTCGTAACAGTAATAGCAGTATATGGCATGGCGCCATCTTGTTGAAACCATGCGTGTGAAGTGAAGGAAGGATGTTCTCTCAGTATTGGAAGAAAATAACCATTGATCATGCGCCGATAAGAATTTTCGCACTCGGAACTTTCGCACCCACAACCGAATCTAATTTTCAATGGGAGCGTCACGTAACCGACGAATATTGCACCGTGAACAAAATTTACGACGAGCTAACACAAGAATCATTTGCCTTGAAAACGCTTCGATTGCGAACGCACGTTGTTCACCAGTCCACTGCTGTGACTGCGAAATTGTGATTAAATAACCCTCACGAATGACAAATTAAAAGGTCCGTAGGCTCCGCTCTATGGTATAAGCACAGTACGAAATTTAAATCCTAACTCTGCCACCGGACACCCTTTACCTATAATGCTTCGTTAAATTGACCTCAGAGTCAGTAGCTACCTGGTTATTGATTACTTATAGTATAGTAACAACAGAACCCGGCGACGCGGTAGGTCCATAAGGAGATGGCGTGACGAGCTGGAATCTTGTCAAAAGGATTGGTCCCAAATAGCCAAAGACAGAGATAAATGGAAAGAGGGAAGTGAGGCCCTAGACCTCAGACCTTAAGCCCCCCTCCCTGCCTATACGCATATATGTATTTCAGTTTGCTCAGGATTCATGATAAATAAAAAGTTTTTAATGCTCAAGTAGTTACAAAACTTACAAGCAACTAATAAATTAACTACGGAAACTTACCAAATTAATAATCTACTTATTAGGTTCCTTGTTATTGACAAGGAACCTAATAAGTAGATGATTTTAGTGATTATAATTCCATGAAAAAATATCTGTTAAGATCGTCTTTTTTATTACCAATTTCCCTGACAGGCGAGGCGGTACGGGTACAGTCTGAACACCAATCTTTACAACAGGGTACAATTACCTGGAATGTGGAGATCAGATAGATTAATTAATCACTCCATGTAAATAAACTTCTACTTCATCTAGTTAGACTGGAAACAAATTTAGGTAGTTTAAAAAGCTAGACCGATGTTGATTATTATTGTTATTCTATTATTAAAAGTTATATTTTTCGATCTTTATGAAATATATAGTTAATTCACTAAATAAATATTTATGTCACAAATTATTTATAGGTATGTAATATTTAAAACAACGGCTGTAATCCCCGAAGGGTTAGGCAGACGTGAACCTTAATAATACGCCAACATTTCGCCAGTTATGAAGTCCCTTGTAATAGGATGCGAGCCTTTTGCCATCAACTGGGCTCAAATCCAAACTCCGTTGTTACTGTGAATTTCTTGATGGAAAAATCCCATTAACTCTTTGCTCGTTGGGAAACAAACCCAGGACCTCATGCTCAGCAATCTAGCTGGCGACCATTTGACTAACAAAGCAGTATAGTAATAGGTATCATCTTAATAATATAGTGAAAATAAATACTGGTTTATTGCATGTAAACGGAACGATTTAAGCTGTCTTTAAAATTACCTTTATTTATGATACTTTTATGAAGAATTGTCCTAAACACAGAACATAATAAGTAATATATTGTTGTCCTAATTATTATATTCTGTTGTCTGATAGTTATTGAATCAGACAATTTATGTAGTGGATATTATAATATTGTGTTCATTCATTTGATCAAAGTAATCTCTGAATACTTTTAATTATATAATAAACGTGCGAGTATACAGGATGGAAGGGACGCCGACCCACAAACAGTCACCGTGTATTCAGTACATCATTCTAAACCCTGAAATTTATCATCGGTACTTTGAAAAAAACAGCTGTTTCCTACAAAAGTGCAATACCCACACGGTCAAAATGTATGGAACTGCTGATTTTTCTTTAATTACTGATGAAAAATTTCTATGTGTGGGGGGGGGGGGTGACAGATGTCCTCAATACTTGGCAGATAATCGTTTGTGTGCCGTTATCCCTCCTACCCTGTATTTAATACTAATGTTATTTAAGTAAGTAAATATAAAATATTTATATTAGGTAAATTAAATCCAACCAATTCACACGATTACATGAATTCGCAAGAAACTTGTTTCGGTGAATTAATATAATTATATTTGTAGCATAAAGTGCCTATATTATAATAGTGTAATTTACAACGTTTTACATAAATAATAAATATGTCTCTGCACTGAAAATCACATGATACAAAATTGTTAAATATCAATATCAGCAACTAAACTTAAAACTGTTTTATGAATAATTTTGCGTAAGATCACTTATTTTTGCAATATTTCTCAACCTTTATAACTGGCGGTAATCATGGGTAGGTAGGTACCTAGATGGTAGGTATAGTTTGTCAATAAGTATACTTAGTCAAAATTCAATTGGTTGGCGGGAAAATATCTGCATTTCATTTAAAACTTAGGTATTACAAGAATTGTAAATTTAAGAGGGAAAACACGTTACGCGCCATTTCGAATCTTAGAAGATATAGGTCTTGATAGGATAAGCCGGCGCGACGATCCAATTCTCTGATCAGCCATCGCAAAAGTTGTCATAATTTAATTCAGCTGAGTTTTTTCAGCTTATCACCCTTACAAAAAGGGTTTTAAATATTTTAATACGGAGCGTGGCCTGCTTAACTTTCCGCTATTTCATCTATTTCTAAAATAGCAGCTACGCATAAAACTTGTATTAATCAATAGCTGGCATAAATACAAACAAGTACTGTATGAGACAAAATCGTCTAAAGCGTAATATCTCCGAAATGTCAGCTGACAAAGTTGTATTGATGGCGTCATCAGTGAACAGAATCTAACGTAGACAATTTATATTTCGGTAACGTGGCGGTTTTATTTTCAAAATAGCAACTAGGCATAAAACCTGGATTAATCAAAATAGCTGGCATAATACTATGTCAAAGTTGTAAAAATTATCAGGAAAAAGATTGTAACTTTGACAGCTTATATCTCGGAAACGTGACGATTTAAAAGGTTTTGTTTCAAATTTTAATTGTTAGGTTCTATGCGTAACTGCTGTTTTGAAAATAAAATAAAAAAACGGCATTTAGGCAGGCCCCTTTGCGAATGTATTGAAGTTTTTTTTAGAATGTTCATGTTCAATCATTCGTTATTTATTCTTATTTACTTTCATCCGATACGAATCCGAGAAAGGATGGTCGAATTAATAGCGGTTGTACCTACTATTTTATTAGGGTTGCGGACTAGCGGCGGCCTGACTAGGTTCGAATTCCATCTGTTCGAATCTATACATCTAGGTATACAAATAAATAAAATTTAAGTGTTAATATCAAAACTTTTTTTTTTTTTTTAGTTTTTGTTTGTCTGTCTTTCTGTCTGTTTGTTCCGGCTAATCTACGAAACGGCTGGACCGATTTAGACGGGAATTTAATTGGCAGATAGCTGATGTTATAAGATTTATTATAGGCTACTTTTATTATATTTTATAACAATTTCACGCGAACGAAAGTCGCGGGCAACAGCTAGTCAAGAATATTTTGTTCGAACCGTCATATTTCGGATTCGGATCGATGATGAATAAGCGCTCTAAGAGTTATGAACGTGTTTTTTTTATGTAACGTCACATTTAATGTATTGAGGTTATAGCTTAAGTGTTCATTTTCTTGACGAAAAGAATATTGAAACTAAACCCCAATTTAAGATCATTAAATTTAAAATTTATTTCTTAAATATGAGTACTTCCACTACGTTCGACTTGACTATAAAGAAATGTACCAATAGAAAATATTTTTTATATTTCGTTGATAACAAAGATAACAACTTACAGCGTCGACATGACCTTGCCATGATTCGAAAGCATTCTACAATCTAGTAAGACTTGAAAAAATCAGAAATGCCTGAGCCCATGAGAACTGACAATTAAAATAGTTGCAATCGTCGCGAAATAATTCATAAAATAAATATAGTTTCATAGCTTATTATCAGGTATTTGCGTCTAAACGCCTTTACAAAACTATGTATTCTTAATTTGGCAGCGCAGTGTACAGGGTTTCAACTGAGTTAAATACACGACACAGTAAGGAGATATTTGAGTTGTTTTAATTACTTACCAGTTTTCTCCATATAATGTACTGATGAATAATATTTTTACATCCATACAGTACGTTTCATCGCAACTGAGTGGAAAATGGACTCTCGGTTAAGGTCAGTAGGTCATCTACTACTTAATTTATATTTTGTGGTGGTGGTATTAATGGTGGATGTATTTGTATGGCTTCGTCCAATGTATATGTTTCATTAATGCTATAAGGTAGACAGACATTTTTAAGGCGGCAAACAACCATATTTAACCCTAAAGTAGTTAATAACTAATTAGATCTGTAATACAATTGTAAATTAACGGTTTATTATAGAACGTTTTCTGACGGTATCGTAACAATGTTAGCTTCTATATGTATAGTACAGCAAGTCCGTCTGGCCCGCTGACGTCGCTTCGGTGTCAAAAACTTGCAGCACACCAATTCGACAAGCTGCCGAATCCGTTCGAAGGTGCATTTAACAGAAAAGCTACAAAATTGCATCAAAAGCTTGTGAATAGGTGTGTCTGTGCGGACCTCGACAATTTTTATAGTATCGTTAGTTCCAGTTAAGCTTACCTACTGCACTATATGATATTATATATTATCAATATGTAGGTATTAGAAACTATTGTGAAAAACGTTCCTAGAGGTGGTGTGGTAACGGTGTAAATAATACGAAATCCAATAAGAAACTTGGACTTGTTGTAGTTGGGTCTTAGGTTCAGTCAGAGTGTAAATACGTGCGTCACCTTACGTGAAGTCTATTTTTGTTTGCTCCGATAAAATTCATTCTTCTGCCGAACCAATATTTTTATCATAATGTCAGTGTCAGAAAAGACACTCAGAATAATAAACTGCTCAGTCAGTCTATTAAAATAATTTAAGTTGATGTCAACAAGATATTGATCAAAGGTTTTCGAGTGATTAGATATAGTTTTCTATCCAGGAATCTGCTCAGTGCCGTAGAATCAAAAGGCATTATGTGTCATGAGTTCAGAGTTCCTGACTTGATAAACGAAAGGATTTGAAAAGAACGTATTAGCATTCGACTGTACCTACTCGTAGTTATAGCAAGTAATATTATATCGGTACTTCTAAAAATCGGCTTTTTAAAATCAAACCATGGTTAACGTCCACCTACAATGCGATAAAATCGTAGTTTTGTTTAGAAAACAGTAAGAAGAATCTAATGTGAAGTGAAACAGTGTTTATAGGTACTTATTATTATGTTCATTTGCCAGGAGGTTCTTTATTGGTGGCTTTGTCAACCTTCCTATTGCAATGAAACTTGCTAGTAGTATTGCTAGTTTGATAAAGTTTGTATAGTTTCTGAAAATGTGGTCAAGTAATAAGCAAAGATAAAATTACTGAAATACGTCCTGGAAAATTGCTAACTTAAGTTACACCGGGATGTCTTTTTCAAAAATATTGGTGCTCACTTTTGTTACTGAAGAACCTGTATAAAATTGTATGTTCGAATCCAAGCGTTGTAAGGCTGTGCGTTGTCAGTGAATTTAATATGTTTGCTTTTGCTCAGCGACTTACATAAATGTTGGTCATCAGTTCTGTATCGATTAGTTTGTTATGCCTAATCCTTCGGTCATCATCATAACAAATGATCTGTTTAAAATATGACGTAAAGTAAAGCGGACAAATCGACCACAATGACTTCATCCAAAAAACCACGGGAATTCATTGCGAAATAGGTACGTAGATAGGTATTTAAGTAGGCACCTACTTTATGAAAAACATGTTTTTGAATACAACATTTGTATCCATCATGCATGTTCAATTTATGCTCCTGGACTGCACAGTGAACCTATCACTGTGCAGTCCAGGAGCATAAATTGAACATACAAAGCGTTGTAGTCTAAGGAAGTTGTGAATTTATGTCAATCAAGACAGGAAATATTGAGGATGACGAGCGGAGAGCATGTTCGTTCGATGTACAGTGTTATTTTGTGCAATTTATTTGCTGGCACTTGTTTTAGACACTACCTACATGACGGCACCCGTATGCCAACCCGTATGTTACTGGTATTTTCACATATTCCAAAGGATTCGAAAGGAACCGTATCTCTAACTAGGGCAATCAAACGATAAATATTCGAGGATATTCCGGCCGCGTGGCCAAAATTTATCTGCGCAATTGTAACGCGTGAGCATTTGTCATTAGTATTACTTTTACTCAGCCCCACTACGCCCTCGCCTTCTGATATTGGGCTGCAGGCTGTCCTGACTCGACAAGCTGTGCTTACTTGTATCAAAATGTATTATTAGCTAATGCTCAATAAGCAATGAGTTTGTTAGGACAGCTGCGGTTTGGCGACCTCTGAACTAAGCGACAGTCTTGAGTCTTGCGAATAACCTTATTAAATGTGTGGGTATATGCTAATAGTGTAAGAGGTGCAGTACCTATGTGTAGTGCAAAAATCATTGAACATCACTAATTGTACAATTTGTGTGAACCATCGCGCACTTCAGTCGGCTGCAGCCACAGGGGGGATGAGATTCTAATATGCGCTTGCCTTTAGTTTTTATGGGGACTGGATGGTGCTTTCGCATAATATTTAAATAACTATTATGTCCAAATCATGGAGTGGGTGTATATGGTATAAACTGCTATGGGTTTTTTTTGCATAATTGTCTACGTACTCATCATTCGCCTTCTCCCAATGAAGGCTATCGTTTTTGAGCTCACCAGATGGTGCCACTGGCGAGTAAGGTCCTATCATTAAATCTATTTTATACTTTAAAGTACCAATAACTTCATAAAATTTTTATTTTATCAGATACATTGTCTCTAAAATTAGCAAGCATGAAATATTTAAAAAAACTTTCTTCCTCCAAGTACTAACAAATTAGATCGTATTTTAAAATCTTCAAGTCATAGAGTTCAGGAATCAGGAATGGCGCAATCTTCGTTCGCCACAATCAAATTTTTTTAGTAAAATACGCGATAATAAGCGCGCAACGCGCGAACACTATGACATCTGGCATTTCTGAAGACCTTACTCTACAGTCTACACGAACGCCTCTATCGGCGAATTCATGCTCGATAGCCCCCATTGCGTAAAATTTTTTTTGAAGGAAATCCGTAATCCATTGTTTCAATTTTTATTTGTTAATTTTATTGTTGCATTGGCAGAATGAATATAATTTTAATAGTGAGTGCGTTATGCAATTATCCGGCAGGTTGTCAATGCCTTTTCATAAGACCCTACCTTACAAAAGGAATAAGATAGATATGAATATGATACTAACGATTTTTTGTTTTGTTTGCAGGTACATGTCGGCCTGATAAGTTGACATTTCATGGAATCATCGCTTCAGTTATTTTTATACTCGAGTCCTGCCGTACCTAAACATGAAGCTAGTTTTAAGCTAGAAATATTGTTAGTGTTGAATTTTTAGATGACTTTACATTTTATAAAAACTCATTGATGTTTGAAGTAGGTTAACTAATACTTTTTGTTTTTCAACAATATCAAATGCTTAGCTCTGGAGATAAAATATGATTTGATCTCAACGGAATTTAACTAATCGATTTCATACAGAGTGAGTTATCACATTATTGTTGAACTTTCGCCACATTGTCGCAATACAGAACTGAAATAAGTAATCTTTGTTTCTTTTTTAATTCCTTGCACACATTGCAATAGTTGCTGCTCCATTCCGCTGTGAATCGCATCTGAATACAAAAGTTTGAGTTAGCTGAATACAAGTTTAACATGATGTTAATTTTCTTGGTGTGACAGATTTAATCATAATTCATCATTTTCCTCAGTGGGGGTTATCCTTTTTGCCTGTTTTGAAATATAGGTAAATAGATTTTGTTATATTATCTTTTTGCGCTTGTATTACCTTATACATATAAGATTGGGGAAATCGCCAGTTCGGCAACTACGGAGACAGATAATTAAGAGTCAGGCTTGTGCTCTCAAAATGGTAAGCTAATGCTACTCTGCAAACTAACCAACTAATTATTAATTATGGTGATGGTGATTTAAAGATATGTAGGTTAGTTGTGCTGTAAAGATTAGGTATCATTTTGTCAAAACGAATTTGTTACTATCACGAATCATTATTTTGATATTAAATTGCAATGGCAAAATTTTCAAGGTAAAGATATAAATGAGAAATGTTTTTATAGGTACCTAATGACAAAATATAACTAACTAGTTGTTGCCCGCGGCCTTCGTCCGTGTGAAATTATTATTTTAAAAATATCGGATTTGTATTTATTTTTTAAATAATAATTTGATTTATATTTTTTATTTGTTTATTTTTTTTTGCACGAAACCCTATCCTTTTTCTAAAATAAAAGTTACTCCCTATAACATCAGCTATCTACCAGTAAAAATCCAGTCGTTTCGAGATTAGCCGGAACAAACAGAAAGACAAAAACTAAAAGAATTGTTTTTTTTTGTTATAAGTACCGTATATACTTTCTTATGCATTCAGCTGTCAAATGTTTTTTTTTACCGTTTTCGCGTCGGTTTCCCTTCCACCCCGTTTTTTTATTGTATTCAGGTACCTATAGAAAAATCCGTCGCTTTTTTGTAGTCATTCGAATTTGTTCGGATAACCAGCCGTTGTTTACATGTTTTGTTTATATTTACTTAATGCGAAACTTTCCAAGCTGAATATTTTCACTATATATTTTTGACTAAATACACAAATTTTTGGTTTACTCTTACACATCTTGGGTTGAGCCGGTTTATTGTATTTTGCCGTCAAAGTTATGACACCGTCGTTTCTTTGCGTTTTCAAAAAACCGCGATTACTTGTAAATTATAAATATTTTCTTAAATATAGTTCTGTTACAAATATACACAAATTAAAAGCTACTTGTGTATGTTTATTTTACAGGCGCACATACAATAGTTTTAGAGATACACGATTCTGCAAAACGTTACCCTAGCAGGAAATGCAATATCTCGAAAACCTGAAGACGCACAACCTCCATTTTCAGTGCACTTTTTTACACAAATATAAGCTCTCTGGCCATGCACAATATTTCTCTCTCCGATCATTCGTTTAGAATTTTCCTGCTGGAAAAACGTTACCCTAGCAGGAATCGTTTTTTCCGTTTTTTTTTTCCAAAACTACAAAGCGCACAAATTTTTTTTATATCACAGCAGATTATACACTAATAATACGATCCACTCATAACACTCTAGGAGACACATTCCTGCTAGGGTAACGTACACCAGAGGAGACTGGAATACAAAAAACTTGTTGCGCCGACCCCATGTGACAGGGGCAGGAAGATGAAGATCGGTTCTAAGACTTCTAGGTCTTACCGAATGATTGCTTCTTGATCATGATACATCAAGAATGTATTTATCTAGAAGCAGGTACAAAGGTACAATAGTTGCATGGGTCGTCAATGGGTATGATGCTCTGGAATTTGCGCGCATAAAGGTGAGAAGTAAGGCCACTCAACACGTACAGAATGATATAATGGCATTGTAATAGGTATCGGTCAAATACCTATTTATATAGATTGTTATTACGAGATTAATAATAATAATTAAAAAGCCCCGACACAATAATCCTGGTTAGGGGTCGTCCATTAATCACGTGATGTTTTTTAGCAAATTTTTAACCCCCACCTCCCCCATGGTGATTCGTGGTGAAGTTTTAGACTACCCCTCCCTCCTCCCACCCAAAATCACGTGTATTTTTTTTGGTACAAAGTATCTTAAAAAAAATCAGAATATTATCTTTAAATACAGGTTAACAGGTATAATCTAATTTAATTCTGGAAAAATAAGCACCGTGATAAAAATGTCAAGGTCACGCACCGCTTTTCGGTTTAGAAATCGCGCGTTCAAAGAAAAAATAAATACACGTGATATCTCACTACACCTGCCCCTCCCCCTAGTGATATTTCGTGATTTTTTCCGAACCCCCCTCCCCCCCTTTCCAGCCTCACGTGATTAATGGACGACCCCTTATGCCTGCGCATCGGGTCAAGGTTATCATACTCATGGTATAATAATATACTTCGCCTGGTATTCTCTTCCCGTGACAGCTGGGTCACGTGATTAGCCCAAGAATACGTCATCAGTTGCGATGCGGTTCTCAAACTTTTTAGTGGGGAAAAAGATTAAAAAAATACAATGGGTAGGTACTCAATTTTTATAATTTTTAATATATCGTCATATTTGATACTTTTTGTATTTTTTTACTTTGCATCTTCTTTAGTTGATTGCAAATTATGGTTTTATTTAGTTCCCTTACTCGTAGACAGGTCCTCGTTCGAACTAAGCAGAGTACTACTTCATAATGAATTTGAGGATACAAGTCCTTTGTGGCACCATGAACAATCCGAGTCGTGAAAATGAATTTCTCATCGTACAATGATTCACCGTGATATTTATTAAATTCTCTCTCCATTACATCAGCAACCTTGATCAATTCTTTGCAAGGGTAAATTAGTTTTCCCTTCGACACAAAAAAAAATCCAATCACAAGCGTCTCGTCTCCAAGATGTGGATATTTTCGTAAAAGCCTGAAAGCGACGTTACCGCTTATATATTTTAGACCTTGATCTCCGATTTCTTCAGCAGCAATTTACGTTTCGATATTTTTAAGTAATAGGTTTTCTTCATTAGTCGGAATATATGAACTAAGATCGTGATTAAAGTCTACAGCATCTTCGCTCACTTCATCGATATCCATTTTCATTTCTATATATTTTTTAGTAACTGCTCTTCATCTGCATTCGGTTTATACGTGCTGAGATCATTTTCGATTGATGAGATCAAATTATTATCTTCGAGCTCATTGTCGTCATTGTTAGATTTTACGTATCCATTTAATACTTTCGTTATAATAGAATCATCTTTACCATCTTCCAGTGGAGTTACTAAACAGGATATGTCAGGATCAACGCGAGTGTTGCTTGTATATTTGAATACATCTGCAGAATGTTTTCCGAGAATGTATCGTTTTAGTCGGTGTTTAAACGAAAGGCCAGTTCGGTGGTCGTTAGTAGCACCCATGCCTCTTATGAATGAGAAAAAATTCTCCAAAATGTCCTGATTCAATCGGAAGGTTAAAATATACTCAAAATTTGAACCTAGCCTTTCCTGAAGATCAGCTTATAAATTCGGAAGCGATTTATTCGAAATTCAAATACCTCTTTGAAAGGGGAACTTTTTTGATTTATTTTTACCGGTTTTTGTATTCTTAATTAAATCATTCATTTTTTCTATTGCTTCATTTTGCAATGACAGGTTTAAACCGTATTTCAAATTTCCGCCTCTCAAATTTTAGCCTGGCATTAAAAACGTCAAACCATTGATTGAATGTTTTTAAAACTTGTGATAGCTGAAACCAGTTTTCATCTGGCAAAAACTCTTATTGACCACACCATTGTACGGCTAAAGCAGTTGTGTTCGAGAAAAGTAGAGCAGGCTGTGCCTTTTGTCTTTGTGAACCTTTTAAATTCAGGTGATTTGGTGTGCGTTTGTGTGCATATGTTTGTGTCACATCGTATCTTTGATTAATAACTTGTTTTCATACTGAAAACCAAAATCTATAATATGGTTTCTGGCTAATTTCAAATTCATTTATTTCGTGAACACAGGGTGTATACAAAAGATGTTATAAATAATTCAATAGGTGCGGTACATCAATGAACAAGTGAACTTTTAAATTATCGTGTGATGGATGTTTGAATCAATTTTTTTGATCTTTTTCTATGCCAATGTTAAGATCTCTTAGTAGCCCCTGATTTCTGCGACCAATATCACAAGTTATTGAAACTACAATTAAATTAGCGTTATACAATATTTTTATCAAATCCATTATTATACCAGTGGTCATATTTTTATTAAATTTATAAAAAATGGGTTGTTTCCATTTTCCGCATAAGCCACGAGCCATGACGCATTGGCAAGTATTATGTGGTCCAACTTTTTGCTCATTTTTTCTGTCGATTTCTACTTTATTCAAAATATAAATTTCATCAAAAGACAATGCTATGGTCATCTTTAAGTAATCCTTGAGTTTCCGTGAAATCCTTAGCCTTGAATTGCATTAAAGTGATTACATTTTCTAATACACCCTCCTCCTCAATCTCGAATTTTGTTGCCAACTTACATAGCGTTGAGAATCCTGGCAGTGGAATCCCGACAAAATTCCTCATGTACCTATAGCCCTTAGGACTTCTGAATGTGATTGCGGCTGCAATATCATCGGCAGACCATCGAATACGACACTATCGGAGCAATTTAAGGTACGAATTTGACCTGGAGTGAAAATTTGTTGCAACTTGTCGTTTATGACTTGGTTCTTATTTTTTATTGTTATTAAATCTTTATATTCCGAAGCAAGAATGGTTACGGAGTTTGAACTGAAACAGAAAAAATAACATAATATAAAACACACTAGCTGTATCCGGCAAGAGTTGCAATGCAGCTTTTTCTACGTACTCCTTGTATTTTTACTACTCTACATCTACCTCCTGCCTACTACCTACCTACAACATAACTACTACAAAATGTATGCAAATATTGTTAAAAAAATTACCATATTTCTATTGTTTGGGTTCCTACACAGCGGGTTCCTGTTTGGTTTGTTTGAGTTTTTACAGAGCATGCGGTTTCAGAATTATTAGTTAGCTCTTTACAATCAGTAATAGGTAGGTCAGGTTGTATGTATTTTGTGACATTATCCGAACTAAAACAAAGAAAATAAACATTTGGCAACATTCAGATAGATTTGAATCAAATAAGTCAGTCACGTCATACTTGACATGAACGAATAAGTTTAAAAATCACTGTATCTTCTAGATATGCAAACACAAACAGCATAATAAATTTTAATATATTTACCTGTTACCTGTCTATTATTGGTTTAGCGCATGATGAAGGTTGTGCGATTTAATTTATCATATGAATTTATGTCATATTGAATTTATGTGCAAATAAGGTACAGCGTCCAGTTTTAACTTCCTACATTTTCTTGGCGATTCGTTCATCAAAATATGCCTCAATGACTTATGATAGTCAGATGATAAAAAACGAACTGAACACACTCTACCTGAAAGTTGAAAAATAATCATTATCTCTCAACCATCTTATCACATTAGAAAGTAGGAAAGTAAAGGGTAACCACAATTACTAACCTTAGCCTTGGCTGTATGGGCTAAGATCCCTTAGCCTGTCCTTAATTAGGACTAAAAAAATAAAATCACTACAAAACAATTGTTGTAAAACAAATAACAAAGTCACCCGCCGCGTCTGTCTGTCTGTCTGAACATGATAAAATGGACCAACATAATTTAGTTCACGACGAAAACCTAATAGAACGCAATTAACTCAACTGAAATAAGTCAAAAACTAGTTAGATAAGATTATGTTCGGGCGTACAGCCGAATTGGCACAACCATGCCTTATAATATGGAATTTACAACGATAAATATGTAGTAAGGTTCATACCAGTTTTTATAGATGTTTTCCGTTTACAATATTGAAGCCACGCATTTGCGAAAATCTCTTCTTTGGGAAAAGAAAAAAACCTTATTACACCGCCTTTTTTGCTTCTGTTTTTACAGCATATTATGGAACAATTAACCATATTTCTTGTGTAGGTTCACAGTACCTAAAAAATGTTTGGGAACCACAGAATTTTGCTCAACGAGCGAAAAAACGCTATAGATATGAGCGACACGACGATAGCGATGAAAGGATGTTTTGTCACTGTGTGTTATTGGATTACCCGAGCAAAATGCATTTTTTAACTTAACAAAGCAATTATGTACTAATAATTCCAAATGTAAATTAATTTAAAACTAAATAGATTAATCACACTAGTTACTAAATAGTTAAGCTAGTTAGTAATTTATTTTATTTTCATTCACTAAATGAGAAAGTCCCTAAATTTACCGAAAAGGACAATCAATGGTAACACTTATCGTGACGTAGTCTTGGGCCATCGTGGGAAGAGAATACCAGGCGAAGTATATTATTAATTTATTATAACATGATCATACTTTTGTAATACTTAGCATTGACAAGTAACAGGAGTATATATCTTCATCAACTAGAAAAGAGGTGTTGATTTTCAAACGGCTGACCAGATTTTCTTGAAATATAGTTAAGAACACTCTCGATTAAGACATTAGACACTATTCAAACGAAAAAAATACTTAAAACAAAATCGGTTCATCCGTTCAGGAGTTATGATTCCACAGAAAGACATACAGATACACAGTTCAAACTTATAACACCCCTCTTTTTTGGTCGGGGGTAAAAAAGAGGAATAATCGTTATCATCATCATAAACTTAAGTCACCACAAGGCTAATAGCGATACCAAATGTCGCTATCACAGCAAACAAACACACCGACTGAATCTGTAACTTGGCGACGCATTGCGACTAATTAGCGATTAAAATTGGAACAAAACGATTATCACTCAAAACAAACGCCCCGGTATAGATGCTGTATCCACTGGAAGGCATAGAGCCACCAGAAGTTCGCAGAGCAGTGGTAAACTCAATTGAAAGAGCCAAAATGCAACCAAAATAACATCTGCGTGCCACAAAGGCTAAAAAATCGTAAGTTTTTTTAAAATATCACTGGCGAACGCTCGAACGAAATACTGAAGCTGTGGCGAGCAACTGTTTCCCTACCCAACCCATTCATGTCACTTGCTGAAAATCTCCATCCGGACACGAGCTGTCATGGTTGACCTGAACTTCTTTGAATAGACTCCGGACACAGGTTGGCCGAAGCGAGGAAAACCTCTTCAGGTGTAGATTCATAGATGACTCTGCCCTGAAGTGTAAATTTGGTGTTGCCCTACAAACGGTGGGACACTTGATATCGTGTTCCGCCAGTCCTGTTGTTTGCACATCACAGGAGCTGATGGACGCTACTGAAAGTGGTAAACTCGTTGCCAAATTTTAAGCTGACTCAATTTGAATTGTCGTCGACACGCTAAGAAGATAGTAATAAGGTGCCATATTCATAAATTAAACTCTTCACATGCACAATATAGGCACTCTACTAGTTATATAACAGTAATAGTAGTATATACCTAGTAAAAAGACTAGTTAATATCATGACCACACCTACGACATCTCTCATGATGCCATTTAGAAAATGCGTTTTTTGACGAAGAAGTATTTGTCCTTCAAACGTACGAGTAGCTCGAACTGAGCACTTATTTTGGTAGTCAAGTTTATAATTTGCACGAGTTATTCAATACTAACTTTCTAATATATGATAACAAGCAGTGGGCCTGATGGGATTTCTAATCGGCATAAATGACGAAATTCCATTTAAACATTCAGAACTCAATATTTAGTTCTCACCTTAATTATTAGGGAACTCTTGTGCGAAATTTAATGCTTTTAGCAAGAACCAATGGTCAATGCTGTGCTTGGCTTCTCAGTATTAATATTTTGTGTCCCTTCGTCCAGCATACTCACCATGGAATCCTGATATTTCATGAATGTCAAAAAACTGTTCTGAAATAGTGCTAAATAGTGCCCAAAGGAAAAAAATAGTGCTCTTGTACTTGCGAAGTTATAGCCATAGTTCGATGAGTATGCTGGACGAAGGTTTCGCCCAGCATACTCACCTCCGTCCGGAGAATCTGTATACGCTTCAAACATAATTCATACTTCAAAAAATAGTTCCCAAATAGTGCCAAACGGTGCCCAAAAAGAAAAAACAGTGCTCGAATAACTTCGGAGTTATAGGCTTCGTTCAGTGAGTATGCTGGGCGTAGGTTCTACGCCCAGCATACTCACCTCAGTGCGCGAATATCGAACGAGCTATAGGTACAATTTACGTCTCAAAAAATTGTGCTTGAAATAGTGCCCAATATCAGTCCAATTTTTGCTTGACTTTTGACCTAGAAAACCATTAAATTTGATTGTAAACTTCTACATACATTACATTGAGTACAGTCGAATACAATATTATTAACTTTCTTTCTAACAATTTTTGTCTTGTGTAAATTATTAATTGTCTATGTAAGGGAGTATTTACTTTAGAATCGCAATATTATTAATTACACATTATTTTAATAATACTTTATAATAATATGATTAAGCCTTCGCGCGTCGCATGGGACCCCGGTAGCTAGGAACAATGATTTTATATATTTTGTCTAGATCACGGCGCTTGAAGGATTAAGATATCAAATGAAGTAAA
The DNA here is from genome assembly GCA_910589295.1 of Noctua janthe. Classification (NCBI taxonomy): domain Eukaryota; kingdom Metazoa; phylum Arthropoda; class Insecta; order Lepidoptera; family Noctuidae; genus Noctua; species Noctua janthe. The sequence continues at coordinate 12,216,573 of OU342552.1, forward strand.
TCATGCATGAAAAATAAAGTTGCTGTTATTAATGCTTACATTACAACTGACAAAATTATTCAAAATAATCATTTTCCGGATCAAGGACGGTACCACAACGTTTACGGAATTGACCTGTATTCCTCATGTGATAAAGTTCAATATAGTGTGGCAGTAATGGATGCACGTACGGTCAATAGGTATGGGGCTTACGACGCGCGGCGCCCGCGACGCAAATGAATATGTTTATGTTTAAATACTAGATGGCGCTGCCCTAACATCTTACGATTATTAGACAAGACTGATCTGTATTTTGAAGGTGATAAGGGTCCATTTTGTGTCACAAAGCAATCGAAACGAACAAGCGCTTCTCAGTTTCTTTGTTTGTTTACTTCGTCGCACATCATTATAATAACGCCGGCTTTTGAGTTTGACTACATAGTGGGTTGCAAAACCAAACAATGTGTTGGTGATGTCATTATTTACCTATATAAAATTGTGTATCTAGTACGTAATCAATATAGGAGCTGCACCCAAATCAGTAAGTATATTTCAATTTATAATAGTGGCATTTAACTAAATTGATTTTACACTCATTCATTAATTGCACTGTAAAACTAGGTAGCAAGCGAGTTGTTTTTTACAAAAACACGTTCATTTTTTCGTTGAATATGACACTGTACACTTAAAATTAAGGACATGCTTAAGAAGTTTTAAAAATGGGTACCTACTTAGTTACTTTTTTAAAGGTTTGATGTAGGTAGGTACACACATAATAACGTAATGTAACTTGTTTGTTTATCTAATTGGATCTCAAATACCTATTTATATACCTACTTCTGCGGAGGCCTGGTTTTATCCTCCAATTCTACTGGAAATGAAACACTGTCTTATTTGCTAGGATATAATTTACTTTTCTTCAATTTTTTTATTACAAGCTTGTCCTCGTTACCCGTCAGGATCTGTTCTCGTCTTAAGTTCACGTTAGTTACATTTCAATATCGAAATAGGTAGAATCAGTCAGCGCGAGCGTCGGTAGTAAGTATAAACGTAACTATAGAATTAACACAGATGTATTTTTTAGATAATATGACGTGAAGTGAAGACTATTACCGATTGTCATCCGGCGAATGCACTTAAACTTTTAAGTGTCGTCAACCTATTCATCACATTTTCTATGGGAGTTGTGACTTCGGGAAATCGTCTTCAGCCTCGTGTTTTGCCCCTTCGCTATTTATAATAGAAATCACGCTAAAATAATGGAAAACACGTAAGTGCTTAAGTACCTTTAGAGGAAGGCTGGAGCCTGTCATACCTATATTAAATTATTTAAATACGTGTTATTTTCAGATTATCTTGAAGACACAATGTTTACCACGTTAGAAGACAACTTTTTCTGACTCGTACTGCGTGAGCGGTGGGGCCCGTTATGTTTTTTACATCTATAGTTGGTATTTTCAGGTAATATAGGTAGTATAAGTACACAAGTGTTCATAATGTTATTGATGTTGATTTATATGTTAGTTAGTTAGTTGTTATTTCATATTATGTTAATATTGAAAACAAATGGCATAATAATTTGTGATAATTCTTGTGAATCTAACGACATGGATCAGCAAGGAAAACGAGGGCCTAAACCAAAGGTTTCATTAGAAACGCAAAAATTAGTAATTTCAGAATTCAAAGATGACTTTTTTAAAAATATAATACGCTTAAAGTTTCATTCATTTATTATTATTTATAAAATATATAATAATGCATTTAATCGAAAGTTTCTGACATGTGAGAAAATACCATAATTATTTCCAATAACATGAAGTCTACAATTAGAAAGTTTAATATTTTTGTCCAAAAACATGTGTCGACGACTGTACCCCATTTTACGTTAGTATGTAGAAGTTTACATTAAAATTTAATGGTTTTCTAAGTCAAAAGTCAAGCAAAAATTGGACTGATATTGGGCACTATTTCAAGCACAATTTTTTGAGACGTAAATTGTACCTATAGCTCGTTCGATATTCGCGCACTGAGGTGAGTATGCTGGGCGTAGAACCTACGCCCAGCATACTCACTGAACGAAGCCTATAACTCCGAAGTTATTCGAGCACTGTTTTTTCTTTTTGGGCACCGTTTGGCACTATTTGGGAACTATTTTTTGAAGTATGAATTATGTTTGAAGCGTATACAGATTCTCCGGACGGAGGTGAGTATGCTGGGCGAAACCTTCGTCCAGCATACTCATCGAACTATGGCTATAACTTCGCAAGTACAAGAGCACTATTTTTTTCCTTTGGGCACTATTTAGCACTATTTCAGAACAGTTTTTTGACATTCATGAAATATCAGGATTCCATGGTGAGTATGCTGGACGAAGGGACACAATATTTTTACGTTTTTTTAGGTTGTTCTAAAACCGCCAAAAATCAGAATGCAAGAGAGATGTTCAAAAATCGTTTCTTTTCGGTGGGTATCTAAAAATGCCTTTACCCTGCATTGGACATAAATAGTTTCAATTTAGCTGCTTAGTCGAAACGTTACGTGGCGCGAACTGCTTGCAGCAAATCGACTTGATTAGAATACAGTGGTGATAATTTATACTCACTCGAAAGAAGATGAAACACGTTCTGCACGTAAGGTCAGACAAAATATAATGGCAAACTGCGGCTACATATGATGGGATATTAAATGAAAAGCGATTTTGTATACAGTTTTTAATGAATATATAATAAAAACCACGTCAATACACGTACATACATGTTAAAAATGTGATCCACACAAAAAGTAATTAATTAATTGTGCCACTCTCAGTGCATCAATTTAGACAGACAAACTTTATGTTAGCTCGCTAAAGCATAATTTACACACTTACGTAAATGTATGCAATGTTATTATATAAAAAAAGAACCAATACAGCATCAACTTTTGTATGCTATCAAAACCATAGAATTGCATAACACAATTAGTAGCACAACATGATAAAAGATAGCCGTGACTTGACGTAAGCATAGTCAGGTAGGAGTGCTACATTTGTAACTGTTATTTGTTTTATTTTTAACTGTTACTGTATGTTTTAATAACTACAGTTCACAATCAAGAGGTCAAAATATGCAATAAAAAATCATAATACCTTAAAGTGTTAAGCTGTGACGGAAATAAGTTTTTACCTAAGAATAAGCCCGAAAATGATATTCGGCAGTGACGAAATATTTCATACAAAAATAATTATTTGTGCTGACAATAATTAACTAGATACAAAAAATATTATAAATGCGTTTCTATAAGAAAATGTTTCTCTCTTACCATTCCTCCTAAATCTAAATAAAATTTGTTACAAAATTAACCTTAAAATAATCTAGTATGGCACAAACAGCCAAGACAGTTGAGGTAAAAATAATTCAAATCACTTAAAACCATTCTTAATATCAAATATGTAAGTAATAAAGTTACATAAGAGATTATGTTACTAAAGGTACTTTAAGAGCTGTATTGATATCACTGACCTGACGTGGGAAAAAATCTGATGCTAGCGCCAAATTGAAAATGAAATGCAAAATACTGCAAGCTTATGCAGTCTAAGAGAAAGAGATTCACTATTGCCTTAATACATACATACACACATACATGCCACAACGAGAAGGCAGATACATAATTATATCAAAACTGGGTTAAATATCAATCACATACAAAGTGATTTAAAATTTGAAGCTTTCAGAACCAAACGCAAGTTTTTCAGTATTAATTTAATAATGAGTTAAATACGAAAGAACTATAATCTTATCATAGCTCTAAATACATAGAAGGTTACAAGGTAGAAACTAAATAATAGATCAAACAGTATGTACACGCAATTATAACAATTTAACATTATGGACCTGAAAGAATTGAGTAGTTTTACCGAAACAAACACAAAAATTGATTATAAATATTTACTTTCATACAAATAAGTGGAAAACTACCTACATATGTAGGCAGTAAACTTTTTAGAAAAGGACATCAATAATGTCTACGAACTTTGTTAATTACAATAACTATTAGAATTTCTAAACTGCACTTTTTGAACACCAAATATTTTCATATACCCTAACGACAGTTTAGCTAATTAAAAAAATATAGGTATCATTTTTGTATATAACAGTCATTTGTAATTTTCTACCTTCAGAATAAGTAGGCTTTTTGGTCATAAATTGTGTTTTTTAATGTGCACTTTTTAGTTTTGCCGTTATTTGTCCTAATAAAAGAAAGAAAAAAATTAAAAATTCTGGCGAGTTATGCTATATTGCCACGTACCGTACTTGGAGAGATAGATTTTATTGTATTTTAGCGATCTCATAAAATATGACAAATGTGACGACATGTAACGTGTATTCTTTAGGTACGCGCGTCAACAACTTGCTTTGCGGATTGCCAATTCTTAATACGATTGCACTAACCATTCTTTACAATTTAGCCCAACTGAATTCTTGTGACATGTTTGCAAAGATAATAATTACTAAACGAGAATGCCCGACTAATGCCACTTGCTTAAACAAATTAATAAAAAAGGTCTTGACGTATCACTAGCAGATAAACCCAATAGTCTGTTAGTACCTGTAAACCTAAGTATACATTAAGGCCGGGGCACACGATGCGTTGCGGCGCCGCACTGTAACAATTTCCCCGTTTCGGCGGGCACTCGAGCGGTGCGGCGCCGCAACATTGTTATGTCGCAGCGGCGCCGCCGGCGCCCCAGCAGCGTTGGACAGTCTTAATAAAAAATGGCTCGAAAAAGACGTCTCCTGTTGTTAAAACCTGCATCAAACGATACGAAAACGAATCGAACGAAACGTGAGAGCGTGTGCTCTTCCTTGTGTGACGCATAAACAACTGAGCGGTGCCGCTCCGACGTCGCAACGCATTCACCCCTCCCCGCCTCGTCTCGGCGGTTGCAAGACCGGTGCGGCACCGTAGCGTATCGTGTGACATGCCACAGATATTTATATGTAAGACGACGCAGCAACACTGCTCCGGCGCCGCGCCGCCGCCGCAACGCATTGTGTGCCCCGGCCTTAATGTGTACTTAGGTGTAAGGTACACGGATACAAAGAGCTCATTTTTTAACTAACATAATTTGATCGACTGACGATAAAGCCACATATTTATAGTGATGGAGGTTTTAAAACATTAATTGCCGATAATTCTATACCACCGCCTTATCCATACAGTAGATGAATACACAATAATCGTGAGGGGTATGTCAAACGAAGGAACGTTGGACCACAGTTAAGGTGCGGACAAATTGAATGCAGTTAGTTATTTAATAGTTTGAAAAAAGCTAAGCTAACTGCTTTTTGATATACGAGGTGAGAGCGAAACGGCAATATAAATAGCTATAGCTCTAAACTTGACCGCGCCCTAAGTATACTTCTGACATTTTAAATCAACCTCCTTGAAGCTTGGTTATTAATGGCCTGAAAAAATAAACGGCAAAAGCGTTACAACCGTCTGCAAAAAAAAAATTATGCCATCATAACATTCATCAGACTCCGATAAGGGAGAGGAACAAACTCAAATTAATTAAAATCTAGGTTTAATAAGTTGGGCTCCGGGCTCCACTCAAAGCTGGTGAATTGGACACATTTAACTTTCTACCACAGGTTCGTGTTACATTAAAGAATTACAAACTGACATTATTATGCATGGTTTCTGGTAGTAAGGTTAGAATCGTTGTAACGTTTTTTTATCATTATCAATCTTTTGGCAAAGACGATCTTTCAATAAACTGTATGGAGTAGGTGGTAATAAGATTACAGTGCTGGTATTAACATTGTTCTCATTTTCTTAGTCAAAATACAACGAATTAGTAAGAAACTTAATACGAATTTATTAATTTTGCTTTGGTATTTCTTTAGAATAATATTCCAAAAGTGGCACTAAGGTCGAATAATGATTGCATATCTATCTTATTTTAATACGTAAATAAATTTTAAATCAAAATAAACGCAGGTAGGTAGGTAGGTATATGTAGTAAGCAGCTTTTAAAGTGCGCGAACACCCTGAAAAAAAATAAAACCGTTAGTAATGTTGCTACAATTTTAAATTTTCTGGAAGATTAATCGAAACATTGTAATGCTGAAAACAAAAATCGACTTCTTAAACAATTTTGCCATGCTATTGCAAAAAAAATAGCGAACATAATTAATCACCGTTTATCAGTACAAGTCATGCGAAACAATTTCCCAAACATCGATTTTTTCGATTTTGTATTATTGATAGTCCGAAATATAATTATGTTAAAACTTTTAATTACGACCTAATCACCTAGAAGTTATTAAATACTACTATGTGATTAATTCATTTTTTTATTTTTTTATTTGAACAGAGTGGAAAGGACACCGACGCACAATCGGTTCCCGAGTATTCAGTAGGTACATCATTCTGAACCCCGCGACGTAGATTTTGTCTATCGGTAATTAAAAAAAAACAGCAGCTTCCTACAACACGATCAAAATGTATGGACCAGCTAAGTTTTTTTTTTTAAATTAGGGGCGACAAATTTTTATATGAGGGGTCCAAAATGATGTACTGAATACCTGGTAACCGTTTGTGCGTCAGTGTATCTTCCACCCTGTAGAAAAATGGTCTATTGTAAAAGTACAACTTTACGGTTGTAAAAATGCCAATCAGATTTCAAGGAACCTGACAGATAGATAAGAAAAATTAAAATACCGGCGATCTGTGGCTTATTTATCGCACCGATATTTTTACATTATATGCACACAAAACTATGAGCTATTCAAATAAAAGTAGGTATATTTCTTCACGGTCCTATACTTAATCTAAGTAAATATTGAAGCGATACGGAACACCGACTATGAAATTAACTTTTTTTTTCAATTATCGCACGAGTCTTGTCTATTATCTTTTACGAACATAATGCTAAAAATACAAGCAAATTTTTGCTAAGAACTAACCGAAGTTGCGATTAGCATTCTATACCAATCATGGGTTGCTAAATTATATAGTACTACTGCGTATCGTAATAAGACTACTGTTATACACGAACAATAATTGAATGACATACTACTCATACTTCAGTTACAGAAGCAGATATAAATGTTGCTTATCAAATAAAATAGAACTATAAATAATAAACTTAATTAACTAGATTAAGTATTAGTATATTTTAGAAAATCGCTTACCAACCTATTGGGCACCGTGCACCGCCGCAAGCATGCAGACAAAGAATTCTACATACTACATGCAACATTATCATTATCTACAGCAACATAAAGTGAAAGCGTCATGAATTCATGATTCCTCTGCTGGATGCTGCAATTATAAGGATGGCCTCACCTTCATGAGCATTAGGTAGACGTCTAGTATAATCTATTTTGCGCAGTTATCGCTGCTTTCTCGCGGAGTCTCCGCGAGCGGTAGGCGTCGGTAACGTGGGCGGCTCCAGCGTAGCCTGCCCGTGCGCCACATTGACAACGACACATTAGTCAAGCAAAGCGTTAGATACCAGCATTATCAACCGTATTATGTCACTAGACTAATCCATAACAATCAACAGTTATTTGTAAACAAAATAGATGAGTTGTGATCAATCAAGGCATGTTTAGGTAAACAATTTAAATCATAGTACGTAATCAGATCGATATTCTTTATATGTGATTAATATAAGACCCTGCACATGATACTAATCAGAGCCACCAATTATGTTCCGGCCAAGTTGTGTTCGATAGAGACTCATTAAAACAATTCTTGTTTAGGTATGCGCGCCTAGTTATCAACATGTAATTATGTTAGCGATAAATAAATAACAAGCTAACGCTAGGTTACCAACTACGTTCAAATGATAAACCAGTCTGAGTTAAAATGCTAGGAGGATAAATAAACAGATAACAGTAGTGACGGGAAACAAGAACGCGAATCACAATACATTGCATCACGCTTAATGTAAACTATAATTAATGTACTAAACACAAGTGCATACTATAGTGTATAATAATCTTGGTCTTATTAGCGGTTAGGGAGCAGCTACTTTAATGATTTTTTTAAATGCTATTCTCTACTACGATGGCACTTATTAATGTATCAAAGGTTTCGACCACAGATTTTGTTTAGACTTTATTATTCACTAGAAAATGTTTTATATCGATACATTTAATGGAGTTTATAAATATTTCTCTTTATTTCTTGCTTTTATAAAATAAAAATAAAATTGTAAAATTTCTACCCGTGACAATCCATCGTTACACCTTAACGTCAGTATTTGCTTCGGTTTAATTATATTAAATACAGCTAAGTATATATATTTTTTGCGTCTTTATTCTGAGATCTGTATATTTAAATATCTTACTGACCATTATATAACTCAAGTCTAGAAAATGTCATAGGTGATTGATAAGCAAGGTCATTTCCAAATATGACCTTAGCGCGATAAAGAATCGTGATAACAGATTTAGTATTAAATTTGTAGCGATGCGTTATACATAACAACTTTTTATCTGAAATTAGCAAAGGGGAAGAACAGGAACGTAGTCATTGGATCCATGCAATTTTCAACGGTATTTTTTGTTCTCATGTTATTTCGTCTGAAGTTGTTCTTAAGGTTACTTTTATCTTCGATAATTCTTAGCCACGATTACAGATTACCATTTAAATCATAGCTACGGATCCTTAATTTTAATAAGACGATTTTCAGATGCTATTAAACAATACTGATGAAGGTGAAGTTATGATACGGAAATGTATAAGAAATGGAAATAATCAGCGAACAGATAAATATATGTATGAACAGGTGTTTGAATAATGAGTCTATGAGTAATTAATACGCTTTTAAAGAATATTAATCTATGTAATTATATTTGTTTCAGGTACTTATTCGCTTTCGTCGTTTATTAGCTAATTTACGACCGATAAAATTAACTATAAAAAATACTTGTTTGTAGCTACATTTTACATCCGTAGTCTAATGACATGACAACACTGTCACTGTGCAAATGTTACTGACTGTCATTAAATATATATGTGTAATATTATTTTTTATTGATTATTTTAATGTACATGTGTTTTATATGTTTTTAATTTTTATATAATGTATGGTAAATGAATTAATAATTAAGGTGCCATAATCATGTTTCAATTATTTAATTTTAATTAAACGATAGGTACTCGACAAGTCGGACTACGCATAGTGTAGGGTTCCGTACTCGGTAAATGCATATGTACCTATATATGCATAATAATATAAGTTTGTTAAACGACAGTTATTTTTGCGATTGTAATCAAATATGTATCGAATTTCAAAAACGATTGATTTAAACAAATGGATTCCGGTCCACATACAATAAACAGTTGCGCAAATATTCGAATTCAATAATTGTTTGTAAAAGAAGTAGCTTTTTTGCAAATAAAAAAACAAGTATTATGCCAGCTGGCAGACATATTCATGGACTAGTGACAGCAGCAACATCTGAAGTTAATTGCTTTTCCCCAGTATTGATTTGAGTGCCCAATAAAATATCTAAGTAAAACCTACATCAGACTAGTATTATTTCCAGCTTGATTTCCTTCGTTAACACTTAAAGAGGAAAAGCCAGGGTCGGACTGGCCATACAGTCGAGCTGGCGTTTGCCAGCCGAGCCCGAGCCTGCGCGGCGCCCCGCCGTCCCGGCTTTCGGGGCTTGCCGGAAGCCAGGTAACATAAGGGGGCCCCCTAACATAAGGGGGCCCCCTATGCTATAATATAATTATATCGTTGTTAATTAATAATTTGTATATTTCATAATTTTCCGATTTTATGCTTACTTTATCCAGTCTCGGGTCGGGGCTTTTGGTTATCCACCCGGGCACTTCCGGCCCCGGGAAAAGCTAGCGGCGCTCAGCCCATACAAACGTATTCCCCTGTTTTCTCTCTAGAAAATAAAACTAGGGAATACGTTTGTATGGCCTAAGCGCCGCTAGCCTTTCCTCTTAAACAATCGCGCTCTGGTTTGTGACGAAAACACAGTTCGAGATAACTCCGTGTTTTGTTCAAAACGTAAAAAAAATTAAGTGTGGTTAGGTACAGAATATATTCACTTATATTTTAGCTAAATGTGTCCGAAACGAGGTTGACCTTTTATAACAATCGGCTTGACTCCTATAATTTTGTGATGCTCATTTTGGTTGCTCCCTAGTTTAGTTCCGCTATACCACATATATGTTTAAATCGATAGAATATTCCAATGAGGGTAAAATAGTCGTAATGTTCTAATCCTCAATAACTGATAAATATTAAAAACAATAAAGTGTGCCACACAAACTTGCACAGTAAAATGGCTGGGTTAATTATTAGAGACAGTGTTCAAGCGTGTTACAGTAAAACATGGCTTTTAATGAACGTGGATGGAGGAAGGTCTTGTGACATGAATGTTGACACTCTACAGCGTGTATCAGTAAGTTGTGCTCATAGGCTATGGAACAGACAATCAAATTGAACCACTTTCTTCATGGGAACAAAAACTTAATCGTGAAGAAATAATCAGTTGTCTCATACAGGGTCGAGTAGGTATATTGATCGATATTTGGTATGCTGATTATTATTATTTCGCTATTACGACATGGGTGTATACCACACCCTTAAATATATATATTATATCTTTTTTAATAAACACCATTCTGATGCACGTTGTATATCACCGTTTATTAAGTCCGGACTGCAGTATTGAGTGTGTAACAAACCTTGGTGATGTCGACTCCTGTAATTCCCTTGACGAGTTCGGGGATGCACTGCACAATGCTGAGGACTTCCCCGGTCAGCTTGGCGGCGCCCACCTCTCCGCCGCCGCAGGACACCATCGTTACCTTGTTCACTTGCGACAACGGAGCCGCTACCTCCGCAGCAACCTAAACCGAACTAAACGTGATTAAAGGAACTAACTTTTACGTAGCATTTTTAAAATGACAAACATGTTCGAAGAAGGGTTCTGTTACTATCATTATTTCGATGAGTTTACTCGGGTATTGGCACTTTCGTCTATACGGGAGATATGAAGAATTTATGGTCACAAGCACCAATATGTATACAGTTAGCAACAAATAAATACTTTTTCTTTCTCTCTTTTCTTTATGAAATTGGCCTTTTGTCAATATTACAATAAAAACAGTTTTCGAATGCATGTTATTATTCATGAATATAACATTGGAAAAGTCTGTCCTGACACCACTGCAACTAATCTTTACGTGCTCTTTTGCCCTGGGTAGTGGGCCGTACATCGGTATCCAACTAGATCACCCTGTAGTGGATCCCAAGGTAACGGCGCTGCAGACAAACTTGTCCAGGCTAACCAGCACCTACCATGCATAACGGAACTAATAGGAGTGTTTTTACGGATAATGATGTCCACATACAATGTGTTGGGGTGTGGTTCGCTGGCTTGAATGCTCTTTGACACACCCCAATCTATATTCAATAAGAACGTTAAAGTTTGTATGAGCAAATCCGGAGTAGAACTATTGTAAATAATATCATAAATCTTCTCTCAGACACAAAAGAGAAAAATCATTGTCATAACAATTTTATTTACCTTAGGTAAAGTCTCGAGCATCATATCGACCATCGCAGCCGATCCGTACTCCTTCCAAGCCTCTGCCTTCTTGGCCATCTGTTCCGCATCAGCCACCGCCTTTGCCTTGATAGCGAACGCCTCCGCCTACAGTATAAACATAAAAATGTAATACAGCCATAATCGCAAATGTACTAGAGCACATTAAATCAGTAATGGTAACTGCAGTCATCATCATCTGCCTAGCGTTTTCCAACTATGTTGGGGTCGGCTTCCAGTCTAACCGGATGCAGCTAAATACCAGTATTTTACTTGGAGCGACTGCCTATCTGACCTCCACAACCCAGTTAGTACTGGATAATAAGATACCCCTTGGTAAGACTGGTTGTCAGTCTTTCGGGCCACTGACTACCTGTAACGACTGTCAAAGATCTACAAATGACAGCCGGGACCAACGGCTTAACGTGCTTTCCGAGGCACGGAGGAAACTCGGTACGTAATGGGCGGTTACCCATACACGGACCAACCTAGGCCAGCGCGGCTTAACCTTAAGATCGACCCGAGCGGCTGTTATTATTTGGCAACGAGCTTAATGGCAACTGCAGTATTTAAATAATATAAAAGAACTTATTTAGTCGGTGCGTTTATATTTCTATTTATTCAAATAATAATACTTCCTATTCGCAATTTGTTCCAGTGCATTAATATGAATTTTAATATTTTTATATAATCTACAAGTGGTCTTGAATTCATTGTGTTGTTAGAATCATAATGCAGCAACAACAGCGCACAGCTTAAGTTTACCAAGTTTCAGGACTAATACATTAAGTACTGCACCAACTGCACCAACCGACAGAGTTAAATCTAGTAAATAGTGTTTAATAATATTGTCAATACTCGCCTCTCCGCGCATTTTGATGGCCTCGGCATGTGCTTCAGCTTCAAGCACAGTTTTTAGTTTCTCCGCTTGGGCTATCTTCTCTAACTTGAACTTCTCAGCTTCTGCAGGCCTGTGAGTAATTATAAAACGGTTAACTTCTTGCATCTACTGTTAGGTGGCAACTACACGGCTATTAAATAGGATAGTAGATACAAATAACTCCAACAAACTACTTCTGTAAATAAACACTATATTTTGGCTCTGAAAACCCGATTAGTTTTCAAATAAAATTAGATTTTTAGTTGCTTTGAAATCTATTAATAGTCGAGTTATTGAGTCGTTAAATTAGTGACATCATAGATGCTAATGACATACAAAATCAATGGGAGAATCGCGTTCTGACAGCTCATAAAAATTATGTCAATTGATTGAGTATGGACGCGTGTTTCACAAAGGAACACATATTATGCATTTTATTAAAATGTTATTCTTACATATACACCGTGACTTTTTAGTCGTTTTACAAAGGTGGTCCCACTTAATGTAGCCGATTAAAGTACCTCTAGGGACAATTATTTTTTACCATTAATTAAGATACAAAGAAAAATAAATAATTCAATACAATTATGAAACATCCTGTTAATAATGTTTACGTGTCAAACGGTCTAACATACCTACCCAGCGCACGAGTCGAGTAGATCATCGTTCGTTACAAGGTGTTTCAACTACGTCATGTGTCTTAATAAAGAACAAAAAAAATATTTTTAAATTATTCAAATCTCATTAATACCATTTTTTTATGAATGTTTCGTAGTCATTGGATACATGAAGTGGGCTGCCGTTGCAAGAGGACTAAAAGCTCACGGTGTACCTATGTAACGTTACAGAGGCAAGAGGTTACAAAACACGACCGCGTAAAGTTTGCAATTATTTGCAAGATTACAAACGATTTACTGATATTTATCAATTAAAAACTGGTACTTTGATTAAGTATTAATCTCATTGTTGTTTATTCTAAGTTGATTGGGATATAATCTTTTCAGTATCGGTTATTCTAAGGACGACTTGGGCCCGGGGCACACCGGCGGGATCCTTTGAAATCCCTAAATGTAAGCACACACTGACGGTAACTTTGCTTCGGTATCCTTTTCCTTGCGCAAACCTTTGTCTATAGATATCGTATAGAATTTGTGTGTCTACTATCCTATTTATTTATTTTCGGATAACGATAGATAAAACATGTTCAAACTTATTATTTCGAAAGGATGCAGAGGACACTAGCATATATTTTTATGGCAAAGTTCGATTCTTATTAAAACCAGCTTTTGTTACATGCAAATTTACAGACTTTTCCCGTTAATGGCTATTCAATCAATCGTAAAATATTACTTCTCGACGCGCAGTATTGTAAGAGGTAATTACACATCATGCCTCATATTAATCTTGCCTACTATTAGGTAAATTGAGGAAGGATACACATTTTAATTCAAGATTTCCTTGAAATATTGCAGTGAGAAAATCCAGAAAAAAGGAACAAAGAGGAAAACTTTATCCTTACAAAGAGTAGGTTGAACACTAAAAATTTACCTTATTATGCATGATGCAAATTGGAAAAGTCACTCTGATAGCGGAAAACAAGCCTGGAAATAAGTGGCTCTTACACCTAAACAATGATGTGCGTTTATGAATATTCATAATAAAACAACATAACTACGTATTACTCGAAAGACAATAGGTTATGTAAAGGATGTAAAACACCCATTGCGATATTTTTTTTTTGTTCTGGAACCTTCTATTTCGGGATATATTGAAAGTACTAACTTTTTCACATGTTTTAATTGTTATTACTTTACTATACCTCCATGACCCCTTTACTATTAAATGTAATCATCAGCACAATGTGTTGAATACGTTACATTGAGCACTACTGTAAAACGTGATTTTTTCACAACAAAATAAAAATACACTCTCCAGCAAAATTATTGCCTTTACACCCTGTATAAATTACATCCGAAAATGAAAGCCAAACATCGAAACCTTGAGCCGGTTCGATTCCCGAGTGTGGCAAGCGAATTTTCGAAATCTTTGAATGATTTATTTCTTTTTAAAAATAAAGAAATGTTGCCTTTGAGTAAAATTTTCTGTCTCCAGTATTTAGAGTACTTTCCCTCCAGGAGCGTTAAATAATTTCACCCTGTGTAATGAATTTAGCTTACTTGCGTACGTTGGCGTCTAATTCTTTTTCCTTGCGCTGCACTTCCCATTTCTGTACGGCGATTTCTTGCGTACGCTCCACAACAGTAATCTGCATTTCTTCTTCCTTGATGCGCTGCTGAGTTTTCGCTGCTTGTAGCTCGTATGCCATTTCAGCTTCAGCCTAAACAAAATTTACAAATTAATCGATAATTTTAGGTGTCCGTACGTACGAAAGTTGTTTTTCTGTCTGTCCGACCCTTTTTTTTTAGTATCTAATATCATTTTTCTGTGGTCGTACCTGCTTTGTTTGCACTTCAACGTCGTAAGCAGCTTTTTTCAGTTCAAAGTCTCTCTGAGCTTTCGCAATTTCGGTGTCGTTAAGGAACCTGGCGGCCATTCGTTGTTCCTCCGCCATCGCTTCCTTTATCTTGGCTTCGGCTTGTGCTTCTGCCTCACCAATACGCGCATCTCGTTTCACCTCCGCAGTACGCGCCTGTCCAAGAGCTTGCAGATAACCCTGAATATAAAACAAGTGTTCAAATATGTTTTCATTAAGCCCATTTCCATACTCTTATAAAATTCACCCATAACACGTGCGTACAATCAAATAGGTTAATTATAAACGGTTTACAGTTTTGTTAAGCTTGAACGAATCGCGATTTCAAGCGATTAATTTGTTACAAAACAAAGTGGTACTTTTTAAAGTTAACGGTGTTATATTCCTCACCGTAATTAATATGTTATTTCTGCGTTTCTAATTCTGGCCCTGATTATTAAACTCCTTTGATTTAAATTATCTATCTTCATAAAATATTGTCAAAGTTTATTTTATGTAATTTAATGTGAAAAAATTGATATACTAATCATTCTGACAAGACGCTGTAGCATAACCAGCTTGTAACGTTCTGCTGGGACACAAGGCTCCTCGCTGTGAGGGTCTCGGCCCATAATCCAACACACAGAGTGCATGATTGGTAGATATTATATGTCTTCGAAGTTTTTGTTCGAGGGATATGCCGTTTTCCTCACGATGTTTTCCTTCACCGTTTTAAGAGCAGTGGCGATAAATTAGATTAGCGCTATATTAACGTCCATTTATTGATTCAGGCTTGTAAATACAACTAAGAATTAATCGAACAATTTGGGCGACCTCAGTGTATTTGCAACATGAACATTTAAAAGATAAGAATCGACCAAATATAATTTGTAGGCATTGGAAATGCTAATTGCAGTATCAATTAAAATTTAGATATTATCTCGCTTTGTTTTACACAATTAGATCGTATCATTTTTTTTTATCGCCACCAAATGTCAATTTTATAAAAATGGCACGCTATGTATTTGATTTGGTCTTCACCAGCATTTAGAATTAATACCGGATCATTTATGAATATACATAATACATTAATATTTAACTTAGATATAGCACAGAAATCTCGTTGATTTGAGATACTATGACTATTTATCAGTAAAATGTATCCGTGCGATACAGATGCGGGTCGTTAGTAACTCCATCATATTAATTGACATTAATTTGCTTACTTTATAATTTTATTACTATTTTTTATTCTGTTTTTTATGTTGAGAAGAACCACGCAGCTTCCCGAACGCTGCCCAGCCGAGTCGGATTCGACGATTGACCTCTTTCTCGAAGTTAGACCTACCTAAACTGGACCGTTTGTACCAGGTAGACATAATCGTCTACAACTTCGAGTGTAGAGTCTCCGATCTTGATAAGAGTGGGTGTTACATGGGCATTCAACACGCCTTGGTTATGTTCATTATCAGACCCACTCTTTCGGAAACTCTACTGAGGTCATCGAGCATTCTAATGAGGTCTTCCATGCATCCTCCATCTCAGCCATTACCACTATATCGTCGGCAAACCAAAGGTGAGAGATGTACTCGGCTTTAACGTTGATGCCTAGCCCTCTCCAGTCCAGAACCTTGAAGACATCCTCCAGTGCAGCGGTGAACAGTTTCGGAGATATGACGTCTCCCTGTCTCACACCTCGCTGCAGAAGGATAGGTTCCGAGGTCTGATCCTGAAGTCGGACTGATATGGTGGCGTTTTTGTACAAACACTTCAACACCTAGATGTACCAATAGTCGATTTGGCACCGTTGGAGAGACTGCAGTACAGCCCAAGTCTCGATCGATCGAAGGCTTTCTCGTAGTCCACAAACGCTAAACAGAGAGGCAGGTTATACTCTTCGGTCTTCTGTATAACCTGCCGCAGCGTATGTATGTGGTCTACGGTGCTAAAATCTTTTCGGAATCCGCCTTGTTCGGGAGGCTGAAAATCGTCAAACCTGCGCGCGTGTTGTTCAAATAATACTATTTTATCGCTACGACTCCGTCGATGTCGGTGTATAAATTAATAACGGAACGGATTGTGTTCCAAAATTAATCTATTTATGATCGCAATACGAAAATTATTGTTTCGGTGTGGTGAAAATATGGCAAATAAATCATTTAGCAAATGAAAAAAGTTCAAAAGAGGCTTCGGCCAGTAGCAGAAAGTTATTTTGTAAATCGGCGAAATATAGTTCAGTGTAATAATACCTCTGACACATGATACTTCGATGATCTAAAGATATGTCAAATAATGCGTATAGCAAAAAAGACGTCAGTCAATAGTTTTCGGTAAAATTAAATTCGAACAAAATTTTTTCGGAAATGTGATCGGTTCCCGCAACTATTTGAGAAAGCTGGTATTGCATATGTTTCAAAGGACATTAGATTTTCCACAAGACCTGGAACTGTTACACAGGTGCTTTTAATTTGTCGTTATTAAGATTTTACTACACAAAAATGTAGTGTTATTCTTGATTGGGTAACTCTTCACGTGTTCACATAATATACAGTCGTGTTCAACGCAGTGTATTACAAGGTGTGCTACCGCAGCAATCAAGGCTCAAGGTAACGGTTTTGCTGGACTTATTTCAGAAAGTCTACTTTATTTATAATTGGAAAAGAGCATGTTTTAGTGAAATAAGGTTATGTCGAGTCTGCAGTTTTGTGTTATCCAAATGCCAGCGTTGCCAGAACTTTACTTTTGCACCTTTTATAACAAATCGGGACGAAAAATTACTCGTCCCGCTTTTTTACTTCCATGTTACACCAGTCAATATATTACTTGTACGTTACTTTTCGAAATAGGGGTCCCATCATTTTTGTTTGGGGCAGTATAAGCATGTCAATCCACAGAGTAATGGGACAGACTTGTTATTATAGGATCGTCACATTCGATTCAGCAACATTTATTGAATAAAAAAGCTGAGCCGAAGAAATTACTACACATATTTGTCTTTCATTCGGCTAGTGCCGATCGGTAAAATCCGTTCCCGAAAGCTAGGTACGTCGAATCATGTCTATTCTAAAATTATGTGTGGTACAAACAAACAATATTCAGTGATGGATCCCGTAAATGAAAAACTTTCAGAGTTATTTTGCAGTTACTACTGCCTAGTTGTATCGCCACCGACTTTCGAGTTGTTTGGACGTGGGTTCGAAACCAAACAGGCAGAATTTTACTTTGTCTATTTTATTTCAACACCACTGCTCTCAAAACGGTAAAGGAAACATTGTAAAGAAACCGGCGGCATATCCTAGAACCAAAAGATCGAATACTTGTGACATCTACCAACCCGCACTTGGCCTTCGTGGAGGGTATAGCTACCTCCTACACACAGACAGGCGGCCCGTGTCCCAGCAGTGATGGCTGATTATGCATGACGACCAGTATCTCAACATAAGATTATAAAGAGGGAAGATGGGTGGGAATTGTGATGTTTTAAATTACTAGGAAATAGCTAATGGAGTAATTGAGGCCATTATGTATCGTATCAATATTTAAACAATAAGTAAGCTGCCAAGAAGCAAATAATACACCCACAGCTTCTTCAGCATAATCTGGCATTAAGACTGATATCAAACGTAAAACGCGCATCTAGGACTAATGTTATTAATAAAAAAATATATATGACTAAAATAAGCAAGATTATGGAATATTAGCGGCATCGATAGCGCGGAGGTTAGAAATTATCCCACAGGAACTTACCACCGGGATAAAAAGTACCCCATGCCCTATCCCACCTTGATCTACCCGTGTGTCCATCAAAATTCGTTTAGTCGTTATCATACATAAAAACTTAATACTCTCTCAAAATTTCGAGGATGAACATTCTCAATGAAATAATTCGTCATAGCAAGCTTTCAAAATTCCGTACATCTCGATGATAAACATTCTCAATTACGTAACTTGTCATAGCAAGCTTTCGGAGTTCCGTACATCACGATGATGAACATTCTCAATTAAGTAACTCGTCATAGCAAGCTTTCGGAGTTTCGTACATCTCGATGATAAACATTCTCAATTACGTAACTTGTCATAGCAAGCTTTCGGAGTTCCGTACATCACGATGATGAACATTCTCAATTAAGTAACTCGTCATAGCAAGCTTTCAGAGTTCCGTACATCTCGATGATAAACATTCTCAATTAAGTAACTCGTCATAGCAAGCTTTCGGAGTTCCGTACATCTCGATGATAAACATTCTCAATTAAGTAACTCGTCATAGCAAGCTTTCGGAGTTCCGTACATCTCGATGATGAACATTCTCAATTAAGTAACTCGTCATAGCAAGCTTTTGGAGTTCCGTACATCTCGATGATGAACATTCTCAATTAAGTAACTCGTCATAGCGTACGTTCTGGCGCACGTTAGTCGTACTTTCAAACTTCATGTATACGGTATATCGGTATTTTAAACTTCAAAGTTCAGCAATACAGTCCTACGACTGGAATTAAAACAGAGTCTAAGTAAACCAAAAGAAACCATTTAGTTCTTTCTATACACGCGTCTTGGCTGTTAGTACCTACTATTCAATATAATAAAACTAATTATGACCTTTGAAATGGCATTGCAAGCTGGAGTGGGCTGTGTACTGAGTTTCTTTGAAGTATACGATCCGGAAAGGAACTGGAGCTACCGACTTAGCTTTTGGAGTAGGCAATGAGCAGCCATATCCGAATAACCGACGGCTGATGGAGCAAACGCGTCATGTAGTGAAAGCCGCGAATGATTGGCAAGCGTTGTGTCGGTACCCAACTTTATGTACTGACGACCTTAAAAAGTGTCTGGGACAGACTGGAAGCGGAAGGCGCACGACACAGTGTTGTGGTGCAGTTTTAGGGAGGTCTATGGTCCAGCAGCAGGCTGCGAAACGCTGAGTGGATAGATCGAAAAGACATTATACTTCATCTTGATATCAGATGTAATACTAGGGATAAATGGCCAATTCTACTTTCAAGTTTATTAGTTTTCGTTTTTAAGACTTCGTGATTAGTCAGTCGGGGAGTGCTATTTTGTTTTTATACAATATGTCCAAAAAAAACCTGTCCGATCCAAAATGGGCATATAGGTATCTCAACGAAATTACCAAATCAAATAAGAAACATAAAATATATTCATGAAACTAAACATTTTAACACAAATTAAAGAATTTCCCTAAAATCTATATTTTTTCTAAAATGTGATAACACCATTTTCGGCGTTAGTATGTTCGATCGTCAATTGTTTGTTCATGACGTCACTACCCGAGAAACGACCGGAGTGTCGTAGTGTAAGTTTCTCCATTTTAGTACATTTTCTATTCATACCTAAAAAGGATTATATAAATAGAATCTAATCTCGAAACCTAATAATACCCTCACGGACCGGACAGTTTTTTTTAACTTATTGTACTTATATGTAGATTAGCAAAATGTGGGTGAACCAAAAGCTCTGCCAAACCCCTCGGGGAGATAGAGGCGTGATATTATGAAATTTCATTGAAATAGATTCAAATGGAAAGTTGTAGTACATAACTACTGCATGTTATGTGAGAATTTATAAGAAATCATTTTTCGACTTCTCGTCAATTCAATTTTCATGGCTTTATTCACAAGGCAGATTAGCAGGTTAATTACGAGTAGGTTCTGCACGACGAGTACGTGTCGCAGTATAGGGGTGCATATACGCTGCGAATACTCATTAAAAAGCCTGTTTTGGAAGCAATAATTAATCGTGACCACAAAGCTTCTTTGAGGGTTATGTTCCAACGACCACTGCCTTTTGGAATCATTACAAATTGTCCGCAAAGGGGCGATTGGCTCGCAATCGAATTTCACAAGTGCCTTGTTGTGTCAAGAGCCGAACCATCGCGTAATCGCAAAAAGCCCTAAACGCACCAGAAAAAATACTTGCGTAGGGGACGCACCTCTGTAGGAATCTATTTGAAAGTCTCAATTTCAGTTAATAGGTCTGTGGCGACATCTACGACGCCACATGCGCACTACACATCTCATCTGACACCACCGAAATCCTACATCGCTCACGACGTTATCCGCGAGGTTAGAAAATATACTACAGTTCGACAACAACCATGGGGTAGAAGCCTGCCAGGCACAACACCCTGGTCGGAGGATCCCACCTTTTCTATGAAGGATGAGACTCTCCACCCTATTTCTAAATAACCTAAAGACCTATGTCA
Source organism: Noctua janthe (assembly GCA_910589295.1). Taxonomy (NCBI): domain Eukaryota; kingdom Metazoa; phylum Arthropoda; class Insecta; order Lepidoptera; family Noctuidae; genus Noctua; species Noctua janthe. Next base: position 12,237,695 of record OU342552.1, read on the forward strand.
AATCAGTTCAGTTTATCAAAAGCGATGTGCATGTGTAAAGTGTTTTTGAAAAGATGTGCATGAAAGTCAGGTTCTAAAGAAATAAAAAATTACTCATCATGCCCTCATTTTTCAATTCTTTAGAGCTAGTCACATAAAATCGCTGCCTTAATTAAAACGAACATTGCTAATTGGCCAGAATAGCGTGAAGCTGTTACAAATGTGCGCCGCAAAGAAATCACGCATTTGTTTGCTTTTGAGGAAGAACAAATAGGACATGCCATAGAAACTGCACTCTTGCTCAACTTATTATAGAGAAGCCATTTAAACGTCACACGATCATGACAGTACTCACCCAATAGGGTATTAAGAGAATATTGTCCGATTTATTATATATTTTCGTTGGATCGTGAAACACACAGAGAGCGCGGGTGCGGGTCGGGCGCGTGTCGTTGGATCGGGAGTGCAGCGGGTCTAATACCGTGTCTTTATATAGACGACAGCACACAGAGACTGTGTGCAGGTCGGGCGCTTCTGTGTGATGTCGACGACCATGGAGTTTCTTGACCATTCTTCTCCATAGGGATCTACGCTTTGGAAGGTGCAACTACAGTACTTTCTCAAGTTATTATGCCTTATGACTGTAGCTTCGCTTTTTTTAGTTTCTTTGATATTCAAAAGTGCCTGTAATGGTCTAATTGAAATAAATGCTTTAGAGTTTGAGTTTGACCTGACACGCGTACGATCCACACCCGCTATCTGTATGTTTCACGCTTTACAAAGCCTAAAATTTTAGTGGCATCTATCAAAATTCATAAAATGATACATGTATGTAGTAAAACATTCAACGCCATTTCAAAATCCACATACCTTAGCTTCCTGTAGCCATGTCGAAAGAAAAAAATATTCTACTAAATGTTTCATTAGGTATAGTAGATATAACATACTACAGGTACAGTGTTAAATGGTTTTGTGAATTAGTTAATTGTCAAGTGTCTTTTCTAGTAGTGATAAAGTGACTGAAAGTGAAAATATTAATGGAAAAACCCAGCATGTTATTATCCTTTTGAATGTAGTCAAACATTAGGAAGCTGGTTCCCTGTCAAGAGCTATTAACATAAAAATGGTTATTAATCAAATAGGTAGTCAAAGAAAAATGTAACACGAAAAATATTATGTACCTCTTCATCCCGAACGTCTTTTAGTGTGTATGAAACAACTGTTATGCCCATGTTGATGAGATCACTTGAAGCTACCTCGAACACCTGAAAAGGTATACAAATTGTTGTTTTACAAAAAAAAAAAACAGTAAAATCAAGGTGGAGACGACAATACAACAATAAATTAAACTTCGTATATTTCACAACGTTTCCAGTCTGCATAGAAAAATTCGTTCGAATATATCCAAAGTAGAGGAAACCCAAACTAACGATGCAGTAGCGAAGAGTAAATTCCTATAATACAAGGTGTAAACGGACCCTTCACAAAGCCAGCAACCAAGCATTCTGTACATCAAACTAAATAACTCTACGTAAAAACTATTGCTAAGAAACTATTTTTTTTTTGGGGTGAAAAACCACATTTTACAGTAAGGCTTTATTTTACGCACACAAAATACAGTGCTGATGAATAAATTGAATAGTACGGGGGTCGTCGAGGTATTTAAAGCAAACTTATAATATTAAAAAGTTGGATTAAAAAAAAATATGTGAAAAGGTTTGAACTTTGACCTTCAATATCTCTGTAACTAAAAGGTTTCCAGGTATGGTTTAGAACAAAAAAAAATCGCAATCACAGGGACAGCAAGTGCAACTTTTCGCTTTCGTTAAGGATATTCTTACACCCATTATATTAATGATTTATCATTATCATAAGCCAAACTACATTTTCTATTTTTACTAATGTTTCAGTCGAGACGCAAGAACAGCCGTACTCCCATACAAAATTTGGCATTGTCCTTTATTTCCCGATGCGCATTAGAGCAAATTATAACTTATGCCTGGAACAAATATTTTATACATGGCGTCCTGTTTCGATAACAGTTTTATACTATATAGTTTGTTTGTATGAAAAAATATATTTTTTAAATTTGATGTTAGGATTTATTTGATAGTTTAAACATATTCCTACGAACTAGTATTGCCAGTGTTTTACTGTCGTATTGTCCTCTACGAATGGTATAAATTTTCTGCTAAACGATGAACAATGAAAGATGATCTAGTATAATATAATTTTCAGAAAATTACCTTCTTAGAGAAGATCTTTCTGTCTTTGTATATCTCTTCAACCGTCATGGAACCCATAATAGCACGCTGATGACCTTCAAGGGTCACCAGGGCTATATGTTGTATCTCCGCTTCACTTTTGTCCAGAAACTGCTCGCACGCAGAGAGCAGCATCTCTGCGTTTTGACCTTGAATCTTGACCTGTAATTACATAAAATTATGTGGTTAAACAGTGTTACAACCACGTTACTTATTCTGCCAAATTCGCGTGTTTACAAATGCTTCTTTATGCCAACACTTGTAAGGGGTCATGCAGCAAAAGAAGCAGAAGAAGAACAACAGAATTATACACACAGAATTATAGCACGTATTTACAATGTGACCCAAGACGCATTTGTCGCAATGTCCCTAATTCAGCGATTGAACCTTGGACCCCCAATCAACAGTCACGCTTGCTAACTATAGCTAGCCAGTAGACTAACGAGGCTGTTACTGCAAACACAATCTGGCGAAAATCTAGATTATAGGTCTTTTTGACATTTGGAGCGAGTTAGGAGCTCCTTTTACCTTGGAATAAAGAAGAAGAGAAGACGATGACCCGCCCACAGCCTTATCGATTAGAAACGAGGACGAGGTAGTGGTTGAAATTTGACAGTTTTTTTCCCTTAACAAACAAACATTTGACAATATAGTTACCTGTGCTATACCCGTCACGGATATTGGTACACCCTGGCTGGTATAAACAGTTGGTGACTCGACCTGTAGAGTCATGGTGTTCAGGGAAATACGCTGGACCGTTTGGATCTTCGGCCAGACGAACGCGCGTCCGCCCGGCACCAGTAGTGGCTTTGAGTAACAGCATCCTGAGTAGAACAACATTGCATTGTATTAGCATTACATTGTATGTAATAGGCCTCCTGACTGATTTCCTAGTTTCGACGGCTAATAGCAGCCCAAACTAGGAAATATTATAAATAGTGCACAAGTATGTAAACACAGATGCAATCTCTCTTCTCTCACTCTCACTGAGAGAGATTAGCAGGCTTAGCATGCTTTCCGAGTATGTTGTCATTCTCTAAACTCCGGGGTACTTTTGAGAAATTACTGATTGAAAAACTCAAAATAACATTGCCGGACCTGGGGATGGAACCCTTGCGACTGCTAAGCAGTTATTAGTTCAGCGGGGGATTACATGTAAACAAGGCAGCGCAAGCAAACGCAATTCGCTTTGCTGAATTTTGGGTAAAACAAAAGAAAAATGAGTAGACAGCGTTTCGCCAAAATATTCATAATCATAAATGTTATCATTGTAAGTTATCTTTTTCATGAGCAATTGAGCACTATTTTGATAAATATTCATCTTGTTTTTGTCATTTTCGCAGATAACAGATAAAAACTTTGATACTAATATTCTTTACATAGATGATATAGCACGCAAAGAATATTTAAAAGAAAAATGAGAGCATAATTCACAAGAAATTGGGTTAATTACATCACTTCTCACGGAATTTCTCAGTAGCAGCCACAGAGTTTGGATTTGCGCCCGGTTGATGGCAATAGGCTCGCCCTCTATTATATGGGACTTAAACATAACTGGCAAAATGTGGTACTATTAGATACACGGCTGCCAAACATTACAGGCGTGATGTTATGTTATATATCACTTCTTCATCACAGTACTGTATGTAAGATACGCGCTTTGAGGTGGATATGTGAATACCAGCCCGTAATACAATTCCATCATAAGTAAAGGAATTAATAGAAAAGTCTTGTGGCATTTGTTTCGTGGCTAAGCAGTTTAGCTGCGTATTCATTGGGAAAGTTGCACAGCATTGTTTCAGTAACATAATGTTCCATACTAAAGTTGAACAAAAGATGCGCAAAGTTTATGATGTAATAAACAATGTTACAAAAAGTCTTTAGGTTGCTTTCAGCCATTAACTAATGAGGTTGTTCATTATAAAGAAGTCTCTGTCCTAGCCCCGTTTACAATGACTCACCTGACCCAACCCTGGAAAGCCAGGGTTGGGTCAGGTGAGGACTTTTTAGTCACTTACTTATAATTATGCTAAAAGCTAAATTTAAATAAAGGACAGATTCTTCTTGCCACAAGCATTGCACAAGACAATTTAGGAAATTATGAATGGGAGAAAAAAGATATTTGTATCAATAACTCCTCACAAAATCAAGCCATCTCCTATTCATGAAGTGGTATCTAGTGAAAGTAAACAAAACATTAAAAACCACTTAAATAATAACCTGGTATTATTATCAGCACAGCATTCATCATATGGCTAGCCTTTTCACAACTAGTTTGAGATCGGTTTCCAGTCAAATCGGTTGCAGCTGACTAGCAGTATTTTACATGAAGCAACTGCCTATCTGACCTCCACAATACCACGTCTTGATAAGACTGGTTGTCAGACTTTTGGGCTTTGGACTACCCATACCGACTGTCAAAGATCTACAAATGACAGCTGGGACTAACGGCTTAACATGCACTCTCAGGCACGGAAGGAATTTGGGTATGTAATTGATGATTACTCATCTTAGGACCAACCTCGGTAAGCTTGGCTTAACCTTGGAGATCGACCAGCGCAGCTGCTATAATTAAGCCACAAGCCCACTGTATGATTTGTTTTCAATTCATTTATTATTATCAGCACAGCATTAATAAACATTAATTTTATATTTTGGATAGAAGTAGAACATGAGTAATGCGAAGCAATTTAATTAGGCTAGCTAGAAGAATTTGCATTAGAACTAGTAAATAATCATAACATCATGCTGTAATCCCCTTAGATTTAGGCAGAGGTGCATATATATAATATATATATATAATCATTTTATTATCAGGCAAGTAAGGCCTATTTATAAATACACAAAATAATCTTACACAATAATAAACTAATACATATAAAAAAAAACTTATTGTACTATAACTATATAGATACCATACACCCACATTTAGCCAGTTAAAGGACCATGAACATTTTTCCATGAACATTGAGCATAAAACCAAAAAAAGTAAAACATAAATTATGCATCATTACATTTTTGAAAAATCGATATTCCTGGCCAGGAATCGAACCTGTTGGGTTGGTTTTTGGTTTTGAAAAAAACACACTGTATTATTACACCATTCGATCGCGTCGAGCGTCGCCATTAAGAATCAAATTCTGGGAAATAATGACAAATCGAAAGAAAGAGTTAATTTTTGATAAAATACGTAACAGTATGAAAACAGTTAGTAGTATTCAGCGAAACCTCGAACAAAATCAATATTGGCGCCAACTCACTTGTAAGTTCTTATTTCAATTGTTTAATTTTTTTTATCACTTTATTGAGACCTTCAACCACGAAGGGATAAAAAAATGAAATTAGAACAACAAGGACATTAATTTAAAATATGATACGACATAAAATTTCACATTTTCCTTAAATTTGCCGTATGTCATTACTTCCCAGAATTTGATTCTTATTAGCGATACTATCGAATGGCATTAACTACAATGTGTGTTTTTTTTTTCGAAACCAACCGGTTTGATTTCTGGCTAGGAATTTTGTTTTTTCAAAAATCCAATGATGCAGTTTTAGTTTTTATCAAAATCGGGCTCGAAACTTCTTTGAATATTTTTCGCTATTCCTCATAGTTTCGGATTTGGCCATCTGCGCCCACTTGGAAAATTCACCCTTTATAGATATATTAAGAAGAAACAGTCATTACAATAATCTCCTTGAAATTTTCTCTAAAAGAGTGTCTCAGACCACCCTTTTCTGCAAAATAAAGATGGTCTGAATATCGGAGGCATTCCCACAAAAGAATGCCGTACGACATTCATCATCTGCCTAGTGTTTTTCCAACTATGTTAGGGTCGGCTTTCAGTCTAACCCGCTATGAAAATAGGTGAAGTAAACTAATCAGGCTATCTCTACATCGATTAAATTACGATTTTTTCTAACTGCTTTCTTAAAAGAATTTTCGGAACCAGGTCAGTAGTTCCGAAGATTACCTACATACAAACTTAAAAATTCTACCTCTTTATAATATTAGTATGTACAGAGGGAAGGGAGGCCTTTGCCCTACAGTGGGATACATCAGGCTCATAATAATAAATTATTCTGTCGCATTGCTGGGCAAAGGCCTCCCCAATTCCTTTCCAACTCTCTAGGTGTTATCACATCTCTGAATATTAGTATTAATAAAAAAAAAATCTTAACTTGCTCAAATTAATACAAGTTATACATTATTAAGCTATAGCAGAATTGAGCTAGGATTAGCACTGGTAAAATGCCCATTGGAACATTTTATTATATGAGGGACTTTTTAGCCACTCACTTGAGTTTTGAATGATTCAAATAATGTTACTTGCAGATAATTTTTATCAATAGTTTCTTAAGTACAAAGAATTTACTTATCAAGATACGGAACTGTTATATTATTATTAACTAAAGTTGAAACTTGACAGGTATTGCTTGGTGCTCAGGGCTATACAGTACGTGAGGAGAAATGCTCTCAGCAAATATACAAATAATTTTCATCAATGTTTCTTGGGTACAAAGAATTTGCTTATCAAGACATGGAACTGTTGTAATGTTATTTTTAACTAAGGTTAAAACATCAAAGGTGATGGTATTGCTTGGTGCTTGAGCACCAGCAAGTGTAGTTCTGAAGCTATGGTGTATATTAGTTAAATGTTCTAAGCAATTATACCAATGCATTGATTTTTATAATTGCAGTGGTCACATTGACACACTTAGTGCCAGGGTGCTTAAATAATATTAGTCACTTAAGGGATCACGGAAAGAACAGGCATATCAAAGGTATGTCCACAAAACAGAGAATGCTTAAAATTGTTTGAGCTACTACTTCTATTCAGCATAATGTTGGCTTTCTAACTCATAAGCCTAAATTTTGCGACAAATTTGGTAATAACAGTAGTATCCAGCTACTATAATGTGGAAACACCACGAAACACAGGACCTAATATTAAACGTCCCATCGGGGTAAACAACTAATCAAGCATGGCACCAAATTCCTGGTATAAGGAGTTGGCTTAGGGGTATAGTATTTAGAATAAGTTGATCCATTTCAAAATAAACCACCTAAACCTAATAGACCAGTTGTTTTATTTTTACACTTTGTATTATTTCAACTTAAGATGCTGTTGACCACGAAAATAATATCACAATGCAGTGTAATAAATTTGTTATTATATTTATATTTTTTTAAGTCTCAAACAGTTCAATACTGTTTCTAATACAGTTGATGAGTGACCCTGCAATGAATTTAAATAGAGTTGGAATGCATACCTATACATAGTTATGTACCTATACAATTACATTTCGCGCTAGCCAGACACTCATTTAATTGGTGCAATGATGTCATCCTCAACCTTCCTGAAGTAAGGACACACCTACTAAGTAATCACGAATAAATCTAACATGAAAATAGTGAACGTAGAACTGTGTTATTGTACTGAATTAGATACAGTACCGAAAAACAACAAAAAATTAGATCGTGTAAATAGTATACTCACCGGAGACGACCAGAGCCTCATTAGGCCCGCACGTTACAAAACCCCAAACCATGTTAATTTGCTTGAAAGAAAACTAACTTTTAACTAAATAAACTCAGTAAATCAAACTAAACACATAAATTATTGAATTTATTTATGTCAAAACACTAATCGGCTTCTTGGAAATGGATCTAGGCGACACCACAGAGGCGACACCATAGAGTTCTTTCATAGACTGTACACTATGGCGATAGAATACCATGCGACTAGCCAGGCGGACACTACGCGTATATTTATTTATACCACTATGTTTTTTATTAAGTTTTCAACATCGATTAGTGAACAGTTTCAACAGTCACTAACGAAGCCAAAGTCAGTGTGTGGATGTGAGATTTTGGCATCGCCAGTGAATATCTGACTTGAAATCAAAATCTGTACAAAATGAACTATCGAGTAATAATCGAGTACCGCGCGCGCAATTTGTCTTTGCACGCCAAGTTGCACGGTATTCGGGCCTTCGCGGTTGTGGATATAATGTCGAGCAGTACCACAGAACACGATATACGGATACGGCATGTGGTGGCCGGCCCGTGGTGCGGACGCCGCTTACGGATCGGGCTTGCAAGCCGCGCGGGTGCTCTGCCTACCCACTGTAGCACGGTACCATAGCAATGAGACAAAAACACAAAAAATATTTTAACTATCAAAAACTTTCAATGCCAAATATGGCATTACATGCAGAATTAGCTGGCAAAATAAAAATTCAAGATCAAAAATATGAGAATTTCAAGGTGTAAATATCAGATACAAGAATTCTGGCATAGGCAGGTGATAGATTGCATACGTGAAAGGAAATATGGAATTAAATGACGAGTACATTACTTGTTTTATTCATCATATCATATCATCATCATCATTTTCGCCGAAAGACGTTCACTGCTGGACATAGGCCTCCCCTAAGTGTCACCACATTGAGAATTGCATACTATCCCATAAATGGTTTTCTCATTTATTTTCTGTTGTTTTCATTCTGTATACAATCCCATATCTGCCAAACAGTTTTTCCTGCGACTGCATACTAGATCCCATAAATGGGTACTAACTTCAGCAACCAAAATATTTTCAATCATTCATGCGAATTTAGTTTTTATTTGCCTGTTAATTTTCAGTAAATGCCTATTGTATGCAAAATAATTATCGTGGCTATATATCGTAAAAATCCATGCAAAAATACCCCGAAAGCTGAGGCCACTTACCTCTTGTGTACGTAAACTACTGAACCGATTTTGATTAAATTTTGCAGCTGTTGTTCTACATACGCCAGGGGGAAGGTTTCTGAAAAAACGACGCATTGTAACATTGCAACGCATGCCAGGCACAACTAGCAGAGTTGTAAATTCTTCATGTCCATAGTAGTCTATGCCTCTTGTCGACCGTTGGGAAACAAACTGACATTTGTTTTTATACATGGACTTAGCAATTAATTTCCACTAGTGCTGCAAAATTTTTTTTTTCACCAACGTCAAATCATATTATCGGTTTTTGATTAGTGATGAAGAAGATAAAAATATGTTTAAAAAACACACATGAGACAAAAACCCTTGTTGCCCGATATACATGCTTTGCAGTAAGAAGTTAATATTTTTAAATGAAACATTACCATTTTAATTTAAAAAACAAACTATACCTACCTCGTCATATTTGGCATCGCTTCATCGCATGCACTAAGACTATTTTTTAATTAATCGCAAAAAGTAATAAACAGTCTTTTTAGAAAATCAATCAGAAAAAAGAAATATACTAGATGGATGGCAGCACTTGTGTCTAAATTGAAACTCAGACGTTGCTTGATATGTAACTACGCAGCGAGAAGCGAAATATCATAAATATTTATATTTCTGAACCTTTTAAAATTAAGTACCCAAATTTGGATAGCTATACATACGGTAAGGGGTTAAATATGCCCATTAAAAGTAAAATGGAAAATACAGTACTTCAATACATCAATAGTTTTTCAACAAGCCATCTCGCTATTTGGTTTCGGTCGCCAACACCCACTGACAAGTGTGACAAGCTTAGCTTGTATTTTGTATCTTATGTACGGTCGCATCACTATTCTCCCACCTCAGTAATCTAAATTTTTCATCTTATTCAAAATTAAAGTCGTACGACTACGATCGAGCAATAAACTGTTCAATAAACCTATGAAAAACAAATAGGTAAACAGATTAAGGCCTAAAAAACCCTAATTATATTGCTGAAGTATGAAGTTGTTATAAAACAGAAAAAATAAACAAAACCTATGGCATTATGGTATGTATTCTATTAGAAACTTATTAGAAAGAGAACATCAAAAAAAATGCTTACTTACTTAAGCAGTTTTGCTGTAAGCTGATTGTGAAAATAAATCATTTTTGGCTCAAGTCAAGGCACCTACTGGGCCTTTCCTATGCAGGAGACTTGCAGGTTTGAATTTGATATCTATAAGTATGACCAACAGAAATCATAATTCTAAATTTATTTGAGGCAGGCGCAGCATGTCTCCTTTCATATTTCTCTATTCTCTACTTCTCATTCGCATGGGAGGACATGGTGTCTGCAAAATTTCTAGTATCAGTTTACCGGCTTTCATATCGCCGGTCCACGGAACTGAGAAATGAACCAGGAATAGGAATATCCTGTGTTCCACACTTATTAATTTTGATGTCCCGTGCTTTTTTGAGGCTATTGATGTTTGGAAACTTGCTTGCCCAATATTGAAGAACCCAACTGTCCATTTTCCCAGAGACAGTCAGACAAGCCGCTCTGCAGAGTAGTTGAGAACAATCTATTAAACATGTCTACTGCTACTGCTGAGCATGCGCGCCTATTAGCTGTGGGTGAGTGGGAGCGGTCTTTGGAGTCACGCACTGCCATCGTCGAGAATAGGCACATTTTTCGACGACACAACTCTCCACATAGCTGCTTCTCTATGCCATGGTGCCGCCTGGTATTCTCCTCATAGTTGTCACTGCAATGAAGCCGTTAACATTTCTGTCACTACGGCCTGTCATGCAGCCGAAGGGTGGGCCGTTTTGCACAACATGCTAACATCCGACGATTGGCACGCGACAATGGCAAAACACCAGATAGTATGTGTTTGTTTCCTTGGAAGGTGGGTAGGCCTTTATTGTGGCACGCAACATGTGTTGATACTCTTGCGCCATCACATCTTCCAAGCTCAACCTTTGTTAAAAATATATTTTCGAGCCATTTGGGGTTGAAACTCTGGGACCGTGGGGTCCGAGAGCTCATAGCCTGTTTAAGGAAATTTCGAAAGGCCTAGTTGAAGCTTCCCGTGACCCAAGGGCTGACTTTTACCTTGGCCACAGGCTAAGTGCTGAAATAAGTGCTAAGAGCTAAATGCTAATATTAATTAGATTTATATTAAGTGGCTCATTTGAGTTAATTATTTTATTTTTTAATTGTTTTTACTATGGACACTTTTAACGTACACATCTTGCTACATAGTTCTCACATAATGTACCATCTCAACATGAATGATGTAACCAAGGTTTTGTAAAAATATTCTGATTTAAAAGAGTGTCCATGGAGTTTCTTGCCTGTTCTTCTGCATAGAGATCTATGTTATGGAATGGACAACTACAGAACTTTCGCAGTTTTTATGCCTGTGACTGGGACTACTTGAAATAAATGCTTTCATTTTGATTTTGATTTGATTTTGTCTGCTTTTGTTTATCTATATTAACTTTCAGATATGATAGTCCATAAACAGCATGTTTAGAATGGGTTGGTAGGTCACTCTAATAGCTCTATTGTACAAGTACATCACAGTAAATACTAATACAAATTAACAAAATCAAGCAAACATTGTGCAAATTATCATACTAATCCTACTCAGTTTGATGTTAAAGGTAACATAATTACCAATTAATTAATTAATTGGTAATGAAAAATTAAATAAAAAATGTGGGGCAACTTGTACCTCTTTTCCTAATGTGTGACGGCCTAGCCTTTTCCAAACTATTTTGGGGTCAGCTGCCAGTCTAACCAGATGCAAACCGCTTTTCCAAATAATTCAGTATTGCCAGATCTTGTATTTGGGGTACTTAAGATACCTCACCTATCTTTACTTTGCTAAGTTTTATTTTTGTGCCATCCATAGTTTATTAAGAGTAGATACATTATCTTTGTGAGTCAAATAAATAACAGTTTTCTCTTGCAGATTTCTGTGGTCCCTATATCACAATGACAAGACTGCAGCGCTTCATTGCTGACTAAAGAAAAGGTAAGAATTTGTATTGTACTTAAAATAATTTAATTACTTTAATGCTCAGTAATGATTTCTACTGAGGACCTTGTCTCTCACATTCTCTTACTTAAGAATAGAATATAGTACTGCTCTTTTCCAGCTGGTCAAAATTGACTAGCTTTTGCTACATCAAATGCTGGATTTGCAAACCTTCAGTTGCCTGTGCGCCACCCATTTGGCACCAACCTTATTGCTGGTTGCTGCAGCCGCTGCCAGCTGACCAGTTCCTTTGTGCTGGTTTATTAAAATACTAGACTTTGTCCGCGTGGAGCTCGGAAATTATACCCACAGGAATGTCTTGCTGGTATGAATAGTAGCCTGTGCCCTAAGCATATTCTAAATTCCGTTCAACATTTGGCATGAAGGTGTGACAAACAAACAAATTTACTTTAAAATTATGCCTAAAATTAGTAAGGATGCTAATGCACCAACAATAATTATGTTATTATCATTTTAACAAAATTGACCTGTATTTAGTGCTTCAGGGGGACACTATCTCCTCAAACAATCTTTTAAATTTCTAGTTTTCCTTGTAATGTAACGACTAACGTATGGGATGGATGAACATAGATATTTTTCGCGTTTGTGGTTTACACCACAAACGAACCGACTGAACCAAGTCGTCGAGCTTTAACTACAAAATTCAAAAATTCAAACTATGACATACTATTGAGAAAGTTTATTACTTTGGGCTTTTTGTGCTCACCTGTTTATGCAGGTTAAAGAGATCAATCGGTTACCCAACGACTTCGAAAATTCAGTAATGGCATATATTTAACGCGGCGACACACTTATCTGATTTAGGGTTTTAAAAATAATTAAAATGGGTAGCAAAAATAATAGGTTGGCAGTTACAATTAACCACTACATTGTAGATAAGGCGTAGTCGACGTAGCTGTTTGCAGGGTCTAAAGTAACCTAACACGAAGGGGATTCCGGGGTCTTAGTTCGCTCACTTCGCTCTCTCACTAGACCCTGCCATCCTCTTCGAACCTAACCTGTCCGAGTTGGGTGCAACAAGTCTCTCTCAGCCTTCGCTCGCTCTTGCTTCCTATATTCCTTTCCTCCTTGGCGCAGTGACCGGATAAATAGTTACTTACTTGGTACAATAGTCGCCCATTCAGTATATTGATCGCCAATTAAATTTTTAATCGCCCGATTAATAATTTCCCATCAGTAATTAGGGCATTACTTATTCCGGTTCGCCTAATACCTACCCACAGTCACTTTCCCTTGCGACATAGTACAGGTAAAAACTGCGTATTTTCGACGCTAACCCATATTACTGTTTGGGCCTACATTTCAGTAGACAATTATAATGGTACAACAGTTAAGAAGAGTTTACACAGCATCATACTGATTTAGGCTCGTTCTGTATCATCTAGAATTCCCAGATGTCATATATCTTTTCAAGAAAACGGCGCACACTGATCAATTATTAAAATTTAGCGTCCCATAATTATTTTCTCTAAATGTGTCAGTTCAAAAAATCATTTTATTAAGACATGAAAGTAAGTTGTTTACATTGTACTAAAGCATCAACAGTATGCAGACAGTAGTTTAATAGATAAGCCATTTCAAAGTTATCTCGAAACCTAAACTATTATAACAAGACTGATTTATTTCGACCAGTGAAGCCGCTATCAAAGGACAATAAAGATTAACTACTTAAGTAGCTATATTTTGGAGACATTATAAGCATCGGAATTGCCTACTACAAGCAGAAGGACAGTCTTCAAAATGTTATTAAAACCTTTACTGTAGCAACTTCAAGATTTTGGAAAAAAAAAATCCCTTATCATTATAAGATTTCATTGGAGAAGACGCACAGGACAGTTGCCACAAAGATATCAGATATTACAGAGACCATAACATCAGGAATCAAACTAATGAAGATCTTATGAAAATTATGTTTATATCTTCAGATCCTGTAATAACTAACATCAGAATATTACCTGTAAAACAAAAACATATAATACCAATTGAGGTACTTAATCTTGTACAAGAACCAGAAGTTGTGTTAGATGAGGAGAATATAACAAATTATAACAAAGTACATAAAATATTAATTACCAAGTTAAATTATGTGTCAATGATTTTTCGATATAAATTAATGTTATAAATATTTAATATAGTTCACAATTTCAGTATTTAATAATTTCGTCACCCTAAATTTTTGAAATTGATTACTGTACGTCGAAGGCGTTAACTGAAATACCTACCTATTAATTTTGAGCGTAGTACAACAAGTTAATATAAGAGAAGATAAAAATACGGTTCCAAACAATTTTCTGGAATATTTTCTATCACCATTAGTCGTGTATTTCAATGATTTATTTAACACTTCAAGCACATAGTACTTTCAGAGGCGGACTTAATGCCATAGGCATTTTTTACCAGTCAACCTTTGAATGATGCAGAGACAAACAGTAATAGGTGTACATTATATGAAAATATTTTTTTTGTAATAAATGAATGTTTTGTATGCAATGTTATGTATTATTATTGTCTAATGAGAGCAGTCACGGACGGTGCCATAGTTGTAACAGTTCCCAATTACGAGATGTAACTTGTATGCACTTTAATTTGTGCAATTTATTTCACCACCTATTTCAATGCTCTCAAAACGGCGAACGAAGCACATCGCGAAAAACCGGAATTCCTACTTGAATATATAAGGTCTATTTTAAGAGTAACTTCTATAAGTCGTAAAGTGGCCATAGCAACGAAAAAAAAAAAATATCAAAAATTGTTATAATTATAAAAAAAATTGAGACTTTTTGCATAAAACCTTGACTCCCATATTCTAACAATGACAGTAGGTAAATACGACGTAGTAAACTACCGTAATGGATGCTTAAAAATAAGGAGCCAGTATTTATTTTGTGGGTCAAGTAATTTTAAATTATTTATTTTTCATAAAAAAATATCCCTTGAAAAGGCTTTGTTATAGCCGTTAGATGATTCCCTGAAAATATTTCGTGTATGAATAGTTAGACCCTATATTTATGTACAACCAAAAATTCGACGACACGTGACATCCACCAAACTACTCTAGGCCTGCCTGATGGATTACTGTCCGCCCCTTCACAGAGAGCGGGCTTGTTACCCAGACTTCCAGTAGGTAGTACTCGTACAATACATGCAAAGGCCGATTATGATAAACGTTTTAAATGAATGAAACAGTATTTACTTATGTCGTATGTGTTTCTTACAAACATTAATTTTACTAGAACATATTTAGGTAACATAAGGATTGATACGAAGGCTCGTAATATTAAATATTGCTTGGGGTCGGCCGCCGTCGGCCCAACACGTTATTTTTTTCAATTTTATTTTCGTACCGTTTTGTTTATCAAATAAAGTCATGTAACATAACGTCACAGATGGGGGCGTTTTTATGAGCAACGTTGTGTAAAGACAGCCATTCATAATGCCTTGTATCATAGGGGTGTAATACACATTTGACGCCACCAGGCCGCGAACCATGCAAATCGATGGGCATATCCGTCGCTCCCGTTTCATTTTCACTAATAATGCAAGTGGCGTAGAACCACACTTAGCTTGGTATACGGCTATTAATTGATTCTACCTTAAGATTGGTGCAGTGCCCGGTGGAAATAATAGAGAGGTAATTTTACGGGTCTTGGATTTGTGACATTTATTTGTATAATTAGCTCCGCCTGTATGTGTGGAATTTGTGCTAAAACCTAGGCAGAGTATATCATTCATAATATTATCCAGCCAGCTAGGTTTGGTTTTCGTTGAATAGTAGCACCAGTACCATAAATTTCGCAGGACATAAACCGAAAGTGCAGTCAGGAACGTCTTCAACCTGTTTGAGGATCCAGGCATGTTTTTTTTTTAATAACAGTTACAAAATAAGGGGGGCTTCTATGGAGAATGAAGGATGCAATAGCAAGCGAAGCTAGCTCTCAATTTTTAGCACCTCGCCTGAGCTAAATGAGGCTGTCGTTTGACGATGATAACAGAAACTGAAAAGACGTCCCTGACCGGAGTTCAGTACAAAGCGACAGTAGGTAATCGCAGCACGGGGTACTTTCCAAGCGTTCCAAACCACACTTTGGGTACTTGTAACTTTGTTTTTATTTATGATCATCCTCATTATCCACAGTCCGACTTCACTCACTGATAGTTGTAGGTATGCCTCGCCATCTCTTTACTTGTGTCCATCTTGGTGTTCAAGGATTAACGCGTCGTCGTGCTCCACGTGTAAGCGTTTAGGCACTGCCGGAAAGCTGCGTGATTATGTAGACTAATTGATTATATCGGCCTAAGTTCCATTTTGCGCATTTAGCCTAATCGTTGTACCGCCAGTGTGCGCTAACGCTCGGTACAGTCAAATCTTCATCATCATGTTTCAGCAACGTGTTTTCCTTTTTCTTTCACCCGGCTGTCCCTGTCAGACGTCATTTACTCCATTTTCTTTCGTATCTTTTCACAATCCATCCAATTCATCAGCATTTAAATTAATCGTTCTTTATTTTATTCGCATGCGTTCCATCCCACTTGACAATCATGTGGTTAAATGCTTAGCAATCTTTTAAATTGAAAAGTGCTTATCGTAATTCTAACTTAAAACAGAGAGTCCAGAAGATTTATTAACCCTTTTGCGTATATGTTGTGCATTAGTACAGAGATAAACGAATCTAACATAGAACAATTAAGTTATTGTCAATTGGCACATAATTTATCTACGCTTAAAGTTCAATAAACAAGTATTAAAAGCACATGAACGACGCAATTCTTTGAAATACATCAATAAAATTGGTGGCATCACGTATTATTTGTGCTCATTACTATCGTCTTGTATCCGGAAATAATCGTACCGATTAGTGAATGGCGTGTGGAAATGCGAGTAAGGCGATGGAGGCGGAATCATATTCTACTTCGTTACGCTACGTAAACCTACAACACGGTGGTATAAAAGCATCATTGTACGTAAATATTGAGTGTAAATGACTAATTCTAGTACATAAGTGGTGGTGATGACGTAACAAATGTAAATCTAGACAGCGTCTAGCCAAAACATTGCTGCATCATTATTTTATAGAGAAAACTAGGTCAAATACCTTCCTGGCCTAATGACTGGGCATCTCGTGTTCATATCGGCCTGATTTGACCTGGATTCTGTTAATTTGAACTGACAGAGGGATAAGGAGGGTTAGTCTCCGACGAAAAGGTTTACAATATTTTAGAAACAATTAAATTAAACAAAACGTATATATAGGAGGTGCCTGTAATGTTGCATTGATCGATGAGGGATGCTAAACGTTTGATCTGGTTACGTCTTTCATACTTACGTAATAAAAAATAAGGTAGGTAGTACCTACCTAATAATTAAAGATCTACTTATATATTATTTTTTCAATAATAATAACCTTTCCTCGTAAAGTAGGTAGGATATGAGTAATTCGAAAATTTAGAAAAGAAAACTTTAAAAAAAAAACTGGCTGTTTGGCAGTCCCTTACTTAATTAATCAAAGAATAATGAAGTGCCTCTTGTCTTAATTACCACTTACAATAACTAAAGGCATAACCGACGGACAGACAGAAGGACTACAAACTGAACTGCAAGAGCTCCAAGTTTTCATCATTCTAAAATCAATCAGTAGCACAAAATAATAGCTAAATATTTTCAACCTAATAGTTTACTACTCCATCGAAATTTTCGCCAACAGTCTCAGCTCAGGTTTCAGACTCACCAAATTGCTAGAGTCGAACGTTAACGGTCAACGCTTAACACCTCAGATCACCTGATGTTATCTCCCCAGGTCTCCCCTTCGTTCGTAGTACAGCACCCCGTAAAGCAATATCGATTATACCAATTTGCCGCCCTCGACAACAGGTGGGGATATCCTGCATCGGGTTACGCTCGCACACCTTTCAAATTACAATGTTTAGGTTCCCAGCTAGCGGAAATAGGCTGATGTGATAGTAAAATACGCTACACCTCTTTAATCAGCCTCCATTCGCGACTTTCTAGTTACAAAATTCTACTAATGAATAATATAAGGTCCCATTAAAATAGATAGACAAAGTTTTAGAAATCATTCAGACCACCAAAATAATGACAATGGTAAAAAAAAAGAAACATACACTAAAAATGTTGTTTACCGCATGCATATAAAGGGTGTAAACAGACCCTTAACATAATCGAAAGGCGCTTGTTCTCCCCGTCTTTGCGAACATTTTTTTGTTCTAGACCATACCTTCTAGTTACGGAACCTGGGAACCTGGGGACCTTCTAGTTACGGAATTGTGGGGGTCAAAGTTCCAACTTTTTCACAAGTTTTTTTTTAAATACATTTTTTTAATGTAAGAGTTTTACTTTACACACCTCCACGACCCCCGTACTACTCAATCCATCCATCAGCACAATGCTTTGAGTGCTTTCCATCGAGTCCTACCGTAAAACGTGATTTTTCACCCCAAATAACAGTCGATTCCCAGCAATAATTTTTGCCTAAAGTTACTTAGTTTGATGTACAGAATGTTTGGGTGACGACTATGTGAAGGGTCTGTTTACACCCTGTAAAATATTTTTTTAATAATAATTAACTTGAACGCGCATCGCGAAGGTTGGTTTGAACTGACGCAAGAAAAACTTGTCTGGAAGGATATGGGGAAGGCCTTTGCCCAACAGTGGGACACTATAGGCTAATAAAAAAAACTTCTTAATCACATATTATTATTAACTTTTAATTATTTTGTGCTATTCGTTATTACTGTTAACCAAACATTTTTGTATTGGGAAAAAATTATACTACTTTTTTGTAAATAATCATTATTTTCAGTTTCATTTAACATGGTCAAATCACATCAAATCAAATCGTTTATTGCTATATCCATAATGTACAGGTGGTAAATAAAAAAATAGAAACAATTATGGACCCTGTCGGGCACAGCAAATTTTTTAAATAAGAAGTTAGGGAAAGAGCGCTTTATTACTTTTCCTTGTTGTTAAGTTTGAATTATTTTCTATCCTATTAAGTATTTTATATTTCCATTCATTTACTTAATATTTTATATGTAAGTCTATGTATCCATTTCTTATTTATTTAATTATATTTGAAATTGCTTATTTGTTTACTCTCTAGGTCAATGTCTAGAGGAAAAAAATGTATCATGTAAAAAGGCCGCCGATCTGTTTGTTCTTGATATCTGTACCAAGATAAGAAATAAACATACTGGCTATAGGTACGCGCGCAGCTTCCAGTGGTACGGCGCCTGGGGATGCAGTAGTAACCTTCGATAAAGTGTCTACCATGTGCTGTTGGGTTCACTATGTATATGAATAATACTGTTTGCTCCTCACGTGTCGTGACTGCATTCTACCTCTAATTAACTTTTTGTTGTTAATCAATTCTTCGTGTCGATACAGTTCCACAACAAAGAGACCGTTTGGTCGCAAATGCTCATGACAGTACAATCGAACGATCCTTAAATGATACGTCCCCGAAGTGAAAAGAATTAAATCTTCATATGTCAGTTGTGGAAAGACATCAAAAGCAGCATTCAATTTATTATTTGCAAGTCAATTGGCACAAAGGCAACTCTTTGCCTATTTAAGTTGTGGTGTCTCACATACTCCACCAGTTCGATCTCCGGTTTCTACCTGACTAATGTGCGAGAGAGACAGCATAATATACATACCGCAGAGCACGTAGCAGGTACTAACAGAATGCCGAATGATTTAATTCATAATTGAGAGTGTCGTGTAAGGGTATGTCGCATAAACATTGGTTTTTTTTTATTAACCACTAATGTTTAATACCACAATTAAAAAAAAAGGAAAGTACACGAAATTAAAAGTGGGGTTTCACTTAACAATTTATATCTAGTTTTCCCAAACCGGGTCAGATTACGCCCAATGACCTTTGTCCATCTATGTATTTTAACGGGACCTTATATACATTTTTTGTCCTCCGTTTGTCTCGAGATCTATGCAACGTAGGAATTTCAGTTTTTGCATAATGTTTCATTTGTATGTATAAATACAGTCAAAGACCATTTTTATTTGTGTCAGGATAATTTTAAAACATTACGCCTGTAATCCCGGAAGGGTCACCCAGAGGCGTACCTAACAGTACGCCCACATTTCGCCATCAACTGGGCGCAAATCCAGACGCCGTGGCTGCCTACTGAGAAATTCCTGAAAAACCCAATAATACTTTGCCCGACCTGGGAATCGAACCGAGGACTTCATGCTCAGCAGTCGCGGCGTTTGCAGGACACATTTCTGCCGCGTTCGATTTAGGACTAAGCCGACGCATGTTTGCGCGGCAGAATTAAAATGTAAGCGGTTGCGTGTGTCATGGCTCTGCTTATTATTCGTAAATTCCGAAGAAGAACTAAGAAAAAACACCTTAAAATAAGGGAATGCTGGATGAAACCACTTTATCAGCGGATGTTACTTACAGAATTTTAAATCAACACATTACGAAATTCATTATCGAACACCACAGTTTTTAAGAATATACTTGGAAGAGTTTGAACATGTACAAGTACAGACACATCAAGCTCTCCGAAACTGTCAAATTTTCCCAATCAACCTTGAACCTAATGCTTTAGCGATAAAGTAAAAAATCTATTAAAGAAATTTGACAGATTGTAGTAGCTTGATTATTTGATTGATTATTTTTCTCTAGCCCTTTCTCGTCTATAGGAACTTAAAAGACTTTTAAGTTTAGACTTTAATTCCTTCTTGGGAAGATCTAAATTGTTGGCTATTTCATCCCATAAGTCTTCACGTTTGTACTATAATGGTTTTATTTTTGTCGAAGATCCCATAACACATTAAAACATGCATACGTCTCGATCAAGCGAATCGATGTTTCGTTGTCTATTTTGATACGCAAGGATCAGAAATACGTCCAAACACAATTACTGACTAATGTTTACTAAAAATGTTTGTGCGCGGCAGGTAGACAGAAGCGTTCGCGCGCGGCTGTCGTCCAATCAGAGCGCGCCGGGCCGCTGGCTGTTGCCGCGCGCGATTGCCGCTTTATGTTCGGACACACCTTTAGGTGATGTTTTTGTCTGATCATAAGTTTATCCATGTACTTTTCATTTGTCCCATTTTCGTGCAGCTTTTACTTGTACTTTGTCATGGTGTCAAAACAAGAAGGATGTCCATGGACTTTTCATTTGTCCCATTTTCGTGCAGCTTTTACTTGTACTTTGTCATGGTGTCAAAACAAGAAGGATGTAAATACTTGAGTACCACGAACGTTACAGTTTCGGTGTTTTATTTTACTTAATCGGAACCGTCAGGGGACGAGATTCAGGTGGATTGCACACATGGCCCCTAGATGTTTAAGAGGATTGTTTTGGTTCTGTTTGTTTTTAATTTGGGAATTCTGAAGATAATGCGTATTTACCGTTGACGTCTAAAAAAAATTGTATTATTTAATAACTTCACCAGGTATTATGAAGATTTTTTTTTTATTAGAAAGATAGGTTTGGGGATGATTCCAAAAATACAATTTTGATCAATTTCTAACGAATGGTTTTTGTGTGGATATGGATTATAAATAAGGCAATTTGCTTGTTATTTTTGTATTAACGTTTTTTTGTCGTGACCAAGTTTTTTGGTCACCATTGTGAAAGTTGCTAGATATCTACAACAGCTGATTTCAATTACCTCGTGTTGTATCTCTGGGCAGGGTATTTTAAAATGTGTCGGTAAGTTGCATCATCCTTTAAATTTAGAATTTTGTTACAAAAACAGCGGCGTCAAGTGTCAACGTACTCTAATTTATTATATGTAAGACTCATCAAAATTCATTTAACAAATTCTGGATGGATAGATGGCTGAACATCAGCTCTTTTTGAACGACAATTACACAAGGCAGTCTCACTTCTAAGTTCATAACAGTGTGAAATAAAAATATTCACATTAAAAACGACCACTCTAGACTCGAGATCCGTTTTCTCGCTGGTGTAAGATGATAAATTTCCGCAGCAAGCTCTTAATAATTATCAAGCGTGCGAATCGATGTGAATCGTCGCGGAGGGGGCTCGAAGACGTGAGGGGGCCGCTGTTGCGGTGCGGGGGTGTCGAGGGACGCCGCGGTACCGCGCAAGTCGCCGCTCGTATCGACCGCCCCGGATGTGCATTGCAATGCCGCCGGAGAGATCAGGCGACGCACCTACTCGCGAAACTCCACGACACCTTTCCGATCGTATGTTTGAAGCCAATACGTATGCTGCACCGCGGTGTGCCTTCGTTTGTCTTGTATGTCACTTATCTTCGGCGCCGATTGTTCGAGGCACACTGTCTCGAGTGTAACTTTTAGTGTAACCTTCCTTCCAACTATGACGATAGTTGGATGCTCTATGATTGATTGTCTATGAACATTTTTCATAGAAACGAGACTCGGATTGTCTTAGTATCCTTCACTATTGGTATTTTTATTAAAAAGGGAAAACAACAGCAGTTATTGGCACAATATAAGTTTAATATCAAAAATGTCCTAAGTAGGTAATGTAATAAAATAGCGGTTTCATAGCAGTATCTTATCTGTATCGTATCAGATTTAAGATCAAGGTCATATTTTCTTTTTATTTCTACAAGGAATTGATGAAACAGGAGGTAACTTAGTGTTTACGTTCTCAAAAGTTACAAGGTTGTTTGATAAATTTACAAAAACTTCACTCCGCAAGTCCCATTAAAGCCTGCAAAACGAGACGTTTTCGGTTAAAATTTTGCTTTGAAAGGTTATTAAGTACCCTGAAAGAGCACACGCCCAGTCATGTCACCACTTACATGTCGGCTGACTGACTTGTAGTTTACTTATTCCTCCCAGGACGTGTTTGAAAGACCCTTTGCTACAATTAAGCAGCTACATAGCCGAGGCAAAAATTCATGCGATTCCAGAAAACGTCAATTTTATGATTTTTAAAGTTCCCAGTATTTGTTATGTTTCTTTAAACATAACAAAAAATATATAAAATGACAATGACATATAAAATGTCAAATCATTCGTTGTTTTTAAGTTAGCCTTCTAATTTAGTTTAATTTGAGTTTTCCTTTCCGGTAACCGGACAATCACTCAGGGTCGAGTCCCAATCGTCATGCCAGCGTTTCTCGGGGCTGTCTCGGTGACGAAGCCCGACTTCAAGCAACCCCTGTGTGGCTATAACGCAGGCTAATAGACAATATCGGCGATTCTTACCTGAGAGCGTATGGAGTTGTGCATTCGATCGGTGAGGTGTTTAAAATGCTACGCTCCAGCTATCTTTGGCAAACCTTGAGCTGGGTCTTCTGAGCCCCAGTCAAGGATCTGGGCGTAGGCTTCTTTAAATTGTTTTAATACTTTCTCTTCCCAAACGTGGGCAGTTGATTGATATTTTTTTGGCGATTACGATGGAGAAAGTTGTTCAGTTCGATGGTCTGTAGCACACTGTTTCACATGTCTCCCTTTCAGTAACACGCTGTATAAGTGTATAGGTCTTATAGCAATCGAACAATATTCCAAAATTAATTACTTGAATAAACTTTTTCAAAAACCATATTGAAACGTACAAACAATATCTATGATTAGAAATTGCAAGCTCAGTGTCCCATGAGTCCTAGATGTCACGAACTTTGGCGAGATTTCCGGACCGCCTACAGCGCTATAGACATATTGATTGTTCTCACCCCCCGTTTATGCAATCTGGCAACACCATGACAGGTGGGACGTATGAGCATTGTTTGACGTTAAGCACCAAATATGTCAGTACATGTAGGAACTATTATGGTAGATATAGTTGTTGTTTTATTGACATTTTTTTTTAACAAATTAATAGTGGGACGAGCTGACTAGTAAGTAGTTACAGTGATAAAAAGCACACAGGGGAATCGTAACGGAGGTGTATTTTAATCCCACCCTACCCCAGTTAAAAAAAGAAGTTAAAATATGTCATCTAATTTCAATAGAAGAACAATTAATGAAATGCCTCCGAAATATTGAGGACGTACACAAGCTTTTTTATATAAATATTCTTCATATATTGTTTAGTCAACATAAAACTTATTACCAAGAAAAAAAATTTATCGAGTGACAGTTTCTAAATGTTTCAATTCATACCTTTGACAAAATGCATATCCTCCTATAAAATTAGAACACCGCGTTCACAAAAACAATGCGGTTAATCTTGTTATTATCATTAATAGTGACTTTATACACACGTACGTATTGTGTCTATTTTACGGTTCATTATTGTTGGAGTGCCCTAATTTTATTACTGCGACCAATTTCGACGTAGTTGGGCACAGTTCTAACCTAACCTAACCTATTTGATCGCACTGAACGGACCGTTTCAACTTCAAGATGAATATAAAAATGTTGTAATAAGGCGTAGTCGACGTAGCCCCGCCACGCGAGGCTCCAGTGCACCCTGAACTGGAGCCTTGCAAGAGAACTTTTCGAAAAATTGTGTTACAGCTAAATTAGACTGATTTTAGATTTTCCATAGAAACAGAAATTTCCTATTTCCTTTTTTTTTAAAGATATTTCGAAAAGTTCTCTGTCAAATCTTTAGACTTATGTTTCCTGCTTATGCGTACGAAGCTTCATTAAAATCGGTTCAGTCATTTCTAAAAAAAGTCACTTGTAACTTTGTATGAAATGCCGTAAGTCGTTAACGCTCTTAAAGTAACCTAACTGTCCTGTCCGGAGTCGGGGTGTACCCAAGTCCCGAGCTCGCTTCGCTCGCTCTTGCATGCTAAGTTTCCTTGCCACAATGCCTTGTTTATGTGGTGTGTAGTGTATACAAAACAACATAAAAGAATAGGAGTACGATAGACTCATTCGACTGTGTGTATATTTATTTATAAAATAATGGATAGCATAACGTCTACTTTTACATTTTCGTTTAAATAAAATACCATGGCAAAATACACCGAACAAAACTATTTCATCAAAAATTACTCTACTGTTTGATAAGTTTGTTAAATATAAAAATGTGATTATAAAATTCATTGAATTTTATTTCTGTGAAATAAGTTTCATTCAAGTAAATAGTCATTAAAACAATAATATTCGAAATAAAAATACAAGAACCAAATATTATATGAAACATTTTCGGCGAAACAAATTTCTATGAAATTTCTGTCTGCGAAACAAGGGGACACTGTTCTTCTCACCAGAAGAAATCAATAGAAGCTTTAAACATTTTATAAATATCATAATAATGTATCTAAATTCTTAATTACTCCACTACATGTCGTAATAAATGTGATTGGACAAGGATTCATTTTTGTTCTGAAACGTATTTTATCTGGAACTCTGTCACGTTCCTATTTACTTGTACTTGCACAATTAAAGTATCACGTACGTAATACATAGACTATATGATTAGTATTATTAAGTCACTTGTGTTTAATCACGGAGGACCCCGCCGGAACTCTGGGAGGAGTATCTATTTCCGATGGTGGCCGGTCAATGACACTGATCCGGAACTATAGTTCAACGATTGGGTGGGGTGCAGCCTTTAACTATTGGCACTCGCACTCATCACCAACCAAGTGAGCGTATTTAAAACTTTATTAATATGTTTGTTACTAGTGTAACATTCAGCGTTACTAACACCGGCGGCATTCAGTAGATTTCTCTGTATTTTCTTCAACCCACAATTTAATCTTCACTTTCAGAGGTCAAATAAAATAAATGAATATAAATTATATATGTATTAATCAATCTGGATAAGAAACATAAACTTATGAGCGATGTCTGCGTAGTTAGAGCGTTCATTAGATTTGAAATGTACAAAATATTAAAATTATGGAATTATTTAAATGTTCCATGGAATTCGATGGGTTCAATGGCATCATAGCGGGATGTAACCATTCCAGATTGCTGAAGGCGAGCTGTCACAAGGCTCAGGCTCGGAATGCGCAGTAGCGTCCGTACCTCATTGTAATAAGAATTTGGCGCGTAAAAAGCGGCCACTCTTCCGAGAAACGGGCGCGCAAGAAAGGTCTTCTCAGAAGGGTCGAACGGCGCATGTTGTTGAATTAGTGCGTGAAAGTTATTTTTTTCATGAATATATTGTTTACAAATGGGTTTAACGTTCGATGGGATCGGGCGAAATCTTTAAAAGGATCTACATATTTATAAAAAAGCCAAGGTACGTTGATAAAAAACGAACTTGCATGTTGCGACCAAAGAAACAGGTAAAAAAAAAATTTGGTACCTAAAATTACAAACATGGTTGTATTATTATAATCTTTCATTACGTATATGCAATGTTTGTGATGATAATTCCAAAAAAATATGATGAGACTCCTTCCTCAACGATATTTACATTTACAAAGCATCGTGTTCAGTGATTTAAAAAGGTGCTAGCGTCGTTATTGGACATGCTCATAGTTCGCCATATGCCGTTGTTTAGTAGTCGAGAAGCGAGCGGCAGGCGGCGCGGGCGCGTTTCTTTTTTGTCCCCCGCGGATTCCATTGCCCCATGTCCAACCTGTAAGTCCGGCAGTTTGCCGAGCGTTGACCGCGGCCCAGCTACGACGCGCGAAGCCGTCGGACAACCTGCAGTGGACGCTTTCGTTGGCTCCCGTAAACTTATTAAACTTGAAAATGTTTTGAATCGCTCCGCTTATGATTTCTCCATAGGTTACTGTTTAAAGAACTCTTTAAATGACTCGATTTACTGACTACATGACTGTATTCATTAAGACTATAGGCACTTTATGCTGTTTAACTTTTCGTAGGCTTTTATGTTTTTTGTATCATTTGAATATTTGTACATTTTGATAAAAATATCAATTTAACTTAATTTTACAAAATGTTCATTCAGTCAAGAATTTTTAATTCTATTTTTCTTTTCTTGTTAAGAATTGGTTGGTGGAAAATTTGAAACAGTGCTTTCTTTACTTTCGGTAGCAATTTATAGGGCAGGGGTTTGAAATTCAGCCAAGGCCTTGTGAGATAGACAGCTGACGAAGTTTAAAAAAGGCCTTGAATTTATAAAGGGAGACATACCTAAATAAAAATATAAAAAAAACAGTAGCGGTAAACCAAGAATAGGTAAAATTCGCAAGTGTTTATTGCCTTCGCATAAGGCGCTGGTCCAGTCTAGCGTAGTTTTTCGTCGGACGTCAGCTTGCATTTCATACACGTTGCCCTAACTCTAAGGCTCGACCGAGATGGGTTTTTCGTTCTCGGCCGAGACCGAGACCGAGAAAAAATAATATCTCGGCCGGGACCGAGAATAGACCAAGCGTGAAAAAAAAAATATAATGCTGTTAAATTTTTAATACAGTATTTACTGTTTAACAGAACTAACTGTTTTAATAATCAAAGTTGAATAACATTATATTATAACATAAAAAAGCAATTTTTCGGTATTTTCGCCTTTTAAAGAGTGTCGCCTCTCGTCATATAATTGTCCAACTTTGCTAAAAAGTTGTTCACTTGCTACGCTAGTAGGCGGCGGAGATAAAAACTTATTTGGTGCAGGCCTAAGCACCCTATAAGGTGACGAAATTAATACTCAAAAATATTAGCATTTCTTTGCAGTCTTGGCTCTCTAAGACAGCTTTCTAACGCTATTTCGATCACAGAGCTTGAACTGTATTCGTCATTGGCCATTGGTTTGTCTTCCAACTCTATGGAATCATGAGCTGCCCATAAGTTGGATTGATTTGTTGCAGCCATGTTTGACGCGTTAGTTGAAGATGCCCATGTCGTCTCACAAGAATCTGATGCTACATACGCATTGAGAGTCTCGATAATATGACGCTTGTCCGAGTTAACTTCGCTTTCGGCCGGCCGCAGTTCGCCATCCGGGACTTCAACCAATCACAATACATCTCTCTCACGCACTTACACCAATCAACTTCGCGCTGGAGGCGCGTAGCCGCGCGTGGTATTATTTGTTCCGAACAAAGTTACAATCTCGGCCATGACCGACAATCTCGGCTATTATTAGCCGAGAACCGAGACAGATTTCTCGGTTGAATTTGTAGCCGAGAATGCCGAGACCGAGACCGAGATCTCGGTCGAGCCTTACCTAACTCTGCGGTAGCCTCGCTTATACCCTGCGCATACGCCTAGTTTTTAGCGGTATGGTTTGTATTGCAGTGGACATTAGCGTAACCAGAATAAGTCATTAATTACAATATTGTAGTTTACTTAAATCTGCCTAACACTAAAACGTCACTTTAAAAGATTAATTCATTAATGTTAATTCGCGTAACTTTCAATATTGCCGCATGATTAAGAGGTATATTCAAAATATTTAGCAGCAAAGTCAACAGAAAAGTGCTTCCACGTCTAAATCTATTTTTTGTGATTGAGTGTTTTGAAACGCACCGTAACGCAGCGCCTACCCGCTGCGGAGCGGGGCGGCTACGTTGCGTAGCGCAGACACTACGCGCCGTAGCACAGGCGCTACGCGCCGTAGCTCATGAGCTACGTGCCGTAGCGCAGACGCTACTCGACGTAACGCAATGGTTAGAGCGGCTAAAGACTAGCGCATTATTCTGCGTGTAAGCTCATATATAACTCATACGCGTCATAGGTCAGCACTTAGACGCTCGTAGCTTATACGCGCCGTGGCGTAGCGTAGAATCTGCACAGCGTCAATGCGATGTGTGTCATCTCAACGTCAATCAATAATACTAAGGTGGTCAGAAGCCCAATGCGAACTTACTTTTAAACAATCATCGACGGGGAAGTTGGTACTTAGGCAGAATATTTTACCGACGGCAAAAATAAGTTTGTATTGAATAGTATTTCTCTAAGAAACAGAAAAACAAAGTTATTTCTGTTGTTGTAATCGAAAATAATCCCATAACTCAAACACTATAAGACAATCTTCCAAAACATTTTTCGTTGAAAGTTTCATAACAATTATTACATTTAACCACTTAAATGTGCATTGTCATTTTTTACTAGTTAAAAATCAAAGTTGGCTATTTTATTTATCCTTAAATCATGGTTACCTTTAGATATGACTTTTAGCGTAATGATCATACGATCGGAGAAGCATGAATAATTTACGTTGGACATTTTTCAAGCCACAGTGCGTTGTACACGATGCCGTTTGTAGAGTGACAAATCGTATAATCTGCCGACGACATGCGATATATATCGCCTCATAGGTTACAATGTGCAAATATTGAAATCGTAACGGCCAATAACCGTTAAAATTTGGAACAAGATAACGTGGAACGTGTGTTATAAGTTAGTAGGTAGTGCTCTTTCATAGAATAAAGTTCACTAAACACACATAATTTTGAAAAAAGTTACGTCTTGATATTATTATACCCATTGAAATATATCAATAACATACGACCTGATAGTATTATACCCAGTGAAATATATCAATAACATGCGATCTGATAGTATTAAATTAAAACAAAACAGGTGTGTTTATAAATAACCTGCCTGCAGCTAGTAGAACTGCCAGCAATTGGTAGAAATTGAAAGTATTTTTAAGTACGAATTAAGTGCTTCTTATTTATCGTGTAATATTTTTTCATTGCGGAATTACATTTTTATTGATTGTTATAAAATTTTGCGCACACAACAACGGTTCTCATTTAAACGAGATAAGATATAAAGAAGGGGAGTAAGCAGCGGACAAAGCAGACAGTGGCGGGAATGAGACGGGGCGAGTGGACGCGGCAGTTGCGCGCGAGCCGTTCATTGATGCGCAGGCGCCGGAGAGGGGCGGCGCGGGGGGGCGGGGGAGAGGAATGCGGTCGCGGCGAGCAATGACCGCGCCAGGGTCGCTTCCTTTACGAGAAGCGCGGGCCGTCGTACTACAGCCGCTCCCCCCACCTGCCCCATACGGCCCGTACGGCCCGTACTACATGCGCCTCACGGCCGCGACGCGCGCTTTTCGACCCGTAGTCCGTTACAAAAATTAAGTGCGCCGCATTCCGCGACCGTTTTGTTGTCTCTTTTACTCTTAAGTTGGATCGGATCTTCTCTTCTTGTCCTGGATGGTAGCCTCCTCGATGCGTTGTTTGGTGTTCAAAGTAAGGCGCAGGGACTTACATCTCGCTGAGCTTTCTCTACTGCGTGGTTTGCTTGTTTTCGATCCCAAAGGCTCACGTCTACGGACAAGTGGCACACCTGTCCATCAAACTTTGAGACATTATTGTCGTCAATTTATAATTTTCGTTAATACCATACATTAATTTTACATAGTAAAATAAAGCCAGCTTATGGTTAAAACCAGACAGAGCTTTGGCATTACCACTTGTGAATTCTATAAATTATGAAGGTAATCCCTAACGAGTACAGAATGTAGGTTCACAGATCGTAAGAAAACATCTCAGCCGTGATCCTGGATCGTTGTGGTATAATAGCTTCCATGAGTAGCGATACTTAGAAATGACTCTCGCGCACACTAGGCAGGCAGACTAACCAAATACCACTGTGCCGACTGGCTAATATTGTACCACGAGATAGGCTGTTCGGTTCCTTTGCATGTTTTGTGCTGATGCATGAGAAGATCAGTTCGAAGGGCCTGAATAGCTAGTGGTTAATGTTGCGCGTCACAAACTTTTGTCATCATAGAGAAGATTGCGGCGTGCACCTTTTCATATCATCCCACAATGCATTTTTGTGGTTTATTACAAAAAATACAGTTATACTATAGGCAGAACATTCCGTGGCCATGAATCTAAGTTGTACATGGACCTTTGGTTACCGTTTTTGTATGACGGTGTGGAAGTTTGCAACGGTTTTAAAATAAAACCGTTTTGCTCGAAGCACAAACACCGCAAAACGTATAGTGTTTTTAACCGACTTTAAAAAGGAGGAGGTTATCAATTTGGATGTTTATATATATATTTTATGTATGTGCGAGCATAACTCCTTCTATTTATAGACGGATCTGCAAATTTTTTTTTTTTTTTTCGAAAGGGTTTTATTTCGAAATGGTCCCATTTAAATTTCATATAGATCTTATATGAAAGGAGCTCGTGGCTAAATAATAACAGCCGCTCGGATCGATCTTTGTTTTTTCTCTGTGGATGGGTGACCACCCATTACATACCGAGTTTCCTCTGTGCCTCGGAAAGCACGTTAAGCCGTTAGTCCCGGGTGTCATTTGTAGATCTTTGACAGTCGTTAGGTAGTCAGTGGCCCAAAAAGTCTGACAACCAGTCTTACCAAGGGGTATCGTATTACCCAGTACTAACTGGGTTGTGGAGGCAGATGGGCAGTCGCTCCATGTAAAATACTGGTATTCAGCTGCATCCGGTTAGACTGGAAGCCGACCCTAACATAGTTGGGAAAAGGCTAGGCAGATGATGATAGATCTTATGATGAGTTTCGGAGACAGACAACGGAACTCTTCAAAAAATGACAGCAAATCAACCACGATTGTTTACGCAATCACACAAGTTCATACAACATAACATCACGCCTGTACACTCGAAAGGGTTACGCAGATGTATTCAGTATATCAGGGTACACCCACATATTCTATCAAGGTTAGTAGTAGTTGCTTATTTTTTCGCAACTTTTTGAAAACTAGTTGTAGCACATAGTATTCAAGCTTGATTTTTACAAAAAAATATTTATTAACCAACTTCAAAAAAGGAGGAGAGGTTCTCAATTCGACGGAATCTTTTTTTATGTATTTTCACCGATTATTCGAAGACGCCTAAACCGATTTGGAATATTCTTTTGTTTGTTTAAGAGTACACTTCCACATTGGTTCCATAGAAATATTGTCATGATCTGATCATGGACTTCGAAGATATGGAACGGAACTCTTCAATAATATACAGCAAAACTGTCGTGACTGCTACAATCGTTTGGATGTTTATAGTTTACACATCATAGCATAACATCACGCCTGTATGCTCTGAAAGGGTACGCAGATGATGAGATCACTTTTTGTGTTTTTGAAGTCGGTTTTATTTTTGGAAAAGAGTTTTTAGGGTTCCGTAGCCAAATGGCAAAAAAGGAATTACAATTCGTCATGCTTGTGTGACTGACTGAATGTCCGTCCGCACGGATATCACACACCTACGATAATGGTGACTCTCTCGACATGTAACCTAGGGATGATGACAGATGGGGTATAAATGGTATAACACATATTTTCGGATACCGTAATTTAAAAATGATGTTTTTATGTGACTTGGTTAAATTGGTGTTTTTAAGAAAGGTCTGGAATATTTTCAAACAGCAGAAATAAATTATTTTTCATAGTTTCAAGTAACACAACAAACTTATTTTTTCCGGCCGATAAAATCATTTAATTAAATACTGGGCATTGCACGCAGTGAATTTATTGTATTGTTATGATAAATAAATAACAGTAATTTTACTAAATAATTCAAGGGTAGCTTATATACACTTAATCAATAGAAAGCTTTTGAAATTATTTAAGGTTGGAAGACCTTCAAAAGACGCACCCTCACCGGAGCATTCGCCTGTACTGTAACTATCCTAGATTCGATTTTGAGCGATACGTTGTTACATAAAAATTGTATCTACAGGTTGTGCACTGAAAAGGCGCTCTCAGGCGAACGCCCAGAGTGTTCGCCTAGCGTAATGCTTGACGAACGTGACTATTTCAAAATGACTAGTTAGGTCGAAAATGAGTCTTGATAAATAATTTTCTTCGCGATTGCTTCGTAAGAAATTAATATTATTATTTTCCTTTTTGGCGCTGACGTTTTGCTTAAACTTGATAATAATTATGGCTTCAAAGAAACCCGCCAGCAAGCTTTCGAATTCATAATGGACATTATAATTTCCAATTACGCCAAGCAAGTTCGTATGACGTCACGCATACTGACTTTACCGCGGCCAATATGTTGCAGTAAGTACATGTTTTAATCGTAAAATGATTCAGAAAAGAAATACTGTCAAAAAACTGCTTCTAGGCGCCATTTTTAGGGTTCCGTAGCCGAATGGCAAAATCGGAACCCTTATAGATTCGTTATGTCTGTCTGTCGGTCTGTATGTCACAGCCACGGTATTCTGATACTATTAGGACTACACAGTTGAAACTTGATATGTAGATGTATTCTATGAACCACCTTACGATTTTTATACAAAAATAAAAAAAAATAGATTAAGGGGGGCTCCCCATACACGGAACAGAAAATAAAAATGCATCAAACCTATAAGTGCGGGGTGTCTTCAAAGAAAACCCGTCCTTCTTGTAGATAGGTTTTTAAAAATGACTTTGAGGTTTCTTAAACCATTTTTTTCTCAAAGTCAATGTAGGATTGTAGAACGTAAAAAAATCTTTCAACTAAAATTAATTTGAAAAAGTTTTGATGTTTAGTTTTTGAGATATGGAACTTTTTCATTATACTGCAGCAGTTACTTTGTTTTTCATTAACATACTATGAATGCGAGTTTAGTTTTGCTGTTGAATGTAAAACAATACAACATATGAATGAGCTTTATCAATATATTTTTATTACGGAACCCTATGTGCGTGCGAGTACGACTCGCACTTGTTTCAATATGGCGGAGCTAGCGGCAAAGTGACAAAGTTGAAATTCGAAAAGAGGACATCGAAATCTATAAAATTACCTCTATTTAAAACTCCCGGAAAATTTTTCAGTTGACCACATTTTTTAACCCCCGACGCAAACACAGGAGTGTTATAAGTTTGACCGCAATGTGTGTGTTTGTGTGTGTGTCTGTCTCTGGCACCGTAGCTCTTAAACGAGTGAACCGGTTTGGATGCAGTTTTTTTATTTGAAACCTAGTTTCTTGGTGATGGTACTTAGACACGTTTTATCAAAATCGGTGCAGCCATTTACTAGTTATGGGGGATGAAAGTGGGTATGCAAAATCGAATATTTTCAAATACACCTAAGTGGGGTATCAAATGAAAGTGCATGATGTGTATTTTACAATTAGACATGTTTTATCAAAATCGGTGTAGCCATTTACTAGATTTGGGGGTGATGAATAATCGAATATTTTCAAATATACCCAAGTGGGGTATCAAATGAAAGGGCATGATGTGTATACTACAAAACCGGCTCAGCTATTTTATTGACTGTTCAAATGTTTGTTTGCTTTTCTTTGTTCCGATGGGGTTTTTTTAAATTTTAATTTTTTTGTTTAGAACCAAAAGACTGAACTATCTGTGGAATAAAAATTGTGAGTTGGCTCAATCTTATACTGCAATGTATTTTAAAGACTTATGATAATAAAAAAACTATATTCCGAAAAAAAAATTGATCAAGGTCCTTGATGCCCTGGATAGGAAGGGTCCGCGCACTGCTGACCGCAAATCGAATGCTTCACCCACGGTCGTCAGTGATGAGACTGTATATACCGCGAAAGTACGGGGGTCGTGGCTTCTTAAATGCTAAAACCCTGCACCACCATGAGGTATGCAGTCTCAGGGAATACTTCCTAGAAGCCGACGTGGAGCTGCACCGAGATGCAGTCTCAGTGGACAAGGGCCTCACCCCGCTCTCCCTGGCTAACGAGAACTGGCGCAGGCCTAGAGTATTAGACACTAATGACCGCAAGGAGGTATGGCATGGCAGGGAGCTTCACAGACGCTTTTACCGGGCCCTACATGGGCCCGATGTAGACTTCTTAGCGTCCGTATCCTAGCTGCGCTTTGGTGACCTCTTCGGGGAAACCGAAAGTTTAGTCTGTGCAATAATGGACGAAGTTATGATAACGAATAACTACCGGAAATATATTGTGAAGGATGGCACGGTTGACATAAGTCGGGCATGCCACCGTCCGGGAGAATCGATCCGACACATTATTCTTGGGTGTTCTCATCTGGCTAACGGAGAGTACTTGCATAGACACAACGTCGTCGCCCGAATTATCCACCAGCAACTTGCTTTGAAGTACAAACTTGTAGAATCAGAAGTGCTATACTATAAGTATACGCCCGACCCAGTTCTTGATGATGGTAATATCACGTTGTATTGGGATCGATCTATCGTCACTGACAGGACTATTGTTTCCAATAAGGCTGACATTGTAGTGATAGATCGATTGGAGCGTCGCGCAATGATTGTTGATATAACGGTACCGCACGACGAGAACCTCGTGAAAGCAGAGAAAGATAAGCAATTCAGGTATCTAGATCTGGCTCGCGAGGTTGTCGATACGTGGGACGTGAGTACAGCAGTCATTGTGCCGGCAGTCGTGTCGGCCAATGGCTTAATAGCCAATAGCCTCGACCAACATCTGAAGAGGTTATCGCTTGGCAGCCGGATCAAGGGCTCTGTTCAGAAAGCAGTACGTCTGGACACGGCGCGTTTCGTTAGAAGGTTCCTCTCTCAAAGAGCCCTAACCACCGGTGGCTCGAACCCTGTTCCCGATGCCGGTGGGCTACTATTTTTTATATTATTTTATATAGGAATATTTAAAAATGTAAGGCATATGTATTTAAATGAATAAAGGACATAATAATTCTAGCCAGGGATTCTGAACGGTCAGTTTCGTCAGGTTCATATCAAGTGGTTTGATCGGGTGTTATTTCCGGCGTGAGATTAACAATTCCGCCACTTGATCGACTTTTCCGAAACTGGGTTTTACGTTTTACTCTATTGGGAACGAAGTAAAACAGTCTGTCAGTTTTTATGATTTAATTTAATTTAATTTACAGTTCACATCGTTAAACATTTCCTTTGACCAATGTCGTGGAAATATTTCAGTTTTTTTTCTGAATTTTCACCATGTTTTGTTTTCCACGCCGAACAGCTAAAGACTATGTATTATTTGTGTCTATCAAATATAAATATAACATTTAAAGTTATATAGATTATTTGAGGATCAATATCCTAAGACAGACCTAGTAAAACAGTCGACATTAAAGGATTTTAAAGGAGAGTTTATGGTGTGTGTGTGTGTGTGTGTGTGTTTGTGTGTGTGTGTTTGTGTGTGTGATATGGTGTGTGTGGTGAGTGTGTGTGAGTGATTGATGGTATCCAATTTTACTATTTTATTTTTGTTAATTGTTATAGAAAATGCATAGTATTTAAATAGAAATATTAGTAGTATTAGTAGGCTCTCAACTAGAAGTCTAGTCATAGAAAGTATTATTAGATTGGAATCGATGAGTTATACAGATAGAAACACAAAAAATAGTTAGTCTCTTCATACTAATTGCGTCAGCCGATGCGATATTTTGAAAATATCGCATCGGCTGACAAAATCGACATGACAAAAAATCGAATTTCTTTTATTGACCCATTTTCCTTTGTTAAGGCGTCCAGTTTGATGGTCTGAATCACCACCTAAGAGGTATTGCGTTTGTTCTGTTACACCTTTTTTAAGTAACGCTTGTGAATATGCATCTGGGATTTTGGAACCGGTAGTTTAGGCCCTGCGTTGTCAGAAGTGAACTCATGTTTTTTTCATAAAGGGACAGGCAGTACCTGCAGAACGGTTTTTTTTTTCATGGCGGCACAGCACGCTACCTTTTACGATCCTGTGATATATACGATCCTTTTATGTTAATCAAGTACCTAGATTATCATCATTGTTACAATCTAAACGTGTACAACCGTGTTCCTTTTATAAAACCACATACACACACACACAAGTACTGATTGTAAGATGTAATAGAAGTATCAAATGGCTAGGCTAGGCATTGCAAGTGAAGCGAACGTATCGCCTGAACTCTGCGGAAATTGGACGGCATTGATGCTTCAGTAGCGTGTCTCGACTAGCAGGAGATATAGCTCTCGACGTTTTACATGAGTAGACCAAAGATATGGCAAACTGGAGACACTGCTTGCATCATGCAGTGAATAATGACAAGCTGTTAGTACTCCGCCTAGAAGCTAAGGAACCCGTTTTTCGCAGTTTATTCTTACTCCTATGCAGCTGCTATTATACCCGTTTGTTTACACAAGAGCACCTTGTACTTAAAAATGTTTGTATTGATATGACAAGCAACTATAAAATCATTGCACAAATCTAATATTAGCTACAAATTATTCATAGTTGTTATATCAGCATATTTATTTGTTAAAATATGTTGAACAACAGCAGTAATACCATATGTATCTGCTGTCTATTTTCCTTTTGTAAATAAAAATAATAATTCATAATTAACGTTTAATATTTTCACCAGCATCTGTTAGTTCTAGCTACCCGCCTATAATTATGTGATGTCATACAACATACCTGGCGAAAACTACGCGGTAGAAATTAGACGTGCTTAAATTACATGAATTACGCGACGTAATTTCAGCCTAATGGCCGAACTTTCCGTCGCGATTTCTCGGTAGAAATGTGACTTGACTATGAACCTTAAATAAAATGTATTCGACGGAAAAAGTTTTATTTCATAAATCATCTTTCTTGAGAAATGCAGAACGATTCTCGATTTCAGCAATTTCTCTCAATGTTTTAAAATTTCTGTTAAAGAAAATTATTTCTCTGTTTAGTTCAGATAAACCCCGTCAATTCCTAGAGAATTTCCAAATAATTATTTTTATCTTTTGGCAAACGATTAATATACAGGGTTATTTGTAAAACACCAACAACCTCGCAGGAGTAGATTACTAACATCATAAACAACAACATTTGTTCTACGGCTTTTCCGAAAACAGACAAAAAAAAACGACTTTTCATACAAAACTCGATCAGCTGTTCGGACATATGTATGGAGAGTTGAATTTTTTTTGTCTGTTTTCGGAAAAGTCGTAGAACAAATGTTGTTGTTTATGATGTTAGTTATCTACTCCTGCGAGGTTGTTGGTGTTTTACAAATAACCCTGTATAATATAATAATAATTGTAATGTTGTTGTTTATTTAGCTTAGAAAACGTCATCTATTAAAATTAAGTTTAGCAGTATATAGAAGAACTTAATATCGACTCTCCGCAAAAGTAAGAAAAGTCTTTTCACCTTTGCAAAATTCTATAAGAATACTGGGGGGGTCTTCGTCCTGCTGCCAAATAACTCGAAACAGTTATAGCCACATTTTGGCGCCTCATTAAGTTAGTACAAACCCTCAAGACTGACAATGGGCATGCTAGGAGTTCAGTGCCATCCATGGATCGGAACGCGACGCGCCTAACCGGACACGGCCGGGCGGCGTCCTGCATACTCGAACCACTATGTAGATAGAACCACATTAGCATTGGTGTAGGTATGGGTATGTAGGTTGTTTGTGTCCCAGCGCCCGCGCCGGTGCAACGCGCGGCCGTGACGCGCCCGCGACCGATGCGCGTCGATGTAAACACCCAGCAAGGTCAACTGCCTTGCGATCGACGAGCTTTTTATTAACTTTTTGTCAAACTTACTGCACACATGTTCAAGATAACGCTTGTAGCCTTGCATGTGAGCCGTTGAGATTGTACCGCAGTTTTTTTCCAATGTTGTGTGCTCACAAAACGGAACACTCATGGAGCTCATTTTCAACCAAAATATATAATTCTAGAAGCCTTGTGATTTTGATGTAGGCTCACAGGGCAGCATCTTGCTGTTCCTACTTATCTAATAATAATCTTAAATTCACTTACCTGCCACGATAACGCTCTGCCTAAACGAATGGATTTCGTAGCTTGAAATGTTGCACAACCATCTCAAGTCCTTAAATAACAAAAAAAATCTTTTTGTAAAAATATTTTTTTGTAAAAAAGATTTTTTTTGTATAAAAGATTTTTTTATTTTTCCATTTTTAGTTGTGATACAAATATTTGCTATACATTTATTATACATACAATATATTTCATGGTAATACTCTTATCACCAATAAAATGGAAGTTAATATTAACTGTCGCAATCTGGGTGTGACCACCTGCGCTAACGCTACCTGCGCCGGCGCAGGCGACCATGGGTAGTAGCAGTTGCATCACGCCTATGCACATACTTCAAGTCAAGATCGCAGTGCAAGCGCAGATCGTTGCGGTGACTATCGCTCCGTAAATTTGCCCTGCAAAGCTCACGATCCATATTTATCAAGATTCAACTTACAAGGTCTCTTTCCAGTCCAGGCAAGACAAGGAAGTCACAAGACGATTCGAAAATGCCTGGAAGAGCTACTGGTCATAAGCATGAAAGGAAACCTTCCTTTGTCACTAAAGCGAAAAATCATGGACATGCGCATTCTTCCCATTTTGACCCATGGATCCCTGAATTTGACTTTAACAAATATTTAAAAGTCCAAACTCAAGGTCTGCCAGCATGCAATGGAGCGCAGCATTCTAGGCGTCAAACTAACCGACAATGTACGCAACACTAAATTGCACTCCAGAACACAAAAATTACTGACGTTGTTCAAAAAGCCGCTAAGCTGAAGTGTGACTGGACTGGCAACGTTTGCCGCATGCTCAATGAGCTGTGGGCCATTCTCAAAACCATGAAGAACTTTACAAGCTTCGGAGTAAATTGGTCAATTTGCGTAGTTGTTGATAGCAAAATGAGCGTAAACGCATGTCATCAAAAGGACGATACTCAACGAAGTAGTTAATAGGCATGCAGCGAAAAATTGTTAAGTATCTCTTATGTATACTGTTATTAGCCGTTCCACTCAGTAGATACTTACAACTTACGCGGGATAATAAGCATCTAGGAAAGCACTGAATGTTTCTTTCAACCATTTGAAAATAACTGCTGGTTAGAGCTAACTAGAGTGAAGGTCTGTGCATGAACAAAACTTAATAATCTATTCATGTAATTTAGATTTCAACTAAACCTAGCGGAAGAATAAATAAATATTATAAACTATCAAAATGTATTGATTGTTTAAAGATACGTAGAATTGAGTTGGCGCTGTGCCATAATCCGCAAATAGTGGATTGAAAACTAGCGCATGTGGAACAATCTTTCAAAGCTTTCAGGTGCGAAATAAAGTACCTTCATGAAACACATTTAACCCATCGATTGTAGGACGTTGTACGATTCCATTTTAAATATATATTTTTTATGTTTGTTGATTGGTTGGTTTCTAAGAAGCCCAATATTTCGGAAGTGTAAGTATAGCTATAGGCTGACGTAGATCCAGATGTTTATAAATGATGTTGATGATAGCAGTAAGTACTATCTTTAGAATAAAAATATTGTGTAACAATCTTTGTAGTAAAAGTACCATAATTCACGCTATGTATCTGTAGTCATCATACAAGCTGTAAGTCTGGAAGCTGTATTAGTCCAAAAAAAATCAAATTACAACACACAGAAAGGACAAAGTCAAATTATTCGCAAATATCAGCAAATATCAGCTCCATATTTGTAGCAGTTACTGGTCAGACGATACGACTGCCTTTAACCTCCGCGACGAAACCCTGTTATCAGTAGGGTACCGATGTTTATGTTACATTAATTATCACATTATCAACCTTGTTATAATTTGAAAATTATCATCACCACTTATCATCAAAAATTAAGGATTAATTGGTTATTTAAAAAAAAAAAATATCCGTCTTTACTACTCCCAATTATATTGTGTCGGCACAGCATTTTTTCTTCTTTCACACATCTCCGTTCTGCTTCAGGCAACTCATCCTTAACCTATAGGTACAACAAAGGCTCGCAATGCAGACCGACTAATCTGCGCGCCACGGCTGTTAGCCATGAGCCCGAATATATTTCAAGAATGTCATAATTATAAGCTATTCCGCTATTGAACAACCGCAACTTATTCAATGTTTATAAATGTATGATTATTATACATACAAACGTAAACTCACTTCTTATACCCATTTTCCTTTTTACGAAGAAAATAGTGATAACTCAAGTGATTAAAGATTGTCATTGCACTTGCAGTCCCACCAGATTGCAGCTGAAGACGAGCGGCAAATGGAGCCAAGAATGCAACGACAATTGCTCACGTGTATCAGACGACGGATTTCACCTCGCCTGTAGGGGAAAAATAAATAAAATCCCTTAAACTTCCAAATACGAGGGCGGGTCAATAAGTCCGTGACTTTTGGAATAAAACACAGATTTTTTGATAAAAAAATAATTTTATTTTTCAACGTAGTCTCCCTTGAGCTCTATACACTTTGTCCAACGCTTCTCCAATTTTTTTATCCCTTCCAAAAAAAATGATTTGTCGAGGTCCTCAAAATAGGCCTTTGTTTGCGAGATGACTTCATCATTGGAGTCAAATCTTTTTCCACCAAGCCATTTCTTCAGGTTTGGGAACAAGAAGTAGTCGCTCGGAGCCAAATCTGGAGAATAGGGCGGATGAGGGAGCAATTCATAGCCCAATTCATGGATTTTTGCCATGGCAACTGCACATGTGTGCACCCTTGCATTGTCTTGGTGGAAAAGAACTTTTTTCTTGGCCAAATGAGGTTGGTTTTTTTTCAAATCGTCATTGAATCGGTCCAATAAGTTGGCATAATATTCCCCATTGATTGTTCTTCCCTTTTGAAGGTAGTCAATGTGGATTATCCCGCGTGCATCCCAAAAAATAGTCGCCATAACTTTATTGGCTGACAAACCCACCTTGGCCTTCTTTGGCGCCGATTCACCCTTAGAAACCCACTGTTTTGACTGTTGTTTGGTTTCTGGTGTGTTGTGATGGATCCATGTTTCGTCCACGGTTACAAAACGGCGCAAAAACTCCTCCATATTGCGATTAAACAACGCCAAAGCTTCCTGTGAAGTTGTTACACGATTGCGTTTGTGGTCGACTGTGAGCAAACGCGGCACCCATCTTGCGGAAAGCTTTCTCATGCCCAAGTGATCATTCAAAATTGAAACCACTGAGCCATGCGAGATCCCTACGGCTTCCACAATCTCTCGCACTTTCAATCTTCGGTCGGTCAACACCATATCGTGAATTTTTTCGATTGTTTCGGGTGTAGAGACCTCAACTGGGCGTCCAGGACGTTCGGCATCTTCAGTGCTTGTACGGCCACAACGAAATTCAGTAAACCACTTTTTTACCATTGAAATCGATGGTGCAGAGTCCCCATAGTATTTATCAAGCTTAGCCTTGGTCTCGGTAATGGTTTTTTTTCGCAAGAAATAATGCTTAATAAGCACACGAAATTCACTTTTTTCCATTTTCTCCTCAAATTAGTGAGTAGTCTGATAAAAATAGCTGTCAAACACAAACTAACTGACGCAGCAAGTTTAAATTTTGACAGGAGTCAACTGACAGATGCCTGTTGACAGGAGCAGTGTTGCTGTTTCAGTAAAGAGGTCAGAAATTCAAAAAGTCACGGACTTATTGACCCGCCCTCGTATCATATGTATTTATGAAAAATTAATCGCACAACGACTAGTATTCTAAAGTCATCTATGTACTTTTCCGCCCTAGTGCGAGAATGTAAAGTAAAAAGCAGAAATCTTCAAAACACTGCACTGTGAACGTTAAAGCGGTAGAATACGCATACAGCATTCACAGCAAGTGTGTTGTATAATAATTTAAGTTTACCAGAAGCAAGTAGTCGTGTTCTCCTTGGAACAAGTTGGAAAAGGTTTCAGTATGCACTTTTCACTGTACGCATATTGAAAAATATACTTCAGAGTTGTTTCGCGTGCGGCCCTGCAACACAAAGGGCTAAGAAGGAAGATGGATGGGTTTTAGTCAGTATATTGTAAGTCTGGCAGTCCCTTCCGCTCCGCCCAGAGCGGGAGGGGGGGGTCATTTGATGATTTCACATCTGAAAAAAAAGAAAGGGTTCGAAAAACTTAACTTTTCAGTGTTTTTCTCGAATCAAACTTTGAAATTCTGTGAAGATGTTTATCACTTAAGTTACGCATAAAAGGTTGAACGAATTTAGATGGGCAAGTATCCCACACTGTACCTTAAAATGAACACGTGAGATACTTTTATGTGGATGCAATTGAAACTGCGGGTAATGGTATCGTGTAGCTAATTCTAGTGTAGTAATTTTTAATACAAATGTGTAATTAATAATTACTACTAATGACAAATGCTCACGCGCATAAAGCGCAAGTCACTTGCAAACTAACTAACTACATGAAAAAAAATCATAAAATAACATAATAAAAAAAATAAGTGTTTATTTTTCACCACAAGCCAAAATATACAAACAATATTGACACAGCAGTAGCCAACGATTATGGTTGTGGATCACTGGTGCCTGTGGTAGGTAGTAACACCTGTATTACAGGTCACCATAATAAACACAATAGTTAACAGTAGATCAGTTATTACTTAACTACTATTTAGTCCGTGTACTAATCCTAAAAGAGGTCTTCGAATTAAAGAGTGATTTTTAACTATCGGTATTTGACATGAACTTTCTTTTTTACTTGTTTTAAATCCAGTGAATATTCGAATGAAAAAACGGTCCGAGTGTTTTTTTTTTTAATTATGGGTGCTAGTCTATGATTTTTTTTTGTAAAATGAACAATAGGGTATCATCCTTTACCGCTGTTTGACCATTAGGTTTCATTTTTGAGTTTTGCGTACTTACAAACTACTAATAAAACCTTGGAGATGCGATCTTTTGAATCGAATGGAAGCGAGGTAACACTTAACCGTATCAATTGACTGAGTAGGTTGACCCTGCTACAAAGAATCTCTACAATTGCACAATTAAATTGTT
Source organism: Noctua janthe (assembly GCA_910589295.1). Taxonomy (NCBI): domain Eukaryota; kingdom Metazoa; phylum Arthropoda; class Insecta; order Lepidoptera; family Noctuidae; genus Noctua; species Noctua janthe. The sequence continues at coordinate 12,281,207 of OU342552.1, forward strand.
GAGTACTGGCCTACGAGACGTTCGCAATATACTTTCTGAATATCTCAATACTCTCGATGATAAATTACAGATACTTTGCTACAGTGGCGAAGTTTCCATACAACTCGATTCCTACCGGCTTCCCTTTGAAAATGGCACAGTCGGTATTCTATAGGCAAATAATATAATCACAATATAGATTAAGTACTCCGGCTTACCTCTTACAAAAATTAACCCTTCGCTACTGCTTTGCTATGATAAATGCAAAAAAAAAAAAAAAAGATTTGTATTTGTTCAAAACAGGTCCGCAACAGGTTTGCGTCGGCTAAAGTACTTAATTGTTAGTTACGGGTTTTTCTTTTTGTGCTGATCTGATGTATGATTGGTTTGATCTGTCAGTCGATATCATATTACCCCTGAGACGGTGTCGCACCTTCGACAGATGATGATGGGGTATTGTCTTTTCTTCCATTATTAACATCCATGCTCGCAATATCTTGCTTGAATTATGTTGATCTAAATACCTATATTTCTTAAAACCTACTGTTTGTGTCCAAAGTTCAATCTGTTTTTGAGAAAAAGAATCAGCCATTTAATATAGGACATATTTCTGTCAGCCTCTTTGGCACGTCATCTTCGGTGACCTTTTCATAAATTAGAAACATACATCATTTATTTTACAACGTGGACGATATATTTCAAAACTAGATGTTTTGATCCTTTTTTATTCTTATTCTTTCTTGAAATATTATTTCATCTTAAGACCTTATATTTCTTTATTAGTTTGGCTTTATTTACTTAGTTTAAATTTGAAATCTCCAATATTTTTAATTTAATCCGTTTTTTAAAGTGCATTTTCAGACGTGAAAAATATATACACAAATTCCTTTACGAACGCTGTAGGTCCTAGAAACTTAACAATATGACAGCGACTGAAACAAAATACCTTTTGTTTAATATAAATCCATAAGATTAGCCAGTATTACTGGGTAATCAGAATATCAACACTTACTCACGCTTGGGGCGAATGTAAAATATCTGTCGAAATCACGAAGCTATTGTCGAGAGGTACTACACTACATAGGTACACTAGGGCGGGCGGCAAGCGCGTCTGGGTGGGGCGGGTCGATAGAAATGAGACGCAATAAGTGAATAATGTGAGTATAACTCTTGAAAAGGCTCCTTTGCCTCAGATGATATATTTAAGTAGACGAATGACTCGTCGTATAGGTACAAAGTGGAGACGGCAATTTCAAAGTTTGTACTAATGACGCCAGTCTGTGTACAAAAATACAATTATAAAAAACCAACATTTTCGCCACTACTGCTAACCCTGATCGACAAAACCGATTTCGTCCCATCACAGCTATTATTTGGTTGGTTTTTTTTATTTAGTTGTTTATATTTCCCTAATACGTATTGCCACAGTTTTTGTTTGTTTTTTCAACATTACGGTAGCTTTGAGTTTTTTCTTTACAATTTCTCTTACAAACCTTATGTCATACCTATCTATTAGGTTGGGCGAGAAATCATCATCAGAAAATCATCACTTTGGAATTGGATAATAAATAATATTATAAAGGCGAAAGTTAGTATGTGTGTATGTATGTGTGTACGTATTATGTATGTATGTTTGTTACTCTTCCACGCTAAAAATAGTGACTGGATTTGGATGAAATTTGGCACACAGATAGTTTATAACCAGGATTAACACAAAGGATACTTTTAATCCCGGTAGTACGATCCCGTGGGACAATGGCCGAACTCTACGCGGGCAAAGCCGCGGGCATTAGCTAGTGATAACATAAAGTCGTCATAAAAACATAATTTCAATATTTAAAAAATATTCATCATACATAAGGGCGTCTTTCCCAAGTGATTATTACTTTCCTTTTCTTCAGCAAATATTTTCAAATAACGCTCGCAAGTAAACAAAACCGAAACCTCATTGGTGGGAAAAATATACCTAGCAGTGGCGAAGGTTTCATACAACTCGATTCCTACTGGCTTCCCTTTGAAAAATGGCACAGTCAGTATTCTATAGACAAATAATATAATCTCATTAAAGATATGTACTCCGGTTTACCTCTTACAAAAATTGGCCCTTCGCCACTGATACCTAGTAAGTTGTACACACAACGGCACTTGAAGCTGTACATTTCCAGTATAACTTGGCCTCGCTTTTTATAGATTTCCCATACAATGAGATGTCCGCATAAACTGTTTTTGTATAGCTTGATTGGCCGTCGTGCGGACCTGTTTTGCGAATGCTGCATAACCTTTACCTTTCTTCCGCCGTCTGCAATATAACGAACCTTTCATGCAATTTCCGCTGAATTTTGAGTGGCTTTTAAAATATTGTGACTATTTTGCTGTGGAAAATGATTGTGTAATGTATTCAATATTTTTATTACCGATTTCAACTTCAATAAAGGAGGCGCGATTTTTTGACGCGGGATTTATGGTCGCATGATTCAAAGGAAAAAATTCCTCGATTGCTAAAATTGCATTTTCTACGCATTTGTGCCACCCATATTAGTACTTTGATTTTCAATTATACGATTTTCTTTTTGTTTTTGATGCTTATTTCTTGTTTAATGCATAACTCACTTGCTTACCCTAAATTTAAATGTAAACCACGATTCAACCTAACCGGGTTGGGCTTTATTGTTGCCGCTAACTGCCACACTTTTTATACTTTCTACGATACATTGGTACATCAAGAAGGTCCGTTACGTTTGCGAGGCTTTTGAAAGTCATGACTGAGTACTTACGTGGACAACTTTTTTCCAGCAACTTGTTGCCTGAATCGCCTCAGGCTCAAATGCAGTCAAACTTCGTGTGTTGAGTACTGTTCCCACGCTCGACTTGTCTGTCCCTTTCTTGCTGTAAGCCCTGCTCACTCCCACGTATCTCTCGTTGAAGTAAACACGCGACGCATTTAGGTAGGCACAAGAGGTATTTGGTGATTGTAATCGTATCGATATTTTATAACACGGCTTAAACAACTCTTAATTCGGGAGGTACCGAATTAAGAGTTGTTTAATCAAACATTTCCATGGATTTTTAAACGCAATGCATGACCTTATTCTCTACATAAATATAAGTTGAGTTGAGTTTGAGACACATTTTGGTTTTATTCCGCGCTCCCATAAATTGCGTTTTGACTCGATACTAATATTGAAAATAAAATATTGTTGTTATCCCAGTGGCCAGTAACAATAGTTGGTGTGAAGAACGGAGGATAGTTGGTACGGTGCTGTGGCAGCGGTCGAGAATGCCGTTGGGCCAGTCCGGCCGAGGCTCGGTGCAAAAATATTCACAAGCCATTCCTGTAACTGCTTGGCCGCATTCGTACCTTCTCGTTATCAACTTACACATTGCAGTTATTTATTTGCGTACAAATAATATATTATGTTGTTATTAGTAGTACACCAAATATTTGACTAACTATTTGTTGTATAATATGTTAGGCCTAAAGATAGAAAACGGTTAATGCGTGAAAAAATAGGCCACAACGCGTTCTGCTATCTTTAAAACAGCGACACGAAATTCGCGTTATGGCAATCATAAAAACGTCCATGACGCGATCTGGCAAACAGAACGGCCACAACGTGTTTTTTCGCTTTGAAGAAAAGTCCTAACCGTTTTGAGACTTTTGGTGTGACTGCCGCTATTTTGACTTAAAGAAAATGGCACCCATATTTCACAGAAGTAGATAAAAAGCAGGAGATTTGACTTCCAACTAGAAAATGGTTGATAAGACATTGTCGTCGTTTTGTATAGTTTGTTATTTAACTGCGTTTAGTGTCGTGGTTGATGCAATAAACTGTTGTCGCATGAGATTTACTTCCTAAATACACACTTTTACTTAATGTTTTTGGTAAGAATTATAACATCGCATGTACTTATAGCATTGACTTTGTAGTTCTAAAACTTGATAAGTGTACGTGCCATGTGGAAACAGTACTTGCAGTACAATAGCCGTAATATGCAATAATAGCTATACCTAAATGCATATTAGAGATATTATACCTCATTGCCTATTATGAAGTTCATCCCGGGATGACCCCCAAAACGTTGCTTACCTACATTTGTTTTTTCAGCGATACGTTAACTGGAAAAATTAGCAAGGCCGTGTAAATAAAAACAGCATATTTGTCCCTTTATTGTTTTTTTCATGTCGCTTTATTCGTCAAATCTGAACTTCATTATTTCAGTTAACGTATATAAATCATAAGATGCAAAACTTGTTGTAATATACGGGTACCTGATGAAGACGTAAGTGATTGAGAGGATAGACAACCGTTATTCAGGTAAATAGTTATTTATTCATGGTTCCAGTCTTACAATATATATAATATATATAAATATAATGAAACAATATTGGTTTTCCAATGCATCCTTTTAAATTAACGATCTTTATTGAATCCGGCTTGCAAAAAAATGCAAGTGGAAAGAAGTCACCTCTCTAATTTATGTTCCGGTCTTATGCCACAGTGCAAAATTTCGCCGACGCGACGGGCATGTAGGCCCGCTACACTGACTTCGTTTCGTCGAAGACCTACACCGTTACTGATTGGTGGGCTTTGTGTCGCGATCGCATCGTCGTGTTAAAGTGCCGTACTGAAATTAATATGTGTCCGGCGTAATGATTAGCATCGCATTAGTATGTGCCACTAGGCATGTTTGCCAAGCACTCGCCTCGAGAAATATTTGAGTAACCGCACTTTGACGAACTGAAATGGCGGCTGGATACGCCATCTTGAAGTCGTCCGGATTTCATTTGTGACCACGCCCCGCTTTGTACATGTCACTTACTACGGCCACGGGCATATAAAATACTTACTAATTTGTAAAATTTATAAATAAATTGTTCCTTGAAATTCTCATACACTCTTTTCTGCAACGAGTAAGAGGTTATGGTAGAGAATTTATGATCACCTAACTTATAATTTCATACAGATTTCCTAACGAACTCGACACACAAGCCTGCTTCAATATTTCCATATAAATGTGTTGTTTGAGATGTCAACGACCGGTTTTCGTTGAATAGTTCTGTATTCCGAATGCTTTGGCATTAGAATGAATCGCAGATTATTATAAATAAAATAGTTCGTATATTAGCGCGATTCACGGTGTTAATGTCCTCGTCATTAACCAACAAACTTCCACTACTAAACGTGTGGCTATTTCTTGAGATCCTAGTTAATGTCACTTTCCAGGCTTATTGAGGCGTTTATTTAATTAGTGATTCATTTTGTAATTTAACTTAAGCCTCCTTGATCTTCAAATGATAGGCCAGCATTTGTATTTTCCCTGTACAGTCAAAAGCAATAATATGTATAAACGTAGCAATTTTAAAAAGTGCTTTTCTCCTTCTTTATTGATTGTAATTTTATTTTGACATAGTACTTTCAATGCTATACTTTGGTTATATTAGTCTTATTTGAAATTGCAATTTTACAAGAAAATCGTTCTAATCATCTTTTAAATGTTGCTGAGTAAATAGTCGTGATTCTACATAACAATCGAGGTATTATGCCAAATGAAGAACAGAAGCCCAGACGAAACGAATGCTGTTCGTATTTGTTAGGAAGATATTTCGTATTATATGTGCACTATGAGCATATTCTTAAAGTTAGTTAATACCAATTCTAAGTTCCAAAAACATAAGTTTTATTCCGCTTTATCGCCGAAGAAAAACCCCAGCTACACGTGGCACGACCGTGGAATCGAAACCAAGACCTCATGCTCAATATTATCGCTTGCGACCACTACTTAGAACTACGAGGCAGTCAGTTAAAAGTTTAAGGCAAATAAGTATACTTTATTTATAGAACTACACACAACCTTAAAGATTTTGTTTATTCTGTACCTTTTAAGGACGTTTACACTTCTCATTATGAACAACTTTTACTACGACATTAACTCTATCTTCACTAAAAAGAAAACGGTGCATATTAAGAAAGAAAAATATAAAAGTAGGTAATTAAAAAGTAGGGTAATTAAAAACTGAGTTTGTATAGTTCTTATATTGTTATTTTAAAACATAGTAGAATATAATGTTTAACACTCTTAGGACTGCCAGCAGGTAATGGTGAAAATGTTATCGCAAGATATAACGGATTTAGTCAAAGCAATTTCCGTATGAGTTGCAGTGACGTGTTGATGTCGGCGAAAGCTGTTACTGGTGAGGACACCAGGTCCATTGTCTGCGCTGAGTCATAGGCGGCGCGCGCGCAGCTATTTCAGTGTGCTCTGCGTAGGCAGAGTATGCTTTCTTTGTCGCCATGAGACACTGTGTAATGATAACCTATTAATAACATCATATAAAAGTTTCCCCACCAAATCAAAGCTCAAACCCGCTCAAATCTATGTTGTAAACTAATTTATTGCCGATGATATGATTGTCTATTCATGTGTACGAGGTTTCGTGTTTATTATCTAAGTATAAAAAGCTTAGGTGATCTTTTAAGAGAGTCTCATACAAAACCTGTCATTGTTGCCGCTTGGTTGCCGGCACTGGTTAGCTAAACATATATCTTACACGGATGGCGACATTGATTCTTATACACGTATAATATATATTATCATAGAAGAAATTAAATATCTCTTGGCAAGGGGTGCCCATCGCGCACAGTTTTCACCCGAAATACTTCTGCATAACCTTAAACACTCACCTACAAAAACAGCTGTCACAATGTAAAATTAAAATGCCTGCTATAAATTACCTGTTACGCCGTCTTACATCCACCAAATGGGCTTCTCCAAAAGTTCTGCAAACCACTCCGCTTCTCTGCTGGTGAATATGCCTGTCAAGTCGGCCGGCCCAAAGACAATCTCTGTAGATCCCGGTTCATGGACGGCTCAGACCTTAAGTGCGTATGCGGCGTCTCCCCACAGACAATGGCCCACCTTTTCTTTTATCTTGCACCGCATGCCCTATCACACACGCACTCTATGATCTGCTTACTGCATCAGTGAGTGGGGTTCGTGTGGCTGAGTTTTGGGCTAAACATAACATTGAACTTTTTGCCATCGACACGCTAAGAATAAGAATATGCCCAAATACGACAAACTTTCACACATATTCAGGTTGCAATACTTTGTTTGATGAATGAACACTCGTATCCAAGCCAAGGTAAAAAATAATTTCTATCATAGTTAGCCGCGGCTGCTCCACTTCTGGGCTAAGACCTACTCTAATTTCTTTCAGGTGTTTTCTTCCTGAACCCTTTATAACCAGCCCTTGCGGTCGTCTCGTACGGGCAGTCAACGTCTAGACACTGCCCAGCGGTCACTAGGCATGCAACAGACGTGTAGTTGGTTTTGACTAAATTCTGTTTCGTTTTCTGCCAGTTTTTCTACGGCTGCAATGCCATTTAGATAGTACCTATATTTTTAATTTAATACGATAACATTATCACCTAAAGGAGCTCGTGGCTAAATGATAACAGCCGCTCGGGTCGATCTTCAGGTTATGCCGCGCTTGCCTAGGTTGACCCGTGAATGGGTGATCACCGGTTATACATACGTTCTTTCCTCTATGCCTCGGAAAGCGTGTTAAGCCATTGCATGTCGATTGTCGATCTATGACAGGCGTTACAGGTAGTCAGTGACCCGAAAATCCGACAACCAGTCTCACCAAAGGGGTATCATATTACCTAGTACTAAGTTGTGGAGGTCAGATAAGCAGTCGCTCCATGTAAAATACTGGTATACAGCTGTATCCGGTTAGAGTGGAAGACGAACCCAACATAATTGGGAAAAAGGCTAAGCAGATGATGACGAAGTTTACCACCACCATTCGGAAGGGATAAAGAGAAAAAGAAGACCCAGGGATAACAAAATGGACCAACTGAAAGAAAGGCAAAGCCGTTATACTTATAACCGTTTATTTTGCTCCCTCTCATACATCACAAAGATCATATCTTGAAAATCTTCTGCAAACCATACCTACAAGTCAATCTTGATTAACTGCGTTGAGAAGAGTTTTGCGCCTTCGCTTTGTTAGAAAGATGATTTGGTTAGAAAAGAGGTGACTTATAGATGACGGCTAACGAGTCGTGAAGAAGACATACTGCGCCGACTTCAAATAAATTTGGATATGGGTAGAAAGATGGATGAAGCATAAGAAACGTCTTTCGCGGCGTCCTGGATCAGCGCCGGTTTAGAACAGGTTAAGGAGAAGGCCTTCGATAGTCATCGATAGATTTTCCTAACCGACAGAAAGCTGTTTTGGGTATATCCATTGCCAGAGGAGGTGCATGCAAACCATGTAGTAAACCACAAAATAAAGCTGTTACCTTTATTAAAATGCATTGTGAAAGAACTACAAGATAGAGCTTAAAATAAAACACCTGAAAAGAATTTGAATAACGGTAACCTTTGTGATCCATTAATCTAGATGTAGAAAAACACTAGTCACCTTGCGCACTTTTGATTTCGTATGAAATCCTATTGCACTGACGACGCGGCCCGTTCTAAATGACTACTCGTTAGAGAGCCCACAAGCGCACGAGTTCTTATTCGAAGGCGTACTTGCTCAAGCGTCAGTGAGTAAAAAAACTTGTTCATTGAATACTGCAGAAAAAGCTAACGCCGTTGGAGTTGTGAAGCAATGCGTGGATGAGGTAGATTGCTCGAATAGTTCGGGAGATGCAGTTGGATCTACTTTGCCTAAATTATTTGATCTGGGCTCTATTTATGGCATTGATGAATTTTAACAACAATAATTAGAGCGATGGCCGCAATCAATTAAACACTTAATTTACACTTGTTATGTCTAGGTTGAAATAACATAGTTTAGCAAGAGCATAGTGTCATTACAAAGCGTCACATTAAGAAGAAATTCGGGCGGAGATTTGTTCATACAGACGTATTCCTCAGTTTTCTCCCTAGATAATTTCACATGAGAATTACGAAAAACGTTGTGTTTTTCCAATAATGTTAATTCATAAAATATATTTTTTTAAACTGGAAACCTTAAAATTTATGAAACCCGCGATTGTTATACCGCAATAATCAGTCGTCTGGAAAACATTTAGTTTATGATTGTTTTGATTATGCGCGATTATGATTTCGTTTATTTTGCATAGGAATATAATCAGTCCGAGCTGCAGTTGTCTATTTCGCGCTCATAAACGGGGCACAACCCTTTGCCCGACAGCAAGAGATCAGTTAAAAATCTATTCTTCAAATGTTTCGCCCGTGCTTCCTTGCTATAGAATTGGTAATGATGAGTGATCTGATAACTATGGTGTCTCGTCTATCAATAAAACATGTGTCGGGAGCATACGCGTGATTGTTGACACGTCGCGCCGTGCCGGCTCGCTGTCGGTCGCTACACACGCAGAAGCCAACGCCGATCTAGCTTGTCTTAGTTGTGACACTTCATGAACCATACATAACTGTCGATGTAATATTCCGAAGCATCGTTTTGCTACTGGATTAAACAATAGCAAAGTTTGAGCAAGAGGTCTAATTGCCATTTTCTCACTATTCCTACACCTGAAAATTTGTCGGTGCTCCAACGAAAAACGATAAAAGCAGCGCTATAGTTAAAACTGAACCTACAACTAGGCGTGGGTAGAGCCCCTCATTTCCTAGAGATAAAATATTTTGTGTTCATGTGGCTGTCGTAGCTAAGCGCGGTTTGTGCGTATAGTGGAGAGGCGCTAGGCGCGGAGCATCATCATGACTGTGTTTATGAACGTTAGCAGTGTTAGTTGGAGCGGTAGTGTGTCAGGCTGGACGTGGGCCCGAGCGGGCGAGCGCGTCGTGTCGTGTTGCGGTACAGTGAGAGTAGCATGGAAGCAACATCGTGTCGTGGTTAGGGCGAGCGCGGTCGATGAGCCCGGCGCAGAGGGCAGCACGGAGCCGCCGCGGGGGGCGCTCCCGCGGCCCCCGCGCCCTTTTCTCTACCCCGTCTGCTTGCGCACTCTGTATAGCCGCGCCGCGCGCTCACTAATGCGTCATATCGCCATCGAAGCTAACGCGCTTTCCGCCGCTCTGGAGCTACAGTTCGCGCGCGCCATGTGAACTTATGTGTTGACTTATGTAGAGACAAGAGACGCGTCACCGTGTTCAGGAAGCTTGATTTTGAATTCATTATGACTTTTGCCGTAATGGACAGTGACTTTGGTGCCTGTGAGCTGAGAGACAGTGGTGGTACACGCGGTTGGCGCACGTGCTCACGGCTGCTACCTAAATCTGAGTAAGTTTGAGACAGTTTATTTTAAAGTGTGACTGGATTACTGACGTCGGTTCGCTGCTAAGTCGGTACTGTGCGCGTTATTTTCGCAGCGCACAACGGGCCGCGGCGCCGGCCGCCCGGAATGCGGCCTCCGCCCCACCGCGCGTTGCCGGCGCCGAACGCGCCGCGCGTAGCGTAATAAATAAAGGCGGGGCGCGGCTGCGTGCGCGCGCACCCTCCCGCGCTCTCCTCGCCCTCGGGTCATTGACTCCCGCCGCCACCGCCGCCGCCGACGACGCTGCCGAAGACAACAATTTTCGGAAGCAATATCGCGCTCTTGGCCCCAGCGCGGTTCACCGCCCGCGGAAACTCCAATGTCATTGCCGATGGATAGGCGTAGTACGTAGTAACCAAATGATCAGTGCGACCACGACATATTTATTATTACTTGGACGCTACTATGCAGGAGCCATGTGCCCCATGCTTGCACCTGGACTGTTGACGAACTCACCCCTCGCCTGGTGATAATAGCCAACCCCATACGAATTGTATAGAATATGTTTTACTTTCACAAAACCGGTTATAAATATAGCAGCCCGTCCGTTTTATTTCCTGTGAATAAGTCCTGTTGATTTACGTCGTACTTCAGTTGATAAGCTTTTGCTCCAAGTCCTTGTTTTTATTGTACCCACGCCACATTCCATAACATTTATCTCTTTTGTTTTTACCTTTCGAAGTCTGAAAACTGTCTTTTTTGGCTGCTATAATGCCAAAATAGTCTGTTATCCCAAAAACTTACCTGAAATCATTCTGAAACAATTCAGTATGCGGAGAATGCATTAAAATTTGCTCTATGCTCTTTGTAATTTTTATTTACGCGACACTAACTTTTCTGCGTAAAACATTCCCTTTAAAATATTTAACAAACAATAATACATTGTAATCACTGTCAGACTCCGTTATTTTATCAGCATTGGAAGTTTCGTGGAACGCTAAAAATAAATCTTGAACTTCCCGGTTGAATGGCGTCGCCGGCGCGGCACAGCGCGGGGAGTGGCAGGCAGCCATTGCCCTCGCCTGGTTTGTTTACAACTTAGGCTTGAATACCGACGTGATGCTATTTGGACCCTGTGTATTTCGTCATAGGGTGCATATTCGTCCGTGACAGGAGGCGGGTTTGCGATCCCTGCGCTCGCGCCATCTGCGTGCACACACACGATTAAAATAAACTGCCAACGATAGATAGGTAGAGCGTAAAAATGAGCGGCGGACCCGTCGCCAGGTGCAACGCAACCCTCGTGTGCAGTTTACAAAGGTGCGCCTAGTGTTAGGTCAGTTACTGGCACCAGTTGGTGCGGCCGAAGCCCCCGTGGCCTCGTGCCAATGACCAGCCCGCCTTGCGGGCCTCTCGATCCAACGGCTAACTTCGTTAGATCCACGTGTTACTCATTACGGATTTATAATAATATTCTTTCGGAAAACGTGTCTACTCGTGCATGCTAGTAACGCTAAAAGATAGTTGTAAAACGGATTTTCAAGAATATAATCCAATGTTTTTAAAGAATTTAAAATCCATGGATTCATTACCGGCAATTTTCGATCTAATGTAACGAGCTTGACTTACAAGAAAATCCGGAAATCCTGAAATCAATCATCTTCCAACCTATAATATGTAGGTACTGATGCGGAAGATCTTCTTTATCTTATTTTTCAGAAATAGAATCATTACCCGCCTATCGTTTTCATTTTGCTTCAGTTCTTTACAATCAAAGATTTGTTGACTGCGTCAATAGTGTGAGTCTTTTTCGCCATCTTAGCCATGTGTAGCAAAACAAAAACGTTTACATAGACACGGTAGTACGTTCCGTGAAAGATCTTCAACAAGTTGCGGGGCAGGGAAAACATGCGCGCGCATTCTGGGGAACTGAGAAGGACGTGTATTTGTCTCTTTCCTTCGTTCCATTTGGGAAAGATACGCAATGTGATATAAAATGTATGTGAAACTAATACCGGTGGGTAGAATCCAGAGACGCAGTCAGTTGAGACAAGTAAGTTATGTCTCTTTCTGGAAATCGCTACTTGATTTCGCCATTAAACTGGTAAACATACTTAGACAGTTCATACTTACTTGATTCCTATAGATAGACATTTGCTTGGGGTAGCGGTGCGCTGTTGAGGCAATGTGCGGGTTTTGCCATATTGTTCTTTAATTATTGATCTTGCAGCAGCGGTAAGATGTGTATATTGTGTGCGGGACTCATTAGTTGTGCGAACGCAGGCCTCGTGCGAAGTGGAGTGCAACGGAGCCATTGCAGCCGCAACGAGCGGGACACGCGAGGCGCGGTATGCGAAGAAAGCTCTCGTACACATCGTAACCTTGTATTGGATTCACATACTTATGTATCATTCATAATTTAATTTACTTAGTAGAAAATTCAAAACTTCAGCGTGTAAACGATAAAATTTCTTTCTTCTTAATTTTCGAAAGTCATGAGGATGTAATAGATTTTGTATTATTGTCACTTCGGCTGTCGTTTCTTGACCATCCCCAATCAAAGGAAAGAGTTTAGGCTTACCATCATGCTAACAATTCGTTTGAGACTGCAATATTCTAGTTGATAAATTTATAATACACAGGAGTGCAGTGAATGGTCGTCCGTGTGTAACAGCACTTTGTGCGCTCGACATTGTGCGCAGCGCGTGTCGTTTGGAAAGCTATTATCCACGTCCACGCTTCATCGACTCACAATATTCCTCTCTTCTACTAGTTTACTCTAGTATTTTAGAGATGTAGCACACTGAATATATATACATATAGTACAACAATCAGTGTATTCTATTCGATCAACAGAGCATTGCTAGTAGTGCCGAGCGGTCCGGGCGCCACACCCGCCGTTTCGGCCATGCTATGATCCCATTTGCAAACATTCATTTTTAGAAAACCGCTTTAAAAGGCCACGCTTAAATTCAGGCAAACATGTGACGTTGTTCATGGCTGGTTATAGGTCTCTCCCAAGTTGCTCTACAATACACAGATCTTCCACCTTCTGCCATCACTCGTCTCAGCCGCCTTTTCTAAGATTCCCCCTTATGTGGGGCCAAGCTACGCTTGCCGTAACGTGATTTCCATTAGAATATTCGTCTGCTCCTATGGCCATCAGTCTTTCAACAGATGTGTGGCTGCGACACACAACTTTAGTTTGTATCATAACGGAACTTAAGTTTGTGTCACGAGTCGACATGTGCTGGGTGTTTTTAATTTCTCCTTAAAATAAGATTTTTGGTGCGGCTGCATTTCAAAAACGACTAAGCTTGCAAACGCAACTCATAACCAAAGTTGATTTATTAGCTGGTTTACGGGATTAGTTTATTTTACAGCACAATTGAATTATTCCAACAGTGTCACTCTCACTTGCCCAGCCAATCACCATTGCAGTCATTGTCTGGTACGCAGTTTCACTTTCGAAACTACTTCGACTTGACTCTCATTATTTTAAGATGAAAATTGTTACAAATGTTGAGTTATTTATATTGTTGTTACAAAAGCGACACGGTGAGTAAGCGTTAAATAGTGTCAGTTAAAAGTTTAAAACGGTCACAATTATCGGAGTGACGACCGTTGCCTTGATAGAATTGTTAGCGCAGGATATGACGTCACTGTTTTGACGATTAACTGCCTACGTAGGTAATCTCAGTCTTTGACTGAAATGAAATCTCACTGAACACGCATTTACGTTTCCGCCCGAAAATAAAGATGACTCTTATCAAAGTGTAACAATCAATAGAAATAAAATTCATTAGAAAACGATGTCGTTTAAGCGAAGTAACTTATTACTGACAGTCACGATAGGAAATGCCACAAATTAAACTAAAAATTGACTCTCCGAGCCACGGAGGAAACTCGGTATGTAATGAGTGGTCACCCATACAAGGGTCAACCTAGGCTAGCGCGGCTTAAGATCGACCCGGGCGGCTGTTATTAAAGTTTAATTTCTTTCCATACTGCCCGTGGAATTGGAAATAAATTCATCACGAAACACAACTTTCTTGAAACTTCATTGTGATTTAATATTGTTTTCGCGGAAGCCGCTACTTGACTCGCTTATGAAACTACGAACGACTTTTTGTTTACGACACATCACGTATCTACCTAACAAATACTAAGTTTTACTAAAAAAAAATATGTTAGTAATCAATTGCTTATACAGATTCGAAAGACGCGACAAAAAAATCTGAAAAATCCAGTTTTTCGTGTCCTGAAAGTAATAAGTTTTAATATTTAATTTTCTGTTGTGATGTGATTTTGTGTTGTGTGTTGTGTGGAGCGGTCTATTACAAAGTACACATGTCTGGAGAACAAAAAAAAAACATTATTTTGTTTGTAAGATCCTTAAATGTTTATTTAAACGCAAACATAAATATGTAACTAACCCAAACTTGAGCTCGATAACACAAATACTAAACATTATAATATATTTAATTCTATTTGAATTTGGTAATTGTTTTTGTGAGTCATTGTTGCGTTTTAACTTCTAAAAATTCCAAAATACATGGAATTGTTTTATCCAACATTTTCAAAAGTCCTTCCTTTTTGCCAGAATTTTTGTCAGTACCAGCCAGTCGCAGTATATTCTGTTTGGTGTACAGGAACGAATTTACTTGACGTTATTGACACTGAGTAGAACATTTGAAATGTCAAGTTACGTGACTTGGAATTGTATGATTGAATTTGAATGAATAACTTTGAATGCGTAACCGGCCATCCGGTGGATCACAGTCGTTTCTAATTTACAGCCGCTTAGGATGCGAACGACCGATTCGACATTCAGAATATTAAACTAGAAGATGTAAAACTTAAAATTCGGATTTGGGATTCTGCTCGTTTATCAGTGCACTGTAGACTTCTGATGAAATCGCATTTTAGTCAGGAGCGATTTAACAATTTTCATTCCGGTTCGGAGATCTGGGGTCTCAAAAAAAGACAATATCGGCCACGCGATGTGCCGTTGGATCAAGTAGAGCGTCGCTGCACGCATTTAACATTAACATAGCTAACGTGACGGTGAATACACCATGTTCAATGTCTAGCCGGCGATTTTAAATCTACATTCGGCCTTCGGTTCCCTCGCGGCAAAAACAAGTCCCAGTCTATGATTCATTACTAAATGAATTTGGCGAGTTGTATTATACGTGGCCAGTGTGGTTTAATGAACTAATTTTGTCAATTGAAACGAATGTGTCGAGGTCGGCAACATCCGCTTTGTTAATTAATTAATTGCCTAAAGTAGCAGTCTGTCACTTCGTGTGGCCGTCCTCGGCGACCGGGCTGGCTACATACACCCTTGATTATTATCATTAGGTGCGTACTTAGTACGTATTGCAATCACTTACAGTATCATTGATGTTCTTAAGGAGTTCAATTATATTAGTGAGTCGCGGTATTACAAAAATTACTACAGCAACATCTATGACACAAATAAAGAACTGACATCAAAATTCTGAATCGCGCTATTAAAGTTATCCACGACACAAGAGCCTACACAAAATCCCGACAACAATTACTGTTCTGCACACCAGACACAACTCCCGTCTAGTCGAAGGATCCTCCCTTTTCAATGGAGTATTGAGGAACGTTACACCCTGTTCCTCATACCCCTATAAGTGCTTCAGTTTCAGAATGCGCCACAAGTTTGATAAATTTAAAATCTATCTCTCTTCAATAATCATTTAATTCTTATTTCCTAGACGTTTTATTAAAATATAAACCTTAGTATTTTTTTAATTGTTGTATAAAATATAAATAGCCATCAGAGGGGAACCTATTAGAACGCTCAGAAGAGCTTCGACGTAAAAGGATAATTTTGTCGAAGCTGGCGTCACAGTAGGGTGAAGGTGTAATAGGGTGAGACCTTCCTGTTTTAACTCGGGGGGGCGCAGGTAGTCGCCTCGCCGCGCCTTTATTCAAAAAGTTACCCCAAGCCCGGCCATAAGTGGACTGGAAATTGTGCAACACATTCCACACTTTTTGTTAACACTAAACGTAACATTTTTTTTTGCTTTTGGGTGATCGTGGCGTTACTTACGTAACTTCGACATAAATGCAACGTACAAAGTTGGGATTGGAGGTTTCTCAAGCTTACATTTTAAAATTAGAATAGAATAGAATTATTAGATAATTATCCATATTTTGCTGGCAAATCAGAACTGTTTTTTCAATCTCTGAAACTGGCTTTACTCGCTAATTGGTTATCATTATCACACTTAAAATGATTTTGTACTCAAGAAACATAACAAAATTGTTTAGGGGACCTACTCTCAAAAAGGTAGACAGATATCAAACTGTCCGTATGGTTTAAAACTGCTTTAAAGGGTTCGGGTTTTAGGTTCGTTTCGGTTGGTGTTGGACAATACAATGGGCACATTCGGGTAAACGACGACCCGCTGTGTCGGCCGCCTGTGCCTTATCTGTCGCCGTAGCGCGTAGGCGCGTATGACGGTGACGTTAAGCGGGTGGTTTGGCAAACATAATTATGGCGCCCGTGTTCGAATACTTCGAATACAGTTATACTGCCTCTTATAACTACGGACGAGTGCTTTATTAATATAAGGTCTGTTTTAAAAGCATTTTTATGAAATTGTGATAATGTTTCTGTGGGGTTGAATGTTTCTTTGATTTGATTATTTGAATAGTTAAACGTAAAATTGTAGGTAATCTTAAGGGTTTTGTATATGACAATATTGGGGTTAATTTTATTACCGCAATTTTCGTCAACAATATTTGATTTAAAATAAAAAATATCCTTTTATTTTAATTTTATTGTTATTATAAATTAATTCTTTTTTGGTTGGCCACAGGTAAAATGGCTGGATGACAGCAGTACCTGCCTTATCGAAGAAATGGGGTGAAGTAACCAGTCTATCGTGACAGGAATATATCGGCTGGATCCAGGTAAGCAACTAAAATCAGTAGAAAAATATTAGTATTTAATTCTTCATTAAAATAATCTGGAATTGCTCTCTCCTAAATTCATTCCGAACACTGACTATTGGAATGACGACATTTTAATTAAATTGTTGTAATATAAGTAAACTGACCAACAATAAATTGATTAGTCCTAACATCTATTCGCTCGAGGTATAATTATTATTTATTGCAATCTTCCTCACCGCAACTGAGTATTTCATAACTATGTAATTAAAAATGTGATGCTTATTGTATAGGTTACTAATACCTACCTACGTAGGTATGTATTTATTATGAATGATACACTTAGTAGCTTATCAGAATCTAACAGTATAATCGAGTAATTGTAAATATTATTAATCAATACAGCTGCACAACGCTGAACTGCGTCGCACCTAAATTCACAAATAATTCCAGAGTCGAAATTATGGGCGCGGCTGCGCTTTGAGCGTTCGTTTAGCGAATCTTGGACATATGCCAAGTCAGTTACTACTTACAACGTAGAGTAAGTCGCAGTATGATGCGGGTTTTGTTCTTAGCTTCGTACGTTACAATTTAACAAACGCTCTTATAACGGGACAGTTAGGTTGGCCGGCCGGCCGGGCCAAGCTGCCCACTCGTACGCACATGGTCCGAGCACTCGTTGTGGTGCGGCCTCACTGTGTTTTGTGAACGCGGGTGCCTAACACGTGTACTTGACAATCTGCTAAAGTTTAATCATCTGTGATGAAGGATAAACTAGTGCTAAATAAAATAATACCCTCAGGATCAAAAATATTGGTTGACACAGTGCTATAATGAATAATCTTCAGAAATCTTACCGTACAGGAAACATAACTGGTGAGTGTGTTCATTGTTGGACGTTACTTGCGCTATATGAAAGAAACACATCAGGATCATAAGAATATACTTTATAATTGAATTGCAAAACCTTTTAAAAATATAATAAAGTGGTAACCGGTTCAATTCACGGTCTCCCTTTATGTCAAGCACAACGTGCTAATTACCGAAACATAGGGGAGGATCCAATCGTCCTTCAGCCCTCCGGTAATTGTAGGCTAATAGTTGATAGCTGTAGATAATTCAGCTGTAAATCGAGTTTCAGTAATAGTCAATTTTAGGGTACATTCTATGATAGCAGTGGTTTATACAACACAAACATGTTACATAGGCGAGAGGGTGACGTCCTCAGTGCGCGCTGTTATCACTGTCATAACAAACACATGGTTATCGCGCTCTGACGTAATGCGGTTATTTGAATAATTATTTTAAATCTTTTCTAATCATTACTTTGAAACATATTTTAAATCTGTTAGTCGTTAGAGTAAAACTATCCTGTGTTAATATGTAGCATGCTGGATAGGTATGGGAGTAGCTTGAAAGGAAAGAATAATAGATTTTGTAAAATAATGCAATGCACATTCATTAATGATACACCGATACACGGTAAAGCGATCATTTTAAATGTTTGTGCGTTTGTACGAGTTAAATATTGATCTGAAACGTATGTATTTACAATAACTTTTACGATTTACGGTACACCTAATCCGTCATCGGCCGAACTATGCTAATACGTGGAATACCGAACTTCTATAATTATATTTGTTTCGATGGATAGTGTATGCACTCAGTTTCTTTTAGATGTGGATAAAAATGCAAGTGCGTACATGTTTTAGATATTGTCATGACATGTTGTCGGTTGACAGCCGTTTTCTACAACTTACTTACGTATAACTGTTAGTTAATATGCCTATCTCTAGTAGCTATCGATGTTTCTATTAACAAAGTTAGCAAGGAATATCCTATCTATGTCACCTACCTATCTCTGGGAGGGTCGACAGCTTGCCATAGATAAGTTGATTCATAGAAAAAACAAAGAAAGCTTTTCTGAAACGATTTGTTTCTTACTCTCAGTAAGCTTAATGTCAAACGGTTACTGTTGATTGCTACTTTTCTATTTCGGGAGATAATCAAAAGTAACCGACCGTATAACGCAGTGTGTTGTATAATTGAAGACAACAAGTGTTATAAAATGGATTTGTTCAGTGACGACAGTGATAATGATATGTAGGAAGCCGGTGTACTCGATTCTGACTTAACATTTGACAATTTTTTTGGATTTTTCGTCATAAGCCTCGTACTGACTGAGCGAGCACCCTCGCAAGGCTGCCGCGCGTGGCTAATCCTCGGTCGATCAGGACGCGCTGCCTCGCCTGAGCATGCCGTGGCCCGAGCCAAGCGTTGTCGGTTTTTGCCGTCGCTCAAAGCGCCTCTGTAGGTTTACCGCGCGCACTCAAGACGGTTATGGTTACCTCGCTTGTTCGACGAAGACTACTTTTACTCATTCTAGTAAAATTGCTTTCTGCATTCAAAACACAACTCTTCAAATAATTTGGTCCCAGTTTGGATCTGTTTTCGTATATCTTTTTCATCCAAAAACGGTTTTCGTTTCTATTTTGGTATAATTCGAAGAATTAGTATAAAGGCAGAGGTGGCGATAGCTTTACAAACGTACGGCCTCATGACGGTACGGCACGCGCAGTTTCTGTTCGATTTCACGTTAAACTGAGCGCTCGATGCTGGCTCAGCCTCACAGTGACACACCTCATGCAAAAAATCTACAGACTGAGGAGGCCTGCCGCGGCAAACGTCCGAGGCTGCCTCGCGAGGCTGCTCGCTCAGTCAGTACGCGGCTATAGGTGTCTTTTTCGTGGTTTTCGGGGTCGCTGATAACGAAAATGAGGTCAAAATTAATATTGAAGATGGCGCCGAGGAAACTTAATCTAAATTATTGATATGACAGTTGAAAATGCTTGTTAACGGCTTATTGATTTAACTTAACTAACTAACTAATAAGTAAGAAAATAATTTTACATGTTGGCGGAAAAACCAAAAATTTTCCCCGGCGAATTACGATTTTATAATTACGTAACTAGAAAATGTGAATTTTAATGAGTGCAGATATTTTAATGAAAATAGTGTCAAACGATAGGTTTATATTTAAAAACAATAACTCAGAAGGATTTAAATCTATAGGAAATATGATGAAAATTGTGAATTGTAATCGAAACGCTTCGGAGGGATGCGCTTACAGCTATCTACCGTTTTCTTCAGATAGACGTGTGACAATAAAGTTATAGAAACTGTTTATCTGACACAGCAACCTTCGGTTAACTGTCGGTAAGTTATTGAAAACGACCGTAAAGCAGTGTACGCACTTACTTTCAGATCGGAATCGGAAGCATTAGGCGTACCATCGCGCGATTGTCACAAATAAGGGGGGGCCTGAAACAGAATAAAATTATGTCTTTCTATTCAAATAAACTGAAAAGTATCTATATACAAACATCTGTCACAATCGTCTTTGAACTTTCACGCCGTTCATATGTGAAAAGGGCGCTATAGAGTTTTCAAAATTTATTAAACATTTATGCCAGTTTCCTATCAAGTGAAAATTCGTCCCCGATTCATGAAAATTCGGCGCGGGCGCAGCGCAAACTCGGTTCCGCTTCAAAACGTTTTCATACAAAATGTTCGTAGGCGACGTGTCCAGAATTACACTCAAGCGCCGCGCCTTCGCCTTACGCTGATACGCACCACCGTGGAACAGAACAGTTGATTCTGTGAGGAGTTACTATGTGGCACCGCCCCGCGCGCCGGTGACGTTCGCACTAATTCCAGAACGTGATGATAACCAAAACGCATATCTTTTCGGGTTTAGTGCTCATTTCTGCTTTATGTATGTACATATATGCAACTTAAGAACATATCAATAAACTCCTCAAGGAATTTATAACTGTGGAAAAAACTCTCTTTTTCGAGGGAAAATAATTGCTAATAATTTTATATTATATTTTAATTGAGAGCTTGCACAGAAAACCGACATAATTGACACTAATGAAAATAACGCAAAGAGCTCAAATTCTATCCTCTTATTCAATATTAGCGACCCGCCCTTGCTTCGCACAGTGCCACCTATCGGGTCCAAAACTATATATTATATGGTTTTGGACCCGATAGGTGGCGCTGTATAACGTAGCCTATATTTTAAGATAAGCATCTAGCAGTAGAGCGGTGAGTCCTGCATTCAAATCAGTAGTTTTTGCGTACAGACATAAAGACAGACAGACAAAAATTCTAAACACTGTTGTTTCGGCTTCTGTTGCTCTAATAAAGACCCCCATATTTTTTTTTTTCAAAGTCTTCTTTATACAGTTATCGGCCTGTTACAATTTTATTATAATATATGTATAGATATAGTTATAATATTACAATTTTTCTTTAAAATGGAACTATTGCAATTCGACTTTTGGCAATAGGTAGATGATATCATCCGAAATTACATAAATTTACATCCAGGCCATTATTAATATCTCTGCAGGACTATAATATTATAACTACCTTGATGATTTCATAATGCAGTGAGAACATTTACAAACCGGTTATTAAATTAACAAAAAAAAATTTTCAAAATTATACTTGGATGCAGAAAACCAATGTTTTATGCACCAACCTTGTAACATAGGTAAAATAAACCTAGCCTTCAGACTAGGTTTATTTTACCAATGTTACTTTTTTAATGCCCAAGCTGGACTTTAAGCCGGAAATTGAAACTGACAACGACGGGCTCGTGCACATTTAGCGCATTAGTTTTAATTAACACCGCAACTCCATTATTTCTGGCACTATTTCCTGCAGCGCGTATTTTCGAGGCAAACTGTTTGAGGTTTTTACAAATGAAGTTAAAAATACCAAATCTATTTAGCCTTCGTTTATAGTTTCTAAAAATAAGTTATTCGATGATATTTCCGTTAGTCGAGCAAGCAAACTCTGCTATTTGAGAACTGACTATTTTTGTAATTTCCTAAATTCCATAATTAACTTTAAAAAAATAACGATATATAAATAAATTCCACCAGTTAAAAAGTAGTCAAGCCTGCAATTTTCTGCAATGTGTACGGAATGACCGTAATGAAAATGTTATCGATAATGTTAAACGTACGTAAATATTTTATTGATATATATAGTTTAAATCGCCGGAGGTCAATTAAGTCAATAAAATTGCTTGATTCGGTAATTATCGAAATCAACAAGGTCATGATCACGAGTGATGCGCGAAAAGCCCAGGCCTTACTTCAATCAAATTAGTGAAATGTTTGGTTGGCTAGCTCCCGAATCATGATCATTCATCAATAGGCAGTATTCGAATCAAATCAAATGTTTATCAGCAGAATAATGTTTCCCTATGTAACGTTATTTTTCTTATCAAATATTCCTGTTTGTTTTTTTCCTGATTTAGGTGTACCACTAGGTCAAAGATACTAATACAAACGCTGGTATTTGAAATTTATTCATTGGTTTTTAACGGTTTTTTCGAATGGCATGTCATTGTGTCACAGTCATAGACTCACAGTTCATTGGTTTTCAAGTACGCCGTTACCGCATTAAATGAAATTATTGATGCTGTAGACAAGACACGGAATCGATTTTACACTCAATTTTTTAACATCTTTTTCCATCTATCTCCGTGGAAATACCGAAAATTATAAAGGATCAGTTACAACGAAGCATTTGGTTTTGCTTATCTTCTTTGCCATCCATTTTGCACATGAGAGCAGTTACTCAGGTTGATTTTGTATCAATCATCGTTGATTTTTGCGTCTGACTCATCTGATAACACACACAACACACATTGGTTAAAAAAAACAATACTAGACGTGAGTTTGTTTATGATTGGTGCCTACATCACTTTTATACATTCTTTTATGGGAACATCTCCGCGATCAATAAAATATTGTTCTTTAGATTTAAATTAATATATTATATTTTTAACGATCCAATCAAAAGTACTGAGATTTTTACAGAATTTAAGTCCAGCTGCTTTCAAGCATGTTAAAATAAAAGTGCTAAGTTTCATTCTTGTGACTGTTTAATCGGCTGTCTGGTGTGTAGACAATCAGGTTTACTGTCGTTAAATTTCGAGTTGGGAATGATGCCAAGAATGGCGCCTCGGGCTGATAGAAAAGCGAAAACATTGGTACGAATAGTGTGCGTCAACTAGGTGCACGGCGATTCATTCTACACTTGCGATATTTTTGATACAACACTCATCTGCCTATCACGGACTGGGCTTCCGAAAATACATACAAGAAGTATTCATATAAGTTAGTTTCTATCACTAATAGTAGTCAAAATCAAATCAAAATAGTTTTATTAATTTCAAGCCTTAGCACAAAAAGTAAACATTAAAATATTCAATTGTCAACAAACTATAAACGGAAGAAGAAGGACCCGACCATCTATTTTCCCAGAGACGGGTGAGGTGAGCCGCTCTGCAGAGTAGTACAGAACAATCTATTGAACACGTCTGCTACTACTGCTGAGCGTGCGCGCCTACTGGCTGTGGGTGAGTGGGAGTCGGGTCTTTGGCTTCACGCGCTGCCGTCGTCGAGCATAGGCACATTGTTCGACGACACGACCTTCCGCCTCGCTGCTTCTTTACGCCTTGGTGCTGCCTGCTGTTCTCCCCATCGCTGTCACGATGGTGAAGCTGTCAACAACCTCTGTCACCACGGCCTGTCATGCAGCCAAAGTGCGGGCCGTTTTGCACGGCACGCGAACAAAAACGACACCATCCGACGAGCTCTTGTCACCGTCGGCGTTCCAGCTGTTTTAGAACCCCAAGGCTTGGCACGCGACGATGGCAAAAGACGATACGTCGACGGCATGTCGTTGTTTCCTTGGAAGATGGGTAGGCCTTTCAAAAAAAAAAAAAAACATGCGCCATCACATCTTCCAAGCTCATCGTGCTGTGCTAGCGCTAACGCTGCGGCTGCAGAGAACCTCAACCGGCGTAAATATAGAAACCTTTGTGGGAACTATATTTTCGAGCCGTTTGGGGCTCGTTTGAAACTCTGGGGTTGTGGGGTCCGTGTGCTCATAGCCTGTTTAAGGAAATTTTGAAACGCCTTTTTGACGCTTCCCGTGACCCAACGGCTGGCTTTTACTTTGACCAGAGGGTAAGTGTTGCCATACAACGTGGCAACTTCGCCAGTTTCTTAGAAACATTACCAGCTGACAGCCTTGAGGAGGAGTTTTTTAATGCCCTTTTATCGTTGGTGTTAGTATTCAATTGTAGTTACCACCAATTACCACCTCTATATGCGAATTGGCTATGGCGGGTCCAGACCCAGTCATCCTGTGTAAGTTAAAATTCAGTGAAGTCAAGGAGAAAGGTTATGATTACAGTCAATAATGTCAAATATTCAGGTAAATTTCTCAGTCATAAAATCTTTAGTCAAGTAATAAACATTTGCTTAGAAAAAAATTAAATAATTTACATTTAATGTTCTAAGGCTGAGAGTTTTGAAGCCATCAGGTAATTTGTTATAAACAGTAATGAACATGCAGTATACATTATAAGAAAACAATTTAATTTTACGCCTAGGAACATTAAGCATATTATGCACTTTGCGGCCGGGTCTGGATATAACCTCATTAAATAAGTCTAAATTCATGTCTGTTTTGACGTAAAAAAGTACAAATTTTAAAAATTTATAGTGCTGGAAGTGGCAGTATTTTAAGTTTTTAAATACTGGAACAACTGTCCAGTGGGTGCGCTCCACAAATTGAGCGTATGAATTTTTTTATGATCTCAAAACACTTTTTTTAAATTCAACCGAATAATGCAATAGCGCAAAATTATTATTTAACACTAAACACACGTGTTAGTCTATATAAAACGAATACAAATCTATCTATCTTCTTACATAGATCATCAATTAGATTTTCAGTTACAGTTTTTGTCAATTATTATCCCCAAGAATTTTGCATAATCGACCTCTTCTATTGTCTCAGTTCCATATTGTATTTTGAGCCGTGGACGCGTATTGTTATATGTCTGGAATTGTATCATCTTTAGTTTGCTAATATTAATATGAAGATTATTATTTTGAAGCCATGTAATAATTTTATTTAATGTCATGTTTATTTTATTTTGGTACTCAATGTCGTCTTTTTCGTTTATAATACTGATGGTCGTCATATATTGTCAGCGTATAGTATGCAATTGTGGGAAGTTACACAATTCAAGTCATTAACATATAGCAAGAATAAAGGTGGCCCTAGTATGGTCCCTTAGGGAACCCAACACCGCAGTTATTTTCACGATACTGGGACCTACATGCAAGCTTTTAATTTCCTGTTTGTTCCGAAATCTCAACACATTGCTGGCGATGTGTAAGGTAGCTTTCGAGCCATTTCAACGCGTTTCCCCTATGCCATATTGGTCTAATTTTATAAAGCTACGGTTTTGATATCGTGAACTATATTCACGATATCAAAAGCCTTGGACACATCTAGAAAAAAGGAGACAACTGGTAATTTATCATTAAGATTTTTCGTTATTATTTTTAGCTGATGAGTTCGATTTATTTTTTCTGAAACTAAATTCTTCACTTACCATTTTGTATTTGGATAAAAAACCGGAGAGTTTTTCATGAATGACCTGTTCAAACATCTTTGATAAAATTGGTATGAGAGTTATGGGGCGGTAATTATTCATATCACTTCTATCACCTTTCTTGTGGATTCTTTTAACAATTGAGAATTTTAACAGTGAAGGGAATAAACCTCGCATAAATGACAAATTAATATATGGCTAATATGAATTGATAAAAATTTAGAGCATAATTTAAGAATTTTTGTGTTAATGTCGTAGTAGCCTCCAGAGTTGGTTGATTTTAAAGAATTTATTATATTATATACATTGGTGACATTAGTTAAGTTCAAGTACAAAGTATTCGGGTGATAGGTCGTAGGTGGTGTGTAGTAGTATGCTTAGTTTTTCACAATCAGTTTTATGTGTTGATTTAATAGAGCAATTATTTAGAACGTTTAGGATGAACACTTTGTTATTTTTTACTTTATAAAGTGAAGAACATAACTCTGTTTTAAGGTCTATCAATAATTCGCTTTGCATTTTAAATGTGTAAACTATTTTATCTACGATTATAATTGAAAACGTCTCTTTACTCGGTTTGGTAATAAAAAGGAAAGAAGTCGGCTGGAATGAGATGGCTGCCGTAATCCAACCTCCGCCTCCCTCTGCCTCCTCTGTCGCGTAGCTTTACTGTAATCTACCCAATTAGCTCAAGCCTTCCCTGAGCTAAACGCTGATGGCTTAACAATATTTTATGCTCATATTTTCACATTTATTTAAACATTTTTACTACATTATTGCTCACTTACTTATCTTAGCTACCGATGTACTTATGTGCTCAAAAGCGATTTCAGTAGCCGTTTATTTAGTTTATTTATATGTTTCTTATGTCATTGCTACGATTTGCCTTTTCTTTAATCGAAAAAACCACCGATAACCCAGTTTCTGGTTTAAGAATTTGAAGTTGCAACTCTATTTGACAGGCAGGACAACTTCAAATTATCAATTCAAAAACTGACAAATAGTCTATAGTGTACAGGAAATAAAAACAACACTTTTTTAAAATCTGATCGAGTTAAATTAAATTTTAGAAAAAATTCCGCTTTAAAAGTGGTGTTATTCAATGTATCTAGAGGACAAGAAACAAATCTATAGCTATATTTCTCGAACGAGCTTTATATTGCTACTCAAAGCGACGGTTTTGTAATCCCGTGCCAATCGAGCTGCTTTGTTGGTTTACATCTAGGCTCCGGTCTCTCTCGAGGCCCAGCTCTCCTTCGCCTGGCATTAAGAAGTTTATCTTGATTCTATAGCAAATTCAATAAAAACGCATAAACAGGACACATAGAGTGATGTTTATTTAATATCGGCATGAATGTCGGCTCCGGTGCTCTGAGCAGATGATAAACCGACCCCTTTTAATCGCGTCGCAATAACAATGCCACGCCAGCTGCGAACTTGAATGGCGTCGCTGGTTGTAAAAGTTGGCGAAAAAATGCGTGGCGTCAGTGGCGTTGAACCCGCCTCGGCGAATGCACCGGGCCGTTAGCTTTATCCGAGGTCAGGGCAGGTATCGCGGTGTTGCGCAGTTGCGTCGAGTCGTGTCGTGCAAGCGAACTAACAAATAAATGCATAACTTCTCAGCTGACTGCTTTACTGTTAACGACTGCTAATTTCGGTCGGTTTACTTGTTCACGCCACTCGGTTTACTGAACGGGCTAGGCTCCATGTGTAGCATTAGTTGGTTACTTACAGGTAGAGTAGCTCTAATCATTTCCGTGATTACCTATCATGTCAACGTGCGTTGTTCGTGAACTATTTTTAGCAACGGTAGTTTTGATTGGCGCTGTAACAACATGCTTAGTCTGTTAATTATGATTTACTGCTATAAATCAGTAGGCAGGCACAGCAAACCTAACCTTCAGTAAGGTCTGTGTGAAAGCTAATAAATGGATATGAACTAGCTTCAATCAAAATACTTATTTTTCTGTTTTATTCTAAAGGCAAGGGCGCTTGTTCAATAAACTGTTCATTTTACAATCATTTTAAAGATGGGAATACCAACACGGTTAACCTAATATAGTTTCCTGCTGGTCTTAATATGACGACCTCTAAGTGACATAGTAAATATGGTACTAGATGAAATACTAAGTGCCGCGTGCGATGATAGTGAAAGAAAATGTATCAACTTATAGCCAAGTAGCTCTTTTGTGTAGGTCGTAAATTATCTCACGCGTATTTACGTACTACTAGGAAAAAATGACATAATTCTATGTCGCAACGGGGTCATGGTCTATCCGTGTGCCAAATTTGTTTAGATGGTTCATTCGAAAAGGTAACAAACCTAATGGACAGATTTACTTTCGCAATACAATTAGGTAAAGTTTTACCGTGTAAAATAGCTCGTACATTCAAAATTATTCAGTAACGCTTGGGAAGCGTCCCGGTACGCAAAGAAAGGAACACGCATGCGCTGTACAATCGATTCGTAAATAACGCCAGCTCTTCCAATTTTCGCGAACTCCGTCTTAACCTTCGGGAAATTCCAAAGAGAGGATTACAATAACTGTATAAGTGGATATATTTTTGTTATAAAGAACTGTTAATACATATCACAACATTTAGGTAATTTGAGTAAAAACTGACTGGTTTAAATGATTCGGGTCTTTTTCACAACGTTTGAATCTACACTAATAATATTATAAAGAGGAAAGATTTGTATGTTTGTAACGATAAACTCAAAAACTACTGGGCCGATTTCAAAAATTCTTTCAGCAAAAAAAAAAAAATTAAATCGATTTCCTCTCAAGTAATGTAACTGGCACTACGGTAATCGAATATTATAATTCAGGCCGTAAATTAGTAACCCTTATTAAAAAAATCTAAATTAAATTCAAAATGCCAATTCGAAACACGAACCTATAGCACAGTATAAATATATACAGTATTGTGACTCGGTCCTGTCCTTGAAATAATTACCTACAGCCGGGCGGTACGTTCGCAAGCAATAGGGCTGCCAGGCCTACAGTATTTTAATTTCATCTACTTAGTTGAGTTTCTTTTTAGTTTTGTTTGTAGTTTTTACAAAATCGTTGTTTTCTATTGACAAAAGCTCAGAAGAACAGAGCTGAATAAGTGTGGTTAGTCCCTTACGGTGTGAGTGTGACCCGTGTTCCTTCCAAGTGGCCGATCGGCTGGTCGCGCCCGGAGTAAGGCTGTCTTCGTGTTCAAACTGCCTGGGAAAAAAACAAAACCCCAGAGCAGCGAGAACTTAGTTCGTGTTCAAACTGCCTGGGCTGGGGTGAGCAGCGAGAACTTAGTTATTTGTTCGTCCCAGTCGTTCCCTAATGAACACAAATTACTGGCCCCCCAAATGTCTCTCAAAAATTAATATATTTGTCTCAACAGCATCACCGACTGAAAGCCTAATTGCCATTGGTAACTTTGATTCTCAAATAAAGTCAACCAGTTGGACCGTAAGGAGTTTTGTCTATGTAGACCGTATACCCAACAGTAAAACTACATTTTTCCTACTGCGATTTTATTGAATCAAATTCCTATTCCACTTACCCAGCATTGCTGTCGGTGAATAATCGGTATAAAACGATTTATCTATCAAAAAATGACAGATTTCTTTTGTTTATCTGTCATTTTGTCGATTCTTCCGTCGACAAAACCAGTTTCTACGGTGGTCATGCTACGCGTGCTAGTAGTGTCGGGAAAAAGAAGTCGTACGAGAACCTACCATCCATGTGTTATTGATTCGTGTGAGCAAAATATTGTCTTGTTTTGTGCATCGCTTGACTTCCAAGCGACTTTATATTTCTTATAACATTGAAATTTAAAACATAAATTTAATAATAAAAAGTTTGTTTGAATTTGAATCGACCAAACAAACAACAATAATTTGCATTATTTTCAAAATTATGTTTCCTACTTGTGATTGGCGCTGGTTGGTAACGATTTCACATGAATTTCGTCTGTTTTCCGTATTTCTCAAGGAAGAAAAGTAAGAAATAAAATTTGTAAGAAACATTTCAAACAAAATGGAAAATATTTAGAGATAAAGTCCAATTTCAATTTTTTTTAAATTAAATATATGTCCACGATAAAAAAGATGAATTGATTTGTAGAGTACCTACTGCAGTTGAAATTCTGGGCAAAATGGTTGGCCTAGGTTGGGTTGCGACATGGCAGTTTTCAAAGTGCTACATAAAGACTGTTTGAACATGTTGCAGTACTTTGTGCACGTCTCTGTTTGTGCGTCGCATAGCACTGCCTCTCTCAACATGTCACGGACGTTCAACACGGTTTACGGTGCTACAGCATTTCAGAGCACTTTCCTTTCTTTGACTATTCCAACAGCAGTTTAAGTTAGGTATGATGTGACCAATTATAAATATAAGTTTTTAAACTGACCATGGTCACTAACACACGGGATATTTACCATGTTTACTATTTATTTTGAGTTCCCGATATTTCGGCACTGCTGCAGGCATGATGAAGGATAAACTAAAGTTATTGCGGGACCGGAGTTTATGCAGAGAAATCGATATATCCTCTTCCTTGTACGTTTTACGCGGTCCTTATCGCTATCACAGTCACTCACAACTCGATTCTGTTCCCGACACACGAAAGTCGGCTTCCGAACTTTTTTCGGCACTTCTTCGGTTTTTACAGTTGAAACACTGGATTCCAGGCTCTTTACAGTTAAAACCCATCCTCCCGATTGAAGTTCGTATGTTTGGTAATCTCAATGGCTTCTCTTATCAGTGTAGGTATACATTCAGTCAAAAAAGTATTGGAAATGGATAATTAGTTTATGGTTCCAAATTATTTTTTTTGTTTTTTTGTTGTTAGTTAATACACCATGGGCACAACTGTTTTCCATTTTGGCACGGAGTTTGAGTTGCATCTGTTATTTAGCTTAAATACAGTGCTGTTTTTAGTTCTAGTGAGTATTGCTAATTTCATTTCGAGAATTCGTTGCGAGAACTGAACTCAATTCCGGAAAAAGCTTTTAAAAAATATTTTGATGACTGAATTACGCGTAAGTGTATCATTTCTGAAGGAGCATACTTAGAAGGCGATACAATAACTTTGGATGAATAACTAACATTTTGGGTATTGATATCGTTTCCCGGTACTTTCTTGACACAGTAGTATTGTATAGTGGCGTTCTGTCGAGATGGCCTGAGGGTTATGTAACTCAATTCAGTGGTTCGATCTTGATTTCAAAAGATGTTGATCAGATGTTGATCTATGGCCGATTATTGGGTTCACTGTTTTTCACCGCCCTTATGTGTTCTGATATTCGACAAGCTACCGTACGTTTCGTCTGATTGATATACGACTTGCCGCAATTTCAATTTTCTACTTTATAAACACCGGGGGTTTTGCAACGGAAAGTTGTCCTTCGGCGGACGCAGCATCCGAGACGCTTTCTTGAAAGTAGTGGACCTTCTGCACATAACTCAGCACGTTAATGTTTCTCGTCTCATAGATTATACGCAAATAAATAGTAAACATGGTAAATATCCCGTTTTTAATGTTAATGATATAATTATAAAAATGTATGTTTCTTTTTGTTTGTGCAGGTAACCTACCCTATTCGGACAGCTGATACCCATCCATGGCTTGGTTGACGAATCATCACCTTGATTCGGTAAGTTTTGAAAATATATTACTTTGAGTGTGTTAGTAGTTAGCTGATTATGTTGTAGTTGCTCAAAGCGAATGTTTTTATATTGCTTTTGTACTTTATAAATGTCTCTGTGAAAATGTTTACTAGCGTGTATTTAATGTAATTATGCTGCGCTACTGCTGTGCTATTAGATTTAATTGTTATTCCATGGTAACGAGTTTACTAGTATCATTCTAGAAAAGGAATCAAACAATTTCTCTGTTGTTACAGAGCTCATATCGAGGGAAGCACCCAGTTGACAAAATGGTGACGTGAGCAAGACCTTCGGAGAAATGAAAATGGCGACCCATAAATCCTAAAAGGTAAATTTCAAATATGTTTCTATCACTTTGATTTATTATTATTACTTAGTATAAGTTATATTTAAGGATATTATTGCTCTGCGATTACTGTGTTCACAGCGAGTTCGTGTGGTGCGAAAGCGAAGTTTTTATGGCTTCATCGCGAACTTTTATGAATGATGTTTAATGACGTTGCATGTGAACGGTCATGGGAAGATTGTGATTTGAGATTGTTTGCGACGCTCTTACTACGCGCTATTATGTTACTTATCTACATCATCTACTATCGAATACTATTCGCCGGCTTCAGAGAGACTAATCATTTAATGCTTTTGTAGTTTTTTTATGTAAATAAAAACTACTAGTTGTTGTTATTTTAGACGTATCATTAATTATAATTACTAACCACAACAAGTGAAATTTGATAAAATGTTATATGATATTCAATCAGAATTTCAAAAACCGGGTAACAAATAAGTCTTTTTTTAATCAAAATTATGAAAGCAACGGTCTCTTGTGGGCTCTTTTTCTGTATACGGGTGTAAACAGACCCTTCAGGAAGCCGTCAACCAAGCATTCTGTACATCAAACCAAGTAACTTTACGCTAAAATTATTGGGGGTCGTGGAGGTGTTTAAAGTAAAAATCTTACATGTATTTAAAAAAAAACTTGTGAACAAGTTCTAACTTTGACCCCCAATATCTCCGTATCAAGAACGTTCCCAGGTATAGTCTAGAACAACAAAAAAAAATAACGCAAAGACGGGGAGAGCAAGTACCTTTCGGCTTCGTTAAGGGTCTATTTACACCCTTTATAACACTCCTAAACATACTTGAAAATCAATGAATATGACGATATAAAACTCTAGGACATAGGTCCCATCTACACATAGTTATCTTATTCCCTATAGTACTACCTACTTAGCTACTAGCTACATTTTTTTCTCTTTTGCACTGCGGAACGTAAAGAGACTTAAACCCACTGTACAGGCAATCCTTGTGTTGACGTCTAGGGCTTTCTTTCCTAAAAGCTGATAATCTTTTAAACTATAAAGGCGTATTTTTTAAAAATTGTTTGATCGGCTTAAACTGTTTTCTCGGCGGCAGGTGTGGGTTGGGTACGCCCGAATACGTCTACCAAGTACAATGGCAGATAAGAATCAAAGACGGTTAGATAAAGTGAAAAATACGCCGTTACCGTAAATAATCCTTTCTATCTTACTATTTGTTTTCTATCTTACTAAACTAAACCGAAGTTTCTGTTATGTTGTTCAGTGATCGGAAAGTTCGTGAGCCCCAACATTTTTGATTTTCGATTAAGAATCAAAGGACATTGGGACTTTTCTGACCTGCTAGCCGAATTTTTGCAATTATTAATGAAAAATATGGTAGTTTTTAGATATTATTACGTACATCCTAAATGTGTTGTCTTTTTTTTAATATCTAATAGGAATGTTGAGAAATGAGCATCGCTCGATCAAGAAATAGTTTGCACTTCTTCCTACCCCGCTGTCACATTTTTAAAGATGAATCGATTTGACGACAAATGTTATCTGTGGTCCGGTCGTTGCGTTGGCGCGTTGTCATAGATTATGATAAATAATAAATAATTATTTATCTATATGAATAATTGTATTTTTTTCTTTTATCAACCTATCTAGGTTAAAGGTCAGATAATTCTTATAAAAATAAATAAAAGCTACGTAATCTACTTATGGACTAATAAATAGTAATAAAAACTATAAGCAATAAGCATATTAACATCCTAAAACTTAAAAAATATATTTTATTATGATATAAAATATTTTCTGGATGTCACAATATTTCCATTACTCACAATAATGCGCCTCACGCTGTTATATCTATATACCTCAGGCTTTAAAACAAAGTATAATTCGTTAATGTTCGCCGTGGGTATTTTTTCTTTACTTAAGGTCCCAATGTCCTTTCCTCGAACTTAATCGGTTACGCCCAGTTTTAATGACATTGATCAATCTTCCCATAATGTGAGTGTGTGTGAGCTGTGAACTAGGTAAATAAGTTAGCGAATAGTTTTGTACTGAAATGAATCATTAGAATCGATTTTATGATACCTTTGACAGCCTGCCCTGGAGGAGTCGACTGGCACAAGGAGCGAGGCAGGCCGCTGCTCGAGGTTTCATACAGGTAGGTCAAATTCAGAACTTGCCAGAGAAAAAATACATTTTTTTTTCTACGATAAAATATCCGTTCGACATAGGCCTCATTTCTATTTTATTTTTGTTATCTTACTGTTTTATTTCTCATTTTATTTATTGTCATTCATTCCGCATATAAAATTTATCTGCAAGCGAATTCGTTGCAGCAGCGATATAGTGTTGTCACACTGCTTAAAATTTTAACTGCAATTGGGAACTTAGAGTGATTTAGTTTTCTTGTGTAGCTAAAGAATGAAGACTTAAAAATAACTATTAATAGGTGCACAATCTATTCTAAGACTAGACCTTTCTAAATTCTTAAGTCATGGCTTACAAAAACAAACAAAACATTTTCAGTGTTGTTGATTAAATTCTAAAAACCACTTAGTACACGCTGCACTCAAACTAACATCTATATAACACTTTTAAACAACGGTGGGTACTGCCGCGCAGTCGTGACACTTGCACATGACAAACTTTATACAGTCTTAAACGATACACAGTCGATTTTGCCTACTTGCTTGAATAAAACTATCTGCGTATTGCGTTTTTACCATAACACACACTTGTCGAGGTTAATCAATCTTATTTTGGGAGAACTGCATTCTAACGCAACATAACCTCACTTTAACTGGACCTAACGGATAAGCTTTAGTCTTTTCTAATTCGATTTTTCCTAAATATGAAAGCAAAATGTCCCAACATGCCACGCATAAAAAATATTTTTTAGAAAAATTATCATAATTCGTAAACATAATAGATAAGTAGGTTAAAAAAATAACTTTCATTTATTCATTTTCAGTGTTGTATTATTATTGAATGTTTACCACAGTTTCTCATAGTTATTTAGCACATTTTGTAGGTTACTGAAGTTATTTCTTCATTCATAACAGTGGTAATTGTTCAAACGTAACGTAATAGTCGTAAACCCTACGTAGTCAGAGTATCACTTAAGTGTCATTTCATTATTTTCATTCAGCTTTTGACTTTACCTTTATATTATCATTTGTTATAATCACGTTAAATTCCGTTACACCACCAAGTAAAACTGACATGGCGAAGGCTTAATATCATTAATAAATTGTTACATTTTACAGCAACATTTTACTCGGGTCGATATTAATTTTCCAATAAATTCTCAACTGAATTAGTCCTCATAATGGAGGTGAACTAACTATGCGCTGGTACTGGCACCAATTAGTCCGGTGGCTGCACGATTTTCCATACGTAAATATACAAGATGCACTCTCCCTTTGCAGCTTCATGTTAAACCAATTTTGATTTCTCTTCCCCTCTGTAAATGCATTCTGCCACTCAATCAGCTTCAATCATTTAGTACCGAACAAAATGTTTCATGAAAGTTATATGTCCTATTTAGTTGATGTCGGTTTTGGTATTTAATCTCTACTATTTGCTGTATCACAATTTGTTATTCTATTTTCATTTCCTAAGAATTTGGTTTCATTTCAGTCAATCTTGTTTTGATTAAGCAAATTTAATGGATAGCATAAATCAACTTTGTATTTAGCAAAAGGAGTTTTACTTAGGTATGGATAGAGAGATTATATTTTTACGAATAAAACAACGTATGTAGATTTAATTAATGATGATTGATTGGTAAGTTATACTATCAAGCGTAGAATTGGTGACATACAAATATTGATAACTGACGTGTAATAAAATGATGTAACGGCAAAACATTAACACATAATCTGTTTATAGGTGCATTTCTGTGTTTAATTACATTATAATGATCTTATGTGTACTTTTTACGCGGTCGTAGTGTAACTTTGCATTTTGCGTCGTAGCGACTGTGGTGCTGATGAAATTATTTTGTTTACATCATTTAGTTAGAAGGTGTTTGCAGTGGCGTGTCGTCCTCGCTTATACTCATCATAATAATAAAATGAATTCTCTTTTTTCTATCCTGGACTTGTTTTATTTTCTTTTTCTACATTTTCTTTCTTTGATAAGTTACCTATGACGACGTCACTACATTCATTGCCTAAAAATAAAATGAATCGATGGGAATGCAGAGTTACAGTCTGCCGCGGTAGCCAGCCTAGCGCAGCACACAGCACATCGGCTGTCGAAGCGTTTGCTCTCTGCTGTGTGAAAGACATGAGTAGTGAGATGTCCCTGACATCGCAAATTCTCACTACCTTGTCTTTCATGCGGATTGAGCACTATTCATCTTACGTGGTGACATCTCATATGAAGATACCTCAAGACCCGAGAAACAACGGCGATTATAGGTATTGTTCTTTGTGAAATATCGACATTATACTCGACCCGATCAATACCGATATTTATATATAAAACTGGATTGACGATGGCGATGACGTAAGCCAGCACTTAAATAGATCTTGTAGGTGTTGGGGATTTATTTTTTAGAAGTTTTATGATGTATCGCGGTAGAATCACAATAAGGCCTTTCTATCGACCAACGTAACGAACCAAGACGAAATCAGAAAATGGCAAGAGTTACTCGCAGTTTAGATTTTATTAAATGGAATCTAAAAGTAAAATATTCCGTTGAGGTAAGAAATATATTACATTATGTAACTAAGAGTAAAATTAAATAATGCTTTTGCAATAGCAGCTAGTTCTTAAACTGACACAGATGCTCTTAATGGCTCGAACGACGTAGGTAGGTTAAATAACCTCCTTTTTTTGAAGTCGGTTACAAATTGAAATTCTACCAAGCTTTTCTTTTAACTGACAGAGTGCCCAGACATACTTTGAATCCGTATTGAGTCAATGTTTAGTGGTCGGTATGTTTGGAAAATATGTCCACTGAATTATGAACAGCGTGTATCAGAAAAGTCTGGTCATATTTATGGTCATATTTACAGTTCACAAAAAGAAAAACTTTCCCAATTGTGGGACCATCATTATTGTTATTGCGAAAAAATATTCGGATGCCCATCCACAAAATTACAATACGTACTGGGCTCAAATGTGTGGTACAACAGACTTTTTTTGCGATAAGATGTTGGTCACGTGGAGAAAGTTGTTCAGTTTGATCTTCTGACTCACGCTCTTAATTATGACCACACCATTCTGATAAATGATTAATAAAAAATAAACTACTGATTGCGAAAGTTATTGCAGTTCCATAATATAAGTGCACTTTCATTAGTAGTTCTGACTCGCTTGTCTGAATAAAAATCCTTAACGTAAAGTAGTAGGTAGGTCTTTGTTTTTCTTCTAAAAACATAAACCCTTTGCGCCAAACTCAACACCTAGAAAGTACACGGATGATAGACGATATTATATTAATTATCTAGTAACTATAGCATTCAAAGATATATTTTTTAATATGCTTATAACAATTCTAGCTTCACATTTTACTCTTCATCAAGAGTAAGTAATGCAAATCCTTAACTGTTGTGTTATTTACTTTATAATTCCACTCTCTCATAAATGCCATTTTAAGGCATGTCCAAGCCATTTTAAGCCATTTTCTCTTGGCTTTCAGTTAACGTGTGAGCTTTAGCTAAAATCATATAGGAGTGGCGTACTGAACTGGCCTAATTTCGCTAGCTCCGAATATGTCGCGAACCGGGACAAATCCAGGAGATAGCCACATGATGTAATGGACATTTCCACTGATTTCGAGGCATCGGGTAATGAACATCGCATTTTGTGCCGCTCGCGCTCGGATCCACTGAACAGCATGCCATCTACATACTTATGCTGCAGTGTGTCGTGATATAACGTTTCGCCTTTAGCTGTGTGTATTTGATTACTTTTTCAATACCCGTCACATTGATTACTTTATGTTTTTGCTTAAAAATGAAACATCAAACAACTAGGATTTTCGCCGTATTTTTGTGCGTTTTCCAAAGCTTTGATGCTGTTTGAATATTTTTTACAAAGTCTACCGTTTCGATTAGTTACCAGTTTAGTGAAAAAGACCGAATTTCTAACAGAACACTCTTTTTATTATAAGCTTTTATTTAACTTGCCTTGTTAGTTTGTATTGGTCAAATCTTGCAACTGAATTCTAAACCAGTTCCTTCTAACCGATTGAGCTGAAATTTTGCACACTCCTTTGGTTCTTGTGAAAATACATTTTTAGACCTAGATCGTCTCCTGATGAGGGAACTCCTCAAAGGTACCGACACGAAACTTAGTGAACGCGTTCAATTTTGATAGAGCTTTTATTATTTTTTATAAAATGATTGAATGAATGGTTTACCTTTCTTTTGATTTTAATAAAAGCTTGTTTCTTTATTACCTATTGAAATGTTTCATAAGTGCTACGAAATGAAATACAATTATTGCAGGCCGCGACAGTGGCTGGCAAGCGCTAAATCCGAGTCGCCATAGTTCGTACTCGGTAAAATTACAAAGATCATTAGGATTTGAACATCGTAGTACATCATCATCTGCTTAGCCTTTTCCCAACTATGTTGGGGTCGGCTTCCAGTCTAACCGGATGCAGCTGAATACATGTATTTTACATGGAGCGACTGCTTATCTGACCTCCACAACCCAGTTAGTACTAGGTAATACGATACCCCTTTGTAAGACTGGTTGTCAGACTTTTTGGGCCACTGACTATTTGTAACGACTGTCAAAGATCTACAAATGACAGCCGGGATCAACGGCTTAACGTGCTTTCCGAGGCACGGAGGAAACTCGGTATGTAATGGGTGGTCACCCATCCACAGACCAACCTAGGCAAGCACGGCTTAACCTAAAGATTGATCCGAGCGGCTGTTATTATTTAGCCACGAACATCGTAGTACACGATATTAAATTAAGCACGTGCCTGTAAAATGCTTTATGAAAGCTATCTTATTGTCAAATTAATTGCAACAATCATCTATCAGAATTTTTGTTGGGATGGCCTACGCTTGATTATTTCATAAAATGTCTGTAAAATTTAATATAATGATTTCTTAAGAAGATTCCTTGCAAAAGTTTCTCCGTAATTAGCTTCATGTCAGTTGAGGAGCTAGGTAAGGTTAGAACACTACAATGTAGGTACAATTGCTCGTACTTAAATTATGCCTTTCTGAACACGTAAAAGTTTCACGGTCGTACTTTAGGCAAATCGAAGATCAATAATGTTTATTTCGAAAATAAACATAGTTCAAATAAAAAATAGTTTATTGTCACAATTCGCATAATATAATCATTACATTTCTCGTTTGGAGGCTCCTTTTAAGCAAACCGTGCTTATATTAGGAGACTCCATGCTTGCATACCATTGCCGTGTACTTATACTAACTGTGAGTTATTAAAAATCACGTGAAACCCTGACTTTTGATGGAAAAAGGGCGAGCAGATGTTTATTGAGATACCTACATAGTGCACTGTGACAGGGAAACACTTATTATTATGCAAGGTGAGTACACTTTTTAGGGTTCCGTAGCCGAATGGCAAAAACGGAACCCTAATGTCATGTCCGCCACTTTATTCCGAACCTATTAGGACTACACAGTTGAAACTTGGTAGGTGGATGTATTTTGTTGGTTTTATACAAAAAAATAAAAAAAAAGATTAAGGGGTGGGCACCCCTTAATATTTTTTAAATCTCATACACGGAACTAAAGCTAAAAAAAAAAAACTGTACACAAATTTTCAAGTCAATCGACCCCGAGAATAAAAAGTTTCACAGAAAATCCAACACCCCATTTCACCCTGTTAGGGGTGGAATTTAGAAAAACCATTCTTAACTCTTCACAAAGAATACACTCTCCAAATTTCATTTCTCTAGGACCAGCGTTTTGGGCTGTGCGTTGATATATCAGTGAGCCAGTCAGGACATTGCATCTTAAATTGGGGGATGCTTTTAGAAAAACTGTGATACGCATATCTCATCATTTTAACTGCAGAGTATGTGCACAAATTGTCAAGTCCTTCGTATCCGAGAATAAAAAGTTTCACAGAAAATTCAACACCCCATTTCACCCTCTTAGGGCTGAATTTAGAAAAATCCTTCTTTATTCCTTGTCTACATTATAAAGGGAACCTCTGGACAAAATTTCAGCTTTCTAGGTCCAAGGATTTGGGCTGGGCGTTGATGAGTCAGTCAGTCAGGACTTTTCTTTTTATTTATTTAGATCATATATTACTCTCCAGCAGCGAAATACGTTGAAGAGATAGGCGTATATTGTTCTTTCATATGTTATTTTAAATATCTAACCTAATTACATCAAGTTTTGACTATGAAATATCGAATAGTATGTCTTAAAATCCGAATTTATAAAAGTCATTTATACTTAAAAGCTTCTCGGCAAAAATCTATTAAATTTATTTAATATTTCTTTTAAGTTTCAAATTTACCTGGTACACGGATGATTAAATATCACTTTTTTAATTTATGTAATTCAACTTGTAATGTAATTTTTTATTTTCTTTCAAACCTTATTATATTAATTTTAATCTTAATCATGTTTTCTTTAGCCTTAGTTCTTTATTTTAATAAATATTTTTAATTCAAAATTGGTGTGCTGCTTCATTATCAAAATAACTCCACAATACAACGATCATACAATGCTACGATTCTGACATACTAAGAAACGTAGCATACGTTCCTAAACAAAATCCTTTTTACGAAACGAAAAGGTTCAAAACGTAATAATTTTATTAAGACTTTTTATTAAGTACCAATTACACTGCACTGAATATTTCAATTAGGATGCGATTTCAAAGCAATCCAGGTAATTTTAAAATGAGAAGGGAAAACAATGTTTTTGTAAGAAAGCTAAATAATGCCAAGGCTCTTCTAAAAGGCCTCAAGAGTCAAGATCTAGAATTAAAAAATAATGAAGCCAATTAGTATTGCAAAGAACAGAGGTTCTGTAAAATATAATCCTGTCTGATTGGCAATCTCCGTCTTCCTTAAGATTTATTTGTTTCTTCAATAGCGGTGCGGCGTTCATCGAGGTTCGTAGGGCGAACGGCTCCGTATCGAAACGTCCTACTGGCAAATGGTCATACAAGCAGAACGACCCATTATCTACGACGACCGATTATCGTGACGTTATTTAGCACAACGACACTTAATTAGCTAAATAATGTCTCGATTTTTGTACGCAGACTTATTAAGTACTCCGTTCTATTGAAATATATTTTAACAATTTGGGATTTGTCGGTGTAGGTGTTGAAAAACAGAACTACAATGAATACAAGATTTTTGAGAATTTTAATGTATGTATTAACTTTGTACGGCTAGTTAAGTGGGTATATAAAACGTCTAGACGTGTTCGATGAGGTGAAACAAACAAAGCACCTCCTACGTAAGGTCAATTATTTTTAAATATCTTTTCTTTCACCAAACATCAATCGATGAAGCCAGACATAGAAGTACTACACAAAAGACAGTCTCTGAGAATCTCTAGCCTTTCAATGCTTTCGTAGAAAGAGCTATCGTTATATTCTATCAAGGATGTGTGGAGGCACACATCCTTGATAGAATATTATTTCAGCTTAGTACCCGTTCTTTGTAAAATATGCGCAATGAGAAGGTCTTTGCACAGAGCTTTCAAAGGAAATTTAAGCCCCTCTACCAAGTAACTCATTAGGTACAGATGAAACTAACAATTATTCATGAACATTATGTCTAAGCACTATAGCAACACAGATATTATGTTTGTGCGCTCAAAAAATATATTCAGTATTGTGAGATCGTTTAAAATAAAGAGTACAAATAATGAAATATTTGTTATAGGTATCGATGAGACATTTCATTCTGAGTTAAATTGGATTGGTGCGGGATTGTACTCATCTAACGTATTAAGACTCCTTTGAAGCAATTAATTCAATAAGTATTTGCCTAGACATCCAACTTTATGATACTGAAACTTGTTAGTTTCCAAATCCAAGTTTTCAAAACCATGAAGCTTTGACACACCTTAGTCCCTCGACTTGTGTTCAGGACCAGGATGTATAGGTTCACCTTGTATACTTACTCCTTATATTACTGTAGCCCGATGTTAATACTAAATCATCGCAAAGTGAATGCTCGACAGTGCGTGAGTGCGACATATGAGGTCCACAATGTAATCGGCTTGTCAAGAGTCGTTCAGC
Organism: Noctua janthe; assembly: GCA_910589295.1. Classification (NCBI taxonomy): domain Eukaryota; kingdom Metazoa; phylum Arthropoda; class Insecta; order Lepidoptera; family Noctuidae; genus Noctua; species Noctua janthe. The sequence continues at coordinate 12,322,995 of OU342552.1, forward strand.
GACGCGCTCAGAAGGAAGTATCAATCGCATCGCTCCCGTGTTTGTATCAATTGCCATTTATTCAATGCACACAAAATACATGCAGCTCTTTTTTGTTCATTAAATATGTTGTTGTTATATAGAAATATGGCAATATTTTCTAATGAAAGCCCCGGTTATTATAAGTTTCATGCTTTTCCCGCAGCGCGGGTAGAACTTATTCAGATGCGGCCTTTAGTTTGCGGGCTCATCTAGTTAGATATTTTACATTGGAACTAAAGTTGTCATGGACCTAAATATTACTAATGAAGCTACTCTCGAACTACATTTATGTTAATTTGTAGCTTGTTAATTTGTTCATGCGAATATTGCCAAGCGCAGACTTGTTTAAACGAACGTCCTTTGAGCTAGAATATAATTTAGGTATTGTCGTTTGCTGCTAGTGCATAGCTAATAAAGGCCCTATCTACAGTGGCGCATATTAATTTAATGTCGTCCTGAGTTTGATATCAGTTTGGACAAACAGTTTTATATAATTTGTAACATTTGTCACTGCAGGGTAAAGCCTTCTCTTAGAGAGAAGAATGCGCTGATTAAAACTCAGAATGATTTAAGAAAAATGCCATATTAAGATAGTCATCCATTTATTGATGTAAAACTATCTATGCTATTTGAGAACCTACATAAAAGACTCGGATTAAATTCAAATTGAATCCTCGAAACTAATAATATGCATTAAATAGTTCCAAGAACTACACGTACGGTGCTGTTCTGCATTCGCCGACCCCTTTTAAGTCGCAGTATCCGATGTGCCAGTAATATATTCAATTGGCGGCTCACTATGGTGCGTGCTTGCTATACGCAGTCAGCTACCATTGTTCTTAAAGAACTTAACGTTTTTCATGCCATAGCCAATTGATCATTATGACACAAATATAATTGGTTCCTAATGATTAGGATTGAGAAATGTTTTTTATTTATTTTATTTAAATTGTATCGAAATACAATTCTAGTGATCTACTATATCACCTACCATATATTTTATCATGTATGTACATTCAAACAAACAACGTAGTATTCATATATTTAAATTTTGTATAAAACCTCAATGCTTGTAAATTTTTATTCGTTTTAACTGTCACGCCTTCTGTTGAATTTTCTGGCATGTTTCATGTGAATTAGGGATTTTACAATAAATTTCCTTTCACCCACAACTACCTACATTGGTGACCCCAAAGAACACGACGATGGCCGAGAACAAAGGTCACACAAGCCGGCAGCGACGCCGCGGAAAGTTTTCGCGTCGGAGTGCGCGTACCACCCCTTAATCCGGAGAAGCCCGGTGGTTTCGCCAAATGGAGGCGCAATTGTTTCTGGCCAATATAAAAACTGATGAAACCAAGTTTTATTTCATCACGGCTAATTTGGACACGAAATACGCAGACGAGGTACAAAGTTGAAACTACTTATTTGATCGGGTAGTTAACTTGTTCAACCATAGACAGTTTTATGTTGAAGCTGGTAATGTGCAACTTGAGATAGAACTAATAATTAGTTATTAGCTAATTATAAGCGTCGGTAAAATTAAGATCCATAAATTAATTTACACTTCAGATACCGATATGCATTCGCCTCTATGCCTTGTACATTAAATTCACAGTGAAAAGTATTTTGGTAAAGTCGAAACGTCATCATTTATGCTTCGCCATGGTTCTCTATTTGAGACTCAAATAGAGAAATAACCATTCAGATTTCGTCTAAGAAAAACATTAATTTTGAGCATGTAATGTGTTTCTCGTCGCGTCACGTCGAGATATGCAGCAACCGACATAATTATACTTTCCGGATTTTTTTAGAAATGTAGAGATTTTAATTTAATGGACATGAAATAAACCGAAATTTATGAAAGTTCCTCAGTAGCAGGTAGACTTTGTGATTTACCTAGAAATTGATATTGAAATTGGTACATAAACCGGTAATAAGTACCTAGCACTCTGCATGCTTGCGACTACATTTTCTCTAGAAGACGGCAACTTGCAGTCAAACAGAAGTAGATTAAGATGGATTTTATTAACTACCATGAAATGAAAGCTTCAGCTTTTTTAATGTGAATGGTATTAGTATCAAATACCTTTTTAAAAAATAATACTACGTGCTTGTCTTGTTTTCAACAGGCTGAATAAGCATAATAACCAAACCATAAGCAAAATACAGCATCAGTTATCAAAATTATCTCCAATGTTGAAAAAAAAAATACTAGCTTTTTCCCGCGGCTTCGCTCGCGTTTATTTAGAATTTCACAACCTGGCGGTGTGAAATATACTTTACGAACTATTCTTTAACCTACCAAATACATAAAAATCGGTCGAGCCGTTTCTGAGGAGTGCGACCACAAATACCGTGACACGAGATTTTTATATATAAGATAGGAAGTATATTTATATGCAGTGTTAAAAAGTACGTTAAAGTGTATTAAAAAGACTGGCATGATATATCTAAGACCTCTTATTGAGACTTCATTAAGATAATTTCAAATATAATAATTGTATTTTCGGTACGACCCTCAAAATAGCCTTTATACATTAATCAGATCATGAAGCGCCGTATTTTAACAATAGACGCTATTGGCATGTCTCGAAATCACAAGAGCGTTTAAACCTGAGATAGAGATGCTGAATTTAATTCAGATTTTAGAGGGAATGTGAAACACGACCCAAGTAATATTTGCGTTCGTCAAACAACTATACGGGATTTACATCGAAATGTGGGTGTGGTTTCAATCCCAGACAGAGTGATGTAGAATATTGGAAAATGAAATTCGGAATGGCACAATGTTTATTCCATATTGTTGATGCAATATGTTTCAATTCAGTGCCGTCAGCGATGAAAGCCATGTCGGATATTCGACTGTCACTCTTAATTATTGGTATTCACATTTGTGAGAGTGGAGGGAGGCCTTTACCTTTTTTTTAGTGGGACAATGTGGGCTAGCTGTAATAATGTTCATCCTGGTGAATATTTTAGCTGCTCACCCGTCTGGCGCTCAGTTATTTTCCGGAATGATGGTGTCCAGTTTTAAATGCGGAATGCAGAGGCAATATTTACCTATTAACGTTTTGAATTGAAATGCTTTGTAAAGTTTTCGACATGAAGAGTAAATATAACAAGATAAAACTATTATTTCCCGGGATTCGGTTTTTTGGGTATTTAACTGGCGTGGTCATACTTTAGTTTACGTGTGTACCTTTAAACTGTGGTGTTACTTGAGTTAGAAAAAGCTCACGGTAGAAGTGTAGAACCTAATACTATTTTTATCTGGCGGCTGAAAATGTGTCTTCATTCTCACTCATATCTGTGTGGCAGTCTCTTCCTAAACCTCGAGCTTTATGCAGCTGCTTATTGTACCCTACTTCGATTTGTAAAGCCGTATCATGCAGGTGCTACAGTTGTGGGATTGGAACCTGAATCAGTTGATTAATCTTGGGTAGACCTAAATAGACTTCTTTGTGAGCCAGTGAATACGTCGCTTAAGCCTCTTTACGTGAAATTAGTATTTTGTGTACACGTAGCTTAAAGCTAGACCAATTTCGTTACTTTCGTAAATGCAATTATACAGTTTTCCCACTGGTAATCTAAGTTCAATAAAGTTTAATAATACTCCTCGTAAATGTTTTGTTTGAAGATAACAACTGCAGCTAAAACATCAATAAACAAGGCATTTCGTATTATCGATTTATTCTAAAGGTTATAAAAATAGGAACCAGCGTTAAACTAGATTCGATAATCTAATTCACTTTTTTAGGATAGACCCCGAATGCGCTCAAGACCCTAAGTTAGTGCGAATTACCTATGAAATGTTCAGAACTTTCTTTTACTATCAAATTCACAAACTAATATAATAGCTCAGAGCAATACTATATAATTTATTGATGAATATTAAATCGCATGAGCTCTACTCTGCGCCTACAAAAGGCCTACGCTAGACGATCTTACAAGGCAAAGACATGCAAAGAGTACCTACCAGTAAATGATAGAAAAGGCTCAAAGTATAAAACCAAAACTAAATATACGTAACACCAAAGATAACTTGAAACATATTATTAAACTATTCTCAATCTTAAACAGTTAATATTTCCACTGCTACGAAGCCGTTACGAGTTCTTGTGCTACGCGGGCTGCTACGTTACGGCCTACGTAATATGAAATTTCGTAGCTACGGCAACTAAACCAAACAAGTTTAGTAATATTTAAATTCAGTTAATTTCACACTATTTACTGTGGAATAAACTAACTTAACTTTTATTATGTTAGTTTTCCTCTTACTGTAATAGCATTTTTTTTTCAGTAGAGTTCTTCAATACATAGGATAACCTAACGTATTTTCAAGAACCTTTCAATATTAGAAGTACGAGTAGCTTAGTTATGTACACGATTAGTGGATAGAGAATGCCCACATATGTAACAGTTGTATAGATTTTGATCGACGTATCTAATTATTGATTATTGATCTAAAATCGAATACCTAAGGCTTGATTAAATTGTTTGGTATGCGTAAGTTGATTAGGCGCTATGAGATATTTGTGTTATTGCAATAGTGGCATTGTTGTAATAATAACATTATAATTGAATTAATTTTGCTGCAGTGAAGCCGGGGAGTCGACACCGCATATACATTCCACTTGCATACTCAGACGCTGTAATTAATTGACTGTATTGATGTAAATCAATAGTTTAGTTAGCTTTGTCATTTCTCCTCCTGTTTATTAATAGGGACAATGTTGCTCATTGCATTGTTTGTTGAACACATTGCTGTTGACAATCCAATAAACGCATATAAGTCGTTTAACTATCCGTGTTGCGAACATGATGTGCGTGTTACGTTAGATGTCATTTAAAGATAAACTCTTCTACGCCGTTTCGGATTTTGATTTTTATGATGGGGTAAAATTTTGCTACAAAAGCTTTCTGTTCCCAACTTAAGCTTTAAAATATACAGTGTTATTGGTAAGATGTCGGCAATCCGTTAAGGGGATGTTAGGGGAGGTCTTATTTACGTTTCCTTTTTTAATTTATCAAATGTTTTATAATGACAAATTACTAGGAAATGTTTATTTAGCATTTGTAAAGGTTACACACCCTTTACGGATTGCCGATATGATACCAACAACCCTGTTTATCCGTGCTAAACACCAGATAGGAACGATCTCGTGTTTCATTGAATGGTTAAATAACAATTGCATTTCTATGAATGCCCGCCCTGCTACGTAATTATTTGCATCTTTGTTCGGTCCGCGCTGTTAGCGTCATTGCAGAGGAGGCAATGTGCGTATTAATTACCTTCGTTCTGTTCGGTGCACGGGACTTGCCTGCGGACTAACCCGCTGGGTTCACGGTTCAAATGATCACAATAAACACCTTATTAACGGTAAATGTGTAGTGACAATGTGTTTATGGTAATAGTTGGTTTATGGTTGGGCATTGATAATGTATGTTTTTATTGCAATACCTAAACTACAGCATAATATGTATATTATTCAAAGCCCTTGTAACCATAAAAAAAAAAATAACTACCGGTATGCTTCTTTTAGGAGATCTTGTTAAAGTAAATAGAGTTTGAAAAAGAGATTGCTGAAGCTTCATTCATACGAGTAAAACGATCGCTTGGGAAATTTTAGAACTCTTTCCAATAGTTTTCTTACAGGAGTAAATAAAAATTCAAAGTTCTTACACGGTATACATACATCAAACTTAAAATTATGGATATTTTCACGAAATAAATAGTCATTGTTTTGTAAAAAGAATTTACTGCAGCTTCATTTCTACGAGTAAACCGATCGCCTGTGAAATCGCAAAGTCCGCGAAACTTTTACAATGCTTGGGCTCCTAGTACTTGCAAAGACTTCTGATGAATGTAGTACTTGCCTTATAGTTTCACAAACTGAATTTAGGTGGAGACCGGTCGTAATAACTTCAGTTAGCTTACCAACAAGTTCTGATGTATGATCCTACGCGGTGCGTCAACTTCAAACTAATTTCATTCATAATCTGATTACGGAGTTTCACATTCACGATGATTATTTCGTTGAGTTTCGCGAGCATAGTTCATTCCTGCTAGTCGAGTCTAACTGCTAACTGTTCGTTGGTATAGTTACAGTTGCGGTAGCGTGTATACTGTGGGTAGTACGATACGATGGAATGTTACTTGTTAGTTTGAAGAGACTTTAATTTAATTTGTCAACGAGCCTACAAAATTGACGCTTGTCAAATACTAATAATTTTATAGAATGCATTCAAACCAGAGCACTGACAAATTTAGTATAAGTCAAGATATACTTGGATTGGAACTCGTCAGAGATCCAAACTTGGTTCGTGTTAATGACGGTCCACTGCGTAATAAGAAATTACAGTAAGGTTTACTTTTTGGTGAAATTATGGAACAATTTTAAAATAAAATGCACAATAACGATTAAGTGGTAGGTACTCAATACCTACAAGTTTGTAGTTGTAAGCTTTTTGTATGACTAGAGCATTATCGCAAAACGAAACGCCAAGTAATAAGGAAAAAAACAAAAAGTTCACCGATACAGTACCAAAAGTTAGTCTGAATAAAACCTTCCCGCAAAAAAATAAACTTAAGTTGATTGTAAAAACGCACAATATAAAGAGCAATAACGAACAAAATCACAGAGAAAAGCTCGTTCACGAATAATTGTAATATGCTTTAGAGCGGGTGGGCGGCTTTCAGTGGGAAGACGTATAGGAAATGCAACTTTGTGTGCAGCCGTTAGACATCTATACATTTGGTTGGGCGGTGCAGCGTTGCGGCGAGGCTGCTGCGCATGCGTCGCACTTACTCCTCCGCTCGTCTGGAAGCGTACAGCAGTACAGTGACTCGAACCCTCAGAGCAGACAGTCCTCAGCACTCGCTCCCATCAGACGGGATCCGCGGACAGTCTCACCGGTCGCACTCTCCGCGGAACTTTATTCTCAGAATCAGTTTTATTTTCTTTTATTAGTTACCCTTTTCGAATTATTTTAAGTACGTTAAACCCTAAACTTTTCAGCTTTTATTTTATTTACTACTTTGTTTTTTCGGCTCCAGTCTTCTCAAAATTTGACTTGGTAAGTTGTATCGCGTCTCGTTAATTAATGTTTTCGTTTTCAAATTAGAAAGAAAAACTTATTTTAATAAAGAACCAACCTAAGTTTTAATAGGAATCTACCAATAGTTAGTAGTTTTTTCTTAAGATACGAATTCATTGAATTTTGAAATCTAATAAAGTTTGTATAAAAGAACTTAGGTATTTACTAAACAAAAAATTGAAAAACGTTTTAAAAAATTGACAACTTGCTTAGAAAATTTCGCGAGTTCATTGATACTCGCGATAATAAACTTATTATACTTATCGTAACGGGTAAGTCGGGATGAATATTGCGGCTCCGCTTAGAAAATGAGAACATTCAGGTTTAGCGCGGGGAAGACGTAGGCGATATTCTTGTTTTACTAACGTAATTATGCGCAACAGTTCGGAACTATTTACATTACTAGATACCGCAATTTGACGAAGTCGTTGAAAAAGTTGTACCTTTGATACATTTGGTATTTAGGCTGCTGCTTGTGTGCCGATAAATTATATGACTATCCCATGACATTATCGCAATTAAGGGTATAAAATTGTTTCGGTAATGAGGGCCGGCCGCGATTTTCACAGTTAACATTGCGTAAAAGCGCACGTTGAAATTCATGACAGGCAAATGTAAATTAACTTAACCAGGTGAACAGTGAATGGAAAGCTCCGAGCTTAAGTTTGTTGATTTTGGACTTGGCTTAAATGCACTCAATGTTAGTTTTTTTTTTAAAACCGTGATGAGCTGATTTTTACCGGGTGAACGAGTACGTAGTTTACAAATCACAATGAAAACAGTATGTCTGAAACTCTGAAACTGCAATAAAAATATACCTACTAACAGTTGGTTTTATTTTCAATTGTATTATTAAAGGTTGGCCACTAACACGTGATTCTACTGTGATAGTCGAATGACTTTTTAATTGGATTTAACTCTTACGAACATTGTTCAAAGAAGGTGAAAGCGCCAGAGTTGCCCGCGAAAGTCAAATTTTCTTATTTTTTGGAATTTGCAGGTCAGTGACAGATTGTATGTTGATGAAAAATGAGTCGCGCAAGTAACAGGTATGTACTCGTTGTTACGGAATTGTAATAAGCTAATTTAACCCCCATTCCATAACTATTTCATGAAAAAGTCATTCAATGAGGTTAAATGAACGTAGACGGTTGTATAGATGATTTTAATGATTATAATTCTGTAACTACGTACGTGTTACTTGCGCGACTCGTTTTTTTCCATCAATATACAACCTGACACTGACCTGCAAATTGAAAAAAAAAGTACAAAAATTGAATTTCGTGAGCTACCGCTACCCTGGCGCTTCCACCTTAATTGAGTATTTTTTAGGTATTTGTTTCATGTTAGATCTTCTTGTTTGAAGTGTCAACATTTTGTATAGGACTTTAAGTATGTTTTTTTATGGATAAAAGTCAGGGACGAATTCCGAGAGCCCAGATTTTTTAATACAACCATGCTGTAGTATCTTAGAACAAACGGCACGGTACACTGTAAGCACTGCCATCTATTAGCTGCTTCTAGAAACTAAATTATGTTTTTAATTTTATCGAAGAATTATTACTAGATGGCAGTTTAACCAAAACTCAATGAAATAACTAATACAATAAAATGACGTTGGCATTAGTTTGAATTTTTCAACAGATTCTTTCTGTTATTTTTTTTTTGTATTTTCTTGTTTTCTCGGTTTTATTTTCATTCGGGTACGTTAGGTTGAACTTTGTTCCTCCGGCTCTCTGGAGCCCTGACCGCCTTGGACCCTGTTCTCAATACCGGTGGGCTACAATTTTTTATATTTTTAAATGTTTTTTCTAAGGAATATTTAAAAATGTAATTAATTTGTATAGAATAAATAAAGGAAATAAATATCTCTCTATATACCTATGTATGTAGTCTTTCGCAACCTCGAGCGAACCTGAAGTTGCCTATCTATAAAGCTAGTTCATATATTATTAATCTATGAATACAACATGGCTTGGTTATTTGAGCTTTACGTGAATTAGGCGCCTAGAAATCAGGCGTGCTTAAAAAAGTACTAAAAGACTGGTCTTTTGGATCACTATGCCATTTGTCTTATTTACAAAAAATGATATAAATGATTACTTAATAACTTTAGATTTAACTTAACTCTTGACAATATTTTTTATTGCTTCAGGGTTTAGGGCCTTTCCCGAGTGGGTACGGTCGTCTCGATATTTTCTAGTATTCGACAAAATGAAAGGAACACTTCTTCACAAAGGTTTTGTTTATTAAGTATTCCTATTGTGTTAAATGTTATACTTAAAATAATCTACCTTCTTATTTATTTTAACAATAAAATGTAATCTCATACTGATAACATAAGTACCTACTTTTGTATTAATAATATTGTGACTTGACAGCTTCTGTGTGGAGAATTCGTCAAACAGTCATATTTGGCTTACTCTATTGAAAGGTTAGGCCTTTATTTAAATAAAACAAAAAGGCCTGTGGCATGGTACCCATGTTCTATTTTTTAAGAACTTTTTTGTTAAAGTTCCGTGGAAAATACAAATAACTGGCTCGAAGGTTTCGGTAAGCTTGCACTAAAGAAATGACACGTTTTTTTAAGACCGACAGTGTTTTTGATCTCAATATACCTGCTTATGTGTGATTTAACAATTTCGTATTAGTCTGAATTATGAAAATCAAAATGTTGATTAGAATTTTAATGATTTATTTTCGTAGCTATAGTTCACAAAAAACCGTTAATAATGTCTATTTTAATGTATCCTTTGTATCCTCGCCTGCTATTTTTATTGCACAAATCTTGGAATTGTTTTATGTGTACATCCTCGTTTATTATTACATTTTTGTTTATATGTACCTACTTGCTTTTCTGTTGTGTTTTGTTAACTGTGTACCTACTTCTTTATTGTTGTTTGGTTAACTGTGTTCTTCGTTACGATTTTTTTTTTAATGTGCATTTGTGTTTATCTAGTATGACATGTATTTAATGTTATTTTTACTGTTTTTTCCTATTGATTAATGAATTTTTTCATAGGTATACTTTGTGAGTACATCACATTGGGTTCTGTATCAAACGATTCTTAATGCATGATTGCATATTAAGAATTATTTCCCTAACTTTTTCCTTCATTTTCAGCATAGGTAATTGGAAAAACGACTTCTTGCTAAATTAAATGTGGTCTTGCCATCAAAGTCGGTTTGTTATAGGTCATTAAGTAGCTATCACAGCCAGCTTTGATGAGCATGACTGCTTTAAAAACATCATGTGCAGACCTCCAATGGAATTGACAGTCAATGGTTTCCCGGGCCTAGCCTGTCAAAGCGGCGGTGAAATGTATCCGTCATCATATCACAGCCACTTTGATGTGGTCGGTTTACGGAGAGCACCACGACATTACACGACACGAAGGGTAAGCAGGTTCGCGTGGCCCTTTCGTAAAAATGGTTGTGCCATGTAGCCAACTCATATCACAGCCATTTTTGACGAGTTGGGCTGAGCGACATGACGACGAGTGTGGTTCTACTGCGATGTGCTAGATGCGAGCAAGACATAATGAAGAGACGAATGTTTCGTCGCTCTCAAAGTGGCTGTTGTGTGTGTTCATGAAGTCCATATCACAGCCAGCTTTGATGAGCGATAAGCATCAGCGACGGCTCCTCGGGCAGGCGAGGTGGGGCGCAGGCGAGAGGCGCCACAAGGAGCCAGCAAAGTGGTTGTGCCTTATGAGGGTCACATACATATCACAGCCAGCTTTGTTGACTTCTTTGGTGCGTACCAGTCATCCTGAAGATCAGTACCAACTTCAAGATTATATTTTGTCTCTGTCTCCTATTTTTCTGATTTACGTGAGCTTTCTTATCTTACTCGCCGTGTATCTGTTTTATCAATAATATTTTATTTCAGCCTCAAGATTTGCCTACCGTTTTATAATTTGTTATTCTGATCGTGTACCTAACTATTATAAAATATGTATTCTTCTGTCTCGTGTTTTCAGTTTTTGATTCTGAAATTTTAGACATTCAACAGTGTGAGCGCAATTGCATTAATTTCATATACTAACGATAATTGTATCATTTCAGATGGCGATATCTTCAGCTTCGGTTGCATCACAATCAAAATTACCTATTTTCTAAAAATGTATCGAAAAACTGACAACATTTTAAATCAATTATTGAATTATATCCTATTCCTTTTAAAATTAAAACAAAAGCAATAAGTACATGTCTAAGAACAATTTAAGATTTTTAAATAAAATAGCCGATCATTTAAATTAATTTTGCTGTTTGATTTTTGCCTTTAATTATATTAGTAAAGATATGAAGGTACTAGGTAGGTATTATTATTTCATCCTTTAATAGGTAGTATACCGAAGAGTTGGTGAAGGCTGAATTCTTATCACTAGTTGGATAGCAACAATCACTATCAATCTTATAGAGGAAAGGCCTTGATGATTCCTGTCTCCATACGACGTCTGCACCTCAGTTGATAGATCCTCAAAGGATATAGAGAAGTAAGAAAAAGATTCGGAGATTTTATTTTATTAGTGGAATTATGCTCTTGTAGGAAGTTGCAACTTTTATTTAATATACATACGTTAGTATTAGTACAATGACCGATTAATTTTATTTTTAATTTGTTTGTATCCACCCATTTATTCTTACCATATAAGTACTCACTAATATTTATTTACGAAACACCCAAAGTAAACAAATTTTGTGTAATAATATAAACAATTATGTATAAAAGTACTGACGATATCCGAAGTAGGCATGCTGCGATTAGAATAATGTATTACGATTTATTTTGTCAATATGCGATTGTTTGCATCACGCGATCAAATGTATGGTGGTTTCAAAATGTTGACATTGTGCTACTCATTACTCGAAAGTCCAAAAAAGTAGTCAATGTGCGAAAGTAGGCATCATGCTACGAAATCCCTCGAAGTTCTTGAAGTGCACAGGTGACTACAATCGAAGTTGCAGTCGACTATGTTACATTGAAAATTATCTAATCAGGAAGTTCTTCTATCTGATAGGTTAGGTTCGTTTTAGCAAGAGAGCTGACATCAAATCCGACTCGGCTGGGCAGCGTTCGTAATTTACATAACGTTAAGATAATGTCTTTCACCTGTGTATCCGCCACATAGCCATTGATGGCTCGGTCCAACACTGTAACGAGATGTTCGCTCATAATGGCCTTCATGAGGATAGGCAGGTACCATAGCCAATGGAGATACCTATACTGGGAGCAGCTTCAACATGCAGTTCTAAACTGACTAAAACAAAGACCCAAGACGACTGCTGTTCTGGGTTCGATCCTCAGATCGGATGTGGTATTGTTTTATTATGAGGAATTACTCTGTGCTGCCCTCGTTGTAGCATAGATGCAGTAGTTTGGCGAATTTCTGATTTCATTAAAATTTACATCAGTAAATCGCTTTTTTTCAAACATTTACTGCATTTGCTTCTACGGGATCAGTGTAGCAGTCCGAAGTTTGGGGGTTTACAATGTGATACTCCTGTGCCTCGTAGAGCACGTTAAGACGTTGATCGCGCACCCACTGACTCCGCTGCAATTATCCGTCATGACCAGAATTCGGTCAGCTCTACTGGTGAAGTGGTGAAGGCATATGTGAGTAAGTATAGCAGTAAACGTCTCTCGGATGATGACAATTCTGTCATAGGTGCTATAGCTTTGCCATGAAAGCTATAGGTGACTAAATGAAATACCTACTGGCGTTAAGCAGCTCAAGATCTAAAAGACACATACACATAACAAGATTATTTAATATTAGCTAACAATTCACAGTCGAGCATTGGCGTCCAACACAAGCGTCCCTTATAGTTTTACTAGCGGCTAGCGACCCACCTCTGCTTCTCACGGCGCCACCTATCGAGTCCAAAACTATCCTATCTTTCAAGCTGGAACTAACCATACACATTTACAAAATATCATTGTAATCGGTAAGGTGGTTTTGGAGATTAGTGTGTAAGTACGAACACGCGATTTTTATAATTTGAAAAAGGGGTTTGAATATGAGATAAAATCTCCTAAAGCGTGCCCTTTTCTGAAATATTTTGCTTTGATTGTGCCATCAAAGAATGGAGAAAAAAAAAACTAAAATATTACTACTACTATTATTAACCCGTTTGTACGATTTTCAGGACTCAGAAATAAAACATTTTAATTGTTTCATAAACATTTATTTGTGACCTAACGAGTGTTAGATTACTATCGACTACAGAATCATGTAATTACTTGTTTCTATAAAATAAAATAAAGGTTGTGGATACACAAAAACCTATAAGGTCATTCATTTATACAAACTTAATATGTACAGTAAGGAGAACATTACGGAACATAGGCATCGACTTAAATAAAATTATTGTTTCACTTGGGAAAAAAACATTAAAGCCATCCAAAGTTATGGGGGTCATTATTCTTTTTAATCTAAGCATTTTGCATGATATGCGTACTTGTGAAGATAATATCTTTTATATACGTTATTTTTGTTCTTGGTTTGATGAGAATAAACGGATTTCAGGGGTCATTTGCGAGGAACGCTCCACGCACCGCCTTGATCGATTTAAATAGTGACTAGTTGTTGGGGAATACTTATATCAAAAAGTTTAAAAAGCACACACAAGTATGTGGATTTTAATGCGCCACAGATAGTAGGCCTAGCTATGTTGCGTTCATGTTCAAAATAATGTTTCCACTTATTAATTTGGCCAAGTTAATGACTAGGTTTTTGCCATTACATAAAAATATCCTGCAAGGTTCGAGGTTCTCATTTTTTTTAAATTGATTTTGAAGAGAACTACATACTTTTTTGTATATTCATAACTATTAAATCTAAAAAAGAGTGAAGATAGTTTTAGCCGCTTGTAAATTTATTGGATGTCTTTAATTAATAACTACCAAGATTACGTTTGAGGCGCGCAGCTTAAAAATAGATACAATATCATATACAAGTGGAATATTGATTCGTACGGATATCTAAGGTAAATGAGGCCGACTGGTCGAGCTCATTCACTTAATGTAATATTAAAGATTTAATTACTATTTCAACTTAAAGGATTTCCATGACTTAGAATACGGAATTGCTAGTTAACTTAGACAACATTGCGTAATAATGCAACTCGACAATTTCGATTTCCTAAAAGCTCCATTCAAAGGTAGATATGAATATAATTTACTTATTTACCATTGCCCACCAAGTGGACTCCAATTTAATTTCTAAATCATATCCTTTTTGGTAGGCTATAATATTATATTTAGATCCTATAATACATGTTTTATAGTGACACGTGATTTATATATATTAAAATAAAAGGGGCTTGAATATTTTGTCCTGCCTACTCACTACTACATATAAAGCTGTTTTTTTTAAAGCCAGACCAAATATTTTGCCAGGATTATAACCAACAATATTTTCCGAATATTTCAAATTGAAATCATCTCGCTCTTTATGCACTTTCTTAATAAAGCTTTATTTAAAATATTGGCACGATACATTTTTTTTTTAAATTTTGTTTTGCATATTTAATGTTTTATTTTAATCAGCCTATTTACTTTCTACATAAAACACGATAGATTGTTTATTACTTAAAATTTAATAAAACTTGTTTTTTTTTTAATTCTTTGCTTATCTTTGAAATCATCGACAAGAAGCAAGCTATTTACTATTGGATAAGCATACAATAACGAAATGAAGAATTCTTCACAGAAGATAAAATAGTCATTGAGTAAATACTGTTTCTAATACAAATAATCTACAAAACATAGTCGTGAAGCAGGAATTAATTTAATTTAGTGGTAGGCCATTCAAATCTTTTTTCTTAAAATCTAAATTTTAGTTTTTTTATCACTCTTTTCTTATCCGAACAATATCAATATAATGGTCACTTTACAGTCTATGAAAGGCCACATTAAATTTTGAAAATTATTACAAATAATAAGTTATCATAGCGTACCACTTTACTAAATGTATTGTTTTTCCATTGTTCACTCTTGCATTAGTTAATAGGAGAGTAAAACATGAAGAAAGTTAATTCATTCATTATTTAAATATGATTATTTAGTAGGCGTTTCTGACGCTAAAGACGTTAGTACTTACATCTAACAAGTTCTTTACCATAAATTAATGTACTTTTAGTACAATATTTATGAATAAGTATTGGGAATGTATTGTGATATTAATAAATATATATTTAATAGTTAATTTTATAGTTTTTGTTATATTAAGGGCTTGCGTTTCTGCGTTTCCAAAAATCTAAGCTTAATAGAAGTTTAAGATTATTGGAAAAGTTACATAATTTAACAGTTACAGCGTGTACTGCAGACCATCGGACCTATATGTTACACGCTGTTTACTACATTGAAAATAGGTAGGTATTTTTTTTTTAGGTTTATTTGATTGACTGCGTAATGTTTCACTCAGTGTTATTCTTTTGAGATTCCATTATTACCTGAACAAAATATATTAATTTAGCCATTTGAAGAGATTGGAAACACACACATGCAAACATAATACTCGTAAAGCTTAGTTTCTACGGCGACATCTATTCATACATTATACTGAGGGGCTGCAGTGTAGGGCGAAGGAGGGTGAATATTACGCATAAATATGAGTTAATGTTAGTTTAATAATAAAGTCAAAGTCTTAAATCAGAATTTTGCCTCGTTTTGTCGTGACTAGACATTCAAACCGTAGAGTTTTATTTTCACCATTATGGTTAATAATACTTTAATACACACTCATTTTAAATATATTTTGCAGTGCTACCAGTCTCAGTTAGAAATTATTGATAAAGATTTAATAATAACGTGGTCACATAAGATCGAAGAGATATATAATATTTTTTAACAAAAACAAATGGTTATTCATTAATTATATGAAAATATAATGTCAGAGCCAAATACTTTACAAAAATTATGATTAAAGCCTGAATAAGACCTGAATATGAAAGTCCTGTTATAGTCAGCATGTTCTTACAGATAAATAAATCAGTCATCGCGAGTCACACGGTAGTCTCAAAAAATCTATCTGTAATATATACCCACCATTGTATTACATAAAAGCAAGGGACTTAGGTACTATAGCTGCACAAGGATCTGTTGTCGCGTGGCGCTAATTGGAACTAACGCCGTCATCGTCTCAAAAGAAACTTACAAAGAAATCTCAACCTATATCTGGAATTTTAACACTTTGATGAAAGGTCTCAACACAAAATATTTACATTAATTTGTTTTTTTTTTAAATATTTATGTTGTTCTAAGTTTCTTTTGAGAAACGATGACGGCGTTAGTTCCAAGTAATATTCTATACATAAGTATAGAATATTAATATAGGACCGCCCTAGCTCATCTAATTCGTGTTTTGATCATTCCAATTTGATTTGATCCGATATTGTGCTCTGAGACTTCGGTCTGCTCTGACGCAAAAATACTGCACCCTTATTGCGTGGGACCCAATCAATGTTAGAGAATATATTTCAAGTTTTTGTGAAATGCTTCTGAAATAAAGCTTAGAGAAAAGAGTTCGAACTTATGTAACAATATTTACTCTGCGCCTTGCGATATGGAGAAAATAAAAAATAAATATTACATTAAAGTATTTTCTTTTGTCGATATCTATCGATCAAATCTACATACGATCCAACTACATTACTAATTGAGTAGCGTGGAACTTTCGAAAACGGAATATGTATCAACAATCGTGGCAAAACAAACTTTATTCTAATGGGAAAGGGTTGATTTTGCGTGGCCAGAGTCATGCCATCTTCATCATCTTCTTGGTTTTACCGCCTAGGCGCGCATATAGATGTTTCACATCAAAAAACATTAAGCACAAACGTTCACCAATGGTACCCACCTGACAATGCCATTCAAGCGCTAAAATAACCATAACGCCCAACAGTATGATCACTTCGATTGATGCCAAGACTTAACTGATAATGAAATGCTAAAATAACTAATCTAATTAAGTTTTACTGAATTGTCTTTTTCACACTCAAATATTTCTCTTATCCAACTCTCCTCTTGCAGGTCTGCTGAGAATAGTTTAAATGATTTTAATCTCACCTCTGATTCTGATTAAAAACAAGATGTGAAAACTGTGTTTCTATTTAACGCACGCATTGCCTTAAAAGTTCATGTTTAGTTTAAATATTGTGGCTTTAAAATGTTTTAGTGCCTAAGGGTTGACCACTACATTACGGTCTATGTTATAAATAACCGTATTTTCAATAACCGCAACATTTTAAAGATCGCTAACTAAGGTTATCCGAGCTCTAATATTTGCGCTTTATCGATAAATTTAATTTGAGTAACAATCACCGTACTCTCGTATTTAGTACGAAATAAGGAATGACGGAATGAGTGCTCACGGAATGATATTCGAATGGTCTGATGCTTACTCAATACCTTGAAATTATGATGATTTCATAACGATATGTGGTATATTTTCTTATATTCAATTAGTTTCAAAAGTTAATAGGATATCCTTATGCAGCAAGTACTTCGAGATTATTACATCAACCATGGATTTAAGTTAAAGAAAGCTAAATAGGTACTTTATTGGTGTCCTTTATGCCTGGATCACAGTTGATGATTCTTTGTCGTCATACAGCGACATATTATGCAGCTTAGTTTGTAAGACCGCAAGAATTAACTTACACGTTTTCTTACATCGAGTACATAACTTAATAGAGGTACGTTTTTTTTTAAATAGTCTCTCAATTGCGTTGAAATATTGTAAGACAGAAAATAATCATAGTTATGCGGTTTATGAAAGCTAGACTGCAATGGACGGAGGATTGAGCTGTGTAGACACAAAGCGAATCGACCTCAGTTAACGATATGCACTCGATGTTAAAGCGTAGCACAACACGAACTAGCCACAGTATAACAACAACAACCAAAATGAGTCGGTTCGATATCTTACGTGAGGATGAGTATCTTGAGGAACGATCGGTCCGAAGTCCGGGAATTCGGTCGAAGGGGTCGTAGAAGAAGAGTCGGAGATTCCATTAGGTGATAATGCGAGACGCGCACGCCTTTTATAGGGCGGGGTGGGGGACTCCAGGAAGGTGACGTCGCTGGCCCGCTCAGGGATGGGCGGGAGCATGCATACTGGTCACGTGGCCTGCAGCTTGACCCGCATGATGCGGGCGCGGCACATCGGGCACTCCGTCAGCTGAGCAGTGCACAGCGAGCAGAAGCCGCTGAAATGATGAAGGGTTGTAATTATTGTTTTGCGATTAAAAAACACAATCATCATCTGCATAGCCTTTTCCCAACTATATTGGGGTCAGCTTCCAGTCCAACCGGATGCAGCTGAATACCAGTATTTTACATGGAGCGACTGCCTATCTGACCTCCACAACCCAGTCAGTACTGGGTAATACGATACCCCTTGGTAAGACTGGTTGTCAGACTTTTTGGGCCACTGACTGCCTAACGACTGTCAAAGATCTACAAATGACAGCCGGGACCAATGGCTTAACGTGCTTTCCGAGGCACGGAGGAAACTCGGTATGTAATGGGCGGTCACCCATCCACAGACCAACCTAGGCAAGCACGGCTTAACCTAAAGATCGACCCGAGCGGCTGTTATTATTTAGCCACGAGCTCCTCCGATTAAAAAACACAATATTATACTTTATTGAGTTAGAGAAAAAAAAAATTAACAAAGTCACAACATATAGCATTTTTTTAAGCTTCACTGTATTGTATCCGTGAGAAGTATTGCTTAGCTTTTGCTCTACAAAATTTTGACATTGCTTGAACTGTTTCAATATTTTGAAGATTACTCCGTGACTACAGTTTACTGCAAAGTGTGTTTTGTCGTTTCATTCTGCCACCGTTGTACTATGCAATGGTATGGCCAGTTCTAAAAACATAAAAATGTGACATTGCATGTTTATCCTCTGTGCCCTTCATATATTATCTCCACACTCTTAACAAAAAAAAATCTCAATAAAAAAATCACTGTAAATTTCGTTCAACTATTTGAGAGTATATTTTTCTTCTAATTACACTCTGTCCACTTTTTGAGCCAGGTCATAGTCGATAGCTAGACGCTTCCCCTTCCGCTTTGGCTTGTAGGCGGTAGTATAGTTGCCTCAGAAGATACAAGTACTTAAAATGTTTCCTTTACCCATGGTTGCAAGGCTCCAGCACACAGGAGGCCTCAGCATCGCAGCAGATGCTGCAAGCGTTTTCCTTAGTCACCGTAGAACGCAGCTTCTCCAACATTATGCGGCGCGGCAGCACCTGAAGCATTTACAAATAAAATACTGAGGAAATAGCCATTATCATCTAACGATCAACCATCTAATGTCCATTATACTCCACAGAGATTTACGCTTTGGAATGGGCGACTACAGACCTTTCAGTCATTATCCCTCGTGGCTAGAACTGGGGGCTTACTATGACGTGTCAAAGCAGGAGTAATTCCAGTGTGGGAAAGAGATGGCGCTAGACGACCTGTATGACCAGGTAGCCTACCATGACGTCGAAAGGCCTGGTCTATTTGAAATAAATGCTTAGAGTTTGAGATACTAGTGTTATTTTTTTGATGCTAAATTTATTCACAATTAGACTATCAGGTGAAAACTTGAAACATGCCACTTAATTAAAATACCTCCAAGTGTCGTCATGTTAGCAATAGTGTTACAAGGAGCTAAAACGACGAGAAGTTTAAATGACTTTGACATTGTTGGGGGATTGTTAGTAAAAAATCCTTCAAAAACAAGATTCTTGCGTTAGTTCTGATATCCACCAAGCGCTTAAGACCCTTGTACAGCTATAAAATGCCTGGTGGTCTATACGGCACATCGGACTTCAGATAGCCACCGTCACTCAACTATGAGTGAAGCAGTTGATAAAGCTGAACCTTTTCTAAAAGGCGATGTGCCATATTTGCTGCCAGTTACTGTACGTACAATGCTGCAAGGATATTTTGGCACTGTTTGTGAAATTTTTTGTTTATTATGATATTTTGTGTAGAAAATGCTATGAAAAAAAAAACAAGTTCGCGGCGTTAATCCAAGTTTGGCGACGCTTCAAAATATCGTTGACTGTTTATATTTGTTAATAAATATATATTTAAAAAAAGCCCTGTCCGATCACTAAAATAGTGATTATTCGGACTTTACCCAAAAAGCTAAGTCAACCCGGGTAAACCTAAGATTACTTCTAGCATTACCCCGCAACATATATTGTCTTTTTTTGTACTAAAAAAGATTCATACCTTCTTCTCCTCATCGGTGAGTGCTCCGTAGTCGTTAAAGTTCTTGAACTCGCGGTCAGTAGGCGGGAACTTGAACGGGTCGGCGCCGAAGTTGAACCGGCATTGTTGGAACGCCATGAACGACGCCGCGGCGAAGAAGCCCTTGCTGGGTTGTTTAAGATCAATCTTATTTGCTCTACAACCGAACAAACAGCCGATTTTGTAGAAATGTTTTGTTAATAGTAAATCAAAATGAAAAAGTTTTAAATCAAAACACTTAATAATAAAAATTAAAATGAAAAATAAGTAAAGATATAAAAGAAATCAAAACATTTAACATTACCGTAACAAAACATTTTTGCTGTTTGAATGGACGTACTTTTAAAACGAATGCATTTCGTTGTTTTTGCATCTTACATTAAAGAATTATTAGACTTCATGATGAAAAAAACAAAACTAGAATAAATATATCTATCGGGCCTGTATGTGTCTTGTCTAAAATTGAATGAATGTGAGATTAAATTGCGACCAATCTACGGATTGAACGGTCGGTGGTACGACACCGACCGTTCAGCTTGAGTCAGAGTAGTGCATGGCAGCCGTTCATAGATCGTTCATCAATTATGTTGTGTGCTCTTTCTGTCAATATCGACGTAGATCGAACGCCATAAAATTGCACATTAATTATTTCTTAACAAGCTATGACAAAAAAAAACAAATGAGAAATTAAACTGGCTAAGGGCCGTAAAGGAAAGTGTCGAAATTATCTTTTATTCCGGTACAAAAAAGAGATGGTGCTGTACCGGACGGATTGCGGCCTTACTTTTTCGCAACGGAACGATACTAGCTTGACACTTTCATAATATTAGAAAATGTATATCTACCGAGTAGTTTCGAATAAGTTAGTGCATTTTCTAATGCGGCGTCCGTTGAGCGAGAATATGGCTTCCTCCCTTTCCATGTCGATGAGGCAGCCGACGATGTCCCCCGGCCTCCATCCGTCCACCTCGTACACCGGTTGTGGCTTTGCCTCATGCCACAGCAGCTTACGACATCCGTCGTACGACAAGGAGAATAGATCATCCCCGATGCCGTACCCCTCCTATATAAAACCACGTCCATAATAGAATTAGATGGTCAATAAGAGGAGGTAGATGAGGGTCAACATTCATGCGCAACAATTTGACAGATATAACACTGGTCAGCATGCTGTGTTTTACTAGAACAGCATTTCTTCCTATTTTCGCAAAGCATACGTCAATGATCACATGACTGAATACCACTTGGCTTACAATGTGTTATTTATTAGATTGTAAGCATTGCCTAGCTTTCTAACAATTTTGTGTTTATTACATTTAGTTCATTATTTTCCACTTGAATAGTTTTTGCAACAACAAAAAATATCTGAAAAAAAATGCCAATCGTTCCCTGGAAATGCTTGTTCATACCTATTCAATTTTATTTATATTGAGTGTATACTTTTATGATTTCCTATACACATCAAATATATACGAGGGCGGTTTGATAAATCCGTGACTTTATGAAGAAGAAAAAAAAAATCACGAATGTTTTATTTTCTACATAATCTCCTTTTAGCTGTATAGACTTCGAACAACAATATTCGAGCTTCTTTAATCCATCAATATAAAGTTTTTGTCAAACCCTGAAAAACAGGCGTCTGTTCCATCTATAACTTCTGCATTTGATTAAAATCTTTATTCGTCAAGCCATTTCTTTAAGTTTGGGAATAGGAAAAAGACACTGGGGCCAAATCTGGTGAATCCGGGGGTGCGGCACTAGTTCGAATCGTAGCTAAGCATTGCTCAGAAGTTGTAACGCGATTTCGTGTTTGTTCGACTGTGAGTAACCGCGGCGCCCATCTTGCAGGAAGCTTTTGCATGCCCAGAATATCGTGCAAAATAATGAAAAACACGTTCAGTCGAGATGTGCATCGCATCAGCTATCTCGCGTATCTTCATTTGACCGTCTGCCAAAACAACATCATGGATTTTGTTGATGACATCTTCGGTGGTAATCACAATCGGCCTATCTGGGCGCCCTGAGTTATTTGTGGTAATACGACCACAACGAAATTCATTGAACCACTTATGTACCATTCCAACAGACGGAGCAGATTCCCCATAATACGTACTTTTTCAATTTGTCTTTCGTCTGTTTAATTGTTTTACCACGTAAAATGTGTGTTTAATTGGCTCTCTCAATTAGTTTTTCTCCATTTCCCAAGAATGTTCCGACCGCAAATACCTTTTTGTCGATAAAACTTTTATTTTCGCACCGATTAAAAAAGATAATGACGGTAGCTTAGTAAGAAGGTCTAAATTAAAAACAAAAAAAAATATGAAAAAAGATTTTATTTAAGCTTGAAAGTCACGGACTAATCAAACCGCCCTCGAAGATTGACCAGTGTAAGATTAACAGTGCGTAATGCGTGTGCTTTTGCTTTTAAGGGCTGTCTAAACGAAATCAGTTTTTTTTAATATTATTTATGCATAACAAAAATTCTAAAGAGTTGAAATCTGTAGCAGAAAAATACCACAAAGTGACTGTATTTCTATAACACAGTAAATTAAGTTTCTTTTCGTTGTTTATTAGCTAATTTTGTGACTGGATTGCTTTCCCTTGTAAGAAAACAATAGCACTATGCAAGTTACGTTGATGTAAAGTGCAAATGTTTTAAATGATTGCATTATCAACGTAATACGCACTGTTAAAGGAAGTAGTTGGAACTAAACTCATCTGTACGAACTTCGAGAAAATATTTCAGACGTAATATTTAATTTTGTTAGCTGCCAGTTCTGAAAGCAGTTCAAGGTTTTTAAGACATAGAAAGGAGCACGTAAAAATAAGTTTGGTTCCTCGTGCCCGGTTTCTATATCTTTTTAACTGACATAGTACAGGTTTATTTCTAATTCAGGTACAATCCAATTTTGTAAAACAATTATTTCACATTATCAAGGTTATCCCATGACATCATTTACTTTTTCAAGTCTTTATTATTTATATCAAATTAGTTGACATTATTTACTTTTTCAAGTATGGTATTATTATTATTTTTGTTTATTACTGTGAATATGAGGACTACTATTTAGTTTACTTATTTTCACAATTGTCTGGCAGTTTGTGTACTTTATGCGGCCTACCCAAATGTCTTTTCTTTGGTATTGTTCGTTGTGTCATTGAGCTCCTTCGGTCATGAGTCGAGCTACACGATCAATGACTGACTGACTGATTGTACAGGTCCACTCAATTCTGTGTGGTTCTTTCTTCAAATACTATCTTAGATATTAATCTGCATGGTCCTCATATGACTTGACCAATGTCTGGACTTTAAAAGAAACAGTGACCTGAGTTTGTTTCGGCTGTTTCTTCTCAGACTAGTCAGGTACGAAACACCGGCCCCATCTAGTTTTAAAACATAACATGATGAGAAGTGTAAAAGTGTTTTGTAAAAACCCAATTTACGGAAATAAATATGATTTATCAGTTAGGGCCATATTTTTTATTCTTATTTTGATTGGCTCTTTATTTAATTTACAATTTTGCATTTTATTCTTGTTTTATTAAATTTGCTTTTTACTCTTTGTTACATTTGCACCATACTCTTAGTTACATAATGTCAATACTTAATTTCTGACGACTGACCAGAGCTATCGGTCATAGTCGTTAAACCATGATTTATTCTTGGAAAAGAAAACGGGCATTAGATTTACGAACAAAGCGTACATATATACGATTATTTAAATATGAAATTGCCGTTTTAAAGAAAGAGTAAAAAAGAAAAGAGAAGAGTAGCTCCAATTCATTGACAATAATTTCCTTATGATTGGTTATGGAACTTGTCGAGATAGGAGTAAGATTTTTCACATTCTAAATTTCAATTCATTCATTATTCTGTTTTTTTTTTAAAGAGAAATCTTAATGTTCAACACAATGGTTGGTATGCTAGTAAAGACAAGGCGCTTACCCCAGTGTTATTGACGAGGTTAATATTCACTAATATTAAACGTAGCGATGGCTACTTATGTTGCACAACAATACTACGCTAAACAACGATGTTCGGCTTGCAAAAGCTGCTTTATTGTTATAAGCTACCTGCTTGCCCTATATTCTTGAAGAAATTAACATTAGTTATTCTTACAGTTGAAGATTTTGTTGTAATCATTTTCAGTATAACGAAATAAATAAAACGGCAAATTCATACTAAGGCGTGCCTGCAACCTACATAACTAAATACTCTTAGCACTAAACATTTAAAGCATCAATCTATCCCCTTCAACTTCAAATAACTGACAGAAATAGAACGATGTTTTAAATTCGTTTACGCCGCTCCCTCACCGAAGCATTCGTCTGTAAGTTACGGTTCAGGCCCACTTGTTTTTGTACAACATCGAATCTGGGATTGCTGCATTACAGGCGAATGCTCCCGGCGAGGGAGCGCCTTCAAGCTAAACGTATTAAGTGATGAATGGTGCAAACGGGCCCAACCCATTGATTTATATTAATATTAGTAAAAAAGCGATGAATAAATGGAAAAGATGGCGACGAAGACAAATGTGTGTCCGTGAACTAGAAGAAAACTATTGTGATGTGTGTAATATGTGTGATGGTATGAAGGGCGATAAAAAATCTGGTACGAACACCGGACATTAGAATCATCGGTAGCTAAAGCAAATATAATCACTAGTTAAAAAGGGCACTAAAATGGACGGCAGATTACTGATGGCGGTGGTGACAGTCGCTGCCGTGTCCGTGCACTGTCTGCCGGCGACGACACCGAAGTGAGCGTCGCAGTCAAAGGCCGCACTACAGTCGGCCACTTATGTCAACAGTGAAGTACCGTCCAAGTGCAAGCGTCCAAAGACTCTCTATTCACTAGTTATCTATAAAAAATGGTACGTTTGCAGTGGCCAAACATGATTTTTTAGTAATACCCGTATGTATGTGCTGCGAGTATTTATAATGAGGAAGATAACTTAGCTCAAAGAGTAACATTTTGGCAGCTAAAATTCCTACTAGATTTTCAGTCTCGTATAATTAAACATAAAGGAGCAGACTGCACTGTAATTTTAAAGCTGTCACGGCCACTGAAAACGGGCCACTCTGTATGATGGCGACTCTCTGACCGGATGATGCAGTGTTCCTCAACTTAGTGGTCTGTCTAGATAAGCGGCTTGCTAAACGTAGCGTCAACACTTATAGAGCGCGCTGGACGCTGCCTTTACCCTTATTATAAATAAACACCACCTCCACCGATCACCATTTAAATTTGAGTAACACTGCTATAATTGACCATTTGCGTACACTAACACATCCCCTGAGAGGCACATGTATTTTGACAAGTGGATTTTAGTTACTTGAAAATTATTTTATAAAAAAACGCAATGGATTTCACGTGGTTTGCTAGCGAATGTGCTAATGACAAATCAGAAAATTAACAATACATTTTTATTAAGGCACCGACAACACCCAATAAAGTATAATTTATACTCATTGATAGTTGGGGTAAATATTTAACGAACAATTTATTCGCGGTGGAAGTGGCGAAGTTTTGGGCCTATAAATTAAAATGTCGTTGCCATAGACACAAAGAAGGACTATATTAAACTAAAAATACATTATAATATAAGACCGTAGATCTGTAACCAATATAACATCAAGTCAAAAAGTTCAATACTCAAGCGGAATAATTATGTTTTTTCAACAAAAACCTATCAACATAACATAACATTACGTCCGTTTTCCCGAAGGGTTAATTAAGGGCAGAGCTGACCTGTACTAAACCCACATTTTTCCAGTTATGTTTAAGTCCTATGTAATAGGGGCGACCATATTGCCATCGTTCGGGCACGAATTATATGGAAAGAAAAACACGTTTCCAGAAAGTCTATGTTTTAAACATTCTAATGGGTTCTTTGGGTGTTGCCAGAGGGCGCAAACAGATTGCCGTTACCATACACCAGCAAACGTAGACCTTGCACAAGAGCATATTATAGTTTAACGAACAACGATCGAGAACAAGATCGCTTGACGGCAATGCGCATGCGCCACCCGGTGCCTTAACCTAAGAACAAGTGTTAATGACACGCCACGCAAAACCTAATGCAATTAATAAATCATTCAATTTATTTAGCTCAATGCAGCTTTATTTAATAGACAAATGATGCTGAGCAAGGAAGCTAGTCGCTGCATATTCCGTCATGGTTATTTAATTTGCTATTGAAAGTTTAGCCTCAGGCCTCAGGCGGGAAGCGTTAGAAGCTTATTTGTTAAAGCAACCAATATTTAAAAAAATGCCGTCTCTTATCTATCAATGAAAGCGTGTCATTAACACTTCGAAAGCTATGGTTTGAAGTACCTACAAACTTTTATATTTCATCGATTGTACGTCAAATTTCGTAGCGACTAATAGTAAAGCAAGAAATATATATTCCTGTTACGTTATTTGAATGTATATTGTATTTTATGTTTCCTGTTGTATATATGTTCAGTTGATTTGTAGGAACTTTAGTGAATACATCTAGCAGCCTTTAAAATAGAGGGAGGTTATTGGGAGTCCTCAGAAAGGGGACGCGAAATGGCCAAAATGTGAGAAATGGATATAATACGCACGAGTGCCACAAAAAGATTAAAGATGTTTCTTTACGTGAGGTGTTTGATTGATTTCGAATTAAAGAAAATTAATTAGAAAAATTATATAGAGACGTTATTTACAAAGGGATAATTTTAGTGAACACACAGACGTGGGAATACAATTGGACAATTTTTAGTTTATCACCACAAGGAGAAAACACGGATAGACTAGCATGAGACGGGTTGGTGTGAGTTAAGTTGTGCGGTTATGTTTGTAAACGCACCCACGACACAGGAGAAATTCCTAGTGCGTGCCAAAGTCTAAAAAAAAAATAATTATGCTTTGTGACCGTTTTAGTTTTTGAACAACCACTAGCTAGCTATATTATGGTATTCTAGATTCTAGCTTGACTAAATGTCGCCGATATACCGAAGTAAGGACATTTTTATTGCTTTCTATTAAAATCGGTAGATACTAACTTAGTGTCAACCTCGTTGGCTTTATGACGGCTGCTAGATAAATGTCTTGGAACTGGCCACACACAACACATTCTAAGATATCTTAAAAACATGTTTATAACTATTTAGATGTTGAAAAATTTTCAAAAAATGACAAAGTCTATATACTTAACTAAGCCTTATTAAATTCAAGCCATTTACAAAGCTAAAACTATGTCAGAAAGCTTTTTATAATGTTAAAGACTATATTATTGAGGTAAAAAGGCTTGAGATTGAGCTTCTCCAATGAATTTCAGTTTAAAATGAGTATTTGTTGCTTTTTTACATTTCGACATTCGATTATTATAATTTTTATATAATGACATGTATAATTACTTTGTTAAGTATTGATGATATTTTTTTTTTATTTTCACTACTGTGAATGTAAAGACTAAGTGGGTCATATTTTTTTCTTACATTTTTTTTTTGGTACGTTTTTAATTATTGTCAGGCAGTTTGAGCAGTTTCTGTGGCCTAATTAAATGTCCGTTCTCAGGTAATGTTCGTCATGTCCTTAAGCTCCTTGAGTAATTAGTCGAACAACACGATAACTGACAAATACTAGCACTGATTGGACAGGTCCACTCAAATCTGTGGTCCATCTCAGACACTTATCTGCATGGTCTTCAAGTGATTTGACCAAGATTATGTGTAAACTTTAAAAGACACTGTGACCTATGAGTTAATCTACTTTTTATAAAAAATATTTGACGTGTACTAGTGTTCGTAAAAACCAATTTACAGAATAAACATCATTCAATCATTTATAAAAAAAAGAAACTGTGTATGTGGCCAGCACGGAAACCATAGCTTAGATACACAATGTCCTTAAAACTATCTCGATACGAAAAACGAGAGTGTCAGGCATTCGTCTATCAGGCATTCATCTATCAAGGTACCAGGCAATGCCAAACTATGCAGCGCGGCGCGTCGCGATCACTGATATGTTGCATAACCAATAGCGTCTGATTGAGTACACCGACTGGCTCTGAAATTTTGAACCCTACCACAACTCTGCACATTTCCTTGACGAGAGGACTCACCGATATGAACACCTTTTATCATGGAAACATCTTTCATACAGTACTACTATGAAACATGTTTTTTACGTACTTGTTTGGCATGAAAATCGGATATATTTAGTTGTGTTCGGGAAAAAGCCTTTTGGCTTACCTCGAATTGAGCATGAGCCGAATGACAGCCGTAAATGAGTATTAATATTCAAATAAATATAGTAAATGAGTATGCTTTCTTGTTCTATACTCAGCAAAGTGGGTAACACAACAATTTTTGTATTTCAAATCCGGTATTTTTTTTGGACAGCAGCTATTTTTGCGACTTGGTCAAAACATTATTTATACTCACGAGTACTCTCATCTAAAAGACTATCTATACTAGCGAATGAATTCAAAATCAGTCGATATTTATGGTGTGATGTTTTGTGACACCTTGACTGGCTGATTGTTAGAAAATGAAATTGTGCGGACACATAAAAACACGGTGTATGTGATCAGCTGGGATTTGATTAAACATTAATGATTGTATGCCGTGACAAGCTTGGAGTTAAGCTAGGCATATCCTCTTCGATTCTCTATGCTTTTCCGCCGCAAAGAAACATTTATCTAGAGCGAGAAAGACGGCTATCAGCCCTTAACTTAGTTAGTTTGAAAAGTTCTTACTCGACTGCGGTGAAGCCCAAAAGGAGGGTCATTATTAAACGGTTTATTTACAACACCTAGGAACAATTGAAGACTTAATTTTTTTTTTTAAGGTAGGTACAGTTAATTTTATTTTGTCTCTAATATACTACATACACTACTACACTACTACTGCTTCTATTCTGCTATTCCTATTTGAGGTGCTTGTTGCATATTTTTTACTTTATTCTTAAACTTGAAGCGTTTTAACATTATATTATGTCTCGAGTATATTTTAATTGTTCAAAGCATGTTTGACCATTATTGAATAAATGAACAGGTCATTTAGGTTCGAAATAGCCTTCGGTTTCCATTTGGTAGTTTAGTTAGTATAACTCCATCCTTAACCAGTTAGGTGCGTTAGGTGTTAGTTCAGAGCGAGTGACGCGCCGCGGTGCCTAGCTTGTACAATCGCCCTACGAAAACGTTCACCACTTCAGTACTTTATCACATTTTAATTGTTACCCTCTTTATCATACACCGTTGTTGCGTCTCCAGCATCACCATATGCCTTTCCAAGTACTCTGGGGTCAGGTTCCAGTATAAACAGATGCAGCTGAATACCAGTATTTTACATGGAGCAGCTGCATATCCGATCTCCACAGTACATTTACTGGGTAATTTCTGAATATTAAATAAATAAATAAATACGATACACCTTGGTAAGACTGGTTGTCAGACTTTCCAGCCACTGACTACCTGTAACGACTGTCAAAGATCAATAACAAAATGACAGCCGGGACCAACGGCTTAACATGCTTTCAGAGGCAAGGAAGAATCTCGGTATGCCACCCATCCACGGACCAACCTTGGCAAGGTGCTTAACCTTGAAGATCGGCCCGTCAGGCTGTTATTATTTAACTTCGAGCTTCGTTTCTACAGTATGACAAGGTTCTAAGTATAGTCAAAGTTTTCGTATAGGCCGACTGTACAAAGTGTTATAGCTTATCTGCTGACGTCGACTGACATGGTTCAGGAAATGGCTGCTCTTGGTAGCCCAGCCGATCTGCATCACGCCCGGAGTTATGATGATGCATTCGTAATACCATGCATCGGCGTTTATCTGAAATCAGTGTTATAATACCTTGTTACAGCTTTTTAACACTTCAATATTCTTTGTAAAGAGTTTTCATTTGACCCAAATGCATGCTGCATGCTCTCGGCTGAACGCCGATTTTTTTAAAAGCGCGTTGTGCTGATTGTACTTTATTTTAATTTTATTTTTTATCCTGATTCAGATTCATGTTATTTGCTTGAAATAAGGTATTTTACAGATTTTATAACACACAGGTACACAATAGTTCAGCATATTCCGCCTACTTAATTCGCCATGCAAATTTTGTAACAGAATAATTAAATTCCAATGTCAGAAAAACAACAAAAATAAACTACTAAATCAAGAATTGTCTACATAAAATATCAAATAATTTAAATTGTCAAAAAAATAATTAAATTACAAATTTTCTAAATATCAACTTTCAAATAAGTTCGTGCTCGTTAGTGATCCTAAGATGTCTAGTACTGTTACTGTTTTCACTCGTGAGAACTTGTTTTTGGCAGCGTGTTACAAAAACAATTTTTATCCATCTGTTGTAGCTGTTGGTTCTCCTACAAATAAATAAATATTGATTGTATTTATGTAGCTTTCACGGCCAGATCTTAGGATGGATCACTTTATTATGTGTTCAACCATTAAGTACCTTAAATGGTGGTATTTCATTTATTAACAACAAACCCGCTGCCCACATCGTGATGTGGTCTGACCAGATCAATGTATGCTCAGCGATTGACGATTTGAACATCTAAACGCACAACTCCTTCATGAATGATCATAAACATTAGTGATTAAATACATCTGCCTGCCTTTTCCCAACTATGTCGAGGTCGGCTTTCAGTCTAACCGGATGCAGCTGAATACATTATTTTACATGGAGCGTCTGCTTGTCTGTCCTCAAACATTAGTAATCATATCGTAAACTGTTTACATTATCCACCGATAGATGGCGCTTTGTTTTTGTGATGCATTGTGGTGGCGGATATTATTCTATACACCGTGACTTTTTAGTCGTCTTACAAAGGTGGTCCACTCAATGTACCCCACATAAAATAGCTCTAGGCGCGATTTTTTTTTTACCTACCATAATAGGTATAAAAAAAAAAATCATTAGAAAAGAATTATGCAACATCCTGTCAATGATGTTTACGTCTCAAACTGAAGAACATACCTACCCAGCGCTCGAGTCCAGTAGATAATCGTTCGCAAGAGGGGGTTTTAACTACGTCATGCGTCATAATACTGAATAATATTTTTATTTTTAAATTATTAAAATCTCATAAATACCTATTTTTTTTAATGAAATGTTAAGTAGTCATTGGATACATGAAATGGGGTGCCGTTGTAAGACGACTAAAAAGTCACGGTGTATACTATAATAAAATGCAAAGGATAGATAAACTGCCATGAAATATCGTTATGTGATTTTTATGAAAATCACTCGAAACACGAGCGCAACACTCAAAATATCATGGAGATTGGAACGCATTTCTTAGGTTATTATCTAAATATTCAAATCTTATAATTGATTACTTTCGTTTTAAACAATACTTTTTATAATATGGTCTTCAAAAGTTGAAGTTTAAAAGTTTTGGCCAGTTTTAGCTGGCTATATCATGAAATTGTCGAGCACATCATGATGTAATCAGTTCTAAGATATCACAACGACATAGCTATAAAGCAGTTTCAGCACGGTATTCAGCTGCATCTGGTTAGACTGGAAGCCGACCCCAACATAGTTGGGAAAAGGCTAGGCAGATGATGATAGCTATAAAGCAGTTTTGTAGCAGGTAAACATATTAACTCAGCATTGTTATATCGTCATTTGCCTGTTTTGTCCCATTCCAAGGTAAAGGTGCATTATACTTTCTTTTGCCTCTTCTCTCGAAATGATAATTTCTATCAATATTTATGACCACATTGGCCTACATATAATCAGACTATAATGATCCTACTGTTGAGACGGAGACCTCTTCCTATAGAGGGACTGGGCTTTTATCTACCATGCGGGCCCAGTGCGTGTTGTAGATGTCACATGTCTTCACATATATTATTCTAGGACGTGCCAGTTTCCTCACGATGTTTTCTTTAAGGGCAGTGAGTCTGCAATACAAAATCGTAAGAAAGAGAAAGGGGTATTACCGGGAAAGTGCATCGTACACTCTCAAAAGAGTACGAGTCGCAGCGGGCCTCCAGACCGTCGCAGGACATCTTGAGGTACTCGCTGACGTCCTCCATGTTCATGATAGCGTTGATGTGCCTCATATCCACCAGCTCAAAGCTCAGCGGCCGCCCCACCACAGTGACTGGAAAACGAAGCGGTTCGAGGAAGATTTAAGCTCAATTCAATTCAGAATCTCAGATAATTTTAAGTTTTGTAACAGCTAGCTAACTCTTTCATATACAGAACGATTTTTTTAAGTGAGTCATTAAGGTGACAGCCGAATCAATATTTAAAAAAAATATTATTAAGATCGGTGACTTCACTCATTTTTATGGACAACTAACACTTGACCAAAAAATTAGATTAATTAAATTATGGTAAAATTGTTTTCATTAAAAAAAAGCTAAAGTTTCCTAAGACAGATTCGGAATTTCCCACATTGTCCCACTTAAAAGAAACAGCCTGTATAGTGGCGTGGCAGTACGGGAGAACGAACGTATGTTAGCAAAAAAACGAACACCATTACGCCTGTGTTTCCCCGAAGAGTTACGCAGCATCTTTCCACTTAAAAGTGACCTCCAATGTTGACATTTTTCACTTTAGATGTATCGACGTTTTATCATCTAAAATTATAGTTCATTTGTTTGAACTGTACTCCATGGCTTTGTTATTGTCTAATCCAACTATCTAAGATAAGGAATTTCCTGTTATTTTATTTATTTGACAACCCGTTTTAGAAGCCTGCATGAATTTCAGCCGTCAAAATAATTAAATTTTTTATATACCATATACTGGGTGTTAGTGTAAACTCCGTTATCCTTGAAACCAGTGGTTTGGTTTCACTTATAGAACGTAAAATCAATGAAAAAAGTAACCTTTTTTTTTTTAAGAAAATCTACTATTTCCCACAAGATCATTTCACCCTAATGCGCGCTTACAGCTGACCGCAAGTCACACGCGGTCATACGCTACGTGCGTGCTACGAACGATGACTCATGACCTCAGTCAGTCAGCTGTCGCGCTAGCGAGCGCACGTAACTCGTCATAGTGTCGCGCGCCGCTCCGCTTGTTGAACTTTTTAAATGCGCCAAAAATACCTACCCAATGGTTTGGATTACTTTTTCATTTTCTTTGTTGTCAAATTAAATTTACATTTAGACTCGTCTCGCAACACCTAAGGTAGTTAGGACGGGCGGCGATTACGTCACTCGGGCGCATACCATGAATTCGCGGACGCTATGGGATAATTTATTTTTAAAGTAAATTACTTATTCTGTTTTTTTTTACTCGGTCCTATATTTTTTATTTATTCAACTACCCGTGGTTTGAGTCACAATGGTGTTTACCCTTACATCCTGTATAGTTGATGTCACATACAAAAAGTGGAGACTTGTAATCTCTTAAATAACCATTAGACAACTAATTTTCGAGGCGACGTACGCCAGAAAAAAAGATAATTATACTAGGAGTACATTTGTTTTTGTACCCTCCTTTTTTAAGTCGGTTAATAAATAATACGGCGTAGAAGGGACATCGATGCATAAACGAATACCATGTATTCACTACATCATTTCCAGGGATCGGATATTCGTATGAATATTTACCCAAAAGTTTGAGTGCTGGGCTACCAGCGCCCGCGTGTTGTACGTGTACAAGCACTAATATGGAGCGCTATACCTACGCTAAATGTCCCAGTTTTGTTCTTTATTTTTCGTTTTATGGTTTTACTTCGAATTAATTGTTTTTACTGTTGTTACCATTTTATCCTATTCGAATATTCAGCAGCAAAATTTTAAACCTAGTTTTATTTTTATCTATACATATTTATAATAAAATTATAATAGGCCGATGTCTGTACATTGAAGATATTGAAAATATATATATATATATATCCCTGGGTCTTTATTACAGCAACTGAAGCCAAAACAATAGTCTTTAGAATTTTGTCTGTCTGTAAGTTTGTACGCACGTCACGCAAAAACTACTGCATGGATTTGAACGCAGTTTTTACCGCTCTACTGCTAGATGCTTAACTTAATATATAGGCTACATTAGATATAGTTTTGGTCCCGATAGGTGGCGCTGTGCGAAGCAAGGGCGGGTCGCTAGTACATAATAAGTGTTATTTTCAAAAAAAAATCTTGCCTGTTTGTAAACAGATTAAAATATTCACGAGTACTACATTTTATAGACACTATAATTATACTATTTTAAATCTTGCTGGTTATGTCGAACATAAAACATAACGTGAAAAATTTTCATTTGTTTGTAAAACTGTAACGTAAGGTGAAGAGCTAAGAGCGGTGAGTTGGCCGCGGTCGGAAACTTTGAATCCTTACAAACAACGACCTATAACTGTAACTTACGCTAACAGACATTTTTATAGCATTTTGTGTGGTAACAGCGCAAAACTTTTCGTTTTTTTTTTTAAATTATAATTTCTTAAGGATTTGTATGGCTGCTGTGCTTTATGACTGGTAACCTACTTATTAGCACTTTTGCTTTTACTTGGACTGAAAGCTTTTCTACTGCACGTACGCTAGAAGTTGGTATCATTTTCTGAATGTTTTAAACTGTCACGTTCCTACTCTGCAGTTTTAATTACTTCAGCTAGTCTTTACTAGTAGTAAGTATGTGACGTAACGTAGCAGAAAATACAACAAAGAAAATCGACATTAAAGTTACTACCAAATTTAATTGTCTTTTCATTCAATTTATTACGGTTTAATCGCGACGTCAAAAATAAAACCATTCGCGGTTTTTTACAATGTTGCCGTGATTACACGTGGATTTATATAAAAACAAACATATACCACGACGCAATAAATAAATGCCGAATAAATGCCAGAAGCTTTTTTAGTAATCTGATGTTTTCCGTAATTTATTTAAAGTTCTTGAGTCCATAATTGCAAAACTTAAACTCATTGACTGGGTGGCGACTGGCGGTACTTACAGAGGTTGTCGAGGGCCCACTTGGCGCAGAAGCCGACCTGGCGCCAGGTGTAGTCTTCACTGTTGGCGAACTTTTCTAGAAGAAGCAGAGGATTGTCTCCTTCCTTGTCCAGCCGATCCTTAATAGTCAGCTTGTTCTCCATGGTGTGAGCAAACTTCTCCAAAGCGATCAACGCGAAGAGGACGATGCGGGGCTCACGTCGGAACATCTGAAATAGCATTCGATTTTTATGTTATTGGTTGATCAAGGATTTTGCGCATTAAGCCATGAACATATAACCATAACAATATGCGGAGAAGATAGGATAAAAAACATTGAATTTGCTATAACAAAAATCGGATTTTCATAGAAGTGCTTTGAAAATCCGATCACTATAAACTTTGATACACTTTTTGTTGAGTTCCGAGAAGCGTTGGGAAGTTAAAAAAAGATTCGACGCTCACGACTTGTGTTTTTTTTAATTTTCCTTTTGAATCTTTTATTATTCGTTTCTGACGAATCACCATTGTGACCATTTAATACCAATTTGGTAACTTTATTTTTCAATTCTTTTCGGAGAAATGCAATATTTTTACAAATCCGTAGCCCTGTTTTTTTTAGAACCGGGTAAACCGTTTTCGATGCCCTGTTGCAACTCGTAGGGGTAAATCTGCGGAATTAAGTTGCAAACAGCCACGTAATTGTTTTGTCCAGCGTTGCGTACCAATCTGCGAGCGTGTAGGTAATTACCAGGGTGATAGTTTGGAGTTTAAAGCTCCGAACTAGTTAATGGCGATTTGGCGAATCGTTTTTCTCCATATCATATCGTCAGCATCCCCTTGACTATTCCTTTCTCTATTGGAAAACCCTGACTTGAGTTGGAAAAAGCCGCATCGTGTAACATATCAAAACGATCTCTCAATCAGCTGTCTATCCATCTGCCTACGCTAACTAAAATGATACGCTTTGACGACACGCATAGGAAGGTACCTATGACGATCGGAGCGCCGAACGCGGCGAGAACTGAACTCGATTCCGGTAAAAGCGTTTAAAAATATTTTGATGATTGGATTATTCGTTGGCGTAAGTGTATCGTTTCTGAAGGAGAATACTTAGAAGGCGATACAATAGCTTTGGATGAATAACTAACATTTTGTGTATTATTGATCGTTTCCCGGTACTTTCTTGACAGAGGATTACATAAACTTACGCGTTTTCTACATGAGGATAGGCAGACACTACAACGCGCCACCTGTACTACGCAAAAGGAGCATGTATACTTCTTTTGCTTCATCCACGTTCATGGCTGGCTATACAGACTCTTTTTACTTTATAACATATTGCATCCATTGCATCGATCGAAGACATCAAATTATAGTTTGAATTAATAATAAACAGTATTCACGCTAGTCGCACAGTTTGTATCGTTTGTGACGCAGAAGTGGTCAAGTATAAATGAATATTTGATTAATTGGGCTACTAGGGTGGTTATTGAATTTTCTTGATGTATATTTTCTAATGTTTGCAGTATTGTGTTTATTTGCAGCAAAGCTAATGCTACTATCACTACATTCCGTGCATAACTTTGTAATTGTTCTTCACACTGCCTATGACTTCCAGATCTTAGTCATCAAATTTATCTTCAGCATGCGTTGCAGATAAGTATTATCTTTGACAGCCGTTATAGGTAGTCAGTGGCCCAAAAAGTCTGACAACCAGTCTTACCAAGAAGTATCGTATTACCCAGTACTAACTGGGTTGTGGAGGTCAGATAGGCAGTCGCTCCTTGTAAAATACTGGTATTCAGCTGCATCCGGTTAGACTGGAAGCCGACCCCAACATAGTTGGGAAAAGGCTAAGCAGATGATGATGCGTTGCAGATAAGTTAGTGTGTTCGAGCTAAAGCATCATTCAATGTTATTTCAACGATAACTTGCGAAGTTTATATTGGGACGAGAAATCTTTTTTTTTCCTGATTGGCAAGCACCAAATGACCTTCTCCCGCTCTGGGCGGAAGGGAGTGTCAGAATTGTACTGACTAAAACCCACCTATGTTCCTTCTTAGCCCTTTGTATTCCAGGGCCGCGGTATCTCTTTCGCGCAGTCCCGCATATATCTAATTATCCTTCCGTGAGCACAATTCAAATTCCGCTACGGCTGAATCAGAAATTCCTATGAATTTCATGTGCTACAATGTTGTGTAACTTTAATATACCAAGACCGAACATCAGGGGCTGAAATGGGGGTTCAAAGTCACGGGAGTCAGTAGTCAATAAATAGCAACACTCCTACTGTCTCTATTTTAACTTACCAAGAACGACAGCATATAATCGAGGGTTTCCTCGGTGAGCACGGCGACGCTGTTCGGGCCTGCCAACTTGTCTGCGACGCAGCCGAGCACCACGCATATGTTCCGCTCCACCCGCACGTTAATGTCGCCCGCCAGCGCACGCATGGCCGACAATCCAAACATCTGCTGTAACTGCAATCATCATAAAATACTTACATTACATTTAATCTGTATGGAGGTAAGTGGTGGTAGTATTGAAATACACTCCAAAAATTTCGATTATGACTATTACGGCACGACTTAAATTTCGATTACTTACCCTAAATAAATTTACAAACTGACCAAATCAAGTGTGAAGGCGTCAGGCGAATGAAAAATCAACATTTACGTGAGTTTTACAAACAAAAAGCTTTGCTTCATAAAAAGTATATCGAGAATATCTCAATATTTTCTCTAACGTAATCCTTCATTGGAGAACAAAATTATAGAGCTCTTAGAAAAATAAATTATGGATGTTGCGAACGTTGTAAATTCGATTGGAAGTTTTCAGAAGCAACATTATTCAGAACAACATAAGGGTTTCTAGGAAAAGGCTGCGGCTGGGATGACTAGCTGTTACTTGTAATTTAGTCTGCGCGTAGTTAGTATGCCATAATTGCGCAGTATAAATGTATACCTATCCAGGATGAAAAGTTGTCTATGGTTTGTTTCAGGTCTCTGGTATCTGCGCAACGGTTTAGGTGTAACAATCTCACTACTATTATAAACGTGAAAGTTTGTTACTCTCTCACGCAAAAACTTTGCATTGTTATTTAGATAGCATGTATTATTCTGATGTATAATATAGTAAGCTCGCTATATAATTAACACAAAAAACGGGATATTTATCATGTTTACTGTTTGTCTATGTTAGTGACCATGACATTTTAAAAACATATCATCATCATCATCATCTGCCTAGCCTTTTCCCAACTATGTTAGGGTCGGCTTCCAGTCTAACCGGATGCAGCTGAATACCCATATTTTTCGTGGAGTGACTGCCTATCTGACCTCCACAACCCAGTTAGTACTAGGTAATACGATACCCCTTGATAAGACTGGTTGTCAGACTTTCGGGCTACAGACTACCTGTTACGACTGTCCAAACTCTACAAATGACAGAAGGGACCAACGGCTTAACGTGCTTTCCGAGGCACGGAGGAAACTCGGTATGTAATGAGTGGTCACCCATCCACAGACCAACCTAGGCAAGCACGGCTTAACCTAAAGATCGATCCGAACGGCTGTTATTATTTAGCCACGAACTCCTCCTTCCAGTTTAAAAACATATAAACTAGATATATACATGGGCGCCGGCACCCCCTTGGGGTGCACTTGAACCCCGCTGTCGGGCAAGAAAAGATTCAGATTTTTTTAAATAAAATTACTGTGTGAATACCAATTTAAGGCGTCTAGGTTGCTGTCCAAATTTGTTCATAACCTTGTCAAGGAATTTAGTGTTCGCCTCTTATCTTTTCCTGTGAACAGAGCATGCACAGCGTACGCCTCGCGTCTTCCATTGTCAGAGCTGTAGGCACTACGAGGGAGCGAAATTTTGGGCAACCATAGAGAAATCAAACTATCCATGGCGAAACCAAAGATTTTCGAGCACGCTTCGCTCGCTCGTACTCCTATTCTCGTTTCTGTTTGTATGAACAAAATTAACCTAATTTATCCGAGAATATCCTAAAATATTCAAGCTCGCTCGGACATTTTGTGTGCTTTGCGTTTATAACCTTAGGCAGAGTTAACCCTATTTCTATAGTTAGCCCAGTGGAAATTAAAATTAAAATCGCAAAGCATGATGTACTCGTAGTTCTGCATTTTTTATATGTTGTATAGATCAGTTAGGGTGATGTGAATCCAAAATTGCAACTTCGAAAAACTTGTGCTCGCGGCGCGCCACACAGTTTTTGGGCATTTTTCCCTTTTTGCTCTAAAACTCAAAAACTATGCATTTTTAACAAATAATATTCAGTATTTGTATAAAGTTAACCGCAGCTGTACAAACCTTGTAGCGACCAAGCTATGGCCCTTTAAAGATGGTAATTTTTTCCTGAAAATTGTCAATTTTAAGTTTGCTATGGCAGGCTGTAAAACTTCTTGTGGCATAATTTATGTTACCTGGCATCACTAACTAAGTCAAAAGGAGGTGCAAGGCGATCGATTATCTGCCGTCCCCATTCTTCATTTCGGCGACTGGCTGCATCGAACATTGATTCCCTCACTGTCATTGATCCACTTTTGTGCACCTCATTTCTGCGCGACTTGGGAAGTTTCTTTTGGAGCTGGAGAAACTCCTCAGTGATTTTCTCCGCACAAAGGAAACAAAATAATGCTCCCAAAATTCACAGGGCCCGGTGTTCTTGAGGTCGATGTGTGGGATTGTGGAATTTGATCGCCTCCACGACGAGCACATGCGTCAATATTATGTCGAGCGGAGAATCTCTTTCTGCAAGGATCGTGAACACTGACTTTATCGTTTTATCAAAAACTTTTCATTCTTCTTGAGACCACGTCGAATTGAATTGACCATCTTTGAAGGGCCATATCTTGGTCTCTATAAGGTTTGTAGAGCTGCAGTTGGGCTTAAATTGTTGCAAATTTAAGTGTCTTTAAATAATACTGAATGTTAATTTCAAGTTCGCTTCGCTCGCTCTTGAATCCTACTTTTTTTCGATTTTATATTTGAGGTGTAGTCCAAATAGTTTTGAATTGTTGCTGTTTTCAAGGTACTGAAAATGCCCCCCCCCCCTCCTCTCCCCCCGTATACTACCAGCGGCCATACATCACAATAACATAGACTTTAAATAATTTACATTAAAAAAAATATGCGGCCTAAGCCGCGGGCAGAACATAGTAATAAAACACGAGTATAACGGCGACATATTTATAATTATGCTAGTAGGTATGCTAGTGTTCGAACGTGCCGTGTATGCGGCGCGTGGCGGCTGACTGACGTAACTCGATTTTCTGATAGAAGCAGGATTATGAACATGGAATTCTATTTTCATAATATTACATTAAAATGGGTCGCGCTAGTAGGCACTCGTTACCAGGAAGACCTAAACCTTGTTCTCCTCGTTAAAACACACACTCACACAGTGCACAGGTGAAGTGTTACTAACATAATTTTAAGTTTCTATTTACTAACACTATTTGTATTTTATCATTTATGTATCGTCTGTAAGGTATACAACATTATTTTTAGTACATGCGAAACCTGAATATACATAGTTTGTTCAAAATAAGTAACTGAATCGATTCCAATCATTTTTAAACCATGTTATATTTTTTCCCAAAAATATTTTAAAAACTTAAAAGTTGGACACCGAGCGACATTAAGTACCTATTGTAATAATTTAGGTACCTACTGTAAAATTATTATTATCAATGAGCTCATGACGATGTTGGAGGCGCGCGCTGCGTGATGACCACGTTTTTGTGCGGACAAGCTTATAACTTTGTGATTTTTCATGATACAGTTTTGAAATTTTGTACTTAGATTCTTTACATAAAATTACTAGACACGTGTTTTAGGTTTCGCATATACTAAAACTTACCTTTATGACTTGTTCTTTAGACGGCAGCGGGCAGTCATCGAACACGATAGTAATGGCAGAGGGCCCCAAGGGGTTCTCCAGTGGTATTATATTGACCATTGACGATACAACCTGGAACCATCCCTCCTCTTTGTCTGCGATGACGTGTAGTTTCACTAAAGAAACTGGCGATTCTTCGTCACTGCAACAACGGAGGGACCAATTAGACCATTACGTTTAATGCACACTTATAAGCAGTGTACCGGATCGGCATCACCTCAACCCTTTTTTACTAGCTGGTCCCGACCTGCTTTAGTGGAGGCGATGCTGGTTCCGCGCACGGCTAATTAATAACTGTGTGTTGACCTTAAGATGACGATCTGAAGAATAAGAGCACACGTTGTACGGCATAGACAGAAAAAAAACCGGCCAAGTGCGAGTTGGACTCGCGTGCCGAGGGTTCCGTATAACTAAACGTAACTAAACGAAATTTTTTAGGGTTTTTTCTTTTACATTTGCTGTAAGGCATTGCTTCTTGCCAAATTTCATGATTCTAGGTCAACGGGAAGTACCTTATAGGTTTCGATTCTATTCGTTTTTGCCGACTGAGGTACGGAATCCTAAAAAGATGTGCGACGACAGAACACTTCTTATTTATTGCAAAATTACTAAAAATTAGTTAATAAATCGAAAATGATTAGCGTATTTTGGAAACAACAATGGTTCCCACTTTCTCAGATAAAATGCTTAACATTAACAATGTATTTCACAGATTCGACAGTTTTCTTTTCAAAAATAAATATTTTCGATATTGGTACTGGTGACTAGTATCTTTAAAAAATGGCTAACTCAAATTTTGACGAGCAACGTTGACAAGCTATGCTAAGCAATTGCACACAGAAGAACCTGAGCGAGAAGCAAGGGCGCGTTCGACGAACAGCTCCTGCATATTCAAATCCCAAGTTGCCGCAACACACCTTTGGAACAAGTCTACCTAATGTCTATTGTATATATCTATCCCAAT
The DNA here is from genome assembly GCA_910589295.1 of Noctua janthe. NCBI lineage: Eukaryota > Metazoa > Arthropoda > Insecta > Lepidoptera > Noctuidae > Noctua > Noctua janthe. Next base: position 12,365,174 of record OU342552.1, read on the forward strand.
CGCCCTTCAAACGCAGCGCGCCACTGAAACTGAATATGGGGGTCCTTTGTTCGTAATGCTTTACATTACAATTCTAGGCAATGGAAAACAACAGTATCAGGTTTCCATCACTGGTGATCGATACACTACGTTTTATCGTTGATAAAAAAGTTCCTGGATCTGTCGGGATGCGTTCGTCGATGTAGATGGTTCACGGAAGCTCTTTAATCATATCATGGCACAAGCATGTCGGACGCATTGACAGGCTAGCTAGATGTTCGAACGTTGAACGTCCAGTTCATCAATTCTCGATCATGAATAATAAAAACACATCGCTCACCTAGCAGTATAATGGCACAATTACAACTACAGCGGTAAAACGGCGGTGTTAGTTTTCCTATTTAATAGGAAAACTAACACCGTGCCGTTTTACCGCTTGATAAATTATACACTTTTAAACACTTAGGCCGTAAAAACTCAATTTCGCTTTTTTTTGTAATTATACTGCTAGGTGAGCGACATATGAACATATTAATTTATGACTGCGTAATATTGAAACATTTCAAAAAGAGAATTTCGCAGGATTTTATTATTGTTTGATTGCAACATTGATTTTCAATATTTGCTTGTTTATTTATATACAAGGTGGAAGGAACACCGATGCGAAAACGGTTACCAAGTATTCAGCACATCATCCTGGGCCCCCACATAAACAGCTGATTTTTTTAATAACCGATGAAAAATTTCTGTAGTGGGGGGGGGGGGCTCAGAATGAAATGTATTGAATACGTGGTAACGACAATAAAAACCCACAAGGCGGTTGCCAATTCGGTTGCGGGTGGTTGTTGTTCCATATCTATGGTTGTAAAAAACGGCACAATCCAAAATGAGAAATCAGCCAAAGTAAGAAATAATAAAAAAAATAATTTAAAATACCCCCATCGCAACAAAAAAAAAGCGAACAAACATTTGAAAAGTCAATAAAATGGCTGAGCCGGTTTTGATAAAACATGTCTAATTGTAATATCCATATCATTTCCCCACTTGGATATATTTGAAAATATTCGATTTTTCATCCCCCAAATCTAGTAAATGGCTACACTGATTTTGATAAAACACGTCTAGTCGTCTAGTCTTGTAATATACACATGCACTTTCATTTGATACCCCACTTGGGTATATTTAAAATATTCGATTTTTCATACCCACTTTTATTCCCCATAACTAGTAACAGGCTGCACCGATTTTGAAAAAACATTAAAAAAAAACTGCATCCAAATCGGTTCACTCGTTTAAGAGCTACGGTGCCAGAGACAGACACACACACACACATTGCGGTCAAACTTGTAACACACCTTTTTTGGCGTCGGGGGTTAAAAAGAGATGTGAAATGTGAGTCATCTAAAAATTATCATCTAATTATCTATTAATTAAATTCAATCTACTGAACACGTCTGCTACTACTGCTGAGCGTGCGCGCCTACTGGCTGTAGGTAAGTGGGAGTCTGGTCTTTAGCTTCACTCACTGCCGTCGTCGAGCATAGGCACATTGTTCGACGACACGACCTTCTTTACGCCTTGGTGCTACCTGCTGTTCTCGTCATCGCTGTCACTGTGGTGAAGCTGTCAACAACCTCGGTCACCATGGCCTGTCATGCAGCCGAAGTGCGAGCCATTTTGCACGGCACGCGAACATAAACGATATCATCCGACGAGCTCTTGTCACTGTCGGCGTTCCAGCTGTTTTAGAACCCCATGGCTTGGCACGCGACGATGGCAAGAGACCGGACGGCATGTCGTTGTTTCCTTGAAAGATGGATAGGCTTTCAGTGTAGGACGCAACATGCATCGATACTCTTGCACCATCACATCTTCCAAGCTTATCGTGCTGGGCGCTGCCGCTGCGACTGCAGAGAACCTCAAGCGGCAAAAAATAGAAACCCTTGTGGTAACTATATTTTCGATCCGTTTGGGGTTGAAACTCTGGGGTCGTGGGGTCTGAGTGCTCATAGCCTGTTTAAGGGTATTACATGGCTCAAATTCCAAAAACAGCGTATGTTTAAAGAATTTTGTTGATGAATCCCTTCGTACGTTTTCCGCACAGATATAGATAGGCTTAGATAACGCAAGCATCACGATTTGTATGAAAACCAAGCGTGCCATTTTTTGACTACCTACTATGACGTCACAACTGTCATAAGCACTATTTAGTGATGGGATAACCAAAAAGTTCTAGTGTTTACAAAAAGAAACGGAATTCTACCCTATTTTTATCTCTCTCTAGCACTGAAGTTCGCCTTTGTACATACCATTTTTCAACGCCGTCGACACGGCCTGTCATCATAAGACGGCCGGACGGCTATATAGCCCATTACTCACCATCCACAGGTCCGCGCTTGCGGTGGCCGGGAGCCACCAAGTGACCCCCGACGACCGGGGCGTCTCCCGCGGCGGCTGGGACGTGAGGTTCTTTCCCTCTCACGTCTCGCCACCTCCTTCACTAGCATGAGTGCTTCGCAAGAAGGAGGTGACGGCTCCCCATTCTCTCTCGCTCCGGATCATGGCTTGAACCAGGGCCGGACGCGAGAGATCGCCGCCGCCAATCGCCGCTACGAGGAGGCTCTCATCCTTTATCTCTTCCCCGTGATAATTGACGCTCTCGCTCTCGTCGGACATCCAGGAAGAGGCATCCTGGTGTATGCTGTTGGCCAATGACATTGTGCTGGTTGCTAAGAGCGGCCAAGAGGTCCAGAGCATATTGGAGGTGTGGTGGCAAAGACTGGAGTGGAGAATGTTGGTCTGAAATTGAGTAGAACCAAAACGGAATACTTGTTTTGCGATTTCGTCGGTCTCTCCAGTCTAGTGCCTATAACTCTTGCCGGAACGCCCATACCGATCTGCTTCGACTTCCGGTACCTCGGATCGCTTGTCCAAGGGGATGGCGGTGTAGACCGGGACGTAACGTACCGGATCAACTCAGGATGGATGAAATGGCGACAGGTCACTACACAGGGACAGGGAACAGCAACTTGCGACCCACGGATGCCTCTCAAGTTAAAGGGGAAAGTATACAAGTCCGTGATTACACCTGTCGTACAGTTTGGATCAGAATGCTGGGCTGTGAAAAAGATGGATGAAAAACGATTGCACGTAGCGGAGATGAGAATGTGTGCAGTGCTTACTTCAAGAAGGTCTACATGCACCATTAACACCAATTCAATTTCAATAACCGACCAACCGACCTGTTCAAGATATTTGAATTTTATAGACTTTTTACTGGAATTAAGAATTTTATATTTTTTGTGAATGGAAACATTTTGTACTTATCAGAGCGTGGTATCATTAAAACAAAGCTGTATTTTATTTATTCCACTCATCATAAGACAACCAACTTTATTTCTACACGATGTAATACACAATCAAGTTAAATTAGCTGGCGATACCCATCATGCCTGTGAAGTTTCGCTATCAAAATTTGATCTTGTAAACCTATAAGCTGTAAATCCCAATCATAAAGGTCATCATCAGACCTTCAGTATGTGAAATGTAGAAGCACCCGAGCTCAATTAGATAAAAGTTGAAAGCTATGTCATTCTAACTATTTCTGTTACTGAGAACCGATAAGCACTTACCTGGTCATCATCAGACTTTTAGAATGTATCAAGTAGGGGTACCCGTGCTCAATAAAATAACTGATGAACGCTAGCTCATTAGTCAAGCTGTATAATTTATCTCAAAATAAATATAAATTATGATAGGTACTCCTAGAGGAACAAAATATATTCAGGTCTCTCAGAGCGAATAAATTAGGCAAAAACGATGACAACAGTGCGACACATCTGTGTTCTTGCTTAATCTTTATTGTAGTAATGGTCGTTTGCCGGTAGGGGCGCCAAATAAACAAAAACCAGTACAGGGCTCAAATCATCAAGGTCATCGAGCAATGTAATGCCCTTAAGGAAATTTCGAAACGCCTAGTTGACGCTTCCCTTGACCCAAGGGCTAGCTTTTACTTTGGCCAGAGGCTAAGTGTTGCCATACAACGTGGCAACGCCGCCAGTCTCTTGGGCACATTACCAGCTGACAGCGTTGAGGAGGAGATTTTATAGTTTGTTGTTAGTTTATTTATTTTAGGTTATTTAATAGTTTTTAATTAATAATGTAACATTATAATTTTTTTGTGTGAGTAACATTAATTAACAAAAAAAAAAACTTTCTTTATGTTAATAAATGTTTTTGCACCACAGACGAGCTTAAGAGGGAACAGGGCCTGTGAAGATTTTGAAAAATAGGTATTTGAATAAACTACTGCCGTCGCGCTGCGTCAAGCCTGCACCCGTAGAGTCGGCATGGATAGCTACAGCTCAGACCGAATATATCACACAAAAGTTGACGAGATTGACGTTTCGTGTTCCCCTTTTTACTCTACGAAAACTGAGCCGAATCAATAAATTAATTACAATAAAATTTAAAAAAAGAGTATGTCTAGGTTACTATTAATTTCTTTTATGTTAAAAACTTTTCAAGGTTGTCTGGTAGTCCTCTAATCACGGCCGTAAAATGGCGCATTTTTTCTCATTTTTGGAGGTCATATTTTCTTTACTTATCAGTTGGTGAAAAAAAGATAATGACAGGGACGAAATGATTGCTCTAGATTTTTAGAGGTATTATTCAGGAAGAAAAATAGGGGAATGCATTTGTATGGAGAATCACTGCCCCTGTTCCCTCTTAAATGGATATCTTAATATTTCCCGAAGCTTACATACACAACGGACTTGCTACGTATGACTGACTGATATATCAACGCACAGCCCAAACCGCTGGTCCTAGAGACATGAAATTTGGACAGTGTACTCTTTGTGAAGAGTAGGTATCCACTAAGAAAGGGTTTTTGGAAATTCCACCCCTAAGAGAGTGAAATGGGGTGTTCAATTTTCTGTGCAACTTTTTATTCTCCGAGTCGGTTGACTTGAAAATCTGTGTACATACTCTTCAGTTAAAATTATGAGATACGTGTATAACAGTTTTTCCAAAATCATCCCCCAATTTAAAATTCAATGGTATATAGACTGGCTGACTGCTATATTAACGCACAGCCCAAACATAAGCTAGTTAAATATAAACGGCCACCGCTTTTTGTACGAACCTCAGACCGTAGTCGAATCGGATATCTTTGATCTGAAATAAGGGTTTCTAGCGAAAGTTAAAAACAAAGTGCAGTTTTCTCGAAAATAAGAACGCAATAACAATACCCTTCGGAAATAAAATGTAAAGATACCAAGAAAAGTCGCTATAGGTCATCCAAACTCTCAACAGCCATTCCGACTTTCTGTAAGGCTATTGTGTTCTAGTTTCAAGATTTAACAAAATAATTATGTTATAGTACCTACTTCGTAAAGTAAAGTGAGCTATTTATATTGTACTCTAAGCTACTGACAATACCATATACAGGGTGGAAGAGACACCGACGCACAAACGCTTACTACCACGTATTCAGCATCATTCTGAATCTAGCTTTTTTTTTAATCTGCTTTTGCCTACAAAAGTGCATTCATATCCCGATGGGACGGCAATCCTTCGGGGAGTACTTACAAACTCCGAGCTGTAACTTTGAAATTCCTAATGGAAAACCTATTAACACTTTTGCGCGAACCGAGAATTGAACCCTGGAGTCCAGGACCTCCAGGCTCGGCAGTCGTGTTTGCGACCACGTGACCAACAGCAGTTACAATACCATAGTTACGCCGAGAACAACACATATTTTAGCGTAGGTATTAAGTGAGTACAATGCACTTTATTGTATTACATTTTATAGAATTACAATTTCCAAGAATCTTATAATCAAACACAAACAAAAGGAAAATGTATATATCAAAGAAATTAAACTGTTATATTCCAGCATTTCTGTTCCAAGAATAGACCTTGTGAATGTGATGATCAAAAGAGGGGATTATGCAACACTGCATTTTCCATTTATCTACGTCAAACAATTTTCATTCGGGGAAAAGTAAAATACACTACCAAAAAGTTGACACATTTCAACAGTAAAATGATTCGTGGAATCAGCAAAACAAATTACGTTAAAATCAAAGAGGAATCGTTGGAATAATATTTCTAGCGTATGTGGATTAAATGCCGGGATATTTTTCATTAATGAAATAAAATTGAAGTGTCTGTTTGTATTTTCAAAATAACAGCTTATAAAGGATGATTTCCACCAAACGGCTCGCATCGCATCGGATCGGAACGGATTTTACAATCTTTAAAAACTTATCATGCTGCCCAGGATAGATATGTTCAAAACTACTTTTTTTACCCGCAGTATACTGGTTTACAACGAAAGTTTCGTGCCCACTGGTCGAGGCCGAAAAGGTTTGAGTGCTTTTCCTGAACGTTGGTATGAAGGGTTCTTTAGACGCTCCAAAGCCGAAATCATAAGTGCATACTACCATTTTTTTATGTTGGTTATGGTATAGGTTTCTTTGTTTGAACAATTGTTCATCACAGAACAAAAATTGGACAATTTTTTCTTTCTTAATTTACGCTGTGAATTCATATGACATCAACGCCGACAAGATTGTGGTAAAATATTTCGAACCAGGCCACACCTTTATATCGGCTTACAGTTTCCACCACAGGGCGTTAGTAGGTAGTTGTCGATGAAACGCATGAAAAACAAAATTTATGATTTTGCAGATTTTTACGGGTAGTTAGTACTGCAGGAAAAAACGTAAAACCTAAAGAATAAACCTACAAGATTTTTATGACTGGGAAGATTACACGACACAGTATAATCTCGAATTAAACCGCGTCCATATATTTGTCGTTTCCGGTCACTAGTACGGACATAAAATGAATTGAAAAGCGCGCCAGTGTGCAGTGGTGACATCACGCGACTTACTAACCAGTCTACCCACCACACGGTGTGCTTCTACAGAGCCCTGATGTCCAGCTCGAGGTGAGGGCGACAGTCAATGTCTGATCGCGGCGGAATTGAGACGTCTTGGAACTGTACCCGATTCATTGTGCCCCGTGTTATTGTGTTAAGTTGTAATCTCAAGTAATTCGTTAGTTTTGCTAGAAACCGTGTATCGCAACCAGTGTTTTTATAGCACGAAACCCATCGTCTGCCCACATGACGTACGAGCCTAACGGAATAAATCCTGACATATCCGACATATTAATGAAATGGTCGAAGTAGAAGTCAATAGAAGTAATTTTGATTTGACAAAAAGAACTGGATTCAATAAAGATACTATCACTGCGAGCATAATCGAAAATGAAATTTTGTAAACTCAAGTTCTGCCACCACCGAAGAAGAAAATTGCAACGGAAGGCATTTCTAAAAACAAAAAGAAAATATTTTGAAATCTTTTCAAAATGAATACCTCAAAACCTCAAAACAACGTCCTTTTGGAGAAAATTCCCTACTTTTGACTAGATTAATTCATAGAATCCGTTTTTTCTTCAAATATTTTTTTATGCCATTATGAATAATAAAAGACTTTATAAATATACTATAAAGTAGTATAATACTTTGTCTTTTTTCTTTAAAACAATAAATATTTTATTCAATAGAAAATTCATATTTTTTGTATGCAGACATGTAGTAGAAGAGCTAACGAAAAAGCTGTAACTCAAATTTTAATTTTATAATTACTAATCGGTGTAGCAGTATATCATGAAAAAGGTATATCCACATACATACAGGGTGTAAACAGACCCTTCACATAGCCGTCAACCAAGCATTCTGTACATCAAACTAAGTAACTTTCTGCAAAAATTATGCTGGGAATCGACTTTTTTTTTGGAGAGCAATAACACCTTTGGTGTCAAACAAGCTAGCGGTCTGCCTGCGGGGTAATTGCATAATGCTTTTACAATGGTAATGCCATTATTTTTGAAAGACCAACAATATTCATTACGTTCTTAACGTTTTTTTTTGAGCACATGAATTTTTCAAACATAGCATAGCATAATCAGCCTATTAATGTTCCCACTGCTCAGCAGCTGCAGGCCTCCTCTCTATGAGAGGGAATGGGTTATAACCCACCACGCGGGCCCAGTGCATGTTGGTAGATGTCACATTTCTTCGAATTTTTGGTTCTAGGACATGCCGGTTTCCTCACGATGTTTTCCTTCACCGTTTTGAGAGCAGTGGTGATGAAATAACTTACAAAAAGTAATGCGCCTGGCTGGGTTCGAACCCACGACTTACTGCTCGTAAGTCGGGGTCTCCACCACTGGGCCACCGCTGCTCTCCTTTTTCGGTACGACTCGTTGGAAAGCACTCAAAGCATTGTGCTGATGGATGGATTAAATAGTACGGGGGCCGTGGAGGTGTGTAAAGTAAAAATATTCTATTAAAAACATGTATTTAAAAAAAACCTGGGAACTTTGACCCCCAATATCTTCGTAACTATAAGGTTCCCAGGTATGGTTTAGAACAAAAAAATGATCGCAAAGACCGGGAGAACAAGTGCCTTTCGGCTATGTTAAGGGTCTATTTACAACCTTTATTTGATATATTAACTATTGTGGTAACAAATAGATCCAATATAATATTTAAATTCTATATAATAAGCAAAAAAGTCAATATATAAAGTAAAAAATAACTATTTTTACATAACTTCAATTATATCGAAACTCGTTTTCATTGAAATACCGCTTTTCCGCTTAGTTAGACAGCACACGTTTGTGAAAGGCTGAAACCGCCCACGAACAGTCGTCATTATTTAATTTTAGTGCATTGATGCAATTAGTAGGTTGCTCTATACTCGAATATCATATTGCATAACTGATTTATTGTTTTTGTTGAACAATTTTTCTGAATTCAATTATCATTGATACAATAACAACTAATTAGATCTCTATTTCTATATCTTCATGGCAATGTGGATCTATACTACAATATTTTACGCTCCCGACTATTTCGCTAATTAATATCATTACAGATATAAGAAATAAATTCTAAATGGAGCTGCTACCGGATGTTTTCTCATACGGTCTAAAAAACAATAATGGTGTGTTGTGTGCGTGAAGAAGAACCCGTAGTAGCCCAAGAGCGCGCGACGGTCAGACCTGTGTTATTTTATAAAACCTGAAAGTTTCTCTGTGTATATCCCTAATACAGGTATGAACGTACCCGGACTGTGAAGTTTGGACCACGGTTGCTTTCAAAAAAGGTAACAGGTTGCACATGTGTATAAAATTGCTCCTGAAATTCGTTAAACTATAATGTTCAGTTTTTATATATTTTATTTGGATCACTATTATAAACCACCTTGTCCATTGTCAGACACTTGGTACAGTTGCAACCCCCTGTCAGACACCCTTAAATTTAGTATTATCATTTAATTGAGTATTTATCATGTATTAACTTGAAATACACTGGCTGGTAGATTAAAGGTACTTTGATAAATATAATTTAGTTTTTGAAATGTAGGAATTATTTCTATTCTACCCTCAAGCAGTATAAAACGACCACGTTAAGCGAATCATTTCCCGAATCGTACAACGGTTACACGTATTAACTGAATCATACTCCTCTTAATTCATATCAATTTTCTATGAATATAAACATACACATATGAATACACTGTAAACATACTGTTTTTGTCTACATATTTAAATTGTTAGTTTGTAGATAAACTAATTTGAAAATCTTCTAGCTTGAGAGGTAAAACCTAACGCAGGAAGTCTTTGAGTCCGGCCACGTGCGAGTCGGGCTTGCAGCCGAAGAACCGTTCACCTCCTTGAAAACACGTTTCTGGTATGGGAACAATTGGGGACTCCTTTCAATTCTTTACTTTATTTTGCTTTATTATTTGCTGCTTTAGTGGTCATACTGTAATAGACACACTCTGTGAAAAGTTTTCTTACTATGGTTCAAAAGATATAGCCCTGTGACAGACGGACAGACCGAGGGTCGGGTGGACGGAAGTTAATGTAAATATTATTGATATTTTGTTTTTTATGTAATTTTAACTAACCATGTTTCCAACATTTGATGTTCTGGTAAATTATCCACAACACACAGCATTCATTCATGCCGCTGGCACTATTATTTTAAGAGTAATTTTAGACATTCGTACTGATCCGTATTCTTTGACCGCGAGTGTAGTATTATGAAACACACATACAATTAGCTAATGATGAAATAGGTCTTGAAATCATAATTGCACGCACAGATCAGCGTTTTCGAGTATCTCGATCTCATTCTGTCACGTAAAGGCGTGACTCGTTGGAGCGAGAAGTCCGGTCGCAAGCATCCGCATTCATTCACAATGGATCTTTCGGAAGCTCTCCAGCGTGCGATTGGACCTCTCACTTTAGTGAGTTGCAATTTGCAATTCTAAGTGGCAGAAGGGACAAAGATGCAAGAAAATGCTGATCAATGCGTTTAAACGTGATTTAACCCTAAGTCGAACAATTATATCAGTTAATGGACCACCTCCTTAGTTGATGAAAATTATTTGTGCGCATTTTACGTTACTACTTTGAATTGTTGCATATTAATCTGGTTTCAAATTGCTGATTACTTCTTCAATTTTGGATTTCAAGTCATGCAAGGTTTGTAGTGTGTTGGTAAACGCGAGATTTCAAAAGCCCCAAGGTTTTTAAGGTATCCCGAAGTTTCGACACCTTTGCAGGAGCCGTGGTAAAAGTTGTTTAATTTCAATGAACAGTACGCGCGAAAATCTAAAATCTGCATATTGTTTGTACTTTTCATAATTATAACAAGTATATTGTCACATTGCCTTTATTCTTTTTAATAAACAACAACTGAATCAGCGAAGCTTTATATGAAATGTCGTTTTTTTTTCTAAGTTACATGGAATCCTAGAACATCCTTTAACAAACAACAGGCGTGCAGACAAGAAAAGTGCTGTTGTTGGAGAAATAGATAATCAAAAATTGTGGTTTGTTTGTATAGTGTCAGAGGGCTGACTTGAGCTTTGAGATGCAACGTTAGAAAAAGTATTCGATTTTGAGAAAACATCGATGTTTCTAACTGATGCATCGGAAAATATCGTGTCCGCCAGGATGAACGGTCACTAGGCGTACTTAACGTTGAATTTATGCCCAAGAATTGCTTTCCTATTGCTTCTATTTGCTTCCTATGCTCAAACAAGTGCTTCCATCGTATTCTAGAAGACAAAAGAACACATTTTAAAGGTGACCGTTCATTCTGATATCAGGACGACCGCTCACCGAGTCGTAGTGACCGACGACGAACGACGATAGGCACTGATTTTTAATAACATAATACTTAGCTGTAGGCAACCGGTACAATACGATAGATTTATCGCCTATTCAAGCATAACTGCAATGTTAAATAAGAGTTTTGCTTTATTTTTTTTGGCAGGCACTAGAATATTGATGAACAACACTTTTGTCGATATCTTTATTGTCGTAATAGTTTCAGTTCTATCGTTGTAAAACATTGAGAGAAGCAAACGGGAAGTAATTAATGGCCACCGTGAATTTCAATAATTATTTCAAAGGTGCCCTTTAGAATTGAAATATTATCTTTAAAGGTGTTTATTACATTTTGTATGCATTTTTGTCACTAAATACGATAAGCACTTATTTTTAATAACATAATACTTTAACTGTAGGCCACTGATACAATACGATAGATTTATCGCCTACTCAAGCATAACTGCAATGTTAAATAAGAGTTTTGCTATATTTTTTTGTCAGGCACAAAAATATTGATAAACAACACTTTTGTTGATATCTTTATTGCCATGATAGTTACAATATTATCGCTGTAAAACATTGAGAGAAGCAAACGGGAAATGCGGGAAACGGTTTATGGCCACTGTGAATTTCAATAATTCTATTTACCACGGACACCGGTGACCGGCCGTCATGACATCAGAATGAACGGTCACCCTTAAAATATGTTTTTTTTCTTCTTCTAGAATACGATGGAAGCAATTCTTTGAGAATAGGAAGCAACAGGGAAGCAATTTTTGGGCATAAATTAAATGTTAAATACGCCTAGTGTCCGTTCATCCTGACGGACACAAAATATTGATGCATAGCCTCGATCCATTGCATCGAAAAAAAAACATTTGTATTTTCTAAGTGGACACCCCTATTTTAAAGTCCAGATGACAGGCTACATTATATGATCGGATGCCACATCTAAAAAGCAGAGGTCGCTATACATTTTTATTGCTAACTTATCGAGTAAGCTTCAAACGAAAGAAGATAACTTGCTGAGTTCATTAATGTAATACAGTACAATATTAAAAATATATATATTTATCTTCTTTATAATTTTATACTCATCACTAATCTGACGAGTTTTGCTTACTGACTGAATTAGAACCTGTATGTACATAATAGGTAGTGTAAATAAATTGGTAAGTATCCTTATTTAGGAATTTATAATACATATTATCTGCGATCAAGAACACTCCTATTGTAAAACTAAAAATGCGTCTCGGTCAACTTCGCTTTCCGAACTACTTTATCAATTGACGAACAATATCTTGCACTTTGATATTATAACTTATTGTCGTAGGTTACGGCTCGGCAATTGAATAACGATATGCTTCCTGTTCAGCCCCGACTATCTGAAATTGCACACGAGTATGTAATAATGCTTTAAGACTGCACGCATGATCGGTGTCACGTTCAAAAACGTCTTATATTTGAAAAATCTGTAAAGTTTATATTTTGAAAGTACATCACAGAAAGCTAGAAACTATAATTGGCTACAAACATACCTACAACTATGAATAGTGACGGCAGCCGTAGCAAAAACTGATAGAGTGCGAGTGACGTCGCACACGACGACATTTATTTTTTGGTCAGAATCCTATCCATCCACTTGATTAAAAATGTTACAGAAACAAGTTAATAAAAAAAGAGAGAAACGTCATATCTCGTGCGCGCTGCAAACAAACTGGAATATATGGAAAAAAGGTGAAATATAAAAGTTAATTTCCTTTACGTTTCAGTTACAGTACACTCACGGGCCTAACTAACCGCCGCCCTTAGTCAGTCAATAAAAACAAAAATGTTAAAAGTGTTAATTAAATTGATCATTAATCCCTAAAAATATTTTTCAAATTTAAAAAAAATTACAAGTATTACAATTAAAATCCAGCGATTTATCATTCAACATTAGCAATAATAATACAAATCTTTATCTATTTCGTTTAGATTGTAGAGTTTCAACGTCTTACACATATTTGCACTATCAAAAAGAAATCCTGGGCGATTCTACAAAAGTTGGGCCAAATTTCATATTAGAAAGCATTAAGATTACCAAAAACAAGCTGTTGTAAATGTGTGTTGCACCTGTACATCGTGTCTTCAAAGCCACTGACACAGTTTTACATTACGATAGTAAAAATGAACATGCAACATTTAAGACGTTTATTGTTGCTTTTTCTTCATTAATTCTTTCTTTTCCCCGGTATAACCGTGTTTTAATCTGAAAAAAGTAAAACAAATTTTACCAACAACAATGTTTGATTCTCTAAAGAAAAAATCAGTAATACGTCAAAAACCTGACACGGAACTGACGCCACGGAATTGATGAATCGGACACAATTATGAAGTTATAAATACAAAGTCATGTGTTTCAATTACCAGGATGCCACATTTTAATAAACCACATTTACCCTTATATAATTCACAACGAAATATACTAACTACCAGTGGCGAAGGTTCCATACAACCCGATTCCTGCCGGCTTCCCTTTGAAAAATGGCACAGTCAGAATTCTATAGCCAATAATATTCCATACAGTAAAGATATGTACTTAGGTCTTACAAAACTTGACCCTTCGCTACTGCTAACTACGTAATACTACGTAAGAAAACAACTACTTACCATAGGACTGATTTTTGCCTGGCACTACTTACGCACGTGATACTGCATCCATACATTCAGTCATACAGTTTACTCATCTAGGCAGAAGCATTATAAAAAATGGGAATGACCCGTAAACACCGAAATCAATTTGTTTTATTCACCGAACAAACAGATGAAGACTTTATTGCCTCCATAGATCCTTTGTTTTTGAAGTAGCGAGGATAGAGGCTCTCATCCTGAAGCAGCTACTTTATTACTCGCCTATATTTAACAAGAATCGATTTTAAAATCAGGTTCGAGTTTTTCTCAGAAACAATTTTACTTGTTACAATTTTAGACGAGCCCTTTTTGAAAACACTTGCGCCCATATCGAAGAGTAATAAATAGTATAATAAATTGTACTTAGTAGTAAAGTTCGTAGAAAAGACGTGCGACTTTTTTTTTAAATCGCGGTATCTCAGAAATGCAGATTATTTCTGTGAAACCACGACCGTAGAAAACAAAATATATGAATTGTGACGACCGCAGTATTTAAGCTTTTTACTTCGGATGGGAAATCATCAAATGACCCCCCCCCGGAGTGTCAGACTTCTTTTGACTAAAACCCATCCATGTTTCTTCTTTGCTCTTTGTGTTCCAGGACTGTGGTATCACTTTCGAACAGTCCCGCAGCCCCGGCAGGCATCGGCCCTTGCGGACCTCTTCCTAGTTGCTGTCTCTTTGAGGCGCGCATGGAACACGAACACGCCATTGACACGGCCTGTCGTCGTTAGACTGCCGGACGGCGAGCTAGCCCAAAGTATTTATACTTAGGTAAGCATTAGATTAATATAAACATGGTCAGGTACTGTCGCCCGAATAAACAGTCGATCGCGAACCACCGCCTTTTACTGACATCTCATGGGCGACGCGTAAGGATCTGTGTTTTTTTTTGTAACAATATTGTGCGTAGAGAAAACTAAACTGAAATAAAACTCATGGTAAGCTAGAAAAACTTGTGACGGATCATTTGGAGGCGCAACATTCAGAGACCGCGGATCGTCAGTTACCACATGTTCAGGTTGCGAAGGCAACAAACCGGCGAGTCCCTCACGGAGTATTAGCAAGCACTAAAACTTCTCGTGACGAAGTGTAATTTCGGCAAATGCTATTCATGTTCAAGCCTAGAAGAAAACACAGTTTGTGTCGGGTTTATCAAACAAATGAGGTGATGCGGTCTAGGATCTTTACGGAAAAGAAAATCTAACACAAAGAGGCAGTGAAGCTAGCTCTGGTTCTAGAAGCGGCAAAGACGCATGTTGAGGTGAGCGGCAGCACCACTGTGGCAGTGACACTGGCGGCCCGACATACGTGACGATATGTACAAACAGATGTTTTCACATTAAAAGCTTTTCGCGGACAATTTATTATTACTTGGGCTCATGTATTGAGTCATTAGGTTACATTTTAGTATATGTCTGTTAGGTTTAATAAAAGTGAAATCATGACGTCTTTACGTTGTTAAGGGTGGCGCACGATTCTTACTGGGACGGATGCGCATTCTTAAAAATAACTCAAAATTACTTTCAATAAAATAGTCGATGGTGAAGCAATTGAAAGAAGAAAGAAAGAAAAAATATTTATAAGTCGCAGGGACATGACGTGCATACAAACAAAATAACAATAATCATACAATAACTCATGGTAATCGCGGTATTTGCGTAATGAACTCTTTGGGATAAAGTCAAATCTTGTAAATAATCTATCCATCTACAGCTGACAGATAACGAACCTGTTTACGTGCTAGACCTATACCGCTGGCAATCCGCGCACAAGTTAAAAGGGAATTACAACGCTTAGAAGCAGATGGCACCATCTACCGTGTAGATTACTTTGATTATGGAACTCGAATCGTACCTGTAGTCAAAGCAAATACACATTCAGTCAAAAAAGTACCGGGAATGGATGGTTTGTTTATGGTTCCAAATTCATTTTTTTGTTAGATTGGCACAACTGCTTTCCATTTTGGCGCAGAGTTTAAGTAGCATCTGTTATTTAGATTAAATACAGTGCTGTTTTTAGTTAGATCATATTTAGCGTATATTGCGAATTTTAGAATGGTCAAATAAATCGAACACAGAGTTTCTCTTAAATATTACATCGCCAATGGAATTTCGTGTTCGGAGTCCCTGAAAATGTTACAGAGGGCTTACAGTGAACTGTATGCAACTGAATTTAACATCGCAAAATTGAAGGAAATAGTGACTGAAAATCCTCATTCAAGTTTGAGGGAGATAGCCGCTGAACTTTCTGTGTCTCACGAGTCGATCCGTACAATTTTAAATAATCACTTGGGTATGAAAAATGTTGCCGCTCGGCTAGTCCAAAAATACCTGAATTTTCTCCAAAACTAAATCGCATCAGAGTTGCTGAAGACACGCTAGGACGAGTCAAATCCGACCCAACATTCATGAAACGCATTGTTACTGGTGACGACACGTGGGTTTACGAGTTTGACATGTAAAGTAGTCAACACGCTTCAGAGTGGCACCTTCCAATTGAACCGAAATCGACAAAACCACGCCAAAGTCGATCAAAAGTCAAAGTCATGTTGACAGTTTTCTTTGACTATCGCGGTGTTGTGCTCTCGGAATTCTTGCTGGAAGGTCAAACAGTAAATAAGGAATATTATTTGAGCGTTATGCGGCGTTTAAGAGACCAAATTCGACGAAAAGGGCCAGATTTGTGGAAAGTAAATTCTTGGATTTTGCACCACGATAAGGAACTTGTTCTCCCCGTCTTTGCGATCATTTTTTTTTGTTTTAGACCATACCTGGGAACCTTCTAGTTACGGAGATATTGGAGGTCAAAGTTTCAACTTTTTCACAAGTTTAAAAAAAAAAACCTGTCTTTAAGTAAGTGTTCTCTTTGGGTAGCCGTCGGCACGGAGCTGCGAAACAAGGTTTCGTGGTAGGCCAGGGGTGTGTCAAATTCAAAATTGTATTACCTTAAAAATATGCCTTACAAAAGCTACAGTTGTTAAAAAGACTGACTTCGTAAGTGGGCGTTTTCTCAAAAAAGTTGTACATTTGCGAATTAGGGGTGTCCTAGACTTCAACTATTTGTACCTTACTCAAATAAACTGCATGTTTATTCAATATTTAGATATTTAAGTTACAAAATATAAAATAATATTCAGCCCAACTACCACTGATATTAAAATATTGTAAAACTATCAGCAAAAAAAGTGTAAAATGTTCATGTTCCACCTTCATTTTGAAACTTTAAAGTGTCAGAAAAGATTAAATAAATTTAATGTCGTTACTGTTGTAGGCTCGGTAGACCTATATTGAAATCATAAATAGAATTAAGAGCTGCTTTTTTCGAATTTTGGCTTGAAATAGCTCAAAATATTATATTTATTGGTGTCCCAGGAATATGCCCGACCGGAAATCCGGCAATAGTCACAGTCAATATTTTGATACTTTGCCTCAATATTTATCTAAAACATTTTTAGTTTTTCATTTTTGGCTACATTTATTTGGTCTATGGTAAAGCCGCTATTTTGAAACAAACATTAGTATCAACAAAATCAGTGACGAAAGTCGACGAGTTACGGTGGTGCCGAATTGGAGTTCCAGATAGTAACGGGATTTTATGAGGTATGTAGTAGTTTAAAGTTATTTGCCGTAACACAATCAAAGTTTTGTATATAAATTATTGTAAAACAAGTCGAAAGTAGTAATAAAAGATCGACATGAAATCGTCACGTCAGGTTCGTTACGTGTTGTATATCCGGAACCTTTTTGTGACGCACCGGAATTATTAGGCTGGGGCTACATTCGATGAATACAGTAAATAATCTTCTAAGGGCTGATTTTTCAAGAAGTAAACAGATAACATTTATTTGAAGAACAAAACCACAATATTTACTCCTCCAATAAAAGTTACCTGAGTATCGAAGAATTGGCCCAAAATCAATTATAAGTGTAAAAGATTTGAAGTTAGAGTATTTGTTAATCCGATAACCTTTGAAGGGGTAGACCAATTTGGATAACATTTAAAATATATACCTATAGATCGTGTTTGTATGTTATCATAATTGTTAAGTTCGTTTGATATATTTCAGGGAACATGGCCCTCACTGCAGCAGAAAGAGCTAAACAATACCGAGAGAAACTAAAACAAAACCCCCCAAAGGGAAGGCAAAATATTAGTTTTTTTTGGAATAGAAATAAATACTAAAAATGATTTAAATGTAACAAAATACATATACAGTCGCTCCATGTAAAATACTGGTATTCAGCTGCATCCGGTTAGACTGGAAGCCGACCCCAATATAGTTGGGAAAAGGCTAGGCAGATGATGAAAATACACATATAGAAGTTGTGTTCAAAATATGTAAATTATGTATCGCAAAATCAAGTAAAAAAAAGTTTTAGTAATAACCTGTTTTCACTTTAGATTATTAATTAAAAACTTAAAATAGAAATATTCGACCAAGTAGACTTTGCTTAATACTTTCCCGTTTATCACTTAGAATTCTAGATAGTCAGTGTCTCATATTTTTACCAAGACAAAAACGAGTACTTTTTAAAAAATATTTCGTTATTTGATAATATTTATGTAGTAGTACTTGACCATATATTTGCTTTTTGTTTTATTTGTAAGCTCATTACGTGAAATTTCATTTTAAGTATTAGAAATGTATTACATTTCCTATTGTGACGATCTCGAAACAAAAATGATTGCCAAGCAATGATTCCAGTGATTTTTTCAGTTGTAAATGTTGTGTTTCATAGATTTGATAGTTATCTAATAAATATTAAAAACAATTCATATTTTTTATTTTACTTGTTTCCTGTGTGACGAACCGGATCATTATTCTGTGAACTCTTCGATAAAAATTTAGATTACCACGTTGTTTTTGATAATACTGATGTATATATAAGTATATTTTATTAAATGAGATAAGAAATTACAGCAAAATTTCTGTATCACAAAAAATAGTTCCGTTTCGTCACGTGTACATTTGTTTTGAAAAACGCCCAAGTTGGTATCATACAAAGTCAATGTTGGGGACAGGGTAGAATGGCAGCGTCATGTAGATCAGATCATCAAGATAAATAGTAACAAAAATATACTCTGTATCCCGAATGATCAGGCTAGCAGTAGACGGGGAAAAACAGATTCCTAATTCAGAATGTATGTTCAAAATAAGGGACCCGAAGATGATTTGTTTGACGATGCATCAGGCTGTTTGAGAGGTGGCGAATGCGCCGGCAGAATCGGCATGCGGAATGCGGCAACAGAGGCTTGGTCAGAGAAGCCTTCGCCTATACTAGAGCCGACACCGCCTGGTGTAACTATCTGCTTGAGTGCTGGGTGCTAAATCGGGCTAAACGTTTTATTGATTTGGGCGCGACTAGCACTCCGCCCGCGACTTCGTCTGCGTGGATTTCGTACTTGTCCTTAAAAACTCGTACCAACCTACTTACACCCTTTTAAGGGGTTGTTTTGGAAAATGTATCATTACGATCTTTATTATTTGTCTAAAGATGTTTGAACTTTCTAAACCTAACGAATAAGATCTTCCACACTTCTGTACTCTTGACTTTAGTCTTGATTACACCCCGATAGGGACTGATTGTTGAATAATATGCAGTTTAAGAAAAACTAAAAATAACACGCTATAGAGGTATATTTCGAATAGCCAAGGGTTCCACTATCTCCTGGCATCAGACCCTCCGCAAGACGTGCAATCATAATATATTGGCCTCGTCAAAACGAATCATATAAGCCGAAATTTCAGGTTTACTAGTAGCTGTTGAAGAGTTTCGCTATCCACCTCTTGGCTCGATCATCATATCAGCTCCAAGCGCACGTTAAGATTGTTCCAAACAAACTTTAACACTCTCTTAATCACCATTGGATAGTTTTAAAAAACAAATAATGTCTAACTTTTTCTTTTACTTATTCATGTATTTGTGCCCAGTTTCAAGTTTATAAACTCAAGGAATACACATACAAGATTTTATTTTATTTATTTTTATTTTATACTATTCAGGAAACGTACAGCTTATCGATAAATTATGTTATTAAACAATACGAATTTGAAGGCCATTTACAAGTTTTCACGGATAAACCACTTGAAACACTCAAAACAAAACAGACAACAAAAAAAAGGTAGGTACAAAATATGTACTATAACATGAATTAGGAATAACAAAATAACACGATCTACGAACTACAAACTTAAAATCATTTAGCCGCGAACAATTATTTTACCGTAAAAAAGCTTTTCGCCAACAAATGCTTAAGCCGAGAAACACTGGTATTGAAAATTTCCAATTCATGTTCACTAGGCAGTTTATTAAAACATCTGCTCGCACGGATTAGAAACGAATTCTAATCGAATATACAAGGTTGAATTTGTCAACCTCACCTGGAGGGAAAGTACTCTAAATACTGGAGATAGCAAACTTTACTCAACGAAAACATTCCTTTATTTTTAAAAAGAAACAAATCTGCGTTCAAAGTTTTTCGAAAATTTGCTTGCTATACTCGAGAATCGAACCGACTAAAATTCGAAAAAATAACACCCTGTACTTTTATGGCATCAATCGATACGGTCAATCCTAAGATTCAAATCTCTCTAACAAAAACGATAATTTAAATAAAGGGAAAATCATGAAATTGAAACTTATAAATTTAATGCGATTAAATAAAGCAGGAAAAGGAAATTTAAAGATATTTAGGAAAGAAAGCCATAATATACGACGACATAGAAAGGTATTTATTTAGTATCTATACTTCATTTTCGGAAAAATAAACACTTATCTTGAAAATTCTGTATTTAGTATCCAATAACTTGGACGAACAAAAACACCCCAACAAATCACCTCACTTTTGTGGGTAGACTAAAATGGCTGACATTAAATTAAATTGACACTTGACAATTGTTGCTATACGGTGGTGCTACCCTACAAAGAAGTTCTAATGTGGTTATCACTAAACTACGAAAGCTACCGTGTAACACATGACTTGTAACACACTAGAAGATTTTAACGGTTATTTTTAAATGTAATCAATTGTAATAATTTTTTTTTTTAATAAATAAAATAACATTAAGAGCGTAATAAAAAAAAAAAAAACTTTTTTGCAAAAAATAAAAACCGATTTCAAAAACAAAAAAAAAATGATAAATAACATTTATTTTGTTTGTTTGATTTAGTTTTTTTGTCACCGACTTCTGAAGCTAAAGTTAGTTTTCCATTTTTAGTTGTAATATCCTATTCAAATATTTGCTATGCATTTATTTAACATTTTTAACAATACATTTTATAGTCATATGCTTATCCCCAATAAAATGGAACTTAACATACCTAACTGTGGAAATGTGGGTGTACTGTACACATCTGCGTACCCCCTCAGAGCATACAGGCGTGATGTTATGTTATGATGTTGTGTAAACAATAAACATCCAAGCGATTGCAGCAATCACGACAGATTTGCTGTCTATTATTTAAGAGTTCCGTTCCATATCTCCAAAGTCTATGATGAGACCAATTTGGGAGTATACTCTTTCAAACTAAAAAATAATTTTCCAAATCGGTTCAGGCGTCTTCGAGTAATCGGTGAACACACCCAAAAAAGAATCCGACGAGTTGAGAACTTCTCCTCCTCTTCTGAAGTTGGTTAATAAATACATTTTGGTATAAATCAAGATTGAATACTATGTGCTACAACTAGTTTCCAGTCGCGAAAAAATATGCAACTACTACTAGTTGACAGAAAATGTGGGTGTACACTGTACCCTGATATACTGAATACATCTGCATAACCCTTTCGAGTGCACAGGCGTGATGTTATTTTGTTTGATTGCGTAAACATTGCATATTTATGCAATAGCAACAAACGCGGTTGATTAGCTGTCATTTTTAGAAAAGTTTCGTTGTCTGTCTCCGAAACTCATTGTCAGATCATATTAAATTTTTAGTTTTTGTTCGAAATGGTCCCACCATTTCGGAGTAAAACCCTTTCGAACAAAAACTGAATTCTGCAAATCCGTCTATGTATGACGAAGTTATGCCCGAACATACATAAATATATGTATACAAACATCCGAATTACTAACCTCCTCCTTTTTGAAGTCGGTTAAAAACATTGTAGACGGACGGCGCTCGGAAATTTAAGTTTTGTATGGTGCAAAAAAAATATCACAAGTTTTATGAACAATTTTTTTGTGTATATTGAAGATTTGTGTATTTTATTTACACCCAACTCTTAGTAATGTTTTAAACTCAATGCAAAAAATATAATTGTTTAATAAATATTTTAAAAACAGGGGAAAACAGGAGAAAGCGATTTTTTTTTCAAGTACATATTTTTTTAGCCCCACCCTATGTTAAATCTTTAGTTGTAAACATCTTTTTTGGTGTGGAGAAAAGTGACGAACTAAGTACTTATACTTAGGTAAGCATTTGGTGCTACTGTGTAGATATGTCACTAAGCGTTAAAAAAGATTAATCAATAACACGTTTAAGTAAAAAAAAAATAACATTAAAAGTTAACAAAATGACGGAGAAGGATTTCAACACAAGTGTTCATTTTGTTATTTTTAAAGTTAAAATAAAAATGGAGCTATTTATATTTCAATAAGATTCACAATTCTATGCATTACACTGTAAATCGTTAGGTACTATATATCTATGAATACTGTTTTATGCCGTTTAAGTAAACAAAATGAATGCTCGTTCGAATTGAAGATCATGTTCGTTGTTTATAGACTGAAGTTTTAACACACAACATATTCAGGGTGGCGAGGACAATACGACAATAAATTAAACTGCGTATACTTCATGACGTACCCAGTCCGCATACAAAACTTTAATCGAATATATCCAGTAGTTTAGTCACTGGACATTATTTTAATTTACAGCATTTTCTACATGATGTAGATTAATAGGCTAGCATCGACAGGTAAACGACCCCCACATCGGTATAAACACTAAACACATGTTGCCAACTCGCTACTTCAAAAACCTTTGCCAAATACGTTTCCTAAACATTATTTCCAGACGCGAATCAGGCATTATGCATATATGTATATAATTGGGTGATGAATCTGTGTTTATGGTATTTTGTGACAATTCATGCGACACACCGGATGGTTGGATGGCCCCCGCTACTTATACACATCAGAGGCATCGCAGATGCACCGCCAAAGTGATTATTAGTAGATCGTGCTCGACATCGTCCATTTAAACAAATGTTGGTTATCCCGAATTAGGCAACTGAGTCCGGATAATACGGCAAAATAATTTCTTCACCGTTTCTGAATTTCGGGCTGCTAGGTAAAAAATCCTAATGGAAAAACCCAATAAAACTGCCCAAGCTGGGAATTGAACCCGGGATCTCAGCAGACTCGTTTGCGACCACGAGAACAGCCCGTAACGTGGAAGGCTTCATATAACTACGTACGCGACTTTTATCTGTAACGTGTCTTAAAAATGTACACAAAATAGAAACTCGAGTACTTGGCAAGGGTGCATCGTTTCAGAAATTCGCGGCTCCGCTGCTTACAGCTCCACATAAAACCTACAGTTTGATCATATCTGTCCACTTACTTGTCGACGAAACATGCTATCAAGTCGAGGAGTTCGAGCACTAGGCTGTCTATGACTCGAGAGTCCACCACTTTGTTGGACGAGGCCCGGGGTTCCGCTGCGCGTGTGGAAGACGCTGCGGACCCCGGTGATGCCCCATAGGCATCAGCTACTGGCCCCATCTCCTTGCTGCAGCAAGATCCCATGATCTGTTAACAAAGATTAATCTAAAGATAGAGCTCACTTTAAAAAAAAAATAAGGGTGATTTTCCTCTTTTGACTAATTATTGTACTAAATCAACAATTTATTAAAATCTAATCTAATCCACAATACCATAAAATCACGCCCGTACTTAAGCTGAGGCCTACCTAATAGTACACCCAATGTTTAAGTTCCATGTCATAAGGAGCGAGCCTTTTGCCATCAACCGGACACAATTCCAGGCTCTGTGGTGCTACTGAGAAATTGCTAAAGGAATAGCAATCTATAACTTTTCCCGATCTGAGAATCGAACCCAGAACCTCTCTCACTTGCGACCACAACACCAATAAGTAGAAAAAAAAACGAAATATCTCGATAATACTGGAAACGTGCCTATTTTCTAATAGTTTCACATTAACACAGCTCAAATAATTCTAATTACTGTAGGTAAGTTAGGTACTCACCCGAGCTTAAGTTTCGATTTTATTTATTTTACCGAAGTTTGCTTTAATAAACTTTATTTAAAATTTCATATTAGGTATTTCATGAAAGTAGGTATTTTTAGTTTCAATTTGAATTAAAAGTCCGAGATTCTGATAACCAAACGAATATGAAATAAGTATGTTTGTGAACGTTCACGAAATGACCGTAAGTCGCGTAGGTGTAGCCGTCCGCAGCCGTGAGCGCTACAACCGACACTGTTGCAAGCCTAGACCCCGCGACGGAGGAGGGTGCAATGGAAGGGATGCAGGGGAGGCGCACATTTGACGACGCGACGGCCGAGGCTTACAGCGAGCTAACTTGAGCATTTGCTAGTGGTAAACAAATGTCAACAATGTGACAGTTGAAATAAAGGTTAGGAAGAATTAAGGAAATTTTCGCCATGTTGATATTTGTTGCAGGGAAAAGCACGCTATTATAGAATCGCCAAGTTTGCGCCGGCATTTACAGCGGGCGCGCAACGCCACGTCGCGCGTCCTATAACCGTAGTGTGTGTCTACATGCTTCTTTACTAAACTACTGGCCCATACTGAAACTGAAACAACTCAATCCCAATAAAAAGTAGATTTTTACGACGAAAAGAATTTTTGAACACGAGGCCTAATATTATTTTAAGTTTACGTAACGATTTTCAGCGATCTACGTATGACAGCCAATACTAATGACTTAACGTGATTTAATAGGCCCGGACAGGTCTCGGTCCGTAAAAGGATGGTCTTCTAAACAGACACAGCTACGTGTGCGTTAGTTACCCTTAAATTTTGAAATAATTCCATTTTTATTTTTTAATAAAATTCCACAAAGCCTATAATGGGCAAAAGCTAGGGCTTAAATGCATTCGGAATGATACCAATGTTAGTTTTGCTTATTTCTGCAGGCGCGGAAATAAGTGCGTATTTATTTTTCTCCACAATATCAATTTTTCTTTTAATGAGTAATACAGTTACTGAGCAGAGTGATTTCTGATTTCCAAGATTCCTTATTGCATAAAAGGCTTTAGTAATGTAGGTCTAGTTGATGGAAGGAAAGATGGGTAAGTCGTGAGAGGAATGTAATGAAAGATTAAAACTTTTTACAAAAAAAAAAACACCAAAAAGTGCAGAATAACTTTAGCTTCGAAAGTCGGTGATCTTTGTTTATTTGATTCTCTTTTACCGACTTCCAAAAAAGGAGGAGGTTCTATGTACGTGTGTATGTATTTTTATAAATTTATCTATTTACAGTCATAACTCTATTGTTTATGAAGTGGTTTTAATGATTCTGATATGAATATGGTGATGATCTGAAGAAGGGTTCCAGAGATGAGGAGTGAAACACCTCACGGTTGGAAATAATTGTAACGTGTTATAGATATTTTGTGTTGGTAACATTAACACTGCTAAACTAGGCCATCATTGACCATCTGATGGCCTGACGTCGTGTCTTGGAGACAAAAACGTAACTCCCAACGGATTAGAATAATCCAACCGTGTGTCGAGTTATTACCATTGTATTCTGGTGAATAACTGTCTCAGATGTTGTTTGTGGAGGTTTCATCCTTACTGTGCACTAAAAATCCGTCGAGATACGTATAGCAAAAATCGAGGCCGCGTGTCATTTCGTCAACAAACCGCTCGAATGTTTGACCCGAGTTTCGTAGACCAAACGTAATATATACAGAAATTCAAACAATCCGAACGGTGTAGTGATCGCGGTCTTAGTATAAAAATATTATCCGAGTTGACAGGAATCTGGTTATAGGCTTTAACCAGGACTTTTTTCGAGAAAATAGTACTTCCTGAAATGCTGTGTGTGAAGTAGTGTGAACCCTATGTGTGTCTGATAGGATAACAGTCAGGTATGGTGCGGGCGTTGAGTGTCCTATAGTCGCCACAGGGCTACCACCCATTATCATTTTTGGGGCTAAGTGTAATGTGGACGCCCAAGGGCTTTCCGAAGGTCGGGCTGGCGCGTTGGCTAACATTGCCTCGAATTCTTGCTTGGCGGTTCTAAGCTTATCTGGGGCAAGACGACGGGGGATGCATGACAGCGGAGGGCCGGGTGTAGTGCGTATATTATGGACTGTGTTATAAACAATGTCACGGTGTGCACCGGGTGGCTTAGTGATCTCTGAGCAATTTATGATATGCGGTTTCGCCAGTCACCTTTGCAGAGTGTATGCTATCGAATGTATGACCTAGAGAAGCTATCGTTGAACAAGTTGTAACATTGTCCATACGCTGGTTATGGCAATCGACTACGAGATTATAAAACGAAAGAAAATCTACTCCGATTATCGGTTTAATTAGGTCAGCTACAACAAAATTCCACCCGAAGTCCCTTCGAAGTTGGGATAGACGACCCGTTTACCACGAAGAGTTGGTAGTTGGTGTTGGCACGTCGTACGCGTAGCATGGTCCGAGGAAAAGCGCAGAGGTCGCGACCAATATCGATCAGGAACCGTACTTTAGTTCTCTTGTCGGTAACAAACAGGCGACCGGAGCTGGGGCAGTCGTCAGTCGCCATTAGCGACGGCCCGTCGAGTTTTCCGCCGTATAATCACAAGGTAGAATGCATGTCGTCGCTTTGATGGCGAACTTGAAATGGTACTAGCATACCGAGAATTTCTTGCAGTTGCGTTTACGTTTGGATGATGAACGAGTGTGTACTGGTCCTCGCTCTCTGGAGCGTAATTGTCGGTTCCCGCTGGCGAGCGTGTTTACTTCTTTCCGAAACTCCACTACACTCTTTTGCTAACACTTCTAGTACTTGTGGGTTCGCACTGGTTGAAGCAACGCAGCCTGAGGGGTCTGTATGCTAAATTTCATCCAAATCCGTTCAGTAGTTTTTGCGTGAAAGAGTAACAAACATCCATCCATCCATCTTCACAAACTTTCGCATTTATAGTATTAGTAGGATTAGTAGGATGTTGATTGCTATTTCCCAATCCTTAATGGAAAATTTGAGTTTACTCTGATAGGTTTTTACACATAAAACTGTATTTTAGTATTTTTAAGCATTTATTTTTAGCACTCATTTGAGAGGTTTATTTCCTAATAATTGGGAGCACACGCTAAAGTGACTATGTCGTCGAAGTCCTACTTTTGAGTCTCCGGCGTCACTCTTCAAAGGGTTAATAGCAAAATTGGTGGATTTCTTTTCTCAAAACTACCTACCACAAAACAGAGAGCTCTTATCCATGCTGCTACCATCAAAAAGGGCTGGAAAGTGAAGGTGTGAAGTCAGGTTAATAAAAATAAATTAAATAGATGGAATTATCATAGCAGGTTTCCGATCGTTTCCACTACTTAAGATACTCTAGTATCCCGGAACCTGGATTAGGGCTAGGTTTATGGCAATAGGTTCTCCTTGTATTGCCTGCAGGTGTTCCACTACAAAATAACCTCAGCTGGCACACGGATCACCGAAATAAGAGAGACTAATTGTTTATCCATGTATTCACTATTCATCATAATTACTCCGTTACTCAATATCATGTCACGGAACTAGCCAGAAGTACCACGAAACGGGTTGTTAACGTTGTCAGGACATACAGAATGCCTGTGTTTTATTCTTGTATGTAACTGCATAATAATATGGTCTTGTTTTGCAACGGTTTGTTTTATTCTGACTGATATCAGATTTTCATGCCACACTCACTGTATCACTGAAAATCATTATAAATTATACTCAACAAGTTTGCAACTGTAATCTTTACATGGTATGAAAAAAAATCGCTGTTTGTACGTTTACATGTTTTAAACTCCGCAACGGAGTTTAATGCAGTTTTCAGCAATAGATAGAGTGATTCAAGAGGAAGTTTTATATGTATAGGTTGTAGGTAGGTTTATATGTTCGCGCGCGACGGTACGGAGTCGATCGAATGCGTCGACATCCTGCCGCACGCGATCGGCTGATTGGTTTGTAGTAGTGATAGTGAAATTTCTAGCTTCGAGCATATGTCGGAAATGTCTCATCACTTCGTAGATTGCCAAGCATTGTTTAATTTTCGGGAGAAAAATGCGAGTGGTAGCCAGTGACCATATTTGTGTTAATGCAACACGGCACCCATGGCTAAATTCGATGCATCTGTCACTAGTGCCATTTTGGCCTGGCAATCTGAATAGGCTAATAGGGTTGCGTTTGACAGGCTTTCTTTGCAGTGTTCTAGGGCCTTAAGAGCGTCTCCTGCTAAGTTGACTGGGATTGATCCTTTTACTGCTCCTGTTAGCAAAGCGTTTAGTGGGGCTTGTATTTGGGCGGCTTCGGGTAGGAAACGTTTATAGAAGTTTATCATGCCCAAAAACCTTTTATGCACCCGTATATTTTTTGGGGCTGGGTAGTTTTGAATGACTTGTACTTTTTCTGGTAAGGGTGCACCTTTCAGAGACTATCAGCCAGTTGGAAACCGCTGGGGTGGCCGCCTGGGAAGAAATACCTCATGTTGATATTAAAAACAAAATCCACAGCATGCCTGGTCGCATGCAAGCGGTCAGCAGGTCGTAGCGTGATTTTACCTATGTCATCATCATCTGCCTAGCCTTTTCCCAACTATGTTGGGGTCGGCTTCCCGTCTAACCGGATGCAGCTGAATACCAGTATTTTACATGGAGCGACTGCGGTGGAAATACCCACTAATTTGAAGGTGGCAGCGCCTGGGTAGCCCGCGAAATTCAATTTGTTTTACGTTTTTTTCAATTTGCAGATCAGTGTCACGTTGGAGGTTGATGAAAAATGAGTAGTGCGAGTAACACGTATGTACTTTCAGAATTTTAATCATTAAAAACATGAATACGTTTATACAAATAAATTTGTATAAAGTTATATTTGTCGAAAATGCACTGTTTTTGAGTTTTAGAGCCAAAAGTGTAAAAAGTCCCAAAATGTTGCAGATTATCGCGTGGTGCGCAGTGAGCACAATTTTACGAAGTTGCAAATTTGGATTTACATCACCCTAACTGATCTATACAACATGTCAAAAAAGTAGAACTACATCATGCTTTGCGATTTTAGCCTTTTTTAGCGTCGATTTCGTCGGGCTAAAATAAGAGAGACTAATTATTTATCTATTTATTCACTATCATTATAATTACTCCGTTACTCAATCAAAATCAAAATCAAAGCATTTATTTCAAGTAGGCCAGTTACAGGCACTTTTGAATTGTCGAATGTTATGGCGCGGAACTATTCAGAAGTACCACAAAACGTGTATGTACGATCCCGTGCAATCTTTAATTTTAACAGCATGGATAATTATCATGAAAAGTAACTGCAGAAAATAATTACCCTTGCTGTCACAAGATGCAGGAGCACACTATTTCAAAATTGCTGTTATAGTATATGTATGTCAAAGTCTATAACAAAATACTACTAAACAAAGAAAAAAACTCCCATTGAATAATAAAAAAAAAACAAATTAAAAGATGGCTGTATAATAACGAATTTTACACAATGAGTGAGTTTTTAGCCTATAAGCCCAGGCGTACCTAATAGATTTACTGTGTGTACCAACCTAACATTTTTGATTTTTTTGTCTACTGTTTTTTTTGATTGAATTTGTAATATTTATTTAATTACTAGCTTTTGCCCGCGGCTTCGCTCGCATTAATTTAAAATTTGATAATCAATTCAGGTTGTACTTTGCTTGTGCATGTCACCGTAAAATTGTATGATACATGATTCAAAAGACACGTGGCGACATCTATTATCATAAGAACGTTATTGTTGTTTTCCTCGGGCACAGTACTTTTTTTCGGGATGAATTTTCCCTTACCCTATGTCCGTTTCTGTACACCTGAGAAAGTATATGCAAAATTTCAGGATGATCGCTTCATTGGTTTAGATGTGACAAGGTAACAAACAAACCTACATTCGTATTTATAATATTAGTAAGGATAAGGAATTAAGGATTATAGGATTAAGGAGCTCGTGGCTAAGTAATAACAGCCGCTCGGATCGATATTTAGGTTAAGCCGCGCTTGCCTAGGTTGGTCTGTGGATGGGTGACCACCCATTACATACCGAGTTTCCTCCGTGCCTCGGAAAGCACGTTAAGCCGTTGGTCCCGGGTGTCATTTGTAGATCTTTGACAGTCGTTATAAGTAGTCAGTGGCCCAAAAAGTCTGACAACCAGTCTTACCAAGGGGTATCGTATTACCCAGTACTAACTGGGTTGTGGAGGTCAGATAGGCAGTCGCTCCATGTAAAATACTGGTATTCAGCTGCATCCGGTTAGACTGGAAGCCGACCCCAACATAGTTGGGAAAAGGCTAGGCAGATGATGAAGGAATTAAGGATTCCATATTACCCTATAAGTACATATATCCAAGAATTATTTGAAACATAAGTTATGTCCTAGCTCTTGTTTATATAAATTGTAATTGTTGCAATAACTTAGTGACGAAGTTATATAAGACTAGTCTTAGTCTTATATAACAATATTTGCTTGCTGAATTCTGGTGATGATGCCATGAACCAAATCATGATAAAACTAAACACTACTATGTTGTAGACTCGGACTCCACTGATTTGGTCTAGTCCATTACTTTGGTGAACAAAAGTTGGGTGATATTATTATAGCAGCGAGATTGTGTATTACATCAATATTCTCAGGTAAATGTTTTATATTCTGGTTTTTTTTTCTTTCCCGAGTTCATTGACAAAACCATAACTTAGGTGCACATGATAACAATATAATTTGCAGTGATAGATGAATAAATTGATTTATTGTTGCACAGCATATAGCAGAAATACAAAAATTTTCATCCAGCTACACCATGCAACCATCCAACGCAAGCACAGAAATGTAAATTACTTTTGATTCACAACATTAAAAAAATGCAATATGCAGAGCAGCTCACCAGCTAACAACAAATAATAAATATAGTAATAATAAAATATATAAGTAAAATAATAGTAAAATATGTGAGTCCATTAAATTGTGTAACCCTACCAAGTTTAGGTAAATCCCAACTTTTTTCACAACAAAGAGTGCAATAAATGATGTTTACGCAAATGTTAACAAACAACACCAACACTCTTACTGGATAAGCACATAATAATATAATGTTTCTAATACAAACACACTTTTAATATCTCCGGTCTTGGTACCTACACAAATAAATCAAATGGGATATAATAGGGTAAAAGATGAAAAAAGCACTGGGGGACCATGCACTAAACAGCCCACGCAAGCTCCTATGACACATATAAATAGTTTAATTACAATAATGAGCTACGACAAAAATTATAAATACCTACATAAAAGTAACAACAAAGTGCAATGCAATCATCAATCGTTTTCACCATCTGTTCTAATTTTTACAAAAGGCTTACCGCGGTCTTACGCCATTGGCTGTCTTCAAACTTCAAAACACAAGAACGTTGATGCAAAAAAAGGTTAATTAAATGACACTTCAATACTTTCAACACGCGTTCAGAAGAAAGTTAAACTTTATTTATGTAAACAATCTCGCAGATCGCTCGACAGGACAGTAAGCAAGCGTCAACACACGTCAACTGAGCGAGCACAGACTATAATAATCTAGTTCAGTTATAATTGTAGCCATTAAGTTGGCCAACCTGAAGTTTGTGCTGCCATATGAGGTTTAAATATTCCCCTGTGGAACATTTTATTGTCCATGATTTTATAAGAACAGAAAAGGAAAAGAAAAAGAAATTACACATTTCATTAAACACACTCCAAAGTAACAACAAAACATTAAAAACTAAACTAAATTCCAAAAGCCTAAATATAAAGGTAAACCGAACACTGTGGTGTCGATAGACCGTAGACTTGTTAGTAAGTCGCTTGATGTCACCACTGCACACTGGCGCATTTTCCAATACATTTTATGTCTGCACTAACGATCGGATCCGACATGGGCCTTGTGATACTTAAAAAAAAAAAACAATGGGTTCGATTTCTGGGTTGGAATATTGACTTTTCAAAAATCTAATGATGTAGTTTTAGTTTTCATCGAAATTGGGATCGAGACTCCATTAAATATTTTTCGCTATTCCTCGTAGTTACGAATTTGGCCATCCAGACCCACTTGAAAAATGTACCCAGTATATTATATTATAGTTAGGCCATATTGACCCACAGCTGGACAAATGCCTCCCTCCATTCCTTTCAAAGGCCACGATTCTGTGCTATTTCTTTCCAATTCTCAAGGAAGACATACTTTGTTGGCCTGCCGTGACCCCGTGCCACTGTTTCAGGGCACTAATCCAGAGCTTTACGGGCCCACAGTTCGTTCGGCATGTGACAGACATGTCCTGCCCAGTCCCATTAAAATTGGGTAGCCTTTTGTGCCACGTCAACGATTTGCGTTTTGGAGTGCAGTGTAGTGTTTCGATCACGATCTGTTAATTTTACACCTAGAGACTGCGCTCCGTAACACGTTGGCTAAAAAGTGACTGTTTAAAACTTTGTGGAGTAAAAATCAGAAAAGATTTGGGTTTGTAGAAAGTAAAAAAAAACTTACAACGAAAATTGGTTCCAGGGACTTTTTTGTAAAACTGCAGTTACTTTGTTGTTTTTCTTACTTCATACTATTAAAAACAAAAGGTTTGGAAGATTTTTGTATGAAGCCTGGTCGGCCCAACTTCCGCCATTGTAATTTTTTTTTAAAGTTGTAGCCACGCATACCATTTATATTTATCGATAGTCGGTATCAATACAAACTTTTTATATTGTGCCAGCCTAAACTGCAACTACTTAATTTCCAAGGATAAATTAATAGTATTGCCACATAGGATTCTATTTATCCAGGACATGGCCTGAGTGCTAAAATCGTAGTAATCGTAGGCATTAAGGATCTTCTGACGATAGAGATTGACCGGAGAGAGCTGTTGGTGAACATTTGTGAAATGTATTGAAAAAATAAAATGGTGACTAAATTCACCATTTTATTTTTATCAGAACTAAAGTTCTGATTTTGCCTAAGCTAGTTATTCCAGCCAAACTAAAAAAAAATTATGTGATTACATGGCCAAATGTACTACAGTGGGGTATGCCCCAGCTATGTCGTTTCTATAATATGTTTTTCCTCTATGCGTTAGCTGGAATGAATGAACCATGGTATAATAATATACTTCGCCTGGTATTCTCTTCCCGTGACAGCTGGGTGACGTGATTGGCCCAAGAATACGTTATCAGTTCCGATGCGG
Source organism: Noctua janthe (assembly GCA_910589295.1). Classification (NCBI taxonomy): domain Eukaryota; kingdom Metazoa; phylum Arthropoda; class Insecta; order Lepidoptera; family Noctuidae; genus Noctua; species Noctua janthe. The sequence goes on from OU342552.1 coordinate 12,398,435, forward strand.
TTCTCAAACTTTTTTAGTGGGGAAAAAGATTAAAAAAATACAATGGGTACTCAATTTTTATCATTTTTAATATATGGACATATTTGATACTTTTTGTATTTTTTTACTTTGCATCTTTTTCAATTGATTGCAAATTATTGTTTTATTTAGTTCCCTTACTCGTAGATAGGTCCTCGTTTGAACTAAGTTACTAACTAAGTTCTAACTAATTAACTCGCCTTAACTGAAATAAGTCAAAAGCTAGTTAGATAAGATTATGTTCGGGCGTACAGCCGAATTGGCACAACTATGCCTTATAATATGGAATTTACAACGCTTAGATAAATAGGTAGTAAGGTTCATACCAGTTTTATAGATGTTTTCCGTTTACAATATTGAAGCCACACATTTGCTAACATCTCTTCTTTGGACAAAGAAAAAACCTTATTACACCGCCTTTTTTGCTTCTGTTTTTACAGCATGTTATGGAACAATTAACCATATTTCTTGTGTATGTTCACAGTTTTCACAGTACCTAAAAAATGTTTGGGAACCACAGTATTTTGCTCAACGAGCGAAACAACGCTATAGATATGAGCGACACGACGATAGAGATGAAATGGCGCGCTGTCAGTATGACATTTGTCAATTGGACGTGTTGCCACGGTGTGTAATTGGATTACCCGAGCAAAATGCATTTTTTAACGTAAGAAAGCAATAATGAACTAATAATTCAAAATGTTAATTAATTTAAAACTAAATAGACGGATCACACGAGTTACTAAATAGTTAAGCTAGTTAGTAATTTATTTTATTTTCATTCACTAAATGAGATAGTCCCTAAATTTACTGAAAAGGACAATCAATGGTAACACTAATCCTGACGTAGTCTTGGGCCATCGTGGGAAGAGAATACCAGGCGAAGTATATTAATTATACCATGGAATGAACTAAAGTTCAAGTTGTCAGTGATTGAATGATAAAAGTAAAGTTCACTCACAATTTTATCCTGATTCCTGTTATCTTTTGATGAAAAATTTGTTGGGGAAAAATAATTTAAAAAATATAAGAAAGAAAATATCTACTTATTTACTGTCTAAGCAATAAGAAATACTTACACCTCATAAACTGTACTGCAGCCATCAACTCAAATGTGGGTGTCTTTTAGTTTTTTCCTGTTACAAATTGCAAGTGCTTTTCCAAACAAATATTATTTATAGCACAGTAATGATAGATTAGAAGATGTGAATGTGCACGTATTGGACTGATAATGGCACTGAAAACAGAGTCAGCCTATGTGAATGATAGTCTTGGTATCAAAGTTGAAGGCGAGCTTGGAGACTTTCAAATTATTGAAGAAAGAACTGACAGTGACGATGACGACAAGACAGACAGTAAAAGTTCAAGGACGATTGATACTGTGGCGACCATCCCAACAAGTGTAGTGAAGCCCAGCAGTTCTCCTATTGGTAATGTGGCAGTGAGCAATTCTGAGAATGTTATAATTGGTAACAACACATATTTTAATGGGCCTGTTATAATCAAGCAAGTGATTCAAAATACTGCTGGACTAGAGAATCCTTCATATGTGAATACAGAAGATGAGGAAGTTCCAGCTAAGAAGTATAACGAAGAATCAAAGATTAACAATTGTAAGTTGATTAAGGCCTTTTATTGTCAAAACTGATATATCACTATTTAGATTCCATAAGGTTAAAACTCACTAGCTCACTTCTAAATAGCATGTCGAAAGGAATCTAGATCAACCCAGAACTAAACTGCTAATTTTGGTTTTCCCACTTGCATCAATCTATTTCTGTAGCATAGACAAGACAGGCAGGACAAAATATCATTTGTGCAACAGCGCCACATTTGCCCACAACTGAAAACTATAATATGACAAAAATGATGACTAGGCTACTAAGTTTGCATGTCACTGTGCGCCAACCGCTATTTCATCATCATACTTTATGGAGCTATGCTCAAACAAATTGAGCATATTGTTGTTGAAGTTCTAATACCACATAAGTGAAAAATAGCAATTTTACAGAGTTTACTGGAGTCTGACAAAATGCATAATTTAACCTTTTTATTATTATTTGTGTTCACATCAAAGTAGATAGAGACATTACTTGTTTCTGTGATTGGCTGAAACAATGCATCTTCCGATTCTCTAGCAAACTACATCAAAAATCAAGATGTCAAAACTGTTAGAACTTCAACAACATTATAACTTAGTTTGAGTCAAATTTAGCTATACTAAATAGCAAAATTATTAAATATATTATTAAATTTAATATATTATTTCTTATAGTAAAACTATTATAGGTATAATATTGTGATAAAAATTAATAAAAAATAAAAAAAATATTAGTTCTAATTCAATCTCAAACATTATCATCAACAATATTATATTAGATGATTTATTTATTAAATTATTGCATGGATCCACATTTCATACAAAAGGTCCAAGTGTAGGAAATACGCACTCAAACAAACATTTATGAAACTAGCATCTGTAACTCTTACTTGGTAATGCTTAGTTTATTCCACAAACTTTCGTAATATCTTTGGTTTATTTTCTCATAGTACATGTTACAGTTCAAGATGGATATGAAAGTGAACTAAAGATTAGCCAGCTAAACTTAAAGATTATTTACAAGCAATCTTACAGTTTAGAGCCTGACAGGTTAGCCTTGACCTTCCATTTGTGCAGAATATATTGTGTTTTGTAATAATTACCTCTTGCCTAAATGGGCTGAAACACTAGAATCATAATGTCAACATGAATTGCAAAAGATTAATAAAATTGCGTTCTTATCTTTTTACAGCTATCAAGAAGTTTCATTTAAGGAGATGGCACAAAATAACATTTTCAGCAGTATGCATAGTTATACTTGGTGGTATATTTGCAATATTGTCGATAATACTTAGCAATTCCAGTCAAGATGATAGTCCACCGTTATCACCATCAATGTCGGAAGAAGATAGTAGTACTGGGAAATCAAGTAAGTGGTTACAGTTTATTTGAAGCTCATGCTCGTCAAGTGCTCACAGTTGTAAAATAAGGCAATTCTTGTCAATTTTTTGTTGTTATGTGTTGCTGGGACAACATATTTAAACACAATTGGCAAGAAGAACACTCTTAATTACATTTGAAAGTGCATCTTTTCTGACTAACAAATCATTTTTGTGGTGACTGTCAACTTTAACATTCCACTGAATCAAAATGATCTTTGCTCCATTAGGCACTTTAACTAAGAAATAAATAAATATTAATCTTAATTTCAATTATCATCATCTGCCTAACCTTTTCCCAACTATATTGGGGTCGGCTTCCAGTCTAACCAGATGCAACTGAATACCAGTATTTTACATGGAGCGACTTCCTAACTGACCTCCACAACCCAGTCAGTACTGGGTAATACAATACCCCTTGGCAAGACTGGTTGTCAGACTTTTTGGGCAACTGACTAATCTTAATTTCTATTAGGTACACATTAAAAGTTCAATTTTACCATAGAAGTGCCAGATAACTATGTGATTGCATTAAGATGGATTTTTTTGTAAGAAAAAGATGGACAAGTTCATTCAAAAATAAACTTTGGCAAGACATTAAAATCTAGTGCCCATTTGTATCAGACAGGGAAACAAATTGTAATAACAAAGTAGCATTAATAATTCACTAGACAATAAATTTCATTGTCTAGTAGTTGAATGAATTTTGTTTTTATGTATTATACCTTAGGTACAAAGTTTTTTCTTCACATATAAACATATAAATAAAAAAAAAACAGTTTCAGATCAAATAAATTATTTTTACCAAAAAGTCCCTTGGGATTTATATGATAAGATACCATTTTATATCAGTTTGTCCTTGTGCTAATAAGGTAATAAAATTGTTCCTAAAGTATTTGGTGTATGGATAAGGGAATTCCCTAAAATAAGGTGTGCACTTGACAAATCTATGGGCATTGTACTTGCACATTAAAACTAACATAATTTTAATGGCGTGGCGTAGTTATAAATAACGTAATGACGCAATAATTATATTATCATTTCAGACTACACAAAGGTGGTGGGATTGTTCAATGAAAACCTAAACTTAATAATATTTTCAACCGTATTGGCAACATTAACATTCCTGTTGATGTTTTACACATTACTAACATGGGATGGCTCTGGTGGTGAAAAGATTGTCTCAGATATAGCGAGAAGTAGAAAAAAAAGAGACTATGAAGAGGTACTTGATGGTTATGATCCCTACATGAATCCTATTAAAAAAGGTACAATAATTTTATAGATCATATTGTAAAATTAATAAGTACTACTTAATTGAGTAGTCTTCGTTATTTGATTAATTGCAGTATTAACAATAAATACCCTTGTGAGTCAGGGTTATCTTCAGTTACATTTACTGTGAACTGGTTATATTTATTTTAAACAAATAATGGGTTTTAGTTTTTTTTGTAGCTTGTATAGTATAAGTAGTAGTTGTATGCTTTTGCTAACATTGCAGTGCTATTTTTCAGCTAATCCATTGTTGATAGCACCAGATCATCTTAGGATAGTACCTAGAAGTGATTGGCTGGCTCAGCCAGTAGAGAACTCGTTAGACAAGATCAGACAACCTGTGCCCTGGGTCATTATATCGCACACAGCAACAGAGAGTTGCAGGACGCAGGTTAGTGTTATCTTTTATTTGACATTTTCAAAAAACCTACTGTCACAAGTGGTTTGATATTTTACTATGAAGCCAAGCCTGCCTAACTATCCGCCATTATTGTTTCAACCGGTTTGTATCAATAGCTGGCATCAATACAAGCATGTATTGCATGAGACAAAATCTTCTAAAGCATTATCTTTCCGAGTTCTGATCTAACTTGTACTGATGGCACCATCAGTGGATGGATTCTAACTTAGAAAACTTATAAATTATACTTGCTTGTGTTGATGTCAGCTATTGATTAAAAACAGGCTTTATGTATGGCTGATATTTTGAAACTAAAATAAAGCGATGTGTAAAGGTGGGCAGGGCAAAATATTCAAACACCTTTTTTATCTCACTTGGTTTAGAACATGCTTTAATAATGTCAGAGATTTGTTTTTGTCTCTCTTGCTAATGAATGGGTGGAATGGTGTCACGCAAAAACGACTGTACTGCACGGATTTCTATAACACTTCGCAGTAATATATAATGTAAATACATCGGAATAGCACATAGGCTGTAATTTATAAGGATGTGCGTAAAAATGTGTGTGTGATATGTGTTTCTTGCATCGTCAGCGGTACATTTGCGAGATTATGGTAACTAATGAATGGAGCATTTTAGAGAAAAGGGATTATTGTAAATGTGAACAAGACGAAGGATATGGTGTTTGAAAGTGAAGAGGGCGCTAGCAAAAGCTATATTTTATAAAAACAAAATACAGATTTGTTGTGCGACATTCTATAAAGGATGTTTTCAATTCCAGAGTGAATGCGTTCTGCGCGTGCGCCTCATACAAATGTTTCACATTGAGTCAAGAAAGTGGGACGACATTGGCTACAATTTTTTAGTGGCGGGCGACGGCTCTGCGTACTTCGGCCGTGGCTGGGATTACGTCGGGGCCCACACACTGGGCTACAACAGATATAGCATCGGCATTAGTTTCATCGGTACATTTAATAACGATCCGCCCCCCAAGAATCAAATTGACGCCTGTCTAAAGTTGCTCAAGAGGGGGGTAGAAATCGGCAAGCTGGATAAAGACTACAAACTGTTCGCCCATCGCCAACTGGCATCTACTCTCAGTCCTGGTGACAAGTTGTACGACATTATAAAAGAATGGCCACATTTTGTCGCGAACTTTTCAGATCCGGCCGAACTACTTCCGAATTACTAAGCATGTAGTGAATCTTATTAGTGCCTAGTTCTAAATATTGTGATGAATAATTACAGTTTTATATGTAAAAAGAAAAACGTGATAATTATATTGGCATTCCAACTGTTTTGATATTAAGGATGTTTTACAAAAGTGTACTTATTATAAAATCGTTGCTATTTTACCCAGTCTTCCGAAAGAGTGCCTTTGCTATTTAATATAAATATAAGCTGAGCGTGCCTGGGCTTAACAATAATTGTATAATTTACGTTGAACGTTATGATTGTACAAATGCTATGCGTGTTTGTTGCAGTATTTAGAGTTGTGCTAGTCAAGCTGACATCTTTTTATCGAACATTATAACAAATTCGTAAGTAGGTAATGAAAGGCAACATAAAAATTGGAAAATAAATTTAATACCCTACGTATTAAATTTATTTTCCAATTTTTATGTTGCCTTGAACATTATAACAAATTCGTAAGTAGGTAATGAAAGGCAACATAAAAATTGGAAAATAAATTTAATACGTAGGTTAAGTTCAAATAATCTATGATTTTCTCGAACTGGGGCAGTAACTTGATTGTAGCGTCCACTCACTTTATAGAATCAAACAAAACAAAAACCTTAGCCTACTGGCCTCGCTTGACGTTCGACCGTTCAGGTGTTTCGTAAACCCTAAACCTCTTTTAACTCGAGTAGGATAAGAGGAATTCTATTCTTGATTCGACGGACGGGCATTCCCTGGCAGAGAAATCACTAAAACCGCGTAAAGATGCGTTTCAAAATAAAAATAATAATATATAGTTCCACGTCGTCCGCGCCGCCGCCGCGCCGTACGGGTCAGACGCACAGGCGTGCGCGTCGCCCACGCCGCCGTGCGCGTCCCCCACGCCGCCGTGCGGGTCCCCCACGCCGCCGTGCGCGCCGGACACGCAGCGGTGCGCGTCTGACACGTCATGCGCTTTGTGAACCAAGTTTTTTATTTCAAACTGAATTTGCATAGTTTATCCCACTAGATCTGGTTGTAGGTAAAATGGTGCGAGTAGTTAGAAACTTTAAATATTTGAAAAATATAGAAACAGTAGTTACTACGTAAATAATTATGTTATTTTGGTATTATTGGATAAAATAAATGAAAGGCGACTAACGAAGCACGGCTGACGTGAGTGACAACGCCTTTTGAAGGATAACAATGACCTTGTTGGGTATATTCTTCAGAAAGATTAGGTGCGTAATAATCGCAACCGGCGTGCATGTATGACCAGATGAATGAACTTGGACGGGATATTTTTTATTTTTATATATTTGTATAAGTTGTAAGCATAATTTAAGAGTATTAAAATATATATCTATTTCGAAATTGCCTATGTCAATAAATTATAAAAAAATAATAAAAAATTAACGCCAATGAGTATTTAGTCTAGTGCAATAAGTCAATAAGGTGGAACGAAGTTTATAGTGGTCGGATTCTCATGAGAATCCCCAAAGCCCCATGGGGCTTTTTGGATTCTCATGAGAATCCCCAAAGCCCCATGGGGCTTTTTATCGAGCTCGAGAGCTTAGAGAGGTAGAGAAGAAACTTAAAAGAAAATTTTGCCGCTCGTGACTTGAAATATGCATTTAATTGACAACAATAAACAGGCCAAATTAGCGTTTAATGGATACATACAAACAGGTCACACACTATTACGTCGGATTTCAAGTTAATCATAAACGAAAAAAGAATAATCCAATAACAATACAAAAAAAAACTCGCGAGCAGCGAAATATTTTGTTAACTTTCTTCTCCACACCTCTAGGAACTCAATAAAAAACTTCTACCTTTTGAGTATTTTTTGTCGAAATTGCACTCGGCTAATTGTGCAATATTGTAAAAATGTGACTTATATTGTTTGTTTTGGGATCGGGATTTGAGAGTTTTGTGTTTTATGATTGTTATATTAACTCATGTTTTCTAATGATGTATATAGTGTAAATTCAGATTCCTAGATGATTAGATTACACTTGTGAATGGCTATTGGTCATCTGTTTGTTAAAAATATACGGTATTAAGTACATCGACGCACAAACGATTACCACAAATTCCGAACCACGTAGAAATATTTCACTGGTAATTAATTTAAAAAAAAACAGCAGTGTCCTACAAAAGTGCAATAATCCCTACACGGTCAAAGTGTATGGAACAGCAGACTAAAAAAGAATACTGATGATAAGTTTTTAAATACCGATGACAAGTTTTTAAATACCGATGACAAGTTTTTAAATACCGATGACAAGTTTTTAAATACCGATGACAAGTTTTTAAATACCGATGACAAGTTTTTAAATACCGATGACAAGTTTTTAAATACCGATGACAAGTTTTTAAATACTGATGACAAGTTTTTAAATACCGATGACAAGTTTTTAAATACCGATGACAAGTTTTTAAATACCGATGACAAGTTTTTAAATACCGATGACAAGTTTTTAAATACCGATGACAAGTTTTTAAATACCGATGACAAGTTTTTAAATACCGATGACAAGTTTTTAAATACCGATGACAAGTTTTTAAATATCGATGACAAGTTTTTAAATACCGATGACAAGTTTTTAAATACCGATGACAAGTTTTTAAATACCGATGACAAGTTTTTAAATATCGATGACAAGTTTTTAAATACCGATGACAAGTTTTTAAATACCGATGACAAGTTTTTAAATACCGATGACAAGTTTTTAAATATCGATGACAAGTTTTTAAATACCGATGACAAGTTTTTAAATACCGATGACAAGTTTTTAAATACCGATGACAAGTTTTTAAATACCGATGACAAGTTTTTAAATACCGATGACAAGTTTTTAAATACCGATGACAAGTTTTTAAATACCCATGACAAGTTTTTAATTACCGATGACAATTTTTTATGTATGGGTTTCGGAATGATGTAATGTTGAATACGCGTTAACGGTTCGTGCGTCGATGTCCCTTCCTATATTTAACCTCAGTGTAATGCGTTCAATCGTTCATTTTAATTTTATTGTATTAATGACATACTATGGCTACACTTCTAAATAAGTATAGTCGATCTCGTATTTGCTTTACCATCCTAAAATAAAAAAGTCATAAAACGTTATGGTCAGTTCTACTAAGACCAATATAATAGTTGAATAGCTTGTACCTTGTATTGTATGTCCGGCTGGTGACCACAACTCCTCGTCATCGGCGGGTATTTAGCGTGCGATATGCCAGTAAATTGAAACATCAACCATAGTAAAGTTTAATTTTACTGAATGCTGTTGTCAAAAGTTGTAAAAGAATTACGAGTCAGACTATACAATAAAAAAATGAGGTTCTACTTTGAACAAATTGTTTGATAAACGTTGAAACTTGGTACTGTTTTTTTTTGAATTTGCACAAATGGTTTCAAGTTCAGGTGGTCAACATGTCGCACCTCCGGTGCTACACTGTCACTAATGCAAAATAATGTAATTTTACATTTTTAAACTTTCAAATTTTTTAAATGGTAATAAGTAAGATGTTTTCTTTTACTTTAAAATATAGCTTAAAGATGTAGTTTAAATATTATCATTCTACTTCTTTAGTCAACAAGTTCTATATGCTGTAATAGGAAGTAGAAATTTCAAATGGTTCTCCTGTAAAATTACATTATTTGCATAAGTGACAGTGTAGCACCGGAGGTGCGATGTGTTAAGACAAAAAAACGAACAAATAAATTATTATATTGTGGATTTGTGGTAAAGGTCTCTGAAAGCGAGAATGGACCGTACACCCGGTGGAGTTAGTGGATGTCGTAATGTTCTCGAATTTATGGTTCCAGAAAATGCAATTTTTCAGTTTGTGGTTACTATGCTATTATGCTTATCCTCAAGTACCTGAGTTCAAATTTGAATCTACATTCATTGTTCCGCTGCTGGTGTAGATCTTTCTCCACAAATTTTGGTAACTTGTATCTTCAATATGTTAAAAAGAGTTGAACCCAAAGAATAAATGACAAAATAAATGAATTAAATGCGTTTGATCTAAGTAATTTTCTTTTATTGCTTTTCCTTATGGTACCTGAACGGAATCATGCCTTACCATTACTATTGCACATAAAACAGCACGTCAGTTTATGTGGTTTTCTTAACTTAAGGGTTACCAACACTTGAGTAACGAAAACCATGGCTCATTTGGCGCTTGATTGATATTGTCAGTAAACAATTGTGAAATTGCTATGGAAATTGTTTCTAAATAAGTTTCGATTGCCATCTTCATAATTTAAGCAATATACATAATCTGACCCGTAAGCTGCGACGCCACTGGTAACGATGCAGAGCTCGAATGTCTGAAATTCAGTACATTTAGCTGTACTTCCAAGTATCACCGGATGACTAGTTAAACTGACCATCGTAATTCAGCCCTGTACGATATCGCAATGCATCTCGAAGCAATTTATTACCATCTAGCTCTCTAGATGGCGTTGGGATCAAATTAGAATTCGCTATGGTTTCGTTACAGCAAAAGTATGACCTGGCTCAGTGAAACATTCTATTTTCAGAGATATATTTTTATACTTTTATACCTAGTATGTAAGGTAGAATAAGTGCATCAATAAACCCAACTTTTTTTTTTGTTGGCCTCATTCAATGTGGCGCCATAATACATTGAAACAACATAACCATGAGATAGGTAGGTATTGTCTATCTCATGGGATAGTAGTTCCAACCCTCACGGTAAGTATGTGTCCTAATAGGTAGGTACTTATATGGTGATGCGGGATCTGTAAATATCGGGTCGCCAACTAAGCACGTCGTAATATGTGTCTCGCGCTTGGACAGTTCTCGACCATCTGATTGATTAGTGACTGATCGCTCACCGCGTATGCACACCCGAGACAGATGTCATCGATGCAATATCGATACACTACTGTATCCCTTCCTTGTTTTATAGCGGCCGTAGGCCGTTGTACCTAATTTATGACGAATTTGTTAGCTTGGGTCTTACCTGTTAAAACAAATGTGTGTGTTAAGGAATAATAAATAAAAAAATAATACACACTCGTGGAATTTACGGTCCGTCAGTTATAAACGGTGTAAATAGACCCTTAACATATCCGAAAAGCACTTGTTCTCCCCGTATTTGCGATCGTTTTTTTGTTCTAGACCATACCTGGGAACCTTCTAGTTACGGAGATATTGGGGGTCAAAGTTAAAACTTTTTCACAAGTTTTTTTCAAATACATGTTTTTAATGTAATATTTTTAAATCAATCAATCAATCCATCCATCCATCAGCACAATGCTTTGAGTGCATTCCATCGATTCCTACCGTAAAACGTGATTTTTTACCCCAAAAAAAAAAGTCGATTCCCAGCAATATTTTTTTGCCTAAAGTTACTTAGTTTGATGTACAGAATGCTTGGTTGACGGCTATGTGAAAGGTCTGTTTACACCCTGTATAGGGTCCCGTTGGCACCCTTTGGGTACGAAGCCCAAAACAAGAGGAAGGTGACGGTAGGTTCCATTAAGACCGTCTCATAATCATCAGCGTCAAACTATGGTCAAAATTGTTACCGTGGACGTGAGGACAACGCGACAATTTTTCTTTTATAGTTGCTACCATTCTGAATGGTAGCTTAATTATTTAAAGAAGCAATCAATTGACCATACAAACTCCTGTATGATTGATTACTTATACCAGTTTTTTGAATAATTAAAGGCCATAAAGCAAGGTTAAACGATTTTGATCGAGCCATGATAGTGGCTCTATAAGTATCTACAGTCATTAGTTGCATGCAATATTTAAACTAAATTATTATTTACCACCCACGTGGACAACCCTATGTAGTTAAGGATAGTTAACCATAATGAATTTCGGTTATGGTGTAGGTAATGTTTTTCTAGTACCTGAGTAGGTCGACACTAAATACCTTTAGTACCTACCTACATAGGGGTCCGAACCTTGTTCGACCTATATAGGGTGACTGGTAATTAGGGACCGTTACTTAAACACGTGATTGTAGGTACTCATGATGACAAACAACTTACCCAAAAAAACATTTTTTTTAAACTCATTCACTTTTATCACAATAACACAACAGAACAACCGTATGAAATTCGCACGCGCGCGCTTGTGACCTATCAGCTGTAATAGCCGCGTGATGCCGTTCTGCCTCATTGGTACGTACCGTGCTACAGCGGGTAAGCAGAGGACCCGCGCGAATTTTATACGGCTGTTGTGTTATTGTGATTAAAGTGAATGAGTATAAAAAAAAATGTTTCTTTGGGAAAGTTGTTTGTTATCATGAGTACCAGTCACCCTATTTAGGTCGACGTTTTGCCTCTGATCATTTTTAAGCCATAGAGTGGCAAACCTGGAATAGAATAACAGTAGCAAACAAGCAGGAACCGGTGATGGTACGGTACCGTCAGAGGTGTTCATAGGTTGAACATCTGCAGTAGCATGTGTTGAAGATACCTAGGTACTTAGCTAATTTTGTGAAATCAAATAAAAGTTCGGATCAGCCTCGGTCCTTAACAAAAATCTATGAAGCGCACTGTTTATAAGTATTCAAAAAATATCAACTAAATTGATCCTATATACGGCTAGCTTTGTGAAACCGTGTCGTCCATGACCTGTAGGTACTTACTTAAATATTTATAAAGTGGTCGCGCTATCTCTGATAGATCATCTAGCTTTATAATTAGTAACTCGTGTGTAGTTCACAAGTCCACACCACTTGTTCACATTGTGCGGGCATTTTACAACACACAGTATTCCCTCTAAGCTTTGAAAATGGTTCAGGTAGCATCAGAGAAATCCAACATTACACCCAAAAAGTTTTCGTCCGGTAATAATTGGAGTAAGAAACAAATGAGGAAACAATTCTGTATGAACAAATTCGTGGAGTTTTGTAAAAGGACGGACTTGCACGGATACAAATATATTGTGATGGAAGATTTCAGTTATGGTGAAAGGTAGTGGCATATTATTATAGACTAACGGTCAAGTAGAGGTTCCATCAGGCGCGGTCGAGTTACCCCGAATTAAAAAAAGGCAGATTTGGGGGGAGGGGTTAAACTACTGGGTTACAAATATTAGGAACAACTTTTGAAAAACGAAATTATAACAACCATCTATGGATTTGCTTATACAAAACGGGCGCTCTGGTTTATGTCCGGGGGGGGAGCATCTTCAGCTTCCCGAAAAGAGCTTGAACTCCATCACTGGTATGTTAGGTTTTCTTTTTTCGGTGTCGATTCGCACCCAGCTTTAAAGCACCCAGTTCGAATTTGATAGGCTTTCAGAAATTGTGTCAGTTTATAAAGAAAAACTGACAAGAACGCAGAATATCAGAGCGAGCAAAGCGAGCCTCCCAGGATCCACTCTTGGTACTAATATAATGCAAGAGCGAGAGAAGAGATCTTCAAAATTCAGTATTGAACAAGTCCGCCTCCGCCTCGTGTATTAGGTTCTTGTTTTTGTTAATTCATACAGATATGAGAATAAGTACCTAACTCAAAAAGGGCAGGATGCATTAGCGAGCGAAGCGAGCTCGAAAAATTTAGCATTCTGCCTCGCGAAGGTTAGTTTCTCTTGTTGAACGATTAAGTAGGAAGTTAATACTTTATATCCGAAAAAAAAAACTATTTTAAGAAAGTTTGTCAATTTGGCGTGTATGATTTGGGGGGGTCATGACCCCTGTATCCCCCCTTAGAGCCGCGCCTGGGTTCCATAGGTAGGTAGTTCCATAACTATGGTTGCTATTAGCGAGATTATGGCCCCTATAGGGTAATGGAAGAACAGCAAACTTGAGAAAGCTAAATCATTTATTCTTAGTTCTGCAGAACTTGAAATTAAATGTTTGCGTATTTTATGAAGTTGAAGCAGGTTTATCGGAATCGAATAAGAAACCAAGTGTGACTTAGCGAAATAGAGAAATGAACCAAGACCTAAAAATAGGGATTTTTATAGGACGTAGGCATCTTAGGCTAGGGTTTTATAAAATACCACCCTTGATGTTTTGCGTCCTGGGCTGGGAGAAGGGGTCTATCATCTACTCATTCGTCATCTATCTCCACCGTTCGGTCAATTCTCCTCATCCTGTGGAGGTATCCAGGTATTTCCACACCTAAGGAGTTGAAATGAGGCCTAGATGATTGTAGATTTTCGAACGGGGAAAAAAATGTCTGGAGATGGTTCTTGACATAGATCATAGTATAAGAGATTTACCACACTTTTCGACGAGGAATCCGTGAGAGCCTGCCGGATAGAGTTTTATTACCCATACAATAAAAGCGAATAGTCTGAAGCGGTCTCGTGTCGTGGAATTATTTTATGTTTACGTTCATTTCAAGCAAAACTGAAACTTTTCTGATCTAGGTGCTGCTGGGCATTCGCAGTGTTAATCAGCGTCGGTATTGCGGCTTACTTCGTGGTCACCGCATACAAGTGGTATGCAAGAAATCCTATAGTAACCGTAAGTTCTTTTGTGTATCTGTATGACTACCTAAGCATGAGAGCTTAGGTTTGATTCCCAGGTCGAGCGAATTGTTATTAGGTTTTTCCATCAGGAATTTATAAGAAGCAGTCACGGACTCCGGTTTTGTGCTCGGTTGATGGTAATAGGCTCAACCCCCTAATACATGGGACTCAAACATAAGTGGCGAAATAAGAGGCGTACACCTCGGCCTAACCCTTCGGGGATTACAAAAACATGATGTATTTGGAGTACCTACCGTTCTTACCAAACCTGACTGTTCGGGTTCGTACAATATCGTTTTTAGACATCGGTAGGTATATGGCTCAATCAAAGCCGTCTTCTTCTTTCCACCTTTCTACTAACATAACCTTACCATCCTTGGGTTTTAAATTTATTATAACCTAGCTTTTGGCCGCAAATGACTGGGGCTTTTTCTTGAACGTATATGCCATTTTGTGAGTAGTGATAGGTATTACTTCAAAATTATGGCAAAGCATAGCTTATCTGCGAAAATTACTAAAGCCAAAAAAGCCAATCGATCATCATTGCATTTTAAGATACTTAATCAGTTATGTATTCCTTCTACGATGACGCGGGATACGATTATCGATAACCAATCACATTCATAATCTTTTGGAGATTTAGGTATATTAACAGGTAATTCATATAAGTAATACATTTTATTTCTATTTATAGAATTAAATCCCTTTTTTCACTAACATTAGGGGACACCAAAACAAATGCTTGCAAAAAATGCTTTACACTGCTAGAATGTCAACTGTCGACGCTGAGCTGACCGTGAAACTAGATTATAGTAAAAGTGTTTTGATTTGGGGTGAAACATTTCAGGTCATAGAAAGCACTCAAGGGGCGATTTGGGATGTGCCGTTCCCTGCTGTGACTATCTGCGATTTGAACATTGTTTCCAAAAAGGCTGCAAGGGAATTGGCGAATAATTTGTAAGTGCTCCATATGTTAAAGCTTAGGTAGTCATATGCTCTTTGAGGACCTTGAGAAATCAGAAACAATCAAAATAGCTTGCCTTTTTCATGAGTTTACCAACATATAGTAAATATTATATTCAGCAAAATGTTGCAATAGTCCAAAAAGCTGTTCTGTGTCAGAAAAAACTGAGTCATCGATATGCGAAGAAGAAGAATAGTCCCAAAGCGCGTTGGGCCTCCTTAACACAAATCATCGAACCATCTACATGGAACCGCTAGAAGAAAAGGATCTCCAGAACCGAACTAGCTTTGGTGGTGCTCGTCCAGGTCCTCTCGCCGCGTCTTTCTGAGTCGGCCTGTACTTCTACTACCTGTACGGCGGCGGCGCCGTCCTTCTTCACCTATTGTGTGGAGACTTTTTCCCACCGATCATCGTGCATGCGGCTGACGTGAGTGCGTGACCCGCCCAATCGCATATTATTATGCGTTTTGGAAAACTGTGTTGCGAACCTTGTCTTTTTACGCCCAGAATACTGCGTTCCGTTGCCCTTTGGTAAACTCAAAGGCAGAACTTCTCTGACTCGATCAGCAGCCAGGTCTGAGCACCGTTGGTTAGGACGGGCAGGATGCACATGTCGATGAGTTTGTCGTTCAGGGAGATCGGTAGGTAACCCGTCATCGTCATTAGCGTCCTTATGGACCGCTTTTCTAACCGTTTTCAACTCTGCTATTGATTTCCCATTTTTGCTTGTTACAATTTTTCCATTTTAATTTTCAGAACTCTTCCCGCCAATGTTACAGCAGACTTTGTGTTCGATACTTTTCGACTGATACCATTGTTGTTTTCAACCTTCACATCTGATGCCGATGAGAAGGAAGATTTAAAGAGACTGCAAACTGTATTGGACTTTAACAACATTACGGTAGACCAGTTATTTCTAAGAGTAAGTATTTGAATTGTAGTAGGTATAACAAAACTTTACATGTGGGAGAAAATAACATAACAAAATGAATATATAAGGTCATTTTTTTGTTGCTCCGTACATTCTGGTTTAAGTTAAATTATGATAAAAACTTATTTTTTTTTACAACCTTGAGTTGTGTATACAGAGTATGTTTGGTATTCAAGTTTTGTATGAAACAGCTGATATTTTTTTCATTGTGATTACCATGTTTGGTCGCATGGAGAATGTAGATTATAGAGGTTGATGGTCTGTTCCACACATTTAATTTTGACCACACTTTTCTGATACCAATGCTATAGAGGGTAAATTTAACAAAGTAACTATGACCATTGCAGCTGTCTCCAGCAGCATCGTGCAGCAACCTGGTGCAGCGATGCATGTGGAAGAACGCCGTCTACCGCTGCGACGACATATTCAAGCAAATCTTCACTTTGCTTAGTCTTTGCTGCACTTTCAACTATTTTGCGGTCGATGCTAACCATCGAGAGTAAGTATTGAAATAGTGTACAAGCTTGTTTGGTCAAATCAAGAACAAACGGTACTCATGGTAAAGACCAACTACTTTTAAGGAACAAATACTAGCCTTTTTTGAATTCGGCAAAAAATAAAACATTCTTTTTTTAAAAAAAACGTTGCCCCACTCTAGGAATTTCTCCTGTATCGTGGGTGCGTTTACAAACATTTAAACTCACATATACAAACAGCCTTAGATCCAGCCAGCATTTAGATAGTGTTAAGTTCTTTATGTTTCAGTGTTGGCCTATTGTAAAAGTGGTTCATTTCCATGACTACTGATTAAACTCCCTTCAAGTATGAACCTAAAAGATTGTAGAGAATAAGAAAATATTTGTAAAAATAAGGTATTTTTGAAATTCATCATCTTCTTTCCCTGTTCCCATTCTATTTGGGATCGGCCCAACACGTTTTCTTCTTCCATTCTCTCCTGTCACACGTCACGGCACATTTACTCCTTTCTCTTTCATATTTTTGAAATTACGGAGAATCAATTAAGGGCTGGTCATTAGTATTACGCTCACTAATAAACCTATATGTTACGGGTAATGCTAGAAGAAGAAGTAAACGTAGGTTTATCCGGGTTAACTTAGTATTACCCAAGCCTTTTAGGTTAAATAAGATAATTTTTTTTTTTAACCATGTTCTTGCTGTTTATATGACAAAATCTTGCAGCAAATCTACATTATTTGTCTAACGGTAGGATACGCGATTGTTGTATATGACTTCCTAAGATCAGTGGTGAGTGCAGTCACAGATAATATAATGCTGTGCGTAGTGCAGTGGTGTCCCGCTGGTATCAGCCCCGACTTACCTTACTAACCCAAGCAGGCACTTTGTTCAATTTATTCCATCGGTATCGAATACGTCACGTGGGTCACGTGGTACATTAAATTTTTAATCGATTATTAAAAAAAAAAAAACATCTGTTCCATACATTTTGACCGTGTATTTATTGCACTTTTGTAGGAAATAGCTGTTTTTTTTTATAATAATCGATGCAAAATTTCTATTTTTCAGAATGATGTGTTGAATATGTGGTTACCGTTTTCGCGTCGGTGTCCAATCTGGGGTAGATTGGACACCAGTATGAATTATATTGTTATTTATACTTGTAACTTGTATAAAGACAGAAATCTTCAGAAAATTCCTCGAACATTAGGTATATTGATATTTTGAAATTGAACCATCTTCATCATCTTCCAACCCTTGTCCCATTCTACTTGGGGTCGGCGCAACGCGTTTTCTTCTTCCATTCTCCCGTGTCAGAAGTTACCGCAACATCTATTGCTTTCTCTTTCATATTTTGATATCAAATATACCTGCGTAAATTTACCTACGGACTTGAGTGGCCTATTTACAGAACCTTGAGCTCTATTCTCTACTAAGCGAATTATTTGTTCAGTTTAACTATGAAAACTAAGTTTAGTAAGGTATTTTGCAAGTTTCTTAAAATTAGGCACCAAGTACTTTCAAAATAATAGAAGCTTTTAACCTTTCATAGAGATACGGCAAGTGTAACAATTTGTGATCAAGGTGAGCCATTTATTTGAAAGTATTCTATAGCAGGAGTTTCAAATATAATTCAAATTTTTGTTTGATTTCAGAAATAAATATTACGACTGACTGAACTTTCGAGCTTTTTTAAAATCCTTACTATAATAAAAAACGCGAAAATTGTCTGTCTGTCTGTGCCTTCCTTATGTTTATTATTTTGTAAAATGGAATTAAAAGCTATACCGTGAAGACTTCTAATTCAATTTTGATTATATTTGGTATAAATAGATTAAGTAGTTACCATTACCAACCCCCGTAGCATGACCACCGTAGACAAGGATTGACACGGATACCGGAGGAAGGAGAATCGACAAAATGACAGATTGTGTCGACACAATGACAGATTTCTTTGCACTATCTGTCATTTTGTCGATTTCATTTTGAAATCCTTGTCTACGGTGGTCATGCTACGGGGGCTGGAACTCTATTACATTTTTTAAAATCAGCTCCATATATAAGATTGTCCATAAAACGGAGTTTTATCGAAAATCTCTTAATCTGATCAACAAAAAATACGCAAAGCGCTTTTCCTGCCAATTCAGTTTTAGTTCTCAAATAAATCTTAATCTGCCACAGTAATTGATATTTTAATGGTAACACTGAAAACGAGATAAAAGTGGAAGTTGCCTTATCATTTATCAATGCACTTAGTTCTTATTTGAGACTAGCTGTTGCCCGCGACCTTCGTCTGCGTGAAATTTTATAGCCTATAAACTTCCTCGATAAATGCGCCATCCAACACTAAAATAATTTTTCAAATCGAACCAGTAGTTCCTAAGATTAGCGCGTTCAACCAAACAAACAAACTCTTCAGCTTTATAATATTAGTATAGATAAGATCTAAGTGAATTCGAATTTATATTTCAGGATTATCTGTTTAAAATATAGGTAGACTCTCGTTGATGGTATGTAATCCAGCAGATAAAATTAATCTGCAAGAAGTATGCAAGCTGATTGGCAAAGTTATAGGGAAAAGTTACCCCCAAGTTCTGAATTCACTATACTAGCTTTTACCTGTGACTTTGCCTGCTTGAAGATCGGAAATTATCTCACGAAAACGTAACACCGCTCTAAATTTATTGATATTCTAAGAGGTTCACGATCGGTTTTTACCCGGGCCGGAGCCGGCTCGGTCGACTGTCATGTATGAAGTATTATGGAGGCTTGTTGCCGGTTCATATTCGCGCTATACCCAGTTTAGCCATACAAAATCGCGACTCTTACCGGCTAGAAACCGGGTACGTTACTTGTATGGTGTACATAATAATGAGAATAATATTCTTTTCTATTTTACGTGTACAACAAGGCACTGACACCGCGAACCAGTCAACAAAGGCAGGTAACTGACAAATACATTGTTTCCCCAACAATTTCGTTAACTTCTCAGAAATAAAAACATCAAGAGATTTTCGAACGCAAAAATATGGGAGACCTATTTTTGCTTAGTTACCTATTCTATAAATAAATCCTCATTTTTTTAGGTACTTAGATCTCAAATCACAAATCGAAACGACTGGAATCTATTTTACTTTCTCGAAAACTGGTTGTTATCGCAATACGATTAGGTTCAACAAACAATGTATTTCACACATGTGGATTTTCAATATCTTTCCGCACACGTGTGGAAATAAAATTTCCACAGATAAACTATACTAAGCCCAAATGGGTTCAATGGCTATAGACGGCGGTGATTGTTTTTTTTTTAAATCTCGGCAAAGTGATATGCGCCTTTACTGTGTAAATATTTTTTGAGTATTTAAATTGTGTATAAATAGAATATAATAGAAAAACATGATTATTTAAAACAAATAATTAGTTTTATGAACAAATAACATAAATAATAACATTTATTTGTGTTCTAAATTCAAAATTATTTGATTTTTTTATATTTTCATATTACTCTATTTGGCGGCATCATATCTTTGCTTCTTCTTCAACCTGGCGAAAGCAAAGCGCGGGAAAAAAGCAAGTTAAATCATAGTTTCCTAATAATCCCTGGCAAAAAACTTTCCGTTCTAATATTTTATTTAGCTTCGAAAGTGTATTGAAAAACATCGTTTGACACGCTTGGGGATTTGTTACTGCAGTTCTCGGCTCCATAACGCCCTAGCCTGCAGTTCGGGCGTTAATTCCGCCTCGAATGCAATAACAAAGTTTCCCCAATTATATCAAAATCTATTGTCTATACCAATATATACTCTTGTACAATATACACAGTTGTATGACGCAAACAATTGTTTTTATCTACTGCCGGGAGTCATAATATTAAAATCTACTATTTAATCGTAATGGTACCATTAATAAACAATCTAGTCGATAGTGAAGATAAACACATATTGGATGATTAATTGCGATAGGTCGGTGCCGCCAAAATTCTATTATAGAAGATATAAAATTTAAATAGTTCAATCCAACATCTATTTAAAAAAAAAAATCATTGACAGAGTCTGTGCATGGGAGTGATCAAAAGAAAGTACATAAGACTTCTATAAACAAGATGATTAGTACATTTCTAGAGCTACTCTCCGATAATTTTGACTTCGATAACTTGGTTTAAATCGATTAGATGGTCGGTCGAGAAATGATGTTTCAAGAAAATGGGCTTTCGCGCTGCTGATGATTTGAGCTTATAGTAATTCGAGATTTTGATGCATCGAGGTAGTGAACAGTCGCGCTCATAATTTATCGATTTCAGGTACTACCGAGTTAACGTTTCCGAGCAAGTGTTTTTCGATCACACATCGTTCGATTTCAAGTAGGGAACCCAAAGGAACCCTATTATACTATCATATGCATTCAGTAAAAAGCTGATATTTTGAGAATACAAATAGACACTTAAATTTTATTTATTTGTGTAGATAAATATAAACCAGTCATGTTGTTGCAGACTGCCGTTGCAGTCACATGCGTTGCGCCATACTATTCGGAACTGTAAAGTAGCTTGTATCGTGTTCTTTATCTAAAACGACAGATAAAATTCGGACAGTTTAAATTTTAATAATAGACACTGAACCCTAACATCGGGTTTATATCAATTATCATTTTGATCTATGTACGACATGTTGTAAAACATTCTTGCCTTCAACTGTACTTCGCGTGTACATTATTGTATTGGGCTACACACTATTGTATACTATTTTTACTTTTCATACATTTGAAGGGAATTTGATAGGCACATTAAGTTTTCTTTGGTATGTGATCAGGAGAGATGAAATAAAAGAAACCAAGAAAAGCCGCATAAGCATACATAAAGCGACTGTTCCACTGCGGCGACTAGTAAAAACCATGAAAATCTAGGTGGCGTGCAACGAGCTGATAGTTTTGATCGCTAGGCTGTGAGTGAGTGCGACACACGATTACTCA
This sequence comes from Noctua janthe, assembly GCA_910589295.1. Taxonomy (NCBI): domain Eukaryota; kingdom Metazoa; phylum Arthropoda; class Insecta; order Lepidoptera; family Noctuidae; genus Noctua; species Noctua janthe. The sequence continues at coordinate 12,420,091 of OU342552.1, forward strand.
CATCCAGTCGTATCAAGTAAAAAGCAAAACTCTCTCAGTGAGTGTTTTACCTGCCAAGCGAGCGTCGCTGAAGGAGTTTTTCTTGGGTAGTACAAACTAGTGGAGTGAGAGTTCCCGCCGGCAGTATAACATTCAGCAATATTAATTATGTGTCTCTTTTTTGGACACGTGACGATAAAATAATCGATACCTAGGTACTTAGGAGCTTCCTCGTCAGAAGTTGGACTGGTGCCTAAGCATGATCAGCATATACCAATCCATCAATTCGAAGACATTGGTTGGGGCCAGCTTCCAGTCTAACCGGATGTAGCTGAATACCAGTATTTTACATGGAGCAACTGCCGCCTATCTGATCTCTACAAACCAGCTAGTACTGGATACAATATCCCTTGGTGAGACTGGTTGTCAGAATTTCAGGCCACTGACTATCTGTAACAATTGTCATACATTTACAAATAACAGCCGTGACTAACGGCTTAACGTGTTTTTTGAGGCACGAAGGAAACTCGGTATGTAACGGATGGTTACCCGTACGGAGAAACCATGATGAACCCTGCTGTTATTATTTGATACGAGCTACTCAACTTAATATTTGTTAGAGATTGAATAAAGAGTTGTTTGTTTTGCAGTCATAAAGAAGAGCCAATAATGGGGACTCCTCGACGTGTGGCCTCCTGCGGGTATCAGACGGCACTGACGGTACTGCTGTATACCAACCCTGATGATTACTACAGCGCCACGATAGCATCGCAGGGAGCATTGGTATGTTATGTATCATACAATCCATAATGCACCTAGGGTGCCTTCAAAGTAATAAAAAAGTTATTTCCACAAGAAAAAAAGTGCTGATACCTATCGGCCCAGTAATTATGGAGAAATCCTTGTGTAAGACAAAAAAAAAACACTTCCTCCTTTCTTTAAAAAACGTTTAATAATATAGTAGATAGTCTGAGCTGTGACGGTTGTAGGAAAAACTTTTATTTATTTTTACTCACTTTCCTGTATCTTCGTACCTTTATTCCAAGATTTCCATGTTATTTTCCTTTATATTACATATTTAGAATTGTGGGCGTTTATTCACTTTGTGGGTAACTCGTATAGCAGAACACGGAATTGGATTACGTTAGTTTTACTTCAATTTGCTATTTACAATAAAATTAGTACGACTTGAGCTTTGGTTGTTTCGGTCCTTCCTCGAAGCCCTATCGCTAACAGCCATCACCACGCAGGTCCACCTGCTTTATCCACCGTGGCTGTCCTGAAGGTACCGCTTGACGGACCCTGTCTTGGCACAACAGCGCCTTAGTTGAACCATAGATGCCATAGTACAATAAAGAAGTACAACCATATTCTTATAGATGGCGTTGTGGCAAGAAGATTGTCAAAATGTATAAGTACTAAAATTATTTACATTATGAATGCATTTAGGTCATTTTGATAACTACGTGCTGTGGGTTTAATCACTTGCTCGATTGCAATTTACTGATAAGCTTGACACAGAACACCGTAAAAAGTTGTAATCATTTATTTTATTGTCATCTAAACTACTGTTATTGTAAGAACAAATATCCGACTGCATCTAAAGCGAACCTAAAAAATTGGAAACAAGATTATATAGAAAATAACTTCTACTTAGTGTCCGACCGAAACAAAATTTTCAGTCGAAACCGAAAACCGAATTTCGGCACTCGTCCCCGTTTCGGCAGAAACTAGGTTCCTCGCGGAGCTAAAGACGCGTTTTTTTTAAAATGTTATGTGTCCTTTGCCCAGCAACGGGACAGTGATAGTAATGGGCAGTTTCTTATAGTTCTCCAGAGGTAGGTAATTATAGAGTTAAACTTAACTGTTGTTTCTTTTCCAAGAACAGGGACTAATAATATTGCCTACCTGCTTAAAATAAACACGCTTGAGACGACGATACTTGGATCACATTACAGCCCTTTTTTATCAGTAATTGAATTTTAAGAACAGGGATCCCAAAAGTCTGGGTTTTGCTCTAAATTTGTTACTGAACCAGACAATCCTCTTGCTCGTTTTCAGTAACATTAAACGGTAAATAAATGGAAGTTGATATTGATGGAAGTTGGAATTTCCGCCGGGTGTTGAAAGATTCACGATATTTTTGGCTTTCATCCTATTTGCGCGCAGCACCAACACTGCCAGTTAACTATCTCGTTGGTGTAGTAGTCACCGATTCACAGGTCGGGTAAAGTATTCAGTTAATGTTATGTAAATTGGTGTCTTCACTGTTGCTGACATTGAGTAACTAATGCTATGGCACACGCCCTCGTATCGTTAATATTCACGTGTCATTTCTCAATTAAAATGTGTATTAATCGTTTGGATTAATTAATAAAAGTTGATAACGATATGAATTCCGGTTGGTTATCTTGAAAATATTTTGTATTGACTCTAGAATAGGTGCTGCTCACGTATAGGACCTGCTCCTGCTTAGGTGCTGCTCACGTATAGCACCTGCTCCTGCTTAGGTGCTGCTCACGTATAGCACCTGCTCCTGCTTAGGTGCTGCTTACGTATAGCACCTGCTCCTGCTTAGGTGCTGCTCACGTATAGCACTGACAGGAGGTTTGTGTCCCAAAGCTGGGAAACACGCCTTTTTTCAGTAGAGGGAATGGGCTATAAGGCGCGGTGTTAGTGTGAGTTGGCAGATGTCACATGTCTTCGAATTATTGGTTCTACCACGTACCGGTTTCCTCACGAATAGTCACGATGTTTCCTGCATCGTTTTGAGATCAGTGGTGATGAAATAAATGACACAAACTAATGCGCCTACCTGGGTTCGAACTTACGAGCCACAATTTGTAAGACAGGGCCCCTACCACTGCTCTCACTGGGCCACCACAGTTTATGTAGATTATATAGGTAACTTTTAGGTGATTTTTCTGAAAGTTTAGGTACAGACCCAAGCTTTTTGCTGTCCCAGAATTAAATAAAACTTGCTAAGGTCGTGTCAGCTCAGACAAAGTAAGTGCTAACAATTTTCATTTTATTACAATAACTGCGGACATTTTTATTAATTATTTTATTTTTTAATAATAAATTTATTTGCTACAATATTGTTGTTACATAGGTGTTACACATAATATAATGTCCATATTATTCTGCTGTTTCCAGCGTACGAATATTTCAAAGAATTGAAATTAATATTAAACCATACAATGTCGAGAATAAGGAAAATTTCTCATTACATGATAGATGATCTAATTTATTTACTTGTTTATTTGTGGTTCATGTATCTATATTAATTTCTTGTTTTAATTATATTGCATGTATTAATACTTTGTACGCCCAAGAGGCAAAACATAGCGCCCTCAATGTATTACCAAATAAGACCTTATAATATACCTATATTTTACAATAAATAAACGAATCTGAATCTGAAACCATCATTCTCCTGTCCTTATCTCAATTTAATTGGGGTCGGCGCAGCATTTCTTCTTTTCCCATACTTCTCTATTTCTCGTTATCTCAACAGACACCTCCTTTGTTGCCATGTCATCCTTCACAGCTCACACAGTCTATCCATCGGTTTTTCGATCTTCCCTACTCTTATATCGATCCACGTCCATAGCCATCTACATTCATACTCAAAACTTTCCTCACGACATTTTTCTCATTCCTCCGCATCACGTGCCCATATTACGACAACCGATTACCACACGACTTTTCAGTCACCGGCGCCACTTTCAGGCTTTCTCTTATGTATTTTTATTTTATCCATTCGCGTAACACCACACAGCCCCCTTAGCATTCTCATCTCAGCCAACAAGACAGCAGGACTGTCCATTTATACAAGGTATTATTAAAATAACTAAAAACCTGAAAAGTAGTTATTTTAGTAATCATATGAACAAAGGAATGAAACGCATATGATTAAAAGAGTGATGGACATGAATGTTGATAGATGGAGAGGGAGAAGAAAGCCAAAGAAAAGATGGATGGATTGTGTGAGGAATGATATGAAAGAGAAAGAAGTAAATGATGCCGTGACGTCTGATAGGGGAGAATGGAAGAGGAACACGTGTTGTGCCGATCCCAAATAGAATGGGACAAGGTCAGGAAGATGATATGATACCAGTTTTTAATTTGTGATCAACCCTAAAATCAAGCGAAAAATCTTTTGTTCTCAACATTTTATCCATTTGATTTACCTTGTAGATTTGAAGATAGCGTTCCAAGAAATTCAATCTGCGTATTAAGTATATAATACCTATACATATTTAAGTAGTTTTAAAAATATAAATATAGTATTTCATATCGACAATTAAAAGACAGGAAAGGCTCAAAACCGCGACATTCTTTGATAAAACTGTTGTAACTAAGCTGTCTCACGTGTTGGCCATTTGTTCAGTACAAAATTATTGTATGAAAGGCGACTAACTAAAGGTATTTTTTAAGGCAGATGTGAGTGGCAGCGCCGGGAGGGGACGCTCTAGATGGACATTGGTATGACCTTATCGGTGAGATTCCTCATAAAGGTCAGCTGCGTGGTACTCGCAACCGGTGTGCATGTAAGACCAGATATATGTACGTGGACGAGGCAAAAGAAGTATGTAGGATCGAAGCAGGTGGCGTTCTAATGTTTCTGCCTAACCCCAGGAAAAAGGCGTGAGTTTATGTATGTATGTAAAATTATTGAATGGAGAAGGACTACAATCCGGAAACACATATTTAAAGACATGTGACATCTTGTAAGCCAATCTTTGCCCGCGTACTGGATGATGGATAACTTCCTCATAGAAAGGAGATCTGTGTCCCAGCAGGGGGAACGGTGTAGGCCGATTGTGACAGGAATACGTAGTGCGGAGGTGGCGTTAGATAAGTTGTAAATCTATAATATCTGACTGAATTGTTAACTTGACTTCGAACAAAAACAAAAAAAAAACATTTGCCATAGACGTTAATTTTATTAGCAGCCGTGCATGGAATTTTCCATTATCGAGTATGAAAATTTTTTATTACTATGAAATCTCTTGGAAATATGAATATTATGCAATTTATAATAACTCTCCTTACCGCTTTCTTTCGTTATTGAAGGAACTTTGTACAAAATTTGAAGTAACTATAAGACCCTGATTTTGACTGTGCGAGACTGCGAATATTTGTCGGTCAGTGAATTTAAGATATCTATTTGTCGTAGACCGTAGTAGATATAAAATTAACGTGAAAAAAAAGCAGGCCAAATGCGAGTCATACAGGGTTCCGTAGCACCAAACAATTTAATAAAAATATTTTGGAGGTTCATTCATATGTTCAACAGCAAAACTAAATTTGTTTTTCATAGTATGTTAATGAAAGACAAAGCAGTTGAAGTTTGATGAAAAAGTTCCATATCTCAAAAACTAAACATCAAATCTTATTCAAACCAATTTACGTTGAAAGTTTTTTTACGTTCTACAATCCTAATTTTTTTTCAGAATTTTCCTCCTCTTACTTTAGAAGTTAGAGAGAGGACACACCCTTTGAAAGCAAATGGTTTTAGGAATGTCAATGTCAATGTCATTTTTAAAGACCTATCTATAGAATGGAAAAAAGTTTTAGTTTCAATCCCTTAATCTTTTATATTTTTTATTTTTGTATAAAAATCGTAAAGCTGTTCATAGAATACATCTACCTACCAAGTTTCTCTACTGTGTAGTCCTAATGGAATATAGTGGCTGTGACATAAGGACGGAAAGACAGACAGACAGACATGACGAATCTATAAGGGTTCCGTTTTTTGCCATTCGGCAACGCAACCCTAAAAAACCTGACTGAATTTAAGCTATTACTAACTAACAAGGACAGTTGCCACAAAACAAATTAGCAAGTCAGTGTTGTTACAAGCAGACCATCATCTGATTCGATTAGCGCGATTACATAGATATAGTTAGATATGGATATAATTCCACTGCGGATATTTACTATTTATTAATTACATACAATACTTATCATCGTTTGTATTTGACTTTTTTTTTACTCAATCTACTCTCATTTGTAAATTTCTAACTTTTCAAAACTTATGAGTTTGGCAGAACTTCTATTTTCCAAAAGTTATATCAGAACCAATAATATAAATAATTGTCTTGTCACTCAGTTAGTAGGTACATGTTTGTGATTTCCCAGACTTTGAAGCTATCTATTTAAGTTAAATTAAGCTGTGTTTCGGCCTTATTACTTCCATGAAACAATATAAGCGGGGAATCGGCAAGAGCCTGTGTAGGTATATTTAATTTTTTAGTCTCTTATAGCTCAAACGCCAAATCTTCATTTCAGCCCGACATCAACCGCCGCTGGGAGGTCACATCTATCTTCTGTCATACTTCTCATACGCCTCAAAACCCGAAATCTCGTTTTTTTCTTGAACTTTAGTTTAGTGAAAGTGAACAAAGTTCCCCTCCACATATACCTCGTAAAAAGTTGTCTTATTTCAAATATTCAAATTAAGAACAGCTCTGGAACTTATGCAGTAGGAATTGTACCGGGTGTACCGTAGATTAATCTCGCTTTTTGTTTTTTTTTTTGTCTTTAAGCGAAAGCGGGGTTTGTCTCTGGGAGTTTGATTTCCCAATGGAATTTTGACCGGTCCGCGCTTCTATTATATTATCAACTAGCTTTTGTCTATGACGATAGATTGTCAAACACTATTGTCAATAGTACCTATGTTCTAGGTCAAAGAAGATAGGATTGTTAATTCAACGAAAAAAATTCACTATTGATTTTCTTACGGAAGCTGGATTTGAGCCTGGTTCATGACAATGGGCTCGGCCTCTATTACATGGGAGTTGAGACTACAATATTAGGTATACCTCTGGTCTGCCTAATTCTTGGGGGGTACAGGCGGGATATTATGCTATTGTTATTTGTATTACATACCTCGCTAGGACATACATTTTCTAAACTTTAAACGTTCGGTTGTAAGCAATTTAAGCCATGCAAGAATTTATAGGTTGGGTCCCAGCCAGGTTATTTAATATAATAAGTATTTGATGCTCCTGAACACCGTGTGAGGCACGTTCGGGTATTTTCCCAACTTCACAATGTGCTCATCTATGTTAATAAGATAATTTTAGCGACCCACAGTAGGTACAGTTTACGTCATCCTATGCAAACAGCTATCCCCTGAAAGTTTATTATTCGAACTGACAACTTAATATATATTTTTAACTTAGTATACATGGGGTGTTATAGTCTTGAAGCTATTTATGGAAATTGGTCACTCTTTGCGTCATAATTAAATACTTATGCCCCTTTCCTAGTGTCGCTTACTATTAAAGGAATCTGCCCACTATACCGTACCATACTATGACCGTGCTAAGCACGCAACATTAGGTCTACTCTCATTCTCCGAAACGTAACTTCTTAGACGAATGAAAATGAAATGTAGTTACAGTCAACCTTTGACATCTATTATAGGTACTTTCTCCTCGATGTTCTCCTTTTTAAACTTTCCGGTTCAGTAATTTACACTCATTTGGATTCTTGAAATCCAAACAAATCTAAATGAACAACTTAACAGTTTAATTCTGGGAATTTTAATTAATTTCAGCTCGTAAATACAATAATCCTTTTAATGGTGTTTTACGAATCTCCCAGAAAAGATAGTTAATTGAATGTTAGAGTAGTTATCAAACGATCTCACGTTGTGGCTTGTACACCATTTTTAACGCAGTAAAAGTAAAATTCACCAATAAGTAAAGTGACAAGAAATAACGATGAAAGTTAAATGTGTTTTTAATTTATATATCAATCTAAGTTAAGGATATACAGTAACGAAATGGATGTTTGTTCATAGAATACAGTGTTGAAGACTAAGTAACACAATAATAAAAGTTTCATCTGAGTCAGTTTGTTTTATATTTGACTGGTAGGAGATGCCTTGTGGCATTAAATCCGCATATGTACTATTATTGCACACGAAGTTCAAATAAATTAATAGTAGCTGATTAATTCACGATATATTTGAGGGTTATCAGGGTAATCTTATAATTCTACCTTACTTTGAAGTTTCGTGAAACCTTTCACCTCGCTTGATATATACTGTCAATAACTACCATCATAGACCATCGTAATTAATATAATTCAACGGTAAAGGTAATCAAATTGCTAAGAATCGCAGACTCGTAGTTTATGTAATGACTTAATTTGAAATACCTATGAAAAATTATGTTCCCTGTGTCTTAAATTACACCAACACTTTACCTTCAAACGGGAACGCAACAATGCTACTTGGCGAAAAGAATAAAGGGCCAAGGCAAGTGGTAAATGCTTCCAAGTCGTTACGTGTTTATGACATAAGCTTTACTAACGGTAGCTTCTGACAATCAAATACATTTTAACACCCTTTTATTAGCTTCATCTGTAACTAACTATGTAAAAAAGGCTTGTTCGTCGATTGGCGACTGTCAAATTCGCGCGTGCGCGCGAGTTGACACCTTGCGATTTTACCTATTTTTTTTACCCACAAAGTTATATTTTACCCACTTTCCAGTTTTTAAATGAGCTGAATATTTGCATACACGTTTGGTTTTAATGACAATGTATGGCTATGTCGCCATTCTAAACGATCTACACCTGCTATACGAAGATTGGCTAGAAGCACAGAGTAGCGCTGGTGTCTCCGTCGAAGATAGCGCAGTCGACTCCTTCGATGTTAGTCACTTCCGTGCCGTTTCGTGGAAATAAACTATAAATAAATATAATAAATCTAATACGGTGGAGTCCCAAAGAAGGCGGACTAGTTATTCTTTATGCACCCTCATTATATAGGTATCAATTAATAGGGTTACGTCAAATCTACATTTAAAAGCTTGTTTTTTAAAGTGTTTTTTTTTTAGTATAAGCTTGATAACTTTCGATATAGAATGTCAATTTGTTTAGGGCCTTCGTTATGGTGAATACACTAGCAGGAGGACACAGAGAAGTGGCAGTCGCATATCTACAACGGCTTACTACGGGAATGACAAGCTTGTGGGTCGCATTTTAGATCCAACAAATTGATGTTATCATCATTGTTGTCGCTGAAAGCAGAAGTAAATTTTCTCTAGATTGCTGTCCGCTCACCTCTCGAACGCAACTGCACTCGGCTGCCAGACGCATAATGATAGGTCAGAAACACGCCAGAACACATAACTAAAGTAATCTCATTTGTTATAAAATGATGTGTGATCTATACTGTCAGCTCTACGTCTATATCAAGGCTGCTCAACTCCAGGCTCGCAGGCCATAACGTGGCCCGCAGCAATAACGTGGCCCGCCAACGTATTTAAAACGGCCCGGCAAAAGAGGTCAGCTGGATAGTCTTTTGAAAACAGATTTCAAGACTAATTAATAATAAGACTATTTAATTTGCTCCTTATGAGAGTGGGTTATTCTCAGTAAGCCAACATCCAGCAAACAATGAGTAACTAATTGAAGTCTAATGTTAAATGCTAAGTAACATTACTAACCGTTACTATAGCAATTTTTATCTACTTACTAGATGGTCCGCCGGTTGACACATAGTCATGGCCCACCTTTAAGGTCTATATCAAGTACATAATTATGAATAAAAATGATCCAGCTAATAATAAAGTTTTTACGAACAGGTGATTATAGACAACGCGTACAACATTCCTGATTTGGACTCACCGGTCCGGATGGTCAACCCTGCGACGGAGCTGCTGATAGCTTTGTCTCCTGAACGGACCTACACCACTCCCGGAATTAGGTCTTTTAGTCCTGACCAAAGGCAATGCTATTATAGCGATGAGGTGAGTGATCATCTTCTTGCCCCCGTCTCATATTACTTCGGGTCGGCGCAACACGTTTTTTGCCTCTATTCTCTCCTGTCAGCCGTCATGGTAGATAAAGTGACATAGATATAATACTCTTTATTAAGTACAGCATAGAAATAATGATACCTTCATTACAGTGTATAATTTAAGCGTAGGGTCTGCCAGGCCTGCGGGACTGTTCGAAAGAGATGCCGTGGCCTTGGAACACAAAGAGCAAAGAAGGAACATGGATGGGTTTTAGTCAGTACAAGTCTGACACTCCCTTCTGCTCCGCCCAGAGTATTTGATGATTCCCTACCCAAAAAAAAAAAAGTGTAGGGTAACAAAATGACCGATTTTATCGCTAAAAGCGATCTTGTAAAGACAATCCTTGGATGAATTCAAGGGAGGAGGAGAGACAATAGTGAAGGTGGTCTGTGGTGAACGCTATCAATTACTTCTTTTTCTTTCATATCATTCACCTCCCTATCCATCCATCAACATTCATCATAGTAGTTGAGGTAAGATCTTGTCATATTTAAAAGGTTTTTCATTATTTCCTCCATTATCTAGTATTAGAAGCCTAAATCCATTGCAGGGTTTGGGACTCCCTTCGACTTTTTATCTACTGTTATTTTGGCGAAATAAATGAATAATAATGCTTTATTTGTACACAAAAAAACAACCAAAATAGTACAATGAGGTTACTAAAAATAAAGTTGTATAATAGAGACATAGTTTAGTTTGGCTTGCAAACTAGGCAAAAAGCCTGTGTCTTAGAAGCCAAGAGCCAAAATAAGCCATAACTTAAAATAAGGTGTCCAGCTCGTATCACAATATCCTTTCACAACTACATTCTTGATGTCTGAACACGCCCTTTCTACTACAAGCTGTGCCGTTACTTGAAATTTTGAGCCGTAGCAAGGAGTAATGTTCCGATATGCGCTAGATGTGACCAGACCTAATTCCACTGTAATCCATCAGCTGTCTGTCCGGAGTCTGCTATTTGACTTCTAGAACAAAATATTGTTTTGACGTGGCAAAATACTGGAAAACGACGGTAAATTGACTTGGTTTCATAGCGTTAATATTGCTTTAGGTAACATCGGTTCCGTGAGACATTGTAAAAGCACAAAACAACATGACCAATCAAAAGAATCAGGTGTCTACCATATCAGGGAGACATCAGGGTTATATTTCCTTAATCTCATTTGTCTTTCGATTGATCTATTAAAACAATAAGATTACCGCGATTAATTTATCTGTAAGTAACGCACTTCGTTATTGACGCACATACAACAGATACGGAGCCTTGGCGATTTACCTATCTCCCACATAATCATCAAATTATATAAAACATAGGCATCAATGCTAATTGTAATTAATTACTGACGCATTTTCTTATTTATTTTACGTAGTGGTGTCATTATGAGGAGTTTCTTATCAGTGGCTCTCGAACATTATGACATATTTTTTTTTAATATTTTTATACGCAAACCCCTGCGTAGGGAACTGCAGCTGTTTTGGTATGGAAAGAAAAATTCGAGTGCGAGCAGGGTTTGAAAAATTAGTTTGGTATGGCGACTTCTATACAACAGTGATTTGGCTGTAATGTCAACGTGTTGGTTTATGTTAGTTCGATACTTTCTCAAATAGATGGCGCCAACGTCACCGTAAGACGTTATTAATGGAATGAAAATTTCGAGAGCTGTGAGCAGGGTGCGATGGTCTAGTTGGTTAAGACGTCCGGTGTACTGAAACGGAAGTTCGCAGGTTCAAACCCTGCTCGCACTCGAATTTTTCTTTCCATACCAAAACAGCTGATTATGACATTAGTCAGCGACTGTTTACGAATAGTACAGCTCTGCTCAGCAGTTCAAACCAGTATGCGAGGTGAATAACTGCGCGCTGCTCTGCGCTCGGATTGTGAAGCTCCCTATCAGTCGCCAACCATGTTTCTTCTAAAAGTATAGGGACGGTGTGGTGGCACCAGCTAGTCTGCGGTCTACTGTGTGGGTGCTGATATTGAAAGAATGATGTGGAATCTAGAAAAGCTATCTACTCCGCGAATGCTAGGATTTGCTAAAAATACTTTAAGTAAAATAAAAAAATCAATAAAAAAAATTCGTCAATTTAGCAACTCTGGGATAATTGTTTTGACTTATAAGTGGGTAAGTCTACGTGATAGTCTCAGGGTTAGGTAGGTACCTATTAATAGCCGCACGTGTTGATCAGCAAGGTTCAGAAACGGTTGCCGAGATCGATCCATCGACAGGTCACCTATAACATACCAAGACTCCTTCGCGCCTTGGAAAAAGGCATCCCGGCTGTCATTTGTAGTCTGTAAGCTTGAAAGTTTTTTGGGGGTATGGAGAACAGGGTGTAAAGTTCTTCATCCCCCATAGAAAAGGGAGAATCCTCCGACCAGACGGGTGTTATGTCTGGTGTGCTACTGCCCGACCGTTGTTGGCGGGTTCTTCTATATAGTCGCGAATAACATTACCTGCGCGATGTAGGATTTAGGCGTATTTCACAGTTTAGTTCCTCGTCTGTGTCATAGATGGCGCTGTAGTACTTTTTGTAGTTCCTCTACAGTCTAACAACCACTTTAACCAAGCGATTTCGTGTCGTCCAGTAATTGTGGAGGTCAGATATGCGGTCGCTTCATGTAAAATACTGGTATTCAGCAATTTTCGGCTGGACTGGAAACCGACCTAGTAAAAAGGGTGTAACAAGACCCTTAACGAAGCCGAAAGGCGCTTGTTCTTTCAGTCATTGCGACCTTCTAGTTACGGAGATATACGGGGTCAGGGTTCCAACTTTTTCTCAACTTTTTTTTTAAATACATGTTCTTAATGTAATTTTTCCTCCACGACCCCCGTACTATTCAATCCATCCATCAGCACGATGTTTGGAATGCGTTACGTTGAGTCCTACCGTAAAACGAGATTTTTTACCCCAAAAAAAAAGTCGTTTCCCAGCAATAATTTTTGCGTAAAGTTTCTTAGTTTGATGTACATAATGCTTGATTGACGGCTTCGTGAAGGGTCCTTTTACACCCTGTATAGGTAGTTGGGAAAAGGTTGGGCAGGTGACGAGTGGATTTTGATATGTTCTTAGCAACCATAATATTACATATTATATTCTACTGAACTGTGAAACTCGTAGATGTAATGAAACAACGCTTCGTCGCGGGCCGGCGAACCGCGGTACTGTGCACCCACGCCCAGGCCCATGCCGCCCCACTGCCGCACGCCGTACGGCGACGTGGGCGGCGGGTAGGGCGCGCGGTAAGTATTTGCGATACTAATGAGATCTTGGAAAGCAACCTTCGACGGCAGGAAATCCGCCAAATCTACTTACAGATAATAATTGTTTAATTATATCACTAAACTTGTACACAACATAGATATCAATTCTAACAGAAGGTACTGATACAAGTACATATTCATGTAGAAAGACGAGCTGAAGTCAAATAATTGCTTATTTTTTTTAGATTTAAATATAATTGTTATTCTCTTTAATTGAATGCAAACCTAAACATAGTTAAAGACTTCAAAATGTTAGATATGAAATTCCAGTTTTGACAAATTGCCTCATTCAGAGGATGTCTCAGATATATTTTTTTATATATTTCTAAAACACCACCTCTTGTAGTATTCTGAAGTTATGAAATGGGTTCTTTGATGATGAAATCTGTTTTTTGAAATTGTTTTTGGTCAGAACTTTACGAGACCAGCAGGCATCAAAGCATGACGAAGCTATACGTCAGCTATTAGTCTTTGAAATGCCGCGTTTTGGGGCACGCTACCAGAATATTGATTGAGATCCCGAAGATAGTTTTTTAGAGTTTCTTAAGAGACTTCTTACATTTCTAATTGCTAATTTTACAATTTACCTAAACGGCAAATAACGGAAATGTATTCTATTTATTATAAAAGTATAGGATGTTTGTGAGATGAAAAAATAAAATCCCAAATTGGGTCTCCGTGAGTTTTTGTCTAAACATGCATTGGGAGAATCATCATCATCATTTCAGCCGAAAGACGTCCAACGATCGCCACATTGACCGGTCCCGTGCGTTTCGCATCCAGCGGGTCCCCGCAACCTCCACCAGGTCATCGGTCATTGGGAGAATGATTCTTACAAAATAAATAAATAAGTTATCTAAAATTTGCTTAATTATTATTGTAGTAGAGAAAACTAACTATTTTTTTAAACAAATATTTGTTATTTCCAGCAACGAACTATAAACATGCAATTTTCAACGAGGAACCCTTGCAACTTCGCGTTTTTTTTGCTCTTTTTTATCCTTAATATCCTTAATAAATATTTTTTTACTGTTTCTGTGTAATGTTTTCAGGTAAAAGTTGGTAAATTTCGTCAATACTCCTTCCATAACTGCATGGCGTATCAGAAAGTGGAATGGTTCAAGAAAGTTTGTAACTGTACACCTCTGTCGTTTCCCAGAGAAGGTAATAATTTCACACGTCTAAGGCGCGATTTATACAGAAACGGTGTAGGGCAAAGGCGCGGCGCAGGCCTGGAATTTATAAGGAAACTAAAGAACGGCGTGCCTGCACCGCGTCGCTTTACGACACGTCGCCTACGTACATTTTGTATAAAAACGTTTAAAGCGGCAACATGACTGAGCTGCGCCTGCGCCGCGCCTTCACCTTACGCCATTTCTGTATAAATCACACCTAAGGTATGCTACACTCTGCCGGGGCTGCGGGACTGTTCGAAAGAGATACCGCGGCCCTGGAACACAAAGAGCAAAGAAGGAACATGGATGGGTAATAGTCAATAAAAGTTTAACACTCCATTACACTCCGTCCAGAGCGGAAAGAGTCATTTGATGATTACCAATTCGAAAAAAAAGAAGGTATGCTACACTGTTCGTGCCCCCATAGCTGGGCGGCAAATATACATTAGTTTTTCTAAACCTCTTATTCATAAATGTAAAAGATCTGTTGTTTTGAATGTTAAATGTTCTAGATTGTCGCATAACTTAGCTGTCATAAGTTCATAACATGTTCGGACCAAATCTTTTTTCTATTAGATTTATGGCAATTTAATAAGACGTTAAAGAATTAGTACTTGGTAACCATTCATGTCGAACTGCCTTGTTGTCCTAGTGATCGCAAACGCGACAGCCGAGCAAGAGGTCTTGGGTCGATTACCAGGTCGGGCAAGGTACTACTGACTGGCGAAATGTGCGTGCATAATTAGGTACACCACTGCCTAACTCTTAGGGGATTACAGGCGTGATGATGTTATTTGCTTGTGATATTAATTGGGATAAGTGAACTAAGCATTGTTTATTATAACTCATACACCACACAACCTCACTATTCAATGTTCACACTCGCACCCATACTCACTCATACACTCATACACTCACACAATCACTCGTGACACACATACCACACGAACACGCGCAATCTGGCCTTTTCTCTGCATAACGCTCATTCATTTGCAGAGCTGTTTGTATAATTTTAAGTTACCCCTTTTATTTTTAGTCTTGCATGTTTACATTGTCTACATTTCAATTACATAAAAAAATAATAAGTGGAAGTGCGGAGTCTCCTAATACAAGCAATTCCTTGCTTAAAAGGTGACCTCCAATAATATGTATCTAAACGCCCATTGTAATTGAAATAAACATTTTAATTTTTGACTTTTTAATTTAATTTAATACGTAGCAAAAACATTACGAGGTACTCCGACTGAAAGTGAAAGGTCACAAGTTCACAACAATCATTTGCTCAAAGTACGCATTGCCCTGCTTTAGTGTCTCATTGCTCCAGGGACATGAACTACACGGATTTTCAATTTAGTGGTGTGGTTAGTTGTGTACTGTACAGTACGAGGATTAACAGCCGCAGTAGTTTATAATTAGGCAAATAGGCAGTTTGTTAGAGTTAAAAGCTTGCTGTACAGTACCTGGTACATAAATAATATGGCACGCCTAGTTTTATAAAAAAAAAACTTATGTGCAATCATCATGCAGATGATACAGAGGCCATGAAGCCGATTTTTTGTCAATAGAATGACAGAAAATCGGCGAAATCAAGGTTACATGCTACAGAATGTAACCATGACTTCGCTCTGCGTACAGTGCTGAATGACCTTTCGATAGTGCATGTTGTGCAGGGCTGTGCACCGGTGATGTATTAATAAGGGAACCCACCAACTCGGCTATCAAGTTTTCATGCTTTATATGCTTACTAAAAAGGCTCGTGGGCTCTCGTACCATATTTTTAGTTTCGGCACCCATGCAAATCAGGTTTACGTAAAGGAAAAATCTTCACTTTTCCAAGAACCAAAAATATGCTAAAATGAGCGCAGCAAGCTTGTGATTTTCTTATGACCGTTTATATAGACAGAGAAGTTTGTTTACGGACTTAGAATAAAAGTTACAGATTTATTAAGATACCTTTGGGTGCAAGAGCGAGCGAAGCGGGCTCGAAAATTTCGTCACTGCGTCCCGTTCGTTTGAATTTTCCTAAATTGAATATTGAATAACGGAATTTAGTTGCTACTGCTGAGCTTGTAAACAACATATATAAATGGAATTTAAGGATAATGCATTTGTTGCAAGTTCTAAAGTAGCCACTAATTCCCGTTGCTCACCGAATATTTCTCGGGCAGTTTTGTTAAATATAACGTGGAAACCATTACTTACCAGCTAACTAACTGACAACAAATTAGTATTTAATAGTGGAACATACAAAATGTCTTTCACCTTACGTTGGTAGCAGAGCGTGTTTTTTGTATTTGGCCTGAGTAATGGGAGCACCCCACCTTGACCCAATGTGCGTAAGCTCATGCTTACCTTTGTTATATGAAGATTAACTTGTGTTTTGTTTTTCAAAATTTGAAAAAAAAAAGCACTAGTTAATCTTTGATGTTCCAAACTCAGAGGATCAGGTTGTGCGTTGTTAGTCAATAAATCAATGAATGATTTATTTTTTCGATTTCAATGTTGCTTCTTTAAATAAAGTTGTTTGTAAAAATGAGATCAATCCGATACCGCTCTATAGCGGTATCTACCGGAGCACGGTGTGGAGTCTTTTCTAAAACTCATTGTGCCATCAGAGAATTAATGAATAGTAATATGTATCTACATTTAGGTTTGTTTTCCCTTATTTGCTGTCCATTAGAGACTGTCACACCGTGCACCGGTAGATTCCGGTATATAGCGGTATCTACCGGTGCACGGAGTGGCAGTCTTTTTAAAACTCATTGTGCCATCAGAGAATGAATGAGTAGTAATATGTATCTACCTTTAGGTTTCTTTTTGCTTATTTGCTGTCCACTATTTAAATTGATAAAGTTTGCAAATTATTATTATTTTCCAGAATCTTACCGGATTTGTAATTTCAATGACATGGATTGTTTAGATACTATTTTCAGTAAGTATATAAATGTAGATAGAGCTACTGATGATTCTAACCAAGGTTCTAGGAATAATACATTCCTATTGAATTTGTTGTAGACGAACAAGAACATCCCAATGTTACAACAGAAGAGAAAAGGAGCCATCTCCGATGTTTTCCGGAGTGTGAACATTACGACTACCCTCTAGAAGTCGCGCTTGGGAACCTGGCAGACAGCGTTTATCTCACCGGACTTCCATTTTTGTAAGTATTTATTATACAGCGTGTGTCCGAAAGGTGTGGTCGTATTTAAGGATGTGGCCAATCAAAGTGAACAACTCTTCATGGGATCAACATCGTCGCCCCATAATTTGAGTAGGTGTTCAAGTTTACCAGTTCCACATTCATCGTTTTTTAAATTTATAGTATTCAACTTCCCTTTCAAACTCATCGACCCAGCGCTCTTAGTACGATCCATCATCATCCGATAGTTTGATACTTTCATGACTGCAATAGCTCGTTCATCTTTGTTGGTTATTTTAAAATCTCGTCTAGATATTGATACAGACAATACATAATATTTCTTCGATATTGTATGTTCATATCTTGTTTCATTCCAGTGATGACGTCAATATAAAAAATCGATCTCTATTGAATGTTTTCTTCAATGACTTGGTATCTACCAGATATAGACGGGATGTTTATTTGAATTGGCAAAATATTCTCGGTGAGTATTCAGCTGGGGATGACGGATTTATTCAGTACTTACATGATTCTTCGTCATTATTAGGTTTGGTTGGAAAATTACTGTAATATCTTTAGACGAATTTCATTATAAAAGTCAATTACTTGGTACTGTTAGTGTTGTATAATTAGATGGTACTTTGAAGTATAAATAATTAATTATTATTCGTAGCTACTTTATAATTATAGTAATTACCTAACGTGGTTTAATTTTATGCCGGCTCTTGTTATAATGACGTATTAAATCTCAGAGGTTTTTATAAAACAAGTAAATTCGACTGGCTCATTGGTTTAGTGGTCGCAAGCGCGACTGCTGAGCATGAGTTCCTGGGTTCGATTCCCAGGTCGGGCAAAGTGTTATTGTGTTTTTCCTTCTGGAATATCTCCTTAGCAGCCACGGAGTCTGGATTTGTGTAATTTTTAGGCCCCTTTTACAAAATAATTGGCGAAATGTGGGTGTCCTATTAGGTAAACCTCTGCCTAAGCCTTCTGGGATTACAGGCTTTCGTTATGAAAATTCACAGTTACTTGGATTGAGAAGTGGTATCTTCAGTTCAAACTCCAAGACATATACCTACAAATCATTCAATTAATAAGAAATACAAAATGTCTGCTGCTATTGCGGTTTGCCTCATTCCATTGTATTTTCAGCTGCGTTCGGCGGTCTCCTCAGTCTCATGCTTGGCTTCACCTTAATATCCGGTTTCGACCTGTTACTGTTCTTTACGATCCGCGTGGCGTATGACTCCTGTGTCGACACAGCTGGCAAGTCACCGAACAAAATATACGTGAATGAACACAATACCAAGAAGACGTGGGTGGACAATGCCTTTATCAATCCGATCAATCGGAAGACTTTAGAAAAATCTAAAAGTGATTATTTTGAACGTCCTAGATATTAGACGCTTTAATAGATTTTCTTGTATCGAACCACGTAATGTTTATTTCCTAAAACCTTCAAGTTCGTTCACAAAGAAAAACTGACACTTTTGTTGACAAATCACAGTATTTTGCTACTTGAACTAAATTCAAACACTGTTTTAAGCTTTCAAGCTTTACAACTAAACTAATACTGTCACTTACGGGATTTCTTCCGTGATTGTTCATTATTTTGAGCTCTCGATATTTCGGCGCTGTTGCAAACGCCATGATCGCGGGTTAACTGGAGAATGCAGGTGGATGGAAAATAAATTGTTAAGAGCAGACAAATCTATCTACCCTCTTTCTTTGTCTTTAATATCGGGAGCTCAAAATAATGAACAATCACGGAAGATATCCCGTAAGTGACATTATTAGTTTTGAACTAAATTGACTGTAAATACATATATATTTTTTTAAACTTTGCCCCGCATTAGGAATTTCTCCTGTATCGTGGGTGCGTTTACAAACATTTGAACTCACATACACAAACAGCCAGACCCGGAATAACTACCTGTAGATCATACAAATGTTTGTTCCGTGCGGGGATCGAACCCGCGCAGCCACTGCGCCAACCGTGCCGTCATTAAGTAGTCACTTGAGTGAGTAGGAATCTCTGAGCACGCGTTTTATCTAATCTACTAACACAGGCTACTTACGACATTTTTAGTAATAATAAGTTTAACAATTGCACAAAATATAGATGTGTGTTGTATGAGGTACACATGATGTATTTCCCGAATATCTTTTTGCATGAACAATGTAATATCGTTTTTAATTAATAAAAAGATTAAGGATAACGATAGACCTCGATTTAGGATGTTAAAAGGCTTCATTTTCTTTTTTTAAATGAATATTGTCAATAAACACTTGTTTGAGTACTTACAACTACTTGTACAGACGCCAGCACATCAAGCTAAACTGTAAAATTTTCCCAATCAACCTTGAACCTAATGCTTTAGCGATATAGTTGAAAATCTATGAGATGAGATTTTACAGATTGTAGTAGCTTGATGTGTTGCATCTACTTACATTATTTGTTCCTCACAAATGCAAGTCTATCACTTGCATTGCGTTTGTGTAAGTTCGTAGGCTATCTATTATCGTAATATTTACACACTCATGTCAACATTTAATAAAGTTATAGCGAAAGTGACATTTTGTTTTCATTGTACTATAAGGTTAGGGTTCCCAGATCTATAAAGAAGGAGTCCGGAGAAAATTCCGGACATTTGAAGTAAATTCCGAACATTTGAAGTAAATTCCGTACTTCTTTTTCCTTGCACCTCCATGCAGTATTATATACTGCGATTTCTGTTTCAAGATAAGAATATAAAAATAGAGAAAAATTTGTTGCAAAATTTGCTTAAAATAAACGCTACTTTCATTATATTAACCTAACCAAGTGATTCCTACGTTATTTATATAAAAAAAGATTAGGAATGTGTACTGTGTTTTACTTTTCTTATTTTTGGGAATTCCTGACGTTTCCGAATTCTCCCTGCATTCCGGACACTGAGCTAAAATTCCGGACGTATGGCGACCCAACATAAAAGTAACGATTACTTAGTAGGCTAAGTACTTACAGCATTGCCAGACTGTAAATGTGGGGACATTTTTATCTTTATCTTATCAGCTAGCCTTGTGGCTCAACGTGGACCCACTGAGGAAAGCAGTAATCACCACATTTCGCAACCGGAGGGAATTTCATGCTTTCCTTGAAATGGGTGCTATTCGAGCTGTCCGTGTATGACCATGCTTAGCAAATACCCTTTAATATACAACATTAGTTTTAGTATATACGAAACCTGAAACATGTGTCTAGTATTTTTATGTAAAGAATCTATGTACAAAATTTCAAAACTGTATCATGAAAAATCACAAAGTTATAAGAAAGTTCTGTTACCTGGTTGTCCGCACAAAAACGTGGGCACCATGCAGCGCGCCTGCGCGCGCGCCTCCTGTGTCGTCTTGAGCTCGTTGATAATAATAATTTGGCAGTAGGTACCTTATTGTACATTATTGCGATAGGTACTTAATGTCGCTCAGTGTCCAAATAGTAATTAAAAAAAAAAAAATTTGGGACTAAATATAACATGGTTTAAAAATTATTGCAATCGATTCAGTTACTTATTCTGAACAAACTATATTCAGGTTTCGGAAATACTAAAATAATGTTGTATAAGTTGTAAAGGAACTTTATATAGAACGCATAATATCACAGCGATGTTTCGCCAGTTTTGTTTAAGTCGCTGGGAGAGCCTTAACCAGGCAGAAATTCAGCTGGGATTCTTGGAATGGGTGAACTAGAGCTAATTTATAACAATGGCCCTGGACAAATTTCAAATTGATTCCGAAACCTTGCGGTCCGAAGTGGGTTGTTTTCGAACTATTTAACTGTCTTTAGAAATCCCACACCCGGCCCCGGCTGTCATTTGTAGATCTTTGACAGTCATTACAGGTTAAAAATCAGTGGCTCGAAAATCTGCCAACCAGTCTTACCAAAGGGTATCAAATTACACAGTACTAACTGGGATTTGGACTTCAGATAAGCAGTCGCTCCATTTAAAATACTGGTAATAGACTGGAAGCCGACCCCGTAGTAGTTGGCATCGGTTTCTTCGAGGCAAGAGTGCTCCACCGCCGCATCATCGCTTCAGATCGGGCGATTTGCGGCTAAACGAAGCCTAGAAGTTGAGAAAAGGCTAGAGGCAGATTATGATCCACCTTATGAATAACGCAACTTATACTAAAGGGTGTTTTGCTAAGGCTGGTCATATACGGTCAGCTCGACCACGCATTTAGTAATTAAACAACTTACACGGACCGTTCGAGCAGACATTGTCAACTGCTCAAGTAGTCATTTTCAACCACTGGAGAAGTTAAATTGCAGTGGCAATATTGATTTTGAGGAAGTAGCACTACTGCTGATTTTTTACAGGCGGATACGACAGCAAAGTCAGCTTTGACAGTTCTAAGTCATTCAATTTTGGAATTAGGAGACTATCATGGACACTGGAAAACTGGCCAGTCCAGTCCCGTAACAGAACAGATGCCTGTGGTGCCACACGATGCGTTGCCGGTGCGATGACACTGCGTCGTTCTACATAAATATAAATCAGAATGTCAAGCCACACGGTGCGTTGAAACGACGCGTGACCACGCAACACGGGCGCAGCATATAAGGGTCCAATTGCTAAAGAGACGAAGTCTGCGTTGCTCGTGTGGTACTCAAAACGGTGAAAATATAGCGTTGCGACGACGCAACGCACCGGCAAAACCCATTTCGCTTCACTCTATGTCTTGCAGCCACATGACTGCACGCACGACGGAATGTTTTCATGCTGATGGACGATTGTATACTATGCAGTCGCAGCTTGAAGCGGTGCCTAGGTCATCACCAGAGATCGGAGTAGGTGAGATTATTTGCCTAAACTTCAAGGAAATGAGTGACATGTGAATAATATCTCACTATTCTATCCCGGAATTCTTTTTAAGTTCCGGAATAAAGTATTATTTTTTTTATTTGGCACAAGCCCACCGCACTATTCCCAAACTACTATAACTCCTAAAAGCCAGAGTATAAAAGTGGCGACCACCAGAAAGCGCCGAGACAATGAAGCTCGACGAAGTCCCAGAGAAACAATTTAACTGTCTTGGAACTCGCAATGAAATTAATCAGAAAAGTATAGCGGAGGAGTAGGAAAACCATAATTTCCAGTTCCCTCCATATCAGCAGGAGACAGAACCAAATAAGGTCAATAGGCACAAAGGGACGTTTACAATTGGGATAGGCCCAGTTGCTTAGCACCACGGATAAATATTATCTTTAATGGGTCCTAAGTTGTGAGCTGTTATATTTGATTGCAATTATAGGTATGGCAAAAACGCTTGTACGCACGGAAATTTGTTCAAGTTTTCGTTTCCGAAATAAAACTGTCAAATTAGGGGGACTGCTGCAATCTGTCCGTGTAAGACTGCCCTAAGGTTTTGAGTGCGTACGTAATCAAGATAAAAATAAGTCGAGTGTTGTATTTTCCTTGTAGATTGCACGGTTTCCCCCAATGATTTGATTTCTGTATGAAAATAAAAGTGAAATGATAAATTCAACACTTAATTAGATTAAATTGTTTAAATGGTCGATATTCTTAGTCAAGAACTTCTTTTTAACGGGAAACGGTAATACTACTGTAGATATTTAATAGCATTCCACTCATTTGTATTCTTTGATCTTTTGTTTATTCAATAAGAAGGTTATGTAATGTCTGACCGAATCAAATTCCTTATTTACTTTGAACATATTTATTAAGAATATAAGCCCTGTTTGCCGAATAAATAAGAAATGTATGTGTTAGTAGTAACACACAAATCGGTTCGGCACAGCCGAACGGCAAATTCAAGTATCTATAGATATAATGTTTGACAAATTGTGCCGATGTGTGTCAAATTGTGAGCGATGGTAGACACTGGACGGAGGTTTTCGATGGACACGAGTCGAATGAATGCTGAACATGTGCTGAAATTGCTTCGGGTCGACTTTCTTGGTAAAAAATACTGCGGGATCCAATGTACCGACAAGAACAAATGTGTAGCACTCTTTATAGCAACGAATAACCTTCCCAGTAAGTTTTAATACAGCATTATGTAATCGCATGGATTACACACAAGTGCAGATTATGATGCCAGTAAATGCTAAAGGACCACGAAATTCATATAATATAGTGATTATAATGACTCACAAAATAAATTGCAATTAGCAACGTTTAGTAACCTTTAAAAAGTAAAGCTCTTTCGTTTGTTCTATAAAACTTTTTCTTTAAGGCACTAGATGAGGTCATTCACCGTGATGAGCTAATAACTTCATATATTGCGTGAAAACACTTGGAACTTGCACATCATAAAAAACAGTACTATCAAAATAAGTTTGTCACCTGTCCACGGTGATAAAGTAGCAAAATCAAAATCGAAGCATTTTTTTCAAGTAGGCTAGTTACAGGCACTTTTAAATTGTCGAAACAAAGACAACAATGAAATAAAGCTACAGTCCCAGTGACAAGGCACATAAACTGTGAAAGTACCTACTGTAGTTGCCCATTCCCTAACGTAGATCTCTTTGGAGGAGAACGGGCAAGAAACTCCATGGACACTCTTTTAAATCAAAATAATTTACAAAACTTTGGTTACATCATTCATGATGAGATGGTACATTATGTGGGAATTCTTCATTACGAAATGAACATCATCATAATCTCCGAATGTCTTCCAAATCTCATTTTCAAGTTTCAGCACAGAGTATGTATACAATATATTTTTTTTGTAATGGAGCCGTGGGAGTAATGACCAACTTTCCACACTTGCGTCATACTGTTTTCGTAAGTTTAACCCAATGTTAGAAACTTACCACAGCGTTTTAACTTATGAATTATCTGACTCCCGACTTCGTACAAGATGATTACGCTTAACTAGATTAGTGACTAAATAGCATGAGCAGTTAATAAGGTCATTGTGTTAAAGTATTAGCGAAACTAATAACCATGAACCTATTATCCTAGCAACACCACAACGTTCTGTCACATAAAAGAATATGATGACTAGAATTCTGACTTGCCTAGAGAACGGTGTTTTTCGTTTATGAAGAACTTACTTTGGTAATCATGAGTTGTTACCCCAAAAATATGTCAAAGACATTGTTTGTGAATGATTAAACATCTGTCATGTTTATAACAGCAGTGTAAGTACTTCTTCGAGTGTCAATGGTAATCTTATTGGATTCCGCCCAGAATTCGGCTTTGAGTTTATCGTCCCCAGTAGCGTCTATCAGTTTCTGTAACGTGTATACCTTCCACCGGACGCCCAGGTCAGTTCGTTTTACAGCGCAGCATTAATGCTCCGGGGTAGAGAGAGACATGTGAGAAGATTTTCTTTGCATCAGTTCGGTCAGACTGGGTCAGGTGTAAATATTTTGTGTGGTATTTTCGAAGAACCATTCCAGTTTTGGTTACAGTGTTAATCAGTGTTTAAATATGCATGAGTGAAGTATTTGAATAAAAACGTAAGTAGACCGAGAAGTATTTAACTCTTGTTTTCTAATGTTATTATAAAAAAAGATAAATACTTACATAGTATCTACCTATTTAGCCGGATAGAACTAAAATCCGTGTCTATTTCTGCAGCATTGTTTATATGCTTTAGGAAAAATAAATGGTGTTCTGCCACGTGTTAATATTCTCGCAGAAGTACGTGGTTGCATTTGACTGCAATAGCTACAAACGCGAGTTATCGACCTCGTTTGATTATATATTCTGACTAATCTTAACAATCACTGAGTGGGCACTGGAGTGGGTTCCACCATCACTGGCAGCGTTTTCATCGAGAGCGTCCGCGATACAATCATGCTCACGCGCGTGGCAGGCCGCCGCGGCTATTGAGGAAAATATGAGGAACATATCGGTGAGAGATTGCATTCTTGTACACAAACAACGTGCGTGTATTACTGACGTATAATGTAATAACTGAATTCTACTAATCGCTACAAAGGAGGCTCTTATCAAATAAGATTATCTACTTAAAAACCTCTGCCATTGATATCTTTCTTTCAGTGTCGTGAGATCCTTGGTAATTGCGGAGTGGCAGCTATCGCTCTAATAACGTAGATATTTAATGAACAATAATGTTTTATTAACTTAACACCTGTCTGCTGCTGCCGCCTTGTCAACACAAAGCAAGTCGATCTGAAGTGAGTACACATTCGCAAAGTATTATGTGTTCGTTTATTTTATCTCTATATTAAGAAATAATTGTGTAGTTATTTCTCTATTAGCCCCTAAGACAAACATGTGTAGTAATAAATAGGCTATCGACTGGTAGTTAGCAGTTTATATCTAAAATGATTGTTATTATCGTGGACTGTCCGATACGCGACGTCCGTAACTATCAGCCTGTAACAAAGCGTTCCAGTAGCGTACTACATTACTATTTTCAATTTCAAGTAGCCACTATCTCAAAAATGATTATTTTTTCCCTAGAATTTGCTTTCGCGACAAACTAACCCGTTTCGAACACTTAATTATAACAGTTGCAACGCGAATACTAAAATTGAGTGACATAAACTAATTTAATAAGGGTAAACAATTAGATCCCACAGTTTTATTTGAGAAAATGATAATTTAACGTAAGTAATTAATAAACAAAATAAAAACTTACTACTATACTCAGTGACTGTTTTACTTTCTAAGAAACGTTTCGTCTTTCTTAACGACCAGGATTAGCAGCCTGTCACTTTGCTTGTAGTACGGCAATAATTACTCGTTCTTATCTTAATTGATGTAATCAATCAAATTCGACATGAATCTAGTGCGTCTATAGCGATAGGTACCTACAGAAAATGTGGTAATTATTGCTAAAATTGGTGTTTCTTATACTGTCAACATGACTCCCTTTTTAAGTACGTTATTACCTTACCTTGTTTACAGGTTTACGAAATAAGTTGTAAACAAGTTTTATATTAAGTGAAACATTTCTTCCAGTTCCATAAGTTTGGAACGGTCGTACGGAGAGTGGACACCATGAAACGCAACCTGTGGACCGTCCTGTGGGCGTTAGTCCTGGCTGCCAGCTGCACGCAGGCATTTGAGGACTTCAGTAAGTTGTTTTGTTAACATAAAATCACGAAAACACTTCCGCAGAAGTTTTTTGCAATATGGATGTAAGAAATGTTTAGGTAAAGGAAGGAAATGCTTACAATTAGTATCCCTTTATTCATTTATTGTGTAAATATAAGAATAGTAGTAGTATCCATTAATTATAGTTAAATTATATACAGTACTCGCTAAAGACCATTATTTAATGCTGAATTGTATCTTTATTAAATTCGGAAGCGTGTGCGTACTATATCGTGGCTCGGCTTATGTAGGTAGTCCAACAGCCCATCGATTACCTCAATAACTAGATAACATGATGTTCATTTTTTTGATAATCGATTTCCCGCGGGACACTTCACACAGTATTTGGATACTCATATGTAAAGTGTGGAATTATACTTACCTACGCTTTATTTTGTTTACTTACAGATGACACCGCGCTCAGCAGTTCTATACACCCAATAAGTAGAAATGGTAAAATCGTGTACATGAACGATGAGCTGATGAAGAAGTTGGACGATGAACATGTGACCTGGCACTGGACGCCGTGGCTGCGCACGAGGCTGGAGTTCACGGACGACGGCATCGCGCGGGAGTCCCAGTGTGCGGCTGGAGATTCCATCGAAAGTTTTCCTGATTCTGTCTTCACCGGTGCGTTAGTCTTTATCAACAGTTCTCTCTTCACGGTTGTCAAATAGAAATTCCATGAAAGAATTGATTCATTCACGTTTTATTAAGTAATTCCTTTTAAATCGTGTTACCCTTTTCAAGTTACAAAGGCATTTAATTTAAATTGCTTTGAAAACATATCTTCCGTCGAACGGTATTTTATTTTCGATCGGATAACCATGGAATATAATTTGTGTTTTGCGATTTCAGACGATCAACTGCGGCAGGGGGCTTTCCTTGTCTATGCTCTATTTGGTATTTACGCATTCACACTTTTGGCAATCGTGTGTAATGATTATTTTATTCCTTGCGTGGAACTTATTTGCGAAGACTTGAAAATTCCTCAGGTAAATATGACAAGCATTAATTTTTACGTTTCTGTTGGTGGTTTCTGTAATCTGTTTGCTACGCATGCACAAAAATTATTTGTGAACTTGATCTTTTTCTCTTCAGAATGTCGCTGCCGCTACATTCATGTCGGTCGCCACCTCTTGTCCCGAGTTCTTTGTCAACGTTATTTCAACCTTTCTAACTGAATCTGACATGGGTATCGGGACCATCGTCGGCTCTGCCATTTTCAACGCGCTCGGTGTTGCTGCCGTAGGGGGTCTCGCTGCTATCAGGGTACCTATATATTCTTTACTTTTAATACATAACAATACTGTTGAAAATAAATAGT
This sequence comes from Noctua janthe, assembly GCA_910589295.1. Taxonomy (NCBI): domain Eukaryota; kingdom Metazoa; phylum Arthropoda; class Insecta; order Lepidoptera; family Noctuidae; genus Noctua; species Noctua janthe. Next base: position 12,447,878 of record OU342552.1, read on the forward strand.
ACTAATTCTGTTAATGTTGATATTTGCAGCCTATACCATTAGAAGCAAGACCCGTCACAAGAGACGTGGTCATCTATATGTTTAACGTGAGTATCCTGGTAGCCTTCGTGTGGGACGGACAGATCGACTGGTATGAGGCAGTTGTGCTGGGAGTCTTGTATGTCCTGTACTTCATTATCATGTTCAACAGTATGAGAATGTTCGCCATCTATGACCGATTAGTGGCCAGGTACTTCAAGAAGAACAATCTAGAAGGTACAGTACTTACTAATCATTTATCACAATATTGTAGATATTTGAATACCTTTCAAATTTAAAACATTGAAAGTACCTTTAATAATTTTCAGTTGCGGAAGTGACTCCTACTGAAAATGGAAAGTCAGTTGAAGAAGGCGTTGACAACAAAGGGTTTACCGACGTTAATGTTGCGAATCCTGAAAAAGTGAACGTTGTAGATAATGGTAAGATGGTAATATCCTTGGATTATGTACCGAAATATAATTAAATAGTTCTTAATTATAATATGTAAATACATTTTACAGCTGAAGAAGATGTGGTTGTTAAACCAAAGAAGAGTGTATTCCGGTTTCCCAAAGAAAACTCGCTGTTGTATAGATGCTGGTGGATTTATACTTGGCCTTTGAAGCTGGTGCTGACGCTGACCATTCCGTCGCCGATGAGGTTCAAGAGATGGTACCCTCTAGCTTTCTTCATGTGCATTGTGTGGATAGGCGTTAACTCATACTTTGTATCCTGGAGCATGACTGTTATTGGTAAGTTCTTCTCAGTCAACTTTCTCACTACAGTGAAAAACTTTGTTTTAACATTTTTATCATTCATCTCTTAAGATCAATGGTAAAACCATTGCTACTATTTTATTGACTAGTTTGCTGCTTTTTAATTCATTGTCAAATTAAGGTCAAGACTCAGTGTATTATAATATTTTTATCAGGTCAAGGATAATAAACCCTATCTACGAATTATATTACATTTGTCCTGTAAGGTTTTTTCCAAGAAAGTAGCTAGCTGTATATCCTCCCTAAGCTAGATTGTCCTTGTTCGGACAAATTCGGTGTTGATGGGATTTAATGTGCTCAGAGTTACAGGCTTTATTCGAGACTGGACTTCTCGTATATTTTGGCGTACAAGAGGGCTGAAAATGACCCTGTACCGTGTGTCTAAAGTATTATTAAGTCTCGAAGCCTCAATTCCTTCAACACAAACTTAGTAACAGTTTGTGATTGAAGAAACTGACCGATCCGTACATAGTGTTTGCAAATAAAGCCTCATTACCTGTCTTTGGCTAGAAAATCCAGTCACGAAACTTGGATCAAGTAATTATTTCTTAACTGAATTCCTGATTGTATTTTAAGAAAATGGAAAAAGTATTCAAATTCAATTGCTTAGATCACGAAAGAATATAAACGTCGCAATCAATCCAACAGACAAAAGACCAGCTGTTATTACATTGAGCATTGAAAAAATAGTGTCGTGTACTTGGAAAAAAACTTAAAAGCTAACCTTGATCCAGCAAGAATAATCTCTAATGAAATTGCAAATTGATTATGACCGATGATCGAACAATTATGATAATTATTTTAATTAACTTGACCTTAGAGGAATTCCTAAAATGTTTATTTTCCATAAATTACTGATGTCAAGGATTTTAAAGATCAGATGGAACTCGCTACTTTATTATATATTTCATTTTATTTGTTTATCTCCCTTGTTGATTCTTGATAACATCGTAATATATGAACCTGAATATTCTATTAGTTTATTAAATAAATCCTCTTGTTTAGGACACACTTTCTTCATTCCGGAATCAGTGATGGGCATGACATTTTTGGCATTCGGTGGATGTCTGCCCGAAGCCTGCTCCATTTTTATCATGTCAAGGCGAGGTACGTACTGTGGGATTTCGTCAAGGAGAAATCTAATTTAAGATATTTTATTCATATCGTTCATTGAATTGCGTCTGCGAAAGTTTTGGTTGCTATGCGAATATTGCTATTATCAATCATTCAGTTTTGTTGCTCGCATCATAGTGCTTCACATTTTGTTCAGAAGCAGTTATATAAAATAAATTCCCAGATATTTTCATGTCTGATTTAAATATTTTCGTCCCCTAGCTTTGCGTTGTTATTATTATTTAGTTACTTATATCAGGTGGTCGAAATGTGTACGCAAGATGGCCAATCAAGCTTTAAATAACCACTTTATGCGGATCTTTCATTGTATAGGAAATCTATAAAAAGCGAGGCCAAGTTATACTGGAAATGTACAGCTTCATGTGCCGCCGTGTGTACGTGTGCAATTTCATATATTTTTATCTAAAAATATTAAAATTGACTATCTTTATCGGAAGCTGAAGATTATGTAGATTATGTGACCACGATTTCGACCTCATTAGTACTTACATAAATCTATGATTACTATAAGTAGATAATAAGTCTCATAAGAAGTATTTGTCAGCATGGATCATCTAACTTTTAGATAATATACGAATTAAGGAAAATTTACCTCGTTGTTACAAATATTAACAAAGACTGATACAAATGTAGACATTAAAATAAAGGAAGGGAAGCCCCCTTACATCCTTAAACATGATGGCAATAGCATTATTGATGTTGTCGGTATTAAAAGTTTATTTGTAGTGAAAACTAGCGTCAGAAAACTGTATTATTCGCAAAGACGCGATCTCTATACAAAATTGATTCACGTGTTTATGTATATTTTAGTCATATACAATTTAGCGTCAAGCGAAGCAATGCGAATTACTTTTTTTTATCTACCATTATTGATAACAGGATTTAAATAAAAATAGTATAATTTTAGATTATTATCTTTAAGTGTATCTCTTCCTTAATTCTTGATATGTTATATGTTTATAACCGTTTCGTTGATTAATCTGATAAGGTTCGATGTATTCATTCCATTTCTATGTTTGTTACAGGCGAAGGAGGTATTGGAGTTTCAAACGCTTTGGGAGCTAATTCTTTGGCGATTTTGTTTGCGTTGGGATTACCGTGGCTGATCAAGACCTTGGTTAACATCGCCCAGGGCTTGGACGAGACGGCCGTGCTCATCAACTCCGCCGGCATCGACTTCGTGGTGGGCTCGCTGCTCGTTGCCGTCGCCTGTTTGTGGATCACCTTGGTCCTTGGCAAATACACCCTCAGAAGAAGCCTCGGTGCCATTCTCTTAGTACTTTACGCTATCTTCATCACATTTGCGATCCTTGTCGAAATGGGTATTATTTTAAACAGGGGGGGCGTTGAAATATGCTGAGTAATTTGTTCGCAGTTTCATTGGATTAAGATAACTGAGTTAATCATCAGTAGAAGTTATTAATTCTCTTTGGCTTAGGCTATGCTCAGATGGATCACTTTACTTAATGACAGACAGCCCCAAAATTTGAAATAAGTAATTAAACGAGTATTGCTGAAACTTGCCAAGATGGCAATAGAATTTGAATAATTTCCTTATCTTTCTAGAATACAGAACATTGATTTTGTCGACTTTATCTTTTCGTAAGAGATTAAAACGATGGGGTTAAACACTTTCACCTCGCGTATAATGCAATGAGTCATTCAGAATAAAATGTAGATGGTATTAACATCTAATTGATTAAAGTGAAAGTGATATTTCTCTTAAATGAAACAAAGCAGAATGTTGCTTGCTGTGGTCCAAATGAGTGATGCCATGAACCAATAGTTAGAAACTTGTTATAGTTAAGACCAAGCGAGTAAGAAGGTACATTAGGAAAGAAAAAGGTGAGCCAGGATCTGATTATACGTTGCCGATTTTGATTTTAGTATTGGACTAAATAATACAGGGTGACTGGTTCAACGAGTTGGAGGATACATTGATCACATAATACAACTTTTGAGGAATGGAAATTCGGAATTAATTCTTGAAATAATAAAGAAAAATAATATTATGTCATGAACGATGTCTTGGGTGGCTGGATTACGAATTAATAATTGTTCTAATGTTACTTATTTTAAGTTGACCATACTTCGATGTTACTATTTCATCATTAAGCTGTCCTTGCGTAGTACGGAGTTTTTTTTTCTTTAAATGGCGAGTGCTCCTCCTTAGTTGAACCGGTCAGTTTTCCCATTGTTGTCTTTATTGTGATATTAACATACGTTGTGTTTTGGATCGACAGCTAACCATTTCTTAATTAACAAGATTACTTTTATGAAAGATTCCGTGTCCTTTTGCATTTTTAGAGTAAGTTATTAATTTCAATCGATTCCTACCTCGTATAAAATATTGTGACACTCTATTTTTGCGACTCATAGGACTTACGCACGACGGCCAATCAAGCTATACAATACCAGTTTATGCGGATCTCACATTGTATAGGAAGTCTATACCAAGCGAGGCCAAGTTATACTGGAAATGTACAGCTTCATGTGCCGCCGTGTGTACACGCCTACTACTAACATTTACTTAACTAATGAACTTTTAATAATTAGTGATTAAGTAAATTATATTTATTAAGCTTGTAACTTGTATTTTATATTTATGAATAATATTTATGTTGTTAAATAGAGTAAGGAACTATATTTTGTTACAAATAGAATTGGTAGATTTAATAAGGCATTTTTTTTCAAGACTTTGTGTTTTACCCGACTGGGGTTGGTAATTTACGCAGCAGTCATCTCTAGGAAAATACCTACATAAAGTCACGTCTTTCCCATGGCGGTAGTCAGAAATAACAGCAGCCCTTGCGTGTCTCTGTTGACAGTTCATAGTTACGAGTTTTGATATACAATGACAGTTCTGCACGGGTAGCGTCAGTTGAAACTAACGAGAATGGTCATAGTATATCAAAACTCGTAACTATGAACTGTCAACAGAAATACGCACTAGCCCTGCTGGACGCCGCCGGCTACATTTTGAGTAAATTGGAAATAATAGATAATTAAAAAATTAGGATAATAGCTACAACATTGAAAGTGGAATGAGTTCGTAATGTTTTATTACGTTTTACAGTTTGCGAGTTACATTCCGAGTATATTTCAATTATTATGCATAATTTTAATTACATGTCACTTACAACTAAATATCTTATGGCCTAGAAGTACAGATAAGGTCATACAACGTTGTCTCTTGTGTTCACTAAGCTTTCAGCCCCGGTTACACCTGGAAAATGTAAAATATACGTTGTAGTTATACGTGTAAGGAAACATTTTCCTTGACATACTTATTGAGTGATGGGATCCATAGATTGTATATGTACACGCCTGAAATAAATATTTAATATTAAATTATTTTTGGTTTTGTGAAGTTACTTAGATGAAAAGCTTTCATAGTAGCTTATCGTCGGTACTTTCTGCGACTAGGCTGTTTAGAAGGTATTTAAATATGCTGAAAAGATTCCTTTGAATTCAAAAGTTATTGTTCAAAAGTAATAAGTATTTATGAGTAATTAATATGGATGTTAAAACGGATACTATATGTATGCTTGTGCCAGATAAGATCACAATTAGCAGCTAGCTGTTTGCGATTTAAAATACTCAATCACTGATACATAATTACATGCTTAAATGTTTGTTAACAAAAGGTCGACTGCCGCTTCAATATCGGTAATCGGTACCTTACTACCGATGTACCACCAACAACATGTGTATGAACAAACAACAACACGTGTGTGTATGTGTGTGTGTGTGTCATGTATGTATTCACTGCCGATTTTCAGATGTTAGGCGTGGTTACAAGACTTAAAATCGGCCAGCTCTAAGTCAGCTACTAATTGCGAATAATATCTGAACGAGCTCAGCGTTAATTGTAATTAGTCAAGCTACATGGCTGGCGGTTATCGAGTGCAAAGTAATCGAATTGGTGATTTTAGGTATGCAACTTGATCAAAGTGAATTTTGATGAGAATTAGCGTTACCACCTACTGTTTCTAACGACGCTGAGTTCGAGCACCGCTAGGGGTCTTAATCTTAGTTAAAGTTATCTTACAGCTAATGAAATAGGTAAGTAAAACCGACCCAGTCAAAGGGTAAGTGTTACCAGTCATAGGAATGCCCTCGTTATTTGCCCGCAATCGTGACAAGTATGTCTTCGTGGCCACCACCACGTCGTGATTGGTGAAGCAGAATAGTATCGCCACGCACAGACCCTGGACACAAACAGTAAATATTTCATTATCCTGGTGGTCACCAGGTCATGATAGGTCTACTATCACCTTTGATAGCAGTATTGTGGGAGAGAGATGTTGCTAGACGTCCTTTATAGCTCTGTCATATTCCCACACTAAAGTGATATTTAAGTAATACCTATAAAAGAGATATAGGCTCAGGTCCTGAATCTGAACGCATTGCAATATTATCTTCGGTAGTCACAAAGAAAAGTTCAACTTTTTTGAATTGATTTTGAAAGAATCCACGCAAAAATATAAGCAACACATTCATACATATGTACTAAAAAATAGCGCTGTATAATAACATCTAAACAATCCACAAAAACCATTTAAAAACTACTGAAATTGATTCTATATTCGGTACAGAAAAAACGTTTGTTAGGTTTCCGTTATGAAAATTGCGCTGTAAGTATAAACTTGTTCGACAGTATAAATAACATTTTCAGAATAACTATTATTAAGTTGCGTTGTACAACTTTCTGTTCGCGTTGTGAAAATAGCGCTGTACAACTTAACAGCTTACTTGCTTGCTTTACTTACTTTACAGCGCCGAAATATCGAGAACTCAAAGAAATTAGTAAACATGGTAAATATCCCGTTTCTAGTGTGAAAAGGGATAATTACCATGTTTACTGATTTCTTTGAGTTAATTAATGATAATGTTAGTGACCATAATAGTTTAAAATCTTATATTGCTGTTCAACTTATTTGACAATGACGGTTCCGAGTTCGTTACGCTTCTAATGTAAAAACAATTTTAGGACTAAGCGATACAATCTCACCTGTAAACTTGTAAGGAGTGCTGACACAATCTGATAAGTTTTTTCCCAAGGCGAATCAGGCAGTGGCCGAAAGGGGAGTAACACAAAGTGCAGTCCAAACAGGGGTACCTGCGAACAAACGAAAGAACAATAATATATATTGGTCTACCTTACGTTTTAACAAGAAACGTAAGATTACAGTTGCAAATGTCCTATCCTATCTATACATATAATTCCTATCTTACACTTTCACATAATTTCATTGAAATCGGTGGGGTGAACACGTGATTTTTATATAATAAGAAGATATGTATGTTCTCAGGGCTAGCTCCATTCGCTCGATCGGCGAAAATAGAATACGTATTGTAATTGCTTCAGTTTATCTTTGCCGTACAACTAATAGGTAGGTACCTGCTACTAACGAATCGAATAACAATATTTCGACTCGGACAAGTGTGTTACTGTGTAGCACCCATCAGACCTTCGAGTTTCTGAAAGCTGACTGTAATAACAACAGCCAATCAAATCACTTGACATGAGTTTATTATGACATGTTTCTAATAGTCCTTTCAGAAACCGGGAGTCTGTTATGGAATCTTCAATTATAATGTCTTAGAGATGGATGGGTCGGCAAATGGCGGGTAGTCGCTACTACACCGCGCTCATTTCGGCGAAACCTTTGAGGTTAAGGCAATAATAGTTTGGTACATTCAGTCAAAAAGATGTAAACACGGACAAGGTTTTAGTGAAATGAATTGTTTTCTATGTTTTGGAGCTTTACATTGTAGACACAATTATGGAATAATGGTTGTAGACAATAACATGGTTCCTTGTCCATGTTTACATCATTTTGGGGCTGAACAGTTAAGACGATTATGTGACGCCCCCCTTACACAACCTCAGGCGTCGGGCGGCACGCGTGTCTCACTTGTTTCCTTTATCTGAGCACCGTCGTCGTGTCGCGAGTCGTATCGCAGTAACTTGTAGCATTCTCTTAGCAGTTACTTTCATTGTTTACTCCGCAGTCGCTTAAGCTCTTGACTTCGGTAATGGTACGTTTTTAAAGTCAGTTACAAACAAACATGAACTCAAGGAAGACCTTAAACTAACGAGGGGCAGTAAACCGTAATGATACTATGTTCCCGTGTTTTTATCTGAAATGTTGTTTAAAGTAAAATCACGAATTCATAACTCGCAAGTATAGTAGCGCATAGAAAGTTTCGTTCGCTGTAGCAGTGATTCTCCCTTTACGCAAAGTACAAAGAATAAGTTGGAAAAACGATCGCAAAGCGCTGCCTTATTTTAAAAATCTGAGAAATACTACAATAGCAATACGCACGACTCAGCAATTGCTCATAATATAGCAGATTACTCACTTATAAAAAATACGAATACCTGCCTTCTTAGTGAAAAGAAGATTTCGTAATATGGAGGTACCTACTTCATGAATTACAAATAGGATTTACATCTCTCTCGCACACACGCGAAAGAAAACTCTGTTCGTCTTTTACAATATTAGATAACCCGAGGGTTTAAAAGAAAAATGTTTTAATTTTCTTTATCTTAGGGATGAAATTATTAATTATGAGTGTAGGACATAGAGCATAGAACCTAAATTGGAATAAAAAGGTTTCATAACATTAGTAGAGAAGCATATTAGAGTATTTTTACTACAGTAAAACTATACACCGTGACTTTTTAGTCGTCTTACAACGGCAGCCCACTTCATGTATCCAATGAATACTAAACATTCACTAGACTCGAGTGCTGGGTAGGTATTATGTTCTCCCGTTTGACACGAAAACATCATTAACAGGATGTTTCATAATTTTATTATTTTTTTTTATTATTATTTTTCTTTGTAACTATTTTGAAAGATAAAAAAAAAATCGCGCCTAGAGCTATTTCATGTCACCCGACATGAAATAATAATAAAAAAATTGAATAAAATTATGAAACATCCTGTTAATGATGTTTTCGTTAGTCGTCTTACAAAGGTCGTGAACTCAATGTACCCGCATTGAGTGGACGACCTTTGTAAGACGACTAAAAAGTCACGGTGTATATGCTTAATAATCAGTCTTATTACCTGCTTAGGCCGATATCTATGTACAAGCGTTACTTACAGTTAACACGGGTCGGCAAGTACACTTGGGGATTCACGTATGTAACGTGCTAAGTAAAGTTTATAGATCTAGGGCTTACTAAATTAAACCTATTAGAACAGTATACTCGTACATAATATAGCCCCTTCGTTATTTTTTTTTAATATTAAAACAATTCACTCATTTTTTTACGGACTTTTGTTTTTTTTTTGTTTAAAATCCTCTCTTAAACATTATTTTCAGTGAGAAAAACAAAGAACAGCGAAAGCATAACCGTCTATAATCAAGCGGAACAAAGAGTGTTTTCCTTTTATCTGTTGGCCTATAACAATAACATCAGATTTTCAGGGGTTTGCAAGATAGGTTAAAAGAATGGCCCTTTACGGTTTTACACTTTCAATTATGGAGTTTTTGATATACTTTATTCTGTGCCACGTGGTAGATGGATACGGTAAATATATAGTTGAAAAGCGGTTACGCTTGAATTTTTGATTATTTAGTATAAGAAGATGCATCTATCGGGAATATAGAGCCCATACCTACCTAGCGCCCAAGTTTAGTGACACTTTACTGAGGGGGACAGATAGAGCTATACAGGACGTCTTGCCTCATCTCTTTCCCACACTGAAGTAACATTAAAACAGTACTGCTTTAAGACGAAAGCGCCTGGGTAGCCCGCGAATTTCTTTTGTTATGTTTTTTTTGCAACTTGCAGGTCAGTGGCAGGTTGTATGTTGATTAAAATATGATACGCCACCGTAACAAATATGGCTTAAAGTGTTATAATCATTAAAATCATCAATTCAACCCTCTAAGCTCCTTTAATCACGTTTTCATGAAATAGCCGTAACTTATTACGGTCGTGAATCATATTTTGTTCTACATACAGCTTGACACTGTCCAGCTAATTGGAAAAAACGTGAAAAAAAATAATTTCGCGGGCTACCCTAGCGCTTCCACGTAGGCCACCTGACCTGTCACAGTTATTTTACCTCTGATATTAAACTACTGTCAAAATCAAAATGTGGGCAGCTCTTTAGGATGCTGTCAAAAAAAAGTGAAAGTACGTTAACTTACGATGTCAAGTGTAAAATGTCAGGTCTGCTATAGGCCTCACACGTAGATAGGGTATTGAAAGCTGCATACTATGGTGAGATGGCGATAGTCTTTTACGCTATTGACTGAAATAGTAGGGTAAAAGAAAATTATACAGCCTTTTTTTGCTTGTGGAAATCCTCATAAATGCCTTCCTCCCTGGGGTTTGTGAAGGAGTCTGCCTGATTATTACTGAATAAAACTCCAAGGTTCTTCTGGTTCTTCGACTACTTCTGGCCGGGGTGCTGGAGAACTTGAGCAGTTCATGATAGACTCCGGCCAGAAAATATAAACTTACCAGTATTAGAGCGGCTCGCGCGGCCTTCCTGGCAGCCACAGAAGCGCGCCGTGTTGCGGCTGGGTGCAGCTTCGTCAGGAGTACTCGCACAACGTTCACTAGGAATACTGTAAGAACACACAATTGTTTTTATCAAGATAATATAGAATATGCAAAATGAAGTTAATAACTAAACTAATTCTTGCGAAAGTTAAGAGTTAGAGTTACTTCTTGTGTTGTTGTTTTGTTGCTATATCATCATTAGCCTAGCCATTTCCCAACTATCTCGGGGTGGGCTTTTAACCGGATGCATCTAAGTACCAGTATTAGAAAGTTATCACTATACAGGGCGGAAGAAACATCGACGCACAAACGGTTACCACGTATACAACATTATTTTTGGTATTTGCGAAACCTGAATATAGTTTGTTCAGAATAAATAACTGAATCGATTCCAATAATTTTTAAAACATGTTATATTTTGTCCCAAAATATTAAAAAAATGTCACAAGTTGGACAACGAGCGACACTAAGAACCTATCGCTATCATTTAGGTACCTACTGCCAAATTATTATTATGAATGAGCTCAAGACGACGCTGGAGGCGCGCACGCGGCTATGCCGCGTGGTGACCACGTTTTTGTGCGGACAACCAGGTAACAGAACAATCTTATAACTTTGTGATTTTTCATGATACAGTTTTGAAATTTTGTACATAGATTCTTTACATAAAAATACTAGTGACACACGTGTTTCAGGTTTCGCATTTACTAAAACTAATGATGTATAGACATTTTTCAATCAAAACTAAAAAAAAACAGCTTCTCCATTCACTTTGACCGTCTAGTGATTGCACTTTTGTAGGGAACAGCAGTTTATTTATTAAATTACCGATGAGAAAATTGACAAGGCAAAACACCGGGAGAGTCGGAAAGGAATGGGTGAGGCCATTTCCCAGCAGTGGGATAATAAATTAATAATAAAAAAAAATCGTTTGTCCGACGATGCTCCCACCCTGTATGCTCATTACTTATTTAGATAGATTTATTGTTCTTTTATCTTTCTCGTGTGGTTGTTGCTTAACCTGGTGTCAGAGTTTTTATGCCGCCCATGGGCCTCTGACTTAGCTTTACATGCCGTCCAGAAATATCTCTCAAGCACGCTGGTTTCCTCACGACGTTCTCCTTCACCGATGCAAGTGATCATCATACAATACGCTCGTGAATCCGAAAAACCAGTGCTGCGTGTCTTGGGTGTTCTTAAGTCCTATAAGTTGACAGATTTGATTATTGGAAATAGTACTGTTTGTCCATGGTTTTATTTAGGTCAGCTGTTCACCCAATTTAAAGTAGCCACGTGTCACCTCCGAACTTTTTTGTTTTTTTCGCAAATTGTATCCACGCGGATGGTTGGCGGGATTAAATTTGACGTTTTTAATGGTAATATTATACTAAATCTATAATTTACTTAAATCCCGTCAACATTACCCTGCCGTTGTCCCAATTCATCAAGAATTAAGACGATCCCACGTAAGACCATCCCACCAGATACCAGCCCTATACATAGAGAGAATTTTTCGAGTGGGCGTGAATAGCCAAATCCGAAACTATGAGGGATAGCGAAAAATATTCAAAGGAGTCTCGAGCCCGATTTTCATGAAAAGTAAAACTACATTTCTTATCAGACCAGAGTATTCAGTAGTTATGAAAATCACGAAAATTAAAAACCCACTTTGGACGGAAAAAAAGGTTTGAGTCAAGAATTAAAGAGATCAAGTTATGAATCAGCATGTTAATTATCAAGGAAGAAGAAAGAGAAAGATAAGTGAAAAGAGGGATAATAATAATAATATGTTAATTATCTAGATAATTTCAAACCTGGAAAATACCTTAATCCGGATATATTTAGGAATTCCTCTGAGATGTCGGTTAAACCGTAGACATGTGCTTCGGCTTTGACATGCTCTCTAACTAGCACTTGTAATTTATAAGTTGCACCCAAGTGAAAGGATTAACGCTCAACCATAAAAAACCTATCTTCTATCTACGTGCTAAGCAACGTTTATAGATCTCGACCTTAACCTGGGTTACTCTACTAGGATACAATACCTACTTCAATGTTAATTTGTGTACTTGTTTCGGACAATTATTAACTGACTGACTTTGTAAAACCTGCCTTTGGGGACGTAACAAAATCCTTCGAATTCTAGCCTTTGTAGGTCTTTGCAAAAAAAGCTTAATTGAATGTTAAATGCATGTAGGCAATAAATTACCTGTCTCTACTCTAGATAAAGATTGCAATTATCTAAACCTAGTAATGACTTCGGGTAGTCTGCGAGTCTTACGTTGGTTTTACTTTAGGAAAATACCGTCCATCTTGAAAAAATGAGCACTAATGAACTGCTCACAAAAATTATTCCACATTGAGCTTATACGGTTGCAGTCAATGATTTTATAAAGAAAGAAACCCTACGTTCATACTGAGCGGCGTTCAGATATCGTTTCGTTGTCAACTGCGATAGATAATACGGAAAGAGATAGCTGTCACCGTAAAATTGTAAAAAAACGTTAGATTATAATCTATCTCGCGAGATTGTAAACTGTCGAAAGATTGTGAACCGTAGCATACTGCTTACAATTTAACACATTATTTTTCGGTAAATTTTAATCTATCGAAGTGAAACCGTGAAATTGTGAAATGGCATGCGAAAATAATTTAAAGCTTTAGAATAAGTTATATAAAATTGTTGAATAGTTTAGTAACCGAATAGTGTCGAAACTTGTAAACCTACTAAATTAAATAGCAACCGTCACGCATGACTTAGCAGCATTTGTTCATTTTTTTGTTTTGTTGGCCACACCGCTTATACTGTCGGGGAAACAAATATAGAACCTTCACGAACAATCAGAAGCACACAATGTGACACGTGTCTTGGCAGCTATTTCCAGTTTAACTTCACTGTTGTTTCACCATACTACCATCATCTGCCCACCATTTTTCCAGCGAAGTATGTTAGGGTCGGCTTCCAGTCCAACCGGATGCAGTAACACCAGTATCTTACATGCAGCGACTGTACAGCCAGACTTCCACAACCCAGCTACTGGGTAATACACAGTATTTTACATGGCTTCGTAATACTGGTTGTCATACTTTCGGGGTCTAAGTACTTGTAGCGACTCGTTCACGCACTAAACGCACACTTTTATCACAATAACAAAACAGCCGTATGAAATTCGCGCACGTCTGCCTCTGACCTATCAGTGTTTGCATAAAGAAAGTTTCTTTGGGAAAGTTGTTTGTTATCTTGAGTACAAGTACTGTTTAAGTATCGGTCACTAATTACCAGTCACCTTTTATACATTACATATTTGCCAACTTGAGAAATACAGGGGCGATGTTATGTTACTCAAAATAACCCTAAAATAACAATAGAAATCATTGAGGGTGAAAAGTAAATATTTATTAGTTTCTAACCTAACCGGTTAACAGGTAAATGGGTCGAAAAGGTCAGTTGGAGTAAGGTTGCAGACTTTTAGTTGGTCACGTTTCCCTGTGCCTTGATTGTAATTTGTAGGTGTCCGCTACGCAACATACGGAAGCCTTCCAATTATTTTCAGTTAGTGTTTTCTGTGTTGTACCTACATACACGTTCAACTGAAGTTACTCAATATTTAGAAATGTTGGTCATATGTGCCATCGCGAAAACATATCAAGCGACGCAAGTAACACAACGCGACAAATATCAGGACATAAAAAAATATACTCGAATTCGCAATAAATACAGGGTGTAAAAAGACCCAACACAAAGCCGTTAACCAAGCATTCTGTACACCAACGCTTTTTTTGAAGTGTGTTAAATCACGGTGTCCGGAAGCGCTCAATGTAACGCACTCAAAACATTATGCTCATGGATGCATTGAATAGTAATAATATAGTCCTACTGACCGTTTTTGATCACGCGGCCAAGCTCAGCGGAGATTGGCAATCGGCGCGGGAGATAATAGTGCACAATTGTGTACGCAAACCCTATCCTACCCTTACTCTCATAGTCCGATGAGACGGCAATCCGACACGACCAGAGAGAGATCAGGTGCAGGACCAACGACCGTGATTTCCGAGGCATCATACCGGCAACTTCTAAACTCCTAGTCTGTCTAGTCTACTGAGAACTTCTTATGGAAAAGCCCAAAAGTACTTTTAACCGGGAATCGAACCCAGGGCCCCAAGCTTAGCAGCTTGCGAGACGAACGAGACCAACGGTATAGAAGACATGGAGGTTTTTAAAGTAAAATTATTTAACATTTAAAACTTGTATTTGTAAAATATAGTAGTTGTAATTTGTGGATTATAGCCCATTTCCTCTCATGGAGTGGAGGCCTGCGTCCCAGCAGTGGGAACTTTAATAGGCTGATTATGCTTATGCTTATTTGTAAAAAAAACGGGCAAAAAGTGTATTTCTTTATCTTCAATATCTCCGTAACAACAACATTCCCAGGGTATGGTCCACAGATGAGTACAATAAAATGATCTCAATGGCGGGGTGTTAAAACCGTAGACCTCTTACGAGTAACGAGAAGAGGGCGGCTTGTAGGCTATAATTTGACGGGTTAATTACTTTAATTAATACTAAAACTTGCTAATAATTCATTAAAAAAACATAATTAATGAACCAGCTTTACTTCGCGGCTTCGGCCACGTTGAGATTGGAAATTATTATAAAGTATCCTTTGTCCTTACCTAGATTAGGGACTAACAAATGTCATTTAAATCCGTTCAGCTCATGACGCGTGAATAGGTCGCATTCATAATACAGGGTGGAAGGTACACCCACGTTAAAACGGATGCCACGTATTCAGTACATCATTCTGTACCTGTTGTGGCCAACAAAACTGCAATACCTACACGGTCAAAATGTATGGAAAAGCCGTTTTTTTTAAATTACCTTTGAAAAAGTTTCTTTTTGTGGTAACCTTTTTAGCATCCCCTTTCGGTATCCCTGCCGCCTTTTATAGGTACGAATTAAGGTACATCTAATACTTATACTATGAAGAGGTAAAATTTGTTTGTAAGTTTGTGTGTAGGTTAGGGCGTAATGTTCGGAACTAGTGAACCGATTCCGAAAACTTTTCTCGAATGGGAGGGAAGCTACATTATCCCCAAGTGTCATAGGCTACATTTAAAACGTTCCCGTGGCTCCATGTCCATAATCGGAGCGACGCCGCGCGCAAAAGCTAGTAGGTTTAACTATCCGAAACAATGACTGAGGTTTTCAGCAATTAAATTATGTAAATTGCTCCATAGACTCCGTCAGCTGTTGTTGGGCAATAATTGGTGCTAAATATAGCCCGTAGAAACTCTTATCTCTCTTAAGGTTGTATTTCCAGGGTATTTTATGTTAACTTGAGATATGTGACCGACATTAAATTTGTAATTGGTTATGATTCAGTATATTAAATCATTTGATCGAGAAACAATATAGTTGCCGCGTTGTTTACATGACATAATCTATTTATAAATTCTCAGATAATACGTTCATTGCAGCCTTGATAAACTAATACTTATAAGTTTTCTTGATACATGAATGTAAATTTTTGCAGTTTCAGTGACTGTATTTTTTAATAACTAATTAAGTGAGAGTCCATGGGGCAAATTGAGCGCTGATTTTTTTGTTGTTTGTAGATATTTCTGTAAGTTTCCTTTTAATAATTGAGTTCAAAAGCATAGCGATCGTTACTATCTCTTTCATAGCTGTTATATCTCTGGGTTGCCACCGACGACGCGGTGAAATTGGCGAAATTCGGGGATAACAAAAAACAAAAATTGTCGTGCTTGCGACACGAAGAAGAGGAAGGTTTATCTAGTCAACCGTATACTGCTGAGCATGAGGTCCGCAGTTTGATTACTACGTACCGCGTCGGGCAAACTGTTATTGGGTTTTTCCATCAGGAATATTTCAGCAGCAGGCACGGAGTCTTTCCCCCTATTACATCGGGCATAAAACATAACTGGCGAAAATTGTTAATATTAGATCGACATAACCTCACGCCCAAACCCTGAAGGGTTAGTCCCTTCAGGGACTAGGCGTTGTGTTATGTCTTAGACCTAGAAGACATACCATCATTAAGTTGAGAAAGTAAACACAATATTCACACTCCCCCGTATTTCAAGGCTCTCCGAGTAAATTGGTGCACATTAATTGATATTAAGAAAAACGGGGCCATTTTAAGGTAGCGTAATGGCTTACGCGATGTTTCCAAGGGTAAATGAGTTTGTTCTATGGCATTTTTATTTAGCTCTGTGTTCATTATACGAATTCAAGCAAGCAATAAAGCTTTAGTACAAATCTGAGATTAAAAGTAAGAGAAATATGGAGTGGGTACCTACTAGGTGTTTTTTTTTTACTTGTAATATCCTACTGCACTGCAATGCCCGTTGCGTGCAGTTTGAGCAAAATCTCGATATTTTTATTTGTCTCTAATATTTTATTTATTTATTTATAATTAATCAACAAGTACTCAAAATGTTAATAACAATATTTCTTATGTTAGTAAACTATACATAAACTTACATAATATTACGATGTATTAATTATTAGGACGAGCAGCATTTTGGACATTTTTAAAGAATATTATCGACAATGTCAGGTCAAGGAACACTTCAGAGGAAAAAAGTATAATTCAGCATGAATATCCATTGTAAATTCGCGTTGTTCCCACCAGAACGACGAACAGGCGAACGAACGGGAATACACCAATGTTACGTATTCTTAAATTATTTTAGAGTGTCTATTTATCGTCAAGTCAAGTAGCTAAAGTCGGTTAGTGTAGACTGACAACTGCGTAACCGCGTAGGTCTATCTTTCTTTGCATTGTCGGCTAGTCTAGCCTCCTAAAAAGGCTTAATGGACACGGATAGCATCCTTGATGCGGCGAGTGCGCGACAGCTCCAACAGCTTGGTGGCTATAGTAGCCGACAGGATGGATAGTCCAATGATGTGGCAATAAAATTGTAATGTGTGTTTGTTTATGGACTTATGGTCTGAAATAAATTTTATTATTATTATATTATATAATGCTAGGCTAATTGTAAATGTATGTACGCCGATTTCTCCGTGATTACGAGTCCGATTTACGTGAACTATTGTTACTTAAATAAATAAATTATTTAAGTAACAAAAGTTGACAATCATAATACAACAAAATAAATAGCAAAGTAAAGCGATCATGCAAGCGAGGGTTTCTGCTTGGTCTACAATAGATTGGAAACTACCAGTTATTTCTTATTACATTTGCTGTCGCGTTTTGTCAATTGGAATCTATCTATTACAACTATGCCCTAGAGATACTATTATGTATTGAAGTTAAACAGTTTACTCGACATGTCCAATAAAATGTAGAAAGATAAATGGATTGTCCAATTTGCTAGGGATGAGATTCAATAAATAACCCGTCTTCCGGTTCTATCGTACATCCAAAATGTTGGCTGCAACTGCCCCTTCAGCGAGGGTCAAATGACCGAAACAGGTGACATTGTACTGCTAATTTGGACAATTTGTGTCTGTTTTTGTGTCCGTAATTATGTAATATGAAGCAGTCTCAAAATGAAGCTGGCCCTTAGAAGGAAAAGAAGAGATCTCACCTAAATTAAATGTAAGTGATTAAATTAAATTTTTAGTGTTTCGAAACTTAAATGTAAAAGAATTAGCTATATATTTTTTTACTAGTTGTTGCCCGTGACTTAGTTCGCGTGGAAATTTTAGTGTGCATGTGTGAGAAAAAAAAAAGATATTAGCCTATGTCCTTTCCAGGATATAATCTATCTCCTTGCCAAATTTCATTACGATACAATCAGCCGTTTAATCTGTGAATAGGTTACAAACATAGTTACTTTCGCAATTTATAATAAATATTAGTATGGATTCTAAACAATGTGTCTAACTTGTGTACCTGCTTATGAATTACCCGGATAATACTTATAAATCTCTATTTATGTATGTATGTTTGCACATTTTATCAAGGGACTCCACTGTTTAATTGAAATCTGTCACTTGTTTACTTAAACAGTAAATTCATTAAGCATATTATAACATTGTAGATACTCACCAAATGAAGCAATCAAGGAAATTCCGACGGGTACAATGATTATCCAGAATGCATCGCTTTGGTCCATCCAGCACCTAAAATGTTATGTAACATTGAACATAGTGAAATATATAGAGAGGAATAAATAACATAATCTTCGTATTTTGGAAAATAAGTGTATTAATCTCCTAGTTATGTAAATCAACTGCCTAGGACTGCCTCGCTAGTCTAGGGGTCGCAAGCGCGACTGCTGAGCATCAGGTCCTGGGTTCGATTCCCGGGTCGGGAAAAGTCATCTGCCTAGCCTTTTCCTACTTAGTTGGGATCGGCTTCTAGTCTAACCTGTTGCAGTTGAACACCAGTATTTATATGGCGGATCGGGTAAAGTATTTTTGGGACTTTCCATCAGGTATTTCTCAGTAGCAGCCACAGAGTCTGGATAAGCCCGGTTAATGGCAATAGGCTCGCCCCCTATTACATGGGACTCAAACATAACTGGTGAAATGTGGGTGTACTATTAGGTACACCGCTGCTAACCCTTCGTGGATTACAGGCGTGATGTTATGTTAATCAAATATAGGACTTGTTTTAGATTTATTGCGATCCAAAACGAACATTGAACTTCAAGTTTGGTGTAGCTCGAAATACGTAAACAGGGTGTAGTAGATACCTCCATATAATTCCTAAATGTTTTGTTTTTTCAGTGGCCATGTCCGCGCACCACGATTCTGCAGGATATTGCATTTTCCATTTTCAGTTTATGAACGAAATAGTTCCACGGCTGTTACTGCCGGCATAACACCGGCTCAGGCCGTTATACAGGCTGTTCGTTTTTATATTTGTCTGCTCTGTTTATACAATGTGTCCGGTCTTGGACTAGCGATATTTTAGATACTTATATAATAACTATTCCATTATACAAATTTGTTGATTTGCATAATTTTCTTAAATATTTTTCTGGAGTTAGTTTCTTTTTTCTTAAAGTTACGATAACATGAACCCATTATTTCATAATGTAAGCGATAGACAACATCATTGCCCTCTGTATAAGCCTATTTTTATCTCAGTAAGACCAAAACTTTGAGAGATATGATTTATTTGTATGAACAATCAAAATAGCTGCCAAATAACAGGGAAGTGGATTGGACCCAAGTGTGTAGTGTAAATACACTACAAAATTGTTGTTTTATAAATACCTAAAATATCTCTAGTTCAAGACCGGACACATTGTATTGTAATCCATAAAACCATAGGGCACCGAGATGAATAATTCTGATGCTATTTTTTAACCGACGAAAAAAACGAGATGACAACGAATAAATTTTTTCACAGTGGTTCGATTTAAACGATTATGTTTTTGTTTGGGAGCGTAATACCTCGAAGTTTGTTTCAGCGAATACATATCCATATGCCGTTTCATTATAACGCGTGCATAAAAAAAAAAATTGCAACTACATTATTTTTTTTACGAATAACAATGACTAGGTTGAATATAAAACCTTTTAAACCCACCTCTCTTAAGCTTACAAATATATTCAAAAATGGCTATAAATAATTGTAAATCACAGACCTCTCTGTAGCTCCGGGTGTGAAGAATCTGACAGTTGCGTAAATCATGATGATGACCAACGAGCCTCCCCAGCCGAGATACACGAACCATCGCATGGCCGCCTCATCTTTCACGAACACCTGCATTAGCATCGGCCATTCATAACACTCGTAATTATAAATAATGGTAAACATATACTGTTGAAAGTTTTATAGGTACCTATATACAAAGTGCGATGACGAATTGCTTGGATTTTAGTTTACAGAAGCAATAGGTACCCGGTGGTATATAAGGCTTATTGAGTTTTAGAAAAAGTTCAGGTTTTAGAACGTCTCTGTCACTTGTATTTATTTATTTAAACTTCATGTACAGACGCCAGATTTTCAACTTTATCGCTAAAGCATTAGGTTGATTGGGAAAACTTGACAGTTTCGGGTACCTTGATGTGCTGGCATTTGTACAATAGTGATTAATAGACGGACTAAATGCCATAAGGCATTCTCTACCAGTCAACCTTTCGGTTAAATAGGACAACATTGTGATAAGGTACAAAATATTATCTAAAAATAACTTGTTTTCGAAAATTTATATAAGTACTTGTTACTAATACACATATACAAATAAAATAAACTAGTAAATATTTTAATAAATACCCAAATAACAAACGAGAAACCGAATAATAATGTTACGTCGGTTACTTTACGAATACATTCTAGATTACGTTCGAGTACCGAATGTTCCACTATGCAACTGTCTGGAAGATTCGATCCTAGAATGTTTCACTATGGAACTGTCTAGAAGATTCGAGTCTAGAATGTCCCACTATGGAACTGTCTCGAAGATTCGAGAATAATCTTAGAATGTTCTACTATAGAACTGTCTAAAACATTCGAGAAAGTTGTGGAACTTTCTCGAAACATCGGTCAGTATATAAATATCCGTCGTGTTTGCGATGGCAGTCAGTCTGATTTAGGCGATACAACGAAGTGAATAGAAGTGAACTAGAAGTGCGATATCTTAGTGAATAGTAGTCAGTAGTGTATTTGTAATTGAGTTATAAGTGTTTTGTAATTAATAAAGATATTTGTTGTTTAATCGGTAGTACTTACTTAATTAATTTATCCTATACCCAGCTAGTAACAATAATTGCTATGACTCGACTTTAGATCTTCTCTAAGGTCCAATTTCGCCAACCGAGGTTACTTTTTAACCAACCGGGACATTTACTATATTTCAATTTTATCATAGTTTTCACACATAAAATATCAAAACTGGATAATTCTGGGTTACAAATAACCTTGATCGAATCAACTTGGCCTTAGTGTATTTAATTATTTTTTTCGTACCGTGGCCGACTGGCTGTGGGCGAAATAATTAACTACGTTGATGGATGAGTACTCTAAAACTGTACACACTTTGTACATCGGACCTCACAATAGCAGAAACATAATAATGAATATTAGTAGTATTAGTAGCAGTTGATTCCAAGAAAAATTAAAATGATGTTGAGTGTTGTGATATATTTATTATTCCTCACGAAGTTCGAACTTTTACTGTACGTATGCGAAACTTTCTGAAGAAACTGACAGTAATAGTAGTTAACACATGTTAAAGTTAGAGAGGACAATTTTACAGCTTCCTATTTTAGGAACTACTGACGTAGTTATTTATCATAAGGTTTCACACTTCTAGCGGTTGGTACGTATGGAGTTTTCAGTCGAAAAAACCAACTAACAACTTGAAGTAGTCAAAGGCAGAATTCGTAGCTAGAGGTCGGAATATGTAGAGTTTATTTGTCTACACCTCAAGGAAGTTGGTAACATGTGGATAACATCTTCTGCTTCCATCTTCCTGTCCTTCTCCCATATTATTTGGGGTCGGCGGCGCAACACGTTTTTTTCTTTTAAGTTAGATTAGAGGGAGGTACTATATTGTCCACATGTTACTGTCTCGTACTTCCTTGAAGTTTAGGTAAATATGTGTTAGCTATTTCGATCTCCGCTCACAACACAGTGAACACACGACGTATAACTAAAAAAAATCTAAATAAAAAAAAAACAATAAAAATTATAATAATGCTTGTCGCATTAAACCAAAATGTTGTATTTTCGATTCAGAAATACATATTTCTTTACGTTCATATCAGGCGTTCGTGCCTAGCTGGTGGAACGGCAATCACAGGCCCAAACGACGTAAGCCTAAAATATAGCACTACGTACAAAAAGAAATTACTTCTACAACACATAAAATATGTCTGACCTGCCTAAGCACACAACGGATTTATATTACCCGTGTTTGTAGATCCCCACGAGTATTCTTCACTACGCGCTACATGACTATTTCACGGCGGTACTTTGATATTTTGTTTGCATCAGTCAGTATGTTTCAAGGATCTCGTGGCTAAATAATAATAGCCACTCGGGTCGATCTTTAGGTTAAGCCGTGCTTGCCTAGGTTGGTCTGTGGATGGGTGACCGCCCATTACATACCGAGTTTCCTCCGTGTCTCGGAAAGCACGTAAAGCCGTTCCCGGTTGTCATTTGTAGATCTTTGACAGACGTTAGGTAGTCAGTGGCCCGAAATGTCTGACAACCAGTCTTACTATTTTTTCTTTTGTTTTATTTTGAAACTCCTTATTGTCCATCAAACAATACAAGTTATTTCATTTTCCTGCGGCTAATGTAGTCTTGGGCGTAAATAGGTTAGACAACAGACTAACGAAGTAAACGTGATATGGAAATAGGACGCCAGCAAGGGCGTTCCACGACCTGAAAAGATGGCTGAGACGGACTGGATGCTGAAGGCAGAGGACTGGCTGTTATGGTGACAGGATGACTTGATAGAATTCATTGTGAGATAGTCAAAAGTTATCAAAGTTTTTGTCAGATGATTTTACTTCATTGAGCTTGCTCATCTCTTCGAAGGTACTATGGTCGAGGCCGATGGTTTATAACAATCGTCTTCTTGATGGTGGTTAAAATACAAATGATAAATGGGTTTGAATATTTTCCTATGGACCTAGCTTTCCTAAATACGGTCCCCCATTTTTATTTTATTTTCAAATTGGCAGCATTGACACAGAATTTACAAGTAATAAGAGCAAAACGAAATCAAATGGTGGCACATTCAGAAGGTTAAAACATTGAACTCCCTACTTACCACTACTAGGGCTATGTGCAGATGCAGCCCCTCGCAGAACATCCAGACGTAGCTTGTGAGCATGAAGTAGTTGGTGACCACGTGCAGCACTTGACACCATGCCTGCATCAATTCAAATACAAACAATAATGTAAAAAACATTTTAATGTTTTGCTCGGGGATGGGTGTGGTGCAACCAAAAATGGATCTATTTTTGGTATTAAAATTAAATGTTTTGCATAACATTTAAAGTCATGGATTTCCACAAACTAAAGCCTGGTTCTATAACTTAACATAAACAACGACAACAAGAGTTAAAAAAAAAAAACGATTCTGTGACCACGCTTTCATAAATTCAATTACGATTTTGTCGTTCGTTAAACAACAGTGAAAGTGCTTGGCTCATGTTTTTGAAAACCACCAAAGAATGAAATATAAATTATAATTCTGTTTAAATAGGTAATTCATTCGAATTTTTATTAAAATTCAAAAATAAGACGAAGTCAAAAGCAATTAGAAGGGTGAAAATGCTTCCCATTAAGACTTCTTTTGACGATATTTATATTTTGTGCTCGTTCAGAGTGTGAACGCCGCGCTGGCACTACAATCGGAGTATCCGTACCAATATTCGCGTTATTTTGAGTTATACACAATCATCTGTAATGGATTTGTAACATTGCTATGCATTTGATCAGGTACGCAGTACTTGCCATCGGTTTGTGTATGACTGGCCACATTCATAATCCTGGGATTATTAGCAAAATGAGTATGTAAAAACAAGCAGGTGTTTTTCTTTAGTTTCTGCCTAGTCCCATGTGAAAAAGCCGCGACTTTATGAGTATAAGGATATACCTAAGCAAAATACGCGCTTTTTCGCAGCCCGATTTACAATATGTGTGTTATATTGTCCAAATTATGCAAATATTCTGACAAGTATCCATAAATAAGTAACTACATTAAAAGTTTTGATCAAAGCTTACCACATTATTTTGCACGACGCTGACCCTGTTGACGACAGCTTTGTACCAGACGATCCAGAGGATGTTGTTGATTGCGAAGGCCATGAACAGGTGGATGTGGATGCGTATCCGAGTGCATTGGAGGACCCTAAGCGAAGAAAACATGGAATGAGGCGCCGCGCACACCGGGTCCAGAACTAACGCGGAGCACAACGTATCAACGTACCAATCGCAAAATAAGCTTTTACGAAATCATTGGCTAGTGATCGCAAGCGCTGAAGCAGAGGTTCTTTACCCGACTTGGGAAGGACCTCATGGTCTTTCCTAAGTTGAGCAAAGTGTTATTGGGTTTTTCTATAAGAAAGATTTTTGTATGAAGGTTGACCTACCTACTTAACTTCCGCCATTATAATTATTTATATTTTAAAAATCTCAGTCCCGCATAAAACCGGTATTGATCTATATTAGCTGGTAATAGACAAAATTTACTAAAGTGTCACTTTTCTGAGATAAACGCTGTCAAAGTTAGAATCTATTTTTGAAAACAATTCAAATAGCGAAACATAAGCAGGGCAAACATTAAAACCCCTTTTTAATGCAGACAGAATTTACGCATATAGGGTGGCGCCAACAATACGACAAATTAAACTGGGTACACCTTATGACGTTCCGTCTGCATACAAAATTTGAATCGAATATATCCTGTAGTTTAGTCCCAGGACATTATTTTTTATTTTCAGTATTTTCTACATGATGTAGATTAATAGGCTAGCATCGACAGGTAAACGACCCCCACATCGGTATAAACACTAAACACATGTTGCCAACTCGCTACTTCAAAAACCTTTGCCAAATTCGTTCCTTAAATATTTCCAGAAGCGAAATAGTACAAATTAAAACTAAGGTTAGTACACCCATATAAGTATATAAATGGTATTCTAATTTGTTAAAAGTTTATGCTATTTAGATTGTATTTTTTTAAAATGTTAAGATTTATTCGATAGTTTAAAAATATTCGAATGAATTAGTATTACCAGTGTCTGTATTTATTGTCGTATTGTCGTTGCCACCTTGTATATTACATGGACCACTTGGGACCTTTTGAGAATACTATACCCATGTACAACTCTACCCTCTCATTCGGGGACTACAGGCGTTATATCATGTGTTTATGTTCAGGTCATAAGCTAGATTCGCAATTTGGCCTCGTCGGGCTTACGAGCAAATAACCGACATTGAAGTTAATGGTATGTTACATGAAGCGGCCTAGCTACAAAACATAACATATGCAACAAATTCATATCATATATTTTTGTACTTATTTCCTATCTAGTTATTTACAACTGTATATGTCTTAATCTGCAGTTCCGGCATTAAACGCTAAAAATAATGTACCATGCTATACATTAGAAATAGTAGCACTCCTAGATGCAAATCTTACAATTTAAAAAAGTTAAGACTCTCCAATTTAAAAAAGTTAAGTCCACATTGAACAGTCAGCCTCAAAAAGAAGTGGGTATACAAGTATTAATTTCACTGTCTACAACCCTTGTGTCATAATATTGTATGATTTTGTAGCTACAAAACATCTTCCACATCGTAATTATAGCTACACATTGACACAATATCATGGAACACAAGTGGTAGAGAATCAAATGCATTTTTGTGGATGTTTACATCTTTTTGAGGCTGACTGAACATTGTGTAAAGAGCGACAGAGGTGAATAATTAAACAAATTGAATTTTCTCAATCTTCAATTTAGAGTCTAGAATTTATGCGTGGCAATTCAATTATCGCAGCGCAAGTGTAATGTGTAAAAAACAAGTGACGCCACGCCTTCGACTAAAAAGGACTAATAGCTGTTACACATGTTACAAAAAATCATTACGATCGGACGGTGTACTGTTTAAACTGCACAGTTTTCGTGGTGCCCACACACGTTACTAGAAAACTGTAAGATTATTCATTCGTTGAGCTATGGCGTCGGCTGACGAAGAGTTAGCAGTTGTTGGTTTATTATGCGCCATAAAAAAACAGAAGGAAGAAAAAAATCAAGAAATAGAAAACACGTATTTGGTGTAAAGAATGGCTAATGAAAACAGAATCTCATTCCCATGTTAATTTACTGAATGAACTAAAGGTATTTCCTAAAGATTGGCATATTTTTTTACGAATGGATAGTGATACTTATTTACATCTGCTGTCCCTGGTATCGCCAATAATTGAAAAGCACGATAGAAAACTGAACGACTGGCACACACTTTACGATTATCGTCACTGTTTCTTCCGATTCCGATTTACGAGTATCTATCCAAAATTTCATACTGCTCCGTTCAACTGTACAGTTTTATAAAATCGGACAAATTGTACAGTTTTTCTCATACACATGTAGATTCATCGTTGCATTTTGAACTGTACCGTCCAATCGTAACGATTTTTCGTAACGTGTGTAGAAAGAAGAAAATTCGATTCATTCAAGTTTAGATGTCATTTTGTGCAGTGTACTATTGGCTGATTCCAGACTGGAGCTGAAAATTGTTGCTCGCTCACTCGTTTTATAGTGTTCATTGTTTTCCCTCGATGCTATTCTACATCGGTGTACAATCGTGTGTACGAGTTTCACAAAGCAGATGTGACGCAATACCGAACGTAAAAGTTCACAACGTTTTGTTATGCAGCGAAACTTTTAGCGATTTCTGCGATTTGACAGACGTATTTCGTGCAATTGAGAACTCGTCACGAGCGTTCCGTTCGTACAGTTTAACCTGTAACTGGTCATTGTTAACCTTTAGTTTCGATATTCACTTAAACTTTAACATTTACTGCCTCGTTGGTCGAAAGGTCGCAAGCGCGACTTCTGAGCGCGAGGTCCTGGATTGGATAGTGTTGTTGGGTTTTTCCATCAGAAAATTCCTAAGTAGCAGCCTTGATTTGTGTCCGGTTGATGGCAATAGGCTCGCCCCCTATTAAATGGCACTTAAATATAACTGGCAAAATGTTGGTGTACTATGTACTATATAATTGAGTATACCTCTGCCTAACCCTTCGGGGATATCTGGCGTGATAATGTTATGTTATGTTTAACATTTCCAGAACCTGCCAATCAGATCATACATTGAAACTTCAGAAGTGTGTGCATTTAAGCCGCTGTTGATATTTCGTGACGTTAGATTGACAGTTTGAACTTAACACAATCTATTATTAAGTTTCGTTTGTGAGGTTTATTTCAAAATTCGAAATATATACCTACTTTATACATGTATACCGTGTGCATTTAGGCCGCTGTTGATATTTCGTGACGTTAGATTGACTGTTTGAACTTAACACAATCAATTATTAAATTTTCTTTGTGAGGTTTATTTCAAAATTCGAAATATATACATGTTCCAAAATTAAGTAAAACCTTTCTTTTATCAACGTGAAATGATAAATATGTCCCAAAACAATTTATGCAGCCAAAACACTATCGATAGATTGTGGGTTATATATGACACAAAATTATTTACAATTTTACAACCAAGCATAAAATGGCAAAATGAAAATTGCACATGTTTTGAACAAGTTCACGAAAGACACGTTACGATACAAGTTCCTGGATATGGAACATCAATCACAAACTATTTTTGTACCAGCACTGGAGTGCTAAGGAATGGAAAAACAGTGTTTTGGATACATGTTCCACAAGACAAATAATAATACCACATTTATTCAAGAAAAATACTAAGGCATTGGTGATACGTCTATACAGCGTGTACTAGAAAGGTGTGGTCATATTTTGGGGTTTGATTCAGACCATCAAACTGAACAACTCTCTCCACGGGACCAACATCAAAAACGCGAAAAATATCAGCTGACCAGCCAGTTCAATACCTATCGGCCGAAATGCATGGGACAGCAGATTTTTTTACGCGATTTTAATGGTTATCCCATGAAGAAAGTTGTTTGGTTTGATGGTCTGAATCATACCCTCAAATATGATCACACCTTTCTTGTACACGCTGTATAAAGCATTCAGTTTTTCTTTCGAATAAACAGTTAGGTAACTGTAAAGATTTTCTGCACTAGGATATGTCTGTGAGACAGGAAGCTTATTCAAATAATTTATTCCAAGAAAATTTTAAGTAGAATAGCACTGACATATTTATAGCACAATAAAGGCGCAAACCCACCGCGGTACACACCAACAACTAGGTACAACTGTAGCGTGTGTGGCCCACCACGGCATATTCGTGAACAGCGTGTACCGTGTGCACAGCGTGCACGGCGTTGACAGCGTTGAGCTATGTAAGCGCCTTATTCGAGCAAGCCACGCATGTACTAATGATGTCATTTCAGCACAGCGTGTCCGTGGTTTGCAGTGGACACAATCACATACGTTTTCTTGCAAAGCGAAGCTTAACACACGTGTGTAGCCTATCCGTGGGCCGCGGTGGGTTTGCGCCTTAACACAGGACCAAATAACATGACTTGAATTATAGAACTAAGCTATCAAAGTACAATAGGCCAAGAGAGGACCATAATATGTCGTATCTTAGCTAAAACAACTGTTAAACACGATTTAGTAGTATGACAGTGAAAGTTTTTTGGAACAATGTTTAATTAAAGACTTTTAAAGTTCCACCATTTGTTTACACTTTTGGTAAATGAAAATGAAGCAGTAAGTACTCTTCACAAAAGTTTCGAATTTCGAACAGATATTTGCGTGGAAGATTACTTCAAGGCTCGGGTGTAAGGCTCTCAGAAACTTTATATACTCTTTATTGTTAATATATATGCATAACACAGCCGCTTTATTCCGTGCTTGGCCCGTTTATGGCTTAGCTTTGATATACATCGCGTTATTTGCGATTTGTTATTTTGTATCTCGCTCTTTTATGTCTTCCAACTGGCGGCAATTTGATGAAATCGTCTAATGGGATTGATATAGGTTATACATATATGATACATTAGTATATATGATACATAAGTATAATTTTGTAGCGTTTTAGGGGGGGGGGGGGGAGTTATTAAGCCCCTGCTCCTAAAATGCCACAAAACTATAAAAAACTCGTCAGAGACGAAAGCGGGACAACAAATCAAACGACAAAACTTAAAGAATGGACTTTTTAATGCTAGTCGCAGAACTTTAAAACTCATTTTCATAATCCAATAAGATACATTTTTGAGCTTTTTTTTTTTTTTTTTTTGTTCCAGGGCCACGGTATCTACATTTTTGAGCTTCCGTGTTGCTTTTACAAAGCCCATTTGAAATATGCAACTACCAATAACATATTCCAATCAAAACATTTCGGTGAAACAGCTAGTAATAGTCAAAATTATAAAAGTTATTTACGTAACCAGATACATTGCACTCGAACTGTTTTCCAATAATATTAGAAATTTCAATGAACTGTGATGATTGGTAGATAAAATAAAACATATTGAATTGAAAAGACACCAATGTAGAGCATATTTATAAACAAGAATTATTGTACATCCAGGAAACTTACCGGAAAAAGAGGAAAATGAAGACTGAGATCAGCAAAGCGGCCACCGACAAGGCATATCCAACTACGTAGATATTGTTCACGATGTTCCGGAACTGGAAAAAAAATAACTTGGTTAATGGTAACGTTTATTTTAAATAGTTTATTTAAGTACAGTATCCGGGCGATAACATCCGGGCCGGGCGATAACATCCGGGCCCAAATGTGACACTTACAGCTAGAAGATCCTAATTATACTTAATAAACTACGAATATAACTACTCCATTTAATTTTGTCCATGGAAGTGAACTGATTTCCAAGATACAGGTTCTTTACCTAGCTTCGAAGTCAGGCGTCCATTCAGTTTCTTGCAGCCTTTTTTGTGACCCTTTTTTTTTTTACGTATGGGAAATCATCAAATGACCCCCCCCACTCTGGGCGGAGCGGAAGGGAGTGTCAGACTTGTACTGACTAAAACCCATCCATGTTCCTTCTTTGCCCTTTGTGTTCCAGGGCCACGGTATCTCTTTCGAACAGTCCCGCAGCCCTGGCAGGCATCGGCCCTTGCGGACCCCTACTTATTTGCTGACATCTCTTTGAGGCGCACGTGGAACACGAACGCGCCGTCGACACGGCCTGTCGTCATAAGACGGCCGGACGGCGAGCTGGCCCATAACTCGCCGTCCACAGGCCCGCGGCTACGGTGGCCGGGAGCCACCACGTGACCCCCGACGCCCAGGGCGTCTCCCGCGGCGACTGGGACGTGAGGTTCTTTCCCTCTCGGGTCCCGCCACCTCATTCACTAGCATGACTGCTTCGCAGAAGGAGGTGACGGCTTCCCATTCCCTCTCGCTGCGGACTATGGCTTGAACCAAGGCCGGACGCGAGAGATCGCCGCCGCCAATCGCCGCTACGAGGACACGGCGGTGCTCCGCCCAAGCGGGGCAGAACTCCACGGTGTGCTCCACCGTGTCCTCCGGACGATCCTCGCAGTGTTGTATAGACCCTAATAGACGAAACTGTATTAGGCTATATTTTTACTGAGTCCAATAAACTATTTATTAATCCGTTATTTATTTCTAAGCTACGAGCCATTTTGTTCTTCGTTATAATAATACTTTGTTTTTCTATAATAATATAGAATCGATGTCTGCAACCCAACCCCATGGTAAAATACCATCAGACATGATGCTATGAAAGAAAGATACGAAAATAGACTAGCCTCGCTGTACCTTTACCAGTACTTTGACGGATTTTTTAACAGCATAACTGCAGCTGAATTTAGCCGTCTTGATCCGATTTCAAAGCAAGTAAAAATGTAATTTTAGTAATTTTTGGAGTTAATTTAATAAATCGGTTCATCAGGACAAAACCAAATTGTATTTTTTTAAGTTGTGTCTTGCAAATGGTGTAAACTACCCGATTCAAGATGCTCTATTGAATACATTGAACATGAACAATGCATAAAAACCGAATGAGTACCGAACGCACGTTTCAATTAACTCCGTATGTGTGTAAGCAACAGCAAACGTGAACAAACAACATGAGTTTGTGTGTTGGTTTAAAAATATTGTGTGTATACATTCTGACATTGCGGTGTATCGCCGGCGCGTGACGAGTGACGAGCTTCGTCGTGGCTGCTACGGGCGTGAGGCGGTTATCACGACGGACGACCGACGCGCCGGTGGCGGAACAGGGAGGAATATGAATTGAACATGTTGAGTGACCGATGCATCATACAAAAAATAATTGCATAGACTAACTCGCCTTTTTCTTTGGTACATTTCTCCATTTTTAAATTAAAAACCACCATTTTGATACCGAAGGATGCGTACGGCGAGTGCCTTTAGGCCGTCGCGGACGCCATGCGAGCGAGACTGTGCCCGTGCAATTGTGCATTTACGAACATAGCATTCGACCGTGACGGAATGCAACACGTCGTCGGTCGTGGTCGGCGTATAGACAGAGAGACCGCAGCCTTAACTCGTCATCTATTATGGCCGCGCTGACACTGCCGAGGATGCTCTGTTTACAAGCCGCTATGATTCATACGTGTCTTGGATTACTAGTATATATAGATAAATATCTGATGGTATCTTTAGCGGAACAGTTGCAAACATGGTAACTGTAATGTGAGTGAAGCATTTAAGAGAAAAGTCAAAGAAAGGAAGGGTATATTGGCGTGTGGAGCAAGGAAATAAGTTTGTATAATTGGGGAGTCATATTTATTACAGAATAATAATTATTTATTGTTGTTGTAGGTGGGTCATAAATAAAGGTGGTACAAATGAAAATGATATCTCTACAACATACCATTAGGGTGTACAATAATTTATTTAAACTTCATGTTCAATAAATAGTGCTAGATAGGCGGACTAATTGCGCAAAGGCATTCAAGTAAGTAAGAAACAAAATTAACGAAAGCATGATACTAACAGTTATTAACTATTATTAAACATTGATAAACTAAACTTAACAAAGAGATGGGGACATTGATGAAAATGATTAAAGGAGAGTAAATTCGGGAAATAAAGTTAAGGGTGTTGTTCTTCTTCCTCGTTTCCTCATGAGGGTCGTGATCACATGAGGTCGTTGGTTTTTCCACCAACGCTCTCCATGCTTGACGATTTTCGGCCATGTGGACTTCCTTTACCACATCTGTCCATCGGGTTGGTGATCTTCCACGGCCTCTTTTTCCTTCCACGATACCAGCCACAATAAGCTTCTCCAAGCTATCAGGCTCATCCTTGCCACGTGTCCGAAGTACTGTAGAAGTCGTTTCATGCAAATGGTCGATAGGTGAGATCTAACTTTCAAGTCGTTCAGAATCGAGGCGTTTGTGCGGCGCGCCGTCCAGGGAATGCCTAAAATTTTGCGCCAGCACCACATTTCGAACGCATCAATTCTGTTATGAATGCGTGCTTTCAGTGTCCAGGTTTCAGAAGCATACAAAAAGATAGAGAAGATCAGGGTCCGCATTAACTTTACTTTAGTACTTTTGCTGATTCCTCTGTTCCTCCAAATCTTCTCTAATCGCTTTACCGCTAACTTTGCGATCTGGGCTCTTCTTACTACCTCTACTTCACAATCGCCATCTGCAGTTACCACGGAAGGGTGTTATACATGTCCAAAAAGTCGCGACTGACTGTTCACAACGCTGTGCTGGTGCCTACACTTAAATACACTTACATGAGGTGAATGTTCGGTGTTTCAAAATAGACATGCGACTTGAATGAATGCTGTGTTACGGTAGATTTCATTTCAAGAAAATTTATTAATATGCGTCCTTGGATCGGGTGTTGACAAGAGTGCGTGGCAGATCCAACTGGCAAGTTGCAGCAAAAGTATAAAAGAAAAATCATCAAATCGGTGAAGCCGTATATTCTTTATTTAGAAAGAAGATAGTAGATAGCACATTTTCAGGCCATGGGCCCTGATGAAATACCAGTAGAAGTATGGAAGTGCTTAAAAGAAGACGGATGTATGTGGCTGACTTTATTCTTCAATAAGTTGTTGTATGAAGGAGCGATCCCACAAGAATGGTGCAATAGTTCGCTAGTGCCCATCTTCAAGAATAAAGGTGATGTGCAAGACTGCAACAACTATCGGGGGATAAAGCTCATATCACATAGTATGAAAGTATGGGAGAAAGTGATAGAGAAAAGATTGCGAGAGGAGAGTGAGATTACCCAAAATCAGTTTGGGTTTATGCCAGGTCGAGGAACAATGGACGCCACTTTTGCACTCCGCCAATTGTGCGAGAAGTATAGACGTGCACACAAAAACTTGCACATGGTGTTCATTGATCTGGAGAAAGCGTATGATAGGGTACCTCGGTATGTGTTGTGGTGGGCCTTGAAAGAGAAAGGTATACCAGGGAAGTATGTAGAGTTAATTCGTGCTATGTACAGTCAATCTTGTACCTACGTCCGGTCAGCTGCTGGCAACACCGATGAGTTCAATGTGGCTGTAGGCTTGCATCAAGGGTCGGCTTTAAGTCCTTACCTCTTCCTGTTGATTATGGACGCTTTGACGTCGGACATACAGGAAGAGGCACCCTGGTGCATGCTGTTTGCCGATGACATTGTTCTTGTCGGTGAAGACGGATCTGAGATCCAGAGCAGATTGGAGAAATGGCAACAGAAGCTGGAGAATGTTGGCTTGAAAATCAGCAGAACTAAAACGGAATACATGTTCTGCGATTTCGGCGGTCTCTCCAGTTCTGGAGCCATAGCGCTAAATGGCGCGTTTCTTCCTGTCTGCTCCGACTTTCGGTATCTCGGTTCACTCGTGCAAAGCGATGGCGAAATAGATCGTAGTGTAAAGCACAGAATTAACACGGGATGGATGAAATGGCGGCAGGTCACGGGAACAATCTGCGACTCCCGCATTCCCCTTAAACTTAAGGGGAAGATTTATAAAACAATGGTTAGACCTGCTGTCTTGTATGGATCAGAATGTTGGGCCACAAAAGGGATGAATGAAAGGCATTTGCATGTGGCGGAGATGAGAATGCTAAGGGGGATGTGTGGTGTTACGCGAATGGATAAAATAAGAAATGAGTATATAAGAGGAAGTTTGAAAGTGGCGCCGGTGACTGAAAAGTTGTGTGGTAATCGGTTGTCGTGGTATGGGCATGTGATGCGGAGGAATGAGGGAAATGTTGTGAGGAAAGTTTTGAGTATGAATGTGAATGGGTATATGAGTAGAGGAAGACCAAAGAAACGATGGATGGACTGTGTAAAGAATGATATGGCAAGAAAGGAGGTGTCTGGCGAGATGACGAGTAATAGAGAAGTATGGAAGAAGAAGACATGCTGCGCCGACCCCAAATGAATTGGGATAAGGGCAAGAGAATGATAGTAGATAGCACATTCTATATGATGATAATGAGCCCTACATGTACATGAAGTATGTAAAACTATTCAAATGGTACCCAAATAAAAGCGTAATCTACATTCGGAATTTTGCCAATAAGACTAAGCTTCTGAATAAAGTAGGAGTTTTTATTGTTTTTGGTGAATATTGCTGAAAGGGAATATAAACGGTAGTGTCAGCAATCGGGAATGTTCTAGTGCTTTTCAGGGGACGGCTTATTATCAAACATCGTTATTCGCAAATAATTATATAAACGAACTGCCTCATTGGTCGAGTGGACGCAAGCGCGACTGCTGAACGTGAGGACCTGGGATCGATTCTTGGGCTCGGGCAGTGTTATTGTGTTTTTCCATAAGGAATTTCTCAGTAGTAGCCACGGAGTCCGAACTTGTGCCCAGTTGATGACAATAGGTTCGTCTCCTATTTGTGTGGGTGTACTATTAGGTACACTTCTGCCTAACTCTTCGAGGATTACAGGCGTGACGTTATGTATATATAATATAAAATTATTTGCCTCGTCGGTCAAGTGGCCGCAAGCCCTACTGCTGAGCATAGGGTCTAGGGTTGATTCCCAGGACTTATAAAACATGACGTGCGAAATGTGGATTGATATACATCGTGTACCAGAAAGTTGTGGTCATATTTCAGTGGGCGATTCAGACCTTCAAACAAAAAAAAGGAGGAGGAGCTCGAGGCTAAATAATAACAGCCGTCCGGGTCGATCTTTAGGTTAAGCCGTGCTTGCCTAGGTTGGTCTGTGTCTTTGTCTGTAACTCATTACATACCGAGTTTCCTTCGTGCCTCGGAAAGCACGTTAAGCCGTCATTTGTAGATCTTTTTCAGTCGTTTTTTTTTTTTTTTTTCAGAATCAGAATCAGAATTATTTATTTGTAAAACATAGGTGAAGAACATATATACATTAATCATACATGTCAAGGTCTTAAATAGATAAGTGTTGCACTATGCTTTGTCATTGTTGACATACAAATATTAAAGTCGTTCATCAAAGTTAACAAAATTTCCTATCAATTTTATACAAATACATTAAAATAATCAATTTAATAATGTCCACTACAAGAAAGAAAAACAAAAAACACACACAAGAAGATCATAACAAAAGAACATGCGAGAAATTATTCGTCCGTTACATTAATAATATGAATTAATAAAATTACAGAATTTAATCAAATAGTCATCCAAAATTAAAATAGTCATCCAAGTCAACATTAATAATATAGATTTATAAAATTACATAATCTCATAATTCATCATATCATAATTTAATCAAATAGTATTATCATTAAAATAGTCATCCAAGTTATAATAACATTTCTTAACTAATAACTTGTGAAGACACTTTTTGAATTTCTTTAATGGCATACTTTTTATAGCATCAGGTATTTTATTAAAAATCTTTGGTGCAACACCAAAGAAGCTCTTTTTCATTAACGCAGTATTACATTTCAACGTACATAGTTGATTTTCATATTGACTCCGAATGGGGGTCTTCTTAACTGTTGAAAATTTTGTAAATAAATGTGGATTTGATTTTATAAATAATGCAGTTTCTAATATATATATAGCTGGTAACGTTAATATTTTTAATTT
Organism: Noctua janthe; assembly: GCA_910589295.1. Lineage (NCBI taxonomy): Eukaryota > Metazoa > Arthropoda > Insecta > Lepidoptera > Noctuidae > Noctua > Noctua janthe. Next base: position 12,483,959 of record OU342552.1, read on the forward strand.
CTTGAAGTAGGGAACGCAACTATCTGTTGACTTTAAATTACACATGGATCTTACACACCTTCTTTGCATCCTAAATACCAGTTCCCTATTTGTTGATTGCCCCCAGAAAACAACACCATAACGGAGAATAGAGGCTACAAGTCCATGATAGGCTGTTAACAGTGTCTCAGAATTAACTCTCTTAGATAATTGAAACAATAGATACGCAGATTTACTCAGTCGTTTACAAACCACTTCTAGGTGAGGTTTCCAAGTCAACTTATGGTCTACAGTTATGCCCAAGAATTTTGCACTCGTAACTTCTTCTATTTTACACTCATCGTAGGTAATGTTAAGGGGTGGATTCTCACGTCGTTGATGAAACTGTATAATTTTAGTTTTATTCAAATTGATCACAAGATTATTATTATTTAGCCAATTAATAATGTTATTTAGCGAGTTATTGATCTCATTTCGATATTCGTTTGGATCAGTGCATTCTATGATAGCTGTACTGTCATCTGCAAAAAGTACCATTTTGTTTCTCAAATTTCTTGGGAGATCATTGATATATATTAAGAAAAGTGGGGGCCCGAGTACAGTGCCCTGAGGCACACCATACTTCACGGATCTCGCTTCAGAGACATATGTAGTTTCTAATTTGCTTATAGGACAAATTCTGGAAATCTCAGTACACTGCGTCCTATCACTTAGGTATGATTCTAGGAGTTTGTAAATGTTTCCTCGAATGCCGTACCCGTGTAACTTTTGCAGCAAGATCTGATGATCTACGAAGTCAAAAGCTTTTGACATATCCGTGAAGATGGAGCACACAGGATTTTTTTTATCCACAGAAGTCATTATACTTGATAGCAGGTCAAATAGTGCCATATTAATATTAGTATTTTTCCTAAAACCTTTTTGTTCATTGCAAAATAACTGAAACTTCTCGAAATACGTGTAAATGGAATTATATATTATTTTTTCAATAACTTTTGCAAAAACTGGTATTTTTGCAATAGGCCTGTAATTTTTAACATCAGTATTGTCATTATTTTTGTAAATTGGTTTAATAACTACCTTCTTGAGACTAGTAGGGAATATACCATCGGAAATGCAAAGATTAATTATGTGCGATAACGGGGTCGCTATGACCTCCTTAACATCTTTTATTACTCTAGTTGAAATACCGTCGTATCCTACTGTACTAGTATTTTTTAAGCTACTTATCACTTTTATAATGTCAGTATCTGAAACTGGTAGCATAAATAGAGACTGCGAAGTTGAGTTTTCAATAACATTTCTACACGAATTTGTTAATGGGGTATTACTAAGGTTTGTTTTTGAATTATTTTCTATAATCTCTATAAAATATTTATTGAATTCATTCGCAATGTCAAGGGGATGTGTAAGACTTGATTTATCATTTTGTATGGTCAATATTGGTTCTTGCGGCAGACATACTTTGGATTTGTTAATAACTTGCCAAGCAGCTTTTGATTTATTTTGAGACGTCTTTATGAAGTGGTTGTTTTGGGCCTTCTGGGTTAGATTTACTATTCTTTTATAAAGCTTGGAATACTTTTTAAAAGCAAGTCTATTTTTTGTGTTCGGATTATGCCTATATGTCCAAAGTAGCTGCCTCTGTTTTCTGCTACATATTTTTATCCCATTCGAAATCCATTTGGTTTTTTTACAAGTATAAATGGTTACTACTTTTTCTGGGAAACACAATTTGTATAGCAATATAAAGTCATCTATAAAATTTTCGTAGGATTCATTTGCGTCTTTAGCTTCGTATACTCGTCGAAAAGTTAGGTTTTTTAGATGATTTTTAAATTTCATTAAGTTATCTACTGATATTTCCTGTTTAGTTGTTTTCCAATATTTAATCATACAGGTTTTTTTAATAGGAACTTGCAGTAGTTGTGATGTGTGGTCAGATAGAAGTAAATCTATTATTTCAGCTTTACAACCTTTACGGTAAGAATGTGCAAAATTATCCAAGCAAGAGTTACTAGCCAATCTGGTTGGTTTATCAAGTTCTAATTTGAGATTATATTGCAAGAGAAAGTTTTCAAATTCTATTGTGATTTTATTTCTCTTTAACACGTCAATATTAAAGTCTCCGGTTAATATAATTTTTTTATTTGTAGATACGCAAAGTCTTCTCAATATATTGTCCAGTTTTTCATAAAATACATTATAATTATATTTTGGAATCCTGTAAATGCATATTACAACAATATTATAAGATGTCAGTTCAATACCGCAACATTCGAAAACACCTGAGATCGACTGTTTTGCAATATCAGTCAATTCTCTGAATTGCAGCCCTGCTCTTACAAAAATGCAAGTTCCTCCACGTTTGACACTTCTGGTAAAAAAGGCAGCTGGGCAGAAATTAGGTATATGCAATATACATTCATAGCCCGCCTCTATAAAATGCTCTGTTATACAGATAATATCTACCTTTGTTCCCTTACCAGAAAGCTCGTCTAATTTAACTACTAACAGATCTGATTTATTCATAAGCCCTGCTATGTTCTGATGGAGAATTGTAAGGTGATAGTTATAGAAAAAACTGATTCTCTATTGTTTTTGTTAATATTAGCGGTTCAGTTTTATCTTCTTGAGAGCAACCAATTTGTGAGTGTATATTATGGTCTTTGGTATTTACAAAATCTAGGTCTAAGATTAAATCATGCAAGTCTGACAAAACTTTCAAAAAGCCTTTGTTATTCAGGTGTGCATGCCGTTGGTTATACGTATCCCACGTGTATGGAAGATTAAGATTTGAATCTAGTATAAATGCATAATTGTAAGTCTCAACATCCATGTAAATTAGATTGTTGAAAGTATCAACTCTACTGTTAAACATTATATTTGTATTGTCCATAAATTTAAAAGTTGGCAGACATATTATGAAGTTAGTATGATTAAGTGGTAATAATTTATCTCTAATATAAGTAACAAACTCAATATAATTATGCGTTTTTGTAAAGTCGTCTTCACCAATAAATATAATACAATAATCTAATCGAGAGAAGTTACGTACTTTTTGATCAATGTCCTTTAACAAATATTTCATTCCGCAACTGGGAGTACGGTAGTGACAAATATTAAAGTTCCCTAAATGAGTTCTTTCACTCAATGTTTGTATTCTGTTGGATTTTTCACTACTCAAAATACAAATGTTATTCTTCACAGGTGGAGGTGATGGAACATGAGATTTCGCGCTAATAATATTATTCAATGAGGCGACACCTTGAGTACATCCAGCGTCGATGTTAACTTCATGTCCGCTTGGCGCTCTTGTCCAACTTTCCGATGTTTGCGTCTGTTTTGTTTTTGTATAAGGAGTATGAATGTTCTTCTTTGGTGTTTGAACTCTGGACTTAAGTGGACTACTGACAATTACTTTGTATGTTTTATTTTTTTCTTACTATTTTCTAGCGATAATATTTCAATTTCCCTATGCGCACTTAGCAATTGATTTTTTAGTTCTTCTATCTCTTTCTTATAAATAGTAATTCGGTTATCATCCTCATCCTCAGATATATCTGGCATAGAATTTGAGGTACAATCCATCGTTTGCGAAATTATATCGCTGTCATCTTTATCCGGTTCCGATTGGGTGCGTTGTCTTCGATGAGTTATATTTCCAAAGAAATTCATTCTTTTAAGTCAATTTATTTTGCTTAAATTGTACCTAATTTAAATTTTAAGTAATTCCAAAAATACACTTAAGTGAATATTTTTATTTTCTACCAAAGGACTTAATTTTCTTATTCTGGTATCACAAGTTTTTTTGTAGCAACACTTTTCTATTTTTTTTATAATAGCAACACTGGTCAGTGTGTCAATTTCATTTCCGCTCCTTAACACTAGATGGCGCTGTTTGCCATGAAGTATTTATTATTAGTAGTAGCAACCCTAATGTTAATGTAAATTTTTAAAACGTCAATGTCAATATTTGTTTCGCTACTCACTACTAGGGGCGCCACTTATGGTACAAAGTTCACTTTTTAAAACAAAACATTGTACTTAACCGTTTTATTATTTTATATACATTTGCTAGTAATTAACTCGCCACTTATTATGTTTTTAAATGTTCTAATGATGAGAGTACCTTTGTATAGGTCCAGTATACTTGTTTTTGTCCGTGATTAGCACTTTTTGAAGCACAATAACGTTCAAAAGTCCAAATATTAAACACAATGTTTTTATTGCATGTCTTGGTTTATAGAAGTCACCAACAATTTCACATAAGTAGTTCGATACGTCTATTAAGATTCACTACAATACACATCACTTATACTATGGTTTACTATTTATTTTGAGTTTTAAAATACGCGGCGATGTTTACTTAATGCTGTGTTGCCACAGGTTTTTTTTTTTTTTTTTTCGTTAGGTAGACAATGGCCCAAAAAGACTGACAGCTAGTCTTACTGAGGGATAACGTATTACCCAGTACTAACTGGGTTGTGGAGCTCAGATTAAGCAGGCAGTCGCTCCATGTGAAATACTGGTATTCAGCTGCATCCGATTAGACTGGAAGCCGACCCCAACATAGTTGGGAAAAGGCAAGGCAAATGATGTCTTCGTTCTATCAATAGTGTAGTTCACCTCATAATCTTCTTGATAGTGCGAGCGGAATAGAACGAGGCTGAGGTTACGGGAGCAAAATTTGAATTTTAGCTGTCACCTCGTGCGCCCGTAACATAATTTACAATATTTGAACAGGAACCCCTCCAATAGAATCATAAAAATGCAAAAAATATTTAAACAAGGCAGTCTTTTGTTCCCAAAAAATTGATTTTATTTCGGGGCCGAGGCTAAAACAAAATAAAATTGAAACTGGTCTGCATTATAAAATCACGACTGTTATTCCCAAAGAATAAGGCAGAGATGTACCTAATACCCAAATTTCGCCAGTTATGTGTAAGTCCCATGTAATAATAGGGGGCGACCCTATTGCCTTGAACCGGGCACAAATCCAGACTCCGTGACTGTCTTACCACTTTGAGAGACTTTTACACTGGGTTCGATCTGGGAATCGAACCCAGGACCTCATTCTCAGCAGTTGCGCTCGTGATTACGAGGCAGTCAAATTAAATTCCGAGAATTTTAAACTACATAAATATTATTATATCCAAGTCTTCCGTACCGGTGAATCAAAATGCGAGGCATTTGCACGTACTAAATAGGACGGCATGGCCAAGTATGGCTCAGCCCCAAATATCAGCAAAATGATAGATTTTATCGACACAATAACAAATTTCTTTGCACTATCTGTCATTTTGTCGATTCTTCCGTCAAAGAAATCCTTGTCTAAGGTGGTCATGCTACGGGGGCTGGGTATCTGTTCCTCATAGAACATTTTGATAATGATATTCAAATTCCAATTAAATATGACGTGATTAAACAATAAGCCAAATAAAAATTATTTCAGGTGCCACGCAAAAACAACTTTTATGGCAGGCGTACCGCTTATTTCACAATACCCAATTTACTAAACCAAACACATTAGAGACTTGAACGAATAGTAAAAACATAAAGTCATAAAGCGTAAGCTGCAACTCGATTATAACCTAACTGTTAATAGCGCGTAATCAAATCTCAGGCCATGGCACGATAAGATACCCCAGAGGTCTAATTGTATGCTTTGTTTAAGATAAGGAACTTGAAATTTATAAAATAATAATAACTTACAGGTAATAAAGCATCGTTTAACCCTGCTTCTAGATTAATACAAAGGTGTGATATCTTGAAATTATAAGGTGTAATTAAACCTGTAAGGAATAATAATAGAGCAGCTAAGACCGAGCTGGCCTACATTTTCTTGCGCCGGCTACTAACGGGTTGTGTTAGTATATTGAAGTTATGTTTAGGATAATGCTTTTTCTTCATATCATCATCATCATCATCTTTCAGCCGAAAGACGTCCACTGCTGGACATAGACTTCCCCCAAGAGTATAATCAGTGCATTTTTCTTCATATCTTATCATATATTCCACCAGTTATCCCTGACGGGTTAAGGAGAGGTGCACCTTATACTGTACCCACGTTTCGCCAGGGTTTAAGTCCCATGTTATAGGGGGCGACCCTATAACCGCGCACAAATCCAGATTCGTGGTTGCGCACTGAAAACATTTTGATGAAAAACTCAATAACACTTTGCCCGTCCTGGGCTTTATTCGAGCAACGAGGCAGTGTACACGTAAAGTTTTTAAAATTACTCTTTAGTGATCATTATTCTCCTGGCCTTTTCTCAACTATGTTAGGGTCGGCTTCGAGTCTAACCAGATGCAGCTGAATACCAGTATTTAACATGGAGCGACTGCCTATCTGACCTCCATAACGCAGCTACTGGTTTATATGGTACCCCTTGGTAAGACTGGATGTCGGAATACTACTACTCTTTAGTGGTATGTTATATTTATTAACTAGCTACTATAAGATCAACAGCTTCGATTCTAAGCTGGTACTAAAACATCTCAAAACCGATTGTTAGCAACGTCCAGCCCCCGTAGCATGACCACCGTAGACAAGGATTTCTTTGACGGAAGAATTGACAAAATGACAGATTGTGTCGACACAATGACAGATTTCTTTGCACTGTCTGTCATTTTGTCGATTCTTCCGTCAAAGAAATCTTGTCTATGGTGATCATGCTACGGTTGTGGAGGTCAGATAGGCAGTCGCTCCATGTAAAATACTGGTATTCAGCTGCATCCGGTTAGACTGGAAGCCGACCCCAACATAGTTGGGAAAAAGGCTAGGCAGATGATGATGGTGATCATGCTACGGGGGCAGGTGGCCTACAACGTCAACATTTTTGACAGCCGCTCTTAAGGAAATGTTAGTTACAGAGTTTGACCAGTGCGGGTTGAAGTTTCTTTTCTAAGAAAGGGATAACCGCTAACCGCTAAAAAAAGCTGTTTGATCATACTGTCAGCCGACAATTAAATACATTTTCCTACTTACTTTCCTACCCTGAAAGTGATTGATGAGGAAGAGGCACATCAACAAATAAAATTTGGATGGTAAATATTTGCTCAACAAGTTAATTATAAGATGGTGGAATGAATGTTAAGAAATTTCAAAAATCTCTTTTGATTTTTTCCTAGTAGTAGGCGCGTTGATTATTAAAATTAAGTGAGTTTTGTTTTTGCCCATTTACTTAGGTCAGGCAAAGCAACATCTAGTTAGTGTCAATGCAGATCCCTAACCTATAACTCCCGTTTCCCCAATCGTTTCTTATTAGACGACTCATGCCACACTTTTGTCCTGTATACTAAGAAAAATGACTATTTTAAGAAATCTCTAAGCCTTACTCATTGGCGAATAGGTGTCGTAACTTTAGTCTCAGACAGTAGATGCTGAAATGTTTTTTACATTACATTGTAGTATATCTATTGTTTTAAAATAACGAGCGTTTTTTTGTGACATTTAGGTTTTGATAAGTAAGCTCCATAAGTCTGCCCCGAGAGACCAGGTGCAGGTTCGAACCCAGCCGGGCGCATTATTTTGTATGATTTATATCAGCACCGTTGCTCTCAAAACGGAGAAGGTAAGCATAATGAAGAAACCCGCATGTCCTAGATCGGAAATCATTTTTATCATTTTTAAGACATGTGACATCTTCCTACAGGGCCGCGTCGTAGATAATTACCCATTTTCTCTCATAGAGAGGAAGCTTCAGACACCAGTGGGAACTTTATAGGATGCTTGTGCTGATATGCTCTGTCAGCCTCTAAGAAAGAAGCCATATCGCATTTGTTATCCATGTTCGTCCAAGTGGGTCGTGTCTTAAGTTCATTGATTTTATTGCCCTGGCTAGAGATTTCGCACCAGCTATCTTAAACAACCTTATAGTTAGAGTAACCTACGATATTCTGTATTCTTTTGTAACCAAACCTACTTACATCTAGGTCATCGATGTCGACGCATGTGGTGTAGTTAGTCCAGGGCTTGTTCGCATGGGGATGCACGAACCACGTGCCGTTCTCCGTGCATCTATAACAAACAGGAATATGTTATTACAAAGGTAAATGCTGTAATCCCCGAAGGGTTAGGCAGAGGTTTACCTAATTGTACGCCCACACATGGTATAATAATATACTTCGCCTGGTATTCTCTTCCCACGATGGCCCAAGACTACGTCACGATAAGTGTTACCATTGATCGTCCTTTTCAGTAAATTTAGGGCCTCTCATTTAGTAAATGAAAATAAAATAAATTACTAACTAAATTAACTACTTAGTAACTCGTGTGATTCATCTATTCAGTATTAAATTAATTTAAATATTAAATTATTAGTTCATAATTGCTTTGTTCAGTTAAAAACTACATTTTGCTCGGGTAATTCAATCATACACCGTGGCAACACATTGACAGCATCGCAACTGATGACGTATTATTGGGCCAATCACGTGACCCAGCTGTCATGGGAAGAGAATACCAGGCGAAGTATATTATTATACCATGCGCCCACATTTCGATAGTTATGTTTCAGTCCCTTGTAATCAGGGGCGAGCCTATTGCCATCACCCGGGCAGGCACAAATCCAGACTCCGTGGCAGCTACTGAAAAACCCAATATTACTTAGCCCGACCTGGGAATCGAACCCAGGACCTCATCTTCAGCAGTCGCGCTTGAGCACTAGACCAGCGGGGCAGTTTTAAATGTTTCATAATAACATTAATTTTGATGATGGTGATGATGATGCCATGTAACCTATTTCGGCCACAGCGACAGCATTCGATGGCTTTCTATGGTGGTTGTTGAGTGCCTTGGTGTACTGCTCTTTTTTGTGATTTCAAGTGACTAGCATATCCTACTTCACCAAACATGTTTGAACACTATTGGCAACATTGTAAACGGAAACGTTAACTATGTGACTTTGTCTGTCTGTTTCCAGCTCACTGGTTAGGACAAAGGATATTTTGTATCAATATAATAGGTTCACACAAACCACGAGTAAAAGATAGTACAGAATATATATACAGAACGTCACGAGCACACACATACGAGCTTCTTTTGTTTTGTGAATATTAACTGAAATGAAATACTGTGTAAACATTCAAGAATAGTAAAAATCACTTCAGACAATGAGATGTCTGAAGTGTTTTTCTTTGTTATTCTGTCTGACTGAATTATAATTATCTAATTATTAAGATTGCTGTGGAAACGCAAAGAAAGTCTACGTGTACTAAGTACTCGTACTGGTATAGGTTCTCAATATCTGAAGTACGAATTGAGTGGCAAAAGATAAGGCAGAGCTTTCTCCTGTAGAGTAACCCTGCAACGGAGGGTGCAGCACTCTGCCAGGGCTGCGGGACTGTTCGAAAGAGATACCGTGGCCCTGGAACACAAAGGGCAAAGAAGGAACATGGATGGGTTTTAGTCAGTACAAGTCTGACACTCCCTTCCACTCCGACCAGAGTGGGGGGTCATTTGATGATTTCCCATACGAAAAAAAAAGGGTGCAGCACTGAAAACTAGAGATAGCAAAGGTTGCCTGTAAAATTGTGATAACAAACCAATTAACAAAAATCTCGCACAACCTAAACCGACGGGTCTAGAAGGGTCACATTATAAGAGAATTCCTCGAATAACGTACATGATTACTAAATAAGGCCTTTTTTAAAACCTACCCATGATAAGGGATGACATAAATAAGGGATGACAGTTCATAATTTTTCCCTCTGGAAATCCCATGGAGCACACGGCTTGTGGCTAAATAATAACAGCCACACCGTTCGATATTCTTGCCAAGATCGATCCATGAATGGGTGACCGTCCATTACGTACCGCGTTTTTTCCGTGCCTCAGAAAGTACGTCTTAGTCGTTGGTTCCGGCTGTCATTTGTAGATCTTTGAAAGTCGTTACGGGCAGTCCGAAAGCCTGACAACCAGTCTTACCATGGGGTATCGTATCACCCAGTACTAACTGGGTTCTGGAGGCTCCATGAGTGGTTCCATGTAAAATACTTATATTCAGCTGCATCCGGTTACACTGGAAGCCGACCCCAACATAGTTGGGAAAAGGCTAGGCAGATGATGACACGGCTTTTATCATAACTTATTCCCGTCGTAATATTTATGAATAAGGCCACACATTAGTTACATTTGGGTTGGTAAAGAAGATCGGCTGTTTGGGGCTCTGTTAATTTCAGAAGCGTTCATCAATGAAAGTATGGATATAATATGAAGCAATTATGGGGTTTTTCTTTCCATTTAATATCGGTTTTATTAAGCTGCGCAAAGTAAAATAAGAAGAAACAAATATGTTCCTAAATCTGAACATCTAAATGCAATCATTTGAAATATCGATACGTACATTTTTCGTAAGACTCCTCCTATCTTTGTAACACATGTTTTTTTTTGCCAGCCTCTTATTCGATTCACAACATGTTTTTTTTTACTATATAATCATGTTATTATATAATTTATTAATTAGTAACTGCTTTTATTAAAAACGTAAAGTAAGCACGTAACGTTTTTTTTGGAGAATTTAGCTTAAATGACAACATTCAAAGCTATGTCATCTATGAAAACAGAAATGACATATTCTGCCTAAATGTCATAAATATTATCACTTCTCTGTCTTGATCAATTTAAAATCTAATGTGTGGTTTTGTTGTGGATAGTTGTGCATTTTTTTGTATAATAAGAATATGTATAATAATAGTGGACGGTAGTTATTCCTTCGAAGGAGTTTCCTCAAAAAAAATGCTAGATTACAACTTTACTTTCACAATTTGTTTAGCCCTGGCAGCTAATAGTAACCTTAAGGCACAAACCCACCGCGGCGCATACTGTGCACAGGCACGGCGCACGCTGTGCACGGGCATGTTCGGCGCACGCTGTGCACGGGCGTTCGGCGCACGTTGTGCACGGGCACGCGGCGCGTTTTAGCTGCGTGGATTCATTTGTTCTGCAACGTGTGTCTACGTTTCCACTGAAGTACACACTATACACCCACAACTGTGTACAACTGTAACACACTACACACCAACAACTGTGAAAGGACGGTGATGTTTTGAGAATATGATGATTTGTGAATATAATGTCGTTATTATGATATTTTGTGAATATCATATAGGTACGGCGACGGAGCGTCTCCAAACGGTCTGTACCAACATAACATTCCTCAAGGGTTAGGCAGAGGTGGTACCCATTAGTACTATGTATAAGGGGGCAAGCCTATTGCCATCAACCGGGCACAAATCCTCCGTGGCTGCTACTGAGATATTACTGATGGAAAAACCCAATAACACTTTGCCCGACCTGGGATTCGAACCTAGGACCTTATACTCAGCAGTCGCGCTTGCGACCACTAGTTCAACGAGGCAGTCAGAACCAACACTATTACAATTTAGTTTTCACATAATCACCCTAAGTCTGGCCTCCAAAGTATGTTGAACCGTTGGATTTATTGAAGATCCCACATTCCCCTGTTGCTTTCCTTCAAGATGGAATTTTACATAAATTTTTGCGTAGGCTGACGTTTCTAATCGAGAATTGCCAGAATAATTCTCTTTTATTCTTTCTTTATCGTGTGGTTAGTTCCTAACCCGGTGTCAGATTTTTTATGCCGCCAATGGACCTCTGACTTGGCTGTACCTGCCGTCAAGAAATATCTCTCAGGCATGCTGGTTTCCTCACGATATTTTCCTTCACCGAAAAGCAAGTGATAATTATACCATACGCACATGAATCTGAAAAATTAGGCGTACCTTGGGTTCGAACTCGAGACCTATGACTTGGCAGTCCGACGGTCACACCACTAGGCTCTCACTGCATATTCTCTTTTATTCATATTACAGAAGTTGCAATCAGTTCAAATCCAAAAATGTAGTATCTTTCCCAAAAAATCAAGCGCGAGAGATTTGTACAGTATATTATAAATGACATCAAGAGAATATTGGGATAGGAAGACGTGCTGCTGAAGATAAATCGGGATAAGGCATGGATAAGCGCAAGAAAATGACGAAGCGAGAAGAGAAAGTTCTCTTTTTAATGGCTTATGGTCTTTCATTGACCTCAATCTCACCTGGTGGCAAGGTGACGGAACCAGCATCCCCAGGAGGTGCTTATGCACTCACACTTAGGCTGACTAGTTACAAAAGCAGGCGGAGAGCTGAACTATTTGCCTGTACTCGTTATAAAATTTAGACGAAAGTCGCTAAGGATATACGAAACCCTCACGACGTTTGAAAGTGTTATAAATAGTGGGTTGACGTGGATGGTGGGGGTCATTAGATTAAACGATCTATTACTTGTTCCTCTGAGATATACAACCTTGAAACTAATAATTAATTACTGCGTCAATCAAAGAGTAGAATACTAACAGGTGTGTCAATTAAAGACATCAATATTGACATTTCAATCTATTATAATTTTGGGGTGTCAATGACGCAATGCAATGGTACTATTAAGTAAATAAGTACTTAATGGGTGATGCTTTATCAAAGTTAACATCAATTACAATTCCGAAACAGCCGAAAAAGTTTGGAAGCTGTGTCGTATGATACCGTAATAGAAAGTATTGTGAAAATCGCTTTAGAAGTTTGATTGCAAAGTTTCAGGCGAACAGACAAATAAACGTTGGTCGTTAGATTGCTCGAGTTTATGTTTCTGTCGACGATTAGCAAAGTTTTATAATCCAACTAGCTCTCCCCCCGCGACTTCGTTCGCTCGTATTTCGCGCTGGGATCTTGACTTTTCAGAAATTCAAAGGAGTGGTGGGACCATTTACTTTAAATGTTAACTTTGAAAAAATAATAATAACAATAGTATTTATCATTTACGTATAAAAGTATTTGTCTCTATTTCTACACTTAAGGAATCAGATATTTCATACAAACTTCTTACTTTTCACGAAAGATCTTATAGATTGTATGCCCTATACAGTTCAAGTAAATAAATATAGATAATACTGTTTGTATGAAAGATTTTCGTTAACTTTAGATACGTGTGACACAAATCCTTCTTTTAAATAATAATAAAGATCATACAGTTACTAATTTTCCAAAAAACACCTTAAGCTTAAATTGTACAAATATTGTGTTGTGTTGTATAACAGGCCGGTGTCTGCAACTCCACGTTCAAAGCGCGTACTGTACAAATAATATAAATATGAAATAGATTTTCAACAAAACTATGTAAAGGTAAGTGACATTATTGAATGTTACTAAAGAAAATGAATATTTGTGATTAATTATTTTTGAACGGACATCATCAAGGACTTGATTGTTATTATTTTATGTTTAATTAATTATGTGCTGTTCCACTCAAATACTCACGTGTGATTCAATGGCCTTATACATTGTTATTTGACTATCATTATCAATATCAAAGAAACATCTTGTCATAATTATATAACAGCGTAGTCTGGTTTATTGTTACCAAACAAAAGACCAGACTCCAAATATGTAATAGTAAACCAAGGTACAAATTACCTGCTGCGGGACTGTTCGAAAGAGATACCGTGGCCCTGGAACACAAAGGGCAAAGAAGGAACATGGATGGGTTTTAGTCAGTACAAGTCTGACACTCCCCTCCGCTCCGCCCAGAGTGGGGGGGGGTCATTTGATGATTTCAGATACGGAAAAAAAAAAAAAAAAGGTACAAATTACCTCCAAGAGGGAAAATGATATCTAAATATTGTCCCTTTTTTTTCGCCTGCGAAATCATCAAATGACCGCCTCCCTATTTGGGCGGAGCGAAAGGGAGTGTCAGACTTCTACTGACTAAAACCCAACCATGTTCCTTCTTTGCCTTTTGTGTTCCATGGCCGCGGTATCTCTTTCGAACAGTCCCGCAGTCCTGGCTGGCATCGGCCCTTGCGGGCCCCTTCTTTGTTGCTGAAATCTCTTTGAGGCGCGCGTGGAACACGAAAGCGCCGTCGACACGGCCTATCGTCATAAGACGGCCGGACGGCGAGCTAGCCCATTACTCACCGCCCACAGGCTCGCGCCTACGGTAGCCGGGGGCCAGCACGTGATCCTCGACGCCCGGGGCGTCTCCCGAGGCAAATATTATCTCTTTACGTTAAATATAGAAATATTTTAATCCAAGAGTTGTCACGTTGGGTGACCGCTTCGTTTATCACTTTCTGGCCGTATTTCATCTGCTTGTACTAAGCGGTATACTTTTACATCGACAAGTGACAGGATTTCAAATTTCGAACCGATCAGATCTCTGGAAGTTGTTAATCAACTAGTGTTGAGGGTGATCTTCAAACGGCTGAGCAGATTTTCTTGCAAACAAATAAACACGGGAAAATTTTAATCGAACTCGGTTCATCCGTTCAGGAGCTATGATGCCACAGACAGACACACAGATACATACTTTTTTATACGAAATATGCTTGCGTTTGGCCGGTGGCTTAGGGTGGGGCACGACTGTCTAGAAGACACTACAAATTTATAACACTCTTTTTTGGTCGGCTGTTAAAAATATGAAGGTGGAGAAGGTTACACATTCAAACCTAGTAAACGTAGTACACTATTTTACCACGTCAATGCATTGGTACAACTCGAGTAGAAACATAATCCTTAATATTTTCATAAAAGAAATTTCGTTTCCGTCTTGTAACCAAGCCATCCGTGTGAAATAAAAGTAATTTTAAAGACCCTGTATTTAATAAACGTCGTTTTTCCATGCTCTGTTTTTTCTGTAATTCTTACTAAAGCCCTAAACGCTGCTCAATTGAACGGTATAAATATAAAGAAATATTAAACAATTACTCTTCTCAATGTATCTTTAATGCTTTGAATTTCGTTTGTGTTTACAAGTTCAAAACCTGATCAAAAAGCGAGACCTGTTATGACGAAATAAATGTTTATATGCAATGAACCGTATGTGACTCTGAAAGAGGTATAAATTATTTCATTGAAAATCGTTTTCGCTGCTGCATAATCAACTATAAGTTAATCGTAACAGCAAAGCGTCTTATAACGTAAGCAGTAAGGACGGTTTCCGGTATTGAAGTGTTTCTCCCGACGACGACGGTGTTTCTCGAGACGCGGGTGACCGTTCTTTTAGTGGCAGTAATGGCGGCGGCCGGAGTGAAGCCAGGCGCGCTAAACAAATACATTGAGCCACTCGGTAGCCGAGTGCCTAATAAATCTGCTTTTTAAACAAACAGACAGTAGCTACAAACCATTATTTTTGCTTCTTTTGGTGTTTTAAACCGAAAGTGTATTAAATAATGCGGGCGCTACTGGTGTCTTGTTCGTATTTGCTATCAACATACCAAGCAGCACCCTAATTTCGTAGAACACTTTTCATTACCGCCTAGATTTTAAAGGAAATATTGCTAATCCATTGCTTCATAATGTGTGACACAATAATCTATGCATCAACGTAGATAACGCGATGAATGCCGTCAAATTTATAAAATTAGAGAAAGTGATGTGACATCCACTAACCAGGGCTGGGCCCGCGTGGTGGATAACAGCCCATTGCCTCTCATAGAAAGGATGCCTGTGTCCCAGCAGTGGGAACATTATAGGATAGGCATTGCCATTGCAAGTGTGTTACGCCATTGGAGTTAACTTTAAAAGGAAAGTTTCTAGTTTTTTATTAGGATCTAAAGTACGCTGAAGAGATAAGATTGGAAACAAAAGAAAAACCTACCTCGTGCACTACGAGACGATGATCACGACTTGTCGCATAACCGGCGCAATCTTGAACGTAACTAGTCGGACGCGCGATTGTGCGACCAGACTTTCTTCCTGATTTTGACCAAAAGTCGGCGTGGTTGCGCGAGGCCCTAAAGTTGTTAAATGTAAGATTGAAGTTTATAATGAAGATCGTCATTTTGATTTTTGTTTCAAGGCATAAGTTAGGTGTGTCATCGTTTTTTGGGCACCTCAACTCAACCCCCACGCTCTTGAGAAGTTGTCATTGGAGGATATACATCCGGTACATGGCTCGTAGGACATAATTTAATGAAGTAAAATGTTTTATTTGTTTTCAGTTATGCCGCACAAACGGTAAACAGGAGAGCAGCTTCTCTTAGAATCAATATTTTTATTGAAACCGACTGATCAGTAATAAATATGATGAGAGCTAGTTTATGTTTGCTTTTTAATATCCAACGTCCCCAAACTTTGGAATGAAAGTTATTCTGTTAACGGCATAATGACAGAAGAGTTTGAATAAAGAAAACTTGACAATACGCTGCATGAGTTGAACTGCAGACGAAAAGTTTACGTACCAGTGTAAGAAAAATAAATAAAAGCAATATTTGTTTTTGTAATAGATCCTTAGTAATAAAATTTGTACAAAGTTCTTGTAAGAAAATAAACTTGTGTCGTTTATAAAGAAAACCTTATTGAATATGATAACGGTCTATATAAAGGGGGTAAATAGACCCTTAACATATAGGAAAGGCTTGTTTGTTGCTTTTTTTTTGTTCTAGACCATACCTGGAACTTTTTAGTTACAAAGATATTGGGGGTCAAAGTTCCAACTTGTTCACTAGTTTTTTTAAATACATGTTTTTAATGTAAGATTTTTACTTTACACACCTCCACTACTATTCAATCCATCCATCAGCACAATGCTTTGAGTGCTTTCCATCGAGTCCTACCGTAAAACGTGATTTTTTACCCCAAAAAAAAATCGATTGCCAACAATAATTTTTGCGTAAAGTTACTTAGTTTGATGAACAGAATGCTTGGTTGACGGCTATGAGAAGGGTCTGTTTACACCCTGTTTTATTCAAGTTTTACCGCCACCTTCACCGGAGATAGCAATTCTCCTTGTTGATTTGTTTTCTTAATTTATATATTTATAATATTGTAAGTGTAGTTTAGTTTAGAATAGGTTCAGTTATGATAAGACTGACTTGCTTTTTATGATAAAACCCTCCGATATAAAAAAAAAATAGTTGTACGTGAGCACGTCTAACGTTTAATATTAGGAGTTGTATTGAATAAAACACTCAAAAAGATTATTCGCGTCACAAACCAAGGTTTTGTTTTAACATAATTTAAATTTTAAGATCATTTATCATTATTATAGAAATACGCATAAAGTTTCGCCTTCGAAACTCATTTAATTTAAACTTTGCTCAAAACGGATCATTTTGCAATTATTTCTAAATCGCATCACTTAGGAATAATTGACCTATTTACTTTTGTTATTTTCGTTAAAAATCTGCTTATTTACTTTAAGGTAATATATAGAACAACTAAAATATGGTGTTTAAAAATTCTGTTGTGGTTATTTTCTTTCATATAAAACATATATTTACAACATTTTTTTTTTTTTTAATTGTTTACCCTGGCGTAAATAATTATGATATATCGAGATACTAAGAAAGCCACTTTCAATACTGCATAAAAAGCTATTGTGTATGGGTTTTACGAGATCAAATCAGGACATTCAAGTTCATAGAAAATCAATGACACGGACTGAACGTTGCCCCAGAATTGGCAGGTAACAATGGTCGTATAATACGAGGTGGAAGGGACACCGACGCTATTGAAAATGGTAACCACGTATTCAATAGCTCAATTTTTTTTTTCATCAACAAGTACAAAAAAGTAAACATGTAACAAAATGTATGTATATGGTTAAATCATTGTACAGTGTAGCAACTACGTACAGCACACTGATTCCCAAACTGAGACGAGCTCGTATTTCGGGATTCGGCGGCTCTCCGTTCTAGTTTCATTACAATAATTCTGACCAGACATTTGCAACATTAGACTCCTTATAGTTAAAGTCCTTATACTTAAACTTATTTATAGTTATGTTCTCAACAATGTATATATTCTATTATTTTCCATTCACTGTCCATTTTACTTACATCATTCTGAGCATAGAAATTTATTATTGGCTATTTAAAAAAAAAAAAAACAGATGTTCATTTAGACCGGTAGGTCACTTTTGTACGAAGGTTTTTTTTTTAGTTTTAACAAAACTAGTATAAACTGGCCTCTTATTCTTGGAAACTCCGTACTACACCAGGATAAAGGCGGTCGTAGAGGCCAAGCCTTCCATAGTATGTTATGGGAGGCCTCGCTCCTTTCGGTCGTAGCGTGATATAGATTATAGCCTACAGCATTCCTCGATAAATGGACTATCTAACACTAAAATAATTTTTCATTTCGAACCAGTAGTTCCTGAGATTAGTGCGTTCACCAAACAAACTCTTCAGTTTATTATATTAGTATAATATATAAATTCTGAATCTGATCACACCTTTCTAATAGATGCTGTTGATATGAATGGATGAAGGCAGAGTACGTACTTCTTATAAGCGTATCGCTTTGGGTCGAACCCGACGATAAACCGCGGGCATGGCTGGTAGGCTGTTGTGTCGGCTGGCGTCTCGTCCCAACAGGAGAACCCGTCGAAATTCCGCGGGCACCAAACGTCATCTTCTGTTGAAACAAATATTACATAAAATAACACCACGCCTCTTATCTCCGAAGGGTTAGGCAGAGGTGTACCTAATAGTACATCCACATTTCGCCAGTTATGTTTTAGTCCCATGTAAGAGAGGGCAATTGGGAAATACTCAATAACACTTTGCCCGAGCTGGGGATCGACCCCAGGATTGCTTAGCAGTCGCGCTTGCGAACACTACGACCGAGGCAGTCAATATTATTTAACCAAAATCGACTGGTTTACAATGACCTCTTAGCAGTACGCATGAAAAAGAGATGCCATTATGCAGGACGTCTAGCTCCGTATCTTTCCCACACCGAAGTAATACTGCCAACAGAAGTGGTGGTACGGGCCCAGGAAACAATTCTGCCCGTTTTCATTAAAACCAGGTGACACCTTAATTATTCCTAAATAAAGGCGCATTGTTGGTTAATTTTATTTTAATGCTTGTTCCCAGGTCCTAGAGTTGACATTCCAATCTCACTGTTGCCACTTAGTATTAATGGGAACGGTAATTTGTCAGTGTTTTTTATGTAACAACACTGGTTTATTACAAGGTAGAAGGGATATCGACGCACAAACATTTACCACTTGTTCAGCACATCATTCCGAACCATAGATTTATTTTATAACTGTTTCTTACAAAAGTGCAATACCTAGACGGTCAACATGTATGGAACATCGTTTTTTTTTAAATTATCGATGAAAACATTCTAGGTATGGGGGTTCGGAATGATATTATGAGCACGTGGTAATCGTTTGTGTGTTGATGTCCCCTGTACAAAAATCGTTTCCGCACCAAGGAAATCTTAAACATTTCCGTATCGCCTTGAGATAAACATAATCATAATGATGCCTTGTAATATTTTCAGGTAACTTCATATCTGAAGTGTTGCCCTTGGATCGGTCTGCATTTACCTGCATTGGTAAATCACGAAGACAATACACAGCTAAAACGCATCATACACACATTATGGACCATTTTTTATTATTGTTACGAACGTAAACAATATAGATAGCTCCGTATCTATGTACTTCGATAAATCAATAAAGAATCTGTAGTAGAATTACAAAATAAAAAAAGTAATGGCGGAATAAAACATGATCTTTGTGATCTTTTAGCGCGTGTTTGTGCATAACTTTGCGTACAGTCCGTTCGGCAAAAGATAAACTTGCGATTATATATAAATAGATCTTTTATAAGCGGTCACTGTGATGATCAAAACAGATTGAAATCTTATTTATATTTACGGAACGAAAAGTAAACATTCACAATCTTTCACTCACTGTACACTTTCACAATTATTTTGGCAACAGCAAGCCACCATCAACCTTATAGCAACGTGAATAATGATCACTGAGGTTTATACAGCGATGTGGAAATCAAATGTAGGTAATTTAAATATGAACAGACTGAAATATCTTTTTTCTCTGTCGGACCACAGGGCCATCAGGAAAAATGGTAAAGTCCGTTCACAGTGTATTTACAAGTTGCTAATATTTGTTAACTTGTGAGGTACGAATGATTCGACTGTAGATTTTTTTTTAAGGAAATCTCATGTTACCTATCTTAATAGCTAGTTTTACACAAACTGTACAAATGTAAAAGGTGAGTGTTATTTATTTACTTACCATTATAATTATTGTTAAGAATGGTGCTGTGGGTGATGTTCTCCAGGTAACACTGTCTTCGTAAGTTGGCAAACCACTGATACTTGGGATCACTCAGATAATCGACAGTGTGAGTATTATTCTTCATTGTTTTTAATTTATTACTGACCGGCGCCCATGTTAAAACTGTCTTTAGGTGTTTATTATATTTGCTCGCCTTTTACAGATGTCTTCCAATGTAGGCACACATTTTTATGTTCCCATCCTCGGCGACATCTGAAACCAAAGATAAAGTTAAATCGTTTATCTTAGTTCACAGCCTTTACACTGATCGCTATTGATATATGTGTAAAGATAAAATCTTTGTTTTTAGGGTTCTCGGGTGAAATAAATAAGTCTGAGAATGACGGTTGGAACGTCCTTTTGTTAGTTTTGTTAATAATGAATACGGGAAAAGGGTTTGGACGTTTGCCCTTGCAAGCATTCTGAATAAACTGGCTAAGGAAATAGCCAAAAAAGAAAACAAAATAACAATTTAGTTTTTTTTACATTTTTTTATTTTTTTATTTCTGATTGGAAATCATCAAATGACCCCCCCCCCCCACTCTGGGCGGAGCGGAAGGGAGTGTCAGACTTGTACTGACTAAAACCCATCCATGTTCCTTCTTTGCCCTTAGTGTTCCAAGGGTCACGGTATCTCTTTCGAACAGTCCCGCAGCCCTGGTAGGCATCGGCCCATGCGGACCTCTACTTATTTGCTGACATCTCTTTGACGCGCACGTGGAACAGGAACGCGTCGTCGACAAGGCCTGTCGTCATAAGACAGCCGGTCGGCGAGCTAGCCCATAACTCGCCGTCCACAGACCCGCGCCTACGGTGGCCGTGAGCCACCACGTGACCCCCGAAGCCCAGGGCGTCTCCCGCGGCGGCTGGGACGTGAGGTTCTTTCCCTCTCACGTCCCGCCACATATCTCGACAAATGACATTAAAACATTTTGAAAATCTATTTTACCAGGCAAAGACCTGTGATCGAGTAACACTTAAATCTAAATAGATAGCGCACTAATCTTAACATCTTATCTCAAAAATATTGAGCGTTATTTTAATGTAATAATTTTATGAAGGTATGTTGAAATAAATAATTTGAATTTTTAGTTTTTGTTTTTATCCAAAAGTACGAGAAACATAGCATAATCAGCCTACAATGTTTCCACTGTTGGTACCCAGACCTTCACCACGCGACGAAAAAAATCGACAGATAACTAGACGAAGTCCAAATAGGTTCAAACACTATAGTCGGCTGTGATTGTTCTTCTTAAATCTCGGCATAGAGATATACGTCTTCACGGCGTAAATATTTTTTGAATATTTAAATTGTGTTTATAAATAGAATTATTATCATAAAGAAACATGATAATTAAAAAAAAAATACTATTATGAACAAATAAACATTTATTTGTGTTCTAAATTCAAAAATATTTTTAATTTTGTATTTTTCGTATAATTACCGGCTGCATATCTTTGCCTAACTTTTTTATCTGTGTCTAGGGTTAAAAGAGTTAAAAATGTTTTAAAGAGTTAGTTTTAAAGAGTCGTGATATTTGAATGTCTTTCTCTTGTTATTATAAAATTAAATATTACTTTTAATATTGGAATAAGTACATAATTTACAAACTTTATACAACCTTAAATAAATAATATAAACTTAATATTTACAACAAATAAAGACTAAACTATGATTAAGAGCGTATACGAATGGACAAAAAAAGAACTTAATTTATGAATGTAACTTTACAAATTTTACTTATATTTTAATACTACGGATCCCTACATGCGTGTGCGCACACTCTTATCAGGTGTTTATCTCCAAACGACACGAGTACCGAGATAAAATATCTAACGTTAATGGCATTGTTTTAGATATAATATTTTTACAAATAGCAATGCTAATTATTAATTTTGTATGCAATACTACTACTTACTACAAAACTATTAAACAGAGTGATTTTAACACGATTTTGTTAGCTTCACCTGTAACTAATTATGTAAAAAAAAACTTAGAAAAACTTGATCCACTTTCCGGTTTCCGCTTGAGCTGAAATTTTGCATATATGTCTAGTTTGGATGGCAATGCATGGTTAGCTAAGTGACGTCATTCTAAATTCAAATGGTGGGCTAGTTATTTTTTATGTATGGGTCTAAAATTAAAGGGTTTGCTGAGAAAAATACGAGAAATGAAATGACGTCACTCTAAAGCATGTTTTTTAACAGTAATATTTATTTAAATATGGAACGGTACGAAGAAATCTGCAGCTATAAAGGTGGGGTCAAACCGATCGGACTGGAGAGCGGACCGGGTTGCGGACAGGATTGCGACAGTGGGCTTTGTCAGATAATGTATTGAAATATATGTCATAGACTCGGTGAGTGTTTTTTGGAACCTTGAACCTTGTTACTTTAAAGCTCATTGTTAATCCCCTGGTTTCCTAGTACTATTCTCAAACTCCTCGCAAAATGTTTGAAATAAGTAAGTAGGTATTTAGAATGTTGGAGAGTCCTTTGATCACCTTGGAATGCTCCAATTTAAAGTTTACTTTCAATTGGTAGGATACTTGAAGCGAGTGATTCATCCCAGAGGCGGCAGCGACGGCGAGCCAGGGATAATAATAAATACAACGCGTTGTTACGCGTAATGATAGTTTTATTGCCCAGGTGCTGTTTTTTATGGTATATTCAAAAATAATCGTAAAGGTACGGACAGTTATAGTTGAAAACCAAAATGGCGTAGAACTGAGGTAAAAACAAATTAAAATGGCGTAATGCGAAGTCAGAAATCCTTTTTATATTGAAAAAGAAAAGGATAATCAATGCTGATGGTTTTAATAATTAAAATTTTGTTTATCCCTTTAGATATTTAGAGATCATCACACAAGTCTATATCGAGTAAACTAAAATATTATAAAAACACGCTTTGGAGTAATGTTATTTTATTTTCTTAGCAAACCCTTTCATTTGATAATCATATCATGGGAATGCATAAAAAATTTTGTTTATCCCTTTAGATATTTAGAGATCATCACACAAGTCTATATCGAGTAAACTAAAATATTATAAAAACACGCTTTGGAGTAATGTTATTTTATTTTCTTAGCAAACCCTTTCATTTGATAATCATATCATGGGAATGCATAAAAAATAACTAGTCCCCCATATTGGATTTAGAATGACGTCAGTTAGCTAATCATGCATTACACACAAAAAATTTGCACAATTTGCACACTTGTATGCAAAATTTCAGCTCAATCGGAAACCGGGAAGTGAGTGTTAAAACGCTCTTCAAATGTTTTCTTAAGTTGTCGTTTATTAGAAAATGAGTTTAGTTCTCAGTTCCTGTTTGCAATGGGGATAGGAAACATTCGAAAGCAAGTGCGAACTGCATCGGTGCGCCATACTACTACTTGTCACTTCAGTAGTTCATAAACAATTAACCAAAATCTTTCGATTATACAAGTAATTTATAATATATTTTTATACATATTAAATACATTTTTAAATATTCTAATATAAAACAATATAAAAAAAACATTTAAAAATATAAAAAATAGTGGTCCGCCGGTATCGGGAGCAGGGTCCAAGCTACCGGTGGTTAGGGCTCCAGAGACAGGAACCTCCTCACAATGCGAGCCGTATCGAGGAGTACTGCCTTCTGAATCAGGCCCTTGATCCAACCGCCTAACGAGAGCCTCGAAAGATGGTCGTCGAGGCTCTTGGCTATAAGGCCATTGGCCGTCACGACAATCGGCACAATGATAGCCGAGTTCACATTCCACATGTCGACAACCTCGTGTGCTAAGTCGAGATATTTAATTTGTTTCTCTTTCTCAGCTTTCACGAGGTTCTCGTCATGCGGAATGGTAACATCGACTATCATTACACGGCGCGCTAATCGGTCTATCACTACTATGTCAGGTTTATTGGCGACAATAGTCCTGTCAGTAATGATAGACCGATCCCAGTACAACGTGACATGGTCTTTCTCGAGAACTGGGTCGGGCACATACTTGTAGTACGGTACCTCAGATTCCACAAGTTTATATTTCAAGGCAAGTTGTTGGTGAATAATCCTGGCTACTTGGTTGTGCCTGTGCAAGTACTCGCCGTTAGCCAGACGAGAACAACCAGAAATAATATGTCTGATGGACTCACCCGGACGGTGACATGCCCGACACACGTCAACCGTCCCGTCCTTCATAATATATTTCCGGTAGTTGTTCGTCAACATAACTTCGTCCATAATCGCACAGACAAAACCTTCAGTTTCCCCAAAGAGGTCGCCGAAACGTAACCAGGACACGGACGCTAGAAAATCTACATCGGGCCCATGAAGAGCCCGGTAGAAGCGTCCATGAAGCTCCTTGCCTTGCCATACTTCCTTGCGGTCATCGGTAGTAAGTGCTACAGGTTTGCGCCAGTTCTCTTTAGCCATGGACAGCGGGGTGAGTCCCTTGTCCACTGCGACCACATCTCGGTGCATACCCACCTCGGTTTTTAAAAAATATTCTTGAGACTGCATATCTCGCGGTTGTGAAGGGTCTTCGCGTTTAAAAAACCTCGACCCCCGCACTTCCGCGGGATGTACAGCCTCATTACCGATGATCGTGGGTGATGCATCCGGTTTGCGGTTAACAGTGTACGAACTCTTCTATCCAGGGCATCGAGTTCGGTCTGAGTCCATTTGAGTACGCCGAAAGAGTACATTAAAACCGGCATGACCCAACCGTTGAAGGCGCGCACCTTGTTCCCGCCTGAAAGAAGGCTATTTAATACCTTGTTCAGGCGTCCAAAGAAGCGCTCCCTCAACGATTGCTTCATGTCAGTTACGTTAATGCCTAACGATTCCGACATACCCAAATACTTATAGCTTTCGGATGAGGAGAGGGATCTCAGGTGTATGGAATCCGAGAGCTGAATTCCCTCGGATTCCATAATCTCCCCTCGCTTTACATACATGACTGCACATTTGTCCACACCAAATTCCATCCTAATGGCGTTACTGAAAGTTTCAGTTACTTTCAGTAGCTCCATCAGTCGCAATTTGTTGGGGGCAAAGAGTTTCAGATCATCCATGTAAAGAAGGTGAGATATGACCTGACCACCTCTCCTCAACCGGTAGCCTAGACCTGAATCCTCCAGCAATGTGCTCAGAGGATTCAGGGCTAGACAGAACCAAAGTGGGCTCAGACTGTCGCCCTGGAATATTCCCCGTTTAATCCATACAGGTTCATCATTCCCCTGGATTTGTCGACATCCTGGATATCGAAGGACCGTCCTCCATTGCCCCATACATGACTCAAGGAAGGCACGTAGAGTTGCATCAATCTTGTACAACTCCAGTACCCTCATGAGCCATGTATGTGGCACCGAGTCGTAGGCCTTCTTATAATCTATCCAACATGTCGACAGATCCTTGCGGGATCGATGAACCTGTTGGCTAATGGCCATGTCGATGAGAAGTAGCTCCTTCGTACCGCGGGACCTATTCCTACATCCATTTTGAGAGGCAGACATAATGAAGTTTTTGTCAATGTGTGTATTAATTTTCACTCTCAAAATGGATGTAAGAAGTTTATAGACCGTCGACAAACACGTGATCGGTCTATAATTTTTGGGTTCCGCGGGACTACCTGACTTATGGAGCAGGTGGGTAACGCCTGTTGTTAAAAACTGCGGTAGGGACCCAGACTCTAAGGATGACTGGAATTGGGATGCCAGGCAAGCGTGCGAACTACTAAGCCATTTGAGCCAGAAGTTGTGCAGTCCGTCCGGTCCCGGGGATTTCCAATTCGGTAACGGACGAACTGCTCTGGTTATATCTATAGATGTTATTAAAATTGGCTCCATTTCTGGGATAGGTTCACACGCTCGCTCGACATCACGCATCCAGTCAGCCTCAGTATGACAGACGGGCACCGACCAGATGCTACGCCAGAAAGAACTCGTGGCAGCATCATCCGGGCGGCACACGTCTGTCATATTTTGCTCGGGTCGCTCCCAAGCTCTGTATACCCACCTCTCATCGCTCTGGAATATGCGATTCTGTGAGTACCGATCAACCCGCCGCTTATACCGCCGAATACGGTTCGCCCATGCATAAACTTTCTGCTTCAGGAAGTCGATGCGCTCTGTGACACGGGACATGTATTCTTGAGGACTGATTCCAGTCCCCGAGAATGCCCGCCTCACAAAGCGCATCACACGTGGTCGTGTATTGCCTTCCCTGAAGCAGTGTAGTTTGCCGATGAGTACCCTGGCCTCGTCGATGCGGCACTCGATCCTGCGCTGCCAGGTTGGTACGGCTGGTTTTGGTCGAATAGCTACGTCATAATTTGGGAATTTGACATTAGCTAAACGACATGCCGCAACAGCCCCACAGTACAGGATCGAGTGTGTATCAACGAGGTTCTCGCTACTCTCGAAAATATTCTTGAGTTGCGAGTCCAAGGCACACACCAGCGCCCTATTTTTATTATGCATGGGTAACCGTGGTAATCGGGGTCTAAGTTTGGTAGGAGTGGATCGATATTCGCGAAGCGCATCTTCCAGAGCGCTCCTCAATCGGTCGTTGCACTGGCTACTTACCATGGCAACCCTATCATCTTCCTCTACAACAGCTGGGTTGGACCGCGGCGGGGTTGCGTCAATAGTTGACGCTTGCACCGCGGTTTGTGCCGGAGTTAAGACGATACGGTTGCTCAGTACCTCTGAACGCAGCCTATCAAGTGCGGCATCGTCCAACATGTGATTGCGTTGGATGACCCGCACCTGATCCGACAGTCGTTGGGCCGAGACGTTGACGATTGGTTCAAGTACCTGGAATAGAGACAGCATCCTAACACGGTACGCAGTGAGGTTAGTTCCCCCCTCTGTAGACCCGTAGTATGCGCGCATGACGTTCTCGTTTATTGTTTGAGTCCATCTCATGCGCTGCACACAACCACCGGCAGCGGGGACCCGGCTCGGGGCCGGATGGCCCCTAAGTCCCAAGCTCTTCGGTGGCCGGCCTCTCCCCTGCCGACGTACAGGTGTTGGCGACGTCGGCGGAGAGAAATATTCGTCGCTCGAGCTCGACGCAACTGCCGCTGCCGGTGACACAGGGGATCCAGGGTCCGGCGGTGGAGAGGCGGAGCTGAGCGACGAGTCCGGGGTTGTAAGGCGTGCGCGTCGGTAGGCAGCTCTCGTAATCATGTTATCACATCATGCTTTCTTCTCTGTTTTTTGTATTTTTGATTTTCTATTGACGTTGACATATAATAATATATATTAATATATATTATTATAGGATATTATTATTTATAGGATTTTGGTTTGACCAAAAAAAGAAACAACTTCAACTCCAGTCCTATGATTTCTTACTTACGGTTTTTTTTTTAAAATATAAGTACACAGGGAAAGAGCAAAAAGTTACAAGCTTCAAAAATCTTTTGGGAATCACATTTATTGGCTCAGGATAGAAAACGAGGCCAATAAGTCATAGATTATCAAATTGGGTCAAAACACAGCTAACGGTAAATTCTGGGACCGCGAATGAACCTCTCTCCTTCTATGTACTCGTATATTATGTCTATGTAAATAAAAAAATAAGAAAGAATGGACTTAAATATTTCAGAGTTAATCCCAGTAATTAACTATTTGGTCTGAGTAGGGATAACAAAAAGGATCGTGCTGGTCTGAGATGGGAAAGATACGTCTGTTACATAAGTATGACGGCGCAGCAAGTGACGCCGTCTTTTGTTACAAAGTTACTGGGAGCTATCGAAGGAGGTCGGATAAGAGTGACACTGGTCGATGACTGTCATTATAGAGGAGCGTCGCGTCGTTGCGTTGGTTGACGTGGCGGCTGCCATCAGATGACAGATTATTAACGGGAGCCACTGTCGTTACCATGTCCCTCGAGGAACAGCTATATTCCGGCCCAATTCTGGTGATATTGAAGTAGCTGGTCCACTTTATGGTAATAATTTCTGGTAGAGGCCATACTGCGCCGATAAGTAAATTATACCGTTTATCTTGTTAGAGTTTGAATTAAACATCGTTATTCTGTTTTATATGACTGAACTTCAACTAATGAAGGTCTACGCACAGTTATAAGTGCTGCAAAGGATCAGCAACGCCTCAACTCGACTCGTTTGATATTCTTGAATAAAACTTCATACTGCAAAGCACACTTACAAGCTGTAACGGCAAAGCCACGAATCGGTGCTATCTTTATAAGTGCGCTATGATCTTAAAAAAACAATTGTTGGTGATTATCATGGGAGTCACCGAGGCTCAAACGGAGCCACTGACTACTTTAATTGAGGATAATAATCTGACTGTTTGCGCAGTTGTGTTTTTCAGTGGAGTGGCTTATTCCGTAAACGTACCTAAGGTAGGTCGTGTTCATTATTGGTGGCGCGGCAAGCTTTCCAGGTTGTCTTGTAACACCTAGATCAAAACCCTCGGTCCATGTCCAGCAGTTGGTTATAAGCTGACGATGTAGGTATGTTATACTTTTCAAACAACACGAATATAAATAGTGAAGCCATGAAATCTGCTATTAAAGTTCCGCCAAAAATTAAACATCTTTGAAGTTATATGACAGTTATACTGTACAGAGTTGTACTATGTTTAAGAATAGTTTACTACGATAGGAATGCTAGAAATCTGTGGGATGCTCATTAGGCAGCACGTGTTACTTATGGCATTTATCTCTCAATTTTTTTCTCCGATCAAAGTTAAAGTATGAGAAGTTTGGTCTCCAATATCTATAATAATGTTTTGGTTAACAGACGGTACGGCTAGTAGATTTTATCAAAGGATGAATGTTGCTGGTAATTAATCAATTAACTAAATTGAACGTCCTTAATCGTCGCGATTCCCATCGGCACAAAGGGGCTGCTACAATATCACTCATCTCGCAGGGCGACACAAATTCTCCTCACCTGTCTATGAAGTAACGAAGCTATATAAGAGAGCATCTGTCTGTATATCAACCAATCATAAATCTTTGACAAGGCTGCGTCAAGATATATTTTTGTTCGTATTGATTCCTACTAAAGTTCCTCCTACAATTTATGTGTCAATAAATATGACGAATAGCGGGATGCCTCGCATTAAATTATGCGTAACATCAGAAAACCTGGCATAATATAAATTTATCTGACAACAGCTGCTATCTAGCAAACTGTGAAAGAGATGAAAATAGATTAGTTTACTGATACGATAAAGTAAGAAGTGAGAT
The DNA here is from genome assembly GCA_910589295.1 of Noctua janthe. Classification (NCBI taxonomy): domain Eukaryota; kingdom Metazoa; phylum Arthropoda; class Insecta; order Lepidoptera; family Noctuidae; genus Noctua; species Noctua janthe. The sequence goes on from OU342552.1 coordinate 12,513,250, forward strand.
AACTATAAAATACAAATTATTTGTGTGTTAACCACTCAACACGGCGTTTTAGGAGGCGGTGTTGAATTTGTGTCATTGCCAAGATTACGCGAATACGAGTTTTAACGTCATGATGTTCAGGATAAACGCGGAATTGCGAATTGTAATTTATTAGAGAAGGGAAAGCCGCATTTTGGTTGTACTTACTTGTATATTTGTCAACGCTGAATCGCTGACGGTAGTAGCTTCGGGGCTCGGGCACGTCAACTCGTATGAGTAGAAAAATGACACACCCTAAACAGACAAATTGTTTCAAAATCAAGAAATTACTGCCACTTTCTGTTAATATTCTGTAGACTTTAGATACCTGTGTTTTTTAAGATTAATATTTTTATCTACCAAGAAAGAGTTCTCGCAAGAGGGAATTACTTACACTAGAAATGAAAAATGTGTCTAGGTTTTGGGAATCTTAACAAGGGTACGACACGATATTGTGCTGAGAAGACATATTATCTTAAATAATGCATGAATAATGACGCATACTGAAACTCTTATCTTATTGATGCCCCTGTTTTATTAACTTGTATATTTACGAGTCGAAAGGTAGGTATGTACCTCGGCCTGGTCTTTTTCAAACTATGTTGGGGTCAGCTCCTAGTCTAATCGGATGCAGCTGTATATCTGTAGGTATTTTACATGGAACGACTGCTTATCTAACCCGCAAAACCCACCGTTACTAGGTAATACGATACCCTTTGGTAAGACTGGTTATCAGAAGTGGAAAGGGGCTTTGATTTTAATAATTTGGTCCATCATCATCTGCCTAGCCTTTACCCAACTATGAATTTCGGGGGATTGAAATGTAAAGACTGTCAAAGATCTACAAACTACAGCCGGGACTAACGACCGGCACTGAGGAGTCTCGCACCAACCGAACCGTGCGGCTGTTAGTTAGCCACGAACCCCGATTTAGGAAATAAAAACATATGAGTTAGTGTTTGTTGAGGTCGCTTGGAAGTTCAAAGTGATATTTATGGAGAAAAGTACTGCTGAGAAACCAAAATTATTCAAAAAACAGATGCCCATATAATTTGTTTCTTATTATTACAGTGCAAATAACATTACTCGCTATTATAATTGTTGGTTTTCTGCGCCCAAAAGGCTACGGTCGGAGACAAAGCGGCATAAGCAAATGAGTGTGTTAGACGAATTTTCTTGTACAAGTTTAATGTTTGACGTGATTCTATTGACTATAAGGTGTATTATGCATAACCTGAAATATAATGATGGCTATCCATAATTATCTGGCATAATACCTACTAATAATTAATGATAGACGTAATAAACGATTTAGCAAAATGAGTACGTCTATGTAAGGATCGGAGGTGGCGTTTTGTAGTTTGAGCCATACGAAAAAGCTTGAGGTATGCGCGTCTGCTAGACGCTTTATATCCTGAGCACACATTTATATTTGATGACCAGGTCTGGTAGTGTTATTGGGGTTTTCGATCACATATTTTTCCTCAGCATTTGCGATTTTTTGTTTATAATAATTGTTTACTAACCTTACCCTACTATAAACCGTGTAACTATATCTAATGGGTTTGTTTTGGAATAGGCAATTGGACTCAAACTCTGTCCTTTCGGAGAATATAGAATAAAAAAAATACAATTTTAAATTTCACCCTAGTCCGTTTTTAAATTATCGAGTTTGCATTAAAAACTTGATCGCAGTCAAAATTAAGTTTGATATAATCAAGAAATGGCTCATGGATCGAAAGATAAACCTTAGCGCTTAGACAAACGGCAATTGCTTTTTACGCGGTTCGGTTTTTCAATATGATTAACATGAGCCGTTCGGTAGTAGAGCTTCCGAAAGAGTGGGTCTTAAAATGAACATGGACAAAATTGCCAAACTTAAGTGGCAGTGGGCAGGGCACATTGCTCGTAGACCGGATGGCCGATGTTGCCTAAAAGTTCTGGAGTGGCGTCCGCTAACCGGAAGACGTTCCGTTAGAAGGCGCCCACTAGGTGGTCCGATGACCTGGTGAAAGTGTCGGGGGTTCGATGGATGCGAGTCAGCGACACTTGGGGGAGGCCTATGTTTTGTTTTGATTGTGATGAATAGCCCTTCGATAGCTTATATCTTCTCCATCATCATTATCACTGATCGACCGTCACCATGTCTAGGCCCTAATGAGAAATTTTCTTTAGCCCCGCTTCCGCAGTCGCCCCTATGTCGCTCCGCTCATTGCAAGTCGCACCCGAGGGCCACGAAACGAAGCCTTATAGCGTTTTCACTTCGCTCTTAAAAAGGCAGCTTGAAGCGGTGAAAACAAATTGAACCTAATTTACAAAAGTGTTACGTTGATATTTGTTTGAATGAAAAACCTATTTGTGACGCCTGAGACGAACAACGCTTAAGAGTCTAAGCAATATTTTCGTGGGCCAGGCATAAGCCAATTGCGCAAACTCCCGCCTAAATGTAGACGGCGTTGTCCTTCATCCCAGTTTGTATATTATTGTTGACTCAGCACTAAAATCCGTGACGTATGGCAATGGAAAGCGTGGCGGAAAGACTTGTTTATAGTCGTGAGACTTGAAAATTAAGGTTGAAGGATCTTTATAATAGTTTTTTTCGTGAAAATACAATTAATATTATCCCGGTTACTGTTCGTGGTGGTAGGTTTAGGATAGCCGGAAAAGTAATTGACTTGCAATTTGTTATTGCAAAAATAAGGTACTTTACAGGGAATATCAAGCAAATGCGAAAAGCTAGGCTCTGTTAATAATAACTGGTTTAGTCGCATCCAATTACAGAAATCCAGGATGACTGATGGCTCACGGGCTCCGTTTTAGGTTAGCCCGTGCTGATTCGATTGGATTTGTCTGATGTGATAAAAACACAGAATTTTTTGTCCCCTTTTTGTTGGTAAAAATCGGGAGTCCTTCTTTTCCTGTTACCTTCGCCACGTTTAGACATCAAACTGCTAAGGACAGTTTCTCTAGGTCGGCCAAAGTGTAATTGGTTTTACTAGGGATTTTCTCGGTAGCAGTCAGAATTAAGGATTTATGCACAGTTAGTTGCAATTGGCTCGCTACCAGACTACCAGATTATATTCCCCCGTTGGTCTTGTGGTTGCAAGCGCGATGGGTGAGCATGGGGACCCACGTTCGTTTCCCGGGTCGGGCAAAAAGTGCTATTGGGTTTTTCCGTAAAGAATTTCTCAGTTAATTGACGTAAGTTATTAATTTGACTAACCACTAATTTCCCAAATACACAACCGAATACCGCTTCGTCATAACAGGCATGATATTACGACACATGTGCGTACTTTTGTTCATTACAATGGGAATATCTTAGAAAAAACTAATCGTGTCGCCTTAGATCCCTCTAGGTTAAGCGCTAAGTTAATATCCGGCATAAATGTATCGTAAATGGAGATTATGTAACGAGACCAAGACTGATATTGTGTAGTTATACACTTTTATGGCTCTTCTATGAGCATTCATAAAGAAAAGGCTTTAGAAAGTATATCACCTCGCTTCTAGTACATCAGTTTTGAGTATGAATGTGGATATTTGGCAGAGTAAGAGGAGATGACTGCTCAGATCACAAGTTATACAAGCATGAAGAAGAAGACTTGCCTTGCCGACCCCAAAATAAATTTGGACAAGGGTAGGGGAATGATAAAGATTTGCCTTGTCAATTAAGAAACTATTTTGGTATGTTATTGGGTGGTAAACAAAAAGGCAACAGACTGGAAAGGTGGCTTGGGACATTTTGCAATACCAGACTGACTCTTTTTTTACTCCACTAAAAGCACCCCGGTCGTCACCGTCGCGTCCGCACAAGGGAGCAGGCACCGTCTCCTCTTAACATATCTGTGCCACTTCTGAGCAACGCCTTTTAGTGCAAAACCCTGGTGAAGAGTGTGGATGGTAACCAACCACATAATAAATTACAAATAAAGAAACAATAAATTAATGTGGAAAGCTATTTTCAATTAGGTATGGCCTCCGACTTGAATTTTAATTTATCCAGCAATTGGTTTTCAAAGAAGTTACGCTTTTATAAGCGATCTTAATAGAACATCAATATTTAATTTATGCTGGAAATGTATAATGAGTTCAATTTTGAAATTAAAATGCTCAATTTATTTCATTCATTCATAAAGTGGATTATTTTGGTATGGCTTCATGTAATTGAAATCAGTACGCAGTCTTTGCTTTGGCTCGTGCTATAACTGTTGCCTGTGACTGCTTTTCGCTCGCTCCTAATGCTATATATACAACTATGTTACATATTGCTGTTATATTACAACTATATATACAACTATGTTACATATTGCATGGAAAGAAAAATTCTAGTGCTTGTACTAGAATTTTTCTTTCCATGTCAAAACAGCTATAGTTCCCTACGCAGGGTTTGCGTATAAAAATATTAAAAATTATGTTACATATTAATATGTCACTATGCGAAATGTACGGCGCTGAGACAAGGACGCTCACATAGGAGGCTGTATTTACAGGGTGAAAGGAACATAGACGCACAAACGATTACCACGTTTCAGTAAATTATTATATTAGTATATTTTAACTCCCAGTATCTTCAGAATGTATGTACTGAATTCGTGGCTCGGTTGTGCGTCGTTATCCTTTCCACCCTGTATACAGGCCTAGAGTTGCACGGCGAGCCGTGTTGCCCATGCAGCGTTCTATATTCGAAATAAAACTTATAGAACGAGTTCTAAACATTGAAACCTGAAGATCTTACGAAGGTCTAAAATATTGGAAATTGAGTCTCAAATGGCGTAGGGCAGAACACCTAGCGAGGTGCGGTGATGGCTAAAGACCGAAAGACATCCAACGAATGGAAATATAGACGACATAGTTGTGTGGCACCGGGCCATGGAGCTTGGCACAAGCAAAGAGAGGCATATACCCTGCAGTGGGTACTGCTGTGGTCAGATTGTTGATGATGAGCAAAATATTATCCAAATCCGTTGATGGGGTAATAAACATAGGGAACATTAGGTTTGTGATCATAAAGGTAAGCAGCTATACTTATTTGCCGTTTAAAGTTAAAAGTTAAAGTTTAAGTTTAGTTTTAAAGTTTAAAGTTCCGGTATCGTAATGTGTGGATCGTACACATATTGCCATAAATTGGATGATCAATAGATAGTGCTTTCTTAATTTCTTGCTTCGTGATGTAGTGTATGATTTTGTGTAACTATAGGGATATACTCATTCGCTTCACGGCTTTACATACATAAAGAGCTCTAAGTTACACCTTTATCCCATGAGGATAGGTAGAAACTACAGTACGCCACCTGCTACAGGTCCTTACTACACCTTTTACCTCATCCACGTTCATAAATCTGGTCATACGAGTACACTGTTTGCGAGTACTCACCTGACCTTCGTGAAAAACTTCATGAATTTGTTTTGCGAGCATTCTTTGTTTGTGCTTTTGTTACGCGACGAACACTCGTTTGCGGAACGATCAGTTTTTTGAGTACGTGAATGCATAGAATGATTCCAAAAGTACAGCGGCTGCTCGTGATGGGTACTACCCATTATTTAAATAATTATACACGTGATTTGACAACCACAAAAACTCTAGTTTTAGACCGAGACAATGGATACTGGGGGGTTACCATGAGCAGTAATTCCAGTGTGGGAAAGAGATGGTGCTAGATGACCTGTATAGCTCTGTCTCTTTCCCACACTGGAATTTCTCCTGCTTTAAGACGTCATGGTAGGCCACCTACCTGGTCACCGAAAACAACCTGATTGTTTTCCACCCTTATTTTGTTTGCCAAATTAATTGTTCGTGTTTGTTCTGTTTCACTGAAAGAAAAGGGTTCTATTTTTCAACTAAAAGGCTAATGAGTAGACGATTTGCTCTTAGGTTGTTGATCGTTAACTTAACTTTTAGGTTCTCAGGTAGATGGTAATATAAATGATCGACAGGTTATTGACCATTTTCCACCGTGAGATTGATACTTGTCTGGTAAAGTAGGATCGTAAAATAGTGATGAAGAAAATTGATACTTTGTAACAATGCTATTTTCTTATCTTTGCTTTGAAAATGTGAAGGAAATTCACAATGCTTAACTTACTATATGTTGAAGTTTTATTGCATGCCCAAAGGAAAACAAAACGTTTAAAAACTTTCCCATAAAAGAGTATACTATACAGGATTCCTAAAAATAACACACGAACCCAAGCACCTTAGCGAAACACATACACACTGAATTGAGAGTACCTAATTCTTTTTGAAGTCGATTAATAAAACGAACAGTTACAATCACATTCCAACATTTATTCCGTTCACTAACACATTATTTCGTAAATAGCTCGTTTTCCACCAAATTCATGGCGAAAGTTTCAAGCTTCATTCGTTGATTCATTCAATTTTTCCGTCGTTGTTTCCGAGTAATTGGCTGGGATGGCAAATCGGTCCGTTAACCAATATTTAGCCACATCTGGTTAGAATGACATCCACGAATTTGATTGATTCTCTTCTTTATGATGTGAACAGCAACGCATTTTAGTATCAAATATAATAATTAAAAAACCAAGTAAGTGCGTGTTGGGCCACGCACAATATACTCGTAGTTTTTCGTAGTTGCTCATCAATATGCGGACACTTCCTACGGTCCGATTTGCCTCCGAACGATGATTTTTATTGCAATTATAAAAAACTAACTTACATTTACAGGTAAAAAGAAATATATATACATTATGTTAAGGAAAATATGTTATCCAAGTACATTTTATAAGTTGGTCGACTATTACTCGTAAAATTGTAAAGCCTACTTAGCTGTAATAGTTTTCCTTTTAACTTCGTTATATACAATATACTACTACTGTGAATTTTTTCACACACCCAAACACAACCGTTTAGCTCGTAGATAGGGGGCACTTGAGTCTCACAAACATTAGCATTTTGAAGCCTAATATCTCACAAACGAATCCCTTAATTGAAAATATTGCGAGTTTGTTAATCGCAATATTTTTTAAAGACCTATCCAACGAGATCCCACACTATGGGGTACGCGAGAATATAAAAACCTCTCTTTACGTGTACAGGAGATACCATATAAAAATAAAATTTCGAGATTTTATTTTACGACTTTGTCGGCGTATCTTATCTGTATATTCGTGCCAAATTACAGCTTTCTATTACGAAGAGTCTTTGAGCTAAGCTGCGGACGGATAGACGGACGGACATGGTGAAACTATAAACGTTTCTTGTTGACTACGGAACCCTAAAAACTATTAAATAAATAAACGAACAACAAACAACTAAAATAATAATAAAAATTAAGACTAAAAGTAAGAACCTACATATATACATATATGTCGAATCCGGTCGTTAGTACGGACATAAAATGTAACACGACGCGACCTACTTACCAGTCTACCCACACCATAGCTTTTTTCTACAGAGCCCTGATGTTCAGTTCGAGGTAAGGGCGACGGTCAATGACTGATCGCAGAGGAGTTGAGACGTCTAGGAACTGTAACATTGAGCCCCGTGTTATTGTGTTCAGTTGTAATCTCAAGTAATTCGTTAGTTTTACTAGATACAGTGTATCGCACCCAGTGTGTTTTCATATCACGAAACCCACTGTCTGCCCACACGATGTATGAGCCTAACGGAATGAGTTGAATGGCAAAGGAGACGCGCACTCGGGCCCCATGACCTGAGTGTTTCGACCCCAAACGGCTCAAAACTGTAGTTACCAATAACTTTACAGTTTTTGCGCCGCTTGAGGATTTCAGCAGCCATAGCAGCAGCGTCCGCTCAGCCCGCCGTGCTTGCAACGTAAGATGGCGCAAGGGTATTGACACAGGCTGCGTCCCACACCAAAGGCATACCCACCTTCCAAGACACTAACGTCATGCCGTCGGGTTTCTTCCTATAGTCTCGTACCAACCCGTTTGGTTCTAATACCGAAGGTACGCCGGCGCCGTTAATTATTAACAACATTATTCGTCGAGCCCTTGCGAGCGCCGGCGTTTGCCTAGTTTCGCGTTGAACATGACAACGGTGAAGTGAGTTTTGAAACCATGCAGGGCTTTACAAATATCATCATACATGGTCTCCACTTCGTCGTCGGGGTGTGCCGAGGTCGGGGCGTAGAACTGTATGACCTTCAGCGAATATCTTGAGGATATTCTGAGTATAAGGTACGCCACCCTGGTCAACACACGCCCGATATTCACCACGTTATTCACGAGGGACTTGTGGACGATAATACCAACACCACCCTGAGACTGCCGGTCACTCTCTTGGAAATAGAGCAGGTTGCCGGATTTCAGGATTATCGTGTCCTCCCCCTCTCTTCGGACTTCAGATAATCCCACAATACTCCATCGCAGCCTGCTCAATTCCTCTTCGAGTTCCGTTATCTTGTCGTCGATCCGGAGTGTACGCGTGTTATCCCTTGCCACGCCGCGACCTCGACCGCTACCATAGTCGAGGGTAGACGGGCTGCCAGGTACTAGGGGCCATTTTTGTGTTGCGCTCATCATTGAGTCGGTTTTACCATAATCGCCACGCTTGGCAGGCGGGTTGGCGATCGCAGTATGGTTGTTATAAAATCACAGAGAACCCTGCTGCCCATTCTCTGGTAAGTCCGTTCACTAAAAAATATGTGTTCCCTTTAATAAAGATTTTTAAACCTTCATATATTTTTTATTTGGAACCCCCGTGTAAAAATGTTACCGCAATTGTTTTTTGCATAACTGATTCACGGGTAGTTTTTTAAAAAAATCAGGAAAACTGTGTTCAACTTGCCTATGGTGTTACTTTTCAAATAATGCTAATTTACTGTGTTACCATTAGTAACTTTCCGTTTTTGTATTCCTCTGCTTGTTAGTTTTATATTCACTCCTAAACTTCAAATCGTATTTACTCAAAAGTCACAAAATGTTGGTTGGACCTTTTCTGCTTAACAGGGTCCAATTCTGGTGTGCCGTGCAATGAGACCTGCGCTCCTGGAGCAGGACAGGCCATGGTGTCCTAGGTTGTCGATAGCTTGAACACAGTGACACCGATGCGAAGCAACACAAGGTGCGCCTAAGCGTAACTACCTATTATAGTGTAACTCGTGGAGTTGTAGGTTGAACAACACGTTGAATAACGTTCGTATCGTTCTTAAAGAAAAGGAAGTCGATTCTCCTTTTCAAAAGTGTATTTTTATGACCCATTTTCCCACACATTAAAACTGTTTTTTTTTTTAATTAGTAGGCCTGGTAATGATTGTTATGTAATATATTCTACGGTAAGCTGTTGTTTTGCCTACACGTAGATTCATACCTATAAAAGAAGTCGTCAAGACTTTGAAGGAAGTGTAAAAGTTGGCACATTGTTTTGTTTTATATTGTTTTCCTTTGTGGCGTAACATGTGAAAGCGAAAAGAGCGCCGGAATAAAGGGCGATGGAATTGCTCAAGTGTGTGATGACTTGCTCGCATTCTCTCCAACCCACACATCAACCCTATTACCATAATTAATTGTATTACATCCGTGGTCGTAGTTGCCGACATGCGGCTTCTAAACGTAAGGGTCTCGAGTTCGATTTTTCAATCGGACGGTAATTCGATTTCTCTATTAGTCAGGGACGCTGCAATTACACGGCTCACTTGTGCCTTTTAGTTTGGTTGTAGGCAACGAAATTGAAAAAGTAAGTATTTGTGTGGACAATTATTCAAAGTCGGTCATTGGCCATACCGCGTGTTTCAATGCCTTTCAACTAATCAACTTGGTTAAAGCGAATATTGCCATATTTAACTCTTACTTTGCCGAGTCATGTCCGGTTAATTGCAATGGTTTTTCTTCTTAAATCAGTTTTCGATGGAATGCTGATACTGTACAGCTGTCGATTATAAATTCTAATGTCGGTGCCGTAAGTATCAATATCGCGAATGTTCCCATTTATCTTCTGGGTAAATGTTTATAGTGAGGCAGGCATTCATAACAGAGCTTTGCTACTAATTTGTAAATCAGATCCTTGTTTTAGTAAAATCTATTCTTAGAGTAGAATGTACAGTTCTTTTTATAAAAAACCAGTACATTAATAAACGTTGAACATATGTTATTTGAAATATCATTGTAACTGCGAGATTTTCGGTAACATTCTTTACTTAAATAAAATCTACATTCATCTAAATAAACATTTCGGTTGTGAAGAACAATCGAAACTAGTGACAATCGTTATCGAATTTATACAGTAATTGTTTTGTCGAGAATTAAACTTCGGAGAGTCCATTGCATGAAATAAAAAATAATTAACGGCAAAGCTCTGTCTTATGAAAGAGTACATAAACTAGCTTACTGAGAGCGATAAAATCGTATAAATGTAAAGCTGGAGCTTACAGTGCGACGTTGAAGACCGTTTTATTTTTTCAAGCTCAGATTTCCCTTTGTTAATGTTGTATCTTAGTAACATGTCTTATTTTTTCAATTTTTATACGTCACTTTCATTTTTGTTCATTTTTCTTATGCTTATTTTTATTGCACACAAAATCAAGAGAAATACACACAGATTTACAACATAAATTATAGCTTATTACAAAGACGAGCTTAACCCAGAATTGGGTTTTCTCACAGCAAACCTCACTTCCATTGCGAGACTTGTAGAAGAGGATATACCTACATGCATTAACAGTACATATAGAAAACTTAAATTAACTAATTCTATAATCAAAACTAATACATACAATATAATATTCGTAATGCATACAAGATACATATACAATACTATATACATACTATTACCACGTGAACTGGAAATGTTCTTTTATTCCTTTCTTGAGCACATGTAACGAAGGGTTATCCCACGAGGAGTGTGGAAGCGAATTCCAAAGGCGCACAGCACGAACAGTAAATGAACCATCATACCGACTTGAGGAGTGGGGAGGGAAACGAAGGAGAAGAGATGATGAGCGACAAGGTTTACCTCTCGGAGCAAGATACTCGAAGCGTTCCCGAAGACACGAAGGAGCTTTAGGATTATGGAGACCAGAAAAGAGAGAGTATGTGAATCTCGACGCTGCCAAATAGGTAGCCACTTTAGTTGCGTCCGAAATTCCGACATGGGCGTACTTACGAAGCCCGAAAACGAAGCGGATGCACAAATTCTGCAGACATTCGAGCTTATCAAGAAGTTCCTCAGTCGCATCAAGAAAACCGACATCAGCATAGTCTAGAAGGGGAAGAAGAAGAGACTGAGCAAGAGTAATTTTAGATGAAATGGCAAGAACTCTTTTGTTGCCATTGAGCATGTCATGATGCATTTGTAGATCACAACTTCATTTAGTCTTTCATTAAAAATCTTTTGTCTGGCCAGCGTGATTACGAGCAAGTTTCAGGTTCGATTGAAAGTCATACCCGAGCGTTTCAGGTTATGAAAAATTCCAAAGAATCACATTTACATAAGAAGTAAATTCCCTAACAAAGTTAATTTTGAGAAAGGGTTGGTAGTAGATTAAATTGACTTTCCTTATGTATACACTTAGTTTATTAAATATAACATACAGGTTTAAATATTTTTTATTGATATCTCTTTATTTCCAGTGGGTTATATACATAAATCAATTTTCGTATTGTTAAACCATGAATAAAACATTAGCGATAATTTTTTCTTCAGAGATATTATGCAATGACCTCGGAAGGAAATTAGGTTTTTGTCAGGCTTTCTGAGAAATTCGTCTTTTGTCATTTTATAAATATACTTGGAATATGGAACTACGATAATTTAAAGACTTACGGCTTTTTTATTCTGCTTTTCTGTGACTTTAACTTGGCCAGAGGCTAAGCTTTGCCATACAATGTGGCAACGCCGCCAGTTTCTTACAGTCAATTCATATTAGGGTTTCACCTCGGAATGAGAGATAATAAGGTGTAATATAGAGATAATAAGCTGAATATGAGACTTTTGAGACACCAAAATGAAGGTGTATACGAGTTTACAGCTTATTATCTCTCATTCCGAGGTTGACCCCTTTTTTTGCATATTTGACTGGACTATTAGGCACATTACCAGTTGACAGCGTTAGGAGGAGTTTTTTGATACCATTTTTAATTTATTTCATCGCTTTTATTTGTTAGTCGGTGTAGTTACATTTTGATTGAAAGGGTTTTATTCATATTAAGCTGAAAATTAATACTATTTTAAAGTCAAAATTACTCCACGGAAAATACGCGCTTTGGACGTGGACTTGCGAACACCAGCCCGTTATACAATACAATACAAAGTCAAAATTAAATAGGACAGTCCGCCAACCCGACTAACCTTCACCATTGCAGAAGAGAAGTGGAGTGATGGAACAAACATCCCAGCACCAGATCTGTCTAGTGTAACCAAGGGCTAAGTGTAAATAAAAACATAAGTTAAAAAGATAAAATTTTTTTGCCGACCCTTGTAATGCTTGGCCATCCCTCATTCTGTTTGAGATATTCAATTAGATATAATAGTCCTCCTAACCGTTTTCGGTTGCTGCGGCCAATCTCAGCGGATATTAGCGCCGGAGATATTAAAATGGTTTATTCCACTATGTTCACCTGGGTGATATCACCCGGGTGAATTAAGTAGACTTTTCGGTTTCCTCATTTCACCGTAGAAGAATTTCACCTAGGTGATATCTCGACAGAAAAGAGAAATAATTCGACATGTACAAGTTTGTGCGCAGACACAGGTGTACTCTCTCTACCCTGACTCTCCTAGTCTGATGGGATCCAATTCAACATGACCGGATAGATCAGGCGCAGGACCAACGACTTAACTTGCTTTCTGAGGCACGGAGGTATCATACCACCAACTTCCAAACTCCTGGCCTGCTACTGAGAAATTCCTAATGGAAAAATCTAATAACACTGTGCCCGACCGGGGTATCGAACCTAGGATCGTTCAGCAGTCGCAATTGCGACGAAGAAACCAACGGTGCAGTTTCAACTAGATATATGTAACATCATCATCTTAAGTGGACCAGAAGTGGCTGCCATCCTAAGATTCCTGTGCGATAACGGTAGTGCCAAGATGTGGAAACCAGGGCTTTGGCAAGTGTCATACGCTTCGAAGCGTTTCGTAGTTCACATCCTCCAAAAGTTTTAACACACATTTTTCGGTAGCATATGTCAATTACATGCATTTTTGACTTATCCATTATAGCGTTACATTTTTCCTGCAATCCCGAAAGGGTAAAGGGGTATCCCACACAACGATTTTATGTTTACGTTAGTCAAAGTGCTTTTTTATCATCGTTATCATTACAGAAAGTCACTTTGTCTAGGGCCTAGACAAAGTGGCCTAGACTCTAGGCCGTCAGCAGCATTCTTATATTGATGATTGCTTTCACAATATTAGCGTCTGATAGATTATTGCTAAGACAAGGCGACGGAAGAGGACTATTTGTAAATACCTGACGCTTGGAGGATTTCACAGCTAAAATTCTACTGATACTTAGACCATCATGGTGGCATCAAGACTAGGACAGACACAGGCCTCCACTCAGGAAGACTGGGATCTCCTTGTCTGATAATACCTCCCTCATTTTTATCTGCTTTATTTTAAAACTTACAAATCATTCCGGAATTTTTTTGGGAGGTATTATCTACATCTTTATTCCTTCCTTGAATTTTAGGCAAATAAAGTTTGCTCCGATCACTGGGGGCCTAAAATTGGTGCTTTAGCAGAATCTTAATAGGATAAAAATATGAATTACGTTACAATTTGTGAAAAGGTCACAAAGTGACAATTTATAAACTAACCGCGCTTATGACTATTTTGTTCTGTTAATGCGGCCATTTTAGGCCCCTTGATCGTTCACAGAGCTGTTTGGTGGGTGACACAATGTCCTAGATACTTTAAACAAAAAGACTTCCATGTTTAATTCTTTTTATTTGTCAATTTTAAAGTTAAGTATTAAACTTTTAAATAACTTCCAATTCGTTGACTCTAAAATTAAATTACTTAAGCACCAAAGAAACGTGATAGATTAACCTTTCGTAAAGAAGACGGGTTCCTATATTTTAAAGAATGAAAGTAAAAGTGACTATGTTAAATTTTTTATCATTTACCTTGGAGTTTTGAATACATTCCATTTACCTATAGCTTATGTATTATCTTGCGCAGGACCAACGACTTAACGTGCTTTCCGAGGCACGGAGGTAACTGTACAGCGTCTATATATATACATGTTTTTCATTAATCTGCTGATTAATCGGTTTAGATATCCATAATGTTTGTCTGCACGGATTATGTAATTCAATAGCAATTTTAAAATCGAAAACTTTGACAATTAGTGCACTTCACAACACTTCAACATTTTTTATTATTAATTACCTGTAAATTAACGAAGAAATCCAACAAAAAGTTCGGCAATCTTTACTGCGTTCAATATCAATCACTGTTCTTGTTTAAATAACTTAATATTTGTTCAAACTGTTTGCTCGAAAACACGAAGTCGCACTGCGCGATCGTGGGTTTGGGCGGGCGACTGCTCTCATCGGCGGCTACAAGAGAACTGAAAGCCCAAGATCATCGGAAGCTCCCACTGATGCTGAAAGTACTGAAAATTACGATGCGCACTTCACTAGACACCGTTTTCAGGAAGTTTATTCGATAGCTTTATATCAATCGTCAAGGTTTTGTGAAACTCATTTGTTTTTCCGTTTAGAAACAATTGAAGATGCCTGTCTGTCTCACATAGGCGACGGTGCGGAAAGTCGAGTTTCACGCAAGTCTGCCCTTGTTTTGGATATTAATTCCATGAAGACTGGGGTTGACGAACGAGTGATTTTCAACTCCGGTAAAGATCAGATTATCTGATGATGACTGCATTTTTCTATCTTATGATACGATGTATATTTTTCTAGAAAACATCAATTTGAAATTCGCATATATTAAATTAGTTTATGAATAGTTTTCATCCGTTTAATATTAGGCTGAGGAATGACGCCTCGGGTCAGGGGAAGATTGTTTAGATTTACTAAAATTATTTTTACATTTTATTCATAACTTTTGGAAAGATGCTTTCGTTATGTTGTGAAAATAGAATATCGATTGGAATTGTAATGGCTTTTTATTAGTTATGTGGACATAGACACTGTGTGGTTCCTCGAACAGGTCGCAGACTCTCCCATCGCTTGTGAAGTAAAAAGCGAATTAGAAATTGTTTTAAGAGAATGCGCACATAGTTCGCGGCAGGTCAGATTCATGGCGTTGACGGGTATTAGGACTTACCTATATTTTATAATGAGAGGGCCAATTTCATTGAAATATGGTACAACATAAACGTACATGATACAAACATATGTGTACATCATAATGGTAGTTTATATCCAAATTTTTCTATATTGATTGCCTAGGTCTTAAGTTAACGAGTCGCAAGAAAAAGAATAGTCAGTAACAGGAGGTATAGAGTAGGTTAGACATCGTATTGTCCGAAATGGCAAATAATTTCGCAAACTCACTAGCATCTTTCAAAACAGGAAAAAAACTTTTTCATTCTTCTTAAACGATGTCAGAGTCAAGTTTAATTTGATTTTGACTACGGTAAGCATGAAGTTGTAAGTCGGATCAAAGTCAGCCAAACGTGCCTCCAAGCCAAGCTCCTATGTTAGAAGTCCACTCAAAGTTTAGACACTCTCAAACGAAAATTATGCGTATGAATACAGTAACCATACGCTAAAATATTTGAGCAAATATTTTTTTGTTAAAAATATTTGTAAATATGTTTTTTTTTTGTTACTTAATAATTACTAAAGAGATTGAAGAAATTGTTATCAATTCTGGAGGCGATACTAATAATATATAAAAAAGCCCTTGTGGTTCATTTTGATACGTTATCGACACTATTGTTCTTTCAGATGGACTTCTATTGACTTCAAGCTTTCAAAATATCAGGTTACAGTTTTTGAATAGATACATGTTTACTTTCTTTGTGAGTTGGATAATGTTGGGAATATTTTGTGAAATATTTCAAATATTGTTACATTTCATATGGAATTTAAAAAAAGTCAAAAATTAGTTGTATGAGTTTGTTGAATGGATTAAAACTTCATTGCGTCACATTAATCTATCAGCGCTTTATGAAACTCAAATTAAACTCATACTTAACAATCGGGAAAGAACGGTCAATAAACGCCATGTACAGGACGATGTGTCGAATTTACAGTTTTGTAAAATTGGGATATTTGTTTAGGTTTCCCGAATCGGCAATTAAATTCCTATCCCTCAATAAATTCATTTATTTCATGCCCAGCAGAAAATTATAACTACGTCTGTATTCCTCGGAGGGTTTCGAAATGTCGAAATATCCACCAAATACGAAAAACGTGGCTAAATAATAACAGCCGCTTGGGTCGATCTTTAGGTTAAGCCGTGCTTGCCAAGGTTGGTCTGTGGATGGGTGACCACCCATTACATACCGAGTTTCCTCCGTACCTCGGAAAGCACGTTAAGC
This sequence comes from Noctua janthe, assembly GCA_910589295.1. Lineage (NCBI taxonomy): Eukaryota > Metazoa > Arthropoda > Insecta > Lepidoptera > Noctuidae > Noctua > Noctua janthe. Next base: position 12,529,710 of record OU342552.1, read on the forward strand.
CGTTGGTCCCGGCTGTCATTTGTAGATCTTTGACAGTCCAAGTGGTATCGTATTACCCTGTAGTAACTGGCTCCATGTAAAATACTGGTATTCAGATGCATCCGGTTAGACTGGAAGCCGACCCCAACTTAGTTGAGAAAAGGCTAAGCAGATGATGACTGTTGTATTAACCACGTTTACACACTGTATCATGAATAGGAGACGAAGATTATTTTGCAAAAACAGAACGTGTACACGTGTACAGTTCTACGGAAATATTCTAATGTAATTAGTTGTAATTGTTTTGAGTAATTCTGAGTACAAATTGAGGTTCGGTTTACCAATCACTCGAATAATACCACCGACAACACTGCATTTAGTTAATTTAAACTTGTGTGGGTGAAAGGCGCTCCTTGATGTAAATGGCAACTGTTGTAAGCACTAGGTACATTATTTAACGGTGAGATGCCTATAGACTATGGATATCAATAATTCGCTTGTAAAATAATCATTATTCTTTGTGCCAATATAGCACACCGCGACTTTTTTTTTTGGCACAAATCTTGTCCAATTCTACAGCGGCGTCTGCGGTAGTGTAGATTACTTTGAAGTATCTTTTCGGCCAAAGAAGCCAGGAAGTCCTGCTTGTGCTACCGTACTATCGATGTAGCCTCACTTTACAAGATTGGACTTACTTTTTTCCACATAATATATGTGCGCATACGTTTCAGGGACTTCCAGGTAGACCACGGATGGCTAGACACTGCAGAAAGGCATATGTTGACGTAGATAGTAAGCTGCTTTTGGATTGCAACGGTCATCCACGATCGCTGTTATTCAGAGAACTGTAATAAAAACAGCAAGTTTCGACACCGTGAGTATAGCGAACACGCTGTAATTCATATTTATTTCCGTAATTAAAATGAAACTAATTGGTTAGGTAGGCACGGGGAGATGAGTTGATAACGCAGCTTATATTGTCCCACACAATACTGTGGAAATGGCTTTTCAATATTACTCGTTTTCATTCGACAATCGAAACTTAAAACATGATTCTTACTAACGTTTGCTCTTCGTCTGTCGATTCGTTGGCAGGGACGTGTATAAATAGAGTACCGTTTATCAGATTTACAAAGATTTGTTTCGGTTTTTAGTGTAATTTAGTCCATTTGATTGGATGGAACAGCTAATGTACTGTGGCATAATGAAAGATAAGCTCGTTATTATAATTGTCACTTTTCCTAGGTTCCATGGAATGATTATATTCTCTAGTTAAGCTCTCTACTAGGCCTTTAGGTTCTTTCGGGGTGTTCTTATTTACTGACAGGGATGTGACAAATTGACTCACTAGCGACCTTCCCAAAAGCAAAAATGCTCACTGTCAACTGTAACCAAACGCGCAAACACTACATCCAAATTGGTTGCATCAAATCTCCAAATTTAATGCCGCATCTAGCTATAGCCGGCTAGAACCAGGTGTAACCTTACTTCGGCTTTTAGCCGTAACATATATACTACCACCGTGAATTTTCCACACACCCAAACACAACCGTTTAGCTGGTAGGAGGACACAGGAGTCTAACAAAAATTAGCACTTTAAAGCTTAATATTTCACAAACGAATCCATTAATCTAAAAATTATTTAAACAAGTTCGCAATATTTATTAAGATCTATCCAATAACATCCCACACTATGGGGTAAGCGAGAAAAAAAAACCCAATTTTCGTGTACAGGAGATACCCTAAAAAAAATACTTTTCGAGATTTTATTTTACCACTTTGTCGGCGTAACTTATTTGAATATTCATGCCAAATTACAGCTTTCTAGTACTAATAGTCTTTGAGCTAAGCTACGGACGGACAGACACGGACGGACATGGCGAAACTATAAGGGTTCCTTGTTGACTACGGAACCCTAAAAATTTACATAGCTGGGAACAACTCACAGTAGCGAGCAACTTGATAAGTTCTCCAAAATAGACGTTTCTATTTTTCAGAATCCTACTCAAAAAGGGGAAAAATTATGATAAAAAATGTTGGACGAAGCTAATTCAATAAAAGTCCTCCTCTCACAGACAAAGATGGCGAAAAATATATTTACGTCTGTTCAGAGACAAAAGCTTCTTGTGTATTTGCAATAACAAATTATTTAGGTCAGTGCTCCTCGTATTTCCCAGTATTCTCATTGGGTTGCTATATTACCACTATTCGATATGGGTATAGTGACATGATAGGATAGAATGATAGGAGAGACAAATACATGAGATATTGTCGTTTGTCACACCACACTGAAAGTAATGAAGAGGAAAGGGTTCTGTTATCTATAATGGAGGTCTGTTATGTCTTTTTATGTGCATACTTAATCCACAGTAGTCCAGCGTGTTTTTTTTTTTTTTGATTGCTCATGTTCTACTTAAAAAAAATGTCACAACTCTGATTTGAAGTTGGATATACCTGACATACAGGGCGGAAACAGACCCTTCACGAAGCCGTCAACCACGCATTCTATACGTCAAACTAAGTAACTTTACGCAAAAATTATTGCTGGGTAACTTATCCTTAACTGTTGTTTCTTTTATTTATTAACATATGTATAATTTAAATAAAACTTTTTGTGTCAGAGTTCTTTGATAGTTTAGGTTCTACACTGTGGTATAAATTGTTTAGTCTGTGCGCAACGTCAAATATTGTCAAATAGTCTCAACTTTACATGATCCGATACGATTTTGATTATAAATTTAGTCATTTTTCAATTTGAACAGCAAAAATGTCGGCATCTCTTGACAGCACTTTGGACCCTATGGAAGAAATTCGATTCCGCAAGAAACACGGCAACACCTGGGTGGAAATACAAAAAGATACCCATTTCAGTTTCGATGAACTGGAACGTGAGTATCAATGGGACTTCAGTCGTCAACGTGTATCGCGAAACAGTGATAGCTTCGTGGTGTGTGGTGTCGGACTGCCAAGTCATAGGTCTCAGATTGGAACCCAAGACAGACACGCACCTCTGATTTTTCGGATTCATGTGCGTATTGTATAAATATTATTGGCATGTAAATCCACATCAGATGCCAATGGCATAAAACTCTGACACCAGGTTAGGCAATCACCACACGATAAAGAAGAAGTCATCAATATAGCCTAGTGTCCACCACGGGACATAGGCCTCCTCCAAACTACTCTGTGCTCTGCTTTCCGCTTTTAGTCTGTCCCAAATACCTTTTTAAGATTATCAGTCCATATCTCTGCTCGCTATGTGGTCTCTAGTCGCGGACTCATTTGCTCCACCGACCAACATGGCCAGCTTACTCTGCAAGTTATGTCGTAACTAAAATTTATTAAAAGATTTTAGTGGAAGGGTTCAACGGTTTTGCATCTGTAGGTTGATCTGACGACTGTAGCCAGAGACTGATCTGTCCGTCTTCAATACAGTCCATGTAACTGAGAACAAAAAAGCTGATAATCTAATTCTCGGGAATCAAATTACTCATTTAAACGACTTGTGTCAGTTTTTGTTCACTTTCAGAAATAATGGTGATATTTTTCAAAATTCAAAAGAGGGATGATAGATGCCCTGGAACTGATCTTATTACAAGGTAAGAATATTCTAGAAATAATATAGGCTATAGTATTGTGGACATTTAGACCGTTCCAACTATTTAATAGACTCAGTCTGTGGCGCTTCAGTCCTTGACATGGGCCACTTGCAAGTTACGTCACAACTCTCGATTTTCTGACTTTGACATCCTGTATGCTCCCCGAAATAAAGTTTTAGTACGAACTAAAACCTTATTTGGGAAAACTAAATAAGTAATTGTTAATGAGTTGAGTTGTCCGTAAAGTAATAACAAATAAGTGTCGTGGAAAATCGGCTTTATGTGAGAACCACAAGAGTAGTCGATGTGGCGACGCTTGGGGGTGCTAGGCTTGAGCCCACTGGTCCAGCTGTAGCCACGTATCTACTGAAATGATGGTATGCTAAAAAAAAACTTGTTTGAGATTTTCTGTGGGACCGACATTTAACATTTTGCTTTTTATTTATATCATTATATATATTGCTATTGATTTCTTTGTCTGTTTGAGTAGGTACTGTCAGCTTATATTGTGAGTTAAACTTAAATATACAATTCGAACGATGCCTGCTAGGCAATTTTGATTAACCTGAATATTTCCTTTGCCCTTTCAATAACTTTATTAAATAATATAGTCTTCTTCTCTCGTATCAGAACTTTACCAAGACAATTGTCGGCAGGCCGTTGCTGTAATACCTAACTTAAATACCATTAAAATGAAGAGATTACCACGCTTGGACAAAAGGCGAGTCACTTATTAGTAAAACTAATAATAACACCTTTTGACCAATAATAATAGCTTTCGAAATGTGCAGGGTTTGAGATATATTGTGGTAAATACGATATTTCAAAAAGCTCCAGAATAAGAAGTCCTTAGATCTGGCGATCTGCCGGTCTGCTCAAATCGATGAAACTTAAGATCATTACGTAACATCAACTGCAGTTCAATAATTCCGCGTCATTCAGGTGTTTATTCGCTCCATTGGTTATTGTCAACTTATTCTTTATTTGTCTTTTAAATACCGAATCACAATAGCGTTACAGTATGGGAATATCATTTGCAAAAAAAAAAACCGACTAGAACTAGGTGTAACCTATTTGGGCTTTTAGCCGTAACATAGACATATAACGTGTTTATGTATCCTTGGATACTATGGTGAACAGTAAAACTCTAACTAAAATTGAGTTGCTTTGAAAAGAGAACATTTTATTTAGTTACAAAAACTAGTTTTAACACTAATACATTATTTAACCTTAATTAATAACAATCTCACCTGAAAAGAGAAACAACATTTAAAGCTATTGTTTCACCAGTTCTTAATCAGTATTATTTAAATATTCAAATTACAATCTAATTTTCATAACCTAATTCGCATGCTGTATCAATACGTCAATCTGACAGACAGCTCCATAGAAACGTTATACATCAAAGTTATTACGCGGCAAATTCAAACATACTTAAATGAAGTGTCAAGCACTTTGTTTACATCTCCCCCGCCCCCCTTTTCGAAACTACAAAGTTTTACTGTTTCACTCTACTACTGGAATAAGTTTTCTAATATGGAACATATTCGACTCTGACTTTTTATGACCCGTGTTTACTTTGTAAATTGAATTTGATATTTTGTCTACAATTTGATAAGGTCCCATTTTCAATTCATCTAGTTTTTTTCGGTTTAACCGGTTTCCGTTTTCAACATAAACAGAGTCTCCGACTTTTATTTCAAAATGTTTTCTGTTTTTATCAAATCTTTGTTTATTATAATTGTGGGATTTTATACTATTTTCTAAGGCAATTTTTCCGTTTCGCAATAGATGATTATGTGTTATATTTTGTTTCAGTTCATCTGGTAGAATGTCAACATTTTTTCCCTCCAATAAATATATTGGAGAGAACCCTGTTACACTATGTTCAGTTTCGTTATATTTTTGTGTACATTCGTGAGCAATAGTTGTCCAAGCAATTTTGTCCCGCCTTTCATTAATCTTGCAACGAATTTTATTAACCAACGTTTGGTTTAACCTTTCGTTCAATCCATTCGAAAATGGTGCATTTACTGCAGTGAAAACTATTTATATATCTTCTTGTTCTAGAATTTTTTTGAAATCCTTCGAATTTATGCCTGGATATTGATCTGATAGAATTAAGTCAATTTTATAATCTTGTGTTGTTACTTTTTGGACAAGTTTTATAAAATCACTCGCAACCTGGGTTTTGGATGTCAAAATATAGGCGTAACGAGTGAAGTGATCTACTAGAAGATGTAAATATGTTTTGGTTGAACGAGTACCACCAAATCCGCCTATAGTGTCTAAAGACACTATTTCAACCGGATAGGTAGCGGGACCTAAGTGAGACATTAGTCCAAACTTGTATTTTCGTCTAGATTTATTTTTTATACAGACATCACAGTTATCACAATTTTTTTTAATATTATTTAATAAATTTTTAGCTTGATAAAAAGGTTTAATCTTGTTTTCCATTTGTTGTCTTCCTATGTGACAGTAGTAGTGATGTACATGTTTTATAATATTTTTACTAAACTCCTCAGTTAGTACAATTTTTCATTTTTTCCTATCTTTTTATAATATATGTTATGTTTATAAATTAATTTACTTATATTTTGTTTTATATCTTCATTTTTATCTTGATCATTTCGTGTGTCTTCTAATTTAACAAAGTTCACTACTTTTAAACTACTATCTAAATTTTCATACGATTTTCGTTTTTTTTTTTCGATTTTTTTTTTCACTGGGTTTCTGCTTAAAGTATCTGCCTCTATATTATATTTGCCCGGAGAATATATTATTTTGAAATCGAACTGTGACAAATAATACGTTAAATCTCCCAGTTCTTCGTCAGTTCTTGCTTTAATGTTCATTTTTTCTAAAGGTTTATGGTCTGAAAAAACCGTGAATGTTTTTCCTATAAGCCAGTGTTGCCAGTATTTTACCGCCTCTTTTATTGCCAAACACTCAATATATATGGCTTTTTTCTTTTTTTGGGACTCGTTTAACTTTTTGGAAAAATATGCGCAAGTCTTTTCGTCACCGTTGGGTTGAATTTGTTTTAAAATTGCACCTATACCTTGTATGCTAGCATCTGTATATATATATGTATAGTCTGGATCAAAGATAGCTAGAATTGGTTTTGAGCAAAGTAGTTTCTTTATAGTATCAAAAGATTTTTAACATTTATTTGACCAAATGAATTTCTCTCCTTTTCTTAGTAAATTATGTAAACTATCCAGTGTAATTGATATATTTGGCACATACTTTCCATAGAAATTAATTTTTCCTAAAAATTGTCTGACGTTTTTTGGTGTTTTTGGAATTGGGAATTCTTTTATGGCTATCAAATTATCTTTTATTGGAGTGACCGTATTGTTTTTTATTATATGCCCTAGATATTTTACAGAGTCTTGTGCAAACTTACATTTTGTGAATTTTAATTTAAAACCCTCTTTTAAAATTGCTTCCAACAACAAAGATAAGTGCTCAATGTGTTTTTCGAATGTTTCAGAAAATACTAAAATGTCATCAATATAATTGACTGTAAAATTTGTCAGTTTATGTTTTCTTATAATGCTACTTAGTATTCTTTGAAAAATAGCGGGAGAAGTTTTTAAACCAAAAGGTAAACATGTCCATTGAAAGTGTGCCTCTTGAGTAACAAATGCAGTTTTGTGTCTATCTTCAATTTTAAGAGGTATGGACCAAAATGCTGAGTTTACATCGAATGTTGAAAAAAATTTACATTTCCTTGTTTTAACCATTAGATCTTCGATTAGCGGAAATGGTTGCGCTTGGGGGACTACAATTTTATTTAATTCGCGAAAATCTATACAAAGCCTTGATCTCCTTCCTTCTTCTTTTTTAAATGCTAGTGTTACCGGAGCGGCAAAAGGGCTATATGACTCCTCAATCAAATTATTTTGTAGTAATTTTGATACTTGATGTTCAATTTCTTTCATATCCTCAATAGAGCACCTATACGGTCTTTTACTACAGCATTTATCTATCAACAAATCAATATGGGCTTCATAACCATTTACAGTGCCTATATCATATTTGTCTTTAGCGAAGACTGAATTATATTTACATATCAATTTATCAATATCTGACTTTTTTGATGATCTAAATTATTTACCGAAATTTCAAAATTATCGACTTTTATATTTTCATTAAAGTTTATTTTATATTCATTAATAATAGTTTCCTTTTTATATTTCTTTGTAATATCCTCACCTTTTTTATCAAAATGTACTATGTCTTGTTTACTCCTAATATCACTAACTGACTAACCAATGATTTTACATTTATCTCTTTAAATTTACTTTCGGTTGTTCCTAACTTTTTATCAAATGTTTTTTTGTTTACCATATGCTCTAAACTTCTTAAATTATTAAATAAGTCTTCAGTTTCCTTTAAACTATTCCTATCAATCTTATCTGCAATAAAATTAGGTAATCCGGTGGCAATCAGATCTATTAGAGTGAGTTTATCTATGGACTTATTTATTTCTAATAATAGTCTCTCTTTTTTTAACGCATACTCCAGTAATGAGCCCTGTCTGTATTTAAATAACATTGCATACCTGATTGGTGACCAACCCTTATCTGCATATGTCTCACAAAAGGTCTTTTTCCACATTGCCCATTCTGAATTTATTGTATGCTTTATAAGCATGGAACTGTACCAGTCTAAACTAGAATCTTCTATAAATAACCTAAAAATTCCTTTTTTTTCACATCTTCTTCTATTCCTATACGGGCACATTCCGCTTCAAAGGTAGTCATCCACTGGGACACATTAGTAATTTTGCTATTGAATTTTTCTATAACAAATTTATCTACTATTCTCCCTATATTAAAAGGTCTTGATGAATCTTTCTTCATTTCAGCAAAGCTTTCCATGATTATTGCCAGAGAATCTTCTGAAATTCCTGTTGTAGGACTTTGTGGTTTTGTTTGTTCCTCCAATAGGTATCCCATAAATTGTTTATTTTCATCTCATCTTCATCACAATAAATTGCCATCACCTCTGGGTTCATGGATATCCACACCTGTCGTTTCTCATGCCGTTTTTGTAATGTGGCCTTTACTTTTTGAAAGATTTGTGTCTGTACTATTCCATTATGTAATTTTACAGGTTGTAACTTATCTGGGATGGCATAGATCCGGCAATCTAAATCCGTGATTGTCGTTACACAAATAATATTTGTTTTCACGTCTTCACTGGCTTTGACCATGAACTCGAATCGTAATTCTCCTGGTAACCAGCTGTAGAAATGTTGTTTTATAACGTGTTTATGTATCCTTGGATACCATGGTGAACAGTAAAACTCTAACTAAAATTGAGTTGCTCTGAAAAGAGAACATTTTATTTAGTTACAAAAACTAGTTTTAACACTAATACATTCTTTAACCTTAATTAATAACAAACTCACCTGAAAAGAGAAACAACATTTAAAGCTATTGTTTCATCAGTTCTTAATCTGTATTATTTAAATATTCAAATTACAATCTAATTTTCATAACCTAATTCGCATGCTGTATCAATACGTCAATCTGACAGACAGCTCCGTAGAAACGACCAAGTTCACTCACAGATAACTTATACATCAAAGTTATTACGCGGCAAATTCAAACATACTTAAATGAAGTGTCAAGTACATTGTTTACATACATATTATAGTTACAAAGTTAATGTCAATGAGATTTTCACAATTATAAACACGTTTTTATTGACATTAATTGGGGCAATTCTGGGTTTAACTAAATGGAGTGTCATTGCATTACAATAAGCATCGGAGATGGATGAGCTTTCTGGGGACTGTCTATTATAATTTCAACATTCGGACAATGTTGACTCTCAGCCATTTTTAATAAACGCTGATTTCGTCCCAGAATTTTTTTTTTAACCCTTTGGTACCACTCTTGCTTTCCGTTTTTAACACGATCATTATTATTTGGTATAATCAAAATTATTTAAAAAGTCCAATAGCTGAACCGAATTTAATATGTATCAAATGAAAGCTTTTGTAAACATCATTTTATAGAGTACTTACATAACCTAAGGTACACCTAAAGTACGTAAAAGAGTTAGATGCTCACAGGGAGTGAAAATAAACATGAAATAAACTATTATTAATTATTTGATCATGAAAAATTTAAAAATATTGTGACTTTGCTTTACCAACGTCAAGCTCGTCGTTGTTGTCTCTGCAACCAACTTAGCACCCACCCATACGGCACAATTCAATAAAATTCACCAGACATTTTTATAAAGGTCGTTCAAAATGCGCTTTGAAAAAACGCCTTTAAGGTAAGGGCGTCGAACTTTCTGACAGTTATTCTTATCTAAAAGTTTTACATAAATCAGAGTAAAATAAACGAATAACAACGGAAATGTGAGAAAACACAAAAATTTCAATCGAGATGAGGCTTCAAATTGTCAAGTACGTGGAATCCAGTTTTGAGTAAGCTAAACAGTAGTGCTCAAAAGTAGCAGCCGGCATCGTAAGAAGGACTCCACAAAACCTGGTGATACTGTGAGTGTCTTTTGCCGTGAGTTAGTGTCGAGTTCCAGTCGTGCGCGTAGCAAAAGACAAAGAAAGAGGGTAGATAGATTTCTCTGCTCTCAACAATTTATTTTCCATCAACCCGCATTCTCCAGTCAACCCGCGATCATGGCGCTTGCAACAGCGTCGTAATATACGGAGCTCAAAATAATGAACAATCACGGAAGATATCCCGTAAGTTAGCATAAGTTCAACTTCAGCAGGTTACAGAAAAAGGTATTCGTAGAAACACTTCATCTCTCACTTTCAAAAGGAAAGTAATACAATTACAATTAAGTAATCTGTGTACGGGTCATGTCAACAAAGCGCGATCCGATGTCAGAATGTGGTTTTCATTGGGATTCTACTTTGATGAGGGTTAGGTTAACTACCCGTTACCAATCAGGGAGGTCAATTACAAAGGCTGCTGGGTTAAACAAATAAGTAAAGAAGTTAGTTTCTGAGTGTGGACGGTTATATATGAATATGTAGAGAAATAACTGATTGATTTTTGGATTAAGAGTTTTGTTTAGCATAAACAGCCTCCTAAAAATAGTCCAGCCTAATATTTATAAATTTAATAATCTAGTACGTGTCTGGTTTTTGGTCTTTATTAGGTTCCGTTTTTACGAAGAAAAAAAACCTCGCGACCTATTTTGATGTCACTGAAAAAATTCGACGCAGACATAAGTGTCTCTCAACGATGCGCGAGCGCATAATTTTATACTTAAGGATTTTTTTCACTTATCCAACAAGTGAAAAAAATCGGACTCTAAGCAACAGAAACGATTGACAAATTTTTTTTGTGAAAACTGTCCATTTTCTTGCTGACGGTACACTTTTCCAAAATCTATGAATGCTGATATAAATTTCTCAAAAAAATTAAGGACAGTCTCCTTTGATCATTTTCCTGTAGCTCTTACGGTTAAGGTAGCTGACCTTATAGTGTCATTTCAAAATTCCTCCCTGTAGCATTATTGAGCAGAGTTTGTAATCAAAAATATAATTATACTTCTAATCATAACATCAACAAACTTATGTACGAATATTCACTTAATGCTTTGTTTGAAAGTAAGGGGATTACAATGAACAACAATGGAGCTACAAAAGTTGTTGGCCCTTATAGACACCAAAAGAACCTAATACATAAAAATATCGTAAATTGCAAAAAGTTGGTACAACTCTTCTCGTGACCAGAGGGCTAGCCTGTTTCTTGGCAATGGTGATTACCATTGCCATCCAACGTGGCAAGGCGTTCTGGGCACTTTCCCCGTTGACAGCACTATTGACGAATTTTTGACGCCCTAATTCTCTTCTGCTTTTGATACATGTACCTACATAGTAACGTAACATTGAGACATAAACTAAAAATTTATCCATGGAACCTAGACAATAACAACAAAACGCCACCTGCTACAATTCTTACATACCCCCCCCCTTTCGGCGAGTAGGTACTACGTAATCTGACCTTTCTGTAGAACATCATTAATGAGGTCACTATATGTCCTTCTGAGGCGTTCTCTCCCGGCGTCGAGCTAGTTAACGAGGCAGTAGCATCTAGTTGTAGTCTAGCAAGCTGTAATTTAAATTAATTCTCTTGGGTTATTCTCAGGAACTTCTCAGTAGCAGCCACGGAGTCTGGATTTGTGCCCGGTTGATGATAACAGGGTGGCCCCCTATTACATGGGACTTAAACAACTGGCGAAATGTGGGGATTAGGTACATCTCTGCCTAACTCTTCGAGGAACACAGGCGTGATGTTATGTTTCGATGTTGAAGTGGTTGCAAGTACGACTGCATAGAGTTTGGGATCGGAGATTGAACCCTAGACATGCTTGGTCGAGCAAAGATAAGGGTTTTCCTCTGTCAGAAGAATTACTCAGTAGCAGGGCAGAGACTGGTTTTAGAACAAATTTGCATGGGTTATTTATTTATTTATTAACTAAATGGCAATCACGACCAATGCATTAACAATATCAGCACAAGCTAATGACGTTTACTGTCGGATTTAGGCCTCCTCTGAGTGTCACCGTAACGTCATCTTGTAATCTGGAGATTTCCGCGACCTTCACCAGTTCGGCAGTCGACTTAATTCAATTTATCCAAGCCGCTATTTTACAGTAATGACAATCATCATGTAAATTTAGACTGTCTGACTTAAATTGTATTCCCATTCCAAGAAATTGTGTTCTACAAAATCGCTCCAAAAATAATATATCATAGCATCACGACTTTTATTCGTGAAGGATACTTAAAAGTATACTCACATTAGGTCCAGTCATAATTTTAAAAATCTATGTTTAAAAAATTAAATTAAATGGGCCGCCTCTTGACCTCAGGATAGAGATGAGGTCGACGATGGAACGAACTAACCCAAAGGAAGCCTATTAACTCACGAATTAAACAGATTGGGGTCATATGAACTCGGAAACACCGACGCAGGCAGGAAATTCCACTCCTTGGTTGTGCGAACGATAAAAGATATCTATAGCACCGCGCTTCGTGCGAATGTGTGGAACATTGAAAATTAGTGGGTAACTGAACCTGCCTGCTGGGTTCTCATATATGTATTAGGGGACGAGCTTATTGTTATCAATCGGGCACAGACTCAAGGCTAGGTACTACTGAAAAACACTTTACCCGACCTTGGAGTCGAACCTAAAGCCTCACACTCAGCAGAAGCGCTTGCGTTTACTAGATCAAAGAGGAAAAAAATCATAACCCTTGCTTTTTATTTCGCTATTAACTGTAGCATAATGTACCCAGCTGAACAAAAGTGGGTAATATAATAGTATTTAACGATAATGTTGGTTAACTTTGATGGACATTGCACCCTTGGGTGAGGATTGTAAACTGACCTAAATGTTGAATATCAAGTATGTCGTTACCAGTTAGTAGAGGTCATCCGATTTTAGGGGTGATTAGAGACTTGAAGTAAAGCAGCCTTTGTTTAGGTAGTAAATAATGGATGGCCCCTTGATTCAACCGGGAAACTTCATCCATAAGAAAGTGAAAACGATTCACATCCCTACCAAGCTGATCATTTTACTATAGTCATTCACATTTAATTTTGACTTCAACAACTTAAACCGAATCCCACCAGCAACCTAATTGCAAGTAGAATAAAGGTCACTTTGCCTTTAACATCGGTGCAACCCATTGTTGCGATTACCAACCATAAATCAATGGAATAAAGATGACAATAAAAACGCAGAATCAGGTATCAATTACTGCAAAAGGCTTCATAAAAGCGTGTACTGTCAAAACAATTTATTTATTAATTACCGCTTTGATAGTAACTTTTATATGTGTAACTTTTATTTTAGTTTTCTCATTGCCCCATGACATGTTTATGATTTCGCTTATTTGCATTTTCTTTTAATGTGTGTGTATAACTTTTAAAGACGATGGTTCCGTAAGAACATTTTTCTATATCTGCTACTGTTTAAGTAACTGCCCTTCATACCACACATCTCTGATTCTTTAGACTTGTTACTCTGGCCAGAAATAGAAAGTGTTTTATTGAATTGGTCTAATCTTTTTCAAGTTCAATTGAGTTTACAACATTGACATCCTTATTTTATCACTTCATTGGGTTTGGACAAGTCATTGTCTGGAAACCCAGTTATCCTGATAGGTCAATCACCTCACAGAGTCACAAGGCCGCGCCGACCTGACTATTTCTGATCAAAGCATTGTCTAGAAACGGAATTTATGTCCAATAAGTTTTGCAATTCAATGAATATGACAGCGAGTTTTAAGGAACGCATATTGTGGGGGTTATCGGGAAATTATTAGAGTTATAACACTGTAGATATATGATACTGTCTACTTAAATACCGATTAAAGAAAACAAAAAGGTCATGACGTTATCACCTTATCACAAATAATTATTTCGATACTTTATTCAGTTTACTGCAGTTTACTCTTTGAGATTGTTATTGATAATTTAAGTCAAAATGTTTCACACTTAGTTTTATCACGCATTCAGGTTATCTTCGAGGTTAACTTATATTTTTAAGATTGTTAGCTGCACATTTGGATTTCAACAGCAAATAAAGGAATCTACCAAAACTGTAGAGTTTTAGGAACACTATAATGACATAGTTCAACAAAACCCGGTACATTTAAGACCTTTTTCTGTAATTTTAACCAAAACATTCCAACACATTCATTGATAATAATTGAGATGACAGCAAAAGTCAACATCAAACACTAAAATCTGACAAGTGCTGCCGTATGCCCTAGAAAGAGACTGCACTAGTGCTCACTGCGCATCCACCATTGCACCCAATTACAGCATCGTGGAAGCAGGAAGGTAATATACTGATAGTAGTTAGAGGGAGATAAAAAACTGCAGCCCGCTCATCTCTTCGGTATTCATGTTTGCCTGGTACCCTGCATGCAACCGTTGCACATTTCGGTGGAGATTTTGCAACCGTTGCACATACAACGACGTTCTTACTTGTTCGTGAAATATTCTCTCTGAGATCATATGACCAATAGATAAAATTTATGTTTATTATATTTAAGTATTTCTTTTATCTGTCTATAAGACCTATGTACCAGTTAAATTTCCCAATCATCGAAGAATTACACTAGATTTTAAAAAAAAACACGTTAGATTATTTTCCGCGTTGGCTTCGACTGGCTTGCGCAAAAGACAGCAGAGCAGCATTGCCAGCCCTTGGTCAGGCAATGTTTGACCCAAATTAAGGTTAACCACAATTTTTTTAAGGAGATGTGACCTTATGATCATGAAACCTTGAGATGTCGTATGAATGCACAATGAAGAGTTTAATATTTGTTTCTTTCAAGATGTGCGTGTCATGTCAATTCCTTTCTTTTTTTTTCTAAATAATAATTTACGTACATATGTATGAAAACAGATAAGATAATGTAAATATGTCCACAATATCAAAATTATTCATGTCTTATGTGTTTCTGTTCTAGGGGTCCGTACTAAAATGTTAAGTAAGAATTAAAAAAATAACATCATTCTTCCTACGTTTATTTCTGATTTTTCGGTTTACAAACTTCGTAGATAGAACAACATTTGAAATAAATATATACAGGGTGTTTGGTGCATCGTTTGCCAATTTGAATTGGCCGAATGGAAAGGTCATTTGCTATCTCTACAGGCCCAAGAACTCAAAAAAAAAAACGATTTTTTTTTGGGGTGATAAATCATGTTTCACGGTAAAACTCAATGTAACGCACTCAAAACATTGTGCTAATAGATGCAATGAATAGTAAACGGGCCATGAAGGTATCTAAAGTATTAAAAAAAAAAACTTTACTTTAACTCCAATATCTCGTATCAATCTCTCGTAACTAGAAGGTTCCCAGGTATGGTCCAGAACAAAAACAGTATCGCAATAACGGGGAGAACATGTGCCTTTCGGCTTTTTTAGGGATCTATTTACACCCTTTGTAAGGGACTAAGGATTTCATGTTGCTAGACGAAATTGTTGATGCTTCGGGGTGGCTGTGAATCAGTACTGAATGAATTTAGGATTTATGTTTAGGATGGAATTCTGGAATGGATCCTTAAACTTTACAACTACAATAATACGGTCTAAAACCTAAAGGAAATAGCACACATATCAACTCGGAAAGGGATCGTCACCGTATCAACTCGAGCCATACAGTATTCTTTGTATGAAACCCCCTACAGCAACTCACACTAATCGGAATTGTAACGTTATCGCCTCGCCTCGAGATAAGCTCACGAACCGCGGCGTAGTATCAAAATCTCAAAAGGACAGAGGTAGACTACTAGAAGATTTCCCGATAGAGATTTTTGATCCTTATAATATAATTATAAATTGTAATTAAATGCAGAGCGTAGCAATGTCAATACAACCACTGCGGTTGCATGGGCCCCCCCCCTGCTTCAAGGGCAGACCGAAACGATTCTTCTTTGAACCTCCAACGCAAAAAGAGGGGTGTTATAAGTTTGACCGCAATGTGTGTGTGTGTCTGTCTCTGGCACCGTAGCTCTTAAACGAGTAAACCGATTTGGATGCAAATTTGTTCATTTGAAAGCTAGTTTCTTGGCAATGGTTCTTAGATACGTTTTATGAAAATCGGTTCAGACATTTACTAGTTATGGGGGATAAAAGTGGGTATGAAAAATCGAATTTTTTCAAATATACCCAAATGAAAGTATATTACAATTAGACATGTTTTATCGAAACCGGCTCAGCCATTTTATTGACTTTTCAAATGTTTATTCGCTTTTCTTTGTTGCGATGGGGTTTTTTTTTAAATTTTTAAATTAATTTTATGTTATTTGAAAACATTTTTTCTGAGGAAGGCCCTCATTGAAGTTTAAAACAAACCGCAAGAAAAATGGTCCTAAATTTATGCATACCCGATTTAAACTATTTTATTTTTTACATAATAGGCAAAGGGGAACTACGATTTTTCTACATTGGGTCCCAAAAAGGCTAGTTACGCCACGGATTAAATGTGTTTGTCATTGTGCCCTTCACAGAAACCACTTCAGGGACGTACTGCATAACGGGCTGGGCATGACGGATGCCTACATGATGGAGCGCGTGATGGTAGCTCTAGACCGCGGGACCTCGCCGCACGTCACCATGCGGACCTTCGCTAAAGCCATGTCTCTGTACCTTCGAGGCGATCTGGAGGAACGCATCTCTTATGCGTTCACAGTAAGTACATATCTGTATCACCTTCTATGCTATGTAAGAAGGTTATTATCAGCCTCGGTCAGTCAAAACCTGCAGGTATAGGCGCCGCTTTCTGATTTTCACGGAAGAAACAGTTAAAATGGCCAGCCTGTGTGACGAGCACTAATATGTATACACCGTGACTTTTTAGTCGTCTTACAACGGTGGTCTACTCAATGTATCCGACATAAAATAGCTCTAGGCGCGATTTTTGCTTTTTTTTCTTAGCAGAATAGGTACTAAGAAAAATAAATAATACATTAGAATAATATTATGAAACATCCTGTTAATGAAGTTTACGTGTCAAACGGGAGAACATACCTACCCAGCGCTCGAGTTCAGTAGATCATCGCTCGCAACAGGTTGTTTTAACTACGCCATGCGTCATATTACTATACCTATTTTTTATATTAATGATTAGTAGTCATTGGGTACATGAAGTGGGCTGCCGTTGTAAGCTGACTAAAAACTCACGGTGTATACATTTAGCAAAAATCAAACGCGATCTATTCGTGAAATAACGGTTTCTACTTTGAGATAAGACCTATTTCGTATTTATTGGCACAGTGGATGTGCCATCAAATATTCAACGCCGGTGCGCTCGTGTGTAATCAGAATATTAAAAATGTTTTCTTTTCGTATGTAATGTAATGATTTTTATTCGCAATGAAAATCTTTCTAATCTCGGTAAGGTTTAATTCTGGTATTCGCAGCCTCGTACAAAATTAAGCTGATTCTGCTCGGGAAATTCTTTTTTCTTTCAGTTCTGTTTTATTGTTGTAAAAGAATGACTAAATCCTTTTTCCGCCAGTGTATATGGCTTCCAAAATACTATGTTTGTAAAATCGTTAATCAATGCAAAGACAATCACTTTGAAAGTAGCTTCGTGTTTACATATATTATTAGTGCTCGTAACTGTACAATTCCTCCCCGAAACTCTGTACAAAATGCGTTATTTGTAAACAACGAAACATCCAACATCAATAAATTATGCTTCGAACCGTAGATAACTGTCAAACCGAGTATTCTTGATAAATTAACATTTGGACATCTGGCCTGAACGAGCCGATGATATCGCGAAATGAATTACCATTCGGCCTAATTAATTTAGAGTTTTTCTTTGCCCAGTGTCCTTTTTCCATTATATTACCCAGGAACTGGGCTATGACTGTCAGAAATGTAGTTGTGCCATGTAAAATCAGTTACATCTATTTATAATGGAGCTGAGTCGATCATTTGGGAAAAGGCTAGATGATGACTGTGCCTTTTCTAGAATATCTTGATTAAAAGAAAATCTTTTCTTGAGTAAAAGCAAGGGTACTACCCTGTCAGTCGTCAATTTTAAGGACACTCGCGCACAATATACAACGTTTTACGAACGTTTATATAGCAGCTATCCTTTTAAGTCTCTCTCACGCTACTTTACTTTATGATAGCCGAACTGTTCGTAAACTACTAATATATTTTGATGTAAGGAGGTTATGTTTTATTTTATTTATTTATTTATCGACTTACCTCTACCATTACAGCTAACAAATTCAGTAAATGTGCCTTAATTAAGCATTAACGTAACTTGATGTTACTTTTCTATCTATAACTAATTACAAACAAAGCAATCCTTATGCTTCTTCTCTATTCATCCTGTCAACGTTTGTGTATAATAATTATACTTATCTATTTATATTTTTATTCGTGCTACACTCAAGTTCGTGTCGGTCTGACTCGGCACAATTTGGCATTATAAAATTATTAGTTTGGCATTATTATATTGTCCCACTGCAGGGCAAAGGCCTCCCACATTTTGCGATCTAGTGCGATTATAGGCCAATCCTTTGAGAAAGAGTCCAGCTCATCCTGCCATCTCCTTCATTACTAGAATAATATTACGATACTAATTTGAAATGACACTCATACTAATTTTAAATTATACATTGGATTTTGACGTCGTACTTTCGTTTTACCATGCTCAATGAGGTCGACCCGAACGTCTCTTACTTTTTCTTGCTCAGTGTATCTATTATTAGTAGTTTATCAACAAAGGGAATTTTGTGCTTTTGTTATGACAGACACGTCCGAATATCTCTATTTATTGTTTTTGGAATCAGGACCTTTGATTTCTTTTATTTCCATAACGGAGGATATTTCTAAGTGACCACAGTGTGTGTTCATAGATATAAAGTGATCAAAACGAGACGTGAGTAAGGGTTGAGTTTCTTCGTAAGAACTTTTAAAGTTATGGGACGTTTAAACATCAAAAAGTGCACAGTTATTGAGCAGTGTCTTTATGAATAAACGCCACTATATCAAACCAAAGGTATCGATGATGAATTGAACAAAATAGTATTTTATTTTTTTAATTGATTTGTAAACAAGGAAAAAAGAACTTAAATAACACAGTGAATAAAGTTGTACAGTGAAGACATTAATTCTTGATGATTGAAACTGAAATACGAATCATTACGAGATGATATTTGAGGTGTCCCAACATATTGATACAATCAATATGTTGGGACACACTAATCTCCGAAATCGATTTCAATGAAATTATGATAATGTCTTGCTTAGCTTGAAATAAAGGGTAGTAGTTTTGGGCCCGATAGGTGGCACTGTTGTTAGTGAATTGCAACCATGCGAAGGGGCGAGCCAATCGTAACTCTACAGGGTGTAAACAGACCCTTCACGAAGAAATCAACCAAGCATTCTGTACATCAAACTAAGTAACTTTACGCAAAAATTATTGCTGGGAAACGACTTTTCTTTTTTGGGGTGAAAAATCACGTTTCACGGTAGGTCTCGATGGAACACACTCAAAGCATTGTGCTGATGGATGTATTGAATAGTACAGGGGTCGTGGAGGTGTTTAAAGTAAACATCTTACATTAAAAACATGTATTTAAAATAAAAAAAAACTTGTGAAAAGTTGGAACTTTGACCGCCAATATCTCCATAACTAGAAGGTTCCCAGGTATGGTCTAGAACAAAAAAAATATCGAAATTACGGGGAGAACAAGTGTCTTTCGGCTACGTTAAGGGTCTATTTACACCTTTTATAATGTTGAAGTAAATTTTAACCCCTTGTTAATAATACGAGTTAAATAATTTTTAGTTTAAACCTTAAAAATGTATATGTAATTAGTCAAACTGATGATAAAACCTACTAGTGTCACACTAAAGTGAAGTCCATGGTTGAATATCTACCTAACTTTTTGGTTTCATCTATCTAGACATTGTATTTGAATTCAGTGAACTTCCTCACTCCCACACACCACACAGTTTTTCTCAGTCACCTTCAATATTTTTTTATTTTTTATTCACTTGTAAACTATTTATGTCGTGTTAGCGTTGTTTTTTTATATTGACACCGATGATAATTATCCGATGCTTGTAGCTAAGTAATAATAGCCGCACCGGACGATCGAAGGTACGCCTACTGAGGTCGGTCCGTGGATGGGTGACCATTAATCACATATCGAACTCCTCCATGACTCGGAATGCATGTTAAGCCATCGGCCCCGGCTGTCATTTGTAGATCTTCGACAGTCGTCACAAGTAGTTAAAAACAGAAAATCTGACAACCGGTCTTACTAATGGGTTATGGTGGGTTGAATAATGGTTTGGGTATTGCCTTACCCGGTATTAATATTAATAGATATTCTACTGAAACTAGAACAAGAAGTGGGGGACTGAAATTGAAAATCTTCATTTTATCAGATATATCAGAACTTTATTTGAGCGTAATTTCTGTCAAAATATATCATCGCACGGCAAAATTCACCCATTTCCCGACGTAATTATAAAAATCTTTAAAGCTGATTATTTTCGTATCTGTTGTCTGTACTAAGCACATGTTTAGGATAATTAAGGGACTGATTTTACTGAATAGTTTAAAGTTGTACACCAGAGTTACAATGTTGAATAGTTTGACGTTTTTAAATGAACTAATATGAGACTGCGGGTTGGCATTTTATGCCAGAACTAAGTCTACTTTAGTATATCACTGCCAGATCTCTATCCCCAAATGTAACATTTCTGTCTAATAATCGTTTTTGTCGTGGTACAGTCAGGAGCACAATATGTAGGTATACAAATAAAAGTTGTTTTCTCATAATGTATTGATGGTTATACAGTTACGAACACAGAATTTTCAATGTCATACTATATTGTGAAAGAGTTGAAATCGACATATCACTAGAAAATCGCTTTTGGTTTTTGCTATGTGTGCGTGATTTTGCGATATTAGTGCTCGTGAGTTTACCCTAAATACAACTTAACTCTATCTTTTGTTACTACAGTGCTACGACCTGCTGAGCGAAGGCCACCTCAGAAGAGAGACCATGTATCAGCTGATGAAAAAGAGTTTGGCCAAGTCTTCCAGAGACGATGATGTGGAAGAAGCCGTAAAGGTAAGTTATCGTATGTTCCAGTTATGACATAGTACCTCCACGAGTAGGGTTAATCGTTATGTAAGTAATGGTTAAGCGTTATCCTATATTTCTTAGGCTTTGAATATTTTGGCCCTCCTGCCGCCATTTTGTTTTATGTTCAAAATTGTAGCTATTAATTGCATAAATTGCTGATCGCGATTATAGTAATTTTGATAATTATATCTCAGAAAAGTGACGCCATAGAAGATCTTGTCCCAAAATACTTGTTTGTTTTGATACCAGATAGTGACTAGTACAGCTTTTATGCGTGACTAACAACTCAAAGTTGTTCTAATGGGCAGTGAATAGATTCTAACTTTGGCAGCTTATATCTTGGAGCCATGGCAAGAATACAATTCACTTTAGAAGAAATACCAGTTGATCTTAAAACTAAATATAAGAATAAATTATGAAGAAGGTAGGTACCTACTCGTAAAGGAACTAATTAGTGGTCACATCATTTTTACATAGTTGTGGTTAAAACGAGAAAAATATAAGATATTGTCTGAAACAATACTTGTTTGTATTGATACCAGCTCTTAATTAATATTGGTTTTAAGCCTGGATTTTATTTTAAAATAAAATAACACGGCGGAAATGAAGCTCGCCCGTAGGCAAAAATATTCTTTGACTATGACGACCAGACACTTAATTTTTGTAAATTTTTGCCTTTCACTGGAAATGAAACTTCTAAACAACAAAAATATCACACGTGATTAAAGTATTCATTAGTGAATGGTTGAATCCATTCAATGATTGAAACATTAAATGAATAGAGCAGATGAACTTTCATTACTTCGTCATTCTGTTCATATCGTGTGAACGTGGGACTATACAAAATTAACAGAGCATGAATAAGAACATGGTGGTCTTCTTAAAAAGAATCACATGCGGGTGTATCCTCACGACCGAAACGGGAACAGTGACCACCCTCAGTGACCCAGACCTAAAAACCGAAGGCATGACATCCACCAACCTGCAGTGACCCCGCGTAGTGGATTACTGCCCATTCCCTCTCATAGAGCAGAGATGCCGCAGTTGGAAAGTATTTGTGCCAGGCTTATCGACTTATCTCGAAGTCGTCATTTCCTTCCGTAGTGCATGGCAACTAGTAATATCCGTCCTTCCCTCATCAAGGTCGCAAATGTGGTTACAACTAGATTACCTAACTCGAAAATGTTAGTGTACAACTAGATTACCTCTGCTTAACCTTTCGGGGATTACAGGCTTGATGTAATGTTCTAAATAAATCTGCCAACGTAAAAAAAACTGTGGGTCTATCAGCAACCTTTTCACGGCTAAACATACTCTTTTATCCTGGGAGTAAGTTCCTGTGGCAAAATGAACCCTACACTATAGGTAATAGGTTCACCTCTCTGTCTATCCCCTTCGTAAAAACAGACATAGTGTTAAATGTTCTAGTTCAAAGCTACGTACCTACTCTTAAGCCCTCTGTGTCAATCTAAAGGAATTTAATAGCATTTTCAAGACCATAGCGCTCCTAGCGGGAAAAACCAGAACTAACAAAACCTTTGGCTTCAACTGAAAGCTAAAACTTCAGTGAATTGTACAATGACCAAGATAGATGGCACCACCTACTTCTGGGATCATGTTTTCTAAAACGGGTAAACAGTGTTATGGCTAGCTTTGTAATCTACGGATAAGTTTCAATTTGATACTAATTCTATCACTTTATTATTTTATCCTGTAGCTAGTGTGTGACAACCAGTCTTATCATAGGGTATCCAGTAACTTGTGGTTAAAACAGTAGTTTATGGAAGTCAATTAATAAGCAGTCGTTCCATGTAAAGTACTGGGGGTCTAAAACAGTTACTTCAGAATCTACAGATCGTCACGTGCAATTTATTATGCCCAATCGCTCATCACTCACATGTTATATGACTCGTCCTTGTTTCGTCTAAGATCATGAAATATACTTAGATAGTAAGCAACTTAACGTTGTTGTAAAGAAGTAACATTTATTTAAAAGTATCGAAAAACATATTGTATTGTATATATATATATATATATATATATTGTACATATATATATATATATATATATATATATATATATATATATATATATATATATATATATGTCGGATCCAGTCGTTAGTATGGACATAAAATGAATTGGAAAGCGCGCCTGTGTGACAGTGGTGACATCACGCAACCTACTTATAGTCACAGCGTGCTTCTACAGAGTCCTGATGTCCAGTTCGAGGCAAGGGCGACAGTCAATGTCTGATCGCGGCGGAGTTGAGACGTCTTGGAACTGTATCCGATTCGTTGTGCTCCGTATTATTGTGTTGAGTTGTAATCTCAAGTAATTTGTTAGTTTGCTAGAAACAGTGTATCGCACCTAGTGGGTTTCCATAGCACGAAACCAATCGTCTGCCCACATGATGTACGAGCCTAACAGAATAAATCCTGACATATCCGACATACCTATATATGTATATATATTTGTAATCTACTTTTAATTTCCTGCATTTTGATACCCTACTCGATAGGTTTGGTTGAAAAAAAATATTAACGAATTTAGCGCCAAAAATCCGTCATGGTGTTTTTATTTAAAACTCGTCTCTAAGGACACTTGGGTTTTTGAGACGAATCTAATGCTACCTTAATCGTCGAAATTCTTCCAGCCATTCGGAACTTCCGAGGTAATAAAGAAATTTATAGATTTAGATACGCGCGAAAAACATAACCCTTCCTTGACAGTCGGGTAAAAATATTAGTCAAAAGATTCAATTCTTTTAAGCAGCTCTTATAGCTATTTTGCATTGTAACAATCTCCGAGCCTGCCGCAGATATTCCGATTCAAATCCGATTTAGTCTCGTAGTATTGAACATTGTTGAGCACTTTGATTGCTTTCTGTGACGCTGATAATACTACGATATTATCAGCACCACAGAAAGTAATAAAAGTGCTAGGTTTAAACTGCGTTAAAGTCGAGAGAGACTTCATGAAGCACGTTTTTCTTCATCCATTTTTCCCGCGACTGATGCTGTCAGGATAACATTCGCCGTCACAATTTACCCGCTAAGTTGTCAGGTGCTGCTCGGCTTGAAATATTTATGTGCATTACATTTTTCTCCTTGAGAAGCGATGTATGATCTACTGTTCAGTCGAGTTGAGAAAACAATAGTCATTTTTCTGATTCTTTTCTTAACAAGTCATGGAAAAATCTATGACACTGAGCAGACCACTGTTTAGGAATTTACAAAATTAACACGACAAACGTCAAGTCGATTGTTGTACATCTAGACTTAAAACCTTTTTTAATGAACTGGTGGTAATTTGTTAAAACATAATTTAAATCACTTTAATTTATTTAAACGTCAGTGTAATATGTTTTATTCCTAATGACCAGGTTATAAGAGGCTGGTTTATCAAGCTTGGATAGCATAAACACCAAGGATTTTAGACCTTGTTTACTAACTTCTTGTGGCCGACGAAGCTAGAATTCGATTGGCTAGTGAGCAGTAGCAACTACGTGTTTTCAGAATCAATTAAAGATGCCTAAACTAAGTACAACGATTAATTTAAAGTTTGTACTATCTTCTTCTTTATCGTGTGGTTAGTGCCTAACCTGGTGTCTGAGTTTTTATGCGCCAGTTTTTATGGCCAAGCGCTTCTGACTTGGCTTTACATGTCGTCATGCCGTCGAGAAATATCTCTCAGGCA
The DNA here is from genome assembly GCA_910589295.1 of Noctua janthe. NCBI lineage: Eukaryota > Metazoa > Arthropoda > Insecta > Lepidoptera > Noctuidae > Noctua > Noctua janthe. Next base: position 12,554,641 of record OU342552.1, read on the forward strand.
TGCTGGTTCCCTCACGATGTTTTCCTTCACCGAATCAAGGGATAATTATATATGTACCGTTAAGAAGAATGTCTGTGAAAAGCCACCATTCTACAAAAAATATGCGAAGAAACTGAGATGCGATGTACAAAGGGTCCAAACACATCTTGTAATACGTCGTCACATCGTATAGTGCGAATTGCCATAGTTTCCGAAGTAACTGTTTTAGTCGAATGGTGTTTCTTTACGAATGAAGTTCATTTTATTTTACGGACGCGGTCTTATCTTAATCACTGCAATAACTCAGATTTTCTGGCATTATGTAAACAGTACTAGCATGTTTCAAACCAGGACAGCATACCGAGCTTCTAGCTAACTGTTCTTGCCTGAAAAACTAGTTTCGTGTTTCCTGGGTTTGCCCAGGAAACACGAGGCTAGTTTTTCAGGCTGAATGACACACATGAATGCCCTTTATTGACTGGGCATTCATGTGTATCATTCACTTTCGGTAAAGCACTGAACCAGATTCTATAGTGTACGAAGCAAACAAAAATGAACTTTAAGGTGACGAACGTATTTTTAATGTATCTGTACGCCAGGTGCTTGTTACCTACTAACTCGGGCTACGAGTCTACGACATTATTTATTGTCTGTACGGGAGAAAACGTTTAGTGTACTACCTGTTCCTTTTGCTATTTATTCCCTTAACTGAACGGGAGCCATGGGCGTTGGGCAGAGCAGTGGATACAGGCGAAAACGCTTCGTGAAACCCAAAAAAATAGAAAATATATTTTATAATTACAGCCTTTATTTATTTTTCTACACATGATATTACATATTACATACATTTTTAAATATTTCTTTAAAAAAATACAAAAAACATTTAAAAATTTATTTATATGTGTGTATTATTATTTCCTTTCTATACAAATTAACTATTATTTCCTTTATTCATAATTTCTCTTATTTTATACATTTTTAAATATTTCAAAAAACAAAAGTAAACAAAACATTTAAAAATATAAAAAATAGATGGCCCATCGACATCAGGAACAAAGTCCAGGTTGCCGGTGGTCAGGGCTCCAGAGAGAGGAACCGCCTCACTATGCGTGCCGTGTCCAGGAGTACTGCTTTTTGAATCAAGCCCTTGACACAGCCGCGTAATGAGAGCCTCCTAAGGTGTTGGTCGAGGCTCTCTGCTATTAGTCCGTTAATCGTAACGACTATCGGTACAATGATTGCAGAGTCCACATCCCACATGTCGACAACCTCATGTGCTAAATCAAGATACTTGATTTTTTTATAATTATCATCTGCTTTTAAGAGATTCTCGTCATGAGGGACAGTGATGTCAACAATCATTGCACGGCGCTCTCGGCGATCTATCACCACAATATCAGGTTTATTTGCTAAAATAGTCCTGTCTTTGATGATAGATCGATCCCAATACAATGTGGCATGACCGTTCTCGAGAACTGGGTCGGGCACGTACTTATAGTATGGTACTTCAGAACCCACAAGGTTGTATTGCAAGGCAAGTTGCTGGTGAATAATCCTAGCTACTAGATTGTGTCTGTGCAAGTACTCACCGTTAGCAAGACGAGAACAACCGGAAACAATATGTCGGATCGATTCACCGGGACGGTGGCATGCCCGACAGATGTCAACCGTACCGTCATTGACAATGTATTTCCGATAATTGTTCGTCATGATAACTTCATCCATAATCGCACAGACGAAACCTTCAGTTTCCCCAAAGAGGTCACCGAATCGTAGCGGATAGTACGCTACTACGTAGGATACGGACGCCAAGAGGTCTACATCGGGCCCATGCAGGGCCCGAAAAAATCATCCGTGTAGCTCCTTGCTCTGCCATACCTCCCTACGGTTATTAGTATCCAATACCACAGGTTTGCGCCAGTTCTCATTAGCCAAGGACAGCGGGGTGAGGCCCTTGTCTACTGATACCACATCTCGGTGCATCCCCACGTCGGTTTCGAGAAAGTGTTTCCTAAGACTGCATACCTCGCGGTTGTGCAAGGTCTTAGCATTTAAGAAGCCACGACCTCCACACTTCCGCGGGATATACAGTCTCATCACCGATGACTGTGGGTGATGCATCCAGTTGCGGTTTGCGGTCAGTAATGTGCGGAGCTTCCTATCCAGGGCGTCAAGTTCCGTCTGAGTCCATTTGAGTATGCCGTAAGAATACATCAATACCGGCATGACCCAACCATTAAAGGCGCGCACCTTGTTTCCGCCTGATAAAAGACTGTTTAACACTTTATTCAGGCGGCCAAAGAAGCACTCCTTTATTGATTGTTTCATGTCGACAGCTTTAATGCCTAATGCTTCCGACATACCCAAATACTTGTAGGTCTCGGTTGAGGAGAGGAATCTAAGGAATATGGAATCCGAGAGTTGAGTTTCTACGGATTCCATAATCTGCACAGGCCACGTCCAGAGGACTAATAGAAATGGCCTCCATTTCTGGAATTGAGTCACACGCTCGCTCAACAACATGAATCCAAACATCCTCAGTGTAACCGACGGGCACCGATCAAATACTTCGCTAAAAAGCATTCATGGCGTCGTTATCCGGCAGATGCGCGTTAGTCACTCCTTGAATTTTAACAGGCCGCTCCTATGTTCTTCCACCTTTCGTCACTCTGGAACATGCGGTTCTGAGTGTATCGATACACTTTTCGCCTATACCGACGGATACGGTTAGCCCATGCATAAACTTTCTGCTACAGGAAATCAATGCACTATGTGACTCGTGACATGTATTCTCGGGGACTGATATCAGTTCCCGAGAATGCCAACCTCACAAAGCGCATCTTGGGCGTGTATTGCCCTCCCTGAAGCAGATGAGCTTCCCGATCAGTGCCCTGGCCTCATTAATACGACGCTCAATCCTGCATTGCCAGGCTGGTACGGCAGATTTTGGTCGTGTAGCACCGTCAGTGTTTGGAAATTTGACATTGGCTACACGACATGCCGTTACAGCCGTGCAATACAAGATTGAGTGTGTATCACAAATGTTTGCGCTGCTTTCAATAAAATTTGGCAACAGCGCATCCAGGGCACACACCAGTGCTCTATTCTTTTTATTCATGGGAAACGTGGTAACCGTGGTCTAAAATCAGGTGTCATGAACCGATACTCCTTAATTCCACATTGCACAGGTTATCTGCAGATATAGCCCTGACATCCTCTTCCTCAGCATGCTGATTTGCCCGCAGTGGAAGTACAGCAGGCACATGTGTGACGTGGGATGGGAGAGAGTTGCTGGCAGGGCTAATCTGCATTTCCGAGCGCAGTCGATTAAGTGTAGCATCACCAACCTATGATTATTTTGAATGACGTGGACCTGATCCGACAATCGTTGTGCAGAGACATTGACGGCAGGTTCAAGAGCCTGAAACAAAGAGAGCATCCGACATCGGTACGCAGTAAGGTTAATTCCTCCCTCTGTAGCCCCATAGTATGCGCGCATCACATTTTCGTTCATGGACTGCGTCCATCGAATGCGCGACACATTTCCACCGGCAGCGGGGACCCTGTTCGGGGCCTGTTTGCCTCGAGGTCGCAAGCCCGCTGGCGGCCGTCTTCTTCCTTGTCATCGTGGTGGAAATGGAGACGACGGCGGGAAAAAAAAAAAAAAATTGTGGTCCAATCCATTGCGAAATTTTGCCGCGGAATAAAAGCGTCGACCGGGGTGGCTTGTACCAGTATTTTATGCAGCAGCTGCCTACATTACCTCCTCAACCCAGTTACAGGGTATCACGATAATCCATTCATGGTAACAAGGGTTTTTCAACTTTGGGACTTCTGACCACCCGTTAGGACTACCAAAGATCTACGAAAGTTACATAGGACCCACGGCTTAATGTGTTTTCCGAAACACGGAAAAATATGTAATGAATGGTCACCCATCCACTGACCAAAAACGTAGCTTAACCTTCTATTGACCCCTTCTATTATTACGACACCCTTATCTCTTGTAAGGTTATACCAGACCATCATTAGATCACCATTAAAAATATATGAATAGAGCCCGTATGAATAGAGTTAACTGTGTGTTTAATTTCGCCAAAAGCTTTTATATCATACACTTACGTTGTATAATGTAATAAATTGATAGGTTTGATTAAAAAGAAAGTTCTACTTTTTAGAGCATTAAAAAAAGCTTGTTTTTATAAACCTTTTCATACTGTTAATTTATTATTTGCTGATACTTATAGCACTGCGGTACATAAAAAATAACTAGTCCGCCATCTTTGGGGGCCGCCATATTGAATTTAGAATGATGTCACTTAGCTAACCATGCATTGTCATCCAAACTAAACGTGTATGAAAAATTTCAGCTCAATCGGTTGGTGATAACTGTTTTAAAATTCAGCGGTAAGATTTGACCTAAACAAACATACATATTATTACATATACAACATTAATTTTAGTATATGCGAAACCTGATGAACACATAATTTCAAAACTGTATCATGTTAAATCACAAAGTTATAAGCTTGTTCTGTAACCTGGTTGTCCGCACATGGCCACCGCGCGGTGCAGCCGCGCGCGCGCCTTCAGCGTCATCTTGAGCTCATTGATAATAATAATTTGGCAGTAGGTACCTAAATTATTGCTGTAGGTACTTAGTGTCGCTCGGTGTCCAACTTGTAACCTTTTTTTGAAAATATTTTTGGAACAACATGCAACATGGTTAAAAAATTATGGGAATCGATTCAGTTGCTTATTCTGAACAAACTATATTCAGGTTTCGCATATACTAAAAATAATGTTGTATAAACGTTGCAAGTTAAATAAAAGTCGTAAAAAAACCCGTAGGAACCCCGAAAACGTATAAAATGATATACCGATAGGCTTCATTAAGGATAAAATTAAAACAGGTAAAAAGATTATATTTCAAGATGTTACGGGCTTTGATGTTGCAGTGGGTTGAGAAACTAATTAGTTCTGTTTGAAAGCAACCTCATAATTGTCATATAGTCTTGATTAAGTGTGCTATGAATCCTTATATTGAGAACAGTGCAAGCATTTCAGAGAAACCTTTTATCAAGCTTATTATTATAACTTAATTTTATAAAGAACATTTTATCCTATACAATATTATGAGCGCTCTCTGCCTCGTTGTTGCGCTGCTAAGAATGAGGTTCTGGGTTGAACTTTGGTTAAAAAAAAAAAAAAAAAAAAAGATAGTATTACCTGAAGTACACAAATAGCGAAAATACATTTATAATGCGGGACAAAAATAAATTAACAATTCTATCTATATCGTACTAGGAATACAGACCTGATGTTTTGCTTTGTCCAATATTCTGAGGAAGATGTGGGAGAATTTATCCAGATATTTTAGCATATTTTTAGCGTAAATGGAATATACGCGTGTTGTTGTTAATGTAACATAGAGCCAGCAATAAAATGTACCAAATATATTTGAAAATCCACGAAAATACTAAAATAACTGTTGCGATGTTTCCAATGACCAATGGGCATTATAATTATGTCTAGCTTCCTCGGGACCCAAGGAATCTGTAAATACGTGAAAGAAGCTTTATGTCGCCCAGCCTTTTATAAAATACATGCGTAGGTACTGGTTGCAACCACAGTCCACGATGTTTTCTTTGTTTTGTATTGGAAATAATTGAAGAGGAGGGTTTTTCAGCAAGCACTTTCATTACGAAAACTTTATAGTTAAAACTATATTTTAAAAGTTCCAGATGGGAGTCCATCGGGCAGGAGCTCACTGTCAAAAAAAAAATCACCACGGATGATCATCAGCAATGCTGATTTTCATCTCATCGTTGGGGACTGACCCAAAACGCCTAATACAAAATTTTCTGACGAATATATTGCACATTTTCGTTAAATCAGTAAAATAGAATATTGTCATTTTTTTAAAGAATTCAGCCAGGCAACAAAATGAACATTCGATTTTGTTGACCGGCCGATGCCCAATCACGCTGATGTGTTAAACACGTATTATGTTCTAGTCCTAACCTATCCTAACCTAACCTAACCCAGGAACCCAAGGTCCGCAGTCGGGCTAGACTAGATTAGACCATCGAAGCAGCCATAGGGTTAATCATTTTTATTATATCTACACTAATATTATAAAGCTGAAGAGTTTGTTGTGTTGAACGCACTAATCTCAGGAACTACCGGTTTGAATTGTGAAAACTATTTTAGTGTTGGATAGTCCATTTATCGAGGAAGGCTATAGGCTGTATAATATCACGCTACAATCAATAACAGCGGATCATTAATGAAAAATGTTGCAAAATCGAGGAAAATAGTATTTTTTATAATAATTTCACGTAGAAGGAAGTCGCGGGCAACAGCTAGTTTTATCATATAACCTAATTAATTTAACGACGTTGAGTCTACATGTTTCAACACTGCAACAAATGTTTAAAAACAAGTAATAGTTAGCAAGTTCTCTTTCATAAATCTCTTCGGAAACTTCGGATAGTGTTAACCTACTTTCGTTGCAGAGGTGAGTTTCCAAGGCAAGACTGTAAGGTCTAAGTGCACGGGCTGCGGGACAATTCGAAAGAGATACCGCGGCCCTGGAACACAAAGGGTTTGAAGGAAGATGGATGGGTTTTAGTCAGTACAAGTCTGTCAGTCCGCTCCGCCCAGAGCGGGGGGATCATTTGATGATTTCCCATGCGAAAAAAAAAGGTCTAAATGCACCACCACTAACAGATCAGTCATCATTTATCATTTCCTGACCAACTTTCTCCACAGTGCAGTGACAGATAAGGCGATTCTCTCCCTGCACCGTGCTCCGTCGTGTAGCGCGGAAAATTCATTGTATTTGCGTCGGCACGCGTCGGAGTACAATGAATTTTACGCGCTACGCGACGAACCGCGGTGCAGCGGGAGAATTGCCTAAGACTTTAAAAGTCAGCTAGTAGATTGACCGGTGTCGTATCTGTACTAAGTGTATTGTAGCTCGCTTTGAAATCGGGGAATTCGTGTACTCAAACAATTTATACAAATAAGTGAGGAAGTGAATGATGGTAATGGTGATATCCGATTGTTTCCGCTATACTGATTGACAGGGCGTGAAGCAAACTGCCTCCATTGTTTCAGTCATATTGACTGACAGCCCGAGTTAGCACCTCCCTTAGTTGTTAGCGTGATAATATGAAGAGTCGGGCCGCGTGACGTCTCACGGCGCTGCGAGCGGCCGCGCGTCCATCCCAAGTCTTTCAAACGATACTATGCATTTTCTAATGGAGATAAAGCATAAAAAGGCTAGACAGTAAAACTGCGCTGCCGACCGCTGTAACTTCGGTGTGAATTGCCCTTTATTGTTGCCGCTTTTAAGGAATCATTAATGTAGTCCCCTGGCGTTGCATTAGAACGTTAGACTCGTAACAAAATCGAGGTACAAAGCAAAAGCTTGACGTCATCTTCCTGCGGTGTAAATAGCTCAAACATTTTACCCGGCTGGGGAATAATGAATGACGAAACCAAAGTCAATGGTCGTAACAGCACCGTATGAGGTAATCCTTTGTGGCGCTTGGGACTCTCTTCACGGTATTTACCTAAGTTTAGACAAAAGCCGGACGAGTAAACATCTTCTAACATAATGCTCACCAGGTACTATAGTTCAACGACCGTAAAAACCGTGACACGTGTCGTCTGTAATCTATAAAGTTACAGTCAATGGACAATTTGCTTGGAGTCGTGTTAATGACCAGTTCACTGAAAATTTGTAGACTTACTTACTAGTACCAAGTTTACAAGTAAATGAGCGACGTCATTGACTCTGGCCGTATGAAAGGGCTTCAGTTCATTCGAAGTTAGAGACAAGGGGAGTACCGATATGAACAAGCACAACTGAACAGCATGTTTGGCAGATGGAGAGGCAACGCCCTTTGAAGAATGTTCGCATTCACATCTTACTCTCAAGCTGCCTCTCTTCGCTTTGCTGCAATGACTGCGCGTTGTTTATGAGCCCACAACGAATCTTTTTTCGGCATCTAGTGATACAAGGATCTTTCGGCGCTGAAATGTTGTAGACAGACGCTCTTGGTGTGCTTTTATGATATTCTTTTGAGAGATGTATTAGTAAAACAAAATAGTAGTTGCTTTTTAAAGTAAAAGGACTAGAACGCTGATTGTAGCTTTCTCTTACCGTCCCTATGAAAAGTTACTTATTGGCGTTGAAGGATTAGTAAATATCTGCTCGCTTGCACTGTCTCTTATCTCCGGCCTCTCACTCTGACAGTTATCGACCATGTGAAACGCACACGGCACATGTATCTAACCGAGATGACAGCTGCCGATAACAGCTGCCACTGTAGTGATGTTTGCTTTACCTCTACACACAAGTTATTTAGGCGAGGAGCTCATGTCCAAATAATAACAGTCGCACGGGTCGACCTTGGACGTTTACCTTCATATACCCGCGCCAAATGAGAAGGCCAAAAATTTTATGAGCTTGTACCCCAGAATGTACATTTTATCTTCTTCTATATGTATAAAATGGTAAACTGACTGACTGACTGAATGGGTGATATATCAACACACATCCCAAACCGCTGGTCCTAGAGACATGAAACTTGGAGGGTGTGTTCTTTGTGAAGAGTAGGTATCTACTAAGAAAGGATTTTTGGGAACTCCACCCCTAAAGGGGTAAAACAGGGGATGGAAGTTTATATGAAAGTCCATCAGTTTTGAAGTTAGGATCTCCAAATTTTGTGTTTAGGCTGACAATTGAAAACTAATTTATACTTGTCTCAGCGTTTTTGATCATTCTACTCGAAGGGTTAAAAAGAGGGATGAAGGTAAGTAACTATGTTGTTCGTTTGGGATATTTTTCCACATCCACGCGGGCGAAGCCGCGGGCAAAAGCTAATAAAATATAAAATCTATGTCATTAAATAATAAAGATAATAAACAAATAAAAAAGGTGCATATTGCTCAGCAGTAACAGACAAAATTTATAAAGATTATAAGAAGTTGCTTTGGCTTATAAGGCAAAGGAAATTCTTGGATTTTGCACCAAGATAATGCGCCTTCGCACATAGTGAACGAATTTTTTACCAAAAACTCAACAAATACCATCGAACAACCACCTTATTCTCCAGATATGGCTCCAGACGACTTCTTTCTTTTTCCTAAACTCAAATAGCCACATCGTGGCACCCGTTTTCATTTGGTAGAAGACATAAAATAGAATCCGCGGCGAGAACTGAACTCAATTCCGAAAAAAGCGTTTAAAAACGTTTTGATGATTGGATTATTCGTTGGCGTAAGTAAACCAACACACACTTTGAAAGCACACTTTGAAAACGATAAAATGACTTTGGATGAATAACTAAGATTTTGTGTATTATTGATCGTTTCCCGTTACTTTCTTGACAGAGTTGTATTCTGACGACAACCCGCGTTTAGTAAATATCGTGATAAATAGCTACGAAGCCCGCTGGCGCGACGCTCGTGGCTTAATAGCCGCACGGGTCGATCTTCAGAGATAAGCAACGTTTGCCGGGTTCGGTTCGTGGTTAGGTGATCCTCTAGGGAGGGGTCGGAGGGGACGGAGGAATCCGTGTATCGAAAAACACGTTAAGTAGTTGGTCACTGCTGTCATTATGCAGATCTTTGACAGTTATTATGGGTAATCAGGAGTCTGAAATCTAAGCCTTGGGAAGTTAGGTATGTAGGTAGTCGCTCAATGTAAAAAACTGGTGACCCCAACATGATTGTGTGTAGTAACCCTTTCGGATAAGTATTTACAAGAGTCAAATGTTATGTTTAGTCCTAGTTCGAGTTTATAAAGAGCTTGTCGAAATGCCATGAATGCACGGCGGCGTGTCAGTGGTGTAAAGAAATGCCAATATAACAGGAAATTGCCGAGACATACCTAAACTAGACCAATGACTCCTCAGTGCACGCCATCGGAAAACCATAATTATACCCGTCAAATATGAGGTTATAGACTTAGGTCTCAGGGCGTGCACTCATAGTGCTAAATGCGACATAACACCAACAACAAAAAATAACTTAGTTCGTGGAAGGTGAATGAATAAACAAACATAAAGTTGGTATAAAGAAAAACATTTTCTTTAAAACTCAGTTATTTATACTCGAAACCATATAAACGAGTGTTTGCAAAGTACTCGGTGAGCAATGTTAGCGAGAACAGAAATCCTGCAAATGTCAACTAATAAAGTAATAATAGAACCTGGGTGATTGTTTAGTATATAGGGTCTAACTATTCATATACGAAATATTTTCAGGGAATCATCTAACGGCTATAACAAAGCCATTTCAATGGTTTTTCTTTTTATCTGAGTATATTTTTTATAAAAAATAAATAAATTAGTATTACTTGACCCACGAAATAAATACTAGCTCCTTATTTTTAAGCATCCATTACGCTAGTTTACTACGTCGTATTTACCTACTGTCATTGTTAGAATATGGGAGTAAAGAATTTATGCAAAAAATTATAATAATTTTGTAAAAAAAAACACTCAGATAATTTTTTTTTTCGTTGCTATGGCGACTTTACGACTTATAGAAGTTACTCTTAAAATATTTCGTGTATGAAAAAATAGACCTTATATAGCTACGGATTTTAATGTTACAAGGTTTTCCCTTCCCGATTACATCTCACTTTTTGTCAGCCACTGCGCCTGCGTAAAGGTAGGAAATTATACCACATACGACTGCAGGTGGCGTTTATTTAAACGTCTTGATAGCGGCTTAAAATAATAGTATATCAAATAATAGTTTCAACTATTAGCACAGTAGAGATTTAAGCGTCAGCTACTGAATCCAAAGTTGTAAATAAATATGTATAACAAGTAACATTTATTTATTGTATTATGTGCCCACATCATCATCATCTGCCTAGCCTTTTCCCAACTATGTTCGGGTCGGTTCCAGTCTAACCAGATGCAGCTGAATACCAGTATTTTACATGGAGCGACTGCCTATCTGACCTCCACAACCCAGTTATTACTGGGTAATACGATACCTCTTGGGAAGACTGGTTGTCAGACTTTTTGGGCCACTATAACGACTGTCAAAGATCTACAAATGACACCCGGGACCAACGGCTTAACGTTCTTTCCGAGGCACGGAGGGAACTCGGTATGTAATGGGTGGTCACCCATCCACAGACTAACCTAGGCAAGAGCGGCTTAACCTAAATATCGATCCGAGCGGCTGTTATTACTTAGCCACGAGCTACATATATATATATATATTTATTTATTTATTTGTAATCTACTTTTAATTTCCTTTGTTTTGATATATCCTAATCGATAGGTTTGGTTGAAAAAAAAATTTAACGACTTTACAATTTAGCGCCCAAAAATCCGCCATTTTTTTTTTCTCATAACACCAATCTAAGGACGCTTGGGTTTTTGGAATCTTATGATAATCTAACGTAATCGTCGAAATCCATCCATCCATTTGGAAAATACGAGGTTTTAAAGAAATTTAAAAAGAAACAAACAAACAAAGGAACATACAAACAAACAATAAATTAGTTAACGATGCTACCGAATGACTTTACGGCCTGACAAAAATAGTCAGACATATGAAAATCATTTTTTCGATGAGATAATGAGGTGTCAATCGATAACTTTGGGTACAGACTACCAAATATCGTTACATCCGGACCAAATTCGGTTGTTTAACGATCGTTATATTTCTCGAGACTGCAGGCCCTGGTATAACTAATTAAATATGCTTCTAAGTGTTATATCGTTATAACTGGTTTGAGGTCATTTTTAGTTGGTCAAACAATGTAAGAAATCGCCAGCAACACACTATCTAGAATAATCTAGGTTTAAATCAAAACATTTTAAACAAAAAAAAATAATAGATATTCGTTCGATGGGTATAGGTATTCAGAGAAATATTGTTTTTTCTTCATTTTACCCAGTTTTTGCTACAGCGGCCAGATATTCAGAGTAAAATTTTTTTTCTTCATTTAATCCAGTATTTGCTACAGCGGCCAGTGCAGCCAGTCTATCCATCATAAAAAAAGTAAGTCGGTGTTGCATTTGCTTCAAAATGTAGGTACGGCAAAAATTTTCAGAAAAAAGTTTCTGTTCTCAAACCTCAGTTTTTCCCATATAGTTTTTCATTCGTATAAGGGACAAGATCGATTGGCATCAATTTTGTTTTGTAAGAATTAGTCTTTTTCTTGCAGTCTTTTCATTTCATCAAATATCTGTTAATAAAGATCGAAATATCTCAAAAAGTTATAGCTAGTCTCCTAAGACCGTTTTCCTGAAATGACCACGGTTAAGTTAGCTGACTTCAATGCCCCATCTCAACATTCCATCCTGTATAACCCACTCAAAATAATTTAGTTCCAGAATTAAATTACAAATTGGAAGCGACTCAATTTTTAAATTTACAACGTAGGTACCTCGCTATAAAATAATTTCTTGTTAATTAAAATGAGAGCAACTCCTAAAACGCGAACTAAAAAGTTTTAATAAACATTCCTCTTCCCTCGGCTTGGAATGGCTGCGGTCGATGTCAGAGGGCTATGGTAGGCGATAAAAATTGTCTCGGTCACTGAAATATTCACGTTTAAAACTTTAATATGAACTGAAACTCGGACCATATTAAGGTTTAATTATGTTTGTGCAGTTATTACTATAATTATGGGTGCAGTTTTAATATACAAGGTGTGTATGTCCCATAACTATAGGGTACCAATGAGTATCAAAGAATCAACTGACATATGAATTATTTTTTGTTTTTAATTTTTCATGCAAAATAATTCGACAAAGTCACAATTTAATGTAAAACACCCTAACGTGAAATATGACTACGTCGCATTTTCTTACCTATAAATATGAATGATTAGATTGAATGAAAATGAATTACTCGTCTTTATCAATGAAACTTAGATACCTACAAATTAATGATGATATGTTCGATACTATGCATTTTTAGACCACATATTTTGGGACTTTTTGTATTATTTTTTATTTCAGAATATAACCCTAGAGTAATGGGTATAAAAAAAACACGTTGCATTAAATTCATAACCTATGTTATGGTCAGCCATGGCAAGACATGTCCAGGTGGGAGATTTTCGGCATTTGAAACAAATGGGTTGGATAAGGAAGCACAGTTTGCCACAGCTTCAGTCTGTGTAAATACAGCGGCCTCTTTTTTGATCAAAATCCACGTCTGTGCTTCTCGAGTTTAAGATTTACTACAAAACTTGCTGTTGATGACAGCAATGCAGCTGTGACGTACAGAAACTTAAATTCTTAAATGCAAAGATTTAAATCGTTAGATTACACTGCTGCATCGAAAAGTGGTAACCGCCGTTTTTGTTTCGTAAAAAAATGACCTATAAATAGGACTAGTTTTTAACTGTAAATCTAAGAATCTTCCTTTTTAATAAAAAAAAATCCTTATCAACAATACTGATTGCACAGCAAAATATTTACCACAAAATATTATTATTATAGCAACAATTTGAGTTCGTGACGCATCGCTATTAATTGAAAAGCGCAGCTTTTTTATGAACGCGTATTCAATAATAACTTAACACAATAAATTAGGAATTCATTTTTTGTAAAAACGAAGCTTATATTTTTTAAACGCATATGGCAATTTATTTAAGCCCCGCTGTGCGGAGCTCCTATTTCTGACTGCAGGGTTTATACTTTTAAAATAACCTAACACGAAGTGGATGATGGGGTTTTAGTTCGCTCACTTCGCTCCCCCACTAGACCCTGCCATCCTCTGCGATCCTAACAAGTCCCGAGTGTTGTCGCGCATTAGATGAAAATATATAATATAGTATTGATGCATATTTTCGGATTATTATCAATACTAGTTTTGTAAAAGATTTGATTTGATTGCATTACAATAATTTTTATTTGATGTAAAAATATTTAATTGATTTAAATGAATTGACGTGTGATAAGTCACTCATACTGAAAATCGTTCCATGCGGGACGTGTGAGCTTACGCTTTTGAAAAAGGTTAGAACTAGAAGAAAGCCTTATTAAATTGTTCTATGGAGTCGAACATTCTAAATCTGCAACAACGTAAAATTTTAACTTAAGAAAAATCCATTTTTTCCAAAATCGATTATTGACGTACCTGCTCCAGAGCGGTATGACTGAAAGCATATCCAGTCACACCGCTCTGTAGCAGGTTCGTCTGTTCCGATTGCTCAGTCCATAAACCTTCGAGTTTATATTGTAAGAGTTTGAATCACTATTGTCAAATATGCAGGTATTGTCGCTTTGATACTGAAAGGAATTCAGTCGACCGTCCACTGCTACAGACTTACATGGATCTTTGACATTTGAATGACATTAACAGACGGGCGTTTTTTTACATTTATGAAATTGTCTTTGAATGGCAATTCAAAGGCAAAGGCGCGTTGCCATGGCAACGCGCTAAAAAATTCTTATTATTCTTCTTATGAGCATGGAGAGATTTCACACGGTTTATTTGTTTGCCAGCATTTTGGTTCATGCGTAGCATAGCCGTGGGCTGTTCTAGAGGGCTGCTTCAATTGTTACAAGTCAGTGCTTTGTTCTCAAGGTCTCGAGTTTGTAAGAACCGTGGCACCTGTGCCCGGGGGTGTAGTTAAAACTTACTTTTTAAACTAACCTGCTCGTAAAAATTAATTTGCCTCTGGCATGTTTTACTGGGTCACACAGTCTAATCCAGTGATTCCCAAAGTAGTCCTAGTGGACCCCCGGGGGTCTAAGGGGTTCACGAAAAAATCTTTTTTTGCAAAAAATAAAACCGACTTCAAAAACACAGAAAAGTGAAAAAACTTTTGTTTGTTTAATTCAGTTTTTTTGTCACCGACTTAAGAAGCTAAAGTTATTTTTCACTTTTCTGTGTTTTTGAAGTCGGTTTTATTTTTTTACAAAATAAGATTTTTTATTTTTACATTTTTAGTGTATTTGTATAGGATATTACAATCCTATACAAATATTTGCAATACATTTATTTTACATTGTTAACGATACATTTCATGGTAATAGGCTTTATCCCTAATAAAATAGAAGTTAATATACCTAACTGTCGCAATGTGGGTGTACTGTACGCATCTGCGTACCTCCTCAGAGCATACAGCCGTTACGTTATGTTATGATATTGTGTAAACAATACACATCCAAGCGAATGCAGCAATCACGACAGATTTGCTGTCTACTATTAAAGAGTTCCATTGTATAACTCCGAAGATCAGATTCACCAAATTTAAACGTAGTCACCGCGGAAGAAAATTCTTCCAAATTAAAAAAAATCACCGAAATCGGTTCACAATTCTCTAGGATCTCATCATTAGATCCTGACATGAAGACCATGGGATCACATGGAAAGTATACTGATTCAAACAATGCCCATAATATTTTAGGGTGCCCTTAATTTTTCTGGGATTCCATCATCTGATCCTGACTTATACCTTCCATCATCAGCTCAGCAACAAGAGATGATAACCATGCACAAATTTCTGAATTGTGTTCTAGTGAAAAACATTGTATGTGCCTATAAAATTTGAGGGTTCCCCTCGATTTCCCTAACATTCCATCATCAGATTCTGATTTGGTGACAATGGGACTACCTCAGGAGTATAGGCTTTCGAATAAAATAAGAATTATGAAAATCGGTGTACAATTGTCGGAGATATCGGTGAACATAGGTACATTAAAAAAATACATACCGTCGAACATAGAAACTCCTCCTTTTTTTTAAGTCGGTTAAAAGTTGTCAAAGGAGTTTGGTGAAACATTAGTGAACCGTTAACAATACATACCATGGTAATAGGCTTATCTCCAATAAATTGAACTTAACATACCTAACTGTTGAAATGGGGCTGTACTGTAGACTGTACACATCTCAGAGCATTCAGGCGTGTTATGTTATGATTTTGTGTAAACAATGAATATCCAAGCGATTGCAGCCATCGCGACAGATTTGCTGTCTATTATTGAAGAGTTCCATTGTTAATCTCCGAAGATCAGCGTCAGATCTTCACTAAATAAAAAATGGGACCACCGCGGAATAATATTCTTCCAAACAAAAAAAGAATCATGAAAATCCTCCTCTTTTTGGAAGTCGGTTAAAAATGTATCTGGTTTCGATAGTAAAGAATAAAAATGTTAGCTTGGCTCTACGTATAGATGTAGGTTGATAATAAACTAATAAAAATATATTAAAAAAAATACAAATCCAGTGAATTTTTGACAGGTTGTATTTTGGTGAAAATGGTCGTATCGAGACTTTAAAAATAGTATTTTTAAGCTTTTAAGATTCTAATTTTCATATATTTTGGCAAAAATTTTTAAAACCTACGGCTCATGTAATACTAACAAATAGCGCAAAAAATGATATTGCCAAGGAGATTGCGCACTTATAGATTCACTTTTTGACGCGTATGGCCATTTGAGTTAATGTATAATTCATAATATTATTTTAATCAATTTTTGACTTAAATTCATTGAAATAATTTGTGGAGTTTCTATTTTAATTTTAATTAGTATTTAATACAATAAGTAGTCATTTCTTACATTATAGTGAAGCGACTCCTTCTTCAATTATAATCGATCGATTAAACATTAACATAAATCGTGGAACAACAAAATAATCTACATTTGCAACTAAAAAGTATTAAGAGTTGTCATTATTATTATTCTTCAATTATGTTACTATTTTTTCGTTAAAAAGCAATTTCTAGGCAAAAACAAAACAATTAAGATATAATCGATAATGTTATGACGCCGTAGTCTATTGTCGTGTCACAACACTATTCGCTGAAATGTCAAACAAATTGGTGTTTTCTGTTTACCGTGTTAACTCGGTAAGCCGAGAATATTGTTTTTAGCTTTGACGTTTTGATTGTTTTGATGTAACATAACCTCAATAGGTAGGTATTCAACTTATGTTTTTTTTCAAAAACCCCACAATATTTAATTTTGAATTTAACCTTGTTTTAAAGTATGACACTACCTCTTTTTTGTGTCTAATTTTCATTACTATACTGTGTCAAAAGTTGCGCAACCAAGTGCCATAGTAACTTGCTCAATGTCCTTTGCTTTTTTATTTGGTCCAGGGACTTAAATTTTTTTTTTTTCAGTTGGCCGGATTAGATAGCCGGTTCATTTATTAGCATTCATTTCCCTGTTTTTAATAGCTCACTTAATTTTTTTGAGTAGTGTATTTTAAAAAAGTGAAAGGCAACTGTATATTGTAAAAACAAATGGAATATGATAGAAATGTAGAAGCAGGTCCACCGAAACCAGAAAATTTTGAAAGTGATCTACGAGAAAAAAAAAAGTTTAGGATCCTCTGGTCTAATCTCTAACCTATCCTAAATACTCTCGCTTGAATCTTTAAACAGATCTCTATTAGAAATTACAATGTTTTATTTTTCTCAGTTCAATCATTGGTTCCATCATTATAAAACTTAAACATAGTTACTCGGGACTTTACATCTCTTTGAAGGTTTCCATCAATCATTGAAATGATTGCCTTGCATTTTATGCTCAGTAAATTATAATTACCTTGCTAGAATAGTATTTCTATATTTTGACGTTGTTCTCAAAGCAGATTAGATGGAAAACGACTTTGAATACTATGAAGCCTATCACTTTATTGAGTCAAATTTGCTGATCCATGAACAAAAAACAAAAAATCAGTTAAGGTCTGTTAGAACAGGTATTTAGTCATACACAATTTGCGGCTTCAGGCAAAGACAATCGCATAGAAAATATTACGTTGAAGTTACTATCAGTGTAGAGGTATTGAAGTCATCAATAATAGGCTGACAAACCTACAATTTGCCGACGACATAGTCCTTTTTGCCCTCACAGCCCAGGAACTACAAACCATGCTGCAAGAAATAAGCACGGTGGAACTTGCGAAAAATCGGTTTAGAACCCAGTTAATGATCAAAAGCTCTAAGCGTATTGTCGAGGTAGATGGCCAAAAAAATTAATAATGTCGATGAGTATAATTATCTCCTTGGGCCAGTTACTAGGTATCTTTCGAAAACAGACAAGAAAGAGAAATCGATCGCCGAGTCGAAAACGCCTGGAATGCATGAAGACGCTAATGAAGGGTGATTTACTGATAAACTCATTGACATGTCATCCTGTCCGTCCTAATCTACGGTCCTCAGACCTGGTGGCTCACCAAGTCGCAGAAGTTCCGCCTTGGGGTCTGCCAAACGGCTATTGAACGCAATATTCTGGGCGTTAAAAGACAAGACCGAGTTCTTACCACCATGCTGCTTCGTCGGCAAGAAGGCTGCCAGGTCGAAATGGGATTGGGCGGATGACCGGCCCCGAAAGAAGTTGCGAGAAGACCTGGATGCCATGCCATGACGGTTGGTTGGTTGGCACCGGAGGGTGCAGCACTCTGCCAGGGCTGCGGGACTGTTCGAAAGAGATACCGTGGCCCTGGAACACAAAGGGCAAAGAAGGAACATGGATGGGTTTTAGTCAGTACAAGTCTGACACTCCCTTCCGCTCCTCCCAGAGTGGGGGGGGTCATTTGATGATTTCCCAACTGGAAAAAAAAAGGGGTTGGTTCGAGGTGTCGCGGGACTAGAGGCCATGGAAAGACTTTGGAGAGGCCTTTGCCCAGAACTGGGACAGAATGGGATAGAGTAAAGAAATCTGTGTCCTGTGTCCGCAGCCAGTCCGCAATTTGTCCGTATCGGTTTGATTAAACTTTAAAATGCTCGCGATCGCCTTGTTTTTTTAATCACGGCCATTTAACTTCATTAAACACAACGTAAACTACAAAAAGCATACTAGGTGTTCCAGTCTAGCCATTATCAACAAATTATTTAATCCTGATTGATATTGAATCCAACCTAATTAAAGCAGTGTCCACAGGAAATCCCACAGGCTCTACTATTATTTTGATACAGTCAGCGGTCGCATTAATTCTGCACAACTTCTCGCTTTACACCAGCATTTAATCAACTTGGGATGGGCTTAGAGAGGCCATTATACCGCTTCATGCAGGCGGTCAGCCTACATTGAACAGCAAAATGCTTAAGCAATTTTCCGTATGAACTAAGTCACGAATGATATAGGGCTCAAAATTGCTTATCATTTCCTGTAGCGTGTGTTGCTACTTTGAACTCTATTTGAACTCTGATCTAGTTCATTATCAATTAATTGCTTATTGATTTTGTTGCTCATGGGTGCTGACTTAATCTGAGCTCGTAGCAATAATTACTTTGGCTTTGATAAGGATGTTAGGCTCACGACAAATTAAGCGGTCATGCGGCACAAAGGCATTGTTTAGGCTTTTCTTGAGTTTGGTTATTACGGGATCAGAAAGGACGTGTATCTATTAGTTAAAACGCAATTTAAGCTGGTGGAGCAATATTACGTCAGCAATGCTGTATTGATTTTCGTCATTTTTCGGTTTATCCTTTCAGTTGTCGCAAGATTAGTATTTATAGAAGTAAATTTCATATTTTGAATATGCTCATTTTTTTTTCGGAGTTTTTGGGTACCCAAATTCTATTATTAACGCATTTAGGCATTGCTTTCGAGAGAAATTTACGTAGGCGACATCCTTTCTTCTAAAGTACCAGAAAAGAAATGGGTTTTACATAGAAGGATTAAGGTTACATTTTGTGTGTATGTGTGTTCACTAATAGTGTTTGAAAATAGAAAGTGAATATAAAAGGTTCATGCTCGTTTTCAATTATATTTTCGCAATTGTTGTCTATGGTAATCTAAATTGTGTCGGCCCAGATCTGAGCCACGAGTTTGGCGCCATCAGTTCTTGTAATGAACAAACGACAGGACACGCAGGACATCATTTGTGTAAAAGCACCAAATTTAATCTCCAGGACAGAGTCGCCAGGGAATCTCCCCCTGATTAGGTTTTCCTTGCTGCTGCCAACATGGGTCTGGATTATTTTGAAGACTTCTAGGTCAGCCATAGCAACTCATGTCCAGGTGGGAGATTTTCAGCAGGTGGAACGAATGGGTTTGGTAGGGATGGACAGCCTGGCCACAGCTTTAGTTTTTGCTTAGAACGCTTGCCAGTGACTAATACGGCGTTCCAATAGAATAAGAGCAGGGCAATATAGATTATCGGAAAATTTAACTGGGTACAGTAATTTATGTCAATTTCGCTTCAACCAATACCCATAAAAATGTTTTCCTGAGGAAATTACACATGACATTTGAAGAAAATTTCGGCCTTTTTTTTTTTCTTTTGAATTGTACTGTATAACTGACTTTTTTATTGTGAAGATATTATATTAAATTTGCTAAATATTGCTTAAATCATAAAAAAATATTACTTTAAATTTCTATTTTTCGGAAATTCTGGACTTATGGCAACCCTAAACTGAAGTGTCAAGTAGCCATGACGTGGAGTCACAAGACCCATATTCTGACAAGTATAGTCGGTCGTACTCGTACCAAGGGGCATTATTTAGCAATGGGTTGTGGAGTCCAGGAAGCCTAAAAAAGCGGCTTTAACAAGCTCAAAATAGTGTAACGATATGTTTTAATTATAATATTTTATGCTATTATGATTCTGAAAAGCTGCATTTTTATATTCTGTCTTTATAACGGCAGTGTAAAATAAATATAGTTGGGAATGGTGGCAATGGCTGTGCAGAACACTATGTTAAAAGTGTAATAGGCCCATAAAAATACCAGTAATTGTTATACTCGTTCCTACTGTGCTATACCAACGAAAATGAAAGTGTGGTGAAAGTTAATATTGCAGAAGCGGCGGTGTTAAGCACAACATGAGTAAACACAACTGTTTCTCTGTTTATTACATAACTGCCATTACTGTTATTGTTATAGCTTACAGTAACATTTAGCACTCTTCCCCACTAATGTTTATCCTAGAAACGGTGCTTTTCTTCAAATTCATTTGGATTAGAACGAAGTACTTTTATTTGAAAATGGGATTCGATCTGCCCCCGTAGCATGGCGTTTATCTATCTCTATTCTTCAAGAATCGACAAAGCTTTTTCTGTACAACTCGACATGTCTTCTGCCCGAGCATGCGGCGAGCCGTTGACTCGAGTTTTCACGAAGACAAAGACATAGGAATTCTTTCCTTAGCAACGGATAATAAATATATTTATAATAAGATGGATCTGAGATCCAGAGCAGATTGGAAAAATGGCAACAGAAGCTGGAGAATGTTGGCTTGAAAATCAGCGGAACTAAAACTTAATACATGTTCTGCGATTTCGGTGGTTTCTCCAGTTCTAGAGCCATAGCGCTAGATGACGTGTTTCTGCCTCTCTGCTCCGAGTTTCGGTATCTCGGTTCACTCGTGCAAAGCAATGGCGAAATAGATCGTAGTGTAAAGCACAGAATAAACACGGGATGGATGAAATGGTGGCAGGTCACGGGAACAATTTGCGACTCCCGCATTCCCCTTAAAATTAAGGGGAAGGTTTATAAAACAGTGGTTAGACCTGCTGTCTTGTATGGATCAGAATGTTGGCCGACAAAAGGGATGAATGAAAGGCATTTGCATGTGGCGGAGATGAGAATGCTAAGGGGGATGTGTGGTGTTACGCGAATGGATAAAATAAGAAATGAGTATATAAGAAGAAGTCTGAAAGTGGCACCGGTGACTGAAAAGTTGTGTGATAATCGGTTGTCGTGGTATATGCATGTGATGCGGAGGAATGAGGAAAGTGTCGTTTGAGTATGAATGTGGATGGGTATATGAGTAGAGGAAAACCAAAGAAAAGATGGATGGATTGTCGAAAGAATGATATGGCAAGAAAAGGAGGTGTCTGATGAGATGACGAGTAATAGAGAAGTATGGAAGAAGAAGACATGATGCACTGACCCCAAATGAATTGGGATAAGGGCAAGAGAATGATAATGTTTAATCCACTAATAAGGTTGCCTATTATTTTTACAAGGTAGTTGGAAGGCGTACCTAACCTAAATTGAACTTACTTTAACGAGAACAGGCAGACCCTGTGATGTGCTAGGAGACAGATCCTGGCTCAGCTCCCTACACAAATATTGCACCATCTCTTTACTTATCTTATAATTTTCGAGGAACTCGTTTTCAGGGAGATCAAAAGCCCCGGTTAAAGCTCGTACAGCGTTCCTTTTGGCCTTTCTTTCTTTCTTCTCGGCATAAAAACTGAGAAGATGGCGACGGTAGGACCCCGATATGTTTTTAAAACCAAAGTGGCTCACAAACACAAATAAGAGTTATAACAAATAATCTTTTCTAGGTTCGATGTGATGTGGACTATTTGACATTGGTTGAGAAGAAACGTTTCTACACCCAAGTGCCAAAAGTAGAGAAGAAACTGTCGCCATGCTCGCCGTTGTCGACTTTTGTTGACAGAAGAATATAAACTTTTCTTTTCCACATGTCTAACATCGCCATGCTTAGGACGATAGAAATCTTTCTACAATCTGTCATTTTGTCGATTCTTCCGCCGTCAAAACCCGTTTCCACGTTGCTCATGCTACGTGGGCTGGTTTGAATAAAGGTCTGTAGTGTTTTGTTTTGATATAACTTCCTTTACAATGCACTTTCTGAAAAACTGGTTCTTGTCGCACTAAGATTAGGTGATTGTTGTCATTAGGGCAACATGATGATTTAAGCAGTCTATGTACCTATGTTTGTTTGTATTTACGTATGTTCCTCCGTAGCACCTAATCTATTCATCCGATTTTGATAAATAGGGTCAATCAATTCGTAGGCTGCATTTTAACCGACTTCAACAATAGTAGGAGTCGATTTTACTTTGTAAACCCCGATTTTAATTAGAGCGTGATTTTTCACTAGTTGGGTTTTTTAGTTGTAGTTTACTACACAAATTCTTGTTAATTACAAGTTTCAGCTCAAAGGAAAAACGAGTTACTTTTGTTTGTTTGCGTCATGTTCAGTGCGAATAAAAGGTTTTCTTTCTTTCGGAATATCTATAAAGTAGTGCCATTTTCCTTCTTTAATAGTTCGCAAACATGTAATGAGCTGTGAGAACTTTCTGAGTCAAAGCCTTCTGTGATCTGTGAGTCTGTAAGTAAATAATATTATTTTTGAATCAGTTCCAGTTCAATTGAAGTTAGAGTTTTCTTTCGACTTTGCGTTTGAAATGTCTGTACCCGTTGCTGAGATCCCGAGACCAATCAGGAGTGTCTGTGCGCGACAAATCGCAACTTTTAAATATTTTCATTTACCTAAGACTTTCCCCACCTGGACATGAGTTGCCATGGCTGACCTGGAAGTCTTTAAATAGACTCCGGACCCAGGTTGGTCGCAGCAAGGAAAACCTGCTCAGGTGGAGATTCATTAATGACTCTGCCCTGCAGTGTAAATGTGGTGCAGTTCCACAAACGATGGGGCACTTAATATCGTGTCCTGCGTGTCCTGTTGTTTGTTCACTTCAAGAACTGATGGACGCTACCGAAAGCGCCAAAATAGTAGCTCAGTTCTGGGCTGACTCAATTTAGATTGCTATCGACACGCTAAGAAGAAGACCTAAGACTTACTGGATTTAATGATACGATACTCGCGGTCTTTTCCTGTGAAGGGTGAGAGTAATTCACAAGTCTTCGGCAGATGGGAACCACTTCACTGCAGAGGTCACTGACAAGTTCAAGCCGCACAACACCTTATGTGCACATCACACATCGTCTGTCTCGTGCTAGAATATTTTCTATCGCGCCTCCACACTAGGTAACGTCGTCAAACAATTCACTGCCTTTAATAACTTCTATAAGCCAAGTCTCAATTAAGCAAATAATATCATAGAGATTATCACACACATTACGATAAAATAATGACGTCTCTGTACGCAATACCCGAATATTTTAGTAAAATAAACTAATAGGTGACATCGCAACAGAAATAATACTTATTAGCGCTTCAATAGAAATTTTTATATGAGGTACATTCAGTTTAAAGCAAAAAGTTAAATAACGAGACTTTAAGAAAATGACCCAGATGAATCTAATAACAACTTTAGTTTCCTGCAAATATGGTTCAAAAGAGAAATATGTAGCTTCATATGGTCACCACCGAGCTATAAGAGAACAAAATGAATGAAGAACCGGACACGGGTAAGCTGTTAAATTTTTTACAAAGTTTGGAATCTGACTCGGAATATTTTGTGGAGGACATTGACAAAGAAGATTGTCAGGTATGTCCAATTAGGTAATACCGTCTAAAGAATGCACACAAAATAATGGCAACAGTGTTTCTCAAACTATGTATTAGGATAGTGCAACAAATTGTAAAAGTAAGACAAATTATAAAATTGACACAACATTTACCTTTATGAGAATTTTGCTACCAACTACCCAAGTGTTAAAACCAAGTGATAAACCAGGTGTGTAAAACCTCGTTTTTTAGGAAGTTTTTTCGTTTTGTTAAACAGCATTTTGTTCTCAAAAGTTAGATGATCATTGACGTAGAGGACGCTGTCGGACTGCAGGCCCAACTTGCTTGCAGTAATAGATGAATTAGGGGTTTTCCCTGCGGCTATTCTTGAGGTATCTGTTATGAGCTGACCAAAGAATATTTTTATTCTGTTCGTTGTTTGAACTCAATGAAGTTTATCTGCTCTTAAGGGATACTGCATCCAACGATATCTCTTATCTTGGCAATAAATGCAAACAGATTTTCATTCATTGGTTGTTCATTCTTGATCTTTTCTCAGTTTCACTATGTAGATCTTCAATTTTGGAGCATCCATAATGTAAAGCTGCAATCTCCTCCTTAGTTGTCTTAAGGCAGTCCACTTCACTCTCAAACCCCGATACTTTGTAGGCTAATGTCTCCACCGAATGGCCCAGAAATTCGACATCTTTTTTAAGACTCCAATACTCCGATCTGATTGACTAAGGCTCCACCAGTTTCGATTGGAAAACTTTCACGTCCTCCATTAAAGCAGGTAAGTTGTTCATCTGGGCTGAGAGGGTCTTCGGTTCTGACATAACAGATTCCGCGATAGATGCAGCGGCAGTTGTAGGGCGACTGCTGGGTACTGCTGCGGATTTGCAATTACTGCACTTCCATGTGTTCTTGCGATCCCTCAATTTCCTCAATCCACCATCAGTAATGCCAAGCGCACGGAAAGTCAATCTGTCCCAGGCATCCCACGCATTTAGCGCCGTGCTTACTCTCAACTAGGCGGTGTTGGAAAATTGTAGTCAGGCAATTACTCGTTCCACCGAGTCGCGAAGTGTATGGGTGCGGCCGATTTGCTGTCTACCCACAAAACTGTTTACGGGGGTATAATACTGTTTACGGGATAAATACTTATTTTTAAAACTTTGTAGGTCTATTCAGAGGGTTCTAGTCATCTCGAATCTTGAGGTTAAGTACCCAAAAACCATTCCAGGAAATAAATTTCCCGGTGCAGAGTGAAAACCTCTTCTAAAACCAAGCAGGATATATAATATTGGTGACTATGGATTAATACGGAATCTTTGTGATGACCAGTAAATGAGACAATGAATCAACCTTTGTGACCTTCATTACTCCGCCACACGCCGACTCATTAAAAACAGAACGTTGTTTATTAGTATTTTCGGTTCATATTTATTACACTAGCATTACCACTGGAGCATATCGTGTCTATCAATGGACCACTCTCTCGTTTCCGGATAAATGTCTGATTAGTCTCTGTTTTTGATATAGCCCTATAGGATTAAAAGCTATGATAATTCTGTCATGTTTAGATTAACTCATAATATCACTTCTCGCCGTCAGCGTCCAAACTAGAGCCTTTGTTTACTCGATCAGACGACTTAGGTAAAGCAGGTCAAACATCTATCAGTAGTTCAATATCAGAAGATATCTTACTAGTTCAATATCTCGAAAAACGATCTCAGGTCCCATTCATCCCAGAGTTTCATTGAAACATGGTGGAGGGAAAAGAGGATTGCGTTTTATAGTTGAATATATTTATTTATTTCAGATAACTTTCTGTGTACAGGTAGAAAGAAGGCAGCCGGCGCCAATTTATCAGTGATTATCAGTATATGGTATGCGCTGGTCGACGCAGGCATAATGCTTTTGTTACGTCTTCACTTCTGACGCACAGATTGCTCTCTGTGACAGGGAATTAAACCGCGGCGTCACTGTAGTTAGGTGGATATCACATATTTTAGATTTTTTAGTTTGCATTGTCGCTATTGACAACAAATTTAAAATTCACAAAGGTTGAAACGAACTTGTCACAAAGACAAAAGCCTTGTCGTTTTATGAAATGCAAGTGACATTCAACCTTATAATGTAAAGTTATTACGAGGTGGATTGTCCCCACGTGAACACGATGTAAATGTTTGAGTGTTTATGTGTGAGTGTTAAGACACAGGTTTAAGTAAGTTTAGTGTAAAAGCATAGTCAAGACTTAACAGCCAGGTATGCAAATAGATTTATCATGTGTGTAAATAGGTATTTTATTATTAATTGACTTTTTAAGATAAGTGCCAAGAAAGGCGATTTTTTTTTTAGAAAACTAGTGTTAAAGCGGATGATTGGACAAAGATTTGCTGATCTTCTATTTTGGGTAAGGAAATCGTGAACTATGGGAAGTTGAGAGTGTTTTTTTAATACAGTCACGAGTATAAACTACTGCCGGACTGTCAGAACTTTGCAGTGTTCGTAGAGATCGAAGGTTGGATAGCGAATCCCAATTTGCTAATAACAACTAACGTCTATTATAGCTCATTAAGCTCTTTCTAAATTAATTAAATATGATTTAGAAGTACCGCCCCAGGTGGTGATACAGTAGGCTAGCAAAAACTAGCATAATGCGAAATAAACTGATTATTAGATATGTGTCATAGATTTTTAAATATTTAGATTAATTCATTCAACTAAAGTTTTAATGTATTGTTGGAAGCTGAGACGGTAGACTATAATTATGCCAAGATATTTGATAGATTCCGTTTTTAGTAAGACAGGACAACAACAATTGAATTACATGAGTGGGCTTTCAAGTTGAAGTGCAGTTGCTCCTGTGGTCTATGTATTTCGTTTCATCGACATTTAGGGTACTTAAGTAAGTTAGCATAGAGTTTGGAGGAGCTCGTGGCTAAATAATAACAGCCGCTCGGGTCGATCTTTAGGTTAAGCCGTGCTTGCCTTGGTTGGTCTGTGGATGGGTGTCCGCCCATTACATACCGAGTTTCCTCCGTGCCTCGGAAAGCACGTTAAGCCGTTCGTCCAGGCTGTCATTTGTAGATTTTTGACAGTCGTTAGGCAGTCAGTGCCCCAAAAATTCTGACAACCAGTCTTACCAAGGGGTATCGTATTACCCAGTACTAACTGGGTTGTGGAGGTCAGATAGGCAGTCGCTCCATGTAAAATACTGGTATTCAGCTGCATCCAGTTAGACTGGAAGCCGACCCGAATATAGTTGGGAAAAGGCTAGGCAGATGATGATGAAGTAAGTTAGCATACAATCATTTATTTTAAACACTGTATCAAAGCCTTCTTGAGCATAATGTTAAATATCTACCCTCGTATCAGTTTGCACTCGATAACGCTAAAGCTAAGTAAAGAAGTTTGTGAGTGAGGTTTGTGAGCACGCTTGTAATTATCAGAGAGTTAAGTAGAGGTGTACCTTTATACTACCACTTTTCGCTAGTTATATTTAAGTCCCATGTAATGAGGGACGAGCCTATTACCATTAGCTGGGCACTAGTAGACTCGGGGCCGCCGCTGATACCGGTATTCATTAAGATTTTTTCTTAGACTTAATCACAGTGATTTGTATTCACAACATCGACATAAACCGCTCTTCCTCTCATGTATAATTCCACTTACGACACCTCAAATAAATGACCGGTGAGTAACGTCTGTTACTCTGTAAAGTTTTACGAGTTTGTGTATTTTAGTCCAGGTCCGGCGCCGTATATCCTCCCGCTACGTCCGCTACGAGCGCGTAGCGTAGAGCTACGGCGTAGCACAGGATTTCCCCGCGGGAAGCCTCATAAGCACATACACACCGTCCCAGGTGAATGTTTCGTGTTACTATGTGCAGGTTTTAAGTCTCTAAGAGTTAGTGCTGTACTAACTCGAACAGAACATTTAGTACCTGTATTTATTAGACCTATGGATTTTTCTTCCGTTGTAATAATAATTATGAGTCGAAACATTCCACGGAGCGAGTTCTGTTTTTCTGGGAATCATATTTTGTATGGGTGTTCACCTGTGTATAAATATTATTTCTAAAAAACATTACAGACCAAACAATAGGTCCACCTACAGTAATGTTGTGCACCTTAAATAAAACAAAACAACGCACACGAACTATATTCTACATACTCATCTAGAAAATACTTTATCCCATCACCATACACGCGAATTTAATATGTACCTGTGAAACTGCTATACCGTAAAATATCAAAGGTTCAAACATAATTGTTCATAATATTTTTGTGTTGGTCCATAAGTCTGCTACACAGCATGTATTATGGATATAAAGGATAATTGGTAGCGTACAGACGTGCTCATTAACAATATATAATTAATACTTTATTAATAGTGACCTCCTTTAGTGTATTACTATCGTAATGGATAAAGTAATCTTGCTAAGTGTGTGGTTTCAGTGAATAATGGACACGAAATAGTGAACTTTTAATAAAATTCACAAAATGGAAAAACAGTCTATGTAATCCAAGGGGACTAGTGCAATCCTTCGCCTCGCCGTCGCAGTTGGCCACGGATGATGTCATTAATCCAACATCAGATGGGAAACTCAACACCGAGCAGAAAGAGACAGTCAGAATGAGATGAAAATGATATGGGTGATGTGTGGTGTTACGCGAATGAATTAAATCAGAAATGAGTACATATGAGGAATTCTGAAAATGACGCCAGAGACTGAAAAGTTGTGTGGTAATCGGCTGTCTTGGTATGAGCATGTCATCAAGAGGATGAGTAAATTGTCGTGAGGAAAGTTTTGAGGAACAATGTATGTTGATATAGCCATCCTAAAGAGTAGAGGAAGAACAAAGAAACGATGGGTGGACTGGAAAGGAAGTTATTGCTGAGATGACGAGTAAAAGTGAAGTATATAAGAAGAAAAAATAAATTGAGATAACGACATCAGAATGACGATTATTTTCTCTTAGCATTAAGTTTACAACGTTAGTAGTAAGTAATCCGTTTCGCTACTTGGAAAGACTGATATAAATAATAATATATAAATCTTCGTCGGATAAGATTTTTCATGAAGCGACTGCCTAACTGCCCTCTCAAAACCAATTATTGGGAATAGGATAACCCATGGTGAGACTTTTTGTCACACTTTCGGGCTTCTTATTATCCGTAACGACTTTAAAATGACAGCCCGGACCAAAAGCTTTATTTGCTTTTACAGGGACTTTTTATGTAATTGATGATCACACACTCAGAATCAGAATCAGAATCGGAATCAGAATATTTATTTGTGAAGGTATTACATAAAGGTCTTAGGTTAATTAAATGGGCGCTATGTTTTGCCACGAAGGCGTACAAATATTATTGAAAATAAAAGCATACAGTAAAACAAAGCACAAAAAAAAGTAACAGAAACGGCAAAATAAACAAAATTAAACACTTACAAGAAAATAAACAAAAGATAAAAACTATTTTAAATTTAACCTAAAAAGAGAAACAGACTTAAAAATATTTAAAAATTACATCAAACGTTTATTGCACACAAAATGTTAAAAATTATCATTAAGAAAATCTTCTATAGTATAATAACATTTTTCTATTAACACAGAGTATAAATTTTTCTTAAACTTTAATAGTGGCAATGTTTTTATGTTATCGGGTATTTTATTATAAATTTTCGGAGCCATGCCAAAAAAACTCTTTTCAACTAAAGCGGTTTTGCATTTTTTGTCGCATAGTTTATTCACATATTGAGAACGCATTAGAGTCTTTTTTTATTTCGGATAGTTTTTGAAACAGGTGTAAATTGGCTTTAACAAATAAAGCAGTCTCGTAAATGTACATAGCTGGCATAGTCAGTAATTTTAATGATTTAAAATGAGGTTTTCGAGTTTCGATAGTTTTTAAGCCACACATGGACCGAATACATCGTTTTTACGCTTTAAAAACAAATTCTCGATCTGTAGATTGCCCCCAAAAAAGAATACCAAACCTCAGAACTGATACAACCAATCCGTAATACGCTATTAAAAGTGTTTGTGTATTAACTTTTTTCGACAGCTGAAACAATGCATTTGCAGATTTATTTAATATCAGACAAATTTCTTCGACATGGGGTTTCCATGATAGTTTTCTATCAAGCATTATTCCTAAAAATTTTGCTTTGTTTGTATCTTCTGTTTGGCACTTTTCATAAGTAGCATGAACTGGAGGTTTTTCACACCTTTGATGAAAGTGCATTACTTTTGTTTTATTTAAATTAATCACTAGGTTATTGCTATTGAATGTGGATGGGTATATGAGTAGAGGAAGACTAAAGAAACGATGGATGGACTGTGTAAAGAATGATATGGCAAGAAAGGAGGAGTCTGGCGAGATGACGAGTAATAGAGAAGTATGGAAGAAGAAGACATACTGCGCCGACCCCAAATGAATTGGGATAAGGGTAAGAGAATGATGACTAGGTTATTGCTATTCAGTCAGTTAATTATTTTATTGAAGCAATCATTTATATCATTCTCGTAATAGACATGATTATTACATTTTACAACAGCTGTACTGTCATCGGCAAAAAGAACCATATTCTGAGAAATGTATATTGGGAGATCATTTGTGTATATTAAAAAAAGTAACGGCCCTAGCACGCTACCTTGAGACACACCGTATTTTATAGCTCTTGGTTGAGATGTGTAAATGGTTACTAAATTGTTTTTTTGGCATAGCTGTGATATTTCTGTGCACTGGGATCTGTTATCCAGATATGATTCTAAAAGTTTTAAAATATTACCTCGGATTCCATAGCCATACAGTTTTTTTTAGCAAAATCTTATGATTCACATAGTCAAATGCTTTCGTCATATCAGTATATATAGCACATACCGGAGCTCTTTCATCGACAGACGTCATAATATGAGAGAGTAGGTCGAACAATGCCATATTTATGTTAGTATTTTTACGAAATCCTTTTTGTTCAGTGCAAAATAACTTATTTTTTTTCAAAATATTTATAAATGCAATTGTAAATTACCTTTTCGATAACTTTTGAAAAAATAGGAATTTTGGCAATGGGTCTATAATTTTTAACAACTGATTTATCCTGTCTTTTAAATAAGGGCTTAATAATTACTTTTTTCAGACTATTAGGAAAAACACCATTAGTTATGCATAAATAATAATAATGTGCGTTAGTGGTGCTGCTATAACTTCTTTGACATATTTTACAACTTGAGTGCTCTCCATCGTAGCCAACAGTATTTGTATTTTTAAGATTATTAATTATTTTTATTAGGTCAAGAGGTAAAACTGGTTGCATATATAATGATTGTGAAGTTAAGTTGTTATAAGTATTTGTACTAGTCGAAGTAACGTTACTATTTATATTTTTTTCAACTACATCTACAAAAAAGTTATTAA
Source organism: Noctua janthe (assembly GCA_910589295.1). Taxonomy (NCBI): domain Eukaryota; kingdom Metazoa; phylum Arthropoda; class Insecta; order Lepidoptera; family Noctuidae; genus Noctua; species Noctua janthe. The sequence continues at coordinate 12,586,177 of OU342552.1, forward strand.
ATTCGTTTACAATATCCGTGGGGTGTGTGATAGTGGAATTACCTCTCTTTAAGGACGGTATTAGATGTTGTGGTAGGCGAAATTTGGATTTGTTAATTACTTGCCATGCAGCTTTTGCTTTGTTTTGAGAAGTATTTATGAAGTGGTTATTTTGAGTTTTCTGTGTTAGTCGTATAACTTTTTGTAAATCTTAGTATAATTCTTAAAATCAAGTTTATTTTTACAGTCGGGTTTAAATCTATACGCCCAAAGTAATTTTCTCTGCTTTTGACTACAGATTTTTATTCCACGCGATATCCATTTGATTTTAGTATTCGTTTTAATCGTTACATATTTTGTTGGAAAACATAGATTATATAGCATCAAAAAATCATCTGCAAAAAACTCATACGAGTCATTTACATCATTAGTGCTATAAACTTGTGTGAAAGATAAATTGCTCAAATAATTTTTAAACTTCTCTAAGTTTTCTGGACATATGTCTTGCTTTTGAGTTTTCCAATATTTTAGTTTACATGATTTATAAATAGGTACACTTAATATTTGAGATGTATGATCTGACAGAATTAAGTCAATTATTTGTGCTTTACAGTCTTTTCTGTAGGTGTGGGCAAAGTTATCAATGCAGGTGTAGCTGCTTAATCTAGTAGGCTTATCAAGGGCTAACTTAAGATTAAATTGTGCAAGAAAATATTCAAATTCTAGTGTAATTTTATTTCTTTTTTTTATTAGAAAGTGAACAATTTTTTCTTAATATATCCTCTAATTTTTCATAAAATATATTGTAATTGTGTTTAGGTATGCGATATATACAAATAATAATAATGTTATGATGTATTAGTTCTACGGCACAGGATTCAAAGACACCCGACACTGAATGTTTTGCTACGTCAGATATTTCTCTAAATTGAAGTCCGGCTCTAACAAGTATGCACGTACCCCCGCGCTTAGCCTTTCTAGAAAAGAAAGCTGCTGGTGCAAAATTAGGTATATGAAACAAATGTTCATAACCCGTCTCAATAAAATGTTCAGTTCAACAAATTACATCAATATTAGTTCCTGCATTGTGAAGCTCTTCTATTTTAACTGTCAGTGTATCCGATTTGTTCATCAGTCCCGCTATGTTTTGGTGAAGTATATTTATGTATTTATAGAAAAAACTGAGAATTATTTTGTAAGTCGGCACCAGTTATTTCTTTTTGTGGTTTTTGGGAACAATCAAATTCTGAGCTATTAGTGGTAGTGGCTGTCATGGTGCTACAGTATGAGATCATGTCTATTAAATCTAATATAATAATTTGTAAACCTGTATGTATCATAAGTGTATGGTAAATTAAGGTTAGAATCTAAAACGTATGCATAATTACACGTTTCTACATCCATATAGAGTAGATTATTAAAAGTCTCAACTCGGCTGTTGAACATAATATTTACATTATTCATCCATTTAAAAGTTGGTAGGCATATTATAAAATTAGTATGATTCAAAGGTAATATTTTTTTACGAATAAGTACAACAAGTTCTATGTAATTTTGAGTTCTTTTGAAATCTTCTCTACCTATAGAAATCCGTTTTGGTAAAGTTCTGAACTTTACTATCTATATTGTCTAATATTAGTTCTAAATTACACTTCGGCTAACGATAGTGACAGATTTCATGACTATTTGGTAGACTAGTGTTATCCATTATTTTACATATTCTACTGCTATTTTCACTACTGAGGATACTTGATGCTTTATAGGCGCAGGTTGTAGATAAGGTTTAATAACATTGCTGGATACTCGATTATTAAGAGAAGAAGTACCAGTGATATCTTTGCTTCCAGTTTTGCTGTCTTGATTTATAGAAGTAGTATTCCTAATATTTCCATCTGTTTGTGTTTGTTTAGTTTGTCTTGACTGAGTCTTCTTGGGTGTTGTTGACTTGAGTTTGACTGGAGAACTAGCAATTTGTTTGTATAAATTATTTTTCTTGGATAAATCTTCATTACTTTGTTTCAAACTGCTATTTTCCAAAGATAATATCTTAATTTCCTTATGTGCACTGTTTAGTTGAGACGTCAACTCATCAGTCTTTTCCTGCAACTTCCTTATTTGGTTGTTCTCTTCATCTTCCGACATTTCTGGCATACTATTTATAGTGCAATTCAAGGTTTGTGACGTGTCATTGCTGTCATCATGGTTAGATTCCGATTTTCTGCTGCGGTTGCGACGGAATGTGATATTATCCAGGAAATTCATATTGACAGATAATTATTCAAATCTTAATAAAAATTATTTATTTTATTTCTTCAAAATAAAATAAAAAACTACCTTCTTTTTTTTTTGCTTTTTCTGTCAACACTAAACTGAGTTTAGTAACACCGTATTTTTAATTCTGCTACTCACTACTAGGTGGTGCTGACTGACTAGGTCGTGCTAACTCACTAACCGAACTCTCCAAACGTTGGTTATTCTTGAAGATCACCCCATGCAGCTGTTATTACTTAGCTATGTGGTCCTCCAGAATTGAAGATCCTCTTAAAAATAATTGACAATCAATATTTTTGTTGCAGGAGTTGGTCGACATAATGTTGAAGCGAATGGACCCAGACTTGGACGGGGTGATCAATTTCCAGGACTTCCACACATCAGTTCTGAAGACCCCGTCTTTGCTGGAAAGTCTCGGGTACTGCCTCCCGGAGAGACCAGCCGTCTACTCCTTCTTAGCAACCTGGTGCCCAATGTGGGGTAAAATGTGAAAAAAAATGAAAGATTTTTAATTGTCTTTTTTATAGAACCCACTTTATAATTTAGTCTGTATCGAAAATTATATTGTGGAGTTTTTTACATAATTCTTTACAACTAACAAATTTGCAATAAATAATCATACGAAACGGATTTCGGCTTCATTTTGACGAACAATACAAATATATTAAAAATAAAAAAAAACAAGAGACTTAGTACGGATAAAAGTGACATGAGCCTCAATCAACTAAACCGCTAAATAGAAATAATTATACTTCCTGTGGGAGATTATCACAATTTTAGTTAATAGCACCTTAAATTCCATCTACTGAGTTCAAGGCTGCTAATCTTTCGTTAACAATACAATCTATGCTGTAATAGCGTCGTGGAACTATCTGTCTTGATTGCTCAATACTGAACAAAGGCCCCCTAATGAGCAATACAATAACCTCCGCTGGCTCGTTGGGCTATTGCCGCACAGCTGTTGGCGGTATGGTTCTTTCTTTGATCTCGGGTTAGACCTATTCTGCACAATTTTAGGAATATCGATTTAATAGAACGGTCAAGTTGAAATTTAGGAATATAGATTACTTTGGTATATGGTCATATGTATCTGTAAAAAATCAACCTTCTAAGTTAAAGTTTTTTGGGCTTTTACCATTAAAGTTTGAGACATGCTAGGTTTTACCAATGACCGTCGGTAAATGTTGCTTTTGGAAATAAAACAATGACTATTTCTTAAATATCTGGGGACTAATGATAACATCCTGTAATACTAAACTGGGTGACGAAATGCATAAGGTAGGTTAGAAAGGTGTATTCTCGTTGGCCCCACCACCAATTTATTAAAGCAATCTAAAGAGCTCACCCGGCAGGTGCAGAAGAAAAGACGCCGGGACAAGGATATAAACATTCGGAATATACAACGCAGCGCAGAACCCTCAGGACAGGCTGCCACAGCTCCTTCGGCAAGTAATGTCAAAAGGAGGGACAGACCGTCCAAGAAGGAGCGGCGTCAGTTACGGTGGAAAGATAAGACTCCACAAAAAATACAGGCTAATGCCGCGGTTCCGGTTAAACCGACCAGTGGCAACGTCAATTTCTCGGCAGGCATGCGGTCGCAGGTCGAGGCCGGCACTAGCCGACCAGAACCTAGCCGACCGTCAACCAGAGCCGAGGAGGGACCAGCCAATAATAGAGCACAGCGACCTGTTCGGGAGGATCAGGCCGCGGCTAAGCGAGCTCTCAATGAGACCTCCTCTCCTGGACGGGAGCGCAAGCGGCCGCGGCTTGATAAATCCAAGCGGGCCGCCAATCGCAGCTACGCCCAAGCTTTAAGCTCCGTCCTAGATGTCGCAGTCACCTGCGGCTGCACGGGGCTGATCAGCAGGGAAGTGTCGGAGCTGGTTCTCGCGGCTATCCAGAGGAAGATAGTCGCCGAGGCCTGCTCCCCCAAACAGGACTCACCCGCACCGACCTTCAAAGCAAGGCCGGTGTTCAGTAGCGGGGTCCTCAAACTGTGGTGCGGTGACGACCACACCTTAGCTTGGCTAAGGACGCTTATCTCCGAGTGGCCTCCCTCCACCAGCACCTCACTTGTGGTCGGAGGCAGGCGGAGATTCTAAGACGAGTAAGAGGCGGCATACTCATCCCGGATGAGCAAAGTATTTTCGCAGAGCCGACCAATATTGGGCGCGCTCTGTGCTACCAAAATCCCTGGGTGGACATCAAGGGATGGGTGTTGCGGCACATCAACAAACAGGCCGATGCATGGTTTGTGGTGGTCGGGGTCCCTGAGGACCAAATTCCGACCCTGATGAAGGCTGAACGCAGTCTCTTTTTTGGTGTACGGACGGTGTACATGAGGTTTCAGGGTCCGAATGGCAGATATGCCGACGTCCCTCAGGGACGTCGACATGTAAAGTTCTGCAGGCCAACGTCCACCACAGTCAGACCGCGACAGCTCAGCTGCGGAAGTGGCTGGAGGTTCAACAAACGGCCATTGCCTTGATCCAGAAACCGTGGAACAGGGCCGGCCACATACAAGTACTCTCAAATCTTAGTGGTAAGCTCTTAGTTTGCACAGATCACGATCAACCAAGATCGTGTATCTACACGACACGTAACATTAAAACACAGCCACTAACAGATTTCTGTTGCAGGGATCTCTTTGCAGCTAGGCTGCTTATCCAGCGTGGGGACACGGAGGTGGCATTAGTCTTCACGTATATATGCCTGATGCAGAGGAGCCGCCCCCGCATGAACTAGCCCGCCTCGTAAGACATTGCGAGAATACAGGGGTGGAAGTCATCATAGGCGCTGACGCAAACGCCCATCATCCACTGTGGGGTATGGATACGCAGAACTTTAGTTGATTTCTTGTTCACTACGAACTTAACCCTACTGAATACAGGTTCCGAAACAACCTTCGTAACCAGTCGAAGCCAAACAATCATAGACCTCACTCTGGCATCGGAGGGTGCAGCGGCCATCACCACCGACTGGCAGATCTCAAAAGAGGCCTCCTGCTCCGACCACAGATAGATCCGCTTCGACATCCAGGTCTGTATTACACCTACACTGCCACGGCGCAACCCACGCAACACAGACCGTGCTGCATATACGCGCATCCTCGAGACCAAGCTTGCGCCAACAAACTACTGGATGACCTTCGAGGACACGTCGTAGATCGACGGGCGAGTAAGTCATCTCACGAAATCAATGCTAGACAACTACCGATCATCCTGCCCGGAAACCACTCCGCACATAACACCAGGGAAACAACCTTATCACCAAGATTTGAGAGTCCTTGTATGTGGCCGGCTCTGCTCCACGGCTCCTGGATCAAGGCAATGGCCGTTTGTTGAACCTCCAGCCACTTCCGCAGCTGAGCCGTCGCGGTCTGACTGTGGTGGAGGTTGGCCTCCCATCGAGGTGAGGAGGTCTCATTGAGAGCTCGCTTAGCCGCGGCCTGATCCTCCCGAACAGGTGCTGTATTATTGGCTGGTCCCTCCTCGGATCTGGTTGACGGTCGTCTAGGTCCTGGTCGGCTAGTGCCGGCCTCGACCTGCGACCGCATGCCTGCGGACAAGTTGACGTTGCCACTGGTCGGTTTAACCGGACCCGCGGCATTAGCCTGTATTTTTTATGGAGTCTTATCTTTCCACCGTAACTGACGCCGCTCCTTCTTGGACGGTCTGTCCGTCCTTTTGGCATTACCTGCCGAAAGAGCTGTGGCAGCCTGTCCTGAGGGTTCTGCGCGGCGTTGTATATTCCGAGTGTTTCTATCCTTATCCCGGCGCCTTTTCTTCTGCACCTGCCGGGTTAGCGCGAACGCGTCGCCGGAGGTGCTGGTCTCCTCCTGTTGGCCAGATACGGCCAGCAGGGGAAGGGCGGCTTGAGGAGCCGTAGGCGGGGGCGGATATATGAGGGGGCCCCGGCCACCGGAGTTAACCGTCGTGGGGGGCAGTGCCGGTGTCCTTTGTTTATTACGGGACTTAGATTTGGTCTGAGCAGCGGTTCTCGCCACTGCCGGACCGACACCCGCGCACGTGCTCGCCGCGTTGGCAGCAGAGCGCCCAGGGCGAGAGAGGTGCTGCAAGCACCTCTCTTAGGAGTCCCATTTGCTTTCGCCTCCACTTCAGTGTGTAGCTGTGTAGTGTGCGTATGGGTGTTGTGTTCGTGGTTGGTGTATGTGTGATTGGTGTGTGTGTGGTGTGTGTGTTGGTGGTATTTTTTGAAGTATCCATGGTATAGTGTTTGAAATTCATCTCTCCGGCTTCTCACCCTAATTGGAGCCCGCACCTGGGAACGTCTCGCTACAAACTAGCTCAACCGTTAGGACTACCATCGAGATATAGGGACGTGAGGCTAGCTTACAGTGCGACATCGGGTGCTCGATTGGGTTTAACCCTCACTTACACCGTCAGCTTTCAATGTCATGACCTTAACCCACCGCTTTGGCCATCCAAAGACGACCTCCGCGGACCTTCCGCTTCTTGCCGTGACCCTCCGACGGGACACTGTAGCCATTTCCCTACCCCTGGCTATTGAGTAGGGCCACCATTTTGCTTGAAATCCGAACTCAAGAGGGCGTGTTGCCTCACGGACGCATTACCGCCAGCGCCGCTCGACTCAACCCTCCAGGACTCCTTCATCCCCGCTTACGGCGCTCAACTGCGCAGGTCCTAGCGCAGGTGACTAAATTTACCAACCCGTCGTCAGCTGAGTTTAGTGACGGACGAGCCCACGACCCACGACCACTCAGTCACAGAGGGAGGTAGTTAGGTTAAAAAGCGCCTGGTGGTTTCTGTTGCATCTATTTCTTAATGAATTAGACCAAGAACAGGGCGGCAACCTCGTGAAGGTGAACCCACCAGACTTGCCTTGAGGATCTACACAACTGTAGCGTTCCCCCCAAGACCTCGCCGCCTTACCACCTCTGAGGGAGGTAGTAAGGTAGACCTGCATCTAAGCATCCAAGCAAAGCGAAAGCAAAGCTTGTCGTAGTGCAACCGCATAAGCATAAATACAAGCCCGGGCCTTATCATGCACACGCATACAATCTTGACCCATTGGCAACTGGTGTGGTTGGAATACAAGTGCCAGCATCTTATCACGGTATTTTGCGGCCGTTAAATTGCATTTTATATGAAGGCGGTCAATTCTCCCGCCTAGATATATATGGTCCCCACCCATACCATCATTGTTCCGCCTTGATCTGGACGGACTTCCTGGAAATTTCGTAAGCGGGTCTGACGTCCAGGAGTTCGCCAAACAAAATTCGTGAAGGAAAATGTTCAAGGAACATAAAAAATATTAATTAAATCCTTTTGAAATGTTGAATACTTTTAAAGTTATGCTACGAGTAATAAATGTAAAATATTCATAGACACTTTTGATGTGTGTCACTTCTACCTACGAACCTAATTCTAGAAAAGCGGGCGCGCGGCACGACTAAACAAAGTGAATTTGTTTCAACGTATATTACGTTGCATTCCATGTCAGGACGTCATGTTCATTTTAATTTTCATGGAACTGCTGTTGCGTTTCATATTCATTTTAATTTTCATAGAACTGCTGTTGCGTCTCATATATAGGGTGTCTCCCCGCAGCGATAGGAGTTTAAGATTAAATAAATAAAAAACCCTACAGTTTACTAATAATATTTTCATTGTATCAAAATTGTAGATTTTATTTTTTAATTCATGATGATGTCCATTATGTCGCTTGAACTCGTGGTACCTGGTTATTGAGTTTGTAGGACAAGCCGGAGCAAGGCAGGATCGGCTTGGCTACATTTGTGGTGGACATTTTCTTTAAGACCAGCTATATTCATTAGATTACTGAAGCAAACTTTGCCCTCCACAGAAAAAAGGCCATGGGAGTTAAATCTAGTGATCCCGGTGATCATGGGATATCACAAAAGTGGGATATTCTTCTTCTTCTTGTTAATTTTCATGAAAACAACTCACGAAGCTGGTCCGTAGCAGCTCTTGTAGTGTGGGCAGTAACTCCACCCTGCTAAAACCATGTTCGAGTACTGTACGCAGGATGTTCTTGAAGCATAGGGACATAAATGCTATTGATTTGGTGAGCTTTAAGGCTAGCTGGTCTTTTGTATTTTGGATAGGCGAGGATAACGACGAACGCTAACATTAACTTCGCTTATTGCATCTTCAGATCTTAAAGTTCTCGAGACTGATTTATGGCTGAGCCTGTAGCTCGAAACTTCTATACCTACTTAGGTGTTTGCTTGGCCTATCCCAAAAATGCCATAGTTTTTAGTGTAATCAAAACTGCCGCCGGGCCGTAACGTACGATTCTCCTCCCTTGAGAAACGTTTCGATAGCGTACGCATGATGCTCGCCCGATCACTGCAAGGTCACTACTGACAAATCCGCATTAACGAAACATCCACCGAGTCCTTTTCTCAACCAATACAAACAATTTTTAAAATATTAAATTTCAAAATCGTAACTCTGCCGTGAGACACCCTGTATATTCGTGTAGGCAGGAGTGCGGTCGGCACAGATTGGTAAAATGGAACAAGAAATTATTTTTTTTATTGAATCAAGAATAAGGATGAGTGTGATTTAAACAGTGATTCTATATCAGAGGTATAACTGTGAAGAACTATTAACAATGCTGTTACATATTATGAATTATTGTTGTGTGTACCTATTAATAATTACTAATGCATTTCACAAAGCATTCTGAGAACCAACTGCTGTTAATACTATGTATTTGGGCCACTCTATGATTACAAAGTACTGGATTAGACAGTACATATGTACTCAGTTTCAGTACTGACTGAACTGTATGTACTGTGTCAATAACTGGGAGACTGTAACTGATGTAAATTAAAGCCTGAACCGCGTGTTTCTATCAAACCGAAGTTAAAGTTGTTTTTAACATTTCATTCACTTTGAAGTATAAACGCGTTATTTATAACTTAATAGCGAGTCGCCCTGACAAACGAACGAGATTGAGTCGTTTCGTCGAGATTCGAGATGTCTCACTTCAAACAGCTATACTACGTTAACTTGCTGTAAGTACGCTTGTTGCAACGTCAGTCGCCGACCCGGCGTTGATACTGCAGGACCACGCACACTTCGTCGAAAAAAAACTCATTAATATTCAAATACAGGAAATATTTACAACTAATTTCAGTAATAATTTAAGGTTATAAATTATTTTTTAATTTAAGACCCAAGTTATGTCAGAAAACATTGTATAGATTTCGTTTTAAATAAAAGCTGTTTGAATAAAACGATTTCGCGCTCTTTAAATTGTTCCCTGAATGCGATTGGCTTACAGTTGCTTCTCCTATCAGTCCGCGCTTCGCTATTGCGAAGGAAGGACGGTGCTGCGTTGACAGCAGATTTTTAATAAAACTATCGAAATGTAAATCGAGGAATATGGAAAATTAAGAAATATAAGTTTTGCATGTTTCGATGCGTTTTTTCGCTAAATGTGGAACTCTTTAGTGGCTCCTAGTAAACTCCTCGACTTTGGGGTTATATGATTGATTCCTTTTGATTAGTTCAATAAATCTCACTTTTTGCCGAGGGTCTGATAGTGCTACTAGCAAACGCCTAGAGTTTGGGGTCGTATCGCTTTATTGAGTAGTACATTATATAGAACTTGTTGTTGAGGGTCTGATGATGGAGCCAAGAGGTTGATAGTGTAACTCGAAATACATAATATTTGGTAAAAACTGCGTGTGTTTTGTATACTAAGGTATTACAACTGTCTAATTGTAAAAGACCTTAACTAATTACCAGATGAAGGTTGTTCTACGTTTTAATTACCTCTAATAGTGTATTTAGTTGCTTTTGTGGATAGAGCATCAGTGCGTGGCCTTTTGACATTTGTAGACATGTTTTCTACACTGTCGTTTGTCGAAAATCTATACAGAAGGTCTAAACAAAAGAAAGTGACAGTCAATGTACGATAAAGATTATGGAAATGTAAAAAAATATATTGAGTTGCCACATAAGTTAGCGACAACATCGTTGTAGAAATACGACGGCCTTGCAAGTAATTGCTACTGGTTAGGGTGGACGCACATCTCACGGAAATAACAATGAAATAAAATAGTTTATTTGCACCTTCAAGTAAGAAATATGGTTAACAATAAAAATAGGCCTTGTGAGTAAAATGGATAGGAAAATGTGTCGGATGTATCGTCCACACAGCGACACATCAAGCTATACATTTCCAGTAAAACATGGCCTCGCTTTTTATAAATTTTCCATACAATTAGAGATTCGCATAAACTGGTTTTGTGTAACTTGATTGGTCGCTGTGCGTACGATCGCCGTAATTTGTAGGCGTTAAATGACCAACGATGCGCAGCGTATCTTGCGTCGGATGTGTCTCCACCCTTATGACTTCAGTTCCGAAGTCAACCACAGATTGTCATAATAACATAGTGTAGATGTCTTGCTAATAACTATAATTTTCTCTTCCTGTAATTTCTCTTTCAAACGTCATACGCTACGAGTAGATATATTATAATTTACCGTAAAATGTAAATAGAAATATTGTTCTTTTTAGTATAGACTTTAAACAATACAGCTCTCCTAGAATTAGAATGCACATTTAAAGAGAAAAATAGAGGACGGAAATAGAACGTTCGTACAAAGACTATGACTAGAGATAAGTGTGTGGGACTGTGAATTTTTCTGTGAAGTTCCTATGTTTTATTACTGTTCGCCATTAGATGATTTTTTATTAAATACATATTATACGAGTTGTTATGAGCTTCTTTGTCATACTCTTGGGCATACTCTCTAAAATTCTTGTTTGACGCGCAATAGTGGACCACTGCAACTGTTAGACCACCTTTTACTACAAAAATCTTACTAAAGTTGAAACTTTCTAACAGCGGCATTAAATGATATTTATTTTCTACGTTTGGTAAAAATACGCTACTTACATTCCAGTTGCGTTTATTTAAGATCAGTTATTATCATTACTTGCAAATTAATTGTTTTAAACTTGTTGTCATAACAGTATTGTTAGTTTTAAACTGTAACAGTTAAAAATTACATGTTGTTTGACGTTTCACATGTGGTTAATTCGACCCAGTCAAGTCCCTTTTCACTTCTTGCTGTGCTCGCAAAGTCCACGTGAAAATTGAAAACTTTTTGTACGAAATTGTAATTACCTCGTTTAGGTAAAAAATTCAAAACAAATTTCTGAACCATACTAGATCGATCGAGGGTCAGCCAAGATTAAGTCGACCGACCACCTGCCCTACACTGACTTATAACTACTTTTCTGAGAAAACATTGTAACAAAAACATTAAACGAGAATCTACGACGTGGGCAAAACTTCACTTACCCCATATTTTTACATAAAATATGAACATTTTATGTATTTTTGATATATTTCAAATTAAGTGCTCCAGGAATTGCAATAACACTATACCGTGTGCTTCTAAGAATCCCACGTGTTTAATATAGAAACTGAAATAAAAACTAGGCAACATAGAAATAAGGTGCAATATCAAACATACTGTGGACTTAACCATTTTGAGAAGTATTGAGTATATCACCTGAACATCTGATGAGTACATATTAATTATTCGGAATTAATTACGACGTGGTTCAAATGTTTTTAAATCGAGAGCAAAATTTTTCAATTTTGCAATTCTATTTTGTATTGGCAACCGTTATTAGCAGTTACTTGGAGGCCATAATAAAGTAGAAGTCGTATAGATTCAACAAAAAAATTTAAATCCTTTCTTAGTGTTCCTTGTATATCTTCATTTGTATAGTGCACAAAATCAAGCTTCGCGTGCATTCTTATTTAGTAATTGAATTTACGATTTTTATTATGTAGAATATACTTACTTCTCTACCATAGGTTTATCACCATAAGGTGTAATTGTGAATTCCATGCACCGGCTGGTACATAGCCGAAACTGGGTAGTGAGTAAAAAATGAACATGTAACTGGTTTTTTTACAACATTTGGAAAAAGTAAAGACAAAGTAATGATATTTGACTTTTGCCACGTACGGATATTTTTCGAGTTACCCATACCCCAGTTGAAAACTTGTAAATGATTGGTGTCATCGAAAAAACCCCGGCCAGTGAACTAAATTCGTCTAAAAATTACACGCATTGCGCCGCGGAGTTTTATTGAAAGCATTTTTCGTCACCAGCGATACTAACTGGGCTTCTTACAAACTCGAGCCCCTTTGGTCCGTTTCAGGATCCTGAAAACCGGATCAAACTTTTTTTTTTTGGTTTTACACCGAACTTTTCTCAACGCACCGGTTGCGCTTGAGGTCAAAATACAAAAACACGCATGTGATATTTTCAAATGTTATCATGTCATTGACAGGTACATATACTATAAATAATATAAATAATAAAAATAGCCATTATTCCCTTTAATTTACAATTACATATTTTTTTAAACTTAACCTATTACCTTTATTCATCCATCTTTGGATGAAGGCCTTCATCCACATATACTATAATTAAGCATAAATAAATCCCCGATAAATAATCACTTTCATTCTCTAATCAAACTCGAAAGTGAACGCAGGCTATTTTCTCAGAATGTTGCTATTGAAGTGATATTAGATTTTTTAACAATAATACCTGTTTCTTGAAGCTCCACTTCAAGAAACAGGTATATTGTTTTGCTATTTATTCTCTTTGATTTGACATTTTTCTGGATAATATTGAAATAATGATGGGTCTATGCAACGACCTAATTTAATTTAAAAAATCTGTAGAATTATTCTTCAGTTAGACTTTTGACTGTGTTCTGAATCAAATCTAACAATATTTTTTTTCATTATGAAGCAAGCTGTGTCTAAAATAACGGCCTTAAGTCATTGTCTGCGGAAATTTGCGGATTTGATTGTTATAAGCGTGCTAAGCCTCCGTAGGCGAAAGCTACGAAAGTAAAAAAAACTTAGTTCATTTCATTTTTTTCAGATATTAAGTACATCGGAACCTCTTCGAGTGGTTTTATATTTGAAGTGTGGTTATCCATGAGTAATTCAGACACAGAAAGACTTTGAGTTTATGCGACAACTAATGGTCATGATGCCGGATTCGGATAACGTAGATGTTATCAATTTGGAGAACGTTGTGAAGTATATTTACGATCGACTTGTCGTCTGATGGAAATCTAGTTCTCGAAAAAAGGACAGACTTCAAAAAACATTCTAAGTGGCTTAGTGACAAGGAAAGTGTCAATCTACCGAGAACATTAATTTTCATAGAAAACACTTTGCACGATATTCCCGACCAACCGTCATCATCGGGGACCGCAACTGCTGTTGGGTGAAAAAAAAAAGATTTCACGACTTGCAGTTAGCAGTCACAACGAAAACAACACACAAGAAAAATGTCTCGAGTTTCTACAAACACAGACCTTATAAACAGACTTCAGCTGAACTCAGATCCTTTGATCACTTCCAGCAGGAAATTGCCCCGGAAAAAGAAATCTCTATTGTGTAGTAGCGATGTAAGTTTATTGGATACTACTAACTAGCATTATTATATGATTTTATATTTTACTTTGTTTAGTTTTAATTTTTTATTTACCTATTTTAGTTTCATATTGACGCGTGAAATCAGCTGTTCACTTCCTGCCTACCTACATAGTTCATCCAACTCGTCGTCGCACTTACCTTTAGCCGTTTTGTCACGGTAACGATACATTGCGTATGAAACGAAATTAAATCATAATTTACATACCAACTTGCAACAACTAACTGATTGTTGTCTATGAAACTCTATCGTGTCGAACTTGGCAGTCAGCTGACGTACCATGAAGTCATAAAGCAGTATTTTTTTATTCTATTGCAGAGTGGGAAAGGGATGGAGCTATGCGGGACGTCTAGCCCCATCTCTATAATAAGAATGTAACAACATTGCTTTATGATGTCATGGTAATATCCCATGTCATTTTACTAGATGGCCTCACTGAGACTCATGACTCTCTCTGACCCCAAAACCACAGTTTCTTTAGCAATTTCTCTTAAGCTAAAAAGCAATAGGCTGACAAAGAGAAGTAATCTTGCATACTGACGTACTTTATTAATGAGATTCAATAAAAGACTAAGTTATAATTATTTTTTGTCACCAACTATCAACACGAAGGTCGCACTACACAAGTTCCATAAAAAAATCCATATACTGATGACATTGACATTAACCGTGGCTTTTTTCATCACAAAAATTAATCCCATTGCGGTCGTATTCCTGAAATGTTGTTCTAGAAACGTTATCAAAACAAACTGATACGACTAACGAGACAACAAATGAATATGAGAGACAAATTTATAAAACCGCTGTATTACGTTATGATAGTTGTAAGCATAGTACCGTAGATAATATATCGAGCGGAATACGAAGAAAAACATGCCTGGCCTAAGAAAAAAATATATGACAACGAGTAATTATTTTATTACGATGATGTGTCCCACTGCAGGGCACAGGCCTCCCTTCCCTCTTTCCATTTATCTCTGTCTTTGGCTATTTGGGCCCAATCCTTTTGATAAGAGTCCAGCTCGTCACCGCGTTCGTTCGTTCTGGGCCTACCGCGTCGCCGGGGTCTGTTGTTTGGAGGCCAATCTGTTTCCACTTTGGCCCAATTTTGATGCTACATGCAGCTGATGTGGCCTGCCCAGTTCCATTTTAATTTGGAGGCAGCGTTGCAAACGTCTGCGATTTGGGTCTTGGATCGAAGTATACTGTTCCGTATACGGTCAGAAATTTTGACTCCTATTATACTTCGTTCCATGGCTCGCTGGCAAACCCCGAGTGCGGACTTCTGACGCTTCGTTAATGACCATGTTTGCGCTCCATAGGTGCGGGTGGGAAGGTTCCACGTGTCCATGAGCTTCCTTTTGATGGAAAGTGAAAGTAATCCTTTCATGAAGTGTTTCATCGACCAATAGCTCTTCCAGGCGTTTTCGGTAAAGAAGTAATCACAATCATTTTTTTCCGCATTGCGAAAAAGTTTGAACGTCTACGTTTCAATGTGAAAAATTAAATCACGTGAACCTAAGTAAAAAAATCTGTAACGCAATTGCCGAAACCACCGTGACACGTGGCTAACGTTGCAAACAGTGCTAACAACATTGCGTAGCGCTACGAACTTTATGGCTACGGCGTAGGCCTCGTAGCGGCTACTGCCACAAGTGATGGAACCCATAATAATGAATTAAAAAAAAAAAAGCATATTTGTTTTAGATTGTTATATATGAGTAAATGTATATTTGTAAGAAATAGGAATTGTTGTCATGAATGTGGAAATTATGGTTTTAACACTTACCTCATTATTGTGTAGTGATAAGAAATCGGTACACATAAATTAGTACTAAGTCAAAATATTCAGTTTGGAAAGATATTCATTTAAAAAAAAAGAATCAGGATGTGAAAAAGCTTTTTGCGTCACATATGCACTCAGACTTCCAATCACTCACGATATTACAAATTGTATTTGTGAACACACTCCGACATGCGCCACGCCATTTTTAATAGTTAGTTGGCAGAGTGACATTGACATCGACCGTGATATTTTTTTACTCGTGTCTGGTCGTATGTGTGTAATATTTTGTTATTTTTTTTTAAAAAGGCTGTTCTTTGTACTGCATACGACCTTAGTTTTTGACAACTCTACAAGTGTTAAATTGTGTTTAGGGTAACCAAAAACTAAAATATGAATAAACATTTCCATATCAAACGAACTTGTTGATGAAAGGTGAATTGGGGACTGATTATGTCACGTCTAGACGTTTAAATATTACGTTGAAAGATTAAAATTATTTTGTTATTAAAAAAGGGTTTGAATTAAATGGCCGGCCTAACTTCTGTCATTTTATTTGTTTTTATAGTAGCGGCCAGGCATACAACTTATATTAATCGATAGCTGGTATCAATACAAACAAGTTTCTTATCAGAGGTAATGTTCTAAAGTGTCACGTTTCCGAGATATGAGCTGTCAAAGTTAAAATCCATTCACTAATGGCATCTTCAGCACAAGTTTGATTTGATTAGTCACCCATAAACCTGTATCAATGACATAAACATATAAATATAACATCAAGCCTGTATAGTTTGATGTTATATTTATAATATCATAAAGCCACTGTTATAACTTGAGAGGTCGCATTTTTTTCACGGACTTTACAAACAGATTGAAGTGGTGATGCTTGATGTTATTTTCACGCTGTCAGAGATAATTAATTTAAATATATTTACGGGACTTTTCTTTGGAAATCTGATGAGGCAGTACTATAATGAAAAAATAAACAGAACTTCCAACTGTCCTTTCTTTTAGCTCCGATTAACTATTGCCGGAATACCAGGAGCAGATCGTTTGCCGTGCCTGGAATTCGAACTGGCGCGGTCCTCGAGACCAGTCTCCCGTCCCTCACACACTTGCTGCGCTCAACGCTCACTTGAACGATAAACATGACTTTGATGTTTTCGCTGACGAATTGACGAAGATCTTGTCAGTACGTCTGTGGTGTTGTGAGATGAGCGTAACACTGTCGTGTCATTGTATTGTTTTTTTTTACGAGTAGGTATGTCAAGTGAATTTTTACATTATCATCTGTCTAGCCTTTTCCCAACTATATTGGAGTCAGCTTCCTTGAACACCAGTATTTTACATGGAGCGACTGCCTATCTAACCTCCACAACCCAGTTAGTACTGGGTAATACGATACCCCTTGGTAAGACTGGTTGTCAGACTTTTTGGGCCACTGACTACCTAACGACTGTCAAAGATCTACAAATGACACCCGGGACCAACGGCTTAACGTGCTTTCCGAGGCACGGAGGAAACTCGGTATGTTATGGGTGGTCACATCCACAGACCAACCTAGGCAAGCACGGCTTAACCTAAAGATCGATCCGAGTGGCTGTTATTATTTAGGCACGAGCTCCTCAGTCAATAAAATCAATAAATGATATCATAATAAACGAGATCGCAACGATTTGGTTATTAAATTATTCCTGCAAAAAGATCCAGTTATATTTCGAGAATGTTCACTTTCAAAACCAATTCAGATCCCCCCATTCCCCTTCCCCCCATTTCCTCTATGGCCGTCATAGTCAGCTTTCTGCCTTATGATTTGGAACCTATCCAATCTGCCAAATGGTTATTTATTACTTAGTATATTCTATTTAGAATTGACATCGCTGGTTGCCATGTTCGGCGAGGCACGGAGGATCTGTGTATTATTGTAGATGTATATTTACTTGCCCGCCACGCTGGTCTACTAGTCGCGACTGCTGAGCATGAGGTCCTGGGTTCGATTCCCAGGTCGGGTAAAATGTGATTGGGTTTATCCATCAGGAATTTCTCAGTAGTAGCCACGGAGTCTGGATGTGTACCCGGATGATGGCAGTAGGCTCGCCCCCTATTACATGGGATTTAAAACAGCTCGCGAAATGTGGGTGTACTATTAGGTACACCTCTGCCCAACCCTTGGGGGATATCGGCCGTGATGTAATATATATTTAATTTTGCCACTAACTCTTTCCTTTTAGTATCAGCTCAACATTATTAAGTAAAGGATACTCCCCTATTGAATTCAGAGAAGGCGTTAGGTATAAGTGATAGGTATAGGTAGGTAGGGTTTCGCTTCGGATGAAATTCTTCTTGTTATCATACTTTACTAATATGTTCACGTCTATTTTTCAATATGTGAGTGATATGCAGTTCGAGAATTTATATTAATCTTCGGAATGATTATGATGAAAACTTATTTTTGGGTGAGTATAATATGATCGTGTATCGCAATACATTTTATTTGGTTGTTATTAGGTCGTATGGTGGGTAAATGAAAACTTTATTATCTTACGACCACAATTTTTTGGTATTTTCCTAGCCAAGAAATAAAAAAGGGAACGTTTTCGTACTTAGTCATGTTTCCCAAAATTGTACTACCTACATCAATATGTGAGAGTATAATTATGTTTGTAAGTTTAAGTTTGTGATTTGTATCTGGTTGGCTAGGATAAATAACAAAATTAATAACGCCTAAAAGCTGAATGGGTTTGGCACACAGATTAACCAAGACCAGAATTTGGATAAAGAATATTTTTATCCCGGTGGTGCGTGTTCAAGGGAGATTGTGGATTGATGGTTCGCGAGCGGTTGACCAGGACATGGCTGGAGGTGGATCACTGTGTTATCCAATTTCTCACAAGTCATGGCAAATATTTTCTTTCAAGCTTGTTGCCTCGCTTTACAATGAATGTTCTACATCTGACTGGTGGCTTTTCTGGTGGTCGCCACTGTTGATTCTGGCTTTCAGGAGTTGGTGTGGTATGAGAATAGTGTGGTGGCTTTGTCCTAAAAAAACGAACTTTCAAGATAACCTCTTGGCCACGAGCCACAAACTCAAGCGAAATGCGTATTGCAATCACGGTAGCAGCAAAAAGGAGTTGTTTAGACTGACAGCGTACTTTGAGTGACAGCAACGGGATTGGTGGAGGCGTCGTGTCGCAAGTTGCGTCATGTGAACGTGGCCTCAAGTACAGCGACTGCAAGATCAATTGTGACCAGATTTCGCCTTGAGATTGCCGTAAGTACACCTGCCTAGGAGAACATGAGCCTTTTTTCTTCTGCTGTGTAGAACTAGCCTTCTGTAAGTAACCTACCTACCTATTTCACGCTTAAATGTATCGTTGAAAAAACTTTCAATAGAGATATACTGAAATTGCGATTGCAAAAATTTGAAATACATTTTTAATGTTTAACGTTCCAAACACGTGTATTTGAGGGAATGGCACTTGTTATGTTTTTCGCACATTTGTCACACGACTATAACTCTTATCGCGTAGCATTGCAGCTGGTAGTTTCCATTAAGTCAAACATTGTAGACATCAGCAAGATTTAATTACTAAACCATTAGAAACTTTGCAAATGAGATGAACATCTCCTAAAACTGACTTTGGTCGTGATAACTTTAACGAAATTCACATAACTCGCGAACTATCATGAATTGTGTTCTAAGTCAACTGTTCACATGAGTTGGGGCGATCGTACATCGGTAACTCACACTATCAATACTAATATCAATGTTATGAATACGAAAGTAACTTTGCCTGTCTGTAATCTTTTCACGCATAAACTACTAAAATGATAATTACACAACTTCTCATTGTATGTCTTTTCAATTTCTACTTTTCATCCTGAAATCCAAATGTGCATTAAAGGACGTTTGGTAACTACAGTCAGATCTAGTTGCGGACAGCGAGTGCTACCTGTATGTAGCCCGTAGCTGTTCATTTTCTGTAAATATTGTAATACATAGGTAGTTTGTTACGTTCCGCGTTCACGTTAAAACTGTGTTGATAACAATAAATGGTAAACCTTATCTATAGTATTTAAATAAATTGAGTATTTTTGAAATATCTAAAAATTTGATCAATATTTCCATCATCATTTATTACTTTTACGTAGAATATCCGAAGCTCGTTCTTGAGAAAAATGTCGCTACTGTTATTTATTTTACCTTCGTTGTCATCAGTTTAACATCGTTATGCACAGTTTCCGGATGCAAGAGATTCAATTTGCCTGAGATACATGCGAATAAAAATTGTATTTGAATGGTAATGGGAGACTGGACGGGCAGTTCAGCAAATCTTTTTAAGCGCCCACAGCTATTACGCAAACATGAAATTGAGCAACTAATGAGATTGGAACCTGCAGTTGCACGTCAGACACATACAGCATGAATTGGAGGTCTACAGAGATCCGTCAAAGGTTTTAAAGCAAACTGCATCAATTAGCTTGTGTATCCATTTTCGTAGTACCATTTTTTTAACCCCCGACGCAAAAAGAGGGATGTTATTAGTTTGTCCGCTATGTGTGTCTGTCTGTGGCACCATATCTCTTAAACGAGTGAACCGATTTGGATGCGGTTTTTTTTATTTAAAAGCTAGAGTCTTTGCAATGATTCTTAGACATGTTTTATCAAAATCGGTGCAGCTATTTACTAGATATGGGCGATGAAAGTGGGTATGAATAATAGAATATTTTCAAATATACCTACCCAAGTGGGTATCAAATCAAAGGGCATTATGTGTTTATTACAAAAAAACTGTACGTTTCATTAAATCTCTTAAACTGTTAAAATGTTAAGTTAGGTACTAAATATTTCACCTTTCACCTACCTTAACATTATGACAATTTGAGCGATTGAATGAAATTTAGTACATTATCAAAGAAAACTATTCAATTTTCCTCATTTCGTATTCTTTGTAATTCTTCTAATGCTGATTTGTCATGAGGACAATTAAACAGTTTTATTTTAAATTTTTAACTCGGCTCAAAGCCACACTAACCTGGCATTTGGCAAAAATTTTCTTGCCTAAATATATGACCACTTTTTTCACAGTTGTCCTGTAGCTTGTGGACAGTAGCCACCCAACTTAAAATGATGGGGAACATTATTCGTTCAATATTGCCATACCCTTTGAGGCCCTGAAAAGTTAAACTCTGTGCGTGTATGGGAACCCATCCAATTTCATCTCTAAAGCTCCTACCAATTGACTTATCATCAAACTCGATAAATAAAAGTTTCGGGAGTTCCCCCTCTTCCACTGATAAATGAAGTCTAATAAGCTAATTACAACTGTCAATAAACACTAAGTTAATATTTTTTGTCCAATCTTTTATTCAGACCCGAATGTTTTTTATTTAAGTAAGTTCGTGTTTGTCTGTCAACTCATCTGAAGTGATGACAGGTTAATTAGATAGTTATTTGCGCTTGCTAGCTGCCGGAAAACATAAAATTTAGCAAGGAGTTTCACTTAGCGGTGTATCGCTACGCATACCTAATGAACATGAGAGCATGAGTGAAGCTGAAACCCGAATCTGCCGGTGCGGCTAAGCACCCGCCCGTCTGAGATACAATCCGTTGTACCTTTTTCATTTTATGTGCAGATTCTTACGGATTTTTCACCGTAAATTGACTGATTTATAGAAATTTCTATGTCATTAAAACTGTACAGATTGCTTTTGTAGAGATTTCTCATTATTTTATTTTTATAATTTTATTATTTTTTTCCTGATCCTTTCAACAAAAAAATGTTTGCTCTCCTGATTGATGGTTCAGGGTTTTAATGAATCCTGTGCTTTTTTTTGTTGTCGTTTTGGAAAACCTAGAGGCCTGCGAATGGAAAAAAAGCGAAAGAAAGGTAGCCACCTCGAGGGCGAGGTGTGGCGCGGGGGTAGCGGTGGCAGCGGCGGCGCTCGGGTCCGCTCACTGTCGCTCAGAACGGCTTTGTAGCAACACGCCCCAAGCCGCCCTTCGACTTCGCGAACAGGCGCGCTCGTCGCGCCATGTAGTTAAACCCAACAGTTAAAGAACAAGCTTCAAACTGTTTTCAACTATCACCAAAGTTGTTAAAAAATACTCCGGCGTCGGATCTGATTCCCCGTTGCCAGAATCATCTGGTGAGTACTTTACGATTTTTGGACATCCGCGCGCCATTTTATTTCAGGAGCACCATTACCTTAGGCTGCATGGTTCCTCGCGCCCTAAACGGCCCATTCACACCTCGCGGCACCGCAAGCCCTTCGTGCGACAGATAAGTGTCAAGTTACGTTCAGTTGGTCTAGTCTAAGAAGGACGCAGGCGGACTACTGGACAACGAGTACACTTTCTTTCAAAAGGTAGAGTTGGTTTACTTTTGTTCAAACAGAAGCTTTTTAAAGCCGTATTACTACAATGTATTTTATTTTAAATATTTTTAATTAATATTGGTTATTGTACAGATTTGTGAACGTAAATGTCTGTTTCAACTGATATAAAGCCGCCCAACTATACGTTAAAATATTTGGAGAACCGCGGTGGACGTTAAAATATTGTATTGATTTACGGAAAACTCATTGAATTAAAATTTCAGATTTCGGTGACATAATTTTATTATTTTACTAGAGTGTTACATAAATTAGATTCTTATTTCTCACGTTGTTGGCATGTATGCCTTTGATTTATTTTAAATTAGCAGCTCGGACGACGTCAGCTAATTTCTTCTTGTAATTTTACGAAATGAATCCGCCAATTGGTTCAGCCTATTTTCACGCAAAATTTTAAACATGTTCTAATTCTCATCGTATTTACTAAGAATTTTAATGATATAATTAGTGAGCGGATATCATCATTGTACTCTTGTAGGGTCATTAAATATTTTTAAATACTGTGTAATTCTTATAATACAGTTCAATTATCTGTTGCGTGGAAAAAATCGCGGCATGGTGAACATAGCGCTTGTTTTTTGGAAACGGCTTAATAAATACATCTCGAAGTATATTCCCTCTTTGAAAAGGATAGCAATATTTTCTGTTTTATTTGTGGTACAATCTTAGATAAAAATCGATTAGAGTAAACGCTACAACCACTTCTCTAGCGGGTCGTTCAATTTTGTTGCCTTAATATCGCTCTAACAAGAATTAAATTCTGGTCCAGTTATTTAATATTTTATTTTTAGGGACTTGGTGTGAGAGCCTGCGGCTATGTATCAATTATATACTTACTCGTAACTAATCTGGATTTATCGTCGGCTCAGCGGTGCACATAGACGTTTTGCGGGAGCGGGCAGGTCAAAGGATCGATTTCTGAGGTCGTTCGGGCCTCCATGGCTGGCCCTCGTTACCTTTCCTTTGAATGAACTTTTTAAATTTTTTTAAGATTTTGTATCATAATTTCATTCAGCTATTCATATCAAGTTTCTTTTCGGGTTGACTATAAAAGCCCAACCAATACCTTTATGATGTTACATTTTTGGACAAAGATTTTAGAAAGGTTCTCACAAAAAGTTAAATTCTATTTTTTTAATAGCACATAAATAATAAATGTGCTTTATTCTTTTTATGAAAAGATTTTTACATACAATAACAGCAAAACCTTAATTAAATTGAATATATAGTATAACTTCTTTAGAAATTCGATGTTAATCTAAGGGAAGATAGGAAAAAAAGCTGTTTCAAACAAAATTGACACTAGAAAATATAAAATTAAAATGAGGAGCTGGACAGACTATAAAAAATAAACAGTTTTAGAAAGTACTGAGGTCTTTATTCATCTTTATCATTTGGTGGCCCTTATCCTAATTTATTCATATTTCTACTTCTTCACGATATTAAACTAAACTAAATAGAACTAAAAAACACTATTTAAGCGCCTGCTAATCATTAGAAACAAAGAACATCTTCTATGTTAAGTTATACCAAAGAAGCAACAGGGGGTCGGAATTTTGCACGATCAATGACCGTAATAGGGTCGCTCCCTATCTCATGGGATTTAATACTCGGAATATAGGCGGCATTCAACAAGTCCAAAGAATTTGAAGGACTTTTTAAGGAACCTAGTATAATTGTAAACGAAGTTCTCACGTTCAGTTTGTATCTCCCTCGCGTAGGTAATATTTTATGTTATACAATCTGTTGGAGAAACTATAGTGCACGTACATTAAGCTATGACGTTGAGCATAATCTACAAACATGCGACTGAAATTTAAACAAAATGAAATAACTAAAAAGGATTTGCGAATCTTACCTTTAAATGTTGTTTCTCTTTTCAGAGCAACTCAATAATAGTTTATATTTCTAAAAACTAAAGTGATTATAATATCACATTAAAAAAAAACATTTATGAAATTAAAACTAGGTACATTTAATCTTACCTGAAACATGTCAACAGACCACTACAACTGGAATTTCGGAAGAGGCATTGACAAGAATACTGGAAACATTGCTGAAAGGAAGAAAGATAATAAAAGTTATAATAATATGAAAAATATCAAATGCTTTTGATGATTTCCACTGAAGTTGTCGCAATGGATGAGAAGTTGTGAAGCTGAATGTGCACGACTACATGAAGATACTAGAAAAATTGAAGCTCTTCGGTTATTTTTAGATAATCCAGGCCTCGGCTGGTATAGTTCTATGTCCATAAAATACATTATCGTCCTTGAAAAACCCCTTGAATAACCCAATTAATAAAAATTATTAATAATAGCTTGGACCCTGATCCCGATACCGGTGGGCTACATTTTTTAAATTTTTAAATAATGTTTTGTTTTTTTTTTTGTATTTTTTTGTAAGGAATATTTAAAAACATAATTAATTTGTATAGAAATAAAAAAAATAAAAAATAATAATAATAAAAAAGCTAACATAAAAACGATTAATGGTGTAAAACAACCAATAGGAATGATATACCTTAAAGAAAAAAAAAATCGAAATTGAAAAAAATAATGAGGTATTTGTGATAGATGGAGATAATTTCGATTATGATTTCTTAATAGGATTAGAATGCATTCAAAAATATTAGCTAAAATGAAAAAAATTAAATTACACAAAAAAAACTTAACAATAAAAATTAAGGAAAAAGTAATACTAATAAACTAAAAATAAATCCTGGCTTTTCAGTTAGTAGTGGTCCTAGAGGAAAATAGAAGTGAAACATACGATAAGTGCAAAATAAACTTTAATTAGCATATAGAACAACGAAACAACGAACGAACATATAACGAACTTTAACATTACAGTAAATGATCTTGACCATCAGAAACAGTCACAAATAAATTAATTAATTTGCAAGTCTCGAACACTCTTTGCTAAAGATAAATAGGATATAGGAACAGTGAATGGCTATGAAGCGCATATAAATTTATTAATAGATAAATATTGTAGCAAAAGAATCGGTCTACAATTGAAGATAAAAAGAAATAGAAAAACAAACTATCGAAAAATATAAAAAAAATATGTGATATTGTGAAATTGTGTTATTGTGTTTATAAAACAAATCCACACATTTAGGTCTAGCTGCTAACCCGTTTGAGATGATGTCTATAGATACCATTGGCGGATTTGGTAGTTCACGTTCTACAAAAACGTATTTGCACCTATTCGTGGACCACTTCAATAATTTGACTTCGAAAACTCAAAATTCCAGTGAATGTATAAAGTTTATTAACAAAGTTCCAATGGGAAATAAAATTGGCATGATTCTATCAGATCAATATCCGGGTATAAACTCGAAAGACTTCAAATACTTTTTAGATAAAATAAATATACCAATCGTTTTCACCCTTAATGTTAATTGCACCCTTTTCAAATGGTTTGAATGAACTATTGAACCAAACGTTAGCGAATAAAATTAGATGTAAGATAAATGAGAGGACAAATAAATTAGCAGGGACAACTATTGCTCATCAATGTACCAAAAAATAAAATGAATCAGCACACTGTGACAGGATTTTTACAAAATATTTATTTGTAAGGAAAAAGTGTTAATTATATCGGAAGAATTAAAACAAGATATAGTAATTTATAGCAAGATTGTCGTTGGAGAAAACTATGAAATCACACAATTATAATAAGTAGTAATTTGAAACAAACAGAAAAAAAATGCGAGTTAAAACTAGGAGACTTTGTGTACGTGGAAAATGGAAATCGATAAAATTGAAAAAAAATGACGAATTAAAAATTGGACCTTATAAAGTTTTAGGAAAAATGTCAAACTCAATTTACAGAGTGAACACAGGACACCAAAAAATATAATCAAATCTATTTTACGCTATAAAACTTGTACCACACTAAGAAAAACTCAAAAAAACAATGTTGTATGTAGTTATATGCTGTGTTGTTGTTATTGTATATCTGTGGTAGAAACTAAGCGTACGTACTAAGCTATGACGGTGAGCATAATCTACAAACGTGCAAGTGAAAGTTAAACCAAATAAAATAACTAAATAGGATTTGCGAATACTAGCTTTAAATGCTGTTTCTCTTTTCAGAGCAACTAAATAATAATTTATATTTTAAAATCCTAAACTGATTATAAAATCACGTTATATAATTTTAATGGAGTTGAAGATTGGTTTAGCAAAAATTTTATAGAATGACGTAATTCTAATTATTTTTTCTAAGATTCCTCCCGAACGCAACGGCACTCAGCAGCCAGATTGGCCTAATATATTTAGATAGTCCAGAAACACGCCAGAACACAATTAAAATAATCTCATTTATTATAATATTTTGCGATCTATGCTGTCAGCTCCCAGTCTATAAATTTGAAAGTCGATTTTCAATCATTATAATTGAACCACGAAGGTAAAGTCCACAGAAAAAATTGATGAATATTTAAGAAATCTTGATATATATGGATAATTAATAGTTTAAATAAATTAAGTTGATTTTTATCGTAATTTCGTTTTGTACACAATTTTTTTTTCAAATAAATCATTTTTAAAGCTTTGAACACCGTTTCACTTTTGACGTTAACTGTACTTTCTGGAATCGCGCAACTGTTACAACGATCGCGTTTCTGCTCGTTTAAATTGATTTGTGGTGTAAACTGCCTCACGCTTTTATAGTAGTATTCGGGGCATGGTGCTGGGGCTGAAACGGTATAGCAGAGAACTCCTCGATGCCGTGTTGTAAACGCATCGTGTTTGGACTCATTGGGTTCCTCTCGATGAGCTCTTTGGTACTAGGTAGCGTACAAGTCTTTACAGAAACTTTCCACGCTTCACAGTTTCGTTCAGTTCTCCTATAAAAAGTTTATTGGGCAGTGATGGCCGTTTGACAACGGCCCCGACTTAAATACCGAGTCATGTGTACTGGTTGGGATACCAACCCAGGCAGGTACTTTACCCACTTTGCGCAATTTATTTTATTGCCACTGTTCTCAAACTGTGCGGATTGTGACCACCCGGTTTTAGTGAGGTAAAAATCCCATACTGCCTGGTGTTATCCCCAAAGACCAGTCGCCTTTTGAATGTTTCATGAATAATTACATGACACAATGTCAAGGTCACGCTGCAGAGTCAGTGTCGGTTTTCACACTTTGTTAAATAAATAGAAGATTAAAAAACAATGTTGCTAAATGAATTCAGTGAAAAGATCGGCAGGTCTTTTTAACCAAATTCGAGGATCAATCCTTACTTGGATACCGCGTGGTGCATTTCAGCCCACTACCTCTCATCTCTGTGGTCTGTGTCTCAGCAGTGAGCATATTCTACTGGTTATTTACTAGTTTTGAACTACAACGCATCTTTAAGTCACGTTTTTATCTAGCGTGCAGTCGCGACTCGCATATGGGTCTCAGGTATGTATTTAGGTTATAGCTACTTGGTATTAACAAGATGATTGTAAAAACTTATTTTTTTATACAGATTTTAGAACCGTTAGAAGATCACTCGTCTGGAGACAACACTGGGCCTATCAGCCAGGCTGTGATAGATTTTAGACCAAGCTATTTAAATTAAAAGCGACCAACGGCTTAACGTGCTTTCCGAGGCACGGAGGAAACTCGGTATGTAATGGGTGGTCACCCATCCACAGACCCACCTCGGCAAGCACGGCTTATCCTAAAGATTGACCCGAGCGGCTGTTATTATGTAGCCACGAGCTTCTCAAAGTAAAGAAAGAGTATATTAGAGGAAATTTAAAAGTGGTGCCTGTTACAGAAAAAATGAAAGGAAGTCTTTTATCTTGGTATGGACAATTGGACATGTAATGAGGAGAGATGAAACGCATGCGACTAAAAGAGTACTGGACATGAAGATAGATGGAGAGGAAGAGGGAGGCCAAAGAAAAGGTGAATGGATTGTGTGAGGAATGATATAAAAGAGAATATAGAAAATGATGCCGTGACGTCTGACAGGGAAGAATGGAAGGATAAAACTTGTTGCGCCGACCCCAAAATAAGGAAGGAAGGAAGGAAGATGATGACACTATATCAGCAAAAAAAATGTAAAATAATTTAAAATGGCGTATTCTAAGCTAAAAACAGACTTGTAATTGAGAAATTAGGTTACAGCCTGTTCTATAGAAAAGTAATCTGTTGTATCCTACTTTCTTACAACTATTATAGTGAAGAATGGTAGACTTGAAAGTAAAGACAGCTGCGTCGTTGTTAGAGGGTGCTGAATATTATGTATTACTATCAGTAAATGTAAACCCAATAATATTTTGTCCGGCCTGAAAATCGAAGCTAGGACCTCATGCGCGAGAGAATCCAAAAAATTAAAAGAGTAAATGGTTATACATACCTATCTGACAACAATTCTCAAAACAGAAAATTATAAAAAAAAAACAAAGAAAAGCGAACAAATTTGAAAAGTCAATTAAATGGCTTAGCCGGTTTTGATAAAACATGTCTAATTGTGATATACACATCATGTCCTTTCATTTGATACCCCACTTGGGTATATTTGAAAATATTCGATTATTCATCACCACTTTCACCCCCATGTCTAAAATGGCTGAACTGATTTTGATAATACAAGTGTAATTGCAATATATACATCACTTGCTTTCATTTAATACCCCACTTGGGTTTATTTGAAAATATTTGATTTTCCGTCCCCCAAATCTAGTAAATGGCTGGTCCGATTTTGATGAAACATGTCTAATTGTAATATACACATCATGCACTTTCATTTGATACCCCACTTGGGTATATATGAGAATATTCGATTTTCATACCCATTTGCATCCCACAAAATTAGTAAATGGCTACACCGATTTTGATAAAACGTAACTAAGAACCATCGCCAAGAAACTAGCTTTCAAATAAAAAAAACTGCATCCAAATCGGTTCACT
Source organism: Noctua janthe (assembly GCA_910589295.1). Taxonomy (NCBI): domain Eukaryota; kingdom Metazoa; phylum Arthropoda; class Insecta; order Lepidoptera; family Noctuidae; genus Noctua; species Noctua janthe. Next base: position 12,615,023 of record OU342552.1, read on the forward strand.
CGTTTAAGAGCTACGGTGCCAGAGACAGACACACACACACAAATTGCGGTCAAACTTATAACACCCCTCTTTTTGCGTCGGGGGTTAAAAGATAAAATAATGGTCTATATTATGTGTATTGTGAAAAGGAATTCATTTTTGTTAATTTCTCTTACGAGCTGCATTTTTGTTACGGTTTCATTCTTGTTAAGATGGTCATTTTTAAAGGTTTTCATCCATTAATTAATGAATTCTCTGATTAACCAGAAATATATTGTATTACGAATGAATGAAATGATGCATTGCAATATTTGGAATTACAGTTTCCTTCATAAAGCTGAAAATGTGATAGACACTCAGACGTACAAGACGATATTCATGCGTCGCTCTTGCACGAGAAACACAACCACTTAAAGTTTATCGCTATTTTCTTCAATTTATATTCAGAATATTTTAATATACTTTAATATTAACTTATTGACCGCCACGAACGTCTATGGACGTCAAATCAAAAAGTGCTCACGACGCCTCGGACGGCATGACACGTCGAAAATAACACTTTTTTAAAGCGCTAAAGATTTGACGTTCATAGAAGTCCGTGGCGCTCAATAGGTTTGAGCGGGTTAACTTATATATTTATGAGAGAGACCAACCCTTTACAAAAGTGCATCGTGAACCGCTAAACGGTTACACCAGGTTAGTCTGCAGCTGTCGGCTGGCAGCGACGGACGTCCAAAGCAGGAGTATGCACAATTTATTCGTTCCACCGAAGCACGATAGACAAAAACTTAAACTAACCACCTGATTTACAGTTACCCTAATTATTCAGTTGTGGGTGTCTTATTCCTGTACCTTCTCGCTTAAAAATGACATTGAGCCACACCTGGGACTGCTATCGACCCGAAAACGTTTGACTGTAAATTTTCTCCCGGGCGTACGAACTTAAAATGGGGCTGTTACCACAGCGCGGTTCAGTACATATTATATTCATAATTTTAAGTAAATATTGAGTAAATTTTTTTTTGTCTGGACGCGCAGTAACAGGAGTGTTAGCGGGCGAGATAGCCGGCGTGGTAAGAGCGCTCTGGTGGGCGCGGTCTTGTGACCACAAAGCATCGCGAATTGTATGTCCCAGATTATGTCCTCCTTCTATAGTGCCATCTGAGTGTCAAAACTTGCAGCCACAGTGACCCCTGCTCTGCCACCGACGACGGCGAGAATGTGGCTTAGTTTTAGGGCAAAAAATATGATATCATGCCAGAAACAAAATTGGGCTGCGTGTTCCATTCTTGACCTCAAGGAATCGTCAACTTCCATATTTCCCTCTGTGCGGTGCATTTATTGACAACACTCTTAGATGATAAGAGCGTCGAGTGTTGATGATCTTGACTTTTTCTCCAGTGTCTCAAAACTAAAAAAGTATCATATAAAAACTTCTTTCTAGATCGATGAAACTTATTCAATCTTATCATAATTCAATCCGACAGCTTACATTTTACTTTCTCTTGGTCTACTGTATCTTGTGCTACCCTAATATCTATACTTAATATTATAAAGCTGAAGAGTTTGTTTGTTTATTTGGTTGAACGCGCTAATCTCAGGAACCACTGGTTCGATTTAAAAATTATTTTAGTTTTGGATAGCCCATTTATCGAGGAATGTTATAGGCTATAAAATTTCACTCGGACGAAGGTCGCGGGCACAGCTAGTAATCAAAAAATTAAATGGGCCACTTTCACTGACTGTCAATTATCTGTATATAAGGTCTATCTTTTCATACAAGAAATATTTTAAGAGTATCTTCTATAAGTCGTAAAGTCGCCAAAGCAACGAAAAAAAAAATTATCTGAATGTTTTTTTTTAACAAAATTATTATAATTCAAAAAAATTTTGATACTTTTTGCATAAAACCTTTACTCCCATATTCTAACAATGACAGTAGGTAAATACGACATAGTAAACTACAGTAATGGATGCTTAAATATAAGGAGCCAGTATTTATTTTGTGGGTCAAGTAATTTTAAATTATTATTTTTTTATAAAAAAACATACTCAGATAAAAAAATCCCTTGAAATGACTTTGTTATAGCCGTTTGATGATTCCCTGAAAATATTTCGTGTATGAATGCTTAGACCCTATACAAACTGTAGGTTCTCTAAAGAAATAAAATAAAAAGGAAAAAAAATCTGGAAAATTTCATGAAAATATTTTTTTCTGGGTACTTACTTTTCATAATAAAACGAATCGACACATTAAGAAAATGTAGTGTATTTAAAAATAATTTAACTGGTTTACGTATTCATAAGAATCGAAACAAAGAAACCATTGAATGAACAATTCCTTAATGTAAAGATACATTATGAAATTGTTCATTTCAATGCAAGTGTTAAAGTTAGCTTCGAACTTTATTGTTTTACTCCCACTGGAATTATATTCAAGATACTCGACCGAATAGAAATTACCACCTGGTATTTGAAAATGAGTATACATTCCTGAAACAATGAAAACGTGGGTGGGTCTGTCAGTCACCTGTCTCGATACCTAATAGTTAATTGACCAGCGAATAGAGACCAATATTCTGTTCGAACAATACTTTTACCTCCACGGTTTGCATTGTTCAAGAGCATTGTTATAAGCTGTGAATTTCAGTCATAGTGTCTAATAAAGAATTTTGTTGGGAACTAAAATACTTTGTTGGATACTACGGCTGAAATTCAATCCCTCCAAAAACATGAGAAAGTGGTGGCCTGACCTATACTGGATAATTGGATGCATCTATTGAAAAGATTAGGACTTAGATGGCTGCCACGTTCTTTGAAACTGGAATGGGAAAATATGGATCTTTGCGACTCCATCTGAAGTAAGCAGTTTTCGGTTTAGACTTTTATTAGCTTTGAATACTTGCCGATTAGGGTCGATTGTTTAAAAAATTATGCGCCCTAAAGTAAATGTATTTAATTAAGTTAGTTCTGATCTAATTTTATCTATATGTATTCAAGAACTGCTGGACCGATTTTACTGCTCGATTTGTTGGATTCGTCTCCGTTGCGAATAGCAGAATAACCATTAAAATATTAAAAAACAAAAAGAAGGAAAAAAAAGAGGAAGAGATGGAGGGAGCCCCCCTCCCACCATCTCTTCCTCTTTTTTTTCCTTTTCGCAGCGATGGAGGGTGCCCCCCTCCCACCACCTCTTTCTCTACCTACCTACCCTACCTACCTGTACCTGTAGTGTAGTAAAAACTATAGAGAGGTAGTAGGTAGGAAAAAGTGCATTGCAACGTCGGGGCACACCTAATTTATTATAAATGCAGAAAAATGTATATTGGTTACTCCTCTAGTTATTCACAAGCGGCTAATAAAAATTGTGAGTAGCGAATTAAGTATTAATGGTATTCTCACGCCAGGAAAATGCTCATGCGTTTCACAGTATGGAGTAATCAGAAGTGCTCGAGCAGGCTCGGTTAAACGACCACTTGTAGAGCCTCTTTCGCGGCGAGTCGTTGAGCCTTTAATATGACACGACACTTTAAACTTGTTTACCTTCATGAAGATCTTTCAACGTGATTAAAGCATAAAAACACACGGGTTTTGTAAAAACTTGCTAAAATATCTTAGTTTGCTTGGACTTTATTAGAAATTTGACATTGTTCATCAAAGTGTGTCAAAAGCAATTTACGTAAAACAAGAATTTCCATAGTATTAGTATTTTCTTCCTGGCTTCAATTTATTATTATTCCTCACGACAGGATGGTATGCCAATAAGTTTATTCCTATTTTTAATATTAACTGTAACTTTCATATTCGGTTACTGACCCAGGGAGATACCCGTTGAGACCACCCGACTAACATTCACTCTTACATTGTTCTTAATGAAATTATATTTTGTATTCCCTAAACAGTAGTCGGTGTATAGGTACCAGAAAGGATAATCTTCTGATATCTGAAGTCCTAGTACCAAAATAAATAAAATGTCTGGAAAAACTTTATTTCGAAGCAGAGGTAATGGCGCCTTATACAATATTTTTTTTAGTATAAAAAAAATATTGTATAAGGCGCGGTTTCGCATAAACCTGAAAATAGTTTGTTCAGAATAATTAACTGAATCGATTCCAATAATTTTTAAACCATATTAAATTTTAAAAAAGGTTACAAGTTGAGTTGAGTTGGTTTGTGATTAATAATTATTAAACCAAAAATATTTAAAAAAGGTTACAAGTTGGACACCGAGCGACACTAAGTACCTATCGCAATCATTTGGGTACCTACTGCCAAATTATTATTATCAATGAGCTCAAGACGACGCTGGAAGCGAGCGCGCTATGGTTCCGCGTGGTGACTACGTTTTTGTGCGGACAACCAGGTAACAGAACAAGCTTATAACTTTGTGATTTTTCATGATACATTTTTGTAATTTTGTACGTAGATTCTTTACATAAAAATAAAGGACACGTGTTTCAGGTTTCGCACATACTAAAACTAATGTTGTAGATAGGTTACGTTCAAAGGGGATAGCGGTGGCTAGGGTGAGTGAGCAAACGAAGTCCTTGTCATCCCTTTCGTGTTAGGTTCCTGCAGACAGAAAATATGCGAATATAAATTATGACTTTTAATTTTATGCGTCTCAGTATACAACCGTCCCAACTGGTCCCGACGACATACCTCCTCTAAAATATGAGGGTTTATCACAATGTGTGATTGAAACTTTAATAATGACATGGATGGGTAGGGACTTACAGGGTTTGGGAAGATCGATATTTATCTATCAAGTTCAAGATATAATTATAGATTACTTGCGACGGTCTTCTTTTCACGAATTATGTAAAACAGTTGATAATTTCATGAAATGTTAGCTAGACAATAAAATATTAATTACAGGTTTTACATAGATTAGCACAAGACAATTTTATATGGTAAAAAGGGTAGCAAGTAAGACGTTTGCTGTAATTACCAATAGATTGATTATTTGAAACCATTTATGTAATGAATAAGTTCTTACCACAGCCTTGCGGTGTTAACAGAGTTTCGTTTGTGTTTCAAGACTTAATTGAATCTCTAATTTTAATTATTTCTCGTATTTATTACGAAAATATGGCAAGGTAGAATTGCTTTGTACTAAACTTAATTACTGACTTTTATTTGTATAAACTCTTCTTATTCTTCAGACGATTTATTTAAGAGTGGAGTGCTCTCTCTTAGTCATTTTTCTCATTTATCCGATCATGGATCTCCCACATCCAACTCCAACCAGGTCGTCAATCTACCAAGCTCGTGGTTCAATCTAAATATTTCTCAATATTTTTTGTAACCTGTTTAAAAATACGATTGCTTTTTAAATTAAATAACTGCGGCACTTTAACGAAAGGAAAAGAAACGCTCCAGCTGGTCAATGAGTAGCAACAGGTACAAACATTAGGTGAATGTTTGCAAAAAACGCACGACACCGCTGTGTGTGTGTGTGTGTACTTTAGTGTTGTTGTTTTTGATACCTGTAAAAGGTTTGTTATGCTATCGTTTCATTTTCATAATTAAGAAAAGCGGAAAATGGTTTGGTAGAACCGTGATATTTTAGAACTACACTCTTTTTGTAAATAATCTATACTAATTATGTAAATAATATCGAGGTAAAATTTGTAAGTTTAGATGTAGTATTTTTAAAATTCTTTCACTACTGGTAAGCTACATAATTAACACCAAGCATCATATTTATAACGTTCCTCGAATTAATGCTCAAATATAACGCGAATATAAAATTTTCAGCTAAAGTAATGTCGGCTAGGACCTAGGCTCAATTCAAAAATGTTAGTCAGTTGTTAAAAATTGAATACTCAATCCGTTGCCGAGTGGACGGAGAACGCAAAAAAGAACAATGAATTCATTCTAATTATCCCAGTAGATTGTGGACCAAGGGTTAAACAAATATTTTTTTGTTGTACAAAAAAGGATCCTCACAGTAAACAATTAGCCACGCCGCGTTCCCGTCGAACGCAGACGACCGTTTTCACATCTGTGTTTGTCGCTGGCATAACACCGATAAAAATCGGGTCTGATTGGTCAGATTCGCTTGCTTCGTTGGATGTCGAACCGTTTTTATTGGGACGGTTATGTTGAAATAACGTGTATTCTATTTTTTTCGTTTTATTGCCATAATTTAGTGAAGGTCAGCCCAACGCGATCACTTTAACTTGAGTTTAAAAAACGGCTCAAATGATAGATTTTAGAAGACAATTTCAAACTCATAGGTAGAGAATTTATTAAGTTTTTAGTATGTGCAATACTAATTTTAAAATTTAGATAGGATTACGAAAACTTGCCGCTTTGCACGAGTGGCCGCCCGAAGAGGCCATAGGATAAGAGCAATGTGGCCAGCCCAAAAAATCACTGTAATATTTATTATTTGTTAAAACATAAAATTATAGACATAAACAAAATAAATGACGGCGATAGCATACGAGTATCTAGTACCTCCCCGAGTTTTGAAATAAGCACAACTTCAATCCATATAATTATAACTTCAACTACTGTATTGTGCTACTGCAGATTCTGCTATTTGTTAGAGTCATAATTTTATCAATAATTATTTTAAAATATTCTGAAACTTTACTTAATTATTATAACAAACTAAAAGACTTAAATCAACAAAAAACTTAAACTTTAATGAGCGAAAGCATTGAATATATTTCGGAGAAAATACTATACATCATCATCATCTGCCTAGTCTTTTCCCAACTATGTTGGGTTCAGCTTCCAGTCTAACCGTATGCAGCTGAATACCAGTATTTTACATGGAGCAACTGCCTATCTGACCTCCACAACCCAGTCAGTACTGGGTAATACGATACCCTTCGTAAGACTGGTTGTCAGACTTTCGGACCACAGACTGCCTGTAGCGACTGTCAATGATCTAAAAATGACATCCGGGACCAACCACTTAACGTGCTTTCCGAGGCACGGAGGAAACTCGGTATCTAATGGGTGGTCACCCAGAAAATAAAAAAAATAAAATACTATACAAACAAAGCTAAATAGATAAGTTACAACACACGTAACGCAAGCGTGTTCCCTAGGCCACGTCACCGCTTCACATCAAGCGAGTTGCGGCCAAACACAAGCCAAAAAAACATTAAAAAACATAACATAACATAACATTATTTTTTTTTGTTTTTTTTTATTATTAAAAAAAAAACATTTTGAAAGTAAACAAGTTTGATCAAAACAGGTTGCACCTACCCTGTATTTTTTTTAATGAAACACGCAAAGAAATATTTTCGTGACAGCAGTTGCACGCTTAATCCTCTACCGAATCACAACTGGATGGATGGACTGGATGTTTAATCATGACTATCACTTAGACCTAACTTTTATAAGTAGAACACCCTAAGTGGTTATAAGTTGGCGGTGAACGATCGCATTCCAAACAAGCGAATGCTTATTCTATCCCCACTTTAACCAATTCTTTTTGTGTAAACATAGATAGTGCAGTCTTTGTAGTATTTTTTTTTATTGACTTAAATATCAAGAAACATTGTTCTTGCTTTAAGTTTTTGTATGTGAGATTAAATGTTTGTAAACGCACCCACGATACAGAAGAAATTCCTTGTGTGGGACAACTTTATAAAATAATATATGTATAATACATAGACTAAATCTGGTTCTATGTTAGTTTGCTTCTAAACAGACCTTTCATGAACTGAAAGTACATACGTGTGGTAAGTACTTTCAGTTCTTTAAAGGTGTATTTAAAACCATTTTGTAAAAATCATTCTTTATTTGAAATAAACAATTTATTATCTTTCTAAATTTAGAAAAATGAAGCGGTCAGAGAGGCATATAAAAGTACATTATTTTAATTAAGCTGTACATAATGTAGGCAAAACATGTGCCTTGTGGGGTTTTCCATCGGGGAAAATAACGACGTTTCATAAAAAAAATCAGCCCCATTGAACCACTTTCCAAAAAAAATTCCTGATTCCCGCACTTTATTATTTAAAGAACTTTTGTACTTCATGCTTCTTGAACAAGCGGTTTAGACTGTGCCAGGTCGGTGAGTGAGTGAATAATAATTATTTTTATGAAATAGGTAGTTACATAGCTTACAAAACACTTAATGATACGAAGGTTGTTCACCTTACGAAATCACAGATGGATTTGTCTGCTGCACACCCTGTGATTCCATTGTGGATACAGTAATGCATGACGTGTGATGTACAAGCCGGAACTTGACGTGCTTTGCATTTTAGACAGTTGCTCACACAAGGACATTCTGCTTGATTGGAATTGCCGGTCGCGACATTTGCTCTTAATTTAATTGGTCAACATTGCCATCGGAATATATCTCATATCTAGCGGATTAAATGCCCAGTGTGGACGACGTCTAAGCCTCTAATGGGTGCCATTGACAACTATAATTATTAGAACCTGCAGGAAATTGATTGCAGAATTTCTGACCATTTCTCTGGATTAAACTGGTTTATTGTTTGATGTAACTGTGAGGTCCAGTTACAGTAAATAGAAAACTCTTGAGAAAAATCTATGGGTAGCAAAAGTGTATAAAGGGTGTAAATAGACCCTTAACACATCCGAAAGGCACTGGTTTTTCCCCGTCTTCGCTATCATTTTTTTGTTCTAGACCATACCTGGGAACTTTCTAGTTACGGAGATATTGGGAGTCAAAGTTCCAACTTTTTCTCAAGTTTTTTTTTAAAATACATGTTTTTAATGTAAGATTTTTACTTTACACACCTCCACGACTCCCGTACTATTCAATCCATCAGCATAATGCTTTGAGTGCTTTCCATCGAGTCCTACCGTAAAATGTGATTATTCAACCCAAACTTTTATTTTTATTATAATAAGATTAATTATGTTATTTTTTTATATTCGTATTAGCTATTCTGCTTTTATATTAAAAAAGTCGATTACCAGCAATAATTTTTGCGTAAAGTTACTTAGTTTGATGTACAGAATGCTTGGTTAACGGCTATGTGAAGGGTCTGTTTACACCCTGTATAAGTCAGTAATAAGTAGCCTTAAAAGTTAATTTTATGAATACTCATACTCACCTAGTAGTCAATGAAGTTATCAACAACAGTAAAACTGCCATTAAATCTGCTCCGATTTCACACACATAAAAATAATATTATCAGTTTAGTTGACAATCGCTTACCAACTTAATTTTTTATTTAAAAAATCATACGACGGTATAACGCGATCATTTTTACTGCAAAGGGAAGAGCCCTTAGCTGCCAACGTCCCAAGTTGTTTCAATAAAACAATTTGGTAGCTCCGAGAAACGGTCGGCTGCCCGCAGCAAATTGTCTGACTAGGAAAAGTACTCCAGCAGGCCAGTTATAACCCCTAAAGAGCCGACCTGGGGAACGTTAGGCCCTCACCCTCTTTGTTTGAAATCTGGTATTGTGGACGTATAAAAATAATATTAGGTCTTTACCTATGAAATTGGAGATTTGTATGAACATTTTAAAAACATTTTTTTTTTATTTCTTTTTTATTTTAGCTTATCTAGCTTTTTTATCTTTCCGATTTGACGCAAGTGCTTCACACACAAACGCAAGTGTTTTGACACTAACTCCAAGGCCCGCAGCAAGCTTAGCCGTAGATTGAGTTGGATCCGTTTCCACTACCGCCTTCAATTCGTCGTTGTCGACAATAGTTACCGGCCGACCGCGAGGCTCATTCTTCAACTCAAAATTTCCAGATTTAAAACGATTGAACTAATAATGGACCGTGTTTATGCAAGCAGTGTTAGGCCCGTAGACGTTAATGTTTCGTGTTGTTTGCGCAGCGGTATGTCCACGTAGGAACTCATATTCGAAAATTGTAAGAATTTTCAGTTTTTCCATGGCGCCAAAAACTACCACAATTTCACAAAAACAAAAAACTATCTAAAAACAAATAATTGAATTTGAAATTAAAAGAACACGGCTTTCGAATAAAATTTATTTGAATTTCGAATTGCGCGCCAATCCACAGATAATTAAATCTGAAAATGCTGGTTAGTAAATCTCCAATTACATAGGTAAAGACCTATTATCTTAATTTTGACTCTTATGATATTTATTTGCTGTTACTAGAACCAAAATCGGAGACATGTGACATCTCCCAATGCAAACTGGGGTAGTTGGGGTTGTTATGGGTGTTGCCTACTCCCTCTCCTAGAGGACTATGGCCGGGATGATAGGCTAATTACCTAGAATTATGTGCCCCACAACGAATTACGGATCATATAATTCAAGGGTTTCAGCCAAGAAATGAGACGATTACTAACTATCTATCTACATAATAAAAATTTAAAATGAATTTATTCACAGACAGACGTACTTCGATAATAAAAGCACAATAGTTTCTTTGATGTGATCACTAAGGACGGATTATTTGAAAATTAATTCTGTAAAGGGGATTTAAGAGTATGGATGTTGGTTATTTTGTCGATGGGTAATTTCAAACTGGTAGTCATCGGGAGAAGCCTTTGTCCAGCAGTGGGATGACACAGGTTTAGGGGGCTTGTGCACTACAAGGAATTTTACTATCCGGCAGTCCGATTTTTTACGGTTCGATATGGCACGCCATAAATGTATAATAAAATAAAAATATAATAATAAAAACGTTTATTTATCTCCACAAATTACAAAGTTATTTGAGATATAGTTGACAGGTAGTAGGCAGGAAGTTGTAATTTGTGGAAGATTCTGGAGTCTAAGCTAAGCCTACGCCTGTATTTTGGAACTACAGGCCCCCCATTACATCATAGTTACTGTCAACGTGGAAAGCATTGCGAAATCGGTGACGGTGTGTATATGTATGCGTGTGTGTGTGTATATATAAGTATGTATAGATTTATTACACAATAAGTATTTTTATGAATATACAGTTTGTGCACTATACGTAATTTTACCCGTCCGACATTTTACTTTCCCCATTCCGAGCCGTTTTAAAAAAAAATCATAAGTAGTAGTAGTTCAAATGAATCCTTTCGTCCTGCCTTAATTTGTTGTAGTTTATGTATAACCCAGTACCTTTCACTTATAAGGGGATGAACCCAAAATTCTATTTGTCTTCTACGTCTTCGCACGTAGAGTAATAAAGCAAGCAACTGCCGACGTTCCAAGAAACTCATCATACCTAGCGTAATTACGCCTGCGTGGAGTGTAGTTTCAAAGAGAGCTACCCTAAACTGCGCCGCACCGATCCGAGTAAAGACGGACAAGTGCACAAGCCAATCATCCGGACCGAAAAAATCGGACTGCCGGACGGTAAAATTCCTTGTAATGCACAAACGCCCTAACAGAGTAGTAATCCCGTCGGAGCAAATCCCCAAAGCATTCAATTAAAATTAATAGCAACAGTGTATGTAATTAGTCCGGAGCTGTTTATCACTAATTCTCATAGATAGGTAAAATCCCACTGTAATCCTGAAAGTTGGCGGTTTAAAGCCACCACACGAGCCAATAGCATCGTGTTGAAAGGGCTTTAACTCGGAGTTGACTAACTTCAGAGAACCCAAGCCGCGCCTGACAAGCGTATCGTTAAACCATGTTAACACAGGAAAATTACAATATCGATTATGAAACTTGAAATAGAAGGAAGTAGGTCATTGTATCTAAACCGACTTGTCACGAATTTCACGATGCTTTATGTAGATCTAGTGACTCAGCAGAATTCAATTTTCCTGATGACATTGGTTCACTTGTTGAGCGCCTTGTGGAGTGTGAGGTGAGGGAGGGGTTGGGCGGGGGTGGCTCGTCTACTTATACGTATAACCTACGGCTTGCGAGCGTATTATTCCTTAGTTAGGATGGATGGATATACGTGTATTGTAACGGCCACATCCGTCCTCAGCTAATACGATCATCTACTATTAGATAGAACTACTGAATATTAAGCTAGATGGGTGTTTTGTTGTTATGGGTTGTTACAGTAAAACGAGTAATTTAGATGAGTATATATAAATATAAAAAAGCCTTTTGAGGGTTCCGTACCCGAAGGGTTACCAACAGAACCCTATTACTAAGCCCCCGCTGTCTATCCGTCTGTCCGTCAGCGGGCTGTATCTCGTGATCCGTAACAGGTACAGGTAAAAAAAAATCATAGAATTTGTATTTCTGTTACCAGAAAATAAATTAAAAATTATAGGGAGCTCCTCTACTACTATGGTACGGAACCCTACATGCGCGACTACTATTCGCACTTGACCAGTTTTTAGATCAAGCTATGGTACGAATCATAGAGAAATATAAACCACAACAAACATACAAACTCCTTAAAATAATAAAATTGTATATTCAAACATGAAAACTTCGCTACGTACAAAAGCGTAGCTCTCGTTGTGCTACGGCGTAGCCCAGTGCTACGTTTACGTAGCCTGCGCGCTTTCAAATTGTTAAACGGAGGAGCATTTTCATATTGTGATAACTTTAAGCCATCATTTTTTTTCAGTAGCTTTTAAAAGCGTATGTTGTTTACTTAGGGAGAAGCAAATAAAATACGTTTCAACTATTTTATTTTCGACTATATAACGGGTGATTTTTTAAGAGGTATAGGATTTGTTTTTAAAAAAAAACACAAAAATTTGAAAAAATTGATGAAGTCTTTATTGGAATCGATAGAACGATCAATATAATTTAATGTTTGAAGATGATTTCATGCAAATGCTGGCCGCGGCTCCGGTTTAGATAGCCCATTCGCAAGGCCCAATTTCGGCACACTCTCTCCAACATATCAGCCGGTATATCATGAATAAATGCTTCAATATTGGCTCCCAGTGCGTCAATCGTTGCTGGTTTATCCCTGTAGACCTTAACATGGCCCCACAAGAAATAGTCCAAAGGCGTTAGATCACACGATCTAGGCGGCCAATTGACGGGCCCAAAACGTGAGATAAACTGTTCACCGAAGGCGGTTTATTTTTTTTTGCCCAAAATGGAAGAATTGGACATGCCTGACATGTGGTTTCAACAAGACGGTGCCACGTGCCACACAGCACGCGAAACAATGGCCCAATTGAGAGCCGCCTTCGCGGAAATTGGGCCTTGCGAATGGGCCATCTAAACCGGAGCCGTGGCCAGCATTTGCATGAAATCATCTTCAAACATTAAATTATATTGATCGTTCTATCGATTCCAATAAAGATTTCATCAAATTTTTCAAATTTTTTGTGTTTTTTTTGAAAATCAAGTCCTATACCTCTTAAAAAATCACCCGTTAGAAGGAGATGGCGGGATGAGCTGGACTCTTTCTCAAAGGATTGGCCTACAATCGCACTAGATCGCAAAATGTGGAAAGAGTGAAGGGAGGCCTTTGCCCTGCAGTGGGACAATACAGGCCTATAACAATAATAGTATAATGACTATTTTCTTGCTCCTAACTAAGCTCCTTCATTGAGCAAGAATTCATTTTAAAAAAAAAACAAAAAAAAGTTGAACAAACTCAATAAAATTTCAAACAAAGTCCAGTTAATCAAATTGTTAGGAATATGTATTGAAAGAAAAGAAAAAAATACATAAAATAAATTGCAGTTTGTAACGCTCAGACATAGGAAGTTACTTTAGACTGGATTCTGCTAAAAGGATGCTGGCTAAGCGATTGGATTTAGTGATACAGGTCGCGGGTTCCATTCCCGCACAGTCTGCCTTTGTACAATGTGAATGTTATTTAGAAACAGTATGAGTGTGGTTGAAGATGTCGGCTACAAGTAATGAGATTTCTTTTAGTCGCACACAATTTACTGAAGAAATTCCAGACTGTAACGTGTTTGAACAAAGTTGTTGCAAATCAAGAGCAAAGAGGGCCTAAAAAAAGACAATCTTTTTTCCAAGTGTTTCGTATTTAAAGAAAGACTTTCAACAGCATTGACATTAGCTTTCGATAGCTTGTTATGTCAGTCCTATACAGTTATGGTTTTTCCAATAACGTTATAGCAAGAGATCAGCTACTACAGTACGTTCACAAGTTATTATGCCTTGTGACTATGACTGTAGCTTCGAAATTTTTTTTATATTCAAAACTGCCTGTAATGGTCTAATTGAAGTAAGTAAGCTTAAGTTTGGGTTTGAGATCGGAATAGGTCGAGTTTATTAACCTAAACTTCAAGATAGTAACACAAAGACATCCGTATTGCCATACTAATATCATAAATGCGAAAGTAACTCTGTTTCTTTGTTACCTTTTCACGACTAATTAGCCGTTTGGCTGAACGGATCTTAATGAAATTTGACAAGGAGATAGATTATAAAAATATCTTTTTTCTTTTTTCTCACGCATACACATCAAAATTACCACGCGAAGTCCGGGCAACAGCTAGATTTTAACATACATTGTTACGATAAAGGGGCCGGCCGATCATATAATCTAATTGAAACAAGAGCCAACTGGTTGTTATCTGGTACAAGTAAATGTCAAATATGGCAATTGCGACATTTGTTTCAAGATGTCGCTGAGACATGGGATCATATTTTGCATAACATTTTTCTGATAAATTCTTTATAGTAATATGGTTTATAGTTCTTTATACCTTCAATCTACCAACAAACAGTTATATTCCAAGCATAAAATTTGACCTAAGTAATCACGTGTTTACCCACGTAAAAATAATGTCAAGACCATTGAAGATTCGCCAAAATTTCCTACACAAGTGTGTTTATTGATTTTGCGACATGGTCCCGTTCGCGGAGGCCCGGAGATTCGGGTCCTGGGCTGGGACCCCGCCCTCTGCCTTCTGGCTCTAATCGATGGTTTAAAGCGGTTCAAATTACGAAAACGAGTTATTTTGAAGTTGATTAGTTAAGTTTCTGTTATGGGTTAACCATTGAAATTTTAAAAATATTTTGCTTTCTTTATGCAAAAAAATGTCCTGTGAAGTATTTTGTGTGTACATAAAAAAATGTGATATTCATTTGATTCGCTTTTTTTGTCTCACCCAAAAAAACGGCGTTTCAGTAAAATATTCAAAAAACCGACAATACCTGGTTTTTTTGAGTATTTTGTAAACCGGTTTCCGTTAAGGTTGAAAACATTGATGTGTGATTCTTCAGGTAGATAATTAATAAGAGAAAAATAAACTGGATTTACTCATTCCTCAACTTAATTTAAAAAATTCCGATTGTTACTACGCAGTTCACGACCACGTACTTGTAGGAATATTTCTTGTTGGCGTTGAACGTCAAATGGAAGAAATTAATAGTAATGAACATGGGGGTAAGCCTGCATCTACTTCTGCATATAGCTCAACATGAAGCCTGTATTTTTCGAAGGGCTAGGCAGAGCTTGTGCATAGTAATATATTGAGATAAACAGCGATTAGTGAACGGTGTATTCCAACAAACTCCTATCGATAGAATTATATGCTAAGTAAATTCGGTGCTCTAGTACAAATAAAACATTTCATTTAAATCCTATTGCGCATATTCTTGAATAAACAAACAAAATCCAATTTACAGGCAAAATAAAAATTCTGCTTAGCTTATTCGATATAGAGGATTTTGATACAAGTGGGGAAACTTTTTCATTGCAGCCAGGGCGGAATTTACACCCGAGCCTTACTGCAGCCAGCAACTGGAGCCGTGAACTCGTTTTTCAATTATATACTTAGTAAGAAATAAAATAATACAACGAAAAGTATTTATGGCATTAAAATCATTTTAATTATTGGAACCATACTGAATTATTAAAGGTATAAGTTTTTAAATTGACATGGTCACTAATATTATCATTAACACTGAAAACGGGATACTTACTATGTTTACTATTTGTTTCCAGATCCAGATATAAAATGTGGTGTTTATTAAAGGTAAACAAATTCTGCTGTGTATCATTTTTATCATTGCTTTTGAAAATATTAGACGGTAGATTTTGTTTACCTTTAAAATGTTATTAATATGTAATTTTATTGATTTTACTGTTTTGTGTGTCAGTGAATGTTGGAGATGACGGAATATAGGAGGCGAAAGTTTGTTCTAGCTCCTTTTCAGTAGTTATTGGAGGCGCCAAATCATTATTGACATTTGAAGCAGAAGGGTGCGGTTTAAGGCAAAGCTTCTTAGGATCTGGCTCCAAATTTATTGCTTGTGTTATCTTCGCACTTGTGTTTGTCTTGTTGTGTATCGAGTCTTCGATATTAGATTCTGGAACTGTGCTAGTCCGCCATCCGCCATGATGCTTAAAAGTCAATATATCGGCTCCAGCATCAGCCAACATGTAGCTGAAGTTCTTCTAAAATTATGTCCGGTGTAAGGATCAGTACGTCTTATTCCTAAAAAAATTGCGATTTGCTTTGGCATGTCACCAATTTTGTTCACACCAATAGGTTAAACCGTACATTTACTCTCTTGATAATGATGAAAAAAAAATCTATAAATCCTTTTCTGGAACGTAGAGCTTTGTATTTCTTTACTATGTCATAAAATGGACCGTGAATAGTAAATCGTTCCAGGAGTGGAATGTTGTTTTTTAGTATTGGTGATTTTAACCAGAAGCAATTATCCATGATCTTCGATATATTTTGCGGATATATTACTAAGTTCTGTCGTCTAAATGCACCATTTATTCGTGGTCATTACAACGCAACCTGGATGGAGATTAAATAAAACACACACTTACATAGGTATAGGTTGTTTAGCATACGGAGGTAGTCTAATAGAAATACACAACATGTCGCGAGTAATGCAAGGTGCATTACTCGCGCCATGTTGGCGGATAGATGAGGACAGGACTGACGGTCACTGTCCTCATTATAGATCAATTAATGACCTTTGTTGCTAAATACTGACTATACGGAGCTTCATTCAAAAACATCTCATTGAAATACATTACATTACATTGCATTTTGAACCTTATAGTAGTGCGATAAGAAACACTTTTCGAGGTATTGAAAAAATATTTACAGGATCCATCTAAAGGATGGGGTACTTCATTTTGTTTGTCGGTGAGGATAAAGTGGGAACCATCGATTACCTGCTTATTTCATTTAAATGTATGCCACTTTATATACTTATAGAAGTTGAAAAAAAATCGACGTAATTAATAAAGATAATATTGATTTTACTAATCATTCATAAATAGTTTCCATCAATACTGTATTATGAACAGATACTGTTGAAAAGGGTGAATCCTGTGCATTTCAAAATTTTAATTTGTGCTGTCACTCCGATCGCCCTTAATAATTATTTGTTACTTAACCTACATCAAGTCATTGGTAATTGTGTCAGTTCAAATTAGTTCTTATGAAGTCTTGTTTAAGTTTTTTTGTACTACAGCTGCTTCGGTGTTGAATTTTCACAAATTGCATTTACTTGCGGTATTTAGTGACATACATTGAGGAGCTCGTGGCTAAATAATAACAGCCGCTCGGATCGATCTTTAGGTTAAGCCGCGCTTGCCTAGGTTGGTCTGTGGATGGGTGACCACCCATTACATACCGAGTTTCCTCCGTGCCTCGGAAAGCACGTTAAGCCGTTGGTCCCGGGTGTCATTTGTAGATCTTTGACAGTCGATAGGTAGTCAGTGGCCCAAAAAGTCTGACAACCAGTCTTTCCAAGGGGTATCGTATTACCCAGTACTAACTGGGTTGTGGAGGTCAGATAGGCAGTCGCTCCATGTAAAATACTGGTATTCAGCTGCATCCGGTTAGACTGGAAGCCGACCCCAACATAGTTGGGAAAAGGCTAGGCAGATGATGACGATGATGATGATGTAGTGACATACCTTTAATCATGCCTGTAATCCCCGAGGAGTTAGGCAGACGTGTACCTACAGTACACTAACATCTCTCCAGTTTAATTCCCATGATAGGCACACAGAATGTTTAAAAAATATGCTTTGACAGTCAGGATGTTCTTTTTTTCCCAAGATTTATCGAATCACAGTTGATTACTGACTAAAATATTATCGTTCATCCCTAAATGGATAGAGCTCTGGAGCTGAAATCAAATCGGCTTAAACAAATTCCACTTCATCAATCGTTGTTCGTACATTAATTAATGTGTCTAATCGAGAGCAAATATCCGTTAGGGAAAGGCTTTTCAATACGTATTTGTATCGTTATAGGGATAATTAATAACCTGTCCTTGGATCGTGAGGTTGACGAGATCAGACGCGTCACCTTTGTGATGTTTATATAAGAACTCATTTCGAATTCATTTATCGATGCTCTAAAATATATTTATAGATCGTAGAGCTCTGTACGACGCTGCTCAAGCAATCGATTCATCATATTTATAAAGATTTTTTTGAAATAAGCAAACAATATTTTAAATTAAGGGTGCTCTTACGAAGGGTACAACCTTCAACTAACTAATCTGTGTACTCGAGAAAACACAGAACTATAATGAATGTACCGTTTGATATATTATTATTTTTGTTCTTGACAAGCAGCGCCACCTGAGATGCAAACTCAAAGTGGTCAATGACATACCACATTTACAACCGCCGCGGTTCCGAACGAAAGCCGAACACAAAGACACAACTTCGACAATAGTCATTCATCAGTCGTTTGTCTAACAAAAATACGGCTTGTGACTCTTGTCGCTTTACTAGTGACAGCCAGCAACACTATTGGTGTTGTGATCTACGGTCGATGGTCGACCGTAGATCACACGATAATGTCATAAAATTGAAGATACACCAGATCAGTCGCTGCAATCTGTTATAGTGACTGGGGCGGCGTTGACACAACAGTTTTCTTTTTTTTTGGTAGTGCCATCTTGCAGGTCAACCTATGAGGCTGGCCTCTGCTTAACCGGACTATCCTGTGAGTGCCTTGAGTGTAAGGCCTCCAGCCGGGGGCAAAAAACTAAGCGACAGCGCGCTAAGGGCATTCCCTGTGGCCCCTGTGAGGTACGAGCCTCGGCTTAGGTCGTCGCTAAGGAGAGCAGCAAAGCGACAGGCTGGATCTGAGTGAACTACGGATTTCAGTTCGAAAGTGTAATTAAATTTTCTTTTCTAGCAAGTAAATATTATTTACTAGGCACATTTCACAAATTAAATACTCGTAAAGATAAGATACATAATAGTGGAATACTTCAAGCATCTCTGTATGCGATACGGACCAATACAAAAGAAGCGGGGAAAAATATATTATATTGTATTTTTCTCGGTCTGGTCACGTAGTTGGACGCATTTGGTCACGAGGTTAATATACAAGATGTTTTGACCTCCAGATGATATTAATATCGCTTAATTGAACACACGAAACGTTCATGCTTTTCGTCCGATGAATAGGTGACATCCGTGTGTTTTTGACAAAATGTACGTGTACTCGTACATTTTGTCACCAGTGCATGTACCTACTTTTGAAAAACATATTTTTTTTAGCAATGCCTTGTAAGCGTGATTTTTATCCGTAACCTGAAATCTGTATGTAATCGTTACTGATTTTTGCCAATATTATACGTTTAAAATTAACGTACTTATGGATTAACGATTAGCTACACGTTTTAACAAATTTATTCAACATTACCCGGTAATTAAACGGTGATAATAGTTTAATAATTAATTGATACGGTTATTATCAGCGAATTAATTCAGATAACTTAATATCTTCAATTAAAAGTTTTAACGAGTCAGCCAGTTCACAATGTTGACATAGGAGATAGATAGCTATCATAGTATCAAAGTTTCAGTTCTGAAATTATGTCTTTTGACAGAATCTAGTTCGAAAAAATCTTTATCCAAAAGTTCTAATTGCGTTAGAAGTACATTACATAGTCCTGCAGTTCATTTCAGAGCAATATTAACGTTTTACGCTCGATGTCACTAACACTACGTGACTTCTAAATCTATTGCCTAATATAACCCGCTACTATTGGATTTTAAACGCTTAACTTATCACCTAGACTAGAAAAGCTCACAGTGCTATTTTATAACTTTTAATTTTAGAAATAGGCCTAAGAATCCACTAAATAAAAATTCATAAAATTTCAGGAAATTATGGATGAGGCTTAGACAAATAGACAGATCAGTGGCTGCATTCGGAAATGAGTTTTACGGCTAACCCCGAGATCACCTTTTGCTACCACGAGGTTCTCGTTTGAATGACACGAGTCATGCAGCAGCGTCTACGGAGACAACCAATTAGGGAAGTTGTTAAAATCATGTCACGTCACGGTGACTGACGTATTGGAAGCAGGTGAAATGCGCGCGTGTTTACACCGCCCATGACGTGAACTTGGCCTAACTGTACCGAAAGACCTAAAATAGTAAAGGCACTTAAATGTGAAACGTGTCGCTTTGGGAAAGTTGTTTTTATCATGAGTACAATCACGTGTTTAAGTATCGGTCACTAATTACCAGTCGCCCTATATAAATATCATAATCTATTTCATATGATCGAAAGACCTTCGAAATTCTTTTTTTTTTTCAATTACATTAATTACTTGAACAGGCCTCAAAATTGATGAATGCGGTTTATTAAGTGTATAAGAAAGCTTCTAAATATAAGTGTGACGAATTTTTTTTTATTTTTCTCAGCAAACACTTTTGTTGATACCCATATCACGAGAGTGAATAAAAAAGAACTAAACCTCCATCTTCGTGAGTTCGCCATATTGAATTTAGAATGACGTCACTAAGCTAACCATGCATTGTCATCCGACCTAAACGAGTATGCAAAATTTCAGCTCAATCAATTGGGGATAACTGTTTTAAAATTCAGTTGCAAGATTTGTCCTAACCAAACATTGTAAGTGAAATAAAAGCTTGTATTTAAATAGGTGGTGAAAATTATGTTTGAATATTATATTTCGTTCATTCGTAATGAAAATCATATCTGTCGTTCAATACGGGATGGTCGAGCTCTTATCAGTGTAGATACTTTTTCGCGTGAATTATGTACGGATAAAAATAACCTATGTTGTCCTATTGTTGGGCAAAGGTGTTCTCCGTAACTTACCGCTCTTCTGTCTATACCGTTCTCTCCAGCCAAGCACTCATAAAGTCGTCACGCCAGGGTTTTCTAGGCATCCCTCGGCGACGTTCAGTCTTATTCTGGCCCACTGAGTGACGACTCTGGCGCATCGGTACAGGCATGGCCTGCCGAACCCCACTTCAATGTAGACACACATGTAACAATTTAAATCTTTGACTATCCAACACCACGATAACTCTAAACCCTTATTATTATACTAGCTGTTGCCCGCGACTTCGTTCGCGTGGAAATTTTGGTGTGTATGTGTGAGACTGGCTCGTTAGTCGAGTGGTCGCAAGCGCTACTACTAAGCCTGGAGATGGATTCTCGGGTAGAGCAAAGTGTTAAAAAAATATAATTATTTCAATTACATAAAACCCCTTCCCTTCGGACCGCGAAAGCGAGTAGACGTAAGAACGTCTACTTATTTTTATTTTATTCAATTTAATAGTATATTTTTGTTAATAAACGCAAAATTAATTCGTATAAGTACCAGGCGCGCATAAATACGAAATAGTGAACCCGAACGTAACGTGCGCGAGTGACAAGGAGAGCAACTTAGGAGAACGCAATAGACCGGCGGTGCCAAGCAGCGCACCCGCACGTGACTAAGCGATCATTCAACGCTCACAGCCATACCACCAGACGCTGGGTCATACTCGTTGCTTGCCATAATTCATGCGCGACAGTGATTAGCGGGCAACTATTTTGTGTGGTACAAACTAATTTTGTGTAAACAAATATTCTTTATGGCTCAAAGAATGTTTAAAACACCACCAAAAACTCCTCTAAATCAATACCTGTCCCGGTCAGAATCTGACATCCAAAAATTATATTATGCAGACACCAGCATACAAGGAAATATAACACAGCGAGCCAAACGCAGGTGCCTATTAGGTGGGGATACTGGAGAAGATTTAGATGCATTTAATAACGAGATTTTACACCGGTAGTTTTTAAAAGGATGCTTGATGAAATGATTAGTGGCCAAAATTCCAGGCTAGATAAATTAGAGAACCATATCATTGAGATAAAGAATACACTACTCTGAGATTAAGGCAACCAATAATGAACTCGAGAAAACAATGACTTTTATTTCGGATCAGTTGCAGTCTGTCGAGGTTAAAATAACGAGTCTTGAAAAAGAACGTGGCTCTATGGCGATCAAGCTATCTACGTTAGAGGAAAAGATAGAATCCTTAGACCGTAACCTCGTTAAAACGTCCATAGAAATACGCAATGTTCCCAAAAGAAATCATGAGACAAAGATAAGGTTGTTTGAGACTATGTTGCACTTGTCTAAACACTTAGACGCTGACGTGGGGCTAACCAGTATTCGGGATATAACCAGACAACCGTCTAAAAAGGAAGCCCTGAGATCAAATATATCAGTTGAGTTTTCAAATACACTCGAAAAAACTAAGTTCCTTACTGCTGTCAAAAACTATAACAAATCGAATGCCAGTAATAAGGTAAACTCCGCCCATCTTAACTTCAACGCC
Organism: Noctua janthe; assembly: GCA_910589295.1. Classification (NCBI taxonomy): domain Eukaryota; kingdom Metazoa; phylum Arthropoda; class Insecta; order Lepidoptera; family Noctuidae; genus Noctua; species Noctua janthe. The sequence goes on from OU342552.1 coordinate 12,637,418, forward strand.
GCACAAAAAACACCTATCTACATCGCGGAGCAGCTGACCTCACTCTCTAAATGGCTGTTTTATTTAGCTAGATTATACGCCAAGTCACATCAATACAGCTTTTGCTGGACATCGAACGGACGTGTGTTTCTCAAGATGGATTCGGATAGCCAATCCATAGTGGTTAAAAATGAAGAACAACTGAAGCAGCTGCCCTTAACCAACAATGCATGAATGACTGCGTAACTATAAGTTCATTTACTATTATTTTTGTTTAGACTCACTATTTTCAAATTCCGTTTTTCTACCTTTGTTTTTTAAATTACATATTACTATGGCATGTTTAACTTATATACTAAAACATAACATACGAACACACCACTACATCATCTTCACAACTCATTCACAGTACCCTACACACCTTACATTCAAACAACCACTAAATCATTTCAATAATTGGTTCGAACAAACACTCTGTGGTCATACATGGTGTCTATTCACTTACCGAAATAATATACGGAATTATATTTCAATGCAGTCACAATTAAACTTATCACTCTATGGAATACTAATTACCCTCGCTATCACCACAATTTTGCCCGTATTTAAAACTTTTCAATGGCTAACGACATTAACCAAGTAATTGAAAATATTGATCAGCTCTCTGTGTCAATAACTCATACATGTACTTCTGAAGATACACGTTCGATACTATTGCATCCGCACAAGTATATAAAAATTCTGTCATAAAATATTCGATCTATTACTCGTAACTTTTTAGGTCTTCAAATGCTCTTACACCGCATTTCTTTTGACTGCGATTTGATCGTATTGACCGAATGCTGGCTAGCTTGTGCTAGTAACTATAATATTCCAATCATGCAAAACTATAATATATTTAAGACTTCTAAACATAAAAACCAAAGTGATGGTGTTGTGGTATATCTCAAGTCAAACTTGTTAGCTACCTGTGAAGAACCAGACCTCTACTAATCCGCCTCTGGTCTTATTATAAAGATTGGTTCTGAGGTAGCGATAGTGTGTCTATATCGCTCACCTTCCGCTGACTGTATACGTAGTTTTATAGCTGCCCTCAGTAATGTGCTCGCTTCGCTTCACGCATTCAAATCTGTCATAATAACTGGTGATATAAACTTAGATATAAAATCAAACACTGACATGCGTTCTCACGAATACTTGGACTGTCTTGCTTTTCATGGTTATCTTCCTGCTCATGTTCTTCCAACCAGAGGTGATAACTGTCTATACCACACCATATTAAGAACAAAGCGTCTCGTCTCGTACATTCGTCTATAGTTCTACAATTACCGATCACTTCTCCACCTTATTGTGCATCCAAAATCAAGACTTGAAAATAGCAGCTTGCTCTACAATTGCGAAGTTAGACTATGAGGGGCTTGATGAAATTATAAGGCAATTGGATCTTAAACCTCTTTATGACGAAAGAGATGCTATTACTGACAAACTCGTAAAACTTATTAGTTCTGCCATTTCGGACAATACGATTATCAAAAAAGTTCCCCCTAAAAAAAGGATTTTAAAGCCCTGGATTACACCTGGCTTATTGCGGTGCATTAGGAATAGGGACACGCTTCATAAAAAAGTAAAAAAATCTCCAGAGAATGAAACAATTAAAATAACTTATAGAAGATACAGAATTGTTTGTGTTAGAATTCTAAAGAAAGCGAAAAGACTGTATGATACTCAAGAATTAGCTAAGGCAGGTAATAACCAAAAAACCTTATGGAATACCATCAAACGTGTGACCAATTCTACAAAAACTAAAACCACAGCCACACAATTACTCTCATTGTCACTCTCACCTGCACAATCATGTAATAGCGTTAACTCATATTTTGTTAATATCGGCGCAAAACTTGCCAATGACATTATAAAAGATAGAGGCAATCAAGCTTTGGCTATGCCACAAGATATACACAATCCCTCAACGGCTTCTTCTTTTGTTCTAGACCGCGTAGATCCCGAAGAAATTATTACGGTCATTAAATCGTTGCAGTCTAATGCTGCTTCTGGTTGGGATGGCATCACGCCTTACTTTCTAAAAAAATACGCAGATACCCTGGCACCTATCCTAAGCCATATTTTTAATCTTCGATACAGGTATCTTTCCTACATCCTTTAAAAGGGCAATAATTCACCCAGTTTTTAAGGGAGGGGACGGGAAGGTGCCCAGTAATTATCGCCTAATCGCTGTTCTGAGTGCCATGTCAAAGGTACTTGAACGCCTCATCAATAAAAGACTGGTAATTACCTTGAACATTATGACCTAATATCTTCGCAGCAATTTGACTTTTGCAAAGGTAAATCCACCACAGTGCAAGATTTGCTTATCAATATAGTGCATAACTTAGACAAAAACAAAAGGGTGTTAACTATGTTTATAGATCTTGCAAAAGCCTTTGACTCCGTTCCAATTTCTATGCTCTTAGTAAAACTGGAAAGGATTGGTGTCAGGGGCTTGCAATTAGATCTTTTCCGAAAATATCTGTCGGATCGCGCTCAAATGGTTAGTATAGATACCCATAAAAGTGAAGAGCTTCCCATCTGTTACGGAGTACCCCAAGGAAGCATATTGGGTCCGACGCTTTCTCTAGTTTTTATAAACGACCTATGCAACCTGAACATTACAAATGCTAAGATAGTAACTTTTGCAGATGACACTGCTATAACCTTTGTTGCTGACACCTGGTAGGAACTTGAGAACATAGCACAGTCTGGATTCAACAAAACTCTAAATTGGCTCTATTCTCACTCACTAACACTCAACACCTCCAAAACTAACTTTATTTACCTATTCAATAAGTCCCGCCAATCAGCCAAGATTTCCTGTATCTATTAAAGCCCACAAATACAGGTATCTACAAGGAAATACCTCTTGCCTCTGCCCATCTCTAAGTGTAGTTGATCATATCAAATACTTAGGAGTATATTTAGACAAAAATATTAATTTTAAAACTCAAATTAGTTAACTTACCAGTAGAGTCCGCAAGTTAATTTATATATTTAAAACCCTCCGAAGTGTCGCGAACCCAAATATAATACGAGTAGTTTATTTTTCCCTGTGCTTATCTATAGTTACATACTGTATCACATACTGGGGTGGTGCTGGGAAAACTATACTTAAACCTCTTTAGATCGCACACTGAGCGGTACTAAAAGTAGCTAATTCAAGACCTTTCATGTTCCCTACTGATTTATTGAATAGTAGTTGTAATGTTCTTAACGTCCGACAACACTTCATCCTTGAAACAATTCTCCTACAGCACCGCAAAACCCCTTATAAAATAATAACAAAGCGAAGGAAAGACTTAATTTGCACTGTTCCACAAGTACGCACATCGCTTGTAAGAAGATTTTCTAACTGTTTAGGCCCAACTCTGTACAATAAGTTTAACAAAATTCGCTTGATCAACGGCTTATCTAACTTTAAGCGTAAAAGGATTCTACGTTCATTTCTTCAAAACAAAAGCTATGATGAAACAGAAAATTATCTCAGTAGGTTACAGTGACAAATCAAATTATCTCACTTGACTTCAATCAAAACAATCACACACTCTCTCTTTCACTCCATCACACAGGTACTCTTACATGCGCACTTACCACTTACACACATACGATCATACGCACACATACATACGCACGTATTAAATTATCAACATTATTGTAGCAATAAAAGAAAAAAAAAAAACAACGATTGTCGTAATAATTGTAGTAGTTTTTTGTAACTTTTTGTAAGGGATAGGGACTGTTATTCCTTAATACAGGTTATTCTATAACCTAGCTAGGAAAGCAGAACTTCACCCACCAGATTGTGATTGACATGGTACTAACTTATATGTATAATTTTGTGTATGCCTCATGTACTACAATCTCTTTTTTATGAAATAAAATTTATTATTATTATTATCTCCTTTATTTATTTTTATACATATATGTTACATTTTTAAATATTTCTTTACAAAGTAATATAACAAAAAACTTTTAAAAATATAAAAAATAGTAGCCCGGTATCGGGAACTGGGTCCGAAATACCGGTGGTCAGGGCTCTTGAGAGAGGAACCTACTAACGATACGCGCCGTGTTCAGAAGTACTGCTTTCTGAATCAAGCCCTTGATCCAGCTGCCAAGCGAGAGCATCCTCAGATGTTGGTCGAGGTTATTGGCTATTAAGCCATTGGCCGAGACGACTATCGGCACAATGACTGCTGTACTCACGTCCCACATGTCGACCACCTCGCGAGCCAGATCTAAATATTTGAATTATTTATCTTTCTGTGCTTTCACGAGGTTCTCGTCATGCGGAACCGTTATATCAACAATCATTGCGCGACGCTCCAATCGATCTATCACCACAATGTCAGGTTTATTGGCAACTATAGTCCTGTCAGTGACGATAGATCGATCCCAATACAACGTGATATTACCATTATCGAGAACTGGGTCGGGCGCATACTTATAGTATAGTACTTCTGATTCCACAAGGTTGTACTTCAAAGCAAGTTGCTGGTGGATAATCCTGGCAACGAGGTTGTGTCTATGCAAGTACTCTCCGTTAGCCAGACGAGAACACCCAGAAATAATGTGTCGGATCGATTCTCCCGGACGGTGGCATGCCCGACATATGTGCCATCCTTCACAATGTATTTCCGGTAGTTATTCGTCATCATAACTTCGTCCATTATTGCACAGACAAAACCTTCGGTTTCCCCGAATAGGTCACCGAAGCGCAGCCAAGATACGGACGCTAAGTAGTCTACATCAGGTCCATGTAGGGCCCGGTAAAAGCGTCCGTGAAGCTCCTTGCCCTGCCATACCTCCTTGCGAGCATTAGTGTCTAATACTCTAGGTTTGCGCCAGTTCTCGTTAGCCGGAGAGAGCGGGATGAGGACCTTGTCCACTGAGACCACATCTCGGTGCATCCCCACGTTGACTTCTAGGAAATATTCCCTGAGGCTGCATACCTCACGGTTGTGCAGGTAGCATTTAAGAAGCCACGACCCCCGCACTTCCGCGGGATATACAGTCTCATCACCGACGACCGCGGGTGCTGCATTCGCTTTGCGGTCAGCAGTACGCGGACCCTCCTATCCAGGGCATCAAGTTCCGTCTGAGTCCATTTGAGTATGCCGAAAGAATACATCAAAACCGGCATGACCTAACCATTGAAGGCGCGCACCTTGTTTCCACCTGACAAAAGACTGCTTAGTACTTTATTCAGGCGGCCAAAGAAGCGGTCCCTCAATGATTGTTTCATGTCGGCAGTATTGATACCTAATGCTTCCGACATACCCAAATACTTGTAGGTTTCCGTTGAGGAGAGGGATCTAAGGTGTATGGAATCCGAGAGTTGAGTTCCCACGGTTTCCATAATCTCCCCTCGCTTCACATGCATGACTGCACATTTGTCCACACCAAATTCCATCCTGATGGCGCTACTGAAAGTGTCCGTTACCTTCAGTAGCTTCATCAGTTGCAAATTGTTGGGGGCAAAGAGTTTCAGATCATCCATGTAAAGAAGGTGAGAAATGACCTGACCACCTCTCCTCAACCGATAGCCTAGACCTGAACCCTCAAACAGTGTGCTGAGAGGGTTCAAGGCTAGACAAAACCACAATCGACTCAGACTATCACCCTGGAATATACCGCGCTCAATCTTTATCGGTTCGCTGTTCCCCTGGATCTGTCGACATCCTGGATAGCAAAGGACCTTTCTTCAGTGCCCCATTCATGACATCAGGAAGGTACGCAGAGTTGCATCAACTTTATACAACTCCAGCACCTTCATGAGCCATGTATGAGGCACAGAATCATAGGCCTTCTTGTAATCTATCCAACATGTAGACAGATCCCTTCGGGAGCGGCGAACCTGTTGGCTAATGGCCATATCAATAAGGAGCAGCTCCTTAGTACCGCGGGACCCATTCCTACATCCATTCTGAGAGGCAGACATGATAGAATTACTATCAATATGATGATTGATTTTAGCTCTCAAAATGTATGTAAGAACTTTATAGACCGTTGGTAAACAAGTGATTGGTCTACAATTTTTAGGCTCCGCAGTACTACCTGATTTATGGAGCAAGTGGGTAATTCCTGTAAAATAAAAATAAAATAAATTAATTAATAATTAATTAATTTATCATAGAAACCGCGTATGAGATTACCAACTAAATTTTAAAAATTAATTTCCTTTGCGTCTGTTGGTCGATTTTGATGAAATAAACGCTAAAGAATACCCACATCAATGCTTCTTATTTTTTTAATATTTCGATTTTGAATACAATGAGGGGTTTTTACGTGATGCGAGTACAAACGAACAGAAAAACCGACAAACCGACAAACTGATAAACCGGTAAACCGACAACCAGACAAAAATTTAAAAAAAAAGTTGTTTAATTTCTAATACTTATTTCTCACACCTTCCAGTGTTTTTTTTTGCAAAAATCTATAATGTAATGTTTATTATATGTATACATATAGAATATAATTGTTCTCGCTATGATTCCGTGTCTCGTACGAACATAAAGTTTTTCACTAAAATCGACTTACATGTTTACCTATAGAATAATAATATGTATCAAGAAATATATATAGAAAATCGGATAATGAGAGGCTCGGATCCTAACGTTATTGCCGTGGCTCCGGTGACGAGCAAAATACGTATACGAAATTGAACGTAAATTCGATCTCATATCAATTTTTCGCAAATATAAAACGCCTAATCCATTTGTTTAGGGAAGCTTTCTTTCCTCGTGTCGGTACAAGAATAGCTAGAAATACAAAAAAGAAAATCGAAGTTGTGAAACATAAGCTATGACTAGCTTATGTTTCACAACTTCGATTTTCTTTTTTTTAAAGTTTAAAAAGTTTAAGCAAGTTTAAAAATATTACCCAAGGTTGCCTACCCAGGCGATCTGATATTTTAGGTGAAATTCAACGTTACAAAATACAGAGTAGATGTTTCTATCCCTATAAAGATAGACAAAAGTTTCAGCATAATTTTTGACTCTAAATAAGTAGGCTGAATAACAGAAATCGTTCAGTTAAATATAACATGGTCTTGCCACATAAACTGATACATACATTAACGTGTATTTAACTCGTTATATTCGATTCAGGCCCGTACCTTTTGTGTACATGAAATATAATTTCCTGTCTAGCCTCTACTAATACTTGGCACAAGGGTGAAATTAAGGTCCTTACTATATTGTAATCTTCTTGATTATATTCGTCGAAAGGCTCCAACCCTCCTCTGCGTTTAAGTTGCTTATAAAATACACTGTACACTTTCGTAAAATGTACAACCTTATGATTAAACATCGTGTAGGTTTATTATTCCAAAAGTTTTAGATGAAAGTTTAGCCAAACCTGTTCAGGCTAAATTCTTCGCAATCGCTTGCTAAGAGAAGAGTTCGTAACACATTCATCTATAGTTAAAAGGTGTCTAGTTAATATCTCACCAGTTTTGTAACGCAATTATTGCGCTTATACCCGAGTAATTGAAAAAGCGTCGACGAAAATTTAATTAAAATGTTCTGCCTCTAATAATAATGTAAAATGTAGGCTAAAACCAAACCAATTAATAACAAAGTATTTAAAATACCCTAATATTTTAAAATACCCTAGTATTTTAATATACCCTTTAAAAGCTTTGCAAATTAAGTGCATTTGGTGTGGTTACAATATTTATTCAATTTATTGAACGTTCGATGTTTTAACTCTCTCTGCGTATTGTAACCAGAGACCAGAGTGGGTCGAGTTTATTTGCTAAACCTCAAGGAAATAAATAATTTGTGTGTGTACCTCCATATAAAATCTAGGAATGATTTAAAAGTTTCAAAATAAAGCTGTTAAATTGGTGCCTTATCTACCTGCTCAAACAAAGAACGGGGTACCTGCGACATTGTGGAGTCCATGTGCTGCCGGGCAGGGCTATATTAAAATGACAATAACTCTTAAAATAATTGGTGTTGAGCAATATTTTGATATCATTTTGTAACTTGACTCAAATACTTCTGCGCAACATTCAGGGGTTAATTTTACACTAGAGAATTTAAAAAAAAAATCGTAATTTGATGTAAAATTTCTTATTTTTTAGACTCTTTTTGCTTATTTTTCAGGAAAATGTATATTATAATTTGATAGTTTTAGCGTTTACCATTGCAATAAGTGTAAATCATTTGCATGTCTCTAGATCTCTTAGATTTAAAGATACTAGCATTTCATTGAACATACCCTAGATAAGGCGATTAAAAAAAAAGGTGGCTGGCATTCGTGGGGTGTGGGGTCAGGAGTATATACAAGCGTGTACTTGTCTATATTAGCATTATTAAAAAGGTAAAATAAAAGTAAACGTTTCAGAGAGTAGGTGTAAGTGTCAGTGAGAGTGAGAGTATTGATTATAGTGTAAAGAATAATTTGTGTAAGTATATCGTTCCATACATTTTTTTTGGTGGGACGTCATCAAATGACCCCCTCCACTCTGGGCGAAGCGGAAGGGAGTGTCAGACTTGTACTGACCCAAACCAACCCATCCATGTTCCTTCTTTGCCCTTTGTGTTCTAGGGCCACGGTATCTCTTTCGAACAATCCCGCAGCCCTGGCAGGCATCGGCCCATTCCATGCATTAGTTCAAAGATATATGGTTGGTTCCAGCTCGAAAGATAAGATATTTTGGACCCAATAGGTGTGCAGCAGTGGAAGCGGTGTTAGTGCTGGTGAGAATTTAAAAATTACACATCACGTTTGTGTATAAAATAATGGGATGTCACAATCCGTCGTTTTATTTTTTATCATCAATCGATTAATATTATAAAATATCAACTAAAACCTTGCCAATGAACATACTCTTTTTAAAAATTAACACTTGTTTTATTTTCTGGTTGAATTAGATACGCTTTTCAGACAATCTGCAAATCTCTGCATAATTCTCACTTCCGAAAGCGTGAGGATGTACGGAAAATAATTTTCTCACATACACGTGTAAGTTTCCTAGCAGGCAGGACTTATTAATAATTTTATTAAAGCACAACGAATAAAAATGTATTGTGTATAAAACGTCATCCCAGAAACAAGATCACTACGACGAGGAAGCAATCTGACTTTAGGTATTTTAGTAATAATCGAACGTTGAGAATGAACACTGATTATAATAATTATAGGTCCAGAAAACATAGTTAGAAGGAAATTCCAAAGTACCTGCCTAAAGAACGATGAAAACTGAGGGCCAAAAAAGAACCTTAAGAGGTGCATTCTGAATTACATATAATATGTTGTAGATCGTAGGGGAAAGTTGGAAATCGCGGACGAGGTCGTGGGCGGTCTGCTAGTTATTATTATTTTTGTTGGTCTAGCTTCGTGAGTTCGATTCCTGGGTCGGGCAGTTGTTATTATTTCTATTAAAAAAATATATATATAAAAAATATTGGCCAGCCGGTGTCGGTAGCAGGGTCCAAGCTGCCGGTGGTGGTTAGGGCTCCAGAGACAGGAACCTCCTTACAATTCGGGCCGTGTCGAGGAGTTCTGCATTCTGAATCAGGCCCCTTAATTCAACCGCCTAGCTAGAGCTTTGTGAGATAGTTATTGCTATAGTTAAGATCAATAATATGTTATTTGAGGTGTAAAAAAACCTGAATCGGAAAATTATTACAAAGATTTTATTCGCCTTTAAGTGAATAAGGTGTTGTACTTCTAACACAAAAACTTATTCAATGCCTAATGTGTGTGTGTTTTAATGTCCAAAGTGTTGTGTGTTGCGCTTTGTATGTGTTCGTGCTTTGTGTGTGTGTGCTTTGTGTGTGTGTGTGTGTGTGTGTGTGTGTGTGTGTGTGTGTGTGTGCGTGTGTGTGCTATGTATGTGTGTGTAGTGTGATGTGATGTGATGTGTGTGTGTTCATGTTATGTGTGTTGATTTTTTGCAAATTCATATCCAATATTTTAGTGCACTAAAGGGCAATATTTTATAATTTAAATTACTAGTTTTGATGAAATAATCAACTAAATAATCAAACATCCGAGCTTTCAGAATGCACGCTCTTAACGAAAATGATCAGCAAAAGAGCTTAAGTAATTACCATCGCCGCCAATCGATTACTTTCATTAACATAACAAAAGCCAATCGAATGTGGTGCACGTCACACGTGTACGAAACTCAGTGCAAAAGCGTTTCGGTCATGCAATACGAATTTACTAGTGGCGAATAAACGCGTTTTGATAAATTCAACGCCAGCCTGTGTGCCAATTATACTTAGTGGTATTCAGGTGGTCGAAGACTTTTCTCGATTTCGCCACCCGATACATTTATTACACACTACGAGTAGGTAGTTTGAATGATATCAAACGCATTAAACCAAAGATAGTCCGATCCTGTTCTTTTGAACTTGGTCGTTTGTACAAATTTAATATCACAATCGAATTCGTTCGTTCGCCATGGAAGTTGAAACTAGGGATGATTTAGCCCAACGCATTGAGGCGGCCTTCATGACCATCAAAGCAGAAATGGGTTTACACACCACTACAGTCCAGATAAGACGAATATGTCGCACGTGCATACGCAATAGTGGCGGACAATTTGAACAAGATTTGTAATTAGGTATTTATTAAATAAAGTATTATTTTTAATTTTCTCTTTCATTTTAAGTTCGAGGAAATGTTAGAACCCTATGTAAGAAAGAGATAAGATTCTGCGTAAGAGTGGAATAACAGTATCTACCTACTTACAGCATGTTTTTTATGCGAAAACTAGTGTTTTATCCTGAATATGGAGTAGCTTGATGGTGCGTCCCAATACACAAATTTAACGAATTAGCGAAGTTATTAATAGATTTTTTTAGCATATTGCATACCGTTGGAAAGGGGACAGACTAGAGAACTTTTTAAAAGAATTCAAAGATCTCGATCACTTATTGTTTTTTTTTTATAGCATTTTAAAATTAAGTTTTGAGATTATTTTTTCTTCTACCAAAAGCTTTGCGAGTAATTAAAAAAAAAACTAGATGTTACTAGCGACTAGTTTTGAATTTGATTGAACCATACAACAGTAGGTATGAAAATTAAAATGTAATTTAAGGATTATACTAATACCTTTGTTTTCAATTATTTTTTTAATATTTTTTATTATTATTTATTAATAATCATGTACATTAAACATAGAAATTTGAACGGTGATCCCCAAACTAGACGTTAGTCTGTATCTTGGGGATCAGAGTTGTACATTTTGGTTTTCTTATACAAAAAGGTCGTATACGGTGATTATTAACAAGATTAAACTAAAAGTAAAATTAATAAATTGATAATAAATAGGTAATTAATTTAAGCTTTAATGCTAAGTTTGGGGATTTTTTTTAAATAAAAATTTGAAAAACCGAATAAAAAAACCGGTGTGGCCCAGAGGGAGTTCTTGGGCCTGAAGAGATAGCAAATGACCTCTCCATCCGGCTAATTCAATTTGGCAAACGATGCACCAAACACGCTGTATTTCTCTCGTCTGATAAAATTGCATGGAACTTTATTAAAGGAAACGTGTCGACTTTGTTAACGGTTCGTTTACTGTTCAACGAGATTCAAATGAAATTACTTACTATAGTAGTTGTGTTTTAGCATGGCAATAGCGGTCATTTCCCTTTCCCTGATATCTCTTTACACGAACTGAAACCATAAACCGTGTACTTATAGTTTCTTCTGTTCAGAACCACAATCAATGTCAATTCAGGGGCTATTAACAGGTTTGTATACGTTTTTAAAAAAAAGAGAATCAATAAATGTGTGTGGTTCAATGACCGCTATTGCCATGCTAAAACACAACTACTAAAGTTACTGCTTCTGCATCAGCAATGTAACTGAGCCACTTTTAACAAGTTACTGTGGCAACACTTGGAGCATCATATCTTGTGGTATTTCTAGGCAAGCCAGTATTGTTAAACAGAGCTACCAATATTTGGTCATTAGCTAAATGAGACCACATGTGATGAAAGATACTGGACATCACAACATAGGGTACCGAACTGTGTGGGGTTCAGTGGTAATTTTGAACCATGTAAAAAGTTTAGGAAATTGAATTTGACTCTTCACCAAAGCAGTTATGCTTTAAAGAGTGAAACTTCGGAGCACAATATATATATATTTTTTTTTAAACCTTGCCCCACTCTAGGAATTTCTCCTGTATCGTGGGTGCGTTTACAAACATTTAAACTCACATACACAAACAGCCAGACCCGGAACAACTACCTGTAGGCCATACAAATATTTGTTATTGTATGTTAAGTACGATTCTCTTATATGTATAATAAATAACTGCATAGCATCATGCCTGTAATCCTCGAGGGATTGCAGATAGCGGACACCCCAACTACCCATATATTTAAGTTGGACCGAAAAACCTTTTTGTTTTAGCTTACCTACTTTAGACTACGACGTCTTCTTTGAAAATGTAAGCTAAAAATGTACAAAGCAAGTCAGACTCGCATTCGAAGGGTTCCGTAAAAAAACGCCAAACGAACGTGTTTCTTGTTTCACTTTAATTGTTTTTTTTTTGTTATTATAGCAGCCGTGGTAATACGCTCTCATAAAATGAGTCAGTAGGTACTAAACGCTTTGAGATCGCAACTTGTCTAGGCCCACTTGTTTTATTGCATGCAAACATTACATTTCACTTTAGGATGACGAAGCAGTTAGAGCGGTTTCAGACTAGGTAATTTTTTTGCGCGCTCCGATAGGCTTACACGCGCGACTCATTAGGCGCTTCAAAAAAACCAACGCGCTTACTCCGGCGTGTTCTCACGGTAAGTGGGCTCGCGGAGAGACGTTTTTTGCGGCTTGCGTTTATATGAGCCTTTAAGTGTGGCAACGTTTGTACAAATTGCGCGTGTAGCGAAAGGCGTAGGTACTTATACGCGCCTACGCGCGCTTCCAGAAACGACCTTATACGCGCCGAAAATAAACTATACATAGGACGACACATCAAGCTATACATTTCCAGTGAGTATAAACAGACATTGCAGCTATCCGTAAAGGGTGTGCATTATAGCGGTATCCAGCCTTTTCACCTAAAAATAATTTACAAATTTTTGTTCGACAAGTAACGATTGGCAAAAAGATGGTTGGTCATTTCATTATTTAACAACAACAAGTTTGGCAAATAATTCACTTAAAACATATTTACCCGATAAACTTTTATCTGATAACATTTTATTTTACAAACAGTTCATTTTATATTCATGTCATCACAAAAAGAAATGTTTTACATTCTTTATTGCATTACACAATTTATTGCTTATTTATTGCACTGGTATTCAGCTGTATCTGGTTAGACTGGAAGCCGACCCCGACATAGTTTGGGAAAGGCTAGGCAGGTGATGACACGTTACAGAATTTCAACTTATTAAAACTCAACTCATTAAATAGGCACAACGGTAATTTTGATTAATGGAACAACAAAAACTTAGGATTCAAAAGCGAGCGAAGCGAGCTCTTGTCTGTGGGCACCCCGACGTTAGGTTAGGTTACTTTAAACCCAGCAAACAGAAATAGGAGCCTAGGCTACTTCGACTACGCTTATTACAAAATATTGATATTACCAAAAATAAGTTCTTGTGGTAAAATAATTAATCTTCTTTACTACTGAAGTCGCACGGGACCGGTAAATGTGTCGAGGCTTGGGGGAGGCCTATGTCCAGCAGTGGACGTCTTTCGGCTGAAATGATGATGATGATGATGACTACTGGATATATTCGATTGATTTTCCGTATGCAGACTGGGAACGTCATGAGCTATACGCAGTTTGTTGTATTTTCGGTGTCCTGTATAATTTTAAGCAATCCGTGTGTACATAGTTTAAATATTGGAGATTAATGTCAATATTTTAAACCACATACAAAAATCACAAGTGTGTTTTCACACATCAGTGTGATGGAACGAATAAAGTAATTGGTGCGTGTGCTTTCAACAATATGACAATACAAATGTTATTTCATGTAAAGGTTGTTCGACAAAGGACGATCGTCAATTGAAGGCATGTATTTATTTTAATCTGTCTATTTTACCGACATCACTCCGCGCTTGGGAAAGCCTACGGGCAGTCTCAAAGTCTCACGGCTTGCCGTATCGCCTTGCTTGTATCGTATTACCCAATCACTGAGTTCTTGAAGTTAGCTAAACAATAGTTAGATGCTCCACTGATATTTAGCTGCATCCGGTTAGACTTGAAGCCTACTCAAATATAATTCCATAGTTCAGAAAAGGCCAGGTAGATGCTGATTTCTTGTATGGTTGAGAAGACATCTATCCGTGTTACTTCAGAATAAAAAACTGTCACTTCACTGTTAGACACTTTACTATCTTATCTTGAACTAAATACGTACAAATGCAAACCAGTTCTAACGCGTTTCGCCTAAACGTTAGGAACCCTAACATCAAAGTGAAAAGTCCTGGAACTAAAGCCTGCTACGGAGACAAAGAACATGCTTGTAATCATTTACAAGAATAGATTTATAAGAAGGTGATCATTGTGAAAAGAAAGAGTCATTTAGAAGTTAAAAAATAAGTATTGTCAGCTACCTTTTCAGTAATGTGCGCTTTTTGTCTGCTCAGCCTACGGTTAGTCGATTTCTCCTAATTATCGACATGATATAAATTCTAGCTTTTGCAGCTTTACCTAGGCTTCATTGCACGCTGACGGAAATAACTGCACAGGATCGTATTACCAAGATTAAAACTATCCTATAACCAAATCCAGGTCACCATCTTCCTGTGTGCCAACATCGAAAACCATTCAGTGGTTGAGACGTAAAATGTTCAAGGCCAGGCAGACAGCGTGCAAGGAGCACGCTGTCTGCCTGGCCTTGAACATTTTCACATCACATCAGCATAATTTCCAAGGTATTATAATATTCTAGGTGAGATTATTACCTAGAATACTAAATCATAACTTCCGAAGTGTACACCGTACATATACATTTTATTACTATATCGCTCGTAAATGCTATGTAAAATTTTTATTTGAGACCAGGCAAGTGCTGATTCTAAAAAAAATATTTTTTGTTCACAGGGGATTCAGATTCCGAGCCGGTGGCATCCTTTGGAAAGAAACTTTCCAACGGGATGTCAGGCCTAATGACCAAGATGAGGACGTCTCCTCCGGCGGCGGCGGCGATCCCGGCGCTGCTGGAGAACAATCCCATCGTGCAGCACTTCGAGATCGGCTCGGAGTGCAGCAGCACCGCGGGTCCTGGACTCATCTGGCGCGTCCACGTGGCATACCGGAGAACTGATGGGAAGGTTAGTGCACTAACTTAAAACTTTTCAGCTTGTCAATATCACTTCTCGTTGGGAACCGCATTGGTACTCTAATGGTGAGAACAGATAATTCCATAGTACAAGTTTTACCAGACAGCCAGGTTGGAAAAAAGGTTGTAGGGTTTGCGCCACTCCTGAAGTCCTAGTCAGTCATGTGCCAATCGCATTCAAACCATTTCGTATCTCTACAACGACTTTCAATAGTATTGACACACGTTTTTCTACATTTTTCTGTAGCTTATGCCGTTTTAAAACATTTTAGGGTTCCGTACCGCAGTCAGCAAAAACTGAACCCTTATAGTATCACTTTGTTGTTCGTCTGTCTGTCCGTCTGTCAATACCCGTTTTGTTAGGAACGCGTGTCAAGTTGAAATTAATACCAAATACTCAGGTCTGCTTCCCCTTGCTTGGACCAGCGAAAAAAATTGTAAGCCAACGCGATCAATAGATATGACCGTTTATGTCGCATATTTTGGCATTTCAAAGGGAATCAAGACCTACATGGTCATACAACACATGCAAAAAAATATGTTATTACTGTAAATATGTAGTTTAATAACAAAATACCTACAAGTTTATACGGAACCCTCCGGGCGCGAGTTCAACTCGGACTTGGCCGTTTTTTTTTCACTATTTTATCGCTTAGGAAGTGTCACTTTGTCGACAAAGTGCACTGAAGATAATTATGAACTTAACCATGATCTATAAAGTGCATTTCTGGAATCATATCTGCAGCTACACACAATAATTGGAATTGCCGCAATAGAGACCTTGGAACACAATTCTCGGGTATTCCACTTTATTAATTGTTATGTTTAAAGTGCTTTTCCTTAGGATTCTGGAATTAACTACTTACCTGCGTTCTGAAAAATAACTCGTTTGGGTGTCTGAAAAACAAGTCGAGGAATTTCTTGTTATCGTGGAAATATTATGTTGCAGGCTTCTTGGTCATATTTCCTGTAACATGTTTCAAGCATCATTAATTTTATGCTCGATAATGAAACACGCTGAAGTTATTTATTTATTATAAAATTTCTCGTGATAAAAGTTTAAGTTCAAATGTATACTACATAAAAGTAGGGAAAAAATATCAAACTCAAAACCAGGAAACCAGCATTTTGCCAATGTATGCAGCGAACAGATAAATTATAATATTTGTCACTGAACACCAAACAATACATCGGCACAAACTTTGTAATAATTAATCGGCAGAACAAATAAATGTATTCAACAGATTAAATACGTAATGGCTGATACACGTTTGGGCGGGCTAAACCGCAACGCAAAAATTCTTTTACAACACTTCTGAACATTGTGTATGAAGCATCGCACACTGCAATTGGGCCGCACCTGCCGGATAATTTGTATTGGAATCAGATGCGTTGCGATCCCATGAGGCTGTAATGTGCGCTTGCCTTAAAATGGGCATCCGACTATGACTCAGAATAGACTAGGAGGTCACGACATTTTTGGTAACGAAGTCATTAATGACCTACACTGAGTTGATATGATAAAGAGCAACTCACTGATGCTAGCTGTCGGTTTACCTGCGCGAACTGGTTGCGAAGTGTAGGTATATGGCGCTTGAAAAAATAGTTATTGTGACAAAAAAAAAAAACGATAAGGCTACATTTATTACAGAATTAAGTACTAGTTGCACTCATATGAAAAACATAAAAACGGACCAAATATTCGGTTGCGTTATTGAGAAATCTTCGTTCAAAGATGCTTATTTGTGACCAAAAAAAATACGATCACGTAAATAGCTGAAAATAATGAGGCATAGAGTATCAGTACATACCAGTTACCATTCATAGAGGGTTGTATGTAATCGACTCGACTCAAGTACGTTTCTTAACACGTAATCAACTGTCACGGGATATCAAACCGAAATCAAAATCTGCAAAAGGATAATGATGACTTTGTAAGAGAAGTTTAGCAGTTCAACATTGCACTTTAAAGCTTTGAAAGACAGCTCAATTTGAATTGGGTCATTCGTTATCAGTATACTAACAGGCTACAGCCGACTTGCAGTTTATGCAACCTTTCACTGAAATTCGCTCTCTCGACATTTTAATCCAGTGAAATATGCACGCTGACCACTAAAATGAACTAATAAAATCGCAATGTAATATTCGGTTGACGACTGTCAAGAGATTTGAACAGAACTTAAATTGTTTCATTTTCAGCTACAAATGGCCGCATTACGAATATAACGTAGGTGAATATGAACTCAAGTCAATGTATTTCGTTAATGATATTGCTTTGTGCTTCTATACGTTTAAAATGTTCATGTAATGGAAATAACAACCATAAACCAGTGTGCACCAGTTTTCGGTCACACGGATGTGTACTACATGTACAGCTTTCTACCTTGCGGCGTTGGTTGGGGCAACCCTAGTAATCATTGTGATATACCAACCGTGTTGTCTCGGAACTGTTAGCACCTCGTTCTTAAACACGGAGAGCGCAGCAGACTTCATTAAAAAACACTTTAATGGTAAGGACTAAAGCAATAAATCAACACAATTACGTATATAGTTAATGTCATAGCACTTACTTTTGAACATGAAACAAAGACAAAAATAACCTTTTAAAGTTTAACTTCAAAGTCACCGCTGTTGAAGAAAAGTTTAAAATATTCGAAGCTTTTATAAAAGCTTATGTACGAGTGCATAAATCAGTTCAAAGACTCGACTCACGACAACACAAAGTGAGAGTACTGACGGAACCTTTAGCGCTCCAACCCGACACACTAAGAACCTAGTCGTAAGTTAAGCTGTTTTATTGTATTGAGTACGTCAATGGAATGGATAGTCGCGATGGCTCTCGCTGGCTTTTTGACTGCATTGGGCTTACCGCAGGCGCTCCTCGGTTGCATTGTGTGCATCTCCCACACGTTTTAGCCCGGACATTCGTGTAATACGTGCCGCAATTGCTTGCTCCTGTCAGCGGTCATGTCCATTGCATTTCATTACCACAACGAGCAGCCATTGAGACAGGACCATATATATACATATGTTTCCAGATTATACGATCTATTTCTCGTGTTCTGTGAAATATCTTTGATAGGATGGAAAAAACGTGTTTGTTTTATAAACACACGCACGGCATGTAACAACAAAGGTATCGATTCAAGTCAAAATAAGCTGATATGCCTTCGTACCTCGCGTGGGATTAAAGGCTGACAGCTTGGCCGGCCTCAATAAAACAGGAGAGAAGGATTTAATATATTTCATGAAAGGTGAGTCAACTACTCACCTATTTCAGGCTTATATTATTTGTATAAGTATTTGTATATATTTGGGTAAGGTTATCTGTGTATATTTTACTACGCATTATTGATTGGATTTTTGGTTGAATTTAACTCTGTCACCAGATTATAAATTCAGTCTTTTAAACCATTGTGAACCCATGAAACTTTCGTCAGCAAATGCTGAAAATTGTGATTTTTTTATTATTTTCGTAGCAAATGGATATTCGAGAATCCGTTCAAGTGAACGGAGATTGATATTTTTTTAGGATTTATTATCTAAATATCGAGTAGTAAACACAAATACGTGTTAGATTGAAAGTTCCTACACTTTCCGGTGCCCTTGTCGCTGATTTGATAACCAGAAACTCACTGTCTCCATACGTGGATGCTAAAATAGTCTAGATACGGATTTGCTTATTCGATCAATTGCCATCGGGAAATGGCTTTTATTCCGGAAAATACTTTCCATAAGCGGTTTCTGAGGCTCCATTCACATGACAATTATAGGTACGATATTATACATGTTATGTATATGTCACCATAAAACTGTAAAAACCGTTAGATTATAATCTATCTCGCGAGATTGTAAACTGTCGAAAGATTGTGAACCGCAGCATATTGCTTATAATTTAACGCA
This sequence comes from Noctua janthe, assembly GCA_910589295.1. Taxonomy (NCBI): domain Eukaryota; kingdom Metazoa; phylum Arthropoda; class Insecta; order Lepidoptera; family Noctuidae; genus Noctua; species Noctua janthe. The sequence goes on from OU342552.1 coordinate 12,656,623, forward strand.
TTATTTTTCGGTAGATTATAACCTATCGAAGTGAAACTGTCAAATTGTGAAATGGCCAGCGACAGATCGCACCTCGCGCGCTGATTGGTTGAACGTCATGAGCCCCGCGCCGCCGCGCGCCGATATATATGAGACCTAGCTAGATCGATTATTCGCCTCCGTAAACCACTATACTGCAAGTTTCATCGAAATCGTTAGAGCCGTTTTCGAGAACGTGATTACAAAGCATATACATAAATGTATTTTATATACAAATATTTCTCATTTAACATTATAGGATAAAGCATAAAACAAATAAGGAAGCACAGGACGGTGTTGTTTTTTGCACTATGAAATTAAACCGTCGGTTACAGGTAGAAAATTTTAGAGCTTTGCTGAAGAGAAAGAAAACCAGACGCTAGTGATAGATTTCGGTGAATTTTGTCGAATTTAGTACCATAAACTAGGCTGCTCAACTAGTCAAACAAGTTTTGTAGTTGGGACAAAATGTTGATTCCGTGTCAACTGGATGGCCATCTAGTAAATAAAACTTGCCATTACAGTATCTTAAAGCTACACATAGTTTAATAATATTTTTTTTTGTGATAACAATTTAGCAATATACTTTTCGATAATAGGTCAAGATAACCAAGACATTAGAATCCAAGGGCGAGCGGAGCGAGCTCGATCATTTTTAGTAAATCGCCTCGAAAATGTTAGTTTTTTTTTAATATTATCATTTGGAGCTTAAAGAGAGGTGGCAGGTTAGAAAATAAGAGGAGCGGCGTGTGCCCCTCTCAATCTGCCGCCCCCATGGCCTTCGGGGTAAAAATACGCCACTGTTTCAGTAAAGTTGTATCAGTGGTGGTTTTTAGATTTCTGTAACTTTTAGCTGGACATTGACTTGTTGAGAATGGTTTCATAACAAACAAAATCTATTGCTTTGATAGGGTTTGAAACTGAAATCTGCTCTCAAAAAAATTTCATCCGATGACCGCTGTTGGCGCGTAACGGTTGAATTTATACGTATATATTAAAATTATAATATTTTAATATATACGTATAAATTCAACCGTTTGTGATTATCTCAAGGGGGTAGGCAGATATTACTAAACGACACCTTCTGCAATCTCTAAGGAACTCTCACTCTCTCTCTCTCTCTTTCTCTCTCTTTTTTCTTTCGCGCCAGTTGCACCTAACCTTACTATAACATCACCAATAAGGTCAAGGATCTTAATTAAACTCTCGTTTATTTCTTTCCTTCCACCTGTTGATTTAAACCGGGAAAATTGCAGTTATTTTAGCTGGACTGCACCACTGCACACATGACGTTGGTTTAATTATGAATTCAGCAGCAATTTCACTTTCATTTGCAAAAGAAAACTTACTTTCTTTTGAAAACAAACTTGAAAGTTATTCTAAAAGCCTGTTTTATTTTCGAGTTTGTCACAACGCACACTTTTGCCATGGATTCAGTACATGACTAAAGACCTATCATCATCATCCACAGCCTGAATTCACCACATCTGGGTGAATTCAGGCTGTGGGCCTCTCTTAGTTGTGTCAGTCAATTAAATTTATGCGAATCCAGCAGGATTGAATTTTTCGTATGTTAAAAAAAATGTCCTGTTCGATACATTTTGATTATGTAGTTTTTGCGTTTTGTATGGAACAACAAATTATTTTTTAAAAACCGAATAAACAGTTTGTGTTTGTGTCTCGATCTCAACTTACATTATTTATAGGGCACATAACAGGTATGAAAAGCTAGTTAAGTGCGAGACATTGAGCTGACCTCCATGCATGAACTAGGACCGAGTAACTCAGCCATATTTTAGCGAGCTTAACGACCTATGGTTGGCACTGGACACTTACAATAGCTTATAAAGTATGCATACCTATATTAGTACCCAAGAGTCTTTTGTCGCTAGAATGACATTGACTGAGGGACGTTGTTGGTAAAAATTTGAGACATTGTGTTGAAATAATAAGATGGCGGTGTTGGTACCGATTTTAGACTCGCGTCAAAAGACTTTGTATAAATACCTAAATTAGAGTTTCATCCAGATCTGTTTAGCCGTTCCGGCGTGATTGAGTGACAAACATCTACCCTTCCAAACTTTCGCATTTATAATAGTTTATGTAAGATATATGTGTAACATTAGTTAAATAAGTAATAAAGCATAGTTAGTGTAAATATTAAATTTTATTTGAGTAATACAGACAAATACACTCGCGTTTTTTTACATGTATTTACTTATAACTTGCAAATATTAATTAATAGTATTATCAATTAAATTACAGAATGACATGTGAAATATTGATACCTTGTCGCATATCACGACACGCCTACCTCAGAAAAATTAAGAGTGTTTACACCAATTTTCGAGTCAATCGACCCAGAGAATATTAAGTTTCACAGAAAATTTAACCCTTATTTCACCCTCTTAGGGGTGGAATTTCGAAAAACCCTTTCTTCGTAAACACTTACTCTTCACAAAGAATACTTCAAATTTGATGTCTTTTAAACCAACGGTTTAGGCTGTGCGTTGATATATCAATCAGTCAGTCAGGACTTTGAATTTTATATTGGGGGATGATTTTAAAAAACTATCATAGTTTTTCCAAAATCATCCTAGACACGTGTCTCATCATTTTAACTGAAGAGTACGTACACAAATTTTCGAGTCAATCGACCCCGAGAATAAAACGTTTCACAGAAAATTCAACACACCATTTCACCCACTTAGGGGTGGAATTTCGAAAAACCCTTTCGAGGGGATTCCTACTTCACAAAAAATACACCCTTCAAATTTCATGTCTTTAAGAGCAGCGGTTTAGGCTGTGCGTTGATATTATCAGTCAGTAAGGACTTTGAATTTTATATAAGATGATGATTTTGGAAAAACTGTGATACACGTTTCTCATCATTATAACTGATCTAACTGAAGAGTATGCACACATTTTCAAGTCAATCAACCCTGAAAATAAAACATTTCACAGAAAATTCAACACTCCATTCACCCTCTTTGGGGTTTTATTTAGAAAAACCCTATCTTAGTGGATACCTACTCTTCACAAAGAATACACCCTCCAAATTTCATGTCTCTAGGACCAGCGGTTTGGGCTATGCAGTGTTATATCAGTCAGTCAGGACTTTGAATTTAATATGTATAGATAGATAAAAGAAAAAGGCATGCTGCGCTTGTCCCAAATGAATTGAGATTAGGACAGAGAAATGATGTTTTAAGTTGTAGAGCAGACGAATCTCACATAAAACACTGAGTCAGATTGTGTTTTAATTGAGTCATAAAAATAAAATAAATGATGGTCTCTTCCCCAATTTCTAACCCCAAAAGCCATTACTGGAGCAGTTAAAGTATGATCGTCTATTGCATGATGCATTCCGTCTACACTACCGTTGTCCGAAAATCGTCGTACACACCAGATTGAGGGTTAAATAATTGATATGTTCATAACGTTCATAACACTTTACGAGATGTTTCAGTTTTGGAACTCTCTCGTGTAAATACATTTGGGCACATAACTTAACCTAAAATTGTTTAGATCTATGCTATCTGGAAACCAACCAGCACTAGGTCAGCGTGGTGGATTATGGCTGCCTCTCGCAGAAAAGAGACCTCTGTACCAGTAGTAAGACTAGGACGACCGTTTATAGCCTGTCTATGCTCCTCTAAGTAGCATGCAACAAACTCAATTTTCATATCAGTATATGTGTGCGCTTAGTTCTTCTAAACTAGAAAATTCAGTTGGGGTCGTACATTAATCAAGTGAGGTTTGAACAGAGGGTAGAAAAAAAAACACGATCAATTTCGATAGAGGGGAGGGGTGGGATATTGTGACCATCACTTGTATTTTGTCGTGCGACTAAAAATAGTTTTTTTTAAACATTAATTCTTATTTAAAGTAAAACAACTTAATTTGTGTAGTGTTAAATATTTTTTTACTAATAACAATTAATTGAAATAAATTGTGCGACTACGAAAAAACCCGAGCGACCGCATTAGTGTAAAAAAAAAAAAACATTTTTAATAAAAACAGATTCTAATACTATCGGATGTTTTCAATAATAATAAATACGTACTTAGGCCGTGGAGTTGCGGACACCAGCCCGTTATATGTTACAATACAATAATGAAAAATACACGTGATGCTGAAAGGGGGAAGAGTGAGGATTTAAGCTACCCAGCTTAAATCCTCTACCCTCCTAAAAGTGGCCTCCATTTAAGGATAGCCCTTTCGAAGCATTTTTAAAATAGAAAATTTATTCCGGAAGATTTATATGAAAAACATATTTATTTTTAGCTTTAAGATAAAATACAAGAAAACCAATAGGGAATATGCATGTAATTTTTTCTTCATTTAAATCAATAAAATATAGTACTGACAACCCAAGAAAATTATTAAAAGTTAAGTTAAACTACTGCTTGTCGCTCAAAAAAAAAAATAAACTCCTACAATTTTCTAAGATAGTTCAAATATCCGTGACTGTCGCGGCCATTCATGTCATGTTATGTGACGTCATTTACCTCTATCTGCCTTGTTTACGTCTAATTTTTTTATCAAATCAAACATTTATTTTGCTTGAATATGGGTACACATAAGGATGAAATACAACAAATATAGCTCAGGACCATATCCTACCCCAACAGGTGTGCAAAACTAGTACATATTATAATTAAAATTAAAATTTAATAAATTTGGAATGTCAAAAATGAAAACAATTACATTATTACGTCAAAATTTAAGTTACAACAAACATTTATCATTTCAGTCAGGGATACAGAGATGTCATATTATCAATTTAAATTCTTATCAGTCAAAAAATCGTCAATTGAGTAACCTACCCTTAATATATTAATTTTTACTAATTGTATGTGCTTTATTCAAGCAAACATTGCAATAACAATATTATAATAAAATCTTGGTGAAACTTTAAGTACTTTCAAATAAAAGTGTTTCATTGACACATAAACTTTGATGTCACTACCGGCGCTATCGAGGGATGATCCGTTTTGAGTTTGCGTTTCGTTTCACCAAAATCACGTAACATAAAATATTACATTGTAAAATAAATGTTGTATTAGAAAATTAAACAAGTGTACCACAGTGTTGTTATGTGCCAATGCAAAACATTTGAAAGAAAAAAGTTTAATATTTCTTACATATTCTCTATTGTTTGACATGCATAGATCACTTCCCTGCAAAGTAAGGGTGGGTCGCTTGGTCTGTAATAAAGTAAAGATACTGTCCTAAACTTAATGGAGTCTTAAGATCTAGTTCAAGGCTGAAAAAGGACGTTTCTTTATCAAAGTAATAGTTGGTTTTATGGGAAACGAGAAAGTTAAAAGTTGTCGGACGACGTGAGAGGTGAAAGGAAAGTAAACCTTTCATCGGCCGCTCTTAAAGGAAGCACTCTCAAAATTGATTTGAAGTAATTTTTTCAGAGAGCCTCCTGTAAGCTGTATAGGTAACATAAAATCTCTGTTTTCCTCTAATCCATCTAGAATTTTACAATTTTACCAATGCTAGATATCCGATGCTGTCAAATAAATTAACGATGGGTTGAAATTATATTTGCTGGCGCATCAATTTGTATGCATGAACTATAAAAAATATTTAATTTCGCCATTTTTTATTTAATTCGTTATTTTAACATGCGTAGCTACATACCTATTTCAGTCCAGTGTGTTTGTTTTGTAGTATAAGAATGTAGTAAAATGCTGCCTGCCATTCTCTAGGTATATTAGATACACCTGAGAGAATGTAACCTAGATTCAGATAGGTTTATGTTTAGACCGGCCTTATGCAGTATGCAGGGGCCTATCTTCTATTTTATTTTTATAATGTAAATGTATTTTATCAAGTATTTATAAAATCTTAGAAGTTAAAGGAGATGGAGAAAACGTGCCTAAAAAGGTACAAAAATAAAAGTCCTACAAATAATTATAATAAAAAAATTAAGAATTTAGCAAAATTATTAACATACTATAAGCAGATTTTGAAAAGAACTCATAATAAAAAGGGATTTTAATTTCACTCGAAAAGTCGTAAGTACCCTCGACGTTGCCATAAAATGTTAACAAAGAACAAAACAGGGAAAAATAAACTCGTACCGGGCCTAAAATGTAAAATATTCGTTACTGATAACTAAAATTACTTATTTAAACCTTCATAACTTTTGTCTATGACTGCTGAACAATATGAAGGACTTTACTATTAAATGACAGAGTTTTTATATTTGTACACAGAACAGGCGCATACAATTTTTGGCCATCTTCACGGTTTCCGATTGAGCTAAAATTTTATACCGGGTGTAAACAGACCCTTTACATATCCGTCAACCAAGCATTCTGTACATCAAACTAAGTAACTTTACGCAAAAATTATTGCTGAAAATCGACTTTTTTTTTTGGGGTGAAACATCCCGTTTTACGGTAGGACTCGATGAAAGCACTCTTAGCATTGTGGTGATGAATGGATTGAATAGTACGGGGGTCGTGGAGGTGTGTAAAGTAAAAATCTTACATTTAAAACATGTATTTAAAAAAAAACTTGTAAAAAAGTTGGAACTTTGACCCCCAATATCTCCGTAACTAGAAGGTTCCCAGGTATGGTCTAGAACAAAAAAAATATCACAGTGACGGGGACAACAAGTGCCTTTCGGTTATGTTAAGGGTCTATTTACACCCTTTATACATGTTTAGTTTGGATGACAATGCATGATTAACTAAGTGACGATAATAATAATATATATTAATAATGTACTTTATTGATACAATTCCTTACAATATGCATCTAGCTAAATTTCACAATATTTAAAGGCGCACAGAAGTTGAAACCCTGACTCCTAAACTAGGAATATCTGTGACTTAGGAGTCAGTGTTCTACTGCCACTTGGACACTATAAACCCTTATGAAAATTAAGAGCTGGTAAGGTGATGTTATACAAAAAGAATATATTATTATGTAGTGATTTAAAGAAAAGAATGAAAAACAAATAAAAGTAAAAATAAATTATAATTAAAAAGTAAAATGACTGTGTTTTTGATTTTTTATGTGTGAGTGGGAGTCGTGTGTATTGTTTGCGAGTTGTAATTGTGTGTGTGTGTGTGTAACTAAGAAATGCGTGTATTTTGTGTTGTGTGAGTGTAATATCAGGAGCCTAAGTTTGTGAATGTAGTGGTGTCGAGTGTAAGACTGTGCTTGAGTTATTACGAGCTTGGTGTCTACTTTTATTTTAAAGATGTGGGTGACTGCATTACATGTTTTGCATGGAATGTTGTGAGTTATATCAGAGTGGTGAGTATTTCCTCAGTTTGAGCATAGTCTAGGAGGTACAGCATGTTCTTCAGCTTAGCTTTTGCATCTTGTTTGCTTAGCCTTGCTATTTGTGTGGTCTTATTAATATTTTTGTAAACAAGAGGGCTCAACACATACAGCTGTCTTCTGGCGAAGGAAGTTCTGTGATTTGGGGTTGGGCATACTACTCTTTGACCACGTTTATTTGAGTCTGGGGGTGGTACTTGTTTATGTTTCCAGAGAGTGGTTCTTAGCACAAATAGCTGTCTCACAGTTAAAAGTTGGAGCTCGGTGTAAAGCTGGTGAGTTGGATAGCGAAAGGGTTTTTGCATCATAACCTTAAGTACTGCCCTTTGCGCACGCTCCAACTCGAGGAATTTAGTTTTGGCCGATCCACCCCATGCCAAAATACAATAGCCGATGATGGACTGACAAAGTGCTGTGAAAACCATTTTTAGGGTCTCTGGGTCCGCAGAATGCCTTAATGACTTGAAGAGGTGAATTGTTTTCCTGACTTTATTGGCAGTTGTCTCTATATGTTTGTTCCATCGCAGTCCATCATCGATCATCAAACCCGAATATTTGACAGAAGTTACTGGAGGGAGCGCTTTGCAAGAGCAGGTCGAGTTGTCCGTACAGGTGTGAGCTCTAATTGAGTATATGTTTGAGGGTTTCGTTTTAGCATGAATAGAGAACGGGATGTAGTTTGTCTTTTGTAGGTTCAGGGTAAGTAAATTTTTGTGAAGCCATTCCATGACAATTTGCAAAGATTCTTCAGCGTTATTTTTCACCTCATCCCAGTTCTTCCCATGTATTATGATGGCTGTATCATCGGCATAGGTAAATATACTAGCAGATGGAAGAGTAAGGGTGCATAAGTCATTGATGTAGATAAGGAAGAGCGTTGGGCCTAGGACACTGCCCTGCGGGACTCCGTATGACATTATCTCATCAGCACTAATATGTGATCCTATCTTCACACAGATTTTTCGGTCCATCAAGTAACTCTTGAAGAGATCATGAACTATGCCTCGTATGCCGATGCTATGTAGCTTGGATAGAAGATAATCGAAGAACAATAGCGATAATGTATTTTAGTCAATACCTATTGTAACTCTACATGGCTAGCATTCCTCCATTGTTATACAGGGTAGCATTGTTATAGATTGGGCAGTAGGGGCAGGTACCTTAACTATTGTAGCTACAGGAAAATGGTCTTAGGAGACTATACATAACTTTCTGAGATATTGCAATGTGCATTTACAGATTTAGTGGTCATGGCTGAGACCATGCGACCTTAGTACAATGCTCGATGACCTCAGTAGAGCTTCCGAAAGAGTGGGTCTTAAAATGAACATGGACAGAACCAAAGTCATGTTGAATGCCCATGTAACACCCACTCCTATCAAGATCGGAGACTCTACACTCGAAGTTGTAGACGATTATGTCTACCTGGGACAAACAGTCCAGTTAGGTAGGTCTAACTTCGAGAAAGAGGTCAATCGTCGAATCCGACTCGGCTGGGCAGCGTTCGGGAAGTTACGTGGTATCTTCTCGTCCAACTTACCGCAGTGTCTCAAGACGAAAGTCTATGACCAGTGTGTGTTGCCAGTGATTACATACGGGACCGAAACGTGGTCGCGGGGGTTAAGTGGCAGTGGGGGCCTGCCCACTGCCACTTAAGTTTCGCTATTACCGGAAGACTTTGCGTTAGAAGGCCTCCCACTGGGCGAACCGATGACCTTGTAAAGGTTGCAGAGATACGCTGGATGCGAGATGCACGGGACCGGTCAATGTGGTGACATTTGGGGGAGGCCTATGTCCAGCAGTGGACGTCTTTCGGCTGAAATGATGATGATTCAAAGATATAACAAAAGGACCAATTTTCACAAAAAAAAAATTGCGGCTATCGAGCCTTTTTCATAAAAGGACAAGAATTTATGTGGTATACAACAACAAAAAAATCGGACTACTGAAAAATGCGTGTATGTGCATTATTGCGTTATACATCATGCGAGGCGATTCAAAAATCGAAACGAATTGAAAACGTTTACTTGAACTAGACCGCTTGCGTAAGGCTTGCTATAGATAGTATTGTACCTTAAGTGACAAGCACAAACGAGACACGTCGTAGTGATGCGGAAAATATGCCTCAAAGTGGAAAGAAATTTGCCACACCTGTGGCCAGACATTTCAGAAGCATCATGTATGTTAAAATTCTTGCCTTACAGCTACTCCCATGTAAATTATGCTTATCATTAAAGTGGTTTAAGATAATATGCGTTTTGACTTGAGACTTTTTAATATATATTTTTCTAGACGTTGTATTTTTCAAGCTGATTATTATTAAATAGAACCTTATTGAATAGAACTTAGAACATATTAAAAGTTTACTTAACTAAAGTATCTACACTGTAGTTAAGTCTACACACCTAAAAATATTGCTTATGTACTTTACTTATGAGTAAATTAATTATATCATTTATTATAGATAGAAATGCCTTCAGGCATGGCCCTACTTTGGGCAAAGTGTAAATGACTTTTAACATGCTCGACATAGTTTTTTGACGACACGGTTGACGGGGTGGCCGAGCGATTGGTTGAAAAATGCCGCCGTCTAATGTATGTTTTTCTTTCGTTATGCATGTTTGTATTGAGTTCATCAAAACCAAAATAAATCTTAATACTATCCGTGATAGCTACTAAGAAATTCCTAATGGAAAAACCCAGTCTGGATTTGTGCCCGGTTGCTGGCAATAGGCTCGCCTTTGGGACTTAACATAACTGGCGAAATGAGGATGTAGTATTAGGTCCTCTGTCGAACCCTTTTTAGGTTACAAGCATGGAGTTATGTCTTTATACTATAGTACCCTCAAATCAATTTACCTATCTCAATTTTACTTAAAACAACTTGAACCTAAGTAGGTTTCTCTTCGAAGTAAGATTTGCCTCTGAGATTGGTAAACGAAGCGCTAAGCAACGTGTTATTTCTCTGTGTTAAGTTTACTTAATACTTGTTGTCTTAGTAAACAACATTTTCGAGTATAGGGATATTTACACAGCAGTCGTATCTAGCTATTGCGGCTATTTGTAAAATAGTCCAAGTCTTGAGGCTCTATAAACCTGATGGAGCTTTCATTTGGAGGGTAGTTCGTTCGTACTGGACAACAGTACCTCTGAATATGGCATTGTGAGCTTTAATTTAGAGTGACTTTGTTTTTTTTTTAAGTTTTTGGCATTGTGCATAATTCCGAGTGTTTTGAATAATTTGAGTCTTTTTAATAATGATAGTAATGTTGCTTAGGGAATGGAATACTTTTTATGTTTTATTTTTTGTTTAGTATATGTTAAGCCGTTGGTCCCGGGTGTCATTTGTAGATCTTTGACAGTCGTTAGGTAGTCAGTGGTCCAAAAAGTCTGACAACCCGTCGCTCCATGTAAAATACTGATATTCAGCTGCATCCAGGTAGACTGGAAGCCGACCCCAATATAGTTGGGAAAAGGCTAAGCATATGATGATGAAATGTACTTACTAATGCTCGGAACGGATTTTACAATCTTTAAACGATATTAAATCTTGTACACAGTATTTAAAGTCTATTACACGTTCTATTATACGTTTGGTGGAAATCATCCTTTATGCTTATAATAGTTTTGAATTGTAAATCCAGAAGAAACTCCTAGTTATTGGGGAAAAGTAGAAAGATACCCGATTACGTGGACATTAAATATTATACATCGTTGATGGCATAGTCGACCACGAGAAACAGTTTTGCAAGTATTTTATTCGTTTATTTTGCATTACAATCCTACAAAATTTATTAGGAATTTCTCCTGATTTTCTAATTCAAAACTATTGCGCGACTTTTAACACCCCTTTTACTCTGTACATTTTGCCAGAACTCTTTACCCGACAATAACACTTTACCCGACCTGGGAATCGTTCCCAGGAGCTCTGCTCCGTAGTAGCTCTCGCGGCTTCTATACCAATGAGGCAGCGTATGACTATGACGATCAATGTCAATTACTATGAACTTTACCTAGAACGTTTGACATATATATTTTATTTAAAGTGTTGACATTGAGCTAAAAATACTCTGAAAAAATCAACGTTAAAAAAACAGACTTCATTTATTTCTTATCCTATTTTATTTTCGAGCACTCCATGCTACAAATCTCTTGATCAGACGCAAATCAATAACAGATTTTTTTTTTCAAACAATTTGCTTAACACGTTAAGCGCCACGTGTATATACAATATATTACACCCTAGTGCAACTCTCACAGTGTATATCTAGTTATACACCTCGAGTACTTAACTTCAGAGGCCAGTGGATTGGTAAATATACACCGCGCTGAAGTTCACATAGTATTTTAGGACCAGGAGAAGGAATTTATGCAAAAAAAGAATAGTCAGATCCACAATATTTGCCTCAGAGGTGCCTTGGTGTTGAACGTGAGTAACAAAGTCTTTCCGCTGTTGCCTAAGTTAATTGAGTCATAAGATATTCATCCGTCCGGTGGAAAAGAGCTAGAAAATTGATACTTGGGTACATTTCGTAATTGAAATGTCGAAACCGGTTGTTTTTCTTTTGAAATGGTATATCATTACAAGTAATGTTATTAATATTGTATCATTAAATAGTTGTACCCAGTTGGTCGTAATATCAACAGGTATGAGCCGTACGTGTATTTTATCGTTTAAAAAACCGTTTGCTCACTAACATTTTACGACGACACTTTTTAACGTTTTACATTCTTGGTAAGTACGGAACGTTACTTTACGAGCGTCAAATCGCGTAAAAGAAGGCTGAAGTAGGTGAACGGAAATAGGAGACGGTGAACTTATTTCGCGAGGCAATCTAAACTTATATTACTTCAAAACAGGCCGACACAAACGTCCTTCGATGTATTAAATACAGTCGGAACACGCTATCTATTTTTAAAAGTCCTTTGACCCGCTTCAACATCGCCGGTTAAGCCAACAGACATCATCGGCGTCATTTTACGGAACCGTTGGCACAGTGGCTGAGCGATTGACTGCTGCGCTGCGTGTCGCGGGTTCGATTCCCGCACGGAACAAATATTTGTATGGCCTACAGGCAGTTGTTCCGGGTCTGGCTGTTTGTGTATGTGAGTTTAAATGTTTGTAAACGCATCCACGATACAGGAGGAATACCTAGTGTGGAGCAAAGTTTTAAAAAAAAAATCGAACACCATAAGTGGGAAAATGATTGATATGATCATCATCATCATCACTAATGAGTAAAGACCTCCCTTTGTGCCATCCACCCCAATCTGCGCAATTATCAAACAACCCGCGATCTTCTGAATCTCCTCTACTCCCTGGCTGTTGGTGTACCACTTCATCTACCGACTCTCGGTAACTAAGTTTCAGCAAATAAATACTGCAGACGGGCAACAAACACTCATACCGCAACCGGGCCAAATATTCCATCAAAGTAATTAAAACTTACGGCATAAGGTCGGCAGTTAGGCTTCGATCTGAAGTTTAGCTGTCACTAGTGATTCCAATTAATTAAGTTAGCTGACTCTGAGACATTGTCATTTACTCAAATATTTGCATGAGAGTATGCTGTCTGTTTATTTTAGGATATCATTATTGTTCTTGAGCAATCTTCTGGCTAATTGCCGTCGTATAAAAAAATATTTGTACGACTTTAGCAGAACTTAAATAAAGGGGTCATATTACAATATGACCTTTAACGAAGCCGAAAGGCACTTGTTCTCCCCGTCATTGCGACATTTTTTTTGTTCCAGACCATACCTGAGAACCTTCTAATTACGGAGATATTGGGGGTCATAGTTCCAACTTTTTCACAAGTTTTTTTTTTAAATATATATTTTAATGTAAATTTTTATTTAAAACACCTCCACGACCCCGATACTATTTAATCCACCCATCAGCACAATGTTTTCAGTGTGTACATTGAGTTCTACCGTAAAACGTGAATTTTTACCCTAAAAAACAAAGTCGTTTCCCAGCTATAATTTTTGTGGAATGTTACTTAGTTTGATGTTATCAATGCTTGGTTGACGGCTTCGTGAAGGGTCCGTTTACACCCTGTATAACTGGCTAAGTGTGGTTATACTTGGTGGAAGTAACAACGACGCACGAATAGTTACCATGTATTCAGAACTTCATTCTGAGCCACCACATATAAAAAAACGGTATTTCTAACATATTATATAAAAGTAATAAAAGTCAAATATGATGCTTGTCAGTGTATCGTCCTAAGATACAAAAATAAAACTTCGAATACCGTACTGCAAAATAATCTATATGTGTGTCAAGTGTTGTGGTAATGTTGGTATGGTTGGAAAGATGGCAGAGAAGATACCTATTAAATAAAAAATAAGATATTATAATATTTGTTCTTGTTTGTTTTTTTTTAAATAAATAAACGGTTGGAAAACGTCTTTGATGAAGGTTCGGAATTTATTTATCAATGACGTTTACCCACGTACGAGGAAAATTAAAACACGCGCGAGCACTCTATAGAAACAGTAAATTAATTACTTTCATTAAAAAGAGCTTAAGATAAGCACACAATCGGATACTTTACCTAGTTTGCCGAAGATACAAAAACACAAAGGTCCAATTAAAAGCTATTGAATAGATTTATGAGCGACTTTTATCCCGGTGAGGAAAAATTAAATTGAACATCTTACCTTAATTGCTTTTATAAGCTCGCCTTTGGTGAGCACTATATTATAATATAAGTAAAAGTACTATCTAAGAACAAACCTTAAAAATGCTCATAATTGTGATTACATTTTGCTTTATATTTTCAAAGTCTAAATTGCTAATTAAACTCGTAAAACAATCGAAACAATTTTGTATGGCAGCTTAATGGAGATCTAAACAAATCAAAGCATCAACTTAATTACTCGACTACGGCAAGCCAAATTGAAGTATTATGATTTTAGCAGTATTGTATGTATGTATTTGTAACATTTTTATATTTTACATTAGTGCCTAAACTACTAAGCCCATTTTGATGAATGGTGTATAAATCGATTCGTTACTAATACCCGGGTGACACATACACTACACTACACTACATCCAAAAAAGTGGGGGTCGCTGAAATTTTTATTTTTATTACCTATCGAGTGGGAACTTTCCCAGTTCATTAATATATTATGTGTTATTAAAAAACCTAAAATATTCAAAATAAAAAAAATAAGTAGAAACCTAAAGCCCAAATACGACAAAAACAAAAAAAAAATACATCAATGTCTTGTATTTTTATTTGCCTTTTTGTCGTAGTTGGGTTTTAATATTTCAAATTTTTTTTTATATAATGTCCTTGAGAAAAAATTGTACCCACATAAAGCTACCCTACCTATCACAAATATCTTGATTTCAGTTTTAAGTGAACTTTACAAAATAGTGAAACCTGAAAAATGTAGGAGCAAATCGCGAGAATTGAGTGAGCTGTTTCCCATCAATGTGTGGCCCAGTCGGTCTTTGTTTAGTGTAATTGATTGCCTAAATTGATTTAAGCCCGGCTTTGGAACGGGTTCGTACGTAATGTTTTCACGTTTAGACAGAATTGGTTACACACAATTCTTTTTTAAATAGAATCACGCTCTTTTTTGATGAGTTCAGGTGAGGTTCGGGTCAGGTGGGTTTTAGGTGAGTTGTTCTTTTTATTTGAGGTATTCATAATTATATTTTTTTAGGCAGGCAATGCTTATTATTTTAACTACTTAGTTTAAGAGATCCTTAGTTACCTACGCTCTGATTAGTGTGTAGTTGTCCTTACTTACCTACCTCAGTAAAATGACTTCGTAACTTTTTAAGCGAGTCTCAATTTATGACAGAAAAACTGAAATTTATTTAATATTATATTGCTAACAGTACAGTATTATAATATTATACAATTCTTGTTACCTCAATTTTTTACTTTATATTGACCTATAGCATATTACTAACTAGAAAGTTAGTATTAGCGAGAGTCCCACATTTCTTTGGAGTCCGAACAGCTGCCCTAGCTCTTGAATCATTGATCTACCGTGAAACCGGTATAAAGCTGAATTATTAATATCTTAATGTCTTCAGCTCGATCTTCATTTGCAATAAGAAACATCTGTTGCTGTAGTACGAAGATAATCACTTGAAACTAGCGGCATAAGTTCAAAAGTATCTTGTGCCTGGGAGTGTGAACCTTACGAGATGACAGTTTCACTTTTGTGACGTATGTACATAGATTGTACAACTTATTAAGTAACTTGCTAAGTAACTCTGAAAATGCATCATCCTCTTTAAATTTCATTCAATTAGTAATTCGCATCGACGCGATGTCTGACCCGCGCCGACGTTGTTTTTGTAATATTTTTAGTTATTATTTACGAACTACCTCACAATTTGTAATAAACTATGTGTTAACCATAAATTTAGTATTAAGATAGCTTAAAAGTGTCTCAACATCCGGACAAACCTATTGAGGTTTTTGTGATGTTCCTGTTTATAATTTGTTCTTTAAGTAAAAAACAATAAAAAAGACTAAAAAAAGTGAGGCTATCATTATCGCCATCACCATCGTCAGACTGCATCAATCCAAAGCTGGTATATTAGTGCATTACTGTGCCTCTCCAATCGCCCACCACACAAATCAAGGCTCTCAACTATCACACATCTGCCAGCTTGCGCAGATCCTCGCTGCACCTGGACCAAGGGGTAAGGGGTTGCCTTACTGGTTCATCGGTCTAACTCAAAAATACTTAACTATACTCTAACTACCATTGGTTCTACGATACGCTATGACGCATTGGTCCTGTGTAATGTACAGATAAAGTTATCCCGAGGATATTTATTTTAGGATTGAAAAAAGAATCACGCAGATCGGATAAGTTGTTCTAAAGTTATAAGCGAACTAACGGGCACAACTTAAAGATAGGCGTTATAGGTATACTTATGTGAGAGGTGAGGAAGAACTAGGGTTAACAACGTTTCTAACTTTGCTACAGAGCGGTTTCAGACCAGCGTATTTTTTCGCGCGTATAAGCTCGCATCGGTATAACACGCTCTCCACCTTTTGCGTTTCAAAAAACCGAACGCGCATTCGCCTGCGCGTATTCCATGTGCGCATAGGCGTGGCACAAGAGTTATAATTATCGCATAAAGCCATATATGGCATTAATGAAAATTTTTCAAAAATTTATTCTCTGAAGGGTTATAGTTAAAATTAAAGTAACTTCTACGAGTGTGTTACGAAAGTTTCACAAATATTGACCAGCCTGGTGTAAGGCTGACTGGCCTCGCTCTACTCCCTATGTCGGTAAATGTTTTTCCCACGACATGAGCTAATACAAGGTACTTATTGCCAATTCGTGGGAATACCACTTATGGATTGTGATTTATTTATTGGACCTTGACAGTTATTGATGTTTTAAAGACTTTACAAACGTAAGGAATTGTAGTGAGAATTTATTTTGCTCTCTTGTGCATTTCTCCTACGGGGCGCAGGAACTTCTCAGAGCAAGCCGTCAACATTTTTTCATCCAAACCAAGTGTGCCAATGGACGTTACCGCTCCCTCGTAGAATCTGACGGCCCCTGACAGATTAAACAATGCCTTGTCAAATCTAGCTTTTGCCGTGCAGTTGTGTCAAACTCGAAAGGGTCAGCCGTACCCAGTTTAGATTTCCAATAAAGTAATAATTTACAAAGAGCCGATCATTAGATAAAAAAACATAGGTGCATAATAAAAACAACAGGACACTTAGGCGTCAAAGTACACGCGAAATATCGACCAGTCGCTGTGAGATTCAAAGATATCTTAAATTCAGTGACAGACAACAAACGGCGTAAACCCCTTGGTCAATATGACAAAAATGAGTTCTTAAGGGAGAAATCATAAAAATACATTCTTTAAATAAAGCAAAATAGGATGAAAGCTTGCAAAAAAGATCGGCAGGAATATTCAAACGGCATAGCGCAACTTGTTATTTAATTTATTTACTTCATTAATGCATGCTCTAAAATAAAACGCACTACCACCGATTAAAATTTTTGATAGTAGTAATCAAACACAGGCTGTTTTCTAAAAATAAAGCTTTTGTTGACGTTCAATTCAGTTAGTTTAAAAAACAAGAAGTTTGGCTGGTGAAAAAACCTTTTACATTTTGTTAGCAGCTACGAGTACATGACACTGTTGACTGTTGAAACCGTCAGTTTTTATGCGAAAAACTGTGCATTGGATTTATTTCATGTTTACCCGAATTTCGGATAACCTTCGTTTTGTGTGGCTGTATTTGTAAATGATCACGCAGTTTTTTATGCGCTTTTATAATGTGACGCCCGTTGACACAAACATAACTACTTCGGTAAATTGAAATGTGAGAAATAAACTGATTGCCGGTTTTTGAATTGAGTCATTGAAGTTTAAGACTTGTTGGCCTCTATTTAAGCTTTAAATTTCGAGTACTAGTCACCTCAAGGAGTTTAACTAGTTCGAATCTATTCAAATACCTACCTATTCAAATCAGAAACGGGGTGATAGTCTCTTTAAAGTTTCTTAATTTAAAATTTGACATAAGGTGCTGCTTCAGAGCAGCCCACGGGCAAACTACGCACGTCTACTTCGAGTTGTATGTTATTTTGGTGTCATCTTTCACTGCGTACTACAGCCACGCTACGCACGAATGCTCCTGAAAACCGCGTAGCTATCGCAGTATTCGTGGAAAACTTCTCTGAGCAAGATCACACAGCAGTGTGAGTTAAATGTCGAGTTTTGGCAGGGAACCAGTCAAGATGTTTGTCTATCTGGGAAAAAATCTGTCAGGTTTCAGGATATATGTTATCAAAAAAAATTAAGAACTCTTCTAGAAGATCGCGAGCGCATCTCGCTCCAAACCGGTTTTCCCATCTCTGTTACCTGTATGTTGGCCCTTGACATCAAATAGGCAACAAGTTAACTAAAGTTTCGTCTAACGTAATGGAATGGGACAGTGTGTTCAAGTTTGTGGTTCTAAATCCAACCATTGGCGGTTAGACGGTAACTTATAGATCGATACTTAACGAAGTACCAACCAACCTACTTTACTATTCGTAGTGACTTTGAGGATGTGTTACAAGTTTACAACGTGATACTTGTCTAACATACATAACATCACGCCTGCAATCGTCGAAGGGTTAGGTAGAGGTATATAGGGTGAGTGGTAATAAGTGACCGATACTTAAACACTTGATTGTGCTCATGATAACAAACAACATTACAATCACACGACAGCCGTATGAAACTCGCGCGCGCACCTTTCACCTATCAGCTGTTGGCCGCGTGACGCTGTTCTGTTTCATTACTATCGTACCGTGCAACAGTGGGTAGGTAGAACACCCGCGCATGATAAAAGTGAGAGAGTATAAAAAAACGTTTCTTTGGGAAAGTTGTTTTTTATCATGAGTACAACCACGTGTTTAAGTATCGGTCACTAATTACCAGTCACCCTGTATATGATACTTGTCTATTGTGTTGGTATAAAGTTTAATTGTATTTAGTCATTACTGTGATACGGTTAGGGAGTGATACTGTTTCATCAGTTTAGTTGAAACCAGCAAATGATAAATAATTATTTCTGTAACATGGTATAAAAAAACTTTTACACGTCAAAATAATTTCTTTTTCAAAACAAGATGCAGACGCCTAAACAAACTCAGAGATAATAGTTTATTTTCAAGTCCAGACAGAATCTTGGTCTAGCTCTAATAATTAGTTTGACATTTTGCTAAGTATACAGAAATAAGTTCGGATAGTAATAACAGCATAAAATAAAGTTGCGTATTACGCGACTATACCATAATAAATAATGTTGAACCTAAAAAAAACTTCTTGAGCGCGTGGGAATTGATTCCAAAGCGTTTCATTTTTCTACGACTTTCAGGAGAATAGACATAAGGTTTTCAGTAACTGGTAACAGTCCCAAACATATCTGACCTTCTTTTCAACGTTATTACTGATATAACTTTGTACTTTGAGCACAAATTGCCAATTACCAATTGCGGGAAATATAAAGTTGGGGAAAAATCGAATAGTCGATGTTTGAAAATGACGATGCAGTTTCGCTGAGGAACCATCTCGCAGCTTTAAAGTAAAATAATAAATACTGGGCCAATTATTTATTTATTCAAACAATACGAGATATTAATTGGTTGAAGCCTGTGAGGAGCGATAAAAAGTTGGCCCATTTGTAAGTGAAGGAGTTGAAAATGAAAGCAAAAAAAATCTCGCTCTGATTTTGCAAAATATCAGTCATCAAAATATTTGACCATGGGACGGACCTAAACAAAAGTGATCATCGCACGAACACGCTACACGAATACACAATCCGCGCGAACACGGTATACGAATTCATAATCCGCGCGAACATGGTACACGAATTCATAATCCGCGCGAACACGGTATACGAATATACAATCCGCACGAACACAGTACACTAATTCACAATCCGCGCAAACACGGTACACGAATTCATAATCCGCGCAAACACGGTATACGAATATACAATCCGCGCGAACACAGTACTTTAATTCACAATCCGCGCGAACACGGTACACGAATACACAATCTCGTATTCGTTAAATCTTATTATTATTTAAAATTATTTTCAGATTTACACCCACCACTGCTTGTCTTTGCATCACCCAAAGGTTGACTGGTAGGAAATGCCTATGGCATTAAGTCCGCCTCTGTACTTATGTGCTTGAAGTGTTAAATAAATAAATAAATCTAACCTTTATGTACTAAACCAACTAAACTACTATTGACACGACGGTTCGTTCACTATATAGCCATAGCTCGTAAAGTATTCATGAACAAATTGAAATCGGAAAACGATTGGCAATATTCAATGCAAAATTTAAAATAATGTACATGCACGGCATAGACAAGACGGCTAGACCTTTCTAAAATAATGTTTTTACCTAGTATGGAAGAATTATGTCGATGGTAATTAAAATTAGCGACGAGTATGGCGCTATATAGAATTATATTATTGTAGTGTACTGTCTTTGTACTCTAGGCTAGCCTGTCCTTGTTTCTGTAGACCTTTGTCCGGAATCTACCCTTTACGTCTAGGTTTATCTTGCCACTGTTTGAATGTCAAATCGAATTACCTGTATGTTTTTAAAGCTAGCACAGATTTGAGCAAGCCGCGAAGTACAATATAGGCCAAAAAAATACGCCTGTACCCTTGTTTTGCGGGCGATCCGCCACTGCTGTAATCGCGTAACTTTATTGAAAACTTGTTTGGTACAAACATGTTTGTTGAAAAATAAAACTTTCCTGCAACCAAAACTACTATAAAGTAAATAAAACTGTTTATTTTATTCAAAAAGCTTGATCAAGTACCAGTTTCATTGTTTTTTATTTAAGTTTATTTTTCTTGGGATTTGTAGTTTTTTATTGCTACATGAAGCGCTTGCCTGTCCTGGATTAAATGTACAAATAAATTTCAATTCAATAAAGAACACTTATTGTGCAGGCACACTTTACATACAGGTGTAATTATAAAAACTCTCTTCGCTAGAAAACATGTTTCAGCACTCTGCCGGCACTCTAATAATTATTAAGCAGAAACGAATAAAAGGAATTTTGTGCAGATGATATTATTTATATCCTATGTACTACGAGAAAAGAAGAGCTTTTTTTATTATTTTATTAACAGTTCCCTGAAAATAAATTGAAGGTATAAAAAGAAGTAAGCACCTATTGTAGACATTGACAAAATAGCATGAGATCCGCGGTCCGATTCCCAGAGGCTAAAATGGCCGCTTTAGCAGAATCATAACAGGATAATAATATGAATTCCGTTACATTTCGTAAAATGGTCACAAAGTGTCAATCCATGATGTTAATTATGTCTATGACCAATTTAAGAATTTCACGTGATACATATTATTATCTTGCCCCTAAAACGTGATTTCTCACCCCAAATTAATAATAAATATGTTTCAGGTGCGCAGTTATAAAACGCTGGCGTGTGATTTAAAGAACATACTCGTATGTATATTATTACAAGTTAGACTTTTTAGTCAATTACATAGAACAATGAAGCTTCAACAGACTATTTCCCGACACAGGAAGTAAAAGCCTATACTCATAGAAAACCAATCATTTCAGAAAATCCTGCGTATAAAATAAAAAAGCAATATATTTATTGAAAAGTCAACCTTAACGATCGAATCGGAATCTATTTTTGTTCACATAAATACGACGGGAACATTGGATGCGTATTCACCGGATTAGTTGGCATATTCTCTACTCACTTTTCGGAAAAAGATGGCAATGACTATTCAGTAAATTGAAAAGCGCATCGTAGAAGCTCTGATTTCAGGGGAAATGTTGAATTATTGGGAACGATAGAATAGAACTAACGAGATAAAATACGTCATTAATGTTTGATGATATTTAATCTTTCAATGTGAATAATTTATAATAGATATTAATCTTTTGTTTCTTCCTTATGATGACCCTAATCTTTTCTATAAATAAATACATTATAATTTTCCTAAATTATAAGGAGGAGCTCGTGGCTAAATAATAACATCCGCACAGTTTGATTTTCAAAGTTAAACCACGCTTGCCTATGTCGATTTGTGGATGGGTGACCATCATAACTTTCCGGGATTGTCCTTGTCTCGGAAAATACGTTAAATCCTTTCAGTCATCTTTGAGAGTCGTTACAACCAGTCTTTCCAAGGGTTTCCGTATTACCCAGTACTAACTGTGCTGTGGAGGTCAGATAGGCAGTCACTCCATTTGTAGTACAACACTGGTATTCAGCTGCATCCAGTTAAACTTGAAGTCCTTGCTTTGTATAGATTCCATATGTTAGTATTATATAACTGCATATCACATGTGTGAGTGCTATGTACTGTAAGGCTACATCTTAAATTTTGTTATTTTTCATTGACTGGAATGTGCCTTGGTGGCTGAGAGAATGTCATGCGCACTCAAATGTCTCGCTGATGGTGGCGGGTGTGTCGGGTCATTTAGTTCCCTTCAATATGGTGGAGTTGAATGGCGCTGATCCATGCGTCATCGTTCGTGAACGTGAGCTGTCAGTTGGGACTGGTCACCTCTTAGCTGCCACGGTTTATTTTAATTACTTTTTTTTTTTCATTGTTGATTTAATCTTTTACTCTGGACGCTCTCCTCTCATAGAGCCCTGGCCTGGCCCTGGCCTGCGTCCCAGCAGTGAGAACATTAATAGGCTGATTATGCTATGCTTATGCCCTTAATGTGCAAGTCTTTCTACATCGTTCTCACATATATCAACATGATCTCAACATGAATGAAGTAACCAAGATTTTGTTAAAATATTTTGATTTAAAAGAGTGTCCATGGAGTTTCTTGCCCATTTTTCTCCATAAAGATCTACGCTGTGGAATGTGTAACTACAGAACTTTCTCAAGTTATTAAGTCTTGTGACTATGACTGTAGCTTCGCTTCTTTTTGTTTTTTTTTGACATTCAAAAGTGCCTGTGTTGGTCTAATTGAAATAAATGCTTTTGACTTTGAATTTGTGTAGACCCCATAGTTGGGAAAAGGCTAGGCAGATGATGATGAATTTTTCCTAAATTACTTTGAAAATTATTAAAGGTGCCGTGGCAGCAAGCAAACATACAATTTGTAGCGATTACATATTATTATCACGCAAGTTGGTAAATAAAGTATTTCGAATCGACAGGTTTTCAGGAAATACTTTATTTGACTTTTAAACAATTCTCATATAAACATGTTTATTTGGGAATTCTTATAAATTACATGTTGATGTTTTTGTTTGTTGATCCCATTTATTTATTTATATAACCGTTGTTTGCTGCAGCCCTTACTTGACCATGTATGTAGACACGCCATTTTGAATGTATAACTGTATAATTATGTTTCCACAAGCGGTGTACGCTAGATGAAAATGAATGAAATACTTAATTTTTTGCTTATTTATTATTTTTTTTGGATAAATATTTAATGTTTACTGTTTAGTCGTCCACATAGGTACCACTTTACCAAAAATACGTCATGTTTGCATAAAATTATAAACAAATGGAATCCCACAGGAAAAGAATTCATGGAAATGCTACGTATTTTAATTGGGTAATAATTATGATGCTTTTAAATAATATATTAAACCACGTACAAATAATTTGAAATTCTGAATTCACAAGATTTTTTTATTGTAACTATGTGAGTTCAGTGTATAAGTATATGCTCGCCAGTTGTTAATTGATTCCGAAGATTCTGTTTGGATTTAAATAGTAGTATTCCGCGGTTGTCCCGTCAAAATTTGGTGAAGATCTGATGCTGACCTTTGGACAGAGACAATGGAACTTTTTAACAATTGACAGCAGATCTGACGTGATTGCTGCAATCACTTTGACATGACTATTGACACAATTCCATAATATCACATTACATCCGTATATTCTGAAGGGGTACGCAGATAAGCACGTGTACGCACGGCGACCAATCAATACAAAACCAGTTTATGCCGATCTCTAATTGTACAGGAAATCTAAGCAAAGCGAGGCCAAGTTATACTGGAAAAAATGTATAGCTTGATGTGGCGCCGCGTGTACGTACATTTCTCCAATTAAGTTAAAGTTCCATTTTATTGGGGAATATGTATCCAATACAATGTCATGGAAACAGGCTTCCTATTTCCATGGCATTGTATTGTTAGCAGTAAAATTATTATTTAGCAACAAGTGTAGGATATTACAACTAAAAATGGGATGTCCGTTATTTTTATAGTCTTTTTAACCAAGTCAATCACAGATAATTTCCATTTTAATTTCGAAAACATAGGTACTAATCGATGTCATTAATAAAAAACCAAAAAAAGGAAATACTTGGGATTCGATTACATACCAACCATTTGAACCCATCAAGTGATGCATGAGCCTCTTCTCTTTCTCGTTGGAACTTCACGGTTTTATTTATTTTCGTTGCTAGTACATATTTCTAATCATACACAACATTTGTCGGGTTTATTTAACCAGAATGTACTTGGTGTTCACTCGTGCATATAACTGCACTTCCGGGATGAGATTCCGCAGTTTACAATAGGAACATTGTGTGTTTAGTGACAGCTGTAGCACTAACTATCTACAATGCACACAAACACACAAGGTCTTTAATTTTAGCCGACTAGCGTACAAGCGTACTCACATACGAATTACATGCGCAGTTTCCAAACAAACGCCAAATAAATTAGTAGGTATAAGAAGCTTAAATACAAAATCAATATTGTATTAATTATATGTTAGAGTATAATATAAAATAGGAGCTCGTGGCTAAATAATAACAGCCGCTCGGGTCGATCTTTAGGTTAAGCCGTGCTTGCCTAGGTTGGTCTGTGGATGGGTGACCACCCATTACTTACTGAGTTTCCTCCGTGCCTCGGAAAGCACGTTAAGCTGTTGGTCCCGGGTGTCATTTGTAGATCTTTGACAGTCGTTAGGTAGTCAGTGGCCCGAAAAGTCTGACAACCCGTCTTTCCAAGGGGTATCGTATTACCCAGTATTAACTGGGTTGTGGAGGTCAGATAGGCAGTCGCTCCATGTAAAATACTGGTATTCAGCTGCATCCGGTTAGACTGGAAGCCGACCCCAACATAGTTGGGAAAAGGCTAGGCAGATGAGAGTATAATATAAAATGAGGAACCCACGATTACCTACACAAACACATTCTGAAAATCGGCTTATATTCAGGAAATACCATTGAGTGTGAGTTACGGGAAAAAATGTCGAATGAAGATGGTAGCATATTAATATTTTTGTCATATAATGTCATTCATAAAGATGTTACGTCCATATACATATGTTTTTTCCTTTAAAAGTTTTACCTGGTAACGTAAACATATTACGTAACACAAACAAATATTCCAAAAATAAGGATAAAAGCTCATTTCTGTAAAATAAGTTTTTATTTTATGGTGAGCACTACATTTTCTGGTTTTATATCTGATTTTTGTCCACATCCAACTTGCGTATCATCAATATTCATCATTGAAATAACTGTCAAAATGTAGGTTTACTATAAGATCCACCTCTACCTAACCTTTCGGGAAATACTGGCGTGATAATAAGTTATGTTAAACTAATTTAAAAAAAATCGAAAATCAACTCGAGTTCGATACGAATCATTTGAATATCACATTCACCAACTTCACTCCAACAATACCGGTGAACGTGTGAAACCGGCATACGACAGTGCCAGACATAAACACAGGTGAACAGCTACAAACATTTCCCTACAATAAAGCGAATTCCCGCTTGCGTTAAGGAAACGGAACCCGCGAACGTGTCACATAAATAATGCAAAAAATGAAGTGTGATGATGTAGACGGCTGCAGCATAAAGTGAATTCTTTTGATATTTTTAGAGTTTAAGACAAATACGAGCCAAATGTGAGTCAGACTAGCGCTCAAAGGGTTCTCTCCGAATTTCAACAGTGTGGTGCCAACGGGACGAATCTATAAGGGATTAGTTTTTTGCCATTTGTCTACGTAACCCTAAAAAGGAACTCTTGGGTATGTCCGTCTGTTTCGCAGGTCGGTAAGAATGGAATGAAGGTATGTTCAATTATTGACAGATGTCGGTATTGTAAATTATTGGTAAGAATAACTTTGCAATATAAAATAACTACAGGATAAAGAAGGGCTTTAAGTTATTGTCTTTTTCAAACCTATTTTTGCCGCTGCGCAGCGTTGCTGTGATGGGTGCCGGTATAATTAGAGCCACACGAGGTTTTTTTACATAAATCGAAAAAGAAAGAGAAGATGGTGGGACGTCTTGGACGGCTTCCTCGCGAATTGGCGAGAGGAAGCACACCATCGTGAGAAGTGGAAGGAATGCCGGAAGGCCTTTGCTCCGGAGTGGGACAATACAGGCTAAGTAAAAAAAAAAAATCTTAGCACAAGCCTATCAGAGTTCAGATACAAATGAAGTTGACATTTTCTCATAGTTAACGATTAACCCGGTAGTTGTGGGTAGTTCGTTAGTAATTTACACAAGTTCAAGAGTTTATTTGCAGAAACAGTTTTCAGTTGATGTTTATGTTTGGTTACCTGGGCCACACTTTACTTATTGTTGGATATTAATATCGACCCGCACATTAACGCCTGACGGAACTTCAGTTACGAATGAATTTAAGTAATTAATTAGGTACGATGGTTGCTTTGATACATCATGTCCAGGCACAAAACATTCAAAGGCTCGTATCATCCACCGGCCCGTACGAGGTGCCTGCGTGGTGGATTACGGTTTCTCCCTCTTGTAAAGAGATGGCCTGACTACTGAGATTGTTCAATATTGTAGATAATTTTGTATGACTTAAAAATCGCAACTTTCTGCGGGACGCTATCACAGCTTGTCGTACGGCATCGAATTTATTGAACATTACTTGGTTTGCTGTACAGATTGCTGGGTTGATGGCTTTGTGTTGAGTCGTTTTACACCCTGTTCATAATTATCCTAACAATAATGTACAAAATGTTCATTAACAAGCTTCATCGCGTGACTTTCAACGCCTTTTTAACGACATATTGTTGTTTCCGCTCACAACGGTCAAAACACTGTTATCGTATTCCATCTATGTGATTGACAGCAAATAACAATGGGCTTCAGTTTTTGGAAAATAATCCGTCGCTTCAATGTCCAGTGGCGTTAGAGCCAACTTTATGTCTACTGACAGCTTTAACAAACGATCGCCGGTGTTTTAATCACTCAACCGTTGGGCGTTAGGTGGTAAAAAGTAGAGCCAGTGACAAATGTTGGTTGACTCTACACTAACTTTCAAAAGAGAGAAATTAATGTAAGGGAAAAAAATACTTTGATTACTAGTCTTGTGAATTCAAAACAATAACAACGTTTTAAAAAATCTGAAACTCTTCGGCTTCTTTTGTCGCTGACCGTACAACCGACAAAATGTGCGCTCATTTGTCACAAACTTTCTACTAACTTTCTATTCGGTGTGACTTTTAAAACAAATGTTGGCGTGTAGTTAGTAAGGAAATTTTCAAAAACAATTACTTAATTGAGAGAAATGTGGCCGTCCCGAGCTCGGCCAGCAATCATACTTTATCTTCACTACGACCGACGACGCCCGAATGCTATGTTCGGAAGTACACGGACGCGGTCTCGCTCACTTGTTGCCCGAGGCTACCCTAGGTTAGGGGTTTCAGATTAGTGCATTTTGGCGCGTATAAGCTCGTTTTTGGAAGCGCGTATAGGCACGTACGTCTTCTGCCACACGCGCAAATGTTACGAGCGTTGACGCGCTCGTATAAGCGCGAAAAGTATAATACTAGGCTGTCATTTGTAGATCTTTGACTGTCGTTACAGATCTACAAATGACAGCCGGGACCAACGGCTTAACGTGCTTTCCGAGCCACGGAGGAAACTCGGTACGGTCACCCATCTACGGATCAACCTAGGCAAGTGCGGCTTAACCTTAAGATTCACCCGAGCGGCTGTTATTATTTAGTCACGAGCCTCAAAAAAACATTTGTATTTTCAAAACAAATATTTAAACTTATATGAAAAAGTATGTAATCTATTTTTTGTCTCGGTAACCTATGGGTAAAAGTTTGAACATCCTGAGTATGCATGGATGGGTATAATATGATATATAAAGTCACGTGAACAGAAAATCATAAATAATAATTATTATTAATATACGCGCAAAAAATACGCTAGTCTGAAACCTTACACATCAGACCAGGCAAATTCAGGCCATGCATCCGTCCGTCCTGACGTCACCGCACGCTGTCGTTAGTGTCTGATGTTTTAAAGAAACACACAACAGCCTAAAACCGCAAGTTATTACCACGAATTGCTACCCCTAGTTCGGTAACTAAATCATGAGTGTTAATTTATGCTGTGAATCCAGATTTCCTTTGGTTCAATTTTCGGGAAACAATTTTATAGGTTTTGTTTAGTCGTTAAAATTATACTTGAAATGAACTTTTAAAAAGTAACTCTAGTATAGCACAGCGGCAATGTAACCTCATTGCGGTAGTGATATACTAGAGTTGCTTTTTAAAATCATAATACCCATACATGACTAATTTATCTCAAAATAAAAAGTTAAATAGTATTTTTATACTAAAAATTTATACGGCCTAGGCATTATTTGTAACTTTCAAACATGTTATCAGAAACATTATTATTCTACTGAAGTAATCAATATTTATCAAGGCCGTGATAGTTGCCGGACAACATTTTCCTTCATAACTGACCAGTACTTATGCAATGTTAACACAATGTTTGACATTATAATACTACTGTCTGCTAGGTATATTTTTTTATCTAAATAATTTTCAATAATGAAAACGCAGAGAGAACGTTCTCGAATGCTCTTAATTTTAACTATCTTCTGCTGGCGACTATGTTTGCTGGGCCGGACAAAAACATGGACAGCTTATCAACTATCTGTGTGCCAAATTTCATCCAAATCCGTTCTACCGTTTTTGCGTGATTGAGTAATATGTGCGAACTTTCGCATTTATAATAGGTATGGGACATATTATTGATCCTCTAAAATCTAATTGATCTATCGTAAATGAGCACTTTTTTGCTTGCTGTTTTTGCAAAATAAAAACCATAATTTAAATACATGCCTTATGATATTAGTAGTTTTTGTTACTGCGTAAAGAAGATAAACCGAACAAGATGGCGGGACGAGCTGGAAAAAACAAAACGCCTGCTCATATTAGCCTTGTACCGAAAAACCTGTAAGTCACGGGGAAAGGACTCTGCCCAGCACTCGGTTGGAACTGTACCATCAATGTGATGAAAGTAACCAGTAGTTATAGTAAGTAACCAGTAGTTTTATAAAGAGTATTCTATCTAAAGGCAGACGTGACTATTATTATAGTTTGAAATCGTTTCCCAATTCTAGGAATTTCTCTTGTGTCGTGAGTGCGTTTACAAACATTTAAACTCACATACACAACCATTTTTAACTCACATACACAAACAGCCAGACCCGGAACAACCTGTAGGCCATACAAATATTTGTTCCGTGCGGTAATCGCTCAGTCAGTGCGCCAACCGCGCCGTCAAAACGTACTATGTGAGTGGAATCGGGACGGCACACAGAATGACATGCATTGACCTGATATAACCAGACGCGATTTAACTACTTCTCTTTTATTGGAAATTAATATTAAATCATAGCTGCAGTCTATCAATTATTCTCTCGAACAATGTGTTCACGGTACACTGAGCTGGGAAATCCGAGCTAAATTCACGTTCACGATCAAGGTCAATATCGAGCATTGAGCCTGTTGAATCCGCATAGACTCTAAATATTGGTTTTCAGCGTACATTCGAATGATCCGTATTTTCTACGTTGTATTTCAAATCCATCAAATATTTTTTTTGATTTATTGCAATCTAGATTTTTATTGGAGTGTGTTGTTCTGTGCTCTGACTTCTAGAGATTGATTTATATAACTCTAATAATTTTTATTTAATAACTAAGTCTCATTAATTCCATGAAACACAACTACAGTTGGCAATTTCCCATTATGGAGAATAGATAGATGAATGAAAAATATAATAAAAATGAAAATGAATGAATGGATGATGATAAATTCAATGTTATCGCAAATTAACAGCATGTAAAGTTCGCAATAATATCGCTGCTAGCCCGCAGCGTATACCTATATCTCCAAATCAAGCATGATGATACTATTTCAGAATTGATGGTCTTCTGGTGCGCTTACTTTTTATCTTACAATAAACCAACAATAAAACGTATCTTACACGGTGTGTGCACAAGGATCCATCGAGTCAACCGCGAAATAGTGGCGTGTAGACCAAAACGTGTTCTAGAAATGTAGACATGGTACAGACTGTTTACTGATCGAAATTGGAACTATAGTAAGATGTTGTGAATGGATTTCTATCGGTGTTCATAAAGGGTGTAAATAGACCCTTAACTGCGATCATTTTTTTGTTCTAGACCATACCTGGGAACCTTCTAGTTACGGAGATATTGGGGGTCAAAGTTCCAACTTTTTCACAAGTTTTTTTTAAATACATGTTTTAAACGTAAAATTTTTACACACCTCCACGACCCCCGTACTATTCAATCCATCCATCAGCACAATATTTTGAGTGCTTTCCATCGAGTCCTACCGTAAAACGTGATATTTCACCCCAATAAAAAGTCGATTCCCAGCAATAATTTTTGCGTAAAGTTTACTTAGTTTGATGTACAGAATGCTTGGTTGACGGCTATGTGAAGGGTCTGTTTACACCCTGTATTATTAAATTTATATTATAATTTATGAAGAAAAACGTCTCCTGAATAGATACTTTCACTTATCAATATTAGGAGGAAAAGTGTTTTTTTTTTATATTTAGAACACTCAAAAGTGCTTATCCATAACAATTAGCACAGTTTCATGAAGTATGCAGTTTATTATCTTAAGTTATACTTGACTCATGGCTCTACTCTGAGTGATGCTAACTTAGTAATATTTACATCCTAAAGTAGTTAAGATTTCCACAGAGAAATTGGTATGCACGTCTTAATATACATTTAATTTAAATTTTATGTATAATTACTATTGCTTTTAACAAAACGACAATGAGTTGTGTTGCTGGAAAATTTATATGCAAACCGAATTTAACTTTCTATTAATATTGTCGTGTTTTCTATTACTAAATTATTGCATCCCGTTATTTATTTATTTATTAGCCTAAATCCAACTGTTACACTTTTTACTCTAATAATACAAGCCAAAAAAAAACACACCAAGTGTTCAATATGATGCGATAGCCACAGCATGCATGAACAAATTAAAACTAAAAACTAATTACGGTAGTTGTACAGACCCGTTGTACTGGAAACCAATCTTAACATAGATGATGTTTTCTATTAGCAAAGTATAATATTCTACTAATAATGCATGTTACTTTTAAACTAAACGCTGACATTAGATTATTTATGGATTGATACTGTTAATTTGTATATCGGGATGTGGGGAATCAAAGAGATACATTTTGCACCTCCCTGACTTAAAACAAGGTGTTTTGTACACCTTGTTTTCAGACAGAGAGAACAATTCAGGTATAAAAAACTTGATAATTCAAACTATAAATAAATTTTTGAGTTTGCTTCGCTCGCTCTTATAAAATTTAATAAACTTATTCCTATTTCTGTATGAATTAAACCTCATCAGGCGGGGTTGTTAAAATTTTCGAGCTCACTTTGAACGCGCTTGCATTCGGCATCCATTGTTCCGTTGCCATAACGAAACGTTTTACAAAGAATCGAGGTTCATATACGTCTGTGCATATAGTAGTAACGAGACATCGATATTTGTGGTCGTCATTCGCGTACGTACTGATCTAAATTTAGAGTGACAGCACGAGGTTGGCTTTGGTCACCCTTACTGGCCGATTTTCAAAAAGTCAAGTGAACAAACGCGCGCGAGCGAGCGAGCGCAGCGAGCGTTACCGCAGCAGCGGCCGGCGAGCGCTACTTCCAAATGCATGTTCTAACCGAAGATAACTAGCGTACCTCTATCGTTTACCCGCATGTGGCCGGCTGCACCTAGTTGTATCCGGCTAAAACTAGATTTAGCCGGACTTCGACTGTTAGCTGTAACAGATACATCGAATAGTACAGGAGTCGTGGAGGTATTTAAATAAATAAACTTACATTTGGAGTATAGCTCTCCGCAACAGCTCTAAGGATATAGTTGCGACTACTCCGCACTTAGCACAACAGCGAAGCCGTCTTTTTGCGTATTATGGCATGAAAGCCATCAGTGTGGGTCTCGGCAAACATTTCTGAAGCACTACAGAAACGGGGCAGCAACAACATCCTGAAAACATTATAATTTTGTACGCGTAGGACATCCGGCGATCTCTTCGTGTAGTTGACATCCATAGATTGCTCTTGGAAAAACTCTGATAAAGAGTAATTTTGCCTAGGTCAGAGCACCGAGCAAATCTACGGGCCAACATAGTACCTCTGACCGCCAGTGCCCTACGCTCCCACTCATCGATCTGTATCATCTGTATCAACTACTTGTGGAATTAGTTAATTTAAATTAAGTAATCTTTTATAAAAATAACAAAAATATCCCCATTCTTACACACCCTCTCACACTCATTCAAGCACACCTCCATCACACACAAAGAGAGGACTGGAAACACCTTTAATGTTACTCTTAAAATAAAATTGTAATCTTTTCTTCTAGTATTTTTTTAAATGTACCTTAAATTAGATACGTACTTTCATGCATGGATCATTGCAATAGCATAGTAAAAATAATTAACTTGTAATCCAGGGGGACCGCTGTTGAGAGCTGAAATACGGGCCTTGACTAGTTCGGCCTCAAATGCTAATACTTTTGTGTACTTTATGTTTAGATTAAGCACTGTACTAGTAAAAAATGTACTTATGTATGTGACTAAATATTACTATTTCAAAGAATAAGAAATGTTCAAGGTACTTGAATTTAAAAAAATATGTATGTCATTTTTTTTGTTTTAAAGAAGGTATGGTCTAGAACAAAAAAAAATATGGCAATGACGGGGAGAGAACAAGTGCTTTTCGGCTTCGTTAAGGGTCTAAGTACGTATGTTTACACTGATTAGGTTGTCATCGACACGCTAACAAGATGAATGTTGCCGGTGGAAAAGCATCCGTCTGAAGCCCGTTCCACTTACCATGGAAGCCTACATGATAATTGACAATGCTTACAATTGCACGATTAAAGCTTTTAACCAAAATGACCGAAATCGGTCATCAAAATATTATGTACGAATTAACTCCGTTCCCAAATCGATTAGTATGATTAAAACAAGTTATTCAGCTGCTGTCGTTATAGGTAGTCAGTGGCCCAAAAAGTCTGACAACCAGTCTTACCAAGGGGTATCGTATTACCCGGTACTAACTGGGTTGTGGAGGTCAGATAGGCAGTCGCTCCATGTAAAATACTGGTATTCAGCTGCGTCCGGTTAGACTGGAAGCCGACCCCAATATAGTTATGAAAAGGCTAGGCAGATAATGATATAATCAGCTGCACTGACGATATTTGCGTAATCGCAACCTTCGTGAAATGTTGTGAATTAGTGATTGACCTTTTATTATAACTACGTCCTTCCAATTTCTGCTAGCTGTCTAACTCACACGATTTATAACTAAGCTCTGCAGTTGCTTTCGTCAGTCCTACACATTTTTAACGTATCGATTGGCTAGTAGAATGTCACTTTGTAGTGCAGCCATTTGGCAGTTTTCCTGTAAAATTAGTAAGATTTCGATGTATTGTTTCCGAATTTCAACTTAGACACCTTGTATTTAGCCGCTTGCACCGCGATATTGCAAAAATGGCGCCTACAAGCAGTTTTTTGACCATATCTCCTTTTCGACTCAGTGTACGATAAAAACATTATATTATATTAATTCAACTAGAGAAAACTTCTTACAATTTATGCGGTAACCTTTTTTTTGTAAAATCGTTTTAGCGCACGAGCGCCACAAATTGTAACTTTTACATACGTTTTGGCTAAAAAAACTCTTTCCCATACCACCTTGAGGATCCGATATATGCACAGAATTTTAACTGACAACATTTGTTAAAAAAAGCCTACAACATAAATTTTAGAAAATTGTCTCTAATTTAAACTTGGTGTTTTTATCTTGAAATGAGTCAGACAGGAGGTATTGTCAAAAAACCGCTTTTAGGTACCATTTTTCCAATATGACGGCGTGAGCGGAAAAGATACGAGGTTACAAAGTCGAAATCTATAAAGTTACCACTTTTCCAAAACTCCCGGCAAACTTTGCAGGTAACCTCTTATTTACAACCAAAAGACTGAAAAACTGCACTGTGTGTGACTGTCAAGTGATTTCATTGTCTATTTTTAGATATTTCGATCATTCTAAAACAGCAGTTGACCTAGATTTGACATACAGATTTTTCATAACCGTTTTCCATTGTCAGCAAAAAGGAAGAATTTTTTAACAAAATGAAACAATGAAACCGGATAAACGATATTGAAAAGCGTTGCGCAAAATAAATGAACGCAGCTATATTCCAATTTTCATCGAAACTGCAAATATTTTTAGAGTAAAATGACTATGTGTCATCCGGACGGATGGTCTTGACAAAATAGTAAACATTCAACTATATGTATTTGTCGTGTACTTTCATAATGGTTTAAAAAGATAACGATATATATTAACCAGCTAGCTAACATTGGCTAGATGTCAATAATATTGGCCATAACCAAGTAAAGGACTTTAAGCATCCTACATTAATTTGTCTAGTTATAACCATTTGCATACGACTCTCAAAGAACGACTGTTGTAAGTTGCACTAAGTGGATAGTCAAGCTATTTAAAGCAATCAATAAATTTCCCCGAAATTTAATCGAATTTATTCGAAAATGACGTGATATGTTTTGGCCCTGGGGCCGAGGACTCTACTACTAAAAGGTTAGACTACCAAGCTACATGTTACGTACCCTAGTAGTTCCTTCATAAGGAAATCTGAGCCCAAAGATGAGTTGCTCTTTTAAGGAACGAACCAAGAGTTTTCATCTGACGGTAACTTACTTCGCTCGACCGGATTAAATTATAAACGCAACGCTTGAGATTACATGAT
The DNA here is from genome assembly GCA_910589295.1 of Noctua janthe. Classification (NCBI taxonomy): domain Eukaryota; kingdom Metazoa; phylum Arthropoda; class Insecta; order Lepidoptera; family Noctuidae; genus Noctua; species Noctua janthe. The sequence continues at coordinate 12,691,585 of OU342552.1, forward strand.
GCTTGTGCTCGTACACGTGGAGGTTTAATGTGATGTAAAATTCATTTTATAATATTAATATTTTTATTTTATATGTGTCCTATTGTCGTCGTTGTTTAGATGTTTATATTTTCTTACTTTTAGTCTTATTTTTATCTTTAGTTTAGTTCTATTTGTAGTCTGTATGTAATGTAAATATATTTAAAACATAATTATAACATAATTATAACATTCTGTACGAATATTATGACAAAATAAATATGTAGAGTGAATAGAAATTTGTGACTGATACTTAAACATTGGGTAACTAACCCGGTAATCCCCGAAGGGTTGAGCATAGGTGCACCTAACAGTACACCCACATTTTGCCAGTTATGTTTAGGAATAGCGGGTAAGCCAATTGCCATAAACCGCACATCTAGACTCCGTGGCTACTTCCGAGAAGGTTCGACAACCGATTATTTTTTCAGTTCGTTTTTAAAAATGGTAAAACAAGTAGATGTGAAATCGACGTTTGCACTTAAGTCATTTGTTAAAGTTGTAGATTTGCATACAAGGGGTTAATTGTTATTGTGTACCTATAACAATATAGTGAAATAAAGACAGGTGGTTGTTACATAATTCGACCCGCTTTATTGTGCCAAAATAAACCGGCCAAGCGCGAGTCGTACTCACACGCATACAAGGTTCCGTAGCACCAATCAATAGAATCAAAATATTTTGAAGGCTCATTCGTATGTTGTATAACATTCAACAGCAAACCTAAATTTCAAAAACTAAACAAATCAAATCTTATTCAAACCACTTGTAGACATTTCTATGAAATAACTACAGCTGTTTAAAATTACACCGTGTATTATCTACCATCTGGTAATAATTATATTGGTTGTTAGATACTAATATTATATCCGGGCAGGCGGTCCCAGAGAAATAATTTCTTAACTTTGTTAACCCCCGACCAAAACAGAGGGGTGTTAACAGTTTGAATCGTGTATCTGTGTAAATCTTTGGCATCATAACTCCTGAACGGATGAACCGATTTTGATTAAGTTTTTTTTGTCTGAAAGATGTCTTAATCGAGAGGGTTATTAGCTATGGTTCAAGAAAATCTGCTCAGCCATTTGAAGATCATCACCTCTTTTCTAGTTGATGAAGAGATAAAAAACAACTTCCACATGTCTGATTGATTTGAAATTTGTAATTCTGTCATTTGTAATGATATTACAAAAGTATGCGCAGCCATTACCATGGGTATGCAGGGTACCCAACCCATTTTGACAAGCACATGCTAATACAAGCTGGGCTGGAAACATTTTTTAAATATTGAAGTTCAACAATTTAGTACAAACTCTTGGTAATGGTTGGTTTTAGTTGTCAGGCTCTTGGTCCTGATTTGTCAAGCTTTCGGGACTTGTTGATAGACGTGTTTTTTTTTTTATTAAAATTCATTACCCTTTTGAGCTTCACCATCCTGGTAGTAAAATAGGTTCCAACAAAATTCTTTAAACTTATTTAAACTAGTGTATCCAAGAAGAATAGCTTAAATCAACAAACATACGTAGATTGCCTTATTCAGCCTCGTGCATGGACTGAATGCAAATTTTTGAACAAATCAAGTGGCATCATTGTGTTAGGACTCAGGGACTTCACATACACGCACGCACATGCACGGAGATCGGGGTAGGGACAATATATTATGGCTATTTTGATAAGCATAGCATAAGCATAATCAGCCTATTAATATTCCCACTGCTGGGACGCAGGCCTCCTCTATATGAGAGGGAATAGGGCTATTTTGATAAACCTGAATGTAAATTACAAATTATAAAGCGCACTGAGGATTGGTTGTTCGCTCAACTTTTACTTCTAAATTGAACTGTAGCTCAAAATACCGATGATTTTGTCCTTCTCAATATGGATACTGTAGGTTTTTTTCATTCCTTTTTTTTTAAACCACTAGCTTATGCCCTCGGTTTCACCCGCGTGGGGATCGTACTACCGGGATAAAAAGTATCCTATTTGTTGGCGCGGTATGAAATTGATTTGTTTATAATTTTTTTTTTCAATTTTGATATTTTGTAACTTTGGATTCCATGGCATTTGTGCGGCAGCTTACTCTCATGTGGATGACCTGTGTATATTACGTTTATGACTTGTGTATAAAAAAGTGCTGATTATCAGCATAATTTGTCGGCACGGTTGGCGCAGTGGCTGAGCGATCGGATGCTGCGCTGCGTGTCGCGGGTTCGATTCCCGCACGGAACAAATATTTGTATGATCTACAGGTAGTTGTTCCGGGTCTGGCTGTTTGTGTATGTGAGTTTAAATGTTTGTAAACGCACCCACGATACAGGAGAAATTCCTAGTGTGGGGCAATGTTAAAAAAAGAAAAAAAAAAAAAAAAAAAAATTTGAATGAATTAATTATGATTTTGCACTTTACGTCTAATTTGACCTAAATCTTTATCTTGCCTATCTTGGAATAGAGACTAGAAGACAACGTCAATCACAAAAAGAGAAAAAAAGCTTTCCAAAAAGGTTCTGAAATTAAGAGTAACAAACACTGGGCAGTAAAAAAGAAACCAAGAGGACCTCGAGCTCAGTCTAGGTTCAGCGGAGCTTGCCAAGATAGGTCCGTAGATGCGTGACCATCCACTACATACCCAACTTTTCTTTTAACTTTACTTGTGTTGACTTAGACGTGTCTCTATCTTGCGCTTTTAGTTAGACAGTTGTGCAATAGTAACAGGGATATCGCTTAAAGTAACGTTTTTAGATTTCTAGACGTAGAATGATTCTCTACGATGTTTAATCACATTTTATTTTATTTATTTTTATACAAATCTTATACATTTTTAAATATTTCTTAAACTAAAATCAATATAAAAAAGCATTTAAAAATAAAAATTGTAGCCCACCGGTATCGGGAACAGGGTCCAAGCTACCGGCGGTCAGGGCTCCAGAGAGAGGAACCTCCTAACAATACGAGCCGTGTACAGGAGTACCGCTTTCTGAATCAAACCCTTGTTCCTGCCGCCTAACGAGAGCCTCCTCAGGTATTGGTCGAGGCTTTTGGCAATTAAGCCATGGGCTGATACAACTATCGGCACAATGATCGCTGAGTCCATATCCCACATGTTGACAACCTCGTGAGCCAAGTCAAGATACTTGATTTACTTATCTTTCTCGGCTTTCACGAGGTTCTCATCATGCGGGACCGTTATGTCAACAATCATTGCGCGCCGCTCTGACCGATCCACCACCACTATATCAGGCTTATTGGCTACAATAGTCCTGTCAGCGATGATGGATCGATCGCAGTAAAATGTGATACTGCCATTTTCGAGAATTGGGTCGGGCACAAGCTTATAGTACGGTACTTCCGATTGCACAAGGTTGTATTTTAGAGCAAGTTGCTGATGGATAATCCTGGCTACAAGGTTGTGTCTATGCAAGTACTCTCCGTTAGCCAGACGAGAACACCCGGAGATAATGTGACGGATTGATTCGCCTGGACGGTGGCATGCCCGACATATGTCAACCGTACCGTCCTTCATAATAAATCTCCTGTAGTTATTCGTCATCATAACTTCATCCATAATTGCACAGACAAAACCTTCGGTTTCTCCGAAGAGGTCTCCGGAACGTAGCCAGGCTACGGACACTGATAGGTCTACATCGGGTCCATGCAGGACCCGGAAAAAGCGTCCGTGAAGCTCCTTACTCTGCCATACCTCCATGCGGTCGTTAGTGTCAAGCACTACAGGGTTGCGCCAGTTCTCTTTAGCCAAGGAGAGCGGGGTAAGGCCCTTGTCCACCGCGACCACATCACGATGCATCCCCACGTCGGTTTCAAGGAAATATTCGCGATTGTGGAGAGTCTTACCTCCGCGGGATATACAGTCTCATAACCGAAGAACGCGGGTGATGCATTCGATATGCCGTCAACAATGTACGGTATCCAGGGCGTCTAGTTCTGTCTGAGTCCATGCGAGTATGCCGAAAGAGTACATCAAAACCGGCATGACCCAACCGTTGAAGGCACGTACCTTATTGCCGCCTGATAAAAGACTATTAAATACTTTTTTCAGGCGGCCAAAGAAGCGCTCCCTCAACGATTGCTTCATGTCAGCAACATTGATGCCCAGCGCTTCCGACATACCCAAATACTTATAGGTTTCGGTTGCTGAGAGGGATCTAAGATTTATGGAATCCGAGAGCTGGGTTACCACAGACTCCACAATCTCCCCTCGCTTTACATGCATGACCGCACATTTGTCCACACCAAATTCCATCCTGATGACGCTACTGAAAGTTTCAGTTACTTTCAGTAGCTCCATCAGTTGCAAATCGTTGGGGGCTAAGAGTTTCAGGTCATCCATGTAAAGGAGGTGAGACATGACTTGACCACCTCTCCTCACCGACTACCAACTACCTACCTACTACCTACCTACTACCTACCTACTACCTACCTACTACCTACCTACTACCTACCTACTACCTACCTACTACCTACCTACTACCTACCTACTACCTACCTACTACCTACCTACTACCTACCTACTACCTACCTACTACCTACCTACTACCTACCTACTACCTACCTACTACCTACCTACTACCTACCTACTACCTACCTACTACCTACCTACTACCTACCTACTACCTACCTACTACCTACCTACTACCTACCTACTACCTACCTACTACCTACCTACTACCTACCTACTACCTACCTACTACCTACCTACTACCTACCTACTACCTACCTACTACCTACCTACTACCTACCTACTACCTACCTACTACCTACCTACTACCTACCTACTACCTACTACCTACCTACTACCTACCTACTACCTACCTACTACCTACCTACTACCTACCTACTACCTACCTACTACCTACCTACTACCTACCTACTACCTACCTACTACCTACCTACTACCTACCTACTACCTACCTACTACCTACCTACTACCTACCTACTACCTACCTACTACCTACCTACTACCTACCTAGTACCTACCTACTACCTACCTACTACCTACCTACTACCTACCTACTACCTACCTACTTACTACCTACCTAAGAACCTTGTCCTGACAGTAGCAAACAGAATAAAAATAGAATTAGTGAAATCGGTTCAGCTGCTCTCGAGATTTGCGCTTAGCAACAAATTCAGGGATTCATTTTTATATTATAGATATAGTATGCAGTCTTCCCGGCTGCAAACTTTTAATAACCTTTCGGTTCTGGGATGAAGCTAATTTTATTTATTAAACCGCTAAAGGAGACTACCCACCACACCATACTATACCACGACCGTAGTATGCCCACTAGAGTGTATCAACAGCGTATCATACCTGTTTATAACGGGGTTAGAACGGTCATCATAGGCGGTTAAACCTTATTTCTTTGTATCGAAAAGTATCAGACTATGCCCACCGTCACCGATGCGGTCCATGCGCGGAGCCCAAACAATTGCCGGTGATATTACTTTGCCGGTAGCGATTCGCGACGTGCATGGCACTCTAAGGTGGTCGGTGACGGAACGGTCAGTGGGCTTAATCTCACGCTTTTCAATACAAAACATATATTTTTTTCTGGTTCGTTCATAGCACGGTCATGTTGCGGTGTAGTGGACAGAATCCTTAAAAATTATTATTTAATTTTTCTGTTTATGTTGTACTTCTTATTTTTATCCTGAGAAACGCGTTGTCATTCCGTTACAGCACGTTAATTACAAAATCAATCAAAATCAAAGCATTTATTCCAAGTAGGCCCGTTACAGACACTTTGGAATTGTCGAAACAAAGATAACAATGAAATATAGCTACAGTCCCAGTCACAAGGCACAAAAACTGTGAAAGTACTGTAGTTGCCCATTCCCTAACGTAGATCTCTATGAAGAAGAACGGGCAAGAAACTCCATGGACACTCTTTTAAATCAGAATACTTCTACAAAACCTTGGTTACATTATTCATGTTGAGATTGTACATTATGTACAACCTGGATTTTTTATCATTAGTACATAGGTGACCAAGCTCGAATTTTCCACCACCAGACCAGACCAACCAGCGTCAGATCTGTCTGGAATGAATGCTGAAATGGACCTTTTTGGCGCAGCCGTGAGGCACACAGCACATACTATGCATTTTCTCTTATTTTTTTCTTTAATTTGTCTTTTATTTTTTATTTAGTATATTTTATTATTCTGTGTGCTTGATGCCCTGACGTCAAATAAACTTTATTCATTCTTTCTTTTTCGTTCTCCGATATGAGACCTACCTGAATCGATTTTTCACCCCCATAAACGGCAATATTGCAATTTCCAGCGAAATCGTTAGAGCTGTTTCCGAGAACGTGATTATAAATATAATAAAATAAAGGTATACAAATATTGCTCATTTAATATTATAGAATTTGAGATTTCAGATAACTTTAGTCTCATAAGAATACTAATAATAGTAGATTAAATGTATTAATCTCTATTTCTCGGAAACTAACTATTAAACAAAATAGGATATCCAATGTTTCGAGAAACACTGTATTTTCTAAACCACTTTTCATTTTATATTACGTATTTTAACTGGTACTTTGTCAGGACCGACAAGACTCTTATAGATTTTCGTGATGATAAAACTTTATTACGTTGTAATAAGGTTTAAGCCGTGCTCACGTTGCTGCCCCGGTGTCTCTACATCCCCTACAAGATTTAATAAAATCCTAATTTATCCAACGCCAATTTCAATTTCTAACTTTTGGATATTGTTGCTTACCCGTAAATATACAGCCGGGTCGGGGCCTGCTCTTAAAACTCTACTGATTACTTATCAGCATGATTACCTTTTATCATAGGATTATTAACTTAACACTTAAAATGAGATTATGTTCTCGTTGGCTTTTTATGGATACAAAAAGCAACCGTTAAGAGTTTCTATAACCTTTGATGACTGAAATAAGTGATTTACAAAGCTTCAAGCTAGTAAGTTAGTTTCTACACAATAAATTGGTTTTGGTACGTACAGTGTTACGAACTAGACCGTCATTACAACAACCTGCTCACAAGTTTATATTATGCTTGAACTTCCACGTTTGTTTAATTTATTTCAGGACTAGCTTATGCTCACGGATTGGCACGATGAGTTCGGTAATTGTCTTTTTAACGGGATAAAAAGTATCCTTTGTGTTAATTCCGATTATAAACTATCTGTGTGCCAATTTCACGGCATTTAGTCTAAATCCTTTCAGTAGTTTTGCGTGAAAGAGTACATCCATTCATCCATACAACCTCAAGAACTTTCACATTTATAATTGTAGTAAGATTGTGCTGTTTGGATGGTTCTTTCGAAAGAATCTATTGCAGACTTAGCTGGGACAACTCAGGGATATCAATCGCTGGAACTAGACTGACGTACCTTTGGTAAGATGTTGATGTTATTAATTTCTGAGAGTTACCAACTGCCCTCAAAGAAATGATAGCATACCTAAACAAAGCGAGTTAGTTGGACTAACTACGTAAACCGACAAAACCAAACTTGTAACAAACAAAAGGCAAGAAATCATGGTAAATAGTAAAGTCATCGAATATATACAGGGTGTAAACGGACCCTTCACGAAGCGAAGTCGCACGAAGCATTCTGTACATCAAACTAAGTAACTTTACGCAAAAATTATTGCTGGGAAACGACTTTTTTTTTTGGGGTGAAAAATCACGTTTTACGGTAGGACTCGATGGAAAGCACTCAGAGCATTGTGCTGATGGATGGATTGAATAGTACGGGGGTCGTGGAGGTGTGTAATGTAAAAATCTTACATTAAAAACATGTATTTTAAAAAAAACTTTGGAACTATGACCCCCAATATCTCTGTAAGTAGAAGGTTCCCAGGTATGGTCTAGAACAAAAAAATGATCGCAATGGTAGGGAAAACAAGTGCCTTTCGGCTTCGTTAAGGGTCTTTTTACACCCTTTATAATATACGATTGTGTTTTAGAACAGATTATTTCCAGCTACAGAAATTAGCTGTCCCAAATAAGATACATCTATTAGATGTAGTATAAAATTTCAAAGTAGTTATTTATGAATAATTACTAATAAAATACTAATAAAATTACTAATAAATAATTACTAGTCTAATTACAAACGGTAACAATCATCAAGATGAGAGCGCAAGTTTGACTTAAAAGTAGCAAAGTGACATTTCCTTAAAAAAGTGCGTGACTACCCCACGTATAAGTATAAAAGAGGCCTTTGGCTCTTATTCGTTAATATTTATGTCACATTAGCCTTTTTGTTACTGTATTAAGTTTGCGGTTTTTATTTTTCCAAATGATTAAACATAGTCAAATAAGGAATTTGACGCAAAAATCTCAAAAACAGTAAAATGGTACTTTAGCATGAGCGAAAGTAGCTTTTTTTTAATCGTTAATAATTAATTCGATGGCACCCATCGATTTATTCATTGGCAATACGCTCGTCCCTATTACAATATCGGTCTTAAACACAACTGGTAAAACGCGGGTGTACCTACCTCTACCTATCCCTCAAGAAATACGGGCGTAATGTTCAGTTACAATAATGTCTACTACATCAGTTGTTGACAACATAACAAGCGGTATCGGTTAATAACTGAACAAAACACTAAGAAAGATAATGAAATGTTACCGTAGACAACGCCCAAATTTTTGTGTTTTATTGATCTTACGAAGTTTTGGTTTCGAATTTTCAGTTGCTAAATCGTACCTATACGTTTTAAAGCGTAAACTGTAAAATTAAGATACTTAAGTTACGGTTGTGAAAACGAAGATGGATTATTTCTTTGTGCCATACCTAAGGTAACTAAACCTTAACTTACCTGAGATATGATTAACGGCCGTTTTCTATAACTTACTTGCGTATAACTGTTAGTTAATATGCCGATGTCTAGTAGCTATCGGTGTTTCTATAAATAACGTTAGCAGGGAATATCCTATCCACGTCACCTACCTCTCTCGGAGGGTCGACCGCTTACCATATATAAGTTGATTCATAGAAAACACAAAAAAAAGCTTTTCTGAAAAGTTTTGTTTCTTACTGTCAGTAAGCTAAATGTCAAACGGTTACTGTTGATTGCTATCTTTTTATTTCGGGAGATAATAAAAAGTTACTGACCGTATCACGCAGTGTGTGTTGTATAATTGAAGACAACAAGTGTTATAAAATGGATTTGTTCAGTGACGACAGTGTTTTCGATATGTATGAAGCCGGTGCTTTCGATTCTGACCCAAACTTTTGACAAAATTTTTGGTTTTTCCGTCATGGGTGCCGTTTACGTGATTTTCGGGGTCGCTGATAACGAAAATGAGGTCTAAATGAAAATCCAAGATGGCGACGAATAGATAGATATTCAATTTTCATATACACCTCAATTTTCCCGAAAACCATGACAACGACAGCCATGACGAAAAAAACCAAAAATATCCTCCTTTTTTTTGGGGTGAATTACGAATTTATAATTGCGTAACTTGAAAATGTGTATTTTAATTAGTGCAGATATTTGTAAACGAAACGCTTCGGAGGGATATATGCGCTCACTAGCCAGGTGCTATCTACCGTTTACGTCAGATAGACGTTTGACAATAAAGTTTATAGAAACGGCAGTTACAGTTAATGTTACTTTAACTGTTTGTCTGAGGCAGCAACCTTCAGTTAACTGTTAGTAAGTTATTGAAAAAGGCTGTATTTCATCCACATTCTTTTTCTGAAACCAAAATCAACGACGTGTCAAAATTAAAATCATTTGTCATGGCTCTTAACCATTTAATCAACCGTTTGATAAAATTAAGAGCATCATTTATTCATAAAAATGTTATCCAGGTTTACAAAAAAAATATGTTTTTGTGATGCCTTCGATATTTTTGAGGGTTTCTTTGTATTTATAACACGTAACACATATTATCCGGACCCAGTGATCTCCACAACAGCAATTGAAAAGTAAGTACCTGTTAATGTACCAGCAGGAAGACGATGGATGGATAGTGGTATCACAGCTGGACCCTCCTTTTTATAACATAAAAGCTTACAATAGTCTATCACTATAAACTTCTCTTCTTCTGCTTCATCTTTTGTCTTTTGTTAGTGTAACTATACAACAAACTCGTCACTAATCCTACTTAATTTTGATTACTTTAAAGTGCACAAGTACGATGCTAAGCAAGTCAACCATCCAATCATTTAAATTGAGGTTCTAAATCAGGACACGGAGCTTAGCCGGTGACAGACGGAAACAAAACAGCGGTTCGAGAACAAGCCATCTCCGTAGTACTCAAACTAGTTAATTCTTGTGAACTACGGAACTGAGGCATCTTAGTGGGTATTCCCGGATTTCAAATAATATTCAAAGTATAATCATAAACTCTCTGTACCAAAATATCTTCTCGTTATTTATTTATATTTGAGACGAGTTTTTGACATTGACAGTCTATTAGTTGAAATTGCAACTTGATTTAGAAAGTTTTACATTACGGCACGACTGCCCCGACCGTGTCGTCCTGGATTCGTTTCCTGGTGTGTCAAAGTGTTATCGGGTTTTCAATCAGGAATTTTCAGAATTTACTACGGAGTCTGGATTTGTGACTTCTTGATGGCAAAAGGCGGGGGGCACATAGGAGTTGAACATAACTGGTGAAAAGTGGGTGTACTATTAGGTACACATTTGGCTAATCCTTCGGGGATCGCAGGCGTGACGTGGCGTATGTTATATAAATTACGGCAATTTGCCTTCTGAACGTTGTGTTCTGAATATAGACCAAATTGAACACAAATGAATGTGGTATTTTATTAACAGATATTTGTAAAATACCACCTTTGATACTAATAGTTCAGAACTTTTTCTGGTTTTCGACCGAGTGGTCGTCAGTTTCTGACTGGAATGACATCATAGTACATTTTAAAGAATTTAGTGTTCAAATTACTGTTCTGTGATTTCTAACTAAATGGTGTAACAATTTAGTGTTGCATAAATAACAATTGAGGGCAAAACTCCAGTGCTTTCAATTTCTTTATTAAACATTTTTTTTGTTTATTAAAAAATTTCATGTGACATGCCTATTATATACAAACTTCCATTTCTTATAACACGCGGAGTTTTATATTTAAATTTTATTATTTTATTTAAAATAAAATGGTTATCATAATAATTTAAGATAAGAGCAGGAGAACTATGATGGTTATCATAATAATTTAAATTATAAATTAATTTACCTATTATATATCTATTTTGTACATATAAAATTAGTATAGACGCGGACGGGGGAACCTATAGAAAACTAACCAAGTATTTTTAAGAGCGCGCTCCACAGTTGTTCGGGTCGGACAATTCGGCATAGCTAAGTAGGTGACAATATATATACATTCCGTTTGCCGTTCGGTTTTTACCAAATCGGGCCGACTGGAGCACCCCTAAGACATCATTTTCTGTCCTTAATTCGTTTGTTCTTCAGATTCAGATCTCAGAAAGGTTCAGAATCTCACATAAGATTAGGATTAGGAAAATAAATACTCAACAGCTCGCACCATCTTATGTACTTTAGAAAGTGTAGGGGCTTAAGATTCTCAAGTTTCTTATCCAATGAGTGAAGTGAGTGTGCGGTGTGATGGTGGTGTGGTGAGTATGTGAGTGAAAAAGAATGAATCCTCTATCTACAGTTTAGATGAGTTTACGGAATTCTTTTTGTGGAGGATTTCTCGTTAGTTACAATTTTAGTCAATTAAATTCAAACCAGCTGTCAGCACATCTGGTATAGCTCATTGTGCTGATTCAGAACCAATATTTAATTCATTTTGTCAAAAATTGCATTTACTGCTGATACCGCTAGCGCGGCAGATCCAATGGCTGAGGCAAAATAAAAGAAAGAGAGGGAGACAGAGTCTAAGATGGGAAGACGATATCCGGCAAATAACCGGTGTAACTTGGAGGAGGCTTGTATTTACGCGGACGATATCTGGTAGAAGCTAGTAAGGCTATATTTATAAAATTTCAGTCCTGACTTCAAATTATTTTATAGAATAGCTTCAAGCAAAACATGACATAATTTATTCATAGTTCAGTTCAAGAATGTCAAATTGTTTTCTCAAAATAGGTTTTACGCACTATATCGTACCATATATGACCGTGCTGTGAACGTGTCAAAAAAAGAAACTTTGTATCGAAAAGTATTAGACTATGCCCACTAGATCGTTCCTCACCGACAACCACTACCACGTGCCATGCACGTAGCGTTCGGTACCGGCAAAACAGTCTCGCCGACAATAGTTGACGCTCCGAGCATGGCACGCGATGGTGACGAAACGGTCTAGTGTGCATATTCTAATAATTTCAATACAAATAATATGTGGTTTAACCGCGGATGGTGACCGGTCGAAATCCGTTATAAACGAGTACGATGACCGTTTTAAACCCGTTTTTAAACGGGTATGATGCGCCGATGATACGTTCTAGTGGGCATAATAGTCCGTGCTGTATTTTTTCCTCATAGCACAGCCGTGATATGGTACGGTGTAGTGGGCAGACTCCTTAACGAATACATTATTAACATCACGCCTGTAATCCCCGGAGGGTTAGGCAGAAGCGTACCTAATAGTACACCTACACTTCGCCAGTTATGTTTAAGCTCCATGTAATAGGGGGCTAGTCTATTGCCATCAATCGGGCACAAATCCGACCTCCATGCTACTGAGAAATTCCTGATGGAAAAACCTAATAACAGATTCCTAACCTGGGAGTCGAACCCAATTCCTCATGCTCAGCAAGACATGTTTGTGAAAGCAAAACAAAAAATGCACCTTTTTAATTTTCTATGATAAATATAATGGCTAGAGTTTTGTGAAATCCGAGAGAGATGAAAATCAAGTGCATTGATTTGGTCACGAGGTTGTCCACTTATAAGATAGCATTTTGTGGACATAGGCAACATCTAAGCGCCTCGAAATACACGTGAAAAGGTTCCCGTTTGGTAATTGAGTTAAGGCCTTGAAGCAAAAATATGAACCCGTATTTATACCTCCATTAGAAAAAGAACCTCTTATACAACACGTCCGAAGTGCTAAGGTATCGGATCTAGTTACCAACACCTTATTATTTTTGTGTTAGAATTCCTTATTTTTGTCAATATGTTGTTGTGGCGGGTACACCAAACAATTATTTCCAAGCAATCCGAGCGGATTGCTTGGAAATTTGTAATCTTACAGCAACACAATAATCTCACCAACAGAACTAGCTCACGACCGCATTAAGGATCTGTTCACACATTTCCGGATTCCCGTCCTTGCTGTGTTCCGTCAGGATCGAGGAAAAAATCGGTTTCATTCGATTTGTACAAACATGTTCACTCAGGTCCGTGTCAGACGAATACGGGCTATCAGTGTGCCTGAGCACGCTCTGAAGCACGGACGTTCTGACTGGTATCCGATTCTTATTGACGTGGACGACATTTTGTGCAAGCGCAAAATGAGTACAGAAAGGTTGATAGAACTAAGGATCTTCCTAAACCACTTTTTTTTTATTCTAAGAAGAAAAATAGTTACTGGTGGCTATCTACGTGGTCTGCTTCTACTTCTTCTTCATCTAGCGCTAATGTAAACATTGCCAAGCGAATTCGAAAAGCTTCTTTTGCGTGATTTTTGTACGCACGACTGATTTTCTTGGAAAGCGTCATACGCACGGAGATACGATCACAGACCGGTGGAATAATGTGTGATTTTAGTCTCTTTTATAAATCTCTTTGAAGTCGTTCCGAAAATAAACTCATACCCAACTTAACAATGGGCTTTGTCAACAGAGTTATTAGTGTTGTTAAATAATATACACAACTTATACGGAATCATACGGGTCAACCAAATTGATTTACTTTCAATGAAAGATTCTGACATTATAGATAAGATAGATAGATACTCAAAGCGTTCTTTACTGTTAACTATGGCTCGTCATGAAAGCCCAATCTATATATTATATAAAATGGGATAATTTTTCGGCTTTCGCATCCTGTCTGTCCCTAGGCACCTTAAGGACGTCGTTCCATCTGCGTAGCTGGAGAGCATCCTACACTACGCTTGCCAATACTCGGTCTCCACTCCGGAACTGGCCAGCCCATTGCCAATTCAGGTTGCTTCTTCTGTAAGACATTTTAAAAAGCCAATAACATTTCTCAACGTTTTAACCCAAGGGAGCTTGCATCGCAGGTAACATAACTAAAAGAATCAACATGTCATCCCTTCATATCTTGTTCAACTGGATAAATACCTGTCAGCAAGTAGTTCAGACATAAAATATACACAGGCGGCACTACCTAACACTCACACTCCGCCGATGACAGGTGAAAGCCCAATCTATATATTATATAGATTGGGCTTTCATGACGAGCCATAGTTAACAGTAAAGAACGCTTTGAGTATCTATCTATCTTATCTATAATGTCAGAATCTACCATTTCATATATTATATGAAATGGTAAACTGACTGACTGGGTGATATATCAACACACAGCCCAAACCGCTGGTCCTAGAGACATGAAACTTGGAGGGTGTGTTATTTGTGAAGATTAAGTATCCACTAAGAAAGGATTTTTCCGAATTTCACCCTTAAAGGGGTAAAATAGGGGATGGAAGTTTATATGAAAATCCACAGTATTATGAAGTTAGGATCTTCAAATTTTGTGTTTAGGCTGACGATTGAAAATTAATTTATACGTGTCTCAACGTTTTTGATAATCTTACCCCCGAAGGGTTAAAAAGGGGGATGAAGGTAAGTAATCGGATATTTTTCGACATCCACGCGGGCGATGTCGCGGGCAAAAGCTAGTTATATTATAATTAGGCGATTATTAAATACACTATACAGTGCATTTAAAGTGTCGCCACGGTGTGCGCTTTTGTTTAGGTAATAAATTTTGGCCAACGGCTTCGTCAACATGGTCCAAAGTCGGAAATTATCCCACAGCAATTATTTCCGATAAAGATCTTTCATCTAAATAGAATCAGATGTTAAGACGAGAAGGTGTGACAGACAAACTCATTTTCACATTTATGATACGCTAGCTTCTGGCTGCGACTTCGTCCGCTTAGACCGGTATAAAAAATCATACAGGTTAATTTCAGGTTATAAAATATTTGTGGGCCAATTATCAGAACCGTTTTTCGAGTTTCATATTCAAATATTAGTAGGATTAATGTTTCGCTTTAATTCTCATTACATAAGGAGATAAGTAATGAATACGTTAATGGAGATGGTTCTATTTAAATCCTCGTTCTGTGATTTTTCGATCAGAGTGAACAATGGATTGAATGATGAATGGTTTGTTTGTAGCCTGAAAGCACTGTTGAGGAAATATTTGTTTGAAGTGGTTTCAACAATTTAATCTGTGTTTATCCTTTCACATTGAATATTTCAACATCAACTGAAATATCGCTTCTTGTTTCGTAATTATTTAAATACAATTTGTTGTTAAATTGGAAATGATTTTTTGAAATTATATAAATACACAGCGGGAAATTCATAGGAAACTTGTTATTAACCGATATCGATGTAACGAGCTCATTATAATAAGCGCTCTTTAATATTAATATTAAGCTCCATTTTCACATTAACGTGTGTCGGTGCCTCATACTTCAACAGTCCCGCGGTACCGGTATAAGGTCAAAATCGAGTCTATTCAATGATACTTCAGGACTATTCCTTCAGGATTCTTTTTGACCCTTCAAGACCATTGAATAGACTCGATTGGGACGTTATAATGAAACTAGTAGACTGTTTAAATAGGTGTAATATCACAGTTAACAAGTAAGTACAACGTGCGAAGACCGTACAAAGAAATGCCCAGAATGGCCTGCGGATTTGAGGCTCCAACAGGTGTTACACAGTAATTATATTATTTTGTCGATAGGCACTCTAGCCGCCCGTTATGACTATTGCCAGTAAAATGATTAATCAATTCATTTGTCATGCGAAAACTGTATCAACGCGTAAATTGTTTACTGTTTAAGTTATCCATTGAATTTGGTATGATTTCCATAATATTTACAGAAACAACATTGATTAAACACACAAATCGCAATGATTACCATTAGTATACAAATATGTTTAAATACAACATTATTCGCAGTTCATTACAAAAGTACTGAGAAAGAAGTAATCAAAAAATTATGTGGGTCGTTATTAAGCCTTAAAAGGCAATGAATTCCGTAACAACATCGTAATATGAAACAACCTGTAGAGTTTGGAGGGTTGAAAAGGCCGGGTGGTGAAAGTGTAGATGGGTGGCGTAGCGCGTAACTGGGTCGCGTAGTACGTTGCTACGAGGCTACGGAGCGTAGCGGGTACGAGACTCGAACGTGTTGGGAGCTACAAGTGTCTGCGAGTCACCTCTCGCTATGAACTCCAGACACTTTTTTCTCGAATACAATACAATTGTTGAACCGTTTTCATCACGTAGTTGGCCTGAAAATTCTTGGAAGAAAGTTTTTAAGAGAATTTTGTTTTTGCTTTGTTGCAGTATCACCTAATTGTGTCAGTGAAAAACGTTTAGTTATCTCAAAAAATGTGTGGATGTTATCCACATAATTTATTTGGAAAGTGTGGATATCATACACACTTTTCATATGAATATAAACAGAAAGAGCGCAATCTGTTTTAACTGAAAGTCGGCACATATTGTATTCCACAAATTGCAAATTATTTCTCATTTACGTTTTAAAAGCATAACTTTGAACGATTATGTCATTAAATGATTAAACAACAAATTTAATAGGTATGGCTATTCAATTTGTTGACAGAAACATGACCACTTTTGTTTGTATCGAAAACACGATACAAAACCCTTTATATCAGTGGAATCGCGTTCAGTTTTACCGAGCTATATATTCGTAGAATTTGGGACATTATGAGTTTGTGTAGTAGGTGAAAGTAGGCCCGACCACTCCCCGACAGTGCCCGACTGTCGCCGACAGTCCCCGACAGTCTCCGACCCGTGAAGGCATCTTCCCATCGACCTCGGGGACATTTGAGGGTCGGCGCCGACTTAGTTCAGTATCCTGTGTCTGTGTCTCCTGTTGATCTTGCGTTCTGTAGAACGGTATAATAACAAGCTAACACGTGTGCTGCGGGAACACGGCTTAGACACACAGCCAGGCCTTGAGATAGTTGTAAAAATAGTAGACTTACCGCATAACCAAAACTCATTTTATTTTTTTCCTGTTTTTTAAATCGCGTATTTTAAATTAATCCTTAAATCGGATTTTAATCCTTTAATCGGATCTTCGTAATCATCCTAATCCGTTAAGAAATGCCAAAGGCATGGTCGTGTTTATACATTTTAGGCATGATCTTTATTTATAAAATGATAGATAACCTTCCACTTCTTTGTGTGTCGATGACTCTAATGATAACCGACTCGTATTACCACCAGCACGGCTCTATCGTTGCCTTCGATAACCTGAAGTATTTATCATGATCTATAACTTTCCTGCAGATTAAGAAATCATGCCAAAAAAAATAGTCTGTGACCACAAAACCGCTTTTGTTCAAGTAACATCATCATCTGCCTAGCCTTTTCCCAACTATGTTGGGGTCGCCTTCCAGTCTTACCGGATTCAGCTGAATACCAATATTTCACATAGAACTGCTGCCTACCTGACCTCCACAACCCAGTTAGTACTGTATAATACGATACCTCTTAGTAAGACTGGTTGTCATTTATTAACAACAGTTCCTATTAAAACAGGTTAGTTATTAGTAGTAATCACGTATAACACCAGTACTCGACAAGACATCAAAAATACATCGTTTCATAAATTACGTATTCCAGACTAGGTTTCTGTTTTGTCTACATTACAGTTGAAAGCGTTTGTTTAACAACATAAATGTGTACTTGAATCTCAGCGGAGCTAAGAACGAAATAACTATTAAGAGATGAGATAGCTGGTTATTACCGCGCGTGTGTGGCGCGGTAACGGTGGACGTAACTCCACGTCCACGACCTTAGGCGATGCGACTTGCGACGCGATTTGCGTCAAACAAAACGCGCCGATTTTTTTTTAACCGAACCGTCACGGGTGTCGCACCGGTGACGGTTCGGTTAAAAAAAAATGTTTCACATAGTGCTCTTAAATATGAGTAACTTATAGTCTGTTTTTTTTTATCTCTGAGACTAAATTGACACATGCAAATATCCAACTTACAAATAATGTTGCCAGCTCTTTTGTGCAGTGTTGTACCGGTTGATACCGGTTTCTTGAATCGTAACTTTTTATATTTATTAGACGATGGAAAAAAATTGACAGACGCCATCAGTGTTGTTCCCGTACACGGTAAACGGCTATATAACGGGTGTAAATAGAACCTTAACGAAGCCGAAAGGCACTTGTTCTCCCTGTCTTTGCGATAATTTTTTTGTTCTAGACCATACCTGGGAATCTTCTACTTACAGAGATATTGGGGGTCAAAGTTCCAAAGTTTTTTTTTAAATACTTGTTTTTAATGTAAGATTTTTACATTACACACCTCCACGACCCCCGTACTATTCAATCCATGCATCAGCACAATGCTTTGAGTGCGTTCCATCGAGTCCTACCGTAAAATGTCATTTTTCACCCCATAAAAAAGTCGTTTTCCAGCAATAATTTTTGCGTAAAGTTACTTAGTTTGATGTACAGAATGCTTAGTTGACGGCTTCGTGAAGGGTCTGTTTACACCCTGTATGTTATGGTCAAAGTTTGGGCAAGATACTGAATGCAATATTTTAACAAACAGATACCAACTCCCTGATGTAACTTAACATATGATGGGTTAACTTGAGCGTAATTTAACAGAGGTTAAACTACAGGAATAAATTAATCAGACTGCCTTGTTAGTTGAGTGGTAGCAAGCGCATGCTCGTCAAGGGTCCGTTTACACACTTTATAAACAGTTTTCTTTTCCAAAACAGCAGAACTTTAGAAAAATACGGCAACTATTGGAACTTTACACCATTCAAACAACTACAATTTTAAAAATAATTATGATAAGTTAGTATGTGATTTTGAATACGTCAACCCTAAATTTAACAGGAACAACACTGGTCGCCATTTTGTTTACCTTAATCGTACTTCAACTTCTGAAGTGTCCGAATGCGTCCGCTGTGTCTATTTTAGTTGAGTTTGTTTCTGTTACTTTGTTATTTTTTCGTGTTAAGTTTTGTGGTTTTTTTACGTTTTTGTTATCGCTGAAAAAAATATGATGGACGCTTCTACTTCGTCGTGTAGGCCTGATGAAGAAAGTTTTACCCAAGAAAAAAACGTAAGCTCATATCATTTAGCCAAACGGAAAAAGATATGACCGTGAACGTACGTACTGAAAAGAAAACCGAATCTCCAACCGAGACGCCGAAAAAAAAAGAATGTGTTTTAAAAACTGCCGAAATCCTGATCAAATCCAGAGCTTTAGCTTCTACATATTTTTTCTTTAACTTTATTTTTTGGGTAACTTATTACAAAAAAAAACGATACTACTTGATTTAACTAATAACGTCAATTTACGGTAGTGGCACATCACTATTTAAGAATTGCAATAATCTAGCAAGCCACGTAATGTCAGTTTTGTGTCAGAGATAAAAAAAACAGACTAAAATATCTTACAGTAATAAACATAGTTGTCGTTTGATCTATCGAGTACATACGTACAGTGGGAAGTGATGTACTATTGTTGGTTGGTTAAATACAACTTGAACCTAATTTTAAAGATGTTCATTGATGGAGAATCTCTTATTTATTTCGATAACTTATTATAAAGCTGCGCTCCCTCGAACTGAATGGAACTTCTTCTTCCGTAACAGTTACTTGTGACATACTCTAAGCAATACACCTCTTTGTTTCTGGCCAGTTGCTATCACAAGATGCATGTTGCTCGAGCGCGGAGGTCGTGGACAAGCAGTTAGTCTCTTACAATTAACGGAAAAACGTCGGTGATGCAATAAAGGCGTTGTTACACGTGCCAACGTGACTTTGGCGGTTTGACGAGGCACCTGAGATAACTCGTTAATGAGCACTAGTTCCCCTGACTTTCCTTTTAAGGGCTTAACGCCCCTTAACTGGGACCGTTCAATGATTTTTATCCGTCAAGCGAAACCTTTTGATACCGAGTAAAACCCCAAGCTTTTTATTGTTCCTTTATGACGCCGTTTACGGCTTTCAAGTGTAGTTTTGTTTTGTTTCTGAGTGCACAATAGAGGCTATAACTTGTTATTATAATAGAAACGTTTGATTGAAACGATAAGTTCATATAACAATACCGTTTGAAGAGCTTTTCGACTCTTTGTTTTATTTCGTTTCAAGGGCGTAGTCATTTTGGAAGAAAATAAAATGTTCGACGATATCATAATACATAATACATTTTTAATCTTTCGATTTCTGAGTAGGCTTTGATGAGTTGGGCTACACGATTAAAGCGACACACAAGTATGCTTACTGAATAGTTCCACTCAAACCTACACAGGTTCGAGTGGAACTATTCAGTATCATTAGCGATTAGCGTCTGAGATGGTCTGAAGTACATACTCAAGACCATCTCAAACGCTAACCTGCACGTTCCTCGCATAATGTGACTGAAACAATGTATGTAGGTACTTTATAAAAGACTGTGACCTCTTAGTTGGTTTTCCGTTTCTTTTCAGAGTATCTAGATAGAACACACCGACCATTTAGTTTAAAAAAAAATATTTTTGACATGTAAAAGTCTATACAAAACCAATTAAAGAAAAACAAAAATATAACATCATGTTTATCACTATCATAACAAATGAAACACGAAAACAGGATTGGTTACTTGCTAGGCGCGGTTTATTATGAAAAATAAAAGCAGCAATTAAAAAATATTCGTTCGTTTATCGTTCAACTGCCGTGATGACCCAGTTCGCTTCTCGTGGCTGTGAAACAAAGTATATTAAACACCTGAAAAACAATTCATTATACAAATTGACAACCCGGTGAACTCCCGGGATAACTCAACGGTAAAAAAATCCTTTAATTTTTTATAAATATTTATTTATGAGTATGTCGTGATTTTACTTATCGAAAAAATATCTTATTTTGTGATATGGTTGATGTTAAAGTAAATCACTATATAAAATGCCAGTGATGTGTTATTTAAATACAAAATTTTAAAATATATAATAATTAACGGTTACTAGTCAATGGTGTGTTTGTTGGTTGCATGGTACATTGCCTATAGAATTGAGTCCACTTGAGTGGGTTAAGTATTAAATAAATCTTCATCATTATTCTGTCCTTATCTCAATTTATTTGGTGTCGGCGCAGCATGTCTTAATCTTCCATACTTCTCTATTACTCGTCATGTCATCAGACGTATATAAAGTATTTAATAAAAAATACAGTAAATGAAAAAGTTGAATTGCGTTAAACATGGCTACGTAAATATTAAAATATCTTAGCACTAATACCTTTGCTCTTTAATTGTAAAATTAGATAGAAGTGACCTAAAAAGCGAATTACTGAATTCATACTTAGTCAACTCGAACCTTGTTTTCATTTACCGACTCTCGCGCATGCAGGGAAACGACCAATAAAAATAATGACATAATATCAACAGGTGTGCATCGAGCTGCCCGAGGTATGTGTAAAAAACTCGAACATTAGTTAACCCAACTTACTAGCTTGCTATAAAATAACTGTGAAGAAACAGTACCTACTAAACTGAAAAAGTGAAGAAATAAATGTGCGGACGTTAATGAGATCGTTCGCATTGTGCAATAGATTTTTATCTCGTCACAAAAACTATTCCCGAGTACAAAGCTCATACAAAGAGGTCCCTTTTCGCATGCCTAACAGAAATCGTCCAAATGCCGTAGTTGTTTCGTATCTAATAAAAATGAGCCTTTGCGTATCTCGAGGGAAAGTTGAGTGACTGTCTACTCGAAATGGTCACGCGGTGATCTGCCAACGAATTGAATTCTTCTTACGTTGTTTCAAGGTTGATTTTACCTTGATCCAGCAGTTATAAAGGTTCAATGTTGAGTATAGGTGTTTCATTGACCGCGTCGCTCCAATGAGCGTCAAGGAATTTCGTGAGTTACCTTTATTGGTTTTGAATTAAGTACTTTCGCTTTGTTAGTATTTTGGAAACGGATATTAGCTTTTATGTACGAACATATTGACAAGTGATTTTTATATGTTAAGATTAAACTAACAAACCCACAGAACAATAAAAATGTGATTTCATTATACGTACCTACCTATCTCATCTCCTTAAAACATGTCTAGTTTACACACAGTACTTTGGTAATACTTTCTCTCACCATCGACCTTAAAAGAAACAACATTGACCTATTTCTCAAGCCAAATTACATACGTTTTGATCCCCGAAATGAAAAGTCAAGTCCATATAATTGAGAACAGTAACATCCTAATAGGTATCTCTTGAAAGCTCATCCATGATACTCAAATTAGAAATTTTATAAATTTTTTTTTCGCTATAATTTAAATGAGAGAATTTAAAACTAATTGAGAAAGTGATTAATTCCTCGCGATGATAAGCAAATTGATGACTGTATTAATAAAGTTAGAAATCTAGATAATTTAGAAATTGTTTGGACTGAAAGCTATATTTTGGATGAAAACTTCCGTCGGCTTTAATACAAAAATTAAATTTAAAAAAACCCCATCGCAACAAAGAAAAGCGAACAAACATTTGAAAAGTCAATAAAATGGCTGAGCCGGTTTGGTAGTATACACATCATGCCCTTTCATTTGATACCCCACTTGGGTATATTTGAAAATATTCTCTAGCTTTCAATTAAAAATAATTGCGTCCAAATCGGTTCACTCATTTAAGAGCTACGGTGCCAGAGACAGACAGACACACACACACATTGCGGTCAAACTTATACCACTCCTCTTTTTGCGTCGGGGGTTAAAAATGGAGCAGAATTATTCTGTTAAGATACTATGTACTCTGGCTCAGCGTAATTCAAAGGCACATTTAATGACTTACAATATGAGGGTTACTAACATCTTGTCCGACCTAGGAATCAAACGCTGGACCTCACGCTATGCAGTCAGTCGATTTTCCATTGACATTGACTTAAACCTCCAACCAACAGTACAAAAACTGTTTATACGTATAGGGCTGGTACGTCTTTGAAAGTAACAGGAACGTGCCGTTATAAAATCTAATCACACCAGAGTGGTGAAATAGTCCAATACAATAGATTTTTATGACCCTCACACACTTTCAAAGTGCTCGTAACTGTAAACGAGAGTGAATTTTCACTGCATTGATGTTATTTTAAGTTAAGTGCCTTCGCATGACGTTTATTGGGTGATTTTCAACCGGCCGGCTCGGCAACGGTAACGTCACGGCGACGGTACGGAAAACGGTTTTTTTTTTATGACGTTTCGACCGTCGTGGCCGAAACCAAAGAAGCATAAAAAACTCAATTAATCTCTGGAAACCATAAAAGCGCATAAATATACGGCTTAGGTAGGGGTGCACCGTAAGACACCCATATTTCTCCAGTGATATTTAAGTCCCTTGGAAGACCCCTCTTATTGCCGAGCCTGTATTGGCATCACAAATCCAGACACCGTGGCTCGTGCTTATTAAATTCTGGTGGAAAAACCCAATAACACTTTGCCTGATCTTGAGTCGAACCCAAGACCTCATGCTCCGTAGTAGCGTAAAATACCGTACATACGAGTATAACGCCACGTTCCCCAACGTGGCGTTATATGTACGGTATTTCAGGTATTTCAGTCAGTCGCCTCAAGGAGAGCCAGTACTCGTCAAGCTGGTCTAAGTTGGCGGTAGTCTATAAGTAAACGAGTGTAAGGGCGGTAAATGCAGAGCAAAAATGCAGCAGAAGCATAACAGTTATAACCATGCCTTTATGTTAGCTATACCGATGTTATGTCCCTGCCATTACCGTGACAGCGCGGCAACTCTTAATCTCCTAAATCTTTTTTCTTTACAAGAAAGTGGAAAAAATACGGAACGAACCTGAGCTGTAAAAGGTACAAACTTGAAATGATTTCAGAGGATTGACACAAAGTGAAATTCATTCGTGATAACGAGGACGGAAAAATGAAAAATAAAAAGAACTAATACAAAATACAGGAAAGCTTATGTCAAAAGAGTGCTGTGAAAATACGAAAGCTTTAAGACCCACTAATTGACCATAAGCCCTCTAACGACTGGGACGTGAGAGGGAAAGAACCTCACGTCCCAGCCGCCGCGGGAGATGCCCTGGGCGTCGAGGGTCACGTGGTGGCTCCCGGCCACCGTAGGCGCGGGCCTGTGGACGGCGAGTATGAGTTATGGGCTAGCTCGCCGTTGGGCCGTCCTATGACCACGGGCCGTGTCGACGGCGCGTTCGTGTTCCACGCGCGCCTCAAAGATATGTCAGCAACCGAGTAGGGGTCCGCATGGGCCGATGCCTGCTAGAGCTGCGGGACTGTTCGAAAGAGATACCGTGGCCCTGGAACACAAAGGGCAAAGAAGGAACATGGATGGGTTTTAGTCAGTACAAGTCTGACACTCCCTTCCGCTCCGCCCAGAGGGAAGGGAGGGGGGAGGGGTCATTTGATGATTTCCCATCCAAAAAAAAAAACAAAAACCCTCTAACGACTCAAAATTTACTGAGTGTCAAAACATTCAAAATAAGCAACTATACAACATAAAAAGCACACGATAGAGAGTAGAGTTTATATAGTTTTCTGCTACCGCAACAGTCCAAATAACTCCACGTATTTCATTATGAACAAAGCGTTTTATACAAAATTCAAACAAGCCTGCCATTGTCAAAAAATGAAAGACCTTACAGTCCGACAAAATGTTGCGAAGCGTTTCAAAACGTCACTCGTCCGCACTGTACAGCAGCACAAACGTATTTGCTTAGTTTCTAAATTGTAAAGTACAATGTTGTAGGGATGTACTTAGCTGCCTAATTGCTGTAAGTACC
The DNA here is from genome assembly GCA_910589295.1 of Noctua janthe. NCBI lineage: Eukaryota > Metazoa > Arthropoda > Insecta > Lepidoptera > Noctuidae > Noctua > Noctua janthe. Next base: position 12,716,549 of record OU342552.1, read on the forward strand.
TCACAATTTGCGGAGTAAGCAAGCTTTGTATTTTGCTACACGGAAGTGTTTGCGGACCGGCGATCTATGTTGGAGTTTCCGTGACGCTGGCGCGCATTTAGATAATCAGTAAGTGCCACAACTCACTCGGGACACAGTGGCGGCAGGGCTTATGAATTTATAACGTTCTTTTCAAAACATTTTTGAACTATGATGAAGTTAGCTTCCAGTATTGCTGAATACAGCTCAGTATTCATGTATCACTTAACGTGACTGCCAACCTGACCTTTATTTGCTACTTTTATTCTGTATCACTGGTTATTCATTTATTATGATTGTAAATACTCCACGCGTATCTTAGACGAGCGCAGAGCAAAGGAATTACCAACGACACTGAATTGTCTTTGTCATACGAACGTCAACACAGTAATTAAACGACTTCTCGACGTTTTAGACCGCGCTCGCATATTCTCATTTGTAGAGAATTGTTTTTCACTCAACCAGCGACTTGCACCAACTCCGTACGGTTTCCAGCTAAAATAAAATAATAATATTGTTGTCAAAGCTTTTTGCTTTGACAGAAATAAAATAAAAATACTTTTATTTCTTACATTAGCATGTGTTACTTTTTATTATTATTTATTATTTTTCAATTTGTTTTATTTATTTCTATACAAATTAATTACATTTTTAAATATTCCTTAGAAAAAAACAATATAAAAAAACATTTAAAAATATAAAAATTTGTAACCCAACGGTATCGGGAACGGGTCCAAGCTACCTGCGGTCAGGGCTCTAGAGAGAGGAACCTCCTAACAATACGAGCCGTGTCCAGGAGTACCGCTTTCTGAATCAAGCCCTTGATCCAGCTGCCTAACAAGAGCTTCCTCAGGTATTTATTTTTCATTATTATTACCAAAAACCGCGTCTTCACAGGTGAAGGCCTCTTCCAAAGTTAGCCAATTGTCTTGGTCTTGGGCTACTTCTGTCCAATGTGGACCGGCGATATTCTTAATTTCATCGCCCCATCTTCTCATGGGCCTTCCTTTGCCCCTTTTGCCGTGCGGGCCCTTCCTTGACGTCACTCTTCTGGTCCAACTTTAATCTGGACGGCGAGCTACATGGCCGGTCCACTTCTATTTCATTTTTTTCGCATATTGTAGAGCATCTGTGGACTTTGTTAGTTTTCTTATTTTTGTATGCCTCATTTTTTGGATTTTTCTTAAAATAAGCTTGCTCCGCTCCATCCCTCGTTGGCAGGTTCTAATTTTTTCCTCAATGTTGTTCGTAAAACTCCATGTTTGACAGCCGTATATCAGACATGGTAGTAAGCATATCATATCATGACTTTGATTTTTAAGGATATAGTCAGGCACTCTTGAATATTTCTCGCAGTTTCCAGTATTTGTTCCAGGTGCTGTGTGTCCGCCTTTTGATTTCCTTCTCATTGTTTTTCTTATTAAAACTTATTTGTTTGCCTAAGTATACATAATTATAGATCAGTATATTTCAGGGGTTCCCCCGCGGTTACCAGTTTCTCTGTGCTGTTAGTCATCACCATGGTTTTTCTAGGTTCATTTCATGGCCCATTTTTATACTTGCTCTATGTAGAGATCCAACCATATGTTGAAGTTGCGCACAAGTTTCTGCTATTATTACTAGATCGTCTGCGAAGCGGAGGTGGTTTAGATATGTTTTTATGTTTACACTGTTTTTCTTCCAGTCCAGTTCCCAAAAGATCGATTCTAGTACTGCTATGAATAGTTTCGGAGATAAGGGATCCCCTTGTCTGACGCCTCTTTTGATGGGAAACTTGTCGATGTTTGATTCAGCCTAATGTAATGGTATCTCGGCTGTTTGTAATATATAATTGAACAGTTTTGCTAAAGGTAAAGCTAGTATTGTTTTGCCAGTCTTTAGGGCTTCGTTGTGTACATAATCTGACCCAGGGCTCTTGTCACTTTTCAACCTGGTTATTGCCTCTAGTATCTCTAATTCAGTTATTTCACTTACTTCGCTTGTTTCCTCAGAGCTTTCCGATGTATAATTTTTCATAGAGGGCTTTTCTCTGTATGGGTTAATGTAGAAACTAGTAGCCACTTCTATGATCCCTCTGCGATTGTGAACTGGGAACAGGTTTTTCCATAGTTTCCATCCGTAGTTTTTTTTTTTATTTATATTTTTTGGTACTTCCTGACTGCTTCAGATGTTTTGTAATTATATTTTGCCTGTGTTTAGCATAGTCGTTTTTTATGTACTTGCTAATAAGTTTGTACAGAGCTGCCATTTCGTTTTTTTCGCTTTTGTTTATTTCGTCTTTAAGTTGCACTGTGCGTGGTGATAATATTCCATAGGCTTTGGGATCGGTGCTGGTTGAATAGGCTTCTCGTAGGCTTAGAGTAATTGTGTTAATTAACTTCTTCTAGTATGTTTGTATGCCTTATATTCTTGTCAGCTCGGTAATTTTGCCATGTTGAGGGTAAGTCCCTCTCTGAACTTCTGTTTCTTTTTCGTTCTTTAAAGACGCCATTGCATTGTTTTTATAATTGGCTTTAGTTTTCCTTATGTTCATATAGTGATATTCCAAAGTAAAACATTAATATTTTAACCTTATGAAATTAGAACAAAGTCTCTGAATGTTGATGACAACTGCATCTAAATATATTATTTACTTTATCCGTACAAAGCGTAAATACAGACAGTCGAGAAAAATAGCTTTTTTTAACACTAAGTGTTTTAGATATGACTGTCGTAAAAACATGCTCTGCTCAGTGTTCCTCTTTGGTCTGCGCTGAGCAGTTCTACTGCTCTCTCCGCTTCCGCGGTTTTTAATTATCCAGAACGAGTCGCTACAATTCAATTAGCATTGTTGTATTGTGTGGTCGCAAGTAATTAACATGACAAATTGAACCGTTTGATCTGTAAGGACCAGCCATGCTTTGATCGAGCCACTTTCTAAGGCAAGCTCAGCTTAGCCTCACAAAAGGTTTATCAATGCGAGTCCAGTGTTTCAGTAATATAACATTGAAAATAATTAGTTACTAAATCTTTAATAGAATCATTTCTTAAATAAAATTATCAGATTTTTGCTAACGTTTAACGGATGGATGCTTAATAAATTATTTTGGTATTCATTCATAATATTATTCGATAAGGTATTTTGTGAAAATAGAATCTTTCGTTGGCAAATATTTGAATAGGTACATTGAAATATTATTTATTACAAGCTTTTTAGGATGATGCTCGTATATTTACTTTTCTTTTGGTAATTATTTTTTTCAGTAAAAAATAGTCCTTTGTAGTCTGAACATCGGAAAAATATTGGGCTCTAAAATTATTATTATGCGAACGAATTTATAAGAAATTTAGAAAAAAGGTAGACAACCCGTGGGCGTCAATCCATACACGCTCATTAACAGCCGAGTTTAAGCTATTTATTATTTTCTTTTACAAACAAAAAACATACAATGGAAAAGTATGTCGGAGACGTGTGCCCAGCAACGGGAGAAGGCCAGTTTATAAAAAAAAAAAAAAAACCCGATTGAAAACACTGAAGTGAAAAAACAATCACGTTTTAAATGCGTAGTAATTAAGCGCACAATGTACTAAAATATTACCATACATTCATCATAAATACTGTTTACGCACCAAAGTTTGCACATCCAAATTAATTAAACTTAACAGCTATTTAATGTGTTACGAACAATTGTATTATGAATGAACATTTTATATATCAATGCAACAATAAAACTATTAAACTTCGTTTAGTAGTACTTATTATACATAAAAAATATTTATGATATTTATAAAATATTTTTGTAATAAACTTTTTAAGCCCTACATTTTGATGACTCGACGGATTTCGAAGAAAAAACAAATCGATCTCCACAATATGGCGCCCAAAATCCGTAAATTTCTTTTTTTTTTTCATGTAGCCATTGACACTTGCGCCATCTAGATAAATCTAACAAAGTTTAACTTACCCAAATCGGTTCACCCGTTTAGGAGTTACTAGGTCACAATGGAACGGACATACATACACATCACATACGTAGGTACATGCGTGCAAAAACATTACGGACCCTCTTTCTGGGTCAGTCTGGTAAAAATCGAACCACGCATTCATAAAAAGGGTGAAAATCAGTCAGTAGTTAATAGCTGGAGTTAGATATGACTAAAATGAAAAAGAACGAATCAAGCATCTTACCAAACATCTATCCTATATAAGTGAGTAAATGAGTATAAAATACGAATTAGTATTTTATTCTCACTTACTGACTTATAGCTGCTAGGTAAGACTAAATCTCTCAATAGCGGAACGGATTTGGATAAAAGGCATACAGGTAGCATGACCTAGATTGACGCAGGTCACAGAAAACTTACAACCAAGTTGAAATGATTGTACGTTCCCCAAGTGTAATTTGCGACATTTACGTAAGCGAAGACGGCAAAAGCTAGTAGTAACTGAGTCTAGCTTTTATTTTAATAATACTTTAGTTTGTTAGAAGTTTTAAGAACACTACTAATGAATATCATATATATCTCATTTTTTTATATTTATTTGTACCCTATCACAATGTTTACTTATTTAACTCAAAGGTTGACTGGTAGAGAATGCCTTGTGGCATTAAATCCGCCTATGTACCACTATTGTACATGAAGTTTAAATAAATAATATCTACATAAGCGATAAAAAATAACTATCACAAACAAACAATAGGTCTTCGACTGAGAATATGCGTGTGCGTCACTGAAATCTAAACAGTAGGTATGCCAAGATTCCAATTCCTACGTGTCGCATAGAGCTCGAAGAAAATGCTGTGACAGACGGACATAGCACAAGTGAGGAAAAATTCTGTTTCTCCTGACCTTAAAAAAGAAAGATGACAAACATAAAACTGTTTTGCACAGCAAAAAGTTCTTGTGAACAGAGTAGTCTACGAGAGGTCTAACTAACTCCCTCGTTCCAGGAAAAAGCTGTGTGACTAGACTAACACGAGACACTTTATTCTCGCTTGTAACTCAATAACTGGTTGAACTTGTGAATGTAGTCACCCACAAGACTACACTACTGAGGTTCTGAGAAGTATGCGCTGTTTTCCAAGAGTATCTGATCATCTAAGTAGGTATATACTCGTAGGTCACACATACAAAAATCTCATACAAATTGTAAAGGACGCGCACAAACTGTTTTTGTATAGAAAACAACTAAAAACATTCGCCCTTGATACCCATTGCGTCAAACAATGTCGAAGCCTGCAATGCACAAAGGTGACGTATAGATTGACATTTGAAACGATCGGCTTTTTGTACGGGCCGTTACTAAGGCATTTGTCCTTAAATTTGACAGGGTGTCGCTGCGCTGCACAGGTTGTAACGTGGTTTAAATACGTCGCTTCCACACGCTTTGATGTGAACATAGCTTAATCGCCTGGCCACGAACTACACGGAGCAAGCGACCCGCGTGTTGCAACTGTGGATAAAACAAATGTAAGAATTTGTTTAGAATAGGCCAATAATGTGACGTGACGCGACGCACGACGCAACGTTTCTCCGGCAAAGGAAACAAGTAAATCACGCGCTTGCCGCTTGATGCAAGCCGCGTTACCTGAGGTCGTGAACGGAGCATACAGATTCGTATGCAGCACTTTATGTTTAAAGTTACTTAAATTAATTAAGTAAAAGGTGTTATTGTTCCAAGTTTGGAAGCCAACTAAATGAATTACTGGTTCGTACTTTTGTCTGCGTCTCTGATGAGTAAACTTGGTACATTATGAAAAGATGTAACTATACCAGCCGGCCTTTTAGTGTTATGATGTGCTAATCATAATAAAATAGATATTTATTTACCTACTACCTACTTAACACCTACCTACTACCTACCTGCTACCTACTTTCTACCTACCTTCTACCTACCTGCTACCTACCTGCTACCTACCTGCTACCTACCTGATACCTGCTAAATACCTGTAAGCTGTGGGAAAATAGCTGTCCCTCTCCCACTCACTACTTACCACCAAGTGAGCATCTTCCTGCAGGATCTAACCTCCCATGGTCCACCTGGAAGTCCTTGAACCGTCTTCGGACTCAAGTAGGAAGATGTAACTTCAACCTCGTTAAGTGCGGCTACCGCAATGAAACAGCAACGGGGTGTGGTTGTGGAGCTGTATCACAAACTATGGTCCATATCCTATCCTGTCCTCTAAGCCCAAATATGTGGCCAAAGTGTCCTCTGAGCTGCCACCGACGACGTGGTGGAAGTGGCGAAGTTCTGGGCTAATAAAATATAAAAATTCTCGTGCCAGCGACACGAAGATGAAGAAGAAGATAAAAATGTTCAATTGGAAACTTGTTTTGAGTCCTCGTTCGTGATTCTACGAGGTTCTGTTCAGTAGCGTTAATCATACTATAATATCATTGCTAAGATATCACCTTAGGGAAGAGCGAGGTAGCTCCGAAAAAAGTACTATTTGTAACTATTGGGGCTGCCTCAGTTTATGTATGACACAATGTTTTGAGATAAAATGACTATTTTTTGTATTTTTAAAGATTTTCTTAGAAACTTGCGGATACTTAACTTTTAAAATAGCAAGACACAAAAATAAAAAACAAACAATAAAATAACAATAAACATCTTAATCATCTCTTTATAAAGATGTTTATTGTACTTCAGAAGCAAGGAATACGAAGCTCCTTCTAGGAAAGACACTTGACATTAAAAACTTATTATTCTTTAAGAATATAATTTGATAGATTTTGCCCTCCGAGTAATAGTTGGAAAATATCAACGAATCGGAATCAAATGTAGTACCTGGGCGGGGTGAAAAATAATATTCTCATGAAAATGCCAAACTCAATAAATAGTTCAGTGCAAGTTACGACTTACGTTATTTTCTACACGTGTGTCAACTTCCATAGAAATTCCTGATAAAATGATAAAACGTAACAGACCGAGCTACTTTCACATTATTTTATAAAATTCGTACGGATATACTTGCCATTAATAAATTGAATATAGTTTCTAATATTTATTAATTGCAAGTGGTTATGATGTCAGTAATGGAACATGATATTATCTAGTATCTCAAAACTTTTCATTTAGGCTCGCCACGTCACTGTATAGTCCCTGGACGCGTCATAAAGGCGATCATTATCCTATAACTAGGTTCAGTTTGTGAACATGAGTGACTTAATTAGTTAGTTGATTAATAAATTACTGTCTTCAATCTAGTTTGGTAGAGTAAGGCATGTGACTCTTTAGTCTGGCAAGGTCAACAAGTACTTAAGCATACGGTTCGATTCCCAGATCGGCTAAAGTGCTATTCAATCTTGCCATCAGAAATTGGTAAGCCACCCCGGGGACTGCTGTGAGGGTATGATGGGGTATGATGACCTAGACAAATTAACATTCTATCCACGATATCAATGACGGAAACATCAGCGATATTTAGAACTAACAAATGTTAGCAAGTTATCTTAATTATGTCAATCCTTTTGAAAGTATGTTACTAGTAAAGTACGTAATATTAGTTGTATGGTACATTTGTTAATAGTGACACTGCAATATTATTAGTTTTAAGTTTTTAGTTTTAAAAAATTGGTTCTGTACATTGTGCATTAAATAAATAAATAAAAAATCGTTGCAGAAATAGGAAACGGTTAAAAAACGATTGTCACTTGTATAGAGGATGTAGACAAGCGACAATAGATTTTAAAGAGTTTCGAATTTCATGTAATTTAGATTTGAAATTCCATGATAAGATCTCCAAAAAGCCAATTCAAACTGGCGCCTGTTGTTCGTCTGTGTTTCACACTGGTTACTCACCTGATGCTAACCTAGGTGTCCTTCAGCAGCGGTGCACAGGGCCATCATTCCCATTGGGCATTCAGGGCACATGCCCAGGGCCCTACAATCCAAGGGGGGCCCAAGTTCCTGTAAGTGTCATAGCCAAACTCTGTCAAAAGAAACTTAACTTATTCCAGGCGGAATAGGTACTGAAAGTTTCCGAAACCGGTCAAGTGCGAGTCGGACTCGCGTATGAAGGGTTCCATATCATCTTAGTGGGGTAGTATCCCTTTAATTCTTAATCTATTTATATTATTTTTTTGTTACAACGGCAACAGTCAATTAGAACAAAGAAATAGACATTCTGTGAAAATTTCAACTGTCTACCTATTACGGATCATGAGATACAGCCCGCTAACAGACAGGCGGACGGACAAACAGCGGAGGCTTATTAATAAGGTCCCGTTGGTTACCCTTACGGTACGGAGCCCTAAAAATGATTGACAATTGAATAGTTCTCTCTGAGGTTTATGCTATGCCACTTTAAGTTGGCGTCTGGATTGAGAGCCCAAGTTACACACACATATATAGCGGAACATAAAAAAGGCCCCTTAGTCACTTTTTATTTTTGTATTAAAATCGTAAAGCGGTTCACAGAATACATCTACCTGCCAAGTTTCAACTATGTAGTCTTAATAGTTCCGGAATAAAGTAGCTATGACATAAAGACGGACAGACAGACGTGACAAATCTACATATAAGGGTTTCGTTTTTTGCCATTCGGCTACGGAACCCTAAAAATGGGCCTTCAGTGAAGATGCACATGCTTTTACTATTTATATTTCCGTATGAATATGTGAAAAAAAAACCGATGACCTGGTAAAGGTTGCAGGGACCCGCTGGATGCGAGACGCACGGGACCGGTCAATATGGCGACACTTGGGGGAGGCCTATGTCCAGCAGTGGAAGTCTTTCGGCTGAAATGATGATGATGATGAATATGTGTGGAGAAAGCTGGAGGTGTCTAAGATTAACACGATATCTGTGAGCGGCATGCGAGGGGATTTGCAATCTCCTGTTAATATCATAACACAAGGGAAACTGACGTTATTGAATGGAATATATAACATTGATGTATAGTGCCATCAGGAAAAAGATTACTGCATCCTCTTCAAGACAGTAATAAGGTTCTCATTAGAAACTAATGTCAATAATTAATTGCTTGAGTAACTTCGGAATTTACTATAACCACTGAAGCTTGTTAATATCCTGTTTGCGTTACTCATGACAATGCCGTTCATTGAATATTGGAAATATTCAATAATAGTCGAGCAAACATGAAATTTGCAGGGTGTATTCTGAAAGCGGACAACGACGTAAATTGCTGTCAAATATTTCACTATTTTGATGAATCAATTTATATTACTAAGTAAATTATGAATTCTCGCTCTGTGTTGTACTGTGTAAGTGATAATTTATTTGGAATTTATTTTATTTATTATTTTTATTTTAGTGATAAACTGGGCCCGCGTGGTGGATTATAGCCCATTCCCTCTCATAGAAAATAGGCCTGTGTCCCAGCAGTTGGAACATTATAGGCTGATTATGCTATGCTTATGCTATTATTTAATTCATAAAAACAGTGCAATATTTGACAGACCAACGTTCAGAAATACAGCCTTAAGCAATAAATTATGAATTTCGTGCAAACTGCTTGAAATTGCTATTGTTCGCCAATGAAATGCCACAGAAAAATATGGGCAGAGTTATTTACTTTAATTAAAGTCATTAAAAATATAGAACCATATTTTTTATGTATGTGGACGAATCTGAGAACAGCGGAAGGGAGAGGAAACGTGTGGGAATATAACAATTACATTGATTGAAATCCATGTCGCGTCTCTAGTCTCTCCTGTGATTAATCGCATCTTGCACGTGTCTTCACCTCTCTGCTGGTCTCTGCTTGGGTAAGATCCGGCCCGTCGACTCTAGACAAAATGGGTTTCCTACCGTGATAAAGTTGTCTTTTAGAATATGGTGTTTTATAGCTGTGTCCCATAGCTCACTTTAGAAGATATTTCAAGGTTCAGCTAAATGTCGCTCGTCGTTTTCGGACAGGGCCACTCTTCTGCACCGCACTGTTCCCGTACTCTTATTTCTCAATATCTCCTAACGAATAGGTACCCTTCAACCACTCGTAACAAATACAGGAGAATAACAAAATCATATCAGGGACACGTGTCTTGGAACCTCGCACTATGATTGGAACTAAAGTGATATTGAAGGTCGTCAGTGTTCTCGATACCGATACTCCAGAGTATTGATACTCGTGCAGGCTATTCGCTGTGCTCATTAAAATAGCAACCACACTCCACGAGCGGATACCTACATACTATCTCATCAGGCACACTAGACAGGCATCGCTACCAGTTTGTTGACTATCTATCATGATATAGGTAGCTTTTGATACAACACGAGATGTATAAGATTATGAGTTTATACGAAAGCCATGGATATTTGAATAGGAGTTTGTGGAGAGTCGCTTGGAAAGTTGATTTGTCGTATTTCCTTCGAACGGATATCTGACGTATGCAAAGTCGTAAGTTTAAGTATCAGCTGTTACTAAAACCAGATAAGATCAAGATATGTGATAGAAAAAGGTAGTACTTCGACAGGTGTACTTGCTATTTGTTCCAATTCCGTACTAATGACCGGATCCGACAGACATTTTTATTGAATTATTAAATTTTTATTTCGTCAATTTATTTTCAATGTATGATGATTTGTGATGAATACCTAACATGTAATTCTGATAATCTATACTAATATTATAAAGCTGAAGAGTTTGTTTGTTTGGTTGAACGCGCTATTCTCAGGAACTAAAGGTTCGATTTGAAAAATTCTTTTAGTGTTGGATAGCCCATTTATCGATGAAGGTTATAGGCTATAAAATTTCACGCGGACGAAGGTCGCGGGCAACAGATAGTTATTAATAAATTCACTAAACTACAACAGAAACACTACACGTAGTCGTAGGTTATCTTTAAAAAGCAGCCTTATACCTTTTCGGCAATCTAACTTTTAAATCCTAAAACTTGACTAACATAACATTTAACTTGTACGATTTACCCGCGTGCCTCGAGTCCCTAACTTTCTGTCAAGAAGCAAAGGTAAAGTCAAGTAGTTACTTACATGAAATATTCCCTAGACACAGCAACAATCCAAAGGGCCAAGGAAAGTAAAAACAAAGTTTACTAAAGACGGCAGGGCGGCTGATTTATTATCATCTAGGCTCTTATTATAATAATATCTAATGAAGTATTCATTTATCTCACGAGAAATTCTTACGCTAGTTGCTCGGAACAAAATTCTATTCTTTCCTGTATATCTCCCGTTACTACCTCGGCTCCGGTAAAACCTTGGGTGTAAAAACTTTTGATATAAACAGTAACGACTTAAGCAGAAGAATTTGTCGTAATTTGTTTCTTAATTATGCAATTTATTTTCTTTGGTTCTTAATGAAGAAACGGTGCAAACAAATACACTGAATTTCAGGGGTATTCCTCAAAGCGCAACTATTTTTAAGCGCAACAAGCTGAGCGCAACTACATTATTCCTCGAAGCGCAACCATTAGTTGCGCTCACTAATTCAAATTAAATATATTATATGTTTATTCCTCAAAGCGCAACCGTGATTGAAAAAGAATTAACGAATCCATCATACCCCTTTTTTATCTTTATTTTTGCGTGACTAATGGTTGCGCTTCGAGGAATAATTTAGCTGCGCTTAGCTGGTTGCGCTTAAAACTAGTTGCGCTCTAAGGAATACCCCGAATTTTATAATTATGTAATATTCGGGATCGTGTATTTAATACTTATTGGACAGACGAAAGTAATTAAACGTTAATTACTGTGTCGAGCATTCAGTTTCATAAATAAATTACTTACGTATTTCCGACTATCACAATCACAGCTAACGTAGGCTGTACTTGAAAAATTCAATTACATTTGTCGATTAATCCTGTGATTAAACGTTTCGCTCTCAAATAAAATGATTAAATAAAAACTGTCTATACTTATAAATCTTATGCATATAAAAGGAAATTGTGAACAAGACTAACCTATTAACTAACCTATCTCTAAATACCGGATTATTGACGAACTCCTGGAGTTTGAGTGTGAATATTAGACACCTTCTCTTCTGTCCGTGGTACGAGTGTACCCTCCAGGAATTAAAGGAGTCAAATGACACATCTGCCGCCATGTTCGCCATGTACTGGTGGGAAATTTGCGTCTTCGATTCATGAAGAAAACTACACTACACTAACTACCTTTTTGGTATTTTTTTCTCTTCACTCAACATTACAAAGACTTTTCCCATTTTACCCATGGTATAATAATATACTTCGCCTGGTATTCTCTTCCCACGATGGCCCAAGACTACGTCACGATAAGTGTTACCATTGATTGTCCTTTTCAGTAAATTTGGGGACTCTCATCTAGTGAATGAAAATAAAATAAATTACTAACTAGCTTAACTTCTTAGTAACTCGTGTAATTCATCTATTTAGTTTTAAATTAATTTAAATATTGAATTATTAGTTCATAATTGCTTTATTAAGTTAAAAACTACATTTTGCTCGGGTAATTCAATCACACACCGTGGCAACACATCGACAGCATCGCAACTGATGACGTATTCTTGGGAGAATCACGTGACCCAGCTGTCACGGGAAGAGAATACCAGGCGAAGTATATTATTATACCATGATTTTACCCATAACCCTTTATTGTCTGTTCATTTGTAATGTATGTGTAACTGTTTGTTCTTCCGAATAAATAAAATATAATAAAAAATACCCCGCCCACGGCCCGAAGAAGTCAGTAAACTGGAAACACTCGACTTAAAGTTCACCTTGAGCACATACCTCCCTCGTTTGTGTGAATCGGCTCGGCTCAATGATCTAAAATATTTTATCTTACGAATCAAGTGAAAACTTTGTTTTCTGTAAGTAGGTAATTGACAACAGTATGTATGATATAGACAACAGTAGCTACGCACTGAACTAATCAATACAGGTTTTAATTAACCTTAAGCACTGTGTGAAAGAATACCTAAATATTATTGGACTATTGGATTTTAAACTCCCAGTGTTGAGACAAGCGTCAAGTCAGGTAAACAGGCGTTGGAGGTCAAACCGAACTAATTTAATTTTTGCGAGAAAATAAAAGCAGGAAGCCCCATCAGGTCACTGAGCTTATGTTCGGTTGCAAAGATCCTCGTACAACCACAAACCAATCTAATCGTTATTCGTACCAGCGGATACATTGACCTGACATTTCACACCATCTGCAACTCTAGAACCTTTCTGGTTACTTTTGTGGTTATTTTGTCTCCTTCAAGTGAATCTGAACGTTCTCTATTAAAATCCTAATCCTTTGTCCCCAGGAGTTCTCGGTCTTCGTGTTCGACAAGCGCATCGCGGAAAAGCTGTTAAAACCGAAGCGTAAGGAGACAATGCTGGACAGCATTCGCCTCTGCGTCGCCTCGCTGCTGAAGCATAAGCATCCGAAGTTCTTGCAGATCGTCCACCCGATGGAAGAAGGCAGTACTACCATTGCCTTTGCATCGGAGGCGATTATCGGCAGCCTCCATAACATCTTGAACTGGCATGTAAGTACGGCTAACCTTTACAAACTAGAATTCGGAATCTGAGATAGTTTGAGAGCAGTAAGTGTGAGAACTCTTTGTAAGGGAGTTCTTCCAGGAAAATACAACGATCACCTACTTAAACCCTACCTATTTCTAACAACAAGCAGCGTTTTCATTTTCTTATTTGAAGAGGATAATTCTCAGTAAACAGGGTGCGTGACACATTTCAGGTTTGGCTTTGGATGGCAACTCATCTCATCATGGCCGTAGAATTAGCAATTCATTAAGTTGAAATATACATTCATGGCTATTTTAGTGGCCATTTGCAATAGGTTAAAATTCCAACCATTTTAACCTTGTCAGAGTGTGTGTTTCTGTATTCAAGATTCTGTATTCAGGTTTAGTTGAAAACCATTTTACATTCTTGCCAGAAACCTCAATTCGCTGCTTTCTATCGCCATGGTAGGCGTTCTGCCACGATCTCGTCTATATTAAAACGCCTACTTATATTTATTTCGGGACTGGGTCGGGACGTCTGCGATAATTGGGTACCCTTCACGCTTTGAAAACATTAGGCAAAAGGTAACTCAAGATAAGTCTTCAGGTGTATAAATAAATTAAAATAGTAACGCGTGTAAAATTTACGTAGGCACTCTGAGTAGAGATGGTCTAACTATTCATACATGAACTATTTTCAGGAAATCATCTAACGGCTATAACAAAGCCATTTCAAGGGATTTTTTTTATCTGAGTATATTTATTTATAAAAATTAATAATTTAAAATTACTTGACCCACAAAATAAATTCTGGCTCCTTATTTTTAAGCATCCATTACGTTTACTTCGTCGTATTTACCTACTGTCATTGTTAGAATATGGGAGTAAAGGTTTTATGCAAAAAGTCTCAAAAAAATTATGAATTATAATGATTTTGTAAAAAAAAAACACTCAGACATTTTTTTTTTATATTGCTATGGCGACTTTACGACTTATAGAAGTTACTCTTAAAGTATTTCGTGTATGAAAAGATAGACCTTACATAATAATATATTTTCTATATTTCTTTCTATAAGAGACTACAAGATAACAATGTTATATAACAAAGCCTTTGAAGGCGTATTGAATAATAAAAACAGCACCGAAAAGATTATGCCAAGGGCTTAATACATTTATGTTGAGCCGTTTGATGATTTCCACCAAACGGCTCGCATCGCATCGGATCGGAACGGATTTTACAATCTTTCAACGATATTAAATCGTGGACACAGTTTTTAAATTCTATATTACCAAGCCGCGCACAACAGCTTGACCGCGGGCGTGTTCAGGGACACGCGATCGTATTCGAAAGTACGCTGCGACGTGCCATCAGCTCCGTTCTCTTGTCGTCGTATCCGATACGGTAGGAATGAATCTATTTGACTAGGCGCAGAAACGGATACGTTCGGTAGCGGCGGTACGGAGGCGATTGTATGCGTCGACCACATGCAGGACGCGATCGGCTGTCGCCGTATCCGTTCGTATTTTTTCCGATCCGATGCGGTGCGAGCCGTTTGATTAAAATCATCCTTTAGGGATTAAGAAACGGTATGCCAATAAAAAAACAGGAAAAACTAGGTGAAAAAATGCTTCAAAAATCACTGAGCAAAGTGTTCAAACATTTTTAAATGAACTTACAATCCGTTTTGACCCTTATGGCACAACTGTTTTATGGTTCAATGGCCTTATGGCGAAGAGCCTCGACGAACATCTGTCGAGGCCCTCCTTAGGCGGTTGGATCAGGGACCTGATTCAGAAGGCAGTGCTTCTCGATACGGCCCGCATTGTGAGGAGGTTCCTATCTCTGGAGCCCCAACCACTGGTTGGACCCTGCTCCCGACACCGGCGGACTACTATTTTTATTTTTATTTTTTTATATTGTTTTTAACAGGTTTTTTAAATAAATTTTAAAAATGTATACAATAAGATGATGAAATAAATAAAGGAAATAAACAAAAAAATTAATTAAAATTTTTGCTAGGAATATTCAAAGAAATAATTAGCTTCATATATGGCTCTCGATATTCCATTGTCAGAAACATGTACAAGATTACCCGGGAGTAATTAATTATGTTTTAAATATTATTAATATAGTAAATTTTCCAAAGAGGGTCTAGAATCCTAGGTAAATGGTAATCGATTTCAAAGTATGTCGCTTTCTACAACGACTTGCAACAAGATTGACTAAAGCTTCTCGATAACTATTATGTCAGTCTAAAACGGCACGGTTGCCGTAGCTGAGCGATTGGATGCTGCGCTGCGTGTCGCGAGTTCGATTCCCGCACGGAAAACATTTGGATGGCCTACAGGTAGTTGTTCCGGGTCTGGCTGTTTTTGTTTGTGAGTTTAAATGTTTGTAAAACTCACCCACGATACAGGAGAAATTCTTAGCGTTGGCCAACTTTAAAAAATAAAAATTGCCGTGAGCCATAAATGAGGTTGATTTACGAGCTGGTCCTTCATGTTCCATACTTACGTGTGAGTAATATATGTGGCTGCGTTAACAAGATACCTCGTCCTATCCCGGGGTATAATAAAAATATAGTAAATTGACGAACGTGGATGAACAGCAACAAGCACTTCTAAAATTAACTAGCTTGTGCCGCGGTTTCACCCGCGTGGAGTTCGGTAATTGTCTCACGGGATCGTACCACCAGGATAAAAGTATCATATGTGTTAATCCATGTTATAAACTATCTGTGTGCCAAATTTTATCCAAATCCGGTCAGTAGTTTTTGCTTGAAAGACACACAAACTTTCTCATTTATAATATTAGTAAGAAGTAGGATTTATATAAACAACGAACTTATTTTAACTAACCAGGCACTAATCTAGGCTCCGGGTAACAGGTTGACTCTGAGAAATGTGCATGTTAACGAAAACCCCAATAATACTTTGCCTGACCCGGTAAGCGAACCCAGGACTGTGAGGTACTGTAAATTTGCCTTCACATTTCCATACTTACAGAGTAGTTTAATCACCAAAATTAAATATGATTGAAGATCAGATGAATTCAGAAACCTATCTGTCAATCTATCCTCCTTAATATCATCTGCCTAACGTTTTCCCAACTATGTTGGGGTCGGCTTCCAGTCTAATCGGATGCAGCTGAATACCAGTATTTTACATGGAGCGACTGCCTATCTGACCTCCACAACCCAGTTAGTACTGGGTAATACGATACCCCTTGGTAAGATTGGTTGTCAGACTTTTTGGGCCACTGACTACCTAACGACTGTCAAAGATCTACAAATGACACCCGGGACCAACGGCTTAACGTGCTTTCCGAGGCACTGAGGAAACTCGGTATGTAATGGGTAGTCACCCATCCACAGACCAACCTAGGCAAGCACGGCTTAACCTAAAGATCGATCCGAGCGGCTGTTATTATTTAGCCAAGAGCTCCTCCAATCTATCCTCCTTAATAGCTGGTTAAATATAACGACAGATTAAACCTAAGCCGGGACAGGTTATTTGATCTTGATCTGACCTACTGAATGCATCACTAATATTCTCTATTTACTAATTAAACTATGTCGGTCAAGGCCAGATATTACTAATATCTAAATCAATCAGATTTACGGTGAGTAGGTACATTGCACCTATCTTAGGTTACCTAATTAACTCCACCGACGCAAATAGGACGGTATTATCGCGATAATTTTTGCTAATATCCAATATTACATACTAATGGCGTCATACACCATACCTGTCATCAAGATTATTTACTAGAACTATTGGAATTTAATGCAGTGCTTTGTACTAGAGGGTTAGGACCTTGGAGCTCGGGCTCATCCAATAAAATGCATGACTTTAGCAACTCTACTAAAGTGCACCCGAATTATAATGGTGTAAAGGTGATTCTAGACCCACAAAAGTGATTTTTTTTTAAAAAAACGTTGCATCACACTAGGAATTTCTCCTGTATCGTGGGGTGCGTTTACAAACATTTAAACTCACATACATAAACAGCCAGACCCGGAACAACTACCTGTAGGCCATACAAATATTTGTTTCGTGCGGGAATCGAACCCGCGACACGACGCGCAGCAGTCAATCGCAGTCAATTGACATAATAGTTGTCGAGAAGCTTTTGTCAATCCTGTTGCAAGTCGTTGTTAATTATTGAAAAAAAAAAACAAAACGTGTCATACATAACTGCAATGCCTACCTACACACTAAAAATATATTGAACAGCATATTTATTTTACCTCCTCCAGCTCGTGGATAAGTAATAACAGCCGCTCGGATCGATATTTAGGTTAAGCCGCGCTTGCCTAGGTTGGTCTGTGGAT
The DNA here is from genome assembly GCA_910589295.1 of Noctua janthe. Taxonomy (NCBI): domain Eukaryota; kingdom Metazoa; phylum Arthropoda; class Insecta; order Lepidoptera; family Noctuidae; genus Noctua; species Noctua janthe. Next base: position 12,734,298 of record OU342552.1, read on the forward strand.
GGGTGACCACCCATTACATACCGAGTTTCCTCCGTGCCTCGGAAAGCACGTTAAGCCGTTGGTCCCGGGTGTCATTTGTAGATCTTTAACAGTCGTTATAGGTAGTCAGTGGCCCAAAAAGTCTGACAACCAGTCTTACCAAGGGGTATCGTATTACCCAGTACTAACTGGGTTTTGGAGGTCAGATAGGCAGTCGCTCCATGTAAAATACTGGTATTCAGCTGCATCCGGTTAGATTGGAAGCCAACCCCAACATAGTTGGGAAAAGGCTAGGCAGATGATGATATTTATTTTACCTCTGCCAAACGATTAGGAGAATATGACAGTGATTTTGTTATGTTAAACTCGGTTTTAATCTAGATATTTCTCCTCCGTAAGAAATTGCCTGCTTTGATCCCGTTTATTTATTCTAACTTTCGTCTCCTAAGATATTTTTTTCAACAAACTCGAACGATACTGCTAACATAATTGAAGAGCCGACGTCCCTTAGTAATATTGGCAAGATTTGAAACGCTTTAGTCAGTTCACCCTACCGTATGATTATACTTTAGAGGAAATTCGTTCCTTGACCCATTACAAACGACAAAATTTTAAGGCATTGTACATCTAGGTATTGAGTATTGCAGCGTCTCGGGACGTTTGTATGGAGAGTCTTGACCTTGGGATAAAACGTCGTTGGCATGATTTAAGTACAGAGGAGGAGCTCGTGGCTAAATAATAACAGCCGCTCGGGTCGATCTTTAGGTTAAGCCGTGCTTGCCTAGGTTGGTCTGTGGATGGGTGACCACCCATTACATACCGAGTTTCCTCCGTGCCTCGGAAAGCACGTTAAGCCGTTGGTCTCGGGTGTCATTTGCAGATCTTTGACAGTCGTTAGGTCGTCAGTGGCCCAAAAAGTCTGACAACCGGTATTACCCAGTACTAACTAGGTTGTGGAGGTTAGATAGGCAGTCGCTCCATATAAAATACTGATATTCAGCTGCATCCAGTTAGACTGGAAGCCGACCCCAACATAATTGGGAAAAGGCTAGGCAGATGATGACGATAATTGTTAGTTAAAATCTCGCCAGACACAACAATAATTTTAAACGCGATTTTTAACCGACTTTATAAGCCGTAAAATAGCGGTAGCAGCGTATTGGGTTCTAGTATTCGTTTAGGCCACTAGGGAAGACATTCATCGATTTTTTTTTTTGGAAAGTAAAGTTATTTTAGACGTTTTTAGTGTTTTTTGGAAGTCGGTTTTTTTTCAGAAAGTTTTTTTAAAATAACTGCTCGCGACATTTAACTATACATAATCATTAAGATTCTAGACATTTATAGCTTTGTATAGGTCTAGAATCTTAATGCCCGAGATTTATGTTATTGTGTCAATGCGTCCACACAATCTACACGGGAGGCATTAGTGTAGAGTAAGGTATCTAGAAACGTCAAATGTGAACGTTTACCATTTCCGGTCTTTTAATCGCGGATTTTATCCAGTTCTTTCCATCCGTTCGTGAGCCCAATTTCTCAATTTCTTGTGATGCCCAATTTCTCACAGGTCATGGTAATTTTAGAGTAAATTATTTTCCATCAATCTTGTTGCTTCGTCTTTTTGTTAATGTTCTACATCTGATTGCGAATATGAACAATCTGCACATCATATTTTATGAGAGTGTAGTCTTTTGCAGAATAAACACAATAATATGCTGGATAGTGTACAGGTTACATTCGGAATTATTTACTATACGGACGTTGTAGAAACTTGAACAAATTTCCGTGCGTTCAAGCAATTTTGCCATATCTATTATTGGAATCAAATATCTGCTCACAATGCAGGACCCATTAATGTGATTAATAATATTAATCCGTGGTGCTAGGCAACTGGGCTTATCCCAGTTGTAAACGTCCATTTTGATTATTGGCCTTGTTTTGTTCTGTCTCTTGCTGATATGGAGGAAAGAGGAAATTATATTTTTCCCTGCTCCTCCGCTGCTCTTTTCTGATTAATTTAATTGCGGGATCCAAGACAGTTAAATTGTTTCTCTGGGGCTTCGTCGAACTAGATCTTGGCTTTTTCCCAGTGCTTTTATGGTGATTACCATTGTTGAATCTGGCTTTCAGGAGTGGCAGTGGTTTAGGAATAGGGGGGCGGGTTTGTCCCGATACAAAACAATAATCCCGCTCTAGTAATAAAACACACTGACACCAAATATTTTGAAGCACTCTTACGATAGACCAAACAACGCTATGAAAACTGTGCTTTGCTTGCAAAACCAACTGGCCATTGCTCGCTTGGCTAATTTTAGCGGTCAAAATTCAAGGCGAAGACTTTTATTAACTACATAGTTTTTTTTAAATCTCTCTCTTCTGATACCAATAATAGGACCTAAAATAAAACTCGATATTTTAAAAATCACTAAATTTTACATTGTTCAGACTTAAATCTCTGTCACTCAGGTTGATTTATTAGGACGAGTAAAAAATCTGTTACTCTCAGGGATTGGAGCCGTGCACGATAAATGGTGACAACCCGATCTTCTGGGACTTGACACTGCCATCGGCTATCAGAGATTGTAGAGGCACACCGTTTTTAGGTCGATGGTTAAAAATAATATGTTTTATATAATAGTAATCCGCAAAATCAAGGAATTCAGTTCAGAAATTTACATTAAGTGCACTTATAATTTTGATTTCGACAAAAATTAAGGTACTCACTAAAAAAATATTTCCTAATTACTACTACAGACTACAGAATTTTGTCGTGTCCCGTGTCATTAAAAATAAGCAAATCAAAGATATCCCCCCGCCCCCTCTTTTGGTGATTATATAATACCTGAATACCTATTCATGTAAAATGCATGCGTTTTAAATATTTAACCTAGTTCTAATACAAAATGTTAATCCACCGTCTAACGGGTATAAATAAGTGTCAGAGCGATTCGAATTCAAGAAATCGCCTGTAAATAATAAATGATACCAGTGCTGCTATCATTAATGTTTCAGTTTATAGACTGCTACATATTTAATATTACGCTTGCCATTGCCGCTGAGCATTGAGGTCCTGGGTTCAGTGGCTACGTTGCGCAAAGCGTAATTGGCTCCGGTCTGCCACTGTGAAATCGTCCTCTTCCTGATTGAAACAAGATGATTTTACAGTAACAAAGCCGTTCGTGGATTCGTACCTGATTGATTACCATCAACCGCCTTCTGACACATCTGATTAATTTACATAACATCACGCCTGTAATCCCCGACGGGTTAGGCAGAGGTGTACCTAGTAGTACTCCCATATTTCGCCAGCTATATTTTTAAGTCCCATGTAACAAGGGGCGAGCCTATTGCTATCAACCAGGCACAAATCCAGACTCTGTGGCTGCTACTAAGAAATTCCTGATGAAAAACCCAATAACACAGCCCGATCTGAGAATCGAACCAGGGCCTCAGCAGTCGCGCTTGCGACCGCTCGACCAACAAGGCAGCCTGATTAATTTATTCCTGTAATTTAACCTCTGTTAAAGTACGCTCTAGTTAACCCATCGTGATACTACCTGCGTTATGTTACATCAGGGAGTTGGTATCTGTTTTATTTAGTTTATTTGGCTCTTCAACAATGAGTACCTGTTACATATAATATAGTAAAACATTACAATCTTAAGTCTAAGTGCCCCATTACTTAAACAAGAGCACTGCATGCACTATATTATGCGCCTAAATCTATACTAATATTATAAAGCTGAAGATTTTGTTTGTTTGGTTGAACACGCTAATCTCAGAAACTACTGGTTCGATTTGAAAAATTTTTTTAGTGTTGGATAGCCCATTTATAAAGGAAGGCTATACACGTGGACGATGGTCCCGGGCAACAGCTAGTATCTAATAAAACAATGAAAAAAAGAAATGATAGAAAATACAAATAAAAAAAAAGAAAACAACAGCAGTGTCGATAATATTAAGTAAGTTAAGGTAAGCCAAACAGAATTAAACTTAATTAGTTTGTTAAAATATTGCTTTGAGTATCTTGCCCAAACTTTGACCATAACATATGCATCTGTTTCGCAAACGAAGTCTGTATTAAGAAATGAGTAAGAAACTAATTTATTTTAAAATACGAAAACAGTTAAAATGATTAAATGTTGAAACACGGTTCTAATTTTTATTCAATACTTCTTTTTTTTTTCAAATTTCTCAATGTCATCGATACACGTTTTGAGATGCCTTTCTATGAATACTACACAAATTCCTATAAAGAATTTGTTGTTATAGTCAGCCTCGAAATTACTTTATCAATATGGACAATTTCCAGTAAATAGGAACTGCACTAAGGTTTAAATTATGTAACTGTCAGTCGACCATTATGTATCTGTAATTTTAAAATGTCCTTTCGGCCCTCCCACTCCTCCCAGCCATTTATGCAATCACCACCCTAATACTGAATAATTGCAATATGACTCTGAAGACGGACTGGCCCGGGGCACAACATTTGTTCGGCCTGCAACATTTTAATTCGCAATTTATCAAATTATGATAGCATTACTTAGATACTATAATCCATGGATTTTAATAAATGAGTGTATCAACTTCTGTGACGTTAGCCATTAAGATATTTAGACAAAATTATTTCGGGGGAAAGTGTTAAACTTATCTCAGTTTCATTTAAAATGACTACACGAGTGTCCATGAAGTTTCTTGCCCATTCCTCTCCATAGAGGTATACTCTTTGGAATCGGTAACTACAGTACTTTCACAATATATTTTGCCTTGCAACTGGAACTGTAGGTTCGTTTTTTTGACATTCAAAAGTGCATGTAATGGTCTAATTGAAATAAAAGCTTTGACTTTGACACAAACAGCAGTTAACGGCTACGCGGCAGGCCCAGAAGGAGATGGTGGGACGAACTTAACTCTTTTTTCAAAGATTTTATTTTATTTTTATTTTTATTCATGATTAGATTAACCAATAACAGCTGTAGATAAGAACAAGTGAAGGAAAAGAAGGGAGTCCTTTGCCCCTACAGTCGAACAGAAATGACTGCTAATAATAAAACATAAGAGACCACCTCCACCTCAACTGCACGGAGAAAATGTTTTATGTTTAAAAAAAATATATACACACATGCAAAGGCAGTTTTATTTATTCTATTGAACTACATACACATTCAAATAAAAACGATAAAAAATTAAACCCACTGCAACTGTGGAACCACTTGCAGCAGGGAGAAGGTCAAACGCCTAGGTCACACATTATTTTATCTTGTGATAGAGCAGCGGTGGCCCAATAGTGGCGGCCCCGACCTACGAACAGTAAGTCGTGGGTTCGAACCCAGCCAGGCGCATTACTTTGTGAAAAACGAAACTAACAAACATAGATAGACAAGACAAAAGGAACAGAAAGACAGGGTTTATGTTATCCTAGAAATATTTTTTCACCAACTAGAACTAGTAATTGATGCAAGTAGTGTCTGATTTATAGCATACTGCTACCATCTCAACGTTTACATCGGCAACTTTTCAAAGTGTAATACGGTAAATACGCTTCGAGTTGTCGGTAAACGGCAGCTCTTTATAAAACGGTCTTTAAGCACAAGTTTCATCGCAAATCGTTTCATCAACAAATTGTTCGACGGGTAGAGTTTCCGCAAAGAGCTGTGCACTCAATCTATTCTTACACGTCCATCTAAAATTCCAATCACTTCACTTGAATTGGATTTATCGTTAGAGTTTGTTGGTTCGAAGGTTCGTCCGACGGAGATCTTATATAGTCGAATGGGTGAACATTAGAACTTCAAGTCTTAGATGATTTGAGAAATAATGAAGACAAGAAGAAAACGGAGCCCTAGCTTGAACGAGCAACATAAACGTAACGTAAATTCGAACGAGTTTTGAATAGATCATACAATAATTATTAAAGTATAACATTTTCTTATTATGAATAAATCAAACCGTGAGCTTGAGTACTTTTCCATAAATTGATAATTATACTAAATATCATGTTCACACAATAATTAACATTGTGCTTGTATGGATGCGCGTGCTAGACAGTACGTGTATGGATTATTGAGTATTGTAATGAAACACTAGTATAGATCAAAAGCACATCTGTTTAATATCACGACAAATACAATACTGAAGTGCTGTAGGCCCAACATCATCCATAAATACGAATGCAGTCTTAAAACTATTTGTAAAAACAGTATGGTCGAAGACAGTATTTTTCAATTTTTAAATCGTTCGATTTTTAACCCCCGACGCAAAAAGAGGGATGTTATAAGTTTGACCGCAATGTGTATATGTGTGTCTGTCTCTGGCACCGTAGCTCTTAAACGAGTGAACCGATTTGGATGTAGTTTCTTTAAATCTGAAAGCTAGTTTCTTGGCAATGGTTCTTATCAAAATCGGTGCAGCCATTTACTAGATATGGATTTATATTTATCTATACATATAAAATTCAAAGTCCTAACTAACTGACTGATATATCAACGCACATCCTAAACCACTAGTCTTAAAGAAATGAAATTTGAAGGGTGTATTCTTTGTGAAGAGTAGGTTATCCACTAAAAAAGGGTTTTTCTAAATTCCACCCCTAAGAGGGTGAAATGGAGGGCCGAATTTTCTGTGAACTTAATATTCTCTGGGTGGATTGACTCATAAATTGGTGTACACAATCTATATTTAAAATTATAAGACACGTGTATCACAGTTTTTCCAGAATCATCCCCCAACAGAGTCAAATAGGGCTTCGAAACTCACGTAGATGGGCGCATGGCGCACCCAAAAATCCTACTTATTTACCTAATAGTAAATAGGTAGGATTTTTCTGATGTAGACGGGTCTGTAAATATATACGTAAACTCCCGATTTTCGCTATGTAAAAGTATTATGTCTATAAACAGATTCCTAATGAATCATTTGACTGTCGTCACCAGTGTCCAAATTCAAATCAAGGTATCAATATTTTACTTAGGTAATATAATTACTTTGAACTCATATTTGCAAGTAAGTATCTATAAGTTATAAGTAAGTACAAGCAAAAATCGCGAGTGTGTCTGTATTACTTAAATAGAATTAAAACCTTACACTAACTATTATTTATTACTTATTCAAATTTAAAAGTAAAAACTAATATAACATATTATGTTTATGTATACAATATCTTACATAAACTATTATAAATGCAAAAGTTTGGATGGATTGATGTTTGTTACTTAATCACATAAGAATGGTCGAACAGACCTGGATGAAACTTGGCACAGAGATAGATTATAGTTTGGTATAGCACATAGATTATTTATTATCTCAGAAGTAAGATCGGGTAATTCCCAAACTCCACGCGGGCAAAGCCGCGGGCATAAGCTAGTATTAGATGAATTTTTATTTTTAAGTCCCATGTGATAGCGGGCGAGCTAATTGCCATCAACCGGGCACAAATCCAGACTCCGTGGCTGCTACTGAGGAATTCCAGATGGAAAAACCCAATAACATATTTCCCGACCCGGGAATCGAAGCCAGGTCCTCATGCACAGCAGTCGCGATTGCGACCACTAGACCACGAGGCAATCACATATTACAAATACTTGTTGATTATTACAACATAGGTCAAAATACTTTCGTAAGAAAGCACCTATCTTTAGTCTGTCTTTTAAAAAATCCACCCCCCCAAGCCATCATTTCAAACAGGACAAACTATTGGTAGCGTATACTATGTTTATATACTTAGAGATAAATAAATCTAATCTAATCTAAACATACGAATTAACAAATCAAAACAATATTATTTATAAAACCTACACGATTTTCTAAGATTAGAATAATGCTTATACTTACTCTCGTTTTGTTTTATTTTTATAACAAGGACTGACGTAAAAATAGATGAGGGGAAAATCTGACAACGAAAAATAATCAACTGTCGATGCTTTTAGGCGACGCGGGGTTGTTTACCGTTTTAACCGTAGAGTACCGCGTATATTTATAACTTTGAGGTACTATGTTATATAATAACTGCGACCTATCTCCTAAATAACTGAAAGGCAACGCATAGCCTGGCCTAAACAAACCCAAATGTCATTTCTGACTATGGCATGTATTATATTACAGATACGTGTTACTCTGATTATATGAAAACAGAAAAATATGAGACCAATGTCTGCAACGGCACCTAAAATAGTATAATACATTTATAATTTTGCGTTTTTGTCGTAGTTGGGTATATCTGTCACCCGGATCGTAATAACGAATCATTCATCAAATTCGGCTCAGTAGTTTAGGCACTGCGGTGGAACATAAAAATGTTACAAATATTATTATAAACATGGACTGCTAAAATCATAACCCTCCTTCCTTTTGGCTTTGCCGTAGTTGGGTAAAAGGGGAGGATTTTTAAAAAATAATCTCCTAAATGAATTTAATTAAATAGAAGGAAATAGAGTTTTAAGAAGGCCAGTACAGAAATGTGTAGTCATCCACGGCCTCATAAAAGTGCTACGAAACTCGTAGCAGGTACGACGCCAAACATAGCATGTGCTACGCTAGTCGTAGCAAGCACAACAATCGGAGCATCAATGTCTGTCAGTTTGTTTATTCACAACAAGGCTGTTTTTAACAGGAATGCAACGTCCCGCCTGGTCACTTCCCACCGGTCCAGCCGCATCCCATCACTCTGGGACCTCCAACCGCACAGCAGCTGAACTTGAACGGACCGACCGTGCCCCCACCGTACTCTAAGGAATATGTCTTCATGGACATCGAGTATCGTTACGGATTGTTGCAGGTATGAATGTATTTTCATTATTTCCTTTTTTCAGGTAAATAAATATGACATGTGTCATATGAGCAAATAAGCACAGATGGAACAAAAATAAAATTGATTAATGAATTTTAAACTACTACACATAGTTTGTGTTCACATTGATTTTGTCTTCTTTACTTATATTATTATAAAGAGGTAAAATTTGTAAGTTTGTATGTAGGGATGAATCTTCGGAACTACTGACCCATATCGGAAAATTCTTTCTATAACGGGACGGTAAATAATTTCCGAGTGTCATAAGACTATATTTAAAACGTTTCCGTTCTTTCGAGTGAAGCCGCGGCAAAGCTAGTTTTAATAAAATACGACAACCATTATGGCATAGCTATTTGCTGAAAATCGGAACTTGCTAGTTTTGCAATACCGACGGTAAAATCGAAATAACTCATTTCTACCAATATTTGCACCAGGAACCTGTACTTACCCTTCTAACCGGAATTCTTCTTCTTTTCTTTTCAAATACCAGAGTTACTAGCAGACTCATCTGGCGCTGGTTCCGTTACCTTTAACTCTGTCCGGCTGGAATCCAGGAGTTACGCGACGAGCACCCAATTCAATGCACACTCACGATTGGAAGAGAAACTAACGTTCTTAGTACAACTTCTAGGGTATTTTCAGTGCAGTTCTTAGCAAAATCAGTTACTTGAGAGATACCCAATGTTAATGAAAAGCTTTCTATGTAGATCGTACCCTTTTATTGTACTACAGCAGAAGCCTTTTCATGTTATAAATAAAATAAACGTTGCCTTCATTTCAACGGCTCGTGGAAATTGGAGAACAACCTTCGTTATAATATAGTTACCCGGGAGTAAATAAGATACTTTGAGAAGGACCAGTGGTGGCCCGGTGGTAACGGTACTTACGAGTTCTATTCTAGGTCATGAACTCGAACCCAGCCACGCAAATGACTTTGTGTAATTTATTTCATTACCACTGTTCTCAAAACAGTGAAGGAAGTCATCATGAAAAATCCGGCATGTCCTAAAACCAAAAATTCAGAGACATGTGACATCTACCAACCGGCCCTGGGCCCGCGTGGTGGGTTACAGCCCTTTCCCTCTCATAGAGAGGAGGTCTGAGTCCCAGCAATGGAAATATTATAGGCTGATTATTCTGTGATATAAGGCTAAGAAAGAGACAATCGCGTTGGTATCAGTAACTGTGAGGACGCATCAAAGCAACTTTCTAACAAGCTTATATTAGCTTCCCTCGTAACAAACAATGTAATAAAACCTTGGGAGTCAATTTTGACTTTGAGAGTTTGGAGTCAAATGATTCGTTTTACCAGTCCAATATATTTCACCTGGTGTCGAGGGTCTAATGACGGAGCCAGGATGTGGGTAGTAAAATTTATAATACATTATTTTTAGTGCGTGATAAGCCTTTTTTAAACTTAATTTTGTAAAATTGGATGTGCCGATGAAACGTGACGCGAACTTTTACATGGACCTGGTAAAAGATTCAGGATTCTAAAACCCTCAGCGCACTGTGGTTACCTGCGACAAAAAAGAAATTACTTTATTTCTAGGATTTAATTAATAAAACATATTAGATATGGCCTATTAACCATTATAACGTAAAATAAAAAAAAAATACTAAAAATAAATAAGAGCAAAAGAAGAAATTCGGGTTTAAAAAATGCTACGTGTGCGAAGCAAAGTGCCACGGAGAGACTACTTTCGCGTAGAACCTAAATAATTCTAAATGGGGGAAAAACGTGGATAATGTTAAAGTGAAATCATAAAGGAATATTGTATAACTGAACATTAAAAAAAAACTGAGATCTTATTGTGCTCCAATGTAAACTAAAACTCGCGGAAGAATCTATCTACAATTTAAAATACTCTCGAAAAACACTATATCACGTAGCAGTCAAATTTTAATAAAACGCATGATTTTAAAAATCTAAATAAAACTAAAAAAATAATCTACACATCGTGTTCTTGGAAATTCATCATAAATATAAATCATTCATCTTGTGTCTTATGTTTCCGGGAATTTATGAAAAATACGTAACAAATACGTGTCATTAATAACGTGTCGGAGCACCTGCTGTATTCATACTTTCGATGACGAAATGGGAATGGAAGTAATTGCCCAAGTTGACTTAATTTATACTATTGTTAAGTTTAGACTTAGTAGATATTATAAGGCTAGAGTTTCTCAGTTTTGTCGATACAGACAGTATTGTTACTTTTTGTTGCCATGGCGTCATTTCATTAACATGTCGTTCATCGAGTACAAGTTCTCTACTTATATTCATTTAATGTTATCCTTGTAGGCATGAATCACGACCGAGGCTAAATATGATTTGGTTTTAATAAAATTGATCGACCCTACACATAATAAGCGTACGTGGTGTTTGTAACGAAATTAAATGAGTAGTCCGGGATAAACATCTTGTAATGTGCCATCATTTAAACTAAGCCTAATTGAAACTTACTGTAATCCCTGATTTGCAAGATGATTAGTTTATGATGAAATATAAAGTCGAAAATAAGTATTTTTCCGCCTTAAACAATGTATTTTTTTTATTTATTTACTTCTGCTGTAGTACCTCTGCTCAGAATGTCGTGGGTTCGATTCCCACGTCTGATAGTGTTAGTATTTTTTTTAATTAGGAATGCAATCCGCAGTAACTCACTCTTTGTGACTATTATATACCTTAGAATGTACAAAAAGAAGAAATAATATTTTCAAATCTACAGTGGGACCAACCTAAAAAACATCGTGTAGATGTATCTCCCTACAATGCTTCGAATTTTTTCTGTCGGTTTGTGTCACGAAAGTTTTCAATACACTCACTTTTCACTCTCGCCGCAACGAATGATCTGTTTAAACGAAAATACCACAAATAGGCAAATTAATGAAAAAAAAATCGTTACATTTCAATTACAGGCATTGAGCTCACTAAATTTATTTTGTGGACACAAAGTTTCGGCATGGCCTTCCAACGTCAGCATATGGTCGCTTTCCTAATAAATTGACAGCGTTAGGGATGGATGCATTTTGAAGCCACGTAAGCTTTTATTTTTTTATGATACCGATGGCGTTTGTATATATTCAGTTACGAGCACTATTACGTACCGTGTACACCGTAGCAAGATCTAAAAATATTTTTTCTTCTGTATTCTTGCCGAACCTAAATTAATTGGGATGAGGGCAAAATAATGATGATGATTTTGTGAAATAGGACTTATCTAAAACTCGCGATAGTAATAGTAAGTCAAGTTAAGTCAAGTCATTTAGTTTAAGTCTCATTTAAATAATCTAATGTAAAAAAAGATTCGAATTACAGAACTTAAAGAAAAAGGATAGGTTACACTAAACTATTATTTAAACTAACATTCAGTTAGGCAGGCAGCCATTTAACAAGTTAGCCTTGTTTCAAAAACTAAAGAATTTAAAACGTAGTGTTCAACTCACTGGCAGTAATTTATCGATTTCGAGTTAGTTTCACAAATGTTTGATCTACTAAACGTACTGCAATGCGTCGATGTTATAATAAGGGCAGATGAATGATGCTGTACTTAATATTTCATTGGAAAGTTAGTTAAGTTAGCTAAGTTTTGAGGCGAAATATTTCATACTGTAATGCCAGCGACACAAAGAAGTCAGAAAAAAAGTATTTCTGGCTTTTTCAAATGCTGCTTTAATTCATAAACAATATCTAAAGTTCATACCGAGTTCTATAGACTGGCGGCTTTAATGAGTCCTCCGCCTTACCCCATTAAAGGCACATTTAGCGTCTACAAAGTCCTAACAATATCCCACAGATTGGTTCCCACAGGTTGCTTTAAAATAACCATAATCCACGTAAGTATTACGATACTAATTGAAACAATAGGTACGTGATCAACTTTCAGAATATTCCATTTAAATTAATACCTTCGCGAGGACTCATTAAAGCGGTCGGTCTATAAACGGATATATTTTCTTAAATAATAATTTTGTCTTGCATCGATGTCCTAGTTTTAAACTTTGTTAATCTAGTTTATAAAGTGAAAATAAAAGGGTTCTAAAATAAGAATAACATTAGAGGGCTTCTTCGAGGTCGCAGAATTACTTAATAATATGGTAAGGTAAATGCAGCTCCATCACCGGTCCTGCTATATCAATTTTAAAATCGCAATGAAAAAAAAAATGAAATGCCAATTATTAAGAGAATTATATAAATAAGTTTTGAAATTGCTCGACTGTACCAGAAACGTGCTAATTAAATGTGTGAATAAATATATGTATAATAAATACACAGGTATATAAATGTTACAAAAATAATGATACTGGTTTATCTGTCCTAGCCCTAGGTAGCATACAAATATTAGTATGGAATATCTGCAATATGAACTATCAAGTACTTAAAAAGTCGGTATCGGTAAAACGGATTTGCGGATTTTCACTCGGTCATTAATAGCTGCGTTTAACTTCATTAATATGAAGCCGAATATATTCTGCCGAATGAAATCATTAGATCGGACAATTTTCGTAATTGACAACCGGTCGAAATTAGATAGTACCCTAATATTTCGTCAGTTTAGTTTATAATCGAGAGGATCTAGAATCGAATATCTGGTGCACCATGGCATTCAGTGTTCTGTCGGTAACACTAAATCTTGACTAGTAATGAGAAGCTTGTATGTACTAGTGGAAGAGTTCAATTTCCAATATTATTGATTTATGTATTTGATTTTGAAAGCTAAGGAAATCTCGCGAAAAGTTTACCAGTTCGACTTAAAGTAAGACAGGCTGTTGATTTACTCGCCTGCAAACTTTGAGATGGGATTCTACAACTTTTCATATAATTATTAAACAACAATAACAAATAAAAATTATGAACAATCACAGAAGATATCCCGTAAGTGACAGTATAAGTTTTTCATATATTTCCTATTACAAATAAATCAATTTGAATTTGAAAACTAATGAGGAAAATGTATAACTAAAATTACTAATTTTCCCTGGATGTTGATGCAAGGCACTACGTACGATGCATATTATCATCTGTGAGCTTTTCATAGGAGGGTACATACTTACCTGGAGCCAAACGCAAGCAAGTTGATATATCTCTCTGGTCAACTTTGGAGGTTGTTTCTGTTAAGACGGGCTATCTTGTGTGTGCCTTAGTTAGAGTATTTGGCCTCCAGCCAGGGGCAAAAACTTAAAAATTAAGCGACTACACACTAAGGGCACCCCATGTGGGGATGAGCCTTCTATCGGCACAAGATCATTCTTTCGGAACGAATTTAAGACAACAGGACCAGCATCGCGGGCTGGCTCGAGCAAAGGTCGGAGAAGCATACACCGGGACGTCATAGTGATCGGGCTATGCGAGGACAGGTGTTCGTTAGTTAGGATACTGAATTATTTTTATTTCTGAAAATGCTGAATCGCACAAATAACTACTTCGAACAATTCTGTTAACTGAAGAGCAATTTACATACAGAGTTTCCTCCGTGCCTCGGAAAGCACGTTCAGACGTTGGTCCCGTGTAATTTGTAGATCTTTAACAGTCGGTACAAGTAGTCAGTTAGTCAGTGGCCCGAAAGTCTGGCATCCAGTCGAACCCAATACTACACAGTAAACCACTCTAACTGGGTTGTGGAGTAAACATAGGCAGTCGCTCCATGTAAAATACTGCTACTCAGCTGCCTCCGCAACATGGTTGGGAAAAGGGTGAGCAGATGATAAATATTGTCGGAAACCCTATTAAAAATATATCGATTCAATTTCTACCACAAAGAAATAATAATGTAATTTCATGAGCCTCTGCCGTCAAAAATCAACGTGGGCTTTTTATTTGGAATCGAGTTTCATATCAGTAAAATAACACTCACAGACTCTGCATGTAGGTATTCAGATATTTTTAAAACGGATTTAGATTTCAACTGTAAAGTGCAAATGTCAATGTTAAACCGGTTTATTTGCTTTTACAGTAAATTACCCAACAAATAACACTATCAACCTTAGTGATAATAGAATCTGTCCGTGCACTCAGGCGCGGTCCTAGTCCTAGGTCCCCCCCCATTCTTAGACTGGGAATAGCAAAGAATATAGAATAGCTTAGGCTGGGACCGCACCGCGGTGCACTATGGTGTACTATTAAAAAACCTATAAATAAGGTATTCAGGAATGTGGTTCCTTTTTCCAAGCGTCTTTGTCCTACATGATATTATCAGTGTAAATAACAACATCTTTTATCATAATTACCATTCGAAATACTTTAATAAATGTTTTTTTTTTTAAATAAACACACTAACGGACAAAAGGTCTACTAAAGTGGATAACATGACTGAGGAAACGTGACACATTGATTACCACATAAGCACTCGGATTTCATCCTCAATATGAATAAATTTCTCATTTCAAGGCACATCCCAGCGTTTGAGTTAGTAGTATTCAATTGAAATTAATTCAGAACTACATCCACCTTTGCTGTATACATTTAATTTCCGTTGGCGTAAAATATGGAGGTTTAGATTTAACTCCTATGATTGGTTTATTATTAATTACCAGAACTTTTAATGCTACGCTTGAATGCACACGTTGAGATGGAGCCGTGAACTAACGTAGTATGTAATATTAGATTTGAGTAAACCATAGTTAATTGAAAATTATACAACTGTTTCATTGAGGAGCTCGTGGCTAAATAATAACAGCCGCACGGGTCAAATCTAAGGTTAAGCTTCGCTTACCGAGGTCGGTCCGTGAATGGGCGATCATGCATCTCATAACGAACACGGAGGACCGTGCCCCGGAAGGCCATTACGCCATTGCTCCCGGCTATCATTTTTAGATCTTTGAATGAAGTTACGAGTAGTTAGAACCCGAAATTCTGACAACCAGTCTCACCAAGAGGTACCATTTTTTTATTAAGCGGTGAAAAATGCCTAACCGCGCCGTCCGGGTAGACGGTTTGGTTATGTGGGACTTGCACCCACTAAAAACACCGCCATGAGCCTACTGTCGCCTTGGTGTATGAGCCGCGAGAACTGCTACGTATGACGTTCGCGACCCATCCAGCACAACCCGCCTCCGGGCACCAAACTCCTTTGGGCCGGGCTCCCCTGAAACGTCGCCACCACTGGTGAGGGTCGAGCAATGCGACGACGATAGACTCCCCGATCTATCGATAGTCTTTCAGGATCGGTTGGATGACCCCCACGGTCCAGTGGCCTGCACTGGCCGTCTCCAACCTCACCCCTTATTCGCTTAGCGTATGGGTTTTGGCCTCTCTAAGCCACCTCGTGACAAGCTCAGGCGACGGGCGTCTGTCACTGTCCGCCTGCAGGTCTGCGCTACTCCCATAGACTTCGGCGAGCACCTGCGCCTCCAGGTCCCACGGGGGTGTGCCCGCAAGGCCGCAAGCCGCTTCCGCAGATGCGGTGCGATATCCGCGTATGACCCTGACTATCATGACCCTTTGACAAGAGCCTTGTTTTGGTCAGACATAGACTCCGCCCACACCGGGGCCCCGTAGAGCGTCATCGAGCGAACCAAGAGGTACCTGGGTTGTAGAGGCCAGATAGGCAGTCGCTCCATGTAAAATACTGATATTCAGCTACATCCGGTTAGACTGGAAACTGACCACAACATTGTTGAAAATGAAGGCTGGGTGGGACAAACAGTTTCATTGGTGTTTTGATCTCCAAAAGTGTAAAATGTGAAGAAAGCCACCACTATCAAACTCTTTAAAGAAAAAAAAAGGCGCGACCGAAGGAAAATGGTTATTACAATGTAATTGGCGGAAGTTCCCGTTCATTTCCAAAACTTACTGTCGTTGAACATCAAACTGAAGCTGTATCTAGCGATGTATAATATTAGTTTATTATTGTAGAATAGATAGTAGAATTCCGTGTTCTATGTTCCCAAAAATGTTATTTCCACATAGACAATATCAACTTTCTAATAGTAAAAATGATTTCTGGATGACCATTGTAAAGACTTTTTTTAAGTTGTAGGTAGCCCTATATTAATTTTACGCCTGGCCTTAAAGGATTCATTTCCAAATAAATAATGTGTCGCCTCTTAGCTAACAATTTCGCGCCCGGAGTTAATTATTGCAAGCTTTCAGGAGAGATAAATAACATAATAACTCTAACTTATTTAAAAAAAGTCAAATTATTCATTTTACTTGACAGATTTAACTTGTACGGTAAGGGGCTAAACTAAGGGACGATATTGGGTAATAGAAGAATGAACGCATTATTTTAACCACCTGTATAACTTCCTCAAAAGATGGCAAAATAATAAAAAAATAAGACAAATCAAAAATCGAAATCACAGCATTTATTTCAAGTAGGCTAGTTACAGGCACTTTCAAACTGACAAACACAAAAACAATTTAAATAAAAACGAATTTATATTATAGGTTAGACACATACATTCCTTTAGAATAGTACCTACTCGGATTATTTCGTCATTCTTAATAAGAAAGCGTTTATATTACCTTTTGTTATTTTACAAGGAAATAGGACCAACAAAGGAAACAATCTGCCACAATAAAACAAACGATTTTCTTTTTATTATAAGTAAGGTAAGCGTCCCATTTGGAGGAGTTTGTACAAAAATCTTGCTACTCCATATTATATTATTTGGAGTTTTGGACTTGGTTTTTTGACACCCATCATAGAGTTGTAAAGAATTAGTCATTATTGTGATTACACATGGTCTGTGGTAAACAATGAGTAAATAAATCAAAGGAAATTCTAATAAATACACGTTAACTCAGTTAATTAAACTATGGTACAAGTTGTATTAGGAAAATTAGAAATATAAGATAGATCATATAACAGTGATGTGAGAGTGTAATTGTGAACGAACCATATCGGTAGCAGAGCAGATTCCAAGCCAAACTACCGGTGGTTAATGGTCCAGAGACAGGAATCTACTCACACTTCGACCTATACTGGCTTTTAAACCAGGTACTTGATCCAGACGCCTACCCGGAGTATCAAAGACTGCTGGTCGGGACTGCCTGCCTCATCAGACCATTATTATTTTCAGAGTAGCATTTTATTTTTATTTCGTTGAACTATGTTAGCTGATATTCAACAAGCTTTCAATACCACAACGAACAAAGGCTCAATATTCTGTTACTAGTTCGGTATTTTTAATTCTTCACGAGTTATTGGTATCTTTTTGTTTACCGTGGCAGTGAAATTGTCAAACCTAAACACACCAACTATAATAAATCCGACAGCTGAACTAGTTAAGTTCAGCTGTCGGATTTATTATTTTAGGATATTTCATACCACTAAATGGGAAAATGAATTAGTACGCTATTTTTGGCCGTGAAAAATGTATTCTGTTTTTAATTTCCTAAAAGCAGGTATTCTAGAAGCGAATTCTATTTCAGATGACTGCTACATGCAATTTAAAATAACTTAACATCACCCAAATAGTTAGGCAGAGGCACCTGATGAACAACCACATTTTGCCAGTTTCTTTTTAAGAAAGAATAAAGTAAAAGAAATGACAGTTATTTTGCTCATGCCACAGGTGCAAAAATAATATGAGAAAAAAAACTTTAATCGAAACAAAAAAGTAACACTGAGCCTCGCGGCTGCGCCAGATCAGCAGAAAAATAAACTGAAGGTTAAGAGATGAGTTTATTGCCACAAATGAGAACTGTGCACTACTGGCCTAAAAAATGAAGAAATGAACAATAAGATATTATTACCACTAGGCATACTACTTATAGTAATGAAGAAGGCCGTGGGCAACTCAGAAACTTGCTTATTGTGTACGTTGTAACTCGTCGAACAAAACTAATCAATTTGTAAGTAGTAGAGTGAAATTACGACATAACGCCCACGCAGGCGTCAGATTAATTTAATGCTTAGTAAACCTTTTTTACGATAAAAGGGACCACATGGAACTTAAGTTTATTAAACAGCCTTGGCTTTTTTATCCGACATCTAAATTAATATAAATTAATTACTAATTAATAGTATTCTACTGGTATTTTTTTACACTTATGGATCTCAGCATGTCTGTGGCAAATCTTCAACAAATTTCATTCTCATTCTAATTTCTACAACATTTTTTTTAGTATATGCAAAACCTGAATATAGTTTATTCAGAATAAGTAACTGAATCGATTCCAATAATCTTTAAACCATGTTATATTTTGTACCAAAAATACTTAAAAAAGGTTACAAGTTGGAGACTGAGCGACACTAAGTACATAGGTACTTAGTGTCGCTCGGTGCGCAATCATTTAGGTACCTATTGCCAAATTATTATTATCAATGAGCTCAAGACGACGCTGAAGGCGCGCGAGCGGCTGCGCTGCGTGGTGAC
Organism: Noctua janthe; assembly: GCA_910589295.1. NCBI lineage: Eukaryota > Metazoa > Arthropoda > Insecta > Lepidoptera > Noctuidae > Noctua > Noctua janthe. The sequence continues at coordinate 12,753,388 of OU342552.1, forward strand.
CACTTTTTTGTGCGGACAACCAGGTAACAGAACAAGCTTATAACTTTGTAATTTTACATGATACAGTTTTGAAATGTTGTACACAGATTCTTTACATAAATATACTAGACACGTGTTTCAGGTTTCGCATATACTAAAACTAATGTTGTATAAGCACTTGTGTAGTCAGTCAGATAAAATGTTACGCACATGCAATTTTCTACTAAACTGTGAAATCGAAATCTATAAACGGTAGTAAGTAGTAGTAAGTAGTAGTACTTTGAATTAAAACGTATTACCGACTATAGTTTTCACTTGTGGTTCGATAGTGACAGAAATAACGCGAAGCCAAAGTAAGTACTAAGTAACGTTTAGTGAGCTCGGCCTGCAAGTTGTCGGATAGCCGCCCTGCAGTCTGTGGCACCTACGATATTTTAGTTGGCAATCGTTTAACTATTGCGCCGCAACTTTAAACGCAACAGGTTAGAAATAACGTTAGAAGTCAGTCCAAGCATTTCTTTTTACATAACATCACGCGTCTAATTCCCAAATAATTGAACAGAGGTGTATCTTGTACACTTAGATTTCGCGAGTTATTTTTAAGATCCATGTAAATTCTTAATACATTCGCATGTTGAGGGCAATCCCTCAACCGAGGCCAAATCTACTATTAATCAACCGAGGCCAAATCCGTGGTGGTCCTGAGAAATTCATCATGTCACTGGGGCGTCTGGGGTGTTTTATCATGACTATGATAAAACACCCCAGTAACACGTCGATGTCGATCTGGCAATCGAACTCAGAACTTCATGCTCAGTAGCCGCGCTTGACAAACGAGGCAGTCATTGCTTACATTATTTGTAACATCTTTGTTCTATTGTATCATCATCATCATCATTTCAGCCGAAAGACGTCCACTGCTGGACATAGGCCTCCCCCAAGTATCGCCACATTGACCGGTCCCGTGCGACTCGCATCCAGCGGATCCCTGCAACCTTCAACTTTGTTTTATTGTATATTTTTTTTTTAATATCACAGCTTATATAAATAGGTAGGCATTTATATTTTAATGAGTTGGAATAAGATTCCATTCTCGTTCTACAGATTGCTTAATTAAAAAGTTCGGTTTATAATTGGCTACAGAAAACTTCGCCATAACTTGGCTACAAACAACAAGTTTTTTTAAAGTCTTTTGCACTTTAATAATTTGTGCAGTCTTTAAGTGAAGAAAAACTTTCTTACATTGCTGTTTTATTTTTGCTGTGATATCTTCTCATAACGAGTTTGGCTTTTAAAAGTCTTTGATGTCGAATGGCATAAAAAAAACATACACAGAAACCCGAAACCGAACCCACCCACCCTCCTTTCCTCTCTCGAAACCTTTTTTAAAAGCTTTGGAATATTTTATCATCATAGTGTAGTATCAGCACAATCACATGATTTTTGACATAACATCACGCCTGAAATTCCCAAAGGGTTGAACTGACGTGGTCATAATAGTACACCCACATTTCGCTGGTTATGTTTTTAACTCCCATGCAATAGGGGGCGACCCTATTGCTATCAACCGGGCACAAATCCAGACTCCATGGCTGCTACTGAAAAATTCTTGATGCATGGAAGAACCGAGTAACACTTTCATTTTACCCGAACTGGGAATTGAACCCAGCTTCCTAACCAAAGCGATCGTCGCGTGATCATGCCACCTTCGCGTTCATATCGTTCCTTAGTGACAATGAGTGACATATGTATAAATCTGACGGTGTGTGTGTATTCGCATGATCGCTAGGGTTGGGCCGTGGTAATAAAATCACCTTTAAAACGGTTCAAGTATGTAAGTTTCTATCGCAACGTTATAAGGTAATCGGAAACGTTTTTCTTTAGTTACAAACAACACAGTAAGCAGTAGAAACATCAGAATATTTCTCTCATATTTCGCTAGAATTGATACCAGCCGAATTCCACGAACCAATTTTCTTGCAAGGTTTCTCGATTTGTTCACAGGACTGTTATTTAAATCGTTTGCCTTGTAAATTATGTAATACGAAACATATTATTTTAAAAAGTAAATCCAATTTCACGAATTTGATTTACTTTATACGCTATGGCTTGTATAAGACTGGCGTTTTAAGAAGGGTTACAAATAATAATTGTCGGCACGGTTGGCGCAGTGGCTGAGCGATCGGCTGCTGCGTTGCGTGTCGCGGGTTCGATCCCCGCACGGAACAAATATTTGTTTGATCTACAGGTAGTTGTTCCGGGTCTGGCTGTTTGTGTATGTGAGTTTAAATATTTGTAAACGCACCCACAATACAGGAGAAATTCCTAGTCTGGGGCAACGTTCTTTTTTAAAAAAAAATTGTTATTTTAATTCACACAAATAGTTTATATAAAGAAAATAGAAAGCGATGACAGCAGCACTGACCATGTAATTTGTCCACAGCTCATCGACTCTCTTAGTTACATGCACTACAACCTGCACCTGATGCATCGCAACGTGTGCCCGCAGGTCATCGTCGTCACGAAGAGGGGTACCTGGAAAATGTTCGGGCTAGAATTTGCTGGTAAGTGCCTTCATACATTTATTTATTTCAGGCAGCTAGGGCCTATAGAAATACAATACGCGAATACAAAAATGGCAGCCGAGCAGTGGTGGCCCAGTGGTTCCTCCTCACAAGTTCGCGGGTTCGAACCCAAGTTCATTACTATTATACTTTACATGACAGTGTTATTTATTTCCTCATAGCTGCTCTCGAAATGGTGAAGCGATCTGGCAGGTCCTAGAACCAAAAGTTATCGAAGTCATGGAACATTCCTTCCGTACTGGGTCCGTGTGCTAGATTACGGCCCAATCTCCCTTACACAGAGGAAGAATTTGTCCCAGCAGTGGGAACCTTATAGGTTGTTTATGCTACCTAATAATGTATGTGAAACTATACATGTAGCTATTTACTAAACCAATGCCGTGTTTTTGAAGAAGGCAAAAATGTGGTAGGTACTGGTAGGTACACAGTAATCTCCAAGTTGTGTACCGTAGAACTGGACTCTCACGTTATGTAAAAATAATAATAACGCACAGTAAAACTAGTACATTTCCAAAGTCAGAAGCATATATAACGTACCGTCAGCAGCATTCTCATTTTAAGAAGACATTTTGTTGCGTGTTGAAAATTTCTCTCTAATGGCACAATGCTTTGAATTGTTTAGGTTTTCATTTACATGTAATATCTTTAAAAGTAGATAAAATGAGAAAATGATTAAGAGATTAACACTCGATGAAGAATATAATAAAACGAACTGAGGTACCTAGTTATAGTGAAGTTCTATCATAATAATACGGAGGGATTCTTTCGAAGAGATTTCCCAGCTTTAATTGCTAGTAGTGCAAGAATTGATAATTTTACGTCGCACAAAAATCTTGCAAATTACACACTTGAGCAAATAAAATTGCCAAGCACGCCCCTCGACTAATGGAAACCACTTGGCGTCCACCAGGCTGACAAGTAAAGGAAGTTTTCTGAAATAATGTTTGAAGGACAGAGCCACAGCTGAAAGACGTGGGTGCATAATAACTTAACTATAAATAAGCTATGGATAAATTGAAGGTCGTGGGCTGGCAGCCAAGTAGTCACATTACTTTGTGTACTTTATTTTATCATTCCCGCTCTCAAAACGGTGAAGGAAATCGTCGTGAGTAAACAGATAGATTATTTAAATAGTCTATTACTTCACTTAATGCTTTCGTATATTACGGCACTAGTGTATCAAAGGATTGTGGTAACCCTATCAATTAATATTGTGTTTGAAACCTCTCAAAGTAAACGTATACTTATAGATGTGAAGTAGTTGTAACATCGCTTAAAGGTATTTATCTCAATCAAGGTAGTTCAGAGAGCTTTGTGAAGTTGTCCCGGAGCCGTGATCCTCTTATTAAATGGTAAATAATTGAATGTCGTTGCTAAGAACAAAGGAACGCAATCTTTAGCACCTAATTACCCTCCTTTAGATACCTAAATGATGATAAAGAAACACAAGAAACAAAAATAATAATGTTTTAAAATAAAATAAGTAATAATTAGACATAGAACACTCTTTTTAGCAGTCATGTTAATACATAGAAATCATACTTACTTAATTACAGTAATATCACTCTCTTTGCCCTTTTAATTAAAATATGTTTCTCTTTGGTGACGACATTGAGCTATTTTTTTAGCCTCCTCTGTCCTACTCCTAGGCAAAGGCCACTCCACCCCTTCCATTTCTTGCGAACCCGCGCGTGCTCCTTGCAGCTCTGGCGGTATTTACTACACATTTTTTTTTAAGGATTTGAGTAAAAAGTCAAGACGAACAGAAAAGGAAAAGGCTAACGCTGCGACATGAATAATTTAAGCTGTACAAGCTTACATAGCGCAGAAACACTCAAAATGCGGGGGAAATATTATCATTACACGAAAATTGTTTCAGAAACAGTCGATTGATTGAGGGACGAGGGCCAAAGTGTTTTGAGAACAAGTTGATAAAAGGTAAAGACAAATCGATTCCCAATCAATTTAAACTTCACTTCCTCTTAATAATTATTATTTACAAACAATTTAGACATCCGAAATTACTAATAAACTTCCGTTAATATTTCAAAAACACAATGGAGCTCAGTAAAACTTGAGTTTTGAAGATTTGAAGATCCTTGTAATCGCAAAAATTTTCTTTGCAAAAGAAAAAAAATGTTAAAACGTAACAGGGGTTTTTTTCATAAACGATGGTTAAAGTTACGAGTCGTAAAACTTTATGGGTCATCATCATCTTCGTAACCATGTCCCATATGTTATTTAGAGTTGGTGCAACACGTTTTTTTCTTCCATTCTCCTCTGCCAACCGTCACTCTATCATTGACTCCTTTTTAGGGTTCCGTACCTGAAAGGTAACCAACTCCACTGTCCGTCCGTCTGTCTGTCAGCGGGCTGATCCGTAATACTTTTTTTTTTATTTTTCGTATGGGAAATCATCAAATGACCCCCCCACTCTGGGCGGAACGGAAGGGAGTGTCAGACTTGTACTGACTAAAACCCATCCATGTTCCTTCTTTGCCCTTTGTGTGCCAGGGCCACGGTGTCTCTTTCGAACAGTTCCGCAGCTCTGGCAGGCATCGGCCCATGCGGACCCCTACTCGGTTGCTGACATCTCTTTGAGGCGCGCGTGGAACACGAACGCGCCGTCGACACGGCCTGTCGTCACAAGACCTTACATACTTAAGATACAGAGAATATAAAACTACACAACACCTTGAATTTATGCTAACCCAGTACTTTTTGGTAGGTTTTCAATGAAAAATACGGTATCGCCGGATGAGCGAAATTACTTTACTAATTCGTTTTTAATGTGACTGTACTCTGTGACAGCCAATTTCGAAGTGAAACAAAAGACAATGAGACAAATCAAGAAAAATCACGATTCGACGTAACAGGTATCACATATCAGGAACACGCACGTCGTTGGCGAGTAGTAATACGCACAAAACCTTTTAGAACAAGATCCCAGGGCCCCCAGACCTTACTTTCTCATTAACCAAATGTGTGGGCATCAATTACTGTTTGTATGTACTGTGAACGTAAGCATACCTGTTAACTTGTGCTGAAGGCCTATTTTTAGATAATTATCAGGTGCTAAAGTTGCTTAAAAATAATACTATTTTTTCTTAAAGGCCAAGTGCTGATTTTTTAATATGTTGTAGAGAAGATTGTTAAAATGTATAAATGTATTATTAACACTGCCAGATGCTCCAGGTCGACAGAAATTTCTGCCAGGCACTTCGAAGCAAGGAAAAAATTATGTAATTTTACCTATAGCCGGAGACTTAATTTTTATATTTTATACTCAGACAATCATTTCAGTACTTATTTTGAGCCAGACCAATCATAGCTGGGTCAAACATCCCTCAGACTTAACACACACACTACACAATTAAAATTTCGCTGTAGGAGCGCGATAGGTTTATTGAACCCATACAAAAATGATTAATTGCGACCCTATAATTGTTCTGACTGCATACAAAGATTTAAGAAAAAAATAGACTGGCTTGATATTTCACGTTATTTTTTCTGAGCTTTAAAGCGTCTGGCAGAAATTTCCGTCAACGGCCGTGTCTGGCACTGTTGGTTATTAATTTTTAACAATATTTTCTGTAACATATATAAAAATTAACACTCAGGCTTTACAAAAAAATAGTATTAAGTTTACGCAACTTTAGCACCTAAAATCAATTGGCTGTCGCACACTAAAACTACTTGGTGTCACGCATTTGGTTACTGAGAAAATAAGTAAGGTCTGGCGGGCCCTGGGATAAAAAAGAACTAAAAAAGCCAACTGAAAAACTAAAAAGCAAAAAATAAACTATTTTAAAATTAAATTCCTTGTGGGGGTAAAAAAGAGTTTCTTCTTGATCCTTCCAGTCCCCTTAATTTCCGTAAGCACCTGTTTTATTTCCATTCCTGTAGTGATTTTCGATTCAAGTTCTAAGGACAGTAATATCCAGTTCTGTAAGCTACATTACCTGTGGAACTTGCTGAGAAAAATCGGGATTTTTCAGGACTCGATTAAAACTGTCTTTTTATTTCTTTTGTGTTTCAAGTCTAAGAAAGTGATATTTTCTTTTGGTGGAATAGTATTTTAAGTAAGCAAAAATAAGTATTTTGTACATGTTTTTATGTAGGAATCTGAGAAATGATCACAGTATATTTAAAAAAAAACCGGCCAAGTGCGAGTTGGACTCGCGTATGAAGGGTTCCGTATCATCGTATTAGGAGAGCCCCCTTTAATTTTTAATTTATTATTTGTTGCTACTGCGGCAACAGAAATACACATTCTGTGAGTAATTTCAACGGTCTACCTTTACTATTACGGATTATGAGATACAAGCTCGCTGACAGACGGACAGACAGCGGAGGCTTAGTCCCGTTTCTATACCCTTCGGGTACGGAACCCGAAAAACGAAGGTGGTAATGAATAATTATTAGGTGCATTCCCAAGGCGAGAATCTAACTCTCAATTAAAGTTTAAACTTAACACTATATTCAGATTTTAAAAACAGATTAAGACAAATAGGCCATACATTTTGATTCATACATTTTGATTTCAGCGTCGAAATTTTACGTTGCGATATGTCCGTGTATTTTGTTATTTAACTTTTGAAAAGCAATAGAAAACATTTGAATGCCCGTTGTCATTTGCCACAAGGGAAATTAAACATCATAACTTCAGCCGGCCCTTAATCGAATATGGCATGGTCGATGTAACCCATTTAAATTGTAAAGTGAAAGTAATTTAATACTATCTCTTATACTATACTACCTATTATTATAACTAGAAGACGGGATATTTACCATGTTTATTGTTTTCTTTGAGTTCCCGATATTTCGGCGCTGTTGCAAGCACCATGATCACGGATAAACTGAAGTTATTGCGGGTGGGTGTTTATGAGCAGACAAATCGGTCTACCCTCTTTCTTGTTCGTTTTTTGCACTCAGTACCGCTACCACTGTCACTCACAACTCGATTCTGTTCCCGACACACGAAACTCACTGTGTCTGCTCGCGAACTTTTTTCGGCACTATTCCGCTTTTTACACAGCTGGACCACTGGTTTCCAAGCTTTCGACAGTTGAAACCCATCCTCCCGATTGAAGTTCTTATATTTGGTGATTTCAATAGCTTCTCTAACGAATCTAGGGATATAGTGGCGTTCTGTCGAGATGACCTGAGGGTTGTGTAACTCAATCCAGTGGTTCGATCCTGATTCCAGGAGATGCTGAGCTATGGCTGATTTTTGGGTGTCGTTGTTCTTCACCGCCCTGATATGTTCCGATATTCGACAAGCCACCGTACGTTTCGTCTGACCGATATAAGACTTGCCGCAACTGCAGTCCACTTTGTAAACACCGGGCTTTTCCAGTGGAAAATTATCCTTCGGCGAACGCAGCATCTGAGACACTTTTTTGAAAGGAGTGAAGATAGTCTTTACGGCGTATTTCCGAAGAATGTTGGCAACCTTATCTGTCACTCCCCTCACGTATGGCAAAAATGCCGGCCGGATATTCATTTTTTAATATGGGTTATGAAACTGAAATAAATGAATTTGAATTTTGAATTTAATAATTAATCCAATAAAAATGGAAATTGGAAAAAATATAACTATACGTCAAAGCTAAGGAACACAATGTGAGAAAAAAACGGCAATTTCATACTTAAAAACCTGTTATAATAATATCAGGCAGTATTGTCTCTCTGACTGCAAGAAAAGAGCACACTAAGAACAATCGAACATTACCACTCTCATTTTATGGTAACTTTTGTGGGATGTCCAGCAGTGGCTCTTCCTCTCCTTCATTCCTTCTTTGTTGCATCTTAAAAATAAGATATAAATTTTATCTTATTTTGGATTAAGTAAAACTAGGCCAGGTCCGTGGAAGAATCTCTAAAAACGGCTACCGAAAAATTCAGATCTGTTCGTTCCCAAAAATACATAAAATACTCACATCAAATGTGTTTAGGGAGCAAGTATTTTTTTTTTTTGCAATTAAAAATGATCCATCATTTACCAACTAGATTTGGTAAATGTTGATTGAATCATTTTTAATTCTTCCAGTTGGCTTACTACATTAATTTCTATATTAAAGTTAACAACGTACCTCTATATTTTGTAAAAATAAAGAAATATTGCAGTTTTTGCAAATTGTGGGAAACTAATCCAAGTTAACGGCGTCAATTAAATGGCTAAAAAGGCAAAAATTAAGATTTTTTATTAATCACACATTAGCAGGGATTTGGCATGCTTAATATAACTTCATGAAAATCAGGTTGAGGTCTGGCGATTTAGCAGACAGAACGTAGATACGAGCTTCGACACGTGTGCGTGTTACGACTCTAACCGTTTGTAGATGTGCATTGTCGAGCATTAGTTGTAACGAATCACAAAACCGATGATTACGTCTGAAACAATCCTATGCGCATTGAGGTTGCCCCATATCCAAATAAAACTAGTTCTTCCACCGATCCGAATACTGGACCATGTCATTATTATACCCTCACCATATGAAATGTATTATCGCAATGCGTGTGTCAGTCCCATTGTACCCTAAATACACATTGTTCATGGCCTAGAGCCATGAACCTAAACAGCTCATTTGTCCCAGACTCATGCCGAACACAATCCATCAATAAGTGGTGTAAGTCTTCAACAACTCCACCCTCCACACAATCAGGAGAGTTCGTTTGTTTCATCATGAACGCAAACTCATTAAATGGAATGTGTCCAGATCTGAGTCTGTGAGCCGTAACAAGTAATTTTCGATATAAATTACTGTTCATTAACACGAAAAGGCTGACCCTGCATGTTTTTATACTAGATCTAATGAGCAAGGTACTCCTTCCAATCATCATAACACTTCTTTTTAAATTTAGCTTCTACGCTTACAAACACACACACACACACACACACAGACAGACACTTTGATGTGTGTATAATACGATAATTTAACGTCAATGGAAGCACCTGTCGATCTCCACAGTCCTAATTGTGGAGATCGATAGGTATATGTTATACTGACAGTATTCCATTGTGAGAAGGACGCATGTATTGACCGTTCAACATGCCTGAACTATAACAAGCCGATTGGAAATTATCCCATACAAATGGGGCGTTTTCACATACAACCCACGATACAAATAACGCTTTGTCAGCTTTTGTGAATGAGCTCGTGCGAGAACATATTGCAATTATACCGATGTCTGCAGCTAAAGGCATAGGTGCCGACGCGTGGTATGTAGCATGCAACAATAATTCTGTGCTCCCACACGAATTCTCAAACAATTCCGTGCTATCTCGATCATGTGTTTTGTCAGATCTACGGTTTGTTAATTAGTAGTATTCGGTCCTTGCTTTGTATCTGGAATGGTAACGTACTTACAGTGCCTCTAGTATTTTTTTTTTTTTTTTTGTTGCCCCACACTAGTAATTTCTCCTGTATCGTGGGTGCGTTTACAAACATTTAAACTCACATACACAAACAGCCAGACCCGGAACAACTACCTGTAGATCATACAAATATTTGTTCCGTGCGGGGATCGAACCCGCGACACGCATCGCAGCAGCCAATCGCTCAGCCACTGCGCCAACCGTGCCGTCGAAAGTATTGTTATTGAAGATGTTCTGCGTTGTCGGTAACAATTTAGGCAGGAAATAAAGTAAAGCTGTATGCTATAGTATATCCGACTTTCGGTATCTCGATTCACTCGTACAAACCGATGGCGAAATGGATCGGAGTGTTAAGTACAGAATTAACACTGGATGGATGAAATGGCGGCAGGTCACGGGACCACTATGCGACTCCCGCATTCCCCTTAAACTCAACAAGAACATTTATAAAACCATGGTTCAAGATCTGCTATCTTGTATGGATCAAAATGTTGGGCCACAAAAGGAATGAATGAAAGGTTTGCATGTGGCTGACATGAAAATGCTATGTGGTGTAACGCAAAAGAATAAAATAGGAAATGAGTACATAAGAGGAAGTCTGAAAGTGGCGCCGGTGACTGATAAGTTGTGTGGTAATCAGTTATCGTGGTATGGACAAGTGATGCGAAGGAATGTGGAAAATGTTGAGTTTGAATGTAGATGACTATAAGAGTAGAGGAAGACCAAAGAAACGATGGATGGACTCTGTGAAGGATGATATGGCTAGAAAGGAGGTGAATGCTGAGAAGACGAGTAATAGAGAAGTGTGGAAGAAGAAGACCGACCACAAATAAATTGGAATAAGGTCAGGAGAATGATGAAGTTTGCGATAGTATAAGCGATGAAAATCCTGAAATAAATTCATATACATGTACTTACATATACTGTAATGAACTCAATAAACCCTAGAGACAATTAAATGTTTCCAAATTGGCATCAGTTTGGCCCAGACGGATTAACAAATGAATGATTACGGTAAAGGTCAACTAGGAGAATCTGTTACTAGTCTAGATATAAAATCACAGGTTTAGTCTCTCTTGCCCTATTCGACAATAAATGCTATCAACCTTTCGTATTTTTAGCTAGTCGGCTGGATCTTAAATTGAAAAGATTCTGAAGTGTTTTAATACCGTATTAGTGTTACTCGTATCTTAAGCACGTTAAGCCGTTAGTGCCGGCTGTCATTTGTAGATCTTTGACAGTCGTTACAGGTAGTCAGTGGCTCAAAAAGTCTCACAACCAGTCTTACCAAGGGGTATCGTATTACTTAGTACTAACTGGATTGTGGAGTCGCTCCATGTAAAATACCCTAACATAGTTGGGAAAAGGCTAGACAAATGATGATTAATGTTATCTTTTAAACTAGCTTTTTTTAAAAATCATCATCCTAATCTTTCTTTCTATTGATATGGCTTATACAAAAACGAAAATTGTCACTGTACAAGTTTTTAGCAACATACGAACAAGTTTGCACTCGGAAATTATTCTACGTTACTTTGTTTCTTACATTACAGCGTCGTGTTTGCGAACTTCAAAGAGCTTTTTACGTTTGAGTAAACATAAAAATATGTAAATATCTGTGTACCATTCGATATACATACGCAGAAAATGCCGATATCCTGTCTGCAATTTTGTTCTCTTTGTTTGAAAATTTACGGGGTAGGCAATACGTAAAGATGTATTGTACCATACACGTCAAAGTCAAAGATTTTATGCAGATAAATTTGGTTGCAAAAGTTCTTACAATGGTAGTATAATAGTAGCTTTACATATTCAATCATAACATAATGACATGCAAATTTTTGCTAATGGTACAATTAGATCATCAATACATAGTATAAAAATAAAGTCGCTTCCCGCTGTCTCTGTCCCTATGTATGTTTAGATCTTTAAAACTACGCAACGGATTTTGATGCGGTTTGCAATAATTGATAGAGTGATGAAAGATGAAGGTATAAATATATATATTGCACCCGTGCGAAGCTGGGGCAGGTCGCTAGTTTAGATTTAAACTGAAATAATTATTTTATATTATAGAAAGGATTCTCAATTAACTATCTGTGTTCAATCTATATCTATCAATTTGGTTAAGAATCTTGTTATATATCTGAGTACACATAAGAAAGCAACTCCGCTTATACAACATTATTTTTAGTATATGCGAAACCTGAATATAGTTTGTTTTGACATGGAAAGAAAAATTCTAGTGCGAGCAGGGTTTGAACCTGCGACCTTCCGATTCAGTACACCGGATGTCTTAACCAATTAGACAATATAGTTTGTTCAGAATAAGTAACTGAATCGATTCCAATAATTTTTAAACCATGTTATATTTTGTCCCAAAAATATTTTTAAAAAGTTACAAATTGGACACCGAGCGACATTAAGTACCTATCGCAATAATTTAGGTACCTACGGCCAAATTATTATCATCAATCGCGTTGCGTGTTGACCACGCTTTGGTGCGGACACTGTTGTAACAGAACAAGCTTATAACCATGTGATTTTTCATGATACAGTTTTGAAATTTTGTACATAGATTCTTTACATAAAAATACTCGACACGTGTTTCAGGTTTCGCATATTCTAAAACTAATGTTGTATAGTTCAGTTTTCGTTCCATGAATAATTATTCTATTAGGATATCTAGTTTTAAACCTACATTTATCTCCCAGTTTTTAACATCTCAGGGTGATATTTGGTAAATTTACATATTTCCTCAATATAAATACCGTTAAAGTAAGTATTGTAAGTTTTTTTAATAGTGGTTTACAGGATGTAAGTGGGTCTACATTACAAATCGCACGTATACACCTCTTTAGTGCGACGAAAGCTCTTCCGAGATGCACGGTGTTATCCCATACCAATATACCATAACGCAGTATTGAACCAACATAATTATCCATGATAAGCCTGCAATGTGACTTGTCTGCTTCTTAGGTTAGATATACGCCATAGAACATGAGCAAACTTACTGAGCTTTCCACATATTATATCAATATGACCAATCCAGGAACACCGCGATCTCTGATCGATGTGCGATCTTTAGATTGTTCTGTGAAAATATCTTCATACCTTTTTTCATGAATTTACGGTGTAGTATGTGTCCACTACAACGCGCTAATCATGTTTATCCTAAAATTTAGTCAGCTTTCATTCACCGACCGACCGTTCTTGGCGACCCTGCCAGAGCGGTCTGCTTCGGGTGTGCATTCCTGTGGCCAAACTAAGAATACGATACATCTACATGATCTAAAATTACGAAGATAGCTACAATGATTAATTACGATATCGGTCTCTGTAATACCAATTCGGCCCTGTAGTAAATATCTAACAATTTCCAAAGAAACTACGTAAACGCTAATATTGTGTGGCGTGGTGTAGGTACAATTAAGTGTTCAGTATCAAATACTTAGTTGTTTCTCGATCGAGACATAAGAGCACTTTACGGGTACAGACTGAAGGTTGCGTTTTAAATAACGTTTTTCATTTCTTTTAAATCTTTTGACATAATTCTGCATTATTATCCTGCAACAGTCAGGTGAGCAATGCTAATTAGAATGAACAAAACGCAATTTTATTCATTTCGTTGTTTTTTTAATTTGAAATACTTCCAGCAAAGGTAATGGTGTAGATATAGCCCACAAAAATAAAAGATCGTACATTTAGAAGGTATGTTACAAAAATATACTTGTATATTTACGCATTATGTTATATTATTTTGTAGAAGATAAAATATAGGGACTAAATGTGTTCTATTTAATTCTGTCCAACCCGCCAGGGAATATTAGCGCGATGTACATTTTGAAAGGAAAATCGTGTAGCCTAATCAGTAGTAGCAGATAAAATATCTTGGATATAAGTATAAACTTTTGCTAAAGGTAAATGAAACCCTTCGAGTAAGAATATTTTTGTGATCGAAGATGAAACCGGACTTATTCATCCAATTTTCTTCATAATAATAGGTAGGGTCCTTCCCGAAATTGATCAGCAAGCAAAGCATAAAATAAATATGAAAGATGTACATAAGGTATGGCACACACTTGTATTGGATCACAGGAAAACCAGCGTCGGGCACTTGTGCCTGATGCCTATTGGGCGCAGTCATGAGGCACACAACGTTAACTTTTTTTTGACGTGAAAAATCTTTAAAATCACATATTTAGGTGTACCAGATGAGAAAACTGAAGTGTAACGAAAATGGTTAATTTGCGTCTCTTAATAGTAACCTTAACCATAAAGTTCGGTACGGGCCCCTTTGGGGGTCTGACACTCAAACCTCCGCTGGATTGGTACCGGCCCCCGAAGGGGTCTAGCGTTGGAGGCGATAGTCCTCGCGCGCCTGCATGAATGGCGCGCGGAAGCACTATATAGGGGGGAAACTCCGCTGCCGCGACAAATTACCGCTCAGCGGACAGACCTCCGGCGTGATCTCATGGCGACATGGAGAGAGCGACTGTCGCAACCCCGTGCAGGGCACGCTACCATAGTGGCGATAAGTCCCCTCTTTGAGGAGTGGCTAGAGAGGCGCCACGGCGCCCTCACCTACCGTCTGACGCAGGTCCTCACCGGACACGGTTGTTTCGGGAGGTTCCTGCACCGAATCGGGCGGGAGGAAACGCCCGGGTGTTTCCACTGCGAGGATCGTCCGGAGGACACGGTGGAACACACCGTGGAGGTCTGCCCCGCTTGGGCGGAGCACCGCCGTGTCCTCATAGCGGCGATTGGCGGCAGCGATCTCTCGCGTCCGGCCTTGGTTCAAGCCATGGTCCGGAGCGAGAGAGAATGGGAAGCCGTCACCTCCTTCTGCGAAGCAGTCATGCTAGTGAAGGAGGTGGCAGGACGTGAGAGGGAAAGAACCTCACGTCCCAGCCGCCGCGGGAGACGCCCTGGGCGTCGGGGGTCACGTGGTGGCTTCCGACCACCGTAGGCGCTGGCCTGTGGACGGCGAGTTATGGGCTAGCTCGCCGTCCGGCCGTCTTATGACGACAGGCTGTGTCGAAAGCGCGTTCGTGTTCCACGCGCGCCTCAAAGAGATGTCAGCAATCAAGTAGGGGTCCGCATGGGCCGATGCCTGCCAGGGCTGCGGGACTGTTCGAAAGAGATACCGTGGCCCTGGAACACAAAGGGCAAAGAAGGAACATGGATGGGTTTTAGTCAGTACAAGTCTGACACTCCCCTCCGCTCCGCCCAGAGTGGGGGGGGGTAATTTGATGATTTCCCATCCGGAAAAATAAAAAAAAAAGGGGTCTAGCGTTTAAGTCATACGTCATCCTCATTATTTATGTAAATATTTAATATTCTGATTATCAAATACTATGAGTGTACGATAATTAAGAGAGTTGGATAAAAAGTTCTAATGTTTTCACCATTAAAACTTCTGTATTTAGCGCGCAAGTTTCTTAATTTACCCTTTAAAAATCCAAGTGCATAAATACGGTCATCACCATTTTGACGTCTGTGCTGGCCGAGGCTAAAAATCATAAAAATTGTGGTTTTTGGACATCCAAGCTCCACTATGTTGAGAATGATTAACTCATTATTAAATTATGTGAAGAATTAATCCATAGTTCAATTTAAATAAGCAGTGGTAATGATGAATTTTGATATCTAAAGTCGAAGTTTCGCGCCAATCATGCGTGTTTACATTTTTATTTTTCACATTACATCACACAGACGCGTATAGATTCGATAATAAATATGACAAATATTATTCGAAATATTATAAACAACATGAGAATGCCCAGATCTTAGCGTAATTTAGTAATACGGGACCAATAACTCGTAATATTCATTACGACTCCTCGAATTTGTATTCGAAATTGACGACCATTTTTTTTTTTAATTATTGTGATGTGTGTGTGGTAGCGATTGTTTCAATCGATCGTTTATTGTAAATTTCGATAATCGAGAAATTAAATTATGAAATTGAAAAAATCGATAGATGGAAATTAAAATAATTTTGTTTTAAACGTAAAGTAGAATAAATAAATACAATAATATTTTTTTATGCTTTATATTGGTAATTTTATTAGTTTTTCGTAAATTGTAGGTACTAAAACCGACACAACAAAAAGCACAGACTGATCTATGGCTAAATTCGCGCCGTTTTTTTTTTCACATCAAAATTTAAATTATGAATGCATTCGCTGTTCAGATTTGTATTGTATTTTACTAAATAATTTATTGTGATTTTTTATATTATTAAAATATGCTTTTATTTAACTTCCCTTGTTAGTAAGTATTGGTCAAATCTTGCAACTGAATTTCAAACAGTTTCCTTATACCGATTGAGCTGAATTTTTGCACACATCTTTTATTCTGGTAAAAATACATTTTTATGCTAAACATTACTTAGTCCTGCAGTCAGAATCGTCTCCACACGAGAGAACTCCTCAACGGTTCGCATTCGCAAAAAATTATAATAGTAAATTAAAACACTTAAGTATAAATGTGAAATGCGAGCGCATTCCTAATTTAAATTTTGAAACAAAAATAAAACGCAACCGTGCGTACTTATGTACAATTTAAAATCAATCCATTTCCAGATTTTTTATTTGCTTGAATTGTGAAACTTTAATTCATGCCAAATCTCATGCTGCTAGTTCAACGGAAAGTTAGGAGATCATGTATAAGTTTTTAAAAGAAAGGTAATCACCAGAATGTTTACTTAGATGCAAGTTTTTTTTTTGTGATTACACATTTCAGTGTTTTTTATCTTTTATAAATCTCCTTCTCTTGAAGTCAACCAAAAGCATCGAATAATTACTAAATGAAATTATTTAAAAAGATAGCATAATAAGATTAATTTTAAAATTAAATAATTTTTTGAAATTATACCAAAGAGTTTTTATTCCGTTTCAACTCGTTTTTTCCAAACTTGATTTCATTGCGAGTATTGATTACGCTTTATGCAACTTAATAATCGAATGATAAAACTTTGGATAACGATCAGCACTAGAGTTTTTAGTAATATTTGTCAAGACTTTCATCGTGTTTTTTCATGAAATTATGTATGAATAATGGTAAAAATAAGAACGCAGATAGAATGTTACTGTCTTTATTTTGCCATTTCGAGTTTTTTTAGCCAACAAGAAAGTTGTCTAAGTACATTATTTCCAGTGCATCTAAGTTACCTATTTTTGGAAGGGTGTAGTGGTATGTAATTTACATATATTTGGCAACTGACTGACGCCGCTTTACCGACATCAACACGTTATTGGAGATATTAACCACAAACTTATCGTATAAAACAGGTGCCGCGACATATTTTTCATAATAAAATGGAATGCTGAAAGTTCACGAAAATTCTTGAAATTCATGACAATTCGCATCACCCCGCCGATTCAGCTGGTGTGTCATGTGTCAAAATCTTGTCGAGCATAGTGGTAAATTAAAACTCTTACAGACACAAATCTATTATAATTGTCTTTAAAAATAAATAACATTATTTAAGTGTCTGTTTGTAATTTCAAAATAACAACTCTTTACTGAATGTATATGAAAGTATATACCGTCCTTCTAACACAGAACAATTATTTTGTTTTTGTCTATCTGTTTGTTCCGGAGAATCTCCGCAACGGTTGGATCGATTTTGACGGAACTTTTACTGGCGGATAGCTGATGTTATAAAGAGTTACTTGGTTTTTATTTTAGAAAAAGGGTTCCGTGCAAAATATACAACTAACCCCTTAACTTGTGAAATTGGAAACAAAATCTGATGGATTTTTTTATAAAATAGGGCTTCCCTAGTCCTATTTTTATTTTAATTTCACGCGGACGAATATCGTTTAGATTATATAATCAACTCACCGTTACAACCTTGAGTTTGTGTCGGGGCCGGGTGGGTTGGCGGGGAAGGAGCACCAGAATGACCGAAACCGGCGCTCTTGCTCCTTATTATTATACTAGCTATTGCCCGCGACTTACTTCGTTCGCGTAGAAATTTTGATGTGCATGTGTGAGACTGCCTCGTTGGTCTAGTGGTCCCAAGCGCGACTACTAAGCCTGGGTATCGATTCCCGGGTCGGACAAAATGTTAAAAAAAATATGTTTATTTCAATTACATAAAGTTGTCACACACATGATTTGGAGATAACCTTTTAAGCAAGGAGATGCTTGTGTTAGGGGGCATCCATTAATTACGTGAGATTTATTAAAATGCGTAGTTTAGTATAAATACAGTAATTTGTTGATTGCGGTGAATTCACTAAAAAATAATAATTTGTAGAGAAACATGTTTACTTAATTAAACCCAGTGATATTTGCCGAGAGTCCCCTCTCTCCCTCGTGAGATTGGGTGATATTTGGCGCGACCCTCCCCCCCTTAAACGCCTCACGTAATTAATGGACGCCCCCTTAGGTGACTCCGTTCTTCCACTTAACATTAAACAATGTATATGCAATTGAAAAAATACCATAAATAATAGTGTTATTGGGTTGTCTCATCAGGAATTTCTCAGTAGCAGCCACGAAATCTGGATTCATACCCGGTTGATGGCAATAGGCTAACCCCCTATTACATGGGACTTCAATATAACTGGCGAAATGTGTGTGTACGATAAGGTACAAGTCTGGCCAAGCCTTCGGGGCTAAAGCCCCAAACAAAACATAACAAAACATCACGCCCTAAAGGGCGTGATGTTTTGTTATGTGTGAGAACTGACTGCCAGATCAAAAGGTTATAATGTACTGATAACTACAAAAGGCCTCCTTTTGGGTGCTGTAATTCAGGGTGACAGAGAACCAAAGACAAAATTAAATGGCGTTGAGGCGATAATGTGGCTTTAAAAATCGGTGTTTTTTGGCGCTAAACAATTTTTTTCCAAAGTGAACCTTGTTGGGCGCTTTTTATTCTAATACCGTTCTGTATACAACATTAATTGACTTTTTACGAGAGCCCTTAGACCTCCTTTATTCGGCCCTGTCGCTAAATCCGTTCTTAGCGAACGTCTACCAACTACAAACTACCTCACTGCCAAATATCAAGTTTGTAACTCAAAAAATGAAGGATTTCCATACAAACTTGCGAGAGCCCTTAGACCTTCTTAATCCGGCCCTGTCGCAAAATCCGTTCTTAGCTCCGTTCTCTGCCAAATTTCATCTTTATACGTCAAGCGGTTTTTAATATTTCGTGATGAGTGAGTGAGTAACCTTTCGTTTTTATAATTATATTTAGATAGATTAGATTTCACATACCTCTCTTTCAGGGCCAAATTGTTAGTGCAAAGAGTAAAGACAAAAGGAAAAATAAAAAATTAGCGATTCCGACTACACTACGACTACTAAAACTTATTTACGTATTTATTAAATTTATTATAGAAATCGAGTATGAGGTTACCAACTAAATTTTAAAAACTAATATCTTTTGCGTCTGTTGGTCGATTATGATGAAATAAACACTAAATAATACCATGCGGTACAATGCTTCTTATTTTGTAATATTTTGATTTTGAATACAATGCGGGGTTTTTACGTGATGCGCGCACAAACGAACTGACAAACCGACAAACCGATAAACCGACAAACAGACAAAAATTAAAAAATTAAAAATCTTTCTATTACTTTTTTCTCGCACCTTCCAGTGATTTTTTTTTAAAAATCTGTAACGTACAGACACGGAAAGTCTACGATTTTATTATATGTATAGATAGCGATTTTATTATATAGCTCATGACTTAGATGTGATAGCGCCGATATTCATAGAGACTTATTTATGTAATTTTTACAGTTTATGATATGTAAAAATACCAAGACTACATATTGTATGCTTTTTTTTGTGGTAAGTCCATAAAACAATCCTCAAGGGACAGTTGAACATATAAATCACGCCTATCGTTGGAAAGAGGATATGTTGGGCCGCGCATACTCATCTTTGGTGCCGGGCAAGTGAGGTGGTTTTGGGAGCGAGCGTCGCAAAGCTAAAGGTCGCGTCGCCTATCCCGCGAGTACCTCTACAAATATAATTAACAAAATTGTTGTCTAATATTTTGTCAGTGGAGGCTTGAAATTAGCAATTTAATATATTATTTTTTAATACTATATTATGTTTATTATAATGTATTAGTCTATCATTCTTCATTTAATGAAAAAAAAAACGTATATTTAACGTATTATTAAGTGTCTGTTTTGTATTAAAAATTTTAGAACGACGTCTTATTTTCCTTTAAATCTTTAACACTAAAAGCAACTCGCAGACTTATAGACCTTTAGACGTTTTACGTTAAACCAACGGCCGTGTGCCCCGACACAGGCCCACCCGATTTTTTTTTTGTATTGAATTACTAAATAAGCCCCCATTTCACAGCTTCCACAAATATAATAACAATAGTAGGTAATTAAATACGTTTCATAAAGACGATTCGTCAATAAACGGAGAAGGAAAATCATTTGTCTACGAATATAAGGAAATAATATACTGTTAATAAAATGAAATAATTAATCCCATACGAGGGTCCGTGGAGTTTCTTGCCCATTCTTCTCCGTAAAGATCTATTCTTTGGAATGGGCAATTACAGTACTTTCACAAGTTCTTATGCCTTGTGGTTGGAACTGTAGCTGTTTCTTTTTGTTTTTGAGAATTCTTATGTGCCTATAATGGTCTATTTGAAATAAATGCTTTGAAACCTTATTTCGATAAGGGTTTGATATATTAATTTATAACCAGATACCTATTTCATGTATAAACATTTTTTTTTACAGAACCCGTCCATCCGAAAGACCCAACGACTATGGTATCCGCACCGCCGTGGTCCGTCAAGGTGGCGAAACTATCACAACCTGAGTTAGATTTCTTGGGTAAGTCTTTTTAACTATTAACACTGAGCAGCAGCAGAGTCTTTTCAATCAAGGTGAGTACAGTCAGAGATATTAATTGGGAAGCAAATTGACACCCTACATCAATTTAATGTGTAAATAGCCTAATAAGAAACTTGTGATTTGAAAATAAGGACAATTTCAGCTTAAAAATTAATTTTCTTGAGATTTTATAAAAAAAAAACCGTCACGAACAAGGGACTTTCGCGCGCCGTATTACTCACTTTCAGCGGCTTATATGCATAGATATTACCATCGGTTTTAAACGGTTATTTTGTCCCAGCCAAACAGTGCTCTTGATGTTGTTTAAATACAATATCAGTCATATCACAAAATTTTAATGTATTCAAATACAAATTTGAAGGGATGGTGGAATCAGGTATTGGGTATTTTATACCTTTATACAGCGTGTAGCAGAAATGTGTGTTAATATGTTAAGGTGGTATTTCCCATCACACTGAACTACTTTTACCGTGGATTAATCGCGAAATAATAGCCAGCCCTCCCTTATTGGGTGGAGTAGATATTGAAGTTTTGTATACACACACATATCTGATATAGTTGTATTGCTACAGAAGTCCCTCTAGACAGAGTGAAAAAAAAATTTTGGAAAAAAAGTTAATTAAAATAATGATCTTCCAAAATTGTTGTGTAATTGGATGCAATTGCTTTGAAACAACTGAAACAAGGACCCAATATTCTAGGAAACAATAATATGAATGTCATAAAGGGGATTGAACATGTTTTGTATGGCAGTTGACAAAGCAACTCGTAATCATACAGCGTACGATGAAACTTGATCGAGGTGGTACCCTGTTTTGGTTACTCGAATTTGGTAAGAACTGTCATCATTGTTGTGGAATTTTAAAGGACATTTTATAAGTGCTAATCAAATACAGTGTTATTGGTGAACTTTTGCCCTCAAAATAAGAAAAGTTGTAGTATTAATAGACTGCCTTGAAGTGTCACCGTTAGCCGAAATATTCGAAGGTAAAGACAGCCACATGAGAACAATACGACCTTCCCCCCTAAACATCTCGGCAATGCAATATGACACATTTTTGTTCGTCAAAGTATCCTTTACCAAACATGCACATACTATAGCTACAACGTGCGCAGTTTTTAATTAACCGTTAATTAGCCTACTGCTAGGCTGAGGCCTTCCCCATATTTTTCACGGCAATCTCAGAATAATCTCCCACAAATGCCTCTAGGCCACCCACGGCGGCAACAAACTCCTTCTGGCAACGTTGTAGTCTCCGTGCGTAGCTATTATGCTAAGAACAAAAAAAAATAGGTACTTGTTATTTATTACTTGCTATCTCATTAACATTAATTTGAGCAGAGTGTGTACTCGTACATGTAAGACTCACGTTTGTAACGATACCTTATGAAGACAATTTCTTTGTGTAACAGATATGTTTGAAGCAAGTTTCTCTTAGACTTGCAATCATTAATTTATTAAATTACAAGCAAATTATACAAGGTGTAAATGCAAACCTAAAAATAGTTATTATATTCATCACTGTGAATAACTTTAAAACGACTAACTATTAGGACCTGATGCCAATGAAGATGCATTTTGAGATGGCATAATAAATTAACAGCTATCTCCTACATTTGATCGAGTATGGGAGATATACAGTACCTAGTTGACTTTTCTTCACGATTTTTTAATTATATAATTCACAACAAAATACACATTCTGTTTTCCGTCCTTCTCACTTCATGATGAAACTCGTATCATCAAACAAATTTATTCAGATTTTGGATACTATGTTGTCTAAATATTTTTTTTTTTTTTAATACATTTATACAACAATTTTGAAATGAAAACATTTAACAAAAACCTAATGAAATAAGAAAAATTAATGGTAACTGGTAAAAAAATCGTGCCTATTATAAAAGCAAATACGTTACAAAACTATGCATCCAGAAAATAATACATTTTCCTTAATAACCCTTTCTTTTGGCTTTGCCGTAGTCGGGAGAAACAACCTAATGACGTATTTTATATTATTAAAAAATAATGATTTATAAAACGGAAAACCCAAAACTTATAAACTTGCAAATATGACTAACACAAAAAAACGCGTGCCTAATAATACAGCAAAAGTAAAATATTACTTAATTTTAAATCAGTTACCCAGTAAAGTAGAGGTTAACTTACAATTCATTGGCAATCTATCAGGGGTGAAAGTAGTCATGAATATGATAAACTTTTACTGCGGGATTATTCTGAACAAGTGAAAAAAATAATATTTATGTTGATTAATTCATTTTAACGGGTAAATAGGTACAACATATTGTATAAAAAGAAAAAAAAAATTCAACATTTGCTTCATACATTTTCATTGGTTAAGTGTTTTCTTTTTTATTTGAATCATAACATAATATGACGTGTATTTATCCAGAAAGGCAGAGGTGAGTACATGATATAAGTTCCATGTAAAAGGCGGCCAGCCTATTCTAATGTATGAATTCGCAGATGACTTTTTCGACGTTTTAGATGTTCCATATTATGGGTTGTTTGTTCATAAGTATTTTCACCTCCTAAAGATTGCAGATAAAATCTCAGATGGCTTGTTTAATTATAATTAAAATCGATAATCCTAGACACCTAACGTTTGCATATACCTCTTTATACCTTTCCTACCCATTCGTCGATTCGACGATCATTTTTTTAGGTGTATATTTTCAACTAAAATGTTACAGCTTTGTAATGTTTACTACATTAATTTATGACACAAAGATTATATTGATAAGTAATAATAAAAATTTGATCATTTTTATTTGTTTATTAAGACTTTTAACAAGACACTAGTTGTTCTGAGATCATTTCTGATAACTTACTTAAAAAATAAAATGAAAGAAAACAACGTGAAGTAGGCATTTCTCCTTTGACGAACTAAAATTATAACATTAACACTAATAAAAAAATACATCAACAAATTTTTTGAGGCGCAAGTTATGTAAAAATCAACTTTATGTTCACCACGAATGCGCCTTCTTATATGAACTAAGTCCACAAACTTTTATTTTTTTCACATTTCATGCTTAGTTGAACGTTGAGGAGCTCGTGTCTAAATAATAAAATCCGCACGGGTCGATCTTCAGGTTAAGCCACGTTTGCTTAGGTGGATCCTTGCTGTCCACCCACTATGTATCGAGTTTCCTCCGTGCCTCGGAAAGCACGTTAAGCCGTTGGTCCCATTTGTGATTTGTAGATCTTTGACAGTCATTACAGGCAGTCAGTGTCCCGAAAGTCTGACAACTAGTCTTACCAAGGGAGATCAGATAGGCAGTCGCTAAATGTCGAATACTGCTATTCATTTGCATCTGGTTAGAATGGAAGCCGACCCCAACGCAGTTGGAAAAAGGCTAGACAGATGATGACTTGGTTGAATGATGAATTTAGCTGGCTGCTCTATGGTTGGACGGTTTGTCTTGAGAATCGCTTTCAGACCATCAAACTCAAAATTTTCTTCATTTTCCCTATCAGTTAATTCCTCGAATGCACTAGTGTAGTCCTCTTACATCAATAAACGCGCAGTGTTATTATCTGATACCGATTGTTTCAAAGTCATTGTAAAAAAACTGCAAACATTTACCACTCGTTGCTGTTCAAAAAGTACACACAAAACCTAAAAACCTAACCATTCGTCAAAACGACGAGTAGTTTGGTTATAGCGAACAAGACTGCCTCCCCAGAGAGCGTAGCGAGCACAGAGTTAATTAGAGACAACACGGTTATTGGCACGTGCGTTAAGAAGAGAAAATGAATTTTCTATCGCGTATTCGTCGATTCGACGAAAGAAGGTTTGGGTTAAACAGCTCAAAACATTTAAAAAACTTACGTGATATTTTGTTGATACAATGTGTTTAAAAATCATTTTTTTCAGCGCACGGATATTAATTGGTTTTATTACAGGGATTTTGGATCTGGCTTTTATTACCCTATAACTTTAACCAAACCCTTGGCTACTGTTCTAGGTTATTGTGTTCCACTAATCTGCACATTACGTGATTTTGTTAATGTCTAGCTCCTGAGGTGCAAATCAGCGGCCATTGCAGCATTCTGTCTGACATGTTCTCGCTCGGGCTGGTGATCTGCGCGGTCTTCAACAACGGAAAACCTCTCATACAAGCTAACAACAACCCCATGCTGTACATGAAGCAGATTGAGTTTGTAAGTACCATTTCAATTTTCTTATTGATTCCTTGTCACCTGCGAACAGCTGGGACTGATACAGCACCGGTGACAACCATATTCAAAGTAAACGAAAGCCGCTCCAGGTTGTTTTAGCAACTTGTTCTTGTATTGCGGAAAACATGTTTATACTTCTAGAAGTATAAATATGTTTTCTGTGTTGTGTGTTTCCAGCAACACAATAACATGTTGATGCAACAGTATTGACGAAATTTTATTAATTTGAATACGGGGCGTAATTTCTGGTTCCTATATCCAAAGAAATCGTTTTGCTTACTTTGTGTACGTTCTGATTCTTCGACAGTTTTGTCTTGAGACTCAATTTCTTGCTACTTTGCTGGTATCAATGTTTTTCAAACTTCTACGAATAACCAATTTGCTAATAACTTCCGCTACTCGATACAGTTTAGAGGATAAACTTATAGATAGGCGGGATTTCAGATTCAGACCACACTAAAACGCAAAAATCTTCCGACGCTATTTGCCTGTATTTTATAGGAACCTTCGAAATCTACCAGGCCGATTGCTTGTTATTCTGGAATACGATGCGGTACGGTCCGTTGCGACTCTAACGTGCAATGGATATTATTGCTCGACTTCGAGCTCCTAGCGGACTACAAGCCATCGACATGCTAAACTATCTTCAACCTAGTTTCCAAACTAAAGAACTCGTTGGTTTCCGATCGTTTTAATAGTTTATGTTTAGTATCCCAAAAAGATTAGTATCCTTTAAAAAGGGGTACTAGGAATCCAGCTTACTCTGAGAGCTTGAACTCGAGGAAATTCCCGATAGGAAGAAACACTAACTTCCAACACCTCTCTAGGTAGTTCAACGGTGATGTATGCATGAAAGGTCGTAGGGCTCCAGGATTTGTCATCGATTTTGAATAAGTAATTTACGCTTTGTTTTAAGAAAAGGATCGTCTTTCAAGAATGTTTTCTCCTATCTCCGTAAGCTTTTGAAACGTTCCTGAAAGCAAGATCTGTTTTGTTGTTCTAGTCTGAAGATTACTTCAATTGTGTCGTCGAATCGACGCAATTCGATTTTGCTAGGGCCACTTGAGTGACGTTCTAAAGTGAATTTTACAGAATAGCATTAAGCCAACTTTCCGAATGACCCTCTTAATGCACTGCATTAAGAGGGTGCATTCTGAAAGTCGGCAACATCGCATAAAACTGTCAAATATTGCTCTGTTTTCATCAATTTACTAATGTTATTGAACGAAATTATGAAATATCGTTCTGTTTTGTACTAAATTATTGATTTTGAATTTAACACAGAGCGCGATATTTGCGACGTTGTCAGCTTTCAGAATGCACAGCCTTAAGGCGAATTTCACCCATAAAACAATAAGCCGCAGTCATGATGATGTCTGTTAGTATGCACACTTATTTCCGATTCATAAATGAAAATGTTAAAATCGAAGATCTACAGGGTGTAAACAGACCCTCCACGAAGCCGTCAACCAAGCATTCTGTTCATCAAACTAAGTAACTCTACGCAAAAATTATTGCTGGGAAACGACTTTTTTTTTGAGGTGAAAACTCACGTCTTACGGTAGAACTCGATGGAACGCACTCAAAGCATTGTGCTGATGGATGGATTGAATAGTACGGGGGTCGTGGAGGTGTTTAATGTAAAGAAATGATCGCATAGACGGGGAGAACAAGTACCTTTCGGCTTCGTTAACGGTCTATTTACACCCTTTATGTATAACTATAAGCGTTCAATTTACTGAGTATTTTACCCTAGACAAACATTGACAGACGGGCTAGTACTATCCTTAGGTTTACTATTTTGCTAGGTAGCCGCTTCCTCTTTCGCTCCTTTGGGCTATTTATTAATCCACAGGACTCTGAGCCGCAAAAAATGTAACACTTAAAAGACCGAACGTTACTCGACAAAATTATCGCCCGTATCTTTTTTACAATAAAGAAAAAAGAAAAATTCTACTAATTCAGCGGAAATTATGTCGTAGTAGATTCATAAAGATCTATAACTATCGCATCATTGGTCTTTCACCTGGAAAAGCATCGTTATTTCAGATACGCTTCGATCACCGAGCCTCAAAGGAACCTGACCCGTTGCATTGTATTGTTGACAAAACGATTGATCTTATAGGAACCGGACGTAGAGGAATTTATTCTTTGGAAGAGACCATTGTGCACATGTTATACATCCTGTGCGTTCAAACTGGCGAAATATTGACATAAAATCATGATATGATGAGATACAAGATTTCAACTAAGAGAGAGAAATATAGATTTCAAAATGTTTTTGGAACGCACAGTTTCGATGAGAGGCAATTGATGGTTTATTTGCCTGGCACATAACATAGTATTACATGCTATGTTACAAGGTATGTATATCGTAAAGGAATTTTAATCGCAGACACTGGAATGCGCGTTCATATATTTAGCTCCAGGCGATTTCATCGAAAGTATATAACATACGAATTTACGATACACAAATCGAACAAAGAATTTTTATAAGAAAAAATTAGGAATTCCCACTTTTATCGAAAATATCTCGCTAATCTATGAATGAGAAACACCAGTGGGAGACCTTAAATCGATTAAGAACATACATAGCAATAAAGGTGAACTAAATAATAGGTACGCTAGACACAGTGGGGCGAAAATAGTGGCCGGATTGTGTTTAATTTTTAAGTTCTAAAAATACATTCATATACCCGAAACGCGTTTGTAAATGCCCAACAGAAAATAAACTCCGGAACCGCAACCGTCGATAAAAAACATCACAGCCGATTGATCCGTATGGACAATATGAAAAAAAACCCTATACTACGCGATGTCGAATTTGAACACACAACAAAACCTCTGGGGAACATTTTATTGTCCCCCAGAGGCTGAAATTCGGGGCTGCTACAAATATAATGCGAAAGAACAAATACCGGAGGGAATTACGACATTTTTTAACAAAACTAATTAAATTTACAATGATAAGGTCAGGGCGTTTTTCTTCTTTCTACATTTTTTGTACTATTAGTGTGTTTGTAGTAAAAGTAGGAACTTAAATGTTGATGCACAATGTGCAATTGTGCATGCATTTAATGCAAAATTCAATTACCATTAAAATCCTGATAAGAAGACTGACATTTACAAAAAAAAGTCTGTAATTTCCAAATCTTTCTGTTTTTATCTTCGCACACAAAAAGATCCGTAGCATAAAACAATATAAGAACATATTTTTAACGCCCATTCGACGAAAATCGCTATTTCACCCAATCAATTCTTACAAAGGATTGATTTTGGATGCACAAATTTTTATAAAAAGTAATCATGGAAAAAACTATGCTTGTATGGTTAAGTTTCAGCCTTGATTCATCTCTTTCCCGTTTCAATAAAGGAGTCTGCCCACTACACCGTACAGTCAGTCCCTAAAATATATATATGTATACAGGATACAGACGCGAAAACGGATACCACGTATTCAGTACATCATTCTGAGCCACATAAAAATTTGCATCCGTTATTAAAAAAAATACAAAATTGGAATACCTACACGGCCAAAATGTATTGAAGAGCTGATTTTTTTTTTTAATAACCGATAAAATATTATATTAGGGGGGGGCTTAGAATGATGTATTTCGTGAAACTTTAATTAAGTAGGTTATAATGTATTTCCGACTCCGATTCGACAAGAATCCTGTGCCAGGAACTGCGTGAAAGACATAATAATCCTTCGATTCGCTAGTCTAAGACTAAGTTCTATAGAATCTAGCCAACTTTAGTCCCGGAGTAATCCTACTTGATGGTATAACTAAGAAACAACTAACATAAACTACCTGGCCAGTAACAAGTAGAAGGTCTTCCGTGCAAGACAAGTCTGCGGTCACCGACCGCAATTGGACCCATCTCTTATTTTACCGACGATCTTCTTTTATCTTGCAATACAGTACTGTCAATACCAGGGAATAACTAACATCTGTGACACTCCAATTACCCGCTAAAATACTGGTCTCAATTTTCCTAATTGCTACAGCATTTATCTTTGCTCGCTAAAATAAAAAGCTCTTTCAGCGAGCCATCTTTATTTCTTGTTTCGAATCGTGCCTGTTACTGAGTTTCTGATAAATATCAGAGGCTATCTTTTACAATACCTGTCGGGAACGGGCAAGCCAATAGATTGAACCTAAAATTTTATGAAAGACTTTAGATAATATTAAAACGTATAGTTTTCAGGTTTATGTAACAAGTTTGTATCCAGAACTTTTCTAATAAGTGCAGTTTTACTTTACTCCCACCATAGAAGTGGTGGTTCTTGGTGAAAGTAAATGGGTATAGGTTTCTCTGCATAGGTTTTTGTTGCCTTAGTTTATAGTATAAATGTCGAACTTTGAAGAATCTAACTGTCGGTTAGATTCTTCATCATTCGAGACCGAGCGGCTTGAAAAAGTGTCGTCGGAGATTATAATCTCCCTTTAAAGTTCCCAATACTAGGACTGGGACCTCCTCGATGTGAGAGGGAGAGGGACGAATATGAGGATGTTCCTGTATGTAACTTATGTAAGTCTTCGAATTTTCAGCTTTTTTTTTTTTTTTCCGAATGGGAAATCATCAAATGCCCCCCCCCCACCCCCCCCCCCTCACCCTGGGCGGAGCGGAAGGGAGTGTCAGACTTGTACTGACTAAAACCCATCCATGTTCCTTCTTTGCCCTTTGTGTTCCAGGGCCACGGTATCTCTTTCGAACAGTCCCGCAAATTTTCAGCTTTTAGATATAGTTCACTGATGAAAATTATTTCATCATTTTAAAATCGTGACGTTATAACTTGCACTTGTTAAGTGCAAGCGGTAAGGGTACCAAAGACAGAGGTAATCAGGTACAGCAAGGCGGAATTATTACCTCTGGGCCACTGGGTGTCTACGAAATCACGTGTTCAAAACTACATGATATAAAAAATGAATAAATTATAATTTTTCAAATTGATAAAATATCTATTAATATTATGTTTTAATAAAAACGATAAATATACGTACCCGTATTGGATAAGACAACGGTCCTTTGTCGGCACCAGCCTCTCCTGAAAATACCTAATGGAAATTATCTTCATAGAACAATCATTAGAAAAGTTTCATGATATATGTACTTATTTGATTTTGGAGTTCGCCTTATTAATTAAAAGTCCTTTTGAAACAAACTGTTCGTACTTATCCAGGGTATGTACTATTTATAATCCTTTTGACGTTCATAAGGCCACTTGAATGTTTTAAATCAACAGTCAAGTGCGTCCCACTCTAATTGGCCTGAACTTTTATATCAACAATTCTGGTAGTCTGTATACGAATGCATACTCGTTTTATTTCATCTACAAGCAATAAAATAAGCGAAAACTAAGCCACTACCGGGATTTATTGTCGCAATATCTGTATAAACAAACTTTTATATTTTTTCCACAAACGGCGGGTGTTTATTTTGTTACTTTCCTTTGATATTACAAAACCATTATAAAAGTGAACCTGAAAGTCGGTTTAATAAACTCTAATTCTTACATTTTTCCACTTTAATTTTCACTACATAGTATTTAAATCAAAGTCGCTTCCTGTCTGTCCCTATGTATGCTTAGATATTTAAAACTACGCAACGGATTTTGATGCGGTTTTTATAATAAATAGAGTGATTCAAGAGGAAGGTTTATATGTATATTGCACCCGTGCGAATCAAGGTCGGGTCGCTAATATAAAATAATACAACAACATTTAGCCGTTTCCTTTTTTTATGCACAAATAAACCAGTCGATATTAATTAAATGAAATAAGGAAGAATGTGCTATACAAAGTTCGGGTCGATATTTTTCGGAATAGCCGAGCGGCAAAATCAAATCAATGTAGATAAATGTTCGGTAAAGAAGCCGCTCAGCTTATCACGAATTATGCTGAATCAACCCGAATATGATTCAACGATTGTGCACGAGCTACATGAAGGCCGAATATGTATATTAATTGCTTCGGGTTTTTGTTTTCTACAAATACTACCGAATCCAATGTCCCAGTCCGAACGTGTGCGTGTCCTTACGTGCAATGTACTAGATTTTAAAAGAGTTTTAACAAACGCCATTCATTTCATTTAGATCCACGTTGCACTAAAGCAGTCCGTATAATCAATCAATCAATCAATCATTTTATTGTCAGGCAACTGAGGCCCATAGATAAAAATACACAAAATAATCTTATAAAATAATAAACTAATACATATAAAAAACCTTATTAAACTAAAACTAGACACGAATCGTTGACGGCGTCGTGTTTTGGTAGTGGTGTCGCCTAACCGTCCTCGGAGTCGGTATACGACACCTTTCGACCAAAAGTCCTCTATCAAGTAGGTCTGCAGATGGTGAGTTGGAGTTCGAACCACGAACGATCTGAAGTTGTTGTTGTGGTGCGATTCCAACCTTTCGACCCTCAGAGTCCAGTTGGTCTTCACTCGTAAATACTCCACGACTTCCTCAACCTTCAAAATAAACCTTCTTAATATGCACTATGTGTGTCACAGTTGGACCAGCAAGTCCTCCAAGTGCTGCCTAAGGTGCCGGGTCCCCTCCAAGAGGCTGTGCAGCGTCTGTTGGCAAGGGACCCTCACCCTCGTCCAACTACTCAGCTGCTACCACTCATCAAGTACTTCAAGTAAGTTACTGCTATTCTAATTCTTCTAAATCATTGCTATGTTTTACAATTGTTCTTTTTTTTCACCATTCTAAACTAAAATTATTTTCAAATTATATAGCATTCATGCATTGCGAGGTGAAGCTGAGCAGGCAATAGTCGCCATGCAATTCTTGGATTGTATGATTATGAAGGATGCTCAGCAGAAGGCACACTTCTTTCGAGAAACCCTCCTTGAAGCTATGCCAATTATACCAGAGGTAAGTCTTCAGCTCAGCGAAGTATAATGACAATACTGTGAATGATTGATCAGTGAAAAGTACCTAAGCCAACAATAATCAAGTCATATTTTCTTTTAAACTTCTTCAATGAATGTCTCAGCCACGGGCGATGCGACTCACGACGCGATTTACACCAAGCGACTCGTAGCACAATTAAGTGCCTAGAGCCTAGAGAGTCGCTAGCGAGTAGCGAAATGAAACAAACGTTCTAAAATTTTCGCAACCGGCCGCACTGCGCGCTTTTCGCCTCGGTAGTCGCCTAGCGTGTATCGAAGTAGCGCTCTACCAAGTAAGCCACCTGTCAGTGCGTACTTAGCTAAACAAATTTGTTTCATTTGTTTCCACCGCACTTGTTGTCGCAGGACTCGTATCGCTTGAGCGTGTTGGTCGTGGTTAAGGGGTTAGAAAGTAACTCGCAAGTGTTAGCTGTAAGTGTAAGTGTAGTTAGCTGTGTGTGTTTCCACTTATAAAAGTACTATCAGTCTGCCTGGCACACAGCCCACAGAACATTGTATGAAATACTTAAGACTATTGTGTTTTGTTTCTGTTCAAAGTACCTATTTAATTAAATAAACCGGCTGTCATTCATTGGGTTTGGGTTTTAGCAACTCACTCAATTCTGAAAACCAAATGATACCAAAACTGACACAATAATTATATAATAAATTACGCATGGAAAACTCTGCACCTAAAAGTATAATTTTCATAACATACTAATATAAATGTGTGGGTACAAGCTTATATTATTTAGGTATAAATAAGTACACGAGTTTATAACGTATAACTCAATAAATTGTTGTATGAGAATATATCACTTAGCCGCCGATCTACGACGTTATAACACATTGAGTGTTGTTTTCAAACTTAATATTTATTTTGTATCTCAAACAGCGCTCGCGGTTCATGTTGTCGGTGTTATTTCATCAAATCAACCGAGCTGACATTAATACTCTAGTTACTTCTGATTAATACTATAACTTACTCACTATAGAATTTTATTTCAAACGTTGAGTTAGCTTTATCAAAATATTGGATTACAAATAACTTAAAGCAAAGGTTTTGCAGGGTGCAGGTGAGTTTGATCGGCGGGCAGAGGAACACGTGCATCATATCCTGTGTCGTTTTCTTATACAGGTTGGCGCCGACATTACGAGATTAAATGAAAACACTGGTAATACTAGTGCATAGGAATATTTTTAAACTATTAAATAAATCCTAACATCGAACAAATTCAAACGAACTAATTAGCATACATGTTAACGAAATAGAACACCATTTTTAATAATATAATTGTAATTTGCACTAATTCGCGTCTGAAAATTAAATTTAAGGAACTAATTTGGTAAAGGTTTTCCAAGTAGCGAGTTGGCAACATTTATTTACTTTTTATACCGATGCGGGGGTCGTTAACCTGTCGGTGCTAGCCTATTAATCTACATCATGTACAAAATGCTGACTGAGGTTGACTGGTAGAAAATGCCTATGGCATTAAGTCCGCCTTTGTACTTTGTACTTGAAGTGTTAAATAAATAAATAAAATGCTGGAAATGAAAAATAATGTCCTATTCACAACTACTGAACATATTGGAATAAATTTTTGTATGCAGAGTCTGAACGTCATGCGGTATACGCAATTTAATTAATTGTCGTAATGTCGGCGCCACCCTGTATAAACAAATACTGCACGAAAACGCATCAATTCAATATCGTCGCATTCACTTTTGAATATTTTATGGAGTAAATAATGCTATACCTACTTACTTCAAAACAATCCATTTTATTAATTACCTGTAGTCGGACAGTACCTACACAAGGTTAGTTTCCCCACTGAGATTTAAGGTTGAATTGCACACTACTTGCAAATGTAATTACTGAAAGTCATCTCTCATCGGTAAATTTAATGTTTCCGGGACTCACGTACACGGAGGATGGAGATCCCTAAGCGTGTCTCACGCTTGACTTCAATCTGCTTAACTAACTTCTTGAATATTTCTTTCCAATTGTAAAAATACTAACTAAAAAAGTAATACATAAGATAAAATTCAACACTTGGTTAAAAGATGTTTGCCTAACCTTACCCTTACTTGTCTCCATTTTAAACAATCAAAAAATAAACAAAAATGCTGTAAAAATACTGGAATAGACTGTGTGGAGAACAAAACTCATAATAAGCTCCCTAGTTCCATTTAACGTTGCAAACATAACTCACAAAATCTTTTAGCTTTTTATTGAAACGCGAGACCATCTTTTTGTACCGTCTTTTTTTTTCAAGAATAAAAAATTAACGTTTAGAAAATTTTAAAGGTACCTACTCTTTGTCTTTGGGTAAGTCACTTATAGTCGGTATCCATTTTGTTAACGGTCTTAGTTTGTCGACACAAAAGAAACCGATGGACTCCATTCCCCATTATTCTTTACCCAACAAGTCTTTCTTTTAAAACTCGCTACAGTTTGTATAATTATACTTATTCTACTTTATTAATTGAGTACAAAAAGTTTTGAACATCGAGGAAATGCAGTCCGTAATTGTTTGAATTAATTGAGTGGGCGCGCTCGTGTTTCTGCACTTAAACTGGAAACGTAAGACTAATTTGATGGAAAATCGTTTTCAGGAAAACACAATAGCCTTAAATAAACAATGCGATGTTCTTGCAAGTCGGCTCCATTATTCTACAGTGTAAAATTATTCTATATTGAATAACCTTGGCATTGAATGCACTTTGCTTATTTCAATGTCAGACAATAAAGCTTAACTATAAGAATATTACGTCTATTGTTGAATTCTTATATCAGTTTCAATGTCTAGGTACATTTTTATTGTTGAGAAAACTGCCAAGATGAAGAGGAGAGTTTCTTTGAAATCTTGTTGTAGTCTTTATTTATTTATTATGTGCTTTTTTAGTTACGACCTACTTTTGATTTTCTGAGAAATGTGTGACAGAAAACTTGCGCCCTTTATTAATTGCGCTATTAAAGCGAATGTGTGAGAACTCAAAATTTCTTTTTAAAATTGTTTTTGAATAATACTACTAAAGTGTTTAACTGTACCTATTTAAGGGTAAATTAGAAGGAATAATTTATGTTAAGAGGTGACAGTAACCTTTGTTAAATCAGTTCTAGTCGTTTGGCCCCCCTAATTTAAACCTGTTTTTTCAAAGACTGATAAAAACGCTTTCAGGAAGCGGTTTGATAATAATATCTATGTCAGCAAATTCGTGTCTTTACTAGCTTTTGACCGTGGTTTTGACCGTA
Source organism: Noctua janthe (assembly GCA_910589295.1). Taxonomy (NCBI): domain Eukaryota; kingdom Metazoa; phylum Arthropoda; class Insecta; order Lepidoptera; family Noctuidae; genus Noctua; species Noctua janthe. The sequence goes on from OU342552.1 coordinate 12,788,556, forward strand.
ACTTTACCGGCGTGGCGGTCGAAATATGACAAATGCCACGTTTCAACCTTTGCACAATAAAAGCGAGATAAATCCAGGTCATGGACTACCCACGGTTGGCAGACGTGCATTGCATGTATTCGGTTTTGAAGCGTGATTTATTAACAAACATTCATATTTAAATTACTGACTTTGACATACATAGGAATATAGAATAGCCCTTAGAGAGCAACCACTAGGCATAGATAAGCCTTTTTGAAACCAGGTGAAAGAGTGTTGTCGGTATTTAATTTATTTGCAGCAGTTGTTTTATTCCTTAGTCTTAGTTATGTGTTGTATTTTAGAAACTCCTCTGGCAACACGTCTGGCCGGCCTTAAGAGATGAGGTTGAGGTCAATGAGGTACTGGCTTCTGTCCTACAGTCAGTGATGTGGCTGGTCAAAAAGGCGAACGAAGACGAGTTCATATTCTACATCTTTCCAACATTAAAGTAAGTACTTATTCCGTATTTATGGCCAATTTCACCAATGTAACTAAACGAGTGTTTAAAGCTGTCAGTGCCAGCTTTGCCATGGAATATTGACACTGACTTTACTCTTGAACGCTGATCGCATTCAGTTTCATTGAAAGCTTTTATTGCCAGTTTCTGAATTGAGTACCTAATGAAGTTTAAGTGTCCCCATGAGATTTATCAGCCGATACTAAAAAGTTGTGATACGCTCACTGGCATACATGTTCTTACTGATTAAGAGCCCGACAAAACTATCGGCCGATAGAATGTCTGCAGCCTGCGGACTGCTCTTAGATTGGTCAAACTCGGCTTGAATTTTGAATTTTGAGTGGTTACATCAAAGAAATCACCTTATGTAGAGTTTACTAGTTCCTCATTCAAATATATATTATATTATCTAATCTAATATAAATAATTATATTTATCTAGTCTATTTAAGTATGTATAATATCCAATGCAGTGCTGATATGTGGACGTTGTAGCTCTCATAACAAATGGGTGAAGGACAATGTTAGATGGTATCTTGTACTATATTACCTACTCCTGTAGATATAGCGGTTCATTTCGATATTACGTTAAGAAACGTGAAAGGAAATATAATATCACAAACCTCGAAAACAACCAATTACATAATATTAATTAGATTACTTTTTATTGGGTGCACGATCGGACCTTTTGTAATAACCCTATAATCAACAGTATACAATTCCGTCGCTTTTCGAGTCTGCCTGTAACTTAGGGAAGGATTATTTGTAAAATGCAGTTATATATAAATTATTTCAATGACAGACAACGCAAAACCTCAACCGCTGGCTCTAGAACCATGTTTTCACAAGAATTTAAACGAGCTGAGTCCAAAATAGAATTTTAACGAAATATCCCTGAAAAAAGTTAAACAGGGCTTAAAAACTTGAAATTTTCATTTAAAAGTCAATATTAAATTATTTATTCTTATTCTTATTTTTAAATTCATGCCTTGACTGTAGTAAAGAAATCATATTAATTATTATACTTTGAAATAACATATTAATGATAGTTTTTGTGTAATGCAAGCTTGATTTTCACAATATTTTTCTTAACGGATTCACTAAACAATGATGAATTCGTGATGCGTAAAGTGATTAATCATTAATACTCTCAATAGAAATTATAACTGAGATTTATCTGCAAAAGAAGATTTATTTAAACCATTACAATTTTCCGAGCTAGACTGGCTTTTCCGGATCGGGTATTTAGAGATTTCCGTTTCGATTTCATTTCTGTACCGCAATCTCCTTCAAAGTGAAATTTTAATAAAAAACGCGACTCGCCCCAGCTTTGCACGAATGGAACATTTTTATTTAGAATAACGAAAATATTATATATGAGGTCTAACTATTCATACACGAAATATTTTCTGGGAATCATCTAACGGCTATAAAGAAGCCATTTCAAGGGATTTTTATCTGAGTAAATTTTTATAAAAAAATAAATAATTTAAAATTACTTGACCTACAAAATAAATACTAGCTCCTTATTTTTGCACATCCATTACGCTAGTTTACTACGTCGCATTAACCTACTGTCATTGTTAGAATATGGGAGTAAAGATTTTATGTAAAACGTCTCAAAAAAATTTAGAAATATAATAATTTCGTAAAAAAAAAAAGATAATTTTTTTTCGTTGCTGTGGCGACTTTACGACTTATAGAAGTTACTCTTAAAATATTTCGTACATGAAAAGATAGACCTTATATTATATACTAAAAACTTACACAAGGCCAAATCGGTCGAGCTATTCATAGTATGTAGAAGATAGTATAAGATTAGATTTATATGGAGGTATTCAAATTGTTTTAGACTCGTGTTTAAATCACCAAGAAGCATCCAAGCTACTGTTACTCTATTGGAGCATTTGCATATAATTATGAAAAAAGGCGTGCCTGAAGAAATAGAAACAGATGTATTGCCAATACTGTATTATGCCCTGGACAGTAACACCTTCCAAATCCAGGTATGTATTTTTTTCTCCTCGATAAAAGTTTGTTTACTATCTGTGAATATAAAATCCTCATGACAAATCCATTAATTACTGGACTTTTCTATCTTTTTATGTTGATAGGCAGCCTCATTGATAGCCACGCAGAATATATGCGAATCACCTGAAAACAAACCTCTTACAACCACTATTTTGAATAAAGTGAAGGCACTGCTTGAAAGGAATCAAAGTGACGTAAAGATCATCAGCCTGATCCTCTGCTTCTTCGAAAAGACCGTTGTTAGATTCGACAGGAGCCACATCCTGGAGCAGGTGATTCCTACCCTGCTGGCTATGCGGCTCACCGACCCCGATATCGTCACCCGTGTTGTTAGTGAGTATTCTTCTGAACATACTAAAAAGAGTCTATTCATCGTTTCGTAAGGGAATCACACATTTAGCTAAGACCAGCTTCGCGTCATAATTAAGGTCTAGCGCAGCGATCTCTGCTCTATTTGCGAATACCTTATATGCGAAAGCCAGTCATTATTTTTAATTGAAGCGAATTAACATGTTTTTCATTAATTTTTCTATAATTATGTCTTTAGACGATTACACGTAATTATTACAGAACTCTACAAGAATTTGCTCTTGGAAAGGAAATTCGGATTAAACACAAATGTGATGGCAACGAAAATGATACCTTCGCTTGCTCCACAAACTGTTAACCCAGCGCTGAACGTCGACCAGTTTACTAACCTGATGGAGGTATGTTTTCAGAGAATGAATACTTCACTGTACTGTACTGTACTGTATAACCTCGGTAACATGAATTAATGTTATGTTTATGACACCGTGCGTTCAGATCCTGTACGACATGTTGGAGAGCATCGATCGCCAGCAGCGCTACAAGCTCAAAGCCGATAACCTCGCGCTGCCGAGCCCCGAGAACCGCCGGCACAAGCTTCGGCACCAGATGTCAACGGATAACATGAACGCACCACCTTTTAACATTCCCAATTTAAGGGTTGAACGTAAAACGTCCTCCGCTGAGGACATGGCACGTAAAAACTCTATGACAGCGCAACCGCCACCACCGGCTACTAGTGCTAGCGGTAGTGTTGGTGGCTTTAAGAGTAAGCATGATGACTTTCCAACCTGTAATGTAAAGGGCACTGCCAGTCAGAGAGTATTAAACAAACTTTCTTCAGGCACCGGGATTGGTCAGTGGTTCTTCGGCTCGAGTAATTCTACCAGTAACGACAACAATTTCCTTCGCGTGTCTAACGCCTTTCCTAATCGCCGTCTCTCAGACAACACTTTGATGACGCCTAAGATAAAGATCGCGCCATCGTGTGCCTCTTCGCCTGGCGGCACCCCGGGCAGCGCCTCTGGACTGCCCACGCGCCGCCACTCCAGCATCGGGCCACAGGAGCGCCGCGGCTCGGCCGTCAACCTGTCACCGCCGACCGTAAGTTGCACACGTTCAAACTCTTTATGCTTGCACGCTTGTTTTTGACACAGATAATTCTAATAGTATGTGCCTACATAATATGACCTACATACATACACTATTAATGATTTAAATTTAGTAGCTTGGAACAGGGCTTCTAGTGTATACAATGGTATGTTGTTGGAGTAAGGGCACGTGGTGATGAGGGTAGTGATAGTGAACGTGGTTATTTCAGCAGGCCCACCAGTACAGGGGCCGCGGAGGCGGCTCAGGCTCGAGCCTATCCGTGCCGTCAACGTCTCAATGCGTTGTAAGTGATGTGATCGTACGCGCACGCCTGCCTGGCTGCGTGTCCTCCCTGATCCTCTTTTTGAATGTGGAATTGTCCAGCTTTACATTGATGTGGTTCTGTTATCTTCTGCGGTCGTGTCTTCTACCCACACCGACTGGGACAGATAGTATTTGATATTTCATCACATTATCATTTTGCATATGCACGTGGTTGGAACCGCTCACCGCATCGCATCAATGCTAATCCTTCCAATCCTGCGGGACGCCCGAACAAACACCAAACTTCAAGAAATAATGAAGTGCTGCATGTCCGTTACAGTTGGCGACTTAGTAACTGTCGCGAAGCATGAACGCCAGTCCGCGTTGAATGTGTCGTTGAATGCCATGCTGGGAGGGTAGCTCCTCCCTCCTCTGGTGAATGCTACTGTTTCCATTCTGATCATTGTTCGGGTGTGTACCTGCAGACACGTCGATTCCATTGTCGCACCTTTTCCAAATTAACCCGGTTATACAATTTCAGGAAAACATTTACGAATTACTAAAAGAAATTTCAATATTTGTCACTCCGCGCTATCAATTGGCATTACAAATCGGTAAATGTACTTCAAGAGTACTGCAAAACAATGTATATCCAACAGTTCGGCAGGTCACATAGGTCTTCTTATGTGTTGAATGTGTTTATGTGACGGAACGCTACGCAAGTAAGGTAATCATTTGTTCATTCATGTCAAGGCTCTAAGCCATGTATTACGTATTCGCTGTCTCATTTACTGTTGCTATTTGTTCTTCTTCGCAGCTTGCACGGAGCATGATCGTGAGTATATGGTTCCATTCTACTGTTCGCCGCTGCGGCTCGCAGCAACAATCATTGATGTTTCCGAACTGTTATTACTATGTATAAAGTACACTAAGATGTTGCCGTTACTTAAATATTTTACTTCTAACATGATTTCACACTTTATTTCGAGTTTTTAGCTTTAATACAATATTATCTGGCAACATCTGCGTGCGAGTATTTCGCTGTAGAGTAGATCCGAGTAATATTGATTCACAAGAACTTTCACATGCCCACCACGCTTTAAAACGCTAAATATTGACGTACGTATCTAATTAAATATAAGGCATGCTATAGTTGAATATTTATAATATAGGCTAAGAATAAAAATTGTCACTTTGAACAAACTTAAATTCATTAAAAAAAAAACAATTCTTGTAAAAGCTATTCATATATTTATTTAGGTGGTTTAGCGGTGACGTAAGTATTAGCTAGAAAAAAAACATAAATTAAAAATACCTCATTGAATAGTATTATAATAATTATTATCTCGTTTATGACTTGTACCTTGTTCGCTTAATTTTGTATTGATCAATATAATATAATCTACCTGAATTAAAGATAACTAAGTAGAGCTGAAAGTAGCCTGTATGATCATTGTGTCCATTAATTGGGTCATACCATAAAACCAACTAGGTTGATGATTACAGGCACTTTATGCCATTAATGTAATTTTAGAATCAGTATACAATCATATCATGTTAAAATCTGTACTATTAGATACATCTCTGCCTAACCCTTCGGGGATAACAGGCGTGATGTTGTGTTTCTTTACATCGTAATAAATGGTAGAAAACATAACAGATAAACAAATTTTTTTTCAAGATTCAAGATTCTTTATTTTGCATGAAATATGGTACATGATGGTCTTATAAAATAAAAGGTTTCACACATTTCGCTGACTTCCTTCAGCAAGCAAACTTAAAATTAAAATACCTAGCACAATGTACTCTTGGTTTAGGTACCTAGTACTAGTTAAAAATTTAACAAAATGTAATAAAAAATAGAAAATTTATTCATACCTGTATAGCAATTATAATCGATTTTATCCCCTATTATTTCAGATTATACCACATATTAAACATAATAATTCAATTTGATTTTCTTCTTCGTTCCACACCTATCTAAAAAACTATAAATTATTATACATTTACCCACGATATTTATCTGCAAAGGAACCCAATCTAATAGTTATCAATTAAAACTTTGCATTCTTTGGTTTGAGATCCACAAATCCATCCCAGATCCAGTAAAGCCATCTCATAACCCCGTCTTCCAAATTTCAATGTTCCCATTTTTCACAAACTCCCACCGCCAAGCCACCCATGAATTTCATCTGAATATTAACATATTTCTGCTGTGTAGGGTGGCTCCATGCCAAACACATCATCGAGCGTACCGTTTCTGCTGACATCATCAATGCAATCCATTCGCTCGCGCCGGCCCTCGGCCGCCAGCTCGCAAGGCTCCGGACTTCTGCAACAGATCAGCAGTGGCATGGTAAGGCACCTACCGAGCAGCGCTAGGCACCACTCACACGCCTCGACCTCGAACAACTGGAGCATCCAGGGTGCCACCGCCGCCGGGTACAACGCGCTGCATCACACCGCTATGGCTGTACGAAAATGTCCTTCTCTCAATATAACCCTCACGCGTTAAATACCGCCACCAACAAATGTGTAAAACCGGAGAGCGTACTAGCCGTAGGATTCCCCGCGTCTCTCCGGCAGCTTCGTGTACCTGGCCCCAGCGGCCCACCGACTAGGGTGATCCCCGTCCGGTCCCTTGATGTTTAGTAGTTTATCTTATTATATCGATGTTGTTTTAAGTATTACCATATATTAAATTTAGTTGCAACTACTTTCTTAGAAATAAAAACTTGTTTGTTTTCCATGCTGTCTATCAATATTGATTTTTGTTAGATTGTGAAAGCGTAAGAAATTGAAAGAGTAATCAGAAACGCGTGGGATTTCCACAATTTTTAAGTCGAAGCCGACGTCACTGATTTGATGAATAAATCAGTTCACCTATGTATAAAGAATGTCAGTAAAGGTGTTATGTGGGACAACATGTGTAAGCTTTAATCAGTATAATGTGAACATATCACTTTGGGTGAAGAAAAGAGGTTTGATGATGTCCATTTGTAATAAAATTTAAGAGTTTATAAATTGAAAAACTTATTATAACAGTATAATGTTACCAAACTGATAGTATACAGCAAAATGTTGTATAGAGGTGCTGTGATATGGTATTGTTATATTTATTAGAAACTAAAAACTACTTTAAAGTAGTAATAACTCTTTCTGTTATTGGCGTTAACATATTTATCACTTTATGGCATTGGCATTTGAGAAATCGTTGGCTATCAAAAGTGAGACGACTATGTGCCAAATATATAATAATATTGAAATAATGCAAGGTGCCACTCAGTCGCATGTGTCGGCGGAGCATTCATGAGAGTTAGCTAGGAAGTAGAACAACAGTGTGAACCCGAGTGTGAGGTACCGGACTACCGGGCTGTACCGCCCAGCCACTGCGTGTCGTCGTTCCGATACTTTCTTACGTTAAGAACTGTTTTGTAATCCATATCGAACCTTTCCAGTAGGCAGGTACTCTGACAAAACTGTAATGTTATACATGCACAAGGTGCGGTAAGGATAAATCGTTTATATTATATTTTTTTCCATCTATGCACTGATTTGAAATACCTGCAAGTTTTATGATTGTTGGCAATGTATGATAATTTATTATTTCAATAATTACCTGTATCTAAAGCTCTCGTCTCAGATAAGCATTTAAATAATGACTGAATAAGTTTTGTAAGAGGTTCAGCATTGCCTGGCCTACTTAATTTATTCACTAATAAAAATCAACATTGGCTATTAAATTCACAACAGAGCGTGCGTTAAAGTTACCCGCGAAACAAACTAATTTTATTGAATCCTACCTTCATTGTTGTACAGTCAGCATTATAAATTATGTGTTTAAAGTGAGTGTGGAGGTATTTTGTGCCGAACACACTTTTGGTTCTGAATATTAAGGCGTCAGTAAACCCACCCTCTGTAAGCTTGAGTACATATTTTAGTTTGCTTTTCCGGCTTATCGGTACGTGTTGTGTAGTGTTGAGGATTGTATTCTCCGTAGTCGGGTTCACGTAGCTGCTAGTGGTGTTGGCGAGACCGGCTCGCGTAGAGTAGAGTAGTCTAGTGACTAGAGTAGCGTAGCGGGCGGGCGGGGACCGCGCTGCCGGCGCCGTGGCGGCGCGAACTCCCGGCCGCAACCACTGATATGGCACGCGCTTTGTTTTAATGTTTTCTTTTATTATGGTTTCTTCCAGTACCAGCTGTTTTCCGGACGTACATAAAGAGAATTTGATATACGTTAGAGCCGCGTAGCGTAAACCGAGCCCGGGTTGGCGCCCTCGACCTCGCCTGCGCCTGCGCCACTCGCCGCCCGCTTGCGCCTCGCCGCTGCACGCGCTCCTCTAATACATGAGATTCTCCTTCTTAAAGTAAATTATTCGTTTCAAATTTCTAAATCATTTGCAATAAATCAATAACACCAAATTAATAACACATTTACTATCATATTATTATCAGTGTTATACTTCGGCCTAACAAACAATTTTCAGAAATCTTTCGGTAGCATCTCACAAATTTTCTTTTAAAATGCATGCTGACTGTCAATACGCACTTTTATTGATCTACGAAGTAACTTCAACAACAACAACAACATACACAATGATGACCTTCGGGTGAAACTGTTCTGTTTTGTTTGGTTTCTTATTATTATCATAGTGGTTCAGTTGCGAACTCGCCCGTAACGTCGAAGTTGAATCAGAACTGGAAGAACTCAAATGCTGCACGTCACATGTCACGATTATTACTTTAATACCATGTCTATATTTGGCACAGTTACTTGCACTTCTTAACAACACTACAGCTTAGTCTATGTGCACATTTATACACTCTTTTATTTAAATATTATTTGAACACATTAGTTTCATTAGATTTCAGATCGAATACATTCAGGCTTGTATAAACCGGTACAAAAATACTAAAACGTTAATCGACTGTTGCACTTATCAACAATTTAATTCATAACATTAAAGGGAACGTAAAGTAACTAAATCAAATACTAATTTGTTCAGATAAATATTAAAATTGAACAGCTATTTGGCACCGATAGCTGAGATTTCTCGTTTAGCCTGATTACGTTGGCCGTAAGTAAAGATTGTAATATAGAGTATTCGAGTATGTATTATGCTCTATTAGTAAAGTTAAGTAAATGAGATTTTTTGAAATGTGATAGTATTTCGTGAACGTTCACCAGTTGGTCCAGTACTCTAATAAGGTGCCAAATTAATTAAAAATAATAATATATGATCGCGTTGGAAATGATAATTCACGCGACAAAATATATATCTTAAATTAAATAATTTCTTCGGAAAAAAAAACAATTGCATTCTTAATATACGGTATACCGTGTGTAAAGCTAGGTATTTTGATTGCTGTTGGAACAGTTATCGCCTCAACAAAGTTGTAGCAATTAACTTGTGCGAACTAAGATGACGTCGAGTCGTCTAGTCTCCACAATCTTTAACAAAAACGGTCGTTTGATCAATTTAATTGTTTTCAAAATTCCGGTAATAAAATTAGTAAATGTAAATTATTCGAAAATTAAATCTATCAAAATTAAAGGGTTACCCCACTTTTCTATTCAAGAAAATGTAAGGAAACCTTGACAAATATTTGTAAAGAGAGAGAAACGACTGGCACGAAACACAGAGAAGACACATCATTAGATAAAATAAACTCAAGAACAGTAACTGCAGTGAGCGTATTGCCACTTACACATTATTATATTCTCTTGAAACAGAACTCGCATACTTTAATCTATTTGTACTATAATCTCTATATTGCTTACATAAATTGTATTATAATATCTACTCATTTTAAATGTAAAAGACGCTGTAAAATATAACAAACAATCAAACATAATATATGAATTATGTGTGCATAATGTTTCGTTGAATATTAAAATGTGAAGGCATAGTTAGGTAACTATTAAGGAAGTCCAGAAAGTGAGAAGTAGATGTAAGCATGATAATTATATAGTAAGATTTATCGTATTATACCTACATATTATTATGATATTATAATTATTCTAGTTTTAATATAATTATTATTATTGTGTTGTGAACTTAATAACTTTATTCTCAAAAACCTTTGCCTTCATTTTTATTGATATAGTATTTAAATGAATATATAAATGATACATATATGTTCAATATTATATATGCAGGGCTGTATGAGGTAGGCACGAGACGGCATACGCTCAGTACTTTGCAATCGCCAGAAAATCGTAGTTGTTATGAGTGGCAGCGGTGAACTATTAATATTCATGAAACAATGCTTAATGCTAGCAAGCGTCTACTTTTATTTTCGTTTTATCAAGTTTATGATAGCATGGGGCGTAAGTTAAAAAGATGCTCATTTCAAGTTTAGCGGTTTTGGGAAAACCGATCACGAAATTATGATATACCATACTAATAATTCTAACTACCTTAATTATGACAGAATGTAAGGATCCTTATAGATCGGTCAACAGGCTGCTGGGATCATGTGTATGGGCAGTACATATCAATTAACAATTTTGATTTGAGTATTTAAATCTCAAATTAAACTTAACTATCAAATAATAATGACATACCATAATCATGCAGTGAGCTTAAAGATTAATAATAAATTGCGCTTGATATTATAAATCAAATTAAATTAAACCAAAATACTTGTCAGAGAGAGTTTTGAATATTGAATGATGAAATGCAAAATCTTGGCATATTGTCGAAGATTATAAGGAAAACAGAAGAAATATAATAATCAATTGGCACATTCGTTTATAACTGCGAATGTTTAAAATTAATATAGAAATAATAGGTGGACATAAATAACTAATTCTATAAAGCTTTTCATACTAGTTAGATTATGTGTGCCCGTCTCCACCCTATACGTTCGTGTGCACATTTGTGGCCCTCCCTCCGCCTGGCAACGTTAATTCCGACAGAATTAGAAATTCTAAGAGGCGTTGTGTGTTGTGACGTTTGCTCAGTGTTAGTAATGTGATATAATTTTTATGTGTGCCCTGATTCTATGATGATATTCATATCAACATTCACTTTTTGAATTATTCGATGTGATTCTATAAAGTAGATATTAAATACCTTAATATAATATACCTTTTATGATATATAATAAATGTTTTTATCAAATAATGTGCTACCTTGTGATCTCTTTCTATAAAAATACTTCTAAATTCTTTACCTAAACTCGACTGCTCTCTTCTAAGGCAAAAGTAATTCGACAATACTTTTTAGTAACTTTAATATTTTTCGAACGGCGCGTTACATTCTTGGTTAACTTTAAGGCATAGAGATATGACATGTATCGTGTTTGAGCTTATCTGATTGGATTTAATGAATAGTTACGAAATTTCTGATTCTACTCTTGTTGAAACGAAAAGACGAAAAATGTTGCCTTAACCTTGTTAACTATTTTCGCCACGTCCCAGTTTATAGACTGAGCAGTGTCTATGCTTGTAGGTACTCTTCTTCAGAAACTGAACGTTTCTGAACGTACCACTTCCCCTTTCTACCGTAATACTACATGTACCGACCTCTAGGGTCCCTTACCACTTTGATGTACTTAGTGTTGGACAAAGTTCCATTCATATATCAATATTATATTAAAAATATACTTAATCTACATATTAAATATGGATGTTATTGTCGTAAATTGAATTAATATGATACCATTACTATAAACCTATTTACTTCCTTATATTGAATAAATACAATGTTAGTAGAGCAGACCCCCTGTTACAAATCCTGCGTAATAAAAGGAACCTTTTATACGCCATACTTATAACTTATATCAATATAACATATTCAATCTATAGTAAATGTTTAAGATTAATAATCAAATAATGTTTAATGTTATAGTGAACAGAGCCGCTCTTAGCCTCTTTGGATTGTATACGGTGTATTAGATTTCTTTCACTGTCTGTACTTTAGTTAGATCTGTAATATTATAGCTTAATATTATGTCAGTGCAGTATTATATATTAGAGTTTATGTCATAGTTTAAGTTCGCGCGAAGCTTCAGGGATTCAATAACTTCATAAGACTTTCAAAGAACTATAAAGATAACTTTTTCTTTAAATGCCGTCAAACTATGTTGGATCACAGTTATCTCGATCACGTGCAGTAAACTCGTACTGCGGTTCAAATCACTGAAACACTGTATAATTAGTGAGTTAGTAAAGCTCAACGCATCAGTGAGGCGGCGCGCATTTCCCTAACACACCGCTTTGTATCATGTTTAAGTATGGAGATGTTAGCTTCTTGTTTGTGTTGTGTTTCCATTAAAAGTATGTGTACGTGGCTCTTGTAGTAAATTAAAGTAATCATAAAATGGTATTGTGGTTCGTTATTTATACCTCCTCTTTTATGATAGTATAAAATAGTAAGTGCTGTCGTTACGCCCGTGATCACTTGTGAGTTATGAATCAGTGATGTATTAATATTGTAGTTATCAGTTACGGCAAGTTTTATGGTTAATACATATTTATATATATATATATATATATATAGATATGCCTCGTTGCTGCCTCGCTCCTGTTCTATTGGTCACAAGCTGACTGCTGAGCATGAGGCCCTGGGTTCGATTCACGGGTTGGTTGATCACGCAAAGTGTTATTAAAATTTTCCATCAGAAATTTCTCAGTAGCAGCCACGAAGTCTGAATTTGTGGCCGGTGGAAGGCAATAGGCTTGCCCGCTATTACATGGGATGTAAACATGACTTTCGAAATGTGGGTGTACGAATGGGTACACGTCTGCTTAACACTTCGGGAATTACGCGAGAGATGTTACGTTATGTTATCTATCTATAATAAATAAACAACAAAAGCCACATATGTATGTGACGGAGCATCACTTGAGAACGACTGGACCGATTTAGCTGTTTTATTGTGTTGTTAATTGTCTGGACAAGGTTTGTATGAAAGAAAATTTAGGTATAAAAAAACTGGTACACATAGCTCCATTAAGTGGTTACCCCCCTAAAAGACATGTGCGTTCAAATTCGTGATAGGCCATAAAATATATTTCAAAAATATTTTGTTAGATCATGTATGAGTATTACGTTTGTACGCTCTGGCAAATTTGAAGCGCAATCAGTAATTTTGATAAAAAAGAAATTACTGTAGTAAATAAATTGACAGGTGAAAAGTTTTTTGATGTGCATTTAAAAATAAGTCATAAATAAATAGTAATTTATGCAATTAGGCAGTGACACATATATTTATTTTGTTAAATACAATATTAGGTAATTAAATGGGGTCGAATATACATATTAATTTACTTTTTGAAACGTAACTTACCCAATGTTATTCTACCACTGGCTCTGTTATGTAAAACATTTTGAGGTTGGTATCGTTCATTAGATTTCCTCCACAATATTTTTCGACCGTCACCTGAAAGTTTTTTCGTCACTGAAGATAACGAATTGTTTTCCCAATCAAAATTAACGTATTTCTGGGCAAATCGCACTCGTTCTCTTCGATGGTCTTCCGCTAGACAAATTTTCTTTGTAGGTCGATAATTGTGAATGTTCGCTGCGTGTAAATGTCTTCGAACCATGAACAGAGATATTCCATACCGTTGCGAACTGTAACGAGTGGATGTGAACGTAGTGTGAACCCTAACAATATCCCGATGGCGTTCAGGTTGGTCCGTCAGTAGTCCTCCGACCCATGGACCTTGTCTTAACATCGCCGGTTTCTTGGAATCTTCGCACCCATAAGCGCACCGTTTGCCTAAGCATAGAAAATAATGGTTTTAAATAAATTATTAAATACCACTTGCAATATGCCGTAACTAACTCACCAAAAAAGCCGGAGACCACAAATAATATTATAAATGCTATGCCAAGCTGTCTTGCAATTCCTTTTATGCTCACATTTTGTTCATACTGGAAAACTATTTCTGTTCTCATAAAAATAGAAATCATTTTAATAAATACTGGGTACGATTGTACCTAGCTACAATCGTACCCAGTATTTATTAATTAATTAAAACGACGAAGACTAAACGACTAGTCGTTTAGTCTTCGTCGTTTTAATATTTATTAAACGTTGTGGTTCTAACTAGAGGGGTTTAAATTTATAAAGAAAACATAAGTAACTAAATTAATCAATAGCCTCAAATTATAACATCTATCGATTAGACAGAGACCTAAAGATAAAGTGACTCGGACGATAGTAGATAACAATTTCATCGCAATTAATATGAGCTCGCTGTCTAGTTCGTCAAACCGGTATGGTCGGTGATGCGATAGTACGGATCCAAGTCGAAATAATGAACTCCTTTTGAAGTATTCTTTAGATTATTCGTAACGAATTTAATTTTGTAGCAGTGTAACATTTTAAAACTTGAGGGATTAGCACATACTGACGCTGTGTGTACGTGCACTTAATCAATAGTAAATTGCACCCATACGAATCCGGGGCGGGTCGCTGGTCAACTGCATAAAATCGTAAATTCATTCATTCACGTGCAGAAAACGTATAGCTCATACGACTGGCTCTAGAATGAGATTATACTCAAGAGTTCCCTTTGCAAACGAAAGCGAGCTCTAAAGAAAGATTATCACTATAAAAATGCATCCGCTAAAGTGTTAAAATAATAGATAGGACCTTGAAAGGTTGCAGTTTTCTATGAAATCAGAGGGTAAGACCTGTTAGGGTTCTTATGTAGGTATCAATTACAGGTATACACAACATTCTCTTAAGTACAATATAGCTATGTTATAGTAAATTTAAAGAAATAAAATAGAAAACAAAACATCTTTGACTTAAACTAAAGAAGAGATCAAAAAACTGACTTACACTAATAAACACAAAACAAAAGACAAAATAAAAAAGTATCCAAGTAAAACTAATGAGAAACTAATTATAGCCGTTTAAATGTCGGTTCAAATAAAAAAAATGCATTCGTTGTTATAGTACATGCATTGCTGCGTGCTTTCGTCGTTACATCATTCGTTATTGCAATTTTTCGGCGCTCTGTGTTATTCGACATATTATTTCGAGGTCACGTAGCGCACTTCCCTAATATATTTTATATTTTAAATGCCTATAGATACCCTACTACCTACTTACAAAGTTGGTACTAACCTGCGTCTATTATAGAAGGTAAGGGTAAGTATCTAGTTTTTGTAGAACAATAATACCTACTAAAAGATTAAGATTAGGTGACCGAAGAAAAGTCGAATGGATTTTGAAGGATTGAGTATATGGCTGGAAATAAGTGAATACTAGTGAATTATTAATGCTATAAGGAATACAGGAGCAAAATATACACGTTGTTGATTCTAAATAAAGTGGGATGAAAACAAGAGTTTATATTCCAGGTCTCAATTTATATCTCTACGTAGGTAGCTTCTTTTCTTATCTATAGGTACAAATAAATAAAAAATGAAGTGTATGTTTGTTATATCAAAATAACTGCTTTTACTTAATGCATATTAAAATATATATGGCACTTATAACAAAAACACATTTTTTAATTTTTTGTCTGTCTCTCTGTTTTTTCCGGCTAATCCCCAAAACGGCTGAACCGATTTTGATGGGACTTTTACAGGCAGATAGCTGATGCTATAAGGTCTAACATAGGCTACTTTTATTTTAGAAAAATAATTAGGGCTCCGTGCAAAAAAAAAAAAACCCTTGAAATTGGTAACAAAATTCGATTCAAAATGGGAAGTAATTTTTTTTATAATAATTTCACGCGAAAGAAGGTCGCGGGCAACAGCCCGTAATATATAAAATGGCGCTAATCTCCGAAACCAGCCAACCGCTTTTAATGTTTGTGAATGTGTTTAAATGGTCACAGTTGGAAATATTGGATAGTTTTGGACCCAATAGGTTGCGCCGTGTGGAGCAGTCGTGTTCGGGTCCCGACCCACGATATAACGACGATAGTAACGATATAAATATAAATGGTGTCAGCACTGAATGTCAAGTATAATATCACAATTATCACACTCCGATATGCAGGTACCTACCTACCCCCCTGAGAATCATAATATTTTGCGGTAAGTACTAACATACATGCCTGTAATCTCTGAAAAATGTACCTATAGTGCACACTCCAGTCGTGACTTTGAGTCCCAAGCAAAAAAGGGCTAGCCTATTATTGTCACCAACCGAGCACTAATCCAGACTCCGGTCGGCTAGTTTCTCATGGAAAAACCCAATAACACTGCACGATCTGGGAACCGAATTAAGGACCTCATGCTCCAATGACAGTAGACCACCGACGAGGTGGTACTACTACTTTATTTGCATTACCATCACTACTACCGCCATCTATCACGTCACACACGAACTACGCATCACAACGACATCTACCTATACACGACCACACTGTCAGGTCTAAAGTCCTCTCTTCTCAATGAAGAATAAGGACCTTTACAGTGAAATCGAATCACCACTAGCAATGTTAAAAAGCTACTATAGTAGTTTGTTTTAGCATGACAATATCGGACATTGACTTTCCCTGATATCTCTTTACACGAACTGAAACCATAAACCGTGTACCGGTACTTATCGTTTCTTCTGGTAATGTTCAGGAACACAATCAATGTCAATTCAGGGTCTATTAACAGGATTATATATGTTTTTTAAAAGAAGAGATTCAATAAATGTATGTGGTTCAATGACCGCTATTGCCATGCTAAAACACAACTACTATACTTAGTATTTAGCACGATATCTACAAGTTCAGGATGTAAACACTGACGCTTTGGTTTATTACAACCCGTCTTAAATAAGCCCAAAATGAATACACGAGTTACTAATACTTGACTGTGATAATTTTACTCAAAGAGCGATTAAAATATTTACGGGTCTCTAATCCACGTTATTAATATCTACAAGGTATAAAAGTCATTTCAAGGTTTCCCTACCTTGATATGAACAACTAATCATCCACAATATTCTATTCAAAGACACTATGACAATTAAGAATTTAATTAAAAAGCTACAGCTGTTCCAAAATACCATTTAGTATCGCAAATGTCGATGCCTTCTTAATTGTTCACCTATTTACCTTACAATGCACATAACGACAGTAATTAGAATGTATTTTGAATTATCGTGCTACCTTTAGCTTGAAACATATAAAATACCTTTAACCATAAAGACATGATCTGCAATTTTTGCTTGGCAGTTTGCTGAACTGGGCCTTTTTGGCGCAGCCGTGAGACACAATGTTATCTCCTTTTTTTTTGTTTAGTTTTACATTTTTATTGTATTTTAAGATTTTTTTTTGTGCTTTTTGTGTGCACTTGTGGCATGGGTCAAATAAATATGTTTTGTTCTTCTTCTCCTTTCTTCAATTTGCTGACTTTCGTATTCTTTCGTGCCTGTAGCTACAAACCAGAGATGTTATGGTATGTGGTATATGGTATGATATTTCGGATCTGGATATGGATATGGATATAGGAATAAAATTATATCGGTTTCAGATACGGTTACGGATATGTAATTATTGCGGATTATCCGTTAGTTTCGAATAGTTTTGGTTACGGATATTAGATAGAAGTAATATATAAATACAAATAGTATGCAATAATTTGGTTTTATTTATAGGTTTTATCTAGTCTAGGTAATCATTTGGTATTATAATCAGAAATAACAAACAAACTACAAGATTCACGTGGCGCGAGAGCGGTGAAACAAAAACCTGTCGAAACATGTCGTTTTAATTAGGCTCCGCCCTTATACAAAACTATCCGAAACTTGTGAAACGGATACGGTTACGGATATATTTTATTTCGGATATAATCCGATAGTTTCGGTTACGGTTACGGAGCTCCATAACCTCCCTGTTACAAACTACAGAGCCCACCATACACAACAACACCCATCTAGTCGGAGGATCGTGTGCGTTACGATTGCTCCGCCAAGTTATCAAAACAGAAAAAAACTTCGCCAAAAAATTTGTCTAAATTTGTCAAAACCGAAGGTACGTAGTATTATATTATCTGTGCCGATGGGTACAAACCTAAAATTTGTCAAAGTAGAAATAAAGAAGTTATAAGGGTTTTAAGTTGGCCGCGCGAACGTAACGTGAAGGGTTGCGCGGCCATGGATATCTCAGCAACTACTTGGGTTAGAGATCTAATTCTTTTTGTCAATTGAAGACTGAAAAGAATTATAAGCTCTGGATCAATATTTTACGAAATATTCACCTTGGAAGTTATGGCACGCAATCCTCCACTTGTTGTTTCTTTATTGTTGATTATTTCTTTAAACCTTAAAACATACATAAAACATTAAAACATACATTAAAACTGTCACAAGAACAAAGGTCTTAATTTGTCAAAACTAACGATCTTCGCGCTGCCAACTTAAACCCTTATAATGGCTGGAGGACGATAAAGCATAACGCTAAAAATGCAAATCTCACAGAACAGAAAGTAATAAATGAAATATTCTTTATTTCTACTTTGATAAATTTTTGGTGTACCCTTCGATTTTGACAAATTCCGAAGTTTTTTTCTGTTTTGATAACTTGGCGGAGCAATCGTAACGCACACAGAGGATCCTCCCTTTTCTATGGGGGATGAAGAACTTTACTCCTTGTTCTTCATATCCCTAAACGTGACCTTCTTCGTTCAATTAGTGTCATATTAACATTCGTCAAAATAAAGTATGTGCATTGTTGCTTTTTGGCCATTTTTCAAGTTATTCGACTCACATCTGTCTGGTACGTAAAAACTTATTTCTTCAATGAACTTATTAAGATTAACATATCGAATAATACCGACTAGGATCAGCTATAATTGTAGTATTATTGTAAGATTGTAGCCATAAGGCTAGTCCAAACTTTCGGGATATATCTGTTTTTTAGCGATATCGCCATTGTTAAGATTCATTCACTCATGATGAGAAGCGCCTGATTTTTCAGATTCTGAACATATTAGTCTTTTACATAATAGGATTGTAATCGCAGGATTTGAAATAAAACAACAATTTTTATTTATTTATTTATTAATTCCAGAAATTACTACACATGTATAACCTTAAGAAACCTTCGCATCTGGACGTTTCGTTGACGTGTATCACAAAAGGGCACACTGAAGCGAAACCAGCTCGAGATGCGGGACGAGACTGCGTTCGTCCAATTGGGTAGTTGACACCATTAACCAATAATTCCAAGACACAACTTCTCTAAAAAATACACCTTATTTTAGGCTTAAATAGTTGTGTCATTGAGTTGATAAATTAGTGACGACAGGTTGCGCGATTCCCCCATAAATTTTGTATCTCAAATCGCGTTTTGTGTTGACAGCTCATAAAAGTATGTCAATTCATTGATTTGGTGGTGTCAATTACCGTATTGTTTTAATGACTAAGCAGCCCACGACTTCGAGCCTAACACACCTCCGTTCAATACAAGTTTGTTGACACAATCGGCGCGAGTGAATTTCAGCCCACATGTCGCGCGGAATTCGCTTCAGTTTAAAAGCATCCATTACAGAGTTTTAAAGCGTTCTACACAGTTACTATACCCCGTCTGCATAACTGTCAAAAGCACAAACATCTTTACCTTCGTAGCAATACGGGTGCTGTAACTTGTTGTCACTGACAATTCTGTCAAAACTACAGTGATCTTTACAATCATAACCATGGACTTAATATTCAAACAGGACTGAGTACTCCAAAATTCGTATCACACCAAAATGAACCATAAAAGTCACACTGTAGGTGTACTTTTGTTAGGCTATCTTAAACGATGCGAGACAGATAGACAAAACCGAGGCCGTTTGTCCCTTTCTCTCAATAGTAGTCGTAACTATCATAAAGTCTGTATTTCTTAAAAAAACGTGGGTACACGAATTAACACCGACATAGAACACAACAATGTCAGTTTCAAATATGTAATGGGTTTTCGAGAAAAACTCTTTATTTTGTACAGAATATGTACAGCTTTTATAATAGTTTTATTTCTCATAGATTATTTCTTCAGTTTTAAGTAACTTAATTTCAACATTTTTGTATTGCAAATAATAAATTTGAAATCACTTGGGTGTTGACGTGATAATCGGACACAAGTGTTCACTTTCAAAACGACTTTTACTATGTATTATAAAAAAAAAATTTGATCACCCTATTAGAAAGAGATAACCAGCCTCGGTTACAGATATCTCTCTCAGCAGGTTTTTCTGTTGGTCAAAATTACTGGTAGATAGCAACTGTTAGAGGCAAGAGCGGTTACATATAAGCATTTTTTTCGGCGCGTTTTAAGCTCATTTTTAGGCACTTTTGCCGCACTGTACGCGCAACTCGTAGGAGCGTTGACGCGCTTATAAGCTCGTATAAAGCAATTTTGCTACTGACTGAACCCACCAGTTCGAGCGAACAGGCACGCGACTTCGGTTTTTTTTTAGCGGCATATGCGTGCGCGTTTGAACACGTACTCCGATACTAGTTTCAACGCGTAAGAAATAATGCTAGTCTGAAACCGCTCTCAAATAACTGTGAAAGAACTATAGCGTCTTCCTTTGACGAACACCCACGCCAGATGCGAAGGGTGCCTAACGGTCTTATTATTTATATGTATTCCATAGTAAAGTAGGTAAATATTATATTGATTACTTTATATAATGAATCTCATCTACACAATTTTCGTATTGTAAAAAATAAAAGGATCTCTATTGCAATGTTCAACCAGAACAAATGATTAACCGCCCATTCACACAGCGGAGTCCAGTACAATATCGTCAATTCATATAAAAATTAAAATATCACTTGAGGACGGCTTGGCCGATTTGGCTGGTTTTTTTTTTATTTGTTTGTAATTCTCAAGATTTTTTTCTAACCGCACTTGTCATTTTCTTGTTAAAAATTTACACCCTTGCGCAGTTGGGACGAGTTTCCGTCACCATCCGTCTGTTTTAAAGTAAACTAAGTATTTAACTATCAGCAGTTTCATACTACAAAGTTTACAAGTAATAGGTCTTACCTCAAAGCTACAATCTCTATTCCACGATAAAATCGCTTTTCAATTTTGCTACATGTATACAAATTAGTGGTCATGACTATACAGACACCGCGATTCTCTTGCCTGTAGAAGATGGCATCTAGAACAGTACTGACTATCGCCGTGTGAACGGGGCCTTACGCCAATAAGCGAGTCCTGCTACAGAAAGGCGTACCGAACTTAAATAATTATTCGGTGCCACTACATAAATAATGAAATACAATTATTATTAGTAGAGACCGGATTATATCCCAATTCATATTTGCATATGCAATCTTAATGAAAAAATCAACTATGGCTGTTTTAAGAAGATAATGCATATTGTAGCTAAAATGGGCTAATCATGCATTTTTGGGCATGTTTCCTTTAATTTATTTTAACTGTATCTAACTGGAAAAATTCATAAATGTGCCACAGTTGATAGTCCAAACACTTTAATTCAAATAGTGCCCATTAATCTCAGTGAATGTAGAACGACAGTTAACAAATTTTAAAAATATTTAAAGAACAGCAGGCTCAATCGAACTCCTGGTAATTTGGAACAGTATCGATTTATTAAAGTTTTCAGGAACATGCATTCATGATATGGAATGTGCATTAATGATGCACAGTTGCATGCATATTTCGATGATTTTAAGATAATCCAGTCTCTAATTATTAACTATTCTTAACTCAGAGTTTAAGATATTTCATGACAGGAATTATTTTCAGAATAAATATGTGATTAAATGTCGACAATATTGATGATTATTACCTGATTAAACACAGAATTAAGTACCTAATACACATTAAGAGTTCTTATTATAACAATAAACACCGATTTTAACTGTTGATATCTATGGATATGGGTAATTGTTCCAGAACAATATGGTGCTACAACCCGAATTTCGGCCATAATGGTCAATCGCAGCGGAGTCTGGTAGTGGTGGTATTATGTTGGGGTCGACTTCCAGTCAAACCGCATGCAGCTGAATACCAGAATTTTCGATGAAGCCAGTTGTACCTCCACAACCCAGTTAGTACTGGGTAATACCCTTGGTAAGACTGGTTGTCAAGACTTTCTGGCCATTGAATACTTATAACGACTGTCAAAGATCTACAAATAACAGTCGGGACCAACTATTTAACGCACTTTCCGAGGTACGAAGGAAATTTGGTATGTAATGGATGATAATTCGTCCACGGATCGACCTTGACAAGCGCTGCTTAACCTTAAACATCGTCCCGTGCAGCTGTTGTGATTAGACACGAGCTCCATTTCGAGGCGAGATATTATTTGAACAAATGTCCAGAACAATCACTGCTACAAATTCCTAAGTGTAAACATTAATGTTTGTTGAGTAATATTATTATAAGATAGACACAGAACCTATGGTATCTTAACCTACGAGTCAAGCCAGACGGGGCGTTACCGGTGCGAAACCGCGCGTCGTAACAAGTCGTTCATATTCATAAGTAAAACGACGCCGCGTCAATGCTCAGGCGTCGCAACGTACCGACAACGCATCGTGGGGCATCACTATTTGTTGCACAGAGTTGGTACTTGACTAACATCCAGAAGTTAAGTTAGCCAACGATCAATAGAGCGTAGTATACTAGGTTTTAAATTAACTAATTGTGTTCAAAACACAATGCTACGCTCCAAAACAAAAATAGCTGATGTGAGCAGCATCAGCTATTTTTGCTTTGGCTGTCAAACTCAAATGGGACTGGGCTGGACATCTGCCGCATATCAAGCTGTGGGCCAAATTAATACCAAACTGTTGCTCTGATACATTAAGGCGGGATCACGGCAGGCCGCGAAGGAGATAATGGGAAAAACTGGGTATGTTCCTGTAGAACTGGAAGAAAGATGCACGGGTTCGCGAGGTGTAGAAGGAGTGGAGAGAGGCCTTAGCCCAGGACTGCCACAGAATATCTTTATTTTTGTTTTTATTTTTTTTGTTTTAATAACCTGTACTGTCTTTAATAATGGATACTGAATCCAATTCTATTTTTACGTTTAAATCTATGGTCTAATGCTCTAGTATGGTTATGATGATATAGTAAACACCAAGAATATCTGAAAACATATTATGGCTAAAGACTATTGAATATAATTAGTAAGTTACTACATTGTTTCTATCTGTTGACAATTATGTTTAATGGGTATTTTACCATAATAAACCTGGGGATTATCTGTACTTATACATTTACGAGATTAATTATATACGGTTAATCATTATTATAATAAACACTGAATTAACTGTAAATTATTATTAGATACCATAAAGAATATATTAACGAATAAATATATACTATATAAATGAAATACTTAATAAATATGTCAATAAAATAGTAGAAATATGTCATAAATATCAATATGTCCCAAGAAAGTTATAATATAAAAGTTCGAGTAGGCATATGGGATAAATTTGCATCAAATATCAATAACCCTTCTGATGTTACGTGTATGGCCGCTCCATGAGCACTTATAGTTCATTTTAGCTGTGAGTGGGATACTCGCACACACAGGGGTATCGCTCTGGGTAGCTCTCATTTAAAAGCAATATTGATATCCGACAAGAACAAACTATCATTATTATTAGAATAACACAGACTAAGTGTACCTATGGCATAGATCATTACGGTAAGTATATGATAACTCGCTTACTTAGGCGATTATTACATTCCTAATAATTTACTGCCACTACTTTATCATACTGATTACTTAAATCTTTAAAATTATGTTTTATTACAACATTAAGAGTGTAAACATTCCGAAAAAAACAATTCTACTTTGTGTATTGAATATTACAGTAGAGACCCGATCATCCGCACGAATTATTGACTTAGATCATTTAGCTTTACCCAAAAGAATAAATACCTCTTCGTCCTTTCCTTACTTATTATTAGTATTTCTGCGGCGCATATTTGAGGCGTGAATGTAATTGTTTTTGTCAATATTTATTAGAAAGGTTTGAGTCGAGTTTTTGATTGTTATACTCCTTTTAAACTTAATTGTAATATTTGGACTTAAAAATCGTATTCAACCATCCGGAAAGTCACAAATACCGTGAACCGAAACCCGGATAGTTGGGTTTCTACTGTACAATATTTAGTTTTCCTATTATCTGAATGAATGTATTATATTAAACATTGAGAGACCATTAGAAACTATGAGCCCTAATTGCAAGCTGTAATAGAACACCGTAAACTATAAAGCGAAGCTACTACTGTGGAGCCGAATATAATGGCTTACAATACGATTCACTCGTCTTCTTTCGGCGGGCCGCTACCGTTCTCCTGAGGCTGCGTTACGCTGGTTGTCCTGAAATTATATAAAACAATCATAAAAATAAATGTCTTAAAGTAATGAAATGTGCATTAAGAATATTCAATTTGAACATCCACGTTGAATAAATAAAGCAATATATCACACGATTCAATCGAATTGAAAAACTGTAATCACTGCAAGACTCAATCAAACGTATGTTTGAACTGAATGGCGTCAAAGTGAAGGGCATAGCCAACATTGGGAGAAGTCTTTTTTCAATTTTGTTTGTTCAATGCGAGTTGAAAACTATAAGTGAAACGTGTAATTTCGGGATCGGCCTTCTCTGTTTTTCTTTTCCTTCTAACTTTTATTCACTACTAATCAATTTTATGCCCAGACAGGCCATGGCTCATATGCTGAAGTGTCTAAAGCATCCCTAAAATTGCACTTTTCCGGCTTCATTCGTCAAGCGACAAATCCGAATGTAAATATATCCGTTACTTAGTAAATCCAGTCATTTAAATCTAGAAAAGTTAATAAAATATCAAAATTAGTAAAATTGTGGAGAAACTATTAAATACTCGAGACTCCTTTGAGTATTTTTCGCTATTTCTCATAATTTCGGATTCCATCCACGCCAACTTGGAAAATTCACCTTGTATAATTCTAGTACTTACCTTTTTTACCTAAGCTTCTTATTTTTTTGAATTAGGTTTTAAATGAAAACAATTTGTTTTTCAATGAAAAATCATCATCATCATCATCATCATCATCATCATCATCATCATCATCATCATCATCATCATCATCATCATCATCATCATCATCTGCCTAGTCTTTTCCCAACTATGTTTGGGTCGGTTTCCAGTCTAACCGGATGCAGCTGAATACCAGTATTTTACATGGAGCGACTACCTACCTAACGTCCACAATCCAGTTAGTACTAGGCAATACGATACCCTCTGGTAAGACTGGTTGTTAGACTTCACAGGCAGTTTTCAGGTAGGCAGTGGACTACCTATAACGACTGCCAAAGATCTATACATGACAGCCGGGACCAACCGCTTAACGTACTTTCCGAGGCACGGAGGAAACTCGGTATGTAATGTGTCACCCATCCACGGACCAACCTAGGCAAACACCGGTTAATCTTTAGGTTAAGCCACCTAAAGATTAACCCGAGCGCCTGTTATTATTAAGCATTAAGCCCGCCTCTGTACTTTTGTGCTTGAAGTGTTAAATAAATATTAAGCCACGAGCTCCTCCAATGGAAAATGTTTTGCCAAAAATAAAACAAAGGTATAAATAAATAATAAATAAAAAAGCCGTTTATTCCATATCTCTATCAGTAGAAAGAATCGATACAAATCAGAGAATCAGTTACAAATACAAATGATGTTAGTAGGGGGTTAGTAATTCTGCTTACTGTCTATTTTTAGTATGGTTGGTGTTCTTTCTTATACTATTATATATATTTCAAATCAAATGTTGTTAGTATGGTTAGTCTATTTCCTTGCGATACATAATATTCATTTCAAATGTTGTTAGTAGGGTGTAAGTAAATTTACTTATTCTACGTTCTTTAATGTTAGTATGTTTAGTCTTCCTTTGAAATATGGACCCCTTTTAGGGTAAAGGCCTCCTCCAGCTTTTTCCACGAATCCCTATCCTTGCCAGTACGTTTCCTGACACATGGATCATGTCATCAGCCCACTGTTGTATAGGTCTACCAACATTCCTCTTTCCCTGTGGACCTTCCAATCTTATGGTTTCTATGGTCCATCTTTTGTCCGTGTAACGAGTGATGTGTCCAACCCACCTCCATTTTAATCTGAGTCCATGTATGAGAGCATCACTTATTTTTGTTTTTGTCAGATTTTTTATTTTTAGCGTTGTCTTATTTTCTGAGCTTCAACATACTCCTTTCCATAGCCGTTTGGGTACATTTAATTTTTTGTTTGACTTTGTTGGTATAAATCCAAGTCTGGCAGCCGTACAGTAAGCATGGTAAGAGACATGTATCGAACACTATCTTTTTTATAAGCAAACTGTAATTTTCTTTTAAAATTTATTTCAATGTCCAAAATTTATTCCAAGTTAATTCAAGTCAATTCTTCGTGTTACTTCTTCTTCATTACTGGATTTAATGAATGATAGCTGCTTCCCCAAATATATATATAGCTGTTGACATATTCTATATTATTTCCTTTTATCACAATAGGTCCGTTTTGGTTGTTGGTCATTATCTTCGTTTTGGTCGGGTTCATTTCTAAACCAATTTCAGAGTTTTCCTGATCCAGTGACCTCACCATTTCTTCCAGATCCCTTGAGGTTTCGGCTATTATGACTATATCGTCTGCGAATCTAAGATGGTTTACGTACCGTCCATTGATTTGCACTCCTTTCTTAGACCAATCTAATTTTCGAAATATGTTTTCAAGCACTGCAATAAAGAGCTTTGGTGACAGAGGGTCTCCTTGCCTGACTGCTCGTTCGATGTTTATTTCGCTTCCTCTGACCTCTAGCTTGACCTTGCTCGTACTGTTTGTATAAATGTATTTCAATATATTAATATATTTTTGATCCACTTTTGAGTGTTGCAGTGCGTTACAGATCGAACAGTGGCGGATGAGATCGAACAGTGGCGGATGAGATCGAACAGTGGCGGATGAGATCGAACAGTGGCTGATGCTATCGAACGCTTTGCTATAGTCAATGAAGGCCACATAAAGAGGTCTATTAAACTCTCGATATTTTTCTATTATTTGCTCCAGAGTCTGTATGTGGTCCATTGTGCTGAATCCTGATCTGCTGAGCCTGCTTGCTCTTTTGGCTGAAGTTTATCAATGTCATGTGTTATTCTTTTTAAAAGTATTGATGAAAACAGTTTATATTTACTTGCTAAAAGGCTTATAGGTCTGTAGTTGCCTATTTCTAGCGGATTTCCATTTTTGAAAAGCAGAATTATGTCCGATTTGCACCATTGGCTTGGCACGGTTTCCGTATCCAGTACCATGTTGAATAGCTTTGTTAAATGTTGAGTTAGGATAGGAGCTCCTATTTTAAGAACTTCATTACATATTCCATCTGGACCAGGACTCTTTTACGGTTTTAAGCGTTTTATGTGTTCATATACTTCATAGTTTTCAACTGGCTTGATGCTGTTGGTTATTTGTTCGTCTACAATTTCAATTTCGTTGTTTTTTTTTTTCTATATTGGTCCTTATAGAAGTTCATTGCATGGTTTACAATGGCTTTTCTTGTTTTTGTTTCATCTGAGTTTTGTTCAAGTTTTAGTATCCATGTTTTGTGTGTAGTTAATTCTATGTAAGCTTTTTAAGTACTTCTAGAGGTGTTAATGTTCCTTGTGATGAACTTCTTGTCTATGTTTACTGTAGTCCTTCCTAATCGATCTGTTAGTCTCTTTATAAATTCAGCTAAGTTCTTTTTTCATGTCTTTGTTTTTATTCTTTGTATGAATTAACTCGGTGCGACTTTGGATTAGTCGGTTTGTTTCTTCGCTGAATATTTTATGTTGTCCTAGTTTAGTTTCTTTGCATGATTTCAGGCTGTGTGTTATGCTTTCTTCCAAGAAGTTGTAGTAGGTTTGGATATCGTTTGTTTCTTCTTTGTTTTCTATGCATGTTTGTAGTTTTGCAGTGTAGTTTTTAATTTCGATGTTGTTTTCGGAATGTTTGGTGTTGTTCCAAAATGTTTTCTACTCTTTATTGGGTCACTTAGCAATACTGTTGCTCTTAATAACCTGTGATCAGAAGGAAAGTGTGTGTTTAGTACTTCAATATTTGTTATTAGTTTAGGGTTGTTTTTCATTATAAAGTCAATTTCGTTCCTTGTTTCTTGGTGAGGACATATCCACGTCCATCTGCGATTCTCTTTTTTCTTGAAAAAAGTATTAATTATCGACAATTTATGTTGAAAGGCATAGTTTATAAGACGGTCTCCTCTGTTGTTCTTGACTCCAAAACCATATTGACCCAAGACTGGACGGTGTTATGTTTTAGTACTTCCTACTTTTGCATTGACGTCTTCCATCACTAGGACTTTTTCTTCGGTTAGTGCATGTGCAGTTTTAATATCTTTATAAAATTGATCAATTTCGTCTTCGGGTGATCTCTCCGTAGGTGCATAGGCTTGTATGATTGATATAGAAAAACATTCGACTTTTAATTGTAGAAGTGCTACTCTTTCAGAGATTACTTTAAAGTCAATTATGTTATTTTTATAATTTTTCTTAATTAAGAAACCCACTCCGTGTAGACCTTTAGTTTGTCCAATGTAGCAAAAAATGTAATCCTGATGCTCTTCAATATTGCAGCCCATTTTTCGAACTTCCGAGAGTCCTACAATATCACATTTAATGTTTTGTAGAGTGTGGTTCAGTTCGAAGTATTTTTCTGTGGATGAGAGCGTTCTTACATTATACGTGCATACTTTCAAGGTGTTTACTATGTTGTTGTCTTTTTTGTTATTAAGTGGAGGATGGCGATCTGATTCCCCACGAGGACCAATCGTGTTGGGGTTATAACAAAGGTATATCAAATGCTATTTATTTTAAGCTTTATATTGATTTCACACGGACATATTTCACGGTCCAATTTATTTTAGACTGATAGCTAAATCAGTCTAGAATAAATTATTCCGTGAGTTTGCTGTAAAAATTTAAATCCTTCAAGGAGTGCTGTAGCTTCCATGCCACTAGAGAAGCCTTCATAATTTTTAAAGCAGACGTGCTCAGGAATCGGCTCTTTTTTATTTTCTGCTCCAGCACAAACCATACAGTACTTTTTTTCCAGCTTTGTAGAGACATCTAGTACGTCCTATGTGAACTAAAACTTAAGAAACAAAATTATAGACGGCGCACCAAAAAAAATTGCTGTGTACGTGAAGGCAACTTTCGAGGGCGACTGATTTGATTGGTGGCGCATGGCATGTCACAGCGCGTTCATAGTAATGCAAAATCGGAGCGCATTTTTAATAAAAATATATTAAATCTTCTGAGCATATGAAAAAATACACGAAATCCTCTGAATACCAGCACGATTTTTTGTAAATTTTTGCTCAACGGACTTGTATGAAAGTCCGTTGAAAAAACTATACTATATTTCAAATGTTTTCCTCGCAAACATTGTAAATACATTATCCGTGGTAATAATTATGTAGATTTTGATTGATTTTGACTGCTGTATCCAAGTAGTAAACCAGCAGTAAACTTGTTATTCCGTTGTCGGGCCTTTAATTTTATAATTTCGATGTGTCCCTTTCGATTGTTATTTAAATCTTGATTTTTCTTCTTTTTTTCATACATAACATTACACCAAGCCTGACACACAGAGGCGTACCTAATGGTACACATTTCGCCCGTTATGTTTAAGTCCCATGTAATAAAGAACAAGCCTATTACCATTAATCGGAAGGAATACAGACTTCATAGCTGCTGTGGAGAAATTCCTGATGGAAAAACTCAATAACACTGCTCGACCTGGTAATTGAACCTTATACACAGCAGTCGCGGACGTCCTTTCATACTAATGATACATATTTCATTTATTACATACCTATTCATGTTGATGAAGCGTGCGGCCGACGTAAACCGCGTGGGGTCGTAGTCAGTGGAGTTTGCGGCCCGCTCGCGCACATAGTTGCGCATATACTCGCGGAACGCAATGCGCATGGGGGCGTTGTCCTGTGTTTGCGCTGGTACCGTGGCTGGTCGGTCATTTACAGCCTCGCGCAGGCTCTCTGTGAAACACAATACAAAGGTATAGCTAGTAAAATTTAATAATAACTTGTCAAAACGTCATCTACCTTTTAAACTATTTTCATTTTTGACGGGTAAAAGTGTTTTTAAAAACCAAGTTCATCATTTATGTACACACGGCAAAATTAAAAAAAAACTCGTGGAATAAAGATTGTTGAAGAAAAAATCAATTTCAGAATAGCATGGCTTTCACAATACTGTCCTTAACCACAAAAAATAAAACAACACAGTAAGAGAAAATAACTTTGAAAAGTTGGTAAATATTCATATATTATCTTGACAAAAATAGTTTTAATATTAAATTACATGATCAACTTCACATTAAACAAGTCTAGTAAACAAGTTCCGACAATAACAAACAGCAACAATTTGATAAATGTAGAGTATGTTACGCACCTTCCATAAATCCATTGAGCGTAGTCGGTGGCCGAGTCTGGCGCAGACACCGGCGCTTGCGCGATGGCATTCCGGAGATGTACGCATCGCTGTACGGTTCCTGAGGCTCCGCGCGCTGATTCTGTTGATCACGAGTGAATACTGGCACCCACTCTTCTCCCCAGTGCTGCAGAATCATCAACGGAGGTACCTGCATAGCGCCCGGTACAACCAAACATTAAGCAGTGCATGTGCAACGCGAACTAATACAAATGTGCCAATATTTCCGCCACTATTACGCCAACTATTGTACTCTTTTACTTTCGCGTTTCATCATTAATCGATTACGTCAACACGATATAACAGCTCCAAGTTCTTCCGACTTGAAGTAGGTGCTATTTATTCGGAAAAATTTAAATACCTTAGCAATTTAAAATTCTAATTTCGTTATTTGAACGTACGTTACTAAGAGAACTATCTACAGTTATGTATGTTTTAATTGAGTAGTGTTTCACTTTTGTGAGGTTTTGTTGAAGTATTGTGTTATTATTAGAGATCGGATATTCGGATTCTTAGTTACCTAAAGTACGTTTTTTCCTTTCCATAAAGTATAAAAGTATAGTAGCGGTTCCTTATTAAAGTATATGTTTGTCTCAGGGTCGCGGGGTTTCATAAATAATAACGTGTGTATGAAATGTTGTATTCATACACATAATAAATGTTTGTAATAATCTATTTAAAAACAGGCATTTTGAAGGAAAATATACCAGTAAAAATTACTTTAACTATTATTCAAATTATGCGGCTAAATATTTAAATAGAACAAAGTAAAACAATGATAAGAAAAAAAATCCCGTATTGACACGCACTCCATACTTGTCAACACTTAAACTTTAGGTAAATATGCAACCGAATATCCGATCTCTAGTTGTTATACTAAAATAGATAACACTTACGAATCGTATGTTCTGG
This sequence comes from Noctua janthe, assembly GCA_910589295.1. Classification (NCBI taxonomy): domain Eukaryota; kingdom Metazoa; phylum Arthropoda; class Insecta; order Lepidoptera; family Noctuidae; genus Noctua; species Noctua janthe. The sequence goes on from OU342552.1 coordinate 12,820,074, forward strand.
TCACTCGTGTTGCGCGTCGGAGTTGCAGGTTCGCTCCTTTCTTTAGGAGTCCTATATGAATAAAAAATATTTATAATTGTCCAACAAAGCAAAGTTTGCAACTAACTACAAGTGAACTTATCATATAAAGTCACCCCAGCGGAGAACTCACTTTTAATCAGTCAATAGTTTAGTAGGATTTTGAAGAAGGAGATAATGGCCCATTTTGATGCATGAAGTAAACAGACTTAATATCGCTAATATTAATGTCGCAATAATGAAGTTAGGTGAAATAGGATATGAAGGTGAACTTATCAACGATTTATGAAATATGAATGGTCTAAGTGTTTTTGGGTTTTAATCAGGAATTTTTCAGTAGCAGCCACGGAGTCTTGATTAATGCCGCTGATGGCAATAGGCTCAGCCCCTATTACATGGGACTTAAGCATAACTGGCAAAAATGCGGGTGCACTACCACCCCACTTCTGTATAAACTCGTCAGGGATTATAATTATAATGAATGATGAGCACAAGCCGTCTAAGCATGTATGGAAAATCACTACCGTATGCGAAAAAGGAGATATAATACATCAAGGCCTTTTAAGAACTACATAGAAACAGGGCGTTCTGCCCAAAGAAAGATTACCTACTAAGCTATCGGCCGATTTAAAATCTTTGGTCCGAGGGGTACCTTAGAACTCACATAACACGACTCGGTGACGTAACGGGCGACTGCGGAGCCGTATTGGAGGTCATGGTGTGAGAGGCGCGGGCAGGGGAGCCGGTGGCGACTGATGTAGTGGCCTGGGTCGCGGCCGGGGCGGGGGCCGGGGGGGCGCCCTCTTCCGGAATCGGAGCGGTACTAGACGGAGCGGTCTCATTTACAACATCAGGATTAGTCGGCGCTGGGTTGTCTGTGAGCTCTTCTGGAGCAGCTGGAGCTGCCGGGGACACCTCCATCGGAGTCGGCTCCTCCTCATCCTCAAGTGGATCCTAAAACATCAGTTTTATGAACCAAATTCATTACAAATTCACAAATTCAATTGCAAACTAGCTTACCGTTGGCAAGGACACTCCTGGCCGACGATGCAGGTGCTGCTGAATGTGAGCACAATGCGAACCCAAAGTGTTGATGATAGCGTTCAAATTTTCATTGGCAAGAATCAATACCACTGCCTGAATGGCTTCATCGAAGTAACGGATTCTGATATCCTGTAGAAACGACAAAGTCATGAAAAACTAAACAATAGATTTTTATTAAGCAGTATGGATGACATTTTGTACCCGAAAATTTTAATACTAAACTACATTCTAGAATTCAAAATATATTTTTTTATTTTACATTGTTTTACTCTTTTTCTTGTTAGAGATTTCTCCTTAGTATCAAAAACTGCTTTATTAAAGACTCTTACCAAGAAAGTCCTGTATAGCTGCCTCAAGCCATCGAGGCCTTCAACGCACAAGTGCGAGATTAGCGTGCAGAAATCAGTGTAGAGCCGTGAGAATATGGCGTAGAATCGTGCGGCATACATGTCTCCCATAGACTCGGACATGACGGCGCCGATCAGTGCGGGCAAGCGGGCCCGGAATAGTGAGCGGATCGAGCAGTAGGCATCGAATTCATCACGTAGTGGAGTAATGTTATCCTGTTCAAATTAGTTTTAGTCAGAAGGTATATGAAAAAAGAAAACGGGTCTGACCTAAATATTATTACAGACATCTCGAGAAAAACCTCTGTGACAAACGGACTAACGAGGAAGATTATAAAGGTTCCAGTTTATTCTTTAAGTTTACCTTTAATAAAATAAAATCGTTTTCGAAATTGTTATATGCCATTTTGGCTGTCAAATACAAGCACCTGTTTTTGTTGAGTTCTTAGATCACATTTAAGTTTAAAAACAACGAAGCCGAATGGCTGAATTTAAAAAATATGACATCGAATCATCTTCTTAACTCAAATCTCTAAAACGGGAAAACACACAAATTGAATATTTCACCTAAAAATCGTTAGATACTTACCATCTCATTAATAAAATCGATGAACTCGTTCACGAAGAAATCAGTGACTCCCAGGATGGAGTTCTCAGTAGAATCAGCATTAGCGCGAGTCGTCAGGTTCTGTATATAATTGCGCAGCAACACACGTAGCTGAGTGAACTCGTGGGGGATCAGCACAGGCTCCCCGTTCATCGACTGCAGAGGTTCTGGCATGAACAAGTGACGAGCCTGCGGATTTTGGAAATGCTAAATTGTTGACTGCTTCTTTGGTGTAGCGCTATTATTGCATGAGGTCTAGGTTCAATTACCAGGTGAAGTAAAAGGTTAAGATTCGGTCAAAACGTTGCGGACCAAGTGCGGACGCGGCTCGGAAAACTGGACTTTGAGAGTTTATGTACTGAAGCATCTGCCAGTGTCTGGAGTCCGTAGTTTGACAGCCGCAGGTGACTTTATTGAGAGTTATCTTCACAAATTTCTGAGTAGCAGCCCAATTTGTTATGCCCGGGGGATAGCAATAGTGGTGAAGGTCGGGCGTTTTGGGGGACTGTCTCTTGTAAGCGTTGACGTTCAAAAATTGCTGATCAGCCTAATTTAAATAAATGACTTTTGATTTTGATCTTGTCCCTTATTACATGGGACTTAAACATAATTTGCGAAATGTGGAGTAGGTACTATAAAAACGGCTCTGCCTAAAACGTCCGAGAAAACCGGCGTGGTGTTAGTTAAAAGAAATATTTCCCCACTTTATCGTATAATTGTATGACTTTAATCGATAGGTTCAGTAATCATGATTAAAAGTCTCAGAAGGGGAGTAGGAAGGTGGTGGTGGGGGGGGGGGGGGGGGAGTATGGATATCCACTCTACGGAGAGTTCTGGCTTGAGGTCTGATCTGCAAGGTTCGTCATGTCGTATTTTTCTTTGGGACCCGTAAGTGGTCACGCCAATAGCAGCGTAAATGGCGTTATTTTTTTTTACCTTTTTTACAAATTTACAGAAATAACAATATAATTTTCAATTATACTTACAACAGTCAGCAAGAAAGCGCAGAACCAAGACTCTTGCGACGGAGAGCTGCCGAGAAGGCGCACCATAATATTCATGTGCTCCTGAAAATAAAAAACATACATCAGCGGAAATTCCGTGTGAACTACTTTTTACTAAATATCAGTACCAGAACAAAACAGTCCTGTCGGCCGGAGACAATATTTTTTTTGTTCATTACAATTTATTTAGCGAGTCTGCGCTTTCATTGTTTTAGTGCTAAACTCTTGTAGTATGCTAGCATTCAACACTGCTTTCTTAGAAAATTTTGGCTTGCTATTGACGTTGACAGAACTGATTGTCTGAACTGATTGATGACGTTGACATTTGTAAAATTGATTAGTGAAAAGTATTGAGAAGACAAGATGAAAACGTTAGTTCCGCTTTCTGAAGACCCTCACAAAATATCGTCCAGTTTTAGAGGAAATGCTGTAAAATGATCTTTTGTGTCTTGCGTCTGATTCTTTGAGTCGTATGATTGATGACTGGTGGCCTATCATGACCAGTATTGTTTTAAACTTACTTCATTGTGGAAAGAGATGGAGCTAGAGGTCCTGTATAGCTCCGTCTGTTTCCCATACCGAAATGACATTAAAGTAATACAGCTACAAGAGGTAGTAAGAACCCAGTTTATGTCATTATAATTCAATGTACTCACGTCATTGATGTGGTGAACACGATGCATCAGATACTCGATGTGTTGAGCGGAAACTCGCTCGGCGCGGGCGCGCTCCTGGGCAGCAATCTGTTGCTGCTGTTGCTCCCTATCAAACGATTATGGTTAATTCCCCGACTCGTAAACTTTGCACAGACATGAATAAAACAAGAGAGTTGTCTGGTGGAATATAGAATTCACGTCTCAAAATTGGGGTTCTGTAGAACGTTATTCTTTGGCAACTGTCCAAATTAACCATACACACACATTACATTGTTACGAGATTTTTCTGACCAAATGGTACTTTTAAACTGCGTAACGAATGTTGTCGCGGTTGTTACCATAATTTATACCGAAAGGTATTATTTTTACCGTATATTAAAATAAATAAATCTCAATATTCATCCGCCGTTCCATATCCGCCGCCGGTCTCTAGTATGTAATTGCGATGTTACCTGCGGCGTAGCAGCCGACGGCGGGCATGCTGGCTGTCGCACTGCAAGAATCTGTCGTAGATCAAATTGGCCAGCGACACGGCCTGGGCGCGGGTCGTGGTAGTGGCACGACGCAAGTGCAGGCTCGCTGCAGACAAACAAACATGTTACTTTACAATCAAGAAAGTGTTCCTAATCTACATTTTATAATCAGCCAATCAGTACCAAGAGGTACCAAACCGGTAAGATTGGTACCTCTTGGTACAGATTAGTAACTAGAGGTCCGATATGCAGTCCTTCCATGTAAAATACTGGTATTCGGCTGCATTCAGTTAGGACTGGAAGCTGACCCAGTAGGAAAAAGGCAGGCAGATGGTCAATGATGTCACTGCCTTTGATGTTCTCACTGCTTGGCAGGCCTCCTCTCTGTGAGCGAGTGGGTCATCACGCGGGATGGGAATGTATTCGAATGTTTAAATCATCTTGTCACTTTTGCCCTCCAACACTCCATGATTGTGGAAAGTTAGTAGCATTTCTGTCCGAGGACCCACATACTATCTTTTCGTTTGTAGAATATTCAGAAGTAAATGTGAAGCACGTAACAAGCCGAATGACAAAAGACTGTCTATCCCACAGGCAACTAGAATCAATTCTATTATCCTTGTAGACGTTCAAACGTGGCTTTTGATGGCCTAATTGAAAAAATGGTTTGACTTTGTCAATACAACTTACGTTGAGCATTCTGTGTGTTGGACTCCGTTGCTGTGGCTGTGGCTGTGGCAGGTTGCTGGCCTGTTGCGGTGTGGCTGCTGCGGCTACTGGTATGCCGTGCCAGTACGGCTTGCGCGGCGGCGGCGTGCGCGGCCTGCTCAACGAGCTGGTGCGGGTGCGGGGCCCACACGGGGTTCTGGATACCCACAATCGGGATAGTCGAATTTTGCGCAGTTTGGGCAGCTGGCGCCGCTGCAGTCGCATTCTGCTGGGTCGGAATGTGCAGGGTGACCCCTTCTACTCCAGGCACCATTCCCTGACGAACCATTGATTGCACGATGCTCTGTAGCAACTCAGCGTTCGGCGGCCCGCCCCACGGGAGCGGGGACAGGTATACTGAGAGAGGATTTTGATGTTATACTAACGCAAGAAGTTAAGGCGTGGATTTGAAAAGAAATGGCATTAAATTATGTGTTTGACATTAATTTGTAAAACATTTGTGCAATCTTTACAAATATATAAAATTGGAGTGTATGTTTGTAATATCAAAATAACAGCTTTTTACTAAAAGTATATGAAAATAATTACGGCACCTATTACAAAAACATATTTTCTCTTTCTCTTTCTGTTTCTGTCTTTCTGTCTGTTTGTTCCGGCTAATCTCCGAAACGGCTGCACCGATTTTGAAGAGACTTTTACTGGCAGATAGCTAATGTTATTTATAAGGTCTAACAGGCTAGGCTCCTTTTAGGCTACTTTTATTTTAGAAAAATAATTAGGGTTCGTTGCAAACAATAAACAACCCTTGAAATTACTAACAATATCCGATTCAAAAAAGGGAAGTAATATTTTTTAAATAATAATTTCACGCGAACGAAGGTCGCGCGCAACAGCTAGTTAAATAATAAAGTGAGTAAATAGTGTTTACCTTCGCCCACATTAGGCGGTTCGTGCTGAGTGCCCGGAAGAGCATTAGGATGATTGCCGCCGGTCACGATATGGCCGAGCGCGATGGCGCCTGTGTGCTGAGGTATCTCCTCCATACTCATCACGACCTCTACTCCATTAAGACCACCAGTTTGGCTCAATCCTCTAAATAAATTCTCAAAATCTATGACAAAATACATGAAAATTAATATAATGAGTAGTACATACAATCGAGTTTATTAAACAACAATCTATTAACTGATTTGTAATTGACTAATCTAGATACCGTAATAAAGTAATGAATTTACGGAAATATTGTAGATTTTATACTTTTAGGGCTTTTTCTTCACCATAGGCTGTAATTCATTACTCTATCAAAGATTGAGCCGGTGGCATCTACTCGCAGCTAGGTCGAGTAAACTAACTGATATAAGAGGCAGATAACATGGAGCACGGAGAGGGGTTCCCTTTATTGAAAAGGTCTTACCGAGGAGCACTTGACGCCTGGTGGCCTGGCCGGCGGCGGCCGTACCCGGTCCCTGCTGGCCCTGCTCCTGCGCGTTCACCACGGCGGCGGCATTGGTCAAGCCGTTCAACAGAGCATTCTCTAAGGGGAACGCAATTGGGACCCTTGTCTCTATCTCTACTTGATACGTGATGGGATCTGGCTGAATGTTTATATTGACAGTCGGTTGGAGGGTCCTACCGGCGTGAGCGGTGCCGCTCGGTCTGTTCGTGGTCGTAGTCGTGTTACTGTTGGAAGCGGTAGCAGATGTCTGCGTGGCTGTAGCCCTAGCGTTTCCAGTGCCACTAGTCTGCGTCGCCGCCTGCGTCGCCGATGGCGTGGCTGGTGCTGGTTGTGCTGATGGCGCTGATGTCGCTGATGGCGCAGAAGGTGCAGTCGGAGCAGAGGGCACAGATGGCACAGATGGCGCAGATGGTGCAGATGGCGCAGTCGGTGCAGTCGGCGCAGATGGAGCCGATGTATCTGCTGGCGCTGTTGGCGCTTGTGGTGCCGCTGGCGCTGGTTGTCCTTGCTGTTGTGGCGTGCGCCGGTTAGACTGAACCACATTGATGTGTGCCTACAAAATAACCCACATTTAATGCATAATAATTAGCTATTGTCAAAATGAGGTCGATTAAGGGCTTTAACAGACAGCTTTTTGAAAAATACCCGCTGCATTGCGGGGATTTGTAATTACGACTGACCGCAGAGAATCGCCGAAGATGATACAGCATTGATGAAGTTATCGTCACTCACCGATGCTAAAAGTTATAGTAGCACGTCTGCTAAGGCCCTGAACAGTAGGTACGTACCTGCATTGGGATAGGGTGGCGTACCACGCTAGCGTCTGACGTGAGTCGCGGGTTGCGCTGTCCTACTTGGAAGTTGATGTCGCTGACAGCATGATAGGCGTGCGCGAAGCTGTGCATTATGTCGGACACCATGTCCACGGTACGCTGCGCGCTGACGCGCTCTTCTTCAGTATATACAGGTGGCTTTTGGATTGAAATAACATTAGTGTATAATTATAGTAATTGATAACAAACAAAGGTTTCTTGACACAATTTAGCGTCCAATCACGTACTAACTTGGTATTGTTTCTTACGCAGCATTTCTAAACATTTTTTTTTATTTTTTTTTTCTTTGCCCCGCATTAGGAATTTCTCCTGTATCGTGGGTGCGTTTACAAACATTTAAACTCACATACATAAACAGCCAGACCCGGAACAACTATCTGTAGGCCATACAAATATTTGTTCCGTGCGGGGATCGAACCCGCGACACGCAACGCAGCAGTCAATCGCTCAGCCACTGTGCCAACCGTGCCGTCAACATTACAGAATACTCGTTGTTTCAGTGGTCGCAAGTGCGACTGCTGAGCATGTCCTTATGGGTTCAATTACCAGTCGGGGAAACTAATATTGGGCTTTTCAATTACATTTTTTTTAGTAGTGGCCACGGAGTCTGGATTTGTGCCCAGTTGATTTCATTAGACTCGCCCCCAATTACATGGGACTACATAATTGGCGAAATGTACAGGGTGTAATATTGGGTACACCTCTGCCTTACCCTTTGGGAATTACAGGCGTGATGATGTGTAATAGTCAAATTACAATGGTGCTGTAATTGCAGATGATCATTTTTGCGGCAGTTATAACCAAAGCCTCTTATGCGTCTATCTAATATCTATTTTTGAGTCCATTTGGATATCCCAAAGATTCGAGCTTTCTATTTATAAATCAGGCCAACTTTATCTCACTTTAGGGCAAAAACTTCCTACAAAGGTTTCCTAAAGCTCTTTTATTCCAGTTAAATATGATGGTACCAACCTCAGGGTTATTGGCAGCTCGAAGCATCCTGACGTAATTGGCTCGGTAAGGGGCGAATTGTTCTTGAAGTGCCTCCAATTCATCGAGCAATTGGCCAAGGTCACGTGGCCGAGAGTGGCGGGCGCGTAATGCTCGAATAGCCCTGTAGCTCCTTTCGGTGGGAGGTTGTGACATGTATAAATATATCAAAATATCAGTCATCATCATGCGATGCCTGATATTTTAATATTTTAGTAAGACACAGTGTTAGTAAAATGGAAATGATGAGCGTAGATCAGAATAAGTAGTACAATTTCATAACGATATCATATACAGCATGGCAGGTAAAAAAAACTCATAATAATGAACAACTTTTACTATGGGACGAACTAAGAAAGACATCTATTGTAGCAATCAAAATGGATTAATTACTAAGTGCGAATTTCACAAATGAAATTGAACGCGACCATGTTTATAATGGACTGTTATATATATAAATGAAATTGGAGTGTGTTTGTAATTTCAAAATAACAGCTTTTTACTGAATGCGTATGAAAGTACATACGGTACTTATAACAGAAAAACAATATTTTGAATTTTTGTCTGTCTATCTTGTCTGTTTGTTCCGGCTAATCTCCAAAAAAGCTAGACCGATTTTGACGGGACTTTACTAGCAGATAGCCGAGAAACTTAGGCTACTCCTATTTCAGAAAAATAATTAGGTTTCCGTGCAAAAAAATTAAAAACCCTTGAATTTTTAACAAGTCGGATTTAAATACGGAGGTAATATTTTTATAATAATTTCACGATGCCGAAGGTCCAAGCAAGTATCCAATAAAAATGATGACACTGACAGCTCTTGAACGAACTTTAGATGTTGATCGCGTTCAGTTTTATTTGGGAATGTTGCCCATACCAATCAAAATGTATGGTAATCTGGCTAATAACAGCAAATTTATGTACATTTGTTTGTTAGTCCCATATTAAAAGTTTTTCTTTTCCATGTTCAGTTGATCTTACACTGCGTTCCTTATTTTAACTGCCATACTGTATAGCCCCACAAGTATAATGTTTAAGGTCGTTATGCCAAACTGAACTCCATCTTCTAATCTACAATGAAGGGTGTTAGTTAGAGCACCAGCAAGACAATTAAGCGTAGGCATTCCTGACCTCTTTGTGCTCAGAATCGAATCGAAATTTATACGAATTCAAATTGATGATGCTAGCTCACTATCGATAAATGCGGTAATTAAACTATTTTATTTAAACTCAAAGGTGTCAGGAGAATGGAATGTAAGCGGCGGCGTAAATTCCGCTTTTGGTCACGTAAATTCAGCTTTAAATCGTCCAATTTAAAATTAAGCGCTCCTTTAAAAAAGTCTATACGAACCAATGAGTTGTGTATACATTGGAGTGATGCGGAATTTTAAATTAGATTTCCATTCTTTATTTTGTAGCTATGCAGATATTCTTTTTCAGAAACCAAACAATGTAAAACATAAGCATTTGATTTATACACAAGCAATTTTAACAACTAGTTTGAATTTTAGAATAAAATATTCAATCATTAACTACCTTCCACATATCAGCAAGATTGATATGTAGTGACTGACAGCTTTCCAAAATATAATTAGCCTTTCACACCTATTTTACCTCAACCCAACAGTAACCGTATCGATACAAATTTTATAAAAAGGTAAGTATTGTTTGGATGTAGGCAGTAATCTCCAAAACTACTGCAATAATTTCAAAAATTCTTTCATTGACGGATAGCTGTACTATTACAGAGATTTCTCAAACCATGGTATAATAATATACTTCGCCTGGTATTCTCTTCCCGTGACAGTTGGGTCACGTGATTGGCCCAAGAATACGTCATCAGTTGCGACGCTGTCGATGTGTTGCCACGGTGTGATTGAATTACCCGAATAAAATGCATTTTTTTTATTTAACAAAGCAATTATGAACTAATAATTCAATATGTAAATTAATTTAAAACTAAATAGATGAATCACACTAGTTACTGAATAGTTAAGCTAGTTAGTAATTTATTTTATTTTCATTCACTAAATGAGAGTCCCTAAATTTACTGAAAAGGACAATCAATGGTAACACTTATGTCGTGACGTAGTCTTGGGCCATCGTGGGAAGAGAATACCAGGCGAAGTATATTATTATACCATGTTTCAAACTAGGTCGGGGACGGCTTCCAGTCTAACCGGATGCAACAGAATACCAGTATTTTACATGGAGCGATCGCGTATTTGACCTCCACAACCCTCTTACTGGTCGTCAGACTTTGGGCTTCTGACTACTCGACCTACTGTCATAGATTTCCAAATAGGCGCCGGGGCCAATGGCTTAACATGCTTTCCGAGTCAAGGAGGGATCTCGGTATGCAATGATGGTCACCCATCCACGGACCGACCCCGGTAAGCACTGCTTAAACTTGGAAATCGACCGTGGCGCGCAAGCTAGTAGATGCAAACCCAGAAGTAAAATGACTATGAAATGATTGTTTAGTTAACGATTGATTATTTTTAAGTACCGTCCCTGAGTATAAACAATCGTGCCAACAAAGAAAATTGTAATGCAGGCCAGAAATTAAATTCCCTATGCCAATGTTTTATCTCGGGTACTTATAGCAATATCTTTTAAAAAATATAAACACTGAAGGCAGTTTTTATGTTTAAGAACTTTAGACTGTCAAGAATAACAAAATGTATTAAAATTTATATGTGTTTGTGGTTAACTACCTGCATACTATCTCTTTTGTTGACGTACAGCATGTATCAGAAAAGTGTTATAATATTTAAGGATGTGGTATACACACTGGGTACATTTGGGTCTATAGACCAATCGCTTTAATGAGTGCTGCGCCTTTCCCCATCAAAGGCACATTCAGCGTGCACAAAGTCCTAAAAATATCCCACAGTTTATTTGCTTTAAAATAACCATAATCCACGTAGTTATTACGATACTAATTGGACCAATACGTGATCAACCTTCAGAATATTTCATTTAAATTGATACCTTCGCGAGGACTCATTAAAGCGGTCGGTCTATAGTAGGTGTCGAAATTTTGTTTGAGACCGCTCGTTTTGTTTCGCTATTGTACTGTTGCTCTGTCGGGATAGTTTCATTTCATATTCTTCTCCATACAGATCTACGCTTTAGACGGTATTTTCAGATATTTTTTTGACCATATCGGACCACATTTATATATTCAGTTCGTAAGACCATCAATTTAAACGCTTCGACATTCTCTGTTTGCAGAAAAACTTTAAATAAATATCTCATCGAAATGTACTAATAACACAAAATGTATTAACATCCATATCATAAATACATTTACAAAAAGACATACACATTCTCATTCCATGCAAACTCACCTACACACTTCACGTTCACTAACTTACATTTCACACACATACACCATTTTTTCTTTATATGTATTTATATTTACTTTTTGTTCTTGATTGTTTTTGTAATATTAGTCGTTATTGACAACTTTTCAACACAATCTTTATTATCAAATTATCGCAAATTGTTGCAGACAAATTCAGACAATTGTCGTAATTTAAGTACTTCAAGCGCAATGGCTATCTCTTTCTGTATCATACGTTCCGTATTATCTATCGCAGTCGTAGAAACGCAACGATATTTGAACGCCGCTCAGTATTAACGTAGCGTATCTTTTTTTAAAATATCATTGACCGTAACTCATAAAATCCAAACTTTTTTGTCTGAAATATTTGCATACACTTTTAATATTTTGGAATTACCCTCGCGATTTTTGTCATCAACTCATCAAATGTTCAAATAGTACCCACTGAGTACCAATATTCATATTCATAAAAAAAAAAATGCAAATTTATCTTTAACTGTGAAAATGTGGGAGAGTTTGTGAACGAGGAAGACTGGTCAGTCTTCCTCGTTGCCGTGATACAGTTTTCACTAGTAGGTACGGAGGTCAGTGCGAATCAAGATCAAACCACCGCATAACACAGGTATTTATAATACGTGATTATATTTGTATATTAGCAGACACAAATCACAGGATTGTTGTGATTTGTATGTAAGGTTGTTCTTTTAATGGTAAACTTTTTAAGATTTATTCAAAAGTGCAAGTAATGGTAATTTAAATAAATGCCTTTGTTTGTAGTTTGATTTTGGAAAAAGTTGTTTATTTTGATGGTCTACTGAAAGGTGTGGTCACAAATCTTTCTAATACATGCTGTTTATTAGTATGATAAAAAGTTATAATAACTGATTAAATTTAGGATAGGGGCAAATCTGTGCGGAAAAACGTGGCGGAATTTGACACGCAATACCGCTGGTTACAACATCTTATCTATTGCCTATAAATGGCATTATCCTATCATGGTTGAAGATCGTATCATCCTTCTAGCTTTTCCCATCCGTATTGGGGTCGGGTTAGTTAACCCTGTGCACCGTCCTGTATGCCAGTACTGTACATGGAGCGACTGCCAATCTGGCTTCCACAAACCAGAAACTGGTCAATACAATACTCCTTGGTAAGTGTATTTATTGATTTTTTTTTCATTATTACTTGAACCGCTTAATCACTGTTTTTTTTTTTATTTGATGTCACGTATCATTAAATTACGTTAGTGATCGATGGATAGTAGTGTTGGTAGTGCAATAAGAGCATTTTCTATAAGTTTATAAATATTGTATAACATGTCATTGTACTACTGTTTTTGATCCCCAATAAATAAATAAGCATCGCTGCTATAAGGCTGGTTTGATGGTAGGATGAAGGAATGCGCATGAAATTGGCTGCGTTTTACGCTCAGATTTGACCTTAGCCTTATATTGTTAGACACCCACCTTCGTCGTGCATTTTGGGCACGGGCAGCTGCATCCGTGGTTTCATCACCATTTTCGTCAAGTAGAGGTTCGGGCTGCGTTCAAACATATACAGTAAGTTAAAATATCATAAATATTTTCAAAATGATGTTAATAACATGATGAGTAAGAACAATGCCATCCCATACTATGAAGATAAATTACACAAGTTTTAATGTTTTTTTATCAATATCTACTCGGCTGGCTGATGATATGATTTGCAAAATGTCTGCTAACTTTTTTATCTGAGCATCAGATAAGGTTTATTTAATGACTATCCATTAATATATATTATACTTTGTACTTCAATCATAATTAATATGACGAGCCCATTAGTAATAACACATTATACACTCACATTTCCCTATTTTCCAAAACAAATTATTCAAGAAAATTTTTATTAACTGAATGATGATAATTATTAATTAATACGAGTACATTACATTACATACTATAAAATATCTACTAAACAACATATCAACTAAGCCGCATATAAGCTCGCTAAGGACTTTCGGAGGAGTTAAAACAACAAACGTATATAAAGCAACAACGTAACGTAACACAAGAAAATCACGCAACAACACGATGGTGGACGAATTGTAGTTATGAATGTAATAGGGGACAATTCATTGCCCATACCAGATATTGTTGATACAAGATCTTGATACAAACTTTTAATTGTTTATTTATTAATAAGAAATCGATTTAAAGCAATTGTGTCTCTGACCTGCACAACCCAGGTAGTACTGGGTAATACGATACACCTTGGTAAGATTGGTTGTCAGACTTTCGGGTCACCGACTACCTGTAACGACTGTCAAATATCGGCAAATGACAGCCGGGACCAACAGCTTAACGTGCTTTCCAAGGCACGGGTCACCCATCTACGCATCTACGGATACAGACCAACCTAGGCAAACGCGGCTTAACCTGAAGATCGACCCGAGCAGCTGTTATTATGTAGCCATGTACTCCTAAACAATTCATGACTATTGATGAATGCAGAACAAACAGTTCTAGACAGCAGCTGTTATTATCTAGCCCTGAGTGACCTTAACAAACTTGTAAGTAAATATACTTACAAAGTTTGTTAAGGTCACTCAGGGCTAGGTATTGTCTTCGTCCGTCGATATGCAATAATGAGGATTATCGTTTTTAAGCTCAGCAGATGGCGCTACTGGCGAGTAAGGTCCAATAATTTCATAAAAAGTTTATTTTATTTATTTTATTATGTATTACAACATAGTGTAAACTCCAGATACATATTTAGAATATTGCCCATAAAATCAGCAAGCATGAAACATTTAAAATCATTCTTCTTCGAAGTACTAACAAATTAGATCCTAACTTGCTACTTAAAATCTTCATAGTCAAAATTGATCAGGAATGGCTTAATCTTGACCACAATCGTGAATTAGTAAATATACGTGATAAAAAAGCGCGCAATGCGCGAACACTATGACATGTGACATTTGTTAAGACCAGTTATCACTCTACACAAACGCCTATAGCGGCGAATTCATGCGCGATAGCCCCCATTATATCGATCGGATTCATTAAACATTTATAAAGGTCGGTCTTCCGAGAGCTACGGACATGTTAAATGCAATAAATAACCTATTTGTTTTTGTTGTATCAAGAATGTGGTCGCAACATTTTCATGACTAAGTTCCCACCGTCGTGTTAAAGCTCTAACAGCCTGGCCACGGGACATTCGCTGCAGCGAATATTCGCGCGGACCGAACGGCGAAGCGTCTAGCGACTAAAACAAATGTATAGACATGTACTAATCATGCCACGCGTAGCGGCGACCGGCGGCGCGACTGGCGAAATTGGCCGAGCGAATCGCAAGAGCGTCTGGCGAGGCGGCGGGCGGCAAAAACAAATGTATGGATCAGTACGGCGCATTCCACGTTGTCACGCAATAGACGTGGCAGGAACCAAACAGCGGACAGTGCAGGAACCAAACAATTTTAGTTGTATTCGCCGCGAATTTATGAACACCAAAACTTTTAGTGACAAAATACTGGCTAGGCCACCTATTTAGGAGTCTGGTCACCCACAACATAAATATAAACACGTAGTGAAGATAATTTAGAAAAAATCTGGATATAGTCTGTATTTGTCGTACTTTCTTATGGAATTTTCCATCTATACCCCGATTCTTATTCAAGTCATGTACTCTACAGCCTCTTCCAAATATTTTATCTACTACTTTCCTTGGAAAGTAGTAGGTTTTTGGTTCAATATATTATAAGAGATTGCTTGCAATATCGAGATAACGTTGATAAAGACATTTCGCTCTAGGTGTAAACTGGTCGCGGCGGTGAACGCTATTGCCCGTGGCCTACAAACTGTGGCGCATAGATTGCCGCCCCGCCGTTCGTGTCGCCCGGTCCCGTGGCCAAGCCGTAATACATCACAAAATGCCATATATTATCAATAAAACAGATGGCATGCTCGACTGCTCATACCGCAACAACAAAACAAAAGATTACCTCGTCGTGCTGCGTACCGGTAGCTGGTTCCGTATCCATTTGCTCTGAAGGATTTTCACCGCTTGCTGGTGAACTCCTATTTTCCTACAGTAGGCACATTGACAACATAAACAACTATAAACGAAAACAATTCTATCTATTTATCAGATACATACATATTTTAAATCTACTGTTACGTTATGTGGATTCGATATTTTTATCATTGGGAATTATTGAACGGAGAAAGTGAATCTGGTAATTTAACTTAGTTAAGTTAAATTATCGAATCCTCAGAACGATTGCAAGTTACTGGAAATGTAACAAAATACAAAAACATTAACATGCATAGAATTCAGGACTGTTTCAAAATAACATGCACTCTTCAAAGGGATGTATCAAGTCGTGTAGTGTTAAAATAAGGTAAACTATGTAAATTCCATTGTAATGTAAAACAGAGACTTTTACTTTAAACTTTTACTTTCTGATAATTAATGATCAAATTATTTAATTCGTTAAACTGACTGATCAAAAGCACCAAATATATTTCCTTTAACAATAAAAATGAATGTGGCAACACTTGCGTCACACGACCACTGCACAATACAACTGAGGCCTTGAATTAGAAGGAATCAATAATAATTATAAGCCCTTATAGTTTATTCAGTATCCCCATGTCATCGTGGTTAATTTTGTCACATGGATCGATACATGGTTGTGCAACCAATATCAGAAAAGGAAAAAGGATAGACTGGGACATAAACACGATACAGCCATTACTGCAAACACTATCATAATTACTATTGAATAATAAAAAATACTACTACACCTTATTTGTATTGTTATAGAATGCATTATAATAATTTCCTTATAAGTCTTACCTCTCCTTCGACGTGAGCTCTGAGGGAGGCGAGCGATGTCTTGATCTCAGCTATCATCCGTCGGATGAATTCGAGTCGGCCGGTGGTTGGTGATGATATGGCTTGTTGTTGCTCCATGATGAAATCGGGAGGGCCAGCGAGCGACTCCAATTGTAACAAAAAAATGCAGTTTAGTATGATACGCAACATTAGTTTTAGTATATGAGAAACCTGAAACACGTGTCTAGTACTTTTATGTAAAGAATCTATGTACAAAATTTAAAAACTGTATCATGTTAAATCACAAAGTTATAAGCCTGTTCTGTTACCTAGTTATCCGCACTAAAACGTGGTCATTACGCGGTTCCACCGCACGCGAGCCTTTAGCTCATTGATAATAATAATTTGGTAGTAGGTACCTAAATGATTGCGATAGGTACTTAGTGTCGCTAGGTGTTAAATTTTTAACCTTTTTTAAATATTTTTGGGACAAAATATAACATGGTTTAAAAATAATTGGAATCGATTCAGTTACTTATTCTGAACAAACTATATTCAGATTTCGCATATACTAAAAATAATGTTATATACCTCGTATTAAGGCGAATGGGCCCAGTTAGAGGGCCACTACTGGCATGCATGACAAAGAATTAGTAGGAGACTATCGGAGTGGACAAAAATACGCCCTAGATTATCCAGCAAATGATCATAGACCTCAGGTATAAAGGTCCTACGCTCATCATCATTTCCGCCGAAAGACGTCCACTGCTGTACATAGGACACGTCCTACGCTTTGTTTAACACAATATAATAATGTCAGTGCACATCATCACATTCTTGCCCTTGTCCCATATTATTTACCATATATTACCTACACCCCTGTCAGCCGCCACGCTATCATGTATTTTTCTTTTATATTATTTTTTTTTTTTGTCCTTCCTCTCAATCCATCAACTTTCAAATTCATCACATACAGATGTCATAATACTTAGCAAATGTCAGAACAGCCGTATGAAAACTGCGCGCGCGCTCGCCTTTGACCTATCAGCTCTTAGCTGCGTGACGCCGTTGTCTCTCACTGTGCTCTGCCTACCCACTGTTGCACGGTACGATAGTAATAAGACAAGACGGCGTCACGCGGCTAACAGCTGATAGGTCAGAGGCGCGCGCGCGCGAATTTAATACGGCTGTTGTGTTATTAGTATATAGGGTGACTGGTAATTAGTCTCTAATTACCAGTCAGCCTATATAGTTAACATGATGTATTACGAGGCCTTCACTGTTGCCAGGGAAAACCCTTCATTATTATAGTAGAATAAAAATAATTACCATGAGCCTCCTGATCTGCTGCTGCATATTGGTGCCATTTTGACTTTCGGCTCCTGCATTGGCGTTGGGAACACTTGGGGCACCCTGTCGGGTCTCAGGACTGGGAGGTGCTCGCTGAACTAAGTGCACTACCTTGCCTTGGACGTCTGGGAGCCGATATAGAAAGACACGTTATTTTTCCATTTATTGTACAGAGAAAAAAATGTTTGTGATATCTTGCGAAATTGTTATTGTCTCAAAAATGGAACCGCTTTAATTTTTATTTTTATTTTGGTTTTCAAAGACTACTTTGAAGTAGCCTCCACTTTTAAGTCCTAACAAGTTAATACAAGGGAAAGCTTCATATAATAACTCAACATGCTTCTTGAGACAGAAAACTCGACTACCAGTATTTAAAATCATTCTACAAAAAAATGTTTTAAAGGCAGAATTTACCTCATATGGTCAATTCAGCCTTCTGATCAAATCTGACGACATACACTTAAATCCGAACCGTGATACGGCCTAAGCGTTAACCACGACTGGGTCGATAACTCGTCAAAACTATCATCCATTAAAACTTAACGCTCTCATCGCTTTGCGTAGGCATGTATGGTAAGCCTTCCATGGTACCTGGAAGGTAAGTTTACCTTAAGAGAACTAAATGACTGGAAACCCGTACCATATTCGGAGAGCTTCTTCTCGTCCTGTAGTACTCTGCCACAGAATATGAGTCGCTGTAGGCTAGGCTCTATGCCCATCTGTTCCCGCACCTTTTCTTTAAGCTGTTCCACCGTGATCTGAAAAAATCAAAATAAAACGTTGAACTCGGTGCTTCGCCAATAGGTCAATGCAAAAACCATTTTTGCTCAACAACGGCAGAGCCAAAAAGAAGAGTTATGATTTACCTACGTATGTTGAGTGCAGGAATCTACTGTATAATTATTACTCTTATTAACATATTCAAATAATCCGTAAAGTGATTGCTCCATCATCGTTTATCATGTACATTTTTAATTTCAGGCAAGATCGATCCACAGTAGATGGTGGGACAAGCTCTAGGTCATAGATTTATGTAGTTTCTTTGTTCTAAGTAAGATTGACGGGTTGTCGGAATCTAATCAAGGCTGTATCACTCCACGACATCAAGAAACCTTTCAATATAGCCAAGCCTAAACTATAATCGAACAAAGAAGTTAGCACGTGGTAAAAATCAAAATCAGTTTATTATTATTTAATTTTCCCGACCCAATAAAAAACCCTTGTCTTCAATCGTGGTAATAATTTGAACTACAAAACAAACAAAGATGCAACAACTATCCCGAACTCTTTTGTTTAGATTTGTCAGACTTTCGTTGCTAATAATTTCTAAAGGCATATCTGACATTCATTATTTAATAGTTCAGTAGTAGTAGTGCTGAGTTAAGATGCATAATACGATACTCAAAATTAAGATAACATAATATTAGTGGAAACGTACGCAAACATTTAGGAAATATAGCTAGCCGTTCCTAATTAAGCCGTTATTGATTTCAGGCAAACAGCCATCGGAAATTGGAAATGCATAATATAGATATTCGATTGTAGGTGTAGCTGATGAGAGCGGCGATACAGCCGCCGCCGGCCGGTACAGACTTAGCTCAGCCCGGGGACCTGGATCGATCGCGCGCAGCCGAGCGCACTTCTCGATACACCTATCTACATATCTACAAATTATGCATCCAGACTCATAATTGAAACTGACGGGCGGCGGGCGACCACACCCGGACGCTACCCCACTGAGGGGTGGCGAGCGGCCGGCAGCGGAGGCGCGCTAGCCAGATGAATATGAGTATGCTCTAACAAAATGTTTATCATAGGAATAGCAATCACGTGTTTCATTTATCGGACACAGTCATAACTTTTGATATCTATGAAAATCTAAACAAACCACAAAAACTAGTATTTTTCATGGTTTTGTTACTAATATCTAAAACGTTACGTATAAAGTGAATGTCTTAAAACATTAAAATGTTATATTAAAATGTAAGTAGGAATAAAAATAACAGAAAATCTTGTGTACTTAGATTTAAGATTTTTTCAAAAGAACATATATTATGCAGGAGGAATTTTGAGTTGGGGCAGTTAGGACAGTAGCTTCACCCTTGTAGTTTCAGGAAAATGATTTTGGGAAACAGTCCTTAATATTTTGAGACATATTGATATTTCAGAGGTTTTGGAAAAAAAAATACAGTCAGCAAAAACAAGGCTCTTTTTTCAAAAACGTTTTTGTTGCTATTCGTTATTGCTTCTTATAGGTTTCTAAAAACTCTATTGGACCAACATAGGTTTAAGTACGAGAAAGGTCAGAAATCGAAAAATCTTTGCCCATACATTTCGTAGGAAATGAAACACTAGCTTACTTATGCACTTTTTAAGTCATTCTTTTTTTCAAAACCAAAATCAGAAATCTCAAAAAATTAAGAATATTCTCCTAAGACCGTTTTCCTGCAGCTGTAAGGGTTAAGGTTCCTGCCCTTACTGTATTATTTCAAAATTCCAGCCTGTACAATAAGAAACCTGATAAAAAAAATGTTTGAATAGTTAGTGTTCGTTTCGTCATTTGTTTGTTACCGGGCCCAATGTGGTTTATCAAAGCGGTTGTGTAAGAGAAGGTACCGGAATCTCAACTAAGGATTCAATATTTCATACAGACTCAGTACATCTCCGCAATCATGAAACATGGCGCTGGTATAACAAGCCCTGCCTACGTTCAATCAATAATTAACACATATAGGTACAGTACATTTGGCTCGGCGTCTATCTTCCTAGAATTGATGCATGCGCAGTACGATCGCGAAATCGATTTTATGGAGAGGATGGGTACGACGCAGCCCAACCCACGCGGCTTGCATTCATACATTTAATGGAAGCTTTCAGACATTTACAAAAAATGAATTTGCTGTTTGCGATATCGCCTTCTGCACACATGAATACGGTTGCCGCAAGCATTACTTTGTAAACTTTTACAAATATCAGGTACTACATTTTTTTTTAAGTACTGTAGGTACTTTAAAAAAAAAATTTGCGAGAAAAATTGCGTTAGTAGTAATTGTTTTAAATATGGTTACCAAAAACTTTAAAAGGCGATATTTCTACTCATACACGAAGAATAATGAAGATCGTCTGCAAAGTTGTCACAACTGCAGTATTAATGCGGATGACTGGTCATTTTCAGTTCTGCGCCGACACAATTTAGATTGCCATCGACACGCTTAGAAGAAGAATGGAGGATGACTCCAGAATAGTTTTAAAAGAGCTTCTATTTAGGATGACTGCGTGCTTAGTGTATTTTTTGCCGTTTGCTTTGAGCTACTTTCGGAGGTCGGTCAATAACTCGGTAGACGCTTTGCATTTTTGCAATCGAAACTTTTTTGTACTAGCTGAACTAATGATAAAACTAAATAGAGCCAGAAATAGTTTTAAGGAAACTCAAATAAATAATTTTCTATTTGATATTGGTAAGAAATGTGTTTCTTTTTTGTACCTTTATTTTAAACTTTGCCCTTAGTGTGGGGCAGTTACAGGGGAATTTCTCCTGTATTGTGGGTACTTTTACAAACATTTAAACTCAAATACACAAACGGCCAGACCCGGAACAACTACCTGTAGATCATACAAATATTTGTGCGGTGCGGGGATCGAACCCGCGATACACAGCGCAGCAGCCAATCGCTCAGCCACTGCGCCAACCGTGCCGTCGATTAAACATTTACAGAAAGCAATTTTGTGGCACAACATAACTATAGCCTTTAAACGACGTAATTTGACAAGGGCCCGCCATGTTGCGCCATGCCAGGCCACTTAAGTATACATAAGTTTCCAGACCATACAAGCCGGCGCGTCGTCCTACTCGACCTATCAACAGCTTACGCCACGGTAAATAATAAAGCTTTGCCATCCAAACTAATGACCTAACTGATGACCAGGTCGATCTTTATAAGCATTCTGTTTCTGCGTGAAAGGCTAAGCAATCAACGGTTCATAGTCCATTTAAAGTCTGACAGCAAGCAATAAGTTGCCAAACTTTTATCGGAATCGGATGACCGGTAGTGAATAAAATACAAACGATATCTCTGGGTGGTCCAAATAGTGACGTCATAAAAATAAAATGGATTCCCTATGCCCAGGGGTATCCGAAAATACCCTATGCATGTTCCGCGATTCTTGATACTTTTCGAGTTTTAATTATTTTTTACCAGCTATTGATTAATATTGGTATTATGTATGTATGTATCTTTACATATTTCAATTAATTCCTCTCCTTTTGCCTTTCAAGTAAAATCGAGTAAAACCAATTATTATTTTTATTGGCTGTTGTTATTCCAGTTAGCCATTAAAATTTTGTGGTAACATAAATTTGAAAATCTGTGAGTTAACTTTTAATGTTGATCAGCGTTATTGAAAAGCGATGTTTTGTACTAAATAAATAACTTACATATTTTCAATGAGAATTTTAAATATTGCACAGCTCATAATCGCGAAGCTACAGAGTGCTTCAATCTACTAATCAAGTATGAACACAGTATGCTTCGGTAGAAAGGGCAATGGGCAAAAGCCATTTTTAATAAACGCAATTTTATACACGCGGCTTCGCTAATTTGTGATTCTGAGATTGCCCATGAGATCGTACTTCCGGAATAAAACTATTCGAGCATTTCCAGACTATAATATCTCCGTGCCAAATTTCATCCAGATCCGATCAGCCGTTTTGGCGGAACTGAGTAATAAACATCTGTCCATACATAAATTATTTAACCCTTAATTATATTTAAATGCTCAGCGAATCCATAATAAAAAATAAAAAAATATATATATAATTATGCACTTTAAAAAAGCCAGCTGAGTTGGCTTTGTTTAAGTGCATAGTTATGCCCCTAATAAAAAATAATAAACAATACTACCGAATTACGAAAAAAACATAATAGAATGGAATAGAATAGATTTTTTTTATTTTAGATCGGACTCCACAGGGTTAGTAACAATTTTACTTAACTTCTATTGTTAGTAGGTTACAGACACAGATAAAAATATACAATTGATTCCCCGATGTTGCGGAAACATCGGGGAATAATAAAAATACTACCGAATTACGAAAAAAAAACATTATAAAAAAATACTACCAAATACATGGACACAAGAAACAAAGTACACGATTTTGGGTTTATGTAGATCTCAACTCATATATATGTGGATGAACCGAACCTATTAAGAGTTAAATTAGTAACAGTATTTTTTACTTTCAATCATTGCTAGACAGTCATGTCATTAACAACTCTTATTTTCACCATATCATAAATCCCAAACAGCAAGTTGCAGTGCGGCCAGCTCAAAATAATAACATCAATAGAAAATTAAACCAAAACTATACATTATATAAAAACAAAATGCAGAAGCACAAAAAATAAAACAAGAAGGTTAAGCGCAGGTCACACCGATTCGACACTTTCAGTAGTTTGCAGTGTGAACTGAAGTATGAAAGGAGGTGAAACAATGCTCTCCCGGCTCAGTCGTTCGCTCGCTAGCTGGCGGTGGGGCCTGCGCTTAAAGCTCAGCTCAAATATCTTATATAGTACCAAAGTTGAAAAAATATAACAGATATCTTCAAGAACAATATTTAGCAGAGCTCTTAACTTGCTAACACTTGACTGGTTTTATTGGCTATACTTGTATTATATGTGCCATTGATAATGCTTTAACTTTCTTTATTCCTTAAAGACCCAGGTCTTTAAGGAATAAAGAAAGTTTTATATAGAAAAGTGTAATGCAATGTGCCAAAACAAATTTAACTAATGAAATAACCATGAAAAAGGATATGCAGTAATGCTATAAAATAGCATTTGCATTTAATGTAATGTCTACTAATGACTGTTCTCTCTGATATTTAATGGATGTCTTTTAGTATTCAGTTGCATCTGGTTAAAATAGACTGGGAACCGACCCCAACATGGTTGGCAAAAAACTAGGCAGAAGATGATGATGATTTATTATCATTTAGAGTAGCTTCATTTAGCATTTGACGAGTTAATATAATAGATACTGATTTCTTAAATTATATTTTAATTTAAAATATGTACCATGAATAAACTGAAAATGTATTAACATTTTATTATTTTTATATTTACTTTCTAAAGTTTTATTTGGGAACTCGAACAAAGGATTCACACACACATTTATACACACACTAGTAGTTGGTAGAATTTGATCCTTAATAAATAGTAATAATATCCTTAATACTATCAAATGGTGTAATAATTGATTTTTTTTTCAAAATCAACAAGTTTTATTTCAGGTTAGAGATATTGATTTTCCAAAAATCCAATGATTGTTGTCGCACTTGCTATTTCTATACCGGAGGAGGTTAGGAGAAGCGGGCCATGGCAGCTCATTTTTGAAGACTGCTGCGGAGCAACACTTTACCACCCATTATCGACGAAACAACACCTCTCCGTGACCAAGATATTTCGTGTTTAAGGGTATATAGGTATCAGCCAGAAATAATGTTGGTAAAACTTTATTTCCAGACATTTAATTGTTGTTGAAATTCTACTATTTGATTGCATTTAAAAAAAAAACAGTTTATTGGTATCTGTAATTAACATTTTAATTTTTATATTCAAACGATTATAACATATACACTGTTACACTGAATACACTGTTTTTAGAATTTAATTTAAAAAAATATTTTCTAATTAAAGGGATTAAACTGAGTTTATTTAATCATAATTTATATGTGTGTATATCTACCATATTTTCAATGAGCTCTTCTTGTGATTTACTGATGGTTATTTTTCTAATATGATGCAGTTTTAGTTATCATCAAAAACGGGCTCGAAACTCCTTTGTATTTTGCGCTATTCCTTATAGTTTCGGATTTAGCCATCCATGCCCACTTGAAAAATTCACCAGTATATTTATTAAAAGCCAGTACTACTTACTAACCCTAAGATTGATGATTATTTTTAGGATTAACCTGAAATACTAGTGCATAAAAGTACATATTGGCTACCTACCTGCTATTTTACCATCCTACATACACCTACACAATAGTCATTTCCTGATCTGAAGTGAATACCTATGAGACCATATACTACTTATAGCTAGTTTAGGCGTGAATTATTCCATACTCATTCGGACCCTATACCACAGTCTGAATATGATATAGGGTGTTGGCCAAAGGCCTATGTCAAAAACCTGTTGGAAAATTACGAAAAAAACTTACCTCATCTTCGACTGAGAACTGGTGGTTATTGGAATCCAATGTTTTTATCGTAAACTCAATCATTTTTTACACGAAACATGGAACGCCCATAGAAGGCAGATAATTTGACGCGTGCCTAAAAACAACAAAAACCACGTTTTTAGACGTTTCCGATAGCCCACTTTCACACTTATAATATTGCACTATAATTATATTGATTACTCACGACTATCACAATGAATTTTTTACGTAAATTGCTGACGATTTAAAATAATTTTTAATCGGATCGGAATATGCATTTGATGCCTGATGGTGACAGCAATCAAAAGGCAGAGTTGCCAGTTTACAACTATTAGAAAGGAAATCGTAGTACTATTATGGCCCAATAAAGTTTGGTTTGGTTTTGAGAACAAAAATTAAGAACATGTTCAGAAATCAACCATTTTGCTAACAATAACATTTGGCCAAATGGTTATACATGGTAATTACAAAAGTACAAATTTTACTGGGTTGATTGATAATATACAGATCACAAAATACAGCATAGTTTAGTTAATTTTGTTTTGTAAAATACCTGTTTAATAGCTGGATTTTTGTACAGAAATCACTTTTTCTGGAAAGTAAAAAATAAAAAAAAAATACAAAAGTCTTAAATCAAATCGATTTTCGTTGAACTTATTGTGCAGGTATTGCTGGGAAAATTACGTTAAAATAGAATACTTTCAGTGTGAAATAAATAATATTCATCCATCGTCAACCTTTTTTTTAAGATAATTTTTCTAATATACTTTTTTCATATTTAGTCGAAATTTTTGGGGCCGTAGAATCGGTAGAGTTTACCGCTTCACTAACACTCTATGAACCATAGATTTTTTAAGATTTCGTCACCGTCGATCGTTGGCAATCATGGCTCTTGGCGCGTGGCGAAAATCAGGACTACCGTTCTCTCAATAGACATTAATTCGGAAATGCTCACCAACAGCGCCCTCCTGTCTCAGGCATAAAAACGCCAAAAAAACATGAAGCGCTGAAATATTACTTAACCAGTTAAATTACCTGCGATAAGTATCTTCATGTTTTTCTAGTATGTAGTCAAAATATGATTTTAATATTTTAATCATTAGTAACCATAGTTAACAAGTGAAAGACTATTTTTTTACGTTTCAAGTTCAACGTTCTGATAATATGTAAACACTAATGAGGCCATTTTATTACTGCAGCTCTAAAGTTAAAATGAATTAAATCGAAAGTTAAAATGAATTAAAATTCAACATACATACTAGACTGATAAACTAGTGCAGATATAATTTACAGGGAAACCAGTGAATATTTGAATTTCGCGGGCTATGCTGTAGCACCGTGCACAATCTACAATCTTATTTTGGCTATTCTATACGCTAACGTTAATAGTGTAAAAGTTATTGTTATTAGTTTTTTGATTTGTCATCGTAGATAAAATTCATTACCGGGCCGCGCCACTCAGTGTACCTTATTTCTGAACGTTCTCTGCATGGAATGTTAGAACGTTGCACTAGCACTATCTACGGTATTTTAAAAATGACAAGCAACCTTATGATTAAAGCAATAAAGTTCACTCTGATATGACAACATATGTGGACTTTAGGGTGGAGTTAGGTGTACTATGTGCACTAGTTATGCTTTTAAAAATAATTAGCAACCCCCGGTAGCAGAAAAATCAATAATCGGTCTTCGACTGTCTGCCAGGTAGGTCGCTTCACGCTCCGTTATAGGAAAAAGTACTAAAATATAATTGAGTGATCTAGCTATCTATTTCCTGATTTAAAATAGTAATTATCTTGTTTCCTATCGCGTTTCGTCGGAACAACGTAACAAGTGGTTTAGAATGGCTTCGACTTCGGAGTCTGCGACAGCATCAGGGTCTGCGGAGGCATCGGGGTCTGCGGAGGCATCGGGGTCTTCGGGTGAAAGAGGAAAGCGCCCCCCAAGGGAGTCTACCCCAGGCCCAGGCAGGAGCTCAGGTAAGAGAACACACTAATTTTATTAGTTTAATATTATTAGTTTTTGCACAATTTACTAGTAGGTACTTATGTAATTATTAGATGCATTTTTTTAAATAAGTACAAAACTGCGAGTTTCCTTTTGTTTTATAAATTGTTGATTAAAAATGAGTTCTTAGAAGCTAAATAAATAAATAAATAGTGCTTGCAATTAGAAGTATGAAAATTAAGGCTTCTAGGGCGGGGGTCGATACGGGGGGGGGGGGCTTCCTCGGTCCCCTTGCCTCTTTGATCCAATGCCCAAACAATGCACTCGAAAATCGAAGATTTTTGAATATTGTACCTTGGTTTGTTTTATTGTAATTAATAATCCAGTAGCTATAGTAGTTGAATATCTTATAATAAAAGTACAAAATCCTGAATAATGTATATGTGTAAGGTAGGTATAAGTATGACTTGGATATCGGGCCCTCGAGGGAGGGGAGGGGGGGGGGGGGCGGATAGAAGATGCGCGGGGAACCTGCGACGCTGACCGATATCAAGTTTATAACAAAGGGATTGCAATACCGCAAAGTGCAGGATCCCGCACATAAATAAAATTTATAAAAAAAACGACATAAACGTTTACTTAGCCTTAGACAAAACTACTCAATAATCACTAACATAAACAGAGGCGGCGCTAGGCGTAGGCGACGTGGGTCACCGCCTACGGCCTCGTGTTACGAGGGCCGCCTCACACCTCAAAAACCCATGGGCAAAATTGGGATAACTATTTTTCAATTGTTTTTTAATTTATAACATTGCTTCTTGCGCCATCAGAGGGCCTCGCTAAATGTACCTTGTTCACATAAAATTGTGGTCTTGCCCCGCCACTGAACATAACTATCTAACATGCACGTTCTTTCAAAAGTTCTTTTGTTATCTACATTTTGTTGTGGAACTAAACGCGCGTCCACATCTGCTCGCACACCTTATTAAGAACGTTGTACCTACACACCTTTGGACATGTTAGCGAGCTGTTCGCATCCAAGATAGAATGTCATCTCGCGTACACAAACTGTGCGGTTCGCGTGCAAGAAACAAAGTATTGACAGTTATGGATTTTTAAAAAAATAATAAATGGTTATTGATCCAGTAACTTCAAATTACACACAAGTGCTAAACAAACTAGAATTATAAGTAGGTAGTGCTGTCCGGTAGGATATCGGATAATACTTAGTAGTCAGTCTCATAAGATTTTTAATAAATTGAGAATAAATCATAATTCTTCCGAACAAATTTACACCTTGGTTGATGAATGGCATTGAACGTGAACAAATTATTATCATCATCATCTGCCTAGCCTTTTCCCGACCATGTTGGTGTCGACTTCCAGTCAAACCGGGTGCATCTGAATACCAGTATTTTACAAGGACCGAATGCCTATCTGACCTCCACAAGCCAGTTAGTACTGGGTTATACGGGTTGTCATACTTTCGGGCCACTGACTACCTTTCATCATCATCAACCAACAGCAGTCCACTGCTAGACATAGGCCTCTTCAATCGCACGCTACTCAACTCGATTCTCAGCAACACTCATCCAGTTGCCACCAGCCACCCTGCGAAGATCGTCGCTCCACCGAGTCCGAGGGCGTCCCACCTTACGTTTGCCGATTCGCGGTCTCCACTCAAGAACACGTCTACCCCAACAGTAATCGGTTCTACGGCTAATATGACCGGACTACCTGTAACGACTGTTAAAGATCTATAAATGACAGCCGAGACCATGTGCTTTCCGAGGTACGGAGGAAACTCGAAATTTTATGGGATGATCACCCATCTACAGACCAAGGGAAGATTGATCCGAGCGCCTGTTATTATTTAGCCCTCATCAACCAATTAACTATACCAATTCGGAAACCGAGGTATGTTGAGCCGGAATGAATGAACTCTAAAGTTGATTTGTTCTATCTAACGTTCAGGAACAAAACGCGTTGCTGAATCTAAGAGTCGTAGTAGAATTGATCAGATAAACAGTCATCATCAACCACTGAGCACTAACTGACCGATCCCTCAAGAGTCCGATATCCAATCTTCATAAACATAGGGTAAACTGAAAGAATTTTTATCACGACTAAAGCTCTTTGATGGCTACTGATACCGTTATTTTAAATAGATAGGTTTCCTTTCGAAAACGGTAAATATCATGCATTTGGACAGTCAATTTCTCAATTGAAAACCAATGTATTGGATGCTGCAATCACTATACACGATAAATCACTCTGGTCCTCAGTGCTCACAACAGATGAGATACAGTCAGCACATAATTATCTGCGTCATGCTGTGCGCATGCTCCAATCAACGCAGCGGTCAGCCCGCACGGCTCAGATTGCCATCCGGTCCTCATCAGCCATCCTGTGCCCTGCTGAGAACTTGCTCTGCGCTTCTGCGATTTCACTCGGCTCGGCGGCGAACTGTATCCTGTCCGCTTCAAGCTATTTGTGCTCGCTAGCGCAAAGGCCCGCGTCACCAGTGTCCGGGCTCTTCTTCGCACTCCGCGATGCCTCTAAATGGGTGTGCATAGAATCAAGCTACCTCAAATACCATAATCCACAAATCAGCAGGGCGCTGCACTCAGCTGCGATTTCCCTAGCTCTGGCTGCAGCTTCGTTAGAAGAAGGTCAGCTCCGACCACCTACATCTCTGACCCTACAGATTATTTTACTTGTTACGTCTAGAGTGCTATGATTTCTCATGTAGGGTTCTACTGCTTTGATTCAAGGATCGCTTTTATGACTCAAATGTCTCATGTAAACCACTAGTCAGTGAATCAAGTCTGTAGAACGAATCTTATCGTGGGCGAGGCTAAACGCGGGTAATTTTATGAACGAGAGTCGCTTTTTGAAATCGTAATTTATTAATCGTAAAATTTGTAATTTACATTGCATTCGATTTCACATAAAAATGAAAACTGTGCCACTCGACGATGTCGTCAAAGACGTAAGATGAGTACCTAGTCTGACTGATGAAATTAATTTGAACATAAAATAGCGCTCGTTTGACCTCAACCGCAATGCCATTATTGCCAGTAGATCATGTCGGATCATGCAGACCCCTTGTAAATTGGAATAAGGACGCCCCACCTTTATCCCAATTTATTAGAATCAGCGCAGCATGTTTTCTTACGCACATCTTTTTAGCCACAATCGTAGCATGCACCTGTTTGTAGATACCTTTATAACCAAAGTATTTCACACGATTCATCATTTCCTTTCGTTTTCTCTAGGTACTTTTATATCCGTTCACAATCATATCTACTAAAACTGTTCACAATCATATCTACTGTTCCATAATCCCTTCTCGATTATCAGTTGCGGCGCTCGCGCCATTTTCAGACTGCCTCTAAAGAACCTGCTTAGTTACTCAATTTTTATTATCATTCACTAACCACACACATCCCTCACCAATCTGCTGCATGCAATTCTTAGTAGAACCAAATCCAATTCAGGTTCAGACTTGGGAGAAAAGTTAACAATTCTGGCTCTGATGCGATGCGACCATTTCTACAATTTCATACTTTTAAATAACGGTATCCATACATTATGTTGTGGCCATCATTAGGTAGGTACTTTGTTGAGTACCTATCTGTATGCCAAATCCGAAACTATGAGAAATAGCGAAAAATACTTATAGGAGCCTAGAGCACGATTTTGATGAAAGCTATAACGGCATCATTAGTTTTTAGAAAAATTAATATTTTTAGCCAGGAATCGAACTCATTGTTTACGATTAAAATTGAATTTAGAACATTATGTTGTAAAGATCGGCTGTGCTGCGAGTGTCGTCAATCAAGGATATTAATTAAAAATATGAAAATCATAAAATTTTACATTTTTCTTAAGTTTGCCGTATGTCATTACTTTCCAGAATTTGATCCTTATTAGCGACACTATCGAATGGTGTAATAGTACATTGTGCGTTTTTTTTCCAAAATCAATGAGTTCTATTCCTTGTCTCATAGTTTCGGATTTGGCCATCCACATCCACTTGGAAAATTCACCCGGTATGCTTAGGTATGATTGGGTACTTACATTGAAACACTTTTATACTTACCTATGCTTTACCTTGCTATTTTATTTAACACTAAACTATTAAAAAATGAGGCAGTACCTACTCATATAAGTACCTACCTTCTTAATAGGAGCCAATTTCATATAGGTATATCATTTTCTTCGTGTACCATCATATTGTAACCATGTTATTCAAGGACCCTATTACGTAACACACTTTTCTATCTATTCCGAAAAATTTTGAAGAAATTCGTCTGCTAGACAACGTAAAAAACGTAATTAATGTTATGAACTGACAACAGGAATAGTATGAGGGATGCGAGTGTGTTACGCAATTGCCTTGCTGTGAAAAACTTAAGGGTTGAGGACCATAACTGTTCATAACAGTGATTGTAATGTAATCAAGACTTAGTACCTAGACGTTGTAAAAATAGTAAAACGTATTAAAATATAACAAAATTTTAAAAAGGTTGTTTTTCACAGCGTGTTCCTGCTGTCTTGGTAAATCGACGCAAGCAGATACTAAGTCTAATATGTAGTCATAGTACAGTGAAACATATCCCCAAAAATTCAGTAAAGGTCATTGGGCTTCAATCCAGTTATGGAAAAGTTTACAAAATTTTAAATTTCATCAAGTTTTGACAATGAGTTTTACAAAATCCAACATTCATACACGACGGTCACAAAACGCTAAAAACTATTGGTCCTCAATCCTAAACCGAGCAAAAGAAAATAACACACGGGGTGACATTTCCTTTTGCCTGGTCGACAGTCGAGAGTCAGAGTCAGTTCAATGTTCATGTTCATTGCAGGTTAAGCTTGCTTAGCGAAACCTGCATTGAACTTTTTTTTAAATTTAGTTTTAGATAAATGGATAATATCTAATTATTCTTTGTGTCATCCCTAGCGGCCCTAGCAGCGGATGAACGCCGGCGTTGCCGTTCGAGATCCCGGTCCCCGCGTCCGCGTCGTTCTCGTGCTCAAGCGCGACCTGAGGTGCGCGAGAAGGTCTATCGCGAAGACATCCCGCGGGAAAAAGGGCATCATCATCGCCAAAAGATTGATCTGGAAGCAGAAATGAACCCTGACCGATACAAGTTCAGCCACATTTTGGTGAAACACAAGGGAAGCCGCAGGCCGATGGATCAATATAACAAACCCATCACTAGGACGAAGGACGAGGCCATGGACCTTGTGTGTGGTAATATACTTACATTTACGTGTTTATTTTTACGATGTATATTTTAATACTGTATATATATATATCGAAATATTTATTTTTCAAATATCTACCGAACAAAAAATAACACAGAAAACGGGACAAATCCAAAAATACGAGAAACTTTTTAATTAGATACCTAGATACCTACCTTCATAGAAAGTATCACTTGATATCGAAGCTTGAAGTGCTGAAAATCAATAAAAGTAGGTACCTATCGAATAATGTTGTAACGAGAAATTGAAGAACACCAACTTTTGCCCGACCACGCCAAGAGCAGAGCTTTTTTTTTCCTAGCCTGCTCCACTCCTGGAAAAAGGCCTCCATATTAATAAACTTGTTAAATTTTCTGGATTTCAGACATACACGAGAAAATCCTCAAGGATCTGATTACTTTCGCGGATGCAGCGGTCTCCTTCTCCGACTGCACCTCTGCCCAATATGAAGGAGATATACAGTCCCAATTCAAGAGCGGGAAGATGCTGATTTCTTTTAAAAACACTGCCATGGCTCTTGCTCCTGGCCAGATATCTAATGTGGTGGAAACCCAGGCTGGATACCATATTCTTCAGCGCCGTGAGTAAGAGACGGACTGCCAAACTGGAAATCTCAGTGGCCAAAGATTATTATTTACCTTGAAATGGTTGTGTTTATTTTTCGTCTGCTTTAAACTATTGGAATATAAATTTTAAGGCTAGGTATTATTTGTCCTTCCAAACATTGTGATAAAACATATCTGATAGATCATTTTTACTTAGTATTCATTATCTTTACTCAATATCGTTGCCTTATTTATTAACTATCTAAACATTTTATAATTTGACTAATTTTGAATTTAAGTGAGGACATAATTTGAAAGAAACTTCGTTTTGGTTTCTTAGATGTCTATCGGGGAGTTGGGTGGATCGCATAAATTTCCGCACGCAAAATACGCGTTTGGACATGGGGTTGCGGACACTAGCCCGATTTACAATACAATACAATGTATTTGCCTAAAACACGAGGAGTTAATAGGTAGGTCGGCTAATACAGTTTGCTGTTTTTGATGATCTCAGTTAGATATAATTTGTAGATGAATACTTCAAAGTGTAACCCACAACATTATCTCAAAAAACTTATTTTCTTAAAGTTTATTATTATAATCAATGGTAACACATTGTTGACAGTCTGTTCATTTTTTTTTGAACCACCAGTAGCACCGCAGACATAGATAGACTCTATATCTGTGAGTAGCACCACAGAAATAGATCTACTGTGAGTAGCACACATATCTGTCAACTCATAACGGTCGATTCCATGGTTGCGAAATAATGGTTGTCATAGATATTACTTTTACTGTAGGTATTTCTTTTTTTTATCAGATTATTTTTAATGATCTACTAGCGCTATAGTTTCATATTTTACATCTTTTCGAGAATTTTTACAACCTCGGATTCTTAAGGGTAACATTTTTAAGACTAATCATTTCGTTTTGAATTCATATATTTTTTTTATCTAATGAAAACAAAATACACGGCAGCAGTTTGACGCCTAGAGTTGGTACAAAGTATATTATTTTAAAGATCTCAGTTTCATATAATTTATAAAATTATATTTTATGTTAAATCCTATCTAGCTTTAAGATGACTCTTGTCTCAAAATTTAGCTTATTTACCCTTAATTCTATTTTTTTACCTACCGTTTACGGTATATTTACATAGATATAAAATTTTTGACAGGCTGAAATCTATGCATAGTAAATACTTACTTGGACACTTACTTACATAAACAGTAAAAACGAACTGAAGGCTTTATAATTTCGACGAAGTAGGTAGGTACTACACGTAGCTATCAACCTGTACAAATGTGTAATTTTTAACTGAATCTAATTATTGTCTACATGTACTCATTGTCTAAAGACGCTATAACAGTCTAGAGACATTTTAAATTAAGTGATTCTACCCTACGAGGGTACTTAGAATAGGAAACCCAAAAAAAATAGAAGTAAATAAAAACATTATATGTATTGATGTAAAACAGTAGAATTCTCCGCCTAGGTAGTAAGATGAAGTTGTAACTCCTAGAAACATGTCTGTGAGACTTCTTCTCGTCATAAGTACGTTAGTACTTCTTATTATTTATTCTGTGTCATAAGCAAGGGTTAAAAAAATAAGAGGGACTAGGCTATTCATCTCAGAAATTATTAAAATCATTTAACTCAACATAGTAGGCATACTCCTCATTTCAGTAAAAAATAACTCGACAACCTTGTACCTAACAAGTAGTTTTACTACTTTTAAGTAAAATTCTATTGAACCCTACAAGGGTAAATCTAGATGTATTGTAATTACGAATTTAATTGAATAAACATTAAAAAAAAAGTAAATCTGTTTTTTTCATTTCAACGGAATCCGTTTGACATTTCCCTGATAACAAGGTCCACTAACTCGTTGGCCCTGATGGAGAATGACGCCTATGGACAACTCCAGAGGCAGCACAGCTGCGTTACCACCCGAGAGACAAGATGGAAAAATGTCACAGGTTATTATAACAAGTAACCTTGGTGCTCCCTCCACACTTTATCATTCAGGAAGAACATCTACCACATGGACATGAACTGCACTGTCCAATCGGGAAATCTATTACAACCTTTAGTAGGGAAACGCCGCTGTAGAAATAACCTGATCAAATGCAGGTAGGAATTTTCTACAGAACTAGATGAACTTCTTGTAGACTCATTCATTATTATGACACTAGAAATTATAACACGAGCAGCTTTAAAAAATAACTCATTCTAAATTGATCAGCTTTGGTAATACTCGGAAACCTATGACATTCTGTGTGTCATGTTCGTGCGCAATAATGCTTTTGGAACCTTGAGCATTAGAGGCGTGTCTGCTGACATCCAACACAAGAGAGCTGCCTCCCTGATGCAGAAGTGCTGTGGCAGCGGCAACGGCATTTTGAGGGTTATTAGGCAGTGTAATTATGTTAACTTTGATGCTTCCGGATTACTTACGGAATATGAAAGGAGAGCACAGAGTTATTACGTGCTGCACGAAGACTTAATAGCTGAGTACTTATTTTTCAAAAAGTCCTTTTAACTTTTATCCGCGTCCTCTTAGGGCATTATGTCAATTTCCCGCAAACTGTGTTGAAAGCCCGAGGGGCCGTTGTCGTAACTGTCGTTAGTTTTGACGTAATTTGTCTTTTAAAACTATCTCTATCTTGCTCAAACTAGCACAGAGTCTAGGAAACAGAACAAGAAAGATATATTTTCTCTGTCAAGTATTTCAAATGAACGAACTACGCGTTATGAACGAATGAATGTTTAAATATAACTTGATTCACATCCGATTGATTCCTAATATGGGTTTTAGTGCAGAAAACGGATTTCGCCTGGTGTAAGCGCCTGATGTTGCCTTCTTGTTTAATGTGACCCGTAAAACAAAAATATTACCCATTTCTAAAGAAGGTTAAAAAAATGAATGTTATGTTAGTGAATAATTTAGAGTCCTACAACCTACAATATCAATCCATACCTATATACTTCTCTATATTCATACTTATGTGAGGAAGGAAGTAAAGGTATTTCAGTAAGATACTGTTACATATTGTCCTGTCCGTTTAATACCTAACTCTCCACTCTTCAAACATCTCTGGATATATAATTACCCCTCCTCTTCGAGAAAAATATGAACGATACGAACGATAATACGAACTACGCGTTATGAACTGACCAAACATATAGATATATAATACTAATATATATGGACGAGAATTAAAGGTATATTGTTGAATCTTTCATATTTTTCTCGAAGAGGAGGGGTAATAATATATCCAGAGATGTTTGAAGAGTGGACAGTTAGGTATAAAACGGACAGGACAATATGTAACAGTATCTTACTGAAATACCTTTACTTCCTTCCTCACATATGTATGAATATAGAGAAGTATATAGGTATGGATTGATATTGTAGGTTGTAGAACTCTAAATTATTCACTAACATAACATTCATTATTTAGCCTTCTTTAGAAATGGGTAATATTTTTGTTTTACGGGTCACATTAAACAAGAAGGCAACATC
This sequence comes from Noctua janthe, assembly GCA_910589295.1. NCBI lineage: Eukaryota > Metazoa > Arthropoda > Insecta > Lepidoptera > Noctuidae > Noctua > Noctua janthe. The sequence continues at coordinate 12,856,202 of OU342552.1, forward strand.
AGGCGCTTACACCAGGCGAAATCCGTTTTCTGCACTAAAACCCATTTTAAGAATCAATCGGAAGTGAATCAAGTTATATTTAAACATTTATATATGATAAACCTTGAGGATTAGGTATTTTTTTTATAAAAAGGAATTATTTATTAGCAAAGTAAACAATTTCGACAGCTTTATAAATGCGTACAACACCATCTATGCTTTATGAATGAAACTAGTAATGTATAGTGGAGGGTGTTTGTGAGGGAGGTGTGTAATGTGTATCATAATCGTTCTTGCTACAATTACCAGATGGCACTAGTAGTCTCATTAAATGGTAAAATATTTTCGTTCAAATTAGGTTCGTTCGTATAAAAACGGATGCAAAATTTCTATGTGGGAGGGCTCAGAATGATGTACTGAATACGTGGTAGGTAACCGTTTTCGCGTCGGTGTCCCTTCCACCCCATATACCTAGGTAAAGCGATTCAGGTTATTGACACAAGAACTGCTTATAATTATTATAACAACAAAGTTTTCCTTCTATATAGCAATATTGCAACACAGACAACAGACATAATACAAAAACAGAAATGAAAACTATCATAAAATATGAAAAAACAAAACCAACAACATATTTCTAACATCTACGTAGCGCTCCTTAATTCATTTGATTGATGGCTGATCATGAACCAATTTGTACATTGTAATCCTTACCAATACCAAAATCTAATCAAAATACTTTTGATAACTGTTCATTTAATACAACGTAATAAGAAACAATTCTAAGCGTATCACTCTATTGACCGTGGCCTAAAAATGATATCGCCTGCAGAACCGGTTTCCAATAACAGAGAACAACAAATAAAACCCTGCATTTCTTAAAGGGGTTAAACGGTTTGTTTATTTTAAAACTAAACAATCTCTCTTATCATTCTATTAGAGTAATTTATGTGGCCTACCCTAATGTCCTTTCATTGACATTGTTCGTCGGGTCGTTGAGCTCCTTAAGTTCTGAGTTGAGCTACACGTTTACTGAAACAAGTTTGCACTGACTGGACAGGTCAAATCTGTGTGATGCTTTCTTGAAAAGACCATCTCAGTCTCAGACGAGAACCTGCATGGTTTTCACATTACATGATCTGTCTAAACCAATGTCCGGACTTTAAAAGAGACAGTAACCTCTGAGTTTGTTTCGGCTGTTTCTTCTTAAAGTAGGTTGTTTCATCGGAAACACTGGTGGGGCTGAGCTTATCTAGTTAGTTTGTAAAAAAAATGACGTGTGTAAGTGTTTTTTAATAACCTACCTGCAAAATAAATCTCATAAGTTCACTTAATCAAAGATAAAGGGCCCAATTTAAAATGATTTACCTAACTATTATTTAAATTAGCCTCTCTATAGAGAGAGAAAAGAGTAGAGAAAAGCTAAAGAAACGATGGATAGACTGTTTCTTCATACTTGAAGGACGTGATATAGAACGAAAGGACGACTGATGAGATGACGAGTAGGTACCTACCTAATAGAGAAGTATGGAAAAAGTAGAAGACATGATGCGCCGACCCCAAATAAATTGGGATAACGGAACTCATGATCTTCAGAGTCTCCAAAAAAGTATTCGACTGCCAGCTAGCTAGAACCCCCGAGGGGTTCATAAGTTCTTCTAAATTTCTCTTGCAAAAGTTGCTGATAAAGATTGATTAATAAAGTAGGTACCTACCTATTGTATGTATTGCAAAGATGAGATTGCAAAGATGATGACTTTCGACCAAATTTTCTAGAAAAATCGACAGGAAACAAGGGAAGGGCCGAGATATGTTCGAGATTTAGCACAATCTTTGGCTAAACGTTATTCCTTATTACTTTCAACGTCGTAAATCGGAAGCCTAAGCCAGAGCACGGGCCAAGATGCGTGAAATCACACATAGATCTTGGCCAAACAGTTCCACTTCCAATACCGCATTCATTTCCCCTTTCTGTTAGAGAGTTAAGCACTTTTCAGCCCATCCAAGAACTTTTAGTAAACCGATTAATATTTTTATTTCCTTAGGCTCTACCGATCGCGAATTCGTCCGCATGGAAGAGAAATACCTATACTATAGCACTCGCTTATGGCGTAGGTTAGTTTTCAAACAATTAACAAATTTTTGAAATCGGATGAGGTGTTTCAGAGATTACTTCATACGGAGTAGGTACCTGTATCCAAACTTTACCTCTATAAAATATTAGTGTAAGTAGATACCCACATACCTACATGCACACAAAACACTTGAGCCTACAGGATCCTGTTCTACATAGCGACAGATTACATAACATTGTTAATGACCGTTATATCAACACTTTTTTATCGTGTATTGTTTGACTAGATACACCCATAGAAGGTGATCATCAGCTTAGTTAGATACAGAGTATTAATAAATTTTACGAAGTAATTATTTTGATTGTCATCACAGATATAATTATCTATGTAATCCGATTATTTAGTAAAGTAGTGGATAGAGACAGCAACCCAGTTAGGTTCGGACTTGTGTCAGTATTTCGTTACTTACCTACCTATATTTTCTAACTCACTAATTTCGTGCTCTTAACTTGGATCCTGGATGGGACGCAGGGCAGAATAGGCAAAGGGAGGAGCCCTATTAATAGCAGTAGGTGAAACAAGGTGGCCATAATGATGTTGTTTGACTTTAAAAGGTACTAATAGCAATTTAAATGGTTCAACATCTAACATAATACATCGTAGGTACTACTTTTCCTTAAATACTCAAGTATACGTGAAGAAAAATCTTTATTCCCCATTTTAAGCACATTGCGCGCATGTGTGGGATATTTGGCATATAAGTAGTTGAAGTTCATTCGGAGGAATGCAGAAAGATACAAAAAAATAATGAGTTACGGCCCAATTTCAACTATATTTTGACTTGGGCTACATAATGCGATCTGTGGTACCTATGTAACTGTAGACCTACGTTACGATCTGCGGCGAGAACCAAAACCGTAGATAGAGAAGACAAGCATATTGCTGGGAACAACCGGTTCTAGGAAATTCGCAATGCAGGTATACACTATATACTAGACAACACACGCACTACACTAGACAGTACTACTCTAGAGTTACTTACTCTCTTTTAGTTCTTTGTAAAACAAGGTACCTACTTGCCTAAGAATGTGACCAAAATAGCCCATCATTTATAAAAAGCGAGCAGATTTCATGCGTGTCTACTTAATACTTATCCAGTTAATTCGGTACTAAATACGTTATTTTCATCACATCGCTGCATATCGCCAGCACCGGTAGGTAGCACAACATGCAGTAAATTAATGAATAAATTCGCTTGACGTCAATGGGGACGAGTGAGTCGCAAAGTGGATCGAGAAGCAAGTGCATAAACTGTATAATTGGGATATGAGGGGACCTGCTCGACGGCCTCGAAACTCATGCTGTAACGATCATGATAGCCAGTATCCGACTCCATCGGAAGCCAACTAAATCACGTTGCAAGCGACATTGGAACGGAAAACTCGAGAACCAGAGCTATCATCCAATAGACCGAAGACACCTCTGAGTGCGTGACTCTTTTAACCTTCACTGATGTAGTTTATTTCCGATGTATCTATTAGTTTTGTCCACTGATAGACGTTTCTAGGTAAAAGGTGCAATTATCGATATATTGCTTTCTTATGAAATGGCATTGGGTCGATGACCGATAAACTGGAAAATTCCTTTGAAGTACCTAGCATAGATAAGTATAGTTTGGCGGTTAGTGACTGATCAAAAGATTCGGTAATAAGGTTCGCATTTCAATCTCTTCCGCTCAGCTTGATAACAAAAATTCTAAGGATAAATCTGTCTTCTTTATTATACATACATAAGTATGAAGGACTTTGTGCCGTGTATAGATTATCATCTTACAAATAGCGTTGCTGAATATCACTTCTTATTCTAGTACATAATTTTTACATACTTTACTTGTTCTTGAATAAAAGATTAATGAATATTGTTGATTGATCAAGAGGGAGAGGAAGACCAAAGAAAACATGGATGAGGAATGATATACCCAAAGGAAAAATGAGAAAATGAAAGCGTGATGACTGACAGGGGAGAGTGTAAGAAAAAAACGTGTTGCGCCGACCCCAAATAACATGGGAGGGCAGGAAGATGATGACTTCTTCTTTTAACAAGTAAAGTATGTTTATTCCTAGGTTGATCCGTGGATGGTAGACCACCCATTACATACCGAGTTTCCTCCGTGCCTCGGAAACCACGTTAAGCCGTTTTTCCCGGCTGTCATTTGTAGATCTTTGAGAGTCATTAAGTGGTCAGTGGCCCGAAAGCCTGACAGCAAGTCTTACAAAGGGGTATCGTATTACCCAGTACTAACTGGGTTGTGGAGGTCAATAGGCAGTCGCCCCATGTAAAATACTGATATTCAGCTGCATCCAAGCTAATTCCAACATAGTGGGGAAAAGGCTATGCAGAATGACGACTTGTTATTTTAAAAAGGGAGAAAGACTTTTCATGTGTGATTGAAATAACTGAAATCCTTACAATATGTACCATGGGAACTGTTCCGTACATTTGTGGTCGCATTACTCGGTAATATGTTCAGGGTTTTGTTAGTGTGATGGTTAAATTTGTTCATAGTGATGAGTACCTGCGTCATCATTAATTAATTTAATTTTACCGTTACTGTTAGCCTGTGTCATCCCACTTCTGGGCAAAGGCATCTCCCCATGACTTCCAAATCCTTCGATCCAGGGGAATTGTGGACCACTGGTCAATCTCCTGCAAGGTCTACAGCATTGACTTCTGGCATGCATTTAATTTTATCATCATTTAGTAACGTCCTCAGTTATTTCAATAAGTGCTATTTATCCATTGCGTGTATTTACAGAGACATAATTTACGAACTTTATTTATAAGTATGTGATGGCAGATTACCTAATTTATGTTGTACTAATGTACAACACCTATTGGGTAATCTGCCATCAACTATCCTATTTTTTAACCTCCGACGCAAAAAGAGGGGTGTTATAAGTTTAACCGCAATTTGTGTGTGTCTGTCTCTGGCACCGTAGCTCTTAAACGAGTAAACAGATTTGGATGCAGTTACTTTTATTTGAAAGCTAGTTTCTTGGCGATGGTTCTTAGATACGTTTTGTAAAAATCGGTGCATCTATTTACTAGATATGGGAGATGTAAGTGGTGAAGAATAATCCAATATTTTCAAATATACCCAAGTGGGTATCAAATGAAACGGCATGATGTGTACATTACAATTAGACATGTTTTATCAAAACCGGCTCAGCCATTTTATTGACTTTTCAAATGTTTGCTCGCTTTTCTTTGTTGCGATGGGAGTTTTTTAAATTAAAATTTTTATTATTGCTATAAAATGACATATAGCATTTTTTTCGGATGGGAAGTCATCAAATGACTCCTTCCGCTCTGGGCGGAGTGGAAAGGGAGTGTCAGACTTTTACTGACTAAAACACAAAGGTCCAAGAAGGAACATGGATGGGTCCATGTTCCTTCTTGGCCCTTTGTGTTCCAGGGCCGCGATATTTCTTTTGAACAGTCCCGCAGCCCCGGCAGACATATTGCATTTCAGACATGAAAAACTTTACTTAGCAGAATTTTAATGTGTCATTAGAGTATGATTAATTATAAAGGAAGGAAAAATATATTATCCACTAATCACGCAGTATATTTTACCTCACAAAAAACAGTTTCCTTTTATTTTATTCTAAAGTTCTCCTGTATCGTGGTTATTCAAGTAATTACTTAAATATCATACTTATTACATTTCCTTTTTATTATCCTGTAAAAAAGACTTTGTTGATGGAAAAAGGTATCAAAACAAACTCTGTTTCTTATTACTTAGTACTTACCAAGGAAAATTTTAAATAACTAATCAGCTGTTTCTCATTTTGCAGATAACTGAATCTTTACTGCGCGGTCGATATGTAATATGATAACACTCAGATCCCTGGATCTTCCGTACCAGTAACTCATTATTTAATGAAAACATCTGGGACCTACGCCTAGCTGCATGCGAAATATTAAATTGAAATATCTATCATCTACCGATACAAACACAAAAAAAAACTTATTTTGAGTTATTTTCATAATAATATTTTGAATTTGACATCTATAGAATCTCGTCCCGTCATTATGAGAAGACAAACGAGTTCTTTTAGACCTCGTGACGCTACAATGGCAGGTAGCATAAATCTGGACCCGCAGTGAACGTGTCAAGTACCTGACCGTCAACATTGTTGTTAACTGGTAACAAAGTAAGATTTACGATCAAATGAGTACCCACCTACCTATTTATTTGCTTTTTAGTATTCGTATCTCGTTCGTACTTCACGAGTATTTATATCTTGCATTACCTAAGTTCAAATTCAAAATGTTATCCGTCGACCAAAGATGGCGATAGGCTCTTCTTAACGTTTCGAAGATTACAGGCGAGATGTTAATATGAGCGACGACAAGGTTCTATTTTTATTTTCAAGACATTGTTACAGCGTCTATTATAAAACGAGTCACCGTGAAACATACATTACAGTTCTGCGTCGTCGTTTAGCTTGTTTCCATTAGCTCCATTCATTTACCGCTAATAGCGATAATTAAGCAAGCAGCTGATCAACAAAGCATACCAACAAACTAAGAAACTCAAGAGAAACCATTTATTTACGGTGATCATTGAAAACTATAATCGTTTTGCTTTGAGTGACAAGCGAAGAGTATGTGTTAGTAGGTACATTATCTATAATATATTATACCTATAACATTGTGTTTAACTAAAAATATATTTTTATGAGTTCCATTTACATTTACTTGCCAGACGTGCAGGAATAATTAAAAAAGGCAATATTAAGACTGTGTTAGATTGACGTAGTTGGAAGTCAATTCTTCTTCCTCTCAGCAGCGTGTCGATGGCAAAAAAGACAAAATATTATTAAAATTCAAGAACAACACAAGTCCCGTATTAATACAGAAAGTCACTTAAGACTCAGTCATTACATAACGAATCTAGTTTAGTATTGAGTTCAAAATAAGTCGGTGGCAAAAACTGAATCAAAATAAACAAAGATCAGCTACTTCCAAAAGTACAATTTCCGTTGTATTTTTTCTGCAAAAAAAGGTTTTTTAACTATAAATTCAATTGGTGTGCCTAGGTACTAACTGACAAGTAACAATGTGTCAGACATGTCGCTGTGATACGATATAATATTATGTCGTAAATAAAGTTACACTCAGAGGTCGTTGAACTCTTGATTCGTGCACACTGCGTTAGTCTAAGCAATGTTTACGCAAGTCATAACTATCGGGTTCAAATCAGGCTATAATCTGTATTGCTGGTCAACTTTTAGCACACATAAGGGTTAAGCACGGAAGTACATAATATGTACTTACACACACATTTCGTCAGTTACGTTAAAGTCCCATATAGGGGTCGAGTCTGTTGCCATCAACCAGACAAAGATCTAGACTCCGTGGCTGCTACTTAGATATTCCTGAAGGTAATAACCAATTAACACTTTACCCGAACTCAGGACCTCATGTTCAGCAGACGTTTGTATAAAAAAAGTTTAAAGCTGAATGCCGCTTGCCTTTTATTAAACGCCTTTAAAAAAATAGGAGAAGAAACTTAAAAAAAATAAGGATATTGGTTTTAGTGACGATTCCGTGTCCGGGTGAAACAAAAAAGTAAGGAAACGATTAGTTTGGATTCTGACAATAACAAAACCACTTCAGCTGTTTCATCAAAACAATTTACAACAACCAGAATATCGTGTATAACAAACAAGACGATGTTTTTAATCATACTTACTGCTACACCGTCATTGTGAAATTGTTACTTCCTGTGTTCAGTGTTATATGCAGAGATCAGAGTAGGTACAGTTTATTAGCTTAAACTTCATGGAATTATTAAGTTCCGAAATGAAACTATTAAATTAGAGGTACGTATTTCCACATGATACTTATTTCCTGGTAATTAAGAGTTGTCATTATAGAAACACTTCTGCGGACTCAAAATGCTTGACAATGGAAAACCTAGTTTTAAAAAAAAAACGCATGCTTGGACTTGATCTCAAGTATATATCATTAGATCTTCCCGTATATGAGGTACATAATATATGTGCCTACATATCAATATTAGGTATGTCAATCAGATGTTGACATATTAATAACTGCTTAGGTATTCAGCCTTTAAATTAGCCTCTATATTGTGTCGGGAGCTTTTCCAACCTAATTCCGTGAGTAATTTGAAAGCGGTGGCGGCACACAACACAGACTTGATGGCATCATCATGATTACCATACACTACGATAAGAACTAGTACCTCGTCCCGCCTTTTGATGGGCTTAATCTAATATTATCTTAGAATGTGTTAATGAAGTTCATCGTTGGGTAACCTTTTAGAAAGTAGATGACAGATGCTGCTCTGTTATTCGAATGTTCGATCATCTGCTAGGTACAGCTTATTTACGACTAGCGTTTGCCCGCGGCTTAGCTCGAGTATAGCCAGACGATAGGTTTTGAATGACCGTTTTAAATATGCATGCAAAACCTTCATGCAAAACCGACCTACATAAAAGACACACACGTAACTGCAAGCCGGTCGGTTGGCTCATTTGCAAGCATGGCATCACCGGCAACACACGACCATATGGTTGCTTTAGTGCGTTTAAAACTTGAATAAAAAATTAAAACAACTGAGAGCTGTGCATGCGACCTGCCACACAAGCGAAAAAATATCTATTTCGATATTCTCTAGGTTTGCATGTACAGGCAAGGATAACTGTACAGTTTTCTCCTACGCATGCTCATGCATGAGTGTACAGTTTCACCGTACAGGTAAAAGAGCACACGCATAACCTACCGGCCAGTTTATGGTTCGGATGTATCCCACGGTATAAGTTTTAAATATAGACTGAGTCACGGGGATAGTGTAGCTTCCAATTAGTGAAAGATCGGATAGTTCCGAAGATTACCCCTATATCCTGGAAACTTACAAAACTTTATCTATTTATAATATAAAGACTAGCGACCGGCCCATGCTTCGCAGGATTTTAAGCCATGACAATACATCGAGATTTCTTTAATCTTATTTGCATATTATGTACATATACAGGGTGTAAACAGACCCTTCACATAGCCGGCAGCCAAGCATTGTGTACATCAAACTAAGTAACTTTACGCAAAAATTATTGCTGGGAATCGACTTTTTTTTTTGGGGTGAAACATTACGTTTTACGGTAGGTCTCGATGGAAAGCACTCAAAGCATTGTGCTGTTGGATGGATTGAATAGTACGGGGGTCATGGAGGTGTGTAAAGTAAAAATCTTACACACAAAAAAAAAGTATTTTAAAAAAAAACTTCTGAAAAAGTTGGAACTTTGACCACCAATATCTCCGTAACTAGAAGGTTCCCAGGTATGGTCTAGAACAAAAAAATGATCGCAATGACAGCGAAAACACCCTTTATATGTAATCACGTTCTCGAAAACGGCTCTAACAATTTCGATGAAAGTTGCAATATAGAGGTCATCGGGGGCGAAAAATCGATCTACCTAGGTTCATATCGAAGAAAATGCGTTTTCTCTATTTTCAAACCAGCAGAGCCTGGTCACCCAGGTACTAAAATAGCTAAGGTCCCATAATTCAATAAGTTGTAATTATTTTTAAGATAAATCATATCATAAAGCTGAAGAGTTCGTTTTCATGCTTGAACACGCTAATCTCTGGAACTACCAGTCGGATTTGAAAAAGGATATATGCTATTTAACATTACGGTGGGTGAAACCACGAGCACAGCTAGTAAGAAGTGCAGCAGCCGAGTCTTGCAGGCCAAAAAAAGGTTTGGATGCCCAATTCTGCACGAATGATCTCAATTTCACAAGCAAAGAATCCTTTTGTGAATACCTTTATTTAATGTTATTCATCATCTGCCTGCCTTTTACCAACTATATTGGGGTCGGCTTCCAGTCTAACCGGATGCAGCTGAATACCAGTATTTTACATGGAGCGACTGCCTATCTGACCTCCACAACCCAGTTAGTACTGGGTAATACGATATCCCTTGGTAAGACTGGTTGTCAGATTTTTGGGCCACTGACTACCTAACGACTCTCAAAGGTCTACAAATGACATCCGGGACCAACGGCTTAACGTGCTTTCCGAGGCACGGAGGATACTCGGTATGTAATGGGCGGTTTAATGTTATTATTACTTGTGAAACTAGTGTTGTGGCTACCTTTATCGGTGAGGTAAATTACCTACATTGGCAAGGTCAACTGGCGAACGTAAACATAATAATCTAACTGGTGAGTGTACTATCGTACATATCAAGGTATAGCCATGTATATCGTCCTAGTACGCAGGTACTTACACAATTGGTATTCTGAGTAGCGTTTATTATTTGTTTCCCTTGTAATTTACCTAAGTTAATTTTTTATTGCATCATCAGAATGCAAACCAGCTGCAATAAAAAGGATAGTTTAGTCCTTAGAACCCAATGGCTAGGCACGCGACCTTGGCAAAGGACCGAACGACATGTTTTGGCTTACTTTAAAGATAGGTAGGCCTTTAGTGTGGGGCGCAACATGTGTATGTGTCGATACTCTTGCGACATCACTACTTCCAGGGCCATTGTGCTGTGCTGGTGCTGCTGCTCCGGCTTTGAGAACCTCAAGCGGCGTAAATATAATGCCTTTGTGGAAACTTTGTTTTCGAGCCGTTTGGGGTTGAAACTCTGGGGCTGAGGGGTCCGAGTGCTCACAGCCTATTTATGAAATGTGTACAGGAAAATTGTCCCATGAAAGGGCTGGGTTTTACCTTGGCTAGAGGCTAAATGTTGCCATACAACGTAGCAACGCCGCCAATCTCTCTGGCACATTATAAGCTGCACATTTTTTTATTGCCCTTTTATAATTTAATATTAGTTTTGTTGTTTTACTTCAATTAATCGTTTTTAATTATTAATGTATATAAATGTAGTATAGCCACAGTATAGCTTATTAAATTAAATAAAATTCTTCCTAATTTTGTTTTTAAAACCATGATGCAAGTTCACTGCATTCGTCTTTGACATACATAGGGGATTTTCCTCGTGAGCTAAACTTGTTTGTTATCTTTGTCCTTATTATGATCGTATTTTTTTTTGTATTTAAAACGGGGCTTGTGGCTAACCATCGTCCTCGTACTTATGGCATATTGCACAATATCCTTCAATTGGGTGGATTTAATTATGTACTCAGGAGACTGTCAGTTTTCTGATTGCTAAGAGAAACTTCTCATGAGAATCGCTACAGGCCATTTGCAAGTACACAAGCAACCAGGTTCAATGGTGTTCTTGAAAAAATGTTCCGTAGAGTCTAATAGTTCGACTGCTGACTATCTGTGTAATGTAGTAATGGTATTTCGATATTAAGGCAATCCAAAGAGATTTAAGTAACTATAGAGAGGCTATCACAAGATATAGTAATCATAACCAGACCCGCCCGGAATCTCCCAGAAATCCGAATTCAGAATCCAGAATCTCGGAGTACAGGCCTCCCCTTTTTTAGCCACACTTCCGCGTTCCGTGCTTCCCTCATCCATGTAGAAAAGTAAAAGATGTAACATAATAAACGCAAAACCTAACCTACGGTTACTCAGACCATGAAACTGAACAACTTTTCGCTCACCTAGCAGTATAATGGCACAATTACGTAATTTAGTGTTTAAAAGTGTATAATTTATCAAGCGGTAAAACGGCACGGTGTTAGTTTTCCTATTAAATAGGAAAACTAACACCGTGCCGTTTTACACTTTTAAACACTTGGGCCGTAAAAACTCAATTTCGCTTTTTTTGTAATTGTGCCATTATACTGCTAGGTGAGCGTTTTGTTCTACGAGATGCTAAATTTCGCAAAAAAAACAACTTTTTATTGGAACTGACGCAGCAGCTGATCAACATGTACGGTAAAACTAAAAAAAAAAATATGAATTTGAAAAAGTATACCCTTTTGGGTTATAACTTTTTTTGGGTTTTATTCTGTTCTGTTTTATTCTGTATAAATGTATTTGGGGCATCCCAATACACAACACACAGTTAAAATAATTATTTTATCGTTATAAAGTGTCAGTGTAATAATACAACACCAGCTCACTTTACACGCTAAGCCTGTAAAGTGCACTGTGCATTACGTGTGTAGACACAATAATATTGTTTGCAAGTACTCGTCTATTTATGATGGGCCGTGCGTGCCACTGCGACGTGTTTTATAATAAAAGTATACCTATTAGGTACACTTGATCATGTCAATCATAATGTTTTACTGTGAAATGAGTAGATATTAGTAGTTGAATAGTAGTTGCAGTTGTAAGTGACTTTTCCGGTCGTCTCGTACGCCTTAATCACATAGATGTAATGTACTTATGTAGGCATTGTTAGAACGATGCATTGTTAGAAGGTACGTACCTAATTGCTACTAGAACATAGTCACATTACACATAGTGCTACAGCCACATGAATATAGAGCGTAGCGCACACTGGGGACGGCAGGGCAGAGCATTTTATCTTTACTCAACATAATATCATACGTAACTCGTGGTTACTAGATACCAGTGGCGAAGGTTACATACAACTAGATTCCTACCGGATTCCCTTTAACAAATGGCACAGTCGGTATTCTATAGACAAATAACGTACCTACCACATAAAAGTTGTGTACTCCGGCTTACCACTTACAAAAATTGCCTCTTCGCTACTGCAAGATACAGATTCCAATGTCCAATGTGGTGAAGAGAAGATTCCTAGGGGTCGATCTCTAAAAATTGAAATCTGTTTCTTGTTACTAACTACGTATAAATTTCGCTGGGTAAAGATAAAATAATGTCATGATAGCCCAGTGGTTAAGGACTCGTTTCTCATGCACGAGGTTGTGGGTTCAAATCTGGGCAAGTACAGTAAAGTAGAAATCGCTAACCCCTCTTGAGCAAGCGTGGTGATGAAGCGAATGCTCGTGCCTTCTCTGTATGAGAAGAGGCCTTTGCCCAACAGTGGGACAGTAATAGGATGGTATTATTTATTTTAATATAAAGATAAAATGCTCTCTTGTGCCGTTCACGGTGTGCAAGTGCCTTTATACATACAGTGTTGACCGCGAATCGCCAAGCATGATGTGGGTTGCCCTTCGGCTAGTTTTGGAGTGACGACCTCCGTAGGGTGGCTGGCAGCAGCTGGATGAGAGCTGCCGAGAATCGAGCTGAGTGGTATGCAGTTGGAGAATCCTAATTGTAGGCTGATGATGAAGAAGCATAAATACAGGCAATGCAGTCATCGGTAGCATCCACAATTCCACAGTAAGTTTACCTGATTCCAACATTACAAGAAAAAATAAAGTTAAATTAAATTATCTAGCGGAATTCCGCAGACGAGATGGATAATTGTCTTTTACGATGTCCTTCTCACCGCTCTGGTTTTATAAAATCTTCTTTCTTTGTCCAGGCGGTTTTCCTCTGGAATGCGCTCCCTCAGAGTATCAGGACGGTGACCAGTCAGTTCACTTTCAAAGTGAAAGCTCGGGAATATATACACAAGAAGTTAGCAGATTAGTCTCTGAACTAAGTTGTGGAAGTTTTTCTTGTTTATCTCTCTTAACTTTATAAAGTTTAATATATGTATGTATATAAGTATTTATTCTTATATGTTTTAGTTATAAATATTTTCTAGTCTTTTTTTTCTGTTATTGCACCTACTGTATATTGTCTCTGCATCACCCTAAGGTAGACTGGTAGAAAATGCCTATGGCATTAAGTCCGCCTTTGTACAGTTTTTTTACTTGTGCATAAAGTTTTAATAAATAAATAAATAAATCTTAAAAAAGTAAAAAAGTATCACACCATCTCTGAACGTTGATCTGAAAACGTCGAAATATTCATTTATTTACGTCATATCATGTTTAGGCATCGTATTGGGTAACGACCCATTAAGTTTGTGGAGCTCGCTAGCTTATTTTGCTTTGCTGTTACTTTATGCTATGTAAACAAGTTGATATATAAACCTATTTATATCTTAAAATTATTTGTGCAATGGAATGTCTTTCCGTATACGTTTTACAATATAGCTACGTTACTAGGAACCCACGCAGCTCTGCTGCCTGCATTGCAATCTGGACCCTACTCTGTAGGACATAGTAAAGATTTTAGGTTAATTTTCTGGAAACATACAAATGGACTTGAAATCTACATCGTAATTGCTATCGTACCACTTCGTAGTGGTGTAAATTGATTCAAGAGAACATCACAATGAATGGTAAGCTGACACTGATCCGAAGGAGTAAAAGTGTAACAGATTACATTGTTTCGTAACTTTTGTCCCACTCTGTAGAACTAAATAAGTACACAAATCTAGACTAAAAGACTCATGGACAACGTTAGGTTAGGTTACACTGTCAAGCCAATTGATGGATGACGTGTCCTAATTATTATTATAATTTAATCAATGCACTTGTAAACAATAATACGTCGTGTCGTCAGGATAATTGCGTCTAACTAAAACAGTCCTTACGGCTGCTTTTTAATAAAATAGCACAGAAATTTGTACATAAGGGGGAAAATACGGTTTTACTTGACGACGCCTGGAGCAGGAACCGTCAAGTATTCTCGTCATCACTAACATACGAATGAATGCCTAAATAAAAGAATGCAATTTTACAAGTTACGGCGTTGAAATTACATTTTCTTCTGTAAGCTAATTTGAAAAAAAAAACACGTCACTGCAAATTATATATGTGTAGAATGTTTTAAAACTAGACGAGGTCGGTGTTCCCTGTCCAACTTCTCCGAAAAGAAACACCGAAACAGACTCAGAGACCAGTCTTTTTTCAAGACCATACTTAATTTTAGGTAGGTAATAGAGGAGTATGAGGACCATAAAGAACATAGTACCTATTTTGCTAAATTTAGGAACCTTTACGACAGCCTATTAGGTTGGCATAATTCACCATAGAGTTTTTCGCTTTGGAATGGGTTACTAGTCCTCTTTCACGATTATTATCTTCGTTTTCTCTTTGAGCAGGAACGTAGCATAATATCAAAAGTCAGTAACTGACCAGTTAAAATAAGCTTTGAGTTATAAATTGATACCGTTCCATAATAAGTAGGCATGAATCGATTTTGATAAAGTTGAGCTTCCGTGGAACTAACAGTGCTACTCATTTACTGAATAATGTACACATATCATTAGAGATAGTACTTCAGTAAATTACTTTGTAATGCTCTTTTTTCGCGAACGTTTCCAAATAAATAGTACTTTGGTAAAAATCAATTAATCGAAACTACGTAGGGGCAGCATTAATTACCCAATAAATTATTGGTAAATTACCCAATAAACTTTGTTATCGGTTTTGTTGTCGGTGCCTATAATATGTTTTTTTTATCTGATGGAAACTTAGACAGTCAGATAGCTGCTAAGACATGCCTTAATTTATTTATGGAAAACCCCAATTCACTGAGGATTTTTTCTTGTTTAGGACCTTTACAGGCACTCCATAGTTATTATAAGTTTCGTATAATATTTAAGTATCACCTTAGGCGAATAAATGTTTTAGTTTGATTTCATATTCTTCTGCGGGACAGCCAGGAATTTAACAATACAGTTTTCAGGTAGACAAATAAGAAACCAAAGGTTTCTAACAGTGTGGACTATTAGAAACCTTTGGTTACTTATTTATCTTCAAATGGTTACAACGTGGCCCAGTCTGCTGTACTACATGCTTGTTACCTGAATACTGGCTAATATGTTTAGAACTACTGTCATTCGTGTATATCTTGAGCTAAAATAAGACAATAAAAACACGTGACATTAATCATACAAAGTCAAACTAAAAATCAGAACTCGGATTATGTTGTCAGGTATAGCCCATCAAGATCCATACCTAATGTAGTTACTTCAAGTATGAGCTTAGAAAATTGTTTATTTTTGTGTTCAGATGATACCCACTTCGTCAGTGAGGTTTACACAAAAAACAACAGATTTTGAAAATGATATTTCACCCACACAACATGCGGTCGATCCCAAAAAATCACCAAATTTTTTTTTAGTTTTATCATGTTAAGATGGGTATCGTTATACCCCTATAATTTCATTGGTCCCTGTATTATACACCTTCATAATAATACATTGGTCGACGTCCTTCATCATTACTGCAACTTTGTGGAACGCAATCGATTCGCATTCGGTTGACCACTGACCGCAATCCAGTTCTGAGACTACTTAATGTGTGGAATAACTGGGACTTATCTACATATAGCTGACGAGTTGAACAGCTGATCTATTCTCTATGCAGGAAATATCACTACATAGGTAGTATAAAACAAAACGCTTCCCGCTGTCTGTCTGTTCCTATGTATGCTTAGATCTTTAAAACTTCGCAACGGATTTTGATGCGGTTTTCAGTAACAGATAGACCGATTCAAGAGGAAGGTTTACATATATTTCACTCGTGCGAAACCTGGGCGGGCTAGTTCAATTATAAAGCATAATACATATAATCGTCATCACTGTGGGATCTAAGTGTTACTGTGGTTGTACAAATACTTTTTGTGTCAGGTATTTGTGCTTACAGACGAGGGTTGTCAGCTATCCGAGCTGACTGTCTACTTTTACCTATTCTAAATATGAAATGTTCTTCTCCTTGGCGTGTCGATGGCAATCTAAATTGAATCAGGTCAGAATTTGGCGAAGAATATGAGACCTTGAGTAGTGTCCGCAACGTGCAGATAACAGGAAAGATTGGACATGATTTTAAGTGTCCAATTATGTTGCTGTTTATCTCATCATAATGTTTAATTTACATTTTTTTTTTATTATTCGGGAAACTCACAGCTAAATATAAACAATGTTCGAATTTGAAGGCCATTTACAAGTTTCCACAGAAAAACACCCGAAATAAAAAAGAGAACAAAAAAAAAGTTGGATACTAAATACTATAACATAATAAACAAACGAAAAATTTAAAAAAAAACTGAATTCAGACGCAAACAATTACTCCCGTAAAAAAAGCTTTTCACCAACAAATGCTTAAGCCGAGCAACACTGGTAAGTATTGAAAATGTCCAAATCATGTTCACTAGTAAGTTTATTAAAACTCCTGCTCGCACGGATCAGAAACGAATTCTGCCTGTACGCGGACTTGGTCGTGCAACAAACAACAAACTAGGTTTGCGAAACATTTTGCAGTGTGTTACTAGTCCTAAACTTCTTAATAGCTAAGGGCAATCTATAGTACCATTTGCGGTTTTAAATAAGTATGCTATATCAGCAATACGTCTGCGCTCATACAGCGGTAAGATATGAAATCTCTTGCATCGCGCTACATCATTGGGAGTATATTTCCTAGTTTTGTACTGCCAATTCTCAATTCTGTCTATATAAATATTATAACTAGGGTTCCAAACTTGTGAAGCGCACTTCAAACTGCTGTGGACAAAAGCACAATAAAAGTTTTTATGCGTTTTAACGTTTTTAAAATCAGCTGATAACCTTAGTCCTATATTATCTGTGCCTTAGTATGAATCCAAGTGCTTTAGAAGCTTTATTGACGACGTTTTCAATGTGTGCATCAAAAAGTTATAAAGATATCATAAATATTTTCGTGGTGATTGGTTCGCAAACATATCCTGGCAATAATTCTACCGTAAGTAAAGCAGGTGGAATACAGATGGTCACTATGATGAGGTCAGATGAGGTCGGATTCTTTGATGCTGTTAATTTTCCTTTCTATTAAACGTTTGGGCACTTGGGGCACCCAAGTTATCATCATCATCTTTTTAACCGGTCGATGGCAATCTAAATTGAATCAGCCTAGAATTCATCTACGAGTTCAGCGTATTCTGCGTATTCAGTACCAACCATCAGTTTGATTAACGTGGAGACGGTGCAGTGGAAGCGCCAGGGGAGCACGCGAAGTTCATCATTTCAACCTGACACTGATCTACATAGAAAATGTGAATTTCGCGGTCTTATTGTTGGAGGTACAACACTACATTAATACTCCAGGGAAGAGTCTCGTTTCTTCGTGAAATTGCTTACGGTCCTGTCTTTTGTTTCAACATTTTTCCTGAACAATTAACCGTACCTACTACCTACAGCTACTGGAAAACAAAAGATTTTCTTCTACATTATTAAATTATACGTAAATTTTCCTCATCACGAGGCTTGCAATGTTATTTGTCAGTGTTATAATTACTCTGACTTGTTTTTTGACCAAGACAGGCGTTTGATAGGTATCATAAAACATTTTGTGTTGTTTTATTTACCAGGCACGTGGCGTAGCACTTGAGCACCACGCAACGTGATCATGTACCAACCTCCTGAGGTTTTTCCATTGTTGCTAAAATGTTAATTTAAGTTGCAATTACTTATTAATTAAGTAAATAATTACCGTCGGAGATTAGAATTATAACCGTTTGTCCAGTTGACCTTCCTACCTGGCCGATCGAATTATGATCTGCTGATCGAAATATAACCCGTCTGCCTGAAGAAATGTCCTAATGCAAAATCGCGAATTTCTATTCAAACTGTCATCCCCAATTTAACGCTTTTAGGGGATGAATTATCTAAAAGCCTTTGTCATTATATTAGGAACTCTCTTGTACAGAAGTTCATGCTTTTATTATAGACTTAGCGGTTTAGGCGGTGCGTTGTCTGTCATTTGTGAAACAACACCGTATTTACACTCCAGGTCAGAGTCATCTATGAAACTCCTACTTAACAGGTTTTCCTTGCTTCGGCCAACCTGTATCCAGTGTCCATTTAAAGTTGCTATGTCTTTTTTTACATGTTGGTACTTGCTAAAGATCTTCAGAAGGTATAAGGGTAAGGGATCTGCCCTACTGATGAGCATAAGGTTTTGTGTTCTATTTCCAGGTCGGGTAAGGTGTTATTGAATTTTTCCATCAGAAATTTCTCAGTAGCAGCCACGGCGTTTGGATTTGTGTCCGGTTGATGACAATAGGCCTGCCGCCTATTATATGGGACTTAAACATAACTGTCAAAATCTGGTAGTATGTTCTATTAGGTACACCACTGAGAAAGAAACCTTACGAGCATTAAATACCGTGATGTGATGTTAGTACAATAGTACGATGAATTCTATCAGATAACTAGTTGGCAGCTGTATCTCTATAGAATAATAAACTATCTAGAACTGAGACTATTGCATTTCCAACTGTTTCCGAAGTAGTAGTTCGTATTTGTACTCGTATTAATAACATATTCATAGTCCATAAATAATCAATTCATAATATCCATTGAGGCTCTGTCTATTCTATTGAAAACCTGTTATAAAATTCACGTGTCACACAACATCCAGGTCGATGGGTCAGAATTAGATATGTTTCAGAATCAATACATTTAGCCTATCATATCGCGCCAAAACACAAGTTTTCTGAAGGAGTAATTCGCAATACAGAATGTTTTTTTGTTCTAGAAAACTGTGTCATGGCTAATAGAGATGTACCTACGGAAAAAAATGACACGCTGCACGGATATTAGAAAAACTGAGATAAGGGCAGAATAATTTTTGAGTTTTTTCGCGGTAACCATACTTTCATAAAATAATGAGGTAGTCAGTGACTACCTCATTATTTTAAGACCTGCCTGGCTACTAGTCAGGCAGGTTTGTACTACAACTCACAAAACTAAGATCAGCTTTCTCGACATAACATCACGAAATTACACTATTACCGAAGCTAAAGTAATAATAGTTGCACAGGTAGATCGTCAAGTTTAAACAGAAAGTTAAGTTCAAGGTTAACGTTTGCCGAGGCTGGTCCGTTGATGGGTGATCATCCATTACATACCAAGACCCGTTATAGTCAGTCATTCCATGTAAAAAAAGGCGAAGCAGATGATGATGGCTGACGATGGAAGTATTGTCGGATGCATACTTATGTTCTATTTATGTTGCTTGGACTGCCTGATGACTTCATTTCGACCGCTGTCCTTGGTATAACTTTTAAATAACTGTACCTATATTATTTTACTTAAAAATAACTTGAATGCTCTGATCTCAGCGTAGCAACTTTACATCTATTTTTTTTACAAAACCTGGGTATTTTAAGTGGGTATTTGCCGTTTTTATTAGATACCTGCTGACTCTTGAGTGTTACCGGTTTGACTCTTGGACTCTTGTTTTGTTTTCGTTTTCAAAATCAGCTGACTCGCACTGACTATGCTGTTGCTAAGGTGAACTGAGCGCTTTCAACTGCGGATGCTGATAAATTGATAAGATAGAGCACTATTATTAATATATGTTTTTAGAGATACTTTTATTGCTTTAGAGATAATTATTGTCGTTATTGATCATTATCTGGTTAAGGACCGTGTTCAAGTTATTGTTATTTTGCGCCGTTGGTCTTCTGGTCGCAGTTGTGCTGCTGAGCTGGGGTCCTGCGTAATGTGGGCACGATTCTCTGGTCGGGCAGTGTTTTTAGGGTTTTTAATTCACAGCCCCAAGTTTTAAAGTATATGATTTCCTCACAATGTTTTCCTACACCGATGTCAGTAATGTCCAAGATTAACAACAAATTACGATCTTAGTTTGTGTCACAGTTAAGTAATCATCTAGTTTCGACAATTTTAAAAGGTCTAGACAAGGAGCAACCGCTTCCAATGTGTTTCATATTTCCTCAACGGCGTTCAACATGATTGACATAAGTTACTTTGTATAATAACGGTTATGAAACAAACAAAATCTTGCTGAGACTGTCACTTTGTCTATGCTCTCCAAATAATTTTGATAAAAATAAGAATTTTGCAATATCGCCTATAGCTACTAATATTATAAAGAGGCAAAGTTTATTAGTTTGGATTTAAAGACTAATCTTCGGAACGACTGATCAGATTCTGAAAATACTTTCAAAATCAAAATCAATGCATTTATTTCAAGTAGGCCAGTTACAGGCACTTTTAACTGTCGAAACAAAGACAACAATGAAATGTAGCCACAGTCCCAGTCACATGTCGTATATGTAGCCACAGTCAAAGTACTGTGGTTGCCCATTTCCTAGCGTAGTCTATGGAGAAGAACTCCACTAATTGGGAGCAACATTTTCTACGAGTATAATAGGCTATATTAAAAACGTTCTACTTATAATTTTCCACCATAACCCGAGCGAAGCCAATGACAAAAGCTAGTAGTGAAAACTGGAAAAACCTTCAGTTCTATGGCATTTCCCCTTTTCAAACTAGGTACTTTTCCGTTAGAAAAACGACATGGGCACTCTCCTAATGTGATGAGAGATGGATGGATTGACTGGTTGGTTCGACTCTTTGGGTTAAAAAGTCACAATCCTGCCCGCTACCCTGTGTAGGCGAAACAAATGGAGTATTCCTCTAAGCACAACAAAAAAGAGAGGGGTAACAAAATAAGGAATCCATCATACCCCTCTCGTATGATGGATTCCTTATTTTGTTTTCAATCATGGTTGCGCTTTGAGGAGTAAACATATAATATTTCTAATTATCTCTGTATTTATTTACTTTCTATTATATTTACATTATATACAGACTACAAATAGAACTAAACTAATATAAAAATAAGACTAAAAGTAAGAAAATATAAACATCTAAACAACTAATTTTAATTTGTGAGTGCAACTAATGGTTACGCTTCGAGGAATAATTTAGTTGCTCTTAGTTGGTTGCGCTTAAAAATAGTTGCAGTCTGAGGAATACCCCAAAGAAATTGCAGAAATATGTTTTAATGAATACATTAAAACATATTTCTGCAATTTCTTTGACAACCAATAGCAAAAAGTTTTTATTCTACCTAATAAGGTAGAATAAAAACTTTTTGCTATTGGTTGTCAAAACTATTTCTTTTCTTATTGCGATCAAAGAAGATCGGCAATTTTTTCCCTCAACTATCATCGCCACACATATATGTTATTTTTATTGTTGGTTGGCTAGTTTAATTCAATTCTAGTTCATATTTGACTTATCCACCCTCTGTCTGAAGTGCATGGTAAGTAGATACTCACGCACATGTTTTTGTTGAAAACACTAACCAATACACAACTAAATAAAAACGATTAATGCTATAAATAGAATATCCGCATTCATATCTTAACTTTACGTGGCTCTATCTGATATTTATATAGTCAATTTTACAAAGTACCGCGAGCATAAAGAGTGAAAATTTAATTTAAGCAATAATGAATAAATAATAATAAATGCAAATAATGTAACAACAAAAACAATATCAGTTTTGCAAACCATAGAGTGAAAAAAGCTGCGCTGCACTGCGTATCTTATATTCATAAAAAACACAGTCTATGACAAAAGTATACCTACTTGAAGTACCTACCTAGTGAAACCGACGGTACTTTGATATAGGTGTTTTAACACACCCTATGAGGTAATTGCAACTACTAGTAAGGTTTTTAAACTCTACGTAATTTAACAATTAATCCAATAAAAATGGAATTAGGAAAAAATATAACTATATGTCAAAGATACAAACAGAACAAAATGTGAGAAAAAACGGCAATTTCATAGTTAAAGAACTACTATGAGCTCATCACTCTTTGCAACGGAAACTATTATTATCTACCTAACTAATTAAAAACATTTAACAGGTAGGTGCTTATTTTTTAATGCCTAGGCAGATAAAAAAGTTGTGAGAATATAGTTCTAAACATCTACTTAAATGAGTACCAAACTTCAAGGGGTTATACCTCTGCGCATGGATTTTGTTTTCGCTAGCGATACTACACTATCTTTCGGTAAAAGTGTATAAATATTGTGATTGTAGTTACCTATATCAAGATTGTACTTACACTCGAGGAAAAATTGTGGCCACGGCCACGCCATCAGCAAGTGATGGTTAATCAAACATTATCACAGTCCCCGTGTACTGTGGAGCACGAGCCATCTGCGTGATAGTTCCGCATTCGGCAGGCTAGTGCTAATAAAATCCTGAATCCTGATACTTATCGACAACTTGATAAAAAGTACAAAATGTTAATGACCCTGCCTCAGTTTCGAGTGAGTGACAATGATATAATACCGCGTTGATAAAAAAAAAACTGTATGACGCACAACGTGAGGATACAATCGGAGTAATTAGTGTTAGGTACTAAACACTGTATTATGTTATTAAAAATAAAAATCAAATCACTCTGAGCAGCGGTTTTCATCAACTTCGTAGCGACTTGAAATAGACGCATTCTACTAAACTCAAGTGTTTTTTAATCATAAGGAATCCTTCTTCAGGAGTTTTTAATTTTTTTTCACAATATTCAGCCGTACACGGGCATGACAGTTTAGATGAACTGCTGTAGTATTTGTGATTATAATCAACAGTCAACTATCGTGTTTTAAGCAGATGACTCGTATTTAATTTATTTTCCGATATAAAGTTTAAAAATAATTTTATCATTTTGACGTTGTAAATTATTGTGTTGATTTAGTAATTGTAAAATTCCACTTAGTAAGTGGGCAATAAAGATAAGTACTTATAGAGATAGGTTAGTTCATTGTTCACGGTTTTCATCGTGATTCGCTTGAAAACTGAAATTCAGTGAAACACACGAAATACTTCGGGCTAATTAAATTACGGTACCACCAAAAATACTCGCTCGACTACGATGATGGCTTTTGGAAAATTATTTAACTGAGTTACCAGTGGACTGTGGTTATACACCGTGACTTTCTAGTCGTCTTACAACGGTGGTCTACTCAATGTAGCCGACATAAAATAGTTCTAGGCGCGAGTTTTGTTTTTTTTCCTACCATAATAGGTACAAAGAAAAATAAATAATACAATAGAATAAAATTACGAAACATCCTTTTAATGATGTTTACGTGTCAAACGGGAGAACATACCTACCCAGCGCTCGACTTCACTAGATTATCGCTCGCAACAGGGTGTTTTAACTACGCTATGCGTCTTATTACTGAATAATATTTTCATTGTTAAATGATTAAAGTCTCAAAAATACCAATTTTTTATATTAATGATTAGTAGTCATTGGATACATGATGTGGGCTGCCGTCGTAAGACGACTAAAATGTCAGGGTGTATAAAAGAAAGTAACTGTAACTAACCTACACCTAGTTATATCGTACACAACAATAATTAGTTATAGTTTAAGTAAACGTTGTTTATAATGATAACAACAATGACCCCAATAAGGGATTAAACTGAAGAGGTTTAGGTTTAACTAAGGTTGTATACCGACAAGGTGTAAACGGACCCTTCACGAAGCCATGAACCAAGCATCTGTACATCAAATAGGCAAACATTATTCCTCGGAAACTCCTTTTTTTTTGGGTGCGGTGCTTTTTGCGGTAAGACTCAACGTAGCGCAATCAAAACATTGTGCTGGTGGATGCATTGATTAGTACGGGGGCCATGGAGTAAAGTTCTAACATTAAAAACATAATAAAAACTTGTGAAAAAATTTAAACTCTTACCCCCAATTTAAACAATTTAATTTAACCAGGTATGGTCCAGAACAAAAAGATGATCGCAATGACGGAGAGAACAAGTGCCTTTCGGCTTCGTTTACACCCATTATGACATTTTTAGTCTGTCGACTAATGCCCAAGCAATTGGGGGATCAGCCAACATCAATAAATAATTTTTAACAGAAACAGTACTTTCACGACTGCGATCAAAGTGAAGTCAATCATCAATTACTTGTGGACTGCTCATTATAATATTTATTTAACTTGGTGTTATTTCGTTTATTTATTTCTATACAACTTAATTACATTTTTAAATATTCCTTAGAAAAAACAATATAAAAACATTTAAAAACATAAAAAATTGTAGCCCACCGGTATCGGGATCAGGATCCAAGCTACCGGCGGTTAGCCGTGGCCAGGAGCACCGCTTTCTGAATCAAGCCCTTGATCCAGCTGCCTAACGAGAACGTCCTAACTTGGTGTTATTATTATCATTAGAATATCTTGAACATCAGTCAATTTCCCACTAGATATAATTATTCCGGTCACGAAAGTTGCCTTGTCATAACTTTTAATGAATTGACCTTGATTGAGGTAAAAACCGGGCAAATGCCAGTCAGACTCGCACAAAGGGTTCCGTATTAAACGCCGAAAATAAAACACGTTTCTTGTGTGGAGAATTTAAAGGTAAAGGGAAGTTAAAAAGGTAAGTTAAAGTGAAGTTAAAATGAAAGGAGGTCCTCAGACCCCCTTTCATTTTAATAATAATTTTCAAAAATATGTCTGTACGGGTATATAGGGTCTAACTATTCATACACGAAATATTTTCAGGGAATCATCTAACGGCTATAACAAAGCCATTTCAAGGGATTTTTTTTTATCTGAGTATTTTTTTTATAACAAATAAATAATTTAAAATTACTTGACCCACAAAATAAATACTGGCTCCTTATTTTTAAGCATCCATTACGGTAGTTTACTACGTCGTATTTACCTACTGTCATTGTTAGATTATGGGAGTAAAGGTTTTATGCAAAACGTCTCAAAAAAAAATAGTATTATAATCATTTCGTAAAAAAAAAACACTCAGATATTTTTTTTTTCGTTGCTATGGCGACTTTACGACTTATAGAAGTTACTCTTAAAATATTTCGTGTATGAAAAAATAGACCTTATGTATTGGGCCTATTACGGTGCAAGAGATAGAGACTTTTGAAAGACAGACAGACAGCGGTGCCTTAGTAATAGGATACCGTTGGCACTCTTTGGATACGGATCCCTAACAATGTGATTAATGTGAAGTAATAACTGTTCTGTTTGCATCGTCCTGTAAATGTTTTTAAACTCAATGTGAGGTTCACATGATCCTTGTTTCAATTACTACTGTAGTCCGTGGGTATGTTGTGTTTCATTATATTCATGTCAGTCCCCAGTTCAAAGATAAAAGTAATTGTTGTATGTCAGGCACAAAGATAACTACTACATGAAAGTTTCTTTGTTATTAACATTTATGACAGTAAATTTTAAAGAATACATTTTTTAGGTTGATGTTTGTTTATTCACATGTTTTGTTTTTATTCGTCTGCTTGTTTGTTCTTTTAAAGTAGATGAATCCAAAAGTTTATCAATTTATATAAAATTTTAATTGAAAGAAAAAAGAACGTTATTTGTCACAGAGAAACTTGTATATAAGAAAATCAAGGTAAACACTAAGTAGGAACCTAAACGAATCCCTGTGCCTCACACATACTCATATGAAATGATTGTTATTTTCAGTACATGATATACGATTAGGTATGCATTTATAATTTAATTTTCACGGGAGTATTTACGATAATAATAATAATTTATTAAATACTAGATACGTAGGTTTTTTAAGTAGTATTTCTCTATTAGTACCTCTAAACGCTATTTCCGTGACTTCATTAAACTTTTTGTACTTAGGATGAAATTAGATTATGTCCTTCTCCAGATCTCAGGTTAGCGAACTATCGATCGGTTTTGGTGGTTTAGGCGTAAAAAGTTACTTCTACATCTAAAACAGGGTGGAAGGGACACCGACGCTCAAACTGTCACTACGTATTCAGTACATCATTCTGAACCCCCCACATATTAATTTTTCATTGGCAATTAAAAATATAAATGTATATACGGTCACGGGAGAGCGGCGGTGGCCCTGGGGTGGCGGTCCCGACTAACGAACAGTACGTCGTGAGTTCGAACCCAGCCAGGCGCAATTACTTCGTGTAATTTATTTCATCACCACTGCATTCAAAACGGTGAAGGAAAACATCGTGAGGAAGCCGGCATGTTCTAGAACCAAAAATTCGAAAACATGTGACATCTCCCAACCCGCACTGGGCCCGCGTGGTGGATTATAGCCCATTCTCTCTCATGGAGAGAAGGCCTATGTCCCAGCAGTGGGAACATTATAGGCTGATTAGTGATTATGCTATGCTTATGTTTATGTATATACGTGGACGTGGGAGTGTTCAGAATGGTGTACCTACTGAATACGTGGAAACCGTTTGTGCGTCGGCCCTTCCACGCCGTAGGTGTTAAATTGTCTACTTTGTATTACTTCAACGAACTCCTTCCGTTGTATGGTTATTGTTATTTTTTTTTGTCATTTTGTGTGATGTAAGTCATGTAAAGCCCCGCGGCAAATAAATACTTTTTCTTTCTTTCTTCCCCCTTTATAAATTAAGTACTAGATTCTTTATTCAACCATTTTCTGAGAGTGTTAAACTGTTAACTTACCTCAAATCTTCGGAATTTCTACACCAAATTGGATCAGTCTTTTTCATTTGAAAGAGCATAGATACCGTTAGTGTGATTGATTATGCAGTTAATGATTGAATGGTATTTCGCTTTTTGTATAAGGTTTTAAACAAAAACCGACGATGGTAGCAAATAACAACAATACGGAATTACGTAAATGTTGAGTAATGTAGGTATAAGTCCAATATTACGGTCAGTCTCTAGTTTCTACAGATATAGCGTAGGTATCAGCTATAATATATACATGTAAATAAACAACGATGACGAAACATCATAATACAAAAGTCATACAATAAGTAAGGTTTTTTTTTACAATAGAACAAGAAAGGTTTGCCGACCGTAGTTTCTGGGTCTTTATACAAACGCTACCGAACGACCTTGACTTATCTGTCGATGAATTAATTGATGGACATTTTATTTTAGCTGTGTTTTTCCCTTTAAAATCTATCAGGCCTGTCGTCTCATGGTAAAAGGATTTCACAACAAACCCGTTTCGAACAGTGAGTTAATAAATATCGGGTATTTACACTTTTATGTTCCTTTATATTGTTACCTAGGAGCTAGGGTACCTAAAAGGATACTGTAATAAAACCAAAACATACAAACGACTACGTTTTGAGGTTACCTTTTCCTCTGCTCTCTAAATACGCTTTAGAATTCTGTATGTTGTGCTTTAGTGTTTTGCTTGTTTTGTCTGTGTGTTCACTATTTGTTATACCTACCCACGGATCGGAAGTCATTGTTTAACAATAAACTAACAATTACGTCTTTGTCTTTGATCCAGTGCTCCCAAGATTACATGGTTCAAACTAGGCGATAAGATGCATCCCTGGAGTATACTGTGGTGTATTACAGTCATGTCTTTGTAGGATCCATACTAAATTAAACTTTCTAAGGTTGTATACTATGAATAACACAAGTTGCAGTACGGGACAGACTACTTAAGATGGAAATGGAATTGGTAGGCAGATCATGCTTCACAATGTCAAAGGCCTCTTAATAGTCTTTAAACGAAGTTGCTCTTACATATTGCTGTTGTTGCTGTTGCAAAAACTTATCTCTTTGCCAAATTATAAACGGCTTTCTGAGGTGTATATATAGAAATGATTTCACATGTTACTGAAACGATAATTTTATACTTATTTGGGATATAAATATCAACACCAAGCGAGTTGTGAAGTACTTTATCAGGTGTGAAATAAAAACCAACAGGGCAAAGTCGAACGAGCAGCTAGCAAATAAAACGGTATGAGCAAAACATTATTAGTTTAATGAGTAAAACAACAACAATATGCTGTTAAATTAAACACAATTAAGAAGAGCATTCAGTGGTGGCATGACTACCAGGCTGCCAGGGGACTATAGGCACTAGTGTTCAAACTTAGTAAGTGCCTAATACCTAGAGCAGGCTTCAGCGATTGGTAACCTTTCCTGTTGTTTTTTTTTTTTAAATTAAAAGGTTAATCATAAGGTGTAGCGGCAGATAAATATTTGTATGTTACTGCAATATTTTTGATTGTTGCATAATATGTATTACTGACAATACCTAAAGAAAATATCCACAGTCATAAATAAATAACCGAATTGACCCAATTTCGACGTATATCGAAATGTCTTATCTGAAGGGCACACGGGCCCTTTATAGGTCGTTGTTTTATCTTCGTTACATGACGTACAGTAATGTTTACCGTCTCTTACAACATAGTACAACTGGCTACTGCTATGAAGTTATTAATATGTAGATCTCGATGCTAATAATATTTTCATTATATTATATCTGATTGTGGTAAATCTGTTATACATTCTTGACTGGTTTTATTCACGGACGTCGATTGAAAATATTCGTTTTAACATCTTTAAAAGTACCTAGTTAGAATTGAACGTTGTTGAACATAATAGTGTTTGGTTTCAAATTCAATAGCTAGGTTTAGTTTGTTTAACAAGTTGAGGCCTACGTTTACTTTAACTTACTGTACTCATGTTCACGATGTTGACTTTACGATCGTTCATATACCTATAGCTGTGCAATAGGGATCTGATCTGTTTTTCGCGGATACGTCTAGTCTATGCGCAATGGAGAAGATTCCATATTTTTATTTGGATTATGTCAATAATTGAAATAAGAAGAAACAGAAATGTGATAAGTGATTAAAACATCTGTAGTAATGAAAAAAATATGAGATTTTAAAGTTGCGCTTGCAATGATTATGATCAGGGTACCTATCGTCCCATTTCTCTTGCGACTATGATAGCAAAGGTATTGGACGGTGTGCTTGACTTGCCTTAAATGATTATTTACATCTTCATGATGCGCAGTTCGGGTTTCGTCCCGGACTTTCTACTGAAAGTGCTATTTTGACTCTCAAGCATTTACAGTTCAATACTATGTAGAGCGCCGGTATACGCCTGCTTCCTTGATCTCTCCAGAGCCTTCGATCTTGTCTTGTATGATGTGCTCTGGGAAAAAATGTAAAGCAAGGGTATGCCCGCGGAAATATGTGGGCTATTCCAGTATTGGTATGGCAATCAGGCCAATCAATTTAGGGACTTACTCGGAAAGTAAAACTCCTTTTATTTCAGCGCTATCAAAGACGGATTTAATAAAAGGCCAATACTGTATTTATATTTGTCGGTTTTTTGTCAATTTCGTATTTTATTTATTTGTTTCGACTTCAATAATCTTTTTCTCAGTCATTTATTGGTGAATTTCAATTGAGGCATCGATTTTCTAGTTTTGACATATATTTAAATACCATTTCATATAGTGTTATCAACATCATGAAACTTCTCCATTGTCCTGTTACCGCACAAGAATAGTTAGTCAGGGACTGTGTATGATAACTACTAGATGTTATTTTAATTAATAGTGACTAAGTACCTACACAATATAAGTTTTACACAATGATAGCAATTGCAAACTATAATGTGCGATTTAAATGAACGCTTTTAAATCAGCTCGGAAGTTGAATACAGATTATCATTATTATATAGATAGATAGGGAAATATTGTGTTTAGGAAATCCCCGCCATTTCAAATTCTGAAAACCAGATTGATTTTTAGTGATAGCCGTCCAGAAAAGATCTTATACCTACAATGAAGAGGAGTGAGGACTTGCTTTACCTAAGTGTAGGTATAATGCCACGAATTTAACAAAAAGAAAACTTATACTTACACTTATTTCACTTATACTTACTTTTACTCACTTATACTTGTATGAATAAGTATGAAGAACTACAAACAAATAGTTTATCCGCGTAAAAATAATCTGGGTGTCAAATGGTTGACGCCATTTACATAGATACAACCTGTTATGTTGGCGTAGGTCATAATTATAAACCACCTACTTACGAGTAGGTACCGCTGATCAGATGACATAGGTAGGTATAACTACGCATTAGCGAACCTGTTCAGTCCAATTCAGAAGATGATCTTAAAAGTTTGAACCAAGTGTGATTGAATATAAGCTAGAAGAAATCACAACTTATATGATTTAAAGGTAAGAAAGATAGAAAAAGTATTTAATGAATGTGATAAGCATAAAAAAGATCATTAATTTTATCTGATTTTTCTAATCGTGACATTAAAATAACGTGTTGACAGCCAACATGGGTAAAGCACTCCACAGTTACATTGTTGAATGTTTTATGTCCAATTAGGTTAAGTGAATTTGTATGCTTCGATTTTATGTTCCATTATGCCTTTTCTATAATGTATCAAAGGGTAAATAAAAGCTTTATATCTGTATCATTATTTTATCGTTGTCATAGCACTTGAAATTTAATCGATTTAATAAGGTCTTATTGTAAGACTTTAACTAGCTAAGACAAAGAAATCCAGTAACAAAGACTAATAAAACCAACACAGCTACAGGCACCTAAGCGGTAAATACCCTGTGGATCCTTCAATCAAACGTTACTAACGCCGGTTTCTGGGGCATTCCCGGAGTTTGTCTATACAACATGGCTATTGGTTCAATAAGTGTTTGACAGATTCTTGTTCATTTGACACAACTTCCTTGTCTCATACTCGACTGCGGTTGACTTGACAGCAGCCTCAGAAACGTCCTCTAAAATTGAATGCTTTAATCAGTGAATCTGGTATGAATTCGAGGAACCTGAATTCATACCTCAGATTCAAAGCAAGTTTATTAGAAGATAGTGTTACGGTAAGAAAAATAGATTTAAAATAAGGGCTTTAAGACTATGAGATGTAACGTAACCTATGGTCAAATGTGAGATTTCTCTATTTAATAAAATAAACTACAACACAATGGATCTTTCTTATTTTTAGAGATTAGATAATATTCATTAACTAATTGTTATTTGTAACCTTTGTACACTTAAAATTGCGGCGTCATGACAAATCCAAGTTTACGAAATGAGTTTGACTAAACCGTCAATATCACACGTGTAAATATGTTTTTTTATACCTTAATTTGCAGGGTGTAGGTACATAATAAATAATCAAAGATAAACAGTATTCTATCCACAGAGTATCCCTTTATTATGTCCATGATGTTTATAGAGAAACGCAATGCAGTCATTTCGCTTCATTTAAAATATATTTTTATTAATAGTGTTCTTAGAAGCAACATGCGCGACCTCTTTTCGTGTTAATCATTCCAAGATAGTGTATAGTTACCGGTCAAACCCGATTTCAGGCGAAATTAGTTTGTCCTAGGCCAAACCGGTTTATTGGTTTATCGTGTCAGGATACCAGCCCTAGAATGTGGTGCTCACCGGTTGCTGTCGCGTTACCGCTCCCTACACTCGCCTCGGGTTAGGTTAGAACTGTGACCAACCTTGGCTCGCGCATGGTTGGTCACAGTTCTAACCTAACCAGGCAGAAGTCAGTCTTTAAGAAGAGACATAAATAGACCGGAGACTTCACAAAGGCCGCTGGGAAATACTGGGCGCTAAAAGGTGAAAACACGATGTTCTTACTCAACCTGGGAGAGGCTTAGTTGATCGATGATGTTGTTTTCTGTATCCTCAAACGCTGTGCTTGGCTTCGACAAGTGGCAATCGCTTTCGACTTCTAAGACGACTGACATAAGGTTCTCGTTAGCTTCTGTTAATGCGATCCATTTTTACAAGCATGTAATTAACTTGCAATGTTTTTGTATGTATGTTTGTTTGTTATCCCTAACCGATTGAGCTGAAATTTTGCATACACGTTTAGTTTCGATGACAATGAATGGTCAGCTAAGTGACTTCATTCTGAAACCAATATGGTGGACTCCCAAAGATAGCCGACTAGTTATTTTTTATGCATCCCCATGACATGGGAATCAATTACAAGGGTTTGCAGAGAAGAATACGAAAAAAACATTACGTCACACCTATTTTAAAAGCTTGTTGATTTTTCTTTTTTGTATCTGATCTCTGATCAAATGTTACATTGCTGTTTTTGACATGGAAAGAAAAATTCCAGTGCGAGCAGGGTTCGAGATCTGTGAGCAGGGTGCGATGGTCTAGTTGGTTAAGACATCCGGTGTACTGAATCGGAAGGTCGCAGGTTCAAACCCTGCTCGCACTGGATTTTTTCTTTCCATGTCAAAAACAGCTATGTTCCCTACGCAGGGTTTGCGTATAAAATATTAAAAATGTTACATTGTCTGGGTACCTAAAAATCGACTCGGCTTTGAAAAAATCGTCTTTAAAAAAAGAATTTGTACAGAAAAACTATGAGTACCGCCAAATCAAGTGACACACTTGAACGATTTCATTAACAACCCAGTGGCATACAAAATGAAGGTCGCAGTGATAAGGTGTCCTTTACCTTTATCTACGAGTAATACTCGGCATCAACGTGAGGCAATTTTTATTTGTACTGTATTACTGTATTACGCTATTGATACAGACGATGCTTATTTGTTCTAATACGTCTTCCCACCCAGCCCCAGGCACGGTCCCAGGTAGAGAGGGGGGAGGAGGGGTCACAGGGGTCATAACTCCCTCCCCCCCCCCAAAATCAAACACGCCAAATTGATAAACCTTATTAAAAAAGCTTTTTTTAGATATAAATTATTACCTAATTTCCTGATTAACCGACCATCAAGAGAAACAAACATTTTTCGAGGCAGATTTCTGAAATTTTCGAGCTTGCTAATAGAAAAAATAGAACCTAATACACGGGGTGGAGGCGGGCTTTCTCCTCTTGCATTCTATTAGTATCAAGAGCTGATCCGGGAGGGGTGTCACGACCGGGTGTCATGACCACCCCGCCTTTTTTTTTTTCGTTTGGTAAATCATCAAAAGAGGACCGGCTCGCTTCGCTCGCTCTTGCGTTCTATTCATCTTAAAACTTGAAAAATCTTACTATCTCAGGGGCAGGGCCGTAGGCAAGGGGGCCGTTATGGTTCAACGCCCCGAAATCTCCGACAACTATTAAGAAATCAACCTATCCGAGGTGAAATGCAAAAATTTTCTCCCTCGCTTCGCTCGCCAATACATCCTTAGTCCGGTCAATTTAGACATCCAAGGTTACAAAAATTCACACTTGGCTGAAAATTGGTAGGATTGTTCAAAACACTAATACCAATGAAATGTGAAAAGTCCTCATCGATCCGACACCTGGAAAAAAAAATATTCGGGGTTAAAGGTCACAAAAACGGGTATTTCGCGTTACGAACGTTAGTCCAGACAAAAATTGTAGATCAGATAATTAGCTATAAAAAATGTCTAAAAACTTTTTTTCTAAGAGCTTTTGTTGTTAACACAAACACCGTTTTTGAGATGTAACGATTCAAAAAGTTGAAAGAGTTATAATCGTCATAATATGCACACGTTACCACGCCACCTTTGAGGTAGTGTACTTAAATAATTGAAGATATTGGCAAGGGCTGACAATGATAAAAGCGGCGTAAATTAAAAAAAAAAAATAGGGATATTTATCCATCGGAATCACCATTCTCTGAAACTTCTGCTTCCTCTTCTCCTTGTTCTTCTTCTTCTTCTCCTTGTTTATCTTCTTCATCCTGGATGCAAGTAAATTGCCCCAATAATGACACATCGCATGTCTCTTCGTTAGCATCAAATGAATCTTCAATTGTTGGTGATTCAACATTGGAGCATGACTGGCCTTGACAATTTGTACATGCTACAGAACAAAACAGTCCCATTTTTTTTGCAACCACATTTAGAACTACATCCCTTTTTACAGTTGCAAAAAATTGTGTTTAGCACTTTTTCTGGTGCAGGTGGAAGTAAAGTTTGAACTGGTTCTAATGAATTGTCAACCATCTTCCAACCCCAGTCTTTTGGGTCTTGCTGATAACCAAGCCACACTTGAACTTGGTAATATACCCGAAAAAGATGTTGATGAGCAGCCGCTGAGGTTGGAGGAAGACAAGCTAGCTAGCCAAACTTTTTTCCAGGTGTCGGATCGATGAGAACTTTTCACATTTCATTTATAATAGTGTTTTGTACAATCCTACAAATTTTCAGCCAAGTGTGAAATTTTCTAACCTCATCCCATTTTTTGGTCTAATTTGACCGGACTACCTATACCTTTTCAATTTTGCAAATGTTGACAGAGTGCTCCTATTGTCATTTCTGTATAAATAAAATAAAAAAGTGGTAAAAAAAAAAATCCAGCTCGCTTCACTCGCTAATACACAGAATAGACAGAGTTCCTCCTATACTCATTCCTGTATAAATGAACAAAAAGGACTTAATTTATCCGAGGAATGGTGCAAATGTTTCGAGCTCGCTTCGCTCACTCTTGCGTCTGAGTACCTACACATATGAATGGTCAAAGGAAAATCTAACATACCCGATGTAGTGATAAAATTTTCGAGCTCGGTTTGCTCGCTCTGGCGTTCTGCGTTCTTTTCAGTATATCTTTATAAACTGACACAATTTCTGAAAGCTTAAGATGCACTCCCCGGAAATAAACCTTAGGCGCCCTTGATTGTTTTGTTTATTTAAATCCAGAGATGGTTGATATCAGTCATTTTTCAAAAGTAGTTGATAATAGTTTACCACCTCCCCCCTCCAATCGTTCCCCAATCAAATTCCTGGCTAAGGTCCCTTGTGACCCCTCTCCCAAAGACTTAGGCTGGGACCGCGCCTGTTCCCACCCTTATAAAATATTATGGATTACTGTTACTGCTAGCCTGCGTTAAGGGCCAATGTTAAGGCCAGGGTCAATAATATATTGTTAAGTTTGTTACGGTTTTGCATTAATGATCTTTCGGTCCTTTTGACTTTCTGTCCAGAAAGTCTCAAGAATGGCTCGGGACATTAGCCATCGCTGGACGAGTGAAGCACAGAACCCATCGGTTTGGAGGCGCTTTTGAATGTACCTTCAGCAGACTGGCTCCACAACAGTAAAGTTACTGTATGTATATATAATAAAGTAAACTAACCTAACACAAGGAGTTTTACGTAAAGATTGGCGATGAACAGGAAAAAGGAATGATTCTGTGTAAGGACGCATATTTTATAGCCGTTGAGATCGCTGTCTAGTGAAGTGACGTTTATGCCACGGAGTAATTAGTCACTTTTAGGAAATCGACTAATTATGCTACAGTGTTTGCTGTGACCTGAACAACTGCTGTGACAAATCCATTTTGTCCAATGTCAAACACATGATGGGTTTTTCACACAATTGTTCGGGGTAAGTAAACAATTGAGTGTAATGTAGTTTTGACCTTTACATGTTTACACCATTACTGTTATTGTTGGTTTAGTGGCTACAAGAGCTACTGCGGAGCGTGAGGTCCTGGGTTCGATTCTCAGGTCCGGCAAACCGTTTAATGGGGTTTTACTACATGAATCGAACTTAAAGTATTCATTTCAAGACAATTTTGAATGGCAAAAAAAAAAGCGAAGCTATAGGCACAGTCACAAGAAATAATAACTTGTGAAAGTACTGTAGTTGCCCATTCCAAAGCGTAGATCTCTATGGATGGAATGGGCAAGAAACTCCATGGACACTCTTTTAAGTCAAACTATTGTTACAAAATCTTAGTTACATCATTCAGATTTTAGATTATACATATATGTGAGAACGATGTAACATCGAAGTGATGTGAATTTCGCAGTAACAGCTACAGAGTCTGGACTTGTGTCCGGTTGTTTGCAATAGGCTTGCGCCCTATTACATGGGACTTAAACATAACTGGCCATTACTATAAGTTGTCAGAAAAGCAATATGGTCCTGGAAAATCAAAGATTGATTGTGTCACTTTACAGTGGTTTTTTTAACTGTTCTGCACTTATAGCACAAATGCTCAGCAATGATTTTTTGACATGGTAAAAGTAGTTTTTCCCTTGTTGTGGAGAAACTTTAGAGTTTCCGGTCGCATAAAATAAACGCAATGTCGAGTTGTGCCGATAGATAATAATGACGTCTGTTTAAATTTTATGTTATGTTCTAATAAAGTATGAAACATAAATAGGCACTGCATTCCATATACTTATGACTAATATATAATATTCTACAGAATATAACTCACAATGGACCAATGGACTAGTTAGATAATGGTCTGCAGCTGTTGTGAACAACGACCTGATAAATAATTATCTTCAAACATTTATTCTCTTCATTTTTTTTATTAACGCTTTGTCAATAGTCATTGGCACAGTTTCTGAAGTCAAACCCTCTTTGTTCTCTCCATCGTTAGCGTAGGACTCAAGATAAGACGCGTCATGTCGATTTCTGTAAACTGTAAGGTCAATTCATACATATGTCATCACTCTCTGAGGGAAAATAACAGTTCAAGTATCGCTAAAAACACGTCAGAAAAATACATTGTTTTATTTTAACTCTCTGACGTCGGAAACCTTATACGAGTAAGTAATCTTTGTTTAGCATTTCGACGTTAATATTCCATGCATTATCTCCTGCATATAATAATATTGCTCGTGATAGGGTATTTTTAAATATACACGAAAAATATACCGTTTTTAATCGTGTAAAATGTTGTATGTCACAAGTAGGATTCTTTCGTGTTTGAATAAATACCGAAAATAAAAATACTTTTTCTATTTTTAAGTTAGTTATTTTTTAACGGATCTCACGTGTTTTAACAGGTATTCCTGGCTGGAGGCCTTACACTCAAGGCACCGACAGGATGGTCCAGTTAAGCCGAAGCCAGCCTCATAGTTATACCTGCAAGACACCATGTTGAAAAAACAAATAACATGCAATATTTGCTGGACACTGCACATCAGCAATCTCCGAGAACTGGAAGAATCTAATGTCTTTGTCTCACAGTGGGACAGAAACCATGATAAAAGCATTCGGTATGGCCACGCGTAGCATGCTAGAAATCGTAAATAAATGTATCGATCCTACTAATATGAAAGAGGTGTGAGTTCATCTATGGTACAAACATACATAAAAAAAACTCTTGGGGACATAAATTTAGTAACATACCTGTGCCCAACAGTTTTTTTTCATGGTTTTTTTTTCTGCAGTCCAGCATACCCCATTTATGTTTAAGGTTTACGTACCTTGTAGTGGTAAAATCAAATACGAGCGAATCTACTTTAATTCATATATGTATAACAACATGTATAAAAATACTTGAGTACCTACCCCGCACTCTAATCTGAGCATGCGAGACGAGACTGACTTTTGTCGTAGGTAATTGTATTCAGGGGCTGATAACAAACGCGTCATCACGATTAGTTAGGTCGCGGGTTCAAATCCTGTTTGTGTTCAATTCTTTCTAATTTACTCTAGTTATATCGGCGAATGGTCCAGAGTTGTCATTCGTGGGTGACTGAAGACAGGTGTCTTCGCCGAGAGAGGCCTAGAAATCTTAGAGGCGTTTATAGGGAGGTTGGCTGGTTAAAACCGCACAAAAGAAAGAGTGGAAGATTATGGGGGTGACC
The DNA here is from genome assembly GCA_910589295.1 of Noctua janthe. Taxonomy (NCBI): domain Eukaryota; kingdom Metazoa; phylum Arthropoda; class Insecta; order Lepidoptera; family Noctuidae; genus Noctua; species Noctua janthe. The sequence goes on from OU342552.1 coordinate 12,894,281, forward strand.
TTTGCCCAGAAGTCTGACAATTTGACTGACGTAGCTGAGCCCAGATGAGGCACCCTAGTGGTTAAATTTCGGCCGGTTCTCGACCCGAAACTTTAAAGAAACTACTACTACTAGATACGACAATTTCGAAAAGTGCAAATACTTTCCGACGGTTCATAAGTAGGTAGTAGGTATTTGATGTCTTTCACATTGACCATGTGAAAGAAAATATTTTGAAAAATAATTTATACCGCTTATTCGCGCGACACGGCGAAGCATGTGATGGAGTAATAAATACTGTGATTAATAAATCCAACAGTACTTTTAAAATAATAAGTGGTGTGCATTAAGCTATGACGTTTGTGCGCATAAAATATTTACAATAACAAAATCGTGCGAGCGCACACAAGTCGCATGATTATAACAGCCGATTTTACTTTTTAATTTGGGCACTCTTCCTCTTTCTCAAAAAATCCCAAATTATATGTACAGCATTAACTTTTGCTCACGGTAGCACCCGCCGCGTGGACGTTGGGTTCTCCCAATAGAACGGACCGGGACAATAAGTATCCTATATCCTACTAACCCAGGTCATAGTAACCATAGTGTGCCAGACAATGAAATCCTGAAGCAGACAGAGTTACTTTCTCATTTGTAATAAAGAATCACGTTGGTAACTTAAAAAAATGCACCACCGGCAATGGCCACTGACTACTTGTAACGACTGTCAAAGTTCTACAAATGACACCTGGGACCAACGGTTTCACGTACTTTCTGAGGAATGGAGGAAGTCCGGTATGGATGGTCATCTCGCAAACCGACTTTGGCTAGCGCTGCCTAACCTTGAACATTGACCCGTGCGGTTGTTATTCCACAGGCACGAGCTCCAAAAAAAAAAATGAAAAAGAAAAGAAAGAATAAAAGTCATCTGCAAAAGAAAATTGCAGAAATCACACACAACACAAAAACAAACGCGCTTTCTTGGCAACACTTTGATTTAGTTATCAATACTAAGAAGGTCAACCGAGGCTCTTCCGTCCCTCGGAAAGCACGTTAAGCCGTTGGTCCTGACTGTCATTTGTAGATCTTTGACAGTCGTTACAGGCAGTCAGTTGCCCGAAAGTCTGACAACCAGTCTTACCAAGGGGTATCGTGTTACCCAGTACTAACTGTGTTGTGGAGGTTAGATAGGCAGTTCCTCCATGTAAAATACTGGTATCCAGCTGCATCCGGTTAGACTGGAAGCCGACCCCAACATAGTTTGGAAAAGGCTAGGAACATGATGATGAGTAAGAAGGAAAACAAACCTCGATACCACCAAAATATTGTTGTGGAATATTATGGTGAGCGTTTATAAAAAAGCTAATAAAAAAGATACCACACCGTTAGGTATATTAGGTAGGTTATTGCATAAACATATTGAGATATGTGTACAGCCAAAATAACTAAATCAGACGTCAATGGATGAGTATTATCACTGTTGTTATTAATTATAAATTATTATTTGGGTTTATGAGACGTCTTGGACATGTGACAGAGAACACAAGTTGTTCGCGTGTCACCAGGTTTGAAATATGCCGGGATCTTTGCTTTATTACGATACGGGTATCTATACATTGAATATCTTTTGTTTCTCTTGTCATTAACTTTGAACATCGATTTCTCCAATTACGTGTGTTAGAATTAAGGCCCCACGTTAAAAATAGAGAAAACTTTAGAGGAAAGATGTTTACGAAATTCATGAATATTAGATACCCCATCGATGGAGCAAAAATTCCCTAAACTTACCTTCTTAGCTACCTAACATAATATAACATAACATTGCGCCTGTAATCCCCGAAGGGTTATGCCGAGGTGTAGGTACCAATAGTAGGTTCTACATTATGGCATATGTATTTGCCATCAACTGGGCACAAATCCAGACTCTGTGGCTGCTACTGAGAAATTCGTGATGAAAAAACCTAATAACAATTTACCCGACCTGGGAATCGAACCGCCACGAACTTATATTCAATGGCGCTTGCGACAACTTCACCAACAAGGCAGACATCGGTACCCAGTCCCTGCAATGCTTGCAGACAATTATTGTTTTAATTGCTAAAGTATTTTAGTGCCTGCAATTTTCTGATAACATTATTATAAAATACTAGCTGTGTCCGCGTGGACTTAGATCTTTCTCAGCCGTTTCCGTTTTTCCAACATTTTTCATTGACGCTTCACTCCTATTGGTTGTAGCGTGATGATATATAGCCTTCCTCGATAAATGGGCTATCGAACACTAAAATAATTTTTCAAATTCGAACCAGAAGTTTCTGAAATTAGCGCGTGCAACAAACAAACAGCTTTATAATATTAGTATAGATAGTGTAGATTATCTTCTGAAATCGTTAACAAATATCATCGATTACTCAGACACATTAGTTAGGTACCTAAGTGTGTCCGGAAATCAATATCATAACGTTCTCACAATTTTACGTTCAGATACTGTACGTAGACAATTACTTAATTAAGCTAATTATCTCGAAACCTTGTTAACGAGCCAATGTTTACCGTAGAACATCGACCTCCCACGGGAACTGCGCCATTTTGACGAAAGTCTAAGTGCCTTCTTAGATAATGTAAGTCATTAGGTAATTGATGTACTAACAGTTTAATTTGTGATTATGAGAAACACGACTAGAGTGAAGTATATTTAATAAAAATAATTAAGCAGTGGCATTGGTCACGGTCATTCATATTTGTTTTTTTTTTTTTAATCGCCTCGGATGTCCCACTGCTGAGCAAAGGCCTTGCCCTTTTTCTTTCACATAATATTTAATTGCGGTTTTTGATTCTGATATTATTACAATCGCTCGGTGCAATGATAATTATAGTACATGATGGTACTTTCTAACCGAGACTTTCTCTATGGCCCAATTGCTTAATATATTGCCGATTTATTGTAAAATACACTACGTATTTATTTACTTATACTTAATATTATATGAAATAACAGCTCAAATCCCGAAACAAACTACAGATTGGTTTGGAGTTCCTAGGATAACTTTTAGCAACCATTAGCAGTGTTTTAGACAAATTCTAGGGTGTGAATTATCACAGCTTAACCACACAATTATTATGGAAAATTCTGGGCTCGTAGACTCCGACAAAATTAAGAGCAACCTCTATGTCCTTTCTGGGAACATGCGCTCCGTGCATGATTACTACATTTCGTGACTAGTGCGTTAATACGACTGTTACCTGTCGCCTGTTCCGACCGGTTAGCTCTAGTTACCAAGTATCACGTGTATTTGAGAACAATTTAGCATGATTGGCGATCTCAAGGAGAGTCCACAAAGACATGCGGTTAGAAAATATACGCGAACGTTATCGTCGTGTGGACGACTTTGCAAGATCATTGACACGGCTTAGTGACAAACAACGAGATTCAAGAACATTAGTATTAATATGAGACATTTTTTTCTAGAAAAAGCTGAAATTGAACACTTCATAGGATTTTTTATCAACACACTTCGAAAGCTGTAGGTAGGTTTTAGTAAGCCCTTTAAATTAAATTGTGAATAAATGAAATAAAAACCTTAGACATTAATAACTATTTACGTTAGTTTTCTAAGAAATGGAAACTTTGAAAGCAACGTGATTCGATTTTTATTTGTCGTAGGAATAGTTACAATTTTCCGGTTTTTGCTTTCCTAAATTGTAATTATACATTTTGATACAAGTATGGAAACTTTGTCGTTGCAGACGAGGCGGAATTCACACTCAAGCCGTACGGTGACGCTGACTGTGTTATGGAGCTGACAACTGCAGTGACTAATGCCCACGCGAATCAAAGGACGTTTTTCAATACACTTACGAAGAAATTAAATAACAGAACGAACAGTATTTTTGTCATTAATCATTATGAAACTATGATTTAATTTGCTTCTTCCCCTGCGCTTTGCCTTCCCAGGTTGATAGAGAAATAAAGCAAAGATGTGAATCCCCAAATAAACCTTATATTAAAAATAGAAAATTCAATTATTTTATAATTTGTTGTTAAAGCAAATAATTATATAAATAATAATGTTTATTTTTGATATGCTGTTTATTAACACAATTTAAATTTTCATTTAATATTAAGGCCTTAAAAACATGCGCCCTTTTGCTGAGATTGCAAAACAATCACCGCCGACTTTTAACAATTTTTAAATTGAACAATTGTTGATTGTTCAATTTTGTAACTGTGGAAATAAAACACTAGTAGAAATAAATAAAAAAATCCACGAGTGTGAAAAACACTGCATGTTGAACCTAACAGTAGTGCGATACGATTCAGTTTTCGATGACGTGTTTTGAAAAATATATTTTCAACACACTTCCTCGAAAATTGGCTCATAGTATTCCAACCAACTTCAATAAAATATAGAATCGAGTTGCAATACCATTTTGTTCTCTTGTGGATGAAAAATATTTTACTCTGTTGGTTTTACTTCATTCCTTAACAAAAGGGAATATGCGAACTCTTAGTTTTAGAACGATTTACTAACAGGCAAAATGGGAAATAGATTTTAATTTTAATTTATGGTAGTGCGTTGACTCCATTCGCATGGAAACAACCACATAGCCGCTACGTTGATGCAGCGTAGACGCTGCCTATTAGCTAAGGTGGCAGAGATGGGAAGAAGTTGTGTGTAGATGCGTAGCATGGACGTAGCAATGGCGTAGAAATGGCGTTGCAATGGGGTATCAAAGGGGTAGCAATGGCGTAGCAAAGTCGTAGCAATGGCGTAGCAATGGCGAAGCACTGGCGTAGCAATGGCGTAGCAATGGCGTAGCAAAAGCGTAGAAGGTGCATAGCTATGACTTGGCAGAATAAAATGTACACCCCTCTATAATTGCCTACATAACAGCCATACATAAATTACAGAGTATATTTAAACAAACTTGTTTATTTTAATTAATGCCATGTCTTTGAGTGTGTTTAGTCAAAATATAGCTCACATGAACCCTGGGAATTGAAAGAAAACGATAACAAAAGGCAGCATGTTGTTACATATTATTATAAGGGTTTCCCTGTCAGGAGAAGTAAAATATTTCCATTTCTCATGCTATTGAACGTAATATTTATAATAATAAATTAAAGCCTACGTCAATGAACTAAGTGTATGGCGGACAATGTGATGCATCATGTATTCTTGTCGCAGTCTGTTAGATTGTTTGATAAATTACGCTTTTCAGACATATGTCGTCTGACGTTTGTCGACGCTTTTCGTCTGTTAGTTTGTTTGACAAATTGCTCCTCGCTACGAGAGTGTTTACAGCCAAACAGTAAATTTACATGAGACCTAAGTCATGTTGAAATATGGCGTGAAAGCCAGCTATGCAGTTGCGTGATATATTAATTTATAAGTTCGATAGGAATATTATTTAACAATACATTTTGTATTGTTTAAAATAAAGTTCACAAACAAGTTATTGGTTGAACATAAAAATCAAGTTAAACTACATAAAATGAGTCAGAATTAGAAAAAATAAAAATATGGTAGATGCAACAGAATTAGATTAAAAATCAACATTTCTTTTTCTATATTTGGATAAAATAAAATAAGGTTTATTTCAGATGTAAAATAAGTGTCAAAAGACTGTACAGTGTACACACCTGGGCTTTTTCTTTTTTAGAAAAAGTGGAAATAAAAAAAACCTTCATTAGTGTGTCGACAACAATCTAATTATTTTGGCTAACTGTCCATAATTTGGCTACTATTTTAGTGCCTTCAGTAGCGCCTAAAAGTTCATGTAGTCAGCTTAAAACAAGACCCCATCGTATGTGAAACAGCACCACATTTACACTCTAGGGCGGAGTCACTTATGAATGTCTTACTAAGTAGGATTTACTTCTGTTGGCCACTCAGGGTGCGGATGTCTGTGGGGTGAATGTTTAAAGACTTCCAGTGCGTTTTCTACTTTGATTGTCTAATATTTTCATCATAGATTCAATGTTGAGTCCTCTACAGAGCAGAGGCCTAGAGGTATCTGCCCCGACATACGAGTTGTAGGTCATTAATTTGTGTAATTACTCCCATTATCAATGCTCTCAAAACAGTGAAGGGAAACATCGTGAGGTTCGGTACTTCCGAACCGTTTTATGCATGGGTCGAAACAGGCAGGAGTTTGAATTGTGTTTCATCTATTTCATCACCACTGAGGAAACAGATATATCCCACAACCTAAAAATTCCAACACATGTGCCATCTACCAACCCTCACTGGGCCCGCGTGGTGGATTTCAGTCGCTTTCCCTAAAAGAAAGGAAGCCTGTCCCATCAGTGGTATAAATTATGAACTGATTTTGCCCAGCTTTAATTAACTTTTAACATGCAATACTTATACATTTTTATTGACAGGTGTCCACCTAATGAATAAAGTAGTGGCAGAACAACCGCACGATTATCAGCTCTTGATGAGTTGCTATCTGACGATCGATAGACACGGGCAATGCTCATGTTTTCATATATTATAGTATCTAGTGGAATAATTTGAATAAAAATAAATTTGGAGCTCGTGACAAAATAACGACAGCCGCTCGGATCTATTTATTTCTTGCCTAGATTCCTCTGTGGATGGGTGACCACCCATTACACACCGCGTTTCATCCGTACCTCGGAAAACGGGTTAATCTGTTGGTCCCGGTTCTCATTTGTAGATCTTTGACAGTCGTTACACAGGTAGTCAGTGGCCCGAAAGTCTGACAACCAGCCTACCAAGGGGTAACTTATTGCCCAGTACTAACTGGGTTGTGGAGGTCAGATAGGCAGTCGCTTCATGTAAAATACTGGTATTCAGCCGCATCTGGTTAGACTGGAACCTGACCCCAACATAGTTGGGAAAACGCTAGACAGATGAAGATGATCTAGTGGAATAATTATTGTTGTCTAGAAATTCTATTAACATTGCATATTATTTATTGTTGCTACAGGTTTACAAAAAAAGTTGGACAAGATTTAAAAAAAACTATAATATCTAACGTTATGTAGTACGGGAGGTATATACACCGTGACTTTTTAGTCGTCTTACAAAGGTGGTCCACTCAATGTACCCGATATAAAATAGCTCTAGGCGCGATTTTTTGTTTTACCTACCGTAATTAGTACAAAGAAAAAAAATATGAAACATCCTGTTAATGATGTTTACGTGTCAAACGGGAGAACACACCCACCCAGCTCTCAAGTCAAGTAGATAATCGCTCGCAACAGCGTGTTTTAACTGCGAAATGCGTCATAATACTAAAAATTTTTTTATTTTTAAATTAATAAAATATCATAAATGCCAATTTTTTTTATAAATGTTTAGTAGTCATTGGATACATGAAGTGGGCTGCCGTTGTAAGACGAATAAAAAGTCACAGTGTATAGCAAGTCAAAGTAGTACTTCAAAAAAAACAATTTCATTCCGCGTTGAAATCTAATAGGATGATTTTAGGGGTCTCCTTTTCAACCTAAAAAAATAGTCCAACCTAACCTAAATAAACACCCTGTATGTTTCAGGACGCCAACACATAACATAGATTATATGTACCAAATTTCAGATATTTTACATATTCTTTGTAAAAATCCTGGGCTGTTTATTTTCACAGCCAAATTAAGCAAGAACTTGTCTTAGCAATATAAGATTTTAAACTATCATAGTCACTAACTTTATAATTAACACTAGAAACGTGATATTTACCATGTTTATTGACCAACAACCAATCCAATGGATGGTTGGTTGTTTGGTTTTGTTGCTTTGTCCTAGCAATTTAAACCTAATCAACATGCCTGTGTGAGCAAATAAAAGTGAATTATTTCGTACTGTCTAGACAGCTACGATAAAAGTTAAATCTGGAGATCAGGTCGTCCATTCTCACCCAGTCTGGTTAAGAAGGTCAGTTGGCGGCCAGCCCTACCGGGCTACCGGGGTTGATTTATTTTTAGGATTTAGTACTTAAAAGGTACCGCCAAGAACATTTTACAAAGCTTATAACCCTTTACCTGTCCGTCGGTCCGTCAGATAATGGGTTGTATCTGTTGGCCCGTAAATTAGACGATTAATGTTGTCGCCTAACCCATGCTTTTATCGAATTAGGCACATTATGTTAATTAATAGATACAAAGATTATCTAGTAGATAATCGAAAATCTTTATCTCTCTAATCAGAAGTTAGTTAATGAATAGTTTCTCAATCCTCAGCATTATTAGATCCACTTAAAGCTTTGAATAGCTTTGTGGTCAGTCAGAACATTAGGTTGCATTTCCACCAGAGATGTGCGAGGTAGCTGGGCGGTGCGAGGATGTGTAGCGGGCTCGTTTTTCGATCGCACATTCATCGCACACATCCCTGGCAACACGTCCCTCGCACACATCCTTCCCTTGTTTTGTATTTACAAAAACCTCGCTCCGCTGAGCCGTTTGCACCAGAGCTGCGCTGAGCGAGGCTACGTAAATGAAGTGATTCTATTTGTTCTTAACAAACACTTTCCTCACTACGCATCCTCGCACACCTCTGGTTGAAATCTGGTTGTTCGGTCGCTGCATATGCGATTTGATAGTTTTCGTTGAACAGCAAAGCCAACCCAATGCACTCATCATCTGCCTAGCCTTTTCCCAACTATGTTGGGGTCGGCTTCCAGTCTAACCGGATGCAGCTGAATACCAGTATTTTACATGGAGCGACTGCCTATCTGACCTCCACAACCCAGTTAGTACTGGGTAATACGATACCCCTTGGTAAGACTGGTTGTCAGACTTTTTGGGCCACTGACTACCTATAACGTCTGTCAAAGATCTACAAATGACACCCGGGACCAACGGCTTAACGTGCTTTCCGAGGCACGGAGGAAACTCGGTATGTAATGGGTGGTCACCCATCCACAGACCAACCTAGGCAAGCGCGGCTTAACCTAAATATCGATCCGAGCGGCTGTTATTACTTAGCCACGAGCTCCTCAACCCAATGCACTAATTATGCATATTTTCGCTTTCATTTGGCTCGTGGCGACGGATAAACTTCGTTCGGTATCTACCGTCGTCTCTACACAATTGGAGCCAAGTTGAGTGGGTGTTTCCGAACGTATGAAATTAAATGAAATTATTTATACTGTAAATAGGATATCGGAATCATTTTTACACATATAATCACACCTGCAATCCCCGAAGGGTTAGGCAGAGGTGTAGGTACATTTCGCCAGTTATATATAAGTCTCGTGTAGTAGGGGGCGAGTCTATTGCCATCAACCGGGCGCAATTCCAGATTCCGTGGCTGCTACTGAGAAATTCCTGATGAAAAAACCCATTATCTCTTTGCCCGACCCGAGAATCAGACCCAAACTCGACCACTAGACGAGGTTTTTTTTTACACATCATATCAAACAAAAACTAGATAATATTGAGTCGCCTACCTCTCGGAAAAATTATTCGATTTCACTGCGTCTGTTATTCCGATTTTCTGCATTATTTTGAACATTGTGTAGCATGCCTTACTTGGCTTCCATTCCGGTACGCTGCCGCCGCTGTTTAGGTAAACAAAGGACGTATTGTATAATTCAGTTTATTTTGCTGCTCCACCGAACACAGTTCCATTCAATATTCATGATATCCCTTGCCTCAGGAATTGAAATATAATTATGTGTGATTGAATTAAAATGTTTTTTATATAAAATACAACATAGGGGTCCGATATAATAACGGGTTCAGGATGTTGATGGGGCTGCCCCGTTTCTGCAGTGCATCAGGTATGTTTGAACAAGCACACGTCGATGGCTTCCACGTGATCGTCAGACAGAAATCTGCGTCTTTGATCTGCAGAGCGCAGGAAAGCTCCAACTCTATCCTGAAGACCATAGCGGGGAGGTACGATTCTCCTTTGTTAGGTGGTGTTGTTCGAAGATGCATTTTGAACAAAAGCCTGGTTTCCAAATACATAATAGATATAAAATCATCTTTTTCTTTTGTTTACTAACCCATATGGATGTTACTTAAGCGAAGTAATATTTTTTTTTTTTTTTATTCGGTGTGTTTTTTTAATCAGAAATTTTCGTGACAAAAACTGAAAAAGCTAAGGAGTCGAACGCAAAACACCCCAATTTCAGGCTCCCAGCTCTCGACATAGATTATGTTGGTGATTTCTGACACTTAATCAGCTCAAAACATCGTCACTGCAGGACACAAGCCCCGTGTCAGAGGGAGTGTGCCATTATCCACCACGCAAGCCCACTTCGTCTTCGATTTTTCTGTTTGTAGGTCATACCGCTATTCTGACAATGTTTTTTTAATTGTGGTGATGAAGTAAATTAAACAAAATAAACCCCCTACCTGTGTTCGACCCCGACTTGCAATGCATATGACGGGACCGTAAGCACTGAGTTAATCAGCTGATACGATCATGTAGAACCCTCTCGTAAGTAAAACGTAAATATTTGTGTCAGTCTAGACACACCGACGTCATTGAAAGGTAACCTGGCTGTCAGTCAGCACGGCCGATTAGTCATTCTATAAACGGTAGTTTCCTCAAAACAAAGACTTATCCAAAGGTCATATTCTACGGTCGGCCTTTGCGCATTTTAATAACGAATTTACTGGAAACTGTAATATCTTGAATCGAGAACATAACATTATAAACATTTTAAAATACTGAGAAGTTATTGTGCGTAGTACTTGTTAGAGCAACGCTTGCGCATTGGATCGATATCCATTGCGCAAGCGTTGCCCTAAGTTAAACAAGAAGCAAGCGCGGCGTCATTCATTCAAAACCACTGAGTTATTTAATCTATTACTATCGGCTAATAAAATGTCTCATTCATTATTTTAAAACCGGTCCAACTAGAGTGGGAACATCATTGACAATAATATGTTTGCGGAACACTTTCGTTAGCGCTTTGTTTTTTTAATTAATGCTTAAATTGATTTATTCTGATTCCAGCTCAACTTCGGCTCTCCGATAACACAAAATTATGAAATATCATGATGTGACATAATCTCAAATTGAGCATGCTCGCTACACGTGTAGTTCATTCTATTAAATCCGTGAGTGAAGTGATTTTCCACACGAAATGTTAGAAAACTCTCCGATTCCAGTCACGAGGTATTCTTTGTATTTTCAATTAAGTTTTATTAGTGTTGTCGTGACTATGTTCATATCTTTGCTATAATATGTTAATTTGTTTTGTATTGAACATTTATAATTATTATGTTGACAATAATGTTTAGTATTTATACATGCTTATAGGGCAGGGGTTGCGTGCTCCTAGGGTTATTATTAACTTCTTAGCTTTGACCCAAATGTTCAATATTAATAAACATTTTGAAACTAAAGATTGACACTTGATGTTGTTGTTCATTGTAAATAAACGATACGACAAAATTATATTGGGTTTTCCATCTTGAATTTTCTCAGTAGCAATCATGGAGTCTGGATTTGTGACCGGTTGATGGCAATATTGGCAATAGACTCGCCCCCTATTACATGGGACTTAATCATAACTGGCATAATGTGGCTGTACTATAATTAGGTACAGCACTGTCTAACCCTTCGGGGATTACAGGCGTGATGTTATTTTATTATGCAATTTTAATCTTAGGACCCATAAATATACCCTCATGGCCTACTTACGTGTGCGTGCGTCGCGTCGGCGTGGCTGCATCGTCGCCGTCAAGACATTTACCACCAACATAGTTACGATGTGTACGTTTTGTCCAGGGCTTTTGGATCGAGTATGACAATACATCAATAATTCACAGACTGCATCGACAGATGGGCCAGAATGGTCTCGCAGTGGGTGCCAGAGGACGGTCATCGTCGCCGAAGCAGCCCTAGAAAACGCAGGTGGGATGACCTAGAAGCACTTGTGGGATATTGGCTGGATACTGCCACTCACAGGGAGGTGTGGCTATCGGGCGACTTTTGCTCAATAGTACAGGTTAATAAATAAGGGACAATAAATACTAATTTATTTAATAAACTAACACACTTGCGTTATAATGCTAAGATTTTTAGCTAAAGTGAATCAACTTGTTATGTAGGCAAGTACCTATAGGTAACTACTTACCTTACACGTCATTGTCAAGCCAATGACTTTAATTGCTCAGTGTTCAAAGAAGAGCCTAAATTAGGCAGCTATTATGAGTTACAATAATTTGAACAATGCATAATAACATAATTTTTATTTTGGTTAATTTTGAATTCCCACACAGTACATAAGAACATAAGATATAAGAATACAAAAGAATCCCTGGGATCGAATAAATTATCTTGATAATTGGCTAGGCTTATAACCAGTTCTGAAAATTGGTGGCCTGGTCGAAACGGTCGTAGTTTTTAATCACTACTGCACTGCAAATGGTGACGGAAAACATAGTGAGGAAACCGGCATGTCCTACCAGCCCCTACAGGGTCAGCGTAGAGGATTGTGGTACTTTCTTCTCAAAGAGACGAGGTCTGTCTCCGAGCCATAGGAAATAATAACCATTACCATTTTAAACAAAGGCTATGAACCAATTTTTGGAAGCACCAGCTTAGGCAATTTCGTAGCCCTACCTTGATCCCCAACTCCAATTATAGGCAGTAAATTGGCAATTTGGTTTAGCCTCCTCCGTTCATTGTTAATGATGACTTATAATCTACTCAACAAGCATACTACGGCTTTACTCAGAGTCAGGTAGTATGAGTATGAACACTGAATAAAAAAAATCGATTTGCAATTTCTAAAGCCATTACTGAAGCAGACTATTTACTGCACAGCATTGGCCATTGTGTATCGATTCGTGCTTAAAAGCGATTCGCAATATCTGTGAGTTTAGCACGAACGCAAGGAGGAAATGTAACAAAAATTACTATTATGAGCCTATTTTGTCTCACTCGCCTCCCTTCGCTGTTGCCATTTTCGTGGTCCTTTAAGATAGAATTAGCCCGCCATCTCCTTCTGGATCTGCCACGTAGTCCTTTCCTGTCAATTGGTTTTTACCGTGTGGTTATTATCGACCTTGCTTTTCCTACTTGCGGAAACGAACGGCAAGTCGAAGACTTAAAATTCAATACTTTCTCGCAAAAAATTAAGTCATACAAAGTTGTATTTTTGTTACAAGTCCGATTGAACGTTACGTTTACGTCACTCATTCGTGTTAGGGTCTCTTTTCATTTTGTGGCCTACATATTAATATAATAAATTATGGAACTGTTGCATAAATAAGTCATGAACTGAGTCATCATACTTCATACTAAGTACTTTACACTCCGATATACCATTGCCGTCGCTGTTGCAGAGACAAAACAAAAGAATATGCGTAGATGGTTTGGTCATGATGAGTAGATGACTAACAAAAGGCAGATGTCAGTGAAAACTGCGGGAGAAGAAGGAGATGTCCAAAAGGTCATACACTGACCTTATTGGTGATGTTTTACAGAAAGGTTATTTTGCTTGACTAAATTGTAGTTTAAAAATGTCGCAAGATATAGATTCAAAGAAATTACGCGAATTGACTGTCAGGCGTAGCTCAAAGGTCAAATTACCAAGTTTAAAAACTTTTTGGATAAATTATCGTTTTTGGACTCATTAACAAATGAGGAAATAGCTGAATTAAAGATTAAACTTGAGGTGCTTAGTACGCACACCCGGATTCTAGTATGAAATTATGTAAGGGTTGTAGCAGATGGTGTTCTGTTATCACTGCCTACCCCAACGAAAAATTTTAAAACTTTGTAATTGCAGTTTTGTTTGCAACTCAGATAAGAGTCATAAACTCGAATCCTAAACAAGTTAAAAACCTAAGCTTTTATGGTTCCCCATTACGGATTTAGAAATTAATAAAAAAATGGATAAATAAAATTGCCAGTGCCTTGCAACTTCAGCATTTCAGCCACTGCTGGCTATAGGCCTGTACGCCTCCCCTTTCTTCAGCCATAATTTCCGGTTATATACTTCCCTCATCCGACTGTATTCTTTGAACTTACGAGTGACGTAAGCTAGCCAGCAAATGTTATGACATTCATGTCATGAAAAGTTTGAACGTTTCACAATTAATTTGATTAATTAAGAAAAAAAATGATACAGCGCTGGTTAGATTTGGTTGTAGCCTAATCAATGTCTTGCTTTTGATATCGCCATAATTGCGGCGATGTGTCGGTTTATCTTGACGCGTAGTAATCTTCGCAACTGAATTTATTAATTAGTGTTTATATTTGTACACGCGCTACGATATTACCACTGGTTTTAGCTCGTTTTTAACATAAACATAGTAATTAAGTTAATCAGCGGTCATTTACATGTTACACAAATACTCGACATACTTTCCATACGCATGATACCTATTTATTCTAAAGGAAAAAGCTCGGCATTTGCTAAAAGAGACTCACATCTGACCAAAAATACGGCGAAAAGGTAATCTTTATGCAGGTGGCGTATTTGTCGCGGGACAGGTTACTCGTGAATATGAGTTCGCCTGACCTTTGACCTCAATTATAAAAAAATCTTAGTACGTACAGTATAATCAATTAAGTTAAGATCGCGACCTCAATTCCGTTGAAGAACTTTTACAATTCAATATTGTGTGTGTTTTTCTGTTGCAGTGTCTGGCAGTAAAGGATACATTTTTTTTTTTTTTTTTTATTTATTTAAAATTTCGTAAATAACACCTTAACAGCTATAACGCCAATGTGATGTTACTCCACTCCACTTATTTAAAATTCATTTTGTTTCTTGGCTTTACGCTGTGTAGTCTTCTTTTTTGTGCTATTTTTTACAATGACTTGAATGTTATATATGTATTAAAGCGCATTGCACATTCATTATCTGTAAGCACGTAAAATACTGGTATTTATTCGCTCCATGTAAAATACTGGTATTCAGCTGCATTCGGTTAGACTGGAAGATGGAAGCCTACCCCAACATAGTTGGAAAAAGGATAGGCAGGTGATGACTTCCACTTATATATTATGCTGAGTTTTCGGATACATTTTATAATAGGTAAATACTGGTACTACAGGGATCGACAACATTTGTATGAATAAAAACCACACGTAAACTTAGAAATATAATAATTATTTATCGGGAACAGGGTCCAAGCTCAGGGCCCCAGAGAGAGGAACCTCCTAACAATAAGAGCCGTGTCCAGGAGTACCGCTTTCTGAAACTAGCCCTTGATGCCTAACGAGAGCCTCCTCAGGTATTGGTCGAGGCTCTTGGCAAATATAACATGTTTACTTTTTTAAAGCCCATTGAAGCCGTCAAGCCACCAAGAGTTTTCTAAATATAAATTAATGTTTGTCTCCATAAGCCAGTTCCTTATTTCATAACATCACTGCGGAGGTATGTCTCAACAGTACCTATAGGCGCTTAGCCGCACGGTAGTCAGTCGGTCCGTATTAAATATTGAAACTCAGCCACAAGGGACTCGAATCGACCCAGGTACAGAATGTTTTATATGGATGTGATATCTGACTTCCCAAAGACAGTTACTGCATTGTAGGGAGTCAGACTGTAAAAAATACATGTATAGTATTGTAGTAAAAAACTACAGTACTGTACAATGAACTTTGGAAATAGGGTCCAACGCAGCCTCTTTTCGGATGGGAAATCATCAAATGACCCCCCCCACTCTGGGCGGAGCCGAAGGGAGTGTCAGACTTGTACTGACTAAAACCCATCCATGTTCCTTCTTTGCCCTTTGTGTTCCAGGGCCACGGTATCTCTTTCGAACAGTCCCGCAGCCCTGGCAGGCATCGGCCCATGCGGACCCCTACGTGGTTGCTGACATCTCTTAGAGGCGCGCGTGGAACACGAACGCGCCGTCGACACGGCCTGTCGTCATAAGACGGCCGGACGGCGAGCTAGCCCATAACTCGCCGTCCACAGGCCCACGCCTACGGTGGCCGGGAGCCACCACGTGACCCCCGACGCCCAGGGCGTCTCCCGCGGCGGCTGGGACGTGAGGTTCTTTCCCTCTCACGTCCCGCCACCTCCTTCACTAGCATGACTGCTTCGCAGAAGGAGGTGACGGCTTCCCATTCCCTCTCGCTCCGGACCATGGCTTGAACCAAGGCCGAATGCTAGAGATCGCCGCCGCCAATCGCCGCTACGAGGACACGGCGGTGCTCCGCCCAAGCGGGGCAGACCTCCACGGTGTGCTCCACCGTGTCCTCCGGACGATCCTCGCAGTGGAAACACCCGGGCGTTTCCTCCCGCCCGATTCGGTGCAGGAACCTCCCGAAACAACCGTGTCCGGTGAGGACCTGCGTCAGGCGGTAGGTGAAGGCGCCGTGGCGCCTCTCTAGCCACTCCTCAAAGACAACGTAGCCTCTAATGCAGGGATTCCCAAACTATTTTGGGCAAGAGACCCCTTTTCCAAAATGATACCTCAGACCCCCACAACCAAATTACTTTAAAAAATTCTATCTCTAATTTTTTTCCTATTGATACAAAATACTTTCTAATTTAAAAACTTTGGGGTTGGTAATTAATAATCATTAATACAAATTACCTAAAAATACTTAAGCAGGTAATTATTTTTTGTAAAAAAAAAAACATTTAAATCACAACTTGAACAGTATCTTGAAAGTTTTAAATAAGAATTTGTGTTAATTAATAGGGGTCTATTTTCAGACCTCGTCGACCCCCAAAATCAATTTACGTCTATGTCAACCCCTGGAAAACCGGTTTCGACCCCAAGGGATCGATATCGACCAATTTGGGAGTCCCTGCTCTGTGACTCTCCCTATAACAGCGAAAGCACATCGATAGAACCGCATGGCAGCTACTTACACAAATAAATAAATAAAGTAAAATAATCACAGGATTTAATAATATAAAACTGAAACTTGATAAAAACTTATCATACTATAAAAGTAAATTTTATTTTTACCACAAACCTGAATAACAATAAATTATTTTGGTTGAGTCATATGTTGATGATGGAAGCATGTGTTTACACCTATTTTCCGATATACTTGTAAATACCTCGATTGCCGTTAGATTAGCAATGATAACCATCTTTAAAACTTGTGTGGCAAATAACCAAGCCCAAAAAACAATAAAAAAACACGTACTTTTGAGGTATAAAATTATATATAATAGGTAATTTTTGTAAGCGCATTTTATGTTGATGCGTGAGAATCAGTTTGCCTTATAATAATATTAAAAGCCTTTGAGCTCCGACCAGCCGTAAAATTGAAGTTACAGAATATTTACTATTATATTTTAGGTTCGTAAAATTAAATAAACAATGTCGTTTAGATAGTATTAGTTAGTATATAACTTGGCTCGGCTGGGCTTGTTCCAATGTCCTATAGCAGCCTATTTGCATATTTTTTTTATTAGGAATACCTGTATGATCCCTTGTTTTCGAGGGTGGGTTGAACAGAACTACATAGGTACCTACTAATAAATAGAACATTACGTGATTGTAAAAGGTAGAAAAAGAAACATTTTCTGGGCATAGCCCTAGCGTTGAACATATCGAAGACCAAACTGGTGTCAAACACTACCAAATACAAGATCCGAGTGATTGGTGAATTGCAAAATGTTCATGAATACATCTACTTGGGCCAGTTAGTCGCTTTCCAGTCCAGACAAGAGAAGGAAGTCATAAGACGAACCGAAAATGCCTGGACGCTACTAGTCCATGAAAGAGCTTATGAACGGGAATCTTTCTTTGTTACTCAAGCTAATAATCATGGACATGTGCATTCCTCCCATTTTGACATATGGATCCCAGACTTGGTCTTTGACTAACATTCAAAAGTCCAAGCTCAAGGATTACAACGTGCAATGGAGCGTAGTATCCTAGGCGTCAAACTT
Source organism: Noctua janthe (assembly GCA_910589295.1). NCBI lineage: Eukaryota > Metazoa > Arthropoda > Insecta > Lepidoptera > Noctuidae > Noctua > Noctua janthe. Next base: position 12,912,062 of record OU342552.1, read on the forward strand.
ACCGACCATGTACGCAACACCACACTGCGCTCCAAAACACAAATTACTGACGTTGCTCAAAAAGCCGCTAAGCTAAAGTGGGACTGGGCTGCTCATGTCTGCCGCATGCCCGACGAGCTGTGGGCCAAAATAACTACGATGTGCCCTGACACAGCCAGAAGGCGACGCAGTAAACCTCGCAGGAGATGGCGGGACGAGCTGGACAAAACCAACGACCTGTGGTCCACACTGGCCCTGGATCGATGAATTTGGAAGTCATGGGGAGAGGCCTTTGCCCAGCAGTGGGATGATACAGGCTAACAGTAACAGTAGCCCTAGCGTTTTCCACGTAAATATTACCGACTGCTTGAAGAATATGCATTTCTGTAATCATTTCTTCGATTATGTACATTTTTGTGAGACAGGGGGAAGTCGGTGGTGGTCGGTCAAAAAATCAATTAAACCAACAAAGGTCACCGATTTCCGAAATCAGGGTTATTTTGCATTTATTTAGAAAGCGGTTGTAGTGTTTTTGGGATTAAATATGAATCTCGGACATATTTTATATTCTTTCACTCAAACTCAAAAATATTGATATACACATCGCAGACAAAAATGCAAAACCACATGATCGGATTTGAGCACTAAAGCTGCTTATTAAGAAATAATGCATTCAATTGTTTGTGAGAAAAGGAACAGAAAAATAAATGTCTGTATTTATTATCTAACGTGGATGACAGTTTGTCAAGTGCCACCTCCCGCACAGATTGTCTTTGGAAAAATAAGCAAAACTTTTCCTGCCCAACAACACACAGATTCACGACAACCAACATTGATATCCGGCACCAACTTCCGGTACAACAACACAAAAAAAAACAGGCTTTTACATTTTGCATCGGAATTTGACAGCAGTTTGACTACATAGCGTGGAACACACACTGTATCGGAAATTATCTTTTGTACACGTTGTAGAAGATCCGATTATGGTGTAGTACACACCCTATAAGAACTACACGTCACATGCACAATCAAAGTTAAGAAATAGGTCATCACGATTAGTTTCATCTTGGGCCTTGTAAAAATACTTACACTGGCAGTTAGCTATGTAGCTTCTGTCCACAAAATTTAGTCCCACATTTTCCTAAGCGTCTACCTATGAACTACACTTCGTAGCAAACTTTCTACTATATTTATATACTTCAAGAGTAGTAAAATAATAGAAACCAAACGTGGTTTTGTTTAGAAATGCAGAATTCAAAAACAAAAGACGGTGCTATTTGATCTCGATGTTTTGATTGAACTTTTGTATCAAGTGATACCGGGACAACTGATGGTATGATTGGAGGGGTTCGTAGCAAGCGTGTAGCCGGGGGTCGAGGTCGAACCGCGGTTATAGCAATCACGTCTTGCGAAGGGAACTGCCATCTTCTCATTGAGACCCCCTCGCCTTGAAACAAATGACAGTGCGGGTGGGTAGTAGTGTTTTGATTTGCCTTTTCCCAACTATATTGGGGTCGCCTTCCAGTCTAACCGGATGCAGCTGAATACCATATTTTACATGGAGCGACTGCCTATATGACCTCCACAACCCAGTATTCACTTTAAATGTCTGAAGATCTGCCTTTTTATCCCTTTTCATGACTTTTGAAAACATACTAAACGCTTTTACCATGGACCCTATAGTGATCTTTGGGAAACTTTTAAATCAAAACCAATAAATAACGAGATGTATGTATCGATGGTAAAAAGTGTCGTGAGAAATCTGATAGCTGTTGGCTGGTTAGTAGCGGTTCTACACTAAAATATGGAAATGACAGAATTTTTAACTCCAGGTTTTATTTTGACTACTTTTGGTGGGGAAACCGCAAATATGAGAAAAGTTAAAGGTGTTAGCCAGTCAGCAAAGTGGTACTTAGCACAGCAAACAGATTGCACGGACACATTCAAGTATTGCGTTTATTTAACAACAATTATGTCGTCCATTTAATTTTAAACGATGATCACTGGATACGAAAATAAGGCGATGTCATGCGACTATAATAGCATAATACTGAATTACATGTTAACCCCAACAAAGCTATTCGATATTGTGTAGTGGCCATTTTGTCCGTAATGGGCCTCGATGGTTCGTGAGAGCTGCTCATTAAATATAGAACGAATATTTTTTGATACTGCACTGATAATTGAAATATGTTGTCATACTGCAGTTCCCTGACCCTTTGTAGTTTACAAAAGGGACACAGAAAAATCCCAGAATTAGGCTTCTTCTTTCTCGTGTGTCAAAAGTTTATCGAAACAAAGGGTGTTATGTTATGGTGCAGTTTTCTCAACACACTATGGTATCGGGGACAGCTGTCATATCAAACAACTTAATGTACCAAGTGGCGCCTAGTATCTTGCTACTTTGTTGAAAGTTTGATAATCAATCTACGACTGTTATACTCAACTCCTATTCGTGTCAAAACATTACAGTAGACTGAAAAATTAACTTTACAATTTCTGTCGACGATAAACCTAGAAGTAACCAGTCTTCTCCAAAATTGAAATCCCTATAATCGATAACAGCTTGAAATATATGTCTATCTGCATTCATAACATTAAACACGGTGTAAGAAATAAAACCATGGGTTCAGTACATCATTCAGATCCACGAAAAATATAAAGATTTCGCCGCAACAAAAACACCTGCTTACACCTTCAATAACACTATGTATCATTGATATTCATTAAATATTTTTGTATGACATACTCATTGTGCTTGCAATACGTACACGGTCAAAACTCAATTTAATTTATAACAAACTCCAATTTCAGCGAATATGTTTAGAGAAAATGAGAAATAACGTGAAATGCGATATTTGTATGATGATGAGGCATGCGGCTCACTAGCGTAACGTATACCCTAGAGATCCTCATGTTATTTTGTAGCAGTATTTTTTTCTTGTATCACATTGTTTGGGTTCCTGACATGGGCTCAGATTTTTGATTGAAGTCAATAAAGACGTTCCACTTATCAAGAAAACTCAGCTACCAATATGATGTGCCAAATTCGAAACGGCACAGTGTGTGTTTCCGCTATGCTCTTTGAGCTAAGGGTCGACGTTACAGACACAGTTCGAAAAATGTGGCGTAAAAGATTCTGAGATTTATTTTCATGAGAAAAATAGGAAAGCGGATAAGTCATTTTGATTAAATGAAGGTCAGTATGTAAAGTTCTTTATTCATCATCATCAGATCGACCGAAAGACGCGGACGTCTATATCCTACGTCCAATAGTAGACTGCTGGACATAGGCCTCCCTCAAGTTCGCGCTACGACGATGTGGCATGTGCTTTTCTTGTGAAATCTCCAGTAGACTTCTCCAGGTCATCGGTCGACCTTGCGGAAGTTTTGTTTTATTTCCTTAAAAACTATACCGTGTAGCTTTTGCAATTTCTCGGATAAGTCGCAGAATTTTCTGGAAATGCTCCTAAAAGAAGCGTTGTCGTTATTTACACTGAAAAGGCATCATTAAAATATTTCGTTACACAGCGCATTGTTAAGTGGACAGCACTTCAACTCCTCACACATTACATGAGTACAGTGGAAAAAGTTACTTGGTGTAATCTATGTTATCATCTATTTATTCACTACCTATTAATACGTTAAAAATAAAACAATAAATCCGCATGACGAGAACCTCGTGAAAACCGAGAAAGATAAGCAAATCAAGTATCTTGACTTGACACGGGAGGTTGTCGTCATGTGGGATGTGGACTCAGCGATCATTGTCCGATAGTCGTTTCAGCCAATGGCTTAATTGCCAAGAGCCTCGATCAATACCTGAGGAGGTTCTCGTTAGACAGCTGGATCAAGGGCTTGATTCAGAAATCGGTACTCCTGGACACGGCTCGCATTCTTAGGAGGTTTCTCTCTATGGAGCCCTGACCGCCGTAGCTCGGAGCCTGTTTCCAATACCAGTGCAGCGGTAGGTTATTATTTTCTTAAATGTTTTTTAGATTGTCTTTTTAAGGGGAAGTTTAAAAATGTATAAAAAGTGTTTGAAAATAATGGTGAATACATGTTAATAAAATAACCTAAACAGTCAGTTACTTGGTGTGCAGGCAAAAATACTAGTTTTCCACTAAACTTTCAATTTTGATTAGTATACCTATTACCTTCTGAAGCTTATAAGAAAATTATGGTTGTGGTGTAAAATAAATGACTATTCAGCACACTCACAGTTCATAAAGGTTATCTGCCCGTAAACCAAGTAGCTTGTTCGAGTGTATTTACCTATATCATATTTTGCTCTTAGTTAAACGAGTTACGTTAAGTACGTCTGGTACATTCTGTGTGACCACAGTGGTTGTGTATTTTTTTCATTACAACTGAGCTAGCAATACGAAATTCTGCATACAATCTCATTTAGTAACTGATTATCATAGCCATTTTATTACCAGATTAGCAATGTTCATACCGAAATTTCTTTATTTTTTTTGTAGGTATGTAATTTTTAGTTGCTATGAGAAAGTTTTTAGCCATGGGGTGTCATGTCAAACTTTAGTTTTTGATGATCTATAATTCGTATTGATATACTTAAGTAGCATCGAAATCCAGGTAAACATTAAGTATGTACTAACTGACAGCAATTACGTAGGTAGTCAATGATTAATGTGTTAATTATTAATGTTAATTGCTCTCATTCCCATATTCCTGTAGGTAGGTATGCAAATGAGCATGAATATTACAAATCGTAATAGTTGATGCTTCAGAATACGTAAACTATGCTCAAAGAGAAACTACCAAACGTAAACACTTATTGAAATTCAACTAAACTCATAACAAAGTTTCATAAAGTTTTCAACTGAACTCCATTACCTGTCCGTAACGACCCAATTCAATTCAAATTAATGTACCTTGAGCGGGAAGACCTAACTATGGGTGGGATTCCGCATTGGGCGACGCTCCCTCGCGGCATAGGCAGTGAATGAATTGGTGACAGTATGTCATGCAGTACTAACAATGTATCGGCAAGAGCGGGCCGTTCCATTATCGCACTTATGGTTCGCGTGATAAGAGCTAGGATAGTCTGCCTCGTGTGCACATTTGTACGCAGCGGAGTGCTCCCACCACGGCGCACGCGCGGGGAGATGCGCGCGCATATATTCACCAACGCTTCGCCGGAACACCAGTCAATCCTTAGGTCGCTAAGCGTAGCGATCGAATCAGTTGAGCGTACCAATACATCGCACTCGACAACACAACGCTCGTTTACGCGCGCTACACCGCGATCGCGTCAAGGAATTCGAATTAAGGTATTGTAAATAACGTATTTATTATTGAGATTTAGGGTCTTAGGATTTTTTTTTTTGGAATATTCGGAGTGCGTTCGGAGTGGTGTATGTTGCATGAGGCGAGTGGTATCGTGCTCGTGCCGGTTGTGGAAACTCCCCGGTGCCAGCACGTGCCCGCGCAGTGCACGCGCCTCGACCACCTCCGGCTGCAATGCGAATTACATCAACTCCGACCAAAACATTTGTAGTTGATACCAAATGCGCTCGCGGTCTACCTGCTTTGCGAACTTTTACTCAGCGAAATTATTGAAACAAATAAAGCTCAGTCGAACTATCCCAAACTTTATATAACATGTTACGATTACAACACGTAACTACTCTTATAATTACATTTACAAAAAGTAACTCGTAAATCGCACGAGTTTTATGTCAGAAGAAGTTTTGTAAGCAACTCGTTTGGGTTCATTTTTGTTTAAGAGAAAACTGGCCCTCTGTAACTGGTAGGACCGCTGAAACATGACCACAAAGATAAAGAACAGGAATTATACAAAGACTTGTAAGTCTTAACTTATAAAAATTTCGTAAACGCGAACAGTTTGAACTATAGCATTTTGATTCTAAAGTGTAGATCAGATGTCGTAAAAATATTTTGGCTACAAGTTTTAATAATTCTACATCGAATTAATATTAACAGCGTAGTATATGTTGTTTCGTGTATATGGTAATTTAACGAATAACGATGTAAACAATGAGTAGGCGAGCTCTCGCAGTGCAACACAGCTCTTAGCTAGTTACTGAGAACAACGGTGAACATACCAAACTGTGTACCGCATGTCAAATTTCTACATATGTACTTAGTAATGTTTTTAAATATAGTCCTTATATTTCTACGTTTGTATATGAACTTCAAAGCAGTACTGGATATTTATAAAGGTTATTCAACGTTTATAAATTTAACAATGGCCCTAACTTTTGACGACCGGAGTGTGAAATAAAAACATGTAGTGTCAGTTGTTGATAAGAAGTTGAAATACTCGTAATAATCGATAGAGGCAGGGTCACTGTATTATTACTAGATAAAGTGATTGCCTACCAACAACACCATAAAACGTCACTACGGGAACTTGAGTACCTACCATCATACTATGCCAAAAGTAGATTAAAGTAATGTGTTGGCACCCACGGCCCTGCTAACACTATCAGCGACATAGGCGTGATGTTGTCTGTAAAAATAGATACCTACTTATCGTTATTGGCATGTGTTGAAACATTATAAGCTATTCGTTAGGTTCGTGGAGTACAAAACTAGTGAGTGTTCATCACGGACTTGTGCAACTAGTTACACATCCAATGCAATAGCTTATTAATTAAACTTCAGACATTTTTGTATTCTGAATAGCTGCAGTAACCTAAAAAAGATCTGAAATGGTTTTGTTGCTGTCTAAAATTATAAATTGAATTTTTCGACCTGTAAACGGCTGAACTTTAAAAAGAAAATCCCTTTAGAATTCACAAATTCTTCATTCAAGATTTTATCGTAAATGTTGGTAAACGAAAGTTTCTTATCCACAAATCAAACACTCTGGTAAACTTATTATCAATATAAAGATCTGTTCTAAAGTTTATTTTCCTGGTCCAAAGTGGCGGGACTAGAGAGCGTCGGGAAGCTATCCCTCAATGTCACACAAACGTTTTTCTCTAAGCCCATACAGTTGCGAATTTAGGATTCCGAGAGTAGTAAAATGGTTAAAAAAACGTGTACCTACATGTGCCGGATGCGGCACGCTGCGTGTTTCAGTATGTTCAGTGCGGGTACGAGGTCAGTCACACTCACAAGTAGCGCATCGTATGAGCGACCGCTTCAGGGAACTCCCGTGCAATAAATACCTACAAAGAAAATAAATGAATCATTCCTTCGTCCGTCTTTTTACCGCCGAGTAAATAAACCAATTTATTTTTGGGCCCAGCACCTTCAATCGATCGTTTTAGGTCTATTCTCAGAGCGCTTCTTCCTCGTGATGTAGTTCATCCGAGTGTACACCTAACTCCGAAATTATTTGAATAACTGCAACATAAATATTTATGAAGTCTACAGAGTTTCTTGTGTTTCGTATTCTATCCGAAACTTATTGTTAATATTTCCATGTATGTAGGTACCTAGTGTACTGTAGTCCCTTCGGCTGGGCAAACTGTGTCAAGGGCTTTTACATAAATGCCATGCACGATATCGCGAGTAATATCCCATACAAAACTGTTCGTTTGAACTCTCGAAGGGATTTCAAAACTCGTACGGGCGTCGGATTCGTTAGGCCAATACAAGTACCTATCTATTTATTACGAGTATGAAAGTAAATGTCTAACAAAACAATAAAGTTCAGACTAAATTTAATAAATCGTAGATCCAGATAACAATCAACTTTTAGACATAAATAACACATTAATAACAATTATAATAATCGTAGATTGATTGGTGGATCGAGTGGTAATCGTATGGTCGATTTATTAAATTATGTCTGAAAGTTAATGTTTTTTACCACCATGTAAGTAGGTACCAACTAGGCTTCTAAATGTGGTATTTTATATTTTAAATAGTCTAGGTCGTGGTTCAAAACTTCGCTATTATAATCTATTAGATACTTTTTCGATTATAATCTATAATTTTAGGCTTTTTTTTCGGATTGGTAATCATCAACTGACCCCCTGTCCACTCTGGGCGGAGCGGAAGGGAGTGTCAGACTTGTACTGACTAAAACCCATCCATGTTCCTTCTTTGCCCTTTGTGTTCCAGGGCCACGGTATCTCTTTCGAACAGTCCCACAGCCCTGGCATAATTTTATGCTTGAAGTAAAACACAATTCTTCTAACTTCTGATTGTACAAATAAATTATTTCTACAGTTTCATAAGGCGCTGTAATAAAAAAACTTGTGCATAGCAATAATAATAATAGTCATGAATAACCGCACCGTACTGCATTGAGATGTTAATTCGTTTAACTGTCTACAAATATAAATTATTTATCTGATTAAATGGAAAATACCCAAATACATATTTAACTACATAATGCATATGTTCTCATTGTTGTTGCTTCTAAACCAATTAACAAATTACATTTAATGAAATATTTACTGATGTGTCGAACGAAACAATATTCGGTCTTTATTATAACGGTTTGTTTGAAGAACTTGTCTAGTCCCACGGTAGGTCGGCTAGGCTTATCACGTGTGAATTAGTTTTAATTTATTAGGTCACTAAATATTCAAATTGTGATTGCTAATCACTTTGACATTTTTATGTTAGCATCTACAAAAGGATTATACCTATAGCGTTCTTAAAGCTGATGAGCACACTGAAATATGAAAACATGAGTTACTGGATTCAGAAAAATCCTGTTTGTTAAAATATCAAGCTCCTTGTTTAAAAACAACGGTACTTAGCAGCAAGTCACTTTAAAAACTCGAAAAGATAAATGCTTAACTGTCCGACCTAATTACAATTCCGCGTATAAAGTTGCTTGTAGAGGCAGCCTGGTAGTACCGTGTAGGTAAGTACAAAACGCACCATTTTAAACGTAAGGTAATTGTCAGTCACTTATTAGCCACTACATTTCCGGAAACATTTGCGTCGTTCTTTTTAACGGCAACCTCGACTTTAGAATTAAAATGTTTAATAAGCAGCTCCGCGTCCGCGGATGAGAATCTTGTGACAAAAAAAAAACGATAAAAAAAACTAAAATTTGTGCAATCTGAGACTTCGGTGTGGTCATTGTTATCGTTCAAACTAACACTTGTTTTGACTGTTATCAATATCAACTCGCCTTGTTGATGCCTTGACCCAAAAACGAACGCGATTACTATTCGTTATTGTTACTAATCTAGTTTCCTTCGTACAGATAATCAGGTCATTATTTATGGTACGATACGACAAAGTTCACAAGAAAATGTTTGTGCTCGATCGATCTCATCTGATTTTCAATTATGTAGAATACATTGCAATTTGACGGCCCACATATTATTTACCTACGTTATGTGTTTGTGATCGTGTATAATATTGAAAATGTACCACATCCCGGAATATTATGAATCTCAATGATATACTGTTGGTTACGGTAACAGACAGTTATAACCGTTTGCTATTTATATTGACTAAACTAAACTAGTCCAAGGGCTGAAGCAAACATTTCTGTTTAGAAAAAATCAAAAATAAACCGTTATTTCGTAATGAATTTTAAGAACGCTCGTATTTACACTTCCAATATAGTATTTTGCTTTCTTATCGTAATTATTGCAGATATTGTTCTTAGTTCTAATAATATTACAGATTAACTTAATTGGTGATTAAAGTCCAAAGATAACGGTATTTATAGTAATGCCATAATAGACAATGGAACACTATTTCAAATCCGAGCAGCAAAACTTTAAATATTAAAGGATAATTACTTCCTTAGAAGATTTAGTTAACTTAAAGTTTTGTCAGACTCGAATATTAATAAAATTAACCGTATATCGTGACAACATAATAATTATTATGCAATAAAGCATCGAACCGTAAACTGGTGAGGTTCGACTCCGGCGTAATATCGGTAGGTCAAGACCGTTTGCGTGTCTCGCGAAAACACTTGATAGTTCCAGTTTTATTAATGACGAAACGAGTAAGTCGGTTCGTGTTATTTCGCGACCTATATATAACACATAGTGACATACTTACTGACAATTACTTGAGAAAAGTACGTAAGTACGTACGACTTATTCGCGCATTACTTATCAGCTCTGTGCTAGTTTTCCACTGCAATTTCTGAAAGAAGGCTATTTCAATTTGTACAAGGACTATTTTAATTATCGCACCTCTGAGAGTTGTCGTTTTTAGCGTCTTTCCTTGTTCGTTTATGTACCTGCTTATAAAGGTGAATCAGCGAGGACAGCCACAAAGTGCATGTAATTTAGATGGTCTTTCATCCAAGAGTGCCGTGAGAATGTTCAATGACGATATTAGATATAGTTTTCCACCGAGCAGCTGCCTTGACATTTAATAATAAACTCAGGAATCATATGGGAATTACAGCAAAGTGCAGTATCATGTTCTTGAGAACCGAACACAATGGTATTTGAACTGCATAGATATCAATGACCGAATTATTCTTGATCTTTACAAGCGTTTATCTCCAATACTCTAAATAAGTGCGTAGCTATGGCTACGAAGTTTTCTTTGTTAGCAACGACTTTGGAGATTTCGGCATGAGTCATTGTTTGAAGATGTTTAAAGATACACAGCATTTTTCAGCGGTACCTAACATAAGATAAAACTGACAAATAAAGGACAGTTTATAAATATATTCCCCGAGTAAATATCATTAAGTATCATGTATTATAGGTATATAAATATAATTATGTATTCCGTAGACATCAATATTCCGGGTACTACGGACACCAGCATAGATATTTTTGTACTGCATCGATGCCGCCGCCGCCGCGCGCCGCGCCGCACCGGCCTGTTCATTCACGCGTTATATTTTTGCTACACGTAAAGTAAATATAAACGCGTTCTAAATTCTAAAGACGCATCCACGCGTCCCGTCGGGTCATGACCAATGTGAACATCAGCTGAGCACACCGCAGCCAGCGGTCAAACATTCGCACGCGGCGTGAAACAGTCATCGCCCTCCTTTAATGACAAGGCCAAGGACTTGAGAACTGTGTGATAAATACTAAACAAAACACACAGCTGTACAACACAACACACTGAGTAATGAGTTAATGTACTCAAGTCTAACGCATAAAGTCTTTGTGGTCCCATCGTTACCGGGTACTCTCGCATGAGCATCACATAGATGTCAACGTGACTGACGAGCCGACAGAGAAGAACAATACTAGTGAAGTGCCACTAATCAGTCAAACGTCACGATTCAGCTCGTGAGCCATTGTGTTGCAGCCACGGACAGCATATTAACAACAAAGCACACACTACACTTTAATCATTCTCCCTAACAGCTATGCATTCGTTTCCACAATGAAAAATTGCGTCTCTTCACTTATCAACACATCGGCATAATACAAATGAGCCATTACATTAACCCACATAGATATATGTAGTTAGAGATATGTAAAATGTCAACACTTGATAACGAGAGTGTACGTAACGCTTTCTCACGAAAACATCGATGTATTGTCGTTACAATTGAAAACAGGTATGAGCAGTAATCAATGTTTTATAAATAGTACCGTGGCCCGTGACACGACTATGATTTCGTGAGTGTGTGCGTTTCCTTTATGACGTTTTTGTTAGATCGTGCGACTTTACCGGTTTCACAACAGCCACATTATTTCGATAATTTTGCTATGTGATTGAGTGTACAATAAGTACTTCATGATTGTCCTGTTCTTTCAAGAACCACGATCGTGTTAAGGAACAATACAAGTTTTACATACTTATGAGCTATTTCTATTATTATCTCGAGTTGGCATGTTACTAATGCTATTTGAATTACTATCTCGCCATTATTGTCACTGTCATATCACCTATATTTACTTACATGCCTATTAATTGTTTCATGAAAATGGTTCTGATCTTAGTACTCGTGCGCAATACGCGTAATATGTACAAAAGATTCACACTAGTAATATCATTTGCATAGTCAGTTTTCACCTATAATTAGTGTACAATTGTCGTAGAGGTGGAAAAAGGAAAATTAACAGAAGTGCCCATAAACATTTTCATGGTCAGACAGGGTGTAAAGTCAAAGTGTGTAAACCATAATAATCAGCACTCCAACTAATGTAGGTAGAGGTTAATCAGAAACGAATGACGGCAAACTTTAGGCCTGCGGTGAACATCAAACAAATTCATGCTAATGGCTATTATGTTTATCGACCGGATTGCTTAACCTCGAGTTCTATCTATGGATTACAAAAAGGGCCGAAATGTTTACCTACTTACCAATGGAAAACGTTGTGACTGGGATTATTTGCGTGTTTTTACTTTTTCGTTGGCTGTTTTGTTTCATTTATTTATGCATGTTATAAATTAAAGTTGCTTTACTTCCTGCCCGTATGTCATGTGTGACCGCGTAGTTCATAAACAGCTCAACGGATTTGGATGAGGTCTTCCGTTACTCGCGGATAATACATACTTCATGCAAAACATGAACATTTATTCATTATGTCGTAAAATCCGTGCGATTTAAAAAGTCACTCGTAATGATAATATCGTTAGGAGGTTCCTCTCTCAAGAGCCCTGACCACCGGTAGCTCGGACCCTATTCCCGATGCCAGTGGGCTACTATTTTTTTATATTTTGAAATGTTTATTTTAAATATTAATAGGTATTTAAAAATGTAAATTATACACCGTGACTTTTTAGTCGTCTTACAATGGCAGCCCACTTCATGTATCCAATGAATACTAAACATTCATGAAAAAAATACAATATTATTTAGTATTAAGACGCATGACGTAGTTAAAACACCCTGTTGCGAGCGATGATCTACTGGACTCGAGTGCTGGGTAGGTATTGTTCTCCCGTTTGACACGTAAACATCATTAACAGGATGTTTCATAATTTTATTCTATTTTTTTTATTATTTTTTTTTTTTTCTTATTATGGAAGATAAAAAAAATCGCGCCTAGAGTTATTTTATGCCGGGTACATTGAGTGGACGACCTAAAAAGTCACGGTGTATGTAAAGAAAATAAATAAAGGAATATAATAAACTGTAATTTGTTTCTTTTTGTTATTCATCAACAAAATACCCGGAATAGTAATGCGCATAGCAATAACGTCGACCGTGGAAGAAGCCAGCAGGTTATAAGAAATTTTCCGAACTAGCGGGAATTTTCCTAGATCCACTACATTTGCCAATAGTTGCGGCTGCTGATTCCCAGTTTATTTGCTTACATATGTACGTACAAATGACGCGATGTGTTATAAGGGGAGCGTAGCTTGCATTTAGAATCGGTAGTTGTTGTGTCAAAAGATTGATCGTTTAGGGAAATGCCTACAATACGTTTTCCTAATGATGGGATTAAATTAATTTTGTAGCTGTTTTGGTGAAATAACACATTAGGCATTTGTGCACAGAAGTTCTATATATTTTTTAAACGAACTCAGTAAAAATGTTAGCAGAAAATTATTAATTAAAATTGTTAGAAGGAATGGCTGCCATATATGCAGCTAATTATTTCTTTGTATATGTATAAAGAAATAATTATATTATATAATATATACGGGTCTCAATATTCCATTGTCAGAATCATGTACACGGCTCATAAAGGAGGCCCTCACTTTACGTAATACAGCACAGAAAACAACTACTCAGTTCTCCGCAAACATGCCGGACGCACTACACCTCCACGGTAGCCCAAATATACACCTAAATGCATTGTTATATTGCACACGTAAGGTGTTAAGCGCGTTGTGTGTGCTTGTACCAGGTAGCCAGTGTAAAGCGACCGACGGTAGGAACGCATTGAATAGAGTGACTAATTTGATTGGTACATTTAGCGAATCGCCGCGCAAGCATGTTACTTTTCGCTGCCAACATTCTCCTCTTTCTTTTATAGCAAGTCCCCATCATCTCGCAGTTCATCCGTTACGATATGACCGAGATATTTAAAACTCTTAACAACTTTTAGTTTGGTGTTACATAATGACATATCAGGCGTAGGTAATGGACTGTTACCGTATCTAAATACCATAAATACCGTTTTCTTAACATTTTATTTGAGACCATTTGCTTAAAAGCGTACACTTCACAGGTGTTCAGAAGCTTTTGTAACGCCTTGACAGAGGGTCTGTGCAGAACGATATCGTCGAGATTATTTATAAAGACATTATCAAAGGACAGCCGACACCTGCTCTGCTCAGCTCCTCTATCAAGTCGTTAAGATAATTATAAATTAAATATTGTAGGGGATTAATGCCAGCCTTTTGTGTAGCTGTCAATTTGTGAGTAAACTCGTGCGACGGATAGACACTCACACAATATTGCGTGAGACGTCGAGTGGCAGGCAAACATACGCGTCAGAGCCGTTTGGGCAAGGCGCCAATCGATTTCGTGAAATTACTACATTACTTATATGTCAAGGGTCTGTTTATTTTATTGACGCACAGGTAAATGTTGCCTACGAAACAAAACGATTATAGTTACGTTCTTGACAACATGCATTCATTTTTCCTAATTAGTTTCCATTTGTTCTTTAATCAATAATTTTAATTGCATAAGAATTCTGTTTCAGTAATAAACAACTACACGGTCAAGAAAAAAAAAATACTATTTTTTTAAAATGACTTATATAAGAACAAAGTTGCGAAAGTAAAATAAGTTTTCAGCTGCATTCGGTTAGACTGGAAGCCGAACCCAACATAATTGGGAAAGGCAGGGCAGCTGATGAAAATTGCGAAAGGAAACTCCTTCCGGAATGATGACAATAAAAAATTATCATTCATGCGATTATCATATATTTAAATCTTTTGGCATTTTGTTTATAAAAAGATAAATATCTTGAATACATGTTTCTTTTATGATTAGTCGGGCATTAATTTACATATTCTCTCAAAATGTCAAGGAAAATATATGCATCTAAATATCAAACAATCAAACAAAAGCCGGTACTTTTCGTCTGTAGGTGAATCGTTGTTGATAAACGTCCAAAGCAAAGTTTGTTTGATTGGAAACCAATTTCACTGTCAACGCATTATTATTTCCTGTTGAACTACCGATAGTGACTTATTTACATTTATTTTTTCCTCCTATAACATAAGGATATTATTTATACTATCTGTCATATTTATTTTTTGCTGAGCGTTAAATTATTATTACATTCAGAGAGCTAATGTTATTTTTTCTTTGTTACAGATTTATACGTTTTTATAAGCCGGCAAGATGGCTGACGCTCACGGAAAAATAGAAGGTAAGCAATTGATAAAGTTATAATAACCCACTTATACTTACTTCTAATTATACAATTTTCTTTTGATTAGGTAAGTCATAAACCATTAAGTACATCACTACGTCCTTAAATTAGGCATTCGCTGCCAAAACCGTTGTGAATTTTTAACTAGCACTTGTAGTAGGTACCGGTAGCTAGTTAGCTTGGTTCCAGGCACTGGACTGAAACTTTAATAACTCTACACGAGTCAAAGTACCTTCTGTAGACCATGCGGAATTTGCGGCTTTTCCCGCGTAAATTATTTTTTTTACAAAATATCTTTATGAAAAGCCTTATTCTGTTGTATAAGCTATATCACTGTATAGTTTCGTCTAAATCCGTTCAGTAGATTTTGCGTGAAAGAGTAACAAACATCCATCCATCCTACAAGCTTCACGTTTATAACATTATAATAGTGGTAAAATTTCATTATTTAAATTCTTACTGGACTTGAAAAATGAAACTTCTGCTTCAAAATCTGGTTTTTGTAGTTGATTTTGCTAAACGAATAATTTCCTTTTTGCATGATTTCGTAAATCCATGTTATTTTGTTACTAAAATTCTATAGATTATATTAGTTTCATCAGTGTCACCTTACTTTACCGAATTATCTGCCACAAACTCACAATCCAGGTTTTTTTTCGTTTAGTAAATAGATTTCAGTCATGTCCTGTGACTGTCTATTCGTTAAAGTATTGTTGGCAAGGTTTGCCGTAATTGCTTAATTCCAAGGTTATGTTTCAAAGGGAATTACAAAGTTTCTAGTCTCAGTTTCAATACCGGTATAATTCCTCACCGCAGCGCGTAAGCCCACACCTTGCGATCTCGTCAAAGAAATAGTTATCTTTAGTTTATAATATTTACTTCACCTACGTTAATTACGTATTTTTTCCTTGCTCGTAGCTAAGGTAAGCTAAGGACTCGATATCTAGTTTGCTGGATTTAGTAGACAGTGCTATAGTTCTTTCCTAAGTTATTTATCCTCTAGTTTAAGACTAGTCATTGACTTGTAATGTTGCCAATATTGAGAATGAACCCTCATAATCTTTTCAATTAACCTTTAACGACCGGCAGTGCCGGTATAAGCTTGCGTTATAATTAAATTCCAATGAAGGCGATAAAAAACTGTCGTCGTATCTTGCAGTAGATTGTTGTTAGGGTCATCCAGTTTTAAACTCTGGCAATATAATAATTAAATTCATTTTCAATTAACAGATAACCCGAAGATAATGTCGGGCCCGGTGCTCGTCAACTCACCCAATGCGGTGCTGTCTAAAACCCTGCTGGGAAGGTACAATGACCTCCCAATTCCCGCAGACAAGATTCTGGCAACATACATCTGGATCGATGGAACTGGCGAGCATATGAGATGCAAGGATCGCACTTTGAACTTCATTCCGAAGCAGCCTAAAGGTAAGTGTTCTAAAACTATATAAACTAAAGTGTTCATACAAATTGTCCCGCCCCAGATTTTGAAGGAAACGCTATCCATTTTTTCATAAGTTAAAAAAATTGGCTGCGTTGAAATTAGACCTAGAAAGTTGAAATTTTGTAAAGAGCTCTGAAAAATGGCAATTTTTTTAAAAACCCACCGGATATGAAATAAAGAGGATTACTAGCGAACTCTCTGGTAAAGTGCCACCGAAAATATTCATCATCCGAATACATATTTAAATGCCTTTTGCTGTTTCAAATCCTACGACTGAAAACTCGGTCACGGTTTAATTCATAAAGGCTTGTAAACATGAGTGACTGAAACATGACACAACCATTGAACGCAGTGTATTTTAGTACATCCTCATTAAGGAGGTAATTAGCAGAGTTTACGTATTTAATTCAGCCTTCAGTGAGACGAGCTAAGCTGATATGTAAACAAGATGCTTTATAAAACAAAATATTTTGTAGGCTCGCAGTTATCGAGTTCATTTATAATGATACCGTGTACCTACACTTCTTTATTTCTATTGTTAGATTTTTTACCACAAAAGTTAGCATAACTACAAATATAGTTTTTTTTTATAAAGGTACATGATATCACATCCAGTATATCACGTGAATATCAACAGTATGAGCATCGCTCTTCTAGGAGTAAGGACTTTTTGATGAAAACTTAAAAGGTTTCAAAGCAATATTGTCCACAAGCAGTCGTAGAAATGTTACGATAGATGTTATTCAGTATTCTTAGTTCATTGGAAAGTTGTTGTTCACAGTCAATTAAGTGTACTTATTGATACAGTCTATACATATATAATAATATCGTACCGAAGTCAAAACTATACTTTGATTATAACTTACACAATAACACAAGGTAGACGCGCTTTCGACCCTTAGGCTAAGCAGCCCAAGTACACAGGTGGAGTATATTGCCTCAAATTCAAGCGTTATTTCTTGTAATTATTCCATGAATTCACATTTTCACTGTACTTTACGTGATTCCAAAAGTACATCATGTGAGCGAAGCTGTGGGGTAAGCTAGTTTTATAATAAATCGGCTGTGGAAATTTCAAATGTCGCGAGAAACATTGGGAGACTGATCGTGCTGCTGAGTTTCAGCAACGCGCTCAGTGGCTCTTATGTCATTTCGTATTTCCGCTGTCGATATCAGAATATCGCATTCCACAGTATACGTTGACATCATCTAGGTATTCGAGCAGCTATATCACGGAAACACATTGATAATAATAATTAGCTTCGTTGATCTAGACTCTAGAGTGGACGCAAGCGCGGCTGCTGAGCATGAGGTCCTGGATTCGATTTTCAGGTCTGGCAAACTTTTATTGGGTTTTACTATCAGGCATTTCCCAGTAGTAGCCACGGAATCTAGATTAGTGCCTGGTTGATGATTGATGGGACTTAAACGTAACTGGCCAAACTTGCAGGGTGTACTTTTAGGTACCTACAACTCTGGCTAACCCTTATACGCAGATTATTGGGGTGATATTATATCATGTTAATTTTCATTACAGATCTACCGATCTGGAACTTCGATGGCAGCTCTACCGGACAGTCGGACGGGCACAACTCGGATACGTTCCTGTGCCCCCGTGCCATTTACAGGGACCCCTTCAGACGTGGCAACCACATCCTCGTCATGTGTGACACGTACAAATACAACATGGAGCCTACAGGTGCGTTCAGATTCAATAATTTTTACAAACAGACTTGTTGACATTCGTTTCCCTATCATGTAGATAACAATATATAAGTCTCCTCACTGCAGAAAGACGGTCTTTTTTGGGAAATTACAATTGTTGTCATCAAAATTAGCCTTCTGTCTTTATTCTTTTCCTATCTTGTCTTTCCGTAGAACAAGTAGCGATACATTAGTCATCGTGGGGTTACAATCGTAATTACGCGTTTATGGTAATTGTTTGACAGCACGACCTGCGCATCGATTTGGAAACTTCAGATTACATTAACGTGCCATCGTGAACATTAAAGGTCTCTTGTATGATTGGCATTCATTTATTTAGTAAGCAAGGCACAACGACATATTTTCAAAGATTACAGATTATCCACAGATTAGTAAGTATGTACTTACAAAACGTGTTTATTTATTTCTTGTGTGACATTTAAGGCATCCGATTAGAACTTAATCAAAAGAAACAGAACATTCTGCTACCAGATACCACCTTCTAACACCAAAAAAACTTGCTCTCATTTAAATTGGTTAATAATTTTGCTTTCATTCCACAGAGACTAACCACCGCATCAAGTGTGCCGAGGCCGCGGATAAGAGCACGGATGAGGAGCCATGGTTCGGCATTGAGCAGGAGTATATCCTGTTGGACGCTGACCTGAGGCCCTTCGGTTGGCCCCCAGGCGGTTTCCCGCCACCACAGGGCCCCTACTACTGCGGCGTTGGAGCCAACAAGGTGTTCGCCAGGGATCTGGTCGAGGCACACTACAGGTAATTACTAGAAAATGCTTAGTGATAAAGGCCGAATTGCCTGACCTACAGTCGTAGGTTCGATTCCAGCCAAGCACTTTATTTTGTGTAGTTTAACAAGAAAACAACGAGAGGAAATCGGCATGTGCTGGACCCAATAATTAAAGACGTGTTGATGTGACATCCACCAACCTGCACTGTGCCCGCGTGGTGGACTTGTCTCAGTCCCTCTCATAGAGAAGAGGATTGTGATTATGTTATAGAAAATATTTTATGCTATTCCAAAGATATGACATTCACGTCGTAAACGTCGCCTCTTAATTTTAATGGACTTATTTTCTTAGAAAAGCAATAAGCAGCTCATGTAATTACGTTTTATTTACAGATGTTGCCTATTCGCTGGCGTTCCTATTTCTGGCACCAATGCCGAGGTCATGCCCTCTCAGTGGGAGTTCCAAGTCGGTCCCTCCGTCGGAGTGACCGCAGGCGACGACCTCTGGGTCGCCCGCTACATACTGAACAGGCTCGCTGAAGAGTACGGAGTCATCGTCACCTTTGATCCCAAACCAGTCCAGGACTGGAACGGCTCTGGTGCACACACCAACTTCTCTACCAAAAAGATGCGTGAAGACAACGGTATTATGTAAGTGTCACTGCCTTGTTTAAATGTTACAGGGAAGAGTCGGTTATATCGTATCAGTTTTTAATTCGACTCGGATAATGTTATTAATGAAGAGACTTAAGAACAAAGTGTCCAGTATTTTGGTTATATTAAACAGTGAAATAAGTTTTTTAACGTTCATAACCAAATATTAGCCAGCGAAGGTCTGCCACAGCAAAAATATTTTGCTTTTGCCAGTGAACAAATACTTATAGATTATTTTCTAGGACATTGAGAAACGCCATCTCTCCCCTAATTATAACTTAAAATGGCGGTCGGTTTATATGAGACAAGTCCTTAAATGGTAAACCTGTCAATTATGAGAAATCGATTGCAGCATTCAATAAGTCGGTCATATTTCCATTTAAGAAACTTTGAAACATTTGTTTTTATTGCTGGGTTTAATTTTGGCAATTATCTTACCCGCAGCTGTCTGTTGACTATCTATAACTTTTTAATTAACGCCTGCTTTTCGTAACAAGTGAGTCATCCATTGTTTTACTGGCACACGTTGCCACACATTTCGTGTTTCATCACACGGTGGTTACTACACCACTTCATTTACCTGTCTAAATATTTTTGTAAATCATTAACGTCTGTATTAACAAAAATGTTTTCGTAATTGCAGTGAAATCGAGAAGGCGATTGACAAGCTGTCTAAGGTTCACATGAAACACATCAAGGTGTACGATCCTCGCGGAGGAAAGGACAACGAGAGACGTTTGACTGGTCTTCATGAAACAGCCAGTATTAATGACTTCAGCGCCGGTGAGTGCACTCATCTAATGCTACTTTATAAGCTGAGTAGGTACTTGGGGTGTATTCGGCATGACGAATTATGTTTGTTTTGTTAACAGGAGTCGCTAACCGTGGCAGCAGCATCAGGATACCGCGGACGGTTGCCGAGGACAAGAAAGGATACTTGGAGGATCGTCGACCGGCGTCCAACTGCGACCCGTACGCTGTTATAGACGCTCTGATGCGCACGTGCATACTCAACGAATAACAGAGACGCCCCCACCCCACCCCCCGCCAGGTCACTCCTGCGCCACGTGTCAGTTAGCGACCGCGTCATCACTCAATCCGTCTATTTCGTTCGTGCCTGGTTGTCAACGCAAGCTGCATGTACCTGCAACAAATGTGCATTAAACCCTCTTCCATTTTAGTGATATACATATATACCACAATAACACCAAGTAAAACTTTTTGAATAGACGTTTACCTAATCAAGTAATAATTATATTCACTAGCGACGGTTAACCGAATAATATACGGCCTATAGGTAATCAATAGAATAGATTATTCAATTTACAATAGCTAATTTAATAATACAGACAACTAATAAATTATAATAATTAAACCGACACGTGATAGAGGTAGTGCGTTTAAAAGGACCATATAAGATATTAATATATTTAATAAGTAGGTAAATATTTCTACGAATATTATGTGATATTTAAAAATTGTATTTTGATGTTAAATAGTTTAATTGTATACAAATAACCACATATCATTATTTTTAACAAATTCATTTAATGCATAGTTGCAAATTAGTTTAAACGAATAACCTGAATGAGAACACATGAATTGCTTGACATATTATATACTAACAAGAGATTTTTTTAAATGATGTCCGGGATTGTAATGTTTTCATGTTT
This sequence comes from Noctua janthe, assembly GCA_910589295.1. Classification (NCBI taxonomy): domain Eukaryota; kingdom Metazoa; phylum Arthropoda; class Insecta; order Lepidoptera; family Noctuidae; genus Noctua; species Noctua janthe. The sequence goes on from OU342552.1 coordinate 12,933,446, forward strand.
AAGAATCTACCAGTATATTAATGTTAAAGGTAGTTAAATCATGCAAAATTACATTTGCATAAATATTTTAGAGTATAATGTAATGGGAAACCGCAGGAGCCTTGCAAAGTTCAAGCACTTATGAAGTATGTCTAAAAGTGAACACCATGTACACTCGTGTAGAGCACAAAATATTATATTCCTATCGTCTGAATAAATTATTTATGCTATTATATGTAAAAGATGTTTAAAATTGTTTTGCATGCATCAGAAATTATATATGTATGAATTAACAAATTGTAAGTGTATAAGAAATGTTGTTATAAAATACGAGATATTATGAAAAATAAAGATACTTTGTTGTACTAATAATGCTTTAATGTGATTGTTGTCCAATGTCCATATTTTGTTCGCCCCATAAACACACACTAAACTTAGCTTAGATAGTAGGTACTGTTCCGTTACCATAGCGAAAAGTAGTTAAGAATCGAGGCTCACGTACTTCTGTGCACATACCAGTTTCGAGACGCCGAGGTCATACGTCATACGCGTACTGATCAAAATCTAGAATGACGGCACTGGATTGTCTGTGGTCACCCTGACTGGTCGATTTCAAATTAAAAATAAGTACCGAGTGCGCAACCATTTGAACCACCGAATCAGAAATCGCATCTCTTTTATCACTTCGTGTCCTACCTTCGACCAACGCGCACTTCGAGTGAACTTTGTCTAATTTATCACCTATGCCGTGGGTGACACTGGGTATAATAATTGTTATTAATTGAACAGGAATGTTGTTTACCCTTCGTATTATCGCCATGTGGTGATGGGGTTTTAGATCTAGTATAAAAGGTAGTACGGGTTGACGTTAGATGAGATTGCTGAGGAGTTGCAGGTTGGGGAAGACCCAGGCGATATTATTTTATTATTTCCCGGATGATGTGTGATGACTGGTGATGAAAGTGAAGATGGAAATGATACATTCCATCCATTCCATAGCAAAGCCTCCATCCAACACAAAATCCTACTTGTGATGTTCCGGTGCAGATGAGAGTGACTACTGAGATGAGAAGTGCGGGAAATGTAAATATACAGTCACAAATCGATTGTTATATACATACCTACAACGGATATTGTCACCAACTCGTAAAGTGTGCAGAATTGGGACAGTCACGAGCATACACTAATGTACAATTTGAAACCAATTTTCTTGTGAAATAATGATTGTAACTTCATGAAAAGAATAAGATTTTATAATAGAATGGTTTACAATATGATAAAATCGTAGAAACAAAATTTGAGCAGAAGTTTAAGAGAAAATCGCATATAATATTTTTATTTTGCGTAATTCTTAGGTGCTTATGCTCGTGATTATACAATAAATACTAAGTGTATTCTTTTTTTACATAAATAAATACTAAACAGATATAATTAAAAACCGATGTCTTATTTCTACAGAATGTATAGGACTGCCGCGTGAGTTATTCAGGGTTTTACTTTATAGTGTCACCTGCAGGTGGTCATATAAAAAAATGTGGGTAGTTCGATTTTTATAAATATTTTTTTTGAGTTCTTCATGCTATTCAAACGATTTTCACAAAAAAGATAGTGTTATTTTTTGATAATACAGTCATGGGATTTGAAGAGTAGGTACATAATTAGAATATTTAGGTCGCCGAAAGTGAAACACGCGTTACTCACATTTGTTCACTTTGATCGTGAGAGGACTTTCGATGTCAAACAAAACAGTCCTTTTAAATGATTTTGACCATAAATTGTATTTTTATTGATCAGAATGTAGATCTTCGACAGTCGTTAAGTAGTCAGTGGCCCGAAAGTCTGACAACGCGTCTTACCAAGGGGTATCATATTACTCACTACTAACTGCGTTGTGCAGGTCAGATAGGCAGTCGCTCAATGTAAAATACTGGTATTCAACAGCGTTCGGTTGGACTAGCTGGGCAGATGATGAAAATATAAGTATTCCCAAGGGCATCCCCTATTTATATTCTAAGAATTATTTTTTTATTAACAACTCGATGACTACATTGCTATCTTCTCGTATATCGATTTTTTAGTCGTCTTACTACGGCAACCCACTTCATGTATCCAATGAATACTAAACATTCATAAAAATAAAATAGGTATTTATGATATTTTAATAATTTAAAAATAAAAATATTATGACGCATGACGTAGTTTAAACACCCTGTTGCGAGCGATGATCTACTGGACTCGAGTGCTGGGTAGGTATTGTTCCCTCATTTGACACGTAAACATCAATAACAGGATGTTTCATCATTTTTATTATTTTCCTATTATGGACGACAAAAAAAAATCGCGCCTCGAGCTATTTTATGTCGGGTACATTGAGTCGACGACCTTTGTAAGACGACTAAAAAGTCACGGTGTATTGTGCCATTGATACTACGTTATAACAATGAGACTACAGCAATCAGGTAGCAGTTGAACTAAGAATCAAGGTTTTGAGAATTATTTACCCTCCTATTCTATAAAATAATCCTACTAGCCCAGAGAAATTGTGTTGTGTTCGTGGTGTAGGTAAATAGAGTTTCACCTTCTTCAAAAGCATTTGAAAATAGCATTCCCTAGAGGAACACTTATCCACAGTAAAATATTATAGCTTTATTAAAGAACTAGCTTCGGCCCGCGACATTGTCCTCGTTGATAAAACATATATTTTAAGGCAGTCAGCAGTAATAGTGTATTTCTGCATCGGTGAAAAATTTTTTTTAAATCGGACGAGTAGTTTTGAGTTTACGTCCTACATACAAACTTCCATACTTTACCTCTTTATAATATTAGTGTAGATAGCTTTTGACCGATTGAGATGAGATTAACAGCTAGACGTCTTTTTACAGAAGAATTATTGACCTATAGTCTTCAGCCGCCAAAATATAGCGTTGCTAAGAAAATATAACCGCTGCTGTTAAGAAAACAAGGCACATCAGCTCCAAGCTCACCCAGCAAAAACTTAAAATTGCTATGACAACTGTTGACTTTATTATTAAGTGCAAAACTGTTACTGAATCATCATCTTCTACCTAGCCTTTTTCAAACAATTTTGAGTTCGGCTTCCAGTCTAACCGGATGCAACTAAATACCGGTAGGAACCACTTTACATGGAGCGACTGCCAGGATTTATTATCAGATTTTCGAGTTTCTGAATGTCAAAGAACTACAAACACATTTTACTGAGTATTACGTATATTAATATTAATCCCAAACAATCTACCACCTATTTATGTCACACTACCCCCTGCCTTGCCTCTGTGGGACCCAGAACTAAAATGATTCACTTTTGTAAAATTTAGTAAAGGACGGTTTCGTGTTTTGTTAAGTCAGCTAAGCATTTTGAACATTTTTATTAAAAAAATCCACAGTATTAGAAAAAAATTGCGACCGACCAACGGTTCGGTGTCGGTTCCGGCAGATGTGAATTTAAATTTTGCAACGCCATCTACATACCGAATGCGGAATTAATAATCGGTCGCGCATCGTAACGTAGTCTTATGTAGGGAACAGCGTAGTTCTCATACGGCAACATAGATGTCGTCTGTGCAGCCAGTGTTGCTAGCGCCTCCAAAGGCAATTAAATAGGGCGCTGTTGGTATTGGTCATGGTGGTAAACATTATTGTATAATTGTTAGACTGGAAGCCGACTCCAAAATAGTCGGGAAAAGATAATTTTATTTATTTATTTAAACTTCATGTACAATAGTGATACACAGGCGGAATTAATGCCACAAGGCATTCTCTACCAGTCAACCTTTGGGTTAAATAAGAAAACATTGTGATAGGGTACAAAATAAATATACATATAAAAAATAACTTCTTGACTTATAATGATACTAATGCTTATATACAAATAAAATAAACTAATACATATTTTAACAAATACCAAAATTAAAAACGAGAAACCTAATAAGAATTACCATAACTCGACTGAAAGAGAGCTATTTATTCTGACTTAAATAGTGGTTAATAGTGGTTAATTATCTGTGAAAGTAGAATTGAAAAGACAAGACGGGGGTTTTAGTTCCTTTTCTGAACACTCGCATAAATCTTGTAACCACTAACCTTTTGTTAGTCTGTACTATCCCACTGCTGGGCAAAGGCATTCCCAACTCCTTAAGTCCAAAATATTTCAGTGGAGTATGGTTATTTTCTGTTTTAGCTGGACTCTTTCTTAAAGGGTTACCTACAATCGCATTCGATCACGAAAAGTGGAAGGAGGGCGGGGCGACCTTTGCCCAGCAATGGGGCAATATTATAGGCTTACAATAATAATGGTTATTTTCTCGCTTGAATGACATTACTACTTTTGCTAGGATGGCGCTGTAGCTAAATATTAGTGAAACTAAATTTATCTATCGAAATTGTATTGAATAAAATCGGGCGCTCCTGTGTCAAGTCATACGGCCGTTGGTTTAACGTACAGACGTTTAGCAACTCGCTGACATAGGGCAGCTAGTTGCTAAATTGATATGAAAACAAGACAGGCCGTTCTAAAAAATTTTAATACAAAAGATCACTGAATAGGCAATGGTGATTCTGCTGTTATGGGCCGGAGCACCATTCGTCATTTCAGTAAATAAATGACGTCAAAGATCAAAAAAATATTTACGCCGTAAAGACGCAATCTCAATGCCGAGATTTAAAAAAAAAAACAAACACCGCCGACTATAGTCATTGAAACCATTTGAACTTAGTATAAGTATAGTTATCTGTGGAATTTTTTATTTCCGCACACGTGCGGAAAAATATTAAAAATCCACACGTGTGAAATACATTGCATGTTAAACCTAATCGTAGTGCGATATGAACCAGTTTTCGAGAAAGAGTATTGAAAATATTGATATATTATAAAAATCATTTTTTTTCCACAATAGTGTGACCTCTCATGTAACAAGCCAGCTAACGTGTCCACTGCAGGTGTCCAGTTGTAACTAAAGCTAGCTTCAATTCCACCAAGACATGTCAGTTCATGAGGCATAAGCCAAGTTTCCTGCAGCGCTATAATATCTGCTGATCCACTTAATATCCTCACGCTATCTATAAATCGTTTGACTGATTTACAGTTAAAACCAACCATGACACACTGTTTGTCTTCCTCATGTTGTAAAAAGTATCGCTACCGCTTATTGTGTCACTTGTTTAATTTAGTATTTTACAATGTTTTCTTACCTTTGTATAGATTATTTTTTTACCATTGTTTGTGAATGTGTGAACATGGTAGGCTTTGTAGATTCCTAGCTGCTTGTTAACTCTTGTTAACTTTTATCTTGTCTTACATTTTTTTTGTAGTAAGTAACGACGTTTATCGTGTATTTTATTATTGACAGTGTATATAAAATACGGGTATTCAGCTGCATCCGGTCAGACTGGGAGCCGACCCCAACATTGTTGGGAAAACGCTAGGCAGGTTATGTTGATGACAGTTCATTTATCACTATATTGCAACTGATACATTTTACGACATTTGACGCGAGACTGACACATTAATATGTGAAGCCAAGCACTGGACCATCATGAGTTCATTATTCGTTTTCCATTTTTATACTTTCCAAGATTATCTTACACATAATAACTGAAATTGCCGATCTGCCTTGATCAAGGCGTGGAGATTAATTCTGTATGAGAAGAGGCCTTTGCCCTGCAGTGGGACAATTTAAAAAATGGTAAAAGTGTCATTCTGTGAAATGATTTATGTCACTCAAAATCAAGTCAAAATTGTTGTTTACCATTATAATTTATTTGTAGGTACTTAAATCAAATAAGATAGGTTTTTTGTTTCTTTTGCTCAATACTTCGTCATGTTAGATTCTCCTTGAGGTATAAAATGTTTTTGGTTTTAACAAAAATTTAAATCAATGCATGTAATCTAACATAAAATTCTTTCCGAAAAGCCACAGGTTGCCAAACAAAGGATCTCCCAGGGCATTTTACTACAAGTTGTGGTTCGTGGCTGACCTAAAACCATAATAATGCTGTCATCTTGTGTTGTTGTTGACCATCGACGGGGTTAGTTCCTAATTTCCTATCGTAAACAGTTATCGCCAGTTATGTTTGAGTCCCATATAATAGGAGGTAAGTCTTTAGTTTCAAACAAGTACAAGTCCAAACTCCGAGATGCTGCTGCTTTGTTTTTTTTTTTCTAATTTTCTTGTTTTACTTTCGGTAACGTCCAAACGCTTGTCACTGAACACATAACATAACACAGCCTGTTTAAATTTTAGTTTGACTTAGGTACTTTGCATAAAAAAATACTGGAGGGCGAGAACTGATTACCTAACGTTATATACCAGGTTATCGGTTTATAATACTGAACAGAGTAGCTTGTTAACAGATGACTTCATAGTGCCAGAAAACAATGCTCGACGGCATTTAAGTGATAATCCAGTTGACAAGTACTACGACCTCCCACTGCCCGCCGACAAGATTCTGGCAACGTATATCTGGGTCGATGGCAGTGGCGAGAGTTTACGTTTCAAAGAAAAGATTTTGGACTACATTCCTAAAAAGCCTAAAGGTAACTTCATGTTATATTCCTAGTTGCTGCAACTATGGGTAGTTACAAGTTATTTTATGGAGGGTTTGAAACACCTAGGTACATGGATCACTGTTAGTAAGTTAGTAGCTAATGTTAGTAGTGAAAACGAAAGATGACTGTTAGTAGAGAAAACCGCCGTTAATGATTTTGACCGACTTTTTATCAATGATTTTATTTTTTTTTACACATGTGCGAAAATGAGGCCCATGGCCGCCATCATTGATTTTGTGCCCTCGATTACCATGAAAATGACACTCATGACGACAAAATCACTAATTTGTGAAACCGCCATTTTTGATTTTAATTTCGACCCCATATTCGTTTAGAGCGTCTTCGATAACCATGAAAATGAGTCCCATGACGAAAAATTTGCAAAGTTCGTAGCGTCTTAAAATTTAACTCTGACTTAATTTTTATTTCGAGGGCTCATGATAACTATGAAAATGTCACCAACGATTAAATTAATTCATAATTTTGGATTTACGTACGCTGCATCTGGTTAGACTGAAACTCGAACACTACCTACTTTGAAAAAAGGTTAGGCTAAGCTAGATAATGATGATTTTAAATGATCTTGATATTTTGCAGATAATTTTACACTGCTGGTGGAGAATTTTAATAAAAAGTTATTGGACGAGATGGAATCGAAAATGAAATATACTAAGTCTGAAAAATATTTACCTCCATACGACTATAATCCTAGAAATCTAGAAAATATGTATACAACGGAATGCAGAATACGGACTAAGAGGAATATGAACGCTTTTGATGAAAACCTAAAAGGTTTCAAAGTATTGTCTTCGTTTAATACCTACCTTTTATTTAATCTATGTAAAACCAACAACATAAGTCGATCTAAAGCCATAATAGCAGGCTATTTATTTATTATATTAAACTGGCTATTGTTCGCGACGATCGTCCGCGTGAAATTATTATAAAAATAATGTTTTCCCCGTTTTTGCAAAAAATTTCATTGATGCTCCGCTCCTTATAGTCGTAGCGTGATGTTATATAGCCTTCCTCGATAAATGGGCTATCCAACACTAAAATATTTTTCAATTCGAAACAGTAGTTCCTGAGATTAGCGCGTTCAACCAAACATTACTCTTCAGTTATCTTCTCGTCGGTCAGGAGTGTACGCGTGTTGTACGTTGCCAGGTCAAGTCATCGGTATAGGCAGCCGGATCGCTTCTGGAGATTCTTCGCACCCGTTGCCATGCCGTAACCTCGACCGCTACCATAGTCGAGGGTAGACGGGCTGCCGGGGACTAGGGGCTATTTCTGTGGTGCGCTCATCATAAGAGGGTGTTTTGCCATAATCGCCACGCTTGACAAGCGGGTTGGCGATCGCAGTACGGTTGTTACTAAAGCACAGAGAACGCTGCTGCCCATTCTCTGGTAAGTCCCTTACTCTCCTCTTACAACACCCACGGTAGGATATGGGATGGTGCTATTCTTTACGTCCGACACCATACCGATTAAAATTTTCTATGTGGGCTCAGATTGATATGTACTGAATACGTGGTTACCGTTTTCGAGTTGGTGTTGGTGGGTATAAGTATAAAATGATGATTATTCGATAATTAAGTCTGATAAAATCTTGGATCTTGAGAGCTTCCATGACATGCGCGTATTTTTAACGATGCACAGTTCGGTTTCAAACCCGTACTGTCTACGGAAACCGGCAATCTTTTGTCTTAAGCATACTGTCCGGTACTAAACGGACAGGAACCCTCCAGTTTATAGATGCTTCCTTGAATTAAGGCTTTCGATTTGGTGTCTTATGAATATCTCTGGGCGAAACTGAGTTTCACTTCACTCCCCGTGTAGCTCTATGTTTTTGATTACTGATATAGCAATCAAGTCAGAAAAGTGAGTTGCTAGTAATTCAACCTCGGAATCTAAATTTGGCATTTTGATAGTGCATACAATCCTATGTCTAATCATGACTAATTTTTCTAACAGACCTCCCAATTTTGTCCTTCGATGGCTTCGCGACTCAACAGGCGAAATTAAACAATGCTGATCTGTTTCTGTGTCCGCGCGCCATATACAGGGACCCTTTCCGATACGGCAACCATCTCCTCGTTATGTGTGACACATACGACCAGAACATGAAGCCCACAGGCATGTACAAACAATTACCTACCTACCTATTATTCTACCTGCTTTATTATACCAATACATTTGTTATAAAATAAAAAGTAACTTCGTTATTTTTAATTAATAAAGTGAAAAACCTCATGGCGTTTGTTGCATTGTTCTCTTTTTTGTAGTAAGTAGGTTATGCACCGCGTAACCGCTAGAAAGGAGGTGACTGCGCAGGTAACGCGTACCTAACAGAAGTAACATAGAAGTGTGGTAGAAGAAGAGATATTGCGCCTACACCAAAATGAATGAGATAATGACGATGAGAAGATACGCTGTTCTCTGGTTTCTAAAACTCAACTCGCTCGCACCGCTTAGGAGTTAATTATCTCGTCTCGCTGCGTTCGGGAGCCCTAGGATTCCCGCTTCGTTCGGGAGCCCTAGGATTCCCGTTTCGTTCGGGAGCCCTAGGATTCCCGCTTCGTTCGGGAGCCCTAGGATTCCCGCTTCGTTCGGGATTCAAAATAGCGCCCGTAACATAAGACACTGCTTTATCCCCTCGGTGCATAATCTACTAAATACTCAACCTGACTACGTAACTATTCATCACTTTACTTTAAACGGCTTTTCATTTTGCCTTTTATAACATTTGGAAAAAAATTACAGGATTTAATTAGGTAGGTAAGCATAGGGACCCATCACAAAGTCGTCCACCAAGCGTACTGTACCTACAGATATCTAAGTAATCCGTGATGGGTTTCTGGGACCGGACGCGTGAAGCCAATCAGATTTGCATGATTGTTATCATATTATGATAACAATCATGCAAATCTGTTTCGAGCCAGCACCTTAGTTAATTGGTTTTTACCGAATAGAGTTGACCCTCATATGTTTGCAACAGATAAAAGAACAGTCATGTTCGCTCTCAACACTTTTCTATAGCTACGCGCGATACCGCAACATGATTGGTCTTTAAATAATATCATCAGTAACCATGAGTTAATTTGTAACAGCTTTGTCCATTAGAAAATTCACAACATCCTTAATAACGGGGACGCATAATGTTACGTCTCAACGCCTAGAGCACTGGTTTATACACAGATATTGTCTTCACGCGGCCCGGACGGCTTACCAGAGTTCAGGTATGGCGCGAGGCATGGACGACCGAGACCCCGAGCGGCTTTAACTCTATCCGCACATCTCCAGGGGCCCAAGTCTGCTTTTTTAATGAATTCGTCATTCCAACACGATCCCATTGTCATTTTGCTAAACGTTCGTAATCTGCTAAATTCATAATGGTCGATCATTGGTCGGTCAATGGTCACGCAGTAGAATTGTATTTTAATGACATTGTCGTATTTATTGCCATTATTATAAAACCCGTTAGTACTCGTAGAAATGATTTTCGAAAAATTACTACTAAACAACATTTATTCATGCCAGATTTCATCTAGGTATATATATTTTTACATATTATTTATTATTTATCAGAATACCATTCTATGCCATTTCTTTCATTGTAGTGTCAGTGGTTGACCATTGGAAAGTCATAATGACGCCATTATATTAGTAGATTACAAAACTTATCAAAATCAACAATTATGAAATCAATGATAGACCATTCTGACACTATTGTAATAGCAGACTTGAGGCCCAGGTCTTTTCGTAAATAGTTATTCCCGGAAGTCCTTTGAGAACAATTGCAGTACTTACATGTTTTATTTATCACCTAACAGCAACCAACTATCGTGTAAAGTGCGCAGAAGCTTACAAGAAGTGCAAGGAGGACGAGCCGTGGTTCGGTATTGAGCAAGAATATTTTTTTCTGACCCCTCCTGATGGGGAACCCTTAGGCTGGCCCAATCACGGTTACCCCAAGAGAGCAGATCATTACTACCGCGGTGTGGGTGCTGATAGGATAACCGCCAGGGACATTGTTAGCGCACACACCAGGTAGGTCGATACTTGAGGTTGTTACCTAATCTGTCTATAACACCATCACTCTCGTGCCCTTATCCCAATTCATTTGGGGTCGGTGCAGCATGTCTTATTCTTCCATATTTTTCTTTTATTCGTCATCTCATAATCCTTCAAACAGTCCATCCATCGTTTCTTTGGTTTTCCACTACTCTTATAACCATCCACATTCATACTCAAAACTTTCCTCTCGACATTCCTTTGCATCACCTGCCCATACCACTACAACCGATTACTACACAACTTTTCAGTCACCGGTTTTAATAAATAAAATAATAAATGCCTTTAATTCATCCCTTTTGATCATTCGGCAGTCTGATCCATAAATTACAAGTTTTATAAATCTTCCCCTTAACTTTAAGGGGAATACGGGAGTTGCATATTGTTCCCATGACCAGCCGCCATTTCATCCATCCCGTGTTAATTCGATAATCACTACGATCTATTTCGCCGTCGCTTTGCACGAGCGTACCGAGATAATATAAAGGGTATAAATAGAGCCTTAACATAAACGAAAGGCACTTGTTCTCCTCGTCACTGCAATCATTTTTTTGTTCTAGACCATACCTGGGAACCTTCTAGTTACCTACCCTCGTACTATTCAATCCATTCATCAGCACAATGATTGCACTATGAGTGCTTTCCATTGAGTCCTACCGTAAAACGTGATTTTTCGCACCAAAAAAAAAAGGCGTTTGTCAGCAATAATTTTTGCGTAAAGTTACTTAGTTTGATGTACCTACAGAATGCTTGGTTGACGGATATGTGAAGGGTCTGTTTATACCCGGTATGACTAATCTGTCTCTAACGTGATAAAAAAATGTAGTAGCGAATAATTAACCGCTTCTATAATAGGTACTTTGTCACTCACAGATCTTTATAGCCTACCGTACTTCCCATTAACTTGACAAGCTGAACATCACCGAGCATGAGCTTTGTACCTACTATCTATAATACCTATAGGTACAATAACTAATTACAGATGTTGTCTATTTGCTGGAATTGCACTTTCCGGCACGAATGCCGAGATTGGACCGAGCCAATGGGAGTACCAAGTTGGTCCATCTGTTGGGGTGAATGCTGCTGACGACCTCTGGATCGCGCGCTATATCTGCGAATGGCTTGCCGAGGAGTACGGAGTCTTCGTTTCTTTGGATCCTAAACCGTTTGAGACCTGGGATGGTTCTGGTGCACATACCAACTTTTCTACCAAACAGATGCGTGGGGAGAACGGTATTGAGTAAGTGTTGTAGTTTATTCGACTAAGTGGGTAATAACGTAGGTAAGTAATATCAAAATGTAACCTTCAAATATAGCCAAACCTTTTCTAGTCTTTCTTCAATGAAGTTCAGAATACGGATATGCTGTTTTACATTTTTTTTTATTGCCTACACTCGATGCGTAAAACATGGAAATCGATTACTGAATGCCAATTTTCAACTCTCAAAGAAACAGTATAAACCTAAGAGAAGTGTGGGTTACGCATGCGTTGCGATTTGCAACGCCGCCGCCGCCCGGAGCGGCACCGTGACACCGCTCAGTTGTTTATGTGACATAAGGCAGAGAACAAGCTTGCTTGTTTTTTTCGGTTATGTAGTTACTTACTGTAAGGTTTAATCTTATATATGTTACGGCTAAAAGCCGAGTGCGGCTACACCTAGTTCTAGTTGGCTAAACCTAGGTGCGGTTAGGTTAGAACAGTGACCAAACACGCGCGAGCGGAGAGCGCAGCGAGCGGTGCCGCGGTAGCGGTCGGCGAGCGCTACATCCAAATTGGTTGCATGTTCTAACCGAAGATAAGTAGGATACTACATCTAAGTTTAACCGGCCGCACATAGGTTTAGCCGGCTAAAACTAGGTGCACCTCGGATATTAGCCGGATGACTTAGGTTCAGAGAATCGAGATAATTGCGGAGATCAATTGACTGCTGTAGGCTAGGCTGTTCATTAAGCCCTTTGTTTATTACCTAACTATTAAGATTCGGTGTTACCAAATTATTCTAAGTACCTAAGTATTGCAGGGAAATCGAGAGAGCAATTCTCAAATTGAGAAAGGTTCACGATAAGCACATCAAGGTTTACGATCCTCATGGAGGAAGAGACAACCTGAGACGTCTGACAGGTACCCATCAAACAGAATATTTAGAAAACTTCAGTGCTGGTAAGTGATTACTTATAGGTACATAAGTAGGTAGGTATCTAGGCACAGACGCCAGCACATCAAGCTACTAAAACCTGTCAAAAATCTTTAATAGATTTTTAACTTTATCGCTAGGATTTAGGTTGAAGGATGATTGGGAAAATTTTACAGTTTCGGATAGCTTTATGTGCTGGCGTATGTGCCTAGATACCTACCTATTTATAACGTCACCTGATTCTTAGATCGTCATCATATTTTTGCCCTTGTCCTATATTACTTGGGATCGGCGCAACACGTTTTTTTTCAGTCATTCTCCCGTGTTAACCGCCACGCAATCATTTACACCTTTTTCTTTCGTATCATTCCTTCCAAAATCCGTCACTCCCTTGGTCTTCCTGTCCCTCTCCATCCATCATCACTCTTTTAGTCACATGCGATTCGTCCCTCCTCATTACATAATATGTCCATACCAACACAGTCGATTCCCTTTCGACTTTTCTGTAACTGGCGCAACTTTTAAACTTCCTCTTAAACACTAATTTCTTACTTTATCCATTCCTGTCACCACCACACATCCACCTCAACATTCTCATCTCCGCTATATGCAATTTTTTTGACGAGAATACGTCTTTAAAATTGCTTCCATAGTGGGAGCCATGTAAAAAAAAAACGAAAAAAAAATGATAACTAAGTCGGGGGATACAGTTTGGTGTTGCAGCTTCACATCTATCATCTCTATCCTAAATTCAATAACACCATTGGATAGCTAAAGGATCAAAGAATTCATTACGCCAGGTGAGGACTATGACGCTTGGCGCGGGGTGGAGGTGGCCTCTTCATTTCCTTCAACACATTCTTGATTTCTGTCGACCACCACCATGTATCCCTATATGTGGTGCCCCTTCCTTTCGTCTGTCCTAAAATATATGTTGCTGCACTCGCAATTTCGCTCGCTTTTGTTCCCCTTCCACTTCGTTTCTTGCAAACACGCCACATTTATTCGTCTTCTTTTGAATATATCCGCTAATTTTCTGACCACAATTTATAAAAACATTAAAATCTATTTATTAGGAATCGCAGGCCGTTTCTGCAGTATCAGGATACCGCGCATAGTCTCCGAAAACAGAAAAGGATACATAGAGGACCGTCGACCAGCCTCCAACTGCGACCCGTACCGAGTGATAGACGCCCTGATGCGAACGTGCATACTCAATGAATAAGTGGCGACTCTCTGCCAAGCCACTTCCTCGCCAAGACTTGCTTAGTCTCTAGTTACCATAGTAAGCGGCGGTTTACTCGGAGGCGCCGTCCTACACTATATTTTACAGTAAAATGTTGAGATCACTTGTCAATAATACAATGTTCGAAGATTAACATTTGTTTGCCAGACACAACACAACTCACTTTATTCATGAACTCTCATTTAGTTTACACTCAACCTTAGGTGATACTTTTTTTCTTTGCAGTGTTGTTACTATTAGGCTACACCTGTATATCTAAGTGACCAGTACTTTACTCTTGAATTCCACAAGCCACCAATACGTTACAATTAAAACCTTAGACTATGTTTATAGTTAAAATACAAATAATAAACACGCAACTACATTTTTATTTATTTATTTGATAACATCAAAAATCTCTAAAACGACAAATCAATATACATAATAGGTTTTCTAGGATGAATGCATGATCAACATGGTCCTGTCAAAACGATACAATTCACAATCTCAATAATTAAGTAAAGACAAAAAAAATCCAATCAAATTTGCAAAACGTATGCATGATTCGAATAGAATGAAGTTTAATTGTTACGTTATAATTGAACCTCACCAGTTTACAATTTGTTGCCTAGCAATGAACATTATAAGCAGATTTTGCATGACCTAACTGATTTATTGAGATTGCGTGTTGCATAAATAGTAAACATAATGAACAACAAAACGGTAGTTACAATAAAATCGTATGACATAGAATTTACTCAAGAGTGTCAAGTAAATATTTAAGTAACCTAATAAAAACAGATCAACAAGGAACCCAAATCAGAAAAAAAATACTAGGAGACAATCATGTGTGAACATCACAAAGTTAATATTTAATAAGTTCGCCCTAACAACTCGGCTTCGGATCGGAATCGGTTCAACTCAAGCCGTTCAGTATTCTTTCATCATCGTAACAAACCAGTGACTGTCAACCGCCAGTGCGCTTACACCGAGCGGTCTTGATGTCGCCCGCCGATGTTTCATACGGCGTGTGGGAGTGATGGTGTCTTGCTCGCTCTCAACGAGGCGTCACCCAGCCTTCACCGCATCGACACCTCGAAGGTTGGGAGATGTTGGAAGAGGGTTGGCTGCGTTTTTACTTTTTGTTCTGAGCAAATGTTCGCAATGTGTTTTCAAGCTTCATCAACAAGATATAGTTAGTGACAAGACAATTTGTATAGCCAAGCTTTGTTTGCTCGCTTTACTTCCTGCGTACGGGTGACGACTGCGTGACGGCGATAAGATGAGGCGATGCTGATCCAGAGCCGAGATGAGGTGTACAGCGATCTTAACACATTAAACACCTATTGATCGGTTTAGATACAATACCGACTTGTACACATAAAGATTAACATGTAATACTATTTCTTTAAATATTAAAACACCGATGGTTAGGTCCGGACTCCACCAATGCGGAGACGAGATGTGCTGTAAAGCACCAAGAGAATTTCGTTCAACCAACACTTCTCGTCTTCGTTTAGCTCTCCTAAGCAACTCTCATCTCCACTGCGCACATCTTCGCTTTGGTGGACTCCAGGCCTTAAAATGCTAAAGATTGATTTGAAAAAACGTGTAAGATAAAATCTATTCATTAAAATCTGATTTTGCTAACAAAGTGCTGTTTGCATATACAGGCCGACTAGTTTCGCAATACAATTCCATGTTTCATTTTACGTTTACTGTTCCTGTATATATAGTCCATACCTTCAAACAGCATAGTGCAATGAGACCCTAATGTGTCTCGTGACAATAATAATATCTTAACAATTGAATATAAATCTATTATAAACTGGCCTTGCGAAAACTAAACACACACGGTCATGATTCGTCGAATCCAAAGTCAATACCAAAAGACAATGAATGTCAGAGCTAAGCAGAACAGCCTCTCAAACTACATACCATAACTAGGCGAAGCTATTTCAAGCCCGCACTCGTCGCCTCATCCCTCACTGAGAACTGTGTTTGCAGCAAAACCAAGCGAGCGTGTGTGTGTTCCTGATGCACTTGACAATCAATCCATGAGATAGACACCGAGAATTATTGAATATTGTAAAGTAACCGATTCTATTACAATATCGATGAAGCTACATACACAGCTAGATATACAGAGCATCAACTCTGTATATTAAAACAATTAGTACACGAAAATGACGCAAAAAAAGTACATCGATACGGTCGGCGGTTACATGATACCAACAACATACTGCTCCCTCTGTCAATCACTCGACTCGCAAATTTTCTGGTGAGACCAAACTGTTCAGCTGATCTTCCTCGGACATCCTCTCTCCTAATATTCGAATTAATATACATTTTCAATCAACGGATTTCATAGCGATTCGAGTTCCACTTTAAACATTTTTTTTTTCAATTTCTTTATTATTGGTAGATATTTGTTTTTTTTTATTAAACACTGATCTGGTTTCTTTTTATTTTTTATTATTTAATGTCTTAATTCTACTTTTAGGTCGATGCCGTTTTTCGTCGTGTACTAAACTCATATGTTATTTTTCAATACACTTTCTCGAAAACTGGTTCTTATCGCACTACAATTAGGTTCAACATGCAATGTACTTCATACATGTGGATTTTTAATATTTTTCGGCACACGTGCAGGAATAAAAAATTCCACAGAAAACTGTACTCATACTAACTCCAAATGGGTTCAATGACTATAGTTGTAGTAGATTGCTTTTTTTTTTTAATCTCTGCAAAGAGATATGCGTCTTTATGGCTTAAATATTTTTTTAGTATTTAAATTGTAGATGTGAGTGTTGTTTTAATTGAAGATTGTTGATTGTATTTGTTGTTGTTGTGTAGTGTTATTGTATTGTGCTTAAAACAGTGATTTAAATTGTGTTTATGAATAGAATATCGTAGATAAACATGATTATTTAAAACAAATATTTACTTTTATGAACAAATTAACATTTATTTGTGTTCTAAATTCCAAAATATTGGAATATTCTATTTTTCATTTAGGCTGTTTAGCGGCATACCTTTGCCTTTGCTTCTTCAACCTAGCGAAGACAAAGCGCGAAAAAAAAAGTAAATTAAATCATAGTTTCCTGATCATTCCTGACAAAAATACTTTCTGTTGCAGTATTTTATTTCTTCGAAAGTGTATTGAAAAACGTCGTTTGATACGCGTGGGGATTTGTTACTGCAGTTATGGTGCCCATAACAACCTCGCCTGCAACTCGGTTGTGAGTTCCGCCTAGAATGCAATAACAATATTTCCCCATTTATATCACAATGTACTATATCTTGTGTTGTGAAGCCACAGAGCTTCACTACAGTACCACTACTATTGTGTTTAAATAGACAATCATTATAATTACTAGTAGTTATGAAATACATTGTAATAATAACTATTCTCTACATGAATGAATTCATTCAGGGTCTATAGAACCGGGTGAAATAACATTGTATTTTTTATTTAAAAGTTAGTAACGTAGTTCTAGTTGCAACTCCGTTTTATGTTGTAAGGTTATTTTTTTCCAATCATGCACATGTTACCTGTCGAGTTTATTGATTTAATAGTGTTATCTGCGTTATGCAATATAAAAATAAATAAGAAACAATAAAGCATAAAGTAGCCAAGTAATAGCAGCATCACTATCTTATGTTAATTATAACAACTATACATAACTGAAATAAATAGTACTGTGTACTGTGTCCAAATATATGTTATGGAACATACAATTTTGCTTTTCGTTAGTATTTATTACCTCAGTGTGTTCAGATGAGCATTCATTTTGTTTTTTTTTTATTAGAAGTAATGCGTAGACCCACACAACAAAGTGATGACTAGTAATAGAAGGTGATTGTTAGTAGAACCATGTATCAAAATATTAATTAATTATTCTGGCAACGGAAACAGGACGGACCTATGTACCTTCATCATGATTTCAGTAAATGAAAAAGCAATTACCAAAATATACATTCTGTATTATGTGAACAAAGCCGATATAAAAGATTATCGACACTTATTTAATCAGTGGCGTGTTAGCTACTTATTTTCTTTTCTGCCGCCCAGTAGATTCACTATATCTGTTTTAGTTTTAAAAGAAGAAATGTCTTAATTTATAACCGATATGATAATTCACTTGCTATGTCATGTATCTTAAATTATAAATTGTATATATAAGTCAACAAAGAAACATCAATATTAATCTTAATAAATGGCAAAACGAAAATCTTTATCGGACGTCATAAAATGTCGAGCTCGCTTCGCTAGTTTTGGCATGTTATTGGTTGTTTTTGTAAAATCGAGATTACTACCACTGAGTGGTGTTAACGCTAATACGCTACTGATTATATTGAGTGGTTGCTGGGATTTAAGATGTCATACGGACTGCGTACTTATCCAGTTAAGATATATATATTTTTAAACATTATTGATAGTTGGTGTATAAAAGACAACTTATCACAACATTCAATCATAAGATGTGTGTGGTTTTACCGAGGAGATATTTCATATTCCGATTAAGTCAAGTGTTATGAAAGACGATAATATTAGCTGCTCAAACCAATAAAAACAACACACGTTTCGTGTTAAATATTATTATGATTACGAGTTAATATATTTAACGAGTTGAAGAGCTGCCGCTATGCATACTGTGAACAGCCTGTACATATCAAATAACTTTTGTAGTAGAATATATGGTTAATATATGGATCGAATAAATTTCCCACCCGCACGCAAAATACGCGCTTCGGGCGTGAGTTGCGGACACCAGCCCGTTATACAATACAATATGGTCGTGATGATCACATATGCTGATATACTATTTAGTTGATGCTGTGCATCGTCAAGATGTTATTTTCTGATTGTTCTACTGCCTGCTTTGCCTGAAGGCCAATTGTCGTCTAATTTCGCGTCTAAAGTCATATATGTAATTAATTCTGAACATTATTAAATATGAGAATTAGCCTTCTGGCTTATTTATTTACAAGAGAGATAGAATCTTTTATATATTTTGTTTTTGATAAAATAAACAAATCGCCCTGCGTCTCAAACAAAAATTCGAAGATACGCATCAAATGTGTAACATCCCTAGTTTCCGTATCAAACACTAAATTTTTAACACTCCTACTCCAATAAAAATGTTTTAGAACGAACTGTTCAGAATGCTACCACTAATTAAATCCTATCTCCAATACATGCCGTTCTTAAGGAGACATATACTAGAAGAACTACGACCGATGTTTATAATACAGTAGGTAATTACTCTACTAACAGGCATAGCCTCTGATAAATATTAATAAATGATTATATTATCTATATAATTTATGATTCTACCAAGTTCGAATTATATATTACAATACAGATCATATTTTTACAAAGCAAAAACAAAAGGGGTTTGAATTTTTTAGAATGGGTCTGGCTTCCCACTTATATTTCCGAAACGTGAATTAGCTATTGCTGACGCAGTTGTGCCAGTAGGCAGGCCAACATATTCAAGCCCCTTTCATCAATATACGTGTATCCTTACTAGCATTATACCTAAACTATCTAATCATAGTCTAATTATAGGAAAATAGCCTAGACGTAAGAAATCTAAAGGGTGATGAGGGTTCACAAACAATGGTGGAACTATTGTTCGTGATTTTACAATGTTTCCGAAAACGAGACGTTTTAAGCTCGATATAATTTTGATAGATGGGGATAAAATTCGCTTATATTTAAGGGTTATTACCATAATTTACTTATCGTACTAACACAGTGATAATCTACAAAGATGAATTTTATAGTTTTTTTTGGCTTGTTAAAAGTCCATGCGTGTAGCTGTGTTAACTGTTGACTACACTTCACTAAACAGTACGAGTGTAGTGGTCGACAGACCAGACGATGATGGCGGCGAGCGTGCAGCACATCACGATCAAGTAACATATGCTCTAATCACGCAGTCGAGGATCGAGTACCTCGAAGATGACTACCAGCTAGTTGTCCGGAGAGGGCGGCGGGCTGCCGGAGTCGCGGGTGGCCCAACGGGCGCAGTTGTCGATCACAGTGTGCGCCAGCTTCTTGATGGGTTCGTACGGGTTCGGGTGAATGATCAGGTCGTGCAGCAGACGCAGGCCTCCCTCGGCCTCCACCAGTGTGCAATACTTATCAGCTGGAAACAATTTATTTATTTAAATTTCATGTACAATAGTAGTAAAAAGACGGAACAATCATTCACTTTTATATAAGAACTAGCTTATGCCCGCGGCTTCGCCCGCGTGGCTTTCGTGATTGCCCACAGGATCTTACTTCGGGGATAATAAGTAATCTATGTGCTATACCAGACTATAAATCTATCTCTGTGCCAAGTTTCATCCAGATCTGTTCAGCCGTTCTGGCGTGATTGAATAACACAAACATATATCCATCCAAACTTTCGCATTTATAATACATAGTTTATGTAAGATTTATGTGTAAAATTAGTTATTACTTTTAAAGTTGAATAGGCAATAAAGAATAGTCTAAGTATTTAATATTAGTTGAGTAATCACACACTCGCGTTTTTTTTACATTTACTTACTTATAACTTGCAAATAATAGTTCATAGTAATATCAATTACTTTACATATGTAATAAAACCTTGGTTTGAGATTGGACACCGGTGACAACAATCAAATGAATCATTAGGAATCTTTTTATTGGACTATACTTATTTTACTATCCTTTTACATAATATTTAATATCAATGTCGTGTATCACGGGTCAAAGCGAAAAACGGGATTTCACACATACAACATTATTTTTAGTATATGCGAAACCAGAATATAGTTTGTTAAGAACAAGTAACTGAATCGATCCCAATAATTTTTAAACCATGTTATATTTTGTCCCAATTTTTTTTTTAAAGGCTACAATTTGCACACCACCTATCGCAATCATTTAGGTATCTACTTCCAAATTATTATTATCAATGACCTCAAGATGACGCTGGAAGCGCGCGCGCGGTGGTGCCGCGCGGTGACCACGTTTTTGTACGGACTACCAGGTAACAGAACAAGCTTATAACTTTGTGATTTTTCATGATACAGTTTTGAAATTTTGTACATAAATTCTTTACAAAAAATTCTAGACACGTGTTTCAGGTTTCGCATATACTAAAACTAATGTTGTATAAGGTCCCATTAAAATACATGGACAAACTTTTAGAAATCGTTCAGACCACCAAAATAAGGCAATGGTAAAAAATAAATAAGAAAAACGCATTAGATACTTACAAGAAAAAAAAATCAGCTAACGAAAATACACTAAAAATGTTGGTTACCCAATGATTTTAGGTCAAAATAAAATCAGTGTTTTTTTTGGATTGGATATATTTAGTTAGATGTACTGAACGCTGACGCTGCGTCAAATTTTTTTCATCATTTTAATGGGACCTTATAATTACAGACACGTCTATCTCTGAATAATCCTACCTACTTACTAAAAGGTAAATCCCGCGCCCCGCACGACCTGAGCAACACTTTCGTAGCCTTATTAGACTCTGTTGGAGGACGATTTTGGAAAAACTGTGATACACATGTCTCATAATTTCAATTGAAGTGTGTGTACACCAATTTTCGAGTCAGTCGACCCAGAGAATATTAAGTTTCACAGAAAATTCAACAACCCATTTCACCCTCTTAGGGTTGGAATTTCGAAAAACCCAGTCTTAGTGGATACCTACTCTTCACAAAGAATACACCCTCCAAATTTCATCTGATATGATATATCAGTCAGTTGGCACTCAGTCAGGACTTGGAATTTTATATGTAGTTATACACCGTGACTTTTTAGTCGTCTTACAACGGCAGCCCACTTCATGTATCCAATGAATACTAAACATTCATTAAAAAAAAAATAGGTATTTATGAGATTTTAATAATTTAAAAATAAAAATATGATTCAGTATGATGACGCATGACGTAGTTAAAACACACTGTTGCGAGCGATGATCTACTGGACTCGAGTGCTGGGTAGGTAATGTTCTCCCGTTTGACACGTAAACATCATTAACAGGATGTTTCATAATAAAATTTTATTCTAATTTTTTATTATTATTTTTCTTTGTACCTATTATGGAAGATAAAAAAAAATCGCACCTAGAGCTATTTTATGTCGGGAACATTGAGTGGATAAGACGACTAAAAAGTCACGGTGTATATATAGGAATCACTCTGAATTACCACCACCTATATAACCTCTGAACTGCTGCTTTGTAACAACGTTTCTTTGTTTCGTTGAATATGCAGATTTCGATTTAAAAAAAAATTAAGTATTATGGTTATAATGAGCAAATAATCACAAATGCTACTTTTGTCAGCAGGATTACCTACTGATCTGAGACTATCACTTGTAGAGCTTATTGTCGCAGACAAGTATGTAACCAAAATTAATTGTACCTGTCTATATAAAATCGGATATTTGAAGCACTAAAATACTCACGGTAGACAGTAGTCAAGTTGGCCAGAGCCCACACAGCCCAGTGCTGGCACTGCGGTGTGTGATGAGCATTCAGTAAGCTCAGTATCGGCTCGAAGGAGCGATAGTTGATGTTGCGCTCTGCGAGGATGTCCCAGCGCTCTACGGCAGCGGACACGCGCTGGAGAACCACGTCGCGGGCTGGCTCAGCCACAGTCCAGGCTTCTGGCCCATCAGAGGCCATGTGGGCGAGCACCCCAGCAGCATTATAGCTCACCTGCGGGTTAATGCTTGGGTTAAGTTCGTACCTTGCGTCCTAGATTACTTCACATTTATTATCTTTTATTATTTCTCTTTTTTAGTCTAATGTTAATTTTATAACAAAACTCCCGATGGATTTAATTGATTTAATCGTTATAATTGTTTTATTAGATCAATAATTAACAGTAGCGAAGGGAGAATTTTTGTAAGAGGTAAGCCGGAGTAAATATCTTTACTGTATAGAATATTATCGGCTATAGAATACTGACTGTGCCATTATTCAAAGGAAAGCCGGTAGGAACCGGGTTGTATGGAACCTTCGTCACTGGTAAGTAATCTTAAAAATCGGTTGGTAATAATTTTAATTGAGATTTGTTCATAAGTAGGTCATCTGAAGCGCGTGGTTGTAGTTTAAATGAAATAATCGTTAACATTTTGTTGTTTATATATAATAAACACATTTAAAGCCAATTGGTAAATAGTCAAAATAAGGGTGACCGTGTCGTGCCGGTCGATTGCCCCATTGTACACCTCATCCATCGCTCGAAAACGAAATTACCCTTCACATTTTCAGCAACGCTATAGCATAATCATATACTTCTTATTAATATTAACCTATATCTACGAGTACAGACGTACCTTAAAATGATAAATCAATAAAAAAACAAACTATGCAAATGATAAAAATGGTATCTGCTTCAATATACGACAAAATAGATCTTAAACATTTAACAGGAAACATAATACACCAACAATTTAACCTAAGGTAGGGGGGGGGGGGGGTCTTGGTACAGTTGTGATTGATGCAAGAGATAATAATAAAAATGAAATAAAAGCTTGTAAAAAAAAACAACAAATAAGAAACTTGGTGAACGTCTTATTGACAAAGTGTTACAAAAAGCAACAAGGTGACATCTCGGCCAATTCTACTGAAGCGGAGGCGGGCCTTCTGTAAGTAACCCGTCAATAGGACTGTAAAAAGCTAAAATAAAAAAAATAAAAAAACAAAAATTAAGTACTTAAGCAAACAGCAATAATTTATATAATTTCTGCGTCGCGTTCAGCTTCAATGGTGAAATCTGGTCGAAACTGATCAATGATTAGTTTGATTTGATATATTCAATACTAGCTGTTGCCCGCGACCTTCGTCCGTTTGAAATTATTATATTAATTATAAAAATACTTCTTTCTTATTTGAATCGGATTTTGTTCACAATTTCAAGGGTTTCTTTTTTTGCACGGAACCCTAATTCTTTTCCTAAGTTACCATCTTGCAGCAATTTTAGCGTCGTAATAAAGCAAAGTGATTTCCAGTTTTGGTGCACTTACTTACGGCTAAATTATTAATTCATGGGCTTTTAGGTTACCTATCTTATATTACATTTGAATTATAGGTAATTCTTCTTCTCTACAAAAATAAGCGAAGGAAAAAAAATGGCAAAGAATAATAAGTTAGATGTCCCTACAATACTCATGCTGGTTTGTTGACGTTGCCCACCTCGTTTTTCAAGCTGAGCCTGCCATTGATGAGCGGATTAATGGCCACCAGGCACCGGCGAATCTGCTGCGACCGCCGCTGATGCTGCACTCGACACAAATCATCAAGACAAATGAAACATTGTCCTTAGAAAAATCTAAAATGCCCTACAGTTATGAAAGTTGTGCAAAATGTGAGTGGTAACCGCTAAACAGTCTTTATTAACACTTTCGCTGGCAAGTTTAAATAAATATTCATAATAACCCGACATCAGTCCATCGGTGCGACGATTAAACAACGGGATCCCTAAGATGCTACGCCCAAGCACCCGGTTCCGAGTTCACTTTCTGGCACGCCAGTCGGGCTGAGGATTGTCCAAAATAATTTATAAAATTTTTATTCTGGTACTTTTGATCAGAAACAAAAAAAAAACAACTGCTTGCCCTTTATTTACCTATTTAATCCTCTAATCTATTTAATCTATTATTATAGAACAAAGCATTTTTGTTAAGTTATTGTTTCAAATCGTGAGAAGTTCAAGAAAAACATGCGGACGTCCTTTGTTTGCAAATTTTTGCAAAGGATTAAAAACCATAAACATGCTGATGCGCTTTGTTTTCACTTTTTAAAACTTCGTCTGCAAGGATTCAATTATTTGATGCCTTCTGTGGTTTCTAATTCCTTTCTTATACTATGTTCATATTTATTATTATATCGCTTAAGCTCATTCGGTATTTAAGACAATTTTTAAAACGAAAGAGATGATGTTTCTATTAACATAAAAAATACTTCATATACTTTATTTTTGACAACTCAGCGTACCCAGATTTCTCTCTCTTGTCTCGGTTGTCGGGTCCTGAGTATAGCACATTTCGTCTATGGCTACGTACAACGACTACTCGGGAGGTAGGTTGTGGGCACCCGAACGAATTATTCGTGTGTTCGACCCATATGCCGGGAGCTTGGAATCAAAAGTGTTAATATCTTTTGACTTGTCTTACCTTTTTGTAATGTATGGACAGAGTTAGTTTTCAATGACCAGCCAAAGGAGAATGCTTAATTTGTATAGGATTTCGGCTGTTATGTATGAAAAATCATTTATAGATTCGATGGCAGTTTTTGTGATGTCGCCCTACGATCACCAGAAAAAAAAATTGCTTAAACAAAGAGATTTAATTTTTATCCGAAAATGTTAATAAAATAATATTTTTGGTTATTTTCAATGGAATGCTTCATTACTTTTCATTCGTATTTGCTAAAATAAATTGAACACTCAATCACGGTTCAAAAAAGAGATGTTATTTGGCTTGTCATTGAATACTAATCCTGTACAGCAGAAGCAAAATAATGATGATGATGATGAATGATTGTTTTGAATCTATAGAAAAATTTATAATTAATTATAACATCAGCTGTAGTTGATGTTTGTGTAATAATTTGAAAGCTGTGAGTACACTATCCACTCTTTTCCGTCATGTAGCACCACATTTCATAGAAACGCGTGGTGGTTTGCCAAAATAAATTGGCTAAATGGAGAGGTCATTTGCTATCTCTTCAGGCCCAAGAAGTCACTCTTGGCCACACCGGATTTTTATTCGGTTTTTCTAATGTTTATTTTGAAAAATTCCAAAACTTAGCACTAACTAAAAAACATATATATTAGTATAATCTTTAAATTACATTCAATTCCTTGGCCACCACGTTCCCCAGACCTAACTCCGTTAGATTTTTACATCTAGGGACGGGCCAAGGAACTTGTCTACGCCAAGGAAGTTGAAACTAGGGATGATTTAGCCCAACGCATTGAGGCGGCCTTCATGACCATCAAAGCAGAAATGGGTTTGATGACTACAGTCGCGATCAGACGAAGATGTCGCACATGCATACGCAATAGTGGCGGACAATTTGAACAAGATTTGTAATTAGATATTTATTAAATAAATTATTATTTTTAATTTTCTTTTTCATTTCAAGTTCGAGGAAAGTTAAAACCCTATGTAAGAAAGATATAACGAGTCTGCGTAAGAGTGAGATAACAGTATCTATCTACTTACAGCATGTTATTTATGCGAAAACTAGTGTTTTATCCTGAATATGGAGTAGCTTGATGGTGCCTTAAAAGAGTATAAAAGAGAGAGTCATTAAAAGTTTTTTTTAGCATATTGCATACCGTTGGAAAAAGGACACACTGGAGAACTTTTTAAAATAATTCGAAGATTTCGATCGCTTTTAGTTTTTTTTTATAGCACTTTAAAGTTTAGTTTTAAGTTTATTTTTTCTTCTCCCAAAAGCTTTGTGAGTTATTAAAAAAAACTAGATGTTACTAGCGAGTAGTTTTGAATTTGATAGAACCATACAACAGTACGTATATAAATTAAAATGTAATTTAAGGATTATCCTGATAACTTTTATTTTAATTTAAGCTATAATGCTAAGTTTTGGAATTTTTCAAAATAAAAATTAGAATAACCGAATAAAAAAACCGGTATGGCCAAGAGTGAGTTCTTGGGCCTGAAGAGATAACTAAATATGACCTCTCCATTCGGCCGATTAAATTTGGCAAACGATGCACCAAACACCCTGTATAACATGTTAGACATAACTTAAGACTGTTTTGTCGCAAGGTGGGCGCACGTATCATAGTATTCCCTTTGTTTCTTCATATAACTATTTGTGGAGTGGATTCACGACTTTGAATCGTTTATTAACTTTTTTAATACATACATACCTTTGTTAATCCTCGTTAATCGCTTGGACGGTGCCTTGGTACCCGTTTCTGCTTCCACCTTTTATGCTTCAACTAGTTGGTACAAGTGTAGCGGAAGAATCAATTTGCGAAATGACTGGCAGAATGTACCCTTCTAGTGCTTACCTTGAGTGTAGTCAGCGACCAAGGACGTACAGTAACGATCACCACCATAACCTTTTCCTCTGAAAGTGTTCCATGCAGTACTTACTGTCTTTGAATACTAAAAATTACTAGCTAAGAAATGATTCGTTATTTTACCTATTTTGTTTAAAGAATATTTGTGCCCCACCCTTTATATTTATAACCCCTTAAATGCACAGTAGACGTATTAGTCGTGGAAACGAATGACATACTGCAGTAGCGAAGGGTCAATTTTTTTAAGAGGTAAGCCGGAGTACATGTCTTTAACGTGATTTTATTACTTGTCTATGGAATACTAATTGTGCCCGTTTTCAAAGGGAAGCCGGTAGGAATCGAGTTGTATGGAACCTTCGCCACTGACATACTGTAAGATTATAAGTAGACTTTCGTTCCAAACGTGTAGAAAATAGTAATTTAGCTAAAAATTTGACCTAATTATCAGATAAAAGTTGTCATAATAGCATTTTGACCCGTCCGAAGCCCAGTTTAAAGTAAGAACGGAAGCCGGGTCATACTTATCAGCCGTATTCTAAGCTGCAGTTAAATGCACGAGTGTTTTCACATTTTGCGACCTTCTCAGCATAATGTAAGATTTAATCATGTCGTAAACCGTCATACTACAAATAGGGTTTAAACCGGTAGCATTTAACATTTATTAATTCATCAAAATACCTATCGGTGGCCGACGAATATAAGATTCTATTTTCCCGCGTTGAGGAAATGTTTAGCTCTACATCAGTGACAGATTTTGTTTTTTGGATGAGTAGTTTCGGAGATTATCTCCTTCATCTAAAACTTACAAACTTGACCTCCTCTTTAACATTGCCGGCACTACGCAAAACAGTTATAGTGTTAAGGGTAACAAAGTCACAATTCGGAATTGAACAAGCGAAGCATTTAAACTAATTTTTTGACTCGCTTCGTTCGCTAAATTCGATCCTAGTGCTTGAACACTATCGAAGTTCGGTCAATTATCGAGCTAACTACTCTAGATTCCGTTCGTTGTTTTTTTTTTTGTATAGAAATGTTAGTTAAGAATTTGCAAGTTAGAACCTAAAATTTAAGACCTGAAAATTACATTGGACCCAAGTTCGTAACTCATTTAATTCTAAACATGATGTCATAAATCCATTGTGTAATGTCACTTACGCCAAGGTCACGGCTCGTTACGACAGAAAATATTAATGAAATAATAATTTACGAAGGCTAAATTTTAAAATATTAGGAGGTTTAAAATGTTCTGCGATTTCGGTGGTCTCTCCAGTTCTGCAGCCATAGCGCTAGATGGCGCGCTCCTTCTAGTCTGCTCCGACTTTCGGTATGTCGGTTCACTCGTGCAAAGCGATGGCGAAATAGATTGCAGTGTTAAGCACAGAATTAACACTGGACGGATTAAATGGCGGCAGGTCACGGGAACAATTTGCGATTCCCCATAAACTCAAGGGGAAGAGGGAAGATTTATAAAACCATGGTTAGACCTGCTGTCTTGTTTGGATCAGAATGTTGGGCCACAAAAGAGATGAATGAAGGCATTTGCATGTGGCTAAGATGAAAATGCTAAGGGAGACGTGTGGTGTAACGCGAATGGATAAAATAAGGAATGAGTACATAAGAGGAAGTTTGAAAGTGGCTCCGGTGACTGAAAAGTTGTGTGTTAATCGGTTATCGTGGTATGGACATGTGATGTGGAGGAATGAGGAAAATGTAGTCAGGAAAATGTTGAGAATGAATGTAGATGGCTATAAGAGAAATGGAAGACCAAATTAACGATGAATGGACTGTGTGAAGGATGATATAGCTAGAAAGGAGGTGACTGTTGATATGACGAGTAACAGCGAAGTATGGAAGAAGAAAATATGCTGCGCCGACCCCAAATAAATTGGGATAAGGGCAGGAGAATGATGAGGTTTAAAACGTTATTGATAATTATTTATTATCATTAATAATTAATATTTAGAAAAAACATAAGTTAATATACTAATTATAATCGAGCGTATAATCGCTTTTAGGCATATTTATTTTTATTTCTAAATCAGGAAATGTTTAAACGGCTTATAAAAAAAACCGTACAAAATTTAAAAGTATGATGGAAGCCTGCATCAGACAGACTCCACTCATGGGTTAATGTAGATTTTCCACCATCTTCTCTCTCTCCACCATCTCACGAGTCGCCAATAAGGTGGCCTATTTCCAATATTCGAAATTCTACACACCGCATTATTTGTAGATCCTTACCGTCAAAACTTCAAGTTTGTCAGCGATAACTGTAGAAGACGTGTACAATCTTGAACGCGGCTCTCAACAGAGTTTTCACAGTCCGCAGAATGAAACATGAGCTCAAAGAACGACTGACAGCAGAAGGTCGTAAGTGATGAAAGGTACAAACGCGAATCTCATGTCTAATTCTGCGGGTTGTAATGTTAATATCCTGTGTAAAGAAAATATATATAAAGTCAAGATCCTGACCTCAATGCCATCGCTGCACGAGTCGAGAAGCTCGAAGAACACTGACAGAAACAGTTTATTCATCAGTTGTGGGCGAAGCACTGCGACCTCTGCGACGTTGCCCAGCAGACCCATCATGTTGCGCAGCAACTCTTCTTTGTCAGGGAAAACCTAAAAAAAATGTTGGATTCGATGAGTTTACCTTGTGATTCACTGTTATTCGCAAACAGATATAAATTACGACACAGAAATACTACACTACTAATACTATAGACAGACCATAGAAAAAATATATTACCATCACATTTATGCAGGTAAATATTTTTTTCTTGTTCAAAATGGTCCAAACAATCATCCCATAAGGTTTTGGCGAGGTATAAAAAAGCATGTTCTTTTTACAACTTTGACATGTTAGTCCAGTCAAATTAGGGTATCACCTCGGAATGAGAGATAATAAGCTGGAATCTCGTATACACCTTCATTTTGGTATTCTAAAAGTTGTTTCAAAAGTCTCATGAAATCTCGTATGCGTCGTAAGTTACTCAAGGTCAAATATCAGAAAAATCAGTTTTTCGCGATTATCTCGGTTTCTATAGCTCCTATGATGTTAACACATAACATCAAAATTGTAGAGCATAACATTTGCGACAAATTGTGTTTTGAAAGATTTTTCAGATGCCCAACCGTTTTTCAGATAGAGGGCAGAGAGCCCGCAACGCTCAGCCATAGTCACTGTAATGCATGGTCAACCGTGAATCGCAGTGAATAATACCTTGTATAAAGTTATTAAATCATTGAAATATCATTAACAATAAATAATTTGTATTATTTATTAGTTAATACATTATATTTAATAACATTTTGCATATATCTAATATATTTACTTAATAATACTTACATACTTTGTGTAATTAAAAACTCATAAAGAACTTATTAAGAAATATATAGCTACTGAATAAAGATAAAATTATAATGTATTTAGTCATCATTATCATCTGCCTAGCCTTTTCCCAACTATGTTAGGGTCCGCTTCCAGTCTAACCGGATGCGGCTGAATACCCGTGTTTTACATGGAGCGACTGCCTATCTGACCTCCAGAACCCAGTTAATACGATACCCCTTGGTAAGACTGGTTGTCAGACTTTTTGAACCACTTTTTTATTTACTTGTTTTGTTAAAATCTACTTTAAATAAATTAATATAAAATTAGGGTATACAAGTATTAAGTATTAAAGTATTTCACCTAATGAGTTTTTAATTACATTATTAGATTATGCAAAATGTTATTAAATATAATGTATTAACTAATAAATAATACAAAATATTATTTCCTTTATTTATATTTTTACATTTTTAAATATTTCTTAGAAATAAACAATATAAAAATCATTTAAAAATATAAAAAAATGTAGCCCACCGGTATCGGGAACAGGGTCCAAGCTACCGGCGGTCAGGGCTCCAGAGAGAGGAACCTCCTAACAATACGAGCCGTGTCCAGGAGTACCGCTTTCTGAATCAAACCCTTGATCCAGCTGCCTAACGAGAGCCTCCTCAGGTATTGGTCGAGGCTCTTGGCAATTAAGCCATGGGTTGATACAACTATCGGCACTATGATCGCTGAGTCCTGAATCAAACCCTTGATCCAGCTGCCTAACGAGAGCCTCCTCAGGTATTGATCGAGGCTCTTGGCAATTAAGCCATGGGCTGATACAACTATCGGCACAATGATCGCTGAGTCCACATCCGACATGTCAACAACCTCGCGAGCCAAGTCAAGATACTTGATTTGCTTATCTTTCTCGGATTTCACGAGGTTCTCATCATGCGGGACCGCTATGTCAACAATCATTGCGCGTCGCTCTGATCGATCCACCACCACTATATCAGGCTTATTGGCTACAATAGTCCTGTCAGTGATGATGGATCGTTCCCAGTACAATGTGATACTGCCATTTTCGAGAACTGGGTCGGGCACATACTTATAGTACGGCACTTCCACAAGGTTGTATTTTAGAGCAAGTTGCTGATGTATAATCCTGGCTACAAGGTTGTGTCTATACAAGTACTCTCCGTTAGCCAGACGAGAACACCCGGAGATAATGTGACGGATTGATTCGTCTGGACGGTGGCATGCCCGACATATGTCAACCGTACCGTCCTTCACAATAAATCTTCGGTAGTTATTCGTCATAACTTCATCCATAATTGCACAGATAAAACCTTCGGTTTCCCCGAAGAGGTCCCCGGAACGTAGCCAGGCTTCGGACGCTGATAGGTCAAAATATTAATTGTTAATGATATTTCAATGATTTAATAACTTTACACAAGGTTTTATTCACTGAGATTCACGGTTGACCTTGCACTACAGTGACTATGGCTGAGCGTTGCGGGCTCTCTGCCCTCTATCTCAAAAACTGTTGGGCGTATGAAAAATATTTCAATGAAAATTTGTCG
Organism: Noctua janthe; assembly: GCA_910589295.1. Classification (NCBI taxonomy): domain Eukaryota; kingdom Metazoa; phylum Arthropoda; class Insecta; order Lepidoptera; family Noctuidae; genus Noctua; species Noctua janthe. The sequence continues at coordinate 12,965,394 of OU342552.1, forward strand.
CAAATTTTATTATTTTAATTTTGATGATACATGTTAATATCATAGGAGCTATAGAAACCGAGATAATCGCGAAAAACTAATTTTTGTGACATTTGACCTTGAATAACTTACGACGCAGACACGAGATTTTATGAGACATTTGAGACAACTTTTAGAACACCAAAATGAAGGTGTATACGATTTTCCAGCTAATTATCTCTCATTCCGAGATTGACCCCTTTTTTTGGCTTAATTGACTGGACTATGTTGTAACTTTAGGAGCAGCTGACACGCAGATCCCTGCTGTGCTGTGGTTAAACTGTTATTTGATATGATTTTCAGCCGATATTAAATGAGTTGGTCCGATTAAGTCCCGTACTACTACCTTGAGACAAGCCAGAAAGTATTCCATGCCGCGGTTCTCCAGGAAGCGCTGGCAGTTCTGTGGAGTCTCATCAGTGACGTTCCACATAGTGGACCAGGCCACCTCCAGCACATCATCGCATATGCGGCGCTCCAGGCGATCAGAGATCAAGTTCAGCATTTTCTGAAACAATCGAACATCTACTGTGATACGCCTTCTTTATTTGTCGGCAGAAACAGTATGAGAATACGTCATGTCGTAGTAAATATATTAGGCAGGCACCAAGGTAATGGTTTATGCGTAAATTACATCTATGTCATTTTTTTACTGAACGAAGTTTTTTAACTTTTATAATTGTTCCTACGAAATACTTCCCTATGTATGAAATCTGTACTAAACACGAATGTCTTCATTAAAAATATACATGGACAGTTTCCAGCTTTAGGATAATTACGATATCGCCGTTATACAGCGAAAACCAATTATCTCGAGATTTTGTTAAATGGCTATAAGAGTAGAGGAAGACCAAAGAAACGACGGATGGACTGTGTGAAGGATATGGCTAGAAAGGAGGTGACTGCTGAGATGACAAGTAATGAGACGAAAGAGCACGTCAAATAGGGTAGGATTGTACTGTTAAGTTATTTTTTACAAAATCTCGAGATAATTGGTTTTCGCTGTATAACGGCGATATGTACCGTTTGACGAGCCTTCATACCTGTATCAAACGATTTAAACAAACACGTAAACCGTTTGACCGTGTCAATAAGCCCTTTACGCCCTTTTCAGGGTTCCTTAGTCAACAACGAACCCTTATAGTTTTGCCATATCTGTCCGTCTGTCTGTAGCGTAGCTCAAAGACTCTAAGTGCTAGAAGGCTGTAATTTGGCATGAATAGGGTACGTACAGTGGGGATGTTTTTTCTCACGTACCCTGTATTGTGGGATGTCGTTGGATAGGTCTTTAAAAATATTACGGGTGTGTTCAAATAATTTTTCAATTAAGGCGCGTCGCTCACTGGTAAGTCGAGGCGGAGTCGCGACACGGTCGAGCGGTGGAGTCGACGTGCGGGCTGTGCTTCTATCCCTTTTCTATACGTTGCTATAATAAAAATAAATAAATAATAAAATAACGTCACACTCACGCGCCTGCACCTCGACTCTTGATCGTGTGGGCGACGGGCCTAAGGGATTCGTTTGTGTAATATTAAGCTTTAAATCGCTAATTACTGCTAGCAAAATGTATGGGAGCACAGATTTTTCAACTGAAAATGTAAATTTGTTTTTAATTATCACAAAAAAAATCATCGTTCGGAGGCAAATCGGACCGTAGAAAGTGGATTAAATTAACGTATTTATATATATATATATATATATATATTATTAAACATAGTTAGTCCGCTTATTTTGATGGGCAACTACGGAACACTACATTGTGCGTGGCCCAACACGCACTTGGTCGGTTTTTATTTTCAACATAGGGAATAGGAAATGTCCCGACATTGGACGCAGAATAGCACTATGTCCAATGTGAGTATACGATTTAAAGTTGAAGGCGAAACGTTATGATTTAACTCCTAAAACTTGGAAACTTCTGAAGTGAATTAGTATTATAGCTACCTTATTCAGTGAAATTTAGTTACATTCACGTTGCCACGAAACGGCAAAGTTCATTAAAAATTTAACGTGAAGTGAGTATTTTCCATGAACCGTATTGATTGCTACGGAAATTTTTCGATGCTACAAACACAGCATCATTAAGAATTCTGTTTTAGGTTATTTGTGCATACTTAGAAGGCCTTTGTGCATACTTAATTAAAAGGTTCTATGTACATACTACGATCGGCGTAGTTATCAAGCAGTAGCTTTACCAACCAAAAGATGGAGGCTAAGTATAATTTGATTACAAACAAAAGGTCGAGAAATATCGATGAATCAATAAAATTGATATTAACTTAACAAAAGCTCGAAGAAAACCACCAAAAGTGACAAACAAATTATGAGGAGAATCTATGAAATATTAAGGTCAGTAAATTACAAAGACCGAAATGAAGTGGAAACGTTATAAGAGATCGAAACAACAAATTTCAGTTGGTACCCACTGAGAACTGAGCGACATAATTTTGATGGACGCTTGTTACGCCTATGTACTAATAAAAAAAGCGTACTAAACGCAGCAAATAGTTAAAAAAAATAGGTTTATCTATCAACATTGATCGCGTATAAAAAGTTTTGTGTCCGTGCTATTAACCGTTGAGGAGTTCTCTCGTGAGGAGGCGATCTTGGCTGCAGGATCAAGTTATATCTGTACAAAATGTATTGTCACCAGAACCAAAGGTGTGTGTAAAATTTCAGCTCAACGGATTGGGGGATACTGATTTGAAATTCAGTTGCAAGATTTGATTAATACATACTACCGACTGACGAGTTTGGCCACTGCTAAGTTTACTGAAGGCCTAGAGAATTACGCTTCATTTCCACCACTTTCAAAATGTTAAATCAACATGCTGTTGTAATGAAACATTCACTCACAATTCACCAAAGAGTTTTATACAGGTAAGTTTGTGACTCGTAAATGAATAAAATTATCATGACTACTGAACGTTAAAATCACGTTATGCGCTGCGACCAACGGATGCGCCATATGTGCATACTGATATATTGAATAACTGTCCTGAAACAGGTACGATAGTCTTCAAGTACCTCTGAAGCCGCTCAAACAAGCAATGATCACTTTCTTTTAATAGAATTGGCATCCTGAATCTTCCTTAATTGAGAACGTGCCTCGTGCAAGGTTTCTGAGGATTTCAAACTCACTCTCAAAAGATACTGACTGTTTTCGATCGGAAAGGTATTTCCCAAGGCACGCACCTCTGATTTTTCGGATTCATGTGCGTATTGTATAATTATCACTTGCTTCGGTGAAGAAAAACATCGTGAAGAAACCAGCATACCTGAGAGATATTTCTTGACGGCATGTAAAGCCAAGTCAAAGGCCCATGGGCGGCATAAAAACTCTGACACCAGGTTAGGCACTAACCAGACCCTAAAGAAAGAAGAAGTAAAAAAAGGGGGGTAAAAGTTTAATTTCAATGTGTAATTAAAAGAAGGCGAATTTACGTAAAGTATGAAACTCTGAAAAAGGTTCTAGCGCGGAAATCAAGGCGTTTGAGATAAATGCTTGCGTCAGCAAGCATTTATCCCTGTATGCATTTCAGTAACAAAGCTCAGCAATCTTTTAAGATCTGCTCATTATATTTTACCAGTTGGATTCACTCATTTTTATATAATCACGTTAACTTTAATGATAATCACGTTTTAATTTTTAATACCCATTTGTTGAGTTATTGCTGCGCTAGTTATCGCAAACGTTTTCTCCTTAGAGATAAACGATTGTAAGAGCATGTAGATATCTTAAATCGCATTTGCCTCAAGGATACAAATAAACATAATGTTAATCAGTGTCGTGTCCCTGCCGAAGAATAGTTCATCATTATGAAATGTACTTATTGATTTTATTTATTGGCCCTGAGTCTAGATTTAATCCCGGTTTATGGTAAACTATATGGGGCTTAGAATATAACTGGCAAAGTGTGGACCTCTGCCCAACCCATTTAGGAAATGGGTATGATGTTATGTTAATTCTTGATATGTATTATTTTATGATCTGTTTAAGTTGCTCTATGATTTATGCTTTCCAAATATAAAAATACGGATATCGACTAAAGAAAGATCAAAATGGATTAGTCGTGGCATTAGGATTTGCAGTAAGAGAAAAAGAGAATTGCTGTGGAAATACCGGTCTTTACCAAATAAGCAAAATAAAATAAACTTTAAAAATCTTTCCAATCGGCTGAAAAAAGTTATAAATCTCACACAGAGAGCCCATAACAATCGTCTAATACAATCAGCTCAAAATCTATGTAAAGCAACATGGAGAGTAATAAATAAAAACAAGAATAAACATAATTTACCAGACGAAACCATCAAAAAAATTAAATCAAACGACAAAATCTTAAGTAATCCTGTTGAAATAGCACAAGCTTTTAATAATTATTTTGTGGATCAAGTGAAACCAGTTACTAATTCAGACATTCATAAAAATAAACATAAAATTAACAATAGAATTAGTTCTATATTTATGTCACCTACGATACCGCTAGAAATTCACAAAATTATTATGTCGCTAAAAAATACATCTAGCACTGGGTACGATGATATAAGTACAAGCATTATTAAACAGGTATCCACAATAATTGCTCCTGTGTTGAGTCATCTTATCAATATGTGCATATGTCATGGTCACTTTCCAGAAGAGTTAAAAATAACAATTATAAAACCACTCTTCAAGAAAGACAACAAAGAAGATATGTCCTGCTACAGACCCATTGCGTTAGTACCGATTTTCTCAAAAATATTTGAGAAAGCAATATATTTTCAACTCACCTCATACTTTGAGAAAAACTCCCTTTTTGTTGATAACCAGAAAGGTTTTAGGAAAAATAGATCTATTGACATGGCCATCTACGATTTCTTACATATGGTTACCGGCAGAGTGGATAAGAGACTACCAACTCTGGCGCTTTATATGGACATGTCAAACGCTTTTGATCGCGTAGACCATAAAACACTAATAAGTAAACTTAATGCGTATGGCATAAGGGGAAATATATCAAACTTAATAGAATCTTATCTCTGTAATAGACAGCAAATAACGACAATCAGTAGAATTTCTAAAAAAACCGTAGTAACATACAAATCTAACCTGAGAACGGTAAATTATGGAGTACCACAAGGTAGTGTACTGGGACCACCCCTATTTATTGTTTATATTAATGACTTTCCGACAGCATCATCATATCCCATGACAATGTTTGCAGATGACAGCACTTTACTTTTCAATTGTGACGACGTGAGTAAAATAGAGCCTGAGATTAATTCTACACTACTATCTGTTGTGAATTGGCTACAAAATAATAATTTGGTTATAAATCTTGACAAAACAGTATTAATGAAGTTTCAACAAAGAGTAAATTACAATCTAGACTTAAATATTAAATACAAGGACAAAATTATTAATGAAACAAATGTGACTAAATTTCTTGGACTAAACATAGAAAACACTTTAAAATGGAATTCACATATTGACAAAGTATGCAGTAAGCTAAACCAACATTCCTATGCTTTGCATATGTTAAGTAAAACGGCCAATCGAGCAACAGTTTTAACGGCTTATCATGGTTTAGTAGCCTCAACATTGAGATACGGAATTATATTTTGGGGGAATGCCACGGGTAAAGAAATGGTATTTAAGTGCCAAAAGAGGTGCATTAGAGCTATTTACAATTTAAAGACAACAGATAGCTGCAAGCCGTTTTTTAAAAATACTAAAATATTAACGATGCCCTCGCTGTACATTTATGAAACGTCTATGTTCGTCAAAAATAATTTACGTAAATTTGTTCGAGTAACTAGTCAGCGCCGTTGTGATCGGTTACAAACAGTTGGGTCTAGAACTGCGCTATATGGAAATAGTATCTTTGTAATGGCACCAAGGGTCTATAATAAATTACCAAAATGTATAAGGAGTGAAGATAATGTCCGCAAATTCAAAAGTAAATTGTATTTATTTTTATTAGATAAGACGTACTACTCCATAGAAGAATTTTTAAATGATAAAATATGACATTACTAACCTTTTTAATACAATTTACCTATGACATGCATGTAACAATAAATTATAATTGATTAATTGCCTAATAACAGTATTATTAATTGACATTATTTATTCGAACTTGACTTTCTATTATATAAATTCAGACTTATTCCTAAAAAATTAATAGATTTGTACACCAATTTCATTGGTAGGACATAGAGCTCGACTAAATTGTATACCTAAGACCTTTATTGTAATACCTATGTTCACAAATAAAGTTTGATTGATTGATTGATTGATTGATTGATTCTTTCCTTTATTTATATTATTACAAATCATTTATATTTTTAAATAGCTTTAGAAAAAAAACAATATAAAAACATTTAAAAATATAAAAAAATTGTAGCCCACCGGTATCGGGAACAGGGTCCAAGCTACCGGTGGATATACAGATTATATATTCACTCTGTCTTCTGCAAATCGAGAAATCTGATATCCACTGTATCGCTCAGCCTATCATTCTTCGTCCCATTCTTCACCCTTTGTAATTCGATCACGTTATGGTAGTCTGATATAGACAAAGCTCGTTAAGGCAGGAGAGGTATAATAAAGCAAATGCATTCAGGTGTAGATGAATGCTCTGCAATGACACGCCCTCAAAAAAAAGAAGGCAATTGCCACAGCTAACAATTATAATTTATTACTACAAATTGGAAATAGCGCGCTGCAAGTTATTAATGACTTAGTTGTTAAGGAGGTGGGGGTGTCACACTAGAGGTAGTGTGACACCCCCACTCTCACCCTCCTTTAGCAGAGCGAAATATTTTAGTCACCTTTACATAAACGCTGTCTTTAGGTACCGAATAAACCACTCCTTCCTCGAACCCCACAACAATATCTATTAAAAATCGATCACCAACATCTAATCCATGCACCGCCTAGTAAGCATCAAGTGGCTCAGCTAACAAGCGCGAGCATAAGTGCATAAACCATTACTTTAGCAAACTGCAAAACATCAATCTTAATCCAATTCAAATCTAAACGACTCATATGTATGCATCAAATAGTGTTTATTGGTGCCCTGCCGAGCTCCATCGATCCGGTATGATACATGCACACAATATTTGAGTGTATGAAGTATATAAATGCATGCGAGATTCTAAATGTGCGGGGCGCAGTTAGCGTGGGTGGTCAAGCTTCCATAGGGTTTGCCATCCGCGCAGGGTGGAAAGGGGTGAGGGCGATGAAATGCATAAATCAATAACACTGGCGCAACTCCCTAGGTATCCTGCCACGTCGACAACATACATACCTATGTGACCTGGGGTAATTGGGGGGCTAGTGATTATAAGCTAAGAGACTTTTTGCTAAATGTCCCATGTGGCCAAGCAGCATTGCTGTGTTCCGGTTAGAAGTGTATAAGCTAGTGCTACACGAGTATCTCACCGCCATTTTGTGTACGGATATTACCTTTCCGTCTTGTACTTGCACTTCGGATAGAGTTAGGCTGTTATTATTTCTTCAATAATAAAATCATCATCTGCCTAGCCTTTTCCCAACTATGTTGGGGTCGGCTTCCAGTCTAACCGGTTGCAGCTGAATACCAGTTTTCACATGGAGCGACTGCCTGTCTGACCTCCACAACCCAGTCAATACTGGGTAATATGATACCCCTTGGTAAGACTGGTTGTCAGACTTTCGCGCCACTGACTACATCTAACGACTGTCGAAGATCTTCAAATGACAGCCGGGACCAACGGCTTAGAGTGCTTTCCGAGGCACGAAGGAAACCCGGTATGTAAAGGGCGGTCACCCATCTACGAACCACAACCTAGACAAGCGCGGCTTAACCTGGAGATCGACTCGAGCGACTGGTATTATTTTAATATTAATATATAGAGATAATATTTAAATTACACAATATAATGAGACACAAATAAATATGCTCATTTGGAATGCACACAAAAAAAAATGGAATTAGCAAGAGCGTGCATCGCAATCAGTTTTGCGCACAGCAAAGTTAGTTTTTTTTGTCGATTTTTAATGTTATAATCTGATGTTAGTTGTGTCAGTGAAAATTGTAAGCTATTGAAATAAATGAACTGATAAGAGCGGCAGTAGAAACGTTTCCTGCAATTGAGAGTAACAATTGTGGGAAGGAATGCACCACTCACACTGCAGACCCTTTACTGTCATACTTCAATAGAAATAGGTCAGGATGACTGAGATGAGACCGCACGCAATGAATCATTCGCAATTTGATAAGTTACCAAAGTTAAATTGAGTAATACAAGGAGTAATTTCAATGACTCGAATCCCTATTACGAAGAGATATCAGCAAAGATATATAGTAACATATTTAGAACTGAATTTAGACATTTTCTTTTTGTCAAGGAAGTGCATTTTTGTTTGTTAAGTTCAAGTACGCACGGCGGTAAATCAAGCTATGCAAAACCAAACTAAGCTGATCTCTCATCGTACGGGAAGCTCATACAAAGCGAAGTCAGGTTATACTGGTCATGTACAGCTTGACGTGCCGCCGTGTGTACCCCACTTTCCCACACAGAGAGGTTTTGGCTGATTATATGCTTCCGTTGTGCAAGTCGCAACTTAGTTCAATTTGCATTAAATACGAGAGCGCTGAGAGTAGTGGCAAATCAATTACAGTTCGAATATTTTATTTGATAAAAATTTACACAATTATGTAGAATATGATGGAAACCCATTCAGACTAAACTAGTTGCTGGTTGTGAGTTATTTCAATAAAAACAATGTAAATTACACCCCAAAGCTGTTTAACAATAAATATAACTAAGTTGCAAGAAAATTATGTTCTTTACGAGATAAAATTTTATCATTTAAACATTTCTACTTTGATACTGCATCACAGTATAGCGCGGCGAAAAGTTTTCTAAATATTTATTTTTATTTTTCTGTTTTCGGTATGATACCAGCTGTAAAAGAAAAACAAATAACAATGGTACTTACGCCAATGGCTCCTTGGTTGCCGAGGAAAGTCTTCTGCTTGCCATCAACCTGACACGCGAGCGAGTTCAACAAGTAAATAGCGATGCGCTGAACGAATCCTTCTTGATTAACATCAGCAACCCCGTTTAAAAGAATGCGAACCACACGTTCATACTCGAACAGCTGCGAAAGAGAATGGTGGTTAGCAAAGTAGACTAAAACAAACCTAAAAAGACCAAGTGCAGCACTTATTGCATTTATCTTTTATTTAATGCACATTATAATCACGCTGCCATTTTTTTTTTTTTTTTTTCGGTTGGGAAATCATCAAATGACCCCCCCACTCTGGGCGGAGCGGAAGGGAGTGTCAGACTTGTACTGACTAAAACCCATCCATGTTCCTTCTTTGCCCTTTGTGTTCCAGGGCCACGGTATCTCTTTCGAACAGTCCCGCTGATCACGCTGCCATGGGACGCAAGTAAATGATTACTGAGTAGTAAAAAAACAAAATAAGTATTTTTTTCAATGGGTTCGTTAAATTAATATGATCGTAATCCTTGACAAATAACGTCATCAGTGTATATGTTGTCTACTTTATTAACACATTGATTTCTGCAAAGGGTATCGTTGAATTAGGAAAGACTGGAGAAATTCTAGACAAGTCTATACGTTGACATCCATCATCACCAGCATCGGCACTCGGTCAATCTGAGTTCAATAAAATAGTTTGAAATACAGTTTATTCATTCAGACATTTCAGATGAACTTTAGCTGAGATGAAAACATCCGCGATAACGATAAATCAATGCTGGTGGGGTGTTGTACTAGTGGGTGGTTAGTTACACCCGCCGGTGCAACAGGGTGGCAGGGGACTGAGCGGGGAGTGCGGCTGGTTTGGCCTCGGAGTGATCGCAGAGCCCGGGAGTTCTGCGAAAATGGTTCGATGGAAATATATAACGTGAAAATTGCATGTTCCTATATGCGAAACGGTCTAACGTTCATAGTCTGCCTGAAATTTCATTTTTAGTAAACTCTGCATACTAACGGTCTGTAGACCGACAAATTTCATTATTGCATTTCTGTCCTGTGACATAGTTATGGGAATTTGAAACTGATTGGGAAAACTGCTGATATAATGGGATAAAAAACCATATCGAAAACCGTGCAAACTAATACAATTTCAAACCGAATCTGAAAACAAAATTTTATCGTGGCTAGTAAAATCATAGAAAGGTTCTCTTACAGTTTACCTTTATACGATATGTAAGCGAAGTGGCAATGTAGGCGACACATTTTCACAATCCATCGGCAATAAGTAAATATTAAATACAATCGATCGATTTTACGACGACCAAACGGTAGTCGAGAAGCAGTCGACACGTGTTTTATTTCTCAGAATTATGAATAAATAACATCTCAAGAATAGAAATTAGTAGTACACAGGCGACAATATGGCCCACTCGAGTTCCATAAAGAGACTCATCATTCTCCTATCCTTGTCACAATTTATATGGGGTCGGTGCAGCATGCCATCTTCAATACTCCTCATACTCGTTTTACTTTCTAGCCATAACATCTTCACAAGTCATCAAGTCTGTCCATCGTTTCTTCCGCTCATGTTTTACCACTAGACCTATTTTTGTATTACTGTGGCAAATCTTGTCACGGTTTCGCTTCTTAAGATCTTAAAGTTCTAGGAAGCGGAAAGCACCGGCCGGTGTCTATCAAACAGTTAATACTAGCACATTATATACATCGTCGTTTTATTTAAACTTTTAACTATTCCCATTCCCAAACATTCCCCATATTTTCGTATAACATAGCCCTATTTCATAAATACACTGTCATCTGAATGGCACCGAAAGCCTCGACAAAGCCGAACTTTCTCTAAAACTCGATGTGCGATATACGGTCCAGTGCTGTGAAGACAAAAGGTACAAACTTACCACGTCAGACGGGATCTTGAACTGGCACAGAGTGAGGCATCCATTTCTCATCATGGTGTCGTCTCCGAGATGTGCCTCCATGCCATCGAGCAGCGCAGTAATGATGCGCCTCTTCAACTTGATGCCGATGCGTTCTTTTTCTTTCCCCTTTACGATGTAGAAGAGGGTGGCACTAAAATGTGCATGAAATTTTAGGTATATTATATGTATCTACGAAAAATTTAGTTTTTCATGATGGCTGTAAAAAATATCTACTGTATGCACAGGATGGGTAATACACTGGCCTTTGAAAACTTGGTAGGTACCACTTTAAACATTGCAATAACTTTTTAATTACACAAGGTATATTATTATATTCTAAATAAAAAGGATCACAATAAGAAGTTAAACTTCATATTCGATAACCTTCTTTAAAGGAATAGCTAAAAATAAATTATAAAAAAACACTCCTATTCAAATTAGTGTCTTACTTTTGAATTCTTTTTTCTGTTTTTGTTTTAACTTTATTTCTTGATCGATGGGTTTTGATTCAAAAGCTGTAACATTAAGAACTGCGGCAGGTGAAGCGAAGGTACAAATAAACTGCAAACCATCTGAAGAGACCTTGTAATGGTAAACCCAGGTGCACTAGTACCCGAGAAGCCCGCTATATTGTCTCCACTGTGTTGAGAAATCGCCACCTCAGGGCATTTGAATTCAAGCATCAGCTTCTTCAGACCCGAAGAGACTACCCTGAAGTGTCACTAATGTGACAGTACAGTGAGATGGAGACTTAATGAAGCAAAAACCTGAAACTCCAAAGGCCAGCAAGTAGCCCCAAACTCGAGAGACGGCATCGAATAGCGAGGCTGCGCTACGCCCGTGCACACAGTCATACAATGGAGAAAAGAAGAATGGGCAAGAGTTTTGTTCACTGATGGGTCTCGTTTCTCACTAATCACTTCCGATGGGTGGCGAAGAGGGTACAGGCGATCTGATGAGCGATACATTCAAGCCTGTTTCAGAAAGAGTCCAATACGATGGAGGCTCTGTACAGGTATGGGCTGGCCTCCTCAAAAGGTCGGACAGAGCTAGTGGCCATAAAAATGGCACCTGACTGGGGAAAGATACTCATACAGAATAGCGCCCGGCCAAACACCGCTCGGGTTTTACAGGAGTACACCCAGGAGGTTGGTATCAACTTGTTGGCGTGGCCTTCAAGAAATCCTGATCTCAACCCGATCGAGCACGCCTGGAATGGGCTCGGGAGGCTGGTCAAAAGCCGCAGCCCACCTCCTGACTTCTAAAGTTCAGAAAAAATTGCAATTTTAAAATTGTGGTAATAAGTTTTGAAGGCCAAGTCTCAACATTAGGAGACAAAACGCTAGTACATGTTTTATATAAAAATCTCGTGTCACGGTGTTTGTGGTCGCACTCCTCCGAAACGACTTGAACGATTTTTATTATTATGTATATTTGATAGGTAGGTCGTAAAGTATATTTCAAACCAAGGTCGCGGGCTACAGCTAGTAATATATAATATTTTGCGTTTGAGACGAAGCAATCTAGGTCTTATTGGAAAACGGTTTATTTCCGGCCCTTCGGTGGCCCAGCTAGCCTATTCAAGGGTTGACGTTATTGATCGAACCGACGCGACTACGCGATCTACAATTAGGTGAAACGTCGTCTATCCATTTTCATTTATCCACTTGTTATATTTGCGATGAATGTTTTAAGAGCTTCAACTCCTATATTTTACAATAGCGATAAATGCAAGAAAACCTTGTTATGTTGGAGAATAAATCCAATGGCATTGTAAAGAAAAATGGTTGTTTTCTTTTTAATTATAAATTCATAACATTTAAAGTTAAACAATGCAGAGCGTGCCACGTGCTTGTTTTAAAGAAAGCCATCTGTCTAGTGATTTCTTAACAAAATATTCTAAAATCCTTAATGTTAAACACGTACCTGCCGGAAATCTGAATATGTTTTTCCATGACGTGCTGGTCCATAGCATCGAGGACGACGCATAGGGCGCGACCCACATATGCATTGTTCTCATAGCGGAAGAGATAATATAAGTCGTTGAGGACCCGAGTCAACATGGCCGGCCTCTCCATGTAGGCGCGAGCTGCAGTAAGGATCTGCTCTTCGTTGGCATCGCCAGTGATCTAAAGGGAAACGACATGTAAAGAAACTAATAAAGTAACAATCGGAGAAGTGATCAAGTATTTTTTTATATTACCTATTGGCTGGCCAACAAACCCGCTAACTCTCCTGCGTATAAGTGGTCACCACGATCTTATTCATATAATCAAATATTTATGCTGTGTTGGCTTCCGTACGTTTTTTCACGGGTGACCACTGAAAACCAGCGCTGTGCTGTGGGCCCCCATAACATAGCATCATGCTGAGAGGTAACCTGCTTGTCGCAGTCACGACGTGCAATTTTTTTTTCCGCCCTGTTGTCTAAATAGTTGATATGCATTGTAATGTTTCTTGTTTATTTTATTTTTAACGTCATGTCCCTGCGACAACAAATATGTTTTCTTTATTTCGTTCTTTATCTATGGCGCGAATTATACAGAAACGGCGTAAGGTTAAAGCGCGGCGCAGGCGCAGCGCAGGCGTGGAATTTATAGGAAACGAAAGAACGGCGTCCCTGCGCCGCGCCGCTTGAGTGTAAGGCGCGTCGCTCACACGAAGGCGGCGTCAAAGCGCGGGCGCACAAGCGGCGCGCCGCATCTACATTTTCTTTAGGAATAAAGACGGCAGTGCGCTCATATACTAGGGTCGCGGCACGGGCGCGGTGGAGGCGGCGCGGTGTCGAGGTGGGGGCGCGGCGGAGGCGCTGTGTCCGTTCGCGTTACGACTCCACAGCCATTTTGTCATTTGGTTTCGTGCTTTGCTACATAAAGAAACGGGAAGGAAGCATAGCCGCCCGCGCCTCGACTCCGCGTAGAGGCCTATCCTTAGCCGTGCCGCGACGTCGCCTCGACTTACCAATGAGCGACGCGCTTTATTCACGACACGTCGCCTACGTACATTTTGTATGAAAACGTTTTGAATCGGCATCAGGCTTCGCTGCGCCTGCGACTCCTTCACCTTACGCCGTTTCTGTATAAATCGCGCCTATGGATATCTGCCAAAATTGCCATCCCAGAGACAAGGCTGTAATGTCTCTATTGTCTGTAATGTGGGTTAATTCTCCTTCTAAAACTTAATATGCAACGAATTATGGTGGTAGCACTTCCTCAGACGAGCTCCTACACAAAGTACAGTACTTAATAGATTTCTTTTTTGAATAATAATATACAGAAAATGTGAAAATAACGACAAAAAAACAAAGAAAGTAATCAACTCGATATACCCTTTGTCTGCGTTTCTTATAGATCCTACGGTTTGCATGTGCCTAAATCCTTTATTATCCATACCAAAAGAATAAAAACATGTTATTAGATTCTTTTACTGTCTAGCCTTTTTCCAACTATGTTGGGGCCGGCTTCTAGTCTTACTGGATGAATATCAGTATTTTACATGAAGCGACTGCCTATCTGACCTCCATAACCCAGTTAGTACTGAGTAGCATACCCCTTGGTAAAACTGATTGTCACTTTCGGGCTACTGACTACCTGTAACGACTGTCAAAGATCTACAATTGACTGCCGGGACCAACAGCTTAACGTGCTTTCCGACGCCCATCCACAGACCTTTACGTTTACCTGAAGGTCGACCCGAGCAGCTGTCATTATTTTCATAATTAACAGATTTTCGGCTGATATGAAACGCAAATCGTTTTCAAGTTGCACATACAACTACAGCCTGCCACCAAATATAAATAAATAATATTTACTAATTAACACTTCAAACAAATATTGTATTTTTAGTATGCCATCCCAGACTTCTTGTTTACAAACAACTCAATACCCTGAAAAGGCATAGCAATTTTTATAATACTTGCTCAAATATTTATAATAACATTAAATTGCCAATACAATAGCTTTGGTCTAGCGATGCCAAGCGCGACTGCTTAGCATGAGGTCCTGGGTTCGATTCCCGTGTTGGTCATGTTTCAGTACAGTTTTATATTATTCTAGTGTAATGGCCCTCCCTAACTGGGGAGCATTTGCCTGCAATGTAATCAAATTCGAGCATTACATCAGTGAGTGTGAGTGAGGAGAACAGAGTATTGCAATGCACCACCTTTAATGGAATAATTACTTGTTTCTGTACAAAATAGGGTCTTGAATTGAAAAATTTTACAGGCGAATGCCCCCTTACCAGGGGCGTCTATTTTAACATACATAAGCAATATTCATCAAACTTCTCATAGTACTACTTCAATTTGGTAATGAAGCTAAATGAGGCTGTGCAGGTATTTGAATATTTTAGTACGGAGCCTGGCCTGCGTTACTAACCATTTTATGTTATGTTCAAAACTGCAGCCATGTATAAAACCAGTATTAATGAAAATGTGGCATCAATATTGTAAAACATACAAACATAAATACTGTTTGAGACAAAATTTTCTAAAAGTTAGTCTATCAAAGTTAGAATATTATCTGCTGATCTCTACAGGAATCTATCTGCCATGAATCTTACTTCTTTTATAAATGCGAATGTTTAATGAAATGGGGCTCATGGGTAACACTCTATCGTCTCGTTAGCCTATCGTCCATACAGAAAAAATTATCCATCGACATTCTAGTTTATTTGTAACCGTAAGCTAACTGAAAGTGTTGAGTAATTTATAATATAAAAAATATATTCATGGCACTGCTGTTCTATTCACATTACTGCATCAACTTCAATGTATATATCAGCTAATATGCTAAATGATTAATGTATTTGTAATTACACTACCAAGTGGAACTCATAAACTACAACCTGTGTGAATACATTGTTGCTCGCCAGCTACAAGCCAGCAGATATAGATATTTTGATAGTACATCCCCAACTTAGCATCTTCACTAATTCTTTTTAATAGTTGCAATTGTGCTGAATTCATTTTGGAATGTAAATTTAACATAAAGACATAAAATGGTAACAGTATTGTTTGTTTAACAAGCAGCAACAATCAACTGTTTAAACATGGCTTATTCTTGTCCTATCAATAAAATAAATAATATTTACAAAAATAATTGTTAGTCAAAAAAAATTAATCAACAACAGTCTGAGGTTTAACAATCTGATAAATATACCAGAGCAGCTAAACAGTAGAATACTGGTTTTTATTCAAGATAATGGAAAATAAACATATTTATAGTCTTTAAGAAATCAATAAAGTACGGAAATAGAAATGTATGAGATTGTAAGAGTTCGAAGATGTTTGGAAGTAGGGAAAGTTGCAGGGTATGAAGAGAGGGTCTGCTTTAAGGTTGTAGGGCAATGATAACCCTATCAGTGCCCTAAACCTTAGGGCAGAGCCACGAGCCTGATGTGCTAGATATTTCATATGTGCTGGACAAAAGATTGCGCTGACTGGTGCAAGGCTGATATTCTTGCACCATATAAGGTAAGGGTGTTATTGTACCACTATTTAAGGTTCACAGCAGGAGTGTAAGAACTACAACAGCATTAAAAATGGATCAGATTTTCTCTATAAGGATGCACCTTATGGAAGATGCACAGGTGAAAGCTATCCAGCAAAACACAAGATGGTGTACTGTGCTTTCATTGGCTCGGAGAAGGTCTATGACAGTGTGTGGAGAGAAGAGCTGTGATCTATACTACATGGTGTAGACGGGTTTTTGATACAAGCACTAACAAGGATTCCAGTGCTTGTGTTGTACCTCATTAGCTGTTCGAAGAATAAAGGACAATTGTCAGACAGATTTGAAAGAGAGTGAGTGTGTATTAAGGATGAATGAATTGCCTGTAAAATGTCTTCTCTATGCAGCAGATGATCAAGTTCTTTTTACATCATTAGCAGCAAGCATTTAGCATTTATGGGAAAAGAGATCATTGTAAATGGGAACAAGACAAAGGTTATGGTGTTTCAAAGGGAATAGGATGTTTAGGTGTGTGATTTGAAAATAAATGGTAAGAGTGTGGGGCAAGTTAATGAAATTGTATATTTGTAGAGTCCTGCTCGCAAAAGATGGACCACTTTCCGTGGCATGGAGGGGTTTGTATGTACTTAATGGATGATTTTTCACCATTCACCAATCCCGGCAAGTTCTAGTGGCTTGGCTGTTATTATTGAAGTTGATGCAGTAATGTGAATAGAACAGCAGTGCCATGAATAGATTTTTTATATTATAAATTACTCGACACTTTCAGTTAGCTTACGGTTACAAATAAACTAGAATGACGATGGAAATTAATTCTATATGGACGATAGGCTAAGGTTAAGGCAATGATAACCCTATCAGTGGCCTAAGGTTTAGGGCACTGATAGGGTTATCATTGCCCTACAACCTTAAAGCAGACCCTCTCTTCATACCCTGCAACTTTCCCTACTTCCAAACATCTTCGAACTCTTACAATCTCATACATTTCTATTTCCGTACTTTATTGATTTCTTAAAGACTATAAATATGTTTCTTTTGCATTATCTTGAATAAAAACCAGTATTCTACTGTTTAGCTGCTCTGGTATATTTATCAGATTGTTAAACCTCAGACTGTTGTTGATTAATTTTTTTTGACTAACAATTATTTTTGTAAATATTATTTATTTTATTGATAGGACAAGAATAAGCCATGTTTAAACAGTTGATTGTTGCTGCTTGTTAAACAAACAATACAGTTACCATTTTATGTCTTTATGTTAAATTTACATTCCAAAATGAATTCAGCACAATTGCAACTATTAAAAAGAATTAGTGAAGATGCTAAGTTGGGGATGTACTATCAAAATATCTATATCTGCTGGCTTGTAGCTGGCGAGCAACAATGTATTCACACAGGTTGTAGTTTATGAGTTCCACTTGATAGTGTAATTACAAATACATTAATCATTTAGCATATTAACTGATATCTACATTTCTTTTATATAAAATAAGAAATGCAAGTATAAATAATTCAATAAACCCTAACTTGACACCACTTTTAGCGTCAAAATGCTTCGGGCAATCTTGGATCATCACCAAAGTGCATGTGACGCATATCAGCATTCTCTGGAATGGCAAGGCATCGACAATGCTTCTGGTTATGCAGATTTTTATAAATGGTTGCAGCTGAAGGCTCGCTTTCCATTCTGTTGACTTGCTTTCGATTCAGTAACACATCAAAAATACCTGTGATTGAAAAAACGAAATAACAATAAAAGAAGACACTTACCACTTTAGCTGGTATGTCATGGCGCTTGCAGGCTCCATGATGAGTGCCATATAAGCCGAGGAACTCCAGCGGGTGGTTTACACGGCTCACCAGTCCTGGTATGTCACAACGTACTTCGATCTCCATACTGTCTGAAGAGGGTCCTTGTACAGCAACAGCTGCGGCCCCAGTGCCCGCCAAGTTTGTCCCGGATATATCCAATGACTCCAATAGTTGTAGACTCTCAACTATTTGTGTTAATACTTCATTAGGGGAGCAATACTTTCCATGTCTTTCATTTGACTGCGATATGTCCAAATGCCTCAAGTGACGCATTCCACATATCCAATCAATTAGATCTTTTGTCCAAGGAACAGCATGCAACACAAGGAATCGCAGATTGTTCATCTCATTCAGTGCCCAGATGGAGCCAGCTGATGTGCACTCGGAGAGATCCAAGTGTGTCAAGTGTTGAAGTGGCTTCAATAAAAGCAGTGGAAATATTGCTAGACCTCTTCGTTGGATTGTTAGTCTCTTTAAATTAGGGGCATAGATGATATATCCCCGCTGCCTGTAAACACCCTCATCCTGAGGGAATACGTATGTCAACGGACCAAACTTTAAAGAGAGCAGATTCTGGCTGTTAGTGCTGATAATATCCAAGGATGGCTGGGACAGATACTCGCACTGGTTTAATTCGACTTCAAAAGGTTTATGTTCCATCATGCACCGCAATCCTTCGTCGGTGATGCGGGAGTTTCGTAATTTCACAGTATTCAGCCGAGTGCGAAGCTTATCGCGAAAAATATTCGCAATATTATCATTTATGCGGAATTTCTTCTGATATGTGCGAATGAATTTCTCGCATATCTCAGCAGGTAGTATCACATCGTCTTTCAGTCGACGCCAGCGGCTCACAGGGTCAAAATAGGTAATGGTATTAAGGTTCGTCACTATGTGGTCCATACAAAGATCAAACAGGCTGTCAGGGTACGAGTCGTACGAAGAATCGTACAAACTCATTCTCTGTTCGTCCGACATTGTGCTGGTCAAACTTGCTCGTTCACTGTATTGAGAAATGAAGGAAGGCCCGTGGTGGCACCATGTCGCAAATGTAACACGCACTGATTCTAGGTGATGAAAATTACCTCAGAGTCCATTGTGATGGTTGTTCACAGTTGCTGTTAGGGCTCCCGACGGACCAAAACCGATACACTTGCGTACTGGGCAACGGGCTGGCAGTATTTCGCAGTTTTCGCACAACGCAACAAGAAAGTCAATTCTCGTTTTTTTTCACAGGCTACAGATAATGTTTAGATTATTTAGTTCGCATAGACAAGTACAGAACACCGGAGATCTTTTGAAATTTGTAACCGTGTACATTCCTAAGCAAATAATTAAATCCTTTGAGCAATAATCTACAACTGTAACTAATGAAATTATTATTAAAAGTAAGTGGTTCATTGTATTACTGTAAATAATTAATAATAACCGATCTAGATCCACGATAACGATTTTGTCTCTGGTTTAAAAACTACCTATCCTTGTCGTTTTCATAATGAACAAGTGAGAAGACGATAGACTGTGTTTTGGATCGATAACCTGCCGTTCTATGTTGGCGTGATGTTGACAGTTCGTAGTGGCGCTGCTTGCCTAGGATAATCTCAATTTTCAAGGGAATTAGTGAATACAGCATTTGAATATAAAATTATGAAAATGGAATGGACCCCGCCTGCTTCCAATTTTTGTTTAATTTAAATGTGCTTGTTTTTTGCTTTTCAGTTTTTGCAGACGGATTTTTTAGTTTGTTTATTTATTTCCAGCTTTTGAGCTTACTAACGTGAAAGGATTGCGCAGACGATTTTACTTTTAGGTAAAAATTGCGCCTGAGGACAGCGGAGGTTTAGTAATACGGTTCAGTTGGTTAATCGTTCAACAAGAGAAACTAACCTTTTTCGAGGCAGAATTCTAAAATTTTCGAGCTCGCTGCGCTCGCTAATGCATCTGAGTTGCTTTTATTCTTTTCTCAGTATGAATGAACATACTGAGATGAGAATATTATTATTGTATTACTATACCTAATACACGGGGCGGAGGCGGGTTGCTTCAATTTAGAGGTCTCTTCTCTCGCTCTTGCATTCTATTCAAACTAAAAGCATTTATTTCAATTAGACCATCACAGGCACTTTTGAATGTCAAAAAAAACAAAAAGAAGCAAAGCTACAGTCACAGTCACAAGGCATAAACTTGAGAAAGTACTGTAGTTGCACATTCCAAAGCGTAGATCTCTATGGAGAAGAATGGGAAAGAAACTCCATGGACACTTTTAAATCAAAATATTTTAACAAAATCTTGGTTACATCATTCATGTTGAGATTATACATATATGTAAGAACGATGTAGAAAGACTTGCACATTAAGAGCGTCCAGAGTAAAAGATTAAATCAACAAAGAAAAAAAATATTGTTAGCGACGATACGTGTAAATAACGTGATCTCTAATTAGTTCCTATTTTATTGTGATATTAATCTAATAAGACGTTAGTCCAATAGGATGATAAGTGTTGATTTTTTCTAATTAGTAGTTTAAATGTTGCGCATTCCTGCCACCTGGCGGCGCTACTTGTATTAAAAGGCTTAATTACCTGAAAACTTTACCGTAACGAGAGCCGTTTCACATTTTTGTTATTTTAAGGTGTTAAATAAGATAATATTGTTTTGTTTTTTATTAATTTAAGGAAATTAAACTCATCCTGAGGTAAGGAAAGTAAGGGAATATTGTAAAGGATGTCTGATCACGAGAAACAACATAGTTCAAGATTTCTATAGAAAAGCCACCTGCGCTCTGATTGGTCGAAGGGCGGAGATTAGTGCCGTGTGCAAAATTGAGAGACCGTGATTGGTCAGAGCTGCCTATAAAAAAGGAGCATTTTTCCGTGATCAGGCATTCCGAATCCAGCAGTATTATGAAGAACTTGAAGACGCAACAAGAATAAATAAGAAGCTCTGAAGACTAGTATTATTATTACTCCACCACCGCACTCTCTCCAGTCGACATCCCGCCTGCGAACCCTCTCCACTCAACATTACATGAGCGCAACATTTGGTCCTTCGAGCCGGATTGGGTTCAAGAAACTAGGAAGATGCCTGCGAATACGAGATCAAGATCAGTGCAGTCGAAGACTACAACTACGAGTGAAAGTAACGCTACTACGGGGACTACGGGTACCGGTACGACGGATTGGAGTATGAATACGCCGAGTGAACCTACAAGCGCGACGACTACGAACACATCGATTTCAAACCGATCGACACTTACAAGAAGATCGCCGCCGGGCAGCGTACAAGAACGTCAGCAACCCGTACATCATCCCAAAAATACTACTGGAGAAGAATCAACACCTTGGGAAGTGACTCGTACCATCCCCCCGACCCGCACCGTCGAAGCGTCGATCCCGTCCGCCAAGAAGAGAGTCATCCAACGCCGTAGATTCAAGAAAGAAGTGTCGCAGTGAAAACGCGTCTGAACGATGGAAGCACACCAACGTCCAGAGAAAAGAGTCTGCAGCGGCCGCACCCTAAGAAGACGACCCGCGATCCAGACACACATTCTGTTCGCTCGTCGCATAGGAAGAGAGCAGAAGCGCAAGCAAAAATGACAGTAGCACTAAGGGAATTAGAACTGGCAGAAGCACGATCGAAAGTGGCTCAAGCTGAACTGGAACTTCTAGCAGCAGAGTCAGAAGAAGAAGATGGTGCCGGAGAAGAGCTGTACGAACGAACTCAAGAGGTCGAGCAGTGGTTCATAACGACCGGGGACAGGCCTAACAAGGGTCAGAGGCCGATCGAGACAGAAGAAAAGAAGAGCGACATCCAGGAATTGGCTTCAGTCATACTCAAGTTATCCGAGAAGTCACGTGACCCCGTTTCATCGAAGCACATCGAACTCCCTCACTTCAACGGAACCTGTGAAGTATGGTTGGCGTTCAAGAGATCATACGAAGATATGGCCACTTCCTTCAATAAGAATCAGAACCTAGCGCGCCTTAGAATAGCAATCCAAGGAAAAGCTAGAGAAGCCGTCCAAAGCCTGTTGTTCACTGCTGAAGATCCACGCGAAGTAATCAAGGGACTTGAAGCAAGATTCGGAAGACCTGGAGCGCTGGCATTAGCAGAACTAGAAAAAATGAAGAACCTGTCAAAAGTCGGCGAGAACCCAAGCGACATATGCGTATTTGCAAGCAAAGTGAAGAACGCCGTCGAGACAATCAAAGCCTTGAAGAAACCACAGTACCTCAGTTCTCCTGAAACACTGAGAATTATAGTAGACAAGATGCCAACATCCATGAAATTTCGTTGGTTCGCCTACCACAGAAGCAGAAGAGATGAAGAAATCCAAGAACTATTACTCGTCGAAGCGTTTTTAGAAACAGAAGCCAACATGTGTGGGGACTTTGCTCCACCTGAAGTGCCATCGGAGCAAAAGAAGCAAATAAGAAGACCTGTACATAACATGGTACAAGAAGCGTCGCAAGAGAAATACAAGAAGTCATGTCCATTCTGTGAAGAAGAGCATTTCGCAATAGAATGCAAGAAGTTTAAAGAAGCTAACCTAAATGAAAAATGGGATATGATCAAGAAGGCAAAAATATGCTTCAAGTGCCTTCGTTTCAAGCACTCAAGAATCAACTGTAAAGCTCCAGTCTGCAAGCAGTGTAAAAGATGGCATCATACCATCCTGCATTCTGACAAGCCACCAGTACCAGTAGAAAAAGAAGCGAAGAAAGAAGACACAGGAAGCACGTCAGAAGAAAAGGTCGCCTCAATCCACAACGCAAAAGGAGAAGAGAAGGCATACCTGAAGATCATCCCAGTGGACCTTTATGGTCCAAAACGCCAAGTCCGCGTGCTAGCATTGCTGGACGAAGGGTCAACAGTCACACTCCTAGACGCATCAGTTGCTGAGAAAATTGGAGTTGAAGGGAAGCAAGAAAAACTCACAATTGAAACAGTCGGCGGGAAGGTGCTGAGAAAAGATAATTCACAGAAGATCGAGTTCAAGATAAAAGGGGCTCATAAAAGGGAAAAGAGAACTATCATTGCAAGAACCATCGACGACCTGAAGCTTTCCAAGCAATACATCAACAAGGACACCGTGAGAAACTGCCAGCATCTAAGGGCAATTGAAAGTCAACTCCTCTACGTCACCGAAAGGCCCAAGCTGCTGATAGGTCAAGACAATTGGGGGCTGATAGTAACAAGAAGACTGAAGAAGGGTAAACCATCCGATCCTGTAGCCTCCCTCACCAACCTAGGGTGGGTGTTACATGGATGCGAAACAGGGGCGACAGCCTTAGTAAACTTCACCCACTACGGCAGATCATCCACTGACGAAGAAAGCATAGAAGAAATCGTCCGAGAACACTTTCAGTTGGAATCTCTCGGGATTCAGAATCGGTCGCCAACCAATGACAGCGATAGAAGAGCACTAGAAACCCTCGAGAAGACTACAAAGAAACTGTCAAGCGGTCAATACGAAACAGGACTCCTGTGGAAGAAAGAAGACGAAATTCTACCCAACAATTACAATCAAGCCATCCGACGCCTGGTCAACATTGAAAAGAAGTTGGATCAAGACCAAGAAGCTAAAGAGCACTACGAGAAGCAGATTCAGAATCTAATTGAAAAAGAATACACAAAAAAAGCTCCAAAAACCTCAAGCAAAGGAAGAATATTCTACTTACCCCACTTCGCCGTTGTACATCCAGTTAAGAAGAAGCTGAGGATAGTGTTCGACGCAGCTGCCAAGTTTGAAGGGAAGTGCCTCAACGACGCCTTGCTCTCGGGCCCAGACCTATTGCAGTCACTATTTGGCGTACTGCTACGCTTCAGGGAAGGACCAGTGGCTGTCATGGCCGACATCCAAGATATGTTCCTTCGGGTCAAAGTAAGAGAAGATGACCGAGACAGCCTCAGGTTCCTGTGGCTCGGAAACCGAAGAACTGGCAAGCCCAAAGAGTATAGAATGTCGTCAATCATCTTTGGAGCAGCGTCATCACCAGCAACAGCTATTTATGTGATGATCAAGAACGCAGAAGAATTCAAGAACACTCATCCCGAAGCAGTAAAAGCAATAAACAGAAACCATTACATGGACGACTATCTACAGAGCTTCGCGTCTGCAGCTGAAGCAAAGAAGATATCAAAAGAAGTAAAAGATATTCACGCAAGAGCAAACTTTCATCTGAAGGGGTGGGCCAGTAACATTTCGGGGGTACTATCGGAAGTAGAAGACACCAATAAAGAAGATTCTTTGCAACTAACGAAAGAAGAGAAGACTCTGGGGCTAAGATGGCTGGTAAAAGAAGATACACTAGCCTTCAATGTTGGACTGCGTAACACGTCAAAGGACCTGCAAGATGGTAGAAGAACTCTTACGAAGAGAGAAGTCACGAGCGCAGTGATGTGACCTTTGATCCGATGGGTTTCGCAACACCAGTCTTGATACAAGGGAAGAAATTAATTCAAGACATTTGGCGAACGAAGATAGACTGGGACGAATTAATCAACGAACCACAAAAAGAAGCCTGGATGAACTACCTAGAAGAAGTATCGGCGTTAGCAAAACAGAAGATAACGCGTCTTCTCATACAACATTACCACAAGAAGTTTCTTCACGGAAATACAGCTACAGTAATGAACGAGATTCGACAAAAGTATTGGATCCTGAGTTTAAGAGCGACTTTAAAGGCGGTCGCACACAGCTGTCAATGGTGCAAGACAAGGAAGAGTTTACCAGAAATACCCCCGACGGGGGACCTACCGAGCGAGAGACTACAGCATCATCAGTTCCCGTTCTCTTGCACGGCCGTAGATTACTTTGGGTCAATGCAAGTCACTATTGGGAGAAGAGCCGAGAAGCGCTGGGGGGCATTGTTTACTTGTCTCACCACAAGAGCCGTACATCTAGAGTTAGTGCCCTCACTTAGCACGAGCTCGATGATTATGGCACTTCGACGAATGGCAGCCAGAAGAGGAACCCCGAAAACCATATTCAGCGATAACGGGACCAACTTCGTCGGGGCCAAAAGGGAATTGGAAGAGGCAGCGCAAGAGAAGGGCATCAAGTGGAAGTTTATTCCCCCGGGAGCTCCGAATATGGGAGGCGCCTGGGAAAGACTTGTGCGAACAGTCAAGACAGCACTATCAGTGGTTCTCAACGAAAGAAACCCACCCGAAGAAGTACTCCACACGTTAATGACCGAGGTCGAACACATTGTCAATTCTAGACCTCTCACCTCAGTTAGCATGGACCCCAAAGACGAAGAGGGTCTGACCCCGAACCACTTCCTACTGGGGAGATCCTGCGGAGCTATGGCACCGGGAGAATTCGACGACACAGAGTTAATTGGGAAAGCAAACTGGAGAACCACTCAAAGACTTGCAGATCATTTCTGGAAAAGATGGATCAAAGAGTACCTTCCCTTCCTAATGCCGATGAAGCTCGAAGGGAAAGAAACCAAAGACCCTAAAGAGGGAGATATCGTGCTAATAGTGGACGCCACATTACCACGAAATTCGTGGCCTCGCGGAGAAGTCATCAAGACGTATCCTGGGCCAGACGGAAGAACCAGAGTGCTGGACGTGCAGACACCGCCCAACTCGACGGATCGTCGTGCTGGTTCCTGCCGTATCGTCGCCTCCAGAGGATGAAGTGCTGCGCACCGTGGGGGAGAATGTTAGCGACGATACGTGTAAATAACGTGATCTCTAATTAGTTCCTATTTTATTGTGATATTAATCTAATAAGACGTTAGTCCAGTAGGATGATAAGTGTTGATTTTTTCTAATTAGTAGTTTAAATGTTGCGCATTCCTGCCACCTGGCGGCGCTACTTGTATTAAAAGGCTTAAGTACCTGAAAACTTTACCGTAACGAGAGCCGTTTCACATTTTTGTTATTTTAAGGTGTTAAATAAGATAATATTGTTTTGTTTTTTATTAATTTAAGGAAATTAAACTCATCCTGAGGTCAGGAAAGTAAGGGAATATTGTAAAGGATGTCTGATCACGAGAAACAACATAGTTCAAGATTTCTATAGAAAAGCCACCTGCGCTCTGATTGGTCGAAGGGCGGAGATTAGTGCCGTGTGCAAAATTGAGAGACCGTGATTGGTCAGAGCTGCCTATAAAAAAGGAGCATTTTTCCCACCTTCCCCATCCCGATCACTATGTATGGCAAGCCTATCCCTTGGGAGATGCAAGCCAAATACCTAGGAGTCTTACTCGACTACCACCTGTTCTTCGGGCCACATATCAAAGCAGCTCGTGACCGAGCTGCCTTTGCTATGGGTAGGCTCCATTACTTGCTTACGGTAAAGAGCAAGCTATCGCTCAGGTGCAAGTTGCGCCTCTATACCGCAGTGATCCGTCCCATAATGACCTACGCTTGTGTTGTGTTCGCACATACCAAGCCCCGGTACATCCATAGGATGCAAGTACTCCAGAACCGGTTCCTACGTAAAATCACGGGAGCCCCTTGGTACGTTCGTAACGATCGTCTTCACGTTGACCTAAAAATGCCCACCATTCTCCAATTCATGAAGCGCCTTTCCAAGCACTTCTTTGATTCTGCTGTAAAGCACCACAATCCCCTGATCGCATCGGCCGCCCGATACGAGCCCTCTAGAATTAGTTTAAATTTAAGCCGAGGCTCGTACCCCACAGGGGGTGCCCTTAGCGTGTGGTCGCTTAACTTTAAGTAGTTTTAAGCCCTGGCTGGAGGCCTTACTCATAAGGCATCCACAGGATTTGCCCGGTTAAGCAGAAGCCAGCCTCAGAGGTTGAACTGCGAGATGCCATTATCAAAAAAAAAAAAAAAAGTGCCAAAATTTTCCAGCTCGCTTCACTCGCTGATACATCCAGTACTTTTGAATTCTCCACAAGTTGACAGAGTTCCTCCTGTATAGGAGAAACTCTCATTCCTATATGAATAAACAAAAAGAACTTATATTTACCATGTTTATTGTTATTATAACTAGAAGACGGGATATTTACCACATGAACCAGTGGTCCAGCTGTGTAAAAAGCGGAATAGTGCTGAAAAAAGTTTGCGAGCAGACACAGTGAGTTTCGTGTGTCGGGAACAGAATCGAGTTGTGAGTGACAGTGGTAGCGGTACTGAGTGCAAAAAACGAACAAGAAAGAGGGTAGACCGATTTGTCTGCTCATAAACACCCACCCGCAATAACTTCAGTTTATCCGTGATCATGGTGCTTGCAACAGCACCGAAATATCGGGAACTCAAAGAAAACAATAAACATGGTAAATATCCCGTCTTCTAGTTATAATAATTTTAGTGACCATGAAAGTTTAAAAAGAACTTAATTTATCAGAGAAAGGGTGCAAAAAATTTCGAGCTCGTTTCACTCGCTCTTGCGTCTGAGTACCTACACAACTCCTGTATGAATAGCCAAAAGAAAATCTAACCTACCCGATGCAGTGCTCTTCGAGCTCGCTTTGCTCGCTCTGACATTCTGCGTTATTTTCAGTATATAAAATGACACAATTTCTGAAAGCTAAAGATGCACCCCCCGGAAATAAACCTCAGGCGCCCTTGATTGTTTTGTTTATTTAAATCCAGAGATTGTTGAAATAATTTAGTTTTTTAAAAGTTGGCCATAATAGTTTAACACCCCTTGTGACTCCCCCCCCCAAAGACTTAGGCTGGGACCGCGCCTAGCTGTCCTTCCGTCAGTCTATCGGCGGGCTGCATATCATGATCTTGATCCGTATTAAGTAGACAGTTGAAATTTTCACAGAATGTGTATAGGTATCTGTTGCTTAGATAACAACATTAAATAAAAATAAATTGAAAATTAAAGGGGGCTCCCGTACTGCGATGGTACGGAACCCTGCATGTGCGAGTCCGACTCGTACTTGGCCAGTTCTTTGAGGGTGCTTTTTTGATTTGTAAAACAAACATTTGTAAAACAATTATTTAGGGAAATATCGTGGAAATCATAGATCTACCCGTTTCTAGCACATACAGCCATGTATGAGGTAACTTCGACTTCAGTAGCGGAATATGGATTGTGAGGTCATCCATTTAATATTTGGATGTGGTTTAAAGCTTGTTATTAGTGGTTATGGGTGCAGGTTCAAAGGGTCTTTCATTACCATTATCGGTTGTTGAGCGGTTGGAGTGGTTAGCTGACCTGGTCATCTAATTTGACGACATTATATTAAGTATGCAGACCTGCTATAGCTATCCAGGCATTTTTACTATTCTCTTTGGACCCGGGCCAAACCGTGCCGTACAAATGGTCCGCTTTGGTAAACGCAGCACTATAATGGCGTTATTAGTCA
The DNA here is from genome assembly GCA_910589295.1 of Noctua janthe. NCBI lineage: Eukaryota > Metazoa > Arthropoda > Insecta > Lepidoptera > Noctuidae > Noctua > Noctua janthe. Next base: position 12,993,912 of record OU342552.1, read on the forward strand.
GGCAGCTTCAGTAGGTTTGAAGCTGCATGACTTTCAGAGTTTCAGTTTTACAAACTCATGATTCACAAACACTTTGTGGTTGGGTACATTGTGGTCAGGTACGTTGGTATTTCTCAACTAACGTTATTTGTTTGATGTGACATATTACCACCGAGGACCACATCTATACTAATATTTTAAAGAAAAAAAAAAATTGTAAGTTTGTATGTAAAAAAAATCCTATTCTGATTTGTAGAAAGATATGTCGCCGCAAGAGTGTCTATCTGCTAAGAACTTATAATGTCTCGTCCATCATAATATTGATCCTGCCATCTGAGGGTTGCAAGTACAATTAAACACAATACAATACAATGACAGACAATGATCTGTATCGATTGACAGAAGAGATAAGCGCCATCTAATGGTGTCTGTATTAACAAGTACTGAAATAGTTCGTGACTAGATCTTCTGAAGATTAATTTATTAAACGAAGGCTTTAGCTATAAATAAAGTTAAAATTAAGATAAGCAAATATTTGACAATTGGGATTTTAACAATAATTATTGCTCATTTAACACTAAGATTTCCTGCATGAATGGCGCGCGGAAGCACTATATAGGGGGGAAACTCCGCTGCCGCGACAAATTACCGCTCAGCGGACAGACCTCCGGCGTGATCTCATGGCGACATGGAGAGAGCGACTGTCGCAACCCCGTGCAGAGCACGCCACCATAGTGGCGATAAGTCCCCTCTTTGAGGAGTGGCTAGAGAGGCGCCACGGCGCCCTCACCTACCGTCTGACGCAGGTCCTCACCGGACACGGTTGTTTCGGGAGGTTCCTGCACCGAATCGGGCGGGAGGAAACGCCCGGGTGTTTCCACTGCGAGGATCGTCCGGAGGACACGGTGGAACACACCGTGGAGGTCTGCCCCGCTTGGGCGGAGCACCGCCGTGTCCTCATAGCGGCGATTGGCGGCGGCAATCTCTCGCGTCCGGCCTTGGTTCAAGCCATGGTCCGGAGCGAGAGAGAATGGGAAGCCGTCACCTCCTTCTGCGAAGCAGTCATGCTAGTGAAGGAGGTGGCAGGACGTGAGAGGGAAAGAACCTCACGTCCCAGCCGCCGCGGGAGACGCCCTGGGCGTCGGGGGTCACGTGGTGGCTTCCGACCACCGTAGGCGCTGGCCTGTGGACGGCGAGTTATGGGCTAGCTCGCCGTCCGGCCGTCTTATGACGACAGGCTGTGTCGACGGCGCGTTCGTGTTCCACGCGCGCCTCAAAGAGATGTCAGCAATCAAGTAGGGGTCCGCATGGGCCGACGCCTGCCAGGGCTGCGGGACTGTTCGAAAGAGATACCGTGGCCCTGGAACACAAAGGGCAGAGAAGGAACATGGATGGGTTTTAGTCAGTACAAGTCTGACACTCCCCTCCGCTCCGCCCAGAGTGGGGGGGGTCATTTGATGATTTCCCATCCGGAAAAAAAAAAAAAAAAAAAAAAAAAAAAAAAAACACTAAGATTTGTTTTGAGGCAACATTCCACAATATTGTGGAAGATGGCGCCGAATACGATTTTAATGATCATTAACTCAATTTATAATTTGAAACTACAACTAAATCAGTTTCTGTAACTAATTACAAACTAAAAAGTAACAAGATTATTTTACAGAGCAATGTATTAGTGAAATACCTGTTTGTATTAAATCCTTTGATTTGCCAGAAATGGTTTTATGCAAGATCCCATTGTTGTAAAAAGTAATGAAGCCACTAATTAGTTTTAACTCAATAACGCCTTTACATTTATGAATATTGGCATTGTTTAATTATTAGAGTAATTAATTGTAAAGTATTCTAGTATTGTATGTAAGTTTTAATGAACTTACTATGTAATAAATTACTGTACTGGGTGTGTGGCACTTCCGCCCAGACAGAGACCACGCGGAGGTACAACGAGAAGTCGAGTTAGCTCGCGATTAGAAAACAATATTGAAGTATGTAATTGAAAGTGGTTTTTGAAGTGAACAATATTAAGTTGTGTAAATGAGAACTGTAACACGAATTAAAATAATGTAAGGAGTCTTAGACCGTTCTTGGTTTAACAGAAATAAACGTTTGAAGTTTGATTCAAGTATTGTGTGTGATTTAAACTACCCAACTACCTATCTACCAACAAAAGAATCATGTCACGCGAAGACAATATGGCGGAATGGCGTCGATATTTGCGATTATTGTTCCTCCTAATCCGTTCTCTGTCTTAAGTTCTTAACAGATACATTATTCATGGGTGCTATAGGCCATAAATTATATTTATATCATGCATATTAGCCGAGCTATCACATTTTTTGCGGATGAAGTCGCGGGTGAAGTTGTAGTCGTCGATATAACTAGCACTTAGCCCGCAAAAACGTAGGTAAGTTAAGTAGACCGCACAAGTATTTTCTTCCCCTCATTTATCTTTACGCGTACCCAGAGGTCTTCTGCAGTAGTTTTCCACTGACAAGCCCGAGCAAAATTATGTTATGCCTTGGATAGGTACAGCAAAGAGAACGCCACCTTCTTTTTTACCTGTGAGTGCGCTGGAAAACGCGCTCTTCGCGATGGGTGCAGGGTGCAGATGTTATCATTAAACCATGTCTCAGTCACCACAATCATGTCGTATTGGTTGACATTAATCGCAATATTGATATCACTCTTATTTGTTGGTATCCCGATTGAAACAATTTATCTAAAATGCTATAGGTTAATTGTAATGTTGATTCAAAAATCGACGTATTTGCATTAGAATTAGCGCGTTCTCTGCGCGTATATCAACACGTTTTACCAGAATTTACACTTGTATCGATACAAACGCAAATGTAACGCGCGATTGTACCAATTCAAACGCGCGCTAACAGCGCGTTTGTGCCATTGGTGGGGGAAGGAGGTGACTTATGAGGAAATTACGCTGCTTTCTTCAGTTTTATTCTTGGTTGTCGTTTTAAAAGCAGCACGAAGGCTAGCGTAAGCAGAGTTGTCTCGAGCGACGCTGTCGTAATACTGTGGTTCCAAATGGCGGCGGGTTTCTGCGCGATGCGCGATGTATCAGCGCGTTTATAGTGATACAAACGTAAGGATCGTGTGCAAAGGTAACAACGTGACTTCAGTCTTGCGTTTGCTGAGCGTCCTGATTGAGTTCTATGCACGTCGTCACCGCATAAAAAAACGTGGAGTGCAAAGGCCTTTAAGTGTACACCGCGTGCTTGTGCTAGTCCCTCGTTTCGCTTGACATCTATAATATAATTGTGCTGTGCTGTTCTCCTTTGTCCTCTGAGTTCGGACTTGTGTCTAGTAAGTGAACAACTTAGTGCACTGCACGTTAGGACTGTATAGGGGCATTAAATAAGTAAATGAAAATGGTTAACACCTTATATCTTTTATTAGTAATTGTTAATCGACATTTTAAATTACACTAACAAAATATCTAATTCTTAACATATTATAGTAGTTTATGACATAAGTTATTTTAGGTACGGTTTCGTTCGAAAAGCTCGAAGGAACAGTAATCTATGTACAGACGCCACCCCATCAATCTACTACAATCTGTCAAATTTGTTTAATTAATAGATTTTCAACTTTATCGCTAAAGCATTAGGTTCAAGGTTGATTGGGAAAATTTGACAGTTTCGGGTAGCTTGATGTGGTGGCGTCTGTACTTTGGCTGACAGGCTTTTAGTATTGTTTGTTATTTTTTTTAATTGTCAACTAATTTATTTAACTTAAGTAGTCTGAATCAATTTGTGAGTGTGGTGAAACTTACAGTCGTTCGCAGGTCTGTGGTAACAGGTAACAGTTTGACTTTAAGCTGGCCCAGCTTAGTATGGAGTTTAAATAGAATAAGAAGCCAGCTTATACTGGTTTTGTGACCAGTGACATGCGGCCTTCTCCACAAAATTCTCTTTTGCTATATGCCACACTGACAACTGAGATTGGAGCAGACTTCAACACACGCAGCACATCACGCAGCCAGACATACCGACAGCTACAATAATTACACTGGTTTATCAGGTTTTTGTAGAAAACTATCGAATAACACGGAATCGACTATGGCTAATGCCAAGTGGGCACCTACCTCATAATGATATTATTATAGGTTTACTTACTTAAGTTCTACATTTTATAAACGTTATAAAATACAAAACAAAAATTCTATGAGGAGCCTTCTACCCATTTAATTATTCCTCATATTAATAAATATCTAACAAGGCGGAAAGTTGAAGCGGACCCCTGTAGGGAAATCCAAAAATATTGATGCTCAGAAGATTTAAATACAGGTACAGGATTTAAGGACAGGTATCTTGTTCGAATCTTTTCTTTAAAAAAAAAAGTTGTAGCATCATTAGATATGGTAATTTCCGCCCAGGATCCACTTGCAACTTTCCGCCGTGTTTGTCCATAATCATACTATACCTATGGCACATCAAAACAACAATAGGTATATTTGTCACCGGCAAAGCATATAATTCAGTCATTCTATACAATGATCGTCTAGGCCAGTGTTCCACAAAGTGTGTGCCGCGGTGTACTGTGGTCATTAGTAGGTGTGCCTCGGAAAAATAAGTTTATCTATTATAGTTAAATGGAAAGACGTAAGAAAAATACGTACTTAAACAGCTGCAAAACTTTAATAATAAATGTTGATTAACATACTGTGAAAATTGTTTTTTTTATTTATGGTGTACCTCCAAAATTTTCCGATTTCCTAGATGTACCTTGGAGACAAAAAGTTTGCGGAACACTGGTCTAGGCATTGGATAAAATATTTTATCTATCGTTTATCATTAGACTAGCCTAGACAATGTACTTATACCTACAATGTCTAGGAAATCTATAGGACGGGAAATCTATAGGACGCCTTGAGAAGATCAGGTAAAGCCTAAAATGTAGGTCAAATAAAACGCCTTTTACTTAACTCAAAAAATAGGACAGTTTTAACGTAACATTGTTTATGAAAACAATGTCAAACAATTTTAAACTAATTTTTTAGTTAATTAAAAATGGATAGTAATAAAATGAACATTTTTTTTAAATGAGTGATTATGGCTTCCAAAAAACTGGGCAAAAAGACTGAGAATAAGTGAGACTGTGATATAGGTAAATGATCGCAATACCATAGCTAGGTCACCCCAATCAAATGAATAGGTTAGGTTAGAACTGTGACTAAACGCGCGAGCCGAGCGAGCGTAGCGAGCAGTGCCGCGGCAGCTGCCGGCAAGCACTGCATCCAAGCCGGTTGCATTAAATGTCTTAATTTCATTTCTACTTTACCTGAACGTTCAGGTATTTTATAGAATACCGGATTATATAGATTGCCGATAACATAACATATACCATCATATAAAATTATTATTTTTTCCGTCTCTATTTAATAATAGAAAAAATAATGAACTTTCGAAATTATTTGTATTAAGGAAATGACATACGATTTTTCATAATTTCCTAAGGTTTGTCCTGCAGTGTCACTTGATTTAGAATTATTGATGAATTTGAAGTTAAGTTTTTTAAGTTCCTACAAATATACTACTAGCAAAACATCACAGCTGTTCAAATGTTCGTCTTGTGACAATAAGCTAGGGGACTATTCAGGCCAAACTTAGCATACGCATTACAGTTCAATATGTCAAAAAATGAGTTAAACTGGTACAGACAGAATGCGAACCGGCTGCGGACACCTATTCTAGTTAAATACTTCTCTCAGTGTCCGGAACCTCGTCCGCAACATGCCCGTACCGGTTGGATTGAACAGATCGTAGCATAAGAGCTTATTTTTCGTCTTTGTATCTTAGCCTAGGAACATTCGCGCGAGGATAAGTGAGTTTGTGGATTGTGCCGTATCAGTGAAAACAAGCTGACTACGCTAATGTTGGCACGACCGACGTCATCGTCATCAGTCAGCGGTCGATGATCAGCATGATCAGATCGATCACTGATCATAGTGATCATACTTGAGTGACAAACCTTACAATTAAATAGGTACAATAACTTAGCTACTAGATATCTTTATGCTGTTACTTCTACCATTTTATCCTTGGTAGACACTTCGAAAAATATACAGTTTATGGTTAGTAACACTTATATTAAAATATTTAAAACCTTTTGTAAAACCAGTGTTATTTTGTACACATACATACATATAATATTCATGTTGGATAATATTTTAGCAACCGTGAATAGGGGATGTTCACTATAATTTTGGTCACGAGCTACAATCAAGTTAAAAAAAAAACATCATAAGTATGCACTTTTCAACCAATTTATATACACGCCCCTTATATTTTGCTACGTAGTATTTAACCATCCGGATATAATACTTGCTACATACTAAAGTCAAATTACACATTTACTCGACGTTTTCAGAATAGGATCATTTTTAGGAGACACTGTCGGTGTCTGTGTACCTAAAGCATCGTCCTATTTACATCGCAGTCCTAACAGAATGGGATGGTATCTATCTAATTCAAAAATGTACATGCGCCCGACCGAATCAGAAGACACTCTGCCCTAGCCTACATTATTGGCAGTATATTTTTAAGGCGAAGCGATCAATTCGTAGTCATCGGCGTGCGCGGCGCCCGGGTCGAGCCCTCACTGCGGCGAGGCGTTCAGGTCGCGGAGTCGCAGGTGGTCGACCAGCGGGTGCGTCTCGTCCGCTCTCCGCTCATCGGGCCACTTCACAACAACGTTGGTGTTGGCGGGCGGGAGCGTGACGGGCGGCTCCACCACGACGGGCAAGCCGCCCTCGCGCTCCGTGAGTATGTGGCCGAACAGCGCCCCCACGCGCCGGTACATCAGCTGGGGCACCTGTGGCGCGGTGACTTCTCCGTCAATGCTGTCCGCCGCCGCACGCAGCCCGCCGCCCAACTGTGCCACCACGATGATCGGCGGCGTCTCCTGCGGCGGCACCACGTCATTCAGCGCCCTCATGGGGATGGGCGCAGGCGTCTGCGTCGCCACACAGGTCGACGCTCCGTTGATACGCGCGTTCAAGCTCTCCAGCACTGTGATCAGCTCGTATAGGCGATCGTCACATAGGACAGGATTATCTGTAATGAAATATCCTATACTTGTAGTGGCAACGGGACAAAAAATATCTTCCGCTAGCTTCTAAGTTATGAATAACGCTTTGAGCCATGAGCACATGCACTTAAAGGTATATTAAGTGCTAATAGAGTCCAAACCAACATGGAAGTGAATTCGCAAGAGCTAAATAGTTCGTTAGAGCAGTTACACAACTACAGGTTGCTAATTTTTATTCTAACAGTTCATGTTAAGTTCGCATTGCTTTTATTTTCATATCCGCCAACAGCATTGCATGCAAGCCAGAAAATATAGTTATTTCTAATTATTATTATTCTCTGTCACATTCTTTTGTCAATGATAAAATCCTTACTCTATTAAAAACTATACGTACCTTGGAGGTAAATCTTTAAAACGCTAGGAACTCCATTAATAGTACATCGAGATTTTGATACAACGTCGTAGTTAACTGTCTTAATTTGATTAAACGACAAATCAGCGATACACAGTGACGGCAACCCATGGAAGTCTTTATCAAGCAGAGTGATATTGTTATGATGGGCTATCAATTCCTCAAGTGATGGCAAAAATGTCTGGAAACAAAAACAGAATTCATAATTCAAAAAGTGTATGTTTAGTACATCGCTTCAGCTGTAATACTTTCTAGTCTTTTTACAAATGATTTAACTCGCAAAAGCTCGCTAAGCGTTACAAGAACACTTATTGCTCCAGTATTTGAACAAACCTTTGATGTTTCTTCCAGTGTTGTTATTTGGTTATGGGACACGTCAAGCAATCTTAGATCTTCGAGGCCTATGAGGTCATCGGGCGAAATTAGCTGTAGTTGATTATTGCTTAGGTTAAGTCTCAGGAGACCATGCAAGCCCATCAGGGCACCGCCCAAGCTAAGGATTCGATTATGATCTAGTCTTAGTTCCAGTACACGGGTTTCAACGTCCACTAAATTCTGTAAATTAATTCATAGAATGGGTAATATTAAATTATTTAATAGAAAAACGGTGAATTTGGTATTTTTTGTAAATTATTTACCTCCATGTTGCCTGTGATAAGACTTATCCTATTGTGGGAAAGATCAATTACAGATAACCTTTTTAAGCCTTTGATTTCTTGCAGAGAAAATTCTGTCATGTAGTTGTGAGTTAGATTTAAATATCGCAACGACTTCAAACTTCTTAAGGAACCATTTAATGATTTGAGTTGATTGTAGGCAATGTCCAGTTCAGCCAACTTCTCTGCTTCCGTGAATTCGTCCTCCGCTAGCTAAAACAACAAAAGACGTTGTTACGAAACAGTAACCTGGGGGAATAGGATTTAACACAATCATCATTCAGACGAAAGACGCCCACTGGCCTACTGGCGCTGATGGCCTTTCCCAAGCATAGCTATCAACGCTTTTCACCGGATCGTTGAAACATTTTGCAGTAACGCTATTGTTGCAGCGGAGCTTAACGGCTCCGTACCCTGCCCACTGCCACTTTTAATTTTCGTAGTTCTTTTTTCTGTTCTTTAGGCAATGTCAACTGGTAACATTATGCGTTACTTTCCGAACACAGCCTGCTAGAGTCGGATACGACAATTAAACGCTTCCTGGAAGTAGGATCTACGTTCTGTAACCAAACTGGACAGTTGTTCAAAGGAGTCTAAACGCTATCGTCAATGACACTTCAAATATACTAACGCTTTCAATTTTGTTGAATGATAGTCCTATCCTCATTAATCTTCTGGATTTCTGCAGTGCTCCATCTAGCAACTTTATATTATTTCCGTAGAAGTACAGCGACTCCAATGAGGGCATTTGTTTCAAATCTTTCGGTAAATTTTGTAATTCATTGTGGGCAGCATGGATGAGAACGATCCTTTTCGCTTTCTGAAACAAAAAAAAATGATGTTAAGGTAATTCGCCCTTTTCAATGTTGAATTATTATTGTGTGCTGTAGGTATGCTTACGACTGGCAATTCGTTGTCAATAGATTTTAAGTTATTGGCATTGATGAATATCCATTCCAAGTCATCCAAATCTCTTAGAGCTCCATTCAGTGAACTAAGCTTGTTTATTCCAAGATGAACGTGCTTCAATGCTCTGGGTACTGCATCCCTTTCGATTTTAGATATTTGGTTATCTGCTACCAGCAAGTGTTCCACTTCCTGTATGTCCTATGGAAATGAATTTAAAATGTTTATCGATTAGTACCTACTACAACGCAAACGACTACGTGCTTACCAATGTCTATAGAGTCATTACCAAGATGGATAAGAACAGTAATAAAGCTATTTTGCCTACAAATTTCAAATCCTGGACAAGGGTCATGAAAAACGCTGCAGGAGAGAGAGGCTACAGTAAACAAAAAAACCCACTAATCATATTAATTTCAAATACACGCTGTTGCATTTGGGGCTATCGCCAACACATTATGTTTCTATTTATAGAACACAGATAAAAAATATGAATGACTGCTACTATTATTATACTTGTGGTGAAAGTTTTTTTAAATAGTTACAGATTTATTTCCTTACCCTGAAATCATCTTCGGTGAGCTTCGTGATTTTATTTCGGCAGAGATCGAGGGTCTTCACGTGCGGCAGGTGCTGGAGTACATGCCTCGGCATCTCAGTCAATGAGTTGTCAGCCAGGCTGAAGTAGTCCACTAAATCCAGTTTGGTGAAGACACTCTCTTTCAACTCACTGAAATAAGGAAAGAGAATAATGATGATTTTATACAAACAGATTTTTGAAATTCAGGTGCTAAAAAGTGATGTAAATATTCATAAAAGTCGGAAAACAACGCGTCCATACGCAGGTCCTGTACATCTGCATTGTCGTGCATAACCCGGCTGTAACTGCAAAATCTATAGTTCTGACTACAATAAAAAGACAAGTACCTAGGCAAGTTCATAATTTGGGATTTACCGTATTGTTGCTTTAGGCGTCACGTGATATGTACCATATTGACTATTTGTATTGAGTTAATAATATTACGTTATTGGGAACTCAAAACAAATAGTAAACAGGGTAAATATTTTAAATATTATTGATAGTGTTAGTGACCATGTCAGTTCACAAACTTTTACGCGTTATGTAGTTGACATTTAGTAAGAAAACATTGCTGACGTCACACATTATGCCATTATTTCTTTTTTCTTGTAAGTTACAACGCAATAGATATGAATGAATAAAGACAAAGCTCTTTAAAACTGCGATATTATGTCATATTATAGAGAGCGTACCTACCTACCCATATATTTTGTCAATGCTGCGACTCTTCTTCGTGTAACCAGGTGACACGACAAAATTCTTTTAGTCGTTCTAAACCAATTGTAATTTATTATTGTATTTGCAATGTTATTTCTTAATTGTATTATAAGGATTAACTTTTTATTGAAGCAATTTTTTTTAAAATTCAATAAATGGCTTTGTCGCTCAGCGACCACATAGCCCAGAAGCTATTACTTAATAATTAAAACAATAAAGCTAACCCCTGTTGAGAAACATACCTATCTCACGCGAGCGCAGTCATCAACCGAAGGGTAAATATAATTCTTGAGACAAATATAACTTTTTATCTTACTTGATGAGCGCAGAGACTATTGTATCAAATAATGTTGTTTACAAATATGATAGTTCTATCAATTTGTGAACATAATCCACACTGGTTCCTAACATCACTATCATAGTTAATATAAAAGCGTTTTAAGTAAATTATTTCCTTTATTTATTTTTACACACATTAAATACATTTTTAAATATTCTAATATAAAGCAATATATAAAAATATTAAAAATATTAGACCACCAGCATCGGGAGCAGGGTCCGAGCTACCGGTTGTCAGGGCTCTTGAGAGAGGAACCTCCTAACAATACGCGCCGTGTTCAGAAGTACCTACCTACTGCTTTCTGAATCAAGTCCTTGATGCAGCTGCCAAGCGAGAGCCTCCTCAGATGTTGGTCGAGGCTATTATTAAGCCATTGGCCGACACCCTATCGACACAATAACTGCTGTACTCACGTCCCTCACGTCGACAACCTCGCGAGCCAGGTGCTTTCACGAGGTTCTCGTCATGCGGAACAATTATATCAACAATCATTGCGCGACGCTCCCCGCTCCTTCCACAAGTTTGTACGTCAAAGTAAGTAAGTAAGTTGCTGGTGGATTATCCCGGCAACGAGGTTGTGTCTATGCAAATACTCTGCGTTAGCCAAACGAGAAACGCCCGGGTGTTTCCACTGCGAGGATCGTCCGGAGGACACGGTGGAGCACACCGTGGAGGTCTGCCCCGCTTGGGCGGAGCACCGCCGTGTCCTCGTAGCGGCGATTGGCGGCGGCGATCTCTCGCGTCCGGCCTTGGTTCAAGCCATGGTCCGGAGCGAGAGGGAATGGGAAGCCGTCACCTCCTTCTGCGAAGCAGTCATGCTAGTGAAGGAGGTGGCGGGACGTGAGAGGGAAAGAACCTCACGTCCCAGTCGCCGCGGGAGACGCCCTGGGCATTGGGGGTCACGTGGTGGCTCCCGGCCTCCGTAGGCGCGTGCCTGTGGACGGCGAGTTATGGGCTAGCTCGCCGTCCGGCCGTCTTATGACGACAGGCCGTGTCGACGGCGCGTTCGTGTTCCACGTGCGCCTCAAAGAAATGTCAGCAAATAAGTAGGGGTCCGCAAGGGCCGATGCCTGCCAGGGCTGCGGGACTGTTCGAAAGAGATACCGTGGCCCTGGAACACAAAGGGCAAAGAAGGAACATGGATGGGTTTTAGTCAGTACAAGTCTGACACTCCCTTCCGCTCCGCCCAGAGTGGGGGGGGTCATTTGATGATTTCCCATCCGGAAAAAAAAAAAAAAAAAAAAAAAGCCAAACGAGAACACCCAGAAATAATTTATCGGATTCATTCATCCGGACGCCTTTTCCCAACTATATTGGGGTCGGCTTCCAGTCTAACCGGATGCAACGGAATACCAGTCTTTTACATGGAGCTACTGCCTATCTGACCTCCACAACCCAGTTAGTACTGGGTAATACGATACCCCTTGGTAAGACTGGTTGTCAGACTTTTTGGGCCACTGACTACATAACGACTGTCAAAGATCTACAAATGACAGCCGGTACCAACGGCTTAACGTGCTTTCCGAGGCACGGAGGTAACTCGATATGTAATGGGCGGTCACCCATCCACAGACCAACCTAGGCAACCATGACTTAACCTAAAGATCGATCCGAGTAGCTGTTATTATTTAGCCACGAGCTCCTCGCCCATTCTCGACATTATTCATTATTATCTTTTCTTTGGCCTTCCTCTCGCTCTCTATCCATCAACATTCACATTCATTACTCTTTTAGTTACATACGTTTCCCCCCTTAAAATCACATATCCATACCAATACAGACGAAATCCCTTCAATATTTCTGTAACAGGCGCCACTTTCAAACTTCCTCTAATATATATTCTTTCCTTACTTTTCCTACCGGATGTGTCGTGTGACAATAATTGAGAGAGATGGATGATCCATCTCAAAATTCTCATCTCCGCTACATACAATTCCGATTCATACAGTACAACAGGTGTAATCACTGACTTCTACCCTTTAACTTGAATCTCAAAAATCCGTGGGTCGCAAATTGGTCCAGTGCCTGTTGTCATTTTATCCATCCTGAGTTGCTGAGTTCATTCGGTGCGTTACGTCTCGGTCTACTTCGCCATACTTTTGGACAACCGACCCGAGGTACCGGAAGTCGAAGCAGATCGGATGGGCCTTCCGGCAAGAGTTATAGGCACTGGACTGGAGAGACCCAGGCTGCAGCAAAGGTTAGTTTTCAATATTTAACGAATAAAAGACAAACAAGTAAATTACAGGAATTGCGATTTCTTATAAAAGTACCGTCATAATTGTTATGACAATGCGGGTCAGATTGTTTATAAAAAAAATATAGTAAGTATATTTGAATCTAAAAGTACGTCAGTATTGACATGTGCATTGCGTTTATAACAGACTTCAAAAGGAGGTGGTTATTAGTGCGTCTGATTATTTTGTTCTTTTTTTTTTGTTTTTATGCTCAGCGATATCTTCGCCACTTTTGAACCGATTTTGAATTTTTTTTTTTGTTTGGAAGAATATTACCAGGTCTCGTTTAAATTTGGTGTAGATCTGATAATAATCTTCGGAGATATACAATGGAACTCTTCAATAACAGACAGCAAATCTGCCCTGATCTCTGCAATAGCTTGGATGTTAATTGTTTACACAATATCGTAAAATAACGCCTGTATGCTCTGAGAGGGTACTCAGATGTGTAAAGTACACTCAGATTTCGAAAGTTAGGTATGTTAAGTTCCATTTTATTGGGGATAAAATGCATAGCAAATATTTTTGTATAGGATATTAAAACTTTTTTTCTTTTTTTCTTGACGTGCCTAGAAAAATGTTTATAAGAACAAAAGTATTATTTACAAAGTGTATAATATGTTTTACTGTTGTGTATCGTATTTAAAGCGTAGGGGCAAAGGTAGCTCCCAATATCGAAGCGTAATCTTCGTACTATGGCTACGAAAATTCTCTAAAAACCCAAAAGCGGCACAGCGAGGCCGAGTGGTGAATGCAGAAACATGGTGGAGGACACACAGATAGTATTTAGACACTTAAGATTTTTATTATTATACATAATTTAATAAATAATAGTACTTGAGTAACTGTTATCAGTTATAAAACAGTACGTTATTTGAGAAGATTTTAAGTCGAGACGGTGAAAGACATGGTGTCGCTGAGGGTACATAATGGAGCTTAGACATCAGGCTAATAGATCTGTAAGTTAGCTATATCTTCCATTTTTCCTTTTTTATGTAATAAAATAATAGTTGAGGAAGTCCACTGATGAGGTATATATTCTGTGCCCAGAATTAAGTTGATAGTTATGTTATAGGGTAACATGCTACTTCAAATGATCCTATAAGCAGTTCGTTTGATATGCTGTTACTTCCTGGCGGTTTTTCTCTCTTCTGTGATTTTATTGCCTTATCGATTTCATCTCTATAAGGGTATCCTGGATTTTTGCGTTCTTGCGTTGAGTGTAGCTATATTTAGTCTAGTGTCTATAAGATAGATTTTGGTAAGTGGTTTTTTGGATCTATTTAGCTCTTGAGAGGTAAAACAAGTAGGATTTCAAAGCAACTTCTCAACCATAGACCACGTCCACATTATTAAACAGGTCATACAGAAATGTAGTGAATACGGTATTTCTTTCTATCTAGCTTTCGTGGATAAGGCATTTGACTCATCAAAACAACGAACATATATTTACGCCTGATTACCAACATATACAAAAGCATTAAAGCAAAAACATGAACTGAAAGAGAAGGGAATATTTTCCGAAAAAAAGAGGAATTAGGTGATCCTATGTGACCCAAACTTTTTTCAGAAGTCTTTAACATATTTAGACGACTCGAGTGGGGTAAGCACTAAGCACGGTTTAAATACATATAAACGGAGTAGAATTAAACCATCTAAGATTTGCAGACAATTCTTCAGAGATCAGAAGATGCAAGAACCTTACCAGAGAGGGTAAAACAGTTTGTGTCCTTAATAGGTACTGCAAAAAAATAATTTATGACAATCCTCGGAAATATCCCAATAACTATCAGCAGCACCAAAATGAATATGTGGTAGAATACACGTCTTTCGAACAATTCATATCTTTAAAACACCTAACAAATAAAGAAATAAATAACAGATTAAATCTAGCATGGAAAAGATACTGGTCCCTCAAGGGAATTATGTAGAAAAAAATAAATACCTCTCTAATATCAATAAATACCTCTTAAAGCTAAGCTAAAAAAGCAATTTGATTCGTGTATTTTACCTGTCATGACGTATGGATGCCAAACATGAAGCCTTACCAACCTTTATATACGCAAACTAGAAAACTGTCAACACAGCATAGAATGCAACAAACTCAACATTAAAATTAAAAGTAAAATAAAACTAGATACTATAAGAAAGTCAACAAACCGAACTAAAATTACTGATGTTACTTACTGTATTAACAAACTTAAATGGAGGTAAGATGGCCATAAGTTTTGGAGTAAAATGTAGAAATAGTCTAAGAACGTAGCAGAGTGGTGCCTAAGACATTACAAAAGAAAGAAAGGGAGACAGCATCGTAGATGGTAGGATAACATTAAAAGAACAGCAGGTACTACTTGGATAAGACAAGCACAGAACCGTACACAGTGGAAAGCTCTAGGGAAGGCCTATGCTGGCAAGCAAGACAATCTGCAGTTACCGGTGTCAAATAACTAAATAGAAACCTAATGTAATAGATTAAGTAAAGTTATTGTAAGATTGTTAAATAAAGGCTATAAATAAATAAAATGAATAAAATGTGAGGAGGTCAACGTTCCGGGGTTATCAATGCAGGGGCGGCGCCAAACGGTCGCATGGACGCCCGACGAGCCGCCGGCGCCGGCGTCGCCCGCACCATGCGTGCGCGCACCACCACGCATCGATGCACCAACGCATCGTCACACTTTTTGACACAAATGAATGGCAATCAGTCAATCACATTAGTTATCTGTGCGACTGGCTCAATTAAAATAAAATATGATTATGTATTTGTCATATTACGTTAGCCTGTCTGCCTACATCGCAGTGGTATCTGCGAACCCTCTGTGATTTCCCACTTAGGATGACGTAACACTGTTAGATTATAACCAAAGGTCCGATTGCCGTTTGACCTGTCGTTTGTTTTCCTTAACACAGTAAACTAAAACTTTCTCGAATGTTTAGGTATTGTTTATAATGTTTTACATGTTCGTTGTTATTATGATTCTAATTAGTTCCTGTTTCTGTCGCCTGGGACCAATCCTTCGCTGTTGTTTGATAGACTTCCCATATGTCATATTTTATTAATGAATTGGTTTTTAGCTAAACAAAACACTCTACCCACTGTTTTCCTGATAGGTAATAAATAAACAAAACTAACTCGGCACTACCTTGGCATTTGATACGAGACTTTAAGTACACAGGAGTTTCTTGACCAAACCCGAAAGTAGGTACAAAACTTGAACCAGAAAGCAGAGTAAATCCCCGATGTTTGTAATATTATTAAAATAATTGGCACAACGAAGAATATCCTCTGTTTTATTGCATCAACCTATAGGTACCTATCTGACTTTATTACTCTTAATTACATAGGTACAAGAATACGGTCGAATTGAAAAGAAATATGGCTCTCACAAAACTGACAGCGATACACCATTATAAGGATCGTAACATTAACAATCAAAGAGTTTGACATACATAAGTAGACTCAGGAAAAACGGTTGAGTATATTTTGATCTAGGTACTGCACCGAATACCCAAACAGAATAAGAAATGAAACGAAGACTTAGGAATCGCAAATAACAATTTGACCAAGGACTTTATTGTAAGATTGTTAATTAATTAATTCCTTTAACCTGCAGCGGACATTACGTAGACTGACTTCATTGAACGAAGGATTCATTGAATCCCGTTAAAATAAAAGACTACAGAATACTAGTACCGCTACGGATAATAGCTTTGTACTTCGTAGATCGTACCAACAGGACAAACATACCCCCTAAAACGAATCAATTGCATGTTTTATTAAGTAAAAACTGAACATTTTCTATATAACAGCTAACGAGGAAAAGAATGTCCAAGACCTTTTTGCATTTTCAAAGTACATCATCTAAAAGATAAAAGATTAAGTACCCATCTTATGGACGTGACCACGAGTCCGCTCCTTGTTGAGTCGAACGATGCATAATTGACGTTCTCGCTTAGGCCAAAGGGTAATTAAATTACAAAACGAGACCAGCATATATACAATTAAACGAAGCGCTAGGCTCGGCTGACGAACAAAGCGTGATTGCACATATCATCGAGCGAAAATATAATATAACGGTAGCTTTTGAAGCTTTTTTATTCGACAAAGATAATAACTAAAATGACTACTCGTATTATCCCTTATACTTCTTAAAAACTGAAAGAAGGTCAAGCAGGAACGGGAGAAAATGGACTCACCAGACCTTTACCCAGAAGGAGGACAGTTTTTATCGGCAGTTTTATCCCACTGCTGGGTAAAGGCCTCCTTCGTGGCTTATCATTGGCCTTCTCCGACCAATCCGTTAAGAATGAGTCCAGATCTTCACGAACGTTTCTTGGGCCTGCCTCGGTCACCTCGGCTGTCATCTGGCACCAACTGTGTGACAATCTTTGCCCATCTGTCCGACTTCGTCCTAGAAACGTGACCCGCGGAGTCCCATTTTAACTACGCAGACTTATCACCAACATCGGCGATACCTGGACCGTATTAAGATGTTACGCATTCGATTGATGAGGTCAGATATACCTAGAGGTTTTTGAAAGTCTGAGCGTTTTTGAATTAGCTGATTTAAAGTAGAAAGAAGGAGGTCGGTGATAGAATAATTCACATGGCAAATCTGATTTGGGAATTTGCCTGCTTGTAATATTGAATTAAATAAGTTAGTGAGGTGTGGGAGCAAACCAAATTTCAGGGTTTCGGTGGTAATGCCATCCTCGTCAGGGCTTTTATCATAGAGCATTGTCTTAGGCACTCGGTCTACCTCGTATACCGTTATGGGAGGGATGTCTTCTGGGCAGCTCTATCTGTTTTCTGATTCTATGCTTGAAATATCTGAACAAAGAGAATAATTCAAACAGTAGAATTCGGTACAAATATCAATTATTATTTACCTCTTGTGTACTGATTGATTCATGTGTGTCCAGTAAACTAATAGTCGGGTCCGGGAGATTCCCTAACTAAACCTTTTGCTTCTTTTTAGGAACGGTGATCTTCTAATGCTACTTTAACTCAGTGGGTATTTAAGTTCCTTATCTGTCTGTTTTAATTGCTCTTTTAACAAGTTTGTCTATTGTTTATCTCTAAGATAGTAAATACGATAAATAACGGTTAACGAAATGAGAGCTTTTTGAATGGCCGTTTAAAAATTGTGTCTATATTTACATTATGTTCTAGAAGAAGCAAACGCCTACGAGATACACAGCTACGTGTATGAAATCATTCAATTCTGTAGCAGTGTTTGTAGGGCGCTGTATCTGTTGTATTTTTTGCAATAAATTGCTATCTATCATTATTTATTTACATAATGCGTGCTTATATTTATATCGTTTTAATTCATTTCTGCTTCATTTATTGCACATACTCGAAGCATATAAATAACATTTTTATAAATTTTAATATTAATAGCTTCTAGCAGTTAACAGTGTCCAGAAGGAAAGGCTTCTGGATCAAGCCCTTGATGAAACTGCCTAAAACCTCCTCAGGTGTTGGTCGAGGCTACTGTCTAATATGCGATAAGCAGTCAGGACTGTCGGCAGTATGATTGCTGTATTCACATCCTACATAACGACAACCTTGTGAGTCAGGTCAGGATACTTGATTTGCTCTTGAAATCTTGTGTCAACAGTACAACGTTAACACTATGAACATTTTTAGTATTTTTTCTACGATTAACTTATTAAAAAAAAATATGAGTGTTACATTAGTAGACCCAAATATTGTCATTTAAGAAGACGCTTGCCAAAAAAACATGTTCGTGTGAGTTATAAAGTGGAACCGGCCCCCAAAATTAACCATAATTTCATTAGGTGCTCTAAATTCAGGATAGTTTTTGAGTCATTCTGAACTTTAGAACATAACTTGGGACGAGATGACTGATTAATTCTTAAACTATAATTATATAAGTAATGAAAGGCAATGACCATATTCTAACACTATTCAATCTAGTTGTGTGCACTAAGTTCTCTCATGGCACCCCTCCTGACCTTTTAATATATGTTAAATAAACGTTTGCAAATGATACTACGAATGCGAGACTCCTATCTTTAGCTATAGGTTATGTTTATTAAGATATGTAAGTACAAGGAAATAGGTGAGTCCTTATTTCGCAGATGGAACGAGGGCTTTGTTCTTTTTGGACTAAAGCTTCACAAACACAGAATATCTCTTTTCCTTCTCTCGTATCGGTAAGATGGTAGTGAGAATAACCAGAAGTACAGCTGTTTCACCAGCACTACATTTTAATCATCAGTCGTGGGCTATTTTAACATAACATCACGCCTGTAATCTCGTGGAGGAGCTCGTGGCTAAACAATAACAGCCGCTCGGGTCGATCTTTAGGTTAAGCCCTGCTTGCCTAGGCTGGTCTGTGGATGGGTGACCGCCCATTACATACCGAGTTTCCTCCGTGCCTCGGAAAGCACGTTAAGCCGTTGGTCCCGGCTGTCATTTGTAGATCTTTGACAGTCGTTAGTGGCCCAAAAAGTCTGACAACCAGTCTTACCAAGGGGTATTGAATTACCCAGTACTAACTGGGTTGTGGAGGTCAGACAGGCAGTCGCTCCATGTAAAATACTGGTATTCAGCTGCATCTGGTTAGACTGGAAGCCGACCCCAATATAGCCGGGAAAAGGCTAGGCAGATGATGATCACGCCTGTAATCTCCGAAGTAGGTGAGTTAGGCAGAAGTGTACCTAATAGTACTACCACATTATACTAATTTTGTTTAAGTTCCATGTAATATTGAACGAGCCTATTGCCATCAACTGGTTGGACTCCAAAGCTGTAAAAAAGAAGATCTCCTAGCAAACAATGGTTTAAAGCCAGTCTCCATCAAAAGTAATCTTCGGTATGAATATAAAATGAACCTTAGTCTTCTTCATCGAACTGGAATCTAAAAGAATATAGGTACCGAATTTGAATTATCGAAGGTTATCCAGGCAATTAGCATGACATGTCAGTCCGTAAATATCCACTTCTCGACAAGTGCCTCCCATTGACGGAGACGATGACCAATCAAAATGCTACAATTATGTCGCAAGGCGGATTGGTGAGCAGACCGAGCAAAGTATTGTTAAATGCAAACTAGCATACTGCCAACTGCTAGACCTGGTTTTTTTCAACACAGCTGTGATCAAATAAGAAAGTTCTGTAGAAGACTAAATGAAGATGGATGTTTAGTGTGAAATACGACATGGCTGCGAACAAGGAAAACTCTGGTATAACATATAATAGTTTTATGTGAAAGAAAAGAATAATGTGCTGATACGGCCCAAATGTCGTGATGTTGCAGGTTCAATTCTGGGCAGGTACCAATGTGACTTTTTGAATTTTTGTTTTCTGTTTAGTACTTATTTTGTTATTTAGCGAGACTTTCGAATTTGAATAAAATAACTAAATACATTATTAATTAAAAACTATTAAATAACCTAAACTAACAACAAACTACAAAAGGGCATCAAAAAACTCCTCCTCAACGCTGTCAGCTGGTAATGTGCCCAAGAGACTGGCGGCGTTGCCACGTTGTATGGCAACACTTAGCCTCTGGCCAAAGTAAAAGCCAGCCCTTGGGTCACGGGAAGCGTCAACTAGGTGTTTCGAAATTTCCTTAAACAGGCTATAAGCATTCGGACCCCACGATCCCAGAATTTCAACCCCAAACGGCTCGAAAATATAGTTACCACAAAGGTTTCTATATTTACGCCGCTTGAGGTTCTCTGCAGCCGCAGCGGCAGCGCCAGCACAGCACGACGAGCTTGGAAGATGTGATGGCGCAAGAGTATCGACGCATGTTGCGTCCCACACTAAAAGCCTACCCATCTTCCAAGGAAACAACGACATGCCGTCCGGTCTCTTGCCATCGTCGCGTGCCAAGCCATGGGGTTCTAAAACAGCTGGACGCCGACGGTGACAAGAGCTCGTCGGATGATGTTGTTTATGTTCGCGTGCCGTGCAAAACGGCTCGCACTTCGGCTGCATGACAGGCCGTGGTAACCGAGGTTGTTGACAGCTTCACCACAGTGACAGCGATGAGGAGAACAGCAGGCAGCACCAAGGCGTGAAGCAGCAGCGAGGCGGAAGGTCGTATCGTCGAACAATGTGCCTATGCTCGACGACGGCAGTGCGTGAAGCCAAAGAGCCGACTCCCACTCACCCACAGCTAGTAGGCGCGCACGCTCAGCAGTAGTAGCAGACGTGTTCAGTAGATTGTTCTGAACTACTCTGCAGAGCGGCTCGTCCCACCGTCTCTGGGAAAATGGATGGTCGGGTCCTTCAGTATTCGGGCAAGCGAGTTTCCAAGCATCGATAGCCTCGGAGAAGCACGGCACTTCAAAATCAACCAGTGTGGAAGCCAGGATATTCCTGATTAATTTCTTAGTGCCGTGGACCGAGGATATGAAGGCCGGTAAACTAATACTGGAAATTTTGCGGACGCCGAGTCCTCCCATGCGAATGGGAAGAGTAGCTTGTGCCCAAGTTCGGACGTCCAAAGCCACATTTAAAATTGATGATATTGTTTGTCTGATAATTTGATCTATTTTGTCCAAAAGGTGATTGTGCTTCCATAAAGGGGAAGCACGAAGGAAATATGTTAATTTTGGGCCGAAACAGCAGTAACGAATTATTGTGATGGCCGATTGTATATTAATTTGGAGCAATCTTTCCGAAACATCATATCATCATTCTTTTTCAATTCATATGTACTTTGCAAATTTATTTTGGACATCACTGACATCAGTGAAGGACAACATCGTGAGAAAACCTGGACTTATAATTAATATAAGTCAGAAATCGCCAACCCATCTTGAGCAAGCGTGGTTATCAATGCTCGTGCCATATCTGTATCAAAAGAGGCCCTTGTCCAGCAGTGGGACAGTAATAGACTGGTATTATTATACAAGATGTAAACGGACCCTTTACAAAGCCGTCAACCAAGCATTCTGTACACCAAATTAAGTAACTCTACGTAAAAATTAATGCTGGGTAATGACTTTTTTTTTGGGTGAAATTCACGTTTTACGGTAGGACTGTAGCGCACTCAAGACATTGTACTGCTGGATGCATTGAGTAGTGCAGGAGTCTTGGAGGTGTTGAAAGTAAAGTTATAACATTAAAAAATTGGATTTAAAAAAAAAACCTTGTGTAAAAGTTGAAACTTTGACCCCCAATATAACTAACTAGAAGGTTTCAGGACGGGGGAGAACAAGTGCCTTACGGCTTGGTCTTTTTACATCCCTTATTACGGTCCCAAATAAACTAGGTCATGCAGATGTTTATATCAGCAACGACTACAGAAGCCAGTAGTACTAATATGTAGCAACCGTACCGGCACAGTCAGCGCTGATCACAAATTCAGCTATGTAAGGCTTTGTTAGAACATTTGTCATTGATGGTATTATAAGCTATTGTAGGCTAGTTATAGGAGCTCGTGGCTAAATAATAACAGCCGCTCTGATCGATCTCAAGGTTAAGCCGCGCTTGCCTAGGTTGGTCCGTGGATGGGTGACCGTCCATTACATATCGAGTTTCCTCCGTGCCTCGGAAAGCACGTTAAGCCGTTGGTCCCGGCTGTCATTTGTAGATCTTTGACAGTCGTAACAGTCAGTGGCCCGAAAGTCTGACAACCAGTCTTACCAAGGGGTATCATATACCCATGTAAAATACTAGTATTCAGCTGCATCCGGTTTGACTGGAAGTCGACTCCAACATAGTTGGGAAAAGGCTAGGCAGATGATGGAGACTAGTTACAGCACAGGTTATAGCCAGTTTTAAGTCTTAACTAAGATGATGCACTTTTAGATAGTGCAGTACTGAGGGAATCACGTACAATTTAGTGAATTAATAATTCTGAATTGGTAAAAATATACTACATAATGAAACAAATTTCTAAATAATGCAATAGGTAGGAACCAAATTGAGAATTCGAAAAGCTTTGGGAACGTATATCTGAATTGGTACATTATAAAGTTATTTAAAAAACAAATCTTTTACCACATAACCTACAAAAAAGTTCCTGAGAGATGAGGTAAACCGCTGCCTCCTGGATATAAACTCCTTCATATTATCTACGTCTAAAACAGAACCGATTATCCACCATATCACGTCAAATCGATTGCTGGGAACAGGTAGATTAAGGTCAAGCGCTAGGGTAGCCCACGAAATTAAAATTTTCTTACGTTTTTTGCAATTTACAGGTCAGTGTCGGGTCCTATGTTGATTAACGTATAATTCGCGACCGTAACAAATATAGCTTTACAGAGTTATAATGACCAGCGGTGGCCCAGTGGTGGAGACCCCGACTTACGAGCAGTAAGTCGTGGGTTCGAACCCAGCCAGGCGCATTACTTTGTGTAAGTTATTTCATCACCACTGCTCTCAAAACCGTGAAGAAAAACATCGTGAGGAAACCGGCATGTCCTAGAACCAAAAATTCGAAGACATGTGACATCTACCAACCCGCACTGGGACCGCTTATGCTTATTATGAGTTATAATGATTAAAATCATCAATACAACTTCAATGGTCATTTCATGTAAAAAGTTATTCAATAGGGTTATATAAACTTAGAGGCTTGTATTGATAATTTATAATTACGTAACTACCCGTACATACGTGTTACAGTTCATATTTTGTTTAACATACCTACAGCCTGAAACTGACCTGCAAATTGCAAAAAACCTAAGAAAAATTGAATTTCGCAGGCGCTGTCGCTTTCACCTTAAGAAAAGAAATTAAATGCCACTTTGTCCAACTGGTGTAACAAACTGGTGGGGCAGAGTGGCATGAATGTACTACTGTTACAGTTGTAGTTTCATGAAAAAGTCCCATTACCTCAAAAGCTAAGTATCAAATCTAATAACTAATCTTATCTTCAAACAAATTTTCGGGGAAAGATCTTTTTATGTTCGAGGAATATGACGGAATGAAAGTTTTGAGTATGAATGTGGAGACCTATGGCAGTACTGCTGGGGAAGATCAGACGGCACGGTTGGCGCAGTGTTGAGCGATTGACTGCTGCGCTGGGTGTCGATTCCCACGCGGAAGAAATACAAGGTGTAAACGGACCTTTCACGAAGCCGTCAACCGAGCATTCTGTACATCAAACTAAGTAACGTCTACCCAAAAATTATTGCTGGGAAAGGGAAAGAACTTTTTTTTCAGGTCATTAATCACGTTTTACGATAGGACTCAATATAACGCACACAAAAAATTGTGCATTGAATGGTACAGGGGTCGTTGAGGTGTTTAAAGTAAAAATATAACATTACAAAACTTGTATTTAAAACAAAGCTTCTCAGGAGAAATTCATTGAGTGGGGCAACGTTGTCTAACAAAGATGTCTGTGTGCAAGATGTACAGCTTGAAAAAGGGTGACTATTAAGATGATGTGTAATAGAGAGAAGTATGGACAAAAACATACTGCGCTGACCCCAAATTGGGGGATCATTGAGATATGGAAAGGAGAGTTATGATGAGAGTGGGGATTAATCTACTCTCATCATAATTTCATAAAGTTTCACAACTCAGAGAAGTAAGAAGAGAAGAAATAATTTATGGGAAATTAATACGAGATCATTTATAAGTGGCGCCAGTGACGGCAAAATTGAAAGAAAATTGGTTGTCTATGTAGGCAAAGGCATACAGCTCCATTAAGTGTTTACCCCTCCAAAAGACATGTGCGTTCAAGTCAATGATAGACCCAAGTCGGTTTATCTATTTTGCAAAAACGTTTTATTATAATTAATTTATTGTAATAGTGAATAAATAATTTATAGTTAGTATTTTTATTTTAAATCTGGTTTTAATATTGTTTTTCTTTTAATAAAATGTTAATATTTTCATTCTTGCGTATAACAACAAGCAAAGTAGATTGATCATTCATCGAATTAGTAACTACCTAACTGCCTTGGTTAGTAAGAGCTTGCGGTAATCCAAGGATAACCAATGATTCGATAGTCCGAATCTCGTTCAGGCATAAGAATACTTTTTGTATTATTCTTAAGGATGGGTAATTTGTATATCTTTGAATTGCAAAGATGTTGTAGGAAAGTTAATTTTAATACAACTGGGGTAACTTAGCCGTTTTAAGTGAACGTATACATCAAACGTTGTAGTTATAATTTGAGGGTATGGATTAATTTTATAAAGAAAAAGTAAGTACGTAAAATTAATGGCTACCCTCAAATTATAACATGTATCGATTAGACAGAGACCTAAAGATAAAGTGATTCGGACGATAGTAGGCACCAATTTCATCGCAATTCACATGGGCTCGCTGCCGATATGAGTATGACAACATTCGGTGATGCGATGGTTCAAATCCAATTCAAATCAAAGAACTCTTTGTGAAGTATTCTGTAGATTATTCGTAACAAATTCAATGTTGTAGCAGAGTAACGTTTTAAAACTTGAGGGGTTAGCACATATTGACGCTGTGTGTACAATCACGTGATGAAGAAAGGTTTGAATATATGTAGGTAAAATTGACAAATGGAAGGACAGTGGGAAACCAAAGTACATATGGAAAGATTGTGTAAGAGATGACTTGAATGATAAGGAAGCTATGATAGTGGCAAGAATTGGAGAAGTTTTTTTTTGCGCAGATTCCAAGTAAGCCTTTGAAGGGGAAGTTAGATTTTGTTTTTTAAATTGGTAGTGTCAATGGAGCTCATGGCTAAATAATAACGGCCGCTCGGGTCAATCTTTGGTTAAGCTGTGCTTGCCTAGGTTATCTGTGGATGGATGACCACCCATTACATACAGAGTTTCCTCCGAGCCTCGGAAAGCACGTTAAGCCGTTGGTCCCGGCTGTCATTTGTAGATCGTTGACAGTCGTTAGGTAGTCAGTGGCCCAAAAAGTCTGACAACCAGTCTTACCAAGGGGTATCGTATTACCCAGTACTAACAGGGTTGTGGAGGTCAGATAGGCAGTCGCTCCATGTGAAATACTGGTATTCAGCTGCATCCGGTTAGACTGGAAGCCGACCCCAACATATTTGGGAAAAGGCTAGGCAGATGATGATGTTAGTGTCAGTGGCCGCAATACAAATAAGAAGTCATAAGAATCGATTTTGTGTAGTTGACGATAATTATCTTAAAGAAAGCGTGGTCAGTATGCAAATTTGCAAAATATCATGAACCACGAACGGAGGTAGGGATTTTATGCACAACACAGAAACCTTATGGGTTTAGACGTTATGAAGTAAACCCATTAAGAAGAATAATAATATTAATCTGTTTATTTACGCAACATTGAGCAAAATACTAAAAACGTTGTCAAAAGACTTTCAGACTGATACGACATCGTCATTTCAATAAACATAGCCATCGATATTATTTGTATCACTGTTGTTGTGAATGATTCAATCGAATACCTACGATAGAAACCAAACTTGAAAGGAAGGATTGCTCTCATTTTATTTCAAGCATATTAAATTGTAAAGATATACAGAAACTCAGTGCGAAAAATATCACATTTTAGAGACCAATACAATACATTCAAACCTACATTAAATAAAGTAGCCAATGTAGAAATACATAAACAACGGCTACAGTAATTTGTTAGTTCACCATTAATGAGTAAATACAGTGAATACGACACGACCAACATGATATCATTCAATTTTACTGCTTTAGAAGCGACCTTAGATAACCCGGGGCAACGTCTCCTAGATGCCATCCCCACACATCTAGAGTTCACTAACGAAAGGTTACTAATGGAATTAATAAATAATCCATAAGAGAAACTACTTTCCAAATAATATAATTGTTTATACTATTTGCCTATGAATATCCCTAGCAAATCATCATACAATTTCAAAGATCCCGACTTGAAAGAAGCGTTTCAATAAAAGACAAGAAAAAATAAATAATTAGAATGACCCGAAAAATCTGTGAAGATCAATTGAGTGGTCAATAAGAGCCGAGCTCATGGGTCACGGGCGACTTAATTGTTGTTTTGTAAGGAATAAACCGCAGAAAATATCACATCCCACCAAAATATGTCCATCTAAAAAGCGGACCTATTTCTCTTGTCATAACTGCGTATTTGCTTTCCGCAAACTTCATCATTGCTACCTACAGTAAATCAAAACTAAAAGACGGAAACCCCATTAGTTTAGACTAATGCAAAATATTGACTGATCTATAATAACTTTTTTGAGGACAGTCCGCGATCAAAAACTAGACTTGCTTGGAATTCTAATTTTTCTACCAAAAAAACTGTAGTTCTAAATGTTAAAGGGGCTTCAAAGTATCCTAGATCTGATAAATCATGATCTGTCTAAAAATCTATGTGTTCCTGAAATTGAGAAGTGTAACACAACATAGATTTATGAAATTGAAATACTGTTTCTTTTTGATTCCCCGTGAATAATGACACAAAGTAACTTGCCTCGATTGTCTTGCCTTGGTCAAGGGGGTCGAAATGGACTCGAAATAAAACTCAATGCGCGTGAGTTCCGAAATGTGAGAGCCTGGGCTGGCGCACTTCGCGCTCTTCGATACTGTTGTAACTCACAGAATACGCGTTACCTAACTCATGTCCACACTTCTCGTGTTTGCGTTTACATTAGTTGTAGTAAGTAATATGAAACTGATAAGAAACATTACAATAATAAACCCACTTCGAGGGGAAATTTACCGAGCGGTTAGATCCTATTTTCTCCAGGGCATAAAGAAACGAGGTATGGAATGAATGCCGGTTTTGATTGTTTCTAAAATCGATGCGTACGCGTCGCATGATATGGCAGCCGAATGCTGCCAGCCCTGGCAAGGGTGCCGCCCACTCTCTCGATAACAGCCGATCCTCATCGGTGTGCGCTCTTCTTATCATAGACCTGTTGTTCTCTCATTCAACTTACACATTGTTTGTATCGTGATACACACAATTTTAATGCTATTTTACACAACAAAGAGCTTACACACAGTACGTAGACGTTGCGTAGATTCACTACCGCACACATTACAAAAACTGCACAGAGAACCGAACTTAGATCCAATGATGATGTTAGAATACTTCGTAATCGACTTGCCTTAAATTGTCGAAGTTAAGTTTGAGTCTTGTGATAGAAAGTCCGAGTTCTTTGATGCTGTGGTCAGAAAAATCCGGAAGCTGGGAGTAGGAGATATCCAAGCCGATTTTGGTTTCGGGACTGAACTTGTTTGTTAAGGCCCGTGCGATTTCTTCATAAGCACTAATACGCTGACAGACTACGAGGATGGCACCAGTCCCGGCGTCTTCGCGGCGGCAGGTGCAGGGCGAGATCTCTCTCCTCATGGCACAATGCAGGCTGGCTCCGGCGCCGAGCTGGCCGGCCAGGGCGCACAGCAGCGCGGCGGCGAGCGCGTGCTTGTGCGCGATCATCGTGTGTGCCGGTCGGGGCTGTTCGCGCTACTGGCGCGACTCCCCACGGCCGCTCGGAATCTGTGCGCAGACGCGGGCGCATGGCCCACCCCGCGCAAGCGCATCATCGAATCGTCTGCACTCTGCACCTTCGGTGTATTACCATTTCCCACTCAGCTCATCGCTGATAGTCCTGCGCAGCATATAATTTAATTTAAATAATTGCTAAAACTGATTATAGCGATACAGACTAAAGAGATTTCAAGTGAGTTTCTTCAATATGATTTTTAGTATTGAATATTAAGTGAGGCACTAGGTTATGTTGTCTTCTGTACTTGGCAGTATCTCCTCGACCACGTTAGGTATGTTAAGATAAATCGAGTGACAGAGTCTACTTTTTATTTATATAGTGATAACCACCACTAACGCCGGCAAGTTACTCGTAATATTTTGATAACATATTTTACTTATGACCCTCATAATTCGGTCAATATGTTCCTCAGACAGGATCTAAGATTCCTGTGTACAAGAACTACTTGTACCTTATCAATAGGCCAAGTTTACAGAGATAAAGATGAACTTACTCGTACTTATCTCTGATATTTCAAATGACCAATTAGGTACAATACTTTCATCTTTTATTTACTTTTTAATGAGAAAATCCTGTACGTTGTAGACGATGACGGATCTTACCTATATTTTGTTAATTATTTATCTATTGTTAATGGAGCCTAAAACCGTAAAGAACATAAATGCAAATTAAAATGTTAGTATATTAAAACAGAACATTACAGCACACAATACCAGAACATGCATGATTGTGCTAAACACGCTACGGGGATTCTGCGACGAGATAAATATTGTTATCTCCCCATTGATGAGAATATAAACAGGCAAAACAGTGAATTGCCCTAGAATTTTTAACCTACTACTGATAAATAATGGAAAAACCCAAATGCTTTTTAGGAATCATTGTCTTTCATCCAGCTGCCTCATTGGTGAAGTGGTCGCAAAGCGTGCTGCTTAACATGTTGTGTGTGTGAGTGTTATTGGATTTTTCAGTCAGGAATTTCTCATTATTAGCAGCCCGGGTTCTGGACTGGTGTCCGGTTAATGGCAATAGTCTAACCAGATGCAGATCTTCATCATCATCTGCCTAGTCTTTTCCCAACTATCTTGGGGTCGGCTTGCGTTTAACCGGATGCAGCTGAATTATGAATATTCTACATGGAGCGACTACCTATCTGACCTCCACAACCCAGTTAGTACTGGAGATTGTTTGTCAGATTTTCAGGCTTCTACCCGTTACGAATGACAGCCAGGGCCACTTTCTGAAGCAAGGAGGAGTTTGTATGTACCTAATGGATGTTTCCACATTCACCGATCTCCGTAAGGTCGAGCCGCGCGGCTCTTGTTATTTAGCCATGGGCCCCATCCATAGCTGCATGCAATAATCTAAATATTGCCAGTCTCCAAGGTGGTAGCTGAGTTAATTGTTAGTGTAGTGAGACTATAGATACTTACACTCACATTATAGAGTTTCTTCAATTAACTTGAGAAAAAAAAGTCTGTGTTATTCCATACCATAATCTATCTCTGTGCCAAATTTTATAACGATTCGTTCAGCCGTTCTGGCATGATTGATAAAGCATGGGTGTGAGTGAGTGATGCGAAAGTTTCATCCAAACTTGCTTACTTAATATTCATAATATTAAGTAAGCAAGTTTGTACTGTTTTGAAAAGCAGACTTCGATTCAAATTCAATTCAATAAAAATCTATTATTTTTTTCGCGTATCCGATATGACGGGTAGACTCACCTCCTTGAAATAAACTGTCACTATACCGCCACCCAGTTTTATACAAGGTGTAAGAAAAATCGACTCGTAAACAGTAAGGCGCATACCCACCGCGGCGCACGGATAAGCCACACACGTGTGTTAAGCTTGGCTTTGCAAGAAAATGTATGTGATTGTGTCCACTGCAAACCACTGAAACGCTATACATCAATGGCGAGTGGCTTGCTCGAATAACATAGCTCAACGCTGTCAACGCCATGCACGCTGTGCAATTGTGCATGCGGTTCACACTATACACGAATTACCACGATTATGCGCATGCCGCGGTGGGCCACGCACGCTACAGTTTTACATAGTTGTGGATGTGTAGTGTGTACTGCAGTGTAAACGTAGACCCACGTTGTTAATAAATGAATTCAAGCAGCTAAAAGGCGCCGCGTGCCCGTGCACAGCTTGCGCCACGGTGGGCTTGCGCCTTAACAGTTGTACATCGAATGTAATGACGTCGAATGGATAAATACTTCATTTTATTAATGGTTTCACTATCCAAAAAATTCTGTCCTTAAAGAAAATCATATATCCTGCCCCTTTTTACTACGTGATGATACTGATACAGGTACTGTTCTGATGTCAGCCAAAACCTTTCGTTGGGGTGCAACAGGGCAGAGTTATGAGTCCCATTCAGTCCTTTCTCTGACTGTTGCATTTCCTACTTCGCTATTTTCTACGGATAGTAATGCAGACAAAACAACGTTTGAGTGGTGCTGTGATACCTCCTTTGTGTCTGTTATTTTTTCATGTCGATCCATGTGCCAAAACACGGATTGCCCAATAGATATCAGAAACTCCTTAACCCGGCAGTTCAGGATAATTTCCGACCTGCACGCGGGCGGAGCCGGCCGGCACAAGGATAATAAGGCCAAAGAAATAAATTTAGTTTCTCTCGTGATATTAAAATGGGAATATATGCCGCAAACAGGCCGTGTGAGATTATTTTTAAGCTTAATCAATCTAAGTTTCTAACGCTTCCTCGTACCTTGAAGCTTAATTCAACAGCAAAAATAAACGTAATGTTGCAGTTCATATGCATTTTTTTACCGTCCTCATTCTCCTACAATAATCTCTTTTTTTTGGTGTCGGTGCAAAATGTCTTCTTCCGTACTTCTCTATTAGTAGTCGTCTTCTAGCCATATCAGCTTCCATAGCTCATCTGTTTCAGCTCACCTGTTAAAGCTTTCTGTTAAAACAAAATAGTTCGTAACGAAAAGCCAGTAAAAAAATTTTTAGGATGCACATTAATCTCATGCATTAATTAAATGTATCTATGTAGAGATGGGATGGGGGTGCGTCTCTTAGCAACCAGCACAGCCTCCTCCCAATTAGCGTTGGTGTTGGTTTACCAATACGACAATCGATTCACAGGCTCCGGCCTCTTAGCCTAGATGCTTTGAATATCTAGATGTAGGTCATAGATATGGGCAAATAAAATATGTACTGACAAATCAACACGTTGCCGAAAACACTACGAACGTTTTGTCGGGACGGCAAAATGAGAAAGCTGTATATGGGGGTTGTGTACGGAAAAGAGAAGAAAGAAAATATTTTTTGCGGAAATTTTTAGTTCCGCAAAAAATATGATACGAAATCAAAGACATTCAAATGTTTATAAGCTATAGACGGGACAAGACGAAGAAAATCGTAATCCAATACTTTTAACTACTTAGTAACAAATCGGTCGCTTTTGCCCACACCACCATAGCTGACGTCTCATCAACTAGGCCTCTATGGCAAGGAGGAAGACGAAAGTCTTAAGGCAAGCCAGAGGGCTTGCCTTAAGACTTTCGTCTTCCTAATACGATCCGACCATGATAGGGGCACCAAGTTTCCGACGAGCACAGACAACAGTCTCTCAACTGTAAAACATTTCATTCGTAACAACGTTTAACATGTTAAAAAACTTTCATTTAAATTTCTCAAACTAACAGAGATACCACTGTAACACGACTGAATCATTTCAATTCAGTGATAAAATGTACATAGGAGCTCGTGGCTAAATAATAACAGCCGCTCGGATCGATCTTTAGGTTAAGCCGTGCTTGCCTAGGTTGGTCTGTGGATGGGTGACCGCCCATTACATACCGAGTTTTCTCAGTGCCTCGGAAAGCACGTTAAGCCGTTGGTCCCGGCTGTCATTTGTAGATCTTTGAAAGTCGTTAGGCAGTCAGTGGCCCGCCATCTGCCTAGCCTTTTCCCAACTATGTTAGGGTCGGCTTCCAGTCTAACAGGATGCAGCTGAATACCAGTATTTTACATGGAGCGACTGCCTATCTGACATCCACAACCCAGTTAGTACTGGGTAATACGATACCCCTAGGTAAGACTGGTTGTCAGACCTTTCGGGCCACTGACTACCTAACGACTGTCAAAGATCTACAAATGACACTTGGGACCAACGGCTTAACGTGTTTTCCGAGGCACGGAGGAAACTCGGTATGTAATGGGTAGTCACCCATCCACAGACCAACCTAGGCAAGCACGGCTTAACCTAAAGATCGATCCGAGCGGCTGTTATTATTTAGCCACGAGCTCCTCCACACGAGATATATTACACACATATACACCCATATTTCGTCAGTCATGTTTAAGTCCTATGTCATAGGGGACGAACCTATTTCCATCAACCGGGCACAAATCCAGATACCGTTCCGGCGTTTCCGGCTGCTGTTGAAAAATTCCTGATGGCAAACCCAATAACACTTTGCCCGACCCCGGAATCGAACCTAGGACCTCATCTTGCTTAGTAGTCTGCGGTTGTGGCCACTAGACCACTGACCATCGAGACAATTAATTTAAGTTTTATTTCATTTATCATAAATATGTGTTATATTGGTTTTTATTTAAAGCAGTGCCTACCTCGTGAGGTCATCCACCTGTAGCTTGAACTCTTCGAGCGCCTTTACTGGTGATTTGGTGACGGTGACAATTTCGCCATCTTGAAAAATTCTTCGCCATGTCTTTCACAAGTTCTTAGGAAAAAATTTAGAAATGTACATTTGAACTAATCAAGTTATGTAGAACTAAAATAGCAATTCACATCACGTCAAAATAGCAAATAATAAGCTTAGCAAACAAAAGTTAATTTTATTCTTCTATTATTATTATCAAGTAGTTAAATTACACACAGCTACGGCGAGTCTAGTTTTACCTTCTTACATAACATCACGCATGACATCTTGAAGGGTTACTGACGTGTACCTAATAGTACGCTTATATTTCGCCTGTTATGTTTATGTCCCATGTAATAGGGGATGAGCCTATGGCCACCAACCGGGCACAATGACTCCACGGCTGCTACTGAGAATTTCTTGTTGAAAAAACCCAATAACACTTTGCTCAACGTAGGAATCGAACTCAGGGTCCTATTCTCAGCAACCGCGCTTGCTGATTTTTAATTTAAAACGATGATAAAAATATAAAATAATTACTCTTCAAATCTACGGTTATGGTTTTAAAAATATGTTGGAAACATTGAATATAAAAACAAAAAATATACAACATGTAACGTAATTAACGCACACCCTCAGACACCCCAATTAGTATGTTATGTTATAATCATAATAAATACACTGAATTTTTAGTTAAACGTATATGAGCATTGATTATTGATTGATTTAGTTATAGGTACTAATTCCGGAAGAATGTTGTGGTCACAGTACAAATCCACGAACGCAGACAGTCGCACACGTAGGTATGAGGGTCTTGTTAACCTAGTAGGTATTTGCTCGCATTCGAAACGAGTTAACGAGTTTTTACTGTAATTTACGTAGTTTTAATTTACTTTTGGGAAAAAAAAAATCCTATAATAAAAATTATAGAAATCGATTCAGTAAACGATTCTGAACAAACTAATTTCAGGATGTGCGTTAATTATGTTACATGTTGTATAGAATTACAATCCTAAGGATTTTAAAAAAAATTCTGTTAACAACGTACTCTTGTTGAACTGTCGAAATGAAAGGCATTGCCATTGTAATAGTGCTACCTAATTACTGTACGAACCCCACGATGACATAAGAAAAAAAAATTGTACTTTCATAGTTTTATTAAATTATTTTGAAGCCTGAAACTTGCGGTCTACGTGTAAGAATATTTAACCCCTTGCAACATATAAAAAATAAGCTCAAAGTTTAAAGTTACCATAAAAAGATGAGCTTTTAAACTTCTAGTACTTCGAGATGCACCAGTATTCGCTCTAATAACAATTTCCACTTACTTTGGACTTTTATTTTCTTCTATTTCTGCTGAGTCTTGATTGGCCCCAACTTATTCTTCTGAACGTCTAATGTACAAAGGCGTCGTTGTATAACTGGTATTGTCCACGTCCACGAACTAACGACCGCATAGTTCACTGCTCATCACGGATACCCAACCTGTTTTTAGGAAATACCGAGTATGTTGAAGTTTTGCATAAATTACAAGGAACAACGTATGTGTGATAATTATGAAACTGATAATAAATAATGATAAAGTGTTTGGTCGATACTTTGTTTGTAGAACGATCAATTACGTTGATAAGGTGGCTTTATCTAATGGCTTTCTGATATCGAACTTACTTTTGACAACAGCACTTTTAACTTGACGTGTGCAAATGTTTTTTGGCAATTATTGTAGTGGATTTACCCGTGTTTAATTTGATAATATTTTTCTAAGAAACCCGAGTGCGGGATTTTTTTATTGTAAAATGTTAGATATCTAACTGTTAGCTTTTGCTATTTATTTCGTCTGAAAATATTTAGAATAATTTAATTAGCAAAATTAAATTAATTGTTTTAAAAAAAAAAATAATACTGGCCACTTATTTGTGGCATAATAGTTTGTGTCCATAGCTTACTTTTTTCTACTGCGGTCGGCCATATTTTAAGCGTATGTAAGCGTTGTATTCGGGTAGGATACCGATCGTTGTAAAAGGGAATAAATCTAGAATTCATTAAAACAGTATGTGTAATCAGTTGTTAACAGTGTGGTTTAAGTACGAATAAATAGTTGATTTAATACTGTTTTATTGGTACACTTCGAATTATCTATAAGTATAGGGTAAGTAATAAAATGCATCATGGAATCTTGAATGGAATTGATTTTATTTTGATTGTTACTTTCATGTTTTGTTCTTTCTTTGAAGTCCTTAGATGAATAAAATTATTCAACGTTTTAGCCACCGAATTGGTAACTTTAAACCTGCCTTGTTTGGGGTCAATGTGAAACCCTTTTATTGCATTTTTTGGCAATATAGTATTTTATTTATAAATACATAAAGGGTGTAAATAGACCCTTAACGAAGCCGAAAGGCACTTGTTCTCCTCATCTTTGCGATCTTTTTTTTTGTAATAGACCATACCTGGAAACCTTCTAGTTACGGAGATATTGTGGGTCAAAATAATAACTTTTTCACAAGTTTCTTCTTTAAATACATGTTTTTAAGGTAAGATTTTTACTTTAAACACCTCCACGACCCGCGTACTATTCTATCCATCCATCAACACAATGCTGTGAGTGAGTTCCATCAAATCCTACCGTGATTTTTCACCCCAAAAAAAAGTCGTTTCCCAGCATTAATTTTAGCGTAATGTTACTTAGTTTGATGTACAGAATGCTTGGTTGACGGCTTCGTGAAGGGTCTGTTTACACCCTGTATTTAAAAAAGATGGATTCTCGCAAGTGAATTAGAGACAGTATTTTTGCAACAAAAAGCTACAGATATAACTACCACGCTAAGTGAAAATGATAAAGCTCAGGATATACATAAAACTTTAAGACAATACCTACTTCCTCGCTGGCTTCATTAAGGATATTTTTACAACCTTTATAGTTCCTGAAAATAAGCAGATGGACCTTAAGGATCCCGTTTCCACCATTTCGGTACGGAACCCTAAATATTATTAATCTTAGGCGCAAAATACCTTTCGGCTTAAAGTTTTTTTTTGGTAAAATAATTATATTTATTTATAAGCTAGGCTGCAAACATAACAATAAATAATCTTATTTTATTGACGCTTACGTAGAATTCTCGTATCGGGGAAAATAAATATGGTAGTCATTCATCATTTCTGCAATAATAAACATGATAGATCAACAAATTATTTAATAGTCATCTAAGATCTTTGGGATTTTTTTTTCGACCTACAAATTGGTAGGATATTTAGAGTTGTTTATGCATAATTTTCTTGTACACGAACGTCGAACAAACAATGCTTTACCGGATATCTCTGATATTTTCATCTTTAAAATGATTTTGATACTTACGTAGATTTAAATCTACTGCGTAAATAAAGGCCACTGATTGACCTTTCACAGTATAAACAATATTAGAATTAGAATCGCTAAAAAGGAAACAACATAATATAGCTTATGATTACGATACACACGTAGCCATATTGCATTTGAAAAACCAGTATTATAAAATAAGTTTTATCACAATCGTGTTTCCTTACAGTAGGTTCCACTAACTAATCTTTAGAATATTGTTTGAAGAATAAATTACAGATAATTAAGAATAAAGGGTTACCTGGTAATTAGGTTGTGGAGGTCAGATAGGCAGACTGCTAATCCGATTGGATTGGAAGCGGACCTCAGCTTGACTTGGTAAAGCCAAGGCAGTTGATGATCAATGTATCACACACGATACCTATAAAAAATAAATGTAGATAATCCTCAACATTGATGGTGCCTGTGCCACCGAAGACCTTGCTTTTAAAGCATTTTGTATTTCTGACTTTCAACACGATTGACATAAGTTGTTTGGTATTTTAAATACATTTTTGACTTTTCCGTTATTATTGATAAAATGACACTTTATCTGGGCAGAGGGCCCAGCCGCGCAGGTAATCGTCTGGTATATTTTTTACGGTATAAATGGACGAAAAGGTACAAATAGTTAATATTTTGCTTAGTTAGGCACATATTATTAGTTAAACACACAGTTAATTTAGTGAACTAGCTACTAACTAGCACATAAAATCTATAGGTACTTTATAAATGCAAAAGTTACCCTGTCTTACAGCATCTTGTCATATCTAACCCACAGGTGCGATCTTTATAAAATACAGATACCTACGCGGTAGCCCGGAATCTGAAGAAGGACATGGGCTACTTTTCATCCTAGATTTTTGTTTGAAAATACCGTTACTGTTAGCCTGCGTCATCCCACTGCTGGGCAAAGGCTTCTCCCCATGACTTGCAGGTCTTCCGATCCAAAAAAATAACGCAACACAAAATACACACGGACGAAGTCGCAACAGCTTGTTACTTATAATATCAAATCAAATCATTTATTAAACAGATAATTAATTACATTTTTTTAGTTATACGTACATTATTAGGTAGTCAATATATGTTTTTAGTAATAATTAATAATAATGTCAAAATCAATAATAATACAATAATCAGATATATCCATTATAAAATCCTACTCTTATTATAAATGCGAAAGTTTGTATGGTTGGATGGATGTTTGTTAGTCTTTCACGCAAAAACTACTTGACGGATTTGGATGTAATTTAGCACACAGATGGTTTATAACCTGGCTTAACACATAGGATACTTTGTATCCCAGTATCATGATTCCATGGTACAATTATCGAACTTTACGCGGGCAAAGCCGTGCGCATAAGCTAGTTAGTTTTTATATTGTTCTTTGAACAATAATTAAAAATAAACTCGCAAGTAAATTAAATATCGCAACGCTCAGCATCATTAACAGGTGGAAACCAGAAGAACTAGACAAGTGACCACCACTTTTAATACTTCTACAACAATGTCAGTAGAAACAGGAGAGTTTCAACAAGCTTTTCGGACGCTTATAATGTCTGTCCTATTCATTTTGACTTCCATTATGGTTCTTACCGAGTCAACATCTAGGTCCTCCGGCAGAAAAACAATCTTTGCATTTTATCGTCATCTGCCTAGCCTTTCCCAACTATGTTGGGGTTGGCTTCCAGTCTAACCGGATGTAGCTGAATACCCGTATTTTACATGGAGCAACTGCCTATCTGACCTCCGAAACCCATTTCTGGGTGATACGATACCCCTTGCTAAGACTGGTTGTCGGACTTTTGGGGCCACTAAATACCCGTAACGACTGTCAAAGATTTACAAATAGCATCCGGGACCAACGGCTTAACGTGCTTTCCGAGACACGGAGGAAACTCGGTATGTAATGGGTGTCACCCATCCACGGACCAACCTTGGCAA
The DNA here is from genome assembly GCA_910589295.1 of Noctua janthe. Lineage (NCBI taxonomy): Eukaryota > Metazoa > Arthropoda > Insecta > Lepidoptera > Noctuidae > Noctua > Noctua janthe. Next base: position 13,032,171 of record OU342552.1, read on the forward strand.
GCGCGGCTTAACCTGAAGATTGATTCGAGCGACTGTTATTATTTAGCCACGAGCTCCTTCTTCGCATTTTATGGTCAAAGGAATTGAATAGACATCCAAACGTTATGTTGTAATTCATAGCTTCCTTGGACTACAGAATAAGCACAGAGAAAAGTCACAAAATCAAAAATAAAAATGTTATGTTTCGCTAAGCCGTACTTTTGTTATCAGCATGCCCTTAAATACTTATTATTGATTTAATAACTGATACGAAGCTTACGATGTGTGCTCAGACATTCCCAGACAAAAACAATGCTCAGAATGCCAAAGGGCAGACATTTTATTTCCGTTATCCGGAAGTGAGTCAACCTCCTTGAGTATAAGATTAATGATTGGTTACCAGCGGGCCGCTCTGCATTTAATTTTATAATATTTCACCTTCGGGTCACAGATGACCATCATAATTAACATCTATAGCGATGATCAAAAAATTAATTAAATATCAACGACTTTAATGCGTATTTCGAAAATTCATATACATAAGTGTTCTATAGAACAACAACTTTAAATTCAAAATATATGCTTCGGAATGTTATGTAGTAAATCCGTTATCAGCTAAAGCTGCCAAAAATGAATATGATTGTATTACATTCCTGCTACATTGTAGTTACAGAATTATAATCATTCAAATCATCAATACAGCCCTCAAAGTTCATTTAATCCCATTCAAGGACTATTACAAGAAAAAGTCATCCAATGGGGTTAGATGAACTTAGAGGGTTGTGTTGATGATCTCAATTCAATCTCAATGATTATACCTCAGTCAAGCCATATTATTTATAGTCGCGAATCATATTTTCATCAACATACAACCTGACACTGACCTGCAAATTGCAAAGAAACGTAAGTTTGAATTTCGCGGGTCACTCTGGCGCTGGGAAAACAGACGTTGTTATACCTTACCAATACTAACTGACCTAACCACTCGTATATCATTCCACATTTTCCGAAAAAATGGATCACTCTATGTATTCCAATTTTAAACCTCAAGTTTTTAGAATTTTTTGAATTATTTTCGCTTTGTGTTTCTATTTGAAACTACCTTATTTTTTTTTCTTTTTGGTCAATTTCCGCTGTGGTATCAAAGGTGCTTCTGCAATTTTGTAAAAAACATACACGTGCGGCACTTAAATTATTGGAACAACCACTTACTAAACTGACCATGTCTAAATCGTATTATGTATATCGTATTAAAAAACAAAAGTAAACTTTTTTTAATTTTTGGTACTTTTTCGTAATAAATTGTTTATACCTACTTAATTTCTGTCGACTGCATACAAAGTGCATCATTTGAGAAGCTACTCAAAACGCGCCTAGATGGCGTTGGTGTCGAACTGAATCGCGGTCTATGATTTCGTTACACAAGCTACAATATATGCTTCACAGAAGCTTGCAGTTGTCCGACATATATTTGACTACTTTTATACTTAGTATGTAAGCTTTAATTATATTACAGGAATAGATTGAACCTTTTTTGTTGGACCGTTCACTGCGAATGCTCCTTTGACCCTTCACAATGAACGGTCCCAGAAACTCTCAATAAACAAACAAACATACCTGCGTACTGAGATATGTTTACAATAAGAATTTTTGTAATATTTCATTGTGTAATATTTTTACAACAAGATGTCAGTCTGGAAAATTCACTGTTAACTGAAATGAGCAAGAGCTTTTGTTAAAATCGGAATAAAAATAAAACAGAGTGTACATAAAATAGGTGAAAGTATAAGGATAATAATGGCCTGCCTGATAAAAATTTCTTAAAATACTTATGGAATTTATAATACCACGGTAATGGTGAAACAACATTAAGACAACCAAATGGGACTTCAATATAACTGGCGAAATATGGGTGAACTATAAGTAAGGACATCTCTGCCGAACCCTCCGGCGCGTTGTTTTGTTATTAGTTGAATTTAACAAACACACCTCTTTTTGGTCGGGGTTTAAAAAAGAATGTCTATACAGGAGTTTTTTGCCCAATCTAGTTTTGAGACTAGCAAGAAAAAAAAAAAATTTTAAAAAAAAAACTTACCTACCTATCCTTGAACTTGGACAAGAATTTACTTATTTGAAGAAATGGTAATCATGCTACGGATTAAAAATGATTAATAAATTGTAATCTTTCTGACATTTCATAATGGTCAGTTCTTAACGAATAGTTAGCTTAGTCACTAAACATGTTACAAAATTCTACCAAAAAATAATACGACTCATTTCTCACAGTATTAATGCAAATCAATATTATGACCGTGAATTGGCGGATTTGAGTCGCTATAAGAAATGGATTCACAACTATGATGAGCAAACTAGTTTATAATCATATCGTATGAATGCGGATATTTTTAGAGATCCTTATTTTAGTCTAGGAACATTATCTTAAATACCAACCGCAGTTTTAGCCACAATGGCTATTATTATCAAACAAGAGCTAATGACATTAAAGAAAAAAAAATATTCATAAGAACGAGCAAAAGAGGAAAAAATAAAAACATGTGGTTTGCATCAGAATGAAGCACACCGAACATAGGGAAAATTATCCGGATTTTCGAGTTTATAATGATGTAATGATTTCGTCATCGGATTTTCAAATCAGTTCCGGTTCAAAAAAATCAGGTGTTGTGGTGTCACATTCGTGATCTTGTCATCATTGAAAAAAAACCTCTTAAATAATGGACTGGAATTTTATATATAGATACCTATTTTAAAAGAGAGGTCTATTAAGGTTTTTTTTTGTGAAACACAAAAAAACGTTAAATTAATTTATTAACATGCTAGAAATGAGTTGGTAACATCACTTATTATGTAAATAATTATTTTCGTGGCAACCTGCTCATCCAGTGGACCTTATTAATTTGGTAACAAGTCAATGACCTCGTGAATTTAAGTTGTATGGTGTGTATCGAGAGGACGGTGTACCTAAAACTTAATCTCACTAGATTTACCTACCTAAAGATATGTTAACCTTTACCCATAGCTATCGGAAAGTCTAATGCCTAGGCTAGGCACCTAGCTCAATCTATCCTTACCTACGTAATCAGCCAATAATGTGGTTGCCTAAACTGACACTGCTGACACAGGTCGCCCGTCTCTCTCTATCACTGATAGAATGTCTCATTCATCATCTGCCTAGCCTTTTCCCAACTATGTTGGGGTCGGCTTCCAGTCTAACCGAATGCAGCTGGATACCAGTATTTTACATGGAGCGACTGCCTAACTGACCTCCATAACCCAGTTAGCACTGGGTAATACGATACCCCTCGGTAAGACAGGTTGTCACACTTTTTGTGACACTGACTACCTAACGACTGTCAAAAATCTACAAATGACACCCTTTCCGAGGCGGAAACTCTGTATGTCACCCATCCACAGAGCAACCTAGGCAAGCACGGCCTAACCTTAAGATCGACCCGAGCGACTGTTATTATTTAGCCACGAGTCTATAAATTCAGGCATTTTTCGTCATAGGTCATCATCATCTTCCTGCCCTTATCCCATGTCACTTGGGGTCGGCGCAACACGTTTCTTCCAATCTCCTCTGTCAACCCTACAATTTTTCGTCAAAAGTCATTTATTCAAATTAGGCTGATAATCAGCACTTTTTGAACGTCCAAGTTTACAAGAGACAGTCCCTCAAAACGCCCACCTTTCGACATTTCCTAGTGTTGTAGCTGAGAAGATGAAGTGGCGGAACAAACTTCCCAGCAACACAAAACTAACATAAGAGTGTAAAAAGACCCTTAACGAAGCCGAAAGGCACTTTTTCTCACCTTTTAGTTACGGAGTTATTGATGGTCAAAGTTCCAACTTTATCACAAGTTTTTTTTTTCAAATACTAGTTTTTTAAAGTTATAACTTTACTTTAAATACTTTCATGACCCGTTTACTATTTTATGCATCCATCAGCACAATGTTTTGAATGCGTTATCATAAAAGGCGATTTTTCACCCTAAAAAAAAAGACGTTTCCCAGCAATAATTTTTGCGTGAGGTTACTTAGTTTGATGAAAAGAATGCTTAATTGACGGCTTCATGAAGGGTTCGTTTACACCTTGTATTTCAACACGTCAAAATCATTAAATTATGGATAATCAAAGAATGGAAATAAATAAAGTGGGAACGAAAAAACGATTGATGACAAAAGTTGTTCGGATCGGATGTAGCCGTTAATAAAAATGTAGCATTCTTTAATGAGCCCACGCAACTATATTTCGATTTTGATCTGCGAACTGAAAATAGATGCTGTTAAACAGGTTATCAAACTAGTTTATTTAATGCGAAAGTTTAGACTTTAAAATTTCTAGAAGTTGGTTACTTAACCTGCCATAAGACCTCATGTTAATTCACAATAATATAAATAATATTACTCTCTCTGCCTCCTTGGTCTAGTGGCCGCAGGCGCGACTGCTAAGCATAAGGTCCTAGGTTCGATTCCCAGTCTGGCAAAGTGTCATTGGGTTTTTCCATCAGGAATTTCTCAGTAGCAGCCACGGAGTCTGGAGTTGTGCCCGGCTGATGGCTATAGGCTCGCCCCTTATTACATGGTACTTAAACATAACTGGCGAAAATTCGGTGTTCTAATAGGTACACCTCTGCCTATTCTATAACAGATTAGATGTTATGTTATATTATTAATTCTTGAAGATAGAAATGGCTGAAAACATTAAAGGGGATCATTTTACTTACCATTAAAACAACTTTTTCTATGAAATCAACAGACGGATGTTGCGCCACTTCTTCCCAGCTAATACAACAGGAAGTGGCGAAGGGCGGGCTTTTTGGGGGACGGTTATCGATTAAGGAAAGTGCTCATTTGAAAAAATATAACAAAATACATTGTTTTAACAAAAAGCCAATCGCATCTTTCCGTCTATTCTCGTCACAGAATATTATTACTGGGACATTTTTCAAATTCTTCGCGTTGGCGTCTTAAATAGTAATTAATTAAATATTCTAAGATCTCGGGTAAATCCAATGACCCTTGGATCACGTGATCAGCCACGAATCAATTTTCGTTGGGTCAACATTTCAAAGTTTTTTATCAAACTGACCTGATGATGTGCGACATATTTGTAAGTAGATATAAGAAATATTTGTACAAAGCAACCGGTTCGATTTCATACCATTAGACTTTTTATTAGCGCTACGGTTATCTCATCAAAGGTAAAATTTTAATATATTAAGTATTATTCGTCCACTCAATCTCCCTGAATATAATCTTATGCTGTCTCAAAAACAACTTATTTTTTTTACTTTTTGGTGTGAATCAAGCAGATGGCCCGACTAGTGTAAGAGGTCACCGCCGGCTATATCACCTTAGTGTCCGAAATACGAGGGGCATGACAGTTGCCTTGTTGGCTGTTACCGTTGCCATCCTAGCAACAGTCTCAGGTAAAATATCGTATGTGCCAGTAATTACAACAATGGAACCGCATTAATTCCTCATTAAACCCATGACAACTGTCCTAGTTTGCAGCATATAGGAATATAGGAATGGCGGTAGACAGTTCTTCCCCGGTATAATCTTACTTATTATGAAGAGATATAACTACAACTTATGTACACCGCACCGGATCAACTGAGGATGGATAAATAGCGACAGGTCACTGGAACAACTTGTGACCCACGGATGCCAAATACACAAATCCGTGATTAGATCTGTCGTACTGTATAGATTGGAATGCTGGGCTGTGACGAAGATGGATGAAAAAAAAAATGAATGTAGCGGAGATGAGAATATTGAGGTAGATGTGTGGTGTGACAAGAATGGATAAGGTAAGGAACTAGTATAATTTTAGAGGAAGTTTAAAAGTTGTGCCAGTTACAGGGAAAAAGGGAATCGACTGTCCTGGTATGGACATGTGATGAGGAGGGACGAATCGCATGTGACTAAAAGAGTGATGAATATAAACGTTGATGGATGGACAGGAAAAGGAAGACCAAAGAAACGATGGATGGATTGTGTGAGGAATGACATGAAAGATAAAGGAGTAAATGATAGCGTGACCAGTTGACAGAGGAAAATGGAAGAAAAAAACGTGATGCGCCGACCCCAAGTAACATGGGACAAGGGCAAGAAGACGATGATGTACATGCTGCCTTTCCGATTGATTGTGAAAGGTACGTTCATCGAGCTTTTAAACAGATGGTAATGTGCTGCTACTCCATGCTTAGGGCGTCGTCGTCCCGTCGACACGGCCTGTCTTCATAAAACGGCCGGACGGCAAGCTAGTCCATTACTTTTTAATATTTTTATACGCAAACCCTGCGTAGGGAACTACAGCTGTTTTGACATGGAAAGAAAAATGTACTGAATCGGAAGGTTGCAGGTTCAAACCCTGCTCGCACTAGAATTTTTCTTTCCATGTCAAAACAGCTGTAGTTCATTACTGACCGTCCACACATTGCTTAGACCTTTAGCAATGACTAACTATATATTAGCAAGACGTTTAAAAAAAAAATCTAACTGTAAGCAACGTTTATAAGACGTCAGTGCTTCACTTCCCTGACCAAGACCAAGGCAGCTAGGTATGAAAGGGAGGGCGCATAAATAAATGATTTGATTTGAAAATATTAACTTTACAATAATTATTTAAAATTTTGATAAAATTAATGAATTCTTTTCTACTTACTTAAATTGAAATGCTTGTATTGTATCCATTGACATACTTAATATTGTAGCCAGTAACATTTGATTTAATATTTTCAATTTTTTCTATTTATTGGGATTCAAATGATTTGACCGTATTATGTAAAATAGAAGTAAAATAATATTCCAAATGTTATTTAAAATGATAGTAATTGTTTATGATTTGCATGCCCATGTGACGGCAGAGCATGGAGAACTAACTTCTATGACAACATCTATCTAACAATGATTGACCCATGTTTGCAAAGAAATAAATTTGACGCCTAAACCAGTAATAAGGCTGCCAATGATGATTGAAATAAAACCCCAAGGGATCAAACAGCCTCTACGGGAAGTTTGACAGATTAGCATGATAAACTTGTTGGTATATCCACAAGGTAAACCAAAATTCAGGGGCAATACAATTAAATACGTATTATAATATAAATACTGCAAGGATGTATCGTAGTTATTATATTCCAATATCGAGGTAAACTACTCATCTTGCACATTGACTAATTTTTAAATAAAAATAGGACCCAGACTTTGCAAAATTTTACCTTATGTCTTCATAGCATTTCCTTATAATTGTTTCTATCTGTTAAAATGATAAAGTCACTTTTCGTATACTGATACTATATGACTGCGTTGTTCCTCTAAACCGCGCAACCGATTTAGATGTGGTTTTCACCATTATTGTGAGAATTTATTCCGAAAGGTTTAACATACACGGTGTATACGGACCCTTTACGAAGCCGTCAACCAAGCATTATGTACATCAAACTAAATAACTCTACGCAAAAAATATTGCTGGGAAACGACTTTTTTTGGGGTGAAAAATCACGTTTTACGGTAGGACTCAAAGTTATGCACTCAAAACTTTGTACTGATGGATGCATTGAGTTGTACGGGAATCGTAGTATAACATTAAAAACTAGTTTAAAAAAAAAACTTGTGAAGAAGTCGGAACGTTGATTCCCAATATAAAAGGTAAAAGGTTCCCAGGCATGATCTAGAACAAAAAACAAGATCGCAATGACGGGAAGAACAAGAGTGCCTTTCGGCTTCGTTAGGGGTACTGTTACACCCTTTATAACACAGAAATCTCAATGTTTTATCAAGTTGTAAAACCATGGGAAGCAAGGGCGGATCACTTTGTCCATTTAAAGATAAAATATTTATCAACGACAAAACCTGCCATAAGTTTCACTCTTTTTCTGACGCATATTATTGACATGTAATGACCTTACATCTAGACCTTAAACTTACTATTAAAGACGTGGATCTTAAACCAGTATTTTGGATGTTTAAGATGATACGTATGGTTTTTTTTATAATTAAGTTCAATCACATCTTTTGGTCTGCCGACTATTGGTTACTTTTTAACCGACTACCAAAAGGAAGAGGTTACCAATTCGTCTGAATGTTTTTTTTTTCTGTTTGTTCAGCGATATCTTCACCAATAATAATTGCGAACCGAATTCGATGAATCAGATTTTGTTTGTAAGACTATTGTTCCGCGGTGGTATCGTTTAAATTTGGTGATCTAATGCTGATCTTCGGAGATACACAATGGAACGCTTCAATACTAAACAGCAAATCCACAGATATATGAAGCTAAATTTATTTTTCACATTTTGGTGTATTTTTTGGAGTCTGTTTAATTTTTTCATTAATATTTATTTAAACTTACACCAATTTTTCCCTGGGGTAAACGCACTCCTTTTTCTTCGTACACGGATACTTTTGAAAATTACTTTAAGATTGACTTGGAAGTCTATTTAAGAAAATATTGCTTGGCGTGATGAAAAGCTTCTGGTTGGCCAGAAGTAAACGTTAAAAACGGGTTCTGCAGTAACAGTAACAGGGTGATCTGAGGGTCTAGGAAAACTGATATTCTCTATATAGATCTACACTAATATTATAAAGAGTAAAGATTTTTATGTTTGTAACGAATAAACTCGAAAATTACTGGGCTGATTTCAAAAATTCTTTCACAATTAGAAAGCTACATTATCCTTGTATAATGTAGGCTATATTTATTATTAGAAAATCCCAAAATGTTTAAAATATAAATGTCCACCCGTGCGAAGCCAGGACGGGCTTAATTAACAAAACAAAGTCAACTATAATGCAAATCAAAAAAGCTCAGTCTCCCTTGAAAGTCTTTGTAGAAATCCTTTAAGCTGTGATTACAAGTGTCACATATTCAAGAGACATCCTCTGATGACCGGAACTAGTGGCAGTACTTTCATATAAGCCTAAAAGCTTGGCTTGCCGTCATAACTCTTCTTGATGTCAGGGTTTCTGAACAGTCTGCTTGCCTTATGGGCTGCAATATTGTTGGTCTCTAACCACGCCACTGGTCCGGAGCAATACAATACTCCCAAGGGTTAGCTAGGGTTAGGTAGTCTGTATGAACTAGAGCGTAATTAATAACATTATAAGATTACTAGTTTTTACCCGCGTTGCCCGCGGCTTCGCTCGCGTCCTAATCACCTAGCTGCGTGAATTATACATTACGACCTATTCTCATACCTACCAAATATCCATAATTTTTTTTAAAAAAATCGGTAGAGCCGTTTGGAAGGAGTGCGACCACAAACACCGTGACACTAAATTTATTATATCTAAAGATACCCAGCAAAGTCTAATAATGGACTGGAATCGATGATCCCTAAAATTGGCGTACCAGTATTGGGAGATGAGACTACAAGACAACTTGTAGTATATATTATTACGTTTGGATTTTGAACAGGCACCGTGAGTGCTGGGTTAGATATTACCTACTAATACCACTGACTCCTACAGGAGACTCCTACCAATCAATTAATTTGCATGATTGATACGCCTATGTAAGGCTTCAAAAATTTAATTATTATTTTATTCTAGCTCAAATGAGATTCAAGGCAAGCCGACATAGATACCTACTAATAGCTAGGTCATTTTTCTTTGCCTAGAAATAATTATTTGATTTAAATAGACCATCAAACATCTTTTCTCGGAGACAGTTCAACAAAAATAATTAAGGAAATATCTTCATATCGAATTTTCTATTCGTAGTTGGAAATCAATGTTTGGCTCCTAAATGAAATGAAAGATTTAAGTGAACGTGGTCTATCTCGCTGTCCTACTTGATCAATTTTATTTCAAAGCTTCTAAAAAAGGAAATAAAGATAAAAAGATGCTGAAAAGGCAAGCAAGCATTACCTACTATTTGGCATCTGCCCATATCACTGTAAGTTCTAATACCACGTAAAATATCTAATTATGTATACTACGCAGTCATTAATAAATCAATGACTACAATTTTTGATGTTTAAAACTACGGAAGAAACAACTTACAAAGTTTAAAAACGAGTGATTTATTATATGCAATTTGATGATCATAATAAATAAACAATTTCCAACTGTTAAAGCTGTTATCTTGTTTAATCTATAGTTTGCTAAACCTTGAGTGATCACATTACAAGTTTAAAGTACCTACTTTAATATATTATGAAGAAGCAGGAAGATAAAAAGTATTTTGGAGAATATTGTGGCCATCTGAACAGCACAGTGGGCCAATCAGCGTATTCAGGGATTCCATATTCACAGAGGGATCCCTAATCCCAGAATATAGAGGCTCCTAATCCTAGAATATAGGGCCCCGGATCCTAGAATATAGAGGCCGCTAGTCCTTAAATTTAGCGGCTCCTGTCCTAGAATTTATAGGGTCCTAATCCTAGAATATAGGGGCCCTTAATACTAGAATATAGGGCCCTAATCCTAGAATATAGAGGGCCTCAAGCGTTTCTTATTTCTACAGCGACTTTCAACAGCATTGACCTGAGTATTTCTATAGCTACAGTATTTTCGGTAGCTTGTCAGTCTCATACAGTTTAGACTTTTCTGTCATCGACAATACTGATAACATGTCCCTTATATTGACCTCCAGATCCTTACTGCTACTTTTTGTTATTTATAACAGTTAACGGTTGTAAGTTCCTGTTCTCTACACAGTAGACATTCGACCTTGGTTTATGAAAACGCTTTTCATAGCATATGGCATAATCAGCCTATTAATGTTCCTACTGCTGGGACGCAGGCCTTTTCTCTATCAGAGGGAATGGGCTATAATCCACCACGCGGGACCTGTACGGGTTGCTAGATGTCTCATGTCTTCGAATGTTTTGTTCTAGGACATGCCGGTTTCCTCACGATGTTTTCCTTCACCGTTTTGAGAGCAGTGGTGATGAAATAACTTACACAAAGTAATGCGCCTGGCTGGGTTCGAACCCACGACTTACTGCTCGTAAGTCGGGGTCTCCACCACTGGGCCACCGCTGCTCACTGGGCCACCGCTGCTGAAAACGCATTTCAGTAGTAAGAATTTGTCACTGACAGCGCCTGGACCAATTTTTTAGAGCAAGCGTTATCACCAGTGCGTCAACGGAATAATTGCTTAAAATTCAAGGAAGTCAGTAACATGTGGATCATAAGTCCCTATAAACTCACGGAATCATTTTAAAGTTCCAAAATAAACATGTTACTTAGGTACGATCTCTTGTTATCATTATCACTTTAGTAAGGGTGTGGGAGTTCAGAGCCTAGACTTAAGTCAAGTGATATTCTATCAGCTACTAAAAAGCATTTATATCAATCTAGCTGAAAGCCGTTGAAAGAACGAACCGCTTTGAAAGCAGCACGCACTCAAGTGCAGTTTTTAATATTATTTAAAATACCATTGTCATTTTGCCATCAATTAGAGCTATTGTTGTGATCATAAATTACTACTATTAACTTCTTTGTACGCTTCGGTTTCCCCCGACCGGAACATACCTAATATAATAGGTAATAATTCATACAACGATATATTGTTACTGTCAGCAAAAAACATTTCTGGGTGCTCATAGCAAAGGCGAAGGTTCCATTCTGCAATTGTTTAACGGTCAAAGTAAATATTCAAAACTGTGTGTTGTTACAAACACATAAGAGACGCACTTGACCTTTCAATCTTGGATGGCTTATGTAATTATTGTTTAGAACCTTTTTTAAGACAAAAGCTGTACCTACCTACTTGGTCATCAACGGTAACGTAGGTACTGAAGTCAGGTATGGTCAGCAACGAAAGCCGATTGAACAGTTTAATAAAAAATACTAATCAAAGTAACTCCTCAGTAGTACCTTGTCGGTGACAATCTTTAGAAAGGTCAGATGTAGTACCTTACCCAATTGGCAAGTCATGTGCATGATCAGGTGTATGAACGTGGACAGAGCAACGGGAGTATGTATGTAGATTTTAGATCGTTTCGGATATAGAATATTAACTGCTGGTGGCATTCTGTAGAAACAAAAGCAGTAGCTAATGTCTGAAATGTGTGTGTATGGATAAAAAAAGTTGAAACAAAAATACGCACGATTTAAACATGAAAATAACACAAACTATTGAGAGTACTACAAGAGTGCGTGCGTGCAAATGTTACAAGCGGTGCTTGCGGTATAGTATGACACCCACAATTTACTTGCTAGGCCCGAGCTTGGTTCTAAAGTCAGGTTCGGATCTGTCATCTGCCATACAAAATCACAAACGCACCGGGAGATCTTCTGAAGACAGGTGAGTACATTGTTAGCAGCTCAATGTCGGTACTATTTCGACCAAGTTGAACCAAGTATACACCGTGACTTTTTAGTCGTCTTACAAAGGTGGTCAACTCAATGTACCCCACATAAAATAGCTCAAGGCGCGATTTTTTTTTTATCTTCCATAATAGGTACAAAGAAAAATAAATAATACAATAGAATAAAATTATGAAACATCCTGTTAACGATGTTTACGTGTAAACTGGAGACCTACCCAGCGCTCGGTCCAGTAGATCATCGCTCGCAACAGGGTGTTTTAACTACGTCATGGAGCACAAAAAAAAAATCAATTATTAAAATCTCATAAATAGGTACTTTTTGTTAATGAATGTTTCAATGACTACATTGAGTACATGAAGTAGGCTGCCGTTGTAAGACGACTAAAAAGTCACGGTGTATACAATAAATTATGCAGATAAGGAAATCTGCATACACGTAGGTGCCTAGCCTACTCATCAATGTCTTAAATAAAATGAAATCTTTATTGTCCAGGTATAAACCAAAATAAAAACTCTCTGCTTACCTATGCCTTATTGAATTATCTAGGTAACCATGACTCAATCCAGATGGAATAAAATGTCCAAGGTTCAATGTAAAATGCAAATTAAGGATCCCTAAATTATTATTTTTAAGTCTGACTCTTATTCTAATCTGTCTCAGGTAATCAGTTAATAGTGGTGTAATCTAGGGGCCAACTGTAACGTTGTTTCCTAAAATTTTTAACAACCATTTTCTCAAAGTACTACACTATGATAAAACACGTCATAAAATAAACTATAACATCAAAATTATAATAAGAAAGCACAAAAGCTTTTGCCGAAAAAAAACGAACTTTTAAGTGATAAACATATTATGACATAGTTCATTGTTTCGCATGAACTCGCTGACATAACCTTGTAGGTTCGTTCATCGTCCAACAGAGGCGGGTCTTCTTGGGCAGGTATTTAAGAGTCGGAGCGTTGAGTGAGGCGACACTTACCGCATCACCTGTAGAAGAGTCGGTATAGGACAAGCGATCGCAGCGCCAACATGAAGGTTACTGGGGTACGTACCTTAACATATCTATATTTTTAACATTTAATAAAAAGTCTACTTAATTAAAAAAAAGTGTTTCAAGTGTTTGTTCTAAATAAAAGTGTAAAGTTTTTGAAATGGAATGTTGGAAATTTGACAGTTTTTATCAAATGACACCTACCACAGTGAAAAATTAGATTTAACCGCGACTGAAACTTTATGAGCTTTGCGAAGTGTGCTTCTATTATATTTTTGACTAATTAGTGGTGCTAAGAATTTGTGTGGCAAAAACATTAATTTCAGCAGATATTTCATGTTTTTGTGACAATTGTTTAGTTTAAATTGATTGATTGACTTAAGTTCTTGCAAATGTATCACATAACTTTATCCAAAGTTAAAAAAAAAAACAGGAGAAATTATCAAGTCTTAGGTGCCTACATTTTTTTATCAGTTTAGTAATTAAGACGACTTTAACGAGTTCTTCAATAATTTCGTTAATAATTCAATTATTTTAGAAGTCAACAAAACGGAGATTTCTTTTGGTACCTTTTACTTAAAAAAAAAAGAACTGAAACGCAAATTTTCTGTGAAAAAAACTAACTAAACAGTTCTACCAATATAGCAATAGTTGTGACCATATAATATTCATCCAATAATCATAATTATACTTAGTGCTAATCGATGAGTGTGCAATTATACTAATCATTATTATTATCTTCTGGCTCATTTATCCCTTTAGGATTTGTAGTCTTTTAAAAAATGTTCGTATCACTATTTCAGTATTCACGCCTTTTCTAGGCATACCATTTTTCACTCAATCAATCCATCTTCTTTGGTAATCTCCTAGTTTTGATATCTTTTGATGCTCAAAACTTTCCTCATGACCATATATTTTTTTCTCTTTATTTGTTTTGGGGTTTTTATCTAAACAGATATGCAACCCCATCGTGCCTTTTACCATTGTTACATTAAACCTTATTCTTAACACAAATTATACAAACCAGTTAAACAATTATATAAAACATTTGGGGTAAAGATAGAAGACACCGATGAAGGACTGTTATTAAATTACATAACTTTTTGGCACCATCTGAAGTTGGTTGGGCTAAAATTGTAAGCCTATTCAAGTCTAATTCTCTCAAAAGTGACTCCCTCTCGCGTCTGTTGTGGACACGATCCATCAGCATAATGATAATGTTGTGACAGAGCCCTTAAAAGGCTTAAAGTTATAATTATTCATATAAATGCAGTCGTAAGCCCCATCTCAATATTGAAGTCTTATCGGCAATAATGCATGTCAACCACATTCCAAGGTCCGTTGCCACATGTTACAAGACGTCAATCAAAAGTAGCCAAGAATCTAGCGTTATAGCTCGAAAATTGCCCAATAGATGCCATTGTTAACACCAAATACATGTTTGCATTTCTAACTTTCGTCGTCTGGCTAATTATTTCAAGTACATCGTATTCGTTATTATGCTTACTAGTGTATTATTAATATGAAGTGACATTAATGCAGTGCAATCATTTACCAAAAGTTGGAAGAAACTTAACATCATAATCGTGTATATCTTTTTCCGTAATCGTTTATCAGTTGTTAGTTCAGTATTAACCCCTTTACCATACTTCTATTTTTAAAGTTATGTGCTGACTTTCTTATGTGGAGCATTTTTTCTATGATGTTTTCACAATTCTTTACATGTTATTTTTTTTTCTTGCTGTAAAATGTAACGATGTGCATGGTGCAGGTAAGTAGGTACATATATGCAACCGGATTGTACATTGTTCACCTTATACTGACCATCAATTTCTAGCTTCAATGACCTTCACACTATTATAATTTTATAAATCATCAAGTTTTAATAGACCCCGAATTCGTGAATGACCACATTTTGACGTGTTAAATACCTATGTTACATCATGATTGCGTTTTAATTATGGATATATGTATATTATTTTGAGGACCGATCTTAGAATCATAGCAACATAATGTGATGGACTATTTCATGATGGTCAACCCAAAACAACCATCTTAAAAGCACAATAACGTTTGTCTATTTGTTGGCTTACACTAGAGCACATCAGCAATGTAGGGTTAATGTTGAAATAATTAGTATAAAGTGGTAACTATATTACAGAATGCAGTAGAAGACGGTAGGTATTGTAAATGAGTTCAATATCTTGACCATCGCCCTCAGCTTGCTGATCTATGCGTCAAACCAAAAATTACGACAGGTTCAGTTGGAATGTTCCACTTCTTCCACTTCACTATATATCTACCTTGTTTATGACGGAGTTCCGGTTGATCTATTATATTTTACTGATTTAAGACAAGCTCTTTATGCCTACGACGTTCGGATGTAGCGTCGCGTCGTAGCTTTGAGCTACGTAAATGTTGTGGAAAAGGGTTTAAGGTTTTTAGTGGCTAACCTGCATAAAAAATATGCATTAACAATTGTCTTTTGGTATGCTATTTTATTGATAGATTTATACATTACAAAATACAATAGACGCAAAATTATCCGGCGAAAAAATCATTTTCGTATCATCTCATATGTATCATGTCGATTAACTTTTTATAGAACTTTAAGAATTTACATTTTTTGAATATATTAAACAAATTATCATGACCGTTGACATCTATTATAGATATTATAACAAGTTCACCGGACCAAAAGCAATACCTACATAGTATCAAATATATTATTTAATCTTCTGGATGACATTATATTTATGAGTTTACGTAATATAAAATATGGATAACTTATTATAGGAAATACCGATATAAATCATATTTATACGGTTTTAATAAATAAATACAAAAAAAAATGCATATTTTATAAGGATAAACAGATGTTCAAACGTCTGTGAATCTACCATAACTAAGAAACTGCGTGTTAAATAGCAGTCGAACTAGACCCAGCCTTGACTAATAACAGGCCAAAGTGTTATTATTTAGAATTTAAGATATTTGTCATTAGATATGCAAAAGTCGTGGCAAAGCGGATGTGAATATTTGTCTATACCTAACTTCTCATTACATTTATTTTTCTATAAATACAGCAAAGTATCTGCTAGCTTTTAGAACGGTGCTGACAATTCATAATATGATTTTTCATTAACTCTGGATAATGTGAAAATATTGAATATTGCCTTTGAAGTAGGAATACCAACTGATTACCTACTTACATTCCTAGTAACTTTTAATAGAATGCTATATTTTTTTTATGTAAGCCGTCGTCTAGACAAATGCAGTATGTATGTAGTATGTACAGTACTGAGAAAATTGTAGCAAAAAAAGTTTTTTTCTAAAAATACTGCAAGTTCAGCGGTAATTAGTTCGCAGCGATTTATTTTAAAACGATTTTTTTCAGGAAATTGAAACCATACAAGCTATCGTTTAGTGAAATATGAAATTAATATTCGCTCAGTAAGTCAAATCAGATGCTAAATTGGTCGTCGAATGTTTTGATATCAAGCCGGTTTCAGGAATTTTCCCCATGTTTTTGTTTTTTGTTATACCTATGCTACCTAATTAAATAATCTACAAGATAATATTATTAATGGGTAATTTATGAAAATACGAATAAACTAATTTTGAATGTGACATTTGGCGATTCTAGAAACGGAATCTATATATATACATAGATATCAACAAAACTTACCTACTCGAAAATTCAGAACTTAATTAAATCAAGTTTTCTATTTTGTTTAAAAGTTTGTACGAAATTATAAGCCTATTTAAGTCTAATTCTCTCAAAAGTGACTCCCTCTTGCGTCTGTTGTGGACAATGCTCGTGTGATGATGTCAAACAATTTATTGTGCCTCCCTTTTAGTATACCTCTCATAGAGAGGAGGCCTGTTGCCCAGCAGTAGTAACATAATTATAGGCTGAAATCAATTGAGTGGTTTGAATATAATTACTGTTCATTTGGACCTCCACCGTTCGTAGAGCGCAACGAAAATGTAACAACGAATTTTATAAGACTCTGGGAAATTACCGCTGCAAAAAACTTAAATGCACACAAGTAACTGCTAAGTAATTCTTAATAAATAAATAAAATAATTTAATAAGAAACCTGTAAATTCGCATTCTATTGCAAAAACATTGCATAACAGATCCGTGAAACTCCGCAGTACTAATTGTACCCAGCGCAGCTCTGCTACTGCAAAAATTGACATTTCCACTTAGAAAACCACGCTATTTCTCCACACTACACTCTCAATAAGTTAAGCGATTACATATAAACAACTAATGACAAACAGTTACAAGAAAAGTAATTGTAGCGGTACATAAAAATTAACTACGGTGTAAATTACAGTAATCTGTGCTCAGTTAATTGAACGACTTTTATCCAAAGTTGGATGTTGTAACACTTGCTTGTTGCACCTAGCCTGTGAAGCGGCCACCACGGTCAAGTTCATCGCACCCGCACCGCTGACCCCAGTCTGGGCGTGGTGGTTGCGCAACCGGCAACCATCGCGACCGCACCACCCATTGTACTATCTGTAGCCACTCAACATACGAGACGTAACCTTGCCCATACTTTCTATTCTTCCATATTTCTTATCTAATACCGGTGTAGTGTTATTAAGATTTAATTATTTACTTTACGGTCTGCATTTGTCAAAAAGCTGGAAAATATTATTTATCATGTAGGTAGGTAATTTTTTAAAAAAAATATATTAACTCGAAGATGAGGATCAAATCCTTGATCGTAATATTAAACTCATAGTTTTGATATGGTATCGATTCAAAAGACTATTAAAAATTTAAGAGACAAACTAAATATCTTAAATTAACTCGTGTTCTCGAAAAACACACTTGAATAGCCAACAAAACACGTAGGAACGAAAATGCTTCAGGTTGCCCTAAGGCTGTATTGAACCCGCATGTAAATGCTTCACGTTATTTTATATAGACATAACAGTCAATCAATCGATTGAGCTCCGTTTGTTTATCGCATTCCACAGTGATTCCATCAATAATATAACCAGATCTAATTCCGCTGGAACGCGTTCTGTATTGCAACATCGAGTGGTCACGACGCGGACGCACGACGCGAACACGCGACCGGTCGTCGACGGGTGTCAGGCTGACGGCCCAAGTCCGCTGCAGCCTCCCAACAAATTACCCACACTTCAACTAACAAGCCTGTTGCTTTCATATAACACATCTTTAATTATGCCCATTATACCTGTCACAAAACCCTAAAATGCTATTTCATTTGGACATTCTTTACATTTCATTGACTTGACACTTTTGACATTAGATATAACTCAACCCATGTGTTGTAACAGTAGAGCTCATGATCCTTTTGCTTGTTCCAGGTATTTTTGCTGACTCTTGGAGTAGTCTTAGCCGACGTTGGACTAGGCTACCATTACAAAGTGCCTCACACCTCGTACGGAGTTCCTTCCTACCAAATTGGTGGAACTTCTGGTCAGCACAGCAATGCGTACTCTGGCTACCAGGGAGCACAACACACTGGCTACCAGGGAGCACACAACACTGGCTACCAGGGAGTACAAAACACTGGCTACCAGGGAGCACAAAACACGGGCTACCAGACTTCGGCCAGCGGCTCTGGATATTATCAAACCTCCGGCTCCGGCCACAGCGGCGTCAAAGTCCAGCCCAGCCAAACCGGATACCAGACTCAATACCAGTCCTCAAGCCAGTACCAAGCTGCTGTTAACAAGTACGCTAACTACTATCAAGTGCAGCAGCAGCCCGCTCAAGTATTCAAGCACTTCTACGTGCACGCCGCCCCCGAAGAACAGGAAGAAGTCAGGCCCCGCGCACCCATTGTACTGCCTCCTGCCCAGAAACATTACAAGATTATCTTTGTTAAGGCACCCAGCGAATCTAGCCCACCTAATCTAATTGCTCCAATCCAGCCACAAAACGAGGAGAAGACAATTGTCTACGTTCTTGTCAAGAAACCCGATGACCAACCCGACGTCGTCCTCCCTAAGATTGAACAGAAACCCCCATCCAAACCCGAGGTATACTTCATCAAATACAAGAACAAGGAAGACTCACAGGCCGTGATCAACAACATCGTTCAGGACTACAACAAGGGCGGTCAGTCTGTATCCGTTAACTCAGGATTAGGCGAGGGTTCCTCTTCGTTCTCGTCGGGTCTCGGCAGCGTGCAGTACCAGGCGCCAGTCCAGCAGGGAGCGTCAAGTGGAACATTCAGTCAGTCCTTCGGCCTAAGCTCGACGTCTGCTAACTCCGGCGGCAACCTGGGCTCCTCCAACATCGCCAGCAGCATCGCGTCCCCGGGCACGGTCAGCAGCACAGCCTCCAGCGCGAGCTTCGAAGGCGGCGCTATCTCTACTAGTCAGGGTGTCCCCCACGAAACCTACGGACCCCCTAAATTCAGGCAAAACTAAATAATAACTAATAACGACTTAAATACGACTTAAATTAACTTACGTGTATTAGAATATGTTATGTATGTAATGGATTAATAAATGTGTGAATACCTACATCATTCTCCCTTTTTTCTTAATTATACAGAATAAGTAACCATCGTCTCAAAATATCTTCTACAAATATAGGCAGTCGCATAGAGACGTGTAAATTTATATTCGGCGCTCTAGCAATTAATGTACAGTATTTTATAGTAAACTACCTAAATCAAGGCAAATACTCACTCAACAAGTCAACACAATTTTTCAAATGTCGTCTCAGGATCACCGTAGCACTCGAGTAACACTAATAACTTTTACAACACTATCTTTTATATTTTTTTAATTTTATTGGATGGCAACATGCTTGACACCTGATGACCACAATTAAACCAAGAACACACTTTTGGTGGCAGAAGCTAATATTAATGGTTGAAGAACTTCCTGTAATCCATCCAAAGGGTTTCTTGAAAAGATCGCTTTTAGCGATATGACCGCCCATTGTGTCAGCCTATGCAAAATGTTTCACGTTTATGAATGTTACTTGTATGGTGTACAAAGTACATAATAAAGAATATTCTTTTATATTCTATTCTACTTCCACAACCCATATAAATAAATAATTCTTGGTTTAGTGGTCGCCGGCGCAACTGCTTAGCATGAGGTCCTGGGCTCGATTCCCAGGTCGGTCCAAGTGTTATTGGGTTTTTCCATCAGGAATATCTGAGTAACAGTCTGGATTTGTGCACGGTGGATGGGTCGCCCCTATAACGTGGCACTTAAACGTAACTGGCGAAATGTGGGTGTAGGTACTATTAGTTACGCCTCTGCCCTGATCTTTCGGGGATTACAGGCGTGATGTTCTGTAAATAATTCTTGATTCTTGGAATAACAATACAAAGAGCTCTGTTTCTACTAGAACTGAGGCTCCGTCCGCTCAGGTACAATCAACCATCAAATAGAGTCGCGACGAAGATTAGGTTAGTCATTGTGTGTTCTGACATCAATAAAGACTTATTTTTAAACGCACATCAAAATACTTATCACCGGTCAATTTATTTACATCAATTAAATATTTTTACATCAAAATTACTGATTGTACATCAAATCCAGAGCGTACAAACGTCTCAACATAATATAACAAAATATTTTTGCAACATGTTTTATCGTAAAAAAGGCATTGTGCCAAGGACAACATTGGATGCAAGAGCGAGCGAAGCGAGGTCGGGACTTGTGTCACCCCGAATCACTTCATGTTAGGTTACTTTAAACCCTGCAGACAGAAATAGGAGGGGCTACGTCGAATCGGTTTTACTTAAATAAATTGCCATATGCGTTAAATATATGAAGCTTTATAAAAAAAAATGAATTAGAAAGTTTATTGTGCGCTAGTTATTATTATATGCGCTAATAATATCAAATTCCACTTTTCAATTAAAAGCAATTCATCACGAACTCAAATTATTGCTGAAAAAATAATATTTTGAGTAACTATTTTGCTGTAAAATCGGTATTTTTGATTATCATTGGGATTTTTTAATATAAAAAGGAAGTTTTTTGATTTACAGTTAAATACTAGCCGTCAATAAATATAATTATATATAATACAACGTATAAATTAAGACATTGTTACAGTAAGTATACCGAATCGGAATAAAATTAAGCATACCTTACATACGTTAATTGTATCACGTCTACTTTAGTTAAAACCAATGTTTCTATTCGTACATGTACTTACGCAAAACTGATAAAATCCCTCAAGCGTCCACAGCCTGACTGGGTTTATGAGCTCACCCTGGCATCCAAGTTTATGTATTTATTTGTTCAGAGCATTCAATTTTATCGCAGCTAATTTACCGAGCGCTATTGTTGGAATTCCTACGCACAAGAAATGCCAGCAGATTATTATTTATAATATTTAGTATCGGAACTAGCCCATTGCAATTGAAGTTGGCACATTATTGGCATTTTAATAGCGGGCTCATCCGCATAACTCCAACCCGTTATCATGATTTATAGCAATACGTACTTTCATTTGTGCGAACCAGAGTCCAGAACATGGCGTACATAGAGTGGTTAATTTAGTTAGTAAATGCGTTATGTGCCGATAGTATTTCATTCATGATGTGCATTGTTTATGAATGGAATGGTTCTATTTCGGGGCAGCGGCGCATGATAGCTTAATATCGAGCATTACGAGACGTGGTTGATTGAGTGGTTATTCACGGATGCACTTTCCTGAAGCTCGCGTGGAATGCTGCGCACGCGCTGCCCCCGGCGCCGGCGCCACATTAATTCCCGCGCTCGTCCATACGGAACGCTCTACACTCAACACTTCAGGCGCCGAACCACGTCTCATTGTATCTATAAACGTTTTCAAATAAAATCTAATAGCTGCGTCTCAAATTACGTTCGTTACTTTTTTATTTATTTGTAAGTTTTGCAGTCACTAAATTATACTTCAACAATAGACCTTACCATTCCTATCGAACAATATTACACCATGTTTAAATGATGACGTTACGAAATGAACAGAAAAATCATCTCTTTTCTCTCGTAATCTAAAATTCTTCATATTCCGCCAACAACCACTGCTTAAGTGCTTACCAGGGTATAAATCAGATACTCGTATACCTTAACGTGTAATACCCATACGTTAGTATATACTACTCTGTCAAGAAAGTACCAGGAAACGATCAATAATACACAAAATGTTATATTTTCATCCAAAGTTATTTTATCGCCCTCAAAGTATACCTTCAGCAACGATACACTTACGCCAGCAAATAATCCAATCATCAAAAACTTTTTAAAACGGACACGACGGAATTGAGTTCAGTTCTCGCCGCGAATTTTCTTTATGACTTCTACCGAATGAAAACGGGTGACACGAAGTGGTAATTTGCATTTTGGAAACAGAAAGAAGTCGGCTGGAGCAATATCTGGTGAATAAGGTGGTTGTTCAATGGTATTTAGAGTGTAGAGATATTTAGAGTTGAGTTTTTGGTCAAAAATTTGTTCACTATGATGGCCTTGTGTTAAGGCGCATTATTGTGGTGCAAAATCCAAGAATTTTCTTTCCACAAATTTGGTCTTTTTCACGCTGCATAACGCTCAAATAATATTATTTATTTACTGTTTGACCTTCCGGCAAGAATTCCGAGTGCACAATACCACGATAGTCAAAGAAAATGGTCAACATGACTTTGACTTTTGATCAACTTTGGCGTCGTTTTTTCATTTTCGGTCAGTTGGAAGGCGCCATTCCGAAGCTTATTGACTAGTTTGCATGTCAAACTCACTGAGTTTTTGGAGAAAATTCAGGTCTTTTGGGACTAGGCGGCAGAGCGGCAACATGTTTCATACCCAAGTGAATATTTAAAATGGTACGGATCGACTCGTGAGACACAGAAAGTTCAGCGGGTATCTCCCTCAAACTTGAATGAGGATTTTCAGTCACTATTTCCTTCACTTTTGCGATGTTAACTTCAGTTGAAGACGTTGATGGGCTACCAGAGCGAGGCAAATCTTCCATTACATCTCGACCGCTTTTGAATGCTTTGTACCACTCATTTATAAGCCCGTGTTTTTCATAAAGTCGATTTACCGTAAGCCTTCTGTAAAATTTTCAGGGGCATTTATATCATTTGGTTGCACCAAATGATATAAATGCCCCTGAAAATGTTGGGGCGTTTGTTA
The DNA here is from genome assembly GCA_910589295.1 of Noctua janthe. Taxonomy (NCBI): domain Eukaryota; kingdom Metazoa; phylum Arthropoda; class Insecta; order Lepidoptera; family Noctuidae; genus Noctua; species Noctua janthe. The sequence goes on from OU342552.1 coordinate 13,055,593, forward strand.
AAAAATATAAAAAATATTGTTTTTAATCTCAAACTTCATCTTAGTCAAAAGTTTCTTATTTCAAGGATTATAAAAAAATGAAGGCCATCTTTTAGGGTTCATATTAGTGAAGATATTAACCCGCAAACTTTTAAGCGTCATGCTAATGACATTTTGCACGCTTGGTAATGACCATAGCACATGGTAATGACAAATGTTTCTATCTCCAATTAGTGAACAATTCTTGCTGTGTAGTCTGTGTGTGTGTCTATGTATTAAAAACAATGTGTAAAATTCAGAATGCAGTATTCTTAATACTGGATTGAGACTTTTACAGATTGTTTATAAAATAATAGAATTAATTAATATATTATATATTGAATAGAATAAAATAATAAATTAATGAATAAAATTTTAGTATTAAAGAAATTAATAATAGACCATAATAATATGATTATCAGAATTATTTATTTATTAGTTTCATTTTGCTCATCGAATAAATCTTCCGTTCCTGTCCGTTTCCGTTTTTTTACGCGGCATATTTATCTGCTTCATTCACTGGAACAATCAATATTATAAAAAACTAAAATAATCATGTGATAAATATTTGGGCAAAATACAGACACTAAAATTAACGGAAAAGTGTGTACAGATATAAAAGGCAAAATGTTTAAAAAGCAAGCTCTTTTCCGGGTAAGTGGAGATACTCATTACCATGGAATCACTGTCATTACCAAGGATTGAAAAGTCCACGGCAGTCCATGGTAATGACAAAATACAGAAATATCCATTTTTAGCATGTATAGTATAAGATATTTCAAAACCTTCTACTTATTCAAATCAGTTACGCTAAACGCAAACATTTAAAAAGGCAAGCTCTTTGCAGGATAAGTGGAGATAGTCATTACCATAGAATCATTTTCATTACCGTGGATTGAAAAGTCCTCGGTAATCCATGGTAATGACCACCTTGGTAATGACAAAATCCAGAAATTTCCACTTTAGCACGTAGTATAAGATATTTCAAAATGTTCTACTGATTACGTCATAACAAATCAGTTAGGCTCTAAGATAAAATACGATTATTATAAATAATTCGTATACTTACCGAGTGGTACCCACGGGAAAGACAATATTACTGTGACAAAAACCACGGTACGACTTTGTAAAAAATATAAAAAAAACTTAATAGTGCGCTGCGCCAAGCAAGTCCACTTCGGCGTCTAAATGGTGACTAGACGCACGCGGAAGCAGGGGCGGGGTTTGTGCAAAGCTATTTAGTGAAGAGCTGCATGTCGCGTCACGTTGTGACACGGTAATGATGAGTTTAACAGGAACCCAAATGTACGATGTTGCTGTTCAGTGTTTTACAATACTTTTTAATTTGTACAATCAATAATGTATGTCATAACTATTAAACTTTTTACGTAAACAGTAGTTTCAGCCGAAAACGTGAATTTAATGGAACATTTTGCTGAAGTTTTATCGAAAACTGGAAAGCGGACACCCCTTGGTAATGACATTTTGGCCCTTTTGAACAAAATAACTTTCACATTGCTTTATACCACATTATTTTTAGTAAATGCGAAACCTGAATATAGTTTGTTCAGAATAAGTAACTAAAACGATTCTAATAATTTTTAAACCATGTTATATATTGTCTCAAAACTATTTTGAAAAAGTTACAAGTTGGACACCGAGCGACACTAAGTACCTATCGCAATCATTTTGGTACCTACTGCCAAATTATTATTATCAATGAGCTCAAGACGACGCTGGAGGCGATCGCGCGGCGGCGCCGCTTCGTTACCACGTTTTTGTGCGGACAACCAGGTAACAGAAAAAGCTTATAACTTTGTGATTTATCATGATACAGTTTTGAAATTTAGTACATAGATTCTTTACATAAAAATACTAGACACGTCTTTCAGGTTTCGCAAATACTAAAACTAATGTTGTATAGGTATATACAATTTAAAAGAAGCACCAGTTAGAAATCATTCTTTATTACAAGTTACTTTAATCCACGGTAAAAATCTGACTTCATTTAAGGTGATATTATCTCGGACAGCCGATTTACACCAAATTAAATAATTACCCTCAGGCACTCTTAAGAGCGGCCAACCTGTCATTTTTTTCATACAAACGCTCGTACGTAATTATGCCGTTGTAACACATCTATCTTTGATTTTTTTTAACTGATAGGTATCTTGTGCACTATATCTAGGTTTCTATCAAAGCAAAAAATAAAAATTTGGTGAAACAAATTCAGTATAAGCCTCCAAAAATCTGCTATTTTGCCTAAACTTTGGCCGTTCAAAATGTACTCATAAATTGTAAAACTTAAGAAAACATCGTGATAGAAACCTTGCAAATGTAATGGAGATTCTAAATGATACATATTGATTACACAAACTTGTAAGCCTTTTTCAAAAACACGTATTTCCTAGAATAAGTTTATGAAATTTTCGAACACTATTTTCGTTCATTGTTGACGCGTTAGGCGGTATGAGGTGCGCGGGACACGAGTCGTGCGGGGTTGGGGCCCAATGAGACGAGGGAGTTGAAAAAACACGCCGCTGTGGCTCTTGATGAAACAACAATCTTTTCGACCGTGCTCGCGTAGACGATAGACGGCCCGGAAAGGGCCCTCTTAACACGAAATTCCATTGGCGATGCAAAATTTAAGACAAACTCTTTGTTCCCTACTACGCGGGGCTCCTATTTCTGTCTAGAGGGTTTAAAGTAAACTAACACGAAGGGGACGGCGGCGTCTTAGTTCGCTCGCTTCACTCGCTCTCATGACCCTGGCATCCCCTTCGAACCTCACCTGTTCGGAGTCGGGGTGCCCCAAGAGTCGAGGTCGCTTCGCTCGCTCTTGAATTATAAGTATTCCTTGCCACAATGCCTTAACTGTACTGTAACATAAAAAATAAGAGTAAGATGCCTCGCACCGCTATGCCCGCTGTAAATAAAGCTCATCAAGAATGTAATACTTTTACGATCGCTATTTAGGAAATGTATAGATTTCCTAGGAAAAGTGCATATTACGAAATATATCATAGATTTCCTATCTATTTTAGAAATTGAACTTGAACATATTTTCTAGGAATTTTATACAATGACGGATTACGGACATACTTTTCCGTTAAATTATACAACACAGTTACTGATTGCAATTTACAGCTGCTAGGTAACATATGTAGGATATCTACTAATGAGCAGAACAGGTAGGTATACCCAGGCAGTGGTGATGTCAACCAAAAACATTTGTAGATATTTATACAGCTCTGGAAACGTCGGTGTTTAGCCAGAATAGGAATGAGAAGTCATAACCCTAGGTTAGTTATTTTCATTTTCAAATTACGATAGGAAACTATCTATTTTGGTAGATACTTACAATGGTCTTCAACCAGCTATATGCGACATTTATTTTGACAAACGTTTTGGAGCCCATGACATATTCTGTAAGATCAATAAGCATCTTAAGTTGACAGACGCCATGTCCACAGTTTTGTTCTAAATATGTACTAATATAAGATAAAGGCATGATATAAATATCTAATAAAATATTTTTCATATTAACAATGCGTTAGGTAAGGGTGATAAAAGAAGTTTTATAGTTTCAATATTTTTTTTAATATAATGTTGCACGTAACACTAAAACTTTATTCAATTTTTGCGTTTTATATTGTGTGCATTCGAAGTATTTCTATAACAAGTTTAGAACGACTTATTTGCGAAAGCATTACTTATAAACCCATCCTAGGTTGTATAGGCACCTTTATTTTACCCAATGTTGTGCTGACTACCTCCTATTGCGCCGGAAAATGTGAATATGTCGGAAACTTGCCTATTGTACGATATGTCATTCACCCACACTACAAGAACTATGTTTATGGAAACAATTTCATTGAACGAAATGATATTGCGTTAGTTGTTACTAAACGAGAAGAGAAGAAAAGAAAGCTTATAAAATTGAGTGCTCTAGATTATCTGTCTGCTGTTGGATTGAAAGCGCTGATTCCCATAATGGACACCTATAAGCCGAGATTAGCAGTAACTGTTGTCCAAAGTTGTTATATAGAGCAACCATACGGATATTACGTTTGCACCTCCAATAAAATTACAAAACAGACTATACAGGTTTGTCAAGAGAGAAAAGAACAAGGAGTACCATTACTAGTAGAAGGCAGAATATTGGGCATAATGAGTTTCACCGACAAGGATAATTGCAAACTTCCTCAACGGAGCTTTACTGCAATAAGCCCTGCACTTGACTGGATAAGTGAAACTATCAGAACCCTCGGTTATGATGATACGGTAATGAAACATTTGCATGTGACCAGCACTCCTTTACCTACATCTGAATCTTATCCTACAAAAATTTTACGTCGCCCTACAACTACTGCTACTACTACACTTCTTCCAATTCCTACAACTTATCGTACGTCATTCTTAACGACTCTTTCCCCTTCCACCGAAATCCCTCCAAGGCGTCCTCATGATTTTATTTCTGTCCGAGATATTAATAATCTGGCATTATTTCCTCATTCTACAGCTAATCCATTTATTGCTACATTAGACGATATGACCAGTTCTTTATATAGGGACCCTTCTGAAACTAGTTTACCTTCTTCTGCAACCTATCCAGATTCTACAACGAGTCTGACTCCTTCTGATTCTTTTGTAAGACATTCCTACACTTCTAACCCTAACCCACGTGGAGTTCTTCAAAGAACTAACGTTAAGTTCAAATTAAAGCTCCCTCAGATGTTTCCTCTTCGTTCTACATTTGATCATTACCCTACTGTTAGTCATCCAACACCTCATTCTATATTTCATGCTAACTTTACTGTTACTCGACCAACATTTCATCTTCGTTCCATATTTTCTCCTACCCTGACGGTTAGTCGTCTAACGTTCCCGCCTCGTTATATATATGTACCTACTTCTAGTCTTCTACTAACGTACCCACAATTATTTTACTCAAACTTTACTCTTCCTTTTCCAGAGTTCTTTTCTGTTTCCATATTTTATCCTAAAATGTTGACATATCCTTCTACATTTCATCATAAATTTACTGATAGCCCTCCATTGTTCCCTTCTCGTTCTACTTTCAATCCTACTCTCACCGTCCGTACTATTGATCTTAACCTTACAGTAAGTCCTCCATCGTTTCCTCCTCGTTCTTCTTTTTATCCTAACTTTACTGTTTCTCTTTTAAGGTTTTCTCGTACTACTTTTATTCGTAAGCTTACTGTTCGTCCTCCATCCTTTCTTCCGCCTTATACTATTGTTTCTAATCACACTGTTAGCCCTCCAACGCTTCGTCCTCAGTCTTCTTTTCATCCTAACCTTACTGTCAGGAGTACTCTAGTGCATCAGGCTTTTTATCATCCACAATGTGCTCGGCCTGCTCCAAGGCACCCTATACCTGATCATCCTTACGTTACTGGAACCAAACTAAGGCGTCCTTATCCTAAAGCAAATAATGCAATAGATTTATCTCATAGAGCTCATAATTCAATGAAAATATTGAATGTCGGCAAAGATAAAAAAGATTTTATAAAACAAATAGTTAATCAGAACAACAGTATGATATTTAAAAATGCATTTATGAGAACACCTAAGGTTTTATCTACAAAAACCGTAAAACGTATGACCGCCATAACATTTGTACCGTTGGCTACCTCAAGCACAACAAGAACCACGACGTTATTGAAGTCCTCTACGCCAAGGAAGACCATAAAACTTACTACATTTACAATTCCTTTCATCAAAGTTCTTGAAAATTATAAGACAACCAACCTTATGGATTGGTTCAATGTAATGGTTAAAGATAAACTGAAGAACAAGACATCTTTGTATTATATAGTTAGTTCAACAACAGCACCTGTCATTTACCGCCCTAAACTTAATTTCTTAGATCTTACGTAAACCAATGTCATGGGTGGACATGGACATTTGTAATGTAATTTGTATGATTGTTCTTGCGTAGATGTCGTAAACTTCCGATAACTTTGTGAGCTAAATCGTAAAAAAGTAATGGTATTTGAATTGTGAATATAACCCGCATCCTTTATTTATACAGTCCGACTAATTTATTATGGTCCAAGGTGATTTTTTTTTTGAAGACTTTTATTATAATATTTAATATATTATTAAAAAAAATCTGAAACATCTACAAAAGTCGAATACCAAAATCGTAAAGAGGATAAGATTGAATCGGAATTGACTCAAATTTGTTTTTGGTATTGCTGTATTTCAAGTGAAAGTATTGTAGTTACAGAAAAGACTTACCCAATGATAGTCGTAAAAACTCATGATCCGTGGCTCGCCCAAAGCAAAACCATATTGTGGTATAATAGTGTTTCCCTTTTAGCTAAGTTTTAAATTTTGTAGATAGATATAATTATACTCCAGAGATAGGGCAAGCCAAAATAAACAGAACTGTTTTAAAAATGAATTTACGGATAACTAAAACATCAGGCAGCATCTGGTTTTTTTTCACAAAAAAATAGTATTGGGTCAAATCGATGGTTTCAGAACTTAGTCATTAAAGTTTTAGACTTACTTAAGTTTATTTATTATTTACTAACTATAACAGACCTAAAATAATAATAAATAAAAAAGATGTACAAGTATCAAAAGCTTGCTGCTTTACCACCTTGGATTCATTCTCGAAATTCGAGTGCAAGCTAGGGTAGATTGAATGAAACGCCTTAATTAAAGTTTAAGTAGTTCTTAATATACTCAAATTGGAAACTGAGCATAAGACAACCACATGTGTTATACATACATTAACTAACACCTTTATCGTTACGGAGGAGGCAGAAACAGTGCCAGAACGCCTGCTACGATCCGTACCCACCCCCCGTTTTGCCTCGCTCACTTTCATAAAATCTGGTTTTACACGCACATCTTTGGCGGGTACTACGCGCCTGGCCTTTCTGAAGAATATTACCAATAAGGTCAGTGTTTGTCCTTCTAGGGCATCGCGGAAATACCTATTTTAACGAATTGATCAACAAAAAAGTTAGTAGCTATTACTGCTAGTAACTTACCAGATTTTTAATATTCTTACATAAAATTGTCGTTTTAAATGAAAAAAAAAGAAATTTATACAGAGTGATTGGTAATTGGGTTCATTCCTTAAAATGTGTGATCAAGTATTCCCTAATTTGCAGCAATTTCGATCCCGATAACTTATGGTCCAGACTTTTTGCGTTTTTTTATAACAATACGAATTTGTCAAGAACGACAACCAAAGGAGTACCATTACTAATAATACTAATAGAAGACAGAATATTGGGCATAATGGGTACCACCGTTAAGGACAATTGCAAGCTTCCTCAACAAAACTTTAAAGTACTAAGCCCTGCCCTTAATTGGATAAGTAAAACTGTAAGAAGCCTCGGTTACGACGATGCGGTAATTAGTACATTGCACGATATGACCAGCAGCATTCCGTATCGACGCCCCTCTCTTGATACTTACCTAATTCCGTAACTAATCTTAATCGAACTTCACGTTCGTATAATGAAAGAGACGTTTACAAAATGTTTGGCGCCCCGGCCAGTTCCTTGTACCCAGTTCCCTATGTTAAGATTTGGCGCCCCGGGTCAAAAGGAATCCGTATCCAGCACCGGAAATAAATAAAAGAAAAATCTACGGTATTGCAGGAAAGGTGATGTTTTTCCTTTTTAAAATAAACTAACAATATGCAAAAGCGAGTGCAGCGAGTTCGAAAATAGCACTCAGCCTCGGATATGTTAGATTTCCTTTTACCATTCACACAGATAATATTAAAATTACTTTGTCGACTTATGCGTTAAAGTTTCTGAATAATAAACAAACTTTTGAATGCGAGCAAGCGAGCGTAGCGCGAAACATTCTGCAGCTCGCTTAGAGTATATTTTTTTTTTTTACTTTTCTTTTCAGACAGGTTATACTGTCAACTTATGTATAAAACTTTCAGTACAATTTAGACCTATGAGCACCCCACCTCTGATATATAAGATTTTCTTTTTGTCATTTATACAGATGGCCTTAAAGTGACTTTGTTGATTTATGCATAACAGTTTCATAGTTATGAATGGACTTCAGAGTGTAGGAGCGCGACTAGCGGGCTCGAAACATTTTGTAGCTTTCCTTGGATAGTTATGAATGGACTTCAGAGTGTAGGAGCACGACTAGAAACATTTTGCAGCTTTTCTTGGATAGCCTAGTAGTAAGATTTCCTAGAATATTAAGATTTTATGTTTACCATTCGTTCAAAGATTCTGAACAATTATGAGACTGTAGGATGTGAGGGTAGCAAGTTAAGCAGCCCACTTTACATCGTTTAGGTTAGACGAGTATTGCGCTTCTATGCTGGATGCTTGGTGTACTTCATATCTAGTAATTACTGTGACCTCTACAGGAAATGAGTAAATTTCTCCTAAACAAAAATTAAACTGTACCTGGGTTCATTTACTGTCCAGAGATTCGGCAATATACAGCGCTGTTTTAAAAAATATTTGCGGATACGTGAAATATAACTATTTCGGTGTATTTTCCAACCCACATATCGCTAAAATGAGATGAATAGGCACGAAGGTATCTTCACATTAATTAAATCTTATTGGTAGCCAAGAAGAAAACTTTTTATTTGTTAAATTAAAACTATACAATTCTTTCTATTCTTCTGAAAATCTCCCAATTGGACATGAATTGTCATGGCTGACCTGGAAGTCTTTAAATAGACTGGACCCAGGTTGGCCGCAGCAAGGAACATCTGCTCAGGTTTGGCATTAATGACTCTGCCCTGGAGTGTAAATGTGGTGCTGTTCCACAAACGATGGGGCACTTAATATCGTGTCCTGCGTGTCCTGTTGTTTGTTCAGTACGGGAACTGATGGACGCTACCGAAGGCGCCAACCTAGTAGCTGAATTCTGTGCCGACACAATTTGGATTGCCATCGACACGCTAAGAAGATTCACACAAACCTAACTACTCCTTTTGCTTCGTCAAAGTGCCTAGTACATGTCTGGTCTAAGTACAAGCGCGCGTGTTGCGATAAAAAACAGATTCGTAAACCTGCTCTTTTCAAAGCAGCACCTTTAATGACAGTGTCCTTCTAGTCTAGAGTTCTCGGCGTTATAACTATGTACCCTGAAACTAGACCCTGCTGAGTCTAAGAAAAGGCAGAGTACTGTCTGCTTGGGTGCCCCAGAGCGTGGCACTTGGTCTACCACATTGCTTACTGTGGTACATACATACATAAAATCACGCCTTTTTCCCATGGGAGAAGGCAAAAAAACAGAACGCTACCTACCATCCTTACATACTCCTTTCGTCCTACGCACGCCGGTGGCGAATACTCATCTGACCTTTCTGAAAGACATCCACGTTGCCACTCACATTAGACTTGTATATAGCTTTATTAATATGTTAATCAAGAGAAAAGTGTTTAACTGCTATTTACTGACCCGACTCTTAGGCAGATTAGACACGCCACCGATTAGCTCCGCGGAGGATGAAGATGGCGAATCGGATCTAGATTTTCTGTCTAGATGTTTGTAATTGGAAACGTTTATCATATCTACGAGTATATGGGTATCTTCTAGATCCCAAGTGGCCTCTAGCTATGGCTAGGGCTCTCTTCGGATCAAAAAGGTAAGGGTACCGTCTTCAAAAATATGCTCTGTTTTGAGCATAAGTAGACGATTTGTGACTGAATGCCAAGGCGAAAAAGGATTTTGAATATTCGTGGGACTTCCTTTTCTACTTGTTTTTTCAGCAAGTTGATGGTACTTTTTAGATAAGTCAGGCCCACGAGGAAGTAGCGTTAGTGGAAATTATTTTATTTTAGACACCAAAATACGGTTTTATTATCAGTATAAGTACTTAAACTATCTAAATATTATATCGGAACCAACTTCAACTTTGAAACAAAACAAATCACATCTAGTTGGAAATTGAAGTTTGGTCATAAAATTACGATAACAATGTTTTCGACAAAAGTAATCAAAGGAACAAAAGTTATATAGTTTTAATATTTTATTTTAATATCATGTTGCACGAACATCTGCAACTTTATACAATATTTTCATTTGTTGTCGTGTGCATTCGAAGTATTTCTATAACAAGTTTAGAACGTCTCATTTGCGAAAGCGACAGATATAAACCGATCCAGGGTTGTATAGGCACGTTTATTTTACCCAATGTTGTGCTGACTACCTCCTATTGCGCTGAAAAATGTAAATATGTCGGGAAATTGCGCATCATACGATCTGTCGTTCACCCACATTACAAGAACTATGTTTATGGAGACAATTTTTTTGCACGAAATGATATTGCGTTAGTCGTTACTTCACGAGAAGAGAAGAAAAGAAAGCTTATGAAATTGAGTGCTCTAGATTATCTGTCTGCCGTTGGATTGAAAGCGCTGATTCCCATAATGGACGCAAATAAGCCGAGATTAGTAGTGACTGTGCTTCAACGTTGTTATATAGAGCAACCACTCGGATTTTACGTTTGCGCTTCCAACAAAGTCACAAAACAGACTATAAAGGTTTGTCGAGAGAGAACAGAACAAGGAGTGCCATTAATAATAGAAGACAGAATATTTGGCATAATGTGTATCACCGAAAAAGACAATTGCAAACTTCCTCAACGGAGCTTTACTGCATTAAGCCCTGCACTTGATTGGATAAGTGAAACTGTCAGAAACCTCGGATACGACGATGGGGTAATTAGTACATTGCACGATATGACCAGCACTCCGTTTTTGAGCTATTCTATTTCCGCAACTAATCCAACTCAGACGTTGAGTCGTCCAGCTACCACTACTGCTTCTACTACTACAACTACTACTACACCTACTACTGCAACTACTACTACACCTACTACTGCAACTACTACTACACCTACTACTGCAACTACTACTACACCTACTACTGCAACTACTACTACACCTACTACTGCAACTACTACTACACCTACTACTGCAACTACTACTACACCTACTACTGCAACTACTACTACACCTACTACTGCAACTACTACTACACCTACTACTGCAACTACTACTACACCTACTACTACAACTACTACTACACCTACTACTGCAACTACTACTACAACACCTCCTACAACTACTACTACAACTGCTACTATACCAACTGATTCAGCTCCTATAGAGTGACAGCTGACAGCTGACAGCTGACAAGTAAACATTAAATGTGATTGTGCTCGTAATTAAATAATTATTTAAAACAGGAAAACCAGTATTCAAACAGTGTATTATACATAAAAGTGAAGATAGACTCATAAACAAGCAGTAACAGTGTCATCATAATTTAAAATTACCGGGTTATCATATAAACATTGATTCCCAAATACGTAAACAGTGAGTAAAAACCAGTGTAAACATCCAAATTTTAAGACAATAGCCTACAGAACAATCATAATTATAAACAATTTATGATTTGTGGTGATAAAACACCTCTAGGAAAAGTGATAAACATTTCTCACAACAGCTGTTCGTTATTTTTCTATAAAATTCAAACAAGTCGAAAATTGCAGTACAACGAAACGGCGACATCTATCAGCGAGTAGCAGAACACGGTTGACATAATATACGGTTAACATAACGTTCCTTTCATTCATTCTTTCTACCGACTTGGAACAAAGCAATTTGACACATCAAAAGAAATTCGTGCATAGTTGCGTTGCCATAATATTAAACTACAGTTTCTCCGTCATTAGTTATTACCACTTTTTAAATAACATTCTAAATTAGGGAAAATACGCAAAAAAATACAAAGTCTGCTAAAATGAGTACTAGAAATGACCGCAAGATGCCAGAGAAAGTCACTTGCTTTAAATGCAAGAAATCTGTTGATATTAAAAAAACAGCCTTATGTTCATCATGTAATAACCGCTATGAATTAGATTGCATAGGATATTCGGAACAAACCTACCGACTTATGGACCAAGAGTCTAGGAAAAAATGGAGATGTGCGACATGCATCAAAAATAAAAAAGTCTCTATTACAAGCTACGTATCTAACATCACATCAAGGAAAAAATTTAAAGCAAGCCGCTCTTCCCCGGAACAGATATGCAAATCTGCTGAGAAAAATTAACAGTCTGAAGCTGTACAACCAACAACTCTTAATATGTCCGAAGTACTAGAGGTCCCATATACTGTCCGAATACGAAACATCGACGGAATCCACAACTTTCCTAATAAACAGTCTAAAAGCTTAGACGGAACAATGTCTGAAACATTAACAATTTTAGAAATGAAAGACACAATAAAAGAACTTACAAATAAGCTCAATAGCACCGAGAATGAGCTAGAAAATACAATATTAGAAAATAACAATCTTCGCCAACAATTAAATAAGCTAACTACAGAAATAAAAATGTTAAAAAACACTTTATCACTCTCCCACCATTGAAAACAACGCAGATATCATAAGAGGAAGAAAACAGGCCCTACTTCAATAGACTTTCTCTACACCTTCCTCTGTCTCGCTCTGGTAGGCCATCAAAGTCTTCAACAAAGTGAAGGAAATAGTGACTGAAAATCCTCATTCAAGTTTGAGAGAGATAGCCGCTGAACTTTGTGTCTCACGAGTCGATCCGTAAAATTTTAAATAATCACTTGGGTATGTAACATGTTGCCGCTCGGCTAGTCCCAAAAGACCTGAACTTTCTCCAAAAACTCAATCGCATAAAAGTAGCTGAGGACATGCTAGAACGAATCAATTCCGACCCAACATTAATTAAACGCAGTGTTACTCGAACTTTTTGTTTGCTACTCTCGTGACGAGACGTGGGTTTACGAGTTTGACATGCAAACTAGTCAACAAGCTTCGGAGTGGCACCTTCCTACTGAACCGAAACCGAAAAAACCACGCCAAAGTCGATCAAAAGTCAAAGTCATGTTTTCCTTTTTTTTTACTATAGCGGTGTTATGCACTCGGAATTCTTGCCGGAAGGTCAAACAGTAAATGAAGAATATTATTTGAGCGATATGCGGCGTTTAAAAGAGCACGAAAAGGGCCAGATTTGTGGAAAAATATTCGTGAATTTTGCACCACGATAATGCGCCTTCACACAACGCCATCATAGTGAACGAATTTTAGACCAAAAACTCAACAAATACCATCGACCAACCACCTTACTCACCTGATATGGCTCCAACCAACTTCTTTCTTCCTAAACTCAAATTACCACTTCATGGCACCCGTTTTCATTCGGTAGAACGAGGCGAGAACTGAACACCATTCCGTCGAGTCCGTTTAAAAAAAATTTTGATGATTGGTTTATTCGTTGGCGTAAGTGTTTTCTGAAGGTTATACTTTGAAGGCGATAAAATAAATTTGAATGAATAACTAACATTTTGTGTTTGATTGATCGTTTCCCGGTACTTACCTGACAGAGTAGTATCTACTCCATACGAATCGTCCCTATCAATGGCGATAAACACTGTAGCCGCTTATATTTATGTATTGATGGTAAACCCTGTCTCGCTAATAATGGCAACTTTGTCGTGCTAACAGATCCCAAAACTAATCAATTTAGGACATAAACTTTGAGCATTCCATTGAAATATGTTTAAGTTAATAAGTGGTAATGGAAACTTCTCATAAACTTTCCATTTACAAATTTAAATAATCGCTCAAATAATCTCACATGCAATAATATGTTTGTCAAAAACTTCTTAAGTTCCTCTGAAACCATTTTCGAAGCCAATATATTTTTTCCTTAAAATGTACTCTCTGACATTATTATATTTTTAATTGTGAAGCAAAATTTCTTAAACTCAAATCTACGTGTCAAGTCATCATCCCTTCCACTGCTTACTTCCTCATTCTGTGGTTTTTTTCTTAGTTTCCATTGGTTCGGTCGCTCACGACAATTATGTAACTGTTGCACATAAAAAAAACATTATAACACCTAACTGCCGCCATCGTAAAAGAATTAATTATGATTTAAATTTACTATTTCTGATTTATAGTTTATGATTTAGCTATTATATGTATGAATGTTATAAAATGGGCTAAGCCAAAATAATAATTAAACTTTGAAAAACAGTTTTATTTCGTTTATCAATTGTTTGACTGGCTTAATATAGATTTTGGTTCTTACACCTGATCTTTTCAAAGCAGCACCATTAATGTAAGCGTCCTTCTAGTCTAGAGTTCTCCGCGTTATACCTATGTACTTACATCTGTTCCTTTTTTTTTTAATTATTGTACATTGGAACTAGACCCTTCTGGGTCTAAGACAAGGCTGAGTACTGTCTGCTTGGGTGCCCCAAGAGGATGGCACTAGGTCAACCACACTGCTTAATGTGTTACATACATACATAAACTCACGCCTTTTCCCATGGGGGAAGTTAAAAATATACGCTAGAACGCTACCTACGATCCTTACACACTCGTTTCGTCCTACGCACGCCGGTGGCGAATACTCATCTAATCTTTCAGAAAGACATCCACTTTGCCACTCATATCAGACTTGTAAATAGCTTTTTTAATAAGTTAATCAAGAGAAAAGTGTTTAGCTGCTATTTACACTGCTTAAGCAGTTTTGACAGTCCACTGGTGAGCTCCGCGGAGAACGGAGATGTCGAAGCGGATTTTGTGGCGGTGCATGCCACAATATCCGCTTTTAGATAATCAAATCGCTTTTATATTAACAAACTGGGTTTGTTTTGTCGGTAGTTACAGAAAATTGAAACAACTTCAAGCTTTTCGATTTTATAGACCCTCGACAAATCAAGAAATATGCTGTCTGTACCTAAAATATGGGACGACACAAGATTTTTTTTACTTACTTTCTAGCTATTTTCTATACGGGTATCTTCTTGATCCCAAGTGGCCTTTAGCTATCGCTAGGGGCCTGTTCGGATCAAAAAGTCGAGAAACGTCTACAAAAACATGCCCTGTTTTGAGCATAAGTGGACGATTTGTGACTGGATAGCAAGGCAAAACCATAGGTAGTGACGGCACACCCAACATTTAAAAAAACTTATTTAAATATTCTTGGTACCTCCTTTTCTAATTGTTCCTCCATCAAGTTGATGGTACTTTTTAGATAAGTCAAGTCCACGAGGTAGTAGCGTCAGTGGAAATTATTTTATCTTAAACTCCAAGATACGGTTTTGTTATCAAAATAAGTACTTACTTATAACAGTAAACCATTAATATCGAAATATTATATCGGAACCAGCATCAACTTTCAAACAAAACAAATCACATCTAGTTGGAAATTGAAGTTGGGTCATAAAATTACAATAACAATGTTTGCGTTAAAAATAATCAAAGAAACAAAAGTTATAATGTTATAATATTTTATTTTTAATACAATGTTGCACGAACTTCTGGAACTTTATACAATATTTTCATTTGTTGTCGTGTGCATTCGAAGTATTTCTATAACAAGTTTAGAACGTCTCATTTGCGGAAGCGACAGATATAAACCGATCCAGGATTATGTAGGCACATTTATTTTACCCAATGTTGTGCTGACTACCTCCTATTGCTCTGATAACTGAAAATATGTCGGGAAATTGCGTAATATACGATCTGTCGTTCACCTACATTACAAAAACTATGTTTATGGAGACAATTTTATTGCACGAAACGATATTGCGTTAGTCGTTACTTCACGAGAAGAGAAGAAAAGAAAGCTTATGAAACTGAGTGCTCTAGATTATCTGTCTGCCGTTGGATTGAAAGCGCTGATTCCCATAATGGACGCAAATAAGCCAAGATTAGCAGTAACTTTGGTTCAACGCTGTTATATAGAGCAACCGTTCAGATATTACGTTGCGCCTCCAACAAAGTCAGAAAACGGACTATACAGGTTTATCGAGAGAGAACAGAACAAGGAGGGCCATTAATAATAGAAGACAGAATATTAATTGGCCTAATGGGTATCACCAAAAAAGACAATTACAAACTTCCTCAACGGAGCTTTACTGCACTAAGCCCTGCACGTAATTGGATAAGTGAAACTATCAGAAACCTCGGATACGACGATGCGATTATTAGTACATTGCACTATATGACCAGCACTCCGTTTCGAAGCCCTTCTCCTGGCACTTTACCTATTTCCGCAACTAATCCAATTCCATCTTAAAGTCGTCCTGCTACCACTACTGTACTACACCACCTCCTATAACATCTCGTCCTTCAAATGATTATAGGTATCCAACTGAAACTCCTTCAAGTCTTTATCACTTTATCCCCACCGAAACACCTCCAACTACTCCTATTACTACAATATTGTCAGTTTCTACAGCATATTCTATTTCGAAGTATGATACCTATTCAATTAAAAGTGTTCCTGATAATACTACTCCAGCTTCACCTCATTGTGATGATTATGCTAGATGGTACCTTGTAGAGCACTCCACTCAAACTACTAGTACTAATACTATAATTATTCCAGTTCCTACAACATATTCATCTCTACCAACGTTTCTTATAAAAGGAAATTATACAAATATGGATTAACTCGTCCAACTGATATGGCTTCTATTAAGGGTAGTTCGGGTGGTGTGACTGTTAATCTTCCAACTACATAATTCGTCTCCACCAGCGTTTCTTACAAAAGGAAATTATACAAATATTTATTTTACTCGACCAACTGATATGGCTCCTATTAAGGGTAGTTCGGGTGGTGTGACTGTTAATCTTCCATATCGTGCTCGAACTACACCATGGCATCCAGTTCCTAATAATTTGCAAGTTACTGATACTATACCAAGACGGGGTCCATATCCTTTAGTTCAACATTTTTATCCATCGAATGTCCTTCGTTTATCTGCTGAAGAAAGAATACAAGAAGAATTTATAAACAATGCATTTTTAGCCTTTCGGTTCATAAGTCCATGAAAACATTAAATATCGGAAAAGACAAAAAATATTTTATAATATAAGTTGTAGCAGCTCTAAATCTTTAAAACAGTGTTAAAATTATGCATCAATCATGAGAGCACGTAAGGTTATATCTACATAAACAGAAAAACGCATTACCGTCATAAAATTTGTACCGTTGGCTTCCCCGAGCAGAACACGAGCCACGACATCACTGAAGTCCTCTGCGCCAAGGAAGACTACAAACGTACTACAGAATTACTACAGTTACAATTCCTTTCATCAATGTTTTTGAAAATAATAAGACAACCAAGGTTATGGCCAGTCCATAACCTTGGTTGTTCAATGTAATGGTTAAACTTAAACGGAAGAACCAGACATCTTTGTTTTATATAGTATAAGATATCTGTAACATAGTTAGTACGACTGAAGCCTATCTTTCCCCGACCTAGTCTTAAGTTTTCTAGATCTTACGGAATGCTTCGTTCCATATGTGGAAACTTTTACATTAATGTTGAAAAGAAGTCGTAAACTTCCAATAACAATAGCAATATCATAAAATATTAAATGGTTTTTGATTTATGTAAATAACTTACCGACTCACTATACCCGCAATAAAGGTAGCAAATAAATTCTATGCAAGCTCGCAGACTTATCTGATGATGAATCGGATGAATAGACAACGTTATACGTATGACAGAACGTTTCGTTCGGCACGGACAAGTGTGCGTTTACCTTTAATCTTTACGGTGTGTGGAGTCCCACTACTAATGGGTCATTCAGAGTGTACTTTTTTGTAGGTATATGAATTTTTTGCAGAGGAAGCCTATCATGCTATTTTTGTTCAATATAGTTTGACATTTCATCGTGGAACTAAGTATTTCCATCCCGGCAAAGCGTCCACAAATTATTCAGCCGTAGGTATTACAAAAATCAGCGTTCTATAAGGAGGGTGTTTCGTGCACTTAGATCCACTTATGGTCAACATAATCGGCCTACCGAACACACGATTTGATATTCCATCAAAAAGTTTGTAATCCTACTTGCCACACAGCACGTGAAACCATGGCTTTATTACGAGAACAATTATTTATTTGATGAACAGTTAATTTCGCGCTTTGTATTGGAAAATTGGCCGTCTAGATAGTTACTGTGACATCACACCCCTAGGCTTTTTCCTTTGGAGATGTGTAAACTCTGAAGTCTATATGGATAAGCCGCTTACGATTGAGCCAACTGGTAGCCAAACATTACTCGCCATACACCACTTGAAATGCGCGATCGCGTCATCGAAAGTTGGAACTGCAGAATTAACCGCAGATACGGACAACATTTAAAACAAAATAATTTAAAAAAAAAATTATGTCAAGAATGGTTCTTTTGTATGATAATAAGATTAACGCGTTTTTTTTTTTAATTCCGATAAACGTACGTCCAAATGAATCATTCGTTACATCATTATCATTCTCGCGTCCTTGTCGCGCAGCATGTCTTCTTCTTCCATACTTCTCTATTACTCGTCAAGTCGTCATCCAGACACCTTTCGTTCGAATCATCCGTTACAAACCAAATAAAATATTTCGCGTGCTTAAAAAAAGGTTCTTGTCTATGATCAGCTGCTGTCACTTTTCTTATGTCAAAATGTCAATAATCCACATTTAATTCACTTGTGACATTAAACTTGTTGAAAAATATACACTTTGTAGTCTACAAACTGGAAAGTTCCCTGAATCTTATCGTTTAATACAACGTGGTACATTAATCCATCGAATACTTTGTGATGAATATCTAAGAAAAGCTTTTGTGTTTGTTCGCGATGTAAAATAGCTAAATCTTCTACTTGTGTATAGTTTATTACGTATTTCTTACGACTGCTACAAATTTAATTTGCCTTAGTTCAAGGTTCCAAGCCAAGGATCTATTATATTATTATAATGGCTACCGCGCCGAGCGGAACTCACAACTTCAAAGTTGTTTTACTGGGGGAGGGATGTGTTGGAAAGACATCTTTGTTACTGCGTTACATCGAAGACAAATTCAACGACAAACATCTAACTACGTTGCAGGTACCTACGACTCCAAATCTGTGATCATATTAATTATTTCATAAAAAAATATCATCAAACTAATTTATAAGGAGGATTCGCGTTTTGTCCCCAGATCAGTATCAAGTTGTGATATGTGCATTTGAAAGGTCATGATAATAGTTTTATTTTAATGTATGATACCAACAGTCAAATTCGTGCAGGGAAAAAACATGATTGATTTTGTTTTGGTTTACCTCATTGATGATGCTTATTAGCTCCGAGACTTTCGAGCTTTTGTAACAACGTTGTCTGTACGGCGTACGTTAATGGCTTGCGAGTGATTCATATACTCCACACGACGCAACAGGGTGACAAACGAGCCCCCAGTATGCTATAATGACATGTGCAGGGGCAGAACTGATTGTTTTTCTATGAAGAATACTAATAGCCTTAATATGGTTTAATCTGTAAAGCCGTCTGGCATCATTTCGAGGCAGTGGAAATCAGCAGGGACGTTTTTGTCAGTACAAACCCCTCCGCTTTACCCAGGGTAGAGGACATCCATGAGGATTTCCACCTCAAAACATAATATGTTGACTTAAGCCGAGCATGCCACGCAAGCAGTACCGTGTCGGTGGCTGATAAGCGCTAGTTGGTTGCAGTCAATCAGTAAGTACAGCAGCAAAATCAATCATAGCTCTTTCCCTGAACACATTCGATTGTTGGTGTCATACAACTCTTTCTTTGAGTGAGTGGTGAGTGCCTAACCTGGTGTTAGAGTTTTTATGCCGCCCATGGGTGTCTGACTTGGCTTCAATATAAAAAAACTTGGCTACAATAAAATATAGCTATTGTCATGACCTTTCAAATGGCACAATCTACAATTTGATACTGCTCTAGGGACGAAGCCCATAAAAAGGTGACCATTTTCGTTTTATAACTTATACTTTAACCTGTGATTTGTAGGCTTATGATAGTATAAGGGCTGTAGTAATACAAAATTTTGCTTTCTGAATATTCATTGAAGTATCATTTACACTAGTTAGAAAGTAAGTGCGATTCCATTTGGGCAACAACTGGAAACAAATACAGACGAGTTTTTATGTTGCCAGATGGAATATCCAAATCGTATTGCTCCGTCAGCAATTGTGTAGGTAAGTTTTAGGATACTTCAAAATCAGTTATGTATTCTATATAATAACTATAACCTAGAGATTAAAAATAGTATAGAGATGCTATGGTAGGAAAAAAAATGATATCCCATGTTTCAATTAAAGCAAAATTACATAATTTACAAGTTTGTCATGTTACCCCAGTAGTGACCAGATAACCCTTGCAAGCAGATTATGATTTTGTTTGCATTACCCTGTTAAGTACCAATATTTAAACTTAAGATTATAGACAGTATCAACCTTTATTTTTGTTTCAGGCCACCTTTTTGAACAAGAGATTAAATATCAATGGCAAACGTGTTAACCTTTCCATCTGGGACACAGCAGGTCAAGAAAAATTCCACGCTTTGGGTCCTATATACTATCGTAATTCCAATGGAGCTATTCTCGTATATGATATCACTGATGAAGATTCTTTCGTAAAGGTAATATCTGATTATATCTTATCTAGCAAACACATGATCATATCATTTATTCAACAAAACAATTTAGTTTTCTTTACTTACTAAAGAAAACTAAATTGATGATGTACACTAATTGAAGTAAGGCAGACATATTTTGAGTCATCAAGATACGTAACTTGTACTGTAAAATTGACCTTTTGAACGCCACGTCAATAACGAATACCTGTGTCCTCTACGCCAAGCGCTTTAAAAAAAATGTTATATTCGACGTGCCATGCCGTCCGTGGCGTCGTGAGCACTTTTTGATTTGACATCCACAGAGGTCCGTGGCAGTCAATAGGTTAAAGAGTTGCTACCACTTAACTTTCACAAGGGTATGATATTTTCTTCCATTGAACTGAGAATGAGTAAAAAATTGAGATTTTATTACAGGTGAAGAACTGGGTGAAGGAACTGAAAAAGATGTTGGGATCTGATATAGTCCTGACAATTGCTGGAAATAAAATAGATTTAGAACATGAAAGGACTGTTCCCCTAGAAGAAGCAGAGAGGTAGGTGTTACCTCATCAGTTGATTGCCTCCTTTTGCATTAATTTCATAACAGGAAGGATATAATAATGAAAAGCTGCATTATTGTATTTCAGTTATTCCAATATGGTTGGTGCTCAACATTTTTACACATCAGCAAAATTGAACCAAGGAGTGGAAGAGCTCTTCCTCGATCTCACAAGAACAATGATTGAGAGGTACGAACAGAACTCTCAAACAGATGTGGGCAGGACATCACAAGTTGTGGTAGTGGACGATGAAGCAGCACCAGCCCCAACCTCTTGTTGCTTCGGCAACAGGAGTCAATAAGAGCATTTAACAAAATAATTATCTTTTCTGTGTAGAGTGTAGTTTGAGTCATAAATATTATACATGTCTATGGCCAAATAAATGTATCTAATTCGTTTGCTAAATACTTGTAAAAATGTAATATATTATTTGCATACAGATGATTAATTAAAGTAAACTTGTTTTAAATGGTAGCTACAATATTTTGTTGTCTTTTATATCATGAATGTGAACTTATCTTAATATTTATTATGAGAAATGGTGCATACCAAAAATATACACTGTTTATAAATTATAATATTATATAATATTTTGCCTAAGCTGTAAGATGTCAAAATGTATGTAAGCTAGCAAATTCGTGCACATTTGATAACAATGCTAAAAGTGCTTGACTGTGTGGACAACATACAGCCACAATATGTGATCTATTCATTAATATGCTTTATTCCGTTTTTAAATGTATTCTATAATCAAATTGTTATTGTAATAGTTAAAATTTCTATTACTCTAACTTTGCACGGTTTAGGTCTCTACCTCACGAACAACTTGGGGAATAGCGATTGATTTTTAGTTTTTGCTAAGAGAACAACTATAACGCTTTAAAAAATTCGTCTTGATTTGTTTAGATGAATTAATGAATTTGTGGTTACTAGAAATTAAATGTATGATAAGGCGATGCCTTTATAATAATGGGGGCATGGAGTGATATCTTATTGTGCCAGGTAACTTGAGAAGTTCTACTGTAGAGTATACCTAGTCTGGAAGGCTTTATATTTTAGCTAATTAAAATGGAAATAGAAGCTCTATTAGCATGACTTTTACATAACCTACGTCTCATTGACGAATTAGCATAATCTTTTGTTATAAACCAATTCATGATAGATGTTGAGCCAGGTGATGTGCATGTTAAGCATCTGTAACAATGGTTAATGGTGATTGACGTATATTGTGTTTATTAATCCTCAAAAGAGAATCTGTTGGCATATCTGTTAAATAATAAATTAATGACATTATTAACATATATGTGGCTCACATATATGAGATGGCGGGACAAGCTGGACAAAACTAACGACCAGTTCCACCAGACAGACCAAATTCTTCGATCCAGGGCCCTGGAGAAGTTGGAAGTATATTATATTATAGTATATTTATACTGTTAGCCTGTGTCATAGTCCTGACACAGGCTAACAGTATCAGTTTACCATCACATTGCGATTACTTAATTGTAACCAATTATTTATAACCAGAGAGACTAGGTATATTGTGAGGCAGGGTTATGCACTGACATAGGGTAATAATGTACCAAACATCAACTTATAGTTGTCCGTTTTATGGTGTATTAGGTAAATTTATTAAATGAAACAACTCTTTTTGTTAACAATAATCTAATATGCACTACTAGTGTAACTGTAACTAAAACGATAACAAAAATCTTTATCTATTAGCATAAGCTAAACAGTTATAACATTATCATTATTCCAAGATTTTTCGCTGAAAATAAACATATTTCACGTTTTTAAATAATGCAGAAGAAACATTAGATGTTGTGTGTATTATATTCACTGCAATAAAGATATTTTTCTGAATTTGCCGATATCAGTGTATTATTCCGTAAACCTCACACTTGCACGCGTAGCATGACCACCGTAGCAACGGGTTTTGTCGACGGAAGAATCGACAAAAGATTAACAAAGAAGAACAAGATGAACATGACCAGGATAAGGCTCATTGTAAAATATGCAATAACTGCACCAACACGAAGATATCTTTTGATTCTTAAAAAAAAAATAAGATCCGCATCCGCGGATGTCAAAAAATCTTTATCCGCAACCACTAATATGAAAACCGATAACTCACAAATGAAATGCTTGCAGACTTGAGTTATATTGCCAGATCGCAGGCAGACAAGTTAACACACACTCGTAAGCATAACCATTACATAACATTAACTCCACTAGAATATAATAAGGAATTATATTAATTAATTCTACATCAAATACACATTTTATAGCCTACTAAGTGCCTTCGACAAGAAGCATTGACTTCCTTTTTTTTATTATGAACTTGCTATTGTACCAGTATTTTTCTTCTCATTGAGAAAAAAAATACTTCTTTTTAAGTTTATTCATAATTTTAGTTAAACAAGACTACAAAACAGAATTCTTTAAAATAGTTCAGATATAGCTCTTAGTACATATTTCTAAACATAGTGTAGTCTTTGTGCAAATCAGAACAATCCCAAAAACCACATACACAGGAGTCCTCAGACTCTACTGTTGAGTTTCATCATTGAAAATAATGGGAGTAATCATAATTATGAATACTCCCATTTTTTATTTCTTACACACATTTATGTAAACCAGAATCAGAAATATTTTATCAAACCATTATTTTTTCTACTACTAACTGAGACTTGCTACTGACTTGTGCTAGCTTTTTTCTTCTGCGATAATGTCCGCAATAATTCCATGTCTCCCTCATTTAGATCAATAAACTTTTTGAAGTCGGACTTTTTACAATCATACTTGAACTTTTGCCTTGTATCACAGTTTGTTTTGTTTCTTGTGGAAGTGGAACATATGTTGTTTTCAGCTAGATCTACAATGTCACCAGGGTTAACACTGTGTCACTTCTCTATTTCAACATCTTGGTCCTTCATTTTCAATGCATTTTTGGATTTAGGCTTCACTGGTTCTATCAAGACAGCTTTCTCATTTTTAGTATCCAAAGGCGGTAAGTCTAAGAGATAAGGCATCATGCTGCGTGATTTCTCTTCGTTTGATAACCACTCCATCTAAGACAAAAAATTGAAATTAGTAAGTACTTGATAAAAACAGCGAAAAATTTTGGAACTCCGTCGTCAAATCAAAAATGAATAGGACATGGCGATACCCTTATTGTTTTGTGTTGTCCATCCCAAGTAAATGTAGTATACATACCTTCTGACGGTGATCCATCACAGCGTCATCACAAATATCAATGCACATTTGCTCAGTGAGGCGTCCGTCGTCCGAGGCATAAGCGGCCGCCTGCCACGCGACACCCAGCTTGGACAGCGCTCGTCCCGACATGCCTGCCGTGCGAGCGGCAAGCGTCGTGCACAGCTGACTGTAGTCAAACTGACTCACGCTCAACCGTCTGCAAAACAATTATTTACCCAATGTATCTAGTGTCAAATGCTACATGTATTCAACTTCTGTTAAATTTTATTTACCTCTTTCCTTCTGAAGCTGGTTTGAGAACAAAAGTATCAAAGTACAGACGAATCAAACGTTCGCGCTCCTCAAGGCCGGGCAAACCAAATTCTATCATCTTGTCGAGACGATCGTTGATAGCAGAATCGAATTGCTGCGGCGTGTTGGATGCAAGCACCAACATTATCCGGTTGCTCTGGTCAGACGTGCGGTACAGGAATGCATTGAGGGCTGCTCTCAAATCTTCACTAATTCTTTCTGAGGAGCGCTTCCTCAAGAATGCATCAGCTTCATCAATGAAGAGAAGTACTCCTGTCAATTTGAAATATATTGTGATAGACATACATTTCACCAAATAAACAAGCTATATACTTGATATAATTTTGGTTTATGCTAACCTTTTTTACTGGTATTGGCCCAATCAAATACTTTATGAATTGCTGCCACAGCATCTTTTCCCATGGGGGCAACATCACCACCAGTGAGGATAGCATACTCCATACCAGAATGTTTTGCCAGTTTCTGTAAAACATCTAAAATGTCTAACAAAATCTTTTTTACACAATACTATAAAAAATATCTATTCACTCACCTTAGAGAATAATGTTTTGCCAGTTCCTGGTGGTCCATACATGAGCAGGTTTCTGTAGAATCCTTTATTTAAACGCGTATTTTTAGTAGCAATAGCGATATCTCGCAGTCGACGTTCAAGAACTGGTGCTAAGACAACACCAGATAACGCATCGGTAGGCTTTTTAAAACCTGCTACGGCTTTAGAAACTGTGAGTATTGGATGTTTAACAGCTTCTAATATGGAGAATCTTGATGTTTCATTAACAAGGGAAGGCTTGCCTGGAAATAGGGAAAGGTGCTAATGAATCAGGAGTCATTACCTTTATAAATTACTTTGTGCTATCTTGGTTTTCCAATAGGCGTAAAAGATAGGTATGTTCATACCGATGCGAGCTTCGATGAACCTTGCAGCCACAGATGTTGCGCCTTTAGCAGAGTATACACCAAGAGCCAAGAGAGATAGTCCACCAGCTGCAGCTAATGTCTTATCCCAATCAGTAACTAGAGCATTTAGTCCAGTACCAACTACACTCCCTGCTGTCCTGTCAATTAATTACATATGTTTAGTTCTAAATACTGTTTTACAATTAGAGTAATTATGTCATTAACCACATAAAAAAGTAGAAGTGCTAATTAACTTGAATTTTAAGAAAAATAAAGAATAATAGCTGATTATGTTCAATACTAACATTAAAACCTGGATATTCATAACTACAACAAGACTTATTTTTAACCAATCAAATGGCTTATAACCAGTTTTGCTTGAGTCTTGACTGAGCATCTGTAATACAGCCCTTAGATACTTACTTAATACTTTCAAGAATAGTTGTTCTGTTTTCAGCTGCCTTCAATCTTATTTGTTCTAGTGTGATGTCCCGGTTTTCACGATCAGCTTTAGCTCTTGCTCTAGCCTCAGCCTCGATAGCCTTGAGCTTATTCTTCTCCCGTAGCTCCATTTCATGCTCAATAGTGGCACGCCGTAAAGCTTCCTGCTTAGCAACACTCTCTTCTTGTCTAAAAGTTATAGTATTAATAATATACACATACAATATGCATAAATTCAGCTAAGTGGTAAAGAATAAATGGAAGGGCTGTGGGAATGATAGGGCTAGAAGAAATGGTGACTACTGAGATGACCGCTAATAATAATAGAGATGTATGTATGGAACAAGACATGCTACACCAAAGTCAAAAAAATTAGAAGACATGAAATGAAAATTCATGAAAAGAACATTTGACATGACTTACTTTCTCAAAATTTCTTCCTGAGATCGTTGTTGTTGTGCCAATTGTTCTTCATATCTCTTTTTAGCCAACTGATCTTGGTACTGCGCTCTTATCTGATGTTGTTTTGTTTCTTCCTATAGATTTATTAATTTATGTTTAATAATCAGAGATTGTAATAATTAAATAGAGTATGCTTACCTTAACTTTAAGGATGGAAGTAACATGTGGATAGTTAAATACTTCTTCCCTTTAAAATCCAGGAATTATAGTCATGCTGATTTTGTTAATTTCTTTATTTTAAAACATTGCCCCACACTAGGAATTTCTCCAGTATCGTGGGTGCGTTTACAAACATTTAAACTCACATACACAAACAACCAGACCCGGAACAACGAACGGTACGTCATACAAATATTTGTTCCGTACGGGAATCGAACCCGCGACACGCAACGCAGCAGGCAATTGCTCAGCCATTGCGCCAACCGTGCCGTCGCTAATACAATTTTTTTTTTTTTTTTTCTTAATTTTTTTTTTTCTTAATTTTTTTGAATGCATTCATAACAAGTTATTTTATTTTTTCTAATGATCGTAATAATACTCTTAGAGGGAGGTATTATCCACATCTTACTTCCTTGCACTACTTCTGTTTTGTATAGCAATTCTCATAATTATAGGATTTTAATAAAAAAAGGGCACCTGTAGTGTTTTTCTGCGCTCTTCAAAATCAATTCTTTTCTGTTCTACTTTGGCTTGTTCTATAGCTGCTTCATACTCTTTGATCTTTGCCATTTGTTCCGTCTGTTTGGTGCTCTCTTGTAGCTTACTAAGCTCCAATGCTTCCTTTGAATGTTCTGTATAAGAAGACCATAATAAGTACAGTGGAGCCTCTATAACTTGAACTTCAAGGGAAAGGTTACAAATTTCGAGTTAACGAATCTTCGACTTAACGAAGACTTTGAGATAAGGACTTTTTAAACGGTAAATTTCGACCTATAGAGGCATTGTGTTCTATGTATGTTACTAGTTATAGAGTCATGAGAAAATAAAAATTAATTTATGTCATTACGAGATAACGAGTTTTACAGACAGAATTTCGATTTACAGAGGCCGCAAAATTTAAGCAATGCTCCTTCGAGATATAGAGACTGCTAGATTTGTAGTTGGAGTTACAAAGCGTGATAATAATATGTATGAATAGTAAGTACATCACAGGGAAATCATATTCAGTTCGAGTTATAGCGTCTAAATAATTCGAGTTATGCCATGTGATGTGCATGATGAAATCGTATATGCTTTCACACTATTACATTAGAACACCGCTCTCTTCATCAAGAACATAGCCAAGTCTTTAATCCACGGAAATGATTTTACTGCATATCTAAACTACACACACAGGCAAAATTAGAGGAACAGAAAAGAAAGGTGCCTTTTTTTAAAAACTTATGGGTATTTCGACAAGTGGTGATTTGAATGAAAAACTTTTTCAACAAAATATAATTTTGAGATTTTTCAACTCTCTTACAAAATCAAATCTCTAAATTGTACCCTCTTAAGTGTTTGTTTACAATTAACGCTTCTGTTTTTTTGATAAGGAAGTTGGTTTATGCAGTCAATGGTGGCCCTAGCTCATTTTACTTGTTTTGCTTATAGAGTTAACATTGTATTGCATATAATAATGAGTGATTTGCACGCAACTGAAGACGCCAGGGCTGTAACAATGATTGAGGAAGGTCACACCTACCGTTGAGTCAGTTGTAGATTGGGTGTATCAGTATCCATGATCCACCGTAAATTGTAATGTGCAAGGATACAGACAGACAGGATCTTACGTGCGCAGGCAAGGGAAAGGCAGAAATGGTGCAACCAGTGCCGTAGACGAAAGTTATATAAGGGTGAAAACTTTAAGAAATCATTGGCAAACGGCTGTTCAGACCCGAAATGTCTTGGAAGAAGTGCGTAACGTACGTGTTAGTGAATGAACAGTGAGGAGAAGGTTCAGTAAAGTTGGTTTGAAGTCATACGTGCCAGCAAAAGCGAAAGAACTTGAGGTGACCCATCAAGTTGCTTCAAAATTGAGATTGAATTGCCTCAAGCATCAAAATTGGTCCGATAAGTGGAGTCAAGTTTTATTCTCTAATCCAATAAACATGTCTGGGACTTGATTGGACACAGGGTCCGAGAAAGGTTTTTATTATTATTTCCCACATTTTGTTGTTTTCTTTCATAAAATAAGCAAACACACTCAAATAAACCGACAACAATAAATAAAATACATTAAAATCCCAAAAAATCATTCACTTTTTATGTTCCCCTAATTTTTTCAGTATGTGTATGTAGTTTCTGCCTAGTAAAGAGATTAGCAAACAGATGTAAAAGTAAAAATAAGTTCTGGCTCTTGATTACAGGTACAAATGTTGATGAAATTCACCTAGATAACTATAGAACCATTCTAACCTAGAAGCTATTAAACTCATGTATATAAATTAGTGAACACAACAAGAACAATGAACTTATCATTGTTATACAAGATTTTTAATTTTCAATGATAAGACGTGAACCGCCAAAATGTTGTTTTATCTCAAAAGTAGGTTTTGCAGCGGGCTGTAAGGTTAAGCGGTCGCTTATGCAATACCGCGCAATGTGATTGATAACTATCATACCATAACTACTTACTTGATTTTTCTAGTTCTCTAGCTGCTTGTGCAGCTCTTTCGAGAGCACTAGAATCAAAGCGATAGGCCTCCATTGCCCTCTTTTCAGATTTAGATAGGTTAGAGGGTGCGCCACCGCCACCGCCACCGCTATCAGAATCGGCCGGCGGAACATCAAAGGCAGGTGTAGGAGGCGTCGATTTGTACCCAAACAACCAAGACATTTTTGCCTTAGGAAGGTTTTCTAATACAATAAAAAAGAATTAAAAATACAATTTTCTTTTTAGAAATAATTCTATCTTCGACAACGTACGAACGACCGTCGAACACCAAGCGTAGCGAAATGTCACTTTAGCAGGTGCTGGTTTTTGACAACTTGTCATAGACAATTTTTTTTATTATTATTTGTCTATTACTAATTACTTATTTTAATTCATTGCTATAAATTATTACATAGAACCTGAGACCCTTACAATCTTTTACGACGAAATGAAAAGCAAACAGCTAAAGCTAAAATAAAATCAGATAGAAAAACCGTCGATTGGGGCTCGAATCGAATGTTTTTGGTGGTGTTGTTGTCCAGTTGTTTATTCATGTTCATTATAGGAACTAATGGATGCTACCGCAGCTGAGGGCGCCAAACTCATGGCTCAGTTCGGCAGACGCAATTTAGATTGTCATTAATACGCTAAGAAGAAGAACGACTCAAAGGAAAATCTAGCCCCTAGTCCTTACAGCAGTTATAGCAAAAAGGATTTTTATTTCTTCCTTAAATATTTAGGTAATTATTCAACCCGACCTACACAACCCTTCACTATACGTGTTCCGACTCACACTTGCAGGTTTTTATGGTTCCGTACGTAGGTGCCTCAAAAAACGTCTGTCTTTTCCAGCTCTCCTAGTACTTCTAAGTTCTGCGCCACACTATAGTGAGGTGTGGTGTTATCAGTTGTGTGTTGTCTCTCTTGTCGTGTATGAGAATTGAGATTTCTTAATAATGTCGTGCCATACAGTGACTAGGTAGGTAGGCTAGTGCGGGCCTTACCGATTCATAAAATCCTTACCCCTATGCTGACAATGTTTTTTTCTCCTATTTTATTCTCTCTTAAGATAGCATCATTACCATCTTATCATTCATTTAGCCTTAGGTACCTTTTATTTCTTTGCTGCAGCTCTAGGAAATCGCCACTTTAGGACCAATTATTTTTCACACTAATATTATAAAGGCGATAGATAGTATGTATGTGTGTATGTGTATGAGTATATGTGTGTATGTATGTATGTTTATTACTCCTTCA
Source organism: Noctua janthe (assembly GCA_910589295.1). NCBI lineage: Eukaryota > Metazoa > Arthropoda > Insecta > Lepidoptera > Noctuidae > Noctua > Noctua janthe. The sequence goes on from OU342552.1 coordinate 13,085,842, forward strand.
CGCTCAAACGGCTTAACGGATTTTAATGAAAGTTGGTATCAAGATAGCTTATATGCTGGATTAACACATACGCTACTTTAAATCCCGGAAAAATGCGATGTTCCCGTGGCATGATCAAAAAACTCAAATATTTTTTTCCCGAATTTTAAGTTAAATCGTCTTTTTGGCGACCAAAAGTACTAGGTCAGCAAAAATGCAAGGTGTTGTTTATTTAAACGAGGTAGGTAGGTAGGTAGGTAAGTAGGCAGGTAGGGTGGGTAGGTGGGGAGGTAGGCAGGTAAGTGGGGTAGGTAGGTGGGGTAGTTATAATAAATCAGGAGAATTCTTAAATAATCCTAATACCTATCTGGTCACGCGATGTGTGAACCAGTCGGCGAGAAATTTCCGCGCATTTGGGCAGTAGGTATGACCCAAGCATTTCGACCCCAAACGGCTCGAAGCTGTAACTACTAATTAGGTTACAGTATTTGAGGCTCTCAGCAGCCACAGCAGCAGCGCCAGCACAGCCCGCCGTGCTTGCAACATGAGATGGCGCAAGGGTGTCGATGCAGGTAGCATCCCACACCAAAGGCCTACCCACCTTCCAAGGCATCAGCGTCATGCCGTCTGGTCTCTTTCCATCGTCACGTACCAAGCCGTTAGGTTCTAAAACCGCTGGTACGCCGGCGGTGGCAAGAGCTCGACGAATGTCGTTAATGCTGGCGAGTCGTGCTATGCGACTTGCGCTCCTGTAGCAGGACAGGCCTGTTGTCGACAGCTTCACCGCTGTGACATCGATGTGGAGCAACACAAGGTGCACCTAAGCGAAGTAGCTTGTAGTAGCCCGTTGTATTCCCGTTGGCCCCACTGCCATGGCCTCACTGGTAGAGCCAACGGGTAAAATCAAAACCGTAGTTTCGTTGGCCCCACTATATTGAGATCAGAAAAATGAAGGAATAAAACAAGCATTAATGATGTCAGTAGGAATTAATAGACATTAAATCCATACGGTACGACAGCTCTGATCACGGTCTTGTCTTGTATATTTTCCCTGGCGACAACCGGGAAAAAAGTTCCCGTATGTGGCCGCCAATAATTAGGTATGCATTTTAATCACTGCTCAAGGTGGTATTCTGTGGTGGTAAGGATACTCGGGAGTGGGCGACAGCTCGACCCGCGCGGCTTTAACGGAAGAAAGATCAAATAATCATACGCAGCAGGCCATGGGGAACAATGTTGGGTGACATGAGTTATCTTCATATTTATAAAGATTTCCGCTGTTATATTAATGTTTTGTAAGTTAAAAATGCATATTTAAGAATATGTAGATATTATTAAAAAATTGTCGATTTTTTGTCAATTTCTAATTTTTTGTTGGGCTTGTAGAGGAAGTTAATTGTCGCCCAGCAATGTCCGACATGGCGTTGAACGTGTTAAGCATGAAGGGTAATTTTCAAGCCTTCTAGTCCGGCTGATTGTGAGTTTGTGAGCGCTAGACCACGTTTTACTGAACCTGCCTTGAATGAATGAGATGGCTCAATGCCACCAAAGGACAACGTAAAAGCGCTATGATCGGAGTTTTCCTGTGATTCAGTGCCGAAAGTAATCATTGGACTGTCGTCTAGCGATTTTGAGGACACTACAATATCACGGCTTCTTACACGTCGCCTGACAGAATTGGATTGCACGATTAAATTATTGAGACAGGGTGAAGGTTCTTGGTAAATAATACCGATACACCTTGCTTATTTGGTTTGTATGTAGCTACAACAAGGTGTAATATAATAAACGCACAATCTCTCGTGTGGTGACCAGACCATGTTTTACCATACCTACCAGTGGCGAAGGTTCCATACAACTCGATTGCTACCGGCTTCTCTTGAAAATATGGCATAGTCAGTATTCTATAGACAAATAATATAATTATTTTAAAGATTGCACTCCGGCTTACCTCAAAAATTGACCCTTCGCTACAGATACCTACATATTAATCAACTCAATTCTTATAGAAAGTCATTTTTTTAGCTATTTTCTAGAACACGTAGAACAATAATTGTTCAGTTTCATGGTCAGAGACACCCCAGGAGAGCTTAGTGCGTTTATTATATTTACCTTGTTTAACTACCTAATCTTATTTAATAACCAAAGCTAATTACAATTAAATTAGGATTTAAAACAAATAATACTCAAAAAATACTGCATATTATTAGACATTAATAACACATTTATTTCTGTTAAGACAGCCCATATTTTTTATTTATTAATAAATTATACATAGAAAAAAATATTTTACTATAATATTTATGATTGTATAAGAAAATAGTTTTTAAGTAAGTAATATGATAGGTATAAGAAAGTTTCGTTACTTAATAAATATTTTATAAATTTATAAAAATGTAAAATACCTGCAGGTTTAAGTAGCTATATAAAGGAATTATTTTTATTAAAATACATTCATGCTTTACAAATAAGTACCTACTATTGAAAATACTTGTAAAAAGAATCTTCAAATTAGGGTATTGATATTAGAATTTTCTTGTACATTTACTTAAATATGTATACATAAATAATAGAGTTTGTAAATACAATAGAAATTGACACTGATATATATTCTAATATAATGCCATTACGGCTAAATGCTGCCGGCAGTACAGGTAATTACATTGCTGTTTTAATGGCGCTTTGTTAAGGACAAGCTCAATTGTATCATTTGTTATTTTCAGATAGACCATAACGTTTAAGTATTACATAATCATTCACAAATGATGGAACAGAAACAGAGCAGCGCCAAGTCGCGAAAACCTTTTCTATTATGCTTTAAATGATAAGCTGCACATACAGTTGTAAATCATTATCTTAATAAAATTATAATGTCACTACTTAATAACCTAAGAATTACTTTAAAAAGGTTGGTAACAATGGTGTTCCTTCACCATAAAACCTGAATCTAACTATCAGACCAGATCGCTGACTTTGAGCTGCCAGGTCACATTTATTAGAGCGCTTTACTTCGACGTTCAGCGTCGGATGTCTGAGTCAGCTCACATTTTGCACTTGAATTATTGACGAGAAATAAACATCAGTCACTAAGTCGGTCAAGGCTGTACCGTAAGTCGCATTCGATAGTACGTTTCAGGCTTAAGATACACACACATTTTCATTTACTTTAAAATTATAAGTTACTAATATCAATTAATTATATTAGACCTATTTTAAAAAAGTACACCTCATACATTGAGAAGAACTAATATAAAAATAAGCACAACATTATTGAATTAGCTGGAAAGTATAAAATAATAATAAAAAAAATTTGTAAACCTAACAGGTCAGTCAGACTAACCATAATTAGTGCCATTAAGTATGACACAGAACACAGAACACATTTTTAATACTGGGAAATAAGATCGATACATTCGAGTACACTTATATGTATATTCTTACAGATACAAATAGTGACTAATATCTACTGCAACTACAGTTTTACCACACTTAACATAATTATGAAGCCTGGTATTAGTTTTTGAGTTCCAAATTAAAAATAAAATGTTTATTTTATGAATAAAGTGATGCTTTATAGTGATGTCAATAAAGACATTATGTATACATATAATTATTCATTATTATTCTATATAAATTGCACCATACCATACATATAATAATTTATATGCACATGTGGTACTACTCGGAAAATATTTAAAATATTCATTAAAATCGTGATGTAATACGAGAGTAATGTTGTCGTGCCATGAGGAAGACCATTTTGGCACTGAATAAAAACTCTAAATTACATTATATGGCGTTCTCTTAAAATTATTAAAAAAAAAACGTAAAAAAACGACTCAACTCATAAATTATTAATTTCATTAACTAAGTCAACAAATTAAGATTGTATTCCCATATGCTAAAAAAAGATTATGAAATAAATATAACACAACAGCAGTTTAATGTAGAAATAAATTAAAGAAAGTCCGGCCTCATACTCATAGCAGATCTAAGTTTTCGCATGACTATCTGTCTGCGACCCAATTTGGGGATAGCAACAACCTAATTTACCCTTTAGCAGATGTTGAAGCTTCATCATAAATATCGCGAATATCCGCGCGAGATCCGGTTCTGGTAGTCAGCTTGTATAAAGACTGACCACTCATCTAATAATTGACACCAACTATGGTTCCTAAGTAGTAGCAAACCCTTTGACTAGGGACAGTAAATTACTGGTTCTAAATAATGCAAATAACTAAATTAAGAAGGAATTCTTATTCTACAAGTTTTCTTTCATGTGGGAACATAATCTAAAAATTATTAATAAGTGTAATAAAAGCTTAATAAAAATAGGCAGGGTATTATGGAAGATTCCAATGCAGATCTTTGAATGTTCCATTTTCGATCAGGTAGCGTTTTCGTCAGTGTCGTCGTGGGATGTTTATCGTCGGTACCTGCCTAGATAAGCCCCGCAGTTGGGACACTTGTGATGAACGTCCATGCAGCTGTCTATGCAGCAGGGGATGAGGCAACATCCCAGCATACATCTGAAAAAATTCACATTTTTAACATCTTCTTTGACAGGCTCAGCCTGTATTAATATCCCTGCATAATATAGGCTTGGGTAAGCTAAGATAAGCCCATAGATTATGCCAATTGGCATTACATCTGCCATCTGCATTGAGCAAAAAAGTATTAAAAGAATGAATATTCTTAAAACTGATCATGATTACATAATAAACCTTGAGCCACTTTGTATAATTGAAATACTTACCCCAAAAGACATATGATGGCTCCAGAAATATAAGCAATAAGTCCTGGTTTTGTCCGAGTGGCTGTATCTATCTCAGCATGGCAGCTGGGGCAGATCATGTGAGTCGGGTGAGGACCTACAGGCACCACAGTCGTCACTATGGAAGGTCCTGATGCTGAAATAAATAAATCAATTTCTGTTAGACTGTTCAGATCATTCTACTACAAATTCTAATAGGTCAAAATTTTCAGTGTTCAATTATATAAAGCAAGGTTTCTTTCTGTTCTGTTTTTCAATAAATCAATAATTTTCTACTTTACAAAGACTCATAATCTAAAAGTGGGTTCAAATTTCTGTTGTTGTTAAATCAATGTGTGAGACTTTGAAGTCAATCTAAAATTTTAATATTGTCCCTTATGTGATGCTGATGAGTGAAGAGTTAATAATAGCACATTGATTAAGGCTGTTTGCACAATATAGTAATTAGTCACAATATTGTTGGAACAAAGGATTAGGTTTATTTTGTAATAGCATAATATTCTTTGGACAATGTTATCAAGTGTTGAATCATCTTGTTCAATGCCAAACCACAAAATCTCTTGTGTGGAGGTTGGTACTTAACTAAATGAAGGTAAGTTAGTATGCGGCCTTCACAAAGTCATCTAATATAAATTAACATTTTTTTGTGACATTATAATAATTATATGGTTAAAGCAATCCATAGAGCACAGCTTGAGCTCACCACAAAAATACAACTTATCTTTTAAGTAGATATTAGTTATTTTCTAAGCCAACTAATAATTACAAAAATAACCAGGAATTTCTTTCTAATAGTTATTTTTAGTTATATATCTGAAACTAAAAGACGAAACCAATGAGATGATGTGTGTTTAGCCAAAAAGTGTGTGTACATTGTAGGTTTTTCTCAAGTCTCATATGACATTGACTAATGGGTCAAGGCTGTAGAACATTTGCAGCCTTTGTATCCTTATTTATAACTAGTTTAAGTTAAGGTTATTGTAAAAAGGCAGAACCAGTTAAAAATGATTGTGCAATTTTGAATATTATATTGTTTAGATAGGGTGATGCATGTATGATCATTTATATACAAGGCAGAGGATCGGAAAATTCCATAATTTTCAATCAGAAAATGGTTTGAATTTATGTTACACCCTTTAATATTTAGGTATTTAAGATTCACTGATTTATATCAGATTGTATTTGTACTGATTTATATTATATTGCTCTATAAAATTTATTTTTGTTGTGTACAAGAAATAGGTTTCTATAATATATTTTTAGTTAACTGTGTTAAGTGCTTCAAAGCATGATAAATTGGCATTGCTTTACTACAGAAAATGAGAAACATACAAATGTTTTCTGAGAATGAAGAAAACATTTGTGTTTGGAAAGTTCATACCAGTACAGTGCTGCCATAAATGCTGAAACACCAACCAGGACATTTGTAATAGAATTAGGGTTAACCATGGATGATGATGATAGGTGATGACGGTAGATGTAGGCAAGATTCATTTTTTTAAGGGCTTCTGGGTTTATGAAGAGATATTTTCGTAAAGGTTCAGCAGGGTTTGAAAACGGATTTTTAAAGGCCCATTTTTTCATGCAAACGCAAATCAATTTATATCTACTTAAGTAGAAGAGGTGTAGCCAGGATTAATTGGGGAACGACGGGATGAACAGTACCAGCCTGGGGCTAGTTAGCTAGCAGAACAACCACGTTTTCAATTGCGGTATAAACGGTTTAGACATTTCTCACCAATGTGAGAGGAGCAAGCACCAAATTACACGATTCTGTTCTGATATGCCAACCAACAGAACTGGGACAGGTGTCTTATTGACCAGGATGCATGTCCAGGGTACGGGGACATATAGCAGCCCTATACTAGTACCAACAATACATTTAATATTGTTTTTATGGATGGAGAAACCATGGACTAATCTAACTCCACTAAAAAGGAAACAAAATGTCAATGTGAGCAACCAACTAAATAAATCAACATACTAATCATATTAAAACAAGGCACACTAATTAAGGCTGAATGTTAATTAGCAGTATCCTGTGATGTTTATAGCTACAAGGTTTTATCTATAACAAGTTTGTATCTGCATGAATTATTACATTGATAATAATATCAACGTAATCAAAGTTAACTTTAACATATAACTTAAAATGCATCAAGGTTAAACAATGTTAACAGGATTTGAAAAATGACCTTTTTGTATCTTCAGCACATAACACCTCAAGCTAGAAACGGTTGAAAGATTGAGAAATAAATGGCTTGCAGAGACTAAGATTAATATAGTAAACATACATATTATGATTGGTGAGCTATTCTCGCTAAGTTTAATTCTGTTTTGTTAAACAAATTATTTGACATGGAAGCTTAATCGTCTCAACTGGTATAATATTAAGGAGAAAGACCAATTTAATTTTTCCATCCATTATTGCTTTATTATATAAGTTTATCAATACAAAATCAACACAGGCATGAATGCTGAAAGGTCGACTTACTAAGCTTACAGTGAAAGAAGATTAGTGGTGGTGGACAAGGTCAGTGATCATAAATAGTAACAGTATAAACTCATCCTCAAATAAAGTACAAACAGATCACCTTGTGTTAATAATAATGTTAGCATTTTTATAATAATATTGTGTTACTTACATGGTGGGTACTGTGGAGTATAAGGGCTGGAAGGCCCAACACCCCCTACAGCTTGGGAGTAGCTCGGAGGCGCAGCTGGTGGTGGCTGCGTCGTATGTGCGTTACCCCAGCCATATGGAGGAGGATTCCAACCTTTCTCCATCGTGCCTTCTGCGAAATGTTCAGTAAACACTAAGGTATCTGGTAATAAATGATCCTGATAATCGGTCACTGTGATGCAATACATCTTGAAGCTATTTTTAGGTATGACTCCACCAACCTATATATCGCACACGTAGCGTGAACTTCTCCCGAGTACCTGGATGTTTTGCAAAAGAATAAACCACCAATCTCAGCGCACCCCTTGATGAAAAATCAATACTTGCACTAGCGATCGAGTAAAAATGGAGGGAGGAACTTTTTTTATTTCTAATATTACATAGACATAGCTTTATCAACAACTACAAAACGTCGTGTGTATTCACCATCACAGATTCACTTAGAAAAGTGACACAATGTTTACCAAAGACAATCTACCATTCTGCAATAATTTACACCAAAAAAAAACTGTCAAGTTTGAAGCGATAATATCTTGAAGAAAATAAACGATCGTTATTAGCGGATCACAGAGCCTCACAGTTTATGCGTTTTCATGTCACAACCGTCTAAAGAAGCATGATAGTTTAGAGGTGTTTTCAAGTCTAGATACAAATGAAAATTGCCAATTTGAAGTGTAAAGCCGTGGGTCTGCTGCTGCGCCCATTTTCTAACGTGATACCATAACATGTTACGGTGAATATTTTATGTTGGGTCACGTCATCTTTATATGTAGCAAACCCTGTTTGGTGTTATAACACGATATCAGCGCTGCGGACCCGGTTTTGGAGCGTAGGAAGGAACATTACCTCTTTAAATTAGATAACACAAAAGCACACATTACCACAAAAACGAAAGCTTTCAGGCTGCAAATTATATTGGTCGAGAGGCAGCATTACTGCCTTTTATTTGTATACTAGATTATGCCCGCGGCTTCGCTCGCTTGTTGTTTGGTACTGTCCCACGGAATCATAGTACCGGGATAAAAGGTATACTATATGTGAATCCAGGTTATAAACTATCTATGTACTAAAATTCATCCAATTCCTTTCAGTAGTTTTTGCGTGAAACAGTAACAAACATCCATTCATCCTCACAAACTTTCGCATTTTTGTAATATGGAGGATAATAGGAAGTAGGATTCGGGTGGTACTAGAAATAAATTAAGTTAGAAAAGAAGTGAGATTGTCAGCCTCGGTAATCACAATGGGAAAGAGAACTATTTTCAGTGGGTGTGGCTAGTATATTTTGACTCACAACTAAACTAAGTATTCATCAATAATCTTACAAAAAAAAATGTTTTGTGATGTAACCGGATTTAAAGACCGGAGAAATCATTGATCACCTAAAGACCCTCAGGATGATCAATACCCAATCTAGCTATTTAGATATAATTTGCCGTACCTTCTAGAGATTTTAAACCAACTAAAAAAAAGGAGATTGAGGAAAGGTATTGTTTTTGATACTTTTTTTTAATATTCATGCATTACGGAGGAAACCAATCATCATCTTCCTGGCCTTGGCTCATGTTATTTGGGGCTTTTGTAAATGACGTCATATTATCATGTCATTTATAATGGTGAAGTGTAGACCTGTAAAGAATTTATATTTTATTAATGAGTTTGTTAATTATGATCTTTTCAGCCGACTTTTAAAAAAGGAGAACGAGTTTTGAGAATAGCTTATTGGTTCCACTAACATCTTTTTGTTTTTGTTTTAATAAATGTCTCTTCACCGATTTCTCGCGATTACTGGCTTGATTTAAGTGATTCTTTTTTCATTTGGAAAAGAAAGCTATAACTGACTTCCAAAAAAAAAACACTATAAAGTGGAAAATAACTTTACTTTCCGAAGTCGGTCGCAAAAAGTCAATGACGACGACTTACGTGACTGACTTCCGAAAGTAAAGTTAGATTGGGGTTAGGTTGGACCTTACTAAAGATTATTTAAAACATTTATGGGATTGAGTACAATATTACAATTTTACGTTTTTCATGTTTTATTATCTAACCCCTGGTTGTGAAATAATAATATTTGTGATGTCAGTTTCACCAAGTTTAAGTTACGATAAAATTTTACAACATTCGGTGTCCATTATGTTTTAAAGTTAGGTGTTGTGTTCAGAGTGACGTTTCCAAAACCACCAGTACCAGCAATAGTGGTTTACATGTTATAAACATTGAGAGATACTACAAACGCCAGCACATCAAGCCAACCGATCTGTCAAATATTCCCAATCAACCTTAACCTAATTCTTTAGCAATAAAGTTGACAATCGATTAAAGAAATTTGATAGACTGTAGTAGCTTGATGTGCTGGCGTCTGTACAACTGATAGTCCAATGGTATGATCAAATATGTATATCAAAGACAAATATGTATATCAAAGACAAGGTGACGTTACAATTTGCAGAATAGACTCTCTTCAGCAAGTTTAGCTGTCATTAATTATTTTATTTTACTTACCTAATCTGTGGTTTTGCATTGAGTGTTGTTTTTCTTCCTTCCATCAGAGTTAAAAATAAAAGGTACAGACGTTTAAAACTGTATTAATCTTTTATTTAATGATTTTCTTGTAATGTCTCTCTAGTTTTTCACTGTAAATAAGTGAATTGAATACGATTTTGCTAAGAATTCATTCAGGTGTGTTGATTGTTGGTGACCTTATTTTTATTAGGTAGGTAGAGAGATGTCGTCACCACGCCCGAAATCTCCTCGTACTCCCGTATTGCCTAAAAAGGAAGATAAAGAAGAATCATTCTGGGACAAAATTGGTACTATAGGCCGCAAGAAGCGCATAAAAGAAGGTAAATATGAGACAACAATTTCTTTCTAAAGGCTCTTACAATATTTTTGAATGACTGTGTGGGTATAGTCAAGGTATTTTAACAATAAGCCTTCTATGGAATGAGTAATTGGTTGATATTATGCTTTGACATTTTCTTGGGTATTACTTCCCAACATAGCTCTCAGTGTGTTCAATGATAACATCTTGTTTACCCTTTCTTGACCAAATCTTATAATTATGATTAATAATTAAAAGTATGTAAGTAATAAACCATCAGTAAATGGTATTGTGTCTTTAAGTTTTCATTTGGTTTGTTCATACAGTGCAAGATGTGCAGGCTGAAGGCAAATTCGCCATTGATTCTCCAGGGAGCCCAACTGCCCCGGAAATACCTCCAGAAGAGTACAGTTTACGTAAGTTGCATCTCTTGAGTTCCATTAAAATAATTGGCTATGAAGTAATATTATGTTCTAACTATTAATAAACTGTGCCATGTGACTCATGCAGCATGAGTAAATGTTATAGTTAACATATTTTCATTCCTACATGCCTTGTTATTTTTAATCATATTATTGGTCAGTCTCTTTTATAAGTGCTTTGAACCTGTATTAATTATCAAACATTGTTTTTTTTGTCTTGTTCAAACCTATGACTCACATAGGTGTGGTGCAGTTATCCTGCCAAGCAATGTAACAAACAGGATAATAAGTAATATTGAATAAATACCTAATGTTTTTTTTTAATGGATACTAACTTCCATTTAAATGTTTTGTAGTTGACAATGAAGAAAGAGCCATAATTGAGCCTAGGTCCCTTGAAGACCCAAGAGTCAAAGAACTGGTCCAAGTACTTATTGATTGGATCAATGATGAACTTGCTACACAAAGAATTATTGTCAAGGACATCAGTGAAGATTTATATGATGGTCAAGTACTTCAAAAGCTCCTGGAGATGTTGACTAAGACCAAACTAGATGTGCCAGAAGTTACACAGTCTGAGGAAGGGCAGCGGCAGAAACTAGCTGTAGTACTTAGAGCAGTGAATCGGGTATGTTTAAATACTAGTCTATTTTGATTCAAAAGCTGTAGAAATATTTTTATTTGTATCAGATTATTGACATGCAAATTGTTACAGGTTCTTTATGGAACAACCAAACCTGTGGCTAAGTGGAGTGTGGATTCCATCCACTCAAAGAATGTTGTGTCTATATTGCATTTACTTGTTGCCTTGGCGCGCCACTTCCGTGCCCCCGTCCGCCTGCCCGAAAATGTGAGCGTAAATGTTGTGGTGGTGAAGAAAGATACTCCAAACCAACTGTCTCACAGGTTAATTATTTACTGCCATAGAGTTAGGTATTGTGTTATATTTTAGCAATGTACTAATTCTTTATATTTATTTCAGAACTTTTGTTGAAACTATAACAACCACCTATGATGATCTAGGAATGAAATGTGAAAGAGATGCATTTGATGCTTTGTTTGATCATGCTCCTGATAAGCTGCAAGTGGTGAAGAAGTCACTCATTACTTTTGTTAACAAACACTTGAGCAAAGTCAATCTTGAAGTGATGGACTTGGACACCCAATTCCATGATGGTGTATACTTGTGCCTTCTGATGGGACTGCTCGAGGGATTCTTTGTGCCTTTATATGACTTCCATCTGATTCCAGAAGATTTTGACCAGAAAGTTCTTAATGTTTCCTTTGCCTTTGAACTCATGCAAGATGTTGGACTTGCCAAACCAAAAGCAAGGCCCGAGGGTAAATAATTAGACTATCACACAATAATGTTCAAGGATTTGGTACTTTTACTAAACAAATTGTTTCTTTTTTCAGATATTGTGAATCTCGACCTCAAATCAACACTGCGAGTCTTGTATAATCTGTTCACCAAGTACAAGGGTATAGCCTGAGAACTGAACTACACAAGATTATTATAAAACTTATTAACAAGAAAATGTTTGTGCCTGACCTACATCTTAATGACTACTGTAATAGTTTGTGCCTGATATATATTATCTAAATAATAATGTAGACTGTTAATGACGTACTACTAATGTATGATGGTGCTTTATCTTAACTAAGTATAGAGAAATAAATTAATTTACTAACAACCATTTACTTTTTTTATTGAGCCTTCCTAAATATTCCCTTCTGAATACAAGATGCTTTGATTCTGCACACAGAGATGTCACTTTACATTAGCTAGTCTGTAGTCGACAAGTCTTCTGGCACAAAAAGGAATATTCTGAGATACCGCCTAAAATAGACCTTCACCCATCTGCTTAACGAATGAAACATACTTTGAGAAACCGTAATACAAGAAAAAAACATAATATTGTGAATGGTTTGCTGATGGAAGTAAGTCGTAACGGAAATCGTCGTATATCCCGTTTCTAATGTTGACCGCTTCGTTGCAGATGGCACGACAGTCGTGTCATCAATTTTTTTAACGTATTGCACTCACCCCTGCGGCTAAAAATCTTTACGTAAAGGAATTTAACCGCAGGAGTGAGTGCAAAAAAAATCTGCATTTTTTGTACAGCAAGAATATGACTGTAACTCAAAATTGCCTAAAACTGAGTTACGATGTTATTCCTTGCAGGTGTCGGGAGACGTGCCATTTTTAAATCGCTTAAAACTCCTTCAAACATTTCAACAGGGTTAACTCAGAACAAAACTATCATTGTTTTTCACGTAGAACAAGCCTGTAGCCTTCGTTTCTGGATATTGTTTAGATTTAAAAAAATCAGTGGTTAACAATCTTTTCAAGTTACATTATTTTTACGACTATAACATACCATAATAAAAAAAAAATACATTTATTTCGAGCAACCTTAACTCATATTGGAGTACACACAAATACAGACCACACACAAATGATAATAAAAACTAAAACAAAAATATAATAAAAATAAACATTAAGAGGACAACATCTAACCGGCCCTGCTGACGGCAACATGCCTATCACAACAGTGCCGTATGTATAGGCAGTCCATCCGGTCCGCGATCATCGCCAAGACAGCATTGGTGCTGCCCCGCACCCTACGCACCAGCGACGCGCTCCTCTTGCGCATGGTCGCGTAAAAGCAATCAGTGCGCGCCTCAGCGAACATGGCTGAGGCGCTGCAGTAGCGAGGCAGCCCCAATACAGCCCTAAGTGCGTTGTTGAACTGGACGCGGAGGGCCCCGTATGAAGCACGCGTGTACGCCGCCCACAAACCGCACGTGTAAAGGGACGTGCAGTACGCCCTGAAGAGCGTTATCTTCACTTCGCTCGAACAGCGCGCAAACCTACGTGAGATCATGTTCGCCCGCACCGACAAGGCCCTCCGTTCCCGCTCCATGTCAGCATTGTCCTTGAGGTCGGTCGTAACTAAATGCCCTAAGTACTTAAATTTATCCACTCTTTCGAGTGGAACACCGTTTAGAAAAACGGGTGGATAGTTTTGCGAACGTTTACCGACCTCAAAGACCATGCATTGACTTTTAGTCACATTGTATTTTAACCCATGACCAATGGCATACTCCTCACAGGTCTGCACCAGCTTTCTGAGGCCACAGACCGACGCGCTCATTAGCACCATGTCGTCAGCGTAACTGAGATTATTGACGCAGACTCCACCGACATGGCAGCCGACATGCTGGTTACTGAGCGCGACGATCAAGGCATTCATGTACAAGTTGAAGAGGGAGGGGGACGTCAACCCCCCCTGCCTCACCCCGCACTCCAGCTGATACGGCTCCGACATTGCACCCGCCCACCTAACGCTGTTGACCTGATGACTGTACCAGTATTTAAAAACGTTTACAAGTTTACGTGGTAGGTTTATTCCCTCGAGTTTAGCCCACAGGATGTCGTATGACACCAGGTCAAAAGCCCTGGACAGGTCGAGGAAGCAGGCGTGCACTGGAGTCTTTCGATCCGTGTAATATCTGACGGTATGCTTAAGACACAGTATTGCACTCTCAGTTGACAGTTGAGGTCGAAACCCAAACTGATTATTACAATGTTAGTGACCATTACAGTTTAAAAACTTAAGGTGGAAGCGCCAGGGTAGCTAACGAAATTCTAATTTCTTACGTTTATTGCAATTTGTAGGTCAGTGTCAGGTTGAATGTTGATGTAACTACATAATACAACAGCAGTAACTGCATAAAATGTTACTGGCGCGATTCATTTTTCATCAACATACAACCTGACACTGACCTGCAAATTGCAAAAAACGTAAGAATATTTGAATTTCGCGGCTGAAATTGCAAAAAAGTTTTACTCCCTACGGCAGGGTTGTCAGTATGATATGATGTATGTACACCAGTGTACACTTATCTGTTGTCTTATTGAAATACACCGGTCAATTTATCCGACATAAAATACCACTTGGACGCGATTTTTTTTTACCGTTAAGATAATACGTACAACAAAGAAAAATAATTACGGACCTCACTCGCAACAGTGTTTCTAACTGCGTCAATACGTCATGATAATGAGTAATATTTGATTTTTAAATTATTTAAATCTCATAAATACCTATCACTTTTTTATGTATGTTTAGTAGTCATTGGATACTCACACTAATATTATAAAGGCGAGTTTGTATGTGTGTTTGTGTGTACGTTTGTTACTCCTTCACGCTCAAACGGCTTAACGGATTTGGCTGAAATTTGGTATAAAGATAGCTTATTTTCTGCATTAACACAGGCTACTTTTGATCCCAAATAGTAGGTATGTGTAGATTAATAAAAACTTAAGGAGTAGGTAGAAAAAACTGCATTGCGACGCATGCCGGGTACAGCTAGTATATACAACATTATTTTTAGTTTATGTGAATCCTGAATATAGTTTTTTTCAGAATAAGTAACTGAATTGATTCTAATAATTTTTAAACCATGTTATATTTTGTCCCAAAAATATTAAAAAAAAGTTACAAGTTGGACACCGAGCGACATTTAGTACCTATCGCAATAATTAAGGTACCTACTGCCAAATTATGTTTATCAATGAGCCCAAGACGATGCTAGAGGCACTTGCGCGGGCATTGCGTGGTGCCCACGCTTTTGTGCGGACAAACAGGTAACAGAATAAGCCTATAACTTTGTGTTTTTTCATGATACAGTTTTGAAATTTTGTACATAGATTCTTTACATAAAAGTACTCGACACGTGTTTCAGGTTTCGCATATACTAAAACTAATGTTGTATATGATACTCTGTGAAGACGACTAAAAAGTCACGGTGTATATTACAAACACGGTGGTATTAGGTTGTCTAGTAAAATCGGTCCAAGACTCAGTTGTCGCACTTCAAATAGTCGCCTTAATTTCATCAGGCAACCTATTCGTAAGACGTAATAATAATAATGTTGGTGAATTACAACTGATGGAGCTACTGAAGGTAACTGAAACTTTCAGTAGCGCCATCAGGATGGAATTTGGTGTGGACAAATGTGTGGTCATGCATGTAAAGCGAGGAGAGATTGTGCAATGTCTGGGAACCCAGCTCTC
Source organism: Noctua janthe (assembly GCA_910589295.1). Lineage (NCBI taxonomy): Eukaryota > Metazoa > Arthropoda > Insecta > Lepidoptera > Noctuidae > Noctua > Noctua janthe. Next base: position 13,101,605 of record OU342552.1, read on the forward strand.
AGATTCCATAAATCTTAGATCCCTTTCAGCAACCGAAACCTATAAGTCTTTGGGTATGCCGGAAGCGCTGGGCATCAATGTTGCTAACATGAAGCAATCGTTGAAAGAGCACTTCTTTGGCCGCCTGAAAAAAGTATTTACTAGTCTTTCATCAGGCGGAAATAAGGTGCGTGCCTCCAACGTTTGGGTCATGCCTGTTTTGATGTTCTCTTTCGGCATACTCAAATGGACTCAAACAGAACTAGACGCCCTGGATAGGAGGGTCCGTACATTGTTGACGGCATATCGAATGCATCACCCGCGTTCTTCGGTTATGAGACTGTAAATCCCGCGGAGGTGTGGCGGTCGAGGCTTTTTAAACGCTAAGACTCTCCACAATCGCGAAATATGCAGTCACAGGGAATATTTCCTTGACGCCGACGTGGGGATGCATCGAGATGTGGTCGCGGTGGACAAGGGCCTCACCACGCTCTCCTTGGCTAAAGAGAACTGGCCCAAAACTGTAGTGCTTGACACTAACGACTGCATGGAGGTATGGCAAAGTAAGGACCTTCACGGACGCTTTTTCCGGGCGCTCATGGGCCCGATGTTGACCTATCAGCGTCCGTAGCCTGGCTAGGTTCCGGGGACCTCTTCGGAGCAACCGAAGGTTTTTCTGTGCAATTATGGATGAAGTTATGATGACGAATAACTACCGGAGATTTATTGTGAAGGACGGTACGGTTGACATATGTCGGGCATGCCACCGTCCAGGCGTATCAATCCGTCACATTATCCCCGGGTGTTCTCGTCTGGCTAACGGAAAGTACTTGTATAGACACAACCTTGTAGCTAGGATTATCCATCAGCAACTTGCTCTAAAATACAACCTTGTGGAATCGGAAGTTCCGTACTATAAGTATGTGCCCGACCCAGTTCTCGAAAATGGCAGTATCACATTGTGCTGGGATCGATCCATCATCACTGACAGGACTATTGTAGCCAATAAGCCTGATTTAGTAGTGGTGGATCGGTCAGTGCGGCGCGCAATGATTGTTGATATAACGGTCCCGCATGATGAGAACCTCATGAAAGCCGAGAAAGATAAGCAAATCAAGTATCTTCACTTGGCTCACGGGTTGTCGACATATGGGATGTAGACTCAGCGATCATTGTGCCGAAGCCCATGGCTTAACTGCCAAGAGCCTCGACCAATACCTGAGGAGGCTCTCGCTAGGCAGCGGGATCATGGGCTTGATTCAGAAAGCGGTACTCCTGGACACGGCTCGTATTGTTAGGAGGTTCCTCTGTCTGGAGCCCTGACCGCCGGTAGCTTGGACCCTGTTCCCGATACCGGTGGGCTACATTTTTTTAAATTTTTATATGTTTTTTATATTGTTTTTAGTTTAAGAAATATTTGAAAATGTATAAGATTTGTATGAAAATAAATAAAGGAAATAAAGTTGGTTAATGTAATTAAGATTGCCGAAAAAAATATTTTTCATTCGGTAAGCAAATGAGTGAAGGTCGGCCTTAAGCGGGATCATATATCTTAGAAGTAATCAGGAAAAGAAAACTGCACTGAATGAGTTACAAGTCTTTATTTGTAATAAAAAATTGAATACAAGATTATCAATTTATTTTCCAATACACAATATGAAAATACACAAAGTCACGAGTAAAAGGTAAAAAAACATGTGATCAGCAAGCATTCACAGTGTGCTGTGAATTTCACTCCATATTAGTTGTCAGTAAGTTAACATGGTGCCAAAATAGCTCCTGGGTATTTAATGGAGTATTCGTGAACAGAGGGATAAAATTTAAAAACATGTCAATATTTCACAAAAAAAATAACTGCTGCACTTACACATTGCTCAATCCAAAGGAAAAATAAATAGGTATTTCACATAAATAGGCATTTTACAGTTTTACCTCCATTGTCAAGCCTATTTTTATTAAATTATATTGTATTATAAGCAGGAAAGACATTGAGCAAACACAATCTCATAAAGCTGCGTTTATATTCTACTTACTAGACAAAAATTTTAGTATATAATGATATAAAAGTAAAAAATGTAGGTATTTTTTATTCCTACACGTACATTCTGTGACAGTAGATGTTTTGTTTATTGCTTCTTTCAGAGTGTTTGTTTCACAGCTGTACAGCATGATCTTAAACTACAATATATATTTATCATTGTAAGTAGACCAGTACCTATATTAAATGATTGAAACTGAAATATGTTATACAATAAGTGATTACACGATATCCCAGTAAAATATTATTTAACTCTTATCTCGTAAAACCTCGATTCTGTTAGTTTCTACCAGTGTAAAATTAAGTGCCGTGTGGTTGTACATAATACAGAACAAATAATTGTCATAGGTAGCTGCCGATACATTGATTAATAAATAATATAGTTACACAACACATAAAATATATTAATCACAACGATAACTAAAATAGAACTAAGGAATTATTTGGAACAACATGCGTAGTATTGCAGTCAATTATGAAAAAAAAACTCGATATTATATTAAAATATATTTCTCTTATAAATCTGTTTTTAACAAAAATAAAATAAAGCATATCTAAGGACATTTGTAATAAAAAATTCAGCTGTACGTTCTTGTGCTCATCTCATATTGGCATTACAGCTCAAAGGGGCAGTTGAGTAGTTTGCGGTTATTGTATTCCTAAATACCATTTCGTGTCGATTGACGTGTCGTTAGGTGCCCTTGTTACCAATGTACTATATTAGTTGTTGTAAGATAAAATCTTATATCTAAACTCGCTGCCTGCAATCCGTATTGGTTGTAACTATGTAGATTGATGTAAAATAAGATTACATTTTATTTGATTGATGAATATAGAAGACATTTCATTCGCTCCTAAAAATAAATTATGTGAGTGTTAAGCCCCTCACAAATTGGCCTGTGTATAAAATGTTTTCAAACTTCCAACCACTTGTTATTTTTGTTATAAATAGCACTAATGATGATTATGATGATAAGTAAAAAGATGTGGAGGTATATGTCTGTGATCTACGACTTGTGCTATCAACTGTTCATAAAAGAAAATTAAAATGGATGAATATTTTTTGGCTTACGGACCAAACTTTATTATGTGGGAATCAAGAATACTCTTCAAAGGTATTGTATTGTGTCAATAAAATAACATAATGTCTAAAACAATGTTGAGTATTTTTACAATAATAAATTAATACATATGGATTTAATAAAATACTTCATCTTAAAACCTAATAAAAAATACGTAAGCATTATTAAAATAAGTACGCGTAATATTGCCATCAATACTAGACTGTCTTCCGTCTTCTTATCTAAAAATAACATCGAACTCGTATCGACGTTTAAATATCTAAGTTAAAATCATTAATAATTAAGAAGAACTAGGCCCGCGGCAGCAGGATTACTCAAATTAAAATACTTTTTACTTATTAATAAATAATAAGTGATAACAAATTGGAATGTTTGTAAAAAATGCGAGATTTTGAAAGTAAAAATGTTCCTCAATCACTTAATTATTGGAAGTAGAATGTAGGTCTGTATCACGCGGACGAAAAATTAAAAAGGGCTGATTGATACAAAACGATCATGGGCGCCTACAGGTTTATTGCGAGAGGGGGAGGGGGGGGGGGTTGGTGACATTTTGACAAGGTCGGTAAATAGGCCGATGACGGCTCACCAGTTCAGACATGGATATGGCCGCCAATTAGTAGTACCTACTTCAGGCTTGGTTAAGATTTTTGAGATCAAAGCTACCAATTTGCGTGAGAGAGTTATTGTTACGTGATTTAATTAAATATGTTTTAATGTTAACTGATTTACCACATGTTTTCTATAAGAATTAATTTTCTACCCAATAATCAATAGACTATAAAATACAACTATTATAATAAAACTACCTGTATGTCTCAACTACAACCATATTATAAATTATTCTTACTCTTACTAATAATGTGCATGAATGTGAGTGCAGACCAAAATGATGGACATTCTTTTTAGAAAGGCGTTCGACGTGAGTTCAAACGGCTTCTAAAAAGTATGCCCGCTATCTTGATGTCCACCGCGTACAATGTAGTTGGCATCGCGAGACTGGACAAGTGGACTCTATGGAACTCTAAGCAATCTAGATTATTGATTTTATTTTGATCTATAGCTATATTCACTATTTTTAGTCTATTACAATCGCTCAAAGAGATGTCTAGCACAACTACTGTAAAACATTATAACATATTATAATAAAAATTGAGAATTCCGCGGTCTATGGTAGCCATTACAAGCTGTTGGGGATACGAGAAACAACAAACCCTGTTACTTCAAGCGAGCACATAGGAAGATTGACATGTGAACTGTTCTTTATACGTTTTACAGAACAGTAATAGAAGATCAAGAAAGGAAAAAATCACAAACCTAATTGTGGTGATAAATAATGAGTAGAGAACTGCAAGCAGGGGCAACGATTACCGTAACGTAGTTAGTATTCGTTACGTAGGTTTCCGCGACATCGCTGACAGATCGAGGGATGTGGAAGATTCGCGTCGTAGAATAAGTTTAAGTTTCTCGTCCTCCTCCAGATCGTCTTCGAAGGACACGGCGCGGCTGATCTCCGTGTGCCCCAAAGCCCGCGACTTCCAAGCCTCTAGCCTCATGATCTGAGAACACATTAAGTAGATGTAATTAAATGAACCTGAGCGTAGCTCTGTCGATATAAACATGCTGAAACGATTTTTTTAACACATTTGCGCAAAAAGCGGCTTTAGTATTGTTTTAGGTTCACAATGTAGAGGGCCTACTAACACGCGTGCTTATTACAAACTACGCCACAGGTAACTATACTAGGGAAATAGGTGATTTTAAAATCTTAGCAAAGAGCTTTCATGGTTTTTAATGCCTAAAATGGACGGGCTGACTGACTGAGCTCAACAAAGAACTAACCCGGCGAGATTGCCAGAGAAAAACTGATTTTCAATAGATTATTATAGATGGTTTGGCGGTTTAGATTCAGTGTCTGTCCCTCAAGCGAAGATGCAAACATAATAATATGGTACATATTTCTCACAAAATATTAAGTTAATGAAATTTTATTTATCTTTTTTTTTATTCTGAGTAAATCTTTGTAGGATTTGTTATTTTAGTTTTAACATGTGTTCAGTCTTATTATACAATCTGGAAAATAGTTCGACCAGCACATTTCCGACGTCTTTATTCCTTAAACGTTTTGGAGACGAGTTACGTAGGTTATATTTTTCTACAAGTTTAAACTATGATACATAGACAATGTTACGGTGAACACAATAATTATGAAAGTGTGTAGGAACAAACAGGAACAAATACAGCATGAACAAAACAAACACATGCATGCAGAAGCGCGAAACACAATACAAGCAAGTTGACAATGCCATGACCAGCCACACGATAAAACAAGTTCTTTTAGCTTCAACGTAATAATATGAACCAGACATAGACACCGAACAAGCACATTAGATGGCCGTCTTCGCCTGATTCGTACATACACTAAATAAACAAACAAATTGGAATAGGGGTCTAGTGTGTTCACTTGCCGAATCCATTTTCCTACAAGTTTAAATGACAACTTTCTTAAATCAACGATCTGAGTTTGTTAAATGACTCTTATATTTATTTATTATTTACGAATCACAAATACTAACTACGAGGAGTAAACTACATACAGTGTGTAAACAGACCCTTCACATAGCCGTCAACCGAGGATTCTGTACATCAAACTAAGTAACTTTACACAAAAATTATTGCTGGGAATTGACTTTTTTTTTGGGCGGGAAAAATTACGTTTTACGGTAGCACTCGATGGAAAGCACTCAACACATTGTGCTGATGGATGGATTGAATAGTACGGGGGTTGTGGAGGTGTGTAAAGTAAAAATCTTACATTATGAACATGTATTAAAAAAAACATTGTGAAAATGTTAGAAGTTTGACCCCCAATGTCTCCGTAACTAGAAGGGTCCAGAACAAAAAATGTTCGCAAAGACGGGGAGAATTGTGGCTTTCGGCTATGTGAAGGGTCTATTTACACTCTTTATGAAATAAGTAAACCTACTAATAGTACTGGTTTTGTGTAGGCATAGTTTTAAGGTAAATCTATACACACTTAAATTTTGGGTATTAATGTGGGCAGGCCGCAGGTTTCAGGAGATAATTGAACTATGCTACGACTGCTGTTAAATTCGATATTACATGACATTTTATACAGTTGAACGGTATCAGGACACTGGCGCGAAAGACATTTACGCGAAGGACACTTGCGCGAATCCACATGCGCGAAAATACATATGCGCGCATGGACTTTTGGGCGATTAGACTTTTGCGCGAATGGATTTGGGCGCATAGACACTTGCGCGCATAGACGCTTGAGCGAATGGACTTATGCGCGAACGGACATTTACGCACAAAGACACATGCGCGAAAGGACTTATGCGCGAATGGTTAGGTTAGGTTAGCTGTAGAGTAAACATAACACTGAGGTTCTTCTAAATCGGAAACGATTGATTAATCTTTTTTGTACAAAGTAACAAGAATGTTCTACACATCAATATGCATTTGTCATAATAGACATTAAAACAACTGAATGACCTAAAAAAATCGATATTAATGAAACCCAAAAGCTTGAACAGAGAGTAAAGTTATTTTGAAACATACGTTCAAAATCGATATTGTAAATCGATTGAACAATAATTATATCTGGCAACACTATTCATGGTAGATCTATCTGTCAAATCAAACAAATCAATAGCCGGTCGTATAACCGAATCCTTTATTAATTATCAGGAAAACAATTTTCCTGATAATTAATAAAGTGTGTATACACATTTAATATACGATATTACATATAATTACACCATAATACAACTTAATCACTAATTAAATTAAATTAAAAAATACGAAAAAATAATTTGACATGTCACTCGGGCAGTGTTGCCACTTCTCTCTCTCTCTCTATCTCATTGAAAATAAGAAATAATATGATGTTATGTTTACTCTACAGCTTAACCGTTGCCAGTCGCGAGTAAGTATAGTCGCGGAAGTGTCCTTTCGCGCAAAAGTCCATTCGCGCCAGTGTCCATTCGCGCAAGTGTCTATGTGCGCATGTGTCTATGCGCGTAAGTGTCTATGGGCGTAAAAGTCCATTCGCGCAAAAGTCTAATCGCCCAAAAGTCCATACGCGCATAATATGTCTTTTCGCGCAAGTGGGTACGCGCTAGTGTCCTTCGCGCATATGTCTTTCGCGCAAATGTCCCAGATCCCAGTTGAACAGATAAAGGAGGATTAGCAATTGTTCGGCTGTTTAAAAATAGTCTTCTCTACATAATAGGAATAGTTCAGATTGTTAGAATGGAGTAAGCCTGTTAACACACTAGCCGGTAAGGTGTTTGGTATTGAACTTACTCGAGCCATTTCCAGGGCTCAGTGTCCGGAGTGGTGATGGGTGTCGGAAACTGTGCAGTGCCAAACAAAATGTATCAGACATTTTGATAAAAGCGCATCATCATTGTACATAAAAACACTATTACATAAATATATACCTTAATTTTGGTCGGCTGCGGCGGAACGCTTCAAATATCAAGAATTAATGGTGTCGAATATTTTTCATAAAAAATATACATAGTGAATGATTCTTTTCCAATTATAAATAGTCCTATTGTAGTGAATAAGGCTACAATCAAAGAATCATTCTAGGTTTGTATTAAACATTGCTCATCAAATATTGACCAAGACAATATGTAAAAAAAAAAGATGAGTCCTCGGTAAGAAATTGTTTTCTCGGACTATACTTTAAAACTGACGTCTAAAACATCGTGAATCGAAATACATAGTACTTTAGGAGTTTTAAGCAAATCATATAAATGATTTTCATATTGTAAAACTGCTTGTACGAATTGAATGTAGGTGACTCAGTGAACAATAGACAGCAGTGTTGCATGTTTTCCCATCGCATTTTAACAATAATGTACAAGGTGACTCCCACAGACAAAGCGGCGTTGCCGTTACAATGACTGAAGCGTTGTTATAGCGAGTGATCGACCACACTGTGCGCTCCTCAAACATGAAACGGTACATTAAAAAATCATGATCAACAATGTTAGTATTGTGTGGTAATTGGAATTTATTTATAAATATCTGTGTATAAGCGTGTTAAAGTTAAATCAAACACTAGTTTTAACATTCGCTCTTTATTTGTTAGAGAAGCAAAGCGTCAAGACGCGTTATGATTAGATAGTACTTTAAATTATTCTTTAGGGTTCTGAACAAATGAGAAATTGATAATCTGAACCATGATCTCATCACATCCCAGCCCCAAGATCAGTAACTGTCTTGTTTGGGGCTCACTAGCAACAACACTCTATATTAACTGGTTTTAGGTAATATTTTAAGCCACTTATAACATCTCTTGCGTATAACCAGTGTACTTGCTCAAGTAATTACCAACTGGTTAATAAACAAGTTTCTATTTCATTTCTTTATATTTTCTATACAGTGAGTCAAATGATCAATGAGTCTTTAAGTGTGGCTACAGTGTATGTGTGTTGTGGTGGGGTGGGACTAGCATGGATGCGTACCTCGGCCTTCAGTTCGGCGACCTGCTCCTGCAACTCACGGACCCTGTCCGAGTCGCCGTCCATGTTATTGCGCAGTTCGCCTTCAGTTGCCATCACCTCATTCTGAAATTTAACGCGATGTGAAAATTTATCTCATGAAAGGAATACACTCATTCATAAACTCACACCGTTTTCCTAGAAACTACAGAACGCCACTTGGTACGATCCTTATATACTCCTTTCGTCTCGTCTACGTTCATACATCTGGTCATACAAGCACGCCGGTTGTGAGTACTTAGTACTTAACCTTTCTGAGGAACCTCAAGAATAAGGTCAGTTTCCTGCCGGCGTTGCCACTCACATCATGGACAGAATATGCCATTTTAATCTATGTGATAGAGAGGAGACGGCGATACTAAAATATTACAGAATTTATGTAACCAATTAAAACTAGTTTCACAAAGGATGACGATTACGGAATGGTTCTTATACATATTTCCAGAATAATGTTGATTTAAATTGTATTTTCAATCCAAAGATTTTGCTGTTTTTGAGCTGGTTCCATAGTCAAAGTTGTATAAAGATCGTAACAAGACCCTTAACGAAGCCGAAAGGCACTTGTTCTTCCCGTCATTTCGATCATTTTTTTTGTACTAGACCATACCTGGGAATCTTCTAGTTACGGAAATGTTGGGGGTCAAAGTTCCAACTATTTCACAAGTTTCTTTTAAAATACATGTTTTTAATTTAAGATTTTTACTTAAAACACCTGCAGAACCTCCGTACTATTCAGTCCACCCATCAGCACAATGTTTTGAGTGCGTTACATTGACTCCTACCTAAACTTGATTTTTCACCCCAAAAAAAAGTTGTTTGCCAGTAATAATTTTTGTGTAATGTTACTTAGTTTGATGTACATTATGCTTGGTTGACGCCTTCGTGAAGGGTTCGTTAACAGCCTGTATACTCATGATTTCACTCCCAGAAATATTAGATAGAATAGAAGCAATGACAATTATTATTCATAATTTAAAACCACTCCTGTAAGAAGCAATTAGATATCATCATCCACAGTCTACAGCCTCACTTCAGCCACAGCTGGGTATAGGCCTCTCTTTGTTTGGTCAAGCTCTACCGTTCCTTTGCCAGCCTCATCCAGGATATACCGACGACCACCACTCCTCTTCCCAGACCTTAGACAACTTACCTTTAATTTATATTCAGACACTTCTGTTTCCAGCTCGGCTATTCGCTGAGCGTCCTCCATGTTTCGAATGTTCGCTTGCATGGAGTCATATTTAGCCTGTTGAAGTAAACCAGTGAAATTTAGTGATAAATGTTGATTTAAAAGAGTAAAAGACAGAAATATAATGTTGAGTGAGTAATGTATGACCTTACGAAATGAACGCGAACGGGACAATATGTTTTAGTTTTGGGCATTTCCTGGCTTTCCGTCGGAATGCTGGTTACTAAACATTGCTTAAAAGCAACGCCAAGTATGGATCATATTCATATATTTTTATAGTACATATAGTCCTTTCACAGTTCAATCAAGTAGTAGCAACTTTTTTGTAACGCGCGATGGTAAAGATCATTGTTATTGTTTCGATAGAATTTTCAGTGGCAGCAAACCATCAACAACCTTATTTAAACGAGGATTAAGATTACTGTGGTTTTGACAGTCATTCAAAGTCTGTAGTAGTATTTTTTGTGGAAGGGCTGTATAATCATGAGGATTGTATATTATTATTATATAGGCTTCTAAAGTAGCCCGAAACACTAAACAAAGATAGAGATTTCTTGTTAGTACTCAATTTTAAATCACATTTTATCTACATTTAAATAAATTGTTAAATTATAATTATATTCCAGCAACAACAACATTAATAAGCACTAAAAACAGAAGCGAAAATGTTATGATAAAAAGTCGTACCATGGACACCATGAAGTGATGTAAATAAAAAAAGTTTGTATCTACCAACATTTATGCTCACCTTGCTCTCCAAGTCAGCGTATTTGTGCTGCGACTCCCTCTGGCGCGTTTGAAGCGCCCTCTCGCGTTGCAGTGCGGCGTCGAGGTTCTCGCGGAGAAGACGAGCCTCCTCGTCCTGACGACGGAGCTGGTTCGTCGACACTTGCACCTGGGTTTCTAGCTCCATCACCTAGATAACATAACATCATACCTGTAATCCTTGAAGGTTTAGGCAGAGGTGTACTTAATGAACACCTACATTTCGAAACTCATATGAAACGTCAGAAGATAGGTGCACGGTTCGAATTGGTGATTCTAAGTTGGTTGCTACTGAGAAATTCTTGATGGAAAACCGAATAGCATTAGACCAGCGGGGCAGTCCAACCTTTTTTATTTCTTAAAAAATGCCTCGTATTGTCTATAAATACATTGTGGTACACTTGTTTAATTCTCTAATAGAACACTTATTTTACAATTTTATTGTGTGTGTTTTGGTGAAACGGAATGCAAACTTAAAACGCATCGTCCATTTTTCCACGATTACGCCGGTAGTGAAGTCAAATACTATGTGTCAAAGAAACACTTGTATTTGAAAAGTTTCATTAAGATTTTATTATGATATTGTTATTGCAATTTTTGCTTGAATCATGCCTGTGTGATGACATGAATGGCCGTGATAGTCACGGACGTTTGAACAGTAGTAGAAAATTGTAGCAGTTTAATTAGTTTTTTTTGAGCGACAAGCAGTAGTTGAACTTAACTTTTAACTATTTTCTTGGGTTGATAGAACTGTATTTTATTGATTTAAGTGAAGAAAAAATTACATGCATATTCTCTATTGCAAACAAAAGTGGGAGAGGTCGAGGCATATTGATAGCACGATCCGTTATAGACGGACCTTTCCAATCATTAAGCCAGCGCCTCTAGATCTAGGTAACTAATAAGAAGGCATAATAAACCAGAGTTCTCAACTGGGGCAGTATAAAATACATCATACCTTCAGTCTTAACTCCTTAAGCTCAGTCAGCGCCTCGACCTCCCTTATCCTAGTCGTCATAAGTTCCTCGTCCAACTTCTGCATGTCAGCGGAGCGGCCTTCCCAAGCGCGCAGCAACTTCTTAGGCGTCGCCATTATGTCGGACACTACGTTGGACTGCACTGGTGTGGCTGGGACATCTTGCCTGTGCTCCTAAAATTATTTATACAATACCTTTATTTTCTCTCATCACACAGAAAATAAATGAAAATGTAAGAATAACATTTAAAAAAAAAACTTAATTAGTAATAATAATTGATCCTTTGTGAGAGACTGGCGTCCATACTAGGGTACTCGGTGTGTCGGATCCCTAGGCTCTCACTTCGAATCATATGTAGTTATTCATACTATTTACTTATGTTAATTTAATAGCCGATTCGGTCCGACGAAACTAGAATACGTTAAAGAGTTATGAACATAATGTTGATGGGTCATTGCGACGTCTAGTACCGAAGCGATGTCGTGAAAACCGACGATATAATCCTGCGCCAATGATGGGAAGAAGTAGATGGGCACAGTATTTTCCGTCAAGTCAGGAGAATCGTACCACGATATGACACTATATCGTAAATTTACATGACACGACGTCGCATTATCTGTGAGCTAAGAAAATCTCTGCATTGGATCATCTGCACGTATGAAAGTGTCCGTACATCATACACGACGGCCCAACACGTTTCTTTCCGTGTACAAGCATGAACATAAAAGTAATAAATGTGTTTTACTTGTAGATGCCGTTGCCACGCTTCAGATATCTCCGTCACGCGTTGCCGCAGATCTTTCAACGATAAATTAGCTTCAGCCTCACGTAGCTTCACAGCAATTAGCTCGTCCTGAAAATATTTACGGTATTAAGTACGGTTGATTTAAAACTTTAGTCATAGTGAGAACCTTGTCATAATATAAAGGTGCAAGGGCGACGTCAAAAATGTGACGCATCAATGAATGTGTTTCATGTGCCGAAATTCGACAGTGATTCACGTTTTCGTAAGGTCATCGAGGCCGCATTATTTCCACAGAAAATATTATACACCAGTCAGTATGATATTATACAGGATGGTCTAAAAGAAGCCTTGTTGTAAAACCTAGAATCTTAAACATTTACGGTCTTGTTACAAAACGAGGACTAAGCTTAGTCCACAATTTATGGGGACAGATTGACAACTTAGCAGAGGCGAAGGTTCCATACAACTCGATTCCTACCGGATTCCCTTTGATAAATGGCACAGTCGGTATTCTATAGACAAATAATATAATCACATTAAAGATATGTACTTACCTCTGGTTATGGCTTACCCCTAACAAAAATTGACCCTTCGCTACTGCAAGTTTACCCCCGTTTTAAAGACAAGAGACGGCATTGAGGCGTATTAATGCCGCACTCTCGTTGCGAAAAGGGCAAGGTGTTTGATCACCGTCTCTCACTTTCGCACTCTAAAATGCTTACATTAAACACTTCCTGTATTCAATATTATTCGACAATAATATTGGGGAACCTCCATACAGGGCTCGTGTGAAACCTCGTTCTTTCCAAGAATGGGGCATTCTTCCTTCTTTTTCTGCCCCATCTTGTACAACCACCTGGACCTTCCGGGATTTGAATCAAGCCAATCATAGGCCAAATTTTGGACAAAATTTGAGTGAAATGGACACAAAAAAAATAATTTCTTGTATGTGCATTACCTGTAAATGAGCCACATTATTATCGACGCGCTGCCTCCTAAGACTCTTGTTTTCATTCTCCAGTTCAGCGATGCGGGCTGTCAGTTCCCTCTCAGCCGCCTCGCGCTCAGCCGCGTGAAGCCTTGCGCGAACCAACTCCCTTTGAAGACAACGGGCCAACTCTTCGCCTTTTTGAGTGCCAGTTCCCTCTGTGCCTTCTAGAGAGGACTGCCGAGAGTTGTTCTAGAACCAGGATGGATAACTTAGTGTTGTGTTTGTTTTTTTGTGATTTTACTATGCGGTTCCACTGCGGCAATATACACATAAAAAACATGTTAATTTATAATACCTTTTTTTCACTAACAGAAGATAGAGGGAAATCAATAGAGATTTTAAACATGTCTTTTGTGAATGTTTCGCTAGTTTTAACCCAGTTACACAGCTTTTAGTCAGCAAATGATGTGAATAGTTAAGTCAGAACATTTTCAAAATATTTCTTATCGTCTTTGATTTTATCATGGAATTTTAAAAGTATGGGGCAAAATACAACATAAATTAGGCTCTCATAGACTGGGAACACAAACAGAACAAGGCCAAGTCCTGGTAGTGTGAAAATTATAAGCTTATCTATGGACGAAAGAATCATGGCATTAACATTAACGATGCAATTCTCATGGCCCAAACCAAACACGAAAAGACGGACGTTTTTCGCATAAAATTCCCGCAAACATCACTGCATTTATTGACTAATACACTGTTCAACGCCATGCTACTCACCTCAGCAATGGTCATCTCGAGGGACCGTATCTCGTCTTGAGCAACGGCCAGTCGTTGTTGTGCGTCGACGTTGGCCCTCCTCAGAGCCTGCACCTCCCGGGCGAGGGCAAAAGTTTCCTCTTCTCCCTCCGCCCGATCAACTTGCCCTCTCACAAGTCTCTCAGCTAATCCCGAGCTCTCCTTTTCGAGTAGTTCTACTCGTTGTTTCAACAGACGATTTTCCTGACGCAGGCACTACAATAAATACCATGTTTCCAAGAATATAGACATTCAGTTGTTAAAAGGGTAAAATTAATAAAAAACGTGCATAATTTTGGACATTTCATTACAGATCATTATTTTTTAAATTTTCAATTGAGAAATATTGGCAAAAACATACTTGTATTTCTTGTGATGAAATGTACGATTAGTAATTGTTAGACCATAACCTCAAGCCTTAAGAAGGCCACGCAGACATTCCACAAACCTTCAAACTAAATAATGTTTCCTTACCCTCAGCACCGCTATATCGCTTTGCTCTTTAGTTTTGATAACTGTGTACTCTTTCTCAAGCTTTTTCATCTTTTTTGGGTTGACTTTGATAGAATACGCGAGGTTCATGAACACATCTTGATCAGCCTCTGCTTTCGACGGCAGTTCTTTCTGTATGTACTGTAAATGAGGGAGATGTAGATGGTACGCTTAGAGGTCAAACTAACCAAACGAACGAATGATCGTTTTAGCCTAATTCTACTAAATTATTCTAGTGAAAATATACAGCATACATCAGACAGTTCTGTGGTTTCTGCCTATCCACATATGAAAAAGGCGTGAGTTTATGTATGTATGTCAGAAAGGTGTGGTCATATTAAAGAGTGCGATAGAGACCATCGAATATAGAAATCATGAAAAAATAATCCTCTGCCCCGTACAAAGTTGTCCAAATGTTGGATACAGCTGAAATACTTTGGGTTTACTGAAATTTTAAACACTTTTATTCACACTTCACTTGAAATCATTACACTTCACAGACATGACAGACAATAACGGAACATCAGATCAAGGTGACATCATCATTCCAGCCGAAAGACGTCCACTGTTGGACATAGGGCTCCCCCAAGTGTCGCCACATTGACCGGTCCCGTGCGCACTGCATCCAGCGGATCCCTGCGACCTTAAGGTTGCAAGGACAAGGTGACATAATTCAAAGATAAAAGGAAATAAAAAACAGTAAACTATAATATTACGAAAAGAGTATTTACGTCGCTTACATGGTAGAGACCATCAAACTTAACCACTTTGTACGGGACAGCTGATATTTTTTCAAAGGTTGTGTGCCCTTTAATATCATAATTACGACCACATATTTCAGATACACGCTGTATAAAGTGCATTATTTCGTTGATCTACTGTTACTAAAATGACCCTAATTTGCATCAAGAAAAGACTGCTTGTTCTGGGTCTATGTAAGTGTGGTGGGTTCAGGTATTAATAGAAAGTATATACACCGTAACTTTTTAGTCGTCTTACAAAGGGCGTCCACTCAATGTACTCGACATAAAATAGCTCTAGGCGCGATTTTTTTTTATCTTCCATAATAGGTACAAAGACAAATAGTAATAAAAAATTAGAATAAAATTATGAAACATCCTGTTACTGATGTTTACGTGTCAAACGAGAGAAACTTACCTACCCAGCACTCGAGTCCAGTAGATCATCGCTCGCAACAGAGTGTTTTAACTACGTAATGCATCATAATACTGAATAATATTTTTATTTTTAAATGATTATAATCTCATAAATACCTATTTTCTTTTATGAATGTTTAGTATTCATTGGATACATGAAGTGGGCTGCCGTTGTAAGACAACTAAAAAGTCACGGTGTATAGTAAGATTATTAGGGCGTGCTAAGCTGGCCGTACCGGACCAAACGTACACTTAATGCTGTCGTTTGACAACTAAATGATTGCTTGCACCTTTTTTGATTGATATCTCCTGTATTATTAGACGTTGATCAATAGTACAGGATCACTGTTGGTCAACCGGAAACTGGTTGTTGATCAAATAACGGACAGTTACCTAACAATCAGTCGATCTCATTAAAGCGTTGTTCAATCGACGGAAGCTAGACTTATAGGGCTTCTTACTAACTTATGGTGTCTTATACATAAATATATGTATAACTGTATAAGTATTTAAATCTTATAACTTCAACGTCATTTTATTATTCACTGCAGGGCAAAGGCCTCGCTTCCCTCTTTCCATTTATCTCTGTGTTTGGCTATTTGGGCCCAATCCTTTGACAAGAGTCCAGCTCGTCACGCCATCTTCTTCTGGGCCTACCGTGTCGCCGGATTATTCGGGACCCAATCTGTTACTACTTTGGCCCAATTTTGATGCGATATGCGGCAGATGTGGCTTGCCCAGTTCCATTTTAATTTAGCGGCCGTGTTGCAAACGTCTGCTTTTGGGTCCTACTTCAACGTCAAATAAACACAAATAACAGAAACTTAACATCACGCAAGTAATAGCGAAAGGGTTACGCAGAGGTGTATCAATTGTGTTTTAGTACCATGTAATAGGGTGCGGGCCTATTGCCATCAATCGGCCACAAATCTAGATTCCACGCTATTACTGAGAAATTCCTGATGAAAAAAAACCCAATACTTTGCCCGACCTTGGAATCGAACCCAAGACCTCGTGCTCAGTAGTAACACATGCGGCCACTAGACCAACGAATTATATTTTCAGATTAAATGTATAATACTGGATAGTACACTTACCTTCAATATACTTTCCATATCCAGCGAAAGCAGATCATTCTTGCCCACTGTAAGCAAAGCGAGGGCTACCTTGAAAACTATTTCAATTCCTTCGGATAGGAAGACATCCATGATTCGGCAAGCAAGCGGCAACGTGAGTGTAGTAGTGAACAGGGTGAGGAACCAACTACTGGCATACAGGGATGTGTTGAAACTCTGTAAACAATCGATCATTATAAATGAATCATATTTGTAAACTCATCATGTAGACCTAGGTCTTTCCCAATTATGTCGGGGTCAGCTTTCTAAAAGAACTGTGTTATACTAACCAGATGCAGCCAACTAGTTGTATTTTACTTGGAGCAACTGCCTATCTAGCCTCCACAACCTTTGTTAACAGTTATTGGGCGATATGATACCTGTTGGCAAGACTGACATCATCATTGCTGTGTGCAAAATGTGTTGCCAGAATGCCATTTAAGCCCAACATCTGACCACCATTTTAGCTTAGGTAGCTTGAAATGCAGCTGTAACACGTGGTCTAATAGAGTGAATAAGATACGACTCTATTTCATTCAATCCAACCGTCAGTCAGTTACAAGGTTTACTCATCACGCCCGTAATCCCCGAAGGGTTAGGCAGAGTTGAACCTACTAGAGCTACAACCGCATTTCGAATGTTATGTTTAAGACCCATGTAATAGTGAGCGGACCTCCTCGCATCAACAGGATCTAGACTGATACTGAGTAATTTCTTATGGAAAAACGTAACAACATTTTGCCTGATCTGGAAGTCGAACCCAGACGTAAATAGCCAGGTATTATGCAGTGACAGTTTGTACCTGGGATTGGAAGTGCACATGCAAGTCCGGTAGCAGTTCTTGGACAAGGTTCTCCAACTGAAACATGCAGAGGCCCAGCTCTGCCATGCTCGGTTTGAACATGTCACGCATGCGATGCTGCTGCATTATCTTTACCAGCACTGCGAAGGCTTCTTCTTCCGGCATCTGATTCGGAAAGAATATGTATTAAATATTTGTTTTTAATACTGTCCTTTTTATTAAACACAAGAGTAACTTCCATCAGTATTTACTTCGGTTTAACGATACGTTTATTGAGGTCTAAGTTTTGCTTAACTTTACACCGGGTTTATTAATTAGAGGGTTTAATGTATAAGATAAACAAGAAAAGAGGTATGTACACAACAATAAAAGTTTAACACACACCCATGAAAAATGGCTGAACAGTGAGAAAGGAGGTGAACACTGATTGTACATACATTATATTTAATTATATTATTAGTAAATATAATTTATTATAATTGTGCCTTACTGTCTCAATCACAGACAAAGGCCTTTGTCCTTCACTGAGATTAATCATAGAAGAATATTCCCGTGGGATAATAGAGTGCAGTGCTAGATGGACTGGCCACCTGGATCGGAAAGCAGAGGACGGTGACATGTGCGCACTGTAAATAAAACTGACCTGCATAAGCAATAAGCCAACGATGAAGCCAGAGCCTTGGCAGTATCCGACTTCGCGATCATGTAACGAATATGCTTTCATCACGTTAAATAATGACTCTTGTCCAAGACCATCCTTCTCTTTGAAGAAGTCATGTTCAGGGTATGTTCGTGCTATGTCACGACGTATCACCTTTTCGCATGCGGATTTCGCCTGGAACAAAGAAAATGGTGAGAGTTCAATTAGTGGACTGTTTTGCCACAACAGAAGCCAACAGATTTTTGACAATCTATTTGCATTCAAATATTTGCTTTCCCAAACCGAGTAATTGAGAATCATATGGTCCAGTCTAACCATGAAGCATAACATAACATCGCGCCTGTAATCTCCGAAGGGTTGGGCAGAGGGGTAAGCCTGTTGCCATCAACCGGGCACAAATCCAGATACCGTGGCTGCTACTGAGAAATTCCTGATGGAAAAATTCAATAACACGACCTGGGAATCTAACCCAGGACCTCTTGCTCAGCAATCACGGTTGCGACCACTGGACTAATAAGGCATTCAACCAATGATTTTCAATATTGGTTTCATGGTTTACAATATTTGTAAATTCCTGAAAAAGTTATTGATATGTAATACAATAATCATTTTTAGGATTATTTTGTAACATTTTGTTAAGGTGAAATAAATAACAATTGTTTGGTAAGTATAGGTTATGAAGATTTTTCTAGAACGTTAAGCCGTCGGTCCCGACTGTCATTTGTAGATCTTGGACAGTCGGTGCAGTTAGTCATTGGCCCGAAAGTCTGATAACCAGTCTCACCACGGCACGGGTATCGTATTACCCAGTACTAACTGGCTTGTGGAGGTCAGATAGGCAGTCGCTCCATGTAAAACACTGGTATTCGGCTGCATCCGGTGAGACTGGAAGCCGACTCCCAACATAGGTAGGGAAAGGCTAGTTAGATGATGATAAAGATTTTCCCAGATTCTGATTGATTGGATTGATTTATCTATCTTAAAATATTGCTATCAGCGACTATACATAGTTTTCGAGATACGATTTTTGGCTCACATATTTTTATTTCGGACTGTCTGTTTGACACGATTTTATGTATTGAACTTACTTTTATATACGAAGCGTAGAGTTTCTTTTCAGGGGATGTATCGACCCCAGCCAGGAGTTGCCACACGATGCCTCTGAAATGATGCGGGACTCCTTGACGCACCAGGTCGCGTACGAACTGGTTGCGTCGCTTCCACTCGGTCTCCCAGTTGCTGACGATACGGCCCCACAGACTCCACAAGTCCTCTTCGCCGTTGCCGCTGGTACTGACTCGGGCTTCTGGGTCATGGCTTGAGCTTGTCGCTGTAGACAAATATGTTACTTACTTACTTAAAGATGTTCTTTAAAGTATTTCTGTCGCTACATAAAGGGATAAAGTTTACGGTAATTTAAAATCACTTTTAAGTACAGTCACAGAAATTAATTGGTAATCAAATTGACTACCAATTCAAATTGCCTGTATCGAAAACATAACTGTAATTTTTTATCAGTGTTGTGAAAAGGATTATAACAAGGCAATTTGGGTGTCAATTTGCTGAACAGTTAAATTCCCTGAGGGTATTTGGTTGTAGGCCACTTTAATTTATTTAAGGATTATCAAAACAAAATATTACAAAAATAATCCTATAAAATAGAATAGGGTTATTTTTAGGCTAAAACATAATAATTATAGTTAGGACAAAAAGCAGGAAGATGTACATAATAAATAGGTTACAGCAGGTTTTAATTCTTTATAATGTTGAATAAAAACAGCCTCTCATACTCAGCTTATGCTAGTGTTTATGTTAAGATCAGGTGCAAAACTACAGCATTACATACTATGTGTGACAGTTCACTGTATGTATTATAGTTCACATGACATTTAACAATGAATGTAAAACAGAAACCTAGTAGTGAAACTAAAGAATTATTGGCTATTTTATTATTTTATATCCTCGTCTTATTTTAGAACCCCTCTGTAATGACTACGCGGGATGAGAGCCTTTTTACAAAGTAAAACATTTTTAAAGTAATAAGTCTTTCTTACTTAAGAATATTGTCTATACTTAGTCAATGCGTCACATATTTAGGCTACATTTGCATTAGAATCTCGTTAAAATAATAACCTACCTAATGACAAGTTTTCTAGAACACCTCTTATGTAAAATTCGAGCACAGTTTTGGTTTCATCATATAAATTGTTAGGATCGTTCATATTTTGTAAAACACTGTATTTACAAGATGTATAAGTTATAGTACATATCTGTGTTATCAACGTTAGTTATTTACTGATAAGAGATAAAACTTTGACAGTTGTGCATTCTATTCAGCGAACCAGTTTAGAACTTGAAATATAGCTTATATATTTTACCGAAATAATATAAACGTGAACGGCTAAAACCTCTTGAAAATTAATTGAAAAAATCTACCTGTTTATTAAATGTATTAGGAACATACTACTTTTAATAGTTCGTTTGCTCCTCACTTGAACGAATCTAGTTTCAGAACGAGTGTCACAGATAATGTCGCGTTCAGTAAACCAAACAAGATACTGAGTTACTTTACTGTTACTTACGCAACTGACGGATTACAAATCGTGAGAGTAAAACAGTTTTTATTAATTGTCTAAGGAAAGAAGTAGGTCACAAAAATATGTCCATTCATTACAGTGTAACACTCACGGTGCGCACACTTTTGCAAATAGTTTAGCGGATAACTCGTTGATTGCAATTTAGAACTTATTCTTCTGGACGTAAGGTTTCTATTAATACTAGCTGTTGCCAGTGACTTTTTGTAAACAACCAGCTGCACTTAGGATTTGAATTTTTGATATAGATTTTAAACATCTGTTTTGGTATCTTCTACATCAGCGTTGTCAAATTCAAAATCATTGGTGGGCCAAATGCATATAAATCGTAGAATCAGTGGGCCGCAAAACCCATCCATTAAGAAGAATAAAACTCATTGCATAGGTAGAGTGATACCGGAGCGGATAACGTTTATTTAGTAAATAATTAAAAGTAAGAACATAGAAAAATTAAATACAATCTTTTCCCAGATATTTGACATATTTTGTCTTTTATTTACTATTTTTTTAATTGCGTGGTATTTCTATCTACACTAATTAATTTTAAAACTGCATTCAAGTGTGCGTCGGTCAATCGCGATCTCGCGGGATATTTGTTTCCTTTCATCGGAGAAAATAATTGTTCACACTTGATCTTAAAAAAATTATAATATTCTGCTTTTATTGAAATGAAAAATATTATTGAGACATGCTCGTAGGCCGCATGAGGAGGCTGTTCTTAAAATTGGATCGGGCCGCAGGCAAACGTGCAAACGGCCGCATATTTGACCTGCTTGTTCTACATCGTTCGGAATTGTACCCTTATCATACCTTCGGTGATTTACATAATTTTTATTTTATAGGTTGTCAGTCTTACAGCAGATCAGTGAATCATGGAGATGATAATGATGGCCTGTAATTGGACGGGTCACGTCAACCGCTTGACAATACTGCGCAATGGGTTCCTAAAGTTGGAAGGCGCCGTCAAGGCTGGCCCAAAAAGCTGGCGCGATGTTTTCGACTCTTACCATGAGGGTTTGTTTACTGACTGTGTGTGTGACTGCGCGCTTTTGTTTAGCTACTTGTTAAAAAAAAGTAATATAACAGGATCTTACCCGAGCCTAAAGATACTTGGGAAGTATCGGAACTCTTGCGGCTGTGCACCGTAGTCAGCGAGGGGCACTTGGCGTCCGCCTCGATCCGTCTGTTCTCCTCCTCCAGTTTGGCTAGTAACGCCCGGTCGGGCGTCGGAATAGCGTCAGTAGTCGGCTCTAGTATCCGGTAATCTATGCACATTAGAAAAACAATTTATTCTCTAATCGATATTGATACTGACAAAAATAAAATTAGACTCACTACGAAACATACATTTTAAACTCCAAATTATGATTATGAAAACCCAAACTATGTTTCCGCCCTCAAGCTATGAATCAACAATAAAAAATAAGAGAGCACAGTACACAAACTATGCTAAGAATTTGTTGAAAACGTTTTTTCATCGTATTTTTATGTATTATTTTCCCACCACTTCAGTTTGTTTCAAGTGCGAGTTTAGAATGCGAGTGTAGACCTCATCATATTTGCGTTTACCTGTAACGAGCCTGCCGCACGCAACATCTCGTGCTCAAGGGCTCGACTTGGAGAACGTACTACGCTAATATTATGCGATGTGCTAGTGTTAGGTTCGCAGAATTGCTTGTATGTACCCGTTTTAGTTTGATCCGACGTTTAATTTGTAATGTATTTAGTAATTAGTCACCATAGATAACTAATGCCAAGAAATGTATATTATTAGAATGACAGTGACAACTGAGCCCATAAGTACTAATAACCCTCACCAACTTCACTAAAATACTATTGTTGATCGAAACCCAACCACCTTAACCCTTAACCAATGCTATGTATTGCACTTCTACATTCGGCATTCAACCTTACTCAAAGGCTTTCGACAGAATCCATCATAATTCACGTTATAATTAAAAGGAGAGTCAAACAGGGAGACCCGTTGTGCCCAAAAGCCATTTACTGTCATTCTTAGCAAACGAAGTATTACTATCTTTGACCCAACTCTGGGTACACAAATTTATCCGAGATAACAGATTATCAAAGCTCTGCTTTGCCGCTGCTGGTTAAAGAGACAAGCTTGACTCGAAAGTACTAGCCCACATTAGCTGAGGCAAAAAGTGTGTGGAAATGGGATAGAGTAGCCTTTGCACTCCAGTGGGAAGTTCGAAACAACCAGAAGTAAAACTGTTTACATAGTTAATTAAATACTTTGTATACCGGCCGGTAAAGTTCGTTCTGAATAGCGCATTGTCATTGTGCAGGAAAATTATTTTCGTTCTGTTTAGTTTAATTGGCACATTTCCATTATTGTATGGAACAGAACACTCATTAGAATTGCCTAAACCTATTTTTTTGGAACTGCGATTGTTTATCCCTTGGTATCGGGCAGATTCAACAAATGATGTTCTTACTCATTTATCGATTGGACTTTCGCCAATAATACGAGGGCGGGTCAATAAGTCCGTGACTTTTGGAATAAAACACAGATTTTTTGATAAAAAAATAATTTTATTTTTCAACGTAGTCTCCCTTGAGCTCTATACACTTTGTCCAACGCTTCTCCAATTTTTTTATCCCTTCCAAAAAAAATGATTTGTCGAGGTCCTCAAAATAGGCCTTTGTTTGGAGGTGACTTCATCATTGGAGTCAAATCTTTTTTCACCAAGCCATTTCTTCAGGTTTGGGAACAAGAAGTAGTCGCTCGGAGCCAAATCTGGAGAATAGGGCGGATGAGGGAGCAATTCATAGCCCAATTCATGGATTTTTGCCATGGCAACTGCACATGTGTGCACCCTTGCATTGTCTTGGTGGAAAAGAACTTTTTTCTTGGCCAAATGAGGTCGGTTTTTTTTCAAATCGTCATTGAATCGGTCCAATAAGTTGGCATAATATTCCCCATTGATTGTTCTTCCCTTTTGAAGGTAGTCAATGTGGATTATCCCGCGTGCATCCCAAAAAACAGTCGCCATAACTTTATTGGCTGACAAACCCACCTTGGCCTTCTTTGGCGCCGATTCACCCTTAGAAACCCACTGTTTTGACTGTTGTTTGGTTTCTGGTGTGTTGTGATGGATCCATGTTTCGTCCACGGTTACAAAACGGCGCAAAAACTCCTCCATATTGCGATTAAACAACGCCAAAGCTTCCTGTGAAGTTGTTACACGATTGCGTTTGTGGTCGACTGTGAGCAAACGCGGCACCCATCTTGCGGAAAGCTTTCTCATGCCCAAGTGATCATTCAAAATTGAAACCACTGAGCCATGCGAGATCCCTACGGCTTCCACAATCTCTCGCACTTTCAATCTTCGGTCGGTCAACACCATATCGTGAATTTTTTCGATTGTTTCGGGTGTAGAGACCTCAACTGGGCGTCCAGGACGTTCGGCATCTTCAGTGCTTGTACGGCCACAACGAAATCCAGTAAACCACTTTTTTACCATTGAAATCGATGGTGCAGAGTCCCCATAGTATTTATCAAGCTTAGCCTTGGTCTCGGTAATGGTTTTTTTTCGCAAGAAATAATGCTTAATAAGCACACGAAATTCACTTTTTTCCATTTTCTCCTCAAATTAGTGAGTAGTCTGATAAAAATAGCTGTCAAACACAAACTAACTGACGCAGCAAGTTTAAATTTTGACAGGAGTCAACTGACAGATGCCTGTTGACAGGAGCAGTGTTGCTGTTTCAGTAAAGTGGTCAGAAATTCAAAAAGTCACGGACTTATTGACCCGCCCTCGTACGACTAAATTAGATCTAGATGAATAAATATTAAAAAATATGTAGTTCGATGCACCGATATAGCGATTATCAAATCGAAAATAAAAACTGAAAACTCAACGTAACCGGGAATCGAAGCAGAGGGAATAAATCATTAATGCTGTACCCGACGTGCGACGTAATATTGGAAATAATAAGGAGTCATCTAACTGTAGCTTCCGGACAAAATATTTTAAGAACAACATATTACCTCGAGAATATATAATGGTGTATAAATAACAACCAGCATGAAAATATATTTATTTTCTTTTCTTCTAAGAATTTCTCCTGTATCGTGGATTCATTTAAAAATATTTAAAATCACATATATAGAAAGCCAGACCCTGAATAACTAACTGTAAGCCATACAAATATTTGTTCCGTACGTTGCGTTGCCCCAGCTTGTTAAATAGACTAGATATGGTTGTGAAAGGGAAACTTTTCTCTTGGTACGGGACACCATACATTCACCGCAGGGTTCGTAATAATCAAGATAATTATTTTTTTTGCTTATTATCAGGTAGTTATCTGATAATTATCCATGCTGATTCAAAACTTGATCTTTATATTTCAAATTGATTTTTTGTTTTGACGCACTCGAATTCAGTCAAATAGGGTCTTTATTTTTCAGCATTTTTGTTACTATCACTGGTCCTAAACAGTGAGATAGCAATAAAGAAACAAAAAAAAAGTTTTTGATTAAAAACATTGTTTGAGATCGTTTAACAGGCTGCTTTACATGTTTAGATACGCGTAGAAGCAGCAAATCGTTCGCTGACATTCTCCTTTTAACGTACTTATAATTTGAATTTATTTAGTGATACGTAATGATCGGATTATTATACATATTATGCATTAATTTTATAACGTAAACGCAATGTACAAATAAATATATATTTCTGGAGTTTTAATTTTATTAGTATAATGTACTATATCATACTATGCACATCAAGCTACCCGAAACAGTCAAATTTTCTCAATCAACCTTCAACCTAATGCTTTAGAGATAAAGTTGAAAATCTATCTAAGAAATTTGACAGATTCTAGTAGCTTGATGTGCTGGCGTTTTTAAATATGTACCATTTAAAATTAACCAAAAAAACAAACTCATGTTTTTATCCAGATAAAGGATTTAAATTATTTAAGTCATATTCATTTTAAGTTTACAACAAAATGAAATAATTTTTCAGTTACAAGTTAGCTTTCTTAACGGATTGTTCGGAGAAGGCAAATGATAAACCAAATGGAATGCTATGGGAGATGCCTTTGCCCAGCAGTGGGACACTGTAGGCAGACATAAAACATAAAGTTTGCTTGATAAGTTGGAATTCCAGTTCCACT
This sequence comes from Noctua janthe, assembly GCA_910589295.1. Lineage (NCBI taxonomy): Eukaryota > Metazoa > Arthropoda > Insecta > Lepidoptera > Noctuidae > Noctua > Noctua janthe. The sequence continues at coordinate 13,127,612 of OU342552.1, forward strand.
CATTATAGTTTGTAATTCTACGAGATCGTGAAGCTGATAACAACGAAAGGTTTTTTATTTCATTATTGCATTATTGTGACCTTATGACTTATGAGGAGTCCAATTTACGCTAATTATGTGAAAACAATTCAAACTACACGAAATCAATTTCCCACATTTTCTGTTCCCCGTATTTTCGGATCCTAAACTAAATAAATCTCAGTAGAAAGAATACAAGAACAAACTGGAAGAGGTCAAGGTTTCTTTTAAAGTCCTGACCACAAAAGGTCTCTTAGGGAAAGAGCCAAGCCAAATTGCAAAATGTTTGCAAAAATCAGACTTGTTGTTTGTGGAACCTAGCTGTAACAGAACAACTTTGTATGACTATGTACCTACATACCCGTATTACTACCAATTTGTACACTTTTAATAGTCATAGTATATTCTACACGGGGTTACACAGGGATGTACTTATTCTTTTTTTTCTCGAGTCCGTCACGACTAATCTACTGGTTAACTACTATCACTACAAAAGACTTATTAAAACAAGCGGTGCTGTTCGGTGTTAATAAATTAGTAGGTACTCAAGCAGCGTCAGCCATGTTAGAGTTGTGACAAAAGAAATGAATTCAAGATGATGTCGGTGCGATAGAATGCAAGCTCAATATTTACAGTGCTCATAGTGAATGTTAGTGTTAAACCAACAAACCGTCCAGAGATGATACAGGTGATTCTGTATTACTAGCGATCGGCGTTCCGGGAGCAACGGGCGGTGCGGCGGGCGCTTCTCTGGCGTCGGCATCCACCTTCATGGTGACTCTTTGCCATATAGAGCCCTCCCCTCGCCCTTCGCCCCTGCTCACTGCGCGCTCCTCTCTGCACCAGACACGCGCGGTCACGCCATCAGCTCCACACAGTTAACCTAAGGGCCACTCGCCCTTAATGTCACACGAGCGACAGACTACCCGGCACGTTTTGTTGCAAAGTTATTATTTAAGATTTTATTCTAAAATAGCATTAAACGGGAAATCAATCATTCAGTTCGTGCTAATTACCTTCATAAATTTCGAATGGCAATCACCGCATTTTTATCATATGTGTGGGCAATTACATCATAGATGAGTAATCTTTTTATTTAAACTCGTATAGATTTGCATTTTAACCTGTATCCCTATAATGTTTTTATGATAAAACACTAAATAGGGCTAAAGAGCTTAGTATAAAATATGTAAGCACCCTTTTACAAAATGTTTGTACAAAAGCCTGCAGCCGCAGCTCCACCACACATGCACAAACTGTTAATGGATGAAATATAATTATGATTAAAAGAAAACTTCTAATCTAACGTTCACAACACTGCGTCACGCAAGATGCACTAGTAACTATTCGCCTTCCAGTAATGACTATAATGGTGTATAACGCGTTAAAATAAATAACAACGTACGAATGACCGGCGGAGTCGTAATGTTTTAAAGTTTTGTTTTGATGAAACCAGCGGCAGGTAGGTGAAAGTCGCGGTGATCCGCGCGCTCCGCGGTCATCCGCCCACTAAGCATGAAGGCCGCTCGCGTTCTTCACATCATAATAGAATAACATGCCGCGAGCTAGACGCGCGCTAAGTGGACTCGTGCAGAATTACTGCCAATATACATTTGTTTAAAAAAATTAAAAAAAAAAACAGAATTGTAAAATTAGGCATGTTAGGGTACGATTTTATGTATTGTAGTATTAATGACCCGTTTCTTAGAATAGTTGTAATAACTCGTTCTGACGTTATGGCATGGAAAAAGGTAGCAAAATGCACCAGTTCACACTGCTCAGAGCCAGTCACCTTATCTACTATTGTTGAATATAACAATTACATAGAGTATACAGAAGTGGGCGTAACCATTTAATCGCATATCGAATAATCGTAAAACTGAAATCAGAACACGGAGTGAGCTCGAATTCACATTACACACTCGGTGATATTATACGCTAGCTTGCACTGGAACTGGATCGAGACGAAACGTTTTAACTAACGGACTACTAGACATCTATGTCCGAGCAAACAGTATAACACGTTACACGTGACACGACACATTTACGAAATGCTTATACAAGCAGGCGATAGGGATATTCATGAAGATGAAAAATAAATGTTTTGATTGTGCTGAAACACAATCCTATCGGCTAGATATCCACTGAATATTTAATAGCCTCACTGGCACAGAAAAAGCGATAGCGCGAAACAGAGATTGTGTTCGATATTTAAATGCACTAGAGGCTGTTAATAACAAAAGAGATCAATATCAAGTGAATCGCAACAAAACTTAACGTCCTTTTGTAGCTAGTTAATTAGAAAATCCAACATGCCAATAATTTCATCACATTCTTTCTGTGAGTTCGCCGAGAGTAACTCCATAGTTAGTTGTGGCTAAATCTGAGACAGTAGGTACATATTTCTATGAGCTGAAAAACGAACCTCAAACAACATATTTTGTTAGCCTGAGTAGCTTCACACGCGAAGTTTACCACACTATAAAAACTAAAATACATTGAACAATAGTGGAGCCAGTATACTACCCTGAGGCAGACAATTCGTTTGGTTCGATCCAGCGATTACGTCTAATCTTGTTTTCAAGAAGATAAACTATAAATTGTCGATTACTGCGCAGCTCTTTAACAATTCGGGTAAACCTTGAATCCTTTGCCAAGGGTTTTTTTCATTTCATAGGAAATCTAATAACCTTACTGTGTCATATGCTTTCGACAAATTTAAAAAAACTAGATCCATCCGTACTAAACATTCAAATTCCAGAACGTTTATACACCAATAGGGATACTCATTCCAGCCTCGACCTCTTTCCGTGACAGTGACTAAATAACAAGACAAGTCAACTATAAGGTTAGTTATTGTAAATACATGTTTACTCTGTTATTAAACAATGAATCTCTCCAATACTTATGATATAATACGTACTATAATGCTTGATGGTAGACAAGTACATGCTTTTTTACCGTACACCAGTAGGAGTGAATGTGTGTTTGTGTGTGTGTGTGTGTGTGTGTATGAACGAACTTAATAACTTCCGTTTTAATGATGAAGTTTGAGTGGTTACATTAATAGTGTGTAGGTATATTTATGCATGTCGGTATTGGATTCGATAAGTATCCTTTTAGGGAACAGTGGGTTATGGAATTCTACATCCCTCAATCGAACTATTTATTGTAACACAAATACGCAAAGACTAAGAAAAAGAATTTTCGTGACGTAGCTCGACTATTACTATTTATTTCTAGCCATCTTATAAAGATATTTTCCGGTATTTCACGATCTGAATAAACATGACTTCGGTGCATCCACTCAGTCTGGCCCGGTTAAAATATTCAGAGGCACGACCGATTTGTGCTGCGGTATTTTGAGCCTCCTGCCTTGCAGCCCAGCCCCCGCCGAGATTCAGACTATACTTTAATAGTTACAGCTTTTCTGTTATCTTATGTTCGGTAGCTGACTACAATTTGATATTCGTCAATTTTGTGTTTATAGAAGTGAAAAAGCACTCAGGGAGCTCCTAATCCTGTCTCGCCGTTGTTTGCTTTCTCGATAAACTAACAAATCAGGTTTCACTGTTCTATAGCATTATTCGAGCTAGGTATAAAAGCTACACGTCATCAAGTAAGTATGACTAAGCGCTGATGATTTAATGACTTTAGCGCCGTGACATATTATTTGACCTTACGTTGAGTATAAGGTAGGGTTGAAGATAAACTAGTTTTTTACTAAGCAGATTTTTTTTTACTAGGTACCAGGTTATAATAGTTAACGTTATTCGAATTACAAACGGTGTAAGCTTCGATATATATCAGTATTGATAACTATTATAAGAAGGTAGTATTTTAATAATAGGCGCCTGTGATTATGACAAAGTCGATAATTTATTTTTCCATTACTACTTTGTTTTTTTTTCCGATTGCTGTGGTGTATAGTTGAATTTCAGTTTTGGGTTTAATTTTCCAGTATTTATAATTAAAACTAAGATGCTTAAGACTGTGCGTGCAACAAGCAGCATTTTGGAATCCGTGTAACGCACTCTTTACGTTTGATTTAACTAATCATGTATTTGCTTAAGAGGAAACTATCTTACCACATTTTAGATACGTGCAGTGATTGTAATTAAAAATCAGCAAATTAATCATATTACGTCACTTTGTTCTTCAAATCATACATTTTTACTTGAATGTGTTAAAGTTACAAAAGCATATGTCGTTGTATAATTTCAAGAACAAATTGTGTTTTATTGCAAACGAATGCATTGTAAGTTTTTAGATACATATTTGTGAAAACTACCTTATTAAGTAATGGTTTTTATAAGTACCTGTAGAATGTCTAAATATGTGGGAAGAACACGTCTCGGCTCCTACTGGCTCGAACATTAACTGGAAAAAGAATTAGACCATTTGTTACATTCATTAAAATAGTTTGAACATCAAGGGTTTATTTAAGGCTTTGATGTCGATAGAAATGAGATGTTATCAGTAATCCATTGTATGTGCATATTTTTAGACAGGCTTAATAAACCTTCACATCGATTTGAAATTAGCCTGTGGAGGTTATGACGTAGTTACCCCTGAGGTGGCAATTTGAGGGTCGATTGCATGTCATGGCATTGTGTCATTGGCATGACAATTTTCTTTCCATTTTAAAATCTGAGATTGCAGTTAAAAATCCTTCCGAAGATTGCGGATGCCTGTCTAAAGAATGTACACGGATCCTTTACCTCAAGTTGCCATCATTTAAATTGTTTACATTACCAAACAAAAAAAAAATGTTACGCGTATGAAAACAATATTTTATGAAAAAGTAAAGCCGCAAGCAAACAGAATCAATACACTCTTCTTAGAACTATAATTCGCATTAGCAAAAAATAATAACATGCTGCCATGCAGGTTTAGCATATTCTAGCTCTTATTGTCCTATTTCTAAATGTTTTCTTATTGAATTAAATTAAAACTTGAAGTTCCTTTAACCTGGAGCTTGAGTTCTAGAAGATCTGATTACCACTTAAGGGCTTGATTTAATTGACTGTCGCTAGCTGATTTGAATGTATATATTTGTTTACTGAAAATGTCTAAGAGCGTAAAAATATTACCAATAGTGGCCGGAGCAAAGGCTTTTAATAATGATGAATTGGCGCCATTATTTAAAAAAATCTAAGTGGGAAATCAAAAGCGATAAGCTTAGATCCAACGCTCCCATGAATTAATTTAGTTCAGGAGTGACAGAATATACCACCACCCCTAATATCGTTAAGCCTAATTTCAGGGCTCGGCGATGTTACATTCATATAAACTGTTTTACTGTGCTAATTCTACGAATAAGCCCGAATACTTGTATTTATGCCGCACAAAACCTTTAATGAATGGAACGGCCGAACATACTGAGCATATTTCCTAGTTTACAACACAAAAAAACGTAACTAGTCGCGAGGCGGCGAGGGCGAGCACGGCACGTGGGTAGGCAACCGTGACTCATGGCATAGCTGTGCCACGCTTGTCAATATAAAGCGACGGCAATCGCTGATGGCAATATACCCGTTATGGGTAACTGAACATCTTTTATACTTATATATGTAGCAAATTTTTATGTACACGTTTTATTTCTTGATTTGAAACGTTTGCGCAAGTCGCTTGTAGATCACTGTAAAAGTACTTTCAAATGGAAAAATGTTCTTATCGTGTGCGTGTTTTACGTACATGGACACAATAACATTATTGTGATAGTATTGGATAAGGTCATTCGATACGTGATAGTTTAGCTCACGATGTGACACTAGAATAACAATCTAGACAAGAGTCTAGTGAGTGTCAACTTCCCTCATCCCGTCTCGCTAAGCGGCGGGCTCTCCACACACGTAATCCAATTTAAATGGTTAATGCATCTGTACCGGCTCTGAGAGTGTTTTTCTCCGGCACGTATTGCAAGTTGCTACTTTTATTTGTACTCTCGCATCACTACTGTACACAGAGTAAAACTGGTAAAACGAAGAGACGACGCGGGCGTACGAGTTTACTTCGCAATACATAAATGTTAAAACTCTACAGTGGCAGCGCAAAGCGTATTGACAGGTGTCGCAGATTAAATTAACTCAAAAAAAGCATGAAGACAAACAATTATAAAATATTATTTTTAACTACATAATAAACCACAGGTGTAAATTCTCTGCTCTACACAGGGTAACGTGTGGATGAAGTCTAGCTGTGACAAAACGATGTGTAAAACGAAAATGTGAAATAACGGCAGGTCACGGGAACAATTTCACGAGTCCCGTAATCTCCAGGGAAGTAAAATGAAGATAAATAAAAGGAAAAAAAATAGACACTTTGTAATATTTATAAGTTGATCACATTTTCTCCTCATGTATCAGACAAAATCTAAGATGCAATTTGATAACTACGCTAATTAGATGACTCTTAAATGCCTGCACAAAATACGAGTATTTCTATAATGTTCAGAAAAACATTACTTTGGAATTTATCATGACTTGATTTAAAAATTTGATAAACAAAGACACGCAAAGCTTGAGTACAATAAAAAGTATGCTATTGGGTGATTCTATTATAAATGATAATAACATCCAGGCAAAGAACATGCTCCAATATAAAAACCCAAAACAATATAATGATGATTTGTTATAGCAATCAACACAATCGCTGTGCTATGCAGTGCATTACAAAATAAATATTAATCAGTGTTTCATTCTTACGAAAATAAGGGGTAATCACGTCAGGTCCGAAAAGGGGGCAGAGAGTCAGAAAAAAATCACGTGTATTCACGTGTTTTATTATTTGGGGAACAATGTGAGAAACACGTGTATTTTTCATTGGACGACAAAATTTTATTTAATGTGATGTTTAAAATTAATATTTTTTTTTTAAATTATATATTTTTTTGCCAATAATGAATTAAAAACCCTTATGCCAAAAAACAGTTTTTGTTTTGAAACATTCTAAAATCATTTCATCTTTTATCACTAAACAATACACGTGATATTGGGAGGGATAGCCTAAAACTCACGACATACCACCAAGGGGGAGCGGGATGGGGAGTAGAAAACAGAAAAAAATCACAAGACCTGAGTAAAGGACAACCTCTAAGAGGAACACATGAACTGATTAATCATACAACTAGTGAAATCATGGTAGTTTCTGAAATTAATAATCAGCATCATTTGCCTAGCCTTTTCCCAACTATGTTGGGGTCAGCTTCCAGTCTAACCAGATGCAGCTGAATACCAGTATTTTACATGGAGCGACTGCCTATCTGACTTCCACAACCCACAAATTAATAATATTTTACCTAAAATGATTGATTACTGATTGCATCAACTGCAGTGTTTTTAGTTTTTTAATTATTTAATTGTGGCCACTTTGTATATTTTCACTTGTTTATCTTGTGAAAGTTAGAAAAAAAAAATTGTGAACTGCTATGATTTCATTTTACTTGAAAATAATCGAGAGCAACCATTGAATACATTAATTATAAAAGCCATTAAACCTTTTGTGATTATTTGAATGATTTACCACTTTCTAGCAGAATGAAGCTGACATCTGTAATAGGTACCTACATAATAACTCTAACCTATATACTTTTATTGTTGAATATAAAATTTATTTACTGTTGGCGTACTTAATTAAAAAAAATAAATGAATAAACTTCCAGTTTTAATATTATAAGTTACAAAAAATGTTTTTTAGTTCTATTACTGTTACTTATTTGTTGTAATAGAAATTTTCTAAAAACTCCATCCTAAAATGTTGTAAAACATTAACGTTGTTTAACTATTACTTTTCAAGGCCAAAACTGTATATGTTACAATAGGAAAGGCTCACAATTCTAAGTAATTTTAATGGATAATGGCAGTGTATATTTTCTGTTTAATAAAATAGTTCCTTGAACAGAAACATAATTATAGATTCCTTGGTTTGGTTCTCAACATATTTAAAAAAAAATGATGAATTGAATATAAAATTGTAGGCTACATTTATATATCTAAAGAGACTTTTTTGAAATTGTGGCATTGTTATAAATGGTATTTATTCAAGCTATATTTGTATAAGAAGTCATACTAATATTATTTTAAATGTTATTTCTCAAAGTTTTGTTTTTGAAGTATTAATGTAGCATCTGATTCCATATGCATTCAGGCATTTTTGGATTGTATTGAATGAGGAATAAAATATTCTATTCATACAATTTTCACAAAAACAATGGTTTGACTTCACAATGAGAGGGAAATCAATAAGTAATTCTTGTTTTCCTTGCATGGTAAGTTTTGCGTCAATTTTCTGTTAATTTTTATGTACATTGTCAAATAAGACTATCAATTTTATTAGAGTAGGTAGTTCTGCAGAAAGTGAGTCTATTAAACTTTATAAGTAAAATATTAGTGCCTACTTGTGTCCACTTTGGACAGAGCTCTCTATCTAATACTCAAATAATTTTAAAAAGTTTGTGAAAATCTTCAAGCCTAGATTTATCAAACGCTACTTAACTTTAAAGTGCTAAGAATTCCTGTACCAATATAAAACCAGTGACAGAGTCACATTTGTCATTAGTCAGAGTGAAATTTTATCCGGTAACAATAGCTCAATTTTCTTATTAGTTACAGAATAAATAGAAAATCAGTAGAACTAAACTAGGATAGCGAATAATTTGGTATAGGTTTTTAATATAGTTATTTTTCTCAGAGTGCTACATTCTTTTCTGTTTCATTTCTTGTAGTTTTGCATTCCATAAATTGTAACCAACTTTACAAGGCAATAGGCACAATGATTATAGCCATAATTCAAAAGGTTATTGCACTATTTCGTTTTGTTACTTTCGCAACAATTTGAGTAGCGTAGGTACAATGGTATTGATTTCAAACGACAAGCACGTAATTAAAATTAAATCAATGTTATTACAGTACTTACATGTCACGGCTAGTGCTCCTGTTGGCAAGAACTATCAGTGGCTACAATATTGTTTCTAAGGATATATTTTGATTTTAAAATTATGAAAATAAATATCGGAACCGCCCAGCTGGCAAATTTTAAATTGCAGATTAAAAATATAAAGTTGACAATTCATCGGCTGCGTTCACAAAAGAAGCTGTCACTCGGATTAAATTACTATTACTATTTATATAAATTATTTGATTTTAGGAAACAAGTATTCTAATTCATCACAAATATGTAATTGTTCAATATACACTGGTTCCTTTAAAAACAATACACACAAGAGCACAAGAATCGACTAAAAGAAAATATTTTTTTTCCCTAGCAACATTTTATACCATAAAGTTTGTAGCGTACCATACCATAAAGTTTAGTCGATTAATGTGATGAATTCTTACCAGAAACAATATGCGACAGTTCGACGAGGATACAGTATTGTCTATGGAATTGTTTAAGGGCGCTAAATTCGACTTGTAATATGTTGTCGATATTCATTTCGTCTTGTATTTCTTCACTATTTATTAAATTAGTTGGAATAGAAGTCCTCATTTAAGCAGGGTGGGACATGACGGAGCGGTGGACCGTAAGTTTAACCAGTTTTCAAACTTACTCAAAGAGCACCTAAAGATTTATTAAGAAAATGAGCTTCTAACATTTTTTGACTACGGACTTAATTATTACCTAATACAAAATATCAACATTCGGTAATCTCTTTACATGCGGCATTTAAACAAGGTCAAATGTGCCTAGTTGGTACACAAATCGGCTGAAGGAATAATAAGGATATAAAAAGGCGTGAATGCGTGATTTTTTTTTTTCGGATGGGAAATCATCAAATGACCCCCCCCCCACTCTGGGCGGAGTGGATGGGAGTGTCAGACTTGTACTGACTAAAACCCATCCATGTTCCTTCTTTGCCCTTTGTGTTCCAGGGCCACGGTATCTCTTTGGAACAGTCCCGCAGCCCTGGGCGTGAATGCGTGATGACGTATACATTTCAAGGAAAGTACCTACCTTCTATAGAGCATTCTCACACAAACCCTGGAACTTACATACAGACACAATAATACAATTCTTATATCTATTATTTCAACGTGATTTTATACCGCCATGTCCTAGAATAAAAAAATCGAAGATAACTTCAACGATCGTAGATATCAACAACCCGCACTGGGCCCGTGTGGTGGATTACAGCCCATTCCCTCTCATAGACAGGAGGCCTGTATCCCAGCAGTGGGATCATAATAGGCTGCAGTGGCGAAGGTTCCATATAACTCGATTCCTACCGGTTTCCCTTTGAAAAATGGCACAGTCAGTATTCTATAGACAAATAATATAACCACATTAGAGATATGAACTCCGGCTTACCTCTTACAAAAATTGCCTCTTCGCTACTCATCATCATCATCATCTGCCTTTTCCCAACTATGTTGGGGTCGGCTTCCAGTCTAACCGGATGCAGCTGAATACCAGTAATAATAATACCAATACCATGCCTCTTCGCTACTGATAGGCTGATTATGTTTAGGCTATAAATCCTATTCCTATGCTATGTGGATCTAATATAAGTAGTATTAACTGAATAAATGGAAGTTGAAAGCTATGAAAGCTCACTTTTAGTAACGATCTTTATTCTTTTGAGGGTTCGGCAAAAATATATGAGATAAATTTTGATTTATTTTTTAAATAGTTTTAATAATGACTTATTATGTAGGACTTATGCACGCCTAGGCCGCTTATCACAGCACCGTTTCAACATATTTCTAAAGATTTTATTATTGCAGATGTCAAAGGTAGTATTAGCAGAGACGTAACAAGCGGAAAGTGGAAAATTAAAACGCTTGATAAAATGCGTGGGACCTTATAGGTGGCCATCCCGAAGGATTTTTTTTTTGTCTTATGGTTTGGAGACCAAAGGCGGCAGTTTGCGGCAGTTTGATAATATATCTTGACTGACTGTTTTGTGGTCGCAACCGCAAGCACAGCAGCTGAGCATGAGGTCCTGTGTTCGATTTCCAGGTTGGGCACAGTGTTATTGAATTCTATCACAAATTTCTCGGTAGCAGCAACGGAGTCTGGATATTTATGCCCGTTTGATGGCAATAGGGCCGCCCCCTAATTACATCGGACTTAAAAATAACGGGCGATATGTACGTACTAGTAGGTACACCTTAGCCTTACCCTTCGAGGATTACAAGCGTGAAGTTATGTTACGATATCTACTATTTAGTTAAACAGACAATAAATTCCAAGATCCTGACTTTTTCCGTGGGGTTATCTACGGGTCGTGATCAATCTATCTTGGACATTAAAAGCAGCATATTTGTGACAGACAGTGGAATCTATAAATATAAATCGTACAAATATTTAAAACAACATGCGAAAAGTTGCTGAAAAACACGGTCATATAATATAAAGATCAAATTTTAGAAAGCACCGAAGTTATATTTCATTCGAAATTGACGAGCCGGTATTTTATAATTATACAAATATACCTATTCTTATTGTTGTTTCTAATAAAACTAACCTTAATTTTAAGTTGTTTACTGCCATTTTGGCCACCCTGTACGTACACGTGTTTCGTACCTCATTTAAGTTTCGGTTTTATTCACAATGTATGTGATCGCAGAAAATGTAGACTAAAAACTATTTATATCCCTATAAAATAAATAGTATTAGGTAGATTCATTACATTCCATCAGTTACTTATTTAAAAAACAAACATGTTGTGTACGCACTGCGGGCACTTGTGTTCTATTTGGAACGTGACCGGTATTTTTAAGTTCAAAGTGGCCGCAATTCCACTGTCAGGGCGGTCGAAGAGTCTTAATCAATCAAATATCTACGGTCCGATGTGAAGGTGTTTAAATTGTAATGTGTTTCACATGTTGCTACAATGTATATATTGTCCAACACAAGAAACGTAGCTACTATTGGGTTAGTCGTCGCATCTGAACTTTGATTAGTTCGCTGTAAGAATGTAACAAGTTTTCAATCCTATAGATTCTCTATTAAGACACCGGCGTAAGTCAAGTCATAGGACATAATCATTGCGGTTGCGAATAATATTACAATTAAGTCCACTGGTTTGGGTAGGTATCTATAGCACGATACGACGAATAACGACGACGACGAGGCCTACGGTTATTATCCTTTATTTATGTTCTTTACATATGATTTACATTTTTGAATATACCTATACAAAGTATTATTAAAACATTTAAAAATAGTAGCTCACCGGCATCGGAAATGGGGCCCGAGCTACCGGTGGCCTGACCTCTTGAGAGAGGAATCTCCTAACGATTCGTGCCGTGTCCAGAAGTACTGCTTCCTGAATCAATCCCTTTATCCAGCTGCCAAGCGAGATCGTCTTCATATGTTGGGCGAGGCTATTGGCTATTAAACCATTGGCCGTCACGACTATCGCCACAATGACTGCTGTACTCACGTCCCTCATGTCGACAACCTCGCGAGCCAGATCTAGAATTGCTTACCTATCTCTGCTTTCACGAGGTTCTCGTCATGCGGAACCATTATAATTCGAGCTTCGCGCAATGATTGTTGATATTATCAACAATCATTGCGCGAAGCTCGAATCGATGTATCCCCACAATGTCAGGCTTATTGGCAAAATAGTCCTGTCAGTGACAATAGGTCGATTCCAATACATCGTGATATTACCATCATCGAGAACTGGGTCGGACGCATACTTATAGTATGGCACTTCTGATTCCACAAGTTTATACTTCAAAGAAAGTTGCTGCTGGATAATCCCGGCAACGACGTTGTGTCTATGCAAATACTCTGCGTTAGCCAGACAAGAACACCCAAAAATAATGTGTCGGATCGGTTCACCCTGATGGTGGCATGTCCGACATTGTGTCAACCGTGCCATCCTTCACAATATATTTCTGGTAGTTATTCGTCATTATACCTTCATCCATAATTGCACAGACAAAACTTTCGGTTTCCCTGAAGAGGTCTCCGAAGTGCGGCCAGAATACGGAGGCTAAGAAATCTAAATCTGGCCCATTCAGGGACCGGTAAAAGCGTCCGTGAAGCTCCTTGTCCTGCCATACCTTCCTGCGGTCATTAGTGTCTAATACTCTAGGTTTACGACAGTTCTCGTTAGCCAGGGAGAGCGGGGTGAGGGCCCTGACAACAAAGTCAAAGTCAAAGTCAAAAGCATTTACGGCTTCTAGGAAGTATCCCCTGAGACTGCATATCTCACGGTTGTGCAGGCTCGTAGCATTTAAGAAGCCACGATCCCCGCATTCCGCGGAATATAGGTATAGTCTCATCACCGACGACCGTGGGTGATGCATTCGATTTGCAGTCAGCAGTGCACGGACCCTCTTATCCAGGGCATCAAGTTCCATCTGAGTCCATTTGAGTATGCCGAAAGAATACGTCAAAACCGGTATGACCCAACCGTTGATGGCGCGCACCTTGTTTCCGCCTGACAAAAGACTATTTAGTACCTTATTCAGGCAGTTAAAAACGCTCCCTCAACGATTGTTTCATGTCAACAGTATTGATACCTAATGCTTCCGACATACCCAAATACTTGTAGGTTCCTGTTGAGGAGAGGGATCTAAGGTGCATGGATTCTGAGAGTTGTGTTCCCACGGATTCCATAATCTCCACTCGCTTCACATGCATGAATGCACATTTGTCCACACCAAATTCCATCCTGATGGCGCTATTGAAAGTTTGTGTTACCTTCAGTAGTTTCATCAGCTGCAAATTGTTAAGGGCAAAGAGTTTCAGATCATCCAGGTAATTCACGTAAAGAAAGTGAGATATGAACTGACCATCTCTCCTTAACCGGTAGCTTAGACCTGAACCCTCCAGCAGTGTGCTGAGAAAGTTCAAGGCTAGGCAAAATCACAATGGAATCAGACTATTACCCTGGAATATACCGCGCTCGATCCTTATCGGTTCTCTAGATCTGTCGACATCCTGGATAGCGAAAGACCGTTCTCCATCACACGCCACATCACACATCAGGAAGGTACGCAGAGTTGTAACTACTTTATACAACTCCAGCACCCTCATGAGCCATGTATGAGCCACATAAAATCATACAATCCAACCAATCCATCAATCTATTCTGTCGTATTATCTATCCAACATGTAGACCCCTTCGGAGCGTCGAACCTATTGGCTAATGGCCATATCAATGAGAAGCAGCTCTTTTGCACCGCGGGACCCGTTCCTACATCCATTCTGAGAGGCAGACTTGATATAATTACTCTCAATATGTTGGTTGATTTTAGCTTTCAAAATGGATGTAAGAACTTTGTAGACCGACCGACCGTTGGTAGACAAGAGATTGGTCTATCGATTATTATTATACCAATGCACAACATGCGGGCTTGCATTTTTAACCGCTGCCGATAGTGTCAATTCAATATACTGACTTCGTTGACAATCGCTAAATAAGAAAATGGGCATTTAAACAATCCCTTTCGGATACTAGCACAGTTTTTAAATGGATTTTATATTGCTATGGGATGCGCTGAAGTACATAGTTTTATTGATGGGAGGTGTGCTACAGTTTAATTTTTTTTGGCTTTTTCTACTTGTCATTTCTCATTTATCAACCGTACAGTACAGTCGTTATAGGCATTCATTTATGTGTCACCTACTGCCTGTGAACACGGATATGAGAGTACTAACATTTAAGTTATAACGGAATGAACCAGCAAATGCACTTACTAATTACATCATCATAATCGAATCCTAGTTCATCGCATCCGTGCACACCTGCACACGTCCCTTAACACTAATCTCGTTAGCCTTAGCACTGAAATGAATCTGGTATTTCAGGACCGACTCTAACTGGTTCTAGAAATAAAAGTGTTCGAAATAGATTAACTTTCGTAACAGATCTGTTAATTACAAATTTTTTCAGCAGCCGTTCTTTGCATTTGCACTGCCTGATGGGGGCTTCACTTTGTCTTGCGAGATTAAAAATGACAAGCACAACATCGCAAATCCTTTTTGAAAAATAATTTACTTATGGTGTTTGCTTATGGCGCGCGCGCGCGCGCATTTTATACGGCTGTTGTGTTATTGGGATAAAAGTGATCGAGAATAAAAAAAAGTTTCTTTGGGAAAGCTGTTTGGTATCATGAGCACATTCAGGTGTTTAAGTATCGGTCACTAATTACCAGTCATGTATAATTATTATGTTTGAGGGCTGGAACTATGATTAGAGGCAAATCATTTGTGGCTGTCCTGAAGTTATGCGCGCGGACTCAATAAAATATCTTGGAGTCTGGGTCGACGGCGCGTTGACATGGAGTGAGCAAATCGATTCGCTGGTCTCTTGGGTAAGAAAATTAATTTTTGTTTTTAAAAATCTAAGGACGTCCGCCAATTTCTCTACTCTGAGAACTGTCTATTTTGCTCTTGCCCATTCCATTTTAACGTACTGTATTTCGGTCTGGGGTGGTGCTGGTAAATGTCTTCTGCTGCGTTTGGAGAGGGCGCAGAGGGCTGTCCTTAAGGTAATGGCCTTCAAACCTTATCGGTTCCCTACCAGCGAACTGTACGCGCTATGGAAGCTACCCACAGTAAGGCACTCTTTTGTGCTAAATACAGTGTTGCGAAAACACTCAAACTTGTCTTTTGATCCAAAGTTTGGAAGACACAAACGTAGAACTGACAGAGTCTGCCCGACATCAAGTGTTAAATTGGAAATTGTCCGCCGGCAGTTCATTTTCTGCAGTCCCGTGCTTTATAATAGAATAAATAAAGTGCTTTCTATTTATCCATGTACTCTCCGGGATTGCAAAAGACTTACTGATCAATGGATTCATAGTCGCACATACGAAGAATTGGAGAACTTAGTCAAACCGTAAAGATCTTTCTTCCGTAGACATGCACACCAAATACAAATAGCGCGGAGTGTGCTTGTGGGGTTCCACAAGCACACACTCTACACTCACATTCCACAGACACGCACTACACTCACATACAACACTCCCACATGCACATCAATTACTTACATAATATTTAATTTATTTTTTGCCATGTTAATTTTTTACTATTTTAATTGTTTACTATTTTATTTTTTTACTATTTTAATTGTTTACTATTTTATTTTTTACTATTTTAATGTTTGTATCTGGAACGTTGTCGTCTCCCTCCTGGAGGTGGGCGTTAATAGCTGTGACACAGTTTTTAACTAATGCAGCTATTTCCGTACGCAATTACTTTGTGAAATGTGTTTTTGTTCCAATAAAGATATTTGATTTGATTTAGACTGAGCACTTGAGCAGTCTCATAACCATGTAATTAAGTGATAATATCATTATTCATTAATCATATTAGTGGTGACATGATGAGCATGGTCGATGAACTATTAAATATCATTTGATTCACATTCGACATTTTATAACTTGTCAATATACAAAGGTCTAACATATAAACGCAAGATCTCCCGTGTGGTACTAGGTAGGACCATGAAACTGAACAACTATTGTTCTAAGAGATCTTGAAATTCGCAAGATAGATTTTCAGTAGGAACTGACGCGATCAGCTAATCAACATGTATGGTAAAAAAAAAAGTTACCAATTTCCAAAAGTCATAGAACAAAAGTTGTTTAGTTGCGTGGTCTGAGACACCACGCTAGAGGTATTATGTTGGTAATGCTACACCCTACAGAGCCCGCATCAATCCTATTGGATCGAATTCCACTGTTCAGGTTCATTCCTGCCTGGATGTATAGCACTGGCCTTTACGCTTTCAGCATATCAAAGTCTGTGGACGTCCTTTGACCCGGCCTTACTGCACCGGCCTACTGTGTTATGGACACTTTTTTCACGGCGTTCCAGTATTTTTCAAAGGGTATAAAATTCTCTTTCAGTTCTTTGTTGTTACAGTTCAGTGACCAATAGGTGTGGCCGTATGGGAACTAAAAGAGATAGCTGAGATTAGATCTTACAAAGTGTTTGTGAAGTACGAACTCCTATTTCATTTTAATTTGTATCGAATGTACCAAATCTACAATTCTAATCCCCCCATCATTAAGGTGTGTTCAGTTCAGATTCTAAGCAATTACAGTGTCTTTTGCTAATCACCTGATTCTCGTCCCCATAAAAGCCGATTTATGTGTTAATTAAAGATTTTATTTTATCGTGTTCCTAAAGTAATTTCGGATTTAATGTTAATTGGGCACCTGCTTCATTTTATTGTATCAATAATATAGGGGACAAAATGGACCTGAGAAGGAAAAAGAAGAAAAAAGTGAAAATATAGAAATAGTCTTACCAAGGGGTATCGTATTACCCAGTATTAACTGGGTTGTGGAGGTCAGATAGGCAGTCGCTCCATGTAAAATACTGGTATTCAGCTGCATCCGGTTAGACTGGAAGCCGACCCCAACATAGTTGGGAAAAGGCTAGGCAGATGATGAATCGGTTAAACCAGAGAAAAGTTTTAAGTATGAAATTGGATGGGTATAAGAGTAGAGGAAGACCAAAGAAACGATGGATGGACAGTGTAAAGGAGGACATGGCAAGAAAGAAGGTGTCTGGTGAGATGATGAGTAATAGAGAAGTATGGAAGAAGAAGACATGCTGCGCCCACCCCAAATGAATTGGGACAAGGGCTAGAGAATGATGAATAAATCAAATTTGGTTGTTCAACCTAACCAAACATAGGTCAGTGATAAACGAGATTAGGTACTGTAAAAAATACCATATTTCAACAATTGAATCGATGGTTTACGAAGAAATTAGTTTTGGATTCAGCTTTTATGTGACTTTATGCGTGTGACTGAACTTACGATAAGGTTCATACTAAAAGGATTTTAGATACAGATTTTTACTTAATACCGGTCTTCAGTAACTTTAGTGATCCTGAAAATGGAGATAGGTACATACAGAAAAAAAAACAAGACTGTATCCGTAAAATCCCAGGATGCAACAATTCTCAGCGGTTAGGACGTCGTGTCGCAGTATCTATGGTCGCAGTAGCAGTGTAGGTAGACGGGTAGGTACGTACAGTCTACAGAACACAAACTCTGGTAGTAACAAAAGTACAGTCGAATGAACGCGTGCTTATCGTCGCAACGAGAGCGAAGTTCGAACCTAAACTCTGATTTATATTCACTCGGCGAACTGGCACCAGTTTCTGCACCTCAGCTGGCACTCATTCCGGTCAGGGCTGCCAGAATCCACGAAACTATTACTTTATTAACAACTCAAGGGATTAACTATTTGACATTCCTAAGATTCACCTTATCAAGTACCGACCTAGACTGTCGATGTTTTAATAAAACTGAGTACTTAGAGCTTCTTTGTTATTCAGACCGCGGACTCCTTTTAGATATTATGAATTTTAACAAACCTGTTCTAAAATGAACATTTTTTTTATGTATCGTAGCGCACCAAGATACCTACTATAAATCTAATAGAATACTAATGAAAAGGTTTGAATTTTTTGTGATGAGATGAATTATTGTGCGTACCTATGAGTATCATGCATAGCTGCCATGATTTTGTTGTTCTCTATCGCGTAGTTATGACTGGAAGGTACTAGAGGGCCTCGCTCGACTAGTAGCTACCGCTTATTTTAATAATAACTACAGGGTGGCCCAGAGAGGAATGCACTTTTGATTTCGCGCGCATTTCTAAACGACAAAATGGCGGGGCGCGGGAGTGATGGCAGTGCCTAGCGCGGGGTTTGTGACTTTGTTGCGGCGCATCAGTGAGTGTCCAAGCACTAATTTAATTAAGCAATGGATTGAAAGATTCGAAAGGACAGGATCATCGCAAAAAATGCGGTCTCGCGGTCGCCAGAGTATCACGGACCGACGAAAACATTCAGCGAGTTCGAGACTCTGTACGCGCGAATCCACGAGTGTCGGAGCGCAAACGTTCATCGACTTTGGGAGTGTCTAGATCGACATTGTAGCGAATTTTACGGCTTGTTTGAAATTACATCCTTATAAGATGCAGTTAGTACAGGAATTTATGGCAGAAGACTTCGAATCGAGATTGAGATTTGCGAATGAAATGTGTGATAAGTTCAATCATTTCAATAACATCCTGTTCTCGGATGAAGCACATTTTTACCTGAACAGATTTGTCAATAAACAGAACTGTAGGTATTGGGCAGCAGAAAATCCGCGGTTGAAACATCAGAAGCCGCTACTCTCACCGAAAGTTACAGTTTGGGTCGCAATTGCGAAATGGGGAATCATCGGATCATTTTTTTTAGAACAATCGTAGTCAAGCGGTGACCGTCAATTCAGAGCGCTATAGTGCCGTGCTGAGAAGTTTTTTGATTCCAAAGCTGCAAGAATCGCGAGGCTATAACAGGAGCACTTGGTTCCAGCATGATGGGGCTACGTGTTACACATCAAATGAGAGCATCGAGGTGCTAAGAGCCATGTTCCCACAAAAATTCATTTCACGCAGGGGTGACATCTCCTGGCCACCAAGAATAGACTTCTTTTTATGGGGTTACCTTAAGAGCAGAATATACTCTAATAATTCAACAACGTTGCAGCAACTGAAGCTGAACATTCGGCAAGAAATGGAATCCATTGCGAGGATAACTCTAACGAAAATTTTCCAAGGTTTGATGCCAGATCGGAAGAATGCTGTAACCGTCAAGGATATCACTTGGACGATGTAATTTTTAAAAAATAAATTTCATTTTTATTTTCTTTAATTTGTAATAAATAAAGTTCTATAAAATTATACAGATTTTTTTCCTTGTTTTTTCAAAAGTACATTTGTCTCTGGGCCACCCTGTGTATAAGACTTTTCACAGAATTGACAAGCCTTTGCCAATAGGTGAATGACATTTTATTTAGAACCAGTTTTAGGTCCAGTGATTGGTTGTTGTACATTAGTTGTTTTTTTATGGATATGAAAAACAATTAAATATTGTATGGCCGAATACGCGGTAGACTAGAAACCAAAATAAAAAATAAATTCAACTTGGTTCAAATGCGGGAAATGTGCGGTAACAGATAGGGATAACATAGACAAACTACTTTTTTGGCGGTAAAAATGGGGCGCTGAAAATATTTTGCATGAGGTGCATTGTTAGCGCTAGATGAATCAACCGTTTAATTTTGTGGCAGTTGAAGCAAAATCTTTGTCGGATATTTCTTTGAAATCCTTTTAGAGTTTTTAAAAGTCCAACCATAATTTATGACCATCTGAGCAGTGCGTCTAGTGCTATTTACCATTCTTCTTATTACTCTATTGTTTTTCGCTTTATGAAACGTAGAATTACAGTATTGACTCTACACGCCATAAGCACGCTATCGCCATTTTACACGCACATGCATCTTTGCTTGCATCTTACTTAGAAAGAAAAGAAACTGGCTTCAGGGAGCGGCAAAGATGCATTTGCGAAATGGCATGCAATTTTCATGAACGCTTGTCTTGATTGCCTTGTTCAAGCGACAAGACAATCAAGACAAGCGGCAAGACAATCGATACTGAATGTTATTAGGTAAGTCGGTATTTTCGGTAAAATTATTTAAATACAGATCATTCTCTGCAGTGCCGGATTAAGTAACCATGTAGCAAGAGTAGCAATTGCTACGGGCCCCGTGTATCCAAACCCGCTCATACCGCCATATACAATTATACATATCAAGAGTGTAAGTAGACCCTTAACATAACCAAAAGGCACTTGTTCTCCCCGTCTTTGCGATCATTTTTCTGTTCCAGACCATAACTGCGAACCTTCTAGTTACGGAGATATTGGGGGTCAAGGTTCCAAATTTTTCACAAGTTTTTTTTAAAATACGTTTTTAATGTAAGATTTTTATTTTACACACCTCCACGACCCCCGTACTATTCAATCCATCCATCAGCACAATGCTTTGAGTACTTTCCATCGAGTCCTACGGTCCTACCGTAAAACGTGATTTTTCACCCCAAAAAAAAAAGTCGATTCCCAGCAATAATTTTTGCGTAAAGTTACTTAGTTTGATGTACAGAATGCTTGGTTGACGGGTATGTGAAGGGTCTGTTTACAACTTGTATATATACAATATACATATATACAGCCAAGATACACCTGACGACATTTGCAGTTTAATGCAATAATCTAAATTCGCCACCGTGGAGATAAGCCTTAGTAACATTTAATCGGCGCTAAGGAAGATGAAAAGTCAAAAAGTAAAGCTTATAGGTATTCATTCCGAACAAAAGTACTGCAAAAACACGAATCGTTTTTAAAAACAATTTCCAATTGTATAGTGTTCATGTGTGCGCACTATTTCTGCCTCCATCGCGTCGTCTCTAGTTAAAGGTTGATTCATCATTATCTAACTCCTTACTGAATTGGGACTAGAAAATGTTGATTTTACAAGTCGGAATTTAGGTATAGTCTGACTTTAATGTATGCCTGTAAAGGCTAATTAAAGACAAACAGTTTTGTCTAATTTACAAACAGCGTTTCATAATACCATTCTAGCTATAACAAGGATTTACAAATATAACTGAATTGATACTCCCTTTAGACTTTTTAGTTTACCTACATGTGGGAGTATGTACATATTAACTTGGATACATTTGATGTTTCTGATGTAGCAAAGAATACCGCGAAATTTTCGTTATTTAAAAATATGTTATAGGCCTAACCCGATTTTAAGCCAAATTAGTTAGTCCTAGGCCAAACCGGTACAAAAACGATCATATACCCCGACTAGGTTAGGCTTGGATAGAACTGTGACCAACCAAACTGGCAGTTTGTCGCAGTGTAATTGCTATGTTTGGGTTAATATATACTGACACGATACACCAGTAAACCGGTTGGTCCTAGGAAAACTGGATTGGCCTAGGACAAATAAGTTTGTCCTGAAATCGGGTTTGGCCGGCAACAAATATTTATTCGGTACCTAACCTACTGTAAACTGTAAGCCCCTGAGTCAAAAGTAAATGGTAAAAATACTCTACATTAGTGGCTCTAGCATGAGCGCGCGGTGTAAGCGGAACATATGTAAATACCTACGTCGATTTTTTTTTTTTGATTCATTTGTTTGCAACTAGCACAATCAGTATCGTCAATCAGATATGATTAAATTTTATAATCTTGAAAATAGTAAATGTGGAATGAATATTCTAAATTTAATAAAAATCGACTTATTGCTAGGGCCTCTGAGACTTAGAATGATTCTTATTATTTATGTTTTTATTTCTTAGAGAGAGTTGCTGTCGAAAATCAACAGTAAGTAGTTTAGGTTCAGAGAAAGATCCTTTTTTTTAAATTTGTTCGTGTTTGTTTAACAAATACATGCCTATACCTACTACGAGTAAAACTCCAAAGGCATTGACGGTTATGTACATAACTTCTTTTATTTGTTCTGAAAATTCATAAAACCATTTTCAAAATGAATTTTTGAAAACGACGGAAAAATATTCGCATTATTTCGTACATACAGTTTTGCATGGGTATCTGAACTTAATATATGAGAAATTTAATATTTCCGGAAAAAGTTATATGGGCTTCGAAAACTTTACGATTGCTTTTGATGGACGTTCTTATAGGTCTTGCTGGAATCGTTTAAATACTCCACTGACGAATTACGCCATGGGAAACAATATTTTAGAAGAAAAGAGTATCTCTCTGTCAAAAAGAGTTCCTTGATACAGATTCTACCAACATCGCCGTCGCAGTAACGAAAAGTTTGAATAAAAATGATAAGAATATAATGAACTACAAAATTGCTAATTTGGTAAGTTAATCAATTCTGGCATTTAAGTTGCGCAATCAAGATGACTCATCAAGGTTACCGACGTAAAGCCCGAAGAATAGCCAAACTTAAGTGGCAGTGGGCAGGGCACATTGCTCGCAGAACGGATGGCCGATGGGGCCGGAAAGCTCTGGAGTGGCGACCGCGAACTGGAAGACGTTGCGTTGGAAGGCCTCCCACTAGGTGGACCGATGACCTGGTAAAGGTTGCAGGGATCCGCTGGATGCGAGACGCACGGGACCGGTCAATGTGGCGACACTTGGGGTAGGCCTATGTCCAGCAGTGGACGTCTTTCGGCTGAAATGATGATGATGATGATGAATCAAGATGACTCATTGATGATGGCGAGTGATGATATCGTCAAATATTGTCATGAATACCTCACTTTGATCGTTGTAGATTTTCACAACGAACAAAAGTGATGTTTTCTATGGTCGGTAACACTGTAAAACTTCGTTTTGCATCAATGTACGCAGTTTAATACTACTGGGTTAATAGTTGATTAATAATAGTATATTTACATCAAGTTTATTTTCTATTGATGCGGTTAAGCCCCGAATCCAAGTTCGATGTAGATTTTTGCTAGTTGTAACACTCAAATCGTGTTTATGTTTCGATAAATATCCACTCCCGAAACATAGAAACCTATCGATGCTTCTTTTTCACTTTAACAGCTGATTATTCTGTGTAATTTAATCATTACCCCTGAATTCCATTATTTTCTTTTATATCCAGTTGGGTCTGAAACAAATTGAAATTCTTTGCTTTGTAAAAGCAACGTCTCAGAATTTTTTACACTTCATTGAAGATTAGTGGGACTTTCTCACTGACTGGCTCAGTTTGAGCAGTGATACAGAAACCAGTAGGATTTCCCATGACAATGATATCTAATAACTTCTGTCATCATCATCATCATCTGCCTAGCCTGTCCCAACTATGTTGGGGTCGGCTTTCAGTCTAACCGGATGCAGCTGAATACCAGTATTTTACATGGAGCGACTGCCTATCTAACCTCCACAACCCAGTTAGTACTGGGTAATACGATATCCCTTGGTAAGACTGGTTGTCAGACTTTTTGGGCCACTGACTACCTAACGACTGTCAAAGATCTAATAACTTCTGTAAAATATAAAAATATTACATTCATCACAATCAATGATCAGTGTGCCTTTTGCTAGTTATTCATCCTATGTCACGAAACGCAGCTCATCTAATCTGTACAGATATGTCGCGTCTTCTCTACTGCAGATCTTGCTGTTCAACCTTGGCATTATTTTACAATTAATCTACGCTTTAAAATAAGTTTTAACTTTGTCTAACTGACCATGCAACTCCTTCACAATACAATTCAAATTTCCCGTAATTGGTTTAATTGACTGAAATAAATATTCCGAGTAAGAATTCAAGTTTATCATTTTTCATTGTAAATATTTCTAAACATTGAAAAAAAATTTGCAAGCGACGTTTTCACGAGTGACGGGACTTACCAATTCGGTAAACCGCGGCAATGGCCACCGACAAAAGGTACCTAAGATACAAAGATCTATTTCCACACTATAAACTGCTACTAAATATAGGGAAATTATTAATCGGGCGAATAAAAATTTAATTGGCGACCAATATACTGAATGGGCGACTATTTTACCAAGTAAGTAACTATTTATCCGGTCATTGCGGCAAGGAGAATATAGGAAGCAAAAGCGAGCGAAGGCCGAAAGAGACTTGTGGCACCCCGATTCGGTTCGGTTACTTTAAACCCTGCAAGCAGAAATAGGAGCCCCGCGCAGCGGGGCTACGTCGACTACGCCTTATCTACAATCTAGTGGCTAATAAGCTTGTTTTAGGTTTTTTTCAGAGTCCTTGAATTATCACACTGATCGTATTGAACAACTAGTAACACAAATTTGCATTTTCAAGTCGCTGTTTTAAACATTTATATTCGCCCACTGTTTGTCGCTCACTAAGTATTTCAGTAGCCCATTTTCAATATTTTTGACACCTTTCATTTGAATTTAGTTTTGCTCGTTTAAATACTACCCCTAAATATATTTACGCTATTCTCGTGCCGATACGACAAAAAAAAAAAAAGACGGCAAATAATATATCCTATTGCTTTGGAAATTAATTTTGATTGGCAGGCTTTTTACAATAAATATCCAGTACGATATTTTTGTAACAACTTACATTTATGTTGCGATATTGAAGATGAAGCAGGTACCATTGACTACCCAAGTAGCAAAATCATGTCATATAAATGGTACAATAACGTTTTTTATTTAACTTTCAGCCATATAAAATGGTTTTATAATAGTTTTTTATACGTAAATATAACGGGGGTTTGGGCGCAGATTATACAACATTTTAATCGTGTAGGGGTCGTTTTGCAGTCGCGTCAGCAACAATAACGTTGAGTAAAAATCACGTAGACATTGTAAGTTTAACTAGTAAGGTTTATAATAGTTTCTAGTAATACTCTTATGTAACTATATCATCGTATTGACGTTTTCTTATGCTGGTGGTCGGTCTGTGGTACAAGCTAGACAATTTGTGTGACAATCTATTGTGTTGTTATAAAACTTAAAAAAAAAGTATAAATCAAATGTTTTAATATTATTTATTAATTTAATGTAAAGAAAGCTTATTGTGGTGGAAGATGACGAGCGGTGCCTTTTAGTTGAGAATTTAAAATTTTCGATGATATGTATGATTATCTTCGTTAATATTTTAATGGGCCACCATAATATTGGTGCTTCAATATTATTTATAAAAATAAAATACTTAATTGTCATCAATAATTTCCGCCATATTGCCAATAGACATTGGGCGACTGTATTTAGACATCTATATAACTATTGGTCTTATACATGTTTTTTGTATCATCTATGGCGTCCACCATGACGGTTGCAATTAGGGTTCTTAAGTTATATTAGAATAACGTTTCAACCTAAAAGTTACTTAAAGGTGGTATATACGACCTATTATGACGATTCTATAATAGTTAACTATAAAATCGTTATATAACAGTTTGTTATTAAGTGTTGAATAAAAGGTTCTAAATTTACAAAACATGGCGACTCATCACTATTTTCTGACTGAAACGTTTACTCCACTTAACGTTATATGACCGTCATATAAATTATTGAGATGACGTTTACAGGACACATTAATATGACTTAAATTATTATAACTAATGCGTCGAACTGAATACTACTTTACAACTGTTTAGTTGTTGCAAAATTGTTATAAAGCCCTTACATGTCTGTTAGTTGTATAGTTCTAATATTATATAACTTTTTTGCTAGTTGGGTAATACGTATGGAAGAATTGGAAGTTTTTGCATTGTGTTTATAGTATTTTCTTTTGACATCTAAATTGTATTTTTAGTAATGTACATTGAAGATCATCATCGGGCACTACCGTCATCCAACATAGGCACTGACACTGGTGACGCCACCTTTTGGTATCAGCGCCTGGGCGGATAGCATAGCACGCTAGTATTCATAACTGTAGTACTTTTTTGCCGCTACAACCTGTAATAATTAGGTAATTTAATGTACGTAATTTTATTAATGACATGTTAGCAGCCTAAATTAAATCAGCAAATAAATCAGAAATGTCCGAGTTATAATAAAACTCATGTCTGCTAATTAATCGGGAGGCGATGCTCAGATTATGATCACGCTTGCCAAGCTTCATTAATATTTATAATTATATCAAATAGGTAAACGTTTTCATTTTGAAAAAATAAAACTTTTTACACAACACTCGTATATACCTACTTAGTTCATTCATTTGTAGCAGAATGGCATGTAAATGTTTTGTGTTTACCAATTCAGCGCCTTCCTAATACTCAATCTTCCAGTCATACTTAGACGGCATGGTGATATATAGGTACTGCCTTCAGGCCAGACTTTAGAGTGCAACAGCTCGGGTTTTGCTTTGTCTGAGCTTTGACAAAAATAAAAATTAAAGTACATTGACCAGCCTTAATGGTCTGAGTGAAGTTGGTAATTAAGAAAGGGAAAGCTGTAAAGGAGGATGATAGAGGTCGATTTTCAATTTGCATTTGATTGGCCTTGTTGTCAGCGCGAGGGCTCCGCGCTGACAACAAAGGCCACAGATTAATTTATATGCAATGGGGAGCGCAGTACGCGTAAATATGAAACATTGAACCATGTACTGATTATGAAGAAGTAATTCGAACCGATTCATTCGCGACGACAATGTATGACGGCAATGTTCGTATTATCCTTTTATAGCCAACTGTTTCGCCTTATTTTGTGAAAATGTAAGGGGTGAAACGACTCGGTGAAATTAACGAACAACTTTTACTTTAGCCTCTTATAACTTCCTGATCTCCTCCTGTATTTAACTGTCGTAAGGTCAGTAAACTCCTGTTTGTGACTTCTCGACAAAGTTATCGCTGTTTATGAGAGAGTTTTCTTTTTCAGTAATTAAATGTTGTAATTCGTTCCGTTTTGGGGTATGGAAAAGGGGTTATTACGTTGTTTAAACGAGTTAATAGCTCGCTTCATAGTAGCTTCCTAATTGGAAGCTAAGTAACTTTTAGAGATTAGGGGGTAGGGCACTATCTACCCCTTCAGGTAGTACTGGCGTGATACTGTACTATAAAAGCAGCTATGTTTGTTGTTTGTTTGTTTAAAAAAAAAAACGTTGCCCCACACTAGGAAACGAATGAATGCAAAAAAGAAAAAAAAATGTAATAATGTGTGATTATGTGTGTAATGTGTGTGTGTAATAATTTATGAAAAAATGTATGTATGTAGTTTAAACATAGAAAGTTGTTCATCTAACAGACAGTCTATTTTCACGTATTTCCTCATGTGGTAAACCACCTAATTTATATTTCAGACTAAAAAAACATAGTCAAGTGAGGCTTATATTACACGGCTCGGTTTCCTGTTTCCTACTGAAGCCACATCACGATGCCACGAATGAATAATGAGTCCCTTTGCCAAAACTTGCTCATGCCGTGATACTAAGCGGCATTTCTCTTTACAATTTCTATCTAACCGTTCAGAACTTTCCTAGCTACATAATGTGTCTCTAATTAGGCAGTTAGGGCAGTTATGCTAACAAAAGAGACATTTATTTCCCGAGCGACCAACTTGCCGTAGTTTTTGTGTGATCCGAGGTTGCGATTACAGAAACTAATATAAAATTGTAGTGCCAACTGAACAGGTAGGTGTATGAGTATAATGTGTAATGGCTTTTTCGTGGTGGGTTAGCTTTTTATAAGCCGTGGGTTTTATGGCGACCTAAAACATAGTAATTACCAATAATTTTTTTTTCTAAACCTTAAAAATGTTTGAAACAAAAATATAATAATGTACGGCGTCCCTGTATTGAAATTCAATACGAGTAGGTTGAGGTTAGGTAAATTTAATTATTGTCTGTCAAGTCTGTATTACGTCTCTCAGTATATTTGTTTCAAGTAGTGAATAAAACAGAAATATGAAAACTTTTCGATTCGTTTTTCAATTTAACATTATGTGTGAAAAATAATAGGTTTTTGTTTTTACGAATTTATTTATATGAAACAAAATTTTCGAAAAATAGGGTTTTCTATTATTCAATTTTTGTGTGTGCTGTTTAGGTAGGTAATACGGCACTGCAGAGCTATGGTGCAATGGTCGAGTTAGGTTGTGATTGACTCTGATTGACAATAAATTGTTATTCAAAATGCTTGTAATCAAGAGCCAGCGGAGTAACTAAAGCTTGATTTTATTCAACACAGTGCCTACATTCAACAAATTGGAAACATTTTTATTTTGTAAACTATAGAGATGGACGTCAACAGTAATAATTTTCTAGGTTATATGACTGAGCTAAGCTCAATGAATGCGCTTTTTGATAAGTTTTTAATATCAACTAGTCATAATTAGAATGTGCTGAATATTTATAAAACTCGAGCATTAACAGTCGGTCATCAAGTTAAATAGTCTATGTAGGTACCTGTTGTACGTGGCGAGCCATTTGGGAACTGATTAGAGTAGGGTTACCACTCGGAATATTCTAGAAAACGGCGGAGTCAATGTATTTTTCATAGATGCACTTGAATACGTACACTCCCTTAACTGTATCGTGAACGTGTTTGTATCCTTCCTTGGTGCTGATCCCAATTTATTTCAGATCATCGCAGTACCTACCCCTTTTTTCCCGTATAATACGTCTCCATCAACCGTCATGCTTTTACTATTTTAATAGCCATTATTCAAGCAAAAGGACAATTATCAAATATTCGCAGTGCCTTTGTTGCTGGTCATCTAGCTGGTTTTGTTCTGCCCTTTCTTTATACTTATACCTAGCTAATGTGCAGCGAATATTGATACGTACAATATTCTATCCTGCCTACTGAGCCCCAAAACAAGCTGCCAAAGAGCCAGCACATGTAGGTCTGCGCTACCGCTGACGAAGCCGTCGAAATGGCGATGTTTTGGGTCATATTTAATATAAATTTATTGTGCCAGCGACACAACGAAGAAGAAGAATGTTACATTCCCATGAATGTCGTTAATAGTGACTTCAATCAATATACTTTAATTGATTGATCATTGGATATTGGTAAATGGATGCGGTGCTTAGAGATAGTCATTCGAAACGGACATCCCTAAATGTATAGCAGTTCGAATACAGCGACAATAACGGATCGTAGCGGTATTATGACGTGCTGGTAGTTACATGCAAAACACAATTGGTTATCGTTGGCTAGACAAATCTGGATTCACCGTTTCAAGTTTCAACCACAAGCTTAGCGACGCATATGCCGAAATTTACCCGTGCGTAAGTAAGTTTTCGCAACGTACTCGTAGTTTCAACCGAAAGTGTCATTCATAGATTATTAAAAAAAAAAACTTATTGCAGTCGTAATCTTACACGCCGATGTTTCCATAGCGTAATTTAGGCAAATTGATTGTTGCTACGTTTAGAAACGTAGTGAGTAGCTAAGTACTAATGGAGAATGACTGAAACAGATATAATTAAAAGGCATTGAGTTCGAGTCGGCGCTAAAAATAGGCTTCTTTTGTTCTTATTTCTAATTTGACCTATCAGGCTGGCAAAGGCTGTATTGTTAAGCTTTGATTAGGTTGGTAGATAAATCTCATCATTAGATTGTTTTTAAGTAGACATTTCAGATTGAACGTGAAATACATTTTGAAGAAGTTGTGATTCTTAATGTCACCTTTAGAACTTCCCATGATAATCAACGAATAAATAAAATTGAGATGATGGCATTATGCTTTTCGTTTTCATAAGAAAAAAGGAATGTACAAGAACAAGTACTTAAAGTATTTCTAAAGTATTAGCATCACTTCGTCACAGATTTGCACGATTGCACATTTCCAAGCCCGGCGCGGAGCTGCGGCAAGGCGGCGTCGTTGCATATGCCGTCGCTGATTTCCGCTCAACTTTACCGCTAAATGTATTCTATCAATAAATGCAAATAGTTTCATTATCATATTCAATAACGTTGACTAGCGTCCGGTAGAAATAATACAAATAGCAAATAAGGTCTCTGTTAATACATTAACCAATAGTTTATGGAGATACACACTGCCGGGTCGTCGTGACCATCGAATGGTTTTAGTACTTAAAAGAGCTTTGCAGTTTTGTGAATTGCTGCCAACTGAAGATTTTTATTTACTCCTATTTCCATGGGCTTTGTGACGTTGTTTTTCAAAGGAATGCTTTCAGAATTTTGATGACACTGCACCTTGTTCACAGTTAGAGAATTTCAAGTGCCTAAGGGCGCATTGAGCGATTGACGTTAGCCATAGTAGTATTCCTAGATGGAGGCTGTTTTGAAAAGGACATTTTTTTTTTGCTTGGTTTTCATTTTATTTTTATTACCTAGCTGTACCTCTGTTATAAAATAATCAATAAAAATATGCTTGTAATACGTTATTGAGTTCGTTTGGTTGACTGGTCTAAACACAAATTAGTCGACATTTGGGTTCGTGGTTTCTGCCACATGGAGTTGTGATGTCTATTCCATTAAGATTCACCTAAGGCGCGAAACGTCACCAAGTGGCGTTGATAAATGACGCTCTACTTTGGCAATTTTCCACTTTTACCACGTCCACTGTCTACTCGATTTGCTTTAATCTGTAAAGAAATTATGTGAGAAAAACGTGACAGTTTCTTTTGTGCCGAAAAAAGGCATTTAATTGTGAAAAGTTCACGTGAGCTTCTATTCTCCAAGGACGAAGTGTGGAGACGCACTAAAAACATCTTCGGGAAAGTGCCTGATCAATCAATATATTTGAGTGATTGACCTAGTGTCATGAAAATATTTTTCCTTCATTAATTTTATTGAATCCCTGGAAGTCAGTGCCTAGCTGTCCAATAAACGAGGAGAGCGTTTAGGTTGAATATCCTGTCAGCTGCAATAAAACAGTCTTATTATAAATAGTTCAAGCTCCAATAAGCTTTACCTTTCCGTTTTGAAGAAAAACTGGTTTAAGTACTTACCTAATGCTTTTTCGCTTTTCGTTTATAGAATTTTCTTTCAGAGAGAATCGGCTAATGCAATCATCACCAAGTCTGATGCATTTTATGTTAGGACTAAATAAAAATAGAGGTCCTTTATTGGAATTGGAAATTACCCTATTGATTCAAGTCTTGGTGTAAACATTACGTGTGTAAAGGTTTTTTTAGACTGGTTTAAAATTGGTGGGTTGGTTGGTGGTTTAAGGAAGTATTTTCCTTCATGACATGAACAAGAGTCCCTTAAAGACGTATAAAATTAAGTAAGTGTTTGGGTAATTTATATAAAATAAACAATAACATCACAATAACATTCACTGTAATTCACAACTTTTTTGATTTTTTATTGCAGTGTCCTAAAAAATATGGACAACCTGCATCTAATTGAAGTATTCGTCATCCGATGCCTATTGTTTCCACAATTCTACTCAAAATTCTGGTCGCTTGATTCTGTGATACTATTCATTGTCGTAATAGTAGAGAGAGCTCAAACTCGTATTTGTGAGTTCGGATGACCGCATTTTGTTTATAGATTAGGTACATTAAAAGAACCAATTTTCAAATCAGCAGGAAAATAGAATTTTTTAACGTTCAGCTCAGCGTCGAGAAAAGAAGCAAGTTTGGTTCGAAGGGGACGGCGGGGTCTAGTTAATTAGTGTTAGTATTACAGTATTATAATTAGTATTACAAAATATTGATAAACCTTGAACTTTAGGTGAATTTGTTAACTAAAAAGGATTGAAACTATCCAAAAAAAAATCTACTACAAAAACACGCCGTCACCAGTGCTTCATTGTAGGCATTTTGCACTTTAACGTTACAACAAAAGATTTTTTGAACCATTGGGTAAATCTGCTGTCAGATATGTTAAACATTTAGTTTTAGATATTCCAATACCTACCTCTCATGATCGCTTAGTGACTGGTTTAGCTTTTTTATAAAATGATACGTGATTTTGTGTTGCGAAACATTGGGTAAAGAGAATGTTTGTAAAGTGAGTATTTTATAAAATAAAACATTTACGGAATAAGTTGTCTGTGAAATAAATAATCACGTTATAACATGAAACATTTGTTGTTAACTGATTTGTCATAGGAGTTTAAGTGAAACATTAATGAACCGCTGGAAATACACAAGTTCGGCTAAGTAGAGGAGACTTAGGGTGCTTGCATAAAGATGCAGGTTTTCCGGTCCTGATCTGCTGGTATCTTTAATACTTTTTTATATTTTTCTGCACTTGATGGCCGGAGATATGGAGCTAGCAACCTGTAAGTTGCTAGTTCCATCTCTTTCCTAATCTGGAATTTGATTAACCGTACTGCTTTCAAACGTTATGGTTATCCCCAGTTTTTTATGTGCGATCTCATGCAGAAAGTTTTTAGCTATTTTACCCATACTGATCTGTATCGGCTTGTCCGTACTGGAAACCTGTCTCTTTCTGCAAGCGCCCTTAGTCTGCAAAAGGAACTTTCAGAGCTCTGGAATGGCGCCAAAATGGCCTGAAATTCACCACTAAGCGACAGTTAATCAACCTATGATAACGTTATGCACAAAATATCATAATAATTCAAACTTACATTTGGTATATCACGCTTATCAGCCTAGGGATAGGCTGAGGTGTTAAGCCGGCCATAGTCGATAGGTATACATACATGTGCAGTTTTTCCTTTACAGTCAAACTGTGCAGGCATGCATGAACGTGTGTAGGAGCAAACTGTACAGTTATCGTGGATGTACAAGCAACCTAGAGAATATTGATTTTTCCGCTTGGATAACCGACCTTGTTTTTTCTGCATAATATCAACTCAAGCTTTGAGTCAAATAATTTCCGACGCATGTGGTGCCATTTCTACAGCTCTGAAAAGGAAAATCATCCGACCTCCCTCACACGAACGGACCTGCATAGCAGTGTCTTGCAGGCAAAAAAGAGCGTCAAAAATCCCTATGTACCAGGATAACTGTACAGTTTTCTCCCACACGTTGATGCATGCCTGTTCAGCTTGACTACAGGCAATATTGCACATGCATAACCTATCGTCTGGTGGACTTAAGGTTCGAGAATATTTACCGCTTACAAATACAGATTGCGGGCTGTTGCTGGGAAACTGAGGAAAAATGCAGAAACACTTTACCGGGCCTGGCATTCTCTTCCTATAGGTGAGCTTTCGACCAGTAGACCATCAATGCAGATAAATCATTTTAGTTTTCTTCTTTATATTCTGTAATTTTATTTTTATTATATTCTAATATCTTTAGATATTTCATAATTTTATTAATTGCTCGGTATCCTTTTTCCACTGTTGAACTTATGAAACTCAATGAGACGATCGCTAAAGTTTCTTAATAGAACGGTAGGTTTGTACTTGCGCTGTTGACATTGCATTGCTAATTAAAATATCGTTCTTTAGTTACATTATATATGTATGTATAAAATTCCGGTGTACGTGTGATCGTAATTCTTCTCCTACGTTTTTTGTGTAATCATCTGGATGCCTCTTTGCTATAGTTGGACCCGGTAGTGGCCGCTGTTGCTGTTGTATAACATCCACGTGGATGAAATCGCGGGCCAATAACTTAAGGTGGTCTTAATATATAAAATCACGTGTCACTACGTTTGCACACGCTAATCTCTGAAACCACCCGATTTCATAAAATTTTGTGAATGTGTATGGTTGGCTCCAGCTTAAAAGATAGTTTTGAACCCGATAGGTGGAATCGGGCGAAGCAGCCTAGGGGCGGGTCACTAGTCTAATATAATAGGTAAATGTTTTAGTCATATTAAAGAACCAGTTGTAGTAAAGTAATTCCTAGAGGAATTGCTAGGTAAAGGTAAATACTTTATGGGGCAACAAAATTAAAAATGTTGCCATGAATAGTGCAGTGCGTTAAGGCCAGTAGCACACAACAGGGACGGCAGGGCCAGCGCACACTGATGATGTCAGCGGTCCATTACATACAGTATCATGTTGGCAGATATCGCGACATCCCGCGGCATGCTGACGGCCAGTGCACACCAGGGACGGCACGCAAGGGCGGCGCGGGCGCGAATGTGGAGTGCGTGCCCACCCGCTTGCACTGCCTCAGCCCGTGATCGTATGTTAGCGGATTCTAGCGCAGCGAGTTTACGTTGGGTAAAGATAAATTGCTCTGCCCTGCCGTCGCCGGTGTGCGCTGGCCTTTATATTCAAAGGACATCCTTCTCATACCTACCAAATACACATAAAAAAATTATAAAAATCGGTCGAGCCGTTTCGGAGGAGTGCAACCACAACCAACGTGACAAGAGATTTTTATGTATATATATAGATAATAAAGCCTCCCAACCTCCCTGGAGACGTGCCTACCATTAAAAAAACCCTTTATTAATCAACGCTTTTGCCTGAATGTTGTGTCGCGTTGCGTGCCACCCGGAGTTCGCGTGTAAACGGTCTCAGCAAGGATAGGATAAATCTAGCCTGCAAAATTTACAAAACTGCAAGAAGCTTACAAGTTAGACCACATTTCACGCAAAAAGCCCAAAGGTCCACCCCTCCTTTGTGATGCAGATCTGTAATAAAGTCTGGGTCCCAATTAAAGACTAATCGGTAATATAAGTTGGGTCTGTAGGCTGTAAACAAAGTGGTATTAGGCCATTATCCTGAGTGGCCTAAGGCAAGACGTAACGCTATAAAGCACATGTACGTACAGTTTAACGGGTTGACATGTCCGAAGATGGGTTCGGGTCTGTACCCGTAAACATAAAGGATTACGGATTATAAATCTTTAAGTAGGTATTGTTTGTAGTAACTGTTGTACCAAGTGTGGACATAGCACTACCGAGTGGAGAGTTAAATTGCTATGTTAAGATTCTTAGGGCGAGTTTCAACTTAAAGTTAAATCACGTTCGTGAATTGTCATATATATATAAAGTAAGAAACTGACTGGCTGACTGATTCACTGACTGATTGATCAGCGCACAGCTGACCTAACCGCTGGGTCCAGAAACATGAAATTTTGCATAAATGACGTAAGTGTGCACTAAGAAGGGATATTTGGAAACTCAATCCATAAGGCGTTAAAACGAGGGTTAAAAATTTGTATGAAACTTAGTCAAATTTGCGAACGATGTCGTGGGCAACAGATAGTATTCCATAGCAATGATGCCACTGACAGCTTTTGAACGCAGTTCAGATGAGCTGATCGTGTTTTGTTTCACTCGCTCTTAAAAAGGGTAGATACTGGAAAACATTAGCTTTACGAAATGTTAAGCAGGAAGATCATTTTTGTTTCCAGAAAAAGGTAAAGTTGATTTATAGCTCGAAAGAGAATGTGTAGGTACAGTAGCATCACGTCGGTGTCGGTGGTAATAAAACCAGTAACCTGGCAGTTTATTGAACCTCCGTACTCCTGCTATGCTACTTAAGGTAAAAGTATGCATTTACCACTGACTCGCTGTCGACTGTACTGGTCTACGAGTTTGTCGTAAGTTTTCTATTCAGCTTAGTCTTATAAAGTAGTGTTTGATGAATAAATAAACATAAAATAACTTACTTCAGTTTTCGTTTTCAGACCACTTGCACGTCAAGTGATGCAAAACCTACTTGAGATTCGGCCAAAGTTAGCCAAAGTTAACTAATTGAAGTGCTTTTAAATCGTCTTCTAAGTAGAGCCGCTATTACTATAGATTGAAGAAGATTACGCCAACATTAGACGGTGCCGAGAACTAATGAGATAATAAAAAATATACCACAACCACGTATATTTTGGTCAGCTTTTCTTATGAGAGAGGCTTTTGATTGAATGAGGAAAACATATAACAACAAATAGCTACTCCGAAAATTATTTCCTGTTATATAACCTACATTTGCTGATAGGTACCTGAGAAATATTGCTCTTCCTAATTTCCACAGCCATGAAGAAGACATTACGTTATACAATAATTGTTTTGTTCAACGTCCGTTACTTTATGCTATTAAAGTGTTATAAATAACTCAGCCAGTTCCGTTTTGGCGATCATACTGCTTACTTTGGTGTTTATCATAATCCAGTTAAAAATATTATTGCACAGCCAGAACTTCATAGCTTAGGTTCTTCTCTCATTATTCACAAGCTTTAGATGAATGTCTGAGGCGGTTGAAATGGTGCATAGTAGTGTTGAAGGTTAACCCTGCGAAGACTCTTTGTTGTCAGCAGCTCAAGGCTGCGATCTAGAAGCAACTGGTTGCAGCTTCTCCAAATTGTTTTTGAAGGTTCTATTATTCTTTACAGTCACCCGGTGAAAGACCTAGGTATTAACATAGATAGATACTTCTCCTGGGGTTCCCAGTTGAAAGACGTAAGCCGCAAATTGTTCGTGTCTGCAGGGTCTTCACGTAGATTACGAAATTTTTGACCAAGTGCTACTAATACTGTGCTCGCCCAATCCCTCCCTCCAGCTATCAAGATCTCACTGAAGTACAGCTAGATAAGCTTGAGCGACTTCAAAACTTTTGTATCATATTCAAATTTGGTTTGCGCAAATAGTTATGACCACGTTTCAGAATTTCGCATTAAGCTCAAGTGGTTGCCAATCCGCATTCGCCGGGATGCGAATGTTCTGTCACTGCTTTAGAGTATTCTCTTTGAACCCCTCCTGCAACCCTATCTCAGCGAATGTTTTAAGTTATTCCAAGACGCACATACCAGAAATTTGAGATCATAGGAGAATTTGACACTTTTGATGCCTGTGCTTTCCGCTAAATTTTTTGGCAATTCGTTTACGGTCCAGGCTGTCTATTTGTGGAATGCATTGCCGTTGTCAGCAACACAAGCCCAGTCACTAGCTTCTTTTAAAGGCTAAGCTGTTAAACATTTCCTTTAACTGTAATGTATGTAATATATACACTTATTTATAAATATAAGGTCTGTCTTTTCATACACGAAATATTTTAAGAGTAACTTCTATAAGTCGTAAAGTCGCCAGAGCAACGAAAAAAAAAATTATCTGAGTGTTTTTTTTTTTACAAAATTATTATAAATCTAAAATTTTTTGAGACTTTTTGCATTAAACCTTTACTCCCATATTCTAAAAATGACTGTAGGTAAATATGACGTAGTAAACTAGCGTAATGGATGCTTAAAAGGAGCCAGTATATTATGTTGTGGGTTAAGTAATTTTAAATTATTTATTTTTATAAAAAAATATGCTCAGATAAAAAAAAATCCCTTGAAATGGCTTTGTTATAGCCGTTAGATGATTCCCTGAAAATATTTCGTGTATGAATAGTTAGACTCTATATTTCATGTATAGATTTATACTTTAATAGTTTTATGGCCTCCCCCCCTTTTTATTCAAAGTTCGTTTCATCCAAAGGTTGTCGCAAAGATATCGCTGTCAGCGACAAGACCGCCGTTGTACCCATATAATTTTAATATTGGAAAATAGCTGTGCATCAATTTTGGTGTACAATAAATATATTCTATAGTAGTTGTTGCCCGCGACCTTCGTTCGCGTGAAATTTTTATAAAAAAAAATACGACTTTCCTTTTTGAATTGAATTTTGTTACCAATTTTAAAGGTTTTAATTTTTTTTGCAACCCTTTTTATTTTTTAAAATTAAAGTAGCCTATGTTAGACCTTATAATATCAGCTATCTGCCAGAACAAACTGACAGACAAAAATACATAAAGTACTTAAGTACTTTATATATTTTCGTATGCATTTAGTAAAAAGCTGTTATTTTGATATTACAAACAGACACTCCAATTTTATGTATTTGTATAGATGTATACCTTACTTAGCAAAAGTACTATAACGTTTCGCGTCAATACGAAAGTTAAATAGTTCCGTAAATGAAAAATATCTCTAATCAAAATAAAGATTATTATAATCAAGCATCTCCCTACCATAACCGCTTGAAAAATAAAACTTTACTTTTTGCATTAAGTGGGGTAGATTCATGTAATTGCAAGCAATTTTGGGGACTTAAAAGCCAAAGTAGATTTTTGTTTTTTGCTTAAATGTAGTGTACATTTAAGCAAAAAACAAAAATCTACTTTGGCTTTTAAGTCCCCAAAATTTCCGCTAAATTTTTTGGCAATTCGTTTACGGTCCAGGCTGTCTATTTGTGGAATGCATTGCCGTTGTCAGCAACACAAGCCCAGTCACTAGCTTCTTTGAAAGGCTAAGCTGTTAAACATTTCCTTTAACTGTAATGTATGTAATATATACACTTATTTATAAATATAAGGTCTGTCTTTTCATACACGAAATATTTTAAGAGTAACTTCTATAAGTCGTAAAGTCGCCAGAGCAACGAAAAAAAAAATTATCTGAGTGTTTTTTTTTTTACAAAATTATTATAAATCTAAAATTTTTTGAGACTTTTTGCATTAAACCTTTACTCCCATATTCTAAAAATGACTGTAGGTAAATATGACGTAGTAAACTAGCGTAATGGATGCTTAAAAGGAGCCAGTATATTATGTTGTGGGTTAGTAATTTTAAATTATTTATTTTTATAAAAAAATATGCTCAGATAAAAAAAAATCCCTTGAAATGGCTTTGTTATAGCCGTTAGATGATTCCCTGAAAATATTTCGTGTATGAATAGTTAGACTCTATATTTCATGTATAGATTTATACTTTAATAGTTTTATGGCCTCCCCCCCTTTTTATTCAAAGTTCGTTTCATCCAAAGGTTGTCGCAAAGATATCGCTGTCAGCGACAAGACCGCCGTTGTACCCATATAATTTTAATATTGGAAAATAGCTGTGCATCAATTTTGGTGTACAATAAATATATTCTATAGTAGTTGTTGCCCGCGACCTTCGTTCGCGTGAAATTTTTATAAAAAAAAATACGACTTTCCTTTTTGAATTGAATTTTGTTACCAATTTTAAAGGTTTTAATTTTTTTTGCAACCCTTTTTATTTTTTTAAATTAAAGTGGCCTATGTTAGACCTTATAATATCAGCTATCTGCCAGAACAAACTGACAGACAAAAATACATAAAGTACTTAAGTACTTTATATATTTTCGTATGCATTTAGTAAAAAGCTGTTATTTTGATATTACAAACAGACACTCCAATTTTATGTATTTGTATAGATGTATACCTTACTTAGCAAAAGTACTATAACGTTTCGCGTCAATACGAAAGTTAAATAGTTCCGTAAATGAAAAATAT
The DNA here is from genome assembly GCA_910589295.1 of Noctua janthe. Classification (NCBI taxonomy): domain Eukaryota; kingdom Metazoa; phylum Arthropoda; class Insecta; order Lepidoptera; family Noctuidae; genus Noctua; species Noctua janthe. Next base: position 13,166,962 of record OU342552.1, read on the forward strand.
CTCTAATCAAAATAAAGATTATTATAATCAAGCATCTCCCTACCATAACCGCTTGAAAAATAAAACTTTACTTTTTGCATTAAGTGGGGTAGATTCATGTAATTGCAAGCAATTTTGGGGACTTAAAAGCCAAAGTAGATTTTTGTTTTTTGCTTAAATGTAGTGTCCGGCGTAGAATAATGCCTTTGAGGGGAGACTCGGTATAGGAGGCAAGGCGACTCGGGCGGCGCGGCGCGGCGCGGCGAGGGACGAGGGATGCCGACAGCCACCCTGTCCGCAAGCCCGCTGCCGGCTGCTCATAGCATTCAGTCACGAACGCGCCGCCCGCGATACCGCCGCGCTATCTAACGCTCCTCGCCACAGCGTACCGCGCAAGCAATGTGTTCGGACAAAGTTTATTTCTCACCTCAAATAAATTAACTGTAAAAATGAAGAAGCAGAACTGGCCCAGCGGGAAACCAGAATGGCATTTTATAAGGTAAGCACAATTTTATTATAGAAAAAACTTTTTTCAGAATTTCCATAATTCGGTATTAGTTCCGGCTCCGCACATAGGGAATTTGGTACTTGCGAATTCTTATTGATATGGCCCTGGCGATATTCTTTCCGCCTGAGCCTGTGCGTGTGGCGGTAATAGAAAAACTATTTTATTTTATTTTAATTTAACTTCATATTATTTGCTCGCGAATTTCTTTTATTTTATTATTGGCAATATCATAACTTTTAGGGAAGTCCGTTAAAGACGACAAAAGTGATTCAGGAAACAGAACAAAATAAATGGAGGGGCTAGTAATAGGCAAAACAAAACTTTTAACGTCTAACGCTTTATTCTGCTTATTTTTATTGTGGTTTTCGTATTATGTACAACGTTGGTGTACGAGGGGTTGAAGACGCGATACATTTTCGTACTTCTGTTTTTCCGCAGTTTTGTTTTTATGTTCCTAAATCTTCGTCAATCGTTTCCGGCAGTAAGGCGCTAACTTAGAACAAAGAACAACAAATTGTAATTGGAAAATAAATCAGTTTGCTGGACGCGGAGCACTCCAATCATAAGGTTCCGTCGGATCTAATAAATAAATAATTTGTTATGAAAATTTGTATTAGCATTATTTATTTTTGTGCACTTATTCCAAGTTTTCCATCTGATTTACTGCTTTTGTGATTTTCCCCAGCAACAGGAAATACTTATTTAGATAATGTTTGCTACGAATAATAATTACTTTGGAACTGCAAACAATGAAAGGCCTAAAAGTCGTCAAAGGGAAATTAATTACAAGACTCATGTAGTTTAGATTCTAAATTGCTAACTGATTTGACGGAAATGATTGGTTCTCCCGAGAAGAAAGGGTGAACATTAACACATACGACTAGGCACCTATTTGTTCTGAACCAGAAATAAAAAATCGCTTTGATTCCGATTCCACTAAATAAAATTCACTTAGCTCAATAAAATTTAGGTATCCATGTGAAAGTTGAGGAGTCATGAAAAAAGTTGGAAGGATTTATTCAAGAGAAACCCGAGGTACCGGCGGCGGTAGGCTACCTATCTCGGATGAACTATTAGCTGGCTTTTCTGGAGCCCTGGCCGGCGGCCATAATCTATTTATCAAGAAGCTGCAATCATAACAGAAAGTCTTCAAGATATGCAATTTAAACGCGACTAGTACCAGTAATAAACCGGGCTAGATGCGATTTCAACTTGGATTTACATTATTTACGAGCGGTTTCCTTTACGCTCTTGACTGGAGAAGAAGAACTGTTAGAAAATGTTCCCGTAGATAAAAAGATCCTTACAAACAGCAAGAATAGAACCAACTATTACATCTCCCTTATGATTCGTTAATCAAGTATGTAATCGGACTTTTATTGAAAGAATAAGGCGGTCGCTTCATATTTTCTGATAGGAAAATGATTGATTAGTTTCTACAGCCTTTTTGTGAAGCCCGATTCGTCTCGTAGTGTTCCCCATTGTGGAAATAATGTCTATTATTCAAAATCTTTTATGGTGCGTAACCAGGTGTTCCAGTTTTTTTATGTTAATGGTGATATTTTGATGGTGATCAGATATGTTCTTAAAGACACGCATTTTAACAAATATGTGCTTCAGAAGTTAGGTTTTTATTTCGACTGAATCAATACAATCAATCAACGAAAATGATTTAATTTTATTTCTATCACCTTTCATCGAAAAGGAAACAATTTTTTTTGTAAGTACACTTGCAACAAATGCAATTCTCTGGATACCTGAATATTTATTGAGTTCTGCGATAATCTCAACTTTTGTTAAATTTTCTCCGCTTTGCCGAAGCTTGAACATTTTCAATAGACAAGCAACGTCTGATTGTTTCCAGTCAGCGCTTTTTTGGGACTCGGCGAGGTTTTGCACCGGGGAATACTTGACGGCATCTGGTGCTTTTGCTAGCTTTCTCCTTAATTCCAGCATGAGAATCCATTGTATATTAAATCGGCTCATAGCTTGTTTATAATATATTAAACGTGTTTCAACTTAAGGACGTAATGAGACTTAAGAGGGATCGTTTAAAACATCTTACGAGGAAATTCAGTTCAGTTAACTTTTAAATCGACATGGTACTTATAGATTTGTTTTGGGAGTTTCTCGTATGTCTAAATATATGAAGATCAAAAGCACGAGTTCGTCCGAAGTGTTTCATAAGATGATTTCGATTTCTAGGAAGTACTTTCTGGGTAATTATAGTTACTTCTTTTATCGGAATAAAAGGCGAAATTGTCTGTACGCACATTATGACACTTATACATAATAATAAAAAAAAATCATTTATAAATGGATTGAATACTATTTTACAATTGAATTGTAACTAAAACTTGTTCTCAACTAAGAAAATGTAGTAACTAGTAAGGACGATGGCTGAACTGTGTGAAGAATGATATGGCTAGAAAGGAGATGACTGCTGAGATGACGAGTAATGGAGAAGTATGGAAGAAGACATGCTGCGCCGAGCTCAAATAAACTTGGGTAAGGGCAGTAGAAAGATGATGATGTTCTCAACTTGTAATAAGGAACATTTCTGAACAGAGGAGAAAATCTCAGATTAAAAATAAAATAAAATAAATAAATAATATTTATATTTATTTTGAGGAGCTCGTGGCTAAATAATAACGGCCGCTCGGGTCGATCTTTAGGTTAAGCCGTGCTTGCCTAGGTTGGTCTGTGGATGGGTGACCGCCCATTACATACCGAGTTTCCTCCGTGCCTCGGAAAGCACGTTAAGCCGTTGGTCCCGGCTGTCATTTGTAGATCTTTGACAGTCGTTAGGCAGTCAGTGGCCCAAAAAGTCTGACAACCAGTCTTACCAAGGGGTATCGTATTACCCAGTAGTGACTGGGTTGTGGAGGTCAGATAGGCAGTCGCTCCATGTAAAATACTGGTATTCAGCTGCATCCGGTTAGACTGGAAGCCGACCCCAATATAGTTGGGAAAAGGCTAGGCAGATGATGATGATGATGAAATAAATAATATTTCTAGTTAAATCTTTATGACGCTGTGACACAGTGGTTACATAGATCATGGCTTCGAACCCAGACAAGGACTTTACTTTGTGTAGTTGACTTCATCACCGCTGCTCTCAAAACGGTGAAGGATAACATCGCGAGGAAACCAGCATGCTTTAGAATAAAATAAAATGAAGACATGCGACTTCTATCCTGTGGCTTGCCTAGGGGCGAACAATACCCATAAGGCAAGCAAGCTCTTCAGAAACCATTGAACATCATGAAGAGTTACTACTCTTCCTGATTAACGTAGCTACTGGTAACTTACTACTCTTCCTGATTAAGCTAGCTACTGGTAATAAGGGCAAGCCAAGCTTCTAGGCTTGTATGGAAGAACCGCCACTTCTACCAACCCTCACTGGGCCCGCGTGATCGATTACGGCCTACTCCCTCCTATAGGAGACCGTTGTCCTAGCAATTCCTAGCAATGGGAACGTCACATTATTTATTGCTAAATTGTTATAAAAAATTATACCTGATATGAAAATTAAGACCTGGTTATCCAAAGTTGAGTGTTGTTTCAGTACCTAATGGGTAAATATCTACTTAGCTCCTTCGTGTCTGGAAGTTTTTAATATCTCATTAACGTTTGTTCTAATTGGCTGTAATAGTTTCTAATTGTTTTAATTATCGTCACGCTGCTTTAGGGCAACGGTATTTAATTGGGGGTTTTAGAAAATAATTGGAGCTACCTCGAAAGTGATAAAAAACGAATCGCTTTTGTCCACATTACAGTTTAAAAACATTTAACATTACTCGTATAATCGTCGAAGGGATAGGCAGATGTGTAAACCTAAAGCCAATTTTCGCCAGTTATGTACGTCACTTTTGGTAAGGCGTGAGCTTATTATGCCAAACCAGGCCCATATCCAGACTTACCGGAATTTTAGCCCTATCCAGGATTCGAAGTCAAGACGCTCAGTAGTAGCGAAGGGACAGTTGCGCCGCGGATGATTAAAAAGTAGGTAGACAGAGGTACCTAAAAGTAAGTGTACACAGAACAATTTATTACCATCTGTGTGCATTAACTTACAAATTGTGCTGATTGCTACGATCAAAATTCCGTAAAATCCTTTACCATACCATATTATTGCATTCAGACAAAGGATTAACAGATTACATTTTATATATCACGTACGATTGGTTTGTGAAAAAGATAATTTAAAAAAATAATGAGAAAATGAAAACCTCGTATTGTTAGCTTATCTCCGTTTCTTGGATTTTTGAGGTCCGTAGCAAAATAAAATTAAAAACCCTTATAATCTTGACTTCGAAAGAAGAATAAAATAAAATTATAACCTTCAGGAATTAAGTTTTGAACTGTTTAAACTAGCGATTAAATAATTCCAAGAAATAGGAAATCTCTAGAATATTTCAAAGACTCCCCAAAAAATAAATTGCCAACACAAATCAGGAACGAAGGGATTAAAATTTTCGGAATTATTGACGACACTATAATTGAAAAATACCTATTACCTAATATCTATTGAAATTAAATACGAGTATTGCGGTCCTTTCACCTTGTAGTGATTAATTCAAGAGCTTTGGTAGTCAGTGCCCTCTTTTGCTTAGCTTATCCGTCAAGGTAGTACAAGAGCTTATGGTAATATCCTTCACGACCGTGGATTGTCTATTAGGAGTTTACGGCCATGATCCTTCATCCGACCGTTCTGCGCCATTTATTGTCAGGCTGAAATGACCTTTAAAGGCTTTGCAGGTTCACTCAAAGGTAAGCTAAGAGCTTTGAGTGCACACAACGGTGTGTGGACCTGTCTTGACAGATGGCACGCATGGATCAGTCATCCAGTGACTGACAGTTGTCTAATCTAAGGGAGCTTAAGGACTTAAGGATTATTAACATTAGCAAAGATATTAGGGTGGGCAACATGAAGTACCAAATCTGCCAGTCAATGATGACATTTCTGACATTTAAATTAATAAAAAAACCGCCAAACGTTTTGGCACTCGTTCTTGTAAGCAATAAATTAAAATAGGTTTTTTTGATACAAATCTATAAGGCGCGGTGAAGGCTCTTTTTATGTTAGGTACTTTACTTATTATTACTACCTTGCTTCTTACGACACCCACGAGAAAAGACGTCGTATCGAAAATAGAATTTCCGATTTCAAATATTGTAACAGCTAATGTTCATTTTCACGACTGTTTCGGGATTTACAAGCAACAAATATTTGGTAAGAACCTAATAAATATTCATTCTATTTTATAATAGAGTACAGAAAAGCTGACAAAATATTCGAATAATTCAGAGATGGTCTAACTTTTAATATCCTGTTTAAAAAGCAACTGTACAGGTTTCAACTGCAATGTAGCAATGAACAGTCGGGGTGATGGTTCACATCGGTAAGCGAGCTCCAGGTGCAGGTGTGAGACATTGTACCAGTATATTCCCACGGTGTCTGCTACTGCCCTCGTCTGCCCCGGCGGACAGTCTGGGCACGTAAACGTATTACTACATTGTTGAATATGTTGTAGGTGTTGCCACCCAGCGCTCGCGATCCACCAAACAATGTTACCACACAACAGAAATAACAAAGGGGACACGTCTTACGGCGCGCCATCTGAAGCTGGATCTTTATCGCAACAAAGTTTGTTTTATCAACATTTTACACAATCTTGAAACAATTTATTATAAGGACAAAAGAATTTTACAACTCGTTATAATGTTAGCGATTTCATTACTAGGGTGCGCAATGTGCGCATTGCTAATTGTAATAAAATATTATATTAGCAAGATATCAAGAAGTCGCTAACTAGTTGATTCACAAGATTAAAAAAAAAAATGGTACCTTTTTTAAAAAGTAAATCACACTTTGTAAGTTAAAAAACAAACAGACTTTACCAACCTTAATGACACCGTTGTTCAAACACCTCAAGAATTAAAATTTTAAATATTCCTTATGCATCCCTCATAAAATTGGCTAACTAGGAAGTTTTAAAAGTTGGGCTCGGAAAAGAGAAAATTTTGGTTTAATAAAGGAAAAGTAGTACCGAGATGGAAGTTTTAATAACTTAAGTGTAGCGATGATAAAAGCTAAGATATATAAAAACTACACGCGAGAGGCGCTAGCCGTCTGGCTCCTATCGATTATGCCTAGGATGAGGTCTCTAAATATTCAAGTGTTGATTGCAATATCGTAGTATGAAATACTGGCAAAAGTAACGTGATAGCGGATAGGTCAACTTTAGATCGATTGGACCTCGAATCACGACAGCGACGTATGACTCGACGTATTTCAGTATTGCCAGTCACAACCGCTGAATGGAATCAACCTGATAATTTGATGCTTTAAAAAGCGGGCGGTTTGTGTCGGTCGCACGGTCGTCGGATAAGTTGGCTGTATTGGATTACCGAAAATTATGGAAATAGACACAAAATTCGTTGCGTCCAAACTTTAGCCATGTGAGTGCTTTTCGGTGCAATTTTATAAATTTTACGTCAAAACTTTAACTTTAACTGTCAAAACTTTAAAACTAAAGGGTGTAAATAGACCCTTAACATAAACTAGAGGCGCTTGTTCTCCCCGTTTTTGCGATTTTTTTTTTGTTCTAGACCATATCTGGGAACCTTCTAGTTACGGAGATATTGGGGGTCAAAGTTCCAACTTTTTCACAGGTTTTTTTTTTAAATACATGTTTTTAATGTAAGATTTTTACTGTACACACCTCCACGACCCCCATACTATTTAATCCATCCATCAGCACAATGCTTTGAGTGCTTTCCATCGAGTTCTACCGTGAAACGTGATTTTTCACCCCAAAAAAACAGTCGATACCCAGCAATAATTGTTGCGTAAAGTTACTTAGTTTGATGTACAGAATGCTTGGTCGACGGCTATGTGAAGGGTCTGTTTACACCCTGTATAGCCTAAACTACGAAGTTTGTTCCGGACTCGGCTGTCACAAATTGCACAACCATTATGATCCCACTTATCGCTGGCCTGCGCTACCTCCGTCCTTTCTGAATTGTCTTTATCGTCCCGACACTTTACAGCTTACCAGCCGGGACGTAAATGCCAATCGACCTTCATACATAAATTTTGGCGTTTCTCCTAACACTCAGTTTCAATCTGCATACCAGGATTTGACAGCGGCGTTGCGTTATTGATGACCGAGCTGGATGGCAGGCTGGGATAGAACACCATGCATTTTTTAATAGCAATTTGTAATCCATTTAGCTGTATCTGCAATCCGGCTAGCAGTGTCCAAAGTGCGCTGTTGCCCGCTCACTTATTCAGGGGTAAGACTGCCTGAATTAGGTTTTATCATTAACTAATAACTAATCTCTATTGGTTTGGATCCTCCGTAAATAATTGTGACTGGTTTTATTTACGGTTTTATGTCTTTATACTCCACAACTCAAATTCTCATAATCTTATTAGGTACTTAAAAGAAGAATTTATATGCAATCGTAAACATTAACTAAGTGAATGCCGGCAGCGTCTGCCTTTATGGCAGACCAGGAGTAGGAAGCGATCTGCACTTGGATATAAAATAAATAATATTGCGAGCAATTTATATGAACGTTAGGCACCAAAAGGCAACGCTTTTAATATTATAATATCTAGTAAACCAACATTTTCACGATTTTTTAATGAAACCCAAACCATTTTTCAAAGAGAAACAAAATAAGAAAGTCAAACATTTTTGAATCTCTGGATGTTTCAATATTTTGATAGCAGTTATTAGTGATGCAATGCTTATACTATTTTTTTGCTAACAAATCCTAACGTTACGACGATTTGTTTGCGTAAAGTACTTTGACCAATTACGTACGTATGGTTCGGAATTGGTCAAAGGCAATCGAACATGTCAGCCAATATCAACGAGTAGCTAAATATATTAGATATAGCGTAGGTATTTTTTTATTAAAAGGGGAAGAGAAGCTAAACCCTGTACAGATTATTGCATCTGCGATAACTTCGCGCTTGTCGGAAAGTTGTAAGTTCAACACTTAACTATCGCAGCCCTTCTATCAGAAAGGTGTCTTGTTACGCGACTTAAAAAGGATTTACATTTTCAACTCATTATCGTGGCAATATTTTCCGAGCTTGGATCGCAATATTATGATAATCAAGTGGTTGAAAGAAAAAATTATGCAAGCGTATAAAGTTGCTGAATAGACTGTATCTAAAGTCAATAATAAGGTTACCACGTATAAAATTACAAAAGTTCTGAAACTGTCAGCGATTCGACAAAAATATAAACATCAACCTTGAATTTTGGACGCGCGAATCTGTCGAAAAATATTGATTAGTTTCTTTCGTGTCGAATCATAGAGGGGTATTAAAGGACCCCTGCTATCAGTCACCCCTACAGTCGCACCCCACGGCCGTGGGGGACCATGGCGTACGCACATGAAGGGGTGATCAATGAACGTTTTATACGCACTACGCTACGATTCATAAAACTATCTGCGTTCAATTTTGGTGAAATAAAAGACATTGTCTTCTTGATGTTTCCTTTGTGCGATTAGATTGCGTTATTGTATCAAACGTGGAAGGTATATTTATTTTTGGGAATGATTTTCCTTTGTGGTTCATCTTTTTATAGCTTCGTAGATTGTGTCCTTGTCATGATAGCATCTTCTTTGATATTAAATAAGACATATTGGAAATCCTTAAATGCAGTTCTTTCAACCTCTAACGGTTTCAGACTTTCCATACTAAACCATCATAATGGATCAGTCTATACACAGAGGAATAATTGATCCTCTACCTTATTGAAGTCAGTTCAAAATAGCTAAATTGAAAAACTTTTCGTTTTAAAGATTGCTTAAATAAGTTGTAAGTAAGTCGGGCTGAATCGGTATTTAAGATTTTCCGTACCGATACGAGCTCAAACGCTAATCAAATTATTCAAATGTTCTTAAAAAAGTTTATGAGCTCTCAAATCTATGGAACTGTTTAAAAACAGCAAGAGCCCAAGCTGAGGGTGAAACTAAACAAAGGCAGCGGATAAATACAGGTCGTTATTTGGAGTTTGAATTTTTCTTGTTGTCAGATGAAGTAGGTCCCTAAGCTAAAGATCTGGATATAATGATGCCCTCGGCCGCTACTCGTATCAACTCACTGGAAAGAAACTTGTGTAAATCGCATAGTGTAGCTACCTTAATGGAGGGACACCAAACTTTGGTCCAAGACGCCGCTTACGCGTTGGAGTTTCGTGAATAACGCAAGATATAGACGGCAGAAACGGCTAGTTGTCTCAGATTTTTGGGGAATAAAGCTATTTACATTTACCAGCCAGTTTAACTCCCTAAGGTTTAGTAGTATCTACATATTTGCTATTCTCGGGAGAGGGATCCCCTAGCGTCGGGTTCTGATGAAATATGCATTCGACTAATCGAATGTGATATTACGAACACGATATACTTATATGATATGTTCGTTTATCTTGATGTCTGAAATGTTGGAGGACGTTTTGGAAAGGGCACTGTACACTGTACATACATAGTTTATGTGTAGGTATACCATGGGTTGTAAATGTTGTAATTAAGGACTTTAATTACGGGTAGGGGTAGAAGTTAGGGCTAAGCACCTACTAATCGTAAGACACTGAATAACGTTAAAGTCTATTAGGTAACAACCATTCATTTCTTCAAATAAATTCGGCTTGAATTGTCATATTCAACACTGTATCTAAAAAAAAACTTACCTAAATTCATGTCTAGAAGTAAATAAAGAACGCCAAAGAACGCCAGGTTAATGCTGGATTGAAAAAAAAAAACATCAGCACCAAAGTTTCAAATTATATTGCTGTCTTGGAGCAAATCTTTCTCTAACTTTGAAGTTAGATATTTCGTTGCGATATGACAAAATCACTTAGCACTCTCGCTCACTTATAAAAAATGATGCGAGATAATCTCATGTTGACAATGTTGTGTCTACCAAAACCAATTTGAGTGTTTTTTTTTCTTGAAAATAAACAATTCTGTAAGTCTTTTTAAAAAAAAACCTACAAGGTTTTATTTAGCTTCATATCCTACTGATACTGATAATAACAATAAACAATATTTATTTGTTCAAGACTTAAACCTATTTACAATTATTGTACCTTACATTAGACTATAACTTAGTGGCAACAATATACAAGGATACAAGACAAGTTCAACTGGGCTTAAACTAGGAGGACTCTTGTGCTATAAGCACCAGTGATGGATCTTTGTTACATAATCATGCAAAAACGGCTGAACTTTTTTGGAAGATATTTGGCACACAGGTAGCTTATACTTGAATTAACATTATAGTTTTTTTTGTCGGTAAATGACATTTCCACGCGGAAGAAGGCGTAGGCAGAAGCTAGTTCTTACAAAAGACACAGAAATAAATAATTTCTCGTGTTTAGCCTTTGCCAGCACACTGTCGGATCGCCAGTAATGCACTGTACTGACAGAAGCACTCAGCTTTTCGGTCTCTTCCAAAAATGTTTGTATTGACCGCTGTCTGCTTTGTTGAAAACGTTTCAAATAAAGGATAAAGTTATGCTGAAGAACGCTTGACCGCTCGCCATTATCGACCTTCTCGGTGCACTGAGTGCTTCTTGAAGTGCATCAGGATTCCAGCACTTTGCACCCTTAGTGCACGTTGGATCGTATCTATAGATTCCTTTCTGGTAGGTACCTAAAAGATTTTAAAGCTGTTCTCACACTTCTGACGTCCATTTTAACAATAACGAGTTATCAGATTTATTGAAAGTTTATATTATTATGTATTTGTATAATAAAGTGTATTATCAATTCGAAACAATTTCGTTGTTGTCAACAATGTCGTATCAGCTTAAACAGGGCGTAAAATGTAAATTGAATTCCATGTAGCTAATCATTGTTTGATAGACAGACGTGCATACATTCGCGCATGCCATGTCGTCCTACCCTCCTCGCAGGTATCATATATCCATAACTTAATTAACACGTTTAACTTCTTAAATAAACTGAACGGTAAAATGGATTCCCGCAACGCCCCGATGGGAATTTGGAACAACGGGAAGCCATCTTTACTGTCCAAAGAAAATATGCTATTGGCGACGACATTATGTATGCAAAAGAATAGGTAGGTAAATTACATATTGTAGGAACATCGGCAGACGAAGTCACGAGCTTGTGACGTGACGTGATAAGGCTCGTTTGTATTTCAAGTTGAGTTCGTTTTACAAGTGAGTTCAATCGGTGCCACTGAAGTTCACAAATGTTTAGCTGAGCATCTTATAATGGCATTTACTACTAATGTTTTTGATTTACCCCCTCACGGTGACGCGTCCATTTACCTACAATGTTTAGGTATTACGTGAAAACATCTTTGACTAACCTCTCTGTAAACGGAGTGTTTGGACAATTGGACAAGGGTAACAAATTAACCCTGTTTCTCCTTTGAAGTGAATGTAGGTCTATAGCAGTACACTTTTACAGCGGACTGTACAAGTCTCGGGCTTAATTCTAGGCACAGTTTGGTGATCCGCGGCTTAACCAACTGTCGCAAACTATTCTCATTTATTAACGATTTTCATTTTCGTACAAATCGAGAGGTTCTCGTCGCACTCGTTGGGGCCATGTTTATTACTTTCATTATGTTTGCCGTACCGTTACGTTTGTTGCAGAACCGCTCGGCTTATTAACGTTCAAAAGTTTTGCTTCTAATATTTTCTTGCGGTGCGGGGTGGGAGGCATACTAACACTGTTACCGAGGAAAAGAAAAAAAGTACTTTAACATTAAACCGCATGCTTCTGAAGTTTTGCTCTCAGGTAGATACATAGCTAAATAGGGGTAAAGGGGGAACGGAATAGCCTTAATTATGAAATGGATGAACCTGCTCCGCTTTGCGAAGAAAGGTAAATAGTTTGTTCGCGGTTAAAGAGCATTTAAATGCTCGTGCTTCTCATTTTCCTGTTCTACAAATGCCTCGCAGGTATTACTTGAATTAGTGTTCATAGTTTGAAATTAATACAGTTGTTAACGATACTGAGGAATGTGGGTAATACGGTTTAACTAATCTAATAAATAAGATTCAACATAAGTTAAAACATACATTGTAAATGCGATATTTAAAACAACATTGAGTTAAGTAAGAAAGTATTGAATAAAATAGATAAAAATAATGTGTCCTGAAAGTATCTTCTGTCTCTGAGGGGTCCAAACGCCTCCTGCCGGAAGCTTTACGCGGGGGTCGTGCGGTCCATGGCCCTTTACGGGGCCCCGGTGTGGGCGCGTTCTTTGAGGCGGCAAGCCGCCCACTACCTGAACGCGCCCCAAAAGGTGATAGCCATAAGGCTAATCCGGGGGTACCGCACGATCTCTGGCGAGGCGGCTAGCCTCCTTGCCGGATTGCCGCCATGGGATCTGGAGGCGATAGTCCTCGCGCGCCTGCATGAATGGCGCGCGGAAGCACTATATAGGGGGGAAACTCCGCTGCCGCGACAAATTACCGCTCAGCGGACAGACCTCCGGCGTGATCTCATGGCGACATGGAGAGAGCGACTGTCGCAACCCCGTGCAGGGCACGCCACCATAGTGGCGATAAGTCCCCTCTTTGAGGAGTGGCTAGAGAGGCGCCACGGCGCCCTCACCTACCGTCTGACGCAGGTCCTCACCGGACACGGTTGTTTCGGGAGGTTCCTGCACCGAATCGGGCGGGAGGAAACGCCCGGGTGTTTCCACTGCGAGGATCGTCCGGAGGACACGGTGGAACACACCGTGGAGGTCTGCCCCGCTTGGGCGGAGCACCGCCGTGTCCTCATAGCGGCGATTGGCGGCGGCAATCTCTCGCGTCCGGCCTTGGTTCAAGCCATGGTCCGGAGCGAGAGAGAATGGGAAGCCGTCACCTCCTTCTGCGAAGCAGTCATGCTAGTGAAGGAGGTGGCAGGACGTGAGAGGGAAAGAACCTCACGTCCCAGCCGCCGCGGGAGACGTCCTGGGCGTCGGGGGTCACGTGGTGGCTTCCGACCACAGTAGGCGCTGGCCTGTGGACGGCGAGTTATGGGCTAGCTCGCCGTCCGGCCGTCTTATGACGACAGGCTGTGTCGACGGCGCGTTCGTGTTCCACGCGCGCCTCAAAGAGATGTCAGCAATCAAGTAGGGGTCCGCATGGGCCGACGCCTGCCAGGGCTGCGGGACTGTTCGAAAGAGATACCGTGGCCCTGGAACACAAAGGGCAGAGAAGGAACATGGATGGGTTTTAGTCAGTACAAGTCTGACACTCCCCTCCGCTCCACCCAGAGTGGGGGGGGTCATTTGATGATTTCCCATCCGGAAAAAAAAAAAAAAAAAAAAAAAAAAAAAAAAAAAAAGTATCTTCTGTCTTTCTTTCATCTGTGCATACTAAACTTATGTGTAAGCATACAAGCACCATATCTAAAACATGCTAGCAAATTGACTCGATACTTGTTAATATAACTGCACCATTAAACGTGGTAATTTCAAATTTTCAGTCCACTGTGTTTCAAAGAGTTTCTGCACTAACATAAATCTTAAACAAGAGGGTATCGTAAGAAGTTCTCGGTGTTTCTACGCCTCCACAGACATGTAATAATGTGGGTCCGATTTCCCATTTGTAAAGAAAAAGGAGAATAAAACAACCGTTTCGTATCCCGTGCCGTGCTAATGTGGGTCACGAAAGTCGCGGCCGGACGACTGCGTACGGGTTCGCACGAGTCCGCACGACTACGCGACGGTCCCTGCCCCGTACAGAGTTCGCTTTCGATATTAGCCTAACTAGGCTATAGTAGTTTAACAGAATACCTTCTAACAAAATTTCTCTTCTAATTAGTGAGAGAATATTATAGAACATTATTAGCGAAAAATCCACACACCGTAGATAGAACCATCTTGGGCTTTTTATTGAAAATTAAATGTTCCTACGCTCCAGTCGATTAACTTGATATTCCTCCTAAAAACCTTCCCAAAAGAAATTCTATGCAACATAAAAATAATTACGTTTGGTGGATCTCAGGTACCTGCACACTAGCGGACCGGACGATACATACATCCGACTGCTTCTTTAGCTTTTGCATTTAGGATGGTGCACAATTTAAAGGGTTATTTGTTTTTTAATTGGTTTGTGAGTTCGGCGGATAATTGTACTGTAAATTGCTTTTCAGTTTTAGTAGATACCTAGTACTCGTTAGCTTCACCTTCATAGGAAGTGCGATACTCCGGGGTAGTTTCTATTTCCAACGTTCAAATTGAGTCAGCAGAGAGCTGGCACTGTATTACCGTCACATACATGTACTTCAATAATGTCTTAAGCCACAAGTAATCTCAAGGGTAACATACAGAAGCGCAATGCAATAGACGCATTAACTTATCTTATAGTTAGGTTAGCTCTGAGTTGAGTTATCGAGATTGTCTAGCTAAATAATGTCGCTCAATGGACTCGTATTAGAGCTAAGATACAGAGCTTAGTATAGACATCATTTGTCTAACAAATTAACAGAGTAGCATGGCCTTTCAGCTTTGCAGGTTAAATCGTCAGTGGTCGTCGGTGTCCCTCCTCCAGTGGTATTAAGTTGAATGCTGAGATTCTTCGCCAGAGATCCATTCATTTGGTCTATAACAGAGTGGATTTAGAGCTCTTTGTTAGATATCGGACCGGAGGTCTTCGTCCGTCTTGACAAATTCCTTCCAGCGACTTTATTAATGGCTTATAGGATTAAATATACATCCTATTTTAACATAACGGAGGTATTGCGATGAGCTTCTCTTGGTTTATATTTCGAACCGCTAAATACGATAACAGAGTCGTTTGTCTGGGATTTCAATTAGTAGGTAATTTTAAACAAGTTGACAGGTTTTAACGCGTTTTCTGCGAATTATGAGGAGGGTTTACGTGTATAATAATTATTACCATCTTAGATAAGTTGCTCCTTAATCAGAGAGTAGAGAGTTTTCTCATTTTATTGAACCGAAGGGCCAGGTTAAGTGATACTACCTCTTTAGGTAATTAAAGTCAAGAAGAAGTGACGAGGATATTAATTAACATCTCAATGTATGAAATATAATTTCTACAACATAATTTCGCGGCGGTTATTTATTCAGGAGATTAGATCTCACATTACATGATTTAATTACCTACTTCCAGTTAAAAGCAAATTATGGTTTTTAATAATTAATTAACAACAATATATCATCATAAGATAATAATAACATCATAATTATAGAAGCCATGTTTGCGTAGCAAGATTGGAAGTTTCAGGACTTCAGGCAGTCGTGTGTTTCGTGCGACTCGTTAAATTGAAGCAAACCAGTTATTACGGGCGTCGGGGACCCGCAACCACTGCTTATGCACTAACATACTCTACTACGACTTTAATTGCTGAACGTGACTTTAAAGTTTAAACGTGCTCCTTATTGCAGACCAGTTTTATGAATGCTGTCAGGGGTTTTTGACAAGAATATTGCTGCATCTTCAACTGATCCAACCCTTTCCGATTATTAGCTTCGACACCTGGGCTGCCGTTTTCAGAGACCGTTACAAAACCTTTGAAAAGACTCGTCATGCGCGAATTTAACAAAGGGGCATCAAATAATCTCTATACTGGTTTTTGCTTCCACTCAAAAAGGCCGAATAAAGGACTGTGTTGAAAAAAGAGCGACTTCAATTATTGTAGGGTCATTAAAACACGTTTCGGGAATCCTTTTTGAGAACCTACCCTAATTACATATTTAATATTCAGGTGGGGAGAGGTAAATAACAAAGGTATATAAGTACATACTTACATACAAATCGGTATTCCGTTTAAAAATTATGTAAAGATAAGTAACAGCTGTCCGCCACACGCAGTTTTTGTGTAGCGAATTTCTAATCTTCAATAAAAAACAGATTTAGGTTGCTTCTGGGCGTTAGCCGCATCGTCTTTGGTAAATAATGAGCGGAGAATGTTGAAATTTACAAATTAAAGTCGTTACAATTATGATAAAAAATGTTAAATATTAAAAGATTTGGTTTGGTAAACAGGGCAGACAAAGCGCCGGAACTAAATACTTGTAAAGCCGTTAAAAGGTCAAAGAATAACAGCGTATAAACGCACAAACACATGTCATGTTTAAATCGTCTGAGGACGGAATCAAACCCGCGGCCGCACCGCAACCGCAAGGCACTTGAGCAACTCGATCCAAGCGCAAGCGCACTGCGCACGCAACTCCCCTATTTCTGTTCTACTATGCCTTGACATCTGCGTATGGAGTTATAGATTATAGACCATTGAAACAGCACTCGAGACACATCAATACTTTATTATATTTATTTAAAGATCAAATGCCGTGGCCCTTCATTAATCTATTTCGTATAAATTCCTTTCAATCTAGTAACGAGTACTCTCTCCGGTACAGATAGACAGAAAAGTATATTCGGGAAAGTTTATTCTTTTTTTATATTTGAATGAATAAGAAAATTGAACGTACATGTCAAAAACATTACATTACCTAAAACTTATACTTACTCCCAATGATATATAAACTACTTACTCTATATTTTTTATATTAAGAAACTGACATATAAGTACCAACCTACGTTAAACACACGGTAGGGTAAATTGACCTCTGTTGAACCCACATATTTGCTCGGAGATGATAAAACACTTTAACATTTGATTCCTATATCTAGTTTATCCTGAACCAATAAACAGTATAATAAGTTCGTTTGAAGTTTTGTAGACATTTCAAGTTCGCAAATAAATAGCTTCACAGCCTAAATATGTTTGAACGATGAAAATGTCTCGTCATTTGACAAGTTTATATTTGAATAAGTAATCGATGTTTTAGAAGACGAGCAAAGTGGGAGACGGATTTGCGTACAACGGGGTCCGTTTCTACTTTACTTAGGTAGAACACAAAAGTAAAATTATTGTAAATTTTGATGCTATCCTGGATGGATTCCCATGATTTGACATCTGGTTAAAAAGTATGTCTTGGGGAAAGTCGTATAGGGCTTAGTAAAAGAGTCCCGTTAGCTTCATTTCGGTACATAACCCTAATTAAACAGATGTCTACAAAATATACTTTGAAATACCGACAGTAGACTGGTTGGCATATCAAAGCATTATATTAACCCTTGAAGTTGTAATCGAGGGTCGTATTAGTGAGCCCCTAACGGCATTATTAGGTAATATATATCAATGTTGAGGAATCACTTTAGAGGAATCCCTCTTTGTAATGATAGACGTCTGTTGGCGCCTCAGCATTAATTAGTGATGGTATTATGAATTGAACTGTATGTAGAGGCGACCTCAGGGGTGAGGTCTAATAGGCATTGATTATCTCCAGGCAGGCGTTCAGCTTAGATTGCCTACACTCGCAGGCCCGTATCCACTTATGATTTACAATTTCAAGTTGAGGGCTTTGAACATAGACTATACGGCGATGATGAATAGATATTATTTAATATTTTTTTAAATATGTACGACTAGTAAACTTTAGATGAGAATATAACATTACATATACCTTTAAAATAAACATAAAAAATAAGAAAAAACCTTTCAAAGTCAATACACAAATATAAAGCATCACTGATTTTTCATTCGAAAAGTTTATTAAAACTTGAGGGCATTGAATATACACAGCTCTATAATTCAATAAAGTTGAAAAAAAACTTTCAGTTGTGGCTATTAAAACTTTTTTAATTGAGACCTTCATGATGCAGGGCGCAACGCTCGGAGATTAAAAAAAAAACATGTTATATGAATGTCGAAAATAAATATGAATAAATTTTCGAACATAAGTCAAATAATGTGTGGAACTGTACCTACTAACATACTAATCGTCAATGAATGTTGCTAACAGCTTTCGGAGATTATTTATAACAGCCGTATTTATCACAGGCTTCGATTGTACATTTTCCACAATCCAATTTCATGAACACACAACACAATTGTTAGCATGAAGGAATATTGCAAACGTAATTTAATAACTTGTAATTTAGTGTTTTATTCTGTGTTAGGACTGTAAGGTTCGATATTAATTGAATCTCCTCGACAATATAAATGAAAGCGTTTATTCTCCTAGCCAGCAGACATGTCGGGGTCGAAATTGTTTAAAACAATCGCATTTGCTTTATTGATGAAAATGGTTTAACTGGAAGGGGGTCTATTACAGCAGTATACACAAGCCCGCTTTTACATATTTTTTTAAATAAATATGTAACAATTCTGGATAATGGACTTTAAAAATACAATTATAAATAAAAATGTACTTCCGAAGAGAACATTACATTAAATATTTTTAGAGAAAATGGAAATATCTAAAATAAACATTACGCTCCCTGTAAAATGATAAAAAAATCGGGTTTCTTGTTTTCAAGCCCGACAAGCCGATATATTAAATTCGTTAGGTAACGTATCTTATTTGTTAGAATTGTATTTTAAGCGAATTGTCAGAAAGCAGTGGCGGCTCACAAACAAGGCAGTGGTTAGTGAAAAGGTCTCTGGCGGGTGCGTAATCTTTTCTCCATGTACCAAATCCTACCCTATTACCCTTAACAGTATTCTTATTAGGGGGAGCTTCGCTCAACCGCTTGCCCGTCGCGGTCTGCCTCCCCTCCCCCCAACCCGACACACCGACACACACGCATAATAAGAACTTTATTCTATTTAAAATCTCGCTTTGAATATCAATGGCCGGCCGGATAATTCCGCAGCTCGTCGTAAGTTTCCTATATGTCTATGAACGAGGTTACGCCATCGTCCTTTATCATCCCCCTCTTTTGTCACAAACACACGTGTGTAAGTTAGAATAGTGAATGGTATCTCTATGGTAGTCTACTGATACATATTCTGTTATGTAGCCTTAGGTACTATATTGCGGTCGAGGGCGAACTCCTTTTTAATGGTTATAATGTCTTAAGTTTCCTATATGCCTATGGGCAAGATGACGTCTTCGTTCCTTATCATCTCTCTTTTGTCAAAAACACGTCTTAGTTACAATGGTTATGAAAAACAAACATAGTATTCCTGTTATGTAGCCTAAGGTATTGCGGTCGGGGACGAACTCCTTTTTAATGGCTATAACTCTTTACGACAAAAGAAAAATATTACATCCTAAAGCTTACACGTGTATGTCACCCTTTATAATATGATCCCATACTAGAATGGGTGCGAAAGGAATCCTATTGCTCTCGTTCAATCCACCATTCTATTGAATTATCGTTTGTTGTCCCCTAAAGTTGGTGCAAAATGTTTTCTCAAACCGGATTAATATGTAGCTCCGAATATTACAAAAACGTAGAAGGTATTGCGACGCATTATTTCGCAGGCTCTCTAATAATAGTAAGATGTATTCGTATAATAATACGACGCAATTTGCGCTGTGATTCCGAACCCTCGGGGCAGCTGTGCTGTACAGATTGTTGCTTTTGACGCCATTGAGGCAAACTGGATATCTTTCTTGGGGTGTTCACAAAAGAAATAGCTACCCATACAAAGTATTCTACGTCGCAATGCCGCACTTTGAATAGTAAAAAAATGTTAAAAGACGTTATCTAATTGACGTCAGCCTGTGTTGAAACGGGGTATTACAAATATCCAGTGTTGTTCTTTTACAGCACTTCACAAAAGAGTTTTTGAATGTAATTCCTCACATAGATGTTTACATAAAAATTCTTTTGGTGTCCAAGTTACAATTGTTTTCAAAAGCCGTTCTGTTTAAACCTAACGTAAAGTCTAATCAAGTTCAGTTCAAGCGCATGACGTCAACTGTGGCAAGTGTGGCAACTGGCTAATACAGTTGCTGGTCACGAGTGACAATTTAGTTAAACTTACCAACATTAAGGTATCTTCTAGCTCTAATTGTAAAAAAGGGCTAAGCAGAATTCCTTGAAATTGTTTCATCAGAATATTCAAGTTTTTTTTCCAAACAATTAGAAATAGAAATGTTTTTAGAAAACACCAAGTTTGATAATCTCTAAAGGGTGTAACAAGACCCTTAATGAACGGAAAGATTTTCCGTCTTTGCGATCATTTGTATGTTCTAGACCATACCTGGGAACCTTCTAGTTATGGAGATATTGGGGGTCAAATTTTCAACTTTATCTTAGTTTGTTTTTAAATACAATTTGTTTTTAATGTAAGATTTTTACTTTAAACACCTCCACGGCCCCTGTACTATTCAATCCATCCATGAAGGGTCCGTTTACACCCTGTATATTACTGAACATTTGTGTGAAACACATTTGTCAGATTTAGAGAACTATGGAACTATGACTATGCAAAAGTGCCTGTCACGGGTCTATTTGAAATAAATGCTATGAGAATTTGAGTTGAGCTAGGCTGATAGTTCCAATAAGCCGACAGAAAGGACGAAAACAAAAATACCACGGTCAACGTTGTTTGACTACAAAATGACCCTATTGATTATTGTTGAAACTAATTTCAAGTCAGTTGGTGTAGATAAGGGACTTATTTGTTTTTTTTTTCATTAACTATTTCCTAAGTGTTTAATTAAGTACATATTTGCAGTAAGTACCTACAGAAAATTACAGTGGGTGCAATTTTGTTTTCTTGATTTTGATGTTCAGTAAAACTCAGAAGTAGCGTCTTCTTGTAGGTACATTGAATTCAGACACTAAATTGAATTGACATTTTAAAATATTTAGTATTCGAGGGCAATATACGGCTACGTGACTGCTAGGCGTCCTAAGCCCTAACACAGTGAAATCTATTTTCGAAATGAGCAGTCCAGTCACAAGTAATTCGATAATATCGAAGGACTCCATAATGTTGTTACAATATCATTAGGCCATGACTATGTGTTTTTCCATTGAACCCGTATTCAGAGGGACTACAGAGAAATCAATTTGTGCCGCGTCGTCGTCATGTAAAATAAAGGGATATAAAGAGAAGCTCCTACAAATGTGTTTCGGAGATAAATAATAACGATAAAGTCCCTCGATTTGACCCACGGAGAAGATTCTTTATATAACGCCTTATCTCATTGTACTCGAGCCGCACACAAAAAAGACCATTGCTAGCCTTTGTTATTCGTGGAATCGAACTTGTACGATGAGTCCCGATGATGGGTACCTACATAAATAACAATCTCATTTAATCCTGTAATACCTTTTACCTACCCAAAGCACTCAATATTAGGTACCTGCCTTGCCCAACCCCATCGTATGAATTCCATTTGTATGGAAGAGAAGAATATTTACACAAATAAAAGTAATCACGATAAAGATGTTAGCCGAGTGCGCTTAGACTAAAAATACTCAAAAGGTGGTATGAGGTGTATTGTAGCGTAATAGTGTGACCTGTGTGCATTCATTATGCCAATTTGGTCTGTTTATTTGTACATTATTTTTGATGAAATGCATATTTAAAGGTTTTAAGATTTTTTCTTTAAATGTTTTAAATTTATTTCTAAAATACAGAATCTTAATACTACGATTCCGTTTGTCATTAGTACCTGATATTTTTTCACAGATAACTGGGTATAAAAAGTTTTTTTTTGAAATATGCATTTTATCGAAAACAATGAACAAATAAACTCGCACAAATGGTTACTAATATTATAAATGAAAAAACAATCAACAAACAAACAAACTATCAGGAAACATGGCAAATATCCCGTTTCTAGTGTTAATGATAACTTTAGTGACCTTGAAATGAAAACCTTGTGAAAATGGATGGATGGATGGGCGTTTGTTACTCTTTCACGCAAAAACTACTGAACAGATTTGGATGAAATTTAGCACATAGATAGTTATAATATAACCTGGACCCATGTGTTAACATAGGATACTTTTTATCCCGGTAGTATGATCTAGTGGGATAATTATCGAACTCCACGCGGGCGAAGCCGCAGGCATAAGCTAGTTATACATACGTAAAAGAATAAAAAAATAACGAAAAGAATAATATATTTTACTTTCTTCTTCACACCTCTAAGAACTCAATAAAAAAGCTGCCATGAAAATCCTCTACAAATTTCGTTCCATATTTTTGTCTAATTGCACATGACTATCTATGTAGGAACATAGAAAATTGATTAAGCCCGTAACAATATTGAAGACTATGTCATAAACATTGGCGCACAAGCCATGACAGTGTTATTATTTAGTCAGCACACTGTTGGTACCAATTCAATAATAAGTGACGTCGATAAATGACGGCCACGTTCAATAATACAATAGTCGAAAATATAGAGTTTCTGTTCATGTAAGCGATTTTGATGGAAGCTCCTTTGTGGTATCGGCTTGTGACGTTGCCTTCCCAGCAGTACCAACAGGGAGTTATGTGGATTCACTTTGAAAATATTTCTACTTACTGAATTGAAACGTGCAAACGTTTCTGTAGCTGGAACCGTGTCCACTTTGCCCGCGCTCGATCTCCTGGGATAAGGCGGCACTCACGAGAACGTGGATTGTTCCATTCTTACAATTTTACTTTACTTTGAACGTTTAAAGTATTCCGCATAATACACCCAAGACGTGAGCATATATTTCGTAGTTTTATCCATTTCCCTTATCGTTTATCAAAGGCGGGCTGCCTGACAAATTACATTTTTGTTCGGGTGTCCCGGAATCTGAGTATAAAAGGCTCGTAAATCTTGAAATGCATTTTTCATGCTTAGTCAAGCTCGTAAAACGATGACCTAAGTACAGACTTCGGTGTCTATAACTTTCATTATTTTATTGGTACGAGTACGAGGTATCTACGTTTTACGGCTTCATTTTAATTTTGTTCAAAAATCTGAAATGAATAATGAATTTTAATCGTAAAATTGTGATAATGGCAGCTTTTCTATCCTTTTAGAGAGTTCAAGTTTAAACTATCTTTTTATTATTCCTCTGGCGTCGGAAGGCAATATAAGGAATACGGAATATTTAATTAGTAAAGTTTACGATATAAGTATGCATCGTAACGCTTTGCCCGTATAATGTACCGCACTCGGGCCCCACCAGAGACAAAGCTCCAACCGAATTATACGTGTTTTATGTGTTCGTTTATTACTAAGCAAAAATTTTGTGGCATCGATCTGAGATCAGGCGACAAACGGTACTTTTTTTTTGTTAAAATTAATATAAATGTTTTAGTCTTCACACATTCGCACTGTTTGTTTGTCTGAGTTATTTCCGTAAGCATAATCGTTTCCAAAGAACTATAATCACCACGGATTTCACACATAAGTGCATATTTGCCACGCTGAGACAGGGGCTCACAGTTTATATATTATCTTGAAAGTGGAACGAAATTCAAAGCAAATGCGAATAGAAGTTGAACGAGGTTCTGGCACTGTCGGTGTCGTTGTATCCTTTGTTGGCGCGTCTGATAGTACGAGGAGTAATGGTCTGTTCAGCTGTCCCTCACATAAGCTCCTAGATTTTTCGGGCGGTTCACGTATGTAGGTATTCACTCACAGTACTCGCTCAAATGAATTCCAATAAATTAATTTGCGTTTATTTTGCCTTTATCAACGTTAGAATCCTTTGACAAATCACATTTACGTTTTCATTTGTGATTATTACCCCATGCAGTGCACGGTTGACGGCTAGCGACTGTTTAATTAAGCCAACTCACGTCAAACACCAAATAAAGCGAAATTAGTTTGTTCACCAATGGTCAATAAAATAAATCTACGTGTATAATTACGTATCCTGTTCCCGTTATCCATAAAAGTGACGACAATGGTCGACAGTGGTTGTGGCTCGGCAGCGATTTCCCGACTTTATGGGCGATGGCACTGAGTTAGTACGTGACAGTGGGACGTGGGACGCGGGCCACGCCGTGCTGCCACGCCGCCACGCCGCCACGCCGTCACGCCGCCACGCCGCCGTACGCCACTAGTCACTACGTGACCACTCATCATAATTATACACATACGTACGAAATGCGAAAATCTAACATTACATACAGACAGATAAAATAGTTTTTAATTCAGGCTTGATGAACTCAGTCGCCACGTAAAATTTTAGATGTCCTCCATAATGGATAACTTTTATTAGCCCGCTTTTAGTTGAATCGTGAAGTTTTATACCAGTGGTTTTATGAAAATGTGTGCGATAAATTGTGTAGGCAATCATTTGAACAACGCAGATAAAGAGGATTTAAAGTACTGGTTATCTGTCAAGCCATTCGAAGTTTCTACTGAAGTAATGTATGCTTCTCACGGAGTTCAAAGAAATACTAATCATAGAGTTCAGGGGAGTCTGTGGTCAAATAGTTATATTTATAAAACATTATAATAACAAGACCTGTGAGAATTCTGTAATGAGAAAAGTTTGGTCTTGGAATTAATAAATTAGACGAAGTTTTTAGGGTTCCTTCGGCCGATGAACCTGTTTAATATGAATTTCATGAGTTAAGTAAGCTGTTCTGCGAGCAATATGCCCTGCGCACTGCCACTTAAGTTTGGCTATTCTTCTATTCTATTATTTATTGTGGGCAGGGCATATTGCTCGCAGAATGGATGGCCGATGGGGCCGGAAAGTTCTGGAGTGGCGACTGCGAACTGGAAGACGTCGCGTTGGAAGGCCTTCCACTAGGTGGACCGATGACCTGGTAAAGGTTGCGGGGATCCGCTGGATGCGAGACGCACGGGATCGGTCAATGTGGCGACACTTGGGGGAGGCCTATGTCCAGCAGTGGACGTCTTTCGGCTGAAATGATGATGAAGTAAGCTGTTGATAGAAGATACTGTGACCTAATTGACCTCAACCAGAGATTAAGAATCAAGTAAAAGGTATATTTCTAATGGAATATCTATACAAAATAGAGTTGCCACTACTTGTCAGTGCTTAAGCTACAAATATTTAAATACTATTTGCAAACTGTTAGTATACTATACATAAAATATTATGTTTAAAACAGTTTAAAAGAGTAGATGAAAGCATAGGCAAGCAAACATGAACATACATACATACTCATGCACTTTCCCAATGAAGTTAGGCAGAAACTATCGAACGCCATCAGGTACGATAATTAAATTGCATTTAGCCTTTATAGCTTCGAAGGCAACCACTTTATTCATTTAAATGTACGCAGTATCGAGTTACTCGGTGCAAGATACTGTATCTACCTATACCAAGATGAATTGAATTAGCCTGCAAAACTCTGCAATCGAAGTGTGGTCTGGTACACTGATGTTTGCGACATTCAGAGTTCAGGCTCAAAGGTTACCGCTAACGCTAACGCTGGTTAACGCTTTTCGTAGACTACGAAAAGCGTTCGCAGGTTGACTTTAAAATTGGCACTTTACTACTGTGGTATAGGTATTTACTATGTACGTATGCCAGGTAATTACTTACTCGCTGACACTGCGGCACTGCCGGAAACACAGTCGCTGGCAAATGTTGCGTTAATGTACGTGCATCGATGCCAGTGATGGCCAGCATTGTATATGCGGACCAAAATAATCCCGGGGTATCGGCACCAGGTTTAACGATATCTGAATAACTTTTGACGTACAATTTCGCATTTTCGCTGTTGTCTAAAAAGGCATCTCGAATTAAAAACAACAAAGACTCTTAATAAAATTGTTAGTGATTTGTTAACACAAATAAGAGAAATACAGAAGTAAATTTTACAATGCACTCTACGTTATATTTAAGACTGTAAATATAATGAAATAAAACAGTACGACTACGTACGTACTAAAATCTCGCCCGTACCGTATGGAGAGGAACATGTTCTATGTTGAAGTATTGCTTAGGTCTTGACCTAAGCAATACTTACACATTTACTAGCAGAGAGTATTGGCTAATAGTGGCCCGGGATTGAATGCATCGTCAATATTGGGCCAGCATCAGTGTGCGGAGGGCTTTATCCTCGCTTTAGTGTTTAATTGCTCACTTTTGTGTTTAGCTATAGTCATATGATACGAAGTGTAAATGGAGGGGCTATCATATCGTTTATTTCTTTAAACATAATATTATAAAAGCAACAAAATCATTAAATTTCACAAAGTTTTAAAATTTTATTAATTCACTGGCATTACCAAACAAATATTACCATTATGTATTTAAATATTTGCACTCATTGCATTACAAATGTATTTAATTAAAAGCGTTAAATCGCATAAAGTTGATTAAATTGAAAAGGATCCCAAATTTTGTTTTATTTACAACAAAATTCAGAGCTGTGTATTTCGAGCTAGATTTGCTTGTCGTCTACTTGAAAAGTTGGAATTTAGCATAAGTTTAAATGGTTCTTTCGAAATGAAGAGATATTTGTTTATTTTGAAATAGTACAACAATACAGACCTAACCATGTTTGTGTAAGTGCTGTTTGTTATCGTACAAAATGTTTACGACTCTAACGAAATGCCAGCCGATACGGCGGAAAAAAAATAGAAGGTCAAGGTCAGGGTTTACCATGGGGGTAAGTTACAGTCGCACCTCCAAGCTTATAATAACAACACTAAGTTTCTACTTACAAAAGTACACTTATTCAGAAAATCGAGGTGTTTTTCCGCCAAAGTATCAAGTAAGTTCATGCTTATAACTGTGATGAATGTTGGCACCGCAATGCCACGCAGTAATTTGGATTCAGAGATGGTAATAGGTAACGTGCGAGTCTCAAGATAACGAGACTCGATCGCCCATTCGGCATCGCCTCTGACGTATCCTGTTTGCGTCAGCCGAATCCTGCGCAGCATACTAAACAGGGCACATTCTGTTTTCTGCTTTCACTTCAAGATTAGCATAAAATAGCTTAAGTTATCAGGACAACATTATGGATTTAATAAGATGAGTTATGAAAGAATGCGCCTACGTAAAAGGGAGGGTAATATTGAATTTGAATTTCAAAAAACGACATTTTAATAACAATAAGCCTGTTAGGTAATTCAAAGTTGGCTCCTAAAGCCTTTGGTCCGTGGAGATAGCATTTATTCAATTGTTCGACAACATAGAGGGAACGTCCTGCTCTTTTAAATACCTGATACATATTCACGAGACGTCCTCGGACGAGGCTGTCTACTGGCGCTAGTCGCTAGCCGCTGGTCCGCTCGAAACAAATTGTCCTTTATTGTGTTAGAATTACTTTAATCTAGTCATGGTTTGCTTAATTAACTAGCATCAGATAGCTACTTCATTTAACAAACCATAGCTAAATAATCTCGCAATTGATTGTTAATTTGTCAATTTGTCAACCTTAATCATTTATAAAATAACTTAAATAATTTTCAATACTTACCCCCTTATTTATAGACGTTGCTGAATGATATTTATATTGAATTATTAAAAATTAAATTAGTACTTTTAGATACACGTTAATTGAAGATGAAGTTTTTATGCTTATTTAAGTTAAGGCTAAGTGTAATAAATGTGTCGGACGATCTCCAAACTATATGCAACGTACATTAGTAAGGAAGTTACTGGACAAGACTGAGAGAAGCCTTTGTTAGGAAATTTGAATCAAACACTAAAGGATTCTTTCAGTGAACGTAGGTATACCTAACATTACAGAGGCGGTCGTACGTTAGCCAGTTCACGAGAAGATTATGAAATGTTTGTGTGCTATGAATGTTGTACCCCACTTGTTTGTTTGAGACTGTTTCTATACGGTTGATAAAACAACTGAGCTTCACTTTACAACTTTGTTTAACAACAGAAATAACAAAGTTTTGCAGCCTCAAGCACTTCATACAGAGAATAATAGATTTTATTATGGCACCGATCACCTGCTTGCCCTTTAATGGGCTGAGGAAGTCTTTGAACAATCCTATATATTTATATATCCTATTGGATATCATATTCGAGCAATTAATACTCTAAAATGAATGCAATTCAATTATAATTAAAATTAAAATTCTCTGAATGGTGTTTGTGTGTTGGATCATGTCCCTCATAAGCCTAAATTATCAGGTACCCCTTTGCGGTGGAATTAGACTGTTTAAGAGAAAAAGAATCGTTATTAAAACTAACTTAACCTATCGTAGTATTTTTCTATAGAACCTCCTTATAGACCAAGAGATTAACCAACTTAGCATAAGATTTCTTTTCCTAAAGAGGTAGATAATTAAATTAATAATATTCCCTAGAGTTTCTTCACTTAAGTACATAAAAAATATCCTTCCTTCCCGAAGAAAAGTTCCGTAACAGCGGCAAAAAAATATCATACTAAATCCTGTATAAATCTATCTTCCTTGTCCAAAGTCACCATGAACCCTTCTTAGTTCAGATAATATCGTTGTAATGTAAATTAAAATTAAAATAAGCTTTGCGGTCGTGATGGAACTAACAAAAGAATTTCTTTTTTTCATTAAGGTGCGAATAAATATTTCGGAATTCACGTAATGGATGCCGCTTAGTCGGCGCGTCAAAAAGCCTTTTGTTATCTGGGCGTTATTTTTCAGGGGTTTTGATTCCGCGGACAAAGCGAAGCACATATTTCACAAGACTGTAATCTCGTGCCAAGTTCACAGGACTCGAGCATTTTTTACACTTACTGTGTTAATGGGCAGATTAACAATATTTTGACCTGTTACGACCTTAACATAGTTTTATTGCCGATAAATTATGGAGGGTAATTAAGGGCACATTCCAAGGCTTGGATCGCTCAACATGCTCGCTCCCCTTCCGACGAAAACCATAAGTTATCGTTGTTAACTAAGCCCTGTGTAAACTTAGTTTATCTTAGATTAACGAAGGATATATGGAACCTGCCATTGGATTAGAATATAATTGTTAAATGCTGGCTGTAGTACTGACTGAAGATTAATGAAAAATGTTCATATTACTGCAATAACAGCGCACATTCGTCTCAATTAAATGTTTCCAGTCCTGGCTTCTCATAATTGTACTGAGGCGACAGGAAATTAACAGTGGATTATAAAACGGTGCCAATGCGATTTTAATAACTGCATGTTTGGAAATACCTTTATTTGCGAATGAAATCTGTCTGGGTTTTCATTTAAATTATTTCTACAGATAGTGGAAAGTAGCTTGGTCTAACTTTTCCAATGTTTTTTTTTATTTGGTTGTGTTCGTGCCACCCTTCTACACAACTTCGTTTTATTGGTTTCGTACGTTACAGCAGGTTCGGAAAGCTATACAATTGCTATTATATTTAAAGTCTGCCTTTAAGTCGTGGGCTTTACAATATAAATGTTTCTGTGTTGTGTCGCTGGTTTCCACAAAAACTTTTTTGCTTTGTTACAGAAATACACGATGCCAGCTGTTGTTCCTGTTGTTGTCGTCCACCACCGTAATGATGAGCTGCAGCGGCGCGGAGATCTCGTGCCCCGACGAGTGCGCGTGTCGCAACATCTTCGACCGCGAGGGCGGAGCGGCCGTGCGCGTGGCCTGCACGCGCGGCCTCATGCGTGCTGTGCCCGTCGACTATATCGACCGCAACGCGCACATCATCATCATCTCCGCGCCATCAGACAAACCAAACGAACTTACCATCGGGCCCATCTTCACACAACCCACACCATTCGTCCACCTTCGAGAACTTCACATCGTTAACTCAAATGTTCCATCAATCGGTCAGTACTCCTTCTGGGGCCTCCAAAACCTCAGGTTAATAAACCTCACCCACAATAACCTCACCAGCATCGGAGCGGACAACTTTCGAGGTCTCATAAATCTCACGGACTTGTACCTCGATCATAATAACATAGAACAAATGCCGAGCGAAACCTTCAGACATTTAACTTCACTGAGAACATTAACTTTATCAAATAACGAAATTACGACATTGGTACCGAGGCTATTCAGGATGTTGGCGAAATTATTAACTTTGGACTTGAGTGATAACCCTCTCACTGAACTGAACCCTGAAGTGTTTAAGGACATTCAACACCTGCGAGTCTTTAAGTGTAGGGGATGTCTCCTGAGGCGCGTCAACACTCAAATATACCATTTAGTTTCGAATTTAGAAGAGTTGGACTTGGGAGAAAATCAATTTAAATATCTGACTTCAGATGAGTTTATAAGCTTAAAAAGACTTAAAAAGTTGAAACTGGATGGCAATCAGCTTTCTGTGATCGTGGACCACATGTTCGGGCGCAACCGCGAGCTGCGCGTGCTGTCGCTGGCGCGCAACCGTCTGGCGCTGCTGGCACCCGCCGCGCTCGCCAACCTCACCAACCTCACGCACCTGGACATCAGCCACAACAAAATAGACAGATTTCATTTACAAACTTTCGGGCCAGTGGTGGATGTCTTGAAAACTATCAATTTCAGCGGAAACAACTTAGCTCTAAATGAAATTGCCATATTACTTCAGATATTACCAGAAATTCACGGCGTTGGTCTTGCGAATTTGTCGCTTCCGGACATACCACCGAATTTTTTTACTTACAACGAACACCTTGTAGCATTAGATATATCTTGGAATAAATTAACTAACTTTCCATACAAACTTCTGACGAAGACAAAGTTTTTACAGAGATTAGATATATCACATAACAAGTTACAAACGCTAACTGAGCTTGATTTGCAAAGACTGGAAGCGATTGCTCAAGTGAATTTGGCGAAAAACACTTGGCGCTGCGATCAGTGCTCGGCGGGAACAATGCTCGTGTATATGACGACGACTGTACTCAATGCAACGCTGCGACACCTCAAGTGTTACGCCCCAATTCGCCTGCGAGGGGCGAGCTTCTCTGAGATGTCATTCGATCGGCTGGAGCCGTGCCCTACGACGCACGAGGCGCAGATGAGCGTGATCGCGGGCCTTATGCTGCTGTGCGTGGCCGTGCTGGCGGCCGTGGCGGGCGCGCTGTGCTGCACGCGCCGCCGCGCTGCGCACTACTACACTAACGAGGAGAAGCGGCGGGAGCACGAGCACGAGCACCCCGACGAGCTGCTAAGCCACACGGAGCTGGGCAGCGTGGCCACTATTCACGCGCCCTATCACTTGGTGGCCAAGGGCAGCTAACGCCGCGCCCGCTCGCCACCGGTGCCGGCGCCCCACCTCGCGCACCACTCGCACCGCTCCCCCCACGACCACCCGCTACCCCTGGCCTCCATGTCTGCCCACCGCTGCGACGGCGCCCACCGCTGCGATGCCGCCCATCGCTGCGACGGCACCCACAGCTGCGGCTCCGCTCGCCGCCAGTATTTCCGCTCGGCCGTACCCCTGCCGATGATGGAGTGCGTCTCAAATGACATGTGATACGAGTACGAAGACGATCTAGTGTAAAGCCAAAGAAATTGAACTTTGAAGAGTTTACTTACTATTTTTATCTTTACTCACTAACTGACGTCTGTTTATGATTTCTATTTTGACTAGTTAGGCCTCGTCTATAAAATTACCAAAAAATATTTTTCTACAAATGAAAATTTTACTGTATATATAGGGATAAAAAAACTTTACCTGATACAGGACTAGACATTAGCGTAGCTACACATAACATAGGCAAAGCTAAATATTATTTGGGTTATCGCAAATATTTTTGCATTGTAAATTGCTTATTTATTGTAATAAGGTTGCAGCCGAATTGTTTATGTTTCCGATCACAATGTATGCCGTACGTCGCAGTTTACAATGTCAGTAGTTTGTTTGTACTTACATCTAATTGTATTTAACTGTTAGCTAGAACTATTGTCATTCATAACTTCCAGCGAACGATCATTGGACTTCTGGTACGCAGGTAGCTGATCATAAAAGTTTCAGGATAACAAATCTATTTCAACAAAAAGTAGCATATTTTTAACGTCAAAATAAAACAAACAAATACTTCGGAGTATGTTCAAAATATTTGTCACACACGTAGAGTAAATAGTTAGCAAAGGTTTCGATGGCTTATTGACGTACATATAAGAAGTGAAGATATTTCTGCCGTTAAAGAAAATAGGGATAGGAATTTTACTTTTTCTAATACTGACATTCCGCGAATTTTTGACCTATTTCCGTGCGTTTGGCGATGGCATTCGCTGGAAGTAGAACAAAATTCATAAAAAAGAGGTGTTATTCTGCATCTCTTTAGAAAGAAAATCTTTTTGTCCTGTCACCCCGTCCAAAACGGGAAATGTCCTTTAATTGTGAATCCGAGCAAAACAAACAATACACCAACGTTTTTTTAAAAGGTTAACCTTTTCTTAAGCGGGTAAATGAGCAATTCGGCTATGGCACAATTATTTTATGAGGCCATAACGAAAGTAATGGAACACACATAAATATTACAGCGGTAGAACACGGACTGTCGCAATGTAAAAACTGTTTTTATACCAAAATATTGTAATTTATACTGATTACGAAACCGATTTATAATTCTAGGATAATCAAATTATCACGTTACTAGTCGTGCAGCGGAAATATATATTTTCATTTTTGTGCTAATTAAGAAGATGCTCATTAAAGTAGTTTGTAAAAATCTTTGTGATGTTATTAATAAAGTGTACAGATTTGTATAAAATATTGGCATAGTGCCAAAGAGAATCTATATACCAAATTAAAAAAGAATATTATTTTTTTTACTAATGGGCGGCTACAGTTTTTACTACTTCTAAAGTAATTCAAGAAGAAGAAGATCCACAATCATATAATTCTACGAATCATAAAGTGAGCTTTTATTTCTAAACCACAGTGACATTGTAATTTTCATTTATTTCAGTAGGAAGTTCTGGACGATCACCCGAGGACACAAATTCAAGTAAGTAAACAGTCCGTAATTAATCGAGTAGGACACATCTTCTAAATTTTGAAACTTGTAGTGTTCGACCAAAGGTTTTATTTATTTATTTTATTTTATTTTCTGTCTAATTATATTTGGATAACTGTCGCCGTCCCATAAAACCAGAGCACTTGAAATTTTTCTAAAATATTATGTCTACCGATTGGCTATAAAAACTGAACGGATTTTGTCATATATTTGAGCTTTACTTTTGTACATACATAGTTACCAAAAACAATAACAAAACAAACTTAATATATTTTTGTTGTAAATACCTGCTGAACGGTAAAGTATTTGTAGGTGTACGTAATAATAATTATTAAGGCTAACTAATAGCCAGAACAACGGCTGGAGGCTAGGCGTGTGTAAATAAGCACAAGTTACCGCTACCCCACGGCCCTGCCGTGTTCACACACTATAAAAGAACTTCTAATGGTCATCTAAATAGATATATTTTAAATCAGCACAGTCACGAAACGGTTTTATACGTAACAAATTATTAGTATTAGCACAGTATTATTATGTGAATATACTTACAAATCAGTTTGATGATTTAAAAAGACACTCCGACGAGTTTTTTTTTTCTTATCCTTAGGTTACTTCCCGACAAATACTATTATATTAGGATTTCCATTTAAGAAAAAATAGAACCTATTCTCCTGTTAAAATCATGATTCCTACGTAAGCGGGGTACCTGCGAATCATACTGAAAATGTATGTATGGTTTTTGCATTTAACAAAAAAAAAATTGTCTACACCTAATAACTTCTATGCTAATTGGGGAGAGAAAGAAGCTAGAAATCATTGCGCAACCAATCTGTACTACCTGTAGACGGCCCGTTTAAATTCTCTATAATGAAGTGCCGATTGGTGAACATGGTGTTCAAAAAGAGGTCACATAGGTAGATAATTATGTAATTGTTAAACTAATCATTAATAGATATTTCACTTTGAGACTCGTAAATTTACTATTCTCATGAGGATCTGATATATTTTGGCCACAAATGGGGCTCCAATATGATAATATTTCGTCGTTCCTGTCTCTGTACAAACTTAGTTTATAAATATTTTTTAAATTTTTTAACGATATATTTTAAATTAGCACTCGCGACAACTTAAATTTAATAAGGTTCGTATTATTATTTATTATAGCTAGTGTTTTGTTGTGCATTACTTTAAGATACTTAGATTTTATTGAATGTGAAATTGTAAACATATTTGGCTCTGCGTACATCTTATGAAATCCTCTTGGGTCGACCAAGAGCAAGTAGTTTAGTTTAAGGGTTTTTAATTTATTTGTTTCTTTATTTTATTATTCTAGTTATAGTTGCGTTTGTAGATCTGTGTTTTCTGCATGTGTGTGGATGCTGGATGGATATAAGGCTCATTAGTATATCTACTTAATCACTCAATTTCCTTCGGCCCCTTCGATTGGCACAGGCGTCTTTACTGCCTGGCATGCAACACAGTAATTAACTAAACGCTCGCACGGCGATGTTAAAGATAGACCAAAATTAGTTATTAGGTCAATATTTTGTTCTCGTTAATCAATATATTTACTCAAGTAGGTATATTCCAAAAAGGCGAGATTAACAATTGTTAAAATGAAACAACCAAGAAAATTATAAGACGTCGTTACAAATAATTAAAAAAAAAGAATGAACACGAAAAAAAATATATAGGTTTATAAGTTCAGTTTGAGTTCAATGGATTACCTAGTATAAGATTTAGTTTTGTTGTGGGCAGCGCGCAGACAAGCCGCTGCCTCCGTAAGGATGAACACCAATTAGCAAGTCGTAGTTGTTAATATCAAATATATCAGACGCATATTTTTCAGAGAAATACGATGTACATAAAAGTGAAAAATATGAACAGTAGTACTATACATACCTAATTTTAAAGTTTTGAACCTGCAGATTGGATATAGGAAAGTTATTTAATATTTGGTCGTTCCTTTGTCAGTGTTTAGTGCGGTCCTACGTATATGAGTCACCGGTCTCGCGTCGGGTCGTTTGTTTACCACTTCGGAAGTCGACTTTACTCACGAGTTGAACAATGCCAAGTGTCACATTACGAGTTTGCCATAGTTTCGACTTCATGGATGAATGTATGGATGAGTTGACAAAGGAACAGGATTGATTGTAAATACGAAACAGGAATGGCTATACATATTATTCAAAAGGCTATTGAACAGATTTATATTATTCAGTCATAATCTTACAGAGTTTGTAATATCAGAGACCGACTACTTTTGAGGGGGAGGGTGTAGAATTTCAGGAAACATCTAGCTATTAGTAGGATTTGTTGGATGGATCCAATGAAGCAATTAAGGCGATTATGTGTCAAAATAATTGGGTAATCAACCCTATGATGACAAACCGATTAAAGTCTGAAGGAAATTAGATAAAAGGCAGAAAAGAAGGACTAATTCAAAATACCTGCAGCACTGCTTAACCATCTCTGTACATACCACCTTTATTTGGATGTCAATCAGACAATTCAGGACTTGATAAAAAACCGGCCTAGTGCGAGTCGTATTCATACGCAGACAGGGTTCCGCAGCACCAAACAATATAAAAATAATAATTTTTGAAGGCTCATTCATATGCTGTATTGTATTAAATTCAACAGCAACTAAATTTGTTTTTCTTAGTATGTTAATGAAAAACAAAGTTACTGCTGCAGTTTTATGAAAAAGTCTCATGTCTCAAAAACTAAACATCAATTCTTCTTCAAACCAATTTTCGTTGAAAGTTTTTTTTACATTCTCAAATATTACAATTTTTCAGAATTTTCCTTCTCTTTAGAAATTAGAGGGGAGGGGGGGGGACACACACACATTTTACCTCTTTGGAAGTGTCTATCTTTCAAATTATAGACTTAAAAAAAATGGTTTTAGGAACCTCAATGTAATTTTTAAAGATTTTTCTATAGACATAAAAGGTAGATGAAAAAAAGAAATTGAATAAAGAGTTCCAGTTTCATGTATGTTGAGCCCATAATCTTTTAATTTTTGTATAAAAATCGTAAAGCGGTTCACAGAATACATCTACCTACGAAGCTTCAACAGTGTAGTCCTAATAGTTTCGGAATAAAGTGGCTGTGACAAACGGATGTACAGACAGACATGACAAATCTATTAGGGTTCCGGTTTTTGCCATTAGGCTACGGAACCCTAAAATCCAAGTCTAAAACCAATAAAGTAGTAGTAGAGTTCCATGTGAAAGGGCTCGACCGGGGAAGTACTACCACCACACCTATTTCTGCCAACAAATAGCATGGCTGTGTTCCAGTTCGAAGGGTGTGGGTGCCGATGAAATTACTGGCACATGAGACATTCTACCTCCGGCTCCAAGAATAGCAGCAGTGGTGCAGGTATTAACTGACGGAGTTACCACTTACCACCGTGTGGGCTGTCAGCCTGCTCGACATCTAAGGGGTTCCTTTCAGCAGTACCTAGGTATTGTTGAATTGGCACGTATATCTCGGAAACACTGGTGATGACAGGAAATATTGGCATGGGAAGATAATGATAAGTATAGGCAGATTAAATCTCTGGGGGTCTGATGATCTAGCGCCTCAACATCGAAAGCGACTAACAAAGTCAATAATACAGCTGCTTTATTGACTGTTCCCTTGCATTTCCAAAACCAAACATCAATTGTCCACATATCATTTGTGGTACTTGGAAAATCTCGTACTGCTTTATTTACATAACATAGATAAAAGGGTTGTAAGTAAGCTTCTTGGAAATACGACTTAGAAAGCGGGGTAATGGGGACGTAACCACTAACCACGCGGACGGAGTCGCGAGTGAGGCCTAGTAATAACATATTAAACAAAGGGGTAGCAAAAAAGTTGTCGGTAACTTCTGTTAGTAACAAAATCTGTAAGATTAGTTTATAAAATGTCTAATCATTAAGATGTACATACAATGAATCACTATAAGGAAACAGACACCAATTAGATAATAATTTACTGTACGGGGTACCAACACCCACTAGTTTTTAATACTTATTTATTAGAACTTTAATTTTAAGCTTGTCGGAGTGTTCGAAACTGTATTTATTTAGAGATGGCTGTACATACAAGAACGTTAAGCTGAAAGTTAGACATATTAACTGTGTTATAATAATCACATGTACTCGAATCGATGTATAATTGTTACTTTCTAGGACTGAAAACGTTTTATTTGTTAAATTGGTATAGACCTAATTAATTGCTATAGACCTTTTCGCTTTTGAAGTTATTTCTAAGTTTATGAGTTACTGAACCTATTGAAATGATCTTGTGATAAAATTACATATCCGTCTTGATCTTGATGTAATCGCGTCAATGAAAAATTGAATAAAGATCCATCGTTAAGCTGGTATTTAACCTACATGGTAACTATATTTCATCCGAATTTAATTAACCAGTATGACATAATTCTTATAATAGAATAAGGACTTAGTAAGTAAGAACAACTATATTAAGCTCATGTAATACCAATACTCGTAATAATATACCAATCATAGGTATCAATAGAATGTAATAACAGTAAGGTCGGTTCACACTTCACGGGGATAATATGATTCTGAACACAAACTGCGGCTGAATCTGAGATGTGGCCGTCTCCGTCGCGAAGGGTCCACTACACCCAGACACGTGAGGAATATTTTCCTCCATTGATTGTAAATAGACAATCTCAGTGACGCGTTAATTGACCTTCCACTATGAATTATGTTTAACTATTTTGATGTTTAATTATATAAACATATAATATGTGTAATAGCCGTAGATCATAAATATTGTCTCACTTCTGACCATTAACGTCTGCAAATCTTCCACCCGGCATGATAAAACAGATTAAAAAATCAAAATACTTCTTGATTGTACCAAAAACCTGGTATTAATCATATTAGAAAAGTTGTTAATAGGTTTGACTAACTCTTCAAAGTTAATATACTATACATTTTTCATAGTAATTGTTCACCTTGATACTTTATTCGGTTGGCTATTACCTAATTACTGCGACTAATTGAAAGTTCTTTAAAGGCTGTTGAGATTACAAGTATCAGTCTTTAAAAAGAGTACCGCGAATATGATAATCAACGTAGGCTAACAGAACCTAATGAAATTAACGACGTAAACTCTTCTAGAATGTAAGAGATTTTATTATTATTAGTTTTTTAAATATTTTTTTTAGGATTAGGAACTTAGAGAGATCTCAATATTCCTTTTATGCCTTGTTCTTCAAGGGAAGAAAGGAAGCTTGAGAAATATGCAAAGAGTTGAGGTGAAGCTACGTATGTAAATCCTTGGAGTGCACGAGTTGGGAGCGTCACATAATTTATTGACAGGGCGTAGCCCGGTCTGATCCATCCGCCGGTTTTTGCGGCGCACCCACACTCCGCAGCCACTCGCGGCGTTCCGCTGCGCTCACATCCGACATCCGAGCTATGTCTCCGGCACACTCAACAATTTATAGCGGGTTATCAAATTATCCTCATCAAAGACTAAACCGCTTCTTGCAAATTCCAGGGGCTACACCCTCATTTGTTTTCTTAACAGATTTTCGATAAGCATCTTTCATTTTATTCGTTGAGAAAGGCGGACTAAAATAAAAACATAAAAAGTCAATTGAGCTAAGCTGAATTCCGAAAAAGGTCATTACACAAAAAGAGTATTTCATTGGCGAGATAGGCTCACTTACTAAATTGTTTAGGGCATGCACCATCAGGTAGAGGGCAGTAAAGGGATGTAGAAACCAAAAACAAGTACATAAATAAGCCGTTTATTTGTAATCGTCTCAACAACCGTCGTAAAAACGAATATAGCACCTTTGGTAATAGTAACAAAGTAGTGAAAATTTATTGGTTTATCCGTAAGTAAGAAATCGAAAAGAAAACGGAGAAAGTTACCAAAATACGAGGATTCAGTATTCGGCTTGAGCTCGTACGTCATCTAAACCATTCGATTCACTTAACATTACATGTTACGAGTACATTACTTTGACACGGCTGTGTAAGCGCAGCTTTGTATAAGGGTAGACGTAGTCGGTTGGTATGAAATTTCTTTGAATATTATTATTTTTTAAGTTATTTTTAATTTTGCTGCCGTAACTTTAATGGTACTTTGTAAAAGGATGTCTAATAACTGCGTGTGCCACACATGAGGGCGGAACTTGTTATCTAGGAAGGGACAAAGAAGCAATAAAAAACAAGAAATAATTATTTTTGCAGGTCGTGGGGAGAAAGTATTGTAATTATGCGGGACGCTTTGTTAGGATTAGAGAACGATACAACTTTATTTTATACATTATGTATAATGATCTGAATCAATGATGATGACAACTAAATAACAGGAAGATAACAATGAATTATAAAAGTGTGGGAAAATAAACGGATCGAGTAAAATAGCGCCTACCGTATTATAACGATGAGATTTGAGATTTCCGAAGGACCCTTTCTTTCGATTAAGTCGTATTATTTTTTTCTCATATAAAAATTGCGGGGTGGAAGATTAGTAAGATGTTTCTGTAGCTGTATGTACCAAACTGGGCGTTTTATCGTCCCAGCTATTTATTATTATCAATGTTTACCCAATTATCAACAAAAATACATTAAAAAATCAACAAAAAAAAAAATCCGGTAGCTGTAACCACGTCGTGTCCGTCCTTAGACGGGAGTAGTATTTAATATCTCTAGTTATGTATTAATTATAATCTAAGTAGAAAGGTATCAATCATATAAGATACCTTTCATTTTTATTAATGTCCGATATAACCGATTTTTGTATGTAATCAATAACCACATGTTTGGTGTCAAATATATTCTGAATAGCAGTAGGACAGGCAAAAGCTGAGAAATAATTTGAGCCCAAAATACTTGAATTGTTTCAAAACTAAACAACTAGAATTTTAGCTTAACCATTTTCAGACGAGCAGTTTTTTAATTGTTAGACATGCTAAAACATTAACAATGTTGGAAAAAAACCCTTACGATTTCGAATAAAATTCTAATCTTATGTATTCATGTCAGATCTATAATTATGAATTTTAAGCCTACCAACATGATTATTTTTAGACGTTAATATCTTATTCACCATTTGAGCTATAAATAAGAAATTTAGGTTTCTAGCTAATCTAAGGGGTTCTTATGGGCTGCGGGACCGTTCGAAAGAGATACCGTGGCCCTGGAATACAAAGGGCAAAGAAGGAACATGGATGGGTTTTCATTGTCATTTGACGATTTCCAATCCGAAAAAAAAAAAAGAAAAAAAAGGGGTTCTTATGAACAAACCAAATTTCATGTGTTTATGTTAAATAGTGTTTGAATTCGTTTGGTTGATTTGAAGGTTCGTGTATTATAACACACGGCTGCTGCGTCACCAGTTCCTTCTTGGGTTAAACTTGGTTTGAAGTACACCAAAATGGTACTCTAACTCACACAATTTTCAGTACATAGATAGGCTACGTAAGCCACATGCGACATGCCTGTGAAATAGACAGCGAACACACGAACGGGTGACTAATTCTGTCCTATTTGCAAATGTTATAAAACAATCGCAAATATGACAGAAATAGTCACTGTTGCCATATAAATCCCATCAAATTACAACTGACAGAACCATAGACACAATAGGCTAGAGTACTGCTATATACTAAATGTTTATGTGTCCACTTGTACTTTTACAGAGCACACGGACCAGTGGGGACTAAATCTGTCATTTTTACGAATGTTACAAAACATTCGCAAATATAACAGAAATAGCCACCGTTGCCAAATAAATTACATAAAATGAATCACAGAGCGGGATTATGTTTTAAAGACCTAATATTTTTAGCCAAAATTAGCACGTCTGATAAATATTAATATAATACTGATATATTTAGCAAGTCTCGTATAAGGTTCTTTTCGAAAATAGAAATTAACCTGTCAAAAGATAAACTGGCTGATAGATAACTCTTTGTTGGAAAAAAAAAAAAAAAAAGCTATCAAAACAATGTTACTGTTGTCTGACAATAGTTTCATCAACAACTCAATTTTCTAAGGCTTAAAATTCTAAGAAATAAATCGTGTTGAATCGAGCTAAGTCTCTATGTCGGTGAGCTTTCCAGAAGACCAAGGTATTTGATCATAGAAGGCAGCCTAAAAGATCGAAAGATTTACATGACAAAACAAATCTGAAAAGAACAGGTCGACACAATTCCATCAGTAAGAAAGATTTACTGCAAACGGTCTCTCACTTGGTCAGATAGGCAGTCGCTCCATGTAAAATACAGGTATTCAGCTGCATCCGGTTAGACTGGAAGCCGACCCCAATATAGTTGAGAAAAGGCTAGGCAGATGATGATGGTCTCTCACTTTTGCCATTAGTTCAATCCACGGTCGGCAGCGAGACTGCGTAGCATGTCATCGCCTCTTTTAAAGTCACGGTGACACGTGTTCATGAGGGGACGGAGAGAGAGAGCATAACTCTCAGGCCACTATGCTCAGTAAGGCAGTCGGGCATCGAAAGACCTCCGACCACTGCAAGGATGGGACTGTGGGCGGAAACATGAGGCAGTTTTGTCCCACGACTAGAAAAAGTGACGAATTCCACGAGCACTAGAGAATGTGCCGTGATGAGGGCTGCTAAAACTTGGCAGGCCGATACTTGCTGAGGAGGAAAAGACTCTCGGCTGCAGCAAGAGCATGGTATCAGATCCGTATAGGGAGTCCACAGAAAAGGTCATTAATATATAACAAAAGGTGAGACGGATCTGAAAGCAGACCTGAAATACCAGGTCGGCTGGTAGCTCAATATTTACTATGATATTTTTTTTTCTCAGCTTTTACCAGTCTGATTTTAGAAATTACTCGTTGTAAACCTAATAAATTACGTTTATATCTTTGCATGCACCAAACTGAATGTCCTGCTGAATGTAATCTCCTATTTATGAACTAATAAAGAATTTTTCTTCGTATTACTGGTTTTATTGAGACACAAAACAAAACAATTAAGTCCCTGGGTCAGTTTATGTAACACATTTACACGGAGAGCTCATATTGTACGAGCAGTACATAAACATACATATGTCTACATCCCTACATCTTAAAGTTTTTACGTATTCTTAACTAGGCAAACAGATTATTGACAGTTGTAAAGAATAAAGGCATGTCATGTCTTTGAGGATATAAAATTCAGATCTTATCAAGCATAGACAGAACATTTATTTCTTAGAGTCTTAAAGGTAGGTACAGCTAGATACTTTAGTAATACAATTCACTAGTTGACTGTGTCGTTGGTCGTTAGCGCTATTGCCAAGCATGGGGACCTGGGTACGGTGCCCAGGTCGAGCAGTGTTATTACGTCTTTTCGTCAGGAATTTCTCAGTAGCAGCCACGGTGTTGTCTGCTTTGGAGCCGGTTG
Source organism: Noctua janthe (assembly GCA_910589295.1). Taxonomy (NCBI): domain Eukaryota; kingdom Metazoa; phylum Arthropoda; class Insecta; order Lepidoptera; family Noctuidae; genus Noctua; species Noctua janthe. Next base: position 13,209,453 of record OU342552.1, read on the forward strand.
ATGGCAATAGGTTCGCCTCCTATTACATGGGACTAAAAAACGTAACTGGAGAATTTTGACTAGGGTAGGTAGGTTTACCTCTGCCAAATCCTTCGGAAATGATAGGGGTGATGTTATGTACCTATGACCATCCATTTATATAAAGGTTATAATAATATACCAACATCTAACTAGAAACCAGTCACCCAGTCAAGTAGGCAAAGCTGATAGCCCAGTGTACGCCGGACGTACTTAAGTCGCGTCACTTGTGAAGGCTCTTTAAATGCACCCCTTACCATTTATTGTGCAAACAACAACGTACATGAGGGTGAGGGCTTGGCAATACAGCTCAACATAGTAATTTTATGATGTCAGTTAAACAGCTAGAAACATTTTATAACAAAATGTTAGGTTTCCTGAGCATCAATGTAATAGATAGAAGAACATAGAAGACAAAACGGCACCTATTAATTTCCATTGACAACAAACCACAAAGGTAGAGGAGTGATTGTGAGGTACATCAAAGTCATGTAAAAAGGCGACGTTCTGCCGCCTAAACTAGGCCGGAAGCCTGTGTTTTAGGAGCCAAAGTTCCTTCATATCAATGGTACAGAACTGACTAAGGACAACTCACTCGCATATAGTTATACACTGCACATGATTGGCATCACTTCACCTAATTTTTCTAGCTTATCGATCCAAGGCTATACCGTACCTATGTGAATAGTTGTGCGTCGTAATATATACATTTATATATGGTATAGTGTACAACACTATTTTTAGTATATGCGAAACCTGAATATAGTTGATTCAGAATAAGTAACTGAATCGATTCCAATAATTTTTAAACCATGTCTTATTTTGTCCCAAAAATATTTAAAAAAGGCCTTTTTAAAATATTTTACAAGTTGGACACCGAGCGACACTAAGTACCTATCGCAATCATTTAGGTACCTACTGCCAAATTATTATTATCAATGACCTAAAGACGCCGGAGGTATCCGCGCGGCGGCGCCGCGTTGTGACCACGTTTTTGTGCGGACAACCAGGTAACAGAACAAGCTTATAACTTTGTGATTTTTCATGATACAGATTTGAAATTTTGTACATAAATTCTTTACAAAAAATACTAGACACGTGTTTCAGGTTTCGCATAAACTAAAACTTATGTTTTATATGTATGTATATAGCATAGTATGGAGTTTCATAGAAATAATCCCGAAACGCTCGATTTGAGCCGATGCAGATCCTGTGTAGTGCTTATAACTGCGTTGATAAGTTTATTTAGGTATCCAGTAAGTTGGTAGCAGTTGATTAAACATTTAATAGCTCGCAGATATTATTCTAATTAGAGGAACAATACAACCCACTCGCAAACAACCCGATTTATGTATATCGTGAAAGTTGTGGGACATTTTGGCACATGGTTGGCACCACTGACGGCTGTGGCGGAATAGCGGCAGCCAACTAATACGGGACGATTTACTATTGTGAAAATTGTGTAACAATAGGAATGGAAAATACAATTTTCTTGTAATAATAGCTAATATAACTTAACTAGTAGTTGGACGCATTTTTGTTTTCTGTGAATGTCCGAAATTAGTTAATAGGTCTAAGCCAGAAAGAGTTTCATTAATTTACTGGATCTGGACTTACAGCTGTGAATGTCAACATACCCCAAGTCTCTGAATCTTACATTCAGCGATTTACAAAGTATGTGAACATTTACACACGTTAGAAGACTGCTAGATCATCTTTGTGATGTGCAGAGTTCGGAATAGGTAGAGTTTAATTACCAAAATTTCTATGAAGTAAGTACCGTAGAAGTGCTGGTATACATGCCTATTACAGGTATACGCAGCATTCACCATAGGACAACAACATAGTGGTCTCAAATATTAACAATAAAATGGCTTAATAGCCAATAGCCTCGACCAACATCTGAGGAGGCTCTCGCTTGGAAGCTGGATCAAGGGCTTGATTTAGAAAGCAGTACTTCTGGACACGACGCGTATCGTTAGGAGGTTCCTCTCTCAAGAGCCCTGACCACCGGTATTTCGGACCCTGGTTCCCGATACCGGTGGGCTACTATTTTTTATATTTTTAAATGTTTTTTTATATTACTTTGTATAGAAATATTTAAAAATGTAAATTATATGTATAAAAATAAATAAAGGAAATAATACTATATATTTTTTTTGTTTTTAAAAATATTTAAAAACGTTAATAATTTGTAAAAATATAAATAAAGGAAAATAATACAATTTGAACACAATAAAATTTTGACATAAAACTAAATGAAATGATATGAATTATGATGATATTATGTAATGTCAGATCTAAATATTTTCATTTATTAACTACTTGGGCAGTTGCAAATGTATTGCACTGACAGAAATTAGTTGTTTAAAGGCAAGTTAGTGCACTCCCCTACCTCACTCGTTCTTCCTTGAAGTAAATGACGTGTGAGGAATAAACTCTACCTATTCCGATCTCTGGTGAAATGGTCTAGCCTAGTAAATATGAGATTTTATTTGTGTTGAAGGCAGTGCACCGACACCCTATGTGTTTTGTGTTACACCTACATTCGCCACGTATGTATATCTAACTCTTATTTACTCCATGTATAACTGGCTATTAATATATAATTACCATATAAGACAGAACATAAAAAACAGAACCCACCTAAAACATTTCCATGTAAAATGTTGCCAAGACCATATGGCTCATCTTGTTTTTTTTTTCGAGAAATAAACACTTTTTAATTGTCAAAAAGTTATCAGATCTCATTTAGAGCCAAGCTTTTAACTCTACACGCCCTATCTCTACATGCCCTAACTACACAAACTCTACACCTTAGTCAAAATATGTGGCTTGGCCTTTTCCTTACTACAAGAACTATTGTATACCAGAAAAGTTATGAACAGTGAATACATTTTTCACCTTACGCCCATGTGACGGTAGCAAAACGGTCTCGTCTGGGCAACATTTTACATGAAAATGGTTTTGGTGGGATCACTACTTTTTGTAAGTTGCTGACAATATTTTTTTTATTTTGTTGTCCCTCTGACTTCGGGCGTAATCGGCAATAATCGTCTCTATTCGGACGGCAAGCTTGCGCCGAGCTATATTTGCTTCATCATCAATCACAGCGAGTACACATTAGGCATTTTGCGCGCACTTCATTCCATCCCCTAATTTAAAGGGGGTGATTTACTAAAAATCCTAAAATATGTATGTATTTTATTATGGAGTCCCTATATCAGTTTTCAGACCTCTAGCATCAAAATTTGCGGAAGTTTCGCACAAACTTCTATCCGCTAGTTTAAGGGGTTGGGGGTTAAAAGTTCCAAGTCTTAGATTTTTTTTGTTGTTTGTGTACTAATACTAGCTAAAGTACCAAATTTTAGCTTTCTAGGACTTCAGCAAGTGCCCTAAGAATGTTGATGATCGTCAGTGAGTGTGACGAAATCAAGGATTTTAGATATCAATAAAATCTAAAGCATAAGAACTATGCAATTAAAACTTTATTTGTTAATAAATCCACTATTGATATCATATTCCGAGAATTTTGTTTATCTGGTATAATCCAAACCCCAGTTATGAAAAAAAAAGGTAAAAAAAACGACGAAGCGCTTCGCGAAAAAGTAGGTAGTGCCCTTGCACTTCACTTGGCTCGTCTTGGCGGGGGCACTGCCGTGCCCCCAGATTCAAGATTATCGGCATACCTTGCTATCCATAACCACATATGCACTACACGGAACGCTTACAATTTGCGGTTTCCGACCAAGCATTGGTCCAACATTGGTCCTGGTACTCAGTCGTCGTATCCAAAGGTTGGTTTCAACGACTGAGTACCAGTTTTCGGTCATTGCTCTATGTCTTGGGTTCGATCCTCAGGTCGGGCAATATTTGATTTTATTATCAGTAATTTCTTATCAGCTCAGTTTTGACTTGCCCGCTTGATAGTCTATTTCCATCCGCTCCCGAATACATGGGCTTACGTAAACATAACTGGCTGAACCATACCACTTCCTCTTCCTCTGCCTATATTTAAAAAAGTGATATTTGCATTTTGGTTTGCGCTGAGACCAAGGTTTGATTAGCGGAAAGGAATATGAAACGATTTGCTGATGGGATATCTGAGGGGTTTTGAAGGCACTGAATATGGAATAGGTTCGACTAAATTGCTGCATTTCTATATCTAAGAAACTTTTACAATTGCAATAATCGTGTTTTTTTTACTACGCCTGCATTTTTATCTTATTACTACGTTACATCATTCAGTTTTAGATTTTCAGCATTATACTCCTTGAAACGACTGCAGTAAATGTTCTCATGACAACATGACCACAGTAGCACAAGACACAAACGATCTGTGTTTCATGAAGTTTTATCTTAGCTGCGTTGCCAAGCAACGATGATCGAATTCTGACCCTCAAATAAGGAAGAAGATAAATTGTATGTCAAGTTAGCCTATCGTTACTGTTGAATATAGGCTTTCCGAGTTGTTGCAGATCGTCCGAATTCGATACTACGTATATTATATGTTACGGCTAAAAGCGAAGTAAGGATACACCTAGTTCTAGCCGGCTATACCTAGGTGCGGTCGGTAACAGGTGTATCCTTTTTATTGCTAGGACACACCGACCAAATGGATTAGGTTAGGTTAGAACTGTGACCAGCGGCCGGCGAGCACTACATTCAAATTGGTTGCATCAAAAAGAGTTTACAAAGAGTTTGGGTAATACTAAGTTTACCCGGTTAAACCTAGGTTTACTTTTTCATCTAGCATTACTGCCTGTTACGCACAAGGAGTGACTAAGTTAAGATTAACTTAGTCACTCCTTGTGCATCGTCCACAAGCATACACGCACACCAGTTGCAATCTTCAGATCAGATCTTTCTGAAGAACATCATCAAAAGTTCCTTGTAAGGTATTCACGGAAAATCAGCGATAATTAAGCATAACAATATTGTGTTATCATTGTATTCTCTAAATCGAATGACGGTAACAGAGACAACATTACATTTTAATTATGTTTAGTGCTAATTATATTTAGCGGCTCGTCGCGAGAGCTCAATTGTATTTCAAAAGTACAAGTAATCTACCTACGTTGTTACATATGTTAATCCGTTGCCAGGCTCCTGAATAATTGACTTGACCTTTGTATTCGGACAGATTAGGAAGATAAAAATTTAATCTGCATTATTTACCCGATTTTCATAATTATTTAATATTTAAAATGTCAACATTGTAATGTCACATTGAAATTCGATAGATCCTCCATTATTTTAGCGTGGGTGTTCTAAATTTATACTTTCCATTAAAAATTATTGGGAAATAATTTTGACCGTAGGTATGAATGGTTTTATTTATTGAACTTTGTGTTACCAAATATTGAACAAAATTTTCAAATAGATACGAATAGAGTGGCTCATGTATGGTGCATAGGATTTGAATAATGGAAATGAAATTAAAAAACGGCCGGATTTCCGTAGATTTGCTTTAAAGCGCTTTGCCGCTGATAGTGTGTGTGTGGTTGGATTAGAAAACTTTTAAATAAATTAATGTTTTAGACTAGCGTCTAATGGTCAGTATTGGGGGTAAAAGCAGTGATAATGGGTTGAGTTGTAAGTAGCAATCTGTATTTATGTTTCCGTTGTAAATTGGTATTGGCTGCTGGATTCGGCAGAAAACAGGTGAGTCGTTAGGTTGTGTTACCGAGTGAAATTCCTATAGAAAATACTTGCGGTAGATAGTTTTCAGACAGAAGGGGTCGTCAACGCTTGCTTAAGCAAGTTCAGTACGAGCCAAGAGATCTATATCCTGTTATTTATAACAGACTAACCTAACCTAACAGTAATACGTTTTTCTTCATACAAGCAGTAGTTATAGTCACCCAGTTAAGACTGGCTGGTCCTGTTCCCTGCTACAGCCTCCAGCATTAGCCCCGTAGGTACAACAATATCTGTAATCCGATGAAGCGGTGACGAGCAGGCGTCAGGCGCGTTTCAGGCTCAAGGCTATTAGCATAACGACCAACTAACGACGAAGGCGAAGCGAACGCGAGTGTACGCGGAGCTAACACGTGATTAAACTTCTTCGATGAATAGTGTCGCGATTGTAATGGGCTCGTTATGTGCGCTAATATTGATATCGTTTGCGATTTTAGTGATGTTGTAGTTACTGGTTAGGGGTATGTAGTCTAACTAAAGGCACATACTAATTATACTACCCACATTCATAAACTTATGCTTATTTGCTATGGTGGCAAGCAGAAATTACAGGACGCCACCTGCTACGATCCTTACATACATACATACATAACATCACGCCTGTAATCCCCGAAGGGTTAAGCATAGGTGTACCTATATACAACATGTAACATAATTAACGCACATCCTGAAATTAGTTTGTTCAGAATCGTTTACTGAATCGATTTCTATAATTTTTATTATAGGTATTTTTTTTTCCCAAAAATAATTAAAACTACGTAAATTACAGTAAAAACTCGTTAACTCGTTTCGAACGCGAGCGAATACCTACTAGGCTAACAAGACCCTCATACCTACGTGTGCGACTGTCTGCGTTCGTGGATTTGTACTGTGACCACAACATTCTTCCGGAATTAGTATAACTAAATCAATCAATAATCAATGCTCATATATGTTTAACTAAACATTCAGTGTATGTATTATGATTATAACATAATATACTAATTGGGGTGTCTGAGGGTGTGCGTTAATTACGTTACATGTTGTATATACAACACCCACATTTCGCCAGTTATGTTTAAGTCCCATGTAATAGCGGGTGAGCCTATTGCCAACAACCGGTCACAAACCAAGACTCCGTGACTGCTACTGAGAAATTCTTGACGGAAAAACCCAATAACAATTTGCCCGACCCGGGAATAGAACCCTGGACCTCATGTTCAGCAGTTACCAGATTGTTTGTCGATCATCGTCAGACCCTTACATACCCACTCTCTTTGCCTCTTCCACGTTCATAGAGCTGGTCATACACACACGCCAGTTGCGAGTACTACGCAGGAGCCTACCTATTACAGCATAAACTTCTTCGATGGAATAGTGTCGCGATTGTAACATTGACATCTTTGTCGGTAAGTCGTGCGTTAGAGATGTTGTAGTCGACTGGTCTAAGCAGAGTCTAGAGATAAATACGTACGTTTATTTAAGCAAGAAAGTAATATGTATTTGCAAGAAATATGGTACAATTAAGTCTTAAAGGTATTATGGTTTCACACATTTCACTTAGGTACTCTATTCAGCATACAAACTTATAATAAAATATTTAAACACCGCGCACACGATTTTTTTTGTGCTGTGTTTTTTCTTTAGCCTTGAATTGAAAGACCTATTACTACAATTAACCTCGTATTTTTGGTAGGTAGTTTAGGTATCTAGTATTTATTTATTTTATTTATTTCAGGCTACAATGGCCCATAGATATAAACCTTATCAACTAACATATACGAGTACAAATAAAGTAAATAGAGAGTGGTGTTATTGCTTTTTGAAAGACCTTTAGACGAACAGTAATAATAATCTCCCTAGCCTTTTCACCACTTTGGGGGTTGGTTTCCAGTCTAATCGGATGCAACTGAATACCTGTGCAGGTATTACATGGAGAGACGGCCTCCCTCACTTCCAAAACCTAACAAAAAGAAAGACCAACAATATTAAATGTGACGAACAGACAGAATATGCTTTATCTGTACATCATACAAGTCTAATTTATAAAGCTAAAAACACCTCACTCGCTAGTTGCAGTTTAGTGAGGAAAATTTCAAAATATTTTATTTTAGTATCTCTCGCTTGATTTTATTCACGCAAAAACATGGCTTCGTGCAGTTTTTACTGTTGCTTCGCTTCGCTTGCTCGTCAAAGGACTTTTTTTAGATCCTTTGCTGCCTTAAATGTCTGAAAATTCTCCTTGCACAACTTAAAAAAGGTATTGAGAAATTCCAGCAGTTGATTTTTCACTAGGTTGCAATAGCGATCGATTACTTGAATGTTCATTTTGAAATCATGTTCCCAACTTCCCAACTCATATCGAGATCCGGCCGGACGATTGGGCTTAAAACTATGATTACCTACTTAACTATTGGTGGTTGCCATGTCATCGGACTAATTTAGACAAATGCTGATATTTGCTTATCGAGCTAGTAGCTACCTATTTTCAAATATTAGACCTAAACTACATACAGCCAGAGATTAGATTTGTAATATTAATGTTAGAACTGATGTTAAACTCAGAAACTTTCTATGTATTAGACACTAGTTTCAGGTTAACAAGAAGTAAGCAAGAGTTTGTATGTTTCGTTCTACGCAACATTTCAGCGTGAAACCTCCAAAAAACGAAAAGAATTTTTAGTATTTCCACACGAATTATCAATATTTATTTATTTATGAACTATGGAAGACAAGACTTACAGCTAAACAAAACTGAATAAAAAATAGTAAGTTTAACTGACAGCCAATTACAAGTCTTCACTTATAAAAACAGACTGGTAATGATGGTGTGTGAAATAGAGAAAACAATTTGTATTACGAATAAAAATATATAGTAAATAAAAGTAGGTATAATAAAAATCAATCATCACGGGCCCAAGTCTGCTATTTTTATAAATTCGTCATTCCAACGCGATCCCATTGTCATTTAGCAAAAAGTTTGTAATCTGCTAAATTCATAATGGTTGATCATTGGTCGGTCAATGGTCTCGTAATAGAATTGTATTATAATGACATTGTCGTATTGCCATTATTATAAAACCCGTTAGTAGAAATGATTTTCAAAAAATTACCACTAAAGAACATTTATTCAGGCCAGATTTAATTTATATATATTTTTACATATTATTTATTATTTATCAGATTACCATTCTATGCTATTTCTTTCAATGGAGTGTCAGTGGTTGACCATTGGAAAGTCATAATGACGCCATTATATGTATGTATTAGCAGATTACCAAACTTGTCATAATCAACAATTATGAAATCAATGATAGACCATTCTGACACAATTGTAATAGCAGACTTGAGGCCCAGGCAGTAGCTTTTTCGTTCCTTAGGTGTACCTAAGACGCCTTGGATGGTTTCCTCGCGAATTCGCGAGAAGAAGCACACCATCGTGAAAATTGCAAGGAATGGGGGAGGCCTTTGCTCAGAAGTGGGATAATACGGACTAACAAAAAAAAGGTGCACTCAGCTTCCTTCATCTTTTCCGTCAACGTTTATAATTCTCTACTGATCGTCATCTTAGAGGTTATTTTAATTATTGACTTGTAATCATTCACACAGCTTATTAAATATACATTAATTATATTTATTATTAATAAGTATTGACCGTCGTTCTTTCTTATAGCGAAAAACTCATTTACATGTTCACACTGAAATAATATTCTATAAGATAAGAAATCAAAATGTTGATTTAATTTTTGTTGGTACGGCGCCGTGGCATGAATCTCCGAACGGCACAAGCTGAGGGACATCAGAATATGTGTAGTAGCTGCTTCGAGTAGCCTTTGTTGTTCAACAAATACTGCTTTGTTGGTTTAGTGGTCGCTAGCGCAAAACTACTGGGCATGAGTCCTGGATTTGATTCCCAATTCGGGCAAAGTGTTAAGTATTGGGTTTTTGCGTCAGACTGTCTCAGTAGCAGAGATGAAATTTGGATTTGTGCCTGGTTGATAGCAATAGACTGGGCCTCTATTACATGGGACTTAAACACCAAACAGCGAAATTTGGATGTACACTCACATACCTCTGCTTAACCCTTCGGGAAATATAGACGTGATGTTAAATACTGCTAAATCGAAGGTGCCAACCCGAACAAATGAGTACCATCCCTTAGGTACATTCTATAATATAATATGTAGGTCAACAAACAAGTGAAACACGGCTCGAAGACAGCAAATACTCCGCACATGTATATGTAACAGTGGTGACCCATATGTGAGTCAAACACAGAACTACTAACCACAGGGTAGTTAGCATGTACATTGTTCAACCAACAGTTTGTATCACAACGACAAACAATATCCTGAAGAAATGTAGTAGAAAAAAAAACGCAACTCGAGAGATATACTTACCTAATTTACCTGTCTATGCTCCTAATAAATATATCTATCTACTGCTAAACATCTTTAAATAGTAAAAAATTGCTAACGAGTCGGACTCGCATAAAAAGGTTTCCGTAACACGGAACAATATATTTAAATTTATTGTTCATCCTAACTAATCCTAATCCTAACTTCCTAACTAATATTAGAAATGCGAAAGCAAGTTTGTTTGTTACCTTTTCACGCCTAAACCACTGAACCCATCATTCTGTTGCATATACGTTATCAGGTGTACAGAAACGGACATAGGGTACCTCTCATCCCGAAGTGCTGTTCCCGAGGAAAACAATAATATATAATACGTTCTTATAATAATAGATGGCGCCACGTATCTTTCGAATAATGATTGATTTAAATTATTACAAGCAGAGTACAAACCGAATTGATTGTCAAAATCTAAAATAACGCGAGCGAAGCCGCGGTCAAAAGCTAGTATGTAATATTATATGTTAATGAAAACAACGTTTCTAAAAAATATCAAAAATATCTTTTCAACCATCAACTTAGGAACAAAAGTAATTTAGAAACAACGATATCATTTTTCGAGAGCTGTCGATGACCCCCACTTTTGTGTAGTGGTTCATAGAAGACAGCTACTCTCCTTTCAACTGTGTGGTGCCAACAGTCTTGGAGTACTTAAAATGGCTGTTACATAAGGACGGACGGGACGCATCTATAATGGTTCCCTTTTTCCATTTGGCTGCGGAATTCTAAAATAAAGTCACTTTGGTGTATTCCGGTGCCGTGATTCTGAAGGAATTAACACTACCAGTACCAATTAGAGTCGGTAAGTTTTATGTGCATTGGTACATCGATACTTAGTTGAGTCGCAATAGCCGCGAAAACCAAAGGCGGGTTGCTAATCTTATACATAAATGTGTATTATCATCATCATCTGCCTAGCCTTATTCCAACAATACTGGGGTCGGCTTCCAATCTAACCGGATGCAGCTGAATACCAGTATTTTACATGGAGAGACTGCCTAAAAAAAAAAGAATGTATAATAATGCGTATAAATATTATATTAAAATTCTAATATTTCTACACCGGCAACGGTAGTATATACGTGAACTAATATAAATTGTAAGATCTTTACCTACCGTAAAGTATACTCAGAAATAAATGATATTCTATTCTATTCTATATTCTATAAAAAAAAATATTTGTTTGTTTGTTCGTATTTTGACCAAAACTAGCCCAAACTTTGTTAACTTATTGCTAGCACTTGCGCGAAGGTTATAATAGGCATACTACAATCAACTTGAAAAAAAATGCGGTCAGAACCGCCGGCGGAAACTAGTAAGTATAAAATCTATGCTCTAGGTCTACAGTAACTTAAAGTTGGGATTCTTCTTCTTCGTATCACTGGCACGCCTTTTATATTAATAATGTTGAAGGAGAATGAAAACTTCTTGAAGAATTTTTCAGTCGTATTCAATCAATACGGTCTGAGAATCCAGCTCCATGTCGAACACAGTGAGCAGCCAAACGATTGCACGCCAACTACTCCAGACAATTGGGCCACTGCTTCAGGGGAACTAATCGGCCTTAACTTTCAAAATGCCTCAAGCACTCGACTTGCCACTGCATAATGCAGTCCTCTGAACAGCCCTCTACTCACTTCGCTAATTTGATTAACGGAATGTTCTGTTCTAATGTACTTGAGTGTAATCTGATCCTATGAGCTGATGATTGTTCCATTGTGAGTTTGTGACTGAAGAAGTTGCGCTGCGGGCAGAGAGGTCCTATCTTGGTGTTTGAGTAACACCTACTCAATAGAAGAGTGGTTGTGTGTCTCTTTTCCTGTTAGAAATGGAAAATAAATACTTAGCCTTTTTTGCTTTCAGACAGAAATGCCAGAATTGAGTTTACAGGTAGTGTTTTTCACATTCACAATTCCGTTCACGAAATAGACGTTTGAGACTTGAACTTATTTGCGACAGTTAAAGGAAGTTAATAATATGTACTTTAAATAGACTTCAATGTTACTCCCAGCCTGTTTTATGAACTCAGTGCTCTCCGCCCGCTCTTATATTTTGAAAATAGCGACACAGTAAATATTTTTATATCTGCTTAAATATTTCTTAAATGAGGCTTTATGGGACTTTGACAATCGAATTTGGATCCATAAATAAACAAAAATGTCAATGTCTAACATCAGTTTTATAACCTATTAACCTTAGAAAAAAGAAAATCAAATGCTTTTAGTAAAACGTGGTGTTTTGAGACCTCAAAATTGCGTGAGTGCTAATCTAGTTTGTGAGCATGTTCGCTGGCGGCAACAGGATCAGACATGCTTTCCACCGATGTGCCCCCCGACCTACTTCCCCTGCCACCCGCCGTGCCCACTCGTGCTCTATCCTCCCTTCTACTGTTGTCCAAGAACCCAATACCAGGTGAACTGGGTTTACATCAACGACGTTCCTCCAAAGACCGGTTTTGTAGACTTCGTCGAACGGATTGCACAAACTGTGTTTTGGACGGAGATCTTACGAGGTGAGTTTACTTTGGTTTCTTTTAAATGACAATTTCAAATGAATTTAAGGAACCAACTCTGAATTATTGAAACAGGAGCACCGGTTTGCAACCACATAAAGATGCAATGCTTAGGTACTTGATTCTTGTTGAAATTGTATGAAACAGCTGTTGTAATATAACCTATAATTGGTATTTATGTTAACGGAAAAGTATGTAATCCGTCACTGTATACTATTCCTAGGAAATGTATACAATTCCTAAAATAGTTAGGAAATCCCCTTCGGCCGCCATCGAAACTGCTGGTTCGTAACTAGTTTAGAAGGAGGAAAAAATTATCTTTGTTCGAAACCAGTTTCGACCCAAGAATTATATTTCTTTTTACGAAGCCAATGATATATATTGTAATATGCACTTTTTCTAGGAAATCCATACATTTCCTAAAGAGCGTTCGGAAATGTATTACATTCTAGATGTTTTAAGTACAGCGGGGATAGTGGTGCGAGGGGCACCTATACACAGTCGTGTCGAGAGCGTCTATCATACTCCTATTTTTTATGTTACCCTAATACACTACACAGCACACCATCATAAACAAGGCATTGTGGCAAGGAAAACTTAGGATGCAAGAGCGAGCGAAGCGAGCTCAGGACTTTGGGCACCCTGTAGGCAGAAATAGGATCCCTGTGTAGCGGGGCCACGTCGACTACGCCTTATTATCACATTTTGATATTTACCAGTTTATTTTATTCGTTTTTTAAATATTGCATTCACAGAGAGCATTCGTTTCTTTATACAATTACAAATGTCATCGCGGAATTCTTTACAATTCATACATTTAAATACATACATTTTACAGGAAATGTGTGTATTAAAGAAATCTTTGAGACATGATTTTACACATTTCCTATGTAGGCTCGGAATTGTATATATTTCCTAGGAATTGTGTACAATTCTATTCAATGCCTTAGGTTTCATACATTTCCTTTGGACTTTTATTCAAGGATGTAAAATGTATATGTTGTCGGAACAATTTTAAAATAAATAAATAAAACTATAGTCATAGAACTGCTGGTGAGTTCCCGTTGGCCCTACTACCTTGTGATTAGAAAAATGAAGGAATGCAACAAACCTTAATGACGTCAGTTGGAATTAATAGACATTCCGATCCATATAGTACGACAGCTCTGATCACGGTCTTGTATAATATTTTCCCTGGCGACAAATGGGAAAAAAGTTTCCGTTTGTTGCCAGTGAGGCATATAACGTGACACATTATGTTCCCCAAAACGTACCAGGCTGGCATGAGCTCAAGCACAAGGTGGTATGCATTTTAATAATTCTGGGTATAGGTATGGTCTTCTAGTAATAAATACCTTCTTGAATTCTTGCCCGCCTAGTACTGTTCGTAAGGTTATATTAGGCCCATAACTAGCACAACTGTACTAACACTACTAGATCCCATGTACTGTTTTTGAGTAATATTTTATTACTCAAAAACTACGATTTGACCAATGGGAATTCACCGAACTGCTGATCATAGGAATCGATCCATCACACCAAAAACGGTTTTCATGCCCCGGCAAATAATCAAGATTTCTTTATTATAAATATGCCATTTTAAAATAATGTATTATACGTCATTATAATCCATCTGGAATATATTCTCTAATTGATGGTTCAAACCGTAGTAACCATTGCGAAGTTTTGAAGAATAAAGCGGTCACAGACGACACTAAAAGCGACTTTATTTCATTATATGTTTAGTTATAGGTTACGCTATTATTGTAAGACGTACAAAACAAGTATTTGTTAGAAACACGCAGCTTCAACTAAGTAATTCACGTCACGCCTGAACAGTTGACCTACCCTTTTTCGTGTCCGAGATGGTATCATCAGTAATAGAAATCACGGATTTACTTTTATTAGTGATAAAATTAGAACTGGATAAAAGCAATCGCAATATGTATGAGATCGTGTAGATTTATTTTTATTTACCTCTGTTTCGATTGTTATAATTTTAACAAAATACGAATAACTGAAACAATAAAGGTATTTGTATTTATGTTAATGTTAAAGTAGCAGTAACTAGCTTTTAAATAGAGGCATTCAATCGAAGCATTTCGGTTTGGTTCTGCTCTTTGAATGTACCCAAACTCATCTTTATAACAGGCTCCTCTGTGTGAGATGGGCCGATATCCACCACGCGGGCCCCGTGCGGATTTATGAATGGCCGCAGTGGTGATAGAAAATAAGGTGTCTGCTGGTGTTCGAGCCCACGCACCAGAAGTCGTGAGTCGGGGTTGATACTACTGTGCCACCTCTGCTCTCATTTTTATAATAAAACTAGCTTCCCGCTCCTTATTCGCACGGCCCCACCTGTCGAATCTACAACTATCTTATCTTTCAAGCTTGAACCAACCCACATTCACAAAATTTCATTAAAACCTTTTTGGGTCTCGAGTACCGTTGGGTGATTTCGGATATTAGCGCGTACGACCATAGTGACAAGTGATTTTTACAATTAAAAAGATAAAATATAGCTTATGATATATTGGCTTTTTGACTTGACTACGGCAAAGCCGAAAAGAAGGGGTGCGTCTCATATCATATAAAATTATTTAGGTCCGTTTACGTCCACAAGATGTAATAAACGTGAGATATACCAACTGTTGATATAATTTCTTTACATATAACATGTATATACTCTAAAACTTATTTCGTATACCGTTATTGGAAATACCGTTTATTTAATCGAAAATCGTTTAAAATATATATTGATACCATCATTATGGTTAACACTCCGATTCTGAGCAGTCCGACTCGTATGGGATAGGTTAGATCAGTGACCATTAGCACGCGAAGGTGAGCGAGCGAGCAGTTTTTATGATATTAGACTAAAAAGGTTTTATGTCTTTTGAGTGGTATATCAAACGATTTTATGTTAAATGTATGTTATGCTTATTAAAATTATATATATATTAACTGATTATTATATCAAATAATATTATAGAATCAGTTGTTTTATCTTGTAAATATTAAGGATTTTGTATTTATATCTTCTTACCCGAAGGGATTCTATAATAATATAGAGAATCTATAAATCGCTTATAATGAAATATGCCTTTCAGGTTTCGCGGTAACCCTAGCACATATTTTCAAAGAGCCAGCTACGATAAACTATCCGTTCGAGAAAGGTCCCCTGTCTCCCCGGTTCCGGGGTGAACATGCGCTGCGTCGCTACCCGTCGGGCGAGGAGCGCTGCATCGCCTGCAAGCTGTGCGAGGCCATGTGTCCCGCGCAAGCCATCACCATCGAGGCCGAGGAGCGCATCGACGGCTCCCGGCGCGCCACCCGCTACGACATCGACCTCGCCAAGTGCATCTTCTGCGGCTACTGCCAGGAAGCCTGCCCCGTCGACGCCATTGTTGAAGGACCCAACTTCGAGTACAGCACAGAAACGCGTGAGGAACTCATGTATAACAAAGAAAAACTACTCACGAACGGTGATCGTTGGGAACCCGAGATTGGAAGCAATATAAGGGACAATCATTTATATCATTAGGATTATTATATTAGATTTTTTTTTAAATTCATCTAATTATCACTTGAGCCAAGATATTAATATTTAAATAAAATAAAATAGTTTTAAATTACATATTATTCAATCGTTTCGAATATTTTTTTTGCCAAAAGAAGAACATACAAGTAGGCACTGGAACATGCCTAAGGCATGTCTGAAAGCAATCATTTGACGAAAACCTTGAAACTGGTTGAGACCTAGTAAAATACATTTTATACACACAAATAACGGCTATGAAATGATTTATCAACCGTTAAATAAGTTGTAATTTATTTCTGTAACTTCAAATATTTTCTTTTATTACTAAGCAGCTATTTACTCACCTCAAGGTTAATAACGAGCACATACTTATGGAGAAAACAATCATATTTATTTACTTAATAATACCTACTACATGATGGTTTTTTCGTTTGGGCGTGAGTATTTAAGAGACTTTATCCTCAAAAAGGTCAGCTGCGTAGAAAAGGTCTGCGATCATGCAACAGGCATGCGTGTTTGTTCGTGGACGTAGCACGTGGCGATATTTGACTTTAGCCTAAAGGCTCCTTACTACACACTATAATATATCGGCGTCACTGTCCATCGGCATGACACCGGCCGACCGCGTGCTGCGGCACCGCGCGACGCTCGGCGGCTATATCAACCAGCGTTTTCTATCTAACGATAATATCCGCGCGGCAAAACCCCCCGGGAAATCCCGCCGCGCCGGCACACTGTGTAGCCTTAAGCTCAAAGGCGAGCCTATGTTTGGATACAATTTGTGTGCAGTTTTATCCAAATAATTATAAAAAACGACAGTAAAATAATTAAATAATGCTCATTAAAACAGCATGCTTAATAAAGGCGAGACATAACTATTAGGCTGAGTTTCCACCAGAGATGAGCGAGGATGTGTGTGTAACTAACCAATCACATAGCTAGAATACCTCAAACTGTGAAAAAGAAGCGTTATTATTAACCACAGATGAGTGTTTCCTTATTCCTTGGGTTGCTATTTAGGCGCCGGCTATCTCTCGAAAATTCCACTTACGTTTCCACGTGAGGATGCGTAGCGAGGGCGCTACGCGTGCTTCCGAATTAGGAAACCCCTATGTAAACAATTCAGCTGATGTTTAATTTTAGTGTACCTGGGTATTAGTTTACTGATAACAATAGTAGTTAACTAAACCACGTTGCGTAGCAAAAAATAATTTGAGTACCTACAAATGACAGCTTTTCATACGTAGGTAACACTGTACTGTTATTTTTTTAGGTGATACCGGGCTCACTGCGAATATTTTGATATTCGTGATAAAGTGAAAGTTTTACCTACCAAATGTCCACGGACTTTTTATGCAGCGACAGGTCCAGCATGTAATTTTATTTTGTTGCCAGATCCGAGGCTCATGATTGCCACGACGCCAAGTTTATTTAAATATTTATAGTTTTTCAATATTGTGTATCTAATCATTAGCATGTAGCAGTTTTATTTGAGGATAGATTTTATTTATAGGTCCCGCTTTCATATTTCTTAGCTCATTTATTTTCTACATTTTATTGCATCTTAGGTATATGTTCAACCCAATGAAGGGGAACCGCGTGTAACGCTCCCCGTCTGCTTTTCCAATATGTTCAAAGCAAGTGTAGGTATCTACCACTCTGGGTTATTACTTACATGTTAAAAGGATTGCAGAGATTGAACACGTTACACAGCTACTCAAAGTACGACTTTGGCGTTGCAAAGCAATATTTTTAAGGTGAGTGTAGACGAGCCATTGAAGTACAAAAGTTATTTACAAGGCAGGTACACTGCCTGAGAGTGGCGGTACGCAGTCTGAAAACCAGAAACACCGCCCCGGGACCCGATGGCTTGCCTGGCAAAGCCTGGGTCCTGGCCTCTGAGGCTCTCGGGCCCCGACTGGAAGGACTCCTAAGCGCATGCTTGGAGAGAGGCCAGTTTCCGCTTCGTTGGAAGACGGGGAAGCTGGTCCTCATCCGGAAGCTAGGGCGCCCTGCGGACTCTCCGTCCGCATACCGGCCCATCGTGTTGCTCGACGAGGTGGGCAAGCTCTTCGAAAGAGTCATTGCCAACCGCCTCGCCGGGCACCTTGCGGGGATGGGGCCGGATCTTGCGGAACACCAGTTTGGTTTCCGCAAGGGGCGCTCCACGGTGGACGCCATCATGCGCGTGAGAGCCCTCACGACGGGGGACGCGGTGTCCCGGGGTGGGGTCGTCCTGGCGGTGTCTCTTGACATCGCCAACGCCTTCAACTCCATGCCCTGGAGCTGCATTAGGGAGGCACTCCGGTATCACCGGGTGCCAACCTACCTTCGTCGTGTGGTCGGGGACTACTTGACGGATAGGGCCGTCATCTACCCCGGTCGGAGCGGAGAATGGAACCGGCGAGAGATGTCGTGCGGTGTTCCACAGGGATCGGTTCTGGGGCCAGCCCTGTGGAACATCGGTTACGACTGGGTGCTGCGCGCCGACCTCCCTACCGGCGTCAGCGTAGTTTGCTACGCTGACGACACGCTGGTACTGGCTCAAGGGAGGTCGCACGAGGCGGCGGCCGAAAACATGACACGCGGGGTTGCGATAGTCGTGGAGAGGATCCGGCAATTGGGTCTCGAGGTGGCATTGCACAAGTCCGAGGCCATGTGTTTTCATGGGCCTCGGAATGCGCCACCGTCGGGATCCCTACTGACGGCAGGAGGGGTTTCCATCGGCGTCGGGTCGACGTTGAAGTACCTAGGACTCGTCCTCGACAGCCGGTGGAACTTCGTGGAGCACTTCCGACGTTTGGCTCCCAAACTGGAACGGACAGGGGCTGCCTTCAAGCGGCTGTTGCCTAACCTGAGGGGCCCAAACGCCTCCTGCCGGAGACTCTACGCAGGGGTCGTGCGGTCCATGGCCCTTTACGGGGCCCCGGTGTGGGCGCGTTCTTTGAGGCGGCAAGCCGCCCACTACCTGAACGCGCCCCAAAAGGTGATAGCCATAAGGCTAATCCGGGGGTACCGCACGATCTCCGGCGAGGCGGCTAGCCTCCTTGCCGGATTGCCGCCATGGGATCTGGAGGCGATAGTCCTCGCACGCCTGCACGAATGGCGCGCGGAGGCACTACGTCGGGAGGAAACTCCGCTGCCGCGGCAAATTGCCGCTCAGCGGACAGACCTCCGGCGTGAGCTCATGGCGACATGGAGAGAGCGACTGTCGCAACCCCGTGCAGGGCACGC
Source organism: Noctua janthe (assembly GCA_910589295.1). Classification (NCBI taxonomy): domain Eukaryota; kingdom Metazoa; phylum Arthropoda; class Insecta; order Lepidoptera; family Noctuidae; genus Noctua; species Noctua janthe. The sequence goes on from OU342552.1 coordinate 13,228,852, forward strand.
CACCATAGTGGCGATAAGTCCCCTCTTTGAGGAGTGGCTAGAGAGGCGCCACGGCGCCCTCACCTACCGCCTGACGCAGGTCCTCACCGGACACGGTTGTTTCGGGAGGTTCCTGCACCGAATCGGGCGGGAGGAAACGCCCGGGTGTTTCCACTGCGAGGATCGTCCGGAGGACACGGTGGAGCACACCGTAGAGGTCTGCCCCGCTTGGGCGGAGCACCGCCGTGTCCTTGTAGCGGCGATTGGCGCCGGCGATCTCTCGCGTCAGGCCCTGTTTCAAGCCATGGTCCGGAGCGAGAGAGAATGGGAAGCCGTCACCACCTTCTGTGAAGCAGTTTGCTAGTGAAGGAGGTGGCGGGACTTGAGAGGGAAAGAACCTCACATCCCAGCCGCCGCGGGAGACGCCCTGGGCGTCGGGGGTCACATGGTGGCTCCCGGCCACCGTAGGCGCGGGCCTGTGGTCGGCGAGCTATGGGCTAGCTCGCCGTCCGGCCGTCTTATGACGACAGGCCGTGTCGACGGCGCGTTCGTGTTCCACGCGCGCCTCAAAGAGATGTCAGCAACCACGTAGGGGTCCGCATGGACCGATGCCTGCCAGGGTTGCGGGACTGTTCGAAAGAGATACCGTGGCCCTGGAACACAAAGGGCAAAGAAGGAACATGGATGGGTTTTAGTCAGTACAAGTCTTGACACTCCCTTCCGCTCCGCCCAGAGTGGGGGGTCATTTGATGATTTCCCATCCGAAAAAAAAAAAAAAAAAAGGCAGGTACACTGACATTATTTTCGAGGTCCTTAAGAATGGTCAGGTGCGTTACTCGAAACCGGCGTGCTTGTATCACCAGATGTATGAACGTGGACGATGACGAAACAAATGAGCGCATTCGTGTAACATTTTATAGACCAAAGACAACGCAACGCGCAACGCGTGGGCAAGCCATGCAACGAGTAGCATGCGTAAATAGAAAGAAATGTTACAGACGCGCCGTGAGCATTTATACGAACACCGTGTCGAGCATTCACAGGCACGTTACGTTTCATGAAAATGCTCTAGCGTATACTTACCCTTACTGAACTTAACATGCATAACTCCTACTTCGTAAAAAGTAATTGAAAACTTGAACTAGTCTAATACTTTTAATTTGCTTTACGTTTTGAATCAAGAAATGCCTTTTGTGTTGCAAGTTTGCAGAAGTTTTTAATTTAATGTTTCAGGCACATGATTCGGTTTCAATTGTGGTTTAGTTCTTGCAATCTATAAATTGAAATTGCAACAGATATCTTTACGACTTGTAGTTACAGATATTTAGAGGAGGGAAACTTATAAAAATCGAGTATATCTATCAAATTGCATTGTGGTGATTCCTTGTAAGATGACCGGTCCTCTTGTCATCACATTGGCTGAAGGTGTTCATGGTAATTACTTGAAACATGATGTGTTAAGCAATTTAGCACGAATTATACTCATACGCTGCACCCATAGTATCGATTAATTCTTTAGAATGGAAAAATGAAGCGAAATCTACACCGACACGGTTCAAATAATACCTACCTACAAAAGAACACAATATCTCCAAAACTGATTTATGTGGTTTCGAGTATAAAAGAAAATACATCCTGATAACACACGCGAAATAATAAATGGGCACTATATTTGATGATTTCCATCACACGACACAATCGAGAAACTTTGTTGACCCACAGGCCAATATTTATTTTGTACTATTAGGTACGTACCGGTCTGTGGATGGGTGACCACCCATTACATACCGAGTTTCCTCCGTGCCTCGGAAAGCACGTTAAGCCGTTGGTCCCGGGTGTCATTTGTAGATCTTTGACAGTCGTTATAGGTAGTCAGTGGCCCAAAAAGTCTGACAACCAGTCTTACCAAGGGGTATCGTATTACCCAGTACTAACTGGGTTGTGGAGGTCAGATAGGCAGTCGCTCCATGTAAAATACTGGTATTCAGCTGCATCCGGTTAGACTGGAAGCCGATCCCAACATAGTTGGGAAAAGGATAGGCAGATATTAGGTACGTACCCAAAAATAAATAGAATTTCATCAATCCGGAATGTTAAACGCCAAGATTAAAGTATCTCTTTCCCAATAAAACGTAATTAAGATTTGAGTTGAGCGTCAAAGTTAAGCAACTGCAATATTAATTAGCCTAAAAGTATTTTCACACAAACTTCATCCCAAAAGTTGATTTGAAGTTTCGGAACTCAAGAATGTTGAAGTCAATTTGGTTCCTGATACTTGCTCCTTTATATTCTGACTTACTTGGAATCATAGAACTTGTGCTATGCCATTGTTTGTTACCGCGCATTCTGATTCATAACGGCCAAGTTCCGAGAAAGCAATTTCTACGGCACCAATACCACATAATTTAGTCAAACTAAAGCACTTTTCGCAACTGCAAGTTGGTGATTTATTTTAAAAACTGTACTCATTCAGATTGGTAATAACTGCTTCCATCCATATCGTACATAATATTGTGGTTCCTATTATTCGTTCCATGGTCAGCTTTTAGCGAATAGTGAGTTTAGTTGTTTTATGTTCCCGTGTGAATATAAATCGTTCAGATGATTGTTCGCCAGCCGCCCATCGCGTGACTTCACAAGCATTCATGGATTAATTGCGTGCTTTGTTTCATACCACTAATATTTTGCCAGTCATTAATTTTAAACAAATGTATTTGTCAGAATGCTGATATCAGTATTTGTCAAACGGCCTATAAAATATCTCACTAATATAATTCAACCTTTTTGTATGAATATTTTGTATCGTGTGGTGTTGGGTGCGACAGTGTATGAGCGCTCAATTTCGTTGCCCAAATTATTATGAGCAGGTTGTATTTGTGTGGTGGAGCTGCTCCCGGGACTCGTATATTGGGTTTTAAATCGTAGCAACGTGCTGACGCCAGGCACCGGTCGCCGGGCGGCAGGACGCGCCATCCTAGCTCATTCGTTAGGTAAATGCGTTGGTAAAAGGCCATTAGGGGCAGCGGCGGTAGTGTCGTGATACCGCCAGTTAATGGGCTCGATTAACAGAATTAAACTTCAATTACTTTCTTCTGAATTCGATTATGAAACAGTTGTTTAGGTTTTTGTATTGTAACTACACAAGTAGGTTTGACAAAAATAAAATAGTTCTTTACTTTTGTTTGCACCTGGAAACTTTATTTATTTTTACTTTGCGTCTCGACTTACAATAGTTACTTGCCTGAAAGTTAAAGTCAGATCTTTTTATTGGAGATGTGGAAGGCGAAGTTTGCGTGCCCCTAGCGGTGTAACAAGATGGTCGAATCGAATTAAAGAGAAAACTCACGAAGTCAGCTCAATTGAATTCTAAAATGCAGTGAATATAGCCGCTGGCAGAGATAGTCGGTGGCGAGTAGCAAGCCGACAGTGAACGGCCGGCTCAATATAGAGGAGACGACAATGTGGACGCCGCGACCTCTCAACTTTACCCAGATAAATCTTTGTGTAAGCCCGACTTTGACCCAACATCGAAATAACAATGAAGTGAATTTTTAATTCAAACAAGAAGTCTGGCGGGGTTACTGTTTCTCTTTTAATAAAAACACCAATCTTAAAACTAATTATGCCAAAATTTGGTGCAATTTCTGCCTTTTCTTACCTTTCAAAGGGCAATCATAACATAGGTGGCTTTAGAAAAATGACCATTACGTTCTTTTTCCAAAGAAAATTACTAACGGCACGTGGTTGACTTCTCTAATCCTTAGGAACCTTCCTTCTCTATATGCCTGTCCGGAAATAATCGGTGGCCAATTTCAGAAATATTATCTCCATACATATAATTTTAATGGTAAGGCACAAAGTAATAACACGGTTAAATCAATCAAATTGCAAGTAGAAAAACAAAGTGATAACTGAGGAGGTTCTCGGCAGTTAGTGATATATCATACCTGTTAAAGCCATATAGGTGTAGCGCGCTTTGCGGACGACGACGGTGCCGTCTGTAGCGGCTTAGATACAAATGTTTCTCGCCGTCAGATAAGTTAGCCATTGTCTACCCCAGTCGTCGCTTCCACCCATCATGTCATCGGCACCAGATAATCCAATTTATCGGGACCGCCTTTGACTGTTGGACAAACTGCGAATAGGACACGAAGCAGACATGCACATGTGGACACACCATTTGTGTTTACAATTCAAATAAATTCAAAGGGTTTATCGGTTCCCAGATGTGCGGAAAGTACCTTTTATTTTTACTCCGTAGATTAATAAGAAATGTGTAGTTCGATAGAGGTATTTTAGTTTATATTATACCTACCACTGCAACTCTCGCTGGAAGCTTCAAGTTTTATTTGACGACCAATAAAGTTCTAAGGTGTAAAATAGAATTGAGCGACTGCAAACGACATGATGGGTATAAAATTGTCTTATAGCTGAATGTAGACTTTAATTTTATAGTCAAGCTAGGTATGAGATAGATTCATTCCGTTTTATAACAGTTTTACTAAAAAACTGTTAAAGAATAATCAAAATTTTCACACGCTATGAAATAGTAAAATATCTGGCAATAGTAACCATTAAAGTGCCAAGAAAGAACGGGAAGCTATCGATAAACAGCTATTTGAAAACTTCGTACAGAATGCAGTAATCTTGGACGCGGCACACTTGTAGGCTTTCTACATTAAATGCTTAGGTCTGTTGGAGTGACGGCTTATGACGAAAATAATTAAGGTTTACATTAAAAGAATAAGGTTAGCAACAGATAGGACTAAATACTAATTTATAAGCGCCCAAAAATATGAAAACGGGGCTTCTATTTTGGCTAGAAATAATACACATTTAAATAGTTAAACCGCGGAATATTATACCTCGCCGTTTCGTAGTTCGTAGAGGGTAACGTAAATGAGATTTTAATGTTATTTTTTAAAGAGCAGGTTAGCTAGGTAAATGTCCGTAATGGGTTGGAAATGAAGCAGGAATTTTATATTTTCGTACACTGAGACATTTGGCAGACACACTATTCAAATTTATCAAGCTGTTATTTAAAAAATCTGCACAAAAAACGAAGGGAAATTATGTTTTTAAAACTAATAAACAAGTATTAATAAACGTCTTTTATACTTGTTATTCGCGGAATACAGTGCTAGAGTTAAGTTAGTTTTTACCCGACTACGGAGAAGCAAGGGGGGTTATGAGTTTGACCGATATGTATGTAAAAGATATAAATAGGCCCTTAACGAAGCCGAAAGCCACTTATTCTCCAAGTCATTGCGATCATTTTTTTCTCTGAACCATACCTGGGAACCTTCTAGTTACGGTGATATTGGTGGTAAAAGTTATAACTTTTTCATCACTTATTTTACTTTTAAATACCTCCACTCCCGTACTATTCCATGCATCCATCAGCACACAGTTTTGAGTGTGTTACAAAAATTATGTTGAAAATATTCTAAATACCCTAAAAAAACAATACATTCTAACAGCAGTAAGAAATCATAAACTTTAGGGCAAAGTGGCATATGACCTCTGAACAGCACTATGAATATTTATTAAATACATTAAAATATATAACGTGTAAGTTGTTTATTTAATAGAAGATAAATATTGAATGGTTTATAGGTAAATAATAATTTCAGACGAGAATATTTTCTTGTTTTATACAGACAGACAGACAGACTGGACAGTCGATTGCATAAGTTTAAGAGCAACCTACATTTAAGCTTAAATACTAACGTAGTTAAGTACGTTCTGTATTTTTACTAACATTGCGAATTAATTTTGTGAACATTTGTGAACTTATATGGATTTTGTGATATCTGAATTAAATGAATTTATTTATTTAAACTTTTTAGAGCGTGATTTTTCAGTAGTCGGGTTTTAGTTTCATAAAACCTCTAAGAATACCTAAGTGCGGAGGATCATAAGTTGTATTGACGTCTGACCATTAACTGTCAGTTAAACGTTGTTCGACCACTTGTTAAAAGTTAAACACAGATCATAAGATAAATAACATCACGCCTACAATACCCGTAGGGTAAGGGTAAGTACACTCACATTTAGGCAGTTATGTTGAAATCCTATGTAAAGATAAAACTACTGAAAAGTTTTTAATATTTTATACGCAAACCCTGCGTAGGGAACATAGCTGTTTTTGACATGGAAATTTCGGGATCTGTGAGCGGGGTGCGATGGTCTAGTTGGTTAAGACATCCGGTGTACTGAATCGGAAGGTCGCAGGTTCAAACCCTGCTCGCACTGGAATTTTTCTTTCCATGTCAAAAACAGCTACTGAAAAGTTGTTACTAAAATGCCAATACAACTTATCCAAAAAGTATCGATAAAGTTAATAACGAGCGAAACACCTGTGAAACGGTGGGAATGACTTTTTTGTTTTAGATTCTGTTCAGCTAACGGCCGTACTATGTAGCCAGGATTTCGGATCCTGTTGATATGACAGCAACGAAATGATGGGGAACTATTTAAAAAACAATAGTTCCAGAATAGTAGTAGTTTGTTATATTTTTGAATTTTTTTCAAAAAAGTTACAAGTTGGATACCGACCGACATTAAGTATCTATAGCAATCATTTAGGTACCTGCTGCCAAATTATTATTATTAATGAGCTCACGACTCAGGAGGCGCGCGCGCCGGCCTGCTGCGTGGTGACCACGTTTTTGTACGGACAACTAGGTAACAGAAAATGCTTACAACTTTGTGATTTTTCATGATACAGTTTCGAAATTTTGTATTTAGATTCTTTACATAAAAATACTAGACACGTGTTTCAGGTTTTACATATACTAAAACTAATGTTGTATAGTTGTAGGATTACATCGACTACTAACTAATAATAGACAAATGAGTTGTTATATTGATGAGAGTTTAGACATTATTTTAACATTATTAGTTCTAAAATATTACAGTTCACAAACTTCATTTTATTACAACAAACTGTGTTTTGTTATTTATTGCAAAACCAAAAAATAAATATACAATGCTTACAGAAATAAAAATACTTTATACTGTCTTCTAACACGCGGCTTTGGTCAAACAAAAATAACAAAATTGGTTCAGTGAAAACGTATTTTTTTAAGTTTTTTCGTAGTACCCATGAAAAAAACATGGGTTAATTTAAACCCATTTTTTTCCGTACATTAGGTACTTTACATTTTCACACAGGTGCGTTACACAAGTTACGAATTAAGCATTTAAGTAAATATGATGTACATTTTCCGTTTTCCAGTAACAATAGTACATTTTGAGGCAAGTGGGGAAACTTTGTCAGTGCAGCCTAGGCGGAGTTATCGAGCCGAGAACTGCAGTGACAAACGTGAATCAAACGACGTTTTTCAATTCACTTACGAAGAAATAATATAACGGAACGAAACGTATTTTTGTCATTAATCATTATGAAACTATGACATAAATTATTATGCTTTTTTCTCCGCAGAAAGGCAAGCCTTCGCAGGTTTAAGGAGAAGCCAATGTATGAAGCCGCAAAACAGCCTAGTATTAAAAATAGATATTTTTTAGTTTTAAACACAAATAAATGTTAATTTGTTGATGAAAACAAATTATTTTAAAAGTAATAATTTTTATTTATTTTATTCTTTTATAAACACAAATTATTATTTTTATAAAAACCCTACCTTAAAAACCTGACGAACCTTGTAGAAATAAAGGAAAAAAATCCATGAGTGTGAAATACATTGTATTTTGAACCTAACTGTAGTGCGATAAGAGCCAGATTTCGAGGAAGTGTATTGAAAAGTTATTATTTGCACATCGTGAAGCTTAGTGTCTTCGACTTAGTTTACCTCGACGACAGTCTCCTGAAACTCTTGCACCTGCCAATAGGGAACAAAAAATCAGCTGTTAAATTTTTTACTACACAGTATTTTTTTTTAGTTGGTCTTTCAGAATCACGTACAAATTAAATGATATTTTAAGACCTATCGATAGATATCCCACACAGTTATATATGTAGATAGGTATTTTTTTCCAACCCCAGTTTTATGTACGAAGGGCCACCCCTATGTTTTTTTTTTTCATATTTTCACATCATATTTTTGTAGTATGCCATAGAAGGCACCTACTCTCCAAATTGCAACTGTGTGGTGCCAACACACAGTTGCAATTTCTCGGAGTAAAATAAACCTTTTTATTAAACGGAATCCGTATAGTCTGTAGACAGATAGACAGACAGACACACGGCCAGGACGAATCTATAAGGATTTCGTGTTAGCGGGTATTTCCAGGTAAGAGGGGAATGGGGAAAACCGACCCCATGATTGCTGCTTGTACAAATCAATACCGATAATCATATTTTAGCTAGCGTCGACATCAACGCTAGTAATTAGCTGATTTTGATTTTATGGTAATAATAATGGGGATCAATTTAAGTTTATAAAACTCAGAACAGACTCAAGGCATGACTTAGTACTCCATTAGCATGTATAACATAAGTTTCATAATGTGTTGCAACATGCATGCAATTCGGGATTAGAAAACGGAAAACTATAAGGCCCGGAATCAACCAATCACATTCATTGAAATCCCCATCGCGGCTCTCGTCCCTCCTGTGACTGGTTGAATCTTGCAAATCTCCGCACCTCCCCATTCGTCTCCGTGTTGGTGCAGTACGGGCCGATAACGTCTATTTGTGTGATCTTTAGGTTTATTGCACACTTTAGCTCTAAAGCAGAAATCCTACTACTCATACTTATTAATATTGTGCAAAACACACTTAGTCTTGCTTCTTGCTAGTAACTAAACGAGATTCCATCTTCGAAACAACAGAGTAATCCATGAATGGCAAAGTCTCCAAGTTCGATACCACGAAGGCGGCGCAAAGAGGCGCGGAGATGATAATCCCCATCGAGTAAGACTTAGAGTAACAGCACATTACCAACATGTTGAAAATTTATTAACAAGTTTCCTTAGAAGCTTGTACGAAAAATATTTTATTCATGTGTGTGTTTGAAAAATGTTCACGTAATCCGTTATTGCATCGTGCATCGACTATGTGCATCGATAACGAATAGACAGGCCGTCTAGTCTGACGTTTTACAGGCAGGGTTTATTACTTCGCAAGTTTTTGAAGCAATTTTAAACGGATGTAAAATTTATTGTTTTAATCAGCGTAAAATATTTCCGCTACTAGGTAAACAGATTTATTTATGAAAAAAAAAAAACTTGGCTAACGAAATAAATATACGTGGCGGTCGAGTGATATCTGTAGCTGCTACATGACTGCTTCGTAGGACTGCACGAACTCCGCACCGCGATCGCACAGTACTGCGGCTGTGCGCTTTTGTTGGCTACTGCTTCGAACGCAGGGCTACACGGTTGCTACGCAGTCCCACACGATTTCTACGCTGACCGTTGAGAGTACCACGCAGGCCAATGTGACCGACACGCATGCATATGCAGCTGGTACGCAGGCCTACGTGATCGATACGCATGCATAAGAGCTAATAAGAGGGCCTACAGACTTGTGGTACTCGTACGCTGCTTCTTTGCGTCCTGAACAAAAAGCCAGTTTGAAGACGCTTTTATAGTTTAGAAATGTTTAATGTCAATAATGTAAACCAATATTCCGACACACAATACAATAGAGACAGAATTTGAATTAATCTGCTCGGTATAGTAAGGCAAGAGATGTTTTATGATGTGTTTTCATTACAGAATTCCTAATATACTGAAATGCGGTTCTGGCCGTAAAATACGGTATCTTGTATTATCTGCAAATGATGATAATATAGTTGGTTACTCCATACACAAGTCTGTCTGCATGTTTGTTAACAATACCAATAACAGAGCCACAAATTAATGATCTGCAGTCCAAACATGTTAGACAGTAAACCGATAAGGCGGCGTCTGAAGTTGTATCAAACAACGTATGAGCGTTGAATTGTTGCCGGGTATTCGTGTTCTTAGATTTCATCTGAGAACGAGTTCACGCCCTCATTATGCTCTTGTAGCTCTGCAATGTAGCTCGGAACTTGTATATATTATTATATTTCCCTGTATCAAGTCACGTGTTTCAGGGCGTTGATCTATCGGTAATCTATTAGAGTTGGCCCGATAGCTACTTGTAATGCCGCCACTTCTCTCATTAGTAGCTCGCCCGATAATTCATAGCGTGGAGAAGTTTCCCGGTGATGGTCGGCAGATGACGGCGACTGAGTAATTTATCAGCGGCTACTCACGCTAATTATGTTTGTCTGGATTTTGATGCGTTCACTGTCCTGTATTGGTCTATAAATGTGCCAAGTATTTATAATCGTATCAAGAAACTGATATACGTTTTTGAATTAACAATATCTCTATTTTTATTTTCTTTGTGAAAATTCTTGTGAGACTAACAAAGGAGTCTTGTGCAGACATATGGGTGGTAATCTGATCAAAGGTCACCAATGAGTGGGCGGATTCCATCTTAGCTCATGTAGTGTAGGTGGGAAATACGAAAACAACTTTATTGTACAGACTTGAGGACGTCGGCGTCCTCTTCAAGTGATTTCTTCGGCATCCCGATGAGGTATTTGTATGTATTTAGACCTATATTGTATTGATATGTATATTGGCCTTATAACTAACAACAAATCTATAAAACTCTATACTATATTGGCATTAACAAATAGATTTACCAGGAAGTGGATAAGAAAACAGGGCATGGCCAGGGCCCAGAGAAAGTGGCCTGAGAGTGAAAACGATGATGAAAAAGATAAAATTGTATGGGACCGACGTAGGTTGCAAAAAGACTCAAAGACTGTATATCCCGTTGAAAGTTCTTGACGCACGAAAAACTTTGAAGCGCTTGTTACTTATCTAGGACTTCAGGGTCACAAATTCAATCATAAATAAAGTCCATTATTGTTCATAGAGAATGGCGACGAAGGAACGGTGCTCCTTAAAAAACCTTTAAGTAAATTCAGATAAAATGAAATTGAGAAAGACTGTTCCCTTTTAAACAGAGACGTTAAGAGCGGCGACCAGCGAAGCGGCGTAACTGTTGAATGTTTTCACTGAATAGGGATGACCAGGGTATATATTAAATTCAAGCGACCCTCGCTGACATATTGCATCCGCTGCCCTCGTATTCGTTTTAATGAAAACCCGGGGCGACATTATCTGTAATTAAGAACTACGATATACAAAGTCCATTGCAACACAATGATAAATTGACAGTCGTGACCTCAATATGTAATTTATTCTGTAATTAACACCCGTTTGGGCACGCGTATGTGCCTGCATCCTGCAAGATGGACAAATTGGTTTCGTTAATCAGGCTGTTGGTGTCACGTACTGACATGTTGGTCCTTATAAGTTTCCATTTAGTCGTAATTAATTTCTATGTGTGCCAAAGTATCGTAAATAATTGTAGTTAAGTGGTGTCAAGCATGACAAAAAATGATTTTTGTATTTAACGGGCACAATACTATCTGCCTACAGTTACGAGTATCGTCTGCGGAGGTACCAAGTAAACCATCCGTCTAGTACTGGCAGCTGACTTGCGAGGAACGTTATTCCACCCAGCCTAAGGGCTCACACAGTAGATACGTTTGCCGATATGAAGTCTCGGCAAAATAACACGTCTGTACCAACAGCTATTATATAAGTTCTATAGCTAAACCCAATCCCAAATAAAATAGGTAGCTACATAACTTTTCACCAGCAATTCCAATGCGAAGAAACTACATAACAACAAACCCTATTATTGCAAGAAATTGCTACTCTGAATGCAAGACGAAAAGTAATTAGAAGCTACTGTTATTACAAATTGTTCATCTTTTAGCTCAGTCGCGAATAACAGCTGTCGCAACTCCATAACAAAGTACGTAGTCATAACTAACTCAGGTTTCAGTTGGAGCTTAGTCTAAACAGATATTGTCACAACGTATAAGACTTGACATTCACAGCATTATAACTTAGAACACAGAATCTTTGTCGGCATCTCTTAGCTAACGAACTAGGTCAAACTAGTGTCACATGGGATTATTGTAACATACGTATAAATATTTAGTATTGGTAACATAACTGTTTGAATTAATTAGACATCAGTGCTGCGTTGAATCTTGTAGGCGTCTTCCTGCCCTTCGGAATTCCCCAATCATTACTCCATCTCACATCCCACTCTGTATTATAATGCTTCTGACGATGTCAGTAACACGGTAGAGAGTACACAATTCTTTCAATCTTTATTCTTAAAATATTATCAAAGAAAATGTTGGTTTCAATTTTCCTGAGCTTTTAGATCGGATGCCTTTTATTTTTATATCTGTGAGCCGACAACGTTGAGTCGCGAACGTTGTTGTCACACCAGTTATTTAACAAAATACGTCGAATATTGCGTATGTCAGAGCTGTGACGAGAAAGCAGCAAGCGGAAAACTAAGTTTGTGGCATAATTTATAGGAGTATGATTGTAGCGTGTTGAACGAGCTCGGTACCTTCGAGCGCTTACTCGATACCGCCTCGGTGCGCGCCGACTGATTGGATCCTGCGACTTAGCTCCGGAAAACTTTACTTTCCAATATGTACAGTCACAAGCACTAAACAGTAAATATACTCAAAGCAAAATTCAAAAGCGATTTTTTCGAGAAATAACGATTGCAGCTTCGTCAGGCCTATTTTATAATTGTATGGGGTTATGTAGAAGAAGAAAACCATTTTTTTTACCATTACTACTCGAAAAAAGGCATTTATTAGGCACACTGAGTGTATAAAAACATTTTTAATCGATAACAGTGAATAAGATTAGTACTAACTAGGTTGCGGAGGTCAGATAGGCAGCCGCTCCATTTAAAATACTGGTATTCAGCTGCATCCGGTTAGACTGGAAGCCGACCCTAACATAGTTGAGAAAAGGCTAGGCAGATGATGAACAGTGAATACAATTCTTTTTTAGTCATTAAGTCAATAAAAAAAAATAATTTGGAACAGGCACGAATTATACGAATTATGTACAAAAAATTAATAAAATGTGCTGACAATAATAATTTGAAAATCTGTTTAACTATAAGTTTTTAATGTTTATATTTAATCCTTTGTTCGCTTATTCGATTATACAAGGAAATATTTTTTAATTACCAATGAAAATGTTCTATGTGGGTGTTCAGACTTCAGAATAATGTACCTACTGAATATATGGTAACAGTTTTAGCGTCGGTGTCCCTTCCACCCTATAATAAAATAAAATAAATACTATATAATATGTATTCTCTCGCAGTCAACGATGAAAAGTAGAGTACCTACACAACTCGTGAAAAAAAAATCGGTCCTCGCTCCACTCAAGATTCTAATCTAGAATCCCTTGCTATGCTCGGGCAGCTTTCGGGATCCAACTTAGTCCCTCGAATTAAATTCCATTTTTTTCCACTTGTTGTATAATCTACTATTGTTTAAAAGTTGCTAGCTAAGTGTAAACACAATAGTGCTCGAGACTGTACGACTACCTACGATGAAACAAAATGAGTTTTTAAATAATGTAAGCAATAAGAAGCTGTTTACTGGTCGGTAAAGTGTTATGGGGCCCAGGTAGCTCGCAGTATTCTAGACATTACATGAGCTAGCTAATACTTTGTGATAATAAGCAATTTGCCGATGAAATTACTATCTTCGGTCCTGCGTACAAAGTATTATAGAAGAGAATGTAAGTAGCATTAAGCTAACATTTGATTGTAACCAGTGAAATAATTTGTGGATGGAGAAGGCGAGGAAGACCAAAGAAAAGATGGATGGATTGTGTGAGGAATGATATGAAAGAGAAAGGAGGAAATGATGCTGTGACGTCTGCAAGGGGAGAATGGAAGAGGAAAACGTGATGCGCGGACCCCAAATAGAATGGGACAAGGGCAGGAAGATGATGAATTCATAACTCCGTCATTTATGAACTGATTTGAAAACTTTTATTTTTATGTGAAAGGATACTTATACTATTCGATTGGTCCCATAGAAATTTCATCAAAATCGGTTCAGTTGTTTGTTTTTTTTCCCTTTAATACGTACTTTTCTTCTTGGGCTATTTAGATGACACGATGATCCCTTAATAACTTCTAGTTACAATTTAAAAACTAATTCATGAATTAGTGTGGTAAGTATACTACAACTAAAAACGCTAAAATAAAAACTCTCTGAAAAAAAACTGACTTCCAAAAAAACAAAAAAAGTCTAAAATAAGTTTACTTTCGGAAGATATTATAGACTTTTTTAGTGTTTTTTTTTGTAAGTCTGTTTTTTGAGATCAAAGATTGGTGGCGGCGATTACTGTGTTTTTTTATGGTACTTGAATTCTACGTCCCTATTTAAAAACTCATGGGCCAGGCTTTATTCCCTGTGTGTTACGCCGTCGTGAAACGTTTACACTGAAATCATTCACGTACATGCTAATGAAGCGAGCGGAGGCGGCGTCAGTCATAACTTCAAAAAGTCAAGCTACATGTGTGTTTGAACATCACTTTTACAGTTCAGGAACGAGTTAAACGTTTTTTAAATTCTTTTGTAGGTACATACGTAGGTATTTAATTTTTCTTTTTTTTATGTTTTTGTTTCTAGCATTGTAAGTAGGATTCAATGGTTTGTATTAGTCAATCTGCTTGTAGGACATAATGAAAATAAAAATACATACATAACCTCACGCCTTTTTCCAAGGCGGTATTCAGAAACAACAGGACCCTACCCACGACGATCCTTACATCATCCTTTGGTTCCTTTACTTTCAAACAGCTGATACATACGCATGCTGGTGGCGACTACAAAGCAAAAAATCGTTCTGAAGAAATTCACATTAACAACAGTTTCCAGGAAATGGAAAAGAAGCTATTTCAAAATAAATATTTCTGATTTATTTAAGCATTCTTATTACGTAATGGAGGGTAACAAAATATAAAATTTTCTGTTCCGAAGAAATAAAGATAACTTATTTTTCGGCATTTAAAGATCCTCAATAAAAATAAGAAAGGGTTTTTTAAATTTTGTGTTTATTAAAAACATCCGATGTCTCTTAACTTTTAAAATACATAGGATGTATCCAAATACTTCCTATGTATTTTAAAAGTATTGTAATTTATTATGTGACTTGCGTTGGGGTTAGTGAAAAATCCACATAGACTAGTTGCCCTAATAATCACCATCTGAATGTAAAGATAATAAACTTAATTCTAATGACGTCAAAAAAAACCTTACTTACGTATACTTTTTCAAAAGTATGATATGCTCAGTTATAAGTTATTGCACTTTTGTTTTGCTGATTTTCAACATGCATACCTACATAAACTCACGGCTGTTTCTCGAGGACTAGAACGCCACCTGCTACGATCCTTACGTACTCCTTTCGTCTCATCCACGTTCATACATCTGGTCATACACGCGTGCCTGTTAGGAGTAGGACCAGACCTTTCTAAGTTTTCAAATTGCGTCGTATATTTAAGTTGATAGGATCTTCTTCTAATTGGCGTGAATGCGTGATACTATCTCTACAAGAAGGCATGCGTAAGCCGGGATTATTATATTTCAAGAAATACAAACTAAAGCTCCTCCATTAAGCAACTCCAGAATTTGTAAATTCTGTTGTACTGAATAATTAGTTGCTTCACATTGTTTACACTAACCACGATCAATAGTAATCAGCAAGGCGTCTGGTTAGGCAGCAACAATGCTCCCGCCAGCGAATCGAGACTTGTCAATTACTACTAATTTAACGGAAACTTTGGAAACTGATCGATGGGCTTCCTATTGTATTGTTAGCTGTACTGAAAATAAAACCTAGAAATTTCAGATACTCTTTGTAACATCTCGAAATCGAGTTTGTAAGATACTCGAGATATCTTGGCGACAAACATAAATTTTCTGTGTGTCGGTAAAATAGTAATTTCAGCGTCTTAGCTCCCTTTCCAGTTCTTAAATTTGGCAATCATCCAAAAAAGCTTTATGCTAATTAGTTGGGGCCTCGGCAAATACCTTCCGTTAGTAGCATTAAGACGTTACACAAATTAGACAATCGATACCTGAAGCAAGCAGCGTACCAGGCTATTTTTGTGTGAATCACGACGGCACGGCCCGGGTTTCAATAAGCTACAAGTGTAGTGTACAATTGAACAGTCTATTAAATTTTCTTCGCGCTAAAGTGGTACTCGAATCGTTCCGGGGAACCGTTTTTCAAAACGTCTCGGTCCACCTGTCCAGGTTGCCTGAAGTGGCCACTGCTGAATACTGCTTCAACAAGCTTTTAATGAATTTCATAATTGTGTTACTACCAGGAAATCGACGCTTTTCTAATTAATAAGCTTTGCTAACATTTTACGTTAATATTCTCATTAAATGTTTGTATTTTTTTTCTTTTCCTTGAGTTTAATTAAGTGAATAAGTGTTTGAGGTCGATCGGTTCGCGAAGCTTTTATATATTTTTTAATTAAAATTCTTAGAACAGTTTCTGTTGAGTATTTCTTTTAAATAGGCTCTTTAATGCTTATTGTAAGAATTTAGTTCGGTGACTCACATTGGCTTCACTTCGATCCAATCAAGAATTCAGAATTTTCCTTTGTATCGTTCTTAGAAATAATTTAATTACCTAGAATTAATTACGGAAACTAAAAGGCATATTTTTAGTTCTAATTTCAACCCAGATATTACTGGAACTATTTTTCGTCTGAGATCATCGTGTTTTTTTAATGTATTTATTCAAATTACTCATAATAATCAAGAAACATATTTATAAAAATGCATGTTTTCTGGGGAAGGTGGCCTTTTGAAAGGTCCGTCGTAATATGGGGATAGTGCCAATCGGCATCGGTAATGAAACGAAGTATTATGGAATCTGTTTTTAATTACCTCAGTAGATAAAAGAAAGGCGCACAGTAAATTTCCAAAAATAGTTCATGGGGTGCAAATGAATTGTATAGTTTTGGCAAATAATTTTTTTTTTTTCATTTTGATAACTTTGTATCTGAGCGGGGGTGCACTGTTTACGACCAATTCCATCACATCGAGAAGATTCTCGATGAGATCTAGATGAAAGACATGTTCCTTTCTTATCACCCTTTTTTGTACCTTTAAGTTTCACGTAAACCCTTTTCTAATGACCTATGAAAACCAAGGTGGCCGTACTTTCCGCCGTCTTGCTTATGTAGCTGCCACGCACTATGTAGGAATATATACAGGCTGTGGCAGATAACAGAAAAGTACCACTTCTTGCCACAAATAGAAGTGCTATACAAACTTATGTTCTTATCAGACTTATTTGCCCCTCCTATATTTTCATTATACTGTTTATAACAGACAGTTAATCAACATACACATATCTTTTTTGTTCTTATGAAAACTTCTTTAGTTTATACAAAGGCTCCACAGATTCAGCACTTAAGGCAACTGTAGCTACATTGCAGTCTTTCCATTTACAAACCATGAAACCAGTATATGCTCAGGTAAGCTAGATTTGAATAGAGGAGCATTTCCAAAATGTCCCCTTATGGACTTTCCAGTTGCTCTCAGGCAAACAAGAGAATACAAAAGAAATAACTCAAAACATAAAATGGCTGTGTTGTAAGATGAGCAGCCAATTCTAAAATTACAGTTTCCCGTAGGTCAAACCGTTTCTAAGCTTCTGTTGATGATTTTCCCTGGTAAGGATCATAACAAACAGCCTAACCTTGTTGCACCAACCCTTTAGTTTATAAACATGTCATAACATTACGCCTGTAATCCCCGAAGGGTAAGGAGAGCCTTCATCAGTTACTTTTACTTGGCATTCTCAGGTGGGAAAAGGTTTATGTCTTCATCGCGTTGCTCCAGCTCATGAACCATTTCGTTTAGTTAGATTGAACGACTTCACTGGTCTCGAGGTAAAATAAAATAATCAAATATGTTCCCGCTAATATTACGACGAAACTTTTAAAAGGACATCGATTTCATACGTAAAAAAATATAAACAACATTAGTTTTAGTATATGCGAAACCTGAAACACGCGTCTAGTATTTTTATGTAGAAAATCTATGTACAAAATTTCAAAACTGTATCATGAAAAATCACATAGTTATAATTCTGTTACCACCGCACAAAAACATGGTCACCACGCAGCACCGCCGCGTGCACGCCTCCAGCGTTGTCTTGAGCTCATTGATAATAATAATTTGGCAGTTGGTACCTAAATGATTGCGATAGGTACTTAGTGTCGCTAGGTGCCCAACTTGTAACCTTTTTTAAATATTTTTGGGACAAAATCTAACATGGTTTAAAAATGATTGGAATAGATTCAGTTACTTATTCTGAACAAACTATATTTAGCTTTCGCAGAAACTAAAAATAATGTTGTATATTTAGTTATTGTTTCGAAACAAGGTAAGGTATTCTTTTTCGGTAACATATCAAAAATCAAATATCAAAGTAAGATAGCCATCGTAAAAAAAAAACTCAAGTTCTTCAAAAACACTAAAATAACAAGAAATAGTGTGTCAAATAAAATAAAAGTAAGTGCTATGTAATCAAACTTTGATAGGTAAATAATAAGTAATATAAGACACTATATATCTGTCTGATTATATTCAAATAATACGATAATAAATACAGGTAAATTTAATTAATTTTTTTGGCCTTTTAAACCTCCTCCTGTGCTATAAAGGACCAAAGGTTCTTTATAAAACTCTTTGTCCAACAGCTTAAAGTGCAAATATGCAAACTATGCTCCTCGAGCTACAAGCTGGCAAACGAGCTGCAGTTTGAGTAGCTTCTCTCTAGCTATGCAGACGCTTGCGGGAACTGTATTGTGCTAACACGGAACACCTATGTGATTGCGACAAGCTGACCGCAGAGCGCTTCCAAACCGTAATAATTGAGCAACTCTGAGAAGATGCGAACAACCTCGTAGTGAGCTAGTAAATATTTGTCATAACATTGAGTAAATCAGCTATCGGACATGGTAAGACACAAACAACGTGTTTGAGAATGCAGTAGGAATTCAACAAGACTGATTTTGATTTGATTTTATTTATATATATTTTTTTATTTTAAGATATGTTGCTTTTACGAATTTGAACGATCAAGCTGAAACTTGACTTTAAGAAATGGTTCAAAACATATTATGCGTTTCTTGGTGGACCACTTTTGTAAAATGATCAATGCGGAGAGTGTCCTATGAGTACTGTTAACATAACGCCTTTACCCGTTGCGAGTCGAAGATAATTTCCTAAGGTCGTGTTAGTGTTATTTCCCTTGAGGAATGAATTGAAAGGAATGAAGCGTTGTGAATAGAGTTTTATAAAAAATTTAGTCAGTTATAGGTAATAACAGTGCTCAAATAGTGTATGTGTTAAGACGTCTTAAGTATACTTCTTATAATCTATACTCTTATAATCTACGAATAAGTAATTAATTCGTAATTAGGTTGGTTTTTTTTCACGTATTCAGGTACCAATCTAGCCCTGGACCTCACTTCCTGAACCTATTCCTTCAGAATACCTATTTAATCGAGGTTATAAAAAACTTAGTTTGATATACACGAATATCAAACTAACTTGATTTTCCAATTCACAGTTAAATCGTCCCAAGTCGCAGAAAAATAAATATGTCTGTATTTACACAAGATTTCGTTAACTTAATAAATACTCTTCTATAGTATTTTGGAAGATAGGAATTCTTTCAGAAGTAAGCATATTTGACAGGTTTGTGTATATATACAACATTAGTTTTACTATATGCGATACCTGAAACACGTGTCTATGTAAAGAATCATATGTAAAGAATCTTTGTACAAAATTTCAAAACTGTATCATGAATAATCACAAAGTTATAAGCTTGTTCTGTTACCTGGTTGTCCGGACTAAAACGTGGTCACCACGCGGCGCGCCTTCACGTCATCTTGAGCTCATTGATAATAATAATTTGGCGATAGGTACCCAAATCATTGCAATAGGTACTTAGTGTAGTTCGCTGTCCAATATGTAGCCTTTTTAAAATATTTTTGGGACAAAATACAGGGTGTTTGGTGCATCGTTTGCCAAATTGAATTGGCCGAATGGAAAGGTCATTTGCTATCTCTTCAGGTCCAAGAACTCACTCTTGGCCACACCGGTTTTTTTATTCGGTTTTTCAAATTTTTATTTTGTAAAATTCCCAAATTAGCATGAAAGCTTAAAATAAAAACAAAGGTATTAGTATAATCCTTAAATTACATTTTAATTTTTATACCTACTGTTGTATGGTTCTATCCAATTCAAAACTAGTCGCTAGAAACATCTAGTTTTTTTTAATAACTCACAAAGCTTTTGGAAGAAGAAAAAATAATCTCAAAATACAACTTTAAATTGCTATAAAAAAAAACTAAAAGCGATTGAGATCTTCGAATTATTTTAAAAAGTTTTCTAGTCTGTCCTTTTTCCAACGGTATGCAATATGCTAAAAAAATCTTTTAATAATTTCGCTAATTCGTTAAATTTGTGTATTGGGACGCACCATCAAGCTACTCTATATTCAGGATAAAACACTAGTTTTCGCATAAATAACATGCTGTAAGTCGGTAGATACTGACGATAGAGACTGAGTAAGAGTAAGATAACATCTCACTCTTACTCAGTCTTTTATCACTTTCTTACATAGGGTTCTAACTTTCCTCGAACTTGAAATGAAAGACGTGGAAACCGTTTTAGTGTCGGTGTCCCTTTCGGCCTGTATAGGTAACTAGCTCATGCCAGCGGCTTCACCTGCGTGAAGTTCGGTAACTGTCCCACGAGTTCGTACTACCGCGAGAAAAAGTATCCCATTTAACCAAACATCCATTCCATTCCATTTTTTTAAACTATCTATATGCCAAATTTCACCCAAATCCGTTCTGTAGTTTTCGCGTAAAAGAGTAACAAACATCCATCCTCACAAACTTTCACATTTATAAAATTAGTAAAAAGTAATATTTCATAAAGATTCTTGTGATGGATTACATGCCATAGGAAATTAAGTATCTATTGAAGTTTTTGATAACATACGCATAGATTTTTGATAATTTTTAGTCGTCTGCAAGGTACCACCAGTTCCAAGAATAGTTCAGCAAGTAATCATGAAGATTTATTGTAGGTATTAATCACTTCCTAAAACCTTATAAAGAATTACTTTGCATCGGTTTATTATTTCTACATCAAGAAACCCCTTCCTTTCAGGTCGTTCGGACACAGGCACCGGAAGATCCTTGAAGATTCCTGGATCGGAGCCTATAGGTGAAGGACGTCAGCGCCGCTTGGATGAAAAGGAGAAACCTACCCTCACATTTGGGATAAACCTGGATAGGCACATAAACTCGTCCTTCAGTTCGGTACCAACGACCACGCCCGTCGGGCACAGGAAGTGACTTCCTCTTCGATCTGCATACTATTTACGTATGTATGTATGTATTTTCGTTCTCAGCTGCTAACACTTAACATTCGGAAGGCGTGTGTGAAGTTTTAAGGGTTCTGTTTCAACAAACCGCTACCCCTGATTCCGCAATAATTTTATGTAAAAAAATTGTCAACCACGGAGGATCTTTACACATTTATTTTTAGTACTTATTTCCGGATTTGTTTCAAAGCAGGGTAGAAAAATACAAAGTATGCAAATGGTATTTTTAAATACTGTTTTTTTCAGCTTTCCGCCTTCCTAATAAAATATTGAAAGAATCCCTTTAAAATATTCCGAATTTCACACGACCAATAAAAATACCCGGTATAAGAAAGAAAAGCAACTCTTGAAAATGGCTTGTTTAGAATGACGGCTTCGTGAGCTCGTTGTGGACACAAACGCTTGCGTTTTATTAAGTTTCTAAGCGAAACGCAAGCACTTGTCTACCAAGCGAGACCAACACCATAAAAAGCGCTGGTGGCTCAAGGAAACATTACGTTTTCCACTCAATAAACTTTATCAGAAACAATTTAGATAGAATAGCCTGATCTGATCTTCCTAACCTTCTAAAAATGATAACATAAAAGCGAAATAAGAGGCTCTAAAAATGAAGCACAAATTCCGAGAACTAATGTGCTATTCAAATTGAGAAAAAAATAGAGCACCATGTAGATTTAATAATGTAACAGTTTCAAATAACTCCCGCTTTGAGGCAACTTGCGGCCTGTTTGAGGAACGGCTATTGAACTGCTGGCCAATTGTCCGGCGAACCGACGATCTCAATGGGTGGTGGTTAGAACAGTGTAAGCAATTTACATTGCTAGCCAGTTGCCAGATTGTATGCAGGGGAAGTGTGTTGAGAGAGAGGAGATGCAGTAGTAGATATGCTGCTGTGTTTGCTGTGTTTGCTTTGTTCGGGAATATGGCAAACAGTCGCCATAGAGCTCACTGCTGAATACCTGTATTTTACGAAAGCTATGTTTAGAACAGATGTTATGTTGGGAGCAGTAGACTTTAAACAATTTTGGCTGTTGTATTTTGAGAAAAACACAAATAAAAAGCGTTTGTGTTCTCCAAAGAGGTAAGCAGGCGTCTATAACTGACGTTTGATTCGGCACACGCAGAGAAAAAACGGATGCCTATTATGCCACACGGCTGTGCCGAGACAAAACGAGTGTGAAGCACCCCCACTTACATACGCCTGCATTACCATGTAATAAGGGGCGTTGTTGGCACAAACTCAGTTTTCGGGCTGATACGAGAAATTTGTGACGAAATAAAAAAACTAAGGAACCAGACTAAAAAAACTGAAAAGGAAAAACAAGCTCATTTTAAATTAAATAAAAGTTGAAACCAGGCGGGACCCATTACATTTTTACAATAAATTATTATTCATTTATGTTATATACTATATTTATATTCGGGTTTCACCTGGTTCCAACTATTAAATAGTTAAAGTTAAATATACTTTTGTAATCACCTTTCAAAACCCAAATCTAACGAATTTTGATTTATCTATATCGGTGCATCCATTTAGGAGTTACGAGGTCACAATGGAACGCACAATAATACATGCGGGCGATAAACTTTACCCTCCTTGTGGATCAGTCGGGTAAAAACTCAATAACACGTTAGATACTCGACCTAACAAAAAGAACAAAAATCAAATCACTGCAGTCGGGGTACGTATAGGTGTCGAATCGATTTGTACGATACATAAGATGATAAGCCAGTTAAAGTAATAAGATCATTATAATACATCACGCCTGTAATCCCCGAAGGCTTAGACAGCGGTGTACCTAAAGATAATTATGATACAATCATAATTTTGACGACCGGGCCTGTAAATACTAACTAATAAAGATAATGAAAAGCAATAAACTACTTAGATATGTATTTACTTGGTAAATATTAAATAGCTACTGTTTGAAACGATATTAAAACGCTGATAAAAGTCGTTCATCCTTATCAGATTTTTTTTACTATAGTACAAGAAAGTCGTAGTTGAGCTAAAATTGTACCAATAAGTGAATTACAGTTTCGGTTGTTTAAAAAGTTTCTTTAAGAAATAACCGAAATATAAATATTTTTATCACTAATTACATTTATTCCGCAAAGCGATAACGTTGAAATAAACAACATCAATTCATTTTTCCGTGTATAACACAATGCCTGCCAGATACATATGTCACGTTACATTAATTTGCAGAAATAAAAAAAAGTGCTTTTAATTAACGATACCGGTGAGTTTCGACTTTTTTATTGAGTTCTCTGGTATCTTTTTGAATATGAACTAAACAATCAAACCATAAAAGAAATTACACAGTTATAATAGGAATCTGTTATTTAAGGAATTGTGTTATTTTAACTCTATTTGAAAATATTTACATTGTTTCGGTCGTTCGGTGAATGATTCCGTACCTACTCATAGTTTTATTTGCATTTAAATTTTTACTATACGTGCATTATACAATCCAATACACAGATCAAAATTAGGCTTTAGCTCCAACCAGAAGGCAGTTTCTCCCGGACAGTACTGTTAGTCTAAAATGGGTGTCTAAGAAAGAAGAAAGAGGATCTTGATGAGAAAAAGAAAGATAGATATTGTCTACTATCGGCGAAGTTTCGCTTCTTACTTCGGGACAGATCTGGTGCAAAAATAACCTTTTGCGAAGTTGTATCTGGGCACCGATCTCACTGTTTTGTTGTTACTACGAGACTTTTTTCACGTGCTAGTATTTGCAGTTTTTGGCAATAATTTGTTCCCAATTCATTTGCAAATGCGACTAATTCCCCATTTGGCTGCTGTTACTAGTTATAAAATCCGTTCGAAATTAAACCTTTTGCTCTAGGTATAAAAGTGTAGCGGTATGAGTAAAGGCATTCAAAGAGCGTTGAGCAAATCAAGTGGATGAAAATATTCCTTTGAAAACCGATACGATCTGTTGATAAAACGAAAATTGCAGGTATGTCATACGGAATATGAAAGTGTAAGTAAATCAAGTCGCAGGAAATAAATATTCATTCAATTGAAAATCATGCAGGAATGCACGCCGGTAATCTCACGCGGGACTAAAAAGTGATCGAAGAAGAAAACGATAAAAACTTTAAACAATTTCCTCACATGTTGAGTAAAATTGATTGTATTTGTGCGAAGCCGGGAATGTTTACTGAATAAAAATATAACATTTGTTCAATAAACGTTGTTATATTTTATACGTATGGCTCATGTAACTACATCCATAGATTTAATATCATTTCAATTTTCCAGGGGCAGACATCGCAAGCAGATGTTCTTAAAACTTGCTTACATTCATGCTCCGCGAGAAATATAGATTTAGTGTACGTGCCCGGACTAGTGATGCGTGGGTGGCGAGCTAGCGGCTGATAAGTATGGCGATGTGCCAGTTACCACCGTCCCTTCCCTTACAGCCCAAGTGCAGTTTGTACGAAGGGAAAAAACGTCTCGGTAATTTGCGAAGCGTTCAGCTAAACGGGGCCGCTTTAAATGTGATTTATGTTTTTGTTTGATGAGGGTGTGATATGATTGTGGATTGGTTCCAGCTCAATCTTAAATTATGATTTGATGTTACAGGCCGGGGGAATATCGGGCATTTTTCTTTGAAATATATTTAGAATACAGTTGTCGTGGCAATCTTTTCTGCAACTATGGACAGCGTGCAGCGATATAACATGGCTGAGTTAATTGAGTGATTGAATGAAAACGCATTGCTAGAGAAGTTTCCTGTCTGGTTAATCACGATGAGTTGTATCTAAAATGGCTATGAAACATTCATGACAATCCAACTACAGTATAAACTGGGATCCTCTTTGTGTTAGCATAGAAAATGCCTACATTTTAAATAAAAACCATCACCACGGTTTCTACCGTTCTGCTATTCTTAGCATCAAGTACTTACCTATAAGTAGCTTTACTCAGAGCGAAATAAAGACTTTATTTGAAGTACATTTTGTAACACTGCTAAAGAATGCAGCCTAGAGCGCCGACGTCGATCTCTTAGCCTCGGAAATAATGGCAGACGTTAGGGATTGTACATGTGTTTTTCTTATAAAATAGAACAACAAAAAACATTATTAGCTCTATGTGTACTAATTAGTATTCAAATAAAACAACTTACTCTGCCCCAAATGTTTTAGTTTCGTTAAAAGTTTGTCCTGGCCATTAGTGCTTGAATGTATTACATACAAATAAGTAAACAAAGCTAAATGTGTTAGGAGTCGGTTAGCATCAATAATTTGCGATATGTTTGAAATTTTTATATCTCTTGCTCGCAAATCATAAGTTAGACCTGTTTTTTATAACTGGGTATGATTGGCGAGCTACCTAAAGTATCCCTCAGGTACGTATAGGAAAGCTGTACGCTATATCTAAGGCTTTGCACAGACTGATTGAAGACTACCCTGCGAATGTACAGAAAAAAGAAATCGCTTCTCAAATTGTCGTGTTTTTCTTTTTGAAACAACACGAATCTGTTCAGTCTAGGTATGATACATTGGTGTTCTACAAAAGCCACTAATAATTAAGACTAGAAGTTGACAAAACGGTTTAGTTGGTAATGAGTGTAACAACTTTAATCCTTTTGAAGATGAACGGCAGATCCGTTCCTATAGGCATATCATACCATACCGTAACTACTAATCTCTTCTCTTACTATTCAAATTGATAACTTTACATACGCGTTACACAGAGGAAACTGTTACTGCGTACATTAAGGAAATAATCTGTGGATTAACTAAATTGGTGTCTTCTTAATCATGGCGATGGTTCAAGGAACGACGAAGTAGGAACAGGATTACTTTAGGTACTTGCTCAGCGCACAAACTTAGGACCTATTCGTTATTTTATTTACGAAGGAATGAATTACCCTGTAATGTACGGAAAAGAAATAAAAAATAGATTGAGTTGTACCTACTACGTCTACTCAGCACAAAGTTTAATTACTACTGCAAAAGTTTTAAGACTACACTTACATAATAAATAGCACTTTCAATCGATCTCATTAGATATTATTGAAACTGAATAGTTCTTGAAGTAGCTTGTGAAAGATAATATTCGATGCGTTTCAAGGGAATATTCTAATGAGATCGGCAGGGACCTTCGTGTGATTGATTATTATAATTTCGAGACTGCGACTATCGACATTTATACAGCTAAGTAGGTAACTACAGGCAAACGGACTACACCCAAGATGTTTTGATCCGCCGCAGTCAAAGTTGATAAAAGGAGAATGAGGGTGCAGGTAGTTTAAAACTACCATACTCTTATTTTACATTACTTGAACAAGTAAAACTTTGTAGTGATTGCCAAATACCGTATCTTAAACTCTTAACCTCATAACAGAGAAACTTAAACGGTAATAGATAAACTGTAGGCCATAAATTGTGACTCATATCCAGCCAGAGAAGAACTTGCTCAAGTTTCCTACTTTTCGCAGTAAGGAGACATTTTTATGAGATAAAGTTGGTCTAACATTAATAGTTATGTTGTTAATATGTTGATATTGGTCGCCAGCAAGAAATGAAGCGTAGCCCGAGATGAAACAAAGTGGAAAAAGTGAAAAGAGCAAAGGTAATGGCTCCAAAGCGTTTGGCCTCTTTCTGTAAATAATAACAATGGTAGAGATGTCGGATCTAAGGATTTTTTGTGTACTTTACCTAGCCATTTAACCGTCGTTCTTTGTTATTTACTGGTATACTTTTATATGTTTTAAGCCTGCGTTTCTAACACGAGGTCGTTCTTATCCCGAAGAGTGTTTTCTCAGTTTTGTCAGATGGTAACTGTGCTTTGGCTTTTCCCAGCTTAACAGTTGTGTCCAGTGCTGGGACACAAGTTATCTGCTGAAGAAAATGTACCTTTTTTAAAATAGCTAAATAAACGGTACAGTTTCTTCTAGAATTGGACATTGGTGTAAAAGTCTTGATTAAGTAGTTTGGAGGTTATCGTCGTTGTTTCAGTTAAAAAAGAACAACTCAATTTCTTTTAGTATTACGACATTGATCAAAGAGATGTTTTAACTATAAACGTTTCTTAAAGTTAAATTATGATAAATATCTGTTGAACCATCCATTTTCTGACGTTTAAATGTCTCTTAACTTGAAGCAATATTTAAATCTGAATGTGTATAATCATGAACAGTAAATTCCAAATAATTATGTCAAAATACTAAAGTCTTGTTCTAAATGGATCTGTATTTTACATATCACAAACAATATCTACTTGTTTTAATGCACCTGTTACAGAAACGGAAATTACTTTGCATGCTGAGAAACAACAATACACTACGAGCATTGTACAATTGTTTTTTTTTTCAATAAAACCAAGGTTTATTTATAACACGAGTTGAGCCATAAAAAACGGATGAAGTACAGAAGATAACTAAACCGTAACGAATGAGGCTTAAGGGAAAACTAGTTCAACAAAAATACACGTAAAGAAAAAATATCTTACTTAGTGTGTGGCATTCTAAATCAAATCTGTCTATTTGGTGGCGAGCATAGTACCTTCAGTAGCGTCCATAAGTTCCTGTAACGTTCAGACAATAGAGCATGTCACGATATTAAGTGTTTTTTTGTGGGACCACACCACCATATGCAATTATTATAATAGACCGAAAAAAGATGCTCACGCAAAGCAGCTAGATCTAGGCATAATAATTAAACTCCGAGAGATAATCGTGTTTTTGTTTCAAATGTGATAAATTATTATAAATTTTGATACTAGTGGGGAAACTTTGACATTGCAGCCGAGGCAGACTTCACATCCGAGCCGAAGGCGTGGGTGTAATTGAGCCCAGAACTGCAGTGACAAATGCCCACGTGTATCAAATGAATTTTTTTACACTTACGAAGAAAGAAAATAATAGAACGGAAAATATAAGTGTATTGTGAATTTCACCTCGGCTACAATGACAAAGTTTGCCCAGTTCTATCAAAACGTACTATATTTTCATTTATTTGTACAATAATGCAACTTCTAAAAAAACTTATTTTTTGGCATTATTGTCCCGCGGAACCTACCCTACAATTAGGATATATCAGTTAGGCTGAAAATACAAAGTTTACACGTCGCTGACATCAAAGCAAGCAATGCAACAGGATGAAAGGTCAATCCTCATAGATGGACACAAAATATTATGTTTGTTCGCGTCTCCGGCCGGCCATATCTTCCTTTTGCATTTAGTGACATGCACAGGCCACAATATCTTGGTGAAGTTTAGTCTGTTTAATTCGTTTTGGTTTAGGCCCCGAACGATGAGATGAAAATCAACGTTGCTGAAAAGCCTGTTGTTTGAAAACTGAAAGTGGTCCCCTGCCCGATATGCACGGTTTAATGTTATTGTTCTCTCATCACGCTCTACCTTGTCAGCTGTCAAGTTCTCATGTTGAATATGCTTGCTGCAAAACCATCTGGGCACAGTTATAAACAACATGACATGACTTGGTACTCATTACAAAACATTGAGACGTAAAGCAACCTCAGTGTATCTTTTTATGGTATAATTATATGGTTCGAAATTCACGGGTTTAATAGACATGAATTTGATTATATTGTTCAAGTATTTGTAAGTAGCCTCTACACAAGCTTAGTTTTTTGCTTTTTCATTTGTATTCAACCTATTAACCGGGGTCATTGTGCTTATCCTTATAAACAAATTTAACCACGGGACCAACCATGAAATCGGGAAAGAAAATCGTTGTTTTTTTCACGATTTCTGTTCGTTTCTTAGTAAAAGTGGTTTATAATGATGAGTACAATGATCCCTGAAGAGGTTTAGGGTAAACAATAACTAAGATTGTATAGGTACTCGTAATACTCTATTGTGACTGGCGAATTATTGTTTGCAGTCTTATACAACGTTTAACAGAATAAACGCAAGTCCTGTGATAGTAGTTTGTTTAGAATCGACATCTGATTCGAGTTCAATAATTTTTTGTTCCTATATATCTTTCCCGAAATAATTAAGATCAATGTACCTACATAAAGACCCAGCAGTTCATGTTGAAAAGAAAAAATAATAATTGATTATTATTTTAACAAGTAAGTCTTCACAACTTGTGATTGGCGCCTCCTTTTAAGCAAATAATCCCGTGTTAGGAAACTCCGCTCTTCCATACTTAAAATTGTATTATTTACTTGTTTCGTCGGTTTAAGAAACACTGTGCTTTATGTCAAACCAATTTCGTTTAAGTAAACATACTTGCCAAAATGTAGTTGTCAACACTATCTTCACATACAATAAAAATGGTGCACAATAATAAAGCATTTGAATTAACAAAATACTGAACATTTTGTAATTGTTCCTCACCCTCTCGCAAACAAGCACTGCAAGGGCGTTCAGCATCACCTCAAATTGAGCCTGTCTGGTGAGGTGATGATCGTCGTCACCTCTCTCCTGCAGTGCTTATAAGTGTGCTGTAGCCTTGAGAGGGAACGTAGGGCCTTGGCTGTCCGTGGAAACATGGCTCGCAGGTTTAAATGGTGGACGAGTGAGGTGAAGTGGACCAAGTTTCGGACATATTATTTTGTACTGCCTATCATTTCACTCGTGCACCCTGTGGGCCAACTGTGCTCAGCGGGCATTTAATGACCCACGATTACAATATAATAATGTTCTTAGGATGTTGTTGGGGCTTCCAAGATACTGCAGTGCTACCCCTTATTTTTTACTTTCAAGACTTTTACCAACTACTCAGTTTTAACTACATCTACAAAACTACAAAATAGAACGTGGTTGATTCAACGTTCAACGTTCCATAAACCGTGTTTTCTCCGAAAAAGATGAAGAAATAATAGTTTGCGGAAGCGGAGCCAGGAGCTCAACTAGTATTTTAATACAAAAAGTATATTTTGTAAGTAATAAGTAAGTACTGCCGCCGGCTACCACCGTCTCGTGCACTAACACAGTAGCAACTTAAACCCGTTAGTAAAACCAATTTTAATAAAACATAGAAACAGACGCATCCACTAAAGCTGCATTAAAACGGTATTATTCTGTAATGTGAAAGAATACAAGACAATTCAAAGGGAATAAGAAATGAGGATGGAAGAGATTCTAATGGGTAATAAAACTGTGAAAATAAGGATCTACTCGAAACAGGGTTGTTTGACATTATTTGAGTGAATTAAAAACCTAGATTATTATTATAATATAATATTTAATATTACACTACATCATCTGCCTAGCCTTTTCCCAACTATATTGGGGTCGGCTTCCAGTCTAACCGGATGCAGCTGAATACCAGTATTTTACATGGAGCGACTGCCTATCTGACCTCCACAACCCAGTCTGTACTGGGTAATACGATACCCCTTGGTAAGACTGGTTGTCAGACTTTTTGGGCCACTGACTGCCTAACGACTGTCAAAGATCTACAAATGACAGCCGGGACCAACGGCTTTCCGAGGCACGGAGGAAACTCGGTATGTAATGGGCGGTCACCCATCCACAGACCAACCGAGGCAAGCACGGCTTAACCTAAAGATCGACCCGAGCGGCTGTTATTATTTAGCCACGAGCTCCTCACTAATATTACACTACATTAAATAAAAATTAGGTTTTCATGCCCCTCTAGTATGGTGATGTGGTCGCTGTGTACGTAGTCTTCAGGAGCCAGAACTGCATTTTAGGTTGACAGCAACGAGAAAATTTCCGGACGACGTCGTCATGGTTGAAATGTTATACTGCTCTGAACACAAATTTTCATAGTTTTTTTCCTGAACACCGATACACGTTAGTGCTGCCAGTTTTCAATTTCCCGGCCAAGTTCATAAAAAAAGCATGACTGCAACAGCATATCAAGAATAGTACCGCTATATTAACAATGTTTCAATTCACGTAACTGACGCATCTACAAGCATATTGATGAATGTTGTATGGGAGGAACGGTCCGTAAACAGTCTGATTAATAATGCACGCGATACCGTTAAAACTTTTAAAGTACCGTTATTCCGACATATGAAAATAAATCATTTGGAAAGTTAAGCGGAAATATAGCGTCGTGGGACATTCTCAGCAGCCCGCAATAAATAATTGTTGTTGCATACTGACAGCCCCAAACAGTGCCCGGAGATTTTCGTCCTCTTCCTAAACTGATTTTCGGAGAAGATTGCACAGGGAACAATTTTAATGCCTACACAGTTTACACAAAGGTGCCGTTTCGCGCGATAAATGTTGTTATAAACATTGTTTCTAACACGTCTTAAACATCAGTTGATAAAAGCTTGATAATAAGATGTTATGTTATTTTATGATGTTTAGAGTTACGTTGTGAAACAGTGAAGGTAAACATTTTAACCCATTATCATATTTAGTCGAGTGCAATTAGGCAATAAGGTGGAATGAAGTTTATAGTGGTCGGATTTTCATGGGTCTTTTTTTATTGAGTTCCTAGAGGACTAGAGAAGAAAGTTAAAAAAGAAATTAGAGGCCCGTGACTATTTCCTTTTTTTTTTAAATTTTCTTGTGGTTATTTATTTTCCGTTTATGAAAAACTTCAAATTCAACGAATTCATATTTTGGCGCAATAATAATAATAATAACATTGTCGCTGTTTTTTGAAAACATCCTATTTTCTTCAATTATTTCTAAAATATCGATTTATAAGACTAAGATTTCTTTTGAAATTTTTAACTGATGCTTTTTACAGATAACTGGACGGAAAAATATTCAAGAAAACTACGTTCATGAGTGTAGCGACTTAAAATTCATTCGCAAATGTCAGAAAATCGTCTACGTTAATGAAAGCAATTTTTTTTTCGAAATATTTCTATGAAATTCGATGTGCAAATTATTGTTCTATTACACAACAATATGAATTCGTCGAATTTAAAGTTATTCATTAACGAAAAAAAAACTTTCCAAAGGAAATTAAAAAAAAAAGTCGTGAGTACCGAAATTTTTTTTTTTTAACTTTCTTCTCCACTCCTCTAGGAACTCAATAAAAACAAGTCCCATGAAAATTCGACCACTATAAACTTCGTTCCACCTCTTGAGCATTTTTTCTCTCATTATACTCGGCTTGTCTTTGCAATTTGCAAATATAATAATAATCGGCTAGATTTACTACTATTATAAATGCGAAAGTTTGAACAGATGAATGTTTGTTACTTAATTACGCCAGAACGGCTGAACGGATCTGAGATAGATTATAGTCTGGAATAGCACATAGGCTATTTCTTTTTTCTCCACTAATACACATCATAATTTCCACGCGAACGAAGTTGCGGGCAACAGCTAGTTATGTAATAAGTTTTCTCTTAAAACACTTAAATTAACTATATGCATTATTAATTAAAAACTAATAAATAAACTAAAAACAAACTAAGAAAGGGAATCGAAAAACTCTTCCTCAACGCTGTCAGCTGGTAATGTGCCCAAGAGACTGGCGGCGTTGCCACACAGCTTCTGGCCAAAGTAAAGGCCAGCCCTTGATTCACGGGAAGCGTCAACTAGGCGTTTAGAAATTTCCTTAAACAAGCTATGAACATTCGTAAGTAATATGTAGTTTTAAAAATCCTTCTGTTTTAGGCAAAGTTTTTAACTGGTACCTACTTAAATAAAATTGTCAAGTAATAAATAATTGTTGGACCATTGTTATTGTTTTAAAATAAACTTATTGTTTTACTTGCAGGCAGTGGCAGCAAGGTTAGGTATACCTCGAGATTCTAAGCAAACAATAAATTTCAAAAAGGTGGCCTTTAACGAAACTGTGTACTATTTTTGACCTTTCTCACTCCCCAAAGACATACAGTATGAAGGCTACTCTTTATTACCAACACTGCTGGGCTGTTCAGAAGCCGCAAACAGTTCTAGTTTCAATTCCATTGCATTTTTCATTACCCGTTGGGCTTGGTCACGACTTTATTAACGTCCGATTTGATTTTTATTTCTCCTCCACGTAACTTTCATTTGTTTAGCCGACCGAAGACATGAAACTGTTTTATGGTTGCCTCCTGATCTCAGGCACGGAAGGCATCAAGAGAGGATGTGTTCATCTTTGAGTTAACCTCCTTACCTGTCGTAGAATAGTAAACATTGTCGCCGGATACAAAATCCAATAACAGTCGCACATATAAATATTGTTCCGTGTCGTAGTTTTCTTATCACGTGTGATCCATATTTATTATGAAGTACAATTTGTTAGGGGATGTTGCGTCGTCGGTGTGGGCTCTGGCGGTCTTACCTTCGAGGCGATTATTTACTTTGCCACCGCATTGGTATACTCGCAAGTGAGGCAAGTGAGGTTCCCATGAAGAATGATGTACGGCGCAAACAACACAATGCACACTCCACCGTATGTCTTCTTAAACGAGAGATATTACTAAACTGACAGTATTGGAAGACCACCTACCACAAATCCTTTATATTTTAAAATTGCTTTGAAGGCATTAATCATAGGAATCAATCGTCATAAAATGACTGCAACTATGTGTGTGTGTTCATTATGCATTAGCCACAACAAAGAACACGCTATTTGAGTCGGCCTGTTAATGATTCTGTAAAGTATTCATTCTTGTCTATATTGATTAAAGTATTTCATTATTAAAAGAGCTGATGATGATGAAATGATGAAAAAAAAATGATGCTGCCAGCACTTCAATTATTAATCTTTTTACTTGAAATTCAGATGAACGACTTGTCTCTTCGCAGTCATTTCATAAAATAACAGAGTATAAGCATAAGGTTTAATTAGCGGTCTCGTCATTTCCCTACAGTCTGTTTGTTCATTTTAATTAGGCGCAGCCTTGGCTTTAAGGCTTCAGTCAAAGCCTTGAATCGATCACAGACCAATTACTAAAGCGGAAGATTGAAAATATCAAAAGTGTCCGCTGCATCCTTGCGCCGTCGCGACGGTCGATCGGGTGAGGACTCGGCCGGGTAGCTCAGACCTTTAATCATTCATCAATCATCACAATAACATGAAACCTCAGTTGTGTAGTCAAATTTAATGGGGAACCTAAAACTGTGTCACAAACTAAGAAAATTTGCTTAGGAGATTACTGCTCACTTGTCCCGAGAGCTGAAAGTTGATCAGTGATCGGTTACTGCTTACGGAATCGCTGGCTTAATTGTTTTAATTAGTTTAAACTAGTTGGTCTCGGTGATGTCCTTGCACCGAAACAGTTTTTATTAGAAAATGTATTGGAAATGAGATTTGTTTTAGTTGAAATAGCTCGGTTTGCTTTGGTGCGAATATACGAATTTATTTATGAAGGTACTATATTCAATTACAAGTTGGTAGAAAGACCTCAAAGAATGATGTACCATTCAGAATTAACATTGGTATACATCAGCAGGTAGCAGGGTTCACAAATATATTATCGGAATAAGGTTGAATTAATGTGTTTCCTCAATTCCTCACCTAATGGTATTTACGAGCTCACCTCATTATTTTAATAAAAGAGGTTCGAATTTACTTGCATCCTGTTTCATTCAATCGTTTTCCTCGTGGCTGTCGAGCAGGCGAAGCCATGTCGTGATTCCGTGACGTCAGCAATAATTTAGCAGCCACGTCCTTGTTTTCATGTGCCGTACCTTTGATGTTTCTACGTTTGGAAACAAATTATAAAGCCTGCAATTAATAATTAATGAGCCATTTAACTTGTTCTCAGTATCGAGTGAAATTTACATCAAACTGTGACACGTGCTTTTTAAATACTGTGACAAACAGCTTTTGCAATAAAACTGCGTTGTGATCCAGATTGATTGTACTTTTAATAGTTCACCGAATTACGGGAGTGGCAGTATAAATAAACTGAAAATAAATAGGATCAGTAACCTGATTTGCATTTCCGACAATGTGTATTTTCGATGTGGATTCCGGTAATCTGTGAAGCTCCCATGAAATCGAAACATGCATTGAATTCTATTATGAAGCCATGTGACAATATTTAAACTTATTTATTTATTACTTTTCAGAAATAAAGATAAGTGAAAAATATCGTAGCAGGTGATGTTTTGTAGTCTCTGCTTGGCCTCATAGGGAAAAGGTGCAAGTTTATGTATGTATGCTTTAGATCGTACCGCAAGTGTGATGCAAATTAGAAAAGTTTGGTACCTACTTGAGGTTCAATTATGTGTAGGTCTTTACCGAGAACGATTTAAGCTCAAAGAAGGTATTGTACTTAGATTTTATGTTACGTTAATGTCAGATCCAAGGCTCGCCTTTCCTTTGAACTGTTTCCGAGAATTTTATTGAAGTTACACACGCTGCATTGTATATATTTCATTTAATAAAATTACTTTTTACTTACCTTTTTTTTGCACTTTTCTGTAATTATAAATTCTTTTTCACTATGTTTTTTAAAACTGGAATACTGTATCAATCTTGTTAAGTTTGCATATTAAAAGGAGAATTTTAGTTTATCTCGTGTAGGCTAGTCAACAAGTTCAAAAACGTGTTAATTCTTGATAAAGCTCCTAAAAATATGAAAATATGAGCGATGGCTCATTCGATTCGGAATGACGTCTAGAAAAAATTATCGAAAGTATGTTTTTATTAATTAGCACATAATAAATTGCAATTGTTATTAAAAAAAAAAATATCTTTTTAATAATTAACAAATTAAGATGAAAACTTATGCCTGCGACCTTCCGATTCAATACACCGGACGTCACCGGACTACTACTTAACATTTAAGGAATTTTGAAAAGAGAGGAAGAAATTTCCAATAAGCCGTAAGACAGAGTACCACATTAAAAAATATTATTTTTGTAACAAATATTAATTTAAAAATTTGAATAAATTGTGGTTATCATCCAGACACTTGAATGAAAAAATCCCCGTTGGAAAAAAAAAATAAGTCAATTTCGAAAAAGTTATACAATTGTTAATTAATTGTTATTTTCCAATCTCAGTTATCTTAAATGACTCAATTAAAGTTTAAATAATATACCTATAATTTTTTGGCTCATGGAGCCATTCTTACTTACTTTATACTTAACAAGAGTTGCTAGTACATAATTTCAATATATTTTTCCAGACGTCATTCCGAATCGAATGAGCTCATACTTTTAGAAGCTTTATCAAGAATTAACACATTTTTTAAATTGTTGACTAACCTACGTGGAAAGTAGGCTTTTAATTGCACCGCGTGGTGTCATTGGACAGTTTAGTACAGAAATAAAAACGTTAAACTGTCACTTGTTAAGGAAGGTAAAAAGGTTTATTAAAGTACAGCAGAGGGCAGGGTTATGGAGGAGCCGGGAAAGAAATCGCACCTTATGCATAAAAAATGA
Source organism: Noctua janthe (assembly GCA_910589295.1). Taxonomy (NCBI): domain Eukaryota; kingdom Metazoa; phylum Arthropoda; class Insecta; order Lepidoptera; family Noctuidae; genus Noctua; species Noctua janthe. The sequence goes on from OU342552.1 coordinate 13,265,448, forward strand.
CATGTCTAAACCCTTCTTAAAATAATCTGTCCCATTTTGATGGCAGGATTGTCTGGGGTTGGCAATCGGCTATTACCCTCTTTTAGTTTTAGGTGGCAATTGTAGGTAAAAACGAATCCTATGTAAATGAATTGATATTTAATATAAATAACTTTATTAGTAAATGAAAAAATAACAACACAGTACTTAGCATGAAAACAGTGGGTTTTACTACGAAGTTTAAAACTATTGTCAGCTTTCCGGGCTCCCAAACTAGGTACGCAGACCTGTATCTTAGGAGTCGGAGATTTTGCGGCTTCAGTTTATATAATACATACAATCGCGTTTTTTTTCTGTAAGTTATTCTTTAATTTAGTAAGAATATGTACCCATATTTTTTTTCTGTAAGTTATTCTTTAATTTAGTAAGAATATGTACCCATATTTTTTAAATAGTTTTTGACTGCCGTGGTGTTTGTTGGGTGCAGTGTTTATAATTCATTAAGAATTATAATTTATTAATTTTCAAAAATTTTCATTTACTGGAACTGAGCTCTCGCTGGATAAAAGCTTTTTGGAATCATGGTGTACTGTATATGACAAAGGTATAATGGGATTAGACGAGTATTAAACATTCAACTGACTACCACAATTTCCTTTTTTTAAATTGCTACTTGGGCAGAAATATATCATCGAAACCAGTGCTTTTGGTAGCAACAAAAAGGGGAATAAATCTAGTTATTGCTGAAATAGTTTAATATTACAAACTTATTCCTTAGCCTAGGAGTAATTAGTTTAGAACATGATAATGTAAAGTATTTGGATGGACTAAAAATATTTTATTATGATAATAACTATTTCATTATTCGATTTTTTGATATTTTATTCATGCACAATAATATTTATTATTAAATCAGCTTTTTGCCCACATTTTTTGTTTTCTAGCTATAATAGTTAGTTAGACATAAGTGAATCTTTATCGTGAAAGCGTCCGTAATATTTTTCGCTCATGTGACCCCGGTCTGTCGAAGGGAGTTTTGTTTTTCAAAGAGACTGTTGACTATAAAGTTGGCTTTATAGGTAATAGCGGCTAAATATTAAGTCTTTGATAACATTTTTAACTAACCAGTGATGCCGTAATACCTTGTAACACATGTCATATCTTTTTATATGCTTTACTCCGAAAGAGAAATTGTTTTTTTTTGTTGGACGGTAAATGAGAGCTTTTCTTTTGTTTTCACAAATAACTTAAATGTAATAATTAAAGGAACACATTTTTATGTTATTTCTTATTAATTAACTTAGGTACCTGCCTGCCCAACATTGTGTGACTTTGAAAGAATTAATAAGTACATTTATTTTGTATTCACCTATGTATGTGATAATAGTAGAGTATCGTAATTGAAAGAGGTGTGTTATGGAGTATAATTTTTTTTAAATTTTATGTTCTTCTATTTTGTGTCTTATAGCATCGTATTGGACTAGTCTGTAATGTTGCTATAATTGGTAGTAAGTAAATATATAATATAAAACATAACATAAATATATATATTTTTTTAATATTCATTTTGTTTTTTTTTTTTTATATTTTAATGTTACCTATTGTTAAATTATTAATGGAATGATAACAGATGACTTATGACATATTTCTAATGTAATTATGTTTTTAAATTAGGATTTGATGCCTTTATGAATAAATTAACAAATAAATAACACACACACACACACACTACTCTACAACACGTCGCCACCACCGCCTGCGGGCTGTACATCGGTGCGCTCGTGCTGCTGTCCTTGCAGGTGACTATTTAATGGTGTGATTCTATAAAATACATTGGAATCCACATTCAACGATAAGTAAAAAAGAAAAACAATTTAATATACAATGAGTAGGGCGAATAGGTTTATCGCCCACGGAGCGATTGTCGTCAAAGGAACGTTCACTGAGCAATAAAACAACTATCTTTGTCAACAACATGAGCTTATGATCAAATACAAACGACAATTCAAAATAATACTAAACTAGTACATTTTGTGAAAAGGTTTTTATTATTTCATGTTTCGATATTTGCGTTGTACCGTACCGTACGAATAGAAAAATAAAATAAAAAAATAGTAACAAAAGTTCATGGAGTTTTCCGATTTCACCCGCGGAACTTGAATGACGAGTTTTTAGCTGCTTTTATTAACTTGAAGTTTTTTGTCAAAGCATGAAGGAAATGGAGTTTTGTATGTTGCTCTTTTTGGTTGATGAAATGAAAACTGTGTTGTTCATATTTTTTACCTTTATTTTTCATCAGTCCTAAAGTTTCACATGTTTTTTTTGTAGATAGCCAGCAAAATCAACAATGTAGGTTGACGTCACTAAATATCACATGGCAGGATTGGCGAAAAGCCATTAGGCCAGACTGATATGATCATCATAAATTGATGTAATCAAAGCGAAATTGATCGAGTGGCACGGCGCACGGACTATTTAATGGCGGCAATGTGTTCACCCCGTAGTTTTAATCACTCTTTATTCTCAATAATATGCCAAATGGCCGCCAGATATTAAAATCATAACAACAATTGTACACAACGATAAATTCAAGTCAATATTGATAGTCTAAATGAGCCTCCGGTCTACCAGCTCTGATTCGGTAACATTGTTAATTAGTGTTTACATTTTACTTTGTCATTCAGCACTAGTTTGTTCCCGCAGAATTCGATGACAAATTCAATTCTGCAAACAGATCTGACTGCTTCCTACTATCAGGTAATGATATCTTTCCCTTTACCGTACTAGTATGGAAAATGAATTAGGATTATCAAATTATGCATGAAATTTCGCTCTATCTCAGATTCCCATTTCGACCCCTCACATTTTTATTTAAATCCCATTCTCGGAATCTAAAACTATCGTTTACAACAACGACATCGGGCTTTGATTTCGAAGTAAAGTTAAGCAGGTTTCAGTTAATATTTAAATAAAACAGAACTACAATTCATGAAGTCTTTTTGTTCATAGAATAATGGAGCTTTATTATTACTCCTGAAATAACTTCGGATGCATTTTAATTTGGTTTCAGTACATGTCTTGGTTCAGGTATAAAATCTCGAACCGTTGAACTACAGGGGTAATGTGAGCTACGTATAACTTAGCGACAGTATTGGGATTCGGAAATGTAATTGCTGTAAGGTGTTGAAGGGTTTGCGGCACTCTTGGCGCATTGTCAGTTGTTTGCTTTCCGCCGTGTGCCTGTAATCCCATTCAATGATGTGTGTGTTTGTGTGTGTAAGGCTTAAGACGCTACCGCCTTCTCCCTTTATTTATTTTTACAGCCTCGTGTCAAGTCCACGTTGAGAGCATTTGTCTCCCACGTGAGCGTATTATCTCTAACATACGACGTGTGAATGTCGCTGTACATTACATACATTTTTGTATATTTATCATTTCTGAGAGAGCTCATTTCAACTTTGTATCTCATGTCACGAACTAACGTCACTTCGGTAATTTGATTTCCCATCGAGTATCCAACGCTTAACACAAACATGAACGTTTGTATAATAGAGTTCAATACATTAGCCAGATAGGTTTGAAATTGCGAATGGGTATCAACCATCGAGTAATAAATTTCGTCTAGGCTCTCGTCTAGTCGAAGTTTTCTCATATAATGGGTCCGTTGTCGACGTAATGGTCTGTCTGCATTTAACTTGCTGAAGCTAAATTAACATCGAATATTAAGTCGAGCCATAAAGGTGTTAAAAGTTTTCAACGCTGCCGTTCCGTACATTGAAATTTAGGTTTAATATGTATTTTTATTTTTTCAAAGAAATAGGTCTCTGTAGTGTGATGCGGCGGTATGAGACGGCGCGTGATTTTCAGGCAGAATGTGTATGAGCAACGCGGGATACACAAGCGAAACTTTTTGCCGGAAACACATAATCGCTCGGCTCCATCCCTAACGTCGTCACTATGCAAATTCAGTGCTGGTACTAAATAAAACGTGCTTTCATCTCAGCCCGCACTTAGCGCCTGTCAAGACGTGAAAGTTTAGTTAGTAAGCAAAAACTCTGTTTGGCATTGACTGTTTATTCTTATATGTGATGATGAACCACAGTTGATATTCCTAAGGTAAGTACAAGAACTTGCCTATTTTTGTAAGATATTACTTTACTTTTAGCGAATCTGCTGTTAGAGATCAGCGTTCCATTGAGCATCAAAAGAAACGGTTTTGTATGATCAACGGCTGTCATGATGGCCAACAAATTGAAAAGAAGCCTCAAGAAAAGGTTCTCTTGAATACCGATTCTCGTATTGATTGCGAACCATTGTGGACTGCTATTGTTACGTGCAAATCTGTTGAATTCCACTGTACCCTACATAATGTTTGGTTCAACAATAGTGGTAGTTTTAAAAGTATTCGAATTGAGACAGACAGAGATATTCTTCAAACCAAAAAATACACGTTAACTCCATGCATTACTTATTTACAAAATGAAGACATACAGACACTAAAACAACTGTTCTATAAAGTAAAGAAGCCACGAAACACTTACAAACTTAAAAATATTTATAAAAAAGAATACATTTGTTTGTACATTTCATTTTATTACCGCAATTAGTTGGCATTTAACAAAAAATTGCGATGCAGCGTTTGAGCACCCTCGACTTTTGCATTTAAAGCTTACATGTAATACTGGCCCTTTTCACAAGAGCCAGACATCGTTTGTGGCCTGCCCGATGGTTTTATGCTACTATTTGACCAGCACTTTCTGTTTAATTGGTTGGCAATTATGTTAAGTTAGATGTGGTGCCGACTGAAGTGATTCTAACACGACACCATTCATCTGCGCGGTCGGGCGGTGAAGCGGATCCACGTCGCATTGGCTTGTGTAAAATCTGTTGATGACGAGAATCTCCTTACATGGAGTTTTATGTTGGATGATCATTTGTTTCCGATGCCAACATAACGGTGTGACCAGTTGCATTACACCGTATACTGGCAACTACGTATATCTATTTCAGTGCATTATCTGTCAAAGTGTCAAAGTATAATGGGTTACACGAATCCGTGCTGAGCCATAAGCATTATCATCATCATCAACATCTGCCTAGCCTTTTCCCAACCAGATGCTGCTGAATACCAGTATTTTACATGGAGCGACTGCCTAGCTGAACTCCACAACCCAATAACCCAGTGTCTGAGTCATAAGCATTATTGTAGAGTTTAATTGATACAAATAGACAAGATCAAATGCACTTCAGTCAATACGATACTCTAACACACATGCTACGCGCACATAACACGCTACCGCCACATATTTGTGATCTTTCATAGCTCGCGTATTCGTAATCCAGTGTCCGAAGCCTTGCCTCCGCTGGCAGGTCTCAGCTGCCTGCAATTCCACAAGGGTTACCGGCTAGATCCCATTGTAACGGGCTATTCCGCAAAACATTCCGAGTTTGAAGGCCCCGGTAATCTCGCTAATCCGCAGCAAACCGCACGTACGCAACTTCTAAATCTGATTTGACCCCTACAATAACTAGCTATATTTGTTCTCAACAACAACATGCAAGCTGTGTTAAGGGACGAAGCTTCATTGTCATATTGAAGTGGATCGGAAGGATGGAAAGACCTATGATTTTCAATTTCATGTTTGTCATAGTAGGGACCACAAAAGGTACGAAAAGAATATTGAATGCCTATTGTAGTCGAAATAGTTCCGTTTTATGAAATCACGTTCGTACGTTAAAATTGTATTGTACCCTTTAAAGGAAGTGGGTTTTCCTAAAGTCGATCTTATTATGATGATCCTGCGAGTAATAGGTACTTGAGTACATAAGGCTTGCTCGCCTTTGTTACCGTAGCAAATTGCATTACCGTCTACACTTATTGGTTGTTTATATTTCCTAGATAGAAGACCTAATGACGGCGGCGAAGAAAATTTTCAACCGCAGTCTGGCTCTAATATTGGTATCTAGTATTCGCAAAATACTGTTTTAGCTGACGCTTAGTAGCATCTTCATCTAAGAGCAGCTTACATTACGATCAACGGTAATGATTGTAATTGTTGTGTTATCTGTCATAGTTTGGCATTAATTACGAGTAGGGTTCCCGCGGAGGGTAAGTATGAACTCTTGACAAGGGACCTTAATAACGGACATGAAATTAAATAATTAACAATTTCGCTTTAGTGCTGATGTACCAACTTGTTATACTACAGTTGTATGCGTCTTTGCGATCAATTTTTTTTGTTCTAAACCATACCTATGAACTTTCTAGTTACGGAGATATTGGGGGTCAAAGTTCCAACAATTTCACAAGTATTTTTTTTTAAATACATGTTTTTAATGAAAGATTTTTACTTTACACACCTCCACGACCCCCGTACTATTCAATCCATCCATCAGCACAATGCTTTGAGTGCTTTCCATCGAGTCCTACCGTAAAACGTGATTTATCACAACAAAAAAAAAGTCGATTCCCAGCAATAACGTTTGCGTAAAGTTATTTAGTTTGATGTACAGAATGCTTGTTTGACGGCTATGTAAAGGGTCTGTTTACATCCTGTATGAATGTGAAATCAAAATCGTGTTTTATGACTGAAAATATCTTTTACAAACTCCTCGGGAAGAAATACCTTCGTGCTTTAAATATATGAATCTTCGTTTAGATAGGTTATAACGTAGGAAACTTCATTAGCCAATGAAGTTTATCAGACGAGGAGTAAGCATACCAACGAGGTTACTCATTAAATTCGATTACGTAGCCTTTAAGGATCTAAAATAAACTTGAGCGTAACAGGCTGATCATGAGTAAATATGCTGAGAATGTAATTAAGTAATTATTTTAACCACTAACGTAATTGAGGAGGATTACTGTAGGTGAGAAACATTTTTTAGCCCCCGACTTCTGTGTATGGCGTCATAGTTCCTGAATGAATTAATCGATTTTGATTAATTTTTTTCTTTTGAAAGGTGTCTTCATCGAGAGTGTTTTTAGCTATGTTTCAAGAAAATCTACTCAGCCGTTTTCCAGTTGATGAAGATATTTAAACAACTGCTATAGGTCTAATCGATTCGAAATTTGAAATCCTGTCACTTGTTAATGCTATTACAAGAGTATGATAACCTTGACCTGATGCACCGGCATCACCGATATCACGCAGGATATTCAACCTGCCAGAAGAACTCCTCAACGCTGTTTGAAATCTACCTTGTGTTTAGGCTCATACGATGCGTTTTGACGAGCCCATGCTAATACAAGCTGGTCGGTTAGGGTCATAATCTACAGGTTACTTTAAATAAACATATTTAAGTTCAACACTTAGTACAAAATTTAAATATTGAGGTACCTATTACTTTTCAGCTTTCTTTAATTGAGTCGCGCAGCGTGTCTACCCGTAAGAGGGTGAAATAAATATTCAATTTAAAAAAACAAACGACTGTTTTTTTGTTTTTTACTTTTTCAGTTTAGACATTGTTATTTTTGTAATATTCCCTGAATAAATGCAACTTGCTTAGAATAATGCCGCGTGTGCTTCAGCCTGGTTAGCATACGAGAAGCACATCTCAAGAGTTAGTGTCCCGACACGTGTAACGAAGTAACGCCACCTGTACACAATGGCGGATCCTGGCCACACTTCACACTAGTACTTAGACAGACCTCTTGTACGCGAATTGAGCGATGGCCGCTCAAGTGTGACCTAAGTGGCAGTTGTGTACAGAAGGCATAATATACGTTCAGCGGTTCCAAGCATTATCCTGTTTTGTTTACATCTTCGTACTCTATGGCTGGTTTGTTCTAAACACATTTCAGAGACAATGTGCAGTGTAACATGTCCCCACTCTATCACGTCTCAGGCACTCTTTGTGTATCTTTTTACGAATCTCGAGTAAGTTCTGTATCAAATACATAGCACTGCTCCTGTAGCACCGACTACCGACACGCGTCGCCACTTCAAAGCGAATTCATTACTGCATTATGTGGCCATTCAATTTTGTTATGGGTTCCAAAATGGTTTATTCAGCAATCAATCTTATTAATCTCACCGAGGGACCAACAGTCGTTAAAGACTTCAAGCACCTCACACGTTATTCGGGACACATAATCTGGGATCCCAAACGGATGATATTCGCTCAATCGCTTTGTCCCAAATGGAGAAGTAAAACCGAAATCAGGGTCGTTAATACGCTGAACTCGAACATTTGTCTAAATACTTACGACTACCTAACTAACAGCCCCACTGTGTGAGTTCATCACGCATTTTGACGACCATCTAACGTCTGACCCAGTTTGTTCAACACTTATCTTGTAAATCTTTTAACCAAAAAGAGAAAAATTGTAATTACTTTATTCATCATTATTCAGGTACTCTACAAATATAATTTGAAAGCTTTTAAAAGCGCAAAGTAAGATTGAACAATTTGGGAGTTTATTCGTTACCTACTGTAGGATTTATACCTCTAAGTACATTACAACCCGCATTTTTAAGGTACCTACTTGTTTTGTATCGTACACGTGTTTAGTAAAGCCATGTTGACTGTAAAACTAATAAAAATAAAAAGAAGACTGATTTAGTCTAACATTATCACAGTATTGCTGGTCATAATAAAACTCAGATTTTGGCACATAATATATTAAATAATAAAGGATATTGAAGATTTGAGGGACAAAAAAAAATTTAAACAAACGAGAATGTTATCAATTAGTGATCATTAGTAAGTGTAAGGTCTATACTTAAAGTTACAACAACTGCAACCAGCTTTTAATCTTTGTGTCTGCCTTTAAGTAAAACTTTTTTCCAATTACTTTCTACTGAGAGTAATTGGAAAGTATTAAGGCCAGTGCCTTGGCTGCAAATTGCAGGCAGCGCACCTATATTTTCTTATATTTTCATTGCTATTTCATATTTTTCCTATCAATAAAACAATACCTTCTGGATGACAATTGCGTCTTTTAGTTTCATTAGATGCGACCGAGCATCTTTGATATTAAACGACGCAAGTATACCCAAAATTTTCATGTCCTGAAATATACACTAATCATACTCCACAATCTAATTTACTGTGTCTACAGTAGGCGTGCATGTGTGTAGGTGTGTAGGTACATAAAACTACAGTGCTGCTTTATTTTCTTGCCGCAAGCATATCTTTTGGACCAAGAAACTTATTGTGGGTTCATCTTGATCCCTGATTTCCCCCGAGACGGACTGAAATTCACTGCTTAGAGTCAATTGTGGTCAGTGCTGCAGAATACGGGTCAGTAACCTGCGAACTGGACCATTATGATAAGAACAAAATGATTGAGGTAAAACAAATGTTATGGTACCGAAATCAGATCCCCTTCAACACATTTGTCAATTAAGAGCTTCCCCGTTCAAGTGTTACGATGAGATCATGGTTTAAACGTGATTGTGTTTGTCGAACGGTTGAGGTACGTTCACAGCTTCCCCACCCCAACTCGACTCAATTCTCTCTCAGACCGCCTCCTTTTCTCACAAGAAATCTCTCTCGATTCTACATAAGCCGTAAATCCTTAATACAGATTATTCACAAGCAAACGAATAAGTATCTACACCGGCTTAAAACATGTTGAAGTGAGTTATTTAAACAAAACAACTCAAATGAAGTATTTTAAAATTAAAACTTTGGCAAACAAACAACAAAGTGTATGATTCGTCTGTCAGAACAGGGCCGCCGTTTTATAATTTACCTGGAGCCTGTGGGGCCGGCGGAAAGCTTTCCAATTAGTTTCCCAGATGGATCTTAGCCCACTGTGTACGGGAAATAATTGAATATGTGATGTATTTAATTACGCACATTTTATTGAAACTTACATCTTAGATTCATGATTTGGTTAGATACTATCCGGGACGCTAGCTGTGATCTATTTTTTTACGTAGATGTGTATACCATGTACTTATAGCACAAGGAAATTGAGGCAACAAGAAACCAGCTGCCGATAATGGTGTTGTAACATAAACGTCTGCTTTGTCGACAATGACAGGGCGCGGCGTGCGGCCACCCCACGCCCCACAATATTACGAAAAACTTTTTTCCATTTATGTAGGACATGAACACAAGCCTACATGGAAAACTTATTTCAGCTTTGAGATACGTATACGTATCACACTCAGATCTATCCTCACGTAATGGCGAGGGGAAATAGAAAACTTTCACGAATTTGTAAGATTCCTAGAAGAATTCCGCAATGTAAAAAATAAAATAAAGTCCCGATGGACTTGTCCCGACATTTTTCGCTAAACCCAAAAGCGGTATGTTCATACATGAATAAGTACAATAAAGCGGAATGCATAAAAACGTTATTCAAACTCTTATATTATCATGTCCTTTTGTGATACACAATTTTCCGGTAGAATTGTTTTACAAGCGTCCGCGTTTTGATCTCTTTCATAAAACTTCATTCCCGAACGAAATAATCCTCATTATGTTTCTTTGGTCTATTTTTACGTTTTATGAAGAGAATATGAAACACGTTAAAATGTAGACTTGAGTGAGGACTGTAGGTTTGCAGCGCCTCGCTTCGTTACCACTCTAGTGCTGTTGTCGAGGACGGAAAATTAAAGTGTAATGTCGCGACAGGTATAGTTTCGACACTCCGCTTTCATCTGCATGCGGTTTGTTCATAATTTCTTATGTTTTAAATTTAAAATTACAAAGGAAAGTTTTATAGTATCCAATGGCTAGAGGTTCCCCCGAACGTTATGTTAAAACACTTAGAACTCGAATCTCGTGAATAAACATTTTGCTCCGTATACGGAAAAGTGGTTCTAGTCACTAAGAGTTAATTACGCTGGTCTAGCGGCTCCAGCCAAACTCTGCCTGAAGAGGTTTCTGCACAAATGTCGATTTTCATATTCTATACAGTAACGTCACTGAAAGTCATTTTCAGCCTACAATTTTTATTTACTGTCAAAGCGTCACAAGAATTACAACTAAATATTATTTGAAATATTATTATGTCGTGGTCAGATTTTTGAATTGATTACTACATGATGTTGGCGACAATTTCATGAAATGGCGGCTGGACAACGTAACATATATCATATTCAGATTTAATCAAATAGTTATCTCTTATAATTTTACTTACTTTAAAGGGTCTGGCGGAGGTATTTTACCAAACAAAGTCTCTGGCAGTGGAGGAGGTGAATCATCTTACTAGCCCTTATGTACTATGGCGTTATAGAATGACGTAACTTAGCAGCTTTTCATCACAACGTTATTACCTGATATCTGCTATAACATCACGCTGCGACCAATATCAGCGAATTCATGAAAAATCATGCAAAAACGGGGAAACATCTAAACGCAGTCGAAGTTGCGCGGGTCTTTAATAAAATGACATAGGTCTGGCGTTGATGGTGTCTTGGTCCACTATATAGTAATAAGTTACTAAAAGATTTTGTAATATGAAAACACAATATCCAAAGAGTGCGTCTTGTGAGTATTCTGACCCTAGTCTGTTCATACAAATGTTATTTTGTCCGCATATCGAACCAAGCCGGAGAAAATATACCTATTTTATATCCATACACATAAAACGCCGGGAAATAGTATCTCATTTCAATAAGAATTTTGTTGGCTTCTATGAGTTGAGAATCATTCGGAAGAGTACTTGGCGGTAGGTACTTATTCTTAGCGACAGTATAACTTTCAAAAGTAGCTTGTCCTTTTCATGTATGGTTTTGTTTACGCTGAGTGTTTTGTGTAAATAAATAATTGTTTTATGCTTTACTTTTGCAACCCTGCCCATTTATTTGAAGAAGAAAACGGCCATGTTATAGCATCGTGTGTCTGGTTATATTACCATTGTTTGCATTAAAGCTTTGTGACTATGGCGTTTTTAATGTCGAACCTGCCGTTTGTGATAGACGTTTAATCATGTATACTTATTTTTATTATAATAGTTTTACTGTTAAAGTTTAGTACGTCATTACTTAAACCCACTAAATATTTTAAAACAAAAAGATAAAAATGAATTCTACTGTCGTAAAACATAATATGTACCTACACTCCTACAGTTCAGTGTCAGAATCTGGTATAACTTCTACTTAATCCATGTTCACAAAACCAGTAAAAGTTATTTGTGATTCCAGTTGATACGATCGACATATTTTGAAACTAGTAGTTTTATGAATGCAAAGGCGCGTACCTGTTCCATAATCAATTAACTCTAACGTTTCACACGAGCGGACGCAATGGTGTGAATAAAAAAAATAATTTTGGTTCACTCTTCCACAAAATGGAAATATTTTCATCAACGTGTTTTGTATACATATATCATTTTATTGCCTTACTCCGTGACGTAAAGTTCATAAACCAACCGTCTAAGATAATAAATAACGTAGATTTGTGTATGTACAAGTTCAGAGTTTATCTTCACGTGTATTACGGAAAGGCACGTAAGCTAAACCGCATCAGGTAAATGTTTGAACGAAAGTAGGAACTTCATCCCGGGACTTTCGCGAGGCTTCGGGCTGTCCGACTATCAGTATTTATAATTAACGCAATGTAGGCATAGTAACACATTTAATCTCCGTTAATTATAATTTAAATTAAGTCAGTGTAGCAGAGTCAATTTACGTTTGAACACTTCACAATTTGGGAACAGATACTGTCAACATTAATCTGACTTTCTATTGACTCAATCTTGAGTCCGATTAACCTCTGATTTTGACTTTTCAATATTTTAAGCGTAAGAAAACACAAACAGCTTCTAAAAGGGTTTAAATCTGAATCAAACATATTTATGTTTTAATGAATTAACCCTATCAGTTTCGTGAAAACAGACTGCCTATATTTTTTGACATTTCACGGATTAGAGATTTTTAGAAACAAAAAATCGTCCCGCCAGGGTCTTAACTCCCTAAAAAATGGTTTCCAGTCTCCTTAACATCTGTCAGTAGCGACTGTAGCGAGGCCCGGCCGACCAGAAGGGACTTTTCTAAGTTATTAGTGCCCTTTGAACGAAGTATCAAAATATTTCAAGACACGTGTAATTACTAATTCGGAGACGCGAACATTTAGAGAACATTTATACCTTCATTATCATTTCACGTAACGTGATTACATTGTAACAAATTAGCAGCGACTTTCCACTAAGACTCATCGACTTAGCGAACGTTTTACTAATTCATTAGTTACATATTAATTCAGCTTAGCGAGATGGATCCACTTTTAATGTTACGAGCCCTTAAATGTTAATGTAATTGTGGTATACATACGTGTACAGTTCATGTACGAGTACCGTATTCGTATGCTTCATATATGCATTATGCAGGCTTCCGGAGCTCGGACTCTCTGATGGCATTACTGTACTTCACATATTATACTCGGCAAATGTTCTGCGGAAAATGAAATTGTAGTTAGACACTAACCTACGAACAACACGAGAAATTAGGGATTTCTTTTTGCTTCATGCCGTAACATCTATTTAATTAAATCGTGGGATAAATGTTCCTGAAAATATTCTTAGAAAATACATTCAGTACCCCATGTTAGGAATATAAAATAGTTGTGAGTGGTTCCTAATAGATTTGGCGATGTAGTACGTATATGAGTTCATTTTTCAACTGCATTATTCTAGTTGTTAGGCTAGCGCCTACAGAAAGCCACATAGTTTGTTGCCACCATTATATTGTGCATGTTAGTGTATGAGCTTTATATCATTGACCAACTACAAAACAATAGATTTCAAATTATTCTTCTTTTTTCAAATCGGTCCCTCAACGCTTTCAGTCGTGAAGACGTACACACACTTGCTTAATTTTGAAGTATAACAATGCTACTCCGAAAAATGAAGATTTATTTAAATTCAGCTAGCATTATTTCCTTCCACACTATTGTGTCTTGATGGTTTTTTATGGCTTCCTATATACTTAAATGAATACTCATGGGCGTCGGCATGGGGGGCCAGCTGCCCCCCCCCCTCCCAGATTTTTAAAGCTGTGTCTTTACTGAATAAGTAAGATTGTACAGTTGAATCATGAGCTTATGTAGGTACTTGTAATACTGCTACAAACATATAACGTCAGCAGTCCGTAAGTCGGAAGGTGCGGAAAAAAAACACAGAGTCGCTTATAGTGCATCTTTTTTGGCACCCCTATTAGATTTTCGCATGATCGATCGATAGGCAAATTAGGCATACATAATGTTGAAAAAAATCGAGCATGTAGGTAGATTATATGTTGAGTGTTAGAGCGCGACGCCATATTTCGAAAATTTAATTGGGTTTTTTTCCTCGCAGTAGGTTTAAAAAGTAGTGTATTCTCCTCGGGCATTAAGGGGTCTTCGTCTTGGGCGAACTTGACAGCTCTCAGGACTCTAGGGAGTAACTTAATGCTCTCTCGCTCCACTCGGTATCCACTGTGTTCGGAATTCAAAATAGTGCATAATCTACTATTACTTAACGTCCTGCCTCCCTTGCTCAAAAGCTGTCGACGCCATTGTTCACTATTATACAGGATGGTTCCAACAATACGACAATAAAAGAAACACTGGTAATACTAGTTCATTGGAATAATTTTAAACTATCGAATAAATTTTAATCTCAACATCGAAATTTAAAAAAAAAAAACTAAATAGCATAAAACTTTTAGGTAACAAAATACATCACCATTTATAAATATTAGTTTAGTAACCTTAGGTATAATTTGCACTAATTCACGGCTAGAAATAAAATTTAAGGGACGAATTTGGCAAAGGTGTTTGAAGTAGCGAGTTGGCAACATGTGTTTAGTGTTTATACCGATGCGGGGGTCGTTAACCTGTCGGTGCTAGCCTATTAATCTACCTACATCATGTAGAAAACACTGAAAATGCAAATAATGTCCTGTGACTAAACTAGTGGGTATAAACGTTCTTAATGTGCATGTCTTTTACATCGTTCTCACATATAATATTATGTATAATCACAACATGAATGATGTAACCAAGATTTTGTAAAAATATTTTGATTTAAAAGAGTGTCCATGGAGTTTCTTGCCCATTCTTCTCCATAGAGATCTACGCTTTGGAATGTGCAACTGCAGTACTTTCTCGAGTTATTATGCCTTGTGACTGTGACTGTAGCTACGCTTATTCTTGTTTTTTTTTGACATTCAAAAGTGCCTGTGATGGTCTAATTGAAATAAATGCTTTTGACTTTTGAATCGAATGAATGTTTGTATGTAGACTGGGAACGTCATGAGGTATACGCAGTTTAACTTATTCTGATGTTGTTGGCTCCACCCTGTATTTCCGAAATAAGAGTATTAGTATTCATATTTTACAATGGTTTCACATGCAAAGGGAAATTAAAATTATTTTTGAAATATTGCACGTTGGGTGGTTTAAATATCATTCACAATGTCCTTTATATAGCTAAGTAATATATTTGAGTCCATAGTTACTTATATGCCACAGCTTCCGACGATAACAGAGGGGTAAAAAAACAAATGTTAAGAATATTTTATACGAGTTCTTGATTTTCCTTCTCCATGATTGTTTATTTCCCTTCAAGTACCGTGTATATGTATCGTTTTCAATTTACATTTACAATTCAAGGCTTAGAATTACATAACATGTTTATTGTAATATTATGGTAATTTAAAATTAAGTTATTATTATCGGCTTTAACTAGGAAGTGTACTATTAACTCTATAAAACACTAATATTTCAATGTATATCTCATCTACTAGTTAGAACTTCCTTGCAACAACGTTTAGTCGTGTTTGTGAAAATTTAAAGTTCGCGATACTTTCTACTTAAACTTTTAACTTCACGTTTAGCTCACGTTCTAAGAAATCTTTCGTTTGTAACATTTATTTTGAATGGTAAAGCTGTACGCTACCGTTAATAGGTATTTAGGTAACAAGTTCCGAAAATTTATAATTTTCGTACTTTTTTCAACCAGCAAGAGTTTTCGTGAAATGCTGCCTCTCCAATCTAACTACATGAATGATAGATACTAGTTGATTTTTCGAGAAAATGTAATGATAATAAATGTTTAGATTTTTTCATTTTCTTTCAGTATCGGTACTTTATCACGTTCGTGTCGGTCAGTAGGTAGATACTGAAGTCGATTTTCACGGGTTTTATATCGACTTCAATTTTCAGCACACAGCCAAAACTTAGTTAACATTTTAGCACTTCAAAAGCAATGTCACACTATCATTTAAAATTCATGTTTCAAATTTTTTAAGTATTGAAAGGTTTTATTGATTAAAAATTACCTGTCAGTAATAAGGTATTAAATGATATATTATTTATTAACCGACTTAAAACGGAAGATGTTAAAACCAATCTGCATCTGCAGTCTAATCATGGACTAATAAGACCACTTAGATTTTTTCTGGCGTACATTGCCTCGTAAATTATTTATCTAATTGCTATTTAAGTCCCCGCTTTTCGTAAGCAACATCAAATAAAGTAAATCCGCAGATATTAAAAATCTCTAAATTTGGCGGCTGTAATTCATGTATCTGGCTACTAAAAACCGGATATCAATTAAAAAAAAAAAAGCAAAGCCATAATGTACAGTTCAAACAATTAAAACTATGATTTTATTTGACCATGCTGCGAAACATCTGAAGTGCAAAAATTTCAACTAACTGTTGGAGGCCACTGTACCTACTCACATAATTTATGTTAAAAAGTTACACTTCTCAAGTTATAACATCAATATTTAATTACTTTAAGTTAATTACCTTTTTGTGGTAATAATTTTCACTTTTGAACCTTTTATTATTCAATTATTTGTACATCACCTACGTTACCGTTACCGTTTCAAAGCAAACTTATAATGAGGAAAGTTTTGTTTGTTAGGGATACACATAAAAAGCTTTGGCTACCCTACTGAATAGCCTATGACTGCGAGTCTACTATTCATGGGAAACCAAACGTAATTACTTAATAGCTCGAGGTAATGAAAACCTGAAACAAAGAAAATCACATAATATCTCATCAGTATGCAGATGTTAATTAACATAAAAAAATAAACAAAACTTTGTTCCGCCGATCCTTTAATTAAGTGTAAAAAATATTACCATGTTCCGAAGCAGTAATAACCCGCTGCAGTTTCCACTTTTCTCTTTTCACGGATGACTGCACGTCTCTGTCATTGTTTAATGAAATATAGAAAATAACACAGGAATATTAGACCAACAGGATCTATTTATTTTGCAAATTAAGTGCATTTTGTGCATACGTATTCTTCGAACACGGTAGGCCTGTTTAAATCGCTTTTAAACTCTGCACGGAAATCGCTTTAGAGTTTCCATACATATTTCGCATTTGATTGAACAAATTAGCCTTAATTCGTATGGAAATCCAGTACCATGGACGGGGCATGGTTGGTTTCTGAGAATCAGTGTAGGCAAACAGATAGGAATATGCTCTCTTTGCAGCAAAGAGCGTGTTTGGCGTTCGGGATGCGAAACTTACTGGAGTATTCAACGCTGCACGGTGGGACGCGTATTTAGGAGTGGGGGAAACATTCTTTTCTTTTTGTGTGTTTTGCCGGGACAGGTTGTATAATTGATACATTAAAGGACTCAATTCCAAGGTATTTTTTATTGCCATCATTTTTTTTTGCTTAAGCTGTCTTGAGTTTAGTTTTTTTCTTTAAAAATAATGTATTTATACTTTATTTATTTCACTAACTTACTGTAAACATTAACAAATAAAACGATAAAATAAACGTATAGTAGTGTAGTAGTTTATTTAATTAAAATAGAATAGTGGAATGTTGGTAGATACGATTTAAAAAATATAAAATCTTTTTTGAAAAAAAAACCGTCTTCAAAAACACAGAAAAGTGACAAAAAATAACTTTACTTGACTTCTGAAGCTAAAGTTATTTTTCACTTTTCTGTGTTTTTGAAGTCGGTTTTATTTTTTGCAAATAAGATTTTTTATTTTTAGTTGTAATATCCTATTCAAATATTCTAACTGTCGCAATCTGGGTACCCCTCAGAGAATACAGCCGTTATATTATGTTATGATATTGTGTAAACAATAAACATTCAAGCGATTGCAGCAATCACGACAGATTTGTTGTCTACTATTGAAGAGTTCCATTGTATAACTTCGAAGATCAGCTTCACCAAATTTAAACGGGACCACCGCGGAATAATATTCTTACAAATTAAAAAAAAACATCGTAATAGGTTCACAATTGTCGAAGATATCGATAATTTAAAATTTGGAGAGTCCCCTCGATTTCTCCAGGATTCCATCATTACATCGTGACCTGATGACCATGGGACCACATGGAAAGTATACTGTTTCTACTATTTTACTGGGATTCCAACATCTGGACCTGACTTGTACCTTCCATCATCAGCTCTGCAACATGAGATGATGATTACCAGGCACAAATATCTGAATTGTGTTAGAGAGTTTATGAAAAACATTTTATGTGGAGGGTAAAAATACATACAGTCGAATATAGAAATTCCTCCTGTTTTTTTAATTCGGTTAAAAATTGACAAAAGAGTTTTGGTGAAACATGGACCTTAACATACATAACTGTTAAAATGTGGGTGTACTGTAGACTGTACTCATCTCAGAGCATTCAAGCGTGATGTTATGTTATGATGTTGTGTAAACAATGAACATCCAAGCGATTGCAACCATCGCGACAGATTTGCTGTCTATTATTGAAAATCTCCGAAGATCTCTCCGCGGAATAATATTCTTCCAAACAAAAAAAGAATCACCAAAATCGGTTCACAATTTTCGAAGATATCGCTGAACATACCTACAAAAAAATAAAAAAGCCAGTCGACTTGATAACCTCCTCTTTTAGGAAGTCGTTTAAAAATGTAAAGTATGGAAGAGAAGGTAGAAAAAAATACGAAAATTTTGATAATTATGTTGTCTATTGAATTTCGGACGAAAATTATTCGGGTTAAATCATTATGAACGAAGAGCGCTTATATTAAGAATAATGATCTTGGCACCAGGCTCACTTGGTTATTGGTTAACTTTAACGATGATGAAATTAAATGTAAATGTAAAGTGTAAAGTTTGTCTTCCTTTCTCATATTCACTTGTAATAATTATATATGAATAGCTAGCCAATGTTGTACACAAAGATTATAAAATACATACGACTTTTATAATCTTTATCGTGAAGCAACTTTATATTACATCGAACAATCCAGGGTTATACAGGGTTACTAGTAACTCGTCGTATACCTTGCAGGACGTCATAGTAGGATTAATGTGCAACAAATTCAGACTAAAAACCGAAATTCAGTAGTTTTTGTTTTTAGTGTGAAAAGTGTTTAAATATTTTGTCCAAGCTTTGGTCTGGGCGCTCCCCAGTGCGTCGGCCCCTACTGTCCGTAATGAAGTTTGCGCCGCGTTCGCCAGCTGCCGCCCTGCACCTTTGTTTTTACTATGCACCATCCACGGCCTAAGTCCGACAAACGCTTGTCCGCTTTTTCATTAATCTCCGAATATTTCCTCTGGACGGCTTTTTGTGCACACAACATATGAATTTTCATGTCCACATTCCGAATAGTCGAGTGCAATTGGACAATAAGGTGGAATGTGTGTATAGTGTTCGGATGTTCATGGAACTTTTTTATTGATTTCCTAGAAGTGTGGAGACGAAAGTTACAAAAAAAAACGCACCGAGCACAAAGACACAGACCAAAGGAGATGTTTCATTTTCAGTCATACGATGTACATTAATCGAAAAAGAGGAAAAAATACCACGAATTTAGAAAAAATATTCTTTCGTGACTTTAAGCCTGATTTGTTGTGCACAAAAAGTAATAGTTTTTAAATTATTACCATATTCTATTCAGCATGGCGTTTGTTTGCATAGTCTGCTTTCGTTCTGAAATCATGTCACATAAAAACATAATGCCACGTCGACGTTAAATATGAAAAGTATGTGTTCTTGTAATCAATAATTATTATTATTCCCTAATACATCATTTTCGACTAATTACAAGCAAGTATGATCTTTAAAAAAATATAATAGTTATTACTTTTCTGGGGTGTACTTCTAAACGAAAAATTCAAAATGATATTATGTTTTGACAAAACCCATCAGTGTCAGATTTGATAAACAGTTTTGCTATCAAATAACAATTTCTAGGTTATGTAAATGTCATCTCTACACTGTTATGGCTGGTCATAACTCTCACAACAAACGTCAAAAATTTAAATTTTTTTACATGTGCGTTAAGACCATATAATATTATGTAAAAAATGTTACTTTATTCTATTCAGGGGTTTATTTCCCAGCTTTTCTGCAAGGTACATGTTATGGTTGGCGTCCCATACAAAAATGAAACATCTCCTTTGCGTTTAGTGGGTGCACATACGCTATTACGCTACATGATTTTATAATCATCGAATTTCCTGTAATACAAGACAGAAGTAAATTTCATCAGTTTTTGTTTACTTTCTTCTCCACACTTCTAGGAAATCTATAGAAAAAGTTCCATCAGACCACTATAAACTTCGTTCCACCTTTTGTGTATTTTTTGTCTAAGTACACTGAGCTAGCAGCCTAGTAGCTTTTGTGGAAAAAATGATCGAATCCACACCCTAATAATTAATTTAAAAATAAAGGATTTTTTTTATTTATAATAATCATTTCCAAAAGCACTCTTAACGCACTTTCTCGTACAAAACATAAATACGCATTCGATATTGAATAGAATGCTGAATACATATCACGTTTACTGAAGTTGAATGGGTTTTGAGTGAACAACGTAAAATAAAAGCCAATATCTACACTTATAGTTTACAACTCGGCCACTAAGGGGCCAAGCATAGAAAACTTCCCGAACGCCCGATATTGAAATCAGATAAACTTATTTTTATTGTCGCTCTATGGCTTCGTCGGGAATATATTGTTTTGTTGGCTAAAAACTTATAACATTTCGGCAAAATGTTACGTACATGTCTTTGAGTTTCTCAAACTACTTCTACGCTACTTTGGTTAAAGCTCTGTTTATATTCCTATTTTTGTATCTACTGATTTTTTTTACAAAGCATTATGTAAATAAACCTTTGTTTTTTTACACTTGCAATCATCAATCGCTTTGAGCCAGCATGATGATCTCTGATCATTACTGAAGTGAGACATTTTCCCTCGAGTGAGGCCATAATAGTCTAGTACCTACTACCCTAATAAACTATTAAGCATTTCCAACACTGTATGAAGACAAAACTGTGAAGCTAATTTACATAATGCATATTTAAAATCCTGACTCTGAAAATGCCGTAATAAATTTAAAAGCTTTGCAGATGGTCTTTAAGCGGTAGCTTTAATATACCTACGTGCCTGATTAAAAGTTTTAGACGTTTTGTTCTTGCTGGTGCAAGTTGCACACAAGAGCTTATATGAGCAGAGGACTACATTCCAATTTGAAGAAAGTTTACTTGCCTATAGCTTGCATGCTTGTGTGTTCTGGCTGATGCGTTAGATGCTGAATATCGCTAAAACTAGCGGTTGCCAAATAATCTGGCCACATGCACCCTTTAAGTGGAGTTCGTCTTTTGAGTACCCAGTTGTAGATCGCTTCAGTACACTTCTATTTCTTGAAACTTACTTCTTTGATACTTTAAGAATCCGCAGTTCTTGTGAAGAATGCAATTCGTTCTCGCTTCGAGTGAATGTTGACTCAAAGTTAGGACTGAGAACGTGACATGTGCAGTGTTCTTTAAATAAAGTACGTACACCGTACGTACCGACGTACGTTTATACCTAACAGAAATAAAGCACACAAAGGTCGTTGCCTATACGAGTGTAACGTTAATAATTTGCCCAGGCCTATCTATAACAAGCAAAGATAAACACGGCTTTGCAAAAATTTACCAGGGTGTATTAAAAAGTCATTGTGTCGTCCGACACGCCTATTCATTAAAAAGTTACGTCCATGTAACCAGTTTGTACGTCGCCGCGTCGGTGATCGTATTTTTACTTTGTGCCTGCGCCTGACCGACCGAATAACAATAACATGAACTGGATTTCATTAACGCGTCAACGTCAACGGACTTTAAACGAAAACTCGCGGTTGATTTAACGAACACTGGTCCGTGTAAACGGATTTCACAGCCGATGCACGATGTGTACTACGAATGGAAACTTGTATTTGTGAAGGGAGTACAAAGCGGAGGACTTAATGATACTTGTTTCTAAGGCGGTCGAATCCTTTCCGACTCGACGGGCGGCGGCCTATTAAAAATATCATCTTCCCTAGTTCTTTGAGAAACTCATGCCCACCGTAGAAATTTTCTTTATTTAGTCTATCTGCGCCTGCATGAACCTTTTGTTTTCGGGCTGCCACAATATTTGTTATAGAAAGGTAAACGAAACAATGTTCAAGCAGCCGTCCTACTAGATAATCAGTTTAATGTCAATTCGATGATAAATATACAAATCCGAGAACATATCTACATTACCCACCTACTTATCCTGAACGAAGCCTTAGAGGCTGCGTGATATGACGCCCCAGTTCCAAATGTCTCAGGACAAGGACATTATAAATCTGTTCCGGATATCCAGTTGGTAATAATATGTCACACACATTTGTTGGTGGCGAGCTCCTGGCCTCCCTGGCGAAGCACTTTGCTAGTGTCGTCATTGAAATGTGTTAGCTCGGTGATGTATGGGGACACGTTTCAGCGGACAGCGATGCGATGTTAGCTATTAATATCATCCGCAGGTACTACTCTAAAACCCAGTAACAATCATGCCACTCTCTGGCATTTTACTTTATTTTCGTAATGGAAAAACATTTTATTTTCAAATAAAACTTGATGTAATCATTCATGAAAGCAACTCTGGACAATGACGACAAGCTGATGGGAAAATGAAGGTCATATATCGTAAGTACAAAATGAAATAATGTATTAAAGGATACACCGAACGGCCCTAATATAATATAAGTTCAGTCCGGATACAAACCACATTACTTTTATCAACGGTATCTTTATAAAACCAAATAACAGAGTTCTGTATAACATACATACACATGTAGTTTCATAACATCAAAATGTTATATCTTTGAT
This sequence comes from Noctua janthe, assembly GCA_910589295.1. NCBI lineage: Eukaryota > Metazoa > Arthropoda > Insecta > Lepidoptera > Noctuidae > Noctua > Noctua janthe. The sequence continues at coordinate 13,288,455 of OU342552.1, forward strand.
CAAAGATCACGAACAGACGTAACGGGGATGAAGGAGAGAACAGTCTGAACTCATTGAATAGGCGAACAGGGTTGTAAGGAGACAGTGTTTTGTTACCTCCCTACGTTTTGATAAATATGGAGGTTCTAGGTGCGTTACGATCGTGTCGTCAGCCCTGACATCGAACCTGCCATTGAGCCAAACGGTCCAAACGATCTATGGGCGAGCTTCCCGGAAAGGTTTCCACAAAACAGTTTTACTTTTGTTTTACAAATGAGCGCGGGCGGGTGCCACAAAACATGGGTTATCGTAAGCTACGTTCGTAAATCAGTAACAGTACAAGTGGTGTCAATTTGTTGATCAACGCTTTTTGTGCTCTGTTTTATCATTTATTTAATATTCGCAAAAGATCGTTGCCAAATTGCTATAAAAACCCTTGTTTTGGTCTGTTTTTAATAGAACTCTTGTTGCGATCGCTGCTCACAAAATATGAAGGCCGACTTGAAGTCGAAACCGACATAGAGTTGTAAAGGTTAGTTTAGATCGATTTAGGTCCGATGCGGTGTTAATTTATTCAAACTTGCAGACGGTTCAATAGCGTTTCTATTTTCATTTGGCTTAGTTAAAACCAAGTCTCGTGTTCGAAGTTAGAAACGGTTATCTACAACTAGGGTTTATTTCTTAAAGTGTGGGTGATCAAGCTGAGTTTCAATCTAGACCTTATAACTGTCAGGCTAAGATGGGTTCAATTTAAACGTGTTACAAGTGTACAAAGGAAGGGTCTTTTTTCTAGAAGCGACCAAAAATATAACAAAATGTGACCATTACTGGGTTGTCCGGATTGAATGCTGACACGGCTGTGAGACCGCAGTTGTTATCGTCGAATGTGTGTAACTGTGTACCATTGTACGCACATATAGCGGCGGCAATATTAACAACTGTGCCCATTTTTGATGATTTAGCAAGCTTTTTTGTGGGGTCATTAGGGTTTACATATAAAATGTTTTTGAACAGAATTTTATTAGGGTAAAGCCTACCTAGTAGTAACAATTTACCCTGGAATAAAGACTTCTCTTGTCAAATAAAAATTAAAGTTAATTCCTGGCTGTAAGCGACGACCTTAGAGAAATTATTATAAATTAAACTGCTTTCAGATACAATAACCATGTTCTCGGGAAGTCTTCAAAGCCAGATATTCTATTAACCGGCCTGTAATAAGAAGAAGGAGGTATAATGTAGATATCGACCAGAGGGTGCGGGAACATCGACATTTTACCCAAGTGTTATTATTTAACCTACCAAAGGTTGTGTCAATCCTGTTGAAAAGTGCTGTAGAAATAACCCTTTTAAAGCGACTGCCACTTGTCTATTCCCTGCGGTATCTTTCTTTTCTTTTAACGCCACGTGGTCAAAGTTTTTGGCGTCTTTCATCATGTCCGTGTCCTTTTTCGTTACCAGCATGACCTTGATACACAGTTCAGTTACACGAAAAGGAGGTCTATTTTTTATTGAGTTGATTTCAAAATTAGTTGATTTTGCAATTTGTGATACAATTATACTATCAGTCCGGTATAATGGAGGCGAACGTGGAAGCAAAAAATAAACTACTCGAAAAAATATCAACAGCTATCGGAAAATATCACCTGTTACCAGAATGTTTTCATTTCCATTAATGATTGCAGGTAGCAGTGTGTGAAATAGTTACAGGGTAACAAGGATTTATTACTTTACCCATGAATTTTAAAAATGGAAAACAAGGTTTGACAAGCCCTTTAACTCGGCGGAGGTACTATTAGAAATCTAAATAAACGATGTATTAAAAAAGAATGAATTAAAAAAAAATGCCATAACTTGAATGTGTTCCTATTATGAAATGTACGTTTATCTCCATTTAATTGCAATACGCCAGTAAATTCTTAAATAACCGTAAAGGTTACGTCTCTGCAGAGGTAGCTATTTCCCAAATATGGATTAAGCCACCTACATACATAGAAGCACGTTGGACCAACGCCTCATCAAAACTTGTGCATAATCTCATTTGTTGCTCGATTGCTTCTTACGGCGCTGTCACACTTGTACACAAACTAATTTAAGGGTTTCGTAGATGACGAGGTAGTGCGCTAAAACATGACGTGGGGGAACTCCCAGGCTTACAAATAATGCTTACCCTATTGTTATTTCTATAACCTTGCAGAATATAACTAACTTACTTATTTTTACGTAAAAAAAAAAAAAAAAAAATGCCATAATTATAATGCATTCATACAATTATTACATTAAAAAAAAATAACGCTCAATCTTTTTGAGGCAAGATTATGCGCGCTATTGATTAATATTTAAGATTGGCGTGCCGTACAGTTTTATTTTCCATCGACAACAATATCAAACCATATAAACTTTCATACCCTATTGAACTCATTTTGGGGACGAATTTCCATAAATTCTTTCTTCACACTCACAATAAATATAAGAAAGTCTTATGTCCATGTTCATGTTCGTAGACCCAACAATTTAAGCTGTCTATCAAGGAATGAATAAAAAATGATTTTTTTTTATTGTGATACTTTTCTCTAATAAATAAAATAAACTTGCAAACATTGCTGAAATACATCACAATCATAGGTATTAACGAACTGAACATTCCTACCTAGTTGGTAACGAATGTGAACAAATTAATATCAGCGAAGAGAGAGCCAACAATAAAATAATGTTCGTAATAAATTGAGCTAGGTGTTTAGTGGATATCGGATATTAATTGAGCTGTAGTCCATTGAAACAAATTGCTATGTATCTATATCCCTGTCTGTTTATTATTTATCTAGAAGGTCTACCGTCCTCTGATCTGATTAGACTGGTTTTCCAGATATTTGTGAGGTTGCTAGGTGGGGCGAGGATCTGACCGGCAGCACCGTGGTCACGTGCTGCCGTGCACACTTGCACAGCGAGACTCAGGGGAGATCTCTATAGAGTCGCCCCAGGGATGTGCCTTAACAGGCGTTGCACAGAGGGGGCTCCGGACAGGTCTTTTAAGAGGAAACGGTGCCTCCTCTCATGAGCGGATGGTGACCACCGGGGTGGTTTTTAGTGCGGTAAAAATCCCACGCTCCCCGGTCTTATCTCCAAAGACCGGTCGCCTTTTAAAGGTTTAAAACAAAAAAAAACCCAAAAAAGGTGGGGTAAGGATTGGTAATGCTGTGCGAGGAGCTTGTGAGGCCCCAGAATGCAAAGCTGTGAAACGGTATATAGCTATAGCTACTTTTTTGTATGTCTGCTAACTTTCCCATCATAGCTGCGCTACGCGAGGTTAGAAGAACGCATTAATCATCCTGGTGGATTACATCCTCGCGCACCAAGCTAACACGCACAAAGTGGAATTTCACCCTTAAGGCTTGAAAATGCATTGACTGCTGCAAATAAAGCCAATTAGTTATCGCTAGCACGGCTTGCCCGCTTCTCCACTTGTGTTATAATGAAGCGTGGTTGACTTCAGTCAGATTTCAAGGCATTTGTTACTACCTACTTCTGACAGCTGACGATATACGTTATCATGAAAAGTTAGTGCGTAGGTATTTTTTTCACTTTTTATGTTTTTAGATGAGGTAAACGATTACGTTACTAAAATTATAAGAGGATACCATTTTGTAAACGATTCACTATTCGATCATCATCATCTGCCTAGCCTTTTCCCAACTATGTTGGGGTCGGCTTCCAGTCTAACCGGATGCAGCTGAATACTAGTATTTTACACGGAGCGACTGCCTATCTGACCTCCACAACCCAGTTAGTACTGTGTAATACGATACCCCTAGGTAAGACTGGTTGTCAGACTTTTTGGGCCACTGACTACCTAACGACTGTCAAAGATCTACAAATGACACTTGGGACCAACGGCTTAACGTGTTTTCCGAGGCACGGAGGAAACTCGGTATGTAATGGGTGGTCACCCATCCACAGACCAACCTAGGCAAGCACGGCTTAACCTAAAGATTGACCCGAGTGGCTGTTATTATTTAGCCACTATACGATATTTTTATAAAAGGTAGGATATTCTACCTATGTCTACTTGTCTAGCTATTTATTTAGCTTTATTTATCCCTTACATTTATTTATTTTTGTCTTGTACAGAAGCGGACTTAATGCCATAGGCATTTTCTACCAGTCAACCTCTGGGTGATGCAGAGATAAACAGTGGTAAGTGTATATCTGAAAATAATTAGTTTATTTATTTTGTATCTAATATCTAATGCGTTGTGTTCTTAGATATTTATTGATTTGTTAGTAATGTTAGTGTTTGTATTTAAGATAAGATTAGTATTGTTAGGTGTAAGGGCCGCCTTTTGCGGTGAAAGCCTCCTTCAAACTGTCTAGCAACGTAACAACGAAAATATTTACGCTACAGACTCGTAAGTTCCTTGTACGATTCTTATCACAATTTGTAGGTTTATTTTTCTTATGTAAGTCAAATAAGTGAACTAGGAATATACACAGCGCGTCGGACCCGATCGTATCCACTTCCGAGATGAGCGCCACTGGGACCACAAATATTTTCCTGGTCCCCTCACATTTTGCTCCCACTTTGTGGTAATACTTATTTTCCAGCGAGGTAAGACTGCAATATTACCTATCTGCCAGGGACCACAACTTTCTATCGCCCTTTTTACTGCAATGACAAATAGCTAGGTGTCCTTTTACCCATCGCGTAAGTAATTCGCAGACTACCTTTGCAACATGAAAGAAACGTACTTTTAGACAAACTTTGATGAAAAGATGTTCCCAAACTTATTACTAAGTTCCTGCAGCGATGCTCTTTTTTCGTTACCTTGCTGAATTCTTGTTTTTAGTATTAAATAAAAGGACTGAGAGTAAGCCGTCCCCAGCTAGGCACAATCATTTCCGTGCTTATTTATTTTTGTCTGGAAGAAACTTTAATAAAAGCACGTCTGCCGTCAGCAAAATAAAGTCTTTAAATGAGTCGGGGTTTGGAGAACTAAGCATAATATAGAAGAGATAAAGCATTTTGAGGAAACTAGAGTTCAATAATAGAGTCCACGTCAGCTCATGGGAATGGATCTGGACTTTGTCTGGTACGACTGACTGCACTATTTAATTAAATTAAATCAGCTCTTACCTTTTATTGAACAAAGCGTTCTCAAACAAGAGGTAAAAAGACTCGCCTTCATACCACAAGACATTATAAAATAATGTCGCAGTAGTATGAAAATGAAATATAGGTTTACGAGCCGAGTAAGGAGGTGTAAACGACGAGTGTAACAAAAACTTTTATAAGAACGGTACTTTTTTGTGACGCATTACAAAGGTACAGTTGTAAAAAACGTTGACGAAATTACTGAACAAAACGTAACAAATTGCTGAGATTAATACGGATTAGAAGCGAAGGCTCAAGAGCCAGTACAGGCATAGTTAGCAGACACCAATTACCAGTCAGCACCGAGGATTAGTAACCAAGGGAACGCATCGGGATACGTTACAATCAATCACTGTATAATAATAGTAGTATATGCGATAGTCGTTAGTAATTTATGTAACAAGTAAACTAAACGTACCGGTTTTAGCAATTAGGTAAATCGAAAAAATAAACCCATATTGGCCGAGTAAAATCGAATAGTTTTAAGCCCCGTAAACAGAAATTACGGAGGTCTGGACAATTATTGACAGTCCTACTAACTAGTACCAGGAGTACAGAGCAAGCAAGGACTTTGCGGATGTCCATGACATTGAACACAGAATGTTTTCCCAAGAAAATATGTAAGTAAGTAAATTAATTTAGACACCAAGTTCAAAGGCGAGACTAAACTATGCGTACGTTTCACAATTTCCTTTTCATGGAGAGAGAATTTTCATTAAAACACAGCATTTCTTGTGAATATTCTACTGTTTTCATATTCAGATCGCTAACAACGTCGCGACACTGTCCATTCTATTAGTTTTTCATGAAAATTATAAAGGGAAATTCCGTGAAACAAGAATGCAATGTGAATGCGAATATATTCGTGATGTTGTCAAATTATTATTAAAATAATAATTTCCTTTATTTATCTTTACACAAATCTTATATATTTTTAAATATTTCTTAAACTAAAAACAATATAAAAAACATTTAAAAATATAAAAAATTGTAGCCCACCGGTATCGGGAACAGGGTCCAAGCTACCGGCGGTCAGGGCTCCAGAGAGAGGAACCTCCTGACAATACGAGCCGTGTCCAGGAGTACCGCTTTCTGAATCAAACCCTTGATCCAGCTGCCTAACGAGAGCCTCCTCAGGTATTGGTCGAGGCTCTTGGCAATTAAGCCATGGGCTGATACAACTATCGGCACAATGATCGCTGAGTCCACATCCCATAAATAATAATTATTATTAAAATAATAATTTGTCTGATAATTATATAAATATGTGTTATTTACTCGCTGAATACTTCACAAGTTCCAACACTCCACACTCAGCCATTACCACTACCACCGCACTGAGTGACCAAAGAACAAACAATTGGTGATTAAATATGAAAATGATGCTCCATCATTAAGTAAATTTTCAGTAACTCAATTCAGGAAAATATAATATGAGAATAAATGTGCCTTACGTGCAGTGAAGCAAATGTAAAGGTGGTGGTACCATTAAAAAAATAATAGAATTTGTTTTACTAAGAACTACTGCAATTCCGGTGTACCACCCCTTTACAGAACCGTTATGATTTTTTTATTATAATATTTAAAGTTTCTTTATACTCTTAATTGAAATTTTAAAACTTAAGTTCCTATCTTACCGAGTCTTTTTTAAAAAAAAAAGTACTTTTAAGAAGTATTCTTCCGAGTGAAAATAGTTTAACAGCGAGGAGCGCTGCTTTAAGTGGTTTACTGATAAACGGCACCTGTGAAGCGGGAAGGCTTTTATCTCTTGCGAAGCCCGGCCCCCGCATTTCCGAGCCACGGAATGCACTCGTTGAAACCGGCGTTATTTTATAAGTATATTTTACCGCTTTATTCTAATGTAATAATTTAGAATGCGCTAACACCTACATGATTGTGTAACAAGCGAGCGTTTGAATTATTCATTTAGTATTCTGTTTACTTAAATCAGCCAAAGAAAATTCGTAATGATAATACAATTATCACGAGGAAGATCCGAAGCCGCGAGTCAATGAACGGTTTATTTAAGCAAAAGATAAGAGAGGCAAAACCAAAAGTCTAAGTACGTTTATTTGAGGGCTCGGAGCCGTCGCCGACGTTGATATTGATAACAAAAGTAAAACTGCTGATTGGATAACGAATACAGTTCATGCTCAGCCAGCCGCAGTTGGTACTTAATTAATATTTAATTCACTTCCAATTTGCAAGATCGTTACCCCGTGGTTATTAACTGAGCTATCGCTGCGTCTTGTTGACTTCGGTGAACATTATCGTCCTGAGGGCGTGTATTTTCCTCATTTTTCAGTAATGGCAAAACGATTCTGCCTCCCCTCTAGTCGATAGTCATCGATGATTGATTACGACGCTTTCGCACGGCTATTACCGTAACCAGTCATTCGGCAAATCTTAAAAGGAGTACCTTAGGATTACGAGGAAATAACAAAAATATTTGTATTAAACTTAGTTAGTGCCGCAGCATGCGTGGAGCGGCGTGCGGGGGCAAGCGTGCCGCGGTTGGCAGCTGCATGACGAAGACATCAATATCCTGGCGCGTCACGGCTACAACAATGTTGCAACTATTAAAAGCTGACGTGTGACATAGCCTTTGTTCCCCACCGACATTTTACTACCTATAGCTACACCCCGGCCGGATGTTTGACATATTACACGCCATTTTCAAATAAAGATCTCAACACAAAATACCTCAAAAGAAGCACTCTGTGATTATGTCGTTATTTACATAACCAATACTTTAACTACCTTTTGTACAATACACCCTTTCCGGGATAGGATGTATTCAAATACCACGGTTATATTTATAATGGTAGGTACTTTCCCATGTTACGCTTACCTGCACGCGTGGGTACCCAATCTGACAATCTCTTGAAATATTCAATATCCTGTTAATCCGTTTGGAAAAGTTACTTTTATATTCAGCGAGTGTTAAATTATTATGAGGAAAGCTATGGCGATGTAGGTTAACCTTTAAAACTTAGTAATAACTTTTAACGTACGTAACATAATAAATACGCTTTTGATCGAATAGCATAGAATTTCGCTCAGTAGGTAGGAACAGATCGCATTAATTAATATAACGATTGCTATTTGTGTTCGTCGCGTATCGAAAGCTAATTTGGGGATTTACGTTTGTATATCTAGAGAAATGTAGGTACATACCACAAAATGGTGTTTGTGTAACTGAATATCGGCTCTGAAACTGTTTAGATTCGTGTGAATTTGAACCTGTATTCAGTGAACTGTCACAAAAACACCGACAGCAATGTTACACGAACATGTTTTTGTAACCGAAACTCGATAGCATTGGTTTAATATTATGCGCTGAACTGACCGAAATGCTAATTAACATTCCTACACTCAGGCCGAAAGTTGTAAGCTGCCTACAAGATCGATTGAGACCTTTCAGTGCTGCTGCTGCTGTAGCGCTACCACAGACAAGCCCTTTAGTGGCTCGACTGTGGCGCAGTAGGCGCGTCTCTGTAACGTTTCAGTACATTTTAGTAATATCATTAACACAGATATTTACCATATTTATTAAGTGTTTTGAGTTCCCGATATTTCGGGGCTGTTGCACCATGATCACGGATAAACTGTAACATTTTTCATGATAATGTTAATGACCATGTCAGTTCAAAAAAATTACATTTTAATGATGTTCGTCGCAAGATTTAGGTTACGCAATGGATTCTGACGAAGAAGAAGCTTAATACTCTTATTGATTGTATTACAGAGAAGAAGAATAGACAAGAAATAACCATAAACTAGAAGGTGTTCCTTACCGTTATTCTGTAAAAAGTCTTATAGTAAATATTACAAGACACGCCAATATAGTGATCAAATGTTCAAAAATGACTTGAGAATGAACAGAAACCAGTTTATCGAGTTTTTTCAACCAAAAGGCCGTTATATTCAACGAGAAGACATCTCCTCCAGAATCATTATTTCAACAGAAGCAAGGCAAAAATATATATTAAAAAGTGCGTGTTACGTTAAAAGTAATAAGTGCCAGTTATTTCACTATGCAAATATTACGAGCGCGTGTCACGATAGTGACTGTGGCACTGTAACTGAGCTTCAGATATTGGATGAAAATTTAAGGAGATGCGTTTCGAGTGCCGCCGCGCTGTGGCGCCGCTGCAGCGCTTCTTTACGCCTCTAATTTGAAGGCGCCCTTAGCGTATTTTTATTATTCACAAAATTACGTTCAGTTGGTACGTTCCATAAGTGAAATAGTCAGTAGTTTTCGTATTTCATAGTTTTGCAGAGGTAATCAAAACGGAGAAAATGGTACATACAAATTAGATGTGATTGTGTTTCTTAAAGTATTTTGCAGCTTCTAAATAACAGCGAAACATTTCTGTAATCGTCGCACAATTTATAGGAGTGTAATTAAATACCCACGCCGTCTACACGACGCAGCTTCTCGCTGGATCTGTTTCGAATCAAGGAACCTGGTGGGCTAAGTGGCGTCATTAATTGATACCTTTACACTTAACAACATTGCTACAACGTGCCATAAATTTTCCGACAAAAACTGAAAACGAAAAACAATTAATATTTTCCCGAACTTCCACCTATGGCTCCGACAACGACAAAACAGAAATGTAATATAATATAACATCAACTTATATCAAGTAACTTTTGTTTCCTTGCTTTCTTCAATTGAAAGACTTTATAAGTACCATAGCATTGTCGTCGTCGACATACCCGTGTATCTTATTATTAGACATAAAAGACTCGCTCGGAACAAGTCGATTTCATTTCAATGTTCCACGCAGGAATAAATCGACAGTGATGCAATTGTCGAGGAAACTATGGCGACGAGGAATATAAAGAAGTGACATTCCCGAGTGCGACATATTCAATTACCGCTCGTCGGCACACGCTATAACGACGGACAAATGGCGCATATCTAGACTGATATCACAATAGTTAGTTGGGCTTTGTGCTCGGCGCATCGGGACTCGCTACTCCGCCGTCCTACTTTCTCTTACCAGTTACTTGTTTGCCAAAACGTCTCTAAAAGTTTTTCGTACTGCTTTTAAAATTCTACGTCTAGTTGCTACAATGTTACGTAGGGAGTGCCGGCTCACCGCCTCACAAATTTGCCTCAACTTCATTGCGAAACGCTTCTGCGAAATACTAAAACAATAAATTCACGCAGTAGATGCTGTGGAACTTCGTCTGGCCGGGGACATCTCTGTATCTATCGTGCTCAACATGTCTGGCATAATAACTACGTGCAACTCGATTAATAAGTTAAATTTCTTGCCTATTGTCAAGGCACAGATTGATTGCTTTTTCACGAAGACGTTGCTTAACTGACTTGTTTTCTCAAGATTTCATTATAATCGGATTATTTATTTCCCCCGCACAGTACTCTCTGCCCCTTTGGGGCAATGCATGTCTAGTAGCATAATAAGCGTACACACACTCGCAATTAGTATCTTAGTTCCATAGAACAATCAGTGTGTTCAGTTGGAATTAATTTTTGAAGGACTTTGACTCACCAAGTCATTAATTAATTGGACGCTGAATAATTAGTATGTTACTGTAAAATACAATACTGTGCTTAGATTGAACATCTTAGAGAATCTCAATATAAAGTTATGAATGTTCGTATTTGTGACTTATTGTAACACTGCGATCCAACAAGTGACACGAGCTCAAACGCGACAAATATCTCCTCATCAATTCCCATTCTACATACGGAAACCATCTCACGGTTCTCACCTCGTGTTGTATCCTTATTGTGTGGGAGCCAACCAGAACAAATTATGCTATAATTCATTGTGGTGCGGCCACGGAAAACTGAACCAAAGTGCTGCCAGGTTTATGTGGCTAGACCAACACTTTTTCTACACATCACAAGTATACGCAGACTGAATGCGGAATTAGTTTGCGTCGTGGAAGACGGCCGGTCGCATTGGCTTCGTATCTCAGGTAGGTTATCATCGCCAAGGTCGCCGCTATACTACACTATCTACAGCATTTTGACGGAGGATTAATATTTCAAATATTCGTCGTATGTCCTTAATAACTTTCTCAATGTACACGAAGATTCAGGCGCACTTCTGTAGATTAAGATCCCACGATCAAAAGCCATACCTACCCAAATCTGTAATATGCATGCAATCCTTTGGTTGTTAAAACATATTTGAATATTTTAAAGACTCCTTTAGGCTCATAAAAGTTTATCACCCTTTTATAAAGGCTTTTAAGGCGTTTTTATATGGGTACTACTTTTTGTGTGGAGTTAAATACATATTAACATTTCCCTCACGAATTTAGTCGGTTACGGGTGGGCAGAAGTTTAAGAGCTCCAGCCACGAATGACCAACACTGCTCCAAGTTACTTAATTTGGTACACTATATTTAATAGTTAGGTACAGTTTGCCAGCTCTTTGTCAATAATAATATGAAGTGTAATAAAGTACCGTAACGTAAGTAATAATTTGGTTTCTGGTGTCAGCTTCACGTCGTTATAATGAAATGCTTGTAGGACACCTATCTATTAATCGTGTTTGAAATGTGCCCGCTATAGATTTTCCGTGCGGTAAATGATGCGGTCCGGTGCGAAATCTAGATAAACGTGATAAATGGTCAGCCTTCTTATGGTGGCCATTCGTTTTCACTTTTGATGGACGCTTGCGAAATTCCAACTTTATTATAGCAATCCATTTTGCGAACCTGAGTTAAACCAGTAATTTCCTACCTATAGCCTCCTCACTATTAAAGATTTACGGCTGTACTACAGTTTTGCCGTCAGCTTTATTATTAGACCAGTCGAGTGTTAGGCTCTGTTTTTAAATGCATTATTTCTTTTATACCCAATTTATGTGAGCAAGCCAATTTCAGGTTAATTGCGACCGTATTTATTCGACTTCCTTACCAAGTTTATTTTTTCAGTATTTGCATTCCTTCATTAATAGAGAATAATATGATAAATGTGTTTTGATACATAAATTATTTCCAAAAAATATAGTCATCCTATAGAAGAAGAGATGCGGGCTGAATGGCAGCCAGCAGCGCGATGTGGTCTGATACTGATTAGTACCGCAGTCAGAATCATTGGCGGTTTATATAAAATATTCTTCCACGCGAGAAATAACGAGTAACGGACAGGCACGTATTACATACGACGTGGTACAAAACGCGAAGGCTCCTAAATCACTGCCGAAAATGCGTGAAAATACAAAAATTGAAATATTCCCTTCCTGTAACCTGCATCAAAATTTTTCCTTCTCACGCTTCCCGCAAATATGGTATTTATGTTGTCTTAACGAGGATTCTGCAGACTGCTTTAACACGGGCTTTCAAAATCCATTAAATTCGTTTCACCATTGTGTAAAATGCGCCGGGTTAAGCTTCGAATGGCATTTTAAAATGGCGCTTCTTGTCTGTGAATAATTTAGTAGTGTCCTGGGATTATCGCGATGATGAAGCGACCGTGACCGAGCCGAGTCGCTTCACAAATTATTATTTTAATAAATCTTATATGTGCTCTCAATTTATTTGTGTGAGAAGCCGTAGATTCTTGTCACTACATTAAACCGTGCCGAGTGTCTTTGTCTCAGGAAATAGTACTTTTATCTTGTAAAACTATGTATGTGAAACTGAAAAAACTTTATTTACGTGATATTTTTGTTATTTACGGCTTTATTTGTTACAACTGATCTAATCTACAACCTGGTGAATATATTGAAATAACGTAGCAACATTAAATTGTATTTTACAATAAGTTTCACACAGTGTCTGCAAGTGCCGTACAGCCGTACTAAATATTTAATTAATGATTAGATACGATGCCGAGCCTGAAAACTAAAACATTAAATAGTGTATCAGGCAGCACATTTACAACGTTAGTTTCCGCACGTAATTCCGCTGATGTGTTTTTTGCAGCAGCATTTTGGTGCAGAGCCCTAATAAAAATGCCTTAATGCACTTCCATGATAACGGAAGCACACCGACATAACACAACAACGAAAACCCCGATAAACCCAACCATAGTTTTACGACAAGCGCTTCTACATGGGTGAATACAGACAAAAATAAACATCTAGGAGTAAAACTGTCTAGGTCGTGTCGGCGGCGTCCCCGGGCCGCTTGTGGAGTAGCCGTTATCAGATTACCTGTATCTAAAAACATCACCTGTCGAATTAACAGGACGTGCGTTTTGTAATAAGTTTAGTGAATTTAGTGACGGTGGCTAACGTAATATGGAAGTCTCAAATTTCAGATATTGTTTACTTTTGTTTGATATTTTACACACACTTTTAGGGTTCCGACCTTAAAGGAAAAACGAAACCTTTGATCACTTTTTCAACCGCATGTCGCAGAGTTTTTGATATGCGAGGTAGTGACTTGTGTGTTGAACACCGTTGAATTAGGTTGAATATTGGTCTCCTACATTTATGCGTTTTCAAATTGACGTGATTTTTGATTATAGTCCTCGTCGATGGCCGGGGTAGTGATCGCGAGTAATTATCTACATCTACACCATACTTTTTTGACCAAGAGTTTAAATACGCAGAGTTTTTTTTGGAAATCTTTTACCTCACACTAGGAATTTCTCCTGTATCGTGGGTGCTTTTACAAACATTTAAACTCACATGCACAAACAGCCAGACCCGAAACAAATACCTGTAGGCCATACAAATATATATTTCGTGCGGGAATCGAACCCGTGACACTCAGCGTAGCAGCTAATCGCTCAGCCACTGCGCCAACCGTGCCGTCAGTTAGTTTTGTAGAGGGATGACCTTGGCTCTTCATAATTTTTGATAATTTTTTGAAAGTGATAGTGTTATGAGCTCGCGAGTGTTGACAACCTTTACATTAAATATTTTTGGTGGGATTAGTGGATACCATCTAGAACTAGAGTCCTCTTGAAGACAAATCAGAAGAGTTCAAACTCGACGGCGTTATAAGGTTTCGTTACAGAGTTCTTATGGCCACCGCACCGTCCAGCTCCACCATCAGACCAGCTCTATTACATCATCATGTTACGTTGTCATCCGATTTATATGTGTATCAAAATTTGTGATATTGTTTCAAATGGGTGATATTAAATCAGACTCTAGGACAGGTGGAACTAAATAAAAGCTTGTAAAAACCTATAAACATACAGGACCTCATCATTTTTTAATTCGAACTAACTATTTCTACTTTTTTGGTTGGTGCCCCCAGTTATTAAAGCGCATCGGTACTGTTAGAGACCAGATATGTCCTGGTATCCTTCGTTGTAAGGTATAAAACCTTACATGAGCTTCGCCTACCCTTATGAATAAAAGGATCATTCGGATACACGAAGTCCCTGCCTTTGTGGGACATCTACATCTTAGGGGGGTATGCCTCTGGAGAGCTGACTTAAGCCATGGTGACCGGTATACAACAAGTTGACACTTCAATTGTCATGACAGTTAAACAGTTGTGCCATGTGTAATTCACACCCATTTTTTTGAATTGCAAATCATTAAATGACCCCTCCCCCCCACTCTGGGCGGAGCGGAAGGGAGTGTCAGACTTGTACTGACTAAACCCATTCATGTTCCTTCTTTGCCCTTTGTGTTCCAGGGCCACGGTGTCTCTTTCGAACAGTCCCGCAGCCCTGGCAGGCATCGGCCCATGCGGACCCTTACTTATTTGCTGACATCTCTTTGAGGCGCACGTGGAACACGAACGCGCCGTCGATACGGCCTATCATCATAAGACGGCCGGACGAATTCACACCCCTTAATCAATGATGTGATAATTCACATCTTGGGTAGATAAAGGGGTTGAAAAATCTAAAACTATTCCATCACTATCTTTAACTCCATCGGACGCGATCGAGTCTAAGGGAGGGAAAGACTACGAAGTTCGGTTGTTATACGCACGGCTTATGTACGCGCTCCAGAGTACTTGTATCTCTCATCAAGTACATCAGTACTCAGTCTTTCAATCAGAACTGTCGGACTTCAATCATCAGCTGCACCTATTGGCATTGGTATAAGGCCCAAATTCCCTATCCGCAAAGCTGGAATCACCGAGGATTGAGTGTACTACCAATCCATTCATCCAATACCATCTTCAATATTTTTACATCCGCTGTAACGTATCTATGCCATGAAATAATCAGTAACACATCTGTTGCGGTCAGCAACTATTCTTCAGAATTCATTTTAAAACTGCAAGTTTTCATTGAAGCGTTCAATATCTTCCGACTCGAGCTGACAGCGAATACTTGACCGCTGGATGTGTGGGTAATAAATAATCGAGGGCTGTGCATTTAGACTTGTTTCACAAGTACCACAAACGCACCACAACAACAACATGTGGGCGGCACTAATTTGGATGAAAATGAATAACAAATAATGAAATTCTACTCACACAAACTACATTTTGCCACCAAATTCAACGATGTTATCTACCAAATATGTTATCGACAACATGAAACTCAAAGCATTTATTTCAATTAGACCATTACAAGCACTTGTGGATATCAAAAAAAAACAAAAAAAAAACCGAACTTACAGTCACAAGGCATAATAACTTGTGTAAGTACTTTAGTTGTCCATTAGTAGATCTCTGTGGAGACGAATGGGCAAAAAAAAGTTTTAAATCAAAATACTCGTATTGTTACAAAATCTTAGTTACAACGTATGTTCTGACGGCCCCGTTCACGATTCAACTCAACCATTTTGAAGAGAACTATATGATCCGAGACACGCGGCACCATAAGCTAGACATTTGAGTGAGCATGACATGGCAAATTCGAGTCAAAGAAAGTTGAGGTACCCAGGAAATGGTAGCTTCATAGTACATGATACTCACTCATCCACTACACAACTAGCAGCGACACCGCGTACTAGCGGCCGGCTATATCGTAAACACAACGTTGGACAACACAACGACAAGAAAGCCTCTACTTAAGCCGGAGTCGATCTGTCTGTCTGCAAATACTAGCCATAACGTAACTACTAGCGACAGCGCAACCACATCGACATTGTGTAGTTACCGCAACTCAATTGCAAGAAGCTGCTGCGACACTATTCACACGTAACCACTGATTGAACCCTTTTTGACGGTAAGATGTGGTGTGGTTGTGGTACGTGTGAATTCTCCCTTATTGCTTTGTGCTACAGCCGTGTTGTTGAATAAATGTAAATAAATAAATATGTGGGGTTGGTCGTGTAATAAATTGTCATTAAACAACGTCGGAGTGTCTCCGTGTTATTTAGAACGCTGTCTCAGGAAGCTGCTGATTAGCGGCTGTCTCCGCTGCCCGCAGGTAGGGAGGGTGCGTGGCTGCCTTACCGAGGGGTGGGGGGAGACACCCGTCGGTCAATTTTCCCGTCTATCTCGGACGCGCCGCTAAATATATTCAGATACATGCACATTCTAATACGACTGGCGTACTTGCGTAATTTGAATTTCGATCGTTGGCTGTTATGATAAGTATTTTTTTAGAATGTTCCGCGTGTGTCTTCGATTGATTGTCGTATTATCATCTTGGCATAATTGAAATCTGTTGAAGGTATACTTAGTGGTTCAAATGACTTTATATATAAGGTCTATCTTTTTATACACGAAATATTTTAAGAGTAACTTCTATAAGTCGTAAAGTCGCCATAGCAACGAAAAAAAAAATTCTCTGAGTGATTTTTTTAACAAAATTATTATAATTCTAAAATTTTATGCGACTTTTTGCATAAAACCTTTACTCCCATATTCTAACAATGACAGTAGTTAAATACGACGTAGTAAACTAGCGTAACGGATGCTTAAAAATAAGGAGCCAGTATTTATTGAAAATTACTTGACCCACATCAAGTAATTTTAAAAAATATACGCAGACAAAAAAAATCCCTTGAAATGGCGTTGTTATAGCCGTTAGATGATTCCCTAAAAATATTTTGTGTATGAATAGTTAGACCCTATATATCCTGGCATATATGATATGATTAAACAATAGTTAGGCATCTATCATTACCATTTCGCAATGCTTTCCTTAGTATTTCCAAAGCATAAAATCCATACCTAGTTTATCCAAAACTAGATTACAATAGTATTTAGTGTTTTATTTTTAACGCAAATGCAACAAACAAAACAAATATTGACTTGGAG
Source organism: Noctua janthe (assembly GCA_910589295.1). Lineage (NCBI taxonomy): Eukaryota > Metazoa > Arthropoda > Insecta > Lepidoptera > Noctuidae > Noctua > Noctua janthe. Next base: position 13,305,706 of record OU342552.1, read on the forward strand.
ACGTTCCGTTTTATATTTGAGTAATACTGAAGATGGATAATCCTTCCTATATTAATTTATTAAATCTTTAAATCTGTCATTAATAAAAACTAAGAAATTAATTTCTCGCTACACAATACAATTCAAACGTAGTTGCAGTCAATTTCCGCGGCGAAATTCGCAACGAGTATGTGTCGAATATTGTCATAACCAGACCAAGTCTGGTTTAGAGAGGCATTTCAATTAACAACCGCAAACACCTCTGACATGACAACACAATAAGCAACGCCCCACTACAACTGCAATTTCCATAGTTCATATTTTTGCTACGGGATATTATATTACGATATATTTTTCTTGTGAAATGTAGTATCAAAAAGTAACTCAGTTTTGTAACTTTTTAATACAACATTTCAGAAGGAAAACTCGAGACCACGTTGACAACTATTCTCTATATAAATAAAGAAAATTTTACAAAGTAGTCATGAGCTCGATTTAAGTGACAATTAAAACTGCTACGAGGAAACAAGGACGCGAGTGCTACGAAACTTAAGCTGTTAGGTATGTAAATGCGCAATAGCTACTCGCGACTGGATTGTCATGATGCGCGCGGCAATACCGTCTTGCACTCAAGGTAAATCTAAAACTAACGTAAGTTCCCCTTGTGGTCCATACGCAAAAGGCGCATGGCGTAGCACCTTGCTACGTGCTACGGTTTTGCTACGCGCGTTATTTGGGTAATAAAAAAGATGAATAAAAATCAATCTCTCAAAAAAATAATAAATTTATGGAATAATCGACTTATCTCTACGCGATATGAAATTCTTCAAAAGTTTTGTGACGCATTTGGAGTTCTTGAAACAATTTGTGTTTTTTTTTAAGTTTTGTATTTCTTGCATATTCATCACCAAACATTTATTAATTCTTAAAAATTCCTTGCATTGGCCCATAAAAACATTGTGGTAGACTTGTTTAATTCTCTAATACAACACTTATTTTACAATCTAATGTTTTATGTAGCGTGTTTTTGGTGAAACGGAACGCAATCCTCGATAACGCCGGTAATGACGTTAAATACTACGTGTCAAAGAATCACTTTTATTTGAAAAGTACCTAAGTTTCACTAAGATTTTATTATAATATTGTTATTATCGAGAGCAGCGGTGGCCCAGTGGTGGTGGCCCCGACTTACGAACAGTAAGTCGTGAGTTCGAACCCAGGTAGGCGCATTACTTTGTGTAAGTTTTTTCATCACCACTGCTCTCAAAACTCTCTCTGGGCCCGCTTGGTAGATTATAGCCCATTCCCTCTCATAGAGAGGAGGCCGTGTGTCCCAGCAGTGGGAACTTATAGGCTGATTATGCTTATGCTTATTGGTATTGCAATTTATATTTGAATAAAAAAACAAATTCTATTAAGGGAAAAAAAATTAATGTAAACAAGGCAAATAGAGGTAAGTGACGTCACATAACATAAAATGACATGAATGGCCGCGACAATCACGGACGCCGGACGTTTGAGCTGTCGTAGAAAATTGTAGGAGTTTAATATTTTTTTTAAGCCACATGCAGTAGTTGAACTTAATTTTAATTATTTTCTTGGATTAATAGTACTGTATTTTATTGATATAAGGAAAGAAAAAAATACATGCATATTTCCTATTGTGTTGCCCGTGGCCGTACATTTTTTTTTTTACGTAATCGTTCCTAATCGAGTTGTGACTCATAGAAATCAGTAATCCGTTCAATCTGTGTGAGTGGGATGATTTGTTCTCGCGTTCCAATCACTACTGACGCCCAAATACACAATTTGTTTCTATTCAAATATCGCAGTCGAACATAGTTTGCATAAAGGTCAGCCGGCGGCGATGGGAATCCTTGATATTCGTAAAGCATTTCTACCATAATTCTTCAATTGCCTGAGTTTGAAGTGTTGCGAATAAGAAATGTCGCTAACCGTAAAGAGGAATAGATCGCAATTGAGAGGTAGGGACCCTTCTCCTTTTGCAATTACTTGCTGCCTACTCGTTTCCGTTTGCTGGTAAACGACCTTAAAAATAAAAATTCATAAAATAAACAAAGACCAAAGCGAGGAATCAATTATAAACGTTTCAGAAGATATTTCCTGAAAGCCGAATCGAATTTATCCATAAATCTAATATTTAGGATTGAGAATAAAAAACGTCGCAAATCGGAAAAGAAGTGCTTAGAGGCATTGAGGGGGCGGAACCATCCTGCTCATGCGATTATGTGCTGCGATCTCATCTGTCTGCAAGCAGTCCCATCTGAATATTACAGTCGAGCGAGCCGCCTGCCACGCACACATCGCGCCCTCCACGAATCAATTACATAGCTTTATATAGCCAGCATCAGCAGAGATTTACTCAATGCCATAACGACGTTATCCATAAAGCATTTTATAATATAATTCTTTAATTGCCTGCATTTGAAGGGACGCGAATAAGAAATTTCGCCAACCGCCGAGAGCGTCGGATTGGCGACGTTAAATTAATGACTGCCATTAACAAACCTTTCGAGCTCGAAACAAATAGAATTTGCAACTGAGAGCGTCTCAGAACCGACGACTACTGCCAACCTTTTGTTAGCAACAATCATAATTATGATATCAAATCTGTTTGTGGAAGCGTTTGTTGTTTTTCGATGTCATTAGGTACACTTTGTATCAATTATTAATATTTTGTTTGTTCGTTGTTGTTTGTAAGTGATTCTTAAGCTACTTTAATCATAATGCTTATGAATTACTGGCGTGTCGCTTGTGACTCTGGTCAAAATGTTCAGCTTTACCGCAAATTATACCTCAAGAACCAATTAAGGGATTTACATACTTGTAATGGTAATCAAGGAAATGATTTCCCCAGCCTGATGGACTTTGATAACGTTGTACCTAAGTTGCTGGTCAGGGACAGATCAAGCATTATTGTTGAACCTACGTCAGTCAAAAACAAAAGCATTAATAATTATTTAGACATTAACTAGACTTTATTAACAAGTCAAACCCCCTAGAACTCTATAATTAAAATAATAAACATTTGTCTCTCTTTTAATATAAATGTTAATGTGTTACCTTTATGTTATTGCTAAATTAACATCGATAATGTCCAGTATTGAAGATTAAATAGTTTTGTGTCCGATCATTATGTCCTCCATTACAGTTTGTTGCAACCAGATCGGTTGGCTCTTAATAACTGTGTTTCACCAATTTTCCAGAGCAGCTGTGTTTGAGTCAAATTTTTCAGCAGTTAAATATTTTCTTCATTGAACATTTTGATGGGTAATAATTTTTCAGGAAAAATATAAGTAGGTACCTGCCTACCTACCTAGCTGTATAGAGGGTTTCAAAATACTACCGATAACGTCAAAATGTACGCGATAGCTTTAAAAACCGCAAAACAATAAAAAAAAACTCAAGAAAGTGGCACTGGTTTTATTTCCGCTTGGCTCAGCCGAGAAGTTTTGTTACGTGGAATGCAGAGTCAGAACAAAATATAATTCCACTTGTAGATATTTGTACGCAAACCCAAAAATTATCGTATGAAATACAATTTAATGAACCGTTCCGTACCTACAGAATAAAGTATAACGAGCGGACGTAGCAGATCGAATAAAATTATGTTGTCAGTAAGAAGGCTGAATCGTTCCCGTTATATAAATCGGTTCATGAAGAAAAAATGTTAGGTTCCGTATATGAACCCTAATTTGATGCTTTATTGAAACACAGCATAATACACATAAAATCAAGGAGCTGTGAAACGGAATGTTTTTTTAACACGCACATGTGTGCTGGCGAAAATGGAAATTAATTTTGCTGAATATGTTTTTACGTTTTAGAAATATATTAAAAACTAGAAGTACCTCACGATCTTCGTCCGCGTGATATTATTATAATAATATTACTTCTCTATTTAAATCCTTTTTTAAGGATTTTGTTGACAATTTCAAGGGTTTTAATTATTTTGCACGGAACCCAAATCCTTTTTCTAAAATAAAAGCGGAAATAATGAACTTCCAACGATCTGTGGTTGACCGTAATACTAAGTTTGGTTAAAATGAATTAACGAAAAATTAATACAAAATTAATCGACAAAAAATATTGTATTTTACAAACAAACATGAGCTTTTTCAAATTACAATTCTACGAAAACTAACAAACGAGATTTCCAAAAAAAAAATACCAAACTTCCGAAAAAAATACTAAATTTCTGAAAAAATATTTCTAAGTTTCCGAAAACATATTCTGCTAAAATAATCTAAAATAATAATCTTTCATATGCATTTCTTAAGCTCTATAATTTGGATGCAAGCGAGCGAAGCGAGCTCGGGTCATGAGAGCGAGCGAACTAAGACCTCGCACTTCCCCTTCGTGTTAGGTTACTTTAAACCCTTCTAAATTTATAATAGGTGAGTTACGACGAAAATGACTAACTGTAGTATTCGGTAAAACTCAATTTAAGCCTGTGGAAAACTATTACGTCAGCAAATGCTGTATAAATGGAATTATCAGTATTTTATTTGGTCGTTTCTTTGTCCTTTCAGATGTCGGAAAATTAGTTTTTAGAGCAGTAAATTTAAATTTTTGAGTATGCCATATTTATTTTTTCGGAGCTTTTATTATTACCCAAATAAAAGCAGCCTTTGTTACTCCTTATAACATTAGCTATCTGCTAGTCAGAGCCCCGTCAAAATCAGTCCAGCCGTTTCGGAGATTAGCCGGAACAAACAGACAGACAGACAAAAATAAAAAATATTTTTTTTTTTGTTAGAATTACCGTAAATACTTTCATATGCATTTAGTAAAAAGCTGCTATTTTGAAATTACAAACAGACACTTCAAATTTATTTATTTGTTTAGATGTAATACAGTGAGAGATATGGATACACGTCCACAAGGCGAGGTAAGGGACGTCATGTTACAAAAAGTACAATATAAAACATAAATTATTAAGAATTACGTTATGGTTAACATGGAACAGGAAAACATGAAACAAAAACGGGCAGGTCCCACGAGGATACCCCAGCAGTGAAGGAAACTCGGCTGTCAATGATGACGCTACGCGTAAATAATAGATCATAATTCAGTAGTATTAAAACTGATTGTTCCACTCCTGCGCTATGCGGATGTAAATTAAAGTTATTGTTTGTTTGGGAAGAATTGATCTAAAATGCAAAAATATGCACGTTTTGAATACAGATTAAATTCCTTTTGTTAATAATTGCATACGTTTTATTCTATAGAAGTTGTTTATAGGTACCTAAGAAAGGCCTGGAATGAAAAATACTTGCGACAAAAGGATTATATCGTGGCTTAGAGAAGCGATTGTCTTTTTACGGTTTTAAATCGGATGACCAGACAACCTCATCTTAAAATTGCATTGCTTGGAAGCGAGTTTATCGGTTTAGCTAGGATTCTATTCTAGTATAATTACGTTCTTTAGCTACCAGCGGAGCTTTATTACAAAACATGAAAGCGGCCTTCAAGAAAATAATGTTTCTGTGTTACAAATAAGCGGCTTATTTTATGTTACCTAATTCAATACCATATGCATGTAATTTTTTCTTCACTTAAATCAATAAAATATAGTACCATCAACCCAAGAAAATAATTAAAAGTTAAGTCCAACTACTGCTAGTCGTTCAAAAAAATATTAAACTCCTACAATTTTCTACGACCGTTCAAACGACCGTGGCTGTTGCGGGCTTTCATGTCATGTTATGTGACGTCACTTACCTCTATCTGCCTTGCTTACATCTAATTCTTTACCCTAAATTTATTAATTTTACTAATTGTATGTGCTTTATTCAAGCAAACATTTCAATAACAATATTATAATAAAATCTTGTGAAACTTTAAGTACTTTTCAAATAAATGTGTTTCTTTGACACATAGACTTTGACGTCACTACCGGCGCCATCGAGAGACATTGCGTTTTGAGTTTACGTTCCTTTTCTCCAAAAATACTCTACGTAAAATATTAAATTGTAAAATAAGTGTTGTATTAGAAAATTAAACACACAAACCACAATGTTTTTAAGGGCCAAAACAAGGCATTTTTAAAAAATAAAAAAAGTCTTGTAATTCTTGCATATTCCCTATCGTAGCGGCTATCAAGTATACTTAAAAACTCGTTCGTGGTGAATAGGTACATTAACGCTACACTACAGGAACCTATTCCGCATTTCCTGAAATAATGGAAAACACAAATCAAAGCGCTTGCAAGTTGCATTGCCCGTATGCAGTTTGCCTTGGAGAGAATTTGTATTTTACAATGGAACTAAAATATTCTTAACATAATAATGGTATTCGTACATTTGTAGTGAATGCGACAATCAATGATGCATGTGCCAAAATTATAGAGTCGTCGAAATCCAAAAACTATTTGCATGAAACAACAATATGTTTAATCTCGTTTGTTTTGGAATTGCAGTCCCGTGCCGTGCCTATTTGTGAATGCATGGTGCTGTAACTCAATTACATTTTTGAAAGGATATTTCTCACCCCTTTTATATTTTACTATTATGGTAAAAGATTTACCACGAAAAACCATGTGAAAAAAAAAAACGAAAAAGAAACACCTAACACCTTTGAAATTACATCTTTTACTGATTCACATAATCCTTACTAAGCCGTAAAAATATCATCATTCTTCAGTTTCCCAAACTTTTTTAAAAAATAATTGAATTTATCTCTACAATACAATAAAACGAATGTGCTCACTTAGTTTCAACAAAAATAATATGCAGGACATGCTGTTGTAATTGTATTCAAAATAACGGTTTGTATTAAATTTATGCGCGGTCAGGTTATATTTTAAAGCCTGCAGCTTGGCGAGATTGTTTATTTAAAGGTGGTGAGACATGCCCTTAATGTCATCAGACCGTTATTTGTGGCGATGTCTTTGTATATTAAGACAATGATAATATTCAAATGAGTGCCACATATGTTTCTCTTGGCTCAAATTACGGAGATGCGGCGTACCAAGTTGAAATTACAAATTAGCTTGCACAGTGAGATTAGTACTGTGTGTTAACTATGTACACGCGGTCTACGTAACTACGCGGTCAAATAATATGAAAAAAAAAACTGTGTAGGTATATGGATGCAAATTCATGTTACTTGCAAATTTTTAATGGTACATGCACGAAACTAACTTTATATAACATAGAATTTTAATATCATATGAAATAAAACCTAAAATGATTTACAACGAACCTCGAATTTTGAAATTTTAATTCGCGGTTATTTTGCTTTTGCTTGTCCTCTCACTTTTGTTTGCAATCTGTTAAATCAAAATGATAAAAGGCGGTCATTGTCGTCTTTCACCTTCATTATTGACTTACTATATTGTCGCTAACACCAGAAGAATGTACGTAATGTAGAAGGCAGAAGTTAGCGAAGTATAGCAAGAACAATAGTGTCACTTTCTACAGTGCAGCGAGTCGTCCAACGTTTCCGAAATTGGTCAGAAGATAAGAAGACCAGGAACCAGCAACGGCTCGAGAGATTGATTTATTGTTACGACCATGCTCCGAAATCGGCACCTCAGAGCAGCTGGAGTAACAAATCAACTTCGGGAGACCCCGTAGAGATAACGTAAGCGAGTGGACTGCCCGGCTCCTTGAAGCTAAACTGTGGGGTCACTACACAAAGACCCGTAAATGGTCCAAAACTTGAAAGGGAACATCGGGTAGCATTATTACGTTACGCCCGCGAATACGCACGATGGGGAGATGAAGAATGGGGAAAAGTGAAAATAAAAAATTTCTGACAAATCTCAATTGATGCTGTATGCTCATGATGGGCGGCGTAGAGTCTATCGACGGCCAGAGGAACATTTTATTTCAGCTTGTTTTGAGGAAAAAGTGCCGTTCGACAGTCGATCTGTTATAATTTAGGCTGCAATTGCTTCAGGGAGTCGCACGAAGTTAGTGCTGATAGAAAATGGTACGCTAACTAGTGCATGATATGTGGAAGAAATTCTTAATTAGCTTGTCTATGTAAGCATAATTAATATGGGTCAAAATTCAATATTCATGCATAACAATTCCAGGCCACATACAGCTCAAATTGTAAAAGGATATTTTCAGGACGTTGGCGCCAATCCCATAGACTAGCCCGCAAGAAGCCCGGACCTGAATCCAATTGAACGCGCTTAGGACGAGCTTAGGAACTGTGTAAGAAATCAAAACCACGGCACAGCTACACTTCGAGACCTGAAATCTGAGTTAGTGGAAGAATGAACTAATATCCCGCAACATCGCAAGCGAAATCACCAAGCTGTTGTGACAAAATCCAGTGGATACAATACAAAGATTTAATTTTGATTTAATGTTCGTTTTTGTGTTGTATGTGAGGTACCAACCATTTTTTTTTCAACTAATAATATTTCCAAGATTTTATGTTGATGTATTAAGTGGTAAATTACTAACTATTATTTTAAGAGTCATTTTAGTTTTCCGTACTGACCCGTATTCTTTGTCAGCGAGTGTACTTCAATCCTTCTTGTACTTCGGAATGAGCTCGAAGGAACCTCGGATCAAACAGTAGTGTACCTAATTGGAATTTCTTTCAAGAAGCTCTCTTGAAGCTCAGAATGGTATTAATAGCGAAAAGGAACGTTGTCCGACAAATACCTTGTTTTTATATTACTAGGTCCCAAATACCGGTCATTACTGCAGGGGACAATGGTGTTTAGGTAGCGTTAATGATTGGAGGACATCAGATTTTAATTAGCTATCTGCGGCATTCACACCGTCCTATATTAAGCTTATCAGCCGGCGACAGTCAACTAAAGTCGTATATCACAAATCTTTGCATAGTGTGTTTAAAATAAAGTCTATTTTTGAATGACTCCTTGCGGCCGCTTAGTTCTTTTAAACTACAGACGTGATATTGATGCGGTTTTCATTAAAATAGATGAAAATCGGGAAGGTTTATGTTTGTGATTATTTAACTAAGCTATAACAACAACTCATTATCGTTTCGATAGTTTCCAATAAAATAATAATTAAATAATTCCTTTAACTTTTTATGGTTAAATCCCGACGCAATTATTACAGAGGTGACAAACTTAAAGCCAATTAAACACAACCTGAAATAATAATTACTGAATTACTTAATGCCATTATGAACCAATTATTTCATAATTAATAAACCATTTGTAACCACTTTACATCTCTTTAATAGAATCTCTCTGTGAAAGCACAAATTAATTGAAAATGGTAAGCATCACACAAGATGAATGGTGGAAGGTTAAAAGAAAATGACGTGTTTATTTATTTTCACCAACATCGATTTATCCAATAACACTGAGGAGCTCGTGGCTATATAATAGCAGCCGTACCTGTCGATCTTTGGGTTAAGCGACGCTTGCCCAGGTCGATCCGTGGATGGGAGCATTCCATACATACCGAAATTCCTCCGTGCATCGGTAAGCAAATGAAGCCGTTTGGTCTCGACTGACACTTTTCTATCTTAGACAGTCGTTACAGGTCTGGGAAAAGGGAATTATATATAGCTTTCGCTCGCGGCTACGCTCGCGTTAATTTACAATTTGACAATTAAACTCTTAACAAACTACTAAAGTCTCTATAATAATAAAAATCAACCATGATTCGACATGATGAGACACGTGGCGCCATCTATTATCATAAGAACGTGATTGTTGTTTTCCTTGGGAACAGTACTTTTTTACGGGATGAAAGGTACCCTACATCCATCTCTGTACACCTGACAACGTACATGCAAAATTTCTGGATGATCGGTTCTGTGGTTTAGGCGTGAAAAGGTAACAAACAAACTTACTTTAGCATTTATAATATTAGTTAGTATTATAGTATTAAATGACTTTTTCATGGAATAGTTATTGGATCTTAAATGAACTTAGGGGGTTGTATTGATGAATTTAAGGATTATAATTCTGTAACTACATATGTATGCTTTACGGACGAGGATCCTATTTTCATCAACATACAACCTGACACTGAACTGAAAATTGCAAAAAACGCAAGAAAATTACAAATTTTCTTGCGTTTCGCGGGCCACCCTGGCGCTTCCGCCTAAGTCTCTGTACTCCAGAATTGTAGTCGTAAAAATACCACTATTTGTTTATTAATAATATTTCGTTGGATTTTTGTAGGGGCAGATTTTGATGTACTGAATACGTAGTAACTGTTTGTGCCTCGGTGTCTCTTCCACCCTGTAAGTATACATATTTATATCGAATTTTAAAGTTTTTTAATTAATCTTTAAATGACCCCTTGTGTAAAAAATAAGATTATGATAGAACGTTTAATTTTACTTCCTCGTTATAGTTATTTTTTCCTCTATTATTCTTTTCAGGTTTTATTTACATGATGTACCGACTCAGCCTGTATATTTTCTTCAGCACATATTGTCAAGCCGCATGAGATTAGAAAAAAAAACTTACAAACTAATAAGCGTAGTGTTAACAAAAAACTTCCATCACAACTACACCGCGGCGCGTACAAAGCGGCCACTTCAAAGCCCTATCTTTAGGGATAAAAGAGATTCCAAAGGGGAAAATAGGCTTACATTAAAAAGTCACGGGCTCATCACAACAAGGCAATTTTGGCAAGTCAACAACGCGTAGCAGTCGCGGATGACGTGGCATGACGCGGACGTCCCGACTTGACGTGACGTGACAAGAATGACGTCGCCTCACATGAAGAGTATTTATTGACGTCACAGGATATGTCATGACATCGCGTTTATCATTCGAGATGCGTTGCTTTGTGGGGTTTAATCATGTGTTTCGTGAACAAACAAAATAATGTTACACAAATGAAGTTTTATGTGCAGAACACACGCGGTCATTATTTTTCAGCATGATTGCGTGTAATTAGAGCTTAGTTGGTATATGTAATTTTTATCGTGAACAGTCCGCGAAAAAAAATGAACTTATTTAAACTCGGTTTCATTTTTAATAGAAGCCATAACAATAATGTTAACTTAGACCCTTGAGCCTGTTCCCGATACCAGTGGGCTACAATTTTTAAATGGTTTCATATTGTTTCTTGTATAAAGGAACATTTAACAATGTAAGAAATAAATAAATAAAGGAAGTGTGATTTTATATTAATTGAATAGGTACTAACGAAAGGATGATCAACAATATAAAAATTACTTCTTAAACCATTTGCATGTCATCAAAAATGTTTTCAAATATTCACTATTGCGTGCTCAGGTCACATTATCAAAAATAATATTTTTTGTTGGCTTATCCGAAAGGCTGACATAACCGTAATTGGATTTAGCCCATTTCGTTCAAGTCAGATGTTCCCAATAAACCGCCCGGCCTGCACCGCGGTCCTGCCTACTTGTGTGACCACTGTTGATCATACTCAGACAAACATGGGTCCCCTACACAGCACGTTATTATCGTTCTATTTTTGTGAAACAAGAGAAACTCTTAACGTATTGTGGAAATAAATTAGAACAGAGCTCATTCTTTTTTTAACCATTAACGTTAGCAATTTCCGCTCCAGCTTCGCTAAAAGATCCATATACCTACTTATAGTGGTTTTGGCAGTAGCTTGTGCTAGATAAAATGGAGTAGCCTTCCACGGGGCTTTCTGTCAAATGCAATCGTTAATCCCGGTTTCCGAGTTCCACTGTGCGGCCACGGTACACAAACAATACCCGCGCTAGACTTGCTACAGAAGCCCAGGCTTTCCCGGTTATTATTATTATTATTGAAGTCTCTGTCGGCAACTCCACAACGACGGCGACGGCACAAATATCTTGCGAGCAAAAGAACAAAAATTCAGATTCATTGTTAACAGCGAAAAAAAACTAGTTCTCCACTGTAACTGAAAGTTATTGAAATCTATCATGGCGGAATGTTTTGATTTCAAGAATTGAAATAATATCAAAAATAAGTAACGCTGGAAAACATAAAATGCGGAAGGACAATAACAGGTTTTTGTTCACATTAGCTCCGCTTTCTGCAAATATAATAAAAACTGAGATCTAACAAAATCGTTGGGATTTCCGAGCTCAAAATTAACGACAGTCATTATAACGATCTCGCTGCTAAAAATAAATAAAAGTTGCAGCGTGCTCGTTTAGCTTTGGACTTAAATTCTGGCCTATACAAATGATGAAATACATTTTGAATTTCGTAGAATTTTGACCGCATTTCGAATGAGTATAATAAAGCTTTCAACCAAATACTTAAACATTCATAAATTAGAACTAAACAGTGTTGAGGAGCGTTTACTTTAATAATTACGTAAATGTCGACAAATGTCTTTGGTCTTGTTTTTACAGTTAAGTACAAAGCTTTTAGGATCACGGCGTTTCTGGTAAAATTCTCGTCTCGCGGGCCAGTCGATATAAATAGTATTCTAATCTTTTTGTTATTTCACCAATCTCGAAGGTCACGTCGTTGTAAAAGCAAAACTGTGAAATTGAAATACTCCAAAACGTCAAGACGAGAAGCTCAAAGCTTTAGGCAACAACCTTTTATGCGGACTCTTTGAACTTAATACGAACATTAATGTATGACTGTGTCGCCCTTTTGGCGATATGACCTCCCGGGAGTACGTCCCGCGTCCCGGTGCTGTCAACATAATACTGCGGACTGCGGTTTATCCGACATTACTATTACTTTGTTATGTAGTACTACACTTCACTGTTTGTTGACAGTTTCAATTTCATATTTATGTTGCCACCCCCAAATATTTGTTTTAACATATCCAAGACGTATGGAATCATTCCAAATATTCTGTTTGACACAAAACGGTTCGTTACTTACGGTACTAATGTTAATTACGTTATTCGATAGAAGTATGAGGGATACAATTTGAAATACGAGCTTAATGTTACGGCTAAGAAGTTAAAGTACATACTCAACGCCAAAGCTAACTTTACTCTGGCTTTAAATGAGTAGGTAGACGTATAATTAATTTGCAGTTCTAAGCAATGTTACACTAGGATTCAACAACACAGTGTAATTGATTTATGTGTGAATCTAGTAGCTTAGCCGAATGAAAATTTTTTAAGAAGTTTATTAATTAAAAACCGTTGCACTGCACTTTGCAAATCAATTCGCATTTTTATTTTTGAAAATGTGTAGATTTATACGGGATGTAAGGAACAGCCCTCCGCAAACTGACGAGTCTATTCAGTTCCTTATTTTGAATCACCGTAATTTTTCTCAAAAAAATTATCATCTTTTTTAATGTTCTGTTCAGTTACAGTGTAGTTTGTTACTGTTTTTTTTTTAATTACATTCTCTGTACGCAGCAGTCCATTTATGTAAATAATACAGCTAAAAATGAACCAACAAAAGATGTGACTCTAACGAACGACGAATGAAAGCAGCTGCCTAGTTGCAGAGTTCATCGAGCTCATCGTCGCGCTTGCCGTTCGTTACGTGCGGTTTGCCAAGGTAACGATACATTATTCATAAGAAGGGATAAGTGTAGGAAGGGTCAGTAAGGCACAGTCTTTGCCTTTAATCGGCCACTGAACAGTTACGTGCTACAGACACGAGATGCGAACTTAGGATACCTCTAAAAGTCACTCTTACGACCACTCGACGACAGTAGCAACTAGGCAGTTACTGTCATTAACAAACTTCATAAAAGCTTTTACTCTCCCACTAGTTTTCAACATCGTAATCTTGTTAATCTATCATATTTGATAATCTCTTTTATTTTCCTGATGAAAGTCTGAGTTTGGGCGGAGATGTGTCATATAACCGTGCGGTGTTCTTTTGTTAGTTCAGCGAATAGCGAGCGTGAATGAAACTATGGGCAGGTAATATTGCTGAAATTAATTATTTAGCATATCGAATACAAACTTATATTTAACTTGACAGGTCTATGAAATGGATGAATGCACAGCCATTTGAAGTAGTGTGAATTATTGTGTCAATAATCAATTATTTTCTCGACATAAATATCAGATTATATTCTAAACGACAGTCAAACTAAACCAAGACAGTTAAAAACAATAAATTACGAAGAAAATGTTCGTGAAAAGTGCACAAGTCCATTAAAAAAGGATGTTTCGAAATACCACCCCTGAGTGAGGCGAGCGGAAGGTTGAAGTATGCAAACGAGATTGCGGAAACAACTAGTAGTTCACAAAAGTTATTTGCTAATTTATACTATCCCTCTGAATGTTTATTCTGCCCGAAACATCATATTATTTTATGAATAGAAAACTTTGTTGGAAAAATGTTACAATAACTTCAAATATTTTTAGACAAGCTTTTTCCAGCAGTGGGACAGTACAGGCTTATAAAAAAATAAGATGCTTTTTAAATTCTGTTTTATTTCTAACATTTTGTCGTGCATTCTTTTGAGTAATCGTGCCTTCAGGGTTCGCCTGTGTATAAAAAGAATATATGCCACGGATACGTAAATAACAAAAATAATACCTGGATAAAATAACCTGTGTCCAGACCTGGTCAGTGACAAACCGATATTCGTTCAGTCGTTAAAGCGTAAAAAAAAAACAGACAGGCACTAGACAGACTTTCATATTAATGGAAATGGATGGGATGGCATGATGAATGGAAAAAAAAATAATATAGGAATGAATTTCAAAAGTATGAAAAGTTTTACCTACTGCTCTGCGAGATAGATTTAGGCTAAATAGTTAGATGGGGCCTAGATATCATTTTCCCCGCACCGGAAGCCGTCGCCGGAGTGAGGACAGGATGTACCCTCTTTACGGGCTAGGACCGTCACACCGAAAACTAGATTAAATTGCACACGCTGTATAACTTTGTACACTAACCTTCTAACTTATAAAGGTTACTTTAATTTAAGAAATTATGTATCATACATTTTCTGACGTTTAAGTAGTCTTAACTTGTTAAGTAAAGAAATCAGTAAATAGACCTTTCCTAAGTGTCTGCTCTCAAGTCGAAGACAACGGTTTCGACAACTTTTAGAAAGTTCACTTTTTCAGTTTCAACTGGGTACTTCTTCTGTTTTGATAGTGTCTTACAAGCATTAGTTAATTGGTATTTAAAACAAAGATAATCAAATTAAGGCTTACCTAAAGCGGCTGATCCGTAATCCGTTTCGCTCAACATGAGGTCCAGTTGACAACCAGCACATAACTAAACGGATTTAGACGGAAAAACAGATTTAGTTTATATCCTGGATTAACTTTAATTACATGGGATTTTTTATCCCAGAATCTCGTGGGACACAGTTACCGAACTTTACACGGGCGAAGCCGCGGGCATGAACTAGTTATTATTATCAAGCCCTTGCGAGTTCAAGACACGGGTTCTTGAATTTTGCGTAATATTTCATGTCTTCTTTTGACACGACTTCTTAGATCTCGTCTACCCTGCATTTTCCGGAATAGCTTGTGTAATCGTTAGAGTGTGTTGCGATGTTAGCGGACTACCGTGGAAGCTTTAGACGAGTTAACCAACAACCTAAAGTACTCTAGAAAAATTAAAGCTGCACGTAGCACACAATATGCACGGCGGTTTGTGTGTATGTGAGTTTTAATGTTTGTGAACGCTCCCACGATACATGGAGAAATTACTAGTACGAGGCAACGTTTAAAAAAAAGAAAAACAATATGAAAGTAGAAAATTTGATGTTGATATTTGTTTTAAATGTTGCGGAAACAGTGTTTGCTGATACATTATGATTTTGTTTCACTTCATGCTCAGTTGGACAATTTAGTTGGGAAAGAACCGCTCACAGCGGAGGGTTAACTCGCGTCTCGTCCCATCACGTCATGCCGCGTCATGGGGGCTTTCCCGCTTGATTGAATGTTAAACAGACCATGATATATGTACGAATGAACATAGTTATCTAGATAAGTCGGCGTTTGTAACATAAACGCGGCGTTTCACTTGAAAGTAGGATCAACATTTTGGTTTCAGTTTATAAAGTATTTACTCTTACTTCACTCATAAAACTAAATATCTAAATTATAATGGATTACATCATAAAGAAAAAAAAATAACAAGTATCATAAATACTTGTTATTTTTTTTAACTTATTATAATTAAATTATTCACATTTCTACATTTAAAGTCAGCCCAACTTAAATTACGTACAATACAACTTACGTACAACTTAAATTACGTAGATACACAACAATATTAGTGTGATATTATTTATATTATCACAATTGGCATTGTCCAAAAAGTCTTACCTGTATATTTTAATTCAGGAATCTTTTCCATTGATGACATCATCAGCCAATTGTCATTAGAGTATCATCAATGACACTCTAGTGACAATTTTGTAAAAAAAAAAAGTTTTTTTTTTAGTTGCATCCACATTCATAAACGCGGGAACCGCGATTGCTGTGTACATATCTGAACGCAGCGCAGGCATAAGCGTATTTCACAATATTCCTTGGTGAGATAACGTCATTGAAGGTTAACTACATTTTTCAAAAATATAAATAAATTATTTGTTTTTATCGAGAAATAAATAATTTATTTTAGTTTACCTTGTTCATAGGAATAAGGTCTCTAATCATTTATTTCTCGCTACTTATTTAGAGTGTATGTATGTAGATACATGCACTCTAAGTAAGTAAACATTTCCCAAAGAACATCAGCCACGACATCTAAGCTAGCTAGCATACCATACACATCCATTGAATGTCTCCATGTCGTAGTTACCTGAATACAGCTCCTCAGAATGTCAATCGGCTCTCAGATGTGATGCAACAGTAAGCTTAACTTTCTGCCAAGAACTATGTGAATGCGGTGAAGCTGGCGACTTCTTCGAATACAAGAAATGAATACAAGAATTACCTTTTGTATTAAATATGTAAGCAGATTATATGAATGTTACAGAGGCAACGTTCTCAAGAGATTACCATGAATTTGTTTGACTTTGTGTTAGGAACGAAAACAAAATAATAACTGAGTTGGAAGCGGACGGTTTGCTCCGAATGGACAAGCCTTTGTAGATAATTATATGTATGCGAGACAAGATACCTACCCATACATTTTATTCAAGTGCAAACCGATACCTTAATATGCCAAGAAAATAAAACTATTAACTGCCACTTCGAAGAAAATCAATGGTGCAGAATACGGTATATAAAGTTTTTCGGGTATTTTTAAATATTTTTATTTTGTATTTTGGGCCACTTTTAGCAACTCATTTCTATATATTTGTATTCCAAGCTGTAGTTAATTTTTAATTTTCCAAACTTCGATGTGAGACGGAAGAGTTCCATGTCTCTGCCACCTACAAGAATAAAACACCTAAATTAAACATTTATTACCTAATCATAGAAACTTCCAACTTGACACTTATCAGAAGTTTGATTCTTTGTTTTATTAAATCAATCCCCCCAACGCACACGCACACGTACGCACGACGGCCAATCAAGCTATACAAAACCAGTTTATGCGGATCTCTCATTGTACAGGAAATCTATAAAAAGCGAAGCCAAGTTATACTGGAAATGTACAGCTTCATGTGCCCCCGTGTGCACAAATATATTTGAAACCACTCCCAGGTTTCAAGTATTTTTGTCAAAATGAAAGCCATCTTATAATTTTAAGAGCTCATCATCATCTGCCTTGCCTTTTCGCAACTATGTTAGGGTCGGCTTTCAGTCTAATCGGATGAAGCTGAATACCAGTATTTTACATGGAGCGACTGCCTATCTGACCTCCACAACAATTTTAAGAGCTGAAAATAGCAAAATAAGGTTTAGAAACCTAAAATCTCGAAATGATCTCGCAATCAGCGTAGGTTAATTTTTGCTTTCCATACCCATTTGGGATTTCAGAAAATATAATTTAAATCAGACCTCCTTTTAACACAGTAGGTACAGATTATAAGGCGCATTTATTTTATGTAGAAAAAAAAACTGTAGGTAAAACAAGAAATCTTGGTAATGAATTTCATTGTAATTTTGTTCTGTGTTCACCTGCAAAATACCTCTTGATAATACCTCATCACTGCGCCGTAGTAGAGTGGTCAATAAAATATTAAAGTAAAATATTCACTGGAGTCGAGTGTTGACTTTTAATTCTATTTTAGCCGTCTTCGGGAAAAATTGACACATCGACAAAAAGGATAGACCTTTTTGTCGATGTTTCTTTTTTTATAAACTTGTCCCAAGAAATGTAGACAGACACAAGAGGGGGATTTCATATCCACTTATTTTTGTAAAGTTTTTTATTTGATACTAGAAGACTAGTTTCGTAACGTAATCTTACTATTTACAGTGGAAGTTTGTGAGGATGGATGGATGTTTGTTGCCATTGTTACCCTTTCACGCAAAAACTACTAAATACAAATACGAAATGCACTGAAACGACTACAAGAGGAAATTATTGGATTCTACTCCGATGCTGCTGTTGTTATGCTAACATTTATTTTGATTGTGAGAATACATTTTTGCAAAACAACAGACAACAACAAGCCAAAAGGCTTGTAATTTGGTAACAGAACAACAAAGATATTGTATAAGTATGTATTTTAATTAATTTCAAACCAGAAAACAACAATAGTCTTTATGAAACTCTTAAGTCAATTAGCCCAATTTTTCTCCGAAAATCTTTTGGCAGACATGATTATCCTGACAAAGCGTCTATTTCATGTTATCGTATTTGTTTTATCATAATATCAGAAATATTATCCGAAACCCTATGGGTAGCACCGTTTCCTAAACTATACCATTACTATACATCGACTCATATGATACTATATATCATCATCATCTGCCTAGTCTTTTCCCAACTATATTGGAGTCGGCTTCCAGTCTAACCGGATGCAGCTGAATACCAGTATTTTACATGGAGCGACTGCCTATCTGACCTCCACAACCCAGTTAGTACTGGGTAATACGACACCCAATGGTAAGGCTGGTTGTCAGACTTTTTGGGCCACTGACTACCTAACGACTGTCAAAGATCTACAAATGACACCCGGGACCAACGGCTTAACGTACTAATAATACTACTACTTAATACGATACTGTGTATCATATGTTTATAATCATAAATACTTTTATTTTGAACACTCTTAAGATATTAAACAACTGTAATAAAGAAAAAAAATTACATAATATATGTTGAGATCGACAGCTCCTATAAAACAAACACGCATAAATAATAACAACAGTGATTTATAGTAGGTGTTTTATTTTTATTGAAAAGGGGAAACAAACAGTAACATAGTGAGTTTTTACAACTAGTTTAACAAAATTGACCTAAATAAAATGATGTCAACATACGAATACGCAACATAACTGCTGTAACTCACGGTTTAATATGCGTACATAATGCCAATTAGGCTTTAAAACAATGATACACTATCATTATGCTCTCGTCGAAGCATCGATGCCTAATGCTGTTAACGACTGCCATTAACATTTAATTATGTTACGATTGGTTTATTATTTATTATTGACATAATAATACACGCACCTATTGACTGACACAACTTTATCATTATTACATCGCCAGTGGCGTTCGATTAATAGATGACATGTAATCATAATCATACATTTATTTCCAAGCAACTTTGGCCCATAGATATATACCTTACATACTAACATACATATCATAAAATACAAATTGTCTTAGTAATAAGTACCTTAAAACTACGTTAGTAACACTTCCCTTGTGCACTATGTCACTGGGCGTTCACGTGGCACTTGCCCGTGGAAGCCACGGAACTCCACTCCCTGCGGCCAAAAGTTGTCCTCTAAGAAGTTGACGTAATATATCTGAGATCTTACCTATTGTGTTACAAAGAACGAGTTCAATTTTTCCATTGCTGAGGTCACGAGGTCAAGCAAGACGTTATTAGTTTTTATGTTGGTCCCTCGTACCTGGTAAATAGCACTAAAGTCTGCCGAAATAATATCATACTGTTCACCTAATTCTCCAGAGTTTTCGGCAACAATGTCTCTACTTCATATTTGCTGCCTTGTTACTGAATTTGTTTTGGATAGCTGGGTTACATTCTCAATACTTCCAAAAATATAATTGGGATAAAAAATATGACTGGTTTTAAAAACAGCCGAAAAAAAAACCCATGTTTTTCACTAAACTCAAAATTGTATGGTCAACACGATGATATACGAGATAAATAATTATCATCCTGCGTAGCCTAGTATTTACAGAAAAAAAAATACAAAACAGGAAATAGAACAACGAATTGCGTGTGCACAAAAATAGAGCGAATCAGTCGAAAGCATCAGACCGTGAAAGTGGGTCAGCATGACTGGTGGGTGAGCAATATGTCACTACATACACATTACTGCAATCTTCGATCAAATACGTTATTGCACCAATGAGCGATGCTCCCCAGCCACAACTTAGCCGACATGCCGATTTGTTTGTCTATGAAACACGAGCACGAACTGTTTCATCAGCAAACATAGCCAGTCCGTTTCTGGCTTTCCCAAAACAACGTTCTCTAACTATGGATTGCCAGTTTTGTTTATTGAAAGAAGAAAAAGATAAATTATAGCTTTGTTTTCTGATTAGACAAAGACGGCAGAAATAAAAGCAACAGAACGATTTGTTACTGCCGTTGTAATGTCATACAAATCATCCTTTTGACGGAGGGAGAAAACTGTCATGAAATTGAAAATTTATAAACTTTTTTTTCTTATGTTTTGTTATTATGAGAATGTGCCATTACTACCGAGATTATCGAATAGATGCAGCAGACCTCTCAAAGTTGGTTCGAAGGTCTCGGTCTGCGAATTACCTAATGACGTTTGCATAATATCTGACTACACTCATAAGGACGTGTCTGTTACATTGTGTGTCAAGTACTACATCCAATGTATGCCTGCGTCTAAAGTTGCAACCATCCGTATCTGACAGCCATTGTCTGTTCTGTGTCCCGACAGGCTGTAAGGTTTTGTTACGATTGATTGAAATGGATTAGGTAGGGTTAATCATAATTGACTAAATAACTATGCTTACCACTTCGGGGCATACAAGCGTAAAGTTACGTTATGTTTGTTAATGTAACCTGCAAATCTGTTCATATTATTTAGTCACTTTTCTGATTGTACCCAGAGATTGCACAAGAAAGAAAGCTTGTGAAGGAAAAGGGCTTTGCCCAGCGGTAGGATACAAGATAGGTTAATAAAAAAAACCGACGATTTATGTGTATAAATACTTTTTTATGATTACATATCTACTTACAAACAAGTCGAAAAAAACCGTACGAATAGGGGACGGTTCACAATGTTTTTTTTGTATTCTTCGCATGCATTTCAGTCTATTGACTATGAGTAGACGTGTTGTCAAATTGAGTGTCATGAAGAGTCAATTTTCCACTGGGATTGACTCTTTGTATTCGGTAGCTCTTTGTAGGCTATCTAGGGTCAAGAATTTGCGTGTCCTCAGGCGATTCAGTGAGTTGGGAATAGTGGACTGCATTGCAAATGGATTTGTATGGTGTAGCATTCGCTTTATTGTGCTTTTGTACAGGCTCTTATTTCATCCTTCACCTTGATGAACCTCTGAGTTCTTTAAGAATGACGACTTAATTTTTTTTAACGTATTTTTCTTTTGAATAAATAGCTATAAAATATTCTGCTTTTCTAGGCTTGAGTCGTTATCGCTTGGACGGACAGTTGTGTGAAGTTATTGCGACGGTCATGAAGTGCGACGCCACTCGTTAGGACATACGAGCAGTAGATACCATCTCTCCCTTTAAAAGTAGTCGTTAGACAGTATCTATTGAATAGTCCATTTGAATTTTCAATCTTTCGAGCTTTTATTATTTTATTTTTTGTTAACAACTACAGAGTTATTCTTGAGATTATTTGACATATTAACAAAGAAGACATTAATTTGATAAAAATAAATAAATAATAAAAAATACTTTTATTTATCTTTAACATAAAAAAAAACTACTACCAGGATTAAAAGTATTACTTGTGTTAATCTGTGTGCAAATTTCATACAAATTCAAAGAGTAACAAACAACCATACAAAACACAAACTTACACTTTTATAATAGTAGAAAAAAGTTATAATAAGATATATTTTAGTATTTTTCTTGAACCAATCAAATTGCTGCTTCGGGATATTTGGCAGTTAGGCCGCCCACAAAAATACACAAACTCGATCAAATAATAAATGCAGAAAGCTTCAATCACTTACGTTAAAAAAAAATGCTTTTTTTCCTACGCCTTTTCAACGGTTTTACACAGCGCACACATTCATTTCATTTTCAAATATCTATATAAAAAATATATTTACCATAAGTACGATAACAAAATGCACTTATCGTAAGCTACATTAATACAGTATAATTAGGACACTTTATTAGGCTAGCAATTCGCATTTCGAAGCTTTTAAGATATAGTTTCAACTAGTATTTAGGGGTATTTAATGATAAAACGTAAATTAAGTGCATGTGAGTGCATGACGTAATGCATGTAAGTATAACGAAAAATTTAAATAAAACATTACGCACTGGTATGAACGTTAACAATCAGTTCTGTGGAACTTTACAACGATGTTCAGACGTATCTTACCTTTAGGGTAACCTTTCGTTAACCACGTCCATAACAGGATGCCGACAATAAATGAAAACTCTGGTAATTCTAGTTCATAGGAATATTTATAAACTATCAAATCATCAATTAATTTTTTTTTTTAGACAAACTTATTATCATAAAATTGTTAATCAAATACAACATTTACAGTTATTGGTTTTCTAACCTTAGTTATAATTTCCATTAATTCGCATCTGAATAAAATTAAGGAACGAATTTAGCAAAGCTTTTTGAAGTAGCCAGTTGGCAACATGTGTTTAGTGTTTATACCAATGTGGGGGTCGTTAACCTGTCGGTGCTAGCCTATTAATCTACATCATGTAGAAAATACTGAAAATGAAAAATAATGCCCTGTGACTAAACTAGTAGATAAAATAAACCGTGTAAATAGACGCTTAACGAAGCCGAAAGGCACTTGTTCTCCCCGTCTTTGCGATATTTTTTTTTGGTTCTAAACCATACCTGGGAACCTTCTGGTTCTAGTTCTAGTTCTAGTTAGATATTGAGGTCAAACTTCCAACTTTTTCACAAGTATTTTTTTTTTTAATACTTGTTTTTAATGCAAGATTTAAACACCTCCACGACCCCGGTACTATTTAATCCATCCATCAGTATAATGCTTTGAGTGCGTTCCATCGAATCCTACCGTTAAACGTGATTTTTCACCCCAAAAAAAAAAGTCGTTTCTCAGCAATAATTTTTGAGTAAAGTTACTTAGTTTGATGTACAGAATGCTTGGTTGACGGCTTCGTAGGTCTGTTTACAGCCTGTATATTCGAAAGATTTTTTTTGTACACAGACTGGGAACGTAATGAGTTTAATTTATCAGTTTAATTTATTGTCCTTTTGCCGGTGCCATCCTGTATTGATCATCATCATCATCATTTCAGCCGAAAGACGTCCACTGCTGGACATAGGCCTCCCCCAAGTGTCGCCACATTGACCGGTCCCGTGCGGCTCGCATCCAGCGGATCCGCGATGTATTGATCGCGATAATATTTTTGACGGAATAAGTATTCACAATGCACAGTTCTATCTAGAGTAAAATGCATTTTATAAGACAAAGCTACTCAGGCTAAGTATGAATTAAAAATTAAGTTAATGTAATAAAATGATAAAATAATACCGTGGGGTACTGCTCATACCCTGTTTAAGGAAATTTCGAAACGCCTATTTGACGCTTCCCGTGACCCAAGGGCTGGCTTTACCTTGGCCAAAGGGTAAGTGTTGCCATACAACGTGGTACGTAACGTACAACGCCGCCAGTCTCTTGGGCACATGACAAGCTGACAGCGTTGAGGAAGAGTTTTTTGATGCCCTTTTAGTGAGTTGTTAGTTTACTTATTTTAGTTTAATTAATAGTTTTAATTAATAATGTATAGTTAGTTCACTCTACGTAATAAAAAAATACTATTTTTCTTTTTCCATTTAATACGGTTTTATCATTAACCTCGATCAAGAAAACGATATTAAAAACTAATCAAGTTGGATTGCTGTTTTAATTAATTAAAACGTCTGCATTCACAATAATTAAGAATTAACTAGCGATGTTGGCTTCAGATACCATTTTTTAACTTGTAACACTTGACACCAACTTATTACTTACATATTTGTAGTTAATTCATGTCTCAACTAGCAAAGATAATTTTGCCCGCATATTACAGAATAATTTAATATCTATTTATGAGCACGACTGTACCCACTGTAGCAAAAGGAACAGCCAATGTGTAATACCAGAACTAAACCTTTGATGTTAATACTTCACAAATCCTGATTAAGGGGTGCTCCGGTATGGAAAAATAAAGGATATATGTTCGTGTACGCGACAAAGATATAAAGCTAACGAATAATTCAATAATAAGAGTTATTTTCCGCCTAAAGACACTTACAAATTTTAACATGAAAACTAATTTAGAAAATCTTCATGCCTTTGGCCTCTCTTGTTTTGCCTTTTTGTATAATAAAGCAATGTTTTAGGTTAGTCGGTGCGTTGTTACGCAACAATTCAACAGAATTGGGGCTTTGTTGCAGACAAAAACAAAGTTCAAGACGTTTGTCTCAAGGCGTAGCGGTTTTGTAGCTGGCGTAGCGATTATGTAGCAGTCGTAGCACAGAGCTACGACGTTGCTACGACGTAGGCACACGCGCTTCTTTTATCATGAACGTAGTTGATAGGTACATTCTTTTTTAGAGCTAATTATATATGTAGACAGGCGTAAAAAATGCCAATTAAAAAGAAATATATTTATAAATTTTAGCAGCTAATGTTTAAATAAAGAAATGACATAAACGCACAGAAATTTGCTGGGAAAATTGGAGGAATACAGCAGCGCTGCATTACCGCTACCATTGTGAACCACTACCTTGGCCCAACTGTGGCGAGCCTGTCACGCACGCTTCATTAAATTTTATGATGTTTCGTCTCAAGACTCAGTTACGCGATGGATTTTGGTGAAGAAGCATTACTCTCATTTATTTTACTAGAGCGAAACAAAATAATAAAATAAAATATCACATATTAGAAAACTTTCCATACCTTTATTCTGACAAAAAAATTAAAGTGAATATTACAAGATACGCCAAAATAGTGATGAAATGTTCAAATTTAAATTAGGGATGCTAACATATTACTCAATAAGAAAAATGAAATGATAATTCAAATAATTATTATGCTTATTTAATTTCCTCCTTCAATAAAACGGATCAGCCTGTATCTAAGCCCATGCGTCAGTCCCTGCGCGATAATGCGACATGCCGAACAAAAAATTAAAAACATCGTGCATAGTTTCGTGCCGGATGCAACAAAACTGTTATTTGTGCGCTGTGCGACTGGACGATGAGAATCGCTAACATTATTTTAGAATACCCCGCGTAAGTGGTAACCTTGAGTTGGCCGAACGTAGTACGAAGTGCTAACAGAATACGAGATAAACTTTTTATAGTTTTTTTGCCTCTACCGTGCGTTCGAATGTATGTCAAATCATTCGGTTGGGGTTAGTAGTAGTAGTTTGCGAAAAAGATGTTGCCACGTGAGCATGACAGTCGAGCAATGGATGGACGCGACTGGTTGTTTTAAATTATTATCCAAATAAACAACTCGGAGAACTAAGCCATTTATGAAAATTGGTATACAGGGTGTAAACAGACCCTTCACATATCCGTCCAAGCATTCCGTACATCAAACTAAGTAACTTTACGCAAAAAATATTGCTGGGAATCGACTTTTTTTTTGGTGTAAAATCACGATTTACGGTAGGACTCGATGGAAAGCACTCAAAGCATTGTGCTGATGGATGGATTGAATAGTACTGAAGTCGTGGAGATGTGTAAAGTAAAAATCTCACATTAAAAACATGTATTTTAAAAAAAACTTGTGAAAAAGTTGGAACTTTGACCCCCATTATCTCCGTAACTAGAAGGTTCCCAGGTATGGTCTAGAACAAAAAAATTATCGCAAAGACGGGAAGAACAAGTGCCTTTCGGATATGTTAAGGGTCTATTTACACCCTTTATATGTGACGGGAAATAATGTTTCTATTTTACGCTTACATCACTGCACTGTTTCCATAAATATATTTTGAACATCCTAAGAACAATATTTATATTATTAAGCTGCTTCCCGGTAATCGCATTCGTTGTGAACCCCGCCCGGCCCTCTAGCCCTCCAGCACTCCAGCCTTGCTTATGAAGGGAATATCAACAGACAATTCCACAAATTAAGTAAAGTAGCCGTTTTAATAGGCTTACCCTTAACCTTAGCCCCCACCTTACCTAACGTATAAAATTATAATAAAATTAAACTCATATAATTATGAAAAGCGTTGAGACATGCTTGAGAACAATTAAAAATACCTATTTATCTCGTTACGTTATACTATAAACGCAGAAAATTTGCATCTTCGCTCTTCTCGATGAAATATTAATAAGCCTCTCAGACAGCTGAATGCGAAACTGTGGTTCGCACAATAAGTACACACAGTAAATGTTTTTGTTTTGTTTCTGTATGATCTCAATCCGTGTAAAGCCCAAAAGTTTTATTCAGTTTTCTTCAGTTTTATTCCACAGATAACTGTGAACTAGAAAAGTTTAAGGAGATGAGGCCAACTTATTTAGTAGTTTTTGAGATGTTTCCAAGAGTGGAATGAAAAAAGCATATTTTTTGCGAAAGCATGAATGACGAGGTGAACAAGCAATGTTAAATAGACTCAATGGAGTAGTAGCGCTTGAGTCGCTTGACATGCAGACAGATGGATGAAATTAATTTGTACAATTTTCTACGTTTTATAAATATTAATAAGGTCACGTGTTCCGTCGCGGTCGTAATATGAGAGGTGTGTTAATGTTAATGATATCCAACGAGCCGCTAACGTGCTGTATAATTTTATGTAAAAAGTTAAGCATAGGAATAATGCCACAATATCTACGTCAGACTGAATGGAACTCTAGGAAAATGTCGGCAAAATAAATAGAAATAAAACAGGTATTTTTTCGTCCACAAACACTGATCCACATATCCCAGCGTTAAGAAAAACAAAGGCACAAGCACAACGTCGACATTGATTTCCGCGCTGCTATTTATGAGTGGAGGAAGCTCTTGTGCCTATAACAATACAACTGTTCCGTCGGCCGGCACAGTCGACAGCGTTATTGCGCCACTTACTACTCGAGTATCTAGGAATAGAAGGGGCTAGAAATTCCAGCGTAATAACAAGCAAATGGCTAGCTAATAATTGAAGCGCTGCAACGCTTGATTATCACTGGGAACGTTCAGTGTTCTCCGTCGTCAGCGGGAAAAAAAAAATACTGCTGACCCAGCCTAATTAGTAAGCTGAATAATTGGTTTGCTGCATTATCTTCGGTGCACCTCAGTGCGCGTGCACTTGAACGGAACGTGCTGAAAGATAACCCGCATAGCCTGTTAACTGTAGGTGGTGGGCCTTTAGCATTTCCCGTCGGAACGAAACTGTTGAACTAAACCAAGTATGAAGATAGACTCCTAATATCTATAGCTCCCACAAACTTTATCTAGAATAATAAATATGCGGAGATTGATTGAAGTTACTAAGTTAAATCGTATCAAGAATACGGCCATGCTTTGATCCTAAAGAAGGTATAACTTAGAACAAAGTTCTAAATGAATTATTGACAGTTGAAACTTTCTCAATGATAGATTCAGAAGGGGCTTCGAGGATTTAATTACATACAACACCGCGACGAATAGTCCAATTGTAACAAAGTTAACGCAGTGATTGAGTTAACTCGAGCTCTCCAATTATTCAAAGTAAAACTTACGGGGTCCGCAATCTGATAACTTAGTCGTTAGCGGGTGTCACTACCTACCCTTTTATTGGCAAGTCGTTATTAAGTAGCTACATATTTAGTTTACAACATATAATGACACCTTGAAGGAGTCCATAGTCTAGCGTAGGAACTTAAGGTCACTTTCGGATTAGCGTATTTTTGGTGGGTATTATCATCATTTTTAGAAGAGCATGTAAGCGCGTACTACTGTACTTTATTGTTTCTATATACATAACATAACATCACGCCTGTAATACTTGAAGAGTCAGGCAGAAGTGTACCTAATAGTACACCCACCGTTCGCCAGTTATATTTTAAGTCCCATATAATAGGGGGCGAGCCTTTTGTTATCAACCTGGCACAAATCCAGACTCCGTGGCTGCTACTGAGGAGTTCCTGATGGAAAAATCCAATAACGCATTGCCCGATTCAGGAATCGAACCCAGGACCTCATGCGGAGCAGTCGCGCTTGCGACCACTCTAGACCAACGAAGCAATAATTGTTTCTATTTTATATCAACTTATTGACATGCTCGTTCCCAAACCAAATATATTTTTGACTGTAATATACAAGTATCTCGAAAAAGCAAAAAGGTGTTTGCTGTCATTGGTCATAATAAAAACATCATCTGCATCACCGTCAACAGGAAAAATGCTCGAAAGGCTCGGACGATAAAGAGACATCGTCCGATACCGTCCAAACACAAATAGCCGAACTTTGAATTTCTTCTGCAAATAGTGCACACAAATTCCAACGAATTGCGTGCAGACCGAATATATAACTGGCATATTAAAAAAAAAAAAATTTTTTTCCAATATTTCAAATAATGCAGGTAACAAACATACAAAGCACATTCAACAATATTTGTACTGATGTGGTAGATGCATTTATTTAGCTCTTCACTTTTTATATTTTATTAACTCATATTTTGTATCTGGTTCAAGTCAGCGGAGTAATGATAACAATGCGATAAAACGAGCGTCTCTTGTCATGATAAACCTTGAGCATGATACTTGATTTGAAGATTGAGACCAATATAAATGATTTCCGCGTTCATTGATTGACAAAAAAAACACTTTGATCTGAAGAAAACCTTCTGAATTGCTGTAACAACCTATTTTATATAAGACTTACGATCATAAAACATTTTTTATTGACGTATGGAAATTCACGGGATCGAACCACCCTGAACCCTGAGCTAGGTAGGTACTTGGAACTTGTGATAGTGTCTCCTTTTATGTATTTTATAGTTATGCTAAACAAAACCACTGAATTTATAAGTTGGTTTCCTTTGCCATACACACTTTTTTCAAGACATCATAATAATCTGATCTCCGTAATTACCCCGCAAGAGGAAGGAAACGCAATTCAAAAGCGTTTTATAAACTAATTTCAACAGTTAATAAATCTGGTGATACCAGCATCCCAATGCAGTAAAGTTTCCTCATTGTGTTCCTAACTAAAGACTCTTCAACAATTGAACTCTCCACCAATCACATCAAATACATAGTTATAATTCCAATATTGACTCGGAAACTCAAATATTTCACTTGAAAATAATATCCAATTTCAGTTTTATCTACGGGATAATAACACCGAAAATAATATTATGTCCATTATTCTACAAATATACTTTTAAGCCAACGCACACATTAATATTTCCAGGTTTTTTGCTACTGAAACAGTTTTTCAACATAGTTTTCCGAATACTCTGGCAGCAGAATTAAAACAAATTCACCAATCAGAGCTAACGAAGGGAACTTGTAAACGGCACGCTAATGAATAAGGCTGAACGACTCTGATCTCGACTTTATCTATTCAATTAGGCTGATGGACACCGGTCAATGGTCATTTATAGGCAATCAGTTTTATATTATGTGAGGGCCGCGTAGCTATAGGTGCGCGATGGATAAGCCGGTGCGTGGCGCTGGCTCGCGGGCTGGCCAACAAGTCGTGGCCACCTAGCTCGTTAAAAGGCGCTTCGCTCATCTGACAGTAACGATGATCGATGGCTTCGGGACTTCCCCCGTAATATCCGACACCCCCGAACCCACTAAACAGCCGCCTCACACCCTACCAAGTCCATTGAGACCCAAAAATTCTGCGAAACCTAAACATGCTAACTACTCCAAGATACTACGTGTTTTAATCAATATACGGTGATTAATATCTAACATTAATTGCGTGTGATTAAGCGTACAAATGGGGTGCGTATTCAGCTAGAACGCGTGGCAAGCGTTTATGTGGGCCGCGTGGGCCGAGCGGGCTGCCGCCAATATCACCACGTTTACATTGTTACGGAAACGCTCCTATGAATAATTTCATTGTTTACTTACACGACCTTCATTAAGTAAGCGCCTCAGTGACAGCTAATCGCATCTCATAGTAACGTGTTGCGCTGCCTAATTGTTAGCAATTGATTTATGTTCATACCCTAGACATATATAAAGTAATTATTTCGTATCAAAACGGGAGTTTCACTTATAAATATAGTACTAAAGTTGAAAAATAAAATTCGACTAATCGCTTTTGACGATAACCTTAAGTAGACGGTAAAGATACTTGAGTGTCTTATAACGAGGTCATGAAAAAGAACTGTGATCGGTAGCTCTTGCCCTTAAGCAGAAAGTAACATAAACACTTAAACACAAATATACATATATTTGCATATAGAGCCCCAAGACTCCTCGACTCTTCGGGGCTCCGATTTTAATGGAGCTCGTCCTAAAACATCAAATAATGTATATATCCTTAAAGTTACAAAGGGAAGATGTTAATAGTAAATAATTCGACATTTCATGCTTCTTCGTGAACGTCTAGGTTTAATTCTAAATCTTAAAAAACCGTCAAACTTTATTTCCACTGCTAATTCGAACAAGAACTTGTGTGGGATACTAAAACTAAAAAACTCGACTACTGAAAAATCACGCTCTAATTTAAATCGGAGTTTACAAAGTAAAATCGCCTCCGCTTATTGTTGAAGTCGGTTAAAATGTAGCATATATTACCCGGGCCATAATAACGAATCGCTTGAAACCCTATTCATCAAAATCGGATGAATAGTTTAGGCGCTACGGAGGAGCATACGTAAATACAAACATACGAGTACATATATACATAGACTGCTAAAATCATAACCCTTCCGTTTGACTTCGCCGTAGTCGGGTAAAAAGTATTAAGCTTTATTTTTCATACGGTTAGTTATTTACAGATGCTACGGGTATATTCTACGAGGACTACAAAATAAGGGACTAGTTCTTACTGCCCTTTCAAATTACTGTAAAAATATAATACGTTTTGTTTTTCGGATGGGAAATCATCAAATGACTCTCCCACTCTTGGCGGAGCGGAAGGGAGTGTCAGACTTGTACTGACTAAAATCCATCCATGTTCCTTCTTTGCCCTTTGTGTTCCAGGGCCACGGTATCTCTTTCGAACAGTCCCGCAGCCCTGGCAGGCATCGGCCCATGTGGACCGATGCATTATTTGCTGACATCTCTTTGAGGCGCGCGTGGAACACTAACGCGCCGTCGACACGGCCTGTCGTCATAAGACGGCCGGACGGCGAGCTAGCCCATAATACGCCACCTTTTGTTAGCTTAAGGAATATATGATAATAATAATGTATCTTTTAGGCCTGAGTTGTTACTTACCCTACTTGCCTAATTCCATAAAACTCCCTAAATAATAAGAAATCTACAATATCGGTTAATCAAAATGATTTTCTAAAGGTGAATTACGCTAATGAAACTAAACACATTTAAACCGTGTCCCACAGCTGTCAGTGCCTTGCTTTAGAATATTGACACTGACACTGACAGCTCATAACCTCAGTTTAGATGTTCTGATAGAGTATTCAGTATCATTCGTGAATATTGTCCTTAATAGCATACATCTTTTATAGCATACAAAGGGCATACGGTTACCTAATAATAAAGTAAGGATGTCCCAGAATTTACGCAAGATTTCATATCCATATCCATATCTTTATTTGGAAATATATAAATAGAAAAAAATATAATAAATATATGAAATACAGTTTTTTTAGTTATAATTTAATTTATTGAATCATAAAGTTGAGACGAGCTCGTGGCTAATTATAACATCCATGTGCGTATAGTATAATCATCGTGAGGAAACCAGCATGCCTGAGAGATATTTCTTGACGGCATGTTAAGTCAAGCCAGAGGCCCATGGGCGGCATAAAAACTCTGACACTAGGTTAGGAACTAACCACACGATAAAGAAGAAGAAGAAGAACAGCCGCTCGGGTCGATTTTTAGGTTAAACCGCGCTTGGGGTGTGGTTGGGTTACTACTACCCATTACATACCGAGTATTTTGCCATAGCCGGGGTTGGTCGGCATAGACCTTTGACTTCAAATAACCACATAAAAAGAAGTGGTGTTAATCACATGATCGAGGGGATCAATTCTGATCACCGAAACGAGAGAGTACACACCAAAAAAAATGTCTCAGGCAGTTATTCAATTGCTCCACGGGCTGTGTGGCGTTGTTCTCTCGTGTAGTGCTTTATTTTTACTAACTTTAAACTGTCGACTGTCAAACTTTTATTTTATTTTAGGTCGCCAACTTTTTTGAGCTCAAATGGCGGCCAATTCAAATCTTGCAGTGCACCAGATACCTTGTGAATTTGCCGTAGCGCACATCAACCATGGCTGAACCTCATGTAATCTAGTTTCTTTTGACAAAGTTTGTAAACTAATCTATGAGTTTGAATAGCACAAGATTGGTTCACAGATTACCTGTGAAGCTAGACGGGATCCAGGCAGCCTACGGATAAGATCTCGGACAACTTAAAATGAATATATTGAACATCGCGAGTACTTACTTGAAAAAATAGTGAGGTGCAAAAACTGAGGAGTTAATTTACTCTATCGATAAAGGCCTGCACAGAAAATAGACTTTTGTCCGCTGGGGACAAAAATCCACGAAACGTAACTAGCGAAATGTAACAGCCTAACCTTTTGTGAAATATAGACCTGATTTTATACACCGTGACTTTTTAGTCGTCTTACAACAGCAGCCCACTTCATGTATCCAATGAATACTAAACATTCATAAAAAAAAGGTATCTATGAGATTTTCATAATTTAAAAATAAAAAATTTATTCAGTATTATGACGCATGACGTAGTTAATGCACCCTTTTGCACATGTTCTCCCGTTTGACACATAAACATCATTAACAGGGTGTTTCATAATTTTATTCAAATTTTTTATTATTTTTTTTCTTTGTACCTATTATGGAAGATAAAAAGAAAATCGCGCCTAGAGCTATTTTATGTCGGGTACATTGAGTGGACGACCTTTGTAAGACGACTAAAAAGTCAGGGTGTATTTCAATGCAAGACATATACATAACGCAATAAATCAGCACTTGTCAAAAGTCTCTGTGATTTGTTGCGTTATATGGGTTCTGTGGGTCGAGACCCACATTCATCCAATGAATTAAAATTGTGTAAATCACAATTAATATATTTTATAAATTTCAAGAGCAATATGTTAAATGACATCAATTAAACGTGTCATTCCATATCCAATTAGATTGCAACCGTGCATAAATGTAGCAGCACGTAATTTAATTTTATAAAAGTAATTAATTTATGTGCAATAATTAAGTTTAAACGCAGTTTCAAATAATAACGTTAATGTTAATGACTATCATTATAACTGATAATTATGTATTTCATTTTCAGGAAAACAGGAGAGTTTGAGTTAGAATTTATAGTCGAAGTTGTGATGATGAAGTACCAACTTTGTGCCAGGAAGACACGGCTCACTAATTTGGCTGGGTATGCCACCTTTCTGGAAAGGACTGAAGAATACTGCTCATGTGATCAAAGAAAGAAAACGCACTTAAAGTTCTGTCTGAATTCAATATCGTTGGGTGCAGACAAAAAGCAATTTTTTACTTGTTCTGGTTATTTTAGAGAAATGTCAAACTGTATTTAAATCGATGCAAAATTACATAAAGTTGTAGCAATTAACCAAAAATACCAGCATTATTTAGTAGAATATGTAATTACCAGATAATGTTAAAAATCACGTCACTTCTGCTTCATTTCGAAAGGTTTAATAACCGACAAAAGCTGTAAAGCCGCCATAAAGAAAGCTGTGGTTGGATTCCAAGATAGCAGCCTACTCTTTGTTTTCGAGCAGTCTATTGAACGGCAGTGTGCTGTCTAGATTGGAAAAAATATACCAAGCAAAACTCCGAAAATCTCTCTGTACGTACTCACGGGGAAATATGAATCGAGTACCATTTGAAGTTATGGAGCCAGCCTATCGACCGTGTCAACACAGCAAATAGGGTTCCATTCATGTGGAATCACATTAAAAGATAAAATCTCTCAGTAGTAGTTTATTTTTAACTAACTTCAAAAAACGAGTAGGTTTTCTATTGAATTTTTGTGTACCTAATCTGTTTTAGTTATAGAAAAAACCACTTTTTGTTCATATTTTTTTTAGTTTATAAGGAGTGCCGTAAATAGACACATCAATGAATCACAAAGAGGTAATATTAAAAATAAATTGATCAGCATTAACAGATCCAAATGTACCTAAATACCTGCGTATATTGAATATACCTAAGTGAGTTAGGTACCTACATTAAATTAATTAGTGAGGACTGCCCGGGAGACAGGAGACTAGGCACACAGTCAGCAGTGATTGGTCGCAGGACAATTAAGGAATGTCTCATAGGTTTTGAATTGAACTAGTGAGCTGCCCACACCTTTGGATGAAGACATTTATTACGTGCCTTATGTGTCTGGCATTTCAATGACTTCATTCACTATTCAACACCCCGATGTTGTCTGTACCTACCTTTCTTTAATGAATTCAAACTTATTGATTTGAAATGAAAGATTGTTGCTCTTTGAACCATCTCAATATTCACAATTGCTAGTATTCGCCGCCATTCTCTTGGGCACATCGTTACCGGTTGACAGCATTGAGGTTGAGTTTTTGGATGCTATATTTTAGTTTGTTGGCTTATGTTATTTTATTGTTTTAATTTAAATTTTATTTACTGAATAATTTTATACATTAAACGGCACTTTGAATCATTACGTACAGGACTAGTTGACAATGAACTGTCGTCAACTAACTAACTAACTACATTATTCATTAAATACATTTTGTTGTCCCCCTGATACTTGTCGAAGCTATCTATAACTAGCATCTACTTATCAGTAAAACCATCTACGAATCGGGACCTAAAGTCTAAAATAATTTAGTCCTGAAATTCGAACGTAGCAGACAAGTTTGCATGATTTTCAAATAAAGGCCTTTATCGGTCGATTTTTTCCAGTTAGTTTCGTGCAAATGATGGTTTATGAAGCATAGTCACGCTTAGCAGTTCGATGGGAAATGATAGGTAGTATTGGGCGCAATACAAATAAAAGGAATACGAGCATGCACTGCTATATTACTATACAAAGGGCTCATCAAACCGAGTAATCAAGCAGAAGATAGATGTTTAGTTATCTCATGATCTGATTGATCCCAATGTGCCATTGTTCCTTATAGGTATGTACCTACATCGGCATGGCATATGCAGACCTGATTTTATAGTAGGTATGTGCAAAGCGAAAGCGAAGCATTGTTTCAATATTCAGAGCGATTTACATATCATGGTTTCTTACTGATTAAATGTTAATCAACCCATGGTTTGTGTTTTTGTTTTGGTATATTCGTGGAAATGTTTATTTACATTAATTTAAATTTTGATATATATTTATAGTATTTGATATATATTTATAGTATTTTATATATCCTTGTAGTTAATCTTATTATTATTTAAAATTATTTTCAGATATACACCTACCACTGCTTGTCTCTGCATCACCCAAAGGTTGACTGGTAGAAAATGCATATGGCATTAAGTCCGCCTCTGTACTTCTGTGCTTGAAGTGTTAAATAAATAAATCAACATTGGTAATTGGAGTTCACATAAAAAATTTGGTTCAACACTTACCCACTAAAGCCGCGTAAAGTAACAACCAGTTCATCTTTCAGATACATTTTTCAAACTTTTCGTTTCACAAACCTATACCCCACAATTTTTAAAACGGAGGTTATTACTGGTATTTCAGGTAATCCATGTCCATTGACGAATAGATTCAAGTAGAATCTGGAAATACCACTTCTATTGAGCTGCAAACGGGTCAAGTGGGATCTGCAAATAACAAATCAACTGTAAAAATTTAGCAGAGTTTTTAAAACGCTTCTAAAGCTGATTACGAACTCAAGAACCTGTAAGTAGTAGATGATTACATTGTCTATTTTCATTCTAATTACATGACTGTTCATTAAAATTTTGGCTTTAATAAAACTTATAAACACCAGCATCATGCCTTTTCCTTAAAGAGCTCATCATCATCATTTCAGCCGAAAGACGTCCACTGCTGGACATAGGCCTCCCCCAAGTGTCGCCACATTGACCGGTCCCGTGCGAATCGCATCCAGCGGATCTCTGGAACCTTCACCAGGTTATCGGTCCACCTAGTGGGAGGCCTTCCAACGCAGCGTATTCCGGTTAAATAATAACGGCCACTCGGGTCGATCTTAAGGTTAAGCCGCGCTTGCCTAGGTTAGTCCGTGGATGGGTGACCGTCCATTACATACCGAGTTTCCTCCGTGCCTCGGAAAGCACGTTAAGCCGTGGGTCCCTGATGTCATTTGCAAACCGGTGACAGTCGTTGCAGGTAGTCAGGGGCCCGAAAGTCTGATAACCAGTCTTACCAAGGGGTATCGTATTACCCAGTACTAACTGGGTTCTGGAAGTCAGATAGGCAGTCGCTTCATGTAAAATACTGGTATTCAGCCGCATCTGTTTAGACTGGAAGCCGACCCCAACATAGTTGGAAAAAGGCTAGGCAGATGATAATTACAGGTAGTCAGTGGCCCGAAATACTGACAACCAGTCTTACCTAAGGGTATCGTATTACCCAGTACTAATTATGTTAATGAGATTAGATAGGCAATCGCTTCAGCAAAATACGGGTATTCCGCTGCATGAGGTTAGACTGGAAGCCGACCCCAATCCCCCAATATCATGGGTGTGCGTACAAACATTTAATCTCACATACACAATCAGATCCAAATAATTTACTTACAACCTAAATCTGAACTATCTTCTATTATTGTCATCATGCATTCTTATCACGGTTCGAAATTATCAAGATGATTATTTTCTTTGATAATTATCATATATTTTTCTAATAAATTACAGATTCATTTGAGAAGTTTATTTTTCTGTATTTTCGTTGTATCACTTCGGTCCGTAATAGTGAAATAGCAACAAACAAACCGGTATTATAACAAAACGATTTTAAAACGGTACAAAAAAATCAGTTTGTTGATAAAATTAACTTTTTTTATTGCCACTTAACTCATTTGGATACGCATGAAGTGATGTTGCCATGGGGCCGCCGGCAGCAGGTTGCAAGTGGGAGTGCTTGCAGCCCCCCCCCCCCCCCCCCGTCAGGAAAGATAATATGTGGAAAAGATTTAGATTTTTATACTATGCCACTATGTTAATAAAAACTTAAGGTTAGTCCTATCCGAGTTCATCGCCTTGTCAATCAATTTAGTGTTCTCCTCTACTCTTTTCCTGTGAACAAAGCATGCACACGTCACTTACGCCTCGTGTCGTCCATCGTCAGGGCTTTAGGCAGAGGGAGGGTGTGAAATCTTGGGTAACTATAGAGAAACCAATCTATCCGAGGCGGAAAGCATAAATATTGGAGCTCGCTTCGCTCGCTCGTACTCCTATTATCGTACTTCTTCTTAGCGTATCGATAGCAAAAAGTTTAAATATGTTTATCCCAAAAGTTAGCCACGCGAATCCCGCTCACTGATGCAGTTATCGTACTTGTTTGTATGAGCAAAAATGACCTAATTTATTCGAGAATATCCTAAATTATTCGAGCTCGCTTCGCCCGTTCGTTCGTCTTATGTCCTTTGCGATACTAAGCTTTTCTTTATAAAGAAAAGCTCTTTTTTTATAAGCACTATTTGCTAAAATTTTCAAGTTCGCTACGCTCGCTCTTACATCCTATTTTTCTCGATTGATAGGCTTTTCTGTATAATCGACAAAATTACTCCTTGTACGAATTGACAAATGAAAATCTAACATATCTGAGGTGGAGTGCAAAAATTGTTGAGTGGTTTTCATGGAACTGAAGATGCACCGCCCTGGAAATAATCCTGCCTGCGCCTATGGACGTTACTAATGATTATTGTTATCACCAAGATAATTATCAAGGTATAATCATCAAGATAATTATCCTGACAATTATCGAAATAATTCTAACCAATAATAATGATCACTTCGAAACGTGATTCTAAATAACCGAGTTACGTTTTTATTTAACTCTATGGCTGTGTTAGGTTAAATTCGAATACTTGAACATAGAACAGGGTCTAAGCCTAAATTGGGAACAAAATCCAGCTGAAGGATCTATCGCATCCCGGATTATGTTCCCAATTTGAAACCCATTTACCTACAATATACCGTTATTATTTTCTTAGTGCTTCGTGTTGGAATTGGAACTTCTTTTAAATTTTTGGTGGATTTATGAAAGTACTCAAATAAAAAAAGACTTTTAAACAGTTTTCTGATACTAAATGATAATGGTAAATTAAATATCGAATTAATTAGGATTCCAAAAACCGTAAGCGATAGAACGAAGTTTTTAAATTGATCCTAAACTTGGAACAAAACGATCGATGCAAATCCCTCCGTATTATGTATTCTGTAGAAAGCTGAGAATATAAAATCTAAGATAACAAAGTTATCCTCGGCGTCTGATTTATGTTTTCAATATTTATTATTGCATTACAAGAGAACTATTTCTTATTTCTAGAGGGAAATAAAGCAAAATATTGTTGATCCGGTTGTATCTTCTTTATTGGAACAAAATTGTTCTCTTGACACAAGTTCGTCGTATCGACGCAATACATCGGTACGCATAACTTCGACGAAGCAATTTTTTAAATATCGAATGCGTCGCCGAGTGCTATACCAGTCCACTCATGCATGACATCTCATGTTGATAAGAGCCGTATCGAGATTGCTTTTCCTATCGGCTATCCTATTTCCTATATGCGAATATAATGTACGAGATCTAATAATCTTGTCAATCTCGGTAAACTTAATTTCTTAACCTGAAACTCGATTAAAATCTTTCGGACACGGAATTTCGGTTAAGATTGTACTTGCAGTCAACTGCTCTTTACAAAATGTTTTATAATAAAGTCTGAAGAAGTTCTGAAACTAATATTACTTGTATCTCGCCTCTTCTCTCTTAGCTCGCGTCACAAATAAGCCCGCAGACGCGCCATTCAAACTTATGGCAAGGTAGTCTGATTTCCCTTTTGATGCTTGATTGCGAGTTACATCCTCAGTAGTTTGCTGTTTCCTCTATCTTTGAAGCTTTTCCATCTCACGGAAGTACAGGTGGATAGAAGTAGATGATTGTATATTTTACGTAGCATGAAGAAAAAGTAAATAAAATGTCACGGTTGTTGTACCAAAAATAAAGCAAAAAAGCACGGGTACTTTAAAAATACCAAATGAGTAAAGCACTGAATTAAATTTTTAATAGTTTAACTTCAATATTTACTTTGTTATGTATTTTTTTTTTGTTAGCCTGTTTGGGTGTCCCACTGGTGGGGAAAGGCCTCTACTTTCTCCTTCCAAACCTCTCTGACTTGTGCGATATCTGGCCATTAGGTATTTTATTATTTTAATTCATTATTGTGATTTGTGGTGACTTTTAGTGATTTTTATGAACATTTAAGTTGTAAAATATTATTTATTTGATTATTGTGAATGTACCGGACCTGGTAGGTAATTTTTTATCTTATATTTTTGTTTGTTTTCTCCTTATGGTTTTAACAATTGTCTGGCAGTTTGAGTACTATAAGAGACACGAATGTCCTTTTTTTGGTATTGTTCGTCGTGTCATTGAGCTCCTTGAGTTATGAGTCGAGCTACACAATAACTGACAAATACTTGCACTGGCTGGACAGGTCCACTCAAATCTGTGTGGGTCTTTCTTCAAAATACCATCTCAGACACTTATCTGCATAGTCCTCATGTGAGTTGACCAAGACCTGCACCTTAAAAGAGACTATGAAATCTGAGTTTGTTTCGGCTGTTCTTTCTCAGAGTAGTCAGGTAAGAAACACTAGCCTCAGTTTAAAAAAAATGACGTGAAAAAGTGTTTGTAAAAACCTATTTGCAAAATATACATCAAGCGTTTTAACTATCGAACTAAAATTACGAAAATTAAACCAAAATGCAACAGATGAAAACGCTGAAAATTAAAATGCACAGAACAGTATTTTTTTTCTTTGGTAAAAGTTTTTCACAATAATATTATGTAGGCTCATACTTCTTTTATTTATTGTATGTTATATACATAATGATTGTTAGATGTTATAATTAGTGTAGCCGAAGGGTGTTTGTTCTCCCCATCATTGAGATATGTTATTTGTTCTGGTCCATACCTGGGAACCTTCCAGTTACGGAGATATTGAAGTTAAAACAAATTTCAAACTTATCAGTTAGAGAAACACGCGGTTGTAAGCTACTAATCGTTCAAAAGGTTTCAAGCTGAGTGATTTTCTTGTAGGGAAACACTGCAATATTCTTTATTCATATTCAATTATTCATTCATATCTTAATTAGCATTCCATAATGTGTGAAGATCTTACGATGGGCTAAGGTACAATTACGTGAAATAAAATTAATTCTGACTCAATTTACTATTATAAAACATGTGCTTTAATATTAATTAAATAAATTATAACATTAATTTTATTGAGATCTGTTATAAACTTACAACATAATAATTATTTGGTAAGATTACATTCAAATATATTTGCACCTAGTGTCCTAGTCAGGGCTCTCCAGTCAGCTGACTCAGGTTTCATTATGTTAGGAATCTATAGGAATAGTCAGTGGGGCCGCAGCATTCCTGTCTTATGTATGTAGGGTTGTTACTTACAGTGAAAAATTATTACTACAGGTAGTCAGGCCGAGAATTATTTTTTGGCTGCTTCTACCATTCGTGTGTATCGAGTCACGTTGTCTAAATATCGATTTCAACTTTGAGATAAGTCTTATTTTATTTATTATTTCATAATAATTGAAATGTAGTATGCGTTCTCGTAAAAAGCACAATGTGGCTGTAGTACATTGGAGAATAAATAATTAATTCGAATTTCTACGGAATTTTCAATAGTGGATATAACAACATAACCGTAATGGTAGTGGCAGGTTTACTTATTGTACTTTTCCAGGTAAGCACTGCCTGTTCTTTTTCCGCGTTCGTTTAGTGGCATCAAGTAGTTATTCCTTTGACAACAAATGGATAAATAAATAAAAACAGAAGCTCAATACGTTTTTCGAATCAGTATTTCGTATCACAATAAAATTGTGTTCTCAATTTAACTAGATACGATAGGTAGATAGGTAGACATCGTGTACAAACTCAATCAGATTATACGAATTGGGAAATATCGATCATAAAAATTCATTTCCCGCTAAACCCGTACCTATGAAACTGAATCAGTTCGTGATATTTGTGACTTGACATTAAATCACCTTCGAAATAATGACAAACTCATCTGTTAGAATTTTGTTTGTGATTCTATGTAGCAGCAATTTAGTTTTTATTAGGTACCTAGAAATGTATAAAACTAACACAATTCCTACAAGTACGGTAACACCTACGTCTTGTATTCAGAAGAATGTAAAAGATACTAGGAAAAAATTATTGGCCGACCCTTTACGGATTACCTGGTACCGTAAATATTTGCCAGACCTGTATTGTTATTATGTTGGTGGCAGGTCTGGCAGGCTTACACCGAGACCTTTAAAAATTCTAGAACAAAGCGTGATACACATGTATGAGGGATACCCTGGGAATAGACCAGTGATCTGAAATGCAATGTGAAGATCGATATGGACACGTATCGAGCAATTCTTTCGTATTGCTTGTCTGTTCGCGTGCAACTTAACTCTATTAAAGTGCTGTCGCATTTCTGAACGGCCAATGATAACAGGTAAGTTAAGGCTGTTATAGAATGGAGACTAAGGAAAAGAAATGTGAGTCGTCCGGTGGTGACAGGGCATTCGACATAGTTGCCATCGGGGAAAAAACCTGGATGAGGCTGGTACAGGACCGTGGAGATTTGGTGCCCGGAGGCTGGCTGCGTTGGATAGGTCATGAATCTCAAGCGTAGCAGTTCTCACGGCGGTGTTTTTTAGTGGGTGCAAGCCCCACATAACCAAGCTATCTCACCGGACGGTACGGTATGCGTTGGCATACCGTAAAATTAATAATAGTGACCGTGGAGT
This sequence comes from Noctua janthe, assembly GCA_910589295.1. NCBI lineage: Eukaryota > Metazoa > Arthropoda > Insecta > Lepidoptera > Noctuidae > Noctua > Noctua janthe. The sequence continues at coordinate 13,347,913 of OU342552.1, forward strand.
TTGGCACAACAAAAGAGAGGCCTATACCCAGTAGTGGGTGCATTCAGCCTGTGGACGATGACTATGAATGATTTTTATGGTATTCAAGAAAGTTTCTGGTATTACAAGTAAATATAACACAGACCCCTCAGTCGTTCTGCCTGCTGTTATGATATGGACTCCACTACTTCTTGTATGCGTATGTTAATTATCCGTGTTTAACCATTGACATATTAGTAGCTAGTAATGTGATATTATATTCATAAAAAATGCAGATCAAGTGTTTTACGATTGGTTGTTATATCATCATCTGCCTAGCCTTTTCCCCAATATGTTGGGGTCGGCTACCTGTCTAACCGGAAGCAGCTGGATACCAGTATTTTACATGGAGCGACTGCTACACTAACCTCCACAACCCAGTTAGTACTGGGTAATACGATACCCCTTGGTAAGACTGGTTGTCAGACTTTTTGGGCCACTGACTAGCTGTTACGACTGTCAAAGATCTATAGATAGATCAATCAAAATGGGCCACAACGGGCTTTATTACACTTGACAAATCGAGGAAAAACAAACTAGGACTATACGCCTGAATGCATTGAGTGTGTGGGGGGAATTCACACTGATGACTCTCCAACAAATTACATTAGCTATGAGTGAAGCGACTTAGTGCTTGCGGTGTTAGCTAACTACTAACTACGTATACTTGTTAAGTGCTTTAGAACTCAATTAGTTTTATTAAAGGATTTATATTAGCGTAATTGGATTGAGTGGTTTTTTAATTAGTAGTTGAGCTGGTAGCACAGGCTCGAGTTTCCCTGTATCGTTTGGATATCAGGTAGTTACCGTTGTCTACCAGTTTTCGTTAATTCTACAGCTTGTAAGTATCAGAAAGATGATATTTAAGTGTGTGGTACAGACGATCATACTCAACAACTTTCTCCATGGGATCAACACCCTAATCACGAAAAAGAATCAGCCATACAAAGTATCAATACCTACTCCACACAAATGTATGGGACAGCTGATATTTTTTTTGCTATACGATGTTGGTCCCATAGAGAAAGATGTTCAGTTTCATGGTCTGTACTACTACATCCTAAAATATGACCACCCTTACCTGACCGACGCTGTATACTAAATAAAAACCATTAATATTATTGCACACTAAAAACAAGAAAATGAAGCTGATAGACATATCTCTATATTCCTATATATCCAAAATCAGCAGCCTCAATATCCAATCTAAAAATGATAACCGTTACATATACTTTCCAATTTTATTTATCTTACACATATGACAACTTTACACCACTTATTACAACAAATATACGCCTGATATATTGCAATCCCTTAAGAACGAAGGTCCTACAAGAGTAACTGACAGCCACAATTTACATAAACAGTGTCTTGTACCCCAAAATTGCCAAAATTCGTAATTTTAAAGATTCAACTATGTTCCACTCATCAATATATTAAATTAAGTATATAAAAAAGACTTAAAATAAACAAAACCTTACTTTACCTATCTTATTTCTTCACTTACTTAGTAAACCCGCTATCATTTTGGAAGCAGCGGCCGAGCTTGGTTTAAGTTCGAAACAATGAGCGCTTCCAAATCCGGATACTAGGCGTACAGCTACACAATAGATCTGTAGATGCTAAGTGTAGGCACGGAAGCTGCTAATACTGGGTGCATCGACCGGTCAACCACTCTGACATAGCTATAACGCGATGAATTTATAGGATGTATCTACGCGTATATAGCACTATGTAATATCAACTAGAATGTTGATCAGGGTTGCCTACCATACTATACAAAGCTACTCAAAAATATTTAAACGTAGGCAAATTTTTCCAGACGTCGTTAATTATGTAAGAGACTATTGAACGAAAATAGTACATTTTGATATAGGTGGGGAAAGTTTGTTATTGCATTCGAGGCGCAATTTACACCCGAGCCGCAGGCGAGGTTGTTATGGAGCCGAGACCTGCAGTAACAAATGTTTGGAAATTTTTATTTCCGCACACGTTGTCATAAATGAAAAAAGCCACGTGTGTGAAATACATTGCATGTTGAACCTAATCGTAGTGCGATAAGAGCCAGTTTTCGAAGAAGTGTATTGAACAAAATTAAGCACATAAAATTCGGATCGAAAGTTAAGGCCAAAAAGAAAAGCCCCTCAAGGCGGAAGGTGAATCTTCCGGTTTTACTTAACTGCTGATATAATTATAGAGGACCGGAAGCCGCACCGGCTCACGAGCGCTCATTAAAATATATTCAAATTGCCACGAAAATCCATTAAAATTCTCACCGTAAATGCGGCATTATTTAATTATTATCATACAAACACATGCGAGTAAACATAAGCACGTGCGGGACACTGCATTGCACCAAGGCGCTGATTGGTACAAACCTACTTACCGTCAACTTGCTTTTAATAGGAACACAGTCACATACACATGCACGGAGCAGAAGTTATACCTAAATACTTCGCAACTAATTTCCTCCACATTTTAATAAAAACTCATTGAAACAAGAAACACGTGGCGTCATGTTATTATGGAAATATTAATTTTCACTTCGAGAGAATTCATAAGAATCCAGAGAGAAACAAATTTTCTCTCTCAGATTGTAAACACCGCAATTTTTTTAATTAGATCATAAATTATTTTCCTTGGCATTCGTTCTTACTTCCTACTGATACTTTTATAATAATGATTTACTTAATACATTACAGTTTTTTGATAATTTCAGTTCAGTGCTGAATTGACTCTGAGTTCAGTAGAGCGTGTATTAGACACTTAAGAAGATTAAATGAGGCCTGTCAAGAATGTCAAATCTTCAATCCGAACTTTGGGAATGATAAATGATGCATAAATAAATCAGTTCTACCCTGCTAAAAACTTACTGGCCTAAAAGTGTATGGAATGAGGCGGCTAGCTCAAATGATTTATATACTTTACTAAAAGAATAGTTTTAGTTTATTTATCGAATAATGACTTACCAACTCAAACTCATCTATGAAAACTTAAAAAACCAGTAATACCAAAAGTTAAAATCCTTGTCCTTTAAAGTTTTTGTTCCGTGTTCATTTATTGCTAGGTAGGTAATCAGTTTACGGAAGCATTTAAAAAGTCCTACTGCAAACAATATTTCATTACTTGCTTTAATAAGGTAGAGACGTCATTAGCTAGTATTAATGTCAGAGTAACCTGAGACATGCGATCATGTTCATCTTCGAGAAACATTTATAAGAGCATTTTCACACAAGCTTCAGTACTGAGCACACACCACCTACCGTCGATAATGGAAGTAGTGAGCTTTAAGGTTGTCAGACACGCTCTCATGAATAGACTGTATAGTTATAAAAAACACTGCGAAGTAGTGCCAACTTTCAAGGTTATTTTATTCATTTCCAGGTAGATAAATTAAAGTAAAGTTTAATTATCAAAAAGTAACATTTTAATTGTAATATTCGGTGAGCCATAAACTAAGTGTAGCTTGTATATTGTGGCTTGATATAATTAATTTCGTAATTCAAGTAATGTAATGTAACTATCCGACTTATGGGTGCTTATTAGGGGTTGCCAACATTTTTTCGGTCTCAAGCGACAAACGATCATGAAACTTAAAAATACCGAATTTGTGTTTTTTAACAGAGACAAAAAAAAACAACATTTTCAGTTGTATTTTGTTTTATTGAAACAATTTAACCTGGTAATGCTAGAAACAAATTCTAGTTAATGTTCTAAAAAGAAGAAGATAAACTCAAACCCATCAATTTATTACAATTTATATGATATACAAGCTTGTCGCGAGATTTACCTCTGTGTTTAATCTCGCGACAAGATTCATTATTTTTTTTTTTAATGTCCTCTCTAGGAATTTCTCCCGTATCGTGGGTGCGTTTATAAACATTTAAACTCACATACACAAACAGCTTAAAGTTACCTATCTCTATCAATCTCAACCCCAAACTTCAATCCTTAAAACTTAACATAAGCCAGCTGTTCATTTAATGTAACAGTCAATGAGTTTCCTAAAATAAAATTAAAGATATTATAATAAAATATCATGGAGCAGTAATACGGCTGTTATAAGGACAAGACATAAAACTGATGGTTCACAATTCAGCAAACATAGGTACCTAGTAAGTATTTCTTGAAACAATAAACCGATTTTTAAAACCGTACCCGACTGGCTACCGACTTATCTAACTGGGTATAAAGCATAAACTATAAAGCTATGGTTACCTTTATAGCTGCGCTACCTAAAACTCCGGCCACAGACAATCTACCTGGTCGTAAATACCACAACTTAAGTATATGATTATATGATATTTAAGAGCACACAGCGAAGTTCCCGGCAGGGTGCGCTGGTAACCTACCCACCGTAGCGGAAACAGGAGGTAAAACCGTCAGAAACCGGCGGGAAGTCGCTAGTACATCCGGTGCGACGTTCCATAGAGCACTCTCTATATTATTTTGCTTCATTGTTGTTGTTGATTTACATAAATGATTTACGAGCACGGCTTTCTTTGGGCGAGTCGAGGGCGAAAACATTTTAATTGACGGTGAATGTACTTACCTTAGAATACACCTGGTTATTTTCAAGAAGATTGAAATGAAAATGAGTTCATAGAAACAAACGACTATAATAAAGGGTGTAAGATTGCACCTCGACGTTCCTTATGTGGCGTATGTTTCTACTTATGAATATTGACATAAATATCACTGCGTAGTTTTGTAGTTAGTAATTTTTAAATCAATACCCACCTATCCAAAAATGATTGTTATCCACGTAGGTATCTTCCTAGATAGTAACCAATAAGAAAACCCAAGAACCAACATATAGCTAGCATTTACGGATAGTTTCTTCAGCAAAAAGTTAACGAGTGCTACGTGAACTGTATTGTTTGGCTGACGGCTGAGATGATACATAGTACGATCAGACGTGCGTTTCCAAAGCGGGTATCAGCTTACAAAACCCCGTTGTCTGTCAAAAAATAAGAGAGGCAGGCCAGTGCGAGTAACGCCAGTGTGCCGCTCAAATGTCGAGTAACAAGCCTTAACAAAGGTAATAGGTAATCACCCAATTTTCTCACACTTGGGTTATATACCTACCTAAATTAATGTGAACGAATATCGGTTCTAAGAATTCTCTCGTAAAAGTGAATAATTAAGTTCACTTCTCAATATACTTATTCAGACAAAAGGGTGTTATTGGCGTCTGATCAGGTTACCGAACCTGGGCGTTAAGAGCATTGTTGACCTGTTTTAGTACAAAAATGTGGGACACGAAGATATCAAGTTTACATTTTCAACCATCTGGTACCCAATGAAAATAATATGTAGTATTAAAAACCAGTATTTAGTCACGCACTAAAAATTATAACTACTCTTAAAACTCCTCTTAAATTAGACTACCTCGTTGGTATAGTGTTCGCAACCGCAAAACGAGCAAAGTGATATTAGGCTTTTATCATCAGAAATTTCTCCACGCCACGGAGCATGGATTAGTGCCCGCTTGATGTCAATAGGCTCGCCCCCTATTACAAGGGATTTAAACATAACTGGCGAAATGGAGGTGTAGGTACCTACTATTAGGTAGGTAAACCTCTGCCTAACCCTTCGGGTATTACAGGCGTGTTATGTTATGTAAAAATTATAAGTGACCTACTAGTCTCAGGCTTGGTACATTTCTCTCTTCATATAAGTGGGATATATTGAGCTCACAAAAACAAGTCAAACAAACTGACCGGTTTACTAATAGTCACTGAAGAGTTCTACTATCCAACTCCTGTCTCCATCATCAGACCCTCAACATCAAGTGCAATCTATCGTACCTACTCATCAAAACGAATTATTATGCGAACCGAAATGCGCTTTACTAGTGTCACTGAAGACTTATATTATCCGACTCCTGGCTCCATCATCAGATCAGTTTCAAGATCCCTATTATCTACCATCCGAATTACATAGACCAACAAAGTTTCCTTGCAATACGACGATAAGAAGTAGGTTAAAACGGATTTGATTAGGTACATCGTTTGTTAGTAAGTTACAAGTCGGTATAGCTATATATTATAATATTAAGTGTTGAAGTCCAATGAAAGAAAAAAAAGATTTTTAACAATGAAGGGCCGATTATTCTGAACTCATTAACTTTTTTAACGTCACTTTTTTCACACAAAAACTGCCGAAAATATTTAAAATCGGATGAAAATAACAGGTATTTGATGACATGATATCACGATAGCCATTTGTTTCTGGCGATCCACGGAAAGCAACGAAAATATTAATTGCCATGAAAGGTCGCCCTTATCGTACCTGTCCTTTTATTTATTTACAAGGAAGTGCTCATCGACTAATGTTCGATGGAAAATGGACATCCTGATAAGTGCTAACGTCAGGAAGTGTGCCGAATATTTTATAGAAGTATTATCTATTCATCTACCTATCTACCCATTCACCGCTCTAAATTCATAATAGAAGGTATTTAAGTATTCCAGTAAAGTCATCCACTCGTCAAGTATCACATCCCACATGGCCATTGGGTATCACGTACGTAAGAATGCAGGTTTTATTTATTGAAAGATAATTGCAACCGATATAAGTTAGGAACTCCGTTGGAAAACCCACACGGAATGCAAAAACGAAAAATTTCAATATGATAGTCAGCAGATCATCCTCACCTGCCTTTTCCCAACCATGTTAGGGTCGGCTTCCAGTCTAACAGGATACAGGTGAATCCCAGTATTTTACATGGAACGACTGCCTATCTGACCTCCACAAACCAGTTAGTACTGCGATGATACCCCTGAGTAAGACAGGGTGTCAGACTTTCGGGCCACTGAGTACCTCTTACGACTGTCAAATATCTACAAATGACAGCTGGGACCAACGGCTTAACGTGCTTTCCGAGGCACGGAGGAAACCCGGTATTGTCAGCAGATGTACCTAAACAATTAGGTACATAAAGGGTGTAACCAGACCCTTCACATAGCCGTCAACCAAACATTCTGTACATCAAACTAAGTAACTTTACGCAAAAATTATTGCTGGAAATCGGACTTTTTTTGGGGTGAAAAATCACGTTTTACGGTAGGACTCGATGGAAAGTACTCAATGCATTGTGCTGATGGATAGATTGAATAGTACGGGGGTCATGGAGGTGTGTAAAGAAAAATCTTACATTAAAAAGATGTATTTAAAAAAACTTGTGAAAAAGTTGGAACTTTGACCCCCAATATCTCCGTAACTAGAAGGTTCCCTGGTATGGCCTAGAACAAAAAAATGATCGCAAAGGCGGGGAGAACACCCTTTAGGTAGTTTACGTCTGCTGACTTCTCATATTTACTCACTTACTTACCTAAGTGAGTTGACGTTTTAGCGTAGCATGTAGAAATAAGTATCAAAACCAAAGGACCATAAAATATTACCTAACGCATCATTGAGACATGCGTGACCTTGGAATAAGGCTGATGAAATTCGGACAAAATGATAGGTACCTAAAAATAAAAAGGGGTGCAGCAGGAGGGTTATAAAATTAATGAGTTACTGCTAAAGGGCTGCTATAGTATCGGCGACACAAAAGGCGGTTTAAAAATAATTTAAAAAGATTTACAAAGTAAGGTTTGAAAATCAATGGATGCATCGCAGTCAGATAAAGAGCGAACTGATTTTTTTTTAATTTTCAAAACAAAGACATCGCGGTTTAAACCCACAATTGTGCAATCACACGCGTAGGAAAATCACAAGAATATCCAGCACATATAAATTGGAACAAGTAACATTTAATTAAAAGTATCAATAAACCCGACCACAAATAGTATTATGTAGGTACCCACCCATATTTTTGTAATCTCCTTGAATTTCCTTAATTTTGATACCCTACTCGATAGGTTTGGTTGAAAAAAAACTTACTTACTTTACTTATTTACTTACTCCCTTTATAATAACTTACAATTTAGAGCCAAATACGCGCCTTTTCGTTTTTTTTTTAATAAATATCTAAGGACACTTGGGTTTTTGCGACAAATCTAATGATGCCTTAATCGTCGAAATCCATCAAGCCATTTGAAACATACAAGATACGCACGAAAAACATAACCCATCTTTGGCAGTCGGGTAAAAAAAACATAGGTAGGTAGGTACAAAGTATTTCCATGTTCAAATATACTACGATAAGCATTACCTACTTCATTTAAACAAACATTAAAACCCTAAACATAGATGGGCGGTTAATTGTGAATGTGGGGGTGTGTTAAAATTCCCGCCTACATAAATATTTATATTCTCTCCGTGTACATACAGTAGACATGGTTGAGGCACACGCTTCCCAAATAAAGGGGTAATAAGTAAGTCACCTATGCGATTCTAGACTACAGACTTGTAAGAGATTTCACGAAGGAACTACCATCATTCCCCTGCCCTTACCCCAATTTATTTGCGGTCGGCGCAGCATATCTTCTTCTTCCATGCTTCTCTTATCGTTATCAACATTCACCTCCTTCCTAACCATATCATCCTTGATCCTTGATCCAGTCCACCCACCGTTTCTTTGCTCTTCCTCTACTCATAGCCATCTTCATTCATACTCAACATTTTCCTCATTACGGTTTCTTCATTCCTCCGCGTCTCATGTTAATACTTGTGGTATTGACAACCGATTACCACACAACTTTTCAGTCTCCTGCGCCATTTTCAGACTTCCTCTTATGTACTCATTCCTTATTTAATCCATTTGCGTCACGCCACATATCCCTCTTAGCATTCTCATCTCAGCCACATGCAAATGCTTTTCATTGATCCCTTTTGTGATTCTGATCCATACAAGGCAGGAGGTCTAACTATGGTTTTATAAATCTTGCCCTTGAGTTTTGTTCCCGTGACCTGCCGCCTTTTCATCCATCCAGTGTTAATTCTGTGCTTAACACTCCAAATTATTTCGCCATCGCTTTGCACGAGTGAAACAAGATACCGAAAAGTCGGAGCAGACTGGGATTGAGCACGCCATCTAGCGCTATAGTACCAGAACTGGAAAGACCGCCAAATCGCAGAACATGTATTCAGTTTTACTTATGCTGATTTTGAAGCCAACATTTCCCAGTATCTCTTGCCATTTTGAAAATGGACCTCAGGTCCATCTTCACCGACAAGAAAAATGTCGTAGACAAATGGCATGCACCAGTGTATCACTTCCTGTATGTCCGGCGAAACCGTAATATAACTAACAAACAGCATGCAGGATTCAGATTAATACCGAGGTAAAAAGTATCCTATGTGTTAATCCAAGTTGTAAACTATCTGTGTGCCAAATTTCACCCAAATCCGTTCAGTCGTTTTTGCGTGAAAGAGTAACAAACATCCATACACACTCACAAACTTTCGCAGTAGGTATAATAGTACATAGTAAGATATGCACGCCGCAAGGAATGGCAGAATAATAAATTAATATGCTTTATCTTTAAGATCCTTCTGTACCTTATTTACGCAAATAAATGGTTTTGATTTTATTTGATTTTGATTTTAAACCACGAAGGAACTACCGACTTCTCAATTTGTGAAGCAAGAATCTTCACATAAAAATGTCAAATGGAAAATTATTCGAAAAAGAGATTTTTTATTTTACTACTTTACAACCAATTGTTAGGCATGCATGACAGTCATGTCACAGCATTACATAGTTAAAAGGCGAACAAAAACGCAAGAAGTTTATGTACCTATATCAATTTTAGGTTTTTTAGAATAAGATTTTTTAGCAAATTAAAGAAAAATACAGTAATCCCGTGTGAAAAAAGTAATTTAATCGATCAAAATCGGTTATCCAATAATACTTTTAAATCCTGTTAGTCTGTACCATCGCCATCTATTGCGTATTTTGGAAACAACTTTGTAATGGCGGGTAGTGAGCATCTCTACTTTATTGGCTGGTAATAACATAGAAGAATAAGCTAAAGAGTTGGCATAGCTGGACTTATCCCACCCCAGTGCCAAAGTATGTACATGGACCATTTGAGCATGCAAGTTATATAAAACTAGTCAAATTCATACGCCGACAGACGCAATTGTGTATCGCAAACAAATGCTCTAAAAATAATCAATTATTGTACTATTTCCTGTTGTAAAAACGATCTGCTGAGTCACTTCACTTAAAATCATGGTTTTGCATGTCAATGTAAGTACTAAGCGCTAACATGGTATTATTTAAAAGCAATGTTGAAATAATCTTTACGCCATTACGATAGAAGAATATAGTGGTACGTTGGTAGCTAAAACGCAGTAAAGAGTAGCTCACATGTGCTGGGATACCATTGTTTTCAGTTCTATTATCAATAGGTTACTATGATCTTCTTGTCGAATCGATAACTGTCCGATTGTCAATTCATTTATTTAAGTCAGTGGTCTCCGAACAAAAGAAAATGTGCAACATGTCCTGTGTCGGGGCTGTATATTCACATTGTGTTCGAGAGGGATCGATTAGACCACACTTAGCCAAATTGATTCTGCGGCGCAAACTTGAACCCTCAGTAAATTCACTAGTTAGGTGCCGACCGACGAAATATGTACACACCATTAACAATTATATTTTGTTTCTAAACAGTGTCCTTCCTTCGTCTGTCGCAATGTCTTCCAAAGAGAAGACGGGTCGGGGGAGGAGGTGACGACTGTCTCTTTGCTGTTTTCCTTTCCCAAGACGAGTAGCTATTTCTCATCATAAATCACTTTTTATGCATAACAAAATAGTTAAGTTCATAGTCGTATACACGGCGGCACATGTAGCTGTTTGCGTAAACTTACTTAGTTTGATGTACTGAATGCTTGGTTGACGGCTACATGAAGGGTCTATTTACACCCTGTATAAGTTTTTTGTTCAGCACGGTTAAAACAAAGCAAAAATCGCCTAAAAATGAGCATCATAAATACTGTATAATCTGTATTACCTATGGTAATCGATCGAATGATCTTTATAATCTGTATTAATGGTCTCCGAAGATTTCGTTGCGATTGTTGCGTCAAAACAAAAGCAAAAAATATAGCGGACTAATGTAAGTAAAATACACTTAATTGTAGAATGATTCAATTCTTGCCATAAACTGCCATATTTTATTTATAACTTCGCTGTTTCTCTTTTTTGCAATTTTCTTGACCCTTGTCACCTTGTCTTAACATTATTGATTAGTCTAGTTTTCAGTGTGCGGTCTTATTGATTATTTTTTATTAACTATCTTATTTTATTCATAGTACTGCAGTCTGCTGGCCTAGATAAGGAAAATTGGTTATTGAACTGCTGCATTAAAAATATTTTTGCCACTGAGCAATAAAAAAGCATTTTTTTTAAAAATGCTATCCAAGTTTCCAAAATCTTGCGACACATTTGTCGTGATGCCTTCGCATACCAAAAACGACGTAGTCCTGTTTGGAAAAAACTCTGACCGTCCCCAGCATGAAGTCCAAGAAGTTGTTTTAATCAAAGGTGGCATCAGAGATAAAATGCTGAAGGTAAGAACGGGTTAAAAGTCAAACGATTAGCTACAATTACTTGGAAACGATGCAGCTGATGAACTCACCAGAATGGGATCATACATGAAAGCCTTCGGACCCGAACCCATTGTGCCCATTCCTTTCAAGCAGCTAAGGAGTTGGTTAAAGGATCACACTCAAACACAAGTGGAAAAATGGTGGACCTCAACACCAGGGTGTAGACAATCCAAGGAGGCTATGCCATCCCTGGATACAAAACTGCTCATTCTCTACTCATAAGAGCTCAGTAGTTTTGTTATTATATTTATTATTTTGAGTATATTTTTATACTGTACTAACTCTGGTTCATACAACATTTATGGGGTTAATTACATAGGTTCATCTCTTTGCAGTGCACCTATATAACAATAGAAGGGGTATCTCCAGTAAACTCCATCATATTGAGCAAACCGGCATGGATGTGGGGAGCCGAGATGGGCGCTAATGATAAGAATGTTGTCATTGGCAATGAGGCTGTGTGGACCAAGAACAATGAAGGTGAAGGAGATGCCCGACCGAAACGGTTGTTAGGGATGGACTTAGTGCGGTAGGTTCAAAGATTATGCTTTAGTCGCTGTAAATTTTTGTTTGAAGTTGTTTCAATGTCACAAAAATCTAATATATATATATTATATATTAGATTTTTGTGACATTGACCTTTTGAGAGCCGTTAGTGCTAATATAACATCTGTGTGTGTAATAAAACATTATAATTAGTACTCTGACTAAACTAAATGTCAGTCAACAAGACAATTTAATGGCACCAATAATTTAATAGGCTAATGTATTGCTGCCTTGTTCCTGCGCTCCAATTATTACACTAGTAAACATTTAAGTTTTAGTGTGTTGCCGTGAATTTTGTTGTTGATGTTCACTTATGACATGATTTTTCCAGATCAAAACACAAAAATGTTTGTGCAGCTCCAGTTGCTTAGTTTTTGACTTTCATTTATGCGTATTTTTTAGATAATAACGTGCGTATTTCACCGTGAGATTAATATAAATGAAGTTTTTTCAGCATGAGTTCAGAGTAGAATATTATTTTTTTGTTGTTGTTAGGTGGGTGTCAACAAATATAAAGGTGGTAAAATAAAATAAAAAGTATCTACAGAATACCAATGCACGCGTAGTATGACCAATTGCAACTCAATTCTACTAAGAATAGACAAAGTTCTTTCTATACAACTCAACATCTCTTCTGCCCGAACATGGGGTGACCTGTAGACTCAGGATAAAGATATAGAAATTCTTCCCATACCAACTGGGAAGTAGCTAGTGAAGTAATTAATATATTCTACGAATCCTACAATAACATTATGTTTAGTTAACCAACAAAGTTGTCAAATTCAAGAGATTTTGATTTTTTGGGGGCGGGAGAGCGTTGTTGCATCCAGGCCTGGATCTTTTTCGCGGAATTAAAACTAAATATTTTGCCTAACATTGAAACCTTTAGAACATAGTTTTTAAACTGTGTCAGATTCAGATGAAAGACTCAATTGTTGACAAACAAATTAAAATATTTTTGAATAATAATGAAATATTGGCAAGAAAAGAGGTGTCTGATGAAATGACTTGTAATAGAGTGGTATAGAAGAAGAATACATGCTGCGCCGACCCCAAATAAATTGAAAAAAGGGCAGGAGAATGATTATGATGATTGGAAAGATGTAGTTCGAGTTGTATTTTTTTTCCTAATGTGTTGGTTTTTTGGAAAAGTAAAAGAACATAGTTCTTCACTAGTCGAAAACTGCACTTCAGTATATTTAAAAGAAGATTGTTGTGGCATTGCCTGATGAAATCTTTGCCGGACACAGCAGGGAGATCAAGAGCCAAGAAAGTTAATGCTCGTACAGCATTCCTTTCGGACTTACTTACATTCTTCTCGGCCTAAAAACTGAAGAAATGGCGACGGTAGGACTCCGACAGGTTTTAAAAATGGGTGTGTAATATATGCCATAATAACAGATAATATATTATCACTTGAAATAACGTTCACATGATATAATTTTCATATGCTATAAAAACAAATAACCTAATTTCATATGATCTAATATTACATTTAATATAAACTTCTTTTGCTCTAATAACATTTAGTATAAGGTTCATCTCATATAATTTTCAATTAGTATATTGCTCTTTTTATATAACGTTCAGTTGACCTAATTAACATATTTACTCATTTTCTGCCCAAATTCTGTAGTGAATAAGTAAATATCAGAAAACGTCATACTGTTATAACCTCATCTAACTCAAATGATTCACCAACCATAGAGGGGATCTGACGCAGGTATATATGAGGTGAATATGAAAGAACCAATCAGGTTTTGCAAAAATATACAAAACAAAGTAGATGTTTCAAAATTATATTAAATGTAACAATAGAATTTGAATATTATACTAACTAAATATAAGTTCAAATGTGCATTATAGAAAATGTTTATTTAATCATATAAAATTAGGTAAACTGAAATTATGTCAATAATTCATTATATCATTTCATCGTTAAACTAAAAAAAAATTATATTAAATGAAATTAGGTCATGTGATCGTTAGAACTTTTGTTATTATGTCAAATGGTACGCACCCTTTTAAAATATAGGTCAATAAACACAGAATATAAAAATGACCGTGTCTAGGTCAGATGTGATGTAGTTAGACTATTTGTATAGAAATGTTTCTAACCCTAAGTGTTAAAGGTAGAGAAAAAAAATATCGTCCTGCCCCTGTTGCATGACCACCGTAGACAAAGATTTCTTTGACGGAAGAATCGAAAAATGACAGATAGTACAAAGAAATCTGTCATTGTCTCGACACAATCTGTCATTTTGTCGATTCTTCCGTCAAAGAAATCCTTGTCTACGGTGGTCATGCTACGGGGGATGGTTGACGTTCTAGACTTTTGTCGACTGAAGAATAGAAACATTTTATTTTCTATATTTTTATCATCGCCATGGTTACGAGGATAGAAATCTTTCTACAATCTGTCATTATGTCGATTCTTCCGTGTACAAAACCCATTTCCACGGTAGTCGCTGGAAATGAATGTATGACAGAAAAAAAGAAAATAAACAAAAAGAATAATAGTTACTAACAGTGATTAACAGCTGTAAAAATTAACATTGGCAAAAACTAAAGAACTATTTTACGCATTCTAGGAAGAGGTAGAAATACAGAAGTTCAAGGAGACGTGTAAACAATCCAATTCATAATGAATTTTAAGAACAAGCCCAAAATGCTTCTCGCTATGAGCATAAAACTCCATTTCCTCCAACACCGTCACCCAGACAGGTTTCTAGAAAATTCAGATGATATGAGAAGAGAGCATAGAGAACGAATGCATCAGAATTTACGCATTATGGAAGAACTTTACTTATATATTTGCAATTAGCATAATAATATCGTAAGTAATCAGCAACAGCAAAAAAAAATACCGGCAACAATTGTACTTTAAGCTAGTGTTAGGTACAGCTACAGAAGAATTAAATCTTTTATATTTCCGCAGTCTTGGCTTAGAGAGAGCAGATTCTGCTGAAGCAGCAGTGGATATTATAACAGCACTTCTTGAGCAGTATGGTCAAGGTGGTCCATGCTCAGAGCACGATGATAGCCACTTCTATCACAACTCTTTCTTAATCGCCGACCCCAAAGAAGCTTGGGTTCTAGAGACCAGTGGCAAGATATGGGTTGCTGAAAAAATAACAACTGGTTTCAGAAACATTTCTAATGGTCTCACTATTACCACAAAAATGGATAAAACTACAGAAAACTTAATGGAAAAGACACAGCGTCTGCGCCTTTGGGATGGACAGGTATTAATTAAAATGCGCAACAAGCATTTTGACCTATCTAAGTTCTAATATTCTTCAATTTTTTAGGGTGAATTCAACTTTATGAGATGTTACTCATCTGGTGGTGATGAAATGAGGCAGCGACAAGGGACGAGGTTATTGAAAGAGTCGACTGCTACATATGCGTTTTACGTACGAGACATGATGAATGTGTTGAGGCACAGGGAGAGCCGTATCTGCAGAGGTTGTGATGACACTTTCCCTACTCAAGGAAGTCAGGTAGCACAATAATCAAATTGTATTTCAATCAGTATTTAAAGTGTATGTTAAGACATTATATTCTTCCAGGTGTCATGTCTCGTAGCTGGAAACGTAAATGTGCACTGGTTCACCGCCACTCCAGACCCAGGCATGTCCTTCTACAAACCGTTTGTCTTTACACCAAATGCCCAAATTCCCGCTGAGATAATTTGCCCAAATGAGGTAAGATTTGTCAGCTTACAAACAAAAAATCTGTAATTCATTATGAATGTAGTAACTGATAATTACAAATTGCAGTATTTATAAACTTATTGCTTTGTTACAGCCCATGCAGCCAAGAGAACATCAACTATATAAGATGCACGTAGAACGCATCGGAACAGCGGAGGATGCACAAACTACCAGGGGTTGCAGAAGGTTAGAAGCAGAACGCCTTTCACAAATGGAGAAATACTTGGAAACTCCTATTGGGCAAAGTTCGCTTCAGGAACTTGACACCCTAATGAAAGACTGCGTAGCAGCCGAAATTGAGCTGTATTTTGAAGATACTGATGATGAACAGTAACTTGAGCGAATTTTCGTGTCAACTATTAAAACAATAATACTCATAACCAAATGTTTTTTCACCAAAGGTAATATCAAATCATTATGATTAAGATACTTTAGGGTTTAAGGTTTATATCATTAGGTTATTTTTAATTATTTTTTGGTTAATTTTTATTTACAATTTATTAAGCAATGGATTTAAACGCGAGTTATCTACCTAAGGACAGGTAAACCCCTCATATTTTTAATTTAGCTGATGTCTTATTAAAATTCAAAATATAATCATTATTATAGCATAGCATTTTGCGAATCTTATATTCGGTTGTCATAATAGTACATACATATATAAATATTTAGAATGCTATATAGCATTACACTTAACATTTTATATGCCAAATTGCTAAAATGAATTAAAATGTACTGATAAAATAACTGCACCATCTAGGAATGTATTTCTCGGCTCAACAATAATATAATTATGGTACGAACCGTTACCTATGAGGATTTATACTATTTATTCTCATTAATATTTTAAATTTTAAGTACCTAAGTACATAAACGAATAGGTACGGTGCAAGGATTAGGATAATGAATTTGTCCTTTGCCTCAAATGTTTGACATTTGGAGTGGATTTATTTTGCTAAAATTATTTATTTAGATATATATAAAATATTGTTTAAAAAATACAGCAATAGATTATTAATCTATTCATCATCATCATCTGCCTAGCCTTTTCCCAACTATGTTGGGGTCGGCTTCCAGTCTAACCGGATGCAGCTGAATACCAGTATTTTACATGGAGCGACTGCCTATCTGACCTCCACAACCCAGTTAGTACTAATTAATTAATTAATTAGATTATTAATCTATTGTTTTTAAATAAGAAAACTTTAAATGTAAGCATAATTATAAGTTGACTTTCAAAACGGATAAATTACGGATTTATGTTTGTATTATTATTATTTGATTACTGTGATTCTTGAGCCATATTTATAAATGCAGATTGTATTTTGCTTGATCAAGGTATTTTGTTAAAATTATTAATATTTATTGTTGTACTTTTATATTTGTATTACCTTTATTTTGACTGCACTCAAAATGTTTAGCTGCTATTTGGTGCTAAGTAATAAGCTCAATGAGTTTCTTACATTTTGACAATGGTTTGGAACGAGTTAATTTATTTATGATTAATGCTAGTTTTTTTATGAATTGTTATATTGTTATTTTTTTTGCAATGAAATGTCTCCTATTTACACTATAATTTAATCATGACATGCAGCTGAAAATATTTTGAGCATTTTTTATGATGTTGATGGTATGGTAGGTTAAGACCTTGCAAATTATAACCATCTGGTAGTATTAAGTACGTATATATGTAAGTAACTGTATATATGTCACATTAATTTGCAGTTATTTTCCACTATTACGGCCTTGTTCGTTCTTAGAACAGGCTAGTACATGAGTTCTAGAATTAGAGTCATGACTGAACTATACCTAAGACTACCATTCATATCTTGGCTTCACTAATTTTATTGTAACTATAATCCGCACTCGACGCGTAGCGTGTGTGGTGCTTGTGTTCGTTTCTATTAGTGATTAATTCTCATTAGGACATAAACTGTCGGTTTAAAAACGGCTGAAAGACAAATACTCTGTGAATTATGAATTTGCAGTTGTTAGCTATGAAAAACGTGCTGTCTTATATAAAAAAAAAACTTAGCTGCTGTGATTGGCTGATTGAAGGGTCTTAACGGCGAACATCACTTTCGCGAAAAATTTGGTCACTTACGCATAATGTCACTTTCACAAAACGTCATTTTCGCATAATGTCACTTTCGACATTTTCGTATTTTTCAAAATCAACAGGTTTGGTTGCTGGCTAGGGAGATTGATTATCCAAAAATCCAATGATGCAGTTGTAGTTTTCATCAAAATCGGGCTCGAGACTGAGTACTTTTAGCTTCCAGTTTTAACTAAACAGGGTGAATTTTTCAAGTGAGCGTGGATGGCCAACTCCGGCTATCCACGCTCACTTGAAAAATTTACCCTAGTTATGTATGTAATAAAAATGTGATTGATAATTTTTGTAAATTCTTAATTAATTACTTATCCGATTCTATAGTGTTAGTATTCTGCGAAAATGACGTTGTGCGAAAGTGACATTATGCGAATGACCAAATTTTTCATGATGGCATTTTGCGAAACTGACGTTCTGCGCCAAGACCGATTGAAGCAACACAAGTCAGTATCTTAGCAAGTTTTGTGTTGATTAGCATTTCAAAAAACCTTTAAGTGTGTAGATCCCTTAACATGTATAAGATAATTATGAGATTCTTATTCACTTCACCGGTATGTAATGTAAGCTTAGTTAATGAGTGAAGCAAATACAATGCAGTGTTAGCAGATTGATGCCGGAAATGTAACTACAGAGAAAACATCATTTGACCATTGTATTGTCAGTTAATAAATAGGTATTTGCAGTTAATCTTTTTGTCTTGTATAATCATAAATAGTGTCATACACTGTCTAAACACATAGAAATAGCCCGATATCGTACACTCGATGTTAGTATAATTACTGTCTGTGACATTCACTAGTTGTTAGTATGTATATGTTTATCATTCATTATGATATATCGCGTGACTTTGCGTCGCAGAGTCCGTTATTTATTACTACTATAATTGGTGTAACTGCTATGTGTTTAATGGTTCTATATATAACTTAGAACAGCATCACACAATGCTATATTAATCTATACCGATTCCGATACATAACTGTCAAAACCACGATATTTAAAACTTGATGTTTCAATAAATGCACTTTTATCCACTCATTTATGATGGTTTCTTTTAAATTTTCTTTATTCACCGCAACCTTCTTAGAGATACAGGAAGATAAAAGCAGTAAATTAAAATCTGGGTACATTCTAGAGACGAAGTTCCTTTATTTTCATGTACTTACACAACTTAGTCTGAAGTATCACATGAATTCGTAATTAAACCGAAGTTAGGAGACTTAAATATATGGGAAGATAAATATTTAAGCTACCTAATTTTAATAGTGTTATATACACTACTTGTACACTGAAACATACCATATTTTAGGATTATTTAATAAATGCCACATTATAATAGTATCTACATAGCAGAACAATTTGTATATTTTTGTCGAAATATTAAAAACAAAAAAAAACTATAGTTTTTTTACAAAACAAACAGTAACGTACTACTCAGACAAATGTTCATGAAGTCGCCGATGTAATATTTTGCCTAAATTGATATGCAATTTTCTATTGTTTATAGTCGGTACAACGACGCTAGTAATATTTTTTTCTTTTGTACAGACCTACACTTCATTATAAGTGTACCCGACTTTACTTCCATAATATCTATTAGAACAGATAAATTCCAATTATTAATTAACGATTAATGAGATCTTATTATTTTATGCCAAGTGGACAGTGCAGCAAACTCGGATATAATCGAAAACATTTTATTATTACTTCGTAACACTGTGTCTATGAGTGGAACAATTTAACTGCACTGCAATGCTACACACTAACAGCTAATGTTTAAGAAATTATAATAATAAGCTTACTCTCCAACAACAATCTTAATCTACATAATACTTAAACTTAACTTATGTCCGTTGCATATACTTTACAGCCACAAGTAACCTGAATGCTGACTTAAATTACTGTTAATCAACTTACTTCACTTTGAATTTATTTCCAAGTTAACTAGAAGCAATATAAATAATGACCCTATATGTATATTTTTTTTTTAAATGAAAAACATTTTGCCAATGACATATTGAACTAAGAACTTAAAAAATATTAATAATGGAATAAAAATGCGGACTAAAACGCCCGTGCATTGAAATGCCTTTTCACTTCTTTCTGATTCATTAAACAATAAAACTACATTAAAACACCTTTAAAAGGATTTATAAGCATTTCCTCATCTTTCTCACGCAAAGCAACAGAAATAGCCGCTTATGTATGATGGCTATGAATAAGACATTATTGGCAAAAAATAAATAGCACGCGTGTATTTAAAATATAATTGAGTGATAATACATAACGTTACTTGTGGCATGCATCATTGACGTAAATACTAACTCAACATAATAATAATAAGTTCCCGACAGAAAAACAATTCCAAAAATCTAACATTTAATTACATGACCACTTATTAATTACAATCAAAATAATAGGAAGACCAATACGGTCTCAATTAAAGATCTCATTCAACATTATCATGATTATTTACAATTAATCAACTTTTACACAGTGCGAATACAAAAATAATATTATAGGTACCTACTTACTCGATATTTTTATAATAATAACAAACAAAAATATTCGAAACGAACCTTTATACATTACAATTGTTTGAAACCTATCGGACGACAAAACAATCTTGAAATCGCGACAAACTAACAAATACAAAATATCAAAACAAATATTAAAGCATTACTTCTCTTACACACACTACATAACTTATGAGTTATGGGAATCACCCTATATCGTAATAGACTCCTCGTTTTTGTTATTTCATACCCATATACTCCTGGAGAACTAAGATTGTTACTTCTATTATTATTATTACATGCAGGTAAGTATAAGTGCTCTACAATTTATGACACAATTCAGTGTAATTTACATAATTGTTATATTATCTACGACAGTTAATCATATCAACTTAGCAGAGATTTTTGAATAATATTGTGACTGGAAAACTGCTTAAAATTATTGTTAAAACGTATTTTTACAGACTACGTTTATCTAAAGGCTATGTAACTAAAAGAGAACTGAAGGAGATAATGTATGTTAGATAAATCTTATTATGACATAATAATAGCTATTTAACTAAGACTGATTTTTCTAACATAATTTTGTAATTACGTAATAATTAAAAGGTACTTTATTTTCCAAAATATTTACAATGTTTAATTTTATTCATTAAAAATATAACTACATAATAATGATTCCATATGACGTAATGTACCTAAATGACTCATTTACAAAATGAATTTAATCCCAATAAATAGTTAAAGAATACCATAAGCTCAAAATTAATTCGTAATGCTAATAAAACGTTTTATATTTGGCTTACGCATAATGAAGGAGACTACTTATTTCAGCCTCGTTCAAGTTCCTATGCACCTTAAACAATGGTTGAATTAGTCACAATAAATTACATAATATTACTAATTATTTTTTGTTAATCTACATTGCGTTTATTTTACCAGAATAGACGGCTAATTAAATGGTTTGTAAGCCTTTAAAAACTGAGATTATTATAAATGACATATGTACTAAAGATCGTGTAAGCCAATGCGCGGTTAGGAAGAAGTACATCTTTTTTAAAAATTATTAGTTACTGTGTTAGTAAACAACAGAAGCACTACGCGGCGTGCTAACGATATTTTAGTTGACAAAATGATAAAAAAAATAACTAGTGACCAATTAAACAATATAATATATAAAATAAATTGATATGTGCCGCATTATGCAAGTCCTCACTATTCTATATACAATGTGTTTGGCTACCGGTTACCGATACTTTAAGGGCATATTATATACTCATTTCTATCGACAAATACACGTTTATAAATACTCCTAACACCACACCCCGCGCATGGCTGCCTCCTTGTTATTTTATTCGCTTGATCTAGGGTATGTTCAATGAATCTTTGAATCGAAGAGACCTAGAGACATGCAAATGATCTTATTACAAAGGTTAACGCTGAGACCATCGAAAAATTAAGAAAATACCTATAACCTCTCGAATTTAATCGCTCGTCGATTGTTTTTTGATCGCTTGATCTAGGGTATGTTCAATGAAATACTAATATCTTTGAATCCAAGAAACGTGTAAATGATCTTATTGCAAGGGTAAACGCAAAAGCTATTAAATATTAAATAAATTTTCCTGAAAAATCCCACTTGTAAATTGGTGCCTTATCTACCTGCACAAACAAAGAATGGGGTACCTACAACATTAAGGAGTCTATGCGCTGGGACAGGGCTATGTTCAAATGTCTATAACCCTTGAAATAATTGGTGTTGGGTTAATAATTTGATATCATTTTGTAGGTTATCATTAATCGTAAAAACACATTCGAGGTTAAGTTTGCACTAGAGTAGAAAAGTAAAAAAAAAATGGTTAATGTTGTGTACAATTTTGTATTTTCTTTTTTTTTTTAGCCACTTATTGCATATTATTTAGAAAATTTTATTTACTAATTCGATGGTCTCAGCGTGAACCTTTGCAATAAGATCATTTGAACGTCTCTAGGTCTCTTCGATTCAAAGATTCATTGAACATAACCTAGATCAAGCGAATAAAAAAACAAGGAGGCAGCCATGCGCGGGGTGTGGTGTTAGGAGTATTTATAAACATGTATTTGTCGATAGAAATAAATATATATTATGCCCTTAAATTATTTGTAACCGGTAGCCAAACACACTATAAATTTAAGGGAACGGGCACTGAACTGTAGGAACTCGCAAAATCACGCCGACTAATACCATAATTATAATTATTATGTTAGTTCATATAGGTGTACCAATCTAAATATCTGTCAATCAATGGAAAATATTGGTAGGTAAGTAAAACAACATGATTTAATTATTATTCCTTATAAAGGGTCGATTGTTTGTCAAATGATATAATTGCTATTTTTCCATCACCGGAAGTACGTCAATAATATAAAATAGGTAAAAATAAATGTCCTTAATGAAAGAAAAAAAATTCTTATTGAAGCTACTCGCAAGCACGAAGCAAAAGATAAAAAACCCCTATTAAGTAATTTTAAATACACCTAAGCAAATTTTATAGAAACGGCAAGGAATGTATTTAGAAAATATCACGATTCAAAATAATATTTAAAAATAAATTGAAAGGTATGTAAAACACAATGGATTACATTCGTAAGATAAAACACATGAATTTAACTAAAAATGTGGCTAATTACAGATAATCTTCCGTATTACCATCGATCCTTGGTATGATTTACAAACGGCTTAACCGACGTCAAATCGAGGTCTTTATTTAATTTATACGCTACTTTTAGGAAGAAACTAGTAGGTATGTACCTAGGTTATCGAGATTGGCAGAAAGTGACTATTCAAGATGATAAATATATTTAAAAAATCTGAAATTTAATAATTTCTTTTTAAATTTGAATAATATTTTGTGAACATTTTGTTTTAGGAGAAACCCTTAACACAAAGCATTAGGATTATCTTCGAATCGTCGTCGGTCCTAAGGCCATAATCTTTGTAATTCCTAGAAATGATTAATTATTAAGATTCAAGTATTTACATTTATTTGACAGTAATAGAACTGGCCAATGCAGGGTGGATACGTTCAACAGGGCAGTTAGGGGAACTACCTTAACAGTTGCAGCCACACGAAAATGGTCTTAGGAGACCATCCATAAATAGAATTTAAAAAAAAAATACAGTTTGCAAGAAAATGGCCATTTTACACAAAACATTTTTGATGCCAATCGATCCTGTTTCTAATACTGATCAAAAACTTCTAGACGACCAACCTAGGTTGGAGTACTAAAAATTTATGAGCCTGTTCCCCAGAATGTACATTTATAAAACCTATGTAATTTAATGGTAAAGTACTTCTACAACAAAAATAAAAAGGTGCATATTGCTCAGCAGTCTTGGACAAAAGTTATAAATAAAGGTTTAAAGAAGTTATTTTTTTCACTACGGCAAAAGTATTTTTATCTATATTGTAGTGTATATTTATATACATATGTATATATATCTGTCCCAGGCATTTGATAAACACAGTACATTGGTTAAAAAACACTGGGACATAATTATTTTTCAAACTGAGACTATAGAACTATTTGTTTGTAACAATAAGATCACCAGCGAAAAAGTAGGTATGTAATCTCTTTTCTTGAAATGTCTGGCACAAAACAAAACATATTCAAATTATAACAACATTCATTTATGTCAGTCAAATTGACATTGACTTGAAGTCATGAATTATGGTTACCAGCGCAATAAAAATCTATACCCATATTTAAGGTATAAAAATCCTTTTTATTATGAGTTCCATAGTAAGTTAATTATTTTGCAAAATTCTTAACTTTTTTTTATAATTATTTGTAATACTTTTATTTTTTGTACACTTTTGGGGCACGTTTTGTCCATCTCCTTATACGAAAAAATATAGAAAGTCTCCTAAGACTATTTTCGTGTAGCTGCAACGGTTAACGTAGTTCACCTTACTGCCCGGTTGAACGTATACAGCCTGTATACATGGGCAACTTATTTTCTTTCACTCACATTTTGAAGATTACTTGGAAGATATAATACTCGCTTAGGTAATCATATTAGATAATGTTAGCTTCTTTGAATTCGCTACCAAGTAACTACACGTATTATTCTATAATTAAATACATGCATCATGTACGGTCATGAGTCGTCGCTCCGCACAATTGTAAATGCAATTATAATTCCATTCTATCGTCAGAGTAATATTTTTGCCCCACTTATATTTCCAGCGCAGTCTTCTAGAATCACAGATTTCTTTATCTCCCGCGTGTCTTTTTAATAGGCAAATATTATCAAAATACTAGAACAAGCACAGTAATTTTTTGCTATTACCTATCAATAATTCTAGAACATGACGAATATAATTATCTAGCACTTACAGTTTGTTTACGAACGACCTCTATCTATTATGTTTACAAGTAACAACGATTATCTAATAAGTAAATGACTACGTGTAAAACGTTTCTTAAGTTCTGGCCGTAATAGCTCCCATACCTACTTGCCAAAACTGTAAAGGGATTGCAAACCACTTTATTTCATGGAGTAATGAAAATAGAGGTTATGTTGGTTTATCTAAGTTTTATCCTCTGTAAAATTGGAAGTAGGTGGGTGAATCATTAAATGGGCTGCGATTCGAAAAAGTACTTATTTATGTAAGTTAACATTTGATGCTATTTTCTTTTTACGACTAGTTCACAACGTTCACAAGTTATTTAATTTTGAAGTACAATGGCCGTCATTTGACAAATATGCATCTTCTTACTAAAATATTGGATTTACTTGTACATAATTAGCTAATAGTAATTAAGAAATACGGTATAAGTCACGGGTTTTTTTACTACTTACGTAGTGCATATGCTATATATTGTAATTTTGTGTTTACATCTTTTAATTTTGTGTGTAATAAAGAATAAGAATAATAATGTAAAGGGTATCGTATGGAGTCCGAAAAGCAAAATATACAAAACGAGTTTTTTAAGGGAGAAAAAGGTGTCCTCCAAATCTTAATGTGACAACTCTGTTAGGTTGTTTTAGTGATGGTTGCTAGCTTGCAGTAACCGAGTTATTACATTTTCGTTTTAAAAGATGTTTTAATTCAGTATAATATTGAAACGGTCACAAATAATTACAGCTATAATCAGAATAAGACTTTCAATAAATAATATCAGACAACTTAATCAATGGTTGTGAAATATAAATAATAAGATTCTACTGCACACGCACAGCAATTGAAATAATTATATTGGTGAAACATATGCTTCTTTTGGGTTAGCTCATTCCATCGTCGACCTGACCTCTGCCCTTAGGAGTAGATTGAGGTCAAAAGGAGGCCCATTTAATATTAAAAATAAAAACAAATACGATTGGAAACTGGAGCTTAATGTTTTTCTAGATTTAAACGACCCGTCCAGATGAGAATCAGTCCCAGTTGTCTCTTTTTGTGAAAAGTCGGACAACTCTCTTTGAATAACGGATTGTCAGCCGCATCCGGCTAAACTAGAAGACAATTCTAATCACGTTAACGTGGATCGTTAAATAATTTATTTATTCCATACATAAATGTAAATAAGGAAACTTATGACGGAAGGGTTCCTTCCCTAATTCTGATAGTGCATAGGTATCTATTACAGTCATAGTACGAAGTGATTATCTAGTGAAATGTTGGTTAAAAATAATACGATGAATTTTAACATGATGAAGAGCCTTAAGTGTTATAAATATTATCTAATCAAAATCCGACACACTAATTTAATTTCATAAAGATCAACTTGCGCACTCAAACATAACCCTTCGAAGAAGATTTGACAGATAGATTAGATTTGAACATTGTTCGCTCTTAACAATTTGCAGTTCATTCAGAATTCATTCCATATTTACAAATTTAAACAATACATAATAAACATCTAAATGTTTTTATATGTTTAGGGCGATATCGAGTTTGTCGAACTGGAGAACGGTCTAACACAGTTACGATGTGCCCCCATTGGCGGCATTTGCGCAACAGAGTAATGTGCGGAATGGTTTAGTATACACAATGTGAGACATACTCTGCTGTCTCACAAACACAGCTTTAGAGAGCTTTAAAGTTTATCGAATCAACCACATACTCAAAACCACACCTACGGTGCTCCTGCGCGCAATAATACTTAGGGCAGACTCACCTACAAGTAAACCGACTGTTACTGGTTATAAAACTCTTTCAGAAAATAAAATTTTAATGTACTTCTGAAGTTTCAATTACCTTCTGAAAAGCGACTGAAACTTCTTGTGACTCTAAGCTCATCTAAACAATTGTGACAAAACCAACTTATGTTACAGATTACTAAATAAAAGTAGCGCTTTGCTGGATCTAGTAAAGAGTGTGACTGAGCAGGTTTAAATATTTCTCAAGTGATTAACTGATAATAATACACTGTCATGGCTCTTAATTTAGCTGTAAATATACCAGCAATGACGAAGTAGCTCTTTGTTTTTTTTTTTTGAAGAGTAGATAAGTTAGCATTTCAGTATTAAAAATCATGTGTGGCCTTTAATCTTAGATCTTTAATGCTGTACAATTTTGGTGCACAAATTTCTTTTACGTAAAAACAATTTCAGAATTCTTAATCGAAATAAAAACTATGTTTACTTGTGATATAATCACAACTGCGATTATATTTATGGAGATTTTAAGTCGATTTTATAAAAAATACTAACTCGTACGTGTTTAAACGTCGCGAAAATTTTAATTTAATTGAAATACTCATTCGCTGCGAACTCTTCTTACCCTACAAATTTTTAACAGCCTTCGGATCCATTGGGACTTTTGAGAAACTTTTTACCTTTCAATCATACTTTTTACAAGTCCAGATTTCTAAAGTTGCACCTTATAACAGAGAATTTAACGTTTCATTTGACTTTATTATGTTCGGTATGTCGTATACACTTTATAAGCAGTTGCAGTCGCATTTTCTATAGTCTATAATGCACAACAAAGGGGTTTTATAGCCAAGTTGTCCTTAAAACTGGTAACCACTCCGATCAATTAAATTTTGTTCGAAAGGTCGGATAGTTTCTCCACCATCTGGTAAGACTGGTAGCCACGATATAAACTAGAAGCGTGAGACCACATCCAGGTGCTAAATCCAGCGACGAATAGTTCGCGAACAGCATACAATCAGTGAAGAGTCTTCGAACGTTTCGATCTCTTCAAAGGTTTTGATATTCTCACCCAAGGTAGCATGAAGTCACTGGAAACATACAATATTGTTAGAAGTGAGACTAAATAATAAACAAATAAAAAGTGCCTTTAGCACTCACTACTTGAGGAGCTCGTGGCTAAATAATAACAGCCGCTCGGGTCGATCTTTAGGTTAAGCTGTGCTTGCCTAGGTTAGTCTGTGGATGGGTGAGCACCCATTACATACCGAGTTTCCTCCGTGTACTGGAAGCCGACCCCAACATGGTAGGGAAATTATTTTCAGATATACACCTACCACTGCTTGTCTCTGCATCACCCAAAGGTTGACTGATAGAAAATGCCTATGGCATTAAGTCCGCCTCTGTACTTTTGTACTTGAAGTGTTAAATAAATAAATAAAAGGCAAAGCAGATATATTTAGCTCTCACGGTTACCGAAACCGTGTAGGTATTATTATAACTAGAAAACGGGATATTTACCATGTTTACATGTGTTTTAGTTTTGTTTGTTTGTTTTTTTTTTGTTGTGTTTGTTTATTTTGTTTTTGTTTTGTGTTTTGTTTGTTATAATAATGTTAGTGACCATGATAGTTTAAAATCTTATACCGTGTGGGTATGTTCATAAAGACACTATTCGTACTAATATTCATATTCAAAGCATACTAACGCAGGCGGTAGGTCTGGTAGGTCCTCCCCGAACGCCATGACGGGGAGAGTATCGGTAATTTCGATCATGCGCACATCCCGTTGGGGCTGCGGCCAGATCGTGTACACTGAAGGTTGGTAATGAGAGTGGTTGTACCAGGGGTCCCGCTGCCTCATCCGAAGGCGCTCCACATGTCTCTGCTCACGAATCCGTCGCATATGCCATCTGAAAATATTTACAACGTTTCAATTCCTGCCATGGACTTTTTCAGTCTTAGGACCAAAGACAATAAAAATACATTAGGGAAGATTTGAAGTATTTATAAGTAATATGTTCATATTATCCCTTAAATACTTACACATTTATTTCCTTGGTTTTGAAGGCGTTTAACAAACAAAATAATAAATGCAACTTTAATAACATTCGAAACGTAGGAGAACCGGCAGCGCCACGTGCCAGTTGGTGATAAACATCCTTTCGAAAGTTATTAGGACTGCATAGAAATATACGTATCCACGTAATGCAGATTACGATTATGAATGCCTACTACTTATAAGTTTATGTTACCGGCTTAATCCGATCGAATTAGCTAGTTTGTCCTAGGGTAAATTAGTCCGTTCAAAGTGCGTTCAAACCGTAAGTTTTTCTTTGGCCCAAACTAGATGTTCAAAGCACATAAGGATGGAAACAGTTGGTAAAGGAAGAATCGATGAGCGCAAAAATCGATTACGGAGCGAGGGTTTCGCTAGGTTTGGTAAGATTACCTACTATTGAGATAACCTTAATCGCAACGAGAGAACGCAGCGCGCATATATGTATACCGTTTAACAGTGTTTAATCTAGGTTAGGGAACCCCTAGTCCTTCTATAACCAACAGTGAATATTTAGGGCTCCGATTGCCCTTACTCGCTTCGGACGAACCGATTTGGCTTTAGCCAAACCTATAGTCCGAACGCGCTTTTTTAATAATAGCTTAGCCAAGGAAAAATAAAAAATCGGGTGTAACTGGTAACATAGAAATACCATTTCCATATCCGCACCCATGTTTATTTAGAGTCTTTTTATGATTGTTTTTATTTAGTTATTTTGTATCTGTATGTTAATATTAAAGCTTTTGAAAATTATCATCCATACATTTTTTTAGGGATTATAAGTATTTATCATTAGTCCCAACTTAGGGAATAAAATAGCGGATGCACGGATAAGGTATTAATGTATCATACGTATTTATAATTACAATAATTATTATTATTGTATATACAGTGTAAACTCTTTATAACGTCACTCGATTTGTGAGTGTATACTCTTTAAAACATCGAAATTGCTTGACTTTGGTTGGTTTACCTTGTTTTCTATCTTACAATAATACACTCTATATAGCCTCACAGTCTATTTAACGATAACTATACGGCATTATGAATCATGAAGCAACGTTCTAAGTTGCCGAAGTTTTTAAGAACAGGTGTGGACGTCCTTTTGTTTGCTGTTTTGTTGTTTTATTATCTAGCAGGTGTTTACTTCGACTGACGTACCGGAGATTCTAAGAAATTTTGTCTTTTGTTTTTGTATGATGAACTTGCACATGTTTACTTCGGCCACTAGACTTTTGTCAAGTTGTTACACGTTATCATTATCGCAGCTGCTTACAGACTTTCGAACTGTAAACATGGCGAGTAAACGAAAATCTTTGTGTATTGACAAAAAGGTTTTATTAATACGCTCAATAGAGGCGGGAGAAACGATCAAATACATAAGAAAATACAATTAAAATATTGGAGCAGCAAAAAACATCAAACTAAGATAACAGACTATACGCAATAAGTGTTGTTATTTGTATGAATTTTAATGTTCGAGTGTAAAATGTGTACTATATTAGTAAATATTATTACAGAATAGTAAAATAACATCTTTAATTTCTGTCCATTTAACAACCACTCTCTATAACGCCGAAAAATGCTCAGTCCGTTAAGTGTCGTTATATAGAGTTTACACTGTATATACAATATTATTTTTAGTATATGCAAAACCTGAATGTTTATTCAGAATAAGTAACTGAACCGATTCGTATAAGTGTCGTTATATAGAGTTTTCACTGTATATACAACATTATTTTTAGTATATGCGAAACCTGAATATAGTTTGTTCAGAATAAGTAACTGAACCGATTCCAATAATTTTTAACCCATGTTATATTTTGTCCCAAACATATTTACAAAAGGCTGCAAGTTGGCCACCGAGTGACACTAAGTACCTTTCGTAATCATTTAGGTACCTACTGCTAAATTATTATTAACAATGAACTCAAGACGACGCTTGAGGGGCGCTCGGGGCGGCGCCGCGAGGTGACCAGGTTTTTGTGCGACAACCAGGTAAAAGAACAAGCTTATAAATTTGTGATTTTTCAAGATACACTTTTGAAATTTTGTACATAGATTCTTTACGTAAAAATACTAGACACGTGTTTCAGGTTTCGCATATACTAAAACTAATGTAGTATATGTAGTCGGTTAAAAAATATGACTACGGTCTAAACTTTGGTTTCACAAAGCCTTTTGAAGCCTCAGCTTAGTGCATTCCTTGAAATGGGTGATACTAGACCTAATTTACAACAATTTTGACCAAGGATAATTTGGGATCCAAAATAAGTTGTTTTGGGGAAATTGAACTTTTAAAGTTTTTATAAAAAAATCCACCTCTCCACCACAAACTGCTGACTGTGAGAAATCGACGCCGTTCAGGACATTTCGAAAAAATTGGTCAAAAAACATCTGCCTCATCTGGAAATTAAGCGCCATAAAGGTCATGTTCTGTAATTTTCTCAAAATAAATGGGTTACAATTGCCGTGCAAATTACAGGAACGACTTCCTTGTTTTATTAGCTTTCTAAAATGGTGCCACTTTTAGCAAGTAAATCACCAGAAAAAAAGGCTTCTTCTTAACAAGGTAGTATTTTAATAAAACTGGGTAGTACACCTTTTTCGATGCAGGTCTTTCTTTTCCCCTTTTTTTTTTCGATGCATATGTTCTTGTTACCACTTTGTGATGTTAGCTGTTTGATTTAAGGTGGAAGCGCCAGGGAGGCCCGCGAAATTCAATTTTTCTTACGTTTTTGCAATTTGCAGATCAGTGTCAGGTTGTATGTTGATGAAAAATGAGTCGCGCAAGTAACACGATAAATAAAACCATTTAAGTTAATTTAATCCAATTCAATAACTACATATGTCATGAAAAAGTCATTCAATAGGGTTAAATGAACTTGAGAGGGTTGTATTGATCATTTTAATGATTGTAATTTTGTAACTACATACGTTACTTGCGCGACTCATTTTTCTTTTTAATGACCTGACCTGCAACTTGCAAAAAACGCAAGAATATTAGAATTTCGCGGGCTACCCTGACGCTTCCACCTTAATGCGATGGGCCCTGATCGATCAGACAGGTAAGATCTGTCTCTATCTGGTGTATTTTAACCTATCCTATCAGACAGTCATAGTCACTTTCTTCTGTTTGAACGTCGTTTAAGTGTGTCAATCAACAGTTTATGGTGGCGATGTGGAAATGTCCAAAAAACCTTAAAAGTTCGATTTCTCCAAAATGACTCAGTTTGCACCCAAAAAAAGCCAACCAATACAAAATTGGTTATTCTCTTTTTCAGTTTTCACAAACAATTTGACTGCTTGCCTGAGGAAAACAACAGGTGATAAACCGTTAGAACATTTGACAAGAAAATAAATCTACTTTCTGAAACCAGTAGTATAGGAACAACCGCAATCATACAATTAAATATAATATTGATTGTTTAAGTACAACCATACCTTAATTGTCTCCGTTCCTCAGCTTCTAGTTTTTGGTGCCGCTTTTCAAAAACCTTATCATCTAAATTCTCCGTGCCTTCTAAACTATATAAACTAGTGTATGGCTTTTCTCGCCATCTAGGTACCTAAAATTTTAAAAAATAATTAGCATTTACTACTTTCAAGCTTTTGAATTTATTTGCTTAAAAGTTCGTTGTCTAAAGGTATAAAAAATCTTTTGAAGACAACCTGGCCCTTTTTTTACCTCTACAGTGGAGGCTTTACAGTCTCCCTGATCAACATCTTCCATTTTAACGTCGGGATCCAGGCCGAGGTACCACGATAGATCTGGGTCTCCTACCAGGGTGTGATACGGTTGTTTCGTCGTCATTCCTGGTAGAGGGGATTTTTTGCCGCGGCTCGCAGCTGAAAATGAAATAAACAGTTCAGATAAGTTATGGTATCTGGCATTGCTATGCGGAAATCCACGATATTAAATATTATGCAAAATATTTAGTTTGAATTCCGCAAATCCAGAGTAGTTGGATGAGAGTACCGAAGAATCGAGCTGAGTGGCATGTTAACGTTAATTCTAAATCCTCCCCCTAGATGATGTCGTTACCCTTCTGGTGATAATCCGTTGTGTGGAGGCGACGGCCCCCGCCGCTGCTGGTCGTACCTTCATCTAGGACCAACTTGCTGGCCAAAACCCCTCTGACTCGAGCAATTAGCACCATCAATTACATTCAGGTTGAAATTGATATATTTACATGTCACTATGGTGAATTTGCAAAAGTACTATTGTTTACAGTGTTATAAACAATGATCTTGAGATGTTTTTGGTTTGGTTGGTTTGGTAGTTTAAGGCATTTAAAAAAATAAATAAAATAAGCAGATAGATGAATATTTGTAATTGTGGCTTTTTTTGTTGGGAGGGCCGGGAGGTTGATGCTGCATCCTGCATCTAACCAAGTCTGGATCTTTTTGCGGGATTAAAACGAAATATTTTGCATAACACTTAATCAACATAATTAGTCCAAATATGCCAGCAATAGATTAGTAAAAAGAAATCTAAATATGGGTACGGAACAAAATTGCAAGGGCACCAAAGTAAGTTACGCACAGCATGTTAGTGCTGGGTTTTAATCGCAGCATTGCTTCGGTATGCACAGAATGCTATTACTACTTGAATACTACAATATCAATTAAACGTAAAGTAACACACTTTGAAGCCCCCGAATTCAACGATTTGTAGCAAATTCCAAGTATCCACGGTGACTTGGTGCGCGGTCAACCGCACGTCCGTGGTACACTCGGATACGGAAACTTACTGCTACGACAGAAAGGCGCAGCCACTTTCTTTTTGTTACCATGAACTTGCGGTTGTCTGTACCAAATTCTCGCACAGCCGCAGCCGTCACTTAGATGGCTGGTTTTGCGCTTAGACCTTTGGGAGCTGAAAGGTGCTAGCATAGATATCATTATTCTATTACATTACCTTTTCCCCTGCCTATCTTTGGCTTGGGCCCGACTGTTTTTGATAAATTTTGCTTGGCGTTTTTGCCAAGCCCTGCACTTGACAGAGCTCGTTTCCTTCCACGTTTGCTCCCCATGCCACGTCTATTGTCCGGGGTATCCTCCTGAAAAATTGCAATTATATAAGAATTTATTTATAATCTATCCCTGAAATAAATGGTTCAATTGAGACGCAATACTTACACCGGGCGCAACCAAGCTTATAGTACGTGCTCCTCTTTTTGTAGTCCTGTCATTTTCAATCTTCTCGACTGCGCTGTAATCTAGCGAATCTATATTTTCTAATGCAGTTACTGCGGCGGCCGCAGCTGCATCTGATTCAATTAGTTGTCGGAAATCCGTAACATCTAATGCTGGCAAAGTTGTCAAATTCGAGTTTTCGCCATACGAAAAATCGCATAAGCTTGTCTCACTTCCCGCCGGAAGCATCGACGAGTAACTGAAGGGCCAATCCAAGTCAGGCTCTCTCTTTATGCGGTCCAGTTCTGGTTGGTGCATAAATAGGTTCGTTGGCGACGGCGGCGTCGGGGACTCTGTTTTAATTTCGGTAATCGTATGAGCGACCGGACCATGAGGCGGGATTGCGAGCGCCGTCTGTAAGCTCCCGAGCGTGGCCGTGTGTGAGGCCATCGACGGAAAAGAAGACGCAAACGTAGCCGCATATGGGCTCGTGAGTGGTGTAGTAGTAAGCGGGGTTTTATGCGCTATCTTTTTCGTTGCCGCATTTGATTTTCGTGACCCAGACTGTGGAGATTTTGTTGCCTTATGCGAACCCTTGTGCGAGGCCGATGCGGAGCGCGCAGTCGTGTTCCTAGTGGTATGCGTATATGTCGACATATGCGTACAGGCATTTGTAGACGTGAGCGTCGACGTATGCTTAGGAGTGCGCGTCGATGTATGCTTTGGAGTTAGCGTAGCAGCCAGCTTCGATGTATGCGCAGACGGCTTAGGAACATGCGTGTATGTAGATATATGCGTACACGTGTCTGTAGCCGTGTTCGACGTGTGCGTTAATGTATGCGTAGTTGTTTGCGTTGCCGAATAGGGTATTATATTAGGCAAATTATACCTTTTCTCTAACTTTATTTTATTTGGCATTTTAGTACCTGCCTCAGTCGCGGGCAAATCGTATATACGCCTAGAGGGCAATGTACTCTCCCCCATGTCCGAACATATTTTCATTCTACCGTGATTTGTTTTTTGAAGCATAAGTTTGGGAATAGGCGACTGCTCCCTCATGTCAGCTTCCCCTAGTTGATAAGGATCTTCGCCAGTAGGGGTGGTATCTATGAGCTGTAATCGATCTGACAGTGATCCAGTGTAATGAGGTGTTTTCTTTGGAATAGTCGAGGTCTTAGATTTTCCATAGGTGTTGATCATTTTAGATTTTTTATTTACACTGAATGTGCGCTCGAACGCTTTGTCATCCTCGAACATATTAGCTGCAAAACACAAAATAAAGTTAAAGTATATCATAGATAAATTTGTAAATCATAAATTAAAAAGAAATCATTTTGCCTAGGGCTTGTTAAACTTAGGTTAGAGTTTTTATTACTATTTCAACATATTCGTGTTAATAAGGGCTTACCATTATCTGGAGGTTCAGTCTTGACAGCTGGAATTTTAGGCAGTCGACTTAAACTGCCTAACGATCCAGAAGTTCTTCTACGACTCCTCTGTATTTTTTGGATGATAGTGTTCCCGCTGTAAGTAATAAAAATTTAAAAAAATGTTATTAGTTTATAGAACAATACTTAGCCAATATTAACTTCTCATATACTGAACAACCTGTTAGAAGTGACCGTGTACAAGGGCTCGCTCCGCGGCTCAGTCTTGATATCTTTTTTCAAGTAAGAACGCTTGTTTTCAATCATTGTGTTGAAGTTATCGCACTGCAAGCTGCTATTTTCCAAAATTGAAGGGACGCCTATGTCTCCAGGCAGATAGGTTGTTACTTCTGAAACAAAACAGCGTCTGTTAACCAAGGACCCAATTTGTCTTTACCGGACAAGGCTACATTAGCCCTTTAGTCTTGAAGCTTTACCACGTAGGTCTTCTATGCGTATGCACAGTAGTAGGTACTCACTGTACCGACCTACCTACTTACACGTTGTCCTTGCCCTACTGTTGACCCACAAAACGTGGCCTCAAAAACGAATATTCTCTATTTAGATTGCGTTAAAAAAGAAAACAACTTTTCTTTTTCTTCACATTTTGGTGCCACGTCAAATCCTTTTAAGATTCCACAACATACAGAAACTGCGTCATTCATTTCTTTTTCCTTTCTTTATGGTCTATAAATAAGTATTAAGAGGGAAAATATTCTGAAATTGATTTACAAATTTTAACATCAACGTTTGAATCCTTACAATGTAAATAAGAAAGTAATTCCGTCAGCCCGTGTGTTAGCTTTTCACGCCGAAAGGGTTTTACGGATTTGGATAAAATTTGGCATATGGATAATCCATAACATAGGTTAACAAATAAAAGGAAATTGTTCATAATAACATAAAAGAAACCCCTTTTCCTTACATTATTATATTCTTGCAACAATACTCAATTAATAATACGCAGAATCCACTAGTTAAAAGTCTATAATAGTGTAGCATGTCTACTAATATGTCCCTACAGAAAGGTAATACCTACTGGTCTACTCACCCTAAAATCTTATGAAAAAAAGATATGTATTTTACCACGGCGCCGCCAGAGGCACAAACTCACAGAAAACAACCTGCCGAATGTTAGCTACGCCATAGTTTGCAAGTTGAGTTAACGTCACGATCGATCGCAAATACATCAATATTGCATAGGTTTATATCCAATCAATGGATCACCTGCGCCTTTAACGTCGTGATGTCGCCTTGACTACTACCTAAGTGCCTGTCCATGATAGTAAGGTACTATCAGGTAGGTAAGCTACCCTAACTAACAAAAACTTTCTTGATATTTACAACTACTTACAAGATAACTGCTTACACTTTGAGAATTTCAGATTTTTTTCGATAATAATGCATGTTTCAATGTAAAAAGCAAATTAGAAAAAAAAAACATCAAACCTATACGTGTGGGGGTCTATAGATAGGTCTTTAAAAATGTCATTAAGGTTTGTTGAATTTATAGTTTATTGTTTATTTTTTGTAATTTTGTATGATGCATGTCATGTCCCTGCGACAAATAAATTTTTTTTTTTTCTTTCTTTCCTAAAACAATTTTTTCTCAAAGTCAATCGTTTGAAAGATACACACTTCCACAGTAGTAAAATTTGTGTCTTCCTCCCCCCACTAATTTCTAAAGTAAGAGGAGGATAATTCTGAAAAAATGTAGCATTGCAGAACGTAAAAAAGACTTTCAACGAAAATTGGTTTGAATAAGAGTTGAAGTTTAGTTTTTGAGATATTCATCAAACTGCAGACTATTATAAAAACAAACTTAGATTTGCTGTTGAATGTAATACAATACAACATATGAATGAGCCTTCAAATTTTTATTTTTTTATTTTGTTTGATGCTACGGAACCCTGAGTGCGTGTGAGTACGACTCGCACTTAGCCGGTTTTTAGTTTAAAACACGGTCTCTTTTATGGTTCACAAACAAGAATTTGTATGGTACACTACAACTAAAAAACTCGACTACTGAAAAACCCGCTCTAATTAAATTCGGGGTTTACAAGGTAAAATCGAATCCTCCTATTGTTGAGTTCGGTTAAAATGTAGCCTATGTTACCCGGGCCATAATAACGAATCGATTGACACCTTATTCATGAAAATCGGATGAATATTTTACGCGGTGTAACGAGAAACAGGCTGCTAAAATCATAACCCTTCCTTTTGGCTTCTCCGTAGTCGGGTAACAAAAAAAACGTCTTGACGCTGTTAGTCACAGCTACTGACAGCACTGTTGGTGTCCTATTTGTATACGCAGCTTGACCGCGGCAACAGGCAGTAATGTCAACATCTACGGAAACGTTTTCATAGAAATACTATGAAACCAGCCTTTTGCTGTTGGTTGCCTTAACTGTTGGGCGACACTACCGCTACAGTATGCGGTCGGCCGCTGCTTTAATAATGATGTCTTGTTTTATATTTTAAAAGATAAATTATTTTCGTTATTAGAACAAGGTCAACTTGGAGGCGGTGCATTTATGTAATTGAAAGGACTTGGAGAAAGAATTTTTCATCCTTATATTTGTCTATACATTGTTGACAGAATAACTTTATTAATATAATCCGATATAGCACTCTCGTTATCTCCAGATGGAAGGTATCCAAGACTTTCTCATAGAACACAGAAGGCTAACACAAACCGATTAAAATTAAACCAAAAAATAAGCATCTGTTACCTGTTTCTAAAGGTCTGTTCAAATCAAAGGGATCTGGCGTCAAAGGTTTCGTTTTGGCAATATCATTATTGAAAAGAAACGGATTTGTTCGACTGTCTGGCACCAAAAAATCTGTTAGACTATTAAACACCATCTGAAAAAGAAATAAGAAACAATATTAAATAAGAGAATGCAATATTAATCGTCATTTGGTGAGTTTGGATGTTTTTACTCAACCGTCCAGTAATGGCTCCATGAATTGATAAAACTTGGTTCACAGATGGCTTGTGTTAAGCAAAAGTTACTTTTTATTCAGGTATCTACATAGTAGAGGTAGCTCTAAGAGATTCGAGAGAAACCAAAAGCAATTGATTCAAACAATTTTTTTTTAATTAGCCTATTCTGTCCCACTGCTGGGCAAAGACCTCTCCCATTTCTTTCCAACCCTGTGGTGTGGTGTTTTGCCTTCTTTGGCCAATCAGTCAGAAACAAGTACAAATCGCCACACCAGTGTTTCTCGGGCTTGCCTTGTAGGCAACAACCGACTTCAGGCACCCACTGTGTGACGATTCTGGCCCATCTGTCCTGATCCATCCTGGAAATATGATCTGCCCATTCCCATTTTAACCTCGCAGACTCATCGCCAACATCAGACACAGACAGGCATCGGCCTGTCTTAGAGAGCTTTGTGGTTTTGCATATTCGATTGGTAATTCAATCATATCAAAATATAATTAATTTATAAAAATGTGTAAATTACCTGACTATCACTAGTAATGGGTTCATTTTTGATAATTGGTGGAGGACTTGGAGGTGGCAAATTTAAGACGGGTGCAGGATTTATGTTATGCCTCTGACTCACAGTTATCCGTCTGTCCATTCGTGTCACCTTAGATTTAAGCTGCAAATATTAATGTACAATGCATAAATAAAAAATTAACATTGAAATTCAATAAAATGCAACAAGTTTTATACAATCTCACAAAATTATGTATTGTTACAAACATTGTACTAGTACATTAATCATAAAATGGAAACAAAGAAACACAGCTTAAAAAAAATGCAAGCACATGCATAACAATCGCTTAGGAATAGAAATGAAATATAAAGTAGACAATAAAAACAATATGTTTTAATATCAATTGGTAAAATATTCATTTATTATTTTAAAATGGCATTACAAAATACTTTCAGCCAGCCAGCAAGACTATTTTTTTATTTTATGCTTTATTTTAAAGCAAATATCGAGCAATGCATTAATTATATGCGAGCTGTCATTGCAACTGCAGTGCCGGAAGGTAAATAATATTCGCACTTATTTATGTACATTTGTTTGCGTTTTTGCTAGCTTTTTAAATATTAATTATTATATATTCTTCTCAATCTAATGGTCTCCAGACAAAGTTTTATGTTATTTACTTTAACTGAAAAATGAAGAATTTTTTTGGACTACCTAATTTAATTTTCAAAAAAACATTGTTAGTACCAATCAATTTCTTGTCTAGTTTCGCTGGAAATCTTGTTTTATGGGTATACTTTTTCGCTGTAGGTATATGAGACAAACTCGCAATGGCTTTTAAGTTGTTAGGAAATGTATATCACTGATCTGAATAGTATGGTAACCTAAAATTAAAGTGATTGAATGAATTTTACTTAATGTCTTAGTACTTACAGCCTTTTGTTCAATTTTCGCTATGGTTATCTATTTTGTTTATTTTAACATCTTTTTAAGAGTAAAAACAAGGGTTATTCTTAATTATAATGTTTTTCTGTTAAGTTAATGAAACTGATAACATTGTTTGTATTGTCTGTGGCAGCTAACAAAATTGACTTTTTTTTTAATAAGAAAGTAAGGATATATTTTATTATTATGTTAGGGTATTCACTTATTAACATAAATATATATAGAAAAACAAGAAAAAACATGCAGTTTTAGATCAAAATTCCATTTTACCACATAACATTTTTTTACAAAATTTCTGAATTGCGCTCTAGTTTCCTATTTATTTAAAAAACATTTTATGGTAAAAAGATACTCACAGAGTCATTTTCTATTTTTAGTGCTGTGTTTTGTTTATCCTTCTTCGATATAATTTCATTTTGTTGTTGAATCAGATCTAAATGATAAACAAGCAAATGTTTCAATCTTCTGTTTTGAACTTCAGCAGCTGTTAGTCTCTCTGAGAGTTTGTGTACTTCAAATGTTGGTTCCCCAGAGGCCTCTGTCTCCTTGTCATCAGGGAGCGCAGAAATTTCTACTTCCTTGTCAAGAGGTACCTCTTGCCGCTCAGAGTCTTCCGAGTGGCACGCGTATATATGGTCAAATGGGAAGCTAAGCGCTAGCGACTCCTTAGTATCTAATTGATTTAACGTAGATAGATCCCCAGAGAGATTGACCAGATTTGATTCATTTATACGATTGTTCATTTTTATAGGAGGCCAATCGTAAGTCACTTACGACGAGCCTGCCGGCTGTCAAAAACTAACAGACACTATACTTTTGTTCGTTTCATTACAACTGAATTTATCATTTGTTTTATTACACACACCATCACTTTTAAAAATTATTTTATTAAGCACTTTACATTTTACAAAACATAAATTACGTATATTACCATTCTAATAAACTGACATTTCTTTCACGCACATGCAGAATGATAAAACGCGCATTATATCCAGCTCGGACTTCCAACCTGGTATGCTCGGTGTCGAATATGTTTGGAACAAAATCATTTGTAAATATTTTATTTAATAAGCTTTAGTAATCTGATCTAATCACGAATGTATGACAAAGTTTTCGAGTAAATTGATTAAAAATTGAAAAAAATCATCAACTAAGCGTCAAGGCGTCAACCGTAGACATTTTTTTTTTCTTTTGATCCTAGTGTTGCCTTTTCAATTGACATTTCTAAAGGAACACGTTGTCTTTGTCCAAGGTTTTGGACTCAGCACAATAGTTCTTAGGCTTTAGAAGACATTATCACACTATTCAAACAGGTGCTAGACTTTCGCATCTTTTGTTGGATATAATTGTCTACATGTCATTTACATGATATAATGTTGTA
Source organism: Noctua janthe (assembly GCA_910589295.1). Classification (NCBI taxonomy): domain Eukaryota; kingdom Metazoa; phylum Arthropoda; class Insecta; order Lepidoptera; family Noctuidae; genus Noctua; species Noctua janthe. The sequence goes on from OU342552.1 coordinate 13,388,866, forward strand.
TTATTCTATTGCATGTAGTGCACTGTGCAATGTATTCAATAGAAAAATACTTTAAATGCATTATTATTATTAAAATGGCAACACTTGTCTTAAAAATAAATTGTCTTGTCACACAGTTTCAAAATTGTCAAAGAAGGGAATAACAGTAGCTTTGAGCAAGAAAAGGACAGCAATTCGTTTGAACCGTTGCCCGCGAAATTCAAATTTTGTTATGTTTTTTGCAATTTGCAGGTCAGCGTCAGGTTTTTATGTTGAAGGTTGATTATTTTACAAACGCAACTAATAAAAAAAACATCAATACAAAGTTAATTTAACCCGAATGACTTTTTTATGAAACAGTTATTGGATGGGTTTAAATGAATTTAGAAGGTTGTAGTTATTGATTGTAATGATTAGAATTCTGTAACTACATAACGTGTTACTGCGCGAGTCATATTTTAATCAACATACTACCTGACATTAACCTGCAAATTGCAACAAACGGGTTGGAGTGTGTAAAAAAAAACCAAGGCCTATAATTCGTAAACGGTGCGTCGTAGGGCCATACTTACTTGCCGCTAAGACAACCCACTGACCAAAAAAAAATTAATTTCGCGGGCTACCCTGGCACATCAACGACTTAAAGCTAAGACAATCATGGACCCTGTTAGGTTAACACAAGATTGACAGATAGAAGTTCCCTTCAAGATTGTCACTGGAGAGATGTACCTAGTTAGTTCTTTTTCTACGCTCAGCAGAGGATGCGGCGTTCGCCAGCACATAAGGGTGTAACAAGACATTTAACGAAGCCGAAAGGAACTTGTTCTAACCGTCATTGCGATATTTTTTTTTATTCTAGAACATATTTAGGAACTTTCTAGTTACGGAGATATTGAGGGTCAAAGTTCCAACTTTTACAAAAGATTTTTTAAAATTACAAGTTTATAATGTAAGTTTTTTACTTTAAACACCTTCCCGACCCATACTATTCAATCCATCCATCAGCACAATGTTTTGAGTGCGTTACACGGAGTCCTACCGTAAAACGTGATTTTTCACTCCAAAAAAAGTATTTCTCCAGTAATATTTTTTGCGTAAAGTTACTTATTTTGATGTACATATTGCTTGGTTGACGGCTTCGTGAAGGGTCCGTTTACACCCTGTATAAGATAAGAAAAGCATAGGCCGGTACGTACATGAAAATTATCTCATACACTACTACCTGTCGGGCCCAGGATCCGTAAAGCCGCGCCGGCTACCCGGTAGTAGGTACCTATGTTTTGTATGAAAAGAGCGTTATAAGTTTTGATTCTGAAACGTAAGTCATTATGTAGGTAAAACCGGAACATCATGTAAGTATTGCAGATTAGAAGTAGGAAAAAATAGATCTTCTGAGACCATCAGTAACATATTTTATGCAAGTTATCTAGTACGTAACTAGGGGTTAGGGGAAACGTGTACAAGATGATCCCCATAAAGGAGAATGCTCGAAGTTTCAACGTTATTCAATTTAATGTAGATACCTACTTAGATAAGTTTCTAACGATGGCAAATTTATTTGTCCACCTTTTGGCATACTTGAAATATTTAATTTATTGATCTTTCAGTACTTTTAAAACCCTACTGAAGGATCATCTTGGACACCCCGGTCTCCAAAATGATCCCAAGGATATTGGCGAGATGAACCCCATTATGAAAAAAATACTAGATTTTTAGTAGAGTTAAATGTAAATAACAATTTGTTCGAGTTAACAATGTTAGATAGCAAGTAAGATACCAACAAATTAGAAGCTACTGAACTTTGTGGCCAAAATACATACAGGGTGGCGCCGACAATACGACAATAAATTAAACTTCGTAGATTACATGACGTTCCCAGTCAGTATACAAAAATTAGAACAAAAGCCACCTAGGCTTAGTTTTTTTCCTACAAAAATTTACGCATCACTCCACCACCATTACGAATTGACTGAGGCGCCTGTTGGGACGTAGTTTCGCTGTAATTGAAAAGGATCATCTCGTATACGTTTCCCCTACGTAGTATATCTTTTGGGACTTACCAACCCGTTAAAATTAACTTACTTACTTAGTGATGAAACGATTAAAATATCTAGTCTTACTTCTATATATTTATTTTGTTAAAGGAAAGACGAGAATTTTATTAAGTAGTTAGTTCATTTGTTCCAGAGCCGAAAAAAGAAACAAACGGAAATCAACCCAGATGTTACTGAAACTATTTTTTACCTCCGGTAACTGTGATTTTTGGATAATTATGATAATGACAAAAAAAATCTTCTCTGGAAAAGCCGGAAAAAGGTGACCTTTTAAAAGGCCTGCCGTAATATAGGGTCTTATCGTCTAGTAATGAAACAAAGTAGGTATCTAATATAGAATCAATTTAATAAATTTAGATACCTAGTAATGAACACAAAATTACATTATAACAATAGAAATCTACACACGAATGCAAATACGCTCGTTACTGAGTTTGACTGTGATATAAGCAGTAAGCAGTTCTTGAGTTGTAAATGAATTTTACACTTTTGACAAATAAAAAATCTATTTACTTTGCAAAGTTTGTATCTTAGTTGAGGCGCACTATATTGAACCAAATGATCAACCACATCATATCGAGCTGATTCTCGATGAGACCTAGGTGTAGGACAGGGTCCTCCCTTATCGCTCTTTGTGTAGGCTTCGAGCCCTTTACCAATCATCTGCGAAAAGTAAGGTGATCATATTCTCAGGCGTCGAAATTTTTATTCAGTTCATCAAAAAGAGGTCTCAATTTGGCAAATTTATCAGAGGAGTCACTTAGCATTGTATTATCACAACAATGAATATGAGTCATAATAAAAGCAAAGCGGTTTCTACCCATAGATTTATGCACAATGCTAAAATCATTATCTGAAGATGTTTCCCAATATATGAATCTACGAGGTACAACGATGTACTATGCCCAAGAAGCATTCAATTTCAGTAGCGGTTACATTGCACTCATTATTCTTCTGTCACATATTTTTTGTAACGTACCAGTAAATCAATAGTACTGTCGTTGATCATGCAATTGAAATAGTATAAAGGTGGCTGTAAGTTTTTTGGACCGTGTTCATTAATCCATTGCATGTAGTTATTTGGAGTTTAACGATTTCTCGATCTAAAAATTTGGTTTCGTGGTACGGTTCGCTGAACAGACCCAGAAATAGTCGACGCGCCAGGAGTAGAAGAAACAGATGTAGAAGGCATCAAGGCACCGAAACTTCGCTTTCTTCACCGATCGTGTCAATTGTGCTTCTTGTCTTACGCAAGGTCGTCAAAGGCACACCATCTTCCTTGTCAGAACTCTGAGCAAACGTCACCTTAGCAGGAGGTCTTAGTTGAGAGCCTACAAGAAAATACATATTGTTATAATATAAAGCAGGTAACATAGGTATGCCAATGTACCCGTCGGCATTGGCTTGTAAAAAAAATGTCATAATTACTTTACCTGAAAGATTTTGTAATGTTACGAACTCTTCATCTCAGAGCCTTCTTCAGTAACATCCGCGTTGGCATTCTCAGGTGGGAAAATTGTTATTTGGTCCGGCAACAAAGTGTTTTCGTCAGCTCGCCCTAACTCGGATCGATGAGATTGAGCGCTTTTACTAATCGCGTGCAAAAATAGAAATAATCATATGATAAACCCCTATATTTACGACATTAAAAAAGTAAAAAATACCGCTGATAAATATATACCGCTAAACTAAAAAACGTTTGTTGCATATCTAGTAGCAACAAACGTACAATGCAACAATTTAACACCCAATGTACATTGGGTGTTAAATTGTTACATTGTAGCACCATTTTAACGAGCAAATGTTTAAGTGCTATCCATCTATTTCTATAATAAATTAAGAAATAGGTGTTAGTCGATCGAATTTGATGGCTCAACAATAAGTTTTTGTGTCCGTTCATACAGATAGGACCAACTGTGTTGATTTATTTTCAATGGGATAATTACTTTTATTAGGAAATGAGCCCGCAGAGCATTCTACCTTGTATAGTTAGGTAAGGATCTCTTTTACTTTACATACAGTAAAAGCCCCTTATTAACGATTTCGATATTTGCTGTTTCTGTATTACGGGATGAAAAAAAAGATCATTTTCTGTATTTGCGGCCGGAAACTTCATCCTCGGATTCAAAACTAAGGATGTAAGCGTCCTTAGTTTTGTATACAGGATGGGCAAAAAATCGTGAATCAAACGAAACAGACTGCCGGTCGCAATAATTTTGATTGAACAACAAGTGTCTCTCCTGTTTTGTTCAGAAAATCGAATAAAATCATTTAATTAATGAATTCCAAGAGATTTGCAATATACCTATCTCAAATCGTAGCTCTCAATAAGCTCTCCAATTCATACTATTGCAACAAGTACTAAAGTCACCGGAGACCGGAACTACGGCCAAATGAAAGCGTCGTAATCTCCTATATTTTGTCGAAGATTTGACTACAACAGTCACTTTTTTTTAAAAGTAGATCACGTTGAAAACATTGTGCATTTGTGCAAAGCATATAGTAAACAATCCGATCCAGACCGCGACGTCATAGAATCGACTAAGAACTGTAAAGGCTGTGTTACGGGACCCCCTTGCTAAATTAGGTTTATTATGACAAGGACAAATTTTTGGCAAAATACAGAAAAAGCCAACAAATTTTAAGTGTAGGTACTGGTTGTTTTAAAATGAAGTGAAGTCCTAATTGTAAACTACTATTTGAGATATGTTTCAATTCTGTTGGTGTTACGCCCAGAGTTCATAGAAAAATGCCCATGGTCCTTTCCACTATCTACGGTTACCTTATTAGCGGCATAATTATAGAACGAAGGAAATAAGGAGCTTTTACAGCATAAGCATTTTTATTTATTTATTCTGAAGCCAGGCTGCCAGGGTGTGCAAAATACACACATTCCCGGCGCCCATGGGTGCGAATGAATATTATACTTAATTATAAATATTGATGGTTAATTGTAGATAAAGGAAAAGCAGTAAATAGAATAAATAGAATTTACATAACATAACATAACATAACCCCTGTAGAAATTGTCAATTCAATCATTCACAACCATTAATAAGTCGTCAAGTCAATAAAAACTAAATAGTAATTGTCAACATTTGAATGCGTGATTAGATCAATGAACAAATGTAGAAATTGTCAACTTCTAATCATTACTAGTGATTAGATCAATGAGCAAACCAGGTCGAAAACCATAAAATATTGAGGATATCCTCATAAATAGCTAATAACTAGTTTGCAGCTAAGCAATCTAGATATTTATACTATGTACCTACTTATTATCTACACAACATTCCATCTAGGGATTTCTAAGGCAAGCAGAGAATTAGCTACAAATGCTCCGAGATATATTATATCAATGTAAGTAGGGTGTCTACCTAAATCTGGACTTCTGATACCACACCAGTGAAATCCTAAAAAAGTAGCAATGTAATAAGGTTAAAATAATGCAATCCAGACGAAGATCCAAAACATTCAATCGGATTATATTTTAAACAGATTAGAATTGCTTTACGGCTGAAGTTATTTTTTTTTATATGGTGTATGTTATTATATCGAGGTAGGTAGCCTATTATGCCCTATCCCCTTCCTATTTTTTTCAATTTAGTCCGCCACACAACAGGACATTGCTTTGTCACTGTAGATACCCTCTCTGTAGCTTTGTTTGCGAAATGGCCTTGGAGAGATCTTCAGTAGTAGGTACCAAGTGTCCGCGTGAGCCACTAACAAGTGAGACAAAGTTTCTTTTTGGTCAATTATGTAACGAACACTTCGTTACCCATAGACCCGCTTTCTACCAATTCGGATTGATTTTGCTAAACCATTTCGTTGTATGCAGAAAGCTCTGCATCTTTTATTAGACTTGCAATGAAAGGGATAATAAAATGATTTTGTTGTTGGTCCTTGAACATGTAAAATCCTTTTGAAAGGCAGGTGAAGTAAATACTAGAAGGTAGAGTCGGACTCGACAAATTAGGACAACCAATACCGGTTTCAGAATTGAAGCGGAGACACTATTGTATTTTTGATCAATGTAGGAGCAAAATCCTAGTGCAATGCAAATGATGCTAAGGAACACTAGGGAGGAAGGAGCACTACTTTATAAAGGGTTAAAATTATTATAATTTTGTGAGATCTGCGTTAAATAGGTCGATTATAACACACAAAACACGTGTCCGTCGACATTGATTTGTCCCGTGTGAAGATGTCGCTGCGACACTAGCTATGCAAATAATTGTGCTACATTTTATGTAGATTGGTAGTGTTGAAGGGTCAAGGGAAGTTTTGAAACCTGTCGATGCAAGTTTCACTGTTTTTTTCATGAAACTCAAGATCTCTGCCTAATAAACTTCTATTATATATTATATTCAACTTATATAATCTTAGTACCCATCATGAATATTACCTAGACGGCTAGAAAAAACACAGACGGAACAATATACCTAGCAAAAGAACTACTACCATAAATCATACTTAATATTCGCGGCAAAACGATAAGTTATTTTTTTTAAATCTTCCTGTCGAAAGCCCCGCAAATGCTAACCCTAAACCTACCGCAATGTACGAGTGGAGTTCCATTTTCGTATTGTTCCCATTCAAGTTCAAGGTCTGAAGGGTAACTGCCGCAGTGCACCCCTCTTCTAATTTGAATAAAGAGCATTATACTCCAGTTGGCTGAACGGAGGGTTGTGAGCTTGTTTTGCAAAAAGCACGTGTGCCAAAATATGTTGCGTATGGTCGTTACGTAAATTATAAAGAAAACTGTAGATTAAATAGAAACCTTTAATTAATATGAAAGGCAACGTTCCTTTGTCAATCAGTTTGTCATGCGATTTAGAATGTAACTGAAATACATATGTTTTCTCAACATCATGAAATCGAAAGACTCACAATTATTTATTTATTTATCATCTCACTGAATAGTAATACGAAATACATACACGGAGCAAACAATCGAATCATGAGCATTTCAATTCCTATAGCGTAGCCACAATTAAACGGTTGGATAAGTTTACATGCAAACGAAGCCATGGATACGGCACAGCAAAATCTAACAAGATCATGGATTAATGTGAAAGGGAAATGAAACAATTTTCCAAATGCACTCCACCACTCCGTCCTACGCAGCTATCTATGTAGGTTTGGCACGCTTCCAACCCACCCTCATAAACATTGTTTGTCAAAGTCAAAACATCTTGTTTACACCTAGAATTAAGTATCTATGGAAGCTTCGACAGAAGATAGGGTGAAGCAGTAAAAGCTAACTGGTAATAACAAATATAACATCTTTTTTACATCTGTATTGAATGAGGGTGTACCACAGGTACCACACCTCTGCCTGCCGCTCGGTATCACAGGCGTGATGTTATGGTTCTGTTGATTTAGGGATACAGTTATAAACTTTGCGAAATACCAGCTCTCCCGTTTATTTCAAATGTAGCTATTCACAATTATTTATTTTAGTATTCTGCTAAACGTCAAAAGTTAAATCAGTTAATTAGTTACATAGACTCAACATTATTTGAGTTTATGCTATATAAGTCATTCTAGACGTAGCCAGAATTTCCGTACTTAGTATCTGGTCTACTCGCAATCATAATGCTGTAATTATATTATAAATATTTGTGGAGCTGTTCATGAGCGTGGGGTTGGGCGATTGATTGATGGGTATCATATCGTTAATGGTCATGTTGAATGAGTTGGTACTCGGAATTTACCCGGTAAAATAGTGTCGCACTTATATTGCTCAATAGGTACAAAGTAAGAAATAGCTACCTAGTTACCTTATTCAGTGACCTGATAAAAAAAAAAGCGTTAATTCGTGGTAACCTCCAATTACAAAAAAAAAATGTTATTTCTGCCAAACTGTAAAGCAGTTTGTCGGCAGATGTAGCTCCCATATACATGCATTATTACCTATATTTTTGCGTAAGTACTCGAAGGTACTTTTCATCAACAACAAGAATAAACATTAACTAGAACTAAACACAAATATTTTACTTTAATATCACAAAGGCTGACTAGTAGTGAATTGAAACGTCACTACGCAATTCAAAATGCATAAACGGGGCCACCATTAACTACTGTCCCATGAAATAGAATGGATTCTTTGGGATAAACAATATCATTTTTGGCTTATGTTAATGAAATATAACAATTTACTTTATTTATCGAGTTTGGAGTAAGGGACGGGGACTACTGCGACGCAGCTCACGCAGCGTCCTGGCGTCTTGGCTTCTCGCCAATCGGTTCTATACAACGTAACTCCGTCCGTAGTGATTCTACCATGAAAATAAACGTCTATGAATAAAAGCTTACGGTTTATACGTGTTTCAGTATTCGATCGGTATTCCGTGCCGTAAACGCATTTTAGCCTTGACGGATATAAGGTGGTAGTTAATTTAACTGTGCTGGTTAGTGCGTAACGATGGCCCATCAGTTTTGGATTTCGTATCATCCTCCTACTGGTATGTTCCATTGACATTGTTTTGACCGGACTTGTTTTGTTGCGGACGATTTACATTTTGCTGAACCGTTTAGGGAACAAACATGCGTCCAGTGGAGATGAGACCCCACCGATACCTGAAGAAGAGCTTGAGCAGCAGAAACTTGAACATGAAAAGCAGCTACAGAAGGTACTTTATTTTATTACTAGACAAGTGCACATGCATGGTATTATGAAATATGAACTAAGCGTTTTCTTTCCCGCATAAGAAGGCAGGCAATTGTTTACCTTTTTGTGACATTCTCGAAGTCGATAGTAATGATGTGTTTGGGTACAGAGACAGCGTTTACAAAATTAGTTCTATGCTTGCTCATGTAGATCTGATGCTTATTCGAATGCTCATGTGATGGTCAAATATGAAGCACCATATCATAAAATGTACCAATTACCCATGTTTGCATGCTATAAATGATTAGATTAGAATGATGGTAAGCATTTAGTGAGTCATTCTACAGTATGTAAATACTTACTGCGTCGTTAGAAGTGTCTGGAAACAAACAAACAGTCTAGCTGTAGTCTATAATTTGTTAGTTATGCTGACTTCGTGTGTAAAGCTGTTTCTGTGCTACTTTCTTCTGTATCTACCTACACATTGATGAAACATTCTAGGAGAAGGAGTGTCAAGCTAGAGAAGCTGAGGAAATCAGGCAGCTCGACATTAAGCTCCTCCACCAAAGAGCTATTGAAGCTGAGGAGGACAAGAAGCGAGAGGTAGGGAACACAACAACAGACATCCGTAATATAATAACAATCAGCCCAGCTTTGTGATGGTAGTGCGATCTCAAAGTCAAAATAACAAATGATTGCCTGCAATGAATGTAACAGGCATTCAACACAGTTTAAAGGTATACTCAAAACTTTCATGTTTCCCGTGAACTAATGATTAAAAAGAAATTAACCGTTTCTTTGCGGGCCAGTTTTGTCTAATTATTTCGAAGAAAAATATATTGTCTCCAAAGCTATTCGAAAGTATGAGTCTCCTAGACATTTATATTAATAAAAAAATGTCTTTAGAAACATAATACAGGCTGTAATTGAAATAGGTATTCTGAAATTCGTTTTTTTTCTAAGAAGGTTGGTTATTGAACCCAAAAATATTTTTGATTGATTAGAACAAGTTGGACACCAAAAAGTTCGAATATTTTTACTTATTTCAGTTACACCTTGCTTGCCCCTATAAGTACTGTATTTTTTAAACCGTAGGAACGGTCTATTACGGTTTTCTTTTAAGAATTCTGAAGTAGACTTATAATAATAGACGCTCTATGTCCAGTTTCTAATCCGAGTATTTGATATAAAATTACTTAAACCGTAGTTAAGATGTTTCCCTCAGACTATATATATGGTAATGTAGCACTGGTAATTAAAATTTAAAACGTAAGTAGGTAGGTAAGTCTTCTTTTAAATTGCAATAACTTCAACTTATTCTATAACTTATTTTGTCAGACAAATAATAATTTGCCAGCTTGTAAATAGTCAGTTATGGTTGTTCTGTACCTGGCCTTCTCCTAGGTGTTCTGTAGAGAGCGCCTGGTGATTTGTTTAGGCAACCCCGCCGTTTGCGCCCTCGGGGGTAGGACGGAGGGGCCCCTGAAACTGTTTAAGAAACAAGTTAATATTTATTTGACCAACTATTTTGTTCATCTCAGCGTTCTTCTCCCCAATTGTGAGGACAAAATGGAAGCTAACGTTGTACCAATTAGAGTTTGGCTCTAAATGTGGTAAAAAAAATCATAGTAGTAAATATGATTTTAATATAATTTTTTTGTTGGATGAGATAATTCAATAGGAACACGTAAATAAACAACTAAATTCAAGCACAAAAATGATAACCTTTTACCTATATTAAAGCAATTAACCTAAATGTTATCGAACTTGCTTTCAGCAGATTACACAAACTTCAGCACTATATAGGTACTTACAGAGGTTTATTATGCGACTACGCTCAACAACCACTTGTTGAGCAATCCACATTATATATTCAGTATATTAGCATAATATTAAACTTTCAACAACACAAGTTTATATTGTACATAAGTTAAAAACCATTTATAAATGTTTATAGGATGAAAAATATAGGACTGACATAAACGAGATTAAAACTTTTAAGCTGCATCTTGGATTAGTGGTTTAAGCAGCATTAGTAGGTACAAAACTAATCGGGGTCATTCCAAAGTAGGATTATGTTTCAGTAGCTGCCTGCACATTGGAATTGGTTCAGTAAATTTATTGTTCAGGCTCCTAACTGTTTAGATCTTTGTTTTATATGCCTTCATAACTATGCTTATGCTGTTAGACAAGTACCTAAGTAAAACATCTGCGCTTTCAAACTAATAACTAATTGAAAATTCAATGCTTTTTTTAAACTAACATGTTTTAGGTTAGATTGTAAGATGAAACAGTCTATTAAAATCAGGTTAGTATTGAATACAAGAAAATTTCAATAAATAACTAAAGTGTGAGGTACTTACTTGTCGTATCTGTAGTCTCATCCGGTGTTAGCACAGTTGGTACATACGGTATGGGTTTCCCATCGATGCCTCTCCCTGCAAAGAGTACGTACACTTCCAAACAAGCAGATAATTCAGATCTCAATGAGGGGTCATGTTTACAGTAATTGATGACAATACTATTAAATTCAGGTGAGTAGGTAATACACGGTAGAATTAAGTGAACTAATGTAAGAATATGTTATGTAATATGTTATGTGATGTACTTACAAGTCATGTGCCGCATATATGATGTTTGTACAGATTGCAGAGGCTGTGGAGGGTCTTCGTAGGATGAATACGTCTTGGTCGCACCACCGCTTGTGTGATCTGCAGCGACAGGCTGCAAGGCTGCGTCACAGCCGTCCATCCATACCAGACACCACAAAACACCCCAGAGTAAGTTCCGCCAACTGTGCCTATTAATAGAATATTTTATTGATTCATCTACCTAGTTTTAAAGCTCATGCGCGTGAAGTGCAACGCAAAATATGGCTATCTCAGGTTCATCAACTCGTCTTGTTTGACATAATTGCGCAAAGGACTGCGTAAAGACAATAAATCATAACTTATTATGTAAACACCTGTGACCATGTATGTGTGTCATTTTCCACAGAAGTTATAATCTACCTATAAAATAATTTTTAAATAAACAAAAAGGTTTTGATTGACGCACAGTTTTTGACAGTGGTCAAAACTTTAAATTTTAAACAAAATAAATTGCTTTGGGGGCTGTAAAAATAGAAGTCAACCAAAAACATACACGAAGCATCTTCTGAATGTGATTTTACAAAGGCGTGCTTTTATTATTAAATGATTAGGACGGTTTTAAATGTTAGCATGGCCATGAAAATGATATTCTGTATTTTATTAATAATATAATTTATTATTCTCCAAGTTTTCAGTACCGATAAATTGGCCTGGTTTTAATTAAGTCCTTTTGAGGTCATTTTTTATTGCAATGTAAGAAAACACAAGCAACAATACTATCTAATATTTGTTTAAAAGTAAAAAAAAAAAAACGAATTTTTAGTTTTTTTGCAAACACTGAACTCACTTTTTCACTTATGTTTGATATTCTAAAGAGATACAAGCTACGTGTTGCATGATGGCTTGCGCTGCCTGATCTAGAAGTGGGACTAAGACGACCTATATAACTTGTTAGGAGGTGGGGGCTGTTGTGTCCTACGCCGCCAACGAGAGGCTCATATTTTATGCGACATAAAGGACATTTACATGATTTTCATGCGGGAACATGAACTTTTAATGTATTTACTTTATTTCTGAATAATTTAACCGGACATAGTACCGTCGATGTTGGCGGGAATCGTAGTGTCGTTAAAAACTTTATCGTCAACTTAAGTTTGCTGGTGCTGGTTATTTTAATGCTTAAGAGGGTAAGACTAGAGGTTGCGGGTTCGGATCCCGTTCTTATTAAAACAAGATGTGAGGGTACGAAAAGAAAATTGAAAACAATTCGAAAAAGTTGGTCTAGGAGTTAGTGCTAGTGAGATTTGGGTTTGTAAACGCACCAGAAAAACACGGTAATGTTATTCAATTACATGCATCTTTTTAAGAACACATTTTGGCATGCAGTAAAGAAATTTGTGACTTACGAGTTTAAAACCGGACTGGTCGATCTCTCAATAACCATTTCTTGACCGCGGTGCCTATTCGTGTAACGTCATGTTGCCAATGTTTATCTCTGACTCTACATATTTTAAATGTTCATACACTAAAACAACACAAACGTACGATTCGGTTTAGTAATCACACGTACGAACGAACTAGTTAAACAAGGGAATGCAATTTGAATTCGCGACTAACTACGTGTTGATAGCTTCCGCACCATTTTCTAGATATAACTATTTTTGCGGCAGTGTGCGGGACGTGAAATATGGCGGACTACGTTTAAACGTTTAAACTTATACAATCTCAATATCTGTCGGTTCCGGGATAGAATCAATAAACTGCACCTCTCATTCCCACAATCTAGGCACTCTGTCTAGTGCTCATGACATAAATTACAGAGTACTGACACATGCGCGAATATATTGACCTATAAAAATTGCATGGATAGCTGCCGGGGCGGCTGGGAGAAGAGAAACTGTGCAATAGATGCAACACGGTCCTAGCTGCAACAAGTCGGCTTGGGAGCGCGGTCCGAGTGTCTGAGATATTAAAATTTTGCACTAAATTGACTGAAATGGGGTTTTGTGTTAATCATTCAAGTGTTTTCATGTGTTAATAATTAAATTTGGGGAAATTCGTAAAAAATCGGGAAAATCGGCGACAACTAGGGCGGCGCCCAACACGCCCTTTGGAACAAAGGCCCTAGCCGCTGGCCGCGTTCGGTCTACAACTCCAATAAGTTAATATTTCTTATGACTTTTACAAAACTGGGAACAGATGTGTGGTGATTTAAAGTGAATTCAAATATATTGGACAATTTTCCCGAGCAGAGTATGTTGAAGAAATCTTGCAGTACGCAGCTCACAAAGCCTGAATCGAGCCAGAGTTTCGACGACCCAGAGGGCATCATCTTAAACTTCAGCCGATTTGGACCTTGCCGAGGTAAGCCACACCTTGCTCTAAAAATATATTCCAAGACAAAGGAGGGACCATTTTTTTTTAAGATAACGGCGATGTGGAGCGTTGATGTCTAATACTAAGCAAATATATCGGTGAATTTTCCTGTTTTTTTTTAGTTTCTTTGTTCATCTTTATTCCCCAGCCCTTTTCCCAATTAATTTGGGGTCGGCGCAGCATGTCTTCTTCTTCTATACTTCTCTATTTCTCGCCACTCTCTTCTTTCTAGCCATATCATCGTTTCATTGTTTTAGTATATGACTACTAAACTTTATGAGCAGGTTAATGTGTCAAAGTGTCCATTCCCTTAGCTCGGCCTTGGTAAGACGATAACCCTTACGAGCGGTTTAATGGGTTTTTCACACCACTAGCCGCGTGACGACATGCTGCCTACGTCATGCGTTTCATTCATTCGAGTTCATTCATATAACACGAGTATCGTAGTAGCACGTGTTAAGTACGGCAGGGTAGGTAGGTCGCCAATCTTTTCCGACTTATTTTTTTTTGCTGTTAGCTGTTGCCCGCGACGTTCGTTCGTGTGAAGTTATTATAAAAAATATTACTTCTCTTTTTAAATCGGATTTTATTAACAATTTAAAGGGTTTTCATTTTTTTTTAACGGAACCCTAATAATTCTTCAAAAATAAAAGTAATGTATACTAGACCTTATAAAATCGCCTATATGACAATAAGGCCGGCCAAAATCGGTCCATTCGTTCGGAGATTATCCGGAACAAACAGAAAGGCAAACAAAAATAAAAAAAGAATGCTTTTTTGTTATAAGTGCCGTATAAATTGCACATGCATTCAGTAAAAAGCTGTTATTTTGATATTACAAACAGATCCTTCAATTTTATTTATTTGTATAGAGTATAGATGACTCGATCGCTTTTTTTTGTTGGCAGATGAGTCATTGGACAGCGATGGCGGTGAACCATCAGGTCATACCATTACAGTCAACGCGGAGTGCAACGTCATCCCACGGGCGTTCCGTGACTCCACATATGATATTAGTTCAAATGCAGATGATGAGATACACCGTCCAGCCTCTTGTTATGGGTAAGTGGAGGTGCACACCCTTGCTAATGCCGTTGCCGAATGTTCTATGGTGACAAGTTCACACACACGGTTTTGTACGCTTTTGCTCTGGCAAAACAAAGTGTGTGAAATGTTCAAAGAATATCTCGGTATCTGCTTAGGAAGTGGGATTAGTCTTGCAGGTACCTATCATCTTCAAGTTCTCGTGGCAATGGCAGGCTTGACCCGGTAATCGATCGATTGGTTGATCGGTAATGGAATCATACAGAATGGTAGGTAATGGGGTGGGCTGGACTCACAGATCATTGACCTTTGTTAAAAAGCTTCAATCGAGTCGCTCCTTCTACCAGAGGACCGGCGAAAGCTGCCTTTGGCCGTCGACATGACCGTATTATTTGATTAGAAAACTGCTAAGGAGACATATTCAAAGCAGTGTAATATCTAGTACTTTTAATGATAATAATGTCATCATATCTCTCCTATCCTACCAAACTCATCTGCCTGGCCTTTTCCCAACTATATTGGGGTCGGCTTCCAGTCTAACCGGATGCAGCTGAATACCAGTATTTTACATGGAGCGACTGCCTATCTGACCTCCACAACCCAGTTAGTACTGGGTAATACGATACCTCTTGGTAAGACTGGTTGTCAGACTTTTTGGGCCACTGACTACCTAACGACTGTCAAAGATCTACAAATGACAGCCGGGACCAACAGCTTAACGTGCTTTCCGAGGCACGGAGGAAACTCGGTATGTAATGGGCGGTCACCCATCCACAGACCAACCTAAGCAAGCACGGCTTAACCAAAAGATCGACCCGAGCGGCTGTTATTATTTAGCCACGAGCTCCTTGTTTTATTTGTTCAAATCTAATCACCTGCAAAATAAAAATGGGTGACCAGTACAGTTGGTCTAAGACACGCAAAATTTCACGTATCTATTAAATTCGTTCCTACTTATGAACCCATGTGCGGCCACACCTAGCGCTCTTTGTGAGCACGCTGCAACATCAGTACCTCCCCCTGCGGCCGGGCAGTCTAGATCGATCTAGCTGACTGCACGTGGCATGAGAGTTATGTAATGCACTGATTGTACCGATACTTAGAGGCAGCAAAGTAGATCTAATTGGACAGCATAGGAATCAAATATAATATTTCAGAAATTTTCGAGTATAATATTATTAGGAATAAACAAATAGTTATAATGGCGGCCGGGCTTGAATCTAGAAATAGGTCAGATCGGTGAGGGTGCAACGCGCAGGCGCGAGCGGGCTAGGGGTCGCGGGGCGTCGCGGGTGTAAAAGGGGGGGCGCGTGGCCGCGGGGCGGGGCGCCCGGCGCCCGGCACCCCGTGCGCCATGGTCGCGCTCCCCGCACCCGCAGTACAGTACGCTAGGTTCGCAGTATATTTGACGTCGTGTCGCACCGCAACATCAGATGTTGAGTACGTAGAACCTCCAGGCAACCCTGGTGAGTGCGACACTCCTGGTGCAAACGGATCAGTTTCGCGATCACTAAACTACAGTTTTGCGTTCCTACTGTTTCTTTACGTTAAACGCGATTATAGTTCTACGCTTAGAGGTTATTTCGACGTGGATCACTCAACTTTGTGTACCCTTAGCTGACTAGATGTTAGCGTAGGGCTTGCATGCGTCTCTGTGTCTACTTTCCTTAAGTGTGTTACTTAACTAAACCCGCCGTATCCTATCCTTGTTGGGTTGAACTCTGTGGGGTTGTTTCTGTGTGGGTCGGAGTGCGGAGGCGTATGAACGTTTCGTTACAGATAAGATGTTTGTAGGGAGATAAGATGCCGTTGCTAAGCGTAGGAGCAGAATGAGGCGTCACGAGATGCAATGCAAGGGGGCCGAGGTTGGCGGCGCCAAGGAAGGCTCGCAGATGTCTCGCAGCGAGTCCACCATCAGCCGGTGCACCCCGCACACGCCCCTGGGCCCGCCGGACAGCGTCAGCGTCGACTCCAACCCCATGCCCACCATCTATCGGTAACTGTATGCTCAGACACCGCCGAGCAGGGAGAAGACGTACCGCTACAGCCACCAGCGCCTGCATGACTACATTGCGCTGAGGGAACACTCGCATGACTTGCCGACTACGACCACAGTACCATTATGCCTAACGCGATTCAGCCGTCGCGTTTGCAGTAGTCATCGACACTGTTATGTCTTCTCCCACTGGCAGATAAAGCTGAGACCGCACTACGCAGCATCGCGCACCGCGATCTTCGCATGCGAGTAGGTATCACGGAAAGCTTTTATCTTAGACGGTGATACAATTACAACGTTACGTAACCGTCAGAGACCGATGGTGTTCCTGTAGCTAGTTGTGAGTTGTCGCCGCCTAAGACTTGAGCGGCGATAGTTTTACGATCGCTTGGCTTGCCTCATGCTGATGGAGGAGACAGTTGGCCGACCCGCGACTCACAGGTACGGTGATATACAATATTATTGCGTCACATTGTCTCTTCACCACCTTGCCTTACACCTACTTCCTTGCTTTCAATATAATCCTAGTGTTTTCTACTATTTGTTTACTTCGTCCTTTTTAGTTACGATATTTTTTTATAGATCAATCGTTTAGGTTCTAAGGTGTAAAGATATTTTAAATTACGCGATCACGAACTATCATTACGTCTTTAGGTTTTTCATGCATGTAACAGTAATTTCGTAAGAAGTAACATAGAAGATTGTCAATTTTAATTTTATGTAAATATATTTGATTAACTCATTAAGCAATTCAGAAAAATAGAAATCACGCAGTACGTCGACGAATTGCTGCCATTATCATAGCTTTAGAACATGGACATGCTTTAGATCAGACTCATTTTGATATTAGCTATTTAGTAAATCCACCTTCGCTTAATGTAGGTATATTTAATGATCTGTAGTGACCCTTAGTTAGAAACCTTGTATAAATTATGTAGATAAATCATCAACATTTATCTCGCACTGAAGATTAAAGACCAAATATAAAACTAACTAAACTGAGTTAAAGAAGCGTTTTTCTTTTTTTTAATGAACGTTACCCCACTCTAGGAATTTCTCCTGTATCTTGTGTGCGTTTACAAACATTTAAACTGACATACATAGACAGCCAGACCCGGAAAAACTACCTGTAGGCCATAAATAATTTATTCTGTGCGGAAATCGAACCCGCGACATCGCGCAGCGCAGCAGTCATTTGTTCAGCGTGAATAAAACATATTATATAGGTATTTAGATACATAGATGTAAACAAATACGTCACGTTAAAAATATAAATAAGACAAGAAAAAGTAGGGCCGTTATCCAACCGATCTGCGATGATAATGTATTGAGATAAAACGCCAGTCAACGTTAAAAAAATATCACAGAATATAGGTTATAAGTCACAATAGCGTCATGAACTGGTTTCTATTTCTCTTATTCAATAAGACGGAGAATATATATATATATATACTCTCAGCAATTGTAGACAAAGTAATAGATAGATGCTGGCGAAATATAAATGACAAAATTTCGACAGATTCAAACTTTCTTAGCTCTTCTGTGGTGTTATTTATAAAACACCGCCACACTTTCAATAAAAAAACAAAATTAGTTGTGTAATATTGTTACACCAGGAAGGTCGAGGAGGAAGCCGCCAAAATATTATAAAGTGTTTCTGAACACGACGTAAATCTTTAAAATTATCACGTATTTCATCAAAATCACAATAAACTGAAGTTGGCGACAAAACTAATTATAAAATGTTTATATTTGTTTAGGTGTCGGGCACCCATTGCGTCACTGGATTGTATGGACGACTTCAGTGCGCATTCACAACAGATGTTGGATCAAGGTAAGTTCATTGTATACACGAATTCCTAAAATATTTTTACATTAATAATCGACGGATAAATGTTAAATCTTTTGATATAAAATTGGAGATAATGTTAAACGTAACTTACTTGGTGTGCTATCCTGAAGTGGTCGGTCGTGCGCACAGGCTAGGCGTACTCGCTTACGATACACCCAGAGCTCGTCGATTTCTTATTCAACTACCGTCTCTTTCATAATAAAAAAATCTTCTCGATATTTCTAGAATAGTATTACTTGTATTTTCCTTGTATTTTACATAAAATATTCAGCCCGTTGACATATGACTCTGAGAAGACTCAAATATATATCATACTGATTATCAACCTACGGACGAAGTGTTCCGTAGTAAAAAAAAACATGATAAAGATTGTAAACTTTCTTGGCTCGAAAACTAAAACAAAATCTCGGATTCTCGATTGTTTGCATGTCTTTTTATTTTATGATATACTGATAGCTGTGCGTTGAAATGCACCTTTTCCTACCTTACCTACCTACCCCGCCTACCTACCTACCCTACCTACCTACCCTACCTACCTACCTACCTACCTACCTACCTACCTACCAACCCTACCTACCCTACCTACCTACCCTACCTACCTGCCCTACCTACCTACCCTGCCTACCTACTCTATCTACCTATCCTACCTTACCTACCTACCTTACCTACCTACCCTACCTACCTACCCTGCCTACCTACCTACCTACCTACCCTGCCTACCTACTCTATCTACCTATCCTACCCTGCCTACCTACTCTATCTACCTATCCTACCCTACCTACCTACCCTGACTACCTACTCTATCTACCTATCCTACCTTACCTACCTACCCTGCCTACCTACCTACCTACCCTGCCTACCTACTCTATCTACCTATCCTACCCTGCCTACCTACTCTATCTACCTATCCTACCCTACCTACCTACCCTGCCTACCTACTCTATCTACCTGTCCTACCCTACCTAACCTACCCTGCCTACCTACTCTATCTACCTATCCTATTCTACCTACCTACCCTAAACTACCTACCTACCTATGTACCTGCCCTACCTACCTACCTACTCTACCTACCAAAAAAAACCTACCTTAAAATTATCGCTGTCCCATACATTTGGGTCGAGTAGGTATTGAAATTTTGTATGACACAGCTGATAATTTTTTCGCACTTACGATATTGGACCCATGGAGGAAGTTGTTCAGTTTGATGGTCTGTAGCATATCCTTTCATATGACTGTACCCTTTCTGTATCACCCTATGTATGTATAGATAGAAGACAGATACAGGTTTAACTTTTTTATGAAGCATCTAGGTACTTTTATACAAATTTAAGCATTTTTGACGCATCAAAGCCAATACCATCACAAATGACAATATAATATTTGATAATTTTGAAAGCAAATTATAATTCAGTTAGCACCATAGGACGTAGACAAAATCTGGATTTTCACATTTATTTCCGTAGAAATAGGAAATTTCGCTATACTATTGAATTGCGAGTTACTGGGTAAATCAATAGAGTTTTGGAATACAGAGCCCGACAATCGATTTCAAAAAGTAAGAAAAAAATTATACAATCGCTGGAGAGTATTTTGGAATATCTCAAGCTCATGATGGCCTTTTGTATGCAGCTGGTGAAATAAATGTGGCGCGGCAAGTGTCGACTTATGTGGGGAATCACACCACCATGCCATCGGTGGTGACCCCAGGACTACGCTACAAGAACTTAGGGAAGTCCGGCCTGAGGGTGCCTAACATCGGCCTAGGAATATGGGCCATGATGAACGAAGAATGCACTGAAGACGTCATTATGACAGCCCTGGACAATGGAATCAATCTCTTTGATTTATCAGAAGCACATTGTGGTTAGATCATTTAAAATTTTAATGATGAAGGTGTCGCAGATTCATCTCGTGAGTAGTTACATCGTACCACTTTTAGGTGATTTAATACTTTCTACCTGACTCTTCTTACGGACTCGAACGGTGTCATTTCAATAGATTTTTACTATAACTTCTTAGTAGTTGCGCTAGCGCAGCTTTCATTTAGAGGTTCTCTTGTGATCAATACTTTTATAAATTCAGGATTAAAAATAATTTATTTCATGTTAATAAACCTAACCTACCAAATAAAAGGTTTAAAAAATGACTAGTAATTGAAATAAAATAAATTAACGATCGTACCTAATCCCGGGATGTTTATCTGCCATCGCTAAATTCGCATTTGCTGTTTGTTTTCGGAGGTAAACAATAAAATGTATCATTTAATAGCGAAAGGGGAGGCAGAACTTGGCAAGATCTTAAAGAAACGTAGCGTACGGAGGACTAGCATCATTATCACCACTAAAATATACTGGAGCACCAAGTAAGCTCTAGCTTTAGTTACATTCCACACCTCTACTGTATTGTTTCCTTTCATAGAACATAGACTGTTTAACTGCACGATTTACAACATAGATGTTTGTCAATTAATTTTCTAGATGTTCAACGTGGAATGAGGACTTAAAATGTAGTGAGACTTCTATACATTGATGTTTTTGGGCTAGATGTGTATTAGCAAAATCGATCACGTATGACTAATCGATTCCTTTGCATTTTTTGATTTAGATGTTATAGCCTGCTGACATCTCTTCTGTCTTAGAGGATTTCCTGGTTTCCTATCTCAGCATATTGATGTTGTGGCCCTGTATTTACTAATATACCCTGTTACATTTTTAGTATAGCATCCAAGGAGTAACTGTATTTTTTGTACAATGTAAAGATGAGTGGTGTAAGCTTTGACTTTGCTGTTAGGGTATACTTGCTGCCTCCACACCGACACACCGTCGCTTCACTCGATGTGCTTCCCGCTCGCTAATTGCTAACATACTGTAAACTCTTCATTTACTAGGTTTGCTCATACTAATAACAGGTCAGATGAGAGAGGCCTCTCTCGTAAACACATTGTTGAGAGTGTTAAGGCGTCTCTGGCGCGGCTGCAAGTTGAATATATTGATGTAGTGCTTCTGCACAAAGTGGACCCTGTATGCCCGATGGAAGGTCAGTTCATATATCAATGACTTTCTATTTTATTGCTATTGAGAGTGTACAGTTACTGAAAATGTAGCACTTCAACAGAACTCGTACGTGCAATGAATTTCGTGATAAATCAAGGATGGGTCATGTACTGGGGAACTGCTCGCTGGTCCCCAGCGGAGGTACGAAATATCTGATTAAATTGATTTTTGTCGCCAATTAAAGAAACCCTATGTAGTGACACTTGGCCGTTTATTTCGTAGATCATGGATGCATACAGCAACTGTAGACAGTTCAACTGCATCACGCCGATAGTTGAGCAAACAGAATACCACATGTTCTGCAGGGAAAAGGCCGAGCTCTACATGCCTGAATTGTATCACAAAATCGGTGTCGGTAGGTAACTACGAATGTATATACTGAATGTTTATCTTATATAAATTGGTATTGTGAATACTAATACATACATTGTGGTTACTAGGTACGATGGCATGGTCTGCCATCACAACGGGGAAGGGACTCGGCCGTGAAGAAATAACAGGCCTATTCGCTAAATCACGATTCAACAGAAAATATAGCACCTTCAGCTGGTGCGAAGAGGATCTCGCAGTTCCTGAGGTAGCAGTCCCTAATACATTATATATTCAAGGGTCACGGATTGATAAACATTAAGCTAAATATAATGCTTGTTACAGTTGCGGCTCTCCGGCAGTAAGGAACAAGTGACCGGAGAAGAACCACGCACTTATGGAGATAAACTTCGTGATCTCTCCAATTTGGCAAATACATTGAGTGTGTATTATTCTTCAATACTTCTTATACAGTACAGCCCAATATTATTCTTTTCAATCTATGCATTTGTTTGAAAACAGATTGCACTATGGGCCAATTGGCCGTGGCTTGGTGCCTGAAGAATGAGTCGGTTAACTGTCTCCTGCTCGGTGCGACCAGCGTTGAACAATTCAAAGAGAACATTCACGCACTACAGGTACTGTCAATTCAATTAGGAGTTAACTTGTGTCGTGTAATAGGTGCATCACATATAAATCCTTTCATCTGTTAGCAGATCGTCCCGCAGCTGACCCCGGTAGTTATGGTTGAGATTGAGCGCCTGCTGGCAAACAAGCCGCAACGTCCGCCCATGGTATCGACACTAGCTATGCGCAATCAACAGAACAGTAATACCGTCCGGGTAGACATGACGTGAGTACCTCAAGGAAACTTCTTGTTTGTTGAATCTTGTTTTTTTCAGGTGTTATGTAAAGTAAAGCCTCGAATTCGTGGTTTTGTTTCCTACGAATACGGACATACTCACACATACTCACACGTCCTCTTACCCAACAGGGGCGCCACCACGTCGGGGACTGGCTCGCCGAAGCCTGAAGGCGAGATCGCGGAGGCCGAGGCCTCCACCCCCGGTAAGGAGCCCGGACGAGGCTTCTGTGAGATTCAGTGACCGTGGTGGCGCGGAAGCACTGACTCTGCTTCCAAATCTAGTAGATCAAGGGTAAGCTTACTTGCCAACAGTATCTTTGACTATGTTTTTTTCAATTTGGCTGTGAGTATTCTGCAATGATCTCCTTGTATCAACAGGAATCTCTTAAGGACAAGGAAAAAGAAAAGGATTCCAAACCAAAATTCTTCTTAAACAACGCCGGAGAAGTCATCAAACGTACTGGTATGTACCACATTCAGAAGTCTTTCAACTGTAAAAGTAAGTTCCAGATGAACTGAAGTCTTTTATTTTGTTTGTTTAGAGCAAGACGGAGTATCCACTGATGTCGTGATATCAGTGTCATCATTGAAAGGTAAGCAACCAGCTAGCGGTGGCAGCAAGGTGAAGAAGTCCAAGTCTGACCAGGCGCGTCCGCGGTCTTCTTCCATGCAAAGGTCGTCCTCAGGACAGTTGTCCATGGGCAGAGACCGCAGGAAATCGCGTCTGGACTTGAACTCGCCAGCTGAACCGTAATTTTTATTGCATACAAACGTAGGAGTACATGTAATAAACCAATACCTGTGTACGCCCATACGAACACGATACGTCGCCAGACGTATCTGGAAACGTGTAGAAATAAATGTCATTGAGAAGTTCCAGGGGCTCAATATATTAAAGGTTTGTGGCGTAGTAGTGTTACAGCAGCCCCTGGCGCTTAACTCGACGGTACACTTATTTCTACATCGACTGATAATGCAAACATCCTACTACCGCACGAAGTAACTTCCCACACTGTCTTGCTCTAGTTAGGTTCTAATGATTAGTCATTTGTGCTCAGAATGGCCTCATTAACAAGTTAACAAAATTTTAAGTAATGTCAAATTATTGATCACATCTGCTCTACAGGTAAAGCAAAGGCATCAAGTTAAAGTAAAAGGACTTTAAGTGATTGAGAAAGTCTGTGATGGTAGAGATAAATGGAAAGTATTTCTTATGCAAGTAGGTGGATGACATCCTGTATCATGTATAATGAAGTGTGTATTTGTAATACTCTGGTAGATGTAATTGGCACTTGATATCTTAGTAATAGTGTAAAATTGTCAACTAATGTAATGCATGCGTAGGGATATTCGTTGAGAACTAGCAAGTAGCATTAGGTAGGTAGGATAAAGATGACATGGTCTGGTCAGCAGACACGTCTGGCACAATGCTGATACCTGTATCATTAGCTAATAGCTGATTACTTACACAGAGGCTGCACATGTAGCGAGTACTCTTCTCTGTAGTGTAGTATGGTAATAAGAGTAGAAACTTTCAAATTGTTTAATACGATTTATATGGAAATCATGGGCTCCCAATTACAGACGGAAATGTTAAGATCCGGGTGGAACTTATCGAGTTTGGTTCTAAACTATCTTGTGAAGCGTTTTCTCCTAAAATCGAATTATCTTAGCTGATTCCTTTGAATACTGATAGAAGTTGAGTCTATTAAAATTAATACACCGATGTTTTTCTTAAAATTTAGCTTCCACAGATCCGCATTTTACTAAAGTTGGTAGTCTGGCTTAAACATAGTCTTAGCGTTTATGATCTGCAGACACTCCTTCATGAATATAGATATTAACTAACGAAATATAAAATTAACTGAAAAAAAAACTAATAAATTTGATCATTAAAATTAGGCTGTACGATTCATATACTCGTAGTAATAGTTTCCACGTAAGGTACTAGAAATAGTATTCATTAACATAGCGTTACGTCGACCAAGTGTCAGGGTTCGTTGTCATCACGGTACGAATAATGATAATGTAGAAACGACATGTGAATGATCTATATGACTGAGTGC
This sequence comes from Noctua janthe, assembly GCA_910589295.1. Taxonomy (NCBI): domain Eukaryota; kingdom Metazoa; phylum Arthropoda; class Insecta; order Lepidoptera; family Noctuidae; genus Noctua; species Noctua janthe. Next base: position 13,413,664 of record OU342552.1, read on the forward strand.
GATTCGGATGGTCGTTGTCGTCGCGACACTGATTTCGACATATAATCGGTCTCCATTGTAATCCTTTTAACATCAAATGACATCGCTTCAATTGGGCGTTGCTAGATAGCTACTTGTTACCAGGTTGTCTGGATTAGTACGATACATAGGGTCGCCAATTCACAATTAGTCTAAACTGATAGTCGCAGTTTGTATTTTAACATAAACGAGATTCATACAAAATTCTAAAAATGAAATAAAAAATGAAAATAAAACAACAAAATTGTCAAGGACCTATCTGCGATTATTTTCACAATTCTTGTTTTATTTACGAATTTAACGTTCTTAATTTTCAACACTGATTTGGTGGATAATTTTCTGAAAACTCTTGAAGGAATGGAGTACCATTAAAATAAAATATTAGCACCTTAAACTGTAATTCTATCTCGTAAAGTCAGCCATCATACTCATGTCCGCCGTCAAGCTCCGTTGCTGGGCCGGCTTATAGGTTTAAAGAGAAGCACATGAGACATTCCAGCCTTAAATTGTGCCTGAGGTGGCAGAGCATCCATATGCTCTGCCTCTCAAATCAGATGTACTCGTGCGGCTGTTTCAACTCACCATCAGGAAGCCCGCGACCACTCGTATGCCACCCAATAAAAAAAATATATATTTATTTAAACTTCATGTACATCGTGATACATAGGCGGACTTAATGCCACAAGGCATTCTCTACCAGTCAACCAAGTCCATACCAGTCAATATTCTTATATATATATATTCTCGAAGACTTCGTTCTTTTACCTATTTATTAAATTGCGTCTCCAATTCTAGCTGTTTTTTTAATATTTCTTTATCTTCTGTGAAAAAATATTATTATTACAAGGATTGTAATAATTGATTTTGAATCATATTGGATAGGTCCGTAAAGCTTATATCTGAAAACTATTGTTCTCTTGACTTAATATAATAGGCACTCGCCTAGCTACTTAGCCTTAGTATAATGTTAATTTTTTTATATTTAGCATTCATCCAAACACGTTAGTAGGTAACTAACTGTCCCTGATTTATCTCATGAGATAGGGTTTGTAAAATATAATTGGCAGTGTTAGCACCGGGTAGCCATAGATCCTCAGATTCGTTTTAGATTTACTTAGCATAATATTTAATATAGTATTCGTCTATTAGGTTAAGGTGTACATATTCCGCATTAATATGCGATGAGGCTTTGTAGACATTGATCCGAAGTCGACCTTGGTTAAGTAGTCTGTAATTAAAATAATTAAGGCAGAAGTAGTATTTAAACAAAGAACATAAATTTTTGACATCAACCACAATTTGGTCCGTTCGCGTTAATATAAATGAAATAAATTAATACAAAAGCATTTTCCTCCCATACTTATAAGTTAAGAGTTGTACATGTAAAAAGCACGGAACCCACAAATAGTGATGATTACTTTTATATGGTATAGTAGATAATGCATGGAAGTGCATAAGTTCACAGCATAAGTTCTGAAAAGAACGGAGCCTGACATATGAATGCAATTAAACAGAAGCACAGATAAAATAACATCGCAAGTAAGGCGTGCATCACACAATCATAAGTAAAAGAACTATATATCTGATGCTGTGACCAAATCCAACAATCTAGCACGTAATGTTGGGTGTAGAAGTGAGCAACAATAGAAAGGTGAGCGAAAATCTAAGGGACGATACAGTAGGAGTCATTCAACCGTAATGGTGATCAAACATCTTAGGTACCGTACAGTAGGAGTCGTTCAGCCGTAACGGTGAACAAACGTCTAAGGGAAGGTACAGTAGGAGTCGTTCAGCCGTAATGGTGAGCAAACATTTAAGGGAAGGTACAATAGAAGCCGTTCAGCCGTAACGGTGAGCAAACATCTAAGGGAAGGTACAGTAGGAGCCGTTCAGCCGTAACGGTGAGCAAACATCTAAGGGAAGGTACAGTAGGAGTCGTTCAGCCGTAACGGTGAGCAAACGTCTAAGGGAAGGAACAATAGGAGTCGTTCAGCCGTAACGGTGAGCAAACATCTAAGGGAAGGTACAGTAGGAGTCGTTCAGCCGTAACGGTGAGCAAACATCTAAGGGAAGGTACAGTAGGAGTCGTTCAGCCGTAACGGTGAACAAACATCTAAGGGAAGGTACAGTAGGAGCCGTTCAGCCGTAACGGTGAGCAAACATCTAAGGGAAGGTACAGTAGGAGCCGTTCAGCCGTAACGGTGAACAAACATCTCTGGGAAGGTACAGTAGGAGTCGTTCCACCGTAACAGTGAGCAAACATCTAAGGGAAGGTACAGTAGGAACCGTTCAGCCGTAACAGTGAGCAAACATCTTTGGTAAGGTAGAGTAGGAGTCACTCAACCAAAACGGTGAGCCAAATTCTTATGTAAGGTACAGTAGGAGTCGTTCAACCGTAACGGTGAGCAAACATCTAAGGGAAGGTACAGTAGGAGTCGTTCAACCGTAACGGTGAGCGAACATCTTAGGGACGGTAGAGTAGAGTCATTCAACTGTAACGGTGAGCAAACATCTTAGGTAAGGTACAGTAGAAGTCGTTCGATCGTAACGGTGAGCGAACATCTTAGGGACGGTACAGTAGGAGTCGTTAAACCGTAATGGTGAGCAAACATCTAAGGGACGGTAGAGTAGAGTCATTCAACTGTAACGGTGAGCAAACATCTTAGGTAAGGTACAGTAGAAGTCGTTAGATCGTAACGGTGAGCGAACATCTTAGGGACGGTACAGTAGGAGTCGTTCAACCGTAACGGTGAGCAAACATCTAAGGGAAGGTACAGTAGGAGTCGTTCAACCGTAACGGTGAGCGAACATCTTAGGGACGGTAGAGTAGAGTCATTCAACTGTAACGGTGAGCAAACATCTTAGGTAAGGTACAGTAGAAGTCGTTCGATCGTAACGGTGAGCGAACATCTTAGGGACGGTACAGTAGGAGTCGTTCAACCGTAACGGTGAGCGAACATCTTAGGGACGATACAGTAGGATTTATTCAACCGTAAGGGTGATAAAACATCTTGGACGATACAGTAGGAGTCATTCATCTGTAACGGTGAGCGGACATTTTAGGGACGGTACAGTAGGAGTCATCAAGGGCCAACAATAAACGGACCACGCTGATACCTTAACGTTGCACTAAACGCATGGTTCGCACAACGGTACTAGTTTGAACCCACCATTACACAATCTATCTGGATTATTCATTAGTACGCAAGCCCAAGCTATTACTATAAGCGCCTTTCTTATAGAGCGTGTTACAGAAAGGGTGTATATGATGTATATGGATGTACATATTTAAAGGAGGTGGCACAAACCAACTAACAAACTGAACCATTTTCTGGATCTGGGACATTTGCGCGAAAGACATGCGCGAAGGACACTTCCGCGAACCCGCTTGCGCGAAAAGACAAATGCGCGCATGGACTTTTGGGCGATTAGACTTTTGCGCGAATTAACTTTTGCGCCCATAGACACTTACGCGCATAGACACATGCACGCAGAGACACTTGCGCGAATGGACACTTGCGCGAATGAACTTTTGCGCAAAAGGACACTTCCGCGACTAGATCTACTCTCGACTGGCTACGGTTAATCTGTAGAGTAAACATAACATTATATTATTTCTTATTTTCAATGAGATCTAGCGAGAGAAGTGGCAACACTGCCCGAGGGACATGTCAAATTATTTTGTCGTATCTACCATGAATAGTGTTGCCAGATATAATTATTGTTTAATCGATTTACAATACCGATTTTGAACAAAATAATTTTACTCTCTGTTCAAGCTTTTGGGTTTCATTAATGTCGATTTTTAAGGTCATTCAGTTGTTTTAATGTCTATTATGACAAATGTATATTGATGTATAGAACATTCTTGTTACTTTGTACAAAAAAGATTAATCAATCGATTCCGATTTAGAAGAACCTCAGTGTTATGTTTACTCTACAGCTAACCTAACCTAAACATTCGCGCATAAATCCTTTCGCGCATGTGTCTTTGTGCGTAAATGTCCGTTCGCGCATAAGTCCATTCGCTCAAGTGTCTATGCGCGCAACTGTCTATGCGCCCAAAGGTCCATTCGCGCAAAAGTCTAATCGCCCAAAAGTCCATGCGCGCATATGTCTTTTCGCGCATGTGGATTCGCGCAAGTGTCCTTCGCGCAAATGTCTTTCGCGCTAGTGCTCTGATACCCCATTTTCTCCATGGGAAAAACTTCGGATTCGTGAAAAAGTTATCAAATGTCTTAATACATTTTGGGCAGCTGCATAATATCTTCCAGCATAATATCTACTCGTTATATTGACATTTAGTACGGGGCAGCTGATTTATTTTTCGCGATTACGACGTTGCTCCCTCTCCCATAGAGAGGTTATTCAGTTTAATGGTCTGTTGCTCACTTAAGGATGACTACACCCTTTTTGTTACAAACCGTTTAATAAATTATAAAAAACTCCATGCAGATCCTGTAAATTATAGAAGTAATTCATAGTTAGGCTTAAACACCGCGATATCGTCATCGTTTTCGTTGTGTAGTGAAGTGATTGCAGTTTAGTATATATTGAAAATAAGACCTAATTACCGTCAAATATACTCTTCTTGATCCTTGCTTGTGCAGGAATCACTGCTTCGAGATACCCAGCATTCAACTATTTAAATTTTTCAGCAAAAAAAAAACACTCCAATGTATTCAAATTCACAATGTAATCACATTCTTTGAAAATTTGCTGGACTATTTTGAACTATCTACGAAAAGCAGTGAAGCCAGGCTCTGAGTAAAACGATGATTATTTCACGGTATTAGTAGATAATTAGTTATAATAAGGGCTATGTACACATTGCATTTTAAAAACAAAAAAAAAACTTTACTCCAGAAATAATTTAAAAATAAGAAACAGAATTCAAGCAAGTTATTAATACTCGCTATAAAAGCGTCTTTCATAAAGTTGTTACTTTCAAAACTATGCCTTTTACATCTTGGTACAAGTGTCCACCATTTTGGGCAAATGGTTAATCGGAGTTAGCTTCAAGGCAATTCAATCCGTCTCTTTCTTGCTTGATATATAAATTAAAAACTTGCTTTTAAATTAATTTCCAATTAAAACTACAACGGCTACGACCATGAATCGATGACAAGAAAGCCCAACATCAACAGCCTATAACGTCCAACTGCTGGACACAGGCCTCCTTACTGTAAGGAAGAGTGGGCCTTATTACACAACGCGGGTCAACTGCGGGAAAGCCCATTGTAGTCTCATTATTGGTTTCCATTGTGGTACTTTCATTCGGGCTCGAAACAATGGTTTCGTAGAAGATTGTGTCTACGGGACCTGCCATCCATAGTTTCAGTCGTAAACTATTATCGTTTAGAACATTGACTGTGATCTTAGATTCAGAGGTCATTGTCAAGTTCGTGTTGGTAATGCTAGGTGCAGAAGCTACGGATGCGATTGTACCGGGTTTCAGGCTTGATATAAAGGGTTTAGTCATCAAAAGTGGCAGGTAGTTTTTGAATATGATCTCGCAACGAAATAACGCAAGCAGGTTCAAAACTTAATTTTTATCATTTGAGTATCTCAACTCCATAACTGCAGTTGAGTAGATTTCGAATTCGTAATAATGGTTTCGTAGTCTTCGGTAGAATTTGGTGGTCTCTGCGACTACTTAACGTGTCACCCATAGCTTCAGTCTAAACCATTATCGTTGAATTATTGATAGAACATTGGGTTTGGTCCTGAACTCCTAAGTTGATTGTCGAAGCCTTAGCCAAGTTCGTGTTGATAACGCTTGACTGAAGTTTCGGATGCGACTTTCGGATTTGAAGTTGGAATATACAATATTCAGAACTTTAAACACTATCTTTAAAAAGAAATAGGAGGTATATTAGGAATGGGTTTAAAAAATATAACATTGAAAAGAAAAAAATTCATGAGGTATCTGATTTAGGAACAAAAACTTATTGGCAGTATTTACTTAAGGTGCGCTTCAATGTCAAAGATTTACAATACTCGACACGGAAACTTTAGTTGAGTGGATTTGAATCTTGAAACAATGGTCTCGTAGAGCATTTTGTCTACGGAACCTGTTAACTGTTTTTTTTATGATTTTGAGAATTTGATGTCGATTATGACAATTCAGAACTTGTGTAAATACGATCTTGAATCGGAAACTTTATCCTGTCTTTCTATTTAATAGGTGTCAAACCAATCATCATTTTGATACATATATTTAAAAAATCATTGAGCTATTCGCAGGACGGCGTGAGAGGTGGGGCAGGTTTGAGCTCGAAACAAGGTCTCGAAGAACATAACGTCTTCTGATCTAGTTTCGTAATCAATTATCGTTGAATTTTTAAAGGACATTCGTTTTGTTTTACGATTTTCGGAAACCTTAGCCAAATTCGTGTGGATAATGGTATGCACGGTTGGGTGCGATTGTCTCGGGCTTAGAACCGCGAATTTTCTAACTTGTAGAGGATAAAGATGATATTTCTCAAGCTCTATTTGTAATTTTATCATTAGTTGATTTCTTTCGAGTCTTCTAAATAAATGAGTGTTGCAAAATAACATCTTAACCAACAGAACTTTCAAGTGTCCATTATCAAACATCTGGTGTGGAGCGTTCGGTTATACATACTCTTGTTTTCTACGTCACATAGAAAATGCAGTGTGTACATGTTCTTATTATTTATGGTACCATGCCTATTCAAGGAGCGATTAGCTTTTTTTTTTCATTTATTTACGGGGCGGAATAGTGTGAACGTACCTACCTTTAAACGTACATTTAAAACTTTTAGTTTTGCAAATTTACAAATATTGTCTATAATTGTTAATTGCATTGCCTTCATAATTTAAAAAAAAAACACTTCAACGAAGTTCACAATTTGCGATTGAAAAAGTCTGCAAAGTCGTCCATGTTGGTTGAGCGGAGGAGGCATTTTCCAGTTTTAGCTGCTTGCGGATCAGGTGGAGCCTTGAAAAGGCTTTCAAAACTTTACCGATGTGGTGATGGGAAATTATCGTTGAAAGTCCGAATTCAAAATCTAGAACAAATGTTTTGTAACGTTGAATACGATTTGTAGATTCCAGATCGAATTAAATATATTATTTATTTATTTAATGGCAATAATTGCGTTCATGGTTATAACGCTTTTCGATAATTTATTTTCAAAATTTCAGATTGCGGGATTGTTCGAACGCATTTTTAAAAATCTAATTGGTTCTTTTCATGCCAAAATATTTAAACAAAAAAAACAAGAAATCTAAACACTTATTAAAAAAAAGTATATGACAAAAAAATAGGTAACATACAAGAGGTATATACAGGTGTAACAAGACCCTTAACGAGGCCGTCAACCAGGCATTCTGTACATCAAACTACGAGTAAGTAACTTTACACAAAAAATATTGCTGGGAAACGAGTTTTTTTTTTGGGATGAAAAATTTTCGTTTTACGGTAAGACTCAATGTAATGCACTCAAAACATTGTGCTAATGGATGCATTAATTAGTACGGGGGTCGTGGAACTGTTTAAAGTAAAAATCTTACATTAATAACATGCATTTAAAAATAAACTTGTGAAAATGTTGGAACTTTGACCTCCAATATCTCCGTAACTAGAAGGTTCCCAGGTATCGTCGACGGGGAGAACAAGTGCTTTTCGGCTTCATTAAGAGTCTTGTTACATCCTTTATTAGTAAAAGTTAAAAGAAAACATTTTTTAACAAAAGTTTAACAAATAAAAAAAAACGTAAAAAATAGGATTAAGCGAAAAAGAATTTTAAAAAAGATGAAATGTTTCCACAAAACTGCTTGTGGTAATTAATCACTGGCCATTTGCAAAGCACTTGCACATAACTAAAACTTTTCAATGAAGTTCACAACTTCCGATTGTAAAAGTCGGCAAGATCGCCATGTTGGTTGAGCAGAGCAACATTTTCCGGCTTTAGTTGCACCTGCGAATCAGGTGGAGCCTTGAAAAGGCTTACAAAACTTTGCCGACGTGATGATGGGAAATTATTGTTCAAAAACACGAAATCTAGAACTAGGTACAAAAAAATATAAAAAATATGAAAAATTGAAAAAAGGTAACATGCAAGACGTCTATATTAGTTATAGGTAAAAGAAATTATTTTTTTACATAAGATTAAAAACAAAAGAAAATAGGACTAAGGAAAAAAATAAAAAAAGAAAAAAGCTTAAGATGAAATATTTTTACCAAATCGCTTCTTGTATATCTTTCATGGTACCAATAGTTGTCCCGTTGGTGTGCTTCGTATATAGATACCATCACGAATGATGTGTTTAGTCCCACGCGTCCTTTTATATAATTTAAGTTTTATTATTGTTTTAATGATTTCAAATTTCATGAGATACACCAGAGATACCTCCGAAAAGATGTACATACGAATAGTAGAATTATTTGTAAGCGGAATAGAACAGATTGTCCTCCAGACATATATATTTTGTTACTTATTCTAAGTGATAATATTAGCTAGAATAGTTTAGGGTTAAATTGAATTAGGTATTCAGATAAATAGCTTCGTTAGCTTGCAAACCTTCAGAGTCTTGTACCTGACAGGCAACCCATATACCTCAATAGCCGAAAATTGTGTCGCGATGCAGCAGAGGCGTCGACATCTATCGAATGGAAAATGCTTAGTCGGAAACATATTCGGGAATAAAATTAACTACTCAATAACGAGTCATACTCTTTATTTATACCTATTTAAAATTTTGAAATATATAAAATAACAGTAACGTAGTTCTTCGGAAAATCTTAACTTCACTTACTCTGCCCTCTCTCTTTCTTTTCATTCTGTTCAAAATTGTAATACTGTTCTACTAAATTAATGTAAAATCGGGAAATTGGTCACATTCTTTCCGACCTCTTTGATAATTTTAAAGGCCGATCAAGATTTTCCGAAACATCACCTTTAACGATAAATAGCACTTAAATACAATAAATTCGATTACATTCATAATAACTGGAGCCAACAAGAGGTAGATCTTCAGCATAATTTAGAATATGATATAGAGTTTAAATAGGTGTATCTGTAGCAGGTCCCACGGAGGAATCCGTTTGATAACATTATTGAATATGAAATTATTATGTTCATTGGTAAAATTATTATTTTGTTATGTGGACAGGGACACTCCGTCCCGCACAGGTGGAAATAAAAGAAAAATCATTATAAGGGTAATAAGTACGTCGCATATCTACGAATATGCTATAGAAATTAAATAGGGGTTTAGGTTACTGGATAATATCTTTTAGCTTGGATAAACTCGTTTAATCATATTATTCCTATAAAATAAAACTTAATCCGTAGAAAAAAAATGTCTATGTTATTATCACACCAAACTGCGTCCGTGCGAGTTAATGACGGCAGGAATCTAATTCGCGGGTAGGTATCGATCAGTTAGGCACGGCGCGGTTTACCTATGCTACTTATATTGAAATCATAATCTGTCTAAATATTATATTCTAGATTATAAGTAAATGGAAATTATTTTCTATTTAACAATTCCTGATTAATAATCGGTAGATACTATCCGTTACATTAGGAAAATATTCCATAGAAAATAAATAAATGTCTATGTTAACACATATTCGTGCAAGACACAGAGAGCACATACAACTCGCTAAAGGATCGATTGATTGAAAGAAACTGGCACGACACAATTCAGGTATTGCAATTTAACATTAATGTTATAACTGTCGTGTGTTGTAGTAAGGGGTCGTCCATTAATCACGTGATGTTTTTTAGCAAATTTTTGACCCCCACCTCCCCCATGGTGATTCGTGGTGAAGTTTTAGACTACCCCTCCCTCCTCCCACCCAAAATCACGTGTATTTTTTTTGGTACAAAGTATCTTAAAAAAATCAGAATATTATCTTTAAATACAGGTTAACAGGTATAATCTAATTTAATTCTGGAAAAATAAGCACCGTGATAAAAATCTCAAGGTCACGCACCGCTTTTCGGTTTAGAAATCGCGCGTTCAAAGAAAAAATAAATACACGTGATATCTCACTACACCGGCCCCTCCCCCTAGTGATATTTCGTGATTTTTTCCGAACCCCCCTCCCCCCCTTTCCAGTCTCACGTGATTAATGGACGACCCCTAATCTAGATTAATAAGTAGATGGAAATTATTGTCTATTTAATCATTAGTAATATCGAACGTTTCTTATCGATCACTGTGGGCGCTATGCGCGAAATCAATAATTTAGAAATTCTATTCTGCACGGCACAGTAATTAACCTATGTTCTTTTCAATGGAAGACGTAATATTATTATTCTTATAGAAATAAGAAAGGGTAGAAATAATTGTGTAACTATTGTTTGCGGCTATATACATGCTACATACTGATACATGTCGTTTCTCATCTAAAATCATTATAAAATTGTATGTGTAGAACCAGGGTCCTATTTAATATAACTGACAATGCAACATATTTGTCAAAATATCAAAAAAATTGTCAAAAGTGGCAGAAGCAAGTTTGAAAAATTCACGATACCTGTGTCGGTGGGTCAGCTTTTGCCTGTTGGTTATATTAACTAGGTTCCAGTAGTTACTTGGATCGGTGTTCGATTGTTAAACATAATTACAATGATATTCTCATACCTACTCCATTTATTGGAAATTTCAATACCTACTGTTTTACTAAATTAATGAAAAACCACTAAATGTATCATACTTATTCTTTCGACCCCACTTGATTGTATTAAAAGCCTTCGTATTGGATGTAACGCGAATTATGTTCATAATAACAGAATACAATAGAATTACATTAATAATAACAGAAAACAACAAGTGACAGGACTACAACATAATTTACAGAGGTTAAATAGTCGTATATGTAGCAGGTAACACGGGGGAATCCGATAGATAACACTAGTGAACATGAAATAATTCTGTTCATAATAAATTATTGTTTTATTAAGTGGATAATGCGTCCCACTCTGGTGGCATGAAAAGAGAATCAATAAGGGTAATAAGTACGCAGCATATCTACTAATATGCTATAGAAGTTAAGTGTCTATGCTACTGGATAATGTCTTTTAACTGGGATAAACTCAGTTAAACATACAATACCTATAATATAATTATATATTATATGTTTAACTGGGTTTTAATTAAAACAATATACGGGCTTCGACGTGGAGTTGCGGACACCAGCCCGATATACAATACAAAATAAAACATAATTCAGAGATGTTTAATAATTGACCATCTTATTCGCATGCATTACTATCATTCAAAAAAGAAGAATAAAAATGTCATTCTTATCCCTGTCGAAATTAAATGGAAGACGTAATACAAATGTAATAGAAATAAGGTAGAGTAGTAATTATTGTGTATTTAAAAATCAATACGGCCCTTATATGTAGCTGTTCCAGCTATCAAGTAATTAATTAAGTGAATTACATGTCGTTTGTCATATATATAATCATTATAATATTGTATTTGTAGAACCAGGACCCTGTTTAATACAGCTGGCAATGAGACATATTTGTCAAAATTTACAGAAATGACAATAAGCAGAAATTGTATTCAGTAAAAGCGAAAGTGTTGTACACTTGTTATGTAGCCTGTTGGTTGTATTAACTAGACTGCAGTAGTCACTTGGATCGATGTTCGATTGTTCGTGTTTAACATTATATTCTCATAGCTACTCCATTTGAAGCCGGAGCACCACTTTTTAATAATCTTATTGTTCAATGTTTAAGCCAGAAACATGTAATATCAATCTTAATCCAATAAATGTTTATAAATGTGATTTAATTTTTATTTACTGTCTACTTTTCTTACCCTGAAAACCCACGAGAAAAGGCTCGTGTTCTAGAGATGCGGCCATTTATCTTGTTTTAAAACTTGACGTTATAATTGCAGTTTTAGATCAAGATTTATGGCTAAGTACATTCTAGAAAAATGCTACTTCATAAACGTTTCAGGTTCATGCTTTTGATAATTATGGGAAAGTAGGTAATTCCAGTTTTCTGGATAATGCACGGGAAAGGCAGAAACACAAAAACACACACACACATGATACACAACTGAACATTTTCTTTTACTGGGACGGTGCGGGGAAATACAAATCCAAATTGTGAGGCATAGTTTTTAAGTCAAAGGTTAAGCCGCTTTTGGCTAGGTTGGTCCGTGGATGGGTGCCCGCCCATTTCATACCGACATCTTTGACAGTCGTTACAGGTAGTAAGTGGTGCGAAAGTCTGACAACCAGTCTTACCAAAGGGTATCGTATTACCCAGTACTAATTGGGTTATGGTAGTCAGATAGGCAGTCGCTCCATGTAAAATACTAGTATTCAGCTGCATCCTGTTAGGCTAGAAGCCGATCCCAACATACTTGGGAAAAGGCAGATGATGAGTTTTTAAGTCCAAGAACATCGCAATTTTTCAATAAATAAATTAAATTAAAGTAAGAATTATCGGGACTCTTCATCAATGGATTTGTACTTCCTTTTAAAAATCACTGTAAAATCCAGGCTGTGGTCATTACAATGAGCAGTCCTAATGAAATACTGACTGATTTACTGGTTCCAATATCACGAAAACTCATTTTTTTTATCCTTGCCCCACCCAATTTCTCCTGTATCGTGGGTGGTTAGTCACACATTTAACATTATACCCAAAAAACTACCTGTACGTAATACAAATAGTTGCTCCGTGCGCGATCGAACCCACGCCACGCAGGGTAGCAGCCAATCGCTCAGCCACTGCGCCAACCGTGCCGTCACCTTGTAACCTTGACACGAAGCTTTATCCTTCGAAACGCTCTCGAGGATATAAGTACAAGGAGGATCTCGAGTGAATTCATATAATAGGTATTATTCTTCTTACAAAATATGTACATAAATACCCGTCACTATCAAACAAGTAAAGATGAGCTGTTCGCTGCTCTGCAACAAAATAAGAGACAGTGGTGGTTGAAACTGAAGGAATCTGGAACTGCTCTCGTTGAGGGGTGCGGACAGGAACTGCGATAGGTAAATACAAAATATATGGTTTGAGTTTAGGGTTTCTAATGTGATAAATCGAATGTCCACACAGACTTTTACGGGACCATATCCTCGGGTCTTAGAACGTAACCTCCTATCTAAAGAAACAAGGTGGAAACATCGACACTAAAAAGGTTACCACGTATTCAGTACATCATTTCATCATAAATTTTGATCGTGTGTGTTTTGTAGGAAACAGCTGGTATATTTTTATTAACCGAACCAAAAACTCATTTTTGGGGCGTTCAGAATGATGTACTGAATCAGTTATTACGTGGTAACCGTTTTAGCGTCGGTGTCCCTTCATGAGTATACATATACTTATAAAGTCAAACAGTTAGTTTGTTTGAAGGCGCTACTCTCTGGAACCATCAGTCGGATTTGAAAAATCTTTTAAGCATAGTGCTTAGGGAATTTTGTATTCTATTTAATATCACGTTTCGACCCTTAGAAACCGAGCAAAACGAAATTTTAGCAACGGCGGTCGAAACCGGGCACAGGAATTGGAATAGCTACTGGTTTGTAACATCAGTAATTCAGTACAGGCCAATAGAAAGTGACTACCCCATACAGACAGTATCTCCATACTCAGTAAATAATTAGCTTCTCACTTAATTAAAATGACAAATACCTCGACCGATCTCAAAATTCGTATTTTTGTCTTACCTGGGCTAACGACCCTGAATTTAGAATGCTATGAATCAGAACTAATCAGAAGATTGCGTCCAGTGCATTCAATTGTATACGCGAGTGACGTGGCCAGCTATTAACATATTGTGTGGCCATCCGTACGTAGCCAACGCAAGATGCGACTACACCGGTAACTGGCCAATTAGCCAACCTCATCCCTCCAATGGGTCAGTCCGAGATCCTTCCAAGGATAAATATAGCACCGTTCCAGCTGCAAGTTCCGCTCGGTAAATGCCTATTATATACCGAGATGGAGTTTAAGTGTCATAGTGGACGGACGTGCGATCACACTCAGTGCTCGACACACAAACCAAATCATGACGCTCATATATTTCGACTGGCTCGACTACCTCGTTTTTGGAGGGATGCTCCTCTGCTCCGCCCTCATAGGGGTGTACTTCGCGTTCTTCGCGACCAAAAAACAGAATACTACTTCTGAATACCTTATGGGCGGGAAGACCATGGGGATGTTTCCCATATCCATGTCGCTGATAGCCAGGTACCTATATTTCTTACTAGCCTCGCTAATGATACGATAAAATCTGCAGCCGTGTTCAACATTCTGTACCCGTGACCTTGCGAATGTGATGTTTCCTAAAAAAATATTATTATTATTTCTAGTTATATTTCGGGTATCTCGTTGCTGGGCTTGCCAGCTGAGATGTACACTTACGGGACACAACTGTGGACGATAGTGCTCTCGGAATGGGCGGTGTCACTCACTATTGCAGTTGTTTACCTGCCTGTATTTTATAATTTGCAGATCACTTCAACGTATGAGGTACTAACTTAACGTACTAACATATTTGTGTTGTAATTGTGTCATATCTATTATCGAAGAAAAATATGTACTTAGTGAACTTATTTATTTCTACGAAAACATAACATTATCGTAATTTATTCTATTCTGTGTGATTTTTTCAGTATTTACGATTGAGATTTAATCAAAAGGTGCGTCTTTTGGGATCAATAATATTTATTATTAAAATGATGCTGTACATACCTATAGTAATTTATGTGCCCGCTCTGGCATTCAGTCAAGGTATTATATTTCTTTCAGTTCTTACGTGTATGCTTCCGTGCAATTATGATTATTTACGTATATCCTTTCTTTGCAGTGACTGGTATTAATTTACATTTAATCACGCCCATCGTGTGCGTCGTGTGTATATTTTATACAACTCTTGTAAGTACGTCGATTTGTTGTTCGTCTCAATGTTGACCCTATTCTATTCCCCGCCAGTAACAAATAAATGACTATAGTCTAGAACCGTCTGGCAATGAGGTCAACTATATCAGACATTGTTACATTATCTGGACAGATGATAAAAATTGTTGAATACCTCGTTCTCGTATTTTGCAGGGAGGGCTAAAGGCTGTAGTTTGGACAGACACTCTACAAACAGTACTTATGTATTTTGGCGTAATATTTGTACTTGCCTACGGTACGTGGCGTTTAGGCGGGATATCCAATGTGATTGATATAAACAAAAAGGGAGATCGTCTCGACTTTTTCAAGTGAGTAGGCTGCTTTTTGAAAAAAAATTATACGAAAATGCTTGAAGTTCTGTTTGCTTTTGAAGAAGATAGTTTATTGTGAAATTGTTTGTAGCATGGACGTGGACCCCACTATCCGACACACCTTCTGGTCGACTGTGTTCGGTAACTACTTCAGTTGGCTGGCCTCGTGCTCCGTCAATCAGGCCATGGTACAGAGATGTCTAGCCTTGTCTTCTTTAAGACGAGCTCGAATGTAAGTCTGATGACATTGATGACATAGCAGAATATTTAGACCTTTGGCTTAAGTATCAGTGACGTTTAAGGAAGGCGTCTTGAAGTGGAAAAGTTAGTTTTATTTCTAAATATGTAGGCTGTAACCCTAATATTCTTGCATTTCCCTTTGTGGCACTGGCCTAGTTCATCCTACTTGAGAGAAGGTGGAAATTATGTCTTACTTCTCCACTGTTTTTTTTCTGATGAATTAATTGTAAATAGTACGTTACGGAATCCAAGCCACTTGGATCATTATTCCTAGACTCGCTGAGCTTCATTGTCTTGACAATTTTCTGGTTTGCCACTGTTTTGAATTTTAGGACTTGCAGTAATTGGGAATTGATTATTATTAACGGGATAGTGTCATGTAAATTTAATTTTCACACTCACGTTTCAGAATGAGGCTAGTCTAATAATGTTACTCATTAAGCATATTTTAATTATCGTTCTGTTTTCTTTTAGCACAATATTCATAATGGCCGCGGGTATATTCATCATCGTATCTCTGTGTTGTTACACTGGGCTGGTGATCTACGCGACGTTTGCCGAGTGCGACCCCCTCACCA
Source organism: Noctua janthe (assembly GCA_910589295.1). Lineage (NCBI taxonomy): Eukaryota > Metazoa > Arthropoda > Insecta > Lepidoptera > Noctuidae > Noctua > Noctua janthe. Next base: position 13,429,729 of record OU342552.1, read on the forward strand.
CAGGGGCCATCAGGAAGAGTGACCAGCTGCTACCATACTTTGTGATGACCATCACAGGATCCATCCCTGCTTTGCCTGGCATCTTCATGAGTGGAGTTTTTAGTGCTGCACTGAGGTATAGTCCCGGTGAGATACGCCGTATTATTCAAGTTTTGATAAGTTCTACAATTAGCTGGCTTGTGGTCCACAAGATGGACCAACAATCTACTGAAGCTCGCACGAATCTGCTAGATGCAGGTCAGAGGGCGCAACAACGTGTACCGGTACATCTGGCACTCTTTGGGGGGAGGCATATATTCAGCAATGAACGTCTTTCGACTCAAATGATTATGACGAGCAGGCTTAAGGTGCGTTCAAGCCGATACGGACTTGCTGCTGACACCGGACTTTGACAGATACTTCAGTAGATTTAAGTCTGGTGTCGGAGTACGGTCAGTACTCCGTTGTTTACTCAAAAATGCCGTAAATAAAGGTGCAAATAATTGAAAAATAGAAGTTAAAACAAAAGTCATTTACTTTAATTTTTAATGTTCCTCTTTTCATATTTTAGTTCAATGTCCACCGGCCTAAATTCGATGTGTGGAGTGATTTTCGAAGATCTCATCCGACCTGCTTACAATAAACCTATTTCGGAAAAAGCTGCCAGTTTCATTATGAAGATGATTGTGGTGGTTATTGGTGCGTATAAACGTCAGGATAAATCTATTCTTCTATCTATACATAAAATAAAATCGTGTTTTTTTTTAATTGTCTGTTTGTCGGTTTGCGTATCACGTAAAACCCCTCATTGTATTCAAAATCGAAATATTGAAAAATAAGAAGCGTTGTGTGAATAACGTTTAGCGTTTATTTCACCAAAATCGACCAACAGACGCAAAAGATATTAATTTTTAAAATTTAGTAAGTAACCTCATACGCGATTTCTTTGACAGATTTAATTATTTACGTATTACTTTTTTTTTTTTTTAAAGCTCTAATATCGGTTGCTTTATTAATTTGAATAAACTAACTAAATACATTATAAATTAAAAACTATTAAATAACCTAAAATAAATAAACTAACAACAAACTACAAAAGGGCATTTACGTAAATTGGTTTTTGTCGTAGTGTAGTCAAAATAGCTTAAAATTAATTTTGTTTTATTTTTCCATTTACTCTTTTCATGGAAGTAATAAGTACTACGTACAACAGCAATTCTTACTTGCACCAAAAATTTGGCACCGAAAGAGTAGTCCCATTCTTATAAGGTCACTATTCATTTTATGTAAAAAGTAGGACATGATGGAAAGGCTGAGAATATAACATTAAATTAATTATTAAATTAATTAATTTAAATTAAATTAAAAAATGATTTAGAATTTTCGTTTTAGTGGCAATTAAATTTAAAAAAAGCAATGTACTAATAAGAGAAAGATATTACTTGATAGGCGTCGGTAGACAGGTATTAAAACCATCAACCATATACATTAAAACCATAGGTATTAAAACCATCATTCAATATAAGATGGTGGCAGATAGGTAAAAAATAAACCAACCTGAAGCTTATTTAATAATTAAAATTACTATTATTTGAATTTATTATATTTAATGGTGATGGTGTGGTAGATTAGATTAGTGTTTAGATAGTAAATAGATAAAGAATATCCTACAAAATAAAAATATTATGGGGACACTACCACAATGAGACAATGACTTTGTTAAATTCAACCAGACCACCTTTTTTCAATGTTGCCCGCATACAAACCAAAGAAAATGCTTTCGTTTGAATATTAAAACTATTTGTAATATCGTGACTACACTCTCTTTTACACAGAGGAGTCCTGGGTCTCGGTACTGGAGCAGACTGATTATGTTATGTTATTTTTTTATTTGGCTTAAGTATGTAAATAAATATACACCAAATAAAAAATAAAATAATTTGCAAACTTAAAATAATAATAAAATTATGTACAATTATCCAAATGGGAAAAGAACTACAAAGCGTCAAAAAATTCCGTCCGCATCGTTGTCAACTGGACTCAATAGTGCCCAGAAGGCTGGCAGCATTGCCACGTTGGATAGCAATGCTGATGAATCTTTGGCCAAAAAAAACCCTCTGGTCACGTGAACAGGATACTGTTGTAAAAATACCATTAATAATCTAATTCTACTCTTAGATGAAATAAAGTTGAAGTAAGCCTTATATTATTAACACTAAAATAAAGTAATTAAAACATAATTGTTGTAATATCCGTACCGTTTGTTTATGTTGATGGACACATCGTGATGTTAATTACCTGAATGAGTTACACTCTACCTGGTTTCCTTTTCCGGTAGAAATGTTACTATAGCCTCGTTACTCATGAACAGCTTGATAAACAGCTTAAACGAAATATCTTTTATTTTTTAATTATCGTTTAATTTGTTAAGTTTTTGTTTAATTTCTGTGTTTTTTTAGATAATTATCTCTATGTATACTAATATTATAAAGAAGTAAAATTTGTTTGTAAGTTTGTATGTAGGGGGTAATCTTCGAAACTACTGATCTGATTTCACTGACTGGAAGCTACATTATTCACGAGTAGTATAGGCGTTCCCGTGAGTATATTTCGAAAATAACTGGAGCAAACCCGCGAGCAAAAGTTAGTTTATAAATAAAAGATAAAGATGTGACATCTACCAACCCGCCTTAGCCCATGCCCTCTCTTGCCTGTGTTCCATCAATTGGTGATTACGTATGCTTTGCTATGCAGTTATAGCAAACAAATAAGCCTGAGGACCGCATGCGGTCAGAGCCTCTTTATCAAGTTGCCCGCTATCAGATTTAAAAATTCCGACTTAAAGAACTTTATTAAGACAAATCAATCCAATTTTGCTAACGCCTTAGATTTGGGCAATCTTGATTGCCACATTGGATGGCAATGCTGATTCTTTGGCCAAAAAATAAGCCCACCCTCTGGTCACGCGAAGAGTCGACCAACCGCATGGCGATTTCCTGAAATACCAGGTGGGCACTCGGACTCCATGGACCTAGTGTTTCAACCCCAAACGACTCAAATACGTAACTACCGATTAAGTTATTGTATTTGAGCTGTTTGAGTTTTCAACACCTGCAGCAGTCGCCCCAACGCAGCCCAATGTGCTAGGAAAATGAGATGGCGCAAGGGTGTCGACGCAAGTTGCATTATACAGCAAAGGCCTAGCCAAGTTCCATGGCCTTATGGTCATACCATCTGGTCTCTTCCCATCGACGCGTGCCAAGCCATTGGGTTCTAAGACAGCTGGCACCTCAGCGGTGGCAAGAGCACGACAGATGAGATCATTAATGCTAGCGTGCCGTGCAATCCGACTTGCACTCTTACTGCAAGAAAAGCCATGGTGTCGCAAGGAGCGCCCAATCGCAAACATGTAGCGAGCCGAAAGCTTGTATCACCTAGCATAGTGCCTATATTAGGCGACGGTAGTGCCTGAAGCCAGAGGCCCGACTCCCACTCACCCACAGCCAGCAGGCGGGCACGCTCGGCAGTATTGGTAGACGTATTAATAATTTATTCCGTACCAACCTGCAGAGCGGCTCATCCCACTGTCTCTGGTCCTCTGCGTCGGTCAAGCACGGCACTTCCGAGTCAACCAGAGACAGAGTTAAAATTTTCCTGGTTAGCTTTTCAGTGCTGTCGGCAGAGGACAGGAAGCCGGTTAGCTTACACTAGAAATTTTTCGGACGCCGAGGCCACCAAAACGATTTGAAAGGCTGGCTTGCAGGCACGCTTGGTCGTCAAATTCAAATTCAAATTCAAAATCTTTATTCCTAACTATGTGTACATAAATAAAGTTCTTAACAGAGGATATCAGTTCTTAGAACATAGTGGCCCTGTTAGGGCATTGCAATTTCATCATGCATATATGCTTATAATTGTAACAGTAACAGTTGAACATGCATTATTTACATTCATAAATTAAAAAGAAAAAAGTGATAAATATTAAATTTTATATAGGACATCGTTTTAATTACATTATATAATTTTATCATTTGCATCATATTAATTATAAATTATTAAAGTCATACCTAAATAAAAATACACATGTCATGAGTTACCTGATTTAAAAATTATCATTATTCATTCATTCAATTATGTCACAGTATTGTAGTCATTTAATATTAATTATCATAATCCTTTTAAAAATATTTTACTGAATTATATTCACTTTAGTGATAGGTACTTTATTGAACAAAATTATTTTTCCTCAAGAAATTCTGCTATTGAGTAATAGGCCTTTTTATTAAGAAAATTTTCAGCATTCTTTTAAAAATAATAATTGAATTTATAATCTTAATGTCCATAGGTAGCTTGTTATAAATCTTTGTGCTCATACAGAAAACACTACACTCGTCCAGGGCCGCATTAAGAATGGATGTTAATGTGTTGCGAATATTTTGGCCAATTTTGTCCAAAAGTTGTGGTTTCTTCCAAAGAGGAGAACAACGGAGAAAATACATATTTGGACCACAACAGCAAAATCTGAAAAGGGTGAATGCCGAATGTAAATTAATTTTGGAGAGTCTATCCGTAATATCATTAAAATGTTTGATTTTGTCATCGATGAAAGATGAAAAACTTTCTTCTAAAATAGGGGAACCTAGGAGGTACAGGGAACTTAATTCTAAAATTTGATTTGTGGGCTATTGAATTAAATTGATCTATAGTCGATAGTCTGTCAGTAACGTCAGAGAGGTGTAAACGCACTTTGAGAAAAAAGAAAGAAGAAGAGAAAACGAATTCAGTTGTTTTATAATAAAATTACTTCGAACCCCATTCAAGTGCCAAAAAAACCACTTTTGTTTTTTAATATGTTCCAATTCTTTTTAAATTGCTGTTTGGAAATACGGAATACCCCACGGATTGTCACAATTCCCGTCCTTGAATCGGGTAAGTAATATATGATATAATTACAAAATCTCTAATATTTACAAGATATAACAACTGAATGAACTGAATCTATAATTTTATCTTATATAATGATCAGTTAATATAATAAACGATTGACATAATTTTAAAGTAACTAATTTTTATAAGCATAACATACATTGAATATAAAATCATTTGATATACCACTCAAAAGACATAAAACCTATTTAAGTAAGCAAGTGCAAGCATGCAACATGCAGCAGGCATGGTTTCTGTCACGGCTCCGGCCCTGCGGGGCTCCGGCGGTCCCATGCGAGCTTATCGTCGCAGATGTGTTTCACGCTCACCACCGCGGCTTCGGCTTGCTGGCCGGTGAAGCCGGCCATCCTCAGCCGCGGCACCGAGTGTTAAAACCACCTGCTCAGACAGGACTACGTGGAGTCGGTTTTGCAGCGATTCGTTTCTGTCACGACGTTCCCGCAGCACGCTCGCTTCACTCGGTCGCCTTGGCGTGTTAATGTTCACTATTCAAACAAAACCTATCCCAAATGATCCAACAACAATAGGATTTTCGATTAAACAAACGTTATATCCAATAACGTTATACGAAATAAGTTTTAGAGTATAAAAATAGTATATCTAAAGAAATTATATCAACAGTTGGTATAACTCACGTTTATTATATCTTGTGAACGTTATTGAAATGAAAATATACCAAATAACTTTATATGATATGAGACGCAGCTCCTTGAATCCACCACACCTTATTCAAAATGGAAATAAAAACATCAACTCTTCGATACTTTGATATTCTGAGACTGACAACTCGAAGTTAGACGATGCAGCTTCACATTGATTCGTCGATAACTTGAGGCGAAAGTAGGTACACAGCAAAACCTAAAACATAAATAAATTAGTACTCAGGATATTGATTGCGTGCAGACACACCTGCATCCACTGGGTACTAAAATAAGTGGATATTAATATAAGAAAAGGGAAAAACCAATTAGTGCAAGTTTGCACTTACCTACATAGAGTAAAAGTTTTGCCGTGGGCCTCAATAATGAACACGGGGGTCCCTCTGTATCAATGGACACCATTTCCTATTCTAGCTATTGACGTATTTGAATAGAGACCCCTCTATACCACCTGACAATTATTAATAGGTACTCAGAGGGAGCCGGAGGGTGAATTTATAGGATTCCGCATCATTTTAATAAAATATAAAATATTTGATCTGAAATAAATCTTTTAGGCATCAAATTATACTATGTTTTAATTACTAATTTGATGGTGAGACATCGTTCTCTATGCACTTCATTTGAATGCGCATTTTTCCCAAGACTGAGAAATCTTTGTCTTTTGTGATGAATTTGGATGAATTTCAACTGAGGCAGTCTATCTGGGAAACCGTTCAATAACGTTAATGACACGTGTCCAGACTTTTGCATTTGTAATGAACCTGACACTTAGTTATGTATGAGCACCTTTACCCCTATTCTGCTGGCGCTTTAACCCCAAGCTTACTCCTAGCTAATACACTGTCCATTTATATAATCTAGTCTCCTTTTTAAACTCCGACGTAGCAGTAATTGGAGAATTTCATTTAGCAAAATTTTTAATTTCGCGTTTGGAGTTCGTGACAAAACATCTACTCATTCTGATTTTCCGTCTAACTTAGTATTACGGCTTCCGTCATATTAAATTACTAGATATATTTTTTAATTTTCCTTAAGTAAATCGTCTCCAATTTCTGCGAAATGCTTTTTGTACTGATATTAAAATCCAACCTTTCCATCTCAGTAATATTGTATTGAATAGGTTCATGTCATTTGTAAGTTTTGCTTGGGTAATGATAATTTATTAGTTTTAATAAAAAGTTATAGGCACAATATAAACCATTTAGAATGCTTATTTAACGTCGTAAACCCGTAATTTAGATCGTCGAAGTTGATAGTCACGCGGGAAAATCCGTAGGAAAATGCGCACTCATAAATACTTACCTACCTATCTAATGAACACTACAATTGCTGTTAGTAATAGATGAAATTACAAAAAAGTATAACTGTTTAGCGTGTTCACAGTAAAAACTAACTAAATATGGTGAATGCCGTTGTTTAGCAGGTGATCCTTTCCTACGGGAGGACATATTTTTACTGGAAAATTTGATGCTTGATGAAAAACCTGGACCTTTACACAGATTTCTGTTTTTTTTTTTATATTTATCGGTTTAAATAAAATATTTTTTAACGATGGTAAAGTGATATTTATTTGAATTACTTACATAATTTACAATCTATAAACTAATTTAAAATAATATCTAATATACATATATCGTACATATGTTTTTGTATTTGCAATACAAAGGTAACGAAGCGTTTACTGTTATCTAACTAAATAATATATTAATTTTGCCGTTTAACGATCATGAAAATGACAAGAAACGATCTTCCCCTTCGAATGTATTCGCCATTGTTCTGCACGAGACAAGCCATATCAAGTGTGTAATGTTTGTTTAACATGTATGTTTGCTCGCATAATAGCCAATAATCGTAAAACTGTCTGGTTCGACATGATGTTAATTAATGTATGTAATGACTACGTATGAGTTGTAAACATTGTGTTTTTTTACAGGATTCGCATGCGTAGCCCTGGTGTTCTTAGTCGAACATATGGGCGCTTTGATTCAAGCTGGAAAGAGCTTGGCTGGAATAACTGCTGGAAGCCTGTTAGGCTTGTTCTCAATGGGTCTGTTCCTACCCTGGATTAATTCTACGGTAACTCTGTCTAGAAATCATAAAAATATTAACTTTTTCACCAATTGAAGAAATTATGTGTTGGCGGCATTTTGTACAATCATTAGATTACCGGTACAAAAATAATGTTACCTCCTAATTAGATAGGTACACATAGGAAACCGAAAACATGACACGTTTTGTTCGTCGCTAAGAGACTGATATAGAAAGCGGAAGTTTCAGACCGAGATACCAAAAAATTACTTAGCACAGTGTTCCTCAAACTTTTTGTGTTCGAGGTACATCTAGGAAATCGGAAAATTTTCGAGGTGAAATGAAAAACTATTTTTTATATAATATGACATGAACTCAACATCTGTGTCGAGTGATTCACGTTGTGTTTGCTCATTCCGTTTGTAATATTATCTACTCGAATGGCGCATTACTTTATTAACTATTATAATATTAACCAACATTTATTATAATAGTTTTTCTTCCTTCTGTCTATTTGACTTTAAGAGATAACCTTATTTCTCCGACGCACACCAACTAATGGCCACCAGTGTGCAGTGTGCCGCGGCACACAGTTAGCAGAACACTGACTAGCACATGCTTTGGTTTCTCTGTTTTGACTCGTGTTCTGACGATAGTGCAAGAGTGACAGGCAAAATAACGGTAAACCAATCTTACTTGCCAGCACGAATTGTATTTTAAGGAAGTCTCTCTTTGAATCGACTGTATCTGTAGCGAAACCTACTTATATTTTTGCCACCAGGGTGCATTGACAGGGGGACTGACATCAACAATGCTGGTAGGTTGGATCTCGCTGGGGACGCAAGCTGCGATGATCAGGGGCGATATAGTGATCACCCCCAAGCCTGTGTCGGTGGCAGGATGTCCCGACAACACGACCGTTCCAGCCACATCCACCACGCTGACTACCGTTGAGTTTGACAGGTGATGGCATTTTTTCAGTAGGTACCTACTTTTAGAAACTACAAAATTATAACGATTTTAAAAGAAAAATGTTCACTCGATGTTGATAACCTCCTTGGTTTATGACCGTTGAAAAATGTAACAGGTATTATAATTATCGCGAGTAAAAATGGGTTAGGCTTGCACAGGAGCGTGGACAAACAAAGACCGAGGCACAAAGAATGAAAGGCTTATACTCAGCAGTGGGTCAATTTGGGCCACGGATAATGATGATGATGATGATGATGATGATGACTTGAAAAACAAGGAGGTTATCAATTGATTGAATGTTTTTTTGCAATAATTTTGACTACAATTTTTGAATTACAATATCCACAGAATAAGGTAGGTATTTCGTGTGACCTAAACAGAGATTACTCCATATTGAGAACAAAATAATAGGTACGGTAGGTACCCATTATTTTGTTTCCAATATGGAGTAGTCTTGCTTACACATCCACAACAAGTCGTTTTAGTTATGCGGCATGATTTCTTTCTCAAAAATAACTTACTTAACCATTTGCTTATTAATTTCGAAATGGGCATAGTAAAAGATTATGTAATCCGCTATCAAAGTCAGAAGAACCATTCAAAATCATTTCTATTTCCATGTTTGTCGTAAGGTACTATTGATTGTTTTAGTGCGGATTCATAATCAGAGTGTTACTCAGCAGGTCGGGAACATTCTTCATGTACAGGCTGAGCTACTTGTATTACACTCTGGTCGGCATGACGGTCTGTATCGTCGTGGGCTCCATCGTCTCATATTTCACCGAGCCCAATGATCCCGCTATGGTAAGTGGTATTAAACGTTTTGGAACTAACCATTGTGTTGAGAATAATTGTTGTTGTTAGGTACGCCTACGAGTTTGCTAGAAATAAATTATATACCTACGGCCATGTCCGTTGGGATGATTCGGTATTGATTTATTTTGTATCACGTTGTTTACCTCTACCTCGTGATACGATTCCACTAAGAACACGTGTTGCGCCTGTGTGCGAAAACGGAGAGAACATTATGATGCTGCACTACGACTTTACTATGAAAGCTCTTTGTCTGAGCTTCCACTTTCTGATGTACTTAAATTAATGTTATGATGCAAGTGACTGTGGCGCATTGTAGGCCATCGTCCTGGTGGTATTGTTTGGTTAACGCAAAGAAGGCACTGTTTGCTTGGTACAAAAATAGTTATAATAAATTTGTATTAGTTTGCGTAGCAGTGACAGGGGCCTAGCAGGATATATGAATATCTAATATAAGGGGTGTAAAAATACCCTTAACGAACCCGAAAGGTCGTTGTTTCCGCGTCTTTGCGATATTTTTTTTTGTACTGGACCGTACCTGGGAAACGTCTAGTTACGGAGATATTGGGAGTCAAAGTTCCGATTTTTCTCAAGTTTTTTTAAATAAAATTTTTAGATTTTAAAACTTGTCTTTAAATACCTCCACGACCACCGTACTATTCAATGCATCCATCAGCACAATGTTTTGAGTGCGTTACATTGAGTCTTAACGTAAAACGTGATTTTACACCCCAAAAAAAAGTAGTTTGGTGTTTGGTGTTTGTGAAGGGTCCGTTTACACTTTGAATATAAAGTAACTTGTCTCCTGCTTAGGACAGATAGTAAGAAAATATCGATTCAACAGCACCTGTAAAATCTAGCCCCGGATTAATTTACTGCACAATATAAAGACCTCTATTTCAAAGTCAGATCCAGAGTGCCTACACGCATGCTCTATTCATTCAAAACCAAGCCAATAAAGACCAACGACTTCTAATCAAGTCGTTATATCTATTGCATGTTCCGCTGGTGTCGTGTCGTGCCTATAAAGACGTAACGTGCAAGATTGCTATCCCGTCCCTTGACGGCCGATTAGCCAAATTGGTAGTCAAGGCGTGTGAGCCGACGGACTGGCTATTTCTTGCTGTGGGGGTTATATGGGTGACTGTTCAGGTGCATCGAGATCTGCTGACGCCGATGGTGCACCGCTGGCTGCCCTCGCAGCACCCGCACTGCCGCCGCCCGCGACTTACACAGCATGACATCGAACTGCACGCGAGAGAACTCGACCAGTTGAGGGCACACACTTCTTACGATGTATGTAGTCCTGATATATAACTTACTTATGTAATTAACTAAGATACTTTTCATTAAATGCCAAGTGGGATACCCGTATCTTCAGAGAAATGCTTGAGAAGCAAAGGTAAAAATGTAATAAGTGGTCATTGAAGCCTAACCCAGTGGAAGAACCTAAAGAATTTAGAAAAAAGTTTCTACTGTTAATCAGACCAATAGTGCTTTTTGGGAGTCGGTAGTACCCAAAGAAACGTCTTGTCTTTCTTGGCACTGCCAACTATGACTATCTCCAAGGTCCTATTAATCAATTCTTCATGTATTGAAAACAGGATCTGTCACTCCGACTGCAATTTTATAACTGACCTGGCATAACGGAATGCACAATCTTCCAATTGACCTAGATCTTGGTTGTGTTTTTTTTCTTTCATTTATTATTTTGTTTCAGAAAATGGACGACAGTCCTGCAAGTGCTCGGAAGAACAATAACAATGTTGACAACTACTGATCATAGTTTGTACAATAGTGCACAAAGTTTAATTGTTAGTTATTAAATAAAACCGATTAATACTCATTTTTTTCTTCGTATTATTTCTGTCTCCAAACATTCATTAGTGCATGAGGGTTTACTTATAGATTCACATAATATGACATGAGAGTAACAAAGTGAACGGTACTTATGTACTTATTTATGTATGCAAGTACAGGGTACGGGGGTACATAGGGTGTACCAACGTCAGCCCACGAACTATCGATCGGCCGTCTACTGCGTTTCAATTTGAGCTGCGCAGTACTCCTACCATATACCTAACAACATAATTGAATGTTCGATTTAACATCTAGCGGCTAGCTCTCACGGGGTGTGTCATGGAAAGGTTTGAATTGTATGATCTGCATAATATTCAAAGAGCATGTTCCCAATATCTTGAATCATATCACTCACTGATTAATGATTTTTGAACTAATAAGTTATTATAATATCACGTCTGTTTTCCGGGTTAGACAGAAGAGTAAACGCATTATGACAATTATTTCAGGATAGATAGCAAAATTAATTTATTATATTATTTTGAACGTTTAGCATTTTAACTTTCTTATAAAGATAGTTAATTATAATTAAAATTCTGGATAGTATGTACCTACATTATACATTAAAATTTATTTTGGATAAATGATATGTGAATATGTAGAGATATTTGACAAAAATTTCGTGTCTACGAGAAGTTATCTAAATAATTTCATCATTTGGATTTTCATGCCTTTTGATACTAATACTTACTTGATTAGAATGTTGGTACTAAAAAAGTCCTGTAGGTAAAAATGTCATCCTCGAAATTAGAAGTACCTAATAGTTTAAAATACAGCGTCATGTTTGTCCCTAAGGTCATTTCTTTAAGACTACCTATATTACTACTTATGACGGGTGATGGATGGGAGTAGAATAGGAGTTATAACTTGCCTCCCAGTCATTATGATTATTTGTTTGTACTGATATATACCTGGGTTGGATAGCAAAATTTTATGCTTGATATTAATGCTTAGATAACTAGGCGGTTTTCTTGTTTTTTTACACCCTGTAGGTAGCTAGATTATCAACATCACTCTTGCAGGCCACTGGCCGTTAACCATACACAATAAAAAAAATAAAAATCTATAGATATATTTAATTAGTTTAAGAAAGTTACATTACATCGTATATTATGTATTTACATCAACTTATCTGTATCGAGATTACTGATAGAGAGAGAACGTTGATTGTAGACGGTGCTTAGTACCAAACACTATGTAACCTAAATTACGCTTAATGTAGAAACACATTCGACACAAAGTAGGGCAATATGGCGGGACCAACGAAAACTTGTCGAATTTTACTTTGTTGAGATTCAATTAAAAAACAGATTGTAAGGACTATACGCACGGCAGAATATTTTCTGGAATAAATAAGATGAAAGTTAACCAAAATTAATGTCATAATAATCCCATTTTGCCCTGCTTTTCTTATCAAATGCGGGACATTATTACTCTATTAGACATATAATAATACTGTTCGGACTACAGCAAGTACTCAAGTGGATACTGGATACTCTTGACACTTGGTTGAGGTAAACTTCAATACTATCGTTTATTTAATCTACATCGATTTCCAACGTATACTATATAGTATCAAGAAAGATTCCACCTTGCGCAAACATGCGTATTCTCATATCTTCTAAATTACATAAATAATATTAAATTAGAACTCCACTAACGAAAATGGCGCTTGCTCTCTGGTCTTCAACTAAAAAATAGTGTCGGTAAATGGAGACATGATCGGAGAGTTATTCTAATAAAAATATAACGGAATGCTTATAAAGTACACGTACAAGTTACAGCACTCGTGAGCATGAAACTGTTGCAAGAGACATCACGATTACCATTTTTTACACTTCATCTTGTCATTATGTCCAAACACTTGGCTAGCTTAAGACTTTAGTTCACTTCTCTTGCACGTGCGTACGTTGACCGGGAAGAACACGTTCAGTTCGATAAGCGTGGCGAGGACCAGGAACATGGCGTACATGGCGAGGCAGGCGCGCCCCACCGCCGCATCCAGCTTGAACTTGTTGAACCAGAACGTCAAGTATAGCAGCAGCAGCGTCGACAGCAGCGAGATGGCGGAATACTCCAGCCCCATCGAATTGATCTTCACCTGTTAACATTTAACTATATTTATCCCGACTATCCCGACGATAATCACGAGTCATCCAGTCACTCAGCAAATTACATTACAGCGTCGCAAGTTCGCAGTGCTCCAGCATTTTAAACTTTAAGTTACAAGCTCCGTTCGCAATATGCAAATGTGGTAATCATTTATGTAATGGACGTAAAATGTGCAGGTATTGTAAAATTAACCTTATGTATATTTTTTATTTCGTTATGTCGCAAGCTAGGTAAATATTCATTTTTATGCATTAAAATAGTTGTTTTCTAACCCAGTAGTGACCCGGCTCGGCTGGAGTGAGCGATGCCTTGATGAGCCACGGTAGCCCGAGGCACAGTAGGATGTCAAACGTGTTCGATCCGATCGAATTGCTGATACCCATAGATCCATGGCCTGTATTTTAAAAACAAAAGTGAGGTGAGTGGGATGTTGAAGAAATGACAGCGTAAACAACGTAGCAGACCTAACAAACAACACACTCAAAATAAGTGAAGACACAAAATTATAAAATGCACTGCACCTTGTTTTGCTACTATTACACTGGATACAGCTTCCGGCACTGATGTACCGGCGGCAAGGAAAGTAATTCCCATTACTGAGTCCGGTATCATTAACGTGTCCCCTGTAATTTAATAATTTTGTCAAATTATAATAGCAAAACTGTAAATAACTGAACTGAAATATGTCGTGTGCAAATGCTCGTCATACCAATAATAGTGATCATCCAAGCTACGATATAAGACAGCGATCCTATCCAGACAATGCACATCATGAATGTCAGTGGGAACCAGTTCTTGAATCGTGGCTTCTCACAGTCCGGGATGGTGAACAAGAAGACCAAGTGTATGGGCCACGTCACTATCCAGGTGCTCTGTAAGAAGACGTGGCAGTTAGCACATTAAGTTCAACCGCAGTTTGAGCTTACCTAATCCGTTTCCAAAGTTACCTTAGTAAGCCAGCTTCTACCAGTGGGCCACTTCCACAGGGAGTGCACGTATTTGTCCTCTGCTTCTTTGTTGTTCTGTTCGACATTCGCTACAGCTGCATTTTCCTCAGGATTTGCAATTTCCATATCATTGGCCTTGCTTTCAATTTCAATACATATATTCTTAGCTTTGTCGCCATCAGCGGCTGGTACGTTCACAGAGATTGTCGTGTCAATTTCACTATTCTTTTCATTTTTATCTGGGCAAAGAGATAACGCACTTTTTATATTCCCATTGTGTTGGTGGTGATCCACAGACAAATCATTTTTGTTAACGGGTGAAGATTGTTTAGCATCTTTAAGTTCTGGAAAGTTAAATAATAGCACAAGAGATATCTTATTGCTGTCAGAGGTGTTAATGATATTAAAAATCTTCTAAAAAGTGTTACTGTACATACCATTTTCAACAGGGACGGTGTTATCTTGCTTTTCAGTTTTCTTCAACATGTCCGATACACAGTTCCAGTTACCTGTGTAACAACACATTTCTGTGATAAAATTACGCATGAGTCATTTTTATTTAGTTCATCACTTAATGAAATACCAACCTTTCGCAAAATTCTGAATAGATTTGTCGTAGTACATAATACAGATGTAGACTCCGTACAGCATGACAAGGAGTAAGGCTTCGTACCACTGTACGTACTCATCGTGCATTATACAAATTAGGATAGATACTGTGATTCCGTAGGCCAGGCAATCCCTGGTCAGTGGCCACCAGTCTAAGGGCACAACCTGAAACAATGACAGATCATTTAAAGGCGCTCTGCTATGTTTTTTAAAAGTGTGGATGAAAAGAGTTTAGGTACCATTCCTGCGCCGATACCGCAGCATGCAGCGACGGCGAGAATGTTGAAGACCGCTGAGCCGACGATGGTGCCCACTCCGATGTCTCCCTCCGTAATGAAGGTGCCGATGACGTTAACGAACAGCTCCGGTGCCGATGTCGCGGCCGCCATAAACGTGGCGCCCGCCACATCGTTCGTCATATTCAGTGCTGTAACAGTGACGAATAAACATATGTCTTTTAAATAATTTTATCTCGAAGATCTGCGTAGCTCATTTCAGCCCTAACACGGTTACGCCAAAGGAATGCAAAGCATGGTTTTAAAATAAGGTTGTCAAGGATTTTGAAAATAACACTGAACTAATTTATTACGCATCTGGCTAAAGATGATGATTCCAAAAGAATCTTATGACGTCATCATCATTTCAGGTTGCTTACGTAAATCATGATTTTTATTATAATATAAATGGTGAAAATATTTTTATCAAATATGATTCAAAGTAAGTTTCAAATGTCGTCAGAGCAGGGAACGACATGACGTAATTCTTGAACGAGTAAGTGAAAAACCAACAATAATAGAATTCTTAAATTACCCACTGAAAGTTGAAAAGCACAACCATACTATTTTGAAATGGGCCCTTTCTTAACGTTGCAACCAGTATTTCACAAGAAAATCGCTTTTAAATGCTGTGATTGTGGAAGATACGAATGAATATTCTCGACTGTACACACCATGACATATTTTTTCAACCGCAGGCACGAAGAACTTGTCGCATACGACAGCGAGGGCCAGGAACAGGTAAATGGAGATGAACGCATGGAGGACGATGGCCCCATGCTGCCTCTGCAGCTCCGTGAACAGACCCGCCGGGAAGTCGTCGATGGCCGGTGGGGTACAATTGCGGTGGGTAACCTCTGGAACTAATGGACATCTATTAGACATTGGAATAATGAAAGCAGGTGTTTAATCTTCTTCGGCAAGACTTATATGACTAATCATAAAAGTCTTGCCGATTTTAACCGATTTTAATGAAACTTCGTACACTTAAGCAGGATACATAAGTCTAAAGATTTGATATGTAACTTTTCGAAAAATAGTATTACGGCTAAATTAGACCGATTTTAGATTTTCCATAGAAACAGAAATTTCCAATTTTCTTTTTTTTAAAAAGATATTTCGAAAAGTTTTCTGTCAAATCTTTAGACTTATGTATCCTGCTTATACGTACGAAGTTTCATTACAAGCGGTTCAGTCATTTCGAAAAAAAATCACTTCAAAGTTTGTATGAAATGCCGTAAGACGCTCTTAATCTCGACAAAGTATTCTAATGTTCAGGCATAAAACTCGATTCAAAACTGACAAATCCCATAGAACTCTGCCCTCTTTATACTTTAGTTAATACTCACTACTTACACCGCGTTTTTCAACTCACGGTTGGTTCTGCTAATTAAAACAGTCATTCATTTGTATTAACAAAATTAGAATAAAAAGTGGACGGAGAATACTCAAAGTTCTGCAACGGGATCTGGAAGTTTTTACGGCAGCCAGGCAGCCATCTTGGAGATTTTATAAAAGTCCACCTTGACAACATTGGAAACTTGTTCTCAACATTTGAAAAAATGAAAGGTACTTACAGTTTTGCTAGGGAGTCTGGTACGAGTGATGGCAACCTATTGTTGGAAGTAAGAATTGACAAAATGGAGCGGTAATTTTAGGATCGATCTTTGGTCTTGGTTATTTCGCTTGTCACTCATTAGGATAAAGTATAGCTAGAGTAGGTATATCTCTGGGGATGGATGTGTAACTTATTCACAGCAATTTTATGTCGGAATCAAGGACTGTGAATGAAATCTATGATACTTTTACTGAACTACCATCATCAATACTAAAACACATTAAACCTAAAATTTTACCAATGTTTAAATTCCAATCGCCAATATTTATGATACTTTTATACCATTTGTTCACAGATGTCGTCTTTGGACCCATAGTCATAAAATCCCTTACTACCATAATCAATAATGAGACATTAATAGTTTAATCACTGTTTTGGAACATAACTTGGTTCCAAAACAGTGATTATTATTGTACGTTTTTTAAGTTAGATTCACTACCGTTCAGCACCTACAGAGTTATGAAGCGACTGTAAAAACGTAAACTAATTAAAATATATTCATATCCATCGAAGACTTTAAGTTCAAACAAAGACGAGGTAGAAAACCATGGAAAGAAAAAAAATCTAATACGTCATAAGCAATTAAAATAGCGATCAGTCGACTGGACGTAGAAAGGGATTTCGATAGGAACCCATCATATCCCTCCCACCCTCACCCTCTTTCGCCCCCGTGATTATTGATTTTTGATACTAAAGCACTTACTGATGATCTGTGTATAATTAATTTACCATTAGTTAAACAAAATATACAAGTCACTTCTGCTACAAATCATCATCTGCCTAGCCTTTATCCCCAACTACGTTAGACTCAGTTTTCAGTCTAACCAGATGCTGCTGCACACCTGAATTTTACATGACTGCCATTCTTACCTTCACAACCCAATTAGATACATGGTAATACGATGATACCCCTTGGTAAGACTGGTTGTCAGATTTTCAGGCCACTGACTACCTGTAACGACTGTAAAAGATCTAGAAAAGAGAGCCGGGAAGACGTGCTTTCCGAGGCACGAAGGTAACTCGATATGTAACGGATGGCCACCCATCCACACCACAAATCACTTCCACAAATTCATACGTTATATTTTTCCTTAGGTGTAGATAAACGTCGTTTCATACGAATCAGTTTTTATCATTGCAGACTTGCATCACAGTGTATACATCATCTTCTTGCCCTTTTTTGTTGAAACTCTAATGGATGTCCTCCGCTCTGGGGTAGGTGAAGGAGTCTGTCAGACTCGTACTGACTAAATACCTCGCGGTGTGCATCGACTACCTTGGGCCGTGGTGCTGGAGTGCTTGCGCAGTTCGTTACGCTCTCCCGGTCAGGTTTTGGCCCACATAAACATGCGGACCACGTCGGTCTCCCCCAGAGTGTGCTGCGCCGTGTCGTCGGGGCAGTCTCCGCAATGGTGATTACCGGGCGTCGGTTGCCGACCTATCCGGCACAGGTACTTTCCGAAGCACTCATGCCCGGAGAGCATCTGTGTCAACCGGAAAGTGAGGCTACCGTGGCGTTTCTACAGGCACTCCTTCGTCAAGGGTCTTACCGATCTTCCTGCCCTTGTGCAATGTTACTTGGGGTCGGAGCCATGGGCGTACCCACGGTGGGGCAAGGTGGGGCATTTGCTCCACCTTGCCCTCTGACCCGAAGCTAAGATTTTTTAGGCAAAATTAATATAATGATAAAATATTTATAACCAACAAATTTTCTTTAATTTTCTTTGACGGCATGACGTTGTTGCCTTGGAAGGTGGGTAGGCCTTTAATGTGGGACGCAACCTGTGTCGACACACTTGCACCATCTCACTTTGCAAGCACGGCGGGCTGTGCAGGCGCTGCTTCTGCGGCTGCTGAGATCCTCAAGCGGCGCAAATACTGTAACCTTATTGGTAACTACAGTTTTGAGCCGTTTGGAGTCGAAACGCTCGGGTCATGGGGCCGTGCGCGTCTCCTTTTTAAGGAAATCTCTCGCCGACTGATCGACACCTCGTGTGACCAGAGGGCTGGCTCTTTCTTTGGCCAAAGAATTAGCATTGACATTCAGCGTGGCAATGCTGCCGGTCTTCTGGGCATGTTTCCAGCGGATTGATGCGGAGCAGTACTTTGACGCCTAAGTGTCCTATTGTCATCTTTGTTTAGATGTTTATATTTTCTTACTTTTAGTCTTATTATATTCATTTGGGTACTTTAACATTTTTCACATTAAAATAAAAAAACTTGGTTAAGGTCAACAATGACAGAAAACCTTCTTGTCGGCCTCTGTATGATGAATGTGCATAGAAAGAGGGTTCTGGAAGCACAACATACATTTGTAAACGAAATTTTTCCTAGATTTAGCCAGAACCCTCGCAGGTTATTATTGAAATAAGGTGTAGTGCAGCCAATAAAACGTATCAGTCAGTAAATCCGCGTAGCTGAATTTTGGGCCAAGCATATATAATAAAAATTTGCTATCGACACGCTAAGAAGAAGTAAATAAAAAGTATTTTTAATTTCCTTCTCCTTAGTTTATTTACTTCAGCCCCACCTCTTAAAAAATGCTGAGTACGCCCATGGTCGGAGCAACATGTTTTTTACTTCTAATGAATGGAACTTGTCAACTGTTACTCTATCATTTACTTCACAAAATGTACTTACTAAGTATTGATGCTTATAATTTACAATCTTTACAAAGTCCCTCCCGCCGTCTGTACGCTTAGATCTTTTAAACCACGCAACGGATTTTAATGCAGTTTTCAGCAATATATAGAGTGATACAAGAGGAACGTTTACATGTATATTAAACCCGTGCGAAGCCGGTCCGGGTCGCTAGTTACTTTATAAAATATGGAGTTCCACGGACTATTTCTGTGTAGGTTCTTGCAATTTTTTTAAACACAAAGTTAAACATAATGTTTTAACCCGAGCTTGTACGGTGGCTGTACACTCTCGCCGATATGTTCCGTGCTTGTTCGCCGACCTGTGTCGGTGGTTTTGCGAGACGTCTCGGGAGAGACATAGAATCTCGGTCGAAAATTATTGCCACTTTTTTACGTTTGTGATAAGAAATTTCAGTTGACGATTGTGTGCTGCCTCCAAGTAAGATATTAGTATACAGCTTCATCCCGTCAGATTGGAAGCCGACCCCAACATAGTTGAAAAAAGGCTAAGCAGATGATGATGATGCCTGGTTTACGAAACGAGTGCCAAACATTTCAGAGATTTTTGCATCAAGTATTGCATAGCATAGACAGCCGTTTCGGTTTCGTTGACCATATATTATTGTATTCAAAGAACGGAGAAACTCACAAACATCGTCAACGTCAAGTACTGGATCGCCTCCAAGGAGTACGGTGTTATTTTGAAGGTAGAAAAGTGTGAATTTGGAAAGGATAGGATTAACTTACTCATCTACGATGTGTCCGGAATCGGTATCATGCCCATGGAAGGGCGAACTAAAGCGCTGTCAAGTAACCCGAAACCGACGCTTTCTTGACAATTTTTATAGCAGCGGCTTACACCGTCAAGCGAAACTACAGAACCAGTTCAATAAATATCTACAAGTTCAGAAGCGCAATGATAAAACGCGCATCGAATGGACACCAGAGGCAGAATTGGCTTTTGAAAAGTGCCACCAAAGCATTCTAGAAGCCTTCGATCTACTACAACCAACTCGCTCAAAAGACAATCTTAATTCTTCTTCCTGACGTTTTAGGAATGAGCTGGCAGCTACCACCACAGCCATAATGTCATGTTAGCTATATTTTGCATATTTTGGTGAGGTAAAATAACGTTCCGAATCGTGCCGAATCTATTCAAAAATAACCTACGTTTTTAATAGTTTTGCATGAGTCACGTTATCGGTTCTTTGTGAGCTCTTGCAAACATAGACTTGTAAGACAGTTAGTCTATACTAGCAAAAGCGCATGTGCGCCTTTCATATTGAAGTCTCAAAACCGAATTTCTTTTAAAACTTGCTTTTCCAGTGTGAGTAAACCTGCTACGATAAGTACAGCTTCCTTAATTTAAAAATCACTATTTACATCATAGTAGTTCCCATCTTTTCCTTAAATTCTTCTTCAACCCTATGCACGTTCTTCGTTCCTGCCTTGGGCATTGAATAAGGGTTAATTCTATTCGTTCTTAGCTTCCTGCTACCTTTAGGCCCTTAGTCAGTCCAACTTGCACGTAGACTGCTCACGCTGCTTCGATGAGTTCTCAGACATCTGATCTAGCTCTAACTACACTACACTATACCGAAATATTTCCCTTTCATGCATTGTGAAAAATACGGGTTGCAAACATTTAATTAATACTAGTGTTCTAGCCTTGATACGAGGGTTGTTTTCGGTGAAGTGCTTACTGGGCTTTGGATTTATTGAATACACTTGATATTGATACACATGATAATACTAATTAGTAAGTGTTGCATATACTCTAATTTATTGAAGAGTTTAGCACTCATAAGTAATTTTGACGGTAACACAAACCCGCTCGAAATTTTTACGTATATTCATGAAATTTTGCAAACATAATCGTATA
This sequence comes from Noctua janthe, assembly GCA_910589295.1. Classification (NCBI taxonomy): domain Eukaryota; kingdom Metazoa; phylum Arthropoda; class Insecta; order Lepidoptera; family Noctuidae; genus Noctua; species Noctua janthe. The sequence goes on from OU342552.1 coordinate 13,451,075, forward strand.
ATGCCTTTTTTGATTTAACAAGACTTTGCAATTATGTGACCAGAAACTTTCACTTTGCCGGGAAGACGTGCTTTCCGAGGCACGAAGGTAACTCGATATGTAACGGATGGCCACCCATCCACACCACAAATCACTTCCACAAATTCATACGTTATATTTTTCCTTAGGTGTAGATAAACGTCGTTTCATACGAATCAGTTTTTATCATTGCAGACTTGCATCACAGTGTATACATCATCTTCTTGCCCTTTTTTGTTGAAACTCTAATGGATGTCCTCCGCTCTGGGGTAGGTGAAGGAGTCTGTCAGACTCGTACTGACTAAATACCTCGCGGTGTGCATCGACTACCTTGGGCCGTGGTGCTGGAGTGCTTGCGCAGTTCGTTACGCTCTCCCGGTCAGGTTTTGGCCCACATAAACATGCGGACCACGTCGGTCTCCCCCAGAGTGTGCTGCGCCGTGTCGTCGGGGCAGTCTCCGCAATGGTGATTACCGGGCGTCGGTTGCCGACCTATCCGGCACAGGTACTTTCCGAAGCACTCATGCCCGGAGAGCATCTGTGTCAACCGGAAAGTGAGGCTACCGTGGCGTTTCTACAGGCACTCCTTCGTCAAGGGTCTTACCGATCTTCCTGCCCTTGTGCAATGTTACTTGGGGTCGGAGCCATGGGCGTACCCACGGTGGGGCAAGGTGGGGCATTTGCTCCACCTTGCCCTCTGACCCGAAGCTAAGATTTTTTAGGCAAAATTAATATAATGATAAAATATTTATAACCAACAAATTTTCTTTAATTTTCTTTGACGGCATGACGTTGTTGCCTTGGAAGGTGGGTAGGCCTTTAATGTGGGACGCAACCTGTGTCGACACACTTGCACCATCTCACTTTGCAAGCACGGCGGGCTGTGCAGGCGCTGCTTCTGCGGCTGCTGAGATCCTCAAGCGGCGCAAATACTGTAACCTTATTGGTAACTACAGTTTTGAGCCGTTTGGAGTCGAAACGCTCGGGTCATGGGGCCGTGCGCGTCTCCTTTTTAAGGAAATCTCTCGCCGACTGATCGACACCTCGTGTGACCAGAGGGCTGGCTCTTTCTTTGGCCAAAGAATTAGCATTGACATTCAGCGTGGCAATGCTGCCGGTCTTCTGGGCATGTTTCCAGCGGATTGATGCGGAGCAGTACTTTGACGCCTAAGTGTCCTATTGTCATCTTTGTTTAGATGTTTATATTTTCTTACTTTTAGTCTTATTATATTCATTTGGGTACTTTAACATTTTTCACATTAAAATAAAAAAACTTGGTTAAGGTCAACAATGACAGAAAACCTTCTTGTCGGCCTCTGTATGATGAATGTGCATAGAAAGAGGGTTCTGGAAGCACAACATACATTTGTAAACGAAATTTTTCCTAGATTTAGCCAGAACCCTCGCAGGTTATTATTGAAATAAGGTGTAGTGCAGCCAATAAAACGTATCAGTCAGTAAATCCGCGTAGCTGAATTTTGGGCCAAGCATATATAATAAAAATTTGCTATCGACACGCTAAGAAGAAGTAAATAAAAAGTATTTTTAATTTCCTTCTCCTTAGTTTATTTACTTCAGCCCCACCTCTTAAAAAATGCTGAGTACGCCCATGGTCGGAGCAACATGTTTTTTACTTCTAATGAATGGAACTTGTCAACTGTTACTCTATCATTTACTTCACAAAATGTACTTACTAAGTATTGATGCTTATAATTTACAATCTTTACAAAGTCCCTCCCGCCGTCTGTACGCTTAGATCTTTTAAACCACGCAACGGATTTTAATGCAGTTTTCAGCAATATATAGAGTGATACAAGAGGAACGTTTACATGTATATTAAACCCGTGCGAAGCCGGTCCGGGTCGCTAGTTACTTTATAAAATATGGAGTTCCACGGACTATTTCTGTGTAGGTTCTTGCAATTTTTTTAAACACAAAGTTAAACATAATGTTTTAACCCGAGCTTGTACGGTGGCTGTACACTCTCGCCGATATGTTCCGTGCTTGTTCGCCGACCTGTGTCGGTGGTTTTGCGAGACGTCTCGGGAGAGACATAGAATCTCGGTCGAAAATTATTGCCACTTTTTTACGTTTGTGATAAGAAATTTCAGTTGACGATTGTGTGCTGCCTCCAAGTAAGATATTAGTATACAGCTTCATCCCGTCAGATTGGAAGCCGACCCCAACATAGTTGAAAAAAGGCTAAGCAGATGATGATGATGCCTGGTTTACGAAACGAGTGCCAAACATTTCAGAGATTTTTGCATCAAGTATTGCATAGCATAGACAGCCGTTTCGGTTTCGTTGACCATATATTATTGTATTCAAAGAACGGAGAAACTCACAAACATCGTCAACGTCAAGTACTGGATCGCCTCCAAGGAGTACGGTGTTATTTTGAAGGTAGAAAAGTGTGAATTTGGAAAGGATAGGATTAACTTACTCATCTACGATGTGTCCGGAATCGGTATCATGCCCATGGAAGGGCGAACTAAAGCGCTGTCAAGTAACCCGAAACCGACGCTTTCTTGACAATTTTTATAGCAGCGGCTTACACCGTCAAGCGAAACTACAGAACCAGTTCAATAAATATCTACAAGTTCAGAAGCGCAATGATAAAACGCGCATCGAATGGACACCAGAGGCAGAATTGGCTTTTGAAAAGTGCCACCAAAGCATTCTAGAAGCCTTCGATCTACTACAACCAACTCGCTCAAAAGACAATCTTAATTCTTCTTCCTGACGTTTTAGGAATGAGCTGGCAGCTACCACCACAGCCATAATGTCATGTTAGCTATATTTTGCATATTTTGGTGAGGTAAAATAACGTTCCGAATCGTGCCGAATCTATTCAAAAATAACCTACGTTTTTAATAGTTTTGCATGAGTCACGTTATCGGTTCTTTGTGAGCTCTTGCAAACATAGACTTGTAAGACAGTTAGTCTATACTAGCAAAAGCGCATGTGCGCCTTTCATATTGAAGTCTCAAAACCGAATTTCTTTTAAAACTTGCTTTTCCAGTGTGAGTAAACCTGCTACGATAAGTACAGCTTCCTTAATTTAAAAATCACTATTTACATCATAGTAGTTCCCATCTTTTCCTTAAATTCTTCTTCAACCCTATGCACGTTCTTCGTTCCTGCCTTGGGCATTGAATAAGGGTTAATTCTATTCGTTCTTAGCTTCCTGCTACCTTTAGGCCCTTAGTCAGTCCAACTTGCACGTAGACTGCTCACGCTGCTTCGATGAGTTCTCAGACATCTGATCTAGCTCTAACTACACTACACTATACCGAAATATTTCCCTTTCATGCATTGTGAAAAATACGGGTTGCAAACATTTAATTAATACTAGTGTTCTAGCCTTGATACGAGGGTTGTTTTCGGTGAAGTGCTTACTGGGCTTTGGATTTATTGAATACACTTGATATTGATACACATGATAATACTAATTAGTAAGTGTTGCATATACTCTAATTTATTGAAGAGTTTAGCACTCATAAGTAATTTTGACGGTAACACAAACCCGCTCGAAATTTTTACGTATATTCATGAAATTTTGCAAACATAATCGTATAATGCCTTTTTTGATTTAACAAGACTTTGCAATTATGTGACCAGAAACTTTCGTAAACCTATTGCATTGAATCGTGACAAGTTAAAAGTGACATAAGTTTTGCAAAGTTGGCTTTTCCTACAACCAATTGAATAGTTGTACTGTTCGTAGTAACCATTGAGCCGCTTGGATCACCGAGATACCCGAGAGACGGCCCGCGTGCTATGGCGTGCTTGATTAACAAACGCACATCCTGTACCACTCTAAAAACGGCTCCTTCAAATAGCAAAGTCAACAAGCCAATCGTGAGCAAATTGTCTCAAATTACTGCTGCACTAACTTGTTTAACCGAATTAACTGATTTTAGAAAATACGTGTCGTTTGCTTGTTATGTAGCCGTCTTCGTGCCAAATTGTGCATGTTACCACTCGTTATTATAGTTTAGACACTCGCTGTATGTGAGTGCACTATCATGAAGGAAATTGACAGATCAAAGATGGCAGGAAGTCCGCATTAGCGACGCATAAGTCGTCTTTCGATCCGTGGTTCTTTCTATTGCCCAACGGCCAAGGGACATTATGGCTTTCCTGAGTACAAAGCGACTTTCACCAACTGGCTACTAGAAATCAAGATTTTGAAAAAAATGTGAAGAAATAGGTAATAATTGACAAATAGATTTTTTATCTTCATTTGAGTTTCGTAAAAACTGTGAATTTTAGTTGAAGTTTTGGGCTAATTGCTGGAGGTATGCAAAGAAAATTTGGTCATTTTAACACCAAAAATCAAAGAGTTGATTTTGGACGTTGCCAGAAAAAGATCACGTGAAGACAGGCGATGCTCAACCTTGCACGGTGACAGCCCTGAGTGGACGACGCGACGGCCAATTGACAATTTGCGCGAGGAGTGACCGGATGAGGCGCCGAGTCGGAGTCTGCCTCCCCTTCTGATTTTAAGAACGATGGCCTAACTGTGGCAAATAGCTATAATATCAAATTTACCTAATCAAATCATACAACAAGATGTAATAGTTCGTTTTGTATCATTCATCATCGCGATAAACATGACTTAGTCAGCACCGCGTCCATTAGTGTCCGGATTATGACAAGTGGGTAACTTCTGTACCAATTATGATCGCCCTAAGATCAAGAACTATGAGACCTTCTAAAAATAGATATCGATGAGAACCAATTATTCACTGCCCACGATTGATTAACTCTCGCAATGTTCATCGTTTCCTGATACTTACTCAAGGAGCAAAAACACCATGAGAGAACACCCGTGTCCCTGGAATAATACTACACCAAAAAGGTTACAAATACCACGATACAATAGCTACTATTACGAATACCAACATTTCTAGGGCTCGTAAAGCATTTTATTGTAGTAAATGCTGTCGATAGTGAGGCAGGTCAGTCCTCGCTTGATGCAGTCGTTACAATGGACGCTGGCATCCAGTGAAACAAGGTGCGGTTGCTAGGTACTCTCGTGTTGTTGAGCTATAATCAACACTAATTCGTTTACAGAAAGACTAATAGCCATCGGGTGAGCATCGAGCCACGCCCGTGTTTCGACAATTTTGTCAATAGCTTCCGTCAAACGTTTACCAGCAATAGTTCCATTTCCAACAATGTCTTGTTTCAGCATTGTGGTCGAAATACTTTTCACCTGTTAATTCATTTTTATTGATGACTGAACTTAGCAGCATGTTTTTGTTTACATGTAACGCCTACGCTTTTAAACAACAGGGCAGATATTTGTGTTAATAATTGCGGATGACAGCGGGATGGCAACGCGAATGTTCGTACCTGGTGGTGCAGGGGCCATGGCAGCAGCACCGCTCACTCTTCCATACTTACGGCGTGGTGTGGCGCCGAGACGGGTGGGCTGGCGCAGCTTCCACCGACACTACATTCACTTTCAACACTTGAGTCGTTGATGTAATCTTCTTCGCCACTCCATTTGATCCACTTCATGAGTGACCTAGCTGCTGAACGGGAATTGGACGCACTTCCGACCTCCTTCTACATAACCTTGCCGTGTTGGTACGCGCACTTCACCAGGATCGAAGACCGGTGACTGAATCTCCATGCTGCTGGAAATGTGTGGATCCTCTCGAACCAGAAACCGACAAAAGTAAGACATTGGACTCGTACCTCGATCGGAGGAACTCATATTGGAGTAGTATCGTGTAGAGCGCGACGCAGGCGACCGAGGACGTCGCCACTGGCGTCCGAATGCCGCCGCTCACGCTCAAATGGACATAATGGACCCGCCGGAGAGCTCGTCAAAAGAAGAATACGGGGGCCAATTATTTATTTCCATACAATACACGCACGGCGGCCGGCGCTCGGGCGCAGTGCGGGAGTGACTCCCGGCCGAGCATCGTGCTCGGCTCACGTCTCCACGCGACCACTACGATTACACACGCTCTTACTGTGTTTTAATGAACATCTTATACAACAGCATCTGGTTGTCATATCAATATATAGTTCCATTTCTTGCAAATGAGATAAACTCAATCAACCTGAATAAGGTTAATCCGACATACTTTGATGAAAATCCCTATAAAAAAGACATTGAATAGCAGTTCCACCTTGGAGCATGTAACATGTATTTTGCAGAGCAATGACTTAATCGAGATCCTCATTTCTTAAGAACAAAGAAAACATACACCTACAACATTTAGGAAGTGTCCGGGCGCATTGAGCTCTGATTTTAATAATCCGTGGGGTCAAACGTCAATTTACAAGCCCTTCTCGACTCCACACGCGGCGGCACGCGTCTTTTACAATTAGACTTAATTAAAAGATTTGAGCACGAACATTTGTAGTAAACCAACTATCATGGATGTGACTCACAAGACAATATTGCTCCTATGTAGGTGTAAAGGAAACAAAGATCGTTAAAAAATAGATCAACGCTGAGCAACAATTTACATGCTACCCGTCCACAAACTCTTACAATTGCCATTTTACGTTCTTGATACTTATAAGAGAAAGCTAATACAGTGATAAAGAGTATACCACAGTACTCTCAGTATATGCGCATGCATGTAGGTTTTCAACGTCAGTCTTTAGTCAATATTAGAGAATAATGTCAATGTTTGCCGTAAAAGATATGAAAAGGCAAAATTCTCAATTACATTGTAATGCATCAAGTTGAAGAATTAATCAACAGAAAACACATTCATCTGTTCGTCAAAACTTTGGAAATAATATTAAAATGATGAATAAGTATTTATTGTAATACCTTTTCTTAGTAAATGATAATGAGGTGTGTAAGATCCTAACAGTCCCGTCTTCTGTTCAACCAGATTATTATATTAGTTTTAAGAAAATATAGAAAAGGAAACATTTCTTTTTTTTTGAGAGTATCCATCGTCATCTTCATAGGCATTATTTTAGCAGGTCCAGTTCTAGTAGGTCGGACTCTTCGCAAACCTGGTCGGGTAATAAATGGAGTCAGGATGGACATTTTTAGTTTGGAATCGGTGTTTCAAAGGTTCCAAAATCCTCCAGGAAATATGAAGCCTCAGTCTACTCCTTTCACACAAGCGTGAAATACATGGCTTTTCCGTGGTCATTTCGAATATCTGGCTTTGATTCTCGATTGCTACGATTCGGTGACAGGTATTGATTTTATAGTTGATTGACTTTAGTAATAACACTCTGTACTGGGTGTAATTAAAATTACTGTTAGGTCGTTGTACTTCTCACAATGAACTACTTTTGTAACACAATATCGGCTGCTTCACATTTTGTCCAGATTTTTCACGATTGTTCCTTAGGAAGTTTTCAGTTACCTACTTACATTAAGTACGTAAATCTTGTATTATTCTCAGTCCTGCAAGATTGCCGGTTCTTCCAGTTGTTGCCCGCTCTTCTCCAAAGAGATCTACGCTTTGGAATGGGCAACTACAGTACTTTCAGTTTTTATGCCTTGTGACTGGGACTGTACTGCACTTCATTGTTGGCTTTGTTTCGACAGTTCAAAAGTGCCTGTAACTGACCTACATGAAATAAATGCTTTGATTTTGATTAGTTTTTATTATTCTCTTCTTTCTTGAGAAAATTATATTGTCAACATAAACAAAACAATGTGTGCTATTACAATATTGAACTGTTAAAAATAAAAAAAACCCAAGAAAATTAAAACTGAAACAACGGAAACTAAAAAAAAATATTCGAATCTTTGTAATCGACTAGATAATGTTTCTTGGACAGCGATGTGGATGAATATTTTTGCTTTTATTTATCATACTGTACTACGTGCATCGGGAGAACAAACTGTCTACCTGACTTTAGTCTCGCGTATCTTCATATCAAATTATCGATAATATTTGTTATTGATAGGGGCATTACTTTTAGCTTCACGATGTTTCTGTGTCCACAAATAGTGGAAAATTTCTCAGCTGCCTCGAGTGGCCCTTTAATCCACAGTTTATTCATTTAATGGAATTTTTTATTGAAAAGCAGCTAGCAAACAGGTCTAGCTGGATTATTGTTTACGACATAATTGTTCAGCCTTGAAAGAGATTATTAGGTTTATCAGTGAGTGTAGTTAGTAGATTTCTAGGACGTAGGTATCTACCTATTAATGTGTTATTGTTTGGATCAAAAAATTACCCTTATCTTCCTAGTTTAAATGTTATCGACGATAATTTTATATTTCTATTTGGGTATGTTTTTATTCAACTACATAATTATCATCATAACTTGTATACCAACTTTAATTTCAAGACTACAGGCTTTCAGGCATTCAGTGGAGTACCCACATAATCTCATTATAAACTTATCTGTCTTACTGAAAGTATAAGTTGGTACCTACTAAGCTGGTTAATCTGTAGTGCTTCGGAAAATCACCGCATATAATCCAAAGATTTCCACTCGAAATTATCATTACATTGTTAATGTCCAATGATATACATTTTTGGCCCATTATAATTTACAGTCTTACGAAGGGGTATTGTATTACCCAGTTACTAGGTTGTGGAGGTCAGATACGCAGTCACTCCATGTAAAATACTGGTATGTGGCTGCGCCCAGTTAGACTGGAAGCCGACCCCAAAATAGTTGGGAAAAGGCTAGGCAGATGATGATGATAAAATAAAACTAATAGCTTTATTAATATTTCAAGGTATTATTAATCTTCTTAGCATGTCGATGGCAAAAAGTTAAAATGTTATGTTTAGCCCAAAACTCAGCCATGCGAACCCCACTCACTGATGCAGTAAGCAGATTATCAAGTGCGCAGGTGAGGGCATGCGGTGCAAGATAGAAGGTGGACCATTGTCTGTGGGGAGATGCCGCATACGCACATGAAGTCTGAGCCGTCAATAAACCCCCATCTGCAGAGATTGTCTTTGGTCCGGCCGACTTGGGTTCGAAGTCTGTTTAAGGATTTCCAAATCGGCCAAGACAACGCGTGCTCAGGTGGAAGGTTTTCTGATGGATCGTTGAAGTTGTCAGGGGGCTTAAACCCCTCCCGCCAGAGATTGCACCTTGCTGTGGAGGCGTTGAAATTGGCTGAACTAGTTGGGCCCACGCAGCCAAGAAAACTTTTACGGCTTTTCAGCCTCGTAGGCACTGAGACGTAGTTGTGCATTGGTTGGCGTGAGTCAGCTGGTAGCTTCGTCCTTTCGATAAGCCTAGCTATATTCCTGCGAACATTAGGAGGCGCGATGCCAGACAGTGGATACAGCATTCGTACCGGGGTCGGTTTAAGACAACCAGTAATTATTCGGCACGTCTCATTTAGAGCTGTATCCACTAAGTGTACGTGCGCGGAGCGGTCTCATACTGGATTGATGAAAGCTGTGTAATTTAGAAAACACAAGTCCAATGGCAATTATAAGGCTCGATGGAATTGGTGAAATATGGGTGTACTTCAGAGACACCTCTACCTAACCCTTTGTGTAAAACCTAATCAATCAATTCCAGTTAGTTCCATATTCAGCACAATTTCATTGAGTTCCATCTTCGAAATTTTTACTGTTTTTGTGTTCCACTGGGATTCCCTTTTGAATTTTCTCTTTCTGCTGTAATTTGAGCATCATCTTTAGGAATCTCCATCTTTGAAAGCTTATATGTAATTATTGTAAGTTTACCTCCGGTACCTGACTTTCTGACCACGACCAAGCCTCATTAATGCAAAAAAACATGTAAAGTGGAGCCGATATAATATTCACATAGATACACTACAATGTGTAAACTCGTATATCACTCAACAAAATCCTTGTCGTAGAACTAAATTCTATGCAATAACTGCCTGCAGTTAGATAAGATTGTCTAGATTGAACGTAAACAAAGCATTCTCTAAACAGTTGTAAACTTTAATATTATACTAGGTCCTATACTTATTTTATTTGGCTTGTTTTTCTTACTGTTGTTGGCCCAAAACTTGGCCAGTTCATCTGCCCATCTCTCTTGAGTTCGACCATTTCTTCTTATATATTATATACTATCTGACTGCAAGTTTATTGTACTTTATTTGTATCTGATCATCATTACATTACATCTTTAGAAGCGTAACTGCATATTTTTCTAAGTACAACGACTCGATATTTAGTTGATAGAACCTTTTTTTTTTCGGATGGGAAATCATCAAATGACCTTTGTCATTTCCTCCTGCTCTGGGCGGAGCGGAAGGAAATGACAGATGTACTGACTAAAACCGATCAATGTTCCTTCTTAGCCACAAAGGGCTAAGAAGGAACATTGATCGGTTTCCAGATTCCAGGGCCGCGGTATCTCTTTCGAACAGTTCTGGGCCCCGGCAGGCATAGGCCCTTGCGGAGCCCTTCTGGTTTGCTGACATCTCTTTAGGCACGCGTGGAACACGAACGTGCCGTCGACACCGCCTGTCGTCATAAGACGGACGGACGGCGAGTTAACCCATTACTCACCGTCCATAGGCCCGCGCCCACGGTGGCCGGGAGCTATCACGTGGCCATATAGCCCGGGGCGTCACCCTCGGCGGCTGGACGTGAGGCTTTTTCCCTCTCACGTTCTGCACCTCCTTCGCTAGCATGATATCGCCTCCAGATCCCATGGCAACAAACCGGCGAGGCGGCCTTACGGCTACCACCTTTTGGGGCGCGTACAGGTAGTGGGCGGCTCGCCGTCTCACGGAACGCGTCCACACCGGGGCCCCGTTTAGGACTACAGACCGCACGGCCCCCGCGTAGAGCCTCCGGTAGGGGCATTTGGAACCCTCAGGTTGGGCGACAGCCGTTTGAAAGCAGCCCCGGCCCGTTCCAGTTTGGGAGCCAAACGTCGGCAATGCTCCACGAAGTTCTACCGGCTGTCGAGGACGAGTCCTAGGTACTTTACCGTCGATTCGACGCCGATGGGAACCCCTCCTACTGACGGCAGTAACGATCCCGACGGTGGCGCATTCCGAGGCCCATGAAAGCTCCTGGTCTCGGGCTTGTGCAATGCCACCTCGAGACCCGATTGCCGGATCCTCTTCACGAATACCGCAACCCCGCGTGTCATAATTAGTTAATAGAACCTTAGGTACCGATACTTCTTTATGGCAATAGTGAAAAAGTTAGAATTAGGCCTTATACATACGATAAATATTTCAAATAAGTTTGTAAAGTAATACATACGGAACTCCAAGTCGTGTTACAAATCACTACATAGTATAAAACAAAGTCGCTTCCCGCTGTCTGTCCCTATGTATGCTTAGATCTTTGAAACTACGAAACTGATTTTAATGCGGTTTTCAGTGACAGATAGAGTGATTCAAGACGAAGGTTTATATATATATTGCACCCGTGCGAAGCCGAGGCGGGTCGCTACTTCTCCATAATTATTATTTGTCTTAAATTGTCCTCGCGTGTTGTTACATGACATCTTAAAACGTGTATCGATTCTCTTCTAATATTGACTTTATCCTATTTGTAGTATTATCTACTACATTTATAAAGTTATCTAATAATCGATTCCACATTTGAGCAAAGAAATTTAAAATAATCTTACTAAAGATTAGGTACAGTCATCAAAAGAACCTATATTATTTACATTACCGTCGATAACAGTGATACGAATGTGTACTGAGCACACTATTACTAATAATAATATTTATTGATAAATCATTCATTTTCATCAAGGCCCGTAACAAACCCCGGTGTGCAGTAACTTTCCGACGACTGGTGCAGCTACACGTCTGTTTGTATTTGTATAAGTACCTGTAAATGGTTCTAAACTAACTACTCGAGAGTGACGTCTGGTTAAACGTTACAAATTCATTTGACGGTACCATCACATCTTCTGCTACCGCGTAACTAAAACTTATCAGTTTTTAATAATATCTGTCACATGTTTTTTTTTTTTAAATGGCAAACATGTTAATAAGGACTAGACGGTACAAGTGTTACAGAGTTGCGACGGCAATAAGAGTGTTACTAGTTTTGGGGATACCCTTAGTTTATTTGTTGTTTGGCAGCGATCATTCACAACAACAAATATTAGAATCTTCGTTAGGTTCAGGTAAAGTTCTTTGTTATATCTTGAACTTAAGATAATTATGGGTTGGAGAGAGTTGATTATGATACTTTTGTGGTATTCAGGAAATGACGCGGCCCTCTTGTCGCGGAAACTGCTCGCCGTGGTGGAGAGTGCCGAGAGAAACTGCACTCCCGCGGCGATCCTCGAGTTCCCGCCCGATGGTCTCACCCGCTACCAGAGGAAACATGTAAGAAGAAAACGAGATTCGATGATATTTTACATTATCTATACAAAGTAAACAACTTATTAAAAACTAGTGGGTACTTACATAACTTTCTTACTTTAATTTGCTGTGGTAGTGTACTTTTTTATTCCTAAAAGTTAATATCGTAAACAAAATTTCAATACTAAACGAGCAATGGCAATCATAGAATTATGTTAAAATATATATTTTACCTACTTTTTAGAATATAATCGAAATCAATACTTTATACGATGAAACAATTATACACGAAAAATAATTCATTGACTTTCGTTTATTTTTACTAAACTTATGAATATTTCATAGGAATGCTTTTGTTTTATGGCTAGGCTGAATAAATGATACAAAAAAAACTCCCAAATACATTGAAAATCTAAACTATATTGCAGCAATGTTCTTTTGATTCAGGAGAGTGCTATTGGTAAACATTCGTGAAAATCATATTGAAAAATATAGATGGAGACGTGGGCTCCGACAATGGCCACGCAACGCAATAACCACGCAGCACTTTACTCGTGACATATGATGACTCTTTACAACAGTAAAGAGGTAAAGTTTGGATGTAGGATTGTTTGTTCGGAACGACTGAACGATTCAGAAAATTCTTTTTTTTAATTTGGGTAGGTACATTATCCTCGAGTGTCATAAGAGGAATTCATATTTTAATAGCAAATCGAATCAAATTGTGATTTGCCAACTATTGTCGAATATCGGTTGAAAACCATCGATCGTGATTTGAAACAGGAGACTAAAATTGTTCCGGTGATAGTTTCACATACGGATGAGTTTTTCAGCAGCATTGAGATTATTAATTCAGGAAGGTTTATGAGTATGATACATAAGTAACTAAGATTTTATGGCAGGGAAATATCAGATGTACGAAGTATGGGTGGGTTAGTTATTACATAATTATAACTGACCGTTTACAGGTGCATTGTATTTAATGAAAGAATACAGGTAAGTTGGATGCAAATGGCACAAAACAGGACACTTTGAAGAGACTTGGCGGAGGCCCACGTCAAAGAAGTCACTTCTACCAGTGATATAATGGAACCTAGTTGATAATAGATTTCATGAATTTTAGTAGTAGAATTTAAGGCTTTTTTATTTAATTTACAGGGATATATTGCAATACATTGTATACTGGCGATATATTTCTTCTTTCTACTGGGAACGGTTTGCGAGCAATACTTCGTGCCTGCCATCGAGATGATATGCGAACGTGAGTGTACATTACTACTTTAAATATGCTAATAGTTACTGATACTGTTCAAGCTACGAGTACACACGATATTGTGGATATGCCCGATTGAAACTAATCCCTTGAAATAAATTATTCTTGAACTATACAAACTTACTTCTTTTCTGGTGTTCCGTTTTTAAAATATGATTATAATATTTTATCGACCTTAGAAATATTGCTAAATCTAAGGGCGGTTTCAGATTAGCGTAATTTTGACGCGTAAAGCTCGTTTTTGGATGCGCGTATAGGCGTATACACACGCGCCTTTTGCCACACGCGAAAATTTTACGAGCGTTGACGCACGTATACGCTCGTACAAACGCGTGTCGCGAGATAAGACGATTCTCACAGGACATCGCTCGTTCGCGCGTCCGCCGGTTTCGGTGAAGTAAATGTATCAGCGAGGTGCCGCGCGGAGAGGCAGTGAGCGCCTCTGTCCGCGTGGTCGGGCGGTGTACGTGTGTTAGGGATCAAGGGACTTCATTTTATAAATGCGACATCAGATGTGTCGTTGAGAGTCGTCTTCGTCGTCACTATTGCAGACATTTTAATTAAGTGAACATAATAACGGAAAAAGCGCGTGTACGAGCGTACAATATCTTGAAGCGCGCCTGTACGCGCGTAAGCCGGTAAGAGCTTATATAACCAAATACACTAGTCTGAAACCGCTCTAATGCAACGTTGGTTATTACAAGATCCTGTCCCGCTTACGATCCCAATAAATTTTCACTTTGTGGAATGAAAAAATTAAAGCATCAGATAACAGGTAGTTGTTCAAAGTAGCCAATCATAACATCCGCGTTGTTGCATGCTGTAGATGAGTATATTCGGTGCTTCCTTGCGTGTTTCACTTTGTCACGTGGCTTCCAGATCATTTAGAGGTGGAAGAGGTTAATCAGGCTCAGAAACGTGCCGCCTTAACGCGCCACGTTCGAATTACATGTTAAATCGTTACATTAGGTACACGATAATGTCAATTTTTCCATTTAAGTCCTTCAGGTCAAGGTGTGTTTGTCGGATGTTCTAGACTACAATCACGCGTTGTTTTTGACACAGAATTGTGACTAATAGGTAATAGTCGTAACAGGACCAAATTGCATCCGCATTATTACGGCAGTCATCGAATGCACTTGTCACAGTTAAAGGTCAGGAATAGAATAGTTTCGAAATCCAAAAAGAGAAACAGACTCCACACTCTAAATCCGTATTTAATGAAACCGGGTTGACATTACGCACGCGTTATGTATCAGAACCATTCAATTCCCTATCTACAGTTGCAGCTATTTTCTGTTCGTTTCAGCCTGATATTGGAATAAAAGCGGACGCAATAAATAAAAAATTAGAAATTTCGATCGATACGTCGGGGCTCGCAGCTGAGTCTAGACTACCACTCTCGTCCCCAATTTGTGGAAAATCAAATATGAATCCCTGCATTTGCCCTGTGATTCTACCAACAGTAAAGTCCGCAGATATATCGTAGGGATAAATCCCACGAGCCGGTATTTTAAAACAAACTGTGCGCCCAACAAGTTTTCCCATCAGGTTTTTCGTCGTGTTGATGACTCCCGTTCAGTGAAATCGATGGACTTCCATACAAACTTTAGGCCCTATAAGGAAAGAATTTTCAAAAATACTTTCTTAGGGTTCACAATCGTTATAAAATGGACCCTTGTTCAAAAGTTCTTACTCCTAGACTTAGTTATTTAGGCATATGAATCACGAAAATAAGCTTAACAAAAAATATGTAAATTTTTAAATGTTATCGATTAGGTAAACTACAACATAAAAAAAAACCAGCTCCAATCAAATTCTCATAGGCACATCTGACATTTCGTCATGCAGTATGTGTGTCTACAGTACCTATCTAATTAAAAACGGTAGAAACTTTAGTTCTAGATAGTGTGTAACTTATATTTATTCTCGATAGTACACAACAACAACACAACACAAAACACACAATATAATTATATAATATGTTTACTCGATGCTGTGAGACTGTATAACACTTGTACATACAATGATTGTTGCGATCTATCTTAAGATTGCACTGGCTTAACTTCGTACAGTGTAATACAGGCATGGGGTTTAAGTCCGAGGTAAAATAAGTTAAATTAGTTTTGCCGGTAGGACATTCTCCCTCGCCCTTTACGAACCTCGCCTCCCCTCTGAAATCTTTTCGAATATGCAGAGACTAATTTTGCTATCAAAGAAGGCAGGTAAAAGGTAAAAAGGAAGCTCTCTAATTATAATTGAATATTGGAAAAACGCAGACGGTCTTTGAAGGCAGACTTTGTTTGAGGTATTACCGCAAAGTAATTAACTTGATTGAAAAGACTTCGTGGGGAATTGCTACAGTGTAGATCGATGCTACGAAAGCTTTTGATATTTTTAAATAATTAGGTACAATATAAAACATGTGTTTTTCCCCATCATGACCTACGGTGCACAAACTTGATCTTTGACTAACATTCAAAAGTCCAAACTCAAGGTTTGCCAACGTGCTAAGGAGCGCAGTATCTTAGGTGTAAAATTAACAGATCGTGTACGAACCACTACACTGCGCTCCAAAACGCAAATCGTAGATGTGGCTCAAAAAGCTGCCCAACAGGACATGTCTGTCGCATAGCGAACGATCTGTGGGCCCGCAAAGCTCAGGATTGGTGTCACTGGGTCGCACCAGTCCACGAAGGAGATGGCGGGACGAACTAGATGTCTTCCTTGAGAATTGGAAAGAAGTAGCACAGACTTGTGACCGTTGGAAGGAATGGAGGGAGGTCTTTGCCCAGCAGTGGGATAATATGGGCTAGCTGTAATAATAAAATATAATATAAAAGCTAAAAAATTGTTGAATAATTTATTAGTTTTCGTAATAATTCGTAGACTTTCGTAGCGAGGGTCTACGCCGTAGCAATTTGCTACGAAGCCTTTTTGGACAACCTTATTTGTCGAAAATATTAGAACCGCGTAAATAAGTATTTCTTGGCCTTCACACATACACATAATCAGACTATACGTACAGCTGTTAGGGTAGCTACCTTACCCGTTGTAGCTACTAGAAAATGGTCTTCAAAGGTTGAATTTACCTTTTTGAGTAATTGCTGTGCATCATTTTTGCATGCACTCAGATTAAATGGGGTAATCAGCTAGAAAAACAAAAATTCTCACGTTTAATGGTGCGAATCAATCGTTTCGTTTCTCTTCGGAACCTACTGAGGTAAGAGTATTAGAAAAGCCACCAAACTTTTGCCATTTTCAAAAAGTAGTCGTAGTTCGAATTGTGTAATATAATGGAAATATTGCTGAAAAATAGGCTTACTCTCAGTGTCTACGTAACACAGTAATCGCTATCATCATCAATGGCAGTATTGTTCCTCTCACTGCTGAGTATAGGCCTCCTCCGGTTTGTACCATTCTTCCCCGATTCCATGATTTCCCGCGATCTTCTGAATGTCATTCACCTATTTAGGTGTTTCATTCAGTAAGCCTGATAGAACACAAATTAAAAAAAAAAACATGGATTTGGAGGATCAAGGAGATATACTAATAATCGACTCTAATTAATAATTATTTATAACTCTCGTGGCTAAATAATAACCGCCGCACGGGTGGATAGATCTTCAGGGTTTAGCCGCGATTGGCAGGGTTTTTCCGTGAATGGGTAACCATCTAATAGGTATCCGTCAATCACCAGTTATCCGTCGGACTGATTTTTCGGATTCATGTGCGTATTGTATAATTATCACTTGCTTCGGTGAAAGAAAGCATCGTGAGGAAACCACCGTGTCTGAGAGATCTTTTTCGATGTAAAGCCAAGTCAAAAACCCATGGGTGGCATAAAAACTATGACACCTGTTTCAGCACTAACCTCTCGATAAATAAAAAATTACATACCGAGTTTCCTCCATGCCTCACATAGCACGGTAAACCATTGGTCCCGGCTGTTATTTGTAGATCTTTGATAGTCGTTATAGGTATTCAGTGACTCTAATGTCTGACAACCTGTCTTACCAAAGGAGTATCGTATTACCCAGTAATAACCGGGTTGTAGAGGTCAGATAGGCAGTCGCTCCACGTAAAATAATGGTATTCAGCTGTATCCGGTTATACTGGAAGCCCACATAACATAGTTTAGAAAAGGCAGATGATGACTTAATAATGTTTGGTTTCTAGGCCTGAACATAGGAATGGATGTAGCTGGTGCGACGTTCATGGCGGCAGCAAGCTCAAGTCCAGAGCTGTTCATCAACTGTGTGGGTACGTTCGTGACCGAAGGCGACATCGGCGTCGGAACCGTGGTGGGGTCAGCAGTGTTCAATGTCCTGGCTGTGCCCGCGTTCTGCGCGCTCATCGCGGGGAAAGTAAGTATCCGCAAATAACGCACTAAATGCGGACTGGACACCACGAATATAACAGTTCAATATATTTTGGAGTGCCCGGTGTCACAATTTGTCCGTACATTTTTGTTTGAACCCTTAAGTAGGCTAGGCATCCTTCGAAATAATTTCTATAGTATGTCTACTTCTCTTAAAATTTGACTCAGTCCACGTCTACGTCCGATGGAAAACCCTCTAAAATTATTTTATTACTTAGTGTACTTTCCTTTTTACGCATCTTCTTTCATTATCATCTGAAAACAAATACGGAACACGCGTGTATCTATTTTAATTGACTCTCATTTCCTCTTAAACGTGTCTGTTGTTCTACTAATGCTTTTCTTACTATTTGTATTGTAGTCTAATAACGTCATCTCTTATCATTTATCCCTTTAAACCTTCTACTGACATTAACATCCGAGCCAGACAAATATTTATCTATTTGAATACACATTTTACCTTATAATAGAAAATATGTTGTCAAGAAAATAATGCAATCGAGTGTTTCCGAATAATCCAATAGTCAATTTAGTCTGTCGATTAAGTTTTCAATTACGATTACTTTTCAGTATTTTTAGCTATAGGTTTTTATCTAATGATTGATGTTACCTGATGTTTCAATTAAAAAGTTATTACTGACTAGTAATTTAATTAACTTTTAGCATTTACCGCAATGAAATCATGAAGCAATCATTCTTGGGTTCAATAGTTTTATACCTGCAAGTCTTGGGGGGCCTGGTGACCCGTAACACAGGTATTGTATGCCTATTTCGGGCACCAGTCTCTCACAAATGTTTACCATGTGTAATAGATTTATATTTCCTGTTCACTGTAACGTTTGTCATCATCATCTGCCTAGCCTTTTCCCAACTATATTGGGGTCGGCTTCCAGTCTAACCGGATGCAGCTGAATACCAGTATTTTACATGGAGCGACTGCCTATCTGACCTCCTCAACCCAGTTAGTACCGGGTAATACGATACCCCTTGGTAAGACTGGTTGTCAGACTTTTTGGGCCACTGACTACCTAACGACTGTCAAAGATCTACAAATGACAGCCGGGACCAACGGCTTAACGTGCTTTCCGAGGCACGGAGGAAACTCGGTATGCAATGGGCGGTCACCCATCCACAGACCAACCTAGGCAAGCACGGCTTAACCTAAAGTCGACCCGAGCGGCTGTTATTATTTAGCCACGAGCTCCTCACTGTAACGTTTGTGATGAGAAAATAAACATATTATTTATTATTATTTAATAAAATGGAAATCATTTCATAATGGAACATTAAATTGAATCGGTGCAGCAAAACTTCGATTTTCATGACGAAGTCAATAAAAGAAATTAAATACATATGAAAGACGGGAGAAAGCGAGCGACGTCATGATGTACTTGCAAGAGCCAATTGGTTGATATCGGTAAAAGTGCAACGTGTCAAACTCGGCAATTATGTAAGCTATATTATAGCATCACATGTGATTTCAGTTTTTCTATGATTTTACTTGTCATAGTTAGCCTGTAGTGACTAGTGGGACAGTAGCTCAACCACTGCTGAACAAAGACGGCACGGTAGGCGCAGTGGCTGAGCGATCGGCAGCTGCGCTGCGTGTCGACGGCTCGATCTCCGCACGAAACAAATATTTGTATGATCTACAGGTAGTTGTTCCGGATCTGGCTGTCTGTGTATGTGAGTTTAGATGTTTGTAAACGCACCCACGATACGGGAGAAATTCCAAGGCCCAAAGTCTTTACTTAAAAAAAAAAAAATACATCCTTTCGATTCCATTAGTCCCGGTTCTGAGTCACTTTTTGCCATTCTGAAGGAAGACATCCAAGTAAGCTCGCTATCTCTCATGTGGTCTCCATTGTCCCAGTTCGTTGTTCGTCAAGTGACATACGTGTCCTGGCAGCTAACTGAGTTTTTGATCGCGGTATTGTGCCGCTATTAATTATTATCCACTTTATGAATGGTTTGGCTTCCTGGACTAGCAGTGCATGTGTTGGCTCGCAGGTGGTGGACTTGGACTGGTGGTCGGTTTCACGGGATTGCGTGATGTACGCCGTGGCGGTAGTGGCGCTCATTCTCACGCTACTGGACGACGTGATTTACTGGCACGAAGCGCTGCTGCTTGTACTCATGTACATTTTCTACATATTAGGTAAATTATACTTGACACTCCGCTACACGGATGTGGAGTCGTCGAATATTCCCTCTACGTGAGCAAATAATATTTGTACTCTAAAAAAAACTGTTAGCAAACCTACTTGAATTTTGGAGTGCAGTTTTGAAGGTGATATGTGTTATCTCCTGCAAATATTTAAATTATTTAATAGTGAAACTTTTGACATATTATATCGTCTCGGAATAAATGGATTATATTTACTTACTCGGTACGGTCCCCATAAACAGTTGAAAAACGATAAAAAAAAATATTACTTGTTTGATTTGATTTACAGTAGAATGTTTGATTGACATGTTCATGACTGCGGATTTCTTTTTTAATTTATTGTTTCCAATACGTTTGAGTAATGTCAGTATTGTCTGATGGCTTTATTTACGTTTCTGGTAATGTTCAAGTGGTCAGCCTTTTGTTTTCTATCAATTGTAATCAGTTAAAAGCTTTTAAAACTATTAAAATTAACGTTTGGTTCAGTATTTCCATTTCTCAGCAATCACTGCAGATATGTTTTGATGTTCACTTGTCAAAACTGAATGAATGAGTACTAGACACGATGAATGAACTGCTGACAAATTATGAAGAGTTATTAAATAATTACGTATGTAGTAACGGAAATGATTATGTTCTTTGTTTGTTTTCAGCGATGGCTTTCAACGGCTGTTTGGGAACGTTTTTCAGGAGCGGGTGCTGCACCTTCAAGAAGCCTAAGGCGTATACAGAAATCACACCGCTAATTGCAAATGGTAAGTCATATTATGTACTTTAGAACAGGTAAAATAGGAAGAAAGGCATAACGGATAAGCATACATGTACGCACTGCAGTGGGAAGAAAAAGGCTAATCAAGCAGACTTGGACAGCCTAGTTACATCTGCTTTCGAAATAATTTCGAAACATTGTTTCTTACGATTTGCACTATTTTAGGGCGTAGATATTGCAGTAACACAATTTTTTATTAAGAAAATAAATCGAGAGGGTGAGATATCCCCGTGATAGATAACCATTAAACATGGGGATCGCTTTTTTATTGGTATTATACAGTTGTCATAATCCATAGATATCCCCCCCCCCCCCCCTCCGAGGCCTTCTTCAGATCTGTTTATGAGCAAAACAATTTTCTACATACAGTGCCCTTTAAAAGTTAGTTGAAATTATTGACTTCAGACGTTACGTTGCATTATCATCTAAAATCCTAGTTCGGTTTAAAGAAACTTTATTCTCAATAAAGACATGTGTCACTTACTTGAGAACAATACTGAAAATCATACATATATAAGGTCTATCTTTTAATACACGAAAAAAAAAAAAAGAAAGAAGCAACAAGTAGAAGTCGCCATAGCAACGAAAAAAAAAAATTATCTGAGTGTTTTTTGCTTTACAAAATTATTATATTTCTAAAATTTTTTGAGACTTTTTGCATAAAACCTTTACTCCCATATTCTAACAATGACAGTAGGTAAATACGACGTAGTAAACTACCGTAATGGATGCTTAAAAATAAGGAGCCAGTATTTATTTTGTGGGTCAAGTAATTTTTAAATTATTTATTTTTTATAAAAAATATACTCAGATAAAAAAAAAATCCTTTGAAATGGCTTTCTAATAGCCGTTAGATGATTCCCTGAAAATATTTCGAGTATGAATAGTTAGACCCTATAAAGTTTCAAATGTTTGAACTGTGCATTATAACGTTTTTATGGACTAATCATTTGGTTTATTTATTTACACATACATTTAGTTTATTTATTTGATAAACAGTTTTAGTTTAGTTACACATGAATTTCAGCCACCAAAAGTTAGTTGAATGTTCATTTGTAACGTTCTATGTATTAACAATATTTAAAGGAATGTAATATTATTTGAATGTATTATTCGATGCATATCAATATTTTGTTAATTACATTTTTAGTTTTTGTCTTAATTCTGAAAAAATATTGGCTTTGAGGTGTAACTTAACCATAGAGGAAACAGTGTTTTTCATGAAAATCTAAAAATAAATTAGGTCTCCTGGAAAATTGTTTAAAATCGAATTTATATAGGTATGGCGACTAACTAACTTTTGGTGGCTGATATGAAGTGTTTGGCAACTACAAAATTGTTGGTTGTCATAGTTGGTTTAGTCCTGCTTGTCTCAACATATTTTTTTTTTGTTTTTACAATTTTAGAAAAAACCCATGGTATGGACCCAAGGCGCCTGAGCCTGCATGTTCAAAGCACCGACGTGGAGTCAGCACCCCAGGCAAAGAGGCACGATTCCACTGACTCAGGCAAGTTTTCATTGAAAACAAGCGGAAATTATCGCTTACTACTTGGTAAATTGACCGTTCGCCTGTCTATAACCACTTTGTCATTAAAATTGTGGCCAGTTGAAATTGAACTTGATTCATGATGATTGATTGGATCTTACGTTCCTAAGATTTCAGATTGTTGTAAGTCGTAGTGCTTGCTTTATCTTTATACCATGGCAGTGGAGTAAGTAATAGTATGTGTCGTGAAAAGTCAGAGATCTCTTTCAAACTCTTGATATAACAGTTTGTATTCAAATTGTGTTCAATAGTACAAAACAGAACGTGAGGAAGCCTGCATGTCCTAGAACCCAAAAATCGAAGACTTGTGGACATCTACGAACCCGCTCTGGTCCCACAGAGCGGAGGCCTGTGTACCAGGAGTGGGAACATGAACGAAATTATAAAAGATTTATCGTTAAGCACGGTATGACACTGTAAAGCAATTAATTGCCTATTTTGAACAATGACTGCCAACCGAGTGATGTACGCGGGAATTTTCATCGTTTTCACCAACACAAAGCATTATTAGAGAAAATATTTGGTATGTTCTCACAGCGCGTTAATGACGACAAGAAATATGTTTAGATGTTACAATAACTAACTGATAAAATATCACTAAGCGAAAGTTAACGTAACGTTTGTTGAAGAGCTTGTTGCGTAATGACTGGAAGTTCATGAACAGCAGAGGAGAACTGGATTTTCCCTCGTGCAGCAGGAGTTCCTAAATAAAATACTTAGGTCTATTTCAATTCCAGCCCACTGTTCATCCAACACTCAACTCCATGCTACACTGTGATGGTTTTAAACAATGTTTATCCTTCGTTACTTTTCATGGATGCTGTTTTCTCCCGGATCTCGTGGATCGTCACAGATAACGGGAAACTGAAAATGGATTTTTGAGTAGCAGTAGCATGGGAGCGACTCTCGGATTATTCCGAGACATGCTTCGGCGAATCACAACTGGATTTCACCGAATATCTATCAAAAAGTACGAAAAGAGCCGGGATTGTGGTCCTTTGCGATTTATCCTTGTCTAAGTGGAAATCCAGGATTATTAACAGCCAACACCTACCGTCCTTGTACTTTATAAAACAAAAAAAATAGACTGACAAAGTTAAAGTCTTAACCGCTGGGTGCACGAAGCAGAAGAGTTTTTTTTTAATAACGAAAGTGAGCACTAAGGAAAGATTTTTAAAGATTAATTTCCTTTAAGGTAGAGGATGAAAGTTTTTAGAGTAGTTCGCCACTTTAGAGAATCGCTATCAGGCAAACATCTCCAATCATTGTTCCTCGTTCTGTTACAGACACGCTAAGCACCTACTCTATGTGGTCGTGGCCTGGTGAAAAGGTGTCGTTCTGGAAGAAGTTCCTCTTTGTGTTCTCCTGGCCTATCAATCTGGTGCTGTGGCTGACCATCCCTGACTGCGTCCGCCGGCCGCACCTTTATCCCTTGACCTTCCTGATGTGCGTCACATGGATTGGTGGAGTGTCCTATCTGGTCGCCTGGATGATCACAGTACTAGGTAATTTAAAAGATGAACGGAATAAATATAAATTTGCACGGATACAGAGGGGTGAAATGGGTTCAATTGCCCCCTCTGAATTCGACCAAATACGTCATTATGACCATCTTCAAAAATTTTAAATCGTCTAATTGATTTGTTATTTATTATTGTAGATTACAACGATCGATCAATACATGATCGTTAGTCGAAATAACTGATAAAAAGATATCACGAAGTTTGATTAAACGATTCAAAAATTCAGCTCCAAGCTGTTTGTTATTTATTTATTTTTTGTTTAATTTGTATTTTCTGGACGATAGGTAAAATCACACAAACTCCCCGCCTCCCCTTAACGAAATCCCGTACCGCCTGAATTGCGGTAAGTACTTATATCATGTCGTGTATTATGTCTCGTTCATTGCATTTAGGCATATGTTACCTGATAATTTATTTATTTATTAACTCATCATCACTATCATTACAGGTATTTCCTAACTCAATAGTGTGGCCATAATTACAGTTTAATAATAGTAGAATGTATTTAGTATTTTATATGTATGTGTATCTATACCGGGTGTAAACAGACCCTTCACATATCCGTCAACCAAGCAGTCTGTACATCAAACTAAGTACTTTACGCAAAAATTATTGCTGGGTATCAACTTTTTTTCCTGGGGTGAAAAACACGTTTTACGGTAGGACTCGATGGAAAGCACTCATTGCATTGTGCTGACGACTGGATTGAATAGCACGAGGGTCGTGGAGGTGTGTAAAGTAAAACTCTTACATTAAAAACATGTATTTAAAAAAAAAACTTGTGAACAAGTGCCTTTCGTTTATGTTAAGGGTCTATATACCCCCCTCATATACGTATTACGTATATTGAGAGCAGCGGTAGCCCTGTGGTGGCGGCTCTAACTTACGAACAGTAAGTCGTGGATTCGAACCCAGGCAGGCGCATTACTTTTACAACTTCAGTTGTTAAATAGAATGCCTACCCAAACACTTGCAAAAATGTGACTTAATTAGATCGAAACGTGATTTCAAAGCTGTGCTATTTGTGTAATTTATTTCATCACCATTGCTCTCAAAAACGGTGAAGAAAAACATCGTGAGGAAACCAGCATGTACTAGAACCAAAAATTCGAAACCCGCACTGGGCCCGTGTGGTGCGTTATAGCTCATCCCCTCTCACACAGAGAGGAGGCCGTGTGTCCCAGCAGTGGGGACATTATAGGCTGATTATGCTACATATATTATATTTTGTGTATTAGTTTAGTTTATAAAATATGTTAATATAAGTTTTTAAATGTACTGTTTGTGCACATAGGTATATCCTCTTCTGCAAATCTCGCAATCGAAGTAAGGTTTGCTGTAAGAAAACCTAATTGTGGGTTAAGCTCGCTGTTATACATAAGCTATATATTGTAATTTTGTGTGTATATCTATTAGTTTTGTGTGCAATAAAGAATAAAGAGACACGATTAGTTCTGCTGTGCTTGCTTTATTTGCAATTTCTTAGGTATAAATTTGTGCCATGTGATTGGAGACCTCATTTGCAACATTTGAATCTGATTACTTATGGTCCAAATTGAATTGTTTTGGAGAAATCGAACTTTCAGTAAGTCGTTTCTGTAATTTGTACGTAAACTGCGACACATTTATTTTGAGAACACGGCCTCGAAAGACAAGGGAAGTTTTAAGAAAATCTCGGTTCATGAACTTAACTGCGCTTAATTATCCAAGTTATGAGTTTAATAATTTGGTTTTAATTGATTAACTCGTGCATGACCTATCAGATAAGTATCGGTATAAAGTTTTGACCGTGAAGAGGTGGAAAATTTCAAAAAAACTGTTAAACATCGATTTCTCCAAAACAATCTAGTTTTGGTCAAAAATGTTGCAATTAGGCAATTAGGTATATTATCACCCATTTCAAGAAAATAACCCAATTAACAATAAACCTGTATTTGATTATCGCCATATAAAATCCCTGCAACAGCTAATTCAAAACAAGTGAACGTGAATGTGAACTGTTATTATTAATTAATAGATGTTGGTGCCTTGTAGCAAGCGCGAGATTTTTGCATAGTTTGAGTTAACAGGCTCGCCCCTACGGGAAATATAGAAGTGACAAACGATGTACATATTATGTGCCTGTGCAATTGTGGTATTATGAAGTAGTAATATTTCTAAAACCTCTTTTCATTTTTGTTTTATTCCGTAGGTGATACTCTGAATGTGCCGGACAGTATAACCGGGTTGACGATACTCGCCGCAGGTACTAGCCTGCCCGAAGCAGTGTCCAGTGTGCTAGTTACTGTACAAGGTAAAGTACCTATCAATTCTAGATCAGGTACTTCAAGATCGCATAAATGGTGATGTTAAAGATAGAATTTCGAAGTCGACCACAACCGCAAATCATCCCAATTGCAATGACAGACCGCAGCGAGCAGCGCGACTGGCTTCTATCTTTGCAACTCGATCATCTACGGAAGCGTTGCCAGAGAGGTGCGGCTTGCGGTAGTGGTCGCCTTTGGGTTCGAAATTAAACCAAAAAAGAAATTCAGTGAAACAGATGATTATTTATTGAAACAAAAATGTTTGTGTGTAATTCAATAGAAGTTTATGATAAAGAAACACAATTAATTTATTGTATTTTCAGGCCACGGCACGATGGGACTCAGTAACTCAATCGGATCGAACACATTCGACATACTGTTGTGCCTGGGTCTGCCTTGGCTAATTAAATCGCTTGCCTACCCTACTGTTCCAGGCCACCATTGGGTAGGTTCACCACATTTCTTATCCCTCATGTTATCTGTCGGTAGACGCAGCTAGAGTTTACGTTTCGTTCACGTTATTTGTCGATTCTCACACGACACCGACATTCAAGCTCGAACGAATTTTGGTTTAAATGTTTGCGACAATCAATTATGCCCGTCTTATTAAGCTGCACACTAAGCGAAACCTCGATGAATGCTTTTATGGCATTAAACCAAATGCACCAACAGTGCTCTTTCAGGCTTCCACTTAGTTGTTGCATAATTTTAGTGAAAACGGGTCACCCCGTTTTCCTATCAAATCACTTGACCTGATGACTTGTGGGACAACATATTTAAAACACTAAACTATTTTAATATTTCAGGTATCAATAAACTCAAGCGGGCTATCGTACAGCGCCATCTCGTTGCTGTCGACGCTGTTCGCGCTGTACGGCTGCCTGCTGCTCAACAAGTTCCAGCTGGACTGGAGGATCGGCATCACCTGCGGCTGCATCTATTTCGGGTACCTAGTGCTGGCGGCTCTTATAGAACTGAACGTATTCTTCGATGTCAACCTGCCTATCTGCGCGCACTAAAACGAACTGCTTCATTCTACAAGGTCAAGCTTAAGTAGCTACTGGAACTGTGCAGACGTAATGACTATCGATTTCTAAACATGGTTAAAATAAGGTAGAAAAGTTTTTGATGATCCTTGTTTTGGTCAACGATCTTTGTTCGTTTGGTTACTTATTCTTGCAATATGAGTTTAGAAGATCATTAGTTCTTGTTCAGAGTTTCGCTGATTTGATTTAATAAAGGCCCTATGTATATGAACAGCAGGAAGTAAGTTAAGGTATTTTTGCATTATCTAAGATAAACTTAATAAAAAGATAGCAAGAAAAATATCGAGGATACAGGTCGATTAAGATTCTTTTTCGGCTTCTGCGAAATTAATTAATTTTATGTACCTTTGCAATTTTATTGTGTTCCAAAATAAATAATAATAAGTAAGTAGATAGATAATTAAGTCAGTAATTTATGATACATAAGCGTTTCTCGAATATTTATCTGATTATATTATTTATCCTTTATCAATATTGTTGTGACAATAGTCGTTATAAAGCAAATTACGTACTTTCTCATTACACGAGTGAGCAATATATTTTATAAGGTAACTGTGAGTGAAAGCATTACCTACCATTTTTTGTTGTTGTTGGTTACACAATTAAATTCTTTACATAATCAATATTCGTTATTATTGTACCTACCTATTAGTTTTAAGATAATGTTACTATGGACCATTATAATAAAAACAAAGTATTTCCATAAAAACTGAAAATAGAAACTACATTGTCTACATTATTTAAAAAGACCTGCAGGTCTTTGTCCTTGAACTAGTTACCTTGCTAAGGTTCACCAAAGCTTGTGCGACAAAAGCCAAGCGACCTTTTGAAACCACTCGGTGGCACACAACCGTATTTTATGTGCTCCCTGAACCACGAGAATAAGTCAGGTGCCGTTTGCCGTGGAGAATCGATAACCCATTCAACAGGTAATCTCAATCAATATCTATTAACCTTGATTTTGTGACAATCACCTTTACATCGTGACTGTTCGGTCAAACCGGTGCGAACAAGTTGTAGACACTACACCGGACACCGGACACTGACAGCTATACTTCAGTTCGTTTCCGCAGCCAGTCCGAACTCCGTACCAGTTCAATTTATCTTTAAATCTCTAAAAATTACGTTATGATTGTCACTGACTCTGACCGGCAATGATACTGTATTTTTTCAGAGATTCGAAGTGGTAAAAAAGACTATGAAACAAACAAAGTCAGACTTTAGAAGTGTTTTTTTTTTATTTTTCCCTTTTCAGTTGTAGTATACCACACATATTCTTGTCATGAATTAATTTTTACATTGTAACTAGGAGTTATTAAGGGATCATCATGTCATCAACATAGCCCAAGAAGAAATTACTGAACCGATAAAATAAAAACGGATAGGAAATATTAAAGGGTAAAAAAACAAATTACTGAACCGATTTTGATGAAATTTCTATGAGACCAATCGGAAAGTATATCCTTTCACATGAAAATAAAAGGAAAAGAAATTTCAAATCGGTTCATAAATGACGGAGAAAAAAAGCGGTTCTCAATTCGACGCGTATATTTTTTAGCTGCGCATAACTGTAGATAGTACACTATCTTTCTTCAAGGCAAATAAATAAGTAGGTTAGAAGGTTACAATAACATTAGACTTCCTGTAAATAAAGTTATCAATAAATATTTTATCAAAACGGTTTAATTTGTCTACGCACGAGCAATTTGTTTAGACAAATCTATGTACCTGTCCAGTGGACGAACCTTCTAACCGCTATACTATTACTTCATGAACATTAATTGATTGAAAACAATATTTATCAATATCTAAATTAACGTGTATGGCGGATTGGCGGCGAAAATGTGAAAGAATATGCCAGAATCGCGTCAAAGTCAAAAATTGACGTCATTTTCGGTCTCTAATTTCCCAAACTGTAGACACTAAGGTTACGTTCACACGCGCGTATCAATATCGTCATTAGCGTTGACTGCCTCGATGGCCTAGTGGTGAGGAAAGGCTCTCTGGGTTCGATTCCCAGGTCGAGCAAAGTGTTATTGGGTTTCTCCATCAGGAATTTCTGAGTAGGTAACAGCCCCGGAGTCTGGAGTTGTGCCCGGTTGATGGCAATAGACTTACCCCTATTACATGGGACTTAAACATAACTGGCGAAATGTGGATGTACTTTTACGTACACCTCTGCCCTTCGGGGATCACAGGCAAGATATTATGTTATGTCATTAGCGTAAACATAGTATTACCAGCCTTTAAGTAATGTTCCCACAGGTGGCACATTGGCATTCCCTCCAAGTACGCAAAGTAATTTTAAGTTCATTTAACCCCATTCAATAACTATTTCATAAAAAGTCATTCAATGGAGTTAAATGAACTGAGAGGGTTCTTTGATGATTTTAATGATTATATTTCTGTAACTACGTATGTTGTTACAGAATTATAATTCGCGCAAGTAACCCGTACGTGTTAAATTATATTAGTCATATTTTCATCAATATACAACCTGACACTGACCTGCAAATTGCAAAAAAACGTAAGAAAATTTTAATTTCGCGAGTTACCATGGCGCTTTCACCTTTTTACGGCGAGAACTGAACTCAATTCCGGAAAATGCGTTTAAAAAATGTTTTGATGATTGGATTATTCGTTGGCGTAAGTTTATCGTTTCTGAAGGAACTTACTTTGGAGGCGATAAAATAACTTTGGATGAATAACTAACATTTTTTTTGATCGATTCCCGGTACTTTCTTTACAGACTACATGTATTGTGTACCTTAAGTCTTCTACCGAATGAAAACGGGTGCCACGAAGTGGTAATTTGAATTTAGAAAAAGAAAGAACTCGGCTGGAGTCATATCTGATGAATAAGGTGGTTGCTCGATCTAACAACAAAAAAAAAATGGAATTTCGAAACATAGACAAATCATCCATTCCCGATACTTCTTTGACTTGACTGAATGTATATCAAAAACTAGCTGTTGTCCGCGACCTTCGTTCGCATGAAATAATATTACTCCTTTTTGAATCGGATTTTGTTAATAATTTCAAGGACTTTATTTTGTTGACTATCTTTTTCTAACTCCTTGTAACATCAGCTATCTGCCAGTAAGTCTCGTCAAATTTGGTTAAGCCGTTTCAGAGATTAGCCGGAACAAACAGACAGAGAGACAGATAGACACCCACAGACAAAAATTATAAAAATATGTTTTTTTGGTGTCAGTACCGTATTGTCAGTACTGTATACTTTCCTATTAATTCAGTAAAAAGCTGTTTGGTGGGATCATCCTATATAGGTTCGTAGTTAGGTCTACAGCTTTAGGTACCTACCTATCTCTTTTTACGAATGTGCCAAGATTCTCACTCTTGAGAAAAACTCCTTTCACTATTATTGATTGCACCTTGAGTACTTATGGTCAGGCGCGGTTCTGGGGGAGGTCACAGGGGTCATGACCCCCCAAAATCTTCCTAAATTAGCTATTTTTCGGAAATTTTATAAATTATTAACTTCCTCCTTAATCGTTCAACGGTGACTAACAATGCCGAGGCAGAAAGCTCGTTCTTGCTTTCTATTACCAAGAGCGGATCCAGCGCCCGGTCATGACCACCTCGCCAACCGTAGGCAGAGGGACCCCGCCCCCCCGAAATCGGACAACTATAAAAAGATCAACCTATCCCAGGCGGAATGCTAAAATTGTCTCGTTCGCTAAGCTCGCTAATACTTATTATCTCAATTCTGCAATAGTTTCGACAGGTTCGAAAATATTCCAGCTTGCTTCGCTCGCTAATAAATCCAGTACCGTTTCAATTCTACATAAGTTGACAGAGTTCCTCATATTCTCGTTCCTGTATGAATTAACGAAAAAAAACCTGATTTATCCGAGGAAGGGTGCACTAATTTTCAAAAGTTTCCGCACTAGCCATCTAAGTACCTATTTAAGTTCAACTCAAACACCACGCATTTATTTCACCTAGACCATTTTAGGCACTTTTGAATGTCAATAAAACAAAAAAAAAGTAACTCCTCCCAACCAGATTCCTGGTTCCGGCCCAGTGTGAACCCCTGTGACGCGCCTGCTTATTGTATTATCGAACTAACAATAATATACATCTATAACATAGAATCTATGAGAACGTAAAAATAAAAGAAAATAGTAGTAGTAAAAAAATAGTAGTAAAAAGAAAATACCATACCTACCGGTATGTAATAATGTAAGTATTTTCTATCAGAATTTCAACCCGAAGCGCTAGCACGAGTGCGCGGTGTTAATGTAACGTATATACGAGAAATTATAAATTAAAAATACTCGTTTCACATAATTGTGACATTTTCATTATTTTAAGAATGTATGCATATTTATCAATGGTACTGGTTGTGCTTGTTGCAAACAATTTAACTAATGAAAAAATACTATATGTTTATCGTATTTTCGATTCAAAAATCGACCTATTTACGTTACCTTTACACGTGCTAGAGCCTTTAATCGTGTTTTACTATATTCTCGCGCTTATTTTCCCCATCACCTAAATTAACAATAAAAATTAGAAATCACAAAGAAATAAAACTACCCTTACCGCAAATAAAACATTTTAATTGGTAACAAAATATATCAGACACGACATATTCTTTCTAAACTGTCCCGGAATGTCACAAAGACAAGTACTTAATACAATTATGTGTACCGACAAAATACAATTATTAATACGTTTAGCAGTTGTAAAGCTGAGTATCGATTATGCCACGCTTGTCCGGAAACCGTTATATTTTTCAGCGATGTTCGAATTAAATCGCGCAGCAACTCGCACTCTATAAGGAGTAGCCAAGGAGCATCGAATAGCTGAGGCTACACCAAGGCTGCCGCCTCGCCGCCGCATACCACCGCAAATTATTTGGGGATTTGCTGTGCATAATCGATACACACCTTAAAGAAACGAAGCTCCACATCACTAAGCGTAATGATGGTATACAATCGAGAGTTAAAAAGTAGTCGTGACATAATGTCGCACTCGATGAATGAAAAGTTCCCACTGCATATCTACCAGAACATTAACAAGAACTAATGACATAAGGCACAATGAAAAATAATTATATTATTTTTCATTGTGCCTTATTTTATCATAAGTAGTCATAACACGTAAGACGTTCAACTTTTCCATTCCGACGCGTAAAAGTGTAAAAAAGAAGACAATACATAATCGGAATTCGTAATTAGACGCAGCACACGCGATCTGTGGCATCAACGCACGCGTACATATAATGTGCATAGACACAAAGTGATATGTTCATGCATGTAGAGTAGGTGCTCGTATTATGTACTCACACAATAACGTCGAGAAACACGCCTTCCGACTAGTAAGTTGACAAAAACTAAAATCGTAATACATTGGTGCTTGTTCAACATTGGTGGTGATTAGATAAACGTTTTTGTTAAACTAATCAAGTATCTTTGCCAAGTGGGTAGGTAAACGAACAACGTTAATTATTAGAATGATGCTGATAAAAACCAGAAATAAATATTTTGAATCATCCAAGAAATGAAATCACATTAAATTAATATCACTTCTAATTGGAAATTATGTAAGAGATACAGAAGAAAAACTTACCAACAAAATAATCTAGGTAACTTACCTACCTAAAGTACGGCTGGGTATAAAGTAATCTATTAGTCTGTCCCAAAAAGTGAGCGGTCGTTTTGTTGAAGAAAACATTGAGGGAACAGACGACATACAAATTTTAATCGGCTTCCGCTGCGCTGTATGCATCACGAAGGGATAGGGATGTTTGATGACAGGGGAGATGGTCGTGCCCACCAAGCTGACGGTGGGCTTGGCGAAGTTGATGGGCTGACTCTTGACCACCTGCCGCTGACTCGCACCCCCCAACAATATGATCGGTATCGAACTTCCTCTGGTGGAACTCGTCGGTGATCTCGTCGAACTTATAAACGGTCTGAGCGGCGTCGGCCTGGATGTTGAAATTGGCGCAGTCTCAATAATTTCATGAAAGATTGATTCATCGTAGTCCTTGTTATCTTCGATAGAAGGTGCAATAAAGACCACCTGGCGCAAACTGTTTATATCCTGAACTAATTTTGCGTGTTCATTTAACAAATGATCGCTTCTTGGTATTACATTGTCAATAATATTGTCCATTCGTCGCGACATCGGGTCCATACTAAGTGTGAACTGAACAGGTAGTGTGGCGGAACGTTTGGTGAACATCTTTCTGATCACCGGATTCTGGGAACGCCATCCTACGTAACAAATGAATAAATTTGCAAAACAGTTATTAAATATAAAAAAGCTGGACATGGGCGGTGACAGAATGAACTACAGATTTACCTTCTTTGAGCATTCTTCCGATTCTATCTCGATTTAGTGATGCGTATTCGATGCAGCTCACCTGAAACGAAATTTATGATAAAGAGTGTCTAGCATTGTAGAATAAACTGGTGTTCGGGAGATAGAATAATATCGCGATTATACTCTTTGCAGTCATTCAAATATACTTCAAGTTCATTAACTCGCTTTAGGCGTGCACAATGCATTTTCGCTTTGATAAATAGAAGCAGTTCGCTCACATCATTAAAACATATCAAACAGAGTTGAAAAGCGAGCAGAAATTATTGTTGTAATTGTAAGGGTATTCACTTAGTTAATTTTCTACTAATCTAGATTAGAACCAATGCGTCAAATCGTCAAGGCCTGAAAAATGTTTATTGAATCTTTCAGCCGATGCATATCTTTGTAGATCAGTCATCCGCTAAGATTTTTTCATAAAATACTTCTCTAAATATTCGATAGGGAGACCTGCCACATTACCTAATGACTAAAGTAATAACGACAGTAATTAGTTAATGTAGTAAGTAAAATAAAAGCACCGATACGTGTACAATGTATCGATTATAATGGTTAGCGTGGTAAACACGAAAAGTGATCGTAAATTTTACCTGTCGGTAATAATTATCGTGGTCATAGCACACCTAGTTTGTCAATTTAGCGGTACACTGATTTCTGAATATGGAATTTTATGTTAATTACAAATTTTTTCACAGTTATAGTACCTATGTGGGTGTCACTTTATGCATTAAGTAGATATTATATTGCATTATCGTATAAACAATTAACATTCCTATAGTTTTTGGCCTATGTTGTATTTTTTGTATCCTACCGATAAGTATAGGTTAAAAAAACTTGTGTTATCTCTTAAGTAGGCTAGAGAAAGCTCAAAAAATTAAACTTAGTTCTGATTATAAGACAAAATCAAAAACTTTAAACTAAGCATTAAGTAGGTAGGTACCTACATTGTGTTTGAACGCGCACCTCACTTTCCGACTTAGGAATCCGACTGTCAGATAATTAACACCAAAAAGGACAATAGCCCTGCCCAATATACACCTGTCTCCGACTTTTAGACTGAATCGGAAAATGTAAAGCATAGTATGATGCACTTTAAATAGTCACTGCACACTTATGTTAAAAGCTTTAGAGTTTATGAAATAACTTACCTCGGCTGTAGGCCCGTAATGCCGCTCGGGCATGAGGTGCATGCCCTCGGCGAAGAGCAAGACCTGCCCCAACACTACCAGCCACCACATGGTACTACCACTGACTACCATCGTCAGGCGTGTGCTCGGCCCCAGCCCCACCACGCACTGCTCGGGAACTGGGGACAGACACTATTAACACTATTCGCTAGCTAAATTATTTTCCTCGCAATAATCGAATGCCAACAATAAGTTTGTACTTATTTATGAGGGTACCTAATGGAAATAGTACATTTAGATATAAGTGGGGAAACTTTGTTATAGCATTCGAGGCGGAATTAACACTCGAGCTGCAGGCGAGGATAATATAGAGCCGAGAACTGCTGTAACAAATCCCCGCGCGTATCAAACGATGTTTTTCAATACACTTTCGAAGAAATAAAATATTAGAACGAAAAGTATTTTTGTCAGGAATTATTATGAAACTATGATTTAAATTGCTTTTTTTCCGCGCTTTGTTTTCGCCAGGTTGAAGAAGAAGCAAAAGTATGGTGTTAATTTGTGCATAAAACAAATATTTGTTTTAAATTATCATGTTTATCTATGATATTCTATTTATTAACACAATTTAAATACTCAAAAAATATTTACGCCGTAAAGACGCTTATAGTGTAAGTTTAGTTATCTGCGGAAATTATTATTTTCGCACGTGTGCGGAAAAATATTAAAATTCCACGTGTGTGAAATACATTGCAAGTTGAACCTAATCGTAGTGAGATAAGAATTAGTTTTCGAGAAAATGAATTAAAAAATAAATTGTGTTCTACCAAGTTGACTGGGAGCAGTTAAATGAAAGTGTGTTTACATAGGTAGGTACTCAAGCAGACAACCAGTCGATCACAGTTATAGCCGTGTTTAAAAAAATGAACAGCAAGTTTTGTAATGCAGTTAACCACGAACACACGAACGTTTACAGGACACCATTTCATCCGTTTCATCGTTTCATCCTGTAGAAACCCTTACTCCGGACACCGGTCACAGGTAAATGTATTAATATTAAACTGAAATTTAATGATACTGTAATATCTGTCATTCTTTGGTGCGTGCAGCCAGTCTGAAGCCTGATCTGGTCGATCAGGCTTCAGACTGACACGTTTCGATCGCGCGGCCACGTACTTTTTGTTATGGACTTATTTCGTCTGTTTAACAAAACTTTAGTAGTATTTAATGATTTCGTTAGTTTTGACAAATTAACACCTTTCTTCTTGAAACAGTTTTAATGTATGAAGTCTTAGGTTTAAAGAAATAA
Organism: Noctua janthe; assembly: GCA_910589295.1. Lineage (NCBI taxonomy): Eukaryota > Metazoa > Arthropoda > Insecta > Lepidoptera > Noctuidae > Noctua > Noctua janthe. The sequence continues at coordinate 13,487,124 of OU342552.1, forward strand.
TCAACAATAAAGAAACAACAAGTGGAGGATTGCGCGGCCATAACTTCTAAGGTGAATATTTCGTAAAATATTGATCCAGAGCTTATAATTCTTTTTTCGACAATTTTTGACAAATTCAGTCTTCAATTGACAAAAAGAATTAGATCTCTAACCCAAGTAGTTGCTGAGATATCCATGGCCGCGCAATCCTTCACGTTACGTTCGCGCGGCCAACTTAAAACCCTTATAACTTCTTTATTTCTACTTTGACAAATTTTTGGTTTGTACCCTTCGATTTTGACAAATTTCGACAAATTTTTTAGCGAAGTTTTTTTCTGTTTTGATAACTTGGCGGAGCAATCGTAACGCACACGTCGATTTGCCATTTTTGCTTTGTCTGCGATATGTATTAGTAACAAATATCTTTAAAAGGCTTGATGCTACAGTATCTACTGAAGATATTTCTCGGCTTTCCCCTACTATTTTTCTTTCAGCAGCATACCTTAGGGTGTTACCACACCAATCGATCGATCTCCGATCACCAATCGATCGATGATAGACATGACAACGATCGATCAATTGGTGTAGTAGAAACTGTCGATTGACGTCGACTTATCCATTCTACCATCGATCGATGGCCTTGATCGACGATCGATCGATTGGTGTGGTAACACCCTTCGGTATGTATAGTACCCTCCCACCTTTTTTGTGATCTGTATAGTATGAGTGCTTGTGATATTGAAACATTTCCGTAGTTGGTGGACGACTTACCATCATCATACGTCTTCCAACACGGAATAGGCACGTCAGAACCACATCGCTATACAGGATTTCTCGCCATTAAGATGGCATCGAGACCTTAGCCATTGAAGCTACCGGAGACTAGAGAACCTAACATGAATGCTTATGTGACACTATGCTAAACTTTTCAACTTATTTCCATCGCGTCTGTCTTTCTGCAACAGACGCGTACCTACGTACAGTGATGCGCAACTACTTGACCGTCTTGACGGTGATGATGTCACCTACAGTTAGACACCCCCAAAAGGTTTTGGGAAAACACCAATTGTGCGTGTACGCATGTAGCGACACTACAAAGAGTACTACAGCAACATAGAACAAAAAGTACTACAGCGCCATCTATGACACAGACAATGAACTAATTGCAAAATACGCATAAATTCTACATCGCGCAAGTAAAGTTATTCGCGACTTAAGGCTATAGAGAAGAACCCGACTACAACTGTCGGGCAGTAGCCCACCAGACACAATACCCATCTGGTCGGAGGATCCTCCTTTTCCTATGGAGGATGAAGAACTATACACCCTTTTCTCCAAACCCCCAAACTGGTGACCCCGAAATAGACGTCAGCGCAGCCTTCGAGCAACGTGACGTCTTCAAGATCACTTCCTCAAGCTTTCGAGCAGCGAGTCATGTAGCCTCGGAAGCACATTCCTGGTCGCGACTTAAGACTATATAGAAGAACCCGACAACAACTGTCGGGCAGTGTTAAAAAAAGGAATAAGACTGGCAGCAAATTTCACTTCTTAACTGTAGTTAAATTTCACTTCTTAACTGTAGTTAAAAAGTGAAATATGCTGCCTGTCTGAATTTCCTTTTCACGATAGCTAATAGGCAATCTGGCTGTCTTCAAGCCGAGAATGAATGTTACTTCTAGGTTAGTGCTCATCCATCATCCACGTCATCATGGCCTATATTGTGCTATCTTTGGTTGCTTTAATTCTTCAATAAAGCATCCAGAGATAGCATTTTTTAAATTAGCTGTAAACTCCGAGAGGTAAGACTATGAAATAATTTATATAAACCTACTAGTAGATGCCTACGTAATTTGTTAATCTTTTAACAGGTAGGTAGTTCGCGTTTTCCACCGAGTAAAATATCTAGATTAATTAATAAATAAGTGGATAGGGTGAAAAAAGTGACACAAAAGTGATTTAGGTACCTACTCGCGTTAAAAAAAAAGTCTCGAATTTTTATTTTTTTTTATTTATTAAATCAACTAATCAAAAGACGACTTGTATTTTTTATTAAACACTTCCTCTTTCATTCACAACGAAATTCATTTTTTTTAAATAAAAAATATAATATTTACAATCACAAAACTAGAAAGAAACTCAACTAATACAAAGTAGATGAAATTAAAATGCTGTAGCCGCGGCAGCCCTATTGCTTGCGAACGTACCGCCCGGCTGTAGGTAATTATTTCAAGGACAGGGCCGAGTCACAATACTGTATATATTTATACTGTGGTAAAGGTTAACTTCTATTATAGAGTTGTTCAGCCTGTACTATCCGGTTCACACACAAAGTTAATTTTTTTACGAGGGCGGGTCAATAAGTCCGTGACTTTTGGAATAAAACACAGATTTTTTGATAAAAAAATAATTTTATTTTTCAACGTAGTCTCCCTTGAGCTCTATACACTTTGTCCAACGCTTCTCCAATTTTTTTATCGCTCCCAAAAAAAATGATTTGTCGAGGTCCTCAAAAAAGGCCTTTGTTTGCGAGATGACTTCATCATTGGAGTCAAATCTTTTTCCACCAAGCCATTTCTTCAGGTTTGGGAACAAGAAGTAGTCGCTCGGAGCCAAATCTGGAGAATAGGGCGGATGAGGGAGCAATTCATAGCCCAATTCATGGATTTTTGCCATGGCAACTGCACATGTGTGCACCCTTGCATTGTCTTGGTGGAAAAGAACTTTTTTCTTGGCCAAATGAGGTCGGTTTTTTTTCAAATCGTCATTGAATCGGTCCAATAAGTTGGCATAATATTCCCCATTGATTGTTCTTCCCTTTTGAAGGTAGTCAATGTGGATTATCTCGCGTGCATCCCAAAAAACAGTCGCCATAACTTTATTGGCTGACAAACCCACCTTGGCCTTCTTTGGCGCCGATTCACCCTTAGAAACCCACTGTTTTGACTGTTGTTTGGTTTCTGGTGTGTTGTGATGGATCCATGTTTCGTCCACGGTTACAAAACGGCGCAAAAACTCCTCCATATTGCGATTAAACAACGCCAAAGCTTCCTGTGAAGTTGTTACACGATTGCGTTTGTGGTCGACTGTGAGCAAACGCGGCACCCATCTTGCGGAAAGCTTTCTCATGCCCAAGTGATCATTCAAAATTGAAACCACTGAGCCATGCGAGATCCCTACGGCTTCCACAATCTCTCGCACTTTCAATCTTCGGTCGGTCAACACCATATCGTGAATTTTTTCGATTGTTTCGGGTGTAGAGACCTCAACTGGGCGTCCAGGACGTTCGGCATCTTCAGTGCTTGTACGGCCACAACGAAATTCAGTAAACCACTTTTTTACCATTGAAATCGATGGTGCAGAGTCCCCATAGTATTTATCAAGCTTAGCCTTGGTCTCGGTAATGGTTTTTTTTCGCAAGAAATAATGCTTAATAAGCACACGAAATTCACTTTTTTCCATTTTCTCCTCAAATTAGTGGGTAGTCTGATAAAAATAGCTGTCAAACACAAACTAACTGACGCAGCAAGTTTAAATTTTGACAGGAGTCAACTGACAGATGCCTGTTGACAGGAGCAGTGTTGCTGTTTCAGTAAAGAGGTCAGAAATTCAAAAAGTCACGGACTTATTGACCCGCCCTCGTACTTTACAATATGAAAGAAAGTGACAGTTAACCCGCGCTCGGTGCTTTCATTCTGGTTAATCAGCAATATTTAAATGGTTAACGGTTAACTCATATATTATAAGAGTTAACCCATATAATGGCTGATCAAACATATGGGTGTAAGTACAGGGTTAACTTTTTAACCCGATTAATTGGTCCCTGAATAAAACGCACATGAAGTGCTTTATGGGTCAGATCACAAAACCAGGAAGAACAAAAAGATTGTTCTTAACTGTTACCTAAAAGGTGTAAATAGACCCTTAATGAAGCCAAAAGGCACTTGTTCTCCCCGTCTCTGGGATCATTTTTTTGTTCTAGACCATACCTGGGAACCTTCTAGTTACGGAGATATTTGTGGTCAAAGTTACAACTTTTTCTTTAAATACATGTTTTTATTGTAAGATTTTTATTTTAGACACCTCCACGACCCCCGTACTGTCCAATCCATCCATCAGCACAATGCTTTGAAAGCGTCCCATCGAGTTCTACAGTAAAACGTGTTTTTTACCTCAAAAAAAAAAGTTTCCCATCAATAATTTTTGCGTAAAGTTAATTAGTTTAATGTACAGAACACTTTTGGTTGGCGGCTTCGTGAAGGGTCTGTTTACTCCCTGAATATGTAGATATAAAATTGTATGTTCACTAGGTATATTGCATATCATATACTTAGGTACCTAGGTACTACCTACAATGTGTTTTTAAAAAAACGTATGATACAAGAGCGAGAGCTTTAGGAAGTTAAGATGTCTTTCATTTAGAAAAATAAGAGTTAATCCGACGAAACATTGAGAAAAGTTTGAGCTGCAAAAGCATATACCTATCTACCTAGTTATCATGAGTTAGCGTAGCGAGTTCTCCATTTTAGCTTCCAACTATTATACATACTGAGGTAGCGCCCGGCGTGGTTGCCCAACCGCGCCCTTCCCCAACGCCGCTCCCGATTCATTTAACTTGATACTTCTATTCTCACTATTGCGGCAATCATGCGATAAACACTGCATTATGGACCTTAATCGTGAAATAAGCGCCATTTTACGAGCAAGTGTGTTATTAATGTTCAATGAACTCTGCACCTATAGATAGGTAGTTATTTTATTTGACTTACCATTTTCATTCAAACGTGATTCAAGCAAACACAAAACCAGTTTAACAAACTTTGGAAACCAGATATTCCTAAACGCTTTTTCGTCAAAGATAAGCATGAGGTTGTGTGGCGACATCTATCCGCCACCCACTTGAGCACTAAGCAGACGCAGTTTTTCAAGCATAGATTTAAGATATCCGGTGTAGTGCGTGCGCCGCTTTGACGGGACGCGTAAGGTCCCTCGATGCCGCGTGCGGCCGCGCGTCCTTCCAGTCTTTCAAACGACACTATGCATTTCCTAATGGATATAAAGCATAAAACGGTTTGACAGTGAAACTGCCGCCCGGCCTCTGCGCTGCCGACGGTTGCCACTTTGGTGTGAATTGACCGTCCAGGGCATGTCCGCGACTTCCATTGTTAATTTTAAGTGCAGGTATCATCATGTTACCCACTTAAGCACTCTGTGGCTGGTTTTAATCACCACGTCCACTACCACCAGTCGCCCATCATCTTGCCACATATAAAAAGAGATCGCCCAGTCCAGTAGGTGCAATAATAACAACAAACTACGATCACCGATCACTATTCAGTCTGTTGTAGACACGTACCAAGATCAGCACAACTAACAACAGTTCCGGGTACTCTTCGTTTGTCACATTAGTGATTAATGTGATTATGTTAAAAATAAAACATCCATAATGGTAAGGTATCTTTATTACAAATACTTAATGATACCTGTTATTTACAAGATAACAAAATGATACAAAACTTTTGAATCGTGTTCGTTTAGATATATATTATGATCTTCAAAACCGAAATAAATCAGGTTCTGCTAATCGCAATTACTCAAGAAACACAATTGTCGAATAAAGAAAAAACACAATAGCAGAAAATAAAGTTATTACTTTTTTACTCTCAATTTAATCATATCCTAAATAAATCAGGCTCTGATAATCGCAATCACTCATTTTGAAACACATGCCGAAAAAAGGAAAAACTCGATAGCAGAAAATAAAGTTATTATTGTTTACTCTCAATTTAACTAAACGCTAATTTAACAACCTAAGTTTAAATAATAAATATTTACCACGCACCTCCGGTATCACTACAGTAAAAGAATTCTTAATTCGTTAGGAATGTGTCATCCTAAACACAATCATGTAATATGTCGACGCACTCATTCAAACAACAAATACAGAACATTAAAGAGAAGCTTGGGCATCATATATTTATATTAATTTACGCTATGTGTCTAAACTTATATGTATTAACACAGCAGCTATTGCTATTAAAATGAACTTTAGAAATGAAATCACACAGCGCAACATAAATATACGTATTAAACGCCCACTTCGATTAACCACAGCTACACATATTAAATAAGAATTTAATGGAAATTGGGACTTGTTTATCTGACTTCCCGGCTCACATATACCTTCAGGCTGCATCCATACAAGCGAATGTGCCACGAATATTATTACTGGTATTGCGTACAGAGCGTGTAAACCATGCGTATCTGGCACAAGTCACGCAAAGCACGCACAAGCCGCGCACCGCAAGACCGACCTCACTACGCGTGCTACTTACGTGTATATCAAAAACGAACGTATTCGAGGCGCTATCACTAATATGGACGCATCCTTACATGGTCAACATGTTTTTCACATAATAAACTATTTCTTTGCATCATAATAAAAATAAATTAGTTATTATAACAATAAAAGCTGACCCGACAGACCTGATCCAATCGAGTTTGTTATTTTCTTTGTGAGACATCAATAAAATAAAAGTAGGCTCTTTTTTAGGGTTCCGTAGCCGAATGGCAAAAAAAGGGAACCCTTATAGATTCGTCATGTCTGTCTGTCCGTCAGTATGTCACAGCCACTTTATTCCGAAACTATTAGGACTACACAGTTGAAACTTGGTAGGAGATGCATTCTGTGAACCGCTTTACGATTTTTATACAAAAATTTAAAAAAATAAAGATTACATGGAACTGAAACTTTTTTTTTTTTCATCAAAGCTGCGTGCGGGGAATCTATGCAGGGTGAATTTTCCAAGTGAGCGTGGATGGCCAAATCCGAAACTATGAGGAATAACAAAAAATACTCAAAGGAGTCTCGAGCCCGATTTTGATAAAATCTAAAACGACATCATTGGATTTTTGAAAAATCAATATACCTAGCCAGGAATCGAACCGGTTGGTTTTGAAAAATAAAAACACACACTGTATTATTACGCCATTCGATAGTGTCGCTAATAAGCATCAAATTCTGTGAAGTAATGACATGCGGCAAATTTAATAAATTGAATTTGCAAAAATCCAATGGCGCACGTTTACTTTTCATCAATATCGGGCTCGAGACTCCTTTGAGCATTTTTCGATATTCCTCACAGTTTCGGATTTGGCCATCCACGCCCCCTTGAGCCCGTCCGCCCTCAAAATTCACCCTGTAGATAGGTCTTTAAAAATTACATTGAGGTTCGCAAACCGTTTGAAAGATAGACACTTAGTGGTAAAATAAGTAAGAAGAGGAAAATTCTGAAAAAGAGTAGGATTGTAGAACTTTAAAAAACTAAACGAAAATTGGTTTTAATAAGATTTGATGTTTGGTTTTTGAGATATGGGACTTTTTCATCAAACTGCAGCACTAACTTTGTTTTTCATTAACATATTATGAAAAACAAATTGAGTATTGCTATTGAATGTTACAATACAACATATGAATGAACCTTCAAAACCATTTTTATTATATCGTTTGGACTCGCACTTGGCCGGTTTTTCTTTAATCTGGATGGTGATAACAGCGCCACCTACGCGAATACAGTTTAGAGCCATATAGGTTATCCCATAATCACAAAGAACAAAATCATCAAAATTGGAAAAGCCGTATATGAGAAGAAGAATTAAGAACACATGCACACCAGTTTTTTTTTTATACAAAGAAGATTGCCATCATGAGCAGTGATATAAGACCGCCGACTTCAACTGTTTGTTCGAGTGAAGCTCCCGACACCTAACTTGATTGTTTAAAAAAGTAACGTTCGTAATGAATAATCACGCAAATTAATCAATTTAACAAAAGCTATGGTTAAAACTAGGTACTTTGCAATTATGGTAAACACTATCCAGAAGTAGAAAACGAGTTTTAAAAATTTAGTCTTAATAAAAAAAAATACTTTTGTAACCATAACATACAGTGGATAATGATCAGCATTTAAATTTAAATATTTCCTGCCCATATGAAAAGTCTCTAAAAGAATTCTAAGAGTCGTGCCTCATCTAGCAGCAGGGAATCGGAGCATGGAAAAATGCGATTCTGTGCTGATAGATGAAGTTCAACCCTAAACGGTAAAACTGAAATCACAATCAACTATTGATATTTGTACAATACTATTATTTTCTACTCCATAAAAAGTATTTATTGACTATTGCAACTTTTTATGAATAAAATTCCAAGGCTGTTTGAGAACAATATATAAACTATATCTTCATTAGCGTTATCAAACATCCTGTGGCAAGACAATCATAGGTTGCTGTCAAATAGGAAGACTATCGTCTGTGAGACCTTTACTTAGATGACATGCTATAAAATATGTCGATTGCACCCGACTATTTAGTTGGTAAATATAATATTCTTATATGATTGTTTAGTAAGCTATATAAATAAAGAATTAATGCTTTATGTAAATGAAATATGTCAATAATTTTAAGATCTATTCAAAACAACACTGATTATGCTGTCCCCAGCATATTCATTTAATCAAGGTGGAAGAGCCCAGGTAGCCCGAGAAATTCATTTTATGTTACGTTTTTTGCAGTTTACAGGCCAGTGTCAGGTTGTATGTTGATAAAAATATGATTCGCGCAGTAACACGTATGTAGTTACAGAATTCTAATCATTAAAATCAACAATACATCCCTCTAAGTGCATTTAACTCCATTCAATAACTATTTCATAAAAAGTCATTCAATGGAGTTAAATGAAGTGAGAGGGTTCTTTGATGATTTTAATGATTATATTTCTGTAACTACGTATGTTGTTACAGAATTATAATTCGCGCAAGTAACACGTACGTGTTAAATTATATTAGTCATATTTTCATCAATATACAACCTGACACTGACCTGCAAATTACAAAAAAACGTAAGAAAATTTTAATTTCGCGGGTTAACATTGCGCTTTCACCTTAATGCAAAATAGACAATCTTCCTATGCTATTTAATAAATAACGTGTCACATATTTTACCTTTCAGTTCACCCATTCAGACTTGTCTCAAGCGCAACATTCAATTCGGTGTCGAAGTATTAGTTTGAGTCATTTATACTTACGACAATTCCTCATCAAAGTGATATGAAACGTCTTCTATGTGTTTTACTTATGATATCCGAATTAATATTTATTTTACCCTGAAACATATACTTTTGGTCGCAATGCATGCATAACATGTGAACTACTAAAAAGTTAATAATACCGAGCGAAAAATTACTTTATTTACAACAATTTTTACGAAAGATAAATTTAAAACGTAATCCTTTCCGGTGCAACATTTTATTGTTAATGTAGCTTTCAAGACGAATTGAAAAGTTTTGTGGCCTATTACACCACCTCCTGATAATACAATAGTTAACTTATCCGGCCGATTAGTTCCACATTTTAAGTTATTTCAACTTATCTAGCCGATTAGTTCCACATTTTAAGTTATTTCAACTTATCTGGCCGATTAGTTCCACATTTTAAGTTATTTCAACTTATCTGGCCGATTAGTTCCACATTTTAAGTTATTTCAACTTATCTGGCCTATTAGTTAAACATTTTAAGTTATTTTAACTTATCTGGCCGATTTGTTACACATTTTAAGTTATTTCAACTTATCTGGCCGACTAGTTCCACATTTTAAGTTATTCCAACTTATCCGGCCAATTTGTTACACATTTTAAGTTATTTCGTAAATTGTGACCATCGTACGTTGTGATACGGGCCCGTGGGCTTCTAGTTAATTCAATTTATAAGCTTTTACTTTGTTTGGGTGTACTTCTAGTAGTAACTTGACGCGGCTATTGTCTAACGGAATATTCTTGGGAACGGCTGCCATCTAACGTCAGGAACCCAATAATGGATCAGCACCTCACCATTCTAGCTAATGCATGATTTTTGTTTATGCCAGTTGACAGTTTCGTTCAGTTTCTAAACTTCGCGTTTGACTTATTCAAATCGAATTGCTGACAATGTTTACATATGCTTCGAAAATCCTGAGACCACAGCTGCGCTTGGGAATAATTTAAAAATGCCATGGCCATGAATCTGCGAGAAACCGGCCCCCCTCTTTGCAAAGTATCTGCTGAATAAAACTCTTTTTGTAGCTTAAAGCTTGCAGACTTGTGAACCAGTTATGTTAGAGAAGTAGGGCCAAGTTCGGTCCCAGATGTAAACTTGCGCAATAAAACTGACTAGTAGAAGTTGTGCAACAGTCTGAACCAGTTTTTAAGACTCCCGTCTGACAGCAGGTTTACCAATATTCATCTCGAATTATTCCTTAACTGTACAGACTAATTTGTAAACAGAGTTTACCAGATTTCTTATTTACGCCATTCAACTCAACGCACAAACCGGATACACCAAATACCTAAAGGTCATACATACACTCAACCAAATTTGACATAATCTACTTACATAGTATGTAGATCATACAGTTTACTTAAGACTGATCACCAATTTTAATTTAGCTGTGCTTCGAAAACGTATAACACGTTTGACTACAAACAAACATTCATCGAATGCTCAAACTGTGCATTGCTATTAGCGTGACCACGGTACAAGTATCGAACATGTAAGGTTATTATAATGCCAAATAAAGTCCTTTTCGAAAAATGACTTATAAAAAGACGGACTCAAAATACCAACGTAATAACACAACCTTCACACATTCTCTTATTTTACTACTTAAGACCCAGGTCCTATGAAAGAATCACGACGTCTAGAGATCCTTATTTATGTCATAAAACCATGCACATGAGCGGACGATAACGCGCGTTGACGCACGCCTAGAAAACTAGATAATGTCCGTATACCGCACGCAGCGTACGCTAACGCGTATCTGAGTTCTGGTTCTCCTCATGAGAACCGGGCCTCAAACAAATAAGTTCCATTTTACCCCCCTTACGGAACATGACATAATATCTTACATAAAAAAGTACAATATATCTAAGATTCGCTGAGGTATGTTTAGCATTTACGTGAGTTTGTTACTCCACGTGATCAGTGTACATTCCAATATAATTCTATATCATAATATAAAATTACGTTCCTTGTTACCAAAATTTACAACATATAAAATTACAAATGACCGCCGTGCATCATTGCTTGTACAAAAACCAAAACTGAAATCTACTTCCGTATCGAATTTATGATATAAACAATATATCACTGGCTTTTGAAGCCTAGGCAGTGTATGATAGATCTCTTTTAGAACTTTAATTACCAAACATCGCCGTTATGTGTAGCTAAGAAAATCGCTCGATGCTTGTTCTCTTATTGTGTATGAAACATTTATATACACCTAATACTATGTTGCGTTTAATCAAGCTGTTGCCTGAGTTGGAATGTACACTAACAGCGGAGTGTAAAGTGAAGGTCCATCACACGAGGCGATGGCCTACCCTCGTGAACTTGTGCACGACGGCGACGGCAAGCTGGCAGCCCGAAGATGTGGCGAGCGGTGGCGCCATCCTTCTGTAACAAGTGTCAAGGGTGATGTAGTTGAGTGTGTTGCTTCAGCAATTTTTATTAAATGGTTCTAAGCAATTTAATACAAACTAGGCTTTCAAGATATAATATCATATTAAAATTGAAAAATGATAGATAGACACAAGATAAACAACATTGAAATATTTCGCAAAAAAAGAATGCGCAGGCTGGACACGCTAGCTGTTATAGATAAAACATTAAATACGAGGGCGGGTCAATAAGTCCGCGACTTTTGGAATAAAAAACAGATTTTTTGATAAAAAAATAATTTTATTTTTCAACGTAGTCTCCCTTGCGCTCTATACACTTTGTCCAACGCTTCTCCAATTTTTTTATCCCTTCCAAAAAAAATGATTTGTCGAGGTCCTCAAAATAGGCCTTTGTTTGCGAGATGACTTCATCATTGGAGTCAAATCTTTTTCCACCAAGCCATTTCTTCAGGTTTGGGAACAAGAAGTAGTCGCTCGGAGCCAAATCTGGAGAATAGGGCGGATGAGGGAGCAATTCATAGCCCAATTCATGGATTTTTGCCATGGCAACTGCACATGTGTGCACCCTTGCATTGTCTTGGTGGAAAAGAACTTTTTTCTTGGCCAAATGAGGTCGGTTTTTTTTCAAATCGTCATTGAATCGGTCCAATAAGTTGGCATAATATTCCCCATTGATTGTTCTTCCCTTTTGAAGGTAGTCAATGTGGATTATCCCGCGTGCATCCCAAAAAACAGTCGCCATAACTTTATTGGCTGACAAACCCACCTTGGCCTTCTTTGGCGCCGATTCACCCTTAGAAACCCACTGTTTTGACTGTTGTTTGGTTTCTGGTGTGTTGTGATGGATCCATGTTTCGTCCACGGTTACAAAACGGCGCAAAAACTCCTCCATATTGCGATTAAACAACGCCAAAGCTTCCTGTGAAGTTGTTACACGATTGCGTTTGTGGTCGACTGTGAGCAAACGCGGCACCCATCTTGCGGAAAGCTTTCTCATGCCCAAGTGATCATTCAAAATTGAAACCACTGAGCCATGCGAGATCCCTACGGCTTCCACAATCTCTCGCACTTTCAATCTTCGGTCGGTCAACACCATATCGTGAATTTTTTCGATTGTTTCGGGTGTAGAGACCTCAACTGGGCGTCCAGGACGTTCGGCATCTTCAGTGCTTGTACGGCCACAACGAAATTCAGTAAACCACTTTTTTACCATTGAAATCGATGGTGCAGAGTCCCCATAGTATTTATCAAGCTTAGCCTTGGTCTCGGTAATGGTTTTTTTTCGCAAGAAATAATGCTTAATAAGCACACGAAATTCACTTTTTTCCATTTTCTCCTCAAATTAGTGAGTAGTCTGATAAAAATAGCTGTCAAACACAAACTAACTGACGCAGCAAGTTAAAATTTTGACAGGAGTCAACTGACAGATGCCTGTTGACAGGAGCAGTGTTGCTGTTTCAGTCAAGAGGTCAGAAATTCAAAAAGTCACGGACTTATTGACCCGCCCTCGTATTATTCAGTACAGAGGCGAAAGGAGTATGTAACTGTCGTAGCAGGCGGCATACTACTGCATAGCTTCTGCCCAACCCCATAGGAATAAAAAAAACGTTAGTTTGGTATGTTGTGTGTAATATGTTACTGTAAAAGCCAAAGTACGGTAGATTTTTAAATTTTCCAGTAACACCTTAGATTTACCAAATCTGGTAAAATTCGGAATTATTCTGATATCATCTTGCATTTCGAACTTTTACCACCATACACTCGGTAAATCTTAAGTTTTACCTCAGAGACACGGTAAAAATCATGAAAATAGAGACTTGATAATAGGCATCCAACTTATATTAAGAGTTCGCCGGCCTCTGCCGCGGCACAGCTCGCTTCGCTCGCTAGCGTTTTTGCAGTTCTAACCATTTGGTCGGGGTGCTAGCTTAGTTACTGCGAACATCTCGTGTCGCACATGGTTGATCATGGTTCATCCCCATCCCATCATTTTTCGAAAAATATTGGCTTTGAAAAGATTTTTCCTTGACAATCATACCATTGTGACAGACACTTCCTAAAGCTATGTCATAACAACGCCCGGGTAAGTGATCTAGAAGCTTCAACACTTTAAAATGAAATATAGATTTTACAATCATGAGAACAATGGTGATTTATGTGTACATAATTATGAGACACACTCATAATAATGACAAGTTTTCTAAAATCGCGCTTAATTACAAACTAGCACTATGAAACGTCACTTAAAATCTTCAATCATTTGCGTTTAATTAACCAACATTTCTTAGCATGTGTTAAAAAAAATAACCAATGACAAAAAATTCACTAACAGCATTCTAATTTATGCTTAATTTCAAAAGGTGACTTTCGCTAAGTTCAGCCAACTGCCGTACCTCGCAACCCCACATTCACGCGCAACTATTTACTTGATAAAATGATTGTATTATTTTTAATTGTTTAATGATATTCAGCACAACATTTAGTTCGTATGCAAACCGCATTGCTGATTGGTTGCACTCTGGTTTCAATTAAATCGCAATGCGATTATACCAAAAGTGTTATTTCTTCTAAGCATATATTTTCATCAGAGAAATAGCATATCGATGGCCCGACTAACGGGGCCAACACACGCGACAATTGACCATTTCCTACGTTAATTTACTTTAATTCAATCTCACAGTTCAGCAAGCTAGCGAGCAGTAGAGGGCAAAGCGAAGTAACTCAACAACTACTTCCACCCTGTATAGTTAGTCATGTTTTAAACTTTTACGAAAACTAATATAATATTATGTACTAAAATCGCAAAATGATGACGCAAGCTAGTTCATAGGGTTGACATACATAACTCACGCCGTTTTCTCATGGGGGTGCAAAAACCACAGACAGACATCTGTTACGATTCTTACATACTCCTTTGACCTCGTCAGACGCACGCCTCATAGGATTTATTTGACAAATGTTTGTCGAAAATAGAATAACAATTCGCATTTTACAAAAACAAAATCTTCGGCTAAGCGTAAAAAATAATGTCTACTTAAGCACAAAGCACAGCTTGTGGGAAACGCAGGGCCTACGACTGACGCCTCCCAGTACTTTCACTCGCACTGCGCAGTATAGCAGTTACTTTTAGCTTGATCGATCGAAACACGAGAACAAAGTCATAAAAATATGAATACGATCATGCAGTTGCAGCTCTTTAAAGAAAATCGGAATTTGAATCATCTTTGTACTGGTAATTTATATATACAAAACTCAAAAATTGTTTCTATCTATGTCCGTTATTGACTTTGACACCATCCAACCGATGTGCCCCAAACCGGTTTCATTAGAAGGCAATAATTCGAAGATGGTTTTAGACCACTAAAACAATGCATTAGGCACATTCGATCCACTCATGTAGTCGATCTTCGACTCCCATACAATTTTTTAAAATCTTTTTGGCGACCAAAAGTACTAGGCTATCATAAATACAAGGTATTTTTTATTCAAACGAGGTAGGTAGGTAGGGTAGAGTAAAAAGCATAAGAAAGCAGGCAAGGAAATAGTACATAGGAAAAGTGCATTGGAAAGGTGCAATGCCACGCATGCTGGGCACAGCTAGTTCTAATATAGTTATATCTAAACAAATATATAAAACTAAACTGTCTGTTTGTAATTTCAAAATAACGGCTTTATACTGAATGCATATGAAAGTATATACAGTACTTATAACAAGAAAAAACTCTGTTCTGGCTTATCTCCGAAACGGCTGGACCGATTTTGACGGGACTTTTACTAGCAGATAGCTGATGTTATAAGGAGTAACTTAGGGTTCCGTGCAAACAAATTAAAAACAATGAAATTTAAAAAATCCGATTGAAATTCCCTATTTGAATCGGATTTTTTCGAACAATATTTTTTTAATAATTTCACACGGACGAGGGTCGCGGGCAACATCTATCTAATATACCTACATTGATTACAAAAAAGGTTTCAAAGAATATAATTTTAGCTAAAGAAATAACTAATTAATATAAATTAAGGACTTCATATCAAAATTCCGACAATTACAACTCAGTTTGATAATATACTGTTGCCTAGTGAATCATTAAAGAATTTTGTTTCATCATGAACATCGGCACAAATTGAGAACACATTCTCAAGTTGTTAGTTCTTATTTGTAAATTTTAATGATGGTCAATGAGACTATCATGTCTATCATCTATCTATACTTCTTGGAGTATAGATAGATGATAGACATGATAACTTGCTAAGGTGCAGAAAAAGGTAGGCAACTAAAAATTATCGTATTTAGCTACTGTACAATAAAGTTTAAAAAAACCCTGTCCGATCCGTGAGGGTACTATTAGGTATCGAAATTAGATTCCATTTATGTAATCCTTTTGGGATAACAAGTAAAAAAAAACCGATGAAATGAAATAACATGTACTAAAATGAGGAATCTGACATGCGCCCCACCTGTGGTAGGGGGGCGCGAGCGGCGACACTCAGGTAGTTTCACTAGTAGTGACGTCATAAACAAACAATTGACGATCGATCATACTCATGCCGAAGATGGTGTCGACACGTTTTGAAAATTTGTTAGAGTTTAGGGAAATAGTGGTAATTTGGGACAAAAATCATGCATTTTAAAATTCATTGGTATTATATTTTCATGAATATTTTATGTTTCCTATTTTATTTGGTAATGTAATTCGGTATACCTATATTCCTTTCGGATCGGACAGATTTTTTTTAACATATTGTATTTTAATCATAAAATATTACCTTAATCGGCGTCATCAGTCGAACCGGACGCCGCTTTCACTGGCTGTGGTATTATAGTAATCTCATCGTTAATTTTCAATGGCTTCAGAAGGGATTGGTTATTAGTCTTAGCAGGCGCCGCACTCTTGCTCTTATCCATTACTCGCTTGGCTACCACGCTGTGGGCCGAGTACACGTGGTTTTCAAACTGTTTATACATTCCGAAGGTGGCAGTGCACACGGTGCATTTGTACGAAAGGTGAGCTGGCTTCAGCGTGAGGTTATGGTCCCTTGCCACGTGATTCAGTAGCTTCCACTGATATACCTGTAATTTATATAAATTTTATGTTACTACACGTAAAACTTGTGTTCATTTTAGACAAATAAAATTTTGAATAAAGATATCGATTTCTTAAAAATAAATAGGTCGATTAAAAGTTCGAGTTGCGGACCAGCCAACGCAAACCTTTATTACGCAGCGTCTCCAATAAGACACACCTTTTCGGATCTTGTACTTAAGGTGGAAGAGCCAGGGTAGCCCGCGAAATTGAAAGTGCTGGAAGATTTTTGTATGAAGCCTGGCCGACCTAACATCCGCCATATTTTTTTAAAGTTGCGTTCACGCATAAAACCTATGTTAATCGGTAGCTGGTATCAACACAAACAAGTTTTGTTTGAGACAAAATGTTCAAAAGTGTCAGGTTTCCGAGATACTTTGATAACTCATTCTATAACGTGACAATATCTAAGTGTTACGGCCGCTAATCATATTTTAATCAACATGCAACCTGACACTGACCTGCAAATTGCAAAAAACGTAAGACAATTTGAATTTCGCGGGGTACCCTGGCGCTTTCCACCTAAAGACTAACTGACTAACTGTAAAATTTATTGTTTCTAATAGTCATGAAAGTGTTTTTTAAACTTGAAGATTCAATAATTACTCACCCTGCCACATACGGGACACCTGCCAGCGTCCTTGCCCTTGTTGGCGGCCTCTTGCATTGAACTGGTGACGAGGCCGTGTGAACCAAGCAAATGTCGCTCTAGACCTTGATCGGTGAAAAACCTATAATAGACCAGAAAGTAGATCATTAAATATGGATTAAACTTTTTATAATGTGGAATCCTTTCTGTACGAAAAGAGGCACCGAAAAAACATGTTTACAAAAAAAACCACCATTTTTGTTTAGTGTTTTTTTTTTAGGTTTTTATTTCACCTTTATTAATTTTAGCTTTTGTATCCCACAGAAATTCATATCATATATTCATTTAACATTGTACTGGAAGTTTATATGAGATCATCAACATAGAAGAAGAAGAAAACTCCTTGTTTAAGAAAGCTAACATATAAACTACTCAAGCAATGATTATATGAGACCACCGCGCGGGCTTCCTCTACCAAATGATATGCTATAAAGCTCTGGAACGCGCTACCTTTTGGCATTAAAAAAGCTGAAAGCAAATTCACTTTTAAAAGAAAAGTGCGTAACCACTATTTAAGTCAGAATAAATAGCTCTCTCTTTATTAGAAGTCGAGTCATGGTAATTATTATTTGGTTTCTCGTTTTTAATTTTGGTATTTGTTAAAATATGTTTTGGTTTATTTTATTTGTATATAAGTATTAGTATCATTATAAGTGCCTATATAAATTTTCGATAGCAAGAAGTTATTTTTTATATAGTTATTTTGTAGCCTATCACAATGTTTTCTTATTTAACCCAAAGGTTGACTGGTAGAGAATGCCTTGTGGCATTAAGTCCGCCTATGTATCACTATTGTACATGAAGTTTAAATAAATAAATAAATGAAAAAAGACACTTTACCTAAATTGACATTTTTGGCAATTGAGCGGTGGCCTGTTGTAGATCATCTTAGGGTGTATCTTCACTTTGTGTATCCACTGCATGTGATTCCGTAATTGTTCGAGGTCTTTTATATAACCGTCACAAATCTCACAGATGACGAACGAACTCTTCGTGTTGACCGCGGGCGGAGGCAGCTGCACAGGCGGTGGTTGCCGCGGCAACGGCGTAATAGAAATCGATGGTTGATGCACCGATTTCGATTTAGCATTATTCTAAAATAAAGAATAAACCGTTTATTTTCTGATACAGTTCAGCAAAACTTTTCATTTAAGCGTTTTCTTTGACATGTTTCAGGTTTTATTTTAAACACAATTGATTTAATGCAAAGGATTGTACTCACAGCAACTGGATAATTTGAGGACATGAGGACCGGTGCATTGTGTCTGACCATGACACCGCCGCGTAATATCGGCACACCGTGGACGGGCATGGAACGCCCCGGCACCGACATGGGGCCGCGACCTCGTGGCCGGTATGAGGAACTAACGCCCGGCATTATGCTGGACACACTTGTAGACTGCCGTCCCTGACTGTTGCTGCCGACACTACTTTGATTGAATCCAACTGAGTGTAATTGTATGTTTTGGTAAGAACCCTTCATACTATTGCGGGATCTAGTTATCTGAAATTAGAAGTAAGTATTTTCAAGTTACTTTTTTTTGTTATTGTCTGTAAGCTGTCATCACAGAATAATCTTCAAGCATTATTTACCTTTGGTATTTTAGCAGGAGGCTCCCATTCAAGTGATGGAGCCAAATTCGTTTCAGGTTTGAATTTCTTGGCACAAGGTATGAGATGGCGCGCCAATTTTCCCTTGCCGTTGTCTTCGAAGATGCAGTTGGGGCACTGGTGGTACGCAGGTGCTCTCTCTAACTTTCCTCTGGTATTATGCTCAGCTTCCATATGATACAGAATATCATGAGGACTTCGTATTTCAAACGCGCAAAAGTTACATTTATAAACATTATTCTTCATATGTGGCGTCTCCAAGTGATGAGACATTGCCAAGCTAGATTCTGTCTTAAAACTACAAAATTCGCATTTCTTTTGAGGAAATGAATATGGTGCATTATTTTCTCTGCTGAATTCAATATTTTTCTTGAGAGAAGCAATAGAAACTTCAGTGATTTTAGTGCTATTGCCCGATTTCTTTTCTCTATTTAATTTTCGGGTCTGTTGTTTCAATAAATCACTTTGTACATATTCTTGCACAAGACTTAAACCAATATTAATAAAAAACTTTCCAAGAGAACAATCAAAATAATTATCTGATTTGGTTGAAGACACCTTATCTGCAATTAAGCCAGAAATATCTTTGATCTCTTGCATTGAATCAACTTTATCTTTAATTATAATAGTCTTGTTTTCTTCATCACTTATTAGGATTTCATCCTCTGAATCTGTAGTGGTTGAACCATCCCAGGATACATCATCTTCTTCGGCACCTCGTTTCCTTTTCTCTAAAATATTAACAATATTATGTAAAACAATATGACTACAACTGCGTGGATCACCATATTATGTGGCATCATCCAATAATACTAATAAGAGTAACTGAATCCATATTTATCAGTGGTAGTACAAATATACGGGAAACCTATTGCCATCATGAATATCCGTTTCTACTAGATAAAACAAAAAACAAAAAAAGAAAGAAATATATAAAATAAGAATTACAGGATTAGAGACCTTACCTTAATAAAGCTCAAATACACCACCATATACAAAAGTTGTGCTACACTGTTTCAGCCACTTTTTAAGTGGTGCAGGTAACAGTGCAGTACTGCTGGCAATATGCTCATGCCCTGTATTCACGGTACAAAAGAACATGTTGCAACAGTAAATGTTACAAGAAACAATGCGGAACAACCTGGCGTGTACAGGGCTTGAAAATTAACATTAGGATAGCTAGTTCGTTGGATCGAATAGATTTCCCACCCGCACGCAAAATACGCGCTTTGACGTGGAGTTGCGGACACCAGCCCGTTATACAATACAATAATACAATAATAGCTAGTTCGTTCTAGTCAAATCTCATCAGTCTCTTTCTTGCTTTGCTTTTTACTGACATAGAAATAAGTTTTCGTTCGATCGAGCCGTCAGTTCACTCACGACTCTATCATGCAAGTGTAATATACGAATGCTCACCTTTTTTCTTCTTTGTCTTGTCGTCCGTTTGTTCACCCTGTTCGGCGTCCACGGCCGCGGGCGTTGGCTGTGCCGCTTCCTCATCGGACTGTACATCTTCGCCTTTCTCTTTCTTCTCCTCTTTTTCTTTATCTATTTTTTCTTTTTCTTCTTTTTGTTTTTCTTCTAACTCTTTTTCTTCTTTGGCTTTCTGTTCATCTAGTTCTTTCCCTAGCAGGTCAACAAATTCCCTGAAGGGCTTAACTGAAGGTTTTTCGTAAACATACGGCACTATAAATGAAGGAGCTTCAACTACAAACATATCATCTGTTAGTGAAGGTAGTATAGAAGGCTGGGCAGCCTGTGATGTGCTCTGAGTGGCCGCATTCGACTTGCTGCTTACTGGCGTGACCGTGGTCCCCCGAGCGACAATGCTTTGATAAAGACTTTGTGCACTTAAACTAGAACTTATTGGTAGTCCAGAAGGTTTATTCGTAACTACAGATTTTTCAGAAGACAATTTATTGGTGTCTATGATAACAACCGTCGGTTCCTTTTTCTGGGTATGGTTCTGGTTGGACTTCAGCTGCCGAGCTGCCATTTCAACTAATGCTTTAGTGTTATTAATGACAATAGGCTTCATTTTACGTTGATGTGCTGCTGAAACCACATCTTCGATATCGGACTCTCGACCGCCATTTTCCACATCATCGTTATACCGTTTGCGCTTTATTGCTCTGCTGCTACGACGCAATTGTACTTTGTTATCACTATGAGGTTTTTCATTTTCTTCAGCCACTACACAGTCATCATTATCACTTACAATTTCTTGAACTTCTGGACTTGGCGAATCATGGGAAGTTCCATTTTGACTGAAAGACCCATCTTCATTTTCTAATATTATTATATTATTATCTTTTATTTCTTGTGTCTCATCTGTTATTTCTTCTGCATCACTATCTGAATTGATACTTACTGTATCTTCTGCCAGCAGCTCACCTTCGAAAATGTCTTCTTCATCTGTTAATTCAACATCTGTATCAATGTCGGAAATCTGAAAATTTTAGTAATATAAGAACCACGTTATTTTATATGACATAAAAATCTAGGGAAAAGGAAAATGTCCACTGTCTATGGACGAAAAACCCAGTAGTCAATACAAACAAGCTACATTGACATACCAATAGATAGACAATCTTGTCTAGGTTACAACCCCTAATTCCATGCTGGACAGGAGCTACAGGGAGATAACGTTTGTATGAAAAAACTATAATATATGCATTATCTGATTTACGTGAAACTTGGCAAGTAGACTATTTTAATGAAATATTTGCTAAAAAAAACCCTTCAAACAGGTGAAAGGTTTTTCCATACAAACTTCAATCCTGAACTCCCTAGTTCAGGATTGAAGTTTGTATGGAAAAATCTTAGTGCGTGATCAATTCGAGACTCAG
Source organism: Noctua janthe (assembly GCA_910589295.1). NCBI lineage: Eukaryota > Metazoa > Arthropoda > Insecta > Lepidoptera > Noctuidae > Noctua > Noctua janthe. The sequence continues at coordinate 13,508,784 of OU342552.1, forward strand.
TAATAATACAATTAATAAAAAAATATGGTCATGATATACAACAAAGAAGTAAGAACTCTCTTGTTGTTAGTAAGCACTACGAAATTCAATTAAAATTATTGCTGTCCTAAAATTCGTAAGTAAGATTAGAATATTATTGCGTATTTTTTCCAGACACTGGCTTTTGTTTAGGGAATTATAATTGAACTTACCCTACATACCTTTCAGTGCAACAAAAATTCAATATGATTACATTCTTTATTTGGCTGGTTTACGTTACTCCACATCCATACAAAACATATTATTGTTTAAGTAATTGCTCAGATTACACTAGGCTGGTTTGTTTTTAATATCTGTTTTATATTAAGGTGGTGCATCTCCAAATATTAGGTACTTAATTTGGCATGCTAATACAACTTAGAAATACGCGGTGGTAAAGTTGCAGCATGCTGACATCGCCGTCGGGCAATATGTTATTGGTAAGTTTGGAAAATTGCAACGAAGGGATTTGAATTAAATGACCGATCTAACTAAAAAAATAATTTAGAAATCAAAATAGTAAATTAAATATAAAGAATTCATACGGAAATACTTGATTAAACGAAAAATACACGGTTCGTCCTTTTATTTTTAGTCTTAAGTTTATACATTGTCGTCGTTGCGGTCACAACTTTGATAGCTTAAATCTCGGAAACGTGACGCTTTGGAACATTTTGTCTCATACTAAACTTGTTCGTATTGATACCAGCTATCGATTAATATAGGTCTTATACGTGGCCGCAACTTTGGAAAAAAAATAAACGTTAGGCCGGCCAGGCTTACAAAAATTTTCCAAGCCCTTTAATAACATTTAAAGTGTTAGCCTTGTGTAAGTTCTATCTAGTTGTTGTTGTTGCCTTTTAAAAATAACTAACGACACGCTCATATTAAATTCGCGAATAGGAATTAGTGTTTTTTTTTTTAATTTTCAAGAATCCGTTTTTAGATTCTTTGGGAGTATTGTATAACATTACGAAAGCCTTCCGAACAAAAACTTGAAGCATAGCAGGGGTTGTCATTTTTAGTACGGTACACACATACACCTCCAAACATTGCTAATTTAGTTCCTTTCACTCAGACCGCCAGAAGCGTCACAGTGCCCTTGTTTTGTCAAAACACGAAATAGTAAACCCGGAATGGCCGTGCTGTGCAATAAAAAAGCGCAAAATAAACTCCATGATGCAAAAAGGCCGTTGGAATCACTTTTTACAAATAGATTTAAACTAATTTTATATTATTGATAAAGTAATGCTGTAATGTGCGATAATGAATTAGAATTTACAAAAAAATTGGATACATTTTCAAATTTATGTTCTTTAAATAGCTGTTTGTTACTTTTGCTATTTAGATGTCATACAGAAGACACAAGACTCATCTGTTTAGAGGTTTCTTCGTTTTTATAGAGGATGAGGGACAATTAATTGGCAACACTTAAAAGGGATTTTTTTAAACTCTGATTTTATATTGTTTTTTCTTTTCTGAGTGACCACATCTAAGTAGTACTTATAATTTGAAATGAAATACTGTTTGTTATTTTTAACAAACTTACATAATAATAATTTTTCAAGTTTTTCCATCTTGAATAAATGCGTCCAATGATTGTGAAGGTGAAAACCGCATCATAATCCATTGTGTAGGATGTGAATTTGTATAGCACTATTAGGTTTAGACATAAGCTTAGATTCAATAAATTTGAGTGTTATAGTTTTTTTAATATGATTTTGTAAATAAGTAATTTAATAATTATATTTTTTGTCTTTAATATTATTTTAGTTATATGTACTCTACATAATTCGATTCTATTAATTGTTAATGTCATATCATTTCACGAAAGGCCATCGGCTTGCTGTATGAGTGGGAGTCGGGTCTTTGGCTTCACGCACTGCCATCGTCGAGCATAGGCACTTTGTTCGACGACACGACCATCCGCCTCCCTGATTCTTTAGGCGGTTCTACCACTGCACTGCGCTCCATCGCGTAGTCGCAGATTTTAACATTGTAAGAAAGTATCTGAATTTGTATATAAAACTGCCTAGGACAACACACTGACAACGCGTCGCGTGAAGCTGTCAACAGCGTCGGACACCACGACCTGTCCAGCAGCCGAAGTGCGGGCGTTTTGTAACCTAAAGGCTGACTTTTACCTTGCCCAGAGGCTAAGTATTGCCACATATTTTAACAACGTGGCAACGCCGCCAGCCTCTTGGGCACATTACCAGGAGGTTTTTGATGCCCTTTTATAGTTTGTTGTTAGTTTAGTTTATTTAATCGTTTTTACTTATTATTATGTATATAGTTAGGTTTTTTAAATAAAGTTCATTAATCCTTTAAGTATTTCCCGGTAAAATATCCTCATGAATAATTATTATTTGACATTATAAATTTGAAAGTTTGTAAAGATGCATGAATGGATGGATGGATGTTTGTTACTCTTTCACACAAAGTACTAAATAGATTTGGATGAAATTTGAAGACAGATAGTTTATAAACTGGATTAACACATGGGATACTTTTTATCTCAATAATAGGATCACGTGGGCAAAGCCACAGGCATAAGCTAGCATAATATTGCTTTGTTGCATACTAATTATATAATTTTATCATGAATAAACTCAAGAACACACTGTACTTTGGTTGTCGTCAATTAATTGTATTATAGGGTTAAAAAAATATATCAATCAACAGAGTTTTAAGTATTGGTTCAGGTATTTTATAACTTGAGAACATCAAATTTAAGTGATATTATTCATAGTATACCAATGCCAATATTTAAGTTTGGTGTTCTGAGTTGTTTCTTAAAATTGATCATTAACTCTTGTCAGTCAAACATGATAAGGGTAGGCAGATGATCTTTGAGTGCAGCATTAAAATTAGTGGTCCCCTTAAAACTAATTTTGATGCTACCCATAATATGATACAATGAAATGTTTTTGAATTCGCTTCATATAACTTTTTGATGACAAGATAACATACAATCCATTATGACCTATTTTCCCTGATGGGGTCAAAGATGTGTGGGTGGGTGTATTTAGTATTTACCCCAGATTTTCTATAAATGACTTGAGATCTTCTAAAAATGACTTCAGTTATTAGATTAGAATTACTGAAAAAATTTCGACACCTTACCGAAAAACAATATTGTTCCCGAAATTTTCTACAGCATACAAATAATAAAAATTTGATAGGTAGATATTACTAGAAAAAAATGGTACCATACCTCTTCTGGGGTGATTTCAGTTATGCCAGTGATGGTAGTGGTAACTTTGCCAAGTGCCCTAGCTTCTTCTGCTTCTTGATTCTTTTGAACCATGATATTGTGCAGAGTTTCATCATTAGCATCAGATTTAACCTGGCGACCTTCCACAGGCTCCGTGAATGATTCATTACTGTTGCCACAGTTATTTTCCACAAATATTATATTAGTTTTTTCATTTTCAGTTAGCTCAGGGTCTTCTGTTGACAATTGTGTATCATGCTCTGTCAATTGGCTATCACTGCCATTACTAGTATCATTTTCCAACTCCGCTGTATTACTTTGAGCCTGACCTGGACTACTTTCACTGTCTAAGTGATTACTGTCCTCAGTGTGATTGCTATTTTCACAGGGATTAGTTGCATCCTCACAACCTTCAGAAGTAGCTTCCTTTTCATTTTCATTTTGCAAAGTGTCCGGTAGATTTGGGGCAGAAGTATCCATAGGATTTTCCATAGTACCATTTACTTTGCCATTCATGTTGATTTGAATCTACATTCCATGTGAAAACACCTGTCAAATCAAAACAAGAATCAGCATGTGTTTGTTTGTTTTGTTTTAGGGGTTGTATCAACAATTGGGAATAATCATGTAAAAGTTTAAGGTAGACAAAGAGGAGTAGTTCTGTGATGATGTTGAGAGAGAGACACCCAAGTGTCTGAGCGTCACATTTTATGTAGTGAGTGGCGCCCCTCCTACCCGCCCTTCTCCCCCCCTGGCAAGGCGCTAGCAATCAAAATGGCGCCGTTCCATGGTATAGCTGTCTAAAGCTACGTGTACATAATGCACAACGATTATAAAGGTCACATATCTTCAAATCACAGAAAGGCTGATAAGCAGTCATACTTTCGAAGACCTACAGTACTGTTGATGTACCCACAAGAACTTAATGTTGACAATTTAGATAGACACGAACTTTCGCTCCAAATACCTCAACGTAATTTTAAACCATTTAATTACCACAATTCACTTACATTTAAGTTATTGTTGCGAGTAAAAAATGCATCTCATTCATTTATGAAAAGTTTTCTACACTTAAAGTAACGTTTTGAAGTAAACAACTGATGCCGGTGTTCATTAAAGCTTACAAATATCAACAAAAACATTAAATTAGGTTGTCTGAATGCTGTGTAATTAAAAAGAATTATTTTTTACAATACCTAGTCCACTCTGCAATGCGCTGTCGGTGAACCTTTTCTGGTACTCGGTCACTACTTGGTTATTTCAATGGTGGAACCCAGAACAATTTTTAATAATTTTATGTACACTATACACTTTATATGAATTAAAACCAAACTTAAAACACAAAACAAACTTGGGAATAAATAGACACCAACAGTTCGGAGTACATAATTATATTAAGCATTTAAAAAATCACAAATTGGGCATTAGCAAATAATCCTCGCCACCGTACAAATGCAATATGGCGGAGACGAGTCAATCACGTGACTTCCCCAGTGGCGTACTCTGTATAAATTGTAAAGAACTACATTTTCAACATAAAAGAAAGTCTCATTAAGGTGGCGCTACAAGTTCGGCTATCATCATGAACGAGCACAGTAGGGGCACGTAAGGGTACAAGGATCTTTTGGCGCTCTAATGACGTAAACAGAAGGACGCTTTTACTGAACATTTCTGAAATAGTGTGCCACGGTAGCCCACGAAATTCATAGGGCATCAGAAATTTCGTACTCAAAAATAAAACTGCCGGCCATCCTCAACTTTTTACTAATACATCGAGAGTCTAGCATTCACTCTTCCACTGCTATTTATTTTTGAAAATACTTAAAATCATATATTTATTATGGTTTTAACATAATAATTTATTAAATACCGACTTTCAATTGAAAATAAGATCCCTTCCACGTTTTACCTGTTCAGGTGACAGACTCCCTCACATGTGTCACCCGCTCCACACTTTATGGAGGACGGAGATCATAGTGCGCCCGTATACACCGTGTGCAGGAGCACACGGTGTATCTGTTGCGAATAAAGAGGGCGGTTGAGTCCTCCCGCTCTCTTTTCGATACCACCTTTGTGGCCATAACTTCCTCGCAAAAGGAGGCAACGGCACCTAAAGGTCTCTCGCTCACGACCATGGCCTGAAACACAACCGTAAGCGAGTGCGACCGCCGCGACAATATCACGGCGTTGCATTGCCTGCGCACTCCTCAAGAGTGTGCGGTGCCGTGTCATCAAGGCAGTCATCGCAGCGGCGTCAGCTCCCGACCTGCACAGATACTTACTAAAGCGCCCTTACCCGGAGAGTACCTGTGTCAGCCCGAAAGTAAGGCCGCCATGCATGCCGTCTCTTCAGCCACTCCTTCATCACGGGTCTTGCTTTTATATTTTTAACACCTATTATAATTATCATACTACACACCTAACGCTCTTGTCCCTTTCTGCCATGGGGTAATAAGCTTAGAACTGCAATCAATAATGGTTTGCTTCTTTTTTGGCAAAAATATGATTTTTGGTGCTTTTAAACTCAAATAGCAGACAGTAGGTTAATTGAAGACCTCTATATTTTAACAGGTTAAAAACATTTGGTGTGTTATTTTTAATTAAAACTCGGTATATTTTTTTTAATACTATGCTAAAAAGTGGCCCGTTGGTCATGGCTCTGAAGAGTGCCGTTTGAGTGTACAGTCACGGACTTTAATTGAAGAGCCACTTTCAAACTTTTAAATTTTGCAGTTTTATACATTCACGAGATTATACGATTAAACACGAACTCAAACCGCATGCTCGGAAACAAGATGACAAATTTTTGATACTGACCTCCTTTGAATTAGAGCTCATTAAATAAATACTCGTTATTTCTGAAAACCTATCCGAGACGGTAATTTTCGAATTTTGGTGAATCGTAGCCGTAGAAATTTACGCGATAATGCCGCCTGCATCTTGCATAGAAATACGCCACAGAATTGTAACAATGCATCAGCAGGGTCTGAGCATTCGTGCGCGTGTGTGGGCATGAGCTCTGAAGGTGTAGGAGAGCTGGTTAAACTACCGCCTCTTACAAAAGCCGTGAACTATATTAGCGTTTTGGAAGATAATAGTAATAATAATAATAATAGTCTTTTCTGTGTAAGGATTGCGTATTCACAGCACGAAATGGCAAATATTAATTTTATTCACTATAATTGTGCCATACATTGAGCAAGGATTGTCAGCACCTAGTTTGATGCACATCCAGTCATAACGGTGATTCCTTGGTCAGCTAAATCTCTGGACCTGAATCCCATAGAAAATCTAGGGTTTAATGGTGCATCACCGTAATGAACGAAGAAAAGAAGATCTGGCTCAATATTGCCAAGAAGTTTGGCAAAACATGCGAGGAACTGATATTGGCACTATATTGGTTAACTCCACTAAATTATGACTGCAAGATGTAATAGATAGCCAATGAGCATATAATATACTCGATATTATGTTAGTCCAACAATATTGATTGATAAACGAAATAAACCTATTTTTCAAAGGTTGACTATTTTGATAGCTTAGCACATTTTATTTACTCAACGGGGATTACAGGCTTGAGATTATGTTACCATGTTATGTTACCAACAAGAAAGTAATCATCAAGTTTTTCCGCTGTCGAAATGACTAATCATAATATTTCCGTACTTCAACGTCACTATGGCTACGCTGAAACAATTGTCACTAGGTTACGGTTGCTACACCTGCAATTGGTGGACTTTGAGTAGTCACTCTGTACTATGGACGAATATAACCAACTAAACCCGATTTGCATTACACGGCTAAAATACGAATAGTCAAGTGGCTCATCAATTAAAGTCCGTGACTGTACGTACATACCATCGTGGTGAAACAATTGATCAGCTGGACTCTGCGTTACCGAGAGCTTTAGACATTTCATCATCATCATTAAAATCATGAATACATCCCTCTAAGTTCATTTAATCCTATTGAATAACTATTTCATGAAAAATAAGCATAACCCACCCGGCCAGGATAGGTTAGGTTTTCTTTTGACCATTCCAGCAAATTAATGCAAAACAATGATTTTACCTACTTAAAGTTTCAAAATTCAGAGAGTTTAGAATGAAATTGAACTCGTTTCACACTAGATTTAGAATTTTCCTAAATTAATAATTTTGTTATTTGACCAAGTCCTTGACCTAACACGAGGGGGCCTCGCGTGCGACAGGCCATGGGTGAGGGGCCGCTTCTCCCACACCTAGCTTTGCTACTGGTTACCAGTAAGTTCTTCACATGGTTACCAAGTTGACGAAATCCTGTAGTTCTGTCGCTTTATACGTAGTTGCGATTCCTTAGCCATTGTGAAATTTATAGAATACACCGGCCAATTGCGAGTCGGACTCGCCCACCTAGGATTCGTCAAAAACGTCGAAAAAACACGTTTTTTTGGACCTGTTTTTTTATTGTTGGGCCCGTTAAGCCTTCTATTTATTTTTCAGAAGGTTCCTTGGCGTATGTATATGGAACACTAATGTGCAAAATTTCATCAAAATCGATTCATTAGTTTAAGAGTCTGTTGGGTACGGACAGACGAACAGATATTGATTTTTACATATTTGATTGTTATCTCTGTGAAAAAGTCATTCAATACATAATATGATTTTCTCAAAGAACAGCATTTACAGATTACGTGGTCCTAAACCAAAAATCGCATTCCATTATATTATAGAAACGAGAAGCAATGAAAGTTAGTCTAAATATTTTTTTTAAACAAATAGCTATTTAAATTCTACTGTTTGCAAATTTGTAAATTTTTGTGTATTAGAATATTGATTACGCATTTTGTTAAGATTCTCTGAGCGCAATGAAAGTCACAGAAATTAATTCGTGGCTTAGTGTTGGCTCAGTAGAAGATCGGATCTTAAAAGCATCAAAGTAAATGTCTTTTCAAAAAGCTAAAAATATCGAAAGGCGGTCTGGACCGCACTTTTTCCACGCAATGCTTCTTACTTGACAACATTGACAAGTGTCATGGACGATGATGAACTACTAGGAGTTTTTATTGCTAATATAGCTAAAAACTGATAAGATATTCCTTGTAGAAGATTTAATCCTTATAATAATAATTACAGTCACAGTTGTTTCTAAATATTTTTAATTTTACTTATTCTCGTACACTGATTTTTATTTAGTTTACTTGTAAGTAAGAGTACTAGTCATTTGAAAATATTGTGATTATGGTGATAATGGCATATCGTGTTTTATTAGTATTTATTTTAGCAATAATATGTGTAAAGACGGAAGAAGAAGCTGCATCGCATATGTCGAAAGCAGAACGGCAGAGTTTAAGGTAAATGATTATAATAACTTGATTTGAGCTGATTGAAATCAACAATGGTTGGTAGTTTTTCATTGTCATTGATTCTAAATCTTAATAGTTCAAACATTGTGTACGATTTTTAGAAAGTTATGCATAAGATTTACTAAATACCTTGGTTATTAGTATGCACAACTAAAATATGATCATTTTTTTTTGTGTCACTGTGTTTTAGCAGCTTATTAAAAATGTTTTTTATCAGCTTTTGTAATCAGTGATATTTCTCTGAAGGCTATGGTGTTCTGGCAAGTGTTAGGTCATTAAGAATGCACATCCAGTTATTTAGACATACACACACAGATAATGATGGTATCACTTGAAATATTAGTGCAAGATTTTATTATTTCGTAATCATACTGTTTCACACCTAAAATATTAAAAAAAAATGTATATAAATATCTTTCCGCCGGTGTTGGGAGCAAGGTTTAAGCTACCGGTGGTTAGGTCTCAAGAGATACAAACCTCCTCACAATACGAGACGTATCGAGGAGTTTTGCCTTCTGAATCAGATCCTTCGTCGAGGCTATTGGCTGACAAAATATATCAGCACAATGGTAGCAGAGTTCACATTCCACATGTCGACAACATCATGCGCCAAGTCAAGATATGTTTTTGTTTTTCCTTATCAGTTTAAAAGTTTGTCCATCTATTTGAATGGGACCTTATATAAGTGTATATTATATATTGTGAAACTTAAAATTATTGTGATTTTTAACCTACTTCCAAAAAGAGGAGGTTATCAATTCGTCCCAATTTTTTTTTTGTGTGGATGATCAGCTATATCTTCACCAATTGTGAACCGATTTTGATGATTCTTTTTTTGTTTGGATAATATTATTCTGCGGTGGTCCCCTTTATTTTTGGTGAAGATCTGATGCTGATCTTCGGAGATTTACAATGGAACTCTTTAATAATAGACAGCAAATATGTTGCGATGGCTGCAATCGCTTCGATATTCATTGTTTACCCAACATCGTAACATAACATCACACCTGTTGCCGACACCAGCCCGTTATACAATACAATATAACATCATGCCTGAATGCTCTAAGATGTGTAAAGTCTGCACCTACAAACCCACATCCAACAGTTAGGTATGTTAAGTTCTATTTTATTGGGGATAAGCCTATTACCACAACATGTATTGTTAACGGTTCACTAATGTTTCATTGAAACTTCTTTGACAATTTTTAACCGACTTAAAAAATAGGGGGAGCTATGTTCGATGTATGTACCTATGTTTACCGATTTCTCCCCCAACTGTAGACCGATTTTCATAATTCTTTTTTTATTCAAAAGCCTATACTCCTGAGGTAGTCCTATTGTCACCAAATCGATTAATAGGCTTCTTTTGGGTTAGCTTGTTCCATCGTCAACCTCAGATTGAGGTCAAAATTAAGCCAATAAAATAAAAAAAAAAACAGAATCTGATGATGTAATCCCAGGGAAATCGAGGGCAACCCTCAAATTTTATAGGCACAAACATTATTTTTCATAATTATACTCTCTAACGCAATTCAGATATTTGTGCTTGGTAATCATCATCTCATGTTGCTGAGCTGATGATGGAAGATATAAGTCAGGATCAGATGATGGAATATCTGGAAAATTAAGGGCAACACTCAAATTTTATAGGCATTGTTTGAAACAGTATACTTTCTATTTTTCTACTTTTACCATGAAATGTATTGTTAAATAAATGCATTGCAAATATTTGTATAGGATAACAACTAAAAATGGGAAAAATAAAAATAAGTCAGAGACAAAAAATGTAAATCAAATAAAGCTAAAATTTAAAAAAAACCCTCATTGCAACAAAGAAAAGTGAACATACATTTGTAAAGTCAATAAAATGGCTGAGCCGGTTGTGATAAAACATGTCTAATTGTAATACCCACATCATGCCCTTTCATTTAATACCACACTTGGGTATATTTGAAAATATTCGATTATTCATCACCACTTTCATCCCGCCGATCTAGTATTTGGCTGCACCGATTTTGATAAAACGTATCTAAGAACCATCGCCAAGAAACTAGCTTACAAATAAAAAAAACTGCATCCAAATCGGTTCACTCGTTTAAGAGCTACGGTGTCAGAGACAGACACACACACATTGCCGTCAAACTTATAACACCCCTCTTTTTGCCTCGGGGGTTAAAAAACCAAAGTCACCGACTTCTGAGGCTAAAGTTATTTTTTATTTTGAAGTAGGTTTTATTTTTTTGCAAAAAAGTTTAAAAATAATTTTTTGATGTGTTGGTGTGACTAATTATCCAATATTCAAGTCTTTTTTGTCTGGTCGGAAATCATCAAATGAAGGGGTCATCAATGTTCCTTCTTAGCCCTTTGCGTTCCAGGGCCGCGGTATCTCTTTCGAACAGCCACGCATCCAATATTCAAGTCTTGTGCAACTATGTGTGAACTTCTGGATTTATTAATAAGTTGGTGATGAGAACTTTAGCTGAGGAGTTGTACCAAGGATTTTATTATTATTAATATTTTATTCCTGAAAATAACTAAGCTGCAGATTGCAATTTAGTTTTATTATCACTAAAAGCAAAGAGAAAAACATAGAATAAAATTTACCACAGGGCAAAAATTATTGAACTCACAGGGCTTAGCCAGTTTATGTAAAATTTATTAAAATTATTTTCACAACATTGTAGCAGCTGTTAAAACAATTAACCATGTGTTACAACAAGCTTATGAGTAAAGTAAACAAGAAATACCTTGTGTTTAATGAAATAGAATGGTATGATACAATTCATAAAATAAGGAGGACATAAATTTTAATTATGCCATCATATTCCTTTTAAAAGTTGCTATTTTGTCGTACATAAATTATGTGAATGCTAGCCATCACCTTATAATGAATTTGGAACTAGGTATTTATTTTAAATATGTTCCTTCAGTGAGAGGTGAAATATAAATTTTAGTTTGTGAAGTCATTCATGAAGATTTTAAACAAAAGTAGCAATTTCTGGTTTGCACATGTTTTTGTTTGATTTGGTATTAAGATAAGATCAATGTAGGGGAATTTTAAAGAAACGATGGATGGTTTTTGTGAAAGATGAGGTGACTAGAAAGAAGAGGTACTCGTAACTACAGTGATGACGCAGACGGCTGGTACAGATATTATTGAAAGAACACATTTTCTCGATTCCAATTAAATTAAGATATGGGCAGGGGAATTATGGTTTAGTTTGGCTAAAGAGGCAGTAAGGAAACCGTCTCAGCGATAATAATTAAAACAATATTTTTTTCAGGGAGGAGGCTAGAAAAATGTTTTATCATGCGTATAATGCGTACATGGAGAACGCGTATCCTGCTGATGAGCTGATGCCGCTCAGCTGTAAAGGCCGGTGGAAAGGCATCACGCCGAGTCGTGGTGACATGGACGACGCACTGGGAAAGTAAGCAGTACTTATACAATAGCAAAGAGGGTGGGGATCCCAGATGGAAGCAGAGGCCCTCCGCTTGTTTCTCCCATGACTATCGTCGTCTGCATAGCCTTTTCCCAACTATGTTGAAGTCGGCTGCCAGTCAAACCGGATGTAACTGAATATCAGTATTTTACAAGGTTCGATAGCCAGTCTGACCTCCACAACCCAGCTAGTACTTTGTTCACACGTGAAAATAATAGTCAATGTTCCAAACACAAAGCACTAACAAACAAAGCATAAGGTACATATCATATGACAAGTTGAACATTATTGAAAATGTTTCGGACTGATAAGAAAAGTAGGTAATAGAAATGCACCGTGCATTCTTTTTAAAATTATGGTCTTGTTTACTGGTGTTCGTGTCTAGATAATTAGATAGATAGATAGAAGGAATTGAAACATATTCATACGTAATACCTATATGGGATATACAGAAAAAGTGCTTTTAAAATAGTCTTGGTTTTTTTAAAAGGTTTTTACATGATTAATTGCTAAAAAAACTAACATGTTTTTTATCGTTGAATGTTATGTAACGCGAATATTCAACTTGGAACAGAAAGGGTACTCATATGCAGATGCTCGGATTCTTTAAATGATAACAAACTACGCAGCCACATTTTTTTTCACCACGTTTGTATAAGTATGTTAGGTTGGTTCCTACCCCTTCTGTTATGCGTTGTATGACGACAACGACTGGTATTTAAAATATCCTTTTAATAGATGTGTAAGTCAAGGCAAGTTTGAAATAAAACTGCAAAATTGAGTGCAAAAAAGAAAGTAAAATATGCTTTATTAAATAAACAAAGTCTCTGAACAGCTTCGCCTACATTATAGTATCAGTAATGTGGAATCGAAGAATCGATAGAAACGTCGGGCGCACTTATTTCCGACTCCACAGCTGGAATTCCGCGGACACGTACACGACACTTAACCCCACTTATTTATGTCGTGGTAGTAAGAGTTTTTTTTTTTCGTAGAGTAACTGTTACCGCTAGCGCGTCCGTGCCGTTGACTGTATTAGGAAAGCGAAAAGGATCTTAGGAAAATACACGAAGCAAGTTCGGCCTGCTTAAACTTTCAGTCTGTTCGTCATATAACCGTCAACTTTAGTAATCAAACACTGTTTTTAGCAACCGTCGAAGCGCCACCCAATTATGCCTAACAGGGTACATTTACGGACAGGTTCATTTCGCAGGTCTATCGCTTCAATAGATGGACATTGATTAGCAATATCAGCCTTTAAAATTCCCAGAACTGGCACAGCGGCTTCCTTTCTAAGTCAGGGAGCTGTAATCTGCCACGCGTGAGTGCGGGTTGTTAGATGTCACATGTCCTTGAATTTTTGATATTTAGGTATTTAAGTCCCCTTAAATCCCTTTTAAGGTGTTCGCACGATGTTTTTCTCCTTCACCGTTTAGCAGTGGTGACTAATAAACACATCGTAAGTCGCAGCCGTTTCCACTGGGCCACCACTGCTTTCAGGACATTTAATGGTGGAAGCGCGAAATTCAAATTTTCTTAGTTTTTTTGCGATTTGCAGGTCAGTGGTTGAAATGAGTCGCACAACACGTATGTAGTTTCAAAATTATAACCAAGACTACAATTATTACAACCTGGGGGCCATTCAAGTATTACGTAAGCACTACAAGAGGGCAGGGGGCTCCCTACTTTGCTTATTTTTGATGACATGGGGAATGGGGGGGGGGGGGTCTGGATGGTAATTACGTCAGCAGTATTTATTGATTTTACTTTTTCGAATTTTCTACAATATTCAGTCGATACTGGTATTCAGAACATGTGTGCGAGAAAGTCAGTACTTGCTTCAAATTGTAAAATGTAGAAGCACAGAATGCTGTTGCCCAAGAAGTGGCTTATATAGATTACTAGAGAACAGATTTCTCCCACCACCAATAAAAGTAAAACCAACGGTTGAGGACTTGGTTTTGGTTGATGGAGGGCAATTTCTCAACCTTCCAGTCCATTTAACTCTACACTTTCAACTTTTTAAAAGTAGTTTGTTTTGTTCGTTAATAAATTAAGATTATAATAACTGAATACCATGTCAATAAAATTTATATAAATATTAAGTGCGTTAAAGTCCTCTATTCCAAGCCTTTTCCTTATTTCTAGACTTATAACCGCTGCTCATGAATCAATAAAGAAGCCAGAACACATTGAAAACTGCATGTACGAATGTTTACGTTAGCATTGAATCAGCTTACGTAATATTTGAACGGCCCCCTAGCACTGACCCGCAAATTGCAAAAAACGTAAGAGAATTTGAAATTTGCGGGGTAACCTGGCGCTTCCACCTGGAATAGTATTTTTTACAGAAGTAAAAAACATTACTCATGTGTTTCTAATAGAGTATTATGTTTTCAGCTTCTCCCTTACTTTAGTGGACAGCTTGGACACTTTGGCGGTGCTGGGAGATTTCTCCGAGTTCAGCCGCGCCATCAAGCTCGTCATCAGAGATGTCACCTTCGACCACGATATTGTCGTGTCCGTCTTTGAGACCAATATACGAATGCTTGGGTAAGACTCAGTTACTACTTATACATATTAGCGGTTTTTGGCTTACGGGTGCCTAATCGTACCTAATCAGCTGCGGACACCGCATGGCATCGCATTTAATCGTATGGGTATGTTTGTACATACATACTTGTACACACGGCAGCACATGAAGCTGTACATTTCCAGTATAACTTGGCCTCGCTTTGTATAGATTTCCTATAGAATGAGAGATCCGCATAAACTGGTTTCGTATAGCTTGATTGGCCGTCGTGCGTATACACAGCCCGTGTTGTCAATCCCTTTCATTAAACGACACTAAGTTTCTTTGATGGACTTTGGAACTGAGCGAGCTGTAATATCTTTTCTGGATTCTATTTATTTAACTATTATTCATTTTGCGGAGTGAGGTGTCCAATATCCGTTGCCTGTAATAGTTATGATACATTCTATGTTCTTTAACTACGGACTAGAAATAAAATTATGAAATAGCAGCCGCAAGAACACCGCGTAGGCTTCTCAAAGTTCTGAAGCCTTAAAAAACAAGTTTTAAACTTATACTCAAGTCCTCAGCAAAAAGCTGGCAATTGTATTCTTATTTCTTGGAAATTGCCTTTTTCACCGTTTCGTAACGTTTCACTGTGGAGTTGTGGACATTTTGTTAATAAAGGGAAAGCAAACGTTTCTTTGTGTTCTATATGATGTAGCATATTTTTCAGTTGCGTTCGTTTTATTAGAGCACTAGCTGTAACCCGCGACTTCGCCAGCATGAAGTTCAATACCTGTCCCACGGGATCAAACTATCGGGATAAAAAGTATCCTATATGTTAATCCCGGTTATAAACTATCTATGTTCCAAATTTCATCCAAATCCGTTCAGTAGATTTCGCGTGAAAGAGTAACAAACATTCATCCATACAACCATCCTCACAAACTTGTGCATTTATAATATTAGTGAGATTATTGTATTTATTTATTTAGGATCTCCAACAAAGGATATACACAAACACACGAAATAAATAATCGACGACACAAGTATTACGTAGGTGTACTCCTTCACTTACAGGAGACCACAGCATGCATAATAAGATGAATAACTAAGCTAACAAAGTTATAGTAGCATTTAAAAATTCAAATAAAATCAAAACACATTATTTAGTACTAAAATTAAATTAGAAAAGTAAAATAATTAACAAAGTCATGATAGCAATTAAAAAAAAAAACGAAACACATTGGAAATAATGTTGGAAAAATAAAATTTAAAAATAAATTAACAAAGTCATAGTAGCAATTAAAAAAGAAATCAAAACATATCTGGTAATAAAATTGGGAAAATTAAAATAGTAATTAACAAATAACAAATAATTAACAAATACATAATTTTTTGAGGCATTTTTTACAATTTGCGAGTGAATTGTTTGTATAAATCTAAAGCGTTCACTGATACTATCTACTTTTGCAAACCTACGAATATCTAAAGAACTAATTAGATGCAGCAGTCTTTCTATCTCATTGAAAAGTATACATTTTCTGCATTCAATTCACTCAGTTTCAATCAATCATTTCACTCGCAAGAGCGGGGATTATGGATGTCACATTGCATTTGTTGTATGTTGTTCTAAGACATGTTGACTAAGACTTGTTTTCCTAGCAATAGTTTCTTTCAACGTTTTAAAAGCAAAGTAGTAATCAAATACAAAGCACAAAGAGCTGCATACTTGTCCAATAATGTCATAAATAAATGAGCAATAACATATTATTATTTATAAATATTGTTAGACTCATTATTATTTTATTCAAGTACAACCGCTGAAATAATCCCTATTAAAGATGAAATAAGGACATTTAATGCCTAAATCATTGTTATGTTACCTATTCAATTTAACACTAGTTTTCCTGTAATTGGGAAAATAATTATTTTGTTTGTCGAAGTTAGCACCTACCATGCACCATCTCAGCTGTCCAAAACCAAAACCTAGCAAGAGCATCTGAGCAAATTTTATAGAAGCAGGAAAATAAACATTTTCCTTGTTCATTAAGAACACAAAATCTTTTTTTGTACTGTTATCATTTTGATATTGATAAACACAACTTGGTTTCATTATAAGCTACTTTGACTCAAGTTAAGTCTAATTGTACAAGTTGTATGTGCCTTACTTAAGTTTGATTTGGGAAATCAAACTTTGTTATATCGGACTAAGACGTGCACTTACTAGGTTTGGCATTTTCATAACTCTACTTCTTATAACGATAGAAATATGGTTGTTTTTGCATTAGATGCTGCATAATTTTTTGTGAAGTGTTTTAAACCAATTAAAAAAAACGTATTTTGCCAAAAATGTCCCTAGCTATGTTTTGATTTTGAAAATTTTTTGGTTCGCGTTCATAAATTGCAAGCTGTTTCTGATGAATCTTTTTTCAGTGAGTGACTTAGATATAATTATTGTTAAAAATAATAATTGGTTTAATAGAAGTAGGTTATAACAATTACATAAATACCAGACACAGGCATAGTAATTTCCTTTAGCAATTTCTTCTCAGGGGAAATTTAAATTGTCCCCCGCAAACTAAACTGACTGAAGAAATTACGATTGTAGAAGTTATAAACTACGCCCAGAGGCTTCTAAGTAGGCATATAAAAGTAGTATAAGTTTGTCGGCAAAATCGCTGCCATGTCGATATAAGGCAACGATTTAATGAGTCTTTGACATCAGAATCTGCAAAATAAACCTGTACATTAAAATAAATACTTCAACGTACGATTTTGCTGTTGCGACCTAACGATCGCATTTTAGTGATTGGCGTTCGGTCGCAAAGTCAAAAATCTCCGATGCCGATGCTGTCCTATGAGTATTGCTTCCTTTTCGGAGATTTGTAAGTCTTTATAGTACAGAACATATAAACTAAATCAAATATCTACTCATTTAAATTAATCGGTATTACGTATATTTTGTCGCGTCGTTTGTACTTTCTTTGGACTGTCAGCTCTGCATTGTTACAGGGGTCTGTTATCAGCTCATGTCCTGGCCACCAAACTGAAGAACGATGTCCCAGCATTGCAGTGGTATAATGGAGAGCTGCTGAAAATGGCCGAAAACCTGGGCAAGAGATTACTGCCAGCGTTTAATACATCTACTGGAATACCGCACGGGAAGGTAACTGAACTAGCTGTAACTGACTATAAGTCTAGAGAAATTTGGTATAAACAAAAGGTTTTTAAATGTTTTTGGGTGTTATTGAGAGGAAAATTCAGGGCAACATTCAATCGTCTTGCAAAAAAGTAAAGTGTTAAACACCCACCAAAACTGATATTTTCGCAATAAAAATTGCCGATAAGTTTAAAGCTTTGTTGTCCTGGCAACTACTTAGATGAAATTACTGAATGGCTGAAAGACTACTGGAAAAGGTGTATAGCACACATTATGACAGTTATGAACAAACCACCAGTATGTGGTTCATCATCTGGTCTCCTATATTACAAGCGATTCCGTACGCTTGCATGCAATAGTGTACCCACTAATTATAAACAAGTATTGGTAATGTTTTGTAGATAAACCTGCGTCACGGCATGCGTGGCATGTCTGAGTCCCGAGAGACTTGCACAGCCTGCGCCGGCACTATGATCTTGGAGATGGCAGCACTGTCCCGACTCACTGGCAACCCCGTCTACGAGCAGAAGGCGCACAAGGCCATGGACAGGCTCTGGAAGATAAGACATAGGTGAGGATAGGATAGGTGTCTGCGAAGCGAGTACCACTGTCTGTTAGGGTTGTTTCCACCGCCAGTCACTAAACTTAACCAAGTTTTAGTTTTAGTGATCTTGATATTTCTTAAGGAAGAGGCAAGCTTCAATAATAACCACCTCCTTTAAAATATAGGTAATTCTGTCACTACTCTACTTTATTCAGTACTCTAAAGAATCAAGGATGTGTACAATTCACCAGCATCATCATATCAGCCCGGAATCGCTCACTGCTGGGTATTGGCCTCCCCTTTTTTCTGCCACATTTCCTGGTTTTGTGCGTCCCTTATCCAGGTGTTTCACTTTGACGATATCGTCAACCCAACGCACAATTCATTTGGTACTAAACGTTTCGCTACATACTTCTCTTTTCGTGCACATATTTAAAGGTTTCATATACGCAACATGAGCTATGTCTAACGGAATGCAGTTGAATACCAGTATTAGGAGGACATTAAGTACTAGGAGGGCCAGCCCTACAGCCCAGTTACTGGGTAACACAATACCCAGAAACTTATAAACAAAGAACATTGTTTACAGGACGTCAGACCTGATGGGCACAGTAATCAACATTCATTCGGGCGACTGGGTGCGCAAGGACGCTGGCGTCGGCGCTGGCATCGACTCCTACTACGAGTACTGCCTCAAGGCCTACATCCTGCTCGGCGATGAGAAGTACCTGGCCAGGTTCAACAGACATTACAACGCGGTCATGAAGTACATCAGCAGGGGACCAGTTATGTTGGCGGTGCATATGCATCGGTGAGTTTACTAATAATCGAGTTGTGAAAATGCCATCACAGTTCCGAACTATGCAGTGATTTAAACGTTTTACATAAACAGTCAACATTTCAACCGGTTTTCTTATGTAGTTTCCTGTGATTTTCTATCCACCTGGTTTTAATTATTTTGTGCAGATTTTAATGCTCTACTACATTGCTTTGGCGGTTTTAGGCAAAGGTCGCAAATGCGATTGCGGGGCGCATAAGGTCGTCGAAGATCGATAGCTTTTGAAAAACTATATTTGCGTACCTTAGGAATTCTCAGTAGTAGTCTGGAGTCTGAATTTGTGCCTGGTTGATGGCAACAGGCCCTATTTATTACACGGGACTTGACAAAACTGGCCAAATGTTGTTTGTGTACTTCTTTATGGAATACAGACGTGAAATGTATTATAACAATCCTCTTTTGTTTCAGGCCACACCTGCAGTCCCGTAACTTCATGGACGCGTTGCTAGCGTTCTGGCCAGGTCTGCAAGTGTTGCTGGGTGACGTGCGGCCCGCGGTTGAGACCCATGAGATGCTCTATCAAGTTATGCAGCGACACACCTTCATTCCAGAGGCATTCACCTCAGATTTCCAGGTGAATAAAAGTTCTCAATAAGGTCTAACAATTTCACCCAGTTAAAATAAAATTTTAAATCAATTTTTAGGTTCATTGGGGTCAACATCCACTCCGGCCAGAATTCTTGGAATCCACCTATTTCCTCCACCGCGCTACTGAAGACCATCACTACCTCCAAGTTGGGAAAGCAGTTCTCAAAGCATTGCAGCAGTACACTCGAGTTCCTTGTGGATACGCGGCTGTAAACGATGTGAGGACTCGCGTTCACGAAGACAGAATGGATTCGTTTGTACTGGCAGAGACTTTCAAGTACCTCTATATGCTCTTTGGTGAAGATAAGGATGTGCCCGTCAAGTTAGAAGACTATGTGTTAACCACCGAAGCTCATTTCTTGCCGCTGTCTTTGGCCACCGATGGCAAAAATACCACGTATTTTACACTGAAAATTGATGACGAAGATGAAGACAAGTATAGGAAGTAAGTTATTAATGTTTTGCTGTTCAATAACAGTTACATAGACCATGTACTCATGAACAAATCAAGATTAAACCAAGTACAATTTTTAATCCTCATACTATTTCATGAATCATGCGACCACGGATAATAGTAGTTACTGCAAATTATGAGTTTTAAAAATCGTACTCTGTATTCAATATTTGATCTTGTAAACTTATAATGATCGTACATTAGTATTGTGGATCGTAGCTGGTGGCGTTTTGTAGTTACTGTCTATGCCCATGGGATGAAGGGTCTGGATTTATGTATGTATGGCATTTCAGGACATGCCCTAACACGGCGTCGTTGGTGGCGGAGAAGGTGCGGCGTCCGATGCGCCAGCTGCTCGGCTCGACGTCAGCGCGTCCGCCCGCTCGTCTGCGTCCACTTAACGACCCGCGACAGATACACACCCTGTCGGACATGGGTATATCTGTGCTGACCCTCCCCGATGGCAGGGTGCAACTACTCTACACAACCTCCACGGTGAGTTGGGCGAAATTAAGTCGGGATACTGTGAAGACCAGGAAAAAAAGAAACACGAAGACATGTAAACGCGTAATTAATAGTTTAAAAGCACTTTTGCAAAAAAATTCCACTGCTGTTCTGTTTTCGTCCTGATTTAAATACGAATTAGTGTCCATCTCGTCATATCGATAAATGCCATTAACGTGTTAAATAACCGTGAAGCTTAAAACCTGTAGAGTACACACTGTTTTTTACGATTATATTTTTTTTTCGTATTTTTAGGCAAAATCAGCGAAAGATGCTGCGGAAGGCCTCACGTTCATGCGTGAAATGTCCAAATGGAATTCACTAAGTGATATGGAAAACGGTGTGGTACCCGCCGCAGTGAAGGTCAATGACAAGATCTTCCCCGCGGGACCCGGACACTTCGGCAAGGAGATCTCAGCTAACAACCAGTACACCAACTTCGTCGCCTTCGTTCTCCCACTAGACGCCTGCACACCCATCGAAAACAAAAAAGATGTTAAAGGCAAGTTCGGTATAGCCAAACGAGGTCAGTGCACGTTTGCTCAAAAAGTACGCCACATGCAAGCCGCTGGCGTGACTTTAGCAATCATCCTCGATAACATACCAGACTCCACTCACGAGAGCACGGCTTTGTTCGCGATGTCCGGCGACGGTAAGGATGACATTGTTATACCAGCCGTGTTCCTATTTTCTCAAGAAGGTCGCTTCTTAACAGATGCCTTCTTGGCGAAGCCAGAATTGACAGTGACCGTAGGCGAGCTAAAAGCAATGAAAGCGCATTATGAAAACAGTTGCGACGATGGTAATTGTGAAACTGTTCTGGACACGCCTAACGTTTCTAATGATAAGGAATCTTTTGACCATCTGAAAAAAGTGCTCAGCCAGCTGGCAGCGCAGTTTGAATTGTCTCTGTCTAATGAAGAACAGAAAATGTCTGTGGATTCAGAACACGTCATCATATCGAAGAGTAAATTTATAAGTGAGGATGTAGAAGGCCCACCTAATGCATGCACGGCTCAGACTGACGCTACAAAAACCATTGAAGGAATCACTGGCACCGTCGAGGACGTCACAGAGGAGATGGAGTCGAAGAAGGAACAGGATAGGTTTTGACCATAGCAAATACATAAAATGCATTGAACACAGGATCCGGAACTTATTTTGACCTTGCCTTTGATTTATGTAATGGTATTCGGTGAGACACGAATTAAATGAAAGCTCAGAAATTGTATGTGTGGTAATAGTAATGTTTGTGAGGCCGTTTGTGTTGGTTAACGTTAAGCTCGGTATCTACATTATTTCGGAGGATGGCAATCCTGGTAATTATTTACGAGTGACAGGAAACTGTAAACACAGTAACAGATTCGTTCAGTAAATAACCTGCTTTGTCATAAAGCTTATATTCGCGTCACACCAATAGTGCTGTGCCGCCACAGATATAGATAGACTGCCGCAAATATAAGCATTATAGTAATTGGTACACCGCCCATGCCATTATGCAAAATCGATGAATAACGTTTTTTGGAATCCACCAACATGGCGGAACGCAACTGGTCGACTATGCATCATGTCTCTGTGTATCATAGCTTATATTCCGAAAATATATGTATCGTAATTTTATTTATAAATATATACAATGAAACTTTGTGTACACCGTACAGTCACGACCACCAATATGTATACACTTTCCTAAATTTAAAAGCAATTTTCGCGGGAAATGACGATTGTTGCTATGATGAGATAGGATCTTTTTCATAAAAATAATATGAGTTCCAGAATACTATGTTCGTAACAACATGACATTTTAATCAGAACCGTAAGAGAAAAACACTTTTAAAAGTTGTTAAGTGTTTACGTATTGGTGCTCATGACTGTACATAACGGACATAATACATAATTATTGGACAACTTACTGTGAAACTAAGCATAAGTATTTCGAAATGTTTTTTTTTATTATTCAGGTAGTAATACTAAGTAATGCGAAGCTATTATATGATGGACTGCTCCAATTTACCTTCATGATAATGATCATGGCACATACTTAAATAGTTATATCACAAGGAACAAAATAAGGTTTAGACCTAATCTGTTCAGATTTTAAGCATGCAACAAACAAAAGCAAAGCAAAACTGACCACTTTATACGGCGTAAGACCACACAGACAACTATAATTATATATTTATAATTTGTTAAAATGATTTTATAAAAGAATGTTAGTTTATTGGACTCTGTCAGCGACACAGATAGTACAATTTTATTATTGTAAATGCATGTGCATGAACTTGTGAACATGTAGATAGTCTAGCATTGTACTACAATGTATAAAACTTCTGTACATATTGTTCGTAAGATATAAAATTATAATTATGAAGAATTTTAGTGCCTATTCAATATCTACCACTTATTTACAACTTTAATATTTATACTTTCTTTATAAATAATGTCTTATTTTAACAAGAGTACCACCTTTTTACTGTTTTAGTTTAAATAAGACTATCAATTTTTTATTACAATTTTTAATTAGTTTTTTAAAAGTGTAAATAAATTCATGTTTTTTTTCAGTTTTTGGTTTTCTTTCATTATAATTTTGTTTTGCGATGGACTTTATAAAAAACTTTTCGGTGGAAAAATTGGATCGGATACCTAATTAAGATTTCCATATGGTCGGCGGGAAAGCTTGTTATTTATTTTTATTTTTTTGTTTTCGCCGGGAAACCTTCAAAAGGCGAGCGGTCTTTGGGGATAAGACCGGGAAGTGTGGGATTTTTACCGGACTAAAACCACCCCGGTGGTCACCATCCGCACATGAGAGGAGGCACCGTTTCCCCTGTCCGGAGCCCCCTCTGTGCAACGCCTCTTAAGGCACATCCCTGCTGAACGAAGATTTACTAATGGCAGTGGCACACAGCTAGCGCTATTCCACGCAGACAAGCCATTTTGTCTCCGTCGAAGATCACTTCCGATTTGTCACTTCCGTGCCGTATCGTGGGAATAAAATACTACTATAAATGTTTCACAACGAAAATAAGAACAGAAGATATAAATAATTAATTTTAATGAAATAAGTACAATATGTCACAGTAATAAATCAATAACTGTCATTGATTCGAAACGCTTTACATGTAACCTCCTGGTTTTAGAGCAGACTTGAGTCGGGGCGTCGGGCTGTAGTCTGGTACGGGCACGGGCGGGCCCTGCGGCTGCGGCCAGGGGTCACGGCGGGTCCATGGAGGCTCCACTGCAGGCGAGGGCGGAGGCTTAGCGGGTACCACCGGCCGCTTAAGGTCCTCTAGGTACGAGAAGGGACGGGAGCCATGGGCCATGCTCGGCTGACCGCGATTCCACGAATCGGAGCGGTCGTAGGAACGGCTGAAAATTCACAATTGCAAATGATGGTGAGTCTAACTTATTGAAAGCTGTCTAGGCGTAGGTACTAAATTGGTACGTTTGTTTATTAGTACAGAATAAAATAATAAGAGAGGAGTAAATAGTAGATACATAGGTACCTACTAACCCTAAAATTAACAAACTCAACAAGTTCGCTGAAAAAACGTTCTTACAGTTCGATCTTTTTCCATATGTTTGATTGAATTCGAATAGCTACAAAATAAAAAATATTGTAGTGGGAATCGAGGAGTTCTGGAAGAAAACTATGATACATAGACGGTTTCAGTTTTCCCTCATTTCAGTGGGATCTGTACTTCCTAGTAGTTGCACCAGTTGGTAGACTAAGTATGACATTAAGTTCATCTTTGTGCAGTTTTTTATATGTACAAATAATAACAAAAGTAATCAAACGACTTACTTGGAATAGTTGGTATCCGATCGCATCGGCGTACGCCTTGCACCGCGGTCAGAATCGTCGTCATTGAAACCATTGTTCACCTGAGCTCTGTAACACACAAAAATGTTCATAAATTTGCTTTCGCGATTTAGTTCCCAATACTAGGTAAACAAATATGTCTTACGGTAAAAAGAACTTTAACCACAAAAAGTTCAGTTTGCGCTACAACAGTTTTTATTATTTTCAATAGTGATATCAACTATAACATAAATGTACATTACATTAATACATGGTAACCATTTGCGCGGAGATGTCTCATCTACCCTGTATTTGAATTGATTTCATTATAGTATCAATCAATCAAGGGCGGATTTAAAGTTTTCTGTCGTGAACATATAAGCGACCTGACTGAATGTACCTAAACAAACAAACTTACCCTCTCGCAAACGGTGAAAATATTTCAGGTTCACGTGAGTTAGAACTCGTCGCCCAGTTGTTGTCATCGGGCCTCCTCGGCTGGCTGTTCATAAAAATAACTTGGTTATTACCTATATTTGTCACATAAACTCACAAAAATACATTACGCCTGTTTGCACATGGATAGGCAGAGTTTGGGCTATGGTGCAGGTAATTACCTACCCCACCATTTCTTTGTAGGTAAATTCCATCTAATACACGATCACTCCGTCCTGCCCGATCTGGGAATCGAACCGAGGACCCAACGTCCAGCAGTCTTGCTTGCGATCACAATAGTAGACCGAAGGAGCATATTGCCCAAAAAAAAGGTAGGTAATGAAACACTTACTCGAATGCGTTGAGGGCCCCCATTTTATGGATAGAATGCTGAAAAGGAAAAAAATATGATCATTAAAAAAAGACTACTTTTTTAAATTAATTATTAGTTATGACTTTAATTTTTTAACGTACCTCAGCACTCTTCAACTGCTTCCGATGGTCCAAAACGTATACAATCAGTAATATTATCAGTATCCAGTTAATTAGCAGACCAACGTAGCCCTTCAGGCTTATGGACATTAATAAGAACGCTCCTTGGCGTACCACCTCCAGTACATAGAATTCGTTGAAGTTAGTCAGATTTGATGATTCCTATGAACAAACAAGTTTTACATCGCAGTGCCGAGCTTGAAAACAATCAATTCTCTGTTGCACAGTCAGTGCCCCACCCCTGACCCCTCTTACGAAGATGGGAAGTGACTTAGATATTGCAGGGCACTGGCAAATACCTAATACGTAGCCTTTTAATGCTTTCGTGGCATTAATGTGTTACTAACAGTTTATTTATTAACTTTCTCATAAAATATACGAGGGCGGGTCAATAAGTCCGTGACTTTTTGAATTTCTGACCTCTTTACTGAAACAGCAACACTGCTCCTGTCAACAGGCATCTGTCAGTTGACTCCTGTCAAAATTTAAACTTGCTGCGTCAGTTAGTTTGTGTTTGCAGCTATTTTTATCAGACTACCCACTAATTTGAGGAGAAAATGGAAAAAAGTGAATTTCGTGTGCTTATTAAGCATTATTTCTTGCGAAAAAAAACCATTACCGAGACCAAGGCTAAGCTTGATAAATACTATGGGGACTCTGCACCATCGATTTCAATGGTAAAAAAGTGGTTTACTGAATTTCGTTGTGGCCGTACAAGCACTGAAGATGCCGAACGTCCTGGACGCCCAGTTGAGGTCTCTACACCCGAAACAATCGAAAAAATTCACGATGTGGTGTTGACCGACCGAAGATTGAAAGTGCGAGAGATTGTGGAAGCCGTAGGGATCTCGCATGGCTCAGTGGTTTCAATTTTGAATGATCACTTGGGCATGAGAAAGCTTTCCGCAAGATGGGTGCCGCGTTTGCTCACAGTCGACCACAAACGCAATCGTGTAACAACTTCACAGGAAGCTTTGGCGTTGTTTAATCGCAATATGGAGGAGTTTTTGCGCCGTTTTGTAACCGTGGACGAAACATGGATCCATCACAACACACCAGAAACCAAACAACAGTCAAAACAGTGGGTTTCTAAGGGTGAATCGGCGCCAAAGAAGGCCAAGGTGGGTTTGTCAGCCAATAAAGTTATGGCGACTGTTTTTTGGGATGCACGCGGGATAATCCACATTGACTACCTTCAAAAGGGAAGAACAATCAATGGGGAATATTATGCCAACTTATTGGACCGATTCAATGACGATTTGAAAAAAAACCGACCTCATTTGGCCAAGAAAAAAGTTCTTTTCCACCAAGACAATGCAAGGGTGCACACTTGTGCAGTTGCCATGGCAAAAATCCATGAATTGGGCTATGAATTGCTCCCTCATCCGCCCTATTCTCCAGATTTGGCTCCGAGCGACTACTTCTTGTTCCCAAACCTGAAGAAATGGCTTGGTGGAAAAAGATTTGACTCCAATGATGAAGTCATCTCGCAAACAAAGGCCTATTTTGAGGACCTCGACAAATCATTTTTTTTGGAAGGGATAAAAAAATTGGAGAAGCGTTGGACAAAGTGTATAGAGCTCAAGGGAGACTACGTTGAAAAATAAAATTATTTTTTTATCAAAAAATCTGTGTTTTATTCCAAAAGTCACGGACTTATTGACCCGCCCTCGTACATTATTTACAGACCTAAAATAATTATAAAAATAGTACAGGTATCAAAAGCAGAAAAGAATGAACCTTTCAGAGCATAAACGCACGCGCGTTCCCACCACGCCGAGCCACAATTTCACCTACCATTTCATATTTGTGTCGTTGGGCGGACATGGCACGCGCTTGCTTGTCACGTAAATGTGACACGTTAAAAAAGTTAGTTTGATTTACTTACCATTAGAGATGTTACGGTGCCGTGGTCTATTCCAAAATGTGCAGCAGTAGTGATATCTACGACTAAGGAGGCAACGTTGGTCCCAACGTAAGCCGCCACGACCATATTGAGATAGCGTGAAGCTTTCTCATCTTGAATAGCTGCGTATAAAAGAAATCAGCTTCAAAATGGAATGAATACAAATTAGGTATTTTGTTAATCCTTACCTCAGTTTTATATTTAAATAAAATAATGTTTGCATAGTGGGGTGTGAGCAGCGGTGGCCCAGTGGTGGCGGCCCCGACTTACGAACAGTAAGTCGTCGAACCCAGCCAGGCGCATTACTTTGTGTAATTTATTTCATCACCACTGCTCTCAAAACGGTGAAGGAAAACATCGTGAGAAAACCGGCATGTCGTAGAACCAAAAATTCGAAGACATGTGACCCTACATGTGATCTACCAAACCACACTGGACCCGCGTGGTGGATTATAGCCCATTCCCTCTCATAGAGAGGAGGCCTGTGTCCCAGCAGTGGGAACATTATAGGCTGATTATGCTATGCTATGCTATGCTAGCGGGATACCGGGTAGGCACTGATACTTACTTGCGATGAGGACGCAAGCAGCCGCAAGGCAAAGTACGGAGACGGTCAATGTGATCGCAGCTAACACAAACACAGTGTATGCAGAGGTAATACCTAAGTTGGTCGAGACGCAATTATCACCTAAAATTAGAAAACTGATATGATTATTTATGATATAAACGCCTTTTTACCTTTTTAAAAATCAGTTAATTGGTTTTTTCAAATCCTTACCGATTACTTATGAAGAAACATCGAAACAAACTTAGAAAACAGTGTATTTCATGTCCTGACATTATCTTGGTAAGATCATTTAGGGAAAAACCGTACTGAGTAAGGACGGGTCTCTTGTACTGAATATCTCTAAACTGCATAGTCCCACCATACATTTTAGTGTTGTAGGCTAGGCCATGGCCTGGGGTATACAGGGCTATGGTCTATATTTTCGATATTAGTCAATAAGGATATATGGTTATACTCGGCTAAAAACCTGCGACTACGCAGTTCGGTTTTTCCGATTTGACAAAACATGAGTTCTAACATAACATAATATCACGCCTGTAATCCCTGAAAGGTTAGGTAGAGGTATACCTAATAAAACACCCACATTTCGTCATTTATATTTAAGTCCCATGTAATAGGGGGCGAGCCTGTTGCATCAACTGGGCTCAAATCCAGATTCCGTGACTGCTACTGAGAAATTCCTGATAGAAAAAGCCAAGAACACTTTGCCCGACCCGGGAATCGAACCCAGGACCTCATGTTATATGTATAAAAATTTGCATAATGTGCCACAAATATATCTGAACCGGTACCTAGCTGAAAGTGGAACTAACGAAATCGCAATAAAAAGTAAAGTTATCTACAATTTATTGCCAACCGTCAGCGATAATGATACCGGGTAAGATACACTCGTGGGACTATACTTGATTAACCTTTTAACGCCAGAGCATAAACGCACGCGCGTGCCCTCCATACCAAGCCACAATTTCACCTACCATTTTGTCACATAGTGTCGTCTGGCGTACAGGGCACGCGCTTCTTGTCACTTATACGTGACAATTCAAAAGGTTAAAAATTAGCATACCTTCTCTAATATAGGCCGCGGTGACGAGTGTCCAAAAAAATTGTTTTGCATTTGACGCAGTTTCGCATGCCGTAAAGTTAAATATTATGGCTGCTATGCTCAGTAGTGTGTAAATAAGGGAAAATGTCTGAAAAAAAAGCAATAAAAATCAAATCTGCTCAAAGAATAAAATAAATAAAAACATTGCCTTTTTCAGTAGTGGACCATTCGCCAGCAATTTATTGCAAATAAATATCAATACCTAATCTACGCTTATTTGTAAACCTAGTCTATGCTTACTAAAGCGTACAGTCGCCAGCGCATCAACTTACTACAAACTAAAATTTTCTCATTCGGTTTCAAATCATTAGGAGGACAGTTTGTGGTAACTTGATGTGCTGGGCGACTGTACAGTATGACGGGGCACTTTATGTATGCGGTTCGAAATGTCGCTGCTTATCAAGAAAATATGCATCGATGTATCAAAGTTGGTACATTTATTTTGGTTCTGTGTGTTCCCGCCTGTACAAATAAGTTGATTGAAGTGTAACTCCAACCGAAGACATTCCAATATTTACTTGACCACTCATGAGTGCAACTGAATATTATACCTAAACGCATGTCAAGATTTTAGAATTTTTGCAAACCGACTTCCAAAATGGAGGAGGTTATCCCAAGTAGCAAAATCATGTCATATAAATGGTACAATAACGTTTTTTATTTAACTTCCAGCCATATTAAAATGGTTTTATAATAGTTTTTTATACGTAAATATAACGGGGGTTTGGGCGCAGATTATACAACATTTTAATCGTGTAGGAGTCGTTTTGCAGTCGCGTCAGCAACATTAACGTTGAGTAAAAATCACGTAGACATTGTAAGTTTAACTAGTAAGGTTTATAATAGTTTCTAGTAATACTCTTATGTAACTATATCATCGTATTGACGTTTTCTTATGCTGGTGGTCGGTCTGTGGTACAAGCTAGACAATTTGTGTGACAATCTATTGTGTTGTTATAAAACTTAAAAAAAAAAAGTATAAGTCAAATGTTTTAATATTATTTATTACTTTAATGTAAAGAAAGCTTATTGTGGTGGAAGATGACGAGCGGTGCCTTTTAGTTGGGAATTTAAAATTTTCGATGATATGTATGATTATCTTCGTTAATATTTTGATGGGCCTCCATAATATTGGTGTTTCAATATTATTTATAAAAATAAAATACATAATTGTCATCAATAATTTCCGCCATATTGCCAATAGACATTGGGCGACTGCATTTAGACATCTATATAACTATTGGTCTTATACATGTTTTTTGTATCATCTATGGCGTCCACCATGACGGTTGCAATTGGGGTTCTTAAGTTATATTAGAATAACGGTTCAACCTAAAAGTTACTTAAAGGTGGTATATACGACCTATTATGACGATTCTATAATAGTTAATTATAAAATCGTTATATAACAGTTTGTTATTTAAGTGTTGAATAAAAGGTTCAAAATTTACAAAACATGGCGACTCATCACTATTTTCTGACTGAAACGTTTACTCGACTTAACGTTATGTGACCGTCATATAAATTATTGAGATGACGTTTACAGGACACATTAATAAGACTTAAATTATTATAACTAATGCGTCGAACTGAATACTACTTTACAACTGTTTAGTTGCTGCAAAATTGTTATAAAGCCCTTACATGTCTGTTAGTTGTATAGTTCTAATATTATATAACTTTTTTGCTAGTTGGGATCAATTCGTTGTTTTTTTTAAATATTTAATGGGCCTACTACTCTTGACCGCAATATAGTCCTGAGAACAGAGATGAGGTCGATGATGGAACGAGCCAACCCAAAAGAAGCCTATTAACTATTGGGGTCATTTGAACTTGGGAACACCGATGCAGGGAATTCCACTCCTTGGCTGTTCGCATAATAAACGATGTAGCAAATTGCATCTTGCGAATGTGTGGAACACCGACATGGTATGTGTGATAACCTGCAGCCTTCCGGACTCCCGATGGAAGAAGGGACTTGGTGGAATGAGCTTGTGGAGCTCCTGGGCACACTCACCGAAGTACAGTCTGCAAAAGACCGACAAACATGCAACTTTGCGTCGCCGGTGGGCCAGGCTATGAAGCTGGTGAGTACCACCACCAGCTTATCGTCACCAATGAGCTTGAGCTTTATAATGTAAGACTAAAAGCTGTCCAGGCTTGAAGTAACGCTTATCCTTATTTGGGATACCCAGCTTTTTTGCCACAGTTTGAGCTTTCGACTCAATGTAGGCACCGAAGTTGAGATTCGCACTCAACTTCGTGCCAAGAAGCTCGAGGCTGTCAGCGACTGGTACAGATTTGATGCACCCCGGAAAGCAGGAGCCAGATTGAACGAACTCCTTTTGACGGTGAACACTTGTGTTTTGGTGGCGTTAAAAAGAACCAGATTTTCATCACCATACTTGGAGACAAGATTTAAAGTTGAATTTGTTCGCTCTGCCATGGCATCTCTCAATGAACGCTCTTCTTCACCGCTGGCTTTTGCTCTGGATGCATAACTCTCCATGGCAGTGCTGTTGTCACGGTACCTAACTATACCAGCAACCAGAAGGTCATTGATGTGCAGCAGGAAACGTGTCGCGAAGAGAACAGACCCTTGAGGAACTCCAGCATCTATCGCGATAAGGCCAGAGGAGCAGCCATCAATGACCACTTGGATCGAACGGTCGATCCGAGTATTTTACTATGAGAATATATTTTTCAATTAATTATTACAAGTATATATGTATATATATATGATTGCTCTATTTAACTATTTCTGTTTACTACTTTTCTTGAAATTTTGATGCAGAATTCTAAGCGATATCTTAGCCCAGTGTAAATATCTTTGTTTGTTTTTAAATTTGGTGAATGGAAAATCTAAATGACAGAAAATCAGTCGTGATAGCTGCAATAACTTGAATATTTATTGTTTACACAATTTTATAAGATAGCATCACGCCTGTTTGCTGTGAAGGGGTACGCAGATGTGACAGTACAGTCACGAGCAATGAAATGTAAAGACTTACCTAATTATGAAAATTTCAAAAACGATTTTCTCCTATTGTTTTGATTAACGTTTTACATTTTTACGAACATAGTATTCTGGAAGCCGTAGGACACTATTACGAAATAGGGCTTATCTCAAAAGAGAAACTTTTATTTCAAGAAAACACCGCTTATTTATTGCTTGTGACTGTACCCTCATTTCCCCTTTTTTCAATGAAAATGTTAGAAACATCAAATTATGCGCTATTCCAGAGTTGGTGACGTACCTATGTGGTAAAAGCTGTTTAAGATTCATTACAACATTGGAACAAGATTTACCAATGTAACAGTAAAATTCGGCTTAAAGTTGAAACAATAACATAATTATTTTACATAAAGGATCCACTTCTACTTATTTTCGGTAAATTTTGTATTACTAGAGATTCGGGGAATCTTCCCCCTTATTTAAATAAAAAGCAAAAGATTAGGTATAGGTACTAGAATTTCGCATAGCCAATAAAGATAAAAATAGCAAAGCAGATACTGTGGATACTTGGACATAGGTGATAAGAGAGATATCAGTAACGGGATTTTATTTTTTCTGTATTTAAATATGCATTTAAAAATAACTGTTAAAGAAACTAACAAACAAGATTGTTTCACATTATGGCGCATAAGGGGAATTATATGTATGTAATAAATGAGTCACACACGTACGCATGCATCGATCGGCATTATGGTGAGTAACAATATATTTAGATAATGTAAAACTTTACTTACTATGGTTATTCCCGCCGTCAATATCGCCGTTAGTACAAGGTGCGACGAGAATTTTTTATTCTTTGGGGTATCCATTTTGCGTTTTTTTTTGCAACAACTTTATTAAACACGCGTCATGTCGAGTTAGTGTTCGTTTGTGAAGGAATTCAACAAGATATCAGTATTAATCGCGCCATGATAATTGTTATCGGTAATAATAGCGCCCACTATCTACATTATATGGAGGAGCTCCCTCCACACTTCAATGTTTTTCCGATCACTCCATTACTCATGGACACCGTCGTATTGAGACGACTAACTCCTCTCACGACGTGTTTCGTGTTCGTAGATTAATTATAGCTATGTACCTAAGTACGGTCAGTGTCCAGCATTACCTGGCTCGTATTTCTTTATTTTTCTTTATAAGAGAGTCATGTAATGGAGACCACGGACCGTTGTGTAGGTACCTACTTAGTACTTAGTTCAAAATCATATATTAATGTGTAAAGAACAACAACTTGATCGTAAACTGAAAATTCATATTGAACCTTATTACTTGAGTCACATAGTCAAATATAAAAATAAATGACTAAGTAGGTACCTACCTAATAGGTAAGTTCTAGGCCTTAATTCATTTTCGTTACGGAAACACGGTGAGTGAATGGCCACCTGTGTTGTACTTTTCGAAAGAGGATCGAGGACCGAGGTTCGAAGCCATAGTCAGTAATCATTGCGCCACTGTCATTGCGCCTGACGTTGCAATGTTATCAATGATGTCATTAAAGCGCTAACCACTCAAAATACGTATATTTTTTTAATAATGTTATAACTAGTACACAGTCATGTACTGTACCCAGTTGTATAATATTCTAAATTGAGCGACGCTGTGTGAATGTGAAAAAAAACTTCAAGCGGAAATTCCAGTGGTTTATCCAATCAGGCATTATAGCGAGATGATATGCTAATAGGTCTGTTCTACCTATGGTTGTTCCTGTGCTGGACATGGCCGCGTGTTACACTGTGCCAGATACAATTCGACCTCAAAAGATACGTTAACTTAAATAATGTTATAGTTGCAATGTTTCTAGTGGTCGTATTCACGATCATCCATTTTTTGCCTCTGGGAAGGTTCCCTCGCCTCAGCCTCGCCAGGACCATAATCGGTATACCTGAGCAGATATACTCAATTTACTACATCCAAAAATATGTTCGAGTGTTCAACGTCGATTTATTTAACACCCTGGTAAACATAATTTCTGTGCTATATGTCGTACAAACTCTTTTTTCAATTTATAAAGACCTCCGTAAAATTATAAATAGTAAATAATGTTAATATAAATGATGCTTAACATCTTAAATCATGATTCATTTATACACAATTCTTATAACTGTGAAGATTAAGAATACGAAGATTGTCTGTAGTAATAACTACAAAGTATATCGCCGATAATAGGTAGGTCAGAAGGCAGGGTATACCCAAACACGAAACGACAGAACATACTTTTTATAAATTTTATTGTATTGTTATAATATTATAAAATCTATTTAGTACACCGTATGACCGTATGCAAATAACTAAACATACACCATGTACAGTAAGTACAGTCAAGTGCACGTCTATGATAACGATTTAAAAACGCGTTTGTTTAGTACGTTACTATGTACTTAGTTGTTATTTATGACGTGCGTTTGACTGTACCCATACAAAGAATCATCGCTAGAAGATGTTAATCTCCCCTCAAAATACGTTGAGATGAGAAAACTCTTCCAGATTTCTGCCCTAATTAATATAATAATCTGATGTTGCAGAAAGTACAACATCAGTAATTATTTCTTATTCATAATAATAATAGACCTCCGGACTGTTTTTCACGGCTGCCAATGTCGACGGAAAGCGCGGGAGATATTATAGTGCGCAAGTGTGTGCGCAGACACAGGTACCGTGCACTCTCTCTCTGTTCCTTTGCTCTCATAGTCCGATGTGACGGCAATCCGGCACGACCGGAGAGAGATCAGGTGTATATAATGATAACTTGCTTTCCGAGGCAAGGGGCTATCATACCGCGAACTTCCAAACTCCAGGGTACCTGCTACTGACAAATTTTTAATGGAAAAACCCAATAGTACTTTTTGCCCGACCCGGGCGGGAATCAAACCCAGGACCCACGCTCAGCGGTCGCGCTTGCGACCACCATACCAACGGTCAATTTATTTTTTATTACAAAAAATATCGATTTGCGTCACATTGTTTCCGTCCAAAACGTATCTCTAATGAATAAAATTGTTCGATTCAAATAAACTTATACCTACAAACTAGCATTTACCTCCTTATTATATGTATAGGTTAATTAATTTATGTCTAATATTTATTTACAAAAAGTCAGCTACAATGTAGCAAGTAAGTTCAGCTCTATGTTATTGCACGACAGAACACGTGTCTGACATAAAGCTTATGACAACGAGAATAAAGTTTGCAAAGTAGTCCAAGAACTTAGGGTGGGTTACCACAGAAGAAAACAGAAAAAAAAACAATTTTTATGGTACACAAACAGGCCAATATCAATGACTTAACTATACATGCACACTCACAGGCACAACTGTAATCCATACTAAGTAACTCTTCTGTAATCTGTTGACTGTACTTTGAAATGTTATAGTACCTACCTTAGTAACCGAACTGGGTACTAAATTATTAAAATTACACTTTGGGGCGCTTTTTTGATTTAAATCATTTAGTACCCATACGGAAAAGCGTAGCTTACGTCTATGATATTAACAAAATACACCATAACAAACACATAAATCAATATCTTTCATTTTTAAAGTTGAAGTGTAGAAGTCTCCATCGACAAATCTGAGATTGTTATAACAGCTCAATTACAACACTTTATTTCGAAATCTGCTTTTGACATCTCTTAAATTAATACAGAACGTCGGATTGATTCAACGCTGCTGAAAAGAAATAAAAATAATCGTTAACCATGACTCACGACATTAGGTACCTGTTGTTTGTTTGGTAACCAATACCTAAGGACCTCTTCTCTCCTTATGGATCTCAAGAGGTTAACGATATAGGCACAAATACAACAAAAGTGCGATCGACTAATCTCACGGTGATACACCTGCACATAAGTAATTTATTTGGGGTAATAGTTTCGGCTATATATTAGGCCGAACAGCAATAATTATGGTTTTTGTGGACTAAATGTCGGTGCAGATCGTTCGGTCTAAATTTCTGATATAATTTTGTGGAGTCACTTCGGAACTCCGCCCTTAGTTTGAAGAGTAAATTTGCAGTTATTTCTGTAAGTACAGATTAGTACTGCTCTTTTCCTTGGGACTAGCCAGAGCTATTGTGTAAAGTTGTATAAGATATAGCTTATTTACAGGAAGTCACCCTCATCTGCCTACCCTTTTTCCAACTATGTTGCGGTCGGCTATTTACAGGAACTAAGTAGTATAAAATGTTCGTATACCGGCTGAATTTGAACTCAATTGCAACCTTCAGGGGGTAACAATACTCAATATAGAAATGAAACCAACACTATGAAAAACAGAAAAATCATCTACGTAAATTTCAAACTTGGTCCTGTAGGTACTAAATGGTGGTTCATAGACATTAGTCTCCAAGAAGAACACAATGTTTCAATTTCAGCCTGTATGTTGAAAGATAGCAAAAGGTTTGATAGGGCTTACTTGCCAAAACATGGGGATATACTGATGGTTAAGTCTTCCTGTATGTGTAATACTCACAACGCACAGACCGTGATGATGTCACATAATCTTTCTTTTGTGTTAGAGAACTTAAACTGGATGCGGCTCGATGGACGGCTGAAATAATATAAAACAGATATTTATTTGTGGGTATAGTTTGCCGGGAGCTTGTGGATCACCTTTATGCAAAATTAATCAGATCCTCTTTAGTCTATGTCAGCCCAGGGAATTGAAAGATACGATCATGACTTTTATAGGCGAGCATTATAAATGAAAAGTTATTCATATATCATTCCAAAGTACAACCCAGTTGGTGGCCGAGGATTTTGCCTCTAAATGAAACAGGCTTTTAGTTTAACCGGTTGCAGCTGGATAACGGTATTTTATATTGAGGAAGAGGAGGACGGAATGCCTACTGACCTCCACTACTGAATCGCTGAATATGCCGCTTGGTAAAACTGGTCTTCAGACTTTCGGGCTTATCTACAAATGACAGCCGAGGCGAACTCCTCCAAGTATGTGGTGCATACTTGGAGCACCTAAAATTGCACAATGTTTAAATGACTGTTCAACAACAGTAGATTGGCACTTACATGCTTTTCTAACGGACTGGAGGGCGGTGTAGTCCGGTAGGGGGACAGGCGGGAGGTCCTCGTCCGGAGGGAGTTGGTCCCGCATGCGGTGCGAGGACGATGGTATATACGCCCAGGGAAGCTGCCCCTTGAGCTCGGCCGTGGTTCCGCGCCTTCTGGAAATCAGACCATCATCTATTACCTCAACTCCTAATGTTAGCACTGCCTTGATGCTGAACAGATCGCGGTTCATCGACGTCGAACATCGCTATATATTAGATAGATACATTAGATATAAATGAGTTAGCATAATATCTTGAGACAACCAACGGTCGTTTAGGTATGGTCAACGTAGACAACCGCGGTCAGTTTGCGGTGAGCGTCAGTATGGCTGGTTGCCTGTGTCGGCTCGCGTCGGGCTGGTGACCAAAAATTGCTACCTATTTGCTACCTTTTACTACCTACAGTCAATTAATTGCTACCTAATTTGGAAACAAAATAAAGGGACTTCAAAATGACCATGACCAGCCATTCTGATATCAGGATGGCTGGTCAACTCTCCGTTTGTGTGAACTATTCAAATTCGTGTTATTAGTTTTACTTGAATAATTGCTACCCTCACGTATTTCAATGTCCACCTTGTAACTTTAACGAGTAAAAAGTTGTGACCATTTGATTTTTTTACAGGGAATATAACCTTAATCCATTCCCAAGAATTCCCCTTCCCCTCCCCTAATTCCAAATTCCCCTTTTGTTTCCAAGTTAGGTAGCAATTAATTGACTATAGGTAGTAAAAGGTAGCAAATTGGTAGCAATTTTTGGTCACCAGCCTGACGCCAACCGATACAGGCAACCAGCCATACTGACGCACAAAGTTTGCGCCAATTTTCTCCTATCCTACTTGCACCAACAATAGAAACCAATAACCACTATACCAAATGTTCAAAGATGCATATTGAAAAATGATGTCAGGAATGAAAACAACCAAATGCATTGACAGATATATAACGCAGTAGTACTTAGTCAGGAATGAGCATTTGAATGCAATGAACTTTTTGTTGGAAAGTTGGTGAAGAAAAGCAATGGACTATGTAATGAGAAACTCAATAAAATATTGAGAAAGATGATACAGCAGGTGCACATGTGACCCATTAGTGCCCATTACAAGTAAATGTTCTTACCAAAGAAGTCTCGAAGCGAGACAGAAGACTCATTCAGACTGAAATGATAACGATTGAGAGTTTTGAACGATTACTGTTATAGTTAGGTATGCCTGAATAGTATTTTTAGATTCACGTAAATACACTGTCAGCAGCAGCTAATCATTTCCAAGGAAAAGCTGTTAATACTTCTACTTCATTCCCTCGACGGAGGTTCATGTTTTGGTTTCTAAGTAGTCTTTTTATAAGTAGAGACATACCCTCGTCCCTCCGGTTGGGTGGAGGTGTCAGCTAGATGCGGCATGGACTGCGAGGCCCGCGGCGGGCTGGCGCGCCCCGACGTGTCAATGACGGCGCGGTCTAGCCTCCTCTGCTGTTCCGCTATGATGTTCTCTAAGCGTTGCGGCAGAGACATCAGGCTCGCCGGGAAGTTCACCGTCCTTTTCTTATCTAAGTCTGGGTCGACGTAGTGGACGTGGTGGGCGCGTAGCGATCTGAGACGTATTGTTCACTTTTGTAGGTTATTCATTAAGTTTACCATGTCTTATTGGATTGGGTGGTACCGAATGTTCCGATAGTACCTAGTTGTACTTAGTTGTTAGCCGCATTGTTGAAGTCGAACAACACGTCTCCTAATTATAAATCCATATTTTTATACGTATTTAGTTAATGACGAGCCGAGCCGGATGGCACTGGCAAAAATTACGGATCTT
Organism: Noctua janthe; assembly: GCA_910589295.1. Classification (NCBI taxonomy): domain Eukaryota; kingdom Metazoa; phylum Arthropoda; class Insecta; order Lepidoptera; family Noctuidae; genus Noctua; species Noctua janthe. The sequence goes on from OU342552.1 coordinate 13,547,605, forward strand.
TCTACAAAAGTGTCATCCCATTGTTAGGTTGAATTTTCAGAAATTTTTCCTTTGATCTTTTACATTCTTTATTACATGGATATTTTCTGCATAACTTAGGCGGCTAGATATGGTCTGACAGTTAGTGAATTTTGTTACCCAACTCGAAGTTCGACGGTAAGAAAAAAGAGTTGATGATGAATATGAGACTGAGAACGATTGCTAACTTTAGAAGAAAAACGAAGACTATCTTATTACGAAGAAACAATACCCACCTTTCAGGCGACACTTGCAAAGAATCGGGATTGGATCTCATTATTCTAGTGTGGACATCCGGCGAAGGTGACTTCCTGAACAGGAAGGCTTTCATCCGACGAAAGGAACGACTGAACCCAGCGCGTGGTATCCTGGTTGTAATCCTCTCACTGGGTAAGCTGGCTAGTTCTTCATCCCTGTCGCTGACTTCGTCGGTGGTGATGACAGTAGGAGGTCCCGGCTCTTGGGGAGGTGAAGCTTGCACGGCAGTGGACACTTGCACAGGAACTGGCACTTGAGGAACAGCTTGAGCCTGAACTGGTGTCGGAGCTTCTATGTTCTGAAAGAGAAGATTACTTCCTGGTGACTTGATAACACTTTTCGGGCAGAGTTAGTTCTATAACTTTAAGAGGTGTGCTGTAAATAATATGATAAAGTAGATAGTTAAAATTTCGTTAAAATAAAGAATCAAACATTTTTGTAAGATTACTAGTTGACATCAAACTGATGCACTATTTAACTGTACTTATAATAGAAAATAACAGTCAGTCCAAAAGTTTTAAAAATGTAAGATTCCTTGAACTTAGATCCATATGATTACTTCATATAGGTTCAATTTCTAACAATACTTACGTCACTCATAGTTTCTGGCTCCTTCTTGATATTGCAGTCAACAATGACAATGACTATAAGGATGATATTGACGATGAACAGTAAGACGAAGCGAGAGTACAGGAGGACCATTATCCAGGAAGTCCAAGCGGTGTTCAGCTCAACACTTCCTATGCCGTTGACTTGGCCGCCGACGAAGTCCATCATCTCCGTAAGAGTCTGGAATTTTGAGTAGAAACATCAAGCTACAAAAGAGCGTATAAAGCTTGGGTATCGAGCTACAGATTCAGAAGCTAGTCGTGAATGTGAGACATCGAGAGGTTTAGTCAAACTACCGGTTGACTACGGTCAGATTGTAGACCGGCCAGCTACTTCAGTATATTTTATCTATGAGAGTCCGGTGTCCGGAGCCACTCCCGCAATAAGTCCGTAAGGGTTTGTACAAATCTGAAGTAGCTTAACAATAAGTTTGGCTATGCAGAGCGTTCGTCTAGACTCTAGATCACTCAAACCAGTATGACAGATATTTTTGAAGCTTTAGTCAAATCACTTAATACACGAAATGAGTGGATATAAATCCTCTAGTTGGAATGCTCACCCTTGTATGAAATGAGTCGTTGGCATATGTGACAGACGCTACTAAGTCGAGCGCGCACACAGCCGCGCTGGTAATTATCCAGGGCCATCGCATGCATTTCGTCTGCTTGTCCCTTGCTCCACCCACTATATAAATTAAAAAAAAAAAACACGATAATAAGTACTTTATCAAACAAACTTAATTAGAAATACAACAAATTGTGTAAGACACTTACAACGGCAATGCTTTTCATTTTGACAGTTCAACAACGTTTATGGTAACATAACATATAACATAACATTACACCTGTGATCCCCGAAGAGTTAGGCAGAGGTGTGCCTAATAGTACACCCACATTTGGCCAGTTATGTTTCGGTCCCTTGTGATAGGGGGCGAGCCTATTGCCATCAACCGGGCACAAATCCTGACGCCATGGCTGCTACTGAAAAATTTCTGATGGAAAAACCCACTAACACAATGACCGTCCCGGGAATCGAACTCAGGCTCAGCAGTCGCGCTTGCGAACACTCGACCGACGAGGCAGTCGTTTGACGTTTATTGTATTGTATTATAAAAGTTGTTAAGCAGAGAACAGCAGCAGAGAGATTTTTTTAAACCAATGAAGTAATGAATTTGATATTCCTACAAAATTCCTTTGGATTATAATTAACAGTTCATTAATTACGCACTGGGCGTGCTAATCAGCTGATAGGTAGCTGTACTAAGACTTGGCTCCTAAAAACTGATAATAAATCAAAGACAGGTTTTTCAGGTTACGAAACATTATCCGATAACTAGAAAATAATACGGAGAATAGAATTTGTAACAAGTGGATATAGCGTCTACAGTATGAATGAGTTCCACGTTTTATAGATATAGGTTTTATCTTACTGAACCGCATCAGATATATATATATATATTCGATAAGAAAGAAGTCGTAGGTATATCTAGTGATAAGAAAGTTACAATTTACTTTCATTGCATTTGTTTGCATTTCACTTTTATATGTTTAGATTAGGTATGTAGTCATCGATATTTACCTGCGTACCTAAATGTCACCTAAATTACTCCTACTAACCATAACTAACAGATAATTATTTCCTTATCCCTTAATTTGATTATGTTCACTGTGATAAACATTTGTAAAAAATAAATATTGAGCGACTATTATCTACTATTTTTCGGTTTTTATTTTAGATAAAGTAAATTTAAAGTATATTTATCGGTATAAAATGTAATTCTACTAGTGTCAACATCGTTCATATGTCATTATTGAGACAAGATGTTAGCTAGGCGCGGGCACTCGATTCTTCGCAAGGTAAATATTTTTATTTTCATGTTTTATATAACTAAACTACCTTTTTGTGATTTTTATTTACTAAACAATGTTTATACTTTGGTTTGGAATGGGTTTGACGTAATGTTTTGTGTTTTTGGTAACACTTTTTTGGTGGCAAACTTGTTTGTTCATCACAGTGAACACTGCCAAATACTCGAACAAGTATTGTCAATTTGATATGTTCATTGTGATGAACATTGCCAAATTAGGTATAACTTTTATTTACCAATAATATGCTTCTATGTACAAGTACATGCTGGTGTAAGTGGAATGATTTATAATTTCATTTTATATGCAAGAGAAGATATATCTTTCGTTCACATAAGTTTACAGAGCAAGAATCTTCACTTGGGTTTGGAGTACAAATTAATAGTTATAGCCTTGACTCAGACTATGCAAAAGGAACCAGCTACTATATTTTGAGATAATTTCTTCTCATCGCCAGAGCTTTTTTACATATTGAAAGAAAATTATGATGTCTTTGGTCTTGGTACGATACGTAACAACAGGATTAGAGAAGCTGAAAAGTTTTTACCGGATGAAAAGTCGATGAAGAAAAAACAGAGGGGTGCGTTTTCACAAGTTGTTTGTGATGCAAACAAATGAGTTATAGTACGCTGGAAAGATAATAAACCTGAAACTCTTATAAGCTCATTTTTTGGATTTGAACAAGTACAAAAAATAAAAAGGTATTGTAAAGAGCAGAAACAAAAAATAGAAGTTGATTGTCCGCAAATTGTTCACGCGTACAATAAAAACATGGGGGTGTAGACCTGTCTGATATGTTGTTGTAACAGATCTATACATCATGAAAAAATGCAGAAATGTAAAATTATAAACCGAAGATCCAGCCAGGCCTACAAGCCCCATCAGATTCGATAAAACAGGACATTATCCCAGCACATAAGAAGACATGGGGCGATGCAAGTTTTGCCAAAAAAATACATAATATATTGTATGAAATGCAATATGAGACTTTGCTTTGTTACGGAAATAAATTCTAGCAATTGTTTTTTTACATTTCCATAGTAAATAATTTGATTTATTGATATACATAGTGTTTTTATTTTACCTGTTTAAATTACACTAATTTGACATTGTTTACCACAGTGAACATTACAAATTACTTGTTGTTCTCAATGTATTTCGCAGTGTTCACCGTGATGAACAATGATTTCCTGAAAACCTGTAAATAAAATATTTTTTTGGCTATTTTTCCTAAGTTGTATTTAACCCTAGGACTTCAGAAATACATCTTATTTCATAAAATAAAACAACTCGGATCTATGCCAAATTAAGGGTTAAGCTAAATCGGATAATAAGGTATAGGTACCTAATTATTTCAAAACAAGTATAAAAAAACAGCTGATTTTAAGGAGCTTTCAGTTAAATTACATTATCTAACGAATTTTCATTTAAGGTTTTGTCAGTAACAAACATGTAGTTTGAGTGCGACCAGCCCTTCGACTTTGAATATATTAGCAGTCCGCCGTCGTAAATAATACTGGTTATTAAAAAAATATTGCTTGTAGTGATACATGAATTTGTATTCGTTTGAATAGATTTAAGTAAGAAGGTTGCTAGATGGGTGTGCAGTCCCTACAGGTATTCAATGCCCTTTGTATATGGACCTAGGTAACTTATTATTTCTGTGCCTATATCAACAAACCTATTATATATTAACGGGGAACCAAACTTACTGATAATAATCACACTGCTTATCAACCAAAGCACGCTCAGTCCGAGGCTCGTACAGTTGATGACGAAGGTCCTGAACACGGTGAACGGTTCCCTCCTGAACAAAACAAAAGCCTGGTTGGCGATGCCGTCAATGATTTCCCCGATGTTCACCGTGGCGCCGCAACTGGCCGGGTCTGAAACAACCAACCTAAAATATTACGTACATGAGGATTCTAATCGAAAATAAGAAGAGACAGAGTTTTACCACGCCGCGCCGTAACGCCAGATGCTGTGATCCTTTCATAGGTACGTTATCTGTATCCTTTTGCTTTGTCCTCGTTCATGCTTATTAGGGACATACATGCACGCCAGTTTCAAGTGCTACGCACCTGACCTTTCTGGATTCCCACAAACACCACCATTATGGATAGCGTAAGTAAAGAGATACTCTATTTAGACTGTCCCTCCCCTCTTGGAGTTTCCACTCACAGCTGTCTCGGGCCATATCATTCTTGTGTTACTCGCCTTTCATTCGTCGTCTTAACACGGCCAAATAATACTCTTTACTTTTTATCGACAGTTTTATTTTATACATAACATCATGCCCGCAATACCTAAAGGGTTAGGCAGCGATGTACCTAATATGGCTGCTGATGCTGAACTTTTTATAGTTGCTTTAAATAGGAGTTAGTACGAGTAATTGCTATACTTACTGTGAAAATAAAGAACTCGAATGTAAACTAGCACGGGAAGTCCTCTCAAGAAGTCGATCACGCAGAAATACTGCGCTATGCCCAGGGACGTGAAGATCAACTGCCCCGTCGCTTGAAGCTGCAGTTTGGGAATAAGAATATTGATGACGAGTAATAACGGAAGAAAAAAGGATCGAATAACACTGCTACTCTTACACATTATCAAAATTGACACAATATTATTCGATACAATATTTTATTTAAGAATTGCACAATCAAATTATAACACAGAGGCTTTTTCCAATTTCACTCTAATTTTGACTTTAAAATCTGCGTCTTGTAGACTTAAGATGTACTTAATTAACCTGAATATGCTTGTGTGATAGAATTGTGGAGCTACAAGCAATTGACAATATGAACAATTAACAATTTACCTACAATGAAACGGATTCTCTTTTTTTATAGCTTTGATTTTCTCACTATTGGGCAAAGTTTTTCCCAAAACATTGGCAAAACTAGAGCGAAGGAAAAAAATAGTTCAATCGTGTTTTTCACTGTATAAGATTGTGCAGAACCCAACACTTATCGCCGATTGGTATGTAGGGAATTTTATAAAGCGATCTGTGTGCGTATTTGCCATAGATAGAAAAAAGTAATAGAATTTCCGTGGCATATTATGACGAGAGCAACTCGATAAGATAGCATCTATCAAAATATTCTTTATCAAATGATATTACTATTAATAAGTCTTATACCTACTAAGCGCTGTGGAATGAGGATGTTTAAGACATCGAACCAATTATTTTATGACTAAACTGATACCACGTAGGTATTACTGATAAAAGTCTGATTAAGACCCGCCGTATTTTAAAATATTACAACAAGCTAATACAGGACGCAGTGACCTGTGAAGTCTTTGGCTGTTGCTGTGATGTCCGGGCTCTCAAATTAAGAAGAAGAAAGAATATCTAAACGCTAATGTCCAGAGCCTTCTTATCTGGTAAAAGAATCGAATCTTCAGTACCATTTTGTTAGTTATAACAGTTATAAAACGGATGCCTAAAACTGGACCATGTAAATAAATGTGTAAAAACAAACTATAGGTACCTACTAACTTAATAAATATGTGTCCTAATTGCACATGTAACACCTAAATACATAAACATAATGACACATAGAATACAAGGAATACTTAAGTGCGTATTAAGAATGTAAATACGTTAATGCAGGCAACCTATCTTAGTCATCAATGAAATCATGAAAATTCATTATAGGCGACACAAACAAAATCGATGAACTCTGGTGATTGTTTACCTATTCGTTAGATTAAGTAAGGAATTTGGCAATGGCATGTATTTAACGCTGCGACAAACTAATCAGATTTATGGTTTTAAAAATAATTAAAATGGGTAGCATTAATAATAGGTTGGCAGCTACAGTAGTTCAATACGATCAGTGTGATAATTCAAGGACTCTGAAAAAAACCTAAAAGGAGGTTGTAAATAAGGCGTAGTCGACGTAGCCCCGGGGCTACTATTTCTGTTTGCAGGGTTTAAAGTAACCTAACACGAAAGGTATTCCGGGGTCTTAGTTCGCTCACTAGACCCCGCTATCCCCTTCGAACCTAACCTGTCCGAGTCAGGGTGCCACAAGTCTCTCTCAGCATTCGCTCGCTCTTGCTTCCTATATTCTCCTTGCCGCAATGACCGGATAAATAGTCGCCCATTCAGCATATTGGTCGCCAATTAAATTTTTATTCGCCCAATTAATAATTTCCCTTTGACAACGAATGCAGCTGAAGTTTTTTTTTTTTTTTTTAGAAAGTTAGTTTAAATAAATACATAAAAATAACTTTCCTTCAAGCTTTCTAACCACTGACAGATCGGACCGCCCTGCCCCCTGGCCCTTGCTAGGACACCTATGCACAACTTGTCAGTGTGGCCTCGGCCTCCAGAGGCGGGGGGATGTGTTTCTTTGTTTTCGCGCAGAAGCCCCCATTGACAACGTTTTATTTTCTAAAGAAATTATTTATTCAATTTAGATTAAAAAATAAAGCACCCGTATTTAAAAAAAAATGAGGATTTCGCAGAAGACACTGGCAGCCGAAGCCCGCAGTCCGGTAAAATAAGCTAAACATGCAAAGAAGCAGTTGGCTCACTTTATAGGACGGATGTTAACTGACTAAGTAAAAAGTTCAAAGGTGCGGAAGTGGTGCTCACAAGATGGACCATCAACCAGTTGAAGGTCACATGAATCCGCTGGATGCGAGAAGAGCAGGACCGGAGATGAAAGAGGTAGCTATAGCTAGGGTGGGTTAACTGCAGAAGATGAACAATCTACTACTGTACTGTTTTGATACAAGTTGGCAGAACCCTCTGCCAAATACACAACAGCTAAGAAGCTAAGGGCTTACAGCTTGACCGGATGCAGCTGAATACCAGTATTTTACATGGGACAACTGCCTATTTGATCTTCACAACCCAGTTAACACTGGGAAAGTACAAATGATATCCCAGACCTACGACTTAACGTGCCTTCCAAGGCACGGAGGAAATTTGCTTCTTCTCAGAGTAGTGAATAATAAATAATTATAATGGGATTCCGCAGACCAGACGATAATATCTCATCTTCCGACCTAGATTGGCACTATGAATATCTTACGGAAAATCTACGATATTGCCAGAACCAATAGATTGGTTCATTGGACTGGGTATATGATTATCATTACGATATTGAGATAACTACTCGTAATTACGATATGATGATAATATGAGTGGAGAAGAAAATGTGAAAGTCAGATAAGCAGTTGTTAGTTGTTGAGTAAAATTCTGAATCTAATTCAGTTGTATCCAGTAAGATAAAAGCTACTACAACATATATGGGAAAAGTCTAGGCAGATGACAGAGATAATAATGAACAGGAAATTGCTTAGGTACAGTCACGAGATGTACTTATACACGTTGCAACTTTTGTGAGTGGTTTTCTCCTATTGCATTGATTGCAATTTTATGTCACTACGAACATCGCTTTTTGGACCCATACTTTTATGAAATCTTATCTCAAAGTTTCAATCGATACTCCACGAAGAAATCGCTTTTGAATTTTGTTCGTGTTAGTGTTTACACATGTATACTGCAATTCGTAAAAACTGAGAGTTCCGAAAAGAGAGATGACAATATTTTACGCCGACATTCACATACCTCCATGTGGAGGAGGTTGAGATGGCTTGCAGCTAGGCTGGGTTTATATAACTTATATATTATATATAAATTAATTGCGACAGGCCATGTGACTATTAGTTTTGTATGACGATAACGAAGCATCATCTGAGGACGTCTCGACCGATTTAGCCGTATTTTTTTTTACTTGTGTTTGTAAGTGCACTTTTTCATTAATATCAAATTGCACCCGTGCGAAACCGGGACTGGTCACATTTTTTTTCAATACCTGGGTTACCTAGGTCAACAATGACTGCCCCCAAAATTAATCTAGAAAAATACCTAGTTTAAAATACAGAGTAGTATGCAATCATAATATTATGAATGTCCACTATCTTGGTCGGTATCCGTCTTTCTCACGGCATTGCAATGGCGTGTCCTGTCCAAAACGTTTGGCGCTATATCGCTATCATTGACAGAAACTCTCGACTGATAAGCTGATATTCTTACTATCATCGTACGAAACACTATCTATTACATTATTGCCATGCGTGCCATTTCCCTTTACTCATTGGAAAGGTATGGGACTTACTTTTCACGAGCGGACAATGACAACAAAAATGACTCGTGACTCAACGAGCACATAACTGGTAGTAAATAGGTTATGTTTATGATAAAAATAACTGTTATTATTAGTTTATATGCTTACTCCTATTTAATTTAATTAATGTTTTAAAAAGTACCCATTATTATACTACCTTTTAGTTCCTAAAATGGATGTTGTTTGTCTGTTATCTTATGTAGGTATAACGGATAAGTTATTAGTCTAATGTAGTTGATCGGCACAGCAAATTTAGAAACAGTACTGGGTTCACATGCTCTCGGTTGATAACAGATTTCCAATAATTTGTTTGGCCACAATGACGCCGTAGAAGTGGCGAAGTTTTAGGCCAACAAAATCTAAAGTGTGTCGTGCAAGAAGAATAAGAATTATTTCTAATTTTAAAAAAGTGGTGTTATTTATGGAAACTAAAAATTAATGTAGTTTCAATCAACAAAATAATAGCAGTGAAAGTCTAGTCATAGATAATATAATGGTCTAGTGTTGTGACGGTCGGACTGCCAAGTCATAGATAGGGCTCGAGTTCGAACCCAAGACACGCATCTCTGAATTTTCGGAGTCATTTGCGTATTGAATGCTTATCAATTGCTTCGATGAAGGAAAACATCGTGAGGAAACCAAATCAACATGACCGAGAAATATTCCTCGACGGCATGTAAAGCCAAGTCAGAGGCTCATCGGCGGCATAAAAACTCTGACACCAGGTTAGGCACTAATCACATGAAAAAGAAGAAGACGAATTATCTAGACGATCATTCTATTTTACGAGTAAACCGGTCAAATGTTGTTATGAAGCCTGCATTTTTAGTAATGGACAGCGCATAAACATTCTTAAAAAAAAGCTGTAAAGTTAACAAGCAAACAGCAGTTTCTAATAAATCATATAGTGTTATTTACAACAAATAAAATAGAAAGTCTGTAGGCACCTATTATGCATTGAAATGTTTAATGGAATCTACAGATAAGTTTCATACCCTTATTCGGAGGAACAGTAATCATGCAAAATTCTTATTCATTATTTTACAACCATGCTAAGCTACCACGTGTCAGTGGTCTGGTGTTGCTTACTATCCGGAGGCAGAGTCGTGTTGATGTTTGATAGAAATTCATTTAGAGCACAAAATCTCTGCAATAGATTAAATGAATAAAGGAAGAAATGTGTACTTAACCTAGCAAGTGTAAAAATAGAAAACAACCATTTTTTTTGTTTTAGTCAGGAAAATCTACACTTAAGTGTTCACTGTTGCACATTTTTTTCCATATGCTTCTGCTATGTATTACATCGCACAGCCAATAAAATAAAGTTAACATACTTAAATACAAATATCGCCAGCATGCACTTGCTACTATCTAACCCATTGGCGATTGAGTACACGTACGTACAAACACCATAAGTAAGACAAATCACTTACCAGCGTGATGATGCCGGAGGTAACCATAATTTTGTTCAGTGCCATGGTGTCAAGTATCCTCTTGGAGAGCCACGAACGATAGGTAATTAACTATGTCTCATTTGTCGAGATTTGATAGGTTAACATAGGAGTAAGGCAGGACGCCTGGTGTAGGTCGGCGCGCTCCGCCACGGCCCAGCATCACACTGATACGACTGATAGCCCAAAACTGTGTCCCGATAACATACCAATATCGTAGATACCTACTCTACAGTTGATAGATGAACGTCATCGTATCTCAATCGTTTAGTTTGAAATCGGAGATTTATGTTCGTTATTTCCGTAGAACAAGAAAGAATGTTGCTCTGAAGGCGCCTTCCGATCAACATTGTTCACTGGGAGTATTCGCCTGTAATGTAACAAATATACGAGATTCGATTTAGTACAAGTGAATCTGGACTGTTACATTACAGGCGAATGCTACCTGTGACGGAGCGCCATAATGTATTCAAACATCTTGAATATTTTCAGTGGATTTTTATTCTCTCGCATTATAATAATAATATAGCCCGCCGACAGCAAAGTCGTAGTAACTTGTTGTACAAGTTTGCTATGGCTAGATAGCTCTCTGGAACTAGGTCCCAGGAAATAATCATAGATCGTGGATACTATTCTAAAACTGGCCAATTTACTTTCACCTACTATCCAATTGTTTCATGTGCCGTTTAATCATAATAGCTATTTTCAAAATAACCTCTAAGTACATTTTTTTGCGAATCTAGAGAACAGCTACCTAGACTATTACAGGATACAATAGATAAAATCATTCTCAGCATGTCTGGGCGAAAACGGACGCTTTATAAAAATAAAACATTTATCTTTTTCCACTTTTATTGGGAACCTTAAACATTCAAGAAAATAGTTCAGCAAAAACTATTTAACTCTCAAAAATTACATTAAATTTGATCACATTTTAATTTTAAAAGGTGTTTTTTTAAATAAGAAAACAAGATTTTAAAATTAAATTGTATTTTATTTTTTTTTTGCTTTTTTATATTCCGTTTTTGCCGGTATGAGTAATGTGTGTATCTGTTATACATAAATAAGTAACTATTGTTTCTATCGAGAATATCATAAGCTTGTTAATGGCGGTTCTAATTAGCGCAAAGGGCGTCTGATATCTCATACAGGAGCTAATTAACAGAGGCTATATATGTAAGGATCTCTAGAAATTTCCCACTGTAACTGTGGTCCTATAAGAAGAAAATGGATAAACTGGTTAGTATACACATCTACAGTATGCAATCTTTAAAAATCTTCTGGCTAGAGGCGAATAGCCATTTTCACTTTTTCTCTTTGTCAATGATAATGATTTCTCCTCCAGATGCTAATATTGCTGACGTCGCAATGGGTGGCCTGTGCCATAGCTGTAGACGCGGTCAACGATACAGAACTGCCGGTGAATTCTACGGATCCGAATAAAGATATGTAAGTACAAGACATTGCTAAAAAAGCTATTCATGATTATGTTGGAGAGGTATTTCTTCTCAAAGCGAAACGTTCACCAATATACTTAAGTGTTCTTTACAAAGGTTGTATGATGTCTTGAAGACAGATAGGTATAATTTCCTCTTATTTCTCACAGCCCTGACGAAAAATCTATTTGTTGTTTGTATTGTGCGAATGCGAATTACGACTCTTCTTCTTTCTCTATATCGTGTGGTTAGTTCCTAACCTGGTGTCAGAGTGGTAGTGAATTACGACTGAAAGTTACAAGTCATTTACGATCTCAATCCTTTGATCGAATATTTAGCCAATCAACGAGTGCGAACACGATGATTGTGGTATCGTCATGTTACGTTCCTGCACTTATAATCTATAATTTTTAATATCAGAAGAGTCTACTAGATAAATATTATCTACTAGACTTGATATATGCAAGTAATAGTATATAATTTTCGTAGTGTAACCTCTTCAGATACCTGCTAAATTGTTATTTTCTATAGCAAAAACTAGAATTTTTGTACGACATAATTTAAAAGATGCCATTAGTGTTTTACTTTTCATGATTTTTTTCTTTTCGTGGCTTAAGACTTCCACTCAATATTTTTACAAAATCAGCCAGTTTTTGGCAATTTGCCGTTTAGAAGATAGTTAAATCTTTTTTTGAATCCTACTTATAAAAACTGAAACGCATGGGCTATTTATATATTGCTTCATGGTTTTGACGTCGCTTGAATGATATTGTTAGGAATAGGATTTATGAATATCTAATACAACATAATTTCCATGGACAATCTATGGAAATTATAATGCTAAAAATATAACGACGACTTTGATCACGCACTCAAAGAGTGCCATGTGGTTTTCCATCATATAGTATGTATTTAGTACTTAGTCTATCTATTGCATTCAATACATTAACTTACTGATTATGTAAATGAATTTAGACTAGACTATGCGAAGAATAAAATTTCTTAGGTTTCAATTTCATGCAAAATGTTGGACGGATTTCGTAATTCAAACCGACAGATTGTTGTTCCGTAAGATTTCATATTAACAAAGACTTTCAGAAAAAAATAAATCAACTTTGGCAGCCGGCGTTGGTCGTTATGTAGCCCTCTCTATTACTACCCATTGGATGACTATCACAACTTGAACAGTACGCCATACAAATTGACCTCAGGGCGTCGATCTAGATGGGGCGAAGAGTTTCCGCTTTCGCCATCAGCACGTGTCAATATGACCGGAAATGAAAACTTGCCTCTGTCAAATATGGGTGCAACATAGATTTTGTTGGGGTATACTACTTGCCGTAAACTGTATCAGTCTACAATATACATGTGCCCATCAGGACGGTGGGTGGCTACTGGCTGTGCTTGTGTTAATGTTAGCAAGGAAATTTCAAGTCTGCTTTAGTTCTTAATTGAGGAACGTACATATAATTGGCATAAGCACAATCAGCCTATAATGTTTCCACTGCTGGGATTCAGGCCTCCTCTCTATAAGAGGGAATGGGCTATAATGCACCACGCGGGCCCAGTACGGGTTAGTATACGTGTAACAACATGTCTTCGAATTTTTGGTTCTAAAACATTTCCTCACGACTTTTTTCCTTCACCGTTTTGAGAGCAGTGCTGTGATGAAGTATATTACACAAAGTAATGCGCCTGCCTGGGTACGAACCCACGACTTACTGCTCGTAAGTCGGGGCCGCCACCACTGAGGACTGGGCCACGTTTTCTCTCTAAAACATAATTAATTATGAATAATAATAAACTTAAAACTTAGTGGGCAATTTTGCAACCGTTCGAATTTACGTAAGTACGTTCATTCCGTAAGTAGTAGTTTTGATCAGTTCGCTACTAGTAAGGCACTAGGCAGTTTATATTTTAAAGACTAACTATTAAAAGTAAGTAGACCCATATTTATCTATTTCTAAGATGGGAGTTAATTATCGTTTTGCAGGTACGTAATTCACGCCATGGTGTATCAAGTGGGCATCGTCACCAACAAAACAGACAATGAAACGGCCAACATGAACGCCACGTAAGTATTTTTTGTAAGCACGTAAGTTTACACAGAAAATTATGTGAAATGACGTCTGTCCAGTGGCGGATTTTCTTATTTGCAGCCAGTAGGCTTTTTATATGCCGCCTACTGACCTCTACAAATGCGTTGGTTTCCATAAAATTATTTTTACAATCCAACGTTTTTGTTTAGATTACCCAAGAAATACTTTTTGGCTATAGGTATTTTTCAGCTAATAAAACCGCAATCATATAGGTTCTTACTACTAATAAAATATATTTAATTACCTGGTAACAATCCGGCTGATGGTAATGATTAAGTAATTAAGTTATGGTAGTTTTACAATATCTTTTTGCGAGATTTTCTACTCGTAAAATCATCAATTAAATTATAATGTCGAATGGAATCTTGTAAATAAGTAGTAACCCGATGCACAAAAAAGCAAATTTAATGTATTTAGCTTTTCTTGGCTTTTCTCGGTTTTAAGCAAGAAAAGGCCTATGTCCAGCAGTGGATGTCTTTCGGCTGAAATGATGATGATGATGAAAGCAAGAAAAGCTTCTCTCAACCGAACAGTTTGTGGCTCTGGTGTACATAGAGCCTCGCGAACTGCTATATCCTAGTTTGGAGAAATGTTTTGCAAAATAATTTTAATGATCCAAAATCTGGATTCACCAAAACTCTTTAAGAAAGGTGAATGCATTCTTGTACTAAGTCAGTCTCTAAATCATAAGGATAAATTTCTTCCAAGAAAAGTGCTTTTTTCCGAAAGATATGATGATGAAAATTTACTAATTTTTATCATAAATGAAAACTTTTCATTAAATTGGCCTCCAACAGTTTTTCTAATTCGGATAAGAGTCTATCAATGAGGAGAAAGAGAAGAGAAATGTGTAAACCCTGAAAGTATCACTCGCAGTCATAGGTACCCATTTCTTTATCGGATATTTGGTCATAACCTTCCCATGTCTTTTGTATGATTCGGCATACTTTTGGATGGTACTGGTTTGACATACTTGATTCCATCGCGAAATACTTAATTTTTTTTCATTTAGCCACGAAAAACTTGCAAAGAAATACGTAAGCATGGGCAACAGTGATCAAAGCTACGGTGCCTTTCGCTTAAAATAGATACGAAGTCACCAGCGTTAGGCCCGCTTAGTTTTTGTAGTTGCCAGGTGGTCCCCAACCTAGGCAACGTCTAAATATAAACCTGTATCGATCGCAGGTCGTAAAGTTAACATAAGACAGAAATAGAACTGCTGACAAGGCATATCCGCAATGGTAGAAGCCGCACTAGTACGACTAAGGTGATAATTAAGTATTCAATGTTAAGTTGAAACGATGATCGTTTTCACGTTGGTGGAGAACCGTTTAGGTAAAATGAGCAGATTTTGTCAGCTTGAAACATTCGTACCTAACGGGATCGTGTTTCTCAGTAACTCGGTTGTGGTTCAGCTGCATTTCAGTTACACTGGAGGCTGATCCCGATGTAGTTGGGAAAGTGCAAGGCATCAGCCTATATCTAACCATCAATGACGTCTGATGATGATCAGTTTATTTGTATAATATGAAATCATCATCATTTTTTTCTTCTTCTCGAATCGATGGCTCAGACTTTGTCCGACCAGTACCTAGCGACCTGGACAGCTCTGTCGTTTGCCTCATTCAAGTCTTGGAGGGTGCAATTAGTCAGGGCTGCGGGACTGTTCAGGGCTGCGGGACTGTTCGAAAGAGATATCGTGGCCCTGGAACATAAAGGGCAAAGAAGGAACATGGATGGGTTTTAGTCAGTACAAGTCTGACACTCCCCTCCGCTCCGCCCAGAGTGGTCATTTGATGATTTCCCATCCGGAAAAAAAAGGGTGCAATTAGTAGTGCACAACGGGCATCATCATTAATAAATTATATTTTAAATAATTAAGAAATAAAACGCGAAATTTCCCCACCAGTACCATGTAGACCATGGTCGTCTAACTGTTCTATTTAAGGTCGGTTATATTCGATAAAAACTTTTACGTTTGGGGTAGGACATGGAAAACATGGCTCCGATCACAGTAATCCGCAGTAATGAATATTTACTTTTACACACAATCATTATGTTTTTTCAAGGGCATTCATCCAATATTCAATACTGTTTTTGTCCCCTAGTGGCAACCAAGAGGCTGTGACGTTCTTCCACTCCAATGGCTCTCAAGGTCTGGATTTGAGTAAGATTCCGGCCCCTCTCCTTACCAATGTGACTGCCCAGAGTATGGTGGGCGTAGCGCCGATGCCTGTCAACCCAGAGAACCCTCCGAACCAGCTACCTTGGAGCACTCTGAATCATTTGACTAACATATCACCACCTTCCGCATTAGCAGGTAAATATAGCAACAGGAGATTACGAAACATTAGGTACACACTTCACCTATTTAACTCGCGTTATGTTTGTTTACTAATTTTTTTTTTGTAGTGCAACTTCTTTAGAGACTATTTTGATACTTGCAATAAAAAAATTGGCACTCATTGCTGAAAATATTTGGTAGATACCATTAAAGTTTTATTTTTCATCATTTTTTTTTGGCTTTAGTTTTTTGCAGAAAGGCAGGTTCATAATTTAGTTAATTAAGCACGTTTTATTTTGCTATGTGCGCCTGCGAAGATAACAACAGCACCGTCTCAATAAAATCGGATTTTGCGCTGAATAAGTATAGATCTGATGGGGTGTGCCTGATAACTGTACATACACAAACGTCTGCCTATCCCTCCGGCGACCAATGGTGTGATGTTGTGTTTACCCTCGTGGCGGCGGAGGTCATTCCGTTTGTTACTAATGGCAGTACAGAAGTTCTGGCCAGGCTGTTACATTAAAAAAATGCTTGAGTCATTCAATCATGACTCTGATTAAATTCAGCCTTTTAAACAGTTTTTTGAAAGACAGCCTTTTTGACGTAAACCGACTTTAAAATTGTACTGACGCGTACAGCTATATCACCACAACTGAACATTGAAGAGTATCGAAAAGTCTGTCGTCTTGCGTCTATTACGTACTTCCCAACTTCCTCACTGTTTAGAAATCTGCAACAAAATATTTTTTTTATTTCAGCTCCAGAACCACCGAAAACTTTGAAAAGATCGATAAGAAGCATTGACATAATGGATGTAGATACGGATGATCAAGACACGCCTTTTGATGAATTCTATAAGAGTTTGTTTAAGAGAGACGTGGCTGTGGACAAGACGCCCGTGGCTATACATAGTGGCGCAGCGGTCATACCCCAGGCGGCCGGGGTGCAGTCCATTGGCATCCCACCTCTGCTTACCCTCAACAACAACATGTCTGACATACCAGTGCCGATACCTAACACTTCAGTCGTACATTACTCTAAGATCAACACCCTCGTCACTAAACCATAACTTAACATGTTTATGATTTTAAATTCTAGGAATAAGTTGAACAAATATTATAAAAGTATTATTCAGTTAGAAGTTACCAAGATAAGTTTCCTTTAAATAGCTAAGTAGTATTCTTAATCTATAAGAAACATCATTCATCAATGTTTGGCTTAGCAACAATACTTGACTTCAAAACTTTTTGAATGACTTTTCAAAACTTTACCAAGATCAAACCGGAAAATTGTGAAAATAAAAATCGCAATGTGTTAGGCACTGACAAAGTTTATTTACTTAGATAACTTAGCCTAACCTAAACACACATTTTCGATACCCTCTAGTTAACATTGATAAAGTCCTGAAAGTATTGTATAAACGCAAGTTTTTGGACAGTCACAAAGTGTGGAGGTGTTGTCTTCTACTACGCACGCGCCAACCTCACGCATGCGCGGTCGTATTTTAATGATTTGTCGCACCTCGACCGAAGTCCCTGCCCGTAGCTTGGTAACATTAAAGTTAAGACCACAAGGCAACCATGCCGCTTCAGGTGTCGCCTTTATAACAGCAATAACACGCGAGGCTCCGTAGCCGACACACAGCGGTGCCGGGATGACCTCACCCAAACTCAATGAACGAAGCCCCAGTACAATGAGCAACGGAAAAAAACTTCTCACCAACGACTCGAAGGAGGAATCCTTGGACAATTCTGTGAGTATTTTTTATATAACTAAAGTTTTGCCGTGTAAAGCAGTGCCTTTTGTATAAATTAGCATCAAGGGCACAGGTGAGAATCTAACCATAAAAATGTTTCCATATTGTGTCTAGCTACATCGATGGGGTGAATGAACTTTGTCCAATCCAAAGTATCTAATATAAGTAAATTGGGTATATAAGTATGAAGTTATGCATTACATGTATTACAAAATAAACGTTATCAGCTTGCTTGATATTTTAAGACCTATCTTATTGGGAGATAGAAATATAAGAAATCGTTGATGACATACGAGTATTGTTACAATATAAAGAAGCTTGAATAGTGAATCTCTACCTCATACCAATTTTAACATCTAAGTAGTAGTATCCAATAAACAGAAAATGATTTAAATATTTCTTCCAGATAAGAGAATCTACAAAATCTGAAAGACCAGTGAAGAATGAGGAGGACTGGCGAAGGCGCACCATTATCATCGAAAAGAAAAATGGCAGCTATGGGTTCACACTACAAAGCTATGGGATCCATTACAAGAAGGTACCTACGTCTTTGTTATATCCATACTGAATGTGATTAGATTTAGTTTATTCTTTAGTTACTTTCAAACAGCGTGTGCTTACAGAAACGTGTGGTTATATTTCAAAGTGTGATTACACGCTGTATAACCAAGCATTAGCAAGTTTGCACTACGAGTAGTTCAAATTAATAAGAATATATCGTTTTGAGTTTCTCTGTCAGTTTACCTACATGGTAAAACTTTTGCGATTGTTTGTCTAAAGATTGTGCGGTTTAACCATATGTTGTAATGATGTATCTGTATTTATAGGAACAAGAAATTGAAGTCATCACGTACGTCGACCACGTCGAGGCGGATGGTCCAGCAGCTGCGGCGGGCATGCGCGAGGGTGACGTCATCCTATCCATCAACGGCACGGACGTGGAGCGCGCCGACCACGCCGCCATCGTCGACGCCATCAACAGCTGCGATGCCAGAATGCGTATGGTCGTCATCTTCGAGGACTGTGTGAGGAAAGTTGAGCTACATCTCAAATACATTAACCTCCAACGAACCTTGCAATCTAAAATGAGGGAACTAGAACAACTTTCCGTTCGGGAAAGACAAATGTTTGATTGTAACTGGAAGACGCATAGTTTGCCCTCTCAAAAGAAGAAAATTTCTCCATCCGATGTGAATTCAGACAACGAGGAGAATAACGTTGGAGAAAATATAAACAACACATATTGTAGACCGACGCTCTCCAGCGAGAACGTGACGGCCGCAAAACCTCCGCAGCCCAACGTTTTCATGTACCAGTACCTCGACCCGCGCTACGGAGCCTGCCTCATACAGCCCAACCTGCGCACTGGGAGCTTTGTGATTACTGTGGGCTCCCCGAGGAACAGGCGGGAATGCCATCACTATGTTGTGAAAACACCAGGTCAGGAATGCCACAGAGCCTCAGAAAACTATAAAACAAGTAGCGGGAAACACAACAAAGTCCACAGAAGCAGTCACAGCCACGGATGCGCTCCGTGTATGCCTACCTACAACAATCAAGATGCTAACAGTCTCGAGGCCTACGATCTCGCTAGTCCCTGCTGCGATCCGCACTGCGTGCCCAACACAAGGAAGAAAATGCGAAGAAAGAGAGAATGCTCCAAAGAACACAAGAGAAAAGAGAAATGCCAACAAGTTGACAAATCCACACAGAAACCTGACAGTGGTTCTCACATGCGGACTAAGAAAGTTTGCCAATCAGGACACTGCTCGAATCGTTATCGATATTTAACAACGGAGTCCACACAGACGAGCCAGTGCAGCCTTCAGTCGTACGCAACGAGCAATGCCACTGTACCGTGTGACAACTCGGCTTCTAGTTACAGTACTTCATTAAGTAGCGATACACTCTTTTGGGATAATGATAGGACCGAAACTAAGTCATCGCCCAAGATCCAATACCAAAGCAGTCATCAACACGTGAAACCGAAGTCGTGGGATAATTTAACGACTAAGGCATTTGGAGGCTATGGGTTTGGGTATGGCTATTTGGATACAACGACGAAACAGCCAAACCGATCCAAGAGTCACGGACGTAACCACAGTAGCCGCAGTACGCAGAGTCACCATGAATACCAGCACCACCCACAAGAGAAACACTCTCACCGACAGAGTGCCCCGCACCACTGCTCCGTGTACACGAGGAGTCACAGCCACTGCCCGCCGACTAAGTCCACGGAGAGCCTCATCATGGTGCCCAAGTATCAGTTGGAGAGTAGCGGGTCTGAGAGCAGGCTCGCCTGCGATTGCGTGGAGTCCATCGACTACTACCGCCGCGTGAGTAGCAGCAAGAGTCCCGCGGAGCAGCACTCGGCCGCTTACTACACGCAGCACTTCATTTACCCGACGCACTCGTACAAAAAGAAGGACCCCAACATAAGCTCGGAAATAACAAGACTTTAAAATGAGTGAGAATTCAAAGGCAATAATCTATAATTATTCTAACCATCACTGCTCAACAATAAGCCTGTGGCGATAACTAATTAGAGCCAATTTGTCATTTTATTGTAGATGTTAACTGTAATTTTACCAAGTCCGCCATTAACCGCTTTTTACCTACTGATTAATAGTTTTTATAATAAATTAATATCAACAAATTCATTGATTTTCATTTAACATAAACCTTCGTATCGATTTAGACAATGACAGCTCTTACACAAACAAGTTGGTAATATTGTTAATCTCAGGGTTGGTGCTCAGTACAGGGTTCAAGGTTTACGTTACCTCTATCCGTAATTCCGTATCCTACTTTGTTCAAAATCTGTCAAACGTAGCAAACAGACAATACTTTTTCATTTAAAAATAATAAGCAGTATGAATAACATTATATTGTTGCGTCAACCTAACCCAAATATAATTGTATGTATCAAATAAGTAACCGAATCAGGCCCCGCTTGATAATATTAGCTGCTTAATTATGTAATTAAGACCTCATTATTTTTTTGTTGGAATTTTAATGATAAAATACTACGATGAAGGCTTTTTGAAGAACCTCTGGATGGACGGAGTGGTCCCTGCTGCTATGAACGAAATCTTACGGGAGTCAGGAAGTACTGATGGTGATACTTTTGTACCTAATCTAAATTTAGTTGCCTTTAAGAATTGATTAGTCAGAGGGAGAATATTTACATATCTTCACTTCACCGACGGCATAGTCTCATTCTCTTCTTCTGCCTCGGAACTCGACTAAATGCTTGTAGGGCTTGGCAAGGTCGTACTGACACGTTAAGCATCATCTTTACGTTGAGAATGCTAGGATAGAATTTGGCCTGAGTAACTGCACGATATTATAGATAGATAGATAGAATAGTCTCATTCGAGGCAGGACAGGACAAAGAAGTTGTACTTACGTCGGTCGTACGGGAAGAGCTTTTGGTTAAGGAAAGGTCTGTTGACCTTCCCCAATAAGAGTTCTTGGACGTTTACGTCCTTCCCATCCTTACGTAGTTATCGTACACAATCGTGGTCTTTGACAAACCATCAAAACTCACGCTTGCGGTTTGCCAATGACACATGGAGACTGTGTAAGAATTAGAATACAGCATTCCTTGAAAAAGCTGCAAAGAATGGGATTGGGCAGGGCTTGTGTCGATTGATGCTTGTCGAATGGCAGACGATTACTGTGCAAAATTAATATGGAATGGATGCCAGAAGAAAAAACATCCGATGTTATGGAACGCTGAAATAAAGATGGCGCCCACAGTGAAAGATAGTGAGAAGTGAAAAGAATACCTTTGCGTGGCAGTGGAATACCGTGGGCCGATGTAATAAAAACTGCTGCATAATTAGATGTAAAAAAAAACTAAAAATATTGTCTACCTATAAAAAGAGGTTGCCCCTAGCAAGCTAGGTAGGTACATAATTTAATGTGTTGAGTGAATTAGAGAAGATGATAGAAGCCGATTGATGCGGAACATGAAGCCGATAACAAAAGATGATTATGTAGTTACGTAGCGAATGACGCCAAAAAAAATTAGGTTGTAGCATTATCTTTCTTTGAGAGTCATACTTCCTCAATCTTGAAGCTAAACTGTGGCAAATTCGCTGGCTATCGCCGAAATTAGGTGGGTGAACTTATATCTAGCGCGGGTTGTGAGTTAGGGCAAGGGTCAGATGGCGGACAGTGCGCCTGCGCCGGCGGCGGAGCGGCAGAGCGTCGGCGCGCACCACCGCAGGCATGCGTCGAGACGCGCAGTTCGCACGGCCGCGGCCCGCGCGCACCTACTTCCTACTCGCCGCTTTTCTTCTGCTATTGTACTCTGCTACTACCACAGCCTCGCAAGTAAGAATTTTATGTTTAATTTTTTTATTTCCGGAGACAAAAGTGTTGTGTGATAACTTTATTCTAATGGTGAGAATAACCTGATCGATTCTAATGCAATAAGCGTGATGTTTAAATGCCCATTTATTTTCAGCAATATATTGTCTGCAAAGACTTAAAATCGCACCGGTGTTTAATATTGCAAACTGAATCCAAGCATGTTGTGGCTGGCGCGAGGGAACTCTACTCAGACACTAAACTACCCAGCAACTGCTTTATCAGCAACACAAAACCTCGTCCAGGATTAAAACAGACTATTACGGTAATTTTAAGTTTTTATTAGTTTATTCCTTGAACTGGTATATTGCTTTGCGAACAACTAAATAATTTCTTTGTGCGTTAGGATAAGGCGGTAAAAGCACTTAAAGCTTTGCGATATTTTATTGTTCTTTGCGCTCCACCTAGAATTTATATTATGAAGATGCTATAATTCCAGCATGTCAATACTATTATGTGAGATATGGAACCAATAAATCTAACAGTAATGTAGTCGTAAATAGTAACAAATAATATCAGATGCCCTGAGTCACGACCACTAGCTGGTGACCCAGTTAACAAGAAATAGGAAGGCACTAAACTTATCAATTCTGTTTCAAACGTAACGATTTTGTCTTTCGAAAAGATTACTTCTTCGGAAACACAAAATTATCTGCAGATGTACCTACATAATTTAAATGTAGGTCAGCAGATTAACGAACGATATTAACATAATTACTAATTTAGAAAATAGAACCAAACTTATTCAAATCAGCCAGTAGCCTGGACTTGGGCCCGGTTATATACTTGATTGTACCAATAGTTCTCAAAGTTAGTAATAAATCGTATTACACGGGACTTTTTAAAATCGTATATTCTGATTGAGATTTATAGTATGTATCGCGGTGATTTAATAGAACCATCCTTACTTTAAGTTTTTATAAACCCTTATAATACTTATGTTATGTTCATTTATTATGGAAACCATAGGGCGATAATCTACGAATTCCACCCTTTGCTTTTTGTGTGTTAATGAATGTACCGAGCTATTTTTAGGGCAATCATCATCTGCCTAGCTTTTTTCCAACTATGTTGGGGCCGAAAGGTCGATTTCCAGTCTAACTGGATATAGTTGAATACCAGTATTTTTCATGGGGTGACTGCCTTTCTGACCTCCACAACCTAGTTAGGATTGGGTAATACAAAACCCCTTGGTAAGACTGTTTGTTAGATTTTTGGGCCACTGACTAGCTGTAACAACTGTCCAAGATCGACTAATGACAGTCGGGACTAACGGATTAATTACACACTGAACTAATTACACAGGCCGAATAAACTATGTCTTGACATAAATACTTACTTAGCATAGTTATATCTGGGTACATAAAGACGTCTCAAACAATCGAGACTGCGGGAAATGGCCAGTTAACAAACTAAAGATAAACGCTTGAAGGGACATCAAACATAACTTTTAACCATGGATTCAGTACATGATTCGAGATCCAGACCAAGCAGCGTTGATATATTTTGTCGATTAACTATTAAAAAAAATGTTTTTCCACACATTTTGATCGTGTAGACTTTTGTATGAATCAACTGATTTTTTTTTAATAACCCACATAAAAGAACTCTAGGGTACTACTAACATGAACTGAATCGAAGGTGTAAGTGTGTCACGACCCACTATCCACTACTACTGTACGTACGTGTTTACGACTAACACTAGTTGCATAAATGACAACAATTCCATGGTTGACTGATTACAAATCTCCAAGTTTAAAAATATTATATCCCGATGATATTTATTATGATCGAGCTTGAGTTCTAAGCGTATGTATTTTTTATTTATCACTCATGTATTAGGAGATAAAACTTCTTTTTGTCAAGGTTGACCGTGTTTCCTTGGCCTATGTTTCACAATTACATTATCGTAAATGGAACAAAGAAAACGATTATTATGTCAAGGCAGTCTAACACTCAATGCGTTATTCATGAGCATATTGTTTTTAAATCAGGTCAAACCTTTCGGTGATGGATCATCAAGGCGCTTGTTCTGCAAGTCAACCGTTGTGGGGGTGCTGGACGGGAGAACTTATGAAAAAGTACTGGAAGGATTCCAAAGGGATCGTCGTGAAGCATCCTATTCCCCTCGGGGACGATTCAGAGGCCAGACTCAGTCGCAATACCTGGCGATAGACCGTGGAGGTGGCAAAGATGAGGGAAAGGCCGAGGCTCATTCAGCCGCTGATTCATCCAGGGCGACCGTTGGTTAGTATGGTGTCGTAACACTACTTTTTTTAGATGAGCATAAATCGACATGTAAAAAGTGATCGTTTTTTTGTGACTAGAATTTATTTATCTAGTAGGTACACCAACTACAAAATATATTTGCATTGATATAAGTAGTATTACTAAATGAGATTGGAAAATAAATTGATTAATAAAATTAATATTTGAATTAAGACTTAATAAGGATTATAATTGAATACATTCAAGCATTTAGAGAAGTAATATTTAAAAGCGTTATTTTGTGATTTACAATAGGTATGATTATTATTACATATACAACAACTACAACATTCATTTATTGTCAAGCAACTTGGGCCCATATCTACCTTACAGACTAACATAAATAAAATAAGATACAATACACATACATATAGTTGCATTATGTTGGATATACTATTAGTGAGTAGGTGACTCAATATTAAGGAGAAATGGTGTTCTTAAAAAATAAAATATTTTAAAAATAAGAGTTAGAAGTTGATAACAAATGAGTTTTCAACAATTTATGTTTGAGATTATGTATACCTCGAGGCAAAAGGAATATGTAAGGATCGTAGCAGGTGGAGTTCTGTGGTTTGTGCCTTAAACCATGCGAAAAATGCGTGAGTTTATGTATGTAAGTATTATGGAAAGAAAGGAAAGGAAAAATCAAATACTTTAATATCTTTTTCAGTTGGAAACAGTGGTATGGGACAAGCCCAGAGTCAATCAATGTATGATCCTAGCTGCGAGGACTGCCTTGGTCGGACTGACTTAGGAGCAGAAAGTCTGAAACGTCGACCAGGTGAAATGTAAGATTTTCCCAAAATTATTTCTACCCTCCAGCACAATGTCGGGAATAGTTTAATCTAAAATTGAGCATAGTTGCGCTCTGAGTTGCGTGTAGATTTTATATCTTCTTACGAAAGCGATTATGTGAGACTAGCATGAACGCGCTAAACGACCTAAATGTAAAGTTAATGTGAGAGATTTTTTTAGCTTTATTCTTATCAGTGGGTAATAGTAATTATGCGCAGTGATAACCACGGCCATCGTTGGAGAGACGTTTGATGCAATGTTTATTTTAGAGATATCTTATGATTGCTCCTTTCGGGACACCGAAACGAATTGATCTCGATTCAGTTCGGCTTTGGTCAAAATGTATGCTTAGGTAACCTCCTGCTGCTGTAAGAAAGAACAAAGATGATAGAAATGGATCTCACCTAATACCTAGTGTTAGAGAAAAAAACCGACTTCCAAAATAAAACAAGTGGAAAATAACTGTAATTTTTGTTTGTTTTATTGACTTAGTACCACCGACTACCGCAAGTAAAGTTATTTCCCACTGTTTAGTGTTTTTTTTTTTTGGAAGTCGGTTATTTTTTATTTGCAATTTTTTTTTGTTGCCCTTTTTAGTTGTGGTATTGCTCGTCAAGTATTAATTTTACACTGTAATTAGAAGTTATTAGAAGATCCTTAAACATGCATACCAAGAAGAAAAAATACGTATTATAGAAAATATCTCATAAGCTACCCAAGCAAAGTTAATACAACTTACATGATGGGGCCACCGCGCAAGCTTCCTCTTCTAAATGAAAAAAAATATGAAAATGAAGTAAATCGGACCTCGGAAGTTAATAACCACGGAGAAATCGGTGTACATACATGAAATAAAAATTAAAATAAAAGATGCAAAAAGATGGGCCTTTTTCGAAGTCGGTTATATCTATAAGTGTGATTTTAAATTCTATTTTATTGACGTTATAAAAATATTGATGTTATTCACTCCTGCAATTGTCGATGGGTTAAGCAGTGATGTACCTAATATTACACCAAACACTGCCTGACACGGGAATCGAGTCCATGGGTTAGATAGATATTCCGTTGGTGTTACGCTCGATCTTTCTCCGGTCACGGGTTGCCGTTCCATTCGACTATGAGAAAGAGGGAAGAGAGGGTGCACCTGTGATTCCGCACACGCTTGTACACTATAATATTTCCCACGTCGATGACTAACTTCCGCTAAACGCTAGGCCGGAAACGGTCAGGAGAACTATATTATTATTTATCTAGAAAAAAAACGAATTTGAGGAAAGCCCAAGAACGTCATAAAATCTTAACACACAGGGTAAGCAAACGAGGTTAGCAATACTCGATTCTTCTCTGACAAAGTTTTAATTCCCCCCTTTTAAATTCGGTAGGGAAAATCTAAAGCGGTTATGACACGACACGTCTCCCAAAATACTATTCTCATAGCAACATTAAATTGCAATCAATACAAAAAACATAAGCACTCTTAAAAGTTGCTACGTTTAGGCGTAAATAGTACATTTTGATATAAGTGGGGTAACTTTATTATTGCATTCGACGTGGAATTCGCACCCGAGCTGCAGGTTTGGGTGTTATGGAGTCGAGAACTGCAGTTTATCAAACTACGTTTTACAAAACACTTTCGAAGAAATAAAATATTAGAACGAAAAGTATTTTTGTCAGGAATTATTAGGAAACTATGATGTGTGTGGGACTAGTCTATGTTAATATTGATACCACATTCATAATTATTTCAGATCCAATCAGGGCGGTGCGCCAGGAAGCCCAGGGGGCTATGGAGTGAATCCAGATGGCACGCCGTTTGGAATGCGACCACCAATTATGCATGGGGGTCAAGGGGGCCCGTTGGGAAATAAACCTTATGGTACTGCTCAACCTGGCACAACCGGCTATGGTACAAATGGTGGTTCTACACCTGGTATTACTGGCAGTTCGGGTGCACCGGGAGGCACTGGTGGAGGTACGGGCGGGCAATATGTACCGGGTGGCACTGGAGGTAGTACCGGCGGGCAATACGGACCAGGTGGTACTGGCAAGCAATATGTACCAGGTGGGACTGGAGGAGGTACGGGCGGGCAATATGGCCCGGGTGGTACTGGAGGAGGTACTGGAGGGCAATACGGTCCGGGTGGTACTGGAGGAGGTACTGGCGGGCAATACGGTCCGGGTGGTACTGGAGGAGGTATTGGCGGGCAATACGGTCCGGGTGGCACTGGGGGAGGTACCGACGGGCAATATGTACCAGGAGGTCCTGGCACAGGAGGTGGTACCGGTGGGCAATATGGTCCGGGTGGTACCGGCGGGCAATATGGTCCGAGTGGCACCGGAGGAGGTACCGGCGGGCAATATGGTCCGGCTGGCGCCGGAGTAGGAACCGGCGGACAATATGGTCCGGGTGGCACTGGGGGTGGTACCGGCGGTCAATATGGTGCTGGTGGCCCTGGTACGGGTGGGCAATTTCGACCAGATGGAACTGGTGGTGGTACCGGCGGGCAGTATGGTCCTGGAACAGGAGGTAGTACCACCGGTGGGCAATACGGACCAGGTAGCACTGGTGGTGGTACTGGTGGGCAATATGGACCAGGTGGCACTGGAGGTGGTACCACCGGTGGGCAATATGGACCAGGTAGCACTGGTGGTGGTACTGGCGGGCAATATGGACCAGGTGGCACTGGTGGTGGTACCAGCGGGCAATATGGACCGGGTGGCACTGGAGGAGGTACCGGCGGGCAATACGGTCCGACTGGCACTGGAGGAGGTACCGGCGGGCAATATGGACCGGGTGGCACTGGAGGAGGTACCGGCGGGCAATACGGTCCGACTGGCACTGGAGGAGGTACCGGCGGGCAATATGGACCGGGTGGCACTGGAGGAGGTACCGGCGGGCAATACGGTCCGACTGGCACTGGAGGAGGTACCGGCGGTCAATATGGACCAGGTAGCACTGGAGGAGGTACCGGCGGGAAATACGGTCCGACTGGCACTGGAGGTGGTACCGGCGGGCAATATGGACCAGGTAGCACTGGAGGAGGTACCGGCGGGCAATACGGTCCGACTGGCACTGGAGGAGGGACCGGTGGCCAATATGGTCCGGGTGGGCAAGGCACTGGCGGAGGTCCAGGTGGACAATATGGTCCAGGCAACGGTGGCGGATCTGGCGGGCAATATGGACCGGGTAGCAATGGAGCAGGTACCGGCGGGCATTATGGTCCAAGTGGTGCCGGCGGGCAATACGGCCCGGGTGGTATCGGTGGGCAATATGGACCAGGTGGTCCTGGCACTGGGGGCGGTGCGCACACTGGTTCTACAGGAGGGCCACAAGGTGGGGGCAATATCCCACCAGGTTCCTTGACTCATCCTCAAACAGGAGTCGGAAGTTATGGTCCTAATCAAATCGGCAGACCAGGGTATACCGGTGTATATCCGACTGGCACCCAGACTGGCTTTCCTGGACAATCAGGACAACTTCCTGGTGGATCTAATTGGCCATTACTTCCAGGACCAATTCTAGGTGCTGATGGAGTTCATTATTATTGCTGTGGTGTAGCTCAGGGAACCGGTGGATCGGGGTCAACAGGGGGTCCGGGCGCAGGTACTGGAGGAGGACAAGGACCTAGTGGACAATACGGACCTGGAGGAGGTACCGCCGGGCAATTTGGTCCTGGCAACGGAGGTGGAACAGGCGGGCAAAATGGTCCGGGTGGAACTGGGGGAGGTACCGGCGGACAATATGGTCCGGGTGGCACTGGAGGAGGTACTGGCGGGCAATATGGTCCGGGAGGTCCTAACGCAGGAGGTGGGACAGGTGGGCATTATGGACCAGGTGGCACAGGAGGTGGAGCAGGTGGTCAATATGGACCAGGAGGGCCTGGCACAGGAGGTGGAACAGGTGGACAGTATCACCCGGGCACTGGAGGTGGGACCGGTGGGCAGTATGGCCCGGGTGGCACTGGAGGTGGCACCGGTGGGCAGTATGGCCCGGGTGGCACTGGAGTTGGTACTGGCGGTCAAACTGGCCTAGGTGGACCTGGCACAGGAGGTGGTACCGGCGGGGCATATGGCCCGGGCACTGATGGCAGCACTGGTGGGCAATATGGTCCGGGTGGTGGTACAGGTGGACAGTATGGTCCTGGAGGACCAGGCACTGGCACAGGAGGTGGTACAGGTGGACAATATGGTCCTGGCACTGGTGGTGGTACCGGCGGGCAATATGGACCAGGCACAGGGGGTGGTACAGGTGGACAATATGGTCCTGGCACCGGTGGTGGTACCGGCGGGCAATATGGACCAGGAACAGGGGGTGGTACAGGTGGACAATATGGTCCTGGCACCGGTGGTCAATTTGGACCGGGGGGCACTGGTGGTGGAACCGGAGGCCAACATGGCCCTGGTGGCCAAGGCACTGGCGGAGGTCCAGGCAGCGGAGGCGGCTCTGCTGGGCAATATGGACCTGTCACAGGAGGTCAATATGGACCGGGT
This sequence comes from Noctua janthe, assembly GCA_910589295.1. Taxonomy (NCBI): domain Eukaryota; kingdom Metazoa; phylum Arthropoda; class Insecta; order Lepidoptera; family Noctuidae; genus Noctua; species Noctua janthe. The sequence goes on from OU342552.1 coordinate 13,577,458, forward strand.
GGCAATGGTGGTGGAACCGGAGGGCAACATGGTCCTGGTGGCCAAGGCACTGGTGGAGGTCCAGGCAGCGGAGGCGGATCTGCCGGGCAATATGGACCTGGTACAGGAGGTGGTACAGGTGGACAGTATGTTCCTGGAACGGGAGGAGGTACCGGCGGGCAATATGGACCAGGTGGTGGTACGGGCGGGCAATATGGTCCTGGTGGTCCTGGCACTGGTATTGGTACCGGTGGCGGTACTGGTGGGCAATATGTTCCTGGTGGTCCTGGAACGGGCAGTGGTACAGGCGGGCAAAATGGTCCGGGTGGAACTGGGGGAGGTACCGGCGGACAATATGGTCCGGGTGGCACTGGAGGAGGTACTGGCGGGCAATATGGTCCGGGAGGCGCTGGAGGCGGTACCGGCGGTCTATATGGTCCTGATGGGCAAGGCACCGGCGGAGTTCCAGGTGGGCAATATGGTCCGGGTGGCACTGGTGGAGGTACCGGTCAATATGGCCCTGGTGGGCAAAGCACGGGAGGAGGTACTAGCGGGCAATATGGCCCCAGTGGGCAAGGCACTGGAGGAGGAACCGGCGGTCAGTATGGTCCGGGTGGCACTGGAGGAGGAACCGGCGGTCAGTATGGTCCGGGTGGCACTGGAGGAGGAACCGGCGGTCAGTATGGTCCGGGTGGCACTGGAGGAGGTACCGGCGGGCAATATGGTCCGGGTGGCACTGGAGGAGGTACCGGTGGGCAATATGGTCCGGGTAACAATGGAGGAGGTACCGGTGGGCAATATGGTCCGGGTGGCACTGGAAGCGGTACAGGCGGTCAATATGGGCCTGGTGGGCAAGGCACTAGCGGAGGTCCAGGTGGGCAGTATGGTCCAGGCAGCGGTGGCGGATCTGGCGGGCAATATGGACCGGGTGGCACTGGAGGTACTCAAGGGGTAAGTTGAATATTATATTTTTTATTGCTAGCTATTAAACTGTAAACTAAAATTCTTCCATTGTTATGTAATAAAAAAAAACCCAATCCTAATCAAAAATACTGATTTCACACCAAAATAGTTACAGATTGCACAGCAAAAATTATTATTTTAGCAACAATTTGAGTTCGTGACGCATCGCTATTAACTGAAAAGTGGAGTTTTTTTATGAACGGATATCATACCTTACTAACTTTGTAATTCATTTTTGTTAAAACGAAGTTTCTATTTTTTAACGCTTAAGACAGTTTATTTATGTGAAACCGAGTAGACGTACCCCCGCCGCGCGGCTCCTATATCTATCTTCAGGGTTTAAAGTAACCTAACACGAAGTGGATGACGGGGTGTTAGTTCGCTCGCTCACTAGACCCCGCCATCCCCTGCGTACCGGGTCAGGGTGCCACAATTCCCGAGCTCGCTTCGTTCGCTCTTGCATCCAATGTTGTCCTTGCCGCAGTGCCTTATTTACAATGACGACATGTTGCAAAAATATTTTGTTATACAGGGTGTTTGGTGCATTGTTTGCCAAATTGAATTGGCCGAATGGAGAGGTTATTTGCTATCTCTTCAGGCTCAAGAACTCACTCTTGGCCACACCGGTTTTTTTTTTCAACTTTCAACTTGTCTAATTTTTATTTTGAAAAATTCCCAAACTCAACATTAAAGCTTAAATTTAAAAAATAGTTACAAGTATAGTCGTTAAATTACATTTTAATTTTTGTATGTACTGTTGTATGGTTCTATAAAATTCAAAACTACTCGCTAGTAACATCTAGTTTTTTTTTAATAACTCACAAAGTTTTTGGAAAAAGAAAAAATAAACTTAACACTCAACTTTAAGTTGCTGCAAAAAAAAAACTAAAACCGATCGAGATCTTCGAACTCTTTTAAAAAGTTCTCTAGTCTGTCCTCTTTTCAACGGTATGCAATATGCTAAATAAATCTTTTGATAACTTCGCTAATTCGTTAAATTTGTGTATTGAGGCGCACAATCACGCTACTCCATATTCGGGATAAAACACTAGTTTTCGCATAAATTAAATGCTGTAATTAGGTAGGTATATCTTACGTATACGCAGTCTCTTATTTCTGTCTTACATAGGGTTCTAACTTTCCTAGAACTTGAAATGAAAAGTAAATTTAAAATAATAATTGATTTAATAAATACCTAATTACAAATCTTGTTCAAATTGTCCGCCACTATTGCGTATGCACGTGAGACATCTTCGTCTTATCTCGACTGTAGTGGTGCGTAAACCCATTTCTGCTTAGATGTTCATGCAGGCCGTCTCAATGCGTTGGACTAAATCATCCCTAGTTTCAACTTCCGTAGCGTAGACAAGTTCCTTACCTGACAATCTCAACGGGGATAATAACCTAGAATTTTTACAAACAGAATTGTCCTTATTATTAGCTGAGCTACCAATTTTCAATGAAGACAGGTCGTACGTTTTTCAACTGACGGTTGTCCCGCTCACTGGAGATTAATCAATGGTAATTATTCCCGTTGAGGTTGTCAGGTAAGGTCACTGGAGATTAACCGTCAGGGAATACTTGAATGATGCATTCCCAGACTCATGTATTGAGAGGGATGGCCCAATTCCTTGGCCACCATGTTTCCTAGACCTAAGTCCGATAGATTTTTACATCTAGGGACGGGCCAAGGAACTTGTCTACACCACGGAAGTTGAAACTAGGGATGATTTAGTCCAACGCATTGAGACGGCCTTCATGACCGTCTAAGCAGAAATGGGTTTACGCACCACTACAGTCGAGATAAGACGAATATGTCGCACGTGCATACGGAATAGTGTAGTGTAATAACAATTTGAACAAGATTTGTAATTAGGTATTTATGAAATAAATTATTATTTTTAATTTTCTTTTTCATTTCTAGTTCGAGGAGAGTTAGAACCCTATGTAAGACAGAGATAAGATACTGCGTAAGAGTATGATAAGAGTACCTACCTAATTACAGCATTTAATTTATGCGAAAACTAGTGTGTTATCCCGAATATGGAGTAGCTTGATGGTGTAAAGCGGTGGAAAGTTGAGTTTTAAGTTTATATTTTCTTTTTTCATTAGCTTTGTGAGTTATTAAAAAAAAACTAGATGTTACTAGCGAGTAGTTTTGAATTTTATAGAACCATACAACAGTACATATAAAAATTAAAATGTAATTTAAAGATTATACTTATAACTTTTTTTTTAATTTAAGCTTTTATGTTGAGTTTGGGAATTTTTCAAAATAAAAATTAGAAAGTTGTAATAAAAAAACCTGTGTAGCCAAGAGTGAGTTCTTGGGCCTGAAGAGATAGCAAATGACCTCTCCATTCGGCCAATTCAATTTGGCAAACGATGCACCAAACACCCTGTATAATTTACCAGAGCTTACAAACGCAATACTCACAAGTATTGCGCTCGTAAGCTCTGGTTAATTTGATATGCAATCAGTATTTTTATGAAAAACATATTTAATCAATGTAAATAAATTGACAGGCGATAAGTTTTTTGATGTGCATTTAAAATAAGTTATTTTTTTTTAAATATTTACCCAAGTAACAAAAGCTTCTATAACCAAGGCGTTTTATCACCAAAGAGAGATATAGTAGGCCTAAAATGATAACCATTGTGACTGCTTGTACTATAAAGGTTTTTAACAGGCGTTTTGGTTCTATACGATTAAAGACCATTTAAGTTCTATAATTTAGCTCTTAGAACGCTTACAGGACCTTACAAAAGAATATTTAAAGTGTTGCTCTGTAATAGATATGAAAAAAGCGATTATGGTACTATTTAGTACTGTAGAAAGAAGGAAAGATACAAAGAAAGAAAACATATTTATTTGGCCCATGCTACAAGTGCACACAACAAGCACAAAAAAAAATGTTAAATTTATACAATAAAAATGACGACCTTATACCTTATTAACACTTTTATGTATCTATTTTGCATTAAAAATGCGTCATAGTAACTTTTACCGTACTAGTATTGTAGCAGTATCGAAAAGACTATTACAGGATCAATCTGCATTATAAAAATATTTTTCACAACTATTACGTACCCTTTTAGCTTCTTAAAAGATCCCTCGACATCGCTTTGGGGCTAGTTCTGTTAAAGTCATGAAAACTCTTTTAAAGTACTAAATAGTACCATAGCGACTCCTGGTGCAGTTACTAAACAACTTAAATTCTAAATAGCTCTACAAGTGAGTTTTTGGTACTGCTACGAGACTAAAGCGTGACTCATAAGTACTAAAATGAATAATTAATGGACTAATTAGAACTATACTAGCTTTTCAGTATCAATTATATCACTAGTATTTCATAAATGGTGCCACACTGTGCCGACCATCACTGAAAATATAGCAGATGGTTCTGCACAAAATATTCGTTTTGTACCACAACAGGGCTGTAGCAAATAGAGTTACTATTTCTCAAGCCAGTAATAAGGATGAAGAATATGAGAGTGAGAGCACCTCTGTTCAAAGTTCCCCAACATCGGAATATTGTACCTATCAAAGAACCGACTTTCTTGAGCTGTTGATGTGTGATTGGGCATGCCCGCATGCGATGAGATAGAACTTTTAGTTTAGGCAAAATAAGCTGTGAGGTTGCATTATAGACATACAGGAACATTGTTTTTAAATGAAACTATTGTTTTTTAGCTACACATTCGTGGTGATTTTGTGACTGAATTGGACGATAAACTGGAAAACAGCTAAAGTAGTTTATTTTCTGTTCTGATTCTAACCAAGAAAATGACATAAACTGCATATTAAAACAGAGAATTATACTTAAATATACCTTTTAACTATGGTAATAAATAATCTCTTGGTTTCCGTGTGAAATTTCATAATAAAAAATTTTATCTTTAGATTTAAAAAAACATACCTACTTTCGTTTTCTAGTTACATATTTACCGTATCCCAAATTATGCCCCAGTGTTCATTTAATGCAACTCCATACAAATGAATTTATTTTGACTACACTATTTTATATTTGGACAACGGAATCCTAATTCGTTATCGCTGCTGCTTTCTGCCATGATAGCACATTAGTAGCACGGCTAGACCCAATGTGTACTATAGCAGCCATAGTCGGCACAAGTCCTTATTTTATTAATTTAAATTTAATTAAAACTCGAAAATTATAAGGGCGCATTGTCAAATTTGAAATCAGCATAATGATTTTATCGACACAATTTTTTTCGCAAGTGTAAGTTATGGCAGAATCACGGTCCATGAATGTTTTGTAGCATGTCCTTTTTATTACATGTTACGTTAGGCAACAATGACAAATTATATAAAGCATAACTTACTAATATATATTTGTTTTCTTCGGGAACACTCACGACGTTTAATAAAAAGATCACTGGAATCGTTTAAGGTGCAACATAGCACTATTAACATGTTTTGGTTATTTTTATAGTGCAAATTTGTGACTTAAACATTGCGAACAGTACTATTTTAGTACTAAAAAGCGTTTCTCCACACTTCTACATTTCAGCTATAGAGCTGATTTATCACAGTGAGACCCTTTATGTAATGTTTATAGAATAAATCAGTGACAAAACTAGGGCCTTTTTGGGGTTCTGTAAACGTTTACAACTCCATTATAGTACTAATCATGAACACTAATCAGCACGTTCTAAAACGTTCTCAGGACTTTTATAGTACCTAATTTTGTTACTTGGGTTACCGATTAAAATGATTAAATAACCGTTACGCAAGTTTAATAAAATTAAATACAAATATTATGTTTTGCAAGAGTCAAGTTATCAGACACGAGACCATCTCTACTCGCGGAATGACTTTAAAGGTTCTTAAGACTTTCAAGGAACCACCCCAACTATCGTTTCAAATACTCATTTTGTTTTTTGTTTCAGGGTTCGGGCGGTAATGAAATTGGTAAGCATTTTTTAAATTTGATTTTAGTAACATTAAGGGCGGTTTCCGATTTGCCGACTTTCGACGCGTATAAGCTCGTTTTTGCACGCAAGAGAAATCACGCGTACGCGCGGCTTATGCAACACGCGAATCAGACAGACAGGTTTTTTGTATTTTAGAAAAAGATTAGTTTTCTGTGTAGAAAAACTGAAACCCTTGAAATTTTTAACAAAGTTCGATTCTGACGGAAGTAATATTTTTATAATAAATTCACGCGGTCGAAGGTCGATGGCAACAGCTAGTAATATGATAAACTAAATTGACTGAGTTTCGATGTATATTTGCTATAATTGTCGTAATAAGTTTTGTTTACCACATTATCTAGATTCGATATTTCAGTGTTTGATTGATGCCATTGATGGCTGCAACAAAAAAAAGGCGCCGAATTTAAGCATTGGTTTTTGAACTTTTTAACCAATTTCTGCTATTTCGATTTTTTTCTTCCCATGCAATGAAAATATAATCCTTACACGAAACAGGGTGAAATGGCACGAAAGCAAAATTAGGTGACTCACTTATTTTTATTGACAACTCAGACTTGACCAAAAAGTTAAGTATGCCAAAATTGTTTTCAAAAAAGAGCTTCTCAAGAAAGTTTCCCGGTATCTCTTATGGATTGGGATTTCTCCTTGTTGCGCAACTTAAAAGTAATATTCCGCATGGACGTTGGTAAATTATAGATTTTATTCATTAAAGCTCCTTAACGTTACCAGACGTATAAACGTCATAAAATGTATGGTTAAGCAGACGCTAATAATTACTCAACTTCAAACAGCGTTTATGCGTAAACACCAATAAATGATTTGTATCATAAAGGGTGTAAATAGACCCTTAACATAGCCGAAAGGCACTTGTTCTCCCCGTATTTGCGAAATTTTCTTTGTTCTAGACCATAACTTCCAACTTTATCACAAGTTTTTTTTTTTTAATACATGTTTTAATGTAAGATTTTAACTTTACACACCTCCTCGACCCCCGTACTATTCAATCCATCCATCAGCACAATGCTTTGTGTGCTTTCAACACAAAGCATTGTGCTGATTTGCACTGAAAATGTACCTACAATTATTGAATAAAAAGTAACCAATAATTATTTGAATGTTTAGGTCCACCTCAAAACTTCGTCGATCCTAATTCGATTGCTGATGGGGATGACTCAGAAGCTCAAGCAAGTGTGAACCAAGCTGCTAATGGCACCGTAGCGTCTGCATCTTCTAAAGGGGGCAATGATAAAGGTCGAGCTCAAACTCATGTTCAAGGTACATACACCGGCAGTGGATCTTTTTCGGCTCAAGCTGAAATTACTGGTGAAAATAAAGCGGCCAACAGTCAAGTAAGCGGAAACAAAAAAAGCGCTTCCAGCACAGCCCAGGGAAGTGGAAAAAATAACAAATCACAAGCTAATGTTGAACTCGGTTTAGAGACCGGTTCGGTTGTAACTGGATCGCAGAGTGAGGGCATACTACACTCGTCTAATTCACAAGTTCAAGGCAGTGTCAAAGGAGGAATGGCGGATGCCCAAGCCCGAGGGCCCGGAAGCACGTCTTCTCAAGCTCAAATAGGATTCACACCTTACAAAGAAGGAGATAAATCACATGACTCACAGAAAGCGCCATTTGTCGGAGGAGGAGTTTCTTCGGCTCAATCTAGTGGTAGAACTGGCATGTCACAGTCACAACTTCATGGCACCTTCAAATATGGAATAACATACAACGGAGCAGCGCAGGCAGGATCTAGTTTAGACAAAGATGCAGTTTTTCCAAATAGACTACCTTTTGAAAAAATTGACGTTAACGATAAAAACAATAAAAATGTAAATGTTAACCTTAATGACGAAAATTATAATATCACAGAAACAGTAGAGTATACAACTTCCTTACCCCAGATAGATCAGTCAACCACAGAATTGTCGTATGATACAGAGGACGGAACAGAATCAAATCAAGAAGAACCTCTTAATCAGCCCGATGACGATTACATGAATCACAGACATGAAGATCATCATACATCAGACGAACCATCATTGGCGCCTACTCGTTCACCACCGGTGGAAAGCAGGCGTTCATTCCAACCGACATATCCTAATACTGAAGCAGACTATAACGAGTATACTCCTGACAAAGATGATACCCAACCAGAAGAGTATGAGGATGCATACGGGCCTGAAGGAGCCGATGCTGCTGACAACGAACAAGGCTACATCAATACAGGTTATAATGAATTCGCCCGAGATCCTGAAACAACACACCAATCGCTTCATAGCCCACAAAGAAAAGGTGTAGAAGTGAGGCAGACGACAGGCGGCAACACACAACATATTTTGCTAGGCTCCTTATCGGACCACGATGCAGAAATTACACAGAGGAATTCGGAACGCCCTGATGAAAGTAGAATTTACCAACCTGGAGAGCGTGTACCCGGCACTGGTGGCTACACCATTCCTATCGGGTTCACAGGTAGTGTTAAGTCTGTAGCGTCCAAAGAGAAAACTTACGTGGTTGGCTCAAAAGAATCTCCTTCACAAGCTCAAACAGTCTCACTTACTCCCGGAAGCGGCAGACTAAAATACAAATATCCACCTTTCCCAAGAAACGTGAATCCCAAAAATCTAAGATCGTTGTATAATCCCAAACCGGAAGACAGTAACAGGTATGTCTCAGTGTCAAAATCGGTTACACGGGACTTTGATGGTGAGAATAACGTTCGCAAACAATATTCTCATACGTACTACACTAAATCGTCATCCTGTGGCTATTTTACATTTACGTGTACGATGGTCAGTAGCGCTGAGGGAAGAAAAAAGGTTTGCAAACCCAAAATGCCAACCAACCCTGATGGAACACCCATGAGGTGTAATTAGCTATAACATAGAAAAAGTACATATATTTTACTATTTAAATACTTATTAAAATTGTACAGAGAATTTCGTGTGTTAAGTGAAATTGGTGCTAGTGATTTAGATAGTACAATAATTATAACATTAAAACAAAGACGTTATAGTATTTTTGATAATTAATTTGATAGATTAATAATAGAAATAATAACTCATTGTCCTAGTCTTTGTTAAAAAAATTAATATGAAATTACGCATTTCAAGATCTAATTTAGACCAGCCTTCTGTGCACCTTTAATATCAATATAGCATTTTAATCTTGAGTGTAATATATAATATTATTAATTAGCAATAAATACTACATTTATGTTTTAGGCTGTAATTACCTAAATACCTTTCCTGAATTTAATAAAGGTTGACAGGGCATAATAAAAACACAATATTTGTTTATTACAATGATGACATTTTATTTCTTAAATATTTGTATCTTATGATTTAATTTATAATTTTAGAATTTGTGACATTTAGATAAATTACTATAGTAACAAGTAAATTTTTAAACAGATAACTTGAAAACTACATACATTTTCTATTATTATTAAGTTTATCCATACCATAACCTACCCATACATGAATGTACATATTTAGTAGAAATATGTATGAGAAGATTATAATTGAGTGACTTACGCTGGATATAATAAAAGGAATGTAAAATACAGGTTTGATAGAGCACATATCACAGGGCAAATGTATTTTACTAATTTTCAGTCCAAATATAAAAAATAGAGATTTAGAAGGCATGAAGATTAATCATTGCAGTTAAGTAAAGCGTATTTGTAATCAAATTGCCAACGGGATTAAAAATCAAATGTCCTAAACAGTAATAAAAACCCAGAACAGTGTCAGATTTGTAAAACTGTATTTGCAATAACATCAGACGTGGCTGAAATATTGTCATAACCCAAAACTTCTTGAGTTTTCTTATAATTTACCACTGATTGTAAACATAATTTGGGAATTCTGGTTGAAACACATAACTTATTTAAAGCAAAAGCCAATACTGTTTTTTTATTGTCTTCAAAGCACTGGTTTAGGGTGAATGAATGCAATGGAATGTAATTAGGTAACAAACATACAAATAGTTATTTTAAGTGGAATATAAACACATATTTAGAAGTCGGACGTTACTTCATAATGTACTTGTTACCTATTTAGTAAACCTAGATCCAGTCATAGTTTATTAAAGTAAAAAATAACTTATAAGAGGTTGAAACAGATCAATTCAGTCAACAGAGAAAGGGCCACAGTATAAATTAATTAGAAGTTAATGCTAACTCTAACATGGCAACTTATATTTGTACACATAGAACTATTGAAATTGTTTGCGATCTTATAAAGTATGAGTATTAAGTACATAAATAATTAAGTACGAATGATACTTAAAAGTATAATCGTGAACACATTTTTTACGTAAAATATAGTTAAAAGAATGATTATCGCGTCGTAACTACTAATGCTATATATGTGATATGACACATAGATTTTAAATAGGTACATAGTCACTACATACATAACACATATAAGAATCTTTTTGTTTCAAATATTTCAATTGTTATAATATATTCCCCATGCTGACAATATAATTCAGTTAACCTGGGTTCGAGACTTTAAGTAGACATTTATTTAAATATTAACGGCCAAGTAAATATCTTAAGAATAGTTAAACACCACAACTTCTTGCTTTAGTTCTATTTAAAATATAAAACATCAATGAATATCTATTTCTCTAAATAATAGAAAACCATAAAAATAGCTACTTTCGGTTTCGATCCATCAAAGGATAAAAAGGAACGAGTGCAATAATATTGTATGCACAATAAATGCATAATACTACACCATAATATACATATTATCCGTCACACTTATACACATTCGAATACACGTTTAACACTCAAACACAAAATACACAAAAATATAAATTCAATCACAAATGAGATCAATTTTCAGAATGCAAAGTTAAAATAAATATTAAGTACTTACATTACGAGATTCATCATAATGGCGAGATTTACCAGGTAGCTAAATACTGATGCGTAAGGAACTTGGATTTAAATGGCCTCATAAATGAAGATCAAATAAGTCATGGAAACAATTTTAAAATCACACGTATTTTATATTTAAAGTCAATGTAGTAAATTCCATAGTTACATTTATAATATATCTTCTTCTATCCGGTTCCCGGCTAGTTATACACGTATGTAATATTATGAATTACGATATTCAATGTATCCGAACTCTCATAATCGCATTACACTCTATACACACGAGGAAAAATATTTAAAAGTTCTCAGGATATTCATGTGCCAGCAAATTGTATAAAAGTAAAATGTTATCGAAACTTATTGAGCAGTTTGTTGATATGACTATCGTTGGTCGGTTACCCCTTGCATTGAAAAAACGGTAAAAAAAAAGTGGCATACGTTATAGTAATGTCACTATTTTTCTTTAAATAACGTCCATTTTCGAGATGCTTCTTTAAAATATCTATTTGTTTAGGAAGCTTCTAGCAATCCTCCATGCTAGGATTATTATTTTTGTTTTATTTTTACTCAAACTAGAAGAGATCATGAAACCCACTTGAATCATCGGTGTGTTATGTGCATATTACTTCTTTTTCTTAATAAAGTATAATATGACTTTAATGACATGAATACCTATTCCTCTGAGAAAAGAGGTAATTATACGATGATGTAGTAATGAGATTAAAATTGGAACACATTAATAACGCCTGGCAGGCGTTAGCCCATCATAGGGCTGAGAGTATCGGGATTCCGACCGCAAGGACGAGGTATCGTACCCAGTCTAACTTGCGCCTCGTAAGCGCTTCAAGCGTTCCTTTTCCTGATGGTCCACTGGCGGCTCGCGCTCGAAAGATATCATTTCCAGAGCTGAAAAGATTAACAATGTAGTGAGAATACCTTTACGTCGTTCTTCTTGCAAGGAATAACTAGGCTGGACATCATAACTTAAGTTTGTCCTCTCCATTTGCCTACACTATTGCACTACTCTAGAAATGAAGGATAAAACTACCTTTGTGTTATGTTTTCAATTTAAATTAAATTAAAATTTATTTATTTCCGGTAATTTCCTTCAATGTCCAGATATAACATAAAAAATATATAATACAATAGACACAACATTAAAACCAAATAACACTAATAACATCTTCTCTGCGGCAATGTTATTAGTGTTATTTGGTTATATGGAATTGTAATTGAATTTTGTATTTTTTTTATTTGTATTAAAAAAAATTGCACTCATTCTTATTTGTACGTCTTGTTGGTATATTTATGGTACCAAAGCGCGCGTGACGAAAAGCGCAGCGTGAAAGGCGCGGGAGGCAGAATATCGGTCGTTGTAGCAATGCTCGCGTGAAAGTTAAATAAATAGTACATAATAGTATAACTGCGACTACAATGACTGATGGTAATAGTAGCCTACAAAAGCTATCCTAGAAAAATGAACTTACCGATCTCAGTGAGCGTTGGTCTATCGTTGAGGAACCGCCACACCGACAGGTGAGGGGTTGGGTGTGACGTCACAGGATTCTCTTCGCTCGTGAGCCGTCGACTGGCTAGCTGCATACTGACATGGCGGCCCAACAGCGTACACTTCTCGAAATTCACACGGTTACCCGGAAGTCTGTAAAGTAATAAAAAAAAAAACATTTAGTTTAATAAAAAGATAGCGACGGCTGCTAATGAAGTAGGTAAAGCATCGAGCATCGCATAGCCGATTTTCTCATGAAATACGACGACGACATTAATTACAACTTTGACATAAACACTATTTCATAATGGCATGGGCTCAAAAACATAAAATTACCATGAATAAATTAGGAGACAACTTTAAATGTTGCGAGATATTAAAATAATTGTAAATATCTCGCAACATTGTAAATATCTTGTTGTGTACGTTTCGTGATACAAGAAACTCACTTTGAAGGAGAACCTTGATTGGCAAAGTGTAGATCCCTGCATGTGACAGACAGCAATGGTACCGCCGTCTCAGTAGGAGCAGCAGCCAATGCTGCACGGTATCTGAAAATATCGTTATTTTGTTATTTTCGAAAACATGTGACATCGAAACCGTATTGGACCCAAACCCAGCAGTGGGAACATTATATGCTGATTACACTCATGCTACTGATATGTTGTAGGTAGCACGCAGTTCCTATCAAAACAATTGGTTTGGCTAAAGTATGAAGCAGAGGTGTGCAATCACATAGTCATAACTTGGGTCAACATCATGCTATAGAAACACGTCCACCGCTGGACATAGGTGGAGTGATGATGTATTGAAGATCGTGGGAACCTGGACGCGAAAAGCGCAGCAGCAGTTAAAGTGGCGACGCTTGGGGAGGTCTAGGTCTAGAGTTTGGATTATTTGAACCTATTCATCATGAATTGCCAAATGCCACCACACCATAATGCTGTGTTATCACTTCAAATGTTTACATGATAGTATTGATAAAGGGTAGAATTATAAAGGATTAGTCGTCTTTACCTAGCATGATTCCCACTAGGTTCAACGCAGAGTTCTAGTTGCCGCAACTGTTGACCACACACTGCAGATGTCCGGCTCCACTAAAAACATAGTAAATGGATTTTATCTTATACAAATCTTCCATTTAAGTAAATAACCGTTACATATGCTTAGAAGACACCATACCGTTTTTTTAAGTCGAGTCACTGGCGACATATTCAAAGCGCTTATAATGGCCATCAGCGAATTGAAGTTGCCAAGATTGAAGCATTCCCTGGCTGTCATCACCCACTGTTCAATAACTCGAGCGCGGTATTTGCTTTTAGCTGCCTGAAATGGATAAGTACATAAGAACACATATTCAATAAATTATTGAGTTATAGTAAAAACAGTATATTGCCTTGAGTATGTCGGTTGCCACTAAATAACTGAGTCGGTTGAACCAATCAGCATATGCTTCCAAATTCCGCGTGCTTTTAGTTTCTATGTGGTGTAAGCTGATGGACGCCTTTCCACCCGATGATGTAGATTGTGGCTGTGTTGGCGCAAATGTTTGTACAAACTCCTCTGGCCCAACAAATGATAGCCTATGCAGCTCTACAATTGTCAGTTGATTCGCCAATTCGACTGGTGTTAGGCCAAGTGTAAGTATGTCACCCTAAAACAAAAGAAACAGGTCAACCTATTTTCTTTTTTTTAAGAATTTGATGAAATGTAATCAATCTTGGAACCATCGAAATTACAATTTGAAAATTTGTTGATGATAAATTTATTAAGCAAACAGAGAATACAAACAAATAATATAAGATAAAACACGTTGCATGTATAGCCCAGGTGTTACCTGTGTCAACTGGTCCACAGATGCCACCTGGGGTGGTTCTGTTAAGGTCTCTTCATACTGTTCAAGCGCTGTTAGTTTATCAAGCAGTTTTTCTAATGTTGTTGACATTTCCACTCTCACTGAAGCCATGTGATCTGCTGCACACCTATAGATAAGTGTTTGAATTATTATCATTCGCATTTGCATTCAATCTCTCTTCATACTTATTGTAAAACAAACAAAATTGGGTGCAAGAATTGAAACTTAAGAAGGCAAGGCTAGTTTACCTCTGGGTTATACTTCGGACAAGAGCCATGACCCTGTCGTCACGAAAATCGTATGGAAACATACTGGTCCATTGGCTTAAAACCCTTACTAGGGAAATCATATCACTGAGTTCTTTTTCTACTAGCTCCTTCACTTCTGTTTTTCCCTACAATTAAGATATAATTATGACATCAAACAACACAAGAAGACTAATGCATTCACTATGTTGAGTCTACACTACACTTAGTTAAGACCAAACAGCCATAAATATTATTTTTTTACTTACAATTTTCTCATAGCTTTTGAAATAGCGTTTGCAGAGCTTGTTCAGTAGTTCATGTGGTTTGACAAAAAGCCGTGAACATAATAGGAATGTGAATGTAAAAGCTTTGCTGGCTCCAGGTCGAAGCATGTCCACCAGGGCTTCCAGAGTTGAACTCACTATCTGACCATCCCTGTACTCAACCTCTGACTTATCACCAGGACAGTTCCCATATGGCAGAGTTGTTATTGTTTTTACCCCTGAAGGTAGCACAGCTGATAACTAAAATATGGATACAATGTATTGTTAAAACAAATATTTGATCATTTTCAAACATTTGCATAAAGGTGAAGTCCAGCCAAATGGACTGGATTCTGGGTTAGACTGCAGACACTGCACTTTCGACAGATAATACATTGAAATATGTGCCAAAACCTGGGGTCCGCAGCCAGTCTGCAGCTCAGTTGAGAAACATTCATAACAATGAACATACCTGTGGTGTATCCACTTTCTGGGAAGAAACAAAGTTGATTCCACCATTCATCACAATGTGTTTGCATGAAGTTTCTGACATGAATTTGTTTCCCCTTACCATTGAGTAGTAATCATCATTCTGAAAAAATATTATAAATAATATATAAGCTATACTTATGTAGCACATGATATACTTTCATGTAAAAGACAAAACTATACTTTCCGTGTTATGAATAAATTATGTTTCCAAAATTTATTTTTTGGCTGCTTAATTATATTTCTAGTTGTTTTAGTGGGTAAAACCATTATACAGGTGGAGAGTGGCTTATCTTTAAAGGGATTAAGTACAATGGTCATACTACGACGAAACTCAGATCAAACAAAACCATGGTTAAAAAAACGAGCAACCAATCATGCTTTTAACATAAGACAGAAGCAATAACATAAACATTATCATTGGTAAAAAAATGAAATAGGATCAAGAGTTTTAGAAATAAACTTACATCATAATAAGAGAGGCCTGTGCCGTGCAGGAGAGACGGGTCTGGAGGTAGTGGAGCAAGATCGGTGGGTGGCGGAGGCACTGGGGCCGGCTCTGAGGGGGCGGGGGGCACTTTCATATTGCACCCACTACATGAGGCTTCGTTTAATTTACTTGCGTAATAATACATAGCCATTCAATTCCTCAATGACAACTAACACTAAAGGCTTCAAATGAAGCTGCTGGCAGGTTTTATGTTAAGGAACCCATTGAACAATCTGTGAAGTTATAAGGAATGTTTAGGTTTAGTGTTTGATAGTAACAATTCTTTTATGATTCATATGTTATACCTTCTCATTTTATCTTGTACATTGTTGAAAAAAAACATAATGAGAAAACCTGAACTTTATACCTGAGGCCCTAGCATGCAAGTGCAGATCCAACATTGTGGGCATGCCGATCGTGCCCACAATGGTGGGTCCGCACTACTCTAATTTATTGAGGTTGATAGTCTGAAGTTCTACACAAGGCCTTAATAAAATTTAACCCTAGCATTCAAATTTTCTTACGTGACTCGCCTGGTCAGCTTGGTCACCGCGGAGAGATCATTTTCATTAATGATATTTTGTTTTAATTAAATTTCAACAAAAATCGATGGAATAGTTTAGAGTTTAAATGTTAAATGTGTGTTAGAAATTCAAACAAACACACTATTGTTATTTGTATGATGCTATGGCTAACGTTTTACAGGCTTATTCATTTATGAATGTTCATCCCAATTTCAATAAACAGTAAAAATAAAGTGTTACAAATCAGAGAGCCGTAAAAATTTTCAAGCTTGCTGCACCCGTCTAATTCTAAAGTCTTGATTAATCAGAGAATTTAACATATCAGAGGCGTGTGCAAAAAATACGAGCTTGATGCACTTGCTCCTTCATATTTTTAGTTTCTTCTTGTATAATTCATCATTAAACTACTACCACTCCATGAAGACTTTCCCTTTTTTATTTCAACGTTATTTTGGCGATTTTAGGGCCGTGACCATAACCAATTTTAAGGGACTAGATCCACACCTCCTAGCACGAGCGTGCGGTACCGGTATAAACTTTATGTAAATACGTCGATTTTTAAATTAAAAATAATCATTTCACATTTAATATTTTCATGATTTGAAAATTTTGTTACGTTTACACCACGCGCTTGTGTTAGGGCTTCTGATCTGGTTTGAAATTGCCAATCTGCCTTGAACAAGTATGGTGCTCATACCTTCTCTATGAAGACAACTAGGTTACTAGATATTAATTGTTGTACTTATTCTATACCAATATTTGTATGCTATTCACCTCAGTGGCAAGACAGAGATGCCCACAATCTTATTATAGTTACATGTTCTCTGAACTTGGGTGCACCATTAAATGTATTTGGTATGATTTGAAAAGGCCTTTGCCCCACAGTCAACCAATAATAAGCTGGTATCAAGTTAAGTTATTAATTTCAGTAACTGTACTTTCCCTCTAGTTGCCACAACCAGGCTAGATGTTTTTTTCTGATTTAGATGATAGCAACCTATAAATACTGAATTTTAAGTTGTTAGTTTTCTGTATTATTTATATTCTGTTCAAATTGTATTTTTTGCAATTTCTCATAATGGTCTGTGATTTTAATGATAAATGAATGTAACATAAACAATTCACAGTCCCAGTATACATTTTTATTGTTACATTGTATACCAGACCAAAAGTTTGATAGATTTCATATAATTTAATTTACTTAAAATATTGTAGAGAACTTTAGTTTGGTGCATTCATTCAGATTAGATTTTCTGAAATCATGTTAGCAGTTAGTTTGTTCTGCTTCTGGTTCAAAGTAATAATATAAATATATATATAGTTTTAATATATTTAAAATTAAATGCTGAATGCTGTACACCTGTAGTAATTTTGTATAGCAATTTTCAAAATAACAATTATTTCTATAAACCTAAGGCCTATCATCATCAAAACACTAGATTTGGTACCTGTACTGTCCCGCAGTTTTCTGCCTTCTATCAAGGCAAGGCTTCGCTATTTTTGTGTTGAGTTTTTTTAAATTGGAATAAAAAGGGAAGTTTAATTTCATTTACACTATGCAGAAAACACTATTTTAAAATGTATTACTATAATGTATTACTTGTCTTGTTAGAGAATACAATTTAGTGGCTCAAAGATTCTTTTTGTCCTTACTCAAACCTATAGACAAAATTGACAGCAGCGAAAGGAGAAAGTTGCTTTCTAAATGATTAAATTGTTTGGAAACGTACCTTGTAAGAAGCTTCTATATTGATTTATGTACACTTACGGAAACTATTATTGACGAGTATTTCATACATAACACAATAAATACTGTTTTTTAAAGGTAATCTAAAATAAAAACGCAAAATAGCGCCAATCATACAATCACAATCAAATCATAGACAGTCAGTTACTTTTTTTTTTACATCGGGTCGTGGCTTTTGTGCGCGGAGGTATAATATTTCTCAGCCTATGATATAAAATATCTATGGTTCAAGTTTAAAAATAATTTAGATTTATAAATAATTATATATATAGGTATACACGGTTTAATCGACGTAAAATTTTATTATCAATATGATGTTTTGACACACATAGGTTACCCACAAGTTATTTTCAGCGGGAACTTTCAATTCAATGGACAGTCGGCACTAGACGTTTCATTCTAGAATTTCATCTAAACCTTCGTTAGTTTGTAGTTTACTTTTTGCCTGAATGAAACAATTTGGCTTGATCTAGGCTAGAGATTGTCCAGAAGAGTTTTGGAGCAACTTTGAAATTTAACCGACGCAATAGATATCTAGATAGGAAGATATATGTACTTGCGAGGTATTTTCTTCTCTGTGATGTACGAGTTTATTTAATGCTATAGTTAATTAAGTATTATACCAGTATATTTCTGGTTCTCAGACAACTTATATCAGATTTATCCTCTGGGTTATCTTCTTCTTATGAAGTAGGTGGTTACATATTACCATCAGAAAAGTACCCATTTAAAGTTTATCCTATAAAAGTCCAATGAGCTTGGTTTCTAGAGTTTGGGGGCGTTGCCTGTCACGATGGATGTCGCCTATCTATACTATGCTTCATTTTTTTCTGGTTTCCATGGGAATAAACAAAATGTTTAGTTGTTTATGACTGTCACATCGATTAACTCCTTAGATTGACTCAAATGCTCAAAACAGTTGTGAATTGTGTAGAGCATTATATTTTCCATTTATGTACGAAACAGTATATTAATATTTTAAAATGCCCTTGACGGTTAACATTGAGAAACGTTTGAATCGTAGACCCATCTCGAGGACATTGCCAGCATTAGATATATTGCAGCGAAATATCAAGACAGTACCTACATACTACGCTAAGTAATAACTAGCATTATATTTATATATTTAAACCTTAAATGAAACCTTTAATGATAAAAATTTATAGTAGATATATACCTACTCAGTCAGTGAACTGTAGACGCAAACACAACTGTAGCGCTTTGGTAAATGTAGGTATCTATCGTTTAGATTCCCTTGTCCGATGATTAAGTACCTTCCTACCCTTTCCAATGTACTTATTTAAGTACTTAAGAGGTTTCCGATACTCGGGGACACCATACTCCCAACTTCTTAATTCCGAATATTTCCTAGTGGAAAATAATCCTTTACTTGAATTAAGCCATCGCGTCGGTCGGTCCTGCTGCATGTCATCTTTCTCCGGTCATGTTTGCTTGGTTAATTTTTGAGACCATTTAAAATCTGAATTGCTGTAGGTAGCTAACCTAACCTAACTGTTTCATAATCAATTTCAGACATCCGCGAGAGATTCCCTTTCATATACCGCACAAAAAATTGCTGGAAAAAATTGAATATGTGAAAAAGGAGCCTGAGCCTCTGGTATGCTACGCACATTTTATTTTATTTTTGAAATAGGTTGATTAAATTCATCATTGTAACAATGATTGAGGGTCGGTAGCACTAATTGCTTGTTCCTTGCAGACGGGATTTAGAGCCGCGCAGGAGGAAAGGTTCAAAAACGAAAGAAAACCAGGACTTTTAGCACCTATAGAAGACCCGGGTAGGTGCACCCACCCATTAAGTAAATGAAGATCTCTTTTGATGAGAACTTTATTATCTATTAACAAAAATGGCTTTACAGACTTATAATCATTAATACAATACAACTTTCATATGACTTTTCATGAAACGGTCGCGAATCAAATTTTAATCAACATACAACCGGACACTGAATTACCAAAAACTTAAGAAAATTTGAATTTCGCGGGCTAGCCTGACGCATCCACCTTAAAGTGTTTCTTTTTATGCTGCTACCTCAGTGTGGATGCGGATTAATATGACATAATATTATTATATAAAATTTTGTTTCATGTAGTTGCTAAAAAGAAAAGGAAACTTGTTATTCAAGATTCCCAAGAAAAGTTAGCTGAAAAGTATCAAACCAAAGACCCTCTAAAAGTGAAGCCACCGGTGGCGTCCCAAACAGATGTGATCAACCACGTGAGAAGTAACCCATCAGTTGGCTTCCTATACATGGTTTATGCCGTCCATCCTCAGAATGTCTATTTTACTCCTTATTATCTTAAGTGAGTATAACGCTACCTTTTTTGATATTAAGTATTTACCTACTCCTATAGAATTTGTTACACAGTTCACGGATTGAACTGTTGAACGGATTTTGATAACACGTTACACACCATGCCCTGATTGAGCACATAAGATACTTATCTACTTTTTCGCGGGATCGGGATCCGGAGTAGGACGAGGTGACCTGTACGGCGACGGTCCGCAGATATTTCTCGTTTTCCTAGCAGCCGGTACTGTGGGCTAAGGGTCCTTACATAAAGAAGCAGGTTTCCGGTACGGGCGGGTCGGTACTGATCGGTGCAGGTATTAATTTCTACGTTATGTTATGCGCTCACTTATAAAGAGGTTTAAACTTGTCGGTGCCTACTACCTGGAACGAGTCATACGGGTTCAATTTATATGGTCAATACGGGACCGACACCGACCCGCACAGATTTTTCTGTACGAGAAACCTGCTTCTTTATACATATAAGCACCCTATGGCATTAATACTTACGCGGGCATTAAGTAGGTATGTATATGATAAGTACGTGTTATGAGTCGTACCTACAGCAGGTTTAAATGCCTAAGCCAGGTCTTCTAATATGGTAAAGTCAGAATATTCCAACTAGAATCGGTCTGTGAACCACAGAACATTTACCTAGGTGCTGCATTGGCTTATTGAAGTCTGATAAATGCAGTAAAAGCCGTGAAAGATAAGGAATTCAAATAACACTAGTTTATCTTTATTTGCAAAATTGTGGGGTTGTAGGATGTATCACGTCGGTGTCTTTTGTTTGTTTGATTTACTTTTTTTGTCACCGACTTCTGAAGCTAAAGTAATTTTTCACTTTTCTGTGTTTTTTAAGTCGGTTTTATTTTTTGCAAAAAAGATTTTTTATTTTTCCATTATTAGTTGTAATATCCTATACAAATATTTGCTATACATTTATTTTACATTGTCAACAATACATTTCATGGTAATAGACTTATCCCCAATAAAATGGAAGTTAATATACCTAACTGTCGCAATCTGGGTGTACTGTACGCATCTGCGTAACCCTCGGAGCATACAGCCGTTATGTTATGATATTGTGTAAACAATAAACATCACAGCGATTGCAGCAATCACGACAGATTTGCTGTCTACTATTGAAGAGTTTCGTTGTATAAACTCCGAAGATCAGCTTCACCTTTAAACTGGACCACCGCGGAATAATATTCCTACAAATAAAAAAAAATCGTCAAATTAGGTTCACAATTGTCGAAGATATCGAAAATATAAAATTTGGAGAGATCCCTCGATTTCTCCAGGATCCCATCATTAGATCTTGATCTGATGACCATGGGACCACATGGAAAGTATACCTACTGTTTTAAACAATGGCATTGCCCATAAAATTTGAGGGTTTCTCTTAATTTTACTGGGATTCCATCATCTGATCCTGACTTATACCTTCCATCATCAGCTCAGCAACATGAGATGATGATTACCAGGCACAAATATCTGAATTGCGTTAGAGAGTATATGAAAAACATTGTATGTGCCTATAAAATTTGAGGGTTGCCCTCGATTTCCCTGGGATTCCATCATCAGATTTTGATTTGGTGACAATGGGACTACCTCAGGAGTATAGGCTTTCGAATAAAAAAAGAATTATGAAAATCGGTCTACAATTGGCGGAGAAACCGGTGAACATTGGTACATGAAAAAAAAAAACATTCAGTCGAACATAAAAACTCCTCCTCTTTTTTAAGTCGGTTAAAAATTGTCAAAGGAGTTTTGGTGAAACATTAGTGAACCGTTAACAATACATGCCATGGTAATAGGCTTATCCCCAATAAAATGGAACTTAACATACCTAAGTGTTGAAATGTGGGTGTACTGTAGACTGTACACATCTCAGATTATTCAGGCGTAATGTTATTTTATGATGTTGTGTAAACAATGAATATCCAAGCGATTGCAGCCGTCGCGACAGATTTGCTGTCTATTATTAAAGAGTTCCATTGCAAATCTCCGAAGATCAGCATCAGATCTTCACCAAATTTAAATGGGACCACCGCGCAATAATGTTCTTCCAAACAAAAAAAGAATTATCAAAATCGGTTCACAATAATTGGCGAAGATATCGCTGAACATAAACACAAAAAAAAAAAATTAGTCGACTTGATAACCTCCTCTTTTTGGAAGTCGTTTAAAAATAGTTATGCACTCATGATAGAGACATTTTTTAAAATGTATCTTGTTTAACAAAACGGTATCATTATTTTTGTTGGGTCTGTTAGTCTTTGTTTAGTGTAACTGTCACGTTTGAGTCTACAGAATTCACTATGCTTCCTTACAAATACCGATACCTCAGACACATACATGTCTATCAAGGTCAGTAATTTAAGTTTTTTGAATATAGACCTGCAAGATTCCGGTGGACCGACACCGCAAATAGCTCTGACACTCATCTTTTTGTACAATAAATGCCATAAACATATTCTGTTGGATTGCCCCAAATTATAAGTCCGTATCTTAAAATTTACTCAACGTATCCACTATAAGCTAAGCGATCAGTTTTTTGTCGCATAAAATACGAAGTTTTCTTAGTGCGTAGGTACAAAAAATGGAAATGTGTTGTTTCCAGTTTCAAAATGTATCTTCAGTTATACCTAAGAACTTTGTACTTTGTGTTTCTTAAATAATCTTGGTTTTTATTTCTTGTCTGTTGGTGTCACAGCCATTTTGCTCCGAGATTGTTACCACCACACAGATGAAATAGAGATAGTTTTTTTATTACTTGTTGAAATTAATCATCTAATTATTATCTAGGTACTAACTAAGCACATAATCGGTTTTCCAGAGTCGTACCGTATGAGCACATCGACAAACATAATTTTTTTACAATTAGCCAATGCGGAGTGACACACTATTCTAACGAGATGGTCTTCACAAAACTTCCAAGTTGGGAACAGGAGTATAACATATTTGTTAAACTTACAGATGTAAGAATGTTGAAATTGATTTTTAAAAAGTTAATGTGCCTTAGGCACATTACTTAGGCACATTAACTTTTTTCTAAGTTTATATGCTTACGTTTCCAGATCAAGTTCTTCAAGGAATATAGATATTGGAAAGCGTTTTATGTGTGGAGGAAATCTATATTGTTCAGAAAATATACGAAAATTCGTAACAGGTTGGCAAAGAACCTTTTCATTTTGACGCCAATCTTAGGCAAGGCTTTGCTAAGTATGCAAGCGATGTGCTGTGAAATGTACATGAAAACATTTGTTGATGTGAGCAGAGACATGGATACTGCATTTTTCTACTTCATTGAAGATCAGGTAACGGATACGAATAGAAATTTTCTGTTGATTCATTTAGTAGTCGATAGTAATAGGGTAGGTAACAAAAACACGAGTATTATTAACATTTTGACCGCCATAGGTGACAAGCAAGCGCGTGCCCTGTACGCCAAACGACATAAATATGTGACAAAATATTAGGTGAAATTGTGGCTTGGCGTGGAGGTAACGCGCGTGCGTTTAAGGCTGTCAAAAGGTTAATGGGGCGGTTTTAGAAAAACTCGGTTTGGAGTAAAGTTCTAGGTACCTACCTAATTTTACTATAATTCTACCTACCTAAAAAATTTGGACGTAGTTAAGCGAAAAGGTCTAATATACAACATGACACAACAAAAATTACTTAGGTGCACCAAAGTGATGCTAAATATCGATACTAAGCCACATGTACATACGGGTTGGTTCTAATGTTGGTAAAAAATATAACCTTTGGTTTTTGCTTTGATCTTGTTACTGACTGATAGCATCGATATTTAGCGCCAGTTTGGTGCACGTAAATAATTTTTGACCATGAGGTAGATTGGATCCTTTTCGTTTAATACGTCCAATTTATAAATAAATAGTAGGTAGTAGCCCTGTACAATGAACTACAATGATTGACGATTCCTTTATTTCCGTTCCGGGAATAGGTTTCAAAGTAAAATACTATTTATGTTACAGATGAAACGTATAGAATACGTTAGAGACAGGCTGTTAGAGTATCGCACCGTTGTTATGGACGTACTCACCCAATCATGTCACTCGGCTCTGTACCAACAGGGGTTTGTGTATGACGACAGAAATATTCCGCCCTTCCAAGTTATTAGAGGAAAACCTACAGGAGGCATGTCTTACACAGAGAAAGCGAACAAGAGAAAATATTGCGAAAGATTAGCATGGTATTTTTTTTTTCGAATTTCAAACTAGTATAATACAAGATGTAAACGAACCCTTCACGAAGCCGCAACCAAGCATTCTGTACATCAAACTAAGTAACTCTACGCAAAAATATTGCAGGGAAACGATTCTTTTTTGGGGTGAATAATATCGTTTTACGGTAGGACTCAATGTAACGCACTCAAAACACTGTGCTCATGGATGCATTGAATAGTACGGGGGTCGTGGAGGACTTTTACTAGCAGTTAACTGATATTATAAGGTCTAAAATTGGCAATTTTTTTTTAGAATAAGAATTAGGGTTCCGTGCAAAAAAATTATAACCCTTAAAATTAGTACATACAAAAGGAAAGTCATATTTTTTTTTATAATAACTTCACCCTAACGAAGGTCGCGGGCAGCAGCTAGTAGGTTCATACGGAGAAACAATTTTTTGATCTGGGTAGAAATCTGTTTTCAAAAGACAATCGGGCTAATTCAAATGCGTTGGCGGGCCACATTGTGACCCGTGGGCCTGGGGTTGAGCAGCCTTGATCTAGACCATACCTGGGAACCTTCTAGACTCGAGAACAAAAAATAATATCGCAATGGGTAGGACAAGTACCTTTCGGATTCGTTAAGGGTATTTTTACTCCCAGTATGTATACACCGTGACTTTTTAGTCGTCTTACAACGGCAGCCCGCTTCATGTATTCAATGAATACTATACATTAAAAAAAAAATAGGTATTTATGACATTTTAATAATTTAAAAATAAAAATATTATTAAAATTATGACGCATGACGTAGTTGATTGGTTGATAATTTTATTCTAATTTTTTATTATTATTTTTCTTTGTACCTATTACGGAAGATAAAAAGAAAAAACCCGCCTATTTTATGTCGAGTACATTAAGTGGACGACTTTTATAAGACGACAAAAAAGTCAGGGTTAAATAATTAAAATCTATAGAATAATCTTCTTTTTTGTTTTTAGTGTGTACATAAATTGTTTAATAAATAAAAAAAAAAAAAATAATATATGCTTGCAGTTTTATAAAGTTAGCAGATTATATGACTAACTACATGTTGCACCGACTGACAAAAAGGTCAAATTATATGATGGCCAATTTGCTTCGAACTCATCTCGAGTTTACTCCCTCCGTTGAAGATCTGAATGGTAAGGACATGGAAACCGTGGTAGAAAAGCTGCCTCGTGTGACGGAAACTTGTAAGGTACTGAAATTTTGAATTTCTAACTGACAAACTCAGGAGCGCAGAACCTAACTATAGTGTGACCTGCGTGCATCCATTTTTTTTTTTTTTTGGATGGGAAATCATCAAATGACCTCCCCCACTCTGGGCGGAGCGGAGGGGAGTGTCAGACTTGTACTGACTAAAACCCATCCATGTTCCTTCTTTGCCCTTTATGTTCCAGGGCCACGGTATCTCTTTCGAACAGTCCCGCAGCCCTGAGAGAGCCCTTCTGCCAAGTTTTCAAGCTAGTTTCCAAGTTGTAGCTTTCAAAACCAACAAGTTCATGCACTTGATTTTGCTGACAAATCATTGTTATAGGAAACATGATTATCTTTTAGGCTGTACATTTTTAGGCTCATAAATCTAGTTTAAACAAATTCACTACCGTTATGCACGCTGTTGTTGCTGTAAATTAACCAATCAATTATTTAATCTATCAGCATATCTTGCCACATATCAACAAAAGAAGTGGTCTTCATCAACGTTGTTTTAATGACAGTATTACAATTCATATGCCATGTTCAATGTAACTATTGTTATTATTTTACGTGACATCTCTAATTGCAGCGGTGATAACTGATCATTCTGTTTTGGTTTTGCAGTGGGCTTTATTCCAGGTCGATGCTTACATAGTAGAGTCTGGTGAAATGATACTAAATCCCAGTGAGGCTGTAGTGTCATCGCACATTGAAAAAATTGTAGCATATTGGGAGGAGTACGTGCGCAATTTTCACAACTTCCTACACGATGAATCGTTGCTAATATTTGTGCAGCCCACAATAATGGGAAAACCAGTTGATTGGTCCGCAGGACAGGCACCCAATTTATATTTCTTGATGAACCAGGATGTAAAAATGTTAGCAGATATTGATTTCATACCCTATGCATTTCATTTTGCCTACGAAAGCGTGTGGAAATTCTTGGACCGTTTCCAATCGTTCAGGGATAGCTTTCGTGACTCTTGTGCAATGGATGTTGACGTAATTAAAAACGAAAGAGATGTATTAAAGTTCAGGCAACTATGTGATATGTTTGTAAATCAAATGCAATCGATAGAAGACATCGTGAGCTATCAACCCCTGGGCTTGTTGTTTTTGTGCCTACTCCCCTTCCAAGAGTTGTTTAGACCGCAGCCCAGAAAACTATTTGACATTGTGGCAAATATAACACCTGAGTAAGTAACTTTATTGTACACTAGCTTTTGCTCGCGGCTTCGGTCGCTTTAGGGTTGGAAATTATCCAATTGGGACGTTTTTAATATAGCCTTTGGCTCTCATAATGTAGCTTCTCATTGAAGAGTTATGTAGAATCGGATCAGTAGTCTCGAAGATATCCCCTGCATTCAAACTTATAATAATTATTTATTTATTTAGACACATTTTGATGACAAAACAAAGATAGTAAAAAATAAAACAGATATTGTGCAATAAAGTAGTGTTAGATCCAACACTATCCTGTATCGTGGGATCTATTTATTTCTGCGTTTATGACACATAATAAGTGCACTAGTGAGTAGTTCAGTAATCGTTTGGTTACTTAGTCTTAATAATATTTAAACTTACTTAACTAAAGGAAACATGCAAAATTGCAATTATAAGGTTTCTGTAGAGTGTATTTGTATATACTTATGTTTGTGTTAAATGGATGTGTTAGTGGGATGTCTTACGCCTGGGTCAGTATCCGCGAGGAATTTATAGTATGGGGGTAAGGAGAACTTCAGTCCGTGCATAGTTCTGAGCTAATAGCCACTTAATAACTTCTATTTTACAAGTTCATAATGTATCTTGGAGCTCTTTGGGCGAATTTAATACGAGTAGTGGGTCAGTGGGAGCTTCTTCTGTCTGCACGACCTAGTAGATTTGGATTGGGTTTGGGGTGTTTATCGGTGGAAGCGTAGTAAGACAGAAAAAATGAAAAACTGTCTTATTCTAAGAACATCACATTCTTGATACAGCCTATTAGTGGGATACCGATGGGCTCTTCCATCCGCATCCCTTTAAGCTCTCTATCTCAAAAAATTGTAGAGCATAAAATTTGCAACAAATTGTGTGTTGAAAAATTTTTCATATACCCTATATGAAAAATTTTTCAACACACAATTTGTTGCAAATTTTATGCTCTACAATTTTTATAATGCAAGTTAACATCATTAGAGCTATAGAAACCGAGATAATCGCGAAAAACTGACTTTTGTGACGTTTGACCTTGAATAACTTACGACGCAGACACGAGATTTTATGAGACTTTTGAGACAACTTTTAGGACATCAAAATGAAGGTGTATACGAGTTTACAGCTTATTATTTCTCATTCCGAGGTGAATCCCTAATATGACTGGACTACTAGGCGTTTCGATATTTTAAATGTGTTTTGTCTTACTTGCATTCAACGTAAGAAGGTTTTGCTGCAGTCATTTCATCACCTTAGCTAGGCCTTTCTGAGTAGCATTAACGACCCCAGCCCAATCATGGTTATGGAATAAGATAGCCGTGTCATCCGTGAAAGTGAGAATCTTTGCATTGTCTATTCGAAGGTTGCAGAGATCATTGATGTAGGCCAAGAACAGAGTTGGTCCGAGCACGCTTCCCTGGGGAACGTCAAAATGGATATCAAAATACTTGCTAGTTTCTTCGCCTTTATATTTAATTCTTTGCTGTCAGTTTGATAGGTAGGAGTGAAACCAGTGTTGTGCTAAACCCCGTATTCCTATTAACTCTAGCTTCTGCAGAAGTATCGGCCGAGACACAGTGTCGTATGCCTTAGTCATATCTATGAACACACCAATGTATTTTTTTGCCAGAATCTACCTTTTCAATGATGTGGAAACTAACAAACTTTACATTTACATTTTCTATTCTACTATCTAGAATATGTATCTATATTGATTGAATTACTCGGGACAGGAAAAAGAAATAGTCTTTGGATATTTTAGCTTTGACAGAGGGTTCTCTTATAATGGAAATGTAGGTCGAAAGGACAGGCGCCTGCATTATTATAATTTTAATAATTATTTGCATCATCTGCAGAATCGGACACGCTTGCATTGAAGAAATTGTTGGAGGAATTGAAAACATCAGCGGCGATATAACAAAGGAACCTCAAACTGCTGCAGAACTGGTAGCATTTAACTTTTTGATGGATGGGCTCGAATCGCGAGTAGCTTATTTGGAAGAAAGGCTGGAATATCTTCGGGAGCTTTATGATTTGATGGGAGAATTCAACATACCAATTTCACCTGATGACATGACTGACTTTCTAGGTACGTACGTATTATACATTACCTTGCTCGTGACTGTACACACAGTGTTTTACTAAAACTCGATCAACATAATTTTAGCAGAGTGCAATTAGACAAAAAATACTCAAAAGGTGGAACGAAGTTTTTAGTGGTCGGATTTTCATGGGACTTTTTTATAGTGTTTCTAGAGCAGTGGAGAAGAAAGTTTTAAAAATAATTTTGCCGCCGGCGACTTTTTTTTTGGATCTCATTTGGGATGTTTTTTTTTCGTTTATGAATATCTTTAAATTCGACGAATTCATATTGTGACAATAGTGTGACCTGCGTGCATCCATTAAATGCCAATTTGGTCTGTTTCTTTGTTCATTGTTGTTGATGTAATGCATATTACAAGTAGTTTTTGAAAATTTCTTATTTTAACCCCCGACGCTAAAAGAGCGGGGGGGTGATGTAAGTTTGACCGCAATGTGTGTGTGTCTGTCTCTGGCACCGTAGCTCTTAAACGAGTGAACCAATTTGGATGCAGTGTATTTTTATTTGAAAGCTAGTTTCTTGGCAATGGTTCTTAGATACGTTTTATCAAAATCAGTTCAGCCATTTTAGACATGGGGGTGAAAGTTGTGATGAATAATTGAATATTTTAAAATATACAAAAGAGGGGTATCAAACGAAAGCGCATGATGTGTATATTAGAATTAGACATGTTTTATCGAAACCGGCTCAGCCAATTTATTGACTTTTCATATGTTTATTGGTTTTTTTTTGCGATGGGGGTTTTTTAAATTTTAAATTTAATGTTTTATGTTTTTAAATGTAAACCACCTTTTTTTAAAGTAATAATTTAAAAATCATTCTTCGTAGACTTACGAATTTACTATATGCCCAATACGTACGATTTTTTTTCAGATTAAAATATTTTACCAGTTAGCCAAAAAAGTCATTGAAAAACCTGATGTTTCGTGGTTACGTAAAAACGTATGTTTGATTATTATTTTTCATAATTTATGTTGGGTGGTTATCAAAAACAAATCGTAGACTTATTAAATTTATAGGTGTTTTATATCTGTGCATTAACAAAAATACCAGATACCTTATGGTAATAACCATAAGGTATCTGGTATTTTTATTGAAGAAAATTGCGTTGAAAAAAGTGGTACTTTCTGTTTTTAGACCGCGAAATTGATAGGAACTCTTAAGTCACCCATGAAAGTGTTTTTACATCCAGTTATCTGTGAGAAAGCATCAGTTACCAATTTCAAAAGAAGCCTTAGTCTTAAAATTCGATATTTTAAGTTTTTTTTTCTTTAAATATCATCATCATTCTCTTGTCCTTATCCCAATTCATTTGGGGTCGGCGCAGCATGTCTTTTTCTTCCATACTTCTCTATTACTCGTCATCTCGCCAGACACCTCCTTTCTTGCCATATCATTCTTTACACAGTTCATCCATCGTTACTTTGGTCTTCCTCTACTCATATACCCATCCACATTCATACTCAAAACTTTTTTTCTTTAAATAATTGAAGAAAATAGGTAATTTTCAAAACTACTTGATATGGACAATACGTTGACAACAATGAACAAAGAAACAGACCAAATTGGCATTTAAAGGATCCACGCAGGTCACAGTATTTTGCCACAATATGAATTCGTCAAATTTAAAGACATTTAAAAAAAAATATATTCCAAGGGAAATTAAAAAAAAAGTCGTGAGCATCGAAATCTTTTTTTAACTTTTCCACTCCTCTAGGAACTCAATAAAAAATCCCCTTGAAAGTCCGAGCATGAGCATGAACATGGGATCCGCTGGATGCGAGACGCACGGGACCGGTCAATGTGGCGACACTTGGGGGAGGCCTATGTCCAGCAGTGGACGTCTTTCGGCTGAAATGATGATGATTATGAAAGTCCGAGCACTGTAAACTTCGTTCCACCTCCGTATCTAAAAGCACTCGACTATATTATATGCTGGGCGTGGTGTTATAGAAACTTCATCTTCGTAGTTCCCTCACTGCTGAGGATCGCGATCGTTTCATAGAAACACTAACATTTAAAGTTACAAATATACTCAAATTTGTCTTGTTCTAACACTTCTGATTAAGAAAAAAGGTTTGCAAAATTTCCCTTTTAAGCCATTATTAATTATAACCAGCCATTTTGTACGCTTCATTTTGTTACCTATGTTTCCTATGGTTGGCCTCATTAGGTTTGAGTGTGGGTTTGGGAACTCTGCGAACGGATGTGGACGCAATACTTGAAACTCGCAGCAAGCTAGCGGGAATGTTCGCAAGCCAGATCGGCAAGGATATAATGCAACTCATGGTCGACGTCAACAAACTAAGGGATGAAGTTTTGGTAATTATATGATAGAATTTTAAACTACGAGTACACTAGCAATTAAAAATTATAGTTTTCATTAACCACTTCTACGCCAACAGAGTGGAGAGTTTGGAACTCTGAAGCTTCTTTTCATTGTGGTCTTTTTTACCAGGAATGTTACTTAGGATTGGTGCAGAATGTTTTTCTCTTTCATTCTATCAACCACCACTCTATCATTCACTGCCTTTTCATTCACGTCATGCCTCAATCAGTCCATCCATCTTTTTTCTATTTCTTCCTTTAAGATGAAGGGTTGAATGTTATGACCTGTCGTCATTTTATCCAACCTGAGTTGATCTAGTACTATACCTTTCCGTCGGTATACTTCACCATCCCCTTATTTATGTAACTATCCAAGATTCGATTTTGTAAAGGAATAAGTGAATCTGAACTTTTACATCACAGTCGAATGCTCTCGGTAAGGGAGCGCCTTTACTCATGTGACCGGGCATTATGGAAGTCAGAAACCGATCGTAATGGCATTTTGACAAGGTCTAGATTCATCAGTGCATATTGTGTCACTTATTAATAATTGGAATTTTATGAATTTAACTTAGGTAATCTTTATTTACTTTAATCTTTTAATGTTTATCATATTTTAGCAACCGTGGCTGTACGATCAAAATTCTGATATGGAGAAAGTATTGGAGGCCTTGCAGGAGTTGCAGAATAAACTTATTGCATGTTCTGCAAGGGAAAAGCAAATACGAGAGTGGCAGAAGATATTTAAGGTAAATAAGTAAGAAGTTGAAACGAAAATTAATCTGAAAGGAAAATTATATCATAACATCATCACTATACAATACAATGTTGCGTCAATATTTTGATGTCATTTTGTAGGTTGACTCAAATACTTCAGATTTAACATAAAGATATACGCAACATTGATAAAAAAAATCGATTAACGTATCGAAATGAAAGAAATTTAAACGAGATTACAAATCTATATATATGTAATAAAATTGTAACAGATGTATGTACATTAAAGATAAAGAAAAAAAAAAATTCGCGCTCTTCACGCAATAACTACTGCATGGATTAGAACGCAGTCTTCACCACTCTACTGCTACATGCTTAACTTAAAATATAGGCTACATTAGATATACTTTTGGACCCGATAGGTGGCGCTGTGCGAAGCAAGGACTACTTGTTAACATACTGTATAACATAATTACAGCTAGGATGTACCTCTAGTAAACCCACATTTCGCCAGTTATGTTAAATAAAAAAATATATCTGATAGAATTACTTTCTAGATACCACCGGCGCGATTCGAACAATTAGACGAAGCGATAAACGACGTCAGACTCAGACAGTTACTTTGGAAATCTTCTAAAGATTGGATGGACATGTTCCAGAGCTGGTAACCACTATCAAGAATTATGTAAGAGTATCTTATTTTGTTAATAAACTATTTGCACCTTAAGTTTGGTTTTTCAGGTTCGACGCTCCTTTCAACACGTTAGACGTCGATGAGATTCAGGCAACAACTATTAACTTTGGCAAGATATTTAATCAAATTGACAAAGGTATTCCACCGAACAAAATCCTGCCAAAATGTAAGCAAACTATAGATGTCATCAAGGACAAGGTTAGTACGGTTTGATTAAGGGTAATTTACAAGTGTCATTTTATTGCCCAAAACATTTACTGCCTACCAGGTAACAAAATCAACGAATGTGGAACTATGAGATGTTAGCAGCAGCGTTCGGGAAATCTATTGTATCGTTCAATTGTATATTTTTAGCTACCTGTGATGACATATCTCCGAAACCCAGCATTGAAACCACGGCACTGGGTTAAAATTGAAGATATTCTGAAAACACGCTTTTCACCTGATATACCAATGACGCTTAAAACGTTTGAGGACCTGCACGCTTTCCAACATGCTGAGGAGCTGATGGAGGTGGCGGGACAAGCTAGCTCGGAGGCTGGGCTGGAAGCGTTGCTGAAGAAGGTAAAACAATTTTTTTTTTAGTTTGCTCTCATGGACCTCAGAATTACTGACAACAACGTAATATTAGAAGTTTTAGGTCGGTCAAATAAGACTAATATTTTAAAACACTTGCTTAGGTTGAAGAATTGTGGGCAGCTTTAGAGTTACCTGTGATATTGCATAAAGATGCCAAAGACGTGTATGTGTTGGGTGGACTGGAAGAAATTCAGGCGTGTGTCGATGAGGCTAACATTCATATCAGCACCATACTCAGCTCCAGGAACTGTGGACCAATCAAGGGAAGGGTGGAGGAATGGGCGCGGAACTTGGAGTTGTTCTCTAAAACTTTGGTAAAGAATTATGATACTGTTGTTATTTAAAAATCATTCGCTATATTTTTTGAATTACGAATGTCAGGTATAAGCAATTGTGTATTACCAGTTAATGAGTTTTTGTTGAAGTATTTTCAAACATATTTTACTGATTGCTTATCATTTCTAAGTTATTCAGCATATTTCAATATGATTGAGAACTGGTTCAAAGTATTCATACAAAAATAATACGTACAATTTTACAATATTGTTATCGAGACTACATTTTACCATACAACTGTTTTTATACCCATATTCTCGACCTCATTAAAAGATGCTTGCTCATCAATGATGGTTCCTCATTTCCTCATTTGGAAAGTGGAAAAGTCGTATTTATGTTTCTATGCATTATATCAAGTTATGGAAGTCCAAATGTCAAAGAAATGCAACCCTGATGAGGTTTTTGTTTAATTTTTTTGTTGTTATGATGGAAGACCGTGCTACGCGTAAGCGGTACGCAGTCGTAGAAGGTCCACATTAAACTCCTTAGTATTTAGAGAAAAATACATGCGCAAATAAATTTATTTTAAATATAGACGTTGTAATGTTCGCTTTGAAATAGGTGGGAATGGGAATGATAAGGGAAGATATGATTGTTAAAATGTAATTATTTATTACAGGAAGAGTGGACTACTTGCCAACAAACTTGGATTTATTTGGAGGTTATATTCAGCGCACCTGATATTCAAAGGCAGTTGCCGAATGAAACGAGACTGTTCACGATTGTGGACAAGTCTTGGAAGGATATCATGCGCAAACTAGCTAAGGTAACGTGTCTATTGCTTATTTTTAACTATTCTAAGTTCAATTACCAATAATTTAACCCTAATTTTAAGGAAATTTTAAATATAATTTCTTAATGTAAACCATGGCGTCTAATATCGCGGCCGCGATCAATTAGCGTGCCAAATTCTATTTATTTCTTTCTTTCTTATCTTCAAACAAATCTGTTTGTAAAATATTATAAACCGAATAATGCAATATGATTAATATGCAGTAGCTGTTGCTACGCAGTGCTACGAAAGTGCTACGAGACTGCTACGAGAATGCTGGGACGCCATAGACGGCACGTTTTTGATCTTAGATAAATTTCACCTGATAAACACAAATACTGTTACATATTTTAATCATTTATGTAATATTTTAACGCATATTGAATGTTTGGTCCGATGCTGGAAATTACTTAAAAGTTTTAATCAGCGTTAATTTAACTATGCGTTAAATAAAATTCTATGTGTGACATAGCACCCTCGTAACATCGTGTTAATCATAACAATTGTAGTTTATTTTAATTTAATTGGCCCTAATTAATATCCATATTTACAAAGCGGAAAATACTGCCTGCATAAATATGCATTTGTAAAATTTATTTCAATATGGCCAAAGCTTCTATTAAATTTTCTACTAAATTAAATTTTTGTCGAGAAATTGCCTAACTAAAGGGAAGTTTGGCAACTGTCATTTTAGTCAAGTTAGTTTTTATTACATACCTTGCACTTGTAATTCCATTGTAACAGAACTTTCACTAGATATTTTTAAAGTAATTCAAGTTAGTCTTGTATCGCATAATTAATAATAACAATTTAATTGAACAGATTGAAAACAATAACCAAACTGTATCACCGTATACAGCCTGTATAGGTATAGTAAGGAGTAGACAAGAAATAAACTTTATTTAAGATATTTTTGCCTGCCATAAAAAAGACTAAGTGTGTTATGTTGTTCTGTACTTTATTTTTAAAGATCCTTTAACGGCCCGAACAAAAGCCGACCTTTTTGGTTATTGTAATGTCTTCTATGGATGAGGCAACAACAAAAAAAACTGACCGGTATTTTTTTATATTAATGAAAATGCTTTCTGCAGGTACCGTTGGCAATGCCAGCGGCGACTCAGCCTAACCTCTACGAAGAATTCGTGAAAAATAATGAGATGCTGGATCAAATCATGAAGTGTTTAGAGGCTTACCTAGAAACAAAACGAGTTGCATTCCCAAGATTCTTCTTTTTGTCCAATGATGAACTTTTGGAGATATTGGCCCAGGTAACACTGATTAATTGTCATGTTTTGATTATTAATGCAGTTGTTCTCAAGGCGTCATCTACACCTAAAGTTTTACGAATTGAAGTTTTACAAGAGGGAATGGGAAGCCGTCACCTCCTTCTGCGAAGCAGTCATGCTAGTGAAGGAGGTGGCGGGACGTGAGAGGGAAAGAACCTCACGTCCCAGCCGCCGCGGGAGACGCTTTGGGCGTCGGGGGTCACGTGGTGGCTCCCGGTCACCGTAGGCGCGGGCCTGTGGACGGCGAGTTATGGACCACCCCGCCGTCCGGCCGCCTTATGACGACAGGCCGTGTCGACGGCGCGTTCGTGTTCCACGCGCGCCTCAAAGAGATGTCAGCAACCACGTAGGGGTCCGCATGGGCCGATGCCTGCCAGGGCTGCGGGACTGTTCGAAAGAGATACCGTGGCCCTGGAACACAAAGGGCAAAGAAGGAACATGGATGGGTTTTAGTCAGTACAAGTCTGACACTCCCTTCCGCTCCGCCCAGAGTGGGGGGGTCATTTGATGATTTCCCATCAGAAAAAAAAAAAAAGTTTTACGAATTGTGCATTTTTTTACCGTTTACTGTGTGTGTGTTAGAATTTAAGTTTGAGCGTGTTGACCAGACTGTTCTTCTGTGACTGTGCCCAAGAGAACACTTGCTCATTCCACCATCTTCCTTCTTCCATCGGGAGTCCAGACGCACTGCAGGTTATCACCCATACCTTGTCGATGTTCCACACATTCGCACGAATCGCTTTGCTGCATCGTTTATTATGCGCACAGCCAAGGAGTGGAATTCCCTACCTGCGTCGGTGTTCCTAAGTTCATATGACCCCAAACTACCTATTTAAGTCGCGAGTTAATTATATAATAAGCTTCTTTTGGGTTAGCTCGTTCCATCGTCGACCTCATCTCTGTCCTCAGGACTAGATTGAGGTCAAGAGTAGGCCCATTTAATAAAAAAAAACCTAAGCTAGGCAATTGTGAGTGCTTATTCAATCAAGCCGAAAATACAATAGAAATATTGCGCAGGCTCATTTTGTAAAGGCCGGCTTACAGTTTTCTGAATCTAACATGGTAGACTGGACACAGCAGTTTTATAGTTTTATCTATGAATAATCAAAAAAGATAGTCGAAATGAACTACCCCTGTTTTATTGCCCTTAATGATCTAAGCAATGACTATTATCATGTATTCAGACACGAAACCCACACGCTGTACAGCCACATTTGCGCAAATGTTTCGATGCCATTGCTAAATTAGAATTTGGCGTGAAATTTCCCGAATCGGAAATGGAAGTAACCGAGGAGGGTAATCTGGTGGAACGAGAGATGTCCTTCCAAACAAGGGATATGCTACAAGCGAAACTGGCTAAGACAGCGAAACCCGAGGACTTGACGACTGACATAATCGCGATGCTGTCTCCTGAAGGAGAGAGGATTAATTTAGGAAAGGTAACCATTCAAATAATTATACCTTTAAAATCTACTGTTTTAACTTATAAAAGAAACCGTCATGTTTTTTGTTTTTTTTACTTCCTTTTAACACCTCAAGGGACTCAACAAAAAAAGTACCATGAAAATCCTTCATTCCACTTTTTTTGTCTAATTGTACTCGGCTATGTCTACAAATATTTGATTATGTTGCCGATTTACAGCGATATTGGCACAGCATAGCAACGTAATCTAAATTTGTGTGTATTTGGGAGCACCTTAACGTCATAAAAGGGAACCCAAATATAAAACCCTAACTTCAGAAGTAGGGGGAAGCTACTTTGGGTACCTAAATAAACCGTTATCAAAGAAATTATCGCTTATTATATGTTTTGAACATGACAGGGTCTCAAAGCGCGCGGTAATGTTGAGGACTGGCTTGGCAAGGTAGAGGACGCCATGTTCGCGTCTGTTAAGAGATGTATGAAATATTCGATAAAGGATTTCCAGGCCATCCCACGTGTGGAATGGGTTCGGGGCCACCCTAATCAGGTAAATATACTTTTGAGTAATTTGTAACTTTTTTATAATCATAATAAGCCCTTTTCCCCCTGTGAGAGTGAGAGGGAGTGAGTTATCCCCTAAGCTGGCACAGCGTAGGTTGGAGGATGTCAATTTCCTAAAGATGTTTTTCTTCTCCGTTTGAAATGAATGAAAATGACAATGGCGTTTATTCGTGGTGACCTCCTAAGCATTACAAAAAGTGTTCCTTCTGCCAAACTGTAAAGCAGTTTAGTCGTAGGTACTTTTCCATCAATAACAAGAATAAACATTAACTATAACTAAACACAAAAATTTTACAATATCACAAAGGCTGACTAGTAGTGAATTGAAACGCCTCTATGCAATTCAAAATGCTATCAGCATTAGCTAATAACATCCTACACTGCGCAACGGCTCTTCAATTCACACCGGCGAAGCCGCGAACATAAGCTAGTATGTCATAATCTATGAAACTCCATTTATGAAGCTTTGACAAAAAACGTTAAAAAGAAATTTCCCCATTTTATTTTTAAAAGACATTTTTGTGGTACAGCTACTTTCTAAGTCGACTGGTATGTCATTAAAAATTGTTGGGACTAGGCATTTTCTACAATTTTGTCCATAATAATCCAAGTGGGTACTACAAAAACTTCTAATGAGTTTATTCCTTTGAGGTCTTATGTTTATCGTCTTGATTTGAAACTCATTCTTACTATAATGTTCTACAGTCAATAACAACACCACCTTACGCTGAACCGGCAAAATCTTACATTCTAAGAATAATTATTCGTAAACAATACTTTTACAACGTTTTTTTTTTGTATTTATTTACTAATAGTTTCATAAATCTGATTTGTAATAATTTTATTTTATCTAAATATGTTTTAAAT
This sequence comes from Noctua janthe, assembly GCA_910589295.1. Lineage (NCBI taxonomy): Eukaryota > Metazoa > Arthropoda > Insecta > Lepidoptera > Noctuidae > Noctua > Noctua janthe. The sequence continues at coordinate 13,615,974 of OU342552.1, forward strand.
GTATTACTATAGCATTCCAGCAGAGATGTTATGGCTATGATATTTCGGATACGGTTATGGATATGTAATTATTTCGGATTATTCATCAGTTTTGGATAGTTTCGGTTACGGATATTAGATTGAAGTAAAATATAAACACAAATAGTATGTAATAATTTGGTTACATTTATAGGTTTTATCTAGTCTAGGTTCATCATCATCTGCCTAGCTTTTTCCCAACTATGTTGGGGTCGGCTTCCAGTCTAACCGGATGCAGCTGAATACCAGTATTTTACATGGAGCGACTGCCTATCTGACCTCCACAACCCAGTTAGTACTGGGTAATACGATACCCCTTGATAAGACTGGTTGTCAGATTTTTTGGACCACTGACTACCTAACGACTGTCAAAGATCTACAAATGACACCCGGGACCAACGGCTTAACGTGCTTTCCGAGGCACGGAGGAAACTCGGTATGTAATGGGTGGTCACCCATCCACAGACCAACCTAGGCAAGCACGGCTTAACCTAAAGATCGATCCGAGCGGCTGTTATTATTTAGCCAAGAGCTCCTCCCCTTTATCTAGTCTAGGTTATCATTTGGTATTATAATCAGTCAAACAGGTAAGTATGAAAGTTATGACCAGAAACAACAAACAAACTTCAAGAATCACGTGGCGCGCGAGTGGTGAAACCAAAACCTGTTGAAACATAACGTTTTATTTAGACTCCGCCCTTATAAAACTATCCGAAACTTGTGAAACGAATGCGGTTACGGTTACGGATATATTTTTATTTCGGTTATCCGATAGCTTCGGTTACGGTTACGGTGCTCCATAACATCCCTGCATTTTAGTCCATACGAAGGTAGCGAGTCCACCAGCGCATAGTAGACTGTAAACAAAGTATCCAGTACAAAACTAAGGAGGTGGAACATTACAAACACTAATCTGAGTTTGTCACAAAGGTGTATTATCTGTGTTTTCCTCGAGAAACTGTTATCTAAACCCAAGTACCCACCACCTCAATACATGCACACGCACAATTCGTCGCGTCGTCATCGTGCAGGCACTCATACCTATGCCCCACCACGCGCGGCGGACGTTCACAGTTTTTGAGATAAGGAGACCGTATACACATACACTTAGTTTTACTAATATTTATTATGATCCCATTGTCATGAACCCATTTAATTATACTAGCGAAATCATCTTGGATATTCCTTTCAATTACATCTATTTGTTTATCTGCATACACTAAACAAGTTTCGAACCACCATGTCCGACGGGACCAAACACGAAACTGGTTGGCACACCGCATCAGAGGTGGGTGTTGAATTTTCAATAAACGGTTTTTTTTAACGAGTTTTCATTCGTCAACGTGTTAACTGTTATTCATTAATGAAAAAACAGGTTGAAAATATTAACTGTCAATTAACATCAACGCACTCAATGCATTATTTCAATATTATTTTATTAATTTCTGAGAATTTAGTCTCCTTCGGAAATATTCGTTAAGTACGCCTGGATCTTTCGCCAGTCCTAACTGGCTGGGTAAAGCATGGAAAAAGTACGAAGGAAAGGTCATTCCAGTTCAAAAAAATAAAGTAATCTAAATTTTTATCAAATCAATAGTCTTTAATTTATTCTGCAACAAAATTTCATTGATTAAAAACGTTGACATATTAAAGTGACGATTACCGCTAACGATTGAAGTTTTAAAACCTGTTATTTATATAAACAGCTTTTTTAACCCGTTGACCATTTATGATTAACAGTTAAATTACATTAACAAAAAAACCGTCAATGACCCATGCCTACAGGGCAAAGGCCTCCCTTCCCTCTTTGCACTTATCCCTATCCAGTGCTCGCCCATCTTTCTGAAAAGAGTCGAGTTCGTCCCGCCATCTCCTTCTGGGCCTGCCGCGTTGCCGTTTGCTGCTGTTTGGGACCCATTGTGTTATTACTTTAGCCCATAGCTCCTCCGGCATGCGGCAGATTTGGCCAGCCCAGTTCCATTTAAGCTTGGCAGCCGTGTGACTTTCATCGGCTATTTGTGTTTCGGAACGCAGTATCGAGTCAAATAATAAGAAAAAATAATGTGAATAATGTGTATAATAATTGTTTATTAAAAAAATACATATAGATGCAGTGCACAGCATATTACAATGAATGGCTGGAATAATTATAAAATGTGTATAGCTGACGTGTACTGAAAATTTATAATCAAAAATTTCCTGAACGTGATTACTTTTAACAAAGAAACTACCTACTGTTATCGTGCTAAAAATCGTGCAAAAAAATATAGTAAGAAAACGGTTTCTATTTTGACCCATTGCGATAAAATTCACACTCATTTTGAGTAGTACTCATTTTGAGATGTGCACATTTTGCAAAGTGGACATTCTGCGTCAAACCCTTTTGAGGGCTGTGTGGTGAAAAAAATACACAAACAGAAGTGCCTGCTTGGATTCGAACTTGTTCAGACCCACGACTTACGATAAGTAAGTTGAAGTCATTACCAGTGGGCCACCACTGCTCCCCGCTCCCCGCTCCCAACCTTGATAAACTTACCTACAAAAATTTATTAAAAATATTGCATCGATAACAGATCATTCTGGCAGTCTCTCAAATAATGTGGGCCAAAGGCGTGCACGAAATATTCGATTACGGACTCGCTCTTCGCATTGACACCGGCCTGATGGATTATGAGAAGAAGTGCATAGCTGATCTGAACGACTTGGCGGCACTCACTCGTGCTGATATCAGTCCATTGTTCAGGAAAGTTCTTTGCGCCCTTATCACTATAGATGTACACGCAAGAGATACTATCACACAAATGGTGGAAAAACATGTGCAGAAATCGTAAGTACTCACTAATTATTTAGGTATCTTTGAAGATTATTTATTGTATTACATCGGAACATTGCTCACAAATATCCAAACGACAAACATCTCAGTAGCCAATGAATAATGACTTATTGGTTTCCAAGATGTTTGTCGTACTTGGTCATAACAATTGTTCAAAAATGTTATTCAGAGAATCATTCCTATAGCGGAATATTTTTTTCGCGAAGACAAATATGAATCCGATCTATTTTTTTAGAGGCTATCATCCTTTTATATGACTAGAAGTACATAAATGATTTAACTAAGAAATCAAATAAATCTTAGTCTTTCTTCAGGGAAAAATTTTAGGTTCGCTTAGGGTTTTACCTGAATCAGTAAAGTGATATTTAAAAACTGACTACAATACAATAAAATCTACTAGTACTATTTTGTGAACTGAATTATTCCATTGTAATGTAAGATAGAGCGTTCTATGCTCAGCATAAAACTAGTAGACCGAGTTCCAAACGCCGAAATCCTGAGACGTACGAAGGTCCTCGATATTGGAAATCGCGTTATGAAACTCAAATGGAGTTGAGCAGGACACCTAGCAAGGCGCGGTGATGGCAGGTGGAGTAAAGTTGTGACCGAGTGGTGTCCAAGGAATGGAAAGAGAAGTGTTGGTCGTCCGGCGGCCCGATGGGGAGACGACATTCTTGCCATTGCGGGAATATTTTGGATGAGGCTGGCACATGAGCGTGGAGGTTGGCACAAGCAAAGAGAGGCATATACCCAGCAGTAGGTGGAGTCTGGCTGTGGATGAGGATGATGACGAATGTAATATAAATTATTTTTATTGGATTATATCACATTTCTAGAACCGACTTCGAATGGGTGAAGATGATCCGTTACTACTGGGAAAATGACATCGATAACTGTGTGGCGAGAATGTCAATTTCTATGTACGTTTATGGTCATGAATATTTGGGTGCCGCAGGTACGTGCAGACTTACAATATCTTTCTAAAGTACATATTTTTTACTTGCAACGTGTGCCCATAAATATGACGCAGTATCACACCTGTTACTGCCGAAGGGTTAGGTTGAGGTGACCTAACGTACATCCACGTTTCGCCGTTTAAATCCTATCATCGGCGAGCATGAGGGGCGAGCTTATTGACGATATGAAGACTTCAGGCTGCTAAAAATAACACTTTGCTCAACCTATGAAACGAACCCAGGATTTCACGCTCAGTAGGACCACTAGGCGAACGTGACAGTCATTATGTTTCCCGCAACACTAAACATGACGCTGGAACAATGTTATTGGAACTTTAAATTTTCCTATGCTTTAGTGTCGAAAGTAACCTATTGAAAAATATTAATTAAAGGTGTACTCGTAATAACGCCACTCACTGATCGTTGCTACTTGTGCCTGATGGGAGCCTTGCAGTTGGATTTGGGAGGAGCGCCGGCGGGCCCAGCGGGTACTGGCAAAACGGAGACTACCAAGGACATGGCCAAGGCTGTGGCTATACAGTGCGTCGTATTCAACTGCTCTGAAGGTAAATGATGGAAGTGTCAGCTGTGAGTAGTATGACATAATATCAGGTCTGTAATCACCGAAGTGTTAGGCAGAGGTGTACACTGTACTTCCGGTAATAGTATGTACACCCACATTTGGCCAGTTATGTTTCGGTCCCTTGTGATAGGGGGCGAACCTTTTTCCATCAACCGGGCACAAATCCAGACTCCGTGGCTGCTACTGAGATATTCCTTATGGAAAATCCCAATCCCAACCGACCGACATCATATGCAATACATTTATGTGTGATTGTGAAACAGTCTATGAACTCATTCGCTCTGATATGGTTTCATTCAAGTAAAAAAATGGTTATATACGGTGGAGAAATGTCAGAGATAATTATAATTCTGTCGAATCGATAACCACCTCTCTTTTTTGAAGAGGGAAGTAGGTAGAAGGCGGGTTACAAGATGTACCGGCTACCGAAGTACCGACCTACCCTATCCCTTAATATATTGGAATAGATTGAAAATTATTTGACCACATTATTAGGGTTGGACTATAAGATGATGGGACGTTTCTTCTCGGGCCTCGCGACGTCTGGAGCGTGGTGTTGTTTCGACGAGTTTAATCGAATCGATATTGAGGTGTTATCCGTAATCGCACAACAACTCATCACTATCAGAAATGCAAAGGTCGCAAGGCAGACCAGGTAAAGTAATTATTTTTATGTTCTTAAGTATTTACATTATACAGGCTGAATTTTTGAAGTGGGCGTGGATGGCCAAATCCGAAACTATGAAGAATAGCGAAAAATACTCAAAGGAGTCACGAGTTCGATTTTGATGAACCCTAATAGCGACACTATCGAATGGTGTAATAATACAGTGTGTTTTATTTTTTTCAAAAACAGCGGATTTGATTTCTACCTAGGAATATTGATTTTCCAAAAATCGAATGATGCAGTTTTAGTTTTCATCAAAATCGAGCTCGAGACTGCTTTGAGTATTTTTCGCTATTCCTTATAGTTTCGGATTTGGTCTTCCACGCCCACTTCAAAAATCCACCCTGTATATTAAGGTTTTAGAATATCAACGTATTTTGTTACACAAAACAAGGCTTTATCGCGGCGTTGCTGCAGACCACGAGGTTAAGATACAGTCTGCATAAAATGATCCCATTGCTGGAACACACGCCTCCTTTCTGTGATTGGGATGTGATAGGGGTGTAAAATTCATAATCCCCCACGTGGGCCCAGAGTAGTGAATGTCATTTGTGGGGTATTGCGCCTAAGTATCACAGTGTGGTAAACGATTTTTATCTAATATCTGACCTGTTCAGTAGATTCACAGCAGCATGTGTTTATTTGGTCATTGATACTTGCACTCTTTTTTCAGGTTCATGTTTGAAGGTCGTGAGATCAAATTGGTGCGCAGTTGTGCTGCTTTTATTACTATGAATCCTGGCTACGCTGGCCGAACTGAGCTACCTGATAACTTGAAGGCTTTATTCCGTCCTATAGCCATGATGGTCCCGGATTACGGTAAGAGGCGAGCCAAATGATCTTCCTAGTCTTTTCTAGTAGCTAAACGATTAATTTTACTTTCTTTCTTTTTTTTTTTTCTTTAAGCGTTGATTGCTGAAGTGATCCTGTACTCCGAAGGGTTCGAATCATCAAAAGGTTTGGCTAAAAAGATGGTACAAATGTACAAGTTGTCTAGCGAACAGCTTTCCAAACAGGATCATTACGATTTCGGCATGCGAGCTGTCAAGAGTGTATTGGTAAGATTATTCTCATAAATTTCTTTTGCTTTTTTGGTGTTTGGATATAAAGGATACTAGCTATTTGTCTTTCTTTAAGTTATCTTTGAGTACCTACTGAACAGGATTAAAAAAAAATTATTTTCGTCTAATAATTTTAATTACTCGATTAAGTTCGTCTTTTATTTTTTTATCGAGTTGCTGAATTGGTTCTGTTTTAGTTTACCACCTTTTTAACATTAAACAAAAGATTTCTGTAATTCTTGAATTTGCCCTCTCTATATTTATATTTAGGTGATGGCTGGTGCCCTAAAGCGCGCGAGTCCCAACCAACACGAGGAGATGACTCTTCTGTGTGCTCTCAACGACAGCAACTTGCCAAAGTTCCTGGCTGCTGACGTGATACTATTCGCTGGTATATTGTCAGATCTGTTCCCAGGCGTGCAATTGCCTGTGAGGGACTATGGCGTCATGGATACGGTCATCAGTAAGTACAGATGAGTAACATTATGTTTAAAATTATACTGTCACTTACGGGATATTTTCCGTGATTGTTCATTATTTTGAGTTCCCGATATTTCGGCGCTGTTGCAATCACGGAAGATATCCCCGTAAGTGACAGTATAAGTTTAGTTGTAAACCGTGAAATCTTCAAACAGTGTTTAACATTATGTTTAATTTTACAAGTAGGTAATTTCTTTTTCGTATTGAGTTAGGTAATGTAAATTTTGGGATTACAGTCAAAAATTGATAAGCATGTGAAAATAAATGCTTACTAACTATAATCATAATCATTATCTTCTCGAGTCTTGACCTTACCCCATTTATTTGGGACCGCAATATGAATACTTCTTTAAAAAACTGACTAAATTTTTTATCGTTTGTGAATAGTTGGTATAACATAGGTACGTAACATGTCGGTATCAAATAAGGCATTTTACAGGAACAATAATTCTTGAAAGGAAACTTCAAGTCGAAGAATGTCAGATACGTAAAGTGATCCAGCTGCACGAGACCATGATTGTGCGCTGGGGCGTCATGCTGGTGGGTCCCACTGGGGGCGGCAAGACTGTCGTGTTAAATGTAAGACACGATTATTTATTAAGTACTAGCTGTTCCCGCCCTACCCACTACCTACCTACTACCTACCTACTACCTACCTACTACCTACCTACTACCTACCTACTACCTACCTACTACCTACCTACTACCTACCTACTACCTACCTACTACCTACCTACTACCTACCTACTACCTACCTACTACCTACCTACTACCTACCTACTACCTACCTACTACCTACCTACTACCTACCTACTACCTACCTACTACCTACCTACTACCTACCTACTACCTACCTACTACCTACCTACTACCTACCTACTACCTACCTACTACCTACCTACTACCTACCTACTACCTACCTACTACCTACCTACTACCTACCTACTACCTACCTACTACCTACCTACTACCTACCTACTACCTACCTACTACCTACCTACTACCTACCTACTACCTACCTACTACCTACCTACTACCTACCTACTACCTACCTACTACCTACCTACTACCTACCTACTACCTACCTACTACCTACCTACTACCTACCTACTACCTACCTACTACCTACCTACTACCTACCTACTACCTACCTACTACCTACCTACTACCTACCTACTACCTACCTACTACCTACCTACTACCTACCTACTACCTACCTACTACCTACCTACTACCTACCTACTACCTACCTACTACCTACCTACTACCTACCTACTACCTACCTACTACCTACCTACTACCTACCTACTACCTACCTACTACCTACCTACTACCTACCTATTTTTATATTATAGAAGATAGATTTGTCGCGTGCCGATAGTAAAACGAAAGAAATTTAATATGAACTTTAAACAATAGCAATAAAGCTCAAATTGACTACGTTTTAGTTAGAAAACGTTTGTATAGGAAAAAAAAAATGGCTGTTTTAAGGGTTTTTCCGGTAATTATTCGAATTTTTCTCGCCGTAAAAACCATCCTTGAACTCCTACGAACATTTAAAAAAAAAATAGGCCAAATTGGTCCAGGCGTTGTTGAGTTATGCGCTTACCATATTGCGATTCATTTTTATATTATAGAAGATTATCAACATAATGTCATGCCTAACCCTTTGGGAACATAAAGCCGTGATCTTCTATTCATAAGTGAGACAATCCACACTTTTTATTACAGGTGTTAGGAGATACTTACGAAAGACTTTTTGATATGGAAGTAGAAGGTCCACAATATCAACCAGTGCAAAAGTACATAATGAACCCAAAGAGTCTAAATATCGGAGAATTGTATGGAGAAGTTAATCTGGCAACACTTGAATGGCACGATGGAATTTTACCTCTCTGTTTACGAACTGCTGTGCAAGTAAGTGTAATCTCTTAAAAACACAGGTAAATATGAAAATAGTGACACAGAACATAGATTTCGCCGACAAAGTAAATTATGATCAAAATGGGCGCCAAGTTACGAGAGCTACAAGCTACGAGGTTGAAAGAAAATAATTAGTTAATAACTGTTAAAGCTTCGGCTTTCGAAACTAGCGTAACTAAAAATAATCTGTGAACTTACTTACTTATTACTACGGTTACAGAATATACTTTAAATAAAATATAATCCGATCAATGTTTATTCGAATTGGAAACTGGTGTTCGTTTGCAATTATTTATAACAATGAGTATTAATTCAGTGTGAGAGACCGGACCACCAGTGGCTGATCTGCGACGGGCCTGTGGACGCCGTGTGGATCGAAAACATGAACACCGTACTGGACGACAACAAGATGTTGTGCCTGTCCAACTCGGAGAGAATCAAGCTCACACCTTACGTGCACATGCTGTTTGAGGTATTTTCAAACTATGCTAGGTTTTTGTGAATTACGAATAACTTCAAGATATTCCAGAGCTGGACACATTGTCTTGAACATAGTTTCTCAAATTTTTAAAAATAATTTAAAATTATTTCTTGGATCGCCGTACACGATTTTGTTTAGTATTAGCTTCCATTAACCATTGGTTGATAGCAGCACAGCAAGGCAACAATGACATTTGGCGTTGGCTATTACACTATCGATAACCTTCAATTAAATCGAATAGTGAATGTAATTATTTTTGCAGCCCAGTACATAAATAATGTAAGTACATGGAAAATCCTTCGTTTCCAAGTAGGAATTTTGCCTGTTAATATTTAACCACGGGGTCCCTTCGCGCTTTGGCTTAGTGTGCTTTATTTTAAGCTTAGTTAGTTACCGGTAGTCTGACAGTCAGTCGTCAGTCTTACCAAGGGATGTCGTGCTACCCAGTAACAAGATTGCTGGAGGTCAGATAGTCTGTCACTCCCTGTAAAATACTAGTATTTAGCTGAATAAACTGAGACTGGAAGCTGACTTCAACGTAGTTGAGAAAAGGCAGCAAGTGTTGAATACTTAGAAAGGCTATTGTTACAGGTGGCAGATTTAGCTCAAGCTTCACCAGCTACGGTGTCCCGATGCGGCATGGTGTACGTAGACCCGAACGAGATGGGCTACATGCCGTTGGTGCGCTCTTGGATAGACGACGCGGCAGAAAGAAATCTCTTCACTTTAGAAAATGCTGAATTCGTTCACGAACTGTTTAAATTGTTGGAAGTTGGTTTCACTCACGTAAATACCAAATGCAAGTTTGGAATCAAACAGGTAAATGTAAAAATGTTCGAACTAAGTAATACTTAATTCACGTGCTTTGTGGAAAAAAAGAAAAGGTATCATCATAAATTCATAAACTTATCTTACAATGACACGTTTATGATAAAATAAATATTCATTCAATTACTACATGCCGTGTAACATAATCAAGATTTACAATAACTTCAGCACCTATTTTCAAACATTCAATGATTACCATGGAGTGTATCAGAAAAGTAACGCTTGTTGCTGTATCGTGTGCGTCACAAAACGTAAAAGTTCTAAATTACACACCAGTAAATTGTGTGTTGTAAATATAAAGAGTATTTTATCTACATAACTAAATTGTGTTCTTCTCGGACGAGCTGGACAAAATCAACGACCGGTGGTCCACATTGACCCTGGATAGGAAGAACTGGGAGTCATGGGGAGAGGCCTTTGTCCAGAAATGCGACCACGCAGGCTAACACTAACAGTAAATGTTGTTTTTTTTAATGTCACGTGTAGGTAGACATAAGCAAAGTGTCTGCGGTGTGCTACCTCCTAGGAGCGCTGCTTTCGGAGCCAGGCGACCGCTTCCCGGACAAGGCATTCATTAAGGTGTACATCGCTCACTGCTTCATATTTTGCTATGTGTGGTGTATCGGAGGCAACATCCTCGAGGAAGGACGGAAACCCTTCGAAGAATGCATCAAGAGACAGTTTGAAGTATTCGAGGAAGCTGAATAGTAAGTGTAAGCGTTATGTGAATGCATAACCACTCTTTTTTAAATATTTCAAACATCTACAGGGTTACGAGTAACTCGACGTATTCCTTGCAGGACGTCATAGTACTGTTAAAATGCAACAAATTAACCCACCAAATGTTCTACCAAAATTCAGTAGTTTTTGAATTCAGCTAGTTTTTAACAAAGGTCTGCTACGGCATCACTATGATAATAACTTAAATTTCAGTACAGTCGCGCCGTAATTTTTTTAAAATTGATTTCAAGGGATTTAATCTGGGATCTTTCATAAAAACTATAAATCTAACTAACTCAAAAACCACTGAATTTCGATAGAACATTTGGTGACTTAATTTGTTGCATGTTATCCCTAATATGACGTCCTGCAAGGTTACGTCGAGTTACCAGTAACCCTGATATACCCCTAATGAATGAAAGCCTGAACAAATCTCTAATTATAAAATACCTAAACTGTCTTCTTATCTAATTTTGGATGTTGAGATTGATGGACCGAGATAGCAGAAGCAGAGCATGATCAGCCCAAGCATAATGTCCCCCCTGCAGGGACGCAGGCCTCCTCTTTATGTGAGGGATGGGCCGTATTCCATCACGCGGAACCAGTGCGTCTATTAATCCTTTTATTAGATTAATTTATTAGTTTTTTTTCACTAGCATGCCGCAGGGCTTCATGTTCTACGATATGTACATGGACACGAAAATGCGTAGACTAAAAGTGTGGGCCGAAATAATCCCTCAATTCTTGTATGACTCTGCAAAACCGTTCTTCGAGACCCTTGTACCCACTATAGACACGGTTCGGTACGGATATTTGTTCGAAAAACTTCTGAGTTGTGGAAAACCCGTCATGTTTACAGGAAATACAGGTAATCATAATCATACTACTCTAATGAATATCTACTTCTATGATAGCTGATAAAAGAAAGAGATGTCGCATTGTTCTTAACTTAGATGGTCATAGCTGTAATTCAATGATTACCTTTCTTGAATAAAATGTAGAACTCTTTCCGCGTCTTACAGCAAGGTTTTAAGCAAGGAACTGCGGGCGCTGCTTGATCAACCACCCAGTTTTTCTGGCTGTTTTTTTTTTCTATTGTCGAATAGCGCTACCTACTGAATCCAATTATAGCTATGCTAAATGCATCCTTCCAACCATCTGTCAAGTCTTTTAGAATGATAGTAGAGATCTTTTAGATGAGTCATTGAGAAGAATTACGAATACCGGATTTTTATATACAAAGCTATTTTGTGTTAGGCTCTTATCCGGAACTTTTCAAATAAATTTTTGCCGCTCTCTCATCACGCCACACCTACTCGGCTATCCAGTGTTTGTGCTGAACATGCTCACTAGTAAATCTTCTGGGTTGCCCTACCATACCTATTGTTCTAATTTACCATTTTTCAGGCGTCGGCAAAACGGTAATTGCTGTAGAAATGCTAAACAAAATGTCTCTAGGTGGTTATTATATACCGTTTATATTGAATTTTTCGGCGCAAACCAGCAGTCTCCGAACACAGGTACATTATTTTTTTCTTTTAACAAAAATGTGGACGGTATGGACTAAGAAGTAAATAATAATACCGGCCTTTTTCCTATTTCTTTTAAAAGGTTCACATTCGAAGAAAAAAAAAGAAAAATGTGCATTGATGACAATCCATGCTCATTTTTCTTTGCGCTTGCTAACTTCGTGTTGGCTATATTACAGTTAGCAGTCTGTAATATAATATGTGTAAGCTTTCTCTATTGTTTTAACCACTAGGTACCGTCATTTAACTAAAATAGAAAGCGAAAAAGAAAATTTTAATTTAAATCAAACCGATACTACATTCAGAAACTACATTCAGGTGTTTCATAACCTCTGAACTGTCTTGTAATCAATATTGCTAGAGCATTAATCTAATCGAATGTCAGCCATTTCCATTTTCACCTTATTTAGGCGGTGCTAGAGTTACGTTTAGAAAAGAGACCACGCAGGGCCATTGGGGCTCCTTTAGGAAAGATAATGGTGATATTCATAGATGATGTGAATATGCCGCGCCTGGACATATATGGCGCACAACCGACCATAGAGCTGTTAAGGTAATATTTCTCTTTTTTGTCCCCCGACGCTCATACTGCTTTCTTAGATTATCCGTTCTTAGAAAGTATCTACATCATATATTATAAGTTTAAAAGTTTAGGCAATTGTGCCGCCGCCGCTGCCCACAAGGAATCGACTAGTTATTGACTAGTTTTCCGTACGAGGAACGTACCAAAGCTTTGTAGCTCTCGTCAGTAAAAGAGATAATTAAATTATATTAGTAGCTGATTGCTGACTATTGACAGTGCCGGCACCGGCAAGATTTCTGTCAAACAAACAACTCATTTTGAGTAGCTTCTCGCTCGTCGCCGGCGCGCGCGGTGGGACTTATGCCTCACGCCATACATGTTTCGGTCTAACAGGCAATACCTTGATTACGGCGGTTTGTACGACCGTGACAAGTTGTACTGGAAGGATATCCTGGACGTGGTGCTGGCATGCTCGTGCGCACCTCCCGGCGGTGGTCGCAACCCACTCACCGGAAGATTCGTCAGACATTTTGCGATGTTCTATATTTCTGCACCTAATTCGTTAGCTATGAAGACTATATTTAAGGTTCGTCATAAATAAATATACATTCTAGGTTTAAGAAACGAAAGCTTTAATTCATAAATAATCGAAATATGAATAGTCATAAAAAAAGAAGTTTTTGTTGTTTCTCGTACAATTGTTCTACAGCACAACAAGTCATTATGCCACTGTCTCTGGCTCTTTTTGGCTTAAAGCCTACCATTTATTTTAAAACTTAGTGCTGACCGAGAGCAGCGCATCAAAAATGTTGTTATCGCGCTCTTCTTGTTCTTGCCGGCTCATGATTTTGAACCATCACTCAGGCAATCTTGCTGGGCCATATGGAAGATTTTGTGAGTGAAGTCTCGATCCTCGCGGGTCCTATAGTGGATGCCGCCGTTGATGTGTATCAGAAGATCTGCGCCGAGTTACTGCCGACGCCAGCCAAGTCGCACTATGTGTTCAATCTCAGAGATTTGTCCAAGTGCATGCAAGGAGTCTTGCAAGCAGATGCCGCATATATGAGGGCTCCGGCAGGAATGCTCAGGTATTTATATATTGCACCTTCGGTAAGACAAAGCATTAAATGTTAAAATTTAAAAAAATCGGTTAAAATATGCCAAAGTGCTTTAAAAATGCCCTTTTATCTGGAGGATCAAACACTCCTATTTAATTCAGCTTAATGTCGCCAGAGGGCAACACTGCCTTTTTTATATTATTGTTTTTTTTTTACAAAATTTTGGCGGGACATCGTCTCATTGTTCAGTTGCGGCGTCGCTTTCGCCCGAAGCAGTTGACAGTTGGCGCGTCAAAGCCATAAAGTTAAATATGCTTTTTTACGTATTTCAGATTATTTTATCATGAGTGCCTTCGAGTGTTCCACGATCGGCTGATCAACGTCGAAGATAAGAGTTACTTCTTGCACCTAATGAGGACGATCTGTGAGAGGAACTTTCAAACTCCTATATTAAATATCCCTGAAGACACAATCATTTCACAACCACCTCTTCTGCTTTTTGGTGATTTTATAAACTCCGCTGTTCCGAAAGAAAACAGAAATTATGCTGAGATACCAGACTTGGCTAGGCTCATGGTAGTTGTAAAGGCAAGTGATTGTTTATAAATTATGAGTACAGTTACACATTATTATTTGTAACATGTTTCTGTTGATATTTGGTATGCCACAGGAATATTTTTAGAGAACGTAATTTAGGTAGGTAATTAAGATGGTATGTTAATGATCTTATATAAAACGAAAAATTTCCTTTGAATCTGTGTCGAGTAGGCACGTAAAGGGCTTTGAATTATTTGGCACCCAAACCCTGGGTTGCTGGATTTGGGTTCTGGCTTAACTTCCGAACTTTTATTTTATTTTAAAAATAGCGGCCTCCCATTAAACCCGTATTAAATAATACCTGGCATGAATACAAACAAGTATTGTATGAGAGAAGACCTTCTAAAGCGTCGTGTTTCCGAAATTTAAGCCATGAAAGTTACAATCTTCGCCATCAGCACAACTTTGATAGCCTTATTCGGAAATGTGACGCTTTAGAAGATTTTATTGCATTCAGAATGTTGTAATGATACCGACTATTGATTAAGATTGGCTATTTTGAAAATAAAATAAAATGGTGGACGTTAAGCAGGCCAGGATTCACTCAAAAATCTTCCAACTTTTTAACAGAATAGTAGTTGTAGGTGTAAGTTTATAATATAGGATTTTTGTTGGCCTAAAGACTTAATTTGGTGATGCACATTTATTTTATTTTATTTTAATTTGCTTTGTAAATGCCACAGGAATACTTGGACGAGTACAATTCTACAGCGCGCGCGGAGATGCATCTCGTGCTTTTCCAAGATGCTGTAGAGCACATAGTGCGGATTGCGCGGGTACTGCGCGCCGAGCGCGGCCACTGCCTCATGGTGGGCCCGGGTGGCTCCGGCCGCAGGAGCGTCGCGACCTTGGCCGGGCACATCAACGAATGCAAGTACGTACTTCCGCCATCATCCGGATACATTGTTCTCCTACCCTTAGTTTGCTTCCGCAATGGACAGCCGCGCGATCGTCTGTTGGTTTCAAAAAACAGGGACCTTTCTTCTACTATAACTAACTTAATCTATTCTAAATACTTAAAGAATTGGTCAGGGGTTTGGTTCTTATAAACCGTATTAATTAAAGTTGTAAATTCGAATAAAGACAAATAAACATGAAAACATCCGCCGAGGTCTCTAGTTGGAAACAGAGAGGAACAAATTTACGCGCAGTTTTATTAGCTTTTTAATAAAATTAACGAATCAAAATGTTAGCGATACCCCTTTTACACGTTAAGTGCGAAACCAGGTCCAAAAGATCTGGTCTATATCTCGCTTTAAGTGCGGCTAAGAAAAGCATAGACTTCTCTGTCGTGCGAAAGGCATAACTTTTTTTTTTTTTTTTTTTTTTTTTTTTTTTTTTATTTGTTTCGGTGTAGGAAAGAGATGAATATATATAACTAAAATGTGTTATTAAAATAGAGTCCAGAGGTGTACCTACATTAGTACAAGATTTTTTACACCTGGTACCGCATGAAAGAAATAAAATTGCATCACAGTGTGAAACCAGGTCGAAGGCTCCTGGTATCCCGCGCACCTTGTACCGCATCCCGGGCTAGCTTCGCGCGGCCAGTGTTGGATCGCATTCGAAAGTAAAGCAAGTGTCGATATGGCATCAAGACCGACAAAAAAGGTGCCGTAAAAAAAAAAAAAAAAACTTCGCGTCGTAAAGACAGTAAGTACAATATTAAATCTAATTATAGATTGATTTATCAAAGACAGGTGAGTGATCAGTATTTTTTATTTTATTTACCTAATTACGTTTCCTGTAGGTAACAAATAAGTAAAAAAAGCAAAATCGTTCATTATTTTATTTTTTCAGAACCCGCCCCAAAACCAGATAAACATTATTTTGTAAAAAGGTGTAAAGAAGACAAATTGTATCGGGTGTTATGAAAAATTCCGAACCTATTTAACAAGTCGCCGAGCTGACAGAAAAGTAAAAAAAAATGTAACTGAATGTGTGAAATGTAAAAGACACTTCTGTTTGGACTGCTTCAATGAAAAACATTAATGAATGTAGTTTTTCCGTTTCTCCCACGTTTTCTCTTACATTAAAACTTAATGAAACTATCGATATTTTTATTTCTCATCCCTAAAATATGCACAAACCTTCCCTTATTCATTACGGCAATGGGTGTATAAGACCTTGTATTTTATTATAGCTATAATTTTTAAACAAAAAAAGCTATTGACGTACGCCTTCAGGTTCATGTCAATAAATTAATTATTGTTAATATTCAAAGCCAAAAGATATTATATATTTTTACATGAAAACAAAAAAGGATAGAATTTTTTTAAACGTTACAGGGTTTAATATGCTCTGTACCGCAATAATGATAGTTTTATGACCAGGTGTACAACACCTTGTACTACAGGAATGGAAAGAATAGAAAAATCACTGCCGCAGGGAACGTGTTAAAGTGACTATGTTTTTACCCATTCTGCTTAAAAAAATAAACAAAAAAAATAAAACCATGGCTAAACTAGTCTGGATATTATTTCTGCACGAAACTACGGAACGACCCTAAGATTTGTTTCAGGTATTTGCACTCAGCTATTAATTGATGCTGTTTGTTTATTGATATATGCTTATTCCATGCAGTATTTCTTTCTTGCAATATCTTGTTTGTCACCGCATAATTATTAGCCGTCTTTCTAGCAATTTAATCTTTCACAAAATACCTAAATCTTCTTTTAATTATTAGATATTTCCTTGTTCTTATTTTCCGATGGCAATAGGCCTATTACATGGGAATCAAATATTATTTTCAAAATGTGGGTGTAATTATTTACTTTAGGTAGGTAAACCAACACCTAGGCCGATCCCTTCAGAGTGGTGTTATGTACTTAACATGTTTGTCTACATTATGCCTATTTTCGAACACAGGTGCATGGGAATGGAAATCAAAAGGAACTACGACACGCCAGAATTCCACGATGACCTTCGCTTGATGTACATGCGGGCTGGAGTCAATTATCAAGACACCGTGTTCCTCTTCACTGATACACAGATCACAAAAGAGG
Source organism: Noctua janthe (assembly GCA_910589295.1). Lineage (NCBI taxonomy): Eukaryota > Metazoa > Arthropoda > Insecta > Lepidoptera > Noctuidae > Noctua > Noctua janthe. Next base: position 13,633,236 of record OU342552.1, read on the forward strand.
AGTTCCTAGAAGACATCAATAATATGCTCAACTCTGGTAATTGAATTACTTATAGACTTCCTAGTAACACTGTAATTAATGTTGCTTGTATTAAGTTGTGTGTATCTGTGGCACAGCATAGGCTATCGTTGTGACCACAAATATATATAGACCTAGATAAAGCAAGAGCACCTACTTCGCGTGCCCGACTTAAGCTAAAGAAACTTAACGTAGCTACTGTCGCGCGCAGTCTGAATTGGTCGCCACGCTAGTCGGACGTCTCTCAAAATATTAAAACTGCAAATTTGTAATACGTTCCGGCTTTTACTTGGAGAGGTTGATGCGACGTTCAGTGTTAACAAGTGATGAATACCGAAACAAGTAATACTATCGCATATCGCTTCAGTTTCGTAATACAGGCGTATTTGTCATTTTTCTGTCAATTTTAGCGATTAGTGCTGTTCACCGTATCCAACACAAATCGATTCTAGAGAATCGATTTCGGACACAGAGGAATGATTTTGTATTATATCCTTATTATCTAGACAATTTTAATAAATAATCTTAACGTTTCACAGTTTCGGGTAGCTTGAAGTGCTGGCGTCTGTACAAAGGTGAACTTTATTAATAAATGAGTTCTCTCCCATCAAACCATTGAGTGATAGAGAGAGATAAAAATAGGGTAGATTTCCATTTGGTTTGTCAACGCTAGAACTAAAATTGATTATATAAGGTGTTTCAATCGAATATTTACGTGTTGAGAACTTAAGACAGGTGTCGCACACGGCGGCGTCTTTAAATCGATTTTTTCCCATCACTAAATAGTGCTTGTAACGTCATAGTAGGTAGTCAAAAAATGGCACGCTTGACTTTCATAAAGATCGGGATACTTGCGTTATCTGGGTATATCTACATATATCTGTGGTTGTGACGCAGAGTGTACGCATAATCAGCCTATACCTAATGTTCCTGTTGCGACACAGGTCTCGTTTTAAACCGACTTTCTTCAAAAAGGAGGAGGTTCTCTTTTCGGTTTATTTTTTTTATTTGTTACCTCATAATTCCGTCACTTCTAAACCGATTTGAAAAATACTTCTTTTATATGAAAGGATATACTTCCCGATTGGTCCACTTGAATCAAAATCGGTTCAGTAATTTGGTTTTTTCCTTACGTTAATAGCCACATCACGCGACGTCGCGTGAAGTTGCCTTACAATTTGTTATGTACGAGCCATAAAATAGCGGCTGCAGCGTATTGGGTTCAGGTATTTGTCTAGGCCACTAGGGAAGACATACAACGATTTTTTTATTTGGGCCATCTATGTAAGTTCAGCATTTTGGCTTGGCAATGAAAAAAATGAAAATTGGAATGATGTTGTTTTTCTTCTTGGGCTATGTTGATATCATATCATCAACATAACCCAAGAAGAAAAACAACATCATCTTAATAACTTCTAGTTACAATGTAAAAAAATATTCATGGCAAGAATTTGTGTGGTAACTTGAGTTTTATGTCACCGACTTCCGAAGAAAGTAAATTTATTTGAGACTTTTTTGTGTTTTTTGGGAGACAGTTTTTTTTCGCAGTAAGTTGTTTGTAAGAGGGGATCATTCTAATTAGGAAATGCAAACCGGTTTCGCCGAAAACCGAAAAACAGGTTATTCGGCATAATTGTAATTACTAAAAAACCCGGGTTTTTTTTTATGTTTCCGTTTTTTCGAGTTTTCTATTAATTTCAAATGGCAACATTACTACACCACTTGTCAGTCAAGACAATGCATTTGATGTCAGCGATTTTGTTTCGCCAAACCACACTAACGGTTGTAAGTGAAAAGACGTTGTTGACGGGTTGTTTTAGCGTAGTGTTTGGTAATTTTTAATTGTTTTAAATAGTTGAGAGAATGAGTTATGTGAATTTGTCGTGCAGTTCTGTTACTTTTATGAGTATTTGACCTTTATAGTATGTTTTCGGGTTAGGTACAAATTGCTATTTTAAAATTTGTGTGCCACATCACACTTACATTAAAAATAGAAAATTTGTTTGTTAACATGTTTGTCGAATATTTTTAATTTAATAATTAAACAGGTCAACTTATTATTTTTACTTAAGTTTACGATGGATGACTTCTTAGAAAACATCAGCAAAACTGAAGATAAAAACAGCGTCAGTTTTATAAATCGAAAAAAAGATAAATATCGTTTAGACAAACAATTTAAAAAAAAACTTATTTCAAACCGGTTTTCCCGAAACCCGAGTTTTTTTTACAGAACCCGAATTCCCTAATTCTAATGCATCACTGTCATGGCCATTAATAATAAACGTTAACCTCTCACTTAGGTGAGGTACCGAACCTGTTCGAAGGTGACAGCTACGAGGCAATGCAGACCGGCTGTCGCGCCGAAGCTGCAAAGGTCGGCATCAACCCTGCTGACCGAGACGGCGTTTACTACTTCTTCATCAACAGGGTCCGGGGGAAGCTCCACCTTTGTATATGCATGAGTCCTGTAGGAGAGGCCTTCAGGTAAAATCAGACCTTCTTCGCCATTTCCTCAATGCTGAGAACGTTAATCACATACGACGCGTCTCAAGTTGAGAGATCTCTTGAAGCCTATTAAAGTTGCGTGATTTTGACAAAAGACGTAACAGTATTAAAAACTATCTAATATCAATCAGGATAATATTTGCTCTGTGCTAAAGTGACCAGAATCTGTAACAAAACCTACTTTATCGGAGCCGTGAACCCTACACTTTCTCTCAATTCGAGCTTCTTGGCACGTTGCCAACACTTTCAGTTGGGCGCCAGTCAACAGACTTCAGGACACAGAAAGCGAAACTGAAACATTATTTGGCAATTAGGTACTAAAAATTTAAATGTATTGTAAATTATTTAGATAGGTACTGTAAATAAATGACGGCCGGTAGAAGTGCAGCCCAGCTTCGATGGATCAATAAATTGTTGATTGAGGCCAGCGGTAAGGTAAGGGCGTGCGGCGGCGCGGGGTTCACGGCTGCGCTGTGCAACGCTTTCCCTGCGCTGCACCCTACCCCTACCTGCCCTGCACCCTACCCCTACCCACCCTGCAGCCTCCAATGCAGGCTGGTGTTTAGTTATAAATGCTATGACGCAAATCGAGACCCAGATATAAAGGTCACGATTCCAAATTGCGTATAATACTGCGCAATGAAAACACATTTAGGATTTTTTTAAGTTATCGACTTATGTGCATTCAATCAATTTTAGTTTCCTTGTATGAATAATAATATTTTAGCCTTTCGTCTAACAACCTTCCATAAGACAACCAACGATGAAGATTCCATTATCTTGATACGTAAATCGGTGATACAACTTTCTAAATTACATTCAATTTAGCGATTCTGCCACCAAGAAGTCGATTGGTCGATATTCATACAAAGACAACATGAAACATTTTATTTTTCACAAGATTCTTTAACCCGACCTTTATGTTTCCCAGACGTCGATGCCGAATGTTCCCATCTCTGGTAAACTGTTGCACCATTGACTGGTTTACAAAATGGCCGCCGGAGGCTTTGCTGTCCGTAGCCAAACAATGTCTACAGCCGCTCGAGGACAAAACTATTATCGACCAAATATCAACAATTTGTGTCACCATGCATCAGGTAACACCAGTTTAAAGAATCATCATCATTCTCTTGCCTGATGATGATGATTATTTAATATACAATGCATACTAGTCGGTGCAATCATAACCTTCTTTCACACCTCCATTCATCATGAGTTTGGTCTTAAACAACTCCAACACCAGTTTAATGGATATAGGGTTGCACTTGAACAATAATTCCTCAAAAAACCTATGCTGCAAAAGATTGATTGCAGCTGTTGTACTAATTACTATACCATCTCCATGACCATCATCATCTGCCTAGCCTTTTCCCAACTATGTTGGGGTCGGCTTCCAGTCTAACCGGATGCAGCTGAATACCAGTATTTTACATGGAGCGACTGCCTATCTGACCTCCACAACCCAGTTAGTACTGGGTAATACGATACTCCTTGGTAAGACTGGTTGTCAGACTTTTTGGGCCACTGACTACCTAACGACTGTCAAAGATCTACAAATGACACCCGGGACCAACGGCTTAACGTGCTTTCCGAGGCACGGAGGAAACTCGGTATGTAATGGGTGGTCACCCATCCACAGACCAACCTAGGCAAGCGCTCTCCATGACCTTATGTCATAAAAACAGCGCCTTTTTTAAGGGCATAAAAAGATGACACTTCTGTATTTATCAATAGGTACCTACTTACTTTTATTTTAGTAACCTTATTGAATTCATTGACAGATGAAAGTAATAATGAATCTGAACAACTTTTTGCTTTAAGATCCAGTCGAAACAATTACCTTAATCGAAAAAAAGATTTGTTACGAAAACGCAATTTGTATCTAGGTCACTGGTTTCGCTCCGTTGTGTTGTTCAGTTGTAAAAGTTGGTCATATTTATGAATATTTCAACCCCTGGAACGATGCTAACAAGTTTAAAGTCAGACGGTCATGCTATCTGCATTATAGTTTCGCTCTTTACGAATAACCATTTTAAGAGCTTTGTATGAAAATCCCTTTTTCATAGAGTTTCTTACAAAAAATGACAATGTGTGTGTAACTGTAACGTATAAAAATAAAAACCTATGTCTTAATTGTACTTGCACATAGGATGTGGACATAATGACGGACCGATTATACCACGAGATGAGGCGTTACTTCTACACAACGCCGAGCAGTTATTTAGATTTGCTGAAACTGTATATGATGCTGCTAGACAAGAAACAGCAGCAAATTATTCGCGCTAGGGACAGAATATCTTGTGGATTGCAAGTAAGTAATATTGTCAATAGACAACTCCATGAACTCACAAAATCTGGAAAACTACTATATTTTAATCAGGTATTTTTATAGAATGAAAAACAAGTCATTCTTCTTTTTCTTTAATTCTATATTATATTAATAGAAGAATAAGTGGTTAAAGTCATATAGTAACAACGTATTATTAGCCGGATCCCGATGGTTTGTAGCCTGATAATCTGATAAGCCAATGAAATCGTATTTGGCGACTTACGTAAACAGTTCACTCGCTGTTTCAATAACTCCGTAAATGAGAGCATAGCGTAATAGCTGGAACATGATGTTGGATATACTACTCTGTCAAGAAAGTACGTTCAAGAAAGTAAGTAGAAAACGATCAATAATACACAAAATGTTAGATATTCATCTAACGTTTTTTTTATCGCCTTCAAAGTATGCTCCTTCAGAAACGATACACTTACGCCAACGAATAATCCAATCATTAAAACATATTTTGTAACGCCTTTTCCAGAACTGAGTTCAGTTCTCCCTGCGAATTCTGCTTTGTCTTCTACCGAATGAAAACGGGTGCCACGAAGTGGTAATTTCTGTTGGTGAATAAGGTGGTTGCTCGATGGTATTTGTTGACATTTTGGTGAAAATATCGTTCACTATGATGGCCTTTTGCGAAGGCGCATTGTCGTGGTTCAAATCCAAGAATTTTCTTTCCACAAATCTGGCCTTTTACGTCGAATTTGTTCTCTTAAACGCCGGATAACGCTCAAATAATTTTCTTTATTTACTGTTTGACCTTCCAGCAAGAATCCCGAGTGCGCAACACCTCGATAGTCAAAGAAAACGGTCAACATGACTTTGACTTTGATCGACTTTGCCGTGGTTTTTTCGGTTTTCGTTCAGTTGAAAAAGTTGGTCATATTTATGAATATTTCAACCCCTGGAACGATGCTAACAAGTTTAAAGTCAGACGGTCATGCTATCTGCATTATAGTTTCGCACACTTCGAAGCTTGTTGACTAGTTTGCATGTCAAACTCATAAACCCACGTCTTGTCACCAGTGACAATGCGTTTCATGAATGTTCGGCCGGAATTGACTCGTTCTATGCGATTGAGTTTTTCTAGAAAATTCAGGTCTTTTGGGAGTAGCCGAGCGGCAACATGTTTCATACCCAAGTGATTATTTAAAATGGTTCGGATCGAATCGTGAGACAAAGAAAGTTCAGCAGCTATCTCTCTCAAACTTTAATGAGAATTTTCAGTCACTATTTCCTTTACTTTTGCGATGTAAACTTCAGTTGAAGACGTTGATGGCCTACCAGAGCGAGCCAAATCTTCCATCACATCTCGACCGCTTGTGAACAGTGGTACCACTCATAAGCACGTGTTCTTGGTAAAGTCGATTCACCGTAAGCCTTCTGCAACATTTTCAGGAATGAAATTCTTTCCGAACACGAAATTCCATTGGCGATGCAAAATTTAAGACAACGGTTTGTTCGATGTTTTTGTCCATTATGAAATTCGCAATACACACTAGATATGATTTAACTAAAACAACACTGTATTTAACCTAAATAACAGATAGAAGTCAAACTTCTCGCCAAAATGGAATACAGTTGTGCAAATCGAACAAAAAAAAAACAAAAAGTTCAATTTGAAACCATAAACAAATCATCCATTCCCGATACTGTTTAGACTGAATTTACAATCCCTTCAAAAATATCGTAAGTTCAATTAAAATTTATCATACTTGAATGCCGTCTCGCGGTGGTTCATCGCTACACAAAATGTCAGGCAGTGGAGGAGGTGAGCACACCTTGTTACCTGATATATGCCAAAGCTACGGTCGATTTTTCAAAATATCCAATTATTGTTCATACCTTAGTAAAGTACTTCCACAGAAATAGTTTCAGCTTCTATAAAATGACTTAGATCTGGATCCTTAGCATACTTGGAATTTTCGTTCTGTACAGAAATTTTCGTTCAAGCCTGAAATGAGCCAAAACGCCATTTTTGCGAATGAAGTAAAGGGTACATCATGAGCTTTCGTATGACACAATATGTATGTATTATTACAGTTAAATGGTTTTTAGTTTGGTCATAAATTCTCATGGTTTTTATATATGATCGTAGAGTTAGCTCTACGATCATATTTAAAGAATGAATTATGAATTTATTACTAGGTACACCTACTTCACAGTTTGTAATCCATTGTACCGTGAAATATCGACATTTTTGTATGACTTGGAAAAAGAAACAATCTTTTAATGAGTATTCTTAAACTTACTATTGGAATGGGGGCCTAGGTAGATAGAACATATATGTATACAAGCTACAGTAGAATAATGAATATTATTATAACATTCCGTAGTAAAGTTATTAATTAATATCCTTAATGATCTACGTACGCAGAAACTATACGAAACATATGAAGTCGTAGGAGTGATGGAACAGCAAGTTCGTGAAATGGAGCCAATCCTCGCGAAGAAAGCAGAAGAAGGTATGGCTCTGGTTAACCGGCTGAAAGTGGAACAGAAAGCCGCTGACCAAGTGAAAGCCGCGGTCATGAAAGATGAAGCTGCAGCCAAGGTATATACTTCATTTAACTTCGATTTTCGTAGCTCGCAGCGTCCTGCAAAAAGATCAAATAGATATAGGTAACAAGACGATAACGTATACTGCCAATGGTCTCAATATTCTAGATAAAAGCAGAAGAGGTAAGACAAATAGCAGACGAAGCGAAAGCAGACTTACAACTTGCAATGCCCGCTATGGATAGCGCACAGGCAGCCCTGAAGGCGCTCAACAAAGCGGATATCAATGAACTGAAGGCCTTTCAGAAGCCTCCCGTGCTCGTGCGATTCGTCATGGAGCCTGTCTGCATACTGCTGGGTGCAAAGTTAGTATCCGAACCTAAAATAAGTCAATGAACAAAAATGAAAGTTAAATCGGTAGTTTTTAATTTATCCCAAGCCAGCTCGTAACAATATTTTTACTCATATTTATTACATTTTGGCATAACAAGCATATAGTGTGACCTGTGTGTATCCACTAAACGCCAAAATATAAATTCATCGAATTTCAAGTAATTCATAAACTTAAAAAAAGGAAATTCAACAAAATGTCGCGAGCAGTGAAATATTGTCTAACGATATTCTCCACACCTTTAGGAACACATTAAGAAAGGTCCTATGAATATCCGACCACTATAAAGTTCTTCCACCTTTTGAGTAGTTTTTGGCTAATTGCAGTCGGCTATATGGTACCTTACATCTATCAAAAATCACCAAACAAAAGACCGTTTCTAGATTAGTAGTAGAGTTGGATCCGTGATCTTCTTTTATTACACTACTTCTCCTAACACTTACGTCGTGTTTTAGACCCGACTGGGACTCCACAAAGAAACTGCTAGCAGATGTAAACTTCATCGGCAAGCTTGCAGATTATGACAAAGATCACATTCCGGACACCACTCTGAAGAAGCTGAAAGTATACCTCACTCATAAGGACTTTAACCCTGACACTGTCGTTAAAGTCTCTAAGGTAACAATATCACTTCTGTACACCTAGAAGTGTTAACAAAAACATATTATACTACTCAAAACAAAATAAGGGCCACTTATTATTTTTACATTACAGTGTAATTTAAAGAAAATTTTGTCATTGCTAAGTAGGTAAATGTTGATGTTATGAACTCTTTGGATGTTATGCTTGAAATCAAAAGCTGGCCACAATTTAAAAAAAAAGAATTAAAATTTTCATGTAGTTAGTTTTGTTTCGATTTTTCTTTAAGTTTTGTTTAAATTAGCGGCTTGGTATTCTGAAAATGATCAAAATTATGTTCAGTTATCTTGAGTTAATGTGCCACAAACACGAGACATAAAGGACACAATTACTGCAACCAGAGCCGTTACAATACAAATCAGTGTGGCATGGTGCTTTTCGCCGACCAGTGCAATGTAATTTTTTTAAATGACGATCAGCGCATTAGGGTGAGGAGGGGACGCGGAGAACGATTTTCGGAAGCCGGCGGCATGCATGAAGTTGACCGTTTCGGTGGTCCCAACGCAATTTGGGGTGCGATTAGCTTCACGGCAAAACTGATCTCGCTATTTTAAATGAGGGTTCCGTAACTGCTCAGCGTTAATTGAGGAAGTGATCAGGCCTCATGCGATCCCATTTGCACAGCAAATGGGTCCTAGGTTTGTCTTGATGCAGGACAATGCCAATGCACACACAGCTCAAGCGACCCAGTCTGTACCGGAAGACTTTCAAGTTTTACCGTGGCCAGCAAACAGTTGGAACTTGAATCCAATCGAGCACTTGTGGTACCAATTGAAACGAATTGTTATAGAGAGTGAGCAAGAGGTCTACAACCAGCAACAACTGATTGACAATTTGAAAATTGCTTGGGAAGAGATTGTTTGAAATGAAGACGACCAGATGAGGTATTTGATCGATAGCATGCATTCCAGGCTGCAGGAGTGCATAGCTAAAACAGGAGGCGCGTTATTAAAAACAAGAAAATGAAATAACAAGTGAAGACTTTTTTAGATTTTTTTTTTGACGTTGTCGTTTTTTGTCTTTCGTTGTTTGTGTTTTTTATCATAAATTGACATTTTTTTTTTATTTTGAGTTAAAATTTCATCTTTTTTGAAAATTCATTTAAACAGTTACTAGCCGAAACGGTAAACAATAACATTGTTTTTTCAACACAGATAAATAAAATTGAAGTGTATTTTGTGATTTCACAATAACGGCTTTTTACTGAATGCATTTGAAAGAATATATGGTACCTATAAAAAAATTGTCTATCTGCTGTCTGTATGTTTGTTCCGGCTGATCTGATCTCCGAAATTGCTGGACCGATTTGGACGGGACTTTTATTGGCAGATAGCTGATGTTTTATAAGGAGTAACTAAGCCTTCGTTACTCACTACTTTTATTTAATAAAAAAGGATTAATCCTTTTTTATTAAAATTTTTATTTTATAATAATTTGACGCGGACGAAGGACGCGGGGCACAGCTAGTGTTTACTAACTAAAACCTAAACAGTTAATTAATTAAATAATTTTTATTGTACATCTTAAATACCTAGTGGTCCTTATTTCGTTTTGACTAGAATATATCGTTAGTCTCTAACGTTCTTAGTGCTCGGACACAGGTCTCCTCTCTGGAAGAGTGAATTGGTTGACATATTACTGCGATTTTTTCTAGGACTTGCCAGTTTTCCCACGATGTTTTCCTTTGCCATTTCCTGAGCTGCGGTGACGAAATAATTTCCTCAAAGCACTTAACTGGTTTTAAACCTACTACCTAAAACTACACCTAAGACCTGGAATCTTTTAAACGGGGCACAATCCAGGAGTTGTAGTTAAAAAAAATCACAATGGGAAATATCCTGTAACACTGCATGTGTGTGGTGTAGTGAGAAAAGAGTTTTAATCTTTATAAATGCTGTCGTTATTCTACTATAGGTAAATGGATTATGCTTTATCATATTTGAAGTTTGAAGAAGACAATATTTTTATAAAATAACATCGCAAATAGGTAGGCAAATCTTCACATATCCTTAGTTATCTAAGGTAATGTATGTATGCCATGTATAGTGATTGTACTGTAGAGTATAATCATATTCTGTTTTCCCAGGTATGCCGATCCATGGTGCTATGGGTGCAGGCCATCGACATGTATGCCAAAGTATTCAAGGTCGTGGAGCCTAAGATAATCGCGTAAGTTTGATAAACTTCCCTTATACCGTAGTAGGTGTTTGTTTTCTTTGAGTTCCCGAGTTTATCCGTGATCATGGTGCTTGCAACAGCGCCGAAATATCGGGAACTCAAAGAAAACAATAAACATGGTAAATATCCCGTCTTCTAGTTATTAAATTAATAAAAATAAGAGAGAGCTAAGAGTAAAAACGTCACAATAATGGGTGGGTGGTTTAACGAAGCCGAAAAGCACTTGTTCTCCCCGTCATTGCGATATTTTTTTTTGTTGAAGACCATACCTGGGGACCTTCTATGTAGTTACGGAGATATTGTGGGGTCAAAGTTCCAACTTTTTCACAATATTTTTTTAAATGCAAGTGTTTAAATACCCCCACGACCCCCGTAATATTCAAAACATCCATCAACAAAATGTTTTGAGTGCATTACATTGACTCCTACCATGACACGAATTTTTATCCCAAAATAAAAACTCGTTTCCCAGCAAATTTTTTTGCGTTGAATTACCTACTTAGTTTGTTGTACAGAATATTTAATTGACGTCTTCGTGAAGGGTCCGTTTACACGCTTTATAGTGTATAAAATACTCATTAACTTATGATACATAGGGACCTTTTATTATAAGTGTGAAACTACATACATTTAGATTCACAAAAAAACAACGTTAACGTTACGTAATGTTAATACAAAATCACAATAATTTTACGTTTCACGATAAATAATATACACTTCTACAACGGTACGATACATACCTTTTATTATAAGCGTAAAACAAATTTAAAATTGCAACTATATAAGGATTTTATTAAAATTTATTTCATCCTTTAACCAACTTTAAAAAAAGGAGGAGGTTCTCATTTCGGTTATATTTTTGTTATGTTTGTTACCTCATAACTACGTCATTTTTGAATCCATTTGAAAAAATATTTTTTTGTGAAAAGATATACTTTCCATCATGAAATCGGTTCAGTAATTTGTTTTTTTTTTCCTTTAATACGTATTTTTTCTTCTTGTGCTATGTTGATGACATTATGATCCCATAATAAGTTCTAGTTACAATGGAAAAATTAATTTATGACAAGAATTTGTGTGGTATACGACCACTAAAAAGGGTAAAATAGAAAACATTTTGCAAAAAAAAACCGACATTCAAAAAAATACTAAAAAAGTCTAAAATAACTTTACTTTCAGAAGTCGGTGAAAAAAGACAATGAGACAAACAAAGTCACCGACTTCCGAAAGTAAAGCTTTTTTAAACTTTTGTGTTTTTCTGGAAGTCGGTTTTTGCAGAAAGTTTTGTTTTTATGGGTGAATCGTTTTGTCTATAGGTTTCTTCGGTAATTAACATATAAAATGTGTTGTTACATAGGCATAGAGACGCAGCGGCTATACTGAAGAACGTCATGGCGGTGCTCAGGGCCAAACAGAAAGAGGTAGAGGCCATCGAGGCCCAGCTGGCTAAGATGTTCGAAGAACTCAGAGTACGTTGTCATTTATATTTTATAATACGACTGACATTACGCTATGCAGTTTCCTATGTATAAATAGTAGCAACCGATCAGGGCGGGGCTCGGAACTGGCCTAGGGTCATGATCGATTTTACTATCTGTCTTTGTCAATCATGCTTGATTATTTATGCGCAAACGAGATGCAATAACATGGCAACATCCCGACGTTGCACACTAACAGATGATTAGCGCCACCATGATGATTTTTTTAAATGACGGACGGCTAGTAATCGATAGATGCTTCTCTGTTAACACAAACCTTTATGGTACTCAGTTGACTCCCGAATAATTTAATACTGGAGGGTATTTGCTTTGATGGAGAGTTTTGCTGTTGGTACCTACGTCCAGAACTTTTCGCAATGGTAAACATGATGTCTTTTTTGTTCATTATAATAATTTTATTATAGTAAGTAATATACATATTTACAATGTGGTAATCTGTGTGTGGTAATCTTCGGAAGTAGGTACTTGTTTCACGGATGTGACGCTACATTATCCCCGAGTGTCATAAACTAAATTTAAAACGTTCCCGATTAATAACGTGTTTCCGACCCTAACTGGATCGAAACCGCGGGCAAAATCTAGTCCCTAATAAGTTTAGCCTGTTCGTATTTAAGTCAGTCAATCAAAATTTACATGTGATTGATGGCAAACCGGGTGCAGGTATCTTTCTGTGATAATTAAAAAGAAAGATACTAGGTAGCACCAAGTTTGCCGGTTTTTTAATAGCCTGTAACGATAATCGGCATTTAGTAGCTAAACTGTGGTTGTGATCGTAAGCGCGATTGCTGAGCGTGGGTTCCTGGGTTCGATTCCTGGGTTTTTTCATTAGGAATTACTCAGTAGCAGCCCGGAGCTTAAAAGTTGTGATACCTCTGTGTTTCAGAAAGCACGATATGCCGTTCGTAACTTTGTATCATTGTTACCACTCATGTTATATGCTATTTAAATTAAAATATGTATACTAATACCTACTAGGTTGTAGAGGAAGAGCGCATCAAGTTACAGGCTGATGTAGATCTGGCTGCGGCCCGCCTGTCCCGTGCCGGGAGGCTCACGCAAGCGCTGGCCGATGAGCAGACACGCTGGGAAGATACCGTCAAGGTAACCGCGTTGCTGGTTCATTACTATAACGCCGAATTTCGCCAACGGGACACTTTGACTTGATGATGAGGATATAATCACATCATCCTATCCTGACTGGACGAACAAATAACCTACCGATATGTATGAAATAAGTCATCGACTTTGGGCCCTATCATTATCGGCTTACCCGCACTTGCGCTTTTATGCTCTAGATTGTTTTATTTTCTGTTATCGTTCTCAATGTCCAACCCGCAGGCCGCGTCCGCGTCATTGGTTTGTACGACGGGGGACGTCATCATAGCTTCCGGATGCATCGCGTACTTCGGAGCCTTCCCCAGTAACTACAGGCGCGAGCTGGTCCTCAAATGGATAGACCAATGCAAGGCGCTGGCGATACCGGCTTCCACTACTTTCAAGTGAGTATGCATTTGTCTACTTGGCTTACGATGGCGTTCTATATTGAGTCGCCCCTAAACTTGGCTACTAGTTTGGCGCCTTCAGTAGCGTCCATCAGTCCCAGTAATAAACGAACTACAGGGCACGCACTGACACGTAGGACACAAAACGGGTGGAACTGTGGATCGACGCGAAAACGGTTACCACGTATTCAGAAATTATACAATCATAACCATACAGAAATTATTCAACGGTTATTAAAAAATAAAACTGCTGTTTTCTACAAAAGTGCAATACCTACACGGTCAAAATGTATGGAACAGCAATTTTTTTTTAAATAACCGTTGGAAAAATGTCAGGGGCTCAGAATGATGTACTGAATTCGTGGTAACCGTATTCGCGTCGGTGTCCCTTCCACTCCGTATAAAGTGCCGCATCGTTTTCCTTATAATATTCCTAATAAGAAACCTTGTTAAATAAGTACCTGCAACCTGTCCCTGTCACGTTTTTTGTGGTATGTAGGTTTCGAGAGAATCTGGTACACAGTTTGATTTAAACTTATGGTTATTTTTGGAAAACGTAATTTCTTAGTACACACAATGCACTTTTAAAGTGGGCGTGGATAGCCGAATCCGAAACTTTGAGGAATAGCGAAAAATACTCAAAGGAGTCTCGAGCCCGATTTTGATGCTAAAACTGTGTCATTGGATATTTGATAAAAAATATTCCAATCCAGGAATCGAACCCGAAAAAAAACCACATTAAATATGTGAAATATGAAACAACAGTGAAATATGTTTTGAAATAGGCGTCATGTTATGTTATTATTTGTCAAAGAATTTTTCTGATCTGAGTGCAGTTCTCTAAATTAGCCATTGGTCGAAATTCCTCAAAAACCTTCAAAATTGTAATAATTTTTATGTTAATTTCGGTAACGTCAGATCGGTTACTAATAACCTTTAACGCAAACTCTTTCACAGAATGCATTGAATTTTCATTCGGCCCAAGTACTTAGGTCTCGTGATTTACTTTGTTTCCAACATAGGTGCCGCTGATAGAAAGAGAGGTACTCTTTCTACGTACGCAGGATATCTAACTAGGTATTAGACAGCTACATAGCTCAGCAACTCTGCCCGGGACCTGCGCCCCCAACTCCCACCGCACTTAGGTCACGCACACAGCTAATTGTTGCTATGCAACGCTCTCATGGCAGCTGCGATGTGTGCACTCCTTGATGCCCTATTCGTGTCTGTAGTGGTGAGATCAGTCGGGGCCGCAGGGGCCGTTAACTAAATTGAAGGTCTATATTATTAATGTGTTGCTTTACAAACATCGCTATCTGTATAAAATATTCAGAGGGCTACGGCATCAAAACTCCTAGTTTTTTTTACTTGTTTTTAAGTAATCACATGTCCAATCGAAGAGAGCCGCGTGATCGGTAATTAAGGAGTCTCCTAACGCGGACATCGCATCTCCATTTAAGATTAGGCATTATATGAACTAGTACCTGTAATACTTAGGTTCTTAATGTTGAGATTAACAAAATCATATGGTTACCTATCGCATAAATTCGTTTCCCACACCTACTGACGTCTAACTATAATCAGCGCGACTAAAACGACACATTAAACGGAGTATGTCGCTAGTTTATACTAATCCCTTTAGAGCCTAAAAATTCGCCTGAACCAACAATTAATTCTCAGTCGGGAAATGTAAAACTTCGCAAAATTAAAAACTTCTACTTTAGCATAACCAGATGTGTAAATCACTCGTGAAATTCACGAACAATCGATTTTTTTATAAAATGGTGTAGGTATTAGTAGGTACTAAGATTTATAAGATTAGGTAAGCACCTAATAAGTTAAATAAACATTAAAGAGATGTGTATGACTTTATTTACATTAGCTACTCCCGTTTAACGAATAATGAAGAATGTAATTCGAAGCTAACCTTGCCCCGCCACAAATCTTAACTCTGCGAACTTACTTAGGTTCTGAAAAAATCCTAAGTACTTGGCTTTTTTTGAAGCTTGTTTGTTTGTGTTGTTTCAAAACCCTAACAGATTGTTTAGCCGCAAACCAAATATAAGTTTATACATATTTTCCCAATTTTAAACGCATTTTTTTTGTCATCAGTTTGATCGAAGTTATGGCGGACTCTTTCACGGTTCGAACATGGAACTCGCAAGGGCTACCTCGGGATTCTGTATCTACAGAAAATGGCATCCTGGTGACGCGGGCTGGACGGTGGCCTCTCACTATCGATCCGCAGGAACAGGTTATACACGCATTGCCCTATTATAATAACCTATATAAACTGCATAACTGCGAGAGAGACCGAATGGTATGCACTTCCCGCTCTGACACGCTTCCGAAGCCCATATAACAATATTACGTCATAGATCGACTCGGATTTGTGCGTGTGTGTGAGGGTGGGTGGCTACGCTGTCATACCCGGCCCGGGCCCAGCCGTTTGCTAATTCTATCTCTAACTAGGATGGTACATATGAACACGCTGCAACGAACGAAGACAATATTGTTTTTATGATTTTCTTAGTTTTATTAGTATGAAATAAATGTTTTTTCGGGGTTCCTTCCAAAAGGATTAGGCCCAAATAGCCATAGACAGAGCAAAATGGAAAGCGGGAAGGGGGAGGCATTTGCCCTGCAGTCGGATAGGCTCATAATTAATACTATCCTGACAATTTACGAAATCAATACAATAGGATACTTTCAGAAAAAAACTGAAACCAATCTGAACTCTACATTGGCCCGTAATGTATATAAAACAGAAAATATACGTTTCATTTGCTGTTTAACTAGGTAGAGGTACCCAGCTATACGGGGTCGAAGGGACACCGACGCGAAAACGGTTACCACGTATTCGTATTCAGTACACATTCGGAGCCCACATATAAATTTACTATCGATTATAAAAAAACAACTGTTTCCAAAAAAAGTGCAATACATCTACACGGTCAAAATGAATGGAACAGCTGTTTTTTTAATAAGCGATGAAAATTTTCAAACAAATTCCGATGAAAAATTGCTCAGAATGATGTAAGTACTGAATAAGTGGTAACCTTGTGGTCCCTTCCACCCCGTATTGATGAAGTAAGTAACGCGTCTCTTTTTTAGAGGTGGACGATGTGGTGGAACATTAATTTGATACAAAATACAGAAAAATGTTATTAATCTGGTGTCAAAGTTTTTATGCCGCCCATGGGGCTCTGACTTGGCTTAACATGTCGTCGAGAAATATCTCTCAGAAACGGTGGTTTCCTCACGATATTTTCCTTCACCGAAGCAAGTGATAATTATACAATATGCACAAAAAATCACAGGTGCGATCTTGGGTTCCCACTTGAGACCTGACTTGGCAGTCCGACGGTCACATCACTAGGCTTTCAGTGCTAGCCGATATCCATGAAATTGGCTTTATTTAACTGATGATTAAATATATCATTTATGTACTAAATACATTTTCCTGTGTTTAATTACAATTTAAAGTTCTCCGCATCTAAAAAAACACCCTATACTAAGTTTTATAAACGCAGGCTAACAGATGGATACGAAATATGGAGAAAGAAAGCGGTCTGAAGATAACTAAACTGATCGATGCAGGCTACCTGCGGATGCTTGAGAACTGCATCCGACTTGGTTGGCCAATGTTAATCGAGGACCTCGGAGAGACGCTCGACGCTACTTTAGCGCCTGTGCTTCTAAAGCAAACTTTTCTACAGGTAATCACGAAAACCTAACAACGGAAAATAGTGAAGCATAATTAGTAAATGACTAAATTACTAATTATTAAATAGTTGCTTTGCATTATGTACATGATTATAACAAGAACACGCTTGCTTTTTATTACTGCAACGCATATGCTTCATGTCGCGACAACTTCGTACTTATTTAAATTAAAGCGAATCACTTCAAGTCATTAAAAAATATTAAGGCCCTAGTTCGGTCACATTGACATCCTGTCGAAATATTCGCTCTGGGTTACAATGTTTTTTTGACTAAATTTATTAATGAATTGCAATTATTTTAAGTGCACCATAATATTGGTTATATGCTTTTGCAACTACGTATTTTTTTAAAGTTCATAAAACTCGCTCTTGTTGCATAAATCTGGCGTTGAAAAGAGGTCTCTCGCGCCCAACGCGAGTCCACGGTCTGTTTTCGCACTCCGTCAGAGGTAACAGAGGTTAAATCTCAAAATCTATCGAGCTAATAAATTCCTTTATATCCTTGTCTTCAAAGTAGGCTCGTTACTTTTAAAAAAAAATCTTTTATTTTCTTAATCCGATTGCGATAATATCGTCTAATTTATCGGTTTTTGCTGTCAAAAAATACGTAGTTTCTGTCAATAGATTAGTGTTATTATTCGATGTTATCGAAGGGCCACTGTTAATGATACGACATAATAAAAAAAAACATTAAAATTACCGTACAATGGAAATTATTAGTGTACCAAAACACTAATAATTTCCACGTTTGCCATATTTCCTTAGTGACCGCCGAGCGGTCGAGGTAAAAGGACGTCGGGATATCCTCAATTGTTTTCCGGAATATCGTCAATTGTTTTCTGGACTTCTCATTCGCACAAGCATGCTGTTACGCTCATGTTCGACAAAATGTCATGCAGGCTGCTCTACTTAATTAGTTTAACCGACTGCAATGAAAAGAAGGGTTACGTTTTTATCTATGAGATATAAACACTTTACATATGCGCGGAAGACACTAGCGCGAACGGATACACGATGATAAATTTATGATACGAGAATTTTCGAATTTTCCATCATGGGTGTTATGACCGTGGTAATCGAGGTACAAGATGGCGCCGATGGAAATTTTCGGTTTTATCGTCATGGGTGTCATTTTTATGGTTTTCGGGGTCGCTGATAACGAAAATGAGGTCAAAATGAAAATACAAGTTTCGTGCGTTTTTATGACGAAAAATCGGATTTCATGTCCATGGTAAAAAAATGTACTCACTGAAGTAGTGGATTTCTTGCGCATCTACCTCAACTCTACTTTTTTTACTTGCCTTTTGGCTTCAGCAGTGGTGATTAGTGATCATGAATGTCACTATTTTATAGCGTTAATTTCAATATACCAAAACACCCATGACGAAAAAACTGAAAATTTTCGTCAGTACCATCTTGGATTTTCAATTTGGCCTAATTTTCGTTATAAGCGACCCCGAAATCACGAAAATGATACCAATGACGAAAAAACCGATAATTTTCGTCGGCACCATCATTCATTTCCATTTTGACGTCATTTTCGTTATCACCAACCCCGTAATTCTCTAAAATGACACCCATGATAGAAAATTCGAAAATTTTCACACAAGTGTCCAGTCGCGCAAGTGTTTGTCGTGCAAGTATCAGTCGCACAAATGACTATTCGCGGATAGGTACGTTCGCGCAAATGTCCTAATTCTTGAAAAATAGTAACTCCTTATTCGTTATTGTAACAGTTTTGCAGTGCCAAGGCGATATGTTCCATTATGCGAAAGAAAAAAAAAAATCGAAAACGAGTGATCATGAATTTCAAAATACCTATTCAAAAAACTATTTTGATGGTTCCTAGAAACAATAATAAATATAAGCGTCAAATTAATAACCTTCTTTTTTAAGTCGGTTAATATGTAGGTAGAGCAGTTTTGGCATCATCTCAAATAATTTAACTACGTCTAGGTGTCAAAGGGGGAGGTCCCCGCACACACGATGTGTTTTTGTTTTTGCTGTGAATTTCTGATTTTTGCACAACAAGACTATCGCCTTAATCAACAATAACTCAACAGGCTGGCAGGCTGCTCATCCACTTGGGAGACAGCGATATAGAGTATGACACGAACTTTCGCCTGTACCTCACCACGAAGCTGGCGAACCCTCACTATTTGCCGGAGATATGCATCCAAGTGACCCTGGTCAACTTCACCGTGACACTATCTGGCCTTGAGGATCAGTTACTGGCGTTAGTTGCACTTTTTATTATTGAAGTAAAAGACTTCCTTATGTTCAGAACCGTCCGATAAGCCTCTGCACCTCCATTCTTGGTTCACTTTTATGGGTCAGCTACATTAAATAGTAGCTAAACAACACGATACCATATGACCGATCAATACTTACTACTACAAATGGTTAGGCTATAGTTTACCCAGGGCAACATTTTTCTATGTATGGTTTTAGTAAAGGTAGCACAGCATTCGTTCTGTAGGTATCTAAAAGGACATCAGTTAAGAAGAATAAATAAAAAATTGCATGAATAGAAACAGGGATAAGAATAACAAAAAAATCTTGTTAAAAATCAATTTGCGCTTCGTTTAATAACATATACATACATACTCGTACATAAAGTCACGTCATTGTCCCAAGGGGACGAAGGGAGATACTACAAAACGCGACATGCTATGGTCCTTACACACTCCTTCCGCCTCGCCCTCGGGACGTAAATCCATTAGTATCAAAGATATATACTCGAAGGCAAGGCTGATATTTAGCTACTAGTCACAACTTAAAAATCTCTATTTCCGCGCTGACTCGAACCCTCAACAATATAAAATGTATTTTTTTCTACATCTGGCAATGCAAATGGAAATAACTTCAAACGTGCTACCAAAAATTACTTAACTTATCATCTCGTAAGAACATGTTCCTGTAGGTACAAAGATGCAGAAAGAGCAGCACCTCGGAAATTATATAAAGACAAAGTATAATATAACACCAAAGAATCTATAATTTAATATTTGTAGAATAGTGTAATTTGTATCGAAATAATTCCATGATGAAAAAATTTAACTGATTTTTTAGTCTCCTTTTCTGCCTAAATTTTCCACCCATTACCCATATTTTCTGATAATAGCGACGTGGTAAGATTGGAACGCCCAGACCTGGAGATTTTACGAACTGAGCTTATAGTTCGTATAAACGCCGACAAAGCAACTCTACTGGAGATTGAAGACAAAATC
This sequence comes from Noctua janthe, assembly GCA_910589295.1. Classification (NCBI taxonomy): domain Eukaryota; kingdom Metazoa; phylum Arthropoda; class Insecta; order Lepidoptera; family Noctuidae; genus Noctua; species Noctua janthe. Next base: position 13,653,751 of record OU342552.1, read on the forward strand.
CTCAGATTACTTTACGCATCGACTGGGAACATTCTGGACGATGAAGAACTGATAGAGACGCTAAACGAGAGTAAAGTAAGTGTATACATTTATCTAACAATTTTTTTATGGGTAGTAAATAAAAACTACCTTATCATCTGAATTACTAGGACAGCCACAGCCAGCGTGTATTCAAAAAGTAGGTACCTACTATCTCAGCCACTATACATAATGTATGTCAAGAAAGTACGGGGAAACGATCAATAACAATGTAAAATAAATGCATAGCAAATATTTGTATGGGATACTAGCTGTTGCCCGCGATTTCGTTCGCGTGCAAATTTTGGTGTGCATGTGTGAGACTGCCTCGTTGGTCGAGTGGTCGCAATCGCGACTACTAAGCATGGGGATAGATTCCCGGGTCGGGCAAAGTGTTAAAAAATATGTTTATTTCAATTACATAAAGTTGTCAAGGAGATGCTTGTGTTAGGGAGCGTCCATTAATTACGTAAGGCAATTTTGGCGATTTTTCGACTGCCCTCCCTCTTGGTGGGATGCTCTTCATCCTCCTGATAATCCCACCTGAGATTTATCAAAATGCGTAGATTAGTATAAAAACGGTAATCTGTGTTTGATTGCGTTCAATTCACTAAAAAATTGTAGAGAAAAATGTTTACTTAATTAAACCCAGTAATATTTGCTGAGACCCCACTCTCTCTCGTGATATTGGGTGATATTTGGCTCGACGCCTTTACCCCCCCCCCCCCCCTTTTTAAACGCCTCACGTAATTAATGGACGCCCCCTAAGGTGACTCCGCTCTTCCACTTAGCATAAGCATAGCATAATCAGGCTATAATTTTCCCCCTGCTGGGACACACGGCCTCCTCTCTCTGAGAGGGAATAGGCTATAATCCACCACACGGGCCCAGTGCGGGTTGGCATTATACAATGTATATGCAATTGAAAAAATACTATAAATCATCGTGTTATTGGGTTATTCCATCAAGAATTTCTCAGTAGCAGCCACGTAATCTGGATTTGTGCCCGGTTGATGGCTATAGGCTTACCCCTTTTTACATGGGACTTCACCATAACTGGCGAAATGTGTGTGTACGATTAGGTACGCGTCTGCCCAACCCTTCGGGGATTTAAGTTGTGTGAGAACTGACTGCCAGATCAAAAGGTGATAATGTACTGATGACTACAAATTAAGGCGTCCTTTTGGGTGCTGTTATTCTGGGCGGCAGAGGTCCGAAACAAAATTAAATGGCGTTCAGGCTACGATATGGCTTTAAAAATCGGTTTATTTTGGCGCTATACAACTTTTTTTCAAAATGAACCTTCTGAGACGCTTTTATTGTAATACCGTTCTGTATACAACAGACATGAAATGACTTTTTGCTAGATACTTTTAGCTATTAGACCTCCTTAATCCGCCCCTGTCGCAAAATCCGTTCAAAGCGAACGTCTATTAACTATAAACTATTTAGTCAAATATTAAGTTACTAGCACAAAAAAAATTAAGGACTTTCATACAAACTTGCGAGAGCCTTTAGACCTCCTTAATTCAGCCCTGTCGCAAAATCCGTTCTTAGCGAACGTCTACTAACTATTAATCACCTCCCTGCCTAATTTCAAGTTTGTAGCACAAAAAATGCAAATTTGTATGAAGGACTTTCATACAAATTTGCGAGAGCCCTTAGACCTCCTTAATCCGGCCCTGTCGCAAAATCCGTTCTTAGCGGACGTGTACTAACTATAAATTACCTCCCTGCCAAATTTCATCTTTATTCGTCAAGCGGTTTTCGATATTTCGTGATTATCGATGAGTGAGTGCGCGAATGAGTGACCTCTCGCTGTTATATATTTAGATTAGATTAGAATACAACTAAAAATGGAAAAAAAACTCTTTTGTTTAAAATAAAACCGATTTTAAAAACACAAAATAAAAATGAAAAATAACTCTTGTTACTTCCCAACACGGTCATGTCTTCATTAGTTTTAAATTTAGCGTATAAGTATGTGTACATTGCGCATTATTCCTTATTTGAATCGGATTTTGTTAACAATTTCAAAGGTTTTTTTTTTGCTAACTTTAATCCTGTTTCTCAAATAAAAGTAGCCTAAGTTACTCCTTATAGCTATCTGCCAGTAAAAATCCCGTCAAAATCGGTTCAGCCGTTTCGAAGATTAGCAGGAACTCAGACAGGCAGACTAAAATTGCATCGATCGACGATCAATTGATTGGTGTGGTAACACCCTTAAATAATTTATTATAGTTGGTGTGTTCCTTAGACTTTGTTGGGTATTGTTTTTGGAGATAGATTTATGGATAATGAGGTGTAGATAGTCTCTGCCGACCACAAATAAAATGGTCAAGTAAATGAAACGACGAACAGTAGGTAGTCATAATATATATAACTTAGGGCCAAAGAGACCTTAAACCTTGAAACGATCTGAACTTTAAGAGACCCTAAAATTAAACAAACCAATTATAGGAAACATCAGAAATAATAAACGCTCGTTTAGAAGAAACTGAAGCGACAGAAATCAACATATCGGCAGCTCGTGAGAAGTACCGGACGGTGGCGACCCGGGGGGCAGTCTTGTACTTCGCCGTGGCGCAACTTGCAGACATCGACCCCATGTACCAGTTCTCACTGAAGTACTTTAACCAGGTTAGTTGTAGTCACCTTATCATTTTCTTATTATTATCGAAGTAAGTCACATGTGACGACTAGGTAATGCAGTTTGACTAGGTACCTAAGCTTATACGATCGACTTGTGAAGTCATGCTTGTTAGCATATAGTATAGCCAGTTATCGACAAGAAGATTCTATTTTCTTCTGAACAGATTTTTGGTGTTAGGCTTTCTAAGTACACACAGCGTCAGTATGTGCTAACCCCTCAAGTTTTAAAATGTTACTCTGCTACAACATTAAATACGTTCCGACTAATCTAAAGAATATTTCAAAAAGAGTTCACTGTTTCCAATTGTATTCGGACCATCGCATCACCGAATGTCGTCATACTTACTCATACCGGCCAGTTTAACGAACTAGCCAGCGAGCCCATATGAATTGCGAAGAAATTGTTATCTACTATCGTCCGAGTCACTTTATCTTTAGGTCTCTGTCTAATCAATAGATGTTGTAATTTGAGGGTTTCTATTAATTTTACTTACTTACTTTTTCTTTATAATATTAATACAGACCCTCAAATTATAACTACAACGTTTGATGTGTACGTTCACTTAAAACAATACCCCAGTTTTTGCAATTCAAACATATATGTACATCCTTAGGAATAATACAAAAAGTATTATTATGCCCGGACGAGATTCACCCATCGAATCATTATAACCAATGACTGATTTTGGTTGAATTTGAGGGTATGTATTAATATTATAAAGAAAAAGTATATCTATTGATTAGACAGAGACCTAAAGATAGTGATCAAAGCGGTAATCAAAGGAGTTATCCTTTGATTACCGCAAGCTCTTACCAACTAAGCGAGTTAGGTAGTTAATAATTTGATGAAGATCAATCTACTTTGCTTGTCGTTATACGCAATAATAAAAAAAGTAACGTTTTATTGAATAAAAAAACAATATTAAAAATAGATTTAAAATTAAAAACTAACTTATTTATACACTAAAACAATACATTAATTGTAATAAAACGTTTTTACAAAATATAAAAACCAATTTGGGCCTATCACGGGTTTGAACGCACATGTCGTTTGGAGGGTGTGTATCTGTTGAGCCAAACCCGACTGATACGATAATAGGTCTATAATAATAATTATCGTCTTGTCTTAGATAGTTATTTTTTTATGTTTTAATTACTATAATAAGGTTAGGGCAAACGAGAGCTTTCACGGCAAGCGATTATGGAAGTGAGAGGCACACATAACCTATTTTATTTATCTGTAAATTATGTAATTATGTGCTACCGTAGGCAGTACTGCTTTTACTATCTGGCGGTTGCTGCATACCACCATCTTATCTTTGCAGGTCTTCAACATAGTCATAGAAAAGAGCGAAAAATGTGACATACTGGAAACTCGTTTGGAAATCCTACGTGCCGAAATCACTCTGGCCGTATACCGGAACGTTTCCAGAGGACTATTTGAACGGCACAAACTTGTTTTCAGTTTCCTTCTGAACATGGCAATTTATTTGGATGCCGGGATCGTTTCCCCGGAACAGTGGAATTTTATTTTACGAGCAGCATCCGGTACGGAAGTGGTCAGTATTAAAAGTCACAATGTAACAGAATTTTTATTTTCTCCGAGTTTTAAATATCCCATCACGTCTACGGAGTTTCGAGAGCGTCTTTATGACGGGATCAAGTCCCCAATTTAAAATGTATTACATTAAAGTGCTTGTACTACATATTTATGTACTATTTGTACCCCTTTTTTTTTCGGTTGGGAAATCATCAAATGACCCCCCCCCCCACTCTGGGCGGAGCGGAAGGGAGTGTCAGACTTGTACTGACTAAAACCCACCCATGTTCCTTCTTTGCCCAATGTGTTCCAGGGCTATGGTATCTCTTTCGAACAGTCTCGCAGCCCTGGACTATATGTGCCCTAAACATTTGTACCTCTAAAGGTAAAGGAAGTATGTTAAGACATCCCAGGTCCCGCCACTTTTACGCAAAGTGGCGGGACCTTCTGGAAGCGGTACTCAGAGGCAGGCAATTTACACCCGAAGACTTAGTACTACATATGGTATAAGGTATATACTTAATTATCAATACAATTCTAAGTGCCAAATTAAAGTTTTGTGATTAAAACATTGGTCCCGCCAATTTGATGATTCATGTTATCGCTGAATTCATATGATAATCGTTAGAGCTCGTGCAAAATCAAATGTGGAAACTTAGTACGTCCTAGGTACATAAACATGTGTATTTTTTATATTCATAACCTTAATACATCAAAAATTATCTACCATTCATCGTTATCTTTGAAATGGACACATCTATGCAGAAATGAAACAACCCAATCGGCGGGTCCAATGTTTTAATCACATAACTTTAATTTGACACTTACAATTGTATTGAAAATTCAGTATATACCTGTACATATTTAGTACTAAGTCTTCGGGTGTGAGGCCAAATTAAAGGTAAACGCAGTATCCTTTACCTTTAAAGGTACAAATGTCTTGTTTCGGGTACAAATAGTACATATTGCAGAGTTACCTCTGTATTTTAACCTTTTTTTTGGTAAAACCTTAAGGCCAAATATCTTTTCTTTTAATTGTCAATTCTAAATTTGAAATGAAAACTGTTTTTAGTGAGATGATTGTTTTGTCATTTTTTTTTTATTCGTGTACCAAGCTTCGAAGAGCAAGTATTGATTTGGAAAATAAACCAAAATTTTATGATGTAGAATAAGTAATGGTGAACAAATTTGAAGCCCTAATGGCAATTTGTTGAAATCATCATCACGAAAGTGATCTATTAACATTTTTTTCCTGGTTAAAAATCAGTAGAAAGAATCATAATATTTCAGGCCCTTTTTTATTTTAGTTTCCGATCTGGATTCACGTCTAAAATATATAAATATATGTTGATGAACGATTGAAAGTCGCTGGCGAGGTTGGTTGCGTGTCCTGCGTTTCCTGATGCACGCCTTTTGAACGAGATTCCGAAAGGAGCTACGAGACGTTGTTGAGCAGGATCCAAGTTTAAAAAATTATCTCTGTAATCGAGGTATTATTTAAGAATATTACAGTCAGCAGCAGTGAAGTGGACCCATTTTTTATTTATTACTCCACAATATGTAGTACATACAATCACTTTAATGTGATACTTTTTAATTTGGGCATTTGATCCCGTCATATTGACGCTCACGGAGTTTCGCTAGCTAATTTAATTTGACCTTTTATAGACTTATCGGCGACCTGACGATAAGTGCTCATGTCTACGGTGTGTCTCGTCTTGGCTCATGTTCTTCGACAATGGGCGTCGAAAAGCATAGTATAAAGGAGAATTGACCCCCAAAGAATAATGTTACCTTTAGAACTACTACTAGAAGTTGCCTGGTACTAAGATCGTATAAAACAACTCAACTTTGACCCACTCATGGGTGGACTTTCCAAATATCGTTCTAAATTGTCTAAGAAGTATTTATTCCACATAAATACTAATATTATGGAGTATAGGTGCCGTGACTTGTGTCTATCTGTCACGCAACAGCTTTGTTTGTCTATCTGTCACGCAACAGCACCCAAGTGGGGTATCAAATGAAAGGGCATGATGTTTATATTACAATTAGACATGTTATATCAAAATCGACACAGCTATTTAAGTTATGGTGATGAATGTGGGGATGAATCCGAAACCGCTGAACCCGTTAGATTACTAAATTTGCTACAAAAATTTGATCGTATAGAAACAAATTGAACGAAAATTTTAGTAGATTAATAGATAGTCAATCGAATAAAGGGTCTGATTTAGTTCAGCGGTACCCCGCCGCGACATTATAGCACCATTTTAACGAGCAAATGCATCTTTTTCTATAATTAAACTCGATCGAATTTGATTGCTCAACAATAGGTATTATTTTTGACTTTTTAAATGTTTGTTCGCTTTTCTTTTTTGCGTTGGGGGCTTTTTAAATTATTTTTTTATAAGTGATGCGACACGAATGAACCGAAATATAACTTATCGCAAAATTTTGTCGAATAGTGATAGCACAGATAGTCATCGATGTGATTTCGTAAAAAAATTCAATGAATCATGGGCCCACTTTATAAAATTCACAAAACGGAAATGGGGAATTGGAAGTGTGTTTTGATTGACGTAATGAGAATAAAACGCGAGAACTGACATTTTTCTAGCTGACTACATTTTTTCCAAAATCTGTAATTGTAGTAAGCAGGCTGTGGGGCTACGCTACGACGACGGTTTAAGTGTATACCTGCTTTTACTAGTCCGTCTCAAACCAACTCTGTATAATAATAATTTAATCCTAGGTGCCACCAAAGAAACCTGCAATTGAAGCGATGACTGAACACATGTGGCTAGCCGTTAATCACCTTAATGAAACTGATCCACATTTCCACGGATTAGTCGAAGATTGTTTGAAGAAAATTCCTTTAACACTTGGAAGTTTCAGTTTGGTAAGTGGTTTTTTTTACATAGGCGTCCTACTACCTACATTCAGCAAACAAAGTCGTTTAAAACTGTGAACCGCCAGCAGAAAAACAGCAAAAATATTCGCCTAGCTAAGGTTATAAATGTTGAAAATATAAATAGTTCCTTCAAATTCGCGATTAATACTGCCTAGTTGGTCTAATTGTCGCAAGCACGACTGCTGAACATGAGGTATTGGGTTTTTCCATCAGGAATTTCTCAGTAGCAGCCTGGCTGCCACTGAGAAAAAGTCTGGATTTGTGCCCGATTGATGGCATTAGGCTCGCCCCCTATTATATGGGACTCAAACATAACTGGCCAAATGTGGGTTTGCTATAGGTATACCTCTACCTAACCCTTCGGGAATTACAGGCGAGGCATTATGTTATGTTAATGACGATTAATCTACTCAGAACTGAAAAAACACAATCGAAGAAAGTTTGCAGCTCTGTTGCTCGCGGTGTGAACCGAAGTATAAAAAGAGGTGAAACGATGCTCGCTCGGCTCGCCCGCCCTCCTTGCCCGTTGCGCCCACCCGCTCCTGCTTAGCGATCTTCTTCCGCTCGCTCGCTCGCCCGTCCGTCCGTCGGTAGTTTTCGGTGTGAACCCACATAGTTTAGCTCGCCAAAGGTTCGCTTAGTTTATAGTTTCCCTCGCCTGCGCTTAATGCTCGCTATACTAAGTTGTGCGGATTACAGAACCCTAAAAGAACATTAAAGTTGATGGCTCATGCCAATAAGGTTCTTCCAAGCGATCTCTGATAATACCTACTTACAATCTCTCTCTCTCTCTCTATCTCTCTCTCATGAAATGCTGAAGAGCTGTGTAATTGACCTGGGATTTGGATCTGTTCATAGGAAATCCCACCTCAAATCAAATAATTTACTCCTTTGCGGCGGTATGGCGGTCATGGTGAATATGAGGACCCCTACTGTTATATTAACATTTATGACATATAACATTTTTTTTTTACCATCTATCTACCCATATTATGCGAATAAATTATTTGATTTGTTCTATTATTTTTCAGGCTACTTAATGTTTGGGTTGACTGCCTCGCTGGTGTAGTGGTCGAAAGCATGACTGCTGAGAATGAGGTCCTGGGTTCGATTCCCGGGTCGGGTAAAGTGTTATAGTGTTTTTCCATCAGGAATTAATATATATTATATTTAATAATATTCTCAGTAGCAACCACGGAGTCTTGATTTGTGTCTTGATGGCAATAGGCTTGCCCCATATTACAAAATGTGGGCGTACTATTAGGTACACCACTGCCCTTCGGGGATTACAGGCGTGATGTTATGTTATGTTATTGTATGGAATAATTTATTTACCCACAGCATTTTTATTTCCAGGACATCCAGGTAGACACCAACAACCATTCGACCCCGAATGTAGATTGGAACAACACGCTGACTTCATTTGAAAAATTAATGTTGTTAAAGTGCCTTAGAGAGGAGAAACTTGTGTTTGCAATCGGGGAATACGTGTCCACCAGTCTAGGAGCTGTGTTTATTGAAAGTCCCACCATTCAACTGAACACCCTGTACGTATACTTTACCTTTATTGTCATCATTATTTCTTTTTCTGCAAGGATTGTTTAATCTATGGAAGTTAACAAAAACACGTTCGAACACATATAGATTTTTATTTAGATAACACACACTGTTGGTAGTACCCAAGAACTGAATATGTGATATGAATATTACCTCCTACCTGTTTATAATTATTGATTAAGTAAGGATATAGCATTTAATAGTATAGTTTATTTACAATAGAATATTCTATAACACCGCTGTTTTAAACAAAATCGGCGAGTTTATCACAACATCTCATATACAACAAAACGGACATTTATATAATTTCGACTATAACAATATCTAAGTATCTACTTATTTGGCAAAACACCTCAAGTTCATTGACTTAGTCAGATGAGTGTCGATTAATTGCAAAATATAAATACACCTTGATTTTGTATCGGACTTTTAGGAGTGTTATAAGTAAGTACTCGTTAGGAAATATAGGAATCGTTAGGAATAAATATCTATCTTATCAAGATCTCCCAAACAAATTCGACAGGACTTAGTTCCTATGGTCTTTCAGAAGCACGGTGCAATAGGGTTACCAGATAGAAAATTTCAAATCCGGAGAAAAAGCCAGAATTCCATTGAAAAATCCTGGATTTGAACCGGAATTAGCACCCACGCCTGCGGCTCGGGTGCTAATTCCGCCTCGAATGCAATAACTAAGTTGCTCCACTTATATCAAAATTCCCCACTTATACTATTTCTATTATGGAGTCTCAATGGTCGGATGAAAGAAACCGACTAACGGTGTCTTCAGTCCGAGCTTTATACTTTTAACACAGTATAATTTGAAGAGATTAACGTGCTAAGAATTTTATAGAACAGTGTTAAAAGACAAAAGGGTACTTAAAAAGGAATCGTCGCAAAATAAATATGATAAAACTGATGATTAGATTTCATAGATTTTAAGTGTTGATTTTATTTGTGCAATTCACATAACAACTCATATTCAACTACCAAAGTTGATTTTTAAATTAGTGTCTATATAAAGAAGATTATTATATGTTTTTCTAATAAAAAAGATCTGAAAAAACTACTCTATTTTATTGAAAATTCTATAAATCCTTAGATTTCCTAAATCCGGTCGTAATCCTGACAAGGGCCTAAAAATCCTGAGATATGGTAACCCTAGTGCAACAGTGTCAAGCCACATTTAATGTCAATCAAGAATACAATACACAAACTTAAATGGCTAAATAAAAAATCGCTTGCGCAGACATTTGTGCCTTATAATTATGAAATATAATTAATCAACAATAAAATTATATACCTAATTATCTAAAACCCAACAGTATAATAATAGTATAACGCATTCGCTAAAAATCAACGCCATAATTATGATTATGTAGTAACAAAATAATCGAAAAGTCGCAAGTATCTTCTAACTCGTAGTATCTACGAGAAAATATAAAATACCTAAGTAAAATTTTTAAGATCAGTCATTACGTGCACCTTCCTAATTTTCATAAGCTCGTCATACTCATACAATACTGGTCCATCCATATAATAAACATGTTACGGTCAAAGTAATAAATGTGGATAATATAAATAATTACCAATTTCTTATAATAAATTTCAATAGAATAATCACATTTACCAGTTTTGATAAATGGTTTCTTAGGAGCTTTGGTTAAAGTATTATTACGTGGTGACCTGCAGCTCAAGACGTTATTATTTTAGAACTAAAAAAAAGACTGTTAATATTATCGAACGAAATTATGAAAACAAATCAGTTAGGTTACTACTCCAACCAAAATTACTTTAGTTTGATATAAAAGTTCATATGAATAAGAAACATGTATTAAATCGAGCCCCAAATAATTCCCATTTTGTCTACATGACCAAATAATATCAATGGAAACTCTAATCTAATAAATGCGTCTCTTTTGTTCTGCGTCAAATAATCCCCATTACTAATCCACTAGCTTTTGCCCTCGGCTTCGCTCGCGTTAATTTAGAATTTGACAATCAATTCGGGTAGTACACGTGGCGCCATCTATTACCACAATAATGTTATTGTTGTTTATCTCGGGAAAAGTATTTATTTTCGGGAAGAAAGGTACCCTATGTCCGTTTCTGTTCACCTGACAACGTGTATGCAAAATTTCAGGATGATCAATTCTGTGGTTTAGGCGTGAAAAGGTAACAAACAAATAAACAAACTTACTTTCGCATTTATAATATTAGTAAGGATTTCCAATTAATCATACTGACCATAACATATAATATTTTAAGGACTTTAATATAATTATTAGGTATTAATAGAGAGCAAAAAAAAAGTGAGCTCTAAAACACGTGAGAGATCACCTTAAATATAAGCGACCTACCATAGAAGTAGTATACCTACAACACAAATTACAATTAAATACCTTAATCTTACCTACAGGATGTCCCCACTGAACCATGACATTCAGTGTTGGGCACACAAGTCAAGTCAGGGCAATCTACGAGTCGTGAAAAGAAAGAATTGTCACAGTAGCCGTAATACGTAGATTTATAATTCATTCTGTGAATTCCCCCCCTCCCCCCACTTTGTGTCACAAATAAACATATTTGAATTTGTAATACTTGTACATTTAGAGCTAAAAAGGGACAACCAAGCCACATTTACCTCAAATCCTCGGAATCTACGACGTTAATCACTCTATACAGAAAATCTCATTGTATCTAAATTACATAAACACATATTTTCTTTTTTTGTGATAATCAATCACTAATCAATATTTCTAGATGATCGATCATTTTATTTATTCGATTTTTTTATTCACTACATATACATATGTTTCTGCTAATTTTGCTATTACTTCTAAAAATATTAGTGGAGTAACCTAAGTGGTACTGTACTGATAGGTACTTTGCTGTGTACTTCAAATTGAATGACGTAATATCGAATGATTCTTGCTTGAAAACATGCCTTTGAGCTTCGATTTATTCGAGATTAAATAACGCTGATAATTTTTCGAAATTATGAAGAGACCATCGCATTAGAGCTTTGGAGCAAGTATTATTCTATCCCACGTTATTTGATTTCAAGCTGGTATCTCGTGGGCACTACCCAATAACACTGGTCTATAAAACTACCTACCAGCACGCGTAGCATGGCCACCGTAGACAAGGATTTTGTTGACGGAAGAATCGACAAAATGACAGATAGTGAAAAGAAATCTGTCATTGTGTCGACACAATCTGTCATTTTATCGATTTTTCCGTCTAAAAAACCCGTTTCTACAGTGGCCATGTGCCGCGAGCTGGGCGACTAACCTCTGCTCGGGTAAAAAAGCGAAAACTAATTTCCGAAGATTTGAGACTTAGATAGATCGATTGTCATCGAAATTGTTAGAGCCGTTATGAAGAACATCATTATAAATATACAAATATTGCCCATTTAATAGTAAGTATAGGATTTATTCAATTAACTCTAAAAGCGCACTGATATAATAAATCAGAAACTACGCATTCTCTAAAATCCTTCACAACTATACTTACAATAGATATAAGTATAGATGTTATGGTGTTTTACTTTACTGACTGACTGATTGATATATCAACGCACAGCCCAAACCGCTGCTCCTAGAGACATGCAATTTGGAAGTTGTATGCTTTGTGAAGAGTAGGTATAGGTTAAGAAAGAGTTTTTCAAAATTCCACCCCGAAGAGGGTGAAATGGGGTTGAATTTTCTGTGAAACTTAATATTCTCTGGGCCGAAGGAAGGTTACACTTAGTTCTAGCCGGCTATACCTAGGTGCGGCCGGTAGCAGTTTGTTAAACTTCCTTTTAATTGTTAGGACACACCAACCAAATGGATTAAGTTAGGTTAGGTTAGAACTGTGGCCAAAGGGGCGCGGGCGAGCGCAGCGAGCGGTGACGCGGCAACGGCCGGCGATCCCTACATCCAAATTGGTTGCATCAAAGCTCCAAATTTAAAGCCGCACCTTTATACCCGGCTAGAACAAGGTGTAACCTTACTTCGGCTTTTAGCCGTAACATATACACTATTCAATTAAAATTATGCGACACGAGTTGATATTACTATGAACTAATATTTGCAAGTTGTAAGTAAGTTCATGTAAAAAAACGCGAGTGTGTCTGTACTACTCTAATAAAATTAAATACTAACACTAACTATTCTTTATTACCTATTCAACTTTAAAAGTAAATACTAATTTATATCTTACTTAAACCATTATAAATGCTAAAGTTTGGATGAATAGATGTTTGTTACTCAATCACGCCAGAACGGCTGAACAGATCTGGATGAAAACTGGTATAGCACATGGATTACTTACCATCCCAGAAGTAAGATCCCGTGAGCAATTCCCGAACTCCATGCGGGCGAAGCCAAGCTTGAAGATATGTTAATTCGTTATTTAATTATTATTATTTAATTTAACTTGCTACTTACATTAAAATGCGTTTCTTAGTTAACATTACAAAATAATTTAGGGTAAATAACCTATGGCCTCTGGCTATAATCGCCCCTGCTGGGCAGCTAGTACGGAAGAGACACAAAGTATCAATATTACTGTTATTTTTATTAGACTGTATTAAATCTGTCAAACATCATAATCAGCTTTGGATGTTAGGGCTTTCCTCGAAAAATAAGGCATTTCACCTTATGGAGCCATTTATGAACAGGCAAAATAAGCATGGGTTTCAGTAGCCCAACCCGCAACTTTTTTATTAAAATATCACTTTTCAAATCCTAGAACACCTCACTTAAAAGCCCTGTAATCATCATAGATATCAAGTTATCAACACAGATAATTCTTATACTATTTAATATCTGCATTGCATTTGTGTATGTAAATACAATATATTCTAACATTTAAAGCAATCTCAGAATAATAGACACTGCAATACATTTTTCTTATAATTATGGAAACAAGTATGTATATCATATTGTAATTGTGTAAAACGCACCACACAATTTAGTTGAAATGCAACAATCTTCAGATTTTTATCCACTAAGCGTTCTTTGGGCTTGTTAAAGTTGCGGTTCTGCTGTGTAAACATTTATTTTGTATTTGCCAAGGATATTCAAATTAAATTAAGTTGCATATTATTAGTGCTTCTTAGCACGTTTTTTATATTTGGTGCGTTTAGCACTTTTTTGTTAAACAACAGGGGGGGCATCCTCATCATTCATCTTTGTCTTTGAAAGTTTGTCTAGTATCTGCATATATTCAGGAGAAATTTCGAAGTTGAAAGCTATATTTTCTTTGATATGCGTTGGGTCTATTCTATCTGATTTAGGTATTACAGATATTTCGTGTTGCAGAGCCCATTTTTGCACTACTTGAGCATTGGTGACCTCAAGACTTTTTGCGATTTTAGTAATTGAGGGGTGTAATAATAAGTTGTCTTTTTTGTCGGATTGTTCTCCCAATGAACTGTATGCCTGTACTGCAATACCATTTGCCTTACAATAGTCCATCGAATCCAATTCATGGAAGAAAGGGTGCGATTCAGTCTAAAAAAGAAAAAAGTCATCAGAAAATGAACCAAATTGTTGTAAAATTATGGTATGGAATGGATTTTAAATGAAATGTACCTGGTTTACTGCCGGAACAACACCATGATTCCTTTTCATTAGGGTTTTAAGTTGGCAAATATCGAAGTTGCAAACACCAATTGCATTTACAAGGCCACTATCATATAGTTCGACCATCCCTTCCCAGGTTGCGTGCCGAAGCTCAGTATTTTTTTTTGCGTCAGATGTAAGTTTCCCGCACACAGGGAAATTAACCAAATGCAAGTTGGCAATTTCCAAACCCAAATTGTCAATTGATGTAGTGTAGGCATTTTTTATGTATCCTGGCTGCACATTTTCTACAGATGCTGTAAATAAATAACTATAATTATGAGAAGATTCACAAGAAATAACTAAGCAAATGTTGTTGTTTATTTAAGACCCGAATTTAAAAATAAATATAGCCTTATTTATTTTTAAATTCGGGTCTTAAATAAGATACGCTTTTGCCAAGCTTCACCCCGCTCTCCTTGGCTAACGAGAACTGGCGCAAAGCTGTGGTATTGGATACTAATAACCGTAGGGAGGTATGGCAGAGCAAGGAGCTACACGGACGCTTTTTCCGGGCCCTACATGGGCCCGATGTGGACCTATCAGAGGCCGTAGCTTGGCTACGTTCCACGGACCTTTTCGGAGAAACGAAGGTGTTTTCTATGCAATTATGGATGAAGTTGTGATGACCAATAACTACCGGAGATTTATTGTGCAGGACGGCACGGTTGACATAAATATCGGGCATGTCACCGTCTGGGAAAATCAATACGTCACATTATCTCCGGGTGTTCTCATTTAGGTAACGGAGAGTACTTGCTTAAACACAACCTTGTAGCCAGGATTATCCATCAGCACCTTACTCTAAAATACAGCCTTGCGGAATTGGATGTGCCGTACTATATAGGTATGTGCTGGGATCGATCCATCATCACTGACTGTACTATTGTAGCCAATAAGCCAATATAGTGGTGGTGGATGAGCAATTTCAAAATAAAGTTTACCCCTACCCTGCTGTAAATAACGTTTTTTTTACAATTTTGACCATAAAATAGGAAATAATATAGTTTATTACACAGAAAAATAACAAGGAACCGGGAAGACGAGGCATTTTTTTGGTAATAATCATCGAAACAAAACGGACTTTGTGACGGAACTGGTTCCTTTGTGTGAATTTGTTTTTAAATCTAGAGTTAAAAACAAAATTAAAGTTAAGTATGAAATTAATAAGACTATCTATTCTTACTTGTTATCCAAAAAGGATTTCTTACATAAATAAAATCTAATATCGATACCTAATAATACCCTCACGGATCGGACACAATATCGGACAGGTTTTTTTTTAAACGTATTGTATAATAGTAAAATTTGGTCACATACCTGAAAAAAGAAATTGAAACGGATACATTGTGTATAGTGAAGTGTTTTTCACTTCCACATACACCATGTATCCGTGCTGGCCACAAAGAGTTTGACAATGAAAGCAAAATGTCGTCTCTCGATACGACGGTATGTTGTATTGTTTGCTAGAAGTCACTCATAACAAAAAACTAAATTAACAATGACGAGGGACACGGCAAAAACCGGGGGTACATTTTTTTTTATTGATCGGATCGATTAGAGCGACGCGCAATGATTCTTGACATAACGGTCTCGCATGATGAGATCTCGTGAAAGCCGAGAAAGATAAGCAAATCAAGTATTTTGACTTTGCTCGCGAGGTTGTCAACATGTGGAATGTGAACTCAGCGATCATTATGCCGAGGGACGTTTCAGCCAATGGCTTAAGTGCCAAGAGCCCCGACCTGACGAGGGCTCTTGTTAGGCAGTTGGATCAAGTGCTTGATTCAGAAAGCGGTACTCCTGGACACAGCTCTTATTGTTAGGAGGATCCTTTCTCTGGCCTGATCTTGGACCTTGTTGCCGATACCGGTGGGCTACTATATATTGTATGCTTAAAGGAATATTTAAAAATGTAAAAAAAAAGTTAGAGAAATGAATAAAAAAACAATAATTAAAACTAATTATACTCTAAAATCATAAATCTCTGTCTCTTTCAAGTTGATAAAATGACTCCTTCAAAAACATACATTAGGTTAGTGTACTTTCTTATTTAACTATACCTATACTATTCTTATTGTATAACGGGCTGGTGTCCAGATATTAATAGTAACAACACTTACTGAGTTTTGTTGTGATGAAAATATCCTCACGCTGCAAGTGATGTTCGGGAAGCAATCTTTGGAAGGCCTCCTTCAAGTGCGATTCGTTACGGTAGACTGCTCCCATTTCTATAGTATTTAAATAAAATGTAACGTAGCATTATACATCTAATCAGTAAAGAAAACAAAGAACATCAAGAAACAATGTTCACCTTTTGTTACCAACCAACCCTATTTGAATAAAACTTTACACAATGAACACAAAACTTTAGTAAATATTCTTATTCAACTATCATAGTTACTAAATAAAGTATTGTGTTTCACTCAACGGTGCAATGTGCTTTAGCTTGATAGTTGAAACACAACAGCTCATATTAAGGTGGTGTAAGTGACACTTCGGTAATAACTGGTTGGTGAGGTCCAAAAAGGTGCAACGTTTTTTAAAGCCCCGTATTCATTGGAAACAAAGTTGAGAAACAACTGCTTAATATTTTAGTAACAATGCTGGTCAGATTTCGTTTCACCGTGAACACAGAGTATTAGCTATAAGTAGTAAGACTAACCAAACATGCGGTATCCTGCTGACAGAGCCTGGTCCACTATCTCCATCGTCTCTTTGAGATCGCGAATGCGATAGGTTCCCACTACAATAATGAAACATATCAGATATGAATACATAACAACAATAATAACCACTGTTACGGATATTTTTAGAGAAGATTTCTAAAATGTTGCACTAATAGCATAGTAAAAGTGACTTTTCTTAAAAGCAGATATTATTACTTAAGCCAGATATAGTTTTGCATAATCAGCCTATAATGTTCCCACTGCTGGGACACACGGCCTCCTCTCTATCAGAGGGAATGGGCTATAATCCACCACGCGGGCCCAGTACGGGCTGGTAGATGCCACATGTTTTTAATTTTGGTTTGATTCTGGGATATGTCAGTTTTTCACGATGTTTTCCTTCACCGTTTTTAAGAGCTGTGGTGATGAAATAAATTACACAAACTAAAGCGCCTGCCTAGGTTCGAACCCACGACTTAATGTTCGTAAGTCGGGGTCGCCACCACTGGGCTACCGCTGCTCTCATAGTCACTATTGCAAAATGCAATGGTTGGGCCCAAAGCTGTGTGGCAACAAGTCATAGCAGAGTGGGTTAGTTCCAAGGATTAAATCTATCGGTACTCACCTGAAATGTAATTTGATCCAGGTCAATTAGTTGTAATTTTATTTTTTTCTACCTAAACCCTACATTATCAAAAAAAAAACAGAAACTATCCGCGCTCTGGTATAGCTTGGAGGGTGCTGAGAAAATAACTATTGTAAAATGAGTAAAATTATGGCTTAGGCCTTGACAATTATATATATAGGGAAATGAAAAAAAAATAGTAATCAAACATTTTTCTCCACCAAAAAACTACCTTGTCCTCTAAATTACTAGGTTGGCCACCATCAATGTGCATCTAAAACGTACTATCTCAGCCAACAGACCTATTTCTTAAGTTGTCCTATAGTTTATTGATCATAAAATGTACTTAAACTATATTTCAAATAATTAACTTTAGACTCTAAATATAAACAACAAAACAACCGTATAATTTTTTTTAATAGATTCTTTTCAAAATTCACAAAGTTCTAGGTTCATGGTAAACATCATTATTTTCTGTAGACGTAGTCCAGCTGCACGGGGCTTATTTCTGCCTGCATTTCGCTCACTTCGCTCGCTCACTGATCCCCGCCATCCCCTTCGGACCTAACCTGTCCGAGTCGGGGTGCCACAATTCATGAGCTCGCTTCGCTCGCTCTTGCAATGTATTTTTTTTTTAATAAAAAAAATCATTTAATTCAGATAACTTGATCCATACACTAAAATTAAAATTAAATTAAATTAACATTGAACTGAAATCAGGATTAAAAATAAAATAAATTAACATTTAAAATCAAAAAACAATTAAAATAAAATAAATTACTATCAAAATTAAAATTAACATTAAAATCAGAATTAAAATAAGATAAAATTAAAATTCATGCAAAATTAAAAAGATTAAATAAAACAATCAAATAAAATAAGATAAATTAAATATTAGACATTCAAATAAAAATAAAATAAATCTATAAATCTAAAACATTCAAATTACCCTCTTAATAAACGTCACCCATAACGGAGAAGAGATCCTGTCAGCGAAAGTCTTGAGAATTCCGTTGCCGTTCCGTTCCGTTAATGTTGCTGTGTTTATTTTAACTAAATAAAAGATCTACAATCTAGTGGACTATTATTTTTCTGACTAGCGAAACAGACTCGGCCCCGCATGAATCGAATGGCGCTCTCTCAATGGTGGTAGCGGTCAGTGGTGCCCGTCTCGCTCTATTGTTGCAGTGGCTATTTTCATGTTAAAAGAATAGGATGTACTATTTTACAACCTAAGCTGTAAAACGTAAAATGTTGGCGAGTTGTAAAATCCGTGGCTGATTTAGTAAATTAATCAAGTAAAAATAATTGTTGCTCTTAACTTGACGCTTTCTTTCAAATATTTAGTTGGCATTGTGAAAAAGACGAATTAGTTTATAAGAAGCTTTCTTTTTTCCCGTGGCTTACATATAAAATCAGAGGAGGAGTAGTCCAGCAGTTATGTACTTTTATCTGGAAAGTATTCCGAAGTTAATGGAACTTTAACAGGTTGTTTCGGGGTAAACTAGGAAGACTATCCTAAGTTTCTGACCTCGAGGAACCCAGTGCTAACTTTTTTTCAGTATTTCACTTATATATCTCTTAAACTAAGCACATTTTGTGTACCACATTGGATGACAAAGTTGAAGAGCATTCAATTTCGTACCGGTAGGTGATTTTTTGATTTTAACACCCTGCCTTGAACCGGTTAGAATTTCGACCCTCCAATACAGGGATTACTTGGACGACTTTTAGACAAAGACTAGATTCAAGAAAAAATAGCCTGAAGAGCGAGCGAAGCGAGCTTCTTATTAGGGCTCCCAATTTATTTCAGCCTCTGCCTATACCGGACCAAATACGGGACCGGACAAAATCCAATAGGAGTGCCCTAGGCAGAAAAAAAGAAGCCTTCCTGATAAAAATTTTTTCGTGGGGTTCATAGTGCGAACTGGCAATTGTTTAAAGAAAAATTGTAAGTTTTTAGCGGTAGTACGAGGACTCAGAGGCTCATTTTAGCCTGACAAATGTTTTAGTTTGAGAGTGATTCTACTGTTCGCTAGTGGCACATAACATTACAACAGGCTCTCGGTCATAATCATCATCATCATTCATCATCAGCGGACCTCAATATCACCTCCTTCCCCCACCCCGGTGATATCATATTGTGTGTAGAACGTTAGGGTTTTTGGTGTGAGATAGGGTCCTTATTACGTTTCTTACATTATAATAAGACATAGTCACGAGGTTGGAATACTTTCTAGATACCTCACCTATTTTCGACATGTCGACTGGATTGTAGGGTTCCGTGGCCAAATAAAAAGTAGTGACTGGATTAATAATTTCCCAAATAAAATTTACTTACAACCCACGGAAGGCATCTCGTCTCCAGTGTTCAACCTAAACTTCTTCATCACCGCCACTGAATCCATTGCTGCAGCCATGCTTTGCTTTTCACATACCTTCCAGTCAGGTAAAGTTTTTTTTTTTTTTTATTTATCTAAAAAGTTTTGTTTTCGCAAGTCCACACTAATTCACACGGTGTTACGGATACGCGTCGGAACAACAAGTGGTGAGAGGAGAGGCAAGAAGCTAGCGAACGGAACGACAGATGACATTACCACGACAGGTGTAGTGACACGATATACGTATCGATACTTTGCGGCATCGAGTTCGTTTCCTTTCGATACCGATACTGTTTTACTCAATACTTTATATTCGATATCTTTACTCAGTGAGTACTTTTTGACAGGTATCGTATCGACTAAATCTTAGAAATAACCTACCTACTTAGAAAACTTGAGTTTACGGCTCATGTTACGTAACAGCAACGCCATCTAGTTCAATCGTTTGGACCTTACACTTCAACCAACTTATCTGTGCAATCGGGAAAACTCAGTACTAAAATAAATGTACCAAGTTTGGCATTTCGATGCAGTTGTGCTTGACAAAAAGCGCCACATTGAACTGCCCATTTAAAGTAGTCATACTATACAGGATGTTTGGTGCATCGTTTGCCAAATTGAATTGGCCGAATTGAGAGGTCGTTTGCTATCTCTTCGGGCCCAAGAACTCACTCTTGGCCACACCGGTTTTTTTATTCGGTTTTTCTAATTTTTATTTTGAAAAATTCCCAGACTTTGAATTAAAGCCTAAATTAAAAACAAAGGTATTAGTATAATCCTTAAATTACATTTTAATATTTATACGTACCGTTGTATGGTTCTATCAAATTCAAAACACCCTGTATAAGACCTTCGATTGAGTTGGTAAATATCGTTCGTTCCGTTCACGGTTTAGTTCCTTTTCATATATTCAGTCACTTGCTTGTTTCATGGACTTAGTATAATAAACTGGACTGAGCACTCTACCAGAAAACCGTGACGAGAGAGATATTTATAATAGAGCCCTTTGTCTCTTTCTAATAGGGTGACCAAGCATTTTTATAACAAAAAAGAAACTTCGTTTTGACAGAGATAATTTGTGTACGGTTAAGGCCCCAGTCGGTCACATTGACATCCCGTCGGAATATTCGCGCAGGTTTACAATGTTTTTTGGACTAAAGATATTAATGAATTGCAATTATTTTAGTGCACCATAATATCATATAATATTACCCAGTACCACAGATAATATAATACTACGTACAGATACCCAATCCCATACAAAGAAATGATACCTCCCTAAAACTGGCAATCGGACTGGCTATTTTTTGTCCTCCATTTTTTCAACAGATGGTAGCACCAACGTCTCACTGATTACCAGAGGCAGTAGTTTTACAACGCCATCTAGGAGTAGGCCTAGTTTCTAGGTGGCATCGATACTAAGTGGCATCCATACTACTAGATGGCGCATAGATTCTTTACATCGCACCGTGCGTTCAAGGACAAATAGATAATAACAATACCACAAAAAATATCTCTAGTTGGCGAAACGGTTTCATTTGTGTGAGTGAGCTAACAAACATCTCTTTGCGGCGAATGCGTCTTCATTTGTTTTTGTTGAATATTTCAATACTTTTAGAGCGTTTACTACTTACGGCATTTCGTATAAACTTTCAAGTTCTTTTTTTTCGAAATGACTGAACCGATTTTAATGAAACTTTATACACTTAAGCAATATACATAGTTCTAAAAAAATATTAGAGAACATTTTCGAAAAATAGTATTACAGCTAAATTAGGACGATTTTAGATTCATAGAAACAGAAATTTCCAATTATCTCTTTTTTTAAAATGACATTTCAAAAATGTTCTCTGAGAACTTTTTCGACTTAAGTATCCTGCTTATGCGTATGAAGTTTCATTTATATCGGTTCAGAAATTAAAAAAAAAAAGACTTAAAAGTTTGTATGAAATGCCGTAAGTCGTAAACGTTCTTAGAGCCAAACCACACGGCACGGTGCGGCGCCGTACCGCAAGCCATTTCGCCGCACGGACAAACACACGGGAAGTGCGACATCGCAGCGGCGATGAAAAAACTATTGGCTTGCCCTACGTACTACAGTCTGTAATAACAATGGATCGCAAACAACTGTGCGGTGCCACGCCGGCGCCGCTCTGTTTATCCATTCCCGCCTCGTCTCGATTCAGGCACGCGCGCGGTGCGGTGCCGGAGAGCACCGCACAGCGCCGTGTGGCTACAACACATTGTTGTATGTAGAAAACCGGAGCGGCAACGCTCGGGCGCCGCGACGGAGCTGCACCGCGCCCTGTGGTTTGGCTGGAGAAAACGCCAGGGCAGCGCGCGAATTTTTTTTTTTTACCATTTTGCAATGTGCAGGTCAGTGTCAGGCTGGATGTTAAACAAAATATGATGCGCGATCGTAACACGTATGTATTTACAGTATTATAATAATTAAAATCGTCAATACAATCCCATTGAATAACTATTTCATGAAAAAGTCTTTCCAATGGTATTAAATGAACTTAGAGGGTTGTATTGATAATTTTAATTATTACAATTCTGTAACTACATACATGTTACAGCCGCGAATCATATTTTAATCAACATACAACCTGACACCGACCTGCAAATTGCAAAAAACGTAAGAAAATTTACTTACGTTTGATACTCCGAACCGCCATAAAGTTTGCAGATCATCACTTTCAGCTCATTATAGGTACTCAAATCAATCAAATCTAGGTATACAATTGCTTTTAATTTAATGTAGTTACTGCGGCAAGGAAATGATATGAAAAGGTAGGTACTAGGAGTAGGAGGATGAAAGATGGAAGTAGGTACTAAGTACCAACTTACATAAATAACAAAAAACAAACGGAATAATTTTATAAAAATATTTTAAATCTTCAATCAAATACCTAACTGCTTTTGTAGTTTAATTTTTGTCTTTTAGTTTGTTTTAATTGCATAACTGTTAGGTTTTAACAAAAGAAACGCGAAGTCATTTGAAGTAAAAACTAAAATTATCCTTTTCAAGGCATTGGTACGTTGTCATCTAGTGTATGCCAGTATAGCATGGAATCCTATGTATGCTGTACATTCGCAGCGCCTCGAGAACATCCAGCGAGCGTTTACGAGACATAATTGCATACATGTCCACAGGAATATCCCACTGATGTCCATACGAAGAACGTTTGACTTTCTTTAAACTTCGCTTTCTTTAAGTCGCTTCGAAACCGTCGCACTGTCGACGGTTTCGAAGCGACTCAACTCATGACTTAGTTTTTCTCCATAAGGTTGTCAATAGTCAAATTGAATGCGAACAGTTGCTAGAACGTGTAATGTTGCCAGTCCCAAACAATCGTCCTAGACAGCAAATTTCTAGACTTTTTCAAACGCAAACCAACTCACCAGTATCAAGAACGTGCATTCAATACTATGAACTCAACTGTAAATTACCTGACTTGGATGTGTTCTTTGGTTCCCTACCGAAGTTCAAAAGCCTGTTGCGCTCTCATATGAACCTACATTTAAATGGCTATAATTAGTTTCTTATCAGTTTTATTTGGATTTTTTTTATTTTGTTTTGTGTTTATTAGTGTAAGTCAGTTTTTTGATCTCTTTAGTTTAAGGCATAGATGTTTTGTTATCTATTTTATGTTACATTTTATTTCTTTAACTTTACAATAAAATAGCTATATTGTACTTAAGAGAATGTTGTGTACACCTGTAATTGATACCTACATAAGAACCCTAACCTGTATATTTCTATTGTTAAATGTAAAATGTATGTACTGTAGGTGTATCTATTTTAAATAAATAAATAACTAAAAATTCTTGAAGCATTACTTTTGAAGTGATGTTTTCCTAAATTTATTATGTTACTAGCGACACGCCCCGGATTCGCACAGGTGCAGTATATATGTATATATATAAACCTTCCACTTGAATCACTCTATCTATTAATGAAAACCACATCAAAATTCGTTGCGTAGTTTTAAAGATCTAAGCATACACAGGGACAGACAGCGGGAAGTGACTTTGTTTTATACTTTGTAGTAATTAGTTTTACTACAGGTTAGGTTTTTTTACAGTTTGTTATATTTGATTTTTTCTTTTTTGATCAACCTGGAAGACATTTGAAGGGTCATTTTTAATTTCTTGCACTTTGGAGTGTTCGTTGATTTCCTTTTCTTTTATGTGTCAAAACATAAAAGTGCACTAGATGCAGTTGGTTCTTCAACATTTGGACTGTTACAAGTCAGTTGTGTCTTATACACTTTGGTTGCGAGTCAAAATTTTCAGTACAGGTGAAGTTTCTTGAGCTAAAAAAACAGATATAAAGGTAACGTAAGCTCTATGTTACAAACTATTGACGACCTGTAAGAACAGTTCTTGTCATTCTTAAAAACTTACACACAGAATTCCCATAAATGAGGGTACAATAAAATTGTGATTATTTAAAAAAATACCTTGTGATGTTGATGGACATGGTGAATGCAGTGTCATGACCGAGCATTGCACATCGTTGTGGTTTTGAGGCACTGCCATTTTTGATAATTTTTTCCTTTTGCCAGTTTTAGTCTGAATGAACTTATCACCGCAGTTCCTGATGATTAAGGTGAGCTACCGTCATGTTTCCTAAAATCACAAACAATATGTTATTGACTAATATATGGCCACATTTTAGATGTATATTGTTGAGCTATTAGTTTTCAGTTAGTTCTCAACATTTATAAAAACAATTTGGAGTAACCATTGGCTATAGACGTTAGTAGTAAGTACATATTTTATTTTATGGAGTCTTTATCACACAATACTTATCAATGTTACATTATAATTATTTGATCATACTATGTACTCCTAAATTAATTAGTTTCTGTAATGAGTAGTTAAAATTGAAAATCAGTGTATGTGCGAGTTCAGGAGACGTTTAACACCAGTTAAATTTGATGTATTTCGTCATTAATTTGATTTTTATTTTTAGTATCTCAAAGTGACTACATAATATTTTAGCCGTAAATACACTTACCACAATTGCTCAACCAAACTGCCAAACGACTTGCATGTCCAGTTGGAATCCGACACATTGAGAAATTTTTCGATGACTGTTCGCTTAAATATGAACACTTGATAGGAGCCATATTGAGTGTACTTTCTAAAATCAAAATCCAAAGTTTTTACTAACATAAGTCGTCGTATGTGCAAGATTCGTTGTTGTACAGTATCCAGGGTCCAGGTCAAGACATAGGGAGGTGTCTTTTCTAAAATCCATAGTTCGAACCGAGGTCGGTTAGAAGAAAACAAAAACGCATTCAAAGCTGGGTACTGGGAGTCAGACATGACCAAAACAGAATTGACATTGACATTGACAGACAGAGTAACTACCTACTTTGAAAACGTTTCGTGCAATGCTAGTTCCGGTTTTAGTTACATGAAAATATATATAATTATTTACCATAAACATGTTAGAAATATTTCTTACATTTCTGTGAACAGTAATAGATTTAAAAAAAAATACTGAATTTCCTTTAAATGAATTAACTAAACGTATTTAGCAACGATTGTGGTTACATTGTATGTGACGCTTTGAGTAAAACGCCATCTATTGCAAAGAGCTATAGACAAAATGGATAACAGATAGCTCCTTTAACTAACTTTATTATTCTATGGGTTCGAATGAATTAGAAAAGTCTTCAGTTATTTTTTTTGTCGAAATTACGTGATTTGTGAGTATAAATAGATAAATCAGCATTAAACAAGGAAGTTTTGATTTTTACTAATCTTACTTCAGCCAAAATCTGCCGTTTAACTCATTTTAGTGGTTGTTAATTTCATAACTGTTACCTATGCTGCCATCTATGATATTTTTTCAAGACTAATTATAATGTGTTCGAGATGGTACCCCATGCCAGTACTAACTGGGTTGTGGAGGTCAGATAGGTAGCCGCTCCATGTAAAATACTGGTATTCAGCTGCATCCGGTTAGACTGGAAGCCGACCCCAACATAGTTGGGAAAAGGCTAGGCAGATGATGATGATGATGATGAATATCGGTTATATGATTAACAACTACGTATTTTTTAAAGTTCACAAAACTCGCTCTTGTTGCATAAATCTGGCGTTGAAAAGGTCTCTCGCGCCCAACGCGAGTCCGTGATCATCGCAAGAATATTAAAAAAATATTTTTTAAGTTTAATCCTGTAATGAACTTTTTGATACGTTAATTTACCCTTTTTTATTATTGTATCATACACTTCTCATCAAAAAAATCGAAACACGAACGGATGAGAGTCACAATCTTGTGTTGTGGGATGTTATCACACTCTTCTTTTATAGCTGTTTTAAGCAGGCCAAGCGTCTCCGGAGCAGGATCTCTCGTTCTGACTCTTTTGAACTCATCCCATAGGTGTTCTATGGGATTCACGGTTTGCTAACCAGCCCACAGCCGTAAAAGCTCTACAAATACCATCGAGCAACCACCTTATTCACCAAATATGGCTCCAGCCGACTTTTTTCTTTTTCCTAAACTCAAATTACCACTTCGTTGCACCCATTTTCATTCGGTAGAAGACATAAAGGAGAATTCGTGGTGAGAACTGAACTCTATTCCGGAAAAAGCGTTTAAAAATGTTTTGATCCCGTGAATTACTCGCAACATATCAACGAAACGCGTTAAATTATATATGTTAATAATATTTCATAACTTTGTTCTAGGTATGCGGACACAACGGAAACAATACCGCTCGTCTTTGTATTAAGCACCGGTTCGGATCCTTTTGGAGCTTTCCAGAAGTTTGCAACAGAGATGGGCATGCGGGAACGTGTGCATTCCATCTCATTAGGTCAGGGACAAGGACCTGTCGCTGAGAAGATGATAACTGCCGCTAAACCCAAAGGCGACTGGATTTTCTTACAAGTACGGATAACTGATTTCCAAATAAAAGGGAGCATTAGGTAGATATATAAATATTACTTACCTATCTACTATTAATAACTTCTGTTACTTCTTTGTTTTCAGAACTGCCACTTAGCTGCTTCGTGGATGTTAAGTCTAGAAATGATAGTAAATAACTTGACTTCTGAAACCGGCTGGCCTGCGCCGGATTTCCGCCTCTTCTTAAGCTCAATGCCCACTCCAAAATTCCCTGTATCTGTATTGCAGAATTCTGTTAAAGTAACAAATGAACCGCCCAAAGGTTTAAAAGCAAATGTGAAAAGAGCTCTTATAGAAATGGAAGAAGATTTCTTTGAAAATCATGGTGTGTAGTTTGAGTTAAATAGCCTAGGGTCACCGAGCAAACGGTGTTTATATTATTTTGGTAAAATGAAATGTTGACTGTTTTGTAGCTTTATATTGTATGTTACGGCTAAAAGCCGAAGTGCGGCTACACCTAGTTTGAGCCGGCTAAACCTAGGTGCAGCCGGTTAAACTTTAATGTATTCTACTTATCTTCGGTTAGAACATGCAACCAATTTGGATGTAGCGCTCGCCTGCCGCTGCCGCGGCACCGCTCGCTGCTCTCGCTCGGCTCGCGCGCGTTTCTTCACAGTTCTAACCTAACCTAATCCATAATGATTTACTTCAAAAATCTAATGATGCCGTTATAGTTTTCCTCAAAATTGGGCTCGAGACTCCTTTGAGTATTTTTCGCTATTGCTCATAGTTTCGGATTTAGTCATCCACGCCCACTTGAAAAATACACCCGGTAAAATCGGCGAGCCACAAACTAAGCATCGCTTGTATCTTGTAGCTCGGGAGTGCCAATTTTACAAATTTAAATACATTGATTTGAGGAAATTAAAATATAATAAATATTAACAGGTTGTAACATTAACGTTAGAGAGCTTCTGTAATTTGCTCTGAGCACAAAGTAAAGATATAAAATAAAACAATGAATGTTTGCATTTGTTGGGCTTGTGTTATGGTGTGTGTGGCTGTTGTGCAGATGCTATATCTATACATATATATATCTATATCTATATCTATCTATTATCTATACAGTTAGGTAGGTACTTATTTGGGACGGTCATTATTAGGTTAACTTCCTGTTTACAGTGTTGGGTCAAGATTGGCGCACAATGCTATTTGGCATTTGTATGTTTCACGCCATAATTCAGGAGCGCAAAAAGTTTGGTCCATTGGGATGGAACATTACGTACGAGTTTAATAACAGCGATCGCGAGTGCGCCATGTTGAACTTACAGATGTTTTGCGAGGACGGATACATGCCATGGGCCGCTTTAGAATATATAACCAGTAAGTGCACGTTCATACAAATATATAATAATGCTTTTAGAACTCCCAATCAGACTGTATAAGTTGTAGGTATTTTCTATACTTAGTTAGTTAGCCTCTAGACTACTTGAAAGTAAAAAAAAACCGACCAAGTGCGTATTGGTTACGCACCAATTTCAATTGAATATTTACGGGTTGAGACGAGTGCCGCACGCGGCGGCATCTTTGAATCGATTTGGTTTTCCCATCACTGAATAGTGCTTGTGACGGACGTCACAGTAGGTAGTCAAAAAATGGCATGCTTGGTTTTCATACAGATCATGATACTTACGTTATCTAGTTTACGGTAATAATTTATACTGTGTCTAGGTTTATCTATATCTGTGACCTACTCCTATTAATAGAAATAAAAAAAAATATCGTTACAGGCCTAATTACGTATGGTGGCCGGGTTACAGACATGTGGGATCAACGTTGCTTGACCACCATTTTAAAACTCTTCTTCTCACCACCCACTCTTGAGGAAGGTTACGTGTACTCAGAATCTGGTACTTACTATGCTCCCAGAACTGATAAATTGGAAGAGTGTCGTGAATATGTAGAATCACTGCCTAGTGTTGAGAAACCGGAAGTGTTTGGGATGCACGAGAACGCTAATATAGCATTTGAGGTATTTTTACGTGCTACTTTTTTTGCCCTTGACTGTCTGTGTTACCTCAGCAGGAAAATCTCTTCTAAAATTTAATCGCAAGTTTTTTTTTGGTTTTCTTAAATAAAATTTTAATGATAATGATTTAAGGGTTTGAAGACCAGGGTGTTAAGTTCTTCACCCCCCCATAACTCCGCGAATCTTATTTTAAACAACATACAACCTGACACTGAATTGCTAATTGCAAAAAACGTAAGAAAATTTGAATTGCGCGGGCTACCCTGGCGCTTCCACCTTAAGGTGTAATTTGCAGTCAGTATTATGTTGTATTTTGATGAAAAATGAAGTCGCGCAAGTAACAAGTAAGTATGTAGTTACAGAATTATAATCTTTAAAATCAAGAAATCCAACCCTCTGTGTTCATTTAACCCCATTCAATAATTATTTCATGAAAAAGTCATTCAATGGGGTTAAATGAACTTATGAGGGTTGTACTGGTGCTTTCACCTTTAAAACAGTATTTTTTCTTAAATGCACATACGTATGTGCGCTAATAGTTTGAGTCGATTTAATTGCTCGCGAGTGTAGAAAGATTTTCCTGCTGGGGAATCGCACACCTTTACTGTATCTACCTGTCAGCCACTAACAGATGGTGCAGTTTTTCAATGTTGATAAAAAACAACTTTTTTCCACAGAACAAAGAAACCCTTGCCTTAATCCAAACAATAGTTGATGTGCAGCCGCGAGCTGCAGGTGGAGGTGGTGGCGACACGCCCGATCAGATCGTGTGGCGAGTCTGTGACCACACACGAGTCAGAATCGCGAAGCATATCGACAAATCTCTCATTAACCCTCAACTTATGATACCAGACGATATGGGACAGCTCTATTCACTAACAACAGTGTTGATACATGAAACCGACCGGTTCAACAAGCTGTTAGGAGTATTGCACT
The DNA here is from genome assembly GCA_910589295.1 of Noctua janthe. NCBI lineage: Eukaryota > Metazoa > Arthropoda > Insecta > Lepidoptera > Noctuidae > Noctua > Noctua janthe. The sequence goes on from OU342552.1 coordinate 13,683,558, forward strand.
CTTCACTCAATGAGCTTCAAAAAGCAATCAAAGTAAGTAATGTTTTAAGGCAAGATAATATATAATGTTTAGTTTTAGTACGGTATGTGATACAGTTTGCGTGATAATACGGTAGGTACCTACGTAACTGCGGGGCTACGGCTCATTCTCTGGTCCTAACTGTAGCAACCTGTGCGCTTTTATTTTTCATGTAATCTAATGGTGGGTGGTGTTCTAGATACGTAGGTGAAATAGAATGTCAATCAATGAATTTAAACCTTATTTATCAAACCGTAGATGCCTACCAGTTTTTGTTTGTTTCAGGGCATTGTGGTAATGTCAGAAGCTATTGAAGAAGTATTTATAGCTTTAATGAACAACAAGGTTCCCAATATGTGGCATCAAAAAGGCTACAACTCGTTAAAGTCACTCGGCAGTTGGATATTCGATCTTACTTTGAGAATTGATTTCATGGAGGTAAGGTTCAAACCACGACTATCTTACCGCTCATTATCTATAGTATAGATACGTTTAGTTTTATCTACACGTGTCGTATAGAATCTATAGTCTCTATAGATTCTGGAGATTTGATTCGTGCAAACAAATTAAACCCCTTGAAATTGTTTATAAAATCCAATCTGATTCATATAAGGATGTAATATTTTTATCATAATTTCACGTTGACGAAGGTCGCGGGCCACAGGTTTAATCTAAATAAACTGTTAAATCCAAGCACAAACGTAGCAAACTGTTTGTTTGTTTTAGAAATGGTTGGTGGACGGTCTCCAGCCGAGCAGTTGGGTGTCGGGGCTTTTTTTTCCGCAGGGTATGCTGACGGGTTCGCTGCAGTCGTACGCGCGACGCTATCGCGTTCCCATCGACGCACTCATGTTTGACTTCTTTCCCTTACCAATGTTTCTGTCGCAAGAAGACGTTTTCAAGCAAAATACTAAGAAGAAGGTCGGTTTACTGATGGCGTATCCATCTTTCATATTTATTCGCGAGCGAGCCAGGCGAGCTTCGTTTCGCCTCTTTTCATACTTCGGTTCGGCACTTTCGATAGTTCGCGGTGTGAACCGAAGTATGAACAGGGCTGAAATAATGCTCGCCTAGCTCGCTCGCTAGCTGGCCGTGTGGCCTGCGCTTTATGTGTGCAGGTGTGTATTGTTATTAATGACAAACTGACCTAACACTTTTTTTGTCAGGTTGAGGCGGGGGAACACAATGTATACCAATTCTTAAAACGACCAGAAGACGGTGTAAACATTCACGGTTTATTTATTGACGCCGGACGCTGGGATATGAAAGAAATGCGCCTTGTGGATCCTTTTCCAGGTCAGTATCCTTGCAGCCAGAAAAAGATCGACTTTTTAGCTCTTTAGTGAAGGGAAAACCTAAGCCCCAATAAAATTGGGGATTTAATCCAGACATATTGAAATAAATATAATTCGACAGAAACAAAAGAATCTTAAACAAGAGAAAGTTTATTGCCTTAAAATAGTTCTGCGGCATAAGTATTTTTATACAATATTTTTCCTGTTATAATGAATTATTCAAAATTAAATGGTTTACTGGCTAAAAAAAAGCTACATGAACATAGAGCAAAAAAAAAATACGTATGTTTTGGTTGCATTTTATTAACTTAAACATTAGTGTTATCTACTGTATATTTTAACTTAAACATTAGTGGTGTAACATAAACATAACATCACACCTGTATTTCCCTGAAAAGTTAGGCAGAGGTGAGCTCACCCACATTTTCCCAGTTATGTTTAAGGTCCATGTAATGGGGCGAGCACTTGCCATCAGCTGGGCACAAATCCAGACATTAGTGTTATCGATTCATGATGTTACTAATCTATACCACAAGCAACTGTTCTGTGTGACTGACAGGTCAAATGAATCCTCCATTGCCGGTGGTATGGTTTAAGCCTGTGCTGACGCTGCCAAAGCCTGACCCTCGGTATGAAGCACCGCTATACAAGACATCGGAACGAGCGGGTATACTGTCTACGACTGGACACAGCACCAACTTTGTCCTGCCCGTACTACTGCGGTCCAATCAAGCACAAAGCTATTGGATTATACGTGGCACAGCTCTACTCACACAGATAACTGATTAAAAACTTTCTAGAATTTATGTTATCTAAGCAAGAAGCATCCACAGCCAAATGAAAATAAGGTGGTGTGTATTTTCACGGCATGAAGGGATGTTCTTAATTAATTAATTATTTTAGACGTAACATGTTGGTGTGCATGTATATTTGATTTGCTATTTGAGGTTCAATACGCAGTAGCGGCGGGTGCAATAGCAAAACATTCAAATTTTTCGGAATCCGCGTTTAACAACAAGAAACGGGAACTTCGGTATCGGACCGGAAACTGTAAGAATGGTAGTGATTGCAATGCCGGGTCCGCGGCGTCCATTTTCTACATGTTATTAGTTCGTCGCGGCAAACATTTTATGTTAGGCCACGCCCCCTTTAAGTTAGCCAACAATGTTTTGTGTTAGTAAAACACGATAACATGGCGCAGCGGACCCTGTTTAAAACAGTAGTTACTTATCGTATATTTGTTTTCGTTATTTCATTTTTAAACTACTTTTAGACGTATTGTTGTATCGGTCGAAAATCATGGATTTCTATGTGTACCAGAACAATAGCATAGGGTAATGTGTGGTGTGTACTTGTTTTTGTAGATGATTACAAGCATAGATACATATTTTTAGTTTTATTTCCGAAGCTCCACCGGAGACACAGGACGAATCGCCATGTAATAGGATCACTACACGGTGGAATAAAATGTGACTATCTTCGAAAAACAAAAGGAAAGGTTCATATTGAGCTGTTGCCAGAAAATACTCGAATTATAAATAAAATCCAGTTTGGTTTGGTAACTTCAACCTTTTATAAGGATTGATCTTTTGGAAGCAACGTAATTAATACACATAATTATCAGAAACTGATTTATTTATTCCGGTTTAATTGTCATACTTCTATGTGAAAAAAAAAATCACAATGTTTATAGGCTTGCATAGACTGGCCGTCAGACGTTCCGCGGTCCGTCCGTCCTGTCGATACAGGGTTCTCAGAAAGCGCGGGACGATTGACTGCCTGCTGCCTGAGCAAGATTTGACAGAATGTGGAAAGATTTTTTCTAAAGAAGTCCTGCGTGGAGGCGACGTTCCAAAGTCGCTTAATATATTAACTTCAAATATTACTATCCTAAGTTTACGGCGGGCGATTCGGCAGGTCCCTAGTTAACACTAAAATACAGTAAAAAGACGACGGCTGAAGTCCGACGCTTCGGGTTTCTATTAGAATTTGTCAGAGACCTGATTTCAGATGCCCTAAAATCATAAATTAAGTGATTGATAAACAGAGTGCATCTAATTATAGCTCCACACAGGCCTTTTATACATACATTACAACTTCTATTAATACGTGTGAAATAATGAATATCACAGTAGTATTTCCTTTGATTTTCATTACATGCATGTATTGGTGTTTTAATTTCAGCAGTTCAAACATAATATATTAGCCCTATAATATTAGAAAAATAAAAAGACCTAGACCGGAGTTTGTTTTACCTAAATAACGATTCACTAAGTCATTATTTAAAATAATTAAAATTTTAAAGATTTTCCAATCAAGTCAATTAACATTACGGCTTGAAAATCAGTTTGGTAATATTACTAAAAATACTTGGTTCTTTATCGCTTGTTGGTCAGAACTGAACAGCTGCAGCGGCAAGTGCCGTGCGTAGCGCGACCAACGAAACTGCGGCTGCTTTGCTAAGTGGCCACTAACTGCGACATCCTATGTAACGACGATGCGTATTAACTATTGAAATCATTCTCTAACAAATACATTATTCAATAATTTAATTTTTACAGTAAACACATTACAAAAGACTGTAGTACCCTTATATTGACAAATTATCATTATAATCTAAGAATGAATCAACGGATAATACAATAATACACTATTAATTATTTTATTTGTATTAAAATTTCCGTTACTAATGGAAATCTTGAGAACCAAAGGCTCTGTCTCAGAATGTGCACTGGACAAAAAACGTGCACATCGAAATTGGCGCACTTCTCATAACAGACACTTCTCAAAATGAGCATTTCGCAAAATGAACACATTTCAAAATGAGCACTTTGCGAACTGTGCACATTACTGAAAAAGGCTTTAAAATAAAAATTCATTCGCTTTTTCATGAATTTTGTACTTTTAATCAGACATAAGACAGTATCGGGAACTCCTTAACCTATGAAGAAACAAAAAACATAACGGAAACGTTTGATTGTTAAAATCTATAGCTGTACACTATTTTTGATCAAATAGAATAGCAGATTTTGAAACATGATTTATTTATTCTATTTATTGAGTATAGAACACAAAAATTGCGAAGCTGTATATATATTTTTTTATTGAGGATTAATAACTTTAAAATGAATCAAAGATTTCCTTTATATAAGGTGTAAACGGACCCTTCACGAAGCCGTCAACCAAGCATTTAACACATAAGTAACTCTACGCAAAAATTATTGCTGTGAAACGACTTTTGGTTCAAAATAACGGTTTATGTATGGTAGGACTCAATGTAACGCCCTGAAAACATTGTGCTGATGAATGCATTGAATGGTACAGGGGTGTCATAGAGGTATTTACAGTAAAGTTATAACTAGAGATCGGATATCTGGATGCAAAAGAGGGATAAGTACATAAGTATGAAAGCGGCTTCTTAAAATGCATTTTTTCTCGGGATCGCGGTTTTTTATAAATAATACAGTGTGGATAAAATGTAGTACCCATAAACATAATGAATATTTAAAATCTATTTAAAACCAGTCAAGAAATTTGTTGAAAATAACACGTAAAAATACAAAATTATTCCATTTTAAATTTTGCTGCTGAATATTTGAACAGGACAAAATGGTAAATATGACAATTCATTTGAAGTAAACCACTAAAATGAAAAAAAAAAACAATTTATTATATGCGCTCTATACTTGTCAATGCTCAAACTTTAGGTAAACATGCATCCGAATATCCCTAGTTATAACATTAAACACTTGTGAAATAAGTTGGAACTTTGACCTCTAATATCTCCGTAACTAGAAGGTTCAAAGGTATGGTCCAGAACAAAAAAATATCGCAACGATGGGCAGAATAAGACGTCTTTCTTCTTCGTCGAGGGTATTTTTACACCCATTATGAATTTTGTTTCTTCATAAGGCTCAGGTGTTCCTAATACTGTCTTATGTTTGATTAAAAGTACATTTTTGAAAAAGCGAACGATATTTATTTTAAAACCATTTTCAATAATGTGCATGTTTGCGAAGTGCTCATTTCGAGAAGGGCCTGTTAAGAGAAGTGCACTAATTGTGATGTGCTCGTTTTTTGACCATTGCACATTTTGCGACGGAGCCAATCAAAATAGTTGAATTATTTTTGAAAAATAAGTATGATCTCAGCTTGAGGACGCGCGCTGCGTCGTTTGTCCAGTCGTACCTACTTAACCTATCTACATAAACAAAAGTTTCATCAAAACATGCTTCCTTTGTATTACAATTACATAATTATATTGATTAATCAACATCTCGATACGAATAAAAATGAAGCCGAAGAATTTTGAACCTCGATTGAAACATCCAAATTACATGAAATCCATGAAAATTGAAATCATTGCTTAAAGTTTAACAACATCAAATCACACAACACAAGAGTAATCATTCGATCTAAATTACATAGAAAGTGAACGGAATGAACAATGTTTAGCATTGACATACGAAAGTTCCCCCGGGAGGGCGGGAAATGCAGCGCGCGGGCGAGGCGACGGCGCGAAGGGCGCGAGGAGAGCGGCGGGGGGGCGCGGCGTCCCCGCCACGTGTCCTAGTCCTCCGACATGAACGAGTTCTGCGACTTGAGCTCCTCTAGCCGTGAGATCTGCTGCCGCAGGTACATTATTCTGTGGGGCATTATACAACACTCGTCAATAAAAATAAGTTCCAAGGTAGGGCTCCGCGCGTATACTGCGGTGACTTTTCAACACCGGTTATGCTGAGCCGCGCCATGATGTATTGTTCTATTTAGCTAACTCGCTCGAATGAGATTTGAAACACCACGCTTTGTTTACGAGCAGTCAGCGCGACGTGGCGTGAAGGCACTCTTAGACGATACGAACTGCATTGTGCCTACGACTGTACCTGGTGTCTAGGCAGAATGCGGTCCACGTATATATAAATGTAGCTACTTTCGAAAGTGTTTTTATCCTACTGCATTGCTTTGTAATTTTATGCTGTTGCGAAAATAGTATTCTAGAACACGAGATTGCGAAACGGGCCTAATCAAGGTTTAAATAGAATTTCACGAGAAAATCGTTTTTGGATTTTGCTCGTGACTGTACAGTAACTAACTGTTTTGCGGATATTTTTCTAAATTGTGATTCAAACAAAGAAGCGTAATTACCGTTTATTAAAACTACGTGTGATACAAGTAGGTAAGAGTTACCAATATACAAGTTATGCCTAAAAAGAGGTGTGTTCCAAATTTCAGTCTTGTACAATCAGCCAGTTTTGAATTATTCACATTTTTGTCCCTACTGTGATACTGTACTTTTGCCTATACGCCCATTTGTTATGAAGCCCTCGATATGCACTATCAAAATACCAAAATGTGCTTACTATTATTAGAATTTACGTTTATTTTCGCAATTTAAATATAATATACTTGTGACAATACACAAATAATTTTCAAGATCTTCTAGGGCAAAATTGTAACGTTAGCCACTAACACTTGTATCCTTAAGTAATTCCTGATGCAATCATTTTTATGCAATAGACAAGAATTTAAACGAAGCAAGAACCGTCAAAGAAAACTAAGCTAAAAATTTTAACTTTTGCCAGTTCCAACTTCAAACAATTACTAAACTACAGAATAAAAATTGTGTCTTAAGTATTTACTTTTACTCAACAAATCACTTTGACCTGTTTATAGATACGGGTGTTAATATAAATTTGTAGGCTGAAAATAACCTCTCTACGTCAGCTGACGGACATAACTTAAATTTTTTGGAACTAACTTGCGCTGTTTGTGCAGACAGAACCTCCAGGCAGGGTTTACATACTTTTCAGCCAAGTGTAGTTATGCAGTGGCGCACTTGTATCGCTACGAAACGTCGCCATGTTGGTCGGCTCTAAATCATGTCTAAATAGAATTTGAGTGTACTTACTTTTGTTCCTGTAATGTTGCCCGTATTTCTGTGTGGCGTACAAGTGACCGAGAGCACTTGAGCTCAGCGGATACCCGCGTGCACTGCAGGCAACCCAGCTGGTAAGCTTCCTCAGTAAACTTATTTGCCTGGCACAACAGAAAGAAAGATCAACATCATCCTCTTTGTCTTCCATGATCTGTTGGCCAACACCTCGGAGTTTGCTTCCTACCTACATCTTTTTATGGTCTAGCTTTTTTTATAGTTATCCATATATCGCCGTTATACAGCGAAAACCAATTATCTCGAGATTTTGTTAAATGGCTATAAGAGTAGAGGAAGACCAAAGAAACGACGGATGGACTGTGTGAAGGATATGGCTAGAAAGGAGGTGACTGCTGAGATGACAAGTAATGAGACGAAAGAGCACGTCAAATAGGGTAGGATTGTACTGTTAAGTTATTTTTTACAAAATCTCGAGATAATTGGTTTTCGCTGTATAACGGCGATATATGTATACAATAAAAAAACATTTTTGCAAAAATAAATACAAGGCATATTCGGCAATCGATGGCTAAAAAAATGACTGTAGCAAACAAAAGTCACCGACTTTCGGAGGTAGTTATTCAGCTCTTTTGTGTGCTGTGGAAGATAGTTCTACTTTCTTGCAAAAAAGCTTTTTCTTTTTATTATTACTAGATGTTGTCCGCGACCTTCGTCCGCGTGAAATATTATAGCCTATAACCTTCCTCGATACATGGGCTATCCAACACTAAAAGAATTTTTCAAATCGAACCAGTAGTTCCTGAGATTATCGCGTTGAACCGAACAAACAAACTCTTCAGCTTTATAATATTGGTATAGATATATATATGTCACACACATTCTTTTTATGTTTTGGTTGTATCTAGTAGTCTACGTAGTGAAACTACTTCGTCTACGTCGTTATGTTATTTTAACATCATTACCATAGACGAAGTAAACAACGTCATAAGTTCATATCTTGTAAACTACTACAAAATACGAAATCCAATAAAATATATTATTACGATTCGATTTCTAGTCTGAGAAATACGTCGACAAACACACACATACAATTACTTATGAAATTAGGCATACCGTGACAGTTGCAGTCCAAATGCAACCTTATTGTCACGAAAATGTACGAAAATTACTGTGATTTTCATAGTGATGCAAGGGCGGAGATAAATTAACTGAAAGGACTGGAACAGCCTCGTCAGTCGAAATCGACGAGGCCATAAGAGCGCGGCCTCGGTGATTTGTGCAAAGCTACTTCAGTCACGCCTTGGTATTGTTGACGACGGCAGTAGACAAGCGCGACTACAGTGCAGAATGATTCTTTTGGCGTCCCATGATTGATATTATAAGAGGAGGAGAGTTTTTTTTTTAAATGCCTGTGGAAATTGTATTCAAAAACAAATGGCGGCGTTAGTTGCGATTTAAGTCACGCGCCAAAAGATCCACGCAGCACTGTACCGAACATAGAACACGTTCAAGTTACCTGTTTCTCTAGGATATCCGCAGGCCACCCTGTAACGTGTGACGTCAGGTCCGACCGCACATAGTTGACGAGCGACGGCGTCAGCATCGGAGGCGCGTGGTGGAGTGTTCCGCCCACAACTTGCGAATAACTTCCTAGACATTCCACTGAAACGCGAATATACTTCATCATCATTCATATCATACTGTTTGAATTGTTCATATATTTGGAAATATTTACTGTATTTATATATGGGAAGCAAATTTTTGAAATAATTTTACACAAAATGTCTTCTAAATTTTTTTTGCTCTAACTAGCAATATTTCTAAAATGAAATATGTTATGCGGTACTACCTTATAATGTCAAAAGAAAAAATTAATCCTGGGGCTTACTTTTCCTAGGTAACGCTGTATCTAGGTGCAGTGGGGGTGCATGCGGGTCTATATTCTCAGAGTGCGTCGGCGTGGGCGGTCCCGGGTCGCGGTGCGGCGTGCCTGAGCCGCTGCGGTTACCGTCGCAGATGCCGATGGGCGATGCCGTCGCGCCATTATTGTTGGCAGGCGGTATCGTCACTTGCGGCTGAACTGCCACGATACGTGGTAACGCCGCTGCTAGTAACGATCCAGTCTGAAATATTCGAGCAGTACGTCAGGGTCCGTTCACGGCCACATGCGATGCGACTAGCGTCAAGCTGTCGCGTTGACAAGCTGTCAATTGTTGACGTGCGTGATTACCGTCGCGTCGCGATCACTCGGGGCATGCCCTAAACAATTCAACAATTTCAACTCAGCAATAAGTAACACTAGGTAACAAAAACATACCTGTTGATTAGAATTATCGAGTACAACAACAGGCGGAACTGCACTATTCTCTGCGTTATTCCGTACGATAGCAGCTTCCCTTGCTCCATACGAATTCTCAGAGAGCGGCGTACTCCTATCCGGAGAGATATCCATGTCTTGTAATGACTGTCCATCTATTGACAAAAAATAAAACAAAGTTAATAAAAACCTTTATGAACAAGTACGACATAAACATTAATCGAATGTTTTACCTTTTCCGTCGTGTGGTGTCGCCGAATGTTTTGGTCTAGTTCGATCATGCACTTCTTCCTCTCTACTGCTATTCCAGTACCTCTCAGAGGCACTATTCGTTCTTTTACTAGATTTTTCAATTTCTCTTCTGCCTGATCTGGAACTTGATCTCTTATCCCGACCTATACAAAATAAAAGCATATTTTTTAACTTTTTGACCGCTAGAGCTTAAACGCACGCGCGTGCCTTCCACGTCAACGCACAATTTCACCTACCATTTTGTCACATATTTGTGTCGTTTGGCGTACAGGGCACGCGCTTGCTTGTCACGTATATGTGACAATGGCGGTCCAAACGTTAAATTCAAAGGACTTTTTATATATTGTAATTTCTGGCGCCTATAAGGTTAGTGGTGTTCTCATTCAAAAGGATGTTGGTGATATTATTGATACATCCAAACCAATATTTTACATAAGTCGAGGCATGCCAGTAATCTCTGAAGGGTAAGGCAGAAATGTACGTCTAGTATACCCATATCCTGTTATGTTAAGCCGATCGTTATGAAAGGCCAATGTCCAAAATTGGTGCCTATTTGTATATCGGCAATTAACGAAACTTTAGTATGGCGGTCAGTCAATATGGAGCTGGATTGAGGTAAATCAGTTTATATACATTTTTTAAGTGAGGTCGTCAGACCTTTGACCACTTTGCTCTGCTTTAATTTGGCGGGTGTTATTCAAATGTATTTATTGAAAAATGGCATCATTTATTTTTGGTTATCATTTATCAATAATTATATCGACTTAGGTTTGTGAGATCAATTATTACATTGGCTATGGACAGATTGAAATAAGTGTGATTAGTTAAGCTATGGAGTCAGGCGTTACTTTGCGGAAATGCTTGACAGTAAAAGGGTGGTACTGCATTCTGCATCCAAGCCTGGGGTTTTTGGCAGAATAAAAACTAAATATTTAAGGAGAAACTGAAATATAATATACCGGTCATGTGCATATCATAGGGCGCTTTCAATTCAGACGGGTGATGCCGTTCTGCCACCGCACCAGAGACGCCGCCTGGATTGACATCGCCATACTGATGCCGTGCGTGCGATGTTCGGGCCTCGCACTGCTCTCTCGTCGCGTCAACTGCATGGTAAAAAACACTGCTTAGTACGACAGCTGCAATGCTAGAGCAGAAGTTCGATAACACCGTCGCGTGTTATTGAAATATTAAAGCGGATTTCGCCAATGAAACTGACCGCGATCAGTACATCTAAACCGCATTTAAAAGCTGTCAGTGTCATGCTGTCGTTGCAGTGGAATATTGCCACAGACAGCTGTCGACCGCCGACCAAAATACAATAATGATCTTAAGGTAACCTCAGCTGAGTTGCAGACCAGCTTAGACCTAGTGAGTAAATGCAAACAAGACTGAGCACGTAAATATTTAAAAAATATTAAAAGGAAGGAAGGAAAATCAAGTAAAGATTCCAGGGTAAGTAAAAATTTTAGTAATTTTTGTATTACCCTGTTCAACACAGTCTAGGGCACAAAATATAGTATTGTAAGTAAAGAAAATAAAAGAAAATTATAAAAATACCTGAAATGATGCTAAAATTGAAAATACAAGCTTTTGGAAGTTAAGAAAAGTAACAAGGTAAAAATAAAATTAGAAAAATACAGTAGCTGGAACTGATTTTTCATGATCAGTTCTACCTCCCAAGGCACTACCGACGGCTCTATATCGGCGTGACTTATAGATTATATGAAATGAAATAGCTAATTTACCACCAATGGGATAAGTCTCCATACTCTGTAAACATCTTGTTTAAAAAACTGATCTGGTGTGTTTATGTGTTAACATATTGGAGATGAATATTAAAAGCTCGGATTTGCGGGAAATGCTAGCGGGGATGGTATTCTCAAACCCATCCAGCACGAGTCTATTAGATGATTGAGCAGGGCGCTCTAATGACGCCATATTGTGTTCATTGAACACAGTCACCGGTCTTGCGGTATGTGCAGTCGCATTATCTCCCATGAACACACAATTTTAGCCAAACTGCTGTCTGTGTAAATTATAATTTGCGAGCACATTTGCATGAAGCTGGTATCGTCACAATGATAATTGTTTGTCTTTTTTGGTTTTAATACCTCCGTGTAAAATTAGAAAAATGTCGTGAGGAATATTATGAGTATGACTGAGGATTGGTATAAGAGTAGAAAGAAACGAATGATGGATGACTGTGTGAAGGATGATATGGCACGAAAGGGAGTGTCTGATGAGATGATGAGTAATAGAGAAGTATGAAAGAAGAAGATATGCTGCGCCGACCCTTAATAAATTGGGACAAGGGCAAGAGAATGATGACTATATATAGTAAATATTTATATATATTTATAGCATTTTATATATCCTTGTATATGTTAGTATAAAATAAAATGTATGCTCAAATTTACACCTACCACTGATTGTCTCTGCATCACCCAAAGGTTGGCTCGTAGAAAAAGCCATTTGCATCTTATCCGCCCCTGTACTCTGTGCTTGAAGTGTTAACTAAATAAATGTGCGCAATACACAACGCCTACGATTTCAACGGCGCGGAGCTGGCACTTCTATCGGTATGCGAGCGTGAAGTTTAACCTCCTATAATTATCTACTGCTAGCTCGTGGCTCTTCTAGGTTAAGCAGTGCTTGCCGAGGTTCGTCCGTGCCACGGAAAGCATGTTCGGCCGTTGGCCGTTATCTGACCTCCATCAGATAGGCAGTCGTTTCATGAAAATACTGGTATTTAGCTGCATCCGATTAGACTGGAAGCCGACCCTAACATAGTTTGATCACAACTTGATCGTGTTTTCGTGGTGAAACCTAGCCTGGTAACTGTTCGAAGTGTCGAATTGTCGAGGTGGAGATGTCGTGCACCTGTTCTCCCTAAAGGCGCACCCTCACTCTGAGTGACTCTCACTGCACTCTAGGTTATGCATGACAGTTTTAAATGCGCATGCAAAACCTTAATTCAAAACCGAGTTTCATTCCAAGAATAACTACAGTTTTCTCTTACACACGTTCATGCATGCCCGTAAGTTTGACTATACAGGCAAAAAAGCACATTCATAACCTATCGTGTGTGGCCGGCTTTACAATCCAAGTTTCGATTTCGCTCATTACGTTACAAATAGAGGTGATCTGTAATATAACAATCCATTATTCGATTACTAGCCGAGTGTACATAGCCAAAAAATACTCAAAAGGTGGGACGAAGTTTATAATGGAGGCATTTTCATGGGATTTTTTTATTGAATTCCTAGTGCTATGGAAAAGAAAGATAAAAAAGCGCTGTTTTTTTTTAATTTACTTTGTCTTTTATTTCGTTTACGAATAATAACTTGAAATTCGACGAATTTATACCGTAGCGTAATAGTGTCATCTGTGTGCATCTTCCACCTTTTTGTCTAACTACATACGATTATACGTACAGTTATTTGATTGATACAAATTGTATAGTCAGGGCCTATGCACACGGTGCCTTGCGGAGTCCTGCATATTAAAATCCATGGTATGTCACACGACGACGCACTAGCGCTCCGACGCCGCGCCGCTCGCACACCGGACATGCTACCCGCGAGTCGAAGTGGGGAGGGGTGTATGAGTTGCGACACCGCCGGAGCGGCCCCGCTCAGTTGTTTATGTGGCAAAACCTCTGTTCCTCTGTTAGCAACTCTCTATATTCTTGGTGAAAGAACACTCTTAATTAATGCAATAAAGGGACTGATTCCATGTTGTCGTATGCCTCTACATCGATTTCTTAGTGCCACACCGTCCATGCGCCCACCAAAGCGCCAAAATCTTGAGACGCCGCCGCAACACACAGTATGCATAGGCTTTTACAGGTTGCGTACTGCAATGCTCGATTCTCCTCACTCACTGATGTAACGCTCGAAAGTGAACGGTTACATTACAGGCGAATGCTCCCGGTGAGGGAGCGCCTGAACGTTAGCGGTTTGGTGACATCTATTGTTTCCATATTTCGCATATTACGCTTGGTTGCGTGTTACCAGCGCGGCAGCGCCTGCAACTTCTCTTTGAAGGTACTCAGCTACCAACATATCCACATTTATGCATCTTTTCCCGATTTAGACGTGATAAAAGGCTCCAAATTACAACAATTACTTAATGCAGTTCCAACCCACATTTAAGAATTTGTGTGGCCAGTACTTTTTCCAAAAAATGTATTTAAATAAGTAGATAATATAGTATAATTTGTCTCTTTTGGTGCGCTGCCACAGTTGGGACGAACGCTGCCATCTTGTTTTTTATTCATTGCAATTTTACAAATGTTTACCAACAGCAGTTATGATGAGACAACAGGAAACGATTAAGTGCCAAAAGAACTATCACGGACTCTAGTCGGCTTGTTCCCTAGACTTTGTTGAGTAGTGTATTATACCTGTCATTCAGTTAATAGGAAAACCAAGTTTATGTTCTGGTTAGTTAAGTCCCTGCAGGTATATTATTGATAAAAATGCCATTTAGCTTCTAAAATAGAAAGTCGGGTGGAAGCGTGCGTACCTGTTTCGCGTTGTGTTTATCGACACACAATTTGCATTGCGCATGCTAATTCAAAACATTTTTTTTATTTCCCATAATTCGAATGGGCATGAAACGTCAAAATAAAGGTGGTTCTGGTTGTGGTTTGCTGTAGAGAAGAACCGGCAAGAAACTCCATTATGACACTTGTAAATATTTATATCTAAATATCTTGTTTTACAGTGTTATTATGTCACAGTGTTAATACTTAAGCATGGGAGGACAGAGTAGGGCTGACAACAAGTGGATATTAGACTTTAGGGTGCACTTAAATATACAGTTCGATACTTAAAAGTACGTCAGCAAATCCTGGGCAGGCCAACGATTGCCACTTTGCGCACGGACTAATTACGTACCATGGCAAAAGATATTCGTACCTTAAAATCAATGAATAGTAACATACTGCATCAATAATAACAAAAAATAGTGACCTGATATATTATAACAAAGAAGTGTTGTTACATTCAAATAGTTATTTTTGGAAAATAAAGTGTTTCTGTGAATAATATTTTTAACCCGTTAGTCTCGTGGTCGCAAGCGTGACTCCTGGGCGTGGGGTATTGGGTCCGATTCCCGGGTCGGGCAAAGTGCTTTTAATATTTCCATAAGAATTTCTAAATAGCACCGGGGTGTGGGTAAGCTGTGGCGCAAATTATGCTTCACCTGCTATCCTGCCCTCTTAGCGCAAAATTAGACGTCGTGGAAGTGGCGAAGTGGCTAACAAGATGAATAAATACTGTCGTGAAGACGAAGTAGAAGCCTGTAGTTTAGAAGACGGTGGTGTGACACCCCTGTGCCTCAGAAAGCACGTAAATCGGGTGGTCTCTCTCCATGTTGGATTGCCATCCCATCGAACTATGTGAGTAAAGAAACAGAGGGTGCAACTGAGTTTGCGCACTCATGAGGACAGTTTTGAGTATGAATGTGGATGTTTGTAACACTCGAGGAAAGGGTAAAAATGAGGAGTTCGTTGCGCCACGTTTTTCGGTGTCTAAAAAGTGCTGATTCTCAACCTAACTTAAACAAATGGATTTTGGTTTGATGACAAATACTTTGATGAAGGCTAAAGATAGATTTATGGAAGAAGACATGCTGCATCTAAACCAAATATCCTGAGATACAGGCAGAAAAAATATGAGTTTGACTGTATTTATCATTTAAGATAAATACAATCAGTATCATTCATAATTTTGCATGGCCTTGAAAAGATACTGGATTTTAGTACCCGTAGATGTATCAGGTCTCTGCAGTTAGTTATGAAAGTTCATTTCTCAAGGACCAATCAATTGACATCTTATTTCGCTCGCATCGTATTTTTGTACATGACAAAACAACAAGGGTTATGCCAATGAAGTTAGTAAATAAATGCTATTATAATTCCTACCTTATAGAAACTAAGGCAAGTAGATAATACTATTAGGTGCAGTTATCATAAGTGTTTTTTGAGCACTTACTCCTAGAACTCATGGAACCAAGGCTTCTTAGGGCTAAATTGCCTTACCATCAATCCCATATAAATAGGAAAAACACCCTATCTTTTTTTTTTCATTAAGACCACATTCAATAATAACAACAGTGCAATGGCACATCCCTATATTATAGCCCATTTATTGATCAAGATGAACAAGCTGAACCTTCATTGAATAATGGCAAAGCATTCTCCTTTTCCTTTGTATAGTGCAGCTACAAATGCTACAATGTGCATTCACTGAGTACAACTGCATTCAGTTGTTGATTTAAAGATATAAGATACATGTACAAAAATATATTTCTGACATCAAAAGAAATTTTAGAAATCCATTTTGTGTCATTTTCATAATACATTTTTAAACATGCTGTTTGTCTTATATGATTCCCTATCAGCCAAAAATGATGAACTTATAGAAAATCAAGCTTTTATAGAAGTACCTATAGGGTTTAAACTGAATTTTTTAAAACCCACCTATAATTTAGGAAATCAAAAGCAAAATTTCATACTTTTTGATGCCAAGGATGAATTTAAGATTTGTGTTTCATAGATAAAATGCAGTTGCTGTTCAATTTCTGTCAATATATTTGTTGTCATTCTAAGTTAAAGACTACATTTTGCTATTGTGTATAATAATTTCCAATATTGTATAGTTATATCCAAAGATAAACTAAAGATTCGATTTACAGTTTTAGTAAGGAGTTGTGGACAGCACAGTTTTGTGATAAAAAGAATTTGATACAATATTGTATGAAGCTTTGAGTTTTATAAGGACTTGGATTGATCATGTAAATAAGTTGTTTGGTGCAAAATGCATCACACAAAAATAATTCCCTAATGTAATATTTCTATTTGTGTCAGTTACAGACACAAACTTGCTGTTTTATTCAGTCCTACCTAACTGATATATTAGTACTTATTAAATTAAGTTGTTACTGATCTACTTGTTCTAATTCTGTTGGTTGACCTGTGTGTAATATTATTACAGTATTCAGTCTAATTTTTATATAAATAAATACCTTCAATTCTACAATGATGCAGGTTGGATGATAAGTACCAAATAATGATTTTACCAAAAAAAAACAACATGAAATAGGAACTAAAACTAAAGTAAAAAAAAAAATGGTAGAAATAAGAAAATAAAAATAATTCACTCACTGCTTCTGGATGAATATGTTGAATCTTTGGATGATGTTCTCCTGGAGTCCCATTCTCGAGGCTTTTCCCACTGTGACACTTCACTGATACAGTTATAATAATACTTCTTCCCTGATGAACTAATATGTTCTGACCACTCACGGCCAGAAGAAACGCTTGCTGAGGGCGCACTTCTCTTGTCATATTTACTACTCCTACTAACACTAATGTTCATGCCACTAGTCCTATTCTTTTTATCATGTTCATTTCGCTCATGATTACTTCTTTCTCTTTCACTGTCTTTGCTACGTTCCTTCGGTGATCTGACACTATCTGAAATCATATAAAACAAGGAATAATTATATTCAATATAGTCAATATTGTAATTTATTAAATACATCAATTATTTACATTTACAATAATTTCTAGATGTACACAAACTCATGTATACAGTTTTCATTCGCTTTGTCACACAGTAATTGTTCTATTGAATCAATCGCAGTGCAATACATGCAGATAAAAAGTAAATTTGAAATAGAATTGTATGTATCTAGCTTTAACTGAATTAACTGTCATAGATTTTCATTTTCGATTTGCTTAGTCAGAAAAGTTGAAATTGATATTAAGTTTTTTAAAATATACTTAGCGGTTTATTAAATAGATGTTGTTTCTATTCATTTCTGATTTAATAATGAAATATTATTTGATTATTTTATGCAAAAAGTGTCATATCTCAAATAAAGTGTTACAAGCCCAGCTTTGTAATACCTCTTTATTAAACAATGTTTTATTTAATAAAACAGTTAACTGATATTATTGTTTTAAGTGGTTTGAAAATGGACTTATCTTAAGGATAAATGTTTGTATATGGAGTTGAAGTTTTCCAATACTAACTTAAAATTAAATATTCAATGTGCAAGCATCTTTAACTATTATGAGCATCTGCAGTCATTGAGCATAGTAAAATGAGTTGTTTGAATCAAGCTTCTTATGAAATGTTATTTTGTTATAATTATTACAAAAATACATTATGAACTTTAAACTTGACTAAATATTTTTTATACTCTGTCCTCCTCATACACCAAATGTGGTATATGGTAAATTACTTTAAAAAATATAGCTTATTTGCTTTACAGAAGTATTATAACAGAAGATAAAGATATCTTACCTGTATACTTATTCCTAGAGGATTTGTAGTCTCTATCTCTCTCCTTTTCAGAACCCTTCTGCAGGTAGGCATTCCTGGATGATGGATATCCTCTGTCATCGGCCACATGACTGTAGTGGTGGTGTCCATGGCCTGACTGACTGGAGTGTGTGTTGTGACCATGTACTGACACATTACCATTAGGGGATCGAAGAGGAGTGTATCGGTTTTCAGAAGAGACATATTCATTGGCTGTCCTTCTTTCACTTTTTGAATTGTATTTCTGTTCAAAGAAAACACTTTTAACATTTTGATAATATACAACAACCAATTTTCAAAAAATTCATAAATTTTGTTATAGAAGAAATGAATTATTGCTCAGGTATTTTTATAACCTACTTTTGTATTCATGTGAGCATAAACAACTAGAAGGTAAACAATGACAAAAATCATGCCCACAAGACAAACAGTACATCAAAATGTTTGTTTATAAGTTGAGCCACCCCAAAATACTGTGAATTATCAGTCAGATACCAATTAAGCCATTTAGTTGCTAGTATATCCAAGTAAACAAGCAAGGTTACATGTTGGTTGGTGTCATTGTCATTGTTATTTACACCAAACAAGTAACACATTGTTACAATCATTCCATATAAGAAAGTCCATTATATGGAATATTGTCCTCTTTACAAGTACCTACACAATGTGCCTATAATTCGATTATGTTAAGAATGATGAAGAAATAATTATGTATTCAAGAGAAATATTTTGCTTTGTGAAACTCTTGTAAATGTAATATTAGTTTCCATAGGTAAAATTTGGTTGGTAAAAACAGGAAAGAATACTCGGGATCAATTATTACGTAGAGTGGTACATAATTCAGGCAAGGTTTAACCATCATCTTTGGGAATGCTCCTGCATCAGTTTACAGCATGAGGAAGGATCTTACCTGATACGGATGGGACTGATGCTTCTCAAAGTACCTGAAAACAGACAAAAATATTTATTACATTCACCTAAATTACAGCAAAACTTAAATCGGCGACCGCCATCTACAGACTGTAAAGCCGAAGCATTCAAAACCATATCATACCCATCACTTATTCGCTGAGGTTTCCTTGCATGCATTACCATCAATGCAAATGTACGATTTATTACGGCCTCAGTAATAAAATGCAAAATGAAACCACTGTCATTAAAAACAGTTTTACAGAAGGCCGTGATATATCTTGATGGACGCCATGTCACATTCAAGACACTCAAGCAAGAAAGAGTCAGTCGAGAAACGAGGGAGATAAAAAATATGTCGATGATCGACGCTTTGATGATGATAGAGGTTTTGAATAGTCTATGGTTAGTTCGTGGTTTTATCAAATAAATTTAACATTATATCAATTATTATAAAATTGATAATTGATTTAAACTAAAGATAATTTTATAAGTAAAGTTATAATATAACTAAGCCATTCAAGTACAATAAAGTCTCTTCCTCTCTACCGCTTAGATGCACCCGACCGACAATATTCACTTTCTTTTCGCGGCCCTTAGCTTGTTATTCCTTGTATTCAAATACCAACTGTTACTGACCTAAAGCTGGGTCATTCTTGCTATCGAGAAAATCGGCGTGGCGTCGGTGTAAACGCATTTGCAATAATAATGTTTTTGAATCGTAACTATCGTGTCGGGAAAACGGAGGACTACAACTCACAAACTTTTATATTGTTTTGGCCATTTATGGTTTCGTGCTAAATGAGTGACCGGTCTAAAATGAGAGTTATGAGACGTTGTCTGTTATTGTTAGACGTTAGAGTAAAATTGAATGTGGAACGAAGGGGCTAGATCCCAATCTCACCAGTGAAGTCAAGCTATTTTGAAATATAAAATGACGTTAACAGACTTTCAAACAATAAAATTGTTTGGACCTAGCTACAACAGCGCCATAAGTTTACTTTTACCTTTCTTATCGTAAATCAAACCGTTGTATGTTTTTGCCACCGACTGTCTCGTGGTGCCTTAACTGTTAGATAGCAAAAGCATAAGATTAGTTACTTAATGTAATTGGATACCCCGAAGTAGCCTTATAATAATAAAAATTTTTGTTTCAACCTAACTTCTATCTTTTTGTTGAGACACATTCACAAGAAAACTATATAACCTAATGATCACACTAATAAGTAACTGAACTGAAAAACATTTATTTTATGATTCGTTCTTTTTTACGACATAAAACTATAATGGCGTCTTTTGGCGAAATAACTAGTTTTATGTAACATCTGCAGTCTTTTGATCAATGTACTTTAGCAGAGAGGATGTATGGCTATGCCAACTCTAGAGCTTATTCCTCTATGACAAACCCAGACAAGAAAAACTAAACAAGTAAACACTGTCCGACATCGAACCCAAGACCTGACTTATCAGTACCTCATGGCATCACTAGACTAATTAAGAGATTAATATTTTTTGCACCATTTCAGTTATTAGTAGAATTAGATGAATAATTTGAAAGTTCAATAGAAAAGTTGCATAATATTTGACTGACGACTGAATATATACACGACATTATTCAGACTCACAGATGAGTCTGTTTCAAGGAACATATTATACTCTAGACGGTATAGTCAAGGCCTGTGGACACAGATCACAGAGTAAAAAAAAAGAACTAACTTCCGCTAAGCTTTAGAACGTTTTAGTTCTATTTATTTTATTAATTTGATAATGGGACAGATTATTCCTAAATAAAAGCAAAGAAAATGCAAGGTAAATAAATACGTCTAGTTAATATATTATGAGCAAAATCAACGTCTAAAAAAATATTATTTTATGAGTGATTCACTTGTATGTACATGTACAACTTGTAAACTGTTATGGCGTTTGTGTCCCGATATACACAACGCATATTCGTATCTCTTCTTTATTGTTTCATTTAAAGTATTATACTGATGAGTAATCGTTGTCAAAATATGTCAATAACTTAAAAATGAAGTTTTTGTAATCAAATAGAAGCAAACAGTGAAAGCGTATCGTTTTTAGGTTATGTTTCCATCTTTCATTGGTATTTTAGGTGGGTTCACTGAGACGGGATATTAATTGTATTATTTTTTCGAAGGCAGTATCCCTAAAAGTGATGTCTGAATGAATTTCTCACGGTTTCTAGATATTCAGTCATGGTGGGAAGTGCCAAGCATCGCGTACTTTTGTTCTTTATTCAGAACTGCATTCAACCTTTTGGATTTTGACATTGAAGTAAGTAGCAACGATTTGGTTCATGGAATACTTGCTGATGCAATTTAAAGTTGCGTTTAACGTCCTTACTTGTGTTTCAGGAACTAGAAGAAGCTCTCTTGACTGATGGCACGGAGGAATCCGCCAGTTCTCTCCTGACTGAGTTGATAGTTCGTCTTTTGAATGGATGTTTGGGCAACAATGACATCTCTGCCTTTAATTATCAGGTAAATCATCAGCATTCGGTATGTTCATTAAGGTACACCTAAGTGTTGACTTACACATAATTGTTTTTGTTATTTTCAGATGTACTTGAGGCGTTTGTTTAGAAGAAAATGTACAGATACAGGAAGATATAACCCATTCAACACAGACATTGACTTCCAGTTCTTGCCCCTACGTACCAAGGTTGAGATATTGTATGCACTATGTGATTTTCGATTGGATGCTGATGATGTTTTTGATTTATTTAAAAACCTTGAAGCTGAAAGTTTAAGAGTTGAACCACTTGGGTAAGTTTTGATCAAATATTTATGTTTTACTGTTAATTACATGGGTAAAACTAATTTATCTATTTTGCCAACAGCTGGGATGATAACTACTCAGCATATTGGTACTTCTATGGCACAAGATTATATCGGGAAGATATAGTGAAAAATAAAAAGGGCAAAAATAAAAAGAAAAAAAATAAAGAGAACAAGAAACGTGGCTGGTTTTATGGTGATGATTGGCTTGATGACGAGGACACTGAACGTGTCTGGCAAGTGGTTTGTTTTACTGAAGAAGACTGGACCCACCTGACAGAGAAGTTCCGCAAGGCAACTAGCAAGGTTGAGAAAGAGTTGCACCGTTCATTATCACAAAACTTTTTGCCTGAAATACCAAGACTTTTTCAAGAAAAAGAAAGGTTACAACGAAAGAGGTAAGTTTATTTTTCTAATTACCTGTTAGTAGCCATCCATAAATTATGTCACACGTTAAGGGGGGATGGAGTCGACGAAGTGTGACAAGGGGTGGGAGGGGTCCTAAATTTTGTGACAACACATTTCAAAATCTAATATATCTAAGTCTTAAAACACGAAATTTGAACTATAGATAAAAAACTTAAAAATATTTTTAACTCTGTATGAACATGTAAAATTATAAAATATGTGACATCCCACTAGGGAGGGGGGAGTCTCAAAACTTGTTAACTTTGTCTGTGCAATTCTAAAATAAACTGTACTAAGTACTAACAGTATGACTAAACATATGCTAACATGAATTTCAAATAAAAATATAATATGAGTATAATTCATATTAAAAACTAGTTTATTTTGCTTTAGTTAACACATATTCTTTCAGTTTTATGCTAGTAATCATTCTATTAAATATTTCCATTATTTGCTGCTTCTCCAGCAGCTGCATAAAATTTACTTGTACTAACTAATGTTTCAAAAAGGGTCTTGTGGGTATAAGAGTACGCTTTCGATTTAAAAATTGATCTTGTGTGATGGGGTGGAATTCACATATTTTTCTTTCACTAACATACTACTAATATTATAGATGCTAAAGTTTGTGAGGTTGGACGGATGTTTGTTGCTCTTTCACGAAACAACTACTGACCGGATTTGTATGAATCTTGGCACATATATAGTTTATAACCTGAATTAACACAGGATAGTTTTATTCCGATAGTACGATCCCGTGGGACATTACCGAATCTACGCGAACGAACCCGCGGGCTAGTCTATCACGTCAATCAAACAATCTTCTAGTTACTACAATCAATTAAACCAAATACCGCGGTCATGACGCATCATAGTTACAGATTTCTGTTTGAAAATTAAAAATGTCCTGTCAAATAACCATATACATAGTTGGTAACCCTAGCCACAGACAATGTGTGATTCATGTTAGACGAAAAGTGAATCTTATAAAAAAGACGTTTTGTGCAGTTGAATACAAACAATTAATTCGACTATTTACTGGTTGAACAACTGTAAAACAAAATATTTTGGCCAATTTACTGAAAATTTTCAAAAGAACTCCTAAACTATGAAAGAGTATAATGACTTCATGTCTTTATTTGGAATCGATGCAAAATATATTTTAATATTATTTCAAGCTTTTACTATACACATACATCATGCCATTCTCATAAAATGCCTACTTTTTACGTTAAAGCTTACACAACCAAAAGACTCATAATTATTATTTGTGATAGTGTTCTGTAAGCAATAGATAGGCACTCTCTCCATATAAAATAATGGTATTGTGCAGCAGTGGGACAGCATAGTTTATCCAAAAAAAAAATCGTGACGAAGACTGTTCTATTGATGTATCAGAAAGCTTACGATTCATTTTATCTACAAATAATACATCAAAGGAATATAAGTTACACTAACACTAACCATATGAATCACATCCGTCAAGTCGTCAAATTTACCTATTTAGATGGGTCGCCATGTCCGGTTACAATACCCTCGCTAAAAAAATGACCAAAAAATGGTTAAGGCGACGACATTCGTATGTCAGTGTTTAAGGGTTAATACCTTACATTATCATGACACTCTTTATTTTTATCACAATACATTTTCGTATGTGATGGTACTAGCATTTGTGCCTCGCGGTTTCAGTCTTTGTCGGCCCCCGATACTTCGCGTCGCATCGCTCGCCCGCACTCTTGGTTCGTTTTCGCTTCTTCCTTTAATTTTTTTTTTAATTCTTGCTCGGCTCCTATCGTTGCTCGGGTTGTAGTGTGATCTTAAATAAGAATTTTGCTACGAGGGCGGGTCAATAAGTCCGTGACTTTTTGAATTTCTGACCTCTTTACTGAAACAGCAACACTGCTCCTGTCAACAGGCATCTGTCAGTTGACTTCTGTCAAAATTTAAACTTGCTGCGTCAGTTAGTTTGTGTTTGACAGCTATTTTTATCAGACTACTCACTAATTTGAGGAGAAAATGGAAAAAAGTGAATTTCGTGTGCTTATTAAGCATTATTTCTTGCGAAAAAAAACCATTACCGAGACCAAGGCTAAGCTTGATAAATACTATGGGGACTCTGCACCATCGATTTCAATGGTAAAAAAGTGGTTTACTGAATTTCGTTGTGGCCGTACAAGCACTGAAGATGCCGAACGTCCTGGACGCCCAGTTGAGGTCTCTACACCCGAAACAATCGAAAAAATTCACGATATGGTGTTGACCGACCGAAGATTGAAAGTGCGAGAGATTGTGGAAGCCGTAGGGATCTCGCATGGCTCAGTGGTTTCAATTTTGAATGATCACTTGGGCATGAGAAAGCTTTCCGCAAGATGGGTGCCGCGTTTGCTCACAGTCGACCACAAACGCAATCGTGTATCAACTTCACAGGAAGCTTTGGCGTTGTTTAATCGCAATATGGAGGAGTTTTTGCGCCGTTTTGTAACCGTGGACGAAACATGGATCCATCACAACACACCAGAAACCAAACAACAGTCAAAACAGTGGGTTTCTAAGGGTGAATCGGCGCCAAAGAAGGCCAAGGTGGGTTTGTCAGCCAATAAAGTTATGGCGACTGTTTTTTGGGATGCACGCGGGATAATCCACATTGACTACCTTCAAAAGGGAAGAACAATCAATGGGGAATATTATGCCAACTTATTGGACCGATTCAATGACGATTTGAAAAAAAACCGACCTCATTTGGCCAAGAAAAAAGTTCTTTTCCACCAAGACAATGCAAGGGTGCACACATGTGCAGTTGCCATGGCAAAAATCCATGAATTGGGCTATGAATTGCTTCCTCATCCGCCCTATTCTCCAGATTTGGCTCCGAGCGACTACTTCTTGTTCCCAAACCTGAAGAAATGGCTTGGTGGAAAAAGATTTGACTCCAATGATGAAGTCATCTCGCAAACAAAGGCCTATTTTGAGGACCTCGACAAATCATTTTTTTTGGAAGGGATAAAAAAATTGGAGAAGCGTTGGACAAAGTGTATAGAGCTCAAGGGAGACTACGTTGAAAAATAAAATTATTTTTTTATCAAAAAATCTGTGTTTTATTCCAAAAGTCACGGACTTATTGACCCGCCCTCGTATCAAATGCAAAATATTTTTTCGACGGGTAGTTTCAGAGATTGGCGCGTTCGAACAAACAAACTCTTCAGCTTTATAACATATTATTATATTAGCATACATCAGATAAATTGGGATAAGGCCAGGAGAATAATGATGATGAATTAAAATTTTCAAAAAGGACAATATACAAGGTGTAAACGGACCCTTCACAAAGCCGTCAAACAGCATTCTGTACATCAAACTAAGTAACCCTACGCAAAAATTATTGCTAGGAAACTACTTTTTTATGGGGTGAAAAATCACGTTTTACGGTAAAATTCAATGTAACGCACTTAAAAAATTGTACTTATGGATGCATTGAATAGTAAACGGGTCATGGAAGTATTTAAAGTAAAGTTATAAACTTAAAAACTAGTATTTAAAAAAAAACGTGAAAACGTTGGAACATGGACCTCCAATATCTCTTGTAACTAGAAGGTTACCAGATATGGTACAGAACTAAAATTCGACTTCGTTAAGGGTCTATTTACACCCTTTAGTTTGTGTTACTTAAGTATGCTTTTATTGGAGACTGATATTTTGTACTACTATTATATGCCTATGCAACTGGAAGTAATTGCTCAATTCTGCCATGCGAATAGTTGGTTATGTATGTTTTATGATGATTAATTAAAAAACGCAAGTGTCACATTTGCTGTGCTGCTCTATGTATAAAAGTATGACAAAAAATACAAGGATCAAGCACTCCGGCGGACGCCATGATCGAGGATTTGAAATTTATTAATGTAAAGACTTATCTAATCAAAATAGAGTGTATTATTTAAATGATTAACTAAACTTATCTATCGTAGGCGCGTGCTTTGCGTTCAAACAATCATCATCAAAATCGTCATGTTCCTGCCCTTATCCCAATTTATTTGCTGTCGGCGCAGCATGTCTTCGTCATTGCTTAGAGTCGAAGCAATAAAACCGAAAGACATCATTTGGACGAGTTTTCGATTTAAATTCATGGACTTAAAGCTTGCTTTGACCGGCTCTAGCCGATTTAGCGAAGTTAGTCGAAGAGAAACATGTTGGATCCGTTTTTTGTGCACTTGCCCCTTGTTTAATGAATAACATAGTAAAGATTGGTGCTGGTTTGATAGAAAATTATATTAGCTTGTATGGCTGAGCTGGCTCTTGCTTGACGTGATCTCTGGATTATGGCTATGTTAATATCTAATGTAATATTTAGTAGTGTTATTAGAAGAACGACGAAGACGTTTGAAGTCCTAAAGCTTTCGACTTCATTGACGAAAGCATTATTATGGGGGAATGCCTTTGCCCGGTAGTGGCAGTAGAAACTAAATAAGTTTAGAGCTACCTACTAGAGAAACTTAATAAGCCGTTGTAGACCGCATTGCATCTTACACTTTAGAAAAGTTGTTATTCCTCAGGTTTTTTTCAAATTGAGGTATAGGTAATATTGTATTGTGTTGTATAACAGGCTGGTGTCCGCAACTCCACGTCCAAAGCGCGTATTTTGCGTGCGGAATAGGTAATATTTATGTCATTGCGCGTCCTGAATCAATATCGATGTGATGGGCTTATGATTAGCTTGTGTTTCAAGAAAGATTTTTACTATGCCTTCATTTATCCACAGCCCGATTTCATCCACTGCTGTGTATAGGCGTCTCCTGATGCCGTCCTGTGCCAGTTTTCCCCCCTATGGCAACAATGTCGCCTGTTTATTTTCATTTGGGTTTTCCTACCAATTCATTTCGGTAGATTTTTTCTCGTTTGGAGACGACTTAGAAGTCAGTCGTAAGAATTACGAACCACGAGTAGAATCCTATTGGAGATGAAGTTAGAGCGTTACGAAATATTCTGCTAAATATGGCGGCGCTTTCGAATCTAATAGAATCTGAATAAATTATGACTGCAATAGAGCGGACACACTAGACCAAGATAATTTTAGAATATGATATCGATTTTATGGAAATGTCACGTACACCAAAGCTACAGTGAGCAGTTTGAATGAAACATGGCCATGGCCACTGAAAAATCGATACTGTGAAATAATTTACTATTAATTACTTCACAGTATCGATTTTTCAGTTTCGGTCGGGCAGTTTGTTAGTGTAGCTTTGAAAACGGCCGCTTTGGCACCTGTTTGTTTGCTGGGTGATAAAGTAGTAGGTTAATTTTGTTAAAAGAAATGCTTTTGTGAATGTTTATCATTAGCGGACCTAGAGGCTCAATTCGGCAAAGGGATATTTGCTTAGCTTGCCACCATTTGCGAAGTTAAGATAAAATGGAAATAATTTTACTGATAAAGGAGTAATTTCGAAATTACAAGCAAACTCCAGCTTCAATTTGCAGTTTTGAAGCTAGCGTAATGTCATTCTCGTCATACCAAGTAACTTCTTGAAATGTCGCAACTCCTCAGTAAACGAGTGAAAAGCATTTGCCAAAGATTTAAAAGCGATACTACTAAAAATATGCGAAATCGATGCAATTGTGTGCATTTTTCGAATCTATACTAATATAATAAAGAAGTAATTTTTTTTTTGTATTTTGGGGGGTAGTTTTCGGAACTAATGATCTAATTCTAAAAAAAATTTCACTGATTGAAAGATACATTATTCGTAGGTTGTGGGTGGTTATATTTATATTTTGGAGTCTCCTAATACAAGCAATTCCTTGCTTAAAAGGTGACCTCCAATAATATGTATCTAAACGCCCATTGTAATTGAAATAAACATTTTATTTTTTTTTAATTTAATTTTTTTAATTTATATGATTCACATCATGTATTAGCCGAACTATCACAACTTTGGGGACGCGCGGGCGATGTGCTAGTCATGTATTTATAAACCTCTATCGCGAGAAAGTACAAACTTACCTATTGCGATGCTTTGCGTCAATTCGATTAGCTCGAGTAGAATACATTCATGGAACAAGAAATAACACTTGTCTAAGCGTGACTTCTGCTACAAGTCCGTACAAAATTGCGCCATTACAGATACAGAGCTTAGCTCCTATTTGATGTTTTTTGTGTGTATCAGAATTCAAGCTCTTTGCTACGGTCGCGTTTTCATTTGTATCCTAGAAATACTAATTGTGGTCGTACACACGGCGGCACATGAAGCTGTACATTTCCAGTATAACTTGGCCTTGCTTTGTATAGATTTCCTATACAATGAGAGATCCGCATAAACTGGTTTTGAAAAGCTTGATTTGCCGTCGTGTGTACTAATAAGTAATCTACAGTTAATCAAAAATTATATCTAAGTCTTTAAATATTAACATATTTTTAAATAATTTTATAAAAATGGTAAAATAAAATAATGATGTTATACAGTTTCAATTTCTTCTTCATGGTTAATGATAGAGTTAGTGGACCTTATCCTGATTCTGAGAACATGCTAACTTCGAACAGCTAGGACCACGGAGCTACGGGGTTAGGTTAGGTTAGGTTAAATTGATATGAATATGATTGATACTAATTGTCGTTATAGTACAATATTACGTTCTATAACTGATTTCTATTGGCATTTACCAAATTGTGTAGCAATAACTAGATCATGTCGTTTTGAACTGAAAAAATAATTCGTTTTCTATTAGTCCCCTAGCCATAGCAGTGATAGCCTAGTGGTTTGACCGTTGGACTGCCAAGTCATAGGTCTTGAGTTCGAACCCAAGGCACGCACCTCTGATTTTTCCTATTCATGTGCGTATTGATTATCACTTGCTTCGGTGAAGGAAACCAATATGCCTGAGAGATATTTCTTGACGATATGTAAAGCCAAGTCGGACGCCCATGGCCGGCATAAAAACTCTGATGCCAGGTTAGGCACCAACCACACGATAAAGAAAGAAGATTAGCCCCCTGTACAATCGCGAACTGATAAGTTTAGGCTACTTTATTTCAATTGTTAATGACGTCATCCACAAGATTCCAAGGTACTCCTAGCAATTTGAATGAAAACCACATTTCATAAAGAGGTAGCTTTCTTTCGTTGTTCGTATAGCAGGCATATCTTATAATGGGAAAGTAATGTCTATAATTTGAAAACTGCCCCCTATGATTTCGTTCTTCAGATGTAGGCACTTATCATTTTTAGCATGGCTAACAATAATACTGATTCATCTATTTTCATATATTCTGTAATACTAATTCATGGTCGGTATACTTTTAAGGTTGTTGGAGCTAGCGCCGAGAAGAACGTCAAGTCGTGTTTTACAAAAAATAAAACAGAAAGAAGAGGAAACAAAACCGAATTCGCATGACGGTAAAGAAGAGGAGGAAAGAAAAGAAACACCTGATCTTGCGCGAGAGAATAGAGCCAAACGGAGGAATCTTTTGAGGTTTGTGTTCGTCTTTCTTGAATCCCAACTCTAAATCCCTAATTAAACAAGCAGTAAATTGAAGCCAAACAAAAACCTAAAAAAACATGGTTTACGCATATGAAACAATAACCTAACCACCCATTAAGTATGTAAAATTAAAATAATAATTTAAAAAAAAAAAAACTATTGCTACGGGTCTACCGTTCATCTAATACGGTAGCGTGAGATGAGACTGCTACATAGTGAGGAATAAGTATTTTTTCTCATGAGAGGAGCGCCGTGTTTAGGTTAGGTTTCCTTGCCACGTGACCCCACCCGCACCGCGAACCTTCCTCAAGTACCTACCGTCTCAGTTAAAAGGTTAAGAAGGCTCTATCGAACGTTCTGGCCTTTTAAATGTCAATATACGAGGGCGGGTCAATAAGTCCGTGACTTTTGGAATAAAACACAGATTTTTTGATAAAAAAATAATTTTATTTTTCAACGTAGTCTCCCTTGAGCTCTATACACTTTGTCCAACGCTTCTCCAATTTTTTTATCCCTTCCAAAAAAAATGATTTGTCGAGGTCCTCAAAATAGGCCTTTGTTTGCGAGATGACTTCATCATTGGAGTCAAATCTTTTTCCACCAAGCCATTTCTTCAGGTTTGGGAACAAGAAGTAGTCGCTCGGAGCCAAATCTGGAGAATAGGCCGGATGAGGGAGCAATTCATAGCCCAATTCATGGATTTTTGCCATGGCAACTGCACATGTGTGCACCCTTGCATTGTCTTGGTGGAAAAGAACTTTTTTCTTGGCCAAATGAGGTCGGTTTTTTTTCAAATCGTCATTGAATCGGTCCAATAAGTTGGCATAATATTCCCCATTGATTGTTCTTCCCTTTTGAAGGTAGTCAATGTGGATTATCCCGCGTGCATCCCAAAAAACAGTCGCCATAACTTTATTGGCTGACAAACCCACCTTGGCCTTCTTTGGCGCCGATTCACCCTTAGAAACCCACTGTTTTGACTGTTGTTTGGTTTCTGGTGTGTTGTGATGGATCCATGTTTCGTCCACGGTTACAAAACGGCGCAAAAACTCCTCCATATTGCGATTAAACAACGCCAAAGCTTCCTGTGAAGTTGTTACACGATTGCGTTTGTGGTCGACTGTGAGCAAACGCGGCACCCATCTTGCGGAAAGCTTTCTCATGCCCAAGTGATGATTCAAAATTGAAACCACTGAGCCATGCGAGATCCCTACGGCTTCCACAATCTCTCGCACTTTCAATCTTCGGTCTGTCAACACCATATCGTGAATTTTTTCGATTGTTTCGGGTGTAGAGACCTCAACTGGGCGTCCAGGACGTTCGGCATCTTCAGTGCTTGTACGGCCACAACGAAATTCAGTAAACCACTTTTTTACCATTGAAATCGATGGTGCAGAGTCCCCATAGTATTTATCAAGCTTAGCCTTGGTCTCGGTAATGGTTTTTTTTCGCAAGAAATAATGCTTAATAAGCACACGAAATTCACTTTTTTCCATTTTCTCCTCAAATTAGTGGGTAGTCTGATAAAAATAGCTGTCAAACACAAACTAACTGACGCAGCAAGTTTAAATTTTGACAGGAGTCAACTGACAGATGCCTGTTGACAGGAGCAGTGTTGCTGTTTCAGTAAAGAGGTCAGAAATTCAAAAAGTCACGGACTTATTGACCCGCCCTCGTAGCAACAGTTCTCCTAAACCAAAGGAAAAACATAAAGTTAAAGTTCTTACAAATGCAAACACTTTCATTGTGCATTTGTAAGAGTTTTTACAAACTTTGTAGCCTATTGTTTGTTTGTATTTCGTAACGTTTGGAAGTCATAGGTAGGTCCCGACTGCAAGTGAAACAAAGTTCAAGTTGTAGTAGTACAAAGTAATTCGAGACGAGCGGACACGTCGCTGGCTGATTAAAACAATAATAAATCACGCTAGAGTGAAGTTGGTCTGCGAGTCTGGAGTTATGAGTCTCAAAACTCGGTCAGTATACCCTAGCTTCTTTTAATTATTTGACCACCTGATAACAACTCGGCACCAGACAAAAGTAATACTGGATAGCTAAAATGTTAGTGATGATCTGCACTGAGACACTCCAACTGCTGGATGTAACAATCTCCACGTCTTTATCTTCTATGCGTATTGCTGACATCTTCGCGTTTGATGCCAGCTGTAGGGTCGGCTTTGTTGGTAGAAACATCGGTAGTTCTGTGTTACCGTCATCATAAGGCTGATGAGCGGCATCGCTAAAAGGACTTTCTGCGCCAAGCTTTCTGGATCTATACCCGCCGCCTGTAAACACTGGTGAAGTGGGAAATTTGTGACCCCTGGTGTGTTGGTGTGAATTGTTTCTAACGATGGTGACATTTACAGGCCTAAAATAGCCACTTTAGCAGAATCCTAATAGGATAATAATAATTATTACATTATCCCGCGGAGTTGTGGGGATCTAAGCTTTTAAAACGCTAAGACTCCACAATCGTGAGATATGCAGTCTCAGGGAATCTTTCCTAGAAACCGACGAAGGGATGCATCGAGATGTGGTCGCGGTGGACAAGGGCCTCACTCCACGCTCCTTCGCTAAAGAGAACTGGCGCAAACCGGTTGTGCTTGATACTAACGACCGCAGGGAGGTATGGCAGAGTAAGGAGCTGCACGGACGCTTTTTCCGGGCCCTGCATGGGCCGGATGTAGACCTATCAGCGTCCATAGCCTTGTTACGTTCCGGGGACCTCTTCGGAGAAACCGAAGGTTTGTCTGCAATTATGGATGAAGTTATGATGACGAATAAATAGCGGAGATTTATTGTGAAGGACGGCACAGTTGACATATGTTGGAAATGCCACTGTCCAGGCAAATCAATCCGTCACATTATCTCCGGGTGTTCTCGCCTAGCTAACGGAGAGTACTTGCATAGACACACCTTGTAGCTAGGATTATCCATCAGCAACTTGCTCTAAAATACAGCCTTTTGGAATCGGAAGTTCCTTATTATAGATATGTACCCGACCCAGTTCTCGAATATGGAAATATCACATTGTACTGGGATCAATCCATCATCACTGACAGGACTATTATAGCCAATACACATGATATATAGTGGTGGTGGATGGATCAGAGCGGCGCGCAATGATTGTTGACATAACAGTTCCGCATGAAGAGAACCTCGTGAAAGCCGAAAAACATAAGCAAATCAAGTATCTTGACTTGGCTCGCGAGGTTGTCGACAAGCGGGGTGTGAAGTCAGCGATCATTGTGCCGATAGTAAAGTTGTTTCAGCCAAAGGCAAAAGCCTTGACCAATACCTGAGGTGGCTCTCGTTCGGCAGCTGGATCAAGGGCTCTCCTAGACACTGCTCGTACTGTTAGGAGGTACCTCTCTCTGGGGCCTGACCGCCGGTAACTTTTAGCCTGTTCCCGATACCGGTGGGAAACTATTTTTTTATATTTTAAAGTCTATTTGTTGTAAGATAAAAATGTAACATATATGTATAGAAAAAAATAAAAAAAGTAATTACGTTACAGTTCGTAAAATGGTCACAAAGTGACAATTCATAATATTAACTGCGTCTATGACCATTTTAAAAAAAATATCGTGTTTCATATTATTATCCTCTTATGATTCTGTTAAAGCGGCCATTTTAGACCTCCAGATAATGCCTTGTCCTGGCGGCGGGCGCGTGTATAGATCTCAGACGACAAAACGGTCATGATCCCTCTACGATTAAGAAAGGAGAAGAATATTCTGCTCCAACCATATTTATAAACATCTCAGCAAGCTCGCGAGGACAGATTATTCCTTCTAACTGAAGTTATCCCACCGCGCGTTGATTAAATTAATGACTCGATGACCTACTTGAGAGTTATGCTGCAACCTGATGACCCAATTAAGTTTTGTGATTTCTTGTTGACATTGAGAGTTTAACGAATGGGGCCCAGCCGTGGACAACTGGTTTTCGATATTATTTTCCTATAATTGATAGGGAAATAATGGGAGCCATCAAATAAGCCTATTGAGTTAAGTTGAATAATATTGACAGAAGACAGGCTGTGCTTGCCTAACGACGAATCAAATGGTTGCTGAAGCCAGCAAACATTGCTGCAGTGGATATATTCATGATTAAGCTAGTTGTACCTCTGAAGTAAAACGGAAAACTAGAGCGCAACATTGTGAAGCCTATATTTAGCGGTGGCTACGATAGGCCCATCGGATATCGATTCGAGTTGCAGACTGTCTGGTGCTTATTTCAGGGTCCGTATAAATAAAATTTGCAGCCATTTGAGGTCGCAGTTATTTTTGATAAAACAAGAGATTTCTGACGTGAGAGTTTCACATATCATAACATCGCGCCTCATTACACAGTTGTCACATAGGTGTATGGTACATCCAACCACGTTTCGACAGTTATGTTTAAGTTCTATTTCAAGGATTCGATTTTGTACAAAAATAAGTGATTGTTACAAATTGTATCGTTACAGGTTGCGCCCTGTAATGCTCGGTTCTCATCACTCACTGATGTATTTCCTCGAACTAGAACTGTTTCATTACAGGCAAATGCTCTTGGTGAGGGAACGCACAGTTATGTTTAAGTTCTATTTCAAGGATTCGATTTTGTACAAAAACAAGTGATTGTTACAAATTGTATCGTTACAGGTTGCGCCCTGTAATGCTCGGTTCTCATCACTCACTGATGTATTTCCTCGAACTAGAACTGTTTCATTACAGGCAAATGCTCTTGGTGAGGGAACGCCTTTACGTCCACTAGTTCAGCGAGGCAGAGAGAATTGATACATTTGGAAATTATTCATAACTTAATGGGTGTAAAAGTACACTTAACAAGCCGAAAGGCACTTGTTCTCCCCGTCATTACGATCATTTTTTTTTTACCATACCTGGGAACCTTTCGTTCCGGAGTTATTGTGGGTCAATGCTCCAAAAAAAAAAGTCGATTCCCAGCAATATTTTTTTGCGTAGAGTTACTACGTTTACTCTGAAATCTCTCAATATACTTATAAATTAATTCTGACTCACTTCTTGACACTGTCCCTTTTTGTAAATCACTCGTAATTTGGGCTACATCTTATTCTTAGCGTTTCGATGGCAAACTAAATTGTGTCGGCCTGAGAATGAAGTCGGCCTAAGAACTGAACACCTAGTATGGCTTTTTCGGTACCGTCCATTAATTCCTGTAGTGAACAAACAATATATCGTGTCCTGCGGACACGATATAAAGTGCCCCATCGTTTGTGGAACTGCACCACAATTACACGCCTGGGCAGTGTCATAACGAACCTCCACCTAAGCAGGTTTTCCTTGCTGCGACCGACCTGGGTCCGGAGTCTATATAAAGACTGGACACATAATGAGAATATTTCATAAAAATATCATTTGCCTCAGAGAGTTTCTTAGTCAATATTTTGTCTGTTCTAAAATCAATTTTAATTAGAAAAACTCTTATTTCTTTAATATAATTACACAATTTTTCTAAATTAGTTTTCGTAATTTACTCTAATAAATGCTAAATCTTCTTTTGCATAAGTACTTGATTCTTTATCTAATTTATTTAAATCATTATTGGATTAATGCCAAATTAGATATATTAAAGTTCTTAAAAAAATGAAGTTTCATCATCACACTGCGTGTTTTACGATATTAAATGAAATTTTGACCGCACTTGTGTATACTAATATTATAAAGAGGAAAGATTTTTTTATTTGTTTGTACCGAGTAAGTTCCGAAACTAGTTTACCGATTTTAACCATTTTTTCACCAATAAAAAATCAAAAATCAAAATCAAAATCTTTTATGAAATAAATGAAATGACCCAAAGTAGCAAAATTTTGCCTATAAAATTAATTATTTTGGCGTGCGCTAAAAAACTATTGATGATTCTTAAAAATATCTAACTATCATAGTTAAGTACCAACCCGCACTGGGCCCGCGTGGTGGATTATAGCCCATTCCCTCTCATATAGAGGCCTGCGTCCCAGCAGTGGGAACATGAATAGGCTGATTATGCTATTATGCTTATGCATAGTTAAGTCACAATAACAGCTTTTGTGCTCTAAAATTTAATTAGATCGCCGGTAGAAACTAAAGTTGGTTACATTTGTATCGTAGTGTTAATTCTTATTAAATTAAATAGTTTTATCACCAAGGGTAATATATAATAACCGTAAAATACTGCGTGTTCAAGACGAACTTATCGTGAACTAGCTTTTGCCTGCGGCTTCGCTCGCGTTAATTTAGAATTTGACAATCAATTCGGATTGTACTCTGCTTGTATTAATATAATTCAAACATGATTCGAAAGACACGTGGCGCCATCTATTATCATAAAACCATTATTGTTGTTTTCCTCGGGAACGAAATTTGCAAAATTTCAGGATGATCGGTTCAGTGGTTTAGGCGTGAACATGTAATAAACAAACTTACTTTCGCATTTATAATATTAGTATGGATATGTAAGATACATGCAGCGACATCTATTGACACACAAAATAACTTTAAAATCGCCTGACCGACTTTTTAAAAAGTTATGATAACAAAAGGTACCCTAGATTAGTCTACATGACGCTGCTTTAAAAATCTACCATAACATTTTGGTAGCTTATTACTATAGCTAGCCCACATTGTCCCACTGCTGGGCAAAGGCCCCCCTCCACTCCTTCCAAAGGTCACGCTTCTAGCACTGGTAGCTTACATTTTTTTAATTTTCAACATTATTACTGTTATTACTGTTTCCGCATTTTACCACTATGGTATTTAGGGTGCAGCTAAAATATTCAGTCATGATTGAAAAGGAACGGTTCATCTAATGTCACCCGAATGCAACAGCGAAAACAGTGTAAGGGTGTACAAACAAGTTTTTGCAGGACATAGACCATCCATAATGTCTCATTTCAATAAAAATCATAACTTTTGTTATTCTTACAACTTCATAATAATTTCAGATCTAAATCCGAGTCATCGGATTCATCGGAAAGTTCATCCAGTCCAAAAGAAGATATGCCTCTGAAAGTAGCAAAGTCGTCAAAAAGCCATGACAAGCGTTCAAAAAACTCATCTGCTACTCACAAAGGCGAACCTCCAC
The DNA here is from genome assembly GCA_910589295.1 of Noctua janthe. Lineage (NCBI taxonomy): Eukaryota > Metazoa > Arthropoda > Insecta > Lepidoptera > Noctuidae > Noctua > Noctua janthe. The sequence continues at coordinate 13,720,340 of OU342552.1, forward strand.
CAGAGCCGCTCATAAAAACGGGAAGGAAAACGAACAATTCGTTGGCGTCTGCTACAGGGCAGATCGTAATACCTGATAATGACGAGCCCGTCAGCAGTACTCGGAAGAAACTCAAGACATCCCAAATGTATTTATATTTAATTGTTATTTGACTCATTGTACCAATTTACTTCGAGCTACTAACCATCTTCACTTTTTGCAGATTTGGTCAAACCGACGAGGACATTCAGACTGACATGTATAAAGTTCTGAAACAGTTGACTGCTCATGACGATGCATGGCCCTTCATGGACCCTGTGGAGGAGGAATATGCGCCCAATTATTACGCTGTTATTAGGAGACCGATGGATTTGCGGAAAATGGAAGAACGTCTTGACAGTGGACATTACACTGACTTTTCTATGTTTAAAGCGGATTTTAAGCTTATTGTTAACAATTGTCGTTTGTACAATGGCCAGGATAATGGTTTGTATAGAATATTTCATTTGACTAGTTTTTACAAAGCGTCAATTTTGATTATTCGTTTTAAAATGTCTTTCTTTTTTTTTCAGAATATACTGTGATGGTAGATAATTTACAAGCTGCATTTGATCGACTGACTGAAAAATATATACATAGACTTTCATCTTCTGATGAAGAAATTGCTGTTGAATATCAGTTACCAACTCCATCAAGAAAACATAAACTGAAAACGAATGAATCTCCAAGTCACCACCACAAGAGAAAAAAAAGAAAGTCTCATTCTGAAGGAGGTAAGCTATAATGTTTTTCAACAACTACTGCTACTGGAACGTAACCTATGAAAAGACGGATTTTTTTTTACCAACAAATGGTAAATTCGTATTCATTCTCCGCAAGACAATCTTACAAATATTTAAATGCCAGATGGAAGGATGGATGTTTGTTACTCTTTCACGCTAAAACTACATACAGAAACACAAAAATTTGGCACACATATAATTTATAACCTGAGTTAATACATAGGATAATTCTTATCTCGGTAGTACGATACCGTGGGAAGCCGCAGGCATAAGCTAATATATTATATAACATTATGTCGATACAAATATTCTACTTATTCAGTAGTTGCTGGCTCACTTACGATCATCGTCTATCTTCGAAAATACGTGATATGATGAGATCTGATATTATTGAGTAAATTTTTGGTTTTTCCGACCTTATGTAAAGTTATGTTCTCACTTATTAGTTAGTCAGTTGAGAAAAGTCATTAACCTCTTAACAAGCATTTTCAACTGTCATATCAATAATTTTGAAAAGTTACCTCGGCGCCATCTTCAATATTTATTTTAACCTCATTTTCGATATCAGAGACCCTGAAAACCACGAAAACGATACCCATGACGGAAAAACCAAAAAAGTTGCCAAATGTTTAGGTCAGCATCGAATACACCGGCTTCCTACATATCATTATCACTGTCGTCATGACCAAATCCATTTTATAAATTATAACACTTGTTGTCTTCAAATATACAACACACACTTCGTGATACGGTCGGTTACTTTTGATTATCTCCCGAAATAGAAAGTCAACAGTAACCTTTTGACATTTAGCTTACTGACGGTAAGAAACAAAATGTTTCAGAAAAGCTTTCTTTGTTTTTTCTATGAATCAACTTATCTATGGTAAGCACCCTCCGAGAGGCAGGTAAATGACGTGGATAGGATATTCCTTGCTAACTTTGTTTATGGAAACACCGATAGCTACTTGGGACAGGCATATTAAACTAACAGTTATACGTAAGTAAGTTATAGAAAACGGCCAATAGAAGATAGCTTACACAACATAAAAGATAGATTCTAAGTTTGGTTTTTCAACGTATTGTGAAGTGCATCTGTGCCCGAGATTGAGATAAGGGAGAATTATGATGATTAAGTGCCCTTGTGGGGACACTATGACACGACGACGTTCGTGTTAATTCGGAAACATGAATATTACCGAAGTGTATACTCTTTCTGGATCTATTAAGCTTTTACAGTATTTTTCGTGTTTCATCCATATTGCATACTGCTTTTGTTTTCCATCGGCTGATCAAGCTCTCAGAGGTTAATTTTTTATTTCATCTATAATAACTGTCGGGACCCAGGTTAGACCACGAGTTGGAATTATTTTCTTTCGTTCATAAACTTCTTCATATTGCCATCGACATTAGCGTGTCATGTAAATTGAGTCCCCCAGAACTTGCCTATGGATTCATACAAGTTTTAGTTTTTTTATGTTGTAGAAGGTGTTGGGATTGTAATACGACCTCAAATTCCCATATCATAATAATCCCTTATAATACAAAAGAATACAGCCACGTGAAAGAAGCCGCGGGCACATCTAGTATAGCATAAATGTCGATATTCTTTTTACTTTTTCAATGTGATCATAGCCGTTAGGTTATTTATATGTATGCTTATATATTTTTTTCCATTTTCAGGTGAACCTAAGTCCAGTTCGTCAGATATAATACATGAAGAAAAAACCGAAGAGGAAGAAGTACCTGAACCTGAACCGGAACATGAACCTGAACCCGAGCCTGAACCTAAACTTGAACCAGAAACAAAAAAGATTAAGGAATCTCATAAAAATAAACAAAGCAAGGGCAAAAAGAAGCGCAAAGGGCATCATCGTCATCATGGTAAACATTCCAAAAATCATAGAAAGGACTCTCACAAATCTGACCACTCCGAAACTAAAACAAGACACAGCAAAAAACTAAAACATGGTAAGAACAAAGATAAGGATGGCAAGAAGTCAAAACAAAAGAAGAAAAAGAGCAAACATCACGAGCCAGAAGAATCTCCGGAAATTTTGAAGCGAAGCGTCTCACATGAGTCCTTAGAGAGTTCTAATAGAAGTAGGAGTGCCAGCCCATTGCCTTCTATTCACACACCATCACCGTCACCCACTGAACTGGACCAAACTGATCCTCCAGATCAACTGGCTGATCCAGATTTTGTCAAAGATAAATACGATAAAATAAAAGAAAGAAGACGACATGCTGCTAAGGATGCATGGGAGTCACTATTTGATTATAAACAAAAAACCGTTGATAAACAAAAGCAAAATCTTCATATACCTGAAAAAGAGAAGAATCAAAAATTAAGAGAAACTATTGAAAAGCTGAAAGCTAAAAACGAAAAGTATAAAGGTTCACTATTCAATACTTTGTTCTCTTCAAGTCAAAGCACTATAGATAATTCTGAATCAAGCAACACAAATGATTTTACTGTCAAAGATGTGGACTCCGAAGATGAATCAATAGAAAATTTAAAGAATAAATCCGCACCTAAAAAAGGTAGTAAGAAAAATTCAGCCAAGAACGAGTCAGCCTCTGAAGCGTTAGAACAAGCAGTGAAAGATATAAGCAAATGGCTTGATGACACTCCAAAAGGATCTAATGTTAGTTCTCCATGCGATAGTCCAGCGCAAACTATTTCTACCGAAGACCACGAAAACAGCAGGCTGGACGATGAACTTTCCCAAGGAGAAAAGCCTGTTCATACTAGAAAAGAAATTTCTAGAAAACGACCTTCATCACGTGAGCCCAAATTGCTTAAAAGAAGAGAAATTCAAAGGACTATTGAAAGACTTCAACCAGGGAAGAGTAAAGGCAACTTGCTTACTAATCTGAGTAATAAAAATCCAGAAAAAACAGAGGAAGTTCTACCAGTTGGCCCTCAAAACAAAGTTCGTGATGCTCAAAAGGCAGAGGAATCAAGCCCTAAACTTAGCCTCGGTTCTGTTTTACCAGCTGTTGAGTTCGCTCTAGGAAATGATCACAACTTTGGGAATAATGATGAAAATAAAACAGAAGACCAAAAAGAGAGTAGCAAACCAACAGAAATTCAGAAAGAAGAGAAAGTTGAAGAAGCCTCTGTTGAAAAACAACCAGAGAAAGTGGTTGTTCAGCCAAACAAAAAAGACGCCGAGGTTGAAACTGAACCACAAATGATAACTAAACCAAATCAAGAAAAAGCTACTCCTAACCTTAGCGCATGGTTTAAGGCCTTTGGTGCTCCCAAAAGTACTGGTGCACCAACACCAACCGCACCTGCTGCTAAGAAGAAACTCGATGAAGCTGATTCTGAAGAAAAAGTACCGGAAAATGTCACCATGGATAAAAAGGTTACTAGTCCTAAAAATCCTGTGAAATCTGACTCTCCGACAGGGCCCGATACTCCGAATCCTGAAGGCGGAGATAGTCCATTGCCCAATGTGGGTACCACACCGAGACAAAGAAGAACTAGTACTGGTAGTTCTGTTTCAGAGAGATCATCCTTCAGTCAGGATCTTGATTCGCCTAGACATCAAATGTCACACACTTCTCCGCTGCTGCAGTCGCCCGCATCACCAAGAACTGAAGATTTCCAAAAGATTACATATCCTATAATAAACGGAACCGTGAGAGCTGGATTCTATCAAGATACTACATCAATGAAAAGCAGCCCAGAGAAAAGCTGCAGTCCACGTGAAGCTCCACAGTCCCCTTATTCGCCTTACTCCCAACATGTTTACGCCTCCAACAATGTCACGGGGCCAACGACGCCGAATTATTTCATAGACCACAACAAGAGTCCGCTTCCTGCGTACCCCCAGAACCCACCTCCCTACTTTGAAAATGCAAAAATTCCAGCAACTAATAAACCCGCACGTGCTCAAGATGATTTTCCTCCACTACCCCCCCTGCCTCCCATGCCTCCCCTGCCTCAAGATTCATATCAACAAAATCAATATACAGGTCCGTTCTCGCCCGCGTATACACCATACCCACAGAACTCTACAAATTATTCTCAAGTACAAAATTCGCCACAACCGCCTACGTCAAATACTCCAGTTCCCCACACTAATTCTACACAAATGATGGCTGATCTTAAGACTGCTCTGTTTCCTGTCAAAAAACGAACTTATAATGAACCAGATCATTCCCCAGTAACCCCTACCTTAAAAGCAGAAAACAAAGAAGTGACACCGGTTTCTACTAAGAATGAATATCAGAAAAATTCATCATCTTTGCATTCAATGACTCCAACTTCAGTTGACGACATAGCATTGGCATTAAGTGAAAAATCGGAACTGGCCAAAATGAATAGCTTACGAGAAAAAGCCGCCATGGAATTTGCCACTGTTAACAGAGAGCTAAAATATGAAATTAATGAATCAATCCAGAATAACAAGAATATCATCAACATCGATTTGGATGAGCCCATTGGCATCATTAAGAAAGATAATGTTGACATGGTTAACATGGGATATTTAAATCCTGAAATTGATCGAAGAAGCAGTAGTGACACACATTCACACGAAGTTGATTACTTGCCACGAGACATATCCAAATCGAATATAAACCCACAGCAAAAGGGGTATGACGTTGATGCTATTGCTATTAATTTAGGATTAAATAACCAACATCTGCAAAAAAGTATTGCTAAGGCTAACATGAATTCAGGAAATATACCTCCAGCACACAGTCAGTCCCATAATGAAATGAATATGAACCAAAATCTTATTCACGCACATCACAACCAGCAATACGAAAGTATTAGCGGGCAGAACGTAAGCAACTTTTCAATAAGCGACATAGACCTGGCAAACAAAAAACTGTATTCCTGTAATACTACTTCTTCATCTGCTGCAATAGATTATGGCAATTGGAAGATGACAAGTCATATGCGCAAACCAGAGATGTTACCATCAGATTATTCTACGCCTTACAGTGCCAATAATGTGGAAAAATTGAAAAATGAGATGAGTGCAATAAGTTCGAATACTATTGCTTATAACAAAAGCTTACAGCAGCAGCAGTATAACACATATAATGTGGCCAGGCCATCATTACAGAGAACTCAGGAGTTGCAACAAAATCTTCCTGGTGAACTAAGAATACCCAATCCAAGAGGACATCTTAAGAATGATCACATGAATACAGCCTTATCAATAAGTGATACTGATGTAATTGCCAAAAATATAGACACACTTGCCAAATCACAAAAAACTGAAAAACTTGTACAAAATCATCCATTAGTAAGTTCAAATCCATATAAAACACCATACAGTAATCCTCAGCCACTACCCCTTGATACTCTGCGTAACTTGCCTAATATTCCTCAAATGCTAGAAAGATACACTAATGATGAAAGGTATTTGTCCAGTTTTGCAAGTAGCCAAGCTGCTTCATTATACCACGATAAATCATTTCAAATGGCGCAAATGTTTAACAAGAGTATTTCTTCAGAGATACATCCAGTCAGCACATCTGTTAGTATATATTCCCAGCCATCCATGTCAATGAGCAAGGACAATAGTATTTACAAAACATCCAGTGTTGCAGCTTCGCAAATAGACGCGAAAACAAAAAATAAAAGGAAGAGAACTTCTGACGCTAAACAAACAGCACAGATCAGCCAAGCTTACCATCCTAGTTCCTGCGGGACAGATGTGTTATCATCAGTCAAGTCGAGCATTATGCCCGGGAATGCATTCAATTTTGGAACGTCAACAAACATGGCTTTAAGTAGTGGATTATACGGAGATAATGGCAGCTTTACTATCGAAGATTTCCGCAACAGTACCGCTAATCAGCTCATGGCAGCCAACTATATGGTTGCAGCTGTTGCTCATCAGCAACGCAATAACGCCGAAGCGAATGCAGATAAGTTAGTGAAACCTGCTCATCAAAACTCGACTCACTCTGCGAGCACCTTCCCCTTCATTGGCCATTCACAAGTTAGAGCCGGTTATCCCTTCGTTGGTACCGACCCGACGTCACCACTGTACCAACAGTATCTTCAGCGCCATCAGGAAGAGTTATTGAGGCAAACAGGAGCACAGATAATGAGCTTGTACCCCGGTGGCTACCCACCCGCACTCGGCGTCAGGCAACCTTACGACATCAACCGACCCTCATGGCTCTAGAGAAGTTAACAGTAGCATAGCTTCTTAACGTGGAATCCTAAATAAATAATCATAAATGTGACTATTGTTATAGGAAATTGTAATTTATATTGTTTGTAGATTTAATGTAGCATTTTTGTGAAGATATTTTATGATTAATTCTTATTTACATTATTGTAATGGCAATGTTTATTTTATATCATGACAAGTTAATCTTTAATGAACTATTATTATTACACTTATTTTTTAATAGTATTCACATAGCCTGTGATGAGTTGAGTGAGAGACTGCTTCTTACAAACTGTGTCAAGATAGTATACACATAGTGAAGAATCCCTTTGTCTTTCCTATTTGTTGAACGATTACAGTGTTATATGCCCGTAGTTTGTGCAGCGTACTCCGTAGACTATTTCCTCAAGGTTTATATGTTATCCTTAAATGGAATAGAATACGTTTTATTAGTACAATTATTGTATTGCCCATTCCATATACTCAAATATATTTTTATTAAATAGTAAAATGTTAAAATTTATAGTGCATAATATCTTTATTATATTATATAGTTATTGATTATTTTAGAAGAAGCAGTCTTGGCAATATCACTAGGTATTTTATACTCATATAAATATTTTAATGTTAACATTATTTAATTATATACATTAATAACAATGCTTAACAAGCTTTTTTAGCTTTAATTTTCTGAACATTATTACCATTTTATAACGTCACATGAAGTAATATTTGTTATTAAATAAATTTAAATTTTACGTTATACTACTTAATTTAGATTGTTGTGTAAATATTTCACTGTTTTATTTACGATCAACGTTTTTTTTAGCAATTTTAAGTATTTTTCGTTAAGATATAATTAAGTTTAAATAAAAATCATGAACCTAGTATTAAAACAAATCATATAAGAATTATTGAAAACAATTCTTCTTGTGTAAAAATAAAGATTTTGAAAATAATTGACGTGTTGATCAAGATAACCTGAGTATTCTTTACTCCACCCATACGTTCCTAAAATGCTTTTGATCCTGCTTTTTCCCGTTCTTCATTGAGCCTTGCGACGAATTTTATTTTTAGAAGTTGGTCCATTTTTTTACCCTGACTGTACCTAAATCATGTGCCGTTATTGCAGTTCTAGCTTAAGTCCGCGGCTTCGCCCTCGTGGACTTCGTTAATTGTCCCAAGGGATCCCAAATAAACGGTTCCGGGCGTGATTGAGTAACAGAGTAACAATTATCCGTCCATCCAATTCCAGTTCGCATTAATTTAAAATATGGAAAGTGTATGGTTGGTTCCAGCTTCAATGATAGGATAGTTTTGGCGCCATGCGTTGCAGAGGTGGGTTGCTAGTAATATGTTTAGGTGATAAGCGGTGAATCGAGACAAAACAGAGTTTTTAACGTAGAATCTATATAATATGTTACCGTACCAAAAAGTACACATTTTTATTTACACACACGTACGAGTACATACATAAACTTACGCCTTTCCCCATGGAGATAGGCAGAAGTCATAGAACGCCACCTGAACCTGATACGATCCTTACATAGGTACTCCTTTTGCCTCGTCCACGTTCATACATCTGGCGAGTACTAAGCACCTGACCTTTCTGAAGAACCTCACTAATAAGGTCAGTGTATGTCTTTCTAGGGCGTTCCCTCCCGGCGTTCGTTCCCACTCACATCATTCTGCCCTTTTGTAAGTCGCCTTTCACACATCCTCTCCACATGAACAGCCCTGTTAACATACTCTTTTTAATTTTTATCACTACATCTTTTAGTTCTCGTATAACCGCATTCCTTAATTTATCATTTAGAGTTTCACACATGCTTCGCAAGGAATGCATTTCTATAGCATTAAATCTACTTTCATGCTTCATTTGCCACACCCAACGTTCACTTAGTTTTGCCGACGACACGGGGGAAGACGTAGCGGCAAGCCAATACCTTGGCGACAGCTGGGGTTGCGCAAATCGTAGCTAACATCCGCTTGTGTTTGGGTCTCCAGGTGGCATTGCACAAATCTGCGGACTGCTGTTTCCTTGTGCCTTGAAAAGCGCCACCTCCGATTAAACGACTCACATTAAAGTTTGCTGTAAAAGAATCCAATTCTGGGTTATGCTCGCCTTTGTACATAAGCTAAGCATAACAACGATCTTCGGTTGCCATAGGGCGACAGATTTGGGGAACAGACAGGTCCGAGACGGCGGCGTGCAGTATTCTGCGCATACCTCTAAGCCTCGACAAGGACTGCGGCTTATACTGACGCAGAGGGTGATGGCGCCTGCATGCTCACGTCGTGGGCCAATACCTGATCAGGGAAGCGTGACGAACTGTGCAAGTACTTTAGCATCCCGTTCGAAGGTTGTCGAAGAACACCGTAAGGTTTAGTTAGTAAAATCTGACCGGCCCCTTCGCCCACTCCAGGGCGTGTACGTTACCCTAGCAGGAAAGTGGCTCCTAGAGTGATATGAGTGGAACGTATAATTAGTGTATAATCTGCTGTGAAAGTGCACCACATAAAAAAATGGTGTGCTTTGTCGTTTTGGAAAAAAACGGAAAAAACGATTCCTGCTAGGGTAACGTTTTTCTAGCAGGAAAATACAAAACGAATGATCGGAGAGAGACATATTGTGTATGGCCAGAGAGCTTATATTTGAGTACAAAGGTGCACCGAAAATGTAGGTTGTGCGTCTTCAGGTTTTTGAGTAATTGCATTTCCTGCTAGGGTAACGTTTTGCAGAATCGTGTACCTCTAAAACCATTGTATGTGCGCCTTTAGAAGAAACATACACGAGTAGCTCTTAATTTGTCCGTATTTGTGACAGAATTAGATTAAATAAAATATTTATAATGATCAAGTAATCGCGGTTTTTTGAACACGCGTTCAAACGTTGGTTGGCATTGGCAATCATATGACCTAATTTTGGGGGCTAATTAAAATAGTAGATTATGCACTAAGGGGATAAGCTGATAAAGTAGTGTCTTATGTAGCGGGCGCGGGGCGAGTAGACCTCCAGGTAGTTGCTAACTTATAGGCGAGACTGTTGCTTTTGGCTACACTGGTCCTCGCTGGTGGCTGTGGCACTAATAATGATACAGTTTTATTGTGCACCGAAGTCTACACCCTGTCTCTTAAACTAGGAGACCTGTATCTTAAGAGACAGAGATCGGACAAAAATATTAATTCAGTAAAACTGAACACAAGAGTGAAACTGTGTCGGTCTACCATTATAATGCATATTAATAATAATCAGAAAGAAAAAAAAAATGTGTGAGTGTTGAGGTGTGGTGTGTGTGACATGGGTGTGTGGGAAGGGAGTGGGAGTGTGTGCCGATGTATATGTGTGTGTGTGTGTGTAATTGTGTATATGTGTTTAGTATTTGTGATATTAGTAGAGGTTTATGATGTTAAGCGATGTAAGATAGTAAAGATTCTGTTTTGATATAGTCCTGCAATATGAGCCAGTTCGAGGTTTTTGATTTGACATTAAATTTATTTAGGTCTATTATATTTAATTCTTTCTGTATTTTTTTAAAAACTTGATGGCTTTTTAGAATTGACGTCTTGCAAATGAGGTTTTGTACTGTACACCTGGGGGAACATAAGTACGCTTTCTTGGATCAGATAGAGGTAAACGGGCATAAATCCTCAGGACAGATTGGAGAATAAAGAGCTGCCGAACTGTCAGTACTTTGCAATCAGCGTAAAGTTGCGTTGTAGGGTATCTGTAGGGTTTCCTTAGCATAACTTTAAGTACAGCCCTTTGCGACCTTTCTGCGCGGAGAAGATGAGTCTTCGCTGCTCCACCCCATACAGTTATACAGTAGCCAATAATTGATTGGCATAATGTATAGTACACCATTTTGAGAGTGTCAATACTGGCGGATTCTCGGAGAGATTTGAAGATGTGAATAAGACGCAGTGTTCGAGTAGTCAGTGTATCGAGTTGTTTGTCCCATTTTAGTCCATCGTCTATATGCACACCCAAGTACTTAACACTATCAGCTCTAGAAATAGAAGGGCATGAGCACGACATTGACTGATTCTGGCAGGAGTGAGCCGTTATCGTGAAACTACGTGTAGGTTTGTTGTTGCACCGGATTGCAAAGGGTAAGTAGTAGGTTTTTTTTAGATTTAATGTTAGCAGGTTTAGGTCAAGCCAGTTCATCATTGAAGACAGTGCAAATTCCGCCTTTCGTTTCACGTCTTCCCACGAGAACCCATCAACCAGAATCGCTGTGTCATCTGCATAAGCATAGATCTTACAAGCTGGTATTGACATTCTACAAAGGTCATCTATGTATATTTGAAAAAGTGTGGGGCTTAGAATGCTTCCTTGGGGGACACCGTATAGCACCTCCTCTTCATCACTGTAGCTAGAACCAATCTTTACCAGCTGGGTCTTTACCCCAGATTCCTCAGGTAATCTTTGAAAATTTCCAGAGCTATGCCACGTACACCCAAACACTCTAGCTTGGAAATTAGTTTGGGGACAGAAACTGTGTCGAAGGCTTTTGACAGGTCCAAGAAAATATCAAGGCACTTTGTTCTACTGTCCAGGGACTTAACAATAGATTGCGTTAAATCCAATACTGCGTCTTCAGTGAAGACTCCAGACCGAAAGCCGTACTGATTACCCGCTATAATTTCGTATTTATCGAGAAAGCTTCTAAGATTTTTGATAAGAATCTTCTCGAGGATTTTAGAGAGCGACGACAGTACTGAAATAGGCCTATAATTATCGACACAGTCTCTGTTCCCGCCCTTAAAAATTGGGTGGACTATGGCCCTCTTCAACGAATCTGAAAAAACTCCTGTCTCAATGCAAAGATTGCAGATATATGTTATCGGCGATAAAAGAATATGGCGACATGTCTTAAGGAGCGAGGAGGAGATTCCATCCCAGCCTACGGCACTATCATGGCGCATCTGCATTATAATAGTGTCTATGTCAGATTCGTCAACTTTTTGTATAACAAGGGAATTCACAGGCGGATGCCGTGTCTTGTTATTACCAGCATGAATGGTCTCGCAGTCTGAAGGCGCTTTATTTTTATCATTAATTATTTTAGCAGCTATGTTTTTACCTATATTGCTGAAGAAAGAACAGACATGGTTAAGGGAAGATGCAGGACTGTCACATGTTTTGAGCAGTTCAACAGGACTAGAGCATATTTTAAAAGTATTTGTTATTTGCTTAATGGTTTTCCACAATGCTTTAGGATTATTCCTAGATTTTTCGAGTTCACTCTTCTCATAAGTCCTCTTTAATTTTCGCAGTAGCATATTGCAGAAATTTCGATAACGCGTATAGGTTACATGTAGTAGTAAATTGTCTGGTGACTTTTTAGATTTTACGTGCAGTTTGTCTCGGTGCTCGATACATTTTAGAAGGCCTGGTGTTATCCACGGTTTTAAGGTTCTTTGTTTTCTCGGAACATTGATAAATTTGGTGTGTTTGGTTATTGCTGTTGATATCTTCGAAATCAGTGTAGTCATAGCAGTATTTGCGTCTTTAATATTGTAGATCTGAGAAGTCGATGTTTTCTAACTCTGAAAAATAGGTTCAAGAACTGTTCGCAGATGTTGACGTAATCCTCGAACTGGCGTGGCAGGCTGACGGTGTTATATGTTAAGGGTTTTCTTTCCGTACTTAGTCCTTAAAGTGGACCACTGTGCGTGAGCCATGGTGGCCGTTACTCCAATCAGCCTACCTCCCTCCAAAAGCAGATCAAACTTGCCGGTCTTCTCAGGACATCCACAAGGAATCTTGGTGTTCCAAGAGTTTCCTTGTGGATCTGGGTCACGCCGGTGCAGTCGAGGAGTACATGCGCTACAGTTTCCTCCGCCTCTATGCACGCTCTGCACAGGGGACTGTCAGTGATACCTAGGGTGTTTGTTAAGTAAGCAGTCTTGTGTGATGAGTGATGGACCCCGCCACCAGTCGCAAGTTATCTCTGTCCAGGCGCAGAAGGCGCTTGGTCAGCTTCGTATCCAGGGATGGCATAGCGTCCTTGGATTGCTTACACCCTGGTGTCGAGGTCCACCATTTCACCACTTGTTTGAGTGTGATCCTTTAACCAACTTCTTAGCTGCTTGAATAGAATAGGCACAATGGGTTTGGGTCCGAAAGCTTTTGGTACTGGATCCCCTTCTGGCGAGTTCATCAGCTGTATCGTCTCCAAGTGATCCACTGCATTCTTTTGATGTATTGTAGTGTACCCGAGTTGCGGTTTAGTACCGTAACTAGTTCTAGGGTTCTAGGCCAGTATTAGTCTCGACGTGATCTGGTTTGTCTTTAAGGATTGAGGCACTGTCGGAAAGTATACGAATATGGGTATCCGTAACTTCCCTGATCTATATGGCGTGTGCCACTTGGATAATACCTACACACTTAGCTTAATAGACAGAGTTGAGCATTCCCAGAGGTCTGGATATTTTAATGTTTAGGTCGTCGGAGAAGACTCCGACACCTCTCCGGTCGTCGGTTTTTGATCCATCAGTGTAGATCCTTAGCTCTTTTGGACCTGAGTAGCCACACATCTCCGCTGTGAGCTCTATGTTTAGGGTTTGAAAGCAGTGGGTCTTCAGGGTTCTGTCGCTGGGTGATGCCATCATGGGCTGTTGTTTGATTGCATCCTCGTTTATGTGTGTATGTTTTATTCTGGAATTTTTACTTAGGATGCCAGATACTTCAAGCCTGAAAGTCGCTAGGGCCGCCTCCTCTCTTACAACGAGATGTAGATAGAGGTAATAACTTCAGCATCACTTGTAATGCGGTAGTAGGTGATGTTATCATGCTGCCGGTGATTGCTGTGCTGGTAAATCTTTGTAGCTTCTCGAGATCCGTATGTGATTATTGGTTGCATGACTGTGGTGTATAGCAGTCTTTTGCATTGCCAAAGGGTTATGCTGGCTGGTGATGTAATTGCTGTGTTTTGCCCAGGTCAGCTGGCTGACGGTGAACCTCGATGTTGTTGAAGCTAGCTAATAGCCAGGTTTGTCAGCGCGTTATGCTGACAAACCTGGCTAGATTAGTTGTCTTCTATTATAGTGTGCTTGCGTTTGTAGTCCTCCATGATGAATCTTTGGTAGATTTCCTTTTGATGAGAACTCTTTGTCTTCATAGATACTCGAACCAAATTATGTAAATTCATTCTGCCACGGTCGCCAAGTTAATGTCTGATAGTGGACATTTGAAAGTTTAATAATGACAACCTCAGTTCCTTCACAAAACAGCATTAATTTCGGATATTGGAAACTACTACAATGAATTTAGATTTTTCGTGGCGACGGCACTCATGTACAGATTATAAAAGGTTAAAATGCCAGTGTGTAAGTAAAAACTTACAAAACGAGTTATAGCACCACTTGAATGTGCAAGTTGGTGGTATTACAAAACCATCAGGTGTATGGCGCAGACAAAAGCTATTAAAAGTATTTAATAATATTATTTGAGGAAACATTTAAAAAACTTAACCAGAGCAAAAAAATATAACAACTGGTTACTCATTCATAAATACACAATTTAGGGAAAAACAATAATTGTACATTTTGTTAGTTTGTTTAGCTTCACCCTGCTCATTCCTTTTTTGTACCATTTCTCTGATGTTGTCCTCACTCTCTTTCAGATTCTTCTCTAAATACTGTTTACTATTTTCTAATGCTGTTGTACAAGCTGTTAATTGAGACTCGGGTTTTGAGGTTGTTCTTCACATTGTTTAGGTTAGTGAAAAAAAAATATTCTGCCAACCGATTCATAAGTTTTAGTAGCAGCTGGTAATGTACTGATCTCGTAGTATTGAAATGTTGCATGACACGCTTCAGCACATCTATTTGAGAGTCTATGATCTGAATTCTTTCACTGGTTTCTACCATTTTCAGTAGCAGTTCAATAAATGCTTGCCATGTATATCCGTATACGACAGACATTCGTGCCCTCTTTAATCATTCATTCAATACTGCCATGGTGAAGAAGTGAGGTTAGTCATCTGTCAATACTAACAGATGTCAAAGTGTCTATGGACTATTTTTTACTTTTTGAAAACTAACTATAAAGCAGCTTCCCCACTACGAGCCGCGCGGCTTTTTGGGCCGTGCGGCTCGGCCTCGCGAGGCGTTTCTGTTTTTTTTGCAACGCGTCCACAATAAAGAGCCGCGCGACCCACTTTGCGCAGATGCCACAGACTATATAGAGATATTACCGGCAGTTTCTTTTGAGATGTTCAGACGCAAGCACATGAAGCTACCCCAACCTACGTTGTACCTAAACCTTTAGCGATAAAGTTAAAAATCTATTAAAGAAATTTGACAGATTGTAGTAGCTTGATGTGCTGGAGTCTGTACGAAGAAGAGGACGTGTTTTTAGCTTCAGTAGTATTCATAATAATAAACACTACAACGCAAATAAGAAATAAACCGCGGCGATGACGTTTTTGGGTCTGTCTGAAACTGTCTCGAAAAATGACTAAAAAGATTGTGAAATTTCAAGTATCTGACTGCTCTTTGCTCACTTCAAAAATGGTGGCCATCTCAACCAGAGCCTCATTTCTTTTGTTTTTATTTTTATAAAAACTACTCCGACAGTCCCATAACATTGGGCGCTCCCGGTACAATACAATTAAAAAAAGTGTTTGCTCGTCCGTCCAATCCATTTTGGCGGGAATAAAAACACAATTCGATGTAGAGGTGGTCACTAGCGCACTGACAGATCACGCGGTCTGTCCCCACTATGCAGAGTAGCGCGGCCAGACGCGCGGCCGCGCGGCTCAGGCCTCGCTCACGTTTTCACTCACTAGGCTCGGCCGCGCGGCTCAGCGTCACGGGGCCGCACGGCCCTAGTGGGGACGTGGCTTAATGCGTTTACTAAGAATAGGAAATGTTTCTTAGATGGAAATATGTACAGACGCCAGCACATCAAGGTACCCAAAACAGTCAAAAACCTTGCTTTAGTGAAAAAGTTGAAAATTATTAAAGAAATTTGACAAATTGTAGTAGCTTGATGTTCTGGCGTCTGTACAAAGGTCATTGACGTTCTTATACTTATTTGAAACGCATCATAGAATCGTAAAGGCGCCGTTAAAACTGGCGCGGGTGCAGGGACGGGCACGGGTACTTAATTTTTTTTTGTGCGTCATATCAAGGGTTTCAGTAAGTTGTAATTGACAGTTTTATTATAAGATACTTAGTTCATTTAAAATTAGTAAGACAATAATTTGTATTGAAGTAACTCAGCATCTAACCTACTTATTATCCTGAAACCTAAAACCCCGAAAACTCCGCTAAACTAAACTGGCAAAATATGACTGCGTATGATGGTGTGTGTATTTGCAAATAAATCATTCTTATTCAAGAGAGACCAATCGCCTGACGATGTTTTTGTGAATACATAGCTTTATAATAGTCTTTGATTTTGAATGTTTTTGGTTGGCAGCTCTGTTTTCATCCATTATTTTACTCCTTGCAACCCTGCAGTTAAATTTGTGAAACCTTACTTTTTCAATTAAAATCGCAAATGCAAATTAATTAAATAAAAGCTTATATTTATGTTATTAAATCCATCTAATGCGATGGTAAGTAGTAGTTTTTTTTATAAATTAAATCAAACTTAGATTTTTTCAAGTTTCACGATGAAAACAAACATCGTAATGTTAGAAAGGTCAGACTTCAATGTAAGGGGCGCTAATTTAATTTATAAAATTGTTGCATTTTTATTTACATACCACTACATATTTATTACTTCCTTTTGAGTCAACAATAACGTACCCTTTATCCATCCAAAAACATCGGGTAGCGAGACTCCGATTAATGTAAAAGTTGGTGTTTGCTATCTTGAAATTATTTGTTTGTTGATAAATTATGAACAGACTTCTGTTTATGTAATGATTTTAAATATCAATTGCAATCGTAAATGAGTTGACTACATTGTGCGTTAAATATTCTTGCGAATCGGTTGGAAAATATTTGCAACTCTTGTGAACTTTGTGTGTGTCTGGTGTGTTTATCCTTTTGGTCATCAATATTTTTTTTTGTCACAGTAGGTACATGCTGTAGTAAGGCCAACATGCCGCGGGATATTTTGAGTGATAGTTTAGCTGTCCTCAGGATAGTTGAGGTATATTTTCACTATTTGATTTTGTTTAATTATGTCCGTTTAATTATTTTCAAACAATTGGATTTAAAATAATATCACTGAAATCATCTTTCTATTTGACTGAATGCTAAACTATACAATACTGAATAGCATTTGCAAGTTTCAAAGATTGCAACTGAAAACTTAATAAATTTGTATTTACATATGGCATATTAATAAGGCTGCTATGCTGCAAATGGCTGCCAACAAAACGTTCTGGGTTTGGTTCTTAGATTGGTTGAACAATTGTTGGGATAATATCAGTAGCAGCTTATTGTATGGTGCATGTTAAGTGGCTAGGATTGCTTACAATGACATAATAAGACTGATAAAATAATAGCCATGGTCAATAATAATTTAAATACATATAAGAAGACTGGCATGATGTTTCTATTCATTATGGGATATAACATCAAAAAATTTATGGTTAAATGGTTGCTAATCTTTACTTATTCTAAACAGTGTTGCCAAATAAACCACTACATTAATTGATGTGTGATATTTTACATTTCATAAGGGTTATTGGGCAAATAGGCATTATGTTTGATTTTCGCTTTCAGCGCTGAGTGAAATGTTTTAAATCTAACTGTGCGGTTGATGTCTCGTATGTCATTTCAAATTTCCACAGTCAATATTTTATTTATGCTTTGTGTCTTTTTCAATTTAGCTTTGGTATCTATGCTTTCATTGTTAATCACATTGATTTTGGCATGGCTAAGAATGAATGGACTAATTATGGCATACTGTATACACTTTATTTATATCCTATGACATCAATTTAGCTTAATAATTAATATTATGACTGTAATGATGGGCCTGCAGGCCTAAACCTTTGTCTATATCACTGTGCATCACTAATTACAATAAAAATGACATTGTGTTTGAGAACCTGATAAATAGCTGTTTTGATATGGAAAGAAAAATTCTAATGCGAGCAGGATTTGAACCTGCGACCTTCCGATTCAGTACACCGGACGTCTTAACCATACGCAGGGTTTGCGTATAAAAATATAAAAATTAAGCTGATAAATGTTGATACATTCTTAATGAGTATATACTCTTACTACTTTGGATTATTGGTTCTAAGTCCTTCATTATTAATCTACAATACATGGTTAAAATAATTAAAATCATTAACCGCCTAGCCTTTTCCCAACAATGTTGGGGTCAGCTTCCACTCTAACCAGCTGAATACCAGGATTCTACATGGAGCTCCATGTTAGTCCTGGGCAATACAACACCCCTTGGTAGTAAGCAAAAGAAGAGTACTCATTAAAATGCAGCATAATACTCACACAAATGTTCTGACATTTTAGCATGCAGGCATTGCTATCAAGGCCTTGCTATCCTTGTGAAAGAACCATGGTAACTTTGCCACCAAACACTAGTACCCAATCTAGGTTTAAAGACTGAGATGTCTATCTTCCTCATACACATACACATATATACTCATGTTGTCTTCTTAGTGTGTGAATGTTATGAACTTATGTAGAAACTATCATTCAATAACATACAATACTAGCTGTGCCCGCCATGCATTGCAATGCACCTTTTTTAACCTACCCACCCTACCTACCCTAGCGGTGTGAAATGTAGTTTAAAACCTAATCACATACCTACCAAATATACATAAAAAATTTCATTAAAATCGGTTGAGCCGTTTTTGAGGAGTGCAACCACTAACACCGTGACACTGGAGTTTTATATGTAACATTTACTCAGCACATTTCTTGCGCATCCTCTATACATTGTAATGTGAGCTATGCCAAAATTGCTTTAATTGAATTGGCGCTTAGTTTGCTTTGTCTAACATAACTGATAAATTCATGTTAAGCCAGGGAACTTGATTGATAAGCAAATTGATTAATAACTTAAATTGTTCATACATTCAAATTGCAACTACCATTCCTTTTTCATTCATAATGCAAGGGGTATACTACAGCAAATTGACTTAATTTACAAAGGAACACTTTATGTTCCTCAGCACGATAATCCAGTTCCCTGACAAGTAATAAAAAATTATAAAAGTAATTTAGAACCACTTTCTACTGTAACAATGATGTTTCAGCAAGAAGATGAGGAGAACTGGCCACTGGAATCCAAGGCATCATGTAAGCAGAGCAATAAGAAATCCTCTAATGTTCCTGTGAACAGCCAGAAGACTATAACAAAGGATGACTGTGCATGTTATTACAACTATGGGTATGATTCATATTTATTTTTGATTAATCTTTTAGACAATCTTTAATTATAAACCATGTTTCCCTACGATTTAACAAAAGAAAACCATTGATGATCTCTTTTTTCAAATAGAAATCCAGTTTAGGTCGCCTTAATGCAGTGAAGGTCATATTATTCTGTTGATTCCCTACTGGATGAAATCGTATAGGTTCCTACACACTCCCTTGTGCATTTTGTCTTCATAAAAAGAAATTTGTAATGTTATATAATATACAACCATTGAGGATGTTAATAAATAAGGGAGGCATTGTTCTTTAACAAGTGATTGTTAATGCATACAATACAAGAGGTCATTTGAGATAATGTTATCTATTATGTTACTGTAGTTCTCAATTTACTTAAACAAATCTTCTTATGTTTTTAAATTGAATGAGCTTTCAATACATTTAACATAAGTTTATTAGCTGCCTGTTCTATACTACTACAGCTTCATATACGTGACATGTTGTTTCTAATTTATTCTTTGTATTCAACTGTTAAATACATTTGTATGCTCTGTCACAAATGAAACGAGTTAACTGAAACTGGTTTGAAGATGTTATAGTACGTACTGCTAATAGTCTGAAAGTGCTTATCTTTTGTCGCCTTATGTTTGGTACTTACTGTGTAAGTTATGATCAAATACTTTAGTGTTTCATATCAGCTGTAACCATGACACAAACCACACAAATTGATGAAATTTACATAGCCAAGTTATGGTCTGCCTTTATACAGTTGATTTAAATCTATTGTCATTAAGGTATAATTTAGTTAGCAACATTAAATTCGCTTTTGCAAAGGGAGATCAACAAACCCTTAAATTCTCACAAAAGTATTTTGTTTTTAAAATGACATGGTCACTAACATTATTATCATTAAGACTGAAAACGGGATATTTACCATGTTTACTAATTGTTTTGAATTCCCGATATTACGGCGCTGCACTCTCACTCACAACTCGATTCTATTCCGGACACACGAAACTCACTGTCCGCTCGAAAACATTTTTCAGCTCTTTTTCGGTTTCTGGGTTATAGCTTCGGTTTATCCGTGTCATGGTCATGCTTGCAACAGCGTCGAAATATCGGGAACTCAAAAAAAAATTGTAAACATGATAAATATCCCGTTTTCAGTGTTAATGGTAAAAGTTTTTTATTTTGCAAAGCCACGGAGACAACGGAAATGCTAGGCAGCATGATCCGGTCTACCAGTACAAGACTAGCAGTCTACCTCCAGCTTCATCTATCAACCAGACCTGGGATGAGATAGTGTGCTCAGCAATGCGCATCACACCTGAAGATATCGCTAATCAGCTGACTCTGCTTGACTTGCCTTGCTTCAAATCCATCAGACCAGAGGAATTGACGACATGCGGATGGAATAAACTGAACAAGTTGACTGTGGCGCCCAACGTGGTAGCGTTTACTAAAAGATTTAACAGGGTTAGTAGATACCTAAATGATTTGTTTGCCATTGGACCAGTCCTCAGACCACGGAATCGCTGAAGCGGCATCTAAAAACGGCAGTAATAAAACTCGTGGCGCCAATAGTGCATTGAGTGTTCAACTTCTGTCACGGGCTGCCTTAATACTATGCCATGATAAAGCCGTCTGCCTTTAAACGTTACCGAAGTACATGTAAAAGATTTATCGTTGACAATGCCGCAGCTGCTGAGGCGTCTCCGTGCCCTGTGCAGTAGCCCCATACATCAATGCAGTGTGGACGCAGTTTTTGGCATGTTATAATAAAACGTAACTGACTTAAATAACTGTTACAGAGAGATGTAATACGACAATGTCGGCAATTGTTCATTGTTGATCATAACAATAAGTGACCTCATCAGAGGGTATTCTTATGCTGTAAGCGGCTGCAACTCTTAAGTAATTGATGATTGCTATTTCCGGCACTGAATAGTTCACATTCATTCGTCGAGATTCAGTTCTTTAAAGAATCAACATTAATTTCTGCGGATTACAATTGCGTAACTGTACGCAACAGACAGATCTCACCCTTATCTCAGATCTGTGCTCTTAACGATAGCTGTCAGCAGTTGGTGGGCTGGGTAACTAGAAAGCATTATTTTATAACTTCGAGTTACAGTTCAGTGCACACGGTATTTATTTTGTATCAATGCTGTGACGGAATCAGTTGCGATAAAAAGCACAACTTCCTATATGTATTCATGACATTGAAATAATAATATTATAATTTTCAAGTAAAAAAAAAATACAATATTAATGTTGATATATAAATATACCTAACATGCATTTATTTTCGTTCACAGGTCAGTTTTTGGACAGTACAGGAGATATTAAATGGGCAATCACCTAAGGCTCGAGCTGAAATATTGGCGCATTTTATCAAAGTAGGGAAAAAATTGCATGAACTGAACAATCTGCACTCTCTTTTTGCTGTCGTCTCGGCGTTGCACAGTGCCAGCATATATAGGTGAGGAAAACATCAAATACCTAAATAGATATCCTAAGTAGGATACCTGTCCATTTTAATATTGGTGCAATTCGAAATTGAAACAAAGCCTTGTTACTTGTTTGTAATTTGATAAATGCATGTCACTGTACTTTTGAACTGGCTAAACATGCAGATTTAAACATGTTGCCTGCTGAGATAAAAAGGCGAGAAATTTCCAACATATTTGTGAACGTTTCACCAGTTGGAACCGAACACACAGTCAGAATATGCTCTCTTAATTCATGCTAAAAGAAATACTAGTGAGTATCCATTTAATGATTGATGTATTCTCTCATTTACAGGCTAACAAAAACATGGGCGTGCTTATCTAAAAAGGATAAACAACAGTTCGATAAACTCGCGGAACTATTCGGAGAGAAGGACAACTGGACCGCACTGAGGGAATATTTGAGATGTATTCCATTGCCATGTATTCCATATCTTGGTAAGTAATGTATGGCTATGATCTACTGATAATGTTCTCACTGCTGGGACACAGACCTCGTCTTCTTGTACACGAGTGGGCCACAAACCACACTTAGGCCTAGCATCTGGAAGATTGATTGCTGTAAAACACATGCTCAAATTATAATTTGCAAAAAACGTGACCATTTTTTTCCCGGAAAACAGTAGGCCACCCCCTATAAAACTGATATGTTTACATATTTTTATCATTCTATACATTGAAATATTCGAGCAAATGATTCCGGGAATACCCATGACTCTACTACGGAGTTCATTGGTTCAGTACTATTTTTAGCATCGCTTATCTTGAGACGATGTTTCATTATGACGGTCTAAGAAAAGACACAGTTTAAGTGGATAATAGGTTCGGTGTTCAGGCCCAGAGACGTCGGAACAACAAATAGGGCTTTGTATTATATTGAAGCTAAACTAAGAGAGCAAAGAAGCGTAATTGTAGCTGTGGTTCGAGACATCTCTTTACTTTGGTGGAAATTGTCTAGTCTCTGCCTCCTAATAAACCTGTTTTCTATAAGCTTTTATTTAACTTGCCTTGTTAGTTAGTAAGTATTGATCTGATCTTGCAACTGAATTTCATTTTTCACCATTTCCCCCCAAACGTTTTAGCTAAAATTATGCGCACACCTTTTTTTCTGGTGACAATACATTTTTGTAACAAACATGACTACCCGTCGTTCAGTTAAAATCTATTGAACTGTGGCAGTCCTGTAAACTTATCTTTTCTGGTGAAATCCTGGTGATGGTGTCGCTTAGGATGTGCACAATAGGTCGTGATGGCACCTTTAGTTTTAAGTTATGATCACCAGGACAGATAAATTTGTGATACTATACAGCCACAAATGTGTAATTTAAAAAACACAAAAAAAATGAAACGTTGTTCAGAGTGAGCACTTTATTTATTGACTATTAGAATTGGGAAAGCGAGAAACATGGGTTTTCAAGATTAATGTGGGAAACATTCAATGACTGCCCCCGGGATATATTTATGGAAAAAGAAAACTGCAGTGCAGTAGCGAAGGGTCAATTTTTGTAAGAGGTAAGCAGGAGTACATATCTTTGTCTATAGAATACGGACTCTACTATTTTTCAAAGGGAAGCCGGTAGGAATCGTGTTGTATGGAACCTTCGCCACTGCTGCAGTGGCAAATTCAAATGGTATCAAAACTTCATCTTTATACTTTCTCTTTAGGATGGTTCTGTGATTCTGCCTCCTCGCAAGAGAACTCGTCAACGGTTAATAGAACAGTTTTTTTTAATCATGTCACGAGACTGTTCGCGTTCAATGTTGATAGATAAAACTAATTTTTAATTTTAATAAAAGCTTGATTTAATAAAAGGATTTTCATTTCAGTGGTCTCCGAATTTGTGCCTTGTTCAAGGCTAATGCAAATTAATGTCTTATGGAAAATTCCCAATAACAGTTGATTTATTGCGGAAAATTTGTATTACATAAATATTAAACAAAGTAGAACGCAAATGTCCATGTATAATGTACATATCGCCAATGCGACCGTGCGGAACAAGGTCGGGTCGCAGTATCGCAATAAATGTATTTAAGCATGCTCTGTTGACTAAGACTAACTAATGTTTATTGACTTTTCCGTGTGAATACAACATATGCGACATATTGGATACTCTAACTTGAATTGTATTTGTTTTACATCCGTCAATCATGACTCACGATATTATTATCAGCTTTAGTTCAGTCTATTCTTCTCTTCTCTTCTCATATCGGCACCTAATCGGGTTCCGTTAGCGAAAATATTGGCAAGCCAGCGAGGTTGTAGAGCGGAAATGAAAGGCGTGTTATAATCCTTGCCATTGAGGGACAGTTAGTTTAACAAAGTGCTGTCATTTAGTTGAATCAATTAGGCCAAGAAAGTCATAAGAAACTCATCGTGTCAGCTTTTTCTCTTACAAAAGCAAGTAAAGTTTACTCATTTCTATTAACAACTGGCCTCACGAGGGCTCATCTTTGCTTCACGACGATAAATGCGCTATAGAGTACCCTTAATGGACGCACACTAGATCCGTCTGCTGGAGAGGTCACAAGCTTGCCTACGCGTCATGCAATATCAAGTAATTTTCTGGCGTTTTACTGAAATAATTCATTGTTTGAAACGTTAGTTTAAAAAAAAATGTCACAACATCACGCCTGTAATCCCCGAAGGGTTAGACAGAGGTGTACCTAATAGTACACTCACATTTCGCCAGTTATGTTAAAGCCCTATGTAATAGGAGGAGAGCATATTGCCATCAACCGGGCACAAATCCAGGTTCCGTGGCTGCTAATGAGAAATTCCTGATTCCTGATGGTTTGCCCGTCCATGAAGTCGAACCCAGGTCCTCGCGCTCAGTAGTCGCGATTGCGACCACTAGAACAAAATGTATTATTCATTTATAATTAGCGCCCCCAGTGCCCCAAAGTCAGACACGAAATACGAATTTAATTTATAAAATGAAAGAAGAAAATATTGAAATCGGTGGGGCGCGGTTAACAAACCTTCGTTTCGGTGACGACATTGTCGTATTCTCTTTCTAGGCGGCAGAACTAGAGCTGATGTCAAACACTACTAAGCATAGGATCAGAGTGAATGGTCAATAATTGCAAAATGTCCATGAATACATCTACTTGGGCCAGTTAGTCTCTTTCCAGTCCAGGCAAGACAAGGAAGTCACAATACGAACCGATAATGCCTGGAAGCGGTACTGGTCCATGAAAGAACTTATGAAAGGAAACCTGCCTTTGTCACTAAAGCAAAAAGAAAGAAAAACCATAGACATGTGCATTCTATCCATTTTGATCTATGGATCCCAGACTTGGTCTTTGATAAACATTCAAAAGTTCAAACTCAAGGTCGGCCAACGTGCTATGGAGCGCAACATACTAGGCGTCAAACTAACCGACCGTGTATGCAACACCACACTGCGTTCCAAAACCAAATTACTGACGTTGCTAATAAAGCCGCTAAGCTGAAAGGGGACTGGACTGGCCGCGTTTGCCGCATGCCCAAGGAGCTATAGCCCGACACAGCCAGAAGGCGTCGCGGCAGTCCTCGTAGAAGATGACGGGACGAGCTGGTCAAGGCCAACGACCAGTGGTCCACATTGGCTTTGGATCGAAACAACAGGAAGCCATGGAGAGAGGCCTTTGCTCTGCAGTGGGATGATGCAGGCTAACGGTACCAGTATAGGTTAGGTTGAAAGTACTGCTAGAAGTGATTATTATACAGCAAAATGAACAAATGAATAGTCTTTGCTGAAGTTTATTTTTGTTAAAACTTCCGGATTGTAACAATATGATACTTATTTGTGGTCTGACTTTAATAGTGGACCTTTTTGTCGACGTTTTATAAGTGCCCATCTAGGCCTATGTGAAATAAAATATTTTGATTTTGATAGTAACTTGAGTACATAAATATGGTGTATTGTTTCAAACATTGATGAAGTGATTGATAGCATATATTTATTAGATTTTAATTGTTAATCTTTTATTTAGCTTCAGATATTTTATAAGAATCTGATTATTTTAGTTCTTAGAACATTTTGTTTAATAAAGTTGTCCGAATGGTAATACGAATGTGAGGTTGACTATGTAAGCATAAGATCCAAATATAACTTGAAATAATTTGATCACATAAAGTGGACTTATTATTTTCCGTTACGGTTATTTATAAAACGCAACACCTTTTTCTTTCTGCTAAATAGTACGCTTAATACTGAAGACTTACTCGATTGCCGTTCTAATTAATAGAACTATGCATTTAATTCGCGAGCGGTAGCAATAAACAACAAAACTATTTCAATTATTTCCTTTTTGAATACAGGGAATAATATGATATTTTCTTTACGAAACCACAAAATTTGGCGTAGTAATCATATTTACGTTTTCTACAGGTATATTCTTGACGGATCTTGTTTACATCGACATCGCGCATCCCCCGGACTCGCCCCACCGCGTCGCAAAGATGGCAGTGGTTCTGAAAGCGCTCGAAAAATACCAAACATCTGAGTATGACATCGCTCCGTTGCCGCACGTCTCCAACTATCTGAATAGTGTACGTTACATTGAAGAACTGCAGAAGTTCTTGGAAGACGATCAGTATAAGTAAGTATTGTGTACCGTGCTTGTATGGTTAGTGTGGGTGCATGCAGTTTTATACCTATTCATCGCATTAACGAAAACTTCTTTATCCTGAGCTAGTGTGGACCATTGCGACACACCGGACTTCAAAAAAAAAGGAAGAGGTTCTATGTTCGACAAAAACTCTAAAACTGTTGTTTTGACTTCTGTTGCTCCAATAAAGACGCCCCATATATATCTTTATTCAATATTTTCTATGTACAGGCATTGGCCTGGTACAATTTTATAATATATTATGTATAGATTATTTATTCATTTATTTCGGACAGAATCCATAAAAGTGTTAGTAACAATTTTATTAAGATCTATGTTAGTAGAGTAGGTACATAATATAACGGCCACAATGTTCCAATAACTATTCCCGCCCAGGGAGTCTGAATGGGACAATCATGGTGGGATGCAATCATTTACAATATGCTGTTGGTGCTACCGCGCAGTCTTTGAAATAATGACGTCACTTTCTTACGCACTATAGCGTGGAAACCGTCAACGCGCGCATTTGCGAGCATTTGTGACGCACTGCAATGGCGCGGCAACCCCAACAGCATTCCAAAAGCATTCAAACATCTGGGTCATCTTTTAAGCCCTCCGTGACCAGATGACCCAGATATTTAAAGTTCTGCACAATTTTCAAGGACGTTCCATCGACAATGATCGGAGACACTGTACTAGGTCTCTGTTTGCCTGCACTAAAAATCAGTACCTCACTTTTCAGTGTGTTGTACCTGAGACCATGCTCGGATGCGCAGCGTTCACATATTTTAACCAATGTCCTCAGGAAGTTGACCGAGGGAGCCAGCAGAACCATATCATCAGCATAGCATATGTTGTTGACACGTGTTCCGTCAATGTAGCATCCGACATGTGTCCTGCTGAGCTCCTCGATCAACCGGTTCACATATAGGCTGAAGAGGCCGGTCTATTCTTTAAAGAGTCCGTGTTCCTTACTGACATTCCCTACGTAGATAGGAAATGTCAGCGAATGCATGTATATATATACAACATAAGAATGCATATATCCAATAAGTGGCGTGATGCGCAAAATCAGGCCACATTCGCCAATTACCATTGCGACGGTACAATGCATCCGTCAATCATCATGTTCTAGAATTGAATGTAACTCTGTTAACTCACTCCATCTGAAATCACCGTCTCAATCCCAGCGACCATTTACTGTTTGATCCTGGTATAGTTAAGACGGGTTTCGAAGGGTAAGGACGCATAGCATAATTGTTTGATTAGATTTTGTAGTACTCATCATCTGTGTTCTAGCATTATCTTCATTTATTTTTTCGGCGTAGAACACAACTCTTTTCTACATCTCTAATTACTGTAGGTCTTTATTTCAAAATTCGGTTCGTTAATTTTTTTTTTTAGATTTTCTCTTTTTTTTTTTGAATTCATACTCTTTTTTTATCACATGTTTCTTGTTCCTCTGCATCACTAACGTTTTAATAGAAATTAAAGCAACTGCGAAAAACTCATCCTGCTTTTGCGCGCTACGACATTCCCCTATGCGAATTCATCCACCCAGTCGGATTCACTTATTGGATTCATTAAAAGACCCCTACCTTAACCAATGTAATAATGGATACTACCAATTATGAAAACTTGGTCATAACCTGCCTTGCAATGCATTTGATTATGGTAGGGTTTCGTTTTCTTTTTGTCTGTGACCTTATCCTGACCTGCAGGTGTACAGGTCAGGTGACTGACAGTAGTTGAAAGAACTTTCAAGCGATTTTGTACAAAATTGACCTGCGGTGTTCAGCTAACCATAATATTTGTAACTGTTATAAATGAGCTTGTATGAGACCAGATAATATATATTATAAGCCAAAACATTTCAATTCAAGTAGTTCATATACTAACAATATATTTAATTACAGGCTATCGCTGAAGTTGGAGCCTCCATCACCTGTGGGCAGCTGTGCTGGTTCCAAGGAGTCCGTGAAAGAAGTGATAGCACCGAAAGCATCGAACACGACCAACATATCACCGTCGCACAAGCTCGGTTCCGGCTCGCTACGTCTACAAGGCACCACTCACCAGGGCAAGTTCATCCCCACTCACCGGAAGTGCCGATCCCTCGGTTCCAAGTACGTTCAAACTTATTGAAATACTTAAAGCAATTTTGTGTCTAATATTTCATTTCCAATTAACACTCATTGCTACCTTGTAGAGTCCTGTTTTAAGTTGGTTATTATGCTGAAAAATTAATTTATGTAAAAAAAGAAATCTTTTGAAACATAAGCATTATATTCGGTATTGGGTGAAATTAGTATCTATGTATAAATTATTATTTTGCTTTTTTATATCATTCCAAAATAATTACGCTATCACAATCAAGAATTTTGTTTGACCAATTCCCCGATCAGCAGATAGTTCACACATCGTCTTCATCCTAAAATCAATGCTAATCAAAGGCGTGCCAGTTAAAGTAAACCTGCTACTTAAGTGCTTAGAACCATAAAACACGTCATTAACATTAACATTAGGCCGATAATCGCAAGCCTATTGCAATCATCACGCTAGTTATACTGTCAATCAGTTGACACACTATGTTGAGCTTAAAAATAATTATGGATTTATGTTTTTTTCAAACATCATGATTGATATTTTGTATTGATACGAACTTTTAATATACCTTTATCTAAGACTAGCTTGTCCGCGTGGAAATTATCCCACGGGAACGATCTACCGGGATCAAAAGTATCCCATATCATAACCCAGGTCATTGTGTACCTGTGTGCAATTTTATCGAAATCTATTTCTGCGTGAAAAGGTAACAGACAGTGCTGTCGCATTTCTAATACTAGTATGGTTTTCTCAGTCGGCGGGGTCTTGAAGGTTCTATTTAAGTATTTATTAAGCTAACCTAAATTTAAATTTTGAGTGTCACTGGAAACTGGAACAAAATGAAACCTTTTCTAGAGTGTTTAAAATTGGCTGTATCGTCTGGAAAAAGATGACCTACCGACGTACCATTGTTTTTTATTATATATTTTAAACTGGGATATTGCTTGATATGTAGTTTTATGAGTTTCTGAAATTATATAGAATATTGCTTACTTTGAGTTTAGGATCTTTCTTATCATAATTATGTTTAAATTCCGATTTTTTTTATGATGAGTGATTATTCATATACCGTAATCACTTATCGAAATATTTATATATATATGCATACATTCCGTCTGTAGGTATATGTCGTACGTCAAGCATAAAATAAGACGTTTTGATCTTATACTATAAGGAAATCTTTTGACATTGTTTTAATTAATGTCATCCTTAGAATCTTTGAACGTTTGTAAATAAGCTCTCTTACATTTTAATTGAATCAACAAGAGCTATTTGGCCTTTATGAATTATGTTATCTTAACCATGCTGAAATTTCTTAAACTGAAAATAAATCTATGGAAACAAGTATTTATTTCAGTTTTTTACTTTTATTCGAGTTATCTCTGCCTGTTTATCTGGAGAATAGAGGCGTAACTTTATTTTATGCTGCTCGGCTGATACTCATAGCATGACTATGAGTATAATTCAACTTCCTTTTGAGCCAGGCCAGGCGTCGCGTCAGGCGTTTACTATGTTACCTCTCTCTAGGATCAATAAAACTGATAGAAGCGTTAATTTTCAATAAATGCTTCAATTTAATCTACCTATGCATTTGAATAGGTAAAAGTTTGTCACTAATCTTATTCTATTTTTCTTGTTAAATGTTAGTTTTATAGCAGTATGTGTGTTTTATAGTTTTTTGATGTTGCAATATATTGTTTTATGTGTTACTATACGATTGATTACATCTTATATCCTATACTATTAAACGAGCAATATTTGTAATCACGTCCTCGAAAACAGCTCTAACGATTTCGATGAAAGTAGCATTATAGGAGTTTACGTGGGCGAAAAATCGATCTGGCTAGGTCGGTCTATATGAGAAAATTCGTATTCTCTATTTTCGCCCGCGCAGAGCTCGGTCGCCCAGGTACTTATTAAACTAAGTACCGTGATTAAAAATATTGCTCATTAAATAATATAGGATAGAAGGCCCGGATTTATATACCTCAAAAGAGAAGTGGCTTTTACATTCAGGTAGTAGATTTCATATTTATAGTATTGTGTAATATTTAGAAAG
Source organism: Noctua janthe (assembly GCA_910589295.1). NCBI lineage: Eukaryota > Metazoa > Arthropoda > Insecta > Lepidoptera > Noctuidae > Noctua > Noctua janthe. Next base: position 13,750,836 of record OU342552.1, read on the forward strand.
TCAGTGTCATTAACCATCCGGTCCGGGTCTATTTGCAGTCAATGTTACCAAACAGCTCGAATATGGATTTAAAACAGTATAAGATAACATTTGCTTTGACTAAGTCACCATTGAATCACAGTGGCAAACCACGGCTGTATACAAACCTAATACATATCCGAAGACATTACATCCTGTCATCAATCATGGGTATTCTGAACCGCTGCAGTCGAGATTGATAGTTAAATTACTGCATTTCTTACAACTAAGAGATCCTGTGTGCTGTGTAGGCTAGGCTAACAGGATTGGCGCCGAATGAGACATATCGGCCAGGGGCTGCAGTCTCGACATAGATAGCGACAAAAATCGGTCGTTAAGTCATAACGCTGTCAAATTTCTTTAATAGATTTTCAACTTTATTTCATAACCTTAAGGTTGAAAATCTATTAAAGAAATTTGACATCGTTATGACTTAACGACCGATTTTTGTCGCTATCTATGTCGAGACTGCAGCCCCTGGATTCGTATTGTCACGAAGAACAAAGGCTTCGTTATCTATTACATCATTTGCATCTTTAGGTAGGTTAGGTTGTAGGGTATACTTCGATAAAGAGGGTAGTTGCCTGCTTTTAAATAATCGGACTTCTCCCGTAACAAAACTAATACCATGTTATTAAACGCGGCAGTAGCTTGTCGTATATTTGCTATACCTGCATGTACCAGCATCGATCAGTAGCCGATTTGTTTTTCAGATGCATTTGACCTAAATATGCGCTTTATTCTCTAGAAATTTGAAAGTTTTCTCTCGTCATTGTTTAGTGAGAGTTCGCTTTACGAGTTCGACGAAGCTTTGTTTAGTTTGCGCTTTTGTGAATTCCAAGAGAAAAGGTAATATCAGACTCGCGCCGTTGTGAATACCAAGAACTAAGGTAATATCAGACTTCAGAAGCGTATTGTAAAGCTTTGTTTCAAAACCTAATGTTTCAAACTGCCCTAGTAATTAAAAATTCAGTAACTTCAATGTAATGGTAGTTTAAGTTACTGTCTTTTCAGTTGAAACTATCTGTCTATCTGATTGAGTATAGTACAAGTAATTATATTATTTTATCATAATATTTAAACATTATATAGCAATTACCAGAAGGTTGGGAAACAGTTCAATGTTAGTTAAAAAAAAAAATGCCAATTTTTTAAATACAGTGTGGTTGGCTACCGGTTCCGGTTCCGATACTTTAAGGGCATATTATATACTCATTTTCTATCGACAAATACACGTTTAGAAATACTCCTAATCCCACTCCTCGCGAATGGCAGCAAAATAAGCAAAAAGAGCCTAAAAAGATAAGAAATTTCGAAGGTAGGTACGCTACGCTACAGTGTTTAATCCAATCAATACAAAAAGATAAGTGAGCAATTTAATTGTTCCAATTTAATTCGTGTCACTATAGTGCTGAAATCAAATAATGCTGCTCTCTGTTCAGTCGTCAATCGAGTTTCAATTTCATGGAACGTTGAAATTAGGCTGAGCGTATCTGACAGTTTCACTCTTTCATTAATATGTATAGCGTAATATCGTCGTTCGTAGATACGTACGTACTTAGGTTGTATCTTATTGTTTATATTTTAATTTCGATTATTCAAGTTCAATCAATTTTACCAGGCGAAAATGACCCCACGAAATACTACGATTTGGTGTTATAAATATGACTAAGAATGATTTTGTAGGCTCTATTCGTTCGTTTTCCTAAATATTTATATTCTGTATCAATCCATATTCGAGCATTGCTGGTAAATAATACCGAAATATAATGTGTTAACCTATAAATGTATTAATTTTTCAGTACCCTATTTTCTTTTCTTAATATTTGTCTATTTTACTATCCTCACTCTCCACGCATTGTTTGTGATTTCGATATTTTAAAGAAATATCCCGGCACACAACATTTGGCACAGAATTATAAAGAAATCAAAATTTTAAGGCGTTTTCAAGTCTCAACCCTTAGACGTAATCATGTTTTATTTATGGAGTAACATTATAATTATGTACAGTGTATTTTTCCTCTTACGATTGGCACCTAGGTTTCGTAGCGCGAGCTTGCCAAGAAACTTTCACAAGGTCAATTTTGGTATTGGGTGAGTCTTTTCCTTGTTATGGACACGGAGGCTTGCGTTGTAATGTTGTGTAGACAACGATTGTATATGATATATATATTTTTATTCAAACGATTGTAGAAATAATAAGTAATTTTAAGCATGTTTTTTTTTTCTTGTGTTTGTCTGCCACAAAGTTCGAAACGTGACGAGAAATTACAAAGTATCGTGTCGTGGTCGTGGTACTATTTAACTAAGAATTATAGCAATAGATGTTAAAACAAGAGATGGCAAACCGGCTTACTCTTTTTTTATATGTACTGCTTAAGGTGGAAGCGCCAGGGTAGCCAGCGAAATTCATATTTACTTATGTTTTTAGCAATTTGTTTTTTTTTTTTATTAAAATATGGTTCGCCACCGTAAAAAATATAGCTTTACAGAATTATAATCATCAATGCAACCCCTCTAAGTTCATTTTATCCCATTAAGTGGCTTATTCATGAAATAATCATCAAATGAGATAATTATCTTCCAAACCCCCGGTTGCTTCAGACAAAAATAAATAAATGTGAAATGATCTATCAAAAGAAGATTTTTGCATTAAATTGCAAAAGACGCAGCTACAACCTTTATGGCTTTCTCCTTTCTTTTTTACGTATATTTTCTACCTAATATATTTCGGGATTAGCATCAGTGCCAAAAATAAATTTGTGCACAAGTGATTGGAATGTACCGGTATTGAAGGATAGAACAGCGGCTACGCATCGACCACTGTAAGATCCTTTAACTCCTATCCGTAATTGACTGTTTTGCCCACTCCATATTTTCCAACTCTTGCATTAAAACTTTCTGCCAAGCTTTTAGTCACATATATGCCAAACTGTAAGTAAATAAGGAAAGTCGATGTGACAAATGGGTTGGAAGATTTTTGTTTGAAGCATGGCTCCGCCATTCTATTTTATTTTAATAATAGCAGCCACGCATAAACCAAACATTAATCGATAGCTTGCTATAATAGAAACAAGTTTTGTATGAGGCAAAAAGTTTTTAAGTGTCACGTTTCCGAGAAATAAGCTATGATAGTTAGAATCTATTCACTGATGATGACATCGATACTACTTTGATTTTATTAGCCTCGCATAAAACCTGTATTGAAGGAGCTCCTTGCTAAATAATAAAAGCTGCTCGGGTCAATCTTTAGGTTAAACTGTGCTTGTCTAGGTTGGTCTGTGGTTGCGTGATAACCCATTAAATACCCATCGCCTCGGAAAGCATGTTAAGCCGTTAATCCCGGCTGTCATCTGTAGATCTATGACAGTTGTTACAGGTAGTCAGTGGCCCAAAAAGTCTGACAACAAGTCTTACCAAGGGGTATCGTATTACCCAGTACTAACTGTTACTATTGTCTTTCGTCTGTTCCAACACATATTGTAGCTGTTTATTGTCCCTGAATAAATAAAATAAAATAAAATAACTGGGTTGTGGAGGTCAGATAGGCAGTCGCTCCATGTATAATACTGGTATTCAGCTGCATCCAGTTAGACTGGAAGCCGACCCCAACATAGTTGGGAAAAGGCTAGGCAGATGATGCAAAAAACCTGTATTAAAATACCCCAAAACCTATCAAGTCTTTGACAAAATTTTCATTGTTAGAATTTTTAATGACATTGGTGTAAAATTACGATGGACATAACCATGTTCACATGGTGGGTTTTTGCTATTTACGAACTTGTCCGTAAATTAGATATTTTGGTTTGTCCAGTATTTTATGGAGCAGTCAACTCGCCACCGCAACCATAAATACTTTCCCTTGATTAGCTTTCTTTCCTATATGTGATGTTCACTAAAGTTCTTAAAACACGTATTATCCTGTAGCTCAAGTCCCTTGTTCGTGGATCTGGAACATATTATCACACAATGTTTATTTTTGAAGTATAGGAGTTTTTTACTGTGATAGCCAACAATTGCCGCATCGCCAGCATAGGCATCGTAGTTTGTACCATATGAACGTTTACTGAAACTCTCTGTTTTCTTCCTAGCTCTATCCCACGTCCCCATCTAAAGTGGTATAGAGCCCACCACTCCTAATTTTTTGGCGTCACGACACTGTACTGGGTTGTCGGGTCGTGCAGTTCCGTGGTGGACCAGCGACGAAACTCGCAATAGAAGTTTCCTCGCTAGTCACTGGCGAGACAATTATAAGGAGTAACAGGTCATAAAGGCAATCCAAGTCAAGCTTTTGGACTTGTGCGAAGCTACCACCACCATTCCCTATCAACGTTTCACATTCATATGTACCGATTTCATTTTTATGTTCCATTCAACTCGTAGTTTCGATCTTTGTGTCTGGCATTTTCATAAGAAGGCATCTTGGAACATTACATTGCTAAATGGTTTGCAAATTGATGAACAGAATAAACAAAATAGCAACACAACGTTTCTTTATTAACTTTTTTTTATAGCAAGGAACCAAGCTCGCATACCACTTTTATAAAATAACATTTTTACATTTCAATGTGCCTTCTTCATTTAAAAAAAGTTTAAACTAAGTCTGTAAGTAAAACTAGGTCTACAAAGAAGTTCTTTGTAATATTGTAAAGTTTCATGGAAAACTTTTTTCCTTTTTTTAATTTGAGCTTCCAAGTGAAGTGCAATTAAATTAGTTCATAGTGTAGCCAAAGAGTTAGAAGTTAGGTCAATTGATATGCGAAATATATAAGTTGGTTTTCAAATTAGGTGTATTATTCTATTGAAATTTTGTAACGAATTTGTTGAAATATAGTAAATTCAGGCAGTGGACATAATTCAATCATATGGAGATTGCCCATGGGACGAGACAATGTACATATTTGCGTAACTACATGATTGCCTAGTTGTCCTGTATGTGTGTTGAATTCGTAATCGTGTTCTCTATAAAGCTAAATGAATTCAGTTTATATATTGTATCATGGAGTACGTCAAGTTAAAAATACGCACAACGCAGTAGGTGTTTATAAAATTGCTTTTATTTAAATAGTATTTTTTTGCAGGTTTGTGTTACTTTATAAATCTGAAATTTGAAGAAAGACATTAAATAGAATATGATGTTTTTATATGGCAACAAAATAGAATCGACATAACATACTAGTGTAGTAAACTTAACTGACACAGTCTCAAATTTCGTTCGTTTTCCGTGTAGTTTTTAACATAAATGGAGATAACATTAATTAGTTTTTCTTCAGAAATAAGGAAATTAAAAAAATGGAAGGTACAGTCCGCATAACAAGACATAAAATTAACGTTTGTATGCGTTTCCGAGCTTTCTATAAACCGGTTGTAGATTGCGCGCTGTGTAAGGCTTGACGCTCTTTTTTATATTAAATGGGCCTACTCTTGACCTCAATCTAGTCCTGAACACAGAGATGAGGTCGACGACGGAACGAGCTAACCCAAAAGAAACCTATTAACTCGCGACTATTCTTATTTTGCGAAATTCCGAGTGTGGGGCAAGGTGTTTAAAAAAAATGGAGGAAGGGAGATGGTGGAACGAGCTCGTGGAGCTCTGGGGCACACTCACCGAAGTACAGTCTGTAAAAGATCGACAGACACGCAACTTTGCACCGGTGGGCCAGGCTACGAAGCTTGGTACCCACCAGTTTATCGTCACCAATGAGCCTCTTGGCTCTGCGCTCAACAGAGTCGAGTGTGGCTAATTAGTATTTCGCTGAGCCATCCCAAAGGTGACAGCAATACTATATATATGCCGGACCAAAATCTGTCCAGGCTTGAAGTAACCCTTAACCTTATTTAGGTTACCCAGCTTTTTTGCCGCAGTTTGAGCTTCCAACTCAATGTAGGCACCGAAGTTGAGATTCGCACTCAACTTCGTACTAAGAATCTCGTGGCTGTCGGTAACTGGTACAGATGCACCCCGGAAAGTAGGACCCAGATTGAACGGACTCCTTTTTGATGGCGATTGGTCGCTAGTTACTGGGGTCGGCACGACTACCCTTCTTGGGTACTGGTTGACATTGACAACCTTCCATGACTTCGGCACCGTTCTGGTTTTAAGAGAAGCGGTATAAGCTTGTCAACACAGAAGACAACTCAGGCGCACAGTTCCTCTGACTCTTGCTGGTATGCCATCAGGACCGCTAGCCTTGTTCACGTCTAGGCTATGGAGTACTCTACGGACTCTCGAGCTCTCTCATCGCCTTTTATTGTTTCTCAGGTTTCAGCGCTTTCTCACTAAAGCAAAGCTCATGTTATGTTTTGCTGGCTGTACCTGTATAAACTTTAATTAAATACAATTTTAAAGATGATTATGTCTATTGGATGCCGGCGTAAACAATTATGTAATTATTTTTAAGCTTGCATGTCATTGCTATTCTGTATTTAACATTTCCGTTTCCACAGTGTCTCTTTGTGTTTGTAGTTTTTATCAATGTTGTGATGTTTTCGATTGAGCTTTCTGAATTTGTGATGCTTCGTGGTAAGAACAATCCCATTCCCGGCACTTTGTAGTTCACTTGTGGCATGTTTCACCATCTCCGTATGATTTCCAGTTTCTTTAACTAGTACACAGACCCTTTCAAAATGTATGTACCAGATCGTGCATATCCAACATTGTGAAATAGGTCCTTAGCTTGCCTTAAATTCAATTCTGTGTATCAGTAATCAAGCGCCAGGAAGGCGATATGAGTTGATTCCGTGTGAGCATAATCAGAATTAACCTAAATACTGCATGTATTTAGGTTAATTCTGATTTTATAAATTCGCCATTTGTAAAAATTTATCATTCACAAAAATTTTATTGACATAAATTCGTGCTTCGTAATTTCTGCCTCTTATTAGACATAGTTTCTAGCGAACTTTTCCGTAATTCATTTCCGCATAAGACATACCCTTTCTTCAAACTTACAAAAGAGTCTAAATATTAGAAAAAATATGTGCGATGCCGTAATGACTTTAAGGGGTTACACAGACGACAAACTTTTGATGAAACATAAAAACTTATCAACTCGTAGAGGCAGCGAGTGGTGGTCGAGATATTTCGTATGTCAGAATGTATCCGAAAGTCTGTCAGAATGCATCCGAAAGTCTGTCGTTTGCGTGAAGCTTGACGCTCGCGGGTTGGGAATCGAGCTTCCTAATCTATTGTAAGAGGAAATACGGTCGGCGCTATTACAAACAAATTCCTCTATTTTCTCCTTAGATTTAGACAGTGACCTATTTCTAACATGCAATAGAAATCGGTATCTCACTAAATTCTCATTAAAAATGCCTTTTCTTTTAAGATCTTTAATTCCTAGTTATCTCACCGAACTGCCAATAAAAGTTAACAATACATAGGTACTAATTTGTCAGTAATTTTAAACATCGGAATGTACCAGCAGATGTGTTATCTTTTTTGCACACTAACAAGGAAAGCGCAATGCCTTCTTGATAACCGGAGTCGCGTCTCCGCGTTTCCTCTTGAAATAACAATGCTTGAAAATAATTTGCATAAATCTATGCTTTTTATATTTGAGCCCTTAGTTTGTGCTTGCATTATCTGAGCATGTATTAAGTTGACGCTTACCTTTCAGCATATTTGGAAAAAGTCATACAGACGACAAAATGGAAAACAAGACACCTGCAGGATCGGTAAACTTGCTCGATGACACTTTGCTGGAGTCGCCCAGTTCCGTATCCGGCGGGAAAATGTCGCAATCGCTGCCGCACAGGTAAGATATGTTACATTTTGCCTTGTCACAGTTATCTTGAAATATCATCGTGGAATGTCGTGTGGGTATCATGTATCTCATGTTTATTCAGTTAGTACTAATAAAAGTAGTCAAATGTTTAACAATGGGTACCAGTAAAGTGGAAACCTGCTGCACCACAGATTTCCAACTCAGATTTTATTTCTTGAAATAGGTATAGTTGGAGTGAGATAGTGCCGCAAGTTCTAAAAAAGTATTTTCTGCAAAATCTTCCAGGCTCATTTATATAGATTCCTTCGCATTTTCTTCAACATTATTTGAATGAGAAAAGCTCCTTAGAAAATTGTGCGAAAATAAAAATGCTGTAGTAGTATTGTGTATTGGCGGGGACTCTCTTGGGACTTAGAAATAATAAGCTTACGTAAAGCTCACAGTCCAGCGATGACGAGTACAAAACAACAACAAGTCTCGGGCAGATAGCCTCTAGTTCTTGTCGTAAAACTGCTTTATTATTGAAAAGGGTTCCAATGTTGGGACCTTTATAAAGCTGCTTATTGTGGATGATACTCTTTTCTTCAACTCTAGTTTTTCTTTTAAATACAGCGTGGATCCCCATCCACGAAGTATTTAAAAGAAAAACTTGAGTTGACACCACGATAAAACGGTTACCTCGTGTTCAGTATACGATGTATAATGATGTAGTGAATGCGTGGTAGCCCTTTTAGTGTCGGTGTCCCTTCCACCTTCATAATAAAACCTGTTACGTCATTGTTTAGAGGTGATGATAATCCAGTGTTAATAGTCTAAGATCCCGCTTATGGCTGAGCTTCACTCATCTGCTTACTAAATGAAAAATATTATTTAGCAATCTTAATACAAGAATAAACACATTGTGAATGGCTTGCCTGACAAAATTAAGTCAAGTCTTACTTTTATGAACATCGATGTGTTGAAAATTTCCATCCTCAATAAAGGTTTGGACGTTCGATTCAAAATGAAGTATCGTTGTAATTTGTAATAGGTTTTTACGTGAATATTGAACCAATACGGACTTTAAAGTACTCTTAGAAGAAAGAAGAAGAGGCATTTACCCTATAGTTGTTCAAGGAAGCAAGTTTAAAAGCAGCTTACTTTTTTACCGTATTTTGTGACTTTCTTTCTAATTTTTTCTCATATTGCCAGTTCAGCATTTTTATGAAACTGTAATTATTTGAAGATTAGTAGTATTCTAGTGCATATTCATCAGTCGTCTGACGTTAAAAAATTTAACAAACACTTTTCCAAATCTCATTAGATTTGGAAAAGTGTATGTTCAAATTATGAACGTGCTCGAACTTGCCTCGATGCAGAATTTCAATATCTACGTTGACCCAGTTCTTACTCCAGTGCCATCTTGAAATAGAGATATACAGGGTTATTTGTAAAACACCAACAACCTCGCAGGAGTAGATTACTAACATCAATACTCAATACTCAATACTCAATACTTTATTGCATTCCATAATGTATACAAGGCTGGTAGGTAAATTATAGAGAAACAATTATGGACCCTGTCGGGCACAGCAAGTTAGTTTTTAGAGGAGAGGATGAAGCGCTTTTTGTTTAAAAACATAATAATATTGAAATTATAATATTGAAATTAAGGAGTAAATCTTATATTTAGATATTTAAGTAGATATTATTTATGAGTAGATTTATATTAATTTTGTTTATTATTAATATTTCTATATTTATTTATTTATTTATATATTTATTTATTTATTATTAATAGATATTTTCTAAATTATAAATTAGGTAATTATTTTATATATTTATTTATATATTAGCTGTAATTTATTATTAACTAAATAGTAAGTAATTAAAGATATTGCACGGTAGATAAGGTAAATAGATGTATTAGGTACTACTTGGTTATTCTAATTATCTTCGTTTCTCTAGGAGGAATTTATCTTTGAAGTATTCGTCAATTGTGTAGTAGGTTTTATCTAAGAGAAATCGTTTTAGTTTATTTATAAATATATTGTTTGTTTCTGTGTTTTTTATGTGTTCAGGTAATTTATTGTAGATTTTTATTGACGTGACAAACGCACTAGAGGAGTGCATTTTTAATCGTGAAGTTGGCAGGTTGAGTCTATTTCCATGTCTAAGTTTGATTTCTGTTTGTATGTCTTTTCTTTTGCTGTAGAATTGTGGGTACTTCCTTACAAATTTGCAAATTTCAAATATATAGAGACAGGGTAGTGTTAGGATGTTTAGTTCTTTGAAGTGTGGTTTACATGAGTCGGTGTCTTCTATGTTAACCAATGTTCTTATAAGTTTCTTCTGTATTGTAAATAGCGAAGGTGCGTCTGTACTGTTACCCCATAATATTATTCCGTATTTAAGCCAAGCGAACGCGTACGCATAGTATGTTACTATTGCTGTTTTGAGATCTGTAGTTTTCTTTATTTCTCTGAGGGCATATGCAAATTTAGATAGCTTTGTTTTTACTTTCTGTATGTGTGGTTTCCAGTCTATGTGTGTATCTATGTCCAGGCCTAAAAGGGTGAATTTATTAACTATTTCTAACTTGGATCCTTTGTATTTAAAATTTATATTTATTGGGGTTTTTTGTCGCGGGTGGAAAGTGACTATTTTTGTCTTACTAAAGTTAATTTCTAGGTTATGTTCGTTCATCCAGTATGTTGTGGTATCAAGTATAGATGTTAGTGTTTGGTTCAGGTTTTGGTTATTTTTACATGATGTTAAAATAGAGACGTCATCGGCAAACAATACGCACGTTTCATTTATGTGGTTAGGGAGATCATAAACAACAACATTTGTTCTACGGCTTTTCCGAAAACAAACAAAAAAAATTCAACTCTCCATACTTATGTCCGAACAGCTGATCGAGTTTTGTATGAAAAGTCGTTTTTTTTTTGTCTGTTTTCGGTGTTAGTAATTTACTCCTGCGAGGTTGTTGGTGTTTTACAAATAACCCTGTATATCGACAAAATCATATTAATGATTTGACATAGAACATTTTGTTTTAGTGACATATCGAAGGCGGACGTCATTCAGTGTGACTTTCAAGGCTGTGTGAGGAGGAAAACAATTTTAAAAGAAGGCAGAAAAATTTCATTATCTTCGTGGCAGCGGTACTGGCTTCAGCTTTCTGGCAACATCCTGGTGTTCTATGCGTCGAAATCTTTCAAAGGGTAAGTGTCAATGCTAAGTGAGATCTTTGAGACGTTATTTATCTTTTAGACGTTTGATATAATGGATAGTTGATACCTGAAATTCACATTTGAGACAAAGCAAGAATTATGCGTCACAAGTTCAAGTTCCGCAACATTTACGTCAATTAGTGTCACATGCAGCAGGCATCGTGTGTGGCCGACACATGTCTGTAGTCGGGTGGACAGCTATTTGAAATTTCATTAGCATGCTAAGGAAATTACCAAGCGCTGTCAAAGACATACGTGCATGGCATGGACACTCGATGACATTTTATCGTTCATATTGCTATTGTATATCGAGTGCCCGTAAATACAGGATCGTTTTCACAAATGGATTACATGACAAATAACAAACAAAAAAGGTAATTGAGTTTACCAGAGCCTGTGACATACAAGCCTAAACGGACACATACGAAGAACTAAATACAACGTTGATATCCGTTTATAACTTAATTATTCAAAATAGAAGTACGTAAATGGGTGTCGTGTCTAACTTATGCTCCACGTTAGTTAAATATTGCCGAAATGAAACTTGGTTGCATAGTTTAGAGCTGCGGAAACGAACTTCGTAATTAATGAAACTTCAACTCGTGTATGTCAGATGTCAAATAAATGAAAGTCTTGAGTAATTTTCTCCTTTTCCGAGATACGAGGGCGGGTCAATAAGTCCGTGACTTTTGGAATAAAACACAGATTTTTTGATAAAAAAATAATTTTATTTTTCAACGTAGTCTCCCTTGAGCTCTATACACTTTGTCCAACGCTTCTCCAATTTTTTTATCCCTTCCAAAAAAAATGATTTGTCGAGGTCCTCAAAATAGGCCTTTGTTTGCGAGATGACTTCATCATTGGAGTCAAATCTTTTTCCACCAAGCCATTTCTTCAGGTTTGGGAACAAGAAGTAGTCGCTCGGAGCCAAATCTGGAGAATAGGGCGGATGAGGGAGCAATTCATAGCCCAATTCATGGATTTTTGCCATGGCAACTGCACATGTGTGCACCCTTGCATTGTCTTGGTGGAAAAGAACTTTTTTCTTGGCCAAATGAGGTCGGTTTTTTTTCAAATCGTCATTGAATCGGTCCAATAAGTTGGCATAATATTCCCCATTGATTGTTCTTCCCTTTTGAAGGTAGTCAATGTGGATTATCCCGCGTGCATCCCAAAAAACAGTCGCCATAACTTTATTGGCTGACAAACCCACCTTGGCCTTCTTTGGCGCCGATTCACCCTTAGAAACCCACTGTTTTGACTGTTGTTTGGTTTCTGGTGTGTTGTGATGGATCCATGTTTCGTCCACGGTTACAAAACGGCGCAAAAACTCCTCCATATTGCGATTAAACAACGCCAAAGCTTCCTGTGAAGTTGTTACACGATTGCGTTTGTGGTCGACTGTGAGCAAACGCGGCACCCATCTTGCGGAAAGCTTTCTCATGCCCAAGTGATCATTCAAAATTGAAACCACTGAGCCATGCGAGATCCCTACGGCTTCCACAATCTCTCGCACTTTCAATCTTCGGTCGGTCAACACCATATCGTGAATTTTTTCGATTGTTTCGGGTGTAGAGACCTCAACTGGGCGTCCAGGACGTTCGGCATCTTCAGTGCTTGTACGGCCACAACGAAATTCAGTAAACCACTTTTTTACCATTGAAATCGATGGTGCAGAGTCCCCATAGTATTTATCAAGCTTAGCCTTGGTCTCGGTAATGGTTTTTTTTCGCAAGAAATAATGCTTAATAAGCACACGAAATTCACTTTTTTCCATTTTCTCCTCAAATTAGTGGGTAGTCTGATAAAAATAGCTGTCAAACACAAACTAACTGACGCAGCAAGTTTAAATTTTGACAGGAGTCAACTGACAGATGCCTGTTGACAGGAGCAGTGTTGCTGTTTCAGTAAAGAGGTCAGAAATTCAAAAAGTCACGGACTTATTGACCCGCCCTCGTAGATTACTTAAGATCACGAAATCGAATATGACTTATATAAATCGGGCTGTAAATAGAAGAAATGGCTTTAGAAGAATACACACATACAATACTAGAGGAAACCACCTGCGATGAGGAGTTTTCTAAACCGTCCGTACAAAGTTGAAAGGTCTCAGCGTCTGTACGTGTGTGACCCATCACCCGCACAGCGATTTTGCAAAACGGCATAAATGAGTCGAAATGATATCATAAGAAAGCTTTTAAAATTAATCCTCTGAAAACCTACAAATAGGTTATGCTGATTTCTTTATGATTGTATCTTCATTTGCCTATAAGCACTGGCTGTCTGCCCACAGGACAAACAGGAGTGATTTCCGGGAAGAGAAATGCAAGGTGCTGTGTTTGACCGGCTGGTTCGCCAAGATAGCAGACGGAGACAGCGCCGACGCGTTCCAGCTGATCAACCACCATTCTGGCACGCTCTACAAGTTCAAGTAAGTAACTTATATTAAACATAACATAACGTCTTTTACACTCACGTTTCGCCAGTTTTGTTAATCTCCATGTAATAGGGGGCGAGCCTATTGCCACCAAACGGGAACAAATCTAGACTCCGATCTACTAGTTACAATAAATAATAACGCCTTGCAGTAGGTCAATGCAAGCATTTCCGCGACAGAAGCCTAAGGAGTTGCAGGGTTAAGGGGCAGAGCTAAAATCACAAATTGCAATACTGCAGATAGAGATACTAATTAATAAAATTAATGGTCAAATGATAAACTCGTTATTCTACAGACCTTACCAGTACGTTCAGTACGTTAAGGCTCCTATGCACCTGTAGGTGGTGCAGACAAGTTCTCCGCATACACAATTAGGACAAAATGTTGCCAATAAAACGTTCATTTAAATTTTCTCTACTCTTCCACTTTTCGCAATCTAGGGCTATTTGCGACCAATTTAGATCGAAGAGGTCGCCTGCCTTTTAAAGGGTAGTAAGTTTTACGGCAGATGTATCCAGTCTGATTCCACTTTACCCTGGCAGCTTTCCGAGTATCGTTGGCTATTTTTATGATGGAACGGATAGTAGTATTCCTAATTCTAACCCTGACCCGAAATCTTTAGATAACCGGAATGCAATCCATTACTTTCTGGCAAACTTTTGCTGAATTGTCAAAGACAATAATAAGGTCAGCATGACAAAAATTGACACGTCGACGAGTCTTCTCTTGAGGGGTTCGTCGTTACTAACACGAACTACCAGGACAGTCCCAAAAAAACTCGACCTGACAAAAAAAAGATAAATTCTCGTAAAGAATGAATTTATTTGTCTACAAAGTCCCCTTTTTATCTAGATACAGTTTTTCAATCAACGAGCTCAATCGCAAAATAACCATCAACCGCAAGCTGCATGAAGTGGTTCATTGTTGGTAAATCTTTTAACAGCAAGCCTGTTATTCAAGTTCGAAAACAGACCGAGCTGGCTAAATCTGACGAATAGGGCGCATGGGGAATTCAAACTTTTATTAATTGATTCTGGCTATCGTTATGGCAGATTTATGAACTGGTGAAGCAGCAGTGTCTTGTTGAAACAATATTTTTTTTTCGCGTAATGCGTCCTTTTACTCTTGATTTCGTCACAAAGAGTTTGCATAATACTCGTCGTCGATTGTTCTACCTTTCTAAAGATAATTAATGAAAAATATACCACGCGTATCCCTAAAACTGACGTCACGTCCTTGCCTGAAGGTGGAGTGGCCTTTGCCCTCCTCGGAGCCGCCTGTCCCCTATTGGTTCATTGTTTTGACTGGTCTTTTTTCAATGGTGTGGTGGACCCATGTTTCGTCCATGGTTATGAATTGACGCAAAACCTCGACTTTATTGAACTAAAACTCTGCCAAACACTCGACTCAAAAATCTTCATGACGCTTCTTTTGTTCTATTTTGAGGTATTGCGGCACCTTTCCTGTTCACAGATTTTATCATGTCCAAATTTTCAGCCAAGATGAGATGTGCAACACTTTTTGAAAAGCCTACCATGTCTGCTAGATCTCGCACTTTCAATGAATTGAATGCTATATTTTTTTAAGTTTACATTTTCTAGTCCACCTCATTGGGTCGACCACTGCAATGTTCATGTTGGCCTCATTTAAACTCGGCCGCCCACACAATAGAACCTATTACGTCTTTGATATTGGTTGGACAGATGACTTTCAAATCTAAAGTTTTGTATTAGCTAACAGTGACCAATTTTTCCCGTGTGAAATTGAAATTCAGTGACAGCTTACATTATTTGATGGGCACAAAACGAATAATAAATCAATATATAGGTGCCATAGTCTAGATTTTTAACCCCCGACCAAAAAAGAGGTATGTTATAAGTTTGTATTGAAGTGTGTACGCATCTGTGTCAATAACTTCCTCAGGTCAGAGTTTCTGTCACTTGTCCATGATATTACAAAAGTATGATAACTTTGACCTGATGCGCAAGCAAGCTCGCCCTGGGCGTCGGGGGTCACGTGGTGGCTCCCGGCCAGCGTAGGCGCGGGCCTGTGGACGGCGAGTTATGGGCTAGCTCGCCGTCCGGCCGTCTTATGACGACAGGCCGTGTCGACGGCGCGTTCGTGTTCCACGTGCGCCTCAAAAAGACGCCAGCAAATAAGTAGGGGTCCGCAAGGGCCGATACCTGCCAGGGCTATTCGAAAGAGATACCGTGGCCCTGGAACACAAAGGGCAAAGAAGGAACTGGATGGGTTGGACTTGTACTGACTAATCAGTACAAGTCTGACACTCCACTCTGTCATATGAAGATTTGCCATCCGAAAAAAAAAAAAAAATGCGCAAGCAAGATACTCAACCCGCCAGAAGAACTCTTAAACGGTGTACGGCATCTAGCTTGTGTTTACGCTCATACGATGCGTTTTGACGAGCGCGTGCTAATACAAGCTGGGCGGTTAGGGTCATAATCTACAAGTTACTCTAAATGTAAACATTTAAAGTTCAAGACTTAGTACAAACTTAAAGTGTTGAAGTACTGCTTCTCAGTCTTGGCAATTCTGCCAAAGCCGATCTGTCATGAGGACTAATAAACACCTTTCTTTGATAGAGTCGATGGTAGCGTGTCTTACCAGTAATATAAGTTTTAAAAAGATGTAATATGAATTGAATAACTTTCTGTGCGTATCTCATCTGTACTAAGCCTTCTACTTAGCGGTCCCCCGACGCCACGACGACGCTTGAATTAAAATATTCTACTTATAATGAACGTAAAGGGACAATATTTAGTTTTTTTTTTTTTTTAATTTCTAGAGATTTTTTGTGTCGGGGGTTTCTTTAAATTTATAATCTATTTTTTTAGTAGAAGGTTGATATGCATTTCATCGACAACAATGAAGAAATAACACCGGTCACACTATTACGCCACAATATAAATTTGTCGAATTTCAAGTTATTCATATGCGACAAAAAAATTACTCTAAAGTAACAAAAAAGATGCGAGAGCCGAAATTTACTTTTTTCCACGCCTCTAAAACATATATATACAATAAAAAAGCCCCATAAAAATCCAACCACAATAAACCCCGTTCCATCTTTTGAGGATGTTTTTTCCAAATGCACTCGGCTATAAGTGAAAGCTCACAAATGTATGTGGTCTAATAACAATAATGCGGTAACTCCTATTTCCCTTTCACGTCTTAACGGCTACAAAGATTTCGTTTAGCACAAACGTGTCTAGACCATGACCTGGTTTACGACATGGGGTATCTTGGTAGTATGTTCTCGTAGGATATTTTCCGACCTTAACGGGAAAGAAACCGCGGTCTAATCATATACTAAATTAGCAATATATGTATTTGTAATCACGTTCTCGAAAACGGCTCTAATGATTTCGATGAAAGTTGCAATGTGTCCCCCCCCCCCCCCCCCCCCCTATAATGCACCTTACGGGGGTGAAATATAGACCCAGCTAGGTGTCATATCTGGGGAAATTCGTTTTATCTATTTTCACCCGAGCAGAGCTCGGTCGCCCAGGTACTATTAATAAAGCGAATAAAAAGATTTCAAGTTCTTAATAGAACTTTTTTGTTCTAGGGCCGCTTCAGAGTCCGCAGCGAGGATGTGGGTGAGGGTGATAGAAGACGTCACAACTAAAAAGCCTTTACCGGCCAATCTCATGTCCTTCGAATAAGTGATGTATCTACTCGCAAGCTATTTGGTGATTATATCTCGCCATCACATTATTCAAGTATCGTATTAATGTACCTACGTAAGCAACTACGCCTCTTATGAACAAGTTATAATTTAGTTGTTAAAGCTAATTATGTAATAATTTTTGTACTCATCCGAATATGACGCAATTTAGTGTAATCATAATTCTATTGATGTTTGTCAGACATTCTAGAGTTCCGTACTTTCGTAGCTAGTTACGACGTGTCCAACTTTTGTCCGTCCGTCAGTGAGCTCAGTTTCAGTTCGAACAGAATGCGACTGACTTCTTTCCAAAAGGCTTCAGTGAACGCTGGAAAGTATTTAACAACTTTTGAACGTCTCTTTGGTCCAATCTTTTGGAGTAAAGGGCTGATTGGATGGTCCATATGATAGATTAAAAAAGCATTTCAAAATAAATGGAATATTGGGCACAAACTGCTTAAATTGCACAGCCATTAAAGTTACAAAAATTTTGTTTTGAAAATTATTAAATATACGGAACTTTATAGTGATGACGTTTTCAATTGAAATGTGGTTTAAAAGCTTTTTTACTATTTCTGTCGGTTTACAATGTAATGCTTTACATATTTACGATGCAAGTGCGTTATATTCACCCGTCAGGTTAAAAAAACGACTGTACCAAGCTACTGTTGGTTTTTTACTTTTTCAAACATTTGGTATGTTACGCTTTTGGGAGATTTGTACACATATATAAAGTTTTGAAGTTTATCGGGCAGCCAAATTATTGTTATTTTCGTATTCAGTTCAACGAAATGCAGTTGTTGTTCTAGCAATTTAAACTATTATGGGACTCGTTTAGCAAAGAAACATATCATATAATATTATGATACATACAATATTTTTTTGGATAACTATAAAATGTTTATTTGTGTAAAATTTTGTCGTTTATTTATGAATTGAAAAAATATGATGCTGTTTTAGGTAGCTAGATAGCTTTTCCCACATTTTGTAAATGGTTTTTATTAAGATAATCATATAATACAAACACATTTAAAGATATGTTATACTCTAAAAAAAATACTCTGAAGCTGATAAGTTATTTTGCGAAAAACATTCTTTATTACATGAACAAATAAATATTATGATATTGCTTGAGGCTATTTACTTGCCAATTAGCTTATCCTTACTAAATTATTATTAATAAGAATTTCTTGCCAGTACGGGCGCTCAATTTTGTAACTTCGAATCGTCGCTCAATTGTTGGGAGCTTTCACAGAATACACAGAAACAAAACTGAAAACTAACGGAGAAAGTAAGTCCGTTTGCGAAACTTCTTCCATTCGCGCTTGTGTATACGATTTTTATTTGGCAGTTAGTGTTTAATGCTGAAAAAAGTATAAATCTGTTGTAACATCAGACTTTCAATGGAAGACTAAAATATTGTAGCGTCGCTTTTAAAATACACCAAACATTAGTTTCTTGTACTCACTAATACGTGTTGCTCAAATGATTGTTCGCGTTCAAGTGAAAGCAGCCTTTAGTTACAGCCGGCCACATAAGTGACTTCGACTTATTTGTGAAGGGAGATAAGATTTAGGAATGTTACGAAACTTGTTAGATAATATGTATCTACGTACAGTCGATCACATGTTTGTCGGTTATTGTACAATTATCATACACGTAAATGTTGTTAAAGTGCTAACGTTTTTTATCGCGTTCACTCAAACTTATGTTTAGCTTGGTGCTATTACGTAGAGATTAGTTCGTAACGATGACTATCCCCGACTGTACACTTTGTAATTGAACCCGTAATTTAGACACATTTTGACAATCAATATCAGTACCTAATATTTTAATATATTATATTAATGTGCAGATTTTTAATAAAACGTTAAAACAAAACGCTTTCTCTGTATAGATTTTCACATAAGCACATATTTACGTACAAAATTATTAAACTAACCATAACAAAAATTAATATTTTATTATGAAAATATAAACAAGTAAGTAATGAGTTTAATAGAAGTTAATATAGGAAAATAGACATTGTGCCATTATTATCAAATAAAACGTTTTAAACTTTCTAATCACAAAGTATCAGACAAAATATTCAGTCGGATACATTTTTTCAAGTAAATATAAAACTATTCCCAGTAAAAAACTTATTGTATGAACTTTGTACGTATCATTCACAAGAACAAATTCTAACTTGTATTGCACAGAAGATCCTTTACTTTCACATCACCGTGTGGTTATCATCCGCGTATCGACATTATGTTACGTTGTCACACCTCATTGAGTTATTGTCTTCTTTCTTGATTGTCTGTGGCACTCGCGAGCTTCTGTCGTTGAACCGTCGCTCGCTCTTGACAAATTATGGTACAATACAATTGAAATAGAATTCTTATTATACACCTCAAGTACATCATTGTACCTAAAAATATTTCACTAGTTTTCAATAAACAAAAATGTACACTGCTTTTGTAATGTTTCTATTTTTTTTTAAATTCGAAATCCCAATTTTCGCGAACTGTTACGTTTGTACTACAAAACTACAATTAAAACTCCGGCCTACCGAAACCTAGTCATCAACCGTTAGTAGCTGAAACATTCTCACTCTAATCTAAGCATATAAATATGTTATAAACACTGAAATCTAGATCCTACATTACTGATATTAATTAGTTAATTTCTAGTTATGTACTCTGTGTGATAATGATAACTCATCTGCCTTACTTACCCGCTTGTGAGTCGTGTTAATAAACTTGATTACTAAGAATTGGTTCAGAATATGCAGCGTATTGATCTGTACCCTCACAGTATTATCTCAATACTAGCTGTTGACCGCGACCTTCATTCGCGTGAAATTTTATAGCCTATAACCTTTCTCGATAAATGGACTATTTAACACTAAAATAATTTTTCAAATCGAACCAGTAGTTCCTGAGATTAGCGCGTTCAACCAAACAAACTCTTCAGCTTTATAATATTAGTATAAATAAATATAAAAATCGCGTGTCACTGTGTCCGTAACCGCTATTCTTATATTCAATGAAATTTGTGAATTAGAACGGTTGGGGCTACAGCTTGAAAGACAGGATAGTTTTGGACTTGAAAGATGGCGCCGTGCGACTCAGGGTCGGTTCAATAGTTTAAATGTATAAGAGCGCTTATGCTGTGGGTACACTCTTCTTTTCTCTCCTAAAATGTAGAGTCGAAAATGGGTTAAATTATTCACGGGTGATTCTTAAGTTATTTTGTACAAAAAAAAAATTCCCTTTCGCTACTAATATGGCGAGGATGCAGATCAACACCTTGTTTATTCGTAACAGGATCCAGATTCGAAAAGACAATTATTAATACACTAGTCGAATAAATCCATATCACTGAATCTCGTAACAAACTCTTTTATGTTCCTGTTTCCATTCACTCACTTTCGGGAGTTAGTGAACCTTGTCCTATATTAATGAATTTAGTCTTTGGTGCCTAGGATGTGAAAACAATAAGCAATAATTAAATTCTAGCATAACTGTTACAATAGTAAACAATGTTCTAGAATGTTGTTATACTCTATGTTAACACTCTGTTTTGTACCTATGCAATATGTCATTAAGAGCGTTAACGTCTTACGGCATTTCATACAATCTTTTAAGTGATTTTGTTTCGAAATGACTGAACCGATTTTAATGAAACTTCGTACACGTAAGCAGGATACTTAAGTCTAAAGATTTGACAGAGAACTTTTCGAAAAACAGTGTTACAGCTAAATTAGACCGATTTTAGATTTTCCATAGAAACAGAAATATTCAATTATCATTTTTTTAAAAGGCATTTCGAAAAGTTCTATGAAATGCCGTAAGACGTTAACGCTCTTAATAAGTAGAAAAAAAAACAGAATTATATAAATACAACCAGTACTTTCTCATTATGCGTACTCGTTAAAGCGTATAAATAATTGTGTGATGTCTTCGTGCATTTTGTTGTTTTCTGTTTGCAAGTAGCAGTTCGCCTTTTTGTATACCGCGCGTTGGCAATGCTTTAAGTTTAATGGGTCTGTGTAAATAGGTCGCCTCTCTGCAATCAACACGGCGTGGCGCTTGGGCCACTGTGTACACTGTCTATACAGAAGGTCCATACAACGAGCGCACTCATATGCAAACTCTGACTCGTACGTAAAGTCACAAGCACCAATATGTAACTTTTAATAATGATCTCCTATTGTGTTCATTGTAATTTCATGTTGTTATTATAGAACTTATAATACAATTCATTTATTTCAGATAATTGATACCAAGTTAAATTTAATTTCAATATACATAATTATATTAGTTCAAAATAAATATTAGTTTAGTATCTTATAGTGATCCCGTAACCGCCAGATTAGCCATTATGAAATTAGCTATTGTGATAAGATTGTCGTGGTTGACTTTGGCAGGTAACAAAGTTGCTAAGTCTGGCTGCTGTCTGGAGGAGGAGAATTAGCATGATGTTTCACCTCCTTCATTGCCAGACACTTTGAATGGTGGCTACCCCACGCCAGACATAAAATAATGCTAAGTTGTAATTAAACCTACGTTATTTTATAACATTTGAATTTTATAAATGTCACTTGGGCAACTATATGAAGCTGTTTCCCAACCCGCCAGAGAGTTTTGCTGGTTCCATCCCACTGCCAGGCAGTCCTAAGTCACCTGTATTTGCTGGTCTATTTTATTTTGTGTATTCAGTTCTAGCGACCCGCCCCGGCTTCGCACGGGTGCAATATACATATAAACCTTCCTCTTGAATCACTCTATCTATTAAAAAAAACCGCATCAAAATCCGTTGCGTAGTTTTAAAGATCTAAGCATACATAGGGACAGACAGACAGCGGGAAGCGACTTTGTTTTATACCATGTAGTTATTAGTAGGTGTGTAAACTAAATAGCTTCGGTTCAGTTCCTAATTGTCATTATTATGGTTTCTGAGAAATTGGCGTCAAGATGTTTGTAATATAGGTAGTGATATTTTATAAAATAAAAAATTTAAATTACAATTTATCATGCTTTAATGGTGGGGTGTTGCCACCACACAAAGTGTCTGGCAGTGGAGAAGGTGAACCATCATATTACCCCTTGTATAATATCAAAAAAATAAACTTTGTAAGTAGTAAGACGAAACTTATCAGCAATTCAGCACACCTTTGTTACCTAATACCTGCCAAAGCCATCACGAACATCTTTTCACGGTAGCGTATCGTCCTTACCTGTAGTAAGGTACTTCCGCCGAAAAAGTTTCAGCTTTTATAAAATGACGTAGTTCTGGCGGTTGCGGGATCTCTATTAAATTCCAAACTAATATTAATTTTAAACTAACGCGTTTTGACGCGAAGCAAATGCAAGCACATTTGCGACTGGCATTCGTCTAAATAAGATTTAGACTTATGCCAGCCGCAGATGTGCGTTTTCGCTCGTTGGATGAATCTGAACTTCTGTATATTTATATTTAGTGGCTGTGTCACGATATAGTAGCCGCTGCGTTACAACCGTGCGCTGGCCCACAATACGCACGCTAAACGTTTCATGTGACCCGACTAACGCCACCAGAGTACTCGAATGTCTATGTATGTAAGTCATTAAGTTATACCTACTTAGTTTCAAATATCATACGTGAAGTTAAAATATCTGCGGCATAGTAAGGATCGAGCACTAACTTTTCTTCGAATATTAATTAATGCACAATGTTAATCAATATTTTGTATCGAAATGCAAAATGTTTTTCTTATTATTACCAAAGCTACGTAAATCTATCTTTTGTATTGTAGTTTAAGTATAGTTATAGTGAGGCTATGATATTTGACTGAAACTGAAAGTGTGAACCATTTTTTTTCTGACAAGATTGTATGTTCTTTTACCTAAAATATCTATGAGGAAGGTAGTGTACCTCCATTTTCTTCATAGATGATGGTGATTTTTCTGGAACTGCTACTGTAATTTGTTTGTGTTGCGTAACCTGCACTATATGCACGATTGTTCTCATATCTGGATTACAATCTCTTTATATAATTTTTTTGCTATTTCTACTCGAGGAACGAATATCATTGTAATTAAGCTTTGTACGACATTATTCTTAAGTGTATTTACTAGCACTTGTGTGCTCTTGTGTTCAATAAAATTCCTATGAAATTTAAATATTGTTTTGTTTTCTTCAACAGTACCTACTAAAGTTTGTAAAGGAAAAACAGATCTGCCTAGGTCGGGAGGCGCCAGGCACTGGTCTGACGTTAGCGCCGAGTGACATTGTGCGCAGGTCGATCGCACTGTGAAAAAAGCATTCCGATGGGCTGCGAACACATTCTCTGTTATGTGCTGACTGCGCGATGACTCTTTTTAATGTCCCTGCGCACCCCTTGAATTCGCCACTTCTACGCAGGCGCAACTCCTTCAGAGCGGCAAACATGTTTGGCAAGGACTCTGATGCTATTCACATTTCCTTGCTTACATAGGTGGGCCAACTCATCCATGAAATGGAAGATTTTGTAACTTATTTTATAAGTCATAAGGCCGATTTTTGATAACTTTTCTTTGTCTCACGAAGGTTCTCGTCACTCATTTTTACATCACATAAAAGTTAGTTAAACCACAGAACACCAACAAAATGATGTATTTTATGTATGAAATTTTATCTGGTTTACTGTATATCATACTTACTAATGGCTAATGCATGACCGTTTGCAACTCCTCCGTGATGCATACAAATGATGCCGTGTACTAGCGTAGTGAGAGAGGGTGTGTTCGCTCCTGCATTGCGACGATGCCACCACGCGGTATCGCCCTGTTCAAAGGTTTGCTATAAATTAATTTCAAGTCGCCTATATCGTAAGCTGAGTTTTGAAACTGCTGATAAAAATCGGCCTATTTTCGCTTGAATGGTGAAGGCATCGGTTAAGGCATTATGTTGGAGTGCGAGAGGGAATGCGCGCGCACCGCCCTCCGCACTGTACGAGACGCTACAGTCGTGTGACAGTTGCCCCGCTTGCCACAAGCGGGTGAAGCGACCCTAAGTTCTGTGAACGATCTTACAGGGTGCCGGGTGCGCGCGAAAATCAACTTTAAATACAGAAGTCCGCGGAACACATCGAGCACACTATGCGAGATACGTAAAAAAGTAAGTTTTTAATACTTCTGAGGTAGTTTAAAAAGTTTACAAAACTATACCCACTGTTGTCGTGACTTTTACTCCGCGTGTGATTTAAACTCTTGTCAAAGTGATGTTATTGTTTTAAGGTTTTCAAATAAAGTTCTTTGCTTGGGCCCTTTCTTAAAAAATATGCTGAATAGCATTCACAGTGTCTGCATACCGTATGCCGACGCTAATGTTATTTCTATGTACACATTCTGCAGTGTCGTGGTTGGCTTCAATCGATGAAAAATTCGGCTTGGTCTCGAAAATTTGGGTGAAAATACGCTTGCGTGTTTTGTTCCCTTTGGGCAGGGCTTTTGCGCCTTCTTGGTTTACCATTCTATTGATCCAATATTAGAGCCTAAATCGTCAGAACATATATATATTTTTTTTTAAATCTGATTTAGTATTAAATAATACTAAATGTGAGCCGTTGTTTTTTTATTAGCACAAAATTAATTGTAATTATGTAATGGACGGGAATACATATATTATTTAAATAAATATGCTATATGCCGTAGTGAAGTAAGCAAATCTCACGAGTTGATTTAATTTATATAGCTAGCTAGCCTTTATTCAAAACTATCATAGGTAAGTAGGTAGGTACTCCTCCGTCCTTAGTAGTTCAAGCAAGACACAGTGAAGTCACATTTCTTACGCAAGTCGTTACGCCATTTGTTTGCCTCCTTACACAGTTACGCACCATGATCCATAATTCGGCAAGAAAGGGACGGAGATGTCCACGGTGTCATCAAGGGGGAATCATTCATGAAAGTGTATCTACGGTGCCTGTCGATAAAAGACGAGCATTTTACGTTCCTAAACAGTAGAAGCGTACAATAGGAGAATTGGGACAACCGGGTAGAAACTATCGCGGTGGTAAAGTATAGCTGACCTAGTAATTGCTTTACCACCCTAAGGTTGAATGTCATTTGCGCGTTATAAAACGACAAGGTCTATTTGCCTGAGTAGGTACAATTTCAACCTTATTGTTGTTACTAGTGGTAAAGCGATTATAAAGTCGGTATGCTTATCAACATGATGTGGGAGCAGGGAATTATATCAACCGAATGAAGTACAAATACTGTCTAATAGCTTATATCTACAGGGATAATTATTATAGAAATGTAGGTACATCTATACGTAACGAAAGAATTAGGTAGGTACTGGCCCTACCTAATTCTTTCGTTAACTAAAATACTGCTGCAGCAGGCTGTGAAAATGCACTTGAAGTCAGGCAAGATGTGCGTTTTCCCAGAGCATAGAATGGTGCAAGAACTGTGGGAGAAGTTCCTAGAACTCTTGTTTCAGTGGCACTGATTCTGAAAATTAGGTCATATTACAATTCCAAAATGGCGGCCATGGTAAAGAAACACCGCGTCCGTTTTCCCGAAGGGATAAGTAGGTACCTACGCATGGTGAGGTGTGTTACATAAATCTACTTTTTGTCCGTTCTGTTTAAATCCTATTTATATGAATCTAAGTACCTAACTGGTGGCAAACGCACTAATAGGGCACTACTGTGAAGTTCCTAAACAATGCTTGAGCTGGGTATCGAACTCAACAATACAATTTAATTTCATGAGAGGTAGGTACACACTGTTGCAGTTTGGTTAACCCTAAGACTAAATTACATGAGAGAACGTAATATATAATAACTATCTATTTACAAAGCTTGAAAAACAACGCAAACAACCTCAAATCGGCAGTCGTTCTATTTTCCGTCTCATTTTCAACAAACTCATAAGATATGCATAAGCCAGACGATAGATACACTACTCAGAAAAATGCTAGGTTGCATTTTTCCGAGTAGTGTAAAATCTGGCTCTATTAATTACTGAAGTTTTTATGACTACGTCTGCCTTTTGTAGTAGGTATAGACTATGAAAGTAAAAATTTCCGCTAGCGGAACAAAACGAGAGTGGCAAGGTTGTCCATGAAAGAAGTCGAGGGAACAGCTGGTATACGAGTTAACAGTTACTTATACGGGATGGACGGAACACCGAAGCAAAAACGGTTACCACGTATTCGGTACATCATACTGAACCCCACACAGAAACTTTTCATTGGTTATTAAAAAAAAAAAGCTGTTTCCTACAAAAGTGTAATACCTACACGGCCAAAATGTATGGAACAGCTGTTTTTTTTTTTTAATAAATAAAAATACCGATGTAAAATTTCTATGTGGGGGGTTCAGAATGATGTACTGGATACGTGGTACCTAACCGTTTTCGCGTCGGAGGCCTTTCCACCCCGTATACCTACCCAAAATTAAAAAGCAAAGGTCGGCCAGAGTTTTGAAGACTCAGCGATTTACGTTCTAGATCTATCACGAAAGCCATGCTTTCGAAATAAAGATCACAATGCAGCTCCTTCGTTAAAATTTGTTATGACAGACATCCAGAAATACATAGCTTTGTAGAAAAAACTAACAACAAGGGTTTCCGTGAATGTCGCCTCAGAGAGCAGGAACACTAACTTTTTATTTATTTTGGTATGTCATAGTGAGATGAGAACCAAGCAAAGTGTAGCCACACAGTAAAATGTACACGTAATAATGCTTTGAGAACGACTTTGTCATTGTGGTGGTCTGCCGTCATGCCAAGAATACGCGTGCAACGACTATGACGCGAATAAAAGTAGGTAGAGCCGCCACTATATTATTTATGCACACTCATTGGAATGTTCACCCGTGCTCGTTGAGAGACAAATCGAAATATTTTTAAGCGAGCATGACAATTAAATTTGATCCAAACAAAAAACAAACAGGGCAAGCTAAATAAAACCGTTTAAATGTAAAATATCTACGGCACATACCGGGAACCGCCGCGTTAATAAAACTTATCAGAGAATTACAACGTTTCATAAATACGAATAATAATAAAAACTGTTTTGTTTACTTTTATTGTTTTGTTTACCTTTCTTTGTAAAAATATTAAAAAATGTATTAGATAAGAGAAAGAATGAATAAAGGATTTAAATAAAATATTTCATAAATAAGTTTAAAATTATGCTCGACCTACTTTTTCCACGCTTTCCGTAAAAGTATTCACTTTTAGAGTTCCGTACCCGAAGGGTAACCGACGGGACTCTAGTACTAAGCCTCCGCTGTCCGTCCGTCCGTCTGTCTGTCAGCGGTCTGTATCTGTTGATCCGTAATAGGTAGACAGTTGAAATTTTCACAAAATGTGTATTTCTGTTGCTGATATAACAACAAATAATAAAAACAAATTAAAAAATTAAAGGGGGCTCCCTTACAACGATGGTACGGAATCCTTCATGCGCGAGTCCGACTTGCACTTGGCCGGTTTTTTTAATATTATATCTATTAAATTGCTATACCTACTGAGCGTAGATCTGTTTTCGTAACTGAAACAATAACAGCTCAGATTTTAATACAGCCGACAAACCAATTAAAAAAAAAACTGAAATGATCTGCAAAACTATCCATTCTAATAATACATTTAAAATTATTTTAAGACGGCTAATTTCGTTGTAAGTAGGTAATGGCGGAGCATAATTAGACAAAGAAGCGCGTGGCAATGAGGGATTCATTACAAACGTGGTAGTTACAAAAATGTAGTACCTAGTCATATCAATGTACTTAGTAATGTTTGTTATCAATGACACGGTACGTGTCTTTACCTCGAGTGAATGCTCAGCGACGTTACAGGTTCGTTATAATTTAGTATCGATTGGGTTAGAGGCGGGGGTGCGGGACGAAAGCGCAACCTTGGAGCGCCCAGCTGCCAGAGGAGCTCCCACGAGGCGACCTTGACTTCAAAATGCCGCGTGCGCCTCACGCCTCCCGAACAATAACACCGCCCCTAGTCGTCGCTCCGTGGCGGTGCGTCACTTTTGCGCGATACTTGCTGGTTAAAACGATAGTTTTTGCACAAAATTCGCGAATTTCAGTGTGTTGTCGCGATAAAGTCTACATAGATTTTTTTACCAATCTGTGATCTAACATCTCATCGTGTTTACTCGATTACGTAAGTGCATAATGTTACATCAGTCGTTTATACATCTCGTGAGCGTGCTTGACCTTGCACCCCGGCGCCCAGCCGCCCAGACTAATTGGTCATTGCATTGCGTCGCGGAGTGACGTCGTACTCTATAAATGGTGCGTGCCTAGGCTTCCAAAATATTTTAATTATAGCTCTTAACATTTCGTCCATGTCAGTGTCTGTGTTTACTAATAACGTATTGCGTAATAACAAAAACCTGTTTTATACGCGAATAAATACTACAATTTGGTGTATTTCGGCAACTACAATAGTAACGGTTTTGGCATGAAGCCAATAGAAATTGTGATTCGTGTCTTCTAACGTAAAAACACAGTTAGAATGAAATTACGTCCCACGTATCGCGATGCGAAAATGTTTAGTGCCAACGTGTATCTTTCATGTCGATAACTATATCGTTACTGAATATTTTGTGTGGTGCGGTGCAGTTAATTGGCTCGGTTACGCCGTAGCGACGTCATTATAATTAGTGCCCGTGACCTTGTGTTATCGTATTTCGCTCACATTTCTAACTTGACCGGCTTTGAGATCGTGGGTCAAGAATTGTTGCGGCTACGAATGCAGTCAAGTTTGCGAATTGTTCTAGTGTAGCGCTACGGTGCGATCGTGGAGGTGCTACGTAGCTTGCGCGTAGCGTCTTCACGACGCATGCGGCATGCTTGCTCTGGCTACGAAAGCTATGCGCTACGATGCGTCGCCGTAAGTTTATTAGTGATTTAGCGTCACCAGTTGCCCCGTCGTGTTCGTAACATGCGTAGATCGCGTTTTGAATAGGGTGTGGTATATACGTAACCGCTGTCTCTCCGCGAAAGGTGTCCCGGGTTTTATTGAGTTTCGCGTGGGATGTTTGTGGTTCGTTTGAGTCCGCGCAAAACGCTTTTTTGATGACTGAGGCTAGTTATAATAAAGCTATGTTTTTATTAACCGATTTGAAAGATAAAGAGATTGTCTATTTGACCCGTATGTATGAGATATTGTTGGAATTGCACATATTCATCGTTTCATTCATATCGTATTTGTAGGTTTCTAAATTCCAAACACGTTTGTCGTATGTTTTTTTTTAAACAGTATGTAAGTCCACGTATTTAATTGAAACAAGAAATCGAATTGTTGTTTTTTATTGTAATTTCCTTTACTTATTTTCATACACTTCTTATACATTTTAAAATATTTGTTAAAATAACAATATTAAAAACATTAAAAAATGTAAAAAATTGTAGCCCACCGGTATCGGGAACAGGGTCCAAGCTACCGGCGGTCAGGGCTCCAGAGAGAGGCGTGTCCAGGAGTACCGCTTTCTGAACCAAGTCCTTGATCCAGCTGCCTAACGAAAGCCTCCTTTTTTTTTTGGTATTGGTCGAGGCTCTTGGCAATTAAGCCATGGGCTGATACAACTATCGGCACAATGATCGCTGAGTCCACATCCCACATGTCGACAACCTCGTGAGCCAAGTCAAGATACTTGATTTGCTTATCTTTCTCGGCTCTCACGAGGTTCTCACCATGCTGGACCGTTATGCCAACAATCATTGCGCGCCGCTCTGATCGATCCACCACCACAATATCAGGCTTATTGGCTACAATAGTCCTGTCGATCCCAGTACAATGTGATACTGTCATTTTTGAAAACTGGGTCGGGCACATACTTATAGTACGGCACTTCCGATTCCACAAGGTTGTATTTTAGAGCAAGTTGCTGGTGGATAATCCTGGCTACAAGGTTGTGTCTATACAAGTACTCTCCGTTAGCCAGACGTGAACACCCGGAGATAATGTGACGGATTGATTCTCCTGAACGGTGACATGCCCGACATCAACCGTACCGTCCTGCACTTATTATTATTATATATTTACTTATTATTATTATATATTTACTTATTATTTATTTAATATTTATTGTAATTATTATTCTGTTCTCAAGACTGGTTATACATTGAATAAAATTCAAACTGTGTAGGAATTACCAAGCGATGAAAGCCTTAACCTATCGATCCAATAAAGGCAATGTAATTTAATTTACTTAAGTCAGCGTTTTAAGCATGATGAATATTTAAGAAGTTCAAATCAATAAGACCTTTACGAGCTCGAGTTGCCTGAATTTTTAACGAACTACACACGAAATAAAATACGAGTGGTGAGCGCTACACTGTTGCCCGCAACATTACTATGTTGCTGGTAATATTTTTGTGTAACTTACAGATGGAGGTAGACGTTCTGTATTGCCGGAATAAGATTAAAACAATACTGCTTCAAGACGTCATGGTTAGCCACCTGAAAGTTAGTATGTTGCCAGCGACAAGTTTCTCGCAATACAAAAAACGCAAAACCTACTTAGGTATTGCGTTTTTTTTTTGCTGCTCTTGTTTATTTTTCAATGAATACGGCAATAGGTACCGGCACGGTAAGGTACGGCAAAACCACTGCCTAACCCTTCAGGAGTTACAGGCGGAAATTTAACTGAATTATAACATTTTTTACTGAATCAAACACAACGTTTACAAAAAATATTGTGGATCAAACAGCGCCGTCGAAACTGAAACCTAAAACAACCAAACAAGGGCGTAGTCAGTGAAGGAAAGTGTAGTTAAATAGAGCCGGGGTTAGCACTTAGTGATACGTTCTAGTTACGTGCTGTAAGGTGTCAGTAATCTGACACATTCAATGTTGAGGGTCGGCCGCGATCGCGATTCAAACTGCAGTAATAGGTTACGACAATGCGACTCTTTTTTAAAACAAGGCATGGGACTTGACATAGATCAGTGGTCGTCAAACTGCGGCCCGCGGGCCGCATGCTGCCGGCGGACGATATTTATGCGGCCCGCGACATAACAAATAATTTAAGCCTTTCCCACTCATTTAGAAAATACTATGAGAATTGCATGTAGCCCTAAAGATAGGCCAACATAAAAGAAATAATTAAAAATTATCCGTTAAATGTTGGCTAGTTAGTTCATTGAGTTGGCAAATAAAGAATTCACATTGGTCACAAGTAACATTTGCCATACAAAATCCGTAGGGCAATCGCGTTTTGATAGCTGATAAAAATGTCCAATGATTGGTAGTGTCAACTACGAGTAAATGATACAATACAAGAATGTGCGGCCCACATTGTCCTACGTGGCCCTTTACCAGAAAAGTGTGACGACTACTGACATAGATGGATGTACTATGGACGCACACTTAGTGCAATGAAACATTTAAATAACAACCGGCTTCTTTTTTTTTCTGCAAATAATATTTGGTTTCCGTAAGAGGGTGGCGATAGACTTATACTCAGATACTATCCTTAATACTGTGGTGAAATAATATGTTCAGACACAGGCATGAACAGTCAGCCCCAAAAAGATGTAAACACGGACTAGGGACCTTTTCATTGTCTACAACCATTATTCCTACATCGTAAAGCTACAAAACATAGTAACAATTCATGTCACCAAAACCTCATACACAGGCCGGATACATAATAATATCAACACTCTATGTTGTATCTCAAATAGGTGAGGTTAAGCTACATCGGTTTGATATTCTGACTATAATTACGGACCATATTATTATCATTATAATATATTTTGAACGTGTTGAAATTTCATAATCATGTGGAAATATTGGAATACGGGATTAATATTTTGATTAATTTCGGATCTCTGTACCTACTAGTCGGGACAGGGCTGACCTGGGAATTCAGTCCCTTTAGTCGGTGGTAAGGCGACCAGTCTGGGACGAACCTTACAGGTACCGTGCAGAATTGGCGGGGCGCAGCCCTTTCCCCTTCGGGGGAAACCGATCTAAATACTAATACTAACATGATTTTGGAAAAACGAAAATTTTATCAGCCTTGGGTAATGTAGGAACAGTCAACATGTGTATATGCTGACTAGTTTCCAACAAAAAGCTTTCCAATAGCGTGTTTAGCAGTGATAGCCTTCTTGTGTGACCGTCGGACTGCCAGTCACAGGTCTCGAGTTCGAACCCAAGGCCTCTGATTTTTCGGATTCATGTGCGTATTGTATAATTATGACTTGCTTCGGTGAAGGAAAACATCGTGAGGAAACCATGCATGCCTGAGAGATATTTCTTGACGGCATGTAAAGCCAAGTCAGAGGCCCATGGACGGCATAAAACTGTGACACCAGGTTACGCACTAACCGCAGGATAAAAAAAATAAAAAAGAAAGAAGTAGAAGAAGAAAGAAAAGAATAGCGTGTTATTCGTTTACTAATAACACGCTATTCTTTTCTTTCTTTCTTTTTTGTTTTGAGCCGGGAATTGTATAGCGGGTTGGCTTACATTCCGTGTTTTGTTGTTTATATTATTCATAAAAAGCGAGCCATATGACTACTCATATGGCTCGCTTTTTGCCACATGCCAAAACAAACACAAAGGATGCATTGTCCTATAGGAATGCATCCGACTGACAACGTTTTGGGACATCTAACTTCGACTCTGTTGGTAGATCTCATTTCTCTGGTAAAAAGCAACGAAGGGTTCATTTACATTGCGTGAGTGTAATGAGTTCACCATTAACAATCTTATGAAAAACTTACATTGTTGTATTTGTTTCTTACTAATGTAGATATCTATTCTGTTTTTACATAGACACATGATATTTTTCTCTCTGAATTTTTTCCATTCCGATACACTTTTACGTTGTGCGAATATTTTTTTACGTTCAAATATTATTTTATTATAGTCTGGGAATTAGTTGGAGTGTTATTAGATTCTCACGTTACTTCCAGTGGCATTTATAGACATTGCCGTAAACTGAACCAAGGTACTATTGAAATTCAGTGTTCTCGGGACCAATATTATGATATCGATTACATGCGATTAGCTCCGCATAGGAAGCATAGACATAGACAGTATGGGTATAGCATAGCTTGAAAATGATCAAATCGGTTAGTTTTTATGAGAATGTGAAATGGATTTTGCGATGTAAGTACCAACAATAAAGTATACAAACTTAAAATCAATAAATGTCATTGAGTATGATTTAGTACTGAGAGCAGAGGTGGCACTGTAGTGGCGGCCCCGACTTACGTCGTGGGTTCGAACTCACGCAGGCTCATTACTTTATGTAATTTATTTCATCACCACTGCTCTCAAAACGGTGAAGGAAAACATCGTGAGGAAACCGGTATGTCCTAGAACCAAAAATTAGAAGACATGTGACATCTACCAACCCTCACTGTGCCCGCGTGGTAGATTATAGCCCATTCTCTCTCATAGAGAGGAGGCCTGTGTTTCAGCATTCGGAACATTATATGCGAAGTACTGAGAAAATCTCGAATAATTGAAACGGGATATATTCCACTAGATGTTGCCCGCGAGTTCGTTCGTTTTTATGTGTATGCGTGAGAAAAATAGCCTTTGTAGGCACTATTGCAGACTATAAAATCTATCTCTGTGCTATATTTCATTCAGATCCGTTCTGCCGTTCAGGCATGATTGAGGACCTAACAAGCATCTATCCATCCAAACTTTCGCATTTATAATAGTAACATAATTATATGTAGATACATATAATTCATCATCATGTAGATAGTACGATTAAATTGTTCTTCTCGTTTATATTTGTCGAGTTAAATGAATAATTGGTAACACTTTTTCATAAATACTCGTCAATAGTTAAAAAAATTGGTTCTTTCCCACTAGTTCTACTAACTAGTTCTACAGTACAACTAATGGAAATATTTTTTCCCACTAGCGCTACGATTTCAGGTGGTACAAAATCGTAAAACTAGTAGAACCTAAAATTCCCATTTATTCGACCGGTTCTATTACATAATTCTACTTTAAAACTAATGGGGTTTTTGTTCTCACTAGTACTACGTTTTGGTGTAGGTCGTACATTCACGCTGCAAAACTGTCGCCAATGCGAATTTACCCCACTTTCGATTTGCTAGAATTATATTGGCACGAATAGCCTCAGGTCACTGTGCGAGTATACTTTCGAATATTACGTAGTAGGAAATTGGCAAGGACAGGTTGGAGGTGAAAAACAAGGATAGTAAAGTCTTACAAACTACCAGGAGGCCAGAATCGTGAAGAAGTATTATCTTTATTGCATGCTGCATGATTATCGAAATGTATATAGATTTGATTATTATATTCCTATTAACAATATAAAATACCTCCTTCATGTTTTTGTGTGGTTTCAATGTATATAGACACAGTTATTGGTGTTAGCTTTTCAGTATATCGTCGAAGTGAAAGTTTCACGACAAAAATAGAGGCGCGGCAGCCAAGGGTCAGGAAGCCGATGACCGGCGCGATGAAATAGGCCAGTTTGTTCAGAATTGTTCCACACTTCAAACTTAATATAGAATAGTGTAGCTGAATTTTAAATGGGTTTCAACGCTTTTTAAAGTATTGTGAATGGAATCTTTATATTCAATGACATGGTTTCTATGAATTGTGGGTACTACTCATTGATTGTGTCGGAATAGAGTTGGAAACTCGGAAATAAACATAGATAAAGTGTTGCGTGGTTTTTTTGGCGCTTGAATTATATTGACAGGAGTGCCCTCCTAAAAACAATTGTGACATTGTCTTGTCTATGGAAAAACAAGATGGCGGCATTAGAACCAATTAAGGGCACGCGCCAAAAAGTTATGTAGCACTATACTGTTTTTATTTACGTTTAATTAGTTGTTGTCTGAAAGTCTTGTGTGTGTGTGTGTAAGTGATAATAATCTAGGCATCCACAAAGAAATAATGAGAAACCCAAACGCTTGCGATAATTTTTGAACATCATGCTGAGCGAGGATCAAAATCATAATCAAGTTATGTTTTTAAGTTAGCAGCTGAGCTTTCTTTAGTAACTTTGATGCTAATTAAGCTATCTTATTTAACGTTACAACGCTGAAACGGGTCAGTCGGAGCGTGATTTTCTTATTTTTTTTTATCGCTAAGCGATTTCATCTTCCACAGTCAATTGCCAAGAATTTGACATAGACAGAGCTTTGAAATCGTAGCAATAAGGGCGAGTTTTTTGAATGCGTTACCCTGTAGTGCGACTTTTTTTAAATTTCCTT
This sequence comes from Noctua janthe, assembly GCA_910589295.1. NCBI lineage: Eukaryota > Metazoa > Arthropoda > Insecta > Lepidoptera > Noctuidae > Noctua > Noctua janthe. The sequence goes on from OU342552.1 coordinate 13,786,120, forward strand.
AGAATATTTTTTTTTGTTGATGCATATCTTGAAATTCAACGATTTCAGATTGTGACATAAGAGTGTGACCTGTGTGCATCCAATTTATTATCGATACTGATACCGCTCCCAATTTTTAGCGATAGAGCCCTTTTGTCATGTTTTACTTTTCCAGCAGTAACTAATGTTTAAGAAGTATACTTAAATATTTTTCTAGTTATTACACCACATTAGATAGCTACTAAAATGAGAAATTAGAAAATAATTAGCAACACATTTCGAAAAAAAAATACCTTAATTAACATAGACGATTTTCTGACATTTGCGAATGAATTTTAAGTCACTAGTTGTTCAAAAAAACCACATTCCTGGTGCCGGATGCACACAGGTCACAATATTACGCCACAATAAGTATTCGTCAAATTTCAAGTTCTTTGTAAACAAAAAAAAATATTCCAAAGGAAATTATTTTTTTGTTTTAACTTTTTTCTCCGCTTATCTAGGAAGTCGTTAATAAAAGTTCCACGAAAATCCGACCACTATAAACTTCGTTCCACCTTTTGAGTATTTTTTGTCTAATTGCATTCCAATATGAAATAATACACTGTATTATTACATTTTATATTCACCAGAAACCGTTACCTTTTATTGAAAAAAAAAACATCTTTTCTATATTTAAAGTACATGTTGGCTTCTTTAATGAAAATTGAACCCACGGAGTACATAATAAAACAGTGAATACCTACACAAAAGACTCAATATTAAATAAGGTTTAGCATCTAAGGCTTGCGATATTACAATACTGTATACCCTTCAGTCATCAATTTTATCATTTCTTTTAACAGATGCTGATGTAAGGACTATGACTGGTCCAGTTTAGTATTGACCTTCAATCGACGCGACGTCAGCGGTAAGTTGAGTCATTAATAGGTAACTACTAATAAATAAATAAATAAATATTATTACTAACTACTAAAAATTTGTAGTGTGATATAACATAAATAACAGGTCTCGCCATAGTATTAACTACCTTTGTGCGGTGGGTTCTGATGGTGTGTCGGGCACGTTTCTAAAGAAATTTAAAAATCTTCTCACCCCTACCCCATCTGACTCATATATGTAATTTAGCTTTTACCTGCGGCATCTTTCCAAATGCGAATAAGCTAGCAGTAGTGCATCCTGTGAACAGAGATCAATCAAATAACTACAGATCTGTATCAATTTTGATTAGTTGAGAGGATGTATAACAGATTAGTTTAGTATCTAGAGCAGAATCATCTTCTTTCTTCTTCTCAATATGGTTTTCGTTCCGAAATTTCTACAAATAAGGCTGTGCTAGACCTAACTACTGACATTTTCTCCAACCTGGATATAAAGCAGAAGGTAATTGGTATTTTCCTGGATCTGGTAAAAGCCTTTGAAACGATATCTGTCCCCAATCTTATTGTTAAACTTGAAAGAATCAGTAGAGGCACTCAACTTGCTCTCTTTGAGAGTTTCCTCACGGGTAGACGACAAAGCGTCAGGATCGGTGATTGGACAATTTTCGGTCATTGGGGTCCCCCGGGGCAGTATTATCGGCCTAACCCTTTTTCTCATTTATATAAATCTCAGACATTAAGGTCCTCATATGACTTGAGCAATGTCTGGACTTTAAAAGAGACGATGACCTCTGAGTTAGTTTCGGATGTTTCTTCTCAGAGTAGTTAGGTACGAAACACCGGCCCCATCTAGTTTTAAAACAACATGTTGACATGTAAAAGAGTTTTTTAAACCAATTTACAGAAATAAATATGATGATGATAATGATTTTATGATAAATGAGCTCTGCCGGCTATCGCTTCCTCATGTGTCCATCTTCACATATGCCGCGATACTGCCCTACTATTCCACGGACACTCCTGAGAGCTGGTGTTCGCACAATGCACAATTCGGACTCAACCTTGTCACCACCTGGTTGACTCAAAACCGGCTTACTTTAAATGTTGACAAAAAAAATTACCTAACCTTTTCCTTTACTGCCGCTGGGAAACCTTGAAGCTTGTAATTGCCCCTGTCTTTCTCGCAGCAATGTGGTCAAATATCTCGGTGTAAAAATTGATGATTGACCTGTCATTCTCCACACACATAACCACAGTTGTCTCACGACTGTGCAGGTTAATCTGCATTTTTAAAACCCTTCATCACACTGCGGACAAAATGGTGCCAAGACTTGTATGTCTCGCCCTCTGCCAATGGCTTATACAATATTGCATAATTACTTGGGGTGGATCAGCAAAAACTCGCATGCTGAAACTGGAACGTGCGCAAGTCATTCTTGAATGGTGGATGGCGGTTATGTTCCCGCTTTCGTACCATCGACCTTTATAATACATGTTCGTTTCTCTCTATTCGCAAATTATTTATACTTAATATTGTTTTAACCACACACTCTCAACTCCTACTCCATGCAGGCTCCAAACGATGTAAACATACTGTCTGTCCCTCCATCCGCACAAAGTGTCGTTCGGCCCATCGCGGTTTATTTCCTCAGCAGATACGTCTGTAACAAAGCTAATAAAATTTTAAATAACCCAATGTGCAGATCAAAATGCAAAAGAACTATTACGAAATGGTTACTTGAATTGGATTATGCAGAGACTGAAAATTTACTAAATATTCTAAAATGATGTTGCCTACCGGAAATATTCACCTAATCAAATTAATCTTGGATCACGTTTCACCTTGTTAACTACACGCAGGTCGCAGACACACACACTCTCGGGCAAGTACGAGTAGGTGCTTACGCCCAGTGCCCTACGCGGGCGCGGGGCGTGAGGACTTATGTTGCACTCACGGGCACACAACACTCTCCAAAGACACTCATAGCACATGACTTTCTGTTTTGTATTTTATTCTCTTCCTCTCATTACTTGGAACTTTTGCAATGTTATAGTACGTACGTAATTTTAAGGGTGTGAGCCTGGAGATCTGTCATTCAGGTCTCGAACCCAGTATAGACTCCAGCTCTCACGAAAGTTTAAATCTGCCTGTAACCTAGATTAGAGGTGGGTGTTGTCAATAAACGGTTTTTTTTAACGACTTTTCATTCGTCAACGTGTTAACTGTTAGTCATTAATGAAAAAACAGGTTGAAAATATTAACTGTCAATGAACGTCAACGGACTCAATGCATTATTTCAATATTAATTTATTAATTTCTGAGAATTTAGTCTCCTTCGGAAATATTCGTTAAGTACGCCTGGATCTTTCGCCAGTCCTAACTGGCTGGGTAAAGCATGGAAACCCTCGAAAAAGTACGAAGAAAACGTCATTCCAGTTCATAAAAATAAAGTAATCTAAATTTGATAAGAATTCAATAATCTTTAACTTAATCTGCAACAAAATTGCCATTGATTAAAAACGTTGACATATTAAATTGACGATTACCGCTAACGATTGAAGTTTTAAAACCTGTTATTTATTTAACAGCTTTTTTAACCCGTTGACCATTAATGATTAACAGTTAAATTAAATTAACAAAACCGTCAATGACCCATGCCTAACCTAGATACTATGATCTAAAATTGTACCTTTTTGAGAGAAGAAAATTACTAGTGTATTGTATGACCTTTCCTATGTTTCAATTGGTAGTATTTAAATAAAGACCATCACATTTCAAACAGTTCAAGTTTGAAATTTACTTTTAATTGTGCGGTCGGACTAACTTTAGGAAACTGTTAAGTGCCTTTCAATATAATACATTTAACAGGTTCCTAAAGTTAGTCTGGCCTGGCCTTCAACAAGTTCAGTGGAATCTGACCTGTATCTCAAAATAGGGTCTCCTCAAATATAGACAGCATCTTGCATTCGCGCGAGGCTCCGCCGATTAACTGTTTAAGAAGTTATTCAATTGTCTCGCGCAGCTATCAAAACTCCACGACTCAGAAACTAATGGCAACGATATCTATTATTATTAGTCTGTTGGTGTAATTAATTGAATTGAGCCATCATTAACCCTAAATGCTGCACTAATCAGTAGACAATAAGTTGTCTCAATGCCCACCGAATGTGTTCTAGATCTGTAGTAAAGAATAGTTATAAAAATATTGTGGAAACTGAGCCCTAACGGAAATCATAGTGACGATAAAATGGCGTAGTGAGGCAGTGACAATGTGTGGTGTACAGAAAAACTGTGATCACATGTCTCAGTGACGCCATATAGTGACGGCTTATAGCATAAGTAATTAGAATTACCTTGTTTAACACGTCACGGTTGTACCTACTGACAGCAATTACTTGGCTATTGCAATTAGATGACGAAGTAGTTCGCTTTGACCTGTTTATCTTAAGTATACATACCTACATGTGTTTGTGTTCAGCTATGCCTGCCAAAATGATGAGCGCGCGTGGCGGCGCCGCCTCGGCCGGCGACGTCAGTGTGGCTGACAGCCCGCTCGCGTCCTTCGAGACGCTGAGTCAGGCCGCCATCATCGCAGTCATGGGCATAGCGATCGTCGTCTCCAATATACTCATCATAGCCTCCTTTCTTAACTTAAAAGGGAAATGTATGTATGAAACCAATATTATTTTATTTAAGTTTAAATAGATCTCCATCAGAGTGTTAGTGTCGCTAGACTAGCAACGGCAGCACGTTTGACGGCATGTTTGGCGCACTGGCTAAGCGATTTGCTGCTGCGCGGCGTGTCGCGGGTTCGATCCCCGCACGGAACAAATATATTGTATGGCCGGGTCTGGCTGTTTGTGTAAGTGAGTTTAAATGTTTGTAAACGCACCCACGATGCAAGAGAAATTCCTAGTGTGGGGCAAAGTTTAAAAAAAAAGGCAAAATGACAATAAGAGTGCTTCTACAGTTACAGAATACATTCATCAAGCTAACAGAACATAATCATGATGTTAATGGAATGAATCTAAACACTTTGAGGGCAATTACACAAAACGCGATGGGCACATCTAATCTGCGTTAAGGAGCTGTCAGTTATTAGTATTCAACAACAATGTAATGACGAAACTTCTGCGTGTCGATGGAAATCTAAATTTTGTGGGTCTAGAAATGAGCTACTAATTTGGCACGTTTATCAATTCCTGTACTGAATAAATACAGACATTTGCAGCAGTATATATAGACATCCAGGTCGGCCATGGCAATTCATACCCAGGTGGGAGATTTTTAGCAGGTCGTATGAATCGGTTTGGTAGGGATGCACTGTCTCGCCACAGCTTTAGTCCTACCTCTCGCCAGTGAGCGGGGTGGCGCACTTTAAGAAGCTGTTTCGACTTTTCAGCCCGAGGGTACTCTCGAGCAAAGGGTGTCGTGTGTCTGAAGCCGTTTTAGATGTTTTGCCAGAGCTTGCCACCAGTGGATCTATCGGACCCCGGTGGGTCGTGGAACTCCAAGATATTTTGGAAAGTTGCTGTGTTCGACAGAAACCACACCCCATACGATGTTAAGTTTGTGGCTGGCCTATAGTGCGTAGGTGGAAAATACAAAACTCAGCCGTTTGAGGTTGACTGTATCGTAGGCAGCTGGTAGGTACACGAATACAGCACCTGTGTCCATTCTTGTCTCAAAAACATCTTCGATGTGTTAGAAAATGCAAGACTTCGTTTTACTCGGATTGTGTATGTAGCTAATTCACCAAGGGCATTTGAACAAACGGACCTTGACCATCTCACAGGTGATGGCTTGGGAGGTGAGGGCAAGGTCGTCAGCATAGAGGAAGCGGGACATTCTCGAGCTGAATGGTTGGTCGTTAGTTTATGGTCTGTATGTTAAAGAGGGGCTGTGCTAAGACGACCTTGGGATTGGCTGTTTTTTTTGTGGTCTCGATCGACTTTTATTTTAAATATGTTGTACCGGAAACGGTGGTTGTGCCAGTGTGAGCAGTTCCCGTAGAATCTGAACAACACTGATTACTGATCAAGGTAAACTTCAAACGGCTTTTTGAAAGGAAAAGATCTTCCACAACAGCTCTTTGAGGTTAACCGTATCGCAGGCAGCTGACAGGTTCACGAATACCGCACGTGTGACCAATCTTGAAACTATATATTCAAATGGAATTATATTATTGTGGTTTTTTTACTATTATGAGTACTATCCTGCTAGTTACCGTGTTGATTCAAATGACGTGCCTGATTTTACCTAATTTTTATAGCCGCATTGCTCCAGCTGGCGTAGTTTTCTCGGAGAAAGTGTTAGTGTGATCGTCATCATCTTTTTGTTGCACGTATCGTATATAGTATCCGCATTACCAGTGGCTACTGTTGAATGAAGCCGGTTATTTGGCGTCATTAATTAACGTCAAATCATTCCGCTCATCCCATTCTTCGACTACTTCTCCGTTAATGTCCGTATCATTGTAGTCCCGGTTTGCGCTGCAACTGTTGAAGTCACCGATTCCAACTGATGATGGCGCAGTTGTCAACATCCAAGCTGACTATTTCTATGGCATAATTGTATATGAATATAAGAAATGAATTTACCGTGCCTCGGGTGAGAGATCTCGGCGATAAGTAGTTTATCGATCGGTGGCTGGCTCTGGGTTTTAATTCGGTTGGTCTTTTGTACGCAACCATGTCGCAGTGAGTTTTGTGGTAGACATCGGAAATAATAATACGAATTTGTCTTGTAAGTCCCTTCGATATGGACCGAGACTGACTGACTGACTAATTTTATAGGGCTTTCGATTGCTATCGTGGTGAAAGATTATGATACTGACAGCTCTGGAAAGCAGTTTAAATATGCTGATCGCATTCAGTTTCATTAGTGAAATTCACTCTTCAACACCCAATTAACCATTCATACAATTTAACCATAACCGCTGTTCAAAGCTCCAATTCGTTGGTTTTGATAACTACACCAACAAATGCATCATACCTTTGTAAACAAATGGTTGTGTAGAAACATATTATGTTAGCAGTTTTTGTTAGTCCTTGTACTAAATACTGGAATAGAATGCCGATTCGTAATCGCTTTTATTCTCTATTATCCCTTGGAAAATTTAATCCGTGCTGAAGTGGATAATCTCGTGAATTGGTCAGGTTTCCTTCAAACGGTTTCTTTATATTAGCACATTGAACGTTACACTACCGCACACCTGAATGAGGGGGACAAGACTTAGAATTTTGTATAATTAGACAAGTTATTACTGGAAATTTATCGATTTAGGACTATTGTATTGTATATCAGGCTGCTGTCTCCAATTGCACGTCGAAAGCGCTTATTTTCTGTAAGGAGGGAAAAATAGATTATTTGATCGACCTAAGCTCACAAGAAAGGCCACAAAGCCTTAGTGTTACTGACGATCTCGCGGAGAGTACCTGGGTTACCGAATTTTTTTGCCTCCTATGAAGAAACTTCTGGGCAGTTTTAAAGCACGCTGCCATAGCTTGTCTCTTTCCATGCAGGCTCTGCACAATGGACTGTCTGTAATCCCCAGAGTATTATGCATAAGTGTATCTAATAGTACACCCACATTTCGCTAATTATGATTAGGTCCCATAAAATAGGGGGCGACCCTATTGCCATCAACCGGGCACAAATAAAAACTCCGTGACTGCTACTGAGAATTTCCTGATAGAAAAAGCCAAGAAGTCCAAGTCCACTCTGAGAACCGAACCCGGATCTCAAGCTCAGCAGTCGCGCCTGCGACTATTAGACCAACGACAATCCTTTGATTTGGTTTAGGTGTTGGTGACACTCGTGTTTAAGACCAGTGTTGACCGTGTGGCTGTTTAGCGCCTGCAGTACAGCCTTGCTGTCTGAATCAAAAATCAAAATCAAAGCATTTATTTCAAGTAGGCCAGTTACAGGCACTTTTGAATTGTCGAAACAAAGACAACAGTAAAAAATATCTACAGTCCCAGTCACAAGGCACAAAAACTGTGAAAGTACTGTAGTTGCCCATTCCCTAACGTAGATCTCTATGGAGAAGAACGGGCAAGAAACTCCATGGACACTGAGGAAGGCATACGGATTGATCGGTCTTCAACGTCCCTGGCTATGATGGCTGATGCGGCTCGAGGATCACCCATGCCTGAAACACTGTGTTGGGGAACCCCAATGGTGTAGCAATACGAATTCTCCGAAAAGTTTCCAGCACCAGTCCCCGTTTCTACCTGTTTCGGAGACTACTTAAAGATCTTCAGCTCTACAGGGCTTAAACCCTCGCAACGGTGATCCTCATAAAGTTAGAGTTTGTATTTCCTATCAAATATAACTTGTTTTGGTATCCGGTCATTTATGGCTATTACAATAGGGAAGTTGTAAAACCCATGGAACAACGCAGTGTGTTGTGTATCTCTCTTACCCCAGAGTTGTAGTGTTTTAAGGCGTACTACCGCCATCGTCACTTCTTGATGTATGAAGAGATGGAGTGGTGGGAGCTCGAACAGGGCTAACTTTCACTCTTCTCCATCCTTCAGGAACGTATTTAAAAGCATTTTTCTTCGATCTAAGATTATATAGAAGTAATTTCAGAAAGTTTCTCTATCAGGGATACAAGTTAAATCCGCCGATTGACCAAACTAAAAGTATTTGGAACTTTGATAAATGCATCGGCATTAATGAATAATAATCATACTGTTGACGTGTGTTTCCATGCAGGCCTATCGACGGAAGTGATAAACTACTACCTGCTGTCGCTGGCGATGGCGGACCTGCTGATCGGCGTGCTGGTGGTGCCGCTGTCCGTGTACCCCGCCATCACGGGCCGCTGGATGTTCGGCGACCTAATGTGCCGCCTCGCCGGCTACGTGGAGGTCACGCTCTGGTCCGTCTCCGTCTACACCTTCATGTGGATCTCCGTTGACCGTTATCTCGCAGTCCGGAAGCCTCTCCGTTATGAGACGGTTAGTGCGACGGTAGTTATCCTTTTCAATATTTTTTTATTAGCTAGCTAGCTTGCATCTTGTATGCATTTGCATTAGTAATTGATGATCATTCTGAATCCTTTGATAAAATACAATTAATAAACCCACTTTTTCCTAATCATACGAAATCGATTCTTCTTTCGATAATAATTAAACAAAAATATAGTAGATTACGATTTAATTTTTCTCTCTTTTTTATAGTTCCTTCATAAATAACATTTACACCTACATAATTAGTGGAACTTAATCATTAGCATGAAAAATTATTTTGTAAAATTAAATTCCTAGTATTTTAAATGATTTTGTCCCTATTCCAATAAAATCTCAGAAACGTTAGATTAGTGTAGGCCGCGCCTGTTCTAGGCTAATTATTAATAACAATGCTCATGGACCAGGTACAAACGCGCACTAGAAGCCAATGTTGGATGGTTTTCACATGGATTTCAGCTGCAATGCTCTGCTGTCCGCCATTACTAGGTTACAAAAAGGAAGCCAACTTTGACAAGGAAACGTTTATATGTATGCTGGACTGGGGCACGACATACGCTTACACGGCCACCCTGGGCATCCTCGTGCTGGGCCCCAGCGTCATCTCCATCGTGTATAACTACTACTACATCTTCTCGATGAAGCGCCGGCTGAGCAGCGGTGTGCCCATCCACGACAAAGAGTACGCGACAGCGCTGGCCGAGAACCTGTCGAACCCGAGCCACTGGATGAGCTTCATCATGGTGTGTACCTTCTGGGTGAGCTGGACTCCTTTTGTGGTCGTTAAACTGTACGAGTATTGCACTGACCAGGAAATAAAAGTTCCCATGTTGCATTTCGGAGTGGTGTGGATGGGCATCATGAATTCGTTTTGGAAGATCGTAATATTGCTGACATTCAGCCCGCAGTTCAGGCTCGCTCTTAGAATACTATGTCTGACGGCGTGTTGTCGCTCCAAGTCACGCTTGGCTGCGGAGCTCTTGGGACTGGATAATGATGACTGAGTCCATCTTCTGGCGGGTATGTAAATCCTATGTAATGTTGATTACCCAAACACATACCCAGTATTGTGGTACAACCGATATTAAGGATTTAGATACCTGGCCTGGCTTCACATTTGTCACCATGTTGAAAACAGCTCTCATTAAAAAAAAACTGTGGTGAATTACATGTATTTGCCGTGTTATTGATGTAAATTAGAATGTCGTGATGTTTCTTGACAATGAGTATAATCACTGCTGATCATTCCTGTAAATTAATCTTGCTACGATCTTGATTCTGCATGTTCAACCATTGCAAGCGATGAGTAGAGGTACTGTCAAATTAAGGGAGACTAATTAGTGTAATATTAACTTTCAGTCTAAAAATGTGTGTGGTCAATAATATTTGACAATAATGTGTTTAAGTTGAAACACTTAGCTCTGTGCAATAAAGTTCATATCATTTTCTCAGTGAATATTCGCTAGTTAAGCATTATGTAGTGTTTAATTTATTCTACATTGTTAAAGCGTGTTACGGCATGAAATAATACTTGTTATCAATGAGTAGGTTAATATGAGAGTTACGTGCTATTTAATAGATGTAAATATAGTATAGGGTGCTACATTTTTGTTTACTATTTTAAACGTTGTGTGGGTGTAATGTTCTTTTGCAAATATTTGTCATACGATGAAACAATATCTGCAAGCTTTTATTCGTTTTATATATTGTATATGTAATGTATGTCAACTTTGAATGGTATAATCTTGTATTCTGAACAAACCAAACATGTTGTGGAAGGGAGCGTTGTCCTGTGTAGGTACATGCTCATCTAGATTGTTATAGTAAATATTTATGAAAAACATTGACAGTAAGTAGTCCCACTCCTGACCTTTGCGCAGGAGTGGAGTATATGAAACTTTTTTTTCTACTATTTACTTGTACTGGAAATTGGAACAGCAGATAATTATGATTAATAATTATGATTGTTAGCTTTCAATTACGAGGACCCCGACTGCGGTACAAATTGATCTGCAAGTTTTCATTGTTGGGTTTAAACGGAACCAACAGTTGTTGGTTCAGTAAATTGTTTCGGTTTGTTAATTATTCAGTTTCTTTTGTCTAAAAGATCACAAATTTATAAATACAAATTTGAAATCCTTGGATTTCTGAGTATAATACTATTAATACTAATTTCTGCCTCCGACTTTGTCTGCGTGGAAGTTATCTATATCCTAGTGTGTTTTGATAGTATGGTATGGTACTCGGTAATAGTGCAACTTTCAATCTGTGAAAGATATTTTGTAATCGGATTAGTACCTACTTCCATAGTTTACCTCTTACAAACAAATAATATTATCTCTATTGATTAGTTTAGAAAACATTTTATGCTATTCGTGTTCAATATATTAACTACTTATTATTTCGAAGGGCGAGTGTAAAAAATAGTTCTCATTGAATGTGTAGTTTTCTGAAGACGACTGTGTCTAGTTCAAGAATCTAGTGCTTTTGGAGAATTGCCAATTTCTCTATTTGGGTTAGTCCCACGATTGTGTCATAATCAATATTCTGTTATATGCTCGAATCATGTTATATCATTGTTTCATATTTTATCTATAATAGAATATGTATTGCTCGCTCATCGATTAAAGTTAAAATTTTCTCAAATTAAAGGCTGTGCTTAGACTATCTTTGATTTCTTTTATTTCAGAGTAGTTTTAGGTTTTAAAGTTAGCTGTTATTTATCGTCTACTGTCTATCTGTTTTCACTGCCTTTTCTAATGTATTTCTACGTGTATGCTTAAGGATTGTTTAGTACTAACTAGGCTACATTTGATGAGCAATAAGTATGTGGTCCTTTCCTGTTAAATTTTGTGTAAAACTAGATAAAAATGTACGGTTTCAAAAGTTTGACTTTGCTGTCGATTATTTTTATTTAGACCTTATGAATATGTTTTTACTTGCTTCTGGTGTAGATCGTGTAACTAATTTTAAGAATATCTAACAGTACCTATATTAGGTACTTTCTCTGTAATAGTTTATAAGATTTTTGTAGATAATACTCAAAAATACAGCTATATCCGTTTGAAATACAGTTATGTATATTTACGACATGCTCTGACCGGCACTGCCCTGCCATGCACTTTAATGGTTGGAATAATTATCCGAAGATGATTCTGGAAATACTTGTAGTCTCGGCTTTAGTCTGCGACGTCTCACATAAGTTTAAAGATAAAAGCTGATAATTTCGAACGCAACCTTACTCGTGCTGTCATCTGCCTCTGAAAACTATCTTCATTAAGTTCATAGCGATTTATTGCTTTTACAGCATATGGTCAGTGCTCGTAAAACTATATCGCATGGAAAGCTTGGGTCGGGTAGGACTAATTATCTCCGGACAATACAACAACAAGCATAATTACCGTCGAACTTTACTTACAGGTTTGTTTGACTCTTCAATTATACTTGTTGTTGTATTTTCCTTGGTAATGCAGAAAACTCTCGTAGATGTTTAAAGTTTCCAATAATCTACCCACCTGTGAGTTTGTTTGCGAAAGAATTTTTTTAAATATTTAACAGCTATAATCAACAGTGGCGACCACCAGAAATGCCCCGAGACAATGTAGCTCGATAAGTCTCCAATCTAACTGTCTTGCATCCCGCAACGAAATTAATCAAAAAAGTATAGCGGAGGAGTAGGGAAACTATAATAATTTCCACTTCCCTCCTTATCAGCAGGAGATAGAACGAAACAAGGCCAATAGGCACAAAGGGACGTTTGTGATGAGCCCAGTTGCCTAGCACCACGAATAAATATTATCATTAATGGGTCCCAAGTTGTCGAGCTGTTATATTTGCTTCCAATAATAGGTATGGCAAAAACTCTTGAACGCACGGAAATTTGTTCTAGTTTCTACAAGGTCCGTGTAGTAAATAACTCCGGATGTTACCTGTACACTATCCAGCATATTATTGCGTTCATTCTGCCAAAGAATACACTCCCATAAAATATGATGTAGAGATTGTTCATATTCGCAGTCAGATGTAGAACATTGACAGAAAGTCGAGGCAACAAGCTTGAAATAAAATAATTTACTTTTAAATTTACCTTTACCTGTGAGATATTGGGAAACACATGTCCTAGGCAGCCCTTCACGAACGGATGAAGGAACTGGTGGAGTTGTCGGCCCTTGATGGAATTATCTTACCTACATTGCTATTCAGACAAAAGTTCCTCCCAGACGTCAGTCTGTGTCAGTCATTGGGTTAAAAAGTCTGCGCCCGCGGTCTCTCGTGCGTAATAGTACATTGGAGCACGTCACTGCACCTCAATATCGATTGGAAGTACACCTGCAAGTACCTGTAAAGCTTCAGTACCTACCGTCCTATACGCTTTGCGTAACAATATCAAAGCCAAATACTGGCTATGAAGCTCGCTTTTGGACCTCGTGGTCTCGTTTCAAGTTCCAAAAGAACATCCTCTCCTCAGGTCATGCTAGTAAAAAAGCAAAGCAAAGCAAAGCAAAAGCAAAGCAAAGCAAAAGTAAAAGCAAAGCAAAGTTCACAATATAGGTAGCCATTGTATACCCTCTTCGCTCCCTTGTAGCGCACGGCGCATAAGTTAAAAAAACACCTACAATGTTTTCAATGTAGCGATTATTTTCACATGATAACAGAGCCCTAAATTTCAATTTTTGTGCAGAAGGCAAAATTAAATAAGGAAAAACAACACGCGTAAAGCGAAGCTATTTTTTTTCTTTACCTTTTCACTCGAATCTGAGTTTAATTATTTCATACGCTTTTCAATTTTCACTAATTTCTTCAGTAACTTTGATGTTTGTTGACTCCGAGTTTCTTTTTCGGCAATGTATAACTAATCAGAACAAAAACAAATTTTTAAAAGGTGATGCCGCGCCGTTACCTGATTTAAAATTCGAATGAAGATAGCAAAGATTAGAATTACACCCAAAAGGAAAAACTGAACACGATCAGCAGTCATAACCGCGTTCAAGAACTGTCAGTGTGGATAATATCAGTCTTGGATGATATACCGGTAACTTTCGAAATGTACAAATGTCTGATTGTCCATTATTTATAAGGTATTTGGAAGATAGTTTACGAGAGATGGCAGCACGCGTAAGGTTGCGTTCAGAATTAAGTATTTATCTTTTAACTTACAAGTGTTTTCTGCATCATCTTCGGACAATACACCAAATATAATTAATGATGACCTTTCTCGCTTACTCCCTACTTACTACATACCATCCACTCTGGATAGAGTCAGTATTTGTGAAGTAACTATGGCCCACGGGCGGCATAAAACTCTGACATCAGGTTAAGCACTAACTACGAAAAAGAAAGTATTTGTGAATAGAATAGAATAATAATATATTGTTGTTGTACTTCACAAATAAAGTTGGTAAAAATTTAAGAAAGTATCTCTCCAACATATTAGGGTGTCATCATTCATTCAGCCGAAAGACGTCCACTGCTGGACATAGCCCTCTCTCAACTGTCGCCACATTGACCGTTCCCGTGCGACTCCCAACCAGCGGATCCCCGTAACCTTCACCAGGTCATCGGTCCACCTAGTGCGAGGATATTGGGGTGTATATGTGCAATAATAGTAAGAAAGAAAAATAATACTCACACAGTTTATTATTTTTTTGAAGGAGCTCGTGGCTAAGTACTAACAGCCGCCCGGATCGATCTTTAGGTTAAGCCGCGCTTGCCTAGGTTGGTCTGTGGATGGGTGACCACCCATTACATACCGAGTTTCCTCCGTGCCTCGGAAAGCACGTTAAGCCGTTGGTCCCGGGTGTCATTTGTAGTTCTTTGACAGTCGTTATAGGTAGTCAGTGGCCCAAAAAGTCTGACAACCAGTCTTACCAAGGGGTATCGTATTACCCAGTACTAACTGGGTTGTGGAGGTCAGATAGGCAGTCGCTCCATGTAAAATACTGGTATTCAGCTGCATCCGGTTAGACTGGAAGCCGACCCCAACATAGTTGGGAAAAGGCTAGGCAGATGATGACAGTTTATACAGCAGTTATATGTAGGTACCTAGCAAGTCAAAAATACCAAGGTTGCCTAGTTTTACTGCTCATAGCTCAGCTTACCGGTTACAATATATAAATAAATAAAAAATATCAAACCTATGATGGTTTGAAAAAATAGGGTACAAACAATTTAAAAGGACGTGGATGGTAATTTAGTTATGCCGCGCGGTTCTATAAATATTCTAGAAAAATCTTTGCTAGCAAGAATTAAAACGGCGTGAATTTATGTTTTTTTTATAGTTTATATAATTTTCATAAATAATAATTAATCATATTCTTCCGAGACAATTAAACAGTTAACGATATTTTGACTATTTGTTATACAAAAAGAGCGCGTAAAAGGACCCATCACAAAACCGCCATTCAATCATTCTGTACAGTTTGGAGCACTAATTTGTAAACACTAAGTAAAATTCAAACGCGATTTTCTCGTAAAATAACGGTTTTGGCCTTGAGATAAGACCTATTTCGTAATAGTATGGCTTCCAAAATACTATGTTCGTGAAAACGTTAATCAAAACAGTAGGAGAAAATCACATAATCAAAGTTATTTCGCGTATACATGTTAGTGCTTGTGACTGTACATTTAATTAAGTAACACTGTACAAAAAATATTGCTAGGAAACTGCTTTTTTTGTGTGATCCATCACTGTTTACGGTAGCGCTCAATATAACGCACTCAAAACATTGTGCTGATGGGATGGATCCATTGAATAGTGCAGGGGTCATGGAAGTATTTAAAGTAAATAAGTCAGTTTTTTTTTAATAGTCCTCTGTAACGTCTGATCTTCAATATCTCCGAAAATAGAAGGTTCCTAGGTACGCCCCAGTACAAAATAAATATGCGTATGTCATTACTTCCCGTAATTTGTTACTTAATAGCGACGCTTTCAAATCGTGTAATAATACACGTTATTTTGTTCAAAATCAGCGGGTTCGATTCCCGCCTAAGAAAACTAATTTTTAAAAATCGAATGTAGCGGTTTTTGTTTTTTTTTAAATCGGGCTCGAGTCTCCTTTGATAATATTTTTCGCTATTAAGCATAGTTTCGTATCTCGCCACTCACGCCCAATTGTAAAATTCAGCCTTTAGTTATAGCAAATAAACCCGAAAACGTTTACCATGTAGTCAACAATGAAAACAGCTATCTACTCATTAATATTAATGAATCATTAGGTAGCCTCGTTTGCGCACTGCAGTGTTATGTAACCGAACAAACTTTCGTTATTAAGTACTAAATAGTAGTTAGCAGTTTTGACACAAATCAAATATTCAGAGGTAATATTCTTAATATATAAAAATTACTTGTCACTATGTTCGTATTCGCTAATTTCCGAAACCACCCAAATGATTTCAGTGAAATTGTGAATGTGTATGGTTGGTTCCTGCTTGAAAGATACGATTTGGGTCCGAGAGATGGCGCTGTGCCTAGCTGGGGCGGGTCACAAGTTTATCTTTATAATATGAGAATAACCGTGTGCCTGAAGCAATTACCTTTTGTCAAAAAATGTACTTATTTACAAACTTCCGTCTACGAGATTACCTAGGATTAGATAAATCAATCTTAGTATCGACGTCCCTTTTATAAGAAATACTTGTTCATTTCATGCTTCCTGCAGACCCAGAGGTTTTACTGTTTTTTCTGACAGTAAGATAATAAATAAATTAAAAATATCAAGTGATTTTTTTTTAAATTAGGAACTGTCAACTTTTAAACGTCACATTACTTGAGATCATCCCCCAAAACGCTTGCTTATCGGGACTACCTAAACCTACCTATTCTTCTTAAAATGTTAAGATATATGTTTTTTTTAAATGAAATAATAATAGTTTTTTTGTGTTTATCCTACGAGATTATCTTTAAACAGTAAGTGCCTACTCGTTAAAGTTTGGGCAGCAGATATATATAAAAAGGGTTTTCATTCCTACGCGATATAGGAATGACGTTTATTGGGATGTGTCAAATAACTTGTTTCGAAATACAGGGTGGAAGGGACACCGACGCGAAAACGGTTACCACATATTCAGTACATTCTGAACTCATAGATTTTGCATCGGTTATTAAAAAAAAAATCAGACGTTCCATATATTTTGACCGCGTAGGTTTACACTTTTGTAGGAAACAGCTGATTATTAGCTGACAATGATGTACCAAATACGTGGTAACCGTTTTCGCGTCGTTGTCCCTTTCATCACGTAAACAGTCGTTTTCTAAGGATGTGGCTAAAAATACTGATTGAATGTGCAAATTAATTAATCGTTTGGTAGAGGAGGGTAGTACTGGGATAGTAAACTGCAAGGTAATAATTGTCTTAATGAATGCGAAAAGAAAATCTCTAACGAGATAGCGAAAATATAAAAATTCTAAAAGAAAAAACCTAAAATTTCCGCATTTTATTATGAAAAATTATTAGATATTATATTCAATAACGTATTGTAAATAAATGAAAATAAGTAATAATGCATTTTATAGAAATTGATACAGAAATAAAAATGGTTTCTGGTTTTCTTAATTTTATTTAAAATGTCTCAGAACCGATATTTCTCTAATAATTATCTTATCAATAAAAATATAGAAAAATGTAATGTCTACAAGGTGGCGACGACAATACGACAATAAATGAAAACACTGGCAATACTAGTTAATATGAATATTTTTAAATAATAAAAACACTTAACAAATAAAAAAAAAAAATTAAGGAACAAAGGCAAAGGTTTTCGAAGTGTTTATGCCGATGCGAAGGTCGTTACCGTGTCGTTGCTAGCATATTAATCTGCATCATGTTGAAAATGGAAAATAAAGTCCTGTGACTAAACTACTGCATATAATCGATTGATTTTTTGTATACAGTCTGGGAAAGTCATGAGGTAAACGCAGTTTAATTTATTGTCGTAGTGTCTGCGCCACCCTGTATAATTCACCTGTGTTTTTTTAGGGATGCACTGTTTAGCACATAAATGAATACTTACGGTTAATAGTAAGAATCCAAACCATCTGCCGCGAATACTTAGGCGATTCTCACACGGCACCGCCCGACCGCGCGGACGAGCGGCACGCTCCACCTCTCCTCGCGGCGCACTGCCATACAAATCTTCGCCGCCTAGTTTACCCGACCGCGCGGACGATGGTTGTAGTGTGAGATTAAGCATATGTTTTGTATAATTAACTTTTGCTGCTTAAACTGGAGCTATATTCGGACATCGGTGTACCTAAATTAAGTTATTTCATAAAAGATACGACTCTACATCAATTCGTCCAAAAATGCTGCCAAATTGTAATTAATTTAATTATTTAAACTATTTTTAAATAAGGAGTTGGTGACAATAAACTTTAGTAATGTCACATATTTATTTGAAATATCTAAAATAAGTTTGAAATTAAGATCACCTAAACTAACCTTGGGTTAAAGCCTAATTAAACTTGGGTGTAAAGAGCACACGAGTTGACACGAATAGACGAAGTTACACACGAAAGGCACACATAGATATTTAGACAGAATGAAAATAAACACTTGAAAATAATAGAAATTAGTTCTATTTCTCGTCTAGCAGAATTGAGGCTTGGACTTAGACATAAACTACTCGTATGTAGTCACTTTCATATAATGCGTCATTATATTTAACTAGAAGAGAGGCACTGGTAAATGCAGAAATGGCTTGTTCATGTTGATTTTCACCTTTGAAGTAGTCGGGAATTATACGGATCATTAAGCACGTTCATTATTTATGAATGCAGGTCAAGTAGAGAAGTACCCACTCGAGCTGTAATTAGTACTTTTACTCAGATTTATTCAGTGAAATTATCTTGATGACCTGATGTATGAACGTGGTCAAGTAGAAGGTTAGGGTAGATGGTGGCTATCTGTGTTTCTGCCAACCCCAATGGGGAAAGGAGTGAGTTTATGTATGTGACTTTGATATGAGTTTAGTTTTGAAACGATATCGTTTTTTTTTCATCCATTTTTCTTTGACTGGACTGAGTCAAAGAAATATAGCTGAAAAAAGCGATATCGTTTCAATATTAATAATAGCGTTAAAAACGATATAAATACAATGTAAAGTTAAACTTAACGATATGTTTTAAATATAATCTATTTAATCAGATTTTTCTCAAATTCTTTACAATAACATTTTAATCAACACCGTCAATACTAGAGAGTCAAATCTAGCACAGCGATAAAATGTCACTCGAGGTGTATCATTATGAGATATTTTCAGGTATAACTTATACCTGGAAATATGGGCCTGGCCTCATACGGTGTCTATAAGGCGACCTATAAGGCCTGTGTCTATAGCAGGTAACGAACGGCTACCTGTGTCTTTATATATATTCTTGTGACTTGTGTATATATTTAGTATTATCGAGATGGCTTATTATATGACAATGGCAGCTATCTAAGCCTGTCAGTGCTGCCAAATAATCTGGCATTGATTCGATATTAATTAATTAATAGCTGACAAAGCAGGTTTCTTGATATACCAATCTAGCAGCTTTGAAAACTGAGAATAACGTGAAAATGAATAGAACGGGGTAAATTATGAAACTTGTTACAAGGTATTGTAAAGTTGCATTTGTTAGCATGTTAAGATGTATTCTTGGAAGGAAAACTGACGACTTAAAAGTCTGGCTAATTATTCTGTCCTAATTACGCGATACCATAACTAGAATCGTTTGAACTGTATCTAATACGGGTACCTTTTGTCTTATCACTTGTAAACAAACTAATGTTAGTTAAAACGTTGCCTCCAGTTTAATTTAATGTGAGAGTGTTTAACGGTTAAATATAAATCACGCTTTTGTGAGATACGGAAACAACGGACTGTCCGAATTAGCACCAGTTTGAAACTCTAAATAATTTTCAGTTCCGAGGTATAAAACAGGTTACAGGCATTTATTTTAGTAGTTTTTGTAACTTGGAGAGTTTTATGATGACTTAGAAAACTTGTATATTATTATATTAGAGGTTTATTTTTTGTACTAGTTCTAAGTTTTGTTAATGGTGATTAAACGAGATAAAATGACAAAACAAAAAACAAATACAACTGTTAACAATTTTTTATAGCATTTCAGATTACTGTAATTGTATTTATTATCTTGGTATGTATTTTAAAACTCAATATCCTATTTTATAAAACTGTTATTCATTAAAACTGTTACATATTAATTGCAGAGGTACATGAAGTACATTATATGGCAATTGTTCAATAGTTTTGTCTTAGATCGAGATTCTCTATCGTATATTTGTCACTATTATAATGTTCAGCTCACCTTTCTGTGTTTTATTTTATGATGGGTTTACAATTCACACTCACAGGCTGAATATACACTGCTACAATAACCTTGGATGCAAACTTTGGAACGTAATCTAATTACAAAAGTTAGTCTAAATAATGACTCGTAATTATGAGTGCCATAAATGATATTACATAATAAACCCGTAATGAAGTTTATTATTTATGTACTGTTTACAAATAAATTTCCGACCATCAAGCCTGTTATTTACGGTCGAGAGGCATGGACTCCGAAGAGCTTCGTTGGGCCTATTGTAAATCAGGCCGGCATTGTATTGCGAAAGAGCCTAATAGAGCACCTAGCTGGCGTGCCGATACTGGTACAGTCTGTAAAAAATGTGCGAGTATATATACTTATACCGTTCTCCCTTCTGATCACACGCACAAGTAGGACTTCACCTAAGGAGTAAGATGCAGAAGACTGGGGTTTCTCTACAGTTGGTGGTGATGCTTGACGACTTGTCTACAGAACAAAAAGGTAAGGTTGCCAGTTGCCAACCTAGTGGAAAGTCATTAAATTAGAGCTCATGTTCATATTAATGTCATTTGTAGATGTTTGACAGTCGTTAGTTAGTCAGTGGTCCAAAAAGTCTGACAACCAGTCTTACCAAGGGGTATCGTATTACTCAGAGCTAACTGGGTTGTGGACTTCAGATAGGCAGTCGCTCCATGTAAAATACTGGTATTCAGCTGCATCCGGTTAGACTGGAAGCCGACCCCAACATAGTTGGGAAAAGGCTAGGCAGATGATGATGATGATGATGTTGTTCATATTAATGACATTAGAATTGATAAAATTTGGGTGTTATGCGGAAGAGCAGCAAATTGACATTGTACGACTTCAGTGCCAATAATATCATAACTGTAGGAATAGAACCGAGCCGAAGGCATACGCCGTAGGTTTTGCTAATATAAAATATTCTTTGTAAGAGGGGAACAATTCAACTACTATTAATTAATTTTGGGGCTCACACTATGACCTAATAAATGCCAGTACTTTGGTAGGATCCCCGAAATAGCAGCGACTTGACTCAACGACTAGAACTTGCAAACATTCAAATAAGCTGGTTTATGTCATAATGACCTTACCTAATGTCCACTTACCTACATGTAACAAAACAAAACTATTGTGAACATCTCGATAATCAGTAGAGTAAACACTATCTGTTGATGTTTCTACTTAAAAGTAGGTCAGCACACACATGTAGCCAGCGACCCGCGCTGTTCACGTATGTACTTTATTATTCCAACATTGCCACAAACCAGTAGCGGATGCTGGCTTAATTAACAAAGGAAATTAGTTTACTTGTGAAACTTGATGCAGACCTACACAGTTCTAAATTGAATAAAAAAACTAGATGAGTGAATTTTATAAAAACGCTTTTAGGCCTTGAAATCTTATACAAATTCGATTACCAGACAACAGAAATGCTATTTAAGATTTTAAACTAACATTATCATTAACACATCACACACACACACACAGCATTCACATCACATCATTTTCATTATCAGTGAACATGGTAAATATCCCGTTTCTAGTATTAATGATAACGGAAATACTGTCGGATTCCCCAAAAAATGTGTCAGCTTTTTTGGTAGCTATTATTCTCGAGGATGTCATCCATCTGAGAAGTAAATGCAGTGGTCAAACTCCTATAAAACTAAAAGCTCACAAATTTCCTTGTTACCACAATATTCCTCTGCGACCAAAGACCTGCCGACTCACACAATATGGTGAACTGCCAAAGAGGAAACTTATCACTAGGGTTCCATAAAAGAAACGAATGATGAAACGCATTTTATCAAACTTACAAGAAGAGAATAAAGTTTTATAGGGTGACAAAATCTGCAAAGATATCCGTTCTGTGGCTAACGGAGAGCCGTTTTACACTCTTACTGATTAACCTACACGGTGTCCTTCTGCAAAGTTTGGCCAGGGCCCTGGTGCATTTGCGTAGTTCCTCAAGCTCTCAAGGCCCAAGAAAATGCTGTCAGCTATTTTCCTCTTTCGTCTCACTTTTATATTCAGGCATCGAAGACCCAAAGATACAATGCACAAAATAATCTTATAAGTAAAATAATAAACGAATACATATTAACTACGTTTGGTCGGCGACGTATCATGGGCTTATGGTGACTTTACGGTCTCGCCGAGACACTGAGGAGAGTTGCTGTTTGTTCTGAGTCGGCTTACTGCAAGACGTCTCGGGAGAGACATAGAAAGAGCTGAGTGTACCTCTACAGTATTTTTGTTCCCTTTTACAATTGCAGGTTAAAAAGGAAAAATATTGTCTACTGCAAATACACTTGGCGATTCTCACACGATACCACCCGCGCGGACGGGCGGTGAACCGGATCTCACGTCGCATTGCCTCGTATGAATTTCGTTCATGCCTTACAACATCATTTAATAACACTTGATGTTATGCCAAAGAGTTTACTCAGAGAGGCGATTCTAGCAGCATCAGTTCACCTCGAGCAAATACATGCATTACCTCCGGAATACAATGAGTAAATTGGTATAATTACGAAGTTTTAACTTGATTTCAAGTCTCAGCATCACATTTCCGTAATAAAGTGGATTCGGCTTCCTGACTTATCAGATGCAGCTTAATACTTAATAATAGCTTTTATTTCAAAATCAATGGGTTCGATTCCTGGCTAGGAATATTGATTGTTCAAAAATCTAATAATGCAGTTTTAGTTTTCATCAAAGTCGGGCTCGAGACTCCTTTGAGCATTTATCGCTATTCCTCAGAGCTTCGGATTTGGCCATCCACAACCACTTGAAAAATTCAACTTGTATATTGAAGCCGGTGCAATGAAACCATAGCGCCATTCAATTCGACGCCAACGCCATCTAGGAGCGTTATCGTCAACTCTGCAACGTATACACTTTTATACAGTTTACTAAATACAATTTGATCTGGCCACTTTACTATTTCATACTTAATACTTACAAGTAGTATATAGGCATGGAAATGGATGTAGATGTTTCAGTCAGAAAGCTTATTACATTGGCCTGAGCCGTGGGTTTTAATTGAAGATTTTAAAAAAAGCCAACCTAAACTTTCTATCGCCGAAGACCGCAAGGGTAAGTTTTCATACAAAAAAGGTTCATATATAAGGTCTAACTATTCATACACGAAATAATTTCAAGGAATCATCTAACGGCGATAACAAAGCCATTTCAAGGGATTTTTTTTTAACTGAGTATGTTTTTTTATAAAAATAAATAATTTAAAATTACTTGACCCACAAAATAAATACTGGTTCCTTATTTTTCAGCATTCATTACGATAGTTTATTCCGTCGCATTTACCTACTGTCATTGTTAGAATATGGGAGTAAAGGTTTTATGTAAAAAGTCTCAAATAATTTTAGATTTTTAATAATTTCGTAAAAAAAAAACACTCCGATAATTTTTTTTTTTCGTAGTTATGGCGACTTTACGACTTATAGAAGTTACTCTTAAAATATTTCGTGTATGAAAAGATAGACCTTATATAAGCCTTCTTTTATTTTGTGATACTTACTACGCCCAGACTTGGCTCAAAGGATCAAGTGCATTATTGCAAACCCAATAGAGGCTCAATAGGAAATGAAGAACAAAATAACACCTAAGATATTTTTTTAAACATTGTTTTACTAAGCAATATTTTTTGTTAAGTCCTTCGTAGGCTATCGTAGCGTAATGTAGCTTCTCGTAGCAGCACTCGGTCACCTTCGTAGGCGCTCGTAGCACTTGGCTACGTCAAAACGGCAAAAAGTCTCTCCTGGCATTCCTTTACCCTTTCATTGCTCACAAAATAACCTCTTCAAATGAACACCGATATTCAGTTAATATTCCCCAGTCAGGGAACTTGTTGGTGAAGGCTTTACTTTCAACCCTATAATTAACCGTTAGTCATGCAACGCAACCGTTTCCAACATGTTCCTGTTTACACTCAATTTATAATTGATGTACTTGTTGCATCGCAGTGTGTAGTAAATGCAGGGTATCCGGGGGCTACATCAATTATTCAGGAGTAAGTTCTTTTGTATATATCGACACATTCCTACGGTTCAAGTTTTAATGGAGTTTTCTTTTACAGTTTACTTGATGTGTTGATGTTTTTTTTTTTTCAATTTGTGTGCGTGTGTGGCAATGCTTTAGCTGCATCCGGTTATACTGGAAACCGACCCCAAGATAATTGGGAAAAGGATAGGCAGATGATGGGTGGCAATACTTGACAAGGCCAACGTCCAGTGGTGGAGGTCTCCCATCTACAGGTGGATGATTTTGAGTAAAGTACGCCTCATTTCTTTTTTACAGTGTCCTCATGAAATATGTCATACCTTTTCTGTATTCCACCAATCGATAGGTAGTAAGGTGAGGGAGGTAAGTTAGGTTGAATTAATAACAACACTTGCATTGTATACATATATATATTGAAATATCACATGAATCCATTTATAACTAATAACATTTCCAGAACTAATTTAAGAACACATAAAATAGATACACTGACATATTTGGTGATATAATCTGTGATAATATAACTACTATTGTTGAATAAATAGTGAATAACACGACGCTACTACAGATAGTGAGGTGTTAGAATATTTTAGCAGAGCTCAAGTTACATATTTTTATTAAATTACATATTATATTTTCGTAAAGATTGATACATTTTAGGAGAACAACATTCAGTACATTACTATAGCTACCTAATTCGTTACTCAGTACATTATAACTGTCTGAAGAGGAAAGCTGATTGTTCTGTGTAAATTAGATTCTTGCAAACATACATTAATCTGCGAGACAATGTAATTTAAAAGAATGATCTTTTAAAACACAATGACTTATCATACTGCATATGATGTTATCCTGGCAACACTTGGTGCATGGCACGGTGAGATATTCAGTCAATTACAATTGACAGAACAATACATAGGTACGTAAAACATTCGAAAAATAACTCGATACACCCAGGTTTCACCTGCTCGATATAATTTTAGAATAAATACACATATCTGACTTGCTACAAGAGTAAAGAGATTAATATGATAACGTCAATTAATTTAACATTCATTTATATCATAAGTATAATGTTTTATATATTTCAACTATTCTAACAAATATAGGTTCATATACTGGAAAAAAATATATAAATTCTCTCAAATTGTAACAAAAAGTAATTAACACATATTATATACTGTAATACAAAAGTAGAATTTTAGAAAGTACAATAATCCGGGGCAATTCAATTTCCTATCTAATTGTTCTTTCGTTCTCCTATAGAGGTTTGAGCTGTTGTTACATGCTGGGCATCGGGATGTCTAGTTGGTACAAACGTTATCTACTCGTGAGCGGTTTCCTGATTGACCGCTACCCCACAGTGTGACCCTGGCGCGTGCGCGGGCAAGTGGTCTGCTCGTGGTCTCGACTCACGATATTGAGTCATTGCCAGGCCTTCGAAAAATTTAATATTTTAACAATACGAAAATACGAATCTTTATGATTTCTACTATAGATTACACAGTGATATCTATATTTAATAATATCTTATGATGAATAACTGTTATATTGAGATCAGTATGTCGTCTCCTACGGTGAGGTTTCTGTGTTGTATGTTTTGTTTTTCATATTATACATAACTCATTTAGCAATATTTAATTAATAGGTACTTATTACATATATGGTTATAATAAACATCTAGGAAATAGTACATTTAGGTAAATTGTAGAAGATATGTAGGTAAGCAACTTGCTCAGGTATATAACGCAAAGAAATGCTTGTGGTTAATTTTATTCAATGTTTTGATTCTTCATATGTATAGATATATTAGTAAATAATGATATTAATATTAATACTATAAGGTATAATAAGTGGAAACTCGTTAAAAAGTGTTGGGAATTTGAATAATATAGATATATATTTTAAAGCAAATCGACCTTATTTACAATGCAAAGGGTTTTCTAATAATCACTATTATGTAATATACATTTATTCCTGTATCGTCAATAGTTAGGCGTGTGTCATCGATCATAACTTCATACGAATATGTCAGGTCTGTATGAAGGCTAGGTTGTAATCTTTGCAATGATTTCAGAAAACATTGTCCATGTAAATAAATTAAATATATTTTTACATGTCTCACATAAAATCTCTCCGACTTCCAATAATTTTAGGCAACAATTTACATATAAATTACCATTCACAAGTTAGCTTTTAAATGTGCCTTCCTAAAAAACTTCAATAATTTTGAAAACCTTGTATAATCAAGAAAAGCTTAATACTTATAGTTAGGCCGAATCAATTTAAACGTGGTTAAAATAGGGGTCATTAAAAAGTCACAATACGTCAGTTCTTTTGGCGTATTCTTGCCTCTCTGGACGAACAGTCACAAAGAAAAAAAGAGATTCAAAGATACAGCATTCGAATGTACGAGTACCTTTATAAATTATTTTTAGGAAAGCATTACCATTTATTTCGATATTTTAAATACTGTTGTTACTTTATTTTTTTTATGAAGTATACAAATACATATTTATATTGATATATAGAATATAAAATAGAAAGCCATAAATAAATTCGTCAGGTTTATAGTATTAGGTACAATACAATATGTATATTTAGGTGTTGCACTTAAAAATACTCTATATCTTTGTGGTAGGTATATAATTAAAATGAGAAACATATCAAGGTGCAATTCTATTGTTTTTTTTCTGTTTTTTTCGCTTATCATAGGTACTGCTACATTGTACTGTAGGTTCCTTCATACATAGTCTAGGTACAATTGAAAAAGCAAACTATTAAACCCGAATGGTACATTTTAAATGTATTAATGTCGTATTACCCAGTACTAACTGGGTTGTGAAGGTCAGATAGGCAGTCGCTCCATGTAAAATACTGGTATTCAGCTGCATCCGGTTAGACTGGAAGCCGACCCCAATATAGTTGGGAAAAGGCTAGGCAGATGATGGTACATTTATAATGTGGCAAATTTGCCTTCTACACGATGACCTGAGATAGCTAATATTTTCAACCACTTTATAAATGCACTAACAAAATAGCATATTAATAAAATACTAAACATAGGTACGGATACATTCAACTAATTAGACTCTACTGTGTGAGTTATGATCCTGCTGAGTACGTTACCGTAGCGTGGTTTGAGAGTGGAGAACAGATAGATAGACACAAGATGTTGCAGAGTATGGGTATCGATCGCCAGGTGTGGGTGAGGGAGCGCGAGAGCTGCGCGGGCGTCACTTAGTCCTTGGGCTGGGGCTTCACTATCTCACACTTGCCGGGGGTGGACGGGGTCGGGTCCTCGGAGAACAGAGGGTTCTTCACTTCCATCTCTCCCGTCTGTGGATACGTAGCCCGATATTCAGTACAAGGATGAAGTAAGTTGTTCATGATATTTCATTCATACAAAATGTTCGTGCATGAAAAATAAAGTTTCCTAGAAAGAAAAAGTATTAAAGTGCATTAATTAAACGAACTATTCTTTTATAAAAGGCTTTGCACTACTCAGCCTAAGACGATCCTTTGAAGGAAGTATCGCGATGACTGGATCCGGGTTGTCTATTTCCTATATTATTAGAAAACTCCAGTTATTAATAGTGTAATCGATGTTGCATTGTCATTAGGTTTTTAGTATTTTGCCTGTGTCTTAGTTTCAGAGATCCAACATACTAGAATTTGGATTTGATAAACACTGTTTGATTGAAGCTGTTTATAACGGAAACAATCATCTTAATATGCTTTGTTGTCCTTGTAACATTAATGGTACAGCGCGTTAGCTACACGGAAATCGTATGTTAAGTAGAAGACCACATTTCCTGAATAATTCAGTAGTAATATGAATTTATATAGATAAAACAAATGCCCACCGTTGGAGTACGATCGGGAACAATTTCCGGATGTTTTCCATTTTTTATGTTCCAGAATTCCTATAGCCTAGCCTTTTAAATCCCTACAGCCTTTTAATATACCAATAGCTTTTTAATATAGCCTTATAAGTTCCTTTAGCCTCCTAAGTTCCTGTGACCATTTGTTCTACTATCTGACAATTTTCGATAACCTTTTGATTAAGCCATTTAAACTATAGCTCTTTAAGTGCGTATAGTTTTGTATGTTCCCATAATTCTGTTCCTACATTCCATTAAAGTTCGTATGGCAAATATAAATTCCTAAATTATGTTTGAGATGTAAAATATTTAAGGTTACGTACCGTGGCGAACCCAGGGCATTCATACACGGTGTAATCTCCTTCCTCATTCTCCTCCTCAGATTCAGGGTCAGACATGGAGCCGTTACGGTGCTCACAACCATTCCTGAAAAGTGTTTACGAACTTTTTATGATCATGCTAACAATAGATAAGCAGTAAAGGAGTTTACCAGACAGTGTTATAATAATACTATATCTCTCCAGGGAATGCCGATCACGAAGGCCAGTCTCAACAGAAACTACCCAAGTACGCAGGTGAAGCACAAGAGTATATGCATAACACACAAATATGTGCGCAAAGACACGTTCACTCCCTCTCCTGCCCCTCTCAAGGGGCAGCAATGCTACTAGATTGACAAGAGATCAGGCACGAGATCAATTTCGTGCTTTTGCCAAGCATAGAGGTGTTGAACCACCAACAAATAACCTCCGAGTTGACTTCTGAGATTTCCTTAAGGAAAAACTCAATAATTCAGCCAACCCGTGTTCGCAGTAGGGCTTATGAGACTAACACTGTATATTTGACAAAAATTAAGCGTATCGGGTGAGGTGCAACTATTCATTACTTTCTTTACTTGATCTGTATTTATACTACCGCCTCCGTGTGACCGCGCGGTCGAGCGCTGTCGTGTGAGAATCGTCTTACGATCGAAAGAGCAGCTATTTTATTTAAACTAGGTATGTCATTTAATTGGTGTACTAATAAGCATTTTCTATTATTATTAATCTATGTTCTAGTAACAGCGGAAGCCTTAAAGCCTTCAAAAGTAAATGTGAGTAGTGCAGTATTCACTAACAATTTAAACGTAAAGTTGGAAGTTGGAACATTATTCCTCATCATTATAAAATTGTTCGTTCTATTGAAACTGCGAATGGAAAACATTTTTTCTAGAGCAAACTAAAAAAAAAAAGAGGAGCTTTTTCATTATGTTCTGAATACCTGGCGCTTATTTGTCATAATTTCTGTAATTTATTGAAATAAAAGGTAAACAAGAACGGACATTTTCTGCAATTTTACAATTGCTTTTATCAAAGCTGGAAGGAAAACGGTTGAAAGTTTTTTTTAAATAAATTACCTTTCCATGGCTATAATTTGTTGTTTTTGATGCTGGTAGTGGTACATGTGGGCCGAATGTGCCAGTTTCCTGTCGCCTGAAGTGTCTATGTTAGGTCCAGTGACTCCGTAGGCAGGGTAGTCCACGTCAGCTGCGGCTTTAGCTTTTTTACTGAGCCTGTGGGGTGATTGCGAGTGATGAATGTCACTAGAATGTGAGAAGTGCAATGTGTGGTGGATGGGACAGTAACTCACGTATACCATCCGAAAGCGAATCCAATGATGGCCATGGCGAGTGCCGTGCCCACTGCAGCGATGAGCGCTATACCGTAGATCGAGTCTGCAGGGTCGGCCGTAGACTCCAGCACATGGATGTGGCGAGGCTTATCGGTGCCCGCGGCGTTCTCTTGAGTGCTAAACATTAGTAACCAGATTAAAAAAAGTTCTCGTCTTCAAACACGTAAGCTACGACTGGCACCGTTTAGCTGTGAAAGGTGCATAATGCATTACTGCTAAATCTACGCTAACACAAAATCTAAATTATTTTTTTATTTTGTAAAAAAAAATCGTTTTATATGGTTAATATGCTTGGTGACTGAACTAAGCTTAGATGGAATCACATGCTGGTAGTTCTCGCTTGAGATAGCAAATAATATGAATAGGCAATGTCATGCTCGTTATAATATGACGAATTTGGGCCATTAATTAATTAATTTAATTTTGAGTTATCTAAAGCGGTCAAATGTATGGATAACGTGTAATTTGGGTTCAAGTTTTATTTTTTGTATCTATATACAGTTATTTTTTGAGTAAATTAGTAGTTTAAAATAAAAGACACTTTAACAGCTTTTTAGCTGCTGTTAAAATATTGTTTACATTAATTTCAAGTTGTTGCAAAGATGTCCAAGAATCGTGTCGTAATAATTAATTTATATTTATTTGTGTAATTTTAGTACGTCTATACAATCTATACAATGTAAGACCTTTTTTTGTTGGTGATCATAGATTTGAAACGGTATCCATACATTATAGAATTACTATAATCATTTCATTTTGCGAACCGCAAAAAACAACAGCTGCTTTTTGTTCCAGACATGTGATGTGACAGTCTTAATGGTAATGATAGTTAATAAGAACCGAAATTGATTTACCGAATTTGCCAATTGGATTACAAGAGAAATAAATATCACTATTCAAAATTAATGACGCAAAAGTCACAAGTCCTTTTAACGCCCGTTTGTTTTAAAAGCTAACAAGCTGTATTTCGATGCAGTTGGTTTTGTAGTCTTTATTTCAGCTTCAGCACCATTCCAGCCAAGCCAAAAGATTCGATTTCCAGTCTTTCAATCAGCTCGCTTTGTCCCAAGCCACAACGTCAGCTGCCATGCCGTGCATCAGCAATCAAAGCTGTGTGAGGCCGGGTATGTTGTTGTACTAGCAAAATAGGATTTAGACAACTCGGCTCACAGACATTAATAGGACTGTGCTTTAGCGTCTGCCTAAAACGTCTAAAAAATTTTGATTCGCTCACTCATAAAAATGATTCTTCACTAATCCAGACATTTGGGACAATATGATCGATTTTAATATGTGTGTGTGTTTAAAGTGCAGTGAGTGTCGTCTGCACATGTGTACTCATTGCTTAAATTCGTGGCTTTTGAGAACACGCTCACAAGTGAAGGCTGCTTTCAACAAAAGTGTTCATTGGGACGAATTTCATTTCCATGCGCAACTAAGGACTGGTAGGAGTGGAGGCTAAGGTTCTCTAAGTGTTTAATATATTAGTGTTCACCTCGTCTCCGCCGCATCAGTAGGGTTTACTCTCAACCAGCGCAGGTTGGTTGGCAGTAAGGAGACAGGTATACGGTAATCCTTATTTGCCCTAAAAAAACGTTATATTGTCGATTTTGTAAAATTTATCGTTACTATTAACCTCATTACTTTCTAATTTGGACTCTAAACATCGTGGCCGTCCTAAGATCTGATACCATTACAATGAAATACATGGATGGCTTCTAACAATTATTTAAACTATGATGAAATATTATAAATATATTAATAACTCTCGTAGTGTTCAGTACATTTAAGTAGGAACTAAATATCTCGGGTCTCCGCATATGTAATTCTATGCTATTTACATAATATAATTATATATTTCCACATATCATTATGCATATGAATACATACATATATAACGAAGCTCGGTTTAAAGTCAACACTACTCAATCCACAAAAACAGTAAGACATATCTAGTAGGTAAATTAACAGTTCAGCTTTAATTTTGTCAGAAACAGTATAACTATCCTCTTTAGAAAGTTTCTGAGACTTAAAGAACTGAGTTATTATTTGTAACAAAATGTTACTGAAGAATTCTTCAGTATTTAATGATGTTTTCCTAAAATTTCGTCGAGCAAAAGATCACCTAGTGAGTAGGGCCACCTTTCAATAACTTCTGTTCAACTTTTAACAATAGCTGTGGCTTGTCTAGGTACATAGGTATTCTAGGTTTGAGGATTGAGAGGCAGACTTGTGACCGTAAAGGGCACAGGGTTCTATGCCCTGCGAGGAGACGGGTCATAACCTCTGTTGTCTCGGGAATTCGTAGCTTTCATACTCACATATTGTAGTTTTAATCTTTTATTTATTAAATGAGATCAACCCCTAATTATCTCGCTGTAATGGAAAAGCATTTTCTTGTACAGAGATGCGTCTAGTATTCAACGTTTTCATGTACTGTATTGTATCAATAATTAAAAAGAAATCTTAGGATAAACATAAAAAGCATTTATGTTTAAAAATTCTAGTCTCACAATCCGAGGGCCTAGAAAAGCACCTTATTATCAGCGATTAGCGATGTCGGTGATGGAAAAGTCAAAAATGATTGAAAGTGACGTCATCGTCATCATTTCAGCTCGAAATCACCCACCTCCCCTAACGAAACTGTTTGAAAGAGATTGTCACTCGCGAAAGCCTTCAGGGTACATCTTATGCATACAATACACATACGGGTACATAATCGTATGAATTTTATGATTCATCAGTCGAAGGTCAGCAGCCTAGAACGAAGTCCGCTCTGACTGGTGTTGCTTCCTGTTGCTTAAGTGTTTTGCCTCCCGCTGCCTAAGTCAAAGTGCTATAACGTGTCATGCCGACTAAATCCACCTATGTAGGTACTTTTAAAGTGAAAAATACTCTCAAGGAACCACAGTCGCTAGTTTAAATTGCCTGCGATTAGTCTAATTTATTGTAATACTCGCCTGCTAGAATCCTCGACGAATAATTGCATTTAATATGTGACTAAGCCACTTTTATTTGATTTTCATAGAAGAGAAAAGTCATAACTACATTGCATAACAATTAGTCGTTGCTGCAAAAGGCCATTTTTCCATCGGCTACACTCTCCAAATAAATACTTTACATTGATGCACAAACGATTACACGTATTCAGTAGTTTCCTTCCACTCTGTAATTTAAAGCGACAAAGCCTTTAATTTCAGCATATTGTGTATTTCATGTTACTTTTATTTCTTCGAAGTTAGAAAAAGGCTTGCTTTGTAATTATGTTTTAAACCCTTAGGCGTTTTCGTGCACGAGAATCGAAACATCTGGCAAGTAAAGCGGTGTTTAGTGTCAATAATTGGTATGCACTTTATTCAAACCTTGCCGTGATTGTTAAACTAATACCAAAAATAAATACTTTATCTGGCCAAAGAAAATCCTTGTTTTATTTTTGGAATTCGTTTTTCGGATGCCTGGATGTAATACGTTTACAATACAAAATTATAATGTTTTGGAAGATGGTTGTTGATCTTCGAGATTTGGCTTGTGGTTACTTTTTGGCTTTAATACTTATTAAAGCCACAATATCTAATATCCTTGTGTGCCATTCCGGGGAACCGGCGGGAACGAAAAGGCATTGTGTCTATTGTGCCACAGAAATAGAACCGTATCTAGTGTTTTATAAAGTGTTCAAAAACCGAAAGTTAAGAAATTGTGCAATAATAAAAAGCATGAGCATCTGCTCTACTCTATTCATGTATGAGGTACATGTAGCAGGTGTCCGAGTCATTAAAATGGAGAGTCCACGACAAGTGACAGCCTATGGGTATAGACCTACGCCAAGACACCCGGAGCAAAATGTTCTACCCTAAAAGCCGTCAAAGAAAGTACTGAAATTATGAATGATTGATTTATGGAAAAAAAATGCTAATTGAAAAACTTACAGTCCAGTCCGGAGGCGGTCCAAGTTATCGGCGACCAAGTTCTTTGTCCTGCCCAGGTTAGGATTCTGCCGGGTCTGGCGAGGTCGTTGGAAGCCCATGACGTTTACCGCTTTATGATGGGTTTTCGATTCCCCGCCTTCATGTGGCCCGTCGGATTCTGTAACAATGGCATCGTGGTCAAACATACTCGATGTGTTAATAAAGTTTTCAAAACTGAACTTTATATACAAACCAATACAACGATTTAATAAACGTATGAAGTTAACTATTAATAAAAACTGATGCTGTTTTGTTTTTGTTCGGCTTACGTTGCATTGCGCGACATTGATGTGCGTAAACAACGTCATCATCATCATCATCATTTCAGCCGAAAGACGTCCACTGCTGGACATAGGCCTCCCTCAAGTGTCGCCACATTGACCGGTCCCGTGCGTCTTGCGTAAACAACGTGTAAAATCAATTCAAAATACAGTTTAAAAACTATCGGAAGATGCAAATTGATAGCAAATAAGTTTTATACTTCATTGAATAAAGTTCAACATACTTTGTGTCACAATTTTGTGTTCGGGTTCGTAATACTCCTTATCTAGCGGCGTCAGTGCAAACGTTTTTTTCTTTTCTTTATTGTTAGTTGCTGCCAATGGTATAGAAGTAGACGTCTTGCGCTGCCGAATCGCCATCTCCGGTGCTGATACGGACTCCGGTGGAGTGATCTCCCTTGGTGGCGACAGGGCTCGTACATATTCTGGCATAGGTGTCACGGTTTCAGGTCCATAAGCTAGTTCCCCCACCCTTGCTGGCCCAAATGGTCGAGGCATGTAAGGTTCCCGAGACATCCAGCGAGAAAATTCATCTTCGAATGGAGTTATGTCCTCATCGTCTTCCATTTGGTTAATACGATCGATTTCCTGCACCGAAATAAATTAAACGTAAAATGACGTATCAACTTTCGTAAATTAGATAACAATATCAATCGCGTGAGATATGTTTTAAGAGAAATGCTAAATTCAGGTATTCCTAACTGACATGTGTCTACGTACTATCTATTACTATAAGAATGACGTAACATCATAATAAACAATTAAAAAGCTAACAAACAGTATCATAATATCGTATGGATTTGAAATAATTGATAATACCTCGAAAACGAGGGGTACGAATAGTGCGGTCCTAATCCAATGTTTCCATTGTTGTGTATCTATTTGTTGTCATTGTTGTGTTGTTTGTTAGTATTATACTATTTAAAAAAGTAATTTGATGTCATTGTTGTGTTGTTTGTTAGTATTATACTATTTAAAAAACATGTATAGCTGACTATAATGTAATTTATCTGAAATAAAAATGAATTTAATTGAAAAGCTATAAATGGTATGTCATCGAAAGTTTTCAGAGACATTAATCATTATAATGCTAAAAATCAAGTATCTTGACTTGGCTCATGAGGTTGTGGGATGTGGACTCAGCGATCATTGTGCCGATAGTTGTATCAGCCCATGGCTTAATTGCCAAGAGCCTCGACCAATACCTGAGGAGGCTCTCGTTAGGCAGCTGGATCAAGGGTATGATTCAGAAAGCGGTACTCCTGGACACGGCTCGTATTGTTAGGAGGTTCCTCTCTCTGGAGCCCTGACCGCCGGTAGCTTGGACCCTGTTCCCGATACCGGTGGGCTACAATTTTTTATATTTTTAAATGCTTTTTATATTGTTTTTAGTTTAAGAATTATTTAAAAATGTATAAGATTTGTATAAAAATAAATAAAGGGAATTATTCCCTTTATTTATTTTTATACAAATCTTATACATTTTTAAATATTTAATGCTATATCTTTAATGCTAATGCACTTAAGTTTTCCATAACAAATGATAGCTATCGTTAGTAGGTGGCTGAGGGCCGAAGCTTCGAGGTTGTATGCAATAATAAAAACGATAAATATAGTGCTGGCAAAGAGGATTTTAAAAAGTGTCAAACGGCTTGATATGTATTGTTGCCCTGTATTTAAGCGACATTGACGTCTCTTAGATGTGTCGCTGATATGGATAGTAGAGCAGGTAACCGCTACAGGCTAGAGGTTCAATTTTATTAGACAGGCAAATAGCCTACTTTGAACATCAATGTGTCTTTATTATACAGGGTGTAAACAGACCCTTCACAAAACCGTCAAACAAGCATTCTGTACATCGAACTAAGTAACTTTACGCAAAAATTATTGCTGGCGATCGACTTTTTTTTTGTGGTGAAAAATCACGTTTCACGGTAGGACTCGATGGAAAGCACTCAAAGCATTGTGCTGGATTGAATAGTACGGGGTTCGAGGAGGTGTATAAAGTAAAAATCTTACATTAAAAACACGTAATTAAAAAAAAAAAACTTGCGAAAAAATTGGAACTTTGACCCCAATATCTCCGTAACTAGAAGGTTCCCAGGTATGGTCTAGAACAATAAAATGATCGCAAAGACGGGGAGAACAAGTGCCTTTCGGATATGTTAAGGGTTTATTTACACCCTTTATTGGCAAGGTTTGTTAGCCAGTAAATAGTAATAAAACTTTTTGAAAATTTCTTCATTTTTCCTTTGCAAGTGGCCTCTACACACAAAAGTCGCAGTAAGTACGTTACAAGATGAGCGGTCGTATACGACCGTGTAGTGATTAGTTCTTCCGGCGCTTGACTCCTAGTCGGATTGGAGTCGTCCACAGAGATTTCAAATTTTATTAGTGAACAGTTCTGTTCGGAGCGATCTGAGGCTGTAAGCGACAACAACTGTATGGATTATCTGTTTACTTAGCGTTAATTAACGATAGCTAGTTACGCACAGAGACAACACTACTGTACATTAACGTTAAGTAAACAATATCTACACAAGCAGCTGTATACTGTATAGCTCTCTAATTAAGGGAGGGTGGCAGTGATATTATATGAAAGCGAAAATTTAAATGTAATTTACGAAAATCTGCATTCTTAAAATCAATTCCAACTAGACGGAACTTAAAAGTGTTGCCTTCAGTCAGTCCAGTTTAGTACTTTTATTTATTGACAAAGAAGTTGGAATTGTTATAAAATAAATTAGTAACTAGTTCGTGACTGTAATTGGGGCTGCAAACATTGACTAAGTAATAATGCATAAGTACGAGGGGTGCATTACGTAAAACGCTATCATTACGATAATGGTACTAGATCAGCCTGTAATAGCAATGAAAAACCGGCCAAGTGCGTGTTGGGCCTTGCACAATGTAAGGTTCCGTAGTCTTACAACGTTAATTGAATCCACTTCCTACGGTCCGGTTTGCCTCCGAACGATGATTTTTATTGTAATAATAAAAAACAAACTTACATTTGCAGTTGAAAAACCTGTGCGGGAGCTCAAGTTTCATACATTATGTTTAGGAAAATATGTTGTCCAAGAACATTTTATAAGATGGTTGACTATTACTCGTAAACTTGCAAAGACTACTTAACTGTGATAGTTTTCCTTTAACTTCGTTATATTTAAGGTCCCATTAAAATAGATGCACAAATTTTTAACAAAGCGTTCAGTACGTCTAACCAAAGATATCCGAGCAAAAAACACTGATTAAAGTCATTTTATTCTGTCCTAAAATCATTGGGTAACCAACACGTTAGTGTATTTTCGTTGGCTGATTTTTTTCTTGTATACTTACTAGAAATAAAAATACTAAATACTTTTAATGCGTTTTTCTTATTTTATTTTACCGTTGTTCTCATTTTGGTGGTTTGAATGATTTTAATAAGTTTGTCCATCTATTTTAATAGGACCTTATATAGTATCACCGTGAATTTTTTCACACACCGAAACACAACCGTTTAGCTGGTAGAGGGGGGAGAGACATGACTCTAACAAAAATTAGCACTTTAAAGTTTAATATTTCACAAACGAATCCCTTAATCGAAAAATTATGGAAACAA
Organism: Noctua janthe; assembly: GCA_910589295.1. Lineage (NCBI taxonomy): Eukaryota > Metazoa > Arthropoda > Insecta > Lepidoptera > Noctuidae > Noctua > Noctua janthe. Next base: position 13,823,714 of record OU342552.1, read on the forward strand.
ACTCGCTTTATTTATTAAAGACCTATCTAATGACAGCCCACACTATGGGGTACGCGAGAAAAAATATACCCTAAAAAAAAATACTTTTCAAGATTTTATTTTACCAGTTGGTCGTCGTAGCTAATCTGTATATTCATGCCAAACTAAGGGCTAAGCTGCGGACAGACAGATGAGCATGGCGAGACTATAAGGGTTCTTTGTTGACTACGGAACTCTAAAATTAGAGACCTCTGTTAGTAGAGTTAGTTAATATTCCCTCTGCCCTAACGAAGTAAGCTAATGGATGAAGTGAAATGATTTTCTGTTTCATTCATTTTCAGTTGTCGTTTCGGGCTTCGAAGCTTTTAGCGAACTTTTTATTCGTAATTTGGCGATGTTTTGTAGCTTTGACGTAGCAGTGCCTACGAACATTTGATGGATCGCCGTATGACAAAGCTCTTTATACCTTTGGACTGGTATTTTTTGTCTACTCTAATAAATTGACTAACTCGAATTAATAAGCCTGTAGTGGTTTTATGTTAAAATAGATTTACACTGGAACTAACAATATCAAAAGAAATAAGTTTAAAACCAATCTTACCGTGATGCCGGGTATTTCAAAATAAATCCATTTTGAACCTTATAAATTATTAGATTCTACATAATTTTTCGCTTGGTTATAATCTATTATGTGATAGTTTATCACCTTTGCCATATTCAATTCATCATCGTACCCATGTCGAAAAATATAATTTTCGTAGCTCTCTCGTAGCAGTGGCTACGGAAATTAATTGAAGTCTCCGTTTTTCGTAGCACTCTCCCGTAGCGATATTTCGTTTCAATTACTTTATATTAATATTTTCGATGATTCAATTCATCAATTTATTTGGCTAAAATAACATGTGAAATAGGTTGTTAACCTTTTCATCATTTTTCTGTAATGAACCTCGTAGAGTAGTCTACGAGTTTCATACTTTCATTATTTTTTGCAGAATTATGGTTTTATTGCCTTATTTTTCAATAAGGGTTGTGAAAGCTAAAAGTAAGTAAACACGATTAGTTTTTCTATATTCACTATTTTTGCCACGGCGTTATTCTTTTAAATAAGCAAAGTTTACATTTCCTTGGCAATTGGCTGACATTGTCGATAGTTTATATTTTTATGTAAATAAGTTCTTGCTATAATTTGTACGAGGGTTAGTGTTCCTTCACTCACTGCATTCCGGACACTTTATATCTGGTCCGGTATTTATTGTTAAATTTATGTTTCAATATTTGCCTTGAATTTATTGGAAATAATGGATATGCATTTTTTTGAGTATTTTCTACTTTTAACATTATTTTTTCTAACTGGTTGGTTTCATATCTTCACAAAAGCTCTAAACCTGACCTGGCTATGAAACCTTAATACACGCTTTGTATTGAAAAAGATATCAAGCAGGTGGCCTTAGATATTAAACTTATGATTTTATTCATTGAATGACCTACTTTGCTCTAATTTATTTTAATTTGTTAGAAGAGCGCAGTGCTGTGTCGCTTGGAAAAACAAGACATAAACTTTCTCGAATGAACACTCAACTTTAAGTACTCAAGTGATGCTCAAATAAGACTAAGAAGTAGTACAATCCCTATTCTCTTTGTATACTAACTGGCAAAATCTTTTTACAACAATTTATTGAAAGAAAATGAGCTTAATTTCGCATTTTCTCTACGGCTCATCCATAGAGTAATTATGAGACTTTTCACATTTTCTTTAATTCACTTGGCGACTCAACATTTGGAAAAGGATTTAATAAAAGAAACTCCAATAATATAATTAATTACCTGGCAATATCTTTTTACAATAATCTGTTGTAAGGAAATGACAGAAACTTCGCATTTTCACACTGGATCATTCATAGTGCAGTTACAAGAATTTTTACATTTTCTTTAATAACAACAAAATGCTATTGTTAGACAAGACAAATGTTTATCAAAACCCGGTAAATACTAACTATATTTTCTGTAATTAATCTAGGAACTCAGATTTTATTAATATAATAGACTTCTCTAAGTAAACACAAACATACTAAGCAAATCGTACTTTGCGTCTATCAAAAATAACAACCGTGTTGATAATATTTTTTACCCGACTACGGCAAAGCTAAAAGGTCGTTTTTATTTACGTATGTTCCTCCGTAGCGCCTACACTATGCATCCGATTTTGATGAATAAGTTGTCAATCGATTCGTTATTATGGCCGGGGTAACATAGGCCACATTTTAACCGAGTTCAACAATAGGAGGAGTCGATTTTACCTTGGAAACCCCGATTTTAATTAGAGCGAGTTTTTTCAGTAGCCGGGTTTTTTAGTTGTAGCATTATACCACACAAATTCTTGTATATTCAGAACTTCAAACATGGCTCCATCTACGGCTTAAAATGTTCTACTTCTCTAATATATCTCTTTGATTCATCTCTTACTTCACGTATATTCTCGACCGACTTAACGAATTTTCTTGGTCAAGGTTCATACCGAAATCTATGGTCGATTGATTCGCTGCGTTTAAGGTGGCTTGCACAATTTTAAATTTTCTTACGTTTTTTTTGCAATTTACTGGTATTTAATTAAATTATGTTGATTAAGATATGATTCACGACCGTAACAAATATGGTTTTACAGAGTTAAAGTCATTAAACTCATCAATCAACCCTCTAAGTTCATATAATTCCATTGATGAATGACTATTTCATGATCTTCGTGGGTTGTATTGATGATTTTAAATATTATAATTCTATCACTACATAAGTTTTTCGGTCGTGAATCATAGTTTTATTTCACATATAGCCTGAAACTGACCTGAATTTGAATTTCGCGGGCTACCCTGGCGCCTTAAGCACCGGTGAGCCGAGAGAGCATCCTTTCAAACGTAACTGTTTACTGTTTACACTGACTAAATTAGACGTATCCTTCGACAGGCGACGTGAAGCGGAAATAGGTTAATAATAAATATGTTGATTTAACGTTCCACATTTGTATTCACTACCTATTAAAAGCATGAATTTTCTTTAAAAGCTAGATTCTAATCGGTTTGATGTTTCAATTACAAAAGGTTTTCCAAAGGTTGTGAAGAGTATATTGTTATCAGTGAAAAGACTCGCAATGACTTTGTATCTTTGTTTACGCCCTATATCTACCTATTCATCCTATGTATAAATTTCCATTAAAGTTTTATTGCAATGATATCAGTACAAAGTTTTAATGCTAAAATAGTCAAATCGATATCATTTACCGCCCTGACCTCCCATTTCACTCATACTCCAATGCCCCGCCCTCTAGCCTCCAGCCCTCCAATTGCAGTTAGCTTGAGTTGCCAGTCTAAAAATTCCTAGATTTCGAGGGTAAACTTATTACAGAACCTTGGCAACATACATGTCACGGTTTCTCAGTCGATTAAATGCAATTGATGTGGCCCAGTTAGACATTTGCCGTTCGTTTTCAATTCTATTCGTGTTATTTTTTGTCCTCGACATATAATTCAATCTAGCGATTTCCACCCTAATATGAGTTATGATTTTTTAATAAATGTTCATATTAATTATCTAATCGTGACAATGATGTATCTTTAAGTGCCTGTAGCGAACCGTATCACAAGTTGTTCTAGACCTGTGAAAAATGCAATGTCTCAAACCTAGTCCTAGCCCTCTGAATTTTTGTGACAGAGATAGATTTCGCATATATCACTATCTAAATAATTAATCTTGACTAATAATTATTTGAATAACTGTTATTAACTAAATTTTAACAAATTTTTAATTAACCTAACACTACTAATATTAATTTGACCCTTGGTAATAGTAAGTCCTAAATCGCCTAAAATCTGCACCCCATCAATAATCACCCTTAGGGTGAGTTCCAAGTTGCCAGCCGTGAATATCCTATTGGTTCCCATTCAAGCCATACAGAACTATGTGTGGCGTGATTTGAAACTATAATATGAATGATTTTTAGGGTTCCGTACCTCGAAAGGAAAAAACGTAACTAAATACACACGCGAGTGATTCTATAAGAGGATCACTCGCGTGTCTGTCTGTCTGTCCGTTTGTCACAGCCAATTTAATCCACCGATTGAGTTGAAATTTGGTAGTGTATGTAAATCGGTGACCAAAAGACGGACGTGTAACATAAATTAATGAATTTTAAACATGTAGGGCACTTTTGTGGGGTAAACTAGAAAATGAAGAAAAAATGTTTTGGAAACTATCATACACATATCAAATGAAAGTGTTCATTGTGAGCATCTCAATTTTTTTTTATAATTTTAAGATAAATCGTTTTGAAGTTATATAAGAAATTAGACCATTCCTCCTTAACTCCGAAACTACAGGGCCGAAATTTTGAATAAAATACAAAAATAGTTCTTTTCTTATTCTTACAGGAAAACACATAAGAAAGCTATAACTACAATAATAAAAATAAATTAAAAATTAAAGGGGGCTCGCCTACTACGATGGTACGGAACCCTTCATGCGCGAGTCCGACTCGCACATGGCCGGTTTTAAACCTAACTAAAACTCCCGAATACGTAAATATTATATTAAAATAGCTTCATTCATGGATAATATGGAATAGTCTTTATATAACATAAAGGTCTCTAAAAAAGTGTTGAAGATCGAATTTTTTTTTGTAACCTCCAAACACTTCTGCAATTTAATCACTCTAATAATTACAGTTATTCTAGTTTTATTTTTCTGCCCTTGATATACAGGGTTATTTGTAAAACACCAACAACCTCGCAGGAGTAGATTATTAACATCATAAACAATAACATTTGTTCTACGGCTTTTCCGAAAACAGACAAAAAAAAAACGACTTTTCATACAAAACTCGATCAGCTGTTCGGACATATGTATGGAGAGTTGAATTTTTTTTTCTGTTTTCGGAAAAGTCGTAGAACAAATGTTGTTGTTTATGATGTTAGTTATCTACTCCTGCGAGGTTGTTGGAGTTTTACAAATAACCCTGTATAATGTTAACCCTCTTTGACTATAGTCCTGCTTAACCATTACCAGATAAATCATTAGTACCAAAACATACCTATTACCTACCACGCCACGTGTTTCATGTGGGTTTTGTAAACAGTTTATAATCGGTTGATTTATAAAGGGTTATCAAAACTTCCCACCGTAACCTCCGGGCGCGGCACCGACGGCGACGGGAGCCTCGTCGCCGCGACCGGGGGTAACCCTAGCATGCCCATTGATACGGTTTCATCACTGAACACGACCATTGAACATTGAACATGGGCGCCGGAGCGTTGAGTAATTGTACCCTGAAAACAATGGGTTGTGAGTCGTGAGCTACTACATGTAGCAAACGGCGCAACGTCGCCTATCGTCATCGGTCGCGTGATGTCATTTGATAAACTGCGGTCAAAGATAATACGACTGCGTGTGTGTGTAATGACTAACACTAAGCTTCCGCGTTGTTGCTTCCTACCCTACCATACTTACAGTATTTACTCTGTTTTGTGTGCTTCGAATTAGTTACCTTGATCATTTCCTTACGTACCTTGCTCAGCCAGTCTTGTTCGGTAGGCGGAACCGCGCGGGGGCTTTCTTCATATCCATATAATGGGTTTGGCATCAGCATACGAGGCATGATGTAATCGCTGCGGAATGGTCTTGGCTGTCGACCCATTCGGTGCGGCAGCTGCGACATTGATGGCTCAGCTGATGGACCTAAAAGTCTCGATGATAAGCTCTCTGGGCACTTGTACGCAGAGGATAAAGATATACTTGACAAGTGGACGCTACAATACAGCTATTTCTATTCACATGACGGAATAAACTATTTCACTCAGCTAATTCTAAAATTTGCAAGGTCATACGCTTTATTGCAAGTTCGCTTTCAGCAGTAGAGAGAATAACCTCGCCTTATAGACCTATGTGTTCATTGTGTAATGTGACGACGGAAAATAAATCGCAAAGTTAAATAATTTGGAAACATGGTATGCAAGTAAGTTGTCTGTCGTCACAACACAATAAAACTAGGTACAAACATGGACGTAACCAGGAATAATAAAATTGTGTGCTTTAACTAAGCTTAACTTAGAACTAATTCTGCTTACCATCCAGAAGACGCTCTAAATGAACTTACCGCAATATAATCTATTCTCGTACCTTAATTCTATTTACAAGCTAAGATGCGACAATTATAACTTGAAATGTGTGTATTAAACTATCAAGCCTTTCTGATTTTGTTTCAATTAGGTTACAGACGGAGACAGTTAAGTCCGATCGGTGCTCAAAGACTCAAGAGCTAGCTATTTAAAACAAGTTGTTCAGAAAACCAAGCAAAATTTCTAAAATGTCCATGTCATGAAAATGTGATTTTACCCCGATATTCCACAACTATGAAGTATTCTCGCAAAACCAGGATGAAGAGACAAAGTATTTGACCCAATTATGTAACAAAATTCAACCTACGCTCGGTGTAAGATATTTAATAAACTATGAGATACTTCTCAAGAGCACACAGATTCTGGGTCAAATATCAGACAAGTATGATAACACTTTGTTGTAGTTACTTATGTTATGCTTGCTGCTTGTATAAATGTTACCAATAATGCTATGGAGGCAAGAAGCCGTACCCCCGAAAGAATGCAGTCGCCATTTACGGTTTATGGGATACCGACAATTTTCTGTCAGAAAAACCCAATAACACTTTTTCGATCCGGAATTCGAACCTGGGATCTTAAGCCCTCAGCAGCTACTTTTGTAACTGACAAGGCAGTGAAGATACTTTGTTTTAAGTTCAATTTATTTTTGTCTAAAATTCCTGGTTACGTCTATGTATTTAATGTTTCTAACTCCTTTCTTACTCTTTCTAAGTACCTTTCAGATGCGTAATGCTGAGTTCCTCGTCATGTGAATCTGTATGCATTATTAACCACATCTATCAAACGTTTAAGTTTTTCTTACCACTAGAGCTGGTAATAATCTCTTATACCTATTATAATCCTTTTTTATTTTTATTTATTTTTCATTTATTGTGATATTATATTCTCTCTCTTGACATTAGGATACAGTACCTCCTAAGATTGGGTTATAATATTCGCCATACATGAATATCCACTTATGTTATCTCAACATACTTGAGCACATCAACTAACTGTGCTTTCTTTCGGATGCACTGCTTAAGATCTGTCAGCGAGGACGGGTACGAATTTTCATACAGCTCCAAGTGCTATAATGCTATAATGACAACTGATTCTCACTTCCCTCCCTTGGTGACCCCAATTCTTTATTTACTCACATAAGACAACCTTGACCTAACTCTTTACTATACCACTTCTTGCTAGAACTCAGGTAAAGTTCTATTTGACAGAAAGGGCCATAATCATCCACGCAGTCTTAATGCAGGTTGGTGTTTGTTTGTTCGGTCATGAATTCACTGAATTCACTTTTACTTGCTAACCTCTTTCGTCTTACACGTTATCGAGTACATTTTTTCTACTGTAGGAATTGTAGGATACAATAATATGGTCTTCCTCAGACTCGTGACGTGATAGTCATGAAACCTTAGCCTTCGAGATTCAAACATAAATACATTCTGTTTCTGAAGTTCGAGTTCAAAAATATATTATGGATAGCACTGAAAATTCGATTGTGATTTAACTTAATTTAACTAATTTCATAACTAATATATCACAGAGCCATTATGGCAGCCTTCAACCATTAATAAAATCAATCATTTTGGTGGATTTGCGATTGTAACCGCATATGGCTCTGAAATTTCATGTAGCCAATTAACGTGTCGAACGAAGTGTTATAATTTATAATTGACATAACGAGTTGCCAAATAGGTAGGTACTTTATAATTAAAATGTATGTACCTTTTAGTTATTTCTGATTCCGCTATTAATGCATCAACCAATTTGTATATCTACTTTTACTTTATATCTTTGATTTCCGTTACCGTTTACTTCAATAGTAATCTAAAGTTTCTCAAAGGATCTTGAAAATAATGAAAAAACTAGCTCCTAAACTGACTTTTGGTTTAACTTAGATGTATATCAGCCTTTTTTGGCATTTAGTACAACACTCAATGTTTGTTAGAGATTTCCTCTAAGTCTAGAGAGCCTAGACAGACAGACAGTTTTTATTCATCTTTGTTATCAAATATATGTGTGTGTGTAATGTACGATCACGAAGTTCAAAGAGAAACGGTAAAGTCCCGTGTTTTTAAATTCGAGAAATATTAACTAACTAAGTTTATTGTTTTAAAGCCAACTTTATTATTTTGTGTGGCTTTAGTTTTTTAGCGGCATTGTTTAGTTGGCTTACTGTCTGCGTAACTAAAATAGTACCTACAACATCATGATTATACAACCTACCTCTTAATGTAGTTTCTTAGTATTAACAAGCTTTTTTCATAAGGTAACTAAATAATTTCACCTAAGTAGTTAAAATATGTTATAAATACACCTTTAATTTATGGGTTGACCAAATCTATTTTTTATCGGACTCGGTCAGCTGCCAGTAAAAGTACCTACAACATAAAATGATGAGGTACTTGTTGTAGGAAAGTCTATAGGTTTTATAACCCTCAAATAAATAAATTTAAATACCGGATATTCTTTCCTAAAGTAGGGTGTTACCTATCCGTGTAGTTATAAATCATTACCAATTAAGAAACAAAAAGTTGTATCGAAAGACGTTTTCGTAATAGTTTGAATAATTTACTAATATGTTACATAACATAATGAGTTACACATACCTACAAATAATGTAAGTGAATGTGTATATTAGACTCGTAATAAATTTATACCTCCATAAGCTAGTGGAACTCTTTTCCAATGAAATAATGATGAGATGAAAAGTGATTTATATTACAAAAAACTACTAAAGTCTAATTATATGAATACCAAAAGTTATTCAGTAAAAAAACTATTTTGTGTTACAAATAGAAACCAAAAATATGTATAAAAGTTTTGAAATGTAATCCTATGTTAAAACTTAGATAATGTGTATAAAGTTACGTGTGTGCACAGATACATACTTACAGACACACTCGCGCTTTTTCCTCAGACTGCTAGCATACTACTTCAGTTGTAATAAAGAATATAATAGAAGGCATCTTTGGTAATATTACACTGTGGCCGGCCCACGATCGGAAAACTTCAATATTATAACTTTATTTTCGATTTTTTTATAAGTTCTCGATATATTTTAACGTAACGTGACGCAGTATAGTTTGTCTAGACCATTTGTAGTCGGAGGCTGTTTAACTCTCAGAAACAAAGGAAGAAACTCTCTTTGAGTTCGAGACTCTTCGAATCCACTTCTCCACCCGTCTATCCTGTTACACGCAATAAATATTTACTGGATGCCCTTTTTTATTTTGCATTGGTCGAGAAGAAACAATTACAGCGGTACTTAAGAACCTGTGCAAAGGATAAACCACCTACACAATTGTTTTCTCATTTCTTTCAGTGAGATTAATTTCTGCCAATCCGTCCGGCTGATCTCTCTTTACCTTACAAGAGATACTGATGCGTTTATATTTTTGTGTAGCCTTGAAAATATAAATAAACATTTACAGCGGTAGTTAAGAAAGAACCCGTGGAAAGGTTTATCCTTTGCACGGGTGCACTGTTCTTCATCTTTCGTATTTCTTCCAGTGTGATAAATTTTTGCTTTTCCGTCTTTATCTTACAGAAAATACACACATATTTGAAAAAAATAATTTGAAAATACATACATTTATATTTGTAAGTAACCTTACAAATATTAGAACGAGCTTGATTAGGTGCTCACAGGCAGACGTAGCACGTATGTGTATTCCTCACATGTAGCTCTCTAATAAATCTTGACGGCTTGATAAATATTTGGATACAATATCAGTCCCAAAATGACCTACGGCATAATTCAATGAACTCCCCTTTGTAGGAAAAGTGGTTAGCACTAGGAATAAGGGCCGCCAGACTTGTAATAAGAAATATAAATTAATCTAGTGGGAGGGAATTAGTGTTGGCAAACTAGTTTAGCAAGTAGAGCGTCTCACTGAAATTAAATCTTAGTCGTAATTTTGTGCCAATTAGTGTAATAAGTTAGCGCCCTGCTTAGCTACTGCACAATGTGTATATAAATATTATCATTTCATTTTTATGTAGCCGTTTTTTTCCACTCCTTGCTTTGCCTCGATCAGACAACGCAGACTCTAATGATTGCCATGACACAACATGTCTTTATTTGGATTTCTTGAATTCTTTTAGTTTCTCCTTCTTATTTAGTTATTATTTAATTTGTTTTTTATTAGCATTTTTTGTTGTTATTATTTGTCAATGTACTCAAGTTAAAGGCCTACCAAAGAATCTAAGTTTTTAGCTTTTAGTTAATCACATTGTCCGTCAGATATGGAACTGTAACAGTTTTTAAGCGGATTACAATCTTACTATTTGTTTGTTTAAGTAGTTTTTGGGAATAAGTTCGAAGTTGTTTTTTTTTTTTATTCTTTATCCAATATTTGTCCTAGTGTATTTGGGATTGCGGTTTTAAAAGGTTTTTATTAGAAATTACAATTTTACCATTTTTGTTTGTGTAGTTTTTTGGAATTTGTTTTGTTTTTTTCAAAAGTGTTATTTGTAAATTATTAATCACTTTTTTGGTAATTAAACGTAGTAGTAACATCGTCCATCTTTTATTAATTAATTTTAATTTCATGTGTGTCATGATAACCATCACAATGTGGGAGTCGAAATGATTCTTCAATACCAATTCACCACATTTTTCAGAAAGCTGTTCTTAAGATCGCAATTACCGTCGTTAGTAGTTCCCTATTCCTTTCACTATCAAAAACTAAGTAAAGGAACTCACGTTTTATTTTAAATACCACTTAATTGTGTGTTAAAAGTGATAAAATGTTTCAAACAAGCGCACCACTGTTTTGTTTGTGACAGATGACTTGAAATAACATGAAAATTATGTTTGATTGTAAAAGTTAAGTCTGTAAGCAATGTATGACGAAGTTTTCATTAAGACTTCAAAGTTCACTTTTGGGGAAGAAATGTTTTTTTTTTAATCTTCAATGTATGTGTGTATTTAAGCACAGTATAGTCTTTTATTGTGACGTATTGTCAAAAACTGTAAACCATGAAATATTTTTTTTTTGCCGATTCTATCAGGCAAGGACATTTATTTTTTTAAATTTCTTTTTCAAGCCTACTTCAGCAAACTGCTTCAAGAATATTTATGTTTATTATGAGTTTAATATTCTTAATAGTCTTAGCAGCCGCAAGAACCTATCTGGAGCTAAATTCTAAGTTGAAACAATATGTAATTGTAAATAAATAAGTAATTTGATATATCTAAGTATTCTTGATATGCTGAAGATTTTGTTTTATGTATTTTCATCTTCATATAATTATCATTGTGCTTACTTATGTGTGATTGTAAACTTTAAAGTTTACCTATTTGCTCATTAGATATGACTGCTGAACAAAAATTTAACTCAAATACATACACAAGGTATGAATTTAGATCAAAATAACTAAAAAATAAAATCAAACAAAAGATAAATAAACTACAAAGAAGTTTCTAACTAATCACAACAAATATCTAAGTAACATTTATCTAAAACAATTACTACGGTTAGGAGGCTGCGACGGCGTTATCGTTGTTTAAAAACATAACAAACAAATATCGCACATCTCAACTCCCCTATAGTTCTAACCATAGTGCTAACTAAGTTTGCGAAAATAAGCGAACATCAAATAATCTTTGATGTCCCTTTATTTTATATTTAACCTAACTACTGTATTAAAACGTTTGCGAAAGCCTACAAGAGGCTTTTGCATACGTTATTCACAACATGAATTTGGGATTGACACAACACATAATCTAGGCTGAGCTCTACTCCACGGCGGAAGCCGACATTTTGAATGCAACAATTAAGCTTTCGACTAGCTCTTAACAAATAATCAAAACACTGAATAAATACACGCACTAACTAACACCAATTTATAATTATTTGTAACTAAATAAATGGCGACGGCATAACTACACGATGATTTACAAACAGGTTAAACACTCAAAAATATCGGAGTAAAAAATTAATAGAAGGGCGCAACATGTACCTAACAGGTGTCTACAGTGGCGGTATCTAATATTTAACAGAATAAGCAGAATAATTATATTAATAACCATTACACATATCATTCGCCGCTTTAACACAAAAGTATACGGGAAACGTTTATCAGCGGCAGATAACAATGCTAGAACTATTCGAGATTAATTAGAATAACATCAGTTTAAGTTAACATTTAGTTGTAAACTTACCGAGAGGGCGAGGTACAGCGCACGCAGCGGCGGCCACCAGCAATAGAAAGATGAGCGTGTGCATCCCGTGTCAGCGTCCGACTGATAATACTCTCCGCGGACGGCGTGCTTTCTGTTTACTGCCAGGAGCTGTGGTCGCGCACTCGCTCGGCGCCGATCGATACCCCGCCCACATCAAAACTTCTTATCACCATGAACAAAACGCCGTAACTTCAGTATTTGGAATGACTACTTAATCCCTTGTGGAACAAGTGTTAGGGCGCGTGCAGCCCATCTCACGTTATCTTTTTTCAATTGTAATTCGTGTGCTGCTTCGAATAGAGTCGATTTCCACAACTTTTACCTGTAAAAAGGCCCATCATTGTAGTAATAGTTTAAATTGGAAATCGTCTGCCATCTTTCGATGGCGTTCATTATGAATGGTACTCATATTTGAGTACATGCTTGCTTTATCGTGATTATTATCGCTTGTTTATCTCGTCCAGCTATTATCTATATTTATTGTTTGAGATTTTGAAACTTTGCCGCGTGTGATGGTATTTAAATGATAAAATCCTATGTTATAGTATCCTGTCCTATACTAATGGTTTTAGGGTTTGCGAACTAAATTATTGTTAAGTAGGTACTTAAATTATAAGACCAAGCAGAATACCTAGACCTGTTGAAACCCATGCAGTAAAACAAAGTTTTCACAACACGTGCAAGTTTATAACAATGAAACCACTTTGAATAAAATATTAGCGCGCCAGTCAGTTGATTTTTATCATGTGATCCTCTATTAACTAATTATACGTACGGCTTCAGTCCCTGTAATAAAAATACAATTTGAAAACATACTATCAATCTCAAGACTATTGTGAGTTTGGTGGTAGTGGCGGCTCTTGAACTTAATTGTAGGTTGTATTAGCCTATTGAGGCTATCAAGCCCCGCCTTTCAACAGGTGGGTGCTGCGAAAAACGAGCTACACTCTTTTGCTAAGTGCTTTGTCGTATAAAAGATTCAATGATACTTATTGTTTTTAAAATAGTTGTCTAATAAAATTATAATTGGTGGAGGCTGTTCCTTACACCCTGTATATCCATTACCTGCACTTAAACCAGGGTAAAGTATAACTTTATTTATTGTTAGACTGCAGCTTGGTTGTTAAACCTCAGACATGAGCACTTTCGCCCCTTTTGTTGGAAGATCTTTTGTAAGGCGCGCCACAAAGAGAGGCGGTTCAATAAATTCTTTGTCGACCCCTCGATAGAGAATATTAGTATCAAGTCTAGTCAAAGGGATTCTAAAGCCGCGCTATGCTAACTTTATCCGTTTCTCGCCAAATCAAAAATATTTATTGGTGTAGCTTTTTATCTTTTATTGTTGATTCCTTTACGTTTTATTAATTTGTTTGGGGACTCTGACGGTGGAACTCAAATACAAACATTGGAAGCAGACATTCGTCAATTATCTCTTGATAGAAATTGGAGAAGAAGCCTTGGCTTCCAATTTCCACCAGTAGTATCAGATTGACAGCGGAAGTTGTACAAGTTTTTTTAAACATTTCGTTCTGTTGTTAAACTTAAAACATCATCCATGGAAAGAAACAACTTTCTAACAATAGCTTCAAATTAATGGACTCCACTCATAGATGGATTTTACTTGGCCACAATCAAGCTAAGCGCCCTGACGCGGAGGTGAATGTGGCATAATATACTCTTTTGTATTGTTTATGTTTTGATAGCCATTTACTGTTATCATTCTCTATTATAACTGTGTCATACCAGCTGCTTTATTTTTAATGTAATAAAAGCATAATTCTTTAAATGGTTTTCTTTAAATCGTCTTCGCTTGTAACAGTCTGTTTCTCTCCTGTACATACCACGGGTGAATCAATAAAGAAAGACATTCCACCCATCTTCCAGACAGAGGTGCCTGTTAGACGTCCTAGCAACTTGCCTTGACCTATTTTTAGTCCTATTTTGCATATTTATTTATTTACCGCCGGTAACTAAGTAGACCCAACAAATTGTGACTATACCTAACTAGCAAGTACGCAGTGGAAAGCTCGGTGTTTGCAAAACTAATTAAATTACTGTTGGCCGATATAACGTTGCGGAGATAATATAGCATGCACAAGGATTTTCCGTAATGTCATTTCCGAGAAGCCACTATAAAATACTAAGAAGGAAGTGGACAGGTTCAGTAAACTCGACTTTCAAAGCTAAAACATTTTAGGTGTGTCTCTACGCTTTTAAGAGCGGGTTTCGCTAATGAAACTGAACGCGATCATCTGAACGGCGTTCAAGAGCTGTCAGTGTCAATATTCTATAGAAATTATAATACTGACTGAAAGCTTTTGAACGCGGTCAACTATTCTGATCGCGTTCAGTTTAATTAGTGAAATCCGCCATAACTCTGTGTGGAGCGAATATTTCCGACATTGTCCAGTCCACATAAATATGAAAAAAATTGATTTTTCCAGAAATAGTAATGTTAACGAGAAGATATAAAACCAGCAATATCTAGAGCGTGAAGGAATTGCTTAGGTACATCATGCTGACTTTTCTAGTTTCTGTGATGCTGTGGTTGAAGCGCATTCTAGATAGAGGTCAACATATAAATAAAAGTTGAACCTAGTTAGTTATTTCAAATAGACAAAGTTATAGTCAAACTGAACTATGTACTCGTGGTACTCATATATTAATTAATTTATTATTTATTTATTGGAAACCCAACAGCTTATTTTGTACTCGTAGTTATTAAATTTTCGTAATTTTAATTTTTTAACTTAATCTGATGTTTAGCTCGATTTCCATAAGCAGTAGAAAATTACGGAGCAGTGATGTATGATTTTTAGGAGATTGTATATTGTTTTACTGTTCCTATTGGTTCCTATACATTCTTCTATGAATGCAATATTCTAGTATAACATAATACCGTATGAAGATAAATTGGAAAGTTGAAAACAACTAACGCGTGGTTGTTGCAAAGTCTCTCGCTGATTAGTTTTGAACAATCTTGTTCTTATATGTACGTGTGCTCAATCGGCTGTGGGAAAATGGTTTAAAATTCTAACTGACATAGCAAGTTATTTAAAAATAATAATAATAACTTGCTATTCTACCACCTTGCTTAGTTCTATTTTTTAAAGTGGTTCTCATTGTACGAGGTCGAGCAGTGTCAGTAATGTTAACGTTCGACAAATAAACTAATATCTGCACAGCTTAATTTAACCGTTCATTTAGTTCATTTCATTTAGTATAGTTTAGTTATAGTTGGAGAGAGTGTCGGCGACGTTTCCGTTACAAGTTCAGCTTGACGTCGTCGGCGTTGCGTCTCAGCTTGTTCAACTTGAGAAGAGATACCACTACACGATACTTCACAAGGATCATATTAAAGCTGCGAGAATTTAATAATTAGTATTTCGAGAAATGTTTTTATTCTTGTTACCTACTTATTATTTGCGAAAAAGGTGTACTCGATGGAAAAAAGATTCCAATGTGGCCTTCACAAAACATTAAGGTAAGGGTATTCTAAAACATAATAAGCTGAAAGACGCGGTAAAAATAGTACCTTCCTAGTGCAAACCGACAAAACGTATCATGCGCTTATATCAAACTTTGCTGTCATACATTCATACCTCTCACGGGAGCCCATCTGTCCAAATAATGCTTGGTGACAAGAACTATCTACCTACACTCGCGAGCAACCAAATCGACTCAAATTATAACTGTGTGAACATAATACTTTTTTTTTAAACTATGTATTTAATACATGGAAACCATAAGTCCTTTAAAACCCTAACTAACAAGCTTTAAGTCAACACCATTGTCATAAAAGATATTCAGGAATAAACCATTTATTAAAGCTTTTTAAATAATCGTACAGAAAAAATGACTCTCTGCGGTTGCCACGAAACTCTGGATACTACGCTTGAAAAAGCTGCTCTAGTTGCAGCCAGGACTCAGTCAGTGGACCATCGCTGCCCAGCTGGACAGCTAGTTTACTGTATCAAGGGTATACATAAACAGAAGGTGTCGAGAGACTGGTGGAGTGGTGACTGTAAGTGACGACTGTTTTATTGTCTCAAGCACACTGCGGAACCGACTCCAGGCGGGTTTTGATGTACACAGCAGGAGCTGAGTTGTGTTTGACACATAGAAGACGCTTGAGGGAAGCCAATTGACTGCAAGCGAGCTTCAATCGAAATCATCTTAATTGGAGCGAGGTAATGGGAGTCAATGTTGTTCACTGATGAATGCAAATTGTCCAGCGGAGTGATTCACGCAACGCTGTTTTGTTGTTACGGTTGCATAATAATTCTACGGCGGCCCTCGCATGATATCTTTACAGAGGAATTCAATCGGTTCGGTTGACAACTGATCGGTACTACACGTCGCATATTACTCAGCAATACCATGAACGGTGGTCGCGTCTACCTGACTGGTCGTTACAGGTGGCCCTAAAGTCTGACAACCAGTCTCACCAAAGGGTATCGTATTACCCAGTACAAACTGGTTAGTTTCCGAGCCAGAAATTAAGTTCCTTCGACCAATTAGGAATTGGAGACTGCGTTGCTAGAAGAGTGAAATGGCTACCTTCAAAAAAAATATTAGATCAATGAAGAACCGACTACAAATCTTGACTAGACCTCGGGGGCAATACCAATTAATTATTTGATGTTTCTTGTAACAGTGTTTGTTTAATTTTTAAAGAACCTAGTCACAACACTTATTGATAAATTGTCATTTTCATTCAACTAGCATTCACTTAAAATAATAAAACTTTATATGACGCCAATTTAGTAATTTTATAACTACGTACGGTAAAAACTTAGTTCTATAATTTAAATCATGAAATGTACCTTACATTATCATCAAATAGGTAGCAAGGGCGGAACACTAACCCTAACCCCGGAAAAAAAGGTGGATTGTCTTATAATTTCCCATTCATTTAACTCAAAGTTCTACTCAATTCCACATTTTGGATGATATCGATTTGTTTGGACTTTTTAAATTTCAATAGTTGGATTTTGTTCACGACAGTAATAAATTAACCTAGATCTAGGGAATATTGACGTAACAAAAAGGTTTTTTACTCTTTTTTCTGCTCACACACGTATTTTTTTTAAAGCGACGATTTCCATTTGAATTGTTTCCGCGTAAATCCCAGCAAAAAGCTTAATTTCCGGTTACATGGAACTCATTTAATTTATCATGTTTGATAGAGACTGCCTATCGATTGATGGCATAAAAGTGCAGGATGTTATTATTTTGGAATTTAGGCAGTTCGATTCCCGAGTGTGGCAAGCGTTTTTTTGAATATCTTTGAATAAAGATTTATTTCTTTTTTTGAAATAAAGGAATGTTTCGTTTTAATAAAATTTTCTATGTCCAGTATTTAGAGTACTTTCCTTCCAGGTGGCGTTGAAAAATTCCACCCTGTATATCAATGGCATGTCTCATTATTGCGCGCGCTGCTTATGGGAATATTATTAAAAGGTGGTAATAAATGATCCGTAAAAGAAATATGAGCATGCTCAAAATATAAAATTTACTGTTTTAAATACTAATTTTTCGACAACTGAAAGGAAAAGAAAAGGAATAAAATACTGAAAATTCCGAAAATCAAAGTCATAATGTTATAAGGCGTAGTCGATAACCTATTACTGTCTGCACGGTTTTATTTAAGTAACCTAACACGAAGGGGATGGCGGTGTCTTAGTTCGTTCGCTCTAAAGACCTCGCCATCCCCTTCGGAGATAACCTGTCTGGAGTCGGGGTGCCCCAAGTCCAAAGCTCGCTTCGCTCGCTCTTGCATCCTGAGTTAGGACTTAAGAAAACGATTATCACATCTACCGAATTGTGATAAGTTTCCTTTGTATTTATCAATGTTGTAAGTAGACTTACATTATGTACACTGATAAATACAAAGGATACTACTAGTAACAGTTGTGTTCTAACGGCAGTATCGTGAAATAATATTCAATGCACGAAACTTAGCCAACTATCCTACGTAACTACATTCGATATCCCAGAAAGCCACTCACGTTCAACTGCAGTGCAATTTAGCTGAAGTACGAGTATCTATACGGATGCTTGCTCAATTAACCCAATCATGCAGTCATCCCTGACCTGACATATGATATCTATCGCTATTCGAAAAATACAGAAGAGAACGGACGGTTTGTACGGCTTCGTTACCAGTGCCGTGTCAGGTTGTGGTTTATAAATTAATAAGTTATTTTGAAAAATAATAGCTTAATTTCATCACTAGCTTTTCCCGTGGCTTCGCTCGCGTTAATTTAGAATTTGACAATCAATTCGGGTTGTACTCTGCATAATTCAATCATGATTCGAAAGACACGTGGCGCCATGTATTATCATAAGATCGTTATTGTTGTTTTTCTTTGGAATGGTACTTTTGTTTCGGGATGAAAGGTACCCTTTGTTCATTTCTGTACTCCTGACAACTTATTGCAAAAAATCAAGATCAAAAATCAAATCAATCAGTTCAGTGGCTTAGGCGTGAAAAGGTAACAAACAAACAATTCGCATTTATAATATTAGTAAGGATTTTATCGCATAATGCCAAACATATTGTGCAGGAAAATCAACTATTGTTATTGTTTTTTCTTTCCGTAGACGTCGTTTTAGTATCTATTCTCATTACTGTAAATCCTACAAACTGACTGTAAGCGTCACCGAGTTCGCAATTTGAAAAAAAAATACGCACTAATAGAATGTTCCATAGAAAAAAATGCAAAGATATAAAAAATACTATTACGAATTAAGTATTAATAAAACCAGCTCTTTGACTGTAATTTCTTTAGAAAGTTTTTAGAAAAACCATCGCGATTCCTAGTGGATGGTTATGGTGAGTGGATGTCGAAGCTGATTACATAAATCAGTTTTCCGTGGCTTTTCCACCGTCGGTCCGTCGAATTCAAATACAAGTTGTAAAGGGACCCTTCATGAAGCCAAGCATTCTATACATCAAACTAGTAACTCTACGCAAAAATTATTATTGCTGGAAAATGACTTTTTTTGTGGTGAAAAGTCACGTTTCACAGTAGGACTCAATGTAACGCACTCAAAACATTGTGCTGATGGATGCATTGAATAGTACAGGGGTCGTGGATGTACTCGTATATTAAGTAAAGTTATAAAATTAAAACTTGTATTTAAAAAAAAACTTGAGAAACAGTTGGATTTTACCCCTAACATCTCCATAACTAAAAGATTCCCAGGTATGATCTAGAACAAAAAACATATCTCAATGACGGGGAGAACAAGTGCCTTTCGGTTTTGTTAAGGGTTTATTTACACCGTTTATAGAAGCATGAGTTTGACAATGATACGAGTTTTCCGACATTATTTTTTCTTTGGGACTTTAATCCTTTTAGCATGTCAGACACAGCGGTGCATGGTAATAAAATGAACTCGCTATGGTATAACCAAGCCTAGTTGAATCAATATTATTCATGACTCGAAGGATGGGTCCGTCATATCTGTGTATTTTTAATTAATTGAACCATCACATATGTTTCCAGAATACGGTATGGCAGACACGCGGTCTGAATGTGAACACGAAAGCGTACTGATTTCATAACCTTTTTTTTTTTATTTCCATTTTATTAAATTCCACCAAAGAATATTCTTTATCATGTTGAAAAGTTCGTTATTTGATTTGAATCTATATGTTATGGCTAAAAGCCGATGTAAGGTTATATCTAGTTCTAGCCGGTTATACGTAGGTACGGCGGTAACAGTTTGTTATACTTAGGTGTATCCTTTTTATTGCTAGGGCACACCAACTAAATGGATTAGGTTAGGTTAGAACTGTGACCAAACGCGCGCGAGCCGAGCGAGCGCTACATCCTAATTGGTTGCATCAATGTCATCAGCTTGGGTAATACTAAGTTTATCCGGGTAAACCTAGGTTTACTCCTTCTTCTAGCATTAAGTACCCGTAACATATACAAATAAATAAAATTGAAGCGTCTGTTTTGTAACTTCAAAAAGCTTTTTACTAAATGCATATGAAAGTATATACTGTACTAGCTTATGTCCGCGTTTTTTTACATGCACTTACTTATAACTTGCAAATGTTTGTTCATAGTAATATCAATTACATTACATATGTGAAAAATTATAATAATATGTTGGTATATTAATATCTAGGTTTGAGATTGGACACCGGTGACGACAATAAAATGATTCATTAGGGGTCTGTTTCTAGGCATAATACTTTTACATAATATTTAATATCAATTTCACATAAAATCCCACCTTCTTACTAATAGGTAAATACTTCCGCCCCGCACGCCCTGCGCAACACTGCACGCCTTGCGCCCGTCTAAGTGAGTTTTGAAGCTCTTTTGACTCTGGTGGGGGATGATTTTGGAAAAACTGTGTTACACGTGTCTCATAATTTTAACTGAAGAGTACGTACACAAATTTTTAAGTCAATCGACTTCGAGAACGAAAAGTTTGACAGAAAGTTCGACACCCCATTTTACCCTCTTAGGGGTGAAATTTCGAAAAACCCTTTCTTAGTGGATACCAACTCTTTCACAAAGAATACACCCTCCAAATGTCATGCGATGTCTCATGTCTCTAGGACCAGCGGTTTGGGCTGTGAGTTGATATATCGGTAGGTCAGTCAGTCAAGACTTTGAATTTTATATGTATTAGATTATAACAAAAACACTTTTATTTTTATTTTCAAGTCTGTTTGTTCCGGCTAATCTCCGAAATGGTTCAACTAATTTTCAAGTTTCACTTTTATACGTTAATAATTACATAACAAAGCTACCCCGCAGCGTTTGAACGCGATAAACTCAGAAACTACCATACGGTTTTCACCTATGGACGGAGTGTATAACTCATTAAAGTTGAGGTGTATAACTCATTAAAGTTTTGTGTAAGTTGGTTGAAATATCCTACGACTATTATAAATCATATCCTTACCATTAATTATATGATGTTTGTTGCTCTTTCACGCAAATGATTTGGATGAAATTGGCACTCAAATAGTAACCGATCTCGCAGACGAAGCCGCCGCAAAAGCTAGTAATGGTTTACAATCGATGTCCAAACAAAATGTTAAAAACAAACGCTTTCTTTTTAAACAAGTGCAAAGGAAACATTTCATTCCTTGAAAACAACAAACAAGCATTTTCGCGAAAAAATAAGTAAACATTTTCAAACTGACAAGCTCTGAATAAAATTGTTTTATAATTTTCATAAAGAATTTCGCTTTGTATGGACCTCGAATGTTAAAGAACTTAAAATAATTCTCAGAATGCAGTTATTTCTTTGTTCTGCTTGTGCTCTAGAATGTTCATGCCACAAACAATTTGCTGGAGATTGGAGCGACAAGATCGAGTAACACTACTATCTGCCACTTCTGCTCGATCGACTGAACAGAGTCGATTCTACGTCCCTATTGTAAACCAATCCTTAGTAAGGAAATCCATTTTCAATTCATTGGATAAACATCTCATAATTGAAAACTTTCGCGGGGTGTAATTTTCTCTTTATTGAAGAATTCTTGGCTCAGTGTTTGCGAAAGATCTCTAAGTTTATTTAGCGTCGCGGGAAAGCTAACAAACTGGCTTCGAAAAATTCATTGCAGCGAAATATTGCGCTGAGCGAACGGCGAAGCGTCTACAAATGTATATTTTTTTTAACTCTAATATAATAGGTTTACGTTTAGCTGCAACTGGTCTGAGGTGAAACGACGGTGCGGCCTAGGGTGGAGCTTACCTAGAAGAAACCGATTCACTCCAGAAGTCGGAAGTGAATTCCATAGACTGGCCGTTTGTACATTAAATGTGGTAACACAGCGCTTTTTTTTAACTTCAATCGTGTAACGATGACGCTTTGCCGTATCTCTGCTCCTCTGATGATGGTATGGGGTTGTGGGAATTAGAAATTTCAAAGCACACTCTCCGAAATGTAACTGATAAGCTGGTAATTTTGCGGCGATGTTCAAGGCTTTGCAAGCATGCCACGCGTAGCGGCCAACGGCGGGTCGTGACATTATTTGTACATGGAAATGTACTACTTTTAAGGTAAAATAGTAGTTGTCAAAGAACCAGTAAATAACGTGCAAGGAATTAGAATATTTATATAATTCATTGATACTCTTCACAAAGCGAAAAGATTAATGAAATATATCGATTGTGACTTTATCATTGTTTGATGTCAATACAAGTATACATATATACAAGTAATATCAATTAAGTCTTACCTAAATAAACCTTTTTCGTTCTTTCTTTCTTACGTATTAATCATTTAAATTAAAAAAAAGAAACAAAACCAGTATGTTAGTTGCCACGGATGCACGATATAATTAAATTTTAAAAGCAATGCTACGACTATTCGTAGCAAGAGGCTAAGGTCGTCCACGTCAACATGGAATGATTTATTTTTAAACTATAAAATGTTGCGCATCACATCACATGCATCATACGTTACTTTTATCTTTAGTGACAATATAAAACGATCTTTATTACAAACAACATTGCTACGGCTTTGTGAGCAAGGTACTACACAATCGCATCACAATCACGGATCAAAGGATTATCTTGCGTTCAAATATAAAACCATCTTTATTTATAAAAATATTACTACGCGGTCGCGTAGCAAGGTCCGTAGCAAAGTGCTACGAAGGTCTACGAAATGAAGAAATAATAGGGAAGTGGGTACACCAATCGTTTGACGTACTTTTTATGAGCTGTCAAAATGCGATTATTTCATATTTTTTTTATGGCAATAGCCACCTGGGCTGGGACGTCATTAATTTGTCAAATACGGAGGAGTGTGTATGACGGTTCGTGAGCGAGCGTGACACACCGCCGCCGCCCGTTCGATGTCCACCGCAGACAGAATGGATGCAAACCAGCATTAAATGTTTCAATTATTATTTTGCTGCACTGGTGTAGTTGCTATGTGGTAGCCACCACCAGTGAGCAACTGAGCATAAACATGAACAACACATCGATATTTTTTTTTTTAACGTTTCCCTAGGAATTTCTCTTGTATCGTGGGTGCGTTTACAAACACTTAAATTCAAATACACAAACAGCCAGAATGCCCCGGAACAACTACCTGTAGGCCATACAAATATTTGTTCCGTGTGGGAATCGAACCTGCGACACGAAGCGCAGCAGTCAATCGCTCAGCCACTGCGCTAACCGTGCCGTCAATTAATTGATTTCAAAGCAAATAAAATTAAGATTTATTGTTAATTAAAAGCAAATCAGGGTTACGATTATACTGGGCAGTAGACAGCATTGCAGAATTATTAAAACTACTTATCAAGATACATATCTTGTGTTCGAATATAAATGTATCTACGAAAAGCATTGCTATAACTTAGTGTAGCAAGGTCTGAAGCAAGGCGCTACGAACGTCTACTAAATGTATGTCATTGAAGCGCCAACTGAATCGCGGCGAAACTTTCGTCATGTTTATTTTGCGAATATGAACGTCAGAAAAAGCAATTCTACTAGTCTGTTTTTTTACGATATTTCGATAGTACTCTGTAGTAGTCTATCGATAGGACTTGACGGGAGACCACCAACCATCTTCTTTCTCAACAATTGGCAATACAACAAATATGTGTGCGTCCGATACGTGTGACTAGTTAGAAGTCAATTTGGAGACAAAAATAAAAAAAAAAATTACGCGATATATTTTCGAATGCTTAATGTGAATGCTTATATTTCATGTGGACGGCGAGTTGAGAAAGAAGATTTTTTTATTATTTTCACTTTCGAGCAAAGTGCTACGAACGTCTACGACGCATAGTCATCACAAAACATTTCATCGGACACATTTTTTTTCTTTTTCTATTATACTAGCTCGCCGTCCGGCCGTCTTATGGCGACAGGCCGTCTTATGGCGACAGGCCGACGACGCGTTCGTGTTCCACGCGCGCCTCAAAGAGATGTCAGCAACCGAGTAGGGGTCCGCATGGGCCGATGCATGCCAGGGGTGCGGGACTGTTCGAAAGAGATACCGCGGCCCAGGAACACAAAGGGCAAAGAAGGAACATGGATGGGTTTTAGTCAGTACAAGGCCGACACTCCCTTCCGCTCCGCCCAGAGTGGAGGGGGCCATTTGATGATTTCCCATCCGAAAATAAATATTTCATACGGACAACAACGTGGAGCATCTTTAGCATCATATCGGATTATTTGAATAGGGCAAGATGTCAAAGGGGAGCTCCCCGCCCACGATTTGTTTTTGTTTTTGCAGTATATTTTCTAGTTTTGCAACCCGACTTTAGCACATACAAACTCAATAAACCAATTTTGAACGGCGATGCTATCGCAGCGATAATTAGATTCTCACGACGTCGTCGCCTGCGGAGGTAACGCAATCATCTATATAATATTATACATTTGCATCGTATGCATTTACCTTGAGTTCAAATAAAAACCTTCTTTATTTCAAAAATAATTGCTACAGACCTTGCTACGTAAAGTCGTACTTTACGTAGCAAAGTGCTACGAACGTCTACGACGCAAAAAATAGTCATCACAAAAACATTTCATCGGACACATTTTTTTTCTTTTTCTATTATACTGCATTAATAACATCACGTCTGCTTCATACGATTTTTCCATTTACGAGTAGAAATGTGATGCAACCTCACATACTGTGTCTTCTATTCATAATATGCCTTAGAGAATAGCACTGCTGTTAAAGCTGTAATATGAAAGCCTTTTAGATTATGTTCGGGATGCGAGCTCTATAAGCCTTGAATAGATTAATGGTGGCACTAAGTTATCGCCAGTTGTTATCGATAAGTTATACATTTGTGGAAGGGCAACTACGCATTCGTAAGTTCGCACTTACGAATGCGTAGTTGCCTTACTGCCTAGGTTGGGCCTACAATATACAGGGTGTAAACAGACCCTTCACATAGCATTCCGTACATCAAACTAAGTAACTTTACATAAAAATTATTGATGGGAATCGACATTTTTTTGGCGTGAAAAATCACGTTTTAGGGTAGGACTCGATGGAAAGCACTCAAAGCATTGTGCTGATGGATGGATTGAATAGTACGGGGGTCGTGGAGGTGTGTAATGTAAAAATCTTACATTAAGAACCTGTATTTAAAAAAAAAAACTTGTTTAAAAACTTAGAACCTTCTAGTTACGGAGAAATATCTCCGTAACTAGAAGGTTCCCAGGTATTGTCTAGAACAAAAAAATGATCGCAAAGACGGGGAGATCAAGTGCCTTTCGGATTTGTTAAGGGTCTATTTACACCCTTTAGGTAACGATTTCTTCATAGCAACGAAATACATGTTTTGTATTTTGGATAAATAAATTAGCATGTTCATGAATATGAGTATAGGTTAAATTCGAATCATAAAACTGTCGTTAAAACCTTTAGTTTTTTTTTTAGATAAACTGTTTTGACGTTAGGTATTAATCTTTTCGATCTAGAGCAAATTGTAAAATTAACCGTTTTATTAAACTAATCTACTCAGTTTCATGTTGTATTTTAAGTCTATTTATAGTTTGTGTATAATGTACACTAATGAATTTGAATAATTAAGAAGATAGTAATATTATATCTTTTCATGTTACGGTTACAGGGTGTTTGGTGTATCGTTTGCCAAATTGAATTTTTTTTTTTTTTTTTTTTTTTTTTTAATTGGCTGAATGGAGAGGGCATTTGCTATCTCTTCAGGCCCAAGAACTCACTCTTGGCCACACCGGTTTTTTTATTCGGTTTTTCTAATAATTATTTTTAAAAATTCCCAAACTTAGCATTAAAGCTTATTCGCTTATTTATTGACTTCGGTAACGGCGACCCTTTAATGCTATTTCCTTGCGTGTGCCCTTATATGACTGGCCAGACCGGATTTGCTCTTAAATACCCGGTCACAACTAAAGCAGTAGAGTTAACCGGTAGAGTTACAGGTGTAGGTGTAGGAGGGCTTAGGTCTCTCTTTCCGTATTTGACGCTTTTCGTCCAGTGTATCGAGTCGCTGGTTTTAATAATAAAATAAGTCAAATACCCGATTTCTGAATAGAACATTTGAAGTAGAGACCGTGCCTTACTCTTTTGTTAGTGGTTCTAGCAATGCAGCAAGCAAAATTTAAAAAAAAAACGCTTATAAATCTTACCCATTAGTAACGCTGACAGGGATTTTCTTCGCCTTACATAACGCTTTAGTAAAATAAAAATCTTAAAACATAAACAACTATAGGCAACCTATCGTTTTGAACCGCAATTACAACGTATGATGTTTTTTTAAATTGTGTCATACAGAGATAATAACCAATTAATATCTGTGATTCAAAATGAAGCTGTCGCTAGCGAAACGTAAAGTTGGTTCGTGGTGAAGCAATTCCAATATCGTTAGTGCTTCTTCACAAATTGGTAATTTCACTCTGATTGGAGCCTTTGGGGCGAAAGGGACGCCGACGGCTCGGGGGCTGAACTTAGCGAGCGGAACATAACCCATAATTGCGTAACACATTTGCAATCACATTACGAACGATTTGATGGAATTCCTAATTCATTGCTTTACATCTTTGAAAATCCGATATTGAATATTGATCAGTTGTCATAATGAAATACATTGCAAACGTAAGCGTGTTGTCTCGATTGTCTAATTTATTTTGAGAATGTACATTATTTACAATAAATAGACTTAAAATAATAATAATAGGTCGGGGAAATAGTACATTTTGATATAAGTAGGGAAATAGAAATTTCCACAGATAACTAAACTAATACTAAATCCAAATGGGTTCAATGACTATAGTCGTGATTGTATTTTTTTAAATCTCGGCAAAGAGATAATGCGTCTTTACGTCGTAAATATTTTTTGAGTACATAAATTCTGTTTATAAATAGAATATGATAGATAAACATGATTATTTAAAACAAATATTTACTTTTATGAACAATGTGAAAGAACTGTAGTTGCCCATTCCAAAGCGTAGATCTCTATGAAGAAGAATGGGCAAGAAACTCCATGGACACTCTTTTCATTCAAAATATTGTTACAAAATCTTGGTTAGGTACATCATTCATGTTGAGATTATACATATATGTGAGAATGATGCAGAAAGACGTGCAAGTTAAGAGGTAGTACAAAAATAAAAAAATAATAATAATGGCATCGTTCATTATGAGCTTTTATCGCCGGGCAAAACCATTGATTCGGATCTCTAGTGCCAACAACTAATGAGACTCAAGCAAGAAATTAAGAAAAACGGCCGATATTGATTAACAGAAAAGGAATAGTCTTTCATCATGATAATGCCAGACCACACACATCATTGGCCACAAATTAAAAATTGAGAGAGCTTTGTTGGGAAGTGTTAATGCATCCACCATATCTAAGTCCTTGCACCCTCATATTTTTACCTGTTTCAGTCTCTTCAGGATTCTTTGGTTTGTGTTAGGTTAACATCAAGAGAGGACTGTCAAAACTACTTGTCGCAGTTTTTTGATCAAACATCCCAAGATTTCTACAGCAACGGAATTATGTCACTAG
Organism: Noctua janthe; assembly: GCA_910589295.1. Taxonomy (NCBI): domain Eukaryota; kingdom Metazoa; phylum Arthropoda; class Insecta; order Lepidoptera; family Noctuidae; genus Noctua; species Noctua janthe. The sequence continues at coordinate 13,851,537 of OU342552.1, forward strand.
TTCACTACCAGAACTAGATTTCAACAAGTTATCGAACAAAATGCATATTATAATTAAATGTAATTCAACTTTGAAAAAAAAATTCTTGAATTAGTATACAAAATACGAAAAAAAAAATTCCCCGACCTTATAAAATATTTAAGTATTAAAAAGAGGAAAATAATTACCAAAAGGCTTTAAAAATTCAGTCAAAATGCTGGTAGCATTGCCCGGTTGGATGGCAGTATTTGTTTTTGCCCAAAAAAATAACCAGTCCTCTGGTCACGTGAAAAGTCGACCAATCATTTGGCGATATCCCGAAATACTAGGTGGGCAGTCTGACCCCAAGGCCCTAGTGTTTCAACTCCAAACGGCTCAAACACATGTGTGTTGTTGAATTAGGCTACAAAACAGTTAGGTTGTAGGTTTTTATACAGTAATCGGAGCCGATACAGTTTTCACGGCATTGAAATAATATGATAACTGTAACATTATACGTTCGTTGCATACAAGCCTGTATGCAACGAATTTAGCGAACTTGGTTACGTGCTGGGGATTTTTGCACTAACAGCGTTCATTGGGTAGATTGGCCTCGTTTAGTGTTTTTTTATTTACCTGCTTGTATGTACAATCATTACTTGATGTAGCGGTGTTAAGAGGGAGACTGATTCATTGTTTTTTTGAGTTCGAAAAAGGACAGTTGTTTTAATAAAACAGTTAATTAGGCAGAAAGTTAAAACAACAATTGCCTTATTACTTCACTTAACTTTTTGGTCAGCAGTAATTTATTGAAATTAGTCATTCCTATTTTTCGTTGTTTATTTGATATTGTGGGATATATGTTGGTCAACAGATTTACTTTGACTCAAAGTTTGCAAGGATAAAAGCCAATACCTAAAAGCTAGGTGACGCGAAACTTAATTACTCTACGCTCGTATCCGGCTACCCTGAAAAAACATATTTTCGCAACATGTTATACTTTTTTATACCTGTTTTTTAGCTGTCACGCCCCACATGCTTCAGCGTGAGATAGAGAATATGCGCGCGCAAAAGGTCTCTTTCGCACGAGGGTTCCAAAAGCATTACAACTGAAGAGAAAGCTCTTTTAAACGGCACTCAAAATGAGTGTTAATATGAGAATTTAACTTGCACTTCTTGTAACAACGGTGTGAACTTCTCAGGATGACTCGGTAGACACAAACAGGATACTTACGATGTTCCCCTTTCCTAGTATGTTGTTTTTCTCAAGTGTTCTCTTTCAGGAAGGCATGCCACGTAACTCACATAGCCATTGCGATTATATGCGATTAATTTACTTTTGTGTTTTTTGCAGAACAATGTTAAATGTCTAGTCAATAAACATGTCAAATTTTAAATAGTTATGGGCATACTTATACCTATTTAAAATTGTTAATGTAAATTGATAATATTTTATATTTTTAGCCCATAGGCTATCGCGAAGTAATAAATAGAATGCAGTAATAAATATTTGGCTAAGCTATAATGTATGGGCATTTTCATATTGAAAGGTGGTAATTGAAGATGGCGGTTCTTGAATGTCATAAAAAATTACAGTGCGATAATGGACGAAAAATTTATAAGATTAATATTTGCACTACTAAAAACCAATCTTTCATACTAACAGTGGTGAGTATTTGTTAAGTGCTATAATTTTGAAATAGTAAATTTTGATATAAGTGGGGAAACTTTGTTATTACAGTCGCGGCGGAATTCACACCCGTGCCGCAGGCGACGTTGTTGTTGAGCCGAGAACAGCAGTAACAAAATATGCCCACGTGAATCAAACGATATTTTTCAATATACTTTCGAAGAAATAAAATAATAGAACTAAAAGTATTTTTGTCATGAATTAAAAGGAAACTATGATTTAATTTGCTTTTTTTCCGCGCTTTACTTTCACTAGGTTGCAAGAGCAGCAAAGTTATGAAGTCGCAAAAATATTTTTGAATTTAGAATACAAATAAATGTTAATTTGTTCATAAAATTAAATAGTTTTTTAAATGATCATGTTAAATTATAATATTCTATTTATAAACACCATTTCAATATTCAAAAACTATTTACGCCGTAAAGACGCGTACCTCTTAACTACTACTACTAAACTCGGCGGTTCAATTAGGTAGGTAATAAAACAAACTAGGAAAATGGCTAGGTTGAACGGGTGGCAAAATCTTTTTGTGCTTTTTGTACGTTCGAAAGCGTAGCCAAGCATTTTGAATTCATGCATTACACTTAAAACGTGAACGACGATGTCTACATATGTCTACAAGTTGCGGCAGGATGACACGAAAGTTTATTTAATTTGCATCTGCAGCTTGCACGCAATCGTCAAATGACGCCAACGTGAATAGTGAGCCTTTCACAAATGTCAACATTTGACATACGTCATACATGGCGTTCGTTATCACGATCCCAGGGCCTTGCGAGCAAGTGTCTCATCTCCTCCCATTCCCTCGTGGCGGCTGTGTCCGCTTTCCGCAACGTAAGCTAAGGATGCACGCGAGAATTGCGTCATTGCCGCATGTAATTTATGCCTGCAAATAAATTGTTTGTATGAACTATGATTGGTATATGACTTTTTCAAGAAATAGTCATTCAATGGAATTAAATGAATGACCTGCAAATTACAAAAACGCAAGAAAATTCGAATTTCGCGGGCTATCTGTTTACCCAACCAAAGTCTCTTTAAGTAAACCTACAAAAATATATTGTACAGACGTGCATCTTATCGGATGGCTGAATATCCTATGAAAACTGTTCTTAGTTCCTAGGAATCCCACGGCCCGTGACTAAGATTTATTACCTACATTGAGATGGCTATTTTGTAAGGGTCTTTTAAAATACAAATAAGCTGCCTGGCAACGTTGCTACAAACGGTTGTGGTTTTAATTTTAGTTTAGATATGATGATCTCCAGATCTCAAAATAACTTCTAATATTATATATAAGGTCTATCTTTTCATACACGAAATATTTTAAGAGTAAGTTCAATAAGTCGTAAAGTCGTCACAGCAACGAAAAAAAAAATTATTTGAGTATATTTTTTTTTTTTCCAAAATTATTATAATTCTAAATTTTTTTGAGACTTTTTTGCATAAAACCTTTACTCCCATATTCTAACAATGACAGTAGGTAAATACGCCGTAGTAAACTAGCGTAATGAATGTTTAAAAATAAGGAGCCAGTATTTATTTTGTGGGTCAAGTAATTTTCAATTATTTATTTTTTATATATATATACTCAGATAAAAAAATCCCTTGAAATGGCTTTGTTATAGCCGTTAGATGATTCCCTGAAAATATTTCGTGTATGAATAGTTAGACCTTATATATATAACCTAGAGTAAATAACTTAGACACGTGGATTAATTGAAGACAATTTATTAATAATTAAACGTTTTCTAAACATTTATATTTTCTGCAACATAGATCTCGAAACAGACTAATATTGCTGAAGAAATACTGCATTACTCTAATTCAGGCCGCCTGATGTTAGAATTACGGTAAATTAAGTATTGGATGTAGTTTAAGATTGAATTAACCTGGTAAAATTAATCTAACTCGAGAAGGCGCTGGTATTAAAGGTATTAAAGGAGTATTATTTTGAGGTGGCGCTGAGACCAGCATAAGTTACCAACAGAAACGTGTTAAACAAAGCATGTTGTTATAATGATATGACTTGAAAATATTTTTGTTTTAAATTATTAAGTATCTACGTAATAGAAGTATCTACGTTATGAAGCAAGATATTGTTAATAGTTGTAATAACTTCTGTTGATTATTTACGAGTGATTACCTATTCAAAGATTTAATATACAAATTTTAAGTATCCAAACCAATTTTCTCCCTTTATACTCATTAAACTTGAATCGTGTTCAAAAACTGATTCGAAAATTGCGTTTTTTGTTTCTGAAAATCTATAAATTTTTCTGTCTATGGGAGAAAAACATTTCAGCATAGCCATCACTACTGAACTGTTCAATTATTTCCTAATGACCACACCAAAAGGCACCAAAATTAAACTACTGAATATTTTTGCTATTTGCTATAAAGGCACTCTTAGCCATTTTATTCTAATTTTTACATGAAGTTCTTAGACCAAACAATCGAAGGAAAGTTCGTTTACCTATATCAAAGCTAACAAAAACCGAAGAGACTTTTTGTAATGCAAGCATTCAAACAGGTGGGCATTTGCATTCAAGTGAAGTTTGGGCGCCAATATCACGTTATTCAATATAGAGCAGTCTATGACTGAAAACCTGCGCAAACAGAATTCACAATTAAGATAGATTGCAGCCATGCCGCTCGTAAAACTGTGTTTTTGAGTGATTATTAGGTGTTTCTAGCAGTGTCCTAGGTACTAAAAACATCAAGGATGTGGTCCTACTATTCACGAGTCAGGTTAGTTTATGTTTGTTACCATTTACTTTAAGTAGCTAGGAGTAAGTAAGAGTTTGGGTTCAATGTCGAGTGGTTTTGGTTGACATCTGTAGATTTTAATTTACATAAAGTTACTTTTATATGTCGTGACGTATGTATCGTTGGAAAATTGTGTTTTAATTTCTTTTTAATGGAAGTTTGGCGAATTGGGATTAGGGAAAACAGTAGTTGAACATATCGAGGTGCGTTTCCGGGGTCAGGACGACCGGAGCCGATCGATAGATACAGATGCTGTGATAAGTACCTACATTTTATTAAGCAAGCCAATGATCGGCTGTTATCACCTGAAGTATTGCCAACTCAGACCCGCCAACTATAGCTATTGATTAGTACCTACTTCACGTTAATCCTTGACGCATTTAGAAGTCGTACAGATTCTTTGTATATTAGATTTTTCTGATTGAAACGCATTTAATTATAGTTTAATTTAGACTGTGACTAATATATTTCATGGATTTGCCAGTGCAGTATTTTTCGAATTTTCTCTGGGTTTTTGTAAAATCAAGGTCACCTAGTTAAATCTCTGTAGGTGCCATATTGGTGGTGCATTGTGCTTGGTTTAATATTTTATTCAATATCGTGTCGCGTTTATTACCTATGCATGCGCTTCACCGGGAATAGGATGGGTCAAATTATTATTACAACAAATAAGACACGTAGGTACATATTGTTGCTATTGCAACTCCTTATTACCTACGTAACAAGTCGTATAATATTTCTTGTATCTGTTGTCTTACATCACAGGTGTCTGAAGTTTGTATAGGTATTTGTCTTTTAAATCGAGGTGCTAAAATACATAGATCTAATATAAAGTCGATATTCTTCTAAATAGGTACCCAATTATTTATTTCTGAACACTACCTTCCGACGGCCGTCGGTAAAGGAAGATGGCGATTGAAAAATATTCCAAATTCATTCAAAATAATTCCCCGAATACTAATTCAAAACTAGTCAGCTCTCATTAATGTTAACTCTCAACTGTGCACTGACATATATAACGAGATAGATTGAAACCATCTGAATTATATCAATCCTCAAGTTTATTATAAAAATCGATCAGGTTACACCTACACTCAGTTTTGAAATGAAACCACCTGTATGCACCTCTAGATATTTTCGGTTAAATATGACATTTCCAAAATCTGTGATTTATTTTGAACAGAATATGCTTATTCGATTGTTTGTCAATGCATTAACACGAAAACTGTCTTTTATCGCACTGCTATTATGTTCATAATGCAGTGTAGGTAGGTATTTCACACTTGTGGTTTTTTAGTTTATTTCTACTAGTTTTTTATTTGCACGGATATATAAACAAAGTCCAACCTGGGACAAATCCTACAAACGACGGTGATGTTTTTTTTAAATCTTACCAAAGAGGAGCATGCATTAAAGGCCAAAATATTTTGTGAATATTAAAATTGTGTTTATAAATCAGGGTTCGTAATTATCGAGATAATTATTTTCTTTGCGCTTATGCTGGTTCATAACTTGACATCATATTTTTTTTTACAATACTGATAACTTATCTACTATTTAAAATATGATGTAGGTAAAGAAAGACATTTATAATTACCTTCTAATTGTTTTAATCTTTAGTTAGGTACCTACCAGACGTTCTGTTTGTTGATTGATTAAACACAATGTTTGTGAGCGTTTTTTTTTCAAGTTGATTTTTAACGCTTTGGGGTATCTACGCGTGGAACTGGAAAATCGCGTTCAGATCCATGTGAAGGTTATTAATTATTATTGTTTATGATGTTTGTTATTATCGAGATTATTATCAAAGATTTATGACTTCGAATCCTGTTATAAATAGACTATCATAAATTGACATTATTATTTGTGAAATTATTTGTTTTTATTAACAAATTATCATATCCTATTCAATCTAGTTTTACACGACTGCCAAAAAAAGCAGTGTTATTAATATTAGGCTGTTTTGCGGCTTCAGTCCTTTGCCTCTCCTTCCACCTGCGAAGGCAATGCATGGAAAAAAAAAATTGCCAGAATTACTTTTCGTTCTATTATTTTATTTAAAAACGTCGTTTGATCCACGTGGACATTTGTCACTGCACTTCTCAGCTCCATAAAACAATGAGCATCGTCTGCAATGACAAAGTTTTTTTGTATCTCCATAGGGGCAAGAAAGTTGCGAGACTCAGGGCAAAGTTTGAGAAGGTACGGCCCGAGGATGCAGGGCGCTGCCCAGTGCCTGCCTCCATAAGGCCGGCGGCGGATAAAAGAATAGCACATTATAAAATCGTAAGTACCGTTTTTATTTGTGCAAGGGAAATATTACAATCGATCTCCAGTTCATTAAACAAAATAATACCTACTAAAAAAAAAAACTAAAACGCATCTAGGCATGGTAAGTGGATAAATATTTACAAAACAATTCCAAGCTTAGCTTTTGTATCTACCCTTAACTTTAATTTTCCTAGTAAAGCTAGACATCATTTTTATCATCGCGTTTTCCATTTAAATTTACAAAACCTTAGCTTTTTAATGAATCAAATTCAGAGATAACATGAAAGTCATGCAGTATTGTAGTCAATAAGGCGAATGCGTCATTTAAGCGGGCGCTGTTCGACAATTTAGCCGAGAGAATACGGTCCGGGAGAACTTGTTCGGAAAACTGCGACGACGCGACGCCCGCTGTCGGCCGGCACAATTCCGCATTAGGACTACACAAGTATTCACTCGAAATTAAATGAGTTGGACCGAATTTTCTAGAATTTAGTAAAAACACACTCACTCAAATAAAATACTTAGTAAGAAAAATATATTTTACGTATTGTTTTAATTCCTGGATAAGCGGGAGGTTTGGCCTATTAGTAATTCGATTATTTTATCGGGTTGGAATTTGTGCCCGGCGGAGGCTCATTCACGTTCGCGTGCTCAAAGGAGCTTGGGTGTACTGTGTTCGTGAGTTCGTGAGCTGCTCGGTTCATGGCGATAATGTTGTGGTTCGCCTGGCAAGCGACACGCATACTAAGTATTCTAGGATTAAGACGATCCACGAATTCCGCGATCCAGTTTTACTTACACTCTGTACTATAACCAACCTAGTGGACCTAACTCATAACTTGTCTCGTAAGTCGTAGGTACCAACATCACATCTTCTATTACGCGTAGGTCTGTACATCTGGCTACACTAGGCGTCACACAGGCGTGGCTGAATTACGTACCTAAGCAGCTTATCATTAATTAGGCAGATTTTAATCCTGAAATTATCACACACACAGTTATACCTCAGTGTTACTGGTGACGAATTATTGTTACGGACAGTTGCATTTCAATACACTGAACTATGTAGGGGACGGACGGGCAAGACAGACAAAAAAAAGGTAAAAATAATAATTTGTCGTTTTTGTCAAATTGTTAAACAGAGAAAAACATTGGTTCACGTAATGGGTATTATCGAACCGCATGTATGTAGTGACTTGTCAGCTGCACGAATGCGTCGGATGTTGTGTGAACGAAATTGTATTTTTTAAATGCAACTCAATTTATTCATTAGCTGACAACAATTTGTTTTCATTGGTGGTTTCTCCTGTTTCTGCATACTATTAGATATCCCTTTCCGTGTTTACACATAATTTAACTCTCTTAATTCTATTATTCTCTTTTAACTCTATTAATCACGTAAATTTTAATGAGTGTTTTGGTTTCGAAAGTATGGGCGGGCAAGATCGAACCGGGCAATATAAATAGTAAGTACCTACCTATCTGAAATAGAAAAATAATGCATAAAATAGATTCGCATTTAAGCTTAACGCCACGGCCGGACCCTATAATAACATGACTATTTATGCATTATTTTTAAAGAAATAGTACGTACATTTTGATATAAGTGGGGAAACTTTGTTATTGCATTCGAGGCGGAATTAACAACCGAGCTGCAGGGGAGGGTGCTATGGAGTAAGAACTGCAATAACAAATCCCCACGCGTATCAAACGAGGTTTTTCAATATACTTTCGAAGAAATAATATATTAGAACGGAAAGTATTTTGTCAGACATTATTAGGAAACTATGATTTAATTTGCTTTTCTTCCGCGCTTTTCTATAGTCAGGTTGAAGACGAAGCAAAGGTATGCTGTCGCTAAACAGCCCAATATGAAAAACCAAAAATTCAAATATTTTTGCAATTAAATTAAATTAAATATTTATTTGTTCATAAAAGTAAATATTTTTTTTAAAAAATCATGTTTATCTATGATATTCTATTTATAAACACAAAATACTCAAAAAATATTTACACCGTAAAGACGCATATCTCTGTGCTGAGAATAAAAAATAAATCACCGCCGACTATAGGAATTGAACCATTTTGGTATCCGCACACGTTATGATAAATGAAAAAAATCCGCATGTTGAACTTAATCGTAGTGCGGTAAAAGTCAGTTTTCGAGGAAGTGTAATGAAAAATAAATTTCACCACCTCTGAAAGACTGAATTCAATGCTAGACATTTCAAGAGTTGGCCCGCGAACCTTGTTTCTCTTACTTGGGTCTAGGTCTAGGTGTAGGCTTATTTTGTGACGATTGCTTTGATTCCATGAGATTATCGGGGGAGGCCTAGGTCCAGCTGCGGAAGTCTTTCGGCTGAAATGATGATGATAAAGATTCTTTATGCCCGCCGAAGAAATTCATTTTATAACGGATAATGACATGATTTTTATTTTTTTATTTTAAATTGTTTTTTATTGCCCGCCCGTCCCCTAACCCTCGCAAGTTGCAGGGGGCGCCATAGGGGTGCATACCTACCTCAACCTAGTGCAAATTTTGATAGATTTAAGAGAGTAAACTGCGTAGGTAGATGTTTGAAAATTTAAGAAGGTAATATTATAACGTAGGCACGTGCTCGAAAACTTGATTTAATAAATTAAATAAATATAAATTATGAAAATACTGACAATATACACATATTTAATTAAACTATAAATAATATATAATATTATGATGGGTTCAATAAATAACATGATTTTTTATTTTCTTCTGATTATGGATACTGTAAGTATTTGATAAATGATAAATAAATGATACCTACGTAGGTAACTAGGTATTTGTTAGTGTATAGGTGTAAGTAATGGACCCGAGTTGATCATGGTCCCCATTTAGTCAAACTAAAGAGTTACACTGTATGGGCACTAGAGGATTTGACATAAACAGGTTCACGCGTGCCACCTAGCGGGGAGTAAATATAAATTCGCAAGAAAGTTAAGGCTGAGCTAGACGAATGTCTTCAAAATGTATTATTTCTGCACTTGCAAGTCTTGCGCCTCGGTAATTATCGCCTGTATCTAATCGAAAATAACACAGCACGGATTAGTGTCTGTGTAAAATAACAATGCATTATTATGAAAATGTACCTACTTTTACAAAATATTGTAAATAATGGTGAAATGGGAGTTGAGTTTTCTGTGAAACTTTATAAAGCGTGTAACAAAACAAGACCCTTAACAAAGCCATGTTTTCCCCGTCATCGTCATTGCGATATTTTTTTTTGTTCTAGACTATGGTCTAGATCTCCGTAACTAGAAGGTATACCTGGGAACCTTCTAGTTACGGAGATATTGGGGGACAAGTTCCAACTTTTTCACAAGTTTTTTTTTAATACATGTTATTAAGAACTTTAGTTCAAACACCACCACGACCCCGTACTATTTAATCCGTCCATCAGCACAATGTTTTGAGTGCTTTACATTGAGTCCTGCCCTAACGTGATTTCTCACCCCAAAAAAAAATTCGTTTCTTAGCAATAATTTTTGAGTATAGTTACTTAGTTTGATGTACATAATACTTTGTTGATAGCTTCGTGAAGGGTCCGTTTACATCCTGTAGTTTCTGGGTCAATTAACTCGAAAAATGGTGTACACACTCTTCAATTAAAATTATGAGACACGTATATCACAGTTTTCTTAAATAATCCCCCCCAGAGTCAAATAGGGTTTCGAAACTCACGTAGACGGCCGCATGGCGCACAGGGCGTGCGAGGCGCGGCAGTATTTACCTTTTGGTACGTAGGTAGGATTTTTCTGAGGTAGTCATGTCTGTATATAGGTGAAAACCCGCGTTGGCTCGTGATACGCGACATTGATATAAAATATTTTGTAATACTAACCTACTTTCTACTTATTAGAAATGCGAAAGTTTGGTGCTCTTTCACGCAAAAACTATGGACCGGAATTGTATGAAATTTGGCAGACAGACTATCTGTCTATAATTTATAACCTGGATTAACACATAGGATACTTTTTATCCCGGTAGTACGATGCCGTGGGACATTACACGCGGGCGAAGCCGCAGGCATAAGCTAGTTCTGACACAAAAATTGCTGAGGCACATAACTAAAATCGTATAAGATACTGAAGGTACAAAGAAGAACCTTAGATACTTGATTTTAGTTTGGGGCGGAAATAACAATTGGGTGGCCTAATTGACCGAAGACAGGCATAACGTAGTAATAAACATATGTAAATGAATACTTAATTTCTAGATTTTCAAGATACACAAAAGACGAAGGTAGGGAAACCTTCGTCTTTGGCGTTACATTATGTAGGCATCTACTTGAATTACACTTTTATTTTCATGAAACTGATTTATTGGCATGGCATGTGAGTGGTGAGTTAGGCACGTCACGTGGGTGTCACGTTAGGCATGTGCGTCGAACCTCCGAATCCTAGAATATTCAAAACCAAAACTTGTACTACAAGTTGTACATAAATCGAGGTCAAACTGAATCCATAGTTAACGCCTAAAAGTCGTGGTTTTTTAACACCTAAATCAACCAGACTAGCACGCCATTATGGTAGACGCGCCAGGGTAGCCCGCGAAATTAAAATTTTAATTTACAGGACAGTGTCTGGTTGTATTTTGAACGAAATATGATTAGCGACCGTAACACGTACCTATGTATGTATTCACAGAATTATAATCGACGTTATCAATGGAATTAAATGAACTGATGATTTTAATGATTATAATTAATTTTCATCAAGATACAATTTGATAGGTACTGGCCTGCAAATTGCAAAAAACGTATGAAAATTTTAATTTCACTGGCTACCCTGGCGCTTTCACCTTAAACCATGTCACTCCTTTCGAAGTGTAAAAAGCAATTCCATTATATCCATTTAATAATTTATTTTCAGTGTATTAATATTTATTATATTTTTTTTTGTAATAAAAAGTAATAATTTTACTTGAAATCATTTTCATTTTCTTGCAACACTCAGCATTGCTAAATTGCTCAAACAGCAAGTATTCCGTTCAGAAATAACCCCGGGACTCTTAAAAAGTTAGTCATGTCATGCCTGAGAAAATCAATATGATATTTTTCTTGTGTTATTTTTCGATTATTCGTGATATTTTATGTTTTTCAAATAACGTTAATAATGAGTGTGACCGGAGTTATTTCATTTTACAAAATATTAAGTTTGGCTAGTTTCTATTCACTCGACGTTGTTGTAATTGAGCGATCATAAAACTAATTAACGTCTAATGGGTGCTACTTTTTGTTCGTGATCTTCGTGTAAATAATGTGAATAATAAAGTACATCAAAGTATGATTTTAAACTGAAATTATGTACAGAAAGATTTTAAATTACATTATAAGCTGTGCATAGTTTAGTGTATATAGAAAACGATGAGGTTTCATAGAAGGTGCGGCGACCGGGTCACACTCTTGAATGAAAACTCTACAGCTGTTAGAAATTTTGTAGAATTTAATCATGGCTTGATATTAAGCTCGGAGCCGCTGAAGGATGATGTTATATTTGAAGTATCCGTTGATAGAAAGGTAAGACAAAGAAAATAGATTTTATAAAATAATTTTTACTCCGTAAAACCCATAAAATCAAACAAATCACTTTCTTTACAAAGCTTTGATTCTGTTCTATTTTATAAGCTTTTATTTTAGAGAGTTTTTTACCAGTCATATTTTGACTAAATTATTAAATTGACTATAAATTAATTTCTTATGATTAGGAATGTACTAACTTTATAAAATGGGCAGGATGTTAATAACCATAAATGGGTATTGCAATATGTACCTCTTGTGTAATACTTACCTAAACATCACCCAGTACCAGACTCCGCCCTACACTCACACCACTCTGTAATACTTTTCCTCATATTTTCCCATTGTGACATTTGTATTCTACTCATGATGAGTTTTGATCATGGTTTGACAAACAATCTTTATAATATGCAACATGGAGCATAGACTATACTATACGATACGTCAACACCTTATGTCTCCCGCTAAACTTTGAAGTAATTTACAGTGTGGGGTGCAGGGTATCTTTTTAACTCTTTTTATTTTACCTACTGGTACAGTTAAAATGTTTTTTTATTCTTAAAAATGATATCTTGATGGTGGCCTCCTTTCAGGTCAATAAATTGGAAGTTTAAGTCTACCGTGTCCACATATCTTCATTGATTTTGGCAATAACATCACAAATATTGTTATTAAGCTAATCCAGGGTTTCGGAAGATTGGTATCCACCAAAAATTTAAGATATCCGCATAAAACATAATCACAGGTTCAAAACCTGGCTCACACCGTACTTACCCGGATGTCTTATCTCATTGAGGGTTGATCTTGAGAGGCCACCACACTCGCCATATTGAGCAATTTTATGTCGTAGACTGAGTTATCTCAGTTAAAAAATAGGAAATGGAGTTATTCACATCCAATGAATGTGAAATTATTGTTAATGCTTATTTGATCTTGTGTCTCCGCTCTTGGTGATTTGATCTCACCAACAAGAATGCTAAACATAGTCATAACTTAATATCAACACTATGCGAAATGCCACTCTTGTTATTCATTGCTTCCCTACCATTAGAATCACAGGAATGACATAAATCTTTTGCCCATAACACTGACTAGTTACTGCCTTGTTGATAAGCTAAAATGCTTCACATGAGATATCTGCTGCCAATCAACATCAACCCTCAATATATCAGTTTTACTAGTACAACAACTACTTAAAAAGGATATATTTTTGTATAGGTTAATGTTTGGAATGGCAGCCTGGAAATAGGTGTTACAACGTTAGATCCAGAGTTTATGGAACTTCCTGCTACAGCAACTAAACTCAGGAATACAGCATGGGTATGTTTTATTCATATTTTCAGTAAATTGTTTTCAACCTTATCATTACATCAGTCACTTGTAAACAAATCACATATCCTGTTAAAGAGTATCCCTAGTCATTTGCAAGTACTATTCTACATTTGAGACTTTGTGACTTTGAAATGAATAGAAACAAAAACATTGATTTGCTTTTGTTGTTTCCAAATTTGGTGTTGCTATGTTTGCTTATTGTTGGAACAAGGAAATATGGTTGATGTATTTTCTAGATTATGTCAGGGAGCTCTATTGTGAAAGATGGTGTCACTTTGGTCAATTCATATGGACCCGAATTGGATACGTTGCGGGAAGGAGACTGCATTGGTGTTATGAAAACTAGTAAGGTAGTTATAAGAAAGGAATTTCTACATTTAGTCATGGTTGAGAAATATTATGATCTATTTGACTGACTTTTCTTGTTTTTAACTTTTTACCCGACTGCGTCAAAGCCAAAAAGGAGGGTTATGTGTTTGGCCTGCAGTACTATACTTCTAACGTTTTCCTAAAATATTGTTTGTTTTTCTTTTTATTTTGTCTTGCTTGACTAAGGTCTTGGTTCGTGTTCACTCCTATTTGTTGATATCCTTCATAACTTTCTCATCTCTATTCTCAGGGAGAGTTAACGTTTTATCTGAATGGTCGTTGTCTCGGGATAGCTGCGAGAGATCTACCTGCGAGATTGTTTGCTGTAATTGATTTGTATGGTCAGTGCGTTCAAGTGTCCATATTGCGCACCAATGAAATAAGAGCCATCATGGACAGTAGTATGGATCAGGTATTATTGTACTCAGAGTTTTACAATAACTAGTTTGAAATGAGTTAGAGATTATAATAGAATTCATATTTTAGATTGAAGAAGATCCAAACAATGATGATACACTTACGTCCAGTGAACAGGACGGAGCTGGTCTTCCACCCGAGTCAAGCCAAAACTCAAAAGAGACTCGTAATGTTTACATTCCAATGGCTTCCGAAGGTGCTTGTGCCCTTGGTTAGTATTTAGCACTCATTTTACATAATTATCCAATTAGTTTATATTCAGTAAATGCAGGAACTTAAGTATTATTATTTCTTTCACAGTTGTGCAAGACCGCTTGCGGTTTCATCCAAGATGTGGGATCCTGGTGAAACTGTCAAGTAACAACAAGTAAGGCTTATTTTGTTTAACCTGTTCGTTAATTTCCATCTAATAAACCAACTTATGAAGTCAAATAATTTCGTTGGGCTCGCCTGCTGGTGATATTATTATGAAAATGATATACAACTTTACGTTCCGATCGATTTTTCAGTCAAGTCAGCAGATATGATGTGATAGGTTAACATATTGTTAATGGGAAATCATTGTTTTACTTGAGGAAGCTTGGTGTTCAATACAACAAGGGGCTTTTTCCTGGATTGGGATACAAACAGGCTGGTGTTATTATTGTGTTTTTTTGACAATAGGACTGCAGAGCGAGCTCGTCCATTAGACGACTACAACAATGGAGTGGTGATGACACATCGTCCGCTCTACGACAACGAGTTGTTTGAGATACGCATAGACAGACTCGTGGACAAGTGGAGCGGCAGCATCGAGGTGGGGGCTCTTAGAAACACTATTTGGTTTCTTACTGGCTGACCAAATTACATAACCAATTGACAGTCGTGCTGTGACGTCATGCGGGTTTAAACGATTCTATGACGAACACAGAGACTTACTATGAGAGTTGGTGGGCCATGGTCGGGTAGAAAATTGTGTTATTTCCTGGCTGGCTTCTGACTTCACATACTTAACTTGATACAGGTGGGTGTAACAACACACAACCCAGCGAACATACGGTTCCCGTCCACGATGACCAACATGGACTCCGGCACTATCATGATGTCTGGATGCAAGGTGCTACTCAACGGGCACGGCACTTGTATAGAGTATGGCAATTTCAATCTCGATGAACTTAGGGTAAGCTGCTTACTTACTTACCAAGAAAAATCTACTTAAGCCAATTTCATGAAAAATAGGTTACTAAGATAGGGATATTTTTTTGTGCCTCATAAATAGGCGAATTCCATGTGTATTTTTATTACAGGAAGGCGACACCGTAGGTATGATGAGGAAGAGCAGTGGTAAATTGCACTATTACATCAATGGTGTCGACCAAGGAGTTGCTACTGATAAAGTAGACCAGCAAGTCTGGGGAGTGGTGGATTTGTACGGCATGACCGTCAAAGTTAGTGTTTTATTAATTTACTTCTTTTTCTACATGCCATCTAAAAATCTGTTGTCAAAGGGTCAACTTTTGTTACTCTTTGTTGTAATTTTGGTCAATCATTTTTGGCAGGCTTTTAGAAATAAGGGGAAATATTGTTAACAGAGTATAGTCTGTGATGTTACATCGACTTTCTGTTTACCAGGTGTCAATAGTGGATCCGTGCGAAGATATTGACAGCAACATCAACAATCCACCACTCGTGCTCGCTTCGCCTGAAATCCCTGCACCTAGTAAGTACCATCATACTACTTTCCTTACCTACCTCAACACTAGCCCCGGAAACATCGCTTGTATTTAATTTAACGTATTTTTTTCTCTCGTGTTTCCAGGCAGGTTTAGACCAGGAATAGATGAAGAGAGCCTTTTATTTCATACGCTGCGTGATTCGAATGTTATTATTATTAATGATGGTAAGACTGCTCATAGGCCTAAGTAAGTATCACTTTTACATTTTTCTCTAAATAAATTACATTTCAGCAGGCTTTTACAATAAAATTGTAAATTTTCAGTGCTTTCAAGTACTTCAACAACGGAATCGTAATGACCAACCGTACTCTGAGGACCAACGAACTGTTCCAAGTACGCCTCGATCTCGTTATTCCGAAGTGGGCTGGAAGCATTGAAATTGGAGTCACGCAGCATTCTTCTAATGAAATTAAAATTCCATTCAAAATGAGCAATGCAAAGTAAGTTCCTCTTCACTTCCCCAATTTTCCCCGTAATCCTCAGCACCCATGTGTGTAACCATGGAATCTTATCCACATATTTTTCATCCCTAGATCCGGCACGTGGGCTGTGACCGGAGAAGACGTTATCCGCGATGGATACATTATAATTCCACAGTACGTCAGAAACCTTAGCAGGCTTGTGGTAAGTTTCACTTAACCTTTCAAAATAACAAGGTCTTTTGTATGCCGGTTATGTGTTTTGCTATACATTTGTGCGATGTTATAGGAAGGGGACACCGTGGGTGTTATGCGCAAAGAGCTGGGCATACTACATTTTTTTGTAAATGGCGCGGATCAGGGGCCGGCCGCGTTTAATGTTCCTGAACACGTGTTTGGTGTTATAGGTGAGTTATATTTTTTTTTATCTCATTCCCGCAAAAAATGAGTGGGAGTTTTAGAAGCCTTGATTTTTTGTTGACATTCGAGCAAGTCTTACAATCATAAATTTATATTTAATTAACTATCTAGTCCTATAAAAATACTTCTCTGCTTAGATTTGTACGGTCGCGCGGCACAGGCGACCATCGTAGATGAGTACACACCTCCGCCGATATATTCTCCCGAATCGCCACTATCTACGGAATCCAATGCAACTATATTTCCGTGAGTAATCTGAGTTATTCTAGTTAAATATTCCCAATTGTCTCCAAAAATATTGAAAAGAAAATAGCCTTTAACAATGAACAATTCTGATCTTATCGACGTAAAAGTATTAGAAATGTAATAATAATCGTATGTCTGTCCAGAGAGATGTGCTTCCACCGCGTCCACGGTCGCAACGCGCGCCTCAGTCGCAATCGTCTGTCGGCCTGGCGCGCCACCGTCTACTCCGAGTTCAATGACGCCGTGCTCTTCAGTTCACGACCTCTGCGTGAATGTGACATGTTCGAGCTACGTATCGACAAAATGGTCGATTGCTGGATTGGGAGCCTTGAGATTGGTAAAATATTTTTGTGACTTAATATACCGTGGCCCTGGAACACAAAGGGCAAAGAAGGAACATGGATGGTTTAGTCAGTACAAGTCTGACACTCCCTTCCGCCCCGCCCAGAGTGGGGGGTTGATGATTATTGGATATATTGGTTGATGATTTCCCATCCGAAAAAAAAAGCCTTGAATGTTGTCAAGTTTAGCAACGCGATTAAAGGCGTTACCAATATATCTCGAAAAAAAGGTCTTAAAGCCTTTTATCTAAATTCGTTCAGCTGCTTTAACATGATCGAGTAACAAAACTTCGTTACAAATAATATAGCAAAAAATCATCGCGTCATCCCAGGAAGTTGGCTAACCTTAGCTCATTATTCAGGTGTGACAGCTATACGTCCTGATGACTTGGAGGCCAATGGGGGTGTGGGTGCCATCGCAGGAACAGCTACCGATCTCAATTGGGACACCTACATCCTCAGCGGTGCGGCTATGATGAAAGATGGCGAGTGCGTACGCAGCGGATACCCGCTTGATCTGGACACACTGACTGTTGGCAGCCGAGTTGGTAAGTTGTCTTATAGTTACAGGAAGAATATTCGACAATGAGCATTGAATTTAAGTGACATTTCCACCGTCGACATGGTAGACCTTGCCGTGTTTAGAGCTTCATCATCCGGCCCTGCGACTTTTATCCCAATTTATTTGGGGTATGATATGCCAGAATCCAGTGCCGTCCAAAAGAGCGTTGGGTTAACGATTTTTTATGACATGTTGATCTCGTCCGTGAGTGACGTTTGGAATCGGCAAGTATAGCAGAAGAAAGGGTAGGCCTATATCCAGCAGTGGCTGATTCCGGGTTAAGATGATGATCATCATCTGCATAGCCTTTTCCCAACTATATTGGAGTCGGCTTCCAGTCTAACCGGATGCATCTGAATACCAGTATTTTATATGGAGCGACTGCCTATCTGACCTTCACAACCCAGTTAGTACTGGATAATACCCCTTGGTAAGACTGGTTGTCAGACTTTTTGGGCCGCTGACTACCTAACAACTGTCAAAGATTACAAATGACAGCCGGGACAAACGGCTTAACGTGATTTCCGAGACACGGAGGAAACTCGGTATGTAATGGGCGAATATAAAAAATAAGAAATAATAAATATATTTCAATCAGCGGTCATCTGATATTATACATTATGCATTTCCTCTTTTCTTAATTCCATTAATTGATCGTATCGTGATACCTAACGCATGTTTAAAATTCATCATGTTTTTAAATTTGGGACTAAAACAAGGTGCTTGTAACCAGGTATGATGTGGCATGCTGATCGCAGCCTGCATTACTATCTGGATGGAATGGATATGGGCAAGGCTTGGTACGTGCCCCATCTTAACATCTACGCCGTCGTCGATCTTTATGGGCAGTGCACACAGGTATTACAAATAAATAATTCATTATTTAACTCAACATTTCGCCTCATCATCATCATCATCATTTCAGCCGAAAGACGTCCACTGCTGGACATAGGCCTCCCACAAGTGTCGCCACATTGACCGGTCCCGTGCGTCTCGCATCCATCGGATCCCTGCAACCTTTACCAGGTCATCGGTCCACCTAGTGGGAGGCCTTCCAACGCAACGTCTTCAGTCTTCGCCTGATATATTTTAACCCCATGTAATAGGGGACCATATTATATTGCCACGGGTACAAGTGCTGCTACTGAGATATTCCTGATCGAAAACGCACCTAACACTTTCTCCGACCTGGGAATCTAAACCAGAACCTCATGTTCTACAGGAGCGCCACCTGTAGAACAACAAGGCAGTCATTTTTATTATTAAGTCGTCATTATCTATAAAGTGAATGTGTGAGTTTTAACAGGTGACCATACTGCAGAATGAAGAGAGAGCGTTCAATTACAACGGTTGTACGAATTCAGACAACTCTATGCTGAGCAACTCGAGGGCTTTGTCGTCGCCGCCTCCGCCATATTGGTAAGTGACAACCTTTTTGTGGTTAAGCAATTTCGTCTTCCTAGCTAGAACACTAGGAAGTACACACTAGGTAGTGGAAGGTCGGGCGTCTTGAGGGAATGATTCATGTAATTATGGCTTTCAACTCTTTGAATCTCAGCTTTATTTAAATATATGACTTGATTTTGTTGACACACAAGCTCCGTTTGTTAAACGTTTGTATTTATTTGGTAGGAGTTTCTCGGAATATTGCGGCGACAACATATGTTTGATGCACGACTACTCATTCGCGCGCCGCCTGACTGCTGACCCGATGGCTGCTCTAGTCTTCAGTTCCGCACATCTCGCCATGGGGGAGTTGTTTGAGGTATTTCAAGAGCCAATAAGTTCACAGGAAATAGACCAAATAAAGAAAATATTCTTGTTCTGAAACTAAATACCTAATAATAATTCGTTTGGCAGATAAAGATCATCGATTGTAAAACAGCTTACGCAGGCAGTTTCCGCATAGGGATAACGGACATCAACATATTGAACGCGCACGTGAACCGCAGTCTGCCCCCCAGCGTCGCCTGCTTGCCGCATTTCACCGCGTATATAGACGGTAAAAAATCAGTCGTTGTTAAAATGTTGTGACGTGCGTGTCGGTGACAGTAGTCGGAGTCTTTAAGAAGATTGCTATGAAGATACTTTAGCCACTGCTTGGCTTACCTATTATTTTCCTGGCAACGAACGCTGCTAAGAAAACGAGTTTATTTTTATTATGAACCTTTGAAAGGCGGACACATAAGTAAGTAAGGTCTCAAGCCTGTTTATCGCGATGAATACCAGCGGCCAAGTACTGTGTTCCCACTTCACTATATTACCTATTACGTTGTGAGTATCATGTTTATATTATTTTTTCAGGGCGTTACATGAAATATTCCCAGCCGAGCACACGGAAACAAGAGTTGGTCTCGTTTGTTCCTTCGTTCGAGTGGCTGCGTCCCGGAGACAGGATCGGTCTCAAGAAAGTCAGCGACTCGCGCGTTATCGTCTACTACAACTCTGAACAACTCGACACTGCTTTCGAGAAAGTTCCCGACGTTAGTATTAATAAGTCGGGGATTAATACACGTTTCTCCTGTAATGTAACCCAGAAGGCCTAGGGTTGGGTGACAGTTTGAGCTTTAGAAATTATGTAATACTTGACATTGTATCCGCTTTGTAGAATCGTAGTTGTTGTCTTTCAAATTATAAAATCATTCGATCAATTTAATCACTTATAAAATGTATTTGAAATATTTAATGGAAATAAATGTTTGAAGTCAAGTAAAAACAACAGAGGGGTGTAAAGGAATCTGTCCAAAAGCCAACCTCACCTGCACGCGGTGCACCCTGCAAATACCGACGAGGCCAATGGCGACCGACGGGTGGCGGGATAACCAACCCTCGCACCTAGACCCGGGAGGTGCCGTGCGCCATACTACGGCGCCATCCTGAGTCTAGCAGTGGCAGCTAAGCAAACAGTCCGCGATTACTGACATTCAACCTGGCCTGTGACTGAAATACTAACTACCCTCTCCTACTAACACTTGCAACACTGGGAACTTGTTTTCTTTTTGCCGTGGTGGGAACTTGCAAAATATGCAGGTATGCGTACAGGTG
This sequence comes from Noctua janthe, assembly GCA_910589295.1. Lineage (NCBI taxonomy): Eukaryota > Metazoa > Arthropoda > Insecta > Lepidoptera > Noctuidae > Noctua > Noctua janthe. The sequence continues at coordinate 13,872,646 of OU342552.1, forward strand.
CGGGTTATAAAGGGAGAAGACACGAGATTATTATAATATAATTATCTTAGAAGAAAATATATCTTTTAAACCAAATCAACAATGCGGTAGGCTCACGAAGTAAGCGAAATATATTAGAATGAATGGCGATATAAAATTATAAATTATAACACACATAAAATTATATATAATGTACATATTTTAAATAGAAACAACTTATTTATTATATGTACTCTTCTGTCTCAGTATGTATTTATGTAATATACCGATAAAATATTTGATATTTTGTATTTTAAAACTAGATATAAATCACGGCAAAGACAGAACATGCTGACCAGACTGAAACTACTCGATAATTCTTACTAACAATATTTTTAAAATAGCTTGAAATATCGAAGTTTCATAAAAACAAAAAATAAATTGAAACCAGAAAACTTGATTTAAGCTTTTTCCTGAAGCTTTGCTCTTGTTACGAGGGTTTAAATTGGGTTGGGTCTTCCTTTGTCTCAATTTTTCCGTCTACGGGTGAAAACAGAACAGACGTTTCAACGGTTGTACGGATTCTTTGTTTGGCCCACAGGGCGATAAGTGTTACGCCTGCGAGGAAATCGTAATATTTTATTCAACTTGGGCTCTATACGCTGGAGTAGTATTTTAATTAAAAACTCCACTAGCGTCCTTGAAATCTTAATAAATTTTAGCAGATGATGATGACTGTCAAAATCTTATAATTAGTTTGGTGTTTCACGGAGCAAATGCCTGAAACCAGCTTCTTGCCTAATTGTTTGGCAGTAGGTACACGAGCATTTTTTGCAGACCCTTGTTCTAGGGCAGATTAGTTTCGATTGCTTTTGCAGTGCTACATAATGCACTGACTTTACTCGACTTAAGATTTGTGAAACCAGCAATAATAACAGGCTATGAATATAAATCTTGCAGTGATCCTGCAATGAAAAAAATCTGAATACATGTGTGTATAGAGCATAGGTAGGGGAGTATATTTTGTTGTAAGATGTCGCCTTCAGCGGCTTAGATGACTGGCTTTTTCAGTGGTTCGCAAACGTATCACATGCTTCTACGATCCTTATGCTTGTATGCTTGCCACCCTGCTGCTACGGGGCTATGCCATGACGCCAACATTCCATCCATCATGTTCCAGTACGGTTTACGCGCTCAAAAAGAATGTAGAGGCTGATTCGAAAATGAATTCAATTAAAACATGTAATTAGCAAGGAAATTCGATTGCAGCGCTTAAACCAACTGGCATTAAGAAATAATGGTGTTCCCCGGATCCAAATGCTGAACTGCCGAAAAAGCTTATGAATGTTGAAATCGTCTTTCTCTCTCTCTCAAAGAAAAATAAATAATGGACATTCTACCCGACATTGGTATAGCAAAAATGTCTAAATTAAGTAACCAATTAAAAGAATTTGGGGAGTATTAATAGCTTAATTTATATCTAGCTTGTTTAGCTGACATTTAATCGATACATATTCTTATAATCTGTAAAAGTTTAAATATTACAGTCATCTCATTCATTGCTTGACCCGAGAAAAAAAACTAGTTGTCATTTCATTAAAATTTAGGAGATATCTTTACTAACATTATTATAAACGCTCAGTGCTATTTTATTTATAAACTTAACACACAATAATTTGTCATTTATTCTTAGTTTGGCGGATAAGTTCGGAAGGCTCATTCCATCTTAACAATTATAAGAGCGTTCTGCTTGCTACCTCAATTGATAATACATGGAAAGCGTGCTACAGTCATATCCGTCAAACAGGCACATGTTACATGCTCTTAATATTAAGGTCAAGCTTGCAACACAGTGGGCTGTAGTCTGATTAATTTAGACTATAAAGCGACCTTTGATATAGTTTGTGGGCGGAATAAGTCCAATTATGAGGTAATTATCGCAAGGGATAGTGTTCTCTAGATGACCATGATAGGTGTCAAGCTGAATTACATGAATAATCATATTAGATGAATGGAAAGCCTCATTCACGCCCTGGTTGTTTTATGAGAAACATTAATCTCAAATAAAGATAGGGGTATTAATGTTATAGGGTTTCGTTTCAAGACCTATGTGCACTTATTTATATAAAATAACACACAACCATCTTGCTAGATAGTGGACACATTCCTACAGTATTGATATTGTTTATTTATGTGTAATGTCCATTTAATAATATGTATTCTTACTTATTATACATATTAATATGTAATGATATTGAGCTGGACGAGAATAAGAATCTAAGTGACAATACAGTCATGCCCCGAATATATTATGACAATAGCACATAGGCTAGGTATTAGATAGAGATAGGTCATGAACGGGGTGCGAAGAAATGAAACTTGGAGCGCAGAAGTGACATCTTGAGCGGGGCCGAATCTATGCATGTAAGTCGGGGTATAACTGTATTGAGAAATTAGTCGCTACTGAAAATGCCGGTTTCCTTCAGTAGACATTAATTCATCTTCCGAACCGGCGGTAGCTTCATCCATTCAATATACCGAACATAAGTTGTATTATATGCCAATTGGACAAACAACTAATCAAAATTCATCAAGCTATTTTAAAAATATTCTCATTGGATTTGTACACATTTTAGGAATCTAACATTCGGGTCTATACCGCTATTCAAAATGAAGACACTTTAATGAATATATCTCGTTATTGCGCTTTAAGTTTAAATAGCGGTGTAAACCAGAGGTTTAGGTTTATTTAATGCAGTACCTCAAAATTCCTTGTTACACAAAATTGTATAAAGTAAGTACGGTTACAGACGAAAATCAAAGAAGACGTAGTATTTTAGTAAAATATATAATTCGCGTGCTGTTGCGGCTTGTATAATTTAATTTTACTAAAATATTTACTTCATCCGGAGATTTATTTTGTTACCGTAATTCCTTTTTATTTGTGTTAACAAATTGCATGGCGTGTAGCCCATGTAAAAGGAGCATGCTGCTTTTATAGTAAATGCAAAAAACCTTATGCTTTATTATTTGCCTTTAATTTAAGTTCTAGACCGTATAGATACAAATTCACCAATAATCATTGTATGAAAGCTATGGAATTTAAAGAGAAATTTACCTTTTCATCTCTCGACATCTGGACCATATACTGATCATAGTCAAAGATAGACTCGTAGCAAACTAGGACCATAAATATCCCCATCATCTTCGTCTTCTTCCATCGGTAGTACTATCACTCATTAGTAAGTACAGTCATTCCAGCCGTATTCTTAACAACAAAATAATATAATCCAAAATAACAAAGGTAAATTTCATTTTGGTTCCTATAACGTATAAATTAAACACAAACCGTGACCGTTCTATTTCTGTTTGTTTATATAGAAAGTGTACGTGGTCATTGAGATCTACGGTCACATCACGAAGATACAAGCCGTCGTCCAGGGGAACCCGGGGCTGAATCAACAAACAAGTAAGTAACAAAAAGCAAATTTTGATTTATCTTGTTACCAATAAGTTTTCACTTCCATCGATTATTGTTTTTTTTTACAAAACACGGCCTATCGTTAGTATTTTTCTGTATGTGACTGAACGACGGCGTTACTTACCCCACTCAGCGTCGGGATTGCACTGCGCAGTAGCCATTCAGGCCCTCATGCATACTGCATACTACATTACCACCTTCGACAGTTATGGGTTATTACCACAGACATAACAACACGTCTGTATTCTCCGGGGAGTTAGTTAGAGGTGTACAGTACACCCTTTTTAGGTTTAAGGTCGCATGACAGTTTATTGCCGGCAAACAGACACAATAACATAAATGCTCTCAGTTTACTCCTCAGTCTCTTCAGTTTTAATACTAAAATGATACATAAGTCGGTTAAAATAATGTAAATAAATCTGTTATTCTAAGTTTAACTTATATTATTTCAGTTCCCAACGACAGCGACGACTACCCGAAGCATTTAGGTGCACAGAACTTGTCCGCGACTAGTCACGTGTTTGAACCACCTAACGGCACGAACTTGGTGAGTGCCCAGTGTCCCTTAGTGAGTGAACCACGGATTGCCGGGCGAGCTGCCATATTAGATGACGGGTTCTCCAGTGGAGACTCCCCGGAGCCAGACGATCAACTAGCTACTGAAGAGGACGGATCCGCTGACGAAGGCGCGATGGGTCGCAAGGGCAAGCAGCCGCAGCTAAAGGGAAAGTACGCGAAGCTAGCCGCCGATGCAGCCGTAGCCGCTGCAGCGGCCGCCGCTGCCGCTCGCGCTGAAGCTCGCGCTGAAAAGGAGAGGGAGCAAAGGAGGCACAAGGGGAAGGGCAAAGGCAAACATGGCTCTGCCCAGGCCGCTGGTAGCTCTGCTAGTACCTCTGCTGGTAACCCTCCGGTGGCCTCGACATCTGCTGAGGCGGGATCTACGGCGATAGACGTTGGTATCAGCTCCACTGCGGGTGCGGGCCCCAGCACCAGCGGCACTGAGGAAAGCGCCGAGGCCCAGGACGAGCCCCCCGACGCTACTGCAGAGCCTATCGACTCGACACAAACCATTTTGAAGCCTATACCACGCCGAGCTCCACTGCCCTACACCTTTTACAACGTTCACGGCAAAAACATAAGACTATGCAGTTCAGGTAAATATCACATCTTTCTAAATGTTTTTTACTACTTTAATGAGAGCACTGAAGCTCTTAAAACCTTGGAACTTGATACTATAGTACTATTACCACGACACTTAACTCAAGACTCTGGAATCACTTAATACTTGTTTCAACCATTCAAATAGTTTTTAAGTGAATATTGAATCTTCAATTAGGTTATGTTAAACCGATCTAGCCGTTGGCCCTGGCTGTTAATTGTATATCTTTGACAGTCGTTATAGGTATTAGTTACCCGAAAGTCTGACAACCGGTCTTACCAAAGCATGGCTCGTATTACCCAGAGGTATCGTATTACCTAGTACTAACTGATTTGTGGAGGTCAGATAGGCAGTTGCTCAGGTATTCAGCTGCAACCGGTCAGACTGGTAGCCGACCCCAACTTAGTTGGAAAATGCTTGGCAGAAGATGATTTCGGAACTTTCAAATCATTCCGGGATTTTATGCGGAGGTTTTATCGAAATGTTCCTATCTTAAAGTTTAGGAAAATTAACTCTATATATTCCGTTCTCTGGTGATAAGTTTAGAATGATGTACAGCATATATGATGAATACCGATCTAAGACTACGTTCAATAAAATAATGGGTCAGTTGTAGACATAATCCTGTAATCATTTTTTTTTCAATATCCCCATCAAATTTGAATATGAACGCACGACGGCCGATCAATCTTTACATAACCTATCGATCTATACAAAGCGAGGCCAAGTTATACTGGAAATGTACAGCTTCATATGCCGCCGTGTGTACGTCCCCTACTCGCCCAGACATCAGACAGCCCCAAGCAAGATATCTTAAAGGCATTAATCACTTTTTACTTTTAGATACGGTGGCCTCACGTTTGAAGGGGTATAAAGACGGCATTGCTGTGATTAGTCAGCCGCTGCGCCGCGGACATAACTTCAGGGTAAGTTACAAAGCTGTGGAGACAATAATGGGTGTAAAAAGATCCTTTACGAAGCAGAGAGGCACTTGTTCTCCCTGTCATTGCGATAATTATTTTGTCTGGACCATATGGTACCTGCGAACCTTCTACTTACGGAGATGTTAGAGGTCATACTTTTAACTTTTCGCAAGTTTAAAAAAAATACAATTTAATGTTAAAATATTACTTCAAATGCGCCTATGACCCCTGTCCTAATCAATGCATTCATTGATTTAAAAAGTAAAACGTGATTTTTTGACCCCAGAAAAATAGTCAAATTCTAATTAATTTATTTGCAAAAACACGTGTGCAGCAGTGGCGAAGGTTCCATACAACTCGATTCCTACCGGCTTCCCTTTGAAAAATGGCATAGTCAGTATTCTATAGACAAATATAATATATTCATATTAAAGATATTTATGTACTCTGGCTTACCTCTTACAAAAATTGACCCTTCGCTACTGGTGTACATAATATATGGTATGATGCTTATTATAGGTGTAACAAGGTATTCTTTGGATCAACATGTTTGACCATGGCTGGTGTACAAATAAGGTCGGAATACCATAAGATTTAAAAAAAAAAATACAAAGAATAATAATATAAATAAATCAACAATTAACATTAAAACAAAATAAAAAAAATGGTAAATAGTCACGCGATTCAAAATAAATAGAATAGATTCAGTAAGTATTTAGAGCGATCAGTCATTTACACAGATTTTAATAAAACTTCGTACACATAAGCAGGATACATAAATATAAAGATTTTCCATAGAAACAGAAATTTCCATTATCTTTTTTTTTTAAAAGACATTTCGAAAAGTTCTCTGTCAAATCTTTAGACTTATGTATCCTGCTTATGCGTATAAAGTTTCATTAAAACCGGTTCAGTCATTTCGAAAAAAAAATCACTTGAAAGTTTGTATGAAATGCCGTAAGACGTTAACGCTCTTAAACTGTGTAAAAAACTAAATACAAACCGTATTTAGTTTTTTACACATTCTGGGATATTATGATAAATTATCGGCGCTCTGCATACAGCGCTTTTATCCAGTAGCGCGGTCTTAGCTGGCTAAACACGAAGTTTACTATTATCTCGGCGATTTCGTATTACAATTTCCGATATTCGGAGAAACAATTGGGGGTAATCTGACAAATAAGGCGATTTTTAAAATATAAAAGTCGTTTCTCATCAAAAATTTTTGCGTAGACTTACTTAGTTTGATTTACAGAATGCATGGTTGACAGCTTCGTGAGGGGTCTGTTAACACCTTGTTTTCGGGGTGGAAGGGACACCGACGCGAAATACTGAATACGTGGTAACCGTTTTCGCGTCGGTGTTCCTTCCACCCCGAATATGTTCATTTCTTTATGATTATGTTAAGCCGATGCGAATTACTCTTAGATGCGAAATTCGGTCCAAATGCGATTTGTCTAAAAATGTTTAGTATTACCGCATTGTAGGAATCAAGATCTTGGTTAAATGCGTAGCTGGGCTGTTTTAGTGAGTTAGTTAGCACTTAGTTCATCAACGGTACTCAAGTGGTAAAAACGAACATCTAAATTCCCTTTGAAATAATTCGTGAACGTCTCCTTGAAGAGTACTCAAGGAAAAATCCTGGCCTTATTACTAGCGCCTGATTTTCTATTCTTCCATAAAATCTGAAGGCGAAATATAAAGCGTGAATCGATAGCGAACATTTTCGTTCATCATATTTTCTTCTAAACAAACGCCATATGCGAAAAGAGCGAAATGATTTTTGTTTGCAAATGCAATATTGTGGCAGTAGAATGAATACAATTGCAAATCCTAGCTCTGCGCATTTGAAAATAAGCCAAGTCATGGATATTAAAAACGTCCAATTACTGCTGGTACAGTCGACCACGTTGGTCGTAGCATTGAGCTAGCTAGAATAAGAGGCCAGCTAATACCGGTTTTGTTATCACAAACGTGCGGCTTTTTTATTACCCATTTTTATTCAAAGACCCACGGGTAGTGATATAGTTGCTTTTGGGCATCTTTAAAGACTAGTTTTTATTTAGCTTTCCAACAAGTAAAACCATTACTTTCCTCATATTGTTACATAGATTAGTGATAACTTTACTAACAAAAATAATTGTCATCGCTTGGCGTTCAATAAAATTGTCACTGCTACATTATTTACTAATTCATGCGCTTTTGCGAATCAAAATGTTCAAATCTAATTTAACGTTAATCATAGTACCATAATTTATGAAAATTCTTCATAGAATCATTTTACGTCGATAAATTACACCCATAGTAGCCCGAGTTACTGATCAAGTAATACTCGAAGAAACAAGAGTACAAAATAACAAGTTTGTGTTAAAAAAATATTTTGATTATTATCTGTATTAAAACCTTAGTTCTAAATTATGTACCGAATATGTGGTATTCATTATTCACCTAGGTTGGTCTGTGGATGGGTGGGACCACCCATTACATACCGAGTATCCTCCGTGCCTCGGAAAGCACGTTAAGCAGTTGGTCCCGGGTGTCATTTGTAGATCTTTGACAGCCGTTATAGGTAGTCAGTGGCCCAAAAAGTCTGACAACCAGTCTTACCAAGGAGTATCGTATTACCCAGTACTAACTGGGTTGTGGAGGTCAGATAGGCAGTCGCTCCATGTAAAATACTGGTATTCAGCTGCATCCGGTTAGACTGGAAGCCGACCCCAACATAGTTGGGAAAAGGCTAGGCAGATGATGATGATCTGTATTAAAACCTTAAGCGCCCTTAAAAAATCCTCCTTAAGACTGTTCAACCTCGTAAAATTATATTTGGGTATATGTGCTTTAAGCAATCACGAAACCGCCTCATAAGTACCAGTCGACCACACGTCGATAATGATCACCGACCTGGAGCTGACATAGTGTAGTCATCAACATTCTCCTGCCCTTATCCCAATTTATTTGGGGTCGGCGCAGCATGTCTGAGATGACAATAAGAGCCAACCTTGTATTGGTTTTGTCACCACTGACGGCCGGAATACATCTCATCATCATTATCATTACAGCCCGGACCACTGTTGGGTATAGGCCTTCCCTTTATTCTTCTACACTTTTCGGTCCTGTGCGACTCTCTTCCATCTGTTTCCCGCGATTTCGACACTATCGTCAATCCAACGAGCTTTTGGATGGCCCTAGTTTCTTTGGCCCAACCTTGGCTATCATTTGTTCAAAACCTTGGCCGTCATTTGGTCAAAACCTTACTCCATGGTCGGCCATATCCGCGTCTAGCCAGGTGTCCTGCCCAACTCCACTTAAGGCTAATCTCACTTTTCTTTAGGTCGTAAACTTTCGTCTATAGATAGATCTAGTCCCACAAATGTCACAAATCATACACATACATGATACACTCTACACTGTCTTCTCCGCCTTGTGCATCTAGTCAGTCCAAGTCACCTTTTTAAGGTCGTTGGTTCATCTCGCTTGGGGGTGTACTGATATGGGACATGAGAAACACTGTGTGTAGTTCCTCATTCTCTATCGAAAAAGGAGGATCCTCCGAGAGAGTGGTGGGCTACTGCCCAGTGGTTATTGTCGTGATGTGAATTATGAATATTGAAAGGTTCGTCTCACGGATACCCCTGCTTGCGGTGTAGGACTTTTGCGAGATGTCAGGTGATGCATAGCTGCGTGATAAATGCCGGCTTCATCGATATGCAGTCTCTAAAGTCATGCCAACATATAGATGTACACATAAACGGTTATTTTTTGCAGTTCCGTGTTGATAAGACCTGCGACGATTGGTTGGGCAGCGTGACCATAGGCGCGGTGGGGGTGCTGCCACAAGAGACCCCATCTAGCGGCGTACATCTAGAGCCACCCTGCTGGGTCATATCCAGCGACCTGCTCAACGATAATGGAACATTTGTAAGTATTCTTCATTCATGTATTCTTAGAAAGGGGAAAATTAGGTTAAGGTAGTTGACGGTTAAACAACGGAGCACCTCAAATTATCATTTTTCTTTTGGCGGAGAGTAATACTTCATATAGAAGCGAGGCAGTATCAAAGTTGGAAGTTTTGCTTTTTTGACGGGTATTTTGTAGCGCGACCTTCGCGCGGAAAACCTACTACAATCTAACTCTTCGCTGTAAGTCAGGGCGTTTCCACGAGCTTAAGCCTGCTGTAGCGCTTTGAAGGAGTTTGTCCAAAATAGCAGGCATGTGAAGTTCTAAAAAAGTCGTAATGGGTTTTACAAGTATCCTTTTCGTTTTCAATTAAGGTGGGCTGGGCTGGTGGGAGGGCATTTAGGAACCCTATAACAATTTTATTGCTTTGCTTTTGTCTAGTTTCAACTTTCTGACTGACAGACTCATTAACAATGAACATTGCGCTGGTTTTACACTTATATTTGCCAGTTATCTTTTAAGTTTCATGTTATTGCATGGGTGGATTGGGAGGCGTGCCTGATCCAGATTCTGGGCTACTAAAACATTCCAGATGCAAAAAACCCAATATAACTTTGCCCGGCTTGAAAATCGAATACAAGATCTCATGCTCTGCAATAGGGCTTGAGACCCCCAGACCAAAGAGGCTGTCGGAATTTAAATAAATGGTCTGAGTTTCACTTAGAGCATTTTGCCTACGGAGGCGGTAAGCAACGAATCTCCAATAATTCTACCACTTTTTCCCGGAGACGAGGTAAACACATACAGCACACGTACGGGAAGATGCGATCATCTGTGCGTTTTATGTCACGCTACGTAAAGCAGACGAAAAAAAATACCACTCAAAAACAACGACTAACACGTATTGACAAAATAACACATATTTAAGCAATTATTTTTAACAAAAAACAAAAAATGCGTGGTATTTCTTTCGCCACGCGTGAACAAAATTATTAATCACAGATCTAAAATAAACGATTTAATATGTGACTTGCGAAAATACGTAAATCTATACTAATATTATAAAGATGAAGAGTTTGTTTGTTTGTTTGGTTGAACGCGCTAATCTCAGGATCTAGTGGTTCGATTTGAAAAAAATATTTTAATGTTGGATAGTCCATTTATCGAGGAAGGTTATAGGCTATAAAATTTCACGCGGACGAAGGTCGCGGGCAACAGCTATCAGTAATAACAACACAATTGTAGTACACTACGGAACACGAATGACCTGACCTTTTCTCGAAGAAGGATGCTACAAGATGCTCAAACTACTCCACTGCTGCTGCTACTGCTTTCTTTATCGTGTGGTTAGTGACTAACCTGGTGTCGGAGTGTTATGCCGCCCATAGGCCTCTGACTCGGCTTTACATGCTGTCAAGAAATATCTTTCAGGTATGCTGGTTTCCTCACGATGTTTTCCTTCACCGAAGCATGTGATAATTATAAAATACGTATATAAATCCAAAAACTCAGAGGTGGGTTCGAACTTGAGACCTTAGACTTGGCACTCCGACGGTCACACCACTAGGCTATCACTGCTTGTTAATTAACAAAAAAAAAAAAATCTAACATTTTGTCCAGACACATTTACAAGAAAACTAATTACTAGCTACTGAACATCCTAATAACTAACTGCTAAAAAACCTTTATTTTATCAATCACTCATTCCCATTGGCCCAGCCATATGCAAATCCCCTACCTGTTAGACCCTGTACTGCGTTTGAGCTTCCAACGCACCACGGTTTTTTTTCTATAACGGTATAAAGATTATATCAAGATTTCACTGGAATAATACCATATTAGTGCATAATAAATACTAACGTGTGATAGGATACACCTTGGTTTCGCATATTTGAAGTGGCAGATCGCTTTTTACACGAGGAAATTGCGAATTTAACCATTTTATGGGGGCACTTATTTGCGACAAAAAATGATACTCAATGATTTCGGTCGGCGCTTGAACTAGTTTTAAACAGGGTGTAAACGGGCCTTTCACGAAGCCGTCAACCAAGCAAAATAAGTAACATTACGCAAAAATTATTACTGGGAAACAAGTTTTTTTTTGGGTGAAAAATCACGTTTTACGGTAAAACTTAATGCATTCAACACATTGTGCTGATGGATGTATTGAATAATACGGGGATCGTATTAAAAAAAAAAATGGAATTATGATCCCCACTATCTCCGTAACAAGAAGGTTCCGAGGTATGGTCTAAAATATAAAAAATGATCGCATTGACGGGGAGAATAAGTACCTTTTGGCTTCGTTAAGGGTACTTTTACACCCATTATAATGTGCATGGTCATACAATATGGCTAACGTACTGTGGCAGAGGCGTATGCCTGTGGGTATGCCCAGCAATGCCATCTCCATCTCCAAATGCTTTAAGAAATTTAAGTTGCCTTTATCATCATAGGTTTTGAAGTAAACCCCTTCAAACTAGAGAGGTTCTTGCACAATAAACAACTTATTGAATTGATTCCAGTCTCTACTCTAGAAACCAAACAGCGAACTTCAAGTTCTTCTTCATACGAACTGTCTAGTTTTAGGGCTAACAGGCAACTAAAATTATCTATCTCAAATAGCAGTATTAACATTTTTAGTAACTTTTAACATCTCAACACGTATAAACGATGTCCCTACGTATGTATTTCCTGAAAAATGAACAATATTCTATTTTTATTCCCAGTTTCACTCCATGATGGGGATGGCTCTAGACGATCTGAAAGAGCAGTCGGTCCTGACGATCCACTTCCGTTTCACCAGCGAGCTGATACTCCAGGTCAACGGCAAGCTGGTAGGCTGTATAGCCACCGTGCCGCGACGGTTCAGCCACGTCTTCCCCACCATCGACCTGTACGGCAGGATTTGTCAGGTATGTACAACTGCAAGTGTGAAGAAGTCTGAGCGTAGTTCTGTCAAAGTGGACTAAATTAACGTCATTTGTACGTTTTTGGATAGTAAATACTGATTAATATGAAAGTACCTGGCTGACCGAGCTCGTGTTCGGATGAAAATAGAGAAAACGTGTTTTCCCAGATATTAGACCTAGCTAGGTCACATTATTGCATCTTTCATCGAAATCGTTAGAGCCGTTTTCGAGATCGTGATTACAAATTTATATACAAACATTGCAGTGGACGTCTTTCGGCTGAAATGATGATGATACAAATATTGCTCATTTACTACTATTGGATTAGACTGGGGCTTCGTCCCTATCAAGGTCGGAAAATATCTTACGGGAACATACTACGAAGATAAACGTACCCTATATTGTAATCCAGGTCACGGTCAAGAATTAGACATCTTTGTGCTAAAATAATTCCTATTAGCCGTTAAGACGTGAAAGGGAAACAGAGTTACTCTCGCATTATGCTTACATTTCACATTGAAGTATAGATTAAAAACCCTTTTCAAAATAGACCACATAAAATTTGTGAGTTTACACTTCACAAAATAATATCATTGACAAGGTGACAGGATTTCAAATTTCGAATCGATCAGACCTGTGAAAGTTGTTCATATCTCTTCATCAACTAGAAACGAAACGGCTGAGCAGATGTTCTTGAAACACAGCTAAGAACATTCTCGATTAAGATACCTTTTAAACGAAAAAAGCTATTAAAATCGTTCAGGGGCTTTGATGCCACAGCCGGATACATACTTCAAACTTTTAACACCCCTCTTTTTATGTCGGGGTTTAAAACTCTAGACTTTCACGCCGTCGTATGGCTTATTATTTGTTTTTCACTGAATTTTCATTTCACATAGAGAAAATTTGTCACCGTTACGTGATACAAAAGCTTGATTTGACACCGTTACGTGATACAAAAGCTTGATTTGACACCGTTATGTGAAACAAAACTTTGTTTTGACACCGTTATGTGATAAAAAAGTTTGATTTGACACCGTTACGTGATACAAAACTTTGATTTGACACCGTTACGTGATAAAAAAGTTTGATTTGACACCGTTACGTGATACAAAACTTTGATTTGACACCGTTACGTGATAAAAAAGTTTGATTTGACACCGTTACGTGATAAAAAAGTTTTTTTTGACACCGTTACGTGATACAAAACTTTGATTTGACACCGTTACGTGATAAAAAAGTTTTTTTTGACACCGTTACGTGATACAAAACTTTGATTTGACACCGTTACGTGATAAAAAAGTTTTTTTTGACACTGTTACGTGATACAAAACTTTGATTTGACGCCGTTACGGGATACAAAACTTTGATTTGACACCGTTACGTGATAAAAAAGTTTGATTTGACACCGTTACGTGATACAAAACTTTGATTTGACACCGTTACGTGATAAAAAAGTTTGATTTGACACCGTTACGTGATACAAAACTTTGATTTGACACCGTTACGTGATAAAAAAGTTTGATTTGACACCGTTACGTGATACAAAACTTTGATTTGACGCCGTTACGTGATAAAAAAGTTTGATTTGACACCGTTACGTGATACAAAACTGTGATTTGACATCGTTACGTGATACAAAACGTTGTTGTCTTTCCTACCAATGTCAAAGACGTAATTGGTTCTTTTGTGTGGGATTCCTCCCACACAAAAGAATCATCATCTTGGCCTCATTTAAACTCGCCAGGCCAAGATGAACTTCACAGTTGTCGACCCAATGAGCTACTACCTACCTACCTACCCTACTTTCAGAAACAAAAAAAAAATAGTAACAAGAAGTCAAAACCATTGTATGTAGTAAACAAATGAAGAAAATGGACATACGGATTTAATTTCGTTTTTTTTTAAATATCATAATTTTCTTTTATAGAGGGTGTAACAGAAAGGGTATGGTCATATGAACGGATATGCTGCAGACCATCAAACTGAACAACTTCCTCCTTGGGTACTCCCATACTAAATTTCAATACTTACCAAATGTATAACATATACATTACGTAGCCGAGCGTATACAGCTATTGTTATCTTTTTCAGATATCGGTGCTACTACACCCTTACGTCATTGCCAGTGGAGCATCATTAGATCTGCCGGTCATCACTGAGAACCGCGACGAAGCGCTTGACGACCTATCTGACGAAGAGGAAGACGACGATGAATCTGTTGATCCAGAATCGCTTATAAAGAAGGACAAGAAAGCATACAGTCAAGATAATCTCATGTACAGTCATTGGGAGCCTTTGCCCATGCCCGCCGGCCCCAGCCCTGGACTGAGCTTCATGCCCTACTGCGTGCCGACTCCTCTTCCATTCCGTACTCCGACACCAATTCCGATTCCAGTGATGCCACCTTTTGGGGGGCAGGTATCAAACACTGTGAAGAAAAAGTTGAAGAAATGCAAAGTTAAGGGTAAGGGCAAAAGTGTAGATATTCCAGATGAGGCCCCGATGGCACACAGTCTTAACCTGCCAGCCAGTCGAGGCAACAGTCCACCGGCTGATAATAATGAGATTGTGAACCGTTGCATCCAGAAGAGCCACTCGACGCACAACTTCAGCGTGTCGGAGGAGCCGGAGGCGCCGGGCGGGCTGCGGCACACGTACAGCGTGGGCTCACGTGTGGACGACGACGACGACGACGACTTCCACGAGCAGTTCTGCGACACTAACATCCGCCACAACGACCGCTACCCGGAGGCGAACGATGTCGACAATCTCGACAACGAAATCATGGACGCGCTGACTATGGATGCCGGGAACTTGCCCGATTTGACAGAGGAACAATCTTCATCCATCGACGAATCTACGCGTCGCGACGATTTTTGGTCTGAGTCGCTGTCGGTTGAATACTTGCACTATTTGAACCACATTCTGTGCTTGGACCAGGAGGGTAACGGTCATAGCCTGGAGTCTGAGTGGGAGGCGTCTGGAGAGGGGTGCGAACATCTGCACCTCGTGCTAAAATACTGGAACTACTTGGTGCTGCCGTACCCGGAGCTTCGTCAGGCTGTGTCGTGGGGACAAGTGCGGTGCTACTGCGCTAATTGCCAGCCTGACCCCTCGACAGATTACGCTGGTAGGTGCATATTATTTACGCAAAAATATTAGTAGACTCTAAAATATTATTAGTCTTTTTCGGTAGCAGAATAGTCTGAAATCTTTTAAAACTTCTGATTTGAGACGAATTAATGGTTGAACACATTTGCAGCTTCAATTTTGACAGAGGTAAAGCAGCCAACTAGTAATGTTCACAATTAATACACTCATTATTTCTAACTGATAAAATAACTCTAGTACTGAAAATATAATATGACTAACTGACTGAATGTGTGAATGTCTTTGAGGGATTGTATCTGAAATGAAATTTTCCGCCAAAGTTCCGAATCCCCAGGATAAGCCGATGTTATGTTTATGTGTGTTGATCGATTGCGTTATGTATTTGTGTTGCAGTTTATTACTAAAACTACTTAAGTACCATAAAAGGATAAACATTATCGTAAATACAAGGTGTAAACAGACCCTTCACGAAGCTGCCAGCCAAGCATATATCAAAATAAGTAACTACGCAAAAATTATTGCTGGGAAGAGATTTTTTTTTTTTTGGGTGAAAAATCATGTTTTACGGTAGGACTCAATTGAGTAATTGAAAGTAGTAACATTAAAAACTTTTTTTTTTTTACTTTTGAAGAAAGTTGGAACTTTGACCTCCAATATCTCCGTAATTTGAAGAATCCCAGGTATGGTCAGGGACAAAAAAAAATATCGCAACGACGGGGAGCTTAAGTGCCTTTCGGCATCGTTAAGGGTCTTTTTACACCCATTAATTAGCTTTGGTAGGCTCTGTGAAAAGGTTCTTTGTACTAAGCATTGCGTTGCAGGCTGGGTGCGTATCGAGCGTATCGACGGCGTGGGTGCCGCTCAGCGTGGGTTCTGGCATGTGGTGCGTTCGACTCTGGGAGCGGCGCAGGTGGCTGGCGGGGAACGCGACCCTGTCGTACGACGCCCGCGTTGTCTGAGCGCCGGGCCATGTGCTTCGCCGCCCTTTGCTGACATGTACGTATTTCATAATTATATATAAATCACCAGAGATCGGAATAGGTAGTTTGTCTTACTAAACTTTAACCATAAAGTTCGGTTCCCTTTGGGGGCTCGAGACACGAACTTCCACTGGTTTGGTACTGGCCCCGAAAGGGGCTAGTATTTAAGTCATACGTCATCATCTGCCTAGCCTTTTCCCAACTTTGTCGGGGTCGGGTTCAGTTCGGTTCGGCAGCGACTGCCCATCTGAAATCCAGAACCCAGTCACTGGGTAAAACGATACCCCTTTGTAAGACTGGTTGTCAGACTTTCGGCTTCTGACTACACTCATTCGTGTCCTGAATTCGTGAGCTTCATTGCTTCGGCGCTTTTCTGGTAGTTGCGTCCTGTTGACTCTGGCTTTTAAGAGCAGTGGTGAAGATTAGAACGGGGTAATACTGATAAAATACAAAACTGATTGATAGTCAAAGTTTTAAGAATTCGAGACATAAAGTAGACATAAACCTTCCTTGTCGGGTAAAAAGTAACTCTACTGATAAACAAATGATATTTTCCAGATGGTTCGATGAAGAAGGAAAGCCACATCACACAGTGCTGGCTATTGAGATCGATGTGGAGTAAGTACTCAGACACTTGATTTTAGACAGGAATCCTCTCACGACATCCAGATAGAAACCTACGTCATACCTGAAAGAAAAAAATTGTTAGAAAAAATAATATTCGGTAAAACGTATAGTACTGTTAGGTGATTGGTACTTTTACATCTTGTAATTACGCATATATAAACTGACAGTAAGCTAATTCTGGAGAAAGAACATGAATATTGTCTTGATTTTAATAAAAATAGTCGTTTATAGAACAGTATGTCTTTGAACAACGGTTGTATTTTACCTTAGTTTAAAATGAAAGTCAGGCAAGGCTGATCGTAGTTAGTTATCACGGTTATACCAAGCCCTACAAATGAGCTACGAAGCTTATGAAGCTGGTGAAAGGGAGCTCGTAGTTTGTGGTTAATTTAAGTGTTAATATTGCTGATCACTTGTTTTAGTGTACCGATTTATTTTCTGCCTAATATAATATGTATATTAAAATGTTAGCGATAATGAATTGTGATGCCAGTGTGGGAATACCTATCTTTTTAAATTATACCAAGACATCACTAATGTTATCCCCGAAGGGTTAGGCACCTACCTACATTTCGCCAGTTTTATTTAAGTTCCATGTAATAGTGGGCGAGCCTATTGCCATCAACCGGACACAGATCCAGACTCCATGGCTTCTACTGAAAAATCTCACGATGGAAAAACAAAATAACACTTTACCCGACCCGGGCGTCAAACCCTGGACCTCATGGCTCAGCAGTCTCTACATATACTCTCTCATAACAAAACTATGGTTTACATATGTTTGATAGTCACCTGCTGCTGCTGGACGCAAGTTCACTTAAATATGCTGACTGCAGACCCATTGACTGAACAATTCTTTCCGATATTCCTCCCCAAGTATTCTCAGTACGCCTTGACAGCTTAAACCAAGGACTAAACTACGTTAATTCTTTTTGCAGGGGCTCCGACGCAGAAAACGATCGTCTTTTGGCGTTCTTGATCTATTTGAAGCCGCACGTGGCGTTTGCCGAAGACAACCCACCGAGTCTGGACGACTGAGTCCACATTATAATTATATTCATGTGTAATCAATCCTTTCTGTATACCTATCCATACTTTTCGAAAGCACCGTGATTTATTATAGAAATATAATAATCTATCTATTATATTGTTGTCCGAAATACAGGTATTATAACTATTCACGGTGCGACAATGTCGAAATTGATATTATTATAAATGTTAGATGTTAAGGTACGCAAAATGGTTGGCGTAAGTATTAATAACTTATAGTAATTAATTTTAGTCATATGCCGTTGGTTAGGCATTTTTTTTTTGCAGTGTTTTTTGATCTTAAAGTTTTATCTTTGTACTTTGAGTATTAAAAGATTATCATGGTTAACCTTTTAAACATCGGCTAAAATGGCTAAATTAACATTTAACATAAAATACTCAAATTAACAGTAATAGTCTGCAAAATAATAGCACCCTCGTTTGAAAATAACGACATTTGTTAATGGTTTGTGGTGAAGGTTTGCAGTCGTAATGGGATAGGTGGAACAAAATTCATGTCAAAATTAAGTTATTATTAGCGTAACTCCTTGTGGTTTGTCTTTTAAATACGCGATGTTTAACGGGTTAACGCGATTCCATCTCAGCAATGATTGAAGTGGAAGGCATGTGAGCTTGAATGTGCGACCAGGGGTGGTAAGTGAGTATGTTTCAGCTTCTAACTCGCAAGAATTAGTGTATAACAGAGGGACGTGTGTTATTGTGGTGCTCGTAGGCGATAGGACTAGCCGCTGTGCGTTGTGATGGTTAGAATAGTCACCATTTACTTGCTAAAGTTGGGCTTGAATGGCTTTCGCAATATCGGACTTGGGGCGATTATTTTCGACACTGTGGAAGGAACGCCGCATGCGGAAATACTCTTATGTGGTGGAGGCGATTACGTTCATGTTTGCGGCGTCATTCTCGTACACCCGCCGGCAAACTATGAAGTAGTGACCGTAGTTTATTTTTTAATACCAGTTTTTAAGGTTATGACTTTACTTTAAATACTCCCATGACCCGTTTAATATTCAATGCATATATCAATCAGCACATCGTTTCGAGTGCGTTTCATTAACTTTTACCGTAAAACGTGATTATTCCTACCAAAAAAAGTCGTTTTCCAGCAACATTTTTTGCGTAGAGTTACTTGTTTGATGTACAGAATGATTGGTTGGCGTTAGCGGTTTCGTGAGGGGTCTGTTTACACCCTGTTTTGCCTTGCATAGTGTCGTGAATAAAATTAAAATGCCCTTAGTGTCGGTTCCGCGCTGAGCTCGGTAGGTGAAGAATCTGGTGTAGGTACTGGCTTAAGAATAGCAAAATTAAAACGAGAACTAAGTTCTAAAAGTATTGTTGGTATATGACAATAAAATTTGCTGACACCCATTTTGATGACTGATTCATAATTAAAATTATTGGAAGGGCTTTCGCGAGTAAATTTTTTGTCACAATTTAAATTTTTAGTGCGGTGTAACTGCAGTTTTAACAGTGGGTTCAATATTTGAACTTTACTGGCGTGTGTGGGTCAATGAACGATGTGAAATGAATATGTATGTACTTTAAGATCAAAACACACTCTGCAGTATATAACAACTAGTCACTTGATATTTTAATACTTCAAGGAATTTATCCTGCACAGGCTATTTTAGTATTGCAGTCGAAGCACATTACTTTCGTGATCTCAGATATTCTTACTTTTTTATTTATTTATACTTGCAACTATTTCTTTAGTATTATATTTTGTATTATATTTGTGTTGTAAGGATGCATTCACAGTAGAGTAAGGCAGTGAGGGAACATATTAGCTGTGGGTGCTGCTAACGTTATACAAGTAAAGTTCGCGACTGTGTGACAGTGAATGATGAGACTGATCAACTGTGGCTCCACCCTTATTTTACAGGCAATATTTAAAAATCAGTATGATCGTTTGTTAATCAAAAGTCGTTGAATCTATACTAATATTATAAAGCTGAAGAGTTTGTTTGTTTGGTTGAACGCGCTAATCTCAGAAACTACTGGTCCGAATTGAAATATTCATTTAGTGTTTGATAGCCTTTTTTATCGAGGAAGGCTATAGGCTACATAACATCACGCTACGACCAATAGGAGCGGAGCATTAATGAAAAAGATTGCAATAACGGGGAAAAATTCAAACGCAGACGTAGTTCGGCGGGTCAGCTAGTAACTAATAAACTGAATCTATTTGTCATGCTTTAAAAGTCACTTCTATTAGATTTAGTATCTACCTACATGATTTTATTTATTTCTTTGCAGCTATTAAAGCAGCTATTTTAAGATTATACTTACTACATGTCTACATAATCATGATAGGTAGAGGGCGACGATTCGCACACATTAAATCTAACGATTAGTTATTTAAGATGTCTTTAAGATATTTCCGAACACTTAGTACTGTTATCCATGCGTATCCGATAGATCGTAGAATATAAACCCTGTCATTGCTTGTACTATATGTGGAAAGCGTTAAACACGCTATAATATGGATGTTGTTTTACTTATCGATCGAGAATCGCAATGCTTGTGTAGTATTCATTCAATATGTCGTCTAATAATATTTTCTGGTGAAATAAAGGATCTTCGTAATCAGTCTTATTTATTTCTGGTACGATGCGAGTTGGAAAGTGTATTCAGCTGAAAACTTCTTCAAGTATCAATTGTATTGTATGTGTGAAAATACTTGTCTACTTATACACAATTTCAGCTAACTACAGCTTTCCCGTCCAACCGTATATAATTTAAATTAATAGACCAGTAGATCATTTTCACGTTAGTTGAGTAGGATGTTATCTTCATAGGTTAGTAGTCATAGGTAGCTAATCATCAGTTTAGTTTAATTATTTTTTTCATAATAGTAATGGGAATCAATTGTGGTGCAGCCATGTTGAAATGAAAAGCAGTTGTTGATAAAAATTATCTTATATTGATGTTAACGCTACTAACTAGAGGTATACTATAGTTTAAATTAAATAATATATAATATGAAACGAACAGTATCACTGTTCGTTTCGTTGTAGGTGCGATTCGTATTAGTACATTTATAATACACTAACAGCCGCAGTAATAATATAATTCAGATAGTAACAACGTTGTTTAGTAATATAACATTATTAATAAAAATCGAATGGTCTCTGCTCGGCGGCCTGAAACTGCGGCTCAGAATAAATATGAAAGACTAAAGAGTAACAGTTCAACTGTGTTACATGCAAGCTTTAAATTATTATACACACAGGTACATTGAAAAAGAAACTGGTACATATACTCCTAGAGGTGAGTACATTGCATTAGTGCACACCTTTGTGGGCTTTGCGGGGCAAATGTACATGAAAATAATATCAGGTGACATCTGTTCACCCACCAAGCTGGCACAAACCGTGGGGTCGTTGTAGACCATAAAGCGACCTAGCACTGTCGAGCTACAGATACATAAGTACTATGGAATCAAATTATTTTGATAAATAGAGACCGAAAATACGTCTAATAATTCTCATCTATACATATAAAATTCAAAGTCCTGACTGACTGATATATCAACGCACAGCCCAAACCGCCGGTCCTAGAGACATGAAATTTTGAGGTTGTATTCTTTGTCAAGAGTAGGTATCCACTAAGGAGGGGCTTTCGAAATTCCACCCCTGAGAGGGTAAAATGACGGGGTCGAATTTTCTGTGAAACTTTATATTCTCTAGATCGATTGACTCGAAAATTGGTGTACACACTTCAATTAAAATTATGAGACACGAGTATCCCAGTTTTTTCAAAATCTTCCCCCAACAGAGTCAAATAGGGCTTCTCACGTAGACGAGCGCAAAGCGCGCAGTGTGGTGCAGGGCGTGCGGGGCGCGGGATTTACCTATCGGTAAGTAGGTATGATTTGTCCGAGGTAGACATAGCTGTAAATATATGTGAAACCACCACTTCTGGTTGTCTCTTATAAGAGAGATCTTTTCACACACGCTGTGAGTTCTAATAAAACCACACAGTTACTCTCATCCCAGATATTAGTATAGTTTTACGAAGAACCTCGTGCTTATTGCTTTGTTTGGGATATTTTCAGTTCGTATATTCAATGAGCGCTTGTAATGTGTGTTTCTGAAAAAAAAATGTCATTTGTTTCATGTAGGCCACGCCCAAGCCGCGGGCAGAAGCTAGTGTTATATAATTATGTTTTCTAGGCTTAAGTTCCAATCGAATGTTCATTGTGTCGTGTGTGAGTGAAGGTCAGGTAGGCGTAGCGTGTCTTCCATGTGGTGCATGGCGATCGAGAGGCGAGCGGTGGCAGGCGGTGGGACTACCACACTTTGCACTTGTTGAGCGGGTTCATGGGCGAGCCGGCGGGGCACTTGAAGTCGTCAGCGAACTCTTCCATGTTGGACATGGGGCCGACGACGCGGAAGCGGCCGGGCGCGTGGACGCCGGTGGTGATGCGCACCTTGATGGCCTCGTTCCGTTTCACCGCGCACCAGGTGTTGGCGGCGCTCAGCCAGAACAGCTGCGAACAACAAACAGGTGCACTTATCTAACCGCTGTTGCATTGTGGTATCCATGACTGGCTTTTAGATAACCTAGTGTTAACTAACAATTAGACAAAAACTGTTTGAAGATTGATTTCAGTTTGCAGTTGTTACGTCAGTGATCTCTATTGGACTGAACTATTGATTGCACAGTATTTTATCATTGTAGGTTTTGTTACGGCAAATTAATGTTACAAAGTGGTTGGGATGAGGTAAGATCTTAGATGGTGTACCTGATTAGGAGTGTATTTCTCAAGTCCGGGCAGCCTTGCCTCGTCGCCGTGTCGCCGAGTCCAAGCCTGGTACGCGTAGTAGGCTTGCTTGATGCCGCCGTTGTCCGCAATGTTCTCACCTTGGGTGTTCACTCCGTTCAGCTGGAAGAAATAGTTTATATCTGCACTCTTGAAAGTTCAAAGTGCTTAAGTAGGTACGTAAGCACCCCTAACACTCCTGCCCTTTATTACTTCCTAGTGATTTTGTTGGGAATAAGTGCCGCAACAAATTCGGTCGGCTTAATTCAGACCTCTTAAATATTGCAGGGTTTCATAATTGTAAACTTCTAATACCTTGAATCCAACTTCATGCGCAACGTAGTTAGAATATTGATCAATAATACATTTGGTTTTCTCTAGGTACTTCTGCTTGGTCATCTCCTGCCACCAGTCCACTAAGTTTCCGTTCCTGTCGAATTGAGAACCCTGAAAACAATAATTATAGTTGTAAAGCAGCGAGAAAAAAGCAACATAAATGAAAATTAATGATATGGAATAACAAAAAAGATAAGTTCTTTATTCATTTCCTTTTTACATTGTAGGTATACTTAAAAGTGATCGATACTTGCCTGGTCATCGAATCCGTGGGTGATTTCGTGTCCAATGACAAATCCGATGGCTCCGTAGTTCATGTAGGCGGGACGCTTGGCGAAGAAGAACGCACCTTGCAGGATACCGGCGGGGATATCTGAACAAAACATGAACAGTTTAGATGTAGGATTATTTTATTTTATTTTATTTATTAGGGAAAACAAACAATTACACATTAAGGATAACAAAAAAAAAAATAAGATACTAAAATGATACAAATGTGAAATCAACCACGTTTTCCACAGATAAACAATGAGACAATATGGTAAATAACAAAAAAGATTAATACAAATAGTGAAGCATCAACAACACCAACAATGAAGTTAATTAGTGTTGCTCAATGAAATTACAAAGTCATATTAGTTTTTCAATAAATCAAGCAACATTTGTCAAAACCTTCCCTGGTGTAAAGCAAACAGATCTAAGCTACAGAAATTTTTATTATAATTGCTCGTAAGGCGACGAATAGGCGCACGCAAGCCGGCATTCGTACGACTGGTAGTAGTGGCGAATACAGGTCGTGCCCGCACCTGTAGTCCCTGGCATTTCCTGGGAACTATATAACATAGCCTGTTACTAATATCTAAGCAATCATACAAGTTATTGCACAAGTCCTACAAAAATTTGGTTTCAAGATAAGTACACCTTGAACTCAAGGAAAGCAGATTGTACTTTTTAAGTAGCTCACTATAAGAGAGATAACAACTCTTTAAGCAACGGTAATGCATAGACTTCAGAAATTTGACTTTACCAGTGATCGATACAGATATAAATATGTACTAGGGTGCTTAAATTCCGTGGCTGGTCTCATCACAAAGCCGTATATGCGATAAGCATTATTGATGATTTTTTCTACATGTGCGTCTAAGTGCAGTTTATCATAATTATATTATGGGTTTCCGCCAAAAGCTTGATGATTGGCTAAAAGTATTACAAAGGCATACAGTTCGTTCCGAATACGAGCGTGGAATCATTTTGGTACCATGATATGATGAATAATAAAAATCGTGGCGCTGAAAGTGCGTTGAATGCTCAACTTCTGTCGTGTATCGCCATTGAAAGCCGTCAGTAGATATCTATATATCGTGTGATCATAAAAGTTAGCTTACGAATGCTGTTTTCAATGAGATTGTAGTAGGCGTTGACAACAGCGACTATGCCGTGTGTTACCCAGTCACTCTTGTTCACGGGCTCACAAAGTTTGCTGAAGAAGTACTCGGTTCCAAACTTCGTCAGGTTTAGGATAGACTTCAACAGTTTTTCCGATGACATTTCCAACTAAAAGTATACAATTCGTTAAGATTGCTTTACCATCGATAAATACTTAGGATTGCACTGATCTAAAAAATACATTTGGTACTGTTTGACACAGCCACACTTGACTTGAAATTATGGTGTCTCGTAATGGGACTAATGTAGTTCTACTTGTAACATTAAGTAGACAGAAAACAAGAAAGAATGGCTAGAGCGTAATCCCATTGACTTGAGTTTGGTGAAACAGGCTCTAATAAGGGTGCTGTTTCAAAACCGACCGCAGCCGCTTCGGTTCTGCGGTTCACGCTCTGTAGTTAGTTATTTTTCAATACACCTCGTGAACTGGCTTTTATTGCATTACTATTAGGTTCAGAATGCAGTGTATTTCGCTCTCGTAGTTCTTTTTTCATTTATTTCTTATTTTGACCAAACATATTTTATGTATAGGGGTGACTGTTTTTTTTTTAATCTTAGCAAAGAGGCGCGACATTTTATGAATATAAATTGTCATTATAAATAGAATATCATAAATAAAATATTTTAACATACAACATAATTAAGTTTATAATTATTTGATTTTATCAATAAAATATTCAATTGAAAAAATTAAATCAAAAATTCATTAATATTTTAATTTAATTTTTTGTAAACTAAGGCTGTTTTCCAGTTTTATGCTTCTCCTTCAACCTGCGAAGGCAAAAGCAAATTAAAACAAAGGATACCGATAAAAATACATTACGTTCTGGTAGTTTACCACTTCTTTGTAAGAGTATTGAAAACCGTCGTTTGATACATCATCATCATCATCAGCCTATAGCAGTCCACTGCTGGACACACGTCTTCTCAAACGCACGCCACTCAACTCGATTCTCAGCAAGTCTCATCCACTTGCTACCAGCCACCCTGCGAAGATCGTCACTCCACCGAGCCCGAGGGCGTCCCCTTACGTTTACCGATTCGCTGTCTCCGCTCAAGAACACGTCTACCCCAACAATCATCGGTTCTACGAATATGACGGGCCCATTGCCAGTTCAGGTTACTTATTCTGTGAGCTATGTCTATTCTATATGTGTATCTATTCTCTGTCGGATCACCTCGTTTCGGATGTGATCCCTCAGAGAGACTCCAAGCATAGCCCTTTCCATAACTCGCTAAGCGACCTTGAATTTATGAACCAGCCGTACCGTGAGTGTCCACGTTTCGGCCCCGTAAGTCAAAACAGGTAGGACGCACTGGTTGAAGACTTAAGTCTATGGCTCTGTGGAATACGCGACGAGAAGACCCGAAGCTTTCTAAACGCTGCCCTGCCCAGCTGGATTCTTCTGTTAGCCTCCCTCTCAATGTTGTTCTTACCAAACTACAGAATTTGCCCGAGGTAAACATATTCTCGAACAACCTCGAGAGGACCACCGTTGACAATATGACCTGGGGTGACGTGTTCTTTGAACGTAACCTTGGTTTTGTCCAAGTTCACCCTGAGACCAAGGGGTATTGAAGAATCAGCTAGGTCATTCAGCATCTGCTGCAAGTCGTTTAGCGATTCAGCCAGTATGACGATGTCGTATGAAAATCTCAAGTGTGAGATGTACTCGCCGTTGATGTGAATGCCACGTTCTTTCCATTTTAGCGTCTTAAACACATCCTCCAGTGCGTTGTTGAACAATTTCGGGGAAATTACGTCCCCTTACCTCATCCCCCGACGCAATGGGATATGCTCTGTTTGCTGGTTCTGAGTTTAGACGGTCATTATGGCGTTTTCATAGAGATTTCTCAGCACTTGGATGTATCGCCATTCGCCAGTCGACTCGGCATCGCTGCAGAGACTCCAGAACTGACCAGGTCTCGACAGAGTCAAAAGCCTTCTCATAGTCCACAAATGCAAGACACTTAGCGACCGATTATAGTCTTCGGACGATCTGCCGCACTGTGTGGATGTGGTCTATGGTGCTGTATCCTTCTCGAAACCCGGCCTGCTCTGGTGGCTGGAAGTAATCGAGTCTTCGCGCTAGACGATTCATGATGACTCTTGAAAACAACTTATACACGTGGCTAAGGAGCGAAATGGGTCTGTAATTCTTTAAAAGGGTCTTGTTCCCCTTTTTAAAGAAAAGAACTACCACGCTCTTTTTCCACGCTTCTGGAGTTTTCCCAGAGAACAGGTCGAGACGTGTGCGATGTTACTGGTCGTAGAAGTTGTCGACTTCCGAAAGAAGCTCTGGCTTCGAAACGACGATATCCCCACTAGATTTAATCAACTTTGTCAGGTGGCTCCTCCCAAATTATTGGACGAACACTTTCGACCCCCGGTTTTGCTCAACCGCTTTTTGTATTGCGCGTTTGCTGGAGCATCGAAGGTCGCGTCGTACCAAAATATAGGTTACTGATGAAAATACATTTCGTTCTACTAGTGTACCTATTTCTTTGTAAGAGTATTGAAAAGCGTCGTTTGTTACACGTGGGCTTATGATTGTTACTGCAGTTGTCAGCTCTATAACAAATTCGCCCACGGCTCGGGTGTCAATTCCGCCTCTGTTGCAATGACAATATTTGCCCAAAAAAAACTCAAAACATTTGTTTCAATTAGACCATTTCAGGCACATTTGGATGTTAAAAAAACAAAAAAAAAGCGAAGCTACAGTCACAGACACAAGGCATGATAACTTGAGAAAGTACGGTAGTTGCACATTCCAAAGCGTAGATCTCTGTGGAGAAGAATGGGCAAGAATCTCCATGGATACTCTTTTAAATCAATGTAACGATGATGATGAATGATGTAACCAATATTTTGTAACAATATTGGTTACATCATTCATGTTGAGATTATACGTATAAGTGAGAACGATGTAGTAAGATGTGCACATTAACAGCGTCCAGAGTAAAAGATTAAATCAACAATGAAAAAATAAAGTAATTAAAATAAACCGTGGCAGCTAAGAGATGATTAGTTCCAACTGACAGCGCCCGTTCACGAACATGACGCATGGATCAGCGCCATTCAACTCCACCATATTGAAGGGAACTGAATGACCCGACACACCCGCCACCATCAGCGAGACATTTGGGTGAGGATAACATTCTCTCAGCCACCAGGGCACATTCAAGGCAATGAAAAAGTCCACTTGTATCAAATTATAAGATTGTGTCTACACCTAGTGTTTCAGAATTCTTGTAAAAAACTCACCCCGTCGTAGTACTTAGTAACTTTGTCAATGTTTAACATCTCAGCGGGGTAGCCGATGTGCGAGACCATAGAGTCTGCCTTTTCGAGCGCAGCCTGACGGGTGTTCTCATCCATCCAGTCCAAATGCTTCAAAGTCTTGCGGAACTGATGCCTGAGGAAATATTCATTAATTAAGTTTTAAGCTTTTTTTCTTATTTTTTATTCAAATTTTTAGGCAAATAAATCTGTAAGTAGTATATCAGAGAGGGTGATCATGACCATACTTACATAAGTAGATAAGAGTCGAGTAAAAGGTAATGTTTGAACGACAGGGAGTCAACGGATCTAAGTAAGATACTGAACTACGGACGAAGGCATTCTAGGGATCAAGTGTAACAGGACCCTTAATGGAGCCGGAACGAACTTGTTCTCGCCGCCATTGCGATATGTTTTTGTTCTAGACCGTACCTGGGAACCTTCAAGCTACGGAGATATTGGGAGTGAAAAATCCAACTTTTTTACAAGATTTTTTTTAATACAGGTTTTTAATGTAATATTTTTACTTTAAACACCTCCACGAGCCTCCACCACTACCAAACTATTCAGTCCATCCAACATCACAATGTTGTGAGTGCGTTACATTGAGTTCTACCGTAAAACGTGATATTTCACCCCAAAAAAAGTCGTTTCCCGGCAATTTTTGCGTAAAGTTACTTAGTTTGAAGTACATACATAATCCTTGGTTGACGGCTTCGTGAAAGGTCCATTTACACCCTGTATATACCTACGACTTAAAAAATGACTATTGCAGTACCTATGTGTCAGTTGTGTCATTTATTGCCTACATAAGCAGGTACATAATGAGAGGTGCTCGTGGTTAAATAATAACATCCGCTCGGGTCGATCTTAAGGTTAAGCCGCGCTTGCCTACGTTGGTCCGTGGATAAACGACAACCCATTACATACCGAGTTTCCGTGCCTCGGAAAGCACGTTAGCCCTTGGTACCAGCTGTCATTTGTAGATCATTGACAGTCGTTACAGATAATCAGTGGTCCGAACGTCTGACAACCAGTCTTACCAAGGGGTATCGTATATATAAATAACTTATTATGTAAAGCTAAGTTTATCAAAGCATGAAAATAGCCAGCTGGTTATGTAACTAAGTTTCTCAGCTCTCTCTCCTTTTGCTTTTATTACAAACATGAATCATTTTAAGGTGAGCATTTTCAAATGCCTTGTAGAATTCATAACTACTAATGCTTATAGATTTATGATAAAATAAATAGTTTGATACGCTACCTGATATCGTTCACCATTTCCAATGCATTAGCTTTCGAGTTCTCGTTGAAATATTTCCTAATGTAGAGGGCGCCCACAGCAATCCACATACTGAAATGAACATAGTACTATAACGTGGAAAACTAATTAAGAAAGTCAGGTGTCACGCTACTCCTTGCTCTACCAACAATAACGATGTTACCAAACACTTCCTCGATTATATTTCTATGACTGACTTGGGTCAGTATAATTCCCTAACAAATAACAAATCTAGAACACTTGATCTAGTTCTTTGGAACGCTGCAGTACATAAACTGACACGTTGCCACACACATCTGACACAAGAAGAGCCTTTACATCCGCCACTCGAGTTCGCTATACCCATGGTCAACAACATAAATTCCCTACAAATAAAACCGGCCCCTAAACCTAATTTATTTAAGGTAAACTACGTCTAAATCTTAGCTTCACTTATGTCTATAGACTGGGAAAGTTCAATGGGAGGCTGTGCCTCAGTTGGAGAGATGGTCAATATTTTATATGATATTTTGTACGACGTTATCAAGCAACACGTACTACTGAAAACGATATCACACCTTATATACACCTTATACACCTTACACCGATACACGCCCAAGCTTAAGCGTCTCTTTAAAGAAATACACAAATTTCGCGTTAGAGTAAATAATCCCCTTGACATTATATCATTTGAAACACTGCGTGCTGATTGTAGCAATTTGAGAACGATTTGCTACAAAAAATTTATAGAGAAGTTAGAAATCGCGGTTTTAAAAAACCCTAAAATCTTCTGGTCTTTCATTAAAATAAAAGAAAATTCAACAGCAATTACCCCGCAGTGATGGTTTACAACAACAAAACTGCATCAACTGGCCACGACATATGCAACTACACTCGCGAGCAAAAGTATGGAATCACTTATTCGGAATTGATTCCGCGCGATCTTGAGTACTTAATAACTAGTTAAGAACAACAAAAATGGTACCATTTTAAAGGTTAAATTGTTAACTTTAAATTGATACCAAATTCATTTAAAGCACTCCAGGATTTATAGAGCTGTCCCGGTTAGAGCGAAGAAGTTAGGAAAACATAAGGATAATGGAAAAATAATAAATGAAGAAAACAACAAAAATATAGTGATAAAAAATTTAATTGGCCGTGCTTGTCGGTGACCTGCCGTCAGTTTCGGGCCTGTGGCAGGCCTTTTTGGAGTCAAATTAGCTTGCTTAAGTCTTCGACAAACTGTCCACTCGCTGGCAGCTACCCCACGAACATTTCAGAGCTCCTGTTGGACGTCGACACCAGTCATATGTCGATTTCGGAGAGAGGTTGACACGATAAAACGGTCATCCCTCTCCGATGTGCACCGACGCCGTCCAGATCTTGGTCTCGGGATAAAGCCACCAGTCTCCCGAAAGCGTTTATAAATTTTGGAAACACAGGACTGGCTTATGTGGAGCTGACGTGCGACAGCCCGCTGGCTGAGCCCTTCTTGCAATAGAGCGACGATTTGTGCTGCTTCTGTAGGTGTAGTATCCATTGTCTTCCAAGTTCAAGGGTCAGAAGTAGCGGAGATGTGTACCGGTCAACGTGTGAAAGCCGACTGATAAAAAAAATCCAATAACACGTGCTTTTATAGGGGGTCAATAGGGTGCAACTCGCGGCGTATCAAACAATTGAAACATATCTTTTTCCTTACTTCTTCACGTATTCCGGGATAGCTTCTTAAATAATGGCATGATGTGGATGAATTTGGTATTAATTTAAAGTTAACAGTTAAACCTTTAAAATGGTATAATTTTTATTATTCTTAACTAGTTATTAAGTACTCAAGATCGCGCGGAATCAAGTCCAAGTAAGTGATTCCATACTTTTGCTCGCGAGTGTAGTTTGCTGAAAATTTCGCAGGTGTATATAACACTACCTCTTAAAATGTATCAGGCGTAGGGACTCGCTACACATCAGAGCTAAGAAAAAGGAAAATATCGAAAACCCAGTCATACAATTAGACTACAAAAAGTACCGAAACTACTGCAACAATATTTTTTAACTAACCTAAAATTAGACTACGAACGGAAACAGCTAAAAGACACCGAGGGTGACTGTAAAAAAATGTGGTCTGAAATCAAGAAAATATGCAATATTAAAGATAAAAAATCTAGTAACAATGAGCTTTTGGCAAATAACGATAACCCTGTTAGTACTCTAAATAATGTCAATGAATATTTCACAACAGTTGGCGAAAAACTCGCAGCAAACACACTTAGGGACCTAAAGGCAACCGAAACTGAATTAGCTAACCACATTGGAAACTACTCCCCTACTAACAACAATCCTAACGCCTTTGCCTTGTCCCCGACAGATGAACACGAAATTGGCAAAATAATTACTAATCTTAAAACAACATCAGCCTCTGGCCCAGATGGTATGGTATGGTGCTGGGCCCTACCTTATTCATTTTGTACATAAATGGTCTTTGCTCGATAAATCTTCCTCAAGCCAAACTATTCACGTATGCAGACGACACTGCCATAATTTTTTACGGAAAATCTTGGGATGATGTCCAATCGGCAGTTGAATACGGCTTAAAAGTTACAGCAAATTGGCTAAAACATAACTTACTTACCCTTAATATCGACAAGACGAAAGCGGTTAACTTTTTTATTTCCAAAAGCTCAGCACCTCGCAAAACAATTACCTTTCGTTTACATTCCTGCCAAAACTCCGACAGCTGCTCTGACAGCTGCTGCTGGAGTTAGTGTTTTCTGTGTGAGCTGCCACAGAAAACACTAACTCCATAAAATACTTAGGTATCTATCTTAACTGCAAAATTTCATGGACAACCCACATAGCTACACTGAGTAATAGAGTTCGAAAGCTACTTCATATATTTAAGCGTTTGGGTAAGGTTGCCGACGAAGCTATCGTAAAAATGGTGTATTTCTCACTTTGCCAATCTATTCTTAGTTACTGTATCGTCTCATGGGGTTCCGCAGCTAAAACTCATATGATGAAAATAGAACGTGCACAGCGTGCTCTGCTCAAAGTTGCATACAGGAGACCGTTTAGGTACCGCACTAATTTACTTTACGCAGATGCAAAAGTCCTGAGAGTTAGGCAGCTGTACGTACATCCTTTCAACTATGCTGCGATTTCACAAAACATCACTAAATAGCTGCAGATCTCAGCAGCGCTCCAGTCGTCTGGTGAACTGGGATAAACCTCATTTTAATAAATCTTTTGGAAGGAGATCGTTTGATTTCATGGGACCTTACTTTTACAGTAAATTAAATAAAACCCACAAAAATTTTAAACTACGAAAAACATTTGCTCTAAAGCAATCTCCCTTTGGCTACTCAATTTGGATTATGAAAAAACAGAGGACGTGTTAAAGATAATGTCATAAACACATAGGTATACGAGTAAGTATCACACTAACACTTGCAAAAACTCTTACCCTTCTCACATGCACTTACACACCAACACCTACAACACTACACTCACTACACCTACCGCAATACACTTCCCACACTACATTCACTACACCACACTCACTCTACATAAACTACTGAAATTTTGTTAAACTTAATTATAGTTTAGTTAGGTACCTAAAACTACTATCTTTGTAACTGTACCATCTGAATATGGATTGAAAGAGACTGGACCCCACAACATAGGGAATCCTAGGGTGGGGTTCAGGGCTTCATCTAAGTTGGTAAACATAATGAGACAATAAATAATTTTATTTTATTTTTTTACTATGACGTCCTCGCAACCGTCAAATCTATAATATATATATTATATATAATATATACAACGTGTAACAGATTAAGCGCAATACATCAGACACCCAAACTAGAATATTACATTATAAGTCTTAAACAACATCCGTAATAAATTTAAACCAAACCTAGTATTTTTTTATAAAATAGTTATCCTTACTAAACGCAAAACGTATATGCTTCGCACACAAACTCATGCAATGTTAGCGGTCGACACGACACGCACACTCGAGTGCCCGCCAGCTGACCATAGCTGTAGGCATTAGTTCGATGAACGAAATTTTCTAGTAAGTGAAATTATCAACACGAATCTAAAGACTTTAGGCTTAGTAACGGGGATGCATTTAAAACAGCGACTTTATCTTTCGAGATTGCAACCCCGCGAATCCATCGATCCCTCTGATAAGTTGTGATTAGGTACAGTTTATTGTTTGTACTACAAAAATATTCGAAGACGGCGTGTTTAAAAGATTTGAATCATAATATTTACAGTGATAAGAATACAATCGTATTGATAGGTAGAAGTAGGTAGGTACTTACAGAACTGGACTATTTACACTTTATACTTAGGTTATTAATTTGCACTATTTCTGCGATCCGCTTTCATTAAAGTTTCAAAATGACCACCGCCTTGCTCTATGCACTTATTTGCACGCTCTCCTAAATTGTATTTAAATTTTTTAAGCACTTCAGTATCACTTTTCACCGTCACAAATGCTTGTTCAATTTTTTTTTAGTTTCTCGACACTTATAGATTGACTGACGTACACGAGCGATTTTATGCGAGCCCACAAATAAAAATCTAATGGTGTTAAGTCAGGCGATCTGGGAGGCCACGGCACAGGTCCTCCGCGACCTATCCAACGATTGCCTTACTCCACATCCAGATGCCTCAGTCGCTGA
Source organism: Noctua janthe (assembly GCA_910589295.1). NCBI lineage: Eukaryota > Metazoa > Arthropoda > Insecta > Lepidoptera > Noctuidae > Noctua > Noctua janthe. The sequence continues at coordinate 13,906,517 of OU342552.1, forward strand.
GTTGTAGCCATCATCGTCCTGGCGCTCACACTGCAGCCAAAACGGTCATTGAACTCCCGACAAGCTAACGCGACATTATCAAGACAGCGAGTCAGTGTCCTCACCATCTCCGTGTATTGTATGTTAGTACACCGGACGGAAGACGGAAGACATCGCGCGCGAAAAAAAAAAGTCACGGAAGTAAATTAAAATACAAAACTACACTTGATCGCTACCGGCGGATGACTAGCAATACAATGTTAGGTACTCGGCGGCGGCGGTAACGGCGGCGTGTGTGTCGGTATTTCGCATAACCGTCAAAGAGGTTGCCGACAAATGCTTTATCTCTTTCAATAAGTTCTATTTTCTTCAAATTAAATAATTTTATTTTTGTAGGGATACTCTGATGACCAACTAAGTTAGGTCGTGTATTCAAATAAGCCTTACTCATTGGAGATAAAGTTGGAATTCCTTTAAATTACCACTTTATTTAACGCACACTACTTTTAATGTAAAATGCATTGATATTATTTACGTGTGTGTATTACGAGCTATAAGCGAACTACCAATAATGTCGTGCGTTTTAGTGAGTTAAGGTTTCAATTTCCTTGATGGATTGTATTAATTTGTCATGATGCTGTGTTTCTAATTTAAGTTATTTAAAAGATTTTTCCGTCAAAATTTAACACCTATTTTTTATGACGGAAATCGATTCAGAAGCTGATTCTGAACCAACTATTTTCAGGAATTGCGTTTATTCTTTTACACGTTGTATATACATGTATATTTATATAATATTATAAAGCTGAAGAGTTTGTTTGTTTGGTTAAACGCGCTAATCTCAGGAACTACTGGTTCGATTTGAAAAATTATTTTAGTGTTGGATAGTCCATTTATCGAGGAAAGTTATTGGCTATAAAATTTCTCACTCTCTCTTTCTGGCTACAGTTAGTGTTAACATAAACAACAACTCGCAGACTCTCTTCCATTCCAGCATCGTATTGTTGTTGATACCATTTACACTGACTTCAGTAAGGCGTTCGATAATATATATCATTCTCTTCTTACAGCAAAATTCAGTCAAGTGCTGGAGAGTTTTACTATAAGAAGAGGATCAATGCTAAAGTGGTTTCAGTCTTACCTCAGTGACCGGTCGTGAAAAGTAGTAATGAGTGGCCATCATTCAAAGTATTTTAAAGCCACATCCGGGGTTCCACGAGGATCACATTTAGGCCCAATTCTCTTCAAAATCTTCATTAACGAGATCACACACTGCTTCAGGCATTCAAAATTCTATGTTTTTGCCGATGACAGGAAAATAATGACCACGAATGGTATCTGAATCTGACACTGCCTTATTGCAGGAAGATCTGAACAGACTGACGAACTGGTGCAAAATGAATAAAATGCTTCTTAACGTCTCAACGTGTTACTACATGCAAATCAGCCGTAACAAAATTGTCAAACCAAACACACAATAGGCACAGGTCATGGTATAATAATATACTTCGCCTGGTATTCTCTTCCCGTGACAGGTGGGACACATGATTGGCCCAAGAATACGTCATCAGTTGCGATACTGTGGATGTGTTGCCACGGTGTGTGATTGAATTACCCGAGCAAAATGCATTTTTTAACTTAACAAAGTAATTATGAACTAATAATTAAATATTTAAATTAATTTAAAACTAAATAGATGAATCACACGAGTTACTAAATAGTTAAGCTAGTTTGTAATTTATTTAATTTTCATTCACTAAATGAGAGTCCCTAAATTTACTGAAAAGGACAATCAATGGTAACACTTTTCGTGACGTAGTCTTGGGCCATCGTGGGAAGAGAATACCAGGCGAAGTATATTATTATACCATGGCACAGGTATCATATATTTTTCCGCACAAGTGCCAAATTAAAATTTTCCACAGATAAATAAACTAAAACTAAGTTCAAATGGTTTCAATGACTAGTCGGCGGTGATTGTTTTTTTTTTAAATCTCGGCAGAGAGATATGAGTCTTGACGGCGTAAATATTTTTTGAGTATTTAAATAGTGTTCATGAATAGAATATAAGCGCGATGGGTCGCACAGTGTGCTGGATTGGTGGAATTCGGACTGGACAGTCACAGTGAAGATCGGCGGCGGTTGACTTTGATGGAAGTATTTAAATAAAAATACTTTATTCCACTATCAAAGGTAGCGAGTACTAAAGCGAGTACTACTGTGTTGTGCCAGATCTGTATCTGAACTACTTCGGCCGAATCCTAAATCAGAACTGTCTCGGCCGAGTTCGGAAGGAACCTTTGTTCGGACAAACCAGGCCCTTTTATGTGCCCCAGTGGCGTCATTTCGTCGCACTATTTCCCACGAGCAACAGTACTCGCTACACTATTGTTTATTTGAAAACAAAAAAGATACATTTAGTGCGAGTAACAGTGGGTGAAGACAATACCATTCTTTATACCTAAGTACGAGGCGTCGCTTATCATGCTGCTGCCACTGATAAGGCCAATCGGGGGGGCTTGCAGCACCGCATTATCGTATAGTCCTACTCCTCCCCTGTTCCGAGGAACAAACGAAACTTGGGAGTCTTATAATTAGTTTTTCTTTCATTTCGTGTTCCTCCTTTAATGACGAGACTAATTATATATATACCATCGCTATCGGGTAGTCTTATTGAACTAGGTTTAGTGTCGGGGGCTCTCCTACTATTTTGTTATTACAATACCATGGATAAGTAGTACCTACTCGTGTGGCTCGAAAGTTAGATTGCAAGTATATAGGCTGCTACTACTGAGTAGGGTTTGTGCGATTGAGCATTAGGTCCCTAGGTATCTAGAACACAATATACATACTAAACTGAAAGCCTTATTTAATTCTTACTGCTTACCCACATACACATGACTGAAAATTAACCGAAACATAAATTATGCTCGAATTTTGAATTAATGAGAACCTACTTCCTTTCTCATAAAATCGATTTCTGAAACAAAGTTACGTAGTAGCTAACAGACTGTCAAATGCAAAGTAACTGCTGTGATTACTTAGTTTGCAATCTAACTTTCGTTTTGAAATGCCCGGGTGCAGCCCTCGATTTAACTAAGGGGTTGCGTAAAATTAAGCGAGTGCTAAATCGTCTGGCGGTTCTCACCTCTCCACCTTAAGCGAGATTATCTCTTTGTGTAAAAGAGGTTTTACAAGTAAGAGAGTACTCAAACAACTCACCTGTTGGAGGTGCTATCAGTGCACTCCTGCCACCGGCTCTCCATCTCCGTCTGGCCCGATCTTGCGGTGAAGAAATCCAGCTGGCGCTTGCGCAGGTTGTCGGTCAAGTAGGACACCGACGCCTCCGCCACACGCCACATCACGTAGTTGGCTTGGACACGCTTCGGGGCGTTTTCCAGAAGAAGCTTTGGGATAAACAAAATGTTTTTAATTTAGATGACATCCCAATCTCGAATGAGTCGCAAACCAATGGCACTCAAAATAAAAACAGTATCTTCCTACAGGGTGCAAGGCACGTCGCTTGTACCTAGCAGCAGCAGGGACTGCAGGGAGGCGCTTCTTCGAGTTTGATGAACAATGGCTATTAAGTTTGACGATGATCCAGAGACGTTCAACTACATTGCGGCCGATCGTCCAGAGTTCCAGATGGATCCAGAGTAGTGAAACATTTTACGTATGTGTGGAATTCACCAAACCATGTTGTCTCAACACCATCTTGTCATGGTACATATCAGTGGTAACCCAAGGTGAACGTACAGTTCAATACGTACCTTTCACAAAAGTTTTTATAAGTAGGAATGTATAGAAAACCTATAATAAAATAGGATAGGTACAAACCTCGAGATCAGAAATGTACTGGGGCACGCCGACTATGACAACTTCCTCCATGCCAATAGTCTCATGAGGGGCAAGCAGACGGTTGATGTACTCCAACCATGGGATCCTGTCACAACATGTTACTCTTAAACTAAGCACAACAGAGATGTTACCTCCACGGGTATTTTAGAAGTTACTGGCATATTTTATTTTCATGGCGCAATGGCGCACTAAGGTAGTCGTTTGTCCGAATTTGATCACTAATCTACGAGGACCTCTTATGACTTAACCATCATAACACCACGCCTGTAATCCCCGAAGGGTAAGGCAGCGGTGCACCTAATAGTACATCCATCATCCAAATTTCACCAGTTAGGGTCCGAGCCTATTGCCATCAACCGGGCACAAATTCAAACTCATGGCTGCGACTGAGAAATTCCTGATAGAAAAACCCAATAATGCTTTGCCCGACCCGGGAATCGAACCCAGGCCCTCATTCTCAGCAGACGTGCTTGCGACCACTAAACCAGCGAGGCAGTCAAATTTTTTTTTCAACCAATTTTCAAAAATAATTAAAATTATACCATTAATCATTTTATATTTTAATTGAATACCTATACCTAAACACACGTAACGCAAAATTTAAACAATTTTTATGTTGATTGTGATAAGCACACAAATTCCAAACTTTTATTTCTTAACCGTACTTACTACTTAATAATGATGTTACTTAGATGTAGACCTATCAGTGTCCGTAGCCTGGGTACGTTCCGGGGAAACCGAGGGTTTTGTCTGTGTAATTATGGATGAAGTTATGATGACGAAAAACTACCGGAGATTTATTGTGAAGGACGGTACGGTTGACATACGTCGGGCATGCCACCGTCCAGGCGAATCAATCCGTCACATTATCTTCGGGTGTTCTCGTCTGGCTAACGGAGAGTACTTGCATAGACACAACCTTGTAGCCAGGATTATCCATCAGCAACTTGCTCTAAAATATCACCTTGTGGAATCGGAAGAACCGTACTATAAGTATGTGCCCGACACAGTTCTCGAAAATGGCAGTATCACATTGTACTGGGATCGATCCATCATCACTGACAGGACTATTGTAGCCAATAAGCCTGATATAGTGGTGGTAGATCGATCAGAGCGGCGAGCAATGATAATTGACATAACGGTCCCGCATGATGAGAACCTCGTGAAAGCCGAGAAAGATAAGCAATTCATGTGGACTCAGCGATCATTGTGCCGATAGTTGTATCAGCCCATGGGTTAATTGCCAACAGCATCGACCAATACCTGAGGAGGCTCACGTTAGGCAGCTGGATCAAGAGCTTGATTCAGAAAGCGGTACTCCTGGACACGGCTCGTATTGTTAGGAGGTTCCTCTCTTTGGAGCCCTGACCGCCGGTAGCTTGGACCCTGTTCCCGATATCGGTGGGCTACAATTTTTATATTTTTAATTGTTTTTATATTGTTTTTTTCTAAGGAATATTTAAAAATGTAAATGATTTGTAAAAATATGTTACTTATAACCTGGCAACCCCGTATATCAAACATCAGTTAAATCGTCGTAATTTCTTATTTTAATATTAATATTGGTTGGAATACAAAGGTCTTTGCAATAATTTTCTAAAAACAGTTAAAATAGACCTTTTCATCAAAGCAAATAATAGAACATTAGAAAAATACACAAAACCAGAAAGTGAATAAAAAATTAAAAACAGTTCAACTACAATGACATATTCTGTCAACGTCATCCTCAATAGAAAATAAAAAATAACATAATGATTACGAGAGCTGCCTACCGACGCGCACGCCTTACAACCCCGGAATCGTCGCTCAGCTCCGCCTCGCCGCCGCCGGACAATGGATCCCCTGTGTCACCGGCAGCGGTAGTTGCGTCGAGCTCGAGCGACGAATATTTCTCTCCACCGACGTCGCCAACACCTGTACGTCGGAAGGGGGGAGGCCGGCCACCGAGGAGCTTGGGACTTAGGGGCCATGCGGCCCCGAGCCAGGTCCCCGCTGCCGGTGGTTGTGTGCAGCGTATGAGATGGACTCAAACAATAAATGAGAACGTCATGTGCGCATACTACGGGTCTACAGAGTGTTAGGATGCTGTCTCTATGCCAGGTACTTGAATTAACCGTCAACGTCTCGGCCCAACGACTGTCGGATCAGGAGCGGGTCGCAATCACATGTTGGAAGATGCCGTACTTGATAGGCTGAGCTCAGAGGTACTGAACAACCGTATCGTCTTAACTCCGGCACAAACCGCGGTGCAAGCGTCAGCTATTGACGCAACCCCGCCGCGGTCCAACCCAGTTGTTGTAGAGGAAGATGATAGGGTTGCCATGGTAAGTAGCCAGTGCAACGACCGATTGAGGAGCGCTCTGGAAGATGCGCTTCGCGAGAATCCATCCACTCCTACCGAACTTAGGCCCCGATTACCACGGTTACCCATGCATAATAAAAATAGGGCGCTGGTGTGTGCCTTGAACTTGCAACTCAAGAATATATTCGAGACTAGCGAGAACCTCGTTGATACACACTGGATCCTGTACTGTGGGGCTGTTGCGGCATGTCGTTTAGCTAATGTCAAATTTCCAAATTGTGACGTAGCTACTCGACCAAAACCAGCCGTACCAGCCTGGCAGCGCAGGATCGAGTGCCGCATCGACGAGGCCAGGGTACTCATCGGCAAACTACACTGCTTCAGGGAGGGCAATACACGACCACGTGTGATGCGCTTTGTGAGGCGGGCATTCTCGGGGACTGGATTCAGCCCTCAAGAATACATGTCCCGTGTCATAGAACGCATCGACTTCCTGAAGCTGAAAGTTTATGCATCATCATTATCATCATCATTTCAGCCGAAAGACGTCCACTGTTGGACATAGACCTCCCCCAAGTGTCGCCACATTAACCGGTCCCGTGCTTCTCGCATCCAGCGCATCCCTGCAACCTTTACCAGGTCATCGGTCTACCTAGTGGGAGGCCTTCCAACGCAACGTCTTCCAGTTCGCGGTCACCACTCCCGAACTTTCCGGCCCCATCGGCCATCCGTTCTGCGAGCAATGTGCCTTGCCCACTGCCACTTAAGTTTGGCTATTCTTCGGGCTACATCGGTAACCTTGGTTCTCTTACGGATTTCCTCATTTCTGATTTGATCACGCAAGGAAACTCCGAGCATAGCCTTCTCCATTGCCCTTTGGGTGACTTTAATCCTTCTGATGAGGCCCATTGTGAGCGACCACGTTTCGGTCCCGTATGTAATCACTGGCAACACACACTAATCATAGACTTTCATCTTGAGACACTGCGGTAAGTTGGACGAGAAGATACCACGCAACTTCCCGAACGCTGTCGGATTCGACGATTAACCTCTTTCTCGAAGTTAGACCTACCTAACTGGTTCGTTTGTCCCAGGTAGACATAATCGTCTACAACTTCGAGTGTAAAGTCTCCGATTTTGATAGGAGTGGGTGTTACATGGGCATTCAACATGACTTTGGTTTTGTCCATGTTCATTTTAAGGCCCACTCTTTCGGAAGCTCTACTGAGGTCATCGAGCATTGTACTGAGGTCCTCCATGGTCTCAGCCATGACCACTATATCATCGGCAAACCGAAGGTGAGAGATATACTCGCCATTGACGTCGATGCCTAGCCCTCTCCAGTCCAGAACCTTGAAGACATCCTCCAGTGCAGCGGTGAACAGTTTCGGAGATATGACGTCTCCCTCTCTTACACCTCGCTGCAGAAGGATAGGTTCCGAGGTCTGGTCCTGAAGTCGGACTGACATGGTGGCGTTGTTGTACAAACACTTTAACACCTCGATGTACCGATAGTCAATTTGGCACCGTTGGAGAGACTGCGATAAAGCCCAAGTCTCGATCGAATCGAAGACTTTCTCGTAGTCCACCAACGCCAAACAGAGACGCAGGTTATGCACTTCGGTCTTCTGTATAACCTGCCGCAGCGTATGTATGTGGTCTACGGTGCTAAAGCCTTTTCGGAATCCGGCTTGTTCGGGAGGCTGAAAATTGTCAAACCTGTGCGCGAGACGATTCGTGATGACTCTTGAAAACAACTTGTAGATATGGCTTAGAAGTGAGATGGGCCTATAGTTCTTCAGCCGGGCATTGTCGCCCTTCAAGAGTACCACAACGCCCCTGCACCATGCCTGCGGCGTTTTCTAATCGAGTATGACGGAATCAAACAACTTCTGAAGGGCCTTAAGTACCGGTTTTCCACCTGCTTTCGAGCTCGGAGTTCGGCCGTAATTCCGTGATCACCCGGTGCCTTATTGTTTTTAAGCTGTTTCAGAGCCATCCTAATCTCGTACAGGCTGACATTCGGAATGTCTTCGGTATAGTGTCGGGTCAGTTTAGCTCTTGGGTCGTTAGCTAGATTTGCAACGGGTTTACTGCTTGAAGTGTACAACTGCCCATAAAAACTCTCGATCTCCCTCAGCAGCTCCGGTTTGGCGGATCGATCCTGCCATCGTCGCACTTCAGTTGCGTGAGCTGGCTCTGCACAATAGCCAGATCTCTTGAAAATACCTTGGAGCCTTTATTCCGCTCAATGGCGTCTTTAATACACTCGGTATTAAGGCGGCGGAGGTCGCTCTTCAAGAATTTGGAGATCCATCTATTGAGCTGCCGGTATTTTCACGCCTCGTCTGAAGACTGTAGGATCATCTCATGCCGCTCCTTCATGAGCTCGAGAGTATGATCAGAGAGTTTTTTGTTTTTGTGTGCACGACATGTCTTGAAGAACTTAGACCCAGTCGTATGGATAATTTCCATGAACCCATCGTTGTATTCGTCCACTGAGCTGCCTATTCACTCGAAACGATTCTGGAGTTCAAGCTGAAAGCTCTCAGGGTTTTGGATCTGGATCTGTGCTGGACGGAGCGTAGACTTCATCAGTCGAGACCTTTCAAGCTTTATATTGATGTTCAATGTGGATCTTACCATGCGGTGATCACTCCCGGTTTTCACCGAATTGATCACAGAGATATCATTGAACATTTGCTTCTTGGTTGACATGATGAAGTCAATCTCATTTTTAGTTGCACCATCGGGACTCTGCCAGGTCCACTTCTTGTGCTCACGCTTTTTGAAGAAGCAGTTCATCATATAGAGGCCCTCCTTCTCCATAAAACTAGCCAGTTGGTGACCCCGGTGGTTCCAACGTCCAACCCCAAATTGCCCCACCTGCAGCTCATCCTCGTCTCGTATGTCCAGTTTCGCATTGAAGTCCCCCATGACAACGGTGAAGTGAGTTTTGAAACCATGCAGGGCTTTAGATATATCCTCATACATGGTCTCCACTTCATCGTCGGGGTGTGCCGAGGTCGGGGCGTAGACCTTTATGACCTTCAGCGAATATCTTGAGGATATTCTAAGTATAAGGTGCGCCACCCTGGTCGACACACTCTCGATCTTCACCACGTTATTCACGAGGGACTTGTGGACGATACCACCCTGGGACTGCCGGTCACCCTCTTGGAAATAGAGCAGTTTGCCGGATTCAGGATTATCGTGTCCTCCCCTCTCTTCGGACTTCAGATAATCCCACAATACTCCATCGCAGCCTGCTTAATTCCTCTTCGAGTTCCGTTATCTTCTCGTCGGTCCGGAGTGTACGCGTGTTGTATGTTGCCAGGTCAAGTCGTCGGTATAGGCAGCCTGATGAAGATTCTTCGAACCCCTTGCCACGCCGCCATAGTCGAGGGTAGACGGGCTGCCGGGAACTAGGGGCCATTTTTGTGTTACGCTCATCATTGGGGGGGTTTTGCCATAATCGCCACGCTTGGCAGGTGGGTTGATGCGATCGCAGTACGGTTGTTATAAAACACAGAGAACACTGCTGCCCATTCTCTGGTAAGTCCCTTAGTCGCTTCTTACGATACCCACGGGAAGATATGGGATGGTGCTATTCTTTTACGTCCGACACCATACGGAACGAAAGTTATGCATGGGCGAACCGTATTCAGAGGTATAAGCGGCGGGTCGATCGGTACTCACAGAATCGCATGTTCCAGAGTGATGAGAGATGGACAGTACAGAGCTTGGGAGCGACCCGAGCAAAATATGACAGACTTATGCCGCCCGGATGATGCTGCCACGAGTTCTTTCTGGCGCAGCATCTGGTCGGTGCCCGTCTGTCATACTGAGGCTGACTGGATGTGTGATGTCGAGTGAGTGTGTGAACCTATCCCAGAAATGAAGCAAATTTTTATAACACCACTAGATGTAGCCAGAACAGTTCGTCCGTTACCGAATTGGAAATCACCGGGACCGGACGGACTGCAAAATTTATGTTTCAAATGGCTTGGTAGTTCACACACCTGCCTGGCGTCCCAATTCCAGTCATCCTTAGAGTCTGGGTCCTTACTTGTTCCATAAGTCAGGTAGTCCCGCGGAACTTAAAAATTATATTAACTTCTTACATCCATTTTGAGAGTGAAAATTAATACACACATTGACAAAAACTCTATTATGTCTGCCTCTCAAAATGGATGTAGGAATAGGTTCCGCGGTACGAAGGAGCTACTCCTCATCGACATGGCCATTAGCCAACAGATTCGTCGATTCCGCAAGGATCTGTCGACATGTTGGATAGATTATAAGAAGGCCTACGACTCGGTGCCACATACATGGCTCATGAGGGTACTGGAGTTGTACAAGATAGATGCAACTCTACGCGCCTTCCTTGAGTCGTGTATTGGGCAATGGAGGACGGTCCTTCGATATCCAGGATGTCGACAAATCCAGGGGAACGATGAGCCTGTATGGATTAAACGGGAATATTCCAGGGCGACAGTCTGAGCCCACTTTGGTTCTGTCTAGCACTGAATCCTCTGAGCACATTGCTAGAGGATTCAGGTCTAGGCTACCGGTTGAGGAGAGGTGGTCAGGTCATATCTCACCTTCTTTACATGGATGATCTGAAACTCTTTGCCTCCAACAAATTGCGACTGATGGAGCTACTGAAAGTAACTGAAACTTTTAGCAGCGCATTGGCATTTGTCCTCACCAAATTCCATCCTATTGAGGATGGAATTTGGTGAGGACAAATGTGCAGTCATGTATGTAAAGCGAGGGGAGATTATGGAATCCGAGGGAATTCAGTTCTCGGATTCCATACACCTGAGATCCCTCTCCTCATCCGAAAACTATAAGTATTTGGGTATGTCGGAAGCGTTAGGCATTAACGTAACTGAAATGATGCAATCGTTGAGGGAGCGCTTCTTTGGACGCCTGAACAAGATATTAAATAGCCTCCTTTCAGGCGAGAACAAGGTGCACGCCTTCAACGGTTGGGTCATGCCGGTTTTAATGTAATCTTTCGGCGTACTCAAATGGACTCAGACCGAACTCGATGCCCTGGATAGGAGACTTCTTACACTGCTGACCGTAAACCGGATGCATCACCCACGATCATCGGTGATGAGGCTGTACATCCCGCGGAAGTGCGGGGGTCGAGGCTTTTTAAACGCGAAGACTCTTCACAACCGCAAGATGTGCAATCTCAGAGAATATTTTTTAAAAGCCGAGGTGGTCGCAGTGGACAAGGGACTTACCCCGCTGTCCATGGCTAAAGAGAACTGGCGCAAACCTGTAGTACTTACTACCGATGACTGCAAGGAAGTATGGCAAGGCAAGGAGCCTTACGGGCGCTTCTATCGGGCACTTCATGGGCCCGATGTAGATTTTCTAGCGTCCGTGTCCTGGTTACGTTTCGGCGACCTCTTTGGGGAAACTGAAGGTTTTGTCTATGCGATTACGGACGAAGTTATGTTGACGAACAACTACCGGAAATATATTATGAAGGACGGGACGGTTGACGTGTGTCGCGCATGTCACCGTCCGGGTGAGTCCATCAGACATATTATTTGTGGTTGTTCTCGTCTTGCTAACGGTGAGTACTTGCACAGGCACAACCAAGTAGCCAGGATTATTCACCAGCAACTTGCCTTGAAATATAAACTTGTGGAATCTGAGGGACCGTACTACAAGCATGTGCCAGACCCAGTTCTCGAGAAAGACCATGTCACGTTGTACTGGGATCGGTCTATCATTACTGACAGGACTATTGTCGCCAATAAGCCTGACATAGTAGTGATAGACTGATCAGCGCGCCGCGTAATGATAGTCGATGTTACCATCCCGCATGACGAGAACCTCGTGAAAGCTGAGAAAGAGTAAAAAACAAAATATCTCGACTTGGCACACGAGGTTGTCGACATGTGGAATGTGAACTCGGCTATCATTGTGTCGATCGTCGTGACGGTCAATGGCCTTATAGCCAAGAGCCTCGACGACCATCTTTCTAGGCTCTCCTTAGGCGGTTGAATCAAGGGCCTGATTCAGTAGGCAGTAGCTCCTCGATACGGCTCGTTACCGGTACGTTGGACCCTGCTCCCGATACCGGCGGACCACTATTATATTTTTATATTTTTAAATGTTTTTTTTATATTGTTTTTACTAGAATATTTAAAAGTGTATTTAATATGTAGAAAAATAAATAAAGGAAATAATAATGTTACTTATACTAATATTACTACTTACAAATAATAATATCGTCTAAAGGATCCAGATCTTAACCCGTGTGTGTGTGTATCTGCATGAACTGTGCACACAAACATAGCATTGCAACGAATTGGCCTAAACTCGAGCAAAAAAATTGTTTGCACGGCCTCATATAACAAGAAACCTATTGCGTACCTACCAGATTACAAATGCTAACCATTACGATTTGAAACAATGACGTGGTCAAAAAGCGCAAATGCGCATATTTGAGATGTCGTGCATTCGAAAAATTTCTCTTACGCAGTGATTCTGCTACGTTGTTAGGTCTTAGCGAACATTTAAAAAGATCAACAATCTATTAATTAAGGGCAATACGTACGTGGGGAAGTTTTGCTTCAGCTCGGCAATAGTCATCGGGTTGTACAAGCTAGTGGCATTACGACGTTCTTCCATTGGCAAGAAAATCTGTGGAAGTTATGAACACTTTAGTAAATTATTCTTCGTTCTTCGTGAAGTGAATGATACACAGATTCGATAAAGACTGTTATGACAGGTAGCACAACATAATTAGTGTTTACGAGACATGACATGACATACAATATCTTCCCCCAAATATTTTTAATAAGACATTTTTATTTTATAATAGAAACTTATTCCATACTAGCTGTGCCATTCCGACTACAGTACGGCTAAAACTTATTTACGTATATTATATTAAAGTAGATGGCTAAATGACTGCCCCAAGCATGTATAGGAATCTCGTAATATTTAAGTATTCATTCATGAATTATTTAGTGTTTAATAATTTCCTAGAAGTTTCGTGAACTGTTAGCCATAAAAAAATATCTTAATTGCTTTTTGAGCTTTTTTGATTGTCACGACAAGGGCAAGGGGAAATAACACCGTACTGAAAGCTAGGGAGGGGTCATATAGTTTTTCCAGAATGTCATATCGAAACCGTACTTATATCGATATGATAACAGTTATGTGGCAATCTGAGTTGACGGACTCCCGCAACGCCATGCGATTGACTTCATCACCAAGATGCCAACGCAATTAGATCAAAGCGACAATATCTCGAGACCTTCGACGACACCCGCCATGGTCGACTGGACGACTATTACGGTTTCGTTGAATTTTATAGAAAAAAAATATCAAAACTCATTAAAATTCTTCCACGAATTCGCACAATGATCGTTAGGTTTTTTCAGATGGATTTTTGCAAAATGTCCAGCCGATGGCTGATTCAAATGTCGTTTTTGTAACACTTACGTTGGCAAGTTTTATTTCGAACTGCAACGACTCCTTGAGGTCCACCTTGGCACGGTGGCGGTCTGCTCCCAGTAGCGTAGCGATTTCAACCATGTATTTGTAGTAAGCTTGCACTAGCTTATCAGTAAACCCACGGATCAGGTACTCGCGGTCCAGACCTAGAGACGCCTGGTCCAGCTGTTAGAAAACATTCACTTAGCACTTGAATTACTTACACATACAGTCGCAGTCATTGAGCACATTCGCGTGATAAACGCTAAGCAAAAATCAATTCACTGTAAATGTAATTGTCATTATTAGGTAACTTTAAACGAGCGAACCCATTACAGTTCTTATGTGATAAATCATGACGAGCAATCACAATAAATAATCCTACTCCAATTGCAAGGTCGGCTGACCGGATCAAAATGATCTAAAACCAGGAATACAAAACTGATTCGTTGTTATTCTTACATAGATGATGTGCTTGGTGGAGTCCTTTTGATCAACCATGATGGAGAAATCGAGGAAGTAATCCACGGAGCATCCCGCGGCTCTGAAGTTGTAGACAGACTTTTCCCAGGAGAAGGAGTTCTCATCCCATGAATGACCGTCGAGCACAGGCCAGCCACCAAGCCTCCTCAGCATACGGAGGAAGGGCGACACACCGCGAGACTCGATGGCAGCTAGTCAGATCGGGCACAAATATAGGTTAGAGAAAGAATAAAACGAGTTTTTTTAATTCCTAAGAATTTGGCGACGGATGAGGCAGCTAGACCTGATAGTAAGTGGTCACTGACCTCTGTGAATATTTCTAATACCAGAAGATTTGCCGGTAAGGCGTAAGATATTTCAGATTGAAACAGTGTGTCTGTGCCCAAGGATTCATTCAGAGCAAAACTATTTAAAATATGTAGTTATATTAGCGCCACAAATACTGAACTAAAACACATAATATTTCGCGTGTCCCGATTAACAGAGCGACGATCACTGGTGTACACCAGTGATCGTCGCTCTGTTAATCGGGACACGCGAAATATTATGTATTCACTTAGTATGCCATACGTATACAAGTCGCAGTCAAAATGTTTGTTACCCTTGTTTGGAATCATTCTGTTCGTCCAGTTCCAGAAGGTTCCAGTTCAATCATTCATCACTTACGTCAAAGATTGCGCAAATAGCGGAAGCAACGTCATTTAGTTCACTTTCACCCCCATTTTATTCCACAATAGGTTTATGCAACAGTTAAATAATAATTGTCGTAATTAAGTTCATTATAATTATCCTGCGCTAGCTTCAAACACGCGATGTACCAAGCATTACGTTCGTCTTCGTACTCTGAGTTAATATTATACCAAAATATATGTTTTTACTGATTCCTAGACCACACCCAATTTATCTCTTTGATTTCTTTCTTGCTGACTGTGTAAGAATACATATCGCAGGTATATTTAGGTAAGGTGAAGGACCTCCGCAAATCTTTCATCAAATTCTGTCCACAAATTATACAGAACAATAGCAAAAATAAATCCATAAAAAGTTCCGTAAGCTTTTATATTGGAAAAAATATTTTTTAAACAATAATTTAAAAGCATTGTATTAAAAATGTCTACTACTAAATCTAGCTAACGACCCAAGAGCTAGACTGACCCGACACTATACCGAAGACATTCCGGATGTCAGCCTGTACGAGATTAGGGTGGCTCTGAAACAGCTAAACAACAAGGCACCGGGTGATGACGGAATTACGGCCGAACTCCTGAAGGCAGGTGGAAAACCGGTTCTTAAGGCCCTTCAGAAGCTGTTTGATCCCGTCATACTCGAGGGGATAACGCTGCAGGCATGGTGCAGGGGTGTGGTGGTACTCTTCTTCAAAAAGGGCGACAATACCCGGCTGAAGAACTATAGGCCCATCTCACTTCTAAGCCATGTCTACCAGTTGTTTTCAAGAGTCATCACGAATTGTCTCGCGCGCAGGTTTGACGATTTTCAGCCTCCCGAACAAGCCGGATTCCGAAAAGGCTTTAGCACCGTAGACCACATACACACGCTGCGGCAGGTTATACAGAAGACCGAAGAGTATAACTTGCCTCTCTGTTTGGCGTTTGTGGACTACGAGAAAGCCTTCGATTCGATCGAGACTTGGGCTGTACTGCAGTCTCTTCAACGGTGCCAAATTGACTATCGGTACATCGAGGTGTTGAAGTGTTTGTATAAAAACGCCACCATGTCAGTCCGACTTCAGGACCAGACCTCGGAACCTATCCTTCTGCAGCGAGGTGTGAGACAGGGAGACATCGACATATCTCCGAAACTGTTCACCGCTGCACTGGAGGATGTCTTCAAGGTTCTGTACTGGAGACGGCTAGGTATCAACGTCAATGGCGAGTACATCTCTCACCTTCGGTTTGCCGACGATATAGTGGTCATGGCTGAAACCAAGGAGGACCTCAGTACAATGCTCGATGATCTCAGTAGAGCTTCCGAAAGAGTGGGTCTTAAAATGAACATGGACAAAACCAAAGTCATGTTGAATGCCCATGTAACACCCACTCCTATCAAGATCGGAGACTCTACACTCGAAGTTGTAGACGATTATGTCTACCTGGGACAAACGAACCAGTTAGGTAGGTCTAACTTCGAGAAAGAGGTTAATCGTCGAATCCGACAGCGTTCGGGAAGTTGCGTGGTATCTTCTCATCCAACTTACCGCAGTGTCTCAAGACGAAAGTCTATGACCAGTGTGTGTTGCCAGTGATTACATACGGGACCGAAACGTGGTCGCTCACAATGGGCCTGATCAGAAGGATTAAAGTCACCCAAAGGGCAATGGAGAGGGCTATGCTCGGAGTTTCCTTGCGTGATCAAATCAGAAATGAGGAAATCCGTAAGAGAACCAAGGTCACCGACGTAGCCCGAAGAATAGCCAAACTTAAGTGGCAGTGGGCAAGGCACATTGCTCGCAGAACGGATGGCCGATGGGGCCGGAAAGTTCGGGAGTGGCGACCGCGAACTGGAAGACGTTGCGTTGGAAGGCCTCCCACTAGGTAGACCGATGACCTGGTAAAGGTTGCAGGGATGCGCTGGATGCGAGAAGCACGGGACCAGTCAATGTGGCACTTGGGGGAGGCCTATGTCCAACAGTGGACGTCTTTCGGCTGAAATGATGATGATAATGATGATGCATAAACTTTCAGCTTCAGGAAGTCGATGCGTTCTATGACACGGGACATGTATTCTTGAGGGCTGAATCCAGTCCCCGAGAATGCCCGCCTCACAAAGCGCATCACACGTGGTCGTGTATTGCCCTCCCTGAAGCAGTGTAGTTTGCCGATGAGTACCCTGGGCTCGTCGATGCGGCACTCGATCCTGCGCTGCCAGGCTGGTACGGCTGGTTTTGGTCGAGTAGCTACGTCACAATTTGGAAATTTGACATTAGCTAAACGACATGCCGCAACAGCCCCACAGTACAGGATCCAGTGTGTTTCAACGAGGTTCTCGCTACTCTCGAATATATTCTTGAGTTGCGAGTTCAAGGTACACACCAGCGCCCTATTTTTATTATGC
Organism: Noctua janthe; assembly: GCA_910589295.1. NCBI lineage: Eukaryota > Metazoa > Arthropoda > Insecta > Lepidoptera > Noctuidae > Noctua > Noctua janthe. The sequence goes on from OU342552.1 coordinate 13,923,684, forward strand.
ATGGGTGACCGTGGTAATCGGGGCCTAAGTTCGGTAGGAGTGGATGGATTCTCGCGAAGCGCATCTTCCAGAGCGCTCCTCAATCGGTCGTTGCACTGGCTACTTACCATGGCAACCCTATCATCTTCCTCTACAACAACTGGGTTGGACCGCGGCGGGGTTGCGTCAATAGCTGACGCTTGCACCGCGGTTTGTGCCGGAGTTAAGACGATACGGTTGTTCAGTACCTCTGAGCGCAGCCTATCAAGTACAGCATCGTCCAACATGTGATTGCGACCCGCTCCTGATCCGACAGTCGTTGGGCCGAGACGTTGACGGTTAATTCAAGTACCTGGAATAGAGACAGCATCCTAACACTCTGTAGACCCGTAGTATGCGCGCATGACGTTCTCTATTGAATCTATTGCAGGTATCTAGTTGTAGGGTGTGCGTAATGAAACTCGTGTCATACGATGTAATGGACGTGAAATATAATTAAAATTTGAGCGCAGCTGGCACTGCATTGTCTGTTACTGTTGCTTTGTTGTCTAAAAGGGTTATACTTGATTTTGAAAGTTGACGATTCGATTTTTATTATATCGAACACGGTGTGTCGATAATTCAGTTGTACGATGTTTTATTCCATTGATGCTTTGGCTTTGCTTCCGTTTTCTAATACCCAAAATAAATTAACAACACCTAAAATACTCATTTAAATGACTTATTTTAATAAAATATCATTCAACAAAATAACAAAAAAGACATAAACTTGGACGTAATCAGCATAGAACAAGAAATAAACAAAAGATTAGACATAAATTAAAAAAAAAAATTACTATATCAGGGTGTTAGTGTAAACACCGTTATCATTGAAACCAGTGGTTTGGTTTCACTTATAGAACGTAAAATCAATGAAAAAAGCAACTTTTTTTTTTTAAGAAAATCTTTTTTTTATTTCCCACAAAATCATTTCACCCTAATGCGCGCTAACAGCTGATCGGGCGGCGGCGACGGTCACACGCGGTCATACGCTACACGCCTGCAACGAACGATGACACATGATCTCAGTCAGTCAGCTGTCGCGCTAGCGAGCGCATGATACTCGTCATAGGGTCGCGCGCCACAACTGTGGTGGAAATAATGGAGGGGTTTGTGAGATATACACCGTGACTTTTTAGTCGTCTTACAAAGGTCGTCCACTCAATGTACCCGACATTAAACAGCTACTTTTTTTTTTCGGATGGGAAATCATCATTTGACCCCCCCCCACTTTGGGCGGAGGGGAAGAGAGTGTCAGTCTTGTACTGACTAAAACCCATCCATGTTCCTTCTTTGCCCTTTGTGTTCCAGGGCCACGGTATCTCTTTCGAACAGTCCCGCAGCCCTGGCAGGCATCGGCCTATGCGGACCCCTACTTATTTGCTGACATCTCTTCGAGGCGCACGTGGACACGAACGCGCCGTCGACACGGCCTGTCGTCATAAGACGGCCGGACGGCGAGCTAGCCCATAACTCGCCGTCCACAGGCCCGCGCCTACGGTGGCCGGGAGCCACCACGTGACCCCCGACGCCCAGGGCGTCTCCCGCGGCGGCTGGGACGAGAGGTTCTTTCCCTCTCACGTCCCGCCACCTCCTTCACTAGCATGACTGCTTCGCAGAAGGAGGTGACGGCTTCCCATTCCCTCTCGCTCCGGACCATGGCTTGGACCAGGGCCGGACGCGAGAGATCGCCGCCGCCAATCGCCGCTACGAGCTGCCCAAGCATGGCAGTCCTCCACGGTGTGCTCCATCGTGTCCTCCGGACGATCCTCGCAGTGGAAACACCCGGGCGTTTCCTCCCGCCCGATTCGGTACAGGAACCTCCCGAAACAACCGTGTCCGGTGAGGACCTGCGTCAGGCGGTAGGTAAGGGCGCCGTGGCTCCTCTCTAGCCACTCCACATTAAATAGCTCTAGGCGCGATTTTTTTTTCATCTTCCATTATAGGTATAAAGAAAAATAATAAAAATGTGAGCTGTCACGGGACGCCTGGCAGATGTGAAACATCGACATTATTTTATAAAAGTAATATGCAGAAAAGAACAGATTGTGATAGGAACTAAATATGTCATAATGATAAAATAAAATATTACGATTTTTTTTCCAGATAACGATGACTATTTATTGAATAAACATTTATTTTCATTAAATACAAAAAGAAGACTGGCGAAGTTCCATGTATTTTGGGACCCACTCTTAGAGGTAGCATTCACTATGTCAACTTATACCTAGTTGTAAAACGGCTAAAGACTAACAGAAAAGTAAATGGAAAGTAAGATGAACAAGTTGGGAGAAAAGAGATATACGTCTTTATATAAGATAACCTAAAAATCTTACGATTAAGGTTTCTAACTGTGAATGTTTGCTTATTTATTTAGAATGAATCAAAAAATAATAATGTTTAGGAAGAATCATAAAGGAAGATTCGAATAAACTACTCTTAGATAATTCCCTTTCCAACCTACCCGGTCCGAGTAGAAGTTAAAAGGCATACCGCGTTGTACACGGCCTCTTTGAATGATGCTCTGTGCTTTTTGGTTCTCTTTGGTTTTTGGTACTAGGCAATTGACAGGTGCCAGGGGAGGTAATAATTTGGGTTCGGGTCGTGTTATATTATTCTGATGTACTTATTATTTACTTATGTGCTAGTTGTTAATTAAAGACAAATTATAAAAAAACAAAACATAACTTTCTATTTCGCTTCTGGTCTCTAAAATTACTGTATTTCCCTGCCGTTTTAGTTTTGACGGTACGTGTGTTGCTGCTCGTCTTAAGCCAAAACTTAAAACAAGAATTTTTACTTCATTGCCTGTAATTAATTGATGAATCATAAAACTGACAGACTGCGGCTAGAGACTATACTGATTACTAACCTTGTAATAAGTTCAATCACTATTAGAACTATGTTGTTACGACTTTGATCTATAAGCGTATTATGGTCAAGTAAAACGATTCTTAATGCTGAAAGAAGATATACTTTTACATAAATTATAACAGCCAGAGCGAATACAGCTATTGAAAAGTAGGGTTTGTTGAATAAAAAATGTGTATTGTGACGTAATAAATCTAGTTTATTGGTATTTTGACATGGTTTTTATTTCATATTTTTCAACAGTGTTATAGAAAAAAATATTATCATATTAAAAGATTATCTGAAAAGGAAGCTGGTGCAGCGATATAGCTCTGGTGTCTGGCAGAGTCCATATAGCATAATATGCTCATGACATGAGAGCAACAACCCGCTGTCCGTGTCCCAACAGGACAGTGGCAACAATAGCCTAATACACCACTTCGCCCCTGTAGCTTTCTATCTACTGCGATATATGTATAAGAGGACTTGCTTATTATGTGCATAGATTTAATTCTGGCACGTAAAATAAATGGATGGTTGCCATGAAATAAAGGATAGGGAATAGGTACAGGATGTATTTCTTCTGAACACACATATATATACACCCATCTCTGTACTTTTTGAAACATCTGAGCACCTTCATCAGAGAGACGATGCCTCCGTAAGCGCGCAAGTCGTAAATGGCAATTAACGCAACGCATGATAGCCTTTAAAATCAAAGTCCAAATCAAAAGCAACTCATTGTCGAAAGAAGAATGCGGTAGTCCAAGTCAGTGTGCAGTATCGTCAGTTCAAGATGTAAAGGCCAAGTCGTCAAGAATCCACAAAATCACAATGATAAACATAAAATCGCACGCAAAAATACAAACGTATCGAACGATGGAATAGAAGTGTTTTTCAACCTTTTTCATGACACGACCCCATAGTAAGAAAAAATTTTTCGCGACCCCCGACACTTTGCTTTTTTCCATGTATTTTATTATGGTAACATAATAAATAACAAGAGCTCGAAAAGCTCAAAAGTATACGTCTCTCTGACAATACCATTCAACGCAGGTTAAGCGATATGTATGTACAAAATAAAAGAAAGTAACTTTTGTGTCCTTGTAATTTAATTAATTTACGGATATGGCGGGCTGTGCGCAGTTTGAATTAGGAATTTCTCCTATATCGTGAGTGCGTTTACAAACATTTAAACTCACATTCACAAACAGCCAGACCCGGAACATCTATCTGTAGGCCATACAAATATTTGTTCCGTGCGGGAATCGAACCCGTGACACGAAGCGCAGCAGTCATTCTCTCAGCCACTGCGCCAACCGTGCCGTCATGTTCATTGCAATAGCGTCGAAATATCGGGAGCTCAAAATAATGATCAATCACGGAAGATATCGCGTAAATGACAGTTTAAGTTTAGTGAAATTAGTTAACGAACAACAAGCGCAACCATCGTATTATTAAGATGGACTAGTACTCATACGTTTTAATTTTTTTGTTAATTTTTATTAACATACAAAATATTTATATCCATAAGTTAAATTACACATTTTCTTAACAAATCTATCCTTTTAAACTTTAATGTTTTTTTTTACTGAGGTAGTTTTCGCGATCTCTATAGAGGCTTCGCGACCACCCCGGGGGTCGCGACCCACACTTTGAAAAACACTGGAATAGATCATGACAGATCTTACAGTGACAGTAGTGACGGGACTCAATCGATCACCATTGATAACGTTCCTTTATAAGATATACTACGAAATCCCCATAGTTTCATTTTTATTACATGACTTTACCTTGTCAATTGGCGTTTTAATATCAAGTTTACATGTTTTTTATAAATATTGTACTTTATAAAATGTATAAAAATGAAGAGAAAGAGCCAAGTATAGTAAGAAAACCCTTGAGCAAAAACACATGTCATTGGATTGGAACGTAATCGGAAAAAAAAGTTGCGTTTTCTAATTGCACATCATCTGCCTAGCCTTTTCCCAACTATATTGGGGTCGGCTTCCAGTCTAACCGGATGCAGCTGAATACCAGTATTTTACATGGAGCGACTGCCTATCTGACCTCCACAACCCAGTCAGTACTGGGTAATACGATACCCCTTGGTAAGACTGGTTGTCAGACTTTTTGGGCCACTGACTGCCTAACGACTGTCAAAGATCTACAAATGACAGCCGGGACCAACGGCTTAACGTGCTTTCCGAGGCACGGAGGAAACTCGGTATGTAATGGGCGGTCACCCATCCACAGACCAACCTAGGCAAGCACGGCTTAACCTAAAGATCGACCCGAGCGGCTGTTATTATTTAGCCACGAGCTCCTCGTTTTCTAATTGCACGATTACTTAATTTTAAGTGAATTAAAATATTTATAACTTTTGATTCCCGTGTCCTAAAAATTCAATATTTTTTAAATAAATATCTCATAAAATTGTAGTTATAATTATTTTATATTTACACTTGCATGGAGCTTCGTTAGTTTTTAGATTCCTTGGGTCCAATTTCGCCGGACTCCTTTACGAATTTTTTTCAAATCGTGACTACTTAATTCGTTTAATCAGTGACTTCGGTAATAGTTATATTCGATGTTGCCTCTGAGGACGGTATTACTGTGACAATTGGTCGATGGTAACTGAAGTATGTTACAAAAGTATTGGACATAACATTATCAAGATATCTAATAAATACAGCATCTATTGTTGTTCCGTATCTGGTGGTAGGTTCTCTTGGATTGTTATTAATTTGCAATTGAAATTTTTCTTGGAGAAACGTAATTAATGGCGTTGATTCATCTTTTGCAAAATTTACATTGAAATCCCCAGCTAAAATCAATGGTAGTTTGTCTTTATTGGTTTTGAAAGTTATTGAACCTCTGTGACTGTACGGAAATAATCTCTCGTGTAAAAACGAAATGTTGTCATTTATTTTTTTATTAGGAGAAAGGTACACAACAAAAAAAAAAAAATACAACACTGTATACTGTAATGCCTCTAGATACATCCAGCAGGTGACGCACCGTACACACTACTGCATATAGACTATATATATACCATCATATAGCGTGGCGACGCGTCGCCACGGCATGCGTCGCCACGCCAGAAATCGGTTTTACGTGCGGCTATAGATATTTCACATCAATAAAAAATAGAATAAAATTATGAAACATCCTGTTTATGATGTTTAAGTGTCAAACGGGAGAACATATACCTACCCAGCACTCGAGTCCAGTAGATCATCGCTCGCAACAGGGTGTTTTAACTACGTCATGCGTCATAATACTGAATAATATTTTTATTTTTAAATTATTTAAATCTCATAAATACCTATTTTTTTATGAATGTTTAGTATTCATTGGATACATGAAGTGGGCTGCTGTTGTAAGACGACTAAAATGTCACGGTGTATAGTTTTGTACCTTTTGTTCGCGAATTTTTCCTACCATGTACGTAATACGTCTCAAACCATGTATGATAGTTTCTGCTTCTTCTAGCAAAACCTTTTCTATAAAAAGTTTAAAGGCGTCCGGTATCTCTTCATGAGTAATATATGCCAATTACTATGTGGCGAAGTTCAAGAGAGAACTTGCTGTCATTACCTTACTTTGAAGCTAAACCTGATTTCTGTATCTGCCGCCACAAATTTAGCGCTAAATGAAAAAGGCAACCTGTAGCTTCAGGGAAATACATCTTGACGACATTTATAACAGCTGTTTCAAAATCAGTAAATATATGCAGGGGGTTCAATTCACATTTCAATTCTTCAGCATATGCCAAAAGTTCTTTGAACATCATCATAGTATAAGTTTCTGCAGTCTTATCTCCCAAAAAGCAAAGGCACTATTTTTCTGCTATCGATATCATTTCCCACCATCCCGTGAATACTATTTGGGTAAAAAGTCCAGGACATGTACAAAATGTTCCGTCCGGAGACGGTAGGTCAGGATAATTATGTATTTTTTTTTCTATTTACCCCCAAACACCTAGCAATTTGACTAAACAAAAATAACAATCATCAAAGTGGTTTTTTGGTTCTGACCAAATCACACCGAACTTTAATTGTGCTCTTTTACCAATCGTCCACTGTCTTAAATATTCAATACACAATTTGGACACGATATTTACTACCCACGGCCGGTCTGAGTCCTTAATCTTGATCTTCAAATAGTCTAAATACGCCTTTTTTTACGAAGGCCGTTTCTAAATTTTTTCACCATATATTCACCACAAATGTAACAAAATGTATACGGATTATTAAAACAACTCCTCCTAGACAACGACATAATGATATTATCGGATAATCACACAAATTGACGGAATGCGAACCAGTAAACATAACAAAATCGGTTTTTTTCCCGATGTGGGTAGTTTAGAAACTACACGTAGTTTTGACGTTCTAAAACTTCTGAACGACTTATTGCCAAGTCATTCATTAAATCATAGTATAGGATTGCCAGCAAAAAACCTTTTTTTTTTTGTAGACCTGTGTAATTCATTAATGTATCTTAAACGTTATCGTAAACTAGGAATTATACTTTTTTCTTTTATTAAAAGGTTTAAAAGGATGGTAAAAATATCCTTGCATTGTATAGATTCAATCTCTTGGTATTTTAAAATTGCATAGCACATGTGTGAGTACTATGTACTGTAAAGCTACCATTTACATTTAGTTATCATTCATTGACCTTGAATTTGCCCTGGCGGTTGACAGAATGTCATGCACACTCAAATGTCTCGCTGATGGTGGCGCATGTGTCGGATCATTTAGTTCCCTTCAAAATGGTTGAGTTGAATGGTACTGATCCATGCATCATGTTTGTGAACGGGCGCTGTCAGTTGGGACTGGTCATCTGCTACGGTTTATTTTAACTACTTTGTTTTTAAAAATTGTTGATTTAATCTTTGATTCTGGACGCTCTTAATGTGCACGTCTTTTTACACCGTTCTCACAGATCTTACTGTAAAAATATTTTGATTGAATAGAGTATCCATGGAGTTTCTTGCCCATTCTTCTCCATAGAGATCTACGCTTTGGAATGGGCAACTACAGTACTTTCACATGTTATTATGCCTTGTGTCTGGGACTGTAGCTTCGCCTTCTTTGGTTTTCTGATATTCAAAAGTGCCTGTTATGGTTTAATTTAAATAAATAGTTTGAGTTTGAGTTTGGAATGTATTTCCTTAACGTGTATGATGTAAAATAAGATTATTAATTAAATGTCACGGAGGCAGTAGGCGTTTCAAACCGACATACTATCGAACTAATAAATTACCGAACTAATGAGCGATCGCTTTTTCGCAACAGGATTTTTCGCACAAACGTTACATCACACCAATAAAGTATCTATGGAATAAAACATCGGACAACTGAATTGTCGACAACCGTGTTCGATATAATAAAAATCGAATCATCAACTTTCGAAATCAAGTAGGGAACCCGTCAAAAATTACCTGTTGTCGTAGTATTATATTATCTGTGCTGTTGTGGTTATACGGCGCTATTGTATTACTTGTGACGTGATTGTACCAAATTATACTAGTGAATGCTCACGTTACGGTTTATTAACTAATTTGCTTGATTTCGTTTGTTATTCTATGAAGTGTAAAACATAAATCTTGACTCGTCACAAATCAGTAGGTAAGTATCTAGTAGTCTTTCACAACTGTGGGAAGCGTTAAATTCTTAAGAACGGAGACGACAGCTCCCTTACCTCACCTAAGTAAAATTATCACGACTATAATATTTTTACACCGCATTGTAATTGTCCACCTGCAGGGCAAAAGCCTCTTCTCATACGTCATTGCAGTCATGCCTTCTCGTACGTTTTCTGTTTTAGAAATATGAAATAGGAAAATATTGACTTTCAAATTATTATCTAGGTGATTAAATATGTATTCAAAGAATCTCTTTGTTGTTTGTCAGGTTCGAAACAGTAACCACGTGTATACGGTGGTATCAGGGTGGCCAGTCCACCCTCATGATCAAGAATCTCAAAACCAGCATGTATGTAACACTTACTTCGGTTCATGCAAGCCTGGTACAAGGTCTTGGCAAGGACAAACGGCCTAGGCTCGTTCTCAATGATGGGCTCGTCCAATAAGGCTCGGATCTGTTCCTGCAGCTGGTCCGTGACTATGGAGAAGGTGTTCACCGACGTCTTGTCTTCAGGTATTCGTGTGCTCTTCACGAAGGACCCGCAAGCGAAGTCGTAGAAGTCGTCGCAAGGGTCCACCTTTTCATCCATATTCAACAGGAGTTTGGAAGCTACAACAAAACAATAAAGAAAACATGAAGATCTTGCCGTTTCATGAAAAAATCCAATTATTTATTGTTACATGTTTTGTATAGCCAATCTAACGCTTTCCTTTTAGCTTGTTGTGGGTCAGCAACACTGAATTAATTAAAAAAAACTTTAATACAAAAGTAGTCCTGAAACTGAATAGTATTATTTTCTTAACCGCATAATATAAACTTTATGAATTTCTCAATAACGTTGAGATATCATTAACGTTTAATAACGTTGAGATATCATTAACGTTTAATAATGTTCATCAATTAACAAATAAGTTTGTAAATGTTTCTTATTTATGATGTTTACGTGCATAAAATAACAGAAAAAGCACAAATTATATTGCTGAAGAATTTCTCATTAAACGCTGGACGTCTGAAACGCGATTTTCTGCAAGTCTTTCTGTCACCATGTTCTTTAAAGCAGCAAGTGTCACCTTTGAGCACACAATGCATAATCCAGATATAATGTTCAAGTACTGGGACTCCGGTCGCCTTTCTGGGACAGTAAGGCTAGTGCTGCCGTTAATATTAATATTAATATTCCAGAGGGTGGCACTTAGTATGTTGTCTACTGTCTAACTTATGCTTCTACCCAGACCCGTTACTTGGGACTGGATATTTTGCAATTTTATGACTAATTAGTTAGCTTGGGTCTTACCTGTAAAAACAAATGTGTGTGTTAAGGAATAATAAATAAATAAATAATTATGGCACGTCAGGTTCACTTCGAAGAGGTCGTCGAGTGTCCTCTATAAATCCAATGTTTTTCTGAAACCAACTTACTTAGCGTAAAGTTTACAATCGATGTTGTCGTACCTGCATGAATACATCCCGGGCTGTTGCATATCTTAAAATCTGCCGGATCTCCCTCATCGACCACTACCCGCGGGTTCGGCGCAGAAATTCTCAGTTCACTAGTCTGGGGTATCCCTAAAATGCAGATAAAACATGCTTAATGCTCGTTTGATAGGGGAAATCAACGATGATCTTAAACGTAAACATAAACACACGGAAAATATCAGGTTACATTGAATTGCATTGGAAATTAAATTGAAATTTATTTTTTATTAGGTTGCAAACCAATTCATGCTCAGGGCCATCTTTAACCAATTGGAGGCAAGATACAAGAGCGAGCAAGCTTTTGACAACTGATGGAAACTTGGTGCCCATAAGAGCGTGGAGCCCTGGAGTCATGCGCAGAGTGCCCAATAGAAAAGGTGGCCCTGTTCATGGTTAGTAAAACCATAAATGATGGTGTAGGAAATAATGTGCCTAAAGGAACACCAAATTTCCAAAAATATATTAATTACTGCAATAAATTATATCAGGCAAGAAAACGAGATTCAAAAGACAAGTTTCTTCATGAATAGCAAATTCAAGAACCGAATAGTTGCTGCTCTGCGTCCTTGAACATAAATCAAAAAACTATACAATGTATGACTTTGGCCTAATTTTAATTGGTAAGGAGGATTTTCGACGAACTAATAACTACGCCGAGTTAAAAATCTCCATACTTGAAACTCTTTTAAAATACAGCTCACAAATGTTGTAATTTGCGCACCTACATTTAAACTAAACGACTAATCAACGATGTTCAACGGAACAATAGAGACTTTTTTAAGAGCCACTTAAACCTAGATGCATGTTCTCATAATTTTGCATACTTGTTCGATTCAAACTATTATCTTTCTTGTGATTTTCAAATGTTTTGGGAAAAAAAGTGGAGCTGTTAATAATCACGGCATTTAAAATTTATTTGTAAATCTTAGTCTAATGAAAAAGGAATTTGTATGTTGTGATAACGGAAACATAAACCACTCAATTGACGCGGAACGTGGAGAATCTCCACTCAATGGCACTACAGTTCACGCGAATGATTTATTTCTTTTATAATTACATTTTAGTTTTATACAAGAGTGCAAGATACATTTGCACGGTAAGATGGTTGGGAGTCGACTGGTGTGCTGGACTGTAACGAGGGGTAGAAAGGAATGAGAGGATGCTGCTTCAGCAGCAGGAATGCAGAGTAGACTGCTGAGTAAACCATAATGTGCAAATGAAGGATGTAACAGAGCGCAATGAAAAAACTATCCGCCACCACATAAACACCGATCGCCGAACAATATACATGCCTCGACAGCTACGTACGTGTAAGCATGTGTGTGTGCGTAATGATGCAATCCAAAGCCGCTCCCACTTGTATACAACAGTCGACACCGAGTTCTACAAACGAAATGACAAAGTACACTATTCAAATCGATAGAAAACCGAAAAATATCTCCGTGGATTCACTGAAACCTGCATTACTACTGGACACTGAGCCTGATGTCATCCGCGATGCTGTATACACCACGAGGTCTGGAAGAACTTAAAAAACAAGTACGCTTCGCTGGCAGGAGCTCTGTACCAGCTAACCTGCAAGGTATCATCAACGACCTCACGTCTTGCCAGCCGCACGCTTATTTACGTGTGTACAACTCCCGCCTGAGCGAGTGACGTAGTCAGTAGCTACACATAAGACAGGAAACCCGCGCAGCGGCTCGCTCGTGATTGGTCCATTTATATTGTAGCAAGGTGGTAAGTCAACTACCCCAAAAATGAAATTGTATATACAACATGTAACAGAATAAATGCTATTCCTGAAAGTAGTTGGTTCAGAATCGGCTTTTGTATAGATTTCCGTCATAAAAAATAGGTATTTTGACGGAAAAATCTTTAAAATAACTACACAGTATCATGACAAATTAATACAATCCTTAATTCAAGGAAATTGAAACCTTAACTCAGAGCAATAAAGGCTACTAAAACGCACGACATTATTTGTTGTTCGCTCATAGCTCGCAATACTCACACGTAAATAATATCAATGCAAAGTAGTGTGCGTCAAATAAAGTGGTAATTTAAAGGAATTCCAACTTTATCACCAATGAGTAAGGCTATTTGAATACACGACCTAACTTAGTTGCTCATCAGAGTAGCCCTACACACTAACAAACAATTTTTAGGCATTTTTACAAAATAAAATTATTTAATTTTAAGAAATTTAGAACTTATTACAAAGAATTAAAGCATTTGTCGGCAACCTCTTTGACGTTTATGCGAAATGCTGACACACACGCCGCCGCTACCGCCGAATAACCAAAAGCACAAAAGCTAGACATCCGCCGGTAGCGATCTAGTGTTCTTTTATTTACTTCCGTGACATTTTTGCGCGCGATGGCTTTCCGGTATACCAACATACAATACACGGAGATGGTGAGGACCCTGGCTCGCTGTCTTGATAATGTCGCGTTAGCTTGTCGGGAGTTCAATGACCGTTTTGACTGCAGTGTGAGTGCCAGGACGATGCTGGCTGCAACTCAGCGACTGATGCATCTGGATGCGGAGTATGGCAGTCGTGGATAGGTCGTGGAGGACCTGTTGCGTGGCATCCCAGATCGCCTGACTTAACACCATTAGACTTTTATTTGTGGGGTCGCATAAAATCTCTCGTGTACGTCAGTCAATCTACAAGTGTCGAGGAACTAAAAACAAAAATTTACAAGCATTTGTAACGGTGAAAAGTGATACCGAAGTGCTTACAAATTTGAAATACAATTTAAGAAAGCGTGCAAATAAGTGCATAGAACAAGGCGGTCATTTTGAAACTTTAATGAAAGTGGATCGCAGAAATAGTGCAAATTAATAACCTAAGTGTAAAGTGTAAATAGTCCAGTTCTGTAAGTAAGTACCTACCTACTTCTTCCTATCAATACGATTGTATTCTTATCACTGTAAATATTATGATTCAAATCCTTTAAACACGCCGTCTTTGAATATTTTTGTAGTACAAACAATAAACTGTACCTAAACACAACTTATCAGATGGATCGCGGGATTCGTTGGGGTGCAATCTCGAAAGATAAAGTCGCTGTTTTAAATGCATCCCCGGTACTAAGCCTGAAGTCTTAGATTCGTGTTGATAATTTTACTTACTAGAAAATTATCAATCATTACACGGTAAACTCAATGAAGTATCAAAAATTATTCATAATATCGTTCATTGAACTAACGCACATCTAATGCCTACAGCTATGGTCAGCTGGCGGGTGCTCGAGAGTGCGTGTCGCGTCGGCCGCTAACATTGCATGAGTGTGTGTGCAGGGATGTTGTTGCACATACGTTTTTCGTTTAGTAAGGATGACTATTTTATTAAAAAAAAGACTAGGTTTGCTTTACATTTATTTAATTACGGATGTTGTTTTAGACTTATAATTTAATATTCTAATTAGGGTGTCTGAGGTATTGCGCTTATTTCGATAATAAATATTCTGAAATGTCACGCGCAATTTACTTACCATTTATTGGTAAAATGATATTCTTCGTCTATGTTTAAATCAAGGATGTTAATTTTTTAGTCTTATCACTGTCTCAATAATACGTAACAAAATACTTTAGTTTGGTTTCGGATAATGTTGATCAACAACGAAAAACAAGGCAGCGACCCGACGCGGCGACGGTTCGATTTTTTTTATCTGGAGACGAATATTTGACTGAAAGGCCTAGAAATAACGGACAGCGATCAACCATTGAAATACTTTTAATAGGATATAGCATAACTTTGTTATTTCCTGTAAATCATGCAGGTATAGCTAAGTCACAAAAATTATAAAAGTCTGTATAGTCATGCATAGGTCGCAAAAAAAAGTGCAATATCACAAGAAAAGTCGACAAAAGTTCAATAATAATTTTGAAAATATACTTTGATGAAATTAAGGTCGAATGAATTCGTTGAACGGCCTTTCGTCACAGACACAGAAATATGGCGGCGCGGGCTACATGACGTTAAACCAATCAGCGCGCAAGGTGCAATCCGTCGCATGCCATTTCACAATTTGACGGTTTCACTTCGATAGATTATAATATATCTCATATATTGTAAGCAGTATGCTACGGTTCACAATCTTTCGACAGTTTACAATCTCGCGAGGTAGATTATAATGTAACTGTTTTTACAATTTTACGGTGACATAACCATTTGAAAAGGAACAAAGGGACTGAATAACTGAACATACATCATCATCATCATCATCATTTCAGCCGAAAGACGTCCACTGCTGGACATAGGCCTCCCCCAAGTGTCGCCACATTGACCGATCCCGTGCGTCTCGCATCCAGCGGATCCCCGCAACCTTTACCAGGTCATCGGTCCACCTAGTGCGAGGCCTTCTAACGCAACGTCTTCCAGTTCGCGGTCGCCACTCCAGAACTTTCCGGCCCCATCGGCCATCCGTTCTGCGAGCAATATGCCCTGCCCACTGAACATACAATTTTTTCTAATTACTCGTTCCGTCGACATCCGAACTGAAAAACAATTACAATCCATGCAATTGTTTTGATTGGACCTAGGTACTGACATAGTCATGTCTTCAGTTGAAAATTAGAACCATGCATGAAAAGAGCGAATTATTGAAAGAACACAACTCACTCAAATGGGGTATCTTGGAATGTTACATAACAGGCGAATGCCTCCGGTGAGAGAATACAGCAATTCCTAGGAGTTATAATTTATGATTTTTGATGTTTTTATATTAACCAACGTTTAGATACTGTTATTACTTAAATTTTAATTCAATTTAATTTTATACTAATGCTATTCTCGTTGCAGCAAATATTTGCCGATTTACCTAAAGAAGATCGCACCTACATTAAAGCATGATTCACAAAAATGGCGAATATAATTTAGATAATATTATTGCAGCAAAATAAAATAAAGATTGAGAACGTGATAAAATATATAATAACATGAAAACATAAAATGTCCATTTGTTGCCCGTGGTACTACCAGTAGTACCAAGGGTAAAAAAAAACCCGTAGAACTGTACCTCCTGTAGTTTATGAGACAAAATGTTCTAAAGTGTAACTTGTCCGAGATATAAGTTATTAAAGTCGTTCTGAAGGTGCCATCCGTGAATGGACTTTAAGTTTCTATTTGTTATTGGCGTGCTTACTGTTGATTTCAGGGGATGGTCTGACAAGAACCGTGGCGATGAGTGCAGCAAAAAAGACGATGGCAAGAACTGATGTCACGCCAGCCGCCAGTATCAGCCGCTTCTCCATCTTCGTCCTCTGACCCCAAGACAAAGGCCTGAAAAAATTGACTGTTAGTAGTACTTAACAAGATAAAAGTAAGTTTGTTCGGTCTATGATGTAGTCGCTATTTAGTACTACTTTCAAAAAAGGGCCTTCTGTCTATAGACGTACTGCCTTAAAGCATCTGCTTAGACTAAAGCCACGGTCAGCTCGCCAGACATCGTATCGTACGTACCTAAGCATCGTTCGTACCACAGTGCAAGTCCTCGTGGCACCCAAAGTACTTTGAGCGAGGACATGTTCAATATTCTGCGTGGCCAATCCAAAGATTGCAAATTTATGGCGAATCTAACGTTGATCAGTCACTGGAGATGATATGAAGTGTTACTAATTCTGTTTAGATACCGTCGAACTTGAACAATGCCGAAATTAAGACTGTAATACTGACTAAAACTCCGTATTACCCACTTATTAACTTAATTATATTACGGAAATATTATTTTCAATCTAAACTTATTAAAAGTTAGCGTGCTCTTAAGTGAATGGTAGATTATATATATTAAAAACTTTTATGTCAAATAATAATAGCTAAGAACTTACCTAAGTTGTTATAAAGTGGGTATTAAAGTATCCAAGGTGATAGTATTTTATAAGACTTATGCTAAACCAGAATACCTAGGTAATGGTTTTAGCCAAGTGCGAAAATATCTCAAATATTTTATTTTTTCACTAATCCTTTTGTTGACTATCCAGCCTAAACTTGGAAAATATTGTATTGCTTAAATTAACCAAAGTCGTGTAAAAATGGAAACAATAAAAAATGAGAAAGGTTGTTCTCAAACAAATTGAAAATTTGGAGGCAAGTTGGAGAAACTTGCCTCCAAATTTTCAATTGGTTTTTCAATTTTTGTGTAACCGTAATTTTCCTTGCAAGTGCTAAACGAAAAGTAGTGGCTGGGGATCCCACTTGAACCTTTCTTGTGATCTAATGGGTATTTAAAAAAAAATCTTAGCCGCAAAGAGGTTTTTACATTTTTAGAAGGAAACAGGTATTTCTTTACGAGTTCTGTTTTTCTTGTTAGCCGCTACCGTTTTGTATTGATACTAAAAACGCAACTAAGATAATAAATGTGCCCTTTAAATAAGGAGCGTCAGTTTCCAGTATATTTCTAAACAATTCCTGTATATCAAACATAAAATCTTCTACATCCTTGGAAGCTAAACAAATAGAATCCTGAGAATTCTGTTGCAATTACACGTGTCATGATAAAACCTACACCTACAGATACCTCATAGCTGTATAATTGAGAAATGAACGTAATGAATTCAAGAAACCTATGTAGGTCAAAATTGAGTGAGTATTAGTATTAGTTGAGCGTTAATCAGTTGTAGCAATGGCGGCTTGACTTATGATCAGGTGCAATCCTCGCCGACCTTTAGGAACCTTCACCTGATAATTATTAACTACTGCCCATCACTGTGCTAGTAGGGAAAGTCTTTACCTTTAAATTTCAACTTACTAGCTAATGAGGCAGTTAAATAAAAGTTTAGTTCATCATCGCCAGTCTAACGGGTAACGGGTAATGGATCACCCGTCCACGGACCAACCTAGGCAACCGCGGCTTAACCTGATGATCGAACCAAGTGGCTGTAATTATTCAGCCACGAGCTCCTCAGTTGAAAAAAAGTTTAAGTAACGAAGAAATATATATTTTTTGATAATATGTGGGACATCACCATAGTGCACAATTTTGCACTCAAAAAAAGGCAAACTATAAATTATCCTAATATACATACTTATGTACTTACTTAATTTTTGAACACAGTTACGGTTGCGGTTTAAAAAATGTCATTTACTTTCCTTTCTAATTCGGATTTGTAGAAAACCCCAATAGGTTATGCTTTACTTTAATGCTATGAAAACATAATTGTATAAATATTTGCCGGTTCGGGAAATATTCATCTTCCTCCGAATTTCAGGAACCAGCGAATGTTTTCATTTCGACGGTATCTCGAATATCTTTTGACTTGATTACACACCTGTTCATCAACATAAAAGGAACAGCAGATGGCCATGACAGCCAGAGGCTGTTCGTTTACTGCTGTTCGTTTTAGGGTAAACATGACTAGTACCGTTTTCGTGGGGTTTACTGAGAGGTCGTTTCCCTCCATCACCGTTCAACGATGCGTAGCGTCTGTTGAGTGAGATTGCAGATTGTCCCCGTCTCTTTCCCCGAAAAGAGGATGGCGAGGTCATCGGCGTACCCTATTGTACACAAATGGTTCGCGTTGAGTTTAGTGATAAGATCATTTATCACCAGATTCCAGAGGAGGGGGGATAGTACACCTCCTTGGGGACAGCCTCTGGCTGTCATGGCCATCTGCTGTTCCTCTGCAAAAGGAAACACGGTGCCTATTAAATTTTGTGTGGCGGGTAAGCTTTGTGCTAATGGAGCGCTATTTGCTATAATATAATTTGTTAAAACATTATGACATGACTCTGCAACTGCTGGGATAGTAGATGAAACCTGCGATCCAGTTCGGAATCTTGCGAGAGGGAGCGCTCGCGTACCTACCTGAAGCAGGGGCGTTCGCGCGTCGCTGGATCAACTACATCGCTCTCCGATGACACAGTGTCACCTCCTTTCGATGACGATGAAGAACTCGGAACAAAATAGCAATCGCAGTTAAAAAATCAGCTGTTTAGTACATGTTGTTGCCAACTTGTTGAATAACTACACTTTTACTAAATCTTTTATAAGTCTGCTGTCAGACTGCCAAAATCCGCAGAATTTTCAGTAATCGTTTAAAATATATTATAAGCTAATGAATGACACCACTTTCATCTTTTTACGTTCAGGCCCAAGAATATATGAAAGCGTACCTATCTGTCTCCTTTTGGTCCTAATCGCAATTTTTTATTTATTTTTTCGCCTTGTATATATCACCGTAAAATTGTAAAAACGGTTAGATTATAATCTATCTGTCGAGATTGTAATCTGTCGAAAGATTGTGAACCATAACGTACTGCTTACAATTTAACGCATTTTCGGTAGATTGTAATCTATAGAAGTGAAACCGTCAAATTGTGAAATGGCATGCTACCGTGAAATATGCCTACATTGCCAACAATTGCCATTGGGTATTTTTGCCCTATGAGCAATTTACAAGCAAATCTTTAACGTACAAAAATATATTGGTATTAAGGCAACATTGATTGACTTTGGTGGAAAATAAATTATATGACTGGCAACACTAATTATTGTGTGCATTGCTAACTACACTCAGTAACTTGTTGGAACTCGTCAAGTACGGTGCGCCTTTTTGCGGTCAAATTTTGGTGCAGATTTGGAAGTGAATTGGGCGTGATGGTAAAAACACAGGTTAGTTTACTTATGATATGTATTAAAAAACCATTTGGAGAGTAGTTTGTTGTTAGTGTCATTGATGAGGATAATTTAAAACTAAAGTTATTATGATGGGAAAAGTTATCCAGTATTGTTCCGGTCTGCGATTGACAACATTGCCCGCCATCTAAAAATGCTTAGGGCTGGCACATATGACACTCTGTGATTTATTTTATTTTATTCAAAGAGGACATTAGTTGTTATTGTGAAAGTACACAGTAATTACTAATAACGTCTTCTCCATCCTATTTATTATTATTTTAACTTTTCTATGACCACTATATTTCAGAAAAATAAACATAAGTCTCGAATTCGACAACGAAAATCAAAACGTCAAATTGGATCCAGAATGTATAAAAACTATACGGAAGAAATGTTAAAACTTGCATGCGAATCAGTAGAATCAGGTCAAATTTCTTCTAGAGATGCTCAACGACAATTTGGTATCCCAAGACGCACAATAGAAAATAAAATAAAAAACAAACATATTAAGCCAGTTGGGCATCCTACCGTTTTATCAGCTACAGAAGAGACCCAAATTGTAAGAGTATTACAAGCATCTAGCGATTTCGGCTCCCCGCTAACTAAAGTGGATCTGAAGTTCACGAATATCTAAAAAATAATTCTCGAGATCATAAATTCAAGAATCGGATTCCTGGTGATGCGTGGGTTCAGAGCTTTTTGGCGCGACATGCCGATGAACTGAGTCTAAGAACCACTCAAAATATTTCAAAGGCGAGAGCTGAAAAGGGACCCCAAGAAATATCCGAATATTTCAACAATTTAAGCACAACATTAAAAGACATACTAGCAGAAAATATAGTCAACTTTGATGAGACTAACCTGTCGGACGATCCAGGTTCTTCGAAGTGTATCTTTCGTAGGGGAGTTAAGTATACCGAAAGAATAACGAATTCCACCAAAGGTAACATATCCCTTATAATTACAGCTACCGCAAGCGGTAAATGTCTTCCTTTATATGTTGTTTACAAAGCAACAAATTTGTACTCAGAATGGGTTAGTGGAGGACCACCAGAAACCAGATACAACTGCACTAAATCGGGGTGGTTTGACAGTGCCATGTTTGAGAATTATTTTGAAACCATAATCCTCCCATGGGCACAAAATATTTTAGGAACTAAAGTTATCATTTGCGACAACTTGTCTAGTCATTTAAGTGTTAAAGTAGTAGAGTCATGACAGCAAAACGACGTCAAATTTGTTTTTATCCCTCCGAGATCAACACATCTCACCCTACCACTAGACGTGGCATTTTTTGGGCCCCTGAAGAAAGCCTGGCGTAAAGTTTTGTACCAGTATAAGCTTCGTAATCGTCAAATCGTTTCCGTTAAAGAACCTAGTGTAGCTAAAGCAAATCCAGAACGTGTAACGTAAGCAGAGATATAGAGGTTCGACTCTCCGTATTGGAATGCTGTACGTTACACAGAAGTAAAAAAAAAAAGTAGCTTTTCCTAGTTTTATCGAATTGAAAGTGAACGAAGAATTGCGGCGTTTATTTTCACCATTTCTAAACCGATGGTTTTAAATGGAACGCAGTTTTGCAGCGTTATCTAATGCTTTCCTAACTCAAAACGAGCATATCAACGCGCCATAACAAAAACTAATTGATTGGTCCGGTCTGCTAATTCGAACATCCAATTATCTTCAACTAACCTTAAAGAAAGATCTTTATCTACCTTCAACTCTTAAAACTTACACACCTATTTGGGGTACGTGGTCTTTGTGGTGTAGTCAAAATTATGTTAATTTCCTTACACCAAATCCGACAGATGTTGCGAAATATCTAGCATACCTATATCTTAATAAAAAGTTACTTTGCAGAACCATTCTTGTGCACAAGTCAAATATTAGAATTTCTTTTAGTCACGTTGTTAAGCACATTTTGAAAGCAACTTCAATTGCAAAGCCGTTGCCATCTAAAGTTCCCACATGAGACGCCAGGGAATTAATTACTTATTTACAAGATAATACTCCTTGCATCAGTAGTTTGTATGAAGTGTCTAAGCGAACGGTGACTATTTTATTATTATGTTCAGGACGTCGCGTCGTGTACACGACCTATCATTTAACATATTGACTATGATCATTTTGTAGATAATGGGGATTCCATAACTTTACACCCAGTGTTCGGGTTAAGGACAGATAGCGCGACTTTCCAGCAATCCAGTTGGGTTTTGTTGGCATCATCATCATCATCATTTCAGCCGAAAGACGTCCACTGCTGGACATAGGCCTCCCCCAAGTGTCGCCACATTGACCGGTCCCGTGCGACTCGCAACGCTCGGATTTCTGCAACCTTCACCAGGTCATCGGTCCACCTAGTGGGAGGCCTTCCAACGCAGCGTTGGCATCCTAAGATCAAAATACAAATCCATTATATTGGCTCCGCACGTTAAAAAAAATATCAAAGGAAAGACGGGGTTCAATAACAAGTTCGTAACTACTAGAGATCCCGTTTGAGCAGCCACACCAACTATAATCGGTTGTTGGGTAAAACGCGTTCTATCTGATGCTGGAATACAAGCCTCTCCAGGTAGTTTTAGGTCGGCTGTCTCATCATTAAATTGGCTAGAAAATTGTCCTATAAATTACATAATATTATAGAAGGCAAACTGGAGGCATGAGTCACTTTTAGATAAATTTACTGTAAAGAAACCAGATCTAGTAACGGTCCCGGTCGATCTTCGGTCTCGGTCTAATGATATTTCAAATCAAATTAATTCAGGTTAAAATTACTCATGAAGAGATTGCACGATTACTTACTTACGTTTTCTCTTAATATAATTATACTGCCAATAATAATGGCTAGATTTTTGTTCATATTTAAAACCCGTGTGTATGTAGGTCCCTAAGTTATAAAATGGTGATTAAAAACAATATTGATTCACAATTCACATTGTTGCTTTTCATTCATATAATCCACCAGAAGATAACAAACATATCTCTCACAATGAACTTCGGACGTCAATCGGAACAAATGATTTAAAAAAAATTCCTTCAAATAAAGAACAATGGCAGCTGACCAGGCAATCTGGCGGCAATCTCGCGTACATTCGTAAAAATACTCTCAAAAGATAGGTCTCGGTCAAATTAAGAGAAAAGGTAATCACAGCATATTTTTATCGGTCTCCTGTCAACCTCAATGGAGCGTCAAAAGATCCATATAACACTGTATAATAAGATAGACAACTACGTCAGCCGTAATATCATTAAAAATATTTTAATTATTATAAAATCCAACATCTGTATTTAGCCTGCGGAGCCCGCACTTGCACAACCAATCATATTGCCTTATGATTTTGGCCGGCTTTTTCTTTAATGGCGCAATAATACTAGCAATCGCATACATACAAGCTAACATTGTGAAAAACAAAGGATGAAGCTGGACGAGTTTAAAGACTCGAGTGCCTTCATTTACACTTGGTCGTTTGACGAATGCAATAGGCAATCGAATTCGGGCGAACGACCATGTGTAATTGCGCCATGGACTAGGCAAAAATGAAACATTAATTACGAAGTTGAATAAAACGTTTATTTTAAGCAGCATAACATTATTATCTAGAAGAACTTCTTCAAATCACTAAGCGGCCGGCAGCGTGGGCATGCCATCATGATCGGTATTACCATATTCACCATAACATGCTCCTCACACATGCTAGCAGTAACTGTACTCTATGACATTGTCCTGGCCCGTATCATCTGTGCACTATTTGACTATGCATTTGTCGTCCACAAAACAAATAAGACTGGTAAACAAATAAAATACACAACTATTCACAACAAAACCCCACATCAAGATTTTAATTGATCAAGACAGAGAAGTGACAATTGACAGTTATGACATCTTCTGTTTTGATCTTAAATGACACAGCTTTGAATGTTGCCATTTAAAATAAAATCTCCAGAAAGACGTTACGTACGTACTCCACGTTTTTAATAACAGCAGTAATAATTTCTTTAATAGCATGATTATTGAGTAACATAAAACATGTTACGAATCGAATAAAAGGCTGGCTTAAAAGCAAAGAACTCATTTGCGTTTCCAAAGATAGGAGTCTTAATCAAAATGGCTCAGATATGATAGGACAAAACAGATAACCTATTGCAGCAATGTGAACGGCTTGTCTTGTAATACTAGGTAACAAACATCTCATGATACTACGAGCAAAATCCTGCTAATTAGTATTATTATAGAAATAGAAGTTCCATATTCTATTAAATATGGTAACTCCATTGCCTCCGTCACTGTTTCTACGTTTCGATATTGCAAATAATTGCGTTTAGATGATCAGACTTAGTAAAACATTTGTTTCTTATTTCTCGATTAATAAAAAAAAGATATTATATGGAAAGAAAAGCCTCTTAATTGCTTCATATAATGTACATATTTTCATTGATGAAAGCTTCTGAAATTAAGAGCAGTACAGCCGATCTTCTTTGGATTATGTTTCTTAAGACGTCCGAAGTCCAGGTAAGGTCTTCCTGATGCATACCTTTATCTACCTTTGCATCATTATGGGCCGAACAATGACCTAACACTTCATCATGGTGGCTTGTATGCGGTTTTCTGAAAGTAATTCACAGATATGACATTGGGGGCGCTAGTGGCGCGATTACGAAGCGGAAATGAAGGACATCTAGCAGCTGTTTTTGGAATACGTTCCATGAACAGCTGCTAGATGTCCTTCATTTCCGCGTGCACTCTCTCATAATGTATTTCGGACGTCTTAAGATTTTTTTTTGTAACTGTAATGGGAATCAATTGTGGTGCAGCCATGTTGAAATGAAAAGCAGTGTTTGATAAAAATGATCTTATATTGATGTTTCAATGATTTACAACAATACGATTGTATCCAAAAACGCTACAAACTAGAGGTATACTTAAGTTTAAATTAAATTATCACTGTTCGTTTCATATTCACATCTAAGTGAGATTCGATACAGTATTAGTACATTAATACACTAACAGCCGCAGTAATAGTTCCTACAGATAATAATACAATTGTTTAGTAATATAACATTATTAATAAAAATCGAATGGTTTCTGCTCGGCGGCCTGAAACTGCGGCTCAGAATAAATATGAAAGACTAAAGAGTAACAGTTCAACTGGTTACATGCAAGCTTTAAATTAATATGAGGGGAGGTTCTGATGTACAAGCATTGTAGTTGCGTAATACTTATACTCTGAGTATGTTACCCGTCAAATATCTATGTTCTGTGCTCAGTCTAAAGTCTCACCGAAGTCTAAGTGAATTGCAGCATGTGATTGAAGAGTATAAAACTATCTATAAACACAATTCAGCTAATCTATTTACAAGTTTAACAACATCGAAATATCAGGTGACATCTAAACATCTGTTCACCCACAAGCTGGCACTAACCGTGGGGTCGGTGTAGACGATATACCGACCTAGCACTGTCGAGCTACAGATACGTAAGTACTATAGAATCAAATTATTTAGATAAATAGAGACCGAAAAATATGTCTAATAATTCGCATGTTATAATATATGTTTTCTAGGCTTAAGTACAGAAATTTATCAATTTTCCGATCGAATGTTCATTGTGTCGTTTGTGAGTGGGGGTCAGGTAGCTCGTCAGGTAGGCGTAGCATGTCTTCCATGTGGTGCATGGCGATCGAGAGGCGAGCGGCGGCAGGCGGTGGGACTACCACACTTTGCACTTGTTGAGCGGGTTCATGGGCGAGCCGGCGGGGCACTTGAAGTCGTCAGCGAACTCTTCCATGTTGGACATGGGGCCGACGACGCGGAAGCGGCCGGGCGCGTGGAAGCCTGTGGTGATGCGCACCTTGATGGCCTCGTTCCGGTACACCGCGCACCAGGTGTTGGCGGCGCTCAACCAGAACAGCTGCGAACAACCAACAGGTGCACTTATCTAACCGCTGTTGCGTTGTGGTATCCATGATTGGCTTTTAGGTAATCTAGTGTTAACTAACAATTAGACAAAAACTGTTTGAAGGTTGATTTCAGTTTGCAGTTGTTACGTCAGTGATCTCTATTGGACTGAACTATCGATTACACAGTATTTTATCATTGTAGTTTTTGTTACAGCAAATTAATGTTACAAAGTGTTTGGGATGAGGTAAGATGTTAGATGGTGTACCTGTTTAGGTGTGTATTTCTCAAGTCCGGGCAGCCTTGCCTCGTCGCCGTGTCGTTGGATCCAAGCCTGGTACGCGTAGTAGGCTTCCTTGATGCCGCCGTTGTCCGCAATGTTCTCACCTTGGGTGTTCACTCCGTTCAGCTGGAAGAAATAAATAATTTATATCAGCAGTCTTGACAGTTCTAAGTGCTTGTGTAGGTACATAAACACCCCTAAAACTGCTGCCCTTTATTACTTCCTAGTGATTTTGTTGGGTATAAGTGCCGCAACAAATTCAGACTAATTAATTCAGACCATGGTGGGCAGTTTTAGGATTCCATAATTTTAAAATTCTAATACCTTGAGTCCAACTTCATCCACAGTGTAGTTAGAATACTGATCAATAATACATTTGGCTTTCTCTAGGTACTTCTGTTTGGTCATCTCCTGCCACCAGTCCACTAAGTTTCCGTTCCTGTCGAATTGACGACCCTGAAAACAATCATAACAGTTGTAAAGAAGCGAGAAAAAGGCAACATGGATGGATGTGGAATAACAAAAAATATACGTTCTTAATTAATTTCCTTTTTACATTGTATATCTACTAAAAAGTGGTCGATACTTGCCTGGTCATCGAATCCGTGGGTGATTTCGTGTCCAATGACAAATCCGATGGCTCCGTAGTTCATGTATGCGGGACGCTTGGCGGAGAAGAACGCACCTTGTAGGATGCCGGCGGGGAACTCTGAACAAAGATATGAATAGTTTAAATTTAGGATAATATTATGGTTTCCCGACAACAGTTTGATGACTGGCTAATATTTTTACAAGGGCATACAGTTCGTTCCGAATCCGAGCATGGAATCGTTTTGGTACGATGTTATGATGAATATTATTCGTGGCGCTGAAAATGCGTTGAATTCACAACTTCTGTCTCGTATCGCCATTCAAAGCCGTCAGTTGATATCTATATGTCGTGTGATTATAAAAGTTAACTTACGAATACTGTTTTCAATGGACGAGTAGAAGGCGTTGACGATAGCGGGGCGGCCGTGTGTTACCCAGTCAGTCTTGTTCACGGGCTCACGAAGTTTGCCGAACAAGTACTCGGTTCCGAACAGCGTCAGGTTTAGGACAGACTCCATCAGTTTCTCCGATGACATTTCCAACTAAAAGTATAGAATTCGTTAATCCATCGATAAAGACTTGGGATTTCACTGACCTAAATAAAATATTTGGTACTGTTTTACACAGTGTATTTCACACTCGTAATTTTTTTTTTTAATTTTTTTCTTATTTTGACTACACATGTTCTATGTACGGGGGTGATTGTTTTTTTTTAAATCTTAGCAAGAGGGCGCGATATTTTATGAATAAAATTAAATTGTGGTTATAAATAGAATATCATAAATAAACTATTTTAAAATACAATTGAAAAAAATAAAATTGAATATTAATTTTTATAATAAAGCTGTTTTGCGTTTTCATGCTTCTCCTTCATCCTGCGAATGCAAAGGTCGGAACAAAAGCAAATTAAAACATAGGATACTGATAAAAATTCATTTCGTTCTACTAGTTTACCTACCTCTTTGTAAGAGTATTGAAAACCGTATTTTGATACAATTATCAGCTCCACAAATTCGCCCACCTTTTCGGTGTGAATTCCGCCTTGGTTGCAATGACAAAGTTTGCCATTGTATCAAATTGTACTATCATAGTCTTTCAAAAACCGTTGTTTGAAACTCACCCCGTCGTAGAACTTGGTAAGTTTGTCATTGTCCAACATCTCAGCGGGGTAGGCGATATGCGAGGCCATAGAGTCTGCCTTTTCGAGCGCAGCCTGACGGGTCTTCTCGTCCATCCAGTCCACTTGCTGCAAAGTCTTGCGGAACTGATGCCTGAGGAATTATTCATTATTATTATTATTATTTTTCATTTATGTTTTATATTAGGTAAAAAAATGGTGTAGTAGGATATTTTTGGAGATAGGAGATTTAGCTATAAAATGTGTATTGCGGTACCTACATGTCAGTTGCATTATTTATTGCCTACATAAGTAGGTACATAATGAGAGGAGCTCGTGGCTAAATAATAACATCCGCTCGGGTCGATCTTAAGGTTAAGCCGCGCTTAGTCGTTACAGGTAGTCAATGGCCCGAAAGTCTGACAACCAGTCTTACCAAGGGGTATCGTATTATCCAGTGGGTTGTAGAGGTCAGATAGGCAGTCGTTCCATGTAAAATACTGGTATTCAGCTGCATACGGTTAGACTGGAAACCGACCCCAACATAGTTGAGAAAAGGCTAGGCAGATGATGATTAAGCAGGTACATAATACTAAATATCTGTGTTTTAACGACAGCTTTATCAAAGCCTACAAATGGACGGCTGGTTCTATAGGTAACTAAGTTTCTCAGCTCTATCTATTTTTACTTTTATTACAAACAAGAATCATTTTAAGGTGAGCATTTTCAAATGCCTTGTAGAATTCATAACGCTTATAGATTTATGATAACTAAAATAGTTTGATACTCTACCTGATATCGTTCACCATTTCCAATGCATTAGCTTTCGAGTTCTCATTGAAATATTTCCTAATGTAGAGGGCGCCCACAGCAATCGACATACTGAAATGAACATAACACTAGATTATTTTACAATCAGTTGGTTAGTTGGTTGGAATGTAATCTCGTTCTCGCGAGATTTCGTACATATTGTACGAGAACAGTCTCGAACAATTTTTGAACGAGATCTGTATCGAGATTAGAGATTCAGTTCAGTTTGCACATAAATGCCTATCGTGTATGATTCCTAAGAGTGTAGAGGCTGAACGAGCATTTTCGGCCGCAGGGTACTTACTTAAACTTACAAAATCAGGAGTCAGATGAAACCCTTGATACGCTGTGTTTTTTTAAGAAGCTATTTTCAAAACTAACTTTTCTAGTTAAAACACATCATGACAAAGAAATCATATGACTGACAAAGGATATTGGCAAAAATCACCCCATTAGCGGACTGACATGAAACATAATAAATACCAAGAAACGCATATATTTATCCGTCTATTTATCGTTTTTTGAAAAAAGTTTCTTTTTACGGCTGAAATATTTTATGGAGATTTAAATTGTGATTATAAATAGAATATCAAAAAAAAATATGATTATTTAAAAAATAATAATTTAGTTTTATGACTTTCATATTAGGATGTTAAGCGGCCATTCATACCTTTAAACTACATCATAGTTTCCTAGTAATTCAAGACAAAAATACTTTTCGTTTTAAGTATTTAGTTTATTTCATCTCTATTTTTTTTTTCTTTTTTGCTTACTAGCAGGCAAGTAGGCATGCAACCTGCAAGCAGGCATGAAACATGCAAGCAGGCATGAATCATGCAAACAGGCATGAAGCATGCAAGCAGGCATGCAGCATGCAAGCAAGTATGCAGCGTGCAAACAGGCATGCAACATGCAGCAAGCATTGTTTCTGTCACGGTTCAGGCGCTGCGGGGTTTGGTTGGCCTCACGCGAGCTTATCGTCGCAGATGGTTTTAACGATCACCATCGCAGCTTCAGCTTGCTGGCCGCGCGGCGGCGGGCCCTCAAACCACCAGCACCTCATGTCGCGGGCCGCCCTACCCCGCCGCGCCTACGCGGACTTAAATTACACTCTAGGGGTAGGGCAGATAAGACTGCGTGAAGTGGGTTTTGCAACGATTCGTTTCTGTCACTAAATTTTGTAGCACAACATATTGACTTTTTATGACACTATTTTAATTTAATATTGAAAATGCGACCAAGTAACCGGATAAATAAGGTCCCATTAAAATAGATGCACAAATAACACCGCTTTCAGTACGTCTAACCAAAGATATCCAAGCAAAAAAAACACATGATTAAAGTGATTTTATTTTGACCTAATGGCTATGTTAGAGTGAGATGGCATGAGTTGAACAATGAACACGGCGAGGGTGACGTAGTCACTTGCGCCTGCACATTTTGTAGGATCAGAATTATGAGATAACCAAGACATGGCTGCGTTTATGCATTGGGTAACCAAAACTTTTGTTAGCTGATTTTTTTTCTTGTAAGTATCTAATGCGCTTTCTTGTTTTTTTTTGCCATTGTTCTTATTTTGGTGGTCTGAATGATTTCGAAAAGTTTGTCCATCTATTTTAATGGGACCATATTTGTGACCAAATAATATTCCGTAAAATGTTGTTTCGGTGTGGTGAAAATATGACAAATAAATCATTTGGCAAATGAAAAAGTTCAAAAGAGGCTTTGGCCAACAGCAAAAAGTTATTTTGTAAATCGGCGAAATATAGTTCGGTAAAATAATACCTATGACACATGATACTTTGATGATCTAAAATATATCAAATAATGCATATAGCAAAATAGACGTCGGCCAATAGTTTCCGGTAAAATGAAATTCGAAAAAAAAAATATCGGAAGGTGATCGGTTCTATAAAAGAATAATGCTTTGGAAAATATTATTTTTATGTCTCAAAAGTCAAAATATAGAAGCTACACAGAACACCGATCTGCATAGCTTCTAAATGAGCGGGCGGGCTCGGGACAAGGAAAATGAATATTTATTCATTTTCCTTGTCCCGAGCCCGCCCGCTCATTTATCTACCTACATAAAATAATAATTTATTAACTAGTGCCTGGAAAAGACAGACTGATTTCCTGAAAAATTCCCCTATTTTCTATAATAGTTTCACAGTTTTTCTTTCTACCTAGAACAGTCTGCCTTTAAAATTCTGTAAGCTCCGCATAAATATTCTCAAAAACGTAATCCGTTAGGTTATGTATGTTGCTTAAAGCAACTTACTTAGCAACTTACGTTAAATAAATAAACTGAAAGCCTTATTTAATTTTACCTGCCTACCCATACATACACATGACTGAAAATTAACCGAAACATAAATTATGTTCGAATTTTGAATTAATGAGGACCTACTTCCTTTGTTTGTAGCTAACAGACTGTCAAATGCAAAGTAACTGCTGTGATTACTTAGTTTGCAATCTAACTTTCGTTATGAAAACCCGGGTGCAGCCCTCGATTTAACTTGGGAGTTTCGTAAAATTAAGCGTGAGCTAAAACGTCTGGCGATTCTCGCCACTCCACCCTTAAGCGAGTTACTCAAACAACTCACCTGACGCTGGTGGTATCAGCGCACTCCTTCCAACGGCTCTCCCTTTCCGTCTTGCCCGAGAGTGCCGTGACGTAGGCCAGCTGGCGCCTGCGCAGGTTGTCGGTCAGGTAGGACACCGACGCACCCGCTACACGCCACATCACGTAGTTAGCTTGGACACGCTTCGGGGTGCTTTCCAGAAGAAGCTTTGGTATAAACAAAATGTTTTTAATTTAGATAACATCCTAATCTTAAATGAGTCGCAAACCAATGGCACTCAAAATTAAAGTAACATGTTAAGTAGCAGTGTAGTATCATCCTACAGGGTGCAAGGCACGTCGCTTGTACCTAGCAGCAGCAGGGACTGCAGAAGCGCTGCTTCGGGTTTGATGATCAATGGCTTAAGTTTGACGATGATCCAAAGACGTTCAACTACATTGCGGCCGATCGTCCAGAATTCCAGATCGACCCAAAGTAGTGAAACATTTTACGTAGATGTGTGGAATTACAACATCTTGCCAAACGTCATGAATGGATTGTATGAGACATATGAGTGTTACGCCAGTGTGAACGTACAGTTCAATACGTGCCTATCACAAAAATAATAACAAATCAACAAGGTTTTTATGTAGGAATGTGAAAAGAACCTATAACAGTACAAGACAAAATAAAATAGGATAAGTACAAACCTCGAGATCCGAAATGTACTTGGGCACGCTGACGATGGTAACTTCCTCCAAGCCAATAGTCACATGAGGAGCAAGAAGACGGTTGATGTACTCCAACCATGGGATCCTGTCACAACATGTTACTATTAAACTAAGCACAACAGAGATGTAACCTCCAAGGGTATTTTAGAAGTTACTGGCATATTTTATTTTCGTGGCGCAATTACACTTAGGTAGTCATTTGTCCGAATTCGATTGCCTCTGGTATGAAACAACCAAGTGTACAAAAACAGGGTTGAGTACTCTAGTCTTCGGGCAATCTTGATCGATTTCATGGTTCGACTTCATTCAAACTATTCGTAGTGTTACTTTTTTGACGACAAGTGGGTACTAGCACTACTAACTAACTTTTTTCCCCGTTTTTCTACGATTTAAGGCTTACACTTCTTTGTGATTGCAAGACTTGGATAAATATCATCTACCTTACTCTTGTATACGGACCGTAATTATTACTGTCATTTTGGTAAAATCTGTGCCTTTACAAGAAACTTTTTGCGTACCAGATTACAAATTCTAACCATTACGATTTGAAACAATGGAAGACATGGTCAATATGGTCATGCAATAAGCGCAAATGCAACATATTTGAGATGCCGTGCATTCGAACTTTCTCCTACGCAACGATTCTGCTACGTTGTTATGTCTTAGCAAAGATTTAAAGAAATCAACAATCTATTAATAAAGGGATACGTACTTGGGGAACTTTTGCGTCAGCTCGGCAATAGTCATCGGGTTGTACAGGCTAGTGGCATTACGACGTTTTTCCAATGGCAAGGAAATCTGTAAAAGTTATGAACACTTTAGTAAATGATTCTTCGTTTTTTCCGTCATCTTTCGTCTAGGCTTGTTAAGGGCATTACATGGCTCAAATCACAAAAACAGCGTATGTTTAAAGAAATTTATTGATGAATCCCTTCGTGCGTTTTCCGTGTAAAAAATGTATGTTATAGTTAAGGTTATCACAAATAAGTTGTATTGTTTAAAATTTTAATAAACCTTCTCATTTTTTTTTTTGTTTATCATAGAAAATAGGTCCTTTTTCAACCTTAATATTGTAAATTATCTCTGTAATGGCTGAATAGATGGGCATGAATTTTTTAACAAAAAATACGTAATGATATACTTAACAATCTGTATTGTTTTTTTTCTCTTATTTCATTTAATATTTTTAAATAATAAAAAAAAACCCCGAAATTTTGCGAGAAGTGCGGGGCAAGCCCTGTGACGCATACTCGGGACCGCGATACGTCAGTGTCACAGAGTACTTTTATATACAACATGGTATAATAATATACTTCGCCGTATATTATTATACCATGTATACAATAGGTAGTCAGTGTCTTGACGACTCTTGTGACGGGTGGACTGCATGCATGTTATTTTTTCCAAATAAAATTCAAAACTGCACGTTTTTAATGATTTCTTAATGAAATAATATTGTAAATAGTACCTACAGTTATAAATATTTCGTAAAATAAGAATAGAAAATAAGTTTATCAATTATATTTAAAGTAGTTTGTAATTTCGTTTTGTTGTTTGAACCTATCACAGAGTAAGCCTGACAGCTATGCTAAAATGTCTGTTTGTAATATCAAAATAACAGCTTTTTACTGAAGGCATATAAAAATATAAACGGCACTTATAATAAAAACACATTTTTTTAAATCTCGTCTGTCCTTCTGTTTGTTCCGGCTAATTTCCGAAACGGCTGGACCGATTTTGACGGGACTTTTAATGGCAGATAGCTGATGTTATAAGGTCTAACACAACAAGGAATTTGATGGACCTTTGAGTAAAAGGGCTTTATCTAGTTTAGATTTCATGGTTTTTCTTTCATTTAATTTGTCATGTTTGTTAGAGAGATTTGTTCCATAAATGATCGATTCATGTCATAAAAGTACAGAATGTTATTTTTCGAATTTTAATCGGTTCGTTCCCGAGTGTGGCAAGCGAATTTTCGAAAATCTTTGAATACAGATTTGTTTCTTTTAAAAAATTAAGGAATATTTCCTTCGAGTAAAATTTGCTATCCTATATTGCGGTATTTAGAGTACTTTCCCTCCAGGTGAGGTTGTCAAATTCCATCCTGTATAATTATTACAGGCAAATCCGTGTGGTCCCGGAATTAAAGAATACGACCAACCCCATCCTCAGCCCGTAGGTCTCATAAAAGGCGACTAAGGGAACATACGACCTACAACGAGGAGACAAGACAGCTCTATGATACACTGGATAGTCCAGCAGGCCAAAAACACCTTTACAGGCTTGCTAGAGCTAGAGAGGGAAAGGCGAAGGATGTTTGTCAGGTTAAATGCGTAAAAGACGAAACTGGAATGGTTATTTCGGATAGTGAGAAAATTAGGGACAGGTGGAAGGGTTACTTTAAAAGACTGATGGATGAGGAGAATGACTGGACTGGTGTGCTTGAAAATAAACCAGCAAATGAGGGACTAGTGAGAAAGGTTAGTTCAAATAAAAAGTGAGAAAGGTTGGTTTCCATTTACTGCAATCCCCACGATTGCAGTAAATGGAATGAAGAATGGTAAGGCATTATCACCGGACAGAATACCGGTTGAAGTATGGAAGTTATTTTGGATGGACGTGGTTAGCTTTATTCTCGAGTAAACTGTTGCCGGAAGAAGCGATTCCTGACGAATGGTGTAACAGTTAGCTGGTGCCCATTTTTAAAAACAAAGGTGAAATGGTGGTGTGCAACAATTATTGAGGAAAAGAGCTAATGTCACATAGTATGAAAGGAGCTCGTGGCTAAATAATAACAGCCACTCGGATCGATCTTTAGGTTAAGCCGTGCTTACCTAGGTTGGTCTGTGGATAGGTGACCATCCATTACATAGCGAGTCTCCTTCGTGCCTCGGAAAGCACGTTAAGCTGTTGGTCCCGGCTGTCATTTGTAGATCTTTGACAGTCGTTACAGGTAGTCAGTGGCCCAAAAAGTCTGAGTCTTACCAAGGTGTATCGTATTACCTAGTACTAACTGGGTTGTAGAAGTCAGATAGGCAGTCGCATGTAAAATACTTGGATTCAGCTGCATCCGGTTAGACTGAAAGCTGACCGGAGCGGCTAGGCAGATGATGATGTCACATATTATGAAAGTTTCGCAGAACTGTTTCGGTTTTATGCCTGGTCGGGGACAGACGGATGCCATTTTCGCTATCTGCCAGCTGTGCGAGAAATAGAGACGTGCACATAAAAAATTGCACAAGGTGTTTGTCAACCTCGAAAAAGCATACGACCGGGTACCCCGTGAGGTTTTGTGGATGGCTCTTAAGAAGAAAGGTGTGCCTGGGAAGTATGTGCAGTTGATCCTTGCGATGTACAGTCGATGCAGTCTCCAAGTTATTCCGGTCTACAACGCTACCAGCAGCTGTGGCTGTCGGCTTGCACCAAGGGTCGGCTCTCATCCCTTTTTTGTTTTTTTTTTCGTATTGGAAATCATCAAATGAGCGGCTCCTCCCCGCTCTGGGCGGAAGTGGAAGGAAGTGTCAGACTTCTACTGACAAAAACCCATCCATTTTCCTTCTTTGCCCTTTGTGTTCCAGGGTATCTCTTTCGAACAGTCCCGCAGCCTTGGCAGGCATCGGCCTTTGCGGACCCCTTCATTGTTGCTGACATCTCTTTGAGGCGCGCGTGGAATACGAACGCGCCGTCGACACGGCCTGTCGTCATAAGACGACCGGACGGCGATCTAGCCCAATACTCACCGTCCACAGGCCCGCGCCTATGGTGGCCGGGAGCCACCACGTGACCGCCGACGCCGGAGCGTCTCCTGCGGCGGCTGGGACGTGAGGCTCTCTCCCTCGCACATCCCGCCACCTCCTTCGCTAGCATGACTGCTTCGCAGGAGGTGACGGCTTCCCACTCTCTCTCGCTCCGAACCATGGCTTG
Organism: Noctua janthe; assembly: GCA_910589295.1. Classification (NCBI taxonomy): domain Eukaryota; kingdom Metazoa; phylum Arthropoda; class Insecta; order Lepidoptera; family Noctuidae; genus Noctua; species Noctua janthe. The sequence goes on from OU342552.1 coordinate 13,958,221, forward strand.
AACCAGGGCCGGACGCGAGAGATCGCCGCCGCCAATCTCTCATCCCTTACCTCTTCCTCCCTTACCTCTTCCTGGCAACCTGGTGTATGCTGTTCGCCGATGACGTTGTGCTGGTTGCTGAGAGCGGCCAGATTGGAGGTGTATTGGCAAAGACTGGAGTGGAGAGGGAAGACGTTGGTCTGAAATTGAGTAGAACCAAAACGGAATACTTGTTTTGCGATGTCGTCGGTCACTCCAGTCTAGTGCCTATGACTCTTTCCGGAACGCCCATACCGATCTGCTTCGACTTCCGGTACCTCGGATCGTTGTCCAAGGGGATGGCGAAGTAGACCGGGAAGTAACGCACCGGATCAACTCAGGATGGATGATATAACGACAGGTCACTCGAACAGCAACTTGCGACCCACGGATGCCTCTTAAGTTAAAGGGGAAAGTATACAAGTCCGTGATTACACCTGTACTGTATGGATCAGAATACTGGGCTGTGAAAAAGATGGATGAAAAACGATTGCACGTAGCGAAGATGAGAATGTGTGCGATGCTTACTTCAAGAAAGTCTACATGCACCATTAACACCAACACCAATTCCAATAAACGACCTACCGACCTGTTCAAGATATTTGAATTTGAAATGACTTTTTACGGAAATTAAAAATTTTATATTTTTTGTGAATGGAAACATTTTGTACTTATCAGAGCATGGCAACATTGCTATATTTTATTTATTCCACTCATCATCAGACATCCAACTTTATTTCTACACGATGTAATACGCAGTCAAGTTAAATTAGCTGGCGATACCCATCATGCATGTGAAGTTTCGCTATCAAAATTTGAAACCTATAAGGTGAAAAACCCAATCATAAAGGTCATAATCAGACCTTCAGAATGTGAAATGTAGAAGCACCCGTGCTCAATTAGATAAAAGTTGAAAGTTACGTCATTCTAACTATTTCTGTTACTGAGAACCGATAAGCACTTACCTGGTCATCATCAGACTTTCAGAATGTATCAAGTAGGGCTACCCGTGCTCAATAAAATAACTGATGAAAGCTAGGTCATTAGTCAAACTGTATAATTTATAAATTATAAAATATATTATAAAATAAATATAAATTAAAAATTACATTTATTTTGAGATAAATCTCAAAATAAATTTGCCTCTCAGAAAACGAATAAATTAGGCAAAAACGATGACAACACTGCGACGCATCTGTGTTCTTGCTTAATCTTTATTGTAGTAATGGTCGTTTGCCGGTAGGGGCGCCAAATAAACAAAAACCAGTACAGAGGTCCATCAAGGTCATCGAGCAATGTAATGCCCTTAACTAGCTGTGGTACACGAACGGAAACATCCGCAACACCTTACGATTGACTTCTTCACCAAGATGCCGTCAATCGCATGCCGCAAATAGGTGAAATGCGACAATATCTCGAGACCTTCGAGGGTACCCTTCGACTGGACGACTATTACGGTTTCATTGAATGTTGTAGAAAAAAGTTTCGAAACTCATTAAAATTCTTCCACTAATTCACACAATGATCGTTAGATTTTTTCAGATGGATTTATGCAAAACATCCAGCCGATGCGCGATGGCTGTTACGAAAGTCGTTTTTGTAACACTTACGTTGGCAAGTTTCATTTCGAACTGCAGCGACTCCTTGAGGTCCACCTCGGCACGGTGGCGGTCTGCTCCCAGTAGAGTAGCGATGTCAACCATGTATTCATAGTAGGCTTGCACGAGCTTATCACTAAACCCACGGTTCAGGTACTCGCGGCTCAGACCTAGAGACGCCTGGTCCAGCTGTTAGAAAACATTCACTTAGCACTTGAATTACTTACATAAACACAGTCATTGAGCACATTCGCGTGATAAACGACAATTCGCTAAGCAAAAATCAAGTCGCTGTAAATTGGTTGTCATTATTACATAACTTTAAACGAGCGAGCCCATTACAGTTCTTATGCGATTACACATGACAAGCAATCACAATAAATGATCCTACTCCAATTGCAAGGTCGGCCGACCGGATCAAAATTATCTAAAACCAGGAATACAAAACTGATTCGTTATTATTCTTACATCGATGATGCGCTTGGTGGAGTTCTTTACATCAACGCTGATGGAGAAATCGAGGAAGTAATCCACGGAGTAACCAGCATCTCTGAAGTTGTAGACTGACTTTTCCCAGGAGAAGGACTTCTCATCCCATGCATCACCGTCGAGCACAGGCCAGCCGCCAAGCCTCCTCAGCATATCGAGGAGTGGCGACACGCCGCGGGACTCGATGGCAGCTAGTCAGATCAGGCACAGACATAGATTAGAGAAATAATAAAACGAGTAAAAATACGGCATTTTTAATTCGTAAGACACAATTTTTAATGGCAAACAAAGAGACAGCTAGACATGATAGTAAGTGGTCATCTGTGGATATCTCTAATAACAGAAGATTTGCAGGTAAGGCGTAAAATATTTCAGATTGAAACTGTGTGTCCTATGTCCAAGGATTCATTCAGAGCAAAAATATTTAAAATATGTAGTTATATTGGCGGCACAAATACTGAACTAAAACACAAAAAATTTCGCGTGTCCCGGTTAACAGAGCGACGATCACTGGTGTACATTCACTTAGTATGCCATACGTATACAAGTCGCAGTCAAAATGTTTGTTACCCTTGTTTGGAATCATTCTGTTCGTCCAGTTCCAGAAGGTTCCAGTTCAATCGTTCATCACTTACGTCACCGATTGTGCAAATAGCGGAAGCAACATCATTTAGTTCACTTTCACCCTCGTTTTATTCCACAATAGGATGAAGTCACAGTTAAATAATAATTGTCGTAATTAAGTTCATTATATCCTGCGCTAGGTTCAAAAACGCAAGGTACCAAGCTATTACGCTCGCCTCAGTACACTGAGTTAATATGTATAATACCAAAATATATTTTTTTACTGATTAATGCTCTTTTCAAGACCACGCCTAATTTGTATTTTTATCTTTCTTTCTTACTGCCTGTATAAAAATACATTTAAAATACATATCGCAGGTATATTTAGGTTAGGTGAAAGATCTCCGCAAATCTTTCACCAAATTCTGTTCACAATTTATACAAATATAAATCCATAAAAAGTTCCGTAAGCTTTTATATTGGAAAAATTATTTCTTAAACACTACTTTAGAAGCATTATATTCAAAATGTTATAACAATCGACCAACCCTCCAACTGTTTACCGACATTGAATTAAGTTTGTTTACTCTGCCTTCCAATTTGCGGTTATCTTGTTGGAGCCCGAAGTTTAGAAAAGTTAATAGCAATTATTTTAAAACAATCTCGCGGAAGTTTTAAATTAAAATGAATTAAGAATCTATAGCAGGTATCTAGTTGTAAGGTGTGCGTAAAGAAAATCAAGTCATACGATGTGATGGACGTGAAATATAATTAAAACTTGAGTCACTGAGTGCAGCTGGCACTGCATTGTCTGTTCTGTTACGTTGTTGTCTGAAATTACCTGTTGTGATTACACGGCGCTATTGTATTACTTGTGACGTGATTGTGCCAAATTATACTAGTTAATGCTCACGTTACGGTTTATTTACTAATTTGCTTGTGTAAATGAACGTGTGTCACAAATTAGTAGATAAGTATATCTAGTAGTCTTCACAACTAAACTGTGGGAAACGTAAAATTCTTAAAAACCCAGACAACAGCTACCTTACCTCACCTAAGTATAAAATTCTCACGACTATACTATTATTACACCGCATTGTAATTGTCCAGCTGCAGGGCAAAGGCCTCTTCTCATACGTCAATGCCGCACTGTCTTAGAAATGCATAATAGTAAAATATTGACTTTCAAATTAGTATCTAGGTGCTTAGATGTGTATTTAAGGACCTAGATAATAATTCTAATAATAATGGCTGTGTTTTGGGCTAAACATGTTTAAACTTTTTGCCGTCGATGCGCTAAGAAGAATATGTATTCAAAGAATCTCTTTGTTATTTGTCAGGTTTAAACAGTAACCACGTGCTGTATACGGTGGTATCGCCAGTCCATCGAAATGACCAAGAATCTTAAAAAACCAGCATGTATGTAAAGTAACACTTACTTCGGTTCATGCAAGCCTGGTACAGGGTCTTGGCAAGGGCAAATGGCTTAGGCTCGTTCTCAATGATGGGCTCGTCCAATAAGGCTCGGATCTGTTCCTGCAGCTGGTCCGTTATTATGGAGAAGGTGTTCACCGACGTCTTATCGTCAGGTATTCGGGTGCTCTTCACGAAGGACCCGCAAGCGAAGTCGTAGAAGTCGTCGCAAGGGTCCACCTTTTCATCCATATTCAACAGGAGTTTGGAAGCTACAACAAAACAATAAAGAAAACATGAAGAGCTTGCCGATTCTTGAAAAATCCAACTATTTATTGTTACATGTTTTGTATAGCCAATCCAAAGCTTTCCTTTTAGATTGTTGTGGGTCAGGAACACTAAATTTATAAGATTCTAGCCTTGGCGCTCGAAATTTTTGATACAAAAGTAGTTCTGAAACTGAATTGTATTAGTTTCTTAACCTCATAATATAAACTTTATGAATTTCTCAAACACTGCTTTATTAATAACGTTCATCAATTAACAAATAAGTTTGTAAATGTTTCTTATTTATGATGTTTACGTGCATAAAATAACAGAAAAAGCACAAAAAATGTTGCTGAAGGATTTCTCATGAAACGCTGAACGTCTGAAACGCGACTTAAAAGGAAAAGTTCTGCAAGTCTTTCTGTCACCAGGTTCTTTAAAGCAGCACTTGGCGTAACTTTTGAGCACACAATGCATAATCTAGATAAAATGTTGAAACTACTGGTACACCGGTCACCTTTCTGGGTTAGTGGTGCTGGCATTAATATGGCACGTCAGGTCCACTTCGAAGAGGTCGTTGAGTGTCCTCTATAAATCAAAAGTTTTTCTGAAACCAACTTACTGCACTTAGCGTAGAGTTTACAATCTATGTAGTCGTACCTGTATGGATACATCCGGGGCTGTTGCATAACTCAACATCTGCCGGAGCTCCCTTCACGACCACAGCCGGCGGGATCGACGAAGAAATTCTCAGTTCACTAGTCTGGGGTATGTCTAAAATGCAAATAAAACATGCTTAATGAACGGATGATAGGGAAAACAAACGATGATCTAATACGTAAACATAAATACGAGTACACGGAAAATATCAGGTCACATTGAATTGCATTGGAAATTAAATTGTTTTTTTTTATTTTTTATTTGGTGTGGTGCAAACCTATTCATGCTCAGGGCCATCTTTAAGCAATTGGAGGCAAGATGCAAGAGCGAGCAAACTTTTGACAACCACTAGCTATGACACTGATGGGAATTTGGGGCCCCTAGGAGCGTAGGGCCCTCGAAACTTACCCAGAGTGCCCAATGGACAAAGATGACCCTGTTCATGCTTAGTAAAAGCATAGATGATGGTACAGGAAATAATATGGCTAAAGAAACACCAAATTTCCACTTACAAATGTTTTACTGCGATAAAATAGGGTAGTAATAAAACCTCCGACAAAAAATGAGCATACTCAAAATATGAAATTTACTAAAAACGTAAATATACATTTACGGACAGAGAAACGACAGAATAAAATACTGAAAATTCCGAAAATGAATGCAGCATTTGCCGATTTAATATTTTTCCACCATTAATCTTTACTTTAAAATGATATAAAACAGGAATAAAATCAACGTCAAGATAACACCACTCAACAATAACTAACACTCATTCGAAAGAGCAGTCCTTCGATTAATAAATATTCGAACAATCGTTCAGTCGACTTTCCATTAATCGAACATATGACTCTCGAAGTTAAGTTACGGACCCGGTCTTAGTTCGTTCGCTTCGCTCGCTCTCAAGACCCCGCCACCCCCTTCGAACCTAACCTGTACGGAGTACACGGAAAACTAGAGTGTTATGGCTGTTTTAATGGCTGAATGTGTAATGCTGTCGAAAGCTTTGGAGTAGTCGACAAAAGCCAGATGAAGTGGGAGTTTGTACTCTTGGTATTTTTCAATTATTTTTGGTTGACTGTATGTAGGTGGTCTGTAGTAGAAAGACCAGGGCGGAAGCCTGCTTGTTCAGGAGGTCATCTAATTAACTGGACAAACGATTTTCTGTAATTTTAAGAAAGTTTTCTAGATGTGTGATATTCCGACTCCTAAGTCCTAGGCAAGCACGGCTTAACCTAAAGATCGACCCGAGTGGCTGTTATTATTTAGCCACGAGCTCCTCCCGTTACATATGAGGATAACGTAATAGAATTAACTGAGTATACTGCACAATACAGGAGCTCGTGGCTAAATACTAACAGCCGCTCGGATCGATCTTTAGGTTAAGCCGTGCTTGCCTAGTCTGTCGGATTGTTCCGGCTAATTTCCGAAACGGCTGGACTGATTTTGACGTTACTTTGGTAGATAGCTAATGTTATAAGGAGTACTAAGGAGTCTTAAGCTACTTTTATTTTAGAAATAGTTGACAAAATCCGATTTAAATAGAGAAGTAATATTTTCAATAACTTCACGCGGACCAGGGTCGCGGACAACAGCTAGTCGCAAATAAGCGTGTGGCTTTTCATTTACCCTTGAGGATTTTACAAAAACATAAACACTGGTATATCGTAAGTATTGTTGCAACAAATACTTTTGGGACGACCCTAAAAACAAAGTGTTTGTTTAAGGGCCGATTCACATCGCGATGCGATGCAGCGCGATATGCTTGAAGAAGGCAACTGTTCACAGAAACCGTGCTTTGTAAAACTAGGCTGTAATAAGCCGCCAAGTTAGCGTTAGCGGTCAGGGGCGCGCTTATAACTGAAAGCTGCTGTAATTGAAAGGTAAATAATAAAAAAAAATGAAAATAAGTTAATTTCTGACGCATAAAAAGTACGCGTAGCGTCGCGTTACAGTGTACACTGACCCTTATCACCTTTCAGATAATTATGCTTGTTGTTATTGACCGAATTTCGTGTTTTGAACTTGGCCTCGTCGCCATTTTTAAAAGCACTGTACTTTCCTGTGCAGAAATATTAAGTCAGGTCATCATGGAATTTTATTAAACCGAGCGACTTTACTGACTTGTGTTTGCATTATTTGCGCATTGTAGCATTGTTTGCAAAAATACTAGAAAAAACGTTGCTAAGAGTAACGGAATATATCTTTAGTTTTCATGTCGGTACTGATTGTTTTATAGTCTTTATTGTTTGATAAATAACAAACTGCTCATAGTTAATTGTATGGTAAATCCGTAAGAAATCTTTAATAAATAACTCCGTGATCCGACGGTTAGGCACTGGTCGTCGGTAGTTACCTCCTTAGGTATTTATGGTAGTTTCCTTAAAAAGAACCTACGTGCTTTGATTATCTTTATGCTTTAACTGTGTTTGATTTTCCGGTATTGTTGTTTGCTGATTCATCTACTTCCTTTGAAGCTCTTTTTGAATCACTTCACTTTTTGTATCAAACAGACATTGGACATTGGATGACTACTCTTTTTGTCTGTGTGCATACCTAACTATACAATATTAGTCTTGAGTTGACTCAATAATTGTGAGAACGTAATTGTTTTCTTACGTTATTTCAGCTAAATTTACGATTAGTTCTTGGATAGCTATGACCAGGCCATGGATTTATGACATTTGAAACATAAATTCGAGTCAACTTATAAAGTAGCTATGGGTCACAAAAATGTGAACCATTAAGGATGAAATTGAATGCACCGGGCACTGTTGCAGACGTTAACAAAAACTTGCCATGATCGATATTTTTGTCATTATAAAGTTCTATTGTTGGTATTTCTCAATCGAACTTGCCCAATTTTGTGTGAAAACTGACCTCTGTATTGTAATATTGTTATTATTAATCGTGTAATGTTAGCGACACGAGTGCGTGCGCCCGAGCGTGGCTGTGTCGACACACGACGTGATCTAGCCTACCTTTAGTTTGGTAACCGTCACCCGTGGTCGTTTCAGAGCATTTTCCAACGTTCTCTTGCGTTAACGTTACGGTTATTTCTCTAATATAGTCTTTGAATTGATTTCTAAAAGTTTCCTCAAGATAAATCTGGCGCAGTGTTGTGCGAATCGAATCACGTCGCCTTCCTATCCACTTCCGTACTTCCGCGCCGCGTCATCGACATTTACTTGTATGCGGCATAAAATATTAAATAAGACGTAGTTTTGCCTGTGTGTCACATTTAAAATAATGAATTGCGTACACTCGACGGGATAACCACCAATTAAAATTCGGTTAATATCGTGACCTGCCCCGTTTATCTAACTATTGAATAACAATGGATTGAAACTTCTTTTAAAATAACTATAATCAGTACAAAATGTGTAATATCGTAAATTTTAATGTCGTTGTTGTTAACGCTGTTTTACCATTTCCACTTGTATGTTGTCCATCTTGTTTTTGTTTTATTAAAAAAAGATATTGTTCGCCTATATTTAAATCAAGAATGTTAATTGTATAGTGTTATCGCTGTCTCCATAATAAGTAACAAAATACATTAGTTTGGCTTCGGATATGTTGAAGAATTTCAAATACTTATTTTTATTATATTATAGATTTCAACGAAAAACAAGGCAGCGACCTGACGGTTTGATTTTATTTGGAGCCGGATATTTGACAAAAAAGGTCGAGAAATAACGAACAGCGAACAGCAACTGTATTGGTATAGATCGAAGCAATTCTACTGATACGAATTCATACGTACGAACGATTGAAATACTTTAAAAAGGACATAGCATACATAACGTTGTTATTCTCTGAAAATCATGCAAGTATTAGTAAGTCAAAGAATTATAAAAAGTCTGACTAGTCATAACTAAGGTCGCAAAAAAAGTGCACCACCACAGGAAAAGTCGACAAAAAATTCTATAATTATTTGAAAATTTACCTTGATGACAGTAAGGTCGAATGAATTCGTTGAACGGCCTTTCGTCACAGTACTTGTGTCCATTTGAAAAGGAACAAAGGGACTGAATAACTGAACACACAATTTTCTCTAATTACTCATTCCGTCGACATCCGAACTGAAAAACAATTACAATCCATGCAATTGTTTTGTTGGACCTGTCATAGACATGTCATGTGTGTCAATCATAAAAGAGTGAATCATTGAAAGAACACTCCATCAAATAGCGTATCTTGGAATGTTTCATTACAGGCGAATGCTTCCGGTGAGAGAATACAGCAATTCCTAGGAGTTTTATTTTATGATTTTTGAAGTTTTTATATTAACCAACGTTTAGTTACTGTAATTACTTAAATTTTAATTCAATTTCAGTTTCTAATAATGCTATTCTCGTTGTAGCAAGTATTTACCGATTTATCTAAAGATCACATCTACTTTTAAGCATGATTCACAAAAATGGCGAATATAATTTAGATAATTTTATTGCAGCAAAATAAAATAATAATCGAGAACGATATAAAATGAATAATAACATGGAAACAAATAAATTGTATGTGTCACTTAGCAGCGCACCTACATCTCGTTTTACCATCGAGTGGTGAGATCTCAGCATATTTCAATCATCGATCGACTTACCTGATGTGCTGTTCAAATCGGCATCACCGTATACCTGTCCCCAAGGGCATGTCCCATGATGAAGGCCTCAGCTACTTTTATCCAGCTGCTACCAGCCACCCTGGGAAGACTATCGCTCCACCTTCCTTGAAGGCGTTCTACCCTAAGTCTACTATTCCGCTGTCTCCACCCTGCTGGTCTACTTGTCATTGGCGTGCTTACCGTTGATGTCAGGGGATGGTCGGACGAGAAGCGTGGCGATGAATGCAGCAAAGAAGGCGATGGCAAGAACTGATGTCACGCCAGCCGCCAGTATCAGCCGCTTCTCCATCTTCGTCCTCTGACCCCAAAACGAAGGCCTGAAAACAATTGACTGTTAGTAGTTATACTTAACAAGATAAAAGTAAGTTTGCTACTTTCAGAAAAGGGCCTTCTGTCTGTAGACGTACTTCCTTAAAGAATCTGCTTAGACTGAAGCCACGGTCAGCTCGCCAGAGATCTTATCGTACGTACCACAGTGCAAGTCCTCGTGGCTCCCAAAGTACTTTGAGCGAGGACATGTTCAATATTCTGCGTGGCCAATCCAAAGGTTGCAAATTTATGGCGAATCTAACGTTGATCAGTCACTGGAGATTATTCTGTTTAGTTACCGTCGAACTTGAACTATGCCGGAATTAAGACTGTAATACTGACCGTATAACTCCGTATTACGTACCTACTTACTTATATTACGGATATATAGCGTGTTTCCAATCTAAACTTAATAAAAGTTAGCGTGCTCGTAAGTGAATGGTAGATTATTTAGATTAAAAGCTTTTATATCAAATAATTGTAGCTAAGTTCCTAAGTTGTTATATAAAGTAGGTATTAAAGGTTCCAAGGTTACAGTTACAGTATTTTATCAGAACTTTATGCTAAACCAGAATACCTAGGTAATGGTGTTTAGCCAAGTGCAAAAATATCAAAATATTTACTTGTTTCACTAATCCTTTTTGTTGACTATCCAGCCTAAAATTGGAAAAGATTTTATTGCTTAAATTAACCAAAATCGTGTAAAAAATGGAAACAAAAAAAATGAGAATGGTTGTTCTTTGAGGGAGAAAATTGCCTCCAAATTTTCAATTTGTTTTGGTAACCCAATTTTCGTGTAACCGTAATTTTCCTTGGTGCTAAACGAAAAGAAGTCTCTGGGGATCCCACTTGAACCTTTCTTGTGATCTTATGGGGATTTAAAGAAAACTCTTTTAAGTCTTGGCCGCAAAGAGGCTTATACATTTTTAGAAGGAAAAACGTCTTTCTTAACAAGTTTTGTTTTTCTTGTTAGCCGCTACCGTTTTGTATTGATACTAAAAGGGCAACTAAGATAATAAATATGCCCATTAAATAAGGAGCGTCAGTTTCTAGTATATTTCTAAACAACTAGAAGATTTTATGTTTGATATACTGGTATCAAACATAAAATCTTCTACATCTTTGGAAGCTAAACAAAAAGAATCCTGAGAATTCTGTTGCAATTACACGTGTCATGAAATAGTCCCACACCTACAGATACCTCAAAGCTGTGTAAGGGAGAAATGTACGTAATGAAGAAACTTATGTAGGTCAAAATTAAATTTGTTGAGGCTTAATTAGTTGTAGCAATGGCGGCTTGACGTATGATCAGGAGCAACCCTCGCTGACCTTTAGGAACCCTCACCTGAATAGCCATGAAATTATACCAATCACTACACTAGTAGGGAAACTCTTTACCTTATAAATTACAATCCAACTAACTAGCTAATAAGGCAGTTAAATAAAAGTTTAGTTCATCATCTGCTTAGCGTTTTTCCCAAATATGTTGGAGTCGGCTTCCAGTCTAACCGGATACAGCTGAATACCAGTATTTTACATAGAGCGACCTGCCTACCCGACCTCCACAACTCAGCACTACTTTCAGAGGCACAGAGGAAACTCCGTAAGTAATGGGTCACCACGGACCAACCTAGGCAAGCGCGGCTTAACCTGACGATCGACCCGAGCAGCTGTAATTCTTGTACCACGAGCTCCTCAGTTGAAAAAAAGTTTAAGTAATAAATACAAAATATATTTTTTGATAATATGTGGAACATCACCATTTTGCACACAAATAAAAGGAACTTAAATTATGTAGTTAATTAATTTTTGAACACGGTTCCGGTTGCGGTTAAAAATATGTAATTTACTTTCCTTTCTAATTCGGATTTGTAGGAAACCCCAATATGTTATTATTTACTTTAATTCTATTAAAACATAATACAATTGCTGATTTAGGAAATATATTTATCGTCCTCTGAATTTCAGGAACCAGCGATGTTTTCATTACGACGGTATCTCGAATATCTTTTGACTTGATTAAGTCAGTACTCAGCAAGTGCTACCAAGCGGAAATGTTTTAAAAATCGCAGATTTTTTGTAAAAATTTCATTTAATGTAATTTCACTCCTGTTCTTTACAAAATGTTTTGAGATGTTTTGGCCAAAATCGTTATGTCAAGTAGAAGCACCTCAAAGGAACTTACACATAAATAATTATTCTGGACTAAACCTTGATCCTTATACAACATTATTTTTAGTATATGCGATACCTAAATAATTATAGTTTTTTTTCAGAATAAGTAACTGAATCGATTGCAATATTTTTTAAACCATGTTATATTTTGTCTCAAAAATATTAAAAAAAGTCTACAAGTTGGACAACGAGCGACACTAAGTACCTATCGCAATCATTTAGGTACCTACTGCCAAATTATTATTATCAATGAGCTCAAGTCGACGCTGGAGGAGCGCGCGCGGCGGCGCCGCGTGGTGACCACGTTTTTGTGCGGGAAAACCAGGTTTTTACATATAAAAACTAGACACGTGTTTCAGGTTTTGCATAAAATATACTAAAACTAATGTTGTATACAAGGCGAAAGAAATAAATGAAAAAAATGCGATAAGGCCAATATTTTTAAAGTAACTTTAATTGGATTACCTTAGTTATAACGCTTGACATTCTACAATATTTTCATTATATTAGATTACCTACGGAGTCACCGGTAACTCTCAACGATATAACTAGTTTAAACACCCTTCTAGAATTAGCTAGTGCTAATTTTAACACTCTTCCTTCCAATGCATCAAACTTCCAGCTTGATTAAGTACTCTGTATAATTAAAACTTAACTAAGCCGGCAAATAAGTGCTTGTGTTTAAAAAAAAACATATATTTACGTTAATAAAGAAAATTGTAACACTGAGTGTCTTTAATTTGATTTTATTATTCCATAGACAAATAATAATATCACATTAAACTCGCGAAATGAAAACATTAAACACTTTCCAATTCCTATGTTATGAATACATGTTACCTTTTCAGATTATACTATCAATATAATATTATACACAGTGTAAGACTTGCAAGCAAAAATAGTTTAAAATGCATAACATTTTCAAGCCACGAGGTTTATTTATATTAAATACACGATGGACGTCTTTAATTTGATATTATAATTCCATAGACAAATAATAAAATCACATTAAAGCCATGTACTGCTGTGTACCTTTTAATTTCCGTCTTTCCAAGCATTTTTTTTATTCCAACACACTACCCTACTGAAGATTAAATAAATTTCGAAAATATAAGTTTATAATGGCATTACTTTAGCGGACTTGAGCTCATAGCGGACTGTCGGAAAACCACTCGTACGCTAAAAACACAATCCAATCACCACAATACCGCTTTGTTTTATTGCAATAAAAACGATTGCATTTCCAATCGCCAGGATTCTATTGATTTGAGTGACACCCCTTTTCACAACAAAGGCCACGAGACAAAAATTAACAATAACAAAGGTGTAAACGAACCGGTCTGCTCTTTCTATCATTTCGGAAGTGTTCTTCTCTCAGCGTGAACTAAAAAGATTTAAAAAGCATGGTGGCAGCACGCCAGGCTTTCCAGAATGCTGAAGCTAGAGGTATTTTAAAATAAGTATCACCACTTTTGGCGGCTACCTAATAGGTGGTGCGGTCAACGAAAACGATTAGTGAAAAGTGGAACTGGCTACGACTAATGAAAATACCGCTTAAAATATGTCTATTCCGGTTATAGCTATTTGAATAATTTTATTGATCCAAGGATCTGTATAATACGGATCTAAGAATTTGTACAAGTACAGCATAAATAAACTAAAGGTTGTCAATACAGCCAGCGATACATGACATGACAAAATAAATAACTGCATAGCTGTAATTAGGAAAACACGAGTTTATAACGAGGCGGTTATTTTGTTTAGGAACTCATAAATTGTTACTAACGTGAACAGCGGGCATGAGGCACCAAGTAATACTATAATTGATTAACTTACAAGTTTACAAGTAAAGAATTGCTTGGTTCTCAGAAAACCGAGCAATTAGGGGCTAATATTTATTTAATATTGTGAATGAAACCATAAAGATGTTTTGATTAAAGGAAGACAATGTAATGTATAGCTGAATGAGGTGCAGTTTGACAAAGACAAGCACCGTGTTTGTTTTAATAAACTTGTATGAATATTGAGCTCACAATTAATATTGAGCTCATAATTAATTTACTTTGAGTTTTATCTGAAAGTTGAAACGATTTTGTAAGAGACGCTTACAACTTTTGTAAAGTTTTCAATTAGAATTTTCAAAGGGGTATTAAACAATATGGACACAAAAAGTTAATAGATATTATGTCGCTATCACTTGAGCAACATGATCCGGACGACTGAACAACTTGTCAGTCATTTGTGAGCAAAATTTCCTTCATTTACCCGAATAATAAAATTCTGTACAACATAACATTATTTCCGTAGAATTTGGTTGTAATTGGATCTAGATATTTAACCTTGACATCGGGAAGCAGAAGAATATCTCTCGCAATTTAATAGTAGTGTAGTGTCAACAAATTGCGTTGCTGAACCTATATTGTGATATAGACTAAATAAAAAATCTTTTTGGATGTCATCCAAATATCAATGGCAAACAATTCGTATCCAATAAAATGGGATTTTTATAACAGTGCGTAGATGCGACTGATTCCGCGATTCCGTGTGTAGTAAATGTGTTTATTGCTAGTTAAAACTTGTGGCTTTAATGCTCTTAGAAGACTAACAGCTACAGTCAAGGTCTATTGGTTGAACGTAAATTGGCGTTTTAACCATAGGACCCTGGTAGTATGGCCTCGGTAGTCGTCGTTTTAGTTCATTAGGCAATAAAGTGAATTAAGAATACCAATTGGCACCTCATGCGGCACTGCCGTGACTATCGGCTGTGATTTAATTCGTGAGATTCTCCGGGACTGTGAAGTGTTTACAGTTAGACTTCGTTTAATTCTGTAATAGGGAGGCAACTGCGCACCTCTTTTACTGATAAATAGATGTCAAACTATTGAAATTTGGAAATAAGAGGAAGGACTGCTATGACATATTTGGAATATATGTACCTAGCATTATGTTTCATAGCTGTAATTTTTTTTGAACAGAATAATAAACAATGATTTGATAGGTAGGTACCTAGTATATTTCATTTGACTACGTAAGTGACGCAAAACGCAACAGATATTAATTTGTGTTGTGAAGTACCTATCTGTCTAATTATAAAAAAATCGGAACCAATCGGATCTCAATGTCATTTTTAAGACCTATCATAGAAAAAATCGGAACCTCAATGTCATTTTTAAGACCTATCATAGACACCCCGCACTGCCTAGATAAATATTTTTTTTTTAGTTTCATCTCCATGGATGGGGAGCGCCCCTTAATCTATGATTTTTTTTTTTTGTATCCTATATCGGTTCACAGAATACATCTACCTACCAAGTTTCAACTGAGTAGCCCTAATAGTTTCTGAATAAAGTGGCTGTGACATACAAACAAACAGACATTGCAAAGCTATAGGTAAGGGTTCCGTTTTTTGCCAATGGGCTACGGAACCCTAACACGAGAAAATTCGGTGCTTCACAACACACCCGTGCGCAAAAGGACCGAATTGTACCTTTAGAGAATGTCACTGACATTCACTGTCATTCTATTAAAATATGGGACATCATGGCACAAGTTTTAACATAAATTTAGAACTGTACATGGTTCTAGGCTATGAGAGTCAAAATTGTCTTATAAAACTTTTCCTGTTACAAGGAAAAACTGTATCAGAGTGACGATCATGAACCCTGTGTTGATCACAGTCCACACAGATAAACATTCCTGTATTCTTGAAGTATCATTAGCACATATGTAGTGTAGTGTATGTGTACTGCTACAGTCCTCTCTATTACAATCTTATTCTGTCTTTATATTTTTCTATCAAAATAACGGCATTAATTTTCATTTTGTGGCGAAGAACAAATGCCGAGATCCCGAAAAAAAAACTTCGATCTATTCGTAAAAAAATTGCTGTTGAAAATTAAACAAGTAATTTTCATAACAGTATTCTTCCCAGTGTTGTGGTCAGCAGTTAGCGCCAACTCTAGTCAAAGAAACAGTTAAAATAAAATAAAGAAACGCGTGTCAATAGAGGCTAAACACTTGTCAGAAATACGATTTAATATTGTTCCACCAAATTGCACAGTTCTCCATCGTTATGGTTTATAGTTTGCTGGACTTTGTTTGGTAAAACAATGTCGGCTTCTCGTTTGCGAAAAAACACGGACAGAAATGATGAAATGACATCGACTCGAATCACTGTTTATATAACACTAGCTGTAGTCCGCGACCTTCGCCGCGTGAAATTTTATAGCCTATTATAACCTTCCTCGATAAATGGACTACCAACACTAAAATATTTTTTCAAATCGAACCAGTAGTTCCTGAGATTAGCGCGTCCAACCAAACAAACAAACCCTTCAGCTTTATAATATTATATAAGTATAGATTATTACGTGTATATTTTGATAATAAGCACAACTGTTTTTGGGATATTTTGCGAGTATATATACTTTTATGATGTCATCTTCTGAAAATAAGTGTAATTTCTGGTTGGTTGATGTTAATTTGACCCGCGGATTCGCCTGTGTGACAAACACATTCTCTGATACTCAGAAATAGTGAGATTTTTTTTAAATCAGTTGAGTAGCTTCGGAGATTACCTCCTACATCCAAACTTCACCTCTTTATAACATACTAGCTTATGCCCGCGGCTTCGCCCGCGGAGTTCGGGAATAACCCCGTATGTGCTATTCCAAACTATAACCCACCTCTGTGCCAAATTTCATCCTGATCCGTTCAGCCGATCTGACGTGGTTCAGTAACAAACATCCATTAAAATTTCGCAAGTATAATAACAAAGTAAGAAGTATAGATTAATCTCGACGGTGCGAACCTTTTGGTCGCCCATTCCGTAACCCTTGGAAAGCCTACGTAATTAAATGAACGCTACATTAACTATATCTGATATTTATATGGTGTACATAATACAGAGGATTCTAACTTTCTACATATTTACCTATTAGAAATATGTTGTATGTATCAACACTACTGTAGTAACGTTTAACAAAAACACGTTTGAGAGACTCTGTCCGTACCAAGTAAGAAAGAAGTAATTATACAAAACTATTTAAAAAAGAGACCAAACCGATGCCGATTTATTTCAGTTCATTACTGTCTTCTTCATTGATGAAACTTACTTAGATCAAAAATAACTTAAAACTATAGAGGTAATCTGTAACCTGACATGATGGGAAAGCTATAACAAGTCGCACGTAACTGAGTTAATTATAACCTTCCAAGCCTTGTCAAACTGCTGTAAGAAACCAGCCTACATCTTCTAACCTAAACTTAGTTGCTGGTTGTTATTCAACACAAAGTTATAGTTAAAATCGATTCAAACACAATTTGACTTTTATTTAAACATTATCAATTTGTATAAGTAAAGTCGCGATGAACTTTTGCATGTAAGTTATACGTAGGTAGTAGGTACACGCGTATCTAAGTAACCGTTTAGCACGCAGCTGGGCTGCAGAAACGATGTCCGATTGTTTACAATAAAATTGTCGTGAATGTCGTGAGGACTGTGAAGGCTACTTACCTTATTATTCGTATGAACCTGGGATAATCGCTGCATGGAAACATAAACACTGGTGTCAATGATTTGCCATTTTTATAATTAAACTTAGAACATAAATATTTGAAAATTCAAAGTAACAATGGTTTCGTAGTGTTTTAATTTACTCCTATTCCTTACAACAATATCACTCCGTTGTCAAAAAGTAACTAATTAATTAAAATTATATGACTGCGACCATGACGTTGCCATTGGTTTTTTGGTACAAAACATCACAAAATGTTCAACAGTCTTGATCGCTGCCCGTGTTCAAGGTAAAGAAATCACTTGAGGAAATTAAACAGCGAAGCAATTAAGTGCCTAGCTACGCGGAGACTCCTCCATTTTATATGTATAAAGTAGACAGGTTAATTGTCCCCGTTTTGTCTTTTGTTATTTACGTTTATTCTCTGTCCTCCAAGGGTAAATAAATAAAGTCGTTCGGGTGATATTAGTTCAAAAGAGATTGATTATGTTTTGCTCTAACGGTAAGCGGTATGTGGACCGTGAGGAAAAATATAAGTTATATGTACGTACGTAGGAGGAGGCGAGGTGGAACGGCGCGGCGGTATGGCGGCACCCTGCAGGCCAAGCTTGTGCCCAGCGGGAGTAACAACCTGTCTCGCAACCAGCGCAATACTTGTTATGCAACTAACAGATCCGATGTCATTGGATATTACCGTATTGAGATTTTTTATCTGCCACTCGTCGACCGGTTTGACAAGTTCATTGTCTTCGCTGAGGTCAATAAACCTTTTTGACCGTCTTAATGTTAGCGAAACTAGGCTTCTGTCAAGGTAAATACAAACGATCACTCTTACTTTTGTTTTGTACTTAAGACTTTGCTAGACTGCCTTTGATCATATGAAGCGTGTAAAGGTTTTCCATATTTCAAAAGCATTAACTGTTCATTAAACCGCGTTACGTGTAGTGAAACCGCTTTCTCGATTGCTCACAATGCTTGGAACTAATCCAAACGTGAACACAATGACTGAAGTGAATGGAAAGGACCAAATAAAAATTATACATGTGTTTGGTGATGTGAGTAACGGTGCGGCCCAGGAGCGGGCGGCGCGTTCGCGAGGACAGGACGATTGTATGGAGATCGACCGTTACTTACGGCTGCATAAGTTCAAGAGTTGAATGAACTATCACATCAGTTTTACGAATAACAATAGTGTATTTACTATAGAACCATCATACTAATTATTTACTCAAGCCACTTATCATTGAGGCTTTCAAGGTGAAATTGACGTGATGCGGCATTGTTAATGTTTTTCTTAATATAAAACAGCAATGGCCGCTCAGTTTTTACTTAAGTCTGTTTCATTCTTAGTTTCTTATGAAAAATTATTTCCTATGTATCCATTTTGATCTAGCTGTCAAGTTTGTGGTAACTAAGCTGCGCAATACTAACCTTTAATTACATCGGCATGATCTTGAATATAACTTTTGAGTATAGCTTTAAAATATTATTCTCCTATTATTAAGTATATAAGCTTACGTCAAACAATTCTGTGAATGACTTGTGGTTTTGTGAAAAGCCTTCGTTTGTCCGAAGTCCTTCAACATCAAACAAAGATGACCGATTCCGGGTCCTATTTGGTACCTACTAACGAAGAGTAAATTGGTTTAAACTCCGTGTAGGTTAGATAGTTATCTGTTACAATTTAACAAGCGTAGGTTTAAGTAAATTGCAGCAATTTTATCAGTTTGTAGGTAACACCCGACGGGAAAATCGGCAACTAGTAATTTGGTATTTATTCGTTTCATTGCAATATTTAGGTACCTATATCAGTTAAAAAACCCTATTGTTTAAAAAACGTTTTTCAATTTGTAACTTAATAACAAAGATCGGAAAACGCATAAATTAAGTGGTTTCCCACCTTAGACAAAGGCCCACTCAAAATACTCATCATTTACAAATACTACCTTAATTGCTTGTTATAAATTTGAAGTGGCGTGTTTAACACCATTTTAATTATAAGATGATTTTATGATTAACAGGAGTCTGATAGGTAAGAGCTAGGCTCTGTCGGTCAGAGAGGTTCCTTTATTTTAAGGGAATGTTAACATGATTCTAGAAATCTAGTCTTAAATCAAACAAAACACGGTCTATATATTCTTTATACTTAGCACAGCATTTATAATTGAACAATATTTAGCTAATATATCATGGTTTCAAACTGGGTAAATGTACTAAAATCGTTTCTAATCTAAAAGTGTGAAAGATTATCACGTGTGCATATCGATCACGGGATGACGGTTCGGTTGTTTCATCACACAATCCAGCATTTAATTTTCTACGCAATGAGACCATAATTTTACTCAAGATACAGATTATGTTCACCGGCGATGGAGGAAAACTACCGTCTGAAACGTTCGATTTGAGTTTACGTGATTATTTATTTTTCTAATATCGTCTATTAGAGATTGGCACTGCCCTGAGGAGCTGGCGGATCATCACGTCACGAGTACATGTCGTGGTAGGTACAGGCTGGGCGAAAAAGCGAATTGACAAACACGACTGTGACGACACATGAGTGGTATGACCGCCCTTTAAATACATTACTGAAAAATTGTCGACATAGCCCAGGCTAAGTCAACAATTTTTCCTCCACACATGAATCCCGAGCTATATCTGCTGTTGTATAATTTAAACGCATTTACTAAAACCTAAAGCATTCCTCAAAATATTCACTTAGGTGCAGCTATAAATAAACAACAGTGTATAAAAATCTTTCATTCCAAAATTCGATCCCAGCTTTTAGATTGAAATGCGCGTAAATATCCGATCGGGGATGAAGACTCCAACGCGCCTGAAACCCGCCTACCTAACGGAAATGTTTTCGCGCCACAAAAATTACGTTAATCAGAGCAAAGTGAATTATTTATGAGGTAAGTATTAAAATTAGGTCCCTAACTGCCGCTGGCGGAACGTAGATGACAAAAACAATGACGTAAAGACACTCTATTCTGTTAACACTTGCAAGAAAAGGTGCTAATCATTCAGCCATGTTATAATAAAAACCAGAAGTGTCTTATACGAATTGGTACACAACGACGCGTTACTATATGTGACGCATCATTTATTGATGGGGATTTTAGAGCGTAAATGTTTTGATTTCCAATCAAATTGATGACAAATTACCTGACCGACGAATCAACGTACTTAGGTATAGGTACATGCAGTTAATAAGTATTATTTCAGAATCATAATGTGTTGTTATTAACCCGCAATGAGAAATCAAATTTAATTCTAAACAAAGTTAATTGATTCTTACGTGTTCTAGTTACACGTAATCTTGCACTGCAGTACATTATATAATTAATGTACTCAATTCCATCCACGAGTCTGAAGTTCTTTGCCTTATTTGAATTTATATTTTTCTGATTAAAATTCCATGTTTGTTTGCTGGTAACTCTTCACTTAATCTCAGTTTTGTTTTGCGAAATAGAAACGTAAATTGTGATTGTGTAAATACTTGTTGAAAAACCAAAGTTGGTTTATTTGCTTATGTATCACATCACGCAAAATCCGTTTGTAGTGTGAACACAACTCCGATATGGTAACACTAACTTCGACGTATTTGTATAAGAACTTAACCGACACACATTTTGTAGATCCAACTCATATGCGTGAATGCTCTACGGCTACATATTTCAGTTGCAAAACCTTTATTTCAATCGGCTATTGTCGAAACAAAAGAAATATATTTTTTTTAAAACACTCAGCTCTAAGGACTAATAATGTTGCCAGTTAAAGCAGTTTGGAAAAGTTTCAAAGAAGATATGAATCCAGGCAAAGATCAAGGGCTGAGCTGCCGTTGTTTGTTAAGTTACGCGCTAAAAGTATTATTTTATCAAATTGTGTCACAGAAAATTCAAGTACGTACAGAGTTTTTATTGAAAGTCCAGTAAGCACAATTTACGCCGCGGGCTCGCTGTTAAATTTATAAATTGTGGTAACTTTGAGATAAGTGGGTGAATTCTCGTAAGATAGCAATATTTAATAGGTAATTTACATATTATTATCGTGCTGTGTCATTAGCACCTCTTCGATATTTACAGTACCACGATACAACGTGCTTTACAACAAAAATATCTAATAAAACAAGTTTTACGTCGACTTGCTGCCGTCCATAACTGATAAGTAAACTAAACAAATTTAGAACGATAATAAAAATTACGTACGTGATCATTGTGAAATATATTTTATTTATATATTTTGTTCTTGAAGTTTATCGAAAGGCCGTCGCCTGGCGACGCTGTGAGATAGTGAGTGTAGGTAATACAGCTAGTGTTGATTCCCAGCGGTAATAAGCACGTGTAGTTTAACAACGTCGTTAATACAACGATTTTAATGAAGATTGCGTTAGACTATCATACGTATATACGAGATAAATCATTAATTTACTGACGCAGTCGTTCCAACACATTACGCAATGCTCATTTCGTTTTAAAGAATTAAACAGTTTTGACTTTCAATACGATACAGCGGACTGGTAACAGGCAAACAATACTATTTATCTTTTATGTATAATAAATAGAGTAAATAACAAAAGGTAGGTAGGTACTCACTTGACGTTGTTCCTCATGTCGTAGCTTGCTGCTGTGTATCCCGATTCCCCACTAGAACAAAAAGACCAATTTATACATCAATCCGACCAATAAACTAAAACTCAATGTAGCTATTACAATAAAAAAAAAATAGAAAGTTCAAGCCGTTCGTAAGTTTCACCGCGCTCTGATAAGTGTTTAGAAGTCTGTCCACTCAATACGAAGTAGTTAAGAACTACGAACCCGGGGTCCTTGAATGAATCGTGTTTCTCGGTCATTGTGGTTGTGAATCAGGGTGCAATATCCACTAATTATTTCACGGCGGAGACAATGGGCGCGCGGGACACGGTTGACACGCCGCGCCGACAGCCGTGTCTATACTGTCGCTTGTTCTATTAATGTTGTTAAAGTACAGGTGGTCCTCCACTGGCGACACTAATTTAGTAAACATACAATATAATCTTCGATAGAAATGTTTTTGAGTGAGAGAAATAAGAAATCGTCCCGAGCTAGTGAGGGCTAGGCGATAACCGCGCACCAGTCAGACTGGTCTGGATACTCATCGACACACATAAGTTGCCGTGAGCCAGTCAGCTTCTCTAATATCAGCATTAACGCGATACTCAATGAACAGCTTCCTACTTTACTTTGAAACACGGAGACGACATAATGCCGTACGTAAATGATACAACTTATAAATTGCAGCTCCTAATGCTACTGATGCAAGGACCGGATAATGCGATGCACTCTTCCGCCAGTTTTACTACTCCACGTTCTTGGCTGCTTGCTCGTAATCCGACTCTAAATACCGTAAACAATTTTACGAATTATTTGATTTGCATCGAGTTCATTTTGCAGAACAAGAAAAATCGGACAGCTTCATGGGTTTTTACTTATAAATAGAATGAATGTATGCATATGCCTGCGAGTGTACATAATATTGACAACGTGGTAATGAAATTGTGTTTATTCATATGATAAATATTAATTGGAGTAATGAGTTTAAAATTAAAACTAAAACGAAGTACTAAAGTGCTTTAATTTTTTTAGTTAAACATTTTTCTAAAAGTTTAGATTAGATGATTATCCAACTCCAAGTTCCAATTTGAATGACCCTGCCTAGCTAATGAGGTATTTATTTTAGTTTGATATAAATCGTAATCCTCCATGGAATTCACAGTATATAACCAAAGGGTCGCGTGATGTTCCAATTAATACTTTGATATAAATCTTAACTACTTAGGTAATAACTACCATAACCAAATTGTAATACCGTCACCGATTATTACTTTTATTTAGTAATACATCTCCCACCACGTTTATATATTAAAGTATCCGATGTTACGCACTAGTCTTTGAGAAGGCCGTTAGAAATTATTTACACATTTGGAAAACACGTTTTCCTAAGTGGCTCATACCCAGTATAAAACCGTAGATACACTTAGTTTTTTTAATATGATGCAAAGTGAACTCCATCAGTCCAAGCTCGGCAGTTCTCTTTCTACTGTGTCATGTCACTTACCGATTCACATTTAATGCACTAACATTTACTCTACGACCAAATTCGACCCTTTAAAAGACACTTGTCTGCACCATAACGCTGTATCGACCCATAATTGCTATAATCTGACGTTCGAGTTCTTACTTTATATATTACTAAGACTTCGTTCACGTGGAAAATATGTACGCATGTGTAAAAAAAAGTATCATCTATCTGTAGCCCAATTTCGTCCATATCCGTTCAGCCGTTCGGGCGTGATTGAGTAACAAGCATCCATCCATCCATCCATCCAAACTTTCGCATTTGCAATATGCAATATATATATATTATATAATGCTCCCTCTTGAATCACTCTATCTATTACTGAAAACCGCATCAAAATCCGTTGCGTAGTTTTTAAGATCTAAACATACATAGGGACAGACAGACAGCGGGAAGCGACTTAGTTTTATATTATGTAGTGATAGTAAGGTTGAAGTAGTAACTAGATCAGTCACTCAGCCAGGCTGCTGAGCTCCAGGTGACGCCGAAGTGTCTAAGGCAGTAATACAACTACGAATAAATTAGATTCACCCTCCATTCAGTAGGATGCGCACAATTTGTGCTGAAGCATAGAGCCACTCGCCACGACACGCCACAGCTCCTGAATTAGGCAAATCAGCGAGTTTCATCAAATCAAAACTTGGTAACGAACCACATAAGTTATTAAAGCCGTATGTACACAGCAGCCTACTTGATAATTAAGTCGAAGACACTCACCGCGCGTGTATCTCCTACAACTATGTATGTATGTTGATAACAAATTGTGCGTAACATTTGTCTAGAAAGCAATGCATATGATAATCACGCCAGGAATGTGCTGTTACACGGAGGTGGCGCGCCAAACGATTACTGAAGGATGCAATGATTGCAGTTGCAGTAGTAGGTACTTTGGGTATTATTTTCCCTTTGTAATTAGTATTAAATGGCATTCGATACTAATTTTCCTCGTGTCTTTCATAATATTTGCGGTTCTAAGTAATGATCGTAATTAAACGTATCGGAATGTTAATCGAAATACCGAGATCACTACGTCGCAATGCTGCCAGCCTTCTGGGCACTTTTCCTATTGGCAGCAATGTAAACGAATTTTTAAATGATAATTTTTTAATGTTTATTTTGCAAATAGGTTTTTACAAACACTTTAACACGTCATTATTTTTAAACTAGATTGGGCCGGTGCTTTGTACCCGACTACTCTGAGAAGAAACAGCCGAAGCAAACTCAGAGGTTGACGCCCTGTTTTTCTTTTCCCATTTTGATACTTGTACATATATTTATTATTATTTTAGATCTACTCATAGTTTGTAAATAATGTACATTATATCATCATCTGCCTAGCCTTTTCCCAACTATGTTGGAGTCGGCTTCCAGTCAAGCCGGATGCAACCCAATACCAGTATTCTACATGGCGCGACTGCCTATCTGACCTCCACAACCCAGTTAGTACTGGGTAATACCATACCTACCCCTTGGTAAGACTGGTTGTCAGACTTTTTGGGCCACTGACTATCTGTAACGATTGACGACTGTCAAAGATCTACAAATAACAGCCGTGACCAACGGCTTAACGTGTTTTCCGAGGCACGGAGGAAACTCGGTATGTAATGGGTGGTCACACATCTACAGACCAACCTAGGCAAGCACGGCTTAACCTAAAGATTGACCCAAGCGGCTGTTATTATTTAGCCACGAGAATAATATACATACATAGTAAAGAATAAAAAAAATCATGCTAAGAATATTCTAATCAAGGCAAACTACCTCGTTGTTCGGAGAAACTACTAATAGTACCTACAAGTCTAGTTTTCTACTTTGATATAGATTACTTGAAGCAGGTTTAAACTAGAGTTCCGATATACTTAGTGGGCTGGCTAACTTATAAACTTTCACGATGTAGCTCGATCACAACTTTTCATTAGTAAGAAACTAAGAACAGTCGAATGTTGTTCACAAATGGTACCAGAGATGAGCATCAGTGATTACTTATCCAAACTGTTGGAAAAATGTCAATTTTTTTTAATAAGAATTCTAAATATTATTATTTGGCTCTACGATAAAGAGAAGTGCAAATATTATGTAGCCTAAGCAAAGATTCCAAATTTTATTTTTTATTATGTAAAAACTGGAGGGATCAACTTCGGTCGAAGAAGAAGTTCATGTTTCGAAAATATTTCCCGTAAAAATGTTAAGATCGCCCCTTAATCTTCGTACATAAAATATAAGAGGGTAAATCGTTCGCTATTTTTACCCTAATGAAGTTCTATGTAATTAACAGGTAAGTTAAAAAAAAAAGAAATATACGTTGAACTATTATTAATATTGATTAAAAAGGGTAAGGTTTAGTATCGAGTCGCCTTAATAGGGGAGGTGGGTGGTGGTGGGAGGAGGGGGCGGGTTTGTAGAGTCGCCCTCCACTTTGCACCCCTGCCGGAGGTGCGTAGTAATTTTAAAATTATGTTTTAAAGGTTTTAATTTTTATTTAATGATTTCTGAGATAAATTGCTTTAATAGACGGGGGAGGGAAAACAAGCAAAAATAAAAAGTTGTAGTCGACGGAGCCCCGCCAAACGGGGCTCCTACTTCTGAATCATTTAATAAAAAAGTCGGGATGCCCCAAGTTTCGAGTTCGCTTCGCTCACTCTTGCACTCAATAAAACACCAAAATAATAACTGTTATAATTACTTTAAACAGAGGGGTATCGAGGTCGGTGAAAAAAATAAAAAAATAATTTCTTGCGAAATAAAGTAAGCTTATTATAAATTAAATTATTTATAAATTAAGTTATTTCTGAATGACAACATAAATGACACTCATATAAACAAACAATATGGCCGATACAATTTCGCGATGAAGTCATAATTTTTGCGTTATCAAGTTCTTTTTACATTACTTAAGTAAAGTCTTCCTCTTTAAATATCGTGAAATCAAGTTGTGTGAAGGGGTGTTATAGTGAGGGGTTTGGTGGATGGAATTTCTTTTTGCAGGTAAGTTCTTTTCACTTTGTTTACAAATTTCGACTAGGGTGACAATGTTCTAGATATGTAAACGGGGATCATGAAAATATTGTAAAGAATACGCCTATTCTGTTATCCATAGCAGTATTTATAATCTTGTGCAAATGCGTACAAAATACAAAACATTGTTATTTATAATGCAGTAGCAAAACTTAATCAATTACTCAATTTTATAAGAAAAATAACTTCTTGAAAAAAAACATTTGAAATCTTTATTTTTTTATATATTATTTATTATGTTTTTATATACTGTTTATTGTTTGTTGTGTATTAATAATACTGTATTGTTTCCATGCAGACTCCCTAACAATGAGAATCTTCAGCAACGGTGGCTTGAAGTTGTCCCTTTCATTCAACCTATTGCCTAGCTTGCAACCGTCTTCCATCATCAGCATCTTCGCAATTAAATTTAAAATTACTGACTCATACTAAAACCAACAATCACATAAAACCATACATTTAATTATGTATAGTGTGATTAATAAATTTATCAAATACTACGTATTAAGTTGTTTGAATATGCAACCTAATCTTGCTACATGCTCATGTTTCATCTATGTGAATATTGCAGCCCTGTACGCTTTAAAATCTCTTAAAACCACCGTGAACGAAAATAAGTGTTACGTATTCTTTACTTTATAGACCTATCCCATTACAGAGTTCTACAGTATGCGTAGGTTTCGCTGTCTTTTTATACCCCGTAATTTTGAATAAACTGCTACCAATATTGGATACCCTACTAGAAAGAGACATCCACTCTCTAAGTTTTCTCGCTCGGAACGGCTTTCCGTTGCACGTAATCATTCCAGTTAGTATATAAGTTCCTTGGCATTTTGAGATGATTTTGACAGATACAACGTCAAAAACAAAAATTTACGTTCTAAAAATCTTATCTTTGTAGTGATTTAATAAATTTGGTTGTGTGATTCAATTCAACATCGAATTATTTGGTATGTCGTAAATATTATTTAACATGCTTTCTTTGCTAGATGAAGTCAAAACTAACGCCATACAAATCATTACCATTCCCAGATAACTAGGTTCGGAATTTGTAGTAATTGAACTGGAACCATTTCTATATCCTTGTTAATTTTGGCGGTAACCCGAGGAAAGCACTTCAGGATTCTAAAAATGTTCAAGTGCTAAGCCAAATACAAGAGTATTTCCTACGCATTAAAATCCAAATCCGTGCCAACTGGTCAAAAAGTTCTGACTATAGTAACTTTACGATGATCGTGTTTAATGCAATTGTATTAGCACTAAATGTTAATAAATCTAGAAGCGAAACGTGTATCTAGATTGGCCTATTTGATGTCTCGATTCGGTAGCGAGTAAATCAATAGATATGCAATATCGCTCAATTGGGCCAGATGGTCGATCGAATTGTGACTGACGTATTGTAACGACCGACGAAACAAGAAACTACAATTATTACTATTGTAGCCGCTTTTGTAACGGCTCACTAACAGCTGCATGGATTTGTATCTATTCATACGTACTCGTGTTTATTTAATTTGTGTATTTTCTGCATTTTTAGGTACCGCTCAGGTTTCCTGTTCCAAAACTATTTAAAATAGATAGTCTAGATAAAACTTTTAAATCCATCCTTCTCAGCACTCTTCATCATCAGACTAGCCTTTTCCCCAACTATGGTCCTGTAAAACCGGATGAAGCTTCCTTCGCAACACTACGGCCTAATTTCCGAGTGTTAGATTTGTGTCATGTTGACAGATTTAGTGACGAATGAGTGACTGAGGTGGATTCAGCTTTATACCTTGCAGATAACACGCAATTATAAACGAATCTATAAAACCGTACGTAATCGGTTAGTGCATAAGACTGCTGAACAGCTAACTCACGTCAAAACGTGTTATTACGTCACTACTCGTTTTCTCTTTTCCTAAAGTTTAGATCATTATGAACTCTCACTTGAGTGGTCGGTAATCATGAAAAAATGCTATAACACCTAACTAATAGCACAGGTGCACCTGCGCCGTTCTTATGGAAAACGCGAACGCACTTACCAGTTCGTATTGCGCATCACACTGCTGGAGTTAACTCGACATGTGGCATAATAAATCGGATTATCGTTTGAAATGAATATACAACGTATCTCATAAAATTCAAAGTCTAATTCTAATTCACAACAAACTCGTTAGACGCATTCAAAAGAAAATTATAGTATCTCGATATAAACAAGACTTAAAAGGGGGAAGCACCAGGGTAGCTCGTGAAATTCAATGGGTAGCTTAATTTTATAAATGCTCTATTTGAATTACCGTTCTTATAGGACGTTGAACTACGACTCGTGGAGGTCTATAATTGCAATATGATTCAGAAGGTAAATGTCATAAGTGTGTAATTATCATAAAAACCTTGTTATCAACTGCTCCTGCAAGGTAAATATTTACAAATAAACGTGTGTTTGAACTATAGAACAAAGGTTGATCAAAATCAGGATAAGGTCGCATTCAGAGCCTAATGACCAATTTTAATTGTTCAAGTAGATGTTTTATTAAATATTTCTACAATTAATGAGGAATTTGTGGAACTTTTGAAGAATTTGAAGGTTATAGTCAGAAAAATAATTACCTCGACTCGTTTAAAAATAATGAAATATATATTCCATAATATTCAAAATGAGGGTTGTGGTACGTACGGCCGCGTACAGACATTGAGAGAATGTGAGGCTTGTAGCAGGGACCGATTGTTACGTTCAAAGGAACATCAATAAATTGTTAAAAAGCGTAGTGTGTAATGCAATCCGACGGTGATGCTATATAGGACACGGATGCTTTTACTACCGGCGTCAATTTTACGATGATGGGATAGATTACTCTCTGAAAATATAGACATTTTTATGAGAGGTATTAGTGATAACGCAGACGATTCAGGAGATCGTACCTACACAAGGACGCGCGTTATGCTTCTCAAGAGGCAAAATATAAACTAAACCCAATAATATTTTATACTTGGCACCCAAATACTATTTTTCGGTATTTCTTGGTAACTGCAATGAAGAAAAACGTTAGGTCTTTGGCTCTTAAAAATGTTGTCTAGAGTGTTTAATGGCGTAGGGTAGTATAAAATGTGATAGGTGCATCAAAACTGACTAACACATTTTAAAAGGTTTGTGGAAAAGAGGGCTTTAATAGAAAGCAATGTCAGCGTAAACTGTCAATTAACATACAAAATACTGAGCTATTTATTACAAACATGAAACCTTAGCTGCCTAAGACTACAAGTAACATGAAAACAGTGAATAATATGAAATACAATTTTTACCATGAATGTATCATAGGCTTAGTGGCGGACTTTTATACAAGTCTACAAGCTTGGCTTGCCTTTATAACCAACTACTCTTCATGATGTTAGAGTTTCTGAACCGTCTCCTTGCCTTAAGGGCTTGCCGTAGGTATAGTTAGCCCCTAGGCACGCCTCTGTTACGCTGATACTACGGGAATCGTTATGCTATTAGATACACTGACAGCTAAGTAAGCGCGGCTACTATTTATATAGAAGTTCAACCGCTTGATCGTCAATTAATATTGAAATCAAATTACTTGAAAACTGACTTATCAACTTGAAAGCTTGATACACTAATCGGTCATTTATTCCTAAATTAGGGTAATGATTTGGGGGAAAGTCTAGAGTTCTTGATGGCAACTAAATAGGTTTTAACCGACTTCCATTTCCATAGTTCCATATCGGATAAAAACCGCCACTCGGGTCTATCTAAAGGTTAAGCCGCGCTCTCCTAGGTTGGTCCGTCAATGGGTGACCGCCCATTACATACCGTTACCCCATACACACGTTATGCCGTTGGTCGCGGCTGTCATTTGTAGATCTTTGACAGTCGTTACAGGTAGTCAGTTGCCCGAAAGTCAGACAACCGTCTTAACACGGGGTATCGTATTACTCAGTACTACCTGGGTTGTGGAGGTCAGATAGGCAGTCGCTCCATGTAAAATACTGGTATTCAGTTGCATCCGGTTATAGCATGGAAGCCGACCCCAACATAGGTGGGAAAAGGCTAGGCAGATTATGACTTCAATATCAGATAAAAAAATCTTAAATAAATTGATATTTACAGCTTTGAGCCGTTTGGGAACGGAACGCTCGGGTCATGGGGCCCAAGTGAGCGTTTGTTTTTAAAGAAATTTCTCGCGGACTGGTTGACACTTCGCGTGACCTGAGGGCTGGCTCTATCTTTGACCAAAGAATTAGCATTGCCATTTAACGTGGCAATGCTGCCAGTCTTTTGAGCACGTTTCCGGAAGACAGCGATGTGGAGAAGTACTAAGACGCCGAAGCGCCGTGTTGTTTATTTCCTTATTTAGTTTATTTTATAAAAAATAGTCCCTTTTATTGTAAATATTTAGTTTTAATAATTCTAGAAGTAGCTTTAATTCAATTATTTACAACAAATAAACATGTCAATATTTAAAGATAACAATAAATGTATTTATTAATTACGTGTCATAAACCTAGCTCCTGAAATAATTAATTCTCTTGTTGCTTAAGTGAAACTTAAAAAAATATAAAAGTAAACTGTTCTAATTTATTTCTTTGGACAACTCTGTTTCTGTCAAGAAATTGGAAATACAAAGAGACGTAACCGAGCGACAGTGTGCGTTTATAATTAACACTGTTTTTATATGAAACACAAAAGGTACACACGCTATTGTTGGGATTTCTTATTATTATTGACCGTTTATTTATAATTAAATCGAATGCCATCATACTCCATAGATCCGCAAAGCTGCTTTGTGAAATCCATTTTATCTTAATCGGTTTTTAAATAATTTTACCGTAAACAGCTATGTTGTGTTGATCATATCAAAGTAGGTCAAACTTGGCCAGTCTTGTTTGCAAATAATGACGATAACATCTTAATTAAAGGAAATTTTGTGACTTATTTAAATATCCGAAGTGTATTATTACTTTTAAGTGCGATCGTAATTGGACCGACCCATCATCGGCTTATTTCAATATAACATTTTGGTTAAGTAGGGCAAGAACTAATATTGTATCTAGCCCCTTTAAACTAAGCGTTTTTGTTGTTAAGTTGGATGTGAATACATTTAACACATTCTACGTTTTAAGTTAACTTGACAACAACAAGTCAAATATTACCTTATTAAGAGATGTTTGTCGATACTTAAATCGTAATGTTCGTTTGTTAGTTCGCACGGATATTGAATTAAATTACCCGCAAGGTAAAAAGTACACGTTCACTTAAAAGTTAGTAATTGTAAAGTACCCTCGATTTTTTTTCCACTTGGATAGCATGTTTTAGTAAGTATGAACAGTTTTAAAACACAGAACATAACAACGACAAGTTACACGTTATGGTAAAAAATCAACAAAAATGTCAAGCATCAAGCTTCATGCACAACTGTTTATTTATTTCTAAATTAAACGTAACGTTACACTAAAGCCGATAATTTTCTGCCTTGTTTAATAAATCACGCGTTTTATCAGACATGTTTTTATGAATTGCACGTTACCTTCACTATGTGTGAACGATTTGACTTGCCTTTAAATATTTAGTTAGGAGTCCATCCGTCGTTTAGAGTTCAACACATAATGGGACACAAAACCATAAAACTTGATTAGAACATTACTTAGTACACTATGTCATCCGCGCTTATCTAAATTTAAGTTTTTATTTGTTTCCTTTGACGTAATTGAACAAGCTTCAAAACAATGATTTATCAGTAGATTGCTACTCATTAACTTTAACTGCACGTTGATAACTCAGCATTAAAAAATAATTATTCATTAGGGGATCACAAAAAAATAAAGAAAAAAGTCAGGGTCGCAGCACATCGCAAAGCACAAACACAACAATAAGAATATTTAGCTAGGGATGTTAGTTTGGGACTCACCTCATTGAACCGGGTAGCTTGTTGTGTTGTGTTAGCGAGTGACTTACGCGGGCTGCGTGCGGCGCGGAGCGTGCGAGCGCGAGAGGGCGCGGGCGTCGCGGACGACAGGCGAGCGAAGAGTCGCGGCGGTCGGCGGAGCGGCCTCGTGTTGTGACTGCGCGACCAGCCAGGTAGCCAGGAACACCACCGCTAATTAGGAAGGCGCGAAATGACTCCTACTCGCCGGACACGAGTGGTTTAGGAGGTGGTGTTAGACGGCGGCAGGTAACGCTCACCTGAGTTGTCGACGGTGGTGTCCAGTCGGCCACTGCTACGTTCTCGTCCGCGGTGCGACTGAATCGCGCGCTCTGCCGCCATTCTCTTTTATACACTTCCCCTTCTCGGAGGACTCTGCAACATTTGTCTTTTCTGTGAAAGACCTACAGGTCCTGGGTACCGTTGACCCGTGACGACAACGTCATACCTACTTACAGAGCCTATCCTTGTAAAAACATTATTGTCTCAAAATTTGCAGGTCAAGTGCGCTCGATGTGCTACATAAATGTTTTTGGCAGATACAGTACCTGCCACACAGAACAATATTGTTCTTGAGTTTTTTTAAACAGTAGCGGAAAATTTTTCAGGTGCCTGCTTACGTACTATTAGCTCTTAAATAGGTTATAGGTAGCACTTTATGTTCGGCTAAATTTAATTCGTCGACGGCTCTCTAAAGTTACAAACACCATTAGTAAATTAATTTAATTTAAATGATATCTGCTCAAGCGAAAGTTTTATTCTCTTGTAAATCTTCTGTGTAGTAAAACATTTTATTGTAATGTACTTAAAGCTTCACATAACTGCACGTTTTTACAAATTTATCCAAATATCGTAAGAGTAACATAACATCACGCCTGTTGAGAATGTGAATGTCAGTTAGGATGGTTATTTATGGTGTCTACCTATATTCGATGTAGGTAGATATAATTATATGACAAGGATTAGTTATATAACAACGAAGCTGTAAGCTGTCTCTTCAAGATTGACCATAAGGTACCCATTTCATGGTTTCAGGAATCACTAAGGTACACGAATTCACTTTCGTTCCTCCATCCTATAATAAAGGTGGTAGATAGATATGTTGTTTTAGCTTACAGTTATGAATCATTGAGCTCTTAATTGCTTATAATTTTATGTAAATCTTATATCGCGTCTCATTTTCTCAGCAAATGACTTCTTGTAGCACGTTCCGGAAAATCAGCATTTATTTAAGCTTTATTAATGTCTTCATTTCCATAGACAATTTAGCGAAACAAGGCCACTTTAGGGACCTTTGCAACGCTACTACCTTTTCTTCTTTCTAAGCAATTTGAACACGACACAATTTTGCTCCGTATTAATTTGATAGGTCATTTAAATAATGCTTTCTCATACATATATTGCTCTGTTATCATGTTGGGATAGACGCATAGTTTAAGTTAATTGTTTTTGTTTTTAATCAAACAAACAGTTAATTGTCGTACTATTTTTTTAATCGCGTGTAGTGGCTATGTATAGTGTCCGCACCGCATCGTAAAATTAAATTGATCCTGCAAACGGCAGCCAAATGAAATTGATTATATTTTAAGTTTCAAAGATTCCCTGTAAAATGGTAACAAGATATTATACATTATAATAACAGCTGATAACTTTTTTGCTTGTTAAAATACAAAACATTATCGTAATTGTACTAACTAAACAGTGATACAAATTCCTATCAAAATATTAGCATACAGTTTTGAGCTATTCTGGTGAAATAATTCCTTTCGTGGACACTGTGTTTTACCAATTGAATGAAGCAATCACTAACCTACAAATAGTGGTATCGAGGTAACAATTATTCGTAAAAGTCACATGGCGTACTTCCTTCCTAACAAACGTAAATATAGGTACGACAGACATAGTGTAAGTCATTTTAATGGTGCCTACTTTAGGCAATATACGTCAAGGTAGGTTCGTTATTTCTCTGGATGAACAGGTATCTACCCTGAGGAATTCAATCATCTATCTCGTATGATAAAATCATCAACAATCGATTTTTGTTCAAAAAGTCTGAGGAAGGAGGTAATCGGTTATCGTGGTATGGACAAGTGATGCGGAGGAATGAGGAAAATTTTGAGTATGAATGTAGATGGCTATAGGAATGTAGAAAGACCAAACAAACGATGGATGGACTGTCTGAAGGATGATATGCCTAGAATGGAGGTGACTGCGGCGATGACGAGTGGAAGAAGAAGAGTGGAAGAAGAAGAAGACATGCGTCGACCCCAAATAGATTGGGATAAGGGCAAGATAATGATGATGATGAAGTACCTAATATTTTAGTCTAACCAGCACGGACAAATAGCGTACGCGGCTCCGGACATGGACATGTCCAGATCATAAGCAAAAGGTTCGGTTAGGTGAGGTTTTTCGGCAACAGTATTCTGGATGGTGTAAATTAATTTGATGAGACAATTAATTGAAAAGTTGAGGCACGTAACTGTTTTGAACTTTTGAACCGATGAAAAAAAAGGGAAAGTATAACATTAACAATTTTCGCATCACTTTTTTCTGAGTAGTCCAATTTTATCGATTCTTTTTATAGGAAAAAGTTGCCAGTTACCACGCAGTTGCTTTAAAACCATAATTTGTTTTTTTTTTAAATTGTGGTTTTAAAGCTTAATTGAATTTTAAAGTTATATGCGTTGTGACTGTCATCGATAGTCTGACATTGGATACGAAAGGCTGTCGAGAGGAGCCTTTATTTGAAAAAAAAAAAAACGAACCTAAAAATTTCCAACAATCAACGAAGATAAATCAAGGTACCTATCGTGTAAAGTGTGACATAATTAATTGCTTGTTTATTAGTTTGGTACCGATTTAAAACCACTACTATTAAATTGGTTCTTACATGAATTTAGAGGATTTTTGCCGTTAAATTTTCTGTGTGTTTTTTATACATAATTATGTATATTTAATTTGGCTGGTTATTGATTCGAATTGACAATTCCTATTATTGCATTTTTGTCCGTTGATAAAATCGCTGACAGCTGTGAATTTCTCCATTCACACCATAGTGCACGGTCGCAACAGTAACACGTAACCGTTTCGTAACCAGTTCATTGTTACTATGCCCTACAATCGTCCTGGTGGCTTAGGTATAAGTACTTTTACGCTGCATTGAGGGATAAAAATCAAATTAATAAAAATCTAGATGCTACATTACAAACAGTCGTTGAAATAAATTACATTGTCAGAAGGCCTCAGACTTCTTAAAACGAATTATTGTATAGTTTTTAATTTGTTCTTATTTAATCAACGCAATCTGAGACAAAGCTGTCCTTACTCGTAATTCCCTAGTTTTTGCTTATTGCTTTGCTGGTCGTTTTCAATTTTCTTACAGCACCTTCTGTTTCTTTTTATAAAGATTCTCAGAATGAAACTGGATCATATAATAGAGAACAGGATTTCCTCCTATCTCTTATAGGGTTAGGCTTTAGGATTCCGTAGCCAAATGGCAATAAAAGGAACCCATATATATTCGTCTTGACCGTCTTTCTGCCTGTCCGTCTGCATGTCACAGCCATTTTACTCCGAAACTTTTGACACCACACTTTTGAAAATTGAACAGTGTCTTCTATGAACCGCTACACAAAAGTGATGTGAAATTATGAGAAAAAAAATAGGGGTGGCCTTCCAGCATGTAACTGTTGAAAAAAAAAGTATCATTATGGGGTGTCTATCGACAGCTCTTGAAAAATAATATCGAAATTCCTAATTTCCTTTTTTTCTTAAGTAAATGGTTGATGAGGTATTCGCTTTAAGGCCGTTAAAATAGCCCCACTCATTTTTTTTAAAGTGAGATTAGGAAAATTTTAAAAAAATGGGTTCGTAGACCGTAAAAAGAACTTTCAACGAAAATTAGTTTGGATATTAAACTTTTCGTGAAACTGCAGCATAGCAAGCAAGTTAACTTTGTTTTTGCTTAGCCATTTGCTGTTGAGTGTAAATTGTCATATGAATGAGCATTAAAAGTATTGTTATTTTGGTGTTTGGTGCTATGGAACCCTTTCAGCATGAGTCCAAGGGTCCTTTGTACACCTGACGGGTTTATTTTTAAATTGTTCACCTTTAATCAACAAAAGCTGAGACAAAGCTGTCCTTAATTTCCTAGTTTCTTATTGCTGGTCGTTTTCAATTTTCTTAGAAGCACCTTCTAGCTTTTTTTAATAATAAATCTCAGAATGAAGCTGTCTACATAATAGAAAACAGGATTTCCTCCGTTCGACCAAACGCGAGTGCGCTGAATAGATTCGCTTCCCTGACCCGAACCACCACCTCCGGCCGCCTGTGCAAACACAATATTTATTTATTTGCCTTGAGGAATTATATGCGACTACTCGTTCATTGTTTTGTTCGTTACGTGATTAAAACTGATGGGTACTTACTTTATTTTTACACGACTACGGTGAAGACCAAACAGAGAGTAACGTTGTTTTTGTATATAATTTGGGTAGATCTACGCCCTAAAGACTGGTGCAGAGTGCAGTTCCAAGCGGGCCGCTTTGCAAAAATCATCCTACATCATTTTTGGTTAATTTGACTAACAAAAGTCAAAGACTTCCCAAACCTAGGTTATTTTTGTACTTTTTATAAGTTTTTTTGGGAGTCGTTTGCATTTAGACAAAAAAAAAACCTATGTTGAAATGAAATGCAATGCGTTGCGGCCCCACGTAGTCGTATCGTAATGGTAAGTGTATCATCTGGTCATGCTAATCCTGCCGAAAAACTGTTTGGGTGCATAAAATTTACAACATTTTTGATCCTGATTAAATGATTTATTTTTTATTATTTATCTTCATCCCCACCCAGCCTGACCTCATTCAGAAGCTTTTTCACGTTCCCGTGCGTCATCCAGGACTTATCTGCGTGCAACTAGCTCGAAATAATAGTTATTATCAATTTACAATTCATCATCATCTGCCTAGCCTTTTCCCAACTATGTTGGGGTCGGCTTCCAGTCGAACCGGATGCAGCTGAATACCAGTACTTTACATGGAGCGACTGCCTATCTGACCTCCACAACCCAGTTAATACTGGGTAATACGGTACCCCTTGGAAAGACTGGTTGTCAGACTTTTCGGGCCACTGACTACCTAACGACTGTCAAAGATCTACAAATGACACCCGGGACCAACGGCTTAACGTGCTTTCCGAGGCACGGAGGAAACTCGGTAAGTAATGGGTGGTCACCCATCCACAGACCAACCTAGGCAAGCACGGCTTAACCTGAAGATCGACCCGAGCGGCTGTTATCAATTTACAATTATAAGAGAATTAAAATATACTCCATTGCTACATACAGGGTGTAAACAGACCCCTTACATAGCCGTCAACCAAGCATTCTGTACATCAAACTAAGTAACTTTACGCTAAAATTATTGCTGGGAATCGACTTTCTTTTTTGGGGTGAAAAATCACGTTTTACGGTAGGACTCGATGGAAAACACTCAAAGCTTTGTGCTTCGTATGGATTTAATAGTACGTGGATGTATTTACATTAAAAATCATACATTAAAAACATGTATTTTAAAAAAAAACTTGTGAAAAGTTTGGAACTTTGACCCCCAATATCTCCGTAACTAGAAAACCTTCTAGTTATATCTCCGTAACTAGAAAACCTTCTAAATTTTCAATTTCCTAAAATCAGAAGTGATATCGCTGTCGCGATAACGGTAGTAATAGGAACCGTAGTGCTGGACAGTACAGTACAGTGTCGGATAAAAAAAGTTTGAAGTGTTTTTCGTGCAACGCTCATAGCCACACCAGTAAGAACAATGCTTTTCCCAAGCGATTTAAAAAATAGTAATTAATAGCAGTTCAAACTCTAACAAAGCCATAAGCAATGGTCAGGTTAGGTCGAGCACTCATAAAATAGAAGCCTTAAATCTCCGACCCCATAGACAAGTGCGTCAATAACTCGCCCTTTCCGGGTATTATAGACGGTATGTACAATTACATCCCGCAGTATTCCACTTTTACGGCACCTATCGCTGTCCTAACACGTAAAGACGTTAAGTTTGTTTGGGGTATAGAACAGGAGAAGGCAAGGCAGGACATTATCAAACACTTAACGACCGAACCCGTATTGGCTATATTCGATCACGAGTTAGAAACCGAAGTACATACCGATGCAAGTTCGCGAGGTTACGGTGCAGTCTTTCTACAAACACATCGTGACGACGTAAACGTCGACGACGTACTTCAGCAGAATAACTGTAAGTGCTGAATCAAGGTATCACTCCTACGAGTTAGAGACCCTCGCGGTCTTCAAGGCCTTACAATACTTGCACCAGTATTTAATTGGAAAAACCTTTAAAATTGTGACAGATTGTAACGCTTTGAAAATGACAGAGCGTAAAATACATGCTGCCATGGCATGGTGAATGGACACCTGAGTACTGTGCTGCATTCTGCGAATGTAAGTTTTAATATTCTCAAATGAAACTGTTTATGTGCTGATCTTTTCATCCACTTTTGTCGTGCCTACGACGTTTAGCCACTTTGTTAACTTTCACTTAAGTTCACATAAACATTTACTGATTATATTATCGTTGCATTTATGTTTTTCTGACTTGTGTTGGACTAAATTTTTATGTGAGTGGCACCGCTTATAGCGTTAGACGACGACAATGCAATGACATGACAATGCGTCAAAATGTACTTGAGTCTAAAGGATGCTGTTCATAAATTCACAATTAATGAACTAAACAAACCTCACCCTTGTGAAACTTTTGTTAAGTTTGTGAACCGATTTATTGTTATTGGTACTTGATCCAAGATTAA
This sequence comes from Noctua janthe, assembly GCA_910589295.1. NCBI lineage: Eukaryota > Metazoa > Arthropoda > Insecta > Lepidoptera > Noctuidae > Noctua > Noctua janthe. The sequence goes on from OU342552.1 coordinate 13,997,714, forward strand.
GTTTTAAGGAATGTGCTGGAGTGCTTGAGTGTAAGATCTTTGTTATTGTTTCTGGGACGTGAATTAAATCGGCTAAATAACGTGTTCTTTGTAAGCTTAACCAATGCCTGTAGCTTTGTCCCTACCAGTTGTTATCAGTCGTGACCCAGGAAGAACCCGTGTCTGTGGGACATCGGGGCGTGAATGGCAAAGTACTGTTGTAAAGCCCGAGGACAAGCTTTGTCATTTATACCATGTAAGCCCATTGCAACTGCGCAATTGCATAAGGTTTAGGTTGGTTGGTATTATGGCACGTGAGCTCATTGAAGGACGTTATGAGGTTTTGAGCTCATGTGGATATGGTTTATGTTATCATGGTGAATTTGGTATTACCTAAATAGTATTAAGAAGCAATTCATGTCTCATTAGCATTTGATCGATTAAACTCTTTCATCCAGCACATGAATAAAAAAGAAGAGATTATCTTCTATCACATCTAACATTTTGATGGTCATTCTTGGTTTATGATGTGCAGATTCCGATGATGAGGAGAATAAAGCAGATCAACAGCCGAGTGCCTCGTCGGCGACACCCAGGAATGCCGAGTCGGAGGTAACTCCCGCTGACGACGCTCCGGTGGTTGCCGCGGCCTGCGAGGACGTCAGGAGAGGCCGTGTTAGCTGCGTCTCCAATAGCTGCGTCTCCAACCTACACCCAACCAGAAAGCCCGGACCATATGACCGATCCTATTTAAGTCAACGCGTAGCGTGGCTAAGAGCTCATTCCCTTATTCGGCGGCGCGCTCTAACTATTCCCATTGATTTTGTTCACTCGATCAATTTTGTAATTTGTTAAAACACAAAAGTTATAGTTTTAAAACTATAACTTTTGTGTTTTAACTTGAAATGTTTGTGTTTTGATAGATTACATTTGTTGTCCTGATAGTTATTTCATTTCCTAAAATTTAGTTAGATGATAGTTATTTCATTTAGTTACGGAGATATTGGGGGCCAAACTTTTTAACAAGTTTTTTTTTTAAATACATGTTGTTAATGTAAGATTTTTAATTTGAATACCTCCACGACCTGCAACCCCCATGTATGGTCTAGAAGAAATGATCGCAAAGACGGGGAGAACAAGTGCCTTTCGGCTATGTTAAGGGTCTATTTACACCCTTTATGTATACTGGGTGGAAAGGAAATCGACGCATAAACTGTTACCAATATTCAGTGCATCAATCTGGATTGTGTGAAGAATGATATGATAGAGAAAGGAGTAAATGATGCCATGACGTCTGACAGGGAAGAATGGAAGAAGAAAACGCGATACGCGGACCCCAAATAGAATGGGACAAGGGCAGGAACATGATGATTCTGAATCCCACAAAATCATAGTAATTTTTCACCAGTAATTTAAAAAAAACAGATGTTGCCTCCATAGTGCAATACCTACACAGTTCAGAATGGTGTACTAAATGAGTGGTAATCGTTTGTTAATGCTCGGTGTACTCGGTGTCATATATTATTATATGTCATACGAATTTTTCATGTATTTGTTTTTTTTTTCGTAAATAATTTTGAAATCTCAGAATGAACGGGATTGTGATAATGAGTGTGTTTGATGCAGTTAAACCGGTATAAAGATGTATAAACGATGTTAATGAAAGCAATTCTCTAAGCGGATCCTAGCAGACGTCCATTGCCTTTTCGCAGCCAATCGGCCGGTCAAACAGACCGGTCTATGTGAATGCACTTTGAACAACATGCTGTTTTTAATAGATTTTCACCATGTATATTTAATACTAGCGGTTGCCCGCGGTTTGACTAACATCCTGGATAAACTGGTTGTAGTAAATATACAGGTTGACAGGTAATACGGTTCATTACTTGAAATGCGTGATACTAGAGCTAAATTATGCAACCCGTAATATTTGACCCTGACAATTTATTGTACAAACTGGGTTGTTTTGATAATAACGTTTTATTTTATTTTTTTATTATATAAATTTTCGTCTCCCTTTCTAAACGGTAGAACCCATTTCATGGAATACGCCTAATTACCATTCACCGTGTTTAGAATAGGTCGTAGGTTTACTTTACATGTGTGAAATGTGTCCACATAAATAAGTTTCAAGCCTTACAAATATCTAAAGACCAATGGACAAGGATTCCATACAAACCCTGTGTGTAATTGAACCTAACTTCAAATGATGTCTAGAAGTGTGAGCACTATGGTACGGTTAGCAACAAAAATAGATTAACACTGTGTCTTTTACATGTGATCTAATAGTTTGGTGAACGCCAGTGCTACTACTGAGCCCGAGGTCTACTCCCAGGTCGGTTATTTTCCATCAGGAACTTATCAGCAACAGTTCGGAGTCTGAATGTGTGCCCGGTTGAGGGTAATAGGCTCTTTTTCTCTTCTCCTTATCTCTTTTCTTCGATCCAATGCTGAGTGTAAGTCTCTTCCAAATTTCTCCATTTTTGGCGGCTTTATGTAATGTTTCTTCTGACCACTTTATTAAGACATATACATAGAACATATAGAACTTAAACATAACTAGTGAAATATGGGTGAACCTAGCTACTATCGGTACAACACCTATGATCCTGGCATCTGTCATCTCATCTGTCATCTCAATCCTGTCTAAGCTTTCTGAGCGATCGGTACTGATGTTATTTTATGTTAAAACCAAATATTATCGAGCGAACAATGATCTCATATTTATGGATAATATGATGAGAACTTATGTAACATTAAACATTAACGCGGGATGCAGTCAGGGCCGGCGAGCATTCGTTCGTAATGTAATCATTTAATTTGCAGTCACTTTACACGGTCTGCCATTGTCATCATCAACTCATTACTGTGTCAAGCATCTTATTAACCTGTCGCTGTCCATTTCCCGATGAAGTTATTGTTTCATTTCCACCGTTTGTAAGATTCTTGTATACTTCTACACAAATCACAATAATGGGTAAATCGAGTTTCTCGAATCGGCTGCTACAAAACGGGAATTGTTCAACTTCAATAGACGACACTCAGCCAGGTTTTTCCCTTGCTAAACAAAAGAAAATCTTACCAACGTTTTATTTTAAATATGATACTTTTTAAATTCTTTACAAGAATTTTGAAAATATACAAACATCAGCATCATGCTTTTTTTGCACTGATTAGCAGTAGCGAAGGGTCAATTTTTGTAAGAGGTAAGCTGGTCGAGTACATATCTTTAATGTGATTTGGTATATTATTTGTCTATAGAATACTGACTGTGCCATTTTTCAAAGGGAAGCCGGTAGGAATCGAGTTCTAAGGAACCTTCGTCACTGCTGATTAGCATAGCATTATACCAAATGTGGTGACAACGAACTTTGAAATCAATTTAGATAGGCTTGGGTTATCATCATGGTTGCCCTGCCTGTATACATAGTGGCATGCCTTTTAAGTTTTGTCGTTTGAACAATAAAAACCAACTAAATAGAACCATATACTATTTTTTATTGTTTTTCACCTCGTAGTTTAATACACTTTTCCATTCGCTCGAACCAGTTATTATAACATTTATTCCACTCCAAAGTAGGGGTGTTCAATATGGCTGATTTGAAAGCGTCGACTGCTTCTTCACCGGACTGGAACCTTTGACCACGAAGAGTTTTCTTAATTTTAGGAAACGTAAAGAAATCGTAAGGGCTTAGGCCAGGACTGTCAACAATTTCTAAATTTTCCTGCTTCAAATACTCAATCGTCTGACGAGCGCTGTGTGAGCTTGCGTTGTCATGGTGTAGGATGATGCGTCGCTTTGGGTTAGATTTCCGAAGTTCGGCGATGATTTGTGGTAAACAGAGTGTGGTATACCACTCTGCATTAACCGTTCCACAATCTTCAAGTACAATCGTCGCCACATGACCGGTTTACGTTACGAACGTAGCCACCAACTTCTTTGAAGCGCTTCGAGAGCGATCAACTTTAGTCGACTTGGGCTCGAGTTGTTCTTGAGCTCACGTTTTCTTGGAAAACCCAGATTATGGATTGTTATTTTGAATCATGATCGTAGGCATAGATCCAAGATTCGTCACCACTGATGATGTCGTAGACGTGATTTAACTCTCCTCGGTTGAACCTTTGAAGATTTTTCTAACACCAACTGACGCGGGTCGTCTTATGATCGACAGAAAACAAATGCGGGATCCAACGGGAAACGAGCTTTCCCACACCAAGCGCCTCATGCAAAATCTTCTGAATGGTTGTCCATGAGATGCCTAATAACGCCTCTATCTCTTGATATCTCACATGACGATCTTCGAGGATTAGTTGTCTCACAGCAACGATGTTATCTTCAGTGAAGGCGGATTTTGGACGTCCTTCACGAGATTTGTAACTAAGACTGTTATGTCCAAGCTGGAATGCTAAATACCAGCGTTCGACAGTCCGCAGACATAGAGCTTCATCATGAAACACAGATGTTAGCTCTTCGAAACACTGATGCCGTGTTAGGCCTCTTCGGAAGTTATAGAAAATCATTGCACGGACATTTTCCTTAGTGAGATTCATTTTCGTACGTGACCTGACAGATTCAAAACAACGCTGTGACTAAACAATTGATTAATCCTAATTCCTTCAATTGTTTTGATATTCCAAATTCCAAATTTGAATATTGAACAGTTCTAAATTCAAAAAGGCAGCAAATATGTAAACGACAGAACTTAAAAGGCATGCCTGGTATTATACTTAAGTGTATTTTTCATTACTTTTCTTATAAGCCTAGTAAACAAATACGCTGTATTAAGAAAATTTTGGTAAATAATAGGTAGGTCAGAGACGAAAGAGAGTAGAAAGATCAAGACGAAAATCATTTATGCACAGAATGTTATCACAAATGCTCGAGTTTTTAGAACCATGTTTTTTTGTTTATTATGTATACCTTTTTGTAAGGGAAAATGTACTGTAGTTGTAAATGCTCATCGTAGACATTGGGTGCCGGCTAACCGAACAATATTGACAGAGAATGGATTTTGCAGTCAGGTCAGTTTCAATTAAAAGTTAACAGTGAAAAAAACACAATATTCTGTTCCAATTTGTAAGCAAAAAAAAAGCAAAGCATCCCTCACCACAACTTGTTTCCTAGAATCCAATTTATTGCAGATGACGTCAACTTGGGAAATCCCATAATATTGTATACTCTATTATTACTTCATTAATTGTATGATGTATCAGTTTATTCTGTACAAGGTAGTTATACATATGTTTTTACCTAAAGCATAATGGATTGAACGTGTAACTACAAATTAGTATTAGTAATTACATGTTCAATCATTTAAATTCCTGTAAATTAAATTTTTGTAATAAAGTCATAATCGATTCTGCTTTCATCAGTGTTTTGTAATTCTTTTTTTAGTGTTCTGTAGTCAACAAGGAACCCTTATAGTTTCGCCATGTCCGTCTGTCTGTCTGTCCGCAGCTTAGCTCAAAGACTCTTAAGCACTAGAAATCTGTAATTTTGAATATGTAATTTAAATATACAGATTAGTTACGCCGAAAAAGTGGTAAAATAAAATCTCGAAATTTTTTTAGGGTATCTCCTGTACCGTATTCCGCTACCTGTAGTTGTGGTGAGGGATGCTGCGCTTTTTTTTTGCTTCCTAATTGGAATTGGATCTCTCCAGAGAATTCGTCCTCATGTCGTATGATGTGCTCTAGAGAAAGCTGAAGGACAGGAATGTACCGGCTGGAGTTGTCAGAATTCTGCAGCATTGGTCAACCACACTCTCTGATCCATATAGGTTGGAGTGCGGTGTGAGACAGGGCGGTCTGACCTCTAATACACTCTTCAACCTATATGTGAATGATCTTCTGGCTGGGCTCGGTAGCATGCATGTCGGATGCCGCGTGGGTGGTGTTATCATTAATAATATCAGCCACGCGGACGCCATGGTGTTGCTGGGTCCGACTACGGGATCGATTAGAGAGATGTTGAGAGTAGGCGAGAACTATACAGTTACACATGGACTCGTTTATAATATAAATAAGAGCGAATACATGGTTTTAAGGCCGCTGGTAAAGCCCCCGACTATGTACCAAGTTTTACACTAAATGGCATGAGTATAAGGCGAGTAAATAATTTTAAGTACATGGGACACATACTTACCGACGACCTTAAGGACAATGTGGACATAGAGAGGAATCGCAGGGCACTGGCGGTCAGAGGGAATATGTTAGCACGCAGATTCTACCGTTGTACTAATCAGGTTAAAATAACCTTCTTTAAAGGTTATTGTCAGGGTATGTACACTACTAGCTGACCCACAGACTCCCCTGTGGGTCAGCTTTACCAAAAGATCGCTGGAGGTCTTGCACATCCAATATAATAGTGTTTTCAGAATGCTGCTGGAACTACCCCGTTTTTGTAGCGCATATGAGATGTTTGCGCTGAATCGAACTGACGACTTCTGATGCGGTCATTCGAAAAAAAATCTTGTTCTTAGGTAATAACAAGACTGCGGGACAGGGAAAACAGTATTCTGAGGATAGTGGCGGAGAACATCTACTCTCCTATTCTGAGACGTTTTGTGGGGGTGATGAATGAGTGAAGTACTTTCCATCCGCTTGTGCGTCGTCCTCATGAAGCGAACTCAAATAATTAGTTTTAAATAATACTTTGAGATTTGATCACGCAAGGAAAGTCCGAGCATAGCCCTCTCCATTGCCCTTTGGGTGACTTTTTAGCCTTCTGATGAGGCCCATTGTGAGCGACCACGTTTCGGTCCCGTAAGTAATCACTGGCAACACACACTGGTCATGGACTTTCGTCTTGAGACACTGCGGTAAGTTGGACGAGAAGATACCACGCAACTTCCCGAACGCTGCCGAGTCGGATACGATGGTTGACCTCTTTCTCGAAGTTAGACCTACCTAACTGGACCGTTTGTAACAGGTAGACATAATCGTCTACAACTTCGAGTGTAGAGTCTCCAATCTTGATAGGAGTGGGTGTTACATGGGCATTCAACATGACTTTGGTTTTATCCATGTTCATTTTAAGACCCACTCTTTCGAAAGCTTTACTGAGGTCATCGAGCATTGTACTGAGATCCTCCATGGTCTCAGCCATGATCACTATATCGTCAGCAAACCGAAGCTGAATGATGTACTAGCCATTAACGTTGATGCCTAGCCCTCTCCAGAAATGAGGACATCCGCAAGAGAGCCAAGGTTACCGACGTAGCCCGAAAAATAGCTAAACTTAAGTGGCAGTGGGCAGGGCACATTGCTCGCAAGAACGGATAGCCGATGGGGCCGAAAAGTTCTGGAGTGGAGACCGCGAACCGGAAGACGCTGCGTTGGAAGGCCTCCCACTAGGTGGACCGATGACCTGGTAAAGGTGGCAGGGGTCCGCTGGATGCGAGTTGCGCGGGACTGGTCAATGTGGCGACACTTGGAGGAGGCCTATGTCCAGCAGTGGACGTCTTTCGGTTGAAATGATGATGATGATGATGAATACTTTGAGATAATATTTACTAACATTAATTATTATTCTTTTATTTATTTCTATTCAAATTAATTATATTTTAAAATATTCCTTACAAAAAACAACATAAAAAAAACATTTAAAAATATAAAAAATTCTAGCCCACCGGTATCGTGAACAGGGTCCAAGCTACCGGCGGTCAGGGCTCCAGAGAGAGGAACCTCCTAACAATACAAGCCGAGTCCAGGAGTACCGCTTTCTGAATCAAACCCTTGATCTAGCTGCCTAACGAGAGCTTAATCAGATATTGGTCGAGGCTCTTGGCAATTAAGCCATGGGCTGATACAACTATCGGCACAATGATCGCTGAGTCCACATCCCACATGTCGACAACCTCGTGAGCCAAGTCAAGATACTTGATTTGCTTATCTTTCTCGGCGTTCACGAGGTTCTCATCATGCGGGACCGTTATGTTAACAATCATTGCGCGCCGATCTGATCGGTCCGCCACCACTATATCAGGCTTATTGGCTACAATAGTCCTGTCATTATGTACCTATACTATAGGTAAAGTCTCGCGTACCCCATAGCGTAGGATTTCCTTGGATAGGACTTTAAAAAATATTGTGAGTTTGTTCATATTGTTTTTCGATTAAGGGATTCGTTTGTGAAATATTAAGTTTTAAAGTACAAATTTTTGTTAGACTACCAGCTAAACAGTTGTGTTTGGGTGTGTGAAAAAATTCACGGTGGTAGTATATATAATATATATATGTATGTGGAAATTAAAAGGAAAACTGTCACAGCTAAGCAGGCTTTACAAGTTTACGAGTAATAGTCGACCAACTTATAAAATGTACTTGGATAACATATTTTCCTAAACGTAATGTATGGGAGCACAGGGTTTCCAACCTCAAATGTAGTTTGTTTTTTTTATTATTTAAATAAAAATCATGGTTCGGAAGCAAATCGGACCGTAGTAGGAAGAGGATTAAATTAACGTTGTAAGACTACGAAACCCTATATTGTGCGTGGCCCGACACGCACTTGGCCGGTTTTTTTTTATATCTGAATTTTGGACGAAGTATCGTAGTAGTAGTTTAGTTTCTCGCACTTGCAAATGACGATTCAGAGCGACATAAATGGATAGGATCATGGAAAAATGCGAGTCTGTGCTGATAGACGTGACGTATCCCTAACGCGGGTCAGCAATAAATAGTTTGGCGATAGATGTTGTTCTGCATGCTATACAGGTGTCACTCATATGCGATGGGAAGCACGTTTTTATGGCTACATCCCGTTTCGTAACTTTCCCGTTTCGCCCACTAAACAAAAGGCGTGCAAATCTTCATGCATTCAATCTCGTATGACTTACAATTATAAATTTAACCTGTTTTTTGTACGGTACAGTCAGCTCCCAAAGTAACAAGGAAACTTCCTGTTGATGTTACTATTTTTGTCTCTTTCTGGCACACAGGTTTGTTACGAGAGAACTCAATTTAGAATTTGAACAGAAAGTTCTAGGAGAACAGAATCACAATAAATGAAAATGTTCGATTTACTAAAATCCTAATATTGGTGAATACCCAACAAGTACCTACTAGGCTTGCATAAATTCAAGTTGGTGTTTATTCCAACTTGTCTACAGTCACAACATAAAGTTTTTATTTCGAAGAAACACGGCAACCCTCCTGAGCGGCAACTACAGGTCTATAAATATGTTGACACACACTCTGACTGGGAGACGCATGAACGTTTGTCTGAAAAAGTGCAATTATAGTATATTTAAACATTTATTTGGTTTCTTTTTACCCCACACCAAAATACCTTCCCACATTCTACAACTGAATGAGACGTAATTTAAATCTTGTATAAAACGCACACGAATTGCATTGATAATAAAAATGCTTGGCTCAATGCTGGTCCTGCAGCACAACCATAGGGGCAAAATAGCTTGATTAATACATATGTGAACTACAATAAGAAGTTGTTGTGGAAGCTGCAGCAGATTGTACAACGATCTTTGAATTATTTAGATTCAATATTCGTCTCGAATTTGCCCTGGCGATGGCGGTTGAGAGAATGTAATGCTCACTCAAATGTCTCGCTGATGGTGGCGGGAGTCGGATCATTTAGTTCCTTTCAAAATGGTTAAGCTGAATGGTGATTCATGAGTCATATTCGTGAACGGGAGCCGTCAGTAGGGACTGGTCATCCCGTAGCTTTGATTTTTAAAAGAGTGTCCATGGAGTTTCTTGCCCATTCCTCTCCATAGAGATCTGCGCGACGAATGGGCACAAATACTTTGCACAGTACTTTCACAAATTATTATGCCTTGTGACTGGGACTGTAGCTTCATCTTTTTGTTTTTTACAGTTAAAAGTGCCTGTTATGGTCTAATTATATAAATGCTTTTTAGTTTGCCTTTAACCGAGTTCTAAAAAAGTAATGGATCTAAATACAAAAATAAATGAAGACGTTTCGTATTTTTCGTAAAACTACTTTTAAAAGGACTGATATAAGCTTTTCTATCGTCGTTACCCCATACAAGTTTAAGTTTTATATCAAATATTATGCTTTTATCTAGGCCCTATTTATTCTACTTTATCACCTATAGTTTCTACGCACCTCGAGCTCGACCGACCACTAACGATTATTGTCGTCAGTGGAGGATTAACGAACACGGATCCTGTTTATGCATTTCAAATTCGCCACTAATAAGACAAAAACAAATCACTTTCCTTTTTAACCGACTTCGACATACATATTTATGTCATTTTGTTGGAAGTACAAAATATTCGTATGTTACTCTATGAGGACTTCTAAACACGTGTGCCAAACATACAGTGGTCTACAAAAGTTAGCTGAAATTATTCATTTCAGATGAAGCGTCGAATTCATTCGAAAATCAAATTCAAAAGTTTGAACTGTGCATTATAACGTTTTAATGAACTAACCCTCCTTTTATTTAACTAGCAAATAATGAGGGATTACCCGACCTTTTTGTTTTTTTTATTAAAAAAACCAGTGTTGCCATAGACATGAATTTCAGCCACCAAAAAATAGTTGAAGGTTTCAATGTTCTATGGATTAACAATATTTACAGGAATGTAATAGATTTGAATGTCACTTTTTGTCTAATATCATCATTTTTCATTTTCGGGGCTTTTGACTTCATTCTGAAAACAATGTTAGCGTCAAGGCAAACCTAAACCATTGAAAAAAGAACGTAGATTAGAAAGAAAAAATACCTAGTTCTCTAGCAAAACAGTTTCAAATCGACCGTTGGTTGGAAGTACAGCAATGAATAAATGTGGATTTAGAACTCTTTCACTCACTCTTTTTATAATTTTACGCAAATAGACCTCGGTCTTGGCGTCCTTAAGTTCCAAAATTCCTCGATTTTTGACTAAAAATGCTCCAGACATACATGTCTGTATACTTATACGAAAATACAATAATATGTCACAACTTGAGAACAGTGCAAGTTTTCAAAATCAATTCAGTAGTTTTCAAGGTATGGTCTTCTTACGTATTTAGACTACTCCGTCTGTGATGATGTTGTTATAATATTAATTTGCAACTACCAGTGACGAAGATTCCATTCCGATTACTACCGAATTCCCTTTGAAAAATGGCACAGTCAGTATTCTACAGCCAATAATATTTCATACAGTAAAGATATGTACTCCGGCTTACCTCTTACAAAAATTGACCGTTCGCAACTGGCAACTACATATAATATGCAGAATCAATAGGTACATATAAATAACTTGTGAGGGATACTACATCAGCCACAAAATTTATTTGCACTTATGAGAGTTTTTAATTTGTTCCTTTATTTTCTCTTAATTTGTGTTGATCATAAAAGAATACGTATATTGATTTCTAATTCACTTGTTAGAACAGTTACTTCTTTTTTGCTTCGGTCCGTGCTTAAGTAAGCAGATGTAGGCATACAGCCAAGGTTGAGTGCCCTACGGTCGCATCAGTCGTATCGCGTGATGGCGTCTATCGCACGTGAATATATTATGTACGCATAAACAAATAACAAAAATATACAGGTTATCGAACGGTTCCTTGCCATCGACGAACATAAACTGGTTGTGAGACAACACTCTGTTCTTCCGGTTCAGGGTATCTTTATACAACATCTAATTGAATATTACCAAGACCGTTAATGCTATTTCTGACACAAAGAGAGGTTTATTTGATTATTACTAATAGATAAGTACGGTTAAATTATCCGGTTTTTTAAATAATTTAGTTTCTAGCACTTTATTTTGGAGTTCCGCATGCTGATCCTACAGGTAGGTACCGTTAAAATACATAATTATCTGTCTGTGAACAAAACACGTCGATTCAATGAAAAATAAGAACCTATGATTTATAGCTTATGGGGATGTGTCAGATCGTCTACCTATAAACACAGTTCTAGTCTGGTTTTAGAAAGTGTTTTATGTATTTTAAAAACCGACCTTGTTCTGTTCCTCGTGTTTGTGTATTTTTACTTCAGATTCGATTTTATTTATTTCAACTTCGTCTAGTAGTTAAGAATCGAAAGTTATTAGTATGTTAATTCAATTTCGACATATTTCTTTTATTTTTCTTTCTCAAACTCATTCAGATTCACGATGCGATGACCCTCTTTAAAGCGAAAAGTGGTTTTTTTTTGTCCTTACTTCGAGAAGTCTGCTAGCTGTTGTACAAAAGTTACGCTAAATTATGTATTCATGTACTGTTGTGACGAAGTTTATATTTCATACGGCGCAGTAAAAGTATAAACGCTTGGAAGTGCAAATTCACCAGTCTTACTCCAAGATTCTCCATCAGCAAATTCTTGTACGTAAGAATTAAAATTGTATAAAAGATTATCCTGAATGTTGACCGAGAACCAAGGCACACTTTGTTGATCGTTGACCCTAAGCAAATCGCGGAAGTTTCCACTGGGACACTATTGCTGCTGACCACTCCGTTGCCATCTGTCTTATGAAGACTGAAGTTATTACATAACATTCGATACTTACCACCATACATAGTATTGAATAAACTAGGTCTCGTCAGAATGTCTTCAACAATATGCTGACAAAAATGCTGAAATATGAGTCCCCCGAGTGATAAAAGTTTTCTTGTCATAAATAAGTACCTATTACCTTAATACCGTTGTTAAATTATTGAATAGCATACCGATGCGCAGACTACAACGACTTCCAGTGTAGAACGTGGAGGCTCCAACAAGGACGATTGCCCCACTTATGAAATACCATGTGCATTGGGTCCAAAACTCAAGCTAAAACCAAGCATACACATTCACAAAGTTGCATTGAAATCGTTGGGTGGTTTCGGAGATTAGAGTGTACGAACATAGTAACACGTGATTTTACATGTAAATTAAGAATTTAGAAACGAATTATCTCTACAATTCAGGATATTAAATAACGAATGACTAATAACTTTTCATAAAACGTCCATAAAATAATGAAGTAACATCTTTGAAGCCGGAACTTACCGAGATTGTGAATATAAAATGGTAATAACTGCATACCTATATCTACACTAATATAATTCACTAAAGTGTTGTTAAAACTTTATTACTTTACTTTAATAATGTATATTGTTTTATTGAACACCAATAGATTGACTGTCGTTTGATGAATTATTTTGGATGACTGTTAGTATGTACATTTACTACTTTTCTCGAAGAATTTTCATATGTCATGCCTCTGAGATGGTACCGCATCAACGATGACTGAATTTCGAGAGCGAACAATAAAATAAGAGTAGTCAATAGAAACAGCTAGTTGAAAGAAATATAGTCCCTTTAGATTATCCCAGTTCAACATTATCGAAGTAATCGATTCACGTTAATTACTAATTAGCTAATCATACATACCTTACAATCATAAAAGCACTAGGCTGAGACTGCCAATGCACTGCTAGATAACGCATTTGAAGGCCTTACGTAGATGTTGGTCATCTACTTAAAGCCTTCAACATAACATAACATCACGCCTGTAATCCCCGAAGAGTAAGGTAGAGGTACATTTTGCCATTGATGTTGTTAGCCCTTGTTATGGGGGGCGAGTCTCTTGCCATCTACAGGGCACACAATTAAGCACTGTGGTTGCTACTGAGAATTTCCTAAGGCCTTCAAAGTGGTGGTAGCTCATCGGGAATACCGAGTAAGCTAGATCTATACATACAAGATGTAAACAGACCCTTCACGAAGTCGTCAACCAAGATCAAACTAAGTAACCCTACGCAAAAATTATTTCTGGGAAATGACTTTTTTTTGGGGTGAAAAAACCCGTTTTACGGTAAAACTCAAAACATTGGGGGGTCGTGGAGGTATTTATTTTTTTTAAAGTAAGGTTACAACATTAAAAACTTGTATTTAAAAAAAAATACTTGTTATAAAGTTGGAACTTTGACCCCCAATATCTCCGTAACTAGAAGGTTCCCAGGTGTGGTTTAGAACAAAAATATTTTCGCAATGACAGAGACAACAAGTGTCTTTCGGCTTCGTTGAGGGTCTAGTTACACCCTTTATGATTATATTAACTACAGAATCAAAACGGTGGGTTACTGATATATTTTGTAATCCTTTCTGTGGGCCGGAATATTGGATATGACTCGTATAAAGGGGGTTACATCGAGGTAGCTCATGAAAACGAATTCTTGGATGGACTTTGCTGGCTGGCCTTTGTCAAGCCACGTGCATTGCCCTCCACTGCAACGTGTCACAATCTTTCAGTTGCACGAATAATTTTCATTTTTATTCTTGTTTTTAGAACAGGTTTTTATCCAGAGTAGCATGTCAGCTACATCATAACTTAAACTATTCTTAACTAAACTGCACATACAATATAAATTTTATTACTTTCTAAACAATTCGGTAAAAAAAGTAATGAAACAATTAGACCGTACAGGAACCACTGTGGGTGCAACAATAGGTTCACCCCTATGGCATGAGACTTATAACATCTATGGCGATATGAAGAACTGCACTTCTGCTCACTCCTTCGGGAATTACAGGCGTGATGTTATCGACTAAAATGTTGTTGCTTTGCAGCTATACTGAATGTTTACACGAATATAATTTTCCTTTAAAACTCGTTTATGATTTTGTGTCGTTTCCTTCGATCAATTCAATTTGCCACAATTCAGTTATCGTCACTCTGTTACAAAAATCAATTACAGCACGAATGTCGTCATTCGATTATGTTGCTTTTGAATACTTATTGAAGAATAGAAACAAAACACTGGCAATTATAGTTTTATACTAGATTTTAATTTATCGGTTATCGTGGTATGGACATATGATGCGGAGGAATGAGGAAAATGTAGTGAGAAAATGGAGTACGAATGTAGATCGATATAATAGTAGAAGAAGACCAAAGAAACGATGAATGCACTGTGTGAAGGATGATATGGTTAGCAAGGAGTTGACGTGAAGACATGCTGAACCCAAATAAATTGGGATCTGGGCAAGAGAATAATGATGATGACGATTTGCATTATTGAGCAGAACAACTACGCAAGTATTTTGCAATGGGTAGCAGAGACTTTTTGATGCCAATTGCCATCTCCTTACGTCCCGACGGATTGTTTTGTACTGTCACTGGTCACATACAGTCGAACTCCTCCAGATATCTCCACATTCAGATAGCCTGTGCAGGGTAGAACGTACCTCAGTGGTGTTTACTGTTTGAAATACAAGCCATCCCAATTCTTACACTAAAACCAGTAGAATAGATTAGAATAATCTTTATTTGCGTGAAATATGGTACACTAGCTTATGCCTGCGGCTTCACCCGCGTGAAGGTCGGAAACTGTCCCACAGGATCATACTACATATGTGTTAAATTTCATCCAAATCAGTTCAGTAGTTTTCGCGTGAAAGAGTAAACAAACACACATCCATATATCCATCCATCCATCCATCCATCCTCACAAACTTTCGCATTTATAATAATTAGTAAATTTGAGGTGTTACAGGTAAATAGCTACGTTCTACAATTCCGCTTACTAAAATTCAGCATGCAAATATTGTTACATAAAACTAAGCTAACAATTACAATTATGTAATCAAAAACAATAAACACAACTTACCCAACCAAATGATGCAGAATGTTTGCAATCAGAGTAGCAAAAACAAATAATATCAACATAATACTTAATTATTGTCCCTAACAACGTTGAATGAATGGTTGGATGTTTACTCAAAACTACTTTGCTTTTGACCGTTAAGGAAGTCGTATTAGGTAGGTAACTTTTACTGTACATGTTTTTTTTTTCATTTTACTTTTTTAAAAAAAGCAAACCACTTCTACGAAGAGTCTACGCAGCCTCTACGCGGCATCTACGTAGCGCCTTCGCTGCATAATTATCCAGAGCAAAAATGAAACTCTGAGTCCGCTTTCGAATTATGTGCCGACACAGTCAGGCATTGCCACTACCAAAATAATATAAAAAAGCCTTTTTTTTGAAAATAGAGTACTTTTTAAACTTATGGAAATGTAATTATAAATCTAGTTAATAATGAAATAAAGATAACTTAATTCTATTAGGCTTATGCATTAACACTACGTAGTCGTACTTAAACTAGAAAACCTTTTGTCCTCTATAAATGCTATCATGGATTATTAAATGACCGTCATGTTCTATCGCGTTATAACGTACATTTCAATGTCAATTAATTATTCATTCGAATCCGTCAACGAATCAGTCAATTGAGGAAACTTTATTATATTTTATTGGATTAAACGCTTTGGTATATGCAAATGTCCTGCATTATTAGATTAATGAATTTCATAAAATATAGGGCTGATAATAATTTTTCACGATGACTTGAAAATGTAAACGCATTGCTCTGAGAGCACATGAGCAAAGGGGAGGCCTCATTTGATCACATTAACTTAAACTTCAATTTGTGTTGGATCTGGACTAGTGCTGTCTAGTGACAAGGCGGTTGAGTAGGTCCAATTAATCGATTCTCACACGACGCCGCGCAACAATGCGCGACGTGCCAGGCGGTGAAGCGGATCTCAAGTCGCATTAGCTGGTAGTTGTATGTAATCCATTGATGTCTAATATACGAACACCGTACGGACGAGCGGCATGCTCGCCACAACACCACAATAAAGCGAGGATCACTCATGTAGGTCTGCATCAAATCGGACTGCACGACTGATTGAAACGCATCCACGCGGACAGGCGCGCTCAAATTCGCTTCGCCGCCTCCGCTCTTCGCGGTGGTGAACGGTGTCCTGAAAACCGCCTCAGTGATAAGAACTCGAAGTATTTTGAACTACGTCGCCTTATTGGCCTGCCTATTAGTCAATAATTAGTCATTTTTCAAAATCATAAGTTGACTAGGGTTGGTATTGGTTGATTAGTTGAGGGCGATCCACGCAAGAAATGTACAAGATGATAATAACAATGAAACCAAAACTGAAAGGACACGAATACCGAAATCTGAAACATACTAAAATATCAATAACTTTACAATAAAAAGTAACAATCAATTCGTAGCGGTGTTAACCCGTAAGTTTGAATGATCACATAAACAAAACAAGTACATGGATCACAACATGACGTTTATTACATAATCACTTCCAGTTTTAACAATATACTCGTATTGGTTCCTAGCGTCCTACTGATGTAGCAAATAATAGACATCCAAAGGCGCTCCCATCGCCGCCGGAAGCATTCGCCTGTAATGTAACATTAGATTCGATTCAGTGAGTGAGGAGACCCGAGCATTACAGTGCGCTACCTTTTTTTTTTTTTTTTTTTTTTTTTTTTGGATTGGAAATCATCAAATGACCCCCCCCACTCTGGGCGGAGCGGAAGGGAGTGTCAGACTTGTACTGACTAAAACCCATCCATGTTCCTTCTTTGCCCTTTGTGTTCCAGGGCCACGGTGTCTCTTTCGAACAGTCCCGCAGGCAGTGCGCTACCCTTACGATACAATTTCTTACAATCATTTGTTTCTGAACAAAATCTAATCTAGGATTGTTACATTTCTGGCGAATCTTCCGGTGAGCTCCTTTAAACAATGCTTGTAACTTGTTGGACTTATTACATTGTTAGTCGTATGCTTCACTACCGCTTGCAATCTATTACACTAATGATGACACCAGACCTGGGCCTCACGTTTGTTGCCTTCCGCCGTAGGCAAGAAACTGCCAATCAGCCTTGAGCAAGCGTGGTGAGCAATGTGCATGCCATTTCTGATTGGAAAGACACATTTGCCCTGCAAGGGACAGTAATAGGCTCGCATCTAATTAATTAAATTATTAGACATAAAGCGGCAAATTTTCTTTGATTCGAACTCATACTCAAAGCATTTATTTCAATTACACCATTACAGACGCTTTTGAATGACAGAATAACAAAGAAAGCGAAGCTAAAGTCACAGTCAGAAGGCATAATAACTTGTGAAAGTACTATAGTTGCCAAGAACTGCAGATAAAAGGCTGTATAGTATATAACTTCTCCTCTGTCTAAGATTAAGTTAAAGGCAAGAAGAAAATTAAAATTACAATTCTCCTTTACCTCTCTACCTTAGTACTATTTTTCTATTTCCAAGGCTGCTGTCGTTTTCAGTTATACCGCATTAGACGGAACTGGACTGAGAAACAGTATTCTAATTATTATTATTTTTCCTCTGAAGATTTAAAAAAGATCCGCCAGAAGTAGCACTAGTGAGTGGTACTCCTTTCATTATCTTAATAGGTTAGGTAGGACCATTTATCTTAATAAGTAGTATCAATTAATATAGGTACCTCACTAAAACATATTTAATTAATAAAGAAATGAAAGTCCACTGAGCACTAAATGCACTGGATATCTTAAGAGTTAATAATGTTAATAATGACAGGCCTAGGAAACTCATTCAATAAATTTTCCGAAGTAAATAATAAAGATAAGTAAAGGAACCGTAGTACATAGTATCCATCCTTGTTGCTCACAGCATAGTAAACTATCGGAAAGGTCATTGGTCAGCGCAGCCTGTGAATACCAATGAACGCATCGTTCACGTTTCCGCAAAACCCTTCCAGCAAGCTATACCTATGCACACACACTACGCCATCACTGGATTTCTTAATTTTCCTCATTCGCAAGCCAAGAATTAAAATGGACTAGCAGTAGCGCTGGCAAGGAGTGATATTAACAGGAGCGGCTACAACTGTACCAGAGGTACGGTGCCTAACTAATTTGTGAGATATTATCCAGAATCTCAAGTCAAGGGCTACAGGAACGTTCCTATGCTAAAGCTTTTGTGTTCATTGAGTAAAATTATAAATAAAATCCAACCTAGCCGAAGCGTTTTGGCTTCACGTAGATAGGTACCTATCTTGATACAATTGCCAAATTACGACATTTTATTGCTAGAGAAATGGAGTTTAACATATAACCGATATCACCATCCCTTATTCGGTCTATAATGGTGATGAGACATCATCATGTTGGCATAAATACTTTAGAATACGGCCCTAGATCCCAGATGGCTTTATGAATATATAAGCCAAAATCCGTTACACACAGCTCAGAATGTGGATAATGTAGTCAACAGTTATTGTGGTAAGTAAAATATAAGTAAGCGCTTAAGGTAGGTAGGTAGTAATATTTTGCAAATGCAAATACGCTCTTACTTACGATGAGATCTTGAAAACCAACCAACCAGCCAACGTAACATTTTTTGGATAATTTGACATACGTTCTCTTTCTTATAGTATTGCAAATTGTAATTAAACGAACCTTAATCGTGACCTTTTTTTAAAATAATACAGGTTGTGTACCTAATCAACGAAACGTAGCAAACCAACATTAGCTTATGTCGTACTCATAAAGCAGTAGACTTTGTGCCATATTGCGTGGCTACTGTTTGGCCGTTGATCAAACTCTGCTATACCGGAGGCATCGCAGCTACGTAGCTATCCCAGAGAAACAAAGCTCAAACAAAATGTGTCTGTTATTTACACAGCAGAAATGAGTTCAAATCGGAACAAAGCGACGTTTCTTGGCGGAAGCAACAAGCACCTTCCGCCAGGCAGTGAAGCGATGAGTAGTTAGAGACTACCTACCTAGGTAAACAGATACACTACTCGACGAAGGGTACTCGTCTACAAAATCAACTGCTATAAAACGTTTTAGTAGCAGTGGTTTCTTGTAGGGCAGCTGGTACTTATATTCATATTCATTTTAATTGCGTTCCACAAATTTAAAAAGGTGTTACAAAAGGCTTACAGCTAAGAACAAATTATGAACTCTGTTAGGACACAGCAATATACAATATTAAAAATTTATTTAATAAGGTTGTTTATTAAATTTCTACTTGTTATTTACAAGTGCAGGGTAACACACATAACAGAGTAACGTACTTTGTAAAATTACACGATAACAATTATAGACATAGTACTACTATATCATAAAGCAACAGCATTATATAAATATTATTTATAACTGAGATCAATAGTATTATATTATTGTAGATATTTTATTTATAAATCTTAAGAACCATAGTATTATTTTATACTATGGTTCTTATTTATTTATAATTATTTAGATCAATTTATCTTAAATTATTACATTAGTTTAAGGCACATATTCTGTAGGCAGGTAATATAATTATAATATATTTATTTCAAAGTGTACAACAATATGTCTTAATATTAAAAGTATTTAAAATTATTGTATTGCATTTATATTGCATCAGTTAAGTATTCATTTATAATTATTATATGTATGCAGCATAGGTATTGATAATCGCTGCATCCGTTCGGCATCATCTCACCACAGTTTTACTGCGAGATGATGCAGTTTTCACAGAAAGAATCCTAAACGACCCCAGTTGAAGTGACCTGTGATACTGATCTGGAGCAGTTCTTATAAGCGTGTGTTGGCTAATCACCGTATCGCCTCGACAACACAACTAAATATATAAGTTGTCAAGTAAACGATACATTCACTCAGAGAATGCTCAGTTCCAGACTTGGCTTCCCCTTCCCGTGACCTGGTGACATGAAAGCGTGACATTGGCCGCGAAAAGTCGCGTGCAGTGTAGCCGACCCTCTGCACTTGAAACCTATGGGTCGATCGATAGGTGTAGCCTGCATAATGCCCTATTCCCGACCTCAGGCGGTACGACACGCGTCATTGTTTCTTCCATGTTATAAGGAATTTCTTTCATATGGTTTCACCGCAGTTGCTGTGGCAACTCGACGTGTCGGTTGAGCGTGTAGCTCGTGGCCTGGCGGGAACAAATCGTTCTGCGCCTGCTGCATGCCGTCGCAGACTGTTCTTCATTTCCTGTTGTCATGTTTCCTGTCTCGCGCTGCACAGCACACGCGTTCTGAACTTGACAACATGACCTAGTTATACATGCATACTATGTCATGTTGACGATGAACGTGCCTTCTTACGGGTGTAAGAAGGCACGTTCATCGTCAAACATAAGTACCTACAAATAACTAAGTAAGTATCTGGTTTATCAATAAAATAATGTGGTGATTAGACACTAACAACGAAAATAAACATTGCTTATTCGAAAAACAAATACTGGTTTTGATTGGCTACCTAATAATTTGATATCTTGAGGAGATATCTTAACAGGTAGTAACAACCTCCTACTGACATGAGATTAACAAAATGGAAAATTATGGCAAAGAGTTTCACCCTTAAATCATTCATTTTCACGGTCATATGTCGCTTATGGACGGGATTATGACGATGATGAATTGACGTTTGAGATATCTGCTCTCTTACCTAGCGGAATAGATAAAAGGTCATATAATATTTATTTTGAATAACTCTCACAATTTATGGCCCTATTTCCGAATTTCTGTACGGCGACGATCTGATAGGTTTCCATTGGCCAAATTACTTTCGGAACTGTTGAAAAAACAGGCTTTCACACGATACATACACAACCGAAAAACGACATAAAGAGAAGGATAATAATCATAATTCAATAACCTGATAACACGTAAGGCGTCATTCTCGTTTCATATTCAGCTATCCGTTGTATAAAGGTGACTCAATTCGAGAATAATAGCTGGTTGGCATATAGCAACTACTTCGATGGTGACAACTGACAATGCATTATTTTCTTCTGTCGAGGTTCATTGCCCCTAAGGATGACACCTCGACCTACTACACGATAACACCCACACTGCGTATTGTGATGGCATGGGCTTGTCCTCTGTGAGATATCTAAATCAGTTTTTTTTATGAACGGTTCCGAATAACAGATATGTATCTTGGAACAGTTACTTATTTTTATTGTTAACTGTTAAATAAACGTTTAAATCGGTTGTGTTTGTCCGAACAAAGTGATAACACTTAAAAAGTTGGTGTTGTACGTAAACGTAACAGGCACAACACAGTGCGAGCTGGCCACTTTTCAACCTTATTGCTCAGAGCATAAGGGTGAAAAGTAAGTCGACCGTCAGTGACCGCGGTTGTACCTACCGGAAGTCTTGTATACGCAGGGTCACTTTCATAGGAACAAGTAAAAATACAGGAATGCGTGCTTGGTTATGACGTGGATGTAACTTATATGGATGTGTGCTTGTATGTGGATGTGTGTGTGTGTTGGCTACCGGCCGGCCGATATCTTTGCTGTTTTCAAGTTAAATAGATACTTATTAATGTTTTTAAACATAAACGATTTGGAATAAATTGTCTAAATAATGAAGAAAACCTCATCAAAATCCATTGTAACAGAAGATTAAGAAAATAATTAATAACTTGTTTATTTATAAAAAGGGGCACATTTACAATAAAATATCTTAACAATTAAAATAGAGCACATTTGCTTATTTGCCTGAACTAGGTTGAACCTGTGTTTCAGGCTATAAGGTGCATAATACCTACCTACTTAAAATAAATAAATTACCATTTCATGAAAAGTAGGTAATGTAAACTTACATAAAATTATAATCAGCGTGTTAGCAGTTTATTTGCAGACAACAAGTAGTAGCTGTACATAAGACGGGTTGTAAAAAGGTAATATTTTTTTTTTACAGCTACAATAATTAAACTTATTTATACTTAGTTTTCTATTTTATCTATTGCACAGAAATGGACCTAAAAATGAAAAGAATCTTTTGACAAAGATAGGTTGCATTATCCGCCTCTTCTTAGTATTGTCAGCATTGTACGTGAGTATGGTGTTCTGTTTTAATTCTAAGTGCTTAATGAAATGCTGACGCACAGTCAGCACGTTGCAGGATTTATACAGCTGATCCGTGATCTGTGTGATATTATAGTTAGAGAGCGTAGAGCTAGCAGGACCGCTCCCGAACGTCTACGACAGTGACACGCCAGCAGCGATCACGCTAAGACCTACGACAGCGGCTATTCTTTTGGCTACGCCAGCGACTACGTTAAAACGTGCGCCAGCGACTATGCTTAGGCCTACTACAGCGGCTACGCTATCGGCTACGCCAGCGGCTACGCCAGCGCCTACGCTATTAACTACGCCAGCGACTATGGTAAGACCTACGGCAGCAGCTCTACACTATTGGCTACGACAGCGACTATGCCAGACGCTACCCTATTGGCTACGTCAGCGGCTACGCCAGCGGCTAAGCTAGCGACTACGCTAAGGCCTACGCCAGCGGGTACGCTATTGGCTATGTCAGCGACTACGCCTGTAATCCGCTGGGTAGGGTCTTCGACACTATATTCGGGGCCAATAGTATCGATGCTATATTACAGCGCCTGCTTAAACAGGATGTAACTCTAATAGTGCAATACCTCTTAGGTGGTGTTTCAGACCATCCAACTGGACAACTTTCCTAAAGAAAAGAGTCGGAAAAAAACGACTTGTCCATAAATATTATCCAGAATTCCTCGTCTAACTGGATACAGCTCTATATCATTTTTTTTTCATAAAAAGTCTACCTGAGTGACCTGTAATAACCTACCCCTATTTTTTTCGAAATATGTCCCGTATAAAAAGTTGTCCAGTTGGATGGTCTGATCTGAATCACTACCTAAGAGCTAAGTATAAATTGCGCTTTACAAAGTTACACCTTGTATATTCCTTATCCTATCTTCGGTAAAGTACCGTGAGTTGGTTACGTACTAATACAACAATTTATTTGGCTTCTAATGTTTCAAAGAATTCTCTTTGATCTTAGGGATACTTATTTAAGGACTTACTATCTAGGAAACTCAAGAAATCATTTTGGTGGACTATACCTACCAACATCTTTTTGTTTTTACCCTAGAGAACTAAAAATCAATAAGTTAGCAGAATTGTGAATGCGTACGGTCCGCTTCGCGCTTGGACCGCTTGGTCAGGCCGATTATTAATTCAGTAAAAAGTATTTAATCGTTAATAACTAGCTCATAATTAACATCAATTTAGTTTACAACTTTCTTCTGAAGTAGACATCGTTTTCTATTAGAAAGTAGTTACTAGCGCCATTCAGTGACTGTTTACGGTACTTGAATGCACGACATGTAACTCGCCCACGAGTCGCTATCCACTACATGTCGGCACGGTACTGGAGTGTAGCAGTTTGTCTGGTTGAGCATAGATGGCGCGGCCGCCGCAAGTTCATCTGGTTTCGAAAACATAGGTGTTAGCGTGCTACCAATATAACACAGGGCGGCTCCACCAGATGTCGCCGACCGCGAAAATCTAATGCGCAGCTTGATATCGTACAAAATGCGTGGTATACAAAGTCACGCTTCCGCCTACACGCCGCGAGTGAGTTAGGTATCGGACTGGTATGATACCGGCGACCGAGACTCGCATCGGACGTACGGACTGATACACACCGACTAGTATTGACGGAATGTGCATGTTCCTACGACAAACAAATACTTCGTGAACATTTTAAAAGTGAACAATAAATACGGGACATTTTCTCTGTTACGAATAATGAATTGTATGTGCGAATAGACTGGGAATGTGTGTTATTCACAATCTCGGAGCCGTATCTGGAAACTGGTAAGTGTTCCATTTCTTGTTGTGATAAGTCGTTGGTTATTTATATTTTCAATTAACGTCTTCATTTGCTATTTCGTAGTTAGCGCCAACAGAGGAAGTTCTTAAATTAAATTTAACAGGTAGGTACCCTCTTAATTTGAGAACTCACGCACCGAGCGTTTAATTGAGGTGCTCTATGTACGTATGCTAATTTGCTATTAGATTATTAGACATGTATATAAAATATTGTGGCATAATTTACACCGTAGCTTATTTTTCTATGTTGATAATTTAATTTTCGCAACAATTTTTATCAAAAAAATACAAGGATTAAGTATTTGAATAAAAACACAATTCTAATAAGCACCTAATATGATAATATGAGTGAGACACCTTCAAGTATTTAGAACTAAACAGATAGTCTATCCGTAGTTGCTAAGTAGCACAGGAAGTGTGCAATATATTAGAAATGTCTGTACGTACTTAGTTATATCCTTTATGACTAGCGTGTTCCTAGAAGCACTTTATCTTGCCCTCATTACCTATAATCATTTTCAAATGTGGTCATACAGACATAGTTCACGCACCTTACAGAATGTAGCATTCTCCTAGACTGGCCTTTATTTCGCTAACCAATCACATTTTAACTATTCCGTGGGTGTCTCGTTTATTCAAATGATATTCTTGCAACTCTCTAAGCGTTGGATGCCCGAGGGTGGATACTTGTATTTACTGATTACTAAATCACTGACGCTAAAGAAAGGAGTTTCCGTCGGGCCAATTTCAATAGGCATAAAACGTCTGAAACGGCGCTAAAGCCGGTCGACACGGATATAAAATTTGGTTGCTGATGAATAAAACAGCTGTTATAACTAAGATGTCGCAATGTTCTTGTTCAGTTCATGTACCTACTTACGCCGCGTGACCAATTGACAAGCACGCCAGATGTACCAAATTATTATAAAACACTCGAACCTTTGTTCAATCGCAAAAAATAGAGGTGACGACATCGAATAAAACAAAAAGTTATCCCTACAGAAACAACTTCAGGTACCTAAAAAATAAAACAAAAAACTGCTGAGTTCACAACGCAGTTGGCGGTTTTATTCGTTTACCTTTCCCGACCCGTGTTGCAGTTTTCGCATTTAGTCAGGAAAGTTTCGGGAAATGCACCTAATCCAATCAGGTGAGCAACGTCGATCCAAAGAGACTATCGAGAATATTCCGCATTGGAACGAAAAATAAAAAATAAGCTTCCATTTTACATTTTAGTTTTGCAAGATTTTTGTTAGGTTATAATTTTTTAAATATCAGATATACTTTGATACTTCTAGAAGGTTTTAGATGTATATTATGTAACTAGCTAGGTTTAGGAAACGTATTCAGCAGGACTTGATCATTTTGCAACAAGCTATGTACGAATAGGTGGATGGAATAAACTCGTCACATGCTCTCATCACCTCATGTAATAACACTAGTTATTAACACAACACATAAATTACTAGTTCTAGTAGTTCAGCAGTAGGTATCACTATCAGCTATTAAAATAAACAAAAAACTCGTAGGTACCAAATATTCGTATTGGCTTCTTCTGTAGGCTTGCATTTGACTTCTTATGAATATCTCTTTTGCTGATTATAAATCTTTACATAGTATAAAACAAAGTCGCTCCAACCGGTTGTACGCTTAGATCTTTTAAACTTCGCAACGGATTTTAATGCTTTTTTCAGCAATAGATAGAATAAGTAAGACTACTACATCACAATGCAAAAGTTGGAAGTCAAAATCATACAAGTCAAGTCTACCAAATCATACAAGTCAAGTCTACCACGGTACATGAGCAAGTTTGTACTTACTAATTCGGCTTAAAACTATAAACTCCATTTTCCATTAGGACCCGTAGCTCAAAGTTGCGCCAGCAGCGTCAACTTTATCCTTAAAGTTATAATTTATGAATAGGCTACCGAAAATACAGAGAATTATAAATTATTAAAATGTGCATATATGGCCATCCGTACAATAATATAATTTAGTATCGTACTATATTTCAATCAATTGTACTATATATTATAAAAAAATAATACAAAAAATACTATATTTTTATTCCTAATTCAACTGTCGCGCTTTTATAAATTAACTGTGACTGGTCTGGAACGCACCCGTAGCGCAGAACGGGTATTTCAGAACGAAATTTCGCAGCTGTCAAACTCGCAATAATTAGTCGATGAATGCTGCCTGATTTTTATATAAGTCTTCATTTTCTGTTGTCACAAAAAAAATGGAAAGCGTTTGGTTTCGGCACGCCACGCAGAAAAAAAAAAGATAAAAGACTTCAAATGGAAAAATACATAATGATTAAAAATAAATGTGTACTTTTTTTCTCCCTGCTTTTCCCAAAAGTACTATATTCTTGCATGTTTTAATAATCTACCTTTTCTTTGAACTAACTGCACTCTTACAGCACGCATCCACAGGTAGTGGGTATTGAGTTGAATCAACATTTTTACCATTTGTTTCTCAATTCAGTCCACATTTTTTTTTTAACTATTCAATAATTTAAAAAAACAAAACATAATATCGACTCTAATCCCCGAAGGGTTAGGCAGAGACATAGCTCGCATGTAATAGGGGGCGAGCCTATTGCCATCAACCGGGCACAAATCCAGACTCCGTGGCAGCTACTGAGAAATGCCTGAAAGAAAAATCAAATAACAACTTGCCCGACCCGGGAATCGAACCCAGGAATATTTTAATATATCGCTTCGAAATTACGGCGAAATTACGGCTTTAGTTCAATTTAGAGCTTTTAAACTCGATTTTCGCCAGCCAGATTAAATGAAGCCACGGACTGGAAACCTGCGTACATTGCAGATTATTTCAGCGTAAAATGGAGTGCTATCGTGTGTTAAGGGGTTGATTCATAATTTTTTTTAACCGTTTCGTTGCCAATTTTTTCCGGAACCCCGTCACTGATCTCAATATTCAGTTGATTGGATACAACGTGGCTGCCTCGCCAGATCCATCAGCTAGATAAAATGCATTAAAGCCCGAATTTCCGCTAACAAGGTAGTGTAACACTAATATCTTAAATAAAATATTAACAATTTACAGCCTGAATACCTATATCATAAGGCGCATTTATCACTTTGAGGAAGCAGTAATAACTAACATTTTAAGTCAATGATTATAATCATACGTACCTATATATATTTCTTCTTCTTTAACACACTACGAGATAAAAAGAGATGTAGAATCTCTTTTTATCTACTCTCCTTCGCAGGTATGCTGGAAGAGATTTCTTTACAAAAAACATCACCTTTTTGCCTATTTTTCTGTTCCTTTCTTCTTTTCTGTATTTACTGTGTACATAAACTGTTAAATGATACACTTCATCCAGAGCGGGAGGGGTCATTTGATGACTTCCCATCCGAAAAAAAAGGGTAGATGGGTTGATTGAGGTTTGTTACTCTTTCACGCAAAAACTACTGACCGGGTTTGGATCAAATTTGGCACACAGATAGTCTGCTCATACATTTAAAAAAATCAGTAATTTGTAGAATCAGTCAATTTTAGAATCGGTCATTTGTAAAATCAGTCATTTATAGAATTGTACATTTTGAGAATTGGTCAATTATAGACGACTCTGTAGTCATTTCGCGAATCAGTAATTCCTAGACTAAACCAAATATTTACAAGCTGTTACCTACAAGGACACCAATATTATCTTACGTCTAGGTCGGCTTAATACCTACTCCTTTGAAGGAAACACACCATAGTTACACAAACATTTTAATCGCCCTGTCCAATCATAAGGAAAGGAATAGTAAGCATAGCAACTAGGTAATTAAAACAGCCTTCTTTAGTTTCACCTTCCCTCACATCGGTAATAAAAAACCGACGCTATTCTTGTTATATAAGTTGCATCATCGATTATCAACAATTGTCTTGGCTCATCAGTTACGCGTTTTACTTATTAATCGCCATGATTGCTGCTCAAAGGCTTTATTATCTGACACTTTAGTATTATACGAGATAAAATAACTTTTGTCGTTACTGAAATTATTATTAGGGCTTAGGCTTAGGCTTCTTTGAACATGTTGGGGCGACCTACGGTTCTGTCGAGTTTGAAACTGTTGCAATATCGTTGAAACGCATTTCCATTTTGAGATTGCTCTCTGAAATTGACCTCTCCTATTCCGTCGTATAGTAAGTAGGTAGGTCTAGGTATGGCCGAGCTGGCCGAGCTCCGGTAAAACACATTTCCCTTCCAACAGCAATTAAATTGAGCCGCCTCTACATTTGCATTTTGCCTGCCAACATCGGCTGGTAATTGAGTCACTCTTCTTACTTTCAGGCCCCTTTACCTCCTCTCATACAGATAAATAACGACATTAAAATCATTACACATGTTACGGGTTGGCGAGTTCACAACATTTTAGGTCAAAAAACCCTCACGATGTTGTCTTTGTAAAAGTGTAAAAACACGCAACGTCTGTCACTGGCTTTATAATATTCATGAAAAAACTTCGCATTTTCTTAAAAACCACCGAAATAAGAAAAACGCTTTCTTTTCTTGACTTTTGTGGTCTGTTAAAAATATGGCATCAACTACATTGTACTTATCACCAATTATACCACAACATGCAGGCAAACGCGTATTGTTAGGCATCAAAATGAGTACGGACCTATCTACCATCTGTTATGAAGTCGGATGAAATGACAGGCGATTATTACAAAAACCGAGAGGCTTTTGTATGTGCAGTGAAAGTACAGTTTTTAAAATAAGCTTAAGCTGCGGTTTTATTTCAATAAAACTTCTCCAGCGCTAACGGAGTGTGTTTGACAGGCGTCTGTCGATGTAGCTGGCACTACTTATTTGCGGTCGACGTAATCGTAGCGTACCATCGCCACAAATTAAACAAAAACACGATACCGGCGGCAGAATCGCAATCTGTCTTAATTTGATTGGTCCGAATCAGGACTGACCGATCACTTAACCGCTAACACGTAGAATTTTTTCCCTATTTATATACATACATAGGTAAGGATATATTCTTGTATAGGTTCAAGGAAGGTGTCTTCTAGTGATTCAATTCAACGCAACGTAATATTTAAAAACTTTCTTAACCATCAACTAATGTGAGTTGAAATAATAGTTGGAGAAACGTTTTAGAAGATATTCACTCATGACTGGATTGTTGGTCTAAAAACAGTAATATTAAATGTGTATTAGATTATATTCACAATAGGAATATAATACTAGCCTATAACTGATTCGCTGTAGAGCAAGAGCCTCTGTTCAGACACGTAACGAATGGTGACCAGCACTAGCATGCTAACTGTGATGAGTTTCATTGTTACAAAAGTTCCCTCAAGATATTTTTTGTCAGCGGAATATTAAAACTACACTATTAAGTCGAAATTTGATTATACATAATATTCCAAAAAAATATATAGCACGCAAAATACGCGCTTTGACGATGAGTTGCGGACACCAGCCCGTTAGACAATACAATACAATATTCCTAATGGTGAAATGAGAATAAAGTACCAATCAATACAATAGTAAACGGTGCTAATTAAGTTAATTGTTCTTACACTCCACATGATTTGCCATTTCCAATAAAATGAATTAAATTATAAATCCAAACGTGTCCAATTAACCAATTTTCACAGCTTCAAAATCGTGTTTCTGCCTCAGTTATTCCATTTAAGTATAATTTACCGTGGCTCAGTTACAGAAACGATAATTATCAATTAATTTAAGCAGGGTAGTGGGTAATATGAAATAATCAATGTGTACAGTTATTGTACACATTGATTCGTGTCCGTAAAAAGCCTGTGCTGTTCAATCTGCAATTTGATACATCGTAGCAATGCGGACCGCGGGCACAACTAGCATTGTTAGTATTTCTTCCAGTGCACCTATTATACAACCTATTTGGTTGCCGAGTTATGTGTTTTCAATCCATTTCCGGCTTACCTTGATTAGTGGCACAGCTTGGCTTCAGTCAAGATTTTAAAGAGAAAAATGCCCGATGTATTCGTTTAGCTATGAGATAGACTCAAATGGTTTGACCACAATATAACGAAACTATGCTAAAATTAAGTCCTAAGTTAACATCTTTTAAAGAGAAATGCAGGTAACAGATAAACCACGAAGCGTGTACCTGAAAGGTGTGGGGTATATCAGGTTGTGGTCCAAACTATCGATCTGATCAACTCACCTCCATAAGACCACCATCGAAATCGTGAAATAAAAATCAGCTGTCCTATGCATTTTTTTGTATATTCATTTATTTCAGACACAGTCCATACATTATCTAAAAATTAAAATCATCAATAAAAATAAAATTACACATTACACTTTAGAATTACATAACCAAAGTCCAGTACAATTAAAATAAATTAAATAAAAATAATAAACATTTTGGCACCTATTGAAGTTTTGTACTGGACAGCTAATTTTTCGCGATACTTATTATATAATACTGATACATCGAAACATCGGAACAAACAAACACCGGAAAATGCGCAAAGTGAAATGCCTGTGCTTGCGATCAATAGAACATAGGTTCAATGAGTTTCCAAAGCGTAACCACTTCGGCGACACCGATTCAATTTTGAGTGACACTGCGCAGGAAATTGCCTGCCTCACGTTGTTGCCTCGTCGTGGAAAACTAGCTTTTAAAAAAGAAATAAGCTTTGCTCTAACTACCCGTTGGAGCAAACCCTCTCAGAAAGTACTCGCCCAGCTTGATGATGTTATAAACGTTGCAGTAACAATTTTTAGGGTTCCGTAGTCAACAAGGAAAGGAATCCTTATAATTTCGCCATGTCCGTCTGTCTGTCTGCTTAGCTCAAAGAAGTGTACTAGAAAGCTGTAATTTGGCATGAATATACAGATTAGTTACGCCGAAAAAATGGTAAAATAAAATCTCAAAAGGTATTTTTTTTAGGGTAACTCCTGTACCTACACGTAAATTGGTGATTTATTTTTCTCGCATACACCGTATTGTGGTATCTCGTTGGATAGGTCTTTAAAAAACACTTCGAGTTTGAATAAATAATTTTTCGATTAAGGCATTCATTTGTGAAATATTAAACCTTAAAGCCTTTATTCCTGGCGAGGTGGAAGAGGAACTTCGTGTAAGGTGTGATTGGAATAGGTTGTGACGCGATATAAAAACTAGGAACTTTTAGGTTTCATCACTAAATTGAAAAAAAAAATTAAATTCTCTGGATGATTCTTTTGTCCGAAAATCGAATTTTCTTACGCTAATTTACATAGAATGTTTATCATCTAATACACGATCATTATATTTATAATATTATAATGTATTTAATTTAGTTTTATGTTAACTAAAAAATCATAATTTTCACTCTTGAAATAATATTTGAGGAAAATCAAATTTATTTCCCGAAGTAAAAAAAATTTTTCCATTTTATTAACCATTGCATTGTAACGATGTAATATTATTATGAAAAGAACGTTAACAGCTTGCAAATTTGGAATATGTGTTTTTCTATACAAACCTTTATTACTTTCATTTTTAATTTTACAATTATTTATTTGACGTACCTACCTGTAATATTTGTTACTTTTAGTAGGTACATACTTATATATTTTAAATAAGTACATCTAACTAAATATATCACGGTAAGAAGTAATTACTTACTGTTTGCAGTAATCGTATTTGGCATGCCTAATACTATTCTAATTCATAAAATGTAATATCAAAAATACGAAAATAATCTGGCGACAACAGAGGCGTTGCGGTGAAACTATGGTAAATCTAAGAATACTAGGTACCTAATTACAACAAACGCGCGCACTGCAACAACCTTCCTCTTACACTCACCCCGACTTAAGTACTTTCTCGCAAAAGTTGACGTTAAGTCGCGCCAAACATTGATTACAAAATAGCCGAGACTCAATCAATAACTTACATAATGAGAACAATGGACTGTTGAAATGACATTTTGATCTTGCATTTATACATTTAACAGGTTATGATATTATGTTACATTTAAGTTAGTACGGGGCTTTTGGTAGATAGATAAAGTAGAGGATTGATTCTCAAATTGTGCTCGCTGCTCGTACACACACAGCTGACATTTGGATGAGTCAGTCAGTGCCCTGCCCGCTCGGCGCGACTAGGGAGCGCCCCTGGCCCCCTCGCCTCGCTCCGCACTAAGCCGAAAACAAATAACACTTATGTTACTGTAACAACGACACACTCATTTTAGACTTGTAAAATTTTGGCTTATAGCGGAAAACACTAACAAAACTAAACCAAGGTCTCCATGACCTAGCTAATGACAAAAGTATGTATTTTGCGTTTAAGATCTTAGCAAAATTCAGGGACTAATAAATTGTTAGCCGTTTCCACCTATTGGAATCGGCGAATAATATCGTCCTCGTATTTTAGTCTAATTGTAAGTAACATTGCCTAAGCATACCTAATATACATAATAGATATCCGCTGTAAGACGTTCATTCACCTCGAGGGAGATGGTCGGGTGCGGCAGGGGGTGCGGCGCGGGCTCGCGGGGGTGGCTCGCTCCCAGTATATGGCACTGAACCACGCGACGTGCTTCCGCCGCCCTGCTATGCCTTACCTACGCATTAGATCGGCCTAGATGTAGGGAACACCTGTATTTCCTATAATATAAGGGATGGCATACTGAGGACCAATTAAGGTCGCAGGCAGCTTAATAACGTCGACAGGCAAACACTTTTGTCGATAGTGTTCAAATTTACATTGTTGATTCTGTAAGCTGAATCTTAAAATATCTTAGCACCGAGCGTGTTAAAAATAAAACACACAGTTTATTTTTTGCCAGCCATCAGTTTGTTTTGCAACTTTCCATTTTAGTACTTAAAGAGAGTGTAATAGCTTCAAGCGTCCCGTCCGTGCAAGCCTTACATTAGTGATGTGTGTTGACAGCGGCGCCTCGCTTATCGATAGCCGAACAATAAAAGGTCAACCCTTGACCCGACTGTCGACAATCGGAGCAATGCGTCCGCGCACACTTCGCCGGAAATGTTCCATTAAACGAGACTTAAAACGTCAGTTCGGATGATGGATCACTGAGTTCGCCATCAAACGCATAAGCAGTTAATTTCCGATGTCATGTTGCCTTGCAAATAAATAATGTTCGTATGACTACTTAGGTGGAGATAAGTGTCTGCGCCGGCAGTCATGAGACGACTCATCAGTCTGTGATTTTGGTAAGGTCGTTCATTATTCTAAGTACTATACAGATATATTTTGAGTGAATATGTAAATACATAATAATAACAACCCAGGCTTGCATAACGTCAAACTAATTCATATTTGTCACAAAAATCTAAATTTATAGGAAGATCATCTAATTTTCAATGTTTACCAAACATTACATAAACCTGGATGGTATTTAATTCTCACGGAACACTCCAAAAGTATAGTCCAACAACAACAATCAGAGAACAAACTTAACTGCCAATTGGCATGGCGGAAAGCGGAAAGTCTCCTGTTTTAGAACGTGTCGCCGCTTTTCAATATCCGTTGCAGATTAGATTGGGGCTTGAGGGCTAGGTACTAGCTCGTGTAGTACATGTGAAGCAGCGACACGACACGAAGTCTTATCGTCACCGTGAAGCATGCTCGGTGCCGGAAGGGACTTCCGGTGAGAACCTCGCGGGCGATGACTCACGCGCGCCGCTCGATATCCGCGGTCGAGCCGCTCATCAATACGTATGTGTTATAAAATTCAAGAAAAATAATAAACAAAAACATGGAGTGAATAAATACTAAACATTATCAATTTATTTATATTTGGTCTTTAATTTTAATGATGTAAAGTAGGTTTTCTGTAAGCTAGAAACAATCAGTTAATATCGATGTGGAAGCTCCTCTGTCCCAAGCAAAGCAGCAGCCATATAAAAGAAACTAGTCTCATAAGTAAACAGGGATGCGCGCAAAAAATTCAATAAATTGTAAGCCCCTTGCTTTATGCGGAAGTTCCCAGAAGATGTATTTTTATAAGGTACTATTTATAGAGCGCCGCTCTCGCCACAGAAACTCGATGGCTCATGCGCCAAGCAGCGAGAATGCAACGCACCCGCTTTGTCACTCACTCGTTTAGTCCTTTTACGATGGTGCTTCAAACAAATGGTACTCGGCGGTAAATGAAAACACGCATTCGTATCATTTCGACGCAGGAATACGTAGTGTTTTAGATTATATATTATACTGTCGTTTATAATTACTACTTAAGATCGGTTATTATATTAGGTAAGTATACACACACGAACGAAGACACAATAATGTAACTAATAAGAAAATGTGCCATCTGCTTGAAAGAAAGTTATCACACTAACAGACCATTACATAAACACAAGTTGTCACTTACCCAAAATGATATCTGTGTTGATTATTTCGAAATTATTATTATTTACCCTCTCTGTTTATTTGCCATAATTTGTAGATTTCTAAGCAATCTGTATTAATTATAATAATGAATGCATGCGCGCCAGTACGCAGCCCACGTTGCCCAAGGGCGGTGACCGTGGAGCGAGGCTAGCCAGATATTCCTCGTGGACGATAACACTGTCTATTTGGTGCCTATATTTACCTAAAGTGGCACAACGTTTACAGTACAGATAGTGCCGATAGCAACGTACCAACCGAACGTTATTATAATTATGGTTATTGAGTAATCCAATGACTATAGGTAGAAATAGTAACTGTTCCGTACAACATAAGTTCAAACTAAATTTTATATTACATGAGTACAAAAAATACAAGTGATTTTGTGTTACATATGTACATAGGTATTGCATACCTCCAATGCTTTTCTCTGAACTAACGGAACAGTATGTGCTAAAATAGAGGTTCATTGCATCGAGTTCCTAATGCCCTCTTCACGTAACCGAGATCCCGAAAAGAGTCATATTCGGTACTGTCTGTCTCTTGGTACATTATACAAAAATATTATCATTGACGATTAATTCGAGCTAGCTAAAATATTTAAATTCGGAAACTTCAAACATTTTATTAAACACTCCTAGATGGTCAGTCCACTTCAGACGACTCGGTCGGTGTTCAAATGACTGAGACCGCATCTTATTTGTGAAGAACTTTCAAGAACGAATACCTAATTATTATTTTAAATTTCGTTTGAGGATTCACCGGTTTTCCACATGTATAACAGAAAATAAAAAACCGTGATCGGGGAGAATTTTCTTCATATAACTTTTCGCGACGTCTACCATATGGCGCGAAGTTGATTATTAACACGAAGTTTGGGTGCAATTGTGTGGTTATTGTGTCATAATTAGTCGGCACGGTTCGAGTAAACATGCTACAGCTCTATACATAAACAACATTCAGGTTATTTACTCTCAATCAGTGTAAGTGGGCAGTGTGGCCACCCTCCACTTGGCTCAGTAGAAACTGCCGGATGAAATAGTTTCTCTTTGAAGATACGTAAATATTGATACAAATTGTTATTTCCGGGAATTTAAGGCTTAGTAGAAGGAGGTTTCTTTACAGTTCACTTCAGTCAGAATCCTAACCAAGAAAATCTCTGATACGTAGGTACATTTTTATTGGGTGATGAAAAGCTACTTGGTTCTAAAATACTCGTATAATTTTTTTCTTTGGATATTATCGCATATTTTTACAGTAAGATGTTTTATGTGTTGTGTAGTAGTAAGAAGATCGGTGTGCTCATTGTCATATTTAAAAGTGGAAGCTTATTTTAGAATTCCGTACTCGAAGCCACCGCTGCCCGTCCGTCCGTCCGTCTGTCTGTCAGCAGGGTGCATCTTATGATCCGTAATAGGTAGACAGTTGAATTTTTAACAGAATGTAAATTTCTGTTGCCGCTGTAACAACAAAAAATAAAAATTGTTGGGTCCTTCCCTACTACGATGGTACGGAACCTTTCATGCGCGAGACCGACTAGCACTTGACCGGTTTTTAACATTCACACCCTTCTTGGTACTGCATAGCATAGCAGCAGCCTATAATGTTCCCACTGCTGGTACACAGGCCTCCTCTCTATGAAAGGAAATGGGCTATAATCTATCACGCGGGCCCAGTGCGGGTTGGTAGATGTCACATGTCTTCGAATTTTAGGTCCTAGGACGTTTCCTCACAATGTTTTCCTTCACCGTTTTGAGAGCAGTGGTGATGAAATAAATTACACAAAGTAATGCGCCTGTCTGGGTTCGAACCCACGACTTACTGCTCGTAAGTCGGGACCGCCACCACTGGGCCACCGCTGCTCTGGTACTGCATAAGTATCTATTAAATATATATTTACTGAACTACAATATCCACATAACCACTTTTATGAGAAACTGCAATCCGCAACGAGGATAACCGATCTGATTAATCGAAATCTCATTTGCGAATTTCATCTCACTCGATACCGGAACTGAAATGAATCAATTAGTCTATCATATCGATTTAATTTTGATTGAGTCGGTTGTAATATCGTATGTAGAGTACTGGTTGTAAATGAAAGGGATCGCGTATCGTTACTTGCGTGTAGAGTGAGCGTTCATTTTGCAACAGTTTGTACCTAACTAATTCGGAAGTAGGTACAATCACGAGTACTATCATTGAATACACCAACCATTAAAAAAAAACTTTTTTGCAAAAAAATACTAAATAAGTTGTTTTTTTTTGGATTCATGATTTCAGGAGTTGTTGAAGAATAGTGTGGCGGCCTGTTAAAGAATACCTGTTGGAGAAAATAAGTTTTACACTACTTTTCGTACAGGATCTTTAGGTTAAGCCGTTGGTCCCGGCTGTCATCTGTAGATCTCTGACAGTCGTTACAGGTAGTCAGTGGCCCAAAAAGTCTGACAACCAGGCTTACCACGGCTCACTGTAATAACTGGGTTGTGGAGGTCAGATAATCAGTCGCTCCATGTAAAATACTGGTATTCAGCTGCATCCGGTTAGACTGTAAGCCGACCCCAACATACTTGGGAAAAGGCTAGGCAGATGATGATGTATGTCTTATTTTCAATTTTTTAGTTGTATTCTTTTAATAAATTTTGTCCTGTAGAGTCAAAGAAATAGTCTGTCTTTCTTTCTTTACTTGTAGAAGTTGCTTAGTGTATGTACCTATCTATATTAGTGTTCGTGACTGTATTTTTATTATCAGTAATGAGATCTATTAATGAAAGTTAACACACATTATATAACAAATAAAATTCATTATAGATAAACAGCGAATTTAAGCAGCTCATATAGCTGCTCTTGATTAAATTCAAATTATATTTATTACAGGATAGATTAGCTGGTTAAGCCTGCCTTTGTAAACAGGATCCGAAAATAATTATTGCGGTTAGAACCATAAATACCAGTATAATTTATTTAAAATTAAAAGGAACATACCTAATTGAACAGCAAAATCTGTAATTATTAACATCGTCACGTTATTTGTGGTCAATGCTTTTCTTTAGCAGAACAGCAACAAAGCAAAGTTTTTTTTTATTAATCTCTTTATTCAGTCCTGTTAATAAAAAAAAAAACTAAAGGGCTCTCAAATGTATGAGTAAACAGATTATACACAATGGAAATGTCCTTATTAACCGACTTCCAAAAAGAGGAGGTTATCAAGACGACTGAAATTTTTTTTTTTTCATTTGAGTAACATTCTTCGTCAGTAGCAGCCAAGGAGTCTGAATGCCCGGTTGATAGCAATAGGCTCGCCCCCTATTACATGGGACTGAAACACCTCTTAACGGTACACCTCTGCCTAACCTTTCGGGGATAAAAGGCGTGATTTAATGTAATGTTATGATATGACCTTGTCAGAAAGACCGAGTCTAATGAATAAAGCAACAATTATTTATTTACAGCATTCATATAGCTCGACCATTGCAAATATACGTACGTAACTAATAAATTAATTAACTAACAAATTAAAGTTAATTTCTTAGTTACATTCTCGAGACCGCTATTGGAATGATTTGGCATTAGCTACTGAATAAACAATTGACGTAATAGCCACCATTGTTTATTGTAAAAATGTTATTTGTCAATTTAAAAAAAACAACAACAATGTTTTGTTTGCATTGTTCAATAGAGGAATCAACACACGAATACTCACTGGTATCCGTTTCTGTCCATCCTCCATTTCTTTCACTGCACTCAAAAATACAAAGTGTCAGCCATTTTTTTTTTCTTTAAGCATTAGCTTTTTATTACCATAACAAAATGAGGCTGTAATAAAAATGTTATTTAATTACATAACTCTGATTTAAAAGCAGAAGTTAACTTTATTCGAATGGGAAAATTGCTTAAGGAATAAAAACAGCTGGCTTTTTACACTAAAACACATAAAATATCGGTAGTATGATGATGGGTATGAGTAGTATACCTTCTTTTACGTGCAAACAAAATGCTAGATATCATATTTATAGTTTTAATAACTCCCGGTATGCAATAGCAACCAGCAGGAAATTGATTAAATCGATAGTTCGTTAAAAGCAGCTAGAAGCTGTACAGCCATTGATTTGTAAATATCTTTGTTTATGTAAATGTTGGGCATACATTGTTATACACCTACAAAACTTTTTCTCAGAAAACATGATTAGAGCGTTCGTTCATTCGTTGATGATATAGTATGAGTGCAGCACGGCGGCCGGCACGGGCGCACGTGGGCAGTAGGGCATCGAGCGCGTGGCGTGGGAGGACTCGCTCCTCACAGGAGGGTGACTGAGGCGCCAATGGACTCTGACTTAACAGAAAGTTAAACGACAAGAACAAGCGCCATTTATCTCGGCTAGATCGTCTCGGGCGCTCTCGGCTTACTATCCCACGGCCACGACCGTCGTCGCCGCGTCGTCGGAGCAAATACGACTCTATACACTTTTGCGACACCCGAAGTCAGTCTTTTAGAAAATGTCAGTAAGTATCTACGATACGAACGTCCCGCTATCTGCATACCATTCCTTCGTCTCCCTTCGTCGTATTTATTAAGTGTTTCTTTAATCATTTGTGTGGTATACTACAACTAAAAAACCCGACTACTGAATAAAATATAGCCTATGTTACACGGGCCATAATAACGAATCGATTGACACCTTATTCATCAAAATCGGATGAATAGTTTAGGCGCTACGGAGGAACATACGTAAATACAAACATACATGTACACAGACTGCTAAACTCATAAGTCATAACCCTTTCTTTTGGCTTCGCCGTAGTCGGGTAAAAATGATACACAGACTACGTAGCACTATTGGTTTTTACTCCAATACACTGTGCGGTTGATTTACTCATTTTAAATGAACGAAATCAAAATTGGTTTGCTGACAAAAGATAGTTTAAAAAAGGTTAATGGAACATTATTAATATTCTTTATTGAACTTGTTTTTTGCCAAGCGAAGTTGAATTCGATAAAAAGTATAATCAAGGTTACGGAATTCGAAAGTTTGATCAACAAAACTACCCCGTCACTGTGACTAAAAGCCTTCTCTAGTTCTCTCTACTAAGATTAAATGGTTTATGGGGTTAATTAATAGGCGTGAGTGGCGATGCCGATGGTTCGGTAAAACCTTAATAAACCCAACCAGAGGCAGCTCTGGATTGCATCTAAATTGTTGTATGTTTTTTGGCAGGATAACTTGAGTTATTGTCATCTGAACTTAATACTAACTTTTGTCAGAGTTATTTATGTAGATTATCTACCTTAAATTAATATAAATAAGGAAACATCCTTACAACAAAATGCAATCAAAAGTTGCATCTGCCCTTTTTCTACAAGTTTACACTTTAGTGATCAGACTTTAGGGATTATAATCAAACGTCTACCTTTATTTATTTGTACAGAGTAATTTAGGCAAGCAGACATATTGTTTGAGACAATAACTTTAGGTATCGGTCATGCAAGGCCGGTTTATTCGCGTCATAAGTTATCCTCTTATGTAATACGTGGAACTGAGATGGTGCACAGTTTGCAAACATGCTTTATCATGTTCTTACATTGTGTCGTGTCTCGTATGGGACCGCTATGTATGTGATGCTTAGATTATGTGTAATCCTAGATCGGAGAGTATTTTGAGATGATTATCAATGAAAAACTGTGACTGGTTAAGCTGGTTTAGTTTATTAAAAATTAACCGTTACGAATGATTAAATAAAAAAAAAATATAAGTATGACTATATTATTTTTTTAAAACAGGGTGTAAACAGACCCTTCACATAGCCGTCAACCAAGCATTATGTACATCAAACTAAGTAACTTTACGCAAAAATTACTGCTGGGAATATTATACATATTATTTTGAATGTTATCTTGGAACATACTAAGGAGACGAGTATCTACCTCCTAGATACTAGGTGCCAAATTAAATTATGTTTTTTGTGGCTTATTTTTGCTTTGGCTCAAATTATGTACATAGGTACTTCCTCTACCTAATGATAAAATAATCGTTGTGTTGTGTGCACGTCTTTTATTTTTTTTTATTAAATACTCCAATTTATGATTCAAATGCATTTTAATGCAATTTAATCATAAATTGACGTAAATGCATAAGGCAATAAACCTCCGAATCATACATTTTACTTTAGTTATTTAGGCTGAGATCAATGATGACAGAAATATTTCTCTTGGCCGATTGTACATTATATAGATATTGTCACCTTTAAAGGTAAAGGTGTCTAGTTGGTCTTAAGTTCATTGTTAAGTTCTCAGTAGCAGCCACGGAGTCTGGATTTGTGTCCGGTTGATGGCAATAGGTTCGCCCCCTATTGCAGTGAACTTAAACTTAACTGGCGAAATGTGGCTGTAATATTAAGTACACCTACTGTACTGCCTAACCCTTCTGGGATTACAGGCGTGATGTTATGTAAAGGTAAACCGTTAATAAACAAAATATTTCATGAATTGAGTTAATAATGCCATTATTAACTCAATTCATGTAATCGATTGCCATTGTACTTATTTTGAAGCGGAGGAATGAGGAGGTTTTCGATTTCGTGAGGAAAGTTTTGGGATTAATGTGGATGGGCTATAAGAGTAGGAGAATACCAAGAAAAAACTAAGGATGGAAGCAGTGAAAGATGATATGACTAGAAACACTGAATCATGATATTTCTTTTTTTTTTTTCGGATGGGAAATCATCAAATGACCCCACCACCCCTCCCCACTCTGGGCGGAGTGGAAGGGAGCTTCAGACTTGTACTGACTTAAACCCATCCATCTTCCTTCTTAGCCCTTTGTATGCTAGGGCCACGGTATCTCTTTCGAACAGTCCCGCAGCCCTGGCAGTGTCTCATGATATGACGTCTAATAGAGAAGTATGGAACAAGACAATCTGCGTCGAACTCGATAACAAATAAATTGGGATGGGAGCAGGAGAATGTACAGTATCATATCTGTATAGTGTTGCAAGGTTATTTAGGCGCTTGACAAACACTGCCACTTAGGTTAAATTTAGGCTGTTTTTTAAGTACTAAGTAG
This sequence comes from Noctua janthe, assembly GCA_910589295.1. Classification (NCBI taxonomy): domain Eukaryota; kingdom Metazoa; phylum Arthropoda; class Insecta; order Lepidoptera; family Noctuidae; genus Noctua; species Noctua janthe. The sequence goes on from OU342552.1 coordinate 14,039,585, forward strand.
GTACTGAATAAAGAAAGATAAAATAGTGAGAAGTCCGGGCTATTTTAGCAAAGTCCAACTTTTTGTTAGGAGTTTTCAAACGCATTATACGATAGTATTTGCTAGATATTCGTGCCCATGAAGCACTCACGCGTCGATCGACGAGTAGGATGGGTTCGCCGAACTGTCACACTGCGTGTGGTCGCAACTCGCATCTAATAAAATAATTTATCTATGACACACTACGAGCGCCGTGACGACAGACGTTGCATACCGCACATGGTACGTCCATCGTCCAAATATTGAACGAATCTCCTCTCTCGATTTGCACGGCCTCCATTCCCGTTGCCGGCCGGTATGTACGGAGCTCAGATGAAAACGTAGATATTATCATAACAATAACGCATGGAATACTCTCTGAGAAGGCAAGGCATTTGTTGAATATGTTAGTACTTGTGAATACAGCTAGCACACAGCAACAACCTAGCTATGTTATTGGTATCTTAAAACTGAACTCAGGTAATAATGCTACTGCAAATTGCAATGACAAAACCAGTAGATCTAGCTTACTAATGAAAAAGTCTTGCCTTTTGAACTATTCTTCCTAATACATTGCCATTTCGGGTTCGATATCTATGGCCAAATCTAATAATTTTAGCCGACTTGGACAGCCCCATTTAGCTTTATCATGAGAACCTAGCACGAAGGCTATTAGTCTGGATATAGTCACTGAACCCAGCCCAGCTAAAGGAAATCGTGTATGAACGTACAATAAAAGTTAATAATAGGTATGACGCTCGGAATACCTTTGCGTAGGATATACAACTGAAACCTTTGTGAAATAAAACCTTTATTTTGTTCTGAGTCTATGAAGCTTTTAATAGCATCAAGTGGGTATATCACTGACTGTAATATTATTATCTTCTTCATAGGTAAAAGAAAACAATAATCCAAGTAGGTATCTATTGTCTGAAATGGTTGTCTTTTTTATATTTATATATTTTGTTAGCCAACAACTTCGCCAATTCCACCGCGTCGTCGGCGGCAGGTCAGAGGTCACTTCGGTTACTTGTTTTTGGGCTGAGAGGGTAGGATAGGAGATGGAGCTTAGTTGGTGTACAACTCCACAACCACACCCCGCTACTGTTTCATTGCAGTAAGAAAATTTGAATTTCGCGGGCTACCCTGGCGCTTTCACCTTAAATATGTTTTAAGGCGCCGTAACGACGGGCATGACGTCTCAGCAGTGTGTTACAAGGATTAGCTAAAAATGATGTTGTTATGACAGGAAATGCATTCTTATCGCACCTAGCCAATATGTTTAGTTCTTTTTCTTAAATCAATTTCACTCGCCACAGCAACAATTCGTCTTTTAGCAGAAGAGAAGCAGCACAGATACAGATTAAATGCATAAATTCGTTTTTTGGCGCAGCATGGAGCAGAATTTTTGAATCGTTTAATCAAACTTCGCGTTGTCTTTTTATAAGTATTGTAGATGTAATCTACAAATAAGTACGTTTTTTTGTAAAAAAAGTCATTAAATATGGTTTAAAAATATTGAAGATAGTAGTAATGACTTATTTGGTCGGTTTCAGGGGGGTTTGAACGAAGCCCTCAATTAAAACACAGTAGGCACCTACCTATACAGGGTGTAAACAGGCCCTTCACGAAGCCGTTAACCAAGCATTCTGTACATCGAAAAATATTGCTGGGAAATGACTTCTTTTTTGGGGTGAAAAATCACTTTTACGGTAAGACGATTGAAAAGTGCCAAGACAAGTGCCTTGCGGCTTCGTTAAGGGTATATTTACACCCTATATAAAGAACAATAATAATGACATAATTACATATTATGTTTACTCACATTGCCAAAAAAGTTATTTAAATAAAATACTACCTATTGATGGTTCGCTCACAATAGGTAAACGCAGCGGAAGCGGTTGAAGATTCCATAAAATTCATTTTCTAGATCCTACAGAAGTAAGCCAACTGTCATGTCGACTGCAATAATCGTTATCTTTTATTTTCTCTGTCTCATATTTATTGTCCTCGTGTTATTTACTAAATAATACTTTGGCTGAGCCGGTTTAATATGAATCTGCATGAAACTCTACAGGTGTTATAGTTTATGAGCCTGATGTCACACAATCCTGTTATTTGACATCGGAAGAATATAAATTCGTGGTTTATAAGTTAGTGCGGGACGTATCGAACTGTTATTAATAAAGCTTCCCCGCATGCAGCGCACGCGCACTCTCCTGGGACATCCTTCCGGCGGCGGTGGTTTCGGCGCCCAACAATCACTCGAAACGTGCCCAGACTATCCGCACCGGACTATAAGAACATCGTCACATACCTATGTCATCGGGTGTCCGAACCTGACGGGGAGACGGAAACAAATACTCACACGTTTACATCGAATCCTTATTTAAACAACAATTATTTTAACTAGTAATTGCAATTTAAATCACTCCAATAAGATACTGTCAGTCACATAACTTCAGACGTACTAATAAAAGTTTGGTAAGTGTAAAACGACTTCTTGCAATACAAATGATGCGCAGGCGCTGGCGCCTAAGCTCAGTAGGTACAGTAGCGACATCAGTTTTTACTTTATGGTGATAATCGCAAGCGCTCGCTCTCAATTGATTCATCGAGCTAGTATTCGTTACAAGGACGACACACACGAAATAATCGTGTAACAACTTTAATTATGTACTGGGTTCATCTGCACGCTGACCGCCGCCGAGCCGCGCCGAGGCGCCGCCGGCGCCCCGCCTCGGTAATTGTCCTCGGGAAACTTTAAGAATGGGTTTGAGTAGAGCGCGCATTCAATATACTCATTGCCCAACACAGCTGGCGAACTTGAAGCTAAAATAAGCAATCGAAAAAAAAGGCTCTTGGAAATTATTAATCGCGATACACGTACTAGATGCAGTCATAATCTTTGTCAGTCGTTTTCTTAGCTGCTTCTGCAATCTCTTGTGTCTCCCTTTATTTTTTATGTAAGTTGACAGTTTAAGCGAAGTTTCGTTGAGGAGACAATGTGTCAAGCCGTCACGCGTCGCGCTCGACGCCGCATTTCGACATCCAACGGTCTGCGCCCGCGTCGGCTGCCAGTTGCGGTACATTTGTCGCCTAATGAATACAAGTACTTGTCTTGTATAATTGAAAACGATCACTGAAGCCTAAAAATAATCTAAAGGAAACTTTGCACAAGGTCAAATTTAATTAGGTAGTGGAACTCGACAGACTATGGGTATCGACTATCGACATCCAAACAGCAAACACGGATCCCTATTTTTTTATTTTAATAGCTGCAACGATCAATTAGATCAACACATAGTTTTTGAGATTATGCGTCATCAACCACTTTGTCCTCCGATGATAACCTACGCGTTATACGATCTCCATGCACAAAGGATTATTCCTTAAGCCTTTTGTAAAGGTTACAATTGAACTGGAAGGATGAACCGAACCTCACCGCAAGTCAAAAAAACAAACAGGCAATTTGTGTTTTAATTCTCTTTGCAACTATTTGAATGTCCTTTTTAAACTGGTTGCTATTGATTCACACAGACAGACGGCACGTTCGGCAGTGTTGTACAAGGACAGTCGCAGTCCAGTTAGGCATGATGACAAATAAATTGGTTATGTTATGCTGATCATTCCATTTCCAAACATCGAGATGAAACAGGTAAGATCCAAAACACGCGCATTGCTCAGAGCAAGGCGTGTGAAAACAGTGATCACGTCACCGCTATTTATATTCAATGCTATCAACATAAATAGAGTAAATGCTGTAATATTTCTTTGAACAATACAATCACTGTTATTAGTCGTTACCAAGTAAGCTAGGTTCTTGGTCGGTCGCATGAAGAGCAATCGTGTTCTTTTGAAGGTTGCAGTAGTTGTACCATTTTATCAACTTTTATTGTGAGCAAGTACGCCACAAACAGCTTCAACAATGCTACATAAAGTCTGATACGATACTAAAAAGCGAGCTGTCAAGTCAAACTGTGTTACAGAAATGAAGGCTGCATAGACTTGCTCGTCTTTAGCCTATTATGTTTAATACATTTTATAAATGTACGATCAGAACCCCTGTACGAAAACAAAATTAAAATGAATCAGGTAGTAAAATCATCAAGTCTGTTTAAAGTAATAATACAGAAAACAATAAAATTATTATTAAACTTATACTGTCATCCTCATCACTTACGGGATATCTTCCATGATTGTTCATTATTTTGAGCTCCCGATATTTCGACGCTGTTCAAGCGCCCATGGTCGCGGCTAGACTGGAGAATGCGGGTGGATAGAAAATAAATTGTTAAGAGCAGACAAATCTGTCAATCACGGAAGATATCCCGTAAGTAACAGTATAACTTTTGTTGTAAACCATGTAAGCTTGAAACAGTGTATAAAATTATTGCTAATAAAATAATTTTTCTTTTAACTGCTTCCAACATCTTCCTCCATCAATAAAACGCTCTCACCTTAGTGAAAACATCAAATCAGAGGTTTTGGTTTGGTGTTTAAACTCTTTGCAGTAGCAATTAGTTGAGTGGTGGTAGCAGCTCGAGAGTTCTTAGTGCTTACGTTGACCTTTTTTGAAGAGACCCTACGGCATATGTATTTAAAAATGGCAATTGTTAGTATTGTTTAGATCAATGTACACAATAAATCTATTACTTCATATGGCCATGAAGGTAAGCGACTAGTTGGTTGCACTTAATTTAACCTTTACGGAAATCTCGGCTGAAAGCGAACTATAGAATTTGCAAAAAGTTAACTTGTTATTATATTATTTGTTGAGACATACAAGGTGTAAACGGACCCTTCACGAAGCCGTCAACCAAGCATTCTGTATCACGTTTTACGGACTCAATGTACCGCTCTCAAAACGTTGCGCTGATTGAATACTACGGGGCTCATGGAGGTGTTTAATAATACTAATATTTAATAATATTTAATATTTCAGTAAAGTTATGACATTAAAAACGTGAATTTATCAAAAAAAAAAAACTGGCGAAAAACTTAGGAAGACCCCCAATATCTCCGTAACAAGAAGGTTCCTAGCTATGGTCCAGAACAAAAAAAAAACATCGCAATGATGGGGAGAACAAGTGCCTTTCGGCTTCGTTGAGGGTATTTTTACTCCCATTGTACACTTATTTTGAAAAACCAAATAACGACCAATTCAATCTACCGATGTTTTTTTCTCAGAAAGCGAACCAATGGTGATTTTTGTAATTATTTTTAAGGGATCCATCCAGTGTTCCTATGATATACGGAATCCTAAAATAAGGCTTATCAGTTGCGGTATCTGAGCCGTGCCAACTAGCATAATGCAAATAGAGGTGTGATCAGAATTTATATCGCGCATTTCTTTACCGTCTTATTATTTGCGTTCAGCACATAATGTATATCATACATACAATTATGTATAATCGGTATTACGCAAGCCTTTATCGCAAACTACTAAGCTTATCGACGATTACGTGGAGCCTGTTGAGATTTTTATTGGAACTGGGTCATCCAACGGTTTATTTTGTAAAGTTTAAATATAACAATTTTCTGCGATTTAACTTGATAGATGTTTCATTTTGCTCGGCTTACATCCTCGTCTTCGGTTAACTTGACCTAGTTTTAAGTTTGCATGGTTTATTTAAATGTTAGTTTTCGTAGTGAGTTAATTTAGTGAAGCATCTGTAAACGACCATCAAGGTTGTGTCAAAACCGTTCAAAACAAAATTGAAAAAATAAACCACGCATATATTTTCTATGAATTCGTGTCTGCGATACTAACCCCTAAGATAATATCCTTATCACTACCACGAACTCATTACTAACAGCAAACAAGTAATCAGAGCGTTATGAATATTAATTCTTAGTTTAATTTATCTTTGAAACCGTTATTTCAAAAACGGACAGCACTGTTTCGTAAAGCGTGGGTGGAAATATGTAGATACCCTACGCATTTCTCGATTACGAAGTTAATAAAACATAGTGCCTAAACTGTCTATGTTTCTTAGAACTGTGATGCAAGACTCCTTCGTGGACTGATTAAAATGTCGATACCCGATAGCGCGGTGCCTATCATCTATCGCACACACTACGTAGATACGCTGTCCTGATTCCTGTTATTACTTTGTCGAGGAAAATAGTGAATACCTCATTCTGTTTATTGACTAGGAAATTGAAAATACAGTTTTATGAAGCGTACGCTGGCACTCTACCTGTACCAAACCATTCCATACGGATACGTGTTACGACTTAGGTAATTACTTATTCCAATAGGCGGAAATTTTAGATTGTTTTTGAAGCTTTGAATTTAGTTGATTGCAAAACAAAAACGCGTCCAGGTAAACAAAAATTTAACACGAATTTCGGGCGGACGCGTAATCTATGCGTGAATATCGGTGATGTAGTTTCGCGATAGTCAAACAAAACAGCGAGCAACTATGCCACCCGGGGTCCCGGGCTCCGGGCAACCGGTGCAGAATTATTTACTAGAGCTCGTAATAGCACTCACGATTGATGGCTTCGATTTCGATTAACAAAAGTGATAAAAACTGTTGAAAAGGTAGATGGACTCGCAGGCCCATAGCCACCACATAACTACGACATACTCGTAGAACGTTATTGTCGGTCACCCATCATTTATTCCTCGGACCTACATTTTTACGTCGAATCCAAAAAACTGTTGTATTTAAATGTGACAGTCCGGGAATCCAATCCGCGTCGCACGGAATATTTAAAATGTAGAAATAAATATTTAAGAGCTGTTGACAAAATCCTCACGTTTCCGAACTTTTTACTCTGGACGAAGGAGTGGGTCAAGTACCATACTTTTCATACGTAACTAGTTAGTGTTGTGTCTTGTGCACTCGTGGGTTCCGTGGAAATGTCCTCAGTGTCCGTGACACACAGCTCTATTGTCTGACATCTCACTAACAACCCACGCGCATGAATATCGTTAATGTAACACAATTTAGTAACTCTGTGGGCGCACTCACTCATATTTGGAAACTTAACAATTTATTTTTAATGCTTTCTATAAAATTGGTAACTTAACGTGCTGCGCATACACATGAATTTACGTTGCTTGTCTTCATTTAATTAACATTAAAAGTAAAATCTTATCTGATCGAAAAGAACGCAGTGATGGTTAATTTACAAGTCGGCTTAACAAACTCAACACAAACTACAAATCTATAATAGTAATAAAATATGTACAAGTATCAAAAGGGTTAAAAAATTCGTCCTCAGCGCCGTCAACAGGAAAAGTGCCCAGAAGGCTGGCAGACCCCATGGCCCTAGAGTTAACAAGTCATTTCGATTAATCTTGGCTTCGACTTAACGAGGTACGAACTAGTTTCGTTCTACCATTTGCGATATGACCGCGACGGATCCCTAATTAATTACCCTAGATAAGTTTGCAAAATTTGTACGTGAGACAGATTTTATTGGTTTAACTGTGGATTTAAATGTTTCTAAATCATATTGTACACTTTTACTAAAATAAATTGGAGAGCCAGTTGTGCATGTAGATGGAAGAGCGTAGACCTCACGATACTTGAGAAGATTTATTCACATATTGTAAATAGATTTATTGTCTTCAAATCTTACATATACTGTTACCTAATAATATTAGGCAGTGATAGTAGGTGGTAGATTTATGTACAGTATCTACATATTCGCGGGTGCAGGTTGTGTAGGTCTGGCATTTCCGTTTAGTAAAACGACCTCGGGTCTGTTGTGTACCGGCTCTAATAAACAGGTTCAGGACATATTTTTCAGATAGATGTTTCTGATTGTTTCTCCCTCTGTACCCCAACTTTTATTTAAATAAATTTATCTCGAAGCGGATATCCATATCGCATGATAGTTTAGCAAACGGATTGTTCGACCTTCAGGATAAACATGCGCAATGAATTAAATTCATTATGTTAGCTACAATTTATTATCATAAGTACCTACCTATCCTGGCATTAAGTTTTTTGTTTCACTGAATATCATCCATTTACAAAGAAATATGTTAGCAACAACGCAACAACAGATGTCCCAAAACACACTGAATACATACACAACTGGCATCGTTAGTTTGTGTGTCTCGTACATACGAATCGAATTACGAGAGCTACATACAACATAGATTGACAAACGCAGGTAAAACCCATGCTTTTGTTACGAACCGGGTGGATTCTCTGAGACTGAGACTGAAATACAGACGCACCCCACCTATGTAGTCAGAACGAATACTAATCAGACGTGTTTCAAAGCCGCTAAAGCTTCGCTAATCGTGAAAGTAGTACCTATTTCCGACTTATGTATATTAATTAATTAAGAATTTGGGACGTTTTGATATTTGTTGCTCAACCATAAGGCGTTTGACCGGAAAATAAGCTAGGAAAACAAACTAAAATTATAACAGCTTTCAAGTGAAATAATTATTATTATAATTCAAATAAGCATAAGCACTATAAAATTAAGTAATTAAACATCTTCAGTGGTACTTACTACACTTGTATAAAAGTTAAAAGTCCACAGCGAATGTGTACTATTAACTTTCATACAAGTTCCCTTCATGGCAGTCCTCATTTGCTTTGCTGTGACACTATTATACATTTTAGACTAGGCTTTGACCGCAGCCTGGCTTTTGTTAACGGGCAATGTAATAATAAGCATTAAAATAGTACTTTTGGTATTCTTTTGTGCACGAATGAACAATTTTTTCCGCGAGATGAATTTTCAATCCATATTGCGCTTGCCTGTCATTGGAATTCTAAAAAAATATCTTTTTAAATTTTTGTTTCAGATTCCGTTGCCGTTATTATTATGCAGCTTCGGTAAATCATCAAATAGGAGCGCGTAAGTTATGATTTTTTATTAAATCTCATTCGCGCATGTTCTTCCTGTCTATGCTCAGTGAAACGTACAGGTAAGTACTTCTAGGTACAATCAAAACTATTAAGAATATTTACCTCTTATTCGTGTACCTATTATCTTCCGACACGGTAATCATTATTCCTTTAAAAACAAGTCGAAGAATTATTTAAATAAACCTAGCAGGTGCGCAATTATGACTACGGTGACAGTACGCGCAGCTTGACCCCAAAGTGGAATTAAAATGTAATAAATACAGACGCTCGCGCATTCAGGATTTCGCCGCCACGTGTTCTCGAGTAACGGTAGTATTGGCAATTAGGATTCACAAATAAACACGAGAAAGTTCAGTTAATCACACATTAAGGGTATTTGAAAGTCCAATTAGGACACGAGCGTGTGTGTGCTATGAGAATCGGGAATGGACACGACCTATTAGGGTGCAACGAGACGTGCGCTACGCACTGGGGAACAGCTGAACTCCAACGCATCCCCTCAAAGGGATGTGTGGTGGCCATTTAGCTTTGAGCGATAACTACATGACATGTTTTGGTATAATATCCATTCCATAGGTACGTATATTTTTCAATAGGCTAATTGACAGTAAGAAATGGTTTTTATTTTTATTAGAATGGTTGTTAGCTAAAAATTGCTTAACTTTGTTTTTTTATACTTAGGTAGGTACTCATAATAATTTTCAAAAATAATTGCGAATATAACCCTAGGCCACGTGACTTTGAACGTGAATTAGAGCGTGACACGTCACATAACTAACCGGTTTCTCAAAAACTGTCAACTAGTCTGTTCAATGTTTTTGGCAGCCTGCATAGTTTTGTTAAGGGTCGGTCAAGGCGAAACAATTTGTGGATCGGCTGCGGAAAATGGACTCGTGACAGTAACTTCGGTAGGTACAGTATCGCTGATCCTTAAAAGTATATTTAAATTACTTTGGCTCTTTTTGTTTAAACTGTCAGAAGTGTCGTGTCCAGGATTACGATTATCATCATCATTCTCTTGCCCTTATCCCAATTAATTTGAGGCCTTGTCTTCTTCTCCCATACTTCTCTATTAATCGTCATCTCATCAGACACCTCTTTCTTGCCATATTCTTTATAAAATCCATCCATCGTTTAAAACTCAAAGCGACAATCTAATTTCATAATAGCTATACAGAACTATATAGGTAGGTACGCCGGTTCAGTTCTTTTACGATTTTAGCATGTAGAGATATTTGGAGCTGGTACAAATAAGTTGGCCTTTTAAATTGTTGGTGTGTTTTAGAAAGTTTTTAATATAATAACACTTATTAAAAATCAGGAGGGATACACAGGTATGTATTGCAAATATTAACTGTCTTGTGTGTAAGACCGTGGCTAATCATTAGATATAATTATAACCAGCGGCATCTCGTCAACGAGGACACAATAAAGGCAATGATGTCAACAGACCTATAATAGAGCTATGAATACATAAATTCTCCTTGACAGCACACGTACTAATGGAAATACCGGCATTCCCTACTTGAAGGTTATTTATATAGAGATAATAAGCAACAATATAGGTAGGTACTACTGCAAGACATATTTAATCCCGAAGTAATTGTCCAGCATTATTGTTCATCTGCTCAATAAACAAAGTCGTTGAACACACCGTTTCGACATGCGACTGTTTGACTACGGTTCTGTTTTTTCAAGTATCGTTTAGGCCGACTAACGTGCATGAGCGGCGAAATTAACATAGTCATTACTGTCGAGACATATTTACTTTCTATAACGTGCTGGCCGGTACTAGCGGTGAGAATCGCGTCGATATGTCATGTCGTTGTGTGCTTAACTGTGCAAGCGCAGCCGTTTGCATCTTACTGCATTAGTCGGCTAACGGTACATTGCCCTTTTTGGGATCGATCGTCCATTTGATTTACTATCTTAGTGAAGCTTACGTCCACGACCATATGTGTTGCATGCATTGTGTCATGAGTTCATGACAGTCACGACACGAAGCCCGGACAGCGCTCGAGGCTTCCTGATTTAGTAGTTTCGACGCTCTATTCACCTCCGATGAATACCTAGCTAATGTAAGAATCGCGCTTAATTTTGCCTAATAACTAGCAAAACAAATCAAACTCAGCGCGACCCGGACTCGGCGACCATCATTGTCTTGCAATAAAGGAGTCAGTCCGTCACACAATTTTGGTACGTTATGCAAACAGAGGGGAGAATCTGTTTCAGTGAGAACTCCGCCATCCGGTCTAAATATAACCGGGCGGAGACAGCTGGCGGGGCGCGGGGGTGGCGGCGCAGGCCGCGGGGCGCAGGACGTCGACCCGATCAACCCAGACCTTGTGCGCATTGCCGGAAGGAACGTAGCCACCAAATTTGCACCGTTGTTCTGCTTACATTGTGTTTGTCGCCACTCGCCACTCACAACCTCTGCCGAGAGAAAAAGTGCTTGCACTGGAGTAGCTTCTCGTCCTCGGTTCCCAGCCAACTTGCACTAAAATCGCACTTGGCCGACCTCTATTCTCTTTAGCGATTGTTATATAACAATCAATTGACAAGATTAGTTCTGTGGCGCAGGATGTGAAATCACTTAGCGTTAGCAGCCAGCTGACCAGGATAAAGCAATTTAAAACAATACGCGCAGATACCCCGAGCGGTGAGTGGCGAGTGACTAGAATGCACCGAGGTGTGACACGCAGATTGACAGGTTATTGTGCAGCGGCGTGGGTACTCGCCAAAAACGAAGGCACTCGTTAACACTCGATTACGTTCACATGATGTTTCAAAATTCATTTGCAGGTCAATAGCACCGCTAGTTGAAGGTCTTGGCCGCTACCTCCTCGCGCCTCTTCCCTCTTGCTTCGGCACCCAGTCACCCACCCTCCACCTTGTCGTTGCTACGTGAATAATAAACGTAAAGGCGCCAAATTGCGGGTTCCCTGGACAAATTTTAAAGCAAATTACGCAATTAGGATTTTCCTTCTTCTTCTTTCTTTATCGTGTGGTTAGTGCCTAACCTGGTGTCCGATTTTTATGCTGGCCTCTGACTTGGCTTTACCTGCCGTCAAGAAATATCTCAGGCGTGCTGCTGGTTTCCTCACGATTTTTTCCTTCACCGAAGCAAGTGATAATTATACAATACGCACATTACGACTTTAAATCATTGTTTTATTGAAAATCAACGGAAATTTAATAGTAATTCTTCGATACCGGAAAATTTTAGAAAAAGAAAAATATATAATGTGCTAAGAATAGCCTTCTCCCTAAGTTTCAAGGGCCTCACAACAGGGCATTTTTGTCGATCTAATATAAATATCTAGGTTTGCTATTTAATCTGCATGTACCTATGTATATAGGAGTACTTTTTGTCACATGGCATTCTCTACCAACCTTTTATTTTGGTCAGAGTGCCCTCACTGGAATATTTCCCAATTGCTTGTATTTTTCCTTCTACTGAACGTTGTTTTGAACCGGGTTTGCATTCATGAGAATTTATAATCTACGGTGTGCAGCGTTACATTATGTATAGTGCATTTCACCCAGATTTGCGAAGCGCTCCTCGCTGAAGCCCTTTGTATCTAAAATCCATTATCTGCCTCGTGTATCATGTCCGGCCTTTGTCCACCTTAATTGATCTCCATCTAGGCCGGCCTCTCAAAGCAGCCTGTATGGAAGATGAGGTAGCTCAATCACATTTCCACAACACTACCAGGTATCAAACGCCCGATATCAGATTCACGCATGAGAGCGTTTAATTTAAGTAATAACTTATGTATTTAGATAATAGTGATATACACAGATTTCGCGTGAGTAATGCACCACGTTTACGTTATGCGGCGTATTATATATAGCACTGGATAGATAGGTATGTCATGCTTATTGAATTGCAGCGTATGTACCATGTGGTGCATGGCACCAACTGCGACGTTTGTTGTAGGTATTTTTACTTTTAACTGTGTACTTATATACGAGGATTGCGGAGCGTTTCCTTTCATCAAACGCGCGTAAATTATCTCAGTAGGAATGTTCGCGCTCACTATACTAACTTTACTCTGAACGAAGGGAGGCTGATACTGTTTGTAAATCAAAAGGCGTACGTAAAGTAGAAACGTGTTTGTAAGAGATTGCAATCGTGATGCAGCTCAGGTGAAGTCGGCAGCTTGTCGCCCACACACTACACTAACTCGTTTCTTTGACTTACTCTTGTAGCTTATGGATGTTAAACTACGATAGGCACAGAACACATAAAAATACAAATGTGGGATTGCGTTAATTGAAAATGGGACGTTAAGTCATAATATTATGATTGTTAGATAATAATACTTTGAATTGAAAATGAAAACAAAGGATACTAAAATTGCTATACCTTGATTTATATTTTAGGTACCCAATGGTTATTATTCTCGGATTAAAAATCATACGATATCATCTTATTAATATATAATTGAGCTTCTTGTTGAACTGAAATCACCTGATACGAGCTTAAAGAAAACGAGAAATCAGAATCCTATCAGCAGCAACTTCCAGATAATTGAATGGAAAAAGGGAATAATTGTGAAATGATCGTAGCTGCAAATTGCGTAGTAATCTGAGCAATGAATCGAGTCAGGAGAGCGTGGGCGGTATCCGGCATTGTCCGACAGATAGTATTGTGAAAAAAGCGAACTTTCCAAGTTGCAGTGGCAGGTGGTGCAGTCGTCCGGGGCGATCAATACTGCTCCCTCAGCCACCCCTCGCGACTGCCAGCCGGCAGGCAGCCCGCGCCGACGGCGACACACTCGCATGCACCCAGCGCTCACTAAATACCTTTTTATTAATTAATTGTTCATGTACACAATCACATTATCAATTTAAGTGATGTCTTCTATTCATTTTAATTAATTATTATTGCGAATGTGTGTGGGCCATTGTTTTACATACATAGTTTGGCAGTTTGAGTTTTTCAAGGGGCTTACCCAAATTGGCCCTCCTCCCAAATACTACTATTGATGGCACTTGATTTAATCGAGCTGTGGACTTACCGAAGATGGTGCGCTACGCGATTACTAATTTAGAAGTGGCTTCTGCCAAGACAGATCCGGCGAGGCCTTGGTACTTTATAAAACAATACAGAAATACGTCGTAATAAAAAAACTGAACTGCGTCTATTCAATAATTAGTAATGTTATATTGTTATCAGGTTTGGAATTTTATGAAGGGGCTGTAAGGGCGGCTTCCTTAACCATTGTGGCTACAGGAAAACGGTCTTAGGAGACTTACCATAACTTGTTGAGAATCACAGATTTTATCAAAAAAAAAATACAGACAGCAAGAAAAAAGACCAATTTCACAAAAACTTTGATGCTAATCGATCCTGTTTGTTAAATGGATTAAATAACATAACACAAAATAAACAACATTAAATACGAACTTACGAAGTGAGTTACGCTAATTGATGTTTTGTTTCATTATACTACAGAGCTTTCACAAACCACGGAACCGTGGTTACCGTGGCAACAGGCAATTTATCATCGTCATATTTGCAATGATGTTTTTGTTTAATTGCATTGCAATTCACCTTTGAACCAAATTCACACCGTGATAAAACAAAATGTCATAATTACATCCACTGCCGCACAGAACAAAACACACAGCCGTCCGCGCAGTACCGAACGAAATACGTTATTAAAAGAATGTTAACTTGAAATACATTGAGCTTAATACGTATGCGAGTTATTAATTTCCACGTAAATAATTCTCATTTCTACGTTAATTATCGAAACATGATTCGATGCACATGCTCGTAATCAGATATTTGATGTATATGCAATAAATGCATGAAACCCGACGTTTTTCGAATAAACTGTCTGCTACGTATGAGTTTGTGCTTCATTTGCTCGCTTCACTTTATTTTGTTTTATTGGTAGATACGGACGCGCGGACGGTGAGAAAGTTGAACGTTCATGAAAAAACTAAAAAAGTTATTTACGTTTGATCTCCTTTTCAATATTTGTCTGTGTCCGCCCTACAATGGGTCTTTATGTTCGTTCAGTAACTTTTTAAAGTTCGCAGCCAACATGCGCGATAGTATTTTCTAATTAAATAAATAATTTGTTAGTATTTGAGCACCTGCCTCTCTATTTAGCGGTCGTGGATTACGAGAAAGCTTTCGATTCGATCAAGACTTGGGCTGTAGTGCAGTCTCTCCAATGCCAAATATACTACCGGTACATCGAGGTGTTGAAGTGTTTGTACAAAAACGCCACCATGTCAATCCGATTTCAGGACCAGACCTTGGAACCTATTTTTCTTCAGCGAGGTGTGAGACAGGGAGACGTCATATCTCCGAAATTGTTCACCGCTACACTGGAGGATGTCTTTAAGGTTCTGGACTGGAGAGGGCTAGGCATCAACGTCAATAGTGAGTGCACCACTCACCTTCGGTTTGCCGACGATAGAGTGGTCATGATTGAGACCATGGAGGACCTCTGTACAATGCTCGATGACCTCAGTAGAGCTTCCGAAAGAGTGGGTCTTAAAATGAACGTGGACAAAACCAAGGTCATGTTTAATGCTCATGTAACGCCCACTCTTATCAAGATCGGAGACTACAATCGGAAGTTTCTACAACTTCGAGTGTAGATTATGTCTACCTGGGACAAACGGTCCAGTTAGGTAAGTTTAACTTCGAGAAAGAGGTCAATCGTCGAATCCGACTCGGCTAGTCAGCATTCGGGAAGTTGCGCGGTATCTTCTCGACAACTTACCGCAGTGTCTCAAGACGAAAGTCTATAACCAGCGTGAGTTGCCAGTGATCACATCATCATCATCTGCCTAGCCTTTTCGTTGGGGTCGGCTTCCAGTCTAACCGGATGCAGCTGAATACCAGTATTTTACATGGAGCGACTGCCTATCTGACCTCCACAACCCAGTTAATACTGAGTAATACGATACCCCTTGGAAAGACTGGTTGTTAGACTTTTCGGGCCACTGACTACCTAACGACTGTCAAAGATCTACAAATCGCTTACAATGGGCCTCATCAGAACGCTTAAAGTCACCCAAAGGGCAATGAAGAGGGCTATATTCGGAGTTTCCTTGCGTGATCGAATCAGAAATAAAAAAATCGGCAAGAGAACCTAGGTTACCAACGTAGCTCGAAGAATTGCCAAGCTTAAGTGGCAGTGGGCAGGGCACATTGCTCGCAGAACGGATGGACAATGGGGCCGAAAAAATCTGGGGTGGCGACTGCGAACCGGAAGACGTTACGTTGGAAGGCCTCCCACTAGGTGGACCGATGACCTGGTGAAGGTTGCAGGGTTCCGCTGGATGCGAAACGCACGGGACCGGTCAATTTGGCGACACTTGGGGGAGGCCTATATCTAGCAGTGGTCGTCTTTCGGCTGAAATGAGGATGATGATGAATTGAGTACAAGTCGCCTGGACTGAATCATACTGGAACATCCACAGTTATACACGTTTAATGGAACGTATATTTGACAGTTATTGTGACAACGGGGGTAATTTCCGAAGTCATTATTGTCATTATTTGCCAACGCTCATAGTGCTGAGCAACTATAAACCTAGTTGATGTAAACATAGAATATATTTTAGAAAGTTGCAATAGTACACGAGCTGGACTTCCACTCGGGGGGGGGGGGTCTTCTCAGCTAGTAATTTCGTTCATTTATGTCATGCACCGCTGTCGTCAGGTATTGAGTAGGTACGCTCTCTTAAAAGCATTTCAACTGGTTAAGGAATTGTATGTTCACGCTTACTTGATACGCCATCAACCGGCAGAGGATAATATCTTACCATACTTGGATGGACTAATGATATCAAAATCCAAAGAGGAATGTGGACAATAGCCCACATTTACCTTATGTTTTCCATCATGTCCATATTTTTTTTGGTCTCATAATAATCAGACCAGCAATCAACCCAATTTTACCCGATTCACGCACAGGTGTCACCATTAATTGAAATCGAGCTAGGAAGCTCTTTCGCAAATAGACATTCCGACATCGAACCTCAGATTGCAATGTTTCCGGAACGTAGGATCAGGAAATAATACCAGAATATGCCAATATCCGAACGTGTGATGGAAATAGCAGCAGGAATAAGTATCTCGTGAAAGTGATACAGATAAACGAGAGTTAAATGTTATGAAAACGCGGCCGCTGCTGTTTAAACAATGAATTTCTTAAACGCTAATAAATGTCTTCCTGATCTTTAGTAACTTGCTTACACTCGCGTGTTCGTTCAATTGTTCTCTGCTAATAGCTTCAAACTCGTTACGCTGTGAGCCGCTGCTCGCTCCTCACAAGAATTCATTTTAATTAAGACCCCCACTCTCCCCGCCCTATTACATTCTTTGTTATTCAGAACTCGGACAATATCGAACTATCGAAATATCAATATCTCGTTGACGGCACGGTTGGCGCAGTGGCTGTGCGATTGACTGCTGCACTTCGTGTCGCGGGTTCGATTCCCGCACGGAACAAATATTTGTATGGCCTACAAGTAGTTGTTCCGGGTCTGGCTGTTTGTGTATGTGAGCTTAAATGTTTGTAAACGCACCCACAATACAGGAGAAATTCCTAGTGTGGGGCAACATTTAGTAAAAAAAAAAAAAAAATATGGAATTTACCAACTTTACATTTACATTGATGATTTATACCTGATTGTCCAATAGTTAAGTAATGTAGACCATGGCGAAAACTTGACATCTGCTCATGCCCCATAGCATCAGCTTAACAGACCTCGTATGTTAAATAAAAAAGTAAGAAAACGATAAATGTATACTTACCAGATTAAATAATACCGGACTCCCACACCAGGAGAATGATAACACCAGTTCAACCATTTGCAGCAGATACTTAAGTCAGCATGTAGCGATTTTTAGTTATAAACAACATAAAGTTGAGATTTCTGGGATTGGTAATTCGATTATCAGTAAAACTAATTAAATAAACGAAACGATGGCTCAAACGTAAAATGATACAGAAAGTCGTCACAAATACTCATTTGCGAGCAAGTTTTCGACACTTGTCTTGATGGTGTGCCTGCCAAACTTCACGAACTTATAAACCCTTCGCTCCAGACATCAGTTTCCGCAAAATCAGTGTTCACGTCCGAGAAGGCGTTATGTTACATGCCCACGAGCATGCATTAAGGGCGGAGGCGTTGCTCGAGTGTCTAAAATATGCAGTGTCACGCAGCCGGGCGCAAACGCAGCTAAAAGCTTTCGCACGAACATATCGCCTATGTGGTACGGACACGGGCCCATTGTGTCCCAGCATTAATGTCCTCTAACCTTCTTGTTACATTCAAATAAAACGTTGCGATAATAAATACTTACAAGTACGCCTTTATTCCGCCAAACATTCAGCGACTGTGAAGTGAGTGGCGCTGTATGTTGTTATCAGAAGGTGATGCAATGACGTACCCTCGCAACAAATCTCCAGTTGAGCATTCCTCTTTCGATATCGTATGCCTCGTGTGTATCACTAGAGCGTACTCCTGTGTTAGGTGTTGAGTGATGCGAGGTTTCGCATAACTCTTTGCGAAAATATAATGGTTGTCTGGATCTGGACATACGGGCTGGAAGTATGTGCGGGGCAACGTCCGTGCCGTGACGGCGCCACGGCGTTTGATGCGGGCTCGACTCTGCACGGACCAGAGCGGCCGGTGGGGGAGGGGCGGCTGATGTTAATAGTCGCCTCAACAGGCTGGAATTTGCTCTATATTTGGGCACGGCGAGCACCGCAAGTACTCGTCATGAACTCCTTATGTTTACCTGAGTTTACGCGGAGCTCACCTACCAATGTATGAATACAGTGTTTGGTTCAGGTTTGTTACTCAATTGTACTTTTGTGTGATATTATTTACATGGTGCCAGGTCGGGTGGACCTTAGTTAAAACTTTTAAATCCGAAAAACAAAAATTACTCATGTCGCTAAACTTAAGGTCGGATTGTCGGATGCTAAAAAATATTATTCCTGATTATGGTTTCATCCTGTTACCTATTTTGGAAGCACTAAAACGAAATTGCGCGCGCGCATACCGAGGTATGCAGCCATGCACGCTACGCTTTTGTGTTTACATTTATGCAGTTTACGGGCAAACTGTGGCCAGTTTACGACTTAAACACATTATTATTGAAAAAGAAAACTGTTCAACTGTTCAACACGTATTTAACCCAGATCTATGGTAAGAAGGGACTTACGAGTATGATAGAATACAGTAACCCTACTGTATTCTATCGACCGGACCGAAATTCGGCCTGACAATCTTTTACTTTGTCAATGGTGTTTTCTTTAGTAAAATAAATGCAGTGTTTTAATATTTATTATAATTAACAGGCTTTAATTTTAAATCATACGAAACTTCATACTTTTCTCATTATGTAGGTACTAAATCAATTAAACAATCTGATGTTAAATGCGATAAAATATATTTTTTTTACATTTTCACTGGTGTGTATTTTAAGTTTTTAGTTGCCGTATAATTTATCGTTTGCCTCGAAATGAATGAATTGAAAGTAGTGATTTCCCGCCACTTAATTATTTCGGTGAACATTTCCGTAAACTACATTCGTCTCTAGAATAAAGTATTGGTGGTTTATAATTTATTTGTCCAAGTTCTAAGTACGATAGCAGACTTCGTTAAAATATCGTCGGCGGAAACGATTGGCCTGTCGCTGTCTCGCGGACGTCAGATTTGCTCAGTCCGGTCCAGAGCTAATTAAGTACTTCTTGAATGATTGAAGAGGTTATTTCAGAAGACGTCTATAAATTGATTGTCTGCAGTTGATAGAAAAAACGAGGTTGCGTGACAAGGTCCATAAAAGAACACGATGGTTTTAACTTTAAATTCCTTGAAGGTACAACTGGACATCGGTCTTTTGGCACGTGGTATAAATGGAAACTCACACCTCTATCTTGTTTTTTCAACACATCACAGAACAGTGTAGAAAAGGTCTACCAACAGGCCTTCCTGATCCTGTCAATGTCATTGGATTGCTATAACATCCATGCGGAGTTGCGGACTCTAACATATTAAGCAAGGTCCATAAAAGAACATGCTTTTTTAGCTTTAGTCATTAGCAATCAAACCTTTTGAAGGTCTCTTACATATTAAACATAAACAGCTCTTCATGACTACTATACGAATGAATTATAGACGAACACACACGAAGAAATTTAATATTAGCATTATTAAATCAAGTATTATTTTACAATAACATAACACCTTAAATAGCTCATGACTAGAATTTCGCAGTTGCTGAAATCAATCTGTGGCATGCTACATATGTAAAAACATTCTTCGAAACATTGTGTTTAAACCTATGTATTATGTTATGTAGTAGTATTATGTTGCAATACGGTTGCTGGTTGTTGGGTTGCAGACCTGCTGCTGTCTGAGGTAAAAGAACTGTATTCAGTATTATGATTGCAATTTTTTGAATTTAACACAAAGTTCTGGTTTACTGAATTTCATTACACCACCTCTACACCCATGTTGGGGCATGAACATGAATTATGTGAATTGTAACTCATACGATATCTGTCTTGTGTAAACATGGTTACACGTGATTTATACAGGGTGTAAACAGAACCTTCACGAAGCCGTCAACCAATCATTCTGTACATCAAACTAAGTAACTTTACGCAAAAATGATTGCTAGGAAACGATTTTTTTTTTTGGGTGAAAAATTACGTTTCACGGTAGGACTCGATGGGACGCACTCAAAACATTGTGATGATGGATGGATTGGATAGCACGGGGTCGTGGAGGTGTTTAAAGCAAAAATCTTACAGAAAGTTGGAACTTTGATCCTCAATATCTCCGTAACTAGGAGGTTCCCAGGTATGGTGTAGAACAAAAAAAATATCGCAAAGACGGGGAGAACAAGTTTTACTCTATTGAAATAATATGGGGGTGGAAGGGACATCGGCGCGAAAACCGTTACCACGTATTTACATCATTCTGAGCCCCCTACATAGAAATTTTTCATCGGTTATTATAAAAACATCAGCTGTTCCATATATTTTGACCGCGTAATATTACACTTTTGTAGGAAACAGCAGATTTTCTTTTTAAATTACCGATGCAAGAAGACACACTCTACTTGTAAAGAACAGTATCTAACTATATACTCGTAATTCTCTCAACTTCGGTAGTTTAGCTCAAAAAAAGGTCACAAAAATCTCCCGAAAATCACACAAAATACTTCCTAAGTGAGGAAAACATATCTAAATAAAAACTTTAAAATGTCCCACGAAAGCTCTTTTTGGAAAAGATACATTTCCTGAAAAATTCAAATCAAACAAGTAAATATTTTTATTCTTTCTCAAATAAAACTCTTAGAAATGCTACGAATGAAGCTGTTGAGCTCACAGAGAGCTTAGAAAGAGTAGTACCGTGTTCTGCCACCTTTGAGCGCAAAGTAAATAAAAATATTCATTCAACAGATGTATGGATGCCAATCCTACAAATGTAAACTGTTTCGTAGAAAAGAGCGTAGGAATCGGCGCATTGATCCACTATACCACACCGCCTAACTTGCTACCCACTCATTTAAAAAACCCGTAGGTTGGAAAATAAACATCTTATTTTTACCGTAGGTAGCTTAGAGTATTATTAAACTTCTATCTAGATTAAAATTGGGCTAGTGTTGTTCAGATAAAAATAAAACTTACACTCAGGCTCTGGCTGTTCTACAAAACACTTACACGGTTTTATCTTACTCCTGTTGTAGCTCTGCTAATGCATGCTACCTAACATGAGGTAAATCATTTGATTTAATGTTTGCTTTAATAAGGGCAGAATAATGATGATGTTTTCTCTGTTTTCTATCATCATCTGAAATGGCTAGGCAGGTGATGATTTTGACTTTCTTTTGTAATGTCTACTTCGGAGACTGTTGAAGAAAAGTAAGTTCATCTAACCTAACCGACAGATGGGTTGCCGGAGAGTTTCTTCAGCCACTTCTGTTTCCCAGCTAAAACATTCGGAGAACTGTCTTATGTATCTATGTTTTTACGCCTTATATGAAATAATAAGTTTTGATTTTGACAATGTCGATGAAAATCTGTTTATGTTAGTAATGGTTCTTCTCGTTTGATGGGGAAAAAACGGAATCTCAATCAAAGTGCAATAAAAAATATAAAATACTGCAAGTATTCAACACATTTACTATAATTATAATACTTTATGCTACTCCGGTTACAGTGTGTGTAAACCGTATATTTTCTGTTATTTAAATTGTGTGGTTTGGCAATCCGTTTTGCGTAAGTTCATGCCGCGGGAAATGAGATAAACCCAGAAGGGTGAACGAGAATATGAAAGTTTACTGAAAAGCAACCGTATTCACATCAACTTTTACGCATATATTTGCGGCTTTCCTGGCCACTGCGTCTGAACTCTGAAATATAAACGATTAAAGTGAAATTGCTATTTATTTAAATTAAGCAATCTATTAAAATCTTCCTATATTAATTTGAATTTTTCATATTTGCTTCACTTCCATATTAACCGACCTGCTTGTTTTGCAATGCAAACTCCATAGAACAGTTTTATCCTGTTTATGTGAATCGCCCCATTCAGAAACAGTTTCATTGAGTAGGTAAAGGTAAATGTTATGATATTGAAATATGTAAGTTTAGGTATATTTCATTCAAAGAATAACAAAATAATAGCCATATCTATAGCAGCATATAACGTGAATAATAATAAACTTTGTAGCTTGACAGTCAAATCACATTTCCACCTACTGGTTTCCTTTACTTTTTTTTCTGCGTAATTTGTAAATTGGGTAAGACTATAAATTCGGCTCGACTTGATTTGACAAGATTTAAATCATCTGTTGTCGGTTGTTCTCAATACTTGATACATGTGTTTTACGTAGACAGTATAGGCAGAAACACTATACTTTTTATGAGACTTAGAAATAATAACATTCAAAGTTAGAATTTGCATCAATTTTTGAATTGTTGAAACTAAAACCACTGTCCGTCACGATATCTGTGGCCGAGACGAGTTTGGAAGCACGTCTCCTAATGCCATAAATAGAGATTTCGTAATATTTTTTGCTAGTTTTGTTTATGCGACGATAAACTAATCCGGTTGTACAAACAATGATTGTGATGCGATATGATTCATGCTATGAACCAGCTTCAACGGAAGAACAGTCATCGACTGCTGATGTAAACAAGATACCGTGCCCAGAGATTTTAGCAACACTATAAATAAAATGTTAAGTTTTACATATTAACCTTAATATAGGATATGAATAGTGCTTCCGGCGATACAAGGAATGCTGAAACTAAGGTCTGTTTTTCAAAAAGTAGCTAGGTAGATATTGTTTTAAGTTACAGCCTATCATTGTCCTGTAAGTAAGTATCTAGTAGTGAAGAATGTTACTCGTTTCTTTCAACATCAGTGCACTGGGAGAACAACGAGCATGTATTCACAGCCAGGAATGATAACCGATAAGCGATGTGACCGAGAACTTATTTCTGCTATTTCTTACTTTTCCCTTGAGCGTGTTTGCGTTTGATATGAATGACGTAACACACGTTCTTAGTTTAGTGATGATGGCTCGCGTCACTTACACGACCTCATAGAGTATTCATTCATTTAGTGGTGGTCAGCCAGTACGCATGTTATACCGCAATATCATTGATGTGGGTCGCACTTTGGACTGGTCGTTCGCTCGCTCGCTCGGGCGCGGGTCGCGACTCTGAGCGAAACGAATTGCAGAACGGTTCGCGTTTATTGTTGAACATTTGTGCAGGCCGGCCGCGGCGGGGCTAAGTGCAGCATTGATGAAATTGGATTGTATTGTTTGTTCACTTTAAAACTTTCCCGGTTAGTAGTCGGCGTATCGAGAACTTTCCTGTCCGTACCGAACCGTGGAGCATCGACAAAGGCGTCATTTGAATGCTACAAGGTAATTTGTTACGACTAGCGCAATCATTATTTATTAGGAGTAACACAACAACGGTCGATACTTTTTGATATAAAACGCAGTACCTATATTAGGTCAAGGTGTGTTGACACCTTAACTCCCTAGATATTTCTAGGGAGTTCTGTGTTCTACCTATTAGTGGTAGCATTTTAATATGACACAACATAACGTCGGTTTTCCTCTGAGAGTTAGGCAAAGGGTAAAGAATAAGTACTAATATTTCCCATCATCTATTCTATACGTTCTCCATTTTCGTTTTTCTACCATTTTAGTATGAGTGAATTTTGTTTTATTTTTCATACCTATGTTGCATTATTCTAAATCACTGCTATTAACAAGCCATCGGCGACAAGCAGTATAGAGTGCGACAAGGGCGCTGTTAGTAAATATTTGAGCAATTGTTTTGTTAAAAAAACAAAATGGTGGTGGCATTAATTCTGATTTCACCATGCGCTTTAAAAATCATTGTAACTATACCAATGATTATTGGCAATATTACTAACACTTCTTTTTAGTCATTACTCATTAGGAATCATATTACCTATTAAAAGATGATGCATTTGGAAGACAACGTTTTTAAACCAAAAAGCCATTTTGACTTGATTCGATGAATAGGTAGGGCTGTTACCAAAGACCGTTAAAGGCTGGGAAAGGTAGGGTTGAAAAATAAATTTGCGGTGTTAGGGGAAGGGTTAAACATGTATTTATAGCTAGATGAGGATAAGTCCTCGTGCCTATGCTCTCGATCAATCGGTGTGGTGTCTGGGGTGGTAACCGTTTAGCTACTGTTATTGCGTGCGTCATGTTGTCACGCGATTTTATACCATGTGCTATGTAATTATAAGCGTCACCTTGCCTTGCTCTGCTCGTCAAGTGAACTGTTATGATTTGATTACTGTGGTCAGGCCTAGGCGCTCCGATAATTACAATCACGAATTATTCGAAACTTTCTGGCTATCCCCAATGGAAAAAGGCGTGAGTATGTGCATATATTTATAGGTATAGTGCATATCCAATCTATCATGTTCAGTCTGGGAAACGAATGAATTATTTACCACAAAACGTTAATTTCACGTGTCAAAGCTTGTGATAGTCATACAACCGTCAAAATTCTACAGTTAAGTTTATAAGTTAAGCAATCATTTCAATTGACTTTAACCACCTAAGCAAAAAAACATGTTAATAATACCCACGAATTAAAAATAAATTAAACTTTTTCGAAAATACAAAAAGAACCCGATTGTCAAGCTGTTCATTCTGCGCCTAACAGGTGGAACTTAACTTGAAGTATGAAAAAATAAAACAATAACAACACACTCGTAACTCGAATTGTGGCAGATGTACTCAAATTCATTAAAACGTACCTATTGTATTTTTTAACCGGCTTGGTTATCATAGATTCACGTTATACTCATTATTTTTGTCTTTTAATGCCCCTAATCCCATAAATAATTACAGCAGCTCGGGCCGATCTTAAGGTTAAGCTGCGTTTGCTTAGGTTGGTCCGAGGATGGGTGACCGCCCATTACGTACCGAGTTTCTTCCGTGCCTCGGAAAGCACTTTAAGCCGTTGGTCCCAGCTGTCATTTGTACATCTTTGACAGTAGTTACAGGTAGTCAGTGGCCCGAAAGTCTGACAACCAGTCTTACCAAGGGATATCGTATTACCGCGTACTAACTGGGTTGTACGCGGAGGTCAGACAGGCAGTCGCTCCATGTAAAATACTGGTATTTAGCTGCATCCGGTCAGACTGGAAGCCTACCCCAACATAGTTGGGAAAAGGTTAGGCAGATAATCAGATAATCAGCAAGGAATTATGATTTGATTGTATTTTTATGCCGGAGGCAACGGTATGAAACCGCAAAACAGCCTAATATTAAAAATAAATAGAAAAATATATTTTTGAATTTAGAACACAAATAATGTAATTTTTATAAATAATAATGTTTATTTATTATATTATATTTAAACAAAATTTAAATATTTATAAAATATTTAGGCCCTAAAGACATGCGCCTCTTTGCTGAGAGATTATAGGAAATGAAAAAATAATGATTAATTAACAAAATTCAAAAGCGATTTTCTTGTGAAATAATGATGATAAGTCCTATTTCATAATATGTTCAGAAATACTATATTCGTGACAATTAGTGCTCGAGACTTCACCATAACGCCTCTGCTTACTCCTATATTGAAAACCGACATGTTGTACTAACGTTTCGTTGTCAGTACCAGGAGTGTAGTTTTATAACACAAGGAGGAAATACACCGACACTAAAACGGTTACCATGTACAATTTTTCATCCACAATTTAAAAAAAAACAGCTGTTCCATACTTTTTGACCGCATAGGCGTTGCAGTTTTGTTGGAAACAGCTGTTTTTTTTTTTAATAACTGTTTTATTTTTTATGTGTTCTAAAATTAAATGATGTACTGAAAACGTGGTAACTGTTTTAGCGTCGGTGTTCCATCCTGTATAATATCAGTATATTTGACCGGCCCGCATCTCAGTTTATTGACGACCGCTCTCTTCAAATTGACGCGTTAATTTATCTTAACTGATACACTTTCCCCTAAGCAAGTGCGACTATATTTTTTAGGAGAAAGCTCGTTATTATCATTACGCTAATACTACGACAACACATAATATATATATCATCTGCCTAGCCTTTTCCCAACTATGTTGGGGTCGGCTTCCAGTCTTACCGGAAGCAGCTAAATACCAGTATTTTACATGGAGCGACTGCCTATCTGACCTCCACAACCCAGTTAGTACTGGGTAATACCATACCCCTTGGTAAGACTGGTTGTCAGACTTTCGGATCACTGACTACCTGTAACGACTGTCAAAGATCTACAAATGACAGCCGGGACCAACGGCTTAACGTGCTTTCCGAGGCACGGAGGAAACTCGGCATGTAATGGGTGGTCACCCATCCACGGACCAACCTAGGCAAGCGCGGCTTAACCTAAAGATCGACCCGAGCGGCTGTTATTATTTAGCCACGAGCTCCTATAAAATAAATAGAATATATAGCAACACTATAAACTAGAATATTATTTATGCATTTTTTCAGGATCATAATGTAGCAGATATGAACTTCGTCCATTTTCGAGTAACTTATTTAAGGAATAACAATAGATAAAGTTTAAAATAGCACAGATAAAATCAATTGAAATAACTATCTCTATAATTATAGTTTAAGTAAGTACAGCATCAGTAAATTCGTACATACACGGTATTAATTTATAAACAGCTGTATTACACTATAATTGACAAAACAATTTTGATGACGAAGGGACGATACGTATAATAGATGGTAGGTAGTAAATAAACACTCTACCTGACTACGTGTCGAGTTTATTGATTAATTTGCTTGTGAATTTTGAAGCTAGGCCGGCCAGACGGTATTTACACCACATTATTAAATCTACACGGTCAGTTTACAGCAATATTTCCGAACTAACTACCCCTTCCTTACCTTTCCCATCCCACATATTCAAACCACCCTGTTTCATGATACTCGTAGGATAATTAAATTGCACGAAAGGCTAAACGATTTTTTTTTGTGACTGACTAAAAATAAAAATGTACCATAGCGTCTGAAAATTTACATTTCTGACCTGAGTTTTCTTTATGCAGAATACACCTGTCCTCCGAGACGGAGGTAACTAACTATGCCGACATAATGTTTACAATAACTATGATCGTACTGATGCCGAACTGTAGTTTTATTCGTTGCTGTGGATACGCATCATTCCTTAAAATCAAAACCACGACACCGTCTAGATACTCTATTGTAGTAAAGTTACGAAAATATTATCTTTTGTGTGTTATTGTTGTAAGTATCATTACGTAAAATGTTACATCAATCCAACTTTCCTTCCCGGTTATGGAAGTTAGGACAACAAAAACATAATGCGCTAGGGCGAGCCGCGGCCCGCGAGGCCACGAGCGCTCCACTTACACTCTTTATGTTACTCTTGATTCTCTTGGTAGATAATAACCTCGTGTTTACTTACATAAAGTTTCATTTTGTTCCGTGACCATAATACAATACAATAAATCAGATGTTTTATGCTCAAAAAGTAATGATTTTTGCAGAGAAAATAAAGGTGGACTGAACAATTCTTAAGTGACTTGCACGCTGCGTAGACGTTCCGTAATCGCTGCATCAATTCGTTTTTACGCCCGTACTATTCAATCTACAATGTTTTGAGTGCGTTACATTAAGTTCTACCGTAAAACGTGATTTTTCACCCCAAAAAAGAGTCGTTTTCCAGCAATAATTTTTGCGTAAAGTTACTTTGTTTGATGTACACAATGCTTGGTTGACGGCTTCGTCAAGGGTCCGTTGACGCCCTGTATAAACATTATGGTCAATCATAATTTAGATACTATCACCGAACACCCATCAACAATTATAAACATTTTTTGCATGCTTCTAAATCACTTATCGCATTCAATTTTAATGAGAACTTTGCTAATGCTTCAAACAAAACAATAACGACTAAGGATTAGCAGCTACTAACAACTTAGCAACTTGCGTTGGCAAACTAACTTT
Source organism: Noctua janthe (assembly GCA_910589295.1). Taxonomy (NCBI): domain Eukaryota; kingdom Metazoa; phylum Arthropoda; class Insecta; order Lepidoptera; family Noctuidae; genus Noctua; species Noctua janthe. The sequence continues at coordinate 14,067,974 of OU342552.1, forward strand.
TCAAGTTAAACTTTAATCCGTTAACTAAAAGCACTTCACAATAGACCGAACAGGTACCTGGTCTGACCAAATGAAGAATATATGCCCGACACAACAATATGGCAGCCGTTTGAATACAATTTGCTTACAAATGCTAGTTGGTTTTTGTCTTTAGTGAAAGAGTAATCTTTACCGAAATAAAGGGTTCCAACGTCGCAGCTAGACTTTCAAGCTTGAAATTCGGACTTGTCCTTATATTTCAGAAGACTGTCAGACAATCTGATAAGTAATACATTATTAATCCTTACTTTTTAACATCTTTTATAAAAAGAACACGACACCAGTAGAAAATTTAAGATTATTGTGGAGTATTTTGTTCATCTGACAATGAAATAGTGGCTTGTCTTCGCAGCTAGTTAAATGTCGTGCCTAGCTAAAGAAGATATAATTTCTCAGAATATAATAATGTGGTGCAACTCGTTTTCGAGGACTTCTACAAGTTGTTCACGGCTTGCGGATGAAATTAATTACTTCAGAGATTCAGGAAGATAGACCTAATGAAATCCTTGCTAGCCCGGCGGCGGCTACACAGTAGAGCTGATACTATTTTTTTAAAACAAGGTGAAAAACATGTCGTTTGCTTGCAGCATTCTTGAAAACAACTTGTGCATATTTTTATATAAGCATATTTTCTTACAACCGAATTGTATGTGAACAGCGTGCGACGACACACGAATTTTTGAGTTCAAATCAAAATTTTAACTCTAAAAATCGTGTGTAAAAGTAATCATTTTCATAGTAGCTAACGGTCTTGAAGCGTCATTATTAACTTCAAAGTATTTACAGATTTCGAATCGGATTTCCGGTTCCGGACCTAGAACCCGAAATTCAGCGTTCTTAATAAAATATCAAATTCTTCAGTGCACATAATTATAGAGTGCTTGGGTTTGGTCATATTTTTTGTGTTTTATTTATGAATGTTAACATTAATCGTTTCCAGATGGCGTTGGTAGAAGAACAAGGCGCGGGCGCCGCCGACGACCCCGAAGCCTTGCTTAACGAGTGGCTTGGCGAGCTCACCGTGCTCACCGCGGTAAGACAATCACACTCATCCTTTTACTACATCAACGATGGTTTTGACAGGATCGTCGGATTCATTAAAGGTTTACGGTTCTTCAACATGTTCGCTGCCAGATCAGTGTTAAGCTATTTTACCTTAACTCCAGTCGTGCGTTACGAATTTGCATCACAATCGTAAACCACGTGATTTTCTACAGGTGATATAACATCTCACCGGTATATGCTTATACTCTTTGAAAAGCGCCACGTTGCCTAACTCAACCCAATCGTGCGCCATAAATAGAGGCATCTGGCCTAAACTCGGAATCGTATTTTAGTCGAAAGATAAGTATACCTTCATTAATTAAATAAATAAAAACGGAGAGGCTGCTTGAGTTTAAAAGGGATGATTGATGCTGGATCATAAGAGCACGTGTGTCTTGCAGCCGGCGCGGGCGCCGAGGCGGGACAGGTGCGCGCGCATATGCACTTTTACCATGATTTTGCATCGCCTCGACGAGCTTATAGCGGCTTGCGTTAACTTCTCGGCTGCGAACATGCGATAACTTGATTTTCAACAGACCTTTAGCTGTTTCTCTATTAACCTTTTCGTGACATGATTACTGATTCTTTTGCATCATATTATTATTTGATAAAGCTCCCCATTGAATAGTGTCGCCAATACTTATTAATAATAATTGCAAGGCGTTCCGGCAGGCACAGATTAAGTTGTGAGTCCAACTCAATAGCTAGTAATGCGACAGATGTGCGTCCGTTTTAGAATGCTTCATTAGGGGTGTTCAACTTTGTAAAGCTCACAATGATCTGATCTTTTAATTCTTGGCCATAACTTGTATGGTGCGCGTTTTTTTCTTGAACCTAAGAAAAGTTTTATGGTTTTAATTTTTTTTCGGTCTTTCAGTTATTTATACTGGTTGAAAGAGTAGCACAAACGCGTCTTTAATATTTAAAAAAAATAACCATAAAGTTCCATACATTTTGGCCGTGTAGGTATTTGTAGAAAACAGCTGTTTTTACCCGTAGGGTTCGGAATGATGTATTTGTTTAAAAATAAACTCCAATAACACGCTCAGGTTAATTTGCCCAGTATGGTATATGGGCTAAAGTGAATATTCGCATTTTTCTGTGTATAGTAAGTCAGAGATCGATAATTTGTGGATCGTGCACATCTGTCGTGGGTCGGCCGAGAGCGAGCAGGTGTGTACAACGACGCACCTGTTTCCGATTTTTTGTTCACCTTTTTCATACAACTTCTGGTATAGTCCCGTACAGTTCACAAAACTCATTACAATTTTGAAATTTACTTGAAGTGATTACCAAAATTGACATTTTAATTGCGTGCACTAAGTTGGTAAGCTGAGTAGTGTGCACTTTGCAAGCGTCAACCAATATTAAACAACAAAAAATTATGAAAATTATTTTGCTACATACATTATATTATTATTATGTAGAGCGTAGTTTTGGCCAAAGTTAAGTTTTATTATTAATGTGCGGGGTGCGGCCATTACTTACACCAAAGTAGGACAAATAAACTAGGTCATTCAGGCGATTTCTTCTTTCATTGTCAGTGCTGATATAATATAGGTGGGTACACTCTATACCTATACTTAGTAATATGCTTTCCATTTTATTTATTTAGGAATTGATATTTTTGTCATTTATGGTTCCTCAATTTTCGTTTATTTGTAGTATAGAAAAATAGAATCAAATAAATATGTACATATTTTAATATGTGCAATATTTTTGGGACCAACCTAAAATATTAAAGGACTTCGTCAGCGTGGCAAAATAATAACAGCCGCTAGGGTAGATCTTTAGGTTAAGCGGTGCTTGCTCAGATTGGTCCGTCGATGGGTGACTACTCATTACAAACAGAGGTTTCAAACCAGAAAGCACGTTAAGCCGTCATTTGTAGATCTTTGACAGTCGTTACAGGTAGTCAGTGGCCCGAACGTCTGAGAACCAGTCTTACCAAGAGGTACCGTATTACGCAGTACTAACTGGGTTGTGGAGGTCAGATAGGCAGTCGCTCCTTGTAAAATACTGATATTCAGCTGCATCTGGTAAGACTGGAAGCCGATCCCAATAAAGTTAGGAAAAGGCTAGGCAGATGATGTCAGAATCAACACTAAATTGTGCCTTACTTGATAATGTTTTTAACTAGCTGTTACCTGCGACCTTCCTCCGCAAGACATAAAAATATTACTTCCCTATTAGAATCTGATTTTGCTAACAATTTCAAGGGTTTTGTTTTTTATACACGGAATCTTTATTTTTTTTTAAATAAAAGTAGCATAAGTTACTACTTATAATATCAGCTATCTGCCAGTAAGCGTCCCGTCAAAATTAGTCCAGCCGTTTGGAGATTAGCCGGAACAAACAGACAAACTAAAATTGAAAAGAAAAAATGTTATTAGTACCGTATATAATTTCATATGCAGTCAGTAAAAAGCTGTTATTTTGAAAATACAGACAGACATTTTTATATATTTATTTGCATAATCAACCTATAATGTCGATGAGAGGAAATGGGGTATAATCCACCCACGCGCGGGCCCAGTGCGGGTTGGTAGATGACACATGTCTTCGAATTTTTGGTTCTAGGACATGCCGGTTTCCTCTCGTTTCTCTCGATTTCCTTCACCGTTTTGAGAGCAGTGGTGATGAAATAAATTACACAAAGTAATGCGCCTGCCTGGGTTTGAACCCGCGAGTTACTGCTCGTAAGTCGGTGCCGCCACCACTTGGCAGCCGCTTCTATATTATTTATTTTTATAGATTTACTCGATAACAGTTATATTTTTGGGTGTTTATCGGAAATTAATAATTTATTATATAATCTCTCAATGAGTGTTTGCACAGTTAAAATTCGCCCGAATTTGTCCCGACATGTCCGGGTTTTTGGACCCTCATTCGGACTTAATTAAGGCATTCAGCCAGTGCCAGTTTTTTGTCAAGACTTATCATATTTCGAAATGGTTACCAAGGGCACAGATAATATACCAAGGGGTAAGCAGGCAGAGCGGTATAGTGGCAGCGCATGTTGCGGGTGCGTGAGAGGGCGCGCGGGGCGTGCGTGCGGCGGAGCGCGCTCGGCCGGGGGCCCGCGCCGAGGGGACTCACGCACACCAGCGCACCGCCTCGGCCACTCATTCTGGAATCAAACAACGTAGCGTAGCGGCCCGCGCACACGTGCGCAAGTCACAAAACACGGTTGCCGCTTGTCTACTCGCCTCCCCCCTGCGCTGTGCGTGCCTCCGGCCGGCCGACTCAGCGAGCGCTCATGCTTCATTTTGTAATACTACTCACTTCACTTTGCTCTACGCTGCCTAGTTGTGGTCTGTGCCCGCGGACGTCGAACGCGTTTTTGGTTCCTCGTTAGTGCTCTTTGTTCTGTGAATTTACCAAACACGTATCGTATCATAGCTGGCGCGAAAAGTTTGTTCTCGGCGGAGTGAACGGGCGAGGTCACTACTCTGTGAGCGAAATTATACCTAACTGTAGTGCGGTAAAGTTGTGGTGCAGTTCCGCGCAGGCTCCGTGTTCAGTGCTCCGTTGAAATAACAAACTCGTTTCCATACATACCAATCACTATAAGTGCATACTTACATCTGACTTAACTTATTACTTATACAAAAGTGCAGAATACCATTAATTGAATAGCGTTTTATTTAAGTGTGTGCCGTTCCTAAGCTGTACGGAGACGGACGCTGCATAGTTCGGGAACATGTCCCGGTCCCGCGCGACATAGCGCCGGCTTTTGGCACGCTTTGCTAATAGCGTGAAGTGTTGGTTTGTGAGTCACTGCACGCGGCGATGTAGACGTAATGATGGATGTGCAACTAAACGAATCCAGTAAGTGGCAGCGCGGAGGGTTTCTGTCAACTCTGAACAGAAGTTTCCGATTAGCAAGCGGGAAAGCAAGAAGTGTTAACAACTCTCCTACAGAAAATAAAAGCTTTGAACAAAGTTTGGATATGACTTCGACGGCGACGGTACGTGCTGACTAATGAGTCTGCTGATAACCAATATTGTTTACATAAATATTTATTTTATGACAAAAACTCGGTACAAAATAGAGTCATTGTGTTGTTATGTTAAATGAATATCCTAAGAATGTGTCAGCTTTGAATAGTTAAGTTGTGCTGCCATACAATATTTATAGTACTGGTACTTATTTGCTTGATGTCTCTCAAAAGAAGACAACATAACATAACATCACGCCCGTAATCACCGAAGGGTAAGGCAGAAGTGTAGCCATACTTTCTTGTGGTTAGTCATGCCTATCCTGGTGTCAGAGTTTATATGCCGCCCATGAGCCTCTGACTTGGTTTTACATGAGGCTGAGAAATATCTCAGGCATGCTGACTGCCTCTCGATGTTTTCCTTCACCAAAGCAAGTGATAATTATACAATACGCGCATGAATCCGAAAAACTTGAGAACTATGAACTTTTAGTCATCCACATTTCGCCAATTATGTTTAAGTCCCATGTAACAGGGAGCGAGCCAATTGCCATCAACCGGGCACAAGTCATGACTCCGTGACTGCTACTGAGAAATTCCTCATGGAAAACCCAATAACTATGATGCTATGCCAAACCTGGGAATTCAACCCAGGTCCTCATGGTCCGCAGTCGCGCTTGCGACCGCTAGACCGATGAGGCAGTCTTACACAATAAATAACTGTGTAATCTCATATTAAATAAATATCACAAGTATTGATTATAATTAACTGTTGACACAACAGGACAGACTTCGAAACTTACCAAGTTCATTGTTTAAAGACAATGCATTCCCAACTATTTTTTGGGATGTCAGCTTGTATGTGCGTTGATAATTAATTCCTGGACAAATAGGGACATGGATAGGGTCCATCATTTGTATTCATTGCGTCCTGTTGCGGCATTTATGGTGTGGGATTAGTTACTAAGGCTATAATAGGCGTTGTAGGAATAATTGCGAATAGTTTAACTTAGTATGGCGGATAATTAAGTTTGTGTTTTAATTGCAGGGCCTGAACTCGTCGAATGATGGCGCGTCTGCCTTGAGGCCGCTGGAGATAGTGGCGCCTCGCATCGATACCTACCGGTTCTCCATGGCTAACCTGGAGGAGACGCAGGATGCTGACCTTGACGCCATACTAGGTGAACTCTGTGCCCTAGACTCGGAGTACGATGAGGAGATATCTAGGGTGTCTTCAGGTAACCCAAGTACCTACTCAACAATATTTTTGTTTGAACTTTTTGTCCACGAACTTAATGATATAGTAATCGAATTAAATGAACTAACGAGACGATAATTATATTTGTGCATTTGCGGAGTTTCACCAGTCGATTTCGCCCGTAAAACTTCCAACACAGTTATCATAATTATACCACAGATTATACCTACTCTGTTCTGATGCAAATGTTGTCTTACAGCATTGTCAACAGTATCAAAGTCCAGGGCAGAGGGCGCAGCTGAAGGCAGTCAGAGGCCAGATAAGGAGTGCGCAGACGGTACATCCAGCATCGCTCGCACTGACTCTCCCGACAATGACTCGGCATTCAGCGACACAGTAAGTTGTTAACCTACATACCTTTATAAAGATTTAGTATCAAAAATAAAACTAGCGATTTTCAACCTACTTAAACTTACAACATACTTATACTTACATCCATTATATTAATTCCTTTCAAACTGTCTTATGTCCTAATAGGTTTCCATGCTGTCCAGCGAATCTTCTGCGTCAAGTAGCACTAGCACGAAATGTAAATCGTTAAAATTGAATCTTCATCAAACTCAGAAGGTAAATCCTAACAGACTGAATCATCTAAAATCTTTTATCAATATACAATTAATATTGGCATTTTTAAATGAGGCATTTAGGGCAACTGTTTCAGCCTTAACGAACCATTCTCTCCTTTCTGCCCCGTCTAAAATGACCACCCTGTATAATATAGCAGGTGCACATTATAACTTATTCTTGTGACAATTCTAGGACGCAAGTTTCCAACTTAAAGCTGATAAAATAAAGTTAGCGTTGGAAAGAATGCGCGAAGCTAACGTCAAGAAACTCTTCATCAAAGCTTTCTCTATGGATGGATCTTCCAAGAGTCTTCTGGTCGACGAAAAGATGACTTGTGGATACATAGCACGCCTACTCGCAGACAAGAACCATGTTACTATGGAACCGAAGTGGGCCATTGTTGAACACCTGCCCGACCTCCATATGGGTAAGAGATCGCTATCTCGAAACTTTTTCATACTTGTTGAGATAAACAGTTACCTAATTCAGTTTCATTTTAAATTTTAGAACGAGTTTATGAAGACCACGAGATGCTAGTCGACAACTTAATGTTATGGACGAGAGAATCAAAAAACAAAATCCTATTCGCCGAGCGACCTGACAAAATATCTCTGTTCCAAACACCAGAAAAGTTCCTGTTGACTGAAGACGACAGAGGTAAATTCACGATGCGACTGCAACCTGATGTAAGCATACTTATTAACATTACAAATGAACTATTGCTAATATTTGATTGCAAATGTTAAGGTTGGTCCAGCGAACATGACGAGCATTCGAGACAAGTAATCATAGAAGAGTTTTTCGGACAGAGTGGAGGAACGACGAGCACGATACCGTCCGTGTCAGGCCACCCAGTGCCTCCGATGGAGGGACCGCTTTATCTAAAAAACGATGCTAAAAAAGGATGGAAGAAAATATACTGCGTTTTGCGACCGTCTGGTTAGTAACTAATACGAGAAGCTGCGCTGTGTGGCCACACCCCTTACATCTTTCTATAAGCAAAGCGAATAAGCCAAAGCGAATTTTATTTATTTTAGACTAACATTTAGTTTTTCTTTAATTACATTTTAATTTGTTATTATCTAGGATTGTACTACTCACCAAAGGATAAGGTCAAAACGCTGAAAGAGCTGGTTTGTCTAGCGACGTTTGACACTAACGAGGTTTACATAGGGCTGAACTGGAAGAAGAAGTACAAGTCGCCAACTGACTATTGCTTCGCTATCAAACACCCGAGGCTGCAGCAACCAAAGAGTGTTAAGTTTATAAAGTTCCTGTGCGCTGATGACCAGCGAACTCTCGACAGATGGGTGACCGCGATGCGCATAGCAAAGGTACGCCAGCATAAATACTATGTCCGCGAAATAGACACTATAGTTAAACAATCACAGCGGGATGGGATATGATGGGCGTCATAGATCAGGGAAAGGGGTAACATTTTAATTCAGTTATCTGAATATATGGACAATGAAAATATCTGATTGTATGGACTATGCCGCATTAATAGACTAGGGCCACATTCGTAAAATCGGAAAAACCACTACTAACCGAATTAATTATAAAATATGTAGCCTATCAGATTTTTTATGAAATTATCGTGCAAGTAATTTTGAAACAGTATGTTGGAAAAGTATTCGTAAGTTCTAGGCGAGTAAGAATAGTGACAACTGGGCAATAACTGGTTCAAAACGGTAACGGTCACAACTATTATTCAGGGTAAGGGTTCTAAAGGCCAGATGTAATATCGACGAACACAATTCGCTGGCACCATCTTTTTCGGGTTGTTTCGCTAAAATACCACGTGTGCATAGACAGAGATAAGTACAAACTCTGAAAAAAACTTGGATCGTAGCTTACCTGTAGCACCACTGTACAGTGTACCTTGAGACTGTACTCCGGAAGGTACCTGTCCCACAGCTAGCTATTCTCGAGAACGTGTATTGATAGCAATAAAAACCAGTTGTTAGTTTGACAGAGTCCTCGTCTCTGGTGTGAACATCAGCGATCAACTATTTATAAAATACCAATCTCTTTTATTATCTCGAGGTCTACTATCTTTTTTACGTTTCTTAGGCGAGAAAATAGTCGATAGCTAGTCACTTTTTCGTCTGCCGAGGGACAGATGCCCAAAGGTGCTAGACTGTGGGTGATGGGTCGAAATCGATGATCGATCAATCTGATGGCCTGTCATGTCATGAGATAGAGCTGGACGTCCTTTATATCTCCACCTGTATTCCATATTAAAGTGGCTTTAAAACAATAGGTCTTGGTAGCCCACCTGAACGGTCGATATCATCGGTCGATTTGCTTACTACTCATATTTTGCGTAATCTGTAATGTGTGCTTATTCTATCGTAATTTTCCAGCATGGAAGACAGTTACTAGAGAACTACCGTTCGTTAGTGGAAGAGCTCACCCAAGAAGACTTAGACCACCTCGCCCATGCCCGATCATGTTCAGTAAGTATTTTAAAAGCCTGTTTAAAGAGTTAATTTTGTATAATATGTATTCAAACAAAAAACCTTCATTTCAAAATCTAAATCAAAGCATTTATTTCAAGTAGGCCAGTTACAGGCACTTTTGAATTGTCGAAACAAAGACAACAATGATATATAGCTACAGTCCCAGTCACAAGGCATAAAAACTGTGAAAGTACTGTAGTTGCCCATTCCCTAACGTAAACGTAAACGTTTCCTAATTGCAATTGAAACTCTGACCCCATCTCGTGTAAAAGTGGTTTTTACAACCAATTTATAAAATAAATATAATTTTATCACTTTAAACAGATCACTTCTATACCGACAAAGACGAATGGCATGCCGGCCCTGGGCATCAACAGTCCCGCCCAGTCCACATCAAGCAATGCCAGTGTGGCCAACTCTGACATCAGTAGCGGCAGGTTGGTATCTCCACCCATTCCCAGTGACGATGAAATATTAGATGTTTAGGAAAAGTTGAGCTTTGTAGAATGCCTCTGGGATTCTAAGGTTCGGTCAAAGCGGTACAGGTGAAATACAAACGCGGATATGACCCCAGTAATAATGTGACCAAACTCAGTCAGATATAGTAGGCACTGAAGTACCTGTCAGAGTCCAGTCTAGTGTCCGCCACTTGTCCGTAACGCTTTGATCATAACTTTATTCCTGAGTAGCAGTCTCTAAAGCACTCTTTCTCAAATTTGCGGTTTCTGAATTGAGAATTTAAAATTGAGAACCTGTAGAAATCTATTTTAGCAGTAGGTATAGAATTATAGATCCCTAAACGGTGCCTTCTCCCATGTGCGGATTGGTACGATCGGGGTGGCTTTAATAAGGTCGCCTTTTGAAGGTTTTCCACCGAAAACTTAAATAAAAAGGTACGTACTTAAGGTGATTTCTTCGAAATATGCTCAAGTGGAGCATCGTTCGAAGAAATCAGTGGAGCAATTTCAAAATCTCAAATCAGAAACCGGGTCCAAAGCCCGATGTGTCGTACTCGTAGTCGCTATGTCATTGATTTATAATGGTTTTAGTTCTTTATCCAGTAATACGCAAACTAAACTTTTGAACATCGATTTCTAAAGTCAAAGAATGTTTTGATATCTACGCATTTTCGCGATGGCTTCCAGATATTAAAGCCATTAAAAATACTTATGTTTGTGTTTTAAATTGCAACATTTTGTTTTTTCTTGATAATAATATATTTATTTATTCTTATTTTCTCAGCGATTGAACTTTTTAAAAAACTTCCTATTTTGACACAATGTAGCATGATGTAGAATTATAGATTGATCTCAAAATGCTTGCGTTTATGTAATAATGTCTCCAATAAAATGCGAGTGCCGTTTGTATCTAAAACTGTTTACATTGTTGTTACTATCGCCATTGCCAACAAGTGAATATCATCTCTATTTATTAAGTTCCAACAGTTTGTTTGTAAACAAAAATGATTGTAACTATTACCGTGTGCAGACACTCCCGCGCCTCTTCCTCCAGCTCCAGCGGATGCCTGTCCGACGGCGGCACAGCTTCCGAAAGTGCTTTCGACTGCGAATTTCCCATGGGTAAATAAACATTATTATAACACCTTCACACCGCAGTATAACAAATATCAATAAAGTAATTAATTTTGAGTTATTTTTATGAATATCATTTTAATATTTCAGTCCTATTAGTTTTTACTTCGAAAAAGTTACTGTGTGTACAAAATGTATTATTCAAACAAGGGTATTGAACACTCCAGGTACAATAAAGCGCAAGCCATCGATGAAGCCTAACATTCCGTTGACGTGGATGACTCGACAGCTCAAAGAGATGGTGGAGAAGGGCGGCGTGGAGGACGAGGGAGGCGGCGACTCCGGCACGCTTACGAGGCGTCCCCGCCCCACGCGCACCGACGACTCCACGCTCAAACGACACCACACAATAGGTCAGTTCTTATACAGAGCCCAGACTCGATATATACTCAATATCTCGCAATTTGCAAAAACAATTCAAATTTTATTTTATCTTATTCTTCAGATACCGCAGAAACAAGTATATTCAGCGGCACAACAAACTGTCGCCTCAGCAACACCAGTAGCCCGGTACGGCCTGACCCGCCTTCGCCCACCTACGGACACTACGAGAGCTTTCCTCGCGACAGCATGTACCGAAACAGCTCGGACAGCGGCTCCGCCTTATACGGGTACACCGCCATCTACGACAAGGTCCAGAGACCACCAGCAGTGAGCACCGTGGAAGACTTGCCTCTGCCTCCGCCTCCAACTGAAGATGTACCCGACGGAATGTTCAGTTCTACCCTGAGCCTGGACTCGCTGCCCCCGCCCCCGCCCCCGCTTGACCCCGTCGAGGACCTCACCGGCTCTCAGCTCAGCCTGCCGCCACCGCCCCCGGAGCACACAATAGAGGCGCATACAGCTGCGGGCCGCGTACACGACATAGTGACCCAGCTCACGGCGCAGCAAGTGGAGCAGGCGGCCCGCGCCGGCCAGGCGAGAGCCACTGCGCGTCCATCCGAACAGAGTCGCACGTTCCCGCGCCAGCCCTCACTCGACAGTGTTCACTCAGAAGCGTCCCGAACCTCCTCTCTACATTCGGATAAAAGTATGTATGGTCAGCAAAACGTAGCGTACGGCGCTTGTCTCGCCGAACTTCAGACGAAGAAAATAAGTAATGGCAGTCCCTCCGTTCAGAGAAAAGTAACTGCCGAACCTTCTAAAGAACGCACAGGCTCAATGAAAAAAGTAAATTTTGCTGATGACCTGCCGACTGGCTCCGATAGTAAAAAGACTAAGAAAATATCATTCAATTTAAAGGAGCAGCCGCCGTTATCACCTCGCAAGCCACCGCCACCAAAACGAAATGAAAGCACAAGGTTATCGTCGCCAAAGAAATTAGCAGATTCGAACAGTAATCCCCCAAAAGAGTTCCTTCGAGACTTGCAAAGGGTTATGAGAAAAAAGTGGCAGGTAGCCCAAAAATGTAAATTGGAACCTGCGACTACACCACACGAAGTTTTAGGTTTTAGAGAATACCCTTTATCGGAGGACTATAAAGAGACGAGCGTGTCGATGTGGGTCCAGGAGCACTACGGTGGCGGAGTCGAGGATCCTTTCTATGAAAACGTCTTCAACCGTGGAGAGCCTCCGCCGCGCCGGGAGGAACCCAAGCCCATCAAGAAGCGGCCGCCGCCTGCGCCACCGCGCCGCAGCGAGTCGACGCACCTGAGCACGCACCCAGGGCACCCGGCGCCCGCGCAGCCCACCGTCTGAGCAGCACCGCGCACTTCGTACAGGTCATTGTATATACAGGCGCGTTTATTGCTTCTCTAATTTATGAAACATAAAATACGCCATGTCACTACCAGAACTATATATTTATTGGTAGATATTTTATTTGGCATTTAATGACTGTCGAGATCTGTTTCCCATTAATCGCTAAACAGGTAAACGTAGCGTATTAGAATATAAAAGTATGTAACTATAAGCATTTCTAATAATAAAACTAAGCTCTCTGAAGTTAGGTAAATGTGACGTATTTAACTTGAAACTTAGTTACAAAATTAAATATTAAAGGCAATTGAAAAAAAAGATGCAAAAATTGTAAACGTGTTTTTTTATAAAAAATGACCAATCTCGATAAATTGTTATCATTTTGAACGCAGTTTAAAAAATATATAGTAATCAGAATGGGGTGCTATTTTGAAAGGTATACTAAGGTATGTAGGATGGATTTTTGCAAGTTCACTTGCAATGGAGAATAAAAAGAATTTAGTTTTCGTAAAATTCATTATTTAGGCGAGTTTTGTAAAAAATATATATTTAGAAAAAAAAGTTAAACAAACCTTTAGTGCGCACACGCTGTGCAGTAGTAGGTTGCTTGCAGTGAACTTGCAAAATATATTTATTGCGTGAGTTGGAGTTTTGTCAATTTTATATTATGTTCCTAGTTAATTATTGTATATGTTTTATTATAAAATCGGGCAGTCTATATCTACGAATAAGTAGATTTTTTTACTGCAACAGGACATCACTGATTTGATGCGATATTAATGTAATAATGTTTCAGCCATTTAGAAATAATTAATGAACTTACTATTCCTTACCCGAAGAGCTTCAGTAAATAAATAGATTTATAGTTAAACGTGTTTATGGGTATGCAATGTAAAAGCTTCGAATGGCGATATGCCACTCAACATAACATTGTAAATGAACAAGTAGTGATGCGTGTAGTAGTAATATTCCTCGTGTGTGCCATAAGTTTTGATTTGATTACTTCGATGGTTTATAAATGCAGTTCGAGATATTTACCAGAGGGCGTTGTAGTTGTTCTAACTAGCTTCAGCAGTCACGGGCAAAAGATGTGCACACTTATCGACACACAGTAGTATCCTGGAGTATCGAATGGAAGAAATTGTAATAAAAGGCATCATGATATTTAACCTAGCATTTGGTTAGAAAATCTAGATTGTTTATAACTATCTAGTTATTTGCTATTTGTTTACATCTTTTTACACGTGAATGTAGTAGAGGCTGGAGGGCGCAGGGGTACGCAACGTTAATGGGTATGTGCAGGTGCGTCCATTTACAAGCATACCGTGACCACCGTCTTAGGTGTAATGAAACTCGAAGTGTAGGGAGGGACAAAATGAAAAATATACAGAACTCCAATGTGTCTGATCTCACTGTAGGTACCATCAGTAGCGTTATTATTATGTTTGGGCTGTGATTATGTCGTGTCTGATTTATTTTCTGAATACAGTTTGATTATAAAATGACGGTGGCAAAATTATTAAGACTTTTACTCCCAGCAACTGGTGTGTTACTTAAACATTACTGAAAATGTAGCTTGTTATAGTTAAAGAGTTTTTATTTTATTTCCACCGTCGTTTTATAAATAGCTGATGAATATTGTGTAAATTGTTATGTGTATTTTTAACGGAACACTACAGCACTGGAACTCGGTCCTTGTGTAGCTAATTAGCTAATAAATTAAGCTTTGAATACCTGACTAGATTTAATTATTTAACGATAAATTACGTACGAATTGTTTTTTTTTTGTATTTTAGTTTGTTGAAGCTGTTGAGAGAAGACAGTCTAATGTGATTATTTGAATAGCGCTACGCGGCCTTAATAATGTGTAAAATGTAATGTTACACCTAGACGTAATATCTCTTGTTGTTAACTCATTTGCATTAAGCTCTTAACATAATTAATAATCTAGTTATAAATGTAAAACAGTGACAAAACATAGGTATGTTGACTACGTAAACAGCGCCCGTCTCTAATCATAAATAAATCATCCCGGTTTCACCGAAAAACTAGTAATTTATACTATACATAGGTATAAAGCATATTACTCTGTCTTCGCTCGCAGTAGACTTAGTTATCATTGATATAAACTGCCTTATATATAGATGCTGTTTCATTACTAAAATTTTGCATTCCTTCGTTAATATCGGAAGTTGTTTTATAACAATACTAAAGAGGAAATGATGGTAGTAAGAAAAGTTATCTCTCCATACTTACATAAGCGTTGCACTTGTTTTAATTACATCATCACTTCTGCTTTCAATACTTTATTAGGCCATTTAAACTGTGTAGGTACGTTATAAAGAGGAGACCATGTACACTGTGCTTAAGCTATGGATTTTATTTTCTACTTATTACCTATGTACATCAATGGAAGTCCATCCAATTTCATATTCGGATTACAAAGACTGAAAATATGAAATAAAAATCCGATATTGACAATAAACTTACGTCCAAAAAATCCGGAGTCGTATGTAAAGTCGAATGGAGACACTGCACATTGCCTTAATGAATTGTGCTTTATCGTCTGTACCTCTGTTACTATTGTAATCGAATGTTTTAACTTGCTTCTATTCAGGTAAAAGAAGTTGACATGATCAAATGTCATCAAAACCGATACAAAACCCACCTCCTGAAATACTTTTCAGTGTTTTAGGAAATGATTAATTCATTCGGTCATTGAGATTCTGATACGTCCAATGTTTGCGGTTATATCTTGTCGATATTTTTAGCACAAAATTAATAAGTAGGTATATGGAAATAAAACTTCATATTTACGAGTATTACCTAGGAAATGTTGAAGACTGTTGGTTAGTATAATGATTAGGAAACATGCTCTCAAAATATCGATCAGATATAATGTTTACATATTGTGTCTTATTGTCATCTATTTGCAATATTTTGTTGATCAAAGACGAAACTGATGTAGGTACCTAAGAAGTCGTCTTTTTGCTATCGATGTTTTCCAAATGAATGTAATTATCGTGCTATAGTAAATTCAACTACATGATAAATGTTTGTCTGTAAGTAGATATCAATGATATATACAAAACATAGATGAATTGTGATTTTATTTATATACCTATTGTAGCGAAATAAAAATTCATTATAGCCACTATAATTTCAAAATAAAAAAATAACCATTTAAAATTAAAAAATTAAAAGATATGGTAGATTAAAAAATTATTCGCGAAGATTAAGTTTTGGGTACACGTAATTTTATGCTGGTTGAATATTAAGAGTCTAAAGATATTTGACGACTTAATCTAAACATAATTTGATTAGCTCATTTAAAAAATACAATTTCAGTTCATAATTATGGAAAATACGTTAATTTATGTCATTGTGTACTATGTGTCTACGTGTATTGGGGTAAAATACTTCACGAATCGCACCACCAGCGTGGTGCGGCTCCTTATAACAGCACACAAACCTCACGCTCGGTGGCTTGACGAGATGCAGCTCCGTATAATATAAAACGAACCCCACGCTCGGTGGCTCGATGTTCTTGAGGGTTAGGGAAAGGGACAAAAATCAGTGATGGCCCTGTGTTTTTATTTCACTACACTATGTACTAACCCTAGGAGGACTCGATGTTTGATAATGACGCGTCCAATGTGGTGGATTTTGCTACAGTAGGTAATGTAGACAGTTAATAAGTAATTTACTACTCTGACGTGCCGTAGGTCTCAAACGGGACTTTAAAATATCGAAAATAATCATAAATAAATAAGCACTAATCATTCTTTAATGTTGTATATATATAATATCTGATATCCTAGTTCTAAATTAAACACTGTTTCCAGCTAACTAACTAACTAACAGATAGATACGGGTTGTATTCTCATTATTTCGACGCATACCTAATGATGTATTTGAAAATGGTTTATAATCACATTTGTATAACGCATTTATTAGTACTCTTAAATAAATATGTTTAAATTGTACAGAACAAATTAATTATAACATTAATTCTTTGTATATTTTTTCAAATATAAACAAATTCCAAGAAAAGTGTATTTTATTAAGGTCTGCGCGCGACTTTGTCTGATTTGAAATAAGCTAATAAAACCTTTTGCGAAAGCTGATTGTGATGACAGCATCCATTTTTCTTTGCATTTAAAATAAAAATCAATGTCACGCAGATCCACATGATAATATCTGTGGATTGATTGTTTACTTTATAATAATTTTTTTATTTCATAGTTTCTTTAGTTTTATAAGTTTTTTTTTTATATTTTGTCATATATGTTTATTAAATAAAATAAAATTGATATTGTGACTTGAGTTAAAAAATAGTACCTACATAAAAATGCAAAAAGTAACTGATTCAGAAATAAAGGCAACTGAAAAAAGACGTCTACAGAAACAAATAACTGAACCTGAAGAGGAACTAGAAGAAGAAGTAGATCCAAAAGATGAAAGTAAGACTGTTGTACTAATACCTAGTTGGATATCATCATCAGTAAAGTTTATTGTCAAGGTTTATGTGTAGACTGTAGGTATACATCGGTACATGTTACGGTTTGAGATCACCTTCTCCCTGCTGGCGATTTGATACAACCGCCGCTACACTGGCGCGGCACAGCTCCCTCAGCTCGCGCGTGTTCGGTCAGCCTAACCCTTTCGTCAGGGTGCTTAATGTTACCATCTCAGCACCCACATAATTGGCCACGGTTCTAATCTGCCTAACCCTAATAAAAAATACTTCAGTTTCAATTACGTAGGTATATGGAAATGATAATCAAATCGAAAACTTATTAGGCAAGGCGTCGTATCCTTTCTTAACCTCCAAAACTGCATAATTTCTAAGGATGCTTTCATACGGCCCGGACTGCACCATAGCGGAGACGAGACGAGAGGATCATGCGGGTATGGTATTCTCATACTCACTGTATGTAATCGCACATACATAAAAGGGAACAGGTGCAGAAAAATTAAAACATTAAAATCCCGTATCAGGTTTGCGGGTACCGAAAAACCGGGACCGGAAAACTTGCATTGTCATGAAACCAGTAAGACAAATATTTATGTTTCTGTAGAATACTCCATTCTTGAACGATGAAACCTCGAGAATGTACGGTATTCCATAAACCATTTAATCAAAGCACAAGAAAGCATAATTGAAATATTCTAGCGCTCATTACGCGCGATCCAACGCGGAGACGTTAAAGATATACTGGAAAAGGTATTTACAATGTTTATTGTTGTTGTGACTTATGACGCTAATGAGACAAATTTGAATCTGATTCGAAATCTGATTGTAGATTAAATAAAATTATTCTTTAAATGTTTACAGTTGCAGCACGAAAAGTAAACCAATACTTGCAAAAATAGATTCCGACTTTTGTTTTTGGGTCAAAACCTCAACAAAGTAGATAATATAGTAAACGATGACAATATTCCTTGTTCTTGGAAATTCAAGACAAAAAGACTATACGCACATACAAAAAAAAAATTACGAAAACCTAATTGCTCAAACATTGTGTATAATCTTTCTGTTAGACGTCATAATGTAACCATGGGATGGTAGGTACATTATGACGTTTTGCGGGACTACTGTGCCGACTGTGCTCCCAAATGCAATTCTTACTTCACTACACTGGGATACAAATTGTCTGACTTAATTCTCTCAAGACTCTCGGAAACACAAGCTTCTCTTTCCAATAAATATTCCCCAAATATAACCTGTCCACACACATTCTTCTTACACCCCACAGACGAAACTGAAATAGAAAGCCTTATTACTCAACTCAACAACGACAGCGCTCCTGGGCCCGATAATCTTAATGTAAGACTAATAAAAAAAATCAAAACCGCCATTATTCACCCACTAACTCTTATATTTAACCTTAGCTTAGAATCTGGAATATTCCCGGACATATGGAAAGTTGCAGCTGTCAGCCCAATCCACAAAAGTGGTGCAACAGATATCCCAGATAACTATCGACCTATTGCCCTATTGCCTATTCTATCTAAACTACTCGAAAAAGTTGTAAACAAACGATTTACGAATTTTTTCGAGAAACACAACATTATTTCCAATAGGCAGTTCGGGTTTAGGAGGGGTAGGTCAACTGAAGATGCAGCCAGGCTTCTAACAAATATTGTGTCAACAACTGTCGACAAAGGAGAACGTACTTTGTGCGCTTTCCTAGACCTGGCTAAAGCTTTCGACACCGTTTCAATAGATCTCCTTCTAAAGAAGCTGGATGCAGCAGGTATACGCGGTACTCCCCTAGAATGGCTTAAAAGCTACCTGTCCAATAGAAGGCAATTTGTTAAACTCGGTGATATCTCTAGCAGCCTACTTCCTATCAACTATGGAATCCCAAAAGGTAGTACGCTTGGTCCGACGCTTTTCTTACTTTATATGAATGATATCTTAAATATATCTCTCGCCAGCGCTGAAATAATAGCTTATGCAGACGATACAGCGGTCATATTTCATGGCAAGAATTGGGACCAGGTGTACAGCATTGTCGAAGAGGGACTACTCGCAATAGCTAATGCTCTTGATAGGAACTTACTAACCTTAAACGTTAAAAAGACTAAGATAATTACTTTCTATAAGACCACGACATCAAGACCCCCCCAACACCTAACTCTCACATTTCATTCTTGCTCCCATAACCCTAACTCTCGAACTGCGGGATGTTCGTGCACTGTGATTGAGCGTATACAATCAATGAAATATTTAGGAATTACTTTAGATGAGAACTTATCTTTTAAACCACAAATTCACGCACTATCCGGCAGAGTCAGGAAACTTATCTACATCATGAAAAAATTACGTGAGTGCACACCCCCTCCTATACTGCGTACTGTTTACTTTGGTCTCTGCCAGTCCGTCCTTCAATATGGTATTTCAGTCTGGGGAGGTGCAGGCAAGGCCACATTTATTGAAGTCGAGAAAGCACAAAGAGCGGTCATTAAAGTAATGCTCAAGAAACCTTTACTCTATTCAACTGACAATCTCTATAAGGATTTCCCGGTCCTCCGTGTCCGAAGGCTTTTTATCCTAAATGCAGTACTACAAACACACAGAAAATTAAAATCCAGACCAGATTACACAGAGATAATCTCAAAACGTACATTTAGGATACCCATCCCCCAAACAAACTCTCTTATGGCAAGACGCTCTCCAAACTATTTATATCCACGCATATACAACGAAGCTGTTATGAACTGTAACATAATAGACCTCAAAATATCCCTGTGTAAAAAGGTCATAAAGGACTGGCTCCTAACACTCTCCCACGACGAAACAGAAAGGATTATTTACAAATAGCTACATAAGAAGTAAGACTACACAAACTGATAGCGCTCCTTATCTCACTCTGATACACACACGCACACACACACGCACACACATACATACACACACGCAAACACACACGAACGTACACGCCCACACAAACCCACGCACACACACATTTAAGTTGAATCTTGTTTGTGAATAAGTATTGTTCCTAAGTTTTTGTTTTTTACTCTCTTAATTATATTTTCCTTATTTTTACTTCAATTTATTAATTTTACTTTTAGTTTAATCTTGTTAATAATCACCGTATACGACCTTTTTGTATAATAAAACCAAAATGTACAACTCTGATCCCCAAGATACAGACTAACGTCTAGTTTGGGGATCACCGTTCAAATTTCTATGTTTAATGTACATGATTATTAATAAATAAATAAAAATAAAAATAATTGTAACACCTTTGCAGGCATTTATTTCTATCTGTAATTGTTAAGGTGTAAGTAACACTTTACGTGGATACTTCATAAATAATCTCTTTCTCTACAGTTGATTGCAAATGTCTTAAATTGATTGGTCCCGTGGATAATTTTAAATGCGTGGAACCCCGAAAGTATGGCTCCCAACCAGGGCAACTTGACATTGACGACTGGACTCGAAACCCTTACATTTGGCTACATTACATTGAAAGATCAGATGGTATACTAGCTGGAGACGACGCCCTATTGTAAGTATTCGCAAGAGAAACAGAAACACATTGTGAGTTATAAATATGACCTATACCTACTGCCCTCGTAAGTCAAAAACCGGCTAAAATCGTAAATTCTGTATTTTTTCATACGGCAGCTTGAAATATCTCGCATCAGATGGAGATACCAATCTAAATGGCCGGAGCTTTATTGAAACATAAGAAAACACACTGGGAACGTACATATCTCATTATTTGCTAAATAAATAAGATAAATATATTTTCACACACATTCCTCGAAACAGTACATTATAACTTATAACTTTTTAGCCATAACTTTGACAAATTTATGGTTTAGGGAATCAACTTTTACAAATTTTTAGAAAATCTTGGTAAAGTTTTTTTAAAAAAAAAAGCCGTGGCCGCGTCATCGAAACGCACACCTTTTTGGGTTACGGGGGTTACTGCCCCCCATACCTAATAGATTCATTTTTAAATGACTGAAATGTTTACAGGTGCAAAGAGTCTGAGTACTGGGAAATTGATGAGGTGCAACGTTACTTCACGGGTGACCGTCACTGTGAAAAGGTGTTATTTGTATACCCCTATCCATATCCGAGGATGCGGACGCCCCTGGGCAACCACTTGTGGAGAGCCAACACCGCACTCAAGATACATTCCAAAATTTATCAACACGAGATGTACAACTCCGTGGCAGTAACTCTGAAGGTTTTAATGTTATTTTTTTGTTCGTTTGTCGGTTATTTTTCCTAGATACACCGAAATATTGTAGATTTCCGGTTAGGCTGGTTAATATTTTAGCCCATAATAACTATAGTTCTAAATAACTAAATCATCTTATTTTTGTTAATCGAAGTGTTTCGATGACGTTTAAGCATTCTCGCTAGCTGGTTCAATTTGACGATCTTCTATACTTATAAAATTGTTTGTCCTGACTGACCATCAAGGCACAGATCGGGATAAAACGAGTTTAGAATTATTTGGCCTGCCTGACTTCCGTTTCCATTTTATTTTATTTTCAAAATAGCAACCACGCATTACAGCTATTAATAAATACATAGCTGGCATCAATACAAACAAGTATTATAAGAGAAAATCTTCTAAAGCGTCACGTTTCCGAGATACACTACTCAACGAAGTCTAGGACGAGAAACACGCACGCTATAACAAAAATAAATTCTTCAACAAAATTAAATTTAAAAAACCCCCATCTCATCAAAGAAAAGCGTGCACTTTCATTTGGGTATATTTGAAAATATTCGATTTTTCATACCCACTTTAATACTCAATACTCAATACTCAATACTTTATTGCATTCCACATGTAGTACTTAGGTGGTAAAACTTAAAATTAGATCACATGGACCCTGTCGGGCACAGCAAATAAGTGAGTTAGGAGAGAGGAAGCACTTGTAAATTATAATTATTATACAGTAGGTAGGTAATTTCTAAGATAAACTAATAGTAGGTATTTATAATATAGAATATAAATAGGTATCTATTGGGAGATCTTGTAATAATTAATAAATATAATATAAATATTTAATTTTGACTACTAAAATTATGACTTTATATGTATATCACTTAAATATTCATTTAATGAGTAGTAGCTTTTCTTTAACAAAAAATCTCTTAGTTTTTTTAGAAATGTGTGAGTTTTTTCTTCGTTTTTTATTGATCCGGGTAGTTTATTATATACTTTAATGGACATTACATAGGGACTTTTTGAGTGCATTTTTAGTTGAGAACTTGGTATGTTTAGCCTAGATCGGTGTCTGAGTAGATAGCGCGACTGGATGTCTTCACGTTTTGAGTAGAACTCGTGATGTTTTCGCACAAATTTGCATCCCACATAACTAGTAAATGGCTGCACCGATTTTGATAAAACGTCATCGCCAAGAAACTAGCTTTCCAATAAAAAGCTGCATCCAAATCGGTTCACTCGTTTAAGAGCTACGGTGCCAGAGACAGACACACACAGTGCGGTCAAACTTATAACACCCCTCATTTTGCGTCGGGGGTTTAAAACTAGTACCGGCAACCATGGTATAATAATTATATTATTATACCATGCCGGCCACTACATTTTTGGCTGAAACTGCATTTTATTATTGTTTGAAATTAAAAACAACAAATATGAGCTCTTTTGTCATACGCAAAGTTTGTACGCCAGTTGAGAGAATAATTTGAAAATTATGCGCATGCTACTGGCTTATAGAAGATGTCATTATCACCAAGCATAATCAAGGAAGAAACAAGAGCACTGCTCAGAGACAAGTATCTGTAAAATGCTACGAGTATAGAGGCAGCCTCAAATTTCAGCTCGCCAACTGGTAGACTCCAGTCCCAAAACCAAGTGTGATCAATGTAAAAACTGCCAGGATATGATAACTGGAAGTCAATCTTGACGATCGCATGCCGTTAAGAGTTCCAGCTCTGCAACGTGGAAATCGAGGGCGTCAACCTAATCCTAACTATTATTATAAATGCGAAAGTAAGTTTGTTTGTTATCTTTTCACGCCTAAACTACTGAACCGATCATCCAGAAATTTTGAATATTCGTTGTCAAGTGTACAGAAACGAACACAGGGTACCTTTCATCCCGAAAAAAGTACTGCTCCCGAGAAAAACAACAATAACGTTATTATGATAATAGATGGCGCCACGTGTCTTTCGAATTATCATTGAATGAATTATTACAAGCAGAGTACCTATAACCAGTATTGATTGTCAAATTCTAAATTATGCGAGCGAAGCCGTGGCCAAAAGCTAGTTTATTATAAGTTTACGCTCATTTGCGGTGGACCGAAACTCAGTAGCCACGTGATCTGTTTTCCAACGAGTTTCGTGTTTCGCTACGGATTTCATCCTGAGTCAAGGATTGAACGTGTATAGCGAGTAATGGTCACCATAGCCGATTATGGAATCCTCAGGAAATTCATCCTTGCCAAAGTGGAACAATCATGGTGTGGGCTCGAATCCTCGAAGTCGCCTAAGTGGAAGAACAGATCTCGTTTTAAGACGAGCAATTTAAATGCAAAGCTATACCGTGACGAGACTGCGTAACCTATGGTCATCTATCCCGATAGCAGATTGGTCAAGATTCCGTGTATCCGAAATAATACGCATGTCCTCACCGCAAGACCAGTGAAAAATTTGTACAATGAACACAATCTCACGGTAGGGCGGCCTGCTCCATCGGTTGATCTCAATCCCAATGAGCATAGCTTTTATTAATCGTCTCCATAATTTTAACCCACCAAAAAGAATCACACATCCTTCTAAACTATGGAGACTTAACATAATTGAGAACCTCATATTCGGTATATCAGCTGATTATTTAAAAGCTGCTAAAAATGTTTTATTCTACTCGTAATTCATGTTTTAGCTTCTCGTTTCA
Organism: Noctua janthe; assembly: GCA_910589295.1. Classification (NCBI taxonomy): domain Eukaryota; kingdom Metazoa; phylum Arthropoda; class Insecta; order Lepidoptera; family Noctuidae; genus Noctua; species Noctua janthe. Next base: position 14,091,980 of record OU342552.1, read on the forward strand.
TGTTTTTTAATTTATACAAACTTGAATTTTGGCTAGTTTTTGTATATTAACTAAGAATCCTTTTATTGAATCATCATATTAATTAGTATTAAATTGCGCTTCCATTGGTAGGCATAACACCTAAAACAAAACAATTTAAAATATTTACAAAATTATCCTTGTTCCCTAGACTTTGTTGAGCAGTGTTTAATGAAGTAAAGTTGTTTATTTAATCAACGTTGTCAATGCTGTGATGGCGAAAAATGTAATTATGTTAGCTTATAAATTATATCGGAAAGATGACGCTTTTGCATACAATTCTTGTTTGTATTTGTTGAGACCGCTGCTCCAACATCGCCGCATGCCAGCGGCAGTGAACGAGGGGTGCGGGGACAGCGGGGAGTCTGCCGGCCGACGGCCGCGCGCGGACCCCCGCACCACACTAGTCAGCTGCTGCACGCCTCCACGCACGGTTGCGCTTACGCGTTCTCTTAGCGTCAATCATTATTTTCATTTTAATTCCAACCGACCATTGTAATTCCGTCCCTTTTCGCATTATATCTTATATGCAGTCCACTAGACGTTTCATTTTGCTCCACCACGGCCTATCGTCGCGATCAGTACTGATGCCAGCTATAGATTAATAGGTTTTATGCGTGTCCGCTATTTTGAAAATAATTTAAAATAGCTGAAGTTAGGCCACTCTTGATACAAAAACCTTCCAATCCCTTCGCATACGGATAGCTATTAAGACGCTGGTGTCCGCTAATAAGGGATGTTGGAAAATTCAACCCCTAGGCGGGTGAAATAGGGTTTGAATGTTTGTGTAAAATCCGCAACCGGACGAAGCTAGTCCGGGTCGGCTAACATAACATACAACCATATTTTACTACATTAGTTACAAATTTTATTATCATAGTAAAGCAATTCTTGGTCAAACGGCTAGAATATTGAATATAATTGAATTTTCCTTAATAACACCTGCCTTTCTACAAATACTTTGCAATAGAAAATGCAACATGATCGGACTCAAATGGATCGACTGATAGTTCCCGACGCTGTCATCAAGCTGGATCGGTTTGATCATTTCAGGAGACGAGATTTTTTCCGGCACTTGCAACACGTCTTAAGGTAAATATGCATTGTTTGCATTATACAGGGTGTAAGGGACAGCCCTCCACAAACTGATGGGGTGAATTCAGTATATCATACTAAGATGACCGGTACAAGTAATTATTTCAGGAATGTTATGGGAATCCAATAAATTTAATTTAATTTGTTTTATTTCCTCATACGCAATGTATCATTACCGTGGCGAAACGCACGTAACGAACGGCAAGCGCGACGACTAGTTCGATGAACTCTGTAGCTGGGCGGGAAGTGAACAGCTGATTTCACGCACCGTTCGTTAGAGTATTTCAACATACAATGATGGATTTTAACCGTATTATTTAGGTAAATGGAGTGCTGCGTACAGGGAATGTAATTTTACATTGAAGTAAAGGAATAGTAACTGAAAAAAAAAATTTAAAAAATAAGTTCTGGAGAAAAATTCCGGTGGAATATGATTCAAATTAAGGAGCTGAATGCACCCTGTCAGTTTGTGGAGTGCTGTCCCTTAGATCCAGTATAGGGGTTAGTTTAGGTTAATGTTAGCATTTAGGGGAAGGCTGTATCGCCTGACCAGAGGAAAGCTTCGGCCTCGGGAGCCACCGCCCCACAAAGCCTGCAACCAGAACTGGTTGAAAATGTGTGGGTGTGGTTGTGTGTGGTGGACTACTCTGTTTTGTGACAGAGCGGTTATATTCCTCCGCCGATGTTAAGAGCTGCAGTGCATTGTCGCTGTCGGTGCGTTGGGGCGCCTGAGCGGTGACGCTGCGTCGTTCTACGTATTAAATCCACACTAGGGGTGTGCACCGCAGTATTAAGGCGAGGTTACCCCGAGCGCCGTATGCATCAATCGCTTACCCCAGCCCCCGCACGGAGAGGCGATACGTAACAAATTACGCGGTGCGAAAACCCGGGCGCTTAGCGCACTGGTCATGAGTTCACGAACTCGGATAGGTACTAAGTTGCGTTACAGGGTAGAGCGATGCAGTAAAACAACTTGAATTGATATGTATAAGTTCACTTTGTTTTATTTTTATAGAAAGTATTGGTTATAGATAGATTTGGAACCTACGTATTCTATGAACGTGAACCTAATTACTAACAATTAAAATAAGTAGATATAATTAAAAATAAGAAAGTATACTTATTTATTTTTGTGAATAAGGTGAATTTAAAATCTGACTGACACTAAGATCATGAATACGGGTATGATTCAAAACTACACGCCAGGCGCCATTCGGTTTTTAAAAAATTTATGCTTTACTTTTTTTTCGGTTTTGTTGTCATGGGTTTCGTTTTCGTGGTTTTTGGGGTAGCTGATAACTAAAATTAGGCCAAAATGAAAATCCAAGATGGCGGCGACGAAAATTTTCGATTTTTTCTTCATGAGTGTCATTTTCGTGGTTTTTGGGGTCGCTGATAACGAAACTGAGGTCAAAATGAAAATCCAAGCTGGCGCCAATGAAAATTTTAGCTTTGTCGTCATGGGTGTCATTTTCGTGGTTTTCGGGGTCGCTGATAACGAAAATGAGTACAAAATGAAAATCCATGATACTGCCGACGAAAATTTTCTGTTTCTTGGTCATGGGTGTCATTTTCATGGTTTTCGGGGTCGCTAATAACGAAAATTAAATCAAAAAGGAAATCCAACATGGCGCCGACGAAAATTTTTGGATTTTTCGTCATGGGTGTCATTTTCATGGTTTTCGGGGTCGCTGATAACGAAAATGAGGTCAAAATGAAAATTCGATAACACCAAAAATTATTTTTTTATTTTTACGTCATGGGTATCATTTTCATGGTTTTCGGGGTCACTGATAACGCAAAATAAGTTCAAAATAAAACAGAAACAAAAAAAATTTTTTTTTCATCGACTCCGAAAACCATGAAAATGACACCCATGACGAAAGAACCCGAAAATTTTCGTCGGCGCCATCTTGGATTTTCATTTTGACCTCATTTTCGTTATCAGCGACCCTAAAAACAACGAAACCGACACCCATGACGAAAAAAACAGAAAATTTTCGTCGGCGCTATGTTGGATTTTCATTTTGGCCTCATTTTTGTTATCAGCGACCCCGAAAAGTACGAAAATAACACCCATGACGACAAAACTGAAAATTTTTATTGGCGCCATCTTGAATTTTAATTTTGTCCTCATTTTCGTAATCAGCGACCCCGAAAACCATGAAAATGACACCCATGACGACAAAACCGAAAATTTTCATTGGCGCCATCTTGGATTTTCATTTTGACCTCATTTTCGTTATTAACGACCCCGAAAAGCACGAAAATGACACCCATGACGAGAAAACCAAAAATTTTTGTCGGCACCATCTTGGATTTTCATTTTGACCTAATTTTCGTTATTAGCGACACCAAAAACCATGAAAATGACATCCATGACGAAAAAACCAAAAATTTTTGTCGGCACCATCTTAGATTTTCATTTTGTCCTTATGTTCGTTATCAGCGACGCCGAAAACCATGAAAATGACACCCATGACGACAAAGCTGAAAATTTTAATTGGCGCCATCTTGAATTTAAATTTTGACCTAATTTTCGTTATCAGCGACCCCGAAACCATGAAAATAACACCCATGACGAAAAAAACCGAATATTTTCGTCGGCGCCACCTTGGATTTTCATTTTATCCTCATTTTCGTTATCAGCGACCCCGAAAACCATGAAATGACACCCATGACGACAAAACCGAATATTTTCATTGGCGCCATCTTGAATTTTAATTTTGACCTCATTTTCGTTATCAGCGACCCCGAAAACCATGAAAATGACACCCATGACGACAAAACCAAAAATTTTTGTCTGCGCCATCTTGGATTTTCATTTTGTCCTCATTTTCGTTATCAGCGACCCCGAAAACCTTGAAAATGACACCCATGACGAAAAAACCGAAAAAAAGTAAAGTATAAAATGCAGAGGAAGTAAAATAAAAAAAATAAAGTGATTTTATCTTTAATATGTAAATAAGTCAACAAAATAAAAAAACTAGTAGGTACGGCGGCACATGAAGCTGTCTTTTCCAGTATAAATTGGCCTCGCTTTGTATAGATTTCCTATACAATGAGAGATCGGCATAAACTGGTTTTGTACAGCTTGATCGGTCGTCGTGCGTACAAAATACGATATCGACCATTACTCATTCTATCTCGTTCTCCCCTACATACTTTCTTTTTCTGCCCATGTCGAACTCGATAATATTCGGCTTACCGGGCTCCCTACAAAACTTTTTTAGAACTCCTTACAAAAAAAAATGATTGGAATAAATGTTTTGATTTTAGTAGGCCAGTTACAGGCAGTTTTGAATTGTCGAAAAAAAGATAATAAAATGAAGCTACAGTCCCATTCAAAAGGCATAATAACTGTGAAAGTACTGTAGTTGCCCATTCCAAAGTTACCGAAATTTATAAATAATATTGCGAAATCATAAATAGCGACTTTTGCAACGACACAATAAAGTTCAATTCAGGCCGCGCAGCGCTAATTATCTACAGTTATATTCTCCTAGAAGCTGCCTCTCTTTCTATTGCGTAACTCTTATCTTCTACCTTCTGACTACGTTCCCTATTAGGTACCTACTGTACTTTTGTGAACAAATGACATTTCAAATAAACCTAGGCTCGGTGTTTACTAAGTATTATTTTTTACAAACTATTTTTGGCTCAGTTCGTAACAGAACTTAGCGGGGGTGGGGTGGCGGGTTCGAAAAATTGGCACACGTCCGACCTCCAACGCGTTCCGCTCGGGACTGAAGCACGCGATGCGAGTATGAAATCATGAAAACAGCAAATTTTGGAAATGGTGGTATAGGTTTTTTTAATATTTCAAATTATGATCGCCGTGTACTGTCACATTTTTTACGACCTTTATAATGGTATAAGTTTTATTGTTAAAAACCTAATATAACTCAAATGAAGTAATATTAAAAACCATCATTTAGACTTGTCTTTGCGATTTAATTGGATGCAACAAAGTGCAAGTAATCGTGTATCGCTGTGCCGAAATATCTAGATCGAAATGTGAAATATGTAATATATTTTTTTCAGAATTTAAATCCGTGCTATATAGGAATAAAGCACAATACAAAACGACGTTTATCTGGATAACCTCGCCTTAAATCGAAGTTTTTTTTTCTAAAAGTGTATGTGGAGCGTCATTCGTCGTCGTCATAGGGACGACACCGCATTGCCTTATAGCGCACTCAGTGTGTTGAAATCATAGTCGTTGCGACGATGCGCTACGCCACGCAACACACACATGGCGAAGCCCGTGAGGCTCCACTCTAATTTCAAGTGCACTCTTGAGGCACGTAACGCTGATAAAATTGGTGTCACTGTCTTAGCTATCGCTAGATTATGAAATGCCTACCCGAGTAGACAGTACTGCTATCTCTTACTGCTGCGAAAATTTCGATGGATGGATGGATGTTTGTTACTCAATCACGCCAGAACGGCTGAACGGATCTGGATGAAATTTGGCACAGAGGCAATAGGCTTGCCCCGTATTATATAGAACTTAAACATTTCAAAACTTATTCCACCTCTGCCTAACCCTTCCAGGATTACAGGTGTGATGTTATGTTATGTTATGTTATGATTATTAACTGCTTTCTTACATATAATATTATTTAAAAAAATAACATACGAACAGTGAGTAGTTCTTAATTTGTTATGGCGCGATTACCCTTGCGATTATCTTGGTAATGGACAGGGTCGAATATGCTTCGGACAATCTTGTTCGGTTTTATGGTTCGACTTCATTAAAACTACTTGTAGTGTAAGTAATAAATGCATCGACTAACGACCAAGTGTAAATGAACAGGGTCGAGCCGGACGCAATTGCCCGAAGACGGGCGTCTTCGGGCAATCTCGTCCGACTTCATCATTTCGGGTACCGTATTTATATAACCGAAGGAAATTTTCCTTTCACTTCGGCGGGCACAGTGTAATAAATTCATAGTGTGTCCGAATTCGAGTAAAGTCATTCCAACCAATACGTGTAATCGTGCCATTTGTTGTCGTAGTTTTCAGGATCGCCTCCAACTAGTATCGTTCGAAAACTTGTGCTGCAAGAGACTCGAGGGTGTTAGTCTGCTACAACACCTCGCTAGTTTTAACGCTCAATCTCTCAAGTACCTGTTCTTATGGAGATTTGTTGTGCCCAACGAGAATCCTCTCCTTATTAACTACAGTTACATCACAGGTTAGTCATTTTAACTTTGTTTGTTTAAAAAGCATTAGGTTATTTTTAAATTAGATTTCGCAGAGAAATTACGATGTGTTGCCATATCACCGGGCGAGTAGCTAGTTCATCATCTCCCTGCCCGTGTCCCATGTTATTAGGGGTCGGCGCTATACGTTTTTTTTTTCAACTCGCCCTTGTCCACCGTCACGCTATCATTAATCCTTTGTCTTCCGTAACATTCCTCTCACAATCCATCCAACTTTTCTTTAGTATTCCTCACCCTGTTCATCCATCACTCTTTTAGTCAAATGTGTTTCTTGTTTTTTAGGGATGGAACACATTTGTAATTGCAAAGGTACCGGTAATATTTTTATATTTGATTTTTTTGCAGAAAACTTTAAAGGGAGTCTTCGGTCTTGCTATGGCCATGACTTGAGGACGGTCCTCATGACGACTCCCTTTCAAATTTTCTTCAACAGGCGCCACTTCCAAACTTAGTTAACCTCGTTAATAAAAATACAATTACTTTTGGAAAACTAATAAAAGCACAAAAACCAGCCAAGTGCTTGCAGACTCGCGCACAAGGGTGCTACCAAACAATATAACAACAATATTTTTAACACTTATTCAAGTCAATTAACATTCAACAGAAAAACTAAATTTGTTTTTCATGATATGTTAATAAAATTAAAAACAAAATTACTGCTACAGTTTTACCAAAAACTCCCATGAGCGCGTGTACGCGCAGTCGCCGGAATGCGCGACAGTACGCGCGTTCGTGTTTTTTGAAATGCAAACAGTAGCGCGCGTGTAAGCTCGTAAGTCTTTTTTAAAGTACCGTTTCGTGTACACGTAGTAATGTGCTACTAAGAAGAATCTACTCCAAATAAGTGTGTCTAAATTCATGGCAAGTGCTGTGTATAATATCAAATCTGTATCAATTCTGTTTCGTTACTGTAAGCTACCTTTATAAAGGGCAACTATCCATAAGTATCGATAAAATATTTTTTTCGAAACTCTGCAAACATCGATGCAAAAGTTTACAAGTCGATTTACTGTAGTTTCCGCCAGCCCCCTGGGGAAAAAGCGTCAGTTGAAATGAAACGTAACAATATAAATTTCATCATAAAATTGTATTATATGATTGTAATACAATTTTATTTCTTCTAGAAATAAATAACGAACAAAAAAAAAGTTTGTAAATAAATCACTCATGTAGAAGACTCCTTAGGTTGCGCAGACTTAGCATGGAATGCATGAGCTTGCGGCATGATCACGGTAGCCGTGGTGTTGTGAATCTGTTTGTACTGGAAATGTGGCAGATTCTTCTTGGCTGCGTCAACAGTGTCTCTGAGCCGGTTTGAGCCCACCGCCGGCGCCACTCGCCCTTCATCCTTACATTCCTTCACGAGGTCCTGCATCTCTTGGTCACCTAGAGGTACAATTATTTGGGAAGACTTCTCCAGGTGCCGCTTGAGCTCGCTGTCTACACGAAGTAACTTTTCTTTGTTAGAATTGGTTCGCCATGGCCTTTTAGGATCTGCACCAGTCAAAATCACATTTTCGGGATTTGCTTTTTTTGCACTGTAATTTCATATAAAAGTACACACATCAGTAAGAAATTTTGTTGGTTTATGAAAAGAGAAGTGAATGGATGTCGTTATTTTTCTTAGTTATGCGATTTTTCTCATTTCCTTGCATTATAGCAGTAAAGGTATCGCTAGATAAGTTCCAGTGGACTTTATTCCATGCCTAATTTAATTTAAAAGGCACCTAGTCTAATGGATAATTGAACACGGTGTAATAACATATAATATACCTATCTGTGCTTCTAGTCAAATAGGCTGTTGTCAGGACATTGAACATAAAGAAGTTACCTACACTCGGTAATGGGATTGGTACATAAAATCAACAATCCTATTACCAATTTTTAAATATCAAACGTTTGATAAATCAACCACTAACGCACACTACACAACAATAACATATTACAACAAGCCACAAGGATGTTACAGTACAGAGGGTGGAAGGGTCATGGACGCACAAACGGTTACCATAAATTCAGCACATGAATCTAGAGCCCCAGCGTCAAAATGTCCAGTTATTAAATCAATAAATCCGCTGTTTCCTACCGGTCCATGTCCTTTCAAGCCAGTGTACAATAATATCCTTGTGCAATACGTTATCATGTTGAGATTTTTAATGTAGATAAATTGAATATTTGAAAATATTGAGATTGCGTACGCAAAATACGCGCTTTGGACGTGGAGTTGTGGACACCAGCTCGTTATACAATACAAGTATTGTGATTTTGCTTAGTTGAGCTTATGGTTTTGGTGTACGCTGGTACTATCATTGTTGATCTTCTGTACTAATCACCTCGGTATACATACAAAATAAATAAATAACACTGACGAACCGTTTACTTTCAGCAAACAATTCTTTCAATTTCTTTTCGTTTTCTTCGAGTAAGCGTCGATCAACTTTGTATGGGTTCTCTCCCAGGTCATCTATGTCTTCCTCCTGCTTACTTTCTGCCTCAACTTCTCCACCAAATTTTTGTTGAAAATTCTTCACAAGATCAGAACATCGCTCCGTTAACTTTACTTCAGGTACTTCTAATCCTTGCAAGAGTTTAACAATTTTCATCTTTTCTTCGTCTGTTGCCATTTTCATTTTGACAGTAATTGTTTGTTACCGTGGCAACGCAGGCACATAGTAGGAAAGTTTTAATCAATGGTTGTCTTGACTACACTACTTTTATTTCTCTTATTATAATTTGCTTAAAGTTACGTTAGTTAAGGCATGGACTTTAGCGTATGTCTCATCAGAAGAATGTGAAAATAACCCGCCAAGATAAACTCCAGTCATACCCAGTAACGTTGCACATGGTATCAAAAAACAGAACAATTTGCAGCTAGGGTACACTAACAGTAAAGGCACAAGGTGGAACATCTTTTTTCTGTTTTCCTTTTAGTTACCGTACAAGAACTACAATATTTTATAATATTTTATAATTTTTTTGGTATTTTTGTACCACTACGTATAGCACACTTCTATAAAAGTGTGGCTTGTAATTTTTTTTGACGATTAGACATTATCGTTCAAACTTTTTTACATGAATCTCTGACACGATGTAGTTTACATGAAATACTTTTAACTAAAATCCGTAGTTGTTAATTTCCCGGTGCTACTTGAAACACACTATTCATTTTAGATACATAATATATATCCTACTAATATTATAAATGCGAAAGTTTGTAAGGATGGTTGATTGGGTGTTTGTTACTCTTTCACACAAAAACTACGGAACGAATTCGGATGAAATTTGGCACACAGATATTTTATAACCTGGATCAACACATACGATACTCTTTATCCCCGTAGTACGATCCTGTGGGACAATTACCGAAAATCCCGGGGGCGAAGCCGCGGGCTTAAGCTAGTTTAACATATAAAAATCAATGTTTGTTCGCTGTTCGTCTGTTCGTACCCTATAGACTCTTAAATTAACGAACAGATTTTGATGAAAACCGCATATATCCTCTACGCGGACGGGGGTGGAAACCCTGTCCCATGAAGTCATATTTTCAAAATTTACGAAATTTCAGGAAGTGGGACGTATCTAGACAGGCCTAATACAGTAAACACCTATCTCCGAAGTCTCGGAGAGTTAAGGAATCTACGTCTTCTCGCTCTAGAATATGCGCACTTAGCCGATGGAACCGGCGGCGCATTGTTTAGTTTGTTACCGGTCATCAAAAGACCACATTTTCGATTGCAGGTATAGTAAGAATTTATTATAACAACACCTTTATTTAGTACCTACTAATAAAGGCGCTGTTTGTAGTTCAAGTGTTGTCACTGACTGGTTGTTGACAGTGACCTAACCTATAGGGGCCCTTACACGGGGCCTGTTTACAGGTCTCCCGTCATCAAATGTATTTAAAGACAGTCCAGTAGGTACTAAATTCGAGTCAGTTATTGTCCAAGCCCTTGAATTGACTCACAAGTCACAATGCGGCCTCGTGTCCGAAACCCGTAATGTTTACAGTCAAAATCGTTTTGAGACAATAAGTACACTAATACTTAACTTAGACATAGTACTTAAACCTAGCAAATAATTTCTACGTTACGACAACATGCCACCTCATCAGCAGATATAGCGCCCGTGCGAAACAAGGGCAACACTATAAATTCACGCTAATGTTGGTTTTTCGAAGTAGAAGGTTCAAGGTCTAATATAATTTTACTCTTAACTCTAGCTGATTTGCAGGGAAGACCACATACCCGGCCGCACCGACCCCGCTCTCGGTGCTGGAGGATACGACATACCAGACATCTCTTGGCGACACGTTGCCACAGCCTGTCCCGACCTCTATCTGCTGTTGGCATTCTGTCAGTTTTTTGGTTATTCTTTAATGCTTACGTGCATAATATGGTTAAACTAGGCACTAAGTGCGGCCATACACGGGCAACTTGAACATTTAATCATAAAATAACTTACTCGGACTCGGACCGGTTCGAGCAGTCATTGTCAATTACTTGAGCTGACAACTGCTCAATCAGTCGTTTTTTAGTCGCTAGAGTATCGATAATATTTCTATTGCAGCTGTAGGTTATATGGATTTAGGGGAAGAAAACTGGGCGGTAGGATGAAGACTGAAGAGCGGAGGAAATAACGCGCTAGAACAGTCGTCAATTTGAGAAGTCAGCATGTCTTGCTAATGCTCGACCGCACGACGGAATTTCGCCATGCTCCTGGCTGCCCTGAGCGATCGCGACTGCTCAAGCGGCATCATGTATTCCAATGAATAGAAGACTGTAGATCGGTATGCAGACGCAGGATGAACCGGTCTGCCATGCGTGACTGCTTCAAGTTGCCTGCGTAAGGTCGCACTTCGTTTCTTGTTGGTTTAAAAAGCATTGATCCTGAGCTGCCTTGTTGTCTAATAACAGTTGATTTAGAAATATTAGAGTTGATTTGACACGTTCTTGTCTGCCGACGCGGGATAGGTCACGGCCGCGCGGGTTCCATTCCCTGTACCCGGCACGTGTGGCACGGTTACTCAACAGAAGTCTAAAATGTAGATTAATTAGTAAGGGTTAAATATCTTCTATATACACGGATGCCGTTGAGCAAGCAAAGCAGGCTCGAAAAATTAGCAGCACCTCAATTTGGTATGATTTTCTTAACGTTATTCATACAGTATAGTCCAATCAACAAGGATATTAGAATAACATCGATGTACCTTTTTACGACATAGCTAAAATGATTACCTACTGATTGAGTAATGTTAGATAGTTAGTTTGTACCTAACCTTTTGATTGCGGGGCAGGTTTCAGAGGTAGACGGCTAAAACTTTAAGGTAGGTAAATACGTAGACAGGAAGAAGATATGGAGGACCACACTAATAGTAAGTAGCTAAGTAGTACCTACGATAGCTTTACATATAGTTTCACAATGTCGGTAGATATTTTCGCCATTTTTAGGCATCTAGGTGCCCTTGCCCACCGTGAATCTTTGCAGCGATGCAAACGTAAAATGGCCACGATGTGCCGCTGGCTGTAGTTCAAATCTTTTTTAAAACGTAAAGTTTAAGTAAGGCTTCTATACTGTTAAAGATTATATCGAGGACAAAAAAGCTTGGAATTGAACTGCTCTAATTTGAATCGATATTGAAATGAATTTGTACCCATTTTATTTTAATTTTTTATAACAGTTTGACATTTATTTTTTATTAAATTGTTAGATTTAGTTGACATTACTTTTTGAAGTGCCTATGGGATTATTATTTTGTGTTATTTTTATTTTTCTTGACTTTATTTACTTTTTCAAGTGTCTTATTATATTTTTTTGTTTATTACTGTGAATATGAGGACGACGTGGGTCATATTACTTTTTTTTTAGTTTTGTTAGTTAGTTTGTCTGGCAGTTTGAGTACTTTATTCGGCCTACCTGCATGTCCTTTCTTGGTATTGTTCGTCGTGTCGTTGAGCTCCTTGGATTATGAGTCGAGCTACACGATCACTGACAAATGCTTGCACTGACTGGACAGGTCCACTCAAATCTGTGTGGTTATTTCTTCAAAAGACCATCTCAGGCATTAATCTGCATGGTCCTCATATGACTTGAGCAACACTGGACATGAAAAGAAACGGTGACCTCTGAGTTTGTTTCGGATGTTTCTTCTCAGAGTAGTCAGGTACGAAACACCGGCCCCATTTAGTTTTAAAACATAACATGATGTGACATGTAAAAGAGTTTAGTAAAACTAATTTACAAAAAATAAATATAATTTGATATGATAAAGAAACTTTCTGCGAAAAAACACCAAAAAAGTCTAAATTAACTTTACTTTCGGAAGTCGGTGAATTTGTTTGTTTCATTGGATTTTTTTCGCAGAAAGTTTTTTATTTTACCCTTTTTAGTTGTAGTACACCACACAAATAATTCTTGTCATGAAATAAATGTTACATTGTAACTAGAAGTTATTAAGAGATCATCATGTCATCAACATAGCCCAAGAAGAAAAAATACATATTCACACGTTTATGCCGTACCTAAATACTGAACTTACCTAGATAGCCGAAATAAAAAATTCGTTGAATATCTTCCCTAGTGGCCTAAACAAATACGGACCTAATAGGCTGCGGCCGCTATTTTATGTCCCGTACATAATTGTATGGCACTATCACGCGACATCGTGTGAACGGCCATAGCATAACAGCCCACTTCACGCAAGGAAAAAAAGCAATGCTTTGAAAAAAACGAATTAGCACATAAGAGGAAGTCTGAAAATGGTCCCGGTGACTGAAAAGTTGTATAACTTGTATAGTAATCGGTTATCGTGGTATGTGATACGGAGGAATGAGGAAAATTTAGTGAAGAGAAGGTTGAGTATGAATGTAGACGGCTATAGGAGTAGAGGAAGACCAATGAAGCGATGGATGGACGTTGTGAATGATGATATGGCTAGAAAGAAGGCGACTGCTGAGATAACGAGTAATAGAGAAGTATGGAAGAAGAAGACATGCTGCGCCGACCCCAAATAAATTCGGATACGGGCATGAGAATGATGATATTCATTGATGTAATTTCTTCTCGGTTACCGTACTTATGTCATGTGTTACAGATACCTCCGTGGGACCGAAAACCGAAAAGAAATGACATCAATGTCTTGCTTATTCATTTTAGTTGCCGTTTTTGTCGTAGTTGGGTTTTAGTTTTCAACCAAATGTTTTTATAGATTTGCGAACCCTCAACCCTAGTTGGTATCGTGGCCGGTTTGCGTATGTATCGCTGCGAAAAGTCGAGCTGTGCGAGAGCTGTCCTGTAACGCTTACTTCTTCGACTTTGAGTTTAGATTACCTACTTACCTACAAATTATTTTTTAACAGTTCGCGTCCGTGACTACGACAATGTAAGACGCTTTCTCACTCCAAGCTTACCTCTACGCGAAGTGCATCTACAATTGGGTATCGACCTGAAAATGCGACAACGGCAGGACTCCGACATAAGTTGCTTCATTCGGCATATAGCATATCGCTACGCCAATACATTAGGTGACTGCAATAACTTTGATTCACTGTCGGCTTGGCGATTCCGGTCTCGGTATGGGCGATATATCTTGGGACTTACACTGTAGGTACTTTTCTGGTTGGACCATGGTAGATACCGACTTCTGAAAGGAGTCGATGATATTTTTTTTTAATCGAACCCTCGCCAAGCAGCGCAGCAGCCAATCTCTCAGCCACTGCGCCAACCGTGCCGTCGTCGGAGTATTTGTCCATGTTGAATTATTCTAAACGTTAACTTTATAAACACAATTTGAATACTCAAAAAATATTTACGCGGTAAAGACGCATATATCTCTTTGCCGAGATTTAAAAAAATAACAAACACCGCCGACTATGGTCATTGAACCCATGGTATAATAATAGGTACTTCGTTGAACCCATTTGGACTTAGTATAAGTTTAGTTTTCTGTGAAAATATTAAAAATCTACGCATGTGAAATACATTGCATGTTGAACCTAATCGTAGTACGATACCTAACAACCAGTTTTCGAGAGAGAGTACTGAAAAAAAAAAAATATTTAATCCCTTTAATCTTTTAATTTTTGTATAAATTCTTAAAGCTGTTCACAGAATACATCTACCTACCAAACAACTTTGTAATCCTAATAGTTTCGGAATAAAGTGGCTGTGACATACCTATGGACGAACAGATAGACGACAGACATGACGAATCTAGAAGGGTTCCGTTTTTTGCCATTCAGCTACGGAACCCTAAAAATACATCACTTATTTTAAAAAGTGCTCCTTTACAATAGATCAATTAGATTTATACTAATAATCAAAATTCCTTTTGAAATTACAAACAGAGGCTTCAATTTTATTTATTTGTTTAGATTTCACTACAAAAAATCGTTTACGTGTTGGTAACTTCTGTACTTAGATACCTGCAGAAAAATGAAACTCCCTGGTCTACGTATGTACCTCACCTACCTACATATTATTGCAGTAATATTGAGCATTCATCAATGGAGATTCGCAGTGTTCCCATTGCGCCGGATCTTGGAGCTGATGCCCAGGCTGGTGCGTGTCTTCTACATCGGAAAAGTTTCAGATGAAGTGGAGTTGAAGAGATTATTTCAAATGATTGCTCTTGGAGTCTTCAAAAGTTAGTTTTTAATAAGTACTTTTAGGAGATACTGGTCAACAGGTAAAAGCGTCTGTTGGGTAAAATGGGCTTCGCATACATTGGCGAAACTAATGTAGGGCGCGCGGCCGTTTATACAGTACTCACTGTTTTCAATTATTGGAGGTCAACACTTCAGTAATAATCTGAAAGATGAAAAAATTGACAATACATAAACCCATTTTTAAATTAATACGACCGATAAGTTTTTAGATATAAGCGGTAAAAAAAATTAACCCATCATTTATCCGGTAACCCTACTTACTAGAAGCAGTGAGTGATTTGTAGCCCAGTGATAACAGCTCCAACTTACCTGTCCTACGTTTGACTCCAGACAGGCTGTATACTTTTACTTTGAGTAGTTGCTTTCAAAGCGGTGAAGCAAAACATCGTGAGAAAACCTGCGGGTCCTAGAACCAACTCTTCGCAGACATGTACCTAACATCCACCAACCCGTACGGTCAGGGCCGTCTTTACATCTGGGCCCGTGCCAAGGCCCAACCATCCAAGGCGGCCCTAAGTTCCTGTAACTGTCAAAGCTAGGGGCTGTCAAAAGAAACAACTTATTCAAGGCAGGACCGCAGGGTACTAAAATTTTCGAACTCTCTCGGCTCGCTTTTGCATCTAGCTTTTTAACGGTCAGAACTTACTAAAGAATGTTTTTTAGACGAGGAGAACTTTAAATTGAAACACAACATAGATAACCTTGTAATTGGCTTTATTTGACTGATATTTTATGTCATTAATTTTTGTTTACCATGAAGGAACTTATTAAAGGAAACCTTCCTTTGGCACTCAAGTCACGGACTTAGTCCTTTGACACCACATGTCTGAAACATTAATACCTTGCAATTGATAATATTTGTACGCCTTCACGGCAAAACATAGCGCCCATTTAATTAACCTAAGACCTTTATGTAATACCTATGTTTCACAAATAAATATTCTGATTCTGATTCTGATTCTGAGGCACGAAAAATTAGATATCTCTGTACCTAATGCGCACCGTTGACTGTAACTTTCTGACCATCATCATTTTAGAATCTTTGACAAAATTAGAAACAATTGAGCACTTGGAAATCCACATTCAACTTATTATTGATGAGATACAGCCTGGACCTCCAGATTTCGGTATGTTCGCGCAGCCGCGATAGCCACATGACTGAAACCATACACATACTTACTTTCATAGCTTAAAATAACGACAATTTCATGGACATCAAAAATAATTTTCTGTGTTATATTGTGTAATTGTTTTTTCTGTGTACAGTGTTTAATTTAAAATTAAAGTTTCCCACCTCTCACCTCACTCTCGTTTCGCTTGCTCTTGCATCCTACAAGGGCCCCATTATTCTCAAGTGCCCAGGGCCTCCAACTGATTAAAGACGGCCCTGAGTACGGGACCAGCGCTATGGATTATGGCCTGCTTCCTCTCACATGGAGACTTGTGTCACATGTTAACCGGTTACCCATATGTTTGATAGACTCAACCGTCATAACCATATGGGTTAACCATTTAAATTTTGCTGATTAAACTAGAATTATAGAGACAAAGCACCGAGCACTTATACCATTAATCTGTGATTATCAGCTGTGCCTGTACAATACCTACGGGTAGGGTTGCCAACATTTCTTCGGGGAAATATAGTATTTTTCAAAATAAGCTATAAAAAATATACACTAGTACACTTCAAAAAAATATAGTATTTTATGGAAAAAGCAAAACATAGACAAAGATCTTACTTGTTTATGCAACTTGCATTTTCTAACATTTTTTTTTTGAAAATAAGTGTCATAATTATGCTGTATTACATTAGATTTTTAAATTAATGTAAGCTCAGTATTTTTTAACTTATACTGCCATTTTTGGCCTGCAGTTTCGTCAGTAAACTCACTACAATCTGTTACTTTTCCGAATGAATTCAGATACATTCTATGGTCTGCTATGGTATCAGTCAAAAGTTGAATGTAAAAGCACATTCATATTTTTTTAAATAAAGAATTTGTTAATTAGATTTCGGTGTTGAAAATATAGTATTTATGCGTACTATAACACCGTGACTTTTTAGTCGTCTTACAAAAGTCGTCCACTCAATGTACCTGACATAAAGTAGCTCCAGGCGCGATTCTTTTTTATCTTCCATAATAGGTACAAAGAAAAATAATTCTAAATAATTAGAATAAAATTATGAAACATCCTGTTAATGATGTTTACGCGTCAAACGGGAGAACAATACCTACCCAGCACGCGAGTCCAGTAGATCATCGCTCGCAACAGGGTGTTTTAACTACGTCATCTATATTTAATATTATTTTTATTTCTAAATTATTTAAATCTCATAAATACCTACTTTTTTATGAATGTTTAGTATTCATTGGATACATGAAGTGGGCTGCCGTTGTATGACGACTAAAAGTCACGGTGTATATTTTTTCAACAGTATATAGTACGCAGACCCGAAATATAGTACAATAACGACAATACTATATATTATAGTACGATTGGCAACCCTACCTACGGGTAACCTTTTCGGACTCTGTGTCAAACAGATTCAAACTTCCCATTTCCCCTGCATTCCAATGCAATGCTTTCTTCTGACATAAAGTAACGCTGATAAGACTGGGTGCTTTAATGATCTGTTTCGCGACATCCTAGTTCTATTTTATAGCTCAGAACTAGGACTAGAAGCCACAACTGCAACTTGGGAAACACGTCGGAGTCGAAAGTGCACAACTTTCGAAAACTGAAAGAAATTAAAAGTATTCATCGTGTAGGTAACAGATATGTGTCGTCATTATTTAAGAGTGTGGTACAAAACATCAAACTAAACCAGTCTCTTCATGGGATCAACATCGACATCGCGATAAAATAATCAGCTGCCCCATATAATTTTTTTTTCAAACGAACCCACTAATGCCTGTTTTGTTTCAGATTTGAAACAAATAAAAATTCAGGTACAAGATGATGACAATAAAATGGATTATTGGAGAAATGTTGTAGAAAATCTTACACACGAATTTTCAGATATTATGCAGTTGTATGCCATCAAATTCTGCATAAGCGTTTACAAAACTTAATGGCGCTTGTTCACGACCGGTTTTGGCACCGGGTTACCCTTACGTACCTGGTTTCTAGCCAGAAAGAGTTGCAATTTTGTTAGTATGCACCGTGTGTAGGTGTGTACGTCTGGCTTCGTGAAAAAGTGCTCATAGGCCGTAGATGATCGTGCGTGAGGCCTATACCTATACTCAGTCAAATCGGACTCGGCGCGATGATGAACCTGGGGCTAACGCCGCCCGGCGTCTCGTCGTCCCCAGCAAACTTCCATACTGCTTTATACAATAACTGTAACGGGCCGGAGGGTCGTGTGAAAATCGATCGTGAACAAGAGCCTTTCTGAGTAGGTACTTCAATATTTTTAATTGGGCTGATAAATAAATAACATCTTTAGTGTTAATGGTGTTTTATTTTTACAGCGTGCCTACCTACGTCTGTAAGTCACTTTGTAGTGATTGGTAATTCGGTGCATTCTTGAAGTGGATGGGTGAGCTAATTTGCAACAATTTGGCCCCGATAACTTGGGGGACACGTTAAACTAACATTTTCTGAAAACTCCAAAAACAAGACGAGTTTCAACAAAATTTTATAACACGAAGATTACCGTGTGTTTAATTTCTAAGGAGGTGGTGGGTGCGTTTTAATAAATAGGTTCTCGAAGTATTCATTGCTTTCAGACTATCTTCGATTCCTGACCCGACTAGATATCGGAATACAAATTGTTGCAACACCCATTTCATGAAAAGTGTACCGAGCGCCGTGTGTACTGCATTCGATGATTTAATTAAGTAATAAATAAAAATAAAGGGATGACATTATGTAGCGTTTCCTTATAAGATCTTATTTGTCGTTTAGGTACATCATCACAAGGTGTAAACGGACCTTTTACGAAGCCGTCAACCAAGCATTCTTACATCAAACTAAGTAACTCTACCCAATATTGCTGGGAAAAGACTTCTTTTGGTTTGAAATAACACGTTTTACGGTCATATTCTGAAACAAAAAAACGATCTCAGTGCCGGGGAAATCCTGTGCCTTTCGGCTTCGTTAAGGGTAATTTTATACCCATTACTTATTTCTAAAGATACTAGGTACATTTTTATTAAAAAATATTTTTTTTTAAGAATTTAGTTACCTACATTAAATTATTTAACTACTAATTATCTATCATCTTCCATAATGCAATGGAAGTTGAGTAGTCCTTTGGTGTGGGATGCAACTTGCGTCGACACCCTTGCGCCGTCCCATCTTTCTAGCACTGTGGGCTGCGCTGGGGCGGCTGCTGCAGGTGCTGAAAATATCAAACTGTACAAATACAATAATTTAATTGGTAGTTGTGTTTGAGCCGTTTGGGGTTGAACACTGGGACCATGGGGTCCGAGTGCCTGCTTAGTATTTCGGGAAATCGCCAAGCGGTTGGTAGTCTCTTCACGTGACCAGAGGGTGGGCCTATTTTTTGGCCAAAGAATCAGCATTGCCATCCAACGTGGCAATGCTGCCAGCCTTCTGGGCACTTTTACTGTTGACAGCGCTGTGGACGAATTTTTTGACGCCCTGGAACGCTTTTGATACGTGTACATATTTTTATTACTATAATAGATTTGTAGTTTGTAAATCTTATATAAAACCTCGTGTCACGGTGTTTGTGGTCGCACTCCTCCGAAACGGCTCAACCGATTTTTACGAAATGTTTTATGTATGTTTGATAGGTATGAGAATAGGTCGTAAAGTACATTTAAAACCGGTAGGTTGTCAAATTCTAAATTAATGCGAGCGAAGCTGCGGGCAAAAGTGAGTAATGTAAATAATAAAACTAAAAATAAAAAAACTTTTTAGACTTCAAAAACAGAAAAACTGTCACATTTTGCTTAACTGTCAAAATGTAGGTGCACTGTACACATCTGCGTACCCCCTCAGAGCATATCTACAGGCGTGATGTTATGTTATGCTGTTATGTAAACAATAAACATCCAAGCGATTGCAGCAATCATGACAGATTTGCTGTCTATTATTGAAGAGTTCCATTGATATCTCGGAAGATTATATTCGTCATAATTATAATCGTAAATCAAAAACACAAAAAAGTGAAAAATAACTGTAGCTTCTGAAGTCAGTGACTTTTGTTTGATTCAGTTTTTTTTTGTGTTTTTGAAGGCGGTTTTATTTTTTATTGTAAAAACGTTTTTTTATTTTTCCATTTTTAGTTTTAATATCCTATACAATTAATATTTACCAGGCATAATGCCTACGAGTGTGTGCTTATACAATTTGGATAATTCTCATGATTTCTCCAGGATCCCAACATCAGATCCTGACCTCATGACCATGGGACCACATGGGAATTATACTGTTTCAAACAATGCCCATAAAATTTGAAGATAGCCCTTAATTGTCCTGGGATCATTATTAATTACCAAGCACAAATAGTTGAATTGCGTTAGAAAGTACATATATGAAAAACATTGTATGTGCCTATAAAACTTGCAGGTGGCCCTCGATTTCCCTGGAATCCCATCATCAGATTCTGACTAGGTGGCAATGTAGTAGGAGAGCCGACTGCAAAATTTAAAATGCACAATGGTTTCTCATAAAAGTGATGTGCGAATTTGATAGTCTGCCACGGCGGAACTTGCCGAAAGTAAAAACAAAAAACATTTTCGGTGCGAAAAAGGGGGCGTTACTTTACCCATCTGATACTGAAATAATAGTTTTGGCATAAGTTAGAAATTTACTGGTAGATACAGAAAAGCGAAATCTGTCAGTATTTTTTTTGCCGGAAGTGCTTGGCAGACGCTCTCAATGGTGACCCCATCGGGACCCCTAAATATACCCATCTGATACCAGCATGAAACCAATTCCAGTCGGTAGGTATGAATCCTTATTTCTGGAATATATAAGTCTGCCAACGCTTTTTCTGCCGAAACACCTTGACAGACGAGATTATGTAAGCAACATCCGTAGAACCCGTATTTTGGAATTGTACAGATTACGGACATTTTAATTACTGAAGGCTTATTGTATTGCATGTATAATCATTATGAAGGTCTGTGTAAGGTGTGAGGTGTGTGGTGTGTGTGATAAAAATATGTACAGGTGAGTTTTTTTCACTAGTAGTAGGTTTGGAGAATGTTAGCAACTAGCTGTTGCCCGCGACTTCGTTCGCGTGGAAATTTTGGTGTGACGTATGTTTGAGACTGCCTCGTTGGTGGAGTGGTCGCAAGCGCGACTACTAAGCATGAGGTCCTGGGGTCGATTCCCGGGTCAGGAAAAGTTAAAAAAAAAATGTTTATTTCAATTACATAAAGTTACCACACACATGATTTGGAGATCACCTTTTAAGCAAGGAGATGCGTGTGTTAGGGGGCGCGAGGCAATTTTGGCAAGTTTTTGACCCCTCCTCTCCCCTTGGTGAGATGTGGTGAGATTTGGCTTGACCCCCTTACCCTTACCTCTTAATGTCATGTCAGATTTATTTTTATCTATGCTTGATTGCGTTGAATTCATTTAAAATTAATAATTTGTTTAACTCTTTCCATTTTTTTTTCCATATTTGGCCATATTTTAGTAGAAAAACATGTTTACTTAATTAAACCCAGATTTCTCGCAATTTTACAGTTTCTAGCCGGGATAAAAATTACGTGATATTTGCCGAGACCCACTCTCTCCCTCATGAGATTGGGTGAGATTCGGCTCGACGCCCTCGTTTGAATTTAATTTAGTTGTATTTTCTGTTTGTTGTATTAGAAGTCATCAATAAAAGTTTTTTGAACACATGGGGTGCGAAAGCGATTATATTCCCTTAAACTGGCCGTCATAAAATCTGTTCCTACCTGACATGTCTTAGTCTAGTCTTAACTAAATTATATATCACTTTTCAGGTACAAAAAGGTCAAGAATTTCATTAAAAAAAAAACAGACGGTTAATGCCACCACCCGCCATATTTGCATTGCTGCTTGACTTGGTACTGGGAACTGTTTTGTTACAATGACAGAATGTTTGGTTGTTTGGAATGTCTGGGTGCTGCGTGCCGACCTCCCTAGTGGCGTCTGCGTGGTTTGCTACGCTGACGACACGCTGGTGCTGGCACAAGGGAGGTCGCACGAGGCGGCGGCCGAATACATGACACGCGGGGTTGCGATAGTCGTGGAGAGGATCCGGCAATTGTGTCCCGAGGTGGCATTGCATGAGTCCGAGGCCATGTGCTTTCATGGGCCTCTTAATGCGCCACCGTAGGGATCCCTAGTGACGATAGGAAGGGTTTCCATCGGCGTCGGGTCGACGTTGAAGTACCTAGGACCTGGTCCTCGATAGCCGGTGGAACTTCGTGGAGCATTTTCTGCCTTCAAGCGGCTCTTGGCCAACCTGAGGGGTCCAAAGGCCTCCTGCCGGAGGCTCTACGCGGGGGTTGTGCGGTCCATGGCCCTTTACGGAGCCCCGGTGTGGGCGCGATCTTTGAGGCGGCAAGCCGCCCACTACCTGAACGCGCCCCTAAAGGTGATAGCCGTAAGGCTAGTCCGAGGGTACCGCACGATCTCCGGCGAGGCGGCGAGCCTCCTTGCCGAATTGCCGCCGTGGGATCTGGAGGCGATAGTCCTCGCGCGCCTGCACGAATGGCGCGCGGAGGCACTAAGTCGGGGGGAAACTCCGCTGCCGCGGCAAATTGCCGCTCAGCGGACAGACCTTCAGCGCGATTTCATGGCGACATCGAGAGAGCGACTGTCGCAACCCCGTACAGGGCATGCCACTATAGTGGCGATAAGTCCCCTCTTTGAAGATCTATGTCAAACTTTAAAAGCACAGACAGCTGTGAACCTGTGTTACGGTCTCTGATTATACTGACTTTTCCATGTTTGTACAAATTGGAGGTGGCAATTTTTGTAAAAACAAATCTACATTTATTCCCGTCACTAGCCAATATCAGGACACGCAATGGCCCCTTGAGATCCCAATACAAGAACTTGCTACATTCGGGAAATTACAAAACAGCACTGTTAAGGAAAAGTGTTATGACAATGGGACCTGTCATTTATAATAAAATACCTCATGGTTTTAAGAATTATTCTATAAACATTTTTAAATCTAAGGTCAGGATCAGTGACAGACTTTCTAAATAATACGAATTTATCCAGATTATGATAATTAACTGCAAATTCGACCATGTAAGACTAATGTACCTGACTATAACATTATTAATTGTTTTCACTTTAATTTCTTTGTTTTGTTAACATTATTTTGTTTGTATTAAATATTTTGAGGTAGATTGTAGCCGATCTCATTAATTTATGTACAACACCTAACCTGTACCTACTTTCATAGCAAATAAAATTCTGATTCTGATTCTGATTCTGAAGAGTAGCTAGAGAGGCGGCGCCAAGGCGCCCTCACCTTCCGCCTGACGCAGGTCCTTACCGGACACGGATTTTCGGGCCGGACACGGTGGAGCACACCGTCGAGGTCTGCCCCGCTTGGGCGGAGCACCGCCATGTCCACGTAGCGGCGATCTCTCGCATCCGGCCCTGGTTCAAGCCATGGTCCGGACCGAAAGGGAATGGGAAGCCGTCACCTCCTTCTGCGAAGCAGTCATGCTACTGAAGGAGGTGGCAGGACGTGAGAGGGAAAGAGCCTCACCTCCCAGCCGCCGCGGGAGACTCCCTGGGCGTCGGGGATCACATGGTGGCTCCCGGCCACCGTAGGCGCGGGCCTGTGGACGGCGAGTACACACACGCATGCACACTACAATATTGTCTAGTAATTTTTGTCGTATTTATTTTTTGCGAGAGAGCGATTCACCCATCCTTCCACGAGCGGTTCTGAGCGCGGAATGATGAACTGCGAGTGCAAACTGTATGAAGAATTCGGCAAATGTTTTTATTTTAGCTAATAATTGAAAAGATATGTCGATTTTGATACAAAATAATTAGCTGAACCTATAAAGGACTATATATACCGCAATTTGTTATAATTTTTAAGATAAAATATGCTGTAAAACCTAAACTGGTACCTATCTAACCCTTTTTTTTTAAATTTTCTCCGATTATTGTGATGAGAAAAACGTATTTGTGCAAAAATTTTGTATGACGTCATACAATTTATCTGATGCCAATCTGGAGATGAATATACTATCTTTAAATTAAGACCATCATATTTTGACATTGCTTATACATTAAAATGGTACCTGAAAAAGACTGTTATTTGTAGAAAAATGTAAAAGCGTCCATAAACAGGATATACCAAACTAGTTGCTAAACCAGAATTGCTAATATTAAAAACATTTAGTGAAAAAGAAACTCACCTGTACATTTTTATCACTTACTACCTAACACAGACCTTCCAAAGCCATAGTACGAAACAGAAGGTCGCGACCCGAAACAACTTGTTACGTCGCCTAGTTTCCACGAGCTGGGGAGCAGCCCCCGAGGTTCTTCGAACAATCGGCATGTCCCTATGTTTTTCTGCTGGCGAATTTACGTGCCCAGTGTGGCATCGATCCACTCACGCAAAGTAAGTAGATACTGCTCTAAACGAGACGTGACGGATAATATCGGGCTGCCTAAAACCGCTTCCTCACAATAAACTGTACGCGCTAGTAGGTACCGCACCACCTGCTGTACGAAGGGATGTCGCCAAAAAGAAGCACGAATCCGATTCCCGACATCCCCTCTACGACCACACACCTACCCCGGGAAGACTAAAAAGCCGCAAAAGCTTTTTACGCTCCACTCAGGCAATTCAAGACAGGCCCCCCAAAGTACGCTGCAAGTTATGGCAAGAGAAGTGTCCACTACCCCACGACTTCTTAAAGCCCCAAGAACACCTGGCTCCCGGCAGTGAACTACAGTGGCCTATTTGGAAAGTTCTGAATCGACTGCGTACCCAAGTAGGCCGCTGCAAACATAATCTGGCAAAATGGGGTATTATTGGTCCCTCCGACACCGAGTGCGAGAGCGGCGCTCCAAATCAAACTATACCTCTCCTACTGGAGTGTCCCAGGTGTCCGTTTACTTGCACTCTTGACGACCTGAATAGCGCCTCTACTACTGCAATAAAAGTGGCCATCTACTGGGCCCAAACCGTCTAATATGGAAGGAACATCGATACGATAAGAAGAAGTAGAAGAAGACAGACCTTCATAATGATTATACATGCAATACAATAAGCCTTCAGTAATTAAAATGTCCGTTATCTGTACAATTCCAAAATACGGTTTCTACGGATGTTGCTTACATAATCTCGTCTGTCAAGGTGTTTCGGCAGAAAAAGCGTTGGCAGACTTATATATTCCTGAAATGAGGGTTCATACCTACCGACTGGAATTTGTTTCATACTGGTATCAGATGGGTATATTTAGGGGTCCCGATGGTCACCTTTGAGACCGTCTGCCAAGCACTTCCGGCAAAAAAAATACTGACCGATTTCGTTTCTGTATCTACCAGTAAATTTCTAACTGATGCCATAACAATTAATAATTCGGTATCAGATGGGTAAAGTAACGCCTGCTTTTTCGCACCGGTTTTTTTTTTTTTTTACTTTCGGCAAGTTCCGCCGTGGCAGGACTATTAAATTCGGACTTAGCATCATTTTTATGAGATACCATTGTGCATTTTAACGCGGTATCAAGTAGGTTGGAAATTTTGCAGTCGGCTCTCCTAAGACCCGACAAAGGTCGCGGACAACAGCTAGTCCCCAATAAAATGGAACTTAGTATGCAAAATGTGGGTGCACTGTACACATCTTTGTTAGGGAGAATCACTGACTCCTAAGTTACAGGCCCACACCTAGTTTAGGAGTCCAGAGTACCTACCAATATCCTTACCTTAATAAGCCTATATGTTCATAGTTTTATGATGCAAATGCTGTTTTTGTGTGAAATAAATTTATTATTATTATTATATTATATTGTCTGCGTACCCCCTCAGAGCATACCTACAGGCGTGATGTTATGTTATGGGTGTTATGTAAACAATAAACAACCAAGCGATTGCAGCAATCACGACAGATTTGCTGTCTATTATTGAAGAGTTCCATTGATATCTCGGAAGATTATGTTCATCCAAACAAAAGAGAAATAAAAAATCATCAAAATCGGTTCACAAATTGGCGATTAAATCGCTGAACATACACAAAAAAAAAAAAGTCAGGTGAATTGATAACCTTCTCCACTTTTGGAAGTCGGTTAAAAAATGTTGTCATCTACTACTTACCTTCTCTAAGGACTTAGAATATATTATGTACCTACTATAGCGACCCGGGCCTATTTCCTTCGCGCCTCTCCTCGGGTGATGTCGGGTCTACACCAATCCTATCTTTCAAGCTGGGATAAACCATATACACAAAATTTTATTGAAATCGGTTGGGTAATTTCGGAGATAGTAGCGTGTACGCACATCATAGTGACGATTTTAATATATATATTAAAATAGCTGTTACCTGTGACGTCGTCTGCGATCTAGAAAAGTAGCTTATGTCCTGCTGCTTCTCCAAGTTCCAGGCTAAATATCTGTCAAGTATCAGTGGTTTAGGAGTGGATAAAAATGTACGTCTGCCGGTTTGCCCGCAAGGCCACTCAGAATTTGCGTTTAAGGTGTGCACCAACTTGAAAAATATATAGCGGGGCAAACGTACATGATAAAAAGGCTATTTTGCCAAAGCTTTTAAACACATGAGAGCTTTATATTGCCTGGCGATTCTGGCCTACAATCTGGCTACACTGCAGTAAACAGACGAGTAACGCGACATTTCTTTTAATGTCTAAAGCTGCGTCTACACTAGGCGAACAACGCACGCGCAGAGCACGAATTCGCTTAGCGTAGACGGACTTAGGGTTGAACCTCAGCTATAAGCAAGGAATCGCATTTTTCCATGCTCCTATCCTTTTCCGTCGCTCAGAACCATTATTTGCCAGAACGAAAAACAGAGCGGTAGTGCTATCGCACTAATCGCATGCAGCACCATCGACGTGGCGCTCGGCAGCACGCTCTTTCTGGCGGAACCCTTAGGCACAGATAATATAATACTACGTCCTTAGGAGTCTCGAAAGAGCTCTCCCAACAAGCGAATTCCAGCTCCACTTGTGCTCGGCTTGTTTAACTAAAACGCACCTTTAGGATTCAAGGTGCAGAACAGAGGTCAAGAATATGTTTACCCCAGTTAAGCATCACCTTCCTAGTCTAGTTTTTTTAAAACTCAACTCACACAGACATGGACATTACAGTAACCGCGGCGCGGAGCTTAGCAAGCAGTGATACCAGGCCACCCGCGGCGAAGGGTGATCGCTTTAGGCCGGTTTGTATTAAGAGAGAAGAATAGGGCCGTTGTGGGCCGCCAGAGAGCACCTCTGTAGCCGCTGCTCTAGTCGGTATTGCCAACGCTCTCCATGGAAGCACATCACGTAGGAAGAAACGTTCTCATGTTCAATTCTTATTCCATGGCAGTGAAGATGTGAAATAATGATCTAGGTACCATCCGCGTCAGCAATCATGAGTCGATTAAAGACTGGGCACCGTAACGCAACGATCCTCCTACCACCACTAATTTCATATTTTTTGTATGAACCATCGCACTTAAGGCGGGCTGCAGCACGCTTCAGCATAATTTTGGGTCTATTGAAGTAAGTGTAAATCTACTTCTATAAAATATGTTAGAAAAACCCTGCCCGATCCGAAGGTGGCATATAGGTATACCAATGACACCCGTAATTTTGATTAAACTGCTACCCATGCAAAGCGGGGAGCGGGATGCTAGTAAGTTATAACAGAATAACTGTCCAAAATGTAAGTACAAATATTGGATACCCTATTAGGAAGAGATAACATCCACTCTTGAAGTTCTCTCGCTCGGATCGCTCATTCTATTGGTGATCGGTGTAGTCGCCCGCGCTCCTGTGTTGCAATTTCAGTTTCCTCAATTTAGTAAAATTTATTTAATTTTATCGGGTTAGTTTATTTTTACTAGTTTTCCAAAAATGTCTATATAAATAGAATGTCACGGATCAGAAAGGTTTTTTTTTTAACATGTTGTTTATAAACACTTATTTGTACAAACTTATTACACATTATCACATAAATGTATTCCAGTATAATACAAGCATTGCATACTCATCCTTTTATGGCGATCCTACCAGCGCCAGAAGTGGCTGTGAGAAGTGCTAAGACAGCTTCTGCTTAGGAATTCTTTTCCATGAACTGATTCAGGATATGAATACAAATTTAATGTAATTTTAAATTATGACTTGAGTGAGATAGATCAATAAAGATCTTTCTACTTGGAGAAAATTTAAATCATTCAGACAAAAGCCAGTAGGATAGTACAAAAATGGAAGAATAAAATACTTTCTTAATAAGAATTTTAGTCCACCGTCCACCCTAATTCAAGATTTTCTTTTGAGCTCTTGTAATATTTTGTGCTATGAAAAGATAGCTATATTTTATATTATATAATATATCGTTTATTGCTGCATGTATAGTAATAAAACATTTTAATTATAGGTATATACTAATAATACAACATATAAGATACTACTCTGAAGTTTGTGTTCGTTTGAATCGATGTAGGTATAATGTATATGACGCGCGATAATTTGTAGTTTTTTTTTTTTTGCTAAAATTTTATGGTTCTTGCAAATGTTTATTAATTGATTGAAAATTATTGATTGGCGTTTAGAGCCAATTTATTGAAATTGGTTCGAACATTGCTGCAGCTGTTAAAACCACAACGCACCGCATCAGTGCCTATGGTTCGTAGCATCCAATCAGCGATCATATTTATCGCTGTTGTAAGATCATGGACACAGATATAAAATCTTTTTTAGTTATGCAAAAACACTAGGATTCTCGCAAAAAAAAAACATTATTAAAATTCTCCTGCGACATAACATACTTTATTCTAGTTACTAAGGTCTCTTTCTTAAATATTTTAACTACAAATTAAAACCACGTTTATTTACAAAAACCTCAAACAGAGATTTATTTTATATTTTTTTATAAAATTTAATAATAAATAACGTGTTGTGTTACTATTCTTGTTGAATATACATTTCTATGGAATATAAAAGTACTATTTTTTCTATTTTTTTTTAATCATATTTTGAAAGGCTAGGAATTTAGCATTTATTGCTTTAACATTAGTTATACATCATGGTGTTCATTAATAGGAATACTCAGTAAAGATTAGCTTTTTTTAAAAAGTTTATTTACATAACATACATAGTAACTGACAAGAGTAGCTAATAAGTAATAAAAACTCAGCAGCGGAGACAGTAAAGTTAAAAGAAATTAACATGAAAAGGACATAGTGCGAAGCGTGCTATCCAAGGCGAAGGCAGTCCCGCCCTCGCCCGCACTACTCGCTGCGCGTCTCGGGTCCAATCAACTGAATTCACGAAAGATTTGAGACAGATATCACTGCTTACTGAGTCACAGCTAACTATTCAAATTAAAACTAAATAAAAATATCTATTAAATTAAAGTCACATGGTATAAGAAGTATATTGTAACTTGGGGCTTTTAAAATGATAAAAAGGATAAGCTAAAAAGAAGAAATTAAAACTTACTGAATATTATAAAACGGTAATTAATATAATTGTGAGCAATGGCTTTAATAATTGGAGCTAATCATGTAATTAAACTTTCATAAAATCTTAAAATATGCCAATAGAAGCAACTGTGTAAATATTTTATCTATCATTCTACTATTCGGCTGATTAATTAAGTATCATTATTAACAATTTCATGGGATCAGGAATTGGCGTTGTTTTGTTTAACTTCTACAATCTGTTTGAAGTGGCGAATTTCATCCAAGACGAATCAAACAACCCAATCGCCATAACATGATATTCACAAAATTAACGATCATGATTAACAAGACACTAACAATCTGACGTTTGGACGCCAAGTACAAAAATCCGCCACTACAATTAACACATTTCAACGCCAAAATTAGCTATTTTATTACCTATAGAATTATATGATTTAAGTATAATAAGATTCATATATTAACTATTAGTTTTATGTTCAAAAACAAAAACAGTTAACCGAGTTACATAATTCTCTAAACAGTGACTTCACTAGTAGTAAGACTATTATAAGCTTTAACCCAATGAAAGCATCCAAAAGTATCTTTCTATTAGACCAGAATATACAGTTAATTTTATAAAATCATTTTTGCCAGATGATCAAAGCAAGTTATGTATCAAGAGCTCTAAGAAGGCTAATCTCGCAAGGAAACTATGTAAATTGTTGATTGTGCCAGAGATTTAATACCTTTCGCTGCTGACAAGATTGGCATTTTATATAATACATTTAAAAAAAAAATAATCCTCAGATTATCCTCAAATTGACTTTTCACATCATAAAAAGTCAATTTACAGAATTAATATTAAAATCAGCAAAAACATTTAAATAAATATTTATTAAAAATATTAAAGATGTCATTGCGAATCTTGACAACAGAGAATGATGCACTTGCGGAATAGTTATCTGTTAAAACATGCATATTTCAATGATATTTTTGGGACAAGCTAAAACAATAAAAATCGGACTGCTTAAATCTGTGATTTCAAAACTATGTTAACCATAAAATAGTGACTATATTATGATATATCAGTATCAAGTCATAATTATCATGTCTCTCGGGATAAAATTAGTAGTAGTATTTTTGCCTGAAATTTCATTAAATATATTTTTGGCGATGTGTAAAAGAATAAAAACCTGACTATTATCTGATTTCAAAATCGATAAAACTAGTTTTACCATAAAATAATGATTCAATAAGATCAATAAATAGTCATAATTATTATGTATCTCGGAAATCACACCAATTCAAAATCTATGTGGCGCATTTCACAAAAGAGATCGGGCGGGACCGGTCCAACTAGCGTCAGTGAACGAGACCTATATTTTCTTGAAAGAATATTGCACTAGTTGTTAAGATGCTATTTAAGAACTAATTGCATCAAGAGGAAAAAGTTATTAATCATCAACCACCTTTTCCCAACTATGCTGAGATCGGGTTCCATTGAAACCGGATGCAGCTGAGTACCAATATTTTACATGGAGTGACTGCCTATCTGATCTCCACAACCCACTTTTTACTAGGTAATACAATACCTCTTGCTAAGACTGGTTGTCCGACTTTCGGGCCACTGACTAGAAGTCGTTACAGTTAGTCGTGGCCCGAAAGTCGGGTCGGAGGATCAAAGATTAAATGACGCGGAGAAAGCTCGGTGTGTAATGGATGATCACCCATCCACAGACCAACCTAGGTAAGTGCGGCTTAAAATCTTGATGGTTTGTAATTAATTACAGGAAAAACAGGAACACATGCGGATTACAGGAAGAATTACAAACGGTGCGAGGTAATAAGAAAAGGTAGTATGTATTATGTATATATAGATGTATATACACAAAGACGGTTAAATATATGTTATTTGTCGTACTACAAACCACAAACAAAATGTTCGAATGCAATAGATGCAAGGAGCGTCGGCGTTTAAGATACATTATTTAAAAGCTTGCGGGATGAGGGCAGAAAAAAGTTGTCGAAATGTATAATTACTAGAAAATGTTGGAAACAACAGCACATGTTTGCAGAGTAAATATGCAGACATGCCTTGGCTTTCCGAAGATTGTGGTGAGAATTGTAATGGTGAAGATTCCATGTCTGAAAAACTGAGCAAACAGTTCGCTTTTATCTCATAATAACAACTAATTCAATCAACTGTGAACTTTGGCGCACAATAGCACATTTGTCTGCATATCCCTTTAGATATTATAATTGTGAAGATTACTACTATCTTGATCACAAAGAATTGACAAAGGTTTCATAGAACCTTAAGTGATAAATATTTTAGTGTACAAGATTTACTTTCAATAATGACGAAAAATTAGATTTACAATAAGCAATATTGTAATCCTTTTTTTAAGTGAATCGATGAGCTTTGGTATTTGAAAAGTACCTTACACAACAATATTGTTTTAAGCATAGTAGAATCACCAGTTTCTTGGACCAGCCTATTTATTGACGCTCGATCTCCTTTGCTTGCAGGTACGACACAGAAGTTACGCATTAAAATTTTGAAGCAAATTCAATTTAGGATCTTGATAAATAACTATCGCATTAAAAAATATTATACAACTTTTTTCTAGCTTCTGTTAGGTTAAGCATTATCGTAATAATAATAATATAATCTATGAGTCATTTAGCATGATTCTAATATATAAAAATATATAAGAAATTGAATGCAGATGTTGCGTCAGGCGTGGCTGCGATCAGCACGGGTGCGATTACCGGCGCGTAGAGCGGCGGCAGCGCGACCGCGTGGCGCGGCGCTCGTCAGTCCTCGCTGCACGAGTCCTCGTTGTCGGCCTCCTTAATGTTCGTAAAGAACGAAACCAACGCCTTCATCATTACACCTGCAAACAGCAACCCAGTACTTAAGTCTATCGCCTTATTGCTTTTAGTTAGTTTATTAAAATAAAGAAATCAAAATGTACCTTTTCCCTCTGGCTCCTTTTCGGACTCCTCCCATGCAATAAACCCATCTAATGAAATAATATATTGTTCATGTAGATATTGGAATATCTCTAAAGTTAAACCTGTAACAAGAAACAATTCAGTTAGTTACCACTTGCACTGGCTATAAGGGAGTCTTTCCGTTATTAGTATCCGACACAGGTCAGATGTAGATTATATTGATAGTCGCTTATATGAACCGGTATTTGTAGTAGTGGACAAGCGTCATCGTTAGAACGCGACCCAAAAGTCAAGTGCTGTAGTTATACGGCACTTAACTTTTGGGTCGTTTGATTGGGAGTATTGAGACCACGCCATATTTAATTACAATAATATATTTTTTTAAATATTTACCTTGCGGATGTTCGAGCCTACGTATAAGCTGTTGTATGCCGAACAAACAACTCGCCTCTCTCGACTGTTTAGTCTCACCAAAGTCATGTATGAGACTCGCATACTTATTCATGCGGTCTTGGTTGAAGTGTGGCACATCACGTCCTTCGGGCCCAAAAAGTGCATGTTCGCATATCGCTTGAATTAGCGCTCGCATAAACCAATCCTCATTCGTAGAGCCACCTATCTTATCCTGAAGAAACACACAAAAAATTCAAATGCACAGCTTGGATGAATATAAGACATTGGTTGTTTATGTTTTTCAGCTATCACCAGAAACTCGCCATTAGACCAGGATATGAACGAGAAATTAAGACCCTATAAAACTTCATGTCACTCGACACTTCAATAATCTTACCTGTATCCATCCCTTAATACATTCACATGTCTCATCAGCATTCATAAGTTGAATTAATCTGCTTTGAGTTTGGGCTGGTGACAATATTTTCTTCGTTTCTTCGTTAACCTTGGAATCTCCTTCCAAAAATTCGAACTTATTATCTGCCAACCACGCAGAAACCTGAAATCAAATGTTATTTTATTATAGAATCACAAACATGCAAGTAAATAAAAAATTGAAGCAGATATCAAAAACGAAGTGCTTACAAGTTTTTCATCCATCCATTGTTTAATTTGAAGGCCAGACTCTTGCCATTTGCTTTTTACAAAAGAAGGTCCCATACTTTCTTTTAGGTCTCTAATAATGGCTTTCAAAAACAGATGTCCATGATTCGTAGAAATTATGCTTTCAGAAAGCCTAAATATCTGAACAAATGTGATATGCTGTAAAAAAAATATAATGATTATTTCATATTACGCCATCATCATCATCATCATTTCAGCCGAAAGACGTCCACTGCTGGATATAGACCTCCTCGAAGTGTCGCCAGTTATTACAACAATTATATATTTAATAATATGTCAAAAATTTTAATGTTTTGTTTACCTTCTTTTCGATTTGCGGTGCCACTATCTTTCCTAAATTATCGTATAGCATAGGAATATCAATGTAAAGGTCAGGTGCGAATTCTAGTATTTCTTTGATGCCGGATACAAAATTGTCAGCTGAGATGGTATTGGATGAAACTAAACTGAGCAATGCCTTTGAAATAAGTGCTATCGTCTTTGCTGACCTAAAACAGAAATTGCGATGTAACTATGTTGGTATGTTAAACAGCTAAATATATTAAGTTTGGGGTATAATATGCTTACTTGTCTACGGCAATATTGAGTATTTCGTTAACTACTGCGGCATGGTACTGGGCTGTGTACAGTTGCTTGACGTCAGCTACCATTTCAACAGCATCGGAGTTAATGATGCAGAGGTCTACCAACGACTTGACCGACTTCTTCTTAGACTCAGGCAGTGGTTCCTGAGGAACGGGAGCAGGTGCGGGTGCGGGTGCCGGTGCCTCGCTGGCGACCGGCGGCGTGGTCGGCGCCGCGCTCGTGCTACGCGTACCGGAGTTGGAACGAGCGACGCCCACCGAACCAGAGCGGCTGCTACTTCCACTTGCTGCTGTAATGTGAATTAAAGTACAGTGTTATTTTAGGACTATTTATACGAGCTAACTATTTATAACAATTCATACTTCTTTTACTTATATACGTGCAATACAAGAACGTAATATTATATTATGGAAAACTTACTGAAGTCACCTCTGGAGTTGAATGTGGACCTTTCGATGGATGCTCCCTTTGAATAATTAGGAGTCATATCTCTGTTAGCTGAAAACCAATCCATACATTTTTAATAAACTTTTTAAATATATAACATTAAACTAACATAATAAATATAGGCTTTGTAACTTCATAAGATTTAAGATAGAAAAGAAACAAGTAAGGAAACGTCATACTTCATCATTTATGTTCCCAGAAATAAGCATGAGGTCCTGAGTTCGTTTCCCAGGTCGGATATACTGAGAAAAACAGTAGCAGTATATCCGACCTGGGAAACGAACTCAGGACCTCATGCTTATTTCTGGGAACATAAATGATGAAGTATGACGTCCTGAGTTCGTTTCCCAGGTCGGATATACTGCTATTGTTTTTCTCAATAGCAGCCACAGAGTCTGGATCTGCCTGGTAGCCATAGGCTCGCCTTCTATTTCAAGTTAACTTCAACTTAACTGGCGATATGTGATTGTACTATTAGGTTAACCTTTGCCTAACCCTTCGAGGATTACAGGCGTGATATTATGTTGTGTAAATGTTAGATTGAAGAACTCTAATCTACTCACTAAACCAAACAAGTATATTTATTAATATTCAGAAACTACGATTTAGCACAATAAATGCACCAAACTGCGGTCCTCACAAACCTAGCAAATTGCCCTTTAACCTTTTGAATGCCAGAGCATAAACGCACGCGCATATCCTCCACGCCAGGTCACAATGTCACCTCCATTTTGTACAATGTTTGTCTTTTGGCCTACAAGGCACGCGCTTGCTTGTCACGTATTTGTGACAATGGCGTTCAAAAGGTTAAACATATTATATAAAATCAATAATATCTTCGGAAGTATTTAACAACATATATTACACGAAATATTTTATGTCTGATTTTTAAATATAAAGTCGTGCCAGCGCGCTACGAAGGAGAAGAAAAGTTAACAATACTTGCCTCTTAGTGATGTAGGATCAGTTTGTACATTCTCAAGAACACTGTACATATTTTTGCTAATGCTGATCATAGAATTGCTGCTCGCCTGTGCAGTATTCTTTGTACCTGAACCATGGTTCCATGCTGAATTGTGTGGAGCCAATTTGATATTGGTCAGATTCTAAAACAAATAATTTATTATAACATTATTTCTTACAAAAATTTACCACAATCCACGTAGGTTTTCGATAATGAATTACTGATTTCATATAGATAGCTGTGTTATAATAATGGAGTATTTTAGGCTACTTTTATTTTAGAAAAAAGAATAGGTAAGTTAAGTTGAAATTGTAAACAAAATCCAATTCAAAAAGGGAAGTAATATTTGAATAATAATTTCACGCGAACGAAGGTCGCGGCCAACAGCTAGTTTAATAATAATTAAGACCACTATCTTGTTTATTTACTTGATTAGTGCCATGATGTCATCAAATAAAATGCTATTGTTGATATTTTGTACACTTCTTTCTAACCTTTTTTTTTACAGTGATGAACAGTACAACATTTTGTTAGAAATAAATTTATTATTGAGATAAACATACCTTTTGTGTTACAGCCTTAAATTTTAGTGTGTCTATCGTGTAATTGGCCCTGGATGATTTCCAAGAATTATCAATAAACGAATTGTTAGCATTTTGTCGACGGCCGTCGCCACGCTTACCACGGCCGCCTTCATCGCGGCGGAATCCCCCAATAGGGCTAGCATTCATCAACTAAAAGAGAAAATTGATTTATTTAGACACAATTTATCATATAGGGACTTTTTCCTACCCACACCCCAATTTATTTTTTCTTCTTCCATTTTACTCGTCATCTCAGCATTCACCTCCTTTCTAACCATATTATCCTTCACACAGTCCATCAATCGTTTCTGTGGTCTACCCCCACCCTCTCTACTCTTAAAGCCATCTAAATTCATACTCAACATTTCCCTCAGTCCTCTGCATCACATGCCCATAACACGACAACCGATCACAAACTTTTCAGTTACCAACGCCACTTTCAGCTTTCCTCTTATGTACTCATTTCTTATTTAATCTATCCGCTTAACACCACACATTCCCCTTAGCATTCTCATCTCAGCCACATGCAAATGCCTTTCATTCATCCCTTCTGTAGCCCAAGATTCGGATCCATACAAAACAGCAGTTATAACCATTGCTTTATAGATGTTCCCCTTAAGTTTGTGACCTGCCGCCATTTCATTCATCCAGTGTAAATTCTGTGATTAATACTACGATCTATTTCGCCATCGCTTTGCATGATTGAACCGATATACCGAAAGTCGGAGAAGACAGGAAGAAACGCGCCATCTAGCGCTATGACTCCAGACACCGACTGGAGACACCGCCGAAATCGCAGATCATGTATTCGGTTTTAGTTCTGCTGATTTTCAAGTCAACTTTCTCCAGCTTCTGTTGCCATATCTTCAATCTGCTCTGGATCTCAGGTCCATCTTCACCGACAAGAACAATGTCGGTGGCAAACAGCATGCACCAGGGTGCCCCTTCCTGCATGTCCAACGTCAAAGCGTCCATAATCAACAGGAAAACGTAAGGTCAAAAAGCCGACCCTTGATGCAAGCCTACAGCCACACTGAACTCGTCAGCAGCTGGCCGAACGTTGGTACAAGATTGTACATAGCAGGAATTAACTCTACATAGTTCACAGGCGTACCTTTCTCTTTCAAGGCCCACCACAACTCATACCCTATCTCTAGATCAATGAACACCATGTGCAAGTTCTTGTGTGCACGTCTGTACGTCTCGAACAATTGGCGGAGTGCAAAAGTGGAGTCCATTGTTCCTTGACCTGGCATAAACTCAAACTGGCGGTTGTGATCTCACTCTACTCTCTTATTCTATTCTCTATCACTTTCTCCCATTCTTTTATACTATGTGACTCTCATAAATAAAATAATTCACTTGTACACAAAGAAAACTTACATAAATCAGTGAATTAATGTACAGTAAAGACAATAATAAATGCGAAATTCTGCCACCTAAACTAGGCCAGAAAAGCCCGTTTTAGGAGCCAATGTTCCTTCATATTATTGTCAGAATCGTATTGGCTGTCATCAATTATATAAATAAAACTGACAGATAATGTTCTTTTAATAATGAAAGAACTTTATCTGCACGTTTCTTGAGCAAACCTATTACCTCAATATGACGTTGCTGTTGCTCAGCTTCTTTTTGAATTTGATCCATCATTTTAGGTTGAGAATCAATAACAGTCTTGACCACCCATTTGCGTTTCCTGAGTTCAATGACATCCTGAAGCATGAACCTTTTAAAAAACAATCGTGTTTAAGTATTGAGTAAAACTATTAAATACGTTTTCATATTTCAAGCTTCTAATTTGTAAACATTATGAGTATATTTTTGTCGTAACTGACCTAACACGGCTGCTTATTTTGTTGTGCTTGCGTTCAACAATGTCTTGCATTTTCTTGAAAATGTTATCGAGTTGGCCATTGACTTCGTTTTCCACTTGCTCACCAATCGTCGTCAGTAATTTGCAGAGACACTCCAGCTTTTCTTCTTCAACTTTTTCAATCAGATACTTCATGCAATAATCCATGATTTTAGATGTCAACATTTTTAATTTATAAAGTTCACCTGCAACAATCACGCATAGATAATTATATAATTGCAAGAAAATAATAAAAAGTGGTTCAAAAATGGTTCGCTCAAAACTTATCACTATTGTACAAATGAATTCGCGAGTAAATTTTAACATAAATTCTAAAATATTGCGCATTAGCTATGTAGTAACTGGTAAAGGGTTGGGTCAACAAAATATACAATTGTCGTGCCAGCGAGACGAAGAAGCACAATAGTGTTTCTTATCATAACAAGTTTCAACAGTTTAGTAACAACAGAATAATTAGTTCAGCTATTTTAATATATAAAAATCACGTGTCACTATGTGCACACACGCTAATTTCCGAAACCACACTACTACTTCTACTAATTAACTAATTTCAATGAAATTTTGTGAAAGTGTATTTTGGTTCCAGTTTAAAAGGTAGTATTGTTATAAATAGATTAGATATAGATAGCTTTGAACCCGATAGGTGGCGCCGTGCACAGCAGGGGCGGGTCGCTAAACTTATTACATTTAAATCGAATCAAATATTGATATTTCCAAAGGCTTATGCAATATTAAAAACTTGAGATTAAATAGGGAATGGTAAAAATTATACACCAACACATTTATTTTTTGGATTCTATCTTGCTGTCTTACTTCTGCCTTACCCATCGGGGAAATAAGTGCAAGGATATATTGGCGTAATTGAATAGTTTTAAAGCTTATTTATTAATCAACATTCGCAAACATATAAAACGCGTGAAATAAAAGCTTTCGCTGATGCGCTTGGGTTGAAAATACGCATTTTAACTTAACAGAATATGGGTACGATTTAGCTAGCAGTTCTTATTTGAAATACAAAGAAATCATGATCATCATTCATCTGCCTAGCCTTTTCCCAACTATATTGTTGGCTTCCAGTCTAACCGGATGCAGCTGAATACCAGTATTTTACATGGAGCGACTGACCTCCACAACCCAGTTAGTACTGGGTAATACGATACCCCTTGGTAAGACTGGATGTCAAGACTTTTTGGGCCACTGACTGCCTAACGACTGTCAAAGATCTACAAATGACAGCCGGGACCAACAGCTTAACGTGCTTTCCGAGGCACGGAGGAAACTTGGTATGTAATGGTCACCCATCCACAGACCAACAAATAAATGAAATACAAAGAAATAAGCAATACAAATAAAGTGTGATTTTCATTTTAATAGAATGAACAAAAGATTGTCAATTTTGAAATATGAATTGTATTTCTTTGTGAAATTACTACTGCAAAGAAAAAAGAATGATCAAATCGAACTTACCAATAAATCTCACATTTCCCACAGACCTCATTCTTACGCGTCTGTTTTCTTCATTAATCATAAGAGACAGTTCCCTCTTCCTGGCCTGAAATGTTAAAGATGAATAAATTTGTTAAGTACTTGTTTCAATTCAAGTAATTAATAGTATTTCTGTTTGTATAACTCACAGGGTCATTGCTGGCAGCAAGCTCCGTTTCGTATTTCAATATTTGCTCATCCACCTGATGAGTCTCAAATTGATTTTGGCATTTGTTGATAATAAGTGCTCTGAAATTGACACATTTGTCAGGTGATGTTGGATTGTCAGCCGGTACCTGTGGAATAATTGATCATGTAAATATACACACTAGAAGGCCTAAGTTTTGTTTGATGATCAGCACAATCAGTTTTTATGTACCTTTAGGACAGATAATTTGTTACACATAGCGGCATAGGCTTCAGAAAAGTTAGGCTCATCAATGGCTTTTTGAAACACTAAATCAATTACACCTTCTAAGCGCTTCTGATTGTTTATATCTAAAGTTTTAACTCTGTCCAAAAGAGTATCGAACTTCTGTGGTGTTAACTTGTTCAAAATGCCTCTGAACTTCTTGTAGAGTTCCTGAAACATTAAAATCAAAAGAATTAAAAATAAGAATGACCACAAAATAAGTATAACGTCCTAAGTAAATAATAATGATCTTGAATGCTGCTTAAATTTTATTTGAAATACCAACATTTTAGTCCAGCTTTTGTATTCAATATTAGTAACCCTTTTAAATCTGTGATCTGTCTCTGAACTAAAATTGACTTTTGAGGTGGCGGAACAAAAAAAAATTAAAGTTTATTTTAATACTATTCATAGGTATTAATTTTGTAATATATTTGACTTACTTTGGCATTAAAAAACGTAATGGTTTTTAATTTATCTTGCATTCAACCTGTATAAATAGGTAATGAACTTTACCAACTGTGTCCCACTAAGAATTATGTATAAGCCATCGTGAATATAATGTGTCACTTTGATTTCATCTAGGTTTAATGCCGTACCATAGTAATTTTACAGCAAAACCTCTTTTTTGTCATAATTTACTTACTCAATCGAAGGTCAAATTTAAGATATAATAACTAAACCTGCAATATACTAGCTAGACAATATTGGCTACATGGCCTTGAATCGCGACACTCACTACAAGTTGCGAGAAAATAAAGATATTGCTATGAAATTAAATCTTTGAGATTCAGCTAAATTGATGCACAGCAGGTCCATCATTTAATCTTATAAATAAATTAACATGGATTTACCTGAGTCCTGAATTCCTCTTCATTAATAGAATCTTTACGGAATCTAGTAGGCTTCCATGCAGAATCTACTTCATTAAGTTTGACTTCCTCCCTCAATGACAATGATACATGAATAACCGGTTTATGAGGGCTGTTACCACTTGCGTTGGGTGTCAATTTGCCACTTCCTTTGCCTTGAAAAAATAAGTCTTAAATAATATATTTCTCAAAGTCAACAATAAAAATAATCATCACTAAAACACAAAATGAATAATGTTACCAGTGGGTGCGGTATTTCTTGAATCTTTCTTGGTATCTCGAGGAGTGTTATTCCTGGATCCCATACCAGGACTCTTTGCAAATGGAGGAAATAGAGAATCATTCATAGGTCTCGAAATAGGCGTGAACGGCTGTGGTTCCTGCATTGGCGTGGTCTGGAAAATAAGCAGTAAAAAACCAATAACATTACAACATTCAACATAACAAAAAATTATAGAACTGAACATAATAGAATAATGACAATACCCTAATGACATTGCATTGTTCCAATAAAGGAACATTAGGCTTGTTCTTCGAAAGTGGATCTTCTTTTATTTGCTTGAGCAAATCAATATCATAGCACTTTTTGCCAGCAGTATTGAGTGGAGACCATTGATCTGGAAAAATAATTATGTTAAGAAACTGCTAATGTAAATTATTACACTCACTAATTAAAACTGGACCAACCTTCACTATATTTGTATTTAGGTACAAATATCTGTGGCGTTGTCTGTTGCTCAACCTTTGAAGTGTCCTCTGGCACAGGCTTAGGAGCCAACTCATCAGCAGGCTGGGTTTTATCTTGATCTACATTAACTACTTTATCAGTCTCATTTTTACCATTTTCGTATGACTCAGCTTCTTTAACATTTGACTCATTAATAGCCATTTTATTTGCAGATTTTTTATTAGAATTCTTATTATTTTTTAAAACTTTTTCATTTTTATTTATATCTTCCTTTACAGTCTCAGTTTTAGACATATCAGTAGTGTTTCCATTGGCAGTATCTGGATCTAACAAAAAAAATAATAGAAAGTGTTTACTTAAATTAAATGTTTGCAAATCTGGTGATCATTGAAACAGTTTCTCAATCAGTTTAGTTTCAATATAGTATATATGTCATGGCAGACATAGTCTAGTAAATCTGTCTGCTAATGCTATTTGGAATCATACAAATAAAGACCCTACATCTGCTGAGTTGGAACTTTTTAATTAGAAAAATATTAAGAACCAATCATTTGTCAGGTTGAAATAGTCAGTCTAACCAAATGAGATCTAGACAAAGCCACTTTGTAAGTCAGTGCAAGGCTTGTTCGGCATACACAAAGCATTTGACTACTGAACTATCTTTAAATTTAAAATTTATTTATTCATATACAGATATAGACCAACCGCTTTAATGAGTCCTCCGCTTTGCCCCATCAAAGGCACATTAAGCGTCCACAAAGTCCTGACAATATCCCACACATATACATAATCAAAATACTAATTGAACGAATAAGTGATCAACCTTCAGAATATTCCATTTAAATAGATACCTTTGCGAGGACTCGTAAAACGGTTGGTCTATAGTTGAAGCCCATTGAACTGACTTGCAAAGCGGCCCCATAACTTTAATTGCT
This sequence comes from Noctua janthe, assembly GCA_910589295.1. Taxonomy (NCBI): domain Eukaryota; kingdom Metazoa; phylum Arthropoda; class Insecta; order Lepidoptera; family Noctuidae; genus Noctua; species Noctua janthe. The sequence continues at coordinate 14,134,430 of OU342552.1, forward strand.
TTATAAAAATTTCACTAGTAAAGTAGACCTGTGAATAATGATGATCTAGAAAATATTAAATGAAAATTATTAAAAATGAATGAAAAAATGAGTAGACTATAAAACATGATGTATCATATCTTGGCACTAGTAATGCCGAATAACAAGATGAAAGATTCAAAACACTTGGAAGAGCTTCTGGGACCTATATAAGTAATCTTTCAATAAATCTGAATGATATCCTGCTGAAAGCTGACCACAAGCCTTTAGCAGTCCCAAATTCGAAAAGTAGATGAAGGAAAAACTATAATGCATCCAACAGAAGGTAAACAATTGTAGCTTACTGAACTTCTAATGGAGGCTGCTCAATGGCATTGCTAAGAATGACAGGCTTGGCAGGTGAAAGGGGAGGTCATTGCCCTGCAGTATGACAACATTTACAAATAAAAATAATCATAAAATATCACTAAATAATATTCATGATGCTGATTAAATACAATTTTATAAACAAAAACATTTTAAAGAAGCCAGCTAATATTGTTATTAATAGACCTATTCCCAGAAGCGCAGTGCTAAATCTGAACCCAGTCTAGTTTATCATCATATCACACAGCACTCTTTTCTTTTTCTCCTAACCATAACCATAATCAGCCTATAATGTTCCCACTGCTGGGACACAGGCCTCCTCTCTATGAGAGGGAAACAAATGAGTTTGAACTTTTATTTTTCATCTATGTTAGGAGAACATAGATGAAAAATAAAAGTAATGAGTATGCCTAATTTGAATATTGAGTATAATCAGATAAAACTGCCATTAATTTACAAAGATCTAAAAATCACACTTCCATTACTAAAAGATTTTGAATGAAATAATATATTATGATAACCATTGTGTTTTCTTGTTCCATCTTCAAAAAAACTGGTTAATACAAAAAAATAATAATAAACTGGATGATCATCCAATATATTATAAAAAGAAAAGTAGATTCAATTACATGTTTAAGAAATAAAGAACAAACCTGTAGTCTTATTATTGAGATTTACATCTTTCATTTTCGAATCCGATGTGCGCAGTACACTAGATATACTCTGTGTCAATTTAGCTTGAGCTTCTATCGCACTTGATCCTTCTTTTAGTTCAGGTACCTTTGAAAGCTGCTCCTTGGCAACTTTTTCAATGCTAGCAGATAGCAATTGTGTTGCAGTGGGAGGAGTTTCAACAACGGGCTCACTCTTGATTTCAAGTTCAGCATTTGTTGCTGCAGCAGCAGGGGTTTCAGCCTCTAGGGCTGGGGAAAACTGCTTTAATGGTAATTGCTTTTGTGTTGGCTCCGCACCTAATCCTTGATTACTTTGACTAGTTGGAAGGACATTGGCTTCTGCCAAGCTATCAACTGAACTAATCACTGGAAAAAATAAAATAGTAAGTGTTAATTTCAAGTCACAACAACTATACAAAGATAGCAAGTTACAAAATAAATTATTCATGATAGTCAGTGTGTTGCATGGTTGTAATTTGATGATGAATTACTGAGTTTGGATATTTTAAACCTTTTAATAATCTGTTGCTTGGGAACAAGTTACTAAAATCAAGGCCATTACCGAGAAATTGAACACGAGACAACATACTGTCCGATAAAATTGTAAGTAGAAGGAAGTAACGTACACATCACTTAGAAAATGGAGAGACAATCAAATTTGTCCGGTTGCTAATAAAATGTCGGGAGTAGTTATAATCTCTGGTGAACTTTACAGTACGATTTATAACGTGACTCGTGATCACAAAGCGAATGATTTTTGTAACATATTTTCGTATACCTATTGATTTTTGATCTATCCTATCACTTTTTACGAACCAAGTTCGTAGTCTATAAATAGAGACGTGAGATATTTCCACGTGGGAGTTGTTGCACAGTACCTGAATATCAGTCTTTATGTGGCACTGATACCTAAATTATATCACAGTACTATAATCCGTTAAACTTTCTTGTTAATCTTCACACAAATTTAATAAGATACGTTAATGTAACAATATGGTAAAAGAAAGTCTATTCAAAAGGTCACTCAAGGATCTAGAATATTGTCCGACTTTAACACACTTTGCACTTGAAACAAATTACTAGATGTTAACACTTAAATAAATATTTTAAAAGACAATAAATTATTGAATTCAATTTGTTAAAAAGATATGATTAAAAAAGTTAAAAATATTTAAAACGCAGCCATGCTCAAAGTGACTGTAAGGTAAAAGCCGCCATCTTGGATCGTTCCATGCGGACAGGCGGTTCGGAACGGCTAGTGTTGTGCGCAAGTGTACAATTAATCGATTCAACGATATTCCCACAAACCATTTTACTTAAAATATTTTGCAGACAACGAAACTAAAAATAGCAAAAACTATTTATGTGACATCATTTAAAGGAAAGACTAATAATTTGTATAATATTTATAACGCTTCGGTGTTTATAACGTTTAAACGTTATATACGAATACGAAACGAAATAACTACTACGTTAGTGATAATGTCAGTATTTACATATTTCGAAAAATTATGTAGAGCTGAACCGTACCATACGTGTTTTCGTGTGTATATGATGAATCGTTTTGGCCTAGCAAATTTGTTATGGCTCAGTCTGCTATGAGTGTAGCAACGAAATGACTTTAAAAGAACTTGTTAATATAATTTCACGCGGTAACCCAAGTAGAGAAGTATAATTTGCCGAAATAAAAGCTACCACGGTGCTACACCGAGCTATTACAATAAACTGTCTTATTGAGCTAGTTAGTACAGTGCACCCAGTATCTTGCCATGTTTAATACGTGGTACTAAACATGTCCGCCAGTAATGTTTAACAAGTAGTGCCGGAATTCCTCAATCATTTGGTATTTTTCAAGAATTTGTACCACTCTATTAATAAAGTTTTTAAAACATAGCTAAAATCTAAAATAGTAAAACCAAATAACTTATTAAAATCTACATTTTTATGTAAGGGGCCTACCAGGAGACAAAAGTCCCAACAAGTTTCTTTTGTCACATGAAATGTAATCGATTTGATAATCGATTTTTAAAAACACTACATCACTACGGACTCGTTCCGAGTCCGACTCAATTAGCTACTTTTTGGTATGACCTTTGGCCACGACACAGAAGTCGTACATATTTCTATACTGAGTATATTCTAGGAGACTAGGGTTTTGAGGAGAGATAAATATACTTTTAATAAAAATGTATGGTACACATAATGAATTATTATAGTTCTACATATATCTATTTTAGAAGTGATCAATTTTATCGATCGGCAACGGATACTACTCGGCCGAATTTTATTTGCAATGCAAAGTTAGGTGACAGACATGATCAAGTTTCCTATTTGTCACGTCATTCTAGTTGACAAAGACACTACACTAGTAACTTTTTTTACTCAACTTTTCACGCGGACAAATTCTTACTCAACTTCTCAAGCGGAAAAATTTTTGGACAGATAAGGTCCTACTTGCACGAAACAAAATATGTAGATGACGAACTGAACTAAATGATTATATATAATAGGGTACCTACTTTAATATTTTCAACCTAGGTTGAAAATATTAAAGCATTGAGCTATTTCTAGTAAATATACTAGTTTCAAAAAGTATTGCCAAAGTTATTTATTTAGGCTTTTAAAACGAATGTCGAGATACACGTCTAATAATATTTTTTTAATTAACTGAGTTAGAAAAAAGAACAAGACGAGTCAGGAAAACATGTATCAAATACTACAGTCCCCGAGTTAGCCTTTCATTGCTTAGTTCGTGATACGGGCGGGTTTTTTTCATGTAGTTACGTTAGGTTTACATACAGAATGATTGGTAATATTAGATGCATTCCTTGAAATGAGTGATATCGAGCAATTTAGCAGCTGTTTTGGAGATAGAAATTGCGTTTTTGTCAACGTTTTTTCGTCAAAATGGGCATAAAACCAACAGAATTGAAATACATCTCAATTTGTAACTCATAATTAGTAGGTACTCCAATAAAAATTCATACTGTGCAATGAGTACTAAATTCACCGGAGAACAGAGGTAGGACCAATTGAGGACCTCGCAGTAAAAGGGAGAGGAGTCCAAGTTTCAAAACTTTCAGGTATTAAAAATGTTTTTAAAAATTCATTGTTACACTAACGTATTAAGAAGAGTAATATGGTATAATCTTATATATAAAATTCTCGGATCACAATGTTCGTTCCCGTACTCCTCCGAAGCGGCTTGACCGATTCGCATGAAATTTTGTGAGCATATTGACTAGGTCTGAGAATCGGCCAACATCTATTTTTCATACAATTTATATGGCAAAACAACGTTTGCCGGGTCAGCTAGTATACTATAAACAAATTTACATATTTTTCCAAAGATCTTAAGATAAATAAGTTTTTGAAAAATACTATGATTTTTAAAGTCCGCGTCCGTTATGCACCAAAATTTTAAAAAAAGATACTTCCTACCCTATTTTATACTTTAGGTAATAAAACAAAAATATAAGAGTATTTTTCTCTTTCAAGAACTATTAATCAGCACGTGAAAGATTAAACAATCAAAAGAATAACAAACGAACGAGTGTTTAACAATAATTACTAAGCAAGTCCGGATCTGCTACCAAGAAGGCACCAAACGAAATAGGGGGCAGTTCCAAATTTTGTTATAACGCGCTTATTTTTCGTCGGATTTGCTTCGTTTATGCATCAAAAAATGGACCTATATTCTGTTCAAATTGTAGATGACAGCAATGGCTAGAATTTGGATCGCCCCCCTTTTTGCTACAAGGTCCTCAATTGCAAATGTTGCAATTCCCTATACCAATGTTGTCGTAGATTTGGCCCCAATAGTCATTAGTTTTTAAAGCAGATCATGTTGAAAAGAACATTGTGCTAAAGCTAAGTAGGGTAAAATACCCAATTATCCTTGTGACCCTTGAAAGATTTCTCTATGCTTCTCACAGAAAAGAATTCATTCGGCGAGCTGCAAGTGAAAATAAATGAATACTGGAGAATGTTACCAAAACACTATAAAAAGTCGAAGTATTTTTTTTTTGACGATATTACGAAAGACACATTTACATTTCACCCAATTATTGTTTGGTACTCCAAATAACTATTTTTAGAAACCCTTTACTTTTCAAGCATAGTTCTGATTTTTTTATGAATGTAATATTGTGTTGATGAATAACAAATTAAACTAATCTTATTGTTCTTTTTAAATTCTTCTTTTTCAGACTATTCATCTTCCTCTCCTTAAACACGGTCAAAAAACGTTCTTACACTTAAAACTTATGAACTCTTCTTGTAGCTTTGGTCTCTCTTTCTTTTTCGCTTGTTTTTCTTTAATCCTATTCTTTTCATTATTCTGTGTCGTGCTGCAGATGTTAACATGGGCGCCAGCAAAATTATTTTAAGGGAATACAAAGCGAGTTTAATAATATTTGGATTGATTAGGTTTTCATTTGTCCATTTACACAAGAAGTTTTTAACTTTAACAATTAAACAAGCGGCAGAAGAGGCCACAAATTGAAGAGAACATAGGATGCAAAAGCGGGGGAAACTAGCACGCACTTTTCCTCGGATAGGATAGGTTATTTCGTCCAATCATACAGATTGGAGTAACTTTAGCCAGAAAAGTTCAAGAACTAATTAGGAGAATGCAGACTGTAAGAGCAGGTTTACGCAAATTTTAGCATCCTGCTTCTACAAGGTAAGGTTTTCTACTATGTAAGGCTTTTTTGTTTATTTTTTGATAATATTTTAAAGCCAAGAGATGAAGTCATGCAGATACACACCCTTGCGGGTGCCGGCTCCCATAGATGTTGTTATTGACACAATACGTTTATTAGGATCTGCAATGGTAATTCAACTTCTTTTTTACATGTTGACCTTCCTCACCACTTAATATGAACTTTACTATATAGTGGTTCATTCGGTATTGGTACATTCGGTACATTTAGTTAACTACCTATTATTGTCTCTCAAATGGATTTTAGTACCAGATGTCGACACCTTAATTTTAGCAAGTTGACGCTCTTTCAAGTTTGAAAAACCTTTGGAAACACATTGTATCGGTCTTAGATAACCAAAATAATATTAAACTCTAAGAAACTGTAACTTATAAACATGATATTAAAAACAACAACCCTTACCTTAGCAAATTTTTACATTTCATGTTCATTTTGGTTGAGTATTTTATTATCACAGCTTTTTGGACAGTGTATTGCTTTTTTATAAGTTTTGTACCGCCTACATAATAAAGGATAACAACATTGCAAGACGATTTATTTATTCTACCCGACTACGTCGAAGCCAAAAGGAAGGGTTATGATTTTAGCAATGTTATCTGTTTTTACGTATGTTGCTCCGTAGCGCCTAAACTATTCATCCGTTTTGATGAATAAGGTGTCATTCGAATCCTTATTATGGCCCGGGTTACATAAGCTACATTTTAACTGACTTGAATAGGAGGAGTCGATTTTACCTTGTAAACCCCGAAATTAATTAGAGCGGGTTTTTCAGTAGTCGAGTTTTTTAGTTGTAGTATACCACACAAATTCTTGTTGAACTGTTAGGGTTTCATTAATAGTTGCGGGTGTCAAAAGTCTTAGAATCGACTAAGGGTTGGCTTTTACACCCATTATTTTGTAACAGTTAAAAAATGTTCTGGATGTTATTATCAATAAGAAGTCAGTATTTTTTTAAATGTTATGGTTAAAACATTTCAAAGGAAAATATGTTTATTTTTGTATTTTACACTCTCGTTGAAATAGTGAAAATGCTGAGGGTGTTATTACTAAAAATGACTTATGCCCTTAAATTGAGCAAACTACCACGAAAAACAAAAAGAGTGTCGAAAAGATTTTATAACACGAACGTTTTGATAAGGTGGTTTTCGAAAGATTCATTATTTCATGAACTATCAGAAACATATTAGTTATTTGTCCAGAACAACAAAACTTTCTCACAATTAGCGAAATATGACCGAAAGGCGAAACAATAAAAAATCATAATTTTCAATGTCTCCGCAGTTCACTTTGGACTTCAAGTTTTCGGGGTAAAACTAGATGCAAATTAGGTCAAGTGGTTGTTGTTGTGTAGTTGATCCATTTCAAAGAATGCACACAATTAGCAAACACCCTGCTTATAAGTTGTTCAAAAAGTGTCCGACGAAAGTGTCAACGAACCCATTATCAAGTTGACTGTAGAAAATTGATCCTACTTAACAACACGTTTGAAACGTTTGACGTCAAAGTTTAGATTGATTCACAATCTAAAGTATCAAAGCAAAGTAACCACGATGACTTTAATATTTTATTTTATACTTTTGATCCTTTCGATTTCAATAATGACGTTGATAAATCAATTGATCACAATGGGTTGTTTAAAAGCAACCACTTACATTTGATCCTTCTGATTTCAATAATTACTTTGATAAGTACATTGATTAACAATCGAAAGTTTAAAAAGTAACCACCATGACTTAAATATTATCTTACATTTGATCCTTCTGATTTTAATAATGACATTGATAAATCCATTGGTCACAATCGAACGTTTTAAAGTGACCACTTAGTTTTGATCCATCTGATTTCAATAATGACTTTGATAAATCCATTGAACAATCGAATGGTTATAAGTAACCACGATGTCTTAAATAATATTTCACTTTTGATCCTTCTGATTTCAATAATGACTTTGATAATCCATTGATCACAATTGAATGGTTTAAATAACCACGACTTAAATATTATTTCACTTTTGATCACCCAGATTTAAATAATGACTTTTTGATAAATCCATTGATTCACAATCGAACGTTCACCTTAAAGAATCAGTCAATCTAGTACGGACAAATTGGGGATCGCATTTTGTCCGTATGTGTATTATCGGACCTCAGGAAGATGATCGCTTCTTGTATTGTCACCGAGAAATTGTGAAAACGAAAGCGACTTTTAACATAAAATATGGAAAGGCTAAAAAGTCTGTACATTGCAAATATTTTCACGAGACCGTTCACAATCGTTAGCTGGAAATAAGTAACAGAACACAAATCGATAAATCTATTTTTTGTTTTATGTCTGTGAGGATGTGTCTTACCTCATCGCATGAGAACGGCTGGAAGGCGTTCAGTGAAATAGATCGTAGCGTAGCTATGCACTACGGAGGATCGCTTAACTAGAGGTTGAAACACACTACTTCTACGGTTAGAATCAAATTGTGTTGTGCCGCAACGTAAATGTCATTACGCACCATACTGATTGTATGAAACCGGTATGCTTCTGACACGACACATTACACAGTAGTGTGTTTCTAGCTTAAGACAGGTACGGTGACTCTGATAGACGTTGGAAAGAGGCTTCTAAGTAATTTTCCCTTGACAAACGGAAAATGGTCAGTGTCTTTTACTTACCTTGTACTGATCAAATACACTTCGATTTGATAAGGAAACAAAATTAAGCAACATCGTTTCGTGTAATAAAATGAAACTGGGCCTATTTACATATAAGGTTTTAAAATTCCGTTGCGAAATGAGAAAAACGGAACCCTTATGGATTCGTCCTGTCCGTCTGTATGTTGAAATTTGGAGAGCACATTTCTTCTATGAACCGCTACAAAAAATTGAAGTGAAACTCACGAATAAAAAAAAAGGGGTCGCCGTCTGTACATGTAACTGAAGGTTAAAAAAAAAAACTACGTATAAATTACAGGCTGGAAGGGACACCGACGCGAAAACGGTTACCACGTAATCACTACATCATTCTGAACCCCCATATCGATATTGTCCATCGGTAATTTAAAAAAAAAGCAGTTGTTCCATACATTTTGACCGTGTAGTTTTAGGGATTTTAAAATTACCAATGAAAAATATCTATGTTGAGAATGATGTACTGAATACGTGGTAACCGTTTTCGCGGCGCAGTCCCACCCTGTATAACCATGTGGGTGCGTCTATCTATTATAGGTACACTGTGAGTCTTTATAATGTGCACATATCAATATGGGGGAATTTATGCTTAATTTATAATTTCTTTAAAAAATCTATTAAAAAAAAAAGAAATATAATGATTTTTTTTTAAATTCTCTTACCCCAGTGTAAACAAAACGGTGTAACTCTTAAACTAAATGATCTATGGCGATGAAACAAACTCCATTATGATTAGAAGTAATTAGGCGTCCTTATAAAATGAAAATTATGGAATAAACTACCCTCAATTGAAAATTAATATGTTTTTTTTTTAGCAAACATCTGTTTTTTTTCTCATAAATTTTTACAATAATCGTATAACTACCTACCTTTTTTATCACTTTAAGTTGTTATTCTTCGTATTAACCACCCAATAGTGCCAGCAATGTGTGCCGGGGAGAATTCACTTAAACGCGGCAACACGTAGGAGCGAACGAAAGCTGCGAAACTCAGGTAGCAGCGAACAAAAGTAACGTATCACAATACATGTAACAGCGGCGAATACTTCGGAGGAACTAACTGCCTGCCTGTCATAATTCAAGGTCCCTTCGGCTGGCCCTACCTCCCCGCACCCCGACCCGTGCACTTTCAAAACAAAATTCACAAAAAAAGGTTATCTACCTGCTAAACAATAGTGCGTAGCCGTGCGCTGGACCTTTCTTTGACAGTTGATAAGTGCGTGCAAGTGCGTGTCGGGCTACGTACAACATAGGGTTCCGTAGTTGCCCATCAAAATATGCGGATATGCCTCCGAACGATGATTTTTTATTATAATAATAAAAAAACAAACTTACATTGGCCGTTGAAAAACCTGTGCTCAGAAAAATTATGTTCAAGACAATATGTTATCCAAGTACAAAGTTGGTCAACTCGTAAACTTGTAAAGCCTACTTAGCTGTGATAGTTTTCCTTTTAATTTCGTTATATTTACTACCATCGTGATTTTTTTCACACCCAAACACAAAACCAAACGGTTGTTTGGGTGTGAAAAAAATCACGAAAAAAAAAAGCTGGTAGAGGGGGGACACTTGAGTCTAATAAAAATTAGCATTTTAAAGCTTAATATTTCACAAACAAATCCCTTAATCGAAATATTATTTGAACAAACTCGCAATATTTTTTTAAGACCTATCCAACGACATACCACACTTTGGGATACGCAAGAATAAAAAATCCCCACTATACGAGATTTTATTTTACCACTTTGTTGGCGTAACTAGTCTGTATATTCGTTTCAAATTACAGCTTTCTAGTACTAAGACTTAAGAGTCTATGAGCTAAGCTGCGGACAGACAGACGGACATGGCAAAACAATAAGGGTTCCTTTCCTTGTTGACTACGGAACCCTAAAAACATGCAACTTTTACCATTAGGTGGCTAATACGATGAAGAATAACTTAAAGTTATAACAATACATACCTTTTTTTATTACTTTATGGCAATAGGGGCTGGCTCAATGTGCACATTATAAAGATTCACACTGAATAGATAGAGGTTCCTAGAATACTTTTGTTTTTAAGTCAATTGTCTTTGAAACATAAGCTTCTAAAGCTGCAAAAATTGTGAAAACAATACGGTGCGAGGGTCCTATTCTCATTTGAAAAGCATTGTACGCATTACGGTATTTAGGGCTGAAGCACGATTTACTGAAACGGTTGTTAAGAGCGTTCATTCAAAAAGTTGGCAACGTCGCAAATAGCTGTCAAATATTTGCCTGTTTTAATTAATTTGGCAATATTACTGTATGGAAATAAGAATTATGGCTAACTAGAACTAGAATATTAATAATGAATTGCAATTAAAACACTGAATTTGATGTTGTAACCGTTTTAGGTGTAAAAATAACATAATAAACAAACAAAAATCTTAAAACTCATACCAGGAAGTTCAAGCATATAGTTGTGAAACATTATGTAAAGTATATAATATGTATGTGTGGACCGATGCAAAAACCGAAATGATTGTGATCAGAACTGTAATGTACTTACATGATTTACGCTGATATACAACTTTGTCGAATTGCTGTTATTCCTTTGCGAACCAAATTGGGGGCTTCATTTTAGCGTGGCGAACATGCTCTGCTCAATTGCCAAATAAGCAGACCAATGATAGCTCAAACGAGGATGCATGGTATACGCTTCAAAGAAAAGAAGCGGCCAAAAAGATTTGATTGAAAGACAACCAATGTGTGATACGAGTTCAAGGTAAAACTCACTACTGATCGTTAAATGTATGCAATTTTAACTCTGCGTCAATTTAACAAATCGAAAAAAAAAGTCTTTATTAGTGCAAAAGCAGCTGTGCTTTGCTTTCTGTCCAGTATAAACAAAACATTGTTTAAAAAAAAAATCGAGATAGTTTCCTTTAGTGTAACTATAAAAATTTAAAGGTAATAAAAATTGAGCCCCTTCGTCCCTAGACTCTTGACGTGTGTGTAACAGACTCAAAATGGACGTCTCTAATCGCACCGAATGAACGCGCAAGCTTTTGCAGTGAGCGTCATTTGAAATTCGCAAAGAGGAAGCCATTCTAATTTCAATTTTCAAATGATGAAAAACAGAAGTCCTCACTTACCTGTCCTACAAATCTCGAATTGAGAAAAGTTTATAGCTCTAAGTTTGTGCGGTTTGGCAAACGGAGCTACGACAAGATAATCCTTCATCATTCAGATACGTGATTGTTTTCAAGCCGTTTACCGAACTAAACAAATAGGTTGAAGCTAAGTAAAGGTACACAGCTAAGTATACCACTTTCTAATTTAATTTCGACGGATTAAGTTAATAACTAAAAACTTTTAAAAATGATACATCAGAAAAACCATAGTCATAACGAATTGCTCATGGATGAGTAATTCAAAGCCTATGGTAAGCGAGAACAGAAACCTTTTCAAGGATACCCACCCAATATATTAATTCAGGATCCTGTTAAGTGCCAAGCTTAATCAAATCAAACTAAAACCATCAGCCTAACTGCGTAATGCAATCGGAATGAGAATCCCTTTAATTTTGACAGTACAGTAGATTATTTAATTTGGTCATAAATTGTAAAGAAATCATCTCATCAATAACAAAATATCGCAATGGATATTGTTGAATTGTCAAAATGGATGAGATAGTCCTTCACAGTGTATTTCGCAGTGAGGGTGCGGTTCATCGGGTTGAAGACTTGGCAGGTGGTCTACTAGAGATCCTTTTCTGGATATGCAGAAGTCAGACAAAAACAGTACCCAGGCGTCGCTAGTTTAATTGCATCGTGTTCTATTTCCACAAAATGCGTTTAGCTCTTTTCAGCGTTCGCGCTTCAGCGAAAAAGGCACAAATGGACGAATCAAACTTGACCATATTTGTGCATAAATATCGATGACAAATACTCGTAAATTGCTTTATAATGGAGACACGAATCGAACTATCTACTGCACATCGAAAGCGGTAAGTTATATGTGGAACTGAAGAAAGCAAATAAATAAATGAGTGTTCTACCGGCGGTGCGCCGCAAAGCGTAAGCAACGCAACTAACATGTTATATTCAACACGACAGACAAAGAGATGTTCCCATTGATAGGTTAAGAAGATAGTTTTACTTACCTACTGGTGTCGGACCATTAGGTTTATTGGATGCAGGCGAGATTTCTTTTTCTTGTGATTCCCTCTCTTTGAGTTTTTCTTTGTCTTCAGATTTTACTCTTGGCTCTCGTATCCTTTGGGGTTGAGGGGCAGGGGTGGGAACAGGGACAGGAGTTGGAGCCGAGGAAGAGGTAGTGGTTTGTGTTGAACCAGGCACTGGTGTGATGGTAGACGGTATCGCTGTTGAGGCCGTAATTGGAGCTACTGTTGCTACTTGAGCTACTTGTGCAACATTTATATTTTCAACAACTTTTTCTATTTCTTCGACTTGAGGCACATTTTTGCTTTGTTTAAATTGCTTATTAGGTGGTACATTCTTATTAGTATCTAGGACTAAAGACTGAACTGTCGGTTCACTATTCTTCTGTAGTTGTTTCTGATTTGTAGGAATTTTAGGCACTATAACAGGACTGTCTGATATTGCTGATACTATTGGTGTTTCATTAGAATCCACAGCAACATCAGGTCCTAAATGTTTACTTTCGTTAACAGTTAACATTTCAGAGTTTGCTAAATTATTATTTATAGAGCATATTGCATTTGGTAGATTTTGGACAGAGCTTGCCGTAGATGCTATGGGTACATCCACGTTCTTTGATACATAATTCGATTTTAGAGAGAAATCACAAGAAGGTTGATTGGCGACCTCGTTGACCATCCTATTAAATTCTTCTGCGATACTGTGTGTGGGTTCCTGGATAAAAATAATTTACAGTAGTTTATTATCTAATAATCTATATCAGTTTCTGATTTTTTCAAAATAATGTGGTTTTCCAACAAATTGATGTAAGCGCTGAAGCACACAATTGGTCCAGTCGCAGCAGACAAAGGAGAAAGGTGATTTAGGTCTACCTCTCTACAGCAATGAGTTTCTAAGTCAAGGTTTCTTTGAGTATAACACCAATTTACAATGCAACTAAAGCCAATTTTAATACTTATAGGAGTTACAAATGAGGTATAACTTTTTAAAACAACGTTATGTTAAACTGTTGTTTAATTTTGATTTGGTTTTGAAATCGAGGTACTGAAGCAAATGTAAGGGCATTTTCCTTACATCTACGTCTGCAACACCATCGTAAAATGTGCAGGTTCAGGCAGAAAAATACTTAAAATATAATAACTATAAGGCCTCTGAGCAAAACATAATAACTATATTATGTTTTGCTCAGAGGCCTTGATATTAATATATCATTCATAGCTGGAGGAGGAGTAGACCAATTGTCATAGATTTTTAGCCATTCTCCTTCGATCACTAGTGGGCGCCACAAGCTCCAGTAGTATCTCTCATTTTTTTTTGTGAAGTTGTTTGTAGCGTACGTTTCGAGGCAACGGCGGGTTCAAGCCGGTGGTTAAGGTACCGAGATAGTACAGTCGCCATGATATGATACTAGTGGCTGCGACTGGTTTTTTTGTTTAATATTTGAATTGATTCGAAAATGATAAGCAGACTTCGCTTCTACGCCGAATGACTAAACCGTCCAATGGATTTCTTGTCGTAATAAGTTTTTTTTTTAAATATGTCGATGGTGATTAATGCGAACCAAACTATTTTATCATTTTTAATTAATGGACATAAAGATGTGGATTAACTTCGTAGTAGACTTAAATAACTAAAAACAATGCTTATTTCATTTATGAGTTTTTTTTTTGAGTTATGTACTTTCACCTGGAAAGTATTCTGAAGTTAATGGAACTTTAACAGGTTTTTTGGGGGCATATTAGAAAGACTATCCTAAGTTTTTGACCTCGAGGACCCTGCGCTAGCTTGTAGTTATTTTTTTCAGTTTTTCGCTTATATCTTAAACTAAGTACATATTGGGTGCCACATTGGACGACAAAGTTGAAGAACATTACATTTCATAAAAGTCCCACAAAAGTTTCTTTACCATTAACCATTAGAAAGCCATTGTCACGAGATGAAATGTTCTAAAGTGTCACGTTTCAGTGAAATGAGCTATCAAAGTTAGAATCTATTCACAGTTGATGACATCAATCCTACTTTGGTTCTATTAGCCTCGCATAAAAACTCTATTAATCAATAGCTGTTATCAACACAAACAAGTATTGTATGAGACACAATCTTCTTAAACGCCACGTTTCCGAAATATAAGCTATCAATGTGGCAATAGTGACGGCAGCAGTGAAAAGGTTTTAAACTAAAATAAACGTACGGATTACCTCTTCAGTATGGTTTATCGGTTATCCAAGGCCAGATTAACCGTCAAGTCAAGGCCTACGATCGGTAAGAGAAATAATTACTAAAACCTCCTACCTGCTATAAGCCATTTTGGGTTCCGTGATTATAAATGGACTACTGGAACCAATGGACCAATGCATTGTGCGGACGAGGTAAACTCGTATTTTTTAATTTGTATCATTATATGTAATTTCCCGGAAATTGATCACAACGCATTGGAGGTTGGAGGATGAGTTTAAGACGCATGAGGAAGGACGTGGCAATAACATCAATAGAGAGTACATCTCATACTTGAGATTTACAGATGACGTCAGCATACTGGCTGAATGCTGCTGGCTACCTTGCAGCAGATGCTGGATGGCCTAGTTGATTCTTCAATACCAATATTCTTCGACTGAACTCAAACCCCAGGCCATGTTCAACAAACACGTCAACCCGAGCTCAGTTGTTATCAATGGTGGTCGTTCCGAGGTCGTTAGAAAACTCTGCAGTTTCATAAGAACAACTTTGAGAGAGAGGCTAACAGAATAACAGATACTAAGGCAGTGTGTCCTGCCTGTTATGACTTATGGGGCCGAAACGTGGATACTGACAGTACGTCCAGTAAACAATACACACGACACACAGTACACAGTGTGGACAGTAGTCAATAAAATAAAGCTCGATCATCGATATGGACATTCCAAGAATAGCACGCTGAGCCTAAAACTTTCCAAATAAAAAAATACTAAATATAATGACATAATTATAAACACGACCATCGCTTACATACGGATCCGGCCCGCGGGGTAAAGCACTTAAAATAAAATGAAAACTACCTAAGCTTTTGTTAACTAAAACAGTTAATTTAGAAATCAAAATATTAAAGTAAATTATAAAGACGGAAAGACTTCATTAAACAAAAATACACAATTAGTTATTTTATTTTTAGTGTTAAGTCTATTTATTGTCGTCGCTGTGGTCGCTACCAGCACAACTTTGATAGCATAATACTTGTTTGTATTGATATCAGCTATTGATTGATACAGGTTTTATGCGTGGCTAATCAAATCAAAGTTGTGCTTACGGTGCCATCAGTGAGTGGGTTTAACTTTAATAGCTAATACGAGATATTAGCTATTAAAGTTAAACCCGTGAAACGTGACACTAAAACATTTTGTCGCATATAAAACTTGTTTGTATTGACACCAGCTAGCTATTAATTTAAGTTTTATGCATGGCCGCAACTTTGAAATTGTTAATGTTTCTTTCGATTTACCGGTTTTTGCAAATCTTCCTAGTTTTTAGTTTACTCCTCCAAATCTAGTTTTTTATTTAAGATGCTCGTATCATTTGTAACTCGGCATTAGCAATACCTATCGCTAACGGACAGGACTACGTAATTGTCAAACGAATTAATAGATGGCTAAAAAGCTTGTCTGCTTATAATGCTTGAGCGCTTGTTTTCGAGCATTAATGTTATGAAAACAAAACTAAATCAAAAATTCAATAAAAATATGCATGATTATAAAAGCAAGAAACAGATGGAAAATCAAAACGATTTACAAATTGAATACGAGATAGCCAGCTGATAATATTTAATATATTAGTCTTATTGTTACAACAATCATTATGCTACATGGCAATTACGTTAAAAAACACGCCAGGTTAAAAAAAACACTACTTCACCGGTGGCGTGAAAACGTGTCATTATTAAAAAGAACACAACTTTTTCAACTATTCAAAAATTTCCAACATTCGTACCAATGTTTAGCGCTATGCGAATTATTGTAACCGGGCTATTTTAGAAACTTTGTCTTACTTTGATCGGCCGTATTTCCGTTAATGTTGGGTCTGAAAATCTGGTTCACCAACGAACTTTTAGGAAATTTATAATCTGCTTTTCAACCTGTCGTATAATGTGGCCCACAAAATCAGCTTAGTTTAAGGGAATATAAGCGAAAAACTGAAAAAAAAGTCAGCAGTTTTTGTCCAAATTAGCTCATGGACTTCGAGGTCGAAAACTTAGGATAATCTTAGTATACCAAACAACCTGTTCAAGTTTCACTAACTTCGGAATACTTTCCAGCTACCTCACGTTTTTTCGACATGTCAACTATATGACTACATAACAGTGAAACAATGGATTTAAGCGAAATTTTGCAAAAACGTTCCACTGGTGATCTAAATACAGACAGTTGTAACAGGAGTCACAATGGCAGTAGTGCTTTCCTTCAAAAACAGCACAAAGATTCTTGTTACAAAAGAATTGTAACAAGAATCTTTGTCCAAAGGAAAGCACATACTAGAACGACAAAATACGAAATGCTTCAATTAAAAAACAAAGTGAAAAGTATAGTTGTCATAGGAATAGTAGGCACACACACCGACAAACTACCGAATACCATTTAAGTATTAAATCATTAAAAAGCAAGTCAACGATGAAATTAATACTAATCAAATTGCACCGTGAATTGTATCAAATTATAAATTTATTGAACAAGTCAGTCGTTGTCGTCAAGCGAAGGCTGCTTATAGAGTAGGGAATTACTCTTTCTACATTTACTATTGCATATCGTGTAATACGATCTACCAACAAACATGATTTATTCAATTAAATACTTTGTAAAAAAAAATATTTCGTAATCTGCGTCTCTATCGAAATAAAATGTTGTTTTTTTATTTATTAATAAACTCGAAATAAATGTACTTACGGGAGGTTGTGGGGTGTGTCGATCGTTACCTTCGCTGCTTAAAAAATTATTATCATTGGAATATGAATCTGACAATATTTCTTGTTCTGTAAATAAAATAAAATAAAATCATAAATAGAAATCGCTCGAATAATAATAAGTATTAATTTCAAATCTGCCTTTTCTACTCACGTGTTTCAGGATCGATGATAGGTACTCTATGACTTCGTTTTGGTGCGGATGAGCGTATACCTAAGAGCAAAATTAATTTAAGTCTGTTTAAATTATCCCTAGTTGGACTAATGGGTACAATCATGAACAACATCAATAAATTCTATATTAAGAAAGTTGTAACTAGCTACACAATTAGTACAATCCACAGATTTACAAAGAGCAAGTCCACTTGCGGTAATTCAATGAATAATATGATTGAGTTTTTTTTTTAATTTTGAATAATCTAATCGGGGAACCTTTTGTATTAGTAATTTTAATAAGGTGATGCATTTCGTCATTCAATACAAATTAATGTCAAAATCTCAAAACATACACATTTTATTTAATTCAAAGCTATTAATTTTGAAGATACCAATGATGTCTCATTTATTCATTGCATAATACAATACAACCTGGAACGCTTTGGCTTACAGACCTCGCGCACTCGCGCGCGACAACAATATAATCATGTTCAAAACCTTGGTCGCTGGGGTTCCGACCCACGTGCGCCCTGGATCGAAGCCCCAGCGTATTGGATAAGCCCCACCCCTACGTATTGGATTACGATACTTTGCTTAAACGCCGCGTAGTGCACGACGTCTCTAAAAGCCGAAGTGCCCAGTTTTAGAAATAAGTGCAGCCGGATAAGTCAAGCTACAACTAAGTCAAACCTTTACTAAACACTGTCATTATCAAAACAAAAGCGTTGGTTTGAGCAGACACATATGTTATAAGAAAAAAAACTTGTATAAGTAAGGATATCATTCATTTTGTAACCAAAAAAAAAAACAGAAAATAAAAATTGCATGCTATTATTGGTAATAACATCCTAATCATGCACTACGTTTTTGTGACTAGCTGTGCCCACGACTTCGTCCGTATGTTTTCGTTCGAGTCTGGAAACAGCACAAATACCACCATATTCCAATAAAGATGCAACCAGAAAAGGGTCTATCGACGTGGACCATCGCCTTAATTTATCACAATGGTCTAAAATCTCACATTTTGTCGATTCACCGCGGTCTGATTGCACTTTAAAACTGCGTCCCACGACTCCGGTCATTCGAATAGTGAAAAATAACAATGGATTAACCGTAACGAAAACTAAGTTATCCACATTGATAAAATAACCTAATAAATCAACTGAACTAAACCGTGTAACGAAACCTAATTCGCTCATGACTTCCGATTGTATGGTATCATAAACGCATTATACAGATTAAGAATCAGAACTCGGAACTTAATCTCAGAACTCACGTAACCAAATAAAATAAAACTGTCTCAGTTTTTATGATATGCCAGCAGGTATAAAACAAATACTAATCTGTCCAGCTGTTCTTATGTTTTTCCAGACTTGACCGAGATTTATTCATTCTTGTTTTGGTGTTTTCTCTCTTTTTCATTGTCGCGTAAATATTTTTAATGTACAGACTTTTTATGCTTTACGAAATAGATCCCACACTTTTTTATTTTAACGACCTATTCATAAACTATTCATAAATTTTCAGTTCACTTGACAAAGAATTAGATCTTTTAAAGTGTAAGCACGGAGATCAAGGGTACGATAAAGTGTCTTGACACACACTTTAAAAATGACCGTCCTACTGTCGTGCCGGCGCCCGTGTTTTGAGAACAATCTTCACATTCTCATGTCATATATGGCATAGTCCTTACGGGCTCCGAGTTGAGTTCTGACACCTAAAGAACGAGACAGCGATTGCTAGGACAATATGGATGAACCAGTTTCACACATGTTCATTGCTCTAATTCAGAGCCACCAGGGTCGTCATTTTACCGGTTTATGGTCTGACTTACACGGTCATTGAGTTCCATTGAACTGTGTAGACAAAGACCATTTGCTAAATATAATGTTCAACCAATATATAAAATCACACTGAAGTTTAATTTAAACCCATGTTGTGGTTTGTGCCTGATAAAATAAAAAAATCACTTTCTAAAATGGGGCGTATCAGTGACATAGTAAGCACAGTGACCTGATATTAAATACAGAACACACAGGTTGGGTTATTAGAATCGGCTTCCCCTGCGAGGAAGGGGTTGTGCGCCGCCCAGCTGCGCACAGCTCTATAGAGCTCACCACGGACGGTACACTCTCCCACCGATTAAAATAATTCTCAATAAACAAATCCCTTGTTCTGACATAGTAGTTAAAATGTATTTTTTTTTAAACAACAAACAACAAAATCTCTGAAAATTACAAAAAGATGATCTAAATACACATTGATCATCTTACCTTTTACAGATTGCTGCGAGACCACCCTAGGATTCATGTCCTTTATAACAAATCTCCCTATTCAATATTGTAAAGACAAGTATAGAACTTTTTTTTTAAGAATTGTGACCTTAAACTCTAATGGCAATTTCGGCAAAAAACCATAGACTTTTGTCGTTAGTAAAATGTTTAGGATTATCTGCTTTTCAAAATATTTTTTTTTGGATACAAAATGTATGAGTCAAAATTACCAATTTTTTACCTTACTTATTTTGTCTGCTTGGTAAAACACAACATAACAGAATAAGCGCAAGATCTCAGACATCAACAATCGTGAAAACGATTATATCACAGCTTATAAATAGTCCATCATATCACTACTGTTTTCATTCTTTATTAGCTAAACCCAAAAGATGTCCATGCTCCATGAATTAACGATGAAGGTAAGCCATTAGTGATTACCGGTTTTCAGTTAGTTGTACCTACATTGACATCACCTCGGCGACAGTGGCGGTCCCACTCACTCCCCAAACGAAGTGGTCGATATAACTCACAATTAACAGACTAAATGTCAACCAATGCAAAATTAACTGGGTGAGTTTAATAACGGGCATTAGCAAGGCAGCTACGCTGACCGTTAGACATTCTGTATGACAAGACTTTAAGCCTTTTTCCGATATGTGTGAGGAATATGGCCTCAACCGAAGCTACATATTCTCAAATAAAAAAAAAACAGATTACGAGTAATCATTCTTCTAAATCGGGTTATCAATGCAATACGCCATTTCAAAAACCGTTCGTGTTAGTTTTCTTACGAATGTATAAACATAGACTTTACCTGCACAAGCACACGAATGGCGAGGCGAATGGCTAGCGAACCGATCACACGCTCGCCTCGCCAATCGCGCCATTGTGTAAATACGCTATCAAAAAACACTGATAAAAATCGAATACATTCAATAATAATTTGATAACAGACGTTATTTAAATTAAAATTGCTTTCGCATTTCGAAATGGAAAAGCATCGTAGTCTAGAGATGGGTAACGTAGTCTCAATACTCTTGTTATTATTAAGTTATTCACACATATGGTATGAAAAACTAAATGTAAACGTTCTTGAATTTGTAGCCACTTTACGTAACATCTGTTGCTTACTTCTTTTCGCTCGTTACTATCAGCGATAATTTCCACGTATTATTGAACATAAAAAAATGTATTTAAAATAAATGGTATTTTACACTTAAGCAACTCCAGGTGGACATGGAACATACTTTCCGACTGTTGCTTGGCTGCCACAGTTATTGCTGTTAGACATTAATGTTAAATCAACACTTATATTACTAAAATAGAATGTGTATGCAGGAATAAAAAATAAGGAACATTAATTTGTTTGTATGGAGAGAAGACGACCAGATTAGAAAATAATTCTTAAAGTTTGCGGCACAGTGAATGGAATGTATTGGGAGTATTTTGTGAAAAAATATATAGGATTGCATTTTTTTTTTTAAGCTTTGCTTCAGCAATCTCACTTCAGCTAAATTGACCATAACAGTCAGACGTCACATGAAATAAGCCAGGTGGTAAATTATTACTTTATGACAAAGCTGAGTGGTTAAGATCGTGTCATAGATTCACCTTTTCAATTCATCCTGGATTCGTAGTATAAGATATATTATTAATAATAGAAGTCAATGATTACCAGGCATAGTTTGGTGCATTAGTGTAGAAGCTTGTGGGTGAGGAAGCGTGGCAGTGGGCGCAGTGGGGGTTGCGGGTGTACCCTGTGGCCCCACCAATGTAGTGGGATTACTTCTACCACCTTGGGCGTTGGTTTGTAAGTTTGGCGTTGGCAGCTGGGGACTATTCGAAGTGTAGTAATCTGCGGGATAAAACAAAATCGTATTATAAAATGTAAGGTCCACTAACTGAAAAAGCTACAAAAATAAAATTATAATACAAATAAAAACAACTACATTACTGCCAGTCTGATATCTTAGAAAATGTTTTAGTCACATTTTTTTTCTTTCGTACTTATGTATAAAATAGCTCATGCCATGTTTAAATATTAGCCAGACTGCATGGTGGTTACTCCAGACATGGCAGCTATTTTAACCCACACATAGATTTCACTAGCTTGTATTTTTATAGTGTATCTACTTGAAATCGCAATGTTATCAAACTGACGGAATTACAACCTCGATAAATAATTGAAGTGTATAAAAAAGATGGTATCTCTATCTAAAACTCTTTCTAGGATAACACCAGGTATTTGTGAAAATAAAGGTTTAGGTGAGGTTTTCGTGCCAATATCAACTAAAAAAAATAGGTTTGCTTTAATTGTAGTGTAAGTTACATAGGAATTCGTTTTATATACGTGTTCTCAAGCCAGGTTAAAGAAATAAACATGAATACTCTAAATAGACCTTGTATAAAATACGGTACAAGGTCCCTGATTTTCTTGAGCCCTACTTATACAGCAACAAATGAAATGCAAAACAAATGTGTTAGTTTTAGAAGACGGTCAAAAACATGATTAAATGAGGTAGATTAGTCTATACAAGAAAGAGTAGCTTGCACGACACATCGATATAACCTGTATTGTAACGTTGCGAAATTTTTATTTGAATTAATTCTTATTAAAATCTGTCACATTCACAATAAACCTAACAGTTTTCCCATACACCAATACTGAAAAGAAAAAGTGGAATAACGATTTTCGATTTAAACATCGCCACATCTCGAGAACAAGCATCTGGCATGTGTCACGATCACGACATATCAACAGACCCTTCCTGAACATGAAATTGAGTTTTCACTGTTGGTAAAAGACAACAATTTGTTCTTTAGTTTAATCGGTACACAGCCGAAACTGCCATCACTTGCTTGTTTGCTTTGCTGATACATCATTAGTACACGGTTATCACGGTCATTAGTCTACAGTACACGGTTTGTGTATAAAAGTCTACAGAAAAATAATATTTTAACTGAACTACATACACGGTGAGGTGTGGCTCGGAGGTGTATTATAACCTATGTAGTGTCCCATATATGGGTAGTACCTGTGAAAGAGAAAACATAGCATTATTAAAAGCACATATTAAACGTTGGCCTGTTCTAAAAGCCTAATCTATTCAATCTAGTCGGAGCTAATTCTTTTCAAGTTATTCAAGCCGCGATGCCACGACCTGAGTATGTCGGACCGAGTGGACTCGGACGCAACGTATCCGAGTACACTCGGTCCGAGCATACTCTGATTGTGTCAATGCGGCTTTAAAGACGTTTTTAAGATATTGTATCAGCGTATTTATTCCAAGGCTTTGTAAGATTTTTAACAAAAAGAAAACATGACATTTAGACAAAAGTAGTCTTCCATAAACTTTCCGACGAGGGATATACAATCATCTGATTGCCTGATTGGCAAATTAACAAACAAATTTTACCTTTTATTAGTGTAGATTAGTTTCGTGTTTGTCTGTGTGGCCCGTATTGGTCTTCGAAAATATTGATTTTGATGCGGATATTACCATTTTTTAGAAAATCTATTGAAAAATTTTATACGGAGGAAGTATATATATGAAGATTATTTTTAATGGGTGATTTGGAGATCAAAATTTCCAATTTTTAATACCTCCGTGACCTCTGTACTAATGCATCCATCAAAAATGTTTTGAGTGCGTTACATTAAGTCCGACCGTGATTTTTCACCCCCAAAAAAAGGCGTTTCCCAGCAATAATATTTGCGTTAGATGTACTTAGTTTGAGGTACAGATACAGAGACTGCTTGATTGCGGGTTCGTGGATGGTCCGTTTCCATCTTGTATTATTATAATTATAATATATTAA
Organism: Noctua janthe; assembly: GCA_910589295.1. Classification (NCBI taxonomy): domain Eukaryota; kingdom Metazoa; phylum Arthropoda; class Insecta; order Lepidoptera; family Noctuidae; genus Noctua; species Noctua janthe. Next base: position 14,158,172 of record OU342552.1, read on the forward strand.
ACTTGCATATCGAGACCGTGCAGGTTCAGGTTCGCTATATAAAATAAGTGAACACTTACCCTGGTGTACTGGAACGAGGTTGCTGGTAAGTTTGCATTCCCATGGGCGTAGGTTGGAACACTAACGTCGGATACATGACGGGTCCGGTAGCAGTAGCAGCAGCATTCGGAATGTACGACTGTTGTTGTCTGCGGAAGTAATTCGTTCAACATTATAATATAGAAAAAAGTCAAGTAAGCCACAGGAGTGGCAAACTTACTTTTTCGCCGCTGAAGAATAAAAAAAAATATCGGAAAATCGGGCTCGAGACTACTCCTTTAGGTATTTTTTGCTATTCCTCATAGTTTCGGATTTGGCCACCCACGCCCACTTGAAAAAATAACCCTGTATACCCAATAGTGTAAAAATGAAGTTAGCACCTTCGAAAGACGTGTGGTGCTCTAAAAACCTCGAAATTTCAGTTTTTGGCTAAATCTCCTAAAAGTTGCATCCTACCGAAAAAGTCTTGCTTTACATTAATGATTAGTTGTGAGGGCTAAGAGCTCCAAAGTTTCACAACCAATTTTACAAAGATAGTCGTTGTTATCGTGGAGGTCAAATAAGCACTGTTCATACAAAATACTGGTAACTGTTCAGCCAACAACATTGAAAAATAGCTAGACAGATGACTAAATCTTTAAGATTCTAAACCAGTAAGTCTTAAGTTTCACAGAAAGATTTATCATTACCATAATGATAACGATAGTACATAGCCAGGACCGACGACTCTATGGTTGCCGACCGCGACAAGCATACCTTAAACTTGATGCATCGACCCATTACTTAGCCACGAGCCCCCCCTCACCACTTAATTATTTGTTAAGCATTTGAACCTAATAATGGTACCTGGGATGTGTATTGGGTCTCGTTCCGTGCTGCGCTGGTCTGTATTGGTTGTAGTTGGTGAACTGCGTTGAGTGAGGTCGAGGCTGAGGCGTCTGGTTCTGCGATACATAACTGTGGCCAGCCTGAAAATTATCGCACACCAAATTTGAAACACCATTTACCCACTATACATATCTGCCAAAACACCTGGTCTCAAATGAGAATAATTATTTAGTATAAACTAACGGAACTTAACACCTTCTTCCTCATACTAGGTGTATGAGGAAGCAGGTGTTAAGTTCCTAATATATAAGGGAGGCATTTTTCTTAACTAGCGAATTACCGACTCAGAATTTTTTATATTAGTTCTTAATTTGCGTCATAGACGGCGCTGTAGTACTTTTTGTACTATGCCGCTACAAAAAGTACATAACTCACTGCGTTTATCAAATACTTAGAAATCAAAATTATAATTGCCGCCAAGAAATGGTGCAAGCTACCCAGTAGGCCCCAACAATCACCTGCCACATATTTTTAACTCATACAGTGACCAGATGTCACAGGTCCTAAGGCCTCGCCTCTCATATATAAGGTTGTGATTTTTTCAATTTAAATGGTAGTACTTTACCAGAGCAGGTCAACATATGAAATATGCATACATTTCTGCTCTCGGCTAGCTAGCCGCGGTCGCCAAATTGAAAGCGCCGTATGGTAAGACGCTATGTGGTGCTGACATTAAACGCAAAGCGTACCGCTATGTTATCATCATTATCATCAGCCACAGGAGTCCACTGCTGGACATAGGCCTCCTCAATCCCACGCCACTGAACTCGATTCTCAGCAAGTCTCATCCAGTTGCATCACCCTGCAAACCGCTACCGCTATGTTATGCCCATAATGAATAAGATTGTCATTACCATGGTGGTCTTAGACATGTCCTGCTGAGGTGCCGGCGGTGCCGACGGCTGCGGTGTCGGCTGTACTCTCAGCGAAGATTGCGCCGAGGGCTGCGCGCCACCGGCTGTACTCGGCATGTATGCGGCCCCGGCGGCGCCTGAAGGGTGGTAACATTCCACCGGTCCTGCAAACACCATGAAAATATATAATAAACAGCCACAAGATATAAATTACTATCACTTTTGAATGCGGCCTGCGCATATTTGTCAGCTTCGTCTTCTTTCGAACTCACTGTGTGGTGTTGATGCCCGTGGATATCTGTGCACAGTGCTAAGGAAATAATTGGTAAGTTTGTACTTAAACTATGACTGATTTTAAATTATTATTTGATGTAAAAACATAGTTTTGATTTATCACATTGAAATAGCCTGGTAGAATTTCATTTGTTGCCTTTTATTTTTAAAATACATTAAGAAGGTATAAAGCAAAAGTTATAGCTAACGGTATAACAATAGCACATAAAATACAATCGATACTTGAGATTAAGTTAACATAACAAAACATTCATCTTTAATGCAACGAAAAATGAATGAAGCAAATATTTTCATAAATGTCGTTAGTGCACACTTACTAGTTTGAGTTAATAGTCGGTAATGATGCGAAGGCAGCATGCAATTAGAGTTGGAATACCGAGAAGACGATTGTTCATGTTTGATAGAGTTAGCATTCGTATGCTGCGGTATAAACTGCAGTGAAACATTATTCAGGGGTTGCAAATTGATTTGATTCGCATTGATGTGCTGTGCCGCTGCCGATTGTGGCATGTTCAATGATGTTTGTAAACTTTGTGCCACATCAATCGCACTCTGTTGTGACTGATTTCCATGGTTGACACACGTATGTGACAAAGTATTTAAAGAACTATTTGTTCCTCTTAGTGCGACCATTTTAATTTCATGATATAAATCTTTTAGAAATTGAATAAGCCAAATGTTGAACCATTCCCAAAACAATGGAGACACGATCATCGGCATAAGGCAATATTATAATTTAATGAATCATTTCGTAACTTTAGCGACACTGGATGTGCCAGTTCAAAGTTTTCTTGTATGTAAAGAGTACCGATACCGCTTTCTGTCGGTGTTGTTGTGATTACTTAAAAGTAGCCAGCTGATTACGATCACTGCACCATCTTCTTTCCTTGATTTTTGGATAGTATAGACACAATGCACATTAAAATAATATTAAATGCAGTCCGCATTCACAATTTAAATAGTAATTTAATGCAGCATAGAGAAAATCGATAAGCAAACGGCGCGCTACATGCTACATCGCTCTACACTCTCTCACAAATATACGACCAACGTGACACTTTCACGCGACTTCAATGATTTACGAAAGTTCGAACGGATGAAACTTTGATTTAACTTATTAAAACCTTTCTATTAATATCACTAGTAAGTAATCAATGCCTCAAAATCGTCTGATGAGATATCGCACCAATGAACATTTTATAAGTGTATCACGACACGGCGAAAGAAAGAGAGAAGTGTATCCACAACCACTGCTAAAAATTTGGGGCGTTCCCAGACGCCCCTAGTTACCCCCGTAATATGTTCAATGTAAAGTTAGCGGCAAAACGGATCACACTCCGTCCATTGCAGCTTATATTACAAAATGACCCGCCGAGAGGGTTGTACAATGTACAGAGACTAAAGCAGCAATGAATGAGAAACTAGAAAGATTCTACTACACTCGGCTTGCGCGAGAAAGGGACGTCAAAGCGGCAGGGGTTGTAAACTGGTTTTTGTTTGGGGTTCGTCAGGGTTGCTATACCAAAAATAATTCGAACTAGTGACGTGCCTTTAAGAATCGCCAAACGTTTGACGCGATTAACAGAAAGTATGATCAGTATCAATACAGTTCAAAGTTTACATACACAACGAGTGTTTGTTTTGGTTATACTTTGTAGTTTATTCAGTGTGTTTGGCTACCGATTACCGAAACTTTAAGGGCATATTATATACTCATTTCTATCGGCAAATACACATTTATAAATACTCCTAACCTCACACCCGCGAATGGCAGCCATCTTAATCGGTTGATCTAAGGTATGTTCAATGAAATGCTAATATCTTTGAATCTAAGAGACCTAGAGACGAGCCAATGATCTTATTGCAAGGTCAAACGCCGAGGCTATCAAATTATTAAATAAATTCCTGAAAAATAAGCAAAAAGATCCTAAAAAAAAAGAAATCACGATATTTTACATAAAAATTACTTCTTTTTTTACATTTTCTACTCTAGTGCCAAAATTTACCCCTGAATGTTGCGTAACTTTTTATGTTATATCAGAAGTATTTGAATCAACCTACGAAATGTTATCAAAATATTGACTCAACACCAATTATTTTAATAGTTATTGTCATTAGAATATAGCCCCAGAACATAGACTACACAATGTTACAGGTACCCCAGCAGCACATAGATAAGGTACCAAAATTACGACTGGGAGTGAGATGCCAGTAAGGTAAAGCGAGTGGACGGCACGGAGGAAACACGGAATGTTATAGATGGCCACCTTTTCACGGACCGACTCGTGCGGCTGTTAGCCACTTCACTCACTCACATTTTGCCGTCTCAGTCCCACTCGTAAATTTGGTGCCTTATCTACCTGCTCAAACAAAGAACGGGGGGGGGTACCTGCAACATTGTAGAGCCCATGTGCGGACAGGGCTATGTTGAAATGGCCATAAGTCTAAAAATATTGGTGGTGAGTCAATATTTTGATATCATTTTGTAGGTTAACTCAAATACATCTAATTAAACATAAAAAACCTACCCAACATTCAGGGGTAAATTTTGCACCAGAGTATAAAGTGTAAGTAATTTTTATGTAACAATTCGTGATTACTTTGTTTTTAGGATTTAGGATTTTCTCTCTTTTTGCTTATTTTTCAGGAAAATTTACTAATAATTTAAATTCATAGACTTGGGGATTTCTTACCAGATATCGCATCTATTAGTTATTACTTTGTAGAAAAATGACACCAGAGTTAATTCTGCATCGAAGGAATTATATTATTTTTACTAAAAGTTTGTAGGTATGAAGCTTGTATGAAAAAACTTAAACGGAAACGAAAACCGTAATATCCTTACAGATGGTTATAGTACTAATTATTTATGATGTTTTGTCATACTGCACATAAAAATGAACGAAGCAGTCATTTTTTTTGAATTTTTAAATTTATTTTACATAATTATGAAACGGTTTGGTTAGTAGTAGAACTTTATTGTTTAAGTTGAGGAACACCGACTTAACGTGTAAAATAGCATCACCCCTATATCCCCGAAAGAGTAGGCAGAGGTTTATAGTTCACCAACTCAAAATGAGTTTTAAAACTTTGCAACCAAAAAAATACCAAAAAACAAATTGTTTAGTCTTCTAATGAGTCCGAAAATAAGTGATTAAGTAATTACAATTATTTAGTTTTCTAATGAGTCTGAAAACAAGTGATTAAGTAATTGTAATAATTTATCTAATGAGTCTAAAAACAAGTGATTAATTAATTACAGTGAATTAGTCTTCTAATAAATTTTGATTTCTGCCACCTCTGTAAAGCAGCTCGCGTGAATCTCCGACAAAATCATTTTAGAGTTACTCGATCTTCAAAGTCAAAGTTTTAAAACTCATTTTGAGGTGTCACAGTTTATTTTAATACTGAAGAATTCTATTTAAAATGCAAGTTCAAAACTGCATTAAATAACATTAAGGGTGATGTTTCTCCAGTTGCGGGGACATCATCAAATAATGTTTCCGAAGGTAAAAGCCATATCCATAAAGTTGCCTAGAATTTCGGGGAAATATATTGAATAGTCGACTTTCCAATTTGTTAGCCAGGATGTGGATATTCTGAAGTTTGTGCAAGATCACAACTTTTGTTTTAATTGTTTTTTAAGTGTACAGCCTCTTGTCAAGTATCTTTTAATTTTAATTTATTTTTTTCTTTAAATCACTACATAATAATATATTCGTTTTGTATAATATCACCTTACTAGCTCTTAATTTCCTTAAGGATTTAGTGTCCAAGTAGCAGTAGGACACTGACTCCTAAGTCACGGTTATTCCTAGTTTAGAAGTCAGTGTTTCAACTTCTGTGTGCCCTTAATTATTGAGGACTTTAGCTAGATATTAAGCATACTGTAAGGACTTGTATCAATAAAGTGTAATTATTATTAAGTGGAGACATCACTCCTTGAACCCTAAAGGTGAGCAGGAGTCTAAGGGAGAGAAGATAATTCGTCTAGGGATAGTGTTTTGAAGACCAAAGAACATATCCCCACGGTTGGAGTAGAAGTTGAAAAGAAGGTAGTAACTTATTTTTCGAAGTTATAGTGAACAACTGAGTCCTATTATCCACGGCTCTAGTGAAGGGTGTATCGAAAAATGGGGCGAGGCATAATCATGGCCTTATTGTTGTTAGACCAAGGCTCACAGGCGTCTTTTGTTACAGAACATACTGTTGAGATTTTATGGTTGCAGGAAAAAACAGCTAAAGGTTTAATAACTGGTATAGATGCTAAAAATATTCTTAGATTCTGTAGTCGACTGAACTTGTATCGACTATTTCAGTCCTAAGTTACCAACTCATTTTGTCTATACAAAACTTGTTTGTAATACCAGCTACTTATGAATACAGGTTTTATGCGTAGTCATATAGGTTATTTAAAAAAAAAACAGCTGTTCATACAAAAGTACAATACCTACACGGTCAAAATGGATTTTTAAAGAACCGGCGAGATATTTCGACGCTGGGGTTTGCTAAATACACGGTAACTGTTTGAGCGTCGACTAACGTGACTTATACGATACACCGTGTATAGTACGGATTTACGTAAGGCACCAAAAGGATATAATACCCAATGCAGCTGACGTAAATTCCCCTCACATGCATACAGGTTTTTTTTTTGGTGATCCTAACAATCGCCCCAAAATGTTTGGCGCGGTATTTTTTTTTTTTAGAATTTCTCTCGGTTGGGGTTGCGTAGCCAAATGGTCCGTATGTCACAGCCATTTTACTCTACACAGTTGAAATTTGAAGAGTAGGTGTCTTCTATGAACCGCTACACAAAAGTGATGTGAAATTATGAAAAAAATAGGGGTGGCTCTCCATACACACGGCAGCATATGACGCTGTAAATTTCCAGTATAACTAGGTATCGCTTTGTATAGATTTCCTATACAACTGGTTTTGTAAAGCTTATTGGCCGTCGTGAGTACATGTCAAAAAATTATTTAAATGTATAGGACACCGTAAAATTGTAAAAACTGTTAGATTATAATTTATCTAGCGAGATTGTAAACTGTCGAAAAAATGTGAACCGTAGCATACTGATTCAATGTAACGCTTTATTTTTCGGTAGATTATAATCTATCGAAGTGAAACCGTCATATTGTGAAATGACATGCGAGGGATTGCACCTCGCGCACTGATTGGTGAACGTCATGTGCCCCGCGCCGCCATATTTGTTTGTTAAATGTGCAGAGGCTGCCGCAGGATAGAGATTTATGTTTGTTTCTATTGTTTTTTTTTTTCTAAATCGTTTTATGAATACCTTTTTTAATGCAACAAATTCAAACCAATACTGTCAAAGGACTTTTGAGACATAAACTATTACTTAATTTCAATTGTTGTTTTTTTGTTTAAATGTGACTAATATTGATTAAAATAAGAACTGAAATAAAAGGTAAAAATATGCAGCAAAACAAAAACGTTTTTTAGTTTTTAAACCGACTTACATAAAAAAATAATTTTAAAATTTAAAAAGCCCCCACCGCCGCATAAAAAAGCGAACAAACATTTGAAACGTCAATAAAATGGCTGAGCCGGTTTTGATACAACATGTCTAATTGTATTATGCACAACATGCCCTTTCTTTTGTTACCCCTCTTGGGTATACTTGAAATTTTTTTGTTTTTCATCCCCTAAATCTAGTAAATGGCTACACATATTTTGATAAAATATATCTAATTGTAATATACACATCATGCACTTTCATTTGATACCCCACTTGGGTATGTTTGAAAATATTCGATTTTTCATACCCATTTTCATCCCCTATATCTAGTAAATGGCTGCACCGATTTTGATAAAACGTATCTAAGAACCATCGCCAAGAAACTAGCTTTGAAATAAAAAAAGTGCATCCAAATCGGTTCACTCATTTAAGAGCTACGGTGCCAGAGACAGACACACGCACACACATTGCAGTCAAACTTATAACACCCCCTCTTTATGCGTCGGGGGTTAAAAATATTTTCTACCAAAAGCAATTTGGAAAAGATATTAATTTAAGCAATTTTGGAATTTAGCAAATAACATGGACAATTTCGAGAGGTGGGGTGAAGTTCGAAGGAGAAAATCTCAGGGATTCTGTGAACTTGTAACAGCTTTACCACCGCACGGCGGAATTTTGTCATGCTGCTGACCGCCCGGAGTGGTTGCGGCAGGTCAAGTGGTATCGTGTATTCAAATGCATAGAAGGCTGTAATTCGCTGTTCAGTCGCTGGAAACTGACGGAAAGAACTACTTCAAATGGTTCTTGTATGGACGCCCTTACCTTACCATTAAGAAAATTTGTAGATGGATGAATTTCATAAAAAGCGCTAGCAACGGATTAGATGGATGTCAAGAATAAGAATAAACAGATAAGATAAAAAATTTAATCAACCATTAGCATTTACAATTTTTAATCTATCGTATTCTATTGTATAGTATTGCATTGCGGACACCAGCCCGTTATACAATAGAAAAAATTAAAAATTGAAAATTTTAATGGTTGATTAAAATTTGGTGTTCTTACATTTCACACGGACAAAAATGGAAAGGAAGAAATGCTAGCATGCTTGGACAATTTATAATGGTTTTTCATCAAGGAAAAAAGAGATTCCTTATATCCTGTAGTTCCAGGCATTGCGATTTATTGTTTTATACTTTATGTAGTTGCACTCCCAAATTATTCTAATCTTATCAAATTATTATGAAAAAAAAAAACAATAACTAATACAAGCACAGGCAATGTCAGACATCTCATGCAGGGCAATATTCTTTTAAAACCTCCAGAAAATCTGCTTGAATTAATAGTTTTTTTGTGTGTTATGTTATGTCTGACACAGTTACTATCTAATCTAATCTCATTATTTTCTCAGATTAATAATTACAGGCAAAAAGTTAAAACAAAATATCTCAACTAAATAGTATTGCTAAGTATCACACTGTGACTACTTTACTACACCTAAATAGCTAACTAACATTAAAGTATGTATATCTGCTTGTTTTTACCAAATTGGAACTTAGTTTGAGAGTCATGGCAATATTGCCATTGAACAGCATCAAGGCCTGTTATCCTCAGGCATGAGTATCATATTTATCGCCTGAGTTTTTGTTAAATATGCATTATAATTTGTTTCTACTAAATAATATAGAAAATTATAAAATAGTGTACCATAAAGTTTGAACTAATCTTAACAGCATTTTTCATTTTCCATTTTAAGTTGACTTCATAATACCATGCATGTGCAGTGTAGCTTATTTCAACTGTGAAATGAATTGTTCCACAAACATTTAAAATTATCTTAATTGTGTGATACTGAAATAAAATTGAATGAACTAATACTGCATTTCTGACAACAATTACATCAACCTTTTTTAATTCACTACCATGTAATTAAATAACATGTGATTCAAAATTCAGTGAATACACAGAGATAATAGTTAATTTAATTAAAAGTAGAAAAATGGAAAGGTGGCATTGCCCTGCAGAGGGACACAAGAGGGTCATAGTAAAAATAAAGAGTTGGTATGTAAAATTTTACACAGAATTATTCTTAAATGTTCTTGAAATGTTAAGAGAGAAACTATACTCCTATACTAAAAAAAAAAACAAGTTAGTTAAGCAGAACTTAAAATAAGAATCAGCTATAAAACATTATTTGGTGAAAATAAACTTGCTTTAGTTTCCGCAGAAACTGCAAGGAATAATTGCTTTGATTTCGTGCTAAAAAGATGTTACTGCATCAAACTTATCATTAAATCCAAAATTAACATTTTACTTTAAAACTTAACTTTAATTCACAACAAAATAATTGCTTTGTTGAAATAAATCAACTAGATAGCTTATCTTGTAGCATATTAACTAGCAAACCCAAACTACATTAAGATAAATGTATATAAAGGTACACTAAAACCAGGAATAACTAAAAATGTAAAATAACTTGTACTCTTTACATGCTTAATTTACTCATTTTGTATTTATTAAGTTGTGAAAAGTAAATGTTACTTTTATTGCATTATTCAATAAATTTTTCATTCTAAAAATTTAATATTTTACTGAGAAATGTTAACCAGTTTTCCTTATGCACATTTGAGTAAACTGAAAAATTTACTAGTTAGTCATAAATTGCAACAAAGTAAAGCAAAAATTAACAAAAAATAAATTGTTGATTGGGAAAATGTTGAATGGCAAAACAACCAACATTGTGATACACAACCACTATCTTTACCTAGTGTGTCATAGACAAGGAATTTATTTGTTGAGTGTAAAGTTTATTATTCTAGGAAACATACTTTCACAGCATAGTTAGTATTTATTTTATCTTTATTTTCTATTGGAGTTGGTCTATTATTTTTGCCCTGCAGTGGAAAGCAACAGGTTGATAAATAATAGTAATGTCTCATGATTTGTTACAAGTTGGTTCTATGCTCATATTGGTATTCAAATAACATGCTTTATTGTGTTACTTTCCCATTCAACAGTACTATTTTCTTTTATTGCATAAATTAAAACTACAATGTAGAGCAAAGCGACTACATTTCTAACTAAAACACATTTAGACATCCCATTTCGCACAAAGATGTAAATAAAATGAACATTCGCTTTGCTCTACAGATTAAGTAAAGATATAACTGATATGGTTTCTGTAAGTCATTACATTAGTGATAAAATTTTAATTTCCACATTTTACTTGTAAACTATGTGTATTCCCCATTGACCAAATACAACAGGTAGGTAGGATGCTTGTTACAAAAATAAAAAAATGCTTTTAGTGCTTACAACACTACAACCAGGTAGGTAAGTAAAAATTGAACACTGCAGAAGAATTTAAAAATATTCATGCAAAATTGTCACAAACAATGGTTACTACAAGTCATGTTGCAGCAAAACAAATAAAGCCTGCCAGAATGCAATATAAACTACTTGTAAGTTGGTCTTACAGCAGATTAGAACTTACAGCAGTCGTAGTATTTGGTTCGTATCTTACTTACATGAGTGGCAATAATAACAACATTTTTATTTATTCGCAAATGCGGCACTACCGACTGCTGAAGTGGCATATATTACGTAAATAAAATTATACAAACTTTATTAAACACATTTATTAAAAAGGATACGGTCCGGACCCTCGTTGACTCGGCGCCAACGGCACCTGATTCCCGTTGCTACTCATATTCTTGGCAGCATAGGTATCGGGACACGTACACCACTCAAGGTGGCACGTAAAATCGCCCTAACCGATTGTAGGACACATCCGGCACATAGGTAGATACCGACGTCAGTTGATAAGTCACACGATTTAATTTTTACCCTTTGAAAGCAAGGTTTCTTGCAAAAACATTGTACACCACTTGTGAAATCACAATATATATTTCCTGGATAATGCTATTGGCATCACTAGGATAGAGCCCCAGTCACTAAACAAACGACAGTACAAAATGGCGGATGTTAACCAATAAACAAACGTGACTGTCACTGATAGAGTCAAAAATTATTGCTAATCACTTAATTTTAGCGTTGGTGCCGAAGTATTATTTCGTTTAAATAAAGATAAAAAATGTAAAAATATTTATTTTCAATATGAATATCACGTATTTTTGAAATCTTAAAACTGTCATTCGATCGTTCACGTCTACTCACGTCACGCATGCAATGCTCTGCTAGCATGTCATTTTTTTTCTATCCAGTGATAGTAGGCATCAGCATGACGTAGTGATGCGAAAAACGTTAGAAATTTAAAAAAAAAATTAGTAGAGTAGTAACGAGTTGGCAGCTCACAGTAAAAAGATAAGCGCCTCAGAAACGACAATTGGAGTCGAGTGTAGCTAACTCTATAGTTTTAACTGTAGAGTTAGTTTTTAGGAAATCTTCCTAGTTTTTTAGCTTACTCCTCCATTTCTAAAGTTTTTTATTTCATTCAATTGTTGTACATGTTTATTTTCCAAGTTTATTTCGTTGATTTGATTAAAAGTTAGTTTTTCTAAAGGTAGTTTTAAACAAGAAAAATTATTTTAATCTCTTTTTTTAAAATTTATTTACAGTTTTCTACAGTTTTATAAGCCCGTATGTAGTTTTGTTCTAAGTTAGGGTTGGCAACACTAAGTTGAGAGGGTACGCGGCGGCGACGAAACACCATAGACATATAAAACGTAAGTAAGTTTTTTCTATCTCAATGTGAAACATGGGCGAAAAAGACTTCATCTTTATCATTGAAGATTGATTCGATTCGATTCGATTCAATAACCTACCTATCGAATGGTTGTGGATAGCAACATATAGTTTTTGCATGGTTTTGTCAGTCATTTATGTTGAAGTTTAAATGTACACAGGTGACTTGTACACTAAGTTTCCTTAAAATGTGAAATGTGTATGGAGGAGCAGACCCCGCGGTCCCAGAGTTTCAACCCCAAATGGCTCGAAAATATATATAGTTACCAATAAGGTTACGATATTAAGGTTCTCCACAGCCGCAGCGGCAGCGTAAGCACAGCACGATGAGCTAGGAAGTTGGGACGGAGCAAGAGTATCGACACATGTTGCATCCCACACTAAAGACCTAACTAATGCCTTCCACGGAAACAAAGACATGCCGTCTGGTCTTTTGCCAAGTCGCGTGCCAAGTCATTGGGCACAGAGTAAGTAACATACTAATACAACTGGAACGCCGACGGGGACAAGAGCTCGTCAGATGATGTCGTCGTACAGGTATCCAAGGCAAACTTTAATTAAGTATCTATTTTTATAAACTAAAGTACATGCACTCACAGAATTGTACTAATTAAAATCATCAATACAATTCACTAAGTTCAATCATGATGAATTCATGAAAAAGGTATTTTATATTATCGACACGCTAAGAAGAAGATTAAGATATTATGGACTTGCAGATATTTATTGAATCTAACTTAGACCCATTGCAAAGCGAAGCGTGCGCTGAAGACCTGTCGTCACATGCTTTCACAGCATTCCGTGCGCAAACGCTCGGTCTTGTTGTTTACAATAATAGAAATGAGGCCGAGATTCATTAACGTAACTTAGCACCTACTTATGCTAAGCGATATTCCTGTCACGGTCGCACAGCTGTCAAATTGTAAGTTCAAGATAGAGAGAGGAACATGTCTAAGTCAAAGTGAGAGCTAAGTACCTATGCTTTATAGATCTCGGCCTGAGACTACTGAGTGCAAGCACGGCCGGTACACATTTCGCTCTGACATGGGGAAGAAAACTAATAACTCTGGCCTCGGTATCACTAGTATCTCTGACTTACGAAAAGTGACAAATAAAACACAATCTAAAAAGAAAGTTTAGATGGCACTCACAAAAAAGAACTTTGGAAGCAAAAACACCCAATACCCAAAAGACAAACGACTTAAAAACATGGGGCAAAAAATATTAATCGAAATAAATATTTTTAGTATTATTTTGTACACTGACTTAAAAGCCTATGGACTGGTCATACCTACAGAATCAGCGTGACTATCTACAGAATCTGGCGCACAAAATGGCCGCCATTTTTCATTCATTATTATTCAAGAAAACAATAAAAAAAATTTTAGAGCGCATGTTTGACAGCGGATCTACCAGAAAAGTCGATGCTACCAAGGCGACGCGGTCACGCGTTGTTGCGCTTATGACGTGACACGAAAGTGTTGTTAAATAAGCACTTAAAAAACTGAAGTTGTCTCTCTTTTCCTAGGCAGCTACTGCTTTATTGAAAAGAAACAAAACTATTTTTCACAAGTGTGTCGATGTAATAGTTCTTTCTATAGTAATATATGCCGTCTCCATAAGTATAGCTCAATGGATTAAGTAGAAAAATGTCAAAAAGAAATAAAATTGACATTGTAAATAATGTTATGTCGATCTCATTAATGAATTACAACGGAAAAACAGCAGATTTTGAAATAGGGGACTCAGGGCGACTATGTAATAATCAGGGCCTATCTGAAGGATAGGGAAATTCTTCAACAGTATTTTATTTTTAAAAGTGACTTGGAAAACATCAACAACAAGGGTGTTTGGAAAACATCCTTAAATTCAAGGAATGTTCATTATTTTATGGTCAACTTGATATTAACTCAGCTTATGAATTTTTTCAGGAATTATTCCTATTATTTTATGTTTCCATAAAGTTAGAATTAAAATGACAAATAATTGTAAAAAAACTAACTGGATAACTAAAGGTCTAAGAATTAGCAGTAAACGTAAACGCTCATAACTTTTTAATATTATGGGAATAAGTCAGAACGTAACAAGATGGCATATAAAAAATGCAGTAAATTACTAAGACGTTGTATGACTAGTTCTAGTTCTTTTGATGTTTTAATTAAAACATCAAATGAACACATACTAAAGTATTCAAAAAATAAAAGTAAAGCTGCGTGGACACTTATAAAGCAAGAATTGGAATGTACGAGTAAATTATCACTGATTACGAATTATAAAATAGAAGACAACCCAAAAACTCGTTTAATAACTACTGAATTGACCTAACAAATCATTAATTTGTCATTTTCAGAAGGTTGCTTCCCAGAGTTGTTAAAGTCTGTGATTGTTAAGCCATTTCTTCATAAAAATGGCAACAGCTCGAAAGCAGAAAATTATAGACCTATAAGTTTTATACCAATCATTTCTAAAGTGATGGAAAAAGCTATTTAAAACCGTCTCATGGAATTTATCGGTAAACATCAAATTCTAAAGAAAGAACAATACAGGTTTCAAAAAAGGAAATCGACCACTCTTGCATGCTTCTATCTTGTAAAAAATAATATTGATGAAGTAGGCCAATGAAAACGAATATCTGTAATCTTCTTCGATAAGTCAAAGGCTTTTGATTTTGTGTCTTATAGATTATTGCTTTCGAAGTTGGAACGATATGGCAATCGAGGACCGGCCCTCAGCTGGCTTGAAACTTACCTAGGGGGAAGAAAGCAATATTTTGAAATTTTAGGTATGACTGGAAACAAAGAACTGCAGGGAATAAGATCTCTTTCCAAATGCAACAACGCAGCGTGTACCACAAGGAAGCGATTTGGGGCCCCCTTTATTCTTATTATACATTAATGATCTTCCTGAACACACACCCAATCCATGCACATTATTTGCGGATGACATTTCAATCATTATGACATCACCAATAATACTGCCATAAATAATTACAGAATTGACATTAATAACACAATTTAATGAACTTTCTTGGTTAACTTATAATAATTTGCATGTAAAAATTAATAAAACAAAATTAAAATTGTTCAATTTAGTAAGCGGGATAAACTTGACATTAATTATAATGGACAATCTATTGGAGACAGAGGAAACCATTTTCTAGGAGGAGCACTGGACGGCTACTTCTCCTGGAAACCGCACGTTGAAAAAGTTTGCAACAAATTAAATAAATTCGTTTATTTTCTCCACACACTGCGAAAGGCCTCGTCACAGAGTACTATGTTAACTGCGTATCACGGCTGTGTTGCTTCGACTTTACAATACGGGCTCATACTATGGGTTATCTCAACGGATGTGGACAAAGCCTTCAGGGTACAAAAAATGCATCCGAGCCATTTGTGGCATTACACCATGGAAATCCTGTAAACTTTACCTAAAATTAAAGCTCCTTACATTATACATATAGTAAAATAATTAAACATGTAGTATGTATATTTTAGAATGCGCTAAATTTGTCCGACAGCACTTTGACTTGTTTATAAAGGCTGAAGATCGTTGCCCTCGAAAAGTAAGAGATCCAGATAGAATAGTTCTGCCTACAGCGCCAAAAACTCTATACAAAAAGAACTCTTTTAGTATGTGTGAAATAATTTATTAATAAAATACCAAAGAACTTTAAAGAGTTAATTTTAAGTCAGCCTCTACAATTGTCATGTCCTACATTATTGTTACAATCCAACAATTTCGTTTAAATTGCACGTAAAATAATTTTTGGGTATATTACCGATTACTGGTTGGGGGGCGGCGAACTAGCTGTTTTACTCTAGAATATGGAAGATTGCTAGTCGGAATGTGGAATGACAAGTGAGAGGGGAACGTCATCGGCAAAAATTGTTGCAAACTTCTATCTTTACAACATCAGAAAACCGTCATGCCAAAATCTTTTTGATTTCTATGAGGCAGCAAAAAAAAAAATTCTTTTCCCAATTTTGCCGCACCAAAAATCTGCCGCCCTAGGCTCAAGCCTACTCAGCCTGCTGGTAAATCCGCCACTGAGTTAAGTATTAATTTGTTTTTATAAAGTTAAAATTATGGCTGCTGGAAAAAACGATTTTATTCTATTAATGAATTAATAATGTTAATAATTAATCCGAATCCGATTCGATTCGATCCTTTTAGATAGATGCCAATTAAACACTTATGAATTTATTTATTGATTTAAGTATGCAGTGTTAATTTATGTAATGACACGTTTACCTAACTGACATTTATTATTTTATATTGAATATTTTTTTTCTTAATGTAATAATTGCTTGTTTATTTTAATTTTGTATGCCATATATTGGGTGACTGGTAATTAGTGACCGATACTTAAACATGTGATTTTACTCGTGATAACAAACAACTTTCCCGAAGAAACATTTTTTTTTAAATATTCTTTCACTTTGATCACAATAACACAGCACGGCAACCGGGATAAGCCCAGTTGCCTAGCACCAAGGATAAAATATTGTCATTAACATTTATGGGTCTTAAGTTGTGAGCTGTTATAAATTTATAATATGTGATTCCAATAACAGGTATGGCAAAGTTAGTTTCTCCAAGGTCCCTATACCTAAGAAGCTGATTTCTGCCGAGTTTCCTTCGGAATCAAGGCACTCTACGTCGTGTCTAGGCGTCTGCTGTAGTCAAATAGTATATTACATACACATCTGTGAGTCATCACATCACAGTATAGGTTTGAAAACATTACAAAAAGGCCTACATTTTTCATGTCAACAAAGAAAGCAACAGGTGGCGCCAAATAAGACGGCGCTCGGGTGACAGAATTCAGAATTAAAATTGTATGTTTTAATAATGTTACAGAACCACGCTGAGATGCCGAAGCCATTTGGCCTCTTACAAGGACCAATTTCGTTTGTTTTATCTTTTTCTTATGTATACTTTTTAAATAATTTTATTGTTAACTAGCTTCTGCCTGCGGCTTTCCTCGCATTGATTTAGAATTTGATAAACAATTCGGGTTGTACACTACTAAAGTTCCTATAATAATTTAAATCAATCATGATTCAAAAGACTCGTTATTGTTGTTTTCCTCAGGAACAGTACTTTTTTCGGGATGAAAGGTACTCTATGTCCGTTTCTGTGCACCTGACAACGTATATGCAAAATTTCAGACCGATCAGTTCAGTGGTTTAGGCGTGAAAAGGTAACAAACTTACTTACTACTTTTGCATTTACACAGGGTGTAAACAGACCCTTCACATAGCCGTCAACCAAGCATTCTGTACGTCAAACTAAGTAACTTTACGCAAAAAATATTGCTGGGAATCGACTTTTTTTTGAGTGAAAAATCACGTTTTAAGGTAGGACTCGATGGAGAGCACTCAAAGCATTGTGCAGATGGATGGCTCGAATAGTACGCGGATCGTGGAGGTATTTAAATTACAAATCTTACATTAAAAACATGTATTTAAAAAAAAACTTGTGAAAAAGTTGAAACTTTGACCCCCAATATCTCCGTAACTAGAAGGTTGCTGTATGGTCTAGAACAAAAAAATGATCGCAAAGGCGGGGAGAACAAGTGCCTTTCGGCTATGTTGGGGGTCTATTTACACCCTTTATTAGTAGTTAGGATCCAATCATTTTTTGTTTTGTTCTGTGCGAGACTAATTTTATGTATAGTATATTTTGATATGAGTGGGGAAACTTTGTTATTGCATTCGAGGCGGAATTCTGACCCGAGGCGAGGCTTGCCGAGAACTTGTTTCCAACTGAAAGTTACCACCCTGTAAACTGTGTCCCTATGTTTTTATTAGTATTGGCAAATTTGTAAACTAGGCCTTTGGCCTTTGGGTTCTAGTGCTTTTATAGATTACGTATCATCAGAAAGTAAACCATAGGGACCTATATATTAATATTAGCGGATTATTAGGGGGATATTTATTTTACTGTCAAAATTATTGCTTTAAAGTCATAATTTCATAAACTACATAAAAAGAAAACAGGCGAGAGCGTTTATATGGAAAAACGACCATCCGTATTTTACAAAATCAAATACCTACCTATTTAAGTAATAACATTTAGCTTCATAATTTCCAAAACGGTCGACTGCGAGTAATGAAGAAGAATTATTTTCTAGATTTGCTTTACTTTACGGTTCCGGTTGCCATCAAAATCAAAATCAAAGGAAAAATAAGAAGTTACCTACCTCGTACCTTACATATACATAGAAAGCAACCTTTGAAAATTTCATGTAAGTAGTTGAAGCAGCAAAGATGCGGGCTGCTAATTTCTGAGAATGTACTTTTGGCTTTAAAAACCTTAACAATGGTTAATTTAAAAGTACCTAGGTTATATTTAAAAACGTTTAATACGTACCTACCGATTTCGTAGTTTTATCGATTAATGTTAACGGAAAAGTATGTAATCCGTCATTGTATAAAATTATTAGTAACTGTGTACAATTTCTATAATAGATAGGAAATCTATGATATGTTTTGTAATATACACTTTTCCTAGGAAATCGATACATTTCCTTAATAGTGATCGGAAATGTATTACATTCTTGATGTTCTTAAGTATAGTGGGGATAGCGCTGCGAGGGGCAGCTAAACACAGTCAAGAGCATCTATCTTACTCCTATTTTTTTATGTTTACCCTAATACACTACATACCATCATAAACAAGGCATTGTGGCAAGGAAAACTTAGGATGCAAGAGCGAGCGAAGCGAGCTCGGGACTTGGGGCACCCCGACTCCGGACAGCTTAAGTTCAAAGAGGGTTGCAGGGTCTTGAGAGCAAGCGGCCCCGCCATCCTTTTTTTTTTTTCGGATCGGAATCATAAAATAACCCCCTCCACTCTGGGCAGAGCGGAGGGGAGTGTCAGACTTGTACCGACTAAAACCCATCCATGTTCCTTCTTTGCCCTTTGTGTTCCAGGGCCACGGTATCTCTTTCGGACAGTCCCGCAGCCCTGGCAGGCATCGGCCCATGCGGACCCCTACTTGGTTGCTGACATCTCTTGGAGGCGCGCGTGGATCACGAATGCGCCGTCGACACGGTGCCCGCCATCCCCTTCGTGTTACGTTACTTTAAACTTTAAACCCTGCTGACAGAAATGGGAGCCCCGCGTAGCGGGGACGTCAACTATGCCTTATTACAATATTTTGTTCTTGACGTTGATTTTATTCGTGATTTATCCTCCTAGAGTCATATCGGAATTCCATGCAATTCCTAGGAAATAGATACATTTCACAGGAAATGTGTGTATTAAAGAATTTTTTAAACATTATTTTACACATTTCCTAAGTAGGCTCGGAACTGTATATATTTCCTAGGAATTGTGTACATTTCCTAGGTTTCATACATTTCCGGTAATAAAGTTTCATACACAAATACCTAATTAATATGACGAGGGGTCTAAAATGGCCGTTTTAGCAGAATCATCGTCATCTCCTATGTTGTTTGGGGTGGGCGCAACACGTTGTTTTCTTCCATTCTCCCCTGTCATTCGTCACGCTATTGTTTACTACTTTTCCTCTTCCTCTGCCTCTCGATCCATCAACATTTATTTAAATTTCATTACTCTTTTAGTCACCTGCAATTCATCCCTCGTCATCAAATGCCCATACCAAGACAGTCGATTCCCTTTCAACTTTTCTGTTACTGGCGCAACTTTCAAACTTCCTCGAATCATAATAGGATAATAATATCAATCACGTTATAATTCTTATAATGGGTACAGACGCAGGTAATATTATGGATTATCACTATGCGACCGTCGTATATCCTATTTTTATACCCCCAGATAAGAACTAACAGGTACTTTCACTAACTACTGGCACTGGTTTGTGTATTCGTTCTTTAGAGTAGGCACCTCCTTGCTCATCATTTAGCGATTCTAATGTAATACAAATATTTCAAAGTGTCTTACCTCTTTGAAGGAATAAATCGAATAAGTCACCAACAGGAATCTGTACAGCACATTTGTGGCAGGAATTATCCTCGTGGTTAGGTGAATCGCAATCACTTGCACTCTTTGATTGTGTGTTATTAGATCTCGATAATAAATCCCACTCACCAAACATGGGAATGGGACTAGAACTAGACGTATAACATTCTAGACTTGATACAGAAGGTTCTTTACTAACTAAAAAATTTACGCAATCTAATAAATACATGTCGTTAACAGATTCAAAAGCACTCATAATGAATTCAGTAAATCAAATCAATAAAATATTTGTTATAACTTCACTGGCACGAGCCACAAGAAATGACGACAAAATCAGCAGGAGCTTATTATTCGAGTTTTTTTTTCATATACCCCCGTAATAATCGTTCTTTCTTTGGCACCGGTACCTTCATAGCACATGCATTGCGACCGTCCGGCAAAGATTGCGGCTAATATAAATAATCACCTTTACGTATTCATTCTTGCGAATTTTCTATATGTAGTTAAATAATATATTCCCTGATATTCTACCTCGTGAATTTAGTAAATCGATTAATGATTTAAAAGATGCTGTGTCACTGTCTATATGTATGTACATATAGATAGCGTCACTGCGTGTCAAAAAGCTGTAAAGTGAATGCGTCAAGCTAGCCTGCGATGCAATTCACGTCAGTTTCAGTTTGATGGTGATTGATTGTTATGCGTAACAAATATGTTTTACTATTGACAGAATAGCATCCTGAATGATGTACCAACTATACGTATTGCTAGCTGTTGCCCGCGACTTTCGTTCGCGTGAAATTATTAAAAAAGAATATTATTCCCTTTTTGAATCAGATTTTGTTAAGTAGGCACCAATTTCAAGGGTTAAAATTTTTTTGAAACAAACACTAATTCATTCTAAAATAAAAGTAGGCTAAGTTCCTTATAACATCAGCTATCTGCCAGTAAAAATCCGGTCGACATCGGTCCAACCGTTTCGGAAATTAGCCGGAACAAACACAGATAAAAATTGAAAAAAAAATGTGATTGTCGGATCCGATCATTGGTACGGACTTACGGACAATGAATCGTAAGTACCCCAGTGGTGACATCACGCGACCTACTTACAAGTCTACCCACACCACAGCGTGCTTCTACAGAGCCGTGATGTTTACAGTCAGCGTTGTAAATTTCTTCCCTTCGGGGCTAGATCTAGTCCTTATTTTGATTGCTCAGCCCTAAGTATAATGATTTAACCCCTAGCAAATTTTCTAGCACAAAACCATCGTCTAAACCATAGTCAAAACCATAGACACGTAATGGAAACGATACAAAAACTTAGCAAAAACTAAACGCACGCACTCACCTCTAATTTATCATCGAGGATTCCCCGAATGCCGTATAGTATATGTATATTTTTTATGCATTCAGTAAAAAACTGTTATTTTGATATTACAAACGGACACTTCAATTTGGATTATTTTTAAGGGTGAAATTTTTGGTCAAAATTATCTAAGAGGATTGCATTGTTGATTGTAATGATTATTTCTGTAAATACATATTTTTTGCGGTCGAAATCAGTTACAAACACAACGTAAAACTGATCATCAAATTGCAAATATCTGACGTAAGAATAAGGCTGGGTGTAGTTACAGTTTTAGGTGGAAAATCAGCATTTGTAAGGTTTCTAGTGATTTTTACACCTAAGTTAATCCTACCTATTCAATAAATTAGTAAAAAACAGAGGTACGGTATATTTCATACTAAAAAAGTTAACATTAATTAATAATTTAACAGAAAAATGTTTGACAGGTATTTGCTTATTTATTAAATAAGTACACACGGCGGCACATCAAGCTATACATTTTCAGTATAAAATGGCCTTGCTTTTCCATACAATGAGAGATCCGCATAAAGTGGATATGTCTAGTTTGACTAGCTGTCGTGTGTACCTAGGTACTAAACAATTACTACTCTGTTAATTAAATTCGAATTAAATACGGGACACTCCATTGCCCATTTCATAAATACTTTCTTAAATTGGCCGGATTTGGACCTACAATTTATTCAGATAGAGGAAGGGTTTAATTTTTGGGGTCGATAAATAAGTAATACAACGATGTACACAGTAGCTAGGTACCATAGTTATTTAATGATTTATTTCATTGTGGTAGCCTACCTACTTATCATAAATAACATAATATAATAGAAGATTCTTAAAGCTTAGTTTCTATATTTATTATTCCCCAGTTTGGTATAGTTAATTATTACTTAAATACATAATTAAACTTAAGTATATTATTATTGATCTCAGAAATGTAGTGTTTATTCTTACAAGGGAACGAGACACGCATCTGAGCAAAGAAGAGTGGGTACCCAGCGATCAAATCACTTGCCAAATAGCGTTTTATATCTGTATCTATGGCCGACTGAAACTCAGCGTTACGCTCGAATTATACCTAGAAACTTAATGTTGGGCCATGCGGTAGCTTTACATTTGTACAGCCCCGTTGAGTTGAGTTTGCACCTGGCGTCGATGGCCCGATTCCGGCAAGGTGAAAAACGCAAGCATTATGTCGCTATAATAGGCTACTAGGTACACCAGTACCGGTCTTGTCTTTGTAACTTGAATCTATGGCCAGTAAATAAGTAAGTATACAGTGCGAATCATTATAGTGTTTTTTTTTACATAGCATGATCACAAACGAGTTTCTTAATAGTTATGGGATGGGCTACAAAACCACAATCATGGTTTTTTAGCTGCAGCACGGTATCTGAGCGTCGTTTATAACTGGTAACTGCAGTCAGAAAAGTCACAATACACAGGAAGCGGGTACAGTTTTGATAGCTTTGTACTGCAACTATAATTTTGAAGTATCTCCCTCGAATGTAGGATTTGAAGTGCCTTTCAGGTCATGCATTCTTGATTCATCCCTCTGCCGTTTTTTCTGCAAGTAAATAAAGAGCTTCTTAGTTACTAGCGTTATTAGCACTAAAGCGGTACCTTTGTGTTCTTTTGTCTGTATATCTGTTTTGCGTGTACATAAATAAATAAAGCGTTCAGTAGGCTAATTCACGTAACAAAAGAAGTGCAGTTGCAGTGCAGTTGCAGTTAAGTTTCGATCAAAACAACGCTTTTCGTATTCTCTACCGCTGTCAGACACGCTCGCGTCAAGTGCGCGTCACGCGAGCGCATTATCGGCATTCTACTGTTGCGCGTCTTTGGTGCTTGTTTCGGAACGCAACATGATCGGTATTCTACTATTCGTTTGACGTCTCAAAATGACAGCTAAGAAGTTTCAATTCGATCACCGTGCAGTGTCGGTTACGCGCAATTTAAGTTCTTCGTTATTTACTTTTGTTGGCATCAAATTGTATTTTTTGAAAATGTAAGTGTTTAAAATGGATTATTGTATGTAGACAAGTTAACTATAAGTCGTTTTCAATGAAATTCTAAATGTTTTTTTTAACTTTTGAGTGAATATGAGTTTCCAACTTGGTTTGAGAATTTTATCCCTTGCTGCCGAAGTTGATGCCCGAGAACGTCGTCAAGCCATAAGAAGACAAAGATTTTCTGTGGATCTAGTCCGTATTTCAGAACGGGAATTCCAGAAAACCTATCGTCTGAGCAAAAACATGACTCGGCAATTGATAACAACATTATGAACATGTATTCAGAAGGAGAGAAGGAAAGATGGTTTGAGTGTACAGGCAAAGGTTAGTCAATCCTGTTTATCTATAGTAATTTATTAAAGCTGAAGAGTTTGTATGTTTGAACGCGCTAATCTCTACAACTACCAGTCAAATCAAAATTGGGTGAAACCGCAGGGTACAACTAGTAGTCAGATTCAACATGAAGAACAATATTTTAATAGAAAAGGATATCATTCTCTCAATGTGATGATTGTATGTAATCTATTTACCCATACTTAATCTATCTTAATCTACTTTATTTAAAAAACAAACAATACTTAGGTACTGGTACATAGGTAATAATATTATGCTTTACTGTCATAAAAAAAACTGTATCTACATTTGAAAATTATTGTTTTAGATATGTGATGCGGATCTTAACATTTTATGCATTGATCCCAGTAAACCTGGAGCAACCCATGATTCTTCAGTATGGCGTGATCACCCAACAAGCAATTACAGCCCTATCTTAACCAAAAATATGATGAAGAGGAAATATTTTTGCTCGGTGAATGTCCTTGCTTATTAATACATACTGAAAAAGTTTAATTTATTTAATTATGTTTATATTAAATATTGTGAATAATTATTTTAATACTTATTGTTCTTCCAGGTGACAGCGCTTATGCATTGAGGAAGATAATGATGACCCCAGTGTTGAATGCAATACCAGGTTCCCTTGATGTACATTATTATAAGCTGCAGGTCTCAGCCTGCGATACAGTAGAGAGATGCATTGGTGTCTTGAAAGCTCGATTCAGGTATGTATTTGAGTAAAACTAGTTTTCCCTAAGTTTCCTTTTCATAATAATTATACTGTTTTTATTATCTTTACCTCAAGAAGTCAAACCAAGTGAATGTATTGAGGCCCATGTTTTATTTTTGTATTGTTAGGTATTTGTTATAGTTTCTAAATGTTTTTGTTTCAGGTGTTTATTAGCTGCATGCATGCTTTAGAATGCCTCTGCGGTATTGCACAATATAGCAAACAAGGCATGATTACCAGTACCACAACTGACACATCAAGAGTGTGAGCAAGAAGAGAGAATGCATGTACGGCGTAGAGCTGCAGAATAGGATGTGCGTATGGAGAGCCTGAGTATTCTTGCTCAAAGCAATAGGCAGCCAAACAGTAATTTATTGGAAGGTCGGGCTGTCCAACAGGTTCTTATTAATCGCCTGAGGCTACATAGGGAATAAGGAGTCAGAATTCCACTTAAGAACCTTAATTATTTATTTTTGTATTTAAAATTATGTTAATATTCTAAGTAAGAGCTAATATAAAATCTGCTTGTTTCATTCATCATCTGAAGAAGTAAAGAAAGTGAAAATATGTATATTGTCTACGACGGCGACGTGGATTGTTGCTTGGACGCTGTCTAGTTGCCTCTTGCTCACTGAAACAAAATAAAAATATTATGTTATGGAAATCAGACTGTTATTTATTTCCTAAATAGGTACGACAAGTTACTATAATTACCTTTCAGTAAAATGTGTGATGTGTTGTGTTACTGTGGGTGTAACATCAATAATAATATCTTCATTTCTGAAAAAATAAATAACATTTATGAAAATTAACTGGTTAGTAATAGTTATTGCACAGTTAGAATGTTAACTAATACTTGACATAAATTAAAACTTACATATTAATACAAGGGATTTATTTGCACCTCATTTTGGCGTGTGCCACTCCTCCTCACAGCTTCAGTGCCTGCTTCAAGCAGAGCAGCGATTCTTTCCTCCAAAAGGGATAAAGGAGTGGGTATGCCTAGCCCTCCACCTGTACCCCTTTGATTATGCCGAATCTGCTTTACACGGTTGAGTAAGCGGCACTTATAGTCGGTATACCACTAAAAATATTACAAATCTAGTTATTAACCCAAGTATAATGTACCGATACACATAGGTACAATATTTTATTCATAATCATTTATTATTATAATATAATACGTGCTTACCTTCAAAGTATTAATCTTTTTAAGTTTTCTATTTGCACCTGTGATTTGCACTGAGTCTTGATTTTCAACTTTCGCGCCATTGGCGGGTCTCCTGTTATTTTGAGTTTTGATTTTATGGGGCAACGATAAACCATCATTCAGCCTAATTTTAGCAAAATATGTGATTGATTGTGAATCAAAGCATAATTGTTTGTTTATCTAGTAAGAAAAAGCACTAAAAACTGTACTGGGGTATTATTTTAATATTATAATAACGTCATATTCATTGAAATGTAATCGATTCTATTCGATTATTTAGTGAGTAATATTTTTTCTCTCATATGGCCACACCATAAGTAAGTTTGGTAGCGTTTGGTTGTCGTACAGTTGACGTGCAGTTCACGCGCAGCTTACGCGCAGTTCAAAGATTACAAGAATACCGTTTATCACTCAAACTTAAACTTAACCGCAACTGCACTACAACTTCATCGGCGCGTCATAAAATTACGTGAATTAGCCTTCAGGACAGGGACCCGTAGCCAGACTACACAGGCATTTTACTTGGAAATTACGAGAAATATAAATCATATTTAGCGTTTAGAGTGGCAGTTGCCGTAGATATAATCGAGGCATGAAATAAATTATACACTAATGCGTGGGGTGCGGTTGGACATAAATAAAGAGGTTTTTGAGATACGAGATATTTTTGGTGACAATTTTGTTCTTCATAGTGTCTATGAAATACAAACTTATTATAAACTACAATAAAATCTGGCCAAGTGCGTTTTGTACCAGCGCAGTGAACGGTTCCTCAGTTGGGATGAATATTACCTAAACACATGTACAGTATTCAATGGATGCGCCACAGCATCCATTTAATATAGCTAGTACTAAACACACTTAGCCAGATTTTTTTGTGGTTTTATTGAAGGAAAACAAAGCTTGCTTCGAATTACGTCCGCACTGATCACGTTGATGAATGTTTACTAAGTAGGATGTTCTATGCAGATTTACCTTTTTCCTACTTTAATTTTCTGGCCAAGTATGTAGATGCATATTGAGTTTAGGGCGGTTGGGAGAAGGAAATGATTTTGTATCTTTGCAGCTCACGGTCGGCTGGTGTACGTGTGCTAGGCATCAAAGGATTGTCATACAAGCCAATGCGAAGTGAGATCCGCTTCACAACCCGACCGCGCGGACGAGCGGAGTCGTGTGAGAATCGTCTTAGTACATAGGTATGTGTACGCACGTACCTACGTACTTAAACTCGCACAATCACATACTACTGAATACTTGTAAGTATATTGGATAAGTACCTGAGATTTGTAGACTTGATTTGTAAGTCTTGTTTTTCCAGCATAATGGTTTTCAATATCATTCAATCTTTTGCCTTCGGTCTCAGGTAAAATGAAGTAAAAAACGACAACACCAACAAAGCTGAAACAAAATTTTAATTTGATGCGGAAAAGTTTTGTAAATTGTAACAATGATTTTCATTCATCCCATATCGTATAGCTAATTAGCTACACTAACACTTGTTATGACTTGGTATACAGGGTGTAAGGGACAGCCCTCCACAGACTGACAGGGTGCAATTAGCTCCTTATTTTGAATCATATTTCACCTGATTTTTTCTCAGGATGTTTTTTTTTTCGTTACTGTTCCTTTTTTTCAATATAAAATTACATTATCTGTACGCATCAGTCGATTTATGTAAATAATACGGCTAAAATCAAAAATGCAACAATGGATGTTAAAATAATCTAACAAACGACACGTGAAATCAGCTGTTCACTTACTGCCTAGCTACAGAGTTCATCGAACTAGTCGTCATTGCGTATGAGGAAATAAAACAAATCAAATTTATTGGATTCCCATAACATACCTGAAATAATTTCTTTTACCGGTCATCTTAGTATGATATACTGAATTCACCCCATCAGTTTGTGGAGGGATGTCCCTTACACCCTGTATAGTACATTTTGATATAAGCGGGGAAACTTTGTTATTGCCTTCGAGGCGCAATTAACACCCGAGCTGCAGGTGAGGGTGTTATGGAGCCGAGAACTACAGTAACAAATCCCCACGCGTATCAAACGACGTTTTTCAATAGACTTTCAAAGAAATAAAATATTAGAATGGAAAGTATTTAATTTTTGTCAGAAATTATTAGGAAACTATGATTCAGTTTGCTTTTTTCCGCGCTTTGCTTTCGCTAGGTTGAAGAAGAAGCAAAGGTATGAAAATAAACAGCCTAATATAAAATTTAGAAAATTCAAATATTTTGGAATTTAGAACACAAATAAAAGTTAATTTGTTCATAAAAGTATATATTTGTTTTAAATAATTATGTTTATCTATGATATTCCATTTATAAACACAATTTAAATACTCAAAAAATATTTACGCCGTAAAGACGCATTCTTTGCCGAGATTTAAAAAAAAAAATAGTCATTGAACCCATTTGAACTTAGTATAAGTTTAGTTATCTGTGCAAATTTTTATTTCCGCACGTGTGCGGAAAAATAATAAAAATACACACGTGTGAAATACATTGCATGTTGAACCTAATCGTAGTGTGATAAGAACCAGTTTTCGAGAAAGCGTATGGAAAACTGACCACCAGACTCTTCAACATGTACCTACCTGCGGTAAGGTCCTACTGTATCTAAGGCCGAGGTATATCTTTATCTGTGGTGTGTACACTAATTACATAATATTTAAAACATGGGACTATATAGAGAGATAAGCAATGTTGGGTAATGTAAGGGCAATGGAGAGAGCTATGCTCGGAGTTTCCTTGCGTGATCAAATCAGAAATGAGGACATCCGCAAGAGAAC
Source organism: Noctua janthe (assembly GCA_910589295.1). Classification (NCBI taxonomy): domain Eukaryota; kingdom Metazoa; phylum Arthropoda; class Insecta; order Lepidoptera; family Noctuidae; genus Noctua; species Noctua janthe. The sequence goes on from OU342552.1 coordinate 14,186,841, forward strand.
CAAGGTTACCAAAGAAGCCCGAAGAATAGCTAAACTTAAGTGGCAGTAGGCAGGGCACACTGCTCGCAGAACGGATGGCCGATGGGGCCGAAAAGTTCTGGAGTGGCGACCGCGAACCGGAAGACGCTGTGTTGGAAGGCCTCCCACTAGGTGGACCGATGATCTGGTGAAGGTTGCAGGGATCCGCTGGATGTGTACGCACGGGACCGGTCAATGTGGCAACACTTGGGGGAGGCCTATGTCCAGCAGTGGATGTCTTTCGGCTGAAATGATGACGATGATGATGAAGCAATGTTGTATAATTTAGACGTGTTATATGCTTAAGTAGCAATAGTTTTGTAAAATGTTACTTAGTCCGGACGCACCTTTACTTTTTCAATCGTTTTGACACCAACCATGATACGCGTCTAAATCTTTATTTTTTATCTGAGTAGTGAATTTCCGGGTTCCTCGGTAAATAAAAAATATGTGATAAAGTTACCTCATAGGAGCCATAAGACCATAGGTAATGGGTGCCTTACCAAACAACGCCGTAGAAGCCGTAGGTGCCCCATATTGACAAAGTATCGACCATGCTTATGTACATCTTATTCGACAAAAACCCGAATAGGTACCCAATTGCACTTGCGACGCCTGCGCCCCCCGAACGGGTCTTCGCACTGAATACCTGAAATCGAAAACCAGAAATAAAAATAAGTCAACGAATATTGTCATCACCAGCTTGTTTAAGAAATGCTAGCGTAAAGGTCTAGAGTTACGAGTTCCTGCCTAGGCAGGCGTGCTCTTTGTGAAATTTATTCCGTCTCCTCTGCTCTCACAATGCTGAAGGAGAACATTGCGGAAGAACCAGTATAAAGGGTGTCAAAAGACCCTTAACGAAGCCGAAAGGCACTTGTTTCCCCCGTCATCGCGATAATTTTTTTGTTCTGAACCATACCTGGGAACCGTCTAGTTACGGAGATATTTGTGGTCAAAGTTCCAATTTCTTGACAAGTTTTTTTTTTAATAGTAGTTTTTAAGGTTATAAATTATTGACTTTAATTATCTCAATGACCTGTTTACTATTCAAAGCATCCATCAGCACAATGTTTTGAGTGCGTTTCATTGAGTTTTACCGTAAAACGTGATTTTTCACCCCAAAAAAAAGTCGTTTCCCAGCAATAATTTTTGCGTAGGGTTACTTCGTTTGATGTACAGAATACTTGGTTGAAGGCTTCGTGAAGAGTCCGTATACACCCCGTATAAGCCCTAGTACCCATGTGATGTGTCATTGTTATTCACCGCACTGGGGCTGGCATTCTCGCGAATCGTAGCATATTTTGGTAAAATTACTACCTAAGTATGCCATGCTAATTAAATGAAATTTAACCTCGCCGATGAGAATCCATGGCAGCAATCTCAATCCGGTGTGTGCTACCAGAGCTAACAGCATCAACAGGGTCATCGGCATCCAAGAGTACGGGTTCCGCTGGAAAAACATAAATCGTGATAAATTCATATCTAAAGAAGACAAGCTGAGCACAAATTCTGTGAAAGATGCCGATAGCTCTGCTATACTATGTAAGTATGGAACTGGTTTGGAACTCCTGATACGATTCCGAAAATGCTTTCACTAATGGAATGCTCCGTTATACCCGTGTGTGTTATCCCGTGTGGCTATATTTAAAACGTTCTCACTGGGAAACAAGATTCATTCATTCACAAGATTCATTAAATATCGAAGCAAAGTTAATAAAATTAATATGCGGGCACCGCGCAAGCTTCTTCTACCGAATGATAAACGAATCACTAAAATCGGACCAGTAATCACGGAGAAATCGGTGTACTTACATAAAAAAACGATGCTGGTCGAATACACGTCCTTTTTTAGCAGTCGGTTTGTTTATTTTATTTGCCTGGTATGTCCCACTGCTGGGCAAAGGCCTCCCCCATATCCTTCCAGGTACTCTTCTCCTGCGCCACCTCGAACCAGCCCTTGTGATACGCGTCCAAATCATCTCGCCACCGTATTTTGGGCCGGCCTCGGCGGCGCTGTCCATCTTCAGGCACCCAACGTGTTGAAGTCGGTTAACAAACATTAAACGTCACTAGCAAAAAAAGTTATTCTTGGCCTTTACCTGATTGCGGCAAAGGCAAAAGGAAGGCTTGAGACTGTAGCAGTCTGTATACGAGTATGTTTGTAACATTTTTATGTGTCACCGTAGCGTTCGCTAATGAACAGTGTGCGGGGTGACAGGTGACATAGTAAGGCTACATTTTTTTAACCTTTGTCACCAGAACATGACTTTTGACAAACCGACCGGTCCGGACAGCGGACTGCTGTAGGTGAACACCGGACATTGACCGATATTTCAGTAACTGTGTCCGATTCGCTATCCACTCCATTTGGTCGCATCTTACCGACTCTAGCTAGCAAAGAGCCTACTTATACTTACTGATTTTTTCTTCAAAGTCTTACCGTTTCCTCGAATATATCTTCTGACGTAGCATTCATGGCAGTCAAAGTATCATTCGTTACTTCCATATTTTCAGCAAAACCGTTCTGCAAACGTATTAAAAAAACAAGTTAAGTTTAGAACTATACAGGAGAAACAAAAGAGAAACTTGAATTTAGATTGTAGACCAAAATTACACCACACAAGTACCTAGTTACCTACTGGTACTTGTGTGGTGTTGGTTCTTAAGTTAGTTGTGTTTTTAAACAAAACTGCATTTATCAGAAATGATACGGGGCGGATTAGGATTTGGCATTGTTAATTCTATCAAAATGTTAATCTATTCTTTCATAATATTTTTTTATGCTGTATACTAACCGTTTTGATATAAATGTCGTAACTTGCAACAAGGATGCAGCAGACTCCAGCTCCGCCGGTGGAGAAGAGAGTTAGGGGTCGCTTGCCAGTGTAATGTACCAGTAAGACACATGTACCGGCACCAACTATCTGGAGCACGCCTAGAAGTAACGTTGCATAGTACTTGTCGATAGGCGCCTTCAACATTTGGAATATAGACACTGCGTAAGTCTGCAAACAAAAATATTTGGATAGGAAATGGTACTTTGTTTATTAAAATTAATAACAGCCACACAGGTCGATCTTCAAGGCAAAGCAGCAGTGCTTGCCGAGGTCAGCCCGTGGATGGGAGACCCCTAGTTATTTAAAGGGTCCCCTCCGTATCTCGGAAAGCACGTTAAGCCGTTAGTCCCGGCTGTCATTTGGAGATTCGACAGTCGTTACGTCGAGTAGTCAAAAGCCTGAAAGTCTGCCAACCACTCTTACAAAAGGGTACCGTTAAACTAAAGGCTGGTTGGTCGGACTGAAAGCCGACGTCAACGTCAAACGTGGGAACAGGCTAGCCAGATGATGATGATTCAAATCAGGGACAAAAGTCAAGGGTGAACATAATGCCAATAGGCATTTTTACTAGTCAACCAGGTACTAGGTGATGCAGTGACAAATAGTGGAAGGTCGCTTATTAGGTCGAATATTAAGGATTTAGCAATATAAATAGGTACACATTTATTTACCTGTAAGGTTGTCATGCCACTAAAGTTTCCCACGAAGAAACTGAAAGCTACCAAGAAGAATGGCAACATGAAACTTTTTCTCATGTAATACGACATTTGTTCGGACAATGTCTCATCAACTTCAACTAGATCTGAAACAAAAACGTAACTTTAAACTGATTATATCAGTAAGATAAATTTTATAGTACTTAGAAATAGTAGGTCAATATTATTTACCTTTCTTCTGCCTTTTAAATAGGGATTGTATGTCTCGGAGTTCATTTTCCACAGCACCAGGGGTGGTCCAACCACGCAACCATTGCAAGCTCTGAAATTAAATAAACATGGATGTTCTTGACGCTAGGTAGAACACGAACAAGAAAATTTTCGAAAATTTACTTCGAGATGTGAGAGAAGGAGCTGATGGTTAAATGATAACAGCCGCACGGGAAGATCAGCAGTGTTTGAAACTACCTGAACTACCCATCCGTGCAAACAAAAAAGTTGTTGATTTTTTGTTTAACAAAACAACAACTGACTGAGCTAAAGAAATAAAATCATCAAAGCGACTAATCTTTTTTCTGAACTTCTCATGAATCTATCTACTCTATTGCATAAACATAAAAACATAACATCACGCCTGTAATCTCCAAAAGGTTAGGCAGCGGTGTAGCTATAGTACACCCATATTTCTCCACTTATTCACAGACTCCGTGGCGGCTACTGAGAAATCCCTGATGGAAAACCTCAATAACACTATGACCGACCGGGGAATCGAACCCAAGACTTCTTGCTTAGCAGTCGTGCTTACGACTACTAAACCATGGCCACGAGGCAGCCTGTACTCTATTGGTTTGCTACATTCATTTAGCAATACATAGTCATTATCAGTTTAGTTTTACGAAAGAGTCGGTTTGTTCGTACCTACCTTCCTAGCATCATCGTGGCGTTTCTTCGACACCAGCCAATGTGGAGACTCGGGCACGAAGCACAGGGCAATTACCCCTAGTATCTTCAAACAAAAGTAAAGGTATGATAGATGTTTGGTTGTAGTAATAAGTCCCCGAAACTATTCACCAATGCATTGGAGGCACTCTTTAAGTTACTGGACTGGCGTTCAACGTAAGACTCGGAGACCGTGTCGCTGACGACATGGCAGCTAACGGTTTAACACAGAACATATATCATAGAGGTGTACAGTCACGAGCACCAATACACTTTCCTAAATTTAAATACGATTTTCGCGAGAAATAATGATTGTAACTTGAAGATAAGATCTTTTTCAAAAAAATATGAGTTTCAAAATACTATTAGTTAGTTATTAAGTTCGTAACAACATGCAATTTTAATCAGAACAGTAGGAGGAAAAACACTTTTAAAAGTTGTTAAGTGTTTACATATTGGTGCTTGTGACTGTACAGGGTAGAAGGGAACGACCCACAATTATTCAGTAGGTACACCACCTGAACACATGCAACATAGAACAGGTGATTAGTTTTTATTTACAATAATCACGTGTCCTTTAGCTTTAGACAATCATACTAATTGTTAGTGTAGTTATCTATTGAAACTACTAAATAAGTCAATTTGAAAGTGTTGAAGGTAGGTATTTCGTACGTATGCCATTACTTTGTTGGATACAATACACTAACGCACGTGGACGTAACAAGCTGTAGGTAAATGAGATAAAAAATAAAGCAATCTTAATTAGTTTATAATGAACAGTCAATTCTTTGAACAAACCGTAAATGCGATGTTGACTAACGCTACAGTCCTCCAATACATGAATATTCCGAAGAGGAACTGCGTAAACACTCCCAGTATGATGCAGAGAGAGCTGGTGGCAGTGAGAGCTCCTCGGAGATGCGGCTGCGTGATCTCTGCCACGTATGTCAGTACCTGGAATGAGCAGGCAGAAAGTCAGTACACATACATACGTAAACTCACATATTGTTCCCATGTGAGTAGGCAGACACCCAGGCGCGGTCCCAGCCTAAGTCTTTGGGGGGGGGGTCACAAATTCACAAGGGGCCATAGCCAGGAATTTGGTTGGGGAGCGGGGGGGGGGGGGGTGTTAAACTATTCTCAACAACATTTGAAAAACGATCTGATATCAACCATCTCTGGATTTATAATAAACAAAACAATCAATTATTTTCTGGGAGGGTGCACCTTTAGCTTTCAGAAATTGTGTCAGTTTACAAAGATATACTTTAAAAGAACGGAGAATGTCAGAGCGAGCAAAGCGAGCTCGAAAATTTTTGCACCCTTCCTCGGATAAATTAAGTTCTTTTTGTTCATTTATACAGGAATGAGTATAGGAGGAACTCTGTCAACTTGTGCAGAATTCAAAAGTACAGGATGTATTAGCGAGTGAAGCGAGCTGGTAAAGTTTGGCACCACTTCTTTTTTAATTTATACAGAAATGCAGATACTCTGTTAACTTTTTAAGAATTGAAACAGTATAGGATGTATTGGCGAGCGAAGCAAGCGAGAAAATTTTTGCATTCCGCCTCGGATAGGTTGATTTCTTAATAGTTGTCGAAGATTTCGGGGGCTTGTATCATAACGCCCCTCCTGCCTACGGCCCTGCCCCTGAGATAGTAAGATTTTTCAAGTTTTAAGATGAAGAATACGCAAAGCGAGCGAAGCGAGCCGGACCTCTTTTTGTTTTATTTAAATCTATGAGTTCAGAAACATGATCACGGTCAACCTAGGCCATGACCCCTCCTCCTGGATCCGCTCTTGATACTAATAGAATGCAAGAGCGAGAGAAGAGAGCTCAAAATTGAAGTAGCCCATCTCCGCTCCGTGTATTAGGTTCTATTTGTTCATTCATACAGAGATGAGACTAAAACTAAATCAGATGCATTAGCGAGTGAACCGCGCTCGAAAATTTTAGAATTCTGCCTCGAAAAAGGTTAATTTCTCTTGTTGAATGATTAAGCAGGAAATTAGGTAATAATTTATATCCCTAAAAAGCTATTTTAAGAAGGTTTATCAATTTGGCGTGTATGTTTTTGGGGGAGTCATGACCCCCCCCCCCCCCCCCCTGGGACTGCGCCTGCAGACACCACAGAACGCCGCCTGCTACGATCCTTACAAACTTCTTTCGCCGCTGTTTAAGCGGATCAATCATTTTGAAGTTATACCGAAATAGGGGAGGAGCTCGTGGCTAAATACAGCCGCTCGGATCGATCTTTAGGTTAAGTCGCGCTTGCCTAGGTTGGTCTGTGGATGGGTGACCCATTACATATCGAGTTTCCTCCGTGCCTCGGAAAGCACGTTAAGCCGTTGGTCCCGGGTGTCATTTGTAGATCTTTGACAGTCGATAGGTAGTCAGTGGCCCAAAAAGTCTGACAACCAGTCTTACCAAGGGGTATCGTATTACCCAGTACTAATTGGGTTGTGGAGGTCAGATAGGCAGTCGCTCCACTTAAAATACTGGTATTCAGCTGCATCCGGTTAGACTGGAAGCCGACCCCAACATAGTTGGGAAAAGGCTAGGCAGATGATGACCGAAATACAGTACATAGGTACTATACATATGGTTAGAAAACAGGTGACAGTTGAGATGACGTGAAAGAAGTACCTAGCTATGGAAGAAGACATGTTGCGGCGACACCAATTAAATTGGGATAAGGACAGGAGATGGTGACGATATCTTTACATACACCTACCTACATACTTAACAATATTTATTATCATGTAAAATGATAAAGTGTATTACAATGTTCCCAATAAGTAATAATAAATTTATTCCAAGCTCATTAATTAAGTTAGCGGCACATTTAAGATGTTTACTCTTTTATTGGAAATAAAAGAATTGTAAAAGAATAGGGCTGAGTTAAAATATGATTGTTTACATTAAGTAATTAACAATAACAAACTTGCAACGTACCTATTGGTAAATAGAAAATGCATCGGGTTGTTGTTGTTTGCAAACAGTATATTATGTGGGTTAAGTTAACTCACGGGTGCTTCTAGTAAACCTCCAGCTAATCCGGTTAAGAACAGGGCTCCGTACAAGTGTCCCGTAGTTGTCGAAAAGTGGAAAATCAGCCAGGCTATGAAGAAAGGCACGTTAACCAACTGCATTGCCCTCCGACGACCTATTGGAGATGTCACTATCCCTGATAGGGCACATCCTACAGGCACTATAATTAGGTTAATTGAACCTGTAGAAGACAAAACAAAAAAAAAACATAAATATTCTATTTGATTTTGGCACATAATTTGTTGTATATTGTAAGATATATTTTAAATTCTTTGATATGCTTGTGCCACGTTTTTTTCGCCTTTTGAATGTCTTTTCAAATAAATGAACTACATAAAATATGCACCTATGTATATCATGACGTAACATTGTCTCGTACAAAGGCTTTGCAAGGTTATGAACTGAGAGATCAAATAATAACCGGATGGCGGATGATACTGCCAGGTATGTTTGAAATAAAACCTAAGCAAGTATAATCAAAACACAGTCCCATAGCGCAAATAAACTTGATAAATAAATTTAGGTCTGGATACTTTAAAAACTAGATTATTCAGAAAACATAAAGCGTAAACAGAAAAGTAATGAAAAACAAAAGCCTTGGCATGACAAACATATTATTAAAAAAATGTCGTGAATAGGAGAATGATGTCAACGTTCTTGCACAGGTAATTAGTGAAGAGTATTCATATGTTAATGCATATTACAAAAACCCTACTTACTGATCCATGAAATCTCTGATTTGTTTAAATGTAGTATTTCGCCATCTTTTGGGTTTTGAACAGCTGGCATTAGAATAGTAGAGAACCCAAGTGTCATTCCATATCCTGAAACATTTGGTGAGATTTAGTAAGGAATTCCGTGGGGAATTGAAACTTCCAACTTTTTGACAAGTTTTTTTTTTTAAATACACGTTTTTATTGTAAGATTTTTACTTTAAAACCTCCACGATCCCCGTACTATTCAATCCAGCCATCAGCACAATGTTTTACATTGAGTCCTACCGTAAATAGTGATTTTTCACCCCAAAAAAAAAGTCGTTTTTCAGCAATAATTTTTGCGTATAGTTACTTAGTTTGATGTACAGAATGCTGGGTTGACGGCTACATGAAGGGTCCGTTTACACCCCCTGTAGTCCTGCCTTCAAAAAGGCAAGAATAATTTCGACTGTACTTATACATATGGTAATTCATCCAGATGGTCCAGTGTGGGAAATCTGGCACTATAAAAAACTAACATCCAAAATCCTAAGAATCAAGACAAAATCCTAAGACGACCCCGAAAAAGTCAAGATCGCAATAAACGTATAGAAGCAGGTGTACTCACCTAATAGAAGCAGGTTTTTTGCGCTGACAGCCAGAAACTGAGGTAAAGCAGTCCAGAAATCTTTCTTGTATTTGTACTCGTCACCGATCTTATGTTCACCATCGGCATATACCATGGTTTTTTCACCCGACATCTGAAGCAAACGTAAATTTATTTAGATCGCATTTATTTGTAAATACAAACTCCAGACAAAAGAAAAGATAAGATGAGAATTCATGTCAATAAAGAGATAATTGAGACTTGTTCTTTGTTGCTTATCACAACAGGGTTTGAATCTTCATTCATTTGCGTTTACATGATTAACATGTATTTTGGCTTTTTTTTTTTTTTTTTTTTCCGGATGGGAAGTCATCAAATGACCCCCCCCACTCTGGGCGGAGCGGAAGGGAGTGTCAGACTTGTACTGACTAAAACCCATCCATGTTCCTTCTTTGCCCTTTGTGTTCCAGGGCCACGGTATCTCTTTCGAACAGTCCCGCAGCCCTGGCAGGCATCGGCCCTTGCGGACCCCTACTTATTTGCTGACATCTCTTTGAGGCGCACGTGGAACACGAACGCGCCGTCGACACGGCCTGTCGTCATAAGACGGCCGGACGGCGAGCTGGCCCATAACTCACCGTCCACAGGCACGCGCCTACGGTGGCCGGGAGCCACCACGTGACCCCCGACGCCCAGGGCGTCTCCCGCGGCGACTGGGACGTGAGGTTCTTTCCCTCTCACGTCCCGCCACCTCCTTCACTAGCATGACTGCTTCGGAGAAGGAGGTGACGGCTTCCCATTCCCTCTCGCTCCGGACCATGGCTTGGACCAAGGCCGGACGCGAGAGATCGCCGCCGCCAATCGCCGCTACGAGGACACGGCGGTGCTCCGCCCAAGCGGGGCAGACCTCCACGGTGTGCTCCACCGTGTCCTCCGGACGATCCTCGCAGTGGAAACACCCGGGCGTTTCCTCCCGCCCGATTCGGTGCAGGAACCTCCCGAAACAACCGTGTCCGGTGAGGACCTGCGTCAGGCGGTAGGTGAGGGCGCCGTGGCGCCTCTCTAGCCACTCCTCAAAGAGGGGACTTATCGCCACTATGGTGGCGTGCCCTGCACGGGGTTGCGACAGTCGCTCTCTCCATGTCGCCATGAGATCACGCCGGAGGTCTGTCCGCTGAGCAGCAATTTGCCGCGGCAGCGGAGTTTCCTCCCGACGTAGTGCCTCCGCGCGCCATTCGTGCAGGCGTGCGAGGACTATCGCCTCCAGATCCCATGGCGGCAATCCGGCAAGGAGGCTAGCCGCTTCGCCGGAGATCGTGCGGTACCCCCGGATTAGCCTTATGGCTATTACTTTTTGGGGCGCGTTCAGGTAGTGGGCGGCTTGCCGCCTCAAAGAACGCGCCCACACCGGGGCCCCGTAAAGGGCCATGGACCGCACGACCCCTGCGTATAGCCTCCGGCAGGAGGCGTTTGGACCCCTCAGGTTGGGCAAGAGCCGCTTGAAGGCAGCCCCTGTCCGTTCCAGTTTGGGAGCCAAACGTCGGAAGTGCTCCACGAAGTTCCACCGGCTGTCGAGGACGAGTCCTAGGTACTTCAACGTCGACCCGACGCCGATGGAAACCCCTCCTGCCGTCAGTAGGGATCCCGACGGTGGCGCATTCCGAGGCCCATGAAAACACATGGCCTCGGACTTGTGCAGTGCCACCTCGAGACCCAATTGCCGGATCCTCTCCACGACTATCGCAACCCCGCGTGTCATGTTTTCGGCCGCCGCCTCGTGTGACCTCCCTTGTGCCAGTACCAGCGTGTCGTCAGCGTAACAAACTACACTGACGCCGGTAGGGAGGTCGGCGCGCAGCACCCAGTCGTAACCGATGTTCCACAAGGCCGGCCCCAGAACCGATCCCTGTGGAACACCGCACGACATCTCTCGCCGGTTCCATTCTCCGCTCCGACCGGGGTAGATGACGGCCCTATCCGTCAGGTAGTCCCCGACCACACGACGAAGGTAGGTCGGCACCCGGTGATACCGGAGTACCTCCCTAATGCAGCTCCAGGGCATGGAGTTGAAGGCGTTGGCGATGTCAAGAGACACCGCCAAGACAACCCCGCCCCTGGACACCGTGTCCCCCGTCGTGAGGGCTCTCACGCGCATGATGGCGTCCACCGTCGAGCGCCCCTTGCGGAAACCAAACTGGTGTTCCGCAAGATCCGGTCCCATCCCCGCAAGGTGCCCGGCGAGGCATGTATTTTGGCTCATTTAAACATTTTCCTTCCTTGGTGGCGGATCTCTAGCGCTAAGCGCAATCGGTTCTACCTACATTGTACGATAAGGTAAGAATTTGCGATTTGAACTTGGCAATAATTAAACAAACCTAGTAGGTACAACTTTATTTTCGCATTTCGCGAGAGTGGAGAAAGTGAATAATCTAAGAGGGTTTGTGATTGGTCAATTTCTCTTACGTCTCCGTTTTAATGGAGAATCGCCCTGTCACGGTTAATTTAACCTATTCAAAAATTGCATGGTCATCTAGATTTTTTGATACCTAGCTCAAAATGTCACAGCGATATTTAATAGTTGTTGCAATATGTTTATTCTCGGTCGTTTATGGAGCGATGCACGGTTTGCTTCTACTCTACCGGCCGATCGACGTCAGTAACGACTGCGCGTTCTCGGGACATCTGCGCTACGACCTATCGTTCGGCATGGGGATGTCAGACACCATCACCTTGGTATGTCAAATCTTTAACTTTCAAGGTAGGTATTCTAATTATTACTACAAAATCATGGAATCATGTAGGTACGTGAGCACATAACTCTTGAGAAAGGTAACTATTTCCTTGTTTGTTTACGTTTTATGGGCATTTCAGTCTACGCTATAATACGAGGGTAAATCAAAAAGTTTTTGGATACAAAATATTTAAAAAAATGCAAAAAATGAAACAAAACTATTTTATTTTTTTACATAATCTCCTTCTAATGCAATGTATTGATTAACGAGTTTCTAACTTTCTTTTTCCTTGCGAAAAAAAATCTTTTTCTTGACTCTCAAAAATCTCCTTTACGGCAGCCATAACCGCGTCGTTGTCGTGACATTTAGTTCCACGAATATGCTCTTTTAATTGTGAAAATCACTAGGGGCTAAGTCTGGAGAATATGGTGGGTGGTCAAGGACATTGAAGCCAGCACAGCGGATTGCGTTGACCGCAACTTCCGATCGATGAGCAGGAGCGTTATCGGAAAGAAGCAACACGCCTAACGATAGTTTTCCACGACGTTTTTCTTTAATTGCTTCATACACTTTCGGAATTAAATTTGAATAATAGGGTCGAGTAATCGTCTGGCTTTTTGGCAGTTCTCTGATATACATACCGCAATATAAACTAATTTATAATCAGCTGTCCCATACAGCCGATTTAAAAAAAACATACTCTTTAACTTTATTAATAATGAATTTATAAAAGTATGTCCATTCAAGTAATACGATCGCCTAAATAATGATGTGATCCAGCTAATCATCATAAATTATTAGCTGCATTCAATTTACGATAATCACGATAAGTTAGAAGGCAGTATGTGAAAGTCATTTGTTTGTCGCATCATTAATCGTTCGTTTTCCACTAAAATCATTTACAATTAAGATGTAGATAAGGGCAATTAAAATTGTTATTTACTGATATGTATAGACGGTGGCGAATGAACAAATTCAATGACAAAACTTAGTACAAAGGACTAACATGTTGTATTATTGTTGTCCGTCAAAATAATTATGGTATCATGCAGTGGCGAAGGTTCCACACAACTCGATTCCTACCGGGTTCCCTTTGAAAAATGGCACAGTCAGTATTCTATAGACAAATAATATGATCTCATTAAAGATATGTACTCCGGCTTGCCTCTTACAAAAATTGACCCTTCGCTACTGGCATCATGTCATATCGTTGTCTTTGGTCTAGTGGTCGCAAGCGCGACTTCAAAGGTCGGGCAGAGTGCAATTGGATTTTCCATCAGAAACGTAGTACCACGGAGTTTGGATTTGCGGCCGGTTGATGGCCATAGGCTCGCCCCCTATTACATGAGACACAAACATAACCAGCGAAATGTGAGTTACACCTCCGCCAAAGCCTTCGGCGATTACTTCTTCCCTGAGAAAAATACCAACCAAACCATCGCGGCAACGGAACCTTTATTTTAGCTTGGCGATATATTATAATACATAACTTCAATCGTATAGTCGTCGTGCTACGTGTTCTAAGAAATAAAAGGCAACGATCTATCTTTTCATATTGTTATGCAAAAGGTCAGGTTAGTTGTCATGCCAGTGTTTGGTTCAAATCGACTATTTTATTCGTTCTTATTAGCGCAATGTCATCTACATTTTACCAGATGCATAATGTTATAAGAACTGTTTTTATCGCAAAGATAAAAATCATAATAATAAAATAAAAAAATTGTCGGTGGAGCCGTAGTGGGTAGCAGTGTTTTTTGATAATTAAATCAGCCTTCTAAGTACAATGATACGAGGTGCCGGCGGCCTGAAAAAGCTACTTTAGCAGAATCTTGACAGGATAATATTTATGAATCTTCCGTAAAATGGTCGCAGACGCAGTTAATATTATGCATACCGGTTACCGGTTCTGGTTTCGGTTCCTTTGTGACACAATTTACGAATTGTAACGTGGTTCTCTTTATTTTTTGAATAGATAAGTGGTAAGTTCGTATTCAGGAAGAACTAACGTCCTATTTCCTAAAATGAATATTAAAAACATACAGAAACACCGAATAAAAGGACTCCGTACAAATATCTAAACTATGAAACAAGACAATAAAACAAAACGACTTCTACATAATACGACATAAAATATAAATATACCAAAAATAAATACACCGTGACTTTTTAGTCGTCTTACAACGGCAGCCCACTTCATGTATCCAATGAATACTAAACATTCATAAAAAAAGGTATTTATGAGATTTTAATAGTTTAAAATAAAAATATTATTCAGTATTATGACGCATGACGTAGTTAAAACACCCTGTTGTGAACGATGATCTACTGGACTCGAGTGCTGGGTAGGTATAATGTTCTCCCGTTTGACACGTAAACATCATTAACAGGATGTTTCATAATTTTATTCTAATTTTTTATTATTATTTTTCCTTGTACCTGTAATTGTTATTGTAGAAAAAAAAGAAATTGCGCCTAGAGCTATTTTATGTCGAGTACATTTAGTGGACGACCTTTATAAGACGACTAAAAAGTCACGGTGTATAAATGTATGTATGGAGCTCGTGGCTAAATAATAACAGCCGCTCGGGTCGATCTTTAGGTTAAGCCGTGCTTGCCTAGGTTGGTCTGTGGATGGGTGACCGCCCATTAGATACCGAGTTTCCTCCGTGCCTCGGAAAGTACGTGAAACCGTTGGTCCCGTCTGTCATTTGTAGATCTTTGACAGTCGTTAGGTAGTCAGTGGCCCAAAAAGTCTGACAACCAGCCTTACCAAGGGGTATCGTATTACCCAGTACTAACTGGGTTGTGGAGGTCAGATAGGCATTTAAAATACTGGTATTCAGCTGCATCCGGTTAGAGTGGAAGCCGACGCCAATATAGTTGGAAAAAGGCTAGGCAGTATAAATGTATGTATTGGTATTAATAGTTCATAAAATTCTAACATAAAATATCCAAATAAAGCATAATAAGCTCAACGTGCTGTGCTGGCATTGCCGCTGCGGCTGCAGAAACCTCAAGCAGCGAAAATATTGAAACCTTTGTGGAAACTATATTTTCGAGCCGTTTGGGGTTGAAACTCTGGGGCCTTGGGGTCCGAGTGCTCATGGCCTGTTTAAGGAAATTTCGAAACGCCTAGTTGACGCTCCCCGTGACCTGGGCTGGCTGTTACTTTGGCCAGAGGCTAAGTGTTGCCATACAACGTGGCAATGCCGCCAGTCTCTTGGGCATATTACCATCTGACAGCGTTCAGGAGTACTTTTTCGATGCCCTTTTTATAGTTTGTTGTTAGTTTATTTAATAGTTTTTAATTAATAATGTATATAGCTGGTTTACCATAATAAAGCATACAATACTTTAAGGAAATGGTAGGAATGCGAAGAGTATTTTTTTGAGGAACTCATTGATACCGTAAAAGTTCCCTTTAATTTACTATTTCTGTAAGGTAAAACAAAATTTGCGATCAACTATATGATGCGCTCTAGAGATGAAAATAACTCTGATTCAAAGCACTTTGCTATG
The DNA here is from genome assembly GCA_910589295.1 of Noctua janthe. Lineage (NCBI taxonomy): Eukaryota > Metazoa > Arthropoda > Insecta > Lepidoptera > Noctuidae > Noctua > Noctua janthe. The sequence goes on from OU342552.1 coordinate 14,201,896, forward strand.
ACCCCGACTGGTTCAAACCTCTTTGCTTTTTACTGTTTTTTTTTCATCTCCAAGAAATCCGTTATTATGTCATTTTAACCATATTCCAACAGCTGTTTACAAATTCGCAAAACTATCAAAAACACAATTAGCATGATAATTTACAATAAACCATTTTGTTTACAGGTATTTCGTACAGTAAATGAGATAGACTACGCATGCAACATTGAAATAGTAACTCAGCACGATCTGAACGTGTTCCTAGTGGTGGTCATAAAGTTTCCCACAAGCATTTCCAGGAACTGCCGTGCGAACGGAGACGCCTTCAGTGTGTTAAAGAAAAACAAATGCATCCGTCTATGTGATTTGCTTGGATCTCGAGACATGCTTTCACCGTACTTCGTCATGACAGTCAGAGGAAGAATTCGTTTTAGATTTTTGAGCAATAGCAGTATCAACAATGACATAGACGTAAGCCAACTCATTTTGTGACAACTAAAGCCTAATGCCTAATGTCTAATGTCTTAACAACACTAAAGGTCACAGCACACATATCAACTCGGAAAGGGATCGGCACCGTATCGCCTTTCGCCTCGTCGTCAAACAGGTGTCAACCTAACGTAAGCAAGCGGATCAGCAGCTCCGATACGTCGACTCGGCTACGGCTAGGCGACGCCGCACTAACGGCTCGCCGACGCCGCAGTTACGACTGGAAGTTGCTCTGTGAATGACAGCACGTGTGGCAACAGTAGTGTGCGTAAGGGTGGACAAAGAGCAAGTTCGGGTACGGAGAGACGTAAGCGCGGGGACGACGAGCTGTAAGCGAGTTGACCACACACCGCACCGCGGATCGTGAGGTTGTCCCGAAGCGAGGTGAATACGTTACGATTCCGATTAGTGTGCGTTGCAATAGGGAGTTTCATACAAAGAATACTGAACGGCTCGACTGATACGGTGACGAGTTGATATGTGTGCTAGGTGACCTTAAGTGTGTCTAGCCTTTTCCCAACTATGTTGGGGTCGGCTTCCATCTGAACTCCACAACCCAGTAACTGGGTAATTCGTACGATACCCCTTTGGTACGACTGGTTGTCAGACTCCCGGGCCACTGACTACCTGTAACTGTCAAAGATCTACAAATGACAGCGGTTTAGCGAGCTTTGCGAGGCACAGAGGAAACTGGGTATGTAATGAATGGTCACGCATCCACGGAACGACCTTGTCAAGCGCGGTTTAACCTTGAAGATCGACCCGTGCGGCTTTTGTTATTTAAACACGAGCTGCACCAACACTAAAGGACAATTAAAATAACATCACGCGTGTAATCCGCGAAGGGTAAGGGAGATGTTTACCTAACAGTATAGGTACGAGTACATCAACATTTCGCCAATTATATATATGAAACGGATGTACACAAACACACGAAATAAATATCACGACGACAAAAGTATCACGTAGGTGTACTCCTTCACTTACAGGAGACCACAGCATGCATAATAAAATGTATAACTAAGCTAACAAAGATATACATATAATAGTAGTGTTTAAAAATTTAAGTCAAAACATATTAAGGTAATAAAATTAAATTGGAAAAATAATATAAATATTTAAGTCGGATGTAACGGGCACAAGCCTATGCCATCAACCGGGCACAATTCCAGCCTCCGTGGCTACTACTTAGAAATTCCTGACTAAGATTCGAAGTGGGTGTATTCTATTTTGACAATTCATACATGACATAGCGCAGTAGCACTGCTGCTGAGCTCTTGCTCAGTTCCTAAGTTCGATTCCACGGTTGAGCAAAGCGTTATTAGAGTGTAACCTACAATCAGTTATTTCTCAGTAAAAACTAGGAGATTCGATTTTTTACTGGTTGAATAGGCTCGTCAATTTTTCCAAGGGATTGAAACGTAACTGTCAAACTGTAGTAGACCCCTACGGGTACACCTCTGTCTAACCCTTCAGGGAGTACAGGCCTGATGGTAAATTATACAACTACATAATTATTAAAGTAACCGTAAAAATGAACACACTCGCAGTCAGCTGTTAGTTGGTTTGATTTGAGAGTCAGAATCCTTGTTTTCAGGGTCGGACTGGCCATATAGTCAGGGTGGCGTTTGCCAGCCGGGCCCCAGCCTGTACGGCCCCCCCACGGGCCTGGCTTCCGGGGTTTTCCGGAAGCCAGGCGGTAGGTAGCATAGCCCGCGGCTCAGAATTTTTAAAAGTTTTTAAAACGTATTATGCCTGATACCACAGAATTAGTAAGTACGTAACTAATTGTAGCGTATAGTAGAATCACTCTCAAACTAAAATATTTTTAAGGCTAAAAATGAGCCTCTGAGTACTCGTCCTACCGCTACAATGTTACAAATTTTCTTAAAACCAACGCGCAGTTCTTTCTTTGAACCCTGCAAAAAACTTTTATCATATAGGCTCGTTTTTTCCGCCTGTGGATTGGCACTCCTATGCGATTTTCACGTGATCTACCGATAGACAGAGGCTTAAATGCATTGATCTTATTTACGTGTGTGTATTATGAGCTATGAGCGAACTACAAATAATGTCGTGCGTTTTAGTAGCCCTGATTGCTCTGAGTTAAGGTTTCAATTTCCTTGAATTAAGGATTGTATTAATTTGTCATGATACTCTGTTTCTAATTTAAGTTATTTAAAAGATTTTTCCGTCAAAATTTAACACCTATTTTTTATGACGGAAATCGATTCAGAAGCCGATTCTGAACCAACTACTTTCAGGAATTGCGTTTATTCTGTTACGCGTTGTATATCTTTTATAATTATTAATTTGTATATTTCATTATTTTCCGATTTTATCCCATCTACCATTATCCAGTCTCGGGCCCCGGGCTTGGGGAAGCCACGCGGGCCCGGGCCCTTTCGGCCCAGTCCGACCCTGTCTGTTTTTACTGTGAATATTATGAGGACATGGTAAAGAGTGTTAAATAGGAGCAACACTGGTAATTTATATCTGATCTGAGAGAAAAACAGTACATTTTGATTTAAGTGGGGAAATTATGTTATTGCATTCGAAGCGGAATTCACACAACCGAGCCGCAGACGAGGTTGTTATGGAACCGAAAACTGCAGTAACAAATCCCCACGCGTATCAAACGACGTTTATCAATACACTTTCGAAGAAATAAAATATTAGAACGGAAAGTATTTAATTTTTGTCAGAAGTTATTAGGAACTATGATTTAGTTTGCTTTCCGCGCTTTGCTTTTGCTAGGTTGAAGAAGAAGCAATGATGCCGCTAAACAGCCTAATATAAAAAACAGAAAATTCAAATATTTTGGAATTTAGAACACAAATAAATGCTAATTAGGTTATAAAACTAAATATTTGTTTTAAATAATCATGTTTATTTATAATATTCTATTTATAAACATAATTTAAATACTCAAAAAATATTTACGCCGTAAAGACCCATATCTCTTTGCCGAGATTAAAAAAAACAATCACCGCCGAGTATAGTCATTGAACCCATTTGGACTTGGTATTACTTTAGTTATCTGTGGAAGTTTTTATTTCCGCACGTGTGCGGAAAAATATAAAAAAATCCACGTGTGTGAAATACATTGCATCGTAGTGCGATAAGAACCAGTTTTCAAGAAAGTGTAATGAAAAAAAAAATTTGTTGCAGCAACATGACATGCATACAAAATGACAAAAAAAAAACAACAATAACCGTACAACGCATGACAAATAATATCTGCATATTACTGGTAAAACGAACAGTAAACAGTTTAAAATAGATTTCACGCATGAACTAGTAAGCCATATCCATATTTATACATACGGTGGACAACTTGGAGCTATTACAAGTAGTACCACGGCTTACGTCATCGTACTTTTTGCTTTTGCTGCCTACAACTGTTTTTTTCAAGTTATTTCTTATTCCTTTTTTAAAGTCGTCGCAAAAATGCCTCTCACCGAAGTGAAAAACCGGTTTGTTATGTAAATACTTAAATATATATTATGACGTGTTTATAAATTAATACGATGATGTTATTTTTATATTCATTTAATGAGCTAGAGTGCCTGCCTAGCACCCGGCACTGAATAGGATAAAATTCAATGAAATGATCCCCGGTTTTGTCGCAACCGAGCAACATATTTTACATTTTCCCCAAGCAACATAATTATAATTAGGTATCATCTTTGCAAACGTGGTTGCAGGCGGACTTGTATCAAGTGACTGTAACCTCTGCCCGGCTGGAGCCTTCAACCAAATGCAACTTGCGGAACGAGACACTTTGTGTGATAGATAAACAGGATTTCTGTTTCACTAGTGGCGTCGTCTGCGATGGCATCAAAAACTGCGGCGTCTCTGATTGGTTAGTAAAATTTTGCTAAACTTTACTTCTTTGTTCATTTAGCGACTTTTATTAGGCTTATGTTTAACTTACCACCAGATATAGTAACAAATAGCAGACAAAAGTAGTAAATGATCACCAAAATGAAACTCGCATTTTAATGTAAAATTATAACCAAAGTTTTAACACTTTGCTATCCTATAAGTAAAATGACTCCAAGTAAATCATGAGTAACCCAAAAATAGTAAATGATGACCAAAATTAAACCAACATTTTAAAGTAAAATTTTAACCAAAGTTTTTAAATTCTGCTGTCCTATTTAAGCAAAATGAGTCCAAATAAATCATTGTTATCCCAAAAGTAGTAAATGATCACCAAAATTATACCAGCGTTTTAATATAAATTATAATCACTAACCTAACCTAACCTAACCTAACCTAACCTAATTTTTTTTTTCTCGATGTGGAAATCCTCTATGGATGTCCTCCGCCCTGGGGAGAGCGGAGGGGTCTGTCAGACTCGTACTGACTAAAACCACCCTCGCACACTTGCGTCGGGGGGCAACGGGATCTGATGCGACTTCCGCTGCCCCAGACTAGTGCCGGCCCGCCTGACCTGCGGGCCTCGTCCCGGGGGGGAGTGAGGTGTAAGACTCCCCCCGTTACGTCTGAGAGAGGCGCGCGTGGAACACTACACGCCGCCGTCTCGGGTCCAGAATGATCGAGGGCGACGGATGTCCCCGAATCCGTCGCCCCTGGACCTAACCTAACCTAACCTAACCTATCACAGTGATTTATTTAGGCAAAAATAATACATTAATTTGGTCGTCAAGATTTGGTGATCATATTACTAAATTTGGTGGTCGAATACAATTTAAAGTGGAGTCGTGACTAAAATAGCTGGTACTATTGTATTTTTAGACTTTATTTTTCTGGTGTTAAGTAGATATTTTTGGTTACAAAACTAAGGGTATCAAAGCATTTTATGGTGGTTATTATATTTATCCCCTTTTATTATCGCAAAGCGTATGACAGTCCCATCGACATCGTACCCTAAATACATATTGCTCATATCTGGGCCATGAACAGACTCTTCGTCATTTTTATGACAAGATTTTGTGAAAAATTTTACTTTATTATTGTACATGGAACAGAGAGTCTGTCTTGAATTGTTACTAATTACATGCTTTTTTATTAATTGGCTCAGTATTCTTTTCTTTTGTTGTTGTTTTAAATTAATTAGAGTCGAAAATTTGATTTTATTTGGTATTTGTGTTTGTTTATTTTCGAGCGTATGGCACTCGTGGGCTGCAGTTGAAAATTTGCGTCAGGTGGTACAGCTTGTATTGCCATCTGGCATTATGCTGAGCTAAGGCCCATATGAAATTATTAGTTTTGTTTGTTTATTTATTTTGAATAATTTTTAAGGTGTTTTGAATGCCAAATAAACACAAGTTTCTTCCTTTTTTCATTTATTATTTCCTACAAAGAAATTATATCCCAGTTTGATAATCTTGTATGTGTAGCAGTAGCGAAGGGCAATTTTTGTAAGAGGTAAGCCGGAGTACATATGTTTAATGTGATTATATAATTTGTCTATAGAATACTGACTGTGCCATTTTCTAAGGGAAGCCGGTAGGAATGGAGTTGTATGGAACCTTCGCCACTGATGAGTAGTATTGTATTGTTTCCGCAACTCCACGTCCAAAGCGCGTATTTTGATAATCTTTCTAAGATCTTTTCGAAGCCTAGAATAATGACCCAAAACTTTCATAATATTGTGTTGGATATAATAGGCTTGTCCGTAACTCCGCAAGATCCGTTACTATTCAGTAGCCATGTTTGCATTTAGGTCAAGTACTGTGATGCATGAAAATTGGGCTATCATTCAATCATGTGCTGGGCCAAAGCTATCATGTACTTACTAAAACGCACGTGACAAAAGCAATAATAATAATCTAATTTCACAATATGAACCGTTCCGGTCGGAGTCTTAGGCTCGGTTTATACAGAAGAGACGTGGCGAGGGCATGTGGGCGGTGGCAGATAATCAGAGAATCCTAAATTGTATCTAATAGTTATGTCGCATAGCGTCGTCCGCGCTTGCAGGTGACGTCACCGCCACCAGATGACTCGCCCGACGAAAACGGCGCTATGGGACATAACTATTATTAGGTTCTTTAGGTTTCTTTGATTATTCGCCATCGCCAAACGCACTCGGCACTTCTCTTCTGTATAAACCACGTCTTAGGTTTTCGTTTGTCCAGTGTAGGCGTAGCGCCGTCTACTACGCCTCAGCTTAATGCACGCATAGCCGTAGCAGTTACCATTTGGCGTAGCAGCCGCGTAGAATACTAGTTGGCATAGCGTACGCTACGATTTGGCGTAGCAGCCGCATAGTTGTAGCGCCCGCTCTGCGTAAACGCAGAGGAATCGTAGCTAAGGCAAAGACGCTTCTACGAACAAGTTGCATAGCACGCCTATTCGTGGTCGTCACATGTATGCGTTCGACAAACGTCTACACCGATAGAACACGGTGTAGTCTTGTAGAATATAACGAAGTACAATTTAAGACTTGCTTTTAAATAGCTTTTGCCCACGATTTGGGATATCGTGCCACTGGAACTTACTACATACCAGGATACCCTATATCCTTACCTGAAATCCGTTTAGCCGTTAAAGTGTGAAAAGGTAACAGACTGATAGACATAAACAACCGATCCATCTACTTCCTGATTCGACGTATTTGTATGTTATATCCGTTACAATGTGCCTTCCGTAAATACAGTACTTACTGTGAGTACTTGTTCAGATCCAAGACTTACAAGTACGAGGGCGGTTTGATAAATCCGTGACTTATGGAAGAAGAAAAAGTAATTTCACGAATTTTGTTTAATTTTTCTACATAATCTCCTTTTAGCTCGACCAATAATATTCGAGCTTCTTCAATCCATCAAAATAAAGTTTTTGTTAAACCCTGAAAAACAGGCGTTTGTTTCAGCTATCACTTCGCATTTGATTAAAATCTTTGTCCACCAAGCCATTTTTTCAAATTTGGTAATAGGAAAAAGTCACTGGGGATCAAATCTGGTGAATCCGGGGGTGCGGCAATAGTTCGTATCGCAGCTAAGCATTGCTCAGAAGTTGTAACGCGATTTCGGTTATGGTGGATTGTGAGTAACCGCGGCACCCATCTTGCAGAAAGCTTTTTCATGGCCAGAATATCGTTCAAAATATAAAAAACACATTCAGTCGAGATGTGCATCGCATGAGCTATCTCGCGTATCTTCACTTGACGGTCTGTCAAAACAATATTATGGATTTTGTTTTATCTTTTTTTTTATCTTTGGTGGTGATGGTGACCACAATCGACCTTTCTGGGCACTCTGCGTTATTTGTGGCGGTACGACCACAACGAAATTCATTGAATCACTTATGTACCATTCTATGAGACGAAATATATTCCCCATAATACTTTTTCAGTTTATCTTCTGTCTGTTTAATTGTTTTACCACGTAATAAGTGTGTTTAGTGGCGCTCTCAATTAGTTTTTCTCCATGTTCCAAGAATGGTCTGACCGCAATTACCTTTTTGTAGATAAAACTTTTATTTTTAAACGTTTAGTAAGAAGGTCTAAATTAAGAAACAAAAAGTTTAATTTAATGTAATTATGAAAAAAGATTTTATTTAACCTTTATAAAGTAAACGACAAACTACATTATAGTATTGATTGAGAAAGCATGACATGTTATATGGCAACCGTAAACTACTAAAATCACAATGTAGGTGAGAGGTGTATAGAATCTCACATCAACTTTATATACAGGATGTAACAGAAAGGGTATATAAATAAGGGGATAATTTTTTCGCATTTACGCTATTGAACCCATGGAGGAAGTTGTTCAGTTTGATGGTCTGCAGCAAATCCTTTCATATGACTATAACCTTCCTGTTACAGCCCTCCTGTATAGTAGTCTATGCTTAATAGCCATGGACTTGTCAAACCGCCTTCGCACTTATAGAAACAGTGTAATTTTTGCTTTGATTTATAGGTTTGATGAGCGAAAGTCCGAGTGTAGTTTACCTATAGAATATCTAGGCTATGCTCCTGTCGTCGCAGTGGTAGCAGCGCTCGTGTGTGCCCTACTGGCCGGCGGACACATCCTCATACGATGCCTCCCGCCTTTAGCCAACTCATTCTTCATATTCAATGCCAACGAGGACAACAGACTCTGCATCGACCCCGTATACAAATCTCCAGCACGTGAACCATACGAAATGGATAAAACTAGGAGGATGTCGGTTATTCCGGTTGGTTTATTTTTGTCACACCTTGCAACTTCTTTTAGCAATTCCTTCTTCTTTATCGTGTGGTTTGTGCCTAACCTGGAGTCAGAGTTTTTCTTCGTGTGCTGATAAGGCAAGTTTGTCCGCTATGAGGAACATAACGCAATCGAAAATTGATTGTGTGTTGTTTGTGCAATCACGGAAGATATCCCGTAAGTGACAGTATAAGTTTAGTTTTTTTGATTGTCTGCTTAAAAACTGAATATCTTCTAACATCGCAGGTGTCCAGTTCAACCTCCAGCGTACAGACGGTAAACTTGAAACTTGATAAGGTTGCTACTGAAGTCCTTGACCAAGACCTGCCTTCCTCAAACATATCTGCTAACGTGAGTCACTGTTTTTTGTGATGACGCCTACTTTGATTTTCTAAATCGTATTATAAAATCTAACCAGCTAAGCTTCTTTTTTTAATATATTTTAATACTGTATTTGTTGGTATTATACTTTTCTCTTGGACATAATAATATTTTAGAATAGTTATAAATATGTAGTACCTAAATAATCTACTTATCATCGCTACATCTATTATATTTATATATTTTATATAAAAAATAAATTGCCACATATATGACGGAGCCTCATTTAAGAACGGCTCGACCTATTTGGCTGTTTTTTTGCTGTGTTCGTAATTGTCAGGACAAGCTTTGAATGAATGAAAATTTTGGCGTTTTCTGCATTAATAAGTGGCACCCGTGCAAAACCGGGGCGGGTCGCTAGACCAGCAAAGCGAATAAACTTATCTTGTTTATCAGCTATTTCAATAAACATATTTGAGCAAAAACGTTCTAATAGGTACTTTAATAGTCGACTGAGCGTGAATGTGAATGCCTTACGGTAAGAAGTTATTATTAGAAAATGTATCCATTGTTTTAAAACCTTGCAGTTAAAATTAATATGGTTTTAGTTGAATATCGAACAAAGAAAATAGAACAAGAGGTTTGCTTGTTAGACTTCAGAAACAACCACGCGGGCGTAGCAGCGGTCAATTTAGTCGGCACGGTTGGCGCAGTGGCTGAGCGATTGGCTGCTGCGCTGCGTGTCGCGGGTTCGATCCCCGTACGGTACAAATATTTGTATGATCTACAGGTAGTTGTAAACGCACCCACGATACAGGAGAAATTCCTAGTGCGCGGCAACGTCTTCAAAAAAAAATTCGTTTTGATTTTCACTCTATTAATATTTTTTATTATTTATTTATTAGGCTTCTCAACTATGAGTACACTGTACATTATTATTTGTACATTGCAAACTTAAGCGCTTCATTACTTACAGAAAAGCACATTATGCGCAGATAATTACACAATTAACAAATTAAAACAAGAAATATACAGTTTAAAAATAAATTGATTACATTGAATTAAATTAAATGACATAGATTAAAATAAATTAGAATAGATTAAATTAAAATGGATTGAATTATTTTATTAAAGATTATATTTTATATAAGATTAGGTAAATATTTGATATTATTATGGTTATAGTCTATCCTTATATTTATTTAATTAAATAGGATACAGGATGGAAGCGAAACCGACGCTAAAATAGTTACCACGTATCAGCACTTCATTCTGATCCCCTCCACATAGAAATTCATCGGTAACTTAAAAAAAAAAAAACAACTTTCGATACATTTTGACCGTGTAAATATTGCAGTTTTGGAGGAAACAGCAGTTTTTTTTTTTAAATAACCGACGAAAAATTTCACCCTGACACCTTATAATAGTTTTATTTGATTGGATGACACGGATAATCAGGGTGCTGGGAAAGAACTATGATTAATTTAGCTTTGCTGAATGTGGGTTTTATCATTCCACGCGGAGATTGCGATCTTCTGTTATGGCCTAATTCGCTTCGCCTATGAGCTAACGGCTTGGTGTAGTCCAAACGATCCACACTATGCTGCGCGAGTTTCATGTTTATAAACCGCTTTGCCCGCGTGGAGTTCCTTGTCCCACGGATGGGATCGTACTTCCGGAATAAAAAGTATATTAGTATTTCGGGGAATTGCCAAGCGGTTGGTAGACTCTTCACTTGACCAGAGGGCGGGCCTATTTTTTGGTCACGTTGGATGGCAATGCCGATTCATTGCCATCCAACGTGGCAATGCCGCCAGCCTTCTGGGCACTCTTCTTGTTGACAGCGAATTGGACGAATTTTTTGACGCCCCGTAACCCTTTTGATATTTGTACATATTTTTATTACTATTATAGATTTGTAGTTTGTAAATAATGTAAATTAATAAAATATATCCTATGTGTTAATATAGGTTATAACTATCTGTGTGCCAAATCCCTTCATTAGTTTAATTGCATCAAAGAGTAACAGACATCCATCCATTCATCCTCACAAATTATCGCATTTATAAAAGTTGTAGGATAAGATTTGGGTGGACGAATCCTATCAGTTCATCATCATTCTCCTGCTTATCCCAATTTATTTGGGGTCGGCGCAGCATGTCTTCTTCTTCCATACTTCTCTATTACTCGTCATCTCAGCTGTGACCTTATCAATTATCATCATTTAACTTCAGGACATTCAGCAAGGTCCGAAACGCCAGTCTGCTATGAAATCAATGACTGCGAAGCTGCAGAAAACGATCCGTTCTGTGACTGAGCGAGGAAAGATCATACGCGCGTCTCTTACTGGTGGCAATGATAAGTATGTGGATGACACGAATCCATAGTTTAATTTTACCAGCATATTAAAAATCTATACCCAATATAAACTTTGTTTAAATTATAATTATCTCTTTATCGGATCAGCAGCACAAGTCAAGCGTCGTTTCGACATTTGTATTTGTGATGGTTTATCGAGGTTTAGCAAACATATAGATAAATCAAGAACTGTGTATGTTATTTCTAATAACTTTGCCAATATCGTAAATTAAATTCTTGAAATTGTTCTACCGATGTTTTCTTGAATTGTTTTACCGATGGTTTGTAAAATAAAAACATAATAAAAATCTATATGTAGATTTTTATTATGTTTCTTTACAATAATTCTTTTAATCCCAGCAAAAATGGAAATTATAATAAAATCGTATCATTTGACTGTAAAGTAATATAAAAAAATATAAAAATATGGCAGATCCTTGGCTTCAAAACAACACACTAGTTATTTTTTGTTATCTTCAAAACCCCAAGTTGTTTCAGACTAAAATAAATAAATGTGAAATGATAATTCAAAACAAGATTTCTGCATAAAAATGGAAAATACGCAGTTACAACGTGCTTTATGGTATTCTCTATTGCAAAGAACTAGGTAAGATAAAATAATCGAACTTCAAAGTAATAATAATAAGTAGTAAGTAACGTAAACAATAATAAAAAAATGTGGGTAAGGAAATAAAGCAGCAATAAATCAAGCATAACGACAATCTACAAATAACATTTCTTATTATGTTTTATCTTTAATAAATAACCAAACGAAAATGGGTAATTCGTCTATTTGCCCCAAGCAAAAATATTTAAATGGAGTGGATAAAGACAGTTACTACAAAAAATTATCTATACGCGTCGAATTGAGAACTTCCTCCTTTTTTACCCGACTGCCAAGGAAGGGTTATGTATTTCGCGCGTATCTTGTATTTTTCTTTGTAAATTAAGGTATCATTAGATTCGTCTCAAAAACCCAAGTGTCCTTAGAGAGGTATAAAAAAAATAGCGGAATTTTGCCGCTAAATCGCTAATATTCTATTTCAACCAAACCTATCGAGTAGGGTATCAAAATGAAGGAAATTAAAAGGAGATTACAAATATACATAAGACAATTTGTAGTCGGCTTTTTCACTAATTTTAATGATACTTGTTTCGTCGTCTAAAAGCTTTCAAAGACTGGTTTTTATTAAAAATTGGCAAACATCCAACATGCCAACGAAATAGTCGATAGGAAATTTAGAAAGGGTCAAGTAATGCTTGCTAGGCGAGTTGCCGAGTCGGGCGGCACTGTTGGCTTAAAGTAGAAAAAACAAATAGTCACAGACTCTCCCAAAGTTCAAACCGGAATGTTGCTTATAAAGTTATAAGCTAGATCACTACCTGTGCCCCGCGGCTTCATCCGCCGTTTTTTACTTTTTTCTCGGTTTCTTAGGGTCGTAGCGTGATGTTAAATAGCCTATAAACCTTAAGAATTGGCCTATCAATTAAAAATATTTTTTTTAATCCGACTGTCAGTTCCAGCGGTTAGCGTAATCAAACATACACACTGTTTAGCCATATTATATTATGTATAAGACTGTTGTGTTTCGTATTAATGGTCACGGTTTCGATTGAGTCGGCAGAGCAAACACAGGTGGATATACGATCAGTATATCGCAATGCTGGGTTTTGTGAACACAACATATTTTGGGTGTGGTATTACTTCAATGAGTTGTCTGAATAAAATTGTCCGATCATGTCTGCGATGTCTTTCTTGTATGTATATTATATATCGCAGTTGGTAGTGCCACAGTGTTTACGGAACTAAAGTCTATACAGTCTATGTGTGTGCCAGGTATCTTTTTCTTATGCATTACTTTTGTCCAAGCCACCATCTACGTAGGGCAACCAAAGAATTACAAGTAAACTACGTGGTGTTTGCCCATATATCATGAAAATAAATCTAATCTGTCTATGGTTACGATGAAAATGATATTTTACAGGCCCCTAGTAATAGTATATTGTTTTTTGTCATTACGGTACATTATAATATAGAAAGTTACAATTTGATACAAATTTCTTATATGCGAATAACAATAAAAAGATTTGCTTGCCTTCATTAGTAGTATCTTTTATCAGGTGTTTGGTTTATGAAGGTTTCTACCTCTTGGGTTAAAACTTTGGATTTTTCTGGATAGTTTCGTTAGACGTCGGCAACTAGGTAATTAAAAGTGATAAGAATAAGATGTTTTGGTCACATTCATTCTGTACCCACGATCTTGATTCATACTTCATTGTTGATCATGAGCAGACAACACGTAGTTTCTAAGGTGTTACCCACTCTGACGGTCTACCACTTTTCACCCTTATGCCCTTAGTAATAAGGTCGAAAAGTGCTCGCCCGTCAGTGAGCTCACTCGGTAGTACATACCTACCTATAGTTCTAGTTACGCGTATTATGGGCAACTAATATCAAACGAAGCTAATTACGATATGCTTGCATGAAAATTACAACCGGTATAAATGCGGTAAATCGTAACATAACGAAACGCTTTGTAAGTAAGGAATTCATCAAAATGATGTGTATTCACGGTGTACAAATGAACATCGACGCGTAAACTGATACCATGAAATTAGCACACCGCCAAGAGTTAAAATACGGTAAAAAATTGGTTATTTAAAAAAATACAGTTGTTTCATACCATACTCCAATAATACGCGGTGAAAATGTATGAAACGGTTGATTTTTTTGACGCTGGGAACCGTTTGAGTGAGACATCGACACCCAAACGGTTCCCAATGTCTCCCTTCCTTAGTTCACCCTGTATACAAGACTAGTAAAATAATTCATTGATAAAAAAAATGTAATTAACAAAATTAGTTTTTTTTTTTAACAGAAATTCTTAAGGAAGTATTGTTGCACGAAAATATATTATAAGTATTATGTTTTTACCGGTCATGTCTTGTAGGAATCCAACTAAATAGGTATTAAAGTGACAGCATATGTCTTAGCACCTTATTTATATAAATACGTAAACAAGGGTCAGCGTCATCTGCCTAGCCATTTCTCAACTACGTTGGGATCGGCTTCCGTAAACTAGGGTAAGCACTAATATATCAATCATATATTATACCTACCTACATTTTAATAAAATATTCCACGCAGTTATTTATTCTATAAAAACATAACGAGTTTCGTTCGGGGAACTCGCCAGTAAACTAAACTGCTTATTTATTGGTAAACACAAAATATTACACTTAATCGTACACGTATAGAATTAGGTAATTCTATCATGTTTAAGTTGCATGTTGTGAGTTAAACATAATATACCTAAGTATGTGTTTATAATTTCATGAAATTATAAAACCATGAATTTTTACACCGATACATAGGACACAACATTCCGAGCGTCGAAACATAAGAAAACTGAATTAATTATTGTTAATAACACTAGCTAGGTAGGTACTTCTATTTGGGGCTAAATTAATCGCAAATAGGTACATGTGCACAGCAGCATTCGCGCAAAGTGGGAAACAATAAAAGTTCACCACGTCCATCGTACGTTTGTAGAAACATAAATTAGAAAGACTTACTTGAATGGTATTCACAACTGACGTTTGACGAATATCGCAGGCTTTTGCGAACGGCAGCGACGACGTGAGCTGCAACACTCGCTAGTTGTTGACACTACACTGAGTCTGCATCCGCAGTCGTAGCACGAATAGCTTGCCAGTTACCACCACTATTGTGTCAAGGCACAAGGCTCCTCTCGCTGCAGTCCGGTGAGAGGCACCGCTACGAGTACTTCGACCCATCTTAACTTTTCTGACCTCAAACATTTTTTACGCGCATAGATCTGGCCACGGATATCGTTGTTTTTACTATCGGAGGTCGCTGATTTAATTATTCAAATTATTAACAACTCGAAGTAAAACTTATCAGCAGTTACGTAACGATTGAAATGACAGAAATAACACCTGTGTATGACTTTAATCAATCTTTTTTTTGTCGAAGGTAGTCGCTCTTCTACAATAATAAAAAATATACGAAAGAAATCAGCGCCCGAACACCGACATGACCTTCTTGACATTTTGATAGGTAGGTATGACTGTGAACATGATCTTGTGAGGGCAAAGAATTTATCCAACTAGCTATACATAATATAATATACAAGTTACTTAGTTAAGCTTAGCTTGCCTGTTACCGGTTGGCCTAGGCCTTAACATTATTTTTCTGTCAACTGTATTCGAGCCTAAGATTAATTCCTCATTCGCAAACGGTGACGCAATAGTAAAACTTGTTTGTTGTTTTTCTGCTAGGTATTTGTAATAAGATTTGCTAATTTAAGGAACTAGTCATTTAGTTTTCTTAAGAGCTCCTCATTTCTAAGAGATGGCATTCTCGTTAACGCTACTGATCTAATCTAATCTAATGTAGGTAGTTCATTATAATCTGTTGATAAACCCTGACTTTCGATCTTTGTAGTGTGTAAGGGTACATACTTAGTTAAATAGTTGCATTTACCTCATTAAATTATATTTATAATGTATGTACTTGTAACTATTATGTAAAATGAACCAGATAATTCTGTATTTACTTCTGTCTTTCTACTGATTAACTTTGTAATAGCCTATCTACAATACAAGGTGCGTTTTCCCATAGATAGGTAACTGAAAAAAGAACAATGGAAGTCACATATCCGCTAAGTCAGGAAATGCGTAGGATGGGATCATCTTTTTCAGGCATGAAGTATATCTAAATTATGCAATATCTTATGAAGTACTTATCTCTAAGATATCTTGTTAAGTATGTAGTGACAGACTGATATGGTGGCGGCTTTAACTGGTACATACGAGTTATTGAGAGCGATATAACCTAATATTTCTATACAGATATCTAAACTCAAACAGTATCGAAAATTCGTAATCGCCTGTCACTGAATAAGTAGGTAATATTTGGGTATGCCGCATAAAGTTTCCTAACTGCCAGATAATAGATAAAAACTAACTAGCCATTTCCCATCTGTTGGACGTGGGACATCTTCCAATCTAAGGTAATTCAGAAAATCTTGTGGGGAATTTAACAAAATATGCTTCAAATTATACCTTCTAACATTCAGTAAATAGGGCTTCGATTACCATAAAACGGTTACAAAAATACAAAGATCTTAAAAAAAGGGACTGCAAAGTGAAAAATAATTTTAGTTTCAGAAGTCTAGCCATTTTGAAATACCAACACAACACTATTAAAAGTTGTTAAGTGTTTACATATCGGTGCTCGTCGACTCGTCTCGACTGTATGTGTACGTACTCCCTACTTCTTACTATATAAAGATAACAAAATCTAATATTGAATTGGACGGGTCACGTCTGCCACATGCACCGCTGGATAAAATTCTTAAGGCAGTGGATTCCTGAAGTTGGAAGGCTTTGTCATGACCGACCCAGAACAAAATGGCGATCTGGATCCACTTGTAATCTGACGGCACGTTTGGCGCAGTGGCTGAGCGATTGACTGTTGCGCTTCGTGTCGTGGGTTCGATTCCCGCACGGAACAAATATTTGAATGGCCTACAGGTAGTTGTTCCGGGTCTGCCTGTTTGTGAATTTAAATGTTTGTAAACGCACCCACGATACAGGACAAATTCCTAGTGAGGGGTAACGTTTTAAAAAAAAATATGTCTATGGTAGGATGGCAAATGAGCTCTATGAAACGGGGGCGGACTTGAATGTGTTATCATCTGCAGCATGACACAGAACAATGAAAATAATAGGATTAACGTGTAAGCGCTAGGGTAGCCCGCGAAATCATTAATACAACCCCCTAAGTCATTCAATGGGGTTAAATGAACGTAGAGGGTTGAATTGATGATTTTAATGATTATAATTCTGTAACAACATACGTGTTACTTGCGCGATTCCTTTTTCATCAATATACTACCTGACACTGACCTGCTAATTGCAAAAAACGCAAGAAAATTTGAATTTCGCGGGCTACCCTGGCGCTTCCAAATTAGAAACGAAAGAGATAAAAAATCACCAAGAAATGTTCAAAATAAGTCAGTGTAAGAACGTTTTTGACACAGTTTAAAGATAAATAGTATGAAAAAGAGGACTCTCTAATAAGAACAATGAGATTAGCTTTTTTTGTTTTTCATCAACCCGAACCTGATATTATATTCATAATAAACTATCAGAAGTTATTCCTGAACAATAAGGGGTATCAATACTTTGGTATTTCGAATAACGAAAATTGGGGGAAGTGTGGGTGAACAAATGACCTGTTTCTGCTAGTCGAGAAAAAAATATACTTTGCATGTCCATATTAATTTTATCTTGCAAAAACATTTTTTTTTACTTGCATCTCGCCACATGGATTGGTTTGCATGAGAAGCACTTAAAGGGTCAATAATTGAGTGTGTTACCCTATTTACATTTTTTTTAATTTAAAAAAACATTCAATTAAAACAAATTATACAATATTGCTTGCTTTCGATCATAATGATATATTTGTAATAAGTGTTGGTATACATTGGTCTTGTAGTAAGTTGAGCTTCCTATACATAGTCAGATATTGTGGATGACATGCAAAATTTTACAAGATATTTAATTTTAGAGTATGCAATTCTTCAATATTTATGTCTTTAAATGCCGGTTTATATCATTCATTACTATATGATAGGTTGACTGGTATATAAAGTGTTGTTCAGTAGTACTGTTTCCAGCGTTCCAGAACGTTTTTTTTTCAGTGAGTATGTGTTAGCTGCTACATCACCGATCGTGCAGGTTTTGGTATTACGAGATTTAGTCAGCTCTTTGACCTTGCGGAAAAGATCTCTAGTCTCATGTTTCGCAGAATTCTGTTCGAGATCAACACAGACGACGTCGCTTGTTGATGTGATGGTCATAGTCTTTGCTGCAACACTTGCTTTTCTAAAGGCTTGCAGGTCAACATGGCGCATATTCAGTGTGTGTTCTTGCTTGTGGAGTTTTTTAGCCGAAGTCGGATTGTGGTAACTAAAAGTTAGTGATCAGAGCCACAGTCCGCCCCTGGGTATGTCGTGGTGTTCATGACAGAGGATTTCCATCGGGTGTGGATGAGGAATTGAGGATATAGTCTATCTGGTTTCTAAAACGGTCGCCAGGAGAAATCCAAGTATACAACCGCCGTATATGTTGCTTAAATAGGTGTTCATCACGGTAAGATCTTCCTCACTACAGAACTGAAGCATACATTCTCCTCTCTCGCTTCTGCTGCCGATTCCATACTTCCCGAGTACCCGTAAGATGTTCGTCGCTGTCTGTTTGACCGATTTTGGCGTAAAAACTAGTTATCTCTCTTTTAGGTATTTCTTGGAAAGATTTTGCCAAGGCACTGTAAAAGTTCTCGATTTCGTCCTCGCTAGATTGGGAGTTGTGTTTTGACTTTAATATCAATTATTCGGTCGTTAATCGGCTTATAACCGCTGACATATTTGTCTATGCTAAGTGCTACCACGACACAACACCAAAAGTAAACAGAAAAGTAGACTTTATTCAACTGGTTAGTTGAAAAGTATTTAGACTTTCTCCAGTGTGTTTCGCTGAGTCCATGGATTCCTTCTGGACTTCCTTCCTTTTCATTTCACTATCATCTGAACTTTTCCAGGTCGGTTTAGGCCACGTACATTCTAAGTGCCAAGGCGGTGACTCGGTGAGGCTGTCTAACTGATTTCGGTTTATCAGTAACATAGTTTCCATATGTTGCCTGATCAGACACAATCACATTGCACATTTCACACCATCATCCCTGGTTTGGTGGCGCCGGGAGTCAGCCGAAAAGCTTAACAAATGTAGATCGCTGACTTAAATCCATTGTGACTCTCATGGAGAATTAGTGTAGTGGTTTCCCGTTGCCATCGGCACAAGACATTTGAAGGATTATTTAGATCGTAAGGCCGCTGTAGCCCCTTCCAAAACAGTTACCCGGATGTGTTCCGCTATTGCTCCGTCGCCATAACCTCGTTCGTTGTCTAGCAGGGAGCAGCACGGCTACGGCTGTCAAATGGCAGCCGCCGCCTTTCAGCGCCTGCAGGTGAGGATGACACTTCGGGCCGGCAAGATATTATGTCCGCTCTCCCCCTTAGTCCCCCTTCGGCTCCAGCAGCTGTAAATAAATATATATATAGTGTGAACAGACAGTTTTATTTATTTATTTATTGACTAGCAACCCGCCTCTGGCTTCGCACAGGTGCAGGGTATATGCCTATGCCTATTTTTTTTTGACATAGATATTTTTAAGAGGAATAATTCCGTAATGCATTGTTTCCTTGTAACTCTATTGGTTTACGCGGCGTAAAGCTCCAGTCGGAATGTTTATTTATCTTCAACAATTATCATCGTATTTCAGCTAATTTACACAAAACCACAATAAATTATACGCCATCAACCTTCCTCATGAATCACTCCGTCCATTGGTGAAAACCGGCTGATAATCCGTAAGGTAGTTTTTGAGTTCATCAAAGCGGCGGCTGATGGGGGTGGGTGGACTTTGATTCAAAATTTGTAAAGAATTAGTGACACTTACCTAGTCTGGTAGAAAACTCCTCGCAATGAGGCGCTCGTCTGAAACGGATGTCTTTGAGGGCACAACCGAACCATCTTCATGTACATCTAGATCTGTAAGAAATAATATAAATCTGACTATATTTGGAAATGAAGAGAGACAATTTAATATGCTCCCGTTTATTTGTCTTCTAATCGCAAAAAGGAATGAAAAGAAAAAGAAACTTTCCTTAACCTGTCTGTGTTTATATTTGTAAGGGCGGTTTCAGATTAGCGTATTCTTTGCTATTAAGGAAAGCCTCTTTTTCTTTTTGTTGTGATAGTACCAAATCTGTAATATTAGTCCAGTACGTAGCCACATTCGTCGCAACTTCATTAGCAAAACTGAGGCCGAATAAAGTGCAAGCATGGACACTAGACATGCCCCATGAAGTGAGACATGGTCTGATAGACACCCCCCATAGTACCAAAAGGCCCATTTAAAAATTATTAACACTTATTCATATAATAATAAAATAAAATATAATACAATACAATACATAATAATTATACTACCTTGGCTGGTGCTACGCTCAACAAAAACGCAGGAACCGCGCACTGGAGACGGACGTCTATAAAATAATAAAATTCTAAATGACACAAGAGAACAAGTTAAAAAACCGTGCGGATTGAAACAATGTGGACAAATCCACTGTGGATTTCCGATATTACGACAATAATTAACTACCACTACTGTCATGTAGTCGTGAGTTGAGAGTTCAGACAGACAACATAATATTATGTAGTGATTCAACTTACGGCGCGTGCTGTTTCCGAGGGGGTCGTCAACGTCATCGGGCAGCAAAACACGGAAGAGCTGCGCTGCCCGTTTTCGCTTAATGTGCTTCTGGCGCACAGCGGAAAGACTATTCACTTGCCTTCTTGTCACCCGTCGATGCGCTCGTACTTGCCCAAGAACTTCATTTCTAATAAAAAAGGATATAAAAAACATCTTTTAGTACAATTGTTTTATTGTGTAGACTGCTGCGTCGGTCTAGATAGAGGTTGCAAGTGTAAATGCTGGGAAAATGTGGGTGTACACTGTGTACACCTCTGTCTAACCCTTCGAAGATTACAGGCGTGATCTTACGTAATCTTCTTCTTAGTGTCACTAAATTGAGACAGCTCAAAAGGCGACGAGTTTTGTTGTCTTTTATTTTTATTCGACATTCAATCAAAATGTCTAGTACACGTGAAATAATTTCAAATCGCATATTGAATAATTGACTGAATAAAATCAGACTCATAATTAAAGGCCTCATCACAAAAAAAATGATTATAGGTCCCCGAGTAAGAGTGTGTTTCCACCAGAGATGTGCAGGAATGTGTAGCGAAGGATGTGTTTGTTAAGAACCAATAAAATCACTTCATTTACCTAGCCTCGCTCAGCGCAGTTCTAGTGGAAACGGCTCAGCGGAGCGAGGTTTTTGTACATACAAAAATTAAATTAAAAATTTAGAAAAAACCCCAACACAAAAAAAAAAAAGGAACAAACATTTAAAAAGTCAAAAATAATGAGTACCTATTGTTGAACCATCAAATTCGATCAAGTAACACCTAGGTTTTTGTACATACAAAACAAGGCAAGGATGCGTGCAAGGCATGTGTTGAGAGGAAATTGTTGTGAGGATGTCTTGCGAGGATGTATTGTGAGGAATGTGTTGTGATGGGCGTATTGCAAGGGATGTGTGCAAGGGACGGACGCGCACGCAAAAAATAGCAGTTACCCGCTCGCATCTGAAACGAGCTATACATCTTTGCACGCTCATCTGTGCACTGTTTCACAGCGTCGCCACGCATCCTCGCTCCACTTCAACTCGCCTAGCACATCCCTGGTGGAAACGTAGCCATAATGTGTTACAAAAAAGTTAGTTGGGTTAGATTTGGATAGAATATTGTAATTGGTGGTGGTGCTTTGTTTGGGTAATTATATCCTAACACAATAAACCGGTACGCAAATCGGGTTTGGCCAAGATACAAGGAGACAAAATAAATTCTAAGCTACAGAGTACATTATTATGTTGTTGTATTAATAAGAATATGCGCTCTGATAAGTCAAACGTGTATGTTCCTACAAGCCTCCAATAGCATGGCAAAATTCGTAATGACCAGGCACTGTTGACTGTAATAAATTTTGAAGTTTTGGTAATGATCAATCACTTTTCTCAATTTTAATTTTTGAGCATTGTAAACAAAGCCATTATTTATCTCTTGGTACATAATCATAATACATAAATATTATAATATGGACCAAGTGACATACTCAAAGCAATGGTGACGTACATATAATTTATACCTAAAATTTTCAGGCTAATATTATCAAAAGAAACAAATTTATTGTGCTGATCTTTTAACATTAATTTAAAGATGTACAATTTTGACATATATATTAATTTAGAAAACATTTATACATACGGCAATGTTAACGTAAAAACACGCACGCACTTCATAATCACCAAAGATATTTAAATATTTACGAAGCAGTCTATTAAAACTTATATTTAAGTCTTTTAGATCTCTTTGATAATCAGGCTCGGCTTTTATATACGGGATCCGCAATAGACTCTTCATTTTTTTTTGTGCAAAGTAATTATTATCTTAAACAATCTCACGAAGTTTCAAGCTTAGTTACAAATATTTTCTGTAATAAAAAATAAATATTGTACTATTTTATTGCTTTTGACGTAATTTTGACAACAAGTGATGCTACATAGTTTAAATAATGCGTTTTGATTTTGCAAATAATAAGCTTTTTTTTTAAATTTATTTTATTTTTTGTTTTTCTATTAAAATTGAATAATTTCATAGTGATTTGAGCTATTTTTGGGTGAATAACTACGGAAATTTTCTTTTTGTGACAATCTAAAACTATTTTTTATACAGATCGTATCTGCTAAATGTGAAACGAAACGCGAACTCATGATGACAGCCATTTTTGTGAAATTTTGTGTCATGCAAGGAACTTATTACTAACTGGAATGATGACGTGCAGCGGAAAGCTGTTCCGAGCGAGAAAACTTAACAGTGGATGTCATCCCTTTCTAATAGGCTATCCAATA
Organism: Noctua janthe; assembly: GCA_910589295.1. NCBI lineage: Eukaryota > Metazoa > Arthropoda > Insecta > Lepidoptera > Noctuidae > Noctua > Noctua janthe. The sequence goes on from OU342552.1 coordinate 14,224,832, forward strand.
TTTGTGCTTACACTTGGGACAGTTATTCTTTTATAACTTGCTAGCACCCCCGCTTTGCATGGGTAGCAGTTTAATCAAAAACAGGGCGAAGCCGAAGCCTACGCATACTGTAAAACTCTGTAATGGTATAGGTCTATGAAGTGAAGAATACATGACACTTATTTTCATTCACGGTGGTCTACATGTTAGATTACATCCTTCATTTGTAAAGAGATTTTAAAGCGTACAGTGCTGCAACATTCACATAGATGAAGCATGAGCATGTAGCATTTTCAAACAACATAATATGCAGTATTTGATAAATTTATTAATCACACTATACATTATTAAACGTATAGTTTTATGTTATTGTTGGTTTTAGTCATGTTGGTATGAGTCAGTTATCTTAGTGCGAAGATGCTGATGATGGAAGACGGTTGCAAACTAGGCAATAGGTTGAATACTTCTTCTTTAAATGGACAACTTCAAGCCCGTTGCAGAAGATTCTCATAGTTAGGGAAAGAAGAAATAAATTCCACATCCAGCAAACCCTTCACTATTATACCCCTTCACACAATCGATTTCACCATATTTAAAGAGGAAGATTTCACATAAGTAATGTAAAAAGAACTTAATAACGCAAAAATATGACTTCAGCGCGAAATTAAATCGGCCATGTTGTTTGTTTATATGAGTGTCATCTATGTTGCCATTCAGAAATAACTTAATTCATAAATAATTTAATTCATTAATTTAAGCTTACTTTATTTCGCAAGAAATTATTATTTTAATGTTTAGTATTTGAATATTAAATTAATCCCGTTACGATTTATGTGCTAGTTTAGCTATCAACGGGATTTCCAATTAAAATATCAAAAAAAAAAAAAAAAATATTTTTTGTTTACTGGCAATTGTTAGACAAAGACACAATCCGCTCTTTTCGTTTTCTCGCTTTGAATAATTCTTCCCCCTTTGTGCTTGTGTAAGTAAATTTTTTCGGGCTGGTATATGTCGCTGCAGACCCCCTTCATTAAGGCGATGACGCATTGTTTGCATTGACATCTGTAACAAGCATTAAGACTTAGTATAACTTACAGTGAAGTAACAATACCGACAACTAGATATTTTGTATCATATTAACTAACACGGTAGTGAGTGGCAGTATAATGAGTGGGGTGGAAGGGATCCTGCGAGTGGCTAGCGACTATGGCGGCGTCTTCAGCTTCTGTTGTGGCACGTCCTCGAGCACTACGAGGATGGTCGCGTAGGGTTTCACCGACACCTTCGTCGTGACGTCGTAGCCACGTTTACGTCGACTGTCTCTAAAAACAAAATTAGTGCTGCTAATAATACCTCAGCTAAACCTAATAAGGGCCCCGATTCCCTCCCCCCAACTCTCTCCACCCATAAATCAGGTTTATAGTGTCAAAAACACCAACCTAGACAATCACGGCTTAACCTAAAGATCGACCCGAGCGGCTGTTATTATTAAGCCAAGTGATTCTCCTCAATTTAGTTAGTCACTAATAAGAATATGGCGTTAAAAGTTATTACATCAGAATTTGTTTTGGATAAGTAACTACTAGATGGCGCTGACAAGACCATCTGAATTAGATAAAATTAAGGGAGTGCATTTGCATCCGGAACCCGAGCCTTTGCACTGGCCTTTCTCTCTGGCACTCATACATAGGATTGCCCTGTTAAGCAGACTACAACCTCCTAGGCTTGGATGCGACAGGTCAGAGCTTTATATCCATCCACAACAAATAAGAGCCTCACAATGTCGTCTACTTCGGCCCGGACCCATAGTCCAAGAGGTCTCCAAATTTTGGGAAGTATTTTTAAGGTGGAAACGCCAGGGTAGCCCGCGAAATTCAATTTTTCTTTCGTTTTTTGCAATTTGCAGGTCAATGTCAGGTTATATAATAATGAAAAATGAGTCGCACAAATAACACGTATGTAGTTACATAATTATAATCATTAAAATCATCAATACTACCATCAAGTTCATTTAACCCCATTGAATGACTTTTTCGTGAAATAGTGATGGAATGGGGTTAAAGCGTAGAGGGTTGTATTCATGATTTTAATTTAATGATTAGTGTGAGAAAAAGGTACGGTGCATTATGTAATTTTAACTTCCGTACGTTCACCTACGTTCACTTACAGCCTAGATTGTTAAACTTGTTGTTGTTTCTTAAACTTTTCTGCATTAGTTGACAAAGTAATTTCTATTTCAAGACAGAAAACCCAGATAACGTCAAAAGAAAACCTAGCCGAGGCCAGCGATTTGCTAGGGGCGCTTGATGAGTGCTTGTGAGAGTAGAGGTGTAGGTAGCACATCAAGCTACCCGAAAGTGTCAAATTTTCCCAATCAACCTTGAATCTAATGCTTTAGCGATAACGTTAAAAATCTATTAAAGAAATTTGCCAGATTGTAGATTTGTAGAACTTAGCTTGATGTGCTGGCTGCTAGTTGAGGTAGCTGCTGGTTGTGGTAGCGTCTGTACCTACCTATATACCAGGCGATGTCGTTTTCAAATTAATAATAGGTAATAAACACAGTAATAGATAGGTACCTACTACCTATATATTCCAGTAATAGTACATAAATTGGTAGCATCCCGACGACGGAGAATGGATCAATTTAATCAATTGGATGCACTGGCAATTGCGCACAAGCGTACTGCGCAGTTCCAGTCGCATCAATCAGTAACTAAATTAGAACGAAGTAGCATACCGAGTGTATTTTAAATATTGAACTGAATTTTTCTACATATAACCTAAGAAAACTCTTAAACCTTCGTCACATGATCGCCCTTATCCATCTACCAGGAGTCGTCCGGGTACTCGTATTACTGCTACCACGACCTGCCTAGCCTTTTGCCAACTATGTTGGGGTCGGCTTCCAGTCTAACCGGATGCAGCTGAATTCCAGTATTTTACATGAAGCGACTGCCTATCTGACCTCCACAACCCAGTTAGTTCTGGATGTCGGCTATTAACTACTGCTACCGCCAAGGTTAGATTTTAACCGATCTCAAAAAGAGAGAGATGTCATGTCATGTACACAAATAGTATAGCCAAATAAAACAGGATTTCGCAAGAGAACCTTGAAGTTTTTGGTACTTACATAATTATAGTATTTAAATACATAAAGTTTATATGAAGCTACAGTTCTCTAAAAAATTTGAATTTTTGATATGTGATTTTTCAAATATTTGACGTGGTACAATGAAGTTGCCGATCGATTTACTTATACTATCGTTAGTTTATAGCCTGCTATTGACTTTTATGATGATGCTATGACTTATCTCCAACTTATTATTTTCCGAAGCAGTCAGTAGCTTTACAAATATCACAAGTCTGAGATGAGGTGTTCGATATCTGTGAAGTGATTTTGCCACCTATCATGGTCTTATGCATAGAGTGCTTAACAGCATGGCTTTCTATAATAGAAGGCTGCAGTGCTGCAATCTCAGCTTCAATCATGTTCCACGATGTTTAACTTGTTTTCGTTTGAAAACTTAAAATAAATTGGACCACAGAACATTGTGGAAGATGGTTTTAAATTCTCCCATACCTTTTCATCGCCATAAACTAAGCGCGGAGGCTTTGTGCCTCTTCGCTTAGTTTGTAGTATGTAAGAACACATACAATCCTAGTATCATCATATTCCGAGAAAACCATTCGTAGAGCCGTACGCCCGCTACAGAAGAGAGAGTGAGTAGCAGAGCTCCTAACGCATAGCAGTTAAAGCCTTGCCCATGCAACTGGTTTAAAAGTACTCCGTATACCAGAGCCATTGCAATGTTTGTTTTTTGAATTCCTGACTTTGAGTTTCTATGAGTATAGAGCTCGATTTCCACACCACTGTGCGACGCGGGGCAGTTAGTACAGGGACCCTAAGCTACCTGATCTAGGTTACGTATGACGTCATTGAGGAAAAGAGAAATGCACCATCGGCGCAGGTTTCCGCGCATCGAAGGGTGCGTTATTGATGTTTCTATTTTTAGTTTAAAGGACGCACATTCGGGCGGGCCGCACCTGCACCTCGTTGCATAAACCGTCCCGCTTACACCACGTTCGTACATTTTGTACGAACTATCGCACATCATGCTTTTTTGTAGATACAGAAATGCGATGCGCAGTGCATCGCCCGTTACGGCTGTAATGTATTTCAGCAAATAATTCTGAATGCGTCACACTGGTCAACAAAATATTTATAATAAGAACTAACTTGGTTACTAATTTGGAATTACCTACTTATCCTCATTCTAACACTATATTTATTTCGATTTGGTCAGGTCTAGTTTCTGTGTTACAGCTACTATTCGTAAAATTGAATACCTACTTTTCACTTTGACTTTTAGTGCAACTGTGATGTCTTAGTTATTGTTCTGAGGTTGAGCCCGATACGTTCACTATAGAAACAAAGCTTTTAAATTTAGTACCTTTATTTTTATAAGATAGTTAAAATAAAGAGCTGCTTGTGAAGTCGTGGCGCTGGTGGCACGAAAATCTGGAACAACTATTGAAGTCCGTGGCGGTGGAAAGTTTAAGTGACGGTACATTGACTAAAGGAAACGCGTTTATGTCACATCGAAATTTTAATTTATTTTACATGGTAACATTGTAGTTGATGTATGATGTACCTATCCAGCATGTTAGACAGAGACGTTAAGAAATTAAATTATCGCTATCCTTATCAGTTTTTTTAGGTCCAAGGTCCCGCCTTGCTGCGCCAAGTCATCAAAACAGAAAACAAAACCCCCAAAAAATTTGTCAGGATTTGTCAAAATCGAGAAGGTACAAACCAAAAAATTTGTCAAAGTAGAAATAAGAAGTTATAAGGGTTTTAAGTTGGCCGTGCGAACGTAACATGGAGAATTGCGCGGCCATGGAGATTTCAGCAACTACTTGGGTTAGAGTTCTAATTCTTTTTGTCAATTGAAGACTGATTGACTGATGATTGAAAATTGTCGAAAAAGGAATCATAAGCTCTGGCTCAATATTTTAAGAAATACTTACCTTGCAAGTTATGGCCGCGCAATCCTCCACTTGTTGTTTCTGGAGTGTTGATTATTTCTTTAAACCTTAAGACTTCATGCAGTAAAACTATTACAAGGTCTTAATTTGTCTAAAACGAAATCAATCCAAAACAAACAGTAAAAAGCTTATAATTCTTTTTTCGACAAATTCAGTCTTCAATAATTGCCACAAAGAATTAGTCTGCGTCAGGATGGCTGGTTGCCTGTATCGGTTCGCGTCAGGCTGGTGACCAAAAATTGCTACCTATTTGCTACCTTTTACTACCTATAGTCAATTAATTGCCACCTAACTTGGAAACAAAATATTGGGACTTCAAAATAACCAGCCATTCTGATATCAGGATGGCTGGTCAACCCTCCGTTTGTGTGAACTATTCAAATTCGTGTTATTATTTTTACTTGAATAATTGCTACCTAATTGCTACCCTCACGTATTTCAATGTCCACCTTGTAACTTTAACGAGTAAAAAGTTGTGACCATTTGATGTTTTTACAGGGAATGGATTATAGTAAGAGAGCCGACTGCAAAATTTCCAACCTACTTGATACCGCGATAAAATTCACAATGGGTTCTCATAAAAGTGATGCTAAGTCCGAATTTGATAGTCTGCCACGGCGGAACTTGCCGAAAGTAAAAAAAAGGTGTGAAAAAGGGGGCGTTACTTTACCCATCTGATACTGAAATAATAGTAATGGCACAGTTAGAAATTTACTGGTAGATACAGAAAAGCGAAATCTGTCAGTATGTTTTTTGCCGGAAGTGCTTGGCAGACGCTCTCAATGGTGACCCCATCGGGACCCCTAAATTTACCCATCTGATACCAGCATGAAACCAATTCCAGTCGGTAGGTATGAATCCTCATTTCTGGAATATATAAGTCTGCCAACGCTTTTTCTGCCGAAACACCTCGACAGACGAGATTATGTAAGCAACATCCGTAGAACCCGTATTTTGGAATTGTACAAATTACGGACATTTTAATGACTGAAGGCTTATTGTATTGCATGTATAATCATTATGAAGGTCTGTGTTAGGTAGTAACTTATAAAAATATCTACAGGTGAGTTTTTTTCACTAGTAGTAGGTTTGGAGAATATTAGCAATTCTGGTTTAGCAGCTAGTTTAGTATATCCTCTTTAACGCGTTCCCGCAAAGTTTTGATTGTAATTATATCGACATGATACCTGGCTTAATCTTTAGGTCTGGTATGGCTTAATCTTTTGGCTATAGCCATAAAAAAAACAGACGGTTAACGCCACCGCCTGCCATTTGCATTGCCGCTTGACTTGGTACTGGGAACTGTTTTGTTACAATGACAGAATGTTTGGTTGTTTGGAATGTCTGGGTGCTGCTTGCCGACCTCCCTAGTGCCGTCAGCGTGGTTTGCTACGCTGACGACACGCTGGTGCTGGCACAACGGAGGTCGCACGAGGCGGCGGCAAAATACATGACACGCGGGGTTGCGATAATCGTGGAGAGGATCCGGCAATTGGGTCTCGAGGTGGCATTGCACAAGTCCAAGTCCATGTGCTTTCATGGGCCTCGGAATGTACCACCGTCGGGATCCGAGTATTTTCTGCCTTCACGCGGCTCTTGGCAAAAGGCCTCCTGCCGGAGGCTCTACGCGGGGGTCGTGCGGTTCATGGCCCTTTACGGAGACTCGGTGTGTCCTTTGAGGCGGCGAGCCGCCCACTACCTGAACGCGCCCCAAAACGTGGTACCACACGATCTCCGGCGAGGCGGCGAGCCTCCTTGCCGGATTGTCGCCATGGGATCTGGAGGCGATAGTCTTCGCGCGCCTGCACGAATGGCGCGCGGAGGCACTAAGTCGGGGGGAAACTCCGCTGCTGCGGCAAATCGTCGCTCTGCGGACAGACCTCTGGCGCGATTTCATGGTGACATGGAGAGAGCAACTGTCGCAACCCAATGCAGGGCATGGCACTATAGTGGCTATAAGTTCCCTCTTTGAGGAGTGGCTAGAGAGGCGCCACGACGCCCTCACCTTCCGTCTGATGCAGGTCTTCACCGGAGACGGTTGTTTCGGGCCTGACACGGTGGAGCATACCGTGGAGGTCTGCCCCGCTTGGGCGGAGCACCGCCGTGTCCTCGTAGCGGCGATTGGCGGCGGCGATCTCTCGCGTCCGGCCCTGGTTTAAGCCATGGTCTGGCCGAGAGAGAATGGGAAGCTGTTACCTCCTTCTGCGAAGCAGTCATGCTAGTGAAGGAGGTGGCGGGACGTGAGAGGGAAACAGCCTCACGACCCAGCCGCCGCGGGAGACGCCCCGGGCGTCGGGGGTCAAGTGGTGGCTCCCGGCCACCGTAGGCGCGGGCCTGTGGACGGCGAGTAATGGACTAGCTCGCCGTCTGGCCGTCTTATGACGACAGGCCGTGTCGACAGCGCGTTCGTGTTCCACGCGCGCCTCAAAGAGATGTCAGCAACAATGTAGGGGTCCGCAAGGACCGATGCCTGCCAGGGCTGCGGGACTGTTCGAAAGAGATACCGCGGCCCTGAAACACAAAGGGCAAAGAAGGAACATGGATGGGTTTTATTCAGCAGAAGTGTGACACTCCCTTCCGCTCCGCCCAGAGAAGGGGGTCATTCGATGACTTCCCATCCGAAAAAAATAAAATAAAATGCGTGTCATTTCGATATAATTACTATCAAAACTTACGGGAACGCGATAAAGAGGATATAACTAGTTGCTAAACCAGAATTGCTAATATAACAAAAACAGTTAGTGAAAAAAAAACTCACCTGTAGATATTTTTATCACTTACTACCTAACATATACCTTCCAAAGTACCTAGGTGTCACGTTGGACAGAGCCTTAACGGATAAGTCACATTGTCATAGTACAAAACAAAGTCGCGACCCGAAACAACTTGTTACGTCGCTTAGTTTCCACGAGCTAGGGAGCAGCACCCGAAGTTCTTAGAATAACCGGCATGTCCCTATGTTTTTCTGCTAGAGAATTTGCTTGCCCAGTATGGTATCGATCCGTTCACGCAAAACAAGTAGATACTGCTCTAAACGAGACGTGTCGGATAATATCGGGCTGCCTAAAACCGAATCTCATCTCAATAAGCTGTACTCGCAAGTAGGTATCGCACCACCTGCTGTACGAAGGCATGCCGCATGCGCGCTGGAAAAAAAGAACCAAGAATATTATTCCCGACATCCCCTCTACGACCACACACCTAACCCGGGAAGACTAAAAAGCTGTAAAATCTTCTAACGCTCCACTCAAGCAATCCAAAACAGGCCACCCAAAGTACGCGGTAAGTTATGGCAAGAGAAGTGTCCACCACCCCACGACTTCTTAAAGCTCCAAGAACACCTGGCTCCCGGCAGTGAACTACAGTGGCCTATTTGGAAAGCTCTGAATCGACTGCGTACCTAATTAGGCCGCTGCAAACATAATCTGGCAAAATTGGGGTATTACTGGTCCCTCCAACACCTAGTGCGAGTGCGGCGCTCCGGATCAAACTATGCCCCACCTGCTGGAGTGTCCCAGGTGTCTCTTGACGACCTGAATAGCGCCTCTGCCGCTGCAATAAACGTGGCCACCTACTGGGCCCAAACCGTCTAATATGGAAGGAACATCGATACGATAAGAAGAAGAAGAAAAAGAGAGACCTTCATAATGATTATACATGCAATACAATAATTACAATGTCCGTAATCTGTACAATTCCAAAATACGGGTTCTACGGATGTTGCTTACATAATCTCGTCTGTCAAGGTGTTTCGGCAGAAAGTGTTGGCAGACTTATATATTCCAGAAATGAGGATTCATACCTACCGACTGGAATTGGTTTCACGCTGGTATCAGTTGGGTAAATTTAGGGGTCCCGATGGGGTCACAATTGAGAGCGTCTGCCAAGCACTTCCGGCAAAAAAAATACTGACAGATTTCGCTTTTCTGTATCTACCAGTAAATTTGTAACTGATGCCATAACTATTATTTCAGTATCAGATGGGTACAGTAACGCCCCCTTTTTCGCACCTTTTTTTTACTTTCGGCAAGTTCCGCCGTGGCAGACTATCAAATTCGGACTTAGCATCACTTTTATGAGAACCCATTGTGAATTTTATCGCGGTATCAAGTAGGTTAGAAATTTTGCAGTCGGCTCTCCTACTATAATCCATTCCCTGTAAAAACATCAAATGGTCACAACTTTTTACTCGTTAAAGTTACAAGGTGGACATTGAAATACGTGAGGGTAGCAATTAGGTAGCAATTATTCAATTAAAAATAATAACACGAATTTGAATAGTTCACACAAACGGAGGGTTGACCAGCCATCCTGATATCAGAATGGCTGGTCATTTTGAAGTCCCATTATTTTGTTTCCAAGTTAGGTAGCAATTAATTGAATATAGGTAGTAAAAGGTAGCAAATAGGTAGCAATTTTTGGTCACCAGCCTGACGCGAACCGATACAGGCAACCAGCCATCCTGACGCAGACAAGAATTAGATCTCTAACCCAAGTAGTTGCAGAGATCTCCATGGCCGCGCAGTCCTCGCTACGTTCGCGCGACCATCTTAAAACATTTATAACTTCTTTATTTCTACTTTGACAAATTTTTTGGCGAAGGTTTTCTCTGTTTCGATAACATTGGGGGAGCAATCGTAACGCCCACCCTGCTCGACTGTCGTGCCATCCGCAACTTGTTGTTGTATAAGTCACCGTAAAATTGTAAAAACCTTTAGATTATAATCTAATGGCATTTAAAAGTTTACAGTGACATAATATATTTAAGGGACTAGCAAGGATCAAAATAATTAAAATAAAATTATTTTCACACAGGTAAAAAGAAGTTTTTATTTCTGAGAGTGTTGTTTACAGAACTAATAATTTTATTACAAATAAGACTTGTTAAAACATACATCCATATAAATTTATAATAAAATAATCATCATTCTTTTTAAAATACACAATCAATTGGGGCGTAGGAACCTGCATATCATTTCCTTTTTCTAAACATTAAAATTGCACAGTTTATTAAAACATGGATATCCAAATTGTATAAATAAGTAATTAGTTTAAAAAAATACAATACACAATCATGTTGTAGGAACAACTTAAATATTCATAAAACAATGCGTACTTTAGAATAATTAAAATATCACATTTTTGATCTATGATACTATGCAGTTCCAATAAAACCTTCCCCTAAACATTACATTCCAATGAAGTTGACAAAAGTGCAGACTTTCTTAGATGTAATAGCTTCTGCAACAACAATTAAAACAAAACACTCTTCAGTTGTACAGACAAGACAAAAGTTGTGATGGATATGTGGCACAGCTAGAATTAACATGCACTACGAAGGGTGTGCCACACTGTGCTGCCGGGTGTTTAGGCCTGGCTCTCATTGGTAGTGGTCTCGATGGTGGTACCAGCAGGCTTGGTGGTGGGTTTTGGCTTGGCCTGTTGCTGTTGAGTTGGTGAAGCAGCGGTGGCTGGGGCCTCTGCCTCCTGACCATTCTGACGTGGTGCATGGGTGGGCTGTCCGCCAGCTTGGGGTTGGCCCTGACCCTGTCCCTGTTGGAAGTTACGTGGGCGCACGCGACGGTAACCGCCACGGTTCATGGGTCCTGGGCCGCCACCACGGCGTCCACCACGGAAGTTGCGGCGGAAGTAGCTGTAAATTGAAATATATAAGCACGATTTTATATTGGACTTATCATGCACAGCAAACTACTCTCACATCCATGACCCGACCCCTACCTGCGCTGTTGTGGAGCTCCGCCTGCCTCCTGACCTTCATCCCCCTGTGCACCCCCCTGGTTGGGCGGGGGCCCACGACGTCCCATTCCACCTCTACGTGGAGTGCCCTCCCCGCCACGTCCGCCACCTTGACGGGGATAATACCTGAAATTTGTTTTCATTAAACACAAGAGCATAGATAGAACCAGGTTTTTAATGATCCAACTCAATATTCACTTACTGGCGATGGAAGCCGCGGCGTTTATCAGCTGCGTAGGGCGAGCCCTTTACCGGCTCACCGCCGGGACCAGTCACTCCGGCTGCTTCATAGCCTTTCTCCCCGGCAACCACGGCAAACTCCACCGCCTCCCCGTCGCCGACCGAGCGCACAGCCTTGCGAGGGTTGTTCCGGGCGATTGCAGTTTGATGCACAAACACATCCTCCTTGGTGTCATTCCTTATAACAAGACAGACACAGCATTACTTACACTGTCCTAAAACAGATATTGCGAAAGACACCAACTAATGCCTAATTCTAATAATTACCTATTGATGAAACCATATCCACTCTTCACATTAAACCATTTGACGGTTCCCGAAACTTTCTCAGCTGAAAAAGAAACACCTTGTTTAATAGTTATTTAAAAAAAAAAATAAGTTCAAGACTGAAGTTTCTTAAACTCCTGTTCATTCTAATTCTACAGTGTGGAACAACGCAACAGTTACCATGTATTCAGTACATCATTCCGAAACCAAACAAAAAAACTGCTGTTCCATTTTGAACATGTAAATATTACACTTTTGAGGTTATTTTTTTAAATAACCGAGGAAAATTATGTGTAATTAATATATCTACGTCGGGTTCGACACATGATAACCGTTTTTGCGTCGATCTCCATTGCGATAATCGTTCCGGTATAATTGGAATGAAAGACTAAAAAAATCACAATTTAAAGGACGATGCGTCAAAACGTCCCCCCAACCGACCAATAGATTTAAAATGTATCTCAGTCAAAACATCTTAGTGATGTGATCATTTTTTATTATGGCAATGTCTCTCAAAAGTGCGGGATTTCCGAGAAAAATCATGTTTTAATACTAACATTTTGGCACAAAATAACGCGTTCGTAAACCATATTTTTTGATGTTCAAAGTATTTTTTATTTTCTTTATTTATTTCTGTGCACATTACTTACATTTTTAACTATTTTTATCACTTTATAATTTAAATAATATATAAAAAAATACAATCCTTACAAAATTAAAATTACAATTATTACACGAAATCAAAATGTAGGAAGTGGCAGTGGCACACATATAATTTAAATTGTAGGTACATGGGGCTAGGGCATTACATTATTTTTAATCCACCGGCGGAACTGCTCAATAGTATTATGGGTATAATTGACGATAACATTTTTGTATTCAATTTGAAAAATCTCTTTATAGATCCTAATGAACTTACTAACTCATACGAAAGATCAGTTGGAGGGGGGGACGGGTCTCATACAAATTTGGTCAGCGTCCTTTATACACAAAATGAGAACTCGTGAAACAAGTTTAGTGTTTAAGCACATTGATTGCATTTAAATTACATTAAGTCCCGTTAACATTGGTCTGGTCGTTTCAGAGATTAGCCAGAACATTGACACAAAAATTTATAAAAATGTTAATTTAAAATAACAAACAAGACACGTCCTGTCTTGTTTTATTTATCAATTTCCCGAATTTTATACGGTACTATTATTTATAGGAGTGGCGTGTCTATTCAAACATTTAACATTTTATTTAAACCTTGTCCTTTAGTTCTGTTTTTCTTTATCTTTCATATTGCAAGCTTAGTTTCATTTTTTAAGTTGACAAAAACAATTTATTTATTTATGGCCAATTTTATCATTGTTGAATATTTGTGAACTGAAGAAGGAAATATTATTTTAATTAGGATATTAGAGTATGAAAACTGCAAATAATTAAAGTCTTCATCTTAATTAACTGAAGTTTCTCATAAAATGTTATTTGATGTACCTTATTTTAAAAATTATCCATTAGTTTAAACATAAATATTGAATTACCAATAACAAATGCACTTAGCATTGACAACAAATTAAGCACATGGTAACAGATCGAATGTAAAATAAAATTCTGAATTAGATATAATGCATCTGGCATCAGACTCATCAGTCAGTTAGCCACATTAGAAACTGACTTCAGAATGCAGAGCTCAAATTGGAACTGTACTGTAAACTTGACAAGAGTGCATTAAAAATGTTCGTTATGTTTAGGATGAATGATATTGGGCGCTGCCATCGATTAACGTATGACACGTAATTGGTAAATAATGACACCCACACGTCCTTATATAAAATGGATGGACAGAGATGATGTCAATATCTATACATATAATATTATTTATAAAGTAAGATAGAAATATCGAATCATAACGTACAATCGCAACCGAAAAAATAACATGGCCAAGCCAAACACAACTACAACATTCCAATAGGAAAAAAGCGTTGGTTATAGTGATTCCATACAAGATGGTTGAAGCCCGACCCAGGACGCCACGCCGCCCTCCATTACGCCGGCGATATTATTGATTCATTCTTTGCTGCTCGTACAATATGTAGTTATAGTTCTACAGTGGGGTCAACACACGATCAATAACGCCGCCGACTAGAACGCCCACTTTTAAAAATCATATTTATGGATTGCTTGTATTTTAACACGGCGATCCAATATTTTTAAAACAACGCATAGATAATAAGTCAAAAAATCATAAGATTTTGCAATTTAATGAACATGTGCTTTTGATAAATTCGATGCCGGGGCACACAAAAACTAAGATGGCGTAGCGGTACTTACCAATGACCTGCTTTTGTTTAGCCGCTTTAGCTTGTTGCGGTTGCTGTGGGGGTTGTTGCTCTTGTTGCTGCTGCTGCTGTTGGGGCTGCGGCTGCGGCGCCTTTTCGGTATCAGCCATGGTGTAATTTGGCGAACGGCGATGGTGGCTAGATGGTAAATTCCTCCACGACCTCTCCTCGATGTTCACCGGTCTTAGTCGTCGTTACAATTGACTATCTGTTGAAGTGAGCTTAGAGCGACGACCCGACTGGCAGATTTTATCGATAACATTGGTAAAATCTATCGTATAACTAAAAATAAAATTGCTTTAGAATTTTATCATCATCATAATTAAAATAAATAGTAACAGTATTAAAAAGATTTTATTCATATTAAGTAAGTAAAATTTTATTTGTTTAAACATGGTTTACATGATATATTGCATGCAAGTTATTAAGTATCTTAACTTACATCATAATTGTTATGTATTTTAAAACGGACATTTTGGCGTCATAAAAAAATCATGTGATTCAATCGAAACAATTATTAAACTAAAAATTATTGTAGAATATTCCAAAAATAAATTGAAGAAAAGTGGTATCAAATATGTCACTGCATTATGTTAGGGCCACATTAGCGATATAATCATTTCGGTGTTACATGAGACAAAGAGATGGAGCTATACAGGACGTCTAGCTCCATCTCTTTCTCACACTGAAAAGTCGTCAGATCCCACCAAAACGGCCCTAGCATTACAGTGATCGTTCTAGGATTTTATTGTTATCTTAAATTTTTCACATGTCTAATGAGTGTTAATGAATTTTTGAGACATTTAAATAGTTATTCTGCTATTCGGGGCGAAGACGAATCCAAAAAATTAGAGATCATTAAAATCGGTCCAGCCGTTCTTGAGTTATAAATGGTGTAACTAACCCGATTTAGTTTTTTTAAATGTAGATATAAGATATGATTTATTGTCAAAATTTACTTATGAAAAAAAAAAACATTAACTAGAGGTTAACATTTCTGCTTGATAGAGTCTGTCAAGCGAGTCTAGTCCCATGAAAAAGGCGGCAAATTCAAAAATCTTTCAGGTGTCAACACTGATATAGCACGCTGAAAACTTGTTGATACTTGAATTTTGATAAAAAAATTACTTGGGATAAATTAAAAAAAAAGCATTTCAATGTACGTATTTATTCATCAGAACTAAAATCAGAATCAAGAAATTCAATGCCTTCAAATGAGAAATCACTGTCAGTAGAATCATTACGCACAGAAATGATGAAGGGTTCCAACTCGGTTTCGGATATCCTGTCTCTTACTTTATACTTATTTTCGACACTAATAGTGTGATCTGTGCATTTTTTCCAATCATTGGCTGTGACACTATTAAAGCATTCTTTTATAAGGTTCTCCATTTCTTTACCTGGAATCCCTAAGTTTTTGCTGGCTATTTTTCTTTTAGCCAAACTCCATATGAGTTCAATTGCGTTCAGGTCACAATGATATGGCGGAAGTTTCAAAACCTCATGGCCATGTTGTTTCAAAAATTCTTCAGCTTCATACATTGGAGTTGTTTTATGTTCATTCACAAGGCACATAAGCTCAGCCTTTGTAAAGAATTCTTCATAATGAATTCCATTTTCAGTTAGCCATTTCTGAATGTCAGCCTTTAAATCATTCATAGATGGCTTATTTATTTGTGTTACATGGTAGCTAGCGTTGTCCATAACAATGACACTGGGCTGACTTAAATTGGGTATTAATTTTTCACGTAACCATTTCATAAAATTATTTCTGTTCATATCATCATGATAATCTGCCATTTTTGATTTAGTACTGAATACCAATAATGCATTGGGAACAAAACCTTTTTCGGATCCAGCATGAACAACAATATGTCTTTTGCCTGACGATATTTTGTCAATTACACCGCTTGTTGATGGCCCTTGCCATGATTTTTTAACTTTATAATTTTGGTGGACATAGGTCTCATCAAGATAAACTATTAATTTTCCTTGTTTCCGCTTTTCATCAATAGCTCTGAGATACCTATGTCGCCATGCAGCTAGTTCATACTTTTCAATAAGAAGAGATCTCTCATTTTTATTTTTTTTGAATTCAAATCCATTTTTGAGTAATAATTGTCTCAATGTTTCATGACATCCAGTAAATCCAATTGACTCTCTTAAATCTGCAAGCAAACTTCGTAGAGTTGGAACTTGCTTTTTAACACAGTAAAATTCATTAATTTTATTGCGTATAAGTAAGGCTGATAAGTCAAAATTATCCAGATTGGCTACAGTTGGCTGTCGTGGACGTTTTTTCCCCGGTGTGTTCCACTCGCCTTGGTTAATAGCACCTTCTTTTTTAATTCTTCGCAGTGTTTTCACACTTAAATCTGAAAGTTCAATATGTCAGTTCAGTATCAAACGCACAAATTTTATGATAATATTTGTAGAAAATGCAAACAATGTAAACAAATAAATCTGTACTAACCTGTCATAGCAGCAATTTTTGTCAAATAGTCTGTTTCAGATTTCATTTTTTTATTCTCATCTATGGCTATGACTTTCTTAACTAAATTATCAATTGTGCTTTTTATTAATTCATCATCCAAGGTGGCTGAAAAAAGATGACAACAATCTCTTATAATACTTTTCACTTATAGGTGCCCCATTGAGATTCAATGTCATGTATACGACGTCTGAATCTAAACCAAAACCGAAATCGTGATCACATCATAGTAAAATAAACAAAATTAGACAATTGTGCTAAAAGTATCAACATTTTGTAGCCAACCTACCTGTTGTTGAAACAATTTCATCCAAAAGTCGTCGTTTTTCTGTTAACACGTCATCAGATTCAATCTTTACATGATTATATTTATTAATCATTGTAAACAGCAGGCTCCTGACACTACTTTTAATAGGTTTTGGCATTATAACATTAAAAAATTCAACAAAAACCGGAATGCTTCGAGGTTAGAACAGAAATTGTGACAATCTGTTTGACAGATAATAGTATTGCCATTATAAGAAATCAGTAAAATGGTTGTGGACTCGACTCGCTTGACAGACTCTAGCTAATTATTTGAGGAGATTGGCACTGAAAGCCGAAATACAGGCTTTTGCCTAGTTCGGCTGCAAATGTTTAAATCCCTTTGTTAAGAGAACATATAGCCCAAAAGATAAAAAAATGATATATTATTGAATGAACTTTTTATTATTTTAATTACAAGTGGAATCGATATAAAATGTAGGTAATATAAATCGGATTTATACATCTTTGTCGATATTTCTTTTATAAATATTAGTACAGCACTTACTAGTAGTCATTATTGCCAGTAGGAAAAATACCATATTCCGCAGAAAATCACAGATAAGTTAAAATGGCTGTGTAGTGTAGAAAAAGAAGAAATAAAACTACGTCTAGGATGTTTGAGAGGAAAATGTTCGTATAGTTTTATCGATACGGTAAAACTCAATATAATTATGGTACAGATAAGAGTTGTAAATTTAAATTATTCATTTTTGTTTTTAGTAATTTCAAGGGAAACCCTAGGAAGGAAACGGATGTTGCCAAGGTGTCACATGCCATTGCCAAGTATGTCCAGAAAAAAAGTCTTTTGTTTGCCTCATGAAAGAGTTTGCAGAGGAGGTGCTGTATTTACCCGACGAAATCTTGGTCTCCTTTGTATTTACCTGTATTATGTCTTTTAACTGCCCATGTTTGTGAACCGTATAAGTTTTGCTTAAGCCTCCTTTCATACATTGGCCATAATGGCCATGGCCAAACGTTAATATTCTATTCATTTATTTGTGTTTATGGGGTTCGCTATATGGTGGTAGTAAATAGAAACATCAGTTAAGTAAGTATTTAAAAAAACGGAGTTTTATTGCATGGATTTAGTATTCTCTGACTTTATTTCTCCTGTGCTTAGTATTTGAATAAAATTTACTAACAA
Organism: Noctua janthe; assembly: GCA_910589295.1. Lineage (NCBI taxonomy): Eukaryota > Metazoa > Arthropoda > Insecta > Lepidoptera > Noctuidae > Noctua > Noctua janthe. The sequence goes on from OU342552.1 coordinate 14,242,389, forward strand.
AACAAACTTGCTTTGTAAACTTCAACTAAATGTCAAAAAGGGAGTTCTAATCAAATCATTTCTAATTTTCTATTCAAGACTAAAACCATTGAGGTATGATAGAGGTGTTAAATTTTGGAATTGCCATTGAGGTGTTAAACCAAATTTTAGTTTGTAGATCGAAAGTTTGGAGGGAAAATGAAACAGTTATTAATATAATAAAAGCATGTAACTATTTCATCAATGTTTGTAAAATCCTATTTCTTGCTAAATGCATTTCATTTACATGTTTAACGTAATTGAATGCTTGTTTTCATAAAACAGTATCTTTGGAGCAGAGCTATTTCGTCTTGATCCAGGGGCATGAACGTCCTTGCTCAGGGCTATGTTTTAAAACCGGACCAAAACAGTTGATTGTGAATTGAAAAATTGATCAAAGTATGTATCTGATTGTTTACTTTCGTCGTCGTTTACTCGTCTACTTTTTGGTTTTAGCAATGATCAAGTACTTGTTTGTCGTTTTCTTACCTAGCTAATTAAGCTTGGCTTATCTTACAGTCTGAGGTTCTTACAAAAAGGTATTATACATATTACACTTGTATTTCAGAGTTGGTAGCAATGAGGCCAAAGCCTTGAAAATGAATGAATCAAGGGCTGGCACTGGTGGTGGACCTTGTCCAGCTCCACCATGTCCTTTGTAGGAAAATCTTCAATTGGAGTGTTGCAGTAGATATGGTGCAAGGGCAGCAGGAGTGGTGGATTCATTGCAGGTAAGCAAGCACATTGATATTCAAAGTATTTTGTATTTACATTTAAAAATATACTTGTTCATATTTATTTTATTTTTTAGGTGTCTCAAGCTCTTCTGACAACAGATGAGAATGTGGAGAACCCGGTTCCTTAAACTCATCCTCACTTGCTAACATGCAACATTAGTAGATGTGGCAACTAGAATGCACAGCAAGGCCCTAGACCTGCTGCATTACATTAGTGCTGCATTACAGCCTAAATTACTCCCTCCTCAGGTTAAGGTATGTAAAGTTTTTATTTCTACTGGTTACAAAGATAATCTCTATAACATGAATACAATATGATTGGATTGCATTCAGACAACACATCGAGTCAAATGTGCTGCTACTGACTTCTTAAACCTATTTCAGACAGCTGCGTGGAAATGCACACAGACATCGCCGAGGCCAGGATACAAAAATATTCTCAAGAAAGTAACGAGTTCTTTGAAGACTTAGTCACTATTATATTGGAAGTGTTAAAAAAAATTGACTTTGACTAACAATTTTCGCCAATTGATAAATGGTGTACTCAAAATTAATGATGAGCTTGATCAGCCAGCAGCTAGTGTCATGAAATAAAGACACTGTAGATTCTGAACCGGTTCGAAAGACAGAAAAAGCAAAACATTTTGCAACAAGTGCCAAATTCTAATTTGTGGGGAACTCTGACACTATCTAAAGCATTTTCTATTAGTATTAATAGCAATAAATATTTAAATGCCCACTGCATTTGTATTATTGTTCTTCGAAATATGCTTCATTATTATACTGGGTCAGCACGCTGTCATGGCCAGGACCTATGGGTGCCAGCTGTGGCACCCTAGGAAAATTTGATGTAAAATTTGGGTAGGGTTCAAGGGTTAAAAGACTTAGGTCCTGTAAGACAATATCTAGGCATAAGAATAAATTTAGATAAAAATAAAGATGTTATTACTGTAGATCAGCAACTATATATTGAACAGTTAATTTCTAAATTTCTACTGTCTGATTGAAAAACACAAGTACTTCTGATAAATATTTACCTAATGTTTCTAATCAAAAACGAATTGGAAGTTTAATGTATTTAGCAGTATTAACAAGACCAGGCATTGCTTACTCTGAGTGCTAACTTGGTCAATTCAATAGTTGTTATAGTCATAAACATTCGATCTATGCAAAACATGTATTGAGATGTTTGCAATAAGTTTTTGTTTGGTACTAAGAAATGTATTAAGAATTGATTAAAATATAGTAATAATCATAGCGATCTACAGGGATTTGTGAACAGTGCTTGGGTTAGTGACGCCCTAGATAGAAAATTCTATATAACAAAATAGGAAGTCTGTACTAGAAATAACGTTCTTAGCCGCTTTACATCCTCCAGCAGGGTAGCATCACCCGTCACCGCAGGTTCTCCGCACAACCGGCTTATGTCCTTCTGCTAGGGAGTTCGAATGTCTAGCGTGTAACGGGGGTGTGACCAACCCCCGTATGTTGTATCAGCTAACAGGCATAACTCCACCAAGCGTTCGCCGCGAAATAGCTAGTCGTATCGAGTAAGGGAACCCCCACCCCATGTATGGGCCATCAACTAAGTACCACCTTCACGCTTAAAAAGTCTTGATGAGATTAAGACCTCAAAACACGATGTCGATAAATTATCTACACTCAGTGCTTGTACACTAAGAGCCGGCACACAAACGTGTTGCGGCAACGCGCCGCAGAATCGGCGGCAGAGATCAAGCCACGTCCAACCAGCAACGTTAAAAAATTAACAGAAATTGAACAATATGCTCATCTCACAGGTACGCACGCACTTTTTGCGACGCCGCGCCGCCGCCCCGCATTCTTCGGCGGCGCGTTGCGTGGCGGCGGCGTTTAATTATTGTGTTGGCCCTAAGAGATTGGGTCACCATTTCAAGGATAGTAACTTGCAATAGGTATTTATTTTTGTTCTGATAAACTCTCACTGCTGCCATCTACCGTCACAATTTAGTGTCCTTTAAGCTGCTCTTGCGCATGTATTTGGTTTCATTTGATAAAGTCGAATAAACTTTACGCACTACTGCCATCTATCATATATTTAAATAAATCTTTCATATTCTACCACCAGATGTCCCTAGATATAACATGACAGTTCGTTACGACAGTTATTCTCAGAAGGGGTAGGCAAAGACTTAGCTTAGTGAAATACCAACTACATTTCGTGATCTTATACTGTCACTTACGGAATATCTTCCGTGATTGTTCATTATTTTGAGCTCCCGATATACGGAGCGACGGATTCGCTTTAGTTGTAAACCGTAGGAGCTTAAAACAGTGTTTACATTTCGTGAGTTACCTATTCAATCCCGTAGAGTAGGTAGGTACGGTGGTTGGTACCACCAAGCACCACATGTTATTGCAAATAACCGGAAACAAATCTAGACTACAGAGGAATCTCAAAATGAAAACATTTTATATTCGTTCTATCCCCAGGTCGAAAACTTAGGATAGTCCATCAACTACAGAAGTTCCGTCAACTACAGAATACTTTTCAGGTAAAAGTACACAACTGCTGGACCATCAGCCAAATACTTACACGTTGTCCTCGCATTCTACTAACCTACGAACATCCCAGTTAGTAGTGCACCTACAGCTTCATTATCATCCAAAAGTCCCAATTCATCTTTTTTTGTATGAGTTTTCTTTAAACTTCGGTTTTTAAAGCAGCAGATATTGGATCGATATATTCAATCAGTGGGAGTCGGCGAACAAAGTTGAGATTTCTGACGAGGCAGAGATCGTCCAGTGAGTCTTACCATGACATGTAGAGCAAGATCCCATAGGGCTGCCAGACATTAGGTATTTATTTTCTGATCAACAAAATGTGTGGTATCGAGCGGGTAATGTTAGTATGTAGTGTAAACGTACGCGTACCTGCTAACTTGTACCGACGACGGCTAATTTTTAAATATCAGGTGCTAAAGTTGCGTAAAATTAATACTAACTTTTGTTATAGCTTGAGAACTCTTTTTTATGATGTGTATAGAAGATTTAAAAAAATAGATAATTATTAGGTAACACTGCCTAATACTACTCGTCGACGGAAATTTCTGCCAGACACTTTAAAGCACGGAGAAAATAATGTGATTTTACCTATGACCTGGGTATTTAGTTTTAAATTTGATACTCAGGAAATGATTCCGTACTTATTGTGAGTCAGACCAATCATATGGGGCCAAACATCCTCCAGACAATTCAAATTTCGATGAATGAGCGCATTGGTTGATTGTACCCATACAAAAATAATTAATTGGGACTCTACAATGTGTCTGGCTACTTACAGGGAGTATTTAAATTACTCTTTGATATAAAATATTAAAAAAAAAAAACACTGACATGGTTTTTCACGTTATTTTTTTCAGCTTTAAATTTCTGCCAGACACTGGCAGAAATTTCTGTCAAATCTGTCAATGGGAAGTGTCAGCCAGCATTAATAGTTAATTTTAACAATATTCTCTGCAACTTACATCAGGATTCAGGCCTGATTAACAAAAAAAAAAGTACCAAACTGCAGCTCCTGATGTCCAAAAGTTGGCCGTCAGCACAAGTTAGCAGGTATGCATACATTCATAGTACATACTAATACTGCTCGATGCCACGGTCAGAAAATAAGTAAGGTTTGGCGGCTCTGGGATCTTGGACTAAGGCAAGGGAACATCACGTCCTTCTTGGTTCTATTATCGCTTTCCACCTTGCATGATTCACTTCGGTTACCTAATAAATAATAGGAATACAGTCATGAGCACTGAAATGTTTACTCACACTTAGCAAAATTCAGGTTTTCTCGTGAAATAACTCTTTCTACTTTGAGATAAGTTCTATTTCGTAGTACCAAAATACTATGTTCCTGAAAACGTTAATCAAAACGGGAGAAAATCGCTTTTATATTTTGCTAGTAGTGTACATTATACATACCTATACATTGCATTGCTCGCTCGTGACTGTACGTTTCCACCTATACGTAGAGTGCAATACCGCGGTGTGTATTGCACAGATCTCTCTACTCATACATACAATATGTTTAAAAAACCCTGTCCGATCCGAAAGGTGCAAATAGGTATACCAATGAAATTGCCAAATAAAATAAAAAACAAAAAATTCATGAAAGTAAAAAAAAGTAGCAAAAATATTAATGAATTTTAAAATGCATGTTTTTGTCCCAAGTTACCACCGTTTCCCTAAATTCTAACAAACTTTTAAAGCGTGACAACACCGTCTTCGGCATGAAGTATGTTCGATCGTCAATTATTTTTTCATGAAGTCACTACACGAGAAGCGACGGTTTGCGCCTGTGTGTTGCCATATAAGTTTCTTCATTTTACTACATTTTATTTAATTTTCATCGGGGGTTTTTTTTTTCTAACTTTTTGTCCAAAAAGGATTACGTATATAGATTCTATTCTAGAAACCTAATAATATCCTCACGGATCGGACAGGGTATATACGTATAATAGAATTCGACATCGACGATGTGCTCGGCAGCACGATATGTTTCTCGCTCTAGCAAATGACGGTTATGAGAGATAGAAAAGGATGGAAAATGCGAATCCAGGCTGATAGATGAGGCTCAAAACTAAAACCTTTACAATTTATAGAGACTATTTCTGGAATAGGACCCACGTACCTGAACGAAGTTGCACCTCAATGATTATGATGCATAATTAAATAAAACATTTTAAAGTACCCTATTTATTTATTTCACGAATACAATTTTTTTTATTTTAACTTTCAGATACTGAGTAGCATGAAAATATTATTTACAATTAAATGCTAATAAATTATTATGCCTTTTGTATGTTTGGTAGAACTGTTACACAAATAACCTCCCCTTTTTGAAAGTCCGTTAAGAAACTAGCTGTGTGTAGATAATATGATTTCCTTGATAAATAATTATTACTTCTGAGGGAAACAAGCAAATACAAATACCAATTTAGGTAAAAAATCGCAGCTGTTAGGTACCACAAGATAAAAACAAATTCGGAATAATAAAATGTTTAGGTGCAATTCTTATGTATAATACATTTACATAACGAGTTCATAAAGTTCGACGTGTTTAGTTCTAGCATTTGACCGCACATTGAGAAGCCATCGATTGCTACATCTAATTCCCCATCCGACTGTTGAATAAAACGCGCTGGTATCTGTTTTTCCCCAAACGAAAAATAAAGGTTTCCATGAATATTTACGATTTCAGATTTAGGTGTTTTATCAATGTTAGATTTCAGAAAATCAGAATTAGTGTTTGCTTCGATGTTTGATGGCGTTGATATAATGCTATTAGTTATAAAGTCAGAATTTGAAATTTTTTCATAACCATCCACTTCACTCAAGAGGGTCCCATTTGCAAGTTCTTTCGTTATAATTCGTGGTATTATCACATCTTCCTCACTAAGTACTGTGCGATCCGTTTCACTTGTTGTTCTCAGGTCCCCATAATCTGTTGGATCAGTAGCAGCCTCCAGATTTATTTTGTTGTACACTGTCGAGTCCTCATAAAAGGATGAAGTCGAAATAATACCATTGTTCTTTATACCTGGCAGATCATTGTTAAACAAATTACGATCGTCAAACTCTGAATAGTTTTTATGAAATTGTACGTCATTTATTTTCTCATCAATAAAGTCTGCAGCTTCCGTTCCAGCAATGTAACTGTTATCCGTAGGATGAGTCGTTAGTGCGTTAGGATACATGGTATCACTAGTGCCATTTAAATTCCCAAATTCGTTTGTGGGAGATTGTGCACCGATCTCTTTGTAAAAATCAGCCGTCTCAATTGTCTCTTGCTCGTCCTGAGTAATCTCAGTAGTTGTGTCCTCCCGTGACATAAATGGTTTTATTTGATAAATGCTTTGTTTTATGATACTAGCAGGCTGATCACACTTACTTTGAATCTCTGTTAGCTGTTGGAAACTTGATAAGTTATCATGTTGACATTTTTGACTCGCAGTCGTATTTGTTTGGTTAATGGTATCAATATATTTTGAAAATATATAAATATGAAGATTTATGCATTCTGATAAGGTTTTTTCAGCTGTCTGAAAGTTCTCAAACATATTTGTTAGCTCTTCTAGTTGTGGCCTATTGTCGTTTTCTGGAGTAATGTCGATATCCAAATAAAGATGAAGTGGAAGTTCTTTTGTTTCATCAACCGGTTTTGGAAAATAAGTGTCTCTTCTTTTATAATTATTGGAAGATTTACTATCATTCTCATCATAGCTATCTTGTTCTGTAAATGACTTACCTGTATTGGCAGTTATGAAGTCTTTTGTTGAAGTTTTTTTTTTAAATGTATTTTGGTTAGTCTTAATAATTGGATTTATACTTAACATGTGCAATGTATGTTCATCAAACGATGCATTCTGCGAATAATTCTGCTTCACCGGATCATAATAAATTCCACTATCTTTTATCTCTGGAAGGGTCACGATGTGTTTTGTCGTCGTTGAACCAGTTTTCCGTAAGGTATGAAGAGAACAATTGCATCCAGGAGGGATGTAAGAGTTTTCAGGTGAACTGTAATAGAATATTTAACAGAATTATTTTAAAAATTGACCAAGCTTAATATTACCAATTTTTTGCTGCGAGCGAAAGAACACTTCTAGACCTATGCGAAGTAATTAAAGAGCGTTTTAGTTTACAGGAATACATACGAACTTCTTAAATAGAGTCTACTGCATCCATATTTTTTTTTTAAATTAATAACATTAATTTATTTCGATATGGTTAAAAAGGTTCTAATTATTTTGTACAATTTGGGCCAAGTGTAAACTCAACTTACGAATTGCAGTATTGAAGACAAGTTTGTGTTAATCCTAGAATAGTCGTTATCAGCGTAACTGTGGTGATCATGTGCATTTCCACTGCGTGCATCATTAGAGGTGTTCCTACTTGTATGACGTTCCACAAACTCATTAAGTGTGTTCACCACGGCCGTTGACGAAGCGTGGCTACGCGATCCGTCACATTAACCAGCCATTAGAACGATAATTTTAATTTACTGCAAAAAGCATGCCTCAGCCTTTTGTCGTCAGTTTTGTGTCGCAAGCCGTAACGCTTTTCAATTAAGTTCGAAGAACTCTTTGTTGTACGTTTGCAATCAAAGACGCATTGTGTTTTTATCAATTAAATTGAATCGAAGCTGTCATGTCACTCATATTTTCATATTTCACAATAAAATTATAACACGGATGTATACCAGATAAAATGACTAAAAGATGAAGGTTGAATGGTTCTTTCGGACCGGATTATGACAAAATTAAGGATGAGGAGTAGAACGGTGTGCTGGACAATAAACCAGGGAATGAGGGGTTAGTGAGAGGTAAATGGAATGAAGAATGGTAAAGCGTTAGGACCTGACGGTATATCATTGTGTTCATTGACCTTGAAAAGGCATATGACCGGGTACGTCGTGAGGCTTTGTGGTGGGCCCTGAAAGAAAGCTATGCCTGGGTAGTATGTCCAATTGATCCGAACGATGTAGGTACAGTCGATATTGTACCCAAGTCTGGCTACAGCGGCCACTACCGGCAACTTCAATGTGGCTGTCGGCTTGCACCAAGGGTCGGCTCTAAGCCTCTTCCTGGTGATATTGGACGCACTGACATCGGACATCCAGGAATCCTCCCTGGTGTATACCGACGACATTGTGTTGGTTGCCGAAAGACTAGAGAATGTTGGCCTGAAATGAAGTAGGATCAAACTGAATACTTATTCCTCCTTCCACATTTCGCGGTCTAGTGCGACTGTAGACGACTCCTTTGCGAAAGAGTCCAGCTCATACCGCCTTCTCCTTCTTCGAGTTACAATGTAAAAATTAATTCATGGCAAGAATTTGTGTGGTACAACTAAAAAGGGGGAAAAAAAAATATTGGTAATATAAAAAAAAAAAAAAAATAATATTGGTAATTCATAATCTTACCAGCCTTTTCCCTACTATTTTGGGGTCTTCCAGTCTAACTGGATGCAGTTGAATAACATTAGTTAGGTTGTTAAAAAGTCTAAAACAACTTTAATTTCGGAAGTCGGTAGCAAAAAAGTCAAACAAACAAACTCGTAATCCTTGCTCTCACCAACATTAAGTGACACCTTACTCAATGCCTAGTGCCCGTTTTTACCAACACTTAGTGACACCTAACTCAACACCTAATGCCCGTTTTCACCAACACTAAGTGACACGACGATGGAGATTCGTAGAATATCTACATCACTAGCTACTTCCCCATTGCTATGGAAATAATATCATTTTTGCATTTTTGTTTTTGCTATCCCTGAAGTACATACTTTTTCTAGGAGATTTGTACTTCATGATGTTACGGTAGGTGATATGTGTGCGTTACGATTGCTCCGCCAAGTTATCAAACAGAAAAAAACTTCGCCAAAAAATTTGTCAAAATCGAAGGGTCATCATCTGCCTGGCCTTTTCTCAACTATGTTGGGGTCGGCTTCCAGTCTAACCGGATGCAGCTGAATACCAGTATTTTACATGGAGCGACTGCCTATCTGACCTCCACAACCCAGTTAGTAATGGGTAATACGATACCCCTTGACTTGACTTCTATTTTGACAAATTTCGACAAATTTTTTGACGAAGTTTTTTTCTGTTTTGATAACTTGGCGAAGCAATCGTAACGCACTCGGTGATATTGCCAGTGGTAGTGGTAGTCAATCGCCCGAAAGGCTGACAACCAGTCTTACTAAGGGGTATCGTATTACCCAGTACTAACTCGGTTGTGGAGGTCAGATAGGCAGTCGCTCCAAGTAAATTACTGGTATTCAGCTGCATCCGGTTAGACTGGGAGCCGACCCCAACATTGTTGAGAAAAGGCTAGGCAGATGATGGTAGGTGATGTTCCTCCTGTTCAATCATTATGTTTGTTAGCAATGAACTTGATTAGCTGCTTGTTATGTACCGGTCTGTTTGCTTTTAGATAAAAACAAACAGACAGTCAGTTTTTTTTATAATTGTGAATAATGTGGGTGCCTAAGTAGGAAGTGTGATTACTTCGAAAACTTATTGAATTGTCAACAATACAGATCAAGGAAGTCACGAATGAACCGATGTTCTATGCTTTGGTTTTTAAAAAAATATTATTATTATTTATAATTTTTCATTTCTTTTTACAGGAATTTATCTTTGATTTTAATTAAATGTGAGTCAAAATTTAAGTAAATTATTAAGTATTCTAATTAATCGCGACTACTATAGTATAGTAATTTATCAGACGCATAACGTACCTATAAGTTTAGTTGTAGATCTTTGACAGTCGTTATAGGTAGTCAGTGGCCCAAAAAGTCTGACAACCAGTCTTACCAAGGGGTATCGTATTACCCAGTACTAACTGGGTTGTGGAGGTCAGATAGGCAGTCGCTCCATGTAAAATACTGGTATTCAGCTGCATCCGGTTAGACTGGAAGCCGACCCCAACATAGTTGGGAAAAGGCTAGGCAGATGATGATGATGATGAAGTTTAGTTATGCTGTTTTATTACCTCCTTAGAGCATGTAAAGTGTAGGTACAGGTAAGAGAAGTATTGAAGCTAATTTAAACTGCGGGCCCCGCGCAAAAGGGGTCCACGCGTATCCAAACTCGCTGCCTGAGTGTGATTTTTTTGAGTACCTACCTATTTTGAATTTACTTGAAGCCACAGAAACTTGGAACATTACACCTTTTTCGACTAAGACAATCGACTTCAGACAATCGGTAATCGATTATTTCGTTGGCGAAAATACAACACAGAATTTCATACGGTAAACGCACAAGTAGGTAGGTATAATAAGTTCTACAAAAAGTCGTTCGTAGGTAGGTATAAACTCGTGTCGCATGTAGGCGCTCGCACCCGTGCGACAGCACCTATTTTCAACAAAATACGGTCCACAGAAGTGGATAATAAATAACTTTATATGAAATGAATGAATCGAACAGCCTTAAAAAATGTCAATTTTGCTCCAATACAAATTACTTAAAAAATATTTTTTATAATTATTATCTCAAATGAATTGGGATAAGGGCAAGAGAATGATGATGATGATATGGCCCACTTGTGCTGTCTCGTTTTTTTCTTCCGGTACACTGAGAGGCCTTAATACGCAACGAGCAAAAGCTAGTAGTATACATATATAGGATGGAAGGGACAACGACGCACACATATTAGTAACCGCCCCACATAGAAATATTTGATCGTCAATTTAAAAAAAAAATAAAGTTTTTTCATACTTTTTGACGGTGTAGATAGGTAGGTACTGTTTTTACTGACATTGCGGTATGCTGAAAATATAAATAAAAAAAGCGACTAACATGATAATGATATTCTACCCATGCAAGTGGATACTGCTATGTTGAATTGTTGATATCATAAAAAGAATATAAACGTTTTACTTAATATAATCGTTTTTCTCCACACCCCGGACACCTCAAACGGATTTGTCCGGAAAATACCAGACATTATGGCAACCCTAATGTAGAATGAATTCAATAAGAATAATATTTTATATTTACAATACAAACTATACTTTCCCGACACTATGGGTAGGTAGGTAAATATCAAGCGTCGACGATGAGTAGGTAAAAATATTAAAATATATGCTGGCACACAATAACAGAGTCAACCTTGGTGAAGGTCACTGCCAATTTACTCACCACGATATTACTACACATGTATAGATACGCACAAGTACATACCTCCAGCTACATATTTCCCTAAGTGAGGTAACATCAGTGAGATAGGCGATAGTATAATTTAATGAATATAAATAAATATATAACATTAATAACATTGGTAAGTACCGGTACATTCCTACCTGTGTTATCAATCATTCGATTATTTAGTTATCGGCTTTAATGTGTAGTTATCCTACTTGGTGTCCAGATTAGACAGGTACAGCATGATCAATTTTTGACATTCCGTTTACTATCTCGACGTCCAAGGCTTCTTTGCTAATATCCACGGCTTCGCGAAGTAAATAAGCATGATCAAATTCTCCCAAAAATTGTTGTGCAATTTTAGTCATGGATAAATGTTAAGTTTTCTTAGAGCATAGCCATTATAATATAATCAGCCCATAAAAAAATCGCAGTTCAATGGTTAAACGAATAAAAATTAACTCATTTTGTTTCGATAACAATGTCAATGTTAGGTTAAAGATTTTGGTCCTAAATAATAATAAATGTTATTGTAAACTCATATAATGAATGTAAAACATAGTAATTAAGAGCTATCGTTGCGATATTAGGGTAATTAATCGTGTTATTATCTATAAACACTAATTGTCATCACACGAAGCAATCATATATTTTTAATTGTAATTTCGGAAATCGTATCGTATCGTATTGGCAACCTTTATGTTCTTCTTCCTTTTCCAGAAGATCGACGAAAGAAGAATTTGGAGACAGCAAACGTTCTGATATAGGTAGACCGTAGATGTGGTGTAAAGTGGCAACGAGGACTTACGTACCGCGTAGGTCGTGAGTTTGATCCCAGACAGGCACTTTGTGTAATTTATGTGAGGTATAAAACTCCCTTACATTACAATCCAGAGTGCATTAACTCGCGTGGTGGATTGTGGCCCACTCTGTCACGCAGAGGAGGCTTGAGAGTTGTGTCCCAGCAGTCCCAGCTGTAGCTGTGGGAACTAATAGACTGTTTACGCTGTGCTTAACGTTCTCATGACGACACATTGAATGAACACCTCATTCCATTACAATGTTTAGAGTAAACCATGAGATTTTTTTTTTGTTCATACTCATTTACCAGAAAATACTACGGCATACGCCATTTTTTTTACGGCAAAAGGTAGTTTAGTACGGTTATTTGCAAAACAAAATGTGACGTATCAGCAATTCGAGTATACATAAATGATGTGCTTATTGAAAATGTAAGCAAGTGAACCCGCGTGGTAGGACTACAAACAACTCTTTGGCATATCATTTGGATAAAGTTATTTTTTATGTGATTGGACAGTTGACAATTGTCTCAAGTTTGGTTTAGGTAACTGCCACGTTTAACGGTGTAAGCAGAGCGGTGCGGTAGGCATGTAACGTCGAGCCTAGCAGACGCTTCAATGCCTACACGGTACCTATTAATCTTATAACTGTATCTCATTTAATTGGTATATGTCTGCAATAAACGAATTACAAGTACATACCATTTTTATAAATAGTAGCCAGAAGGTAAGTCTAAGCTCCTGAGAATCTACAAACAATACGCGCCGTGTCTAGGACGACTAGGTACTTTCTGCCCTTATTACAACTGCGTAGAGCGAGACCCTCCTCAGGTATTATGTTTTACATATGTATATCTACCGGATGACACTACCTACTTCCCGTGGAAAATACCTACAGCAGTTTTTACAAATCACGTTTCTGATTGGATTAATTACCTAATGTCTCATAAAAGTGGAATGTTGTTAGTAGCTACTGCTGTTAATTACAGTAATCTATATATATTTAATAACAACAAGCAGTCATTAGATCGAGAAAAGAACCCATTACACTTCTAAAAACTGTGCCACCAAAACCGGATCGAGATAATTGCATTAGAATTGATTTATAAATAAATGCACCGTTTATCGTGATGCAGGTTCATAAATTATTAAATTAAACGAAAAAAATACTGGATAAATAATATCTTCTATTTTCTTAGTTTTGTCACCTGACTGTACACACATACAGCTACGGTGAGCATCATTTTTGGGTTCACTCCTGTAATTCCCGAAGGGTTAGGCAGAGGTGTACCCATTAGTAGGAACACCCCTCATTTCGCCAGTTATGGTTAAGTTTCACTTAATAGGGGGCGAGCCTATTGCCATTAACCGGGCACAGATCCAGACTATGTGGCTGCTACTGAGTAATTCCTGATGGAAAAACCCAATAACACTTTGCTCGACCTAGGAATCGAACCCTGGATCTTATACTCAGCAGTTGCGCTTGCGACCACTAGACTACCGAGGCAGTCGAACACCAGAGAGAACATTGAAGCTTATATAGTTGCTAAATTAGATTATTTCTACGTACCTACGTATCTTGCTGTTACAAAAATATCAATAGTGACGTAAACGTCGGTGAACGTAAGATACGACCAAAACTCGTTGAACCTGTTTGACGCCAAGTGAAGCTAACTTAATATTTTGTTTATATGTAAATATAGGTCCAGCACTATCTATATTATATCCATTACTAGATATCTCGTTACCTTTGTAAGTTTCTATTGACTTGCTGCGTATTTAACGAGGGCGATCTGAGCTGAGTTAGTGGGGAAGGCACCTGCATCTTAGTACTTGAGAAAAGCAAGACTCTCCCTTTCATTCCCTGGCCACGAAAATAGGCTAATTTGCCTACAACTCCTTCTTTTACCATCATCCATATTAATTGTTTAATAAAGTAAATAATGTCTTTTTGACATTCAACTGCCCATCCTATTTCCAACAATATAAGGGTCGGCTTTCAGTCTATACGAATGCTGCTGAATACTTGTATTTGAACTCCACAACCCAATTACCAGGCAATACGATCTATACTCCTTGGTAACACTGGTTGTAAGATTTCTGTCTTATATCGACTGTGAAAGATCTATAAATGACAGCCGAGACCAACGGCTTAAGGCTTACCGAGGTACTGAGGAGCCCCGGTATTTAATAGACGGTGGTTGACGATCCACGGACCGATCTCGGCAAGCATTGAATACCTTAGTAGAAGGTAGAACTGTTCAGCTGTTATCATTTTGCCAGGAGCGATCTAGCGCTTTTTATCTTTTAAAATCGTGTAACTTTTATAAAACTGGAACATTGCACAACATCAACGTGTCTAGTCATGAACTATTACCGTTCCACTATTAAGGTCAGTGACTTTATTAGAAAAGCAAAGCTGGTTTGTTCACAATGTCCACCTATACAACCAAGTTTATGCTAGCATTTATAACTTATTTTTGCTCTGAGGACTTGAGGACACACCTCTTGCGCCTTGCGGTAATACACAGATTTTATGGACTATTAGGGTGAACACTTGTCACAGAGTTTTAATTGTTTTTTTTTTTAATGTACAGGTCAGAAGATCAAAAATCTGACAACCAGACCTACCAAGGAGTATTGTTTTAACCAGTGCTAACTGGCTAGTAGGGGTCATATCATAAGCAGATAAAATAATTCAGGTCAACAGCTGCATCCGGTTAGACTGGAAGCCGACCCCAACATAGTTGGGAAAAGGCGGGGCCGATAAGATGATCACTATACGCTACGGTACGTGATTATTTATACCTATTGACGTGTGGCGTTTCGAGGATAAAGGACATGAAATACTTATGAGAGCAACATTATTAAAAAAGGAGAAAACGTTTAAAAATTGGTGGAACTGGAAATACTTGTATAATTAAGTTTTTGCGTTTTAAGATTGACAACATTTACACAGACCAGTACAGTTAGACCTAAGACATAATTGTGTGCTTATTGCATTTTACCTTTTAAAACTAAAATGCTTTTCCTTGTAAATATTTCATCAGACAAGTAAGAGTTGCACCACATCTAACGTCACCACCTCGGAATCAGAGCGATGCTGCCGCGTGTTATAGCATTCGCTCTGTTTCTAGTTCTAGCAAATGACGGTTCTGAGTGACAGAAAAGCATGAGAGCATGGAAAAGTGCGATTCCGTGCTGATAGCTGAGGTTCAAGCCTAACGCTATTATTTTGTTTTTAAACACGATACATTTATTCATATCTTTACAAATCAATTACATTTTTAATATTTTATTTGAAAAAACAATATGAAAAACATTTAAAAATTATAGCCCACCGGTATCGGGAACCGGCTCCAGAGAGAGGAACCTTCTGACAATACGAGCCGTGTCCAGGAATACAGCTTTCTGAATCAAGCCCTTGATCCAGCTGCCTAACGAGAGCCTCCTCAGGTATTGTCCTCGAGTATTTAAAAGTAAATTGAAGTGGTGCCAAGAAAATAGGGATCAAATAAAAATGAATATCTTAGCATGTTGCCACGACAGAAAGGATTTCAGTAAGTTTTGGAAACACACTAACCAACTGAACGGCAGGTCGAGCCTTCCTGCGAGTGTTGAGGGTGTTAGCGAGCCTGCAGTCATTTCAAACTTATTTTGGAATCATTTTACTGTGAAGTCCCCGCTAGGTGCAATGGGAGAGGCCTCGACGGCTAGGCAGCCCGTGAGGGAATCTGTGTTTAGGGTTTCAGCTAGGGAAATACAGGCAGTGTTGAGAGGCATGAAGCGCGGGAAATCACCTGGGCATGATTCTTTGAGCATCGAGCATTTACAAAATGCGGGTGTTCATATGCCCAGAGTACTGTCGTTGTTTTTTAATTTATGCATCTCACACTCGTACCTTCCGGTCGACTTAATGAAGACGTTGGTGGTGCCTATCATTAAAAATCGCACTGGGGACGCTTCTGACATAAATAACTATAGGCCCATATCGTTGGCTACTGTAATTGCAAAGGTGTTGGACAGTGTGCTGGACAAGCAGTTAAATAAACATCTGTCGCTTCACGACGCTCAATTTGGCTTCAGAGTTGGTCTTTCAACTGAACACGCTGTTCTGTGTCTCAAGCACACTGTTCGATACTATACGGACAGGAAAACCCCTGTGTATGCGTGCTTTTTGGACTTATCAAAAGCCTTCGATTTGGTGTCCTATGGTGTTTTGTGGAAGAAGATGTATGATGAGACAACGCTTCCAGGTGAGTTGATTGAGCTGTTTAAGTTTTGGTACGGCCATCAAGTCAATATGGTGAGGTGGGCAGGCGCGCTATCCGATCCGTACGGGCTGGAGTGTGGGGTGAGGCAGGGCGGCCTGACCTCACCGAAGCTCTTCTGTCTGTATGTGGATCGGCTGATTCGTGAGCTCAGCAGCACTATGGTAGGTTGTTCAATTGACGGAACATTTGTCAACAACATAAGTTATGCCGATGACATGGTGCTGCTGGCCCCATCGATCAGCGCCCTCAGGACACTGTTGTCGGTTTGTGAGCAATATGCGGAGGCCCAGGGCCTTCGATATAATGCAAGGAAGAGCGAGTGTCTGATGTTCAATGCAGGCACTAAAAGCTATGATGTACCACCCATTACACTAGGGGGGACCGCTCTAGAGTGGGTCACTTCTTTCAAGTATCTGGGGCACTGGGTCACTGCTGCGCAGACCGATAATAGTGACATTGAGAGGGAACGTAGGGCGCTGTCAGTCAGGAGCAATATGTTGATCCGTAGGTTTGCAAAATGTTCAAATGACGTTAAGGCGACTCTGTTCAGGGCATACTGCCAATCTTTTTACACTTGCGGCCTATGGGTCGACTACACGCAGAGGGCTTACAGCGCCTTACGAGTCCAGTACAATAACGCATACAGGGCACTGTTGAGGCTGCCTCGACACTGCAGTGCATCAGGGATGTTCGCTGAGGCACGTATAGATGACTTCTATGCAATCATACGAAAGCGTGTCGCTTCCCTGATGTGGCGGGTGCGGGGCAGCGCCAACAGTCTCTTGATGACTGTGGCGGATAGGACTGATGGCCTCATATTAAAACACTGGACGAGGACCCAAGTGTTGCCTACAAACCGTGCCCAGAAATAATGTGTGTCGTTTAGTTGTTGCTGTGTGTTATTATTATTATTTTTATTCTGACATTTATTATTTATTATCATTATTGTTTTCTGACATGTGTATTGGAATTTGTAAATGTGTGAAATTATGTACTAACAATAGACTGTAAGTGTTTATGTTCTTACTAACCATATGGATTGTACTGATCTGGCAAATAAATCATTATTATTATTATTATTTCGAGTTCTTTCATGTTCTTCTCTCGTAAGAGAGTACAAAAACCCTACCCACGGGCCGGAGCCAAGTTTGTAGGGGGTGTTTAAATGGAGAATGTGGATGAAATTGTAGAAGAAGTAAGGAATTTCCGGGTGATGCGACAGGTGTTAAGAATTGTGGCTTTTTGGAGCAGCTGAAGTGTGTGGGAAGGCATGTGTAAAGTATTAAGGCTTTGCATAAGAGATTTTGGTACTATACCGGTGGAAGAGAGCACTATAGGGACAATGTGGACGGTTTGTGCTTTCCACTGGGTTTTTATTTCTATGGCGAGGTCTTGATATTTACTTAGCTTTTCCGATATTGTAGTTTGAATGTTGTGTGAGTTTGGGATAGCTATATCTATTAGGTAAACTGTTTTATTGGCTTTGTCGTGGAGGGTTATATCTGGTCTATTGAAATGTATGGTTTTGTCTGTTATTATCGTCCGATCCCAATAGATTTTCTGATTGTTATTGTCTAGTATTAGTTCCGGTTTATATTTATAATATGGTTTCATCTCACTTATGAGTTGATATTTGAATGCTAAGTGTTGATGTATAATAGAGGCAACTTGGTCATGTCGATGCTTATAGTCAGTCTGTGCAAGTGATTTACAAGCTCCTGTAATATGTTGTATGGTCTCGGAGGCAGTGTTGCAATGTCTGCATAAGTCAGTCGGCTGATGGGGGTCTTTAATTATGTATTTCCTGTAGTTACGAGTAGCTATTATTTGGTCTTGGATCGCCAGCATAAATCCTTCCGTCTCGGGAAACAGTTCGCCTCGTTTGAGCCATTCGTTCGACTTAGCTTTGTCGACGTGTGGCTGGCTCAGGTAGGCTCGGTGTCGCCCGTGGAGGGCTTTGGCAGACCATGCGGCAATTTTTTCTGCTGTGCTTATGACCAGTTCATTAATTTGAGTGTTTCTATTGTGTAGGTTAAGGGGCGTAAGTTTCGTATCGTTTTCCGTTACATGTTTGTGTAGTGCCGAACTTTCGGATTTGTTATGAAAGTACGCTCTGAGTGAATGTATCTGTTTGTTGTGTAAGTTGTGTATGTCTATCAGGCCTCTTCCTCCTTCTTGGCGCGGTAGAGTAAGTCGGTGTATGCTTGATTTTGGATGGTGTTTTCTGTATTTGGTAAGAGACGTATTAAGAGTGCGTTGTAATTTTTTGATATCTGTGTTTGACCAGCGTATAATTCCAAAAGAGTATGTGAGGATAGGTATTGCGAATGTGTTGATTGCTTTAATAGTGTTTTTGGAGTTAAGGTTGGTTTTCAAAATGAGGTTTAGGCGGTGTGAGTATTTATTGACCAGTTCTTGTTTAGTCATCTTTTGATGTATCTGCCTAGATTGCTTAAAACCTAGATATTTATATGTACTCTGTTCATCCATTGGCTCTATTAATTGACCTGACCCGAGCGTGTAACTATTATTTTGTATTTTTCCTTTTACAACTGACAACATTTTGCACTTATCAACTCCGAATGACATACAAATATCATCAGAAAATTGTTGAGTTGTGTCAGCTAATACGACAAGTGCGTTTTTGTCAGCTGCATATAACTTGATATCATCCATGTACATGAGGTGTGTAAGCGTATACTGTGTGTTACTGTTTGTTAGTGTAAATCCAGTGGCTGTTTTATCTAGAAGGTGTGAGAGTGGGTTTAGTGCCATACAAAACCAGAGCGGACTCAGAGCATCTCCTTGGAAAATTCCACGTTTTATGTGGATTGGTTCAGTAGCTACAGTTGAGGAGGAGGAATTAATTTTAAGAACGGTTTGCCAATTCTGCATGGACATTTGTAAGAAGTTTTTTAGTGTTGGGTGAATTTTATATAAGCTCAAGACGTTTAATAACCAGCTGTGTGGAACTGAGTCAAAGGCCTTTTGGTAATCAATGAACATTGTGTGGATATCTGTCTTGCTTTTAACAGCGCTGTTCATAGTAACTGCATCGATAGTTAATTGCTCTTTGCATCCCTGGCTATTCTTACGGCATCCCTTTTGTTGTTCTGATAAAATGTTATTTTTGGTTAAATGTTCATAAACAACCTCGCTTAAACAGGCTGTTAAAATTTTGTAAATAGTTTGTAGACATGTAATCGGTCGGTATTTCGCTGGATTTATAGTATCGTTAATATCCTTAGGTATCATATAAGTTACCCCGTGTGTAATGTATGATGGAAGTAAATGTGGTGAGTGGATGAATGTATTTAAATGGTTATGTAAGAAAGGATGTATGCTCGAGAATTTCTTATACCAGTAGTTGTGAATGTTGTCAGTGCCAGGCGATTTCCAATTGTGTGTGCGTTTGATGACGTCTATAAATGTTCCTATTGGTATGAATTCAAATTCCATTTCTGGGATTTCTGGTGTTACTTCGTTGATCCAGTCCGCTTGATGATTATGATTTACTGGGTTTTCCCATATGTTAGCCCAAAATTCCCGTAGTGTTTCGGATGTAGGGGTCTCAAGGCTTTGGTTACTGGTGTCTCTATTATTTGTTGCAAGATTCCTATAAAATATTTTTTCATTATTTATAAATTTTGTGTTTTGCACTTTGCGGTTCGTGCATTTTAAATATCTTTTGAGTCTACTGGAAGCTGCGTTTAGTTTTTGTTTTAGAGTGTCTAAAAAGTGTACTAATTGTGTGTTTGAATCTTCGTATTGTGCATGTACCTGATATTTTTTCTTTATTTCTTCTACTGCTGCTATTAGTTTTGGACTTCTGCTACCATTAATAAAGTGTGTTAGCCTACCTATGTTTGATCTTAGACTTTGAATTTTCTTTTCAATCCTGATTTGCCACTTTGGTTTTCTCTTTATGTATGTGCGGCTTTCATTTTGTGTGTCTGATATTTTAGCTCCGTTGCACGTAGCTGCCGTCCAAGCTGCACAGTAAATTGTGGTCTGCATTTTGATAAAGTCGGTGTCGACGTTTACGTTATTTGGTAGAATGACAGAATTTATATAAGTAACTATGGCGGAGAACTTTTTAGATGTCTTTTGCTTTGGAATGTATGGCCTACTAGTGGGGTGTGTATCAGAAAAAAGTTGTTGAGCTTGTTGAAATGTGGCTTCGATTTCTAGGTTCTTTTCATGAGCAGCATTCAAGTTATTTTGTGTAGGTTCAAATAGGCCTATATCTATGTGATTTAAGAAACTTTCGTCGACTGTATTTATGAGTGTTTGAGAAACTATGTTAGTATCAGAGCTATTATTTAAGAGTATACTATTACTTGTTGTGGAGGTGTAAATATTTGCATATTGAGTACTTAGTGAGTGAATGTTCTCATCAGGTGGTTGTAAGTCGTTATTTATGTGTTCTATATTTTGTGTGTTGGTGTTGATATTCCTTAATTCTGTAGCTACTTGGTTTTTTATTTCTTCTAGTCTGTTAGTGTGTATATATTTGTTATTTATGATTGCTCTTACTTGATCTGATAATCTTTGCTCAGTTAAATGTGCTAGTTCTGGATATATTTTAATAAATTCCTCATGTAAATGTTTTCTATATGCTGTTTTATTTGTTTCTAGTTCTGTACTAGTATAATATATTCTAATTATGGCTTCATTATATTCATTCGTCCATTTCATACGCTGGCCGGCCTGTGTGTTAATAGGTGTCTTTGATTGTGTGGAGTGTTGCTGTATTTGAGTATGGACTATTTGTAATTCGGCTCTGACTTCCTCATAAATCTGATCTATTGTTTCTTGTGGTAATAATTTCTTTTGAACGATGGCTCTTCGTTGGTCACCTATTCTTTGTCGGCCTACTTGCATATCTGGGTATTTTTCTAAAAACTTAGTGTGAAGCGATGGTAGGTATGCATTTTTATCGGTTTCCATATGAGTGAGGTGAAGATATGTGCGTAGGATGAATTTATTCATATCAGTGCTCCATTTCCTACGACTTGTTGCAGTTCTAGCGGTGGGTACAGTATCGTCGACAAAATTTGTCTCCTGTACAACATCCACTGACTGTATGCTGATTGATGAGGATGAGGGCGTCGGAGTGACGCGGAAAGATTGTGATGATGATGGAATTGATGGAAAAAGTGATGAAGGAGATGACGAAGATGGTTGTGAAGTTTCGTCATCTATTTGAGGCAGCTTTGCCTGGAGTTGTTTTTTTGTTTTAGATCTTGTATTCATGTTAATCCCACGAGTAGCTAGGGACTTAAAAAGTCGACCACAGCAGAGCCCTGCGTTCACTGCGGCAAGAGTGAATAAAACTGGAGGTCCCCTATTATCCAGAGTTGGCACACTAGCGACTAACCTCTCCCCTAGCCATGCAGCCCTCGGCGTGTGCGACCTTGGCTTGGATTGTATCTCTCTTGGTTTGGCCCCTCACCCTAGACCTATCTCGGCAAAGTAAACCCTACCGGCATAAATCTAGGGATAATCGGAGCACGCAAGCCCCACCACGACGTCAACGTAGAGATACAGCGGTGGGGTTATTATTATTATTATTATTGGTCGAGGCTCTTGGCAATTAAGCCATGGACTAATTATGACCAAGATTATGATCTCTAATCTTGGCACTACAACAGCTGATTAAGATTTTTTCCTAGTTATGTTAAAATTTGTGTAAGGGCTCCACACACTTCTCGTCTCCGCTTAGCTTTAATGGAAACGGTTGAGTAGAGAGGCGAGGAGATGTCTTGTAATTGTTGAGGCTAGCGGAGACGAGAACAGACGTGAGCGGGGTGCTGCTAGCGGCGTGCCGCTTTGTACATCTCTTCTCTCCGGTTTGTAGATCTACGCACAGCTTCAGTGCATACACCCTAGCTTTAACTCATCTCCTCTCTTCTCCGCTACGCACATCTCCGCTCGGCTCAGCTTTGGTGGAGTCCGGGCCTAAAGGTCGGCTTCCCCATTCACATTCTAGTTATCTTGATCTTATCGACAAGAGACGTTTGCATTTTACGCGGATAGAATGCAACCCAATTAGAGGTAAATAACAACACAAACACAACAGCACTTTGAATGCTTATTGACAGGATTTAAAA
Source organism: Noctua janthe (assembly GCA_910589295.1). Lineage (NCBI taxonomy): Eukaryota > Metazoa > Arthropoda > Insecta > Lepidoptera > Noctuidae > Noctua > Noctua janthe. Next base: position 14,265,009 of record OU342552.1, read on the forward strand.
CAACCTTTCTAACAGCCGGGGGCAAGTAGAGGTCCCCTCGTATATTGAGTACTTGAGCAGTATAGCTACACTCATCACACTAATATTATAAAGGCGAAAGTTTGAATGTGTGTATGTTGATTACTCGTTCACGCTCAAACGGCTTAACTTGGATTTGGATGAAATTGATTATCAAGATAGCTTATATTTTGGATTAACACATAGGCTACTTTTGATCCCGGAAAAATGTGGTGTTCCCATGGGATGATTAAATAACTGAAAATATGGTTTTCCCGAATTTTGATTAAAATCGTGTCTTTGGCGAACAAGAGTACAAGGCTTTTTTTTATTTTTTCTCGATATGGAAATCCTCAATGGATGTCCTTCGCCCTGGGGAGAGCGGAGGGGTCTGTCAGATTCGTACTGACTAAAACTACACCGGTGTTCCCTCGCACACTTGCGTCGGGGGGCAACGGGATCTGATGCGACTTCCTCTGCTCCAGACTAGTGCCGGCCCGCCTGACCTGCGGGCCTCGTCCCGGGGGGGAGTGAGGTGTAAGACTCCCCCCGTTACGTCTGAGAGAGGCGTGCGTGGAACACTACGCGCCGCCGTCTCGGGTCCAGTATGATCGGGGGGAATCCGTCGCCCCTGGACCTATTTAGGGGGGCCGGAAGAGGGCGTTGTCCGCCCTCTGCCGACGCCCGGTGCGTCTACTGCGGGAAGGGCGGGAGCTCGTCATCTCATCTCCCTTTCCGCAGCCTCCTTCTGCGACATGACGGTTTCGCAGAAGGACATCACCGCGTCCCAGGACTCTGCGCTGCCGACCATCGAGCGAACGACGGTTGGCAACGACAGGTCTCCTCCTACCTCCGTAACGAGCGCAAGGCGCGGCTCATCCCACGCGGCGCACTCGGCCAGCGTATGCCGCGCCGTGTCCTCTAGACAATGGACGCAGTGATGGCACCGGGCGTCCGGCTCCCTGCTTATGCGACACAGGTACTTCCCGAAGCAGCCGTGCCCCGAGAACACCTGCGTCGCCCGGAACGTCTTGGGCCGTGCTTCCTCCCGAGCCAGCCGTCGAGTACTGGCCGGATCGCCTCGCCTCCAGGTCCCACGACGGGGATCCAAGAGTACTAGGCTAGCATAACTTCAAGGTGTTGTTTATTCAAACGAAGTAGGTAGGTAGGTTGGGTAGGTAGGTAGGTTAGGTAGGTAGGTTAGGTAGGTAGGTTAGGTAGGTAGGTTAGGTAGGTAGGTTAGGTAGGTAGGTTAGGTAGGTAGGTTAGGTAGGTAGGTTAGGTAGGTAGGTTAGGTAGGTAGGTTAGGTAGGTAGGTTAGGTAGGTAGGTTAGGTAGGTAGGTTAGGTAGGTAGGTAGGTTAGGTACGTAGGTTAGGTAGGTAGGTTAGGTAGGTAGGTTAGGTAGGTAGGTTAGGTAGGTAGGTTAGGTAGGTAGGTTAGGTAGGTAGATAAGGTAGGTGGGTTAGGTAGGTAGGTTAGGTAGGTAGGTTAGGTAGGTAGGTTAGGTAGGTAGGTTAGGTAGGTAGGTTAGGTAGGTAGGTTAGGTAGGTAGGTTAGGTAGGTAGGTTAGGTAGGTAGGTTAGGTAGGTAGGTTAGGTAGGTAGGTTAGGTAGGTAGGTTAGGTAGGTAGGTTAGGTAGGTAGGTTAGGTAGGTAGGTTAGGTAGGTAGGTTAGGTAGGTAGGTTAGGTAGGTAGGTTACGTAGGTAGGTTACGTAGGTAGGTTACGTAGGTAGGTTACGTAGGTAGGTTACGTAGGTAGGTTACGTAGGTAGGTTACGTAGGTAGGTTACGTAGGTAGGTTACGTAGGTAGGTTACGTAGGTAGGTTACGTAGGTAGGTTACGTAGGTAGGTTACGTAGGTAGGTTACGTAGGTAGGTTACGTAGGTAGGTTACGTAGGTAGGTTACGTAGGTAGGTTACGTAGGTAGGTTACGTAGGTAGGTTACGTAGGTAGGTTACGTAGGTAGGTTACGTAGGTAGGTTACGTAGGTAGGTTACGTAGGTAGGTTACGTAGGTAGGTTACGTAGGTAGGTTACGTAGGTAGGTTACGTAGGTAGGTTACGTAGGTAGGTTACGTAGGTAGGTTACGTAGGTAGGTTACGTAGGTAGGTTACGTAGGTATGTTACGTAGGTTGGTTACGTAGGTAGGTTACGTAGGTAGGTTACGTAGGTAGGTTACGTAGGTAGGTTACGTAGGTAGGTTACGTAGGTAGGTTACGTAGGTAGGTTACGTAGGTAGGTTACGTAGGTAGGTTACGTAGGTAGGTTACGTAGGTAGGTAACATAAGTAGATTAGGCAGGATCCCATCGTATGCATCGACATCCTGCGGGGCGCGATCAGCTGTCGCCGCATCCGTTTGTATCCTTTCCGATCCGATACGATGCGAGCCGAGCCGTTTGGTGAAAATTATCCTTAACATATGTGAGTAAAGTGGCTGCTACACACGTTACGAAAAATCGTTACGATTGGATGGTACAGTTCAAACTGCAATGATAAATCTATATGTGTATGAGAAAATCTGTTATTTTTGTCCGATTTTATAAAACTGTACAGTTGAACGGGGCAGTAAAAAATGGATAGATAAATCGGAATCGGAAGAAACTATGTCGATAATCGTAACTTGTGTCTCTTTTTTTTTCCTTTTGCTTTTTTATGGCGAATAATAAACCAACAACTGCTAACGCTTCGTCAGCCGAAGCCATAGCTCAACGAATGAATAATCGTACAGTTTTCTAGTAACGTGTGTGGGCACTACGAAAACTGTGTAGTTTAAACTGTACCGTCCGATCGTAATGATTTTTGGTAATTAGTTTAACCTAATTAGTTTTACTTTAAAAGTTGAATAGGTAATAAAGAATAGTACGTGAAAGTATTTAATTTTATTTGAGTAATACAGACACCCTCGCATTTTTTTACATGTAGGTACTTACTTACAAATATTAGTTAATAATAATATCAATTACATTACATAATTATGTGAAATATTGAAACCTAATTAATGCGTATGTTTAGGTGCTAAGTATAAAGAAAAAGGTTAGGTATGCACTGGTTTCTTTTTATCCAAGACTTGCGTATGAAGGAAGCAGTGCATACCTACCCTGTTTTCCTGTTACCCTATGCAAGTGCTTACAGAAAGTATGGAACTGTTTTGGCCGCATCGCTCGGTTCCGTTCCGTTCCGACGTATCCGTACTGGGAACCCAAGTTTACTATCTAAGTCAGTCAATGAAGATACGGGCCCGTTCGAAAGTAGCTCGCAACTTTAAAGTTAACCCTATTTCCTGTTATTTTCAGATTCATGACTTTTGAAAACACACCAAGACTAGTTTCAGGCCCCTAGCTAATCGTATGTCCGGAAGTGACAGTGAGTAACTTCGGCCGATACTACGGGCTTCGTGCATAGATAATAGACCTCCTGAATCTTTATCCAAGCACACTCATCTGCCTAGCCTTTTCCCAACTATGTTAGGGTCGGCTTTCGGTCTAGCCGGATACAGCTGAATAAAGGCCAACCTTACATAAAAAAAAAAAAAAACATTGTAAAAAAAAAACAAAATGAATTATTCGAACAATGTGTATATGTATATAGTTGATTTTTTGCTGCATCGATGATACATTTTCACAGCTAATGCAGTTAATAATTATCGTCGTGAGTACTTGAAATTTGCCTAAATGTATACGAAATAATAGTTAATATTCTATAAATTGGATGTCAGTTCTAATATTTAAATAAATGATAAATTACTGACTTTTGTTGCTGACCGTACCTATATAATTATTATTTTGCACAACACTATGGGTGTGCTTTGTTATACGTATACTGATTTCCTATTCAATTTATTATGTGATATCGAGTGATGGATCTGTAAATATGATGAATCATCTTTGATCGTCACAGCATCTAAAGTGTTCGTTACAGTAATTTAACAGACCTAAGTGGCTATTTGTTTTGAACGTAAACTTGTCAAGCGTGGTTTCATAAATAATTATTTTAATCGTTTGTACGTAGTTGAGTTACCCATATGTATAATGAGTTTAAGTTTTACCTATTGCAGTTTAGATTGGAAATAAATTATATTCGTATACTTTATTTTTGTATAAGTAGTTATTGGTAAGTATCGAAATTAAAGTAGGATAGTTACCTACGTTATTATAAGGTATTATTGGAAACTCTCCACACAACACGTAGTATGGTGCTGGTCTTCAGACAGCTGCGCTTACCCATCATCTTTTTTTTCGTGTTCTGGCGCGACAAAATTTTTCTTTGGCCCAAACGCCACTTCAAACTTTCCATGTGGGGGGTGCATAATGATGCTCTTAATATGTGGTAACCGTTTGTGCGTCGATGGTATACTGCGGCTCAGTCTGTGTTTCACTGGCCAGTAAATGTGACTGCAGACAATCTTTCAGTCATTGTATTATGGGCTTTTTCCAGTGGCAATAGGTTCGTCCTCTAATACTAGTACACAGTACCTAACTATCATATTTACAATTTGTCCGAATTATATTGAATCGTGTAAAAACAAGCTAAACGAAGCCGTCGCACTGTGTTGCCGAGGGCGGACAAAAACCAAATTTTAAAGTTGATGGTAGATGAAAAACAATTAACGGACTTGCAAATAGAATATGTATGTCATAGGAATCCGAAAAATGGAGGGTAGTTTTCTAATGAAAATGACAAGATATCACTCGGCAAAGTACGCTATCGGCAACTACGGTTTCGAGAAGTGAATACTCAACGTAATTCAAGCAAATACAGTTTTGATATTAATTTGTATTTGAATAATCAACAACATGGATTCTGAAGTTCAAGGTATTGTCTTTTAGATATGATATAAATGTTCCTGGAATATAAACACAATGTATGTATATAGACAGTTCCAATTAACGACCAAAAATACGACTAAAACAAAAATTCACAAGGCTATTAGTAAGTGTTTTCCGTAACTTTCTATAAAAAATATTAACACAATCTCTGGACTTTATATTATTATGTTGTGGTAACAATCCTTGCTACGACATGCTACCTCGGTTGTTATTATTTATTGTTTCTTGCAGTTTTTTCTTAGCTCTTTTTTTAATCCTACTGATATTATATACATATCTGAAAGTTTGTGTGCATGTGTGTAACTATTGTTATTCTATTAGATTATTCGGATGAAACTTAATAGTTTAGAACCTGAAATTGGCTACTTTTTAATTTTTATTCAGCTTAACGCGAGTAATGCCGCGCGACACAGCTAATGTAGTAAATAATGGTTATTCTATTAAATACATATATTTTCTATAGACTACTGATGATAGGTATTAAATTCACATCATAAATAATTTTGTCCGACTCTTACTATGACCCGGCAACACTGTGCGTCGTACATACGAACGTACTGGTCTTGTTCTTCCTGTCATTACGATATATTTTTTGTACTGCTAGACCATACCTGGGGACCTTTTATGTAGTTATGAAGATATTGAAGGTTCAAAGTTCGATCTTTTTCATTCGTTTTTTTTTAAGTACTATTTTTAAATGGCAGTACTTTAAGTATGTCCATGACCTCTGCACTATTCAATGCATCCATCAGCACAATAATTCGAGTGCTATATAAGTATTTTTCTTTAGATTTTACACACTAAAAAAAAGTCGTTTCCCAGCAAAAATTCGAGAAAAATCTGATTGTTGTCTATATGTTCGAATGAACACTCGAATACAGGCAAACGACAAATTACCATTTGTGACCGATTAGTAAGTTTTACAAACAGCATGCAAGGTCAGCCTTATTGTAATGTTAATCTTCTAATGGAATGGTGCGGCATTTAATTCATCATGTACTTATGTAGTTAGTACCTACTAAACATGACCTACATTCATTTGTTGGTGCACCCTTGTGATTTAATTAAACGTGGATAACTTATTACCAAAGCTCGAAGAAAGAAGAAGAGCTCGATTCAAAGAAACTCTATAGAATTGGAGAGAAAATATCTCAAAAATAAGCTAACAGCGCAGCGCTAACACCCGACGACATTTCAGCTGACAAGGAAAAAGCTGGCGGCATGACTTGAGTCCTACTGGGTCGACTGGCCGGCGGTTAGTGAAAGATAGAATAGAGTGTAGAGAAGGGAGAAGATGGCCGTTGCCGTCAGAGGGTACAAAATAGGCTAATTGGTTAGTTAGACCTGCCTATTGGACTCACCCAGATCGGCGGCATGTAAACAATATGACACATCTCGTGCCGACGACAAATCGGCTTTTTTTTCCTCTAATGGCCAACCCACAATTTTTTACACTATAAATATTTTAAGTAATTATCTACCATTATCTAAGCTTAGTGTAACAATTTGGTGGTGTGGTCTGTCTAATTAACTAACTAGTTTAAATTATTGAATGATAATGAAAATAAAACTAACATAGAATAGAACAAAACAAACAGAGACACAACAAAACAGAAAAAAAAAATTAAAATCGAATAAAATTAAAATTACAATTATAACCAAAATTAAAATAAGAAACTACTACTACTACTAGCAGAGCTAATTTCCAATGAAGCTCTGAACATAGAAATGTACACACAATATACACCATCTCCTCGCCAATGTCAAATAATAGGTACCTATGTCATGCAAACTTAACCTGAAGCAAGTCATGATTGCCAGATTAATTAACAGCTGGTCGGATGATGGGCACGTACATCCACACAGTACCTCTGCCTTGGCATCACTCTCAAAATCACAGTGATCTAACCACAGATCTAATTTTAACGACGATGTTAGCTTGCTTCCACTGACAAGTCTGTTAATATGACAGTGATCTACATTGTCCATTGACGTTGCAATAAGGGTAGCATTGCAGCTGTCAGTGGTTCAAACTAATTGAGAAAGAATTTCGAAGTGCGTCGTAGTTCTTGAATGACATCGTCAGGAAAGTGTACCATGATTGTACCAAGTACCTATTGTAAATACAAAATGGCGGCTTTTTATCTGACTATGGCCATGTGCCAAAAGAACCATGACGCAGTCTACCTCCGCAGTAAAATTTTAGATTAACCGGACTTTGTTTTTTCATAGCCTGCTCAGTCCAACTCCTAAGCAAAGGCCTGGGATCCGTTCGTTCCACTTCTAGTGAGCCCGCGGGTGCTCCTTTCAGTTCTGACGGAAACTGAACACCTGCCTACTCTTTATCACCTTGATGCATTACTTTGGTGTTCCGCAGGGAAGCGTCTTAGGGCCACCGTTGTTCCTTGTGTATATAAATGTCCTTCCTCAAGCGATAAACCAAGATTGTGTTCTGTTTGCTGATGACACAACAGTTATTATAGATAATAAAAATGGTAAATCACAGGAATCTAATATAAATAGCATTTGCATTTTGAATAAAATAATTACGTGGCTAGATACAAACGCTTTAAAAATTAACCTAGAAAAAAACAAAAATATTAAATTTAAAAACTCATAAAAGTAAATATCTACACCTTAAAATTTCGCACAAAGATCAAACGGTTGAACAAATTCATAAAACAAAATTTCTTGGTATTACAATTGATGAGCCATGGTATGGTACTCGTATTATGGTATTACATTTAACCTGGAAGGATCATATTGATGAAATATGTATTAAAATAAATAGATTTGTTTTTGCCTTAAAAAAAGTTAAAGATTAAACCTCCAGACAAACTGCGTTAATGGTATATCACGCCTATGTTTGCTCCATCATCAGGTATGGTATCATTGTCTGGGGAAACTCGTCTGAAAATACTAGGGTTCTTTTAGCACAAAAAAAATGTTTACGCTCAATTTTCAATATGGACTGGACTGATTCTTGCAGACCAGTGTATAAATCACACAACCTTCTCACAGTTCCTTGTATTTATTTATATGAAATCGCAAAATTTGTCAAAACTAACTCTTCACTTTTTGAACTTAAAAACAATCTTAATAAACGTACAGTTACACAGTGTCTATTAACAATGCCTGTACCTAGAATTGAATTATTCAGACGTAATTGTGTATATATGGCTCCACTTATCTTTAACTCTCTACCAAACTTTATCACTGATCTTCCTTACAGAAATTTCTGCAAAGTCCTGAAAAAATGGCTTATTTCACATAGCTTTTATTCCGTAGCGGAATTTCTCAAAAAATCTAATTGTCACTCATATCACTACAGAATTGCATTGTAAAGAATTATCTACATTATATGATGTTGTGTGTGTTTACTTAAACAATTATATTAGGCTAAGAATTTGTTGTATGTTAAAATACTTTGATTTGTAAACATTATTCGTTTTTAGTATTTAATATCATTTTTTTTTTATGTTAGTTAATTAAACTTAGTAATAGTCTAACTAAGCTGTTATAAATAAATACTTTATTTAGTTAGCTACCTAAATTAATGTGTGTTTAATAATATTTGCATGCTATTTTATGACGAAATGTGTCATTGCACTTCATGTCATTTTTACCATCTTTTGTACCACATTTACAGCAAATAAATAATTTTGACTTTGAGTTTGACTTTGCATATTCAAATTTTAACATAACGGCTATGAACTTTCTTGATAGTAATAATATAAATTCTGTTACGTACATAACAAAACTCTTCATTACTTCAACTGTTGTATTGTATGTGTACCTTTTTACACAATTCAACAGTTAGTATTAAAATTCCAACCAGCAACAAAGATATTCGAATATTTGAGATAGTACCTACGCGCAAATTATATTTAGGTGTCAGTGGGTAGTTAATATATCGTCAGATAACGAGTGGAAGTATTTACTTATGTAAAAGTAATGTGTTGTTTGTTTATACATGAAAGGCCAATTACGGTGATGTGATAATCGATTACTTCTTTACTTGAATTTCGTTCGGTTTCAGAGAATTTTCTTGTGGCACAGTTTACAGTGTAGGTGACGCCGCTCATCGTTCAAGTCTCCGCTTGTTATGCTCACAATCAACCATTAATTTTTATATCAAATAACTGTATCTGCCGAACTGATTTACACGTCATGAAACGGTGGCGTCCTTTTAACATTATTATCACCTCTATTAGTCGTGGATGAGTTGAGCTGGAATCCCAGATTTATGGCGACGTATTGTTACAAGTTATGACATAACGTTCAGTTGTAGGTACCTAGGGCTGCCAATTCCTTTGAACATTCGAGACAAATAACCGGACATTTGCAAAAACGTCTCGATATTTTTTTCGTTCTTTTTTCAGCACTCATTCAACTTTTCTACTTTCTGAAAAAAACTGACGTTAGCTGAAAAGTCAATATAAAGGTTGTAAAAAGACGGGTTTAACGAAGCCGAAATGCACTTGTTCTCCCCGTGTCATTGCTATCATTTTTTTGTTCAGGACCTTACCTACTAGTTACCAACCTACTAGTTAGGGTGATATTGGTGGTCAAAGTCCCAGCGGGCATTTCGAGGCACAGGGGTATATCACCTCTAACTTCCAAACCCTGGGTTCATCATCATCATCATCAGCCAACAGCCGACTACTGCTGTATATACATAATACCTCCACTACCCGTTTTCTATCCAGTCCATCCATCAGCACAGTATATTGAGTGCGTTACATTGAATTTTAATGTAAAAGGTGATTTTTCACCCCAAAAAAAAGTCGTTTCGCAGCAATATTTTTTGCGTAGAGTTACTTACTTAGTTTGATGTACAGAATGCTTGGTTGACAGCTTCGTGAAGGGTCCATCCGTTTACACCTTGTAGGTACACAAAGCCCGAAAGGAGGTTCCAAAAGCTAGACATGTTCTCAAAAATGCGGTCACCCTAGTCATAGGTCAAAATAAGACTCAATTATGTAATTTGGTTTATTCAAATCCCTAAAACCTTAATGTTTTAAAGTGCATTTGTATGTTTGTTTGCATTTGGTACCTACCTATGTATTTTAACGAGAGTAGTAAGTAGGTATGTATATGATTGCAGTAGGTTCATGTATAATATGTTTATTATGATGATATGATGGTTCTACCATTTACGTCAGCAATAATATGAGACGAAATTAAGCAAAATAATGATAACCCAGATAATACGAAGCACCAATAAGATAAAATTCATAGTGTATTGGACAAACTAAAACTTGTTTACGTACATAGGTACATTTCATCTTATTGCCACCATGTTGACATTAGGGGTGTAACGTTTTGGTGTTTAGTAAAAACTTTCATGTCTTATTTTCATTACTAAATAGGTACTTTGATTTCAAGATTCGATTCTTAGTTTCAGATACTAGTATTTTTTGAGTGATATGATCCTTTCGAAAGATTCTTTGTTTGGTTCGATTCCCGGTACAAGCAAGCTTTTCAGAAATGTTCGAAAGTAAACTCTCTAAATTAATTTGAAAAAAAACCGGCCAAGTGCGAGTGGGACTCGCGCATGAAGGGTTCCGTACCATCGTAGTAGGGGTAGGGGAGTTTTAATTTATTTTTATTATTTGTTGTCGGCAACAGAAATACAAAAAAAAAATCGCGGCCAACTGGACATAGGCAGGTCTCTCCGGTTTCCAAATAAAGTTTGACACAGCCACCTTATTATGAGCGATTATTTTATTGGTGACTGGAAAACAATACGTATAGGTACTTACAATGGGAAGAAATTCTAATTCCAATCTGGAATTAATGAATTGCTTGATCACTACTCATTCATCGGTGTTATTCGAAAACAATAAGATACATACAATAGAAAGGAATATCCAAGAACTCAAGAACGTACCTACATAATCAAACTAAGTTAAAAAATCCATGACCTAGCCCACCGGTATCAGGAATAGGGTGCAAGCTGCCGGCGGTCACGGCTCCAGAGAGGAACCTCACTTGACAATACGAGCCGTTACAGAAGTACCACTTTCTGAATCAAGCCCTTGATCCAGCTTCGTCGAGACTCTTCGCATTTGAGCCATTATCGGGCACAATGATCGCTAAGTTCACATCCCACATGTCGACAATGAAAAATAGAAATAAAAATCAATTCCTTCCTGGGTCAGTCAGGTAAAAAGATAATACACTTCATGAGAAAAAAATTACATGTTCATAGTTGTTGGCGTGTTAGCAATTATACAGCTGTATAGCTGATGACGTCTCCGTGCTTCGGGCGTATGATAAAATTTATTGGAACGTTTATTTACCTATGGCGTATGATGGCGTGTATCGTGTGCACCTGGACCGTGTGAACTGTGCATCTATGAAAAAGGCTTAGGTACCTAATTTATTATACTAACTAACGACCCGTCCCGGCTTCGCACGGTTGCAATAATAAACCTTCCTCTTGAATCACTCTATCTATTATTGAAAACGGCATCAAAATATGTTGCGTAGATTTAAAGATCTAAGCATGCATAGGGACAGACAGCGGGAAGCTACTTTATTTTATACTATGTAGTGATTTGGCCTATTAAAGTGAATGCAGTCGCACTATCATGTCGCAGTCCTAACATATGAACCTTTTTGTTTGGTCATTGAAGTGTTCTGGTAATATCAGAAGATGTAAGAAAACTCAATTCATATCAGTAGCTTATCTGCACGAGTAAATTCTTTACTTAGCTAGATTAATAAATGATTTGTGGTACCTAGTTGGGCAAGACCGTGGCGACCATCAGATTGTGGCTATACCTTGTGTGCGGTAGTGGCGCAGTGGACCCACTGTGCCACTACCTAAGACTCGCAAATCTAGTTTGGTACCACTGGGTCACCACTTCCCTTTAGGCGAAAGCGTCAGGGTAACTGTCGCTGTAACCTCCACATACAAGTACTGGGTAACACTGCGTACGACACGTCAAGCATATTGTGAACAACCGGGCACAAATCCAGACTCCATCCGGGTTCGTGGCTGCTAGGTACTGAGAAATTCTTGATGGAAAGCATAGGATAAGATGCAAAACCTAAAAACACTGCCCTATCTAGGAATTGAATCGAGGACGTCATGCTCAGCAGTAGCGCTTGCGAGCGCTAGACCAACGAGGCGAGGTTTAGAGTACGTAAAGGGCGAGATTCTACCTAGGTAGGTACCTACTTGAGTAAAATTGGATCAGGGTTTGTACCTACCTAAAATTTTTTTTTGGTTAGGTATGTACTATGTAGGTAGGTATCTAATCTAAGGAGTAGATACCAAACGCCAAGGAACTAAGCCCCTAGCCTAACTGAATTTTACATTCTTCTTTGCAAAACCAAATGCATTTAAAAAAAAAGGTTTGTCATGTTCACGTCATCTGTCCTGTCAGTTCAGTCATAAGCATAACAATAAAAACGCTGTCAAAAGTTATATAATAAAATAATATTTATTATTAAGTATGTTGGTTTTATTAGGACATAATAACGGTTTTCAGCCGCTAGAGATAGGCAAGAACAACTAACTAATTCTGAAATCCCTATAAAGAATAAGTTACAAATTACCTATCAAAAGGGAATTTGAAAAAATAAACTTTCTCAGGAATACTACCAATACCTATGACTGTATAAATAAATGCGTCTAAAACGCATATAAAGTATCGGTCACCAGTCGCACTTGTTTGACTTGATAGTAGTTTATCGCTGGAAACTCTATATAAGTGGAACGCACGCAGCCCGAGCGGTATTTGTGTTCACGGTACGCGTCCAGTGAGCCGCTCCGTCCCGTAGACAACGAACGCTTACAATACAACCTGTCCAAAATGGCTTCAAGGGATCCTGCAACCGACCAGCTTGTTAACTTCAAGAAAACTCTTAAAGTAAGTTTAAGTTTAATTATAAAGTGGTAGTGTAGGCAGTGAACGACGTTGTAAATTAGTGTTTCATTATCGCAGACTTTGTTTACTCATAATAACTTGTGAGCTAATTCGACGAATGTACTTTAACCTACGAATATTAAATTGGACATTAGCTATTTGCATTAACTTTATACTGTGTAATGCTGAGCATTGTGTGTATATTAGTACCCGCCTCATGCCCCCTTCATTATTACATTGAACTTTGTACCTTGACTTGGATTATCAAGAATTTTGTGTAAACACTGTTTTAAACTTTGATAAATAAAAATGTACGATATTTTTGTCACTTTGATAAAACTTTTCATTGATTTGAGTATTCATTGAAATGTTGAAACACTTACCTACAAGTTATTAGTGAATGAATTTGTGCCAACAACTGCATCTAGAACATGTTTATTTTAACATCATTATATACCTCTTGGTGTTCACCTTGTAATGCATTGCGAATTAACATATTACTTAACACTGTGAACATGTGTGACAACTTATAATACTGACTTTTTATTTACCAATATAGTTTTTAAGATCACAAGTGTTGATTTCACTGACTTATAATTATTATTTTAATAATTTATTTATTTATAATGTTTCAGGATTCTCCTGGCTACATCACTACAAAAACTGGAGCACCTGTTGGAGTTAAGACTGCTATTCAAACTGTTGGAAAGAATGGGCCAGCTCTCCTGCAAGATGTCAACTTCCTCGATGAGATATCTTCATTCGACAGGGAGCGTATTCCAGAGCGTGTTGTGCATGCCAAGGGCGCTGGAGCATTCGGATACTTTGAAGTGACTCATGACATCACTAAGTATTGTGCTGCTAAGATCTTTGAAACTGTTGGAAAGGTAACCCCAATGGCTGTGAGATTCTCCACTGTTGGTGGAGAGAGTGGGTCTGCTGACACTGTCCGTGATCCTAGAGGATTTGCTGTCAAGTTCTACACTGATGATGGTAATTGGGACCTTGTAGGTAATAACACACCTATTTTCTTCATCAGAGATCCCACTTTGTTCCCTAGCTTTATTCATACCCAGAAGAGGAACCCTGCCACTCATCTTAAGGATCCTGACATGTTTTGGGACTTTATTACGTTAAGGCCTGAGTCAACTCACCAGCTGATATACTTGTTTGGTGACCGTGGTATTCCTGATGGTTACAGGCATATGAATGGATATGGTTCTCACACTTTCAAGCTTATCAATGCTCAAGGAGTAGCACACTGGGTGAAGTTCCACTACAAGACCAACCAGGGAATTAAGAACTTGGCTGTTGATAAGGCTGGTGAACTGGCATCTACAGACCCTGACTATTCTATTAGAGACCTTTACAATGCTATTGCAAAGGGTGATTTCCCATCATGGACAATGCATATCCAAGTCATGACAATGGCTCAGGCAGAAAGCTGCAAATTCAATCCATTTGATTTGACCAAGATTTGGCCCCATTCGGAATACCCTCTGATTCAAGTTGGCAAAATGGTCTTGAACAAGAACCCCAAAAACTACTTTGCAGAAGTTGAACAACTTGCATTAAGTCCTGCTAACTTGGTGCCAGGCATTGAGCCATCTCCTGACAAGATGTTGCAGGGTCGTTTGTTCTCATACAGCGACACTCACCGCCACCGCCTGGGAGCCAACTATTTGCAAATCCCAGTAAACTGCCCCTACCGTGTCACTGTTACTAACTACCAGCGTGATGGACCTCAAGCTATCAGCAACCAGGAGGGCTCCCCCAACTACTTCCCCAACTCATTCTCTGGGCCGCAAGAGTGCCCGCGTGCGCAGCGCCTGCAGCCCAGGTACAACTTGACCGGTGATGTTGACAGATACGACAGTGGCCAGACCGAGGACAATTTCTCTCAAGCTACAGAACTTTACAAGAAGGTGTTTTCTGATGCCGAAAAACAGCGCGCTGTCTCGAACATTGTGGGTCACTTGAAAGATGCTGCAGGCTTTATTCAAGAGAGAGCCATCAAGATCTTCACTCAGGTTCATCCTGATCTAGGAAGCAAGGTTGCTGCTGGTTTGGCTCCGTTCAAGAAATATCATGCCAATTTGTAATTATAAGGAACTTATTGGTGCTATTTTATATTAGATACTAAGCAACAAGATTATTTTTATTATCTTGTGGGTAAACTTGGGTCTTTATGAAATATAGAACATTTTGGTACATAATATACATAATTCCACTACACAGGTGGTTTACACTGAATATACTGCATTATTAAACAAACTGTTGTACTGATTATATTGTTATTTAAAATATACCATTTTGTAAATACAATTGTTGTTTTACTGAATTCTTAAATTCACATACCTATCTGTGTATCACGCGACCCTCGATAGTTACACTAATGACAATCTTATCACTGGCTTATCTTTCGAATTTATGATTATAAAACCATGTGGTGTATGACTTCAGGCAATTCAAATCTTACACACAAGTATACAAAAGACGATCCCAATAAAATTCTGTGTGATTAGTTTATTGATGGTCCAGTTGCTTCAGCTTCCCATGCAAGGGATTGAAATTAAACCTATGGTGAAAGAAAACATCTTGAGAGATTCAATAAAAAGTGTATTTTCATTCATTCATTTCATTCTTCTCCATGAGATCTACGATTTTCGAATGGGTAACTACAGTCTAGCCACAAGCATAATAACTGTGAATGGACTGGCCATTCACAGTTATTATGCATGTGGCTAGACTGTAGGTAGCTTATTTTTGACTATGCAAAAGTGCCTGTCACGGGTCTTTTTGAAATAAATGCTATGAGTGGCTATGAGTTTTGTAAAATCGCCAGTACGCCTTGCCCGAGCTTAGTGGTCAGGACCAGCTGATACCTTGTCAGTACCCATTTTGCCCTGCACTGGTTTCTTAACTTGTTTATTTACCTACCTATCAATCGAAAGTTCTAGCAAAATACTTGTGATGAATAAAATAAACTTAAATTACATAAGTGACTAGCTAGGTACCTAATAGATAATGAAGAATAGGGACCTTTTTGTACTTGCCAACATAGTAAAATTAGCATAGAGCACGTTATCAGACTACTTAGGTAGGTACTTACTCTTTACTGTTAGGTTACCTACTTTTTTAGACCGTTCTTACTAGTCGAGTGCAATCAGACAATAAGGTGGAACTGGTATTGAGTTCCTAGAGAAGTGGAAAAGAAAATTTAAAAAATATTCGCCGTAGCGGTAGGTATCGGTATTGTTTGATATTATATTGCGCGCAGAGACCGAAGCATGTAAATAATCGTAGATAAAAATCGTGAAAAATGGTTACGGTTAGTTACTGTACGTTTTGTAAATTTACCAACGGCCCCATTCCACCTTCTTCAGCAATAATCAACATTTATCGAGTACCTCCAAATATTTTTTAGTTATTCTTATCTGTGGATAGCACATAATATATTATTAGTAGGATATTTTCAGGATAATATTTAGGTACGTTGACCGTCATAGAAATATTTTGAGAAAAATGGCATGTTTAACTTTTACATAGATGATTTCCTGATAATTGTGAATTAATTATTAGTCACTTCACTCGTAAAAGTGTTTTTCTTGAATAATTTTACATCCAGTTATCTGTGAAAAAGCATCAGTTACCAATTTCAAAAGAAATATTAGTCTTTTTTCTATTTTTTGAAAATCAAACATTTTCAAAAAATACTTGAAATAAAAAACAAAAATAATTGTCGCGAGCGGTGTAATTTTCTTTTGCACTCCTCTAGGAACTCAATAAAAAAGTCCCATGAAAATCCGAGCACTATAAAAGTTCGTTCCACCTTTTGAGTGTTATTTGTCTAATTACACTCTGCTATACCCGTGGCTATACCTAGGTACATACAACAATCTTTCGTTGAAAAATAAATGTACTTAACAGATAACTTACTAAGATAACTAAGTAGGTAATAATTTTGGATATGATTGACCTTCGCTGGCATTCATTAAGTAAGTAGGTAGGTAGATATTTGTTTTATTGTGTTTCATTATCATTATTATGTAGCGTAAAAACTAATTAAGGACAGTATGTAGACTTATTCACTATCAGCCAACAACATAAAGATTTATTTAAATATGTACTTGAATTGGTAGGACTTGTGGTACCTAGTAGGTAGGTACCTATGGATCAGATTCCGTGTACTTCGGATCGACATCCTGCTTTCGGTCAGTGGGTCGTCTTAGGGGCGGGTTTGTAGAAATTGGAGTATACGCTTAGCGGCACCAAGAGAAGCAAAAAAAAAAAAAAATTTGGGACTTAGACAAAATTTCGGATTTAGATATTTTTTTAGTTTTATTTTGTTTTAGAAGGCCCATAATTCGGAAACGGTGCGTCGGAGGACCATACGTGTCGGAACCTAAATGGTTTCTGTGGTCTAGGTTAACCCGGTACTGCAATAAAATTGGGAAGTTTTAGATAAAAAAAAAACTATAATTTTTCTTAAGTCCTCGCTCCATAGCGCCCCTAAGGTTACACTCCAACCCTGCTTTCACTTTATCACTCACTATGCATATGCATGCATAATATAATCATTCGGAAATTGTAGAGTATCTGTATCTGCAGGCCAAATACAGATTGCTGTAGAAAGGTAAGGGATAGATTACATTTAGACTACGCATGTTTTGGAGGTCCCTACTTTGTCCCATCAGTCTCGTGGTTGAAAGCGTCGCTGCTGAGCGTGTGGTCCTGGGTTCGATGCTTAGGTCGAGTTTAGTGTCATTGGGTTTTTCCGTTATCCGATCCTGCCCTTCGGATCATACAAAAACGGCTGAAAAGATTTGCTTAAGTTCAAAATCCTGACTATTCGTCTAGAGGCGACACCATCGACATCTTATAAAAGGTGCCATACCTGTATACGGTCGAAAGACATGAAAATAAGATTGTTGTAAGCTAAATGCCGCCAGCAATTCTGCCATGAACATTCTTCAATCATAATAATATGTGATAATTGCACTGATTAAAATCTACTAAGTAAATGTAACGATTGATCTCTTTACTACGTTTCCAAAAATGTTGTTAGTGAAGACTGCTATTTTTTCTAAACTCATAAATAAACTAGCTGTTGCCCGCGACCTTCGTCGGCGTGAAATTATTATAAAATCCCTATCCCTATTTGAATCGGATATTGTTAAAAATATCAATTGGCCTGTTTTGAGAAAAA
Organism: Noctua janthe; assembly: GCA_910589295.1. NCBI lineage: Eukaryota > Metazoa > Arthropoda > Insecta > Lepidoptera > Noctuidae > Noctua > Noctua janthe. The sequence continues at coordinate 14,282,926 of OU342552.1, forward strand.
ATTGAGAATTGATATTGAATTGATTGATTGAATTGATTGTTGAGAAATTGCACAGAACCCTAATATTTTTTCTATTATGAAAGCCTAAGTTACTGCTTATAACATCAGCCATCTGTCTGTATAAGTACTGTCAAAATCGGGCCAGCCGTTTCGAGAATTAGCCGGAACCAACATACAGAGAGAGTCAAAAACAAAAGTCCCGTTTATACTTATATATGCAATCAGTAAAATGCCGTTATTTTGATATTAAAAACAGACACTTCATGTTATTTATTTGTATAGATATACATTTACATCATGTATGTAACAGGGTGTAAACGGACCCTTCAGGAAGCCGTCAACCAATCATTATGTACATCAAAATAAGTAACTTTACGCAAAAATTATTGCTGGTAAACGACTATTTTTTGGGGTGAAAAATCACGTTTTACGGTAGGACTCAATGTAACACACTCAAAACAATAGGCCTCTACAATCGCACGTCAACGTCATTCATCTAGAATTCTAGATTTTCGAAAATCGTCCCCTGTTTTTTTAGATACCTACGCCTTTCAAATTATTTGTAGCAATGATTAACTAGTCAATGGAATGCTGTGCAATAATTCATAACATTTGATTAAACTATCTATATGGGGTCATCGACGCACAAACGGTTACCACGCGTTCAGTACCATCATTCTAAAATTATACATAATGGAACTGGTTGTTGTTTGTTGTGGAGGCAGTCGCCCATGTAAAATACTGGTATTCAGCTGCATCCGGTTAGACTGGAAGCCGACCCCAACATAGTTGGGAAAAGGCTAGGCAGATGATGATGATGATGATGAGAACTGTTGGTACGTCGATGACCCCATATAGATAGTTTAATCAAGTGTTTTGAATTATGGCACAGCATTCCATTGACTAGTTAATCATTGCTACAAATAATTTGAAAGGCGTAAGTATCTAAATAAACAAGGGACGGTAGGGATTCCACCCTGCATTATTAGGGACTTACTTATTGTTGGATACTTGAGAGATTTAAGGCGACAGCAGATGCAGTTTCAATGGTTTACTGAACACACCTAATTTATTATAAAAACTAGCTATTGCCCGCGGTTTTACCAACTCTAATCGTCACGGGTGCTTGTTTATCACTTTCGTCTTTCACAGCAATCAGCAATCGGATCAAAATATCTACCAACTATGGGATCTTATTTATCTCATATAAGAAAGAAGATATAAGTAAGTTGATGGTAAATGGGACATTACTTAGGTAAATGTAACCGATATACATTGTACTTCTTGTTAGGAGTTTGAATGGCGTGCCAGTCACTGGAAACCTTTTCGTGGTATGGTCATGTGATGTGATGTGAGGGAATAAGGAACATAAAGAAGAAGAAGACATGCTGCGCCGACCCCAAATGAATTGGGATAAGGGCAAGAGAATGATGATTATAGTAAGAAGGTGTTATTAGAAAGGTGGTGTACCAAAGAAAATATTGATGGGCTGTATGACAGATGATAAATCAAGGCTTAGAAGTGAAGTGAATTCTGAGATGACGGCTTTTAGCGATCAAGGGAAGTATGGCGGCCCGTACACAGTCAATATCGATCGCGATCTGCGATCCAAAGTAATGATCTCGATCTAGATTGATAATGTACGAATTACGGATTGATGCATCTGATCTCAAAGTATCTAGATAGTTTGAAATTCAGATTGCGATCCGCTGATCACGATCAAGACTGAACGAGTAAGCGCAAGATCGCGTCAGTACACGTTTCCTCATACAAGTATCTTGTTTGGTTATTTATGGAGTTATCATTTGTCATCCAAACATTTTTTCCCCATCCTGAAGTAGTTTTTATAGTCTTCTACTTCAGTAGTTAGTTGGATTTAATTTAGTAGATTTAAATAAGCGTACAATTCTCTTTTGAGTTACCACTGTTTAACCCAGCGCGTTAAGGCCACAGCAAGGGACATTACCAATTTAACTTTATGTAAATGCATGAAAACAGGGCTGTTACGAATTTACGATAAACGGACTGAAGAAATCAAGGTTGACTTTATAATGTTGTGACGAGATCCTGTGATCCGAGATCACGATCAAAACTTAACGATTACAATCGAGATTGACTGTGTACGGGCCGCGTATGCCACGAAAAGACTACTGCTCTGGAGTCAATTACAATGAGGACAAAGAGGGGATTCGCGACTTAGGCCCGGTTTCTGAATTGAGTATATTTGAAGTTGAGGGCTTGTCAAACTCTACTGTAGTAGGTTAGGTATTATGAATTTCGAGGAAATTACCATTTTTATAGTGCGTTATGGTTATCTTGGTTCGTGGCCATAGTCGGAACTAACGGCGCCGCGGCTTTAGGATCTTGTGACAAGTAAAATCTCAATTTTCTCTATTGCATTTCCAAATGTCAGTGACATCTTCTGAGAAAAAATATATGACATGTGACCACAGAGCATCATTTATGATACTGGTATACCATAATTGCAATGTTTTGAAGTATTTTTTTGTAGATTTCTATTAATTTTTAGTTTATTTTATAATGCTCTACAATTTGTGCTTCTTTACAAATTGTTTTTATGTATGCTTTGAACCAAATGAAAAATAAAACTGAACCAAAAGTGATTCCTTTTTAAAATTGTATTCAGTAATTCGCAATTCGAAAGTCTTCAATTTTGCCACCGTGGTCTCTAGTAGGCTCTCGGAAATACAAAGGTATATCATCAACATTACCTCTAAAAGCACTTCCTCACCGGAGCATTCACCTGTACAGTAATAATTCAAGATTCGATTTCATACTACCGGCCAGAGCCTATACACCCCGCAAAAATCCATGGTATGTCACACGACGCCGCACGACGCACTCCGGCGCCGCGCTGCACGCGCATCGGATATACTACCCGCGCATCGGACATACTACCCGCGAGACCAGGCGGGGAGCGCTGTATGCGTTGCGACGCCGGAGCGGCACCACTCAGTTGTTTAAGTGGAAAAATCACCGTCCGAAACCTTGCGGAGCCGCCGCCGCAAGGCACCGTGTGCACTCACTCACTGATGGAAGTGATGGAATGCTTCCTGAAATCTAACATTACCGGCGAATGCTCTTGGTGAGGGAGCGCTTTATGCTACACAAATCGTCCTTCAAGCTATATACCATTACCGCGTGCAAACAGGTAACATAAGGAATTTGAACCTTAATGCTTATGCCAGGCAGGAGGAACAGCTGGAACATCATGCACCTATTACCTGTAGTACTTATTTATAAAATATACAATTATCATTTCAGAATGATATGTAAACGTTGTCAGCGGTCACTAAGAAATAGCGAAGGTGTCAAATGTGGAATATGTGAGTCATGTTTTCATACGAGATGTTTCAATGATTCTGTGAAGGAACCCCGCGATGGCGGAGACAAGGGTTATCAATGGAAATGTTCTCTCTGTCAGAACTATGTCAATACATACGCTAGTGGTTCAGACATAATTAAAGAAAAAGACATTGAAAAACATTGCCTAATGCAGGCTGTTAATGCAATAGGCGAAAAGTTTGAACTCGTAAATAAAATTCAATTGCCGAAATTGAACAACGATTTGGCGCACATAAAAGCTGTAGCTGATCGCATTATCCAACAGAATAACGATATATTGCAGAAAATGAATGAGGTTGAAGAAAAGAGAAAGAACGACAAGCAAAACCTTAGTTCACTCAGTAGGTACCGGAGAAGGAACTTATGCCTTATTCCTAAATTAACGAATACGCTTGAAAAGAAGGAAGACCCGCCAATGTTGATGAACGAAAAGAATGTAAGATATAGGACACGAAGGCGGTCGTATCTTTTGCACAGGATATTCAACATTTTAAACCGAAAAATGGACAGAACTCAGTCTCCACAGTAATATCAGTTGAAAAGAGCGTTCTAATAAAAAATATTAAATCAAATAACTTTCGTTTTATTACTGACTTGCTTTACCATCATGTTCATCCACCGGTTCATTGCATACTCAGCGAATCTTGATATTCAAAAAGCCTCATTTGCTTCTTATCGCGTTAAACATTCCTTAAACCAGGCCTATTTGTACTTTACGTAGCAGTATCATTAAGGGTGAGCGTTCTAAATCCGGTGGGAATCCAAAAGGCTCAGTAAGTAAATGGCAAGGAAATACAAATGGACACTCTTAATTCAATTTTCCGCATGCAAACGTGAAAGATGTGATTTTGTGATTGAGCGTCAATCTTCAAATCTTCGAGAACAGCGGTGTTCCAGTGGTGGCGGCACCGACTTACGATAGCAAGTCGAAACCAATGTTCGAACCCAGGCAGGCGCATTACTTTGTGTAATTTATTTCATCACCACTGCTCTCAAAATGGTGACGGATAACATCATGAGGAAACTGGCATGTCCTAGAAAAAAATTCTAAGGCATAAGACATCTACCAACCCGCACTGGGTCCGCGTGGTGGATTAAAGCCCATTCCCTCTCATAGAGAGGAGGCCTTGCGTCCCAGCCGTGGGAATATTATAGACTGATTATGCTATGCTTATGTTTCAAATCTTAAACCCTTCTAAGAAGGTTCTTAGCAAAACCAAAGTGGACGGCGATTGCAACAACCGGCTTCCATTGCTCCATGCGTAACATAAAGGCGCGTGAACACTGCAGCAAACTGGTGGGTCCTGGATTCATGTACTCCCGGTTACCTTAAATAACTATACGCTCCTTGCACAGTTGTTTTACCTGTGACTTTACATCTGTCTTTATTTAAGTATCACAAAGGTGGCTTTTAGCAATGATAATAACTGTGAAACGACTATATGAGGCCGTGTAATGGGTGGGTCTTCTTGTACCGATGTCTACAGTAACCTATGTGTTTTTAAGGTAGGTATTATGTCGAGTTTTTTTCATCAGTACCTATACTATTATTATTGCATTGCCTGTTTACTAGTACAATGTAATAATACTATTGTATGCATATAAGCGGTGGCGCCGAGATTATATTAATGCTTTATTAACCAAATGTTACAATCTGTTGACGAATTAATATGTCAGGCATGTTTTATGGCCTATTATTATAATATAGCCAACACCTCAGGCTATAGGTACATATACACTTCAAAACTATACATACATTATAGAGAGGTAAAATTTGTGTGTAAGTTTGTATATAGGGGGTAATCTTCGGAAATACTGATCCGATTCCGAATATTCTTTCAACAATAGGAAGTAAATTTATTCCCTAGTGTCATAGGTTATTTTTAAAACGTTTCCGTGGGATAAATAACGACCACAAGGCGAGTGAAGCCGGGGGCAAAATCTAGTTATTATATATATATAGTTTGGGATATATAAACACTCATTTGGGTATTGGTACCGTTCTTTCTGACTGTCGTTTAAAAACGGTCATTTTGATTTTATTCGCAGCGCGGGCAATGACTCGTGATGGCTGACAAAATAGGAAAGTCGGGTTTATATCGAGTTACAACGCGCTGTTATACGTAGTGGTATGGATACCGACGCGAAAACGGTTACCACGTATTCAAGTGCATCATTCTGAGCACCCAGAAATTTTTCATCGGTTATTAAAAAAAAAAAAATGATTTTTGCCGGCCATGGGCCTCTGACTTGGCTTTACATGCTCGCAACTATTTCTCAGGCATGCTGGGTTGGTTTCCTGCACATAAATTCGAAAAATCAGAGGTGCGTGTCCTGGGTTCGAACTCGAGACCTAGCGAATGCTCCAAGTGCAAGCACCATTATCATGAGACAAGGCATTATGTCGACCGAGAATATGTAAGTTATTTAGATTCAGTAGTCCAATTTGACGAACAGCATACTACGATTTGCGAAACGGAATGTACGTTATCTGAGTCCGACCTACGTAGTACATGCACATACCGTACTGGAGGCTATGCCCTGTATGAAGTGCCATCATTTCTTTTGTAAGTAAGTAGTTTTTTCACCTCCATACCAGACTGTCTGGACTATCTGATAAAGCTATATCTAGCTTTTGTTGACTACTCCAAACCCTTCGGCAGCATTTCACGTACAGAATTTTTTAACACTTTAAGCAACCAAAACATTTATCCCACTTACATAAGTTTATTACGCAACTTTTACACAAATAGTACAATTACAATTGAACTACAAACTACAGGTGCAAAATTCTAAATAGAGAAAACTGTTCACCAGTACCCTTAAAGAAATCTTCAGGCACTTGACAGTCGATTGGAGGGAAAGAGGCATCGTCCTCCGCGAGACGAGATTGATAAATCTACGTTTCCCCGACGACATTGTTCTCTTTTCATCGTCAGCCACTGAATTTGGACTCATGCAGCTTCAAGATCTAAGTGATTGAGTTTGTTTAAGTAAGCTCGACTGAAGATGAATATGTCGAAGATCGAAGTGAAGTTTGTGAACATTGAAACAAAATTGACAACTAACACGATAAAAGTAAACGGGATGCCAATACAACATGTCCACGAATACTTTTACTTGGGCCATGTAGTCTCTTTCCAGGCGAGGCAAGACAAAGAAGTCGCAAGACGGGCGGAAATCGCCTGGAGAAGGTACTTAAATTGTCCATGAACGAACTGTTTAAGGGAGTTGCCTACGGCACTAAAACACAAGGTTATGGACATGCGTAGTCTCCCCTGGTGCACAGATTTAGTCTACTTGGACTACCGTGTTCGAAGCACTCGATAACAAACATTGTGGGGGCGTTCCAAAAACTGCTCAACTGAAATGGTACTGGGCAGGATTGTCTGCCAAATTCCGGACCAACATTGGACCAAGATAGCGCAAAACTGGTGTCCTGAGACAGTGAAGCCGGGTCGCGGCAGGCCACGACGGAGATGGTGGGAAGAACTGGACAGGTTCCGTTAGGACTGGAAGAAGGACGCGCGGGTACGCGAGAAATGGAAGGAATGGAGGAAGGCTTTTGCCCAGGAGTGGGACAGAAGACGAAAAAACAACATCAATTTGTATATCGGTTTACGGTAAACAGGCAGTTTAATTAAATTATTAAAAATACTATTATAATACTGCAGATTTTACAGAATACTAATTTTGCCCCGTGACCTTCGTCTGCATGAAATTATTACAAAAATATTACGTTACTATTTGAATCGGACAATGTCAAGGGTTTTAATTTTTTTGCACGGAACCCTAATCCTTTTTTTCTAAAATAAAATTAGCCTTAGTTATTCCTTATAATAACAGCTATCTGCCAGTAAAATCAGGCCCGTCAAAATTGGACCAGCTGTTTCGGCGATTAGCCGGAACAAACAGACAGAGAGACAGACAAAAAAATTGTTGTATATCCCTAATATACTTTCATATGCACTCAGTAAAAAGCTGTTATTTTGGCCGTACAAACAGACACTTCAATTTTATTTATTCGTATAGATTGAGCCCTTGTCCTCGTAGCGCCGATTGGCGGCGGCGATCTCTCGCGTCCGGCCCTGGTCCAAGTCATGGGCCGGAGCGAGAGGGAATGGGAAGCCGTTACCTCCTTCTGCGAAGCAGTCATGCTAATGAAGGAGGTGGCGGGACGTGAGAGGGAAAGAACGTGAGTTTCTTTCGAGATACCCTGGGTCTCGGGGGTGACGTGGTAGCTCCCGGCCACCGTAGGCGCGGGCCTGTGGACGGCGAGTTATGGGCTAGCTCGCCGTCCGGCCGTCTTATGACGACAGGCCGTGTCGACGGCGCGTTCGTGTTCCACGTGTGCCTCAATGAGTTGTCAGCAAATAAGTAGGGGTCCGTATGGGCCGATGACTGCCAGGGCTGCGGGACTGTTCGAAAGAGATACCGTGGCCCTGGAACACAAAGGGCAAAGAAGGAACATGGATGGGTTTTAGTCAGTACAAGTCTGACACTCCCTTCCGCTAGAGTGGAGTGAACGAACATGCTCATGGATATTTATAACGAAATTCGAAAGATAAGGAATCGTTCGAGTATATAGCGTAGTGAACCAGAGGTAACGCAAGTTGGGTGTCGTGGGGACGAAGGTTCGAACCGAGGCAGGCGCATTACTTTGTGTAAATAATTTCTTCACCACTGCTCTCAAAACATGGGTCGCGGGGCTTGTGCCCTAGCAGTGGTAACATTATAGGCTGATAATAAAGTGACCCTACGGAGCAGCTCGTGGCTAAACAATAACAGCCGCTCGGGTCGATCTTTAGGTTAAGCCGTGCTTGCCTAGGTTTGTCTGTGGATGGGTGAACACCCATTACATACCGAGTTTCCTCCGTGCCTCGGAAAGCACGTTAAGCCGTCGGTCCCGGCTGTCATTTGTAGATCTTTGGCAGTCTTTAGGTAGTCAGTGGCCCTAAAAAGTCTGACAACCAGTCTTACCAAGGGGTTTCGTATTATCTAGTACTAACTGGGTTGTGGCTCCATGTAAAATACTGGTATTAAGCTGCATCCGGTTAGACTGGAAGCCGACCCCAACATAGTTGGGAAAAGGCTAGGTAGATGAATGAAGGGACCCTACGACTGTCCGTCTGTTCGTCTACGGAACCCAAGAACATCAACGCATCGTAAAAAAGATCGTGGCCGACGTGTCCCTACGTACCGAATGTGATTAGCTCAGTTTAAATATTCAACCCACGACTCTTTGAATGAACAGGACGACTATCTATGGACAGAGTTTAGGCGGTTTTTGATCACTGTTTCAAAAATAATGCTGCTAATTTAATTAAAGAACTAGCTTTTGCCCGCGACCTTCGTTGACGTGAAATTATTATAAAAATAATTTTTGAATCGAATTTTGTTGACAAATTCAAAGGTTAAATTTTTTTTTTGTATGGATTCCTAATTATTTTTCTAATATAAAAATAGCCTTGGTTAGGCCTTATAACATTTACTATCTGCCAGTAAAAGTTCTGTCATAATCGGTCCAGCTGTTAAGGAGATTAGCCGGGATAAACAGACAGACCGACAGGCAGAGACAAATTAAAAAAAAATGTGTTTTTGTTTTAAATGCCGTTTATATTTTCATACGCATTCAGTAAAAAGCTGTTATTTTGATATTATAACCTTGGGTAGATTCCTTTCGTTCCATGGTTAAACAGCGAGTTAATTAAAAACCAAACCGATCGTGTTAATAACTACTTAGGCATATACTGAAAACGTAGTGTATTGTGCTCTCGATTGTGAGAGCCGATAGGTACCTACCGCTCCGATAATAGCACTTTTACTTATTTCATAGCATTGTTTTATCTAGGTACTGTGCACGTACTACTTATAGGTGTGTAATCTTTGGCTTGAATTAATTTATTTATAGGTGATTTTTTACCCGACTGCGGCGAAACCCAAAAGGAGGGTTAGTAGCGGATCCAATACACAACTTACGTAAGAATGCTAAGGAGACATCGGTGTCGCGATCTCCAAGCTAATTTATCCAGTTATTCCTCAGCTGCTATTAGGTTTCATCTAGATCAGACAACCCTTTGCCTTTTCCCTCAGCTGATCGATGGATGCACCTCGATTTATTTTTGCACGCTCTGGTGCAGGTTCATGATTGTAAAACTTGTAGATATCATTATCATTTATAGACATCAGATAAGACTTGAATTTACAAAGAAGACTTCAGGACTTCAAGACTTCTTGTGTTAATCACTGTTATATATCGCAAAGCTTTACGGAATAAAAATGAAAAATGCGCATTAATCAAAATAGAGCACCGATCAAAAGAACTATGAGCACGATTCGGGAAAAGCCGACCAAGATAGGAGATAAGAGGTCACTGCGGCCTATTGGGCATGGCCATCTGCAATACCAGAGACAAGGCTGATGTCATGATGTGGTGCCATCCCAAAGAAGAGTTTTTAAATGTCTCAAAGTGCGAGTGCGAGTAACCGCCATCCGGCGCCCTGCTCCCCAAACCCATAATATTGGAACATAGCAACTTTGTTTGGCGCAGAAATAGTTAAGGTGGCAGGTACCAATTACTCTGCTACTACTAGAAAGTACTACAAACAAAGAACTACAAACAAAGTACATAGTAAAAGATTATATAATTGTAATAACAACTATCATTGGCCACGTGTGCTAATACCATCGTAAGCCATCGTAATTTATCGTTGCTCCGACTGTTATACTGCTATTATGGAAATATCACACATGACCACCCTATTAGTCTACACCTGATATTGAACTCATTTTAACAAAGGTGTTCTTGCATAATAATATAACATAATATTTTAATATCGTAGGGTTTTCAAAGATTAGTTGTTTTATTTAATCGGAAGGAAAATGTTCGTTAGGTAATAAAATCATGAGTTTTCCTTCACGTCAGAATGCATAGGAAAAGCCACAGGCCATAACGTAACGTGGTACAGCAGTGTTAGTAAGTTCATTAGCTACGGATTGCTATATAATAAAAACCTGAGACACACCAACGTTTGTTATCATTTCGTGTTTGCATTCGAAGCGGCACGATCATCTGCATGCGAGCATGCCAAACAGGTTTCATTTATTTGACGACTTAAGAAATATGTGGAGGTCCACAGTGACGTTCGTAACTTTAAGTTTACTATTATCGTTGTATGCTAGTGATGTGAACAGCGAGGAACAGCCCGTGGTGCGGACCCCGCTTGGTGAAGTGGCCGGGTACTATATGCAAACAAGGGGAGGACGCCAAGTATCTGCATTCACCGCCATCCCGTTCGCGGTCCCGCCGCTTGGAGATCTAAGATTTAAGGTAGGTACATAAAATTCACATAAGTACCTAACAGCGAAATGAGGTAACCTGATAACGTGCTTTATTTATTTTTTAGTTTCTAATCATATTATCCGATAAATTGCAACAACAGGTGATAAACACTGTGTTTGATTTATTGTTTTGCTATTGTTTCTTTATTTTTGAAATAGTTATATAAGGTACCTAAAATAATTGCGCTTGATGAATGAATAGCATAATACACCATGTGTTTTGTAATTTTGTATTCAGTTCATCTCAATTTCTGTGTTGAGTTGTTTATTATTAAAAAAAGTATCGTCGTTTACTATGGTCCATAAAACCCAAAGAGATTTAAAATACTTATAGAGCGGACATTAGGAATATTTGCACACAAAATTTTTGATCCCGCACATTTTCGATTTTGACACACGAATGCTACCTGACTAGCGGGCGTATGACACTAGACAGAACGATTTGTTACTAAGCAGTAATAAGTTTTGGATTACAATTTTCTTCGTCTTATCCCGTCTATCGCTCATAAATAATTGAATGTCTTTGATAAAATCTAACTTGAAACTGAAGGGACTAGTAGCTTCGATCATATTCAAATATACAATTATAAATGCATTATTATGCAGCCATTTTACGATACGTAAATCTGTGTATTAATTAGGACCAATTAAATAAAACAATAAAATACATGGTAGTCTCAATTAAATTATCGGCATAAATAAGTACATCCTGTCAGCTGTCATTTTAATCAAGTAAAATAAAATTTTAAGAAGTATGAAATGCCGTTATGACAATGGGATGTTGATTATTGTCATCAATATTCTTATTTACAAGTACTTTATCAATACTTTGCGAATCCGTACATCCATAAAAAATGCGACCCATTTCCCTTCCCATTACTTCCATGACTTCCCATTTTCCTTGGGTTTTTGCGATTTTCGCAAAAACCCAAGGAAAATGGGAAGTTTAAGTTATTTGAGGAAAATGCTGAAAATCACGCGGACAATGTAGCGTTATGTGGAAGCTTTTTAGTTGATGCGACTTTATCACTAAATGTATTTTGTATATTTTTTATTCACACACCTTGAGCAGGCCGAAACAAAAATTGGATAGTAGGCACCTGCGTCAATTGCAACCTCGCACTGCGATGCCATTGATAAATAAATTATTTATATACTACACTACGCGTTAAGTTCATGGTTACTATATGCTGAAGCGTTTTGGACGAGTAAGTACATGATTATATGTATAAAACTGATTTACAGGCTCCTGTTCCAATAGGACCATGGCAAGAAACATTCGATGCGACCACTGTAACTCCTGTATGTGTGCAGAAAAACCCTTACATTCGCCAAAAGGATATAGTGGGTCAAGAAGACTGTTTGTATCTGAACGTGTACACACCAGCTACTACAAATGTGAGTATTAAAACAATACTTATTTAATTTGTTCAACATCGTGATGGTCTACCAAACGAGAGAAGGACAAAGCCAACGAAGTAAAACGGAGCATAATTAAAAGGCCGCGACCGTTTAGATTTTTTTTTACGTTGGCCGCACAGATTCTGGTATTGCAAGTTCAGTGTTGTACTAACATGAATTGAAATTATGAAATAATCTGGTTTGGTTTGTATTAGAGCCTCCCGTTCTATAATATTAAGTCATGTTTTTTTTTGTTTAACCGCAGGATGTCGACAAAAAACTTTTACCGGTCATGGTGTTTTTGCACGGTGGCGGATGGATGTGTGGGGACGCCACCACGCAAATGTATGGACCACAGTTTCTGCTAGATAGAGATGTGGTATTAGTAACTACGAACTACAGATTAGGTTAGTAACTAGTGAATATTTAAAACAACTTTGTACGACGATAGTGACAAAGTTAGCTCGAACCTTTTGAAGAGTTCGAATATGTAAAGGTTTTGAAGTGCACTATTAATAAAATTTTACTGGAATTGCAGGCCCATTAGGTTTTCTGTCTACTCAAGACGAACACTGTCCTGGCAACAACGGTCTGAAGGACCAGCAGGAGGCTCTTCGATTCATACAGAAGAACATAGAGAGTTTCGGTGGAGATAAGAACTCAGTCACAATATTTGGAGAAAGTGCCGGTGGAGTCAGTGTGCACTATCATATGATATCGGAAACTAGTGCCGGTAAACCCTTGTTTTATTATACATTTATAATACTTTAATTTCTGAAACGAAAAATGTGTGGTCTTCGAAATCGAACCTGCGTCCATTTTGGTGTTGTTATCAGTTGGAAACAATTCACTATCTGGCCGTAGTAGTTTGGATAGATCTTGAAGAGATGTTATCCACACTCAGTGCGGTGAACATACAATTTACATTACAGCGTTTATCCATAAAGTTAGCAACGTCGCAAATAGCTGCAAAATATTTACATGTTTTAATTAATTTGTAATAAGAAATATGGCTAACTACTAGGTTATTAATAATGGATTGTAATTAAAAAAACTGAATTTGATATTGTAACCGTTTTAGGAGTAAAAAGGCATTTGGAATGTTTCCACATACTTTTTTTACATCTAAAACTAAATATTTAGTGTTACGATATTAATTATTGCATTTCATAATCAATATTTTAGCTCACTTGTTAGCCATATACTGCTCCTGTTGCTTGTTATATTGCGAAGATTATTGCGAAAGAGAAATATTTGAGAGCTATTTGCGACGTTGCCCACTTTCTGTACAAGCGCTCTTAAGCGATAGTTTGATATTTTACAAGACAAGGGAGTGTGGTTACTGGTTAGCACTACACTATTTTTTAAACAACATTTATTTATTTGAATAATATTGATGGAGGTACCTATAATAATATCAATAATAGTGGTAAGTACATAGACAAACTGGTTGATAAGTTATAATACTTTTAACACCTTAGTAGTGCCGGTATCAACTGGATTGGTTTATTAAAAAGGCGCTGCGCACATTTGCGTCCGTATCGACGCTATTGTGGCAGTTCAAAGAACTTGCAACTATTGTGGCTGAGTGGAAAGTGTGAAAGTGTTAGCTAAAGAGGGGACAAAGTTTACTCTTGGAGCAGTACCTTAAGTATGCTCACTACTAAGAACCAAATGAAATACTACCTGTAGTTGGGTTTGTATGACGCGGAAATAACTTTACTTTATGAAGCATATTAGCATATAATAATTAAAGGGATACGCACAATGAATGAGCGTTTAGCTTCTGCACAACAGACGGCAGTTTGATCCGATTCTTACCGGGAATAGAGTCTTAGTATAGGTAAATATTTTAAAGTTACATGAGACATAATACACTTTGATTTCAGGACTATTTCACAAAGGTATTTCGGAGTCGGGTACTGCCCTAGTGCCATGGGCAGAGGCTCCACCTGGTGAAGCTCTCCGGAACGCGTTTCGCTTGGCTAAGTTTTTGGATTGCCCTCAGTCGCCATCAGAAAAAATGATCAAATGTCTTCGCACCAAGGACAGCTATGATATCATCAACACCGAGTTTAGTTTTTATGTACGTCCACTTTGACTTTATACATACACACATACGCTTATATAGTATTTTTTCATCTGTGATTATTAAATCATCGTGAATATAATTTTTGTTTTAAGATCACATATATCAAGTCATAAATAATTATGTAAAAATTAGCATGATGTCACCTTTTGCTTTTTAGGAGTGGGACTATGAGCCAATGACTCCATTCAAAGCTGTTGTGGAGCCAGACCTTCCTGGAGCATTCTTGAAGAGGAGTCCTCGAAAAATTCCTGTCGTACCAGCAGTTCCCTGGATGACAGGCCTCACCAAAGATGAAGGATGCTTGAAATCAGTTTGTAAGACTTTTTACTCCTAATGTTGATAAACCCAGCAATGTGCATTTGTACGTCTTGTCCATACATTACAAACATAGTACTTTGTAGGTGGGAAGTTTCAGTTTGTTCGGTAATAAGGAACAAGCCCAGGGGCTGCAGTCTCGACATAGATAGCGACAAAAATCGGTCGTTAAGTCATAACGATGTGAAATTTCTTTAATAGATTTTCAACTTTATTTCGAAACCTTAAGGTTGAAAATCTATTAAAGAAATTTGACATCGTTATGACTTAACGACCGATTTTTGTCGCTACCTATGTCGAGACTGCAGCCCCAGGTCGCAGACCAAACGTTACTTAATTTATCCATCTATAGGGTTCATGTTTCTTGGTCACAACACTCAAAACATAAAAATACGCATTCCAATTATTTGTTTACATGTTATACAGGTATCGTCTATAATGGCAAAAACACAATGTTTTTAAGTTGTCATGGCTTAACTGTTTTTGTATTCGATATAGTAACAATTAAAATAAGAATTCCGGTTTGGGGAATCCAATTTACTTAATATGTATTTTTTTATTATTACAAGCTTTTATTTAACTTGCAATGTTTGTATGTTTGTTTAGGTCAAATCTTGCAACTGAATCTTAAAACATTTATCCCCATACGATTGGACTGAAATTTTGCATAATAATGCATGGTTAGCTAAGTGACATCTTTATAAATAAATAAAAAAATAAATATGGTGGATTCCCAAAGATGGCGGACTAATTATTTTTATGCACCCCCATGATATGGGTATCTATTAAATTAAAAGGGTTTGAAGCGAAGAATAGGAAAGAAAAAAAAACTGTTTTTTAATGTTTTTTCACTACAAGTTTGTGTTTTGTAGGGATTACAGCAAATTCGTCCAGATATGAAGAATTTGTATCAGCTTTTGATACTATCGCGCCAGTGACATTTTACTATGAGAATTCACCATACGTTGATGAAATTACTGAGAGCATACGTCAAAAGTACCTTAAAGAAAACGACCCTGAGGCAACACAGCGAGGAATCCTCGAAGTAAGTATTTTAGAACTAAACCTGAACTTTGTCCAATACACGATGATATCGGGATCAGAGTGAAATGTAGCAAAGAGCTTTATGAGCACGACGAATTTTAACGTAAATGTGTACTAAACATATAATTAAAAAAAAAACTAAAAAAACTTTATTTTGTACTGAATAAAACTAAACTAGTGCGGCCTGGTGAGATGCCAAAGATAGTAAAAAAACAATTTTTAAATACAAATTGAAGTTTACTTGAACGCGATCAAATAGGTTTTCTCTGTGACAAAACCTCAAAGCGAGCCTGCCTAGTCTCACTGATAGGAGTTCAATTATTACCACGGTTATAGCCGTTTATTATTATAATTATTGAAGTTAGGATCCGAGGTATATTATTTATCTAGATAATTGTCGCAACTGATTGCTTGATACTTGTCAAAGGTATTTTTTGTATCTTTAATTCAAGCTAGTATGCACAAGTTTTGTGGTCGCCGTTTTGATGTTAGCCTATTAAGTGTAAGACACCCCTTTCTCCTACCACACCTCTCTATCCTGTGCGATCTTTAGCCATGTTCGCCCCGCAAACAAGATCTGATAGTCACACCACCTCGCCGCCTTCTCGGCCATGGTCGTAAGTAATTAATATTTAAAGTGTCTTATTTTTAATTTGCAGATTTACACAGACTCTTATTTCGCATACCCGGCGTTAGAAGCCATTGAACTGGTGTTTAACTACACGAAAAATCCAGTTTATTTGTATGAATTGGCTTATAGAGCTACAAACAGCTTTTCACAAATATTCGGTGATCCCGAAGGAAATCACGGTGAGTTATTCCTAGTCAAGTATGCTTTGTTTGTGGTATTTATTTACAGAATATGCTTGTGGAGTTGATAGAATACCATAATTAATTAGTCTGTAGTTCCCACTGTTGTGAAAAAGCTCATTCTGTCATTTATAGGATAGACAAATAATAAGCCTGGTTACGAATGTAAGCCGTGGAAGCTAACGATCAATCGAAGACGACCAAGGGACGACTATCATTTAGGCTTACCGTGAGATTTAAGTAGAAGTCTGTTTGTACATTTCAGGTGTATGCCACGCCGACGATCTGATGCATCTATTCCCGATCGTGTTCCTTGAAAACCCTATTTCTGCGGAAGATCTCAGGATGAGCGAAACCTTAGTTACGTTATTTACTAACTTTGCAACTACTGGGTAAGTTTTTATTTAGACTCTCACACCACACACAAATGTCTAATTTGTGAGAAACTGGATTATCATCATAATTTATCTTTTATCAATTTTACTGTATTAGGAAGTTTCATCATCATCTTCATCCATGATCCACCGCCCCGCCGCCCGGCTTCACCCAATGTTGAGTAAAGGCCTCTCTTTGTTTGTACCCATCTCAGCAAGTAAGTTAATGGCTGAGATGAAATAATTATCATAATCCATCAATACATCTTCTAGTTACTGCGACCTAGGACCGATTTTTGAGTAAAGGTAAGTTATTATTGATTATACTTTCAGAAACCCCAATAAACCCGTATCCGTGCCACTGAAATGGGAGCCAGCGACAGCGGGCCGCAATATGGAGTACCTTGAAATAGCAAGTGAATCGACGATGAAGAGAGGCCTCGCATCTCGCTCGCGATACTGGGGTACCCTGCCTTTGTGGCAAAATGTGCGCAATCGTAGGTTTACGGACGAACTATAGAACATTTAACTTGTAAATAAATATACGAGTATATTTAAGAAACAATATTTTTATTTTTAAATATGACAAAAACTAAGTCTTTAGCGTGGCTAAAGTCACTCAGAGTTTTATTGCGTAAAAATAAGCTCATTTTTACCAAGTCTTTAAAATAAATATGTAAAAAGAAAAAAAAAAAGGGACATCCTTTAATCACGTGAAGTTGTTAGGACACTTTTATAACTCCGCCGCCCCTTGATGATGATACGGCGTGATGTTTTAGGCGACCCCTCCTCCCCCCGCGCAGTATTTCTTTTTTTTTCGGATGGGATATCATCAAATGACCGCCCCTCTGGGCAAAGCGGACGGACCAGACTTGTACTGACTAAAACCTATCCATGTTCCTTCTTAGCCCTTTGTGTTCTAGGGCCGCGGTATCTCTTTTGAACAGTCCCGCATCCCCAGCAGGCATCGGCCCTTGCGGACCCCCTCCGGTTTGCTGACATCTCTTTGAGTCGCGCGTGGAACACGATCGCTCCGACAGTGGCCGGGAGCCACCACGTGCCGCCCAGCATCTCGTGTATTTTTAACAGACTTGTAAACAGGATGATGTTCTCAATTCAGCTGTTTTTGTCCAATAACTGCGTGATTAGTGGTCCGATTTACTTGAGTTCTATCTGGTACAGGAAGTCGGCTCGGTGGTCCCATATGAATAATATTATATTCACATTGCTTGGGCTGTTTATTAGATTAGATTAGATTTACTTATTTCTGAGTACATAAGGATCTTAATATTAAACAGTTTCACATAGACTACCGTTGCCGGTGTAGAAATATTAAAACTATCTACCAAATTCAAAGTGGCCGAGTTCTAGTAGTAGTTATGAGTTATCATCTAATATAATTATAATACATATTTTCTGTATATGGATGACTATTTTCCAACCGCCAGAATGCTGTTAGGGCTGGCGCCGACTCTGCAGCGCAAGGCGGCGCACCGCTTGCGCAAGATGGCATGGAAACCGTCCACCTGTGCATCCGCAATCCCTGATGCGCTGCATGCACGCGGCAACCGCAACAACACCCTAAACGCGTTATTGGACGCGTAAAGCATTGACCGATCTTTGCGTATAGTTGCT
Organism: Noctua janthe; assembly: GCA_910589295.1. NCBI lineage: Eukaryota > Metazoa > Arthropoda > Insecta > Lepidoptera > Noctuidae > Noctua > Noctua janthe. The sequence continues at coordinate 14,301,304 of OU342552.1, forward strand.
CCAGAGATTGCAGGCGTATAGCGATGTACAGTAGGCTTGAAAAAGTGTAACTTTGACTTGAGCTGTACACCGATTGAACGTACTGGAGATCAAATTCGCTCTTATCGCCAATGCACTACGCTCCCGTTCAATATCCGGATCATCACATAAATCCTCTGTTATCAAATGCCCAAGGTATTTGAACGTTTTAACCCTTTTCTGAGGTGTACCATTAAGTGAAAGTGTGGGTACATACGATGGACCCTTGGTACCAGACTTAAAAACCATCAGTTCACTTTTACCGGCATTATATTTCAGACAGTGATCTGCAGCATACCGTTCACACACAGCTAGTAAGTCCCTCAGTCCACTGATTCATTTTTTTATATATAATAATTATGTGTGTGATGGGAAAGAATAATCATAGCTGGGCTTTGTTCGCCAACTATTTAGATTTGCCGTTGAAGATTAGTTTTCGGCACACATACCGGCAGGGGTCCACCAAGAACTTAAGTTTTTATAGATAGTTTGATTTGTCGTCAGAGCTTCGTCATTCACCATGGCACAGATCCGGCAATACTCATCAGTTCTCGGGTCCTCATGCCTGCTTCGAATTGTATAGTACTGCCGCCATCTAAAATATCTGTAATATATTTCACGGTTTTCCATGATGTCGTTTATCTCCCTGGCTAAGTTTCTTGCTCCTAATTTATAGGCATCTAAGTACGAACCAGGTGGCAAATACCTGAAAGAAAATATGAAACAAAAATGAAATGAATATGATTAATTTTCTTAGGTACAACATTTAGTGTTTTGTTTCACAAAGGTAATATTAATATGTCGGATCCGGTCTTTGGTACGGACATAAAATGAATCGCAAGCGCGCCAGTGGTGACATAACGAGATCTACTGACAAGTCTACCCACACCTCAGCGTGCTTCTACAGAGCCCAGATGTTTACAGTTCGAGGCTAGGATGACATTGAGCGGTGGTCTGATCGCAGTAGAGTTGAGACGTCCTGGAACTGTACCCGCTTCATTGTACTCCGTGTAATTGTGTTAAGTTGTAATATCAAGTAATTCGTTAGTTTTGCTAGAGACAGTGTATCGCACCCAGCACACGATTTCATAGCACGAAATCCATCGTCTGCCCACATGATGTACGAGCCTAACGGAATAAGTTTGAAAATATCCGACATATATTAGTAATATTCCTTAGTTAGTTATTGTATGGGTGTACTCGCCTTGAGTAATCAGCACCGCCGTAGACTACGGGTACGGTATAATGCTCAAGTGCGTACAAAATCTTTTCCGTGACATAATCCTCACTTATAGCATTTTCAAAAGCAAAATAAAAATAGTAGTTCTTTTCCACCTCGTCCAGACATCGAGGCATTATAAATTTTGGACATTGGAAAGTGCCGCATGCACCGTACACGTCAATTTTTAAGTTGTAATCAGCCATGTAAGTTTGAACTTCATTTACAAATTCTTCTCTTTTACTAACTGTGTTACAGTTTGATACAAACCAAGCTCCCGCTTTATTTTTGGACGCTAGTTTCTTCTTTAAAGCTTCATCGATAGGGTTCATTTCGTCCACGCTCCACCAATCCATGTCCGCTCTGGGTCCAATGACGTTATTATACGAATCCATTATAGCGATATAGCCCCAGATAGCATCAGAATTAAGTTTATATGTCCATGTCCAGTTAAAGAAATTATCCCAATTATCTTTGCAAATGGGATAGTTAGATGCAGCTTCAATATTTGCGTACACATATTTTTGGCGAAAAGTTCGCCGTTTTGGCAGGTCGTCACTACTTATTATGTCTACCAGTTGAGGCCCGTTAAATGCAATGATGTCGTATTCTGTGTAGTCTCGTAATAGTTGCCTGTTACTAGTAACATAACAATTGATATATTCACATTTCTGTTTTGTGAAAATACTGTTCCCTTCCCCGAAGTAAATAAATGGATATGTATTAGGGTTTGTCCACAGCAAGATGTATTTGGTTTTAGATCTTGGTCTGATATGTATTGCAATACCTTCAGTTGTTGTTTTATGCAATGGCCTGTTGGTAACACTTGGAATTTCCTCTTCAGTTATCTTTAAATAGCTAGTATTATTTAAATAAAATATCATGAAAATTAACGTCACAGTTACAAAAAAGTACACTGATTTAATTATAATGCTCTTGAAATTGACGTGCATCATTCTAGGTCTGTGCAAACATTATGCGTGCCTTTCACATAAATGGTTTACAACTTGGCTTTGTTTACAGAATACATATTCGTGGTAGGTATCTGTTTTTCACAAGAACTGTTGGAAACACAATAAGCCACATTCTTAAGCATGATATCTTCAATTATATCTCGATAGTGAATGACTTAGGAGTTAGTTTACTGGCTGATTGCCACAATTTTTTTTAATCAAACTTTTATATTTGAAGACGACAGCATATCGACATAGTTGCGTGCTAGTAGTTTTATTTCATGAGAAATATTTTTGGAATATTTTTTAATTTTTTATTTTAGTTTTATATTTACATATTAGTTGCATTATTTACGTTTCAGCCAATCATTCACACAAGCCCAACCTCACGCTCGTGGGGATTTCAAAGAGGACGTGCAAGATCTCGAATGTATTTCTAATTTAATGCTCATGTTAGTAATTACCTTATATCACTGTTTTCTCTATATAAACAGGCTGTTACAAAAGCTACTTTGTCATTTAATCACTTAATTGCCAAGAGGCAATTAAGTGATTAAAATATATTTTATGATACTGATATAGGTATACACATGCAAATGGTTGTTCCTATTCACTTGGATTAAGGTGGTATTAGGAATTTATAACACCAAACATCTTAGGTACCAATAATAATGTTTAATTCTGTTCGACGAAACTACATACGTAGCTGTTTTTTAGGTACCTACCATTAAAACGTGAGCGAAAACTTAATCAGTCTAAGTAGGGACCAGATTTTGTTAATAAATTGTTTATTTTTAGAGTCGTCTAGGTCATCATCACTATGTACCTACGTCATCTACGTAGTTATAGGTACCTACCTAAGATATATTATCATGTGTATTCGGCATGGTTAACTTGTTTCATTAATTCTGGTCTGAATTGTATCAATGCTAAATCTGTACTTATTTAATTAATTATTTGATCTAGTAGTCGCAAGCACGATTGATTGATGAACATGAGGATTAGGTCCTGTCGGATTTCCAGGTCGAGCAAAGTGTTATTGGGTTTTTCCATCAGGAATTTCTCAGAGTCTGAGAGTTTTCACGGAGTCTGGATTTGTGCCGAGATGATGGCAATAGGCTCGCTAATTATATGGGACTTAAACATAACTAGCGAAATATGGGTGTTTTATTAGGTACCTACACCTCTTGCTAACCCGTCGAGAATTACAGGCGTGATGATGTTATTTTTTGTCCTTTTAGTGGGTGATCAAAATATGAGTAGCTACGCCATTCCGGTTGTCCGAGACTGTGGCTTTGAAAAGTCAAGGCCAACGAATACAGTAATACTCTACCTACTACCAAAGTCAATAATCTGTTTGTCGACGAAGATCGATCGTGGGTGAAATGATGCTGAACTATCCTATAATATGGAATATCAGGCTTAGAGACATGACTACTTAGGGATTCATTATACCATTTCTGATTGCATGAAGCATATAAAACAGTTGAAAAATAATATGTCCGTATAGATCACACAAACATGATCAATGATGCTCAGTACTTCTATCAATAAAAAATTATGTTAACTGCTAGCGACGGTACCAACTTACGTAGATAAAACAAGTAGATAGATAGAAGATAGAATATTCTTTATTATGTACACACAACAGTCATCAGAAATTGGTTGAAAAAAGTTACTATAGACAAGTTTTATTTAATAGATTACCCGCCGGTTGACACAGAATCAAAATGTTGGCCACCTTCAAAATAAGTTGTGCAGCCTTGGATTAGCGGAACAGGGAGAAACCATACTGGAGGTAGTCTGTGTCTGTGACTTACATAATAATATACGAGTACATACATGCATTAAACAATAAACATATGATACCTATACAATATGCTTAAAAAACCCTGTTCGATCCGTAAACGTAATAAAAGGTAGGTATCGAGATTCAATTCTATTTATATTAGCCTTTTTCAAAAACAAACAAAAAGTACCCGGTAAAAATTGAATAAAATGTACGTAGGTACCTACTAAAATGAGTAAACTTGCATGACAACACAGAGGCGCGGGCGGCGACACTTCGGCTTCGGTCGCATTTCGGGCAGTGATGTCATAAACAAACAAGTGACGATCGAATAAACTAGGTGTTGTCACCTTTTAAAATTTTGTTACATTTTGGGGAAATAATCGTGCAATCGTATTTTAAAAGTCCTTAATATGTTAACTTTCAAAAATATTTCATGTTTTATATTTTATTTTATGTCATTGGTATACCTAGTCGTGGACAAAGCGTTTTAGGACTTTGGAGCGGAAAGGCAAGATGGAGATAGGACGGTATTCTGAAAAGGAAGTAGGATTTTATTTTTTCGGAAAGAAGTGAGTTTCCACATCGATGGAAAAACGCCAAAGGATATAGAGTAGTTGAGGATATGGCATAGGATAGGAAGGATTTCATCGAGGAAAGGGAGGTAGGTATCATTTTCCAACTGACACAATCACAACCAACTGCGTTAGATGTGATTGAAATTACACTCTTCTTAACATCATAACCAGTGAATTGACTAAAAATAAATGGGGGATGATCATAGTTGGAAGGTTTGAAAGATATTTTATAATAGCTGCTTTATGGTCCCATCCCATTACAGTGGGACGAATTTGACTAATTTAACTTTGCTGTGCCCGACAGGGTCCATAATGATTCAATGCTTTAACATACCAACTGTTTTATTTAACATTATGGAATGCAATAAAGTATTGAGTATTGTATTGAGTATTGAAAGGTGCTGATTTAGTAGGTAGATCAATATCTTAAATTTTTGGAATATATCTTGGCCTGATTGAATATAATTTAATAAGTTTATTCAATATTAAATTTTACAGTGTTCCAAATACCTTTTAGGCTATATTTTCACTTTACAAATAATTCTACATCTGTAGCCGAACTAGGCAAAAGCCTGTATGCGGCTATCCGCGCCAATCCCCTAAAATAATTAACTCTGTAATGTGATCAAAATAAAACAAATCGATAATAATAAGGCTTTAATCAACAGGAAGTGGCAGCATATTTAGTGAGCATACGTAAATGCTCAAAAGACAAGATGACATGGTTCGAATATTCATAATCATTCATGATGAATTTTTGGGGACGGTGAGGAATTCTGGCAGGGTTCTAACCCCAGACCCTGACGCTGTTGTCCCAGGAGCAACTTGCCAGTGCAACGCCATTAGGAGACATGGAGATGGAAGTCACGCGGTTCTCGTGAGCATGAAGGGTACCTGAAATAAATAATTCATTATTTATTGTTTTTTATATGTACCAAAACTATTTTTGGATGTACCATCGAAGTCGTGTTGGTGGTGTTTCGTCTCCACAACCATTAAATCCCCGTGACAGTATCTTCGATCTGAACATCCAGCCTTCCCCTTCCATCAGGATGCGCTTTCATCAATACAGCCTTGCAGGACTAACGAAGCTCACCTTTTCCCAAAAAGCCCTGAAGCCCAAAACATGTCACCAAAACTGTTTCTTGTGGAATCTGTTTGTTGTTTGTCTAAATTAATCCTACTATGTATCAGACTTGACAGCTGGTCATTTCGAAGTCATGAAATATACTGTTTTTTTTTGGGAAACATGACTTCGCGAGACCTTCGGAAGCTTAGAGATTACCACCATTGATTTGACGGCTACAACATTCGCTCGTAGAGATCAGCCTCGGCAGGATCTATGAGAGGGGTACTGTATAAAACTTATTATGTCATTTATGTACCAAGCCGACGTTAGTTCTGAAAGTTTTCGATTCGGAATTGCTTCAGGGACTAGGTAAAACATGCACATTTAGTGAATAACGTGGCTTCCTCCCAAGAGTATATATATATATACTCATATTGTCCACGCGGCCCAGTCTGAGTCGGTGTTTGTCTATCACCAGTCTTCGCATTTATGTTTCTTCATGATGATTCTATCGCCGTTTTGTTAGCAGCACATAGATAAAGATGAAACTAATAAAATAATTGTACATTACCAGTGTGGCTGACTTTGAGGGTGTCCCACGAATGTACGTCGTTGTCGTCTGACCCGGCGAGCAAATATCTTCCGCTGAGCGATAGTCCTAAACAGAGTTATTAATTTAATGGGGTCTCCCTTATTTCATCAAAAAATAAATTGACAAATAATCACTTCCCAAACAAAAATTTTCCGCATAATATAATAACCATAATCTTTTGATCGGAATATAAAATATTGAGTAATAGTTATAACGATTTGTATTAACTCGTAAAGTTATTACAAATCGTAATGCTACAGATCTGAGGCGGTGAACCTAATTGGGTGCGTAAGACGCAATAAGAGAAAATCGGGTTAAATTCATTGATTTGATGTAAATAATGATCATTATGATCGCAGATTTTCTGTTTCTATAATTTGTGTTTTCCGCACAAATTATAGAAAAAATAATCTAAATTGATATCAAAAGGTATCAAAAGATGTTGCAACTTACCGCAGCTGGTAAATCCGCTGGCACCTGGCGGGGTGTAGTGTCCAATTTGCTGGTCACTGCGTATGTCGAACAATCGTGCCGTCTTGTCTTCAGAAGCCGTAGCGAACGCTTGACCACTGTTGTGGTACTGCGAATATTTCGATTTACTAGTATCACTTCGAATTATGTGTGATTTTTTGGGTAAGTACATCAGGTACTTGGCTACACCATCAATTCGACATGGCAGTGAAAATTGAAGATCATAATTTGGAAAACTAAGCATGAGATAGCACGTCTGGAGGCACCATCAGTGTTAACAAATAGGAAAAATAGTCCCATATCTACATCATGTATGTTGTTATGTTATGTGTGTGTATTGTGACTGCACCACCCTAAGGATAAACTAGCAGTTTTGCGCTAAAAGACGCTGTACAATCTTTAGCTAGTGTCGATGGTGAAATTGAATTTTGATATGAAAGTGGTCATAGATCCATGTTCTAGCCGTAATATTAGCATCCTAACGTTGCTTATGCGGGGCATACAGGGATAGCATGTTTATGTTAAAATTAAAACGATGGTACTCACACAAACGCTGTTGACATCAGCGTCGTGGCCGAAGAAAGTTTGCTTCGCTTTCTCATCCCGAATGTCCCACAATTTACAGGTCTTGTCCACTGATCCAGTCACGTACGTCTTCATGTCTAATAAAAATGTTTATTGTTATAAAAAAAAAACAAAACACAACAACATAACTGGCTTCTAGCCGCAGGGTTGTATACTTCACAAACTCACCAAAAGAAATAAATGACTATGATAATTTAGAAAACACTATAATTTAGAAAAGTTGGTGTTCACCTGGTGCCAGCGAAATAGTGACGACATCACCAGCGTGAGCATCGAACTCCATCTCCCGTTTGCCTACTTCCAAGTCCCAAACGCATCTGTAACGTAAACTATATTATAGTAATCTCATACAAGGTGATCTATTGAAATGGGTCATGTTGACAATTTGTCTATTGTATGGACAAATCTGAAACTAATTGAAGTACCTACATAATTACGTTCTAAGAAACCATGTAGCATAGTTTAGAAAAACTAAATTAAAATATTTTGCGACTTCGATATAGAGAGATTAAAGATGAGTCAGGTTCAAGTAGGATTTTATTGCGGTGATTACTCACATCTTCATGTCTCCGGAGCCCGTGAGGATGTGGGTGTCGTCGAGGAAGCGACAGCTGCTGAGGAAGCCCTCGTAGCCAGCCAGCTCGCGCACCATCTTCGCGGCGCCGGTGGAGTCGCGGTTGTTCACGTCATACACAGTACACATGTTGTCCATCCCACCACATGCTTCACACAGAAAAATGCCAAAGATTTGAGTCAATTCCTGCGGTTCCTAGGCTTGCAGGACAACGACGACTTGTCGAGGAAAACATACTCGGAGATCTTATAAGTATGCAGCTAAACCATGGCAAGGCCTTTGAATCGTTTATAAGCACGAGAGTCGAGGGCTGTTGGAATAGTTTTAGCACACTTTCATTCTAAAGTTGGAGAAAACTATAATATTAGTGAAACTGAAATAATCTCTATGTAGGCTGGTAGCATTAAGATTCGTTTCACGCGGTTCTGCAATGTATAAATAGAAGCTGGGTTAACGGGCTAAAATAAATACGGAAAGCGAAAGACCGACTTTTGTGTCGCCACTCGTATAAATGGAGTTATTACGCACTGTTCACTACCTCAGGTGAGTGAGTTGTGACGCGGTTTGAGTGTAGCGAGACGCGCGCGTGCCGCTCGCTGGTTTGCGTTTCCTCCGCGTGAGTACAGTCGCATAGCAAGTCGCGTCGCGGTGACTTGTAGCATGTTCTAAGCATGTCCATTTGTTTTCTCCGAAATGGCTGACCTGATAGCGTGTCGCTTGAACATGCAGCTCGAGGCCACGCGGTTAGTAGGTTCATCCCGTCCATCTACTGCTCGACATTAATTTAACATGATTGAGGTTAGAATACAAGGTATAAATAGACCCTTCACGAAGCCGGCAACCAAGCATTCTGTACATCAAACCAAAGTAAATCTACGCAAAAATTATTGGTGGGAAACTACTTTATTTGGGGTGAAAAATCACGTTTTACGGTAGGGAAGAACTCAATAAAAGTAAGTAAGTAAAGTTATAATCTTCAAAACTAGTATTAAAAAAATCAATATCTCCGTAACTAGGAGCATCCCAGGTAGGTAGGGCCCAACACAAAAAACTGGTCGCAATGACAGGGAGTGCAAGTGCCATTCGGCATCGTTAAGGGTATTGTTACACACATGTATCAGCACCGAATAGGTTACCTACCTAATTATCTAAATACTCTCCCAGCCCCCACATTTCGCGGTTTAGTATCAATAAGGTAGGTGGCACTTACCTAATTAAGGTAGACCACTATTTGAATATCGGCATTAAAAAAAATTTTTTTTACCAACAAAATTCCCGGATGGGGCAAATGCGACGCTCATGACCCAGGCAGAGCGCAGCGGGATCACTTGCACCTTGTTGCCGCTCCACGTGTCCCAGATGATCAGCTTCCCGTCCAGCGAGCCCGTGACGCAGTGCCTGTACATGACAGCTTTATTCAGTATCTTATCTTACTTATGCCAACTAAATGTTATGCAGTCGCTCGCTAGTTCGCTATACTATATTTTTTTATAACAGAGTAGTGGCGTATCTGTAGGCTAACTGCTCTTTATTGAGTTCAATCAAAAGGTATTAACGTATTAGGTATCTTTTATCTGTTCCGGGAGCAGATCCAGAACACAATAAAAGTTTGCCGTTGATCATTATTTCCCAGAATTTGATCCTTATTAGCGACACTATCGAATGATGTAATAATACACACAATATGTGTTTTTTCTTTCCAAAATCAATGGGTTCGATTCCTGGCTAGGAATATTGATTAACTTTTATTGTGTTCTGGATCTGCACCCGGAACAGATAAAAGGTACCTAATACTTAAATAGCTTAGACTAGCTTTTGCCAGCGGCTTCGCTCGCGTTATGATCGCAAATTATACCACGGAAAAGTTTTAAATCTAGCCTGTGACACTCGGGGACAATGTAGCTTCCCATTAGTAGTGAATTTTCGAATTCGGACTTGTAGTTTCGGAGATTATCCCACATCCAAACTTATAAACTTTGCCTCTTACACAGGGTGAATTTTTGAAGTGCGCGTGGATGGCCAAAACCGAAACTATGAGGAATAGCAAAAAATGCTCAAAGGAGTCTCGAGCCCGATTTTGATGAAAACTAAAACTGCATTACTAGATTTTTGAAAAATCAATATTCCTAGCCAGGAATCGAACCAATTGATTTTGGAAAAAAAAAACACATATTGTGTGTATTATTACATCATTCGATAGTGTCGCTAATAAGTATCAAATTCTGAAAAATAATGATCAATGGCTAACTTTTTTTCACCCTGTATAAGTATGGTGCCTACTTAGTAACCCACAGAACTGTATGCATGAGAAATTCACTGTCACCATCACATCACCATAGACTACACATCATTTTTTGTCTCAAAATCGTAACGCTTCTAATATAACAATGCCTTTAGCAGAATCTTTGCATCTGACTTTCTAAAATGGAATTATATAAGTATTTTTATCATGCCTTCGATTAGTGCGATGGACCAATCACAACTTTATTTAAACTCCGTAAGTATCTTATACATTTTGGCTAGTTAAATATACTTGTAACTAATTGAATTTGTAGCTTGCACACCCAAAGTCTTGAAAGCCGGAGGGAGGTGCAGCCTAGCCTAGTCTAGTGGCTTTGAAAATAAATAAATTAGGTAAGAACCTACCCACTTTAGTCTTCTCAAATTGCCTGCTAGGTACCTATGTGTACCATACGTACAAAATAATACTTTTGCCTTCCTATTCCGAGTATTTAGGCGTGTCATAGATATCTGATAGTTTATCTTGCAATAATTAACACGGGAAGGAAAATTTGCAAAATGTAACCCAACTACGTAATTAAACGTTGAGTCACAAGAGCGTGTGTTCGGGGAATAACTATAAACGCAAATATGTGTCAAACGATAAGTTTAGCAAGCCAAATCAAGCGTCGCAATGTTATTTTTATTTATATCTTCGCACAGCTAAACAAAACGTTAAACATCCTGAAAGTTGACCACATTTTAATTTTGTAGTTTGTAAGACAGGATGCAGTGGAATTATTACGGAATAGTAAGAATTAGACGGCGATTTGATACAGTTTCTTTTTTGTATAAAATTTCAAATAACCTTTAAGGCGGTTTCTTTTTAAATATTACGTATATCACTTTCACTACATAGTATAAAAATTAAGTCGCTTCTCTCTGTATGTCCCTATGTATGCTTAGATAGATCTTTAAAACTACGCAACGGATTTTGATGCGGTTTTCAGTAATAGATAGAATGATTCAAGAGGAAGGTTGATATAAATATATATACAGGGTTATTTGTAAAACACCAACAACCTCGCAGGAGTAGATTACTAACATCATAAACAACAACATTTGTTCTACGGCTTTTCCGAAAACAGACAAAAAAAAAACGACTTTTCATACAAAACTCGATCAGCTGTTCGGACATATGTATGGAGAGTTGAATTTTTTTTGTCTGTTTTCGGAAAAGTCGTAGAACAAATGTTGTTGTTTATGATGTTAGTTATCTACTCCTGCGAGGTTGTTGGTGTTTTACAAATAACCCTGTATATTGCACTAGTGCGAAGCCGGGGCGGGTCGCTAGTCTACTTATAAATTCATCCTCACCTGGAGTCTCCGCTGTAATGCACAGAGTTGACCTTATTGATGTGTCCTTTTAAAGTCTTCTTCGTCGTCAATCTTATCTTGGTCACGTCTCCTAAATCCCCACATTTTTCAGCTAGCTTCGCGTCGGCTAACTTTTCTTGATCAGCCTGTTGAAGGGTGAATTACTAATAGGTATGTGTAATTGTTCATACATTACCCTTAAATAACCCAACCATAAAATTCGCACACAAAAATATCATAATGAGTAAGTAGATTTGTCTGAATATTCTGCGATTACCTTTACTTTGGCGATCAAGTCAGTTAGCTCTTTTTTTAGGGCCGTGGTCTCCGGGTCTTCCTTCGGCATTTTCCTGCTGTTCACTACCAAGGAACAGTTGTACGACTTGGTCCTACGACTGGTATGAGCCACTAACAGAACCGAGCCCCAGTCTTTAATCTCATTTGCGTAAATTGGATTTCAATTTACTGCTCAACCGAAGCTTTATATGTGCCAACTAATGTGCTGCTTACCACATTTTATTATGTTACTGGTTGAAGTAATAGAGTGAGCAGTTATCTAAGAATTTGATCACGACAAGACGGAAGACAAGCCTGAAGGTCATAATATGGTTTACAAAAAATGTAACACAGAAAAATCATTGTTTTTTTTTAGTTTTTCAGGTCCGGCAAATGAAAGAGTCAAAATGTCAGTACCCACCACAGTACGTACCCATGGGCGTACTCAGCATTTTTTAAGGGTATAGAGTAAGAGAAGTAAATAAACTAAGTAGTAGGAAATTTAAAATGTTTTTTATTCACTGACTGATACGTTTTATTGACTGCACTTCACCTTATTTCAATAATAACCTGCGACGGTTCTGGCCAAATCTAGCTAAAATTCGTTTTCAAATGTACTTATGTTGTTTCCAGAACCCTCTTTCTATGGACACTCGTCATACAGAGGCCGACAAGACGGTTTTCTGTCATTGTTGCTTGAACCAAGTTTTTATTTTTATGTGAAAAATGTTAAAGTACCCAAATGAATATTTAATTTTGCCTAAAAAATCTTAGCTTCGGGTCAGAGAGCAGGGTGGGGCAAGTGCCCCACCTTGCCCCACCGTGGGTACTCCCATGGACGTACCTATTTCTCGTCGTCTTCGATCAACAGTACTCCCCTTGGTCAACTGTTATTTTTAGGGTTCCGTACCTCGAAAGGTAAAAATGGAACCCTTATTAAGAAGATCACTTCGTTGTCCGTTTTTCAGTATGTGTGCCAAGACACTTTTCCGTAAAAACGCGTGAAGTTATCAAGTTGAAATTATAAAATACTCAGGCACGTACTATATTGTAGCTAAAGAAAAATCTGCATCCTTTTAAGTCATCGCAACCAAAAGTGGGTAATGCCCATAATGTTTTTGCTATGTATGCCGAATATTTTGTAAATCAAAACACATGGGGTACGTACTTCCCGAATCATAATATTTGGCAAGACTAACTTCCCGAATTTGTAATGGCAAAATTCGGAAATCGTTGATTTGTGAATTATATGGTAAATCTAAATATATAAAAGCGAAAGGTCACTCACTCACTCATCACGAAATATCGAAAACCGCTTGTCGTATAAAGGTGAAATTTGGCAGGGAGGTAGTTAGTAGACATCCGCTAAGAACGGATTTTGCGACAGGGCCGGATTATGGAGGTCTAAGGGCTCTCGCAAGTTTGTATGAAAGTCCTTCATTTTTTGTACTACAAACTTGAAATTTGGCTGGGAGGTAGTTAATAGTTGATAGACTTTCGCTAAGAACGGATTTTGCGACAGGGCCACATTAAGGAGGTCTAAGGGCTCTCGCAAGTTTGTATGAAAGTCCTTCATTTTTTGTGCTACAAACTTGATATATTGGCGGGGAGGTAGTTTATAGTTAGAAGACGTTCGCTAAGAACGGATTTTATGACAGGTCCGGATCAACTTTTTGACCGCCACGTCTTGCGACCACTCGACCAACGAGGCGGTCACACATACACACCAAAATTTCCACGCGAACGAAGTCGTGGGCTAGTGAAAAATATATATGTCCTACCAAGCATTCCGAATGGAAGAACATGTATTTCAACTGAGTGTAAGTTAAATGAAAAATAAGTTTGTTTGTGGGATATAAAAAAATGTTTAATTCGACCACAGATCCCTTCACTATGCGAGTTCAGACAGGCACTTGGCCAGTGTTTTTGTACTAAAGGAGGCTACATAGAAGTCATTCCTAATTTGGGCAAAAACAGCTGTAGCGAAACTAAAAGGCTTAGTTTTTACTTTGCAGATCGTTGGTTCGGGTTGTGGTCAAAACACTATTCATGCAAGGACCTTCATGTTCTTCTTTTGAAAAGTTAACCTAACTAGTTAGACTGTTGGACTATTGAGCCGATCAATATTTCCGTTAGAAGCTCAGTTGAATGCAGATATTTTCTCTTCATGTGAAGAGAAATTCTACCGGCGATCACAATCGCTTCATATCACAGTATGCCAATGGTCCTGTAAGTAAACTATATCTGTGAATCATTCAACATTCTTTAACATCAATCAGTCTTATACTGGAGGCTTATCAATTGGAGGCCAGATATGAAGTTGAATAAAAGCAAGCTACAGACAAGGAACAAGACTTCTCTCGAAACTTCGGGTCCATAGGGTCGCTACAGCACAAAAGCTAGCAACAAGCTGCCCTACGGATTGTATCTCCCTTGGTCTGTCTCTAACCGTAAAGTTAACTCTACCTGCATCGACCTACCTGGAGCACACAAACAGCGATACGGAGCGGCCGCGGCGGTGGGTTTATTACTATTGTCAGTTATTTACCGACTGCAGGGCAATGACCTCCCTTCTCTCCTTCCGCTAATACGAGAACCTATCGATGGCTGTTACAGGTTAATCTGTTAGAAAAGTGTCGAGTTCGTCCCGTCATATCCTGCCGTGTTGCCGTTTGCTATTGTCTGAAACCCACTGTGTGGTTTCTTTAGCCCACAGCTACATAGTGACAGATGTGGCCAGCCCCGTTCCAGTTAAAACTGAGCCATGTGAGCTTCATCCGCAATTTGAGTTTTGGAATGCAATATCGAGTTCTTGATGTGATCAGTAAGTTTGATTCCTAGGATGATGAGCTCCACTGGTCGCTGACAGACCCCAAATGCGGAGATTTGACACTCGGTTAGTGACCGTGTCTGTGCTCCTACTTTGCATTGGTTTGGAGGCAATTAAACAAATTAGAGCAAAGCTTGGTTTGAGTCGTTGACTAAAATATTTGCTCAGCCAGAAAACCAGGCGCTTGAAAATTCTCTTTTTGTTCTTTGGATTGATCATTAAAATTAGGAGGAAGTGCCCAAAGCGGACTAGCAATTATCTACACTAACGTTACAAAGAGGGAAAGTTTGGATGAAGGAGGTAATCTTTGGAACAACTGATCCGATTATCAAAATCATTGAAATTCTTTCACTGATTGGAAGCTAAGCTACATCATCCCCGAGTGTATGAAAGCTAATTAAAAAAAAACCGGACCATGGGAACAATCCGACCATAACGCGAGCGATGCCGCGTGCTAGGCTATCCGTATACCTTATAAACGCAAAATACGCGCTTGGACGTGGAGACACCAGTCATGCAATACAATACAATACAATACGGGTACTAATATTTTTTCTGGTTTGACAGGGGCTTTGTACCTGTGAGTGATTGCAAGCAGTATCGTGTCTGCGATACGTCTGGTACAGGTTACTGCACTTGTCTCTAGGTGACAACTACGAAACCATCAGAGAAGAGCGTCGCCTGTTGGCTTGTTTGGCAAAAAGAAAAATTACCGTGTTCATATCTTTTCTGAATTGCTTTCTATCACTTCAGAAAACACATAGGCTACTATATAAAAATCGACATTTTAATTCTTAGTGATTCAAGTGAAGCGCGACATCGGTGTCCCAGAAACGATCACTTTCACTAAATCATTTCACTTCTTTTTGATCAATTTAAACTGTTTGCAACAGTCACTAAAGAAAAACCGAGACTTCGGCACGAATCGAAGATATTTAGGTATAGTAACTGTATTGTATAGTAAATTGGACTGTTAAAAAGCAGAAATCCGAAAACTTGAGAGCAAACATACGCCTAGGGCCTTGGTGGAACCGATCACTACAACATAAGTTTTGGCACAGGATACAATAAACTATGCTGCCTAATTATGTAGTTTTGCAATCATACAAGGTGTTAACGGACCCTTCACGAAACTCTACGCAAAAATGATTGCTGGGAAACGACATTCTTGTTGGGGGTGAATAATCACGTTTTACGGTAGGACTCAATGTGACGCACTCAAAACATTGTTCTGATTTTGCATTAAAAGTACGGGGGTCGTGCAGGTATTTAAAGTAAAGTTATAACATTAAAAAAAAAAAATTCAAAAATAAAACTTGTGAAAAAGTTTGAACTTTTACCTACAATATCTCCGTAACTAGAAGGTTCCCAGGTATGGTTTACAACAAAAAAATGATCGCAGTGACGGAGAGAATAACTGCCTTTAGGCTTCGTTAAGGGTACTTTTACACCCATTATTTCCTTACAATGTATTCTTAAACAAGTCTCCGTGAGGTCTGTCTCTCTCTACATATTAACCATTAAAATGTGTATGTATCTATCTGTCTCTTACTAAGCCGTTTGGGTTAGTCATAAACATAACATCACGCCTGTAATCTCCTAAGGTTTAGGCAGAGGTAGACCTACAGTACTAAAACATTTCGCCAGTTATGTTTAAAACCCATGTAATAAGGATCGAGTCTATTACTTGCGACCACTACATTCACAACTCCACAAGGCACTAAGTAAGTCATTTATTTATTTATAAATTTATTTCAATAATTTCATTCAGTGAAAAATACTGCCACCCACATGGCTTACATTAGCTTGTACCAGCCGATAGTTTTGTTGATCTAGAATATTAAAACCAGTGTCTTGGCTACGTAAGCGATCTGTATTACTGTTACAGTTACTTAAGTTTTCTTTTTAACGCCGTCGTCCGCAGCTTTCATTTCACGGTATAATAAGTTTTTCTGAAAGCAATAAAAATAGAGAACCACTCTCACCTTCCCGTTGTAATCAATTTGATAGGTACTGTTGGCGGTCTGATTGCAGTCGTTCGTCGGGAGCTGTGAGGAAAACATGGTTCTTAAGCGTCGGAGCTTTCCGTTCAAATGTTGCTGGCTGTTGGCGATATTTATTGCTCTCAGACAGGGCACATTATCCCAAGAGTTCTGCGAGAAAAAATCTGAAGAAGGCAACTGCAAACAACATTTCCGGTATTCCAGAGGTAACTAACAACTAACTATCTTATCTTTTTGCAATGCGAAGTTGTGCTAGCTAATTTGTTAACAGAATAATCTGCGTACAGTTAGTTTTATATATTATTAATACACATTTGCAATTACTGAACCGTATCGCTATAAGCGTGTAACCTTGTTATTGAATTAATGTTATTCGATATATTAGTTTACGTTTCTGTCAATTAAATAAAAATAATCATTCGCTGATTACGAAATTACTCGATTTTAACCCCCGACGAAATCAAAGGGTGTTGTAAATTTAAAGTTGTTCCTACCTAATCTGATCAAGAATTTTGGATAGAGAACAGAATATAACACTCTACTCTTTATATGTCTGTGGGAACACTTGACGGGATAACAGCAAATCAGCTGCGAATTCTGCAATGTAGCGTTTAATAATATTTTTTCGAAAACTGGTTCTTATGGCACCACGATTAGGTTCAACATGCAATGTATTTCACACACGTGGATTTTCAATATTTATCCGCACACGTGCGGAAATTAAAATTTCCACAGATAACTATTCTCATAGGAAGTCCAAATGGATTCAATGACTAGAGTCGGCGGTGATTTTTTATCTCGACAAAGAGATGTGCGTCTTTAAGGCGTAAATATATTTTGTGTATTTAAATTGTGTTTATAAACAGAATATCATAGATTATTGAAAACAAATATTTACTTTTATGAAGTCATTAACATTTATTTGTGTTCCAAATGAAAAAATAATTGATTTTTTTATTTTTTAAAACAGGCTGTTTAGCGGCATCATTTGCTTCTTCTTCAACCTAGCGAAAGCAAAGTGCGTAAAAAAGGCAAATTAAATCATAGTTTTCTAATAAATCCTGACAAAAATATTTTCTGTTCTATTATTTTATTTCTTCGAAAGTGTATTGCAAAATGTCGTTTGTTGGCGTGGGGATTTGTTACTGCAGTTCTCGGCTCCATAACAACCTCGCCTGCGGCTCGGTTGTGTGAATTCCACCTCGAATGCAATAACAAAGTTTCTCCACTTATATCAAAATGTACTATTGACCATTTGCTTGGACCCTATTCCCGATACCGGTGGGCTACTATTTATTAATATTTTGTTTTTCTATGTTTTCTTAAGGATAATTTCACTTTCAATTTAATATAAATTCAATAAAGTAAATAACAAATAATAATTTTATAAAGGACAACAATTTTCACTAAATAATCTTTAGCAACTCCGTCAAAAAAAAAGAAAACAGATTACAGTTTTGAAATAGATACCTCCACTAATTTACCCATAGGTAGTTAGGGAATAAATATTAACGTTTTATTTCGAACGTTAGAAAAAAAAATATGGTACGTGGATAACCTAACCTAACCTATCATTATCATCTGCCGAGCCTTTTCCCAACTATGTTGGGGTCGGCTTCCAGTCTAACCGGATGCAGCTGAATACCACTATTTAACTTGGAGGGACTGCCTATCTGACCTCCATAAGCCAGTTATTACCGGATAATACAATACCCTTGGTTGTCAGACTTTTGGGCCACTGACTACCTGTATCGACTGTCAAAGATCTACAAATAACAGCCGGGACCAACGGCATAACGTGCTTTTTTACGTGGTAAATAGCGTCAAGTTTTTAAAAAAAAGATCAAAACAATTTTTTTATTAGACTATGAAACTCAATTTGTACCTGCTTCAATTATTTCATAATACTAATTCACTGTGATTTGATTTTCCTTTTTAAACTCCTTTCTAAAATATTTTTAGTTATCTATTTTGTTTTTAAAATATTTTTTTTTTCCTTATCTATAAAACATGCACATGACGTTTAATAAATAAGCAGATAATCAGTAAGTGCCTTGACCTACCTATATTTACACTCAGTAGTAGATGACTAAGCGAGCGGTTTATCCCCCGTACCATTTGTAAAGCGCTGGCTAATTAATAATAATTCTTAATGATAAACCTCGAAATAGGTAGGTACTTTTCTTTGCAGAGAGTCATTCTGTCACCGCGCGCCTAACACGAAAATGTTTATTTATGATATTCTATTAATAAACAAAATTTAAAAATTAAAAAAAAAAATCACCGCCGACTGTATGAATTGAATCAATTTGGACTTAGCTTATAGTTATCTGTGGAAATTTTTATTTCCACACTAGTTGTGACAAATGAAAAAAAATCACGAGTCTGCAATACATTGCATGTTGAACCTAATTGTAGTGCGATATGAGCCAGTTGTCTAGGAAGTGTATGGAAATAGTAGATTTTGATATAAATGGGACAATTTTGTTATTGCACTCGAGGCGGAATTGACACAACCGAGCCGCAGGCGAGGTTGTTACGGAGCCGAGAACTGGAGTAACAAATCCCCGCTCGTATCACACTTTCGAAGAAATAAAATATTAGAACGGAAAGTATCTTTGTCAGGAATTATTAGGAAACTATGATTTAATTTGTTTTTTTTCCGCGCTTTGTTTTCGCTATGTTGAAGAAGAAGCAAAGGTAAACAGCCTAATATGAAAAAAAGAAAATTCAAATATTTTTTGGTATTTAGAACCCAAATAAATGTTAATTTGTTCTTAAAAGTAAATATTTGTTTTAAACAATCATGTTTATCTATGATACTCTATTTATTAACACAATTTAAATACTCTAAAAATATTTACGCCGTAAAGACGCATTTCTCTTAGCCAAGTTTAAAAAAAAATGCAATCACCGCAGTCTACAGTCATTGAACCCATTTGGATTTAGTATGAGTATGGTTATCTGTGGATATTTTTATTTCCGCACGTGTGCGGATAAATATTAAAAATCCACGCATGTGAAATACATTACATGTTGAACCTAATATTTGAGGTTATTTCTGTTGCAGTATATAAAAAAAAACAATACTGTTTCAAAGCATATAAAATTAGGACGTGTATTCGGTCGAAATCAGTCCCGGATCTACGATTTTTTTGAACCGGGGCAGAAACTTGATAGTGGCGCCCCGCTCTTCAGCGTTTGAGACAAACTACATAAAAAATTCACAAATATACAGGTTGTTTCAAAAGTGCATCTGTCAGAAAAGTGCCTTTGAAAATTCAACCCAGTTTAGACTCCCACGTTATCGGGTCAAAAATGTTGCAAATTAGCCCTAGTATCACCCATTTCTAAACAACCTGTATAATAGTTGGCATTTTTCGTAAATGGAACAATAAGAACCTTTTAACGTACTCTTTATTATCTATTATATAATAAAGAGAATCAATCAATCACTTTTTTATTTGTGTGACATGAAATTATATACCCGGGAAAAAATAGAATAGATATACGTTCAGTACATCTACGCACATTTTATTAGCCTTTTTTTAGATTTACATAGATCTACTGTATTTTTCCCGGTTATAGGAAACATAATTATACGACGTACAATTAAGTAAGACATTTACAATCTTTGCATTTTTATCTTTTTAATTTCAGTAAAAAGATATCTATTGTTGACACGACAAATCTCAAATCGACATGTCGAGTCCACAAATTAACTTGTGGTGTGGGCTGTGTGGCTTCTTTTTCTTACAAGTCGACAGTGAGCTAAACTGCCGCCCGGAGCGAGTACCCTGGTCGAAATCAGATTTATTTTTCAGTCATTATTTGGTACATCAGCCAGTCCGGCCAGTCTAGACAACATAAAAAAAACCGGCCGTGCGGGTCGGACTCGCGCTTATAGGGTTCCGTAGCACCAAACAATACAATAACAATATTTTTAATGCTTATTCATAGACCAATAAAATTTACACTCAACAACAAAATTAATTTTATTTTTCATATTAAGTATGTTAATAACACCTGACTTTATGTTATGAAGTTACTGCTGCAATTTCACGAAAAAGATCAGAATTTTCATCCTCTAACTTTAAAAATTAGGGGGAGACGATTTTTACGGCTTTAGAAGCATACATTATCTCATCTCAACTATTATTTTAAGAAAAGAAGTATTTTAGGATACTCGATATCATGTTTACATGGCATAATATAATAACAGAAAGAATAATATTACTTGAAATAACGTTCATATTTGACGGGACGGTTGGCGCAGTGGCTGAGCGATCGGCTGTTGCGCTACATGCCGCGGGTTCGATCCCCGCACGGAACAAATATTTGTATGATCTACAGGTTCCGGGTCTGGCTGTTTGTGTAGGTATGTGAGTTTAAATGTTTGTAAACGCATCCACGATACAGGAGAAATTCCTAGTGTGGGGAAACGAAATAAAAAATAAAAAAAAACTCATATGCTATGAAAACAAATAACCTAATTTCATGTGATCTAATTTTATATTTCATATAATCTTTTTTTGCTCTAACAGCGTTAAGTATAACGTTCATTTCATATAATTTTCAATAAGTATAATGTTATTTTTATATAACGTTCAGTTGACCTAATTTTCATTTGACCTAATTTTCATATTTACAGTCAAAATTATTAAGTAAATATCAGGAAACATCATACTGTTATTGCCTTTTCTAACCCAAATTATTCACCAACAATAGAGGGGATCTGACGCTAATGGTCACTGTTTAGCCTAACCTAACCCAAATGATCTGACGCAGGTATATTTTTAAAAACACAAGTTAATACGTATTTATTTATTCATATAACAATGTTATTAATTGACATAATGCTATGCTAAGGTTCACTAACCTTATTTTAGTTTTAAGTTAGTGGCCAGTCCGAAGGAATTCAATTTCAGAGTATTCCTCTTTATTTTTCAGGATATTATCGATTCGTCGTCTCGTTCGTTTCTAAATTATATTAAACGTTATTATAGATTTTTAATATTATGGTAACTAAATATTAAACTAATTGAATATTAGTTCAAATTTCCATTATAGTAAATGTTGATTATACCATTTAAAATTAGGTAAAATGAAATTGTATCAATAATTCAATAATGCATTTAATCGTTATATTAAAAAAAAACAGTATATTAAATGAAATTAGGTCTTCTGATCGTTAGAACTTTTGTTATTATTTCAAACGTTACACACCCGTCGATAGACACACCTCGCAGTAAAACACGTAGAAAAAAAAACACGGTGCATTTAGGTGCATTTCATGGAGGGCCACCTCAATTTTTTACTCGTAATTTCCCTTCGCTGATGCGTAGTGGTTCATAGAAGACAGTTGTTCTCCAAATTTCAACTGTGTGATGCCAACAGTCTCGGAGTAAAACGGCCGTGACGTACGGACGGACAGAAACCGAAACCGTTTTTTTGCAATTTGGCAACGGAACCCTAAAAAGAGTACGACTTAACAATTACACGAAGTGGAAGGGATACCGGCGCGAAAACGAGTACCACACTCATTCAGTACATTATTTGGAATCCCCCCCCCCCCACACAGAAATTTTTAAGTAGTTTAAAAAAAAAAATGTTCCATACAAATTTTGACCGTGTAGGCACTTGTAAGAAACAGCTGTTTTTTTTTTTTAATAACCGATGAATTTTTTTTGCTGAGTACATGGCAACCGTTTTTGCGTCGGTGTTTCTTCCACTCTAAAATATTTAATTGTTTTTATTATGGTTTAATAAATCACCAAAGCATATCGATACATCGATATTTTATCGACATGCCTACTTGCTAATCTCAGTAATTTTTTTTAATAATATTTATTCATGACCATAGATACAAAGTCTTTCAGTCGCATAAATAAATGAACTAATAATATGGCTATTTTAATACACTAAGGTTTACCTACTTTTATACAGTTTACACGCTAATCTCAGTATTGTGCAGTGTTGCCAGCCCGTACGATAATAATGGAGGTGTATGAAAATAATGCATACGGTATGATTACGATGCCGATGTACTATAGCAGTTATGTTACGTTAAATGTAGTACGATAAATTTGAGGTTTGAATAAAAATGGCCTTAATGTAATAATGGTCTTTTATCCTGCTGTTAATGCGTTACAGATAAGAATAGTACTAGGGAAAAAAAAAACATATATTTTGCCTAAGAAATGTTGACCACATTTCTTCGGCGAAATATAGTACTTTTTTTTTAAAAATCTGTAAAATAACATCTTCTCACTTCAAAAAAATATAGCATTTTATGGAAAAAGCAAAAAATGGACAAGATAATATTTTATTTGTAAAATGAAACGTTTTTATAAAACTCAAGAAAGTTTTATAAAACCGTTTCATTTTGCACTTTTTGCCTTTTTTTTCAATTGCCTGGAATAAGTGTCATTATTATGAGCCACCACGTGGCCCCCGACGCCTGGGCCGTCTCTCGCGGTGGCTGGGACGTGAGGCTCTTTCCCTCTCACTACCCGCCACCTCCTTCGCTAGCATGACTGCTTCGCAGAAGGAGGTGACAACTTGCATTCCCTCTCGCTCCGGACCATAGCTTGAACCAGAGCCGGACGCGAGAGATCGTCGCCGCCAATCGCCGCTATAAGGACACGCCGGTGCTCCGCCCAAGCTGAGCAGACCACCACGTGTCCCCCGGACGATCCTCACAATGAAAACACATATAAAATTACTTTAAGTAAATTTGGCAAGTTATCTAAGTATGTTTTTAAATATGCTGCCATTTTTGGCTTGTAGTTTCGTCAGTAAACTCACTATAATCAATTACTTTTGACGGAGAGTTCGGATGTTTACGAACATTTGAATGATTACGATAATCTGTCATCAAAACATTTTTTAGCGGAAATTCGAGTATTTTAACTTTTGGAGTTGGCAACACTGGTATGATGTCACGGAACTTCACGGAAGCCGGGGCCAGCCTGTGGTTTCGCTTTTAAATACTGCATTACATTGCATGTGTGTGTTTCGATCATTTCTGGTAGAACGCTTTGATTATAAACTCTCTGCTCAGTGTAATGTAGGTGTAATATAGATAGGCACATGTATGTATGCTATTTAGATAATAAAATGATAGCATCGCAGAAATATAAAACCATTTGCTGGGCTCAAATGATCTCATACGGTACTGCGGCGTCGTGAATTTGAGTCTGCCGGACGCGGTAATAATATCTCGTTTTTAATGTTGACTGAAATTTGAATACCTACTGAAGCTTATCGCTTCGGAAGCGGGAACTCGTATCTGGAACAAGAGTAACGATAAACAAGTGTTTATTTAGCCGAGTTTTGTATAACGACTACAGTTCTACAGTACAGTTAAACGCATGTCGACGGAAGTCCAGTGAACCCACCCGGTCATCATGTACCGAACTGGGAAGCTTGCAATGTTCTTGCAAACTTTAGGTTGGCTTTTACTGCTGTGTGGTCTCATTGAGGCAAAACGTGAGTATCTAGATAACAATTCATTCAATTAAAGCTAGCGAATATTAAGCTGAGCTGTTCTCGAAATTCTAACATCTGTGCCCTTTTTGTAAATAGAATTGCTTGTTTCTGAAAATGTTTTTTGCATGTTTTAGTCATTAAGCTCTGCGTTTCCGATTATATATATTTGTCTGTTAAACTAATACAGTCTATTAAGGAGGATACTGACTCACTACAGCAACCATGTTAAGGTTTTAGATTATATTGTATCATCAAATTATGATATAAAACTTGTGTGTTACTGTAAATGCTATTGTATTTATTACTCAACTTTTAGTTATTTTCCTTTCATTGTACTGTAGCCTATAAATATTTTGCCAGAAATTACCAAAGTATCCATTTGTTGCAGATGACATAAAAGTACTTACTGTTGCTACTGATGAAAATCATGGCTTGGAGAGGTTCCTGCGGTCAGCTAAAATTTATGGAATAGATGTTGAGGTGCTGGGCAAAGGAACAAAATGGACTGGAGGTGACATGAACCTTCCCGGTGGCGGCCAAAAGATTAACTTGCTCAAAGTAAAGTTAAATGAAATGATGAAGTCAGACCCCACAGAAAAAATTATATTATTCACTGATAGGTAAGTAGTCATAGAAATATGTAAAAATTGTTTTGGTCATATAATTAAGAACTTTCATAAATATTTCTGACCTCATGTTTTGATTTTAGCTATGATGTTATGTTCTTGGCAAGTCTAGAAGATATCTTGAAGAAGTTCCTGTCATTCCCTGACACTCGAGTGTTATTTGCTGCAGAACAGTTCTGTTGGCCAGATACAAAACTCGCATCACAGTATCCAAAGACAGAGGTTGCCAATCCATACCTAAATTCTGGTGGCTTTATAGGTAACTTTAACTTTCTCTATTATTTAAAGTATCTGGATACACACTGAACACAACCAAATAAAAATTAAATTTAAAATTTAAAAAACACCCATCGCAACAAGGGAAAGCGAACAAACATTTGAAAAGTCAATAAAATGGTCGAGCCAGTTTTGATAAAACATGTCTAATTGAAATATACACATCATGCCCTTTCATTTGATACCCCACTTGGGTATATTTCAAAATATTCGGTTTTTCATCCCCCAAATCTAGTAAATGCCTACATCGTTTTTTTATAAAACATGTCTAATTGTAATATACACATCATGCACTTTAATTTGGTACCCCACTTGGGTATATTTGAAAATATTCGATTTTTCATACCCACTTTCATCCCCCATAACTAGTAAATGGCTGCACCGTTTTTGATAAAACATATCTAAGAACCATCATCAAAAAACTAGCTTTCAAATAAAAAAAAACTGGGCTAATATAAACTTAAATTCTTGTAATTTTAAAGAGCAAGGCAAACTGTGAGATGTGGAGTGAATAGCAGTTTGTATTTGTCTTGGGCATTCACAAGAATTTTACATTTCTTGGAAATGCTCATTAAGCTTTTGCTAGTATTGTGACAACGGCTCTAGTGTGGAGTCACCTCTAGATTATGAAACAGGCCTATTAGCCTGTCGGTTTAGTCCAGCTCTCAATAACAAACATTCTAATTTTAGTTTTTTGGCTTGAGCTACATAATATGTTGATCAACAACAATCATTGTTTTATAATTTCTTATGTGAATACCTAACACAATGCTCTTCTCATAATAATAGATGACTGTATACAAATGGCAATCAAAATATTTACATACATTCTTAATTCTGTGCAGGTTACTTGCCTGAGATATATGAAATAGTTAATAATAAACCAGTCAGTGATAAAGATGATGACCAGCTGTTTTACACCAAAATGTATCTAGACAAGCATTTTAGAGAATCTTATAAAATAACTTTGGACCACAATTCTGCTGTATTCCAAAATCTTAATGGAGCTTTATGTGAGTATGATTTAATTGAAATTTAATATCTTCACTTTATACAAGGAACAATTACTAACTTGATATATTATTTTCTCAGCTGATGTTCAATTAAGATCAAACTCAACTACAGAGCCTTGGCCATATCTAGAGAATGTAGTAACTAAAGAACGACCTCTTATTGTTCATGGGAATGGGCCATCTAAAATGACATTAAACCACTTCAGCAACTATTTAGCTGAGGCGTGGTCAGTCACTAAAGGCTGTGTTTTGTGTGCAGAAAAGAGAATTGAACTCAAGGTAAATATGCCATAAATCTAACATCAAATTGAAACTTGAATTATCAAATAAATATTAATTAAGATATCTGGTTAATCATTGTCCATGTGTTTTAGGATGATAAGCTGCCTACTGTGATGATGGCAGTGTTTATAGAACAAGCTACACCATTCCTTGAAGAGTTTTTAGATCAAATTCTTACAACTGATTACCCAAAAGAGAAGATTCATCTAGTGTTGAGGAACAATGTGGAGTACCATGAAACTGAAGTTGATGATTTTTTCCAAGAACATTCCAAAAAGTATGCTACTGCAAAGCGTATCAAACCCAGTGATTTTATATCAGAAGCTGAAGCTAGGAATATTGCTAAGTGAGTATAATTTAATTTATCCTATAAATGGACCCTTAACATAGCCGAAAGTACCAACTTTTTCACAAGTTTTTTTTTAATTCATGTTTTAATGTAAGATTTTTACTGTACACACCTCCACGACCCCCGTACTATTCAATCCATCCATCAGCACAATACTTTGAGTGCTTTTTATCGAGTCCTACCGTAAAACGTGATTTTTTACCCCAAAAAAAAAGTCGATTCCCAGCAATATTTTTTGCATAAAGTTACATAGTTTGATGTACAGAATGCTTGGTTGACAGCTATGTGAAGGATCTGTTTACACTCTGTATAGTTATTTTAAAGGAAATAAAAAGTATCCTGTATTGTGCGTAGCCGCCATGTCTCAAGGCGGTGTTTCACTGGCTCGTAATTTAGCACCGCGCCGCGGCATTCTCGTAGTCGTAACCTAAAAACTTTTTGTTCCTAATCTCTTAATGTAAAAGACAGTTTACCTACTTTATTATTTTAAAACTGTCTTCTCGAGAAGCACATTATTCTAATTTTACTTTCGAAATTTCGCTCAAATAATGGACCTTAAAATACCTAGAGGCGTAGCGCGAGTGTAAGCCGCCCGGGGCGGAGGTAGATTTCGCCGCCCCCTTATTTAGGTATTTCAATTAAAAAGACTAAGATATAAGTTAGTTCGAAACATTAATGTATTAAAAATATATCAATGGTTCGAAATAAATTTTCAGCAAGAATGTACAGGTTACGAAAAGCCTCATACCTACAATATATTTAAAAAAACCCTGACCGATTCTTGAGGTTATTATTAGGTATCGAGATTAGATTCTATTTATGTAATCCTTTTTGGATTTTATTTTATTTATGTAATCCGTTCCGCCCCCCCGCCATACTACGCCACGCTACTGCCTTACCACGCGCCACTTTGGGAGTAAAGGAGAGAAGTAACGTGCGGAAAGAAGCAGGACTTTTAAAAATTGCGATTATGGCATATGGCAACATAGTTTAAATTCAATACAGTCTACCTGAAATATTAATAGAAATTGCATAGTTTATTTGTTTGTTTATGTTTACAGGGATCGTTGTATCAACAGTGCTTGCGACTATCTATTTTCTATAGACAGTGTGGCCCGTCTCGAAGCGGACGCGCTGCGTAATTTATTATCTTCCGGTTACGACGTCATCGCACCTCTGCTGGTGCGGCCAGGTCACGCCTGGTCCAACTTTTGGGGTGCCGTCAACACAGCTGGCTTTTATGCTAGATCTTCGGACTACATGGACATAGTCTATCAAAACGTTAAGTAAGTAAAATTTTGTTTATATTATGTTCCTCTGAGAATGTTTTGGTATGTCTTCTCAGAGTATTCAGATGAGAAACACCAACCTCATTCCGTTTTTTTGTTGCCGTGTAAATCTACTTGCAAAAATAAATATCGTAAATCATTTATTGAAGTCTGGTTGAACTACCGAAGGGCGCGATTATTTTTGTGCTCATGTATAATTTAATTACTTATCTCAAAAAACCTTTGAAAGGAAACTATTTTATTAGGATTCAGGAAGTGACACCAACGCAACACTAGCACCAATAATTAATATCATATGGTTAAATTTGTCCTATGATTTTTTTCTAAAGTATCTTCATAAAATGTCCAACCAGTAAGTCTTCTGTTTATTAAATTTTATTTTATAGAATACCAAATTAAATAACATAGGTAGTAACATTATTTATTAGACAGAATCATATAATAGGATTATAATGCGTTTTTATTCTTAAATCTAATGCTGTACTTCATGAATAATGCAATACTTGACGTCACCATTAATAACAATTTAGTCAATCAGAGATGTTATAGTATGTTCTGGAACGTGGCAACGAACTCACTCGTAATCGCTTAAACAGTGATATATCTATTAAAACTTATTTTGCTACTGTTTACTGACAATTTATAAAGTAGGTTTTAAAATTTAAAATGCCCTGCAAGTAGGTAGTATATAAATTCAGTCGAAGGCAATGGAGAAGTCGGTCTTGAATGAGCGGCGATCAATGGAATACATGTTGTCGGCCGTGCACTCGTACACGCCGGCGTCCATCTGAGTCGCCGGGTCAATTTCAATCTTCGACTTCACGCGATCGTCGCCGATCGGCCACTCGTGGATCTAAACAATAAAAACGGGCACTCGTTAGTTCTGTGATGCAAATAATTATGGCTTAGGACCGCGGCATCTTTTCCTGAAAACAGTCTATTAGCCGTTGTCAAATGAACCCGTTGCATACATAAAGTCTCTAAAATATTGCTCATTTAATGATATAGGATATAATAAAGCTTTTGATGATGAATATCTAGTGAATGATGCGCATGTTCATAATATGTAGGATTGCATTGAAAAACTAAGCATAAACAAAAAAATGGCTGATTTAAATTATCTATCTGTTCATGATGAAATTGAACTTTGGGTGACCTATTCAACGAATCCATAACATTCTCCAATTTAAGATTTTTGCCTCGTGGCTCTAATAAATTTTAATGATGCAAATAGGACAATGACCAGTTTAAGATGTTGTTTACAAAGTAGGTATCAATGACCAACGGAAGTAGTGTCTTTATTGTAGGAATTGTACTTATTGTCATGAAAGGCCTCAATAAAGTATCTACGCGGAAAAAACAAGTCAGCCGACACTGATAAAGTTTTATCTAAATAGGTAGGTACATTTTGCCTTTGTTTTTTTTTTAGTTTTGTCGAGCACACAATCTATACATTGGTATTATAAAACAAAGTCGCTTTTTGTGTCTGACTGCTACTGTCCGACCGAAACTAGTTTACTATCATCATCTGCCTAGCCTTTTCCCAACTATGTTGGGGTCGGCTTCTAGTCTAACCGGATGCAGCTGAATACCAGTATTTTACATGGAGTGACTGCCTATCCGACCTCCACAACCCAGTTAGTACTGGGTAATAAGATACCCCTTGGTAAGACTGGTTTACGGACTTTTTGGGTAACTGATTACCTAACGACTGTCAAAGATCTACAAATGACACCCGGGACCAACCTCTTAACGTGCTTTCTGAGGCACGGAGGAAACTCGGTATGTAATGGGTGGTCACCCATCTACAACCAAGGCAAGCACGGCTTAACCTAAAGATCGGCCCGAGCGGCTGTTATTATTTAGCCACGGGCTCCTCACTTCACCTGGACCTTTTATTGGACATTACAGACTGCGTCACCGCGTTCTTGTTCTATAACTTCGCAATGGCTTTTGATGGGATTTTTACAAACAGTTAAAGAGGTCAATCCCCTCGTTCTTTTACAAATATCAACTTACTTCCGTAACTAATTTACCATAACTTAACATTATAACACAAAACTGAACGATACGATGATTTATCTAATAAAAAGTAGGTATAAAATATTTTTGCTGCTTCAGAGGTAGGCTTAGCTAAAATACCATGGAACACCAACATCCATTACCGACAATCTTTATCGCTTGGCTTCAGAAATGGCAAATAGTTCGGCCGTTGTGATGAAAATATGATTATTCATGTTATAAATCGCAAATAGCTGCTCCCACTCCGTCTGATGATTTGGACCCATCTGTGTAGGTACATGATATGCCAGCCAGTGTATCTTTCCCGTAATTCATTAAGGGCATTATAATTTAACGAATAAATGTCATAATGTGATTTTGGAGCAGTGACACTAACTAGATACCTACTAGAACTAGACAACATGTCCCTAAAGTAAAAGTTAAAACTGAATACGAAGACGAAATCTCCTCAGCTCTTCTCTTATACTGCACGAAGTACTAGTAGAGGTTTCCTCTTCCCAGTCCAGTATCTATTTTTAATCATACTACTAAGATCTGTAATCTAACTTGTAGACATATCATTTGTCTTGGATTGTACCTTTAAACAAAATTTTAAAGCGAGGAATTGTCTTCTAATTTTTAAGGTAGATGTGAGGTATACTCAACTCACTCTCTATTGCGTGTGTCGGAATCAACTTAATAACACCGGCTATTATTCTTAAAGCTACATTTTGTACTTTTTCTTATTTATAAGTGTGACTAGTTGCTAACTTATCGTCGTAACCGTAATCAGTTCTACTCCTAATAAGGGTCATATAAAGTCTACGCATATAATGTATAGGATGAATATACCCCATGATGATCCCGTCAGAACTTTGAGTAACTGATTTTTTTTGTGAACTCTTCCCCATATTAGGAATTTGTTTAGCCACATTCCTAAATATTTACTGTAATCGACAGCTTCTAAAGTATTGTTGTTTACATTTTTGTCATCTTACGAGTCTTCTGCATCCTCTGACCCCGGATGGTTCGCATACGTACAATATGTATAAGTGAACAAGTACGCGAACAATTATTTAAGAGGAATGTACTTCT
Organism: Noctua janthe; assembly: GCA_910589295.1. NCBI lineage: Eukaryota > Metazoa > Arthropoda > Insecta > Lepidoptera > Noctuidae > Noctua > Noctua janthe. The sequence continues at coordinate 14,332,280 of OU342552.1, forward strand.
AGACAAATAATGTTACTTATTGGATGGGCTTAATCTTAGCTTTTCGTTTGGATGTAGTTGTGACATCATGATTAATCCCTGAGCAACAGGCATACTCCCAGCAAGGATTTGTTTTCACAAATGTATTACAACTGATCGCTGTTTAGCTTAGCTTATAAATGTGGGGTACTCACATGTAGGTAATGATGAGCAAATATTTCGACTCCATCTTTAAACCATGTGATATGCGGTCTTGGTGAACCTTTGGCGATGCAGAGAAAGGCAATTTTGTGTCCCAAAACGTACTCAAGGTCAAAGTGCGAAGCTAGTAAGATTTTGGCGCCCTGGAAAAATAGTGGACATATTGAATCTGTAACCTAAATAAAATAATTTACGTATGAATTATATTACAGAGGCATGCTAATGCATTAAACTTACGTCATTATTGTTGTAATATTGATCAGATTCAGGATCTCTATATTTACCGGTGATGGGTAATCCAATTTGTACCTGAAATTGAATTGAATGTCACGGAATAACAGTTTAGTATTGTAATATTATAATCTTAATTGTCGTTGACGATTTTTGAATTACTTTTTTGACCAGTTGTTTGCATAAAACTGTTATGCAAACAACAATTGTTGAAAAAGTAGTGGTATATAAACTTGAAACTTTGTAAGTAAAGATAAATTTGGGACTAATTCCCTTTAGTGAAATTGCATAAGAATTAAACGTGCAGAATATTTGTTAACACTCATCAAATACTTTTTAAAATAGATTATGAAAGGTCGTCAAAGGTTAGTCCAACGACTTATACTGATAACCTACAATTGGAGCACTTCATCATCATTATTTCAGCCGGCAGCCGTCAACTGCTGAGCATATACCTCTATACCCAAGCGTTACCACATTGAAACATGTAATATCTTTTGCTATAAATTTCGGTACATAAAGTATAGGTTTATTATGTAATTGATCTGAAAACTATTGCAGTGCTTGTTATTTTAACTAATTTTATATCTGCTTATAAATATGATTACCTTAGATTTGGTCCTACTCCTGGTGCGTCCGCGCCTTGCGTCGCTTGAACCAATCAGGAACGAGTACAGTAAAAGTAAACACAAAAACACGTTGGCTTTCATGAGTAACATTTGCGTGGTTCGGTGTTACGTTGTAAATGGCTCAGTTATAGTAATCTCATAGAATAGTGCGACACGTTCGTGTTAGTACTATGCTGGTATGTTCTTGCGCGGTGCTCTGAGTGCAACTGGTGGTGTCGGCGATTCCTGTTGCGCCAATCTCTCAATTGGCTAATGACGAGGTGCTAGCAGGAGGGCCCTTGTCTCCCCTTCGTGATATACGGCACTCGTCATTTCCTTTCGCATTTCATACGACGGTACTATAAATGTGATTGGGTCAATGGATCATGATTACGTGTGACCTCAAAATTTTATTTACAATTTAAATTTTCCTATCAATTTATCAATGCTTCAAGATAGCGGAAAATAAGTAAAAACTGTAGGTTATGCTTTAAATTATTTATGATACTGGGTTATCAAACCGAGTTCACCTCTTAATAAATTAGGTATAAGTTAAAATGTTTGATAGTTGTATTTTACAATGTAAGAAGAATCAACTATTAAAATGCATTTTCTTTATTATACGTATTTGTATATATTTTCAGAGGAGTGTGGAACGTGCCGTTCATCACGAACTGTTACCTAGCGAAGATGTCCATGTTTAGAACCCCTGCTCTGAAGTCAGTGACTTACACTAGAGAAGGCATCGACGCAGACATGGCTTTTTGTGCAAGTTTAAGAGATGTTGTAAGTAATTGTTAAACGAAGTAGAAATTCTAAACATTCCTAAGTTTTTATCCAAGCGATTTACCTGATATGTTATTTATTTCAGGGTGTTTACATGTATGTAAGCAATGAAATAGATTTCGGGCATTTGGTAAATCCAGAAACATATGATATCAGTCGCACGAATCCCGACATGTATCAGCTTTTCGATAACAGAATGGAATGGACTGCGCGATATTTGCATGAAGAGTATCACCTTAGTTTCGAGGAGGATAAGAAGCAGTTGATGGTTTGTACATAGTATTTTATTATTATTTTCGCATGAGTTTACATAAACAGAGGTCGGAATAGGTAGAGCATATTAACCTAAACTTCAAGGAAGTACCTAAGCAACATTGTATAATAGCTCCCTCAAATGTAAAAAAAATATTTTGGGAGGTAGTCATCAGCATTCTCCTGCTCCCTGCCCTTATCCTAATTTTTTTTGGAGTCTGCGCAGCATTGTCTTCTTCCTCCATACCGCTGTATTACGCGTCATCTTAGCAATCACCTCCTTTCTAGTCATATCATCCTCCACATAGTCCATCCATCGGTTCTTTGGTCTTGCTCTACTCTTACAGCCATCCACATTCAAATCTGAAAAGTTTCCTTACCACATGGTCCTCTACATTCCAACATGCCAACCGATTACCACAAAACTGTTCAGTCACTTATATACTCATTTTTTATTTTATCCGTTCACATTACACCACGCATTCCCCTTAGCATCTCAGCCACACAAATTGCCTTTCATTCACCCCTTTTGTGGCCAAATATTCTGATTCATTATGTTTAAGTAGGTTCCCGCATCCCCCGGGAGTCAAATATTGTTCTCATGACTTGCCGCTATTTCATCCAGCCAGTGTTACTTTTGTGCTTATTTTGTTACTTAAAGTTCCATGGAGTTTTTTGCCCATTCTTCTCCAGAGAGATCTATGCTTCGGAATGGGCAACTGTAGTACTGTCACACAAGTTATTATGCCTTGTGACTGTAACTTCGTTTTATTTGTTTTTTTTTTTGACATTCAAAAGTGCCTGTAATGGTCTAATTGAAATAAATGCTTTGAGTTTGAGTTTGAAACATTCGGCAAATATGCTCTATCTATTCTGATTTCCGATCATAACAGACACTTTTGAATTAAAGAGAGGAGTCTCAAATATTTTAAAACTTAATGCACTGTATCGTTACAGCCGTGTCCCGACGTCTACTGGTTCCCGTTGACGTCCAAAAGATTTTGTTCTGAATGGGTTGAAATTATGGAGGCATTTGGACAATGGAGCGACGGATCCAATAATGTAAATATAAGTAATTTGGTTATCATTTAATAGTTAACTTTTTGATTATAATGATAAAAACAGGTGCGTTAAATGTTTTATAACCGATGGTCTCCGTAGACGGGTTTCAACGGTTTCTGTCCTACTGTACATCTTAAATTTTCACCCTGTATACTCGCTCATACTAACTTCTAATTAAGAAGGCAAGGTGTCGATGGAAGGTCTAGTGCTTATTTTCGAATTGTGTGTTGTATGTGGACTGTGCAAATCTCGGTCGGTATGCGAAATCCGACGGCGCGCGTGGTTTGTTTTAATGATCAGGTGAATATTCGCGCCGAACTTATTTATACCCTACTCGTCAATGTAACACCTCCATCAAAGTTTGTGTCTGAAGCCACTGTAACGATGTCGATGTGTTAGACTTTTCGTCGAAGCTCATCCAACACAACTAAAATAATCATTGACACGAACTAGAAGACGTATATTGGCACGAGCGTTTTTGTCCCGCATCTCGTGCAGGTTTCGCCTAAGTTTGACCAGAGCCTAATAAAAAGTTGTTATTCTATATTATGGTTAGTTATCGGAAACTGATTTAAGGGTCTTCTATGCGTGTCAATGGCAATCTATATTGTGTCACACCAAATGCACCCGAAAAACACGATATACAATCAGTAATGCGCGTTTTTTTTAAGGCCAGACTCAAGTAAACAGCTTGATTATTTTAAGTCGGATAGTATGAGGGAATCCGAATCTATAGCAATTTTTCATGAACAATTTTGGCAAAGAATTACAGGTCACGTCGTCTCATGTCTCCGTGTTACGTGAACTTTGTATTACTATATTTTGATTGTCTCATGCTGATTTTTTTATCTATGCAGGATAAACGTCTGGAGAGTGGATATGAAGCAGTTCCCACTCGCGATATTCACATGAGTCAAGTTGGCTTGGATCGTCACTGGCTACATATACTGAAGGACTTTGTGCGTCCATTACAAGAAATGGTCTTCACTGGTTACTATCACAACGTAAGTTTTTCTGCTATTTTATTTACAAGCCAAAATTCACGTGACATTCCGACTACCAGTCAAAATCAAAATCATCAGTCAACCTACAGGTATCATGTGGTTCGTATTTTTTTAAAATAAATGTCGCCGGCGTTATAGCTTTATCTAATTGGCATTAATAATTAATGTGCTGCGCAGAAATAACGGTTATTTTTTGGAGGACGAGGTCAGGACGTTACTAACTTTTCGTGCCGCAATTGGTAGGCATTAATGTTAAAGGCTTAAAAAGACGAGGCGAGATACGATTATTTTACTCAAAGAAAACAGCCGCGGTGGCCATATGCCCGAAATCATAACCAAAACGGCATAAAATTATCAGTCAAATAAAGTCAATATCATGGATAATAAAAACATTCTAAACATTCCGGTTCTAAAAAAACAAACAAACCTTTATGTGTAAAAGAACTCATCATGTGAGAGTGATCACACAGGCTGATCTTTTGTAAAAAAAAACAGGTTCGATTCCTTACTCCGTCAAATGTTTTTTCTAAAAACAAAAACTGCGGTTTATTCTTATCCATTATCAAGATCATGGTTCCTTTAACCAATTTACTCTACTGCCGCTAACTCTGATGAACTAAAGTTTGTGCTTATGTTTACCGTCATACACATATTTTCTCTCTTGCATGTATGTTTCGAATGTATATTTTGCCGGCCGGCGGTGTCTAGCATGTCTTAGTTTACAGAAGGACAACGTAATTGGAATACATTTTATTTAAAAAAAAAAACATTGTTAATTATGATGATTATGTCTTATTTTGACAGCCGCCGGTGTCGGTCATGAACTTCGTGGTACGCTACAGACCCGATGAACAGCCATCCCTACGTCCGCATCACGATTCCTCCACATATACCATCAATTTGGCACTCAACACACCTGGTAAGTTCTGCAATATTAAATATTGAGAAGATACAAAAGTAAATAAAGGGCTGCGGATTTTGCTTGTGTATTTGTTGAATTTACATGAATATTGCTTTTTTGGGCAAGGACTGGAATATGATAACATGAATATTGCTTTTTTTCTGGGGACGGGAAAACATCAATAATGTTGTTTCTCGTAGGGTTGAGGCAGAACTAATTTACTTCTTGCACCTTTGTTTTCTTTCCACAAGGTGCCACTCCAACACCAACAAAAAATCTTTATTAATATATAATAAATAATAAATTTTATGTATCAATTTGAATCATGTATATGTTTTTATTTTAAAATATTTAATAATATGTACTTATACTTTAAGTATATGTATCAAAATTAATGAACGGAAATAAATTTTATGTATTAAAATTTTAGATGAGGACTTTGAAGGCGGTGGATGTCGCTTTATTCGGTACAACTGCTCCGTGCGCGACACTAAGCCTGGATGGCTGCTGATGCATCCTGGCCGCCTGACGCACTACCACGAGGGTTTGCTCGTCACCAAGGGCACTAGATACATCATGATCTCTTTTGTGGACCCGTGAACTACACGAACAACCGCATCGAAAACATTCAAAATAAGCAATCGGATATAAGTTTTAATGTTTAAGGAAGTAACAGAATAAGTTTTATGCAACTTCTAGATTTATTCTGGGATCCTTTTTAGGTTATAAGCTACATAATTTTGTTTTTTTAATCTACTTGTACAAATACATTGAAGCAATTATAAAATACGATCAAATAAACAGAATCTCATATAGATATTTAAGCTAATGAAATTGTTACACTAATTTACATTATAAACGAAAACCAGGTGGTGTTTGTGAACTGATTATAAAATGTTATTTTCTAAATTTGTGAATGTTGTATTTGTTTGTGGCAATTGCCACCTGGTTCTTATATTTCTACTTATACAATAAAAACAAAGTTAAACCAAAGATTCATTGTGTGAGTGCAAATAAAAATGTAATACTATGAAAGATAAAAAATATGCAAGTAAAGTTATAACACAATTAAGTTGTTTTTATTATACGTTGTAATTATGACTATCAATTTCGTGTTTATTTTGATAAATCTTTACAAGAGTCGGTTCTCATTCCACAGACATTATTTTACAGTTCGAATCTATGTATAAAATTCCGGTGTGTGCTGTTATTCATCCCCTCTTAAACGTTCGTTTGTAGCTGGTTTCGTTTATTTGGTACATATAAATATCGGTTCTCAATCAAATGAAAAAAGCCAATAAATAGGGAACGTGCCTACCAAGACCTCATTTTCGTTTATAGTGTCGAATACAGAGCATCAATATATGTATTATATTGATGCTCTGTGTGCGACACGGCCTATTTTGATTTAAGAACATAGAAATTAATCAAAGTATTTCTAATTTATTTTAAAAATGTGGAATTGTTTATGGAAAAAAATCGCCGTTAATCGGAGCTCGTGGCTAAATAATAACAATCACTTGGGTCGATCTTTAGGTTAAGCCGTGCTTGCTTAGGTTGGTCTGTGGATGGGGGACCACCCATTACATACCGAGTTTCCTCGGAGCCTTGGAAAGCAAGTTAAGCTGTTGGTCCCGGGTGTCATTTGTAGATCTTTGACAGTCGTTACAGGTAGTCAGTGGCCCAAAAAGTCTGACAACCAGTCTTATCAAGGGTATCGTATTACCCCGTACTAACTGGGTTGTGGAGGTCAGATAGCAGTCGCTCCATGTAAAATACTGGTATTCAGCTGCATCCGGTTAGACTGGAAGTAGACGCCAACATGGTTGGGAAAAGGAGAGGCAGATGATGATAGTAAATCAGAGAATCGTCTTATTTCTTATGTTTTTGGATTATTCAGCGAATAATATTTTCAGCTGTTTCGTTTGGCTCCCAAGTGCTCACGTCGAATGTTCCAGATTGTTGTTTCAGGACAAGTTGACACACACATAGTGGGTTGATGTTGATGGGTTTTGATGAGATAATACCGAAAATCTTTTGGGAATGTTTCCAATAAGGCGCCCTAATCCCAGAGGGTTAATGACGTACTACTCGAAAGTTCTTACATCCATTGTTGATTATCGCTACATGAATGAAGTCAGATTAAAAATAGAAATACACAAGCTTTTACTGACCGGGTCAGATTTAGCCCAATGATCTTTAAGCAGCTAGTCGTCATCGCTGGCCTCGGACAGATTTTCGACAAATGTCGGTGCCTTCATCCATGCCATTTTCAGTATCTAAAAAATACCGACCTTGTTTAAATTTGTCTTTCACGTTCTAGAGATGCGGTGGCGCAAGGTAAGTATTACAAATGAAAAAGTAATTACAGTAACACTACAGACAACAGTTACAAAATACCTAGATCAAAATATGTACCTGGCGGATCTGGATCATTGATTTCTAATACCTATTATAAAATGTTGTTAACTTTGGTAACAATTTAGGACAAAGTTGTTGGATAGATGCTCCCATAAATCTCACATTTTTTGCAGTAGATAAACTGCTTTGCGAGACTTGCATTTGTACATGTTAAGCCGGCCATAGATGATAGTTATACCTGTACAGTCAAACTGCGGGTATGCATGAAAGTGTGTAGGAGAAAACTGTACAGTTATCCTGGTCTGTACATGAAAACTAGAGGATATCGAAATATTCAGTCAAAAAAGTATCGGGAATGGATGATTTGTTTATGGTTCCAAATTCAATTACTTATTTGTTTTTTGTTGTTGTTAGATTGGCACAATTGTTTTCCATTTTGGCGCGGAGTTTGAGTTTTATCTGTTATTTAGATTAAATACAGTGTTGTTTTTAGTTAGATCATAATTCTACGCAGCTTGAAGTGTCGCAAGCGCATTTAGATTATGTGGTAAAGTTCTGCCGCTCTCGTCGCTTCTCCCGTAGGTGACTATAGATGGCGCTATCTTCAACATCACCGCTTTGGTTTTATCAAATCTTTTTATGTCCTGGCGGTCTTCCTTTGGAATGCGCTGCCTCAGAATATCAGGACTGGAACCAGTTGGTACACATTCAAAGTGAAAGAACCGAGAACACACAAGATGTTATTAGTAATATTTTCTGTTTATCTCTCTTAATTTTATGTATCTTATATTTTATTTATACATACAGTTTTATAAATTAAAATAAAAATAAAAAAGCCTATACTATATTTCTCTTATTTCAGTGTTTTACAAATCCTTAAGTTTAAAAAATCATATTTTCGAACCCCTCCCTGAGGTGAAGGCCTCCTCCAGAAATTGCCAGCTATCTCTGTCCTTCGCTACGTCCATCCAGCGTGTTTCAACTGTACGCACGATCTCGTCCTCCCAGCGAGTGTCACTTGTTTTCGTTTTCCAACCGGTCCTATCCCAGAAGTCGTCTTTCTTGATTTTATCTTTATCTTTCTCTTTCTTTATTTGGTCCATCGATTTTCATGCAGTCTTGCAACATGGCCTGCCCATTTCCACTTAAGTTTGAGTTCGTGTGCAAGGCAGGCCCGGACTTAGAGGGCCAGGGTCCCTAGGCACTTGGCATTTGAGGCCCGTCCCTCTATCTCGGAATCATTCCATTTTGGTTTAGCAAATTATTATAATTAATGTACTAGTACAAAACAAATAGTTTCAATCGACTTTAATTACATTAATAAACAACAGAAGTACCTATAGTTACGTTAATCTATTTTATAGAATCATACGGCGAGCTTTCGTTTGAGCAAAAGATCGAATGACGTCATCATAAACAATTGACTGCATCATTTCTGACTCTTATGTTCATTACAGAGAGTGAATTTAGGCAGTTCTCTGCTATGGTAGATCTTAAGTCATTCTTTACTCTCTTTAGCACCGAAACCGACCGTTTTGCTGAGCAGTTTGACGCTGGTTTAGTGGAACACGGGGGAATTGGCGCCACTTAAGCTAAAACTACAATAACTTTTTATAATGGTCACTTTTTAATTCAGTTTTTGGTTTTTATTATAGTATAAGTAATGGTTTAACCTAGAAATTTAAAAACGTGCTATACACAGATAGTAACAATCATTTAAAAAAAAGTACAATTGGCTCCCATTGTCCAAGAGTACGGGGTAATGAGATCCACCGGGGTAATGGTAGCCTAAAATATTATGATCTCTTTAAACATTTTTTTTATGTGTTATCTTATAACTTACTAAATAAGAAAGGTAAATTCGGTTGATGCTAGAGTGAATAAAGCCGGTGTAGAAAGTTATTTTCATATTCAGAAACATAAATCAGAGTTAGTGTTGTGTATATAATTAAAAACAATTTTTGCATAATACAAAAAAAATCACAATCGTTGCGTTTATATGCAAATATATTTTATCGCCTGTACCGTATTGCAGAAATCTACATTTATATGGAAATTAAAAAAAAAATACAGAGGAGCAGAGTATGGGACCACCCAGCTATTGTCAACCAATATTTCCTGTATTCCACCTTGGGTTTTTAGAGTGGTCGTACGTCCGCCATCTTTTGAACACAGACTGTACAGAAGATAGCCTTTGTCCCAATGACAAAGGCTATCTTCTGTACAGTTAAGTATCTTTTAAGAGCACCCTTGGATACTTTTTGATACATTTTCTTTCCTTTATGCATGGTGATGAAGGATTTAGTGCGCCACAAGGCCCGTGAATCAAATTTTTGGTCACAGCATCATAGAGCTTTCGATTAGTTTCTGGGTTTCGTATCTCCGCGCTAATAATTTCGTCAATTTGGTTAGGACGTAATTTTTCCGTCAACCATAGCATTAAGTGCACGTGGCAAACTTCTTTTTTGCCACTCGATCGAGAACATGAAGCATTTCATGTCACCAAATATTTTACCTTTTGTAAGTAGAGCTACTAACTTTTGAACTTTTATTTTAAACCTGCTTTTGCCCGCGGCCTCACCCGCGTGTAGGTATGTCGAAAATTATCCGACGGGAACGTACTATCGGGATTTAAAAGTAACCTAATAGGTTAATCAACGACACGTCTCTGACTTCGTGTCCGCGACCTTATATTTAAGTAACAAAGGAAACAATAGATGTCTCGACCGGCGCGGCGGCGCGAGTCACTTCGCACTACACAGCGCCAGAATGATCGCGTCTACACAATTTTTAATTGTACCTCTGCCGATCCTTATCGTTCTTACTTTGAAGATATTTACAACAATTACTTAACTATTAAACTTACCAGTTGTACAAATAATTAAATTCAGTTTAACCCCAATCGAGTGAGTGTTGCTAAACTTGTATCAATTAGATTTAAGTATTCGTTGTAATAATGCCAACTTAGAACACCTGAATTGGTTGATTCATATTAATTAATTGAGCTGGTGTATCAACAGTGATTGCTATTTTAAATACCATAGTAATATTTCTACTTTTGTGTTCCACCAAGTGTCCGTAACATTGGTGTAACGGGTCATGACGGTTACTTTGAAATTATCTTCCTCCTTTCTTGTATTTATTTTCTTTATTCAAACTAGTTTGGTGACTTGTAGTCAATCAATTGTATTGTGATTTTCTGTAAATCATTCTAGTTATTTTTTCCATCTACCTCACATTACTAGATATCGTTTTTCTGCTACATCATGCTTTTAAATTGTACCAGTCTGCTTAGACTGCTTCATCTTGCTGGCTAATTGATGCTAGATCACCACCTCCCACCGTAGATTCCATGTTCGACGGTTGTCAGGATGTTGCAGTCAGTAGAACGAATTCGGTAATTTTCTAAAATGCGTAATTCGGGATATTCCAGGGTTCTTCCGTACCGGACAGCCGGTAATTAGCTGCCGCTGCAGGAGCTGTGACTGGACAACCCTGCGTACTACGCGCTACCCTCGGAATAGAAGGCCGACCTACCTACCTGGCTGCCACCAGTCACCTACGTTCTGGGAACTACAGGATAGTTGTTCTTTAGGCGGTCTAGAACCTAACGTGCGCTCGATGTCTAGAACACACGCCAGTCCTCTTCTGGGGTGATTCCGAAATCCTTTTATTTATATATGTACCCTACGCCATTCGTGTTGGGTATGGTGACATACCAGAGCTTAGAGGTCAGGAGAAATCTTGCTCTCATTAAATATGTTATTCGCCTAATTCGTGGCTCCCATTTTAATTCGCATTTATTGCAATATATCTCCTTTAACATCCCACTACCTATCAGACACACTCTTCGCCCACGCCAACGTCCTCTTTTTTCGATTCCTCAAACTAGCACCGTAACCCTTACGACAAGCCCGCTATTTCTAGCTCTTAACCATATTGATAACATTTTAATGTTTGATGAATCCATGGATATTTTTGCAAGTACTGAACTGAGACTCCTCAACACTACTTCTCGATACCTGGAGTCCATTGACACTCCCAGTACTATCTCCTCGGGGTAAACAAATTGTATCTCTAATAAAAAATATATAGTTTTTATGATGATACGAGTTTTGTTCATTTTTATTGTTATTTCATTGTGTTTATTCTGTCTACTAAAAATGTTTTGTTTATTCTTCGCGCCTACCATATTGTTTACTTAATAATTTTATTACTATTTTTTATTTTTTATTCTGATTTTTATATACAACCAATAACTTGTATGTGTGGTGTAAACTGTAAGTATAAGTTGGTTATAAATAAATAAAATAAATAAATAAAAAAAGCTCTTTGACATAAAATTTTTGTATGACTATAAAAGCATGACGACTCACAGTTCTGTGGACGATATCAATTTTAATCATTTTTCTTAGCAGTAACTTATTGACATCATAAGTATTTCCATGTCACCACTGGCGCGATTGCGATTCATTATATCTGTACTAATGACAATTATTGTAACAACTTGCACACTGTTGTAACCTATGTTTACCAATAAAGACTACTGATTGATTGATTACCAAAACAGGGATACAATGTTTGCAAGCAACATCCATCGATAGTTAGGAATTTTTTTGATGAAAACAAAATTTTGTGTAACATTTCATAGCTCGAATAGAGTCAGAACCGTGCGAGATCTCGTTTAGCAAACATGTATTGTTCTTGTTCAAAGATTAACAAAATGATAGCCATGTGTATTTACATTGCGTTAATTTATTTTATTCCAATGGCTAAGGTAAGTGAAGAATATATGTCTACGTTACTGTAAAAATTCAAACTAAGGTAAATCCTAAGATTTTTCAGTAAAACCTGAGACTTACCAACTCTAAATGGAAAAAGTCCGAACTATTCTCTTATCAGCGTTCACTTCAAACTTTTACCACCATACACTCGGTAAATCTTAGGTTTTACCTCAGAGACATGGTAAATGTCGTGGGCGAATGACTGTGAGTGACTTACGACAAATCGTAAAAACAACTACTTGAAAATATTCATCCAATTTGAATGAAGCGTTAGGTCACAGTTCTAACCTAACCCATATGGTCTGGCTGCCCTAGCTTAGTTACTGCGACTCGCAGATTGTTGGTCTTGGTTCTATTACCTACCTATCCCATTGTCGCTCAGTTTAGTATTGCAGTACGTCATCACCAGTCACCAAATTTTTAAGAAATATTCATTGTTTTATTGCCCAAACCAACATTTACCCAACTGGAGTGTTATACTGAATTTCGACACGGTCCAAATTTCAAAAAACGGTGCTTCGACCACTCATTGCTTCGAAAGAACGTATTCGACTACTCACTGTTTTGACATTTCTTCGTTTTATTCGACTAGTATCAGTCCGACAGAACATACTTCGACAACACACACCTTCGAAAAACACAATTTTGACAGAACCCTTCATCGATATGAACTTGTTCGGCGGATCTCGATTTCGACGGAAATATCTTCGACATAATACTGATCTGAAATGAGACAACAATAATGGAATTTCGCTTTATGGTTTTAGGTGTAGAATGAAAACATAAATAAATAATCAGCATTGTACAGTAGATACCATAAGTGCAGTAGCAGTTTCACAAAACGATCGCATCAAAACAAGTCGCACTTACGACCTTTTTCCATAACAAACATTTTGCACACATACACGATCTCGTATATCGCACTCTTTCATAATTATCTAGTCAGAAATTGTGCGATATAATGATCATTTGCCTTAGTGACAAGCCTGTCATGTCGCGACGGAGTATTAAGTTAGTGATATTTAATTTCAAACAACAATTATGTGCCTATCTGGCTTAGCGGTTAACGCTATAGATAAAATGTCTCGCACGGTGTAGCCTGCGTTCGAACCCAAGTGACATTACACTTTTTGTGTTTTATTATAAATGATACGTTAGACCCGATGATATATGTTTTTGTAAATATTAGTTGGAACTTATTATTAACAAAAAAGATGAGGGTGAATGTGAAACAAAATAAACTTCTGGATTGAACAAAGTAGTTAGTTATGACGTTGTTAGTTGGTGAACTTTGTTACGAGCGTTTGTGTTATTATTACGACTAGCGTATTGTTTGATTGTCTTTATTTAAGATGCAAGCTAATATTAGTATTGATGACAGGGCAAATATTGCCACTTTGCGTAAAAATGGGCTTAATATTTCTCAAATTTCAACTGAAACTGGCTTAAAATGTGTAAGTTATTTTTTTAAATTATAATTATTATGATGATAGTTGTGGTGTGTGATTTTCTTATTTTTAAATAAATTGCTAGTTGCAAGTGTGTAATCATATTTTGTTTTTTTTTTTTAGAAATTCTGTTAGCCGTTGGGTAAAGAGGTTTGAGGAAGAAGGTAGTCTAAGAAGTGAAAGGCCGCCGCTTATTAACCCGACTCAGCGACGTTTTATGGTGGAAGAATATGAAACAAATGGTTTCATTCCAACTATAATGTTTGCAGAGCAATTGGATACTACATTACATACTGTTCGCCATGCAGTCCATGCTGAAGGTTTCCATCATCGGAAGCCAGCTAAAAACCATTTTTGACACAAAAACACAGGGAGGAAAGACTACGTTTTGCTCGAGATTATTTAGATTTTAACTGGGAGGTGACTGTATTTTCTGACAGAGAAGACTTTCAAGTCTTGCCAAAAGGAAGACTTAATTTATGGCGAAAAAATAATAATACTTAATTTAATAAGTAGACCGGGTAACAAAATATTTAGTAATATTAACATAACCGTAAATAAAATAACAAAAAATTAAGAAATAAATTTTAAATTTAATGATCTTAAGTTGGGGTTTAGTTTCAATATTCTTTTCGTCAAGAAAATGAACACTTAAGCTATAACCTCAATACATTCAATGTGACGTTACATAAAAAAAAAACACGTTCATAAAGTCTAACTCATATATTAGTATTCAATGAACTCTGCTGAATACTGATACCTATAATAAGCGGGTATCAACAATTATTTTTGTGTTATTAGAATATCCTTTCCGTGTTATGTTATTCTTATTATGAATTGACTAAGTGGGTATACAACAAAAAATCTTATGAACGGTGATAAGAGAACTTTTTTTTGCCTGTATAGGAATGTGACGTCACAATTCTCATAAAAGTTTGTTAATTTTATAAATAAATAAACGAATAAAAATTTTTGTTATCATTCAGCATGATTTTTTTATTTCCACCTTCCAACACCGAAAACATAAAATAAAAATCAATTAATGAGGTTAAATAATAATACAATAACTATCTAATATTTAACTTCTTATAAAAAATGAATAATAAGCATGACTACATTATAAATAAACATAAATACCTAACGACTTTCTGCTTAAAATACAAATATTATTAAGGTTTCAAAGAAACAAAAAACAGCCACACATTGTAATAACATGGATTCGAACTTGGACTTCATTGATCGTGAACCCATGCTCAGCCCAAACAGCTACCAACCCATGTTAATACTACGCGAATTTTAACAATGCAATGGTAAGAACAGGTCATCACTATGATGTGTATTCTAAATGCAACAGAAATATAATGCTATTTCGCGTAGTGTGACGACAGTTCATTAGTGTGTGTTATGTGTGGAATGTTGAGACATCACTCATACACGCACACGCACACACACTGCTGTATGCGCTCGCACAGTTCATAGCAATGTAATCTTTAGCATGGTAGTGCACTTTTGAGCGTCTAGTGTACATATAATAAATACTTTGTTTACTTCTATCTACAGGTTTTAAAAAATATATATTCATATATTGATTTCAGGGTGCAGTCCCGGGCACGTTCTTTTGGAAGCCTCGCTTGGGTCTCGATTTAGCTATTCCTACAACCGGTAAGAAATTTACTTACATTCATAGATGTAATGATGAAACATTTTTTTTTATATGTACAGTGCTGTCAATTTAGTTAACGTTTGTTAGTAAGTTTTTGTTCCACAATGATAAAAAAGTACAGGTTGGGGCAAAACAATTTCACAATTAGAATGGGCTGACACGGTATTCACATAAAATTTTGAGATTGTACCAAGTAGTTAGGGAATGGTAATAAATGTTGATATTCATGTTAAATAATTATGTATTTTAAAGTACAAAATTTTGAAATTGAGGGTAGCTGCCACATAGCTCGTCCAAAGCGAAGCGCCGTACAATGTCGTAGCACTTCTCTGTTCAAGGTAGTATTATAACTACGAACCTTTGCGCTCGATATCGAAGCTCATATCGCCCTTATTTCTCAATCCTAGTTCGTTTTGTAAAATAGCTTCAACACATCTTCTTGATGGAAAGAGACTTTACCCGTAGATTTAGGTTCGCTAAGCTGTCTAAGTTTACCCCCCCACGTACAAGGACGGTCCCAGAAGTACCCGACCTGACATATAAATGGCGGTTATTGTTTGAAAATAATGTCTTTTTTTAGAGGGTACCAAACATATAAAACTAAAATCAAGAGTTTTAAGCCTCCATCAAATTACTGCCGCCATCAAATCACTAAATTTCGAACATGGAGAAATTTGGTCACCGTTACGTGATACAAAACTTTCATTTGAAAATCTTTAGTCCGACCCATCAAAGCCTAGTTAGATTCTACTCCGGGGAAGTCTGTTACTTCATTTACAAAGAGGCCATATGAGCTGCTAGAAGATGAGCATCGCATTGGTCGACCAAATGAAGTGACTACACCAGAAATGGTGGAAAATAAAAAAAAATAAAATTGGACGACTGTCGATTAAAATTACGCGAACTAGCAGATAAGGCAAGAATTTCAGAACGTGCTGTAGATCGTTCTTGGCCAAAAATTTGGCCATGAAAAAGCTGAGCAAAAAACGGCTGCCGCAATTCATCAAAATAGAACAAAAAAGTGAAGATGTTTCAGTCGAGTGTTGTGCAAAAATTCAGGGCAATAATGCCGAGTTTTTGACTACGTACATCGAGTTAAAAGGGGACTAAGTAGCAGTAGCGAAGGGTTAATTTTTTAAGAGGTAAACCGGAGTATATATGTCTTTAATGTGATTTTATTATTTGTCTATGGAATACTGATTCGGAATTCGGAATCGAGTTGTATGGAACCTTCGCCACTGCTAAGTAGAGAAATACATTTAAAAAACCTTAGATTTTTCGTGTTTTCTTAGTTAGGCTGGGTACTTCTGGGACTGCCCTCGTATTAGCAAAAAAGCCAGTTTCGATTAAATGAGTGGTATCAAATGTGAGCTTCTTTAGTACAACCCCATACAAGTGTTGCCATAAAGAAGCATTTATGTTTTACTCGAAGTTAGCATATTTCTTGTATCTTAGTATACGTTTACGTAACAAACTTTTTTTTCAGAGTACGAAGGGAGGGTTGCGTTGATTAATAAACAAAACATTCAGGACGGCTTATGTGTAATGGTCGACGGGTATAGAGTAGGTGTTGCTCTCATGGTTATTTTTGCTGGTTTCTCCACTGGAACTTATCCACATTTGAACCCGACGACAGCGTATTTCTACACGAATGTGTATAGATGGGCGCTAAGATACATCAGCCTGTAAGTTCCATGTTTTTTTTTGTTGTTTGCTAAGTTAGTTCGAGAAGTATGGATCCACTTTCAAAATGCTTTCAAGGACTCCAGGTTATCAAGGAAAGTTGGCTTATTACGAGACCTAATCAACACATCACTAGACAACTGCACCAGCGTCGACGAATACTACGTGAATAAAATTATGAGTATTAGAGCATACAAATTACGAAATAGTTGCATAAAAGAAACATTTAGACAAATGTTCGTAAAGATGTACATCAAATCCAGGTTAGAAATGTTTTATTTTATTCCTGAACTGAGTGCAAACTTGCTATCGGTCTGTCAATTAACAAAAAATGAGTGCAAACTTGCTTTGGGTCAGTCAATTAACAAAAAATGGCTGTAAACTGGAATTCACTGATATGGCTTGTAACATTTATAATGTCAGTAAGATTCTCATAGCTACTGCAAGACTGTCTGATAACATGTACAAACTCAATTGCCCCACCTGCAGCTCATCCCCGTCCGTTATGCCCAGTTTCGCATTGAAGTCCCCCATGACAACGGTGAAGTGAGTTTTGAAACCATGCAGGGCTTTAGAAATATCCTCATACATGGTCTCCACTTCATCGTCGGGGTGTGCCGAGGTCGGGGCGTAGACCTGTATGACCTTCAGCCAATATCTTGAGGATATTCTGAGTACGAAGGTACGCCACCCTGGTCGACACACTCTCGATCTTCACCACGTTATTCACGAATGACTTGTGGACGATAAACCCAACACCACCCTGGGACTGCCGGTCATCCTCTCGGAAATAAAGCAGGTTGCCGGATTTCAGGATTATCGTGTCCTCCCCCTCTCTTCGGACTTCAGATAATCCCACAATACTCCATCGCAGCCTGCTCAATTCCTCTTCGGTTCCTTATCTTCTCGTCGGTCGGGAGTGTACGCGTGTTGTATGTTGCCAGGTCAAGTCGTCGGTAGAGGCAGCCTGATCATCCGGAGATTCTTCGCACCCCTTGCCACGCCGCAACCTCGACCGCTGCCATAGTCGAGGGTAGACGGGCTGCCGGGTACTAGGGGCCATTTTTGTGTTGCGCTTATCATTGGGGGGGTTTTGCCATAATCGCCACGCTTGGCAGGCGGGTTGGCGATCACCGAAACTAACAAATTAGAGCACCGAAACTAACAAATCGGATAATTTGTTTTTCTTCCCTTTTGGTTAACTTAAATACGTTTCAATTACCTCTGAAGAGAAAGATCTTCATTGCATACAACAGTTTCACCATCCAACGAGCATGATACGAGTATATTGGTCCCGGGGAACGCCAATGAATCCTCGCAGCTGGCTAGTTCAGAACTATCCTTGTGAGCTCTATTATCTCGTTGTAATAATCCCGGACTTGTTTTTCTGAATCTAAAGCTGTTGTAAGACTCCAAGAGTACTTTCAGCAAACTGTTCCGCGCTAGAACTGAAATCAAGGCAATCGTTGTGTTCTCGAGAAAATGTATCCCAAACAACCCTGAATCTTTTGAACAATGGGATCTCAGGAGAGCTTGATGGACTAAAGCACAGTGTAAATACTTTTTAAAGCAATATTTCAAACATGTGATGACGACAAGCAAGCCATAACAGGCAACGGCCTGTCTGCTTCTAGAAGATCACATGCACCTTTTTTGGCATCGGTGTTAGAGGCAGTAGTGTCAAAACTCATAGCTTGAACTTGATTTGTGACGTTCCACTGTTCCATTTTTGAGACATGTAATATCAGGTGAAATCGTAATAAAACATGCCGAAGTGTTGGAAGTTGGTTTAGGCTAAGAAGTGGCTCAAGATCACGACATCCAAATAGAAAAGTCATCTTTTTACGTGTTGAATGACTCAGTTTAATGCACTAATACACTGATTCAGTCTTGTAATTAGGTTTCTGCTACGTTTGTTCATCAATCACTCTAAAAGTTGTGTTTCATTATTAATGTTTTTTTTTACACTGAAAACTAACTTGCAACCAAGAAATCAAACTATAGTATTTTTCACAAATATTTCAAAATTAACACTTATTACTATAGATACGTGTGACAAAATTACCAAACAAAAAAACAAAAAAATATTTTTTGCCCACCCTATTGTATATGTTACTATAAATGTGTGCTTTCTGGAGGTTGTATGTACTTTTTAAAATGTGTATCAAGTTTGTTTTTGTTGGACCTTTTGATACTGTACTCTAACGGTGTTAATATCTTATCAATTCTTGTATTTTTGACTTTATTGGAAATTTGGAATGGTCTGATTTCAAAGATAACAATTTTAACTATTACATCTTGTTTTATGGTTATAACCGTAATGCTGTTCTGGTCCGCCTGATTACTGTAATGCTTACTGGATTCCTTACCCGTGAATGGCTGACGATAAGTTCTTTTTTTTTTTTTAATCTTTGCCCCACACTAGGAATTTCTCCTGTATCGTGGGTGCGTTTACAAACATTTACAACTCACATACACAAACAGCTAGACCCGGAACAACTACCTGTAGATCATACAAATATTTGTTCCGTGCGGGGATCGAACCCGCTACACGCAGCGCAGCAGCCAATCGCTCAGCCACTGCCCAACCGTGCCGTCAATGTAAAGTTAACTATTTACTATCAAAATTGTAGGGGGCGCCGCACAAAACTTCATGTTCTATTTGAAAATTCTTTCAGATTGTTATGACATCATTATACTCACCGAGACATGGCTCACTTCCGAAATATTAAATACCGAATTCATTGATGATCGGTAACACAGTGTACAGATGTGTCCGGGATCGCGAGGCAACTAAAAAAAGGATGGCGGTGGAACCCTTGTTGCATTTTTGAAGGGACTCAGATCCAATATATTTGAACCCACTTGCCCCTTTAATTAAAGCATTGAGCACATCATACTACGCTTGCCTAGCGCAACGACAGGAAAAAATTATATAATATGTTCAGCATATATATCCCACCCAAAACACCGGAACGTACTTATGTTGCCTACTTCCAGTCCCTGCAAACCTTCTTGGAGGACGGGCGCGTTCAAAACTTTTACGTACTTGGAGATTATAATTTTCCTGATATTGAATGGCTCGTGTTGGCAACACAACGACTGCCACACAACAAATGTGTGTTGGTAGTTCCCCTGTTTGCAGGCACTTGAGTATTTTTATGTCTGTGCTCAATACCAGTACAATAATATTAAGAACTCGAGTGGGAAGATTTTAGGTTTGGTGATAAGTAACAACAACTGTTCTGTTTATACACCAACTGACTTACTGTTAAAACCTGATCTCTATCACCCACCGGCTCAAAAGCATAATTATTCTAAGGCGAATTATGAACTCATTAATCGCGATCTGATCAAAATTAACTAGGATGATGAACTTCACGATCAGTCTGCAGAAGACGCACTGAATACTTTCTATGAAATTGCTTACTAAATTATTAAAGCCCTTGTTCCTCTAAAGACAATTAGGTCTACCAAATTTCCATTGTGGTTTTCCCCATCTCTAATACACATATTTAAAAATAAATTGAAGGCAAGGAATAAATGGAAGACCTATCAAAACATATCTGACTATGAACAGTTTTCACTTTCTATAAAGTACCTGGACCTATGTCCAGATTCCATGCTGCCTGCAAGAACTGTTACAGTCTGTACTTGAAATCAGTAGAAGATAGTATAAAAGTGAACACCAAATATTTCTGGACAAATGTGTCTAATCGGCAATCGAAAGCACCAATCCCTTCAACCTTGCACTATAAACCCCTATCATCAGTTAAGCCGTTAGACCCGGGTGTTATTTGTAGATCTTTGACAGTCGTTAGGTAGACAGTGGCCCAAAAATCTGACAACCAGTCTTACTAAAGGGTATCGTATTACCCAGTACTAACTGGGTTGTGGAGGTCAGATAGGCAGTCGCTCCATGTAAAATACTGGTATTCAGCTGCATCCGGTTAGACTGGAAGCCGACCCCAATATTTTTGGGAAAAGGCTAGGCAGATGATGATGATGATATCAGTACTTGAAATCAGTAGAAGATATTATAAAAGTGAACACCAAATATTTCTGAACTTATGTGTCTAATCGGCAATTTATAGCTTCAATCCCTTCAACCTTGCACTATAAACCGATCCTGAGGAGATTTGTAATCACTTTGCAAACTTCTTCCATTCCGTGTACGAACCTTCGACTCTCTCAAATATTCAAACCCAGGACAATGAATATGCTGAGAATTGTTCTCTTGTTAGTAGTCTTGAGGTTAGTACTGACCAAGTACTCAGTGCCCTTAAATGTTTAGATTGCACTAAAGGACCAGGACCAGACGGTATTTCACCAACTTTCTTTAATAGGGCAGCTCAGGCGTTGTGTACACCATTGCGTAATATTTATAAGCAGTGTTTTTGTCAGGGAACTTTCCCAGAAATCTGGAAGCAGGCAAATATTACTTCCGTTCACAAAAGTGGTTCAAAACAGGACGTCGAAATTTATCGGCTCATTTCTATACTGTCGGCCTTGTCAAAGCTCTTCGAAAGACTAGTTCACAATCAGTTGTATCCGATTGTCCATGACAAAATACTTCAACAACAGCACGGGCTCGTAAAAAGAAGGTCTAGAACAACTAATATGATAGCTTTTACTGACTATTTATTTAATAATATGGACTCTCGTGTGCAAGTGGACGCTGTATACACTGACTTTCGAAAAGCCTTTGACAGGGTCGATCATGAATTGCTTTTGAAGAAACTAGCATTCAACGGAATCGTATATATAGTTATTATAATAAATATAATGACTGTATTGAGCGTGTACAACGTAAGTTCCTGAAAACGATGCATCCGTTGTACTAGAAGTCGTATTTATCACCCGTATAGCGACTTGCTAAAAATATATAACATGATCTCTTTGAAGTCTAGACGTACTTTTCTAGATACCATGTTTCTATACGATCTGTATAACAACTCATATGATTGTGTGGACATCTGTAACAAGCTGTGCTATGTTGTCCCTAGAACGATTCAGGGACGTGAGGTGCGCGCACGACCTGTTTTCGCCGTCACTCCTAGTCGCACGAATGCAGGCTTGCGGGCACCTCTACGCCGTCTCACGGGCAATTTCAATAAGTTCTTTTCTAACGTGGATGTGTTTGCTCTGTCTGTTGGATCATTTAGAAAAATATTACTTGACACAATCCAGAATCTACGTGAATAGTATGTGTCTTTAGTGTTCCTTAGTGGCTGTAACTTTTATGTATTTTTATGCCTTTATGTATTCTATCTCATGCAATTGTCTACTCTGTCCGACTTTTACTTCATCAACATTGTCTTCGTCTTCTGTGTATCTGTAGATAACGTTTTTGGTTGCACATTTGTATAACTCCTTATATTGTATTTTTTTTTGTAATATGTGTAATTGATGGTTCTTCCGAATAAATAATAAAAAAAAAAAATCCGAGGTGAAACCCTAATATCACTGGACTATAAAAGGATATTCACAAAGATCAGGTATTGACTATACTGAAGTATTTTCACCAGTGAACCCAGCACATAGACGTCAGGCACCACTTGGTTCTGGACACGGTACCCGGTACATTACATGTTCGCTACATACAAACGGAACATTGATGTTCGCTACATACAAACGGATATGATGGTGGCAGATACACTTACCAAAGCCACATCTCACTCAAAACTGGCTTATTGTTCGTCGAAGATGGGATTGTGTTTGAAGGAGGATGTTGAAGCAAATTAACACGTATCCATGCCAAACAATTATATTAAAAAGAAGAGGTTTATCTTACTGGCCAGAAGTGGCACTAGCCTCTATCTGGTATTAATTGTCTATTACTGTCATTGCAATAAACGGTTTCTTTTACCAATGTGGACTCTTAAAGATATCTGAGACAATCGTCGCATCTGATTTAGTGGCTTCATATAAACAACATAATGATATGTCTATGATGTGACCATCAGTTGCACATAGAAAACAGACATCTAGCGTCCGGTTCATTCATCTACGTCATTGTATTTGGTTTATTTTATTTAGTTTTTTTTAAATACGGCAGGTACCTAAAAGAGTGCAATAGAATATAATAACTTCTTCGATTTTAATAAACAATGCAAATCCAAATTTCTCCGTTCCGATATGGTTTAGAGATATTAGCTTTTAATCACTTTATTCTGTTCTTTCATAATATTTAAGTTTCATTACTGGCCGCTCAACTTCAAAACGACGCCAACTTTACCCAAACCCCTTACGTAATTTCTTATTTTTTTAGGCTCTATTTGTCTATTTTTCAGGGTAATATATGCTAATTCGTCATTTGC
Organism: Noctua janthe; assembly: GCA_910589295.1. NCBI lineage: Eukaryota > Metazoa > Arthropoda > Insecta > Lepidoptera > Noctuidae > Noctua > Noctua janthe. The sequence continues at coordinate 14,355,563 of OU342552.1, forward strand.
AAGTCTCTCGTTCTCTTGAATTCAAAGATATAAGTATTTCCTTTAACATACCCTTGATCAGCCGATTAAAAAAAAACAAAATGGCTGTCATTTGCGGGGGTCGGGTTAGGAGTATTTATAAACGTGTATTTGTCGACAGAAATGATTATATAATATGCCTTTAAGTATCGGTAACCGGTAGCCAAACATACTGTATACACATAAGAAGAGTATCAGGGTCCTATCAAACTGGCTGAACATCATAAAATGTAGGTTTTTCACCAAGTGGAAGCAATGTCTTTTTTTTCTGATGGGAAATCATCAAATGACCTCTTCTGCTCTGGGCGGAGTGGAAGGTAGTGTCAGCAAGCATCCACAATAACTAAATACCAACGATTATAAATTGGCCCGAGAAAGTCGATGTGGATTCTATAAAACGCCTGAGGTGTGGCCAACGCGCCAGCGGCGCACGTGCCGGTGACGAAATCTGCTGCGAGCTTCTGCTTTCGTTTTGACTATACCCAAATGCGATTTATGTAGCTCTAATAATAATTTAGACCTTATTGATTCCGGGATAAGTACTTTGTGTCCACGCATAATGCAACCGCTTTCTAACGAGAAATGCGTCTTACATAAAAAAATTCGGTTTAATTAAATTATTTGTTAATCGTTTTGGCCAACTATTTACAATATATGATATGATCTCGCTTAAAATTTTATCTTTACACGTTTCATTACGAATTTCGTCGAGTGTTACCGGTAAACTACCATCTATAACAAAGTTAATATACGAGGCGCGATCTTCTACGGGCTTAAGACTGCCACCGCTGTCAGCCCCGTGGTCACACCCCTCCCCCGCCGCTGACGACCTCAGCCTCCTCAGGCTGCCTCGTCGAGCAGGCTAGCGCGCGACAAATAATAACCGGTTTTGTCAGCGCTCCGTATGTATTCTATTTTGTAATTATAGCCACTAAGAAACATTGCATAACGCTGCAATCTGTTAGCCGAGACTTCTGGAATACCACGATAGGGACCAAAAATCGACAAAAGGGGCTTATGATCTGTACGGAGTATAAACGGGACCGCCCTTTTTTTATTTTTTTATTTTTTTCCGGATGGGAAATCATCAAATGACCCCCCCCGCTCTGGGCGGAGCGGAAGGGAGTGTCAGACTTGTACTGACTAAAACCCACCCATGTTCCTTCTTTGCCTTTGTGTTCCAGGGCCACGGTATCTCTTTCGAACAGTCCCGCAGCCCTGGCAGGCATCGGCCCTTGCGGACCCCTACTTATTTGCTGACATCTCTTTGAGGCGCGCGTGGAACACGAACGCGCCGTCGGCACGGCCTGTCGACATAAGACGGCCGGACGGCGAGCTAGCCCATAACTCGCCGACCACAGGCCCGCGCCTACGGTGGCCGGGAGCCACCACGTGACCCCTGACGCCCAGGGCGTCTCCCGCGGCGGCTGGGACGTGAGGTTCTTTCCCTCTCACGTCCCGCCACCTCCTTCACTAGCATGACTGCTTCACAGAAGGTGGTGACGGCTTCCCATTCCCTCTCGCTCCGGACCATGGCTTGAACCAGGGCCCGACGCGAGAGATCGCCGCCGCCAGTCGCCGCTACAAGGACACGGCGGTGCTCCGCCCAAGCGGGGCATACCTCTACGGTGTGCTCCACCGTGTCCTCCGAACGATCCTCGCAGTGGAAACACCCGGGCGTTTCCTCCCGCCCGATTTGGTGCTGGAACCTCCCGAAACAACCGTGTCCGGTGAGGACCTGTCAGACGGTAGGCTCCCTACCGGCGTCAGCGTAGCAAACTATGCTGACGCCGGTAGGGAGGTCGGCGCGCAGCACCCAGTCGTAACCGATGTTCCACAAGGCCGGCCCCAGAACCGATCCCTGTGGAACACCGCACGACATCTCTCGCCGGTTCCATTCTCCGCTTCGACCAGGGTAGATGACGGCTCTATCCGTCAGGTAGTCCCCGACCACACGACGAAGGTAGGTCGGCACCCGGTGATACCGGAGTGCCTCCCTAATGCAGCTCTAGGGCATGGAGTTGAAGGCGTTGGCGATGTCAAGAGACACCGCCAAGACGACCCCGCCCCGGGACACCGCGTCCCCCGTCGTGAGGGCTCTCACGCGCATGATGGCGTCCACCGTCGAGCGCCCCTTGCGGAAACCAAACTGGTGTTCCGCAAGATCCGGCCCCATCCCCGCAAGGTGCCCGGCGAGGCGGTTGGCAATGACTCTTTCAAAGAGCTTGCCCACCTCGTCGAGTAGCACGATGGGCCGGTATGCGGACGGAGAGTCCGCAGGGCGCCCTGGTTTCCGGATGAGGACCAGCTTCCCCGTCTTCCAACGAAGCGGAAACTGGCCTCTCTCCAAGCATGCGCTTAAGAGCCCTTCCAGTCGGGGCCCGAGAGCCTCAGAGGCCAGGACCCAGGCTTTGCCAGGCAAGCCATCGGGTCCCGGGGCGGTGTTTCTGGTTTTCAGCCTGCGTACCGCCACTCTCAGGTCTACCCCAGTCACCTCCGGAACGTCGTCATCGTCATCGGTGTGGTCCGTTTCCGGCACCGCACGCGGCGGCGGAGCCATAGGCGGGGGAGGGTGCTCCCCTCGCAAAGGGAACAGAGCGCTCACCACGTCCTCCACGAGCTCAGGCCGGAGACTCTGCGTTAGCGGGGGGGCCCGGGTGCGGAGTTTGTCCCGCACCATCTTGTAAGGGCGCCCCCACGGACCGCCCTTCCGTACAAATATTGGTGAAAGCGCCGCACTCCGAATATAATTGCTGTAGCCTCCTTCTGGATTTCTGGATTTGTGAATACCTCTTTTCTGCGGCATTCAGCGTCCGCGAGGCAAACAATACCGGACATTCCACTCCATCGGATCCTATCTGTAACAATATCGCTCCTAAACCACTAGGTGACGCATCAACTATTAAAATAATTTTAGCTTTCTGATTGTAATGAGCTAGTACCTCATCAGAAGCCAAACATTCTTTTATTTCACTGTATGCATTGTTATGTTCGTCCTCCCATTTTCATTTACTACCCTATTGTAATAATGAATAAAGCGGACTCAATATTGGTGACACTTTTGGAACGAAGTTTCTGTAATAGTTGACTAATCCAAGAAATGACTGTAATTTGTTTACGTTTGTTGGGATAGGTGCATCGACAATTGCTTTAACTTTTTGTTGTGATTTTTTCAACCCGTTTTTGTCGATGGTATAACATTCAATTTGATCTTCGAAAAATACACATTTTTCCTTACGAAGCGTCAGCCCTACATTTTGTAGACTTTGTAACACTGCACTTAACCTTTCTAAATGTTGCATTTGACTTTCTGCCGTTATACAAATGTCATCAAGCATACACATAACACCGTCTAACCCCGACAGTAAGCATTCCATTGCCCGTTGAAATATAGCGGGAGCACTAGCGAGACCAAAAACTAATCTCGTGTACTTAAATAGGCCGCGGTGGGTATTGATACAAGTAACCTCTTGGGACGCTTCATCTAATAAAAATTGTGAATAGGTTTGTGTCAAATCTAATTTACACAACTGCTACCCCCCATGTAATTTCGTGAATAGTTCTTGAACAGTTGGTAATGGGTACTGTTCAACAACCAACTGTTTATTCACACTAACAGAGTAGTCAACACACAGCCTAACAGACCCATCGCGCTTCTATACAGGCACGATAGGAGACGCGTAATTGGAATGCTGAACCGGTTTAAGAACACCTATACGTATCAATCGATCTAGTTCACTGTTTATCTTATCTCTAAGAGCAAATGCATTCGGACGCGTTTTAAAGAAAACCGGTTTCGCGTCGTCTTTTAATTGCAACTTCACTTGATATTTTGCAAACATTCCTAACTTCTCTGAGAAAACTTTCGGATATAGTGATATTAACTGTTCGACGATGTTTCCCGATTGACTAAAAAAAATTACTTGCAACATTTGCAACTTAAACAGACATATAAAACCACGACCTGAAATTGGTGGGACACCGTCCGAGTATCACTCGTATCTTTATTACATGTGTTTTATCCAAATAGGTAACAGGTAATTAACAGTTCCTAAACAGTGAATTACACATCCCGTGTAAGTGAACAACTGATCGCTCCTCAGTGATAATGGTACACTTTCAAAATATTTTCGCTACGTTCTTCCCGACGTCGCTGTGACCGCCGAACCGGTATCTATTTCGAATTTATCCTAACGCCCTGTAGCGAAATGAATAACATCATAGGTTCACCCTTATAAGAACATATTTTGTTTACCGTCATCATCACTCTCGTTAGACCTACGAAATTTATTTTTTTACACATTCGGCGTAGATGGTCTTTTACGTTGCACTTTTTACATGTATAACTAGCAAACCGATACTGTGACGTTCTATGGTTTTTATATCCGCACACCGCACACACTTCATTAACACTCTGTTCTTTAGCACTGGGTCCGTTAGCAGCACGCGCGATCTTGAACAGGGACTCGCTCGGCGGCTGTCCCTGCGCCGACGCCGATGCCGGTGCCTGTGCCAGCGACGATGATGCAACTGCTCCTTCACGTACACTGCGCACGCACTCCGGTAGCTCCACCGCTTTCGCCAGTGTAAGCTCCTGAAGGGCCCACGCAAACAGCTTTTCTTTCTCCGGCCCCGGTTGCATTCAAATGACAAACCGGTCATGAAGCGCCTCTTCCAAGTTCAGGAACCCGCAGTACGTTGTAAGCCCACGGAGCCTCGTGGCCCACTGAGGGTAGGTTTCTTCCGCGTCTTGAGTAGTTGCATAGAAGTTGTGCCGCTCCCCAAAACCACATTTTTTTGGGGTAGAGTGCTTGTGGAGGAGTGCCAAAGTGTCTTCATACGGCACTTGTGTTAATTCCTTCGGTTGCGCCAAATTAGCCGCCAGTTTGTAAGTGCTGTCGGTGAGTGCGCTCAGCAATATCGCCCGTCTTTTCACACCTGATGAGTCCTTTGCATCGTCGATGTTGTTCGCAATGAACTATTGAGTAATTCGTTGCTTGTAAGTTTGGCACGTATGGATGTTGTGGTCAAAACTCGATAAAATTCCGAAATGAAACAAGTTTTTGTCTTTTTTTTATCGCGGGTACTCGTCTCCATTGATAGATATGCGAACAAAGGCGACAATTGAAACAAAGGGTCGCTGGAAACACACGGACTGCATTTGTCTAGTAACACTATTTATATAGGAGTGGATGCAACCACCCTCATATTTGCATATATAACATATAACATAACACTGTATATAAACTGACTGATCGATCAACGCACAGCTCCAACAGCTGGGTCTAGATGCATGATATTTTGCACAACGTTCCTTAAATGACGAAAGTATGCACTAAGAAAGGATTTGTGGAATTTCATCCCCTAAGGGGTTAAAACGGGGGTTGAAAGTTTGTATGAAACTTGGTCAATTTTGCAAACGATATCGTGGGCAACAACTAGTAAATTAATAAGGTTTTTTTTATAAACTTTGCCCTAATTTTTTTTTATTATTCCACAGTCTTCCATTTTGGTTCGGAGGAAATGGCGTCCACTACTGTGAGACACACAAACTTTGGAAAAGGCGGTACTATTACATGGATGAGTTTGTGCCGCAATGGTTACAATCTGCTTTATTTTATGTCAAAAAAGAAGAATGGGAACAAGAAGCCCTGGAATACAAAAAATTTAGAAAATACTCTGAACCGACATTCGGAAAACATTTCAGGTTTCCAACAAAAATCTTTAATAACTTCGCATCGCAGTTCACCCTGGACACTAAAGAGAACCCACATGAAGCTTCTGACCTTTCCATAATTTAAAACAGAAAGATTTAATTTTTTAAATTAATTTTATGTATATTTTACCTGTTAAAGCCCGATCTACGGTAAATTCTAAGATTCACCAGTAAGATCTAAGATATACCAACTCTTAATGGAGTCCGTACTATTCTGTGATCATTGTTCATTTCGAAATTATATCACCGTCCACTTCGTAAATGTTAGTTTTTATCTCAGAGACACGGTAAATGTTGTGCGCGAATGACTGTGAGCGACTACAAATTGTGAAGACGGCAACTAGAAAATACGCATCCAACTTGGATGTAGAGCTTGCCGGTCGCGCGCGTTTGTTCAGTTCTAATCTAACCTAATCCATATGGTTGGATTGCCCTAGCTCCATCTCGGCTCGCACAAGGTTGGTCACGGTTCAAACATACCTAACTGATTCGGTGGCTTAGTCTACTATTACAGCCTTTCTTCTCCTTTATCGTGTGGTTAGTGCCTAACCTAGTGTATCAGATTTTTTATGCCGCCTATGGCCTCTGACTTCACATGCCGTCGAGAAATATCTCTCAGGCATGCTGGTTTTCTCACGATGTTTTCCTTCACCGAAACAAGTGCTCATTTAAAACTATAAAATATAAAAAAAGACAAATTTATCAGGTTATCTTTATTATCATACAAAATAACCATTATTGACATTTATTTTTTAAAGATTATTGCTTTCAAATACCGTGTGGAACAGCTATGAGACACCTTGTATACGACTTTCTCCCTTTTTTGTACGATTTGTCACGTCGAATTACTTTGAAACATATAACTTACATTTATTTTTGTAATTACCTTTTAAACCCCTTCATTTTGATACCCCACTCGATGGCATTGAACTCCACGATATGGCACCCGAAATCCGCCATTTTTCTTTGTTTTTTATTTGATCCATTCATCCGTTAAAGAATTCCGAGGCAACATAGAAACGGAGATACATACATACCCACATACATACATACAGGTCAAAAACATAACCCACCTTTTGGGCTACGCCGCAGACGGGTAAAAAGAACCGTAGATAAATCTTATAATTTTGATATAATATAATTATTCATTTTTGTGTGTTACGAATGTCGCAGAACTCAGTCTTGTTTGTATAATATGTCCATGGTTTTTTTAGACATTTTTTCTTTTGTTTTACTTTTTTATATAACTTTGTTTATTTCCTTTATTTATTTTCTTACATACCAATTACATTTTTAAATATTTCTTAAACAAAAACCATATAAAAAATCACTTAAAAATATAAAAAAATAGTGGTCCGCCGGTATCGGGAGCAGGGTCCAAGCTATCGGTGGTTAGGGTTCCAGAGACAGGAACCTCCTCACAATGAGCGGTATCGAGGAGTACTGCCTTCTGAATCAGGCCTTTGATTCAACCACCTAAGGAGAGCCTCGAAAGATGGTCGTCGAGGCTCTTGGCTATAAGGCTATTGGCCATCACGACATGTCGACAACCTCGTGTGACAAGTCGAGATATTTTATTTGTTTCTCTTTCTCAGCTTTCATGAGGTTCTCGTCATGCGGGATGGTAACATCGACTATCATTACGCTGCACGCTGATCGGTCTACCACTACTATGTCAGGCTTATTGGCGACAATAGTCCTGTCAGTAATGATAGACCTATCCCAGTACAGCGTGACAGGGTCTTTCTCGAGAACTGGGTCGGGCACATACTTGTAGTATGGTACCTCAGATTCCACAAGTTTATATTTCAAGGCAAGTTGCTGGTAAATAATCCTAGTTGGTTGTGCCTGTGCAAGTACTCGCCGTTAGCCAGACGAGAACAACCAGAAATAATATGTCTGATGGTCTCACCCGGACGGTTGCTTGCCCGACACACGTCAACCGTCCCGTCCTTTATAATATATTACCGGTAGTTGTTCGTCAATATAACTTCGTCCATAATCGCACAGACAAAACCTTCAGTTTCCCTAAAGAGGTCGCCGAAACGGAACCAGGACACGGACGCTAGAAAATCTACATCGGGCCCATGAAGAGCACGGTAGAAGCGCCCGTGAGGCTCCTTGCTTCGCCATACTTCCTTGCATAAGTAGTAAGTACTACAGGTTTGCGCCAGTTCTCTTTAGCCATGGATAGCGGGGTGAGTTCCTTGTCCACTGCGACCACATCTCGGTGCATACCCATCTCGGCTTTTAAAAAATATTCTCTGAAACTGCCCATCTCGCGGTTGTGAAGGGTCTTCGCGTTTAAAAAGCCTCGACCCCCGCACTTCCGCGGGATGTACAGCCTCATCACCGATGATGCATCCGGTATGCGGTTAGCAGTTTACGAACTCTCCTATCCAGGGCATCGAGTTCGGTCTGAGTCCATTTGAGTACGCCGAAAGATTTCATTAAAACCGGCATGACCCAACCGTTGAAGGCCTGAGCCTTGTTCCCGCCTGAAAGAAGGCTATTTAATACCTTGTACAGGCGTCCAAAGAAGCACTCCCTAAACGATTGCTTCATGTCAGTTACGTTAATGCCTAACGCTTCCGACATACCCAAATACTTATAGTTTCCGGATGAGGAGATGGATCTCAGGTGTATGGAATCCGAGAGCTGAATTCCCTCGGATTCCATAATCTCCCCTCGCTTTACATACATGGCTGCACATTTGTCTACACCAAATTCCATCCTGATGGTGCTACTAAAAGTTTCAGTTACTTTCAGTAGCTCCATCATTTGCAATTTGTTGGGGGCAAAGAGTTTCAGATTATTCATGAAAAGAAGGTGAGATATGACCTGACCACCTCTCCTCAACCGGTAGCCTAGACCTGAATTCTCCAGCAATATGCTCAGAGGATTCACAGCTAGACAGAACCAAAGTGGGCTCAGACTGTCGCCCTGGAATATTATCCGTTTAATCCATACAGGCTCATCGTTCCCCTGGATCTGTCGACATCCTGGATATCGAAGGACCATCCTCTATTGCCCGTACACGACTTAAGGAAGGCGCGTAGTGTTGCATCTTTCTTGTACAACTCCAGCACCCTCATGAGCCATGTATGTGGCACCGAGTCGTAGGCCTTCTTATAATCTATCCAACATGTCGACAGATCCTTGCGGGATCGACGAACCTGTTGGCTAATGCCCATGTCGATGAGGAGTAGTTCCTTAGTGCCACGAGACCCATTCTTCTACATCCATTTTAAGAGGCAGACATAATGGAGTTTTTGTCAATGTGTGTATTAATTTTAGCTCTCAAAATGGATGTAAGAAGTTTATAGACCGTCAACAAACACGTGATCGGTCTATAATTCTTGGGTTCCGCGGGACTACCTGACTTATGGAGCAAGTGGGTAACGCCTGTTGTTAAAAACTGTGGTAAGGACCCAGACTCAAAGGATGACTGGAATTGGGACGCCAGGCATGTGTGTGAACTACCAAGCCATTTGAAACAGAAATTTGCAGTCCGTCCGGTCCCGGTGATTTCCAATTCGGTAACGGACGAACTGCTCTGGCTACATCTAGTGGTGTTATAAAAATTTGCTCCATTTCTGGGATAGGTTCACACACTCACTCGACATCACACATCCAGTCAGCCTCAGTATGACAGACGGGCACCGACCAGATGCTGCGCCAGAAAGAACTCGTGGCAACATCATCTGGGCGGCACACATCTGTCGTATTTTGCTCGGGTCGCTCCCAAACTCTGTATACCTCTCATCGCTCTGAAACATGCAATTTTGCGAGTACCGATCAACCCGCCGCTTATACCGTCGAATACGGTTTGCCCATGCATAAACTTTTTGCTTCAGGAAGTCGATGCGCTGTGTGACACGGGACATGAATTCTTGAGGACTGATTCCAGTCCCCGAGAATGCCTCACAAAGTGCATCACACGTGGTCGTGTATTGCCCTCCCTGAGGCAGTGTAGTTTGCCGATGAGTACCCTGGCCTACACGGGACACGAATTCTTGAGGACTGATCCCAGTCCCCGAGAATGCCTTACAAAGCAAATCACATGTGGTCGTGTATTGCCCTCCCTGAAGCAGTGTAGTTTGCCGATACGTACCCTGGCCCCGTCGATGCGGCGCTCGATCCTGCGCTGCCAGGCTGGTACGGCTGGTTTTGGTCGAGTAGCTACGTCACAATTTGGGAACTTGACATTAGCTAAACGACATGCCGCAATAGCCCCACAATAAAGGATCGAGTGTGTATCAACGAGGTTCTCCCTACTCTCGAATATATTCTTGAGATGCGAGTCCAAGGCACACACCAGCGCCCTATTTTTATTAAGCATGGGTTAACCGTGGTAATCTGGGTCTAAGTGCGGTATGAGTGGATCGATATTCGCGAAGCGCATCTTCCAGAGCGCTCCTCAATCGTTCGTTGCACTGGCTACTTACCATAGCAACCCTATCATCTTCCTCTACAACAGCTGAGTTGGACCGCGGCGGGGTTGCGTCTATAGCTCAGTATCTCTGAACGCAGCCTATCAAGTGCGGCGTCGTCCAACATGTGATTGCGTTGGATAACCCGCACCTGATCCGACAATCGTTGGGCCGAGACGTTGACGGTTGGCTCAAGTTCCTGGAACAGAGACAGCATCCTAACACGGTACGCAGTGAGGTTAGTTCCCCCCTCTGTAGACCCGTAGTATGCGCGCATGACATTCTCGTTTATTGATTGAGTCCATCTCATACTACACAACCACCGGCAGCGGGGACTGTTAAATTTATTAAAGGAAATACATTGATAAAAGAACACAGTATTTTTATATTAAGCAACAAAATCAAATCGTTCTTAATAAAACAGAATCCTAGCAACGATACATTTAAGCATATACATATTGGTCTGCCATAGACACTTCACATCCTCGGAAGTTTTTGAAGAATATTATGATAGATAATATATTCTTTAATCCTAATGCTGAACTTAAACTATGCAGCCTGGGGCCAAACAGTGGTTTGGTTAACATATCAGCCAACTGTTGCTCCGAAGGAACATGCGTTACGTCGATGTCTCCGTTGCTAACACATTCTCTTACAAAAAAATGTTTCAGCTTGATATGTTTGGTGCGCTTGTGATATTCATACTTTGGGTTGTGCGAAAGTTTTACAGCTGATTCATTGTCCAGGTTCAGTACTGGTTTTTCAGTTTTAATCAAGTTGTCAATAAGGCGATTAAACCATAAAATCTCTTGTGCAGATTCGCTTGCTGCTATAATCTCCGCTTCAGTCGAAGAGATGGAGACTGTCGTTTGCTTCTGGCTTCTCCAGCTTATAGCAGCTCCAGAGAATAAGCACACCATTCCAGATGTCGACCTTCCAGTAGTTTGGTCTCCTGCATGATCTGCGTCGCTGTAGCAGACTAAGCGTGGTGGCGACTTTTCCGTATAGGTTAGCCCATTCTTTTGGGTCCCTTTTAAGTACCGGAAGATGCGTTTTACCAGCATGATATCCTTCTCAGTAGGTGCTCCGAGGTTTCGAGATGCAACACCCAGAGCATATGAAATATCAGGCCTTGTGCCTACTGATAAATATGCCAAACATATACAGCTTGTCTATATGGGAAATTCGCGTTGACATCCTCCTCCTCTGCCATATCATTTTCTTTGATGATAGGCATTGGTGCTGGTTTGCAATTGGAAATTCTATATTTTTCTAACACTTTCTTCGTGTAGGCTTTTTGACATAGTGTAATGGTCTTGTCCTTACGGACATTCATTTCCATTCCAAGGAAGTATGACGTAGGTTTCGTAGTTATCTTAAACTTTGTTTTCAGTTCCTTGATAAATTCGTCTCCTGCTCTGGTAGTATTATATGCTACAAGTCCGTCGTCAACATAAAGACTAATAAAGACTTTAGATTGTCCTCTGATTCGAACTAAGCATGGATCCGCTTCCACCTGTTGGAAATCAGATTTTTTTAAGAATTCGGCAATGCAAGTGTTGCAGCAGCGCGGTGTTTGTTTTAGACCATAGAGGCTGCGTTTCAGCGTGCAGACCCGTTTGGTGCCATCCTGATATCCATCTGGCTGTTTCATGTAAATGTCTTCCTTTACTTTGTGAGTCTTACGTTTGAAGATATTACCACTACGTTTTCAAATTTTACAGGATATATATAGGGCTTCTTCCTGAAAAGAGGATTCAGGTTCGTCGTTATTAGTCATGTTTGGGCTATGACATGCTTCACATTCTTCTATTATTTTAGTTTGAAGCTCTTCTGGCTTCGGAAGAGTGTCTCGCGATTCTATAGCGACGACTCTGAAGTTCTCGAATTCATTTGAGAGACTGTACAACATCATGATTGTTAACATGTCCTCATTAATCTACGTCCATGTCTGCCAATTTGTCAACTATATCCATAAACTTGTTTAGATGAGTTTTTACATCGTGTCCTTCTAATTTTGTTAGGATCAGTTGCTTTAATAAGTAGTAATAAGGATGCCTTTCGCGCAGGTCCCTTACTGGCGTACGTTTCTTTAAATTTTTCCCATAATGCTTTAGCAGTAGCGCATTTTTTAATTTGTTTAAGCTCAGAAGGAGCGATTATAAGTATGAGTTCAGATCTCGCCTGTCTATCGCCTTCTTTACCATCCACTGCAATATCAGTCTCGATATATTTCCATAATTTGTGTCGTACGAGTACAACTTCAGCCTGTATCACCCAAGTGTCGTAGTTTTCTCTAATATTATATTCAGAGGGTCAATTGTCGTACTCGACATTTCGGGAAGGTACTTAAAATTTATTAATACGTACACGCTCTGCTACCATATTAATTATTTTTTATTAAAGGAAATACATTGATAAAAGAACATAGTATTTTATATTAAGAAACAAAATCAAATCGTTCTAAATAAAACAGAATCCTAGCAACGAAACATTTAAGCATAGACATATTAGTCTGCCATAGACACTTCACAGGGACCCGACTCGGGGCCGGATGGCCCCTAAGTCCCAAGCTCCTCGGTGGCCGGCCTCTCCCCTGCCGACGTATAGGTGTGGCGACGTTGGCGGAGAGAAACACTCGTCGCTCGAGCTCGACGCAACTGCCACTGCCGGTGTCACAGCACTCACGACGGGGCTGGATTCCGGCGGCGGCGAGGCGGAGCTGAGCGACGGGTCCGGAGGCGGTAGGCGTGCGCGTCTTGCTGATGCTCTGGTCAACATGTTAAATCTTCATTGCTTTTTATTTTCCAAATTTCTTTTGACATGCCTGACACATTATGTCAGATCAAATGTGTGGTTTTTTCATACGTATTCTATTTGTTGTATTTTTCATTTTGGTGTATATTCTTGGATTTTGGTAATAAAACTGCTATTTTAAAACTGTGATATATTGTATTACTATTGAAATTTAAGAAAATTTCTTAAATCGGTTCTGAAGACGTTTATTTGACATTTTATGGTTTTGTCCTGTGCGAAACTAATAAATACTTTTACTTTACTTTTTTTTTTTTTTTTTCAAAAGATTCAGAAATATAAAGCGACTTCAAATATAAAGAGACTCGTTGCCTCGTTTATTTAGAAGGTTATTATAGGATAAGTCTTTATTAATTTCTCTATCTTTCTTTTCTTCGGTGAGTTAATCCAAAACTCGGTCCGTGTTCGTAATCGAACTGCGATTTGGATTAATTATTTTCGACGAATTGATGGTCGCACGAGGACGTCGACATCTCAGACTGGATTGGACTGGATGTTCCTCCATGTCGAATATGCTGTCCTGCGACAGATTGGTCAGGGTCGGGGCGAAGCATAAATGGGTTCTCATGAACTCCATTTGCTCCTCCTACAGCCAGAATTTATAATTTTTGGCCCCTAGCTTGTTGTACATTTTTGCGACCTTATGATTGCGTGACGGTTGACAGGGGAGAATGGAAGAAAAAAACGACCCAACCCTCAATAAAATGGGACAAGCGCAATAAAATGATGATGATGTATCTTGTGAACCCATCCCTCAAATATTTCCATTTGGCCTTGACAGATTCGGGTAAAAAATATTTAGAAATAAATCTTATTATTATTGCTTTCAACAAACATCTTTGCTTTTCTGAACTAGTGCGGAATAGTCTATTTAGGAAACGTAGGGTCATGGTTTTAACAGGCTATGTATGTGTCTATGTTCATCTGTTCCTAATTGACTCCAAAATTACACGTTGTATCCTGACAAACGGAGTCTCGTTAGTAGCGCCTTGTCATTCCGCGTGTCAAAGACTATATGGCGTGGCGATTTCTAGACGATGGTAGGTTTCGTGTTTCGTTTCCTAATAAAAGTCTTCCATTCTCACATCTCATAAAACAAGGGTTTATCCATGGCTTTACGTTGTATTTCGAGCGCGGGTACTCTTGATTAAAGGTGTATTAGACTAATTAAGTATTTACTGCAGAACTGATTATATTGTTAAAACATTCTAACGCTTCATTTACGTCACTCTTGCTAGTAACGTTGGTCCAATCCACCTTTTGTAAATCAGCAGACACAGCTTCATAATTTGTTTTAATAGTAATCCTTTTCTTTTTAATTGGTTTTTTATTTGATGTATTAAGAACAACCATAGCAACGACATGATCTGTTACCGCATATTTAGCAACCACCAGAAATTCCGTGCTTCTTACAAACATATGGTGCAAACAACAATGCCCCTTATAGGTTGTGAAAAGGCTGGAAGTAAGCCACGTTGCGCCATAAAATGTGGATAAGTTACGTTATCATCAGCGTTTAAATTAAGTAAGTCTATATTTAGAACTCCAAATAGTACCAGTCCTGAATTATGTTTAAGTTTCTTCAAATTAGAATCAGGTCATCACTAGGTGGACCAGTGGGAGGCCTTCCAACGCAACGTCTTCCAGTTCGCGGTCGCCACTCCAGAGTAAAGGTTGCAAGGATCCGCTGGATGCAAGATGCACGGGACCGGTCAATGGGGAGGCCTATGTCCGGCAGTGGACGTTTTTCGGCTGAAAAGATGATGATGATGATGATGAAATTAGAATCGAGAGGTACTAAAAATTTATCCAAATTAGCAATATAAGGGGATTGATAAATTCCAAAAAATTGCATGCTTGTCATTTATGATACCGACGCTGTGATAGGTACAGTCCCTTATATAATTATTATTGTTACTCCACTTGCCCTATTTTTTAGAGTTAAAAGAGTTGTAACCGTCTATTTGTCTGACAGCAGAGCTCTCATGCAGCCATCACTCAGTGAGTACAATAACATCGTAAACAATATTTAAACGAATCAGTACAATTAAAAACTTATCGAGGTTACATTTTGCACTTCTAATGTTGAAATGTAAGCAATTTAAAGTTGTAATCGTAGTTAAGATGTGTTCCACATAATTCAAGATTAACTTATAAGTGACAATCAATACTGAGGGTTTTATCACTGCTTTCTAAAACTTCTAAGTTATCCAAATCCACGATATAGAAATTAACTTAAATTGGGTTATAAAATGGCTTCTTGTTTTGTGTTAAAGTTCCTTACTCTAGAAATGTGTTCAGTAATGGATGAGCTAATGAGTTTCAAGGCAAGAATTTTTTGTGTAGTAACTTTTTACACTGGCTGGATATTTAGTCTCCGTGGTTATGTTCTTTATATATTTTTATACAAATCTTATACATTTTTTAATTTTTTAAATCTTCTTTTATTATTATTATTATAAGCCTATATCGTCACACTGCAGGACAAAGGCCTCCCTTCCCTCCTTCTACATTATTGTTATGTTATTAAGGTTATGTTCTTTAGTTTCTAAAAATACATTGTTTACATTCTATTTTTTGGACGGTACATTTAGATACGGACAACCTTCTAAGCTCTTTTTGTATGTGCTGGAGTCATGCCCAACCAATTGAACTGAAATTTTGCATACACGTTTAGGTTGGATGACAATTTATGGCTAGCTAAGTGACTTCATTCTAAACCCAATGCGGCGGACTGCGAAAGTTGGCGGACTAGTTCTTTTTTATGCACCCCCTTGAACCCCCCTGAGAAGGTCTATTCGGTATTTGCCGAGTTTCGCTCTTTGCCGATCTTTTTCCTTTTCATTTGCCGACTTTTTCTGCAGTGCATATTTTTGCTGGCTGGGACGTGAGGTTCTCTCCCTGTCACGTCCCGCCACCTCCTTCACTAGCATGACTGCTTCGCAGAAGGAGGTGACGGCTTCCCATTCCCTCTCGCTCCGGACTATGGCTTGGACCAGGGCCGGACGCGAGAGATCGCCGCCGCCAATCGTCGCTAAGAGGACACGGCGGTGCTCCGCCCAAGCGGGGCAGACCTCCACGGTGTGCGCCACCGCGTCCTCCGCACGATCCTCGCAGTGGAAACACCCGGGCGATTCCTCCCGCCCGATTCGGTGCAGGAACCTTCCGAAACAACCGTGTCCGGTAAGGACCTGCGTCAGGCGGTAGGAGAGGGCGCCGTGGCGCCTCTCTAGCCACTCCTCACAGAGGGGACTTATCGCCACTATGGTGGCGTGCCCTGCACGGGGTTGCGACAGTCGCTCTCTCCATGTCGCCATGAGATCACGCCGGAGGTCTGTCCGCTGAGCGGCAATTTGACGCGGCAGTGGAGTTTCCACCAGACGCAGTGCCTCCGCGCGCCATTCGTGCAGGCGCGCGAGGACTATCGCCTCCAGATCCCATGGCGGCAATACGGCAAGGAGGCTAGCCGCCTCACCGGAGATCGTGCGGTACCCCCGGATTAGGCTATCACCTTTTGGGGCGCGTTCAGGTAGTGGGCGGCTTGCTGCCTCAAAGAACGCACCCACACACAAGAGCCGCTTGAAAGCAGCCCCTGTCCTTTCCAGTTTGGGAGCCAAACGTCGGAAGTGCTCCACGAAGTTTCACCGGCTGTCGAGGACGAGTCCTAGGTACTTCAACGTCGACCCGACGCCGATGGAAACCCCACCCGCCGTCAGTAGGGATCCCGACGGTGGCGCATTCCGAGGCCCATGAAAACACATGGCCTCGGACTTGTGCAATGCCACCTCGAGACCCAATTGCCGGATCCTCTCCACGACTATCGCAACCCCGCGTGTCATGTTTTCGGCCGCCGCTCGTGCGACCTCCCTTGTGCCAGTAACAGCGTGTCGTCAGCGTAGCAAACTACGCTGACGCCGGTAGGGAGGTCGGCGCGCAGCACTCAGTCGTAACCGATGTTCCACAAGGCCGGCCCCAGAATCGATCCCTGTGGAACACCGCACGACATCTCTCGCCGGTTCCATTCTCCGTTCCGACCGGGGTAGATGATGGCCCTATCCGTCAGGTAGTCCCCGACCACACGAGGAAGGTAGGTCGGCACCCGGTGATACCGGAGTGCCTCCCTAATGCAGCTCCAGGGCATGGAGTTGAAGGCGTTGGCGATGTCAAGAGACACCGCCAAGACGACCTCGCCCCGGGACACCGCGTCCTCCGTCGTGAGGGCTCTCACGCGCATGATGGCGACCACCGTCGAGCGCCCCTTGCGGAAACCAAACTGGTGTTCCGCATGATCCGGCCCCATCCCCGCAAGGTGCCCGGCGAGGCGGTTAGCAATGACTCTTTCAAAGAGCTTGCCCACGTCTTCGAGCAACACGATGGGCCGGTATGCGGACGGAGAGTCCGCAGGGCGCCCTGGTTTCCGGATGAGGACCAGCTTTCCCGTCTTCCAACGAAGCGGGAACTGGCCTCTCTCCAAGCATGCGCTTAGGAGCCCTTCCAGTCGGCTTTGCCAGGCAAACCATCGGGTCCCGGGGTGGTATTTCTGGCTTTCAGCCTGCGTACCGCCACTCTCAGGTCTACCCCAGTCACCTCCGGAACGTCGTCGTCGTCATCGGTGTGGTCCGCTTCCGGCACCGCACGCGGTGGCGGAGCCATAGGCGGGGGAGGATGCTTCCGTCGCGAAGGGAACAGAGCGCTCACCACGTCCTCCACGAGCTCAGTCCTCTCAGCGGGGGGGGCCGGGTGCGGAGTTTGTCCCGCACCATCTTGTAAGGGCGCCCCCACGGACCTCCGTTACCTCCGTTCAGAGACTCCAGCATCTCCTCGCGGGCCAGATGTTTGGCCCGCCGGACAGCCTCTTGGAGGGCGGCCTTCGCCGCTCTGTACCCCTCCGCCAGCTCTGCCTCGCGCAGAGACGTCAGCTCTCGCGACCACCAGTACACCTGACGCCGGGCGCTTCCTGGCCGATCTCGGGGCATTGCCACGTCGCAAATCTCGGACATGGCCTCCTGGAACCAACCCGCCTCGTTATTGATGTCGGCAGGCCTGACCGGTGATGACACCCAGGATTGCACGATCGAGGCTTCCAGGAGGAGCTCCCGGTCCAGCTGCTTCAGCGCCCATCGCGAACCACTCGGGGCCTGTAGCACCGGCGCGCTTGAGGTCTGGGTGGAGACGTCGAACCGGATGTACCGGTGGTCGGAATAGGTCTGCACCCCCTCCATGAACCCCAAGCCAAGTTCTTGGCATTGAAGTCCCCGAGCACAAGCACGGGGAGGGAATGGCTTCCGATGACGACACTCAACTCCGTGAGGGAGTTGTGGAACTCGGCGAGAGTTCGGCTCGGGGAGAAGTAAACTCCCACTACAACGATCTCCCCGAACCGTGCTGCTACGCACCCTTGACCCTTCCTGACACTCTCAAGGGTCGGGGTACCGGCGGCGGCCGACGCAATTATGGTCACTGAGCCGCTAAGGTCCTCCACCCAGTCATCCCTGGGCGGGACAAAGTACGGCTTAGCGACCACGGCGATGTTATCGACCACTGCGCCATGCTCTGGAGCAACAGATCCTGAGCGCAGGCGCAGTGGTTGATGTTCGCCTGGAGAAGGCGTAACGAGGCCGTTATTGGCACTCCAATTCAGTTCCCTCCCCTGCGAGGGCCTCGCTGCGGGAGTTGCAGCAGTAGCGGCAGTGGTGGCAACAGTGGCGGCGGCTGCGGTGGTGGCGACGGTGGGGGTTTTGGCGGTGGTGGCGGTGGAGGTCCTTGTCTTGCCCCTGACCTTGGCGGGTGTACCGCAGGCTTTGCTCCCTGCCCAGTGATCGACCGGCTTGCCAGCTGCCGCACATGCGGCGCAGTGCGGTGCGGCGGAGCAAGCCACGGCCATGTGACCGGGCTGGCCACAGCGGAAGCACAGGCCGCTGCGGTCCACCTCCGAGGTGCACCGGACCGACACGTGGTGCCCCACATGGCAGCGGAAGCACCTCAGAGGTCTGGGTTCCAGCAGCTTCACCTGTGCCGAAACCCAGCCCACCAAGAGCCTTCGGCCCTCCGCAATGGCTTTCGCCGGCGTCACAGGGCAGCTTACCGTTATGGTTCGCATGCCCGATAGGTCCGGACGTAAGGTGCCTGCCTTGACCTGCTCGGCAGGGCACCCACCGGTCCTGGCGACGGCGGACACCACTTCCTCCTCGGTCACCGAGTCGTCCAGACCCAGGATGCGCAGGTTTGCGCATTTGACGGGCCTGGACACTGGGGCCTCGTCCGCATTTAGGGACGCTCTAAGCTTTTCAGCCAGGGCGTCAGCGGACGAACCACGGGTTTCGCCGGGGATCTCCAGCACTCGAGCCCCTGTTGCGGTGACTCTAAGCCGGAGGCCCCCGGCGATCCCGAGCTCTCCGAGATCTACCGTCGCCTTCGCCTTAGCGAGCACGTCGCGGTAGGTCACGCCCCCCTTTTCCGCTTCCGGCTATAGTGTAATCACTACAGCTGCGGTCTTCGGGGCGCTGAGCCTAACCGCGACGCCCCGCTCCTTTTGCCGGCGCTTCCGCTTCCGCTTCCTGACCTTTTTAGCCGCCCTTCGCTCCCTCGTTTTTTCTCCGGCCACCTGCCACCCGGTCTCGGCCGCGGAAGGGCTTCCAACTTTTGTTTAATTTAAAATGTGCTTGTTTTACGCTTTTCAGTTTTTTCAGTCGGGTTTTTTAGTTTTTCAATTACTTTTTTTATTTCCAGCTTTTTAGTTTAGTAACTAGAAAGGTTTTAAACTGTTTTTATTATACGGGGCGTGCAACGACTATGCCACACGGAAGGAAAAATATTGTTTATTTTAGGAGACTTGATTTACTTATCTTTGCATGGTGAATGTCTGAAATAATAGGTACGTCTTAGTTCAGTTTGTCTAAAATTCATTTTCCTGAAAATCTCGGTGACCTCAGTGAACAACAAGGAGAGCGTTTTCACCAGGATATTGGCACCATGGAGGAAAGGTATCAGGGATATTGGAACGTAAATATGATGGCTGATTATGCTATTGTTGGAGCATTCAAAATATTAATTAAACACACCTCAGGCGAGAAAATCATATAAAAGAAAATTTCATTCCGAATAAACATATTTAATAAATTTTTATACTTTAAACTATGTGCATTTTTAGTGGTAAATCCACTCACTTCATAGCCGCTAAACTAGAGCTGCTAGATAAAAACGGCATATGTTTTTGAAATCAGTGTGGGAAAACTATTCAGATTCATGAAAAAAAATTCATGCATTAGACATACTATTTTCCTTTGTTATCATTTCAATATAATAGGATTTGCAGTCATTTTTTAGTAGGTCATGTGCGAGCGGAGATAGTCGCAGTATCTGAATTAGGGCACCTCGACCGGATTAAGTGAGAAGTGCCGCGGCAGCGACCGGCAAGTCCTACATCCAAGTTGGTTGTATCGAATCGTAAGTGACAATCGTATTCTCAAGTAGCTGTGAAAAATCTTCATTTTTAGACAAGGGGTTGCAGCTAAACATAAAGAAAAATGACAGCTGACTAGGCATTCTAGGGACCACACTTAGAGCTCGCGTACATTCGTAAAATACTCTCAAAAGATAGGTCTCGGTCAAATTAAGATAAAAGGTAATCACAGCATATTTTTTTAATATTGCATTGGCTAGAGCAACATCAGAAATAACGCTGTCATCTTATTTTTTCCATACATTTCACGAATGTTTAGCAACAACGCTCTCCTGTCAACTTCAATGGAGCGTGAAAAGATTCATAGAACACTGTAGAATAGACAACTACGTCAGTAGTAATGTCATTTAAAAATATTTAATTATTATACAATCCAATATACCTTATACTTTACAAGTACGTAGAATTTAGGCCTGTCTAGGCATTCAGGCTGCGGAGCCCGCACTTACACAACCCATCATAGTGTCTTATGATTTTGGTCGACTTATTCTTTTATGGCATTACACTAATCATCGGAATGAAATACATGCAAGCTTACAATTGCGAAAAATCAAACAATGAAGCTGCCCGAGTTTGTCCAAGACGGACGTACTCGACCGCGTTCATTTACACTTGGTCGTTTGACGAATTCCATAAGCAATCGAAATCGGCCGAACGACCATGTCTAATTGTGCCATGGACTAGGTAAAAATGAAACAATACTACGAGATTGAAGAAAACATTTATTTTAAGCAACCAAGCTAGCAGCAACTGTAATCTGCGACATTGTTTTACCCTCTATCATCTCTGTACACCTTGACTGTTCATTTCTCCTGTTGTAATACTTCACCACTCAAGAAATAAGACTAGTAAACAAATACAATGCACAACTATTCACAACAAAACCACACAATAAAGATTTTATTTAATAAAGACAGAAGAGACAATATTTATGACAATTATGACATTTGTTGTTTTGGTAGACGACATAGCTTTGAATGTTGCCATTTAAGCTAAATTCTCCTAAAAACGTTACGTTCATACTTTACGTTTTATAACATCAGTCACTTTTTAATCATTTATTTAATAACATGATTATTTAGTCACATAAAACATGTGGCGAATCGAATAAAAGGCGTGCTTAAAACTAAATCACTCTTGTATTTCCAAAGATAGGGGAAGTCTTACCCAAAATGGCTTAGATTTGATGGGACTGAATAGATGAGCTATCGCAGTAATGCAATCTTGTAATACTAGGTAGCAAACGTCTCATTAGACTCACTATTACTACAACCAATTATAGAAATATAAATTCCATATTCTGTTGAATATGGTAACTCATTTGCTTACGTCACTGTTTCTACGTTTCGATATTCCAAATGATTGCGTTTAGATAATATTTCTTAATTATTTTTTTACTTTGCGCAGCTTAGTAAAAAAAAGACGTAACATGGAAAGAAAAGCCCCGTTATTGCTTCATGTAATGTACATACTTTCATTTATGAACGCTTCTGAAATTAAGAGAGCCCTACAAAGACGACCTTCACACCCAACTTCAGCCATATAACATACTAGCTGATCCGCGCAACTTCGTCTGCATCACATATCTTATGCGAGGATCTTCAGTAGGACACGGTGGAGCACACCGTGGAGGTCTGCCCCGCTTGGGCGGAGCACCGCCGTGTCCTCGTAGCGGCGATTGGCGGCGGCGATCTCTTGCGTACGGCCCTGGTCCAAGCCATGGTCCGGAGCGAGAGGGAATGGGAAGCCGTCACCTCCTTCTGCGAAGCAGTCATGCTAGTGAAGGAGGAGGCGGGATGTGAGAGAGAAAGTCACACGTCCCAGCCGCCGCGGGAGACGCCCTGGGCGTCGGGGGTCACGTGGTGGCTCCCGGCCACCGTAGGCGCGGGCCTGTGGACGGCGAGTTATGGGCTAGCTCGCCGTCCGGCCGTCCATGACGACAGGCCGTGTCGACGGCGCGTTCGTGTTCCTCGCGCGCCTCAAAGCGATGTCAGCAAACAAGTAGGGGTCCGCATGGGCTGATGCCTGCTAGGGCTGCGGGACTGTTCGAAAGAGATACCGTGGCCCTGGAACACAAAGGGCAAAGAAGGAACATGGATGGCTTTTAGTCAGTACAAGTCTGACACTCCCTTCCGCTCCGCCCAGAGTGGGGGGGGGGGGTCATTTGATGATTTGAAATAACAATATAGCTGCTGTAAACTGTTAAAGACCTCTTGCACAACTGCCTTCCGTTTCCATCGTTAGACCGTCGATGACGGTCATTATCCAGGCAGGTCTAAAGTTCTCACCAAGGTGCATGAAATAACAATATAGCTGCTGTAAACTGTTAAAGACCTCTTGCAGAACTGCTTTCCGTTTCCATCGTTAGACCGTCGATGACGGTCATTATCCAGGCAGGTCTAAAGTTCTCACCAAGGTGCATGAAATAACAATATAGCTGCTGTAAACTGTTAAAGACCTCTTGCAGAACTGCCTTCCGTTTCCATCGTTAGACCGTCGATGACGGTCATTATCCAGGCAGGTCTAAAGTTCTCACCAAGGTGCATGAAATAACAATATAGCTGCTGTAAACTGTTGAGGACCTCTTGCACAACTGCCTTCCGTTTCCATCGTTAGACCGTCGATGACGGTCATTATCCAGGCAGGTCTAAAGTTCTCACCAAGGTGCATGAAATAACAATATAGCTGCTGTAAACTGTTAAAGACCTCTTGCACAACTGCCTTCCGTTTCCATCGTTAGACCGTCGATGACGGTAATTATCCAGGCAGGTCTAAAGTTCTCACCAAGGTGCATGAAATAACAATATAGCTGCTGTAAACTGTTAAAGACCTCTTGCAGAACTGCTTTCCGTTTCCATCGTTAGACCGTCGATGACGGTCATTATCCAGGCAGGTCTAAAGTTCTCACCAAGGTGCATGAAATAACAATATAGCTGCTGTAAACTGTTAAAGACCTCTTGCACAACTGCCTTCCGTTTCCATCGTTAGACCGTCGATGACGGTCATTATCCAGGCAGGTCTAAAGTTCTCACCAAGGTGCATGAAATAACAATATAGCTGCTGTAAACTGTTAAAGACCTCTTGCAGAACTGCTTTCCGTTTCCATCGTTAGACCGTCGATGACGGTCATTATCCAGGCAGGTCTAAAGTTCTCACCAAAGTGCATGAAATAACAATATAGCTGCTGTAAACTGTTAAAGACCTCTTGCACAACTGCCTTCCGTTTCCATCGTTAGACCGTCGATGACGGTCATTATCCAGGCAGGTCTAAAGTTCTCACCAAGGTGCATGAAATAACAATATAGCTGCTGTAAACTGTTAAAGACCTCTTGCAGAACTGCTTTCCGTTTCCATCGTTAGACCGTCGATGACGGTCATTATCCAGGCAGGTCTAAAGTTCTCACCAAGGTGCATGAAATAACAATATAGCTGCTGTAAACTGTTAAAGACCTCTTGCACAACTGCCTTCCGTTTCCATCGTTAGACCGTCGATGACGGTCATTATCCAGGCAGGTCTAAAGTTCTCACCAAGGTGCATGAAATAACAATATAGCTGCTGTAAACTGTTGAGGACCTCTTGCACAACTGCCTTCCGTTTCCATCGTTAGACCGTCGATGACGGTCATTATCCAGGCAGGTCTAAAGTTCTCACCAAGGTGCATGAAATAACAATATAGCTGCTGTAAACTGTTAAAGACCTCTTGCACAACTGCCTTCCGTTTCCATCGTTAGATCGTCGATGACGGTCATTATCCAGGCAGGTCTAAAGTTCTCACCAAGGTGCATGAAATAACAATATAGCTGCTGTAAACTGTTAAAGACCTCTTGCACAACTGCCTTCCGTTTCCATCGTTAGACCGTCGATGACGGTCATTATCCAGGCAGGTCTAAAGTTCTCACCAAGGTGCATGAAATAACAATATAGCTGCTGTAAACTGTTGAGGACCTCTTGCACAACTGCCTTCCGTTTCCATCGTTAGACCGTTGATGACAGTCATACTGTATAGTAACAAGTCATACTGTAAGAAGCACCAAAAATTACAACATGTTTTTTGGTACACAGAGTTAACAAATAAAATGGTGTACAGATTGCTAGGAAAAACAATGAGTTACTATTGGGAAAGTTATTTTAATTTGGGCCTATATATTATGCGTCTAAGAATATTTTCAACAAAAAGAGGCGTTTAGAGTGCTCTTTTAGCTCTTTTGTTTGGCCCTGAAATTTAGTTAATACATTGACTTGTATATTAACAAGGTGTTATGTACTCCCAATTTTGTAATTCTATTAACTGGCTGTAGTACATTGAGTATTGGGTACTGCATAGGTGTAATATCTTTTACCGCAGTCGAAGAGCCTTTGTTAAAGGTGGAATCATCATCTGCCTATCCGGCGGCTTCCAGCCTAACCGGATGCAGCTGAATACCAGTATTTTATATAGAGCACCTGCCTATCTGACCTCCACAACCCAGTTAGTCCTGGGTAATACGATACCCCTAGGTAAGACTGGCTGGTTGTCAGACTTTTTGGGTCACTGACTACCCAACGACTGTCAAAGATCTACAAATGACAGCCAGGACCATCGGCTTAACATGTTTTTCGAGGCACTCGAGGTGGACTAAATAGTCTTATTATAAGAAAAAAAACACTAGTGAAGTGAAAATGAGTTTTACTATCGGGAGTCGGAATTTGTTTGTTTCACTAAATTTTTTGCCACCGGTTTCCGAAAGTAAAGGTCTGTTTCGGTTTTTTGGAAAATCGAAAAGTATTACCATTTTACCCTTTTTAGTTGAGATATCCTACACAAATTCTTTTCATACATAATTTTACTTTATAACTAGAAGTTATTATGATATCATCATTTCATCAACATATACAAAGAAGAAAAAATACGTATAGAAGATAACACATAAACTAACCAAGTTAATAAAATTTATATGGAACCACTGCGCAAGCTTTCTCTACTAATTGAAAAAAAGAATTGCGAAAATCGGACTAGTAATCACAGAGAAATCGGTGAACATAAATGAATAAAAAAAATTGCTGGTGGAATACATAACCTCGTCCTTTTTTAAAAGTGAATTAATAATACCATTTCCATTTTTATCCACCTGGCCGTCCTTCTGTACCGTTTGACCTTGACCGCGTTATTTGTCACTTGTATTGACAACTCGTGAAACACACTTACCTTGAAAATGTGTTCATAATTCGTATCGATTGGAAACAGTCCCCTTTCAACAGCATGGGCATCAATTATTCAAATCAACATTACTCAGTTCGCGTTAACGATTTGTTTGTCTGATGAGTTATTGTGACAAATTTAGTCATAAATTCAATCTTGTTGGAAACTGTTCAGCAATAGATGCATGAGGATGCAGATTTAGAGGGAAGATAAGCAGGTACCTTGGTAAAAAGTATGTATTTTGCAATTTTTTCCAGAACAATGTCATCATCCGCTTAAAAGATTAATTTAATTTACGCCTTTACATCTTGTGAACTTGTAGATGAAGGACAATAATTGATATTTTAAGGGGCTTTTATTCAGAAATTTCCAAAAATTCAGATACGTGAGGCTGATCTTTCGAAAACGGGCAGGATGTTGATTATTCTGTCTCTTATAGTGCCGTGATGTAAATTTCTCTTCTATCTTAGATCGCCGTCTTGTGATTTAGAACTAAGACATACCGTTCTAATCGAGAAGACGGCGATTCGCGGGATTCGCAAATAGCGTTAAAAAGTTTCAAGTTTGATTTGGTAATAAAAACCATTTTTAATTGTCATTGCCAAGTAATTTTAAATAAGTGTCGCTTGAGACATTCAGTTGAAATTCGCTTTGTCAAGTAACAACCGATTTAAGACAGTAATCATCTAATAGGTATTATTATGTATGGGTAGGGACACAAGAGCGCTGCGACGGTGGTGGCGGCGGCAGCTCGTACTACGAGAGGGCGGCGTGGTGGCGGCATCGATCCGCCCCGCCCGGCTGCCTCCTGGGCGCACTTCACTCCAATACTTCCATACCTTGCTCACTTCACGACATCCACCTTATGTATGAAACGTAGTATCTATACGCTTTATTGTTTAGCCACCCCCATTAACAAAACCTGATATCTACCGCTTGGCGGCATAAAGGTCACTAGTCGAAGAGCGCAGGGGACGTTGGATTTAGGCCATGGTATAGTTGACCTCTATTTGACGTTTTCTTCATCATCCCGAATTATTAATCTTAGTGTTACATACGGGTCAATCCTCAAGAAACGCGGTACGATACATTTTGAGATAAGTGAGAACTGTGGACGTTTGTTGTGATCGACTGGTTGGTTGCGGTAAATTTAAAATCACTTCTGTATTATTTATTAATATTATTAACGCGTTACGACGTTCTTACATCAATTTGTCGTACAAACTAACAGAGCGCGGACTTATAGTTCAGTGTAAAAAGTGGAATGATATATATTAGTGAAAAACATATCAGAAATATATAAAAATTCTTAGTGACTTAGAGCTAAAACGTTTGTGTGTTATTGTTATTTATTTAATAGACGGAATAAAGCTTCACCACGTTCCGTCACAGCAAATTACGTTATTCAAACCATTTGCCTTCGCGAGGTTCGCCATTAAATATCCGAGGACAATCAGTAAAAGCGGCGTCATTGAGTCGCATCGAAGCTTCGCCGAGGCTGGCAGCAGCCCCGGAGTGCGTCCGCAGCGCGGGCGGCGCAGTCGGCGGCGCCGCCGCTGGCGTCCGCCCTGGCTACGGGTATGAAGCGCTCTCGGCGGCGAGCGACGGTAGTGAAGGGGATCCCGACGAAGCACCCGAGTACGCCGCTTTTGAAATGGAGCTCTCAGGAGGTGGCGAATCCGTGGAAGGGCCTTCTTCACGCGGCTCAACTAAAGTCAATTTTCCACCTGAAGTCGAGTTAGAGCGGCGGCCTACAGTCTCCGCAGTGGCCACCGCGGCCTACCATAAGGGCCGCGGAAGATCCATGAGTGCCTGGAGCGATATTAGCCGATCCAGTATACGCTTCGAAGAAAGGTCAGTCTTAACAATATTTAGTTTGTTGCAAAATATTATAATGTGTTGTACAGGTAAATTGTGGAATAGGTAAAGGTAATCGCTATCAGTTTTACAGTCAGAGTCTTAAATCAGCAGTAGTTGATTAGTCTATTATCTATCAATAATATATCATGCGACAGAGGAAAAGTGCGGAAATTCTGTAGTGCTTTACAGGAACCACAAATTCATGCTAGTAGCAAAGTCTTCTGGAAGGGAGGATATTATCATTAAACCATCGGGAACAGGGAACTCTACATCCACTCACCATTTTTTACATTTAAAACCACATCAACGAGCACCCTTAGCATCATTCTTGACGCATTCTGACGTCGGGCTCATTTTGACATGCGCGAAGCACGGACGACTTACTGCAATTTTAGATCGAAAAGGGCTTTTGTGCGACGTGACTGAATTTCGAATTTGATGCTACTTCTTTGGCTTACAAATTTTAGTTGATTTAAATACATGAATATTTGTTCCTGACAATAAAATATCTGATCGTATCGTGATCGTACTTACCTACTGAAACAAAAACAAAATCTTTAAAAGATCTTTATTGATAGATTGGAACAGAGTAGAATATTCTTTAGTATATACCTACACCATACAAGTAACATTCATAAAAATGTACATTTATCATAGATGTTTATCTGATAATGTTCTGTCTACGCCATCGTAAAGATACTTCATTGTGGTCCATATTCATAGTAAAGTGTAACCTTATAATAATGTTACGTTTAAGAATGTCTCAGTAAAGCCCCACTGCAGTTATTTTAGGTTTTTTGTTTTCGCTTAATTAAAGGGTAATTAGTAATTGGGTGCATTCCTTGAAATGGGTACTAGACCTAATTTGCAACATTTTTAACCCCGATAACTTATGGTACAAAATACCAGGTACTTTATTAGTTTTTCGAGATTATGATTGAGGAGGGTTACAATCAGCCGGTGGTTACTATTTATATTTTGATAAGCGATAGCAGTGGTGTAGCTTGTTTGGTGCTAGGAGTTAGGGTAGTAGTAAGGTACTAGTTAGGTGAGGAGCTGGGTTCTGGCACGTTGGAGTTAGGATCCAGCCCAAGATCAGCCAAAGTTACGGGTTCACACTTTCCCGAGACATTGTAGACTCTAGGTGAGCTAGAACATTTAATAGGATGGTGGCTAATGCCAGGAGCGAGAGGACCAGATACGGTCAGTGGATACGAAACGGGGCACTATGAAAAATTCGAAGTAGTCCTATTTCTCTCTGCAGGGTTTAAAGTAACCTAACCTAACCTAACGTCGGGGTGCCCTAAGTCCCGAGCTCACTACGCTCGCTCTTGTATCTAACACTTTATTGCCTAAAATATTCTATCTGTTTTCCTCAATGCCCCGTTACGTACACTCCAACCCCAGATACTGGGGTTTGCCTGCATTGGACTGATAACACAAAAGAAAAGAAATAATATGCGAATCGCTAGATAAGTGTATTACTTTTTCTTTATAGGTAAGTATGAGATAAACACTACTTGATTTACAAAACTCTAAAATTTTCAGTGGCTTCTTTTTTTTTCACGACAGTGTATTAAACGATTCTCGAATTGATATAAGAAAAATGAAAATTTCTGCTAATGGCCGCCTGGGAAAGCAGTTTTTTACCTTTTGGCAACGGAACCCTAAAATTAGAAAGCGGGGATTTAATCAGGACGGTTCATAGCTTAGTTTCATAAAATTCTGTGCTTGGTATCACTGCCATGACACCTATAATGGAAATTTCACTTTTACTTTGATTAGAAATTTGTTAAACTGTTTAAAATTTAGGTTTAAAGTTATTTATTCTCAAAAAAGACACAAAGTCACTTGCCACACATGAGAACAGTGCTTATAATAAATTATATTTAAAGTTCGTCACAGACGTCACGGTAGCACTTATTGTAGTATGATACACCCATTCAATCTGAATTCATTGGGAATTCAGATTTTAGGATTTGTGTTCAAATATTCAGCTAATAGAGTTTTGAATGCATTGAATGAGTGTAATTTTTTAATACATGGGGGTATTTTGTTGTACAATTGTGCTCCTTCAAATGTTAACATTTTTTTGCCAAACTTAGTTCTCATCTTCGTCAAAATCAGAAAACTAGCTCGGCGAGTGCTACGTTGGGTTACTTGTTTCACTTTTATGAACGAGAAATTAGTCTGTATGCTTTTGTTGAGTGTCTTACGAATAAAAATACATGTATTGTAAATATAAAGGGTTTAAATAGACCCTTAACCAAGCCGAAAGGCACTTGTTCTCCCCATCATTGCGATATTTTTTTTGTACTATACCATACCTGGGAACCTTCTAGTTACGAAGATATTTGTGGTCAAATATCCAATTTTTTCACAGGTTTTTTATTTTAATTACTAGTTTTTAAGGTTATAAATTGGCTCTAATTACCTCAATGACCTGTTTACTATTCAAAGCATCCATCAGCACAATGTTTTGAGTGCGTTACATTGAGTTTTACCGTAAAACGTAATTTTTTACCACAAAATAAAAGTCGTTTCCCTGCAAAAACTTTTGCGTAGGGTTACTTAGTTTGATGTACAGAATGCTTGGTTGACGGCTTCGTGAAGGGTCCGTTTACACCCTGTATAACTGTCTAATGTTAATTATTTTGGTTTCTTCATAAATTTTGTTTGTTGATGTTAGATATGGGTAGTTAAAAATCATTTTTTATTATTTTTTTCTGTGCAAGTTGGAGACTTGCTAGCTTCATCTTGGCCGCACTGCCCCAAATTTCAACCAGATATGGTAGGTGTGGTTTTACTAAGGCGTTATAGATGGTGTGACGCAATCTAAGTGGAATACTTTGAACTATGTTTCGGAGGGATCCAAGTAGTGACGTAAGCTTTGTTTTTATATGATCCAAGTGAACAGTCCACGATAGAGAACTATCCATTCTCAAGCCAAGATATTTTTCACAAGATTTTTGATGTGTATATTATTAATGGGTATGGGTTATGTGGTGGTATTATTTTATTTTTTGCTTTAAACGTTTTAGAGATATTTATTGTTAATAACTTGTATTGTAACCCCGAAAAAAGGTTGTTTAAATCGTTTTGAGCCTGGGAAGCTAAATCATGAATGGTCCGAAATAAAATAAGCAGGTGTCATCTGCGTATAGAGTAAGATGGCCATGTAGTTGAATTTCCTGAATATTATTTATGTAGATCAAAAAGAACAGGGGCCCCAAAATTGATTCCTGGGAAACGCCACAAGTTATAGATAATGTGCCACTTTGATAATTATTATCCGTTCTAACTAACTACGACCTGTTTTTTAGATAGGAATGGAACATTTTTACAGCACTACTGGTAATTTTGATGGTTTCTAGCTTTTTAAGTAACAATTCATGACTTACGGTGTCCAACGCTTTTTAGAGGTCAATAGAGATACCAAGGACTATGTTTTCTACATTTTGCTTAATTTTAGTAACGAGGTCGACTGTAGCTGTTAGTGTGTTGCTTTTTGGTCTAAACCCGTATTGTCTGTCTGAAAGATAGTTGATAGAAGTTAAATGTTTATCCAATCGGTTGTGTAGGATTTTTTCTAATATTTTTGACAATACAGGCAACACTGAAATAGGTCAGTAGTTACCTGGGTGCATTTTTGAACACGATTTGTATATGGGAGCGACCTTCGCCATTTTCAGAGTATCGGGAAAATTACCTTCAACTAGCAATTTGTTGTTTTGGTTTTCAGGTTGCTCGCATTAAATTTTTTTATGCAATTTATTGCTTTGGTACTAATTCCATCTATTCCAGTACTACAGTTAGGGTCGAGATTTGATATGATTTTTGTGATTTAAGTTGCAGAACTCCGTATCATACCTGTCGTATCCTCAAACCAAACGGTTCCGTATTCGTATCTACTTTGATGATCGGACAAAAACCGACTCGAAATAGAACGGGCCTTATCGCGCTTTGTATTAGAGCGGCGTATCAAGACCGCGTATCATCTCCCGTCCAGATAGGCGATCATGTTACGCGTTGGCGATACGGAGATGGTGATCAAATCGGGCAAATGATCATATTATTATGTGGACCCGGCGACCGTCTACATACCTTATCCATTTTTGCGAGACGAGATGCGCGACCTAGCTTGGGCTCGTGTCACGGTCTCGACCGGACCGTGACTTTCAGATTTGACAAAGTCAAAAAACCGGTTAAGTGCGTGTCAGGTCACGCACAATGTGGGGTTCCGTAGTTGCCCAACAAAATATGCGGATTTGCCTGCAAACTATGATTTTTACTGTAATAATAAAAAACAAATTTACACTTGCGGTTGAATAACCGTTGAATAACCGTTTTAGGAAAATATATGTTATCCAAGTACATTTCATAAGTTGGTCATATTGTATATATTTTGTTTTATATTTATATTTTTTTATATACTTTTTCAAATTACTCGTAAGACTATGATAGTTTTCCTTTTAATTTTGTAATATAAACTACCACTGTCAAAGAGCGTCTTTAAGGAGTAAATTTTTTTTAAGTACTTAAATTATGTTTATAAATAGAATATCATTGATAAACATGATTAAAACAAATATTTACTTTAATGAACAAATTATCATTTATTTGTGTTCTAAATTCAAAAATATTTGAAATTTCTTTTTTGCATATTAGGCTGTTTAGCGGCAACATATCTTTGCTTTTTCTTCAACCTGGCGAAAGCAAAGCGCAGAAAAAACGTAAATTAAGTCATAGTTTCCTAATAATTCCTGACAACCGGACGACAACCGAATTTGTTACTGCAGTTCTCGGCTCCATAACAAAGCACGACAAAAAAAAAAACAAACAGAACGAACAAAGTTTCCCCAGTTATATCAAAATGTACTATTAAAGACCTATCCAACGGCATACCACACCATGGAGAAAAAAATATCCCCACTTTCTGCATAGGTACAGATACCCTAAAAATATACTTTTCGAGATTTTATTTTACCACTTTGTCGGCGTAACTAATCTGTCATGCTAAACTAAACATGTTAAATTAAAAACTAATAACTGGTTGTCCAGCACCATTGATTTTAAAAATTGGATGTCATTTTCTCTAAATCTGACAAATCTGACTTTGAGGATATAAACATTTTTAAAAGCTTTGGAGCTTCGGAGCTTGTATTTTTTTGACAAATTCGTTTTCGAAGGATTCATTCATTCATGAGCTATCAGAAGAGTATCAGTTTTACATCCTGAAAGGCGTAGATTTTTCACAGTCAGCAGTTTATGGTGGAGAGGTAGAAAATTTAGAAAAACTTTAAAAGTTCGATATCTCAAAAACAACCCTGTTTGGACCCCAAGTTATCAGGTCAAAATTGTTGCAAATTAGGTCTATCACCCATTTCAAGGAATGCACCCAATTACCAATTACCCTGTACACCTTCCTCTACGCATGCCTTCGGCAAATACAGGCGTCATGTTATGTATGTATGTGTTTTCCAACAAGCATTGAATGTTACTTTTCCGAAACTCAAAGCATCAATTACTTTTTCTATTCCAGTATCCAATTTCCTCCAACTATAAAGATCACTATCGACTGCTCCGGATTGACGTAAAAGCCACTTGGTCTGTCGCTGGCATTACAAATCGGTCACCCGAAATTGCCGTGTAAACTTCGTGCTCTCTAATTACAAGCTGTGGTTTGTTCGTTAATTAAAGGAATAAAATTTACTCTGGGTCAAGGAAACTTTCTGCTACTTGACTGTTTTACCACTTAGGTTAAAGTTATAATTATAACATAACAGTAGCAATAAAACGCTAATATTTCAGTCAGCTCTATCAATATCTTACCTGAGTTGATCACTAAGCCAGCTTACAAAGAAAGCTTTGATATACTGAACATCTAGTGTGTGTGCAGGATTAAAGAGGAGTAGAGTACGTATAGGTAGGGTCGCGAAGGACGCGGGGGGCGCGTAGAGCGCGGCGGGAGGCAGTCGTGCAAAGCGCGGCCGGCTGGCGGCGGCGGCGGGCAGTATCTCGCCGGCGACGCCGACTCGAATCACATAGTCTTACAGCCGGGCTGATACGCACGGCGCTCACGTCACGCCCGCGTGCTCGCGTCGTGCCGCGCTCGCATGTAAACACTGCGCGCGTTTCGCGGTACCTTGAACCAAATGTGAATAGGCTCAGTGATCACAAATATTTTGATTTATTCAACAGAAAACAATACAATTAATGTCCTATTTGTGTCTAGAACAGCCTGTTTAATGTCTAATTTGATAAGTTATCGCCTCTAACTATATCCCTTTCCTACTTTGAGACAATTTTCCGAAAAGCTTGTTTCTTACGTTCTCGCGCTAACTTGTTCTAATTAGTTGGATGGAGAGTAGCGGCATGGAATTAGGAGACGATCTATTTTTCATATATGGACGCTCCGGGTTTGTATTTCTTATTTCGGCACGTACCTAAATAGGTACCTAATAAAAATAAAGAAAAACAATTAGTGTGGTGACAAGAAATACACGGTAGGTACGTTTCTAACGAAAATAACCCGAATAATTATGAATAAATCACGAGAGAAACGGAAAAAATTAAAACTAATGTTTCTTATTACAACTAAAATCTGGATGGAAAGTATCTCCTTTTTAGGTCAACTATAACGAAAAACAGCTCGCAGCCGTCGGAAATAGACAATCGTGAAACGAAACAGCACTCTAGACGCTAGCACTCATCTTCCTGTCCCTTCCACTTCTTGCCGCAAAACATAAATGTACCTTTCTGTACATATACACTGTGTATATCCAGTAGTGTGCAATGTATATAGAGTTTGAGCACTATAATATAGATTCGATACGTGGTTACGTACCGAATGATGTCGATTATTTACACACTTGGTATTTAAGTAGGCACGTAAGCACTTCATGATAATTTTTCGTTAAGCCTTTGTGCGGGAAGACCGTGAGAACCGCTTTCTAATAATGTTATCATACAGAACAAAAAAAAATTTCAAGTCAATTAATCAACGAATACTATTTATAGTGTAATTTGGATATTTTAATGTAAAATAATAATGGATTTTCCCATGTTGCATACCACTGGCGAGGAGGGGTTAAACGAGCTGAAAATTACCATAATTATGTCTACACAAACGAAATTCAAAACTTTAAAAAAATCACCGATATGTATAATTGTATATACTCGATTTTGGAACTTGGTTATCCAGCTCGAATATGTGTGTTTCTCCCTAATAATCACAGACTTAAACTTTATAACAATATTTTATTAAAACACGCGACACATAAATTTTCCATAAATATAATCTACCTATAAATAGTACCTAATTACTTATAAATTAGTATCTAGGTTTAGTTTACACAATATTTTCACTGTGGTAAAACTAAGTTAAAATTACAAACGTTTTTAGAACTAAGAACTTTAATTGAGTTGCATTTGAGAGATTCGGCATTTAGAGGGAGAAATACCACTAAGGCCAGGAATATAAAAATATTTCAGAACCAAATAAATACCATCAAATTTTCGATTAAAGACCGGCTCCGCGACTCAACTTCTGTCTTACTTAATAAAGAAAAATAAAGATTGATGATAGATGTTTCGAAGTTTCTGACTCAGTCCTATTAGATAGCGTATTTGGTTTAGGACAGAGTGCTTATTTTCACTCTAAGAAATGAACATAAGCTATTTTTGAGATTTAATGACAACTTAATAATAAATTGACAACTGACACACTCAGTAATCAGTAATTGTGTTACTTTTCTCATTTCCGATTTTATTTCAATATTGGCTTATTTATACGCTTCTTCGAATTTGTTATGCGCGATTCAGACCACAATTATTTACAGTATTATTATTAATTATAACAGGATTATTAATTATTATTACTTATTTTACAACAGGATGCGATATTTACAGTATGATTGTAACAAGTACGATATGATACTTGGAATCTGTAGCAATCGAAAGTATCGATTAATATAAGTATCGTGTATCCCAAATGTCATGTACGATACGATTGTATATATTATGGTATACGGTATATTTGTAAAATCGGATGGAAGCCATTCGATACGATCATAGTAACGTATCGCATAGTTGCAATCCTGATCGATATAAATGCAAGTATCGTGCATCCTTAATTCGAATGAAAAGGCATTTCCCTTTTTAAGTTTATTAACGAATATACGAATATTTACGGATGAAAAGTATGAAAAAAAATATTATGAAATCTGTAAAGAAAATAATTATTTTATTATCAAATCATAAAGTGTACTTTATCTCGTTTATGCGACCAGCATAGTTAAAGTGATCTTAAATATTCTTAATAGATGGATCATCTGCCTCGAACTCTTGGGTCTTACTTAAGCTCGCAAAGCCCTCAGAAAGCAGCTGAAGTAAGTTAAATTGGGAATGGATAAACGTTGAATTTTGATCCCTTCTTTTTACTGTCCTAGATATTTGGTTTTCCCATTTTGTTCACGTATCTCGTTTCTATTTCACCCATGACGTTAACCGAGCGAATAGAAAATAAAAAAGCTTTTAACAACGCGCCGAATTGGAAGGTTACCGTTTACAAAATTAAATGAATACTACGCCGCGTAGCAGTCGCAGCGAAACATGTACTTGTAACTGAGTAGTTGTAGATGAGTGCCGCCTTTCAGCTGTTGTTTAGGCCCACTTTCCAACACGCATAGTCATATGGCATTCTACGTGCTGTAGGTACAAATAAAGCGAATAATACCGTTTAAAAATTTGGATGTGTATTAAATGACTGGATTACAATAGCAGACACAAAAGGATTTGCGATTCTTTATGGAGCAAGATCCTAGGGCCGCTAGACGTAGTGTAAGTATATACTGTTTACGTATGCATACCTGCTAGATTGGACCGACGACGGCTAATTTCTAGGTAAGGGGGCGTCCATTAATTACGCGAGGCGATTTTGGCGACTTTTCGACCCACCCCGTTCCCCTCGGTAAGATATCGTGAGATTTGACTTGACGCCTCTCCCCACCCTAATCTCACGTGATCTTTATCAAAGTGCGTATTTGGATTTATTGAAAAACTTATTTTCTTAATTATTTTCACTGAATACGCGAGTTTTAATTTTTTGCACGGAACCCTAATTCTTTTTTCTAAAAAGTAGCCTAAGTTACTCCTTATATCATCAGCTGTCAAAACTATAAGCCTAATAATACAAGACAAAAATATAAGGTTACTATTGATATTACAGATTAAATAAGTGCGAATTAATATTACAATTTGAGGCATGTCAGTTAAAATATAATCTAGGATAATGTCAAAGTATTACTCAATGTCAAAGTATCAACTATTAGAGAGAGATGTCAAAGTATACACTGTCGGTCCTTTTTTGACCCTGTACAAAGCTTAATATTACTCGTGAAATAATTCAATGGTATCCAGAAGGGATTTGAATTTCGTTTAAGGATCCGTTACATTGTTTCAACGAACAATATAAAATCATGCATTATTAATTATTTTGCTAATAGAGTATTGTTTGTAGGATGTGAAAATAAAGGTACCTATTGAGTATTACACTCAATAGGTACCTTTATTTTCACACAGTTGGTACTTTCAACAAAATTCTATGTCTATTTATAAATCACACTGAAACAAACTTTTTCAGGTTGAATTTTTACTCACCAAAGAGAATAAGGGCCAAAACACTTGACGCTACGTCGTGCATGGCACGTTGAGACGTTGTGTCGTGGTGTCGTGATACAATGTTGTTTCGTGGAAATCTTTGACTTGCATCGTAAAATATCGCGACACGATGTCGCAACACGGCACGACGTTTTCGATACGATGTTGATTTTTGTAGAAAAATTGCTGCAGTTTGTTCCGGATAATTATAATTTTATGGATCGCACTAGATCGTCTTACCTTTATTTTAAAGAAGCTTGTTTATTTGGCTTACGAAGGTTTACCGCTAACAAAGATAACATAATGTGTCCACCGTTGACAGCATTTGACGATACATACAATAAGGAGATTTTGTAGAATGTGCATTCGGTGCCCTGGCCAATAAGTGGAGGGTTTTAATCGACCATTGAATGTCAATGTATGTAATCATTCAATTAATTCCACAGACATTATAAAAAATATTGTGTTAAACACAATACCGTTCGATTATTTTATGGAAATACAACAATCAAAAACACAAGATAAAAAAGCCTTACAAACAAGGAACGAATTTTGTAATTACTTTAATAGTGAAATTGAAGCAGTTATTTGGCAACTAAGTTATATACGAGACCAAGATTTTGTTATAGCCCATCAACATCAGGGAATAAACTACAAACATGTTTTCATGCTGCCGTTTTGAATTTCAATTTTAGTCGTCTTCTTTTTTGTTCCATAGTAGGGGAAGCTCTTCCACTATTAATTTAAAGTGGTTTATATCGTTATCTTTGACTATTGTACGACTATTACGGCTCCGGCGCACGATTCTATCGTCAGTTTTTACGACACGACGTCGTATCGTGCACCGTACCACATATCGTGTCGTGCATCGTACCACATATCATGTCGTTCGTTTTTACGTTGCACAGCAACTATTTCTACAACACATCGCGACACAGCATAGCAACGGGCATGGTGCCACGTCCATGTGTTTTGTACTGGCATATACACCGTGACTTTTTAGTCGTCTTACAACGTCAGCCCACTTCAAGTATTCAATGAATACTAAACATTCAATAAAAAAAAAAATAGGTATTAATGAGATTTTCATAATTTAAAAATAAAAATATTATTCAGTATTATGACGTAGTTAAAACACCCTGTTGCGAGCGATGATCTACTGGACTCGAGCGCTGGTTAAGTATATGTTCTCCCGTTTGACACGTAAACATCATTAACAGGATGTTTCATAATTTTATTCTTTTTTTTTATCATTTTTTTCTTTGTACCTATTATGGAAGAAAAAAAAAATCGCGCCTAGAGCTACGACTAAAAAGTCACGGTGTATTTATCTGTATTTCGAAGTTTTTAACTGGAAATACCACCAATTGAGGAAGCTATAAAGTGATTTATAGTTCCGGTTTTGTGTTCCAGTATTTTACCATCCATGGTTAACTTTTTCTGATATCTCTTAGTTAAGCTGGAGCTTAAATTTGCCTAAATTATCTGCACTACAAACATGTTGTTTTATAGAACAGTTGTCAAGAATAGATTATAGTTAAGTAGGTTCAAAAACATGCATTATTTTACGAGTAACATGATTGTGCCTTCACCTTGTGCAAAACAGAATACATAAAGATGCAGAACGTAGGGAGCCTTGACGCTAATGAGAGATAAAGTGGAGTGCTGTCGTCCACTGCCTTGCTGAAGAATCTAGACGCGTGTAGGACAAGACAACTGTCTAAGAATAGACTACCTTCATAGTACATGTAAATGATGAAACATGAGCTATAGCTTCGCATCAACAACAAATCTGGACAAATACTTGTACACAAGTGAATTTCAAGTGTCTATAACTCAAGTAATATCAGGGTTTGTCAACAACGGAAGCCCTAAGGTTTATTTTTGATTAAACTTTGTCTCTTGATCTGTCTAGCCGAAATATACATATAATAGGTACGAACTGAATATTTATCGAACTCATATATCTGCCTATTTTTACACCGTGCTAGGATTTGCATGGAAAAATTAAGTGCAGCCAAGTTCAGTAGATTGTCGGATCTAATTGAAATGTGGTGAAAGCGACATGGTGAAATCCATTAGTGCTATTGTCAATATTGTTATCTAAATACAAGCAATTAGCAACAAAGGACAGGTTGGCGTCTCAGAATAGACCAGAAACATAAATTATGTACCTAAAAGCTGCCGCTCCCGAATCAAATGTAGGTCATCAACGTAGGAAAAGGCTCATCCTCTTACCAAGTATATTTACCAATAGCTATACGCAATTCATTACTGCCCAAAATTGTTATATTCAAACACTGAATAGGTACTTGTTTATTGAATGCCACATAATTGTATATCTTATAACATAGAGGCTAATTTGACAATTTTAAGAACAAACATGTATGTTTCATCAATGAGGAAAGAACAAAAAGAAGAAGAACCGCAATTAATATAACTGCATTTTGTTGAATCAGTGTACAAGTGAACTTTTTAAACTAAAGACAGCAGTGACACACGGTACAGAGAGTGGGACTAGAGAGACTTAGGCACAAGTGCGCATAATTGAAATATAATGTCGATTTTCTTCTTCCGATTCCACAATCTACAACGCGCCGAGGAAAAACGAAAGAAGCACAACAGAAACACAAATACTAGACGAAATATGAACTCAGACGTGCTTACCGCCCCGTCCCGACTGCTCGAGCGACCGCTCAGCGAACCGGTTGACAGCCTCGACGAAATCGCCCTACAGATACCCAGGTTTAATAGAATTGTTATCATTTCGCTTTAGCTTTCTGTCATAACGTGGCCCCGTGTGCTTTCCCTGTGCTAACTGCTCAAATTTCCAAGACCCAAATGGGTATCTTCTAGAATTTTAACAGTCTTGAACTCCTGATAGTAGAGGATCCGAATTAAAACTGACCTTCACCCATCTGTTTAATGGATGAAAACTATTTTATTTCAAATTTAGAATGTTAAAAAATACTTCGCGAGTGGGTTGGCTAAAAAATTCCTGGCCAAGCTATTATTAATTAAAAATTGAAAAATGACTTTTTATTAAACATGAGTTTAACGAATAAATTATTAATACCAACCGAAAGT
The DNA here is from genome assembly GCA_910589295.1 of Noctua janthe. NCBI lineage: Eukaryota > Metazoa > Arthropoda > Insecta > Lepidoptera > Noctuidae > Noctua > Noctua janthe. The sequence continues at coordinate 14,395,793 of OU342552.1, forward strand.
ATGAAGCCTGTAAAATATGCAAGCGTTGTCGTGGCGTGGCGTTGTAGTTGTCTATTCCTTTCCTGGCGTAAGTACTGGATTGGCAGATTATATATTATAGGTATAAGATAAGTTTATTAAACAAATGGGTGAAAATAATTAGAATCAACATACCTGTTTTATACCTGCCAACCCAGTATTTATGCCAGGAAAAAAATAGACAACCCAACGCTCGCATATATTACACTTTCGGTTGGTATTAATATTCGTTAAACTCATGAATTTTTAATTAATAAATCCCGGAAGTTTTTAGCCAATCCACTCCCAATATATTTTTTACAGTACTAAATTTGATATAAAATAGTGGAATAGATGGGTGATGGTCGTTTGTCGTTCGGATCTTAGATTATGATGTTCTCTGAATTTTGTAAGTGCCATCTTATCGTGCCCGGGCATGTGCATATTTTTTGTATTATTCTTAAAGATGTATATGTTTGAATTGCAAAGTTGTTGTAGCAAAGTTAATTTTAATACAAATGGGGTAACCTTCGTTGTTTACATCAAACAATTTTAAGACATGGATTAATTTTATAAAAAAAACGTAAGTTAGAAAAAATAATGGATACTCTCAAATTATAACATCTATCGATTAGACAGAGACATAAAGATAAAGTGACTCGGACGATAGTAGACAACAATTTCATCACATTGCCGGTATGAGTATGACTACATTCGGTGATGCGATGGTTCGAATGCAAGTCGAAACAATGAACTCTTTTTAAAGTATTCTTCAGATTATTAGTAACGAATTCAGTGTTGTAGCAGTGTAACATTTTAAAGCTTGAGGGGTTAGCAATTACTGACGCTGTGTGTACTATAATCATTTAGCCATCTAAATGATGACAGTACCATAGATTTTATTGCTGTTCTGATTCTAAAAGAATTTTCAGGGATCCAATTTCATTCGTAAGTGAATTTTCAATAATCAGATACGAATAAACGATCAATATTCAATACCGGTGCCGGGCCTTTGTCCGTAGTTACCGTATTGCAAAAGAATTTCAATTGAATTTATTACTTTTTCATGGGAATTGGATTCTAGAACTCTTCTGTATTTATTCATAGTTTGAATATGTTTATGATTGTTAATTTCGCTCTGCGTAACTTCGTGGTTCCATTTTTTTAGAAGTTTATGTAAATGTGTGAAATAGATGCGTAGCCTTCTAATATTAAGTCCCTCCATAGAAATTTCGTTACTAAGGAAGCTTTACGTTACGTATTGAAGAATTATTTCCATACGTAGCACGTAGTTAAAGTGCATGTTGCACCAACCCATCCAATTTAGACTACTGAACACCCATAGAAATACATACACTTGGAAATTAAACCCAAACAAGTGGAAACGTTGTCCTATTTGACTGGAAAACAAATGCCCCCCCTCCCGCATACCTGCTTTGGTAGCATACATATTTTTAAGTTGTCGGATTCAAGCTGTAGATAATACGACTTTGTCTTGTTTACGTTTGTGAGACACAGTCACAGGGCAACCAAGTAAGCGGAGTTTTCGTTTCCAACTGGAGATGGGGCGACTAGTTGGTTGCAAAAAGGCCGACTAATCGGCCAAGCCATTCATTGCTTTCGATGCATTTCAGGGGGCATCGGCTATGCCAGTTTTTTGTTTTTTCGCCGTTTCATCTAGAGCTGAGTCTCTGGCATTGAGTAAATCGCACAACGCACTCTCTTGCACTCGCCTTGTGGTCATAAACATTTTAATTTAATTTTTGTTATAAGTTTAATAATACTTTTCTTGATTTTAGTTCAATTTTATTAACTATCAAAAAAGAGTTCCGATTCTGAAATTATAATAGCCTAAAGCTGATTATAAAAATCATTGTTAACAAAAAAAGGTTATAATTATATTTCAATCACTCGAGCCGAGTAGGTGCTTTTTGTCTACAAAAGTGTACAAAAATAAAGTAAGTAAATATTTATAATAAAAAAAGTTAAGAATTTTGGACAATAATTAACGTACTATAGCTGATTTTGAAAATAACTCATAATAAAAAGATTTTTTTTTTAAATTTCATTCGAAAACTCGAAAGTACCCTCAATGTTGGCCATACAATTATAACAAAGAACAGAAAAAATACTACAATATAGCTAAAAATATTGTAGAAGTCGTTACGAAAACAACTTCCTTAAACCTTTATAACTTTTAACCAAGACTGCTGAGCATACTATTAAATGACACAAATTTTATATGTGCAGCGAGTGATAGCAATACCAATAGAATAGAATTTTATAACTCTTTTGTATTTTATTTGTTTCAGTAAAGAAATTAAAATATAAAATTCTATCGATTCGTTTTCTAAAAAAATCTCAATCATTTATGCAAAGGTGGGTCAGCTTATTGCTATCACACACTGTACATTCTGGGGAACAGGTTCATACAATTTTTGGCCATCTCCTTTGGCTAGATAGTCGACATTCCTAGCAGTCGGCGACTAGTCGCTACATCTCTAATTCCAGCCTCCGTTTCATAAGAGCTGGTTTTAATAAAATCCCAACCTAACTACGAATGGCACTAATAAAACTTTCGTTAAGGATGTGACATAAAAGTAAGACTACCGCAATATGAATCTCATGACCACAATATTATTACCTATTAAAAGATACTTTCAAATATTTCACAGAAAAATAATAAATTTTGTAAAATAGTAGGTAATATGTCACCGGTTTTGGAAATAAGTGGCTATCTATCGGCGGTCCGGGCTTCAGAGAGTTATTATTGTTATTCCATGTCTCACCATTTTGTTTTCTTTTTGTTCTATTGGCAAGATAACATCTTTTTAATGAGATTAATTGAAGGCTACAAAGCCTTGAACTGATGTGATCGTATCATTTTGACAAAGTTTGTTTTTCCAATAAAGTCGGCCTCCTACTAAGATTGATGAACACACGTGGTTCCAAAAAAAAATCTCAAGTGCACTTTAATAATATTCTTACTTTGATGTATGGATCAGAATGTTGGGCCACAAAAGGGATGAATGAAAAGCATTTGCATGTGGCAGAGATGAGAACGATAACACCACACATTCCCCATGTGTGGTGTTACGCGAATGGATAAAATAAGAAATGAGTATATAAGAGGAAGTCCGAAAGTGGCGCCGGTGACTGAAATGTGGTGTGGTAATCGGTTGTCGTGGTATGGGCATGTGCTGCGGAGGAATGAGGAAAATGTCGTGAGGAAAGTTTTGAGTATGAATGTGGATAGGTATATGAGTAGAGGAAGACCATAAAAACGATGGATGGACTGTGTAAAGAATGATATTGCCATATCATTATTTACACTTATTGAAAGGAGGTGTCTGATGAGATGACGAGTAATAGAAAAGTGTGGAAGAAGAAGACATGCTGCGCCGACCACAAATGAATTGGGATAAAGGCAAGAGAATGATGATGATAATTAGATACTATTTCGAACGTAACCACGAGACACTGTTCTAGGTAAAGTTTAAAGGCTTTGGGCGTCGAGTTAGCGTTGCGAGCCCATCGGTGTTACTGTTACATCGCGTGCATTTCGGGGGAAAAGAGATATTTCACAAATATCTCCCGTACTACTCATCATCGAGCGAGCAGATGGACGCCGACACGCCGTTATTATGTGAATATATGTGGGATACTCCCCACCTACACAAACGAAGCGCTTCGTTAGCGCATTTATAATGTAGGTCAGACAGTATTAAATACAAACTACTGAAGTAATCATGTAGCCTTATGAACATTCAAAAATTCTGTGTCAAAGCATTTCTTATACGCGTGGCTTACTTTTTAGGCATATTATTGTAAACTAGCACTTCGCCCGCGACATCGCCTGCAAAAATTGTGATAGCTCGGCTTATATGCATGATATAAATACCTACGAATAATGTATCTTTCTATCAGTGAAAACATTTATAGAAAAGGATCATAATAGTTACGGAGATTACCCCCTACATACAAACTTACAAACAATTTTTACCTCTTTATAATATTAGTATAGATCTAACCGACTTAGTAAGGTTTTTATGAAGTAAGTTGCAATAAAAAAGTAGCTACACCTTATCGATCTTATGCCTCCAGTTTTATAAATACGTATAGACGTTTTTCTAGCTACAAACAGAAGAAACAGTAAATAACAAATTCAACTTAATGTGTCAGTCAAAAGTTAAAATCCTTTTTCCACACCGCGGCCTACAGATACAGGCATTTTATTATGCTCGAGCTGCGGGATCTCTGCCCCGAAAACGAGATAAGCCTCTCACAATATAAGCCTTTCATCTGTATAATATAATCTCATACGTTGTAATCCCTGCCGAAAATACTTCTAGTCAGTGTAGGAGTAGGAATATAATGGAGGATTTCGTGTAGGAATGTGTATACTACATTAGTTGTTTGTATATGCGAAACCTGAAACGCGTGTCTAGTATTTTTATGTAAAGAATCTATTTACAAAATTTCAAAACTATTTCATGAAAAATCACAAAGTTATAAGCTTGTTCTGTTACCTGGTTGACCGCTCAAAAACGTGGTCACTACGCAACGCGCGTTGTCTTGAGTTCATTGATAATAATAATTTGGCAGTAGGTACCTAAATGATTGCGATAGGTACTTAATGTCGCTCGGTATCCAACTTTAACTTATTTAAATATTTTTTTGACATACAACATGGGTTAAAAATGATTGGAATCGATTCTGAACAAATTATATTCAGGTTTCGCACATACTAAAAATAATGTTGTATAATGAGGATTTTTTGACTGAATGTATGGCTCAAAAGATGGTGACTACTGAGATGACGAGTAATAGAAAAGAAAAAGACATGCTGCCCAGACCCCAAATTAATTAGGATTAATTAGGGCAGAACAATGATTATGCACTTAGATGTTCAGTGTGATCTGGTGGCCTACCATGACATCTTAATCCAGGAGTAAATCCAGTGTGGGAAAGAGATGGCGCTAGACGACCTTTATAATCCCTCCTGCTTTAAGATGTCATAGTACTCCCCTGAACATTGGATTAGTGTTACACTCCTTGCTCATCCTTCTGTGAGTGCAAAATAACACAATCTGGCCATCGAGACTTCGAATTTCAAGTTAGTAAAAAAGAACAACGAGCCTAAACAAGCGAAACACCGGAACTTCGCCGGGCAAAGCTGATTTCCGCTTGATTGATTTTTTTTGCAACACTACCACTACACAAAGATCGGTAAACATATTAAATAACATTCCCTTCAAAAGCTTATTGAACTTGATATTAATTCGTTTAAATCTTCATCATAATCCTGTGTTTATTAGGTACGTAGATTTATTCATGTGCATTATTATTGTATTTAGGTCCAACTGATTGTAAATGTCAGACCTATCAGAACTCGGGGTTGACTGAACATGGAACATTATCGTGAGATAACATGTGTACCGGACACACAGTAGGAAAGATGCCACTGAACTGTAACGGTTAGATAAATCACTGACCACTATCGGAAGGATGCCAGCACAAATACTTAAGAATATATTTTAACTTTCATACAATTTAATATTTATACAAAAAAAAAATATTTTTTTTAGTCAAAAAAGTATCGGGAATGGATAATTTGTTTAAGGTTCCAAATTCTATTCTTTGTTGTTAGATTGGCACAACTGTTTTCCATGTTGACCGTTTTCTTTTCTTGCCGGAAGGTCAAACAGTAATTAATAAAGAATATTATTTGACCGTTATACGGCGTTTAAAAGAGTAAATTAGACGAAAAAAAGCCCGATTTGTGGAAAGAAAATTCTTGGATTTTGCTCCATGATAATGCGCCTTCGCACAAAGCCATCAAAGTGAACGAATTTTTGACCGAAAACTCAACAAATTCCATCGAGCAACCGCCTTATTCACCAGATATGGCTCCAGCCGACTTCTTTCTTTTTCCTAAACTCAAATTACCACTTCGTGGCACCCATTTTCATTCGGTAGAAGACATAAAGGAGAATTAGCGGCGAGAACTGAACTCAATTCCGGAAGAAACGTTTAAAAAATGTTTTGATGATTAGATTATTAGTTGGCGTAAGTGTATCGTTTTAGAAGGAGCATACTTCGAAAACGATACACTTACAAAGTAAGTAAGTTAGTTCGATACTTTCTTAAATAGATAGCGCTAACGTCACCGTAAGACGTTATTAATGGAACGAAAAAAAAATGTGTTATGAGCAGGGTGCGATGGTCTAATTGGTGAAGACGTCCGGTGTACTGAATCGGAAGGTCGCAGGTTCAAACCCTGCTCGCACTAGAATTTTTCTTTCCATGTCAAAACAGCTGTAGTTCCCTACGCACGGTTTGCGTATAAAAATATTAAAAAAAACTTACAAAAATCAAAATTATTGCAAAATCTGACACTATCTTTGATATTACACAAACTGTATTCCTTTGCAGTAATTGATTCTTTTCACCGATACTATTGATCAGTCTATTAATTCAAGATGCATTTTTTGAAAGATATCCCTGGTTCAGGAAGTAGCTTTTGCAAACAAAATTGAAGCTGCAGTTTTATTAATAACGTGGTCATAGTTCTTTCGCTTTGGCCGGTTACTTAGGTTCGAATTCAGCTGAAAGTGCCATCGAAAAACCTATTATAATTTCTGCTACTTACACACATTCTTCTCAGCTGAAAATGCTTGAAATTACTTTATATTTTTTACTTATTTGACATACTTTTGTAGCAGCTGACAAACAATTGTAAAACAATTATTTGTTGATATGATTTTCAGCCGGTTTAAAAAGGCTTCTTCATATTATTGCCTCCTTCCCTGGAATAACATGTGTTTTTTGTTTTGGTAGTATCTTTGTGTGGTTGTTAGTGGTGTGAGAATTTGCTGAGCATCAAAACGGTCTCACAAAACATGATACCTTTCAACGTTATGTTTACCAAATCCTCCTTTAATATCAAGTGAATTCTTCAATATTTCCAAGTAGGTCTTATGGTAAAAGTTTTTCATATGCAAGAGTAGATACTACTAATCTTTAATTTAATTTCATTACGGCGAGGCAAAAAGGCGGGATATGATTTTGACCGGTATGTACGAGTATGTCTGTGTATTCATCTGTTCCTTCATAACTTGTAAACTACATATCATAATTTGACAAATGAGGTATAGCGACTTTATCTACATTTTCATTTGAATATGGCGCCCTCTAGAGGACGTAATGTCAAGTACTAAAAAAAACCACGGCTATCCTCTCAACATCACTATGAATCATAAATACATTAAAATATATAACTTGTAAGTTGTATAATAGACGATAAATATTGAATAGTTCGTACTTAACAATTTCAGATGAGAATATTTTCTTGTTTCACACTTTTTAGAGCGTGATTTTTCAGTAGTTGGGTTTTTAAATACTGTATCTTAAGTCTGCTGTGGCACGTCGTAGTAGCACAGTACGAGCTACGCCGTAGCACAATGCGAGCTACGCCGTAGCACTCAGCGAGTTTAGTCTTAACTCTGCGCGAGACCTCTAAACGATTACATAATAATATTATGAATTTAAAATTAACATACCTCGTTGCCTACGTTTGGGAGATTTTAGAAATATGTTTCAAATTACACCTGGACGCCCGTTTCTATTTAATCGTGTTCACAGCTTCACACAAATCACCGCACATCAAGTACCAAGTTAACACTAGTTGACATTTTTTTACTTCACTAACATTAATGTTTAAAACGGCTTATAACTTTCACCTAAAACCATCCTAAGTACCGATATAGAAGACTTACTAGAAATTGCAATATCACAATCAGATGATCGTAGATAATAATATTTTCAGTATCATTCAAAAAGAACATCTAGAATTAGAAATTACTGAAGAGGGTGCTGGGACTGGAGACGGATGGCCAGGGGTTGACCTTGATTTGGCGATTAACTGGTCAGGCCGAAACGTTAAAACCTTTTTAGTAAATCCCGTCGACTTTTACAGTAGCATCCGACTACTCTGAACACCAACGTTCTGGAACCGTTCAAACATTTGTTTAGCCCAATCGATTGACTGTCCGATTGAAATCTAGTATGAAGTGTGGACTTATAGTCAACTAGATAATTGAGAGTCATCAAATTAAAATCAACCGGCTTTGCAGGAATAAGCATGATAGCTGTATCATGTTCTTCAGTAGTGTTTCGAAGTGCAATTGATTTAGTCAAGTATGTGCACTTGGGCAGTTCGCTTTTAGACTTGAGCCTTATGTTGTTGTGACTGTGTGAAAAAAAATACGACATAATGAGTCTCTCTGTCTGTTTAGTAAAAAAAGTTTGCTGAAACTGTAAATATATTCAAGTTAAATTTCCCGTTTCATTATTACAGAAAACAAACGATAATTTCCCATCGGCAATAATAATGTCGTACATTGTCGCTATTAAGCCGCTAAACAGATGGAATTTCAAAAATAAGGAACTGTTACGCAAAATTTCATGCTTCTAGACCCATTCAAAGTATTTGTTATTAATCAAATGCATAGTAAACACTGTTTTAAGCTTTTACGGTTTAAAACTAAACTTATACTGTCACTTACGGGATATCATCCGAGATTGTTCGTTATTTTGAAAATGAATTTTCGAATTTTTATTTTGAATTGTACAAAGTCTGCGTTCCCAGGAGGTTAAGATCCTGTATCAACATCCTGGGGTATATAAAATTGACTGCAGTTGCGGCAGTTCACACATCGGTCAAACAAAGCGAACTGTCTGATGCCGCATCAAAGAGCACATAAAGGCTGTGAAAAATAATGATGATTAAACATCAGCCATAGCTGAACATCTACTGCCGCCAGGGCCCAATTATGGATCGAATTTCACAAGCCACGTATTTTGTCTACGGACAAACATTACTTACCAAGGCTGACAAGAGAAGCAATTGAAATAAGAAAACACGAAAATTTCAATCGAGAGGATGGCTTCGATTGTCAAGTACGTGGAATCCAGTTTTGAGTATGCTCAAAAGTAGCAGCCTCGTAATAAGGACTCCACAAAACCTGGTATTACTGTGAGTGTGTTTTGCCGTGACTTATTAGTGTCGAGTAGTAGTGCGTGTAGCAAAAGACAAAGAGGATAGACAGTTTTGTCTGCTCCTAATATATTTTCCAAACCAAATCAAATCATTTATTTGCCAATAATGTAGGTACACAGATATGATGGTAATTAAACATTCACCCACATTCTCCAGTCTTTGCAACAGCGTCGAAATATCGGGAGTTCAAAATAACGAACAATCACGGAAGATGTCCCGTAAGTAATAGTATAAGTTTAAATGAATCGTAGTGGTTAAATTTTGTCAGTACAAAGAGAATTTTAAAAAAAAACTGAAGATTTGCCAACTTTCATTAATAGCACTTAATAGTCATTTAATTATCATCTATCTACATTAAAAATGCGACGAGCTTTTAGTTATATCAGTTTAATTGCTCTAATGCATTCCATAGTCTTGCGGTGCTCAGTGTGCTCATAGGAGCCTTCCTCTGAGGCCGCTAATATTTAAGTCTTAGAGGTTTATTGTGTCTGAAACTTACGAATATATTAAGTTTAGAACTAAAGTGATACAAGCATGAAAGTACAAGAAGTGAATGTATGTCACCGTATTATTGTGAATAATAAATAATCTACATATCTCGCGAGATTATAAACCATCGAAAAATTGCGAATTGCAACAAACGGTTTTCAATTTAACGCATTATTTTGTAACCGACAAATTATCAACTGACCAAAATTGCATACGACGGAACGCATCTCGCGCGCTGAATGGTTGAATGACACGAGTCTACCGCCAAGACCGACCGCTCAGGGACGGTTCACAGTTTTACAGGTAATAAAAAGCGTCAGGTTTAGTCGATAATTGGCCGAGGTTAGTTTGCAATTTGACATTTATAGATTTTAAACGACATGTATTTAAATTATCGTTTTAATTTTGCAAAAACAGCAAGCAAAAAAGTCTAAACGGTCATCTTTTTTAATGATTGATCCTCTTTCTTTCACCACCGAAAATGAATGCGTTATATTGTAACAGTTCACAGTTTTTCAACAGTTTAATCATCTAGTGACAAATATTATTGAGTAACGGTGTTCACAATCTTACGGTGACAAATATAATTCATAGTTGGCTTTAGTCAAAACCACTAAAATTATTCTCAACCGCAGCGTTGACATGTTGAATGGCAGTTGGATAATTAACAATTTAGTAACGCTACGCTGACCTCCGAAATTCACGTGTCGAACAAATCTACGTCAACACGCAAATGGAGGATGGATTTCGCAGAACAATTTCGGTATGCATATTCGGGAATCCGCATCGAGGTCGAATTGGGATTTCCAATCCTAAACTGGTGATAAAATGAGTTGATCGTAGAAAGCGTGTAACGTTATGTTAGAACGTGGCTTTTCGAGTTGGAGAAAGTTATTCTGAGGGTGTCTATAATTAACACCTCTAACGTTTTCTACGAGGACAGGTGTGATGACATTGTAAATAAAAATATTTTGTTATGCTATCTTCAATTAAAGCTGGTCGTACCAGCGAGTAGGGACGTACGTTTTTGACAATTTTACACTTCTCCGTGTGTAGAATACAAACAAAAGAGGGATCAAAGCCGCCTCCGGTCTGGTTCAGCGGATACAACACACGACAAGTTTGAAAGCAAATACCACGAGCTTTGTCCTGGCAAATATAGCCCCACCGTTTGAACAAATAAAAGCTGCGTTACGGTAAAATCTAAAATCATCTCAGCGTGCATTTTCCGTTTGGACGGTGCTCACCGCGAACATTCGAGAACCGAATTTGTTTTGCTAACATTCGTGTAGTGAACGTTTTTATTTGCGAGCATTTTTGCGGGTGTTTTTTTTTTATCTACTATTCGTTGCTTGGAATTTTTTTCAAGTCTTTGTGTTATACGGTTACAACTCACCAAATGTTATTTTTTCGAAACGAAAAGTTGAGTAGTAGTTGGTCATTGGTGGTATTGTACGTACCTAGTTAATAAGTAAAGCAAATGTGTTTAATTATTTTTTTTCATTTTCTCGTTTCCGTCTGATGATTTCCCCTGAAAACCTTCTGAAAACTCATCAATATTGTCCTATGCTCATCGTCAATAAAACCCTCAAAGAGACTTTTCTGATCTTTCACTTTTAGCTTAGGTCTAAGTAGGTTTTCCATTGAGCCAAATCGGCTCTATTATGTCTCTTGTAACGGCTCATGGTCTATAAGTCTTCATCTAATCAACTTTGATGTACTCCTACTAACCACAAAGTCTGTGAGCCGTCTGCTATTTTCCTTTCAATTAATTATTTTTCTTCACAATCAATAAAAAAGTTTTGATTTGCACAAACATCGGTTTGTTTTCTTAAGTAGGTTCGGGGTAGGGCTCTTCATTAGATACGCGAATGTAGTCTTCGAGAGACCACTTTTTTGGGTTCCGTAGCCGAGTGGCAAAAAACGGAACCATTATAGATTTGTCATGTCTGTCTGTCCGTCTGTATGTCACAGCCACTTTGTTTCGAAACTATTAGGATTACACAGTTGAAACTTGGTAGGTAGATCTATTCTGTGAACCACTTTACGATTCTTATACAAAAATAAAAGATAAAATATTAGATAATATCAGATATTGTTTGATATTTTAGATTGATTATTTTTAGCATGAAATAAGCAGTACCTTTGTGCTCTTCTATCTTAATGTTATGTCTTGTTGAGTATTTTGTGAGAACATAAATAAATACTAAATTAAGGGAAACTAAAAAAAATGTCATCACTCCTATACGTGCTCTCTTTACAACATTATTTTTAGTAAATACGAAACCTGAATATAGTTTGTTCCGAATAAGTAACTGAGTCGATTCCAATCATTTTTAAACCAGGTTATATTTTGTCCCAAAAATATTTAAAAAAAGTTACAAGTTGGACACCTAGCGACACTAATTACCTATCGCAATCATTTAGGTACCTACTGCCAAATTATTATTATCAATGAGCTCAAGACGACGCTGAAGGCGCGCGCGCGTCGGCGCCGCGTGGTGACCACGTTTTTGTGCGGATAACCAGGTAACAGAACAAGCTTATAACTTTGTAATTTTTCATGTCACAGTTTTGAAATTTTGTACATAGATTCTTTACGTAAAAATACTACACACGTGTTTCAGGTTTCGCATATACTAAAACTAATGTTGTATTGCTAGTCTTTAAAAATGACATTAGGGCTCGTAAAACCATTTTTTGTCAAAGTCAATCGTTAGAAAGACAAACACTTTAAAAGTGGTAAAATGTGTCTCCCCCTCTAATTTCTAAAGTAAGAGGAGAAAAATTCAGAAAAAATGTAGGTTTAGTTTTGAGATTTAGGACTTTTTCATCAAACTGCAGCAGTAACTTTGTTTTTCATTAACATACTATGAAAAAACAAATTTAGTTTTGCTATTATGTAATACAATACAACATATGAATGAGCCTTCAAAATATTTTTATTATTTTGTTTGGTGCTACGGAACCCTGTGTGTGTGTGAGTACGACTCGCACTTGGCCGGTTTTTACATCGTTAATTCTAAAAAAAAAATGTTATCTTAACTTGCATGTAATAAAACTTACGATGTGTTTCGTTGTCGTTATGCTTGAGGTTTGAATTTATTTTGCTGTTATCTCCAATCTGTGATGTTTTTAAGCTCCTTCTGATTTCACCTCAAAACATGAGACTAGTCCTGGACTCACACGTTTCTAAGCGGATAGAAATAAGATTCGTCTGACTTTAATTTCTTCCATAAACTTAACACTGTTTTTCTCCTTTTATAAGAGATGGATCGATAATCATAATGATCTTCGCTTTGGCTTTCTTGTCGTTTGCTTCATCTAGCGATTGGCGGCTGTTCAAATCGACTCCTTCCAAGATGAGATAATTTTCCACCGCGAACGCCCAATCATCGCACTGTGCGCTACTTGGGACTTTTCAAAAAACTAATTATTCGCGGAACTGGGCCCAAAATCTACTGACTCATCATCATCTGCCTAGCCTTTTCCCAACCATGTTGGGGTCGGCTTCTAGTCTAACAGGATGCAGCTGAATACCAGTATTTTACATGGAGCTACTGCCTATTTGACCTCCACAACCCAGTTAGCACTGGGTAATTTAGCCTTTAACCAGTCTTTGGTTGTCAGATTTTCGAGCCACTGACTACCTATAACGACAATCAAAGATCTACAAACCGACTACTACTGACTGGTTTTCTACTGACTTTTGAATATATTTCGAAAGTTCTAGTAAACTTTATAATAGCTGGGACGTGAGAGGGAAAGAGCCTCACGTCCCAACCGCCGCGGGAGTCACTCCGGGCATCGGGGGCCACGTGGTGGCTCCCGGCTACCGTAGGCGCGGGCCTGTGAATGGCGTGTAATGGGCTAGCTCGCCGTCCGTCCGGCGACGAGACGGCGCGTTCATGTTCCACGCGCGCAACACTGAGATGTCAGCACACAGGAAGGGGTCCGTAAGGGCCGATGGCTGCCGGGGCTGCGGGACTCTTTGAAAGAGATACCGCGGCCCTGGAACACAAAGGGCAAAGAAGGAACATGGGTGGGTTTTAGTTAGTAGAAGTCTGACACTCTCTTCCACTCCGCCCCGGGTCAGAAAAAAAAAAAAAACTTTATAATAGTTACATCAACAGGATAGTAGATGGCGCTACCAGTACTTATTAGACTACAGTAGTTTCTTCTGGTTCATATCTAACAGCATGTTCATCATTGGAACATTACATTTAGTACAAGTTAACATAACATAATTTTTTATTTTTTGAGATGAAAACTGGTTTCTTTCCGAATATTCTCTAAATCGAACACATTTTTAAGCCCCCAATTAAGGCTCATCATTTTAGTTACAAATCAATAATTCAGTTTTGAAAGATTCAAAGTTGTTCTTTGTAACGCTTATTACAAAGATTTGTGATTTTACAAACTACCTGCGTTGCTAAGAACACATCTTATGAAATCACAAACATCAACATTTGCTAGTCTTTTCGAAATAAAATGGGTTCGGCTTCCAATCTAACCGGATGCAGCTTAGACATGAAGCGGCTGCCTATCTTACCTTGATTTTTTTGGAGAATAAAACAGCAGTACTTATTCGTTTTCTGAAAAGGTTTTTACCAGAGTCAGGAATGTTTTCTTACAAAAATAGCATTCTGCATTGTGACACTCATCAATAGTGATTCTGATATTATTTGTGTAAAATCACAGGAAGTACAGATAGATGAGTTGCAAGGCATTTGCGTTGGTTTGAAACAATATATCTGTTCGCAACAGAATGCCGATTTATTATTGAAAACGCGATAAATATTGAGATGAAACTGGCATCCCGATTTTATGGATCAATAGACAAGCAGCGCCACCTGTTCATAGCTTTGCGTACAAGCATCCTTAACACGGCTTTAAATTGCAGTTGTGACCAGATGAGACATTTGGACTTGAGTTTTACTGCATCGATGATGTTTTTCGTTAGTTGGTTCTACGTGAATTGTAGTGTGGTAGTTAATTAAATATTTTTACTTCTGTATCTAACTATTATAGGTACTCGTATCTAATATTTCTGCTCTTGTCCCATTCTATATGGGGTCGGTGCAACACGTTTTCTTCTTCCATTCTCCTCTGTTAGACGTCACGGCATCATTTACTCTTTTCTCTTTCATATCATTCCTCATCTTACTATAAATATACCATTATTAATGCGAAAGTTAGGATTTAAGCATAGATGTTTATTACTCTTTCACGCAAAAATTTCAGAACTGATTTGGATGAAATTTGGCACAAAGATGGTTTCTAACCTGGATTAACACATAGGATACTTATGTGACGAAGGGTCAAAATTGTGTCAGGGGAAGCCGAAGAAAAAAACCAGCCAAGTGCGAGTCGTACTCACACGCACACAGGGTTCCGTAGCACCAAACAATATAATTAAAATATTTTGAAGGCACATTCATATGTTGTATTTTATTACATTCAACAGCAAAACTAAATTTATTTTTCATAGTATGTTAACGAAAAACAAAGTTACTGCTACAGTTTAATGAGAAATTCCCATATTTCAAAAATTAAACATCACATTTACACAGACACATTTTACCACATTGGAAGTGTCTATCTTTCAAACGATTGACTTTGAGAAAAAATGGTTTTAGGGAGCTCTTATGTCATTTTTAAAAACCTGTCTATAGACACCCCGCACTCATAGGTTGGATGAAAAAAAAAATAGTTTATACGGACAGATAGACACACATGACGAATTTATAAGGATTCCGTTTTTTGCCATTCGGCTACGGAACCCTAAAAATGAGAATAATAATTTTGTTTTGTACTTTTTTTTCCCAAGTTTTTTTTATTGTTTAATTTGACCTCATTTACGTTATCAGCGACCCCGAAAACCATGAAAATGACACCCATGACGAAAAATCCGAAAATATTCGTCGGTGCCATTTTGTATTTTCATGTTGACTTTATTTTCGTTATCAGCAACCCCAAAAATCACGAAAATGACACCCATGAAGAAAATTTTTAAATTTTAATACCGTTTGGTACCGAGGGCCAATTTTAATACGACTTAAATCTTCACCATGTCTGACCACTATTAGAACTCCACAAATTAACGACTGATATTTTACATGTAAACTGAATATTATAGTCAAATTATTAAGACAGTGGCCACGCTGTTTTGCTAGTGCCATGCTGCTATGCTAATGCATAAATGGGCTATAGTCCCACCACGCTTTCCACATGTTTAGAAAGGGAGAGAGAGACGGTAAATGTTTACTTGAACTTGAATCTAGGAGATTTGCGCGAAAGATATTTGCGCGAAGGACACTTGCGCGAAAGACACTTGCACGAAGAACACTTGGGCGAAAGACACTTGCGCGAAGGACACTTGCGCGAAGGACACTTGCGCGAAGGACACTTGTGCAAAAATTCATTTGTGCGCATGGACTTTTGCCCGAACGAACTCTTGCGCATCACGCCTGACATTACTTGAAGGGTGGGGTGAATTGTAACTATGAAGGGTAAGTCCCAGACAGACTGGAAGGTAATAGTTATGATCGCTGTTTTTTATTCTTGATTTTAATGGGTGTCAATTTCAGTTTTTTTTTTCAAAATGAAAAAATTAAATGTTGGCGACGAAATTATTCCGAGTTTTTGTGGATGTGTGTTATTTTCGTGGTTCTCAGGGTCGCTGATAAGTAACGAAAACGAAAAACCAAGATGGCGCCGATGAAAATTTCCGGTTTTTCCTTCATGGGTGTCATTTTCGGCGCCATCCTAGATTTTCATTTAAAAAAAAACACTGCAATTGACACCTATTAAAATTAAAAATAACATGGTGCCAGTTTCTACGGGCCACTTTAATAAGCTCTTCTCAACATGTGATTAGCGATTCTTAACTTGTTTAGCGAATTAGGTTTTGTATACCGATAATTTATTAATTATACAAACTAGTTCATCCTAGCCCGTTGGAACTTTGTACTTGGAATTTCCAAACCAAGCCTCAATCAACATCGGCGATTGGCGGCGGCGATCTCTC
This sequence comes from Noctua janthe, assembly GCA_910589295.1. NCBI lineage: Eukaryota > Metazoa > Arthropoda > Insecta > Lepidoptera > Noctuidae > Noctua > Noctua janthe. Next base: position 14,412,370 of record OU342552.1, read on the forward strand.
GCGTCCGGCCTTGGTCCAAGCCATGGTCCGGAGCGAGAGGGAATGGGAAGCCGTCACCTCCTTCTGCGAAGCAGTCATGCTAGTGAAGGAGGTGGCGGGACGTGAGAGGGAAAGAACCTCACGTCCCAGTCGCCGCGGGAGACGCCCTGGGCGTTGGGGGTCACGTGGTGGCTCCCGGCCACCGTAGGCGCGGGCCTGTGGACGGCGAGTTATGGGCCAGCTCGCCGTCCGGCCGTCTTATGACGACAGGCCGTGTCGACGGCGCGTTCTTGTTCCACGTGCGCCTCAAAGAGATGTCAGAAAATAAGTAGGGGTCCGCAAGGGCCGATGCCTGCCAGGGCTGCGGGACTGTTCGAAAGAGATACCGTGGCCCTGGAACACAAAGGGCAAAGAAGGAACATGGATGGGTTTTAGTCAGTACAAGTCTGACACTCCCTTCCGCTCCGCCCAGAGTGGGGGGGGTCATTTGATGATTTCCCATCCGGAAAAAAAAAAAAAAAAAAAAAAGCCTCAATCAACATATCGATTGTTATTATTAATACGAGTCACTGACAATATGCCCAACGAAATTGTATTAATATAATTTTGTTTTTTAAATTTTGATAGAAAGGAAGATTAGAAATCTAACTGAAAATCATTTTTGTATCCCCTCATATAAAATTGTCGAACTAAAAGCTTTATATGAAAATTAAACCTTGAACTGTCAGAAACTGTAAGATAATATATTTCCTGCAGTAGCCAATAATCCACCTTTCAATAATTCACATCATAATGCGGTGTAAAAGTGTATATTTTTAGGCTGAGTAAAGAAATACCGATCCAGTCGTTTGTACTCTTAATAATTACCGAATGAGAGTCCCTCGTTATTCATTTACACAAAATTACGATCCCGACGCGCAACGTTAGGCCGGCAAACATTATTTTAGTTTATCGGTAGATAAATCATGAATTGTACCATCATTTAAATACCTACCATTTTTTATACAGTAAGTACCTACTTTTCGAAGCAGGGGTAGTTTCAGTTAATCTTTGAATTAAATTATAGATTGTACCTTTATGTTTCGGTTCGTATGTACGAGTAAAATGTTTTTGTATGTTAGTAGTCGGTAGGTGGGTTATGTTGTAGTGGAGGGCTAGTGGGTGCAGTGGTCGGGCGCGACAGGCGCGAGCTTGGGAGCGGGCGCGGGCAGCGGCTGGCGGGCCGGCGACGCGCGCCGCGCGCCTCGCCGGCAGTCGGTCGAGAACGGTCGCGCGGCGCGGTTGCCCTGCCGCTGAACACAATACCAACACTTATTACTCTACATAAACCGAAAGTAAACATACACGTATTTTACGCTCACATTAATCATCACCGCTCTACATTAGACTAAAATAAACGTTGTTATATAACACGCCGATGTAGATATTACTTGAAAAATAAATAGGTACACAGTTGTTTTAGGAACATACAAACAAATTAACGTATTACTTGAATACTGTGTGAAATTTTAAAGTGTTTTTCGCAAAGTATGAAAATTTTATCAATCAAATTATGTCAGTACTTTAATGGTAGGTACCCTAGGTACTTGTATTTTGTAATATTGTTGACTTTTAAAATCATTCATCTCTGAAACAATATTTTGTCTGTAATGGTTTTCTAAACAATATCATTGTTTTAAGGGATTCCGAGCTTTAAAGTTACAAAGACAATCTTTAAATTTGTTAAATTGAACAAATTATTGTAATCTCAAAATTGAATATTTAATAGCATTAAGTATGTCTTATTTGTTTTACGTCGAGGTGCCACATACATTTACTTTGAAGCTTTTAAGTAAATTAGCATCTAATTGAATATAACTAAATTACCACGTCGCGAAACATGCGATCAAATGTGGGTTAATTATATTGTGTACTCATAATTGGTAGAGGATTTGGGAAAAATAGTAACTTTAAATATTGTTTTAAAGCACTTTTTGTGCAAAAGACCAGCGAGTACGTCTGAACAAATGCAATCAGGGATTTTTTTTTTTAAATAGGTCCGTAAGCGCTCTTGCCACCTGTGGATCTATCATTTCGGATTAAGGAAAATTGGATATTTCTGAACCACTCTATTTTCAACTCAACATCAGCTGCAGTCGGGACCGCCAAGCCGGGTTTCTTTGAAGACTGCGGAGCATTAAGCTGCTTTATTTCTAGATCACTGTGAAACAGTTACCATATTTTCCTAAATTGTGCGGACATATACAATGGCAGCCGTCAGCAGATATAGCTCGTACAATTGCTTGACAGGCTGGGATAGCTATGACAAGATACCGAGGTAAATATTTTACATTGATGTGTTGTCCTACTCAATTTAATATCAAATTTAATTTTCAGATTTTACTATCGTTTTGTAAGTGAAATCTTAACTTTTATAGCAATGATTACCTGCATGCACCAGTGAGATCTACAGCACGTTACATTATATTCATCGTGTACTGCGAACCTTATAAAAATTCCAGTACCTTTACATAGCATGCAACAGCATTTATTATCAAACACAATACGACAGGGAACAAATTTTGGACAATGGTGAAAACTGAAACTGGTCAGACGTAGATAATATATATGTACGCCGTACGGGTTTGAGGCAGTGTTATTATGCAGTGGCACTGCAAAAAAACTTATCCTCAACAATAATTATACATATATCATGGCTATAACATTCTGCATACTTTTTGATGGTTGATTGTGATCGTCCAGCTTCATGAATAATAAAGGTTGTTTACGGTTGGCAACTTGCCCGCTTATGGCTTTGCCATTAATATTTGTCTACTACAGCGTAAAACTACGGCGTAAATATCGCGACAGTGGGATACTTTTAGCACCATATCCTTGGTTATTTTTGTTATACCTACAATCATACGAACCAGCCAGACCCACCTTACGTAGTAACTTAGCAGATCTTAGAATCTTTCATATAAAAATTGGTATTTTAACAATTTGTTGCGATATAAATCAAGATCGGGCTTTCAGAAAATTGACAGAAGAGTACAGATAAAAGACACAGAAAGCAAACGGAATATTATTCCGTGTGCTACGGATGAATGTTGAAGGGTCAGTAAAATTATTTTACAACTAAGTCTTAGTTACAAAATGGATTACGAACAATTAGAAAACCCTTCTTAGAAGCTTTGTCTCTGTGGGATATTTAATCATAAGATTGCTGTGGCGATTGTTCTGAAGAGTCGACGCGCGCATGTAGGTACTTGAATGTTCGAGCATGCTCGTAACTGCCTGTGTGGTGACCGTGAGGAACATACGCAAACGCATGCCGTTGGGAATTATCTCTTACACGCTAGTTTCAACTAGTACTTTGAATTTAGTTCATTGTTTACTAATCAAAGGTTACGAAGGCATACGAGTATCTTGCTGCTTTGTCTGCGATGACCCTCACAATTTATTTCTGAAGCGTATTGCTGACGTGGAACAGTTCATCATATACACTTATATTATTAGTATGTTCGTAAGTACTATTACTCATTCCGAATACCTGAATAATAAGCTTGGCATCAATTTATATGTTTATAATTAACAAAGTAATGAAATTTTTATGTAAATTCGCTGTTCGTATTACCAAGTAATCTCATGCGTAGGATTACCTTATATTGTTATATATTACATGAGTGTTCGTATTCCCATAATTGTAGAACAAAGGTGTTAGGAGATGATTGTAAAACTTAGGCAGTAATAACCATTTGGGTGTGAAAGTACCACGCCAACGTCCCGCACCAACTCCCAATAGTGACACGGTGTATGGCGTAATATGAAAGCTTTTGGGGCTAACTTTATTACTTTTATGGCAGCTAAACTCAAATCCACCACAATAAAGTTGGTTTGGGGACATTCAACAGTTTCTACACCACACACAAATATAGAAATCATTTACGTAATATAAAAAGTCAAAACTCATTCAAACTTACGGCTGAGCATCAGCACTTTTGGAACATCAAAAATTAGAAGTCAAAATAACATTTTTGCTCCTTGCTTTTGGTGCCTTTTTTGATTCCATTGAATCTACAGAACTACGGTATCACTACACTTTGACACATTTTGTCTACTGTTTACAAGTTGTAATCTAAAAACGTCTGAAAATTTCCAGGGTCTCATGGAGCTGCAAACTCCACACTCTTTACACTATTGGCATATTCAATCCTAAATTATATCTTGTTTCTATCCTAGTTGTGAGGTCGATTATTTCGACATTGCATTTTTTTAATATCTGTCTGCGTCGTGATTCCTTTTGGAACTGGTACTAGAAGTCTTATTAAAACTTAAAATCCAGGTATGGGTAGGTATACACGTTAGTGTTTGGATCGACTTATTTGTAGTCGTGGTTATGTTTTGTTTTTCAAGACCAGTTTGTTGTAAAGTCTTTGGAAGCTGCCCAAAAGAAGGGCAAGGTGGCGAATACGCCAGCGCCAGCCGCGAGACAGCCGCTATCGCCGCCCCCTCCGCCTCCTAAGACTTCCGTGGCCGAGACCGGGTGGCAGGTGGCTGGAGAAAACGCGAGGGAGCGAAGGGCGGCCAAAAAGGCCAGGAGGCAGGAGCAGAAACGCCGGCAAAAGGAGCGGGGCGTCGCGGTTAGGCTCAGCGCCCCGAAGACCGCAGCTGTAGTGATTACACTACAGCCGGACGCGGAAAAGAGGGGCGTGACCTACCGCGACGTGCTCGCTAAGGCGAAAGCGACGGTGGATCTCGGAGAGCTCGGGATCACCGGGGGCCTCCGGCTTAGAGTCACCGCAACAGGGGCTCGAGTGCTGGAGATCCCTGGCGAAACCCGTGGCTCGTCCGCTGACGCTCTGGCTGAAAAGCTTAGAGCGTCCCTAAATGCGGACGAGGCCAGAGTGTCCAGGCCCGTCAAATGCGCAGACCTGCGCATACTGTCTGGACGACTCGGTGACCGAGAAGGAGGTGGTGGCCGCCGTCACCAGGACCGGTGGGTGCCCTGCCGAGCAAGTCAAGGCAGGCACCTTACGTCCGGACCTGTCGGGCATGCGAACCATAACGGTAAGCTGCCCTGTGACGGCGGCGAAAGTCATTGTGGAGGGCCGAAGGCTCTTGGTGGGCTGGGTTTCGGCGCAGGTGAAGCTGCTGGAACCCAGACCTCTGAGGTGCTTCCGCTGCCATGTGGGGCACCACGTGTCGGTCCGGTGCACTTCGGAGGTGGACCGCAGCGGCCTGTGCTTCCGCTGCGGCCAGCCTGGTCACATGGCCGCGGCTTGCTCCGCCGCGCCGCGCTGCGCTGCATGTGCGGCAGCTGGCAAGCCGGCCGATCACCGGGCAGGGAGCAAGTCCTGCGGTACTCCCGCCAAGGCCAGGGGCAAGGTAAGGCCCTCCGCCACCACCGCCAAAACCCCCACCGTCGCCACCACCGCAGCTGCCGCCACTGTCGCCGCCGCTGCCGCTACTGCTGCAACTTCCGCAGCGGGGCCCTCGCAGGGGGCCCGGGAGGGGGCTGAAATGGAGTGCCAGTAACGGCCCCATTACGCCTTCTCCAGGCGAACATCAACCACTGCGCCTGCGCTCAGGATCTGTTGCTCCAGAGCGTGGCGCAGTGGTCGATTAACATCGCCGTGGTCGCTGAGCCGTACTTTGTCCCGCCCAGGGATGACTGGGTGGAGGACCTTAGCGGCTCAGTGACCATAATTGCGTCGGTCGCCGCCGGTACCCCGACCCTTGAGAGTGTCAGGAAGGGTCAGGGGTGCGTAGCAGCACGGTTCGGGGAGATCGTTGTAGTGGGAGTCTACTTCTCCCCGAGCCGAACTCTCGCCGAGTTCCACAACTCCCTCACGGAGTTGAGTGTCGTCATCGGAAGCCATTCCCTCCCCGTGCTTGTGCTCGGGGACTTCAATGCCAAGAACTTGGCTTGGGGTTCTCGTTACACGGACGTGCGGGGTAGAATGGTGGAGGACTGGGCTCTGGAGACAGGCCTGGTCGTCCTAAATCGGGGTTCTGTCCCCACGTGCGTGCGGATGCGGGGCGAGTCGGTGGTGGACATCTCGTTCGCCAGCCCCGCTCTGTCGCCGCGTGTCGTTGACTGGCGCGTCATGGAGGGGGTGGAGACCTATTCCGACCACCGGTACATCCGGTTTGACGTCTCCACCCAGTCCTCAAGCGTGCCGGTCCTACAGGCCCCGAGTGGTCCGCGATGGGCGCTGAAGCAGCTGGACCGGGAGCTCCTCCTGGAAGCCTCGATCGTGCAGGCCTGGGTGTCATCACCAGTCAGGCCTGCCGACATCAACAACGAGGCGGGTTGGTTCCAGGAGGCCATGTCCGACATTTGCGACGTGGCAATGCCCCGAGTTCGGCCAGGAAGCGCCCGGCGTCAGGTGTACTGGTGGTCGCGAGAGCTGACGTCTCTGCGCAAGGCGTGCGTTGCCACGCGGCGCCTGTACGCCAGGCATCGCAGGCTCCGCATCCGCCCTCCGGATGCGGCAGCCATTGAGGCGGAGCTGTACGAGGGGTACAGAGCGGCGAAGACCACCCTCCAAGAGGCTGTCCGGCGGGCCAAGAACTTAGCCCGCGAGGAGATGCTGGAGTCTCTGAACGGAGATCCGTGGGGGCGCCCTTACAAGATGGTGCGGGACAAACTCCGCACCCGGGCCCCCCCGTTGACGCAGAGTCTCCGGCCTGAGCTCGTGGAGGACGTGGTGAGCGCTTTGTTCCCTTCGCGAGGGGAGCATCCTCCCCCGCCTATGGCTCCGCCGCCGCGTGCGGTGCCGGAAGCGGACCACACCGATGACGATGACGACGTTCCGGAGGTGACTGGGGTAGACCTGAGAGTGGCGGTACGCAGGCTGAAAACCAGAAATACCGCCCCGGGACCCGATGGCTTGCCTGGCAAAGCCTGGCCTCTGAGGCTCTCGGGCCCCGACTGGAAGGGCTCCTAAGCGCATGCTTGGAGAGAGGCCAGTTTCCGCTTCGTTGGAAGACGGGGAAGCTGGTCCTCATCCGGAAACCAGGGCGCCCTGCGGACTCTCCGTCCGCATACCGGCCCATCGTGCTGCTCGACGAGGTGGGCAAGCTCTTTGAAAGAGTCATTGCCAACCGCCTCGCCGGGCACATTGCGGGGATGGGGCCGGATCTTGCGGAACACCAGTTTGGTTTCCGCAAGGGGCGCTCGACGGTGGACGCCATCATGCGCGTGAGAGCCCTCACGACGGGGGACGCGGTGTCCCGGGGCGGGGTCGTCTTGGCGGTGTCTCTTGACATCGCCAACGCCTTCAACTCCATGCCCTGGAGCTGCATTAGGGAGGCACTCCGGTATCACCGGGTGCCGACCTACCTTCGTCGTGTGGTCGGGGACTACCTGACGGATAGAGCCGTCATCTACCCTGGTCGAAGCGGAGAATGGAACCGGCGAGAGATGTCGTGCGGTGTTCCACAGGGATCGGTTCTGGGACCGGCCCTGTGGAACATCGGTTACGACTGGGTGCTGCGCGCCGACCTCCCTACCGGCGTCAGCGTAGTTTGCTACGCTGACGACACGCTGGTACTGGCACAAGGGAGGTCGCACGAGGCGGCGGCCGAAAACATGACACGCGGGGTTGCGATAGTCGTGGAGAGGATCCGGCAATTGGGTCTCGAGGTGGCACTGCACAAGTCCGAGGCCATGTGTTTTCATGGGCCTCGGAATGCGCCACCGTCGGGATCCCTACTGACGGCAGGAGGGGTTTCCATCGGCGTCGGGTCGACGTTGAAGTACCTAGGACTCGTCCTCGACAGCCGGTGGAACTTCGTGGAGCACTTCCGACGTTTGGCTCCCAAACTGGAACGGACAGGGGCTGCCTTCAAGCGGCTCTTGCCCAACCTGAGGGGTCCAAACGCCTCCTGCCGGAGGCTATACGCGGGGGTCGTGCGGTCCATGGCCCTTTACGGGGCCCCGGTGTGGGCGCGTTCTTTGAGGCGGCAAGCCGCCCACTACCTGAACGCGCCCCAAAAAGTAATAGCCATAAGGATAATCCGGGGGTACCGCACGATCTCCGGCGAAGCGGCTAGCCTCCTTGCCGGATTGCCGCCATGGGATCTGGAGGCGATAGTCCTCGCACGCCTGCACGAATGGCGCGCGGAGGCACTACGTCGGGAGGAAACTCCGCTGCCGCGGCAAATTGCTGCTCAGCGGACAGACCTCCGGCGTGATCTCATGGCGACATGGAGAGAGCGACTGTCGCAACCCCGTGCAGGGCACGCCACCATAGTGGCGATAAGTCCCCTCTTTGAGGAGTGGCTAGAGAGGCGCCACGGCGCCCTCACCTACCGCCTGACGCAGGTCCTCACCGGACACGGTTGTTTCGGGAGGTTCCTGCACCGAATCGGGCGGGAGGAAACGCCCGGGTGTTTCCACTGCGAGGATCGTCCGGAGGACACGGTGGAGCACACCGTGGAAGTCTGCCCCGCTTGGGCGGAGCACCGCCGTGTCCTCGTAGCGGCGATTGGCGGCGGCGATCTCTCGCGTCAGGCCTTGGTTCAAGCCATGGTCCGGAGCGAGAGGGAATGGGAAGCCGTCACCTCCTTCTGCGAAGCAGTCATGCTAGTGAAGGAGGTGGCGGGACGTGAGAGGGAAAGAACCTCACGTCCCAGTCGCCGCGGGAGACGCCCTGGGCGTCGGGGGTCACGTGGTGGCTCCCGGCCACCGTAGGCGCGGGCCTGTGGATGGCGAGTTATGGGCCAGCTCGCCGTCCGGCCGTCTTATGACGACAGGCCGTGTCGACGGCGCGTTCGTGTTCCACGTGCGCCTCAAAGAGATGTCAGCAAATAAGTAGGGGTCCGCAAGGACCGATGCCTGCCAGGGCTGCGGGACTGTTCGAAAGAGATACCGTGGCCCTGGAACACAAAGGGCAAAGAAGGAACATGGATGGGTTTTAGTCAGTACAAGTCTGACACTCCCTTCCGCTCCGCCCAGAGTGGGGGGGGTCATTTGATGATTTCCCATCCGGAAAAAAAAAAAAAAAAAAAAAAAAAAAAAGTCTTTGAAAGCTTTCACCGAGTTGGTACACATAATTATTTATGCGATTAAAAATAATATCACTTGCAGGATGTAACTATACAGGGTGTAAACGGGCCCTTAACGAAGCCGTCAACCAAGCATTCTGTACATCAAACCAAGTAACCCTACGCGAAAAATATTGCTGGGAAACAAGTTTATTTCATTTGGGGTGAAAAATCACGTTTTTCGGAAAAACTCAATGTAACGCACTCTAAACATTGTGCTGATGGATGCATTGAATAGAAGCTATTAAAAGTAAAGCTATAACCCTTAAAAGTAGTACTTAAATAAAAAAGTGAAGAAGTTGGAAGTTTGACTATCTCCGTAACTAGAAGGTTCCCAGGTATGGTCCAGAACAAAAAAATGATCGCAATGACGAGGAGAAAAAGTGCATTTCGGCTTCGTTAACGGTCTTTTTACACCCTTTATACTGTGATGTTGACCAAAAACTTTTTATCGAAAACTTAATCCCTAAAGGTGAAAGCGTTAGGGAAGCCCGCGAAATTCAAAATTTGAATTACGCGGGTACCCGGGTGCTTCCCCTTAACAACTGTTTATTTATACAATCCTGCCATTTATTTGCATAAGTTAATTGTTGATTCATTTATATTTGTTTTGCGAAAAATACCTTCGCACAGTATTTTACTTTCCGAACATGTTTATTAGCTGTTAGGAGTGTTAGATATTTTTTATTCACAACTTCTATTAAAATTTCAAGAACCCTCGTTTGTACGTCACTCTTTAGCCAGTCCACCTGCAAATACACGCTATTGATGACACGGTCAATAATAGTGTATCTTTTTAACCATGTCAAGGAAGTGTCAAGCAATCGATGCAGACATCGCTCATTGAATACCTCATTTATCTATATGCCCCGCCCTGCTATCGTGAAGTTCGATTTAAATAAATGTATGATCAGAAGAGAAGTAGGGGGTGGTTAAAGATATATTAGAGAGATCGTTTACGACTGATTTTAGTGCCGAATATGTATGTTTAGTCATTCGACCTCTTCTTGGGATTGGGTAACTAATAATTTATTCAACAGTTTGTGCACACAGAAACAGATAAGAAGAAAAGAAACATACAAATTTGATCCTTATGTCATCGTTCAGTCTGTTGTTTTATGGTCCCACAGCTGGACAAATGCCTTTCTCCCTCCAAACCTCTCTGTTTAGTGCAATTTTTGGCCACGCCTGCCTTGCGAACGTGATCAGATGACAATTAATAAATATTTTTTTTTCCAAATTCTTAAAGCAAACTAAGCTGTGCAATTTCTGTTTAGGTGAATAATTTAGTTTTTAAACATTTAGTGTCATCGGGGAAATGAAGCTCTGAACGTATCGTATATACAAACTGGCAACTCAGTGCTGTTAACCGTTCAGGAAAGCTATTAGAGACTATGCCGACTTCTGGTCTCTGGTTTCGCGAGGCCAAGTAAGTTCCGCATCCGTTACGGCATGCGACAAGTGACATCCGTTACACCACTACATGTAGGAATATGAAAATGGAAAATCATACCGTTTTCCCAAAATCATTGAAAAAAATTTCAAAGTGACGGTAAACGGTAGTTTGGTTTTAGGATATTTTTTATTTGCGAGATTAATGGCCACATTATTTTCTAATCATTCAGTTAGGATAATGTTTACTTAAAGTAAGTACTGCAGTGCGGTGCCAAAGTTAGTACAACGTTACAGGGTTCTCAAAAGTACATTCAATCTAATTAACATCTTGACGAACTCATATTTAAACTTCCATTCAATAAGATACACAAGAGCTGTTTGGTAATGAGTTTTCAAAATCCTTTCTTAGCTTATTTTGTATTTTTGGAATTGATGGCTTCGAGTACAAATAATAAATAAATTGATGTTCCGATATTCTTAAATTCATTAATTATGTGAGCGGAAGGTACTCTCATCACTAAACAGCTAGAAGGCGAATTTTGTGGGTATTTTGCGGCATCACAGTCGCGGTCATTCCCCTTTAAAAAGAAACGAGGTCAGATTTGTTCTAAAAGCACACATCGATCCAAATGAACAAAATTAAATACTCGTCGTATATGGAGCCTGTATCCACACCCGCAAATTTTAAATAAGGGCCATACCAGACATGCAACTTTCAGCACCGGCGAACAATGATTTGGTGACTGCAGCAATTCTGGATCACGTTATGGAGACTCTTGAAAAAATCCCTAAAAAATATTTTGATCATCGAGTACTGCTCCGTAAAGCATCATCATCATCAGCTTACAGCAGCCCACTGCTGCATTTAACTCGGTTCTCGGCAACTCTCATCCAGTTGCTACCAGCCACCCTGCGAAGGTCGTCGCTCCACCGAGCCTGAGGGCGTCCCACCTTACGCTGGCCTATTCGCGGTCTCCACTCTACGAACACTAACATGGGCTAATATGGCCGGCCCATTGCCACTTCAGCTTACTTATTCTGTGAGCTATATCGCCATCTGTGGTTCTCTGCTAGATCACCTCGTACCAGATGCGATCCCTCAGGGAGACAACCGAATAACGAGTGTCCACGTTTCGGCACCATAAGTCATAACAGGCAGGATCCACTGGTTGAACACCTTAGTCTTTAGGCTCTGTAGAATACGCGACAAAAATACCCTACGAAGCTTCTGAAATGCTGCCCAGCCGAGTTGAATTCTTCTGTTACTGTTATGTGGCCTCCCTCTCAAAGTTGTTCGTACCAAACTGTAGTTTCCCGTGGTAAATCTATTGTAGAACAACCTCCAAAGAGGACCGCCATTGACAACGATAGGTCCTGGGGTGACGTGTTCGTTGATCATAACCTGGGTTTTGTCCAAGGACACCCTGAGACCAGTGCGTATTGAAGAATCAACTAGGCCATCCAGCATCTGCTGCATTTCCTGCAGCGATTTAGCCAGTATGTCGATGTCAACTGCAAATCTCAGTGTGATAAAGCGAGTACATCGCCAGTGATGTTAATGCCACGTCCTTCCCCGTTCAGCGTCTTAAACGCGCAATGGGACATGCTGCTTGCTGGTTCTGAGTTTGGACGGTCATTGTGGCATTTTATAAAGATAAAATGGAGCCGAGAACTGCAGATACAAATGCCCACGTGTATCAAACGACGTATTTACAACGTATACACTTGCGAAGAAATAAAATAACAGAACGAAAAATATTTCTGTCATGAAACGATTAGGAAACTATGATTTCATTTGCTTTTTTTTTCGCGCTTTGCTTGCAAACTAGGTTTGAAGCCGCTAAAAAGCCTAATATAAAAATAGAAAATTTAAATATTTTTGAATTTAAATATTATTTTTTTATTTATTTTTCAAATAAATATTAATTTGTTCACAAAAGTAAATATTTTTTTAATTATACATGTTTATTTATGACCACAATTTAAATATTCAGAAAATATTTACAGCGCAAAATCTGTTTAAATACAGCTACTGTAGTCAAAAATCAAACGCACGCAAAAAAATATTTTCGCACTTGTAGACATAATCGAAAAAAATCCACGAGTGTGAAATACGTCATGTTGAACCTAATCGTAGTGTGATAAGAGGCAGTTTTCGAGGAACTGTATTGAAAAATATATGCCAATATAGATATGTACCCAAAGATCAGTTTGTCCTCCATATTTGTTTATATGTGTTCCGAAACGTAGATGTTCCTGCGTACAGCAAGATGAACGCCATATTGAACTTTTTTTTTGCATTTGTTTTATTCTTTCTTTATCGTGTGGTTAGAGCCTAACCTGCATGGTGTCAGAGGTTTATGCCACCCATGGGCCCCTGACTTGGCTTATTTGTTTTATGAAAGTAGTAAAGGAGAAAGTTTGTAAGTTTGGTTGTAATATCCGAAACTACACATGTGTCTTAGGATATGTTTTTTCGGCGCGGACTAAGTCGCGAGGCACAAGTTAGTGTTTATTACAATCTTGTCTTATTGATTATATTGAAAGATCAAGTTTGACTACAGTAGCTGAATTTAAACAGATTTTTCGTTGATAAATCTTAATTCTAGACACCTGAAAATGTTCTAACGAAAAAATATTTTTAGACATAATACTTTTAGATCATTCCACATAAATTGGCCAAATTTTGACTTACGCCATATTAGAATTAGGTCGTAGATATGTCATGCTTTGAACACAGTATCGTACAGCCAGTTTATCAAATTAAAGAGGCACTAAAGTTTAGCTTGTGTTCGCATGACAATCGCTGTCCAACCAAGCCACCTTACATCATACAGTATTTATAAATGTGTCCTAAAAGGAGAAGGCCATTCTTGGGCTCAGTCCTTAACTACTTCAGATCTCGATATATCTTGCGGGGCGGCTAAGTTTAACAACACAAGATAAAACTAACTTACTAATGTAGATACTGCGAGACCAGTCTATTTCAGTTACTTGCATGGTATGTCTTACGGAATTTTACTATAGGGACGGGCTGCAGATATCATGTCTATTATTCTGTGGAAAAGAGCCAGCAGAACCATATAAATAATCTCCGTAGGCGTATCAATCACTCTATCACTCACTATTGTAACTCTCTTCCTTTTCAAGTAGTCGTACCTACATTCCAGCTCACACACCTAATTCTTTCTTCTCCTGAGATTGCGTCTTACGTCGCACCGGCCCGTTCTGGTGCGATAACCCTTTCCACTTTCCGCTGTGGCCGCGTGCTACCTCTGCTCGTCGCTTATGGGGTACGCTCTAGCCTTACCGTTACTTCCATTTGCTCTTAGCATACTGCTTAAGTTCCGGCCGCTTGCCAAACGCCTGCCGGATATCAACCCTCCTTGAGAATGCAATTATGCACATCTTTATTATTTTATATATGCTAAGTATTCCATTCTTCTTCTTTTCGTGTTGTTAGTGCGTAAGTGCATAACCTGGTACTCGCCTCTTACAAAACCCGTTGAAAGAGATGGGGTGGTGGTATTTTTTGAGGCCGGCACCACGGATTTTTTTTTTTTCATAGTTACTGTTGCAGTTTCACGAAAAAGTCCCATATCTCAAAAACTTACATCAAATCTTATTCAAACCAATTTTCGTTGAAAGTTCTTTTTAAGTTCTAAAAACCGCATTATTTCCGAATATTCCTCCTCTTCCAAAAATAATGAAATTAAATTTTAAATTTTAAAAACCCTCATCGCAACAAAGAAAAGCGAATAAACATTTGAAAAGTCAATAAAATGGTTGAGCCGGTTTTGATAAAACATGTCTAATTGTAATATGCATCATGCCCTTTCATTTGATACCCCACTTGGGTATATTTGAAAATATTCGATTTTTCATACCCACTTTCATCCCCCATAACTAGTAAATGGCTGCACCGATTTTGATAAAACGTTTTTAAGAACCATCGCCAAGAAGCTAGCTTTTAAATTTAAAAAAATGGTTCACTCGTCTAAGTGCTACAGTGCCAGAGACAGACACACACACACATTGCGGTCAACTTATAACACCCCTCTTTTTGCGTCGGGGGTTAAAAAGGGATACAACTTTTACGTCTTTAGAAACAAATACTTCGTCAATCATTTACTTAAGAGAAAAATAATTTTTGCAACTTCGATATAAATTATTATTAAGAGCTGTCGATAGACCCCATACAGTTATAGAAATAGAGGTTTTTTTAACCCTCACTTAACTTTGGAGGGCCAGCCCTATTTTTTTCATAATCTCACATCATTTTTGTGTAGAGGTTCATAGAAGACCCCTACTCTTCAAATATTAACTGTTTGCTGCAAACACTCTGCATACATAATCTGATACTATCATCTCGTCTACTTCAGGAGCAGTAGTGTACAAATTTATCAGACAGTTTAACGAGTACACCACGTCAATCCCGTCAATGATCAAAAGGTATCCGCCTTAAGAAATTCCATTAACCCATTTTCTTATTACTAATTTGCCAACCTAGCGAACGAGTGACTTGCGACCATTAATAGACAATAAGTGCACTTGAAAGAACAGAATTAGATTGCCATTGAGTGGAAAAATTGCCATGAGTGCCTATCGATTTATTTAATGACAGTTACTCAAAACGTAGAAGTACGCATGCTGTGTTTATATGGACAATATTTAGTAAAAAGATCCTGTTACAAATGGTAAAATATTTTTTTTATCAAACTAAACTGTATCCAGTTTCTCATAAAATTTCGTACCTATGTTTTCATGAGGTTTACGGCCTCACAATGACAAAACACAATTTCTTATCA
Source organism: Noctua janthe (assembly GCA_910589295.1). Classification (NCBI taxonomy): domain Eukaryota; kingdom Metazoa; phylum Arthropoda; class Insecta; order Lepidoptera; family Noctuidae; genus Noctua; species Noctua janthe. The sequence goes on from OU342552.1 coordinate 14,427,585, forward strand.
ATCGGTCCAGTGGTTTAGGCGTGATAAGGAAACAGACAGACAGAATGTGAATATAAAATTTCTAATAAGGATTATAAAAACATGAGAAATTGCGAATCCTTGCTATGTTGATACAATTGTAAACAAAGTTAGTCGTATCTTCCAAGATGTATTCCTTCAAGGTAACTTGCATAGTGCTCCCAGAAGCACTATGCAAGTTTTCTGCACAATTTTCTTCCGTGTGGATCTAACGAGATGTTGAAGTTTGTGTGAACCTACAACGAGTGACGTTGGCGGTCGTAGATATTTGCTATTCAAGTATACTTGCATTATTATGCGTTCTAAAATAAACACATACGTTATTACTTCATTTTTTTTTTCTTAATTCTACGTTAGCCTTGACCTTTACTGATATTAAAAATTCTTTCAAACCATAATGATGCAGGTGTTGTTATATCACGGAAACAATAAAGTTTAATCAACTAATCTGAACACATTAAAAAATGATAGACTGTCTATGCTTTCTTTTCGAAGCGGACATGATAGGTTTTTTTTTTCATGTGGAAATCCTCATGGTGGTCCTCCAGTCCTCCACCCTGGGTTAGGCAAAGAGGCCTGCCTGATTCTTATGACTAGAACCTCGCTGGAGCACTTGCGCAGTCCCCTGCGGTAACACTATCCGTTAGCGTTAGGGCAATAACACAACTGCTGTTTTATTTTTTTTTAAAACACAACCTCCATTCTTAGTTCCGGTAAAAACTTTTTCAAAAACTTAAAACCACGGTTTTTTTTATTCTGCTCCAAAACCTAGATCATGGTTCCTTTGTTCAGTTTACCAGTTAGCTCTACTACCCATGCTTTCTGAGCTAATGTAAACATTGCCATGTATAGGCTGATTTAAGTTACTTCGAACTGAGTTATGAACTTTACTACATTATAATTTTTGTTTGTTTTGTTATTTCCGGCGTGATAGGCTGAAACCGCCAAACCGTCTTGAGCAGGCCGAATGCTCGTGGCTTCTCTGTATGTGGAGAGGCCTATTCTCTACAGTGGGACGGTAATAGGCTGTTATTATACGTTATTGTCTCCTTCACGTATAATGTTTCTTTAGTGGCCGCCGAAATAAAAAGGCAATATTAGTAAGGCTTTTGAGAAAGTTTTTTTTTCTTCAATATTATAAGATCGGCAAGACTGCGTTATACTGCGTTTCGAACTTTAGTCATGGCTTTATGCTCTGGCTGTAACTTTTTAGGCGCGACCAATTACGGTTTAGAGGTAACCAAACCATTAGGCTTTTGTAGGAAGCGCTCAAACTAGGTGGAGCGAAAACATCCGCAGGGAGACTGCCTGTAGCGGTTGGGTGAGAATAGCCAGGCCTTTATCCAGCAGTACTGGGCTGCTGTGTGCTGATGATGATTTGTTTACATTTAATGATAAGGGATAAGGTATAAGGGCAAGAGAATGATGATGGTACTCGAATGTATAATGGGCACCGTTGTTCGGACCAAGGTCTATCTTTTCATACACGAAATATTTTAAGAGTAACTTCTATAAGTCGTAAAGTCGCCATAGCAACGAAAAAAAAAAATATCAGAGTGTTTTTTTACAAAATTATTATAATTCTAAAATTTTTTGAGACATTTTTGCATAAAACCTTTTCTCCCATATTCTAACAATGACAGTAGGTAAATACGACGTAGTAAACTAGCGTAATGTGCTTAAAAATAAGGAGCCAGTATTTATTTTGTGGTTCAAGTAATAGTTCAAATAAAAAAAAATCCCTTGAAATGGCTTTGTTATAGCCGTTAGATGATTCCCTGAAAATATTTCGTGTATGAATAGTTAGACCCTATATTTATATTGTACTCGTCACGTACCTACTTATAATTATGTTGGTACCTTATCATGATTGGTAACATGACATTACCTACAGTAAGTAACTCACGATATGGTTAATATCATGTTAAGACCTTTAAAAACCTTCGTAGTATTGCATGAGTGATAGCCTTTTCCCAACTACGTTGGGGTCGACTTCCAGTCTAACCGGATGCATGAGTAGTAGTTTAATAAAAAACAAAGGCGATGATGGGGGGGACACATAAAAGTAATATGAATTGTATTATTAATTGAATTCAGCGTGTATCAAAAAGGTGTCATATTTAGGATGTGTGATACAAACATCGTAATCGCGAAACAATAATCAGATGTCCCATTCGGTCGAGTAAGAATTAAAGGTTCCATGATACACGCTGTATACCAATCGAGCCGGTAGGCAGATGATGTCCTGCCACAGACCTAGAGCCCAAGAAATCATCAAGAAGAATTACGTACAAACGCTCACCGGAATTTTTAATATTAAAAAGATATACTTTTGGACCTCATGGTATTTTTTTTGTTTCAGGGTCCGCGTGGAGTATTACGTAAACGAGAACACTTTCAAAGAAAGACTGCAACTATATTTTATAAAAAATCAACGATCGAGTAAGTATGTCAAGGTATATTAATTAACAATCAATATCGAAGTAGGCTTCTTCGAAATAGACAACTACCACTTCATATATGCATACGCGAAATTAAGTGGCCATCAATGTGAACGGGTTCTCCATTGATCCACACTTGTGACATGTGTGACACGCGATTGGTTGCGTACTTGTTACATGTTTTGTTTCACAACATGTTATGGTCTCCGAAAATAATTAGAAAACCGGAAACAAACACATTTAAATTCTAGGGCTGATTGATAAGTCTTTACCTTCTGGGTTAAGAAAAACTTTATGAAGAGGAGCCCAGAGGGTTTCTCATCAAACATATTCAGCATGAAAACTTGACAGCTAGTTAGGTGGAGCGTGATTAGAAAACACCGAAACTATATTTGAAAAGTTACAGATGATACACTTGTACATTTCAAAAAAGGAAAACAGCTAACAACTGGTATTGATTTCCACCTTATCGTGATATGCGGCCTGAACCAAAAGACTTAATAGACAAATCTGACATAGATATTGTAAGCTTTCACTAAATCTGACGATAACAATGCTAAACAAATAGGAGGAGGGCAAGATGAAAATATATTAGGAAGAATCTTTCATCGACCGAGCACACGAGAAAGTCAATTTAGGTAACAGAAGTTACAAAGATGTCTTCAAAGACTTTTTTGATATTGTTTTTGCAGACCATCGAATAATAAAGATTAATTAAACATCGGGACTAAAAAAGTTTATTGTACTTTGCAAAATTGTAAAGCTGAGTTTGAAAATCGAAATCGCGTCCTGATTTAATTACTATAGTAGCTACCAACTATTCCCGCACATCCCGAATTGGTATAGTACCTACCAACCATTGCCGAACAACCCGAATTGGTATAGTACCTACCAACTATTGCCGCATATCCCGAATTGGTATAATACCTACCAACTATTGCCGCACATCCCGAATTGGTATAATACCTACCAACTATTGCGACATATCCCGAATTGGTTTAGTACCTACCAACCATTGCCGCACAACCCGAATTGGTATAGTACCTACCAACTATTGCCGCATATCCCGAATTGGTATAATACCTACCAACTATTGCGGCATATCCCAAATTGGTTTAGTACCTACCAACCATTGCCGCACAACCCGAATTGGTATAGTACCTACCAACTATTGCCGCACATCCCCAATGGCCAGATTAGGCGCCGAGTGACTTTTATGGGATGAAAAACAAACTGAATAGGTTGCGAGGTAGAATTTAGCTGGATTTGGTTTAAAGCGGCATTATGTAGAAAATACAATTATTTTCTTAAAATATTTGTACCACTTTTCAAGCTGGAAAAACTTAAATCTCTTCGATCATAAAGTAAAAAGACATTTCGTCTTTCCAACCTTTGCAAAATTCGCCAAGTTTTGCAGCACCGAATTACTTATAAATACTGTAGGTGGTGGGTATTCTGAATGGAATTATGCAAATAGTGTATTTTGCGGAGGTTGCTGTTGCATCAGTTTTTTTAGATTCTAGTGTGTATCTACCTATACAATGTGTTTTTTTTTAGTTGCTTGAACTTTTCTGTATGAAGTAGGGTCTGCCTAACTTTCTCGTTACTGAGATATAAGTTAACAAAGTTACAATCTTAGCCTATCAGTACGACTTTGGTAGCTTGTATTTCAAAGCATCACGCTTTATAAGATTTTTTCTCATACATTGCTAGTTTGTATTGATGCCAGGTTTTGATTAAAACAGTTTTAAAATAAGATGGCGGAAAGTTAGGCAGGTCAAAATATTAACACCTCTTTATGTGAGAGCTGTTTTTTAAGTTCCCAAGGGATGTAAGTTTCAGGGTTATTTTAATTTGCAAGCTATTAAACTATTTTTCTTTGTTTCAGGTTTACGCATTAGAATAGCTAATTTATTTTTCAAACTTTTGACCTGTGTGTTGTATATATGCCGAGTTTGCGCTGATGGAGATCCCATTACCGCTTCCTGGTAAGTCAATTTGTTAAGAACAAAACTCTAGTAAGTTTTTGTACAAGCCTTATACATTATTATTTTTAGCACATTATATGGTATGTCTTACAGGTTTTCAGCGTTTTAAACTAATTCGGATAATGCGATCTCCAGATTTTCTCTAATATATAGAAATTCTAGTAAATTAATAGATAGTCAATCAAATAAAGGATCTGATTTAGCTCAGCGGTACGCCGCCGCGACATTGTAGCACCATTTTAACGAGCAAATGTTAAAGTGCCATCTAACTATTTCTATCTTTGATGGCTCAACAATAGGTATTTTGATTTTTTAAATGTTTATTCGCTTTTCTTTTTTGCGTTGGGGGTTTGTTAAATTTATAATTAAATTTAAATTTAAATTTTTTTAAACTTCGTATGGTTTTGTTTTGTATAAGAATTTACATTTGTGAATGGTTTTGTTTGTAAATTTACTATCTTAGATATTGGCGACACGTCCGGTAGCTTATAATAGATGAGATATCAATAGTATCGTAAGCATGAAGTTTTACGTTCTATTGTAAGAATAAAAAAACTGCAGTGATAGGTTTGGCGGAGTAAATATTATTCTCTTTGGAGATATTATGCAGTTGTGGCCTGTCAAAGGGTGTTGTGCTTAAAACGACCGTTTACATTCCAAGGGGAACACCATCTATGGTGTTATTTTGGGCTTTGCAAGTTGAAAACAAACGTGCGACAAAAAAAACGATTGCCAATTTATTGATATTTTAAATAACCTTCGAGTAGGTGAGTTAAATATGGAGCAATATGAAGTTTTGCTTGAAAGAAATCCTGTGCCTTTGATTGGTGATTTTGCTGACGGGGAAGCTATGCGTATTTTCCTACAGTGGTTAATGATTATAATGAGAAAATGGTAGAACTAATGACCAGAACAGTTAAAATTTATACTTTACTTGCTCACGATGAATTCAGGGAACCCGCTACTTATAACTTTCTTCTATACCTCGAGATCCTAACTGTACGGGAGGAGTTTGTCAGTTAAAATCGCAGTAGGCGCTCGAATGATGTTGCACATGAATTTAAAAGTCTCACAGAGTTTAGGGAATGGAAGTATGGGTATTATTAAGAACCTGGAATGGAATGGACTTTGAAGAGACCAATTGGAAGAGGAGGAACTCCTGAAACTTATTTTTATCGAGTTTGATGATAAGTCGATTGGTAGGAGCTTTACGAGATGAAAATAGATGGGTTCCCATACACCCACAACTTTTCAGGGCAAAGGGTATGGCAGTACTGAACGAATAATGTTCTCCATCATTTTAAGTTGGGCGGTACAAGATACAGGAAACAACAGTGGATAAAGCGGTTACATATTTAAGCCGTTGGTCCCGGGTGTCATTTGTAGATCTTTGACAGTCGTTAGGTAGCCAGTGACCCAAAAAGTCAGACAACCAGTCTTACCAAGGGGTATCGTATTACCAAGTACTAACTGGGTAGTGGAGGTCAGATAGGCAGTCGCTCCACGTAAAATACTGGTATTCAGCTGCATCCGATTAGACTGAAAGCCGACCCCAACGTAGTTGGGAAAAGGCTAGGCAGATGATGATGATATTTAAACAAGATTTTTTTTGCGAAAGGACAGTCCTCTGTGGCTTTGAGCCGAGGTAAAATAATATAAAAAGTTTTGTAATATGTGAACTAGATCAAAGAAAACTGTTCAGTTGTAAAACCAGCTTTTCCCGAGGGCCTACCTAAAAATCAAAAAGTCCTTAAGATAGACAAAACAAATTAGCGCGTTTTTGTGCACGGAGGCCAAGCCCTATTGATCAGTCTGACTAAACGGCAGCTATTACAATTAGCACACAGCATTTTTTGAGCTTCTTTTCGCAGGAATTATTTGACGTGATCTTTAAGCAATTTTATTAGCCATCTTTAAATCCAATGCTGATATATGCGTCTTGGCTTATTATGGTCTTGGCTTAATATTTATCCGGGGTAACTATTCCTTGGGGTTTTCTTTGGTAGGTCCTGCGGGTTTTATTTTTGTTCCGAAATATTATTTCACATATAAGACATAACTTTCACAAATATAATAACCCTATAAAGTAGAAGACTCTGTAGCGGTTATTAGTAATAATTTATGTAATGATATGTACTTTGGAAATACAAAGATATTAAATAGAACGTTCTTCCATGGTTGAAGAAATTTATTTCTAAAAACAGTTAACAATTTTATTCACGTACAAAGAGAAACGAGTTGTAGATAAACGAGAATCCTATTTAGTATTAAAAAAAACACTGGTTTAGTCAAATATACGAGTACGTACATTGTATAAAATACAAACATGTAATCATTCAATTCTCCTTGGTACCTCTGTGCAAATAAAATCTTTTATCATTGTTGCTGATTTGCAACGCATTTTAACAAAAATACCAAGTCTCGTGATTCGAGATCGTACTCCATGTAGCTCGGCCACGCTGCCGACAGCGTGTCCAGAGGCGGCTTATGACACTGTGTAGTGCTAGTGATCGCCACAAGACGATTCCTGGAACCAGCTTTCCATATTCTGACGACACTACCGCTTCTCGGGTTAAATGACGTCGTCGCTCCATTTCAATGGCTTTTTGTTTCAGTTCCGATCCAGAAATTGTAAAGATTTTGTCAAAACGCCATAACACTGTTTTAAAGAAAACCTAATTGACAGTTGATTTTCTCTTTATAGTCGAAATTTAAACAAAATTCTTTATTTAAATGTGAAACTCACTAAATAGAATCAAAAGCGATCAAATAATAAACCTCAATTGCAGCAATATAGGGATGAATGAAAGGCATTTGCATGTGGCGGAGATGAGAATGCTAAGAGGGATGTGTGGTGTGACTCGAATAGATAAAATAAGAAAGGAGTATACAACATGTAACGTAATTAACGCACACCCTCAATTAGTATATTTTGTTATAATCATAATACATACACTGAATTTTTAGTTAAACATATATGAGCATTGATTATTGATTGATTTAGTTATACTAATTCCGGAAGAATGTTGTGGTCACAGTACAAATCCACGAACGCAGACAGTCGCACACGTAGGTATGAGGATCTTGTTAGCCTAGTAGGTATTCGGTCGCGTTCGAAACGAGTTAACGAGTTTTTACTGTAATTTACGTAGTTTTAATTATTTTTGGGAAAAAAAAATACCTATAATAAAAATTATAGAAATCGATTCAGTAAACGATTCTGAACAAACTAATTTCAGGATGTGCGTTAATTATGTTACATGTTGTATAAGACCAAGTCTGTAAGTGGCGCCGGTGACTGAAAACTTGTGTGGTAATCGCTTGTCGTGGTATGGGCATATGATGCGGAGCAATGAAGAAAATGTCGTAAGGAAAGTTTTGAGTATGAATGTAGATGGGTTTATGAGTAATAAAGAAGTATGGAAGAAAAAGACATGCTACGCCGACCCCAAATGAATTGTGATAATGGCAAGAGAATGATGAATTGCAGCAATACTCTAAAAAGTAATTGATAGTTTAATTTAATAAACAACGGTTTGTATGCAATTACTGAATAATGCAGTAAATTGCGAATGTCCCAAATTGATGAATGTACATGTACACAGATGAATGTCCACAATCACCAATTTCGGTGGTGTGAGTCTGAAATTGATTACTTAATTAAATTACTTATATTGGACGGAATCTTAATATTAGTACACCAAAGTAATTTGGTGAATCTTAGATTCAGCGATCTAATGGTAGGTACGTGAATCCGTGTTAGATCCAGAAACAAGAAACTTAGTGGTGTTTCTTGTTTCTTCATCATCTATCATCTTTTTACGATCTGCCTTAGCCAAGTAACTGCAACCAACTATCGGCGTGCCTTAATGCAGGTTACTGTGTTCCCTAGCTAGGCCGCCAGACCGACTACTGTATTTTACCTACTACTCCTTTAGTTTCACTATTAACCCCTTAATTGTAAGACTTACCTATTGTCAAAATTAGTACTGATTTTTGTGAAATATATTATATTAGTAAGGATGTAGTGCTAACCGCATCCGCGGCACCACTCGCTTGGTTCACAGTTTAAGCTAACATAACCCATATTGTCTGGGTGCCCTACGACCCCCTTTTTGTAATGCGCCCTGGCCATAAATTTGGATCAAAATCAAAATCCGAATTGCAGCCGACGCCCACCGGGATCGTATTCCCAAAGATGACACTTTAGAAGGTTGTTGTAGAATACGCTCAACTGCATGCACAAGAGTATACAATGTTTTGTCCGAGCTAACAGGTCGATTCAGGATGCTGGAGTACAGCAGAGAAAACGTGGCCTAAGTCATGAACAGTCATTATAATTTCGTCCCTAACGAACATTCACTATGTTGTCGTCACGTCGTGGTGAATACATTCACCGATGGATAACCAAAATCGTCATGACAAGAATAACTTACGCTCATTAACCAGCGAGCTTGGTCAATGTCAACATTCCGGTCTAGTCACATCGGTGAATCGGAAGATTCACGAAGTTTCGGTCATTCACAAAAAGTCACGGTGTATAAGTAATACAGAACATAACATAATTTACTTTTGCTTCTTTACAGCTACGGTTGCAGGCCTGGGAATAAGACTGAATTCGAATATTCGGCTAACTTGACGGAGGAGGAATTTCAGGAGCACCCGATTATTAATTGGGACGGAATAATATGGGTCAATAGGCCCCTATATTTGTGGGTTGTGCAAGTCATATTAGCTATGATATCTTTTACCGAAGCCATACTACTTGCTTATTTAGGTTACAAGGTAAATTAATTATGTCATCAACTAAATTGAAACGACCGTAAGGGACCATCTATTAATTACGTCACACTGTCAGGGAGTTTATAAAGGGTGATACGAGGATGTGGGTAGCGGGCCTAATAAAATACAAAGGTGAAATTATACTTTCTCACCACCTGCTTGTAAATTTCTAATTATGTGGCAAGCAAACCTAACGTTGAAGACAGTCATTGCCGTAAATCTTCAGGAGGCAACTCCAATGAGTAGCCTCCTGCCAATGCACAAGACACTGCTTTATCCCACCGGTGCATAATTTACTGTTAAATGCTTGTCTTTTCATCTTGGCTAAAATAATATGAATTAAAATACGAACAAAGTAGTTTGAGCTTATAATTTAAGCTTTACTGAGTGGGATTATATTTTAATGGTTTTTAATACTTTTAATTGTGATCACAATTGATCGTTCTCAGTGAAATAAAATACTCATCATTGAGTAAAACATTTTTTTTCTTTTACTTTAAACAACAACAACAAACAAGAACAACGTATCGTGTGTTGTTTTATTAACAATATGTCTCATGCTTTACCTGTCTCACTCTTTACCAAGACATTATATAATTATTATTCTCAAATTAATCATATTTTTACAGGGTAATATATGGCAACAAGTGTTATCATTTCATTTCATTTTGGAAATGGTGAATACAATACCATTTGCATTGACGGTAAGTTTTTGCTTACTTAAACATTATTAATTAGTAATATAAATAAAAAAGAGATCCATAAAAAGCTAATTTTGTCATGGTTTGAAACACTTTTCTACTCCCTCAAGCAACCAAGTCGACACAACCTATTAGCACGAATACATATTAGGTGTATTAAAATATTATCAACATTTAATCAGAACTTTTTAAATTCATGCCAACTGAATGGAAATTTAGGGAAAATGTGATTTTAACAATATGAGTTGTTGCTTGATTTTTTTGAAGAACACAAAACTGTAATAAAAGTATAACATAATTATTGGTTATTATTGATAATACTTGGTGTCGCCTAAAGGCCTAGCTGTAATCACTGATTAATTATTTGATGGCGTCTTGACGAATACCACCCTACTCCCTCCAATTCCTCTATGGTCGAAGGCAGTTGATTTGGCTCGATCTCGAACCCTTCTTTTCAGCTCATCCTACATGAATTCATGACTAAACTTAGTGCAGGCCAGATTATATTCACTTCGTCCATGTACTGCTTAGTGATACGTGGCATACATACCGACCAGCTTCAGCCTTCTCGACCTCCCCCGGGCACTAAAACGAGTTCTGTTTTTAAAAATAATAATCATGCAGGAGCCGCCGCCGTATGCAACCGTTTTTTTACCAAACCAGTGAATCTGGGTAGCGACGGTTCGCTGACTGAGGCCTTGTTGCAATTTTAGCAGTTTCTTAAGGGTATATCAGTATATCGATAGTTTCGTCAAAACAATTAATGCAATTTCCAGAACGCGTATAGGTCAACTTCTGATGAGCCTTTGATAAGGTAAGCCGACGGGGTTTATATTGGGCATCGCGGAGAGTCAATTTCCCTATAAATACAGCTCTTGAAATTGCTTAAATAAATGAGTAGTTACCGTTACTTTCATGGTAATGGTTGTAACTTAAGCGGTTAGAGGATGACTCAAATTGATTGCTTACGAGAGTATTTTGTCATTGACCACATTGCATATTTTCATCTAAAAATGTTATTCAACTTTGATCTCCTGTTTCTTTTATAAGACTTTATATTTTTTAATTAATTGTTGTTAAACTATACCAATTTTGATTTCAGTTGCCGTTTCCACCGCTCAGAAACCTTTTCATTCCAGTATTTCTAAACTGTTGGCTGGCAAAGAGGTCGCTCGAGAACATGTTTGTAAGTTTCAACACCTTTTAACACCACCTGCTTGTTCATGCCTAAATAAATGCATTTCAATAACCCGCTGGTCACTTAAGTGATTTGAATTTAAAACCAACTATACGATTCGTATGAAAACGACCCAAGAGTTCTTATTTCGTTAAAGTTGAGTTGAGTTTTAGTTAGTATAAATATTGTTTACGTGTTTAGTAACTAGTGACTTATTACGTGTTACGGTCGTAGGTACCCCCTGGCGCTTTCACCTTAAATGTGTTTAATTTAATAGACTCGGCCAATTGCTGTTTCTACATTACCTGTGGCTGTAACGGTGGCATGTCATCTTAATGTGCGTTAGTATATTACATTCGGGCGCCATATTTACGACATTATTTAGTATGTTTTTGTTGTAATAGCATGAGTTCAAATAAAAATATAATACACGACACTTAACATAACGGTTATTTTATCTCCTAGGAGGACTGAAATGTAGAGCATTTCCCTGGAGATCAAGGGGTGTTCGTCTTGGGCGAGTTTGCATCCCTCGGTGCACCTAGGATTCTAGTCTTAACTCTCTAGTTTCGCCCGGAAGTTAACAAAAACTGCCATCTTTGTTGACAATTTACTATTTGGTTCTTACGCAGACTTCATGCAAAAATGTATTGTTACAAACGCATCCAATGTTGTTTGGTGTCAGCGAAACATGTTTTATTCTTTCACTAGCTGTGCCCGCGTCTTTGTCCGCGTGGACTTAGATCATTCTCAGTCTGTTATTATAAAAGGCAACATGACCTTTTAAGATTGATTGAACTTGTTAGGCAACTTAAAAGATAGGCATATGCTGTCGCGGACTTTTTTTTAGACCTTTTTAGAGGAATAATTCCCTCTTACATTATTTTTGTGTAATTTTAACCGTTTACGCAGCGCACGCAACGCAAGCTTTCAAAAAGGATAAATCCCCGTGTTTGCAAGATTTTTCATTGATGCTCCGCTCCTGTTGGTAGTAGCGTGATGATACATTTTAAGCCTATATATAGCCTTCATTAAATGGACTATCCAACACTAAAAGATTGTTTCAATTCGAAACAGTAGTTCCTGAGATTAGCGCGTATATCCAAACAAACAAATTCTTCAGCGTTATAATATTAGTATAGATTAGTATAGATTATCCCTTTTCAACCATCATGCGATCATTCACCCTTTTTCTTTTATTTAATGGTAGGACTTTCCTCGATGTACATACAGACGTTTGCGCTCTTTTACAACTTTTCAATTTGGTTGATTTCAGAACGATCTCCACAGAGCTATGCAAAAGTCCCAATCAGCCCTCTCGCAACAACTGATGATATTGTGCGTCACTCTACTTTGCCTGGTGTTTACAAGGTACCTTAACAGTACATACTCTTTATTTTATATTAAGTTATTGTTTTGATAAGATTTTTTCCATAATATTTAAGCAGCCAATAATGTTTATGGCATTGTAATTTCTATCATTTTAATTAAAAAATCAATTAATTCTTTAAGAATAGAATAAAAAAAAACTAGATTTAAAATAAACTGTGCAATTTACCTTTTGGTTTCGTTATAGTGTTCTGTGAGAGTCTCATTGAAAGTCTTTATAACCTTCATAAATATATAGGTACCATACATACTTTCAAATTTGGTATGATGAGGTGAACTGCCCAAGGCGCGGCGTTGCGCTGTTGTTCTTTGGGATTGAGATATTCGAATAATTTCAGCGTACATTCATCAGATGTGATGTTATAATTCCCGGTACATTGTATGACCGTTAGAAAAATAACGTAATAATAATAATTATTTATTTATTTCACTAGCACATACAGATATCTAATACAAAATTTACAAATTATTTATTTTAAAGAAATTTTATATTAGGCACTTTCAATTGCATTATTGTAACTTAAAAGCAAACTTTACTTTTTCAGTGTCTGTGGCATCCAGCACTTCCAACGCGCGGGGCATCGCCACCTGAATTTGTTCCAAGCTACCTACTTCGTAGTGGTGACTTTCTCGACAGTGGGCTACGGCGACTTTGTACCTGATATATGGCCATCACAACTCTTTATGGTTATCATGATCGGGGTTGCGCTGGTTGTCTTACCCACACAGGTAAATACATTTTTAAAACAAATTAGAAACTTGCGTTGAATTACTGCAAGACATTACTTTGTGGTTGCTCCGAGGGAAATGACAAATGTTCTGGAGGTTTACGTAAGTTTAAAGCTCGGCAAGTATCAAAGAAGGAGATAGATTAGATTTACAATCACTGACAGGATGTTAAAGATATATAGATGGCCCTTTAAGAAAAAAGTTAACTGCAGCTATTTTTCTAAACAGCATTTCTTCATTATTGCGGTCCACCGAAGCGACCACGCATGGATAAAAATGTTACTACTTATATTGTAGCAGTCAATGCTCTTTTTGTGTTTTGTTTGTGGGTTTAAAAACAATTAGTCGGAGTAAAATGAAGGACGGAAGAGAAACAGTCGTCAAAGTGATTCAGCCTTTCCCCCGCGGCGACATACACGCGGTTGATAAAGGTGTACCCATGCTACGTGCGCTCAAATCGGGTGCATCCTTTGAAACATGCTGCCATAACTTCATAGAGAGACGGATACGTAATTTTCGCATTTACTGAATAGATACACCCAAATCGTTACCGAATGCACATAGGGAACATAACAAATCTCATGTCCTCGTGGTCATACAAAATCTAATATTAATAATTGTTGCTAATAAAATTATTGATGAAAATGAGAATATCCTTCCTAAAGTAGATTTAGCTTTTGGAAGGGTAATATTTAATGCAAGTTATACATTCAGTGTTTCTTTTACTTCTAGATCGGCAAACATGTGGGGACACTTGTTTTAACATTTATTTGAGTCATGGCGAAAAAGCGACTGCGCTTTCATCAAGGACTTGTAAGGCTCTCTACTTTTACCTTAGATGCTATCTAGCGTTCAAAATAGTAGTCTTTTTACCAATAACTTGCTTCCAAAAAAGGCACTGACCTTCAAATAATTGATAGGACCATATTTGAACCGTCTTAACATGTTCTTAATTTGAATCATTCGTTAGGAAAATATATCCATCTGCTTAAAGTTGCTTCTATTACAATAGGACAACTTCACTTCCAGGTAGAATATCACGACGACCTGATGTCCGAAGTGTTTATTCAGACGTATTACACTAGATACATTTGTAACAGCGATAACGGCCGTGTGTGAACGGTCCCGCTGCATCTGCCTGTAGTGGCGTTGTCGCAACCACGAATTACTTGTGGTTGCGATCTACGAGTAGTTGCAGTTGCCCTACAACAGAATTGCTTTTGCAACTTAATCGTATTTCGATATGGTCCACCCTCCACCGCTTGTGTGTGACTGCCGCGAGTAGATGTGTTTATGACCGCTATATCGCGAGTATTTCTTTCTCATTCCTGACGGTTTGTTAAATGCAACTACAATTGTACTTGTCTGAGGAATCACTGATACTCGTTTTCAGTATTTCGTGTGCCTACCGACACTTCCGCCGCTTTATGGTCGTCCGTAGTCAAATAATTTCTTTTTAAAATATTATATTTTTCGTAGCGATGTTTCTATTTCTAACATACGAAAATTACGTATCTTTTTTTATATTAGCGATAAATTATAATATTTATAACTGCATTAATTAGTAAAAAAACATTATATGGTTTGTAAGGTCCTAGCATAAACGAGCGACGTAACCGAAAATAAATTCGAAAGATTATAAAGCGAAGAATGAGAATATGCTCACTGGATAAGTAAGCTGAAGTGGCAATGGACCCGTCATATTAGCCGTAGAAGTTTGAGACTTGCGCTCACCTCATCAGCTCTAGTTCCTCGGGTTATGACGAGTAGAGTCCGTCGGTAAACCCCACAAAATAAAACAGTAACCCTTCCCATGATGTGGTCGTTTCGCCGGATGTCTCACAGAGTGCGATTGAATGCTTCCACAGCCTTCTTATGCGCCATCGTACACTCGTCCCAAACGATCAGGCTGCAATCGGCATGAATACTCGTCTCGTCACTATTGAACCACCAGGGGCGTCCAGGAAAAATGTTTCACCCTCCATATACCGACTTTTGTTCATCTGTAAGGGTCCCAATATTATTGTTTACAATTTTGGCTATCGTAGAACAGCTGTAGTTTGTCTTCGCTGCCTATTCTCTTCTTATAAGACCTTCAGTAGTTCCCTGCGGCTGTTTCAAATCATTGCCACTTATGGATATAACAATGACTTGAAGCGAGTGAAGACAACGGTTAATTATACGCAAATCGGATTCTACCACACTATCTCCAACAGAGCGAATAGCCTTGAAAAGAAACTCTTCCGATAGATGGCGCTGAAATTTCTCCCACAGCTGCAGAGGCAGGAAAGGTCCGCAAAACACTATCATAACTGCAAACCAATGCCGCAATCGACTGGGAGTTTCACTGACTACGGCCTCTTCAAGAGTTTCGACCCAATTTCGGTCATCATCAGGCAGACGCAGCGCACTGCAAGCTCCGTAAAAAGTAAAATTCTCAACGCCGTCCACATTCTTCAAATATGTGTATGAAGTGGCTCCGTGGACTGTGTGCAGTAAAAGGCACATGTAATAACACTCACTATTACTTGGATGAACCGTGTACACTCATCCTAGTGTGTGCTCGCGATACACAGGCTGACCCCGTCGGCGTCTATTGAGGACTTATGTCAGTGTGGGTACGGCGAGGATTTTCATTCCCTTTTAAAGATTAAAATATACTCGCTGCCCGTTTTCGAGATGGACATCTAAATGCATTACCGGAGGATGTCGCTCGTGGATATATAGATAAATCTGCCACCTGAATGGACCCCGAGAAAGCCCAAGACGGAGGCGCAAAAAGTACCGCGCGCCTCTCAAGAAGAACTGCGGCCGTGTACGGCCGCAGAAGGCAACGACGGGGTCCGCATGTTTATGTGGGCCAAAGCTAGCTGGGAGAGCGTGACGAACTGCGCAAGTACTCCAGCACGCAGGCCCAAAGTAGTCTAAGAACACCGTGTGGTTTTAGACAGTTAGGCCAGGGCCGATAATTTTAGAGACCAAAAAAATTTTGAACAGGATGACACCCATTGCAAAAGGAAGAATATACGAGTATATACAACATTAGTTTTAGTATATGCGAAACCTGAAACACGTGTCTAGTATTTTTATGTAAAGAATCTATGTACAAAATTTCAAAACTGTATCATGAAAAATCATAAAGTTATAAACTTGTTCTGTTACCTGGTTGTCCGCACAAAAACGTGGTCACCACTTGACGATGCCGCGCGCGCGCCTCCAGCGTTGTCTTGAGTTCATTGATAATAATAATTTGACAGTAGGTACCTTAATGATTGCGATAGGTACTTGTCGCTCGGTGTCCAACTTGTAACCTTTTTTAAATATTTTTGGGACGAAACATAACATGGTTTAAAAATTATTTTAATCGATTCAGTTACTTATTCTGAACAAACTATATTCAGGTTTCGCATATACTAAAAATAATGTTGTATAAAAATATGAAAAATAATTTACGGGCGGCTTGAGGTCGGGAATGGTAACGGGGTGAACTTTTATGGGTGAAAAACGGTATATCGCGATATCCGGGAAAACTACAACTCCTATCGAAAAAATGTATTAATTATAATTTTTTTTTTAATTTTTTTCTATTTTCAAAGTTTTCGACCCTGGCCTAAGTACTAGTCAGACCCCTACGCCTACCTCAGGGCGGAGGACATGAGGATTTCTACACGCTTAAAAAAATGTTAGGTTAGAACTGTGAACGAACTCCTGTGAGTGAGCCGCGGCAGCAAAAATAATCGTATTTCCAAGTTGTAAACATTATTCACTTTTGGCGAAGGGATTGCGGCTACAATTGAGTTTAGCTGACTAATCCTTATTTATTTCATAACCGTCTTTAGCAGTTTCAATAAAAAAAACAAATACACTCGACGTCAATGATTCCGAGTATTTTACATAAAACCTTAATACCTACATCTTTTCACATAACAGCGGGCGTTTGCAAACGGATGCGTGAATTGTACAATGCCGAATTATTAATTATGCCGAAGACATTTTCATTCAAGGATTTAAAATATACCTTACTAGCTGTTGCTCGCGAACTTCGTCCGCGTGAGATTAATATAAAAAACATTACTTCCCTATTTAAATGGGATTTTGTTAACAATTTTACGGGTTTTAATTTATTTACACGGATCCCCAATTGTTTATTCTGAAAAAAAAGTAGCCTGGTTACTCCTTATAATATCTCTTATGTGACAGTAAAAGTTACGTCTAAATCGGAATCTGTTAAAATTTCAATGTTTTTATTTTTTTTGCACGGAACCCTAATTCTTTTTCTAAAATAAAAGTAGCCTAAGTTACTCCTTATAACCTCAGCTATCTGCCAGTTAAAGTCCCGTTAAAATCAGTCCAGCCGTTTCGGAGATAAGCCGGAACAATCAGACAGCCAGAAAAAAAATTAAAAATTATAAGCACCGCATATATTTTAATATGCATTCAGTAAAAAAGTTGTTATTTAGAAATTACAAACATACAATTCAATTTTATTTATTTGTATATTTTATTTATTTGAACGGATAACTTTTGCAGTTCGAACAACTTGCATTTACATGGATGGAGAGACAAAAACTTGGAGGGTCATACTCGTCTCATCGCGCGCAGTCGGAGAAACACGTCGTCGTGTGCTCAACGACCCTACATGCTGATACTATTATGGATTTTCTAAACGAATTCTACGCCCATCCCCTACTTCAAGACTACTATGTAGTGTTGCTGTCTCCAATGGAACTAGACACGACTATGCGAATGATACTACAGGTAACTTTCATAAAATAATTTTCTTTTCATAAATATAACGGGTGTAAAGACGGTTACTTAAAAAACCGAGAGCCATTTATATTTCCCGTTGTTGTGTTTCTTTACTGGATATGGACCATACCTAGGATTTCTGAGAACCATCTGATTACGGAGATGGAGATATTAAACGTCAAAACGCGAAGACGGCAGGCACATCGTCGCCAGGAAATCTCTTAGGGTGCGTCCAGATTAACTAACATTTTACAAAACATTTGCTAAATAACACATCTAATTAAAGCACATTGCTAATCTCTCTATTGAATCTTGTTAAATAACCATGTTTTATAACATGTTATGTTATTAATGTGGATACACACTTAGGATACAATTTCGAAAGTTGGATAATATGTACTTGTTTTGTCGTAGGCTTCCACTAAGAAAGTAAGAAATATTTAGAAAATTCTTGTTAATTCCATAGAGGTGTGAAAAGGCATAAATACCTTTTTAGTAAAATTGTATTCCTTGGGTTTAACCTCGATACTTTGATACGTAATATTTTAAATGTAGTAGTGGTGGCTTTTTTTCTTGGTGGACATTAATGTAACTATATTATAAACTCCAAATAACTAACGAAATATTGTATGACGATGAACCAAAAAAATATTTCCAAATTGAATTATTTCAGCGTTAACAGGATGATTTTGGCATTGACACGTGAGGGTGAAATCCGAAATTGCAATTTCCTTTTAAAGTCTCGATAAATATAAAAATACACCAATTATTTTGGTTTGACACCGTCGCACGTCGCAACTATATGTATTTGAAAAAAAAATTGATGTACATTTTTAATATTTTAGGTTCCTATTTGGGCACAAAGAGTGATTTACATCCAAGGATCCTGTTTAAAGGATACCGATCTAATAAGGGCACGAATGAACGAAGCTGAAGCGTGTTTTATTCTGGCTGCCAGAAATTATGCAGACAAGACAGCAGCGGATGAACACACCATACTGAGGTAAAAGTTTAGGTGTTTATTCTAAGTACGATAATTTTTTCGTAAAAAAGCTCGTGGCTAAATAATAACTGCCACACGAGTCGATCTTCTAGGTTAAGCAGCGCTTGGTTCGGTCGGTCTGTGTATGTCCATCCACGGACCATCCATTACTAACGACTTTCTTCCATGGGCAGTCGTTCCACGTAAAATACTGTTATTCAGTTACATCTGACTGGAAGCCGTCCGCAACAAAGTTGGAAAAAGGCTACCGCATCTCAAGCCATATTTACACATTGTTTTCATTATTATTCCGCTGCCCTTATCCCAATTTATTTGGGGTCGGCGCAGCAGTCTTCTTCTTTCATACTTCTTTATTACTGTCATCTCAGCAGGTAACTGGTGTTTTCTAGCCATATCATCCTTTACACAATCCATCCAAATTCATACTCAAAACTTTCTAACGACTTTTTCCTCATTTCTTGAGGTGTTTCATTTACATCACCTTAATCTATCTGCATCGGGTCTTTATAATTCGAGTTGATTTTAGATATCCTCTGTACTGGCCGACGCAAGCTATTGGTGGCCCTACAACAACGCCCAAAGCTTGAATTTTTCGGCGCTCACGAAGGCGCCTCACTCGTTCTGTTGATAGGTTCTGGTGCTCGTTTCGTGCGAGCCACCACGTGGCCCTCGGCCCGCGGCGGCTGGGACATGAGGCTCTCTCCCTCTCACGTTCTGCCACCTCTTTTTGAATTTTAAAACGTATCCTAATTTTCACGCGGCACAACTTTCCTCTCGACATTTTAGAGTTCCTAAACGTGTGCGTAGTCGCAGCGGAAAAATGTCGAATTTCTTAATTACAGTTTAGCAGATATTTAGTGTATGACGTCGTGTAATTGTGTATGGTACGTACAAATTTGTGTATCCAACTATTAGGGAGCTATTCAACACAAACTGTTTCCGCTGGAACTAGGTCATCCTAGCTTCAATTGTTTTTTCCTATGGACGTACAAGAAAAAAAATACATACAATAATTAGTGTGTAACGAGAGGTAAATTTGTATGTTTAAATGAAATTTGTGTGTCATAAAACTGCGAAGATAATCAAGTTTCCGCTGCGATGACGTTTGGCTATTTCATGAAAAAAATATAAAACGGTTTAGTACAGAGTTGTATTTTTTTTACGCATATTGCTTCGAATGAGTGTGTAATGTTTGTGAAAACAGAATTTGAAAAAAACATATCGTTCAGAAGATGTACACGTAAAAGCAAAATAAGGTTATCGGGTCCAAGTACTTAAAATAGGAACTCTAGAGCCTAACTTATAACATTTATTTGTATCGTGTAATGGTCTACAATGTCTTGCCAAGTTTCATTTATGAGTTCTCAGTAATTATTGTATACACATATATACATACGAATGTAGGACTTTTAAATGGAAAAGCAAAATAAAACACATTCCTTGTTGTTGTGTTGAGTTGTAATCTCAAGTAATTTGTAAGTTTGCTAGGAATCCAGTGTGTTTTCATAGTGTCATTTCATTAACTGTCCCATTAATATAACTATAATGTTGAATTAAAAATTCATCCAATCGTATTCGCTCGATTTTTGTGTTAAAATATATTGTTTTAATATCTTTAAAGTGGTTTTCAACATTTGAACTATTCGCAACCGTTCTAACGTTAACAAAATATTTGTTCATGATGCTACTCCACATAGGTAATTTTCGTAACAGTATTTTTAAAGTGGCATTTATAGCAGGCAAGTAGTATTCGTTATTGTGTTCGTACCTTGGGTCAAGTAAAATCAAAAATAAATTTTCAGTTTCGATAATCTCATCCGGAAATATAGATAAACTACTTAATGAGTCATTCTCATTACAGACATCCATATCAATGTTGTCGTCCAAATCAAGGCTCACATATTCATGTAGGTAATGATACCGTTACAATATGTTTGATAATAGATTTAACTTCCTCGTAGCATTGAAGTTGGTGAATTTTTTATGCAATTTATATAAAAATATTTACATTTTTCTGAAACTTTGTCAAAACTTTGAACAGTTTTTTAAACAAGTGAGATTTGTCCAATCTAATATAGCATAATTGTATAGAATCTACCTGGCCTTCTAGAGGCGAAAAACACTGTGACAAATATATGTTGGTGTCTGTATTTAAGAAACTACGGCATATAGCCCCTATTCTTGCAGAAGAGTCATCGCAAATTATTTCATTAGACATACTTCGATAACTCGCCCGTGTGCTTAACCAAGCGGCTATAGTATCAGTCGTGTGAGACTGTGATGCCATGTAACATAAAGGTATACTTGTAGTGTATGCCATAACTGCATACAAGAACATATGTTTGAGTTCTATTTATAGTTAAATTTTTGAAAAATCGAACCGGTTGCATCTATAGACAAAATTATAGGTGTATTTTTAATAATTCGTCGTTATATCTACTTTGTTCTTTTGTCCAAAAGTATAAATAGAAAGGAACCAAACTAAATTTTTGAATAAATTAATCAAATGGTGGACTTTGCGACATGGCATAAATAGATAGAATAGGATTTCTATCGAACTGAAGTGCTCTTTTAGCTTCCATTCGTATTTGCCTCAAAGTACTTAATTTAGGAAAAGTCGGAGGTTCGCTTGCATTGTCTGTATCCATAAGTTTGTCTGGCATCATAGCTCTAACTGCTAATGCCTTATTGTGATTTAATATTTCTGCTAACGTTTGTTTTCTCGTCGAAGTAAGTTTATTCTTAAATCAAATCAAATCGTTTATTGCTATATCCATAATGTACACTTACAGGCGGTTAATAAAAAAATAGAAACAATTATGGACCCTATCGGGCACAGCAAATTTTTTAAATAAGTAGAGAGAGGAAGATCTGTTTATTACTTTTCCTTGTTGTTAGGTTTGAATTATTTTCTATCCTATTTATTTTAATAGTCGGATCATGGACAAAATCCTTTTTATACCGACTTAATAGACAAGTAACATTTATGAATTTTGCAGTTATTGGACAAAAAGTCAATAAAATATTCGCTCCACATTGGGTACATTTGTCATAGCATTTGATGTTATTTAGTCGTAAATTTGAGGGAACGTAATTTCCTTTTATGAAAATGTGCACTTGATGTCCGTGTTTGTCCATATTTGGTCCTGTAGTTCATTAGTCCAACAGTTACTTAACAAGCTGTGATTTGTAGGAGCTATTTCTTTGTACTCATGCATATCCAATGCAAACTTTATTTCTAAATCAGAATTGATTTCATCAATATCATCAAAGTTATTTTCACTGCAAGTTATACGTTTAATTGACATCTGTATGCCAGCTTTCTTCATTTCGTGTTGAAATATTTCACTCAATTGCTTTTGTATACAATCGTAAACATTATGCTATACGTTATACTACTTGTTTTATAACATCTAATGGTGTAGTACTTTTTATACCTGCCATTTTAGTTATTTTGTTGATATCGTATCTTCTGTCAGTTGTGCCGGGAACGGAAGAGTTATTTTGGTTTGCACTTTTTGCTTACTTAAGATATTTTGTGTAATGTTATGTCGTCATAAGGGCATCTAATTCCTAAACCGCTTTAAACATGTACGGTTGTATGTTTTTCTAATGGCTACTTAGGTACGGTATCGTTCACCAACTAAAGGGGCTACGAGTCGCGCGCCGAGACAAGCAAGTCCGGTAGGCGCGATTGGTAAAATTCGCGATAAGACAAGATAATCAAGAAGAGAAAAATACTACGATAGTAAGGATGTTCAAAAAAAATTGTAACAACTTTTTGTTATATTCTGACGAATAAATGGATTTGTTAGTATATGCAATTTGTTTCCTTTATTCATTTATATAAATATAAACTACATATTTAAATATAACAATCTCAATACAAATATATAAAAATAGTAGCCCACCGGCATAGGAAACAGATGTCTACTAACTATAAACTACCTCCCGGCCAAATTTCAAGTTTGTAGCACAAAAAATGAAGGACTTTCATACAAACTTGCGAGACCCCTCAGACCCCCTTAATCCGGCCCTGTCACAAAATCCGTTCGTAGCGAACGTCTATTAACTACCTCCATACCAAATATCAAGTTTGTAGCACAAAAAATGAAGGACTTTCATACAAATTTGCGAGACCCCTTACACCCCCTTAATTCGGCCCTGTCGCAAAATCAGTTTTTAGCGGACGTCTACTAACTATAAACTACCTCCCTGCTAAATTTCACCTTAATACGTCAAGCGGTTTTCGATATTTCGTGATTATAAGTGAGTGAGTGAGTGAGTGACCTTTCTCTTTTATATATTTAGAAGATATAAGAGGCTCTCATATTTTGAAATTATTACAATAATAATAATTGCTATTATTATTGTAATAATTTCAAAATATGAGAGCCTACAAGTGACCTACTATTTTTATCACGAAAGTTATTGGTTACTTGTTCAAGAATTGTGTGCCCGTGTGTGGAAATTTTAGAACGTTAAATCTATATACTGCACGGCCACTTTTTTGTAGCCTTTCAAACTTGGTCGGTTTATCCATGTATTGCGGTTGTTCTGGTATTTGTATTATATCTCTTTAATTATTTAGTGTAATGAGCTGAAATTTTACATGTGAATAGTTGCATTAATACACAGAATATCGGAATATGTTTTGTATTGCCTTTCCATTAAAAAGTCCTCAATCGGATGTCATATAATATAGTGGTCCAGTCGTAGTTAATTATACCATTGCTCATTAATTACTAAGAGCAGATAAATGAAACTTGGCAAGACATTATAGATCCTTCAAGATACAAGTTAGGATCTAGAGTTCCTATTTAAAGTACTTGGACCTAATAACCTTATTTTACTTTTAGGTGTATATCTTTTTAACGGTATGTTTTTTTCAAATTCTGATTTCATAAACGTTACACACAAATTCAAAGCAACGTGGGTAATAAAAAAAAACTCTGCAGTAAACCGTTTTATACGATTTTCTTCAAATAGGCAAACGTTAACGCAGCGGAAACTTAATTTTTTTTTTTTTCTTGTACGTCCCTAGTAAAAAGAAGTGCCGCTAGGATCACGTAGTTCCAACGGAAACAGTTTTGTTGAATAGCTCCCCAATGGTTGGATACACAAATTTGTACTTACCCTACACAATTACACGACGTCATACACTAAATATCAGCTAAACTGCAATGAAGAAATTCGACGTTTTGCTGCTGCGACTACACACACTTTCTTAACACGAGCCTTGAGAATCACGAGACATATACATGTTTTTGGCGACCACAAATGCTTTTCATCGCTTACTCTGGCGGGATATTACTACGGGGGCCTTTTTAAAAACCTTTTTACGTTCAAAACAGAATCAAACGAACTGAAGTTACAGACTTTAGAAACTACAGATTTTTTTTTGAGATAACCTCTGGTAAGCTGGCATCCTCTCTCAGTGATACATGCGTGCGTTCCCGTGCTTGTTTTCCCCTAAGGGTAAGGCAGAAATGTGTCATATAATTAGAGGCGGGCAGCCCTGTTGTCATCAATCGGGCACGAATCCAAACTTCGGGTTGTGAGTAGGAATTTCCCTAATAGAAATCCCAATAACACTGCCCTACCCGGATATCGAACACAGAACCGCTCACCAGTAGCGCTATAGACATCTAGACCTACGAGGTAGTTAATTTTATAATTAATCCTTATTTTCAGATCGTGGGCTGTGAAAGACTTTGCACCAGCAGTGCCGCAATATGTGCAGATTTTTCGACCTGAAAATAAATTGCACGTTAAATTTGCCGAGTTTGTAGTTTGTGAAGATGAATTTAAGTATGCCCTTTTAGCAAACAACTGCACTTGCCCAGGAGCTTCTACACTTGTAACTCTGCTTCTCCATACTAGCCGGGGCCAGTAAGTTAAACTAAATCAATAATCGAAATGTAAAAGTAGCTCCTTTTAATACTGATAATCATAATTAATTAACACTTTTAAAATTTACAACGTTTCTTCGAATTTAGAGAAAATCAATGCATATCGCATAACTTTGACCAATATCGGTACAGATATTAGTGTCGCAATTCGCTATACTTATCCTCCATTTGATCCGGTTTTTTTTCAATTTTGAGCTATGTTAGTATTAGTATCATTCATGCGCGTCACCAAGACTTTTAGATTCAAACTATGGTGCACAGATCTCGGGAATAACCAAACATAAACATAATATTGCGTTTATTATAAAGGATATTTTCGCAATGTGCGTGCGACAAGCCAGCACGGCTCAATGTTGCACGCTGGCCACAAACCACAAGATAGTCGTAAAATAGATGATATTTAGAAAGTTTTAACTTTCTTACAGGGAAGGCCAGCAATCACCCGAAGAATGGCATCGACTGTATGGTAAATGTTCGGGAAATGAAATTTACCACATTGTTTTAGGTGACAGTCGATTTTTTGGTGAATATGAAGGAAAAAGCTTCACCTATGCTAGTTTTCATTCGCACCGAAAGTAAGTTCAGCCTTGATTTGTAGACATTAGTATAAAGGAATGTAACAGGTACAAGTAACGTGATTTTTGTCAAGGTATGGCGTTGCTTTAGTTGGAGTGCGACCAGCTGAGTTGCCTGAATTCTATGAAGAAACCATTCTGTTAAATCCTGGGCCTCGTCATATAATGAAAAGTAGTGACACCTGTTATTATATGAGCATTACAAAGGAAGAGAATTCTGCTTTTGTTGTGGCTGAAAAACAAACAGAACAGAAACCTACAATACCAAAAGACCAAACTGCCTGTAGTCTACTTTCTAATGAGAAGAAACCAGGTGACGCAGAGGAGGTTTTAGAGCAGCAGAAAAAACCAGACGGTAGTAGCGTCGCTCAATACGACCTTCCACAAGTGATTCTCCAAGCTCCCGCGAGTTCCACACCAAAAGCATCGCCATCACGCATCAACCAAGCTAATACTGTATCATCCGCTAATTTTACTGTCACTAGCTGTGAGTGTCACAGTTGGTAAACAACCAAAGTAGATCGAATGCATATTCCCTGCATATTATCTTTTATAACATGCATTCGGCCTACTTTCTTTTTTTACTTTGCTTATTGCTCGTTGTCTTTATTGGCGCAATATATAATCTGATTATTACGTTAAAGGCAAATAGCAACTCACTCATTTCAACAACAAAAGTACTATGATAACGAGGCAATTAAGCAATTACATTATTATGAGTAACTTCAAACAATACACACAAAAAGGTGTTTACAGTTTAACCTTCCTTGTTATCGTGTACCTCTTCATAATCTGTGTAATGCAGGAAAATGCACAAACCGGTCAGTGGCTTGGATGTGCTTCGTGTCAAGTAAAATCATCTCAATATATTTCCAGAAACATAGCCCTCAAATTGAGTTTCACCAAAATGTAACAATTTTTGCATGTGTCGTTTGTTTGATAACATTGCATTTAGTTACATGGATTGAGGAGTGTGGGTTTATTTCGAAAATGATATAAACCATGTCAAAATATCGCCAGACGCATCTTTGTTTGCACATAACTACCGTACCCACAGAAAGACTGTTCTAATTATCGTCACTGCATATTCATTACGCCATAGATAAAAGTTGCCATAGATACGTTGCTGTTTGTTTTTACAATAAGAATAGAATATGTATGTGGTATGCTTTGCCACGACTAAATTTGAACTGAATTGAGTTAAATCACTAACGCGCCTCTCGTCCTGCACTGTTGTATTTTTAATTTCGTGTGGCCTCGTTGTATTCGGAAGCATTTCTGGCAAGCAGTGCTTATCAGTTCAGCCCTAGAGATTCCACAGCAGGTCACGTTTTGCTTGTGTGCACCACGTTTTCATTGCTTCAACGACGACGTTGCGATTCTCACTACCCCCGATCTGCTCATCTCATAATTATTGAGTGTTTTTCTGAGAGTAAATTCTCCATCGTTACTTATAGCATATAAAGTAGTATTGACTAAAAAAGCACTTGCTCTTTCTGCTTTCCCAAACCACAATTTATTACCTATACCAAAAATGCTTGAGGCCCCCTAAAAGTTTCACGTTACCTTTAGGTATACCGCATTTCCATTTGACTAGAGCTTTAACGTGACTGTTGTTTTGATTAGCGAATCGTGCATCATTTACAGCATATTTTAAGTGACTGAGATTGCACTACATTTTTTGAAAGAACTATTTATTGACTTTAAGTTTTTACAGCTCTTCTAAGCCAAGAGAAGCTGTACAATTTTCCTTACAATTGTCGTTACTAGATTCATTATGAACTATTCCAATTCATAATCAATATTTTAGTTCACTACAGAACCATATTTTATAATTCCATTCAGATATTTATCTTATATATTATGCTGGCAGCTAATAAAATGAAGATTTTGGACAGTAATTTGCACATTGAGTTTCATTGAAACATTTCGAAAAAAAATTGCCTTCAAGATTGACGATTTTCTGACATTTGCGAATGAATTTTAAGTCACTACACTCCTAAAAGTGGTCGTCATGAATATTATCAGTGAAAAAGCATCAGTTGCTAATTTTAAAAGGAATTTCGTCTTAAAATTCGATATTTTAGAAATAATTGAAAATAATAGGATAGCTGTTTTGAAATGGAAAGAAAAATTCTAGTGCGAGCAAGGTTTGAACCTGCGACCTTCCGATTCAGTTCACCGGACGTCTTAACCAATGTCAAAACAGCTGTAGTTCCCTACGCAGGGTTTGCGTATAAAAATTTTAAAAATAATAGGATATTTTCAAAAAATACTTGAAATGGTCGTTGTACCGCCAACAATGAACAAAGAAACAGGCTAAATGGCGTTTAACGGATGCCCTAATATGAATTTGTCGAATTTGAAGTTATTCATAAATGCAAAAAAAATATACCTACCGATAAAGGAAATTTAAAAAAAAAGTCACGAGCGGCAATTTTTTTTTTTAACTTTCTTCGCTACTCCTCTAGGAACTCAATAAAAAAAGTCCCATGAAAATCCGAGCACTATAAACTTCGTTCCACCTTTTGTATTTTTTGTCTAATTGCACTCGGTTATTTGTGATGTTACCAACTTTCAGAATTCATCTTTTCGGGGCCCAATTACGAGCTTGCTTTCAACAACTTCTTTGATCAATGCTTTAAGTTTTCCCTTAATTATAATTATATTTGTAAACGAACTCAATATCTGTATATTATGAAGTATCATCGAACATTCATGCATCTGGTATTTTTGAATTTTATGAATGTTTCATGTTTATTAATTTTAAATTTTATTTTATGTTCTAGATAATTCACGGGTGCAGATTTTCATATTTCAGTGTTTAATAATTTCAATTTTGTAGTTACACCCTTTATCACAGCCATCACAGAAATGTGTTTATTACACTCCCTGAAAATTAGTACTCTTTTGATATAAATTTATTTGTTTATTACATCTATTTTAAAATATATTTTTTATTTGGAATGTTCTTTATCTACACAGCTAAGTATGGCGAGGGCCCATCGGGTTCAGAGTCTAGAACCTGTTTAAAAGATTCTCCAGGTACAGATAGTGCTACCGACAGTCATCTGTTATTACCTAAGCCCGATACCAACTTTCTCAGCCCTGATGCCTTAAATTACCGCCGAGGTAAGGAAAAATAAAAAAAACCTTAAAATATGCACTTTAAAAATATGTATTTAATACAAACATTGTTGCAATTCAGGAAGCCGAAGACCATCTATTCTTCCCGTCCCTGATATGGTAACGAGCAGTTTAAATATTGCGTCTGATAATCAGGACGAAGAAGCCGAAGTGGATGAGAGCGAAGACGAGTTGGAAGACGATGTTCCATGGCGATCGCCATCGGAAAAGATCGCGTAAGCACACTTGTGTATTGATCGCCTTCAATGCATCCACATGCACGCAACATTTTAAAGTTATAGTAGGTTAACATTTTCAATAATTTCTAAACAAACAAATTATTATGATTTTTACTTTTTGTTACATATTTCGTATGTATTAAAAAAAAGGTTTTTTCCTTTTTTCATGATTAACTCATTTACAGATTTTTTTTTCTTTTCATTATTATTTTATATCGTTAACTGATTTATTTCGAACTGTTGACGTATTTTATTTTTTTCACTGTTTTAGCGTGTAATCACTTCTGTAGATAGCCGACCAGGATCACTCAAGCTGCATGAATACCGCACAGTACGTACTACATAGACCCATATGCATACACGTCAGCTTCGGTATTTCAAATACTTTACCTTTTTTCGACTTGCTAAAATAATTCAGCCCTATTTCGTTAACGACATTACTATTGAAAATATAGCAATGATGCAGATGAACAGACATACCTTTCGAAAATAGTAGGTAACATAACAAAAATGTTTAGCAGAATTATTTCAGGAAACCCGTATTAATCGACATTTATCTCGATCAAGAAAATTCCTGAGTGTGCGAACTGGTTTAATGAAAATGGATAGATGCATTTTTTTTATATTTTTATACGCAAACCCTGCGTAAGGAACCAATAGGGAAATAGTTTGGTAGATAGGGAATTAGTTTGGTATGGCGACTTCTATACAACATTGATTTGGCTGTAATGTCAACGTGTTGGTTTAAGTTAGTTCGATACTTTCTTACATAGATGGCGCTAACGTCACCGTAAGACGTTATTAATGGAACGAAAATTTCGAGAACTGTGAGCAGGGTGCGATGGTCTAATTGGTTAAGACGTCCGGTGTACTGAATCGGAAGGTCGCAGGTTCAAACCCTGCTCGCACTCGAATTGTTCTTTCCATATCAAAACAGCTATGGATAGATGCAGTCAGTGATAATAATAATAATATCATCCATTCCAACTGATAATCACTTGGCTTAGGCTCTTCCCGTCTAGCCGAGAACATAAAATGTTTGTCAAAATAATAATACTGACCAATAATTAGACAAATGTTTGTAACATGAATAGAAGCGAATACTTCAATGAGCATTATAATATACTAGCTATTTCCCGCGGGTTCGCTCGCATTAATTTAGAAAATAGAACTCTTAACACATTACTAATGTTTCAATCATGGTTCGAAAGACACGTGGCGCCACCTATTTTCATAAGAACGTTATTGTTCTTTTCCTCGTGAACAGTACTTATTTTTGGGATGAAAGGTACCCATATCCGTTTCTGTACACCTGACAAGGTACATGCAAAATTTCCGGATGATCGGTTCAGTGGTTTAGGCGTGAAAAGGTAACAAACAAACTTACTTTCGCATTTATAATATTTAAGTTAGGATTCAAAATCATACTAAAACAGTGCTATGACATGAAACATTCTTTCGTTTCTTCGCAAGTTATCATTACAGCGAACCCGAACGATCTTTCCCTCACATTATTGTTACGTTATTTCGGCCATTAGATCTCTTGCAAGTAACACTTATCGCACGAACGAACATATAATATATCGATCTTGATTAGTCACATCCATTTTTATTTTGGTGTAACAATGTTTCTATTGTGTCACCCTACGTAAAATGTTTACTGATTCTCACTTATAATATTAGGATGTACCATAATAAGTGGTTTGGTGTCATGTAATGTGAATTGGCGAACGCAGCAAATCTCACCCTGTTTAGTGGCAACACCGAGCTAGAACGGTATAGCATCCTTCTCTACAAGTTAAGACATTAATTTTCGTTCGTTCAAGACGCCTAAAAGGAGACACCTTCCTCCCTAAAGACTATCTATCTATTTTCATTCACCAAAAAAGCATTTTTCAAAAATCAAATGTTGTTTTTTCAACTGCATCATATTGAGTATGACTTAGCTAACAGCATAATTATTTTACTTTCTTTATTATCTGCTGCAACCACAAGCACCACAAGCATTAATTTCAATTGATAAAAATAATTTACATTCTGTAGTAAACTGTATTTGACATACAGATACTTTAAAACTATTCTTGTTGCAATTGTGTGCATTGTGTATCTGTATAATCCCCTGAGCGTAAACCCCCAACCGCACGGCCCGTACCCCTGCTCCAGTGATGACGTCACCACCAGCAGCTTCTCGTCGTTGGCAGCCAGCGACATCGGGCACAGCGCCTGGCGAAATGATTATATGAGGTAAGCTATCATAAGAAATTTCAAACACCTCGGCCTTACACTTACAACTCGGCATTTCACTTTACTGCATAGTTTGGTGGGAAGAAACTGGCGCAAGGAATATTTTCCTAAAATGCGTTGATTAATTAGCCAGGAATCGTTAAAACGCGATGTACTTATTTTTATGCATGATGAAATATCTCCACACTTTATTTTTTTTCAAAAGATCTTTAAATCGAAAAGTTTCCCGGTATCTCTTACAAAAACAGATTTCCCGTGCGTTTAAAAAAAAAACACTGTATTTACAGGGTGTAAGGGAAAGCCGTCCGCAGACTGATGGGGTGAATTCAGTATATCATACTTAAATGACCGGAACAAGAAATTATTTCAGGAACGTTACGGGAATCCAATAAATTTGATTTGTTTTATTTCCTCAAAAGCAATGTATCGTTACCGTGGTTATACGCACGTGGCGAACGGTAAGCGTGACGACGAGTTCGATGAACTCTGTAGCTAGGCAGAAAGTGAACAGCTGATTTCACGCGTCGTTAGTTGGAGTATTTGAACTTCCATTGTTAGTTTTTTGATTTTAGCTGTAAAATTTACATGAATGGAGTGCTGCGTACAGAGAATTTAATTTTACATTGAAATAAAGGATTAGTAACTGAAAAATAGATAACAATATTAAATTTTTCCTGAAAAAATATCCGGTGGAATATGATTCAAAATAAGGAGCTGAATGTTGAGTTTGCGGAGGACTGTACCTTAACACCCTGTATTATTTATTATAGAAGATAAATATGTTCTAAGACATATATTTTACAAAGGTATATTGCAAATTTAAGTATTTTAAAACGAAGATCATCGGAAGATTTTAAATAGTAAAAAGTGTTATTTGAGTACTTATATATAACCATGTACATGATAAAATGCATTTATTTTGAAATCACACTACATATTGTTATATGTATTTAAAATTCCGGTGTGCGTTTATATCTAAGTCTTTACTAAACGGGTCACTTGTATGGTGAACGGGTCACTTAGCTATAGTTAGGTTGCGCTGTTATCGACATCCTAAAGAGGACAGGACAACGTCGGTCGGGTCAGCTTTGCTGGGCTGTTGAGGGTCGAAGCGAGATGTTAAATAGCCTATAACCTTCCTCAAGAATAAGGCTATCAAATGCAAAAGAGGATCAAATCCGACTAATAGTTCCTAAGATAAGCGCAGTCAAACAAAAAAAAAGAAACAAACTAACTCAGCTTTATTTGAGTAGTACAAGTTTAAATAAGTACGAATTCCTAGTTGGTTTTCACCAGGATTTGGGAACTATGAATACCTTGTAAGTAAGTTATCTCACTCAAATGAAGGTTGAAGGGAAAGATTAGGCAACATCATGCACCGAACTAGCAGGAATTGATATTCGGTAGGTACTAGGGAATCCAATCCCAGAGGGATCCCGCGGGGTAGGGGCTAGTAGTAAAATTAAATTGTTATGATTTCATAAATCACTGTAATCATAGACTTTATACATAATCATAATTTCACGTTTTATATTTGTACTTACGTTTTATAAGTCGTGAAGTCGAACAGTGGGTACTCCGGATGCGCTAATTCCTCTTTTACTTGTTTTCTTTAGGTGTTAACTGATTCATCATGAACATATTTTTCTGTAGATACTGGGAAACGTCTCATTTTCACGTTATTTTGACAATACACTCTGGTTCGGTGCAAATATCAACAAATTACCACTGATAAACCAATTCTACGTCTTACTCTTTCTAGAATGGTGGTCGGCTAAAGGTAGGTAAAACGAAATTAGAGATGTTTCGATTGCACATACAACGATTATATAAGCCAATGATTATATCACCTGTCTTGGAACGTCCGTTTAAATACATTAGATAATAATTAACCCACCGACTACAAAAAATAATTACTTTTTGAAAATCAATTAATGGTACTATTTAACGTCTTAAAGATGACTTGTCTTATCTTATGAATCGGACAAAATCGACACATGCCTAATAAATTCATATTACAATATATAGAGTTTAGGTATTAATTAGCCTTAATGTTATTTGTTCCTACAATATCACATTATTACCGTGCTATAATAACAGTACCTCCGATCAGCGTTACCCTTGAAATCGAAACTTGGTGCAATCACATAAATATTACATCTATGTCCAGGTCGAAATGTAAGGGCATTGTTGTGTGCTGTGAAGCTACGATGTGAACTTGCACCTACACTCTTTGCTGTCATTATTCAGGGAACCGTGATGCGTACTAAAGAAGGCAATCTGATTCTTTTGAAAACTGATGGTAATTTATTTAACTTTGCCAGACTTTAAAAGTCCCCCGCACAAGAGTCTCTTGTACCACTATTACAGAGATTATGTATGCTGATGACCTCTGCTTTGTGGTGAACATATTCGAGAGTTTGCAGGCGATAGGTGGTCTCAAAGGATCTGTGTAGGGTTACACATGGACGTGTTAAAAAATAAGGATCAATGTGAACATAAGGCCCACCCAAACACCATTTCCACTTTATCTGTGGCAGTGCCCTCTCTGGCACCAATTTTTCACCTAGGTACCAATTTTTCAATATCATTTTTTACGTTCGGGGCTCGTAACCTGGGCAACAGTTCTCTAAATACTTCAGTTTTGGTCCGGAGGACAGTAGAAGAGAAACGAACTGCGTAGGCTAGATACATTAACGGGTTTAACTTTGCAATAGTCTCACCCCTCCAACAGAACCCACTATCATTTAAGGCTATAACCCTCGTCCAACAATTAAAAAAAACACATTTGTTCCATACTCCGCATATTGGACTGGTCTGAGGCCTACGCATTCAACACGTCACTACCAATGCCATACTTCTTCTAGCCCCTTCCGAATGCTCCTCGCCCTTGGGATAATTGAAAAAAACGACTTCAAATTCGACCTAAAGAACCCGGGAGGAGTCCAATATGCCACGTCAGTACACTCTGCTGCATCAGCACTTTCAACCGCACTTCACTTAGTAAATAACGACAACTGGTCCGGTGCTGGTAGAATAGCTTCACCAATACTCAATAGTGCGATTCGGTCTTTGATTCGCACAGCACGACCTTCAATCATGTGTCATAGGGCACTCATGTGTCGTTACCAGTTTATGCCCTTTACATATGGAGCCAAAAGTTCAAGATACCTATACCACTAGAATGGAAGTCAGAAGAAGGCAGTACGGATATTCCGATGGATATTCTCGGTGTCACCTTAGAATTGAACTGATGGCATCCTCAGGTGATACTTTCGTACATTGCCCAGAAGTTCTTTTGAATTATTTTGGAACGCACCTGTCTACGTCTCCCTGTCTGCGACATATTTGGGAGATATCAGCAAAGGCCCCTCCAAACGCAGTTCGTAAAAATGGGCATGTTATGTAACATACTGACGTTATCTATGAAATACTACTTCAGAAATTCCGGACACGTTGGTCTGGCGCATGTCATCAAAATAGAATACAACAGAGGTGCTGCCGCTGCCGCATGGGCTATACCAGAGTTGCAATTAACAGACCCAACTAAGGCCAAGTTAGATAAACTGTACATTTAACTAGCTAGAAGCTAACACTACCTATCGATCATTATGAATTTAGGACACAAGGAACTTTCAGTACTGTGGTAATGCCATTGTCTTAGTCTGGTTGTCATAATGACCAATAACTGAAAACATCAAGTCCAGAGGTCTTCGTCACTGATTAAATACTTATAATTTGTACAATAACAGTTACAATAAAAAATAAATATGACAGTACAAAAAGGTATAAACAAGTCTAGACGTGGAAAATATGTCAATTTAGTTGTGTAATGAGACAGGAATTTACTTTGGCCAATTCGCGATTGCAATTGCTTTTGGTAAAAGGATCCTAGTCTCGTCAAATGTCTGGCGGTCAGGGTGGAACTTTTCCATAATTTTTCGTGAAATTTTGATCCCCATTCACAGATTTTCAAAAAAAAATATAGTTAGCAAGAAAATGGCCATTTTACACAAAACATTGTTTTGATGCCAATCAAAGAGTTTCTAAGGTAGTTCCCCTCACTACCCAATTAAAGTTTCCACCCTGTATACCACAGTTGAAATAAATTCTAAGAAAAATAAATACTATTGTAAAAGGTATGTGATATTATAAGAACGACATTACATTAGTTTCACACTTGCGTTTCAGCAGGTGCCGATTTATCGCAATTCAGTATTTCAATACCAAGCAGAAAATAATAAAATTACATAGAATGCTTGCACGTGCGATTGATGGCGTAGCGCATGCTAAACGCAGGTGTTATAGCGGATCTAGAAACCTTCAAATACTTTAGATACTAAGGACTAGATTACTTTTGCACTCCCTTTGCGTTTTCGAGCATGATAATTTCGTAAATTTGATGTTTAATGTTAAACACCACTATATAATAAATTGACCTAAACACAGTCCTGATATACATGTTATGTTAGATGTCTCTATAACTTTTTCTTGTAAGTATGTAAGATTTTCAGTTACACTTTTTTGTCACTTTTAATATTAAAAATATTTTTAATTAAAAGCTTTGCTTCGCCTTATTTTATGACGGAAATTAAGTAATATTTCTAAATTTTAAAATATCTGCTTATATAACCACAAATAACGGTAACGAAATGAGATATTTCAGGATCGTGAAAGGATTCCCACCGGTGTCTCCATTCATTGGAGTGAGTCCAACTCTCTGTTACTTACTAAAAGAGAAGAAGCCGCTATGCTGCTTGCAGTTGGCACAAGTTTGCGAACATTGTGCTTATAGAAATGCTAAGGAATACCAATGGCAAAACAAAACTATAATTCTTGCTGCTGATTATGCATCAAATGGAATATATAATTTCATCATACCTCTGCGAGCCCATTTTAGATCGAAGACTTCGCTGAACCCTATCATTCTACTTCTGGAACGCAGACCAGACATAGCATTTTTAGATGCAATATCATACTTTCCATTAGTTTACTGGATGCTGGGTAGCATCGATTGGTAAGTACTCAGTGTGAATTCACCAATATGTAGTTAAAGTACTCAGTGTGAATTCACCAATATGTATGTAGTTAACAAATGAATAAAGTTAAAATAGTAACATACTTTTCTTTCCAGCTTAGATGATCTGTTGCGAGCTGGAATTACATTGGCCGAAAACGTGGTTGTTGTTAACAAGGAATTATCGAATTCTGCTGAAGAAGACAGTTTGGCAGATTGCAATACAATAGTTGCTGTTCAAACTATGTTCAAGTAATGGTTTTTAATCATTTAACGGCGCTGCGCCATGGCGAATTTCAAATGTTTTTAGTATTCAGTGATTTAGGATTGATAGTTATAAATACATACGTCTAATTTTTGCGCAGCGAACATAAACGACTTTTATGGTACTTCTACACGGTGCTAGTTACGCGCACGAGTTACATGCACTGTGCCACTTTAACGCCACCATCGTCTCTGCGATGCATGTGACTTGCGCAGGTGCAAACGTGCCTATGAACCTCGCGCTGAGTAAAAGCACCATAAGTCTTATACAAGAGGTATTAGAGTATCAATCAAAAATGTGTTTTTGTTTTCAGATTTTTTCCATCAATTAAGTCAATAACTGAGTTGTCACAATCATCAAATATGCGTTTTATGCAATTTCGTGCTCATGATAAGTACGCCTTACACCTCTCAAAAATGGAAAAGGTATCTATTGGTTCTAAATTATAATTTCTAATACAGGTTAAGTTTGAATTATTACGAAACATTATCTGCTTCCATAATACTTTTGTTTTTTAATATTTTTTTTTAGCGGGAGAAGGAACGTGGCTCGCACATCTCTTACATGTTTCGCCTACCGTTTGCTGCGGGTTCTGTATTCTCAGCCTCTATGCTTGACACATTACTCTATCAAGCATTTGTAAAGGATTATGTCATAACATTTGTGCGACTATTACTGGGTGTAGATCAAGCTCCAGGATCAGGATTTCTCACATCAGTAAGTTTTAAAGTATTAATACATACCTATATGCCTGTGCACCACATTACTAAATTCTTGCGAATTTTTTGGTAAAGAACCTTTTTTTTTTTTATGACATTATTTAATTGCGCTGTAATTATACAAGCGAAATATTGCGAACGATTATAGACTTTTAATAAAAGCTGTGATTTTAATCAAACATAGACAGGCTTTATTATATTCAACTTGGACTTCTAACAGATGAAAATCTCAAAAGAAGACATGTGGATACGAACATACGGTCGATTGTACCAAAAGTTATGTTCGACTACATGCGAAATTCCTATCGGAATTTATCGAACACAGGACACGACATTAGCCGATGCATCTCACCACGTGAGTATGTCGCCAAGGACACCATCAAAGTGGTTTTGGTCACGCCTCGCGAGAATGCGACCATCGCGTGCATCGGTGAGTCGGTTAACTCCCTACTCTCAAATATTTGTCTCCTTAAATACAGTCCTTTACTGCAGTTTACGCCTGAAAGCTATTGAACCATCACACACCTTTTCAAAACTTCTAAATTCCAAATTAATATAGTTCATCACAAAGTTGCATCTCAGTAGTCCGAGTCTTTGGACTGTATTTCGGGTACATTTTTTAAATCTTATTTTTCTTTTTCTCGCGTTAACGCTACACTTTTTCCATTATTGTAACCTATCTACATACATTCTGAGCCTTACACTTGTGGAGTGTCTGTAATTAGTACCTAGCAATTTTTATATAACTTTCTACCTCTCACGCGATACTGTCTTATGGACTACACGTGCTTCAATTTTATGATTTATACGCAAACTGCTACGGCCGGATGGGTTAGGTAATCTAAGTTTAGCTTCATTGTGGACACGACAAAATATGCATAATTCCAAAAGCTGAAGTGTCACATGGTAATCAAGAAGCTAACCTGAAAGGTCTTAGCTGACCTGGACCAGTATTAAATTTCGCTATTGAACTCGATGATCGCAATCCCGCCTATTTGTTATACTTGTAGTTTGTGTTTTGCATGATGTTATAGAAACCTAGAATTTAACAAGATGAATGAATAATGAAAATTTGTTGCATTATAACAAAGGTGCACTACAGCATAGAGTTTATATTTGTATAACTTTATAAAATAGTATTTCTAAGAAAACAAAAGGGTGATCGCTGCATGTGCATATCTGAAGCCACCTGTACCAACAGGTTCAAATACATCATACTTTTCCATAGCAGTGACAGAGGACAAAGAAATACTAACATAGCGCTACTGCTTCTGCTTTATGCATGCTTTTAGCAAGAAAGAGTAGAAGTCATAAAAAAAATACTCATATTTCATGATTTAAACGACAGTTACGACATTGGACTGAATCCAATTACAATGCTCAAATCCCTAATATGAATAAAAACGTTGTCCATTATTTTATCTTCCAAGATCCAAACCTTTACAATGTCAAATAAAGTTGTTTAATTTAAATGTCGAAAGAACCAATTTGTGGCCGATGTGTTGTATAGTTAGGAAAAGTATTGGAAAACTGTGACACGATAGTTGCAGCAGGAGGAGGGCGAAGGCGGAGGATTTTCCACTTGCGGGCGCCGGGAGGCGGCAAGCTGCCTCCGTGGCTGCTACGGAGAACGCACGCCGGCGGTAAGGTCACTGCCAGAGACCTTTCACATGGACTTTTCAAAATAATAATATGATGATAATGGGGTCTGGTAGCAAGGGTTTGGAGGTCAGATAGGCAGTCGCTCCATGTAAAATACTGGTGTTCAGCTGCATCCGGTTAGACTGGAAGCCGACCCCAACATAGTTGGCAGAAAAGACAGATGATGAATAGGGTCTGTTTGAGCGATGCTTAAGGTCCGATGGTCCCTGACGACGGAACATTGTGGCCAATGCCATGGCAACATATGTTGAAAACGATATTGTCGTATCTCAAAAATTTCAGGTCGTAAAATTATTAAGAAAATATAATAAATACTGTCGGATGGGCTGACCTTTGTTTTCCCACGACTTTTTTACTTCGCACTTGTCTTGCACTTTTCTTGAGCCGTCCAAGATCAAGATCATCAACTTACAGCAGTAAACTGCTAGTTATAGGCCTCTCCAGTTGTACGCCATTCAGATCGATTCTTGGGAACTCTCATGCAACTTCTACCAGCCGCCCTTAGAAGATCGTCGCCCCACTTAGCCTGAGGGGCATCCCACCTTACGTTATCCGAGTCACGGTTTCCACTCAACAACACGTCTATACCACTGATCGTTGGTTTTTCGGCTAATTTTCTGTGGTTCTCTTGGGTGACCACCCCGCTTACGGCCTACGTAAACGAGACGACGGCTCGCCGTAAGCGAGTGGCAAGCTCGCTGTAACCGGGATGAAGCCACCGAGACGACTCGGACTGGTTTTGAACTTTAACGTCCA
Source organism: Noctua janthe (assembly GCA_910589295.1). NCBI lineage: Eukaryota > Metazoa > Arthropoda > Insecta > Lepidoptera > Noctuidae > Noctua > Noctua janthe. The sequence continues at coordinate 14,467,077 of OU342552.1, forward strand.
ATTCTCAAGACGCCATGTTAAAAAAAATAAATCCAATTTGCAAACGGTCCGAAAAATATACGGTTTTCTTTTATTGCTTTCAACATTTTTTTTTCTATAAAAACTTTGCCCCACACTAAGAATTTTTCCTGTATCGTGGGTGCGTTTACAAACATTTAAAGTCACATACACAAACAGCCAGACCCGGAACAATTACCTGTAGATCATACAAACGTTTGTTCCGTGCGGGGATCGAACCCGCGATACGCAGCGCAGCAGCCAATCGCGCAGCCACTGTGCCAACCGTGCCGTCCAATTGTAAGCTGTTGTTTACTAGCTGATCCCGAGTCATATGCCTTTACTATGCTTATAAGTGTACAGTATGAAGTTTCATAAAATAATCCCGAACAGTTCAAGACGATACTGAACCCGTGCAGTGTTTCTGTGCGATGTCTTGTAAGTGTTACTTTTTGGGTTAACGCCTGGTTGACGACGAACCGGTGTGGTGGGCTGGTAGCGGTCCCATGTAGTGCTTTATATTCTAACTGCTTTCAAGTAGTTTAAAACGTATTTTGAATTTACTTTAAGTTCGCAACATCTGATCGTCTTAAATTACAGAAACATTGAAAATACGGTAGGTAGTTCACGAGTTATGAATTACTTAAAAGTTTTTGTTGGTAAGTTCCATTTCATTTCGAGATACGACAAAATCGCTTTCCAGCATATACGTGTAGATTACTGTTTTTTTTTTGTATAACTGAAGAAAGCGGTCCATTGCTACAGATGGATAGATATGTACTGTGTCAATCGTTACTCCAAGTTTGTTTTCTTATAAGGATAGTTTTGCAAAAAATTAATGATGTAAAGAATCCTGGTAATTGGTCGTTTATAATCTCCTGTTATGACGAATGAAAAAAGATTAAACTAAATTGGGGGCGAAACTCTTCAACACTTAAGTGCCGCAGCTTGGTTACGGAGATGCACTGATTTTTCAATGTACTATCGCCAACCGAATATCGATGGGGCAATGCCGTATCTTCAGTCTCTCCATTTCCACCTTTAGTCTGGTTTTCTTCGCCCAAATTGGCATGCCGATTTGGGCGAAATTAATTGATTAGAGCACCCATTAAAAAAAATCACATAATACATATTAGGTACGTTAGTCATTGTTTCATCCACTTGGTCAGAGTTTACGTATAATTAGTTTATCTATTCCAAAAAAAAATATAGGTCAGTAAAAACTATACAGGGTTTCAAGCGAATGTTCTCTTGTATTGCAAGACGCTATTCGGAAAATGGCTTCCAGCTTGAATCACTCAAGTAAAAGAATAGATTTTACACCTCATGCCGCTTTTCAATTCTTTTTATAATTTTGAATTAAGACACCATTTTTAAGACCATAGCGCACTAAACTATAGCTTCCTAAGAATGATAATTACGAGTATGTAATATAAGAGAGACATCCGAAGTTGTCTGACTTTTCAATTTTACAATAAAACTGTTGTTCCTTCACAATACTCTAGTCCGAAAAAATGTATTTCTTTTAGTTTTAGAATAATTAAAATTCGGAACTTTCAGAACTTCTTAACTTAAAAAGGGTTGCCCCTCTTTAAAGGAATTTGATAGCTTTATATGATAGCTTATTATTTCTATGTGAAAGGACTCTGCTTAGAATTGGTGTCTAATAACATGTGTATCGGATGAAATTAAATTACTTTGTAGTGACATCAAGACGGCTGGTTGCCTACCTCACTCACCATTGATGTTGAATTTATTCTCGGATTGAGCGACACGTGTATTTGTTTTTTTTTTATGAAGAGAATAAATGATAGTTTGACGGCTGATAGGGAATGGAAGAAGAGATGTTTAGCGTCGACGCTATGACTAGCCCCCGTAGCATGACCACCGTAGACAAGGATTTCTTTGACGGAAGAATCGACAAAATGACAGATTGTGCAAAGAAATCTGTCATTGTGTCGACACAATCTGTCATTTTGTCGATTCTTCCGTCTAAAAAACCCGTTTCTACGGTAGTCATGCTACGCGTGCTGGGCAGGAAGACGATGGAGCCACAAGCTTATTTACAGAGGCGATATTCTCAAATGTTCGGGAGGGACCAACACGCACTCGAGTTTCTATACCTTTAACCAATCCGATCTCTTGTTCGACTTTGTGCACTTTGTTGACCAAACACTACACATTTTAAGAGTGGTCTCCCCGCACAATTTTCACCATATTTTTAGTGAGTTTTAACAATATAACCGTGTGCCGTCGTTCCATAAAAATATAGCAATGGAGGTCAGTGGCTTTTTTTTTACCTTGTTTTTTTGCTTGGGCTGACTTCCAAACTGAAGCATTATTCCAGCGGGGTATGTTATACCAGTTAGCTGCATGCTAACTGGCATAATAGTACTATTATAATGAGCTGTTTTGTGAGTCGAATTAGGCTAGCAACCGTTTTTTTGTCGTGTCGGTTTTTGGGAATTGGTAATAGGTAATTCAGGTACATAATTACATTAAGTTCAGTCGCCTTCGTTCATTTCATTTCTTACTAGTGTAGGTACATACGGTGTGATTGCTAATTCACGAAAACCACCAACCATTTCTCGAAAATCCCACCAACTACGGATATTAAACTATTATTTTACTGATAGGTCATGAAAACAAGGATTCCTTATGAAAACGAATTTATCAAAAAAAAGTACCACTCATTTGGGCATTAAGCGTCCTTAAGTTTGTGCTATGAAAACTTCTTGAATTTTCTCGTTTCAAAATGTTAAAATGATTGAAATTAACACCGAATTACCAATCAACCCGTATAGTCACTTAGACCACCAGTAACAGTACGATGTCCACCAAACGAATGCCTCAGTCCATGTTGTTGGAGTATAATAATTAAAATAGTTGGTACCTATGTAGAAATGAAGTAGGTAATGTATGTAGGTTTGCATTAAATCGATTTTTACTGTAAAATTATCGCATTATCCGCGTATCGTTTCACTCAGAAAGCGTACAGAACAATAAAGCAGATCATGCATGTTTGTCTTAGAGCACAGGCACCAACAATAATGTGTATGTTAGTGTACATAAAAATGAAGTCTCTAACTTTTTCATTTGTGTATAAAATTCTACTTATATATTATGTTGATGACCATCATTTTCTACCACGAACAGCACTTCATAGAAACAACAATGTATCGTTTAAATTACTTATAAAATTCACAGTATTCGGCAAGCCTGGCAGATGAAGCCCGGGACAACCATGCTCAAAAAATTGAAAGAGCTGAAATTGCAAACCTAGTCCGCTCGAGAATGGAATCTTTAAACCTTACTGGAATTGACTATGATGATGTGAGCGAGAAAAGAAACAGTCTCTCGTATGTCATCATAAATCCTAGCTGTGACCTAAACCTTCAGGAGGGCGACATCATGTAAGTATACAGAAATCACTCGGTCATATATTAGATAAAGCTATTGAAAATAATGTCTAATAATATATTTATTGCTTTTCAGATACTTAGTTCGACCGTCGCCATTTTCGGCACAAAAAACTTTTGAGCGCCATAACAGTCGCCGTAAATCAAATATAAGCTTTTGTTCACAAGCGTTAATTCAAGCTCAGGGAGTTTCAAGCAGGAGAGGATCCACCATCGGCGCAAGTTACGCTCCATCTCGTGCACCTCCCCTTTCTACTACTAAAGCTAACTCCTTATCGCTGCCTGATAGTCCTACTATCATCACAGATTTCAGAGGCAGGTCGAATTCACTCCGGGTTGTCGACGATATATTATTGAGACGATCTAATAGTCTACGTCAGGGACTAAGTGGTGTTGGATCTCGTCGCCGCAAGAGCAGTCTCGAAGAAATTGGTATATCTCACTTCAATTCATTATTACAACATCAACAACAACAGCAGCAGCAGAATGCTTTTAAAATTGCTTTGAATGGCAGTATTGGTTTGGAAGTAACCCCGCCTGAAGAACATCCGATGGAACGTTTTCCTGGACCGAGCATACCACTCGGCGGATATCAAGAGGTCGCGGCAGCTTTGCCGTCCTCCTCCCTAGGTCCTACGCTTCCGATTGCCACCTCATCTCCGGATCCCCAACATTTGCAAGGGACTATTGTATGATACCACCTTATGTGGGGACGACGACTGAGTTCCGTAATTAGAAACAAGTGGACGTAGAAATTAGTCCGGTATAAATGTAATCGAGCTATTTCTCCTGTAGATACCGGCTAAGTAATGTATACTTGAACGCGGAACTTGACTCATCTCGTAGCGTCTCTACTTTCTCGTAGTATCACCTGTACATGTTTAAGTACATATTTAGTGTTTTAGACTGGCGGTGAAAGAGCTGTGTAATGTAAGCGGGATCAATTAGTTACTAGGAAATGGGGATTTATAAGTCAGCACATCGCTGTCAGTGTATATCAGAATTTTACGTGTTTTTATTTCAAATTGTAAATTTTAAGTCGTAAATAAACTTTACAAAATGTTAATTATTGTAAATATATTTACATAGAAAACTATTTAACTTAAAAAGTAACTAATCACTTAGGACTCATTTTTCTAGATTTACTGACCAAAATTTAATAAACTTGTATTTCAAAATACATTCCGTACTTTATCTATGCAGATTTAGATTTATCACTAGTTTCGAACCATCACCTAACAAGTTCAGATAATGATATAATAAACAACATGTATGTATTCACACAGTAATGGCTGGTTTTTATTTCAATCCTTCTTAACCTTACCCTCCAACTGCCTTGTCTCACCACAACCTATGCTGCTACGTAAGTATGTTGTATACCTAATGGGAAAAGCTACGAATTGAAATAATAACGAATCGCTATCATCTTCATGACGGTGTATTGGAGTTGGATGTAAGATTTAATTTTGAGGCGAGAGGGAGGGGGGTACAATTTTAGGACTCGTATTAATATGGCGTTCAGTATATCCACAAGCACGCGTAGCATGACCAATTGCATCTCTATTCTTCCACGAATAGACAAAGATAGACAAAGCTCTTTCTATACAACTCGACGTGTCTTCTGCCCGAGCATGGGGCGACCCGTGGACTCGAGTTTCTACGAAGACAAAGACATAGAAATTATTTCTATAGCAACGGCGAAGTACCTAGTGAAAATAAAATAATAATAAATCTTTATTTAGAATCCCAGAAAGTAAAAAACAATATGAATCTAAAACTGACAATGTAGGTATAATAATATCGCGCATAGGAGATCAACTTCAGTTCAGCGTTGCCCCCTTAGCCCTTTTTGGGCTAGATCTAGCACTTTTTACAATGGCATATTTTTCTCTTTTCAATTTGATTATCATTGTATAGAAATCCACGACAAATTAATGTATCTTTGCTGAACGATAGAGGTTGACTATTCGTGTGTACTGCCGTAACATAACCTAGGCCGTTCAAAAATTTGCATTAACAAATTGCAATCTTATATGATTTTCGATAACCGTTTTCTATAACAAGTTGTCCCGTAAAGAAATTATTTGTGTAACATTTAATCGAACCACTCACGTATAATTGTATTGATTTACAGCACTTTAGACTAAATGTGTCATGCTTGGCACTATTATCTTTAAATGTAAAGACTAATTCATCGTTTGTTTAAAGAACTTCCACGTGAGATTGTTCGGTAGCTGTCTGTCCTAGTAGTACATCGTAATTCAAAAAAATATCTGATATTATGATTAAATCAACCGTAACTAAAACTCCTTCCAAAGACAACTGCAAGTTACAAATATCTATTGGATTTATGGTCGCTTTACGAAACCCCTTTAATATGGGTAAATCATTAAATAACCATTCAATGGGATTAACTAGTGTTTGAGCAACTGATTTACGTATTAAGCAGCACTCACTTCCAAATTCCATGTAACCCGTGAAAGTTTTACTTGTTTTCATTTAGTCATAATGTTTTAACCTCTACATCTTTTGTAACTTCCCTTGTATAATTTGGATTATCATGACTCTCATACATTTCTGGCATTTTACTATTGGTTTTTCACATTTTTAAATTTGATCCACGTTGCGACATATCTGATACGGGTTTTCCTATGTATTTTCTTGTTAACTTTTCGGTCAACACGTTCATGCTTAACATTTCTTAAAAATCCTAACAACTTATCAATGTTATCAAATCGAAAGGCTTGGGCGCCATAACGGACCGACCTCTCCTCTATGCCATATACTATACAGTCGATAGCATCTTTCCCTGAAATATGACTACGATTTAGAGCTATCAATTTTTCGTAAAAATATTCCTCTAAATCGTCTCTAAAAGCTTTCAGGTTAAGCATTTCTGTTAACAAATGTGCATAATTTTCGTTGGTAGGAAAAGCAGCCTTAAGTTTTTCCTGCCATATATCCAATGAGTGCATAACAGAGGACTGACCCTCATACCAACGTTTTGCAGTTTTCACAAGTTTTGGAAGAGCATAATGAGTAGTTTGTTTGCTATCCCAACCGTAAATATCAGCACATTCGTTGACTTTGTTCAGCCAAGTAACTATTGTTTAATTTTTAACTTTGGGGTCAAATTCAGGCAGTACGTTAATAGTTGTGTATTTATTTTTCACTTGAGAATTTACGATTGCGATAGCTTCCAAAGTTTTATTAAGGGTCTCTAAAGAATCTACACTAATATTATGAGAACTATTTTCTCTGAGTATTTCAGCGGTAGTAGACAACTGCGGCGGCGGCATATTTGATTCATGTTCAGGCCCTCCAGGCCTGCGGTGACCATTATCTTTCGAATGACCCTCCATACGACCTACCTCCAGCACACCGAGACACTTTAGTAACTTCTGGCGAGCGACGTAATCTTTTCAGTTTTTGACGGTTTTTGCTAAATTATTACTTCTCTGACTATTCTGCAAAATCATTCAGTCAACAAGCAGAAAAGTATTTATATTTACAGGACGAAGGAAAACCTCTTTCGTAAAATTTTATGTTACAGTATGACCATGACAAACTAGTAGGACCGGTAGAACTGAAGATGAACTAGGGGCACTGTGTGTGTGTATGTGTGTCTGTGTGTGTGTTCAAGGCTCAAGTGTTTCGATAATTTGACAGAAAATAATCAAAAAGACATTATTGAATATTTCAATTCATTGGGTAGCGTCAGTGAGTAGAACTTATATTTGGAGGAGCTTATAATTAGTGTAGCTATCCAATATTGATCGAATAAAATTGAAAGATCGGTGAATAGAACCAGAAATTTAAAAAAATGCTTAGTACTTTATGTAAAAAAGTAAGTGCTAGTGAAAGACAATTCCAGTCACAGTGACAGATATTCGTTTCATTGAGATAAGCAACTTAATTAATTACAATTTCAGCTTGTTTAATTAAAAGGATTTTCGCCATCAGAGCCAATTAACGAGATAAAATACTACTTGCTATTTGAAAATGTATCGTTATGTGTATCTTGCACTTTTACTTCAATATTTTTATACGGTAGGTATAATAACCACACTGTAAAAAAAGTGTTCTAGTTTACCATTTTTTTAAGTCGTGTTAAATCTTTACATTGTAGGTGCCGCCTGTTCTTCTTTTTGATACAATGAGTCTTATCGATGGAATGGCACTTCGGGTGAGTTTTGTCGAAAAATCCTGTCGTTAACAATTGTTAAATTCGATCATATAGATAAAGAAGGTTGTATTCTTCCGTTAGTTTTTCATTACCGGCTCCCGAACAATACGGCGCAGGCTCTTTCCCAAGGACTACTTGTAGGAGAGCTAACAAACCATCCGACTAAACCGTTTCCCACAAAGTTAGAAAAAATTAAATGATGTTTTATTATCCGTCAATTAAGAAAGTATCTATAGGTCTGGCATGTATCTATAGGTCTGGCATGTATCTATAGGTCTGGCATGTATCTATAGGTCTGGCATGTATCTATAGGTCTGGCATGTATCTATAGGTCTGGCATGTATCTATAGGTCTGGCATGTATCTATAGGTCTGGCATGTATCTCGCGGTTGTGTCATCATTACTTATCTTTTGTGTGTTAATCTACTCCCATAAGGCTAAAATTTTAATATGTTGTAATTTACATATGTTTAAGTGTAAAAAAACATTGACAACCTATTTTGAGGGTTGCAGGTATGTGCCAGGCAATAGCAAAATTGTCAACGGGATAGTAATTTGACCCTTTCCACAAGGCTAAAATTTTAAGGATATGTTGTCTTCAATTGTTTAAAAAGTATATGTTAACTGTCAGAATATTCCAGCGGTTGCAGGTGTCTGCCAGACGAGTATAATAGTCCTGACCCTCGAGGGAGTACGAGCGGAACAGACATGTTCGGGTTACAATATAAGAAAGAAGAATACATCTATTGTACTGTAGACTGCAGTAGAGGGATTCCAACATTATTTTAAAGGATTGAGATAAAGGAACCGGCAAGGTCGGCCAACGGCTATAAGTACAGCATCGTCGTAGCACAAAGCTATTTGCTGCTATTACCTTTGTGGGAGACGGATTATTCGGATGGTTCGCTAGCTCTTAGGCTACCGGTGGATCTATGTACGAAGAGCTCCTGTAAGTAAAGGTCAGCTGGAAAGTAAAGGTTCCGTGCCATCTCTTCAGCCACTTGACACAACGCGTCTTACCGCCACTGTTGCGACGTGCCCTTATAGTACGAACCCTCATTTGCATGCTTATGTGCAAAGGAGAACATTTCATTTTAATTAATAAGGTCGGTTCCACAAAAACAGAGCATAAAAGGATGAATGTGTAAAAAATTACTAAAAAACAAAACTTGATAATTTTCTAGCAACCGGCTATCAACTGTACGGCAAAGGTACTTATCTTTGAAAATTACATTTGTTGGGTGGAAAGATTACTTAATTAATAATACATTTCCCGTTATAGTGCAAAGGAGCGGACTGCCATGCAAATGTGAGATTTTCTTTAAAGCTTTTATGATGTCACTTTCATACTCTCTTTCTTCTTAGCATATCGATGGTAAAAAGTTCAAATATGTCTGGCCCAAAATTCAGCTGCGTGAATTCCTTACGTAGCTGAATGTTAGGTTTACTGATGCAGTCAAACTGCGTCATGAATTGCGCAGAGGATAGGGCATGCATACAAGAAAAACAAGAGAGCCTAGACAAATATAACACTGCCTCGAAAACTAGCTCTTATCGCACGATTACGATTAGGTTCAACATGCAATGTATTTTACACTCGTGGTTTTTTTTCATTTATCACAACTTGTACGAAAATAATAATTTCCACAGATAATAATAATTGGTTCAATTCCGGCAGCCTGGACCTTGTTCCTGATGCCGATGGGCCATCTATTTTTTATATTTTTAAATGTTTTGTTACTTTTCTTTGTAAAAATATTTAAAAATGTATTAGATAAGAGAAAGAATGAATAAAATAAATAATAATTGGTTCAATTCCTATAGTCGACGGTGATTGTTTTTTTTTTATATCTCGGCAAAGAGATATGCGTCTTTACGGCATTTTTTTTTTTAATATTTAAATCGTGTTTATAAATAGAATATCACAAATAAACATGATTATTTAAAACAATATTTACTTTTATGAACAATTAATTAACATTTATTTGTGTTCTAAATTCAAAAATATTTGATTTTCTATTTTTCATATTAGGCTTGGCGAAAGCAAAGCGCGGAAAAAAACGCAAATGAAATCATAGTTCCCTAATAATTCATGACAAAAATACTTTTCGTTCTATTATATTATTTCTTCGAAACTGTATTGCAAAACATCGTTTGATACACGTGGGCATTTGTTGCTGCAGTTCTCGGTTCCCTGACAACCTTGCCTGCGGTTTAGTGTTAGTTCCGCCTCGACTGCAATAACAAAGTTTCCCCACTTATATCAAAATGTAGTATTTTATTTTTTAGTGCACGGGTATGATGTCTACAGCATTGGTAAGAATAAATCTAAATTTTAGCTTTTATTTTAGAATACCAACACAACAACAGAAAACTGTTATACATAAAACACAATTAAACAAAAGTTGGAAGCAGGCGGGACCATTTTCATAATTTTATATTCAAATGGGCCCCGCCAGCTTCCAACTTTTGTTTAATTTAAAATGTGCTCATTTTATGTTTATCAGTCGGGTTTTTTAGTTTTGTCAACTATTTTTTTTATTTCCATCATTAAATCGTCTGCGAATTCTTTCAAGTTACTAAACTAAAAAAGTTTAGTAACTTGAAAGAATTCGCAGACGATTTAACTTTTTTTGTTATACGGGCCGTCCCACGGTTATGCCACACGAAAGGAAAGTATCTTAAAGTTTTTAAATAAAATGTTAAATTTCATGGTCTTCCTTATATTTTAGAGGGTATGTTATTTAGGAAAAAAAATGATCCTTATAATTAACCCCTTCGACCGTTATCATAAAATAAATCTGTTTTGTTTTCACATTATTGGCTGTTTGAATTCCCGGTTTAGGCAGACAATACTTTAAAACTCTTTGAAAATTAATAAAAAAATAAAATGAAGTCTTATTTCAGTAAAACTTCCCTATACATATACAATATTTAAGGTACTGTCCTTCCGTGTGGCATAGCCATAGGACACCCTGCCTACGAATTTCTACCTTTTTATACGATTTGTCACTTCGAATTACTTTTAAACTTATAAGTTGGATATATTTTTGTGATCATCCTTTAAAAGCCTTCATTTTGATACCCCACTCAATAGTATTTGAAGAAAAAATAATCACGAACGCTAGGATATGGCACCCGAACATACCAGTGACATTCGCGCCCCTAAGACGAATCTATCGACGTATATTTTATCAAAATCCGTTCATAAATTAAAGAGTTACGAGGGAACATAAAAACAGACTAACATACATACACACACACACATAAAGATCAAACTTATAACCCTCCTTTTGGGCTTTGCCACAGTCGGGTAAAAATAACAAGAAAGCCAACTAATAGAATACTTACATCTAATCTATCTTCTATATACATAATCTTTTTTCACAATTCTAATTATTTATTTTTCTTTAAAAGTAGAGTAAGCTAACTAAATACATTATTATTTAAAAACTATTAAATAATCTAAAATAAATATACTAAACTAACAACAAACTATAAAAGGGCATCAAAAAACTTCTCCTCAACGCTGTCAGCTGGTAATGTGCCCAAGAGGCTGGCGGCGTTGCCACGTTGTATGGCAACACTTAGCCTCTGGCCAAAGTAAAAGCCAGCCTTAGGGGCAGAGAAGCGTCAACTAGGCGTTACGAAATTGCCTTAAACAGGCTATGAGCCCTCGGACCCCACAACCCCGACTTTCAACCCTTTGGGGCTCGAAAATATAGTTACCACAAAGGTTTCTATATCTACGCCGCTTGAGGTTCTCTGCAGCCGCAGCGGCAGCGCCAGCACAGCACGACGAGCTTGGAAGATGTGATGGCGCAAGAGTATCGACGCATGTTGCGGCCCACACTAAAGGCCTACCCATCTTCCAAGGAACAACGACATGCCGTCCGGTCTCTTGCCATCGTCGAGTGCCAAGCCATGGGGTTCTAAAACAGTTGGAACGTCGACGGTAACAAGAGCTCGTCGGATGATGCCGTGCAAAACGACCCGCACTTCGGCTGCATGACAGGCCGTGGTGACCGAGGTTGTTGACAGCTTCACCACAGTGACAGCGATGAGGAGAACAGCAGGCAGCACCAAGGCGTAAAGCTGCAGCAAGGCGGAAGGTCGTGTCGCCGAACAATGTGCCTATGCTCGACGACTGGCGTGCGTAAAGCCAAAGACCCGACTACCACTTACCCACAGCCAGTAGTCGCGCACGCTCAGCAGTAGTAGCAGACGTGTTCAGTAGATTGTTCTAAACTACTCTGCAGAGCGGCTCGTCCCACCGTCTCTGGGAAAATGGATGGTCGGGTTCTTCAGTATTCGGGCAAGCGAATTTCCAAGCATCGATAGCCTCGGAGAAGCACGACACTTCAAAATCAACCAGTGTGAAAGCCAGAATATTCCTGATTAATTTCTTAGTGCCGTGGACCGAGGATATGAAGGCCGGTAAACTAATACTGGAAATTTTGCGGACGCCGAGTCCTCCCATACGAATGGGAAGAGTAGCTTGTGCCCAAGTTCGGTCGTCCAAAGCCACATTTAAAATTGATGATATAGTATGTCTGATAATTTGATCCATTTTGTCCAAAAGGTGAGTGTGCTTCCAAAATTAAGATATTTCCTTCGTGCTTCCCCTAAGCACGAAGGAAATATCTTTATTTTGGGCCGCAACAGCAGTAACGAATTATTGTAATGGCCGAATGTATATTAATTTGGAGAATTTTTTCCGAAACATCATTGAAATTTTTAATTTTGCCTCGTTAAAATCGGGAAAAGAATTTCCAAAGATTGTAGTCCCAAGGAGACGAAGAGAGCTTTTTTCTATAATTTTGATGCCAGGGGCTATTGCGTTAAATTTTGAAAGAGTCAGTTGCCTGTCGGTACTGTCCGGTACATATATTTCGCATTTTGAGACGATGAGGTCGAGGCCAATGGAATGAAGTTTATTTTTTTTAGAAATTTAGATCTTTTAAAACGGAATCTACATCGCCTCCCAAGGTTCCATCATCAAGATACCAAACGTTACATTTTGAATTTAGCTGTCGAACAATAATGGATAGCTAAACATGCCAACAGCAGATTCCAAAAGGTTGTCCCGATACAGTAATTTAGATGGGTGTCTGTAACATTGCCAAAGAAAACTATAAATTTGGGGTAATGGTGAGGGAATGAAAGTCCGAATTCGGAGGGTCGGGAAGGAAAGGCCATCCGCTGGGGCAGGGTGTTTGGTCTCCAGAGCCGCGAGTGTTTCTGGAGAGCACAGTGCCACCACACCGCTGCTGAAGAGAATCCTGGCTACTCCACTAATGTCGCCTTCCCCTAACTTCGTTTCCACCAGATGGGGTATACCTCTTGAAGATGTGTACCTCTGTGCTGGTAATTTTGAATCTAAATCTTGAGCCGAAACGTTGCAATTTTCTTTCATTTGTGCTGTTAAAGTTTTTTTTGATTGCCAAATTCTTTTGCACATAAGGGATTCAACACGGAAAGGTGAGCAGTTGTTCCCAAGCACGTAACGAGTTCTCCCGGACGGCAAGGCGCACGCAACCTGCTAAATTTTATGCTAAAAGCGGTCTAGCGCCGCGGGGAACTCGTTTTAGTACAAGAACGGATTTTTTGAATTTTGAAACGGTTTTCCAAAGTGGGTCGAAAGAGGATATTGGCTGTGTTGTAGGTGAGGGTGTTAAAACAGGATCTGAAGTAGGTTTTTAGTTTTGTAGTTTATGTACTTTTCCAATATACACATTCAGACCCTGCTTACCTTTAAAAAAACCGTGCTTGGGTACAAAGCGGGCATCTCTCCAAGGTTGTCAGCGAAGTTGAAGATTGACATGCTCTATCACCCACCACATCCCTGCTATTGCTACTCATAAATGGTCAATTATAAAATAAACTTATCTTTAAAATTAACTTTATTTAACTAAAAGATATCAAATAAAAAACCAGTTAAAAGTCTATACGCCACTGCACTTTTGAAGAAGGAGCACGTGGCGCAGTCTCGCTGGAGGCCTGGGGCGCCGCGCCGCCGATGAAAACATATCGCAGCCCCGGCGACCGTTGCCGCTACACGGGGTCTCTCGTCCTCGAAGAAACGAACTTCAGCGATATTTGGTCCACTTGTTTGGCACCGCCGATACCTGAGATGCACAGTATCAGGCCTTTCATAAGCCAGGGGCGTCCTTCTTCATCATATTGTTTTTCAAATGTCAAAATGAACTAAATTAAAATTATATTAATGAATTCCTATTTCCCTTGTTCACTGCATCACGTGTGAACGGCTGGACCGATTTTGCTAATTCTTTTTTTGTTGTGTTTGTTATTGTCAGGAGAAGATTGTTATGAAAGAGTTGCGCGGGAAATTAGAATATTTAAGAAAACTTAACCACCATATTAACTTTTCTAATATAACCTTAGCGCTTTTGTTTTGTATGGCGTTTGACAAACCTGACAATCGTTTGATAGTTTGCGCGATTGACAGAATGCGCGCTGCAAATGCACATAGTTTAAAACCAAGGAACTTATAAAGGGTGTAACAAGACCCTTATCAAAGCCGAAAGGTACTCGTTCTCCCCGTCATTGCGATATTTTTTTGTTCTAGACGATACCTGGGAACCTTCTAGTTACGGAGATATTGGGGGTCAAATATATAATAATAATAATAAAAAAACGTCATATGACTGCTTCCGGCAATTTAGCGGCGGTAACGTATCTCCATAACCTTTAGTTTTCCAAGGATGCCATAGTTAAAAAAAAACTTTGTAATGGGGTAGGTTTATGATGTGAAGAATACGTGACACTTGTTTTTGTTCACGGGTGTCTACATGTTAGGTTACATCCTTCATATTGTTAAGAGATTTTAAAGCAAACAACTTAAGAGTATTTGTCAAATTTATTAATAACACTACATATTGTTGAATACTATGGTTCTGTGTTAGCGTTGGCAAAGCGTAGAACGTTGCCTAACTATTTTTAAATTGTGGGTTTTCGTATGACTTAATAATCTTATATATAAGTACGAAGATGTAACGCTTTTCGAAATAACATAAATATGTCGTGAGAATCTTCGCAGAATGATTCTACTGGATGAGGTGGGTCAAAATACATATTTCTTGATAATTTTCTATATAAAAATACTGTACAACTATTAATTAATTTTATTTACGTTTTTTAAACCATTTGTCTGGCACATTGTTAAAAATACTTTTTCACAATGTTGAAAACAAACTTTGTAACATATTTAAGCTTTCCTCTATCTATAAAAGTTGAGAAAGACGAAAATTTACAGATATCCACCGCATAATTGTAATCACATTGCTCCTTTGATTTAAATAAAGCAGCAATACAATACGCACATGTTTTTTTATTTTTGATAAGTTGTTCGTAATATACCCTGCAATATAATATAAAATGTTATCTTTAAAATCAGTTATTGTGGTTCTGCCAATCTGTCCTGTTCGGTTCAATGTTATCAAATTCATCAAAGCTAGCTTGCGAAATATTTGATGTCTTTTTGGGTTTTTAAATTATAATATGGGCGTGGTTTGAAAGCCATCATCATCGGCGATTATATTGGCACTTTCAGTAGGTTCCACGGTATTTCTAAACAATAGTTTTCGCAATATATACAAAGACTTAGTTACATTTAAGACAGAACTTTCTAGCGCTTTCAATATTTAATAAGTGTTTCAGCGAAATTGTAGCGCGCTCGGGTTATCGTTAAAACCACATCTCGCTCTAACACATAAGAAAAATATTTCCACGTGGTCTTGCGAAAATTTATCTCTCTGGTACAACTCATTTTCACACAATGGAAATTTGAAATACTGACGTGAAAGCTTTTCCACACTCATTAAGATTAAAAGTTGTTACTTTGGACCAAAAATTAAATTGGTTTTATTCATGCACATTTCAGGCCATAGGCTTCAACGCGACAGCAGTAGTAAGTACAAAAATTAAAACAGAAGATGACTAAAATCCATCGAATCAATGGTAGGTTCATAAGAACATACAAACTGAGAACAACGGACGTCTTTTGTAAACAGGAAATCAATTGGGGACGCCATAGCATCTCCAACCACTCCTTCATGACTTGTCTAACTATTGCCATTTCTTTGTTTAGTCTTTTTCGCCACTTTTTCGCTGCGACGTCACGTATTTTAGGAGATTAATTGATGAGTAGTATACAAATCGAATACCCAAATAAGTAAATAACCTAAAATGTGAACACTAAGGAATGTAGAATGAGATAAATTTATTCATATGATTTCAGACCATCGGTGATCTTTCTACAGTCGAGGTAAGGCGTGTTGATAAGAAATCTAATAATATTGAAAGCGGAATAATATAAACTAAATAATTCTTCTCTGAATATTAAGGACGCAGTACGTTTGTGGAACTCACTTCCGCCTAACATTCGTGACTCTAAAACTTTATTTCTGTTCAAAAAGCAAGTCAAAGAACGTTACCTCTCCTCTATACTGTGATATTCTGGATATATATTATAGGTATATATTTACAGTTCAAGTATTTATTTTATATGTGTATATTTGTATGTATGTTTATTTTATATGGGTATAACTTTGTTTTAAGTTCCAATTTCAATTTTCCTGTTTTGTCTTTTCTACACACTGTGTCTACATTTCTAATCCTACTTTCCTCTCGCAGGTCTGCCTGAAGAGATTTCGCATGAAATAAGCAGTACCTTTGTGCTCTTCTATCTTAATGTTATGTCTTGTTGAGTATTTTGTGTGTACATAAATAAATAAATAAGTTTTTTCTAATTTGCAATAAACCACTCTGTGAAAAGATATTCTGCGTGATCATACATTAAAAACAACTTGTTCAACTTGAGAGGCTCTTCTTTAAAATATATATTTTTTTTAAACATAACATTTGTTTTGATTGCCCTGTTCACAGTGCTATGGTCCCTTTTGCAAATCTGCGGCAAGTATAGATAATTTGTATAAAACTATTTATTAGTTATTTTAACTAAACAGGGCTACAACTTGAGCCAATAAACAGAGCACAGTCCAAGAAAAATATAGAAAGTATAATTGAAATAACTGATGTCGCGACCCTAATGCGATTGCTGAATTGCATTTTTAGGATATGTGATCGAGCGCCAGCGGGCTTCCTGCCAGTTGCTTATGTACCTCCGGCCGGTCACGCATTCGTATATCTATTTCCACATCGTGTCATTTGGTAATAACCGACTAAACTATAGCAGAGCCCAATTAAATAATCAGTATATTCAACCAATGTTTATTTGCACCTCCTTTCGTTGGAACTCTAAGACAACACGCACAACACTGAAAACATGATCAAGGAACATTATATTGTGTTCAACTATATTTATTTTAGTTATAGTTACTCACTCTATCAACGCCGCAGTATACCGAATTATTTAGTAGACACCCTGTATAACTGAAAAATTTAACTGTTATTATTATTATTTCAGTGCGATGGAATGTTGAATGTCTGCATGGCTAAAGTAAGCGACTCCTTCTAATTCTGGGTTATAGTTTAACATCGTTCCCACCTGGAAACCGAATGATTCTGCAGAGTTAATCAGTATTTAACTGCAATATCGGAGATTTAAAAAACATGCGTGTAGAATTTTGCAAGCGTCGAATTACGAGTTTCCTGTAGTTCAAAAGTAGTAGAACTGAAAATGAAGGTAGTTCTCAGATCTTAACCGACAGCTCTAAAATCTCTCCTGAGCGTTTTCGGTCACGGCGTTGAGAGATATTATGATGCTCAAGTGTGTGTGCGACATAGGTGCAATTTCTCTTCTTTCGCTTCCATAAAAAATGTGATGATTTAAATGACCTTGCAACTTGCCAAAACTTTTAATAACAATTCGAAATGTGTGACGGCCCTGCTCTCAGCACGTGATGTCACAAAAAAGCCAGAGGGAAAACTGGTCAGATAATTATATGCACTAATGCTACGGCTACATTATCGGACGATAATTCGTGTCGCGTTGTCGTGGTAAAACTTCATGTTTGATCTACGATGAAATCTTTGACCTTGCTGTCTTGGCGATGATCGCGGACCGGATGGACTGCCTATACATACGGCACTGTTGTGATAGGCATGTTGCCGTCAGCAGGCCCGGTTAGATGTTGTCCTCTTGATGTTTATTTTTAGTATATTTTTGTTTTAGTTTTTATTATCATTTGTGTGTGGTCTGTATTTGTGTGTACTCCAATATGAGTTAAGGTTGCTCGAAATAAATGTATTTTATTTTTTTATATTGGAAAAAAGAACCAAAAAACGCAACGACCGATCAAATACTATAAGCTCGAATCAACGACATCGCAAAGGCATTGTATCTTGAAACATCATTTCTCGGCCGACCATCTAATCGATTTACAGAATAGTTTAAGGATTTTTATTTGAGTACCTACAATATTATAATGAAGCAATTTATGCGTAGAAATATAAATCAACTATAATTGCTAGTCCAGTCCAGTCAACTTACGTTGACCTCGGGGACTGGACTAGCGAAAAATACCGGCTAGCAAAATTTACATTAGATTGAATTAATTTCAGTGCTTTGGGCGTGCATGTGAAGCACTAGTAAGACTTGTTTTACTATTACACTATCTGTGAGTTATAATTTATGAAGAAATGGTAACTTTAATACTGTAATAAAATTATTTTACAGTGTCGTACAAGTTCCTGTATAACATTCGTAAGTTATGATATTTTATCTTTTATACAAACCTTAATTTCTGTAAAAAATAATTAGGCCAATCTACTAAAATTCCCCGGTCGTCTAGGATTGGCTGGCCGAATTACTGGTGTATGTTTGAAATTATTTTTATACTCAAGTTAAAAATAAAGAAAACTTTCTTTAATTATAGGAAAAAAAAAATCTGTGTTTATTTTTATCGTTAGGGGTGCCTAAAACAAAAAAAAAATATTAAAAACATCTTATCTAGATTTTTAGAAATTGCATGTTCAGTATACTGGACATGTTTTCCAGAAAGTAACGGTACCTTCGATGTACAGTATTATGGGCATTGTCAAAATAAGGGTTGAGTTTAATTTTTGTTTTTATGAGATCTTTTTTATGCAAATATGGAGTTTAATGAAAATGCGTACAAAGCCAGCCTAGATCCGCCCAGAAACACAAAAATGTCCTGGGGTTCAACTTCACGGCCGATAGGGCCAACGAGTCCTCAAGTCGATAACGCGTGCACCTTCTCTCAAATTGATATCGATATATAATCTCCAAGTAAAATGGCTGAATGCAATCTGGATAGACGGACAGAATAACATGATGACATTATTAGAGAAATTTAGCTACGGAATCTAAATGACGCTTGCATTACCATCGTGCGAAGTCTGAATCATGTGCCGATGGTCAGTCGTGTGAGAACTAACGACCTCAGAGTGTCAGAACGACCTTGATGCTCTTTTGAATATTTGTTTCATTACCTCGCTATTTTTCAGGGCACAGGTGTTGTCTCTACCTCAAGTGTAAGTCTGAAATTATCACTACATATCATTAAACAAAGTTCACCCCGCCGCATCTGTCTGCCTGAACACGATAAACTCAAACACTACCGGACGGATTTTCATATGGTTTTCACCAACTGACGGAGTGATACGTGAGGAATGTTTAGCTTATAATTCATTAAGGTATTGTGGAAATTAGAAAGTTGGATAAAAAGCTCATTGAATATGTCGACGCCATAAAAATTTCTTAGCGCGCAAGTTTCTTAATTTACCCTTATAAAATCCAAGTTTAGTTCAACTTACAATAGCAATGGTAATTTAATGAAGGATTATGAGTAAAAGTTTCGCGCCAGTCGTTCGTGTTTACATTTTTATTTATTAGATATAAATATATAATCACACACACGTGTTTAGATTGTGACCGTCATAATGAAGGGACCAAGTCTCCAATGTTTGTCATACATATATAAAAATATAATACCTATAATATAATATCTACCATTTCCTACTTTTGCAATAATTTTAGCTACCCCATCATATAAATAATATTTTAACAAAATGCTTGGTCCCTTCATCAAGATATCAAGATGGAGGGACCAAACTGATAGATTACTCCCTGGAATGTTCCACCTACTTAGTGTTATAATACCTTAAACACTAAGTAGGTAGAACTAGCTTAATATTATTGATTATAGTTGCCCGAAACATATATCGTTTTAAAAATATCGATTATATAAGTTGGTCCCTCCAAATTGACGATTCCATTGTTTAGTGCAACAGGTAAATGGGCGGTTTATTTTCGATCCTCGAAGGATAAATGTTTAATACCTATTTACTACCTTCAAATCATGCAAAATTTCTTACGTTAAATTTCATTTTTACGAGCCAAAAAAGAAATTAAAGAAATAAGTAGGTACAACGTACAAATTTTAATCGTAGTAGGTACCATGGTGTTTTTTTTTAAATAAGAATAGCACAAAAATATCTCGCTAATATAAAATGTACCAAATATATGTATCTGTGTCTAGTTTTGAAATATTACTATTTATTGGTTTATTTGATTTCATTCTCGTAATACTCAATGTAGATAGGTAAGCAGTCGATGGATTGCATTGTAGAGAAGCTGTTTGCGATAACTGCGTCCTGGCTAACAGAGTGCATTTACACTGATTTAATTATCATTTTTCCTTAGTTGTAACAATGGGTTATGGGACATCTCGTTCACGTAAAAACTGGCCTGCGGGCCAGATGTCAACTTTTTAAAATGTGCATGGGTAGATTCGCCCGGACCAGTTTAGTAAAATGGGCCAGATGTCTCCTATTAAAATGTAAAGGAATATTTCGGAAAAATCGTATATTTTTAATTTAATATCTGATAAATCTGTATATCATAGCATCAAAGGGCAATTATTTTAACAAAAAAAAAAAACAAAAATCAAAATCAAAGCATTTATTTCAAGTAGGCCAGTTACAGGCACTTTTGAATCGTCGAAACAAAGACAACAGTAAAATATAGCTACAGACCCAGTCACAAGACACAAAAACTGTGATAGTACTGTAGTTGCCCATTCCCTAACGTAGATATCTATGGAGAAGAACGGGCAAGAAACAGAGTATAAAAGAAATAGAGTATAAAAGTAACCATCATAATACAACAAACTTATAAGTACATAATTAGCTAGTTTCATACAACTTCTTGGTATAAATATTAATGATGTGAGCCACATATAGAAAATTTTCATAAGGTATAAAAAAAAAAAAAACAACTGTTCCATATATTTTTTTATGGTAACCGTTTTCGCGTCGGAGTCCCTTCCGCCCCGTCTAGTACATAAGTTTACAGATTACGTAGTTTTTCTTACCTTAGAAATTAGAGTGTCTATCTTTCAAACGATTGACTTTGAGAAAAAATAGTTTTAGGAACCTCAATGTCATTTTTAAAGAGCTGTCTAAAAACACCTCGCACGTATAGGTTTGATGAAAAAAAAATTGTTTCAGTTTCACGCCCCCCATACGTGAAACTGAAACTATCTTTTTTTTAATCTTTTTATTTTTTTTAATTTTGGATAAAAATCGTAAAGCGGTTCACAGAATACATTTATCTAACAAGTTTCAACTGTGTAGTCCTAATAGTTTTGGAATAAAGTGGTTGAGACATACACGGACAGACAGACAGACATGACGAATGCAACAGGGTTCCATTTTTTGCCGTTCGGCTACGGAACCCTAATTTAATTGTATGAAACTAGCTAATTATGTACTTATAAGTTTGTTGTATTATGATGGTTACTTTTATACTCTATTTTTTTTTGTTAAAATAATTGACATTTGATGCTATGATTTACAGATTTATCAGATATTAAATTGAAAAATATATGATTTTGCCGAAATATCCCTTTACCTTTTAATAGGAGACATCTGACCCATTCTACTAAACTGGTCCGGGCGAATCTACCCATGCACATTTTAAAAAGTTGACATCTGGCCCCCAGGCCAGTTTTTACGTGGGCGAGATGTCCCATAACCCGTAACAATAGTTACCCATCCATCATGAATAAGGAAGAGCGCGATTTCCCTAGATGTTCAGAAAACTGTGTTTTTAAAGTACAGCAGTGCATTACAAAACAGTGAATTACCATCACCATGTATATTTGCCTATTACTTCAAAATCAACCAGTGTGGAAGCCAGGATATTCCTAATTAATTTCTTAGTGCCGTGGACCGAGGATATGAAGGCCGGTAAACTAATACTGGAAATTTGCGGACGGCGAGTCTTCCCGTGCGAACGGGAAGAGTAGCTTGTGCCCAAGTTCGGTCGTCCAAAGCCACATTTAAAATTGAAGACATAGTATGTCTGATAATTTGATCCATTTTGTCCAAAAGGTGAGTGTGCTTCCATAAAGGGGAAGCACGAAGGAAATATGTTAATTTTGGGCCGAAACAGCAGTAACGAATTATTGTGATGGCCGAATGTATATTAATTTGGAGCAATCTTTCCGAAACATCATTGAAATTTTGAATTTTTTCCTCGATAAAATCGGGAAAAGTATTTTCAAAGATCGGAGACCCAAAGAGACGAAGAGAGCTTTTTTCTATAATTTTGATGCCAGGAGCTATTGCGTTGAATTTTGAAAGAGTCAGTTGTCTGTCGGTACTGTCCGGTACAAGTGATGTTGAATGTTCTGAAGTTGATTGCAAAGCGTCCATGGATTTTTCTGGTTTATATAATGATCGGGAAGAAAAAATAAATAAAAAAGAAGGAATGCGTACAAATGCTGGCGAAGAAAAAATTAAATGGCTTACAGAGCACATTGTTAGAGAGAGACTAATTAATGATTTGATTGATAAAATCAATTATACAGATAATTTATATTTTTTTCCTATTTTAATTGATACCTTATTAAGACTCATTAATTAACTGCCTATGTGGTCAACGTTATGAAAAACTATTATGGCAGTGATGTCGTAAGTGCCCCCTCTTCAAATGTTGAAAGTTATTTTAAGAACGTAAAAACACTTTTATGTAATATGAAAACTAAATCTCATAGATTGAGGGTTGATGATTTTATAATACAACATAATCAATACCTCTGAGTAGAAACTAAGTTGGCTTTTAGCAACTTACCTCATCTCTGTCCTCTGGACTAGATTGAGGTCAAGAGTAAGCCCATTCATTATAAAAAAAACATTCACACAACACTATTAAAACACACTATACAAAGACACAATACGACACGTGACCATACTGGTCTCACGTATCGTCTAAACAAAATCCAGCAGATTGTGCTTCGTGCGCAGTTTCCTCAGCTGATCTTGAATCCACTGCTATATGGTGGAAAGGTCCGGATTATTTAAGACAGCAAGTGGTGGAGTATAAAAGGCCGAAACATCTGGTTACACACTTAAAAGAAGTGAAAGTACATACGATTACATTTTGACAATACCTTTGGAATAAATTTTCGACGTTTTCTACATTGACTCGAGTTATGTATTATTACCGTAGGTTCTTGAATTTAAGAAAAAGGACAGTATCACCTCAAGCGGGTTATTGGGAACTCAACGCTGACATTTGAGGAGATCATCACGGTGTTAGTCCAAATTGAGGCATGCGTCAATTCAAGGCCATTGTCCTATGTGGTAGATCAGGACAAATTAGTGATCTTAACGCCGGGTCATTTCCTGGTGGGGGAGCCATTACTGCTACCGCCTGATCACAATTATGAAAGGGTTATTAGTTATTAGTCTGCAACGGTGGCAGCTTCATTAAAGGATGATGAGAGAGTTCTGGCGTTGATGGTCGCACGATTACCTTTATCAATTCTTACAGCGTCATAAATGGAACCATAGAAGCCCCGAGCCATCTGTTGGGGAAGTGGTATTAGTAAAAGATGCAATATGCATTGTTGAGCCTTGGATGCCAAAGTACGTTTTAGGCATTTATAGAATTGTTAGTACAACAGTTTCTGAATATAAGAATAAAAGCACAGGGAAAATATCTCAATCAAATGAAAACCATTACTTCTTCTGCGTTATTTTATTTTATGTTGACTTTACTACTCACAGAAACATTTTTTCAATAAATAAAAGTAGTTTAATTAAAAGAAGAAACTATTATCCTTCGAGCAAGTGACATTCGAAAAATTGAACTATCGTTGACATGGAAGTTTGTACATGTGACTTTTCGATGAAATGACCAATCGGTGAACAAAAATTTGTAGAATCTTTTATTGAATTTGTAGCAGTTATTTTAAAATAAACTTGATTTTTTGATTCCGGTATGTTCCTTTATAAGCTAAAACATTTTTGTGTACGTTTATTGAGCTTTGTTTGGGACTGGTAGTAAGGCGAATATGATGGGAACATTTCAATGTCGGCGGCATGAATCGAGTAAATTTGATAAAATGGAGGTGATTCTGAAAAAAATCTGATTACAGTTAAAAAATATTCACAAAGTTAATATGTGAAACCGGAACGAAGCTCATCAAATATTAGTAATATTGTTTTCCTACAGAGAATCAAAGATCTGGAATTCGATATCGCATAAATCGGTGAAATAAATCTGTTTCATCTGTTTCTAACGGATTCTGAGAGACGAAGAATTTCGGTTTCTTTATCATTGATGCTGCCATTAATGATGATGATTGCGCTACCTGGTTTTATTGCAACGGTTATGAGAACAACGGACACCAAATTCGAGATCAGGAGCAACGAGCGTCTTTAATCCAATATTGATTTTACAGCATTTGATAGATCAATTAATTCTTTTTTTTTTTTGTTTTGCAGTGTCAAGGCTTTAAATGTTTTGCTAATGTAAGTATTTAAATATTTTATTTGCAAATACTATTGTGATTTTACAGCGAGAAGATGACGGGTAACAGTTTATGTTCCTACGGGTTATACACGCTAAAAGGAGATCGGGCAAACTTCTATAGACTCTGGTCCAAGAAGCTTTGTTAATTCTAAGATACTCAAAACACTTGTTGTGTTTGATGCGTTTCAATTACCAAAGCTCAAAGAAATCGATTAAAAAAAAGGGTTTAAATAGTACTTTTAGTAAATCGAATTCTTCATTTTATTAAAAAAGCAATACAAGGTAGTATTGGTAGAATGAAGCACTCAACACTTCATCACTGATAAACATAAGCGTAACCATCACGACCATAATCCTTAGAGGGGTAAGCTGACATGTTTTATCGTATAACGAAGTTAGTCGCATTAGTTATTATGAGTTGAAAACGATCTGCTTGCTAAATCCTGGAGACAAAATGTTCACGACTACAAGCCTTAGAGCGGTAAGCAGACATGTTTCATCGTATGCCGAAGTTCACAGTTGGTCGCATTAGTTGTCATGTGATGAAAGCGAACCGTTTACCAAATCCTTGACACTGCAAACACCTTCTTCGTGATGACGTGCCTAGCCCAAAAACCATAATAAAGACATTATTACGTGCGCAACAGCCTATGGTTCGTTTACCGGTAACGCACGTACAGTAATAATCACCGACGCTTCGTATATGTCTTGAACAATTAGAAGATTTTGTTGTCACTAACTGTGCATTATGCTGTTTAATTTTTTCTCCCGGCGCCGATTTTTTTATGTTCTTAACAAAGAATAACGAGCAGCCGTGCTTGTAAATCAGCTGATAACTACATCAGAGTTAATTAAACACAATAAATCTAAATCAGCCCATTGCTGTCGCACTGATGGGCATGAGCCAAGCAGTGGGGACACACTTCTGGGTACGAGCCTCTTCTCAGTATTGAAAACGATTCAGGCTTAATAATCATTGCCCAAGGTCATCACAATTGGGTTTGACTCATAATAAACTTTGCCGTAAACATTTATGCTTTTCGGTTTTCAGTGCACAGGGTATGGCTGTATATCATTGGTAATTAATAAAAATATTCAAGATAATCAGGTATTTAGCAATAACTTTACTAATTTGATCTCTACTATTACTCTAGCCGCTTTCAACAAACTTATAAGTTTAGCGTGACATTTCTTTTTTTTTTTTATATTCACATACACAAACAGCCAGACCCGGAACAACTACCTGTAGGCCATACAAATATTTGTTCCGTGCGGGAATCGAACCCGCGACACGAAGCGTAGAAGTCAATCGCTCAGCCACTGCGCCAACAGTGCCGTCATTTAAACTGACATTTGCGTGCAGGTGATGAGAAAAGATCTAATTAGCTGCCTTGTTTAGCAGCTAACATTTTTTTTACACTGTCTCGCGATTACTTGATTCATTATTCACCGTGTTCCGGACGATATACATAAACTTCGACCAGATGTTCAGACCACGAAATTAATCATTTTTCATTATGGACACATTAATGATTTTTAATGTGTCCATAATGTACGTGCAAATGAAATGCAAATAGCATTTGATAATTTAATTGCACTAAGCGCCAACATAGGCCAAATTAAGACCCTTTCTTACTGCATAGCTTAATTAAATTTCATTTAATGGAATTACAAATATCTTTGTAAGAAAGCCTTTTTAACTACTATTTTCTGTGTAAGATTTGATTGGTAAAAGCTATAGAAGCGTTTGCCATAGATTATGGATAACGTAAAGAACACGGTGTATATGTATTTTATTTCAACAGTGCGAAGGAGCAGAATGTAAATCGGAGGTAAATATTACTATAGTTTACGTCGAAACACTTAACTCTTTTAAGTATGGTGATAGACAAAAAACCGAAAACAGACTTAAAAACAAAATATTTGGTTTTTAAGTCTGTTTTCGCTTGCCGTATGAAAAAGGTTACTAAAGCAAGCGAAGTAAACTCGACAAATTTAACATCCTGCCTTAGATAGGTACGATTTTTTTCTAATGCAACTTGAATAAATTCGTTTACATTATAGTGTCACGCAAACGGTTGCCAATCACATGTGAGTATTAATATCTCAAAACTTTTAACTTATTTTATGATAGACCAACGTCCCAGCCCCCTCTGATGAATGTCATTTTATCAAGGTTAACATTTTGAGGAAAGGTAACCTATTACGTAGTTGAGAACGTAAACGTACTTGCTGGTGCGAAAGCAGGACCCTTTTACAGATACCAACTATAAAAAGTACGCAAAAACCTTGGTCACCTACGCTTAAAGTATGATAGCTGATTTTTTACTTATTATGTTTTATGTTAGTTGTAGACGGTGCAGTAACGATGCAAACACAAAAACTTGTGTGCAAAAAAATACACTGATTAAAAAAATACACAAAAAAAGTGGAAATTAACTTTAGCGTCGGTGGCAAAAACAGTGAATGATCCGGCTCGTATCGAAACGTCATATTAGCAAATAATCCTAATAGTAAAACGACCTGTTATCAAAACCACACTTCAGCAAAATGGTCTATTAGCAAATCGTCCTATGAGCCAATGATCCTCAAAACAAAGGAATTGGAATTGTAGTCATTCGACACATACATGTAAGTTTTTTTAAAGGAATAAATGTGATTTTGATCTGTTCGAGACAACAAACTAAATCAAAGAAAAGAGAGGAGGGGAGGGCTCAGTACGGGTTGGGGGATCTCATATATCTTCGAATCGGTTCTGAGGAAAGTCGAAGATTTCCATTTCTATTTTGAGAGCAGTGGTGATGAAATAATTTAAGTAAAGTGCTTCCCTGAATTCGAAAGATCTGCAACTTGTGGTTCGCGTCCGTTTCTATTGGTTCACAGTGGTGAACTGGCTGGTGGCTTAAATCAATTTTATTGCTAAACCATATTAATCGTTAAGAAATCTCTACACTGGAGTCAATAAAATCAATCGTGGGCTGTGATAAAATCAGTCGGCAAATGATCGTGCCAGTTGTTGATCAGCTCCTTCCTGCATTTTCCCATATAGTTAACTTCTCCCTTTACTCCGGCGTTTTCCCTTCCCAGTGGCGGAAAACCCATGTTCGACCAGTACCCAAAATTCCTAAT
The DNA here is from genome assembly GCA_910589295.1 of Noctua janthe. Taxonomy (NCBI): domain Eukaryota; kingdom Metazoa; phylum Arthropoda; class Insecta; order Lepidoptera; family Noctuidae; genus Noctua; species Noctua janthe. Next base: position 14,494,576 of record OU342552.1, read on the forward strand.
ACCACACTTCCCAGTCACTTTCGTCCAATTTCCATCCTACACTTTATATCCAAAGTACTCGAGGCCTGTGTACATAAGCAATTCTCCCACTTCATTCATAAAAACTCCCTCATCAGTTCATTCCAATCCCGGTTCAGGCCCGGGCACAGTACCGTTTCTGTTCTTCTTAAAGTCACTGACGTTATAAGGCGGGGAATAGAAGACACTAAAGTTACGGTTTTAGTGTTGATTGATTTTTCAAATGCTTTCAATACCATCAGTTACGTTATTTTACGAAGTCCTTTTATTCATCCTCTCCTATTTCATGGTCTCTCCCGAGGTTTTGGAACGGTTTGCTTGGTGACTCTAACTCCAGCTGGCGTAATCTTGAAACTGGCATCCCTTTTTTTTTCCGGATGGGAAATCATCAAATGACCCCCCCAACTCTGGGCGGAGCGGAGGGGAGTGTCAGACTTGTACTGACTAAAACCCATCCATGTTCCTTCTTTGCCCTTTATGTTCCAGGGCCACGGTATCTCTTTCGAACAGTCCCGCAGCCAAGAACAGTCCCGCAGCCGAACAGTCCCGCAGCCTCGAACTGTCCCGCAGCCAAACTGGCATCCCTCGAGGCGTTATTTTATCACCACTTCTGTTCTCTATTTTTATAGAGCTCATAACTACCAAGCTTCAGTGTGCGTATCATCTTTACACTGATGACTTACAGCTCTACAGTCATGCAGGTGTTGAGAGCTTATTCGGTGCGATCGAGGAGCTAAACCGGAATTTACGTGAAGTTAAAAACTAGTCTGATCGTTTCGGTGTGGCAGTTAACCCATAGCTTAAAATGTTCTTGAAGTATTAAATAAATAAATACGACATATTAGAATGAAACAATCGTCATCATAAACAATGCTGGAAATTGTGATCAGCTTCCAGACTAACCCAATGCAGCTGGTAACGCTTAACGTGCTTACCGAGGCAAGGAGAGGTATTTGCATGTTAGAAAGAAACAGTATTACACAACAATAATAACGCGTACGCAAAATACGCGCTTTGGAAGTAAAGTTGCGAACACACTGTACCAAGGGGTGGTAGCACTTCGCCGAGGGGTTACGGCATAACATAAGTTTAGCCGGCTAATCTTAATCTTCACATTCACATTCATAAATAAGGTAACGATAAAATTTCTTCTACTGCTCTGTTTCTAGATTTAAGTAAAGCGTTCGACTATGTTGACCATTCTATTCTAGAAAAAAGTAGCATACGAGGAACTGCCCTAAAATGGTTTAAATCATATTTAAGTAATAGAAGACAGATCACAAGAATAACTAAATACAATTATAATACGAACAGCAAAGAGGTCTTTGATTCTGAACCCAGAAATAATGATCTTGGGGTACCACAGGGAAGTATTTTAGGGCCCCTCCCATTCATAATTTTTATAAATGATCTGTCAAGCAGTACGCAAACATGTTTGTGTTTTATTTGCAGATACAACTTCTGTTATAATAGGATGTAAAGATATAAATATGTCAATTAGACATTACTTTTAATAATCAACCAATTGAACAAATCCGTATTACTAAATTTTTAGGAGTTTTTATTTATTGACGAACATCTCAGGTGGAAGGAACACATTGACAGCATTTGTAAAAAGATCAACAAATTCGTATTCGCTTTAAAGAAGGTCAAAGAAACGACTTCTAAACCGCACTATTGGTGTATCATGCGTATGTGTGTTCCATAATTCGCTATGGTACAGTTGTATGGGGATACACAGCAGAGCTGCCACGAGTTTTAGTAGCACAAATAAAATGCTGGCGTGCAATCTTTAATATGCAGTGGTCTGAATCCTGTCGACCCATATTTAAATCAGAAAACCTATTGACCGCCCCTAAATCACACAAATTCAGAATTACCGGTTCCCAAAATAGCAAGGTTGAGACACAGCTGCGTTTATATCGCACTACTAGTTTATGACACACTACATAAAAAATACTGTAGACCTGCCCTATCGCAAATTTTGTTTTCACTTAGGCAAGTGAAAAGAAAACTTTTATACTATCAACTAGTTCCTCAAAAAATATTTTTCGCATTCTTATCATTTTCAAAATGCATTGTGAGTTTTTATTTTGTTATTTTATGTTAGAATTTTACAAACTGTTTATTTAACAACCTTCATTTTATATTATTATCTATTAAGGATTTTTTTGTGTCTTTATGTTAATTTATTTAGTTGTTTTTTTTATTTCTTTTGAGGTTTATTTATATTAATGTACAGTGTCCTTTTATTGTGTTTTGTTAAATGAATATAGTTTCAGAGAATATTTCGATGTGTTTACGGTGTTGGTGTTTCAGTATTATTGTTTTGTTTAATGATGGTTTGCTTAGTATCTTTAAATTATTCAAGATTAGATTAGAGGAGATTTATGTACAGATTTATTCTATGTTAGATAGGTTACCTATGTTGTTTATTTTAATGTATCTAGCGTATGTAAAAGATGATTTTGCATGCTATTTTATGGCGGGATGTGTCCTGCTCTATAATATTTTTATAACGTCCTTTATATACCACATTTTATAAAAATACAAAGCTCGCCCTGAGGCCCTAGCACGCACGCGCGTAGTAAACGTAATGTAAATACGTTAGAATCACAGTAGCGGCAACACCAATTCTTAAAATGTAAATAAGGCGTTTAACGCCTTATTTACATTTACTTATATTGTTTAAGTGTTTTTCCCGTAAATTAAAATGACTATATTTTGGTTATTATTTTTTTTAAGTTAAAAACGATATTTATGTATATAAAGTAGCCCATAATTTCAATAGTAAAGTAAAGTAGCCCATAATTTCAAAAAAGTAATTATTGAAAAATGCTATAAAACGTTTTTTGTAAAAAGTTTTGAAAGTCAGTGTTGATCAGTTTTTTTTTGATAATGAGTGCCTTTTCCATGTTTTATGATCAACGCCGACTGTAACCACGCCAAACCAGTGCCAGTCAACCTGCCACATCGCTTGATTTTCAGCTGATGAGTACTCACTGCTCCCAGGCTCGTTATTTTAAGGCGAACGGGGTCTTAGTATAGACACTATGGCAAGGTCCGCATGCCTCAGAGTGTACCTTTGTGCCCTCACCTCAGCAACAACCTCAATATTTTAAGATTCGGTACTAACGCTTTTAAAATTCCTAAAATCTGCTCCAACTTTGCAAGCTAGCAAGTACGCTATACGTTATTTACTACGTTTTTTTTTTTCAACATAGTTTCAATAAAGGGGGTATTACACAAATCTTCTGCCAAACTGCAGGACAGTTTGTCAGCAGTATTTCATTGTATATTCTCCAAATCGGCTTGGTCTCTATTATTTATAGATTCTGGCTTAACACAAACATTATTTTGTTTTAAGTGCGCAGGCGACAGTTGTAATTCTTCGGTAAGATTTTAAAAATAATATTCATATTTCACAGAAGAAGAGCGCAATTGCTTTTCAGAGTCAGAGATGAACATACCCTAGTATACCTAATGATGTAGAATGTTGGCTTACGTTGAAAAGTAATAATTAATGCGCCTGAGATCATAAGAAGTACTCGTGTAGTATCTTGTAATAGCTTCCAGCCCTTGTCCATTGTTATTTGAGGTCGGCGCAACACGTTTTTTTCTTCCATTCTCCACAGGATATCTCAATCTACGAACAAAATCAATTGTTTAGTTACTTATTTTATTTTATGATTAAGACTCGAAATATTTTTGTTACTGGATGTTGCCCTGTACCACCAGAAAGCGCTGAGTTAGTAGTAAAAGGTCAAGGCTGAATGCATGCGAGCAGTATGTACAGGACCGGTCGGTGTGACGACACTTGGTATAGGCCCACGTCCAACAGTTGACGGCTTTCGACTGAATTTATGTACTGTCACCGCAACAACCGTATGAAACTAGAGAAGGGCAAGTGCTTGTGTTTGTGTGGCGAATACATACACAACGTTTGCACACATTAAAGCACAATTCACACTACTAACATTAGCTTACTGTTATTAAATATTTTCAGTGCAAGGGGCGTCTTTGCAAACGATCTAGCATATGATTTTAATTTGCGAGTACCAGGAATGACGACTTCCAGTAACAATAGAGAATGTTCCCAGATTAAAAACTTGTTTGAAACATTTTACATAGAGAAAAAAACGAATTTATCTATGATGTAAAGTACAAAAAAAACAGAGAGAATTTCATAATATAAGCGTCGATAACCAGCTCGCCACCTAAAATATAAGAAGAAACAATACCTGATGGAGAACTATCGGAGCATCTAAAGGCATCACTGGAATCAACTAAATATGTCATTCCGAAACAACAACAGAGGAGGACGAGCCTATCGAGAACTACTAGGGGGCCTGCCCATACCATAGGAACTAATTCACTTCGGTGGAACCTTACTTCGCACCTTCGCACCGCCTACCTACAGTCCTACACCTTACCTACCTTACCTACCGGCCTATCTTATTACTAAAGATAATGTACTAAATATGTGTGTATTTAGACGAAATACTGTTGAGACAAGCTAAATAACAATCCTAGATATAATTCTTATGTGATATATTCAATATTTTACAAAAACAATATAATAATTAAAAATAACAACAGCCTGTCAACATATTTTTTTTTTTTACTGACGCTGCCGCCGCCGTTCCCAATGTTTTTTAATGATCCAAACATCATAAAGCATTCTTATTTTTTATTATCTTATCCTTTTTACCCTTAAAGGACTCATTTTTCTTCATATATTTTTTTACGATTTACAATAAAAGTACAGTCACAAGTAATAACATAGAAACCCAAATTCATGTAGCAAACTAAAACGCAAAAATAAGTATGCTAACTGTGTCAAATAGCCAGTTTATACACCAAAAACTTATTATTTTTCGAGAGTACTTTAAACAAGACCTGTCAGAATAAATTTTGAAAGAGGACTTTTACAAACGGTCAGTCTTTTTGCCTAGCTATTTTGGTAAAGCTCTGTGTGCTTGTAATTTTTAAAATATTGTGGCATGTAAATGGAGAGGATGTCGTTATATCGTGGTTACTAGCACGTACGATTTAATACCACCCTTTTTTAATTTATGCTAAGATAAATGGCGGCGTCGCATACAGAGAAGATTCGAATTTAATCGCTATATTTGGTCAACGGTGCGTCTTGGGAGCTTTTCTTTCTACGAGGCCAGGCACTTTTTACGTTGTAGGTAGGCACTTTTATAAAAAACTAGTGGTGATCATGTTTTTCTTGACCGTATATCAAATTGAAAGCCATGTGAATGTTCTTAAATATAATTTATCCTAGGGTGATAATGATAAGCTTCTACTTTTCCCGATAATAATTATGCTAGTGTTAAGATCGTCTGGTCCATAAAACATTTCAATATGTTGTATAATACATACACCGTGACTTTTTAGTCGTCTTACAAAGGTCGTCCACACAATGTAACCGACATAAAATAGCTCTACATACAAAGAAAAATAATAATAGAAATTAGAATAAAATTATGAAACAGCCTGTTAATGACGTTTACGAGTACCCAGCACTCGAGTCCAGTAGATCATCGCTCGCAACAGGGTGTTTTAACTAAGTCATGCGTCATAATACTAAATAATATTTTTATTTCGAAATTATTAAAATCTCATTAATACCTATTTTTTTTATGAATGTTTAGTATTCATTGGATACATGAAGTGGGCTGCCGTTGTAAGACGACTAAAAAGTCACGGTGTTTACATAGAAATAAAAGTGCATACCTTCACACATTTTTAAAAGCCTTTGTTATTCTTTACTAGCGACCCGCCCCGGCTTCGCACGGGTGCAATGTTATTCATATAAACCTTCCTCTTGAATCAGTCTAACTATTGCTGAAAAATGCATTAAAATCAATTACGTAGTTTAAAATATCGTACAAACAGCTGAAACAGCGGGAGCGACTTTGTTATATACTATTTAAAGATGTTCAGCCTGTATTAGACAGAATTAAAGTAAAACAATAAACTTTTTTGAAGCACTTTTTACAGGCAAGTAGCCTGTACAGGCTGAACATTAATAATAATAAAACAAGGGCTTCAAAATGAAACAAATTAAAAAAAAAAAACATTAACATTAAGATCTAGATTGCAGGAAAATTATCAGAATTTTGCTACATTGTTTGGTTTCTGAGATACAGATCAATAAAGTATTACAAACTTTGTTTTGCGGTTGGAAACTCATGGTCATATTCTCTTAAAATTATGATTGATTATTATGCAGAACTCTATTGTGCATGTGGGACATGCTTTTCGCCAATTTTTATGGTGAAATAAGCGAGATATTCAAGAATTTCTAAATATACGTCTAAAACGATGTAACTAGTGCCATCTATGGGCAAAGTTTGAAGTTAGTAGTGAAACTTTAACTTCGCGCTATCTATCCAGTAAATGTGAAACTACAGAAAAGAGTCATGTCGCCGCGCGCAGTACGATACGGTCTTCACAAGGTTGCTTCTGGTTGCGTTGTTGATGTATAGATGGCATTAGCTGTGTTAGGTGAGGAATTGCAGTTAATTTTATAGTTTTGTTTGAAATATGAGTAATAATTTGAAATATGAATAGTCTTTTATTTATTTGAATTTTAGAGCTGGATACAGCCTAGCACTTTTATGTTAGATGTTTGTACTGTCCTTTTAAAACAACACATAAAACAAATACGCAGTTTTTCAACAACACACCGGTTCGACCTCCATGTCGCTCGCCAAACTCCCCGTGATACGATAGCGAGTCCAGAGGCGGCTTCAAATGCTGTGTAGTTCTAAGAACGATAGCCACAGTAGGTCGTGGCCTGGAACCAGCTTCAAACATTCCGACTCATCACCTCTCGAAATTTAAACAAAATTCTTCATTACATAGTGAAACTGACTATTGATCCAAAAAAGTTAATGTTCTGAACCTCAAATGTAGCAACACTCTAAAACGTACTTGATCCCTAGACACTTTTGATGTGTGGTATAGGATTTCCGTTATTATCAACACCTAACAATGTAAATCCAGCCGATTGGCAATCTAAAAGCATTTGTAAACTTAACTTAACTTTGAGATTACAACTGAAAAGTTTTCCATCACTAATAAAAAATCTGATTCGTCACTGCTTGTTATTCTACGTCTTTTTATTCGCTAAATATGGCTCATTCCATATTCAACTCAAGAAGGAAATGTAACCGAAGCCACGGGAACAATCTAGTTCGTACATCAATGGAAACATTCACGTGTTCTCTTCCTGCATATGTTCTCCTGGTAGCACAACTCTGAGAGCGGGCTCGTAATTATGGATACTGTTCCCCCAAAGCACTACGACTGTAGACATCGAGGAGGTGGGCGGCGGAAAATCGATACTGCGCAGTGGCGAATTTACCAGCAGGCTGAGTAGGCTTGAGCCTAGGGGGGCAGATTTTTAGGGCGGCAAATTTGGGGACCGGTAGTTATTTTTTTTGCTACCTCAAAGAAATCAAAAAGATTTTGGCATGGCGGTTTTCCGATGTTTTACAGATCTCAACATATTTTGCAACATATTTTGCCAATGACGTTCCCCTCTCACTTGTCATTGCACATTCCGAGTAGCAATCTTTCATATTCTAGAGTAAAACAGCAAGTTCGCCGCGCCCCTACCAGTACCCCTACCAGTCGGCCTCTACGCACTCTGCCCACACTTTGTATGAGTGAAAAGAGCGAAATAAAAAAAGAAAAAGGCGTACGACAATTTCAATGAAAAATTTTCGTTTGACCAAAATGAGCGAATCGTCATCATCGACCCATACGAAAAAGGCTCTGTCCTAAGAAGAAGTGTATCCTAATGATTTAGAGACTGAGTTAGTTCAAGAATGCATACATTTTCGTAGCCACATATCTTCGCAAAGCATTTTGGTAAAAACAGAGTCTACATCATTAGAAAGTCTATCTTCGTTTCTGCGAAAACAGAGTTTGCAGAACGTTTATCCGAACTTGGGCATAGACCTTCGTATGGCCTTATGTACACCAGCGACAAATTGTTCGGGTGAGAGAAGCTTTTCTTGTCTAAAAAGGATAAAAAATTATCTGACATCGACCTTGAGCCAAGAAAAATTAAACGCTTTAGCTCTTTTGTGCGTAGTGTCGGAATTAATGAACAAGATTACTTACGACGATATCGGTGATTTTGCCAACAAAAAATCGCGCAAAAAGGTATTGTAACAAACTTTTATAATTTGACCGAGTTGATTATTTTTAACTGTTTGTAAGCGCAATAAAGATTATTTATTCACGTTTACCTAATGTACATTATTGTGTAAGTAAAGTTATTAATCGTATATGATTGAGCTTTGATTAGCTCAAAAATATACCCATAAAATTATTTTACGTGCAATTTCAGCGAAATTGTGGGATTGTAAAAATAATGTAGGACATGACAATTGTAGAGGCAAGGGCGGCAAAAACTGTACAGCCTATACCTTGAAATCTTGTAAATCCGTCACTGATACTGCGACTGCGCACATTGAAAGTGAAAGGGTTCGTGACGTCACTCTGCGCATAATGCGTGTACATTATTTCGTGCGACACGAGAATGTTCGCGCTTGTTAAATGAAAATTTAACAGATCACAGTTTATATGATATTGTGAAGAAATAAAAATGTCAGCTGGCTATCTCGGTAGGAAGATTATCAGCTGATGCTCTGAAGGGTGTAACGCAGAAGCCAGACAGGACAACGACGGCGACGAGTTTTCTTCAGCATATTGCTAGCTGATTTTGTTTATTGTTTACAGGATCATATTAACTATCAGTGAAACGTTCTTTAAGATAAGAGGGGGTTGTAGGATGGACCAAAAGACTTAAGAGCTGAAACAAGACATGAGAAAACAAACACATCACTTTTTTAAAAAAGTTTTTGTGCTACCATCAAAAAGTCGTACAGATAGATACAATGTCGCATAAGCTGTTAAGGTCATTGCTCTTTATGCCGCAATGAGTTGTATAAAAATAAAATAAAAATAACTTAACGAAAATAAAAAATAGAGTAAAATAAATACCAAGTAATTTAATATTGCCCTATAATTCTATAGTTTCGAAACTTTTACAGATTTCTATTTCATTATTTTTTTTATTATTAATATTTTACAAACGTATGTTTTTTTTTAAACCTACACTTCTATATAGATGAAAACCTACAATCAATATTAGACGTAACTTAAACAATTAGAATAAAATAATAGCTACAACATGAGTACAATGTTCGATCAAAATTCAAAAAACACGATGTGAGAAACTCACTAGAAAAAATTTATCTATCACGTATAATTGCAGACCATCAACTAAAACCCTCAAATCATTAGTTTTTCATGAACGAAGAACAAAATTAAGTGCGTGCATGTATTATTTTATAAATACAATATTTTATACATAAGGTCTAACTATTCATACACGAAATATTTTCAGGGAATCATCTAACGGCTATAACAAATCATTTCACGGGATTTTTTTTTTATCTGAGTATATTTTTTTAATAAAAAATAAATAATTAAAAAATTACTTGACCCACAAAATAAACACTGGCTTATTTTTAAGCATCCATTACGGTAGTTTACTACGTCGTATTTACCTACTGTCATTGTTAGAATATGGGAGTAAAGGTTTTATGCAAAAAGTCTCAAAAAATTTTAGAATAAAAAACACTCAGATATTTTTTTTTTCGTTGCTAGGGCGACTTTACGACTTATAGAAGTTACTCTTAAAATATTTCGTGTATGAAAAGATAGACCTTATATACAACAACATACGAAAGCCATTTTAACTTTAACCAAACTGGTGCAATAAACCCAAAATAAATAGATATAACACATGTAATATCTTTAAACAGTAACTGTATATACGGCGTTACGACTGTCATTATTTACAACAATGGCGTAGCCCTTTGACAGCAACACAACAAGTGTAAAACGACAATAATAAAATAAAAAATAGTACATCACATTCATAAATACATACATAGATAGACAAATTTATGCTTTTCTTTCTCATGAATTTTGGCAGGAACTACAAATAAATAATAAATATTTTTTTTTAATAGCTCAATAAATATTTGCCTGGGTGTGAAACCACGAGTCCACAATCTAGTATAATCGTTATTTAAACCAACGCCGAAATACCGCAAATAGTACAACAAGTACATGAGATCAATACAAAATAAGTAACATTTAATTAAAAGGATCAAGACAAAAATTGTAATCTCCTTTTAATTTCCTTCATTTTGATACTCGATAGATTTGGTTGAAAGAGAAAATATTCACAACCTTCAATTTGTTTTAAAACACCTTTCTAAGGACACTTGGGTTTTTGAGAGGAATCTAATGATACCGTAATCATCGAAATCCATCCAGCCATTTAGAACATACGAGGTAATAAAGAAATTTACAAAGAAACACAAGATACGCGCAAAAAACTTAACCCCTCCTTGGCAGTCAGGTAAACAGTTAAACTGCAAATAACATACGGTGATGAACAGGCATGAAGCTTAAAAAATGTCGTGGATCAGAATGCGAGTGAGTAACAAAGAGGGTTCCTGTTTTTAGTGTAATATTAGCTTACGTGTTGAAGGCGATAGTTTGCGTAAGGCGCACTCTAGAGTGCGCCGGCACTTTTCCTTGTCAGCAGTTGTTAATATAAACGGTATAAACCTACACAGAAGGAGATTCATACATCTCTTGAGTGTGAATATGGAAGTTGTGGAACACCAGTTCCACAAATGATTCGAGCATTTGATTTTGTGGCACGCTGTTTGCTTATTACAGGAACTAATGGATGCTATACTAAAGTCGACTAACTGGTATCCAAATTCTGGATCGACTCAATTTAGATTGACATCGACACGCAGACGGAGAGAGACGCAGATACTAAAAAAAAACACATTTCTGGTGACGGATTTATTAAATTTAAAATATTACTACTTTATAATACTTATAAGTATCGATCGATGATGTTGTATAAATAGCAGAATGCGTCTACGGTTAGTTATTCTTATGAGCTGTATGAATTATAGATAGTACAGATAAATTCAACGAAATAATGCACACTGTAAATTCATTTAAATATGTATTTTTAGACGTTGTATATTAAAATTTAAAAATTTACAATAATAAATAAATAAGAAACATAAATGAAGGAAATAGGTATAAATAAATGAATGCAAAAGATCAATGAACTCGACGTCATTCAAAATATAAATAAAAAACTAGCTACTACGGATTATCAGCAATGATAGACGTTGCTAACATCATTGGTATGTAATGAATCATTAAAATTATACTTAGCATCATATAAAATTTTAGTGACTATTATTATGGCTTATACTCTGGACTGTAAAAGTCTGTGCTTGCACTTGGGAAGGAGCCTCTTCGGGAGGAGCAGGAAAGTGACCATGAGCTCTTCGGTGATTCTGCAATGCGGTACCCTGAAACAAAAATTTATAAGATGTCAAAATTTAAAAGTTATTATACAACATATAACAGAAAGTTTATAGTCATATGAAAGGATGTGCTACTATCAAACTGAACAAATTTCTCTGATGAGACCAACATCGTAATCGCGAAAAACAATCAGCTGCGACCCAAATGTATGGGACATTTGAGTCGAGTAGATTGGTTAGTTTTTCTGTGAAGAAACCGAGTGTTATGAGAGGAGGCATTTGTCCTTTATACAGCAGGTATCAGAATAATGTACCTGCGATTTTGTATTACGTTTTTTAATGGGCGACTAACTAGCTTCAACTTTCTCACTAAATAGGTAATAATATAGTTTGAATTTAGAATCACCTGTATAAATCTGTCGCCGCAGACTTCGCAGATGTATGGCCGGTCGCCGGTGTGTCGGCGGATGTGCAGGTTGAGGTCGTTGCTCTGTGAGAACGCCTTCTCGCAGTACGTGCATTTGTATGGACGCTGGCCAGTGTGCACGCGCATGTGCCGGGACAGCTTATTGCTGCGCGAAAAACCTACGAACACCATAACAACAATCTTACAAAAAGATATCGATAACATCTTTAGCCTGGTCTCTTAAGGTTCCTGCCGGTAACCATTTGTCCAGCCTTTTCTCAACTATGTTGGAATCGGCTTCCAGTCTAAGCGAAAGCAGCTACCAGTAATTCACATGGAGCGACTGTATAGCTGACTTCCATAATCCACATAACCCACTTAATACGGTACTGTTTGTCAGACTTTTGGGTTTCTGACTACGTAACGATTTTCAAAGATCTACGAATGACAGCCGAGACCAACAGCATAACGCGCTCTCATAATTATTTTATCAAAGAATACGCTACACATTTAACCTTATTGTAAAATTGACCCACTAAACTTCAAATCGCTTTAATTTCCTTATTTAAATTTGTTTCTGAACTTTGTAAACGACAGTTATAAAGCACTCGATACCATAACTATTATTGTCATATCAAAATGTGCTACTAATAAAAACATATTAAATAGCCTAATAAAAATATATTTACCTTTACCACAAACACGGCATATGCAAGGTTTCTCGCCAGTGTGAGATCTTCTGTGACACTGAAGATCGGAAGATCTTGGAAAACCTGTAAGTAATGAGATAGGGATAAAAACTCACTTTTATTACAAATCAGATATTCAGCTAAAGGCTAACCTTTGCCACAAAAATCACACTTGTAGGGCTTCTCTCCGGTGTGGCGGCGCATGTGTACGATTAAGTTCGACGAGTTAGAGAAACTGCGGCCACAGTAAAGGCATAAGCAGTTACTAGACGAAGTCTTTTCGCGCTGCGACTGATGAACTCGTTTGTGAGAGCTGAAAATATTACCACATGTTGTATTTTTCTATATTATGTTAATTTAGTACATCATAAAAACCAACTAACCGGAGATTGTCACTCCTGTGAAACTTCTTTTCACAAACATCGCATTGGAAGAAGTTCTCGATTGGCATGTGTATTTTAGTATGTTTAACTAGTAGGTCTCTCCTGGAAACAATAAAAAATTAAATTTACAATTTAAAAAACCCCCATCGCAACAAAAATAAGGGAACAAACATTTGAAAAGTCAATAAAATGGCTGAGCCGGTTTTGATAAAACATGTCTGGTTTTAATATACACATCATGCCCTTTCATTTGATACCCACTTAGGTATATTTTGAAAATATTCGATTATTCATCACCAATTTCATCCCCCATAACTAGTAAATGGCTGCATCGATTTTGATAAAAACGTATCGAAGAACCAAGGCCAAGAAACTAGCTTTCAAATAAAAACTGCATCCAAATCGGTTCACTCGTTTAAGAGCTACGGTGCCAGAGACAGACACACACACACGTTGCGGTCAAACTTATAACACCCCTCTTTTTGCGTCGGGAGTTAACAACAAAATAAAACTGCATTGTCCTTTTACAAAGTTTACTATAGGGTATACGATACAGTTGCCTCGTTTTATACTGCACTAGCTGACCCGCGCAACTTTGTCTGCGTCACATAAGAGACAGAGAGGGCTAGATACGAGGGCGGGTCAATAAGTCCGTGACTTTTGGAATAAAACACAGATTTTTTGATAAAAAAATAATTTTATTTTTCAACGTAGTCTCCCTTGAGCTCTATACACTTTGTCCAACGCTTCTCCAATTTTTTTATCCCTTCCAAAAAAAATGATTTGTCGAGGTCCTCAAAATAGGCCTTTGTTTGCGAGATGACTTCATCATTGGAGTCAAATCTTTTTCCACCAAGCCATTTCTTCAGGTTTGGGAACAAGAAGTAGTCGCTCGGAGCCAAATCTGGAGAATAGGGCGGATGAGGGAGCAATTCATAGCCCAATTCATGGATTTTTGCCATGACAACTGCACATGTGTGCACCCTTGCATTGTCTTGGTGGAAAAGAACTTTTTTCTTGGCCAAATGAGGTCGGTTTTTTTTCAAATCGTCATTGAATCGGTCCAATAAGTTGGCAAAATATTCCCCATTGATTGTTCTTCCCTTTTGAAGGTAGTCAATGTGGATTATCCCGCGTGCATCCCAAAAAACAGTCGCCATAACTTTATTGGCTGACAAACCCACCTTGGCCTTCTTTGGCGCCGATTCACCCTTAGAAACCCACTGTTTTGACTGTTGTTTGGTTTCTGGTGTGTTGTGATGGATCCATGTTTCGTCCACGGTTACAAAACGGCGCAAAAACTCCTCCATATTGCGATTAAACAACGCCAAAGCTTCCTGTGAAGTTGTTACACGATTGCGTTTGTGGTCGACTGTGAGCAAACGCGGCACCCATCTTGCGGAAAGCTTTCTCATGCCCAAGTGATCATTCAAAATTGAAACCACTGAGCCATGCGAGATCCCTACGGCTTCCACAATCTCTCGCACTTTCAATCTTCGGTCGGTCAACACCATATCGTGAATTTTTTCGATTGTTTCGGGTGTAGAGACCTCAACTGGGCGTCCAGGACGTTCGGCATCTTCAGTGCTTGTACGGCCACAACGAAATTCAGTAAACCACTTTTTTACCATTGAAATCGATGGTGCAGAGTCCCCATAGTATTTATCAAGCTTAGCCTTGGTCTCGGTAATGGTTTTTTTTCGCAAGAAATAATGCTTAATAAGCACACGAAATTCACTTTTTTCCATTTTCTCCTCAAATTAGTGAGTAGTCTGATAAAAATAGCTGTCAAACACAAACTAACTGACGCAGCAAGTTTAAATTTTGACAGGAGTCAACTGACAGATGCCTGTTGACAGGAGCAGTGTTGCTGTTTCAGTAAAGAGGTCAGAAATTCAAAAAGTCACGGACTTATTGACCCGCCCTCGTAATTTTGCTGGGGCTATTTTAAAACCGTGATAAGATATTCATTGAAATCAAATGATGTACTGGGCAATTTTGTTTCTAAATTAAATACTTGTGATGAATAACGTATTTTGTTGGTTATGGGATATAACCATGTTTATAACACTTTCGCAAATAATGCATTATTTTAGAACAAAGGGGTTTGAATTTAATGACCGGCCTAACCTCCGCCATATTAATATTTTTTCAAAGTTGCAGCCAGTTTTGTATGAGACAAAATGTTCTAAAATGTCACATTTCCAAGATATGAGCTATCAAAGTAATTCCATTCACCGATGGCATCTTCAGCACAATAGCTTATATCTCGGAAACGTGAAAAAAGAAAAAAATGGCGGAAGTTAGGCTGCCGGTCTTTATACAAAAACCTTCCAAGCCCTTTGATTACCATAAAAACGGGCCAAGTGCGAGTCGTACTCACACGCACACAGGGTTCCGTAGCACCAAACAAAAGAGCAAAACTAAATTTGTTTTTCATAGTATGTTAATGAAAAACAAAGTTACTGCTGCAATTTAATGAAAAAGTCCCATATCTCAACAACTAAACATCAAATCTTATTCAAACCAATCTTAGTTGAAAGTTTTTTTTACGTTCTACAATCCTACATTTTCTCAGAATTTTTCTCCTCTTACTTTACAAATTAGAGAGGGGACATACACATTTTACCACTTTGGAAGTGTCTATCTTTCAAACGATTGACTTTGAGAAAAATATGGTTTTAGGGACCTCTTATGTCGTTTTTAAAGACCTATCTATAGACAACCCGCACAAACAGATAAAAAAAATCGTTTAATACGGACGGACAGACAGACATGACGATCGTGTCGTCCTAATAGTTTCGGAATAAAGTGGCTGTGACATGCAGACGGACATACAGACAGACATGACGAATCTATAAGGGTACCGGTTTTTGCCATTCGGCTACGGAACCCTAAAAAGGTTATAGTGAGTCAACCTTAAAGGACATGCTTTGCGGACATTTTTTTAGAAGTTTTAACTGAGATTAGCGCGTTCAACCAAACAAACAAACTCTTCAGCTTCATAATATTAGTATAGATTTCTTTTAACTTACGAGTTTTTCATTAATTTCACAAAAGCCCGCACACTTACTTGTAGAAACTTCTATTGCAAGTATCGCACTGAAACTGTCTCTCTTCTCTTTTGGTTTTAGAATCAATAAATTTAACCGACACGCTTTGTCCCTCATGATATCGTAGAATATGCTTATTCAAAGATATTTCATAAGCGAATTTCAGTCCACACGTATTACATTTATATTTTCTTTCAATTTCCTTACAAATGCTTCTGTGGCGCGCCGCTGACCGCAAAGAAGCAAACGACTGAAAAGATAAAAAATAATTTATTTTAATATAGGATTTAATCCACTTGCGTATAATTCTGTTCGCTAGTCTAAAGTTACGATCGTTTCCCAGCCCACCACACAAATGATTAGTAGGTAGAAATCAACTTTTATTGCGCGTGACTCTAAAGGGCTCATTTAAGAGACGTGGTGCGTTGTGCGACGCGTGCGGCGTGACCTCTCGCGGCGCGTTGCGCTACACAAACGTATGGCAATGTACGATGTTATTTACAAAGACGTAAGGCCAAGCCAAGACAAGCCATAGCGTGCAAGGCCGCGTGCTCCGCTACGGGTATCGCCGGGTACGGTTCTCCGTGAGTATTGCAGGAAACTGGCTGTTCGCAACGCTGCGTGTGCCACCGCGTTGAACGCCGCGTACTTTGCGGTGATATCATCTGCGGGCTCCGCCGCTAGGTAACGCTGCATTTCACACAAACGCGCGTAAAATGGCTTCACCGTAAACGCTCTCAAACACCACAATATTATGTTTGAATTTATTGCGAACTAATTTATTAAATAAGTAAAGGAACATTTATGCTCATTCAAAATGACACAAAGAAAAACAGAAAAGAAAACCATGTGTCCAGTGCTAACAGACAACCAAGTGGCCAGTATTATCAGGGTGAAAACTTTCGGGGAGGCAGTAAGGTGTAACCTTAACCGTTTCAGCTAAACGAATATGGTGTTAGGAAACTTCACACTACAAAATTCACCGAATAATTATAAATTTTTTCGTGACATTTTGATCCCCATTCACAGATTTTCAAAAAATGTACAGTTAGCAAGAAAATTGCCATTTTTACACAAAACATTTTATTGGTGCCAATCGATCCTGCTCACGCACGCATAATACTACGAAAAAAAACCCGCGTGCAATATACCGCAGATTGTCCTGAGTTGGAATGCTATGGATTTAGTGTTACAAAAGGCACGATTCAGTTGCATACATACATAAACTCACATTTTTCAGTTGCGTTAGCGCAGAATAAAATAAGTAAAGAAATATCATCCGCCGATAAAAAAGAAACAAATAAAGTAAGTACCTTAGTGCAGAGGTTGCACCGGTGAGACAGTTCCGGATGCTCGGCATCGCGGTGGTTAATGAGATCCGTTTCTGACGGTAATATGCAGCTACAAGTACTACATACAACAAGCAAGTTGATATGCTCCTGAAATATTAGACATCAGAAATAAAATAACATAAATCATCTCATAGTTAATGACATGGTACATCCTTACCAGCTATCGGTCTACTCATATTTTAAGATTTTTAATAGATTTACTAACCAGTTAATCAGTTACCCTGTGTATAAAATAAATGCTTGGAAAATTTTGGCACTTTTTTTTTAATTTATACATAAATGAGAATAGGAGCACTGTGTCAAACATTTCCAGAATTAAAAAAGTATAGGATGTATTAGCGAGCGAAACGAGCGAGATAATTTTTGCATTCCGCTTCAGATAGGTTGATTTCTTAATAGTTGTCGGAGATTTCGGGGGGTTGAACCATAACGCCCCGCCTGCCTACGGCGTTGCCCCTGAGATAGCAAGATTTTTCAAGTTTTAAGATGAAGAACACGCAAGAGCGAGCGAAGCGAGCCGGACCTCTTTTTTGTTTTATTGAAATCAATGAGTTCAGAAACATGATCACGGTCAACCTAGGCCCAACCCAGGCGGGTTGGTCATGACGCCCGGCCATGACCCCACCCTCCCAGATCCCTCTTGATACTAATAGAATGCAAGAGCGAAAGAGAGCTCAAAATTGAAGCAGCCCGCCTCCGTCCCGTGTATTAGGTTCAATTTGTTCATTCATACAGAGATGAGAATAAAAGTAACTCAGATGCATTAGCGAGCGAAGCGAGCTCGAACATTTTTGAATTCTGCCTCGAAAAAGGTTAGGTTAGGTTAGGTTCGGTTTCTCTTGTTGAACGATTAAGATGGAAATTAGGTAATAATTTATATTCCAAAAAAGCTATTTTAAGAAGGTTTATCAATTTGGCGTGTATGATTTGGGGAGGGGGGGGGGGGGCATGACCCCTGTGACCCTTGCTATCGTTTGTTGGGAGGAATATAACGTGGAACCGTCTTTCTTGCGCAAATCAACCCGTTGTGACCTGCCGGCCAGGTAGCTTTCAAAACAACCCGTCGCCCGCTTTTCAAAATCGTTATACGACAGTTTGGACCGTAATAAAGGAATAATAATTGAGTCGAACGCACGCGAGTAGTCGAATAATACCAGATATATCCCTCACCACGGTTCCGAACTAAACTAAACTGTTTAAGACGTATTACTGGGTTGAAGGGGTAACCGGTTGGAAAGGATATTTTTGAAACTCTTTGCAGAAAACGTCCCGACAAACATTTTCACATGTTAACGAAATCGTTCTTGATTATTTTACATAATATATTTACGCACAGTGTCTATAATGAATTACTCGAGCAATTATTGTGACTGGAGACGGATGGATTTAATTATGGCCACCGTTTGTATATTTGTATTAGTATGTACATACCATTTCCATGTTCGGGTCTAGAAATTCTCGCAGTGTCATTTCTGACGGAAAATTTTGAGGCCTTTTAGCAGTTGTGTCTGTTTTAGCCGAAACCTGAAAGAGAATATTTTTTTTAAGAGTTACAAGGAGATAATTAGAGAGAGGTCAATAATACAAACAAAAAAACTCTGCACTGCTACCACTAATGATGGGGCTACATTAGCGAGCTATGGCAAATATTCGCGTTTTCACGATAAGTGTGACCGGGTAGACCGTCACATCGCGTTGGAATCGGGCGATGACGAATGTTTATCGGGGCACTGTCGATAAACTGGCGCGCATCAAAGGGTTTTTTCGCGACAATATTCTCTTGCATCTACACCTGCGTCACTTCAGTGCAGTTCAGACTAGGCCACACAAACAGGCGTCGAACACCACCCAGCACGATGTGCGCGCCAACGCGACATGGATCTAATGTAGACAAGAACATAGCGTATACCCGTACACGATGTTTTTGGCATGCTAACGCGACACGAATCTTCGTTCGCTAATGTAGCCCCACCATAACAAAGAAGAATTGACTTTAGGAACGTATAAATGGTGAATGGAATCTAATAAACTTTCTTCCATCTCCATTGAACTTGACACCCAATTAGATCTCAATTCTTTTAATGGTGAACTTGGCCCATTTTACATTTATGACTGTAATTGAAGTTATGTCATCATCAATATAAAGTTGCATTCCACATGAAAATCTTTTAAGTATCAAGAACGTTTTTCGTTAATGATTTCTTAGAAATAGCAGAACTAAAATCTTTTAAACTTATTATTATATTATACTCACATTTTCGACATTGTTTACATCAGCTTTTTCTTCAATGCAGATATGGTGATCAAACATTATCCTATCGATGTATATTTTCTTGCACAGTACACAAAGCAGCACTTTCGATTCTGAAACAATAATAAAATTCATCTGATGGAGTTACGCAAATGCTGGTTTTGCAAATCACAACTTATTGGACATAAGGGAGCAACCAGACCTAATATTTCAATACAAACCATTCAAAGTACTTTTTGGACAGGAAATTCACTCCTTTCAAAAATAAAATTATAAATAGGTGGGTTTTTGCATGGTTAACAAGTCAATGTAAGCCTTACTTTAGCAGTCAGCTCCTGCTGCTAGAGACTTACATTAGAGATCCCAGACAAAAAATTCCCTCCACAGAGGTTTAATAGTCCATAGTTTTGTCAAACTAAACAAAACTATGGACTACAAAACTATGCAATATCTAGGATGACTGAGCATAACTGTAAGATTTCCTTAGGGTACTAACGGATTCTATGCTAGTGTCTTTCGAGGAGTTTCTTCACGACATTCTGCATTCATTTTATTTTCTTGTTCGACTTAGAGGAAAAGTGCCATAAACATATCCTCCGAGGATGAAGAGCACTCTCACACTTAAGAGTCTTGGTTTGCTACAAACGTTTACTCTCAGAATCGTGATCTCTGAGAACTATTGATCTCCCTCTCAGTGATACGCTGACCCACAATTCGGGTGGACACTAAAACACTACTACGAGCACTAATATTCACTATCTGTAAAGTTTACCTGGATTACCTTTTTCTAATTTTATACAAAAATTTAAAGAAAAATTGCGTCCGTTTCGCGGCAAAATTTAGATGTATTATGACCACCGTCGACAAAGATTTCTTTGACGGAAGAATCGACAAAATGACAGATAGTGCAAAGAAATCTGTCATTGTGTCGACACAATCCGTCATTTTGTCGATTCTTCCGTCAAAGAGATCCTTGTCTACGGTGGTCATGCTACGGGGGCAGATTAAAAAATGGGCGCCTTCTGCTTATGGGTGAAAGAGACAGGTAACACGAAAGGTCAAGGTAAGAGATACAAATGCGTTATCTAGATGATGCTTCTTCAAATCAATGCTGTGTGTTTGGAAACACATATAATGTATAAGAACATTCATCAAAAAGGCACTAACCTTTATGAGTTATAGCATGTGATCCTAATTCTTCTTTGGTTTCAAAGTGTTGCTTGCAAAATGCGCACTCAATCTTTTTAGCTGGCATTGATGTTATGCAAAATCCATTTTCTGATAACTTGTTAAGAATGGTCTGAAATGTTTCAGTTACAACATAATTACAGAAAGCATACAAACACGCACAATGTCACAATGTAAGGAGCTCAGCACACATTGCTGCCAGTTGCGACAACCGGCAACTAGCAATTACATAGATTTTTATCAATTACAAATAATTTTGAGAAACTGCGCAGACATAGCCAATCTAGTTACAAATTTTGGTGATCGCAACAGTTTTCGGTTGCACCAATCGGCATATGGCAATTTATACCACTTGAGTCAAGATGTTTCTGCAACCGATAATAGCAACGCGTAACGCGACTTAACCTGCAGCGCAGCGTCATTCTACGTATTTATCTATTATCTCTCAACATCGAAATAATCAGCAAGCGATTAACTAAATGTAAACTTAGTTAAGACTCACACTAGTTAACATCTTCTTAGGTCTTCCTCTCTTTTTTGGGCCCATAAGGTCTGCATGATTTTCCCACATATGTTTCGTCAAGTTTTCTGCACCATTATAGCACGTACCACAAAGTGGGCAGTAAGTGCGATTGGTTTCATCACACTCAACTAAAATAAGTAATGCCAGATTACATTTAATTCTAGATACGGGATTCCACGGTAAGTTCTTACCTTTACAGATACAACAAAATCCCATAAAATATTTTAGAGAAAAACTATATTGAAAAAAAAGTAAAGGAAATATTTGAAAAATCTTTTTTATACATTCTTACTTAACCAATGAATTAGTTCCTAAAAACAGATTACTCTTTCTCTAGTTGTTTCAGATTATAAATTTATTTCTTATTATTCATTGTAAAGCTTGGCACAAAATATTAATATTTAATATAATATTAACAGCAAAATAATTAGCCGTACAAACCTTTTATGCATATCTTCTCATGTTCTTGCAATTTACAGTGTGTATCAAAAGCGACTAAGCAGCTTTTACATACAAAACATGACTTGCGTTCCGAGCTCCCATGCTCAATTTTAACATCTTCTGAAAATCAAAACTTATTTATTTTATGGAAAATAATAGTTGTAACATTATGTGATATGGGAAACAGTCGGCCCCACGTTGGTGATAACACTTCTACCTTTCAGCTGATCACACGTGGCGCGGACAATAAATAGAATGAGAAGCCAGCTTACTGGTTTTGTTGGCATAATAGCATCGAAAGCTCGCAAATTCATCAGTCTCCTATCTAACAAACTAATGAAAAAATCACACCTTGTTCATGAAAATCTGGATCATTGAAATCAATATCAGCGTTTTCATCATTGTCATGTGATGACAAATCTTCAGTCTTCACATCTGATGTATTAGTCTGAAATCAAGGTTTAAACAATAATACATAATAATAAAGTCTAAAAATTCAAATTATCATGTTTAAAGTAGGCAGACCAAGAAAATATAAAACTAAATAATTGTTTATAAACATATTGTTAAGATGTTTGGTCTCAACCATATTTTTAAGTTTTTGGCGGAAATGGACCATCTAAGACGACTATTATAACGACAAACGACAATGATATTGTTGCAATAGAGGATTCAATAGGGACCTTACACATGAGCACAAAGTCCTTATTGAAACCATGCAGTTCCAGCACGCACCACATGGATATTTCAAATTTGAACCCCAAACTTACTTGACTTAAATTTTTCATTGGCATTGAGTTTTCTTTCTTTTCCTTTTTTAATAATATCCCTCTGAGGGACATATTAGCATCTTCCGATTTCTTCTTAAACTCAAATGCCTGTGATGCTTTTTCCTTACACTCGCAGCAAATTGTTGAAGGCAAACCATCATTTTTGCTTATCTATAGTTGCAATTACCACAAATAATTAATAAGTTAGAAAAATGGCATAGTATTGGATAAAAATTTAATGAAATATTGAATCAAGACACACTAGTTCATAATAAGAATAACAAAATGGATCTTATATCACACTTATCAAAAATTACCAAAAGTATTTTGCAATTGCACTGCTATAAATAACTACTTGAATAACTTTGGTATAGGATTTGATAAGGGTTGCGTGAATTATAAAATGGCAAGAGTTATTTACAATTAAGTGTTCCTTCATATTTGTAAAGACACTACACAATCTGTTACAAAACCACATATTAGGTGTTCACTTACGAAATACCTATTTTAGAATACAAAAATTAAAATGCCACAATTTGTTTTTCAAAACCATAATTTTTTAATGCACTTTTGTCTTTTTGACAATCTAGCTCTTTGTTGCCAAAATTAATCAAAGAACTAGACGAAAGTGTTTTTTGAAAACTAGAGCTAGGCAAAGATATTTTCTTTTAATGTTGTCAGCAGTGGGACAGCGTGCAAGAGCATCGCCAGCTTTTGGTTTAGGGGACACAGAATGGTGCGAGTAAAAACAGATTTATAAGGGTTAAGTTTACTATTTACGGATGCGAACACTTCGAAAATGTTAGTTGGCAGCTGCCCCCCCCCCCCTGGCGACGCCCATGACAGTGTGGATTAAAAAACAATGACACGGAAACAAAACTGAGCAAAGAAACATTGTTTGTCAGCATTTGTTTTAGTGTGAAAATGATGCCCCATTTTGAAAATTGAAGCACAAGTATAATGGCAATTTCATCCGCTAGCATATTTTTTATTTATTATTATTTATATTTATCACAAGCACTTTCAGGCTAAACATTGTAGTGATAACATGTTTCAAGTTGCTACATCTTGTTTTATATAGTATATAAAACAAGAGTGTGTGTGTGTGTTTTACATAGTTTAAATATGTTTCGCCAGTTTGTTTGTGTTTTATTAATGAGATAACATATTTGACCTGCCTAGCTTCCGCCATTTCATAATTATTTTCAAAATAGCGGCAACGCATTATACTAACAAAATGTTCTAAAGCGTCACATCTTCGAGATATAAACCTTCAATGTTGTACTGAAACATTGTAATTTTGATGACTCGTCTCTCGGAAACCTGAAGCTTTAGAAGATTTTATCCTTTGCAATACTTGTTTGTATTGATACCAGATATTGTTTGATACAGTTCTTCTGCATTTCTAATAAAATCAAAGTTGTACTGATTTTGCCACCAGTGCATAGATTCTAACTTTGAAAGCTTACATTTCACAAACATGATGCTTTAGAAGATTTGTCTCATACAAAACTTTATTTGTATTGATACCAGCTATTGATTGACAGTATATGTGTGTGGCCTCTATAAAAATAAAGGATAGAGGCAGGAGAATGATGTTGACGATGATATGCGCGGCAGCTGTTTTGAAAATTAAATAAAATTGCCAAAATAAAGAAAATACGGAACATAGGCAGGCCACGCTTCATACAAAAATCTTCCAACCAGTTATTGCATTGTTTCACGGAGAATGCAAAGCAATTTATTATTTCTGCAGAAAAAGGTTTATATCTATTTGTATGGAAAATAATAAACATAGCAAACACAAGCATCCTATCGTGTAATTTTTAGTAAATATCTTCACTAATTTAATTGTTTTGATCATTAAAAACTGATAGGTCAGTGGGTCGTCTAACAGGCAGAGTAACATGTTTTTTAGAAATTATATTATTGAACTGTTTTAGCACTTTTTGTATTACTGACGCCTTTACAGTAAGAGTGCATAACACCGCCCTAACACGACCTACTGTCCTAATTGTTACAATTTTATTAAAGATCATGACTGTTTATTGTGTATAGGCATGTTAAAATATACCAAAAAAATATGTGTAGGTAACCTTTTATACATATACGGCAGTTCTACAAACAAATAAAATACATAATAAAATAAAAATACAAACAGCGAACAGCGAAAGTTATGGTATTTTAAATATTATCATTTCGCATTTTGCAAGGTCTAAATAAATTATTACCAACATACATTTAATAATTTACCTTTAACCCAGTAGTTGCAGTTACTATGTAATCTAAAGTAATTGTTGAGCCAAGAAATACATCAAATATCGAGAATAGTTCATTATCCTTCGACAAACATGTTCTACACAATTCTTCAATTTTTATGTTGGTTTCCAGAGTAGAAGCCATTTTCTTTCTGCTTTGCCAACAGTAAGTTCGGCAGTAATTTTAACATTAAAATCACGTCGGCGTCATCAATTTGCCATAATTTGTTGGTTTGAAGTGCTCCTTATTCTTATCGGCCATGGCTAGTCTAGGATTTCCAGTGATGATTTTACATTCGCAAACAGTACAGCGGGGAGTCACCAATTTGCCTACAGTTATTTCGGCAGTAATTTTGACGTAAAATTTGGACTCCGGAAATAAAATACCGTGACGCTGTGGAGGAAGGCCTCACAAATCACAAGTATTCTTTTATTTTCTACTCTTGTCTCTTTGATTATTTTCTTGTTGATCCGAGCCGGGCCGCTCGTTGGCCTACTAAGTTTTCTACACACACATGGCATGGATGGTTAGACACTAGAGTAAACAGTCATAGTATGGTAAGAGTAGTTACTATCTTACTAACTCATAATACTAACTTTACCACTGGCCTAAGTCGGCCCTACACTACCAGTAGTATCCAGTCTATTAAACTGCACAGCATTCTACCAGCTACTCAACTCACGTCGACTTTTGTTAGTGCACTCTTTTCACAGCTGGTTTACGGCTGACAGTAGCAACAGTACAAAAACGTTATCGTAATAGCGATAAATTAATGATCATTTTGACAGGTCCGACAGTTAGTTAATCTACATAGTACACTAATACATAATAATAAAAAGTGGCAAGATTTGTATTTTTGTATGTTTGGAACGAATAAACTCAAACACTACTGGACAGATTTTAAAAACCCTTTCACCATCAGAATGCTACATTATCTCTGAGTAACATACACTATGAGTAACATATACTATATTTACATCATGCAAATTAGCCGAGCTACACAATTTTTGCGGGCGAATAGTTTTTTGCGGGCGCTAGTCAATATTAAAAGTACTGTGAAAAAACGTAGTCTAAAGCTTGGTAAAACTTAGTAAAACTAGTTTAGACTTGTGTGAGCGTGTGTCATTGTTAGATATCAGATTATCGCTATTTTTATACCGGTATTGCGTAAACATGGGCGCCGGCAGCAGGGTGCAAGGGGGTGCACTGTCGGGAAAAAATAATACATAGAAAAGGTTTAGATTTTTTTTTTAAGTTACTGTGGGAATAAAAACTTAAGACATCTGGGTTTGCGGTCCACATTTGTTCATCACTTTCTCAATAAATTGCATCAGTTAAAACTGCACTGGCGAAATGTGATTGTACTATTAGGTAAAGACAAGAAATTTGACAGATTGTAGTATTTATTACAAATTTATTTAATAGATTTTCAACTTTATCGCTAAAGCATTAGTTTCAAGGTTTATTAGGAAAAATGACAATTTTTTAGCTCTTCTGGTACCACAGGCCTGATATTATGTTATGAAACTGCACAATTCACCATTTATAAAGAGCACTGGTTCAGGACATAAAACAATACACAATGGCATCTGTCGGCGAATGAACTAGTTTTGTATAAACGTATAGACGTTAGTTGGGCCGAGGTGGTCCAGCTTTGCCAACTCTCGAGCTAATTCCGTCATGGCAAGTTATAACTTTTTCGTATGTAATCGACTAAATTTTGACCAACTAAAAAAATAACATGAACAAAACGACAGTCAGAGAGAAGACAAAAAAAACAGAATGTCGATAACTGTGTGAAGTGTAGACGTTTACTATGGTTTAAACCAATGTCCTGTAAACAAAGTGTTTTTAAAATAACAAAAACAATTCACAAATATTAATTAAATGAACAATTTGCATTTAATTATTAAATGTATTTAAAATTCGTTTCTGTGTATCGTTAATGTTCTACTTTGTGCTAATCATAACATTGTAGATTGGAAAATGTAAGTAGGTTTAAAATTATAATAGATTTAGCGAATTTGTGATTGTTCTGCAGCGAAATTGAAAAGAATAACTGTTACTAATATCTTGCCCGTTACCACTGTTACATATTCTAAATAATTTACTGTTCTCTGCTCATACTTTGTAATTAATAAAATCAATTGAGACCCTTTCAAAAACATGCGAATGAGACGATCATAGTGTTGATTTATTTCAAAAGTGTTGTAGTTATTTACTATCATAAATACTGTACAAAGTTAAATACAAATATTCCATTTATTTGTCCTCGGGTACTGATACTTATTATGAGTTTAACTGACCCAGAGATGACCATCTAACGAATGAAAATCAGTAGGCCTGGAATTGGGACAAATAAGTATTATTCCAATTCACTTACATAAATTACATTACTTATCTAAACATTGAATGTATAAATATTATTATTATTTAATATTTGTTCTTGGTCTACCGCACCTGTTCTCAAAAACATGTGTACCTATTGATTCTAGAACTGGAGCATTTGATAAATCTGATTATTACTGGCTTTGAGCATGAGGTAAATATTTATTGAGTAATTATTTGTGACACAGTTATAAGTCATAACTAATTAACATTCAGATGCTCATTAGGGGAGGTCAAAAGTTCAAGTCCCCTCTTTGGAACAGAGCTTGTATCAAATTAAATAAAAATCATTTATTTCAGACAAAAAAGTTCATAGGCAAGGCAAGGTATAAATGTTCTATAATTTATGATACTGACATAACACAATTTATGATTATGACTGGTTTGCAAGACATATTTTAGACTTTTACTTATTTACCATATACACAAAAGACAACCAGTTTAAATAATAATGTTGGGTTAAATATTATATTTTTCTTGTTGATCTTGACACTGATTGATGTGTAACACTGATGAGGAACAGAGTCTCGCCTCGTTCTTGTCTAATGGCTGGCTTGAATGAAAAAATGCAAGGGCATAAGTGCTTGGCGGAGGGAAGTATTCCAGTTAAAGTTGCTGGTGGTGATCTTCGCCATACTTCTGGGTTGTCAGATATATTTGGAATACCACTCCACTCTTTAAGTATTTTGGGCATAACATGTGGGCAACATTCGAAACCTGTGTTCTTGGGGGCTTGCATAGATAGTGCAAACTCAGAAAATTGTCAGTTGGTGCCTCATATAATTAGAAGCATATAACGGACCTCAACAGTTGGCTTCAGTACCTCATTTGCCTTGCACAAGTCAGAGACCCAAAAGTATTGAAAAATTCAAAGACATATAAATAATAATAATTCCTTTTCACAAAGGATGATACCTATTAAGGTCTCATCAATCATCAAAACAAACCAACAAGTTTATTTGACTCCATTGAATGACTTTTTAGTTAAATAATTATTGAATTGGATTAAATGAACTTAGAGGGTTGTATTAATGATTATAATTCCGTAACTACATATGTGTTACTTGCGCGAATCATTTTCATCAACCTACAACCTGACACTGACTTGCATATTGCAAAAAACGTAAGAAAGTTTGTAATTCGCGGGCTACCCTGGCGCTTCCACCTTAATATATGGATACCTGCTCTAATAGATATATCATTAGTAAGGTATTGATAAAATTTAAATCAAGAATTTCAAAGACTTTGATTCCTTGTCTGATCCGAGTAATACAGAGTGCATTGTTGAGATGGTACAGTAACAGCTAAATCATTTTAGCTATAGGAAAATGGTATTAGTAGACTGTTAGTAATTTTTTCCAGATTCCTATGGGACCAAATGAGGTTTGAGTAATAGAAAAGTCAGTAATTCCAACAAGTATTTGCGTGGTATACAACAACTAAAAAACCCGACTACTAAAAAAATCACCTCTAGTTAAATTCGGGATTTACAAGGTAAAATCGACTCCTCCTAATGTTGAATTCGGTTAAAATGTAGCCTATGTTATCCAGGCCATAATAACAAATAGATTGACACCTTATTCATCAGTATCTGATGTATAGTTTAGGCGCTACGGAGAAAAATACGTAAATACAAACAAACATACATACATAGACTGCTAAAATCAAACCCTTCCTCATGGATTCGCCGTAGTCGGGTAAAAAACTTATAACAATAGTAACACTGCCTTCTGCCTTGACATTGGTTAGTGCTAGGAAATGAAAGAAGTCAATCTATGATGGGTTACTGGGCAGCATATGACGTCTACGATAATAATTATGCTCAAAATGGCAGTAAATTATGAAATGCTTGTAAAAAAACATATTTAGGTATTGCTAAGGGTGTAATCGATCGATCGATGCTAGAATGAATTATTCGAAAGAGAGAAACCATCGATCGACGTTGACTCATTCCTTCTACCATCGTTCGATGGCATCGGTCGACGATCGATCGATTAGTGTGGTAACACCCTAAAACTGTCATCTCGAGGACAGTTTAACTGAACGGACAACGATTTCGGATTTCGAACGCGGTGCAATAGTAACTTCTATTCAGTTCAAAAAGAGCTATCCAACGATGTACTGCACATAACTATTGGCGGTCCCAAAATTGATACCATTTTGGTATAGTATTATTCTTACTTTAAAATTATTAATGCTATAAATGCGAAAGTAAGTTAAATCCAAATTAGTGGTATTAGTAGTAAAATACTATATCTTATCTAAAACAGTGTTTAAATACAGGTTAGAATTTTGTACAATGCCCATTGCCGGCAAAAGGTTTTTGTCGGTGCCGATACGCTCCCTGAATGGCACGCAACGGTGTTGGTCGGCGACGGAGCGAATAGTCTCATACTTTTTAATACAAAGATTTTTTTTTGCCTGACACGATCCTAGCACGGTCATGGTATGATACGGTGTTGTGGGCAGACTCCTTTAATCAGCAGGTATAATCACATGCTTCAAGACGTTCCGTTCACGACCTTCGAGACAATAATTCCTAACTATTATTCTTGTTCTACGTACTACGTTCTACTAGATTTTAGTACCTACCTATCATCTTTAATAATAACCCGACAAAATGTCGAAAAAATCAACAAAAAAAAATGTAAACAATAAAATTATATGTAGCTATAATCGTGGAGTTCTTAGGGGCGGATTGTAGGCAACCGCTTGACGAGTTAATAATCGCTGCTTAGTAACTAGATAGGAGCAATGAATGCACAAAAAAACTGAAAAAAAAGTACTGCTGAGTATAATAAAGGTGCGTCTAATCTAAACGCGTAATATTTTTACTGCAATGTACGGCTGCAATACAATTGCCGGTAACATTGGCACTTGGCAACAATTACAGATCGGCTATGCAAAATACGACACATTTTTTTTTTGATGCGGCCAATGCATTTTGACTTTACCGG
Organism: Noctua janthe; assembly: GCA_910589295.1. NCBI lineage: Eukaryota > Metazoa > Arthropoda > Insecta > Lepidoptera > Noctuidae > Noctua > Noctua janthe. Next base: position 14,524,656 of record OU342552.1, read on the forward strand.
TTGGTTGGAGGACGGTCCTATTGGAATTCAAAATACTGCCGGTTCTGTTGTTGTTTCGTTAAGTTGCATAGCTAGTGGACACCGCGATTTGTTGCTATATTCTGTTGTCTTCCTCTACGACCTGGACTATTTTTTCAGACATTATTGCTAGTAGAACGGTGAACAACGATGATACAAACATAGTTCCGGGTTTTATATTTTTCAGACATAATGTATTTGTGCTGGACGGACTTTAGTTGAAAATATTGTAGGGTCATAGACCACTCAAAATATAGCCTGTATAGAAGCACCTATATGTGTCGCAGCCACAAATTGTCGGGAAAGAATGGCTCGTTTCGAATCGTCTTGACGGCAGTACTTGTAATAAGTGCCTGCAATGGTCTCTTGTTCACACCGAAAATACTGCTGATTGCCGAGTCACACGCGAAACGTTTCTAGCTATGTGTTGAAGTCACACGTTGCCTGTTTAATAGCGCCTTAAAGCACATTGACTAAGATGACATTAATGCACCATAAATGGGACTATAAAATTGACCGTATTTTCGCTTCCCGTTTGATCGTCCTGCAACCTGCTGGAAACACATAAACATGCATTGGCCATGCCAAAAATGTGTTGCTAGTTTGCTACATGGCCTGGCTACATTTAAAAATTGCCGTATAGTCTGGCTGAAATTGCTGTAAATGTTGGTGGCAATTGCATTGCAGCCATAAGTTGCAGTAAAAATATTACCCTTTTGGAATCACCTTTATACACATTATATAAAATTATAGTTTAAAAGAACATGTTCTATTATGTGTAAAGTCCTTCATATTACTAACTGCGGACTTTATAATCCAGGCTTGTATTGAACCTGGTATTATAGTACGTCGGAGGTTCCTATTTATTTTTATTATTTATTCCTATTATCTTTTTTTTATATAAACAAAACAGTTAACTCCGATTTCTGAAATACTTATAACATCACCGGACAGGCAATTATTGAAAAAAAAAAATACAAAACTAGTTATATAGAGCAAATACATTTGCATTCTTGGCCTTGTGTAGTGCATAATAATTAAACTAATTAGAAAACGTGCGTGAACGTAAAGAAAATGCTATGCTATGCTAATGATTTTGTAACATAAAACGGCCATCTCATCTCATACGTATAGCAAAGCAGGCTTGAGTTACTAAGACAGTGAAGAGTGAAAGTGAGGTAGACACCAGTTGCTGACAAACTTTCACTAAAAGTTGGCACCGATGAATATAAACATACTCGTACGCCAGAAAACATAATATGCGCTCAATTTTTATGAGAGATGAGAAAGGCTGTTTTTATTAGCCTCCAATTATTTTCAATGATTGTCAGTGTAAACTTTAAAGGGTAACAAGTTCCTTTTGTATTCTGTTCTAGATCTCTGAAAAAAATAGTAAAATCGGGTTTTTATTTTAACAAATACGTAGGTAATTGTTTAAATTAAAAGTTATTATTTTAACAATTAGTTTTGTATTACCTATTACCCATGGTTCCCACATCCTAGGCCACACCAAACAAAAGTTTCCCATTCATTTCGTAGGAAATTAAATTCGAACTAAAATTAGTCTTACTGATTATCAGAATTACCGATATTATTTAAAAAATGAGCTTCTAAACAAGTATATAAACATTTTAAAATATTTGAGGTCATTTTCGATAAAAAATGTCAAAATTATTTTCTTTTCATTTTGGAATTAATACCGTTGTCATTAGTTCGAGAATGTAGATTATAGTACCTAGATGGACGATGGTTGCTTTTTCGTAATTTATATTTAACAGGGCTCGAGGTCGAAAGGGTGTTCCTAAGCAACGACACGTCGCTTGGGAACCCGGCTTCGTCCTTAGCCATCCGTAAATCAATGTCTTGTGGGAAACAGACTCACAAGGAGTCTATTTCTTAGCTTTCTGCAAGAAAACATAATGTTATGTCCATTTGAGTGTAATTGATAAAAACTCTGAATGACCAGTAATTACACGGGACATCGTTTTAAAAGGAATATTCTTATTATCACTGGGTCCAAAATTGTAAAAAAGCGGTTTTTCCAAGGTTTAAAAATTGGACTGACCTACAAAGTTTGATTTTTGTGATAAAGGTCATTTTCAAAGAGCATCAGTTTGGTTTTACTTTTTTAAATAATCTTTTTTATTTTTTGTGTATTATATGGCAGTTATGGCCTCAAAACAACCACTTCGCTTGTCCTTAACATAAAGGACATCGTTATATTTTCCGTGACGTGAAAACTTGTAATTTGAAGAATTAGGTATCTTCAAAGTACTTACTAACTGGGTTGTGGAGGTTAGATAGACAGTCGCTCCATATTAAAATACTGGTATTCAGCTGCATCCGGATTCTGGATTGACTGGAAGCCGACCGAAAGGCTAAGCAGATGATGAGGTATCTTCAAAGTAACAATAAATTATTTTTTACATTTATACATATAGCTTATATAGTATGATGCATTTGTGGAGGAAAAGAGCTTACGGAATAGACACCTCAAATTACTACCTTATCAAGTTGAGAAGATTTTAAATATAAAGAAAAACTTTAGGTTTTACATAGTTTTTCATAAAATAAACCTGTTGAAACTTTTGTAATAAATCATGTTCTTTTTTTGTTGTTTAAAAAACACTTAAGTACACGAATTAAAACTAGATGGCAAATTGGCGATCTGTTTTTTGAGCGCCTATGATATTATTTATTTATGAGTTATACTGACTGTGGTTTTAAAAATCTAGTTAAGGTGGTTAACAAATGGGTTGCTCCAAACTAAAAACAATCATACTAAAGGAATATATCTAATTTCAGTTCTTTATCATCATCATCATCTTCCTGCCCTTGTCCCATGTTACTTGGGGTCTTTCTTTTCTCTTTCTTTATATTCGGTTTTATATAACGGCCCTTACGTCACTTTGTTCTTCAAGCGCTTAGCTGTTAAATTAATATTAACAGCTAAGCGCAGCAAGGGGTTAGAATATTTTTATCAGCTGATTCAAAAACAATAGTAATAATATGCAAAAATACGCATCAGTAATGGTACACTGTAATGGTTAGAATTTAATGTATTTAAACAATTATTCAGTTAAACTACGAATATTACGGGAGGCACTGCGATATTTTGCGATTCCGATGACGATAAAACAAATGGTATCATCGAGTGTTGAAGATATACTTATGTATTATAGTGGCTAACGGAACCTATGAAATTGAAAGGCAAAATTCGACGTGTTTGGGCTTATTGGGCTATGCGTGCACTACGAAAATTATTCGTTGCGGATAGTAATCGCCAACCATACCAATAAACCTACTGGGCCCGCGCACTGCGAACAGAAATCGTTTGTGATTTCACAAACAAGTTTTCGATTTCATTTCGCTTTTTAAAAATCGCAACGGTTTAGTTTCGTAGATGGGGCATAGCCTTATAAGTGTATCATCGTGTCCTTTATGGATGGTAGATAATAGAACCCTCGAATGGCTAGATCTATTTTGTAATATCAAACGAGTTGACTACCTTAAAATATTGTCATCGTCATTATTCATCATTCTGCTGCTCTTATCCCAATTCATTTGGGGTCGGCGTCTCACTCGTCATCTCAGCGGTCACCTCCTTTCTAGGCGTAAAATATTGTGCCTTCGTGAAATAATGAATTATATCTCAAACATTGTTTTAGATGGCTCTGAGGCAAGAGACCGCCCCGGCGCTGACTCCGTTGCACGACCCGTACCACGTGGAGAGCACGCCTCCTCTTGCCGACGAACATTTTGAAGTGAGTTTACTTCTTTACATATTTATGCGACAGATTTCTTTTGTAAAAATAAATGTAGTCTAGTATGATAAATATAAATTGAATTAAATATTAAAGATAAATTCTTTACAGTTGGACTCTTTCACCAATATGATGGTACATATTTTACTACTTTTAGTTTGAGCCCAAACACTTACCCCGCATTTCGAGTAATTTTCAGTATTATGACTGGAAAAACCTAAAATTTTTTTTGTTATTGTTGCAGGATGAGTTCGAAGACGCCACTGATGAGCATCCAACGTAAGTAAAGCTTTTTGCTGTTTATTATGGGCAGTATGTTTCCAACTTCACTTAATGTTTTGAAAATCGATTTTTCATAACACCTTATTGTTTTAGGAACACAATGGATTTACAAACTGCTTTCGATGACTGTGAAGTGGCCATTAGAAAATTCTTCAATAACGATTTAGTTGGTGCCAATAACTTGATGAAACCATGGTGAGATAAACGTCATTTTGTTTTGAAAAATATGCTTATTTGATATCAAATAGGTTTTTTATTTAGTAGACCCATATACCTAGTACGGTATCTCTCTGCCTGGCTTAAAGTTTACGTCCCAGATTACTACTACCAACTTACTTTTGAATACGAATCCATGTTAAAGGAGTTAGATTTTTTTTATACGGAGCCTGGTCTTCATACTTTCCGCCAGTACGTACCTACTAGATAACTAGACTAATTTCACTCGGTGCACACGTCGCTGGACAAAACACGGTATCTTGCATCTCGAACTCGCGTTCTTTGTAGAAAGTAATAAGAGACCACTAGATATAATAATTAACAATGCAGTGTTCTTTTCTTTGTTTTTTTTTTATTTGCTTAAAGGGCTTTGTCGCTTACCGACCACATCACCCAGTGCTGGAAAACAATGCAGTGTTGTAACAAAATAAAACCTTGTTTTATGGAGGATAATGTATATTCCTATTTCTAATGTATATTACTTTTTTCTTAGTATGTTTTAGACTTGATAGAAAGGGGTTGGAATATTTTTATATAGCGACTGGCCCTGCCCACCATCTAATCTCGAAATACTAGCAGTGAAAAGCTGCTGATAATTAATTATGCTCACCTTTTTTAGCGGTCCCACTATTTCCCATATTATGACATAACATCACGCTTGTAATCCCCAAAGGGCTATTATTTTATACATGATTGATTATCTAGCAACGTCACAAGATGTAAATTAATGTATTTAGTGTCATGTTATATTTATAGACTAGAGCCCTAGGTATACCTACCTACCTAAATAAAATAACACACCATTTTTTATGTCTAGGGAACGCACATCGCTTTACCACAGTCTTGGCACTTCCATGTTCGAGTTTATACCAGCAATGCTGACTTTCGACCACGCACAGATCAATCGGACCCTGGCAGCACTCAAAGTATCCATCTCCATATGTAACCAACACAGGAAAAATTACACTTTCGTAGAGAGCATCGGTACAATTATAAAGAAGGTAGAATACTGTTATAATTTTGTTTTTTTCTTTTTTTATCTTTTCTTTGTCTCCCTCTAGATTTATTATTTATGAGGCGAAGATTAAACTATACATCCGCACGAATATTATAAGTGCGAAAGTAAGACTTATCTGTGTGTGTATAACGTTTTGACGCCCTAACGGCTAAACGGATTACGATGAAAAGACAATTTGCCCGAGTCAGAAATCGACGCTCAAACGAATAACCGAGACGGATCCAAAGAAGAGGGGCAATTTATATTGACCCTGGGTCTAGTGTTGTAGCACTTTCAAACCTAGCTTAAAGTGAAGGTCTAATCAATAATAACATTTTATTAAAAGATACCATGACGCCAATCAATTCCATAAACAGGTTTACGGCACTTCTAAAATACCAATTGTTACCAGTATTGCCTGAACTTAATCGTTGTATTTACCATATATACTAGTTTAAATACAATTTTAAAGTTCATAAAAATAAACTGTGAAGTACCGTTGAACAGTTAATAACACTGAGGTGCCATTTTGTATGCATCATAGTTCATAACTAATCGTAACGTGATACAAGATTTAATCTAGCTGCAGTCAGATGTGCCGACAAGGTCAGACTACATACTGATGGATCGGATGGTGACATTCGGAAGGTATAAGACAGATTATAGAGGCACAAGGCACTTTACTGTTTGTCAATTATTTAATCAGTACTGCCCTAAAAATACTGAAGGAGACATTGGAACTGGGGCTCTGGGTCCACGGGTGGATTACGGCCCAACATTATAGGCTCAATATTCAGTACTTGGCGGTAAGGCGTAAATAGGTTCCTTCATATGAAGATGAAACCTGCAGGACAATATCTTGGTTTAACATGGCTGGACGTCGGAGGGCGTATTATGATCTCCGGCCACCATAAGATGTGATCTGTGGGTGACGAACTTGAGGAGTCTGTCTCCTGGACAGACACACATTCGAACCGTGTTCTGTGCACCTCTCTAGGGGGAACTATGGGCGCAGAGGATGACAGGGCCGTGACGAGCTGGAGTCCTCCTGCACCCCGACCAAAGGTATTAGAAGAATACCGTGTGGTTTACGTCAGTAAGGGTCTGACGTCTATCTCTGCCCAATCCACGCGCAAAAAATAATTTGTGTTACCAAATCTGTGGGTGTACAGGAGAACAACTCGGTACTATTAACCGTCGGGGAGTTCCTTCTTATGGACACGATCCTAGTTGCAGCGCCAAATCTTCGTTTCTGAAAGTATTACCAACTGACACGCCAGTGCTATTGAACTTTGAGTAGGATGCTTTATTTTTGCAGTTGTTGTATTAGCAGCGGTCATCATTATTACGTAGGAATGTCCATAACTACAGTACTTTCACAGTTTTTGTGCCTTGTGACTTTGACTGTAGCTATATTTCACTGTTGTCTTTGTTTCGACAATTCAAAAGTGGCGTACTTGAAATAAATGCTTTGATTTTGATTTTTTGAAAAAATTCCGCAAAAATTGTGAAAGCTTGGCTAATATGCAAGATATTTTTTGAATTGAATCATTAGTTCCGGAGAATACCCGTACATACAAACTTACAAACAAACTTTACCGCTCTAAAATATTAGTATAGAAAATGATTCTTACCAAATCGCGAAAGTTGGACACTTATACTAATAAATGCGTTATACTAATAAAAATTTGAACTGCTGTAACTTTTTATTTGATTAGTTAGCGTCTTTTTGTCATAGAATAAAATGTCAGGATTGATGAGATCTTCATTTCGATGTAGGATACAAAGTGGTACACTGCTTGGAAAATTCTACCCTATCTTGTTTTCTATCCATCCAAGGAACTACCTTCCTGAGTATCTCGTAATAATTAACTAGTTATAAATTTTTAAACTGTCATGGTGACTAACTTGTTTTTAATGATTGAATTTGGTTAATGATTTTTTAATCGGCCTGTATATTTTACATAGTACCTACCTAACACACCTAATACAACAAAATAGTGTTATCTATTTTTTTACATAATAACCCAAATCAGGCTGCAAGTGATTTTAAATTAACTTGTAAATAATTAAGTACCGTGTTAAAAATTTCCAGCTAAACAATGTTCACGTACAGAATTAGATATCTTATCACAAGTATTTTATTTATCATACACTTAAGAATAAGCAAAGCCCGCTTACATATTTGTACTGTGTGGATATCTGCCATGTTATTAAAAATGTATTTATATGTATACACATTTTTTTTTTCAGCCTAATTATGCCACATATACAGATTTGGAAGCTCACGCTGAACTATGCTACGCAGAAGCCCTTATGCTTCAGGCAGCTATGACTATAATGGACGGAGAAGACCTCACTGGGCTTATCAAGGGCACAATCAAGGTCAAAAATTGCTACAACAGTTACAAGTAATTATTATTCTTATTGAATTCCAGCTTTTACCCGCGACCTGGCACGGTTTCAGAAATATCAATTAGTTTATGAACAAAAACATTAACCCTTTAACTTTCATATCCAGAGGATGAAAGTGTGTCGTATATCTTCCAACCTCTATTTTATCCACATAATTTAAATTAATTTCCGTTGTAATTAAACAGGGAATGCTCAAAAATACTGGAAAAGAAGCAGTGGGAGTCGGAGCAATCGAGGATACACTTCCAAAGCGGTGTGCGCCTGGGCATCGCTACCTTCAACGTGATGATATCGCTGCTGCCACCAAAGATCATAAGCGTGTTAGAGTTCGTTGGGTTTTCTGGAAACAAGGTAAATAAACATACATTACACACACAAAACACATAACAAGACTTAGATTAACTTGTAAGCATTAGAGAACATGGTCATATTTTAAACATATTGTAAGCACTCATAACGTCACTTATGTTAAAACAAAAACCTGCTACTCGCTAAGTTACCGCAACTAACAAAAAACAGCGCTGCAGCAATGCGAATTCATAGATAATATTTGCTTTGTCAAAAGCGCAATTAAAGCTGGCGATTAAGAATCCTCTTAAAGTTTATGGCGTGCTCGAAACATGATCGGGTTGTCCTAGTTGGGCACAGCCGGACGAAAAAAGGTTTGTAGATTTTATATGAAGTGTGCCTGCCAAACTTCTGCCATTTTTTTTTTTTTCGAAATAGCGGCCACGCATAAAATCTGTGTTAATCAATAGCTGGTATACAAAACAAGTTTTAAAGGAGACAACATCTAACGCGTCATGTTTCCGAGATATAAGCTATCAAAGTTATAATCTATTCACTGATGGCACCATAAGTATAACTTTGATTTTATAGGCCACGCATAAAACCGTAGAAGTATTGTATGAGACAAAATCTTCTAAAGTGTCGCATTCATCGCACTCTTGCCGGAACACCCATACCGATCTGCTCCGACTTCCAGTACCTCGGGTCGCTTGTCCAAGGATATGGCGACGTAGACCTGGACTTAACGCACCGGCACAACTCAGGATGGATGAAATGGTGACAGGTCACTGGAACATCCTGCGACCCACGGATGCCCCTCAAGTTAAAAGGAAAATATACAAGTTCGAAATTAGACCTGTCATATGTATGGCTGGGCTGTGGAAAAAATGAATGAAAATCGATGCCAAGAAGCGGAGATGAATACTCATCTCCGCAATTTGGAATCGATTTTCATTCATCTTTTTGAGATCGATGTGTGGAGTAACAAGAATGATAAAGTAAGGAATGAGTACATTAGAGGAAGTTTGAAACTGGCACCAGTTACAGATAAAAAGGGAATCGTTTTCCTTGGTATGGACATGTGATGAGGAGGTATGAAACACATATGACTGAAAGAGTTATGAATATAAATGTTGATGAATGGAGAGGGAAAGGAAGACCTAAGAAAAGATGGATGGATTGTGTGGGGAATGATATGAAAGAGAAAGGAATAAATAATGTCGTGACTTCTGACAGGGGAGAAATACCTCAAGAAAACGTGTTGCGGCGACCACATGTAGAATGAAACAAGGGCAGGAAGATTATGACGAGGCAATGCTGGCAAGCAAGATCAAATCATTAAACCACTAGCGATTGACACTCTGGTGACAAACGAATAAAAAAAATCAATCCTGTTTTAATTAATTTGTTAAGTGGTATACAATATTGAAAATTCGTAATATTACACCATTCTATATTATAATCGCGTGTCCTTGTAAGTCTTAAATTTTTAAGTAGACTTATAAATACGGTGAAGATACTGTTACTTTTAAACAAGTCTATACGCAATATGTGTGTCGAAGTGTTTTTGTATCAATATTCCTACCTACACATACCTACGGTAAACTTCCACAGAATGGAATAATAACCTTATCGTAAGAATTTCAGAATAATATTTATAGAGAAAATACTAATCTTCAGCTGCATCCGGTTAGACTCTAAGTCGGCCCCAACATAGTTGGGAAAACGCTAGGCAGATGATCATAGAGTCAAAGTCTTGTCATTTATTTTATAAAAATTTGTTTAAGTAATTATGTTATGAGATGCCTTTCACTTGCGCATTCTTTTTACATCGTGTGTGCGTTTGAATTTAAATCACCCAACACAGAGCCAAAACTACTTAGATCCGGACACAACATTAGCAATGTAGGCTTGTCAAATATTTGTCTATTTCATTTTGTTAATGCAATAATAAATCTCTGCGAAATTGATTGTAGGTTTGTAGTGTAGTACGATTTTTTTATTTTTTTATCGTTTAACAAGCTGGGCCATAATTATTTTACTTAACATGACACAAACACCTAGCCAAAGCACATTGTGGTATACTAACTTTAATAACTTAAAATAAAAAATACCCATTCTTAAAGTGGTTCTGACTCCTGAGACGTTGCGTTTTGATAAAATTTTGCAACGATCATCAACTAGGGCGGGCATACGAGTATTTCAACTGAATATTAAAAAGATCAAAACATCATGTCAACATTATTTTAAGTGAAAATAGAACATTACGAAAATGTGTGACATACTTATAATAGGTACCGCAATATTTACGGTATCAAAATAAAAAATAGCGAAATATCGTAATAATGAGCATACGATAATGAGAGAAAATAGGAAAGGTTAAACAAAACGGTGTTTTCGTCTGGTTTGGTTTGACTACGGCAGGCCACGTGACTTGCACGTGGCAGGTTGCGACTGTTGCGAGGTCACCGGCAACAGACTTTTAAGCCGATGTGTTGTGTGGCACCTGTAGTAACTAATATTCAAATATCTAAATAGTATTCACAATCTTCTTCAATAAATGGCTAGTTATTTATTAATGACACAAATTGAATAACAGGTTTAAAACAGTTATTGCGTAACATTTATGGTCCACAATTTAATAAGTGCTCTCACATAAGTGTAGGAGTAAACCGTTTATCATGTCTGAAGCATGAAAAGATGTCCAATTAAGAAACCTCTCTAAGGGCTTTCCGTGTCACCCCCATTGTAATTATGTACAGCGATTATTAATAGTTACGGCGCTAGGGGAATTACTATTGGAACAATTTCATCTGTAGATCCCAAGTACAATATCCTGTGTCCCATTATATGAAAGCACTTTCTATGAACAAAAATATTATTTGTTCTACGTCCAATAAAATACGCTATCTGCGTACCTAATTATTACTAAAACTTTACCCACAGAGAAAAAAAAGCTTGACAGATATATCAGCCACAAAAAAAGAAGTATGGCAAACCCAAAAAAAACATATCAGGTACATTCCAAAACATTATTTGGTGCAAGTGGACTTAAACATGTTGTTAGGTAAGGCGAAAAACACAATATTTTCATACGGACTACTAAAGTATCATAATTGTGTTTTCGGATGAAGTAATCAATTTTTAATGTTCTTGCTACGAGTAGCTGAGATTAGAGGAGCTCGTCGCTATTTAATATCAGCCGCTCGGGTCGATCTTCAGGTTAAGCCGCTCTTTTCTGGGTTGGTCGTGGTGGGTTGGTGGTACATACCGAGTTTCCTCCGTGCCTCGGTAAGCACGTTAAGTAGTAGTTTAATTATCAAACCCGGGCAATCTCATGACTCATAGGGCGCACAGCTTGTCTACTGGATAAAAATTTAGAATTCTTTCATTTAAAATATCAAAAAGCGAATCCTCAGTGGATGTCCCCCTACTGTTCTGACTAAAACCACATGGTGTCACTTCTGGCTGGGGTGCAGGAACATAGGCTCAATCGCTGGGTCTAATAGGATGAAATATTACGCAAAAGTTTCTTCTTTAACGAAGATTTAGAAGGTACATTTTTTAAATAATTTATATCCTAAAACGGGTGAATAAGAGAAAAAGTCGTTTGTATGGAAACGCTTAATTTTTTCTCTACGATAAATCTTATCGGATACAAGGCTATTAATAACCTATTAACTGTTATAACCGGTTCTCTCTAAGTGCAATACCACGGGCAATACTAGGTATACTTCGGATCGGAGCAAATAAATGCTTTGATTTAATTTGAAATATTGAAAACAATCTTTAACAAAAAACAAAAAAAAAACACAAGTGCGTGCGAGTGTACTCGAGTTTCCAATTTCGGATTGAAGAAAACAACCTAAGGGTCCGGGAAAGCGGACCCGTAATTGCAATTTGAGGCGAGTGCAAAAATAGTGCCGTCTCTGTTTGTCTGTCGTCAGAGCGCGCGTGACACGGAGCACTGCCGTGTATGTAGTATTTTATAACTATACGGTTCATTCATAACGACTCATGAGCATTTCTATGTTTTGTAATATGTTCATTAATTGCTTTATTTTTGTTAACTACTTAACGCGTTTTGTTTTTTTAAATTCCTTAGGAAATCGAGATCTTATAGAGAAAATCTAGTTACCTACTAAACTTATTTTAAAATTAAGGTTCCCATTATAAAGTTAAGGTAAGAATGAAGAATAACAAGGGTTTACAATTAATTTAAAATAAAAAAAAGTTCTTTAAAAATCTTGATACGTTCATCTATTTAAAAGACCGGCCTAGTGCGAGTCTGACTAGCACACAGAGAAAGAAAAAGTATATATTAGTCCGCACAAGACGATACAAAAAAAAGGTTAAATAACAGTGAAACAAAATTATATAAAAAAGTAAAATTGGTCCTGCACGAGGCCAGTTCTAACCTGGTCTGGCCTAAGGTCCTCAGACACTCACTCAGTGTTACCAACACTTAGGGATACCTTATTGAATGGCTATACGATAACAGTTGTATACAGGAACTTGGACCACTTGGAAATAAGTTCCCGTTAAAAGCCGTGGGTAAAAGCTAATATTATAACCTATTATAAAACATGCTCCGACCTTGGTTTTGTTTATCGCTGTTCATTTTTATTAAGACTATTAAATTTAAAAAACCCCCATTCAACAAAGAAAAGTGAACAAACATTTTAAAAGTTAATAAAATGGCTGAGGCGGTTTTGATAAAACATGTCTGATTGTAATATACCCTTTCATTTGATACCCCACTTTGAAAATATTCGATTATTCATCACCACTTTCATCCCCCATATTCTAGTAAATGGCTGCACCGATTTTGATAAAACGTATCTAAGAACCATTGCCAAGAAACTAGCTTTCAAATAAAAAAACTGCATCCAAATCGGTTCACTCGTTTAAGAGCTACGGTGCCAGAGACAGACACACACAAACACATTGTGGTCAAACTTATAACACCCCTCTTTTTGCGTCGGGGGTTAAAAATAAAACCTATCAAGCAAAGTAACTGTGACATATACAATAATATTATCCAAACTTCTCGTCGTGCTGTGCTGGCGCTGCCGCTGCGGCTGCAGAGAACCTCAAGCGGCGTAAATATAGAAACCTTTGTGGTAACTATATTTTCGAGCCGTTTGGGGTTGAAACTCTGGGGTCGTGGGGTCCGAGTGCTCATAGCCTGTTTAAGGAAATTTCGAAACACCTAGTTGACGCTTCCCGTGACCCAAGGGCTGGTTTTTACTTTGGCCAGAGGCTAAGTGTGGCCATACAACGTGGCAACGCCGCCAGTCTCTCGGGCACATTACCAGCTGACAGCGTTGAGGAGTTTTTTGATGCCCTTTTGTAGTTTGTTGTTAGTTTATTTATTTTAGGTTATTTAATAGTTTTTAATTAATAATCGTTTTTGACATGGAAAGAAAAATTCCAGTGCGAGCAGGGTTTGAACCCGCGACCCTCCGATTCAGTACACCGGACGTCTCAACCAACTAGAGTAGACCATCGCACCCCGCTCACAGATCCCGAAATTTTCGTTCCATTAATAACGTCTTACGGTGACGTTAGCGCCATCCATTTAAGAAAGTATCGAACTAACTTAAACCAACACGTTGACATTGCAGTCATTTAATTAATAATGTTTTTAGTTTGTTTTATTTCCATATTTTTTTTTTATAATTAATTTAACCAGAGAATTGATTAATCACTGTAAAAAGCTAAAATCACAAAGATATTATAAATAAATATTTCAACTTCATATTTGTATTACAATTCACAAACAAACAGGATAAATACAACATAAATGTGCATAAATTTATATATAAATGTTATATTTAGGATAAAGTGTTAATAATGTATAGTACCTCAATCCATCAAGTTCTAGTTATATAATGTTTTAATTCTTAATTAGGTATTCTGTTTCGGATACTTAGATATTAACTGCTTAGCTCAAGTGCGATCTACCTAGGTTTTGGATTGACGATTTGTCAAATAATTCTGTGCAACATCTAAGCGCCCCGTGGCGTGGCGCCGCCGCCGCCACATGTTATGACTGCTGTTTACCAGAACTGAGGCGATGCCGTCCTATTGGGCGCTCATAAGAGTGCGTTGTAGTCTATAGAGAGACAAGAATCTCGAACGGCTCATTCTCACATCCAGAAACGAAATTCGACTATATTTATTTATCTTATTAAATACATCTATAAGTAGGTCATTATGTGACATGTACCACGGGTTCGATCTAGTAGCGCTCCATTTCATCAGTGCCTCGAAAGCACGTTAAGCCGTTGGTCCCCGCTGTCATTTGTAGATCTTTGACAGTCGTTACAGTTAGTCAGCGGCTTGAAACTTGCGCTGCATGTACACCTGCGCACTTATCGATCTTATGACTGCATCAGCGAACGGAGTTCGCATAGCTGAATTTTGGACCAAATATATTAATGAATATTTGCCATCGACACGCAAAGATGATGAGCGGCTTGAAAACCTGACAATCAGTCTTACTAAGGAGTATCGTACTACTCAGTACTAGCTGGGTTGGGAAGTTCAGATAGGCAGTCGCTTTATGTAAAATACTGCTATTCAGCTGCATCCGGTTAAACATAGTTGGGGAATTGGCTAGGCAGACGATGATTTATTTGACCTGGACATGATATAAAACAAATTTACATAAACAGTAGTGACCCAATGGGGTTTTTTGCGTGTCAGCGTCAGCCAATGGGTTCAACATAAGCTATGCGAAAGTTTTCGACTAAGCAGATTAGTAGTGCTGCTATGCGGCGATTAACTAGGATCTGCTGTACGAATGCTTCACACAAAAAAAATGTCTAAACAAAGGTATATTTGAAATTTTTCAGAGTGTTGGTCTGGCGGAGCTGGAGGCAGGTTCGGTCGCGCCCGGCATGCGCTCCGTGCTCTGCGACCTAACGCTGTTGAGCTACCACCTGGTCATGTGTCACTTCATCGGCGCTCCTATAGACCTGCCAGTTTGCGAGAGGATTTTAGAAAAGGAGCTGAAGGTTGGCACCGCAATGCGTTTACATGTTTAATTATATTTACAGTACAGTCATGAGCACTAATATGTATACATTCAGCTACTTATTCGGTTCTACAATAACAAAATAGATCTTGTCTCAAAGTTGCAATCGTTATTCTAGGAAAAAAACGCTTTAGTATGATGCTAAATGTAGGTATACTTATCAGTGCTAGTGACTGTACATCGAGCTGGAGAAAGACTATCATTGGTATTTATGAAACATTCAACAACATTCTGCAACCTTCTTCTGAAACCAGTTGAGCCGAGTAAATGAATGACATGACAGAAGCATAGGAAAAAAAATTACCTATTTAAGTAGGTAAATTTTTTTTCCTAGTCTTCGTCTTGACGTGAACAAAGCCAGTGGACCAGATGGTATTCCAGCTATAGTTCTGAGGATCACACGCCTTTTCCGGCTGTCTGATTAGTGTCGCAATCATGGAAGCTTCCCAACATGCAGCCCGTGCCCAAAAAAGGTAGTCGTGCCGACCCTACAAACTACAGGCCCATCTCACATACTCTGCAAGTCCATGGATCGCGTCCTCAACAAGAGGCTCCTGGCGTACCTTGAAGCTAATGACCTCAGCGAACAACAGTAGGGCTTCCGCCAAAGTCAGTCCACTGGAGATATTGTAGCTTACGCCACTCACATCGCGGAGTGACGCCATCGAGAAATATGAGGAAGCGATTGCCGTCTCTCTTCACATCTCGAACGCCTTAGATAGGGTTTGGCATGATGGCCTTATGAACAAGCTTCCATCGTACGGCTTGCTCACTGGTTCCGTGAGTGAATATCGGATTCCATACAAGCAGCTGTTGATAATATAAGATAGGAAAGGACATCGGTAGAAAAGGTCAGTCAGGTCAGCTATTTACTATATAAACACTTATTCCTAAATTACAATTTTACAGGTGTATCCAGACAGTGTTTGGTTTCTAATGTTCAAAGGCCGCATCGAACTTTTGCGGGGACAGTTTGATACTGCCATCGCGACGTACAACCGTGCCGTCAACAGCCAGAAACAATGGCATCAGTTTCACCACGTCTGCTACTGGGAGATCATGTGGGTGAACAGGTGAGGAAACAAACAGCACTCCAAACCTTGGCCCATTTGACATAAGTTTCTTTTTTTACTACTTTGAAGCAGTTATTTAGATGTATGCCAATCACCGCATTTAGGGTAAAAGCGTCAAGTTCATTTAACCCCATTGAATGACTTTTTTTTATGAAATAGTTATTGAATGGGGTTACATGAACTTAGAGGATTGTATTAATGATTATAATTCTGTAACTACATACGTGTTACTTGCGCGACTCATTTTTCATCCACATACAATTTGAATTTCGCGGGCCACCTCGACTAGTTAATTTTAAATTATTTTTTAATTCATACAAACAATCATACATAAAATTACTTGGCTTTATGTTTACTACCGAATGAACGTGATTGGATATAAAATTTTGATGAAAGAGTCAGACCGTACCCGATCCACAAGTTACGAACCAAGTAAACTATTAAAAACCAAAACAGCCTTTGGCCTTTGCCAGGCCATGACCATGCTAAATCAACATACTGTACCATATTTGTTTGATTGATTACAGCTTAAAGATGGACTGGCGCGAATCAGCTTCGTACGCAACTAAACTGATGGAAGAGAGTTCATGGTCCAGGACTATCTACTCATACTCCCGTGCGGCAATGTTGTTGGAGCTCGATGACATCACGCCGTCGGAGAAACAGCAGTGCACCGATCTGATGAGGTGAGTGGATAAACTGCGTCTTAATTGTTCAAAAGTTTAATAAATAACAGCGTCGAAAACTAGACTAATAGACCCAAGTTTAGTAAATTTTAGTATCCGAGGCGAAGCTTCGACTTCAGCCATCGTTAAAACGCGCCGGAGTTTTGGCCGATGCTGAAGGTTTCTAGTAAGCGCCGAGTTGAACGAACTGTTAAGAATGTAGTGGGTCACTCACACATTTCGAAGTATTATTTTTGACAAGTTGCAAGGTAATTGTCACCATCGCGTGAAGTTGTTTATTTACAGTCACTATACATTTTTAATTTCAAAGTTTAAATATTTTCGATTTTAACCAATCTTGAACCGTATTTCTAAGGGTTATTTAAACCTTCGGCTTCGGCCGGAAGTTGTGGCGACAGCCGGTTAGTCGGCTTCGGCTAGAAATCGACCTTCGGTCAGACACTAGTAAGTTTATTGGTCGAAATGAAACAGCCGTGCAAGTTACTTAGTGCCACTTATGAAAAAATATTAACATAAGAATCGAATGATTAAGAAATTCACATTTAATTATCAAACCTAAAATTATGTATCGAGATTTTAACGATGCAGTACATGGGTACGATAATGTATATCTGATTATATGTTAGTAGTGTGTTAATGCGAACACCAAAATGCAGGAACGCGTCTTACTACAAGCAGCGCATCGCGGGCAAGTCGCTGCCGATGGAGAAGTTCGTGATCAAGCGCTGCGCGCGCTACCAGGTGCAGGGCCGCCGCCTGCTGCTGCCCACCATCGAGCTACTGTGTCTCTGGAACATGTTTCACATCCTAGCCAAGAACGACCGAGGCATACAGAACGTTCTTAAGGTAACTTGCCTTCTTAGGATGGACTCCTTTTTTATTTTTTTCTCCTTCTATTTATACAGGATGAAAGGGACACCGACGCACAAACCGATACAGTCAGCGCCAAAAAGATGTAAACACGGACAAGGAATGATTTCATTGTCTACAACCATTATTCCATAATTGTGTATTCAATGTGAAGCTACAAAACATAGTAAACAATTTATTTCGCCAAAACCTCCTACACAGACCGGATTCATAATCATATAAACATCCTATGGCCAAAACAAGGTACACAGACTGACAATGTCATACGACTTCAACGATTGACATGTCTAGAACTTCGTTTGATAGAAGAACAATTTCTGTCCTTTTCATTTGGAACATTCGCGTGTTATAAACAATGAACGAAACTAACTTTTGAACATAGCGTTACAATACCGCGCCGCACCAGCTCGATTGACTGATCAAGGAGCATTCGCTCGAACTGTAAACGTTCGTATGCGTAACATCTATTCAGTTGTATCGACATTGTCAGTCGTAATAATCGGTTTTCCGCACACACTGCTATACTGTTGGAAATAATGTTACCAATACCAGTTCACTGATGTAACGTACGCTCGCGCGTCGAATCTGAAACTGTTACACGTTAAAACGATCACATCTTTAGGTTAATGGGATAACCTAAAGATGTGATCGTTGTGATGACAATTAATAATATGTCACGCGTAAGAGTAAATAGATAGTTATGATACTGCATTTTCAATTAAATACTTATTTCTTTCAAGATTTGTTTACCTCGTTTTTGAACGATTGTTGTTTACATATTTGTAAGATTTGAGTACATTACCCTGTTTTGGACATAGAACGTTTATATTATAATGTATCCGGCTGATTTCGGCCTGTGTAGGAGTGTTTGGTGACATGAATTGTTTACAAAATATGTTTTGTAGCTTTACATTGTAGAAAAATTACGTTGACTAAGAAGCTTGACCTTTTTTTACAGCTCGCAAGGCACCGTCGACCGTATTTCATATTTATTTCAACTTGATACCAGCACGCGTTCTTGATAAATAGGGTCTTTATAGACAGACAATGAAGTGATCCTTTAAGGGTTCCGTTTTTTCCTTTTGAGATAGGGAACCGAATACCATATAGGCTGAAATGAATACCAAAAGGCGTTTTATTTTCATTCCCTAAAAGAAAATATAATAGATCAGCTAGAAAATTTACTAATTACGATTTCACAGTTTTTAAGTCTAATATACTTATTCCAAAATATGTGTTTAACAGCTGATAGAAGCAACGAGCGATCGCGTGGAGAGCGAGAGTCGTGCTTGGATGGGTGTGCACGAAGGAGACAACCGTGCGTTAGTGCGCTTTCTGAAGGGATGCTGTCTTGCCGCCATGAACCTGCCCCGTTTAGCAATCGACACCTTCGACTCTGTGCTGCAGTAAGTACTCAACATTACGCTTACGTTCCGCGAAGGGTTAGACAGTACAGATCTTTTAGTAGAGTTTTTTAGATTTATGTAAACGAAAGCTGGCACATTACTGCCAACCGGACACAAAGATTCCAGACAGCTATACTACGCGGTTTTTGGACCACACACAGACCTCTCTCAGCAGGCTTTGGTTTCGCGCTGTCATCATATCATGATAGAATGAATAGCGATAATTATCTTTGTCTTTAATCTACAGGGTGCGATTGAAGTCATAGGCATTATATTAAACTAAGGCACTACTCACGATACTAATTTCATTAGAGCTACTATTACGCAAATCAAAAATAAAGCAAGTATGGAAAACCTTAAAAATGTAGTAAGTCATATTCCAAAAGGCTTATTGCAAATTAACACAAAAATTAATCATAAAAATACTTCATAACGCCAATAAGTCTTGAAGTATCAAAATCTTAAAACGCAGTACAGCGCGGAACGAAAAGTAAACAAACACCAAATAATACTAATAACTAGTCATTGCGGCCGGCCAGCACGCGCGCGGCATTTCCTTACAAGTAGCAATAACAATGGGCTCAAAGGCATGCCTACAGCCCCGAACCCTCTCCGGGAAGCGGGTCATTTGATGATTTCCAATCCGAAAAAAAAAATAGGGGGTATATTTAATAGTATTAGTATTTGGCGATCCAAGGCTCGACTTTCATTGGCCGCCTGTTGCTGACGACCTAGTGGTTACATGATGGCCTCGCTCTAACGGACAGTAGGCAGGTCAGGCGTCATACCCATACTAAAATATTTAAACCCCCTTTCCAAATTAGTATTTTTATTTATTTACAGGCTAAAGAATGAAATAAAGGAAGATACATTCTTACTTCCGTACACTGTTGCTGAGATGGCGATGTGTCACTATCAGCTTGGCGATAAGGATCGCGCTCTGCAAATGCTGCAGGATGCCAGGTTGGTTTGAAGTATTTTATTTACAGTACTAAGTCGTTAGTATACCACACAGCTTTAAAAAGAAACTGACAAACACATAACAGTGACATGAAAGGCGCTCTCGAAAGCCTCTGAAGATACTTTTCTCCATTTACCGTTTTTCTTTTAAGCTAATTGTCTAAAATAAATAAAGAAAATAACTAGATTATGCTGTCACGACTACAATGTCACTGAACTCATTATTGTTTTACAGGAAAAAATATTCGGGATATTCTTTGGAGTCACGATTACATTTCCGCCTGCACTCAAAGCTAGAAATTGTCAAGAACGGCAGCCCCAGAGCGAGCCCAAGTCCACGTGGAAGCACCTCTTAAAGCGACAACAAAGGACTAACCACTTTGAGACATGGTACTAATAGTCTTGTATCATAATTTAAATGCTCTCTTTTATAAAACTTATGAGTCTCTTGAATCCGTCACTTATCCATTTTAACTATTATATCCGCGCTTAGGGATTTGCATTATAATCAAAATAAAACTTAAGTACAAAATAGATTTCTTGCGGATATGCAAGAAATTATTCATGATAAATATTTTAAAAAAAACCGTTTTCACTAACCTCAAGCTCATCTAACCAGTAGCGTAGCTAGGGGGGGGAGGGGGCGGCGGTAGCGGCCACTGTCACCCACTTAGGAGTGACACCCGACCGTGAACATCAGTAGTGCCACCTATAAAATTTCGTAAAACTTTGGTAGATTACATAACCGCCACTATAGTCCTTTCCATGTAGGAAGGTGCAGGTGACATTAGATGTACCGGTCCTTTTCAACCTTGAACATTACCTTGATTTATTACTTTTATTTTTTTATTTTAATTTTTGATTGATTTTTGAAGTGACACCTAGAATATCCGCACTGGGTGCCACCCATGCTAGCTACGCCACTGAATCTAAGTAGGTGCCCTTAGTTCGGTGTAGCGACAGCAGATATCTGAAAAACTCACTCTTTTTGTCACCATTCTATTCTCATTAGGTATCTCGTAACTTTCAAAATCTTCCTTTTTTCATTTTTGTATAGTTCTTTAGATTTAGTTAGGTGTCCCTCAATGTTTTTAGAAATCTGTTGATGTGCAACTTGCAAAGGCAGTCTGAGCAATTTTTGAGCATTACGCATCGGCCAATCGGTAGCGTGGTGAAATGTTTTTTATTATGTTAGATAAGTGACAGCTCAGTTTCTAGTTAGTGAAAACGGGAATTAGTTTATTGTTTAAATAAAATCTTTTTATATTTCTAATCATGTGCTTTTGAAATATATCGGAATATAATGTAATTTTACAATCATGTGTAGAGTGTATTTAAAAATAATTTAGGTTTTTATCTCTCAAATATTACTTGAGGAGCATTATAATTATGCAGGTTGTTTGGTAGAAGGATCGGCACACTCTTAGCGAGCCTATGCCTGAAGTTTAAACATAGTTAAAATATTCTTTTTAAATATCACTCGTCGTATCGTCTTCGTAACGTAAACATAAAATTGTAATGTACATCTTGCTACTATTATACACGCCAGAACAGCTGAACTGACTTGGATGAAATTAGGCACAGAGATAGTTTATAGTCTGGAATACCACATAGGCTTTTTATCCTGTAAGTACGATCTCGTGAGCAATCCTGAACTCCACGTGGGCGAAACCGCTGTCATAGGCTAGTTTATGTATAATTGATCCTAGACAAACAAATAACAGGCTCTCTCAAATAATGTGTCAATTCTTCTTCCAAACATCCGGTATTACCTGTGAGTGTAGTGGATAGCTACTTACATAACCATCGCCTCAAAGTACAACATTGTCACAATTATCTAGAAACTTCCAGCATATCACTAAACTCAACAACCACTTCCAAGTGATATGCCTCTTATTTTGTGTAATCTCTAACTATTTGTCACTGTTGATTTTTGTGTTATATTTAATCAAATGAATTGCTTTTGTAAAACTAGCTGAAATTACGCTGGGGGGTTACTATGACGTCCTTAAGCTGTTGTAATTCCAGTGTGGGAACGAGATGGCGCTAGACGACCTGTATAGCTCTGTCTTCGGACGTCATGGTAGGCCACCTGATCCTTGAGGAAATTCCCAAAATTCATTTCTGTTCGTGTTATTTGTTTTTAGTTACCTATAGTCACACTTATGTATAAATATAATAGAATTTTCAAATGTATAACTTATTAATGGTATATAAATATACATAAAAATAGTTAAATTTAAATCAATGTAAATGTATAATCGGTACGCTCGACGACCAGTCAAGCTATACAAAACCACTTTATGCGGAGCTCTCATTGAACGGAAAATCTAAACAAAGCGAGGCCATGTTATACTGGAAATGTATAGCTTAATGTGCCGCCGTGTGTACAAGAACTTGTGATGATAAAGGATCTGAATTTTTTTTTCTGTACTTTTGGTTGTAACTTAGTATCTACGAGTGTACAAAAAACTAGTATAAAAAAGGGTATATATATTTTTGGACATGATTATTCATTAGTGCGTCCATTACTTAATTTAGGTAGATTACAAATAGGCTGCGCTTCGGGATTTCTCAATTTACGATATTTGACCATTATTATGTTTTAGGGTATTGAAACTTTAAATGTCAATAAATTTAATTATATCATGGGGTAATTACTCCAGGTATAGAGAATGGGAGGTAACGATAATTAACTCGTTGGACTTACGAGTAGACAGAGAATATTTGTCGAAATTAAGATTCTATTTTATAGTGAATAGGCACTATATATGTATATTTTATATGGTAAAAGTATATTAACTCTTATCGATAGTCCACACATATATTCAGTGTATTTTTTTTTTTTCATAATTATGTATAGACGCCAGCACATCAAGGTATCTGAAACTGTCAAATTTTCAATTATAACTTAATAATATTATTATAATGCTTTAGCGATAAAGTTGAAAATCTATTAAAAAAAAACTGACAGTTTGTATAAGCTTGACGTGCTGGCGTCTGTACTAACACTTTTAGAATAATAAATACTTACAATATATTGAAATCTCGGTGTTGCTACATACTATTTTGGGTACAGAGGTTGTAATATATGGCAGTTATATTATCGTCCAGCCTTAGGTTTGTATAGGATACTAATTATTTTTATACTTATTTTACCCATAGTATATTGAAAGAAGAAAGAAAGAAAGAAAAAATATTTATTTCTCGCAGGGACATGACATGCATCATACAAAATGCATACTAGCCAAACTAGCCGTGCTATTGGATGTATATGTATATATAGCTATCAAGCTTGTTGTTTTGCGATGGTATGCTGCATACTAGCCGAATACAATTTGCAAAAAATACTCAAATAGTGGAACGAAGTTTATAGTGGTCGTATTTTCATGGAACTTTTTTATTAAGGAAAAAGGTATTTTTTTATAGAATTTATATTGTGGCGTAATAGTGTGACCTGTGTGCATACATTTTTTTTTTACTTTCTTCTCCACACCCAACAGCCGCTCGGATCGATCTTTAGGCTAAGCCGTGGTTGCCTAGGTTGGTCTGTGGATGGGTGACCACCCATTACATAACGAGTTTCCTCTGTGCCTAGAAAAACACGTTAAGCCGTTGGTCCCGGCTGTCATTTGTAGATCTTTCACATTCGTTACAGGTAGTCCGTGGTTCAAAAAGTCTGACAACCAGTCTTACCAAGGGTTATCGTATTACTTAATACTAACTGGGTTGTGGAGGTCAGATAGACAGTCGCTCCATGTAAAATAGCTGGAAGCCGACCCTAACATAGTTGGGAAAAGACTAGGCAGATGATGACCTCTAGGAACTCATTAAAAAAAGTCCCATGAAAAATCGACCGCTATAAACTTTGTTCCACCTTACTGTCTAATTGCACGTGGCACTATATACTCTTGATCGTCCCTTACGCTATAGAACTGCTCTAATTTCAGCATTATTAAAAAATAACGTTTTATGCATATCTTCGGAACAAATCCACAAGATAATATTCTAGCTATGTACTAAATTAGTAAAAAGTTCTAAGATGGAACAATACTAACTCTATGGTGAATGAGGTTCATTAAACATTTTATTTATTGTATTTTATTGCATAGCGATTCCCCGGTTAATAAATCATTAGACATAAAGTAGAGAAACTTAGAAGAAAGTAAACCAAATTATTGAATCAAACTTCCCAAACAAAACTATTCAAAATAAACATGAATGTAAAATAACAGGCTATGGGATAGATGCAAACTAGCACACAACAAAATCTTCCACACCTACGTTAGCACCGACTCACCAAGTAACGAGTGTTTTTATTTCTGTAAGCATTCTTTGTTTTATTTTGTTGAATTAATTAATAGGAGGTGATAGTAAATAAGTATTTCAATTAAAATATGTATATAGTGCTTATAATTTATTAATAGAAATAAATGTACAATTATATTATGTATATGATAAATGGTACTCGTTTATAACACGAGACTTTCTCTTAAAATCAATAAGAACTTGTTGGGCAATGTTAAAAATAATAAAATTTCCTACATTAACAAGAGATTTGAATATTTAGGCCTGCCTACCCGCCATTTTTTTGAAATTGCTGCCGTGCTTATTTCCTGTTCATATATTTCGTAAATATAAGCTATTAGAGCACACCGAGCTTCAAGCGCGCAGCAACACAAGCTCCCCGTCCGACAGCCGAAGCAGGACTAAAGCGGATAGGGGGAAGCGTGGCGGCTCTGATTAGAATGGGCGGAAGGCACGCTAATTTCCTTCATATTATTCAAACATTTCGAAAATGTAAAATGTAAGCGTTATAGAAAACATGTAGTTTTGTTATTATTCAAAATCTGATGATCTACCGTCAAGTATTTACGCCGTACTAAGGGTTTATTTTGTTTTTTAGACATTACTTTGGATTTTTTTCTATCGAGGAAACTAAAAGTAATTGTGTTTCTAAAGTGTACGATGTATAGAGTGAATTCTTAAATATCTTACTTATTAATTGCATAACTAAAGGATAAGTACCTAATAACGATGCAGCAAGGGATCAAGCGAATGCAATTGTTTTGGAATTACGTATCGTTTCCTCGGTGCGCTCTTAAAGTTAGAAATAGTTAGAATCTCTTCACTAACGGCGCCACCATATTTCAGAAACGTGTCGCTTTAGAAAATGTCTCATAAAATACTCTTTTGTATTGATGCCAGTGATTGATTAATTAAGACCTTTTGCTTCGCTGTTATTATGAAAATTAAAAGAAAAACGGTAGGTTGTTAGGCAAGCCTACTAAATTATTCTAGCCCCTTTATGAAACGTTCATGTACAAATCAGAGACCTACTTAAGTAGGCTGTGGCGTGAACTTAGACCACCGCCTTGCAAGGCTTTTAACGAAATAATTCACACGTAAACCTTACAGTACAAAAAGCATTTACCACAAATAACGAAATCAGCTGACATAATTAAGCTGTACATGGAGATCAAGTAAGAATTTAAAATTCTAAATCAAATCCACTGGCCTAAAACCTTATTTAGTTTTGATTAGGTACTATTGAAGTGTCATACATGCTCTTTTTTTTACTTTTTATTAATTTATAAAACTTAATGTTATGATAACCACTTTTTAAACATAACTTTAAATCATTGAATATCACTGCTGATTTGATGTTTTGCGGCTAATATTATGTTCTCTTGTTTAAAGATATGGTTAAAACGTAAACACGTGGTCAACTACTGGTTATATCTGTACTGTAAGGAAGTTAGGAAGCTGAGGACTTTATTGGTTAAACCTGTATGCTCACATGCTAAAGAGTATTAACGTATTCTGAGCATGCAGGCCTACCAATAAACTAATAGTACATTTTGATAGAAAGCGGAGAAACTTTGTTATTGCATTCGAGGTAGAATTAACACCCGAGCTGCAGGCGAGGGTGTTATGGAGTCGAGAACTGGAGTAACAAATCCCTACGTGTATCAAATGACGTTTTTCAATACACTTTCGAAGAAATAAAATATTAGAACGGAAAGTATTTTTCACAGGAATTATTAGGAAACTATGATTTAATTTGCTTTTTTCCGCGCTTTGCTTTCGCCAGGTTGAAGAAGAAGCAAATGTATGATGCCGCTAAACAGCCTAATATAAAAAATAGAAAAATCTAATATCATTGAGTGTAGAACACAAATAAATGTTAAATTGTTCATAAAAGTAAATAATTGTTTTAATAATGCTGTTTATCTATGATATTCTATTTATAAACACAATTTAAATACTCAATAAATATTTACGCCGCAAAGACACATATATCTTTGCCGAGATTTAAAAAAAAACAAATACCGCCGTCTATAGTTATTTAACCCATTTGGACTAGGTTTACGTACAGATAACTGTGGCAATTTTTATTTCTAAAAATATTAAAAATCACGCGTGTTACATTAGTACAAATACATTGCATGTTGAACCTAATCGTAGTGCGATAAAAACCAGTTTTCGAGAAAGTGTATTGAAAATACTATTTTTTTTTTTTTTTTTTCATATAACAATAGTTTAAATTATGTAGTAGGTACATTAATTAATTACAACTAAAAATAATAAATTATGAATATCAACAATAAAATTCACAAAAAAAAAAACTAACATATTAAGATAAATATTATGTCAATAGAACGTAAATCGTTATAATATAAATGATTGTAAATACTATCAAGTCAAATTATTATAAATCTATTCGTACAGCTATCAACAAACGTTGATAACCAATAATCATGTTTAATAACGGAAGAGGTGTACTTTATTTATCTAACATAAATAATTATAAGCGTGTATAACTTTCGTTAGTGATCGTACCTTGCAGTGACTTACTGTGATTGCATCATCTCTTTATTTTATTTATTCTATTATTGTACAAGATTTATATTTTTTTAATATCGTGGATTTATGAATCATCATTTTCCTGTAACACGTAAAAAATCTTCAAAACGATTGCCAATCTTCTGTCGGAAAATTACAAATTGAAATGTATATTATAACAAAATGTTGATATTTATGGATTGAATGGAAATAAAGATTTTTATTTTATCTGTGGTTTTTAACCCTCTTCCGATTAGGGTATCCTCAGTAATTTTTCTTTTCCTAATATACAAACATGGACTAGCACATTAGCCACTTTCCCATGGGAAACCCATAGGGTTAGGCAGATACCTAATCCAACCTTACCTTACCCACAGACTTACTTCTTTTGCTTCTTCGCGTTGACTCGTCGGCATCGAAAAAACGTCTAGAACCTATCAGGTTAGAATTATCTTCTATCTATTATATTATTATTATTGTATAAAATGGTAAACTGACTGACTGACTGGGTGTTATATGAACACACAGCCCAAACCGCAGGTCCTAGAAACATGAAACTTGGAGGGTGTGTTCTTTGTGAACAGTGAGTATCCACTAAGAAATCATTTTTGGGAATTCCACCCCTAAAGGCGTAAAATAGGGGATGGATGTTTATATGAAAGTCCGTCAGTTTTGAAGTTAGGATCTTCAAATTATGAGTTTAGGCTGACGATTAAAAATTAATTTATACGTGTCTCAGCGTTTTTTATCATTCTACCCCCGAAGGGTTAAAAAGGGAAATGAAGAAGGTAAGTAACTATGTTTGTTCGGTACGTTCGAACGTACGTATTTTTCGACATCCACGCGGGCGAAGCCGCGGGCAAAAGCTAGTATGACATAAAATTTAATTCTAATCTGTAGGTTCTAGACCAGCCCGTCCAACATACGGCCCCTAGGCCACCTAGTGGCCCGCACAGATCTTTCGTCTGGCCCGCGAACTATTCAAAACTTTATAAGACATAAATAAATATAGTGTGAACATTGTTTAAAAAATATCCCTAAGTCAGTTAATCCCGCGCCATATTTAGCTACCCGCCCTACCGCACCTACCCGCGATTTCAGACCGCCGCGCCGCATCATCGCTGTCTAGTCCGGCGAAGCTTGTTTTATTTAAATTTAGAGGTCACTTTGAATTTCTTTTGACCCGCTTTGGTTACAAAAATACTAAACTTGGGTAGTGGGCAATACAATACCCCTTGCTAAGACTGGTTGACAGACTTTTTGGGCCACTGACTACCTAACGACTTTCAAAGATCTACAAACGACACCCGGGACCAACGGCTTAACGTGTTTTCAGAGGCACGGAGGAGACTGTATGTAATAGGTGGTCACCAAAGCACGGCTTTACCTAAATAAAAATAGGTAAGATCTATTAAAATAAAACAAAATAGCGTTATACACATGACATGAACTTACATCTAATGTTGCGGTACATTTTGAGAAAAACCCCTGTGACAGAAGATGGCTAGCCTAGAACTAAAGTGGTCTATGTAACATTTATGGCAAAATCTATCTATGAGCATTTTTGTACTTAAAAACAATAAATGAATCCGAGCTCACTAAAATTACATATGGATAACCAAGTTATGCATTTAACTATCGTATAAATGTTTAACAGCAACTTAACATACATTCATAAGTACATAGTGACTTCAAACGTGTTTCGTTTGATAACAGAAAATGTTTATTTTGTATCATAGACCACTTTAGTTCCAGGTTAGCCAGATTAGATCTAGATTACCTACGATTTTCACTAATTAAAAGAGATGTCATGATGCCATGTCAGTGTCATGCCCGCTAGTTGAAAGATAGGCCGCTAGATGGCGTTAGTTGGCAGCACTTGGATTTTTGTTAAGTATTTTGTAAGTTATCCATTTTTTTATTCTATCTGTTTCTGTTTTCTATATATTATAAGATTAAAGGTTATTGCCTCAATTATTATAAATCTTATTTTTTTTTTATTATAAATCCATGTTTTTTAGATAGCGTCAAGCCAAAAATATAAATAAAGCAAACAAACAAAATTTTAATTTTGTAATCTTTATGGCCGATGACCTGGTGAAGGTTGCAGGGATCCGCTGGATGCGAGTCGCACGGGACCGGTCAATGTGGCGACACTTGGGGGAGGCCTATGTCCAGCAGTGGACGTCATTCGGCTGAAATGATGATGATATTGTGATGATGAATCTTTATGAATTCGAAATATTGTACGGTGGTAGGTATGTCCTTCGTGTGCGATGTCGACAACCTCGCATGCCAAGTCAAGTCAATCAGTTATTTACCTAAATTTCAGGTCTCTGCAACGCTTAGTTTTAAAGGTGTCCGTGGCCACGCGGTACTCCACGTTTCAATGGCGCGGCCACGTTCAAACCCTTATAACTTTTTTAGTGTCCGACCGAAACATGTTTTTTTGCCGAAACCGAAGGTTCGGTTTTGATTACAGTTTCGGCCGAAACCGAAACCGAAACTTCGGTCGGACGCTTAAACTTTTTAAAACCATAACTTTGACAAATTTATGGTTTTGGGAATCAACTTTTACAAATTTTTACAAAATTTTGGCAGTTTTTTTTTTAATAATTAATATAATTTTTATCGCCGTGGTCGCGCCATCGAAGCGCACACCATATGTGAACCGTGCCGTCCTTCACAATAAATCTCCAGTAGTTATTCTTATACGTCATCATAATTACATCCCATAATTTCACAGACAAAACCATCGTTTCTCCCCGACAGAAGAGGTCCCCGGAACGTAGCCAAGCCACGGACGCTCATAGGTTTACAACGGGCTCATGCAGGGCCCGGTGAAAGCGACCGTGAAGCTCCTTACTAAGCCATACCTCCCTGCGGTCGTTAATGTCAAGCACTACATGTTTGCGCCAGTTCTCTTTATCCGAGGAGAGACGGATGAGAATCTTGTCTATTGCGACCAATGATTTCTAAACTATAGTTTGCCCGCGCTCTGTAGTGGCAACATGAATGCAACTTGCAAGGTAAATTCCGGACCTCCATT
Organism: Noctua janthe; assembly: GCA_910589295.1. NCBI lineage: Eukaryota > Metazoa > Arthropoda > Insecta > Lepidoptera > Noctuidae > Noctua > Noctua janthe. The sequence continues at coordinate 14,554,568 of OU342552.1, forward strand.
TAGTCGCGTACCAACCAGTGCCGCGCCTGTAAGTGACATTAAAATAACTTGTGTGAATAACTTCCCCAAAACCTACTTAACAAAAAAATGCCGTCCTGTGTTTTTAGGAAATGTAAAAACTATATTGCAACTGTGAAATATAAAAAGTATCATTTCATGCGTAAGTATCACGAAAAATGTTGTTTTTTCGATGCCTTGTAAGGCGGCTGGCGCCTGAGGTAAGTCACGTGCCATAAGCGCTCGGCCAGTGAGCATGCACCACAGAATGGCAACGTAATTAAAGAAATAATTATATTTATCTCTCTCTAACAACCGGAATTCCGTAGAAGATATTTCATTTTCTTTACCTGTATGCGTCTAAGTAGCTATCTAGCTACTGATAGTAGGTATTTACGCTGTTTTCGAGCGCCGTGATGTTCATGCTTGACGCGTCTATTTATATTACGTCATTGTTTGCGATCACATCTCGATGCATCCACACGTCGGAATGCATGGGCAAATGAGGTAAGCGTGGTCTAAGTACGGGTGTCATGAACCAATATTTTCGAATCGCACCCTCCACAGCCTGCGACGGAGCGGCGGCGTGGCTATAACATGGCTACTCTGCATTTCAGTCCGCAAGCTAAAAGACGGTATCAGGCAGCATATGACTAAGCTGGATGACTCGCATCTGATCCGACAGTCTGCGCCGACAGCTGGCTCAAGTACCTGGAACTGAGAGAGTATCCGAACACGTTACGCGGTCGGTTTGTTTCCCCCTCTGTAGCCTCATGGTGTGCACGCATGACCTTTTCGTAGATGGTTTGCGTGCATCGCATGCACTGCCCACTCCCACCGGAGCTGGGACCCTACCAAAAACCGGTGGGCGTCCAGGTCCTAAACCGTACGGCGACCGGCGTCCTCGACGAACGGATGGTGGCGTCGTAGGCAAAGAGAAGTACTCGTCGCTCGAGCTCTACGCAACTGCCACGTCATTATTATTATTAATATGTTCATTTTTGGCCCTGTGATTAAAATTTCTACTTAGATATAGGATAAATATAAATGTACAGTGGCCTCCAAAAGATAGTTGTCTTCGTCGCATTATGATCTACCATCATAGTTTTGATGGGTCGGACCGTTCACTATAGTTTTGTTGATCCAACAACTAACTATGATAAGGGATTACCTAAATTTTTATTTTTTAAATTTGAGTACCCATTTTTAGTAGTTTTTATTTTTGCCGACAAACAAGCATTCTGTGCATCAAACTAAGTAACTCGACGCAAAAATTATTCATAAACGACAATTTTTTGGGGTGAAAATCATGGTTTACGGTAGGACTAGTGCATGCAAAACCGGTACCGGTTCAGTGGTAAGAACCAGGCTTTACTATGGAACCTGAAACGGTTCTACATTTCCTAGGTAGGACTAAACATTGTGCTGAAGATTGATCCATTGAATAGTTCAGGAGTCAAGAAGGTATTTGAAGAACACATTGTTTAGACTTGTGAAAAAGTTGGTACTTTGACCTCAAATACCTACGTAACTACTAGGTTCCCAGGTATGATCCAGAACAAAAACCAATATCGCACTGATGAGGAGAACAAGTGCAAGGACAAACGGTTAATTTTAACCGTGTAGGTATTGAACTTTTGTTGGAAACAGCTGTTTTTTTTTAAATTACTTACGATAAATTTCTACATGGGGTGTTCAGAATGATATACTGAATACGTGATAACCGTTTGAGCGTCGGTGTTCCTTCCACCCTGTATACTGACAATTTATGATTTCTTTCAAAAATTTATCATTATATTATTTATTTATTTTCTCGACAACGCGAGGAGGCTCGAGAAATTCTTGTCGGGAATTCCCGAGACTCGAATAAAATAAGTCAAGAAAAGAGAAACCCAAATCCTAACTTCCTAAGCAATGCATGTTGTTCAATAGATAAAGAATGATAAAAATACTACAATAACTACTACTACAACTACTTTGTTTCTCTAATTTAAATACAATGTTTAGATTATTAAAACTTCATGAATGGATCTCCATTCTGGTTAAATAAAAAAGGCATGGCCGTCGCGTTAAAAAGCTAAAGGATTTTAGTTCGATTTTTAGATTGGCGTCAGTCAGATTTATTCAATACAATTGAAGACAAAAGAAAACCGACTGGCTGGTGGTGTTGGACGTGACTGTCGTAGTTTTGCGACTTTGTGATAGGACTCGTAAATATATTCCCTGAATTACTTATATACTACTAAAATGAGTGAGCCAATGAAGTCTGTCTCCGCCATGAACAAATTGTACATAGGCAACTTGCCCATAGAAGCCGATGAAGCAGCAGTGAGACAGCTATTTGCTGAACAGAACCTGACTGTTGCTGATATCTCTGTAAAGAGAGGTGGTTATGCTTTTGTCGATTTTCCTGATCAATCAGCTGCAGATCGGGCCATAGACAAACTGCATGGTAAGTAAAATATATCTATATAAACAAAACATTGCGCATAGATTAGTAAGAATTATATTTGCTTTTACCAAGACACGATGTTATAGTTATAGTGAGTCAAATATCTTATTATAATCGTACTCAGACCAACAAAAAAAGGACAAGAAACCTTTTTTTTTGTTAGTCTGAGTAATCGTAGATATCAAAAACCTGCCAAGAAAGTTAGTAAATAGTCGGGGGATGAAGTCATTTTTTGAGAGCTTGCAACACTCCACTCCAAATTCACAGTGTCCATTAGATTTAAACAATTAATTTCCATAGGTTAATATTTGGCACAAGTTGTGCCGCATAGTAGCACCATAGGTGTAGGTACGCATCGATTCTTAGGGAAGGCCTATGTCAGCATATTATTGTGCCCTTTTTTTTTTTTTTTTTTTTTTTTTTTATTAAGCGGTGAAAAATGCCTAACGCATACCTCACCGTCCGGGGAGACGATTTGGTTATGTGGGGCTTGCACCCACTAAAAAACACCGCCGTGAGCCTACTCTCGCCTTGACGAATGGGCCGCGAGAACTGCTACGCATGACGTTCGCGGCCCATCCAGCGCAACCCGCCTCCGTGCACCAAACTCCTTTGGCGATGTCCAGGCTCAACTGAGACATCGCCACCACTCGTGAGGGCCGTTCGATGCGACGACGATAGACTCCCCGATCTATCGCCCGCTGGCACCTCCTAGGGCGGCATTAAATCGCCATGGCGCCTCCTCCGCCGCCCTAACCTAACCTAACCTAACTTTGACAAAGAGAGTTCATACGAAATTAGGCCTCCCTCCGCTTCACAAGGATGTTACTTACTCCATCTTAAATATGCCTGCCTGTCTACCTTCTTTTAATAGATTTATTTTGTCATTTCAGGTTATTCGTATTGTGGCCTGCCACTGATTGTTGAACCATCGGTTGCAAACAAGAAAATGTAAGTAAATGACTAGCAACCAACATTATACCTACCTACTTTTACATCAGGCCGGTGGAACCGACAGGGACGAAATCTCTAATGATCTTTCCCCTGTAACTTCCCAGAAATGTCTGTCTACCTTGGTGTGCGTGGTTTTGGATTACAGTCCATTGTTCACACTGAAACAATGGAACAAGAATACGAGGCAAATTGACAAGAATTGACCACATGTTTTCCGGTTTTTGATTTGTCTAGGATTAAGATTTCAGGATCAACTAACTTGTCAACAATTACGAAGTTCTTTAACATTTTTCTTTATTCTTAATACTATTATAATATTATTGGATTGTCAGAATTGATTATTCTTACCTAATATTTCTTTCAGAGTCAACGTACCTAATCTTCAAAGCGCAAGTACCACTCAGCTGAAGGAGGGCAATAATGACTCTCTCCCAGGAGGTTGGAGGTAAGTGAGATTTTATGTATCCTGAAACCTGTTAAAATTAAGTTGGTGCAATTTCTATTGAATAATAACCGAGGGGTAGCTCGGGGTCGGGATACCGGTTTGCGAGAAGCGAGTAAACTACTGGGCGTACGTTAGGTACCAGTATTTATTGTGATTACGTAAGAGTTTCAGAAACCGTATTTATTTAAATACATTAATTTAACGACAGTTATGGTTTGAATTTGAATGATTTACTAATTGATTTTAACGTTGGAACCATTTTTACAGTAATAACAAAATCCACAGTAACTACTAGTTTCTGATTTGCGTACCTATTTGAACAGAGGATTCGTCAAGCTTTACTTCATGTTGCTGGCACGACTGTTCGTTATATTTTGTTGACACAAAACTTCGCCAACTCCGCGGGAGTTATCGGTGGCAGTGCAAAGGTCACTGCATGTTTTGGGGCCCAAATGGCATGTAACATAGAGGCACTGCTCCACAAACTCTAATTAAGAATTCCTTCAATGTAATATAGCACTCGAAATTAAAAAGTTAAGTAGAAGTTTTAAACTTCGATTCAGAAACCGGCAACGAGTCTTATAAATCAATCGATCTGATAGCTAATGAGCTCGTCAATTAATTGTTTGGTGGTAGACTTTAACGCCGTGAGTGATAGATAGCTTTCTAAACCTCATTAGTGTGCTTTTACTGTCTTTCGGCTTTTGACGCGTCAATAGGGTTTTTCCACTCTACGTCACTTTATCCAAAGCCTATTTCAGCCAATAACTAAACTTTCGTTTATTTGTAATTGTTATTAGTGTGAATTCTCATTATAAGAAATGCTCTTCAACACAACACTACGAACCCTAGCGCGATTATTGAGACATTCAAATTCGAAATAATATAATTTTCATTACACTTTCTCGAAAACTTCTTATCGCACTACGATTAGGTTCAACATGCAATGTATTTCAAACGCGTTGATTTTTAATATTTTTCCGCACACATGGGAAAATAAAAAAATCCGCAGATAGTGGAAAGATGTTTTTTTTTTAAATCTCCACAAAGAGATGTCTTTACAGCGTAAATATTTTTTAAGTATTTAAATTGTTTATACCTAAACAGAATATCAAAGATAAACATGATTGTTTAAAACAAATATTTACTTTTATGAACAAATTAACGTTTATTTGTGTTCTAAATTCAATAATATTTGAATTTTCTGTTTTTCACATTAGGCCGTTTAGCGGCATCATACCTTTGCTTCTTCTTCAACCTGACGAACGCAAAGCGCGGAAAAAAGCTAAATAAATCGTAGTTTCCTAACAATTCCTGACAAAAATACTTTGTTCTAATAATTTATTTCTTCGAAAAACCTCGATTGATACGCGTGGGGATTTGTTACTGCAGTTCTCAGCTTCATAACAACCTCACCTGCGGCTCGGTTGTGTGAATTCCGCCTCGGATGCAATAACATTTTCCAAACTTATATCAAAATGGACTATTACTTATATCAAAAAACATATTGTCTGCAATAAGCGCCCAGTAGATTCTTTACCTACCTACCTGTCTTGCCAGGGTTGTCTGATTTAAATCGGTTTCAGTTTAATCACTATTTCGACCAAATAGTTGTTTTTTTGACGCACAAATCAAGTCTAAAAAGGGCAGGTTTTAAAATTTAATGGTGAATGGATAATTTTCCAAGTGTGAAACTCACGATGTAGGTAAATATGTATGGTCTGTTCCAAAAGTACCCGATGAAACTGTAAACAAACCCTATTCAGGTTAAATTCTCACGTCGTAACTCGTAAAAGAGATTAGTGACACATTTAGAAGGTTTCAACTTCATATCTCACCAATTATTCCAACTGTGTATGTTTTAACGTTATTTTATTGTAACTCTAAAGTCGTCGAGCTTCTCTTAAGTAATTAGAATTTCGAGCTTAAGTATCCAAATAATCAAATCGGCACTCAATTATAAATTGCACCACTAACTGCCCCACTAAAGAATTTGGAAGTCATGAAGAGAGGCCTTTGGCCAGCAGTGGGATGACACAGGCTAAGAGTATCAGTATCAGTACTAACTGCCATCCACTTTTACGTTTCTTGATCTATTTGTTTACCTTTGTCGAAAATAATGAAATACCATACCATTTGATGACATGTACGTTCCAAAGCATTTACCAACTTGTAGCACTCCTGGTTAGGAGTTATTTTTAACACGCACTTATTAGCTTACCTATAACTAACTCACTATGTAGAAATGTTAGGAGTTAAATTTGACCCACCTCCCGGTTTTCGATTGAGCTGAAATGTTGAGCGGATTTTTTTTAACTAAGATATATTCGATGGCCATTCGGTGACAGCCTTAGTCCACCTGTTATGACTGCGCCTTGCTAGGTGTCCTGCCCAACTCAATTTGTGTTCCGTAACGCGATTTCCAATAGGCAAAAGACATAGGCTGTCACCGAATGGCGTCCAAGAACTGGCAAAAGGAACGTGGGTCGTCCGGCGGCGAGATGGGCAGACGACATAGTTGCCATAGGGGGAAAACCTGGATGAAGCTGGCACAGGACCGGGGAGATTGGCACAAGAAAAGAGAGGCCAATACCCAGCATATTGGGTGAGTTCGGGCTGTGGATGATGATGAAGATATATTATTTAAGAATAAATTTATTAAGGCACGTTTTCTTAATCTAACTAAGTGCTACGAATAATCGTAAAAAGTTATATTTTAACATAGAAAACAGAGGTCCACAAACTTGGCTGCGCCTGTATTTTGGTAGCCGGAAACAAAACACATCGTTGATGTGGTAGTTAATAAAGCATTTTGGTAATCGTGGACTAAGTTTTTACAAAAAATAAAATATTACAAAAATAACAATTATTATTCCAACGTTAAATAATGTCGTGAGAATGTGAGCGCGTTTGCGTGTGTGTGCAGATGTGTGTTATTTGCAGTTATTTTATATTTTATAGCTTAATTAACTAAAATTTATTCTGTCTCTTCATATGATAGCTTGGCAAACCATTTTATTATAGTTTTCTTGCATGAAAAGTTGTTCATGTCTATAATGCCGCAGCTTTTGCTGATTCTATTATAACATGGATGTGAAAGTAAATCGGGCATCGTGTGGCTATTATAAGTACTGGTTATTTGCTTTGGAAAGGAGAATGTTCAGGACGCGTTTAGTGACAGGTTTTTTATAATCGGATCTATTTATTTTTTATGGTTTTATGAACATGTAATGCTGCGTTTAAGATAAATAATTGTTGCACTCTTCAGCGAACTCCTAAGGAATTGACATCTGTTGTGGTAGCGGAAAGGTTTTCTTAAAGCTACTTTGATAACGGCTCTTTGAGCTGTTTCTACTTCTATAAAAGTGCCTGTCCCGGCTGCACTACAAACAGAAATCCTTTTATATTATGATACTGTATAAAGGGTGTAAATACCGAAAGGCACTTGTTCTCCCCGTCTTTGCGATATTTTTTTTGTTCTAGACCATACCTGGGAACCTTCTAGTTACGGAGATATTGGGGGTCAAAGTTCCAACTTTTTTACAAGTTTTTTTTTTAATACATGTTTTTAATGTAAGATTTTTACTTTTTCACACCTCCACGGCCCCCGTACTATTCAATCCATCCATCAGCACAATGCTTTGAGTGCTTTGCGTCAAACGTGATTTTTCACCCCAAAAAAAAGGTCGATTCCCAGCAATAATTTTTGCGTAAAGTTACTGAGTTTGATGTACAGAACGCTTGGTTGACGGCTTTGTGAAGGGTCTGTTTATACCCTGTAGGTACAGGATGTTTCGTTTACGCTACAACTGTTCTTCACAGTAACTGATCACGAACACTATTATTCCCTTGCTTCTTTCTGGGGTATAATTTTGTAATTTTATATTCTACGACATTTTGATTGTATTTTTAGCACGCAACAAATGGCACAAAAAACAATTAGGTACTATAAATACCTGTCATTACCACTTTCAGACAAATAAACACATTGAGCTAAGTATGGATAATAATAACTAGGTAGTATACTTTGTTGGGGGAAGCCAGATGTTGCTTATTTTATTGACAGCACTTTAGCGAACCAGTTATTACCTTAGCAGCGAGTTTAGTTTGTTTTGGTAGCATGCGCGTATTGCGCCTGCATTCCATATAGGCAATTAGGCACTGCTCACCTCAGAAGATCTAATTAAACTATCTTAAACTATTACTACATAAATAAAATACGCACATCAAAAGTGTCTAAGGATCAAGTTTAACATGAAACTAGACAAAAGAGTCAAAAAACATATACCAAAATGTTAAATCCCTATTCCACATACTTAACAAGTTACACGAAATAGAAAAACTATTTTTTTCAATATATCACCTTAACTGGAACATCGACCAGTGCCGCTGTTATTATTTAGCCACGAGCTCCTTCTCAATAGTGAGCAACGACAGCAACTATTCCATACAGATACAGCTATGTTATAGTTTTGATTAACACTTTCCGTGTCGATTCCATCCCCTGGCAAAAACCATCGGAGCCTCTTTTGACTACGTTATTAAACACATGAAAATTTGTTAAAGATACAATGAAAAACAGTCCAGCGCTTAAAAATGAAAAATAACGTAAGAAATTTCTACCTATAAGTTTAATTCATTCTTAATTCATAAACCGATTGTTACGTCTGCTAGAAATAGGCTACCGTCCATCGAACGAAGTTTTGCGTCGCCTACACTATATTTATTTCCTAATGCCAGGGCCGTCTTTTCCCTAACCAGGGCCTCACAATCCATTGGGGCCCCTAGTTGCACAATGGAGCGCCCCCTTGCGTGGCCACCAGTGTTGTAACTAGAGACTGGCCGCAGGGACGCTGTAAGTAAAAGGGGGGTTGGGCTCAAATTAGGCCGAATACTTTATGGAAAAACTAATAACCAACCTTCCCAAAAATCAAATGTAAACAACTAGAACCTGGTGCGCAAAAATAATACCACAGAATTGGTTTGTTATTCGGTTTTATGGAACCTCATTTTAGAAATGATCAACTTGTTGCGTTTTACTTGGCGCTTGCTCTTACATCCCAGATTCATGAATAGTCAAAAGCGGGATGCTACAGTTTACGAGTTCACTTGCCTCACCCTCGCTTATATACGAGGGCGGGTCAATAAGTCCGTGACTTTTGGAATAAAACACAGATTTTTTGATAAAAAAATAATTTTATTTTTCAACGTAGTCTCCCTTGAGCTCTATACACTTTGTCCAACGCTTCTCCAATTTTTTTATCCCTTCCAAAAAAAATGATTTGTCGAGGTCCTCAAAATAGGCCTTTGTTTGCGAGATGACTTCATCATTGGAGTCAAATCTTTTTCCACCAAGCCATTTCTTCAGGTTTGGGAACAAGAAGTAGTCGCTCGGAGCCAAATCTGGAGAATAGGGCGGATGAGGGAGCAATTCATAGCCCAATTCATGGATTTTTGCCATGGCAACTGCACATGTGTGCACCCTTGCATTGTCTTGGTGGAAAAGAACTTTTTTCTTGGCCAAATGAGGTCGGTTTTTTTTCAAATCGTCATTGAATCGGTCCAATAAGTTGGCATAATATTCCCCATTGATTGTTCTTCCCTTTTGAAGGTAGTCAATGTGGATTATCCCGCGTGCATCCCAAAAAACAGTCGCCATAACTTTATTGGCTGACAAACCCACCTTGGCCTTCTTTGGCGCCGATTCACCCTTAGAAACCCACTGTTTTGACTGTTGTTTGGTTTCTGGTGTGTTGTGATGGATCCATGTTTCGTCCACGGTTACAAAACGGCGCAAAAACTCCTCCATATTGCGATTAAACAACGCCAAAGCTTCCTGTGAAGTTGTTACACGATTGCGTTTGTGGTCGACTGTGAGCAAACGCGGCACCCATCTTGCGGAAAGCTTTCTCATGCCCAAGTGATCATTCAAAATTGAAACCACTGAGCCATGCGAGATCCCTACGGCTTCCACAATCTCTCGCACTTTCAATCTTCGGTCGGTCAACACCATTTCGTGAATTTTTTCGATTGTTTCGGGTGTAGAGACCTCAACTGGGCGTCCAGGACGTTCGGCATCTTCAGTGCTTGTACGGCCACAACGAAATTCAGTAAACCACTTTTTTACCATTGAAATCGATGGTGCAGAGTCCCCATAGTATTTATCAAGCTTAGCCTTGGTCTCGGTAATGTTTTTTTTTCGCAAGAAATAATGCTTAATAAGCACACGAAATTCACTTTTTTCCATTTTCTCCTCAAATTAGTGAGTAGTCTGATAAAAATAGCTGTCAAACACAAACTAACTGACGCAGCAAGTTTAAATTTTGACAGGAGTCAACTGACAGATGCCTGTTGACAGGAGCAGTGTTGCTGTTTCAGTTAAGAGGTCAGAAATTCAAAAAGTCACGGACTTATTGACCCGCCCTCGTATATCTACTAACCTTCATCCTAAACGCTCTTGATTTGCTACCTCTCCCTCATAATTCGTTTGTTACATCTGTTTCTGTATGAATGGTCAAAAGATCTTTCAGAGGTGGGTGCGGCCACATTCATCCCAAGTACCCGCGGGCCTTCTGTGGGTTAAGGACGGCCCTGGCGCCCTGCCCAACCCATAGACAATTCATAAGCATGGGAGCTAGGCATGTGTTGTTACTTACTTGTGTGTATTTAACCAGCTGCAACAATCCTCGATTTAGAACTGTTCGATAACTGATCGGTTGCGAGTATTGCGACTCATATATGCCCGGTAGGTAGTTAGATGGATTTCGTGTCGCGGTGTCTACTTTCGCACTATGATCACATTTTTGTACTTCGAAATAATCGGTAGCACAATGCCAACATTTAGAAACCAATCGCATGATGCCTACTTTTTGTTCTTCTCACAGTTACATCCAGTTGGCCAACTTTATAAAAGAGTCACCTAAAGATAGCATACATAATGTCTTATTTTAGTACAGTCATATCAAAATATTCCTTATTAAATTTCTTTCTGGGTGGTTTCACTAACATACCTACAGTATGGGGTTCTGTCAAAAGTCCAGGGGTTATACAAGGTGAATTTTCAAGTGGACGTGTAAGGCCAAACTCGAAACTATGAGGAAAACGAAAAATAGTTTAATTTTAAAAAAGTTGTGAGATTTCGGATCACACGTTATATATCCAAAATGAGATATTCAAGTATTTCTAGTCCGCCTCTAAATAAGAATCCCTTCTCTCTTCTTCAACTTCTGACCGCCCAATGGAAAGTAGTGGTCTCTTCCAATTTTCCAAATCTCTCCACTTTTTACAGTTTTGTGTCTACAAAATGAATATTACATTTGTTTTTGCTTGTCCATAACTAATTTTCTAACTAATCCAAAAATTCTTGGGACCACCCACCTAGGTTAAGTCAAGTTTCTTTCTAACCATTGAAACAGAAATTGAAGTTATGTTAGTACTTTGTCGAATAATGCAGAAAAGCTAACAGTAATGTGAATCAATATAATGCAAGAGCTAGCGTAGCGAGTTCGAAAATATTGAAACCTGTCATCAGATTTAGGTTGTTTGTCTAACGAATCATTCAGAAAAATGAGAATAGGAGTAGGTAATATAATGTAATAAATTTGTAATTAAGAAAGAAAAGCATATAGGATGCATTTCCGGGCGAAGCGAGCTCGGAAATTTCCTCGGATAGGTTGGTTCGAGGTTCGAGGGTTTCGATTTCGGGAGTTTGAATCACCCCCCCCCCCCTCCTCCTCGCCCTGCCTACTGACCTGCATATGGCTGACTTCTTTCGTGTGAAAGGTGATTTCTTTCTCACTACTCAGACTCATATTCTCAATATATATTTAAAAATTCAGTTCAATTCTAAGCAAATGCGATTCACCCTTTTGGCCTTTTCGCAGCACTCCCCTATAACTAAACTTCAAAGAATAACCAGTTTTCATACGACCGTTAGCGTTATATAATATATTCTATCTTAATATCATTCTATTGCAGTAACCGTTTCATCTCTGAACCGGTCAAAACTCAACGATTTTTTTTTTAATGCTAAGCCTTTATTTATTCTGACGGACATAAACCGTCATCCTTTCAAAACATACCTTACTTTTATTTCGGTGGAAGCCGTTACCTTATTTTACTAAACGAAGAATGAAATCCTCCTTGTTTGCGAACTAGAAATTTGCATGAGAGCAACTGGTAAATCTCTAGTTCTTGGTATCTCGAATGCGAACTATGATTAATAACCCTGGCGCCCAGATATTCCTAGAAATTTTAGATCCGGTTTAGTTTCAATTTCCGGCCGCCAATGTTTGAGGGAGTATTTTACCCTACGGGGTCAGATACGGCTAGCATTACAGATCGGACCTATAGGTCTGATCTGTAATGCTAGCTTTAATGCAGAGATAATCTATTTTGTATTTTCGTTATAGGCAGAAACACGTAACGAACACCACAAACACCAACATCATTAACACATCGTGGTACGTTGCGATGTCGTGTCGTGGAAGTCTAAAATATGTCGCAGTGGCGAAGGTTTTATACAACTCGATTCCTACCGGATTCAATTCCCTTTGAAAAATGGCACTGTCAGCATTCTATAGACAAATAATATAATCACCTTAACGAAATTTTGACCCTTCGCTACTGATGTCGTATATAAAAAAAGCTGAAACCTAATACCCAACTACGACAAAATGTGTCAACCACAAGACGTCGATGTAATTATAACCGAAGTCATACGTTATTTATTATAACTCAAATACAAAATTCGTAGCCGCAGAGAAAGTTAATAAATAATATAACCCTATGTTTAGTTTTACAACAAGCTTTACAAATTCCACTCTTTCGAAACTTTTAGGTGCGGTTTATACAGAAGAGACGTGGCGAGGGCGTGTGGCGGTGGCGGATAATCAACGAAACCTAAAATAAACCTAATAGTTATTTCGCATAGCGTCGTTTTTTTCGAAAAGTGAATTGCGCACGCGCTTCCAGGTGACGTCGCCGCCACACCAGGTGACTCGCTTGACAAAACGACGATATGCGACATAACTATTAGGTTCATTTGATTATCCACCACCGCCACACGTCCTATAAAAAAAAGTATAATTTTATGAGTAAGAATCAATAAAAATGTATTTTATTTTTTTCGCTGACTTCTAATGGTAGCGCTGGTGCCTGAGGAAACTCACGTGTTATACGCGCTCGGCCAATGAGCATGAACCACAGAATAACAACGTAATTAAAGGAATGTATTTATCTCTCCCAAACAACAGGGATTCCGTAGATGACATTTAATTTTCTTTCCCTTTCTTCGTGCGTCTAAGTAGCTATCTAGCTACCGATAGTACTAACGCTGTTTTCGAGTTCCGTGATGTTCATGCATGAAGCGTATATTGATATTACGTCATTGGTTGCGTACCACCCCTTATCCCCCCCCCCCCAGTTCTCAGTGCCCCCGCATTCCGCTCCTCTTCACACCCAGTTGCAGTAACTATTACCTATGCGTAAATACTAAACAAAATATCCATATTATATTCGCCACCGGCGCTCGGCAGGCGTAACTTCAACGGAAATAGTACATTTTGATCTTATATCAAAATGTACTATTTCCGTTGGGAAAACTTTGTTATTGCATGCGAGGCGGAATTAACACCCGAGCTGCAGGCGAGGGTGTTATGGAGCCGAGAACTGCAGTAGCAAATCCCCACGCGTATCAAACGACGTTTTTCAACACACTTTCGAAGAAACAAAATATTAGAATGGTAAGTAATTTCACAGGAATAATTAGGAAATTTGCTTTTTTCCGCGCTTTGCTTAGAACACAAATAAATGTTAATTTGTTCATAAAAATAAATATTTGTTTCAAATATTCATGGTTATAAACACAAATTAAATACTCAAAAAATATTTACCCCGTAAAGACCACCTCTTTGCTGATTACGCACATCGTCGACTATAGTTTAGTATATATATACTTTTATATATATATAAATTAGTAATTAAACCCATTTGGACTTAGTTAATTTTTATTTTAAGTTTGCGGAAAAATATTAAAAATCCACGCATGTGGAATACATTGTTGAACCTAATCGTAGTGCGATAAGAACCAGTGTATTGAAAAAGTATTATTCCTATTCAGTATTTAATAACAAATTGAACTAGTCGGTGATTGATTTCTTAAATGTAGCCAAAAAACATCGTAAAAACGATCATTTTCAGTACAATATCCTTAGAATCCACGGATAATTACAAATCATAATGATTTAGTTGTATAGTCATGCTTAAACTATTTCAAACGCTTTCGCACAACTTTAGTTATGTTAACTTTTTTACGCTTCACCTCGAAGTTTAACTAGAAGCGGGGGCGGGCGCCCTGTGTCGGCGTGCCATGGAGGGACAGGCTGAATTGTCGCCCTTATCTTACTACGTGATCGGTGATCTCGGTGCAAGTGGGCTTTACTGCACGCTGTTGAATCAAATGATATACCTACATACATGTACGACGCCGACGTTACTCGAGGTAGGCCGCCGCCGCCGCACAGTGGATCGTCCCCATACAAGAGGTTGGACATAGAATTAAAAATTGTAAAAGTATTAAATTTAAAAAAAATTAAATATGCAGTTGCATTCCTCTATTGAAGGACAACAAAAAATGTTAACATGCTTTTTTATTTGACCAGCACTTTAGGAGCAAATGTTTTTATATTTGCAAAAAACACTAATATACAGGGTTATTTGTAAAACACCAACAACCTCGCAGGAGTAGATTACTAACATCATAAACAACAACATTTGTTCTACGGCTTTTCCGAAAACAGACAAAAAAAAAACGACTTTTCATACAAAACTCGACCAGCTGTTCGGACATATGTATGGAGAGTTGAATTTTTTTTGTCTGTTTTCGGAAAAGTAAAGTATATAGGGCAGCAAGTTTGCAACTATCAATGAATTTGATAAGCTAATGATGACATGAGCCAATCACAATGCAGAGCTTGAGGGCTATAACCATAGTAATTACAACAAGTAATTAGATTAAGCAAGTACTGGTAGCCGTTACTTAATGTAACGCTTTTGTTAAATTGCAACAAAAGCGTTAATAAGTCATTAAAGTACTCACTAAAGCACCTGTTATTTAAGGAACTGCTTAGTTATGACTAATTCTCAGTAATAAGTATACTAAATTCACCTCTATTCCATCAGTAATACAATAACAAAGATAGTTACTATAGGAAAAATATCTTGAAACGCTCACTCTAGGGGCACCATGTGTCTTTGAAGAAAATGTGGCATAAAATAGGTAAATAACAGTAATGAAAACCGCAAATCAAAACAAGGAGGGACAGACATTTTTGTGTTCGTTTCCATACAAAAATAATAGACTTCTTCGATTGGTTCTTTTTTTAAATTAAATACTTTTTCATTTTTTAATTCTATATCCAACCTTTTGTACGGGGACGATCCACTGTGCGCCGACGCCCGCCGCCCTGGTACAAAAACATTTTTGAACTCTGAAGGGTACCGCTAATCATATTGCTGATAGGTTTTGTGCACGATTATGAATGTAATTGCATACACATGCCAATCAAATGTCTGCTTCACCTACCTTACTGTCTACTAACATTTAATTTTCTATTAGTGATAAGAAATTTTCATCACCTGTGTGTGTACACTACCGTGCTACATTACAAGTTTTGGCTTAATTCGGTACAAATCCGTAACACGGCCTACTGCCAAAACAAAACTGCAATGGATGCAACCCTACTTTGGAGATGTGCCGTGCCTACCCGACATTCAACAAGTAGTGTAGTGTTGGTACTGTGTACATTGTGTTTGTGACGGATGATCATCGCCGAACATTCCAGGTACATATTTATTATATCTGATACCTGCCCAGATCACATCAATGTGTAATGTTAATGCCATATCACTTCCGGAGCCAACTAAGCTTGAACCGGGAAACATGGAAACGAAAACAATGAAAGTGACAGGCTAGCGAAGGATGTAGCGCGGAAAAAGTGTAGGTGTAGCACGTAGGCTGGCGGGCGCGCCGCGGCACGTGTCGCCGGGAGTGCCCGCGGAGCGCCCACGTGCCTCCTCGCCGATCGATACACATTCGCGCACGCGCCGACTCTCCCGCCATTCAGCCGCCTACCGGCCAGGACCTACCGAAACGTCCCCTAAAAATACAGCCTCAATAAATTGCTACGCACATATCTCAAGAGCAAGAGTTCAGAATAGAACCTCACACGTCCAATCTAATATGTAGTTACTAGGTAAGGATTAGCAACTGTTGTGCGGTGGTGGGCTCTTTGTGTTGAAAAATCCAAGCAAAGTTCACAGGAGTCGCATAGCAACATCACATTCGATATTACATAAGTATATGTCAGTAAGAAATATGGTAGGACTAACTATATAAATATTATAAGGTATTTTTCCTCAGAAGATTGGGAAAACAGGAAAATAAAAAAAGTCTTTGTGTTAACAGATAAAAATATATCTAACGGATGCGCCCATATTACCAATTAGAGCGACTATATTTTATATCCTGTTTACTTGGGAAACAACCGCCAGGAAATAGAAATGCCCCATCCAGGGCTCGATTTAGAATAAGTACCTACCTACGTGTCCTACTTACATAGCAGCATATTTTGTCTTCGGAGAGTGTGCCGCATATCCTGTCGGCACAAATGAATAACTTGGTTTGGATGCAGACTTTCGTTCTCTGAAAGGGATGAATTTTCGAATCCTTCGCTTGTCACCTTCGTTATAAAAGGAACTCTTGCGCAAAATTGTATGAAGACCGAGCGGTTTAGGTTGAGCGTTGGCGGCGCGCAGATGTAGAGCGGAGCAGTTAATTGTTGGAATCTTTCCGGCACTGCTCCGCATGCATATTATGTTGCTTGTTATTCGCTAAAGGTGGGTGCGAAAATAAACTTACGATGGTAGCCGGCTATACTTAGGTAAGGACATTGGGTAGCCGCAGATTGAATTCGCTGAACTCAAAATGTAGCGTCTTCGAATCATCTACTTTCGCCATTAATCCTTGAGTAAACAAAGTATATGCTATTTCCCAATCCTTAAATTACTTTAAAAGTTTTTTAGGTTATGTGATAAAAAACTTATTTTATATTCGTAACCACATAATATTCATTTTTGCACTCGTATGAGATCTTTATTTTCTTATAATGCTCTCAAGATAGCCTAAACATCAGGATGAATGTTGAGTTTGTCGGAAGTCCTTCTTTTGAGACGGGACTTGAGACGTCACTTGTTCAAAGCGTTACTACGCGGCCCCGACCACCACCACGACTGTTGACCGCAGAAGCTTTTCTGTTTATATTTAAAAAAAATAATATTACCTACTTTTAATGTGTAATTGTCCTACACGATATGTGCTACAACCGTCAATTTAGACAGCGGGCCAAATGTGTAGCACTTTTTACAAGTTTGCCCATTTTGCAGAAACTTTCGTAGCTTTCGTATTTTCTACCTTAATAACATACAATTTGGGGATCGTTCTAGAAAAATAATCAATCTATTTTAGAACCTTTATACTAAGCGTTTAAACGCTCATATTACCTGTCACATATGAGTGGGCAAAGTCGCAACGATTTTTTTTTGTAATTTTTCATTTAAATAAAAGGAAAAACCAGAACTTTAACCGACTTAAAAAAGGATGTTATGTATTCCGTCATCATCTTCTCATCTTTTTTATTGTAGTTCTGTACCGTGTACGCAGGTACGTTACGATCACGTAATTAGATTAATCTAAAAATATTCAACAGTATTTTAAAACAATGTTAAATTGAGATTATTATCAAGTCATAATAAACATTACTGTGGTATATTATGACATTTGCTTTCGATCCAAATGTTCTTTTTTTTTCTTGTAACTCTGTTGCTCATTTGTGTTCACCCTTATTATTTCACAATACATTCAATGTACTTTTTACATCGAAATTTACATTTTTATCACATGTATAGATTATTTATTGTAATACTTTGTAGACTCTTATATTCTGAACATTACAGTACTTCCGAAACGAATGTAAATCAAAGTACCTGCTTATCTCAGATCTAATTTAACATTGAGGTGACAACCTGAACAGTAATATTTTGGTGGACAAAAACGTAACAATTACTTCTTTAAAACTAATTTGACATTGCCTCCATCATATTTTCGAGTTTGAGAGAAATTTCGCTTTGTGTATTCGATCATTCTTGTGTATTTATTATAACTTAACAGTGGTTTAAAACTTACTTGCCTGCTGTAATTACAAATCGAGTATTAATGAAAGTTTTGGACACGAGTTTTGGCCCGCAAATTAGACCACCAATTTCGACACGGTTTCACAGCCCACATAGGTGACATTAGGAAGAGTCCGTTAGCTATTGTAGCCAGAGACTCATTCAAAAGTCGTCCTTAGATTAAATAATCTATATATAAAGCGCTACTAAAAAATGTTCCTTGTAGTGTAGTACCTTGCTGGGCAAACTTTAATAGTAAGTTGGGCAATCTAGTAAGGTTTGACGGTATTTTATCAATCAGGATGAAAGGGAAACCAGTGTGAAACTATAAAAATCAATTTCTTATGTTTTTTCGTCCATTGCGTAAATTTATAATAAATATTTTGAAATTTCTGTATGGATCGTCAAATGAAATCTAAACCTATCGGAGGCGGTTTCCAAATACGTTTGAGATCACTTCCCCTGCTTTGCATGACTAATTCAGAAATCTACAAAAGTCCTTCCTTTTTTGTTTGAAAGGTCAAAAGAAAATCTAACAAAGAGGTGCAAAAATATTTTCAGTTCTCATCACTGCCGGGATCAGGTATGCGAAAAACCAATCATCATCATCATCTGACTAGCCTTTTCCCGAAAAACCAATCATGTACGTTTTTAAATTTTTACAAATGTAGATAATAATATTTAGGATTCTTTGAAGAGTTATTTGATTCATGTAGGTACATTTTTAGTGTTATGGAAAACGAAGAATGAGGTTTATTTTTTTTATGCACATTAATTTGGCTGTTATTTATCGAATAAAGCTGTTTTATAGCAAAAAAACCTTGTTCTAAAAAAGTAACTAAGTTCTAAAAAAGTAACGTCCGGCTCCTAGCTGCTCTCCGACACAAACTGTGAGGCGCAACAAGTTCAACCTGCCTACCTACAGTTATCCTGTATGGTTTTATGTTGTGGGTGTAAGTTGCACAACAAAACATTTTGTGTGGCGTTTAAGCTCAAATCTCAGTCCAACGTAAAAACAGTTTACACAAGATTTTAAGTTAGCTCAACAGAGCTAAATCAGTGCACTAAATTACTGCAAAGGGATGTGTAAAATCAGCAAGCGGTATTTCAACAACTATACTATCGGTTAATGCAATAAATGACTGGTTCAATTCCTAGATCTGACAAAAGCTTTTCAATAAAACTGCTGATGCATTCTCCCGTAAAATCAAGGCCATGCCCATGGTTCAAAGGTAGAAAGCTCAAAACGGATTGAGTAAAATCAGTTTGTCTATGCTAAGGGATTTCCCGACTGTTTTTTCTTCCGCGCTGCATTTGTGTTTCAACAAACCACGCACTCTGTATTTTGACGTGTTCTGACAATCCATTTGGTCAATCAGTAAGTACTCAATTTATTACGGACTAGCGGCCCGTGCCGGCTTCGTACGGTGGACATTAATCTTTTAATCATTTTGGGATAAACTTAAAAGTTGTATCTTTAGGTTTTCTTTTTCTTTAGTTTGAATTTCAAATTACTTTTTGTATAAAGTTTTATAAATTATTTATCCATAAAAATAATAATAAATGTCGGTACTCCTGGACACGGCTAATATTGTTAGGAGATTCCTCTCTCTGGAGCCCTGACCGCCGGGTAGCTTGGACAATGGTCCCGATACCGGTGGGCTACATCATCATTCTCTTGCCCTTATCCCAATTCATTTGGGGTCGGCGCAGCATGTGTTCTTCTTCCATACTTCTCTATCACTCGTCATCTTACCAGACACCTCCTTTCTTGCCATATCATTCTTTACACAGTCCATCCATCGTTTCTTTGGTCTTTCCTCTACTCATATACCCATCCACATTCATACTCAAGACTTTCCTCACAACATCTTCCTCATTCCTCCGCATCACATGCCCATACCACGACAACCGATTACCACACAACTTTTCAGTCACCGGCGCCACTTTCAGACTTC
The DNA here is from genome assembly GCA_910589295.1 of Noctua janthe. NCBI lineage: Eukaryota > Metazoa > Arthropoda > Insecta > Lepidoptera > Noctuidae > Noctua > Noctua janthe. Next base: position 14,574,603 of record OU342552.1, read on the forward strand.
CTCTTATATACTTATTTCTTATTTTATCCATTCGCATAACACCACACATCCCCCTTAACATTCTCATCTCCGCCACATGCCTTTTGATTCATCCTTTTTGTGGCCCAACATTCTGATCCATACAAGACAGCAGGTGGGCTACAATTTTTTATATTTTTAAATGGTTTTTATATTGTTTTTTGTGAGGATTATTTAAAAATATAATTGATTTGTATAGAAATAAATAAAGGAAATCAAATAAATGTCGAATATTCAAAATTAAAAACAAAGACTAAGCTAATTTTAATTAAGTCGAAATAGCAACTACAATTTTTTGTTTATATTTTTAACAACGTTTTACATTTTTATCCGTATAGATAGACCTATTATTATTCCCAATTTTTTTTTTATATGTAATTTTTTTTTTTTTTTAGGGGTTTTATTTTTTGTACCATTATTTTTGGCTACCTATTTTATAGATAGTGCATGCCCTTCTTACACTTCGGCGCCCTCTCCCTCGCCGCGTTGCCCGCTGCCCTGCGTGGGGCCACACCGGCCAGGGCACGGCAGCGTTTATTTTTCTATTAGCATTTTTTTTAGGTTGACTTTTTAAAATTCGTAATATCTTTTGAACGAAATGTCCGATTTGAATAATTCAAAAAGTAATCTACAGGAATTGAAACAGTCTTGAATACTAAATCAAATAATTTATTTGGCAGCAACTTCTATTATGGAATAAACGACAAACCTATCCGATCCTTTAAACACTTTAAAAAAAAGCGAGTGAATAATTGAATCCTAGGACACTAACCCTGCTTGCGCAGTAGCTCTATACAATATACAGTAGAATGAGTTGCGCAGTAGCTCTATACACTATACAGTATTATAAGTTAATACTTACATTGGGCGTCGCCAGCGGGTGCAGGCAGCTGACTCAGGATTTTTAAAAGTTAAATAAATAACAATAAGTTAAATAAGTAGCATCTGTTAGTACTTAGTACTGCCTACATTATTTTACTATAAGGTGAGCTAAGGTCCGATGTTCAAATTTTCGAGCTCAGTTCGCGCGAATTTTTTTATCTATCTATCTAAAGTAAATAGACCCTTAACATAAACGAAAGGCACTTGTTCTCCCCGTCACTGCAATCATTTTTTTGTTCTAGACCATACCTGGGAACCTTCTAGTTACGGAGATATTGGGGGCCAAAGTTCCAACTTTTTCACAAGTTTTTTTTTTAATACATGTTTTTAATGTAAGATTTTTACTTTACAGACCTCCACGACCCTCCTACTATTCAATACATTTATCAGCACAATGCTATGAGTGCTTTCAATCGAGCCCTACCGTAAAAAGTGATTTTTCACCCCCAAAAAAAAGTCGATTCCCAGCAATAATTTTTGCGTAAAGTTACTTAGTTTGATGTACAGAATTCTTGGTTGACGGATATGTGAAGGGTCTGTTTACACCCGGTATACACCGTGACTTTTTTAGTCGTCTTACAACGGCAGCCCACTTCATGTATCCAATGAATACTAAACATTCATAAAAAAAAATTAGATATTTATGAGATTTTAATAAATTAAAAACTAAAAATATTATTCAGTATTATTACGCATGACGTAGTTAAAACACCCTGTTGCGAGCGATGATCTACTGGACTCGAGTGCTGGGTAGGTATATGTTCTCCCGTTTGACACGTAAACATCATTAACAGGATGTTTCATAATTTTATTATTATTTTTCTTTGTACCTATTATGGAAGATAAAAAAAAATCGCGCTTAGAGCTATTTATGTCGGGTACTTTGAGTGGACGACATTTGTAAGACGACTAAAAAGTCACGGTGTATATATAAAAATCAATCTCTTTTCCCTTGGTCACGCCATCACGCATGAGCACGCATTTCATTAACTCTTTTTTTGTTGTTTGTTATTTTCAGGAGAAGGTTCTTAGGTGGGTAGTAGGTAGGTAGGTAGGTAGTGGGTAGGTAGTAGTAGGTAGTGGGTAGATAGTAGGTAGGTAGTGGGGAGGTAGGTACTAGGAAAATGTGCATTGCAACGCATGCCGGCAACAGCTAGTTCTATATAAAAAGTATCGAAAATCTAATTATTTAAGCAATTCGAGGTGACCCGAGGTACTAACATTTTTAAAGTGGCGAATTGCATTTTAGATTCTTAGAAGACTCTGACCCTTCTGCCTCCACCCCCCCCCTCCCCCCCCCCCCGCTACTCAAAAGCTGGTGGACGCCCTTCATCATCATCATCATCGTCATCATTTCAGCCGAAAGACGTCCACTGTTGGACATGCCCAAGTGTCGCCACATTGACCAGTCCCGTGCGACTTGCATCCAACGCCATGTCACTGCAGAATAAGAGAAATAGGTACTCACCCATTAATTACAATCTATAACATGTTAGTACATCAAAAACTAAAAATCATCTTCATCAGATAGACAACTATGCGCATGTTGCTAGGCTAAAAATTCAATGATAATTATTTCGTATAGCTTTATTTGCAGTCTTTTAACTGTTCCATTATTATATTTTAATGGAATATTGTTTAAATCACTGAAATGCTCACGAATAAATTTATAAAATTAATAAAAACTGAAAAGATAGCCGGTAAAAATCGGTCTTTATTTATTACATGTGGCAATATTTATGATTCTATGAAATGAATTGAATATGATTCAGCTAATTTGTGTTACCGTTTTACGAATATTAGAAAAAAATGAAATAATAATTGTTGGGAATATGGGAAATGAATCGCGCTTTTAGAGGAATTGCTTAAGGTGAAAGCGCCAGGGTAGCCCGCGAAATTCAAATTTTCTTAGGTTTTTGCAATTTCAGGTCATTGTCAGGTTGTTGATGAAAATATAAGTCGCGCAAGTAAAACGTACGTAGTTACAGAATTTCAATCATTAAAATCATTAATGCAACCCGCTAAGTTCATTTAACCACATTCAATAACTATTTCATGAAAAAGTCATTCAATGTGGTTAAATCATCAATTATATACAGTTTCAGATTCAACCCTGAAGTGCCATCACATATAATAAAAACGCTCTGTTTGACTAAACTGATATCTCAGATTATAAAATGAATAAATAAAAATTACAGTAATTATTACGGTAGACACGAGACCTTTCTATACGGTATAGGTTGCTCAACGGAACCCTATATATGCTAGTCCGGTTCACTCTTGGCCGATTTTAATTGAATCTCAATTTTGAGTTACTGAAACCCCATTGTAATTAAGCCGTTTCGTACAGATGTATTAAAAACGGCGGGTAAATGTCACAGAAACATCCGAAGTGACAATAACACGACACACGACAACCATTGGTATCCCGCACGCTGCCCCCCCCCACCCGCCCGCCCGCCGTACCACCCCTAAATTATTATAACTTACTTATTTTATGGTGGTTGCTCCTACAATCAATACTCAATCAAGATTGTTTACACCTGAGCGAACAGTTCCAGGAATAACAAGGCTTCTTGACGTGCTTAGATGAGGGAGCTCTACGGAGTCGGACCACTCCCCTCCTCGTACCTACCTCTAACAGCCATATTGATTAATTGCGAGTCGTGATGTCTAATCTCATTAATTGACAGTTGAGTGCAGATCTTGCTATGTCTAGGGGGTAAATGAAGAAGATTCGGATTATTGTGCAATGTTTAATTTGCACAATATTTTTAACCGTATATTTTTATTACCAAAAATTAAACTAAAACATTGTACTGTTATTCTGTCTAACTGTCTTTACCAACATTATCTTGCGAAATATGCGAATATTGAATTTAGCATTATTAGCACAAAAATGTTGTCAAAATCGCAATACAACTTCAATAGCGGTTGTGCGCCTTTTAAGTGTTCTGTTTTTCTCCCGTTAATTCCGGTGTTTGGCGCCCAACCAAATAATACTTCTCTTTTCCTTGCCTGTTCGCAAACACCAATGTTTAGCCCATTACACATACCTGAAATGGCTTACAAAATAAAAAACGCCAAAATATTATTACAATTTGAAAGAAGTCTCGGCGCAGTGTCGAAAACCAACAAAGCCCTTTTCAATTACTGATGTACGTAGATAATCGATTTAGAAGTCGTCCAGTGTCACAGAACGCTAGCATGACATGACGTTAAAAACTAAATAGGTAAAAACTAGGAGAAAATACAGGCGGGTAAAAATAAATATACATGTCACCTAACTCATCTCATCTATCTCATTTCATCTAACTGGAATTTATTAACTGCTATGATATTATTTCTGTTTTGGGTTAAGCTCGCCGTTGTAAAGTACGTATTATTGCGATTTCTGCGTACACCTTTTAATTTTGTGTGCGATAAAGAATAGGAATATTAAACATTGTAGTCACCCCAACACGAAAAGATGAATTCTGATCACCCTAAACTCGGTTGTGGTAGCTTCGCTTCGGTCCGAATTGCGAAGGGGATGACCGTCATCTCATTTCATGTTGGTTTCTTTAGGAAGCGGGGCTTCGTTAAAATCGTTACGGGACGCGCCAATGTGTTAGTGTGATTTCGTAACCTTGACCTTCTCGCGTATATAGTCCTACGGAGAAGCTCTACAGAGTCACTGACGACGAAAAGAAAAATTCTTTAGTTTTTTAGCTTTTAGTAGATGGGTTATGGAACTCAAATTGAGTTGGGGCAGGAGACCTAGCAAGGCGCGGTGATCACAGGTGGAGTAAACCTGTGACCGAGTGGCGCGGCTGGAAAGAGAAGTGTTGGTCGTCTGGCAGCCAGATGCGCAGACGACATTGTTACCATCGCGGGTATATCCTGGCTGGCACAAAAACGTGGAGCAAAGAGAGCCTTGCCATGCTCCAACTCCACAGCCCGACCCACTACTGTGTACAGATAGGCCTCTGCCTATACACAGTGGAGGGTGAAGTCGGGCTGTGGAAGAATGAAAAAAAAGTGCCATGTTAGCTTTCGAAACTGAAAATTTCCTTTTTTTTATTTATATCTCAGTATTAGGTTTAAATATTTTTTTAATGAAAACCAATTTGCGACGGTTAAAAACTTCTGTTTTACAGAATTATTATTACCTACACTTATAGTCGCCAATAGTATATTAGCTGCAAATAGCTGAAGAACATTAGAACGTTTGAATACTGCAGGCTGATACCATATCTTAGTGTTTCCAGTCCCGACAGTAATTGCAGGTCCTAGTAGAGGCCCATTCCTCTTCGTCTTTCGACTTTCGGTTTTCTTTCGACTTCATCGATTGTGTTACTGTCGCCTCTTAACTATCAATAAAATAATATCTATACTATTACTACTTTTTGAATTATCGTTTGACAATACTATGCCGATCGTCTGTTGCTTGCATTTAGTTCCTAGATTATTTATTGTTCAACCACTCGTCTCGAATTTGAACATTTCTATGGTGTGTCACAGACTCACAGAAGACGGTATTACGGGACATGGAAATGTAAAGATTCGTTCTTAGATCTATGGCACTGTGGTACGGGACGAGCCGTGTATAGCTAGGCTTCAATAGAGAGAAATAGCAACGTTATACATGTACTAATCGAATATAAAAATGTTATTCCGGGACGCGTATACAGTAGGTAAGTGGTTATAGGTTGGTATCTCTAGGAAGGTATAACGCTAACTCTGGACTCATTCTTAACGGATTGTTCGGAGCAGGCAAATGATAAACAAAATTGGAAAGACATGGGGAAGCCTTTGCCCAGTAGTGGGACAAAATAGGCTGATAATAAAAACCATAATACAATTATAAGGAAACTGTAAAAGTACATACATTATAGCTACCTACATAGACCAGGTATTTACTGAACATCTGCATACAGAACATTGTGCATCTGGTGGCTGATAGAAAAGCAGCAAAAGTTGTATTGTGCCTATACTATAACGTTCTAATAAGTACCTATTTAGTTGAGGGCGAGCGGCTAGGTAATATTTTTAAAAGGCAACATTTTTAAGTCTCCCTCGATCCCCGGGCTATAACACCACCGGCACCGGGTAGAGCTGCTACTTATTATCATAAGTGGGTTAAACTGTGGAAAGCATGATGGCGGTACCCACGACCAAACAGCCACCACGTGCGCCTTGGCGGCAACGGCGTTGCCGTGGAGACGCGAAGGGGGGCGCGGGCGGCGCAGCGCCCCCTGGTTTCCACCCGCACACGCCCCGCGCCGCACCGCGCCCGCTCCGCTCGCCCGCCCGCCGGTCGCGCCGGCGACGACCGACCGAACGAACGGAACTACTCCGCTCAGTACTCGCTACACGCGCGCACCGGTTTATTCCGTGTGCCCATTTTTCATTCCGTAAACTAAACGCCGCTCGAGGCCCGAGTTCTTGTCGCCGATACCGAACGACTTAACATCGCAGCATGGACGGTGACTTGTCCCAGGGTGCTTCCGGCGACGTCTCACCCATTTACGAAGATAGGTAAGAGTTTGATTCTATAAGAAAGGAATCTTATTGGCGTGATATAAGTATGGTGCACAGCGGTTCAACTTCTAATACATTACCATCAACAGGTGGTGCCTCGACCAATCGAGTTATAAACCAAATGTGACTACATAATTAATAGCTTTTTAGGTACCACCTACATGAAATGATAAGATCTTAAGTTATGGTCGGTATTCATTTCCCTTTCGTACAACTATGGGATTTGAATGTTACTCACAATCATGCTTACCTACCTATATTTCACAATAAGTTTATTGTTTTCAGGTTTTTATTAGAAATTGAGGTACCTATACATAGATAATTATGTAAGTACTAATTTATACCTACATAATAATGTGCCTATTATTACCTACCGCGTTGGACAGGTAGAGTTGGCTTATCTAATTAGACAGGATTATAATGATAGTCCACAATTCTTTAATAGTTTGTACAAAATGCACATTAGTACCCAAAAGCAGGTCTCGTACCTAGATGAATACCCTATCGTAGCTAGATATACCCTATTGATTTCGAAATTAGTAAAGACTGCTTATCTGCCCGTGTAGGTACTCGTAAGTCGACAGTGCAGAGTCAGACCCAAATGAGGAAAACTTGCATTAAAAGTATAAAAGTTGATAAGTATTATAAGTAGGTACTTACATACCTTTGGCTATGGGTCACGGACTCACGGCCCTGGGTCGAAAGAGGGTCCAAACGAAACTTATCATTAGACATAACCCAACTTTGCAAGTATCTATGGGTAGGTATCCACAATCTTATGAGGGATCCTTAGTTGGTACCTACGGTACTAGGTGTTATACGTACCATAACGAAATCCGTTAAATTAAAAAATATTAAGCTATTCAAACATTATTCTACCGATAAGACTAGCCAATCATAAACAACAATAACTGATGAAACTATACTCAGTTATGGTAAGTTTAGACAGCTCAATTAAAGGTGGAGGGTAGAAGAGGAGCTACGGCTCACATCGCTGACTAGATATTTTGTGAACAACATGGTACCTACTCTCACACTGATTAGTCAGCTGATTGTCTCAGGTCAAGTACTTGATCTCTGAGAATCTCTAGTACCTGAGGATCTAATACTTGCTACTTATATGAATCATGTACGCGGCACCAATGGGTTAACTGACGGTTATCTAATTCGGTATTTTGTAGTTCGTACCATTAACTGTCTCTTGTCTCAGTTGTTGTTCTGACAGTACCTACTAAGTACTTACTATGGTACGTAGATACCAATCAAACTATGGTATTATGTATTACAGATTACAGGTATACCTATCCAAATTATCTAGATACCTTAACTACTTATTAATGGATTTGGTAAAAGTCCAATGAACTTTGACATTGAACTCGATGCTCCAAATCTTTAATGATACTGTTACAGATTTGTTTATTGAACAAAAACCAACCTACTTATTTACATAATTATAGACGTGTATTACTATTGTACTCGGGGTGCCGATTTCTCAATGCTGAATTTCTGACGCTGCAGGGTCCTCTCTATCTCTACCTCACAGTAGGAACAGAATAGGTTTTTGATATGGGAATTGGGAGACACTAGAGCGAAAACTAATACCATAAAATTAGTCTGAGGGCTCGTAATAATCCATAGCTTAACGAAAATGTAGAATTTTTTTTTAAAGGGTTTTTTTTTTAATCTTTTAAAAACAAATTTGTCTACAGAGCTCGTAGCTACGTGGTTTTGACCAGGAATTGAAAACGGAGAAGGTTACTGCTGCTTAATCGGACAAACTGTTCCTTTGGGTAAACGGTTCTCGGCATTGTGTCTCGTTGGGTGGAACGGGGCAGCCTGGGACAGGCTAAATCAGATTTTCGCGGACTGGCACGAACAAGGGCCGGGGCATTATTGCACCGAGCCTGCTAAGTCAAAACTGCTAAATATAACAAAATATTTGCTAAATCATAGAAAATGGCAAACAACATTTACAAACCGGTTTCAGTGTTACTGATCATAACGCTGCAATTTTTTTTTGTGATCAGTAACACTGAAACCGGTTCAAAAATGTAACTGGTTTCCAGGCCTTGCCAAAAACCTAGTATTCACGGAAACAAAAGTTGAGAAACAGGTGCTAAACAATGTTTCCCACGACTACAAATGTTGCGTAGCTCCTGTTTAGGTATAATACGAAATAATAAAAAAAATATAATACGAAACTTGATCACGTGGTCCCAGCTAGCAAAATTACTATTTTGCGTGCAAAATCACGGTTTACAAGCGTCCTGATTACAATGGGGCCTCTTATAAAGGCATGTATGTATCGATGATTTGCTAAAAGAACGTATAAACCTATAAAAAAAAAACTCTTACGGATATAAAGAACTCGCGCACTTTGTTAGACTACTTTACTCTTGATGTTTAAATACTTATTAAGGCATTTCATAAGATCGTTTGTTCTTATAGCTTCCTTGGCATGTACTATAATAACAAAAAAAAATTAGAAAACCCCCATCGCAACAAAGAAAAGCGAACAAACATTTGAAAATATGTCTAACTGTAATATACACATCATGGGCTTTCTATTTATCCACTTGGGTATTTTTGAAAATAGTCGATTATTCTCACCAGTTTCACCCTCATGTGTAAAATGGCTGAACTGATTTTGATAAAACGTATCTAAGAACCATCGCCAAGAAACTAGCTTTCAAATAAAAAAACTTTATCCTAATTGGTTCACTCGTTTAAGAGCTAGGTACGGTGCCAGAGAAGACACACACAAATTGCGGTTAAACTTTTAACACCCCTCTTTTCGCGTCGGGGTTTAATAAAAGAGCACTGATCTTACTAAGGCATGATATACAGCGGTTGAATAACCAAAAAATAATAAGACAATGTCTTAGCTAAATCAAATTAAAGAATAGTTGCATAGCAGTAGTAGCATTATGAACAATGGCCACCGATAATTGTTTTAGGCTAGTGTTTAATAGGAGCAATGGTCTTTAAACTCACTTAACTAGAGTCAATTAAGAATATCTAGTCTGACAGTGCATTTAACTAAGGACGACTGTTCACGTTTTACTAAATCAATAATTATTATTCAAAAAAACATTTATCAGAAATGGCCCAATATTTTAATGTTATTTAAAATCCTTTGAATAAATCTACTGCGCAGGTAATTCAACATTAAAATAATAGTAAGATAAAAGTAAAAAAGAAATAAATTAGCATTAAAGTATAAATATACAAAATTGCACTGCGTGCGCACAACGGTTTGGTGTGAATTTCGACACGCTTAAAAAATAAAATTGAGATCACAAAGAGGTGTCAATGAGGCGAATCAAACAGAACGGCATTATTAAGGCTCAATGCATTGTCATTTTACTCATAATCGCCAGTGTAAGATACTTGTAAGACTATTTGCTTTTATAACAGCATTAAACAGACCACTGTAAGATTGAAACCACTCTTCATAAGACCCTAATGCAATAACAGTAAGGGCAAACACTCCGCGCTCTTACAAAGTGCGCCCAATTCCACACTTACCAACGTAATACACCGTGTAATAAAAGAGTATGAAAAATATCGTCAAGATACTTGTAAGACCAAGTTTTGCTAGCTGGCTACATAGGTACCCGCTTGCAACATTCGAAGTTAACAGATACGCCATGTCGCCGGCTTTTTATTTCCATAACATGTTTCTCGCAACACAAAAACATGTTGCTTAAACAATGTTCTGTAACTTTTGCTCGGGACTTGTATGAGATTGGCAAGGAAAATGGTATTTATTTTCTGTTGTGTAAACTAGTTGCTGAAGAAAAGAGCAAAGTACCCCGACTGCGCCCTCTCACCTGTCCACTTGGATATGGCGGGAAATGCCACCGTGGTCTGCTTGTCACTGTGGTTCGTCTAGAATTCCCTCACCACCTTACCGACAGCGTTAACATTACGTTAAGCATATTTTCTTCCTGTGCATTTTTCTGTATTTGCTAATGGCTTCTTCGAGTCTGATGCGTTGTCATGAATTTATTATAACCTTGATGCAGTAGTGAACTAGTGACCGACTTTCAATATTGACTTAATATTCAAACATTTTTGTTTCCGAACAATAGAAAATCGGAATCTCTTTATAAACGTTTTGTTTCTTGATGATGATCAGTGATCCTGACAACTAATAAAATTCGAACCATTTTTTTTAGATAGAGTTATTTTTAGTTGTACCATTTATGACATAAAATGACGCGTCGTGTTAGAAATCATTTAAATGATATAAAGAAGTTACCACCGCCCCGCCGCCCCCCTCCAAAAGTTAAAGTTAAAATTTAATTAACTAAGTTAATTTATAGACATATTGTTGCATATTTTACTGGAAAAGATTTTCGGAATCGCTCTTTTTCTCTAATGGTTGGACCGTTGTAATTTCAAAATTGGTATTTATTGAAATAATAAAAGTGTGCTGGTGAGTCCTAAACTAATTAAATTTCGACTAATGAACTGTCGAGGGGGAAGGTACCTTATTGACTTCACAATAATTGTATGAACCTTATGTAGGACTACACGTTCTTGATAATTACATTTTGAATCCCTAAAAGTTTAATCGGATCGCCACGCGCAAGTTGCAAGTTCGGGAAAACTTTGATTTTGCTTTCAAAGTTTTAATTTTACAATATCAAATTGATAAATCGTACCTAATCTCATCAAATTAATGGTCACCAAAATTCACCATGAATTTTAATTTTACCTTCATAGAATCGAGTGCTCAGCCGAAAAAGAGTTTTGCATAAAGCGCAGGCCACACCGCCACCTGGCGGGCGGGCGAGCGACGCGAACGAAGCCCTTTTTCATACTTTGGTATCGCTGACGTAGCTAAGCTCGGCAGTTCGCGGTGTGAATCAAAGTAAGAAAAGAGGTGAAACGATGCGTCGTTCGCCGCCTCGCCTGCCCGCCAGCTGGCGGTGTCGCCTGCGCTTAATTCCACAGTACCCCGGATGAAATCCGCGCTAATTAGAATATGAATTCCAAAAAACACAACTGACCGGTGGTCGGGAGCAGGGTCCAAGCTACCGGTGGTTTAGGGCTGCAGAAATAGGAACCTCCTCTCAATGCGGGACTGATATTATTGCTTATTTACTTTTACGATTTAGTAAATATAAAAATGAGCCATCAGCAAAGTCAGCTGGGCAGGTATAGATATATTCTCGAGTGCGTCATCAACGCAAGGCGACGTTCTATTTGCGATGGCGCCTTCTACTAAATAATGCATGGTGAGGATGGCCCCATGATGACCCAGTTAATAAATGGGGTTACAAATCGATAATGGCTGATTGATAGTTTCACATATATTTACTAAACGTTTGATTTTATGTTATTTTTCGTAGGTAACTATTGTGATTACATTACGTTGATTACATTTTTAATGTAATCAATGTATGTCAGCAGTACAACTGACTAACCCCCCCCCTTTATATTTTACGTTCGTACAGTCCCATCCAAAGATTGTCTTGAAGATATCGCTATCGGCGATAAGACCTCCACTGTAATCATAGAATTAGGGATATTGTAAAACCGTTGATTCAATTTAGGTGTAGGTCTAATATAGTAGGGTACCTGGGCGACCGAGCTCTGCTTGAGTGAAAGTAGACAAAACGAATTTTCTTAGTTATTTTGGTAAACCCCTATATCTCAGCTTTCATCGAGCCGTTTTCTAGAACGTGATTACAAATAAATGAAATATTGCTCGATTTTAATAGTATAGGATTCTACTCTATTACACAAACTGTATTTAAAAGGTAACTAAGAACGGTCAACGATCGTTAGAATTTTGAAATACGGGATTGGTTTTCGAACCAGACTTGATATTTGAGTTTGATATCATACATTTAAGCAAACTGCTTTTGTTGGTTTGGTAGTACACACGGCGGCACATGAAGCTTTACATTTTCAGTATAACTTGGCCTCGCTTTATATAGATTTCCTATACAATGAGAGATCCGCATAAACTGGTTTTGTAAAGCTTGATTGGCAGTCGTGCGTGCATTAGTACAGTCAATCAAACAACCCTCTTACGATTAAAGTATAACTAGTTTCTACCCGCGACTTTTCCCGCGTGAAAAACACATTCTATCGCAATCGGTAATAGTGAAACTTTCGGATGAGTAGGCGCAGAGATTACCTCCGAAATCCAAACCTACAACCAATCTTTAACTCTTTATAATATTAGTGTAGTTTTCCACAGGATAACAGATGTCCCACCAACCAAGACAATTTTTAGATTCATCTTTGAATAAAACATGCTTGCGAAGTTGCAATATCCATGATATATGATGCTAAGTAAATGTTTAAACAGAGGTTTTTAGCAAATTATTGTTAAATAGCGACCCGCCCCGGCTTCGGACGGGTGCAATATATACCTCTTGAATCACTCTATCCATTAAAAAAAACCACATCAAAATCCGTTGCGTAGTTTTAAAGATCTAAGCATACATAGGGACAGACGGAGGGAAGCGACTTTGTTTTATACTATGTATTGATGAATGTAAGGGTCTCATAGCTAAGAATCCGTTTTTCAATGCTCCTATTCTCAGCTCAGCCTAAAGGTACTGGTGTGTATAGCCTGAAAGATATCGTTTTGAGAGTTTAATATGAGATGTGAGTGCAGAACATGCCATTCTACTTTTAGATCGAAATTGATTCTAATAGTATATTAATAGTATCTATTTCGATCTAAATGTCGAATTATCTTACTAGTTTTTTCGTCACTAGCGGTGTCACGAGTATTAAGTATCTAATATTGTGCTACAAAAATGTGCCGAAGTCGTGTTTAGTTTCGTACACAATGCGTTTCGTTATTTTGTGTCGCCCGAGAACCAAACCTTGCACGTTTACAGCGTGAACAAGCAACCTTCTACTGACTATGAAGTAAGCAATGATATTCCAATCAGTCTGAATCTGAATGCTCCGTGCACCGGGTCATTGAACTCTCGCAAACTACTTCTATATTTCCCAATCATACTTGGTCGATTCATAAATAAATTGATGCAATTTTCCTTAAGTTCGTTTTTATAAGTTGCGAGCCTTTGAGAGCTTTAATTTCTCTGAATTAATTAACTATCGATCACAATATGAAGATGTCAAAAGCTCTTCAGTCGACTGATGTTATGACCTGTTGCGTTTCTACCACTTCATAAGATCGAAATGAGATCTTGATAGCTTTTGATGTGAAAAATCTAGAGCCTTTGAGAGATTTAATTTCTCTGAATTAGTCAACTATCGATCACAATCCGAAGATGTCAAAAGCTCTTCAGTCGACTGATGTTATAACCTGCTGGGTTTCTACCACTTCATAAGATCGAAATGAGATCTTGATTGCCTTTGATGTGAAACATCTAGTATGCGCGCCTAGGCAGTAAAACCGACTCGGCGTGATACCACCGCCACGTAAAATAACCTTTTCTCATTAGAATAAAGTTTATTTTGCAACGATTGTTTGAGTAAATAAAAGTCAAAATAGTAATAAAAAAAGGAAAAATAAATTGATTTTATTAACGTACTTAACAATTTTGTCATTATTCTTTATTTTACTCCATATTTCGTTATTGGTTATTTTATTATTAATTATGAATTCTATTATTAACATAGATTTTTCACATCTGCTGGGGTCCCGTGACGGCCAATTTTTATTTTTATTTTATAATCTTGTTTTCTAGAAGACCTCTAACTTGCCCTGGCTTGTTTTTCGTTAGCGGTTATGTCTGATAACGCGCGCTCGCTTGCCAGAATTCATCAGGGGTGGCTAAATGAATTAAGGCGAAGACTCTGATAGAGAACAAAAGCGACATTGATAGCTAGCCAGCCCTGATGGCTTAACGTAAGGGGGCGTCAGGCTAATCTAATCACATGTGACACCACCATCGTCGCTTGGAACTGTCAAGATTGTCGCAACCTGACGGTTTATATGGCGACAAGAGTAGAGAGTAGAGAGTAGATCCGGAGTAGATTGGAAGAGTGGTGGAGAATCTTGGCCTGAAATTGAGTAGATCCATATATTGTTTTGCGATTTCGTCGGTCTCTAGTCCTGTGCCATCCGTACCTCGACCACGGCCATACCGATCCGCTCATCACAATTGCCCAAAACAGCTGAATAAAGTAATATGGAAAATCAATCGGTCACATGGCTTGTATTTGTGTGAGCGTAGTGTGTGTCTATCTCAGCTGCTCCCTAACGTTCTTAACGGCTTGCACCACTAATCTCTGTAATAAATATTAATATATTTTTGTTTTTCGCGGATGAAGTCCAACAGATTTACGTAAAAATTAAAATCCAAGATGGCATGTTTTCTTGGAAAGCCCTGTTTCTTCCTAAGTTTGCGTAGAACTGGGTATTATCTCATGCTCCATTCATAGGATAAGTTATGAAAAGAGTACTTCGAAAAGCTTCTTCCAACTTGTTTTTCATTCCTGAGAATTGTATAATCTCCCTTGTAGCTACTACTAGCTACAAGGGAGATTATACAAGTTGACGGTCTACACCGTCAACTTGATGTTGTGTCAAAGGGGTTTGAATACTTTGGCCTGCCTAACTGTCCATCATTTGAACCTTATTATCAAAACAGCAGTCAAATTAGACGCATAAAATCTGTATTAATTAGCTGGCATCAATACAAACATGTACGAGATAAAATCTTCGAAGGCATCGCATTTTCGATATAATTAAAATCTGTCAAAAGATAGAATCGCTTCACCGATGGTGTACAGTACAATTTAGAAAGTACAAAATCACGTAGGAATAAACGAAATCTAAGCAAAACTACCGCAAGTTTTAAGCTTCGAAATCTTTATTGGCCGAATTAGTGAGTCAGTTGCATGCACATCAGCACAGACCCCCGATGACAATACTAACAAACGAGAGTGACTGCTAGATAGCTGTTAACTAGAGTACAATGATGTGCATATCCTCGAGGAGAGGGGCTCGTTTAACAAGCAGCATAGGGTTCGACGAATCAAGAATATTGTTTGATTGCCACGACTAGGTCACATCACAGGGCTGAACCGCGAGCCTGTTTGTTAATCTATGAGAAACTAATTCTAAATAATTCAAACTAGGTGAAAGGGACACCGACGCGAAAACGGTTACCACGTATCCAGTATTCTGAGCTTTCAAAATTTTTTGCTCAAGAACTTCGTGTCACATAACAAATGTTCTAGCCCCCGCAGCATGACCACCGTAGACAAGGATTTCATCGACAAAATGACAGATTGTGTCGACACAATGACAGATTTCTTTGCACTATCTGTCATTTTGTCGATTCTTTCGTCAAAGAAATCCTTGTCTACGGTGATCATGCTACGGGGGAGGACATCTAACGTCACATCGATAGAATTGTCAGCGAACAATAACCTGTTATCGCTACATTCCTATTTTTCATAGAGCACACTTCCATTCTATTTCCGTATCTACCATCTTTCACCTCGGTTCAGATTCGGACGGACCTGGCCGAAGTCAGAGCTGCCTTGTTGGACCGTAAAATATTGTCAGCCTGAAAACTATTCCGTTACACCAAGTAAGGTATGTGGGTAGGGGGCTGAACGGAAACTTCTAAAAAAATACAATAATAATGAAAATGCTGTTAAATCTCGTGACATGGATTTTAGCAAATATTATGCTTATTGGGCGTTAATGGTATTGAAAGGGACGAGGAGGTACAGTTCGTGAGGGGTGACACCCCTGTTGTTTAGCAACTGTTGCTCCCAGTTAAAGGTCGTTGATTTATGTCGCACCACTAGCGTGGTAGTCATATCATGAATATAAGTGAAGAACAATAAGTAAAACCAACATCCTCGATAATTGTAATGATATAATAATTGTAAAAGTAAACTTTTAATTAATTGATTACTGTTATCGCAATAATTTACTCTCGATTCGCAAAGCAAAAGTTAAGAGCAATAAACATATTTAACATAATTTGACAAGTTCTGCTTGCTTTTGTTTAATTTCTGGTTTCAGTAACTTTAAGCGAGTTGGAATTATTATGGTGCTGGATTTTTAATGCTTGGCTTAGGGCCTAAAGTTGAAAATTCAATACCTACCGCGCTTTTATTTAGTCATTAATGTAGGTGATGTCGCCTAGTGTTGTGACAACGGGCGTTAGCACTCGTCCGCACTGGCGATTTTTTTGAGGCTAATATTATTAAAACCACACTGACACTGCTTTGCGCAGACAGTGGTGTTCTGTTGGAATCTCAGCCGGGAATGCCCGTTGAGAATACCGAGAGTTGAAATTTCAGTAGGTACACGATAAAACTCTTAGTGGCCACTGGTCAGTGGGTCAGGATGCTTCCTGTGCTGGCTGGGGCAAGGTTTCCTTTATATCTGGACTGTTGTCACGGCTAGGCAGTTGGATGTTGCGATACTATCTGACAACGACAAGACGTTGGTAGTCTAATCTTCACCTTCACCTTGCCTACACGTTGCATTTTTTTCTAAAAAGCTAAAAGAAAAGCTTGTTAAAATATAGCATTCAGCTTTCTTTTTATAAGATAAGTACCAAAGTAGTAAAACAAAAAGTATACTAAATAATTTTCCTAATTATATTGAACAAAAAATTAATTAACAAATTGAATTAGCTAGCTGGCGAAGGTCTCGGATGTGATGACATCTAAGCAAAGAAAATGATGATTCAGGGCCTATTGTTCACACGTATTTCTCGGCGCAGATGATGCGCGTTGAACACGCTTTAAAGCGAGATTCAGTCGCAGCCAGCACCCCTTAAGCACATGATCAGAAATTCAGAGGCACCGCAAACGCGTGTATAAAATAATACACCGTTTAGCCGCCTGTTTTTTTTTTGTTTGTTTTCTGTTTTCCATTTCCGTCATCCTGGTACTTTTCAAAACAACAAATGATTGAATTTCCAAACCTGTATTTTACCATTATTGAGCTAAGTGGCAGATGGATGGATTGTGAGAAGACTCATATGAAAGAGAAAGGAGTAAATGATGCCGTGACGTCTGACCGGGGAGAATGGAAGAAGAAAACGTGTTGCGCCGACCCCAAATAAAATTGGGAAAGGGCAGGTAGACGATGATAAAGAGCTAAGTATCAAGTCGCTTAAGCTAGTTCAGTTAGTTAATTAAGCTAGTTCCTAGTTCCAGTTCATTTCTGCTTTCCTGGTAATTTTAATAGATAAGTAATTAGGACAGTTGAATTTGAAAACGTCTATCGATATCATTATCCACGAATCGTTTTAAAGTTGGTGCGCTTCGTGGAATACCTCATAATAACCCCTATGTATGACACCTAAAAAATTACCTGTTTTGTACCTACGGTGCCTATTTTTAAATTCCGTATCCGAATACCTACGTGAGTCAGTGCCGGCCTCGTGTATGACACGTGCATTGAACAGCTAAAAGTCTGTAAGTTATTATATGCATTATGCAGTTCTCATAATTCACTTACAAATAAAGGGTTCAACAAGTTTACGAGATGCATCGCCGAGAAAGTTCGCTTTCAGAAAGTCACCCGCTGCAGGGGGGTGAGAGAGGTGGCCACTGGCACGTGTTCGGCGCGTGGACAAATGAATCAAACTAGCACCTGCCATGCTTCTTTGATAACTCATTATTTTATTACCAAAGTGTGATACTATAATCTTTCAAAATAGGACCACCAAATTGCATAATCTAAAATTTTAAAACCCGATAGCTTTTCAACTAAAACCGAGAGGGGCACACACATAGTATCTATTTACTCGAAACAAATTCAAGGTCTTCCTTCGGCCTTCATTTTAGCCGGAATAACTATATAATAATAATAATATTGTTCTCGTCGGCTAACAGAAACGTGGCACATGGTCCGCTCTTGTTTATAGGCTGGTTTTAAATGATTGTTTTAATTTTGCAAAAACAGCAAGAAAAAAAATACCCTAAACTCGTCATCTTTTTTTGTCCTCTTTCTTAATTCAATAATTAATATAAACATTTTATTTTTAAGTGCTCATTTACAATAGATCAATTAGATTTTAAAGGATCAAGTAAAATTGTCCCTTGTTTATGTACTGAATAATACCCCAAAGCCTGTTGCCCTGTGTAGCGTAGGTCTACTTATTTTTAACCGATTAAAGTAACGGTAGTTGCTTTATTTCCCACGTTGTTATGTAGATTTTACCAGTTATTTTAATAAGTTTTGGTTATACAAACTTACAGGAAAGTCATAGATGTATAAACTTCTAGAGAAACAACACGAATTCTGGTAGAGTTTATTAAAGAGAATAGAATTATTATGGAGAATGTGTAGAGTAGATAGGATATTATGGTTTTAATGTTGTTTTATCCTGTTTGTATATTAATGCCTGACGGGTATCTTCGACTACGGAGGGCCACTAATAAATTAAATTTGATTTTTAGACAATAAAATATTAATAATCAATTTTAAACCAGAAGTATTTTTGTCATGAATTATTAGAGTATTAGAAAACTGAACCTTATTATACTGTAACCTTATTGGTAACTACAGTTTTGAGGTGTCGAAAGTGTCGAAACGCTCGGGCCGTGGGGCCCCGAGTGCGCGTCTCCTTTTTAAGGAAATCTCTCGCCGACTGGTCGACACTTCGTCCTATTGTCGTCGTTGTTTAAATTTACTAACTTTTAGTCTTATTTTTGTCTTTGCTTTAGTTCTTAGGAAACTATGATATAATATGCTTATTTTCTGCGCTTTACTTTTGCCAGGTCGAAGAAGAAGCAAATATATAGTCGCTAAACAGCCTAATATGAAAAATATTAAATTCAAATATTTTTGAATTTAGAACACAAATGAATGTTAATTTGTTCATAAAAGTTAATATTTTTTTTTAAATAATCATGTATATTTATGATATTCTATTTTTAAACACAATTTAAATATTCAAAAAAATTTACGCCGTAAAGACGCATATCACTTTGCCGAGAATTGAACCCATTTGGACTAGTATAAGTACAGTTATCTGTGGATTTTTTTATTGCCGCACGTGTGCGGAAAAATATTAAAAACCCACGCGTCTGAATTACATTTAGGTAATCGTAGTGCGATAAGAACCAGTTTTCAAGAAAGTGAAAAAGTATTATCCTCTCTCCGCTGAAGGTTATAGGACCCTCTCGGATTGTCATTCACGTGGGACGGCCCCTGCTTAGTCTTTTTCTAATTGTAAGACACAATTAGAAGGGATTTGTCAAAAGAATGGCAGCTAATATACGTTAGTATGGATTATGGAATAATACTGAATGCGCTGACTTTTCTTAATTTCGTGGACACATCAGCCATGACTCTGTAATGCACAAACTAAACTTCTACTTATATCTGTCATTTCAATACAAATCAAAACAAAACAAAAGCTATAAATTATTTTGACCTAAAACCTGCACCCGTGGCCGACATTGAATAATATTACATAAAGTTTTGATGTTTAAATAAACTAGTTCAACAACAATGTTGTTCATCACATTGTTCTAAACATTTTGTCAAAAGCGATTTTTTGTAAAGTCTACTAATTTCTTTTGAATTTGATTAGTGCTGCGACACACGCGAACCCTCCAGCTAGGTTGTGTCGAATGTACCCGTAGTCTTAGGGCAGATCCACCCCGTGTTTATAATACTGGATCATTCAGAAACTACTTAAATACGCGTAACACTGATGACGATGTGGTAGGTATTGAAAACTGCGCCTGTCTGGCCAGTCGCGGCGGTAACTACGTGTGCGCGAGCGCCGGCTCGGGTGTCTGCAAGTGTTGAGATTGTGTTACCAACTAATTTGTCGGTACGGCCGTATTCCTATTTCCTAAAACTATACATCGTCATCAAAGGGCTTCTTTCTAGGTATGCATTCAGTTTTTTCTGTTTAGACTACGGGCACTCTTATTTATTGTTACATAACTAGCTGTGCTCCGCGATCTTCGTTCGCGTGATATTATTATAAAAATAATATGAAACGGATTTTGTTAATTATTTCAAGGGTTTTAACTTTTGCACGGAACCCTAATCTTTTCTTTTTTCTAAAATAATAGTAGCCTAAGTTACTCCACATTAGCTGTCTGCCAGTAAAAGTCTCGTCAAAATAGGTCCAGCCGTTTCGAGAGATATGCCGGAACAAATACACAGACAAAATTAAAAAAAAAAGATTTTTGTTATAAGTACTGTACTTTTATATGCATTCAGTAAAAAGCTGAAATTAAATTGCTACATACATTCTACCTTCGCAAAGAAGTTTTTACTATAATAAGCCAATACTATAGATCGACTATTTTGTAAAAAAAAATGTAATGACTCTGTATTCAGCTTCCCTCAGGTTCATAACCGTCAAGCGTGGTAGTATGACGTTACTATATAACTGATCTTTAAATTAATTGAAGTACGCACGACGGCCAATCAAGCTATACAAAACCAGTTTATGCGGACCTCTCATTGTATAGAAAATCTATACAAAGATAGGCCAAATTATACTGGAAATGTACAGCTTGATGGGCCGCCGTGTGTACGTAGTCTAGACGTTCATTTCCTTTTTGCGTTCGTTGACTTTGTAAGCAATATGTAGGTATCTTAAACAGCTAAATCAGCAAACAGTGGAATTGACTTGTTCGCCTCGGTTTTTGTTCATAAATAAACAAGTTTGCTAGCATATTCTGGCCTACTTCTGGGCAAACACGTAACTTTCATGCATGCATACATATGTATGGGGTATGTATGAATGTAAGTGGGCTCCAGAGTTTGCACGTAGGCTTTCATTCAGATCGTTTTCCGTAGCCAGCTAGCCAGCCTAGCTTCGCAAGAAAGAATGAAGCTCCCTGGTGTCTAAACAGGCTTCCCGGTGCGACCTCCCTGTTCCGAGGATTTGTTCTCGTTGAGAAGCTATGACCTCCCATTCTAAAATAACGTGTGTTGCTTATTCCTCTGCCTCGACAGACTGTCGACTTTGGGGCATCTCCAATTGATAAATTATTGATGGTTTAGGGGCAGTGGTCCCTAATTGTTCCGATCATTACTGAGGTTGTTTCAGTTCAGTCTCCGATATCGCTTAGATAATTACGGCTAGACCCTCACTGCCATGTTTGCCTGCCTGCCTACAGTAAATTTTCAACAACCCCGCGACCATCGACCACCACTTCATCCATTTTTTCGTTTCGCCCTTCTTCGTTCTAGTTTGCCATAACGTCTCCTTAATTTAATTTGATAATTCAACTAATTTATTCCTACGGGTACTAATAATAACTACGTCTAATTATCCTAACATTCTCTAGCCCTACTAGTAAAGGATTACTTATTTTATCATTGAAAAGACCGACGCTAGTTTCCGGATCGGGAGACCTAACAGAAAGCGCATACAGAGGGGTTATTGCTCTTCAATGGTCCTTATCTACTTACGTCAACTGCGACTTCCGCGCCACAGAGCGTCAGATGGAAGGACCCGCTGGCGTAGTAAGCAGCTTTGTTTAAAATTAGTTTAATTTAAAACAAAACATAAATGGGCACCAAATCAATTAGTTAATTAGCCAAGGCCAAGAGTTTCTTCCTTTTTTGATCCGTCCGACGTTTTCGTCTTGGAGCTCTGAGACTCTTGCTGTCTGTCAGGTTTAATGGTAAATAAAGTATAATCATTTCGAAGTTTCTCAAGCAACATGCAGTTAGCCTAGCCCTTTAGAAGCTGCAAATTTACATTATTCGTATCTTTCCTAACGTCCTCAAAAATCAATACAGTGCTTTATTTGCAACCTGCGATGTTTTAAATGACTGGCCTAGATTGAATCAAATTAACTTGTTCACTGCCCGCGAAGTAGACACAATAGTTAAACAATCGCAGTGAACTATATATGGGCCATTGCACAGGGAAAGAGTTGAGAAGAAATATGTATTGTGTTGTTTCCAAGTAATATGACGTGTAGTGGCATTACTATGGTGCTGACGGGATCAAAAATTTAAAAGGCCAAGGAAAAGTTTGAATATGATTTCGGATATGCGGCCATCACGGCAGGCGCCGCATACATAGTGTAATCTGGAGGTCCTAATTTGCATATATTCTACGCAGTAAATCAGGCTGGATTTCGGCAATAATGCGTTGAATGTTGGCGTCCAAGCGCTCAATTGTTTCTTATTTATCGTCGGAGACTTGCGACTTAAGATATTCTCAGAGAAAATGATCTAATGGCGTCCGATCGCACGAACGGGGTTTAACAGGTCAATTTCGTGAAATTGATCATTTGTCAATGGTTCAATCAATAATTCATTCTTTCATTCATTCGTCAACGGTGACTGGTGAGCGGTACAGAGACATGATTACTTAAAGATGATTACTTATTAAGCTCTCCGAAAACACCCGTTCTGTAGGGAAGGGCTTTACGAACGTTTGATCATAATAATTTAAAAGGAGGAGATTGGAAGAAAAAAAGGTGTTACGCGGCGACCCCAAGTAACATGGGACAAGGCCAGGAAGATGATGATGAAGTTCATAATAATTTAATTTGTTTTTTTGGTAGCCCTCTGTAATCGTGCAGCGACTTTTTAAAGTACGTCAAAACCATAGTACAAGTACAAACGAAACGAAACGAAACAGTTATGGCTTGGCACATGTAGGATTGTATAAACGTATAATTCCGCGAAAGGCAAACGGTCGCACTCACAAAAAAACGAAAGGCCTGAATGAAATTTTATAAGCGATGGAATTCATTTGACAAACATATTTGATGCTCGTGGTATTAATTCATGTTTGTGGTTAAATCAGTTTTTTTTTTTTGCAAAATTAACCATGGTCGGTCTGAAATTGAAGCTGTGGCTTACACCGGTAATTAGGACACGGTGCGTTGTCGGCAATGGTTGCCGGGGTACCTAGTAGAATGATGGAGCAGTTGATGTCGAGGGCATCATGTGTCACATAATTTTTGCTTCAAATTATTATAATTTGGTAATTTTTCCGCGTATTTAATTATATTCTATATACGCTGTACCTACCATCCGTTTATACTATTGCGAATTGTGGTACGGTACTCGTTAGCTGGCTACGGAAGGGTTATGTATGATTTTAGCTGTCTGTATGTTTATATCATTTTATGCTCCACTGTAGCGCTATCTAGCGCCTGAATTCTACTAAGCCAGTTTTGATAAATGAAGTTTTAATCGATTTATTATTACGGTCCTGGTGGCGTAAGGCGCGGCGTGCGCTCCGTTCACCGGGAACATTCGCCTGTAATGTAACAGTTCAGATTCGATTTTGTACAGATCTTGGATTTTTATATTACAGGCGAATGCTCCCGGTGATAGAGCCTTTATGCGAACAAATTCAATATGGCGAATGGCGAATGCTACGTTCAAAAATGTGGGTGTCACATTTTCTTTTTGCTTTCCTATCTAGTGGGATATCAAAAGAAAAGAGGAAAAAATTCAGTGTTCATAAATATTGTCCGAATTTGAGTAAACCCAATATTTAAATGCGAAAGTTTGGATCGATGGATGTTTGTTACTCAATAACGCCAGAACAGCTTAATGGATCTGGACGAAATTTGGCACACAGATAGTTTATAACTTGGATTAACGCATAGGATACTTTTTATCGGTAGGGGTAGTACGATACTGTGAGAGAATAACCGAAACCCGCGCGGGCGAAGACGCGGGAATCGGCTAGTAAAAAATAAAGTTGAAACTAAAACCCCTAAATACGACAAAAAGCAACTATAAATATTCAAGACATGTCATTTTCTTTCGGTTTCGTATAACCGGAGTCACAAATATCTAGTATAAGATTATTAAGCAATGACGTAAAAGACCTGGTATAGTAGGTTAAAGTTATATCCAAACTTAGGTTACCAAGTTGACTAATCAAGTAATCACTAAACTAATGCGTCTTTTTATTGGACAGTGTTTGAACATGAGAAGCGCTGCCTTATGCTGTTAACTTCATTTCGTTGAAACGGTGATCGGTAGTTCCTTACGTAGAACGACCACGACCACCTGTGAATAATACAGTACCAGCGGTATGGTAAGACAAACCGTCTGTTACCGCCATCCTCTAAACCAGAGATTTTTTCTGGAAACATTGTTAATAGTCCTGTATACTGCATTGTAGTAGTATTATTAGTAACTAGTAATAAATTGAAAAGGTGCAAAAGAGCGGGGTGGGGGTGCATATGCAGTACAGGGGCGCGAGGGGTGGGGGTGCATATGCAGTATAGGGGCGCGAGGGGTGTGGCCGGCGTGCTATTGGCCCGGCTCGCTGATTCTAGCATACCGTGCAAGGGTTATTACCGCTGCGGATAAGTGAAAATAGCGATCATCGAGCTGGAGATTAGCGGATCTTTGATGGCCAAACAACTGTTATTTGGGAACAGGAGTCCTGTTTCGGGCCAATCTTATAAAAAATCATAACCGTTCCTTTTGGCTTTGCCGTTTTCGCCAGATTAAATGTCTGTCCAATTTCCTTGCGATGTTAAACTGGCTTTTCTAGGACCGGATATCCGTGTCTTTTTTCTTTTGGGTGATATTATTATAAAGAAAGATGCCGATAGGAGGATGCGCTCTAGGAAGGAATTATGCCTCTTTGATTCTGTTATTTTTGTTGGTATCCGTCGTCTGGAACAAACAATTTCTAGAATATCGTTATCTGATAAAAATAAAGATGACAAAAATACGATTTCCTTTCTCTTATACTTGCTTATTATTTCCTTTATTCTTCTTTTTACTTTCGATAACATTTTTATTTTAGCTGTTGCCCGCGAACGAATAAATCGGGCTTCGTTCGCGGGTGGGTGGGAAATTATGATGTGTGTGCTTATTTTTTATATCAATCTATCATTAAGATTCACCAACAGTTTCTGTCTACAATATAAATTTTACTTTAGTTTTAATTAGTTTTGAAACTTACACAGTCGCCAATTATATTGGTTAACCAGCATTAGGTACCTACTTAATTAATTATAAAAAAACGATATTACTTTTCAACTTGTAAAAATGCAGGTACTTACCTTCGTGACAATATAAATCAAATGGAAGCCATGGCCTTTCATTCAGCGATCTACCCATCCCGCGTTACCTATTTTTTATCTCCAAAATCTGCTAGACGATTTAAGTTATTATAGCAATAAATTATTTTCGATTTTGGCATTCTTGATTCAAAGTGGGGGTATTCCTCAAAGCGCAACTATTTTTAAGCGCAACTAAATTATTCCTCGAAGCGCAACCATTAGTTGCGCTCACAAATTCTAATTAAAAATATTATATGTGTATTCCTCAAAGCACAATCATTATTGAAAAAAAAAAAAATGAATTCATCTTGGTTGCGCTTTGAGGAATAAACATATTAGATTTTTTATGGTTGCGCTTCAAGGAATAATTTAGTTGCGCTTAGTTGGTTGCGCTTTGAGGAATAAACATATTAGATTTTTTATGGTTGCGCTTCAAGGAATAATTTAGTTGCGCTTAGTTGGTTGCGCTTTGAGGAATACCCCAAACTTTTTGAGTACTTCTTTTCAAGTTCACGTGACGTGCGGGGTTTTAACTCGCGACCTCGACAGTCCTTGTTGTTCTTGTAACCAGCTGTAAAACTGATTCTTCTTCTCCGATGTACTTTGAGATGTTCGAATTGAGAACTTTGAGGAAATTTGTTCGGAAACTATATCAAAAGATGTACAAGGGTACAAGTTGGCTGTAACTATCTCTCTGAAACATCGCCATTGAAGACACATTGCAGCTGCACTCCACAAACATATCAATGATGTGTAGTTAATTAATTAGTAATGACTTTATAAAGCGCCGAGCGAATTATGCGTTGTGTACTTGTATGTAAGAGCACGGAATCAACAGGTTGGATGGCGTTCCCGAACATGAGAGTTCTCGGTTATGACGGAATAACTAAAGAAAAGTACAATAACCCAACCAAGGTCGGGTAGTTCGTCTGGCATGTAGGTGTTCTTCTGAAATTTTCAAGTTTTCGATCTTGACTTTCATTACGACTTTAAAATCTCGCTTTAAAAATATTAAATAGCAAACCATCTTACCTCATGGTGTTCGGCAGCATATTAAAAGTAAAACACCAGGTGCTGCGATAAATGCCGTATCGGTGATCCGTGATACACGCGCGCAGGTTGCGTGTACTACGCACTTGACCTTTTTGAAGGACGTTTTCAATCAATCAATATACATAGTATGGACTATAATCACTATACGGGGTGGTCACTGTACGTCCTTCGTTTCCACTCATCCTCTATAAATTCATATTCATCCATTCGCGTTTTCAACCTAACTCCTTCCTTCTTCTCTTTCAATAAAAACCAACCAAAATTCTTTACTTAGGTATGTCATTAATTTCAAGTTGACACCTCATACATAGGGCGGTTTTCAGCAGTACCACCTAATTCATTCCTGTTCATGCCGTTTTCCGTCAGATCATCATCCATCATCAATTGCCTCCCGTAGGCCCGCCATAACATTGTAGACATTTGGCGGTGTCTTTTGGAGACTTATTTTAGTTCTGCAGAAGCTCTCGCTCATTTAAACATGAAATAAAATCAAAATTAACGGAATGGCTACTGAAACAGGACTACCTGAAAGTATGTCGTCTAACTACCTATGCACATATTTCTAATTACATACCCACACACACATATATACACACACACACACACCCACCCGCGCACACACAAACATACACACACCCGCGCTCACACACATACATACACGCTCACACACAAACATACATAACAAGAGAATGTACTATATTTTCCTAAATAATAATTATGTCCTGAGAAAGCTCGGGTAGATCGACACAGTCTACAATAAATAATATAGCTTCAATTTTAAGCTGAATCACTGTCTCTCAAGATACAGGTTACCTAGTTTGAGAGGCAGGGTTTTCCTTATTGTGTACAGATTTTAGTTTCTAGATTGTAGTGTATTGTGTTACTACCATAGCTTTTTAAATTGTCTTATTTTACCTTGTGATCTGTATTTTTTGTGAAATAAAGTTATTATTATTTTGGAAAAACATATTTGTTTCTTAGCTTCTTTAGCTAGTTTTAGCTACGTTAACGGGCCTAAACCAAGTCAACGTAGCTTGTGTGTGTGTGAGTCATGGGGAGAAATTTCATTTTCTTCGATTTGCATGAACTTCCTTACTATTCTGCAGGTGTTTAAAATTGCGGCTTTTTGGAGTGTTATGTAGATAGAGTCCTTGAGGTCTATTAGTTTGAGGCTATGGTGGAGGTGATTGGGTATAACACCCGTAGTGGAGACTACTACCGGTACTACACACTTTTTCCTGTCTCCATATTCTGGTAACCTCTTCTTTTAATTCTGCATATTTACTAATTTTCTCACCTATTGTTTTTTGCAAGTTATGTGTGTTTGGAACTGCTATGTCTATAAGGTAAGTGACTTTATTAGTTTTATCCTGAAGTATTACGTCTGGTCTATTGTAATGAATGGTCCTGTCGGTCATAATGGCGCGGTCGTAGTAGAGTTTGTGTGTAGTGTGTTCAAGAACTCTTTCTGGTGTGTATTTGTAGTAAGGAGTAGTATCTTGTATCAGTTTATGTTTGAGAGCTAGATTTTGGTGAATGACGTTTGCTACCTTGTTGTGTCTATGGGTGTAGTCTGTTTGTGTGAGTGTTGGCTGTGGCATTTGCGGCACTTATCGTTCGTTATTGTGGGGTCCTTAATAATATATTTCCTATAGTTTTTAGTGTTTATAATTTGATCTTATATTGCAATCATAAATCCCTCGGTTTCCGGGAATAAACTAACTATCATTAGCCATTTATTTGATGCCGTCGTATCTATGTGAGACTGCTCCAAATCATGGGGATGCCGTCCGTGCAGCACTTTCTTTTTCCAATCTTCTATCTTTTTCTTCTGTGGGTCTTCATTGTTAGTATGTTGTGTATCTATTAGCTCGTTTAGGTGAAGTGGTGTGTAGTTGATATCGTTCATTACTATGGCTTTATGTATGTTGCTTGTGTTAGATTTACTGTGAAAGAATGTTTTCAATCTACTTA
The DNA here is from genome assembly GCA_910589295.1 of Noctua janthe. Classification (NCBI taxonomy): domain Eukaryota; kingdom Metazoa; phylum Arthropoda; class Insecta; order Lepidoptera; family Noctuidae; genus Noctua; species Noctua janthe. The sequence continues at coordinate 14,603,007 of OU342552.1, forward strand.
TTTGCTTCTGCCAGAGGTGATGGACATCTATTAGGCCTCGCCCTCCGTGTTGCCTTTTGATGGTCAGCCTTTCTATTGCAGATTTAGGATGTAGGTTATTATGTTTAGTTAGTGTCGTGCGTGTTGTTCTCTCTATTTGCTGGATGTCAGTTTTTGACCATTTGATCACTCCAAATGAGTATGTTAATATTGGAATCGCGTAGGTGTTTAATGCCTTTATTAAATGTTTTCCGGAGAGCTGGGTTTTACATAGTGCGACCACTCTTCTCTTGTATTCTGTGTTCAGTGTTTGTTTAATTGTTGTGTGATCTAATCCTTTGAGCTGTCTGTATCCTAAATATTTATATAAATCAGTGGGTTCCATAGCAGTAATTGTGTCATTAGTGTTAATTGCATAGTCACCAGGCTTAATTTTGCCTCTTATTATAGTACTGTTTTACATTTGTCAAGTCCAAACTGCATGTTTATGTCCTTGCTAAATTCGGTCGTGATTTCTATTAACTTTTTCATGTCTTTTCAGTTTTTGAGTATAATTTAATGTCGTCCATATAAATAAGATGTGAGATAGTGGTTTCTTCTGTTGTATGTTTAAGACTATATCCGGCCTGGCAACGCTGTAGTAAGTGAGATAGAGGGTTTAGAGCGAGACAGAACAAAGGAAAAAAAGGGTATTTATCAAGGAATCTCCTTGATAAATGCCCTTTTTTATGGCTATCTGTCTAGTTGTGACAGTGTTATCGTGAAAATTTAACTGAAGGGTAGTTTTCCATCGGGACATAATATTTTGCAAAAAGTCAATTATTTTTGGGTTAATTTTATAAATTTGTAAAATTTGGATTAGCCAGGAATGTGGAATGCTGTCAAAAGCTTTTTTATAATCTATGTAGGTACAGTGTAAATTTCTATTTTTTGTGGCAGCATGTTTGTGTATTACCGAATCTATTACTAGTTGCTCCTTACATCCCATGTGACCTCGCCTGCATCCCTTTTGTTCTTCTGCAATAATGTTGTGCTGTTCTACGTGTTTATTGATTTTTGTGGTGATTGCTGATGTTAAAATCTTGTATATAGTAGGTAGGCATGTAATTGGTCTGTATTGAGAAGGCTGCGGAGAGTATTGTGTTTTTGGCAACATGTAGGTTATTCCTGTAGCGAAAAATTCGGGTATATATTGTTTCCCTAATATAATATCTGTAAAATTTTTGGCTAAAACGTCTAATTTTTTATACCAGTAATTATGGATTTTATCAATGCCAGGGGATTTCCAGTTGTGAAGTCTCGCTGTGATACTAGTAATGTCAGACTCGGTTAACTCAACGAAGTCCATTTCTTCTAATGAAATCCATTTTGTTTTTTCGTCTGTCACCCAATCAGATTTATCATTATGTTGCACTCGCTCTTCCCATATTCCAGACCAAAATGATTCAAGTTGTTCCGCTGTTGGTAATTCTATAATGTTTTCGGATGTTGTGTCAGTTTGTGGTTTAGTCTGTAACTTTCTGTAGAAATTCTTTTCGTTCATAGCAAATAAGGAGTTATCATTTTTACGCTCTTGCGCTTTTTTGTATCTTCTTAATCTGTGTACTTTTACAGCTAATTTCTGTTTTAGAGTATCCAGAAATTCTTCCGGTTTTCTTTATTATTATTTCCCGATTCGCCTAAATATCAGCGCGCCAATGTAACCATCTTTTGTGAACAAACTAACCTAACCTTATTTCACTCGTTGACGCTTCGGCAGAATCACATTTAGACTGTGCTTTATTTCTGACGAAACTTAAGTTTAGGCTTTGCTCAAAAATGTTAAAGAGAACTGTGCATACACAGTCCATCGACACGCAAAGAAAGAAGTCGAAAAGCTACACATATACGGAATGCAGTTTGAAAAACAAATTATTATTAGTTATTTATTAATATAATCATATATTTATTTTCGCTATGGCGGTCAAACAGCCGTTAGTATTCTAATATTGCAAACATTTAGCAACCAGCGATAGTATTTAATTTAACCCTTCGCGATTGAATAACTATGTCGGACAAAAGTCTGCTCCGGCCTAAACCTGATCGTCAATTAATTCATATTTCGGAGGGGTGGCCACTGAAAGCGGATGCCATCTAACGTTCGTAACGATCTTGCGGTATTATTATGTGCGTTATTTATAAAAAAAAATTCATTGTTTAGTTACTACGGTCTAACCTTAAATCTGTACCAATTGTAATTTAAAATAATTCAGTGCCAAAACTACCCTTAAATATCGAGAGTATTTTCTTTTGTTTGCATGTGGTACTGGAAAGAAGACTCATTGTGTGAAAAGTTTTTTTTTCTAAAAAAACCGCGAAAAACAACCCAATGTCGAGTCATTGTCGAGCAATATCGATTGAACACAAACGTCTCGCCGCCAACTCGCTACTCGCCGTCTGAATTTCCTTTTCCAAATCAAATCAATGCAAATAATTGGAGAAAAAAAACTGATCGTTTTTATCATTAGTTACCGTTGCCCCAACAATAAAGCCTATAAGCGATGGGCCTGTATTGATTTTTGTTACGTCTATTCTCATTTCATTTTCAAAACACTTATTCGTAAAGTGGCTCTTATTGCTCCGCGTTTAGGTTCAACATGCAGTGTATTTGACACGTGTGCTTTTTACATTACATCCCCTTCACGCACTCCGGGAAATTAAGTATTATAAATTCGTAAAATTATTAATTTTTTGTAATCTATTCAAATTCAATTCGTTTAAAATATTTGACGATTTAACTCGAAGCCGTTAATGTCTTTCCCATGGTATAATAATATACTTCGCCTGGTATTCTCTTCCCACGATGGCCCAAGACTACGTCACGATAAGTGTTACAATTGATTGTCCTTTTCAGTAAATTTAGGGACTTTCATTTAGTGAATGAAAATAAAATAAATTACTAACTAGCTTAACTATTAAGTAACTCGTGTGATTCATCTATTTAGTTTTAAATTAATTTGAATATTTAATTATTAGTTCATAGTTGCTTTGTTAAGTTAAAAAATGCATGTTGCTCGGGTAATTCAATCACACACCGTGGCAACACATCGACCGCATCGCAACTTATTCTTGGGCCAATCACGTGACCCAGCTGTCACGGGAAGAGAATACCAGGCGAAGTATATTATGCACAAAAAAAACCCGTTTATTTTCCCAAAGATTATTATTTTCCGATCTTTCCTCGTACCTAAGTGTTTTTATAAATCTCGTTCGATACGCGTCGTAGGCATTATTTTCAAAAACAATATAAAAAGCATTAACAAATATAGAATATAGTAAGTTGCCCACCAGCATCACGAACAGGGTCCGAGCTTGATTTTTGGTTGAATTACTACTATTAATACTCGCCGTCTCCAGAGGTACTGCTTCCAGATTTTTCTAAATTCAGCCCTTGATTCAGCTGCTAAGCCAGAGCCTCCTCAGATGTTGATCGAGGCTATTGGCGACTCAACTATCGGCACAATTGCTGCTGAACTCGCGTCCCACATGTCGACAACACCGCAAGCCAAATCTAGATACTTGAATTGCTTAATCTTTCTTCTTTCTCTGCTTTCGCGAGGACCTCGTCATGCGGGGGACCGCGCTATATCAACAATCATTGCGCGACGCTCCAATCGATCTATCACCACAATGTCAGGCTTATTGGCAACAATAATCCTAATTATTATTATTAATTTATTTATACCCAGCATTCGTGAAGTCGTGATCATCAAATATATTTAGCAAATCGTCAAAATACACAACATTTACAAGACAAGATTAAATTAGACCAGTTCAGTTGTCAGATATCGGGCTAGATATCCGAGATGTTATTAACTAGAATCGAAAGATGGCATAACAAACTATGTGCCTGGATATTTTAGCTGAAGTGTAGGTTGGATACCAGGTTAATGAATGAATAGCCTGAGTCCGGTTGATAACGACATTTTATCTTCCTAACAATTTGTTAAAACATATACCATCAACGGCGGTTTGTATCTGTTATTAAACGAACAAAAATCGTAGCATAAAAAGGAAGTTCGTAAAGCCGTAAAAGTATTAGTACCTTGATCTAGTGGCTGGATGTTGGAGGTCAAAGTAACGCCCGCGGCCTACCTAAGCAGATGGTGTAGTCCCGCCACAATGGGAACGTCGAGAGTATGTTGTAATGTGTATTTTGGACATGAGGGGTTGACTCCCCAAAGCGACGCGGCGCGCCGGTGCACAGCTGCCGTCGCCGTTAGATCAGCGTTAGATCCCATTGGCAACACGCTCTATATTATTTATACGGATATTTGAAAAGAAATCTATGGACCGAATTTGATTGAATCTTCTTGTAAACATTAATTTGTAACGAATAGCCAGCCTCGTTCAAACATTGCTGAAAAGAATATTTTCTAAAATTATTCTAAATTATTTGCCGAAAATTACCGACGCCTAAGAAAAATAATAATTATACAAATTGAACTTGCAACAACAAGCATCTGGGTGCATGCCGGGTGCGCCGATGCTAACAATAAAGCAATTCTCCTAACTTTTTCTTTTATTTCGCTTCTTCGGTTGCGTTTTGAAGGTCGCGGTCACGGCCGTAACGTTACACAGCTTAGATATACAAAAATGGCCGTATTGGAAAACAAAATGGGTTCATATTTTGCTACTGAGAGTAGGATTACCTTACCATACCTATTACTTAGAACGAAAAATATTTATGGATAGGTTAGGTTATTTTTTGTTAGTATCGGCGATATAACCGAAGGAAAATTAATTCAGTGCTTCTTAGGGTTGAACCTCATCTGGCAGCACGAAATCGTTTTTTTCCATGCTCGTATCTTTATTTAAGGTTTTTATCATCCTGACTCCTGCCTGCGACAAGTCTCATCAATTCTTTTTTCTTCCTTATCTGTGGTTTTTGTCCTGTACATACAATTATGTACACTTTAACAGGTATTTATCTAGTGTATATCTATGTAGGTAGTATCTATTGTATTTTCAATAAAGTAAAAAAAAAAAAATGCCGCATGTATGAAGGATCATCTCTTCAGAACGGCAAGGGATCTGTTTTTTACCCGACTGCGGCGAAGTTCAAAAGGAGGGCTATTACATGAATAAAAAAAATAAATAATTTAGTTAAATTGTACGCATAATTTAAAATATGTTAGGAATTTGGCCTTTCTTCTTTTAACTTGTACGTAACCTTATATCGATTTGTTTGATTTTTTTTGTGATATTCGTAATATCGAAATTGACAGGATGATAGTAAATTGCACCCTTGTGAAGCAGGGGAAGATCGATACCTCTTTATTTTAAATTTAAATAAAAGTTTATTAGTAATACCTACTTACCTATTAATTTCTATTTCGTTATCAAGAGATCTGTACCTCTATGTAATTTCATTAGGTAGATATTTATTATTTGGCAGTCTATTTATAGATAAGTACCGTACCTATTTATTGTGTAAAAGGTTGTGGTTATAAAATTAATTTAACAAACCAGATAGGTATTTGAAGGTAAAATACAAATAAATGTCAGAGACTAGACGATCATAAAAACTTCGTTCGATACTCGTTCGTTCCTACTCAACGATGGAAATTCCTTCTGCTCGGCGTACTCCGTTATATAGGCGTCTGTATAAGGACGTCTGTAAGTAAAATAATGATTCATACAATGACGTAGGTATTGTATGTAGAGGTAGGTATAGCGTCGGTTTAGTGCAAGCGTTCTGGATTGAGCTCGTTGTGTTGTGGTTAGTGGGCTCGTTCTCGTCGCTCGTACGCACGCATCGAGTATGCGACGTCCCACCTAAAAAATTCGGTCGATACGTTGTAAATATTTCAAAAATACTTTTCCTTTCAAACGTTTTTTTTTTTTCATAATTATTTAATGGCGTTACTTTGGTGTTATTGGATTACCCAATTAATATTAGAGTTGCTGAACGCTTGTTGATTTAGTTCGCGTAGTGGAACATCAGCATTTCTCGGAGCCAGCCTTCTGATTTTAGTAACTTAGTGCCTTACCCTCGTGTAAGGGCAGGATAAGCTATTTGAAGGGCGTTTTCTCCTTGGAGCTACGTCTCGTCTACTTGTAATTTTAAGGTGAAGCGGGACACGAGGCGGGCGACGCCTGTACCAGACGAAGTAGGCGGTGTCGGGCGACCGCCCTCCGCGGGCCCCGGCCGAGCGCTGTGGAAAACGCATGGGCGCGGGGCGCCGTCACACGGACCCAGTAACAAATATACTTCACGAACCTGTTATCGCTCTTAGTGATTGACCATCAGTTCCATTTTGTCGATATTAGTTAAAATCAAATTAATTAGAAATATATAAATTAAGCAATTATCCTTAGGAAACTACCCCGTTGTCCTCGTCTAATACGTACCATATTATGTATGAATGAAAAGCCATCACGTTGTGAGCGGGATAACTTTATGTTAAACTTGTTTAGAATCGCGGCGCCAGTACATGCTATGTTGAAAACCTGTTAGAATCCTGAAAATTAACCTTATAAAACCAAAATACCTAATTAAATGTCCTCCGGGAGCGCGCAGTAGCGCTTCGCTGCGTGCATTTAGTGGCGAGCGCGGTGCTAACTCATCGCTTAAGTTCACTAAAAACACTGTAGTGCTACAAGATATTTTGAGATTGCTTTTTATTTGTTGCAATTCGTACTTAAATTCCGGAAAATGTGCGTCACCACGAATCGCAACATAAATATTGAGAATAAAATGAGTAAAAAAAAATAAAAAAAACAGGATTAAGCATATAGATGCCGAAAAAACGAGCTATTTTTGTACTGAATTGGACAGTTTGTGCGTCCTAAAACATGTAGTCATAGTGAGGTGCTGTACAGTGTAATAAGATAATTATCACTTAATTCAGATTAAAACGCCAGAATTCTAAGATAAAGTAGAACAAAAACAAACTACAAGTTTCGTAAAATACCACTGCGTAAAATCTAACTAAGTATTGTTTTTAAGTGTGTTGGTACGTAATTTTATTGGTGTGTCATAATCATAAGGTATTGTTACTCTTGACCATTGTCAAGAGTAACAATACCTTATAACCTTTAACTGTAAAGAACGGTTTTGCAGTGTAATCTGTACATTTACAGATTACACTGCAAAACCGTTCTTTACAGTTAATGATAGTGGATTCATCAAGAAGTTAGCCGCGAATTGAAGAAATAATCTTTTTGTTTCGTATTATTTTTCCGAAATTATCATTTGATATAGGTATTTCAACGCGAGCATGGTTTGGCGTAGTCAACAAATTAAAATAAGCATACTTAAGACGGTATATAAATTTATAGGAATATTAATTAATTAATTATAAAGTATGTATATTGCGAAAAAATATTTTGGACGAAAGTAAAATGTATAAAAATCCTAAGCAACACTGGCCGTTGCTAGACTCGATATAACTTTAAGATCGATACTTGCGCTTCACTAAGGTGTGGCGTTCTCTCCCCGCGGGCCCCGGCTCAGCCACGCCCAGCGCGCGCATTCTCAAACAAAATCCGCAGAAAATGTTGTGCGAAGAATCGAGTAGAGTCTGCGTCGTTCGTTTCGTTCAGTCACGCACGTCACATCAGTTAGGCAGCTCAGTTGAGTAGTGATCTCGATAGCCGACGAACCGTACGCACGGCGCACACGTGCCACTCGCGCCCATCCCTTCTCCGCCGCACCGCACTCCCGAGCGATTTCGCCGCTCGCTCGGTGACGCCACCGTCCGTCGCTACTCCGCCGACGCCGCTTGTGCTCGGTGTCGTTCCGTACGGAGCTTTGCTACATCATACTATATTATGTAATACGAAAATAAACAGCTCAAAGCAACCACGTGTGCGCGCCGGCCGGCTTACATTCAAATTCGTAATTTAATTACAATCAACCAATATCACGCTCCCGAAACATCAGTTAACATCAAAGAATAAAGTGATAGGTGAAACAAATAAAAAAACATTCCAATCTTTTAATCAGTATTTTAAAACCTAAACATTATTATCGTGGCAAGATAATCAAATAAAAACAAGTGAAAATGTCTAATTCGGTGGAACAACAATTTAGCGAGCTTAGTTTGTCACAAGAGGACCATGATCAATATGAACCAGAGGATCATCAAGACCAAAGGTTAGTACCAAAATGTACAAATTTTACATAACATTATAAACATTTTTTCATTCTATCTTTACAAAGTTTATACTGTTATTTTTTAGTTTTATAAAATATTTGCGCGAAATTTCTTGACTAGGTAGTTTTCTATTCCATGTTAAGGTAGGTAGTTTGAAAAGAAATTGAATCGTGGTGCACTAACACCCTACGCCGCGTATCCTACCAAAAAAGGTACTTGATTATTTCCTAAGAAATTATGATTAGTGTACAAACAAAATTTGTTTAAATGAGTGGAATAAATAACTTGAAATTATATTATAAAATAGCTCAGCCGTGACGATTATTTTAATAACAGACGTGTTTTTCTTAGTATGAACCTGATTCATTTAGTAAATTAAAATAAGTTGCTGATAGTCGGTCTACTTTTTATTTGCAACTGTTACGGTACCTACCCAACAACTATCTTACTGATTTATCCATTACCTATGTATCAAAATATTTAATAACCTTGATAACATTAATTAACTAACATAACATAACATTAACTCGGAGCATTAATTTTATATTCACCACGAAAAGCAATTTCAAACAATTTAGGTGTACTGTACTGTCACAAGCACTAATATGACTATATTATTATGTAGACACTTATTAAAATTCGAGAGTGATCTGCTCGTACAATAATAGTTGCTATCACTCTCACATTCATTGACAGCACGGTTGGCGCAGTGGCTGAGCGATTGGGTGTGCTGCGCTGCGTGTCGCGGGTTCGACTCCCGCACAGAATAAGTATTTGTATGGTTCGAGGTAGTTGTTCCGGGCTGTTTGTGTATGTGAGTTTAAATGTTTGTAGACGCCCCCACGATACAGGAGAAATTACTAGTGAGGGGTAAAGTTTAAAAAAAAAGCTGTTGAGACTTACATAATTTTATATTCATATAGACTTATTTCATTATGGTATGGGTTCCAAAATAGTATGTTCTAAATAAGATAAGAATAATACAATAGGAGAAAAACAAGTTGCGACGTGCATACATGTTAGTGCCTGTGACTGTACACCTTCATCTACGTTCTCTAAGAACATGTTCTTGAAACCGTTAATGAAATGAAATGATTACAAAAATATTACTTTTCTTTTTGAATCGGATTTTGTTAACTACCTTTTTCTAAAATTACAGTAGCCTTAGAAACTCCTTATCATATCAGCTGGTCATTACCACGCAACTCGTGTTGTGGCAACCCATAATCCGAACGCACTCTGATTGGTTAGTTGCCACAACACGAGTTGCGTCCGAGTAGGTATCAGAGTCCACTCGGTCCGAGCATACTCTGTTCGTGTCAACGCGGCTTTAACCGCAAAAACGGAGACAGAAAAATTAAAAAAAATATTGTTTACAGTAGGTATCGTAATTCCTATGCATTCAGTAAAAAGCTGTTATTTTGAAATAACAAACAAATTTAATTTATTTGTATAGTTGTTTGGCGCTGAAACATCTGATATTGATAATTTTTTTTCGATATTTAGATGCCACGATTAAAAGCCTTAAATTAAAACATAAAAAAGTAACCAAAATTATTTTTGTAACAAAACACGACTATGAGTGAGAGTCCCTAGGACTCACCTTCGATCAAAACTCACCTTTGCAAATAACGTGCGCACGCGACGTTCCACCTCAGCGTCAACACTTCACGACAGAAAGCTACTGGATCACACTACTCCATACGCTTAAGGCCGGCTCCAAACGTTGGCCCCAACGCCACTCGTCCAACGTGTAGATCTAGAAAATAGCATTGGCACCAACGTTGGGACAAATGAAAAAGTTAAATTTTTAGAAGTTTACCAGGCACATCCAATAATATAGAGCAATTTCGATTTCTGTATCGGACATCTTCAAGTCTGCTCTGACGGGACAGGACTGCGCTATAATAGCCAACGTGGAAAACTCACGCAATTGACCGACCAACGTTGGTACGAGCGTTGGCGGCAACGTGTGGCGCCGGTGTAAAAATAAAATTCATTTTCGATGCTTAAAAACAGTGTATCCCGTGGATTCATAGTGGTGAATTCAGGCTTCATAGATGTCATCATCACGCGTTCTAATTTCCCAAGAAGTACGATTTCAAACCGTAGGCACATCATAGAATAAACGCAAGCGTCATAGATTATGAGTTTTTTAATAATGTGAGCGATAGAGAGATGTGCGATTGTCAGCTTGATGTAACCGGGGGTAAGGTTATGATTTGAGCTTGACTATTTTTAGGAGTTTTTTAAGGCTTTGTTTATAAAATTAATAAAAATTCTTGCAAAACTGCAACTGTAAAAGTTTTGAAAGAGGGGATTTTGTAAGGCTTGTTAAGAATAAAAATCAATTTCTTGCAAAACTGCTTCTGTTAAATTATTGAATGAGAGGGTAAGGCTTGTTGTATAAATGAACATAGGGCAAACTAACTAACTATAACTAACTTTCTCCTCAGTTACATCGAATTTTGTACCGTTAACTGCAATGTTAACTACATAAAAGCACCCTTAGTGTATAATACACTGACAACTGGAGCAGTTGGCGTCAACTGCTCAAACAGTCGTTTTCAACCGCTGCAAGTAGTCTACAGTCTTAACTGCAGTTCCAATATGGATTTTCATGAAGAAGCACCATTGTTGCAACTTTTGCATTGGCAATCGACAGCTCGAAAAAGCAGTGTATTTCTTGCAACTACTCTACCGCACGGTGGAATTTGCTCGTGGTAAATGGCGATTGTCCATTTTTCAATAATTGTGCTAATTGCAAAACCATTTTGAGGAATCAGCACCCTAATCATTTCTTTCTAGTTAAAAAAATAAAATATTCCCTTTTCTTTCAAGAAATGTGGTTATTTATTTGGCATCTAATGATGTCATTTCAAGGAATATAGTGAAATGCGTTTTAGGCGCGATTTATACAGAAATGGATTTAATTCCAAATTGTATTAAATAAAAGTTGCAAGTTTATTGATTGGTATTCAAATAGAAAATAAAGTTGTATTAAAAAAAATGATATATGAATAAATTTTGTTATTTTAGTCACCAAATCCACTTTCGGCCTCATTTACGGTGGGTACAGAAAGCAATTTTAGGACATCAAGATCTAGAGGAATCGGAATCGAATCCGTTTTTTCTTCATTATTAGCCTTAAGCTGAATATCTTGGGGTCTGATAATATAAGAAGCCTATTAAGTAGATTGGTATTGGTATCTATTCGTGACTTTTTTCTAGTGATTTTAGTTATTTCGGCGGTCATTCTGAAAACCGAAAAAAGATGTATGGCGGTCGCACAAAATCGCATGTTTTATCAATTTCAAATTCTCAAAAGTTTCTCTTAACTATAAATTAAAACCAATAAAAGACCTGATATTCAGGTATTTTTTTATACATCTTTTGTTTTGCAAACCATCTCTAAAAAATGCTTAATTTAACTGTTCTTTCAATTGATGTTATTAGATCATTATTTATCTATTACTTAAATAATATATATAGATATACACAATACAATAATAAACCAATAAACAAGACTATACGTTAATTTGACCAGTAATCTCAAGTGACGATGGCACTTTAATGTTGTTGTCCGTATTGTACAACGATCGCCATGGGATCTGGAGGCGATAGTCCTCGTCGGGTGGAAACTCCGCTGCCGTGGCAAATTGCCGCTCAGCGGACAGACCTCTGGCGTGATCTCATGGCGACATGGAGAGAGCGACTGTCGCAACCCCGTGCAAGGCACGCCACCATAGTGGCGATAAGTCCCCTCTTTGAGAAGTGGCTAGAGAGGCGCCACGGCGCCCTCACCTACCGCCTGACGCAGGTCCTCATCGGACACGGTTGTTGCGGAGGTTCCTGCACCGAATCTGGCGGGACGAAACGCCCGGGTGTTTCCACTGCGAGGATCGTCCGGAGGACACGGTGGAGCACACCGTGGAGGTCCGCCCCGCTTGGGTGGAGCACCGCCGTGTCCTCGTAGCGGCAATTGGCGGCGGTGATCTCTCGCGTCCGACCCTGGTTCAAGCCATGGTCCGGAGCGAGAGGAAATGGGAAGCTGTCACCTCCTGCGAAGCAGTCATGCTAGTGAAGGAGATGGCGGGACGTGAGAGGGAAACCGTTTACGTCCCAGCCGCCGCGGGAGACGCCCTGGGCGTCGGGGGTCACTTAATGGCTTCCGGCCACCGTAGGCGCGGGCCTGTGGACGGCGAGTAGTGGGCTAGCTCGCCGTCCGGCCGTCATATGACGACAGGCCGTGTCGACGGCGCGTTCGTGTTCCATGCGCGCCTCAGAGAGATGTCAGCAACCATGAAGGGCTCCGCAAGGGCTGATGCCTGCCTGCCAGGGCTGCAGGACTGTTCGAAAGAGATACCGTGGCCCTGGAACACAAAGGGCAAAGAAAGAACATGGAGGGGTTTTAGTCAGTACAAGTATGACACTACCTTCCGCTCCGCCCAGGGTGGGGGGGCCATTTGATTTCATCTGAAAAAAAAGGGTACAACGATTATTATCTACCCACATCAACATTTTTATTAATTTTTTAAATCTACCTACAAGAATTTCTAAAATGTAGCTGTGACAGATAGGGTCTCAAGTATAAATAGGTTATAACTATATTAACAATTATTAAATTTATGTTTAGATTTAAATCCAGTAGTTGCGAGTTTCCCACTCTGTACGGCGTAAGGTGTAGGTGCGGTGCAGGCTTGATGCCGCTTTAAAACGTTTTTATACAAAATGTACGTAGGCGACTTGTCGTGAATAACAATCAAACGACGCGGCGCACAGTGTGGGAATCATGTAATCTAGGGGGATTTAAATCAAAACATAAATTTTATATATATAACCTATTCATACCTAAGACCCAATCTGTCACAGCTACATATAAGAAATTCTTGTAGGTAGGTTAAAAAAATAAATAAAAAAAATTGAAGTGGGTAGATAAAAATCGTTGTACCCTTACAATATGAACAACAGCATTCAAGGGTCATCTTCACTTGAGATTACTGATCAAATTAACGTATAGTCTTGTTTATTGGTTTATTATTGTATTGTGTATATCTGTCAAGGTAAGTTAGTGTATTTTATTTAAGTAATAGTTAAACATTGATCTAACATCATTTGAAAGCACAGTTAAATTAAGGACTTTTAGAGATGATTTGCAACACAAAAGGTGTAGAAAAAAAATGACTTGAATATTCCGGTGTTTTTATTGTTTTAATTTATAGTTTGAGTCCTAACTTTTGAGAACAATTGATAAAACTTGCGATTTTGTGCGACCGTCATAAATTGTTTTTCGATTTTCAGAGTGACCGCCGAAATTACAAAAAACACTAGAAAAACGTCACGAGTAGACAAAAACACCGACCTACTTAATAGGCTACTTATATCATCAGACCCCTTCATATCCAGCTTAAGGATTATAATGAAGAAAAAACGGATTCCTCTAGATCCTGATGTCCTAAAATTGCTTTCTGTACCCACCGTAAATAAGGCCCCAAAGGGGAATTAGTGACTAAAATAACAAAATTTATTCAATTCGCATTTTTTTTATAATACATCTTTATTTTATATTTGAATACCAATCAATATTATTTTTAAACTTATTTCTTTTATTTAAGTCAATTTGGAATTAAATCCCGTACCGTATTAAAGCTAGAGATAGATAGCGACTAGATAAATCTGAACCCCTAACTATATAGGTGGGTAGTACAGTCAGAAACGTCGCAGTTTTATGGGGGGCAGTTCTACTATGTTAAAAAAAATAGGCAGTCGGTTTTAATACAATATGTCTGATGAGTTGTTCTGAAGATTCATCAGTAATTTTGATAGCTCGGAACCTGACATTTCAGAACATTTTGTCTCATACAAAACTTGTTTGTATTGATGCCAGCTATCGCTATATATATATTTATATAGGTTAAAAAAAAACAAAGTTGAAAAAAAATTAAAATGTCGGAAGTTAGACCGGCCATTAAATTCAAACCCCTTTGTTTTTAGTCATTTTACGCGTCACATGTCATGTGACCGTAGCGCATTTTGAAAAAAATCAAAAATATTAGCTGACCTGTCTCATAGCAGTCCGGTTATTTTTTTTAAAACCTTACCGGCCTGATATCATTTTTTCAGCAACTTTCTTCATCATATCGAAAATTTTCCAATGGTATATTACCGGTGGCCAAATTTTTTTCAACACGGTTGAAAAGGTTTCAACACAAAAAACTTTGCGAAAAATAATCGACTTCTTAAAAACCACTAAATAAGTCTAAAATAACTTTACTTTCGGAAGTCGGTGACTTTGTTTGTTTCATTTACTTTTTTGTCATCGGCTCCCGAAAGTAGGACTTGTTTAGTGGTTTTTTGGAAGTCTGTTATTTTTCGCAGAAAGTTTTTTATTTTACCCTTTTTAGTTGTAGTATACCACATAAATTCTTGTCATTAATTAATTTTTACCATTGTATCTAGAAGTTATTAAGACCCAAGAAGAGAAAATACGTATTTATCACATTCATTGCCAAGCCAAAAAGCTTAACTTACCTAGATGGCCAAAATAAAAAAGGATCGTTGAATGTCTTCCCTAGTGGCCTAACAAGTACCAGAACCCATTACGCTGCGACCGCTATTTTATGGCTCGTACATAATTGTAAGACACCATCACTCGGCATCGCGTGAACGGGGCCATAGCATAACAGGTCTCTTCACACGACGTCGCGTGATGTGACAATTAACGTGACGAAAAAAACAACTGAACCGATTTTGATGAAATTTGTATGGGACCAATCGGGAAGTATATCCTTTCACTAAAAAAAAAAAAAATTTCCAATCGGTTTAGAAATTATGAGGTAACAAACATAATACAAACGAATTGAGAGCCCACTCCTTTTTGATGAAAGTCTGTTAAAAAGATGCTCACACTTGCTTCTCATAAATGATTATTTTGTTTGCTACAACTGACGAATGATCACTAGAAAATAAGATTTCACATCGTCCACTAGGTTTTTATGCCTCATTCCTAAAGAAGAAAAATCCATATGAGAACACTCATATGGATTTTTCTTAGTACGCTACTGGTATCTGAAAATTTTGTTTTCAATACACTTTCTCGAAAACTGGTTCATATCGCAGTACTATTAGGCTCAACATGCAATGTATTTCACACGTGTGGATTTATTATATTTTTCCGCACACGTGCGGAAATATTTTTTTTTAATAATTCCAAATGGGTTCAATGACCATTGTCGGCGGTGTTTGTTTTTTTTTAAATCTCGACAAAGAGATATGCGTCTCTACGGCGTAAATATTTTTTGAGTATAAATTGTGTTTATAAAAATAATATCATAGATAAACATAATTATTTAAAACAAATATTTACTTTTATAACCAATTTAACATTTATTTGTTCTAAATTCATTTTTTTAGGCTGTTTAGCGGTATCATACCTTTGCTTCTTCTTCAACCTAGCGAAAGCAAAGCGCGGAAAAAAGCAAATAGCAATTAAATCATAGTTTCCTAATAATTCTGGACAAAAATACTTTCCGTTCTAATATTTTATTTCTTCGAAAGTGTTTTGAAAAACGTCGTTTGATACGCGTGGGGATTTGTTACTGCAGTTCGCCTCGAATGCAATAACAAAGTTTCCCCACTTATAGTAAAACTATCCGCGGTGAAAGAGTTGAATTATCATGTTCTTGATAATTGGATGCTAAAAGCTGGTAAAAGTAAGCTGTGCTACCTCCTTATACTACCTATCTAACGTACCTGCCTGCCTACCTACATACTCCACACCAACAAATAAAAAAAATAAATAAAAAAGATTACTATTCACAGAACTTAAAAAACATTTAAATTAGTTGAAATATTAATGGCTTAATAGCCAATAGCCAAAAATGTTTAAAAATGTAATTAGTAAGTAAGATAAATGAATAAACGTGGTAATAAAAATTAATCTAGTGGTTAACAACCTTGTTTTATGTATTTTTCTGAGTCCTTGAATTATCACACTGATCGTATTGAATAATTAGTAACAAACTCAAATTTGTATTTTCAAGTCGCTGTTTTAAACATTAATTGTATTCGCCCACTGTTTGTCGCTCACTTAGTATTTCATTAGCACATTTTCAATATTTTTGACACCTTTAATTTAAATTTACTATTATCTATTTTTTTTCGCTCTTTTAAATACGGGTAGTATTTAAACGAGCGAAAATAAATTATAAAAAATTAAATTCAAAATTTAAAAAACCCGCAGCAAAGAAAACTGAACAAACATTTGAAAAGTCAATAAAATGGCTGAGCCGGTTTTGATTAAACATGTCTAATTGTAATAATTTACATCATGCCCTTTCATTTGATATCCCACTCAAATATACCTAATATTTGAAAATATTCGATTATTCATCACCACTTTCATCCCCATATCTAAAATGGCTGAACTGATTATAACAAAATGTATCTAAGAACCATCGTCAAGAAACTAGCTTTCAAATAATAAAAAACTGCATCCAAATCGGTTCACTCGTTTAAGAGCTACGGTGCCGGAGACAGGCAAACACACATTGCTGCCAAACTTATAACACACTTCTTTTTAGCGTCGGGGGTTAAAAAGGGGGTTAAAAACAAAAAAAATGAAACAGTTGTGAATCGTGATCTTTTGTTTTTCGATGACGAGTCGGGCATAAGTCATGTATGGTGGTACGCCGTACGACTACAATTCCCATTCCTTTGTTTTGATTACCAGTTGGTCATAGGACGATTTGCTAATAGGATTTTTCGCTACTGAGCCAAAAATTCACCCCAGTACATGCGTCACGAAGCTTTGTGATTGTGGTTAGCTGCATAACGGATTTTCTCAATTAATATGTAATTAAAAAGGTTTTGGTATTTGATTTAACGCTTCTATTTTTTACCCGACATATTCAAATTTTCAATGCTGTGCAAAAATAACTTTCAAAGTTAAGGAAGAAAAGTTTTGATCTACTCCAGAGCATAATTTTGTCCGAAACGATCGCATTAAAGATAGTTTCCTTAGCCTAAAGCTTAAGCTAATAATGTATGCCGTCTGCATAATATTATGTGCATCACGGCGCAGTTGTTGCGACTTTGCACCTGCCGGCAGGTGGTTCGGCCCTTTACAGCACACGTGCCGTCGCCGCGCTCTTCATATTACCTACCAACTGTTTCGTTTTTTATTGCTAAATTGATATTATTAAAATAAATTATTTCTGCTTATGGCGAGGTTTCAAACTTGAGAAAAAAATAATTATTCGAAAACAACCTCAGGGTTCTAAGCAGCTTTACATTAGCATTGGAAAATGCATACATGTATTTTTTCATAAAATACTGCATTATCAAAAGCCATATCGAATGAATCTTTTGTACCAAATATAAACTAATGTATTTTTCAGTAAAATAAAATACTGCCTCATTGGTTGGTAATTTTTATCGTATTTACTACTCTGTCAAGAGAGCAACTGGAAACGTTCAATAATACAAAAAAAAAATAGTTAGTCTTCCAAAGTTATTTTATCGCCTTCAAAGTGAAGAGTTCGCCTCGAAGAATAATCCAATCATCGAAACTTTTTTTAAACGCTTTTTCTATAATTGAGAAACTAGTACCTTTAGCCTTCTGGAACATTTTCAGGGACTGTGACACAAACTCTTTGTTCGATGTTTTTGTCCATTATGAAATTCGATACACACTAGATATGATCTAACTAAAAACATCACTGTATTTAATCTTAATAACAGATGCAACTCAAACTCCGCGCCAAAATAGAAAACAGTTGTGCTAATCTAATAAAAATAATTGAATTTGAAACCATAAACAAATCATCCATTTCCGATACTTTTTTGATTGAATATAGGCATGCGAATGAACACGTAACAAAAAGTATGAATTTTAGGAATTTTACTGAAAATCTTTTAAATCAGAGTTTTTAAATAATCAACAATACTAAGTGGCTTTATAAAAATGATAGCTGTACAGAAATCTTATATATTCAACGTTACGCCTTAATTAATGCCGGAAATGCGTCATTGTGAAATAAACGATTCTGATTATTAGTAGTGAGTAAGACTTAAGTACCCAGATCTACTCGGTAATAACGAAATATGCAACGTATAAAACGAAGTATTTAATATATTGTTTCTTTTTCAATTGACGTAAATTTTGTATTATTCGAACTAACTTGGTATTTTACACGAAAAATTGAACGATTCCAAAAAAAAATGCATCTTTAAAATTGGATCTTTCGCAAGTAATGAGTGAAGTCGGCTTCCAGTCTAACCGGATGCAGCTGAATACCAGTATTTTTCATGGAGCGACTGCGGTTGACTGCTATCCATGCCCATCAGTAATGATATATTCCGTAGAATTTACTCTTTTAATCAAAAACTTTTTGGATTTTATGAAGAACATAGCACGACAACGATAAAAGACAATGGTGAAGAAAAAAAAAATATTATGCGCCGGCCCCGAACGGTGGGTTAGTTATCCAAACTTACTGATCTGAACTTAAGAGCGCGCATTCCGCTCAGTCTAACTCCCAAAAATGCTTGCTATTTTACCAACCGCCGTATGAGAAAGCGAGATGCACATACTGTAACTGCCAACCAATGTTTGCAGTCCTTCGGGAACAACGGTAATTACAAAAAGTCTCGTATTTACTAAAATCATTGCAAAATAAAAATATTTGAACTTATTGATAAATAAACTTCTGGTAAATTATACATAAACTTTAATGCAATTTATTTTCACCCAAATTTATGTATGGAAGTATGGAACTTAAATTCTAAACCATTTTTTACCGTTTTAATCAACAATAATATCTACAGACTGTCCATGAGTAATTGCTTGAGCATTATCTGTTATAGTTTCGTTTCTATATCTAACCAATAAACGTCTCCACAAACGTAGATAGCTATGCAACGTTACAAGGTTACAAGGTTACAACTTCCACTGCCATGCATTATGCATTTTTTTTTAGCTTTTATTTAACTATTCTTTTTATTTGTCTTGTTAGATGTATTGTTCAAATAATATTGTTAGATGTGTTGTTCAAATCACTCAATCAAAGAACTCTTCGAAGATTAATAGCACGGACATGTATACGCGTTCAATGTTGATCATTCACAGCCTGAATTTACTGACTCCTGGGTATTGTCCTCTCTTTTCAATCTGCACGTTCCTGTGCCAACTCATTCAGGTACCCCGATAGCAACTAGGTCGCCGCCGGACGACCCACATTACTTTTCCCAATTCTTGGAAGCCATTCGGTGACAGCCTTAGTCCACCTGTCAGCGCTGCGCATTGCTAGGTGTCTTGTTAGTTCTGTAATCATGTTTCAGCACTGTACGTCATTGTGGCAGAACACACTGGTTATGGAGGCGGGACAAAAAGATTAATTGAATTTTAATTATGGTGTCCTCCCACTCTTACACTTTTCTTAATTTCAGTCTTCTGCAAAAAAAAAGTTATTGTACCTAGTTATTATGATTGCACCTTATAGTTCTACAAATGTCTTACATAATATACCATTTAAAAATATATATACTTATATAAAAACACAAAATTGTAGCCCACCGGTATCGTGAACAGGGTCCAAGCTACGGGTCAGGGCTCCAGAGAAAAGAACCTCCTATTATTAGTAGTATCATTATCCATCAAAGTATCTATTTGACCGCGAGTCTGCGACTTCTCGTTGGGCTAGTATTTCGTGTTCTTGTGACTTTTAAAGTTAAAGGATATTCATGGAAAATAAAAATTACAATCTATAGTCTTTATTTAATAATTTGTTTTTGTTTTATCCCAGTTTCTAAACTGAAGGAATAATAACATCTTCCTTACAAACTACACGTATTGACTGGAATTGATGACTGAACAATTTATTTGAGCGGGTTACCCCTTTTTTCCCGGTTCAGGGAAGATTTTCGTAAAATTAATTATTAAGCGCTTTAAATAAGAAAATTTCAAGTTCATCATGTTTATGACGTTTTTTTATTAGCAAATTATTTACTATGTACTATTTCTCGGGAATTAAACCAGTCTCATAATGATAACGGATTAGTGAATGGTATGGGTTGTTGTTTTTATCAGTAAGAAGCGGGAGGGGTGGGTGGGTGGAGGGCGGCGCGGCATTCAGTCGTTTTGCATTGCAAGTTCGTTCTGAACCCGCGTCGCGTCCGCTACACAGCCGGGTACTCAACTCGGTTCGAGTCGGTTCACTCATTCTTCAGTCACACGGCAACACTCGCAGTTGCGCTACAGCTCGTGTACGAATGGGCTAGGTTCATCACTCCTTCCGGTCGTTTATTCATTTAATAAACTACAAATGTACCAGAGATCGTAATACGCTTGATGTTTCTGTTATTTCAATTGGAATCGTGGTGGACATTTCTGTCGTAGTGGTGAAATTGAGAGCGTCGGTGTGCATCCACATCAGGCACGTGCTGTGTTAAGTTTCACAACTTGCTTATGGCTTACAGAATGGCGAAATACCGCAGGTATGACTAGTTTAGTAGGCTATCCTATCCACACGTATACGCCCACATTCCTAAACGATCGTTACAGCTGGTATACTCGTAAAGTAATAGTACGATTGGAGTTTGGCAACCGTGAAGTTTATAGGTACAAACTTACACTACATTTGACATTTCATCTACGTTTGCTGACGTCGATTGTTTAAATGCAGTGGAAGCTTTAAAATGCTTCAATAAATTCGATGCACATGAACACGTGGTGCGTAAAGAAAATGGCGGCGCGCAGAGAGCTGCTGCCCGCCGGCATAGAGTCGTCGCGCCGCGGTCATGAATCACTGATACCGAACGCGCCGGCCGGTAGGCACTATGCAATGGGTTTATTGATAACAATTTTTCATAATTATGGTTTCGTTAGGTTTCATATAGGAAGTATTAATACGTAAGTATGGTATTGTAGATAGGTTACCATAGTACCAGTAGTCCAGTGGCAACATTTCATTTGCTAATAAATAATACCTAATTATTAAGTCAATAGGTACTTACATACAGTATCTAATCTACCATGCAAATCTAGTAGATTCAAGTATCAACGCACTTTACCGCGTAGTTCGCGTACCTAATATTACAAGGCTGTGATTTTGGGAACGCTTGTGTATCGATTAGGAGTAGGTATTTATTTAGCTCACAAACAACACAGTGAGTGGAACATACACAGGCGACTACGCTAGGTCCTTGTTTAATAGCAAATTGCAACATGGAAAACTGATTGATACGTTGATTAAATAGCCAGGATTGTAGTGAACAACGAAGGGAGGCGCCACTAAACTAAAATGGTTCTGTCTGTCTGTGGGTATAGCTGCTATCTATCACATACAACGTAAAAGTAGGGAAATTACTAAAATCAGAGCTCACTGTTCTGACAACTTATTATATCGGTGTG
The DNA here is from genome assembly GCA_910589295.1 of Noctua janthe. NCBI lineage: Eukaryota > Metazoa > Arthropoda > Insecta > Lepidoptera > Noctuidae > Noctua > Noctua janthe. Next base: position 14,624,538 of record OU342552.1, read on the forward strand.
TACACATTTAGGTTTGCAAACCTACATCCAAACAGGTTAAGACGACAAACAGAATAGGTATGCCGCCTTTTTTGGCGAACTGCAACGAACATGTGAACGAGTTTGGCAGCTCTGAAGTTCTTGGCTTTCTTGTTTTGCCCGTTTTTGAAGATTGTAATATTTTAGATTAGTCTGTGGTCAATACAGACAGCTATAATAACGTATATTGGATGGGCTCACCACAGTGCTGAGGCACTCTTGGGAATGGCCCCGACGCGAATAAGAGCTATAGCTACAGGCCTACAGGTTATCTGAATTCTCACCTGTCGATGGCGTCCGATTGGCTTCGCAACCAACCATACATTTTGTTGGCAGCGCAATCATGGTTTGTGGTCACCATGCTGTTTTTTGGTGAGATATACATTTATAGCTCTAAATGGCACCAACTCATGGAGTCGCTTGTTGCCATCATAGCCTTTAGTGATTCCTGGTCCTGGGAATGCCTAAACCTATCATATTGTAACTATTATCGGGTTTTTATTAGACCTGAAAGACCTAAATAAAGAAGCATTCTAAAAAAATGCACCTATTACTTCAGCGAAATGGAATAAGTAATAAGTACCTATACCCTAATATCAATATTAATAGAAGATTAAATAAATATTATAAATTAAACTTATCTGTATCTGTGGTTGTAGATGATGTTCAATGAAGTTAAGAATAAATAACCGAGCACTGTTATAAGTTTATTGACCCCTGTATGGTATGACGTAATTATGTAGTGTGGTGGTGATTATTGTAATTGTATAAGGTAGTAAAACAATATTTAAAAAAGAAAATTATTAAAATATGCAATACCTTTTTAGTCATTCCAGTGTGGGGCTGAAATAGGTAGTTATATCAACTTGCTCTCTAAAATCACAATAAATAAACTGGCGTACGACTATGACTTCACGTAGGTAAAAAGAACGTATAACGTTCCTGTTATCTAGTGGGAAGAAATCGACCGCGGAGATATTGATTCACGACCACGAGAGGGGAACGACCCCAGGAAACCAGGTTAATAAAATTACGGGTTCGTTGATAAACATGATAACGTCACGTTGATGTTACGGATATTAAACCTACTAACTTTAGAATATTGATACTCGCACTTTTGGAAACTATTCGACTAGCTTATTCTATTTAATATGTATAAATAATTCCTTAGTCGTTTAATGTATAGAAATAATAAGAAATGAGCTTCATTGCATTTTGTAGTAAGTATTATACTAAAGATGTCATATTTTTTTTTGCTATGTGATGGCACTTACCTAGATAGACAACATGTAATAATTCTTATAAAATGTAAAAAGATACTTGATAGGTAACAACACCAACCACATCAATTTGTTACATCATCTAAATAAACGCAGAGCGTATAACTACATGCAAATAGTAGACAGATAGGTACCTAATAAGCGAACGATTCGATTGTTGGTTGTATCCTGCAGTCGCTTTGTGTTGATATCTAGGTATATATTATGTGTAGAGTGAGGTAGTAGGTAGGTACATTCACTACGAGGGGTCATGCATCGAGCGAGTGCAATGGAACGAAGTTGTGAATGGCGTGCGAGTAGTGGGGAGAGCCGGGGGAGAGGCAAGGCGCGCGGGGCGCCTGCCGGCGTCGCCGGCCGCTGCGCCGCGCGCCTCGACCGTAGTGACGAGGGCGCGGATGATGTCATCTCCGGAGCTCCGCCATTTTGTAGCCAATGATGTTCGAATAACGCAACGTACCCAACAATTGCCAATTTTTATTTCGTCGTTTATGTATTAAAGTTTCAAGTGTCCTCCCACCAAAATTTTAGTAAAAAAGGCAAGGTTCTCGAGTGTTCGCGTATATTTTTTTATAATTGCTTTTTGCAAAGAGGTCTGATTAAACCAGGGACCGAAGCGGACCCGTGTATGGGTTTTAATTGGGTTATCTCTTAAGGTAAAGTGAAAAACCCTAGAGTTAATCCACCTATAATAACCGGTTCACTCGGTGAGTTCATTGTTAGGGTTCCGTAGCCGAATGACAAAAAAGGGAGCCCTTATAGATTCGTCATGCCTGTCTGTCCGTATGTCACAGCCACTTTATTCCAAAACTATTAGGACTACACAGTTAAAACTTTGTAGGTAGATTTATTCTGTCCGCCGCTGTGAACCGCTTTACGATTCAGTTCAAAAGAGGTTTCAGTTAAAAAAGTTTCAGTTCGATGAATGGATCCATACATAGAACTGAAACTAAAAAAAAAAATTTTTCAGTAACCCATACACGCGGGGTGATTATATTCAGCGGGGAGCTCTTTCATTCTGGTTAATCAGCAATATTTAAATGAGTAACCCATATATTATAATGATTAATCAAACATCTGTCGCATGCCGAACGAACTGTGGACTCGTAAAGCTCAGGATTGGTGCCCTGAAACAGTAATACGGCACGGCAGACCACGAAGGAGGTGGCGGGACGAACTGGATGTCTTCCTTGAGAATTGGAAAGAAGTAGCACAGAAGCGTGACCTTTGGAAGGAGTGGAGAGAGGCCTTTGCCCAGCAGTGGAACAATGTGGGCTAGTTATAATATAATAATCAAACATTATGGGTCTAACACACTAACCGGTTAATCTTTTAACCCGATTATAATTAGTCCATAATTGCAAAGATTATTTTGCAGACTGTATACTTCGAAGCAGGCACTTCAATTTTAAGAACAAAATCCAGGGTAGATAAAGAGGGATGGATTGATTTTTCACCTATTGAATTTTAAAACTGTGAATAGATTCTGTTGATACATCGTGTTTGGGCTTATTTCATTCACCTTGATGATAACAAACCAAGACCCGTAATCAAGTAACAAATGGAAATAACTCCTGCTCTTAAATAAACGTAACAAATTGTCATGCGCCGTTAAACAAACAAAAATGAAATAATCAACGAAGATCAATCGACCTACCGCGCAATTTTTGCGAGCAATTTTCTTACCGAATGAAATTCATTTCTAGTAACATTTTAATATGCACTGATCATCCAAATGAAAGTCAGCTGCCGCACCGATGGGGGTGTCCAAAGTTGTAAAAAAGCAATTTCAAACCGCGCCCTAACCAGGGACGATTATTGCGGACACGTTAAACCTAGAAAAAATAGTCACCTGCATAGAAATGAAGGAAATATACTTCAGCTGCGTTAATGATCTTGGGATTTTAGAAGGCCTGCTTGGCTAAATTCGAAACTAAAGTTAGACTAAGTCAAAACAAGCAAAGAAACCATGACTTAGATATTAAAGAAAAATATTACTACATTTTTAAAGTTGTTGGCTGTACGCACGACGGCCAATCAAGCTATACAAATCCAAGATATGCGGATCTCTAATTGTACAGAAAATCTATACAAAGCGAGGCCAAGTTATACTGGAAATGCACAGCTTCATGTGCCGCCGTGTGTGCCAGAATCGAGCCCGTTATAGAACCATAACACCACCCTGTTTTATCGCACTAATCAATAGTGTAGGTGATCTAGATCAAATACTGGGAACAAATATTATGTAAAAAATCAAAGTAAATGACTTTTTTTTCAATTTTGCGTAATAAATAAAGTCATAAATTCATTAGTACTGCAAAAACTGACACTTCCTTTTAATTGACTTATGCAGCTGACGTATTAATATTCCTCCCACTTGCATGCAGCCGACTATTTTTTTTTTTTTTGGGTTGAAGGACTTGATCCCCAAAATCATTTCATAAGGCTTCGACGCCGTATGAAATACCTTTTTTCAATTCTGGCTTGTCGTAACTCTGGATTCCCTAACTTCTGGAGCAGCTGACTCGCAAATCCATGTTGTGCTATGGTTAAACTATTATTTGATACTAGCTGTTACCCGCGACCTTCGTCCGCGTGAAATTATTATAAAAATATTAGTTCGCATCGCATTTTGTTAACAATTTTTAAAGGGTTTTTTTTTGATGGAACCCTAATCCTTTTTCTAAAATAGTAGTAAGTCTTAAGTTACTCCTTATAACATTAGCTTTCTGCCAGTGAAAATCCTGTCCAAATCGGTCCAGCTGTTTCGGAGATTAGCCGGAACAAACAGAGACATACCGACAAAAATTGAAAAATAATCCGGCCAGGTGCGAGTCGGACTCCCGGATAAAGGATTCCGTACCATCGTAGTAGGAGAGCCCCCTTTTGTTTTTAATGTATATATTTGTTGTTATAGCGGCACAATGGCAACAGAAATACACATTATGTGAAAATTACAACTGTCTACCTATTACGGATCATGAGACTGATAAAGCCCGCTGACAGACAGAACCCTAAAAATGTGGTTTTGTTACCGTACTTACTTTCATAATGCAATCAGTAAAAAGCTGTTATTTTGAAATTACAAACAGACACTTCCATTTTATTTATTTATTTGTTTAGTTGATTTTCAGCCGGTATAAAAAGACTTCGTCAGATTAACTGTACCTCCCGTACTATACCATCTGATACCATCATTTTACGCATTACATGTAATTTACTTGTTAGTTTGTTAAGCAAAATGTGTTTCTTATATTTACGATTGAGGAGCTTTATATATAAATGGTTTTTTTTGTTTCACTTAACTTTTTTTTGATGTAAAATTTTAGTTATTTGTTTGGTGCAAAACAGCCCAAGTTTGCATCAGAAGTTGTCGCGCGTTTTCGAATAGTAAGCGTTTTTTGATATTCTTCAAGTTCATACGAGAAACGAACGTTTCTGTGCATTCAGCGTTTGTCCAACAATCTGGTAGGGGTCACAAAACCGGAGGATATATCTTTAGAAAAACTTGTTAACAAAAATAAAAAATATAATGAAAAAAAAACCGACTTCAAAAACACAAAAAAAAATTAAATATAAATAACTAGCTTCAGAAGTTGGTAACTTTTGTTTGTTTGTTTCTTTTTTGTCTTTGAATTTTTGGAAGTTTTTTATTTTTCCTTTTTTATTTTGGTGTCCTATACAAATATTCACTATGCATTTATTTTACTATTTTTTATAATTTTTTTGTTAACAATACATGACTGTCATGGTAATAGGCTAATCCCCAAAAAAAAGGTACTTAACATAGGTACCAGTGGCGAAGGTTCCATGCAACTCGATGTCTACCTGCTTCCCTTTGGAAACTGGCACAGTCAGTATTTTATAAACAAACAATAAAATCACATTAAATATATCTACTTCGGTTTACCTCTTACAAAAATTGACCCTTCGCTACTTATAAGTAACTGTCGAAATGTGGGTGTACTGTACACATCAGCGTAGCCCCTCGTAGCATACAGGCGTGATGTTAAGTTATGGTGTTGTGTAAACAATAAACATCCAAGCGATTATTTGCTGTCTATGATTGAAGAGTTCCATATCTCCATAAGTCCATGATCAGATCATGACAATATTTTTATGGGACCAACTTCGGAGTATACTCTTTCACATGTATACATACATATATACAGCCCAACATAGAACCTCCGCCTTTTTGAAGTCTGTTAAAAACTGAATTCGATTTAAAACAATCACAAAACCGATTTTCCGTTTTCTTCTTAATTGTATTTTTATTAAATTTGTATTTTATTTTTTTATTTTACCATCTCTGTGCCAAATTTTATCCAGATCCGTTCAGCCGAACGTACTGGCGTAATTGAGTAACAAGCAATACATACATCCATCCAAACTTTCGCTGTATGATTTTTGAAATCGAATGTTTTTAGCTATAAGGCTGTCCGCGAAATTATTTTTTTTCTGGTATTTTTACCAGACTGCCGCGGAGGGTTCAGCCCGCATATCTGTTCATCTGTTCCTGCATAACTTATTTAAACTACATATATTATAATTTGTCAAATGAAAAATCGTTAGAAGCGTCGCGTCTGCGTCGTTCGCTGGTTGCACAGGCTGTGACGTAACATAACACTAAATTCATTATTATACTTCTAAAGGATATAGACGTAAATAAATAAAAAAATATGTATAGTGCCGTGGTGGATATCAAATGAAACATATTATTAATTTTATATTCTTAGTTTCGTACTTTTTAGAGCGAGATTTTTACGTTTTAGTGCAATCGTCGTGTTATCGTCGGTGCGCGTGCAAAAGAGCGCAACAGCAATTTGATACAGAGAGAAAGAAGAAAGTAAATGTTATGATAGCTTAAAGATGTTTTATAAGCTTTTATTTTAACTTGCCTTGTTAGTTTTCAAACCAGTTCCCCCAACCAATGGAGCTGAAATTCTGCACACACCATAGGTTCTGGTGACGACAATACATTTTTTGACAGACATGACTTGATCCTGCAGCCAGGATCACCTACTCGCGAGAGAACTCCTCAAATGTTAATAGGCACGGACACTAAACTTTATAAACGCGTTCAATTATTATAAATGAATCGTTATTTTATGAATATAATACATTTTGATATAAGTGGAGAAACTTTCCCACGCTTATTAAATGACGTTTTTCAATACACTTGCGAAGAAATAAAATGAATATTTTATTTACAAAAACACAAATACTTTGCGTTCTAATGAACGCAAAGTATTTTTGTCAGTAATTATTAGGAAACTATGATTTAATTTGCTTTTTTCCGCGCTTCGCTGTCGCCAGATTGAAGAAGAAGAAAAGGTATGAAGCCGTTAAACAGCCTAATATGAAAAATATAAAATTATATCAAATATTATTGAATTTTGAACACAAATGAATGTTAATCGGTTCATAAAATAAATATTTTTTTCATGATATTCTATTATTAAACGCAATTTAAATATTCAAAAAATATTTACGCCGTAAAGACGCATATCATTTTGCTGAGAATTGAACCCATTTGGACTTAGTATAAGTATCGTTGTGGATTTTTTATTTCCGCACGTGTGCGGAAAAATCTTAAAAACACACGCGTCTGAAATACATTAAATCGTAGTGCGATACGAACCAGTTTATGAGAAAGTGTAATGAAAAAGGTTTGTTTAAAGAAAGTTAAATTTACTTTTTCATCTTAAATTTATTTCTAACTGAACTTGTCTGTAACTTCTTTTTTTTTATTATTACACGGGGAAGTTGAAATAAAGTGCTCCAACGCGGTCTCTTACAAGACATCACGTCATCGATTGCATAAAGTCTGGTAGCGCCTTTATACTTTTCCAATTCTTAAAATAATTTTGCAGCGGGGGTGTACTCAAACTGAATCAAATTATTACCCCACACAGTAGCCGCTATGTAGTACATGTATAATAACGAATTTTCTATTTCTAATTACTACTTCATATTATCAGTCACTACTTCAGTAGTAAACAATTTTATCTGTTACCTTGTATAGCTATCGATTACTAACGCGTTAAGTTAAAAACTAGTTTCAAGTGACGCGGAGACTAGTTACCAACGAAACCCAAATAGCTAAGTAGAACTAGTTATGAGTAAATAAAATGAATCTAGCTCGAGACGTCAAGTTAAGCTATCAACTAGGACGTGTAGTTAATATCAATAATAAAAAGGTTAAATAAAAGGAACGATAAAACAGTAAGGTATTTTGTAAAGTAGGAGGTACCTATATTAAAAAAAATATTTAAATAGGTTAGGTGCCTGATGATTTTCTTTACATGGGTATTAAAAACACCCATGCATTTGTTATCTAAAATAATATTAATACCTTGATTAAATATCCTACCTAATGACTATAGTATTTATGAAGTTAATAGCAAATTGTTGTAAACAATGGTTATGTCGCTTCTCGCAGCCGGTCATCAAAAGTACTCATCAGTGGGCTACCCCTGCATGTTCGCTTCGACAACATCGAGCCCCTGCTCTCACAGTATGGCAACGTACAACATTGCGACAAAGCGAACTCGCGCGATGCCAACACCCAGGCCGTGTTCATCACGTTTGAGACGCCGGAGCAGGCGCAGCAGTGAGTATTATTGTCTGTTTGAGGGTTCTCTTGGGTGTGCCGTCTTGTTCGCACCGTCTGCTTCGGTTCCAGCTTTTCTCTTATCTCTCGCATCTGTATTTCGGCGTTCGCATGATGTATTTAGTGACATGTTTGCTTTATTACTATTTTGCTTATTGCTTTCCAGGTGGCACAGAAGGTATAATGTACAACTGTTTCCTTCTTTTTCTTTCTCCTCTGTCTGCCGGGACGCCGTCTCGTTGGCGCACATAATTGTGTAACTATGTTATTAAATGGATACCAAAAGCCCCTAGTGATTTATTGTGTTTTGAAGTTTTATTAAAGTTCTTTGAGTAAAATCAACTCTTTCCTTCACTTATTTGTTATGGTGTTTTGCGGTTTTTCACTGACTTTTAATTGATACTGACAACTCTGCTTTTATATAAAGACATAGATTACGCATGGGTTGCTGTTCAGTGTTTGGCGTGCTGTTAAGCGTTATTTGTATTTTTCACGAGCTCAACTTGTTACAGAGCCATCAACGGTCTAAATGGGTGCGAACTGGAGGGAAGTCGGATGAAGGTTGAAGCGGCGGAGCAGAACACCCGTGGCGGCAGGCGCGGACGCCCCGGTGGCGGCCGCGGCGGCGGCGGTGCCACCGGCGGCGGCTCGCGGCCCACCGACTTCCCGCTGCGGCTGCTCGTGCAGAGCGACATGGTCGGCGCCATCATCGGCCGCCAGGGCAGCACCATCCGCCTCATCACACAGCAGAGCCGCGCTCGAGTTGATGTCCACCGCAAGGACAACGTTGGCTCTCTCGAGAAGGCCATAACCATATATGGCAATCCCGAGAACTGCACCAATGCATGCAAAAGAATACTGGAAGTCATGCAACAGGAGGCCAACAACACCAACAAGGGGTAAAATCTATTCAGCATTTAATTTTAATAAAATACGACATAAGTTGTAATAGTTCTTTACTTGTAACTAACATTGCGTCATTGTTGTTTTCAGTGAGATCTGTCTTAAAATTTTGGCTCACAACAATCTAATTGGCCGTATCATTGGTAAGGGCGGTAACACGATCAAGAGGATCATGCAAGAAACTGATACAAAGATTACCGTCTCTTCTATCAATGACATCAACAGCTTCAACCTGGAGCGGATCATCACCGTCAAGGGTTCCATTGAAAATATGGCTAAGGCGGAGTCACAAATTTCAGCTAAATTACGCCAGAGCTATGAAAGCGATTTGCAGGTAATTTGTCACTGGCTACTAAACAGTAAGTTACTTGATTAAAGTGTATGTTTGCTTAAAATTATTCTTATTGGTGTTATAGATGCTGGCGCCGCAAAGCATCATGTTCCCGGGGTTGCATCCTATGGCCATGATGTCCACTGGTCGTGGATTCTGCGGTGCTCCCCCGCCGTTCCCGCCGCCTATATACGCTCCTCTGCCGGGCCAGGGCGGCGCGCAGCAGGGAGCCGGTGATTCACAGGTACTAACTTGCGCATTTCCAGGGAACTCTGTAAATGACCCCTTCTGACTTTTCTGTATCCACGTTTGGCCGTAATGCTTCATTGCTTGTTCAAAAAGATGGGCATTTCGTGGTGCCATGTTGACTTTCGAGCGGCGAAGTTCCTTCAAGGGGTTCCCGATCTGAACTCAACTGGTTGTATGGGCGGTGATGTTTCCATACCAGCTAAAAACTTATATTGAAACTAACTCAAGTCTTTTCTACAATAGGAAACTACATACTTATACATCCCAAATAATGCTGTGGGCGCGATTATTGGCACCAAGGGCTTGCACATCCGCAACATTATTCGATTCAGCAACGCTTCTGTGAAGATCGCTCCTCTGGAGCAAGATAAACAGGGAGAGAACCAAAGCAACCCTCAACAGGAGCGTAAAGTCACCATAGTCGGCAGCCCTGAGGCTCAGTGGAAGGTATGTACTGGTTTATTTTAATGCTCATTATATAATACTGTTTTGAACATACTGGACATAGTTTTAATTACTTATTCTTGATATTTACAGGCTCAATATCTCATTTTTGAGAAGATGCGAGAAGAAGGTTTCATGTCTGGTTCGGATGACGTGCGGCTGACAGTGGAGATAGTGGTCGCTTCGTCGCAGGTCGGCCGCATCATCGGCAAGGGAGGTCAGAATGTGCGAGAGCTGCAGCGCGTCACTGGCTCGCTGATCAAGCTGCCGGAGCAGCCGCAGCTGCAGCAGGGTGGCGGGCAGGCGCAGGATCACGACACGACCGTGCACATCGTGGGCCCCTTCTACAGCGTTCAGGTATGAATAAGTAAAATACTTACGCCTATTTTGTTTAGAGAAGGCGGTTTTTTTTTTTTGAAGTATTATTTTATGTTAAAATGCTGAAATTTTGCATAATACGATAAAAGCGGATAGATAGAGTTTTCAGAGATTTAAACAAAGTTAAATTATGGAAATTGTTGCATTTTGGCATATAAATAATATTTTAAAATGGGGTTACCAATCAAGACATTTAAGTTACCATGTTTAGGACGTGTATGATGTAATTGAATATGAAATAAATTGCTATGCGAAATTTATAGAACGGTACTGTACTGTGTAAGATGTATACATGTAGTTACGAGTCCAAACTGAATTTACTTATAAGCATAATTTATTATAATATACATATAATTTAAGATGTGGTGTGTCGACATACGTTCTAAATGTCAAAAATATAAGTAAGTATATGGTTTTACTAATAGCTGGCGCAATGCGATGCAATAGTGCGTATAAATTCGATTTGAAAAACACGACTCACTTTGGCATAATGTGATATTTACGTTTTGTAGCAATCACCTGACGCGGGATGAAACATTATCGAGACACTGCCTGTCTAAGAATACAATCCTCAGTGAGAGCCAATGAAATGGCACCACACCATGGCCATGCCAAGTTATTTTATGCCTTTGGTGCTGTAAAAAATAGGTGAGTTATCCCAGTATCAACGTAAATAATAAATTATATCAATTTTATGGCGAATGTTAAGATTGACAATAAAATTAATTCTCTATGAAATATCTTTTAATTATCTGCTACGCCTTTATTGTTATTGGACTATGTAACTACATGTATATATGTTGTACAGAACTGACGGGCCACTGTATGATGGTAATGATCATTATAGGATTATAATACGATTATATATAAAAAAAAAACTGACTAAGCCGGTTCTCACACGCCGCTCGTCCGTCCGCGTGGTTGGGCGGAGGTGGCGAAGGGTCTTGTGGCAGTGCACGGTGTACTACAGAGTTTCCTGACGGTCGCCCACTTTTCACTAAGCTTATCACTTAGGGCATAAGGGTGGAAAGTGCTAGACCGTTAGTGAACTCGATAGTACGTGTTAGGGTACGTTTCCACCAATTGGAAAAATTCTCGCGCCTTTTTTTGATGTCACTGAATAAAGGACATCAGTATGGCCTAATTGGGCGCGAGGACACGCTTTATTTGCGTCGAATTTCACCGCTTGGTCGAAACGGACCCTTAGGTATAATAGCATTTATAAAAGCCAATGACGTTAGATCCTCTTTACCGCCAGACCGCGCGGACGAGCAGTGTCGTGTAAGAATCGCCTTACATGAGTTTTATTTAAATTAGTGTCATGACGGGAATTCATGTTGGGGTAATATATTTTGGTATAGTAGATATCTAATGCAAAGCGATATTGTGAAGTATGAAATAATGGCGTTGCTAAATAATATTTGCAATGGAATAAGTTTTTCGCTGCGTATATGATTGAAGTACGTGTCGATCGGTCTTATAAACCATTCAACTCCTGCGAATGTGATTATCGTTTAGTAGTTGTACGCTTAACAGTTCCTGTGTATGTTATCAGTCGGCGCAGCGTCGCATTCGTGCGATGGTTGCGCAGGCGAGTGCGCCGGGCCGCCGTCGCGCCGCGCAGCCACCGCCGCCCGTGCAGCAGTAAACTGCCTCCGCAACTCCAGGAACCCCGCGCGCCCTCCAGCACCTCTCACCCTCGAGCCCTCGCAACACCCGCCGCCTCGCCAGCCTAGCCGCGAGCGGGCGCGGCGCCGACACGGTCACCACATGCCAGTGCCGTTGTACTGACGCACTTCACTAGACAAGCTTCACCTGCACACTTCCGTTGCGCTAAACGTTGACCGTGTCGTAACGCTGCACCCGACTACAGCGCAGGCAGGCTGTCGAGTTGACTATTTGTGTCCAAATGTTGTTGTTGACATAATTCTATTATTGTAGTGAATTGTAATTAAATCTATTGATAAATCCATATTTTATCCCGGGAATTATCTATGTTGATGATTAATATTTGAATATATATAACACATATATATAATATTATTCATATACACTATTTTTTAATAATAACGTGATTGTTAAGTTGTTTTCATACCATGTTATTATTCTGCTACCATGTAAAGAGTTGTCATAGATTGCAATAGTTAATTATTATGTTCTGTATACTGTTTACAAATGTTAATAGCAGTTTCTATAGTATCGTGCCGTTTCTATATACAAACAAGAAGAGCAAAATATGTTTTTTTGTTATAAAGTAATAGTTTAATCTGTTAAAGTCAGTGCACCATACTGTTAATGTAATTTTTTGAAGGGTGTGTGGGATACAACTACTAGGAACGGAAATTACACGACGTTGCTTTAACGAGGAGGCTCATTGGACAAACGGCTTTGCAAAGTATATTGTAAGAATATTTCTTTAAACGATACACGGAGTTTCTGCATGCATGCTGTTGAGAATGTGTCGTACAATGGTTTCTATTGAACTGATGTGTGTTGGGTGATAAGTAACTAATCCAAAGAGTGAACGCCGATCGTGTGTCGAATCGGCCTGACGTAGTGACGAGCCTTGACTTGACTAAGCGCGCGCGGCCGGGAACCTGCGCCCCGGCCTGCGCCTGCTCCTATCGACGATAAGGAGACGATGATCTACCTAATTATGATGGACAAATATTTTTGATATAATAGTAATTGTTGGAGAGTAAGGAGTAAACTTATGAGTTTTAATTTGTAAGTAACATTTGTTGATCGTTTTCTTTGTAATTTTGTCTTTGTTAGCTTTATAATGTTTTCTTGTATTGAAAATGTAATACAAAAGTTTCGACATTGAACGATACCGTAGCGTTTAATGGTGCGTGTGTAAATGTCGCGTCGGTCGTATTGTTCGGTTCTATCGTGATATGTTTTATTATTCAATTGTGCGATTTGCGTTATCATTGTGCCAAGTGAGATAATTTAAACTATGAGAGATTAAGATTAAGTGAATAATATCAAAATTAATGAAAAGCTTAGATATTTATATGTATAATGTGATAATATATGGAAGTTTTGGCAAAAATGTTACTAAGAATGTTTTACATTCTTATTTCCATTTTCTCATTTTTTAGGTTAGATTATAATAAAATTATAAATTGTAAGTCGTGAGGCGGTGGCGAGGGCGCGGCGGCGCACGGTTGTAGCGCGCGCGGCCCGCCAGCGCACGCGCCTCACCAGCTGATGTCCCGATACTTCAACACTTGTCTCTTAACATCTCGTCACGTGTATTCCGTGTCCCAAATGCATTAAAATAATTTTCAATTCATTACGGTTAAATGGCGTAATCTTCTCAGTTGCACACCCGTGTTTTAGTGCTGAATGTAAAGGGTACAATATGCATGCTTACTTATGTTACATATGAGAGATTACCTAATAACTCTTCAACAAGACAAAGTTCTCAAAGACAGCTAGCAGTTGCGTTTTGACCGCGTTTAGTTCCTGTGACGGACTAACATGCTGGATGTACGCCGTCACATTAACTTAGGTACCGGACCGTTGCGTTTTTATACGGGTCCTCTTTTATGTCAGCCTTGAACTTTGCTTTGTTACACTGTTATTAGGTAATAAAACTAGTAACATTTCGCATTTATATTATTCAGAAAGAATAAACATGATTAGATCTTCCGATAGATTTCATTTTCCCCCTATCACCTTGCTGACGATTAGTATACACTTAACCATGGCGTCATCATATCTCTACGCCCATCCACATCACTTCTTTCTTAACGTGAAATGTGCATAATGTTGCCTCCCTGAGCTATCCATTGCTCGATGCTTTTGAGGAAGGTTTCAAGTCCTGCATAATAACTCATCAGTACCAAGCACAGAAAACCAAGTATAAATTATTGTCAGTGTACTATCGGAAGATATTCTCTATACACCAATATCATGGATCTGTGTCAATAGATCATTATGTGGTTGTAGTACTACGGTATCTTTGCTAATTGGTGCGATCTTGCTTTATTGTTATAACTTATTTGTAACTTGTTCTATGCTTTATTTTAATATGAATAAATTTTTTGTGATGAATACAAATTTTCTGATGACCCCTGATACTTCACGTTGTGTGATGGTTGTTTATTTTTTGTAATTTTGTATTGCTTCCACATATTATTGAAAATAATCTCACATTTGGCAAATACCTAACTCTAAAAACAAGTTGAAAACAAGTTGCTGTAGGTGCTTTATATTCAACGATAAACTAAGAAAGTAACCACTTTTAAAGTACGAGCCGTGAATAAATACAATTATGTCGCCGTTATAATTTTATGATTTTTCATAATATAATAGTTTCACGAGTCTACAATTTTATTCTATTGAAATATACTATATTATACTGCCATGTTACATACTATTAATAAGTCTCTCTTAAATTAGTTACTTACTGTTAATTATTGACCCATAGATATCGTTGTTATATTACACAAATACATAATAATATTAGTATTTACAATAAAAAGGAAACTAATCGTAAACTTATAACGGCTTAATTTTAATGTGACAAATCCGTCTATTATAATTAACAGTACATTTATGTAGTACGAGAGTATTCACAAGAGTTATGTACGTGAGTTCCTTTACACGCTACGGATGTGTGTGCTCTTCTATGGAGAACTCACATGACGCCATTGATTATGTAAATAACGTATGACATTGTAGAAAACGGACTTCATTTTTACAAACATATCAGGAAGAATAAACTGCCTATGATCAGAGAGCAGTGAGAGTCCACTTACTGACACGCGACACGCATGTTGTGTCGTGTGCAGACGCTACACAATGCGAACACAAATGTTTGGGCCAGGATCCAAGTTTTTATAAAATGAGTGTTTAGTGATTAGAATATCGTGCGATTGGCCGCACGCGTCGCTAACTTTGTTACTCTCCACAATAGCTGTATCACTTAAAACTGATAAGCCAGGAAGTAGTGTATAAAGTACCAATAACTATATCTACCTTTACAATACATAATGAGTATAAGGGCTCCTGAATTTATTATTCAACTGAATATGATTTTTTGATGCTAGAAGTGTAATGGTTTATGCGCTTAATGGCGTGTAAAATATTGTCAGGATGCTCAGAAGAGTCCTAGGATATCGGCAAAAAAATACATTCCATATTTCACGAAATAACACCTTTTGCTGAAAGACCGACCACCTGCAATTGAGTATTTTAGAAAGTTACTAAATTATAATATAATTTCGCATTCAATGTTATTACTTATTATACGGTACGAGTGAAAAATATATGTGTAGATGTATGCAAGCTAATTATTGTTTCGCTAAAAGAAAATTGTATGCATTATCGATATTTGAATGTCTTGAATTAATGTTAGAATTCATATTGGTGTAACATTTCCGCTCGTTAGTAGAGTAAACAATATTTTCTGGAAAGAGAAGTTGGCTTGTATTATGTGTTCAATATCGGTTGACTACAGCTGTGGAGCTAGTTGACCGACTATTGTTCGACACACAGACAGCCAGATTCCGCTTGCATCGGCTATCAGAATGGAATATAATAAACGGTTACTTTCACTGCGACAGGAAGAGTGTACATATAGGCATGTTGTTTATTCCTTCCAAATGTAAGCAAGAGAGGGTTACATTATGATTTGTAATGTTAGGATGCAGAAATAGTTTTAGTTGATTATTATTGTATCGTTGCGAAGTAGTTTAAGTTGATGTAGGCGCGGGCGGCGCGCGGCCACGAGACTGAACTACACCCCTGCCGCCGCGCCCCCGCGCCCATTACTTACATATTGTCATTGTCGCTATTATCATTCTTGTTTGATGGTTCTACTGTTATTTACATTACATTATAATTCTTTCTCGTGTGTGTAACCACTATTTTGTGTATTTACGTGTGAAAGGATCGATTTCATTTAATGTGCATGATTGTAGTTTTGGATTTCATCTAATATGTATGAAAATATTTTACTGAATAATTATTACGACGAATAATAATTATTACTACGAATAATAGTTTTTAAAACATTTTAATTTTATGAAATGATGAAAACCTCGAGCGCACATTGCATTATTATTTTTTCAATTACTTGTTAATTTTATTTAGTGGGGAAATGGAGCACTCATTCTGTTGTTCGTATGTTACAATCCCCTCCAGTGTATGCTATTGAAGTTTACCGAGTCTATAGTAATAGTGTTTATGTATGTCGTATGTATTTATGTACCTTGCTGGAGCATGTATATCAGTGTGTAGCGTGGTCGCGTGGCGGCCGGGCGGGTGTAGGAGCACGTGCACCGGGTCGGGGGCGCCACCGCCCGGCCAGACTCGAAATTCGTGTCGTCGCGTCTCGTCCCGCCCGCCATGTGATAAATATATTATAAAATAACGGGCGTACATACGCGATCTCATGAGGCGGGACCCACAGTATGCGTTATTTTTGTTTAGGTATAGAGAAGCTGTTGTTGTTGCTTCTCAAATTAATGTATCAAGGTCCAATATTCATTGATATATTGTTTTTTTTTCACTATTATTGCAAGACAGGACATACATAGTTCACCGCATTTTCTTTAAATTTTTACTGTTATTTTTAGAACCATTTTATAATTGGTTTAAGTTCTGAAACTAATAACTACCTCAATATTACTAAATGAATATGATAATTATCTTTGTGCATGTTTTTGGGAACTGAATTTAAAAGAATACGAAAATTCAATATAGTATAAGATTGCTATTTTAAACATAGTAACAGAAAGTTGTCAAAATTAGGTTTCTTAACGTAATAAAACTGGTGAAATTTGATTTTGTTTTTTATTTCCATATCGCCCCTAGTCCCCCAATACAAAATTCTCTTATTTCCGGGACTACCGCAGTACCACCAATTAGTTCTCAATTGGTGCTAACTAGTGCTCAAACAACAAAATTGGTGCCTTAGTAGTTTTCGAGAAATTCGACTACAGGGTCTAACTTGCTCTTTGTCAATCACATTGTGTTTCCGCCTGGGGTGGTGCTCCTAAAGCCTCGTATTTATGGTAAACATTTGTTTAGCAACAGTTGATCAACGTTGTTGATGAACGGCGAGAATGCTGCTGGAAACTTTGTTTAAATCAATATGGGCTGTCCACACACGCCAGTCTGCGTTAAAATGTTGCTCGAATTAATTGCATAATTTTATCGTTGCTCCACACTACCGCCATGTTTATAAACAGTTGCAAACACGTCCACACACGTCAACATTTTGTTGATAAACTGATGTTTTCGCTCGCCGGGCGTCAACTCTGAAACATGGCGTGATCAACTCCGCAACACAAGTGTTGCCCGCAATATGTTGACAGCAACTCGGCAACATGTTTATGCAACCATGTTGCTAAACAAATGTTTACCATGAATACGAGGCTTTAAGCGCAAGCAAATAGGTAGCAATTTTTGGTCACCAGCCTGACGCGAGCCGATACAGGCAACCAGCCATACTGAGGCACACATTTTTTTTTTACTATTTTTGACTAATTCCCCTGTCTTATTTCGTTTCTCAAGGATTTAAAATATGGGCCCTCAATCCAGATGCATACGCTCTTTGTGGGCCCTCTCAAATTTCAGCATTGTGGTCTCAAGCACGGGCCACACCGACAGCTGGCGGGCGGGCGAACGACGCCCTTTTCATACTACGTTCTTATCTTTCGATAGTTCGCGGTGTGAACCAAAGTATGAAAAGAGGTGAAACGATGCGTCTTTCGCCCGCTCGCACGCCCGCCAGCTGGCGGTGTGGCCCGTGCTTGAGACCACAATGCTGAAATTTGAGAGGGCCCACAAAGAGCGTATGCATCTGGATTGAGGGCCCATATTTTAAATCCTTGAGAAACGAAATAAGACAGGGGAATTAGTCAAAAATAGTAAAAAAAAATGTGTGCCTCAGTATGGCTGGTTGCCTGTATCGGCTCGCGTCAGGCTGGTGACCAAAAATTGCTACCTATTTGCTACCTTTTACTACCTATAGCCAATTAATTGCTACCTAACTTGGAAACAAAATAAAGGGACTTCAAAATGACCAGCAATTCTGATATCAGGTTGGCTGGTCAACTCTCCGTTTGTGTGAACTATTCAAATTTGTGTTATTATTTTTACTTGAATAATTGTTACCTGACTGCTACCCACACGTCTTTCAATTTCCACCTTGTAGCTTTAACGAGTTAAAAGTTGTGATCATTTGATTTTTTTACAGAGAATGGATTAAAACAATAAAGGTAAGGTTAAGGTTATTGAATAAAACAATTTAAAACGTTTACAAAAATGTTTCTTTTTATTCTAATACACCGACCCATTATGTTAATTGAACATATAAATGTATACGTACCTATAGGCTTTTGTTGAAAAAAGAAACATTCAAATTTTTTTTAACTTTTGTTACTTTCATTATGAAATAATTAAAAAAAAAATCTTTTTAAAAATAAGCTTTTATAGAAAATGAACCTTGGAGTAAATAAAACCGATTAAGAATTGGTTTAGTCGGTGTATTCCAATAATAAGAAACATTGTTTTAAATAATATTATTCAATGACCTTAACCCTTTAACCGCCAAGATTTGATACCTTTGACTTACCTCCAGCGCCACGTCACTTTAGGTATAAGTTGGAACAGTGTTGGGAATACTTAATATCGATGCATAAATTCTTTATTTAATAACAACATTAAAAGCCGGAAATAAAATCAATGTTTTATTTACTTAATTAATAATCTAACTTTATTCAGTCTTCAATCAATTAACTACGTAAACGTACTTGTGTAGTTCCTAAATCAGTACTCGGGAGATGGGCATGTTGTTCGTTCTTCTGTTGGTGACGATTCTCCACGAGCATGTCGTATTAAATTTAATATTTTCATGTAAACTTCTGAGCGGATTTCCGGCCGTACAGTTTCCAGCTCAAAAGCTACTAAAGACGCGAAGTATTCATTTCGTGGATCACTTGGTCTCTGATCAAAAAAATATCTACAACACTAGTTGCACTGAGCGATAAAGCTTTCCCGTGATTTCACGGTCACGGCGCTGAGGCAACTGACAATACGGCGCGATTTAAGGCGAGGTTACCCCGAGCGCCGTATGCATCAATCGCTTACCCCAGCCCCCGCACGGAGAGGCGATACGTAACAAATTACGCGGCGCGAGAACGCGCGCGCTTAGCGCACTGGTCATGAGTTCACGAACTCGGATAGGTACTAAGTTGCGTTACAGGGTAGAGCGATGCAGTAAAACAACTTGAATTGATATATTATGTATAAGTTCACTTTGTTCTATTTTTCTAGAAAGTATTGGTTATAGATAGATTAGGAACCTACGTATTCTATGAACGTGAACCTAATTACTAACAATTAAAATCTTCTTTCTTTATCGTGTGGTTAGTTCCTAACCTGGTGTCAGAGTTTTTATGCCGCCCATGGGCCTCTGACTTGGCTTAACATGCCGTCAAGAAATATCTCTCAAACATGCTGGTTTCCTCACGATGTTTTTCCCTCACCGAAGCAAGTGATGATTATACAATACGCACATGAATCCGAAAAATCAGAGGTGCGTGCCTTGGGTTCGAACTCGAGACCTATGACTTGGCAGTCCGACGGTCACACCACTAGGCTGTCACTGCTTCACAATTAAAATAAGTAGATATAATTAAAAATAAGAAGGTATACTTATTTATTTTTGTGAATAAGGTGAATTTAAAATCTGACTGACACTAAGATCTTGAATACGGGTATGATTCAAAACTACACGCCACGCGCCATTCGGTTTAAAAAAAAATTATGCTTTACTTTTTTTTCGGTTTTGTTGTCATGGGTTTCGTTTTTGTGGTTTTTGGGGTCGCTGATAACTAAAATTAGGTCAAAATGAAAATCCAAGCTGGCGCCGACAAAAATTTTCGGTATTTTCGTCATGGGTGTCATTTTCATGGTTTTCGTGGTCGCTGATAACAAAAAAGATGTCAAAATGAAAATCCAAGATGGCGCCGACGAAAATTTTCGGTTTTTTCGTCACGGGTGTCGTTTTCATGGTTTTCGGGGTCGCTGATAACGAAAATTAGGTCAAAATTAAAATTCAAGATGACACCAATTAAAATTTTCAGCTTTGTCGTCATGGGTGTCATTTCATGGTTTTCGGGGTCGCTGAAAAAAAAATTTTTTTTTCTATGTTTATTTTGAACTTATTTTCGTTATCAGTGACCCCGAAAACCATGAAAATGATACCCATGACGTAAAAACAAAAATAAATTTTTGGTGCTCTCGAATTTTCATTTTGACCTAATTTTCGTTATCAGCGACCCCGAAAACCATGAAAATGCCACCCATGACGAAAAAACCAAAAATTTTTGCCGGCGCCATCTTGGATTTTCATTTTAACCTCATTTTCGTTATTAACGACCCCGAAAACCATGAAAATGACACCCATGACGAAAAAACCAAAAATTTTTGTCGGCGCCATCTTGGATTTTCATTTTGACCTCATTTTCGTTATCAGTGACCCCGAAAACCATGAAAATGCCACCCATGACCAAAAACCGAAAAAAAAGTAAAGCATAAAATGCAGAAGTAAAATAAAAAAAAAATAAAGTGATTTTATCTTAAATATGTAAATAAGTCAACTAAATGAAAAAAACTAGTAGGTACACACGGCGGCACATGAAGCTGTCATTTCCAGTATAAATTGCCCTCGCTTTGTATAGATTTCCTATGCAATGAGAGATCCGCATAAACTGGTTTTGTACAGCTTGATCGGCTGTCGTGCGTACAAAATACGATATCGACCACGACCATTCCATTCCATTTTCCATTCTATCTCGTTCTACATACTTTCTTTTTCTGCCCATGTCGATCTCGATAATCTTCGGCTTACCGGGCTCCCTACAAAACTTTTTTAGAACTCCTTACAAAAAAAAAATTGTGGAATAAATGTTTTGATTTTAGTAGGCCAGTTACAGGCAGTTTTGAATTGTCGAAAAAAAGATAATAAAATGAAGCTACAGTCCCATTCAAAAGGCATAATAACTGTGAAAGTACTGTAGTTGCCCATTCCAAAGTTACCGAAATTTATAAATAATATTGCGAAATCATAAATAGCGACTTTTGCTACGACACAATAAAGTTCAATTCAGGCCGCGCAGCGCTAATTACCTACAGTTATATTCTTCTAGAAGCTGCCTCTCTTTCTATTGCGTAACTCTTATCTTCTACCTTCTGACTACGTTCCCTATTAGGTACCTACTGTACTTTTGTGAACAAATGACATTTCAAATAAACCTAGGCTCGGTGTTTACTAAGTATTATTTTTACAAACTATTTTTGGCTCAGCTCGTAACAGAACTTAGCGGGGGTGGGGTGGCGGGTTCGAAAAATTGGCACACGTCCGACCTCCAACGCGTTCCGCTCGGGACTGAAGCACGCGATGCGAGTAAGAAATGATGAAAACAGCAAATTTTGGAAATGGTTATTTAGGTTTTTTTAAATATTTCAAATTATGATTGCCGTTTACTGTCACATTTTTTACGACCTTTATAATGGTATAAGTTTTATTGTTAAAAACCTAATATAACTCAAGTGATATAATATTAAAAACCATCATTTAGACTTGTCTTTGCGATTTAATTGGATGCAACAAAGTGCAAGTAATCGTGTATCGCTTTTTTTTTTTTTTTTTTTTTTTTTTCCGGATGGGAAATCATCAAATGACCCCCCCCACTCTGGGCGGAGCGGAGGGGAGTGTCAGACTTGTACTGACTAAAACCCATCCATGTTCCTTCTTTGCCCTTTATGTTCCAGGGCCACGGTATCTCTTTCGAACAGTCCCGCAGCCCTGGCAGGCATCGGTCCATGCGGACCCCTACTTGATTGCTGACATCTCTTTGAGGCGCGCGTGGAACACGAACGCGCCGTCGACACGGCCTGTAGTCATAAGACGGCCGGACGGCGAGCTAGCCCATAACTCGCCGTCCACAGGCCAGCGCCTACGGTGGTCGGAAGCCACCACGTGACCCCCGACGCCCAGGGCGTCTCCCGCGGCGGCTGGGACGTGAGGTTCTTTCCCTCTCACGTCCTGCCACCTCCTTCACTAGCATGACTGCTTCGCAGAAGGAGGTGACGGCTTCCCATTCCCTCTCGCTCCGGACCATGGCTTGAACCAGGGCCGGACGCGAGAGATCGTCGCCGCCAATCGCCGCTATGAGGACACGGCGGTGCTCCGCCCAAGCGGGGCAGACCTCCACGGTGTGTTCCACCGTGTCCTCCGGACGATCCTCGCAGTGGAAACACCCGGGCGTTTCCTCCCGCCCGATTCGGTGCAGGAACCTCCCGAAACAACCGTGTCCGGTGAGGACCTGCGTCAGGCGGTAGGTGAGGGCGCCGTGGCGCCTCTCTAGCCACTCCTCAAAGAGGGGACTTATCGCCACTATGGTGGCGTGCCCTGCACGGGGTTGCGACAGTCGCTCTCTCCATGTCGCCATGAGATCACGCCGGAGGTCTGTCCGCTGAGCGGCAATTTGTCGCGGCAGCGGTGTTTCCTCCCGACATAGTGCTTCCGCGCGCCATTCATGCAGGCGCGCGAGGACTATCGCCTCCAGATCCCATGGCGGCAATCCGGCAAGAAGGCTAGCCGCCTCGCCGGAGATCGTGCGGTACCCCCGGATTAGCCTTATGGCTATCACCTTTTGGGGCGCGTTTAGGTAGTGGGCGGCTTGCCGCCTCAAAGAACGCGCCCACACCGGGGCCCCGTAAAGGGCCATGGACCGCACGACCCCCGCGTAAAGCTTCCGGCAGGAGGCGTTTGGACCCCTCAGGTTGGGCAAGAGCCGCTTGAAGGCAGCCCCTGCCCGTTCCAGTTTGGGAGCCAAACGTCGGAAGTGCTCCACGAAGTTCCACCGGCTGTCGAGGACGAGTCCTAGGTACTTCAACGTCGACCCGACGCCGATGGAAACCCCTCCCGCCATCAGTAGGGATCCCGACGGTGGCGCATTCCGAGGCCCATGAAAACACATGGCCTCGGACTTGTGCAATGCCACCTCGAGACCCAATTGCCGGATCCTCTCCACAACTATCGCAACCCCGCGTGTCATGTTTTCGGCCGCCGCCTCGTGCGACCTCCCTTGTGCCAGTACCAGCGTGTCGTCAGCGTAGCAAACTACACTGACGCCGGTAGGGAGGTCGGCGCGCAGCACCCAGTCGTAACCGATGTTCCACAAGGCCGGCCCCAGAACCGAACCTTGTGGAACACCGCACGACATCTCTCGCCGGTTCCATTCTCCGCTCCGACTGGGGTAGATGACGGCCCTATCCGTCAGGTAGTCCCCGACCACACGACGAAGGTAGGTCGGCACCCCGTGATACCGGAGTGCCTCCGCAATGCAGCTCCAGGGCATGGAGTTGAAGGCGTTGGCGATGTCAAGAGACACCGCCAAGACAACCTCGCCCCGGGACACCGCGTCCCCCGTCGTGAGGGCTCTCACGCGCATGATGGCGTCCACCGTCGAGCGCCCCTTGCGGAAACCAAACTGGTGTTCCGCAAGATCCGGCCCCATCCCTGCGAGGTGCCCGGCGAGGCGGTTGGCAATGACTCTTTCAAAGAGCTTGCCCACCTCGTCGAGCAACACAATGGGCCGGTATGCGGACGGAGAGTCCGCAGGGCGCCCTGGCTTCCGGATGAGGACCAGCTTCCCCGTCTTCCAACGAAGCGGGAACTGGCCTCTCTCCAAGCATGCGCTTAGGAGCCCTTCCAGTCGGGGCCCGAGAGCCTCAGAGGCCAGGACCCAGGCTTTGCCAGGCAAGCCATCGGGTCCCGGGGCGGTATTTCTGGCTTTCAGCCTGCGTACCGCCACTCTCAGGTCTACCCCAGTCACCTCCGGAACGTCATCGTCGTCATCGGTGTGGTCCGCTTCCGGCACCGCACGCGGTGACGGAGCCATAGGCGGGGGAGGATGCTCCCCTCGCGAAGGGAACAGAACGCTCACCACGTCCTCCACGAGCTCAGGCCGGAGACTCTGCGTTAGCGGGGGGGCCCAGGTGCGGAGTTTGTCCCGCACCATCTTGTAAGGGCGCCCCCACGGATCTCCGTTCAGAGACTCCAGCATCTCCTCGCGGGCCAAATGCTTGGCCCGCCGGACAGCCTCTTGGAGGGCGGTCTTTGCCGCTCTGTACCCCTCGTACAGCTCCGCCTCAATGGCTGACGCATCCGGAGGGCGGATGCGGAGCCTGCGATGCCTGGCGTACAGGTGCCGCGCGGCAACGCACGCCTTGCGCAGAGACGTCAGCTCTTGCGACCACCAGTACACCTGACGCCGGGCGCTTCCTGGCCGAACTCGGGGCATTGCCACGTCGCAAATCTCGGACATGGCCTCCTGGAACCAACCCGCCTCGTTGTTGATGTCGGCAGGCCTGTCTGGTGATGACACCCAGGCCTGCACGATTGAGGCTTCCAGGAGGAGCTCCCGGTCCAGCTGCTTCAGCGCCCATCGCGGACCACTCGGGGCCTGTAGGACCGGTGCGCTTGAGGTCTGAGTGGAGACGTCGAACCGGATGTACCGGTGGTCGGAATAGGTCTCCACCCCCTCCATGACGCGCCAGTCGACGACACGCGGTGACAGAGCGGGGCTAGCGAACGATATGTCCACCACCGACTCGCCCCGCATCCGCACGCACGTGGGGACAGAACCCCGATTTAGGACGACTAGACCTGTCTCCAGAGCCCAGTCCTCCACCATCCTACCCCGCACGTCCGTGTAACGAGAACCCCAAGCCAAGTTCTTGGCATTGAAGTCCCCGAGTACAAGCACGGGGAGGGAATGGCTTCCGATGACGACACTCAACTCCGTGAGGGAGTTGTGGAACTCGGCGAGAGTTCGGCTCGGGGAGAAGTAGACTCCCACTACAACGATCTCCCCGAACCGTGCTGCTACGCACCCATGACCCTTCCTGACACTCTCAAGAGTCGGGGTACCGGCGGCGGCCGACGCAATTATGGTCACTGAGCCGCTATGGTCCTCCACCCAGTCATCCCTGGGCGGGACAAAGTACGGCTCAGCGACCACGGCGATGTTAATCGACCACTGCGCCATGCTCTGGAGCAACAGATCCTGAGCACAGGCGCAGTGGTTGATGTTCGCCTGGAGAAGACGCAATGGGGCCGTTACTGGCACTCCATTTCAGTCCCCTCCCGGGCCCTCTGCAAGAGCCCCGCTGCGGAAATTGCAGCAGTAACGGCACCGGCGGCAACAGTGGCGGCGGCTGCGGTGGTGGCGACGGTGGGGGTTTTGGCGGTGGTGGCGGAGGGCCTTCCCTTGCTGCTGGCCTTGGCGGGTATACCGCAGGCCTTGCTCCCTGCCCGGTGATCGGCTGGCTTGCCAGCTGCCGCACATGCGGCACAGTGCGGTGTGGCAGAGCAGGCCGCGGCCATGTGACCGGGCTGGCCGCAGCGGAAGCACAGGCCACTGCGGTCCACCTCCGAGGTGCACCGGACCGACACGTGGTGCCCTACATGACAGCGGAAGCACCTCAGAGGTCTGGGCTCCAGCAGCTTCACCTGCGCTGACACCCAGCCCACCAAGAGCCTTCGGCCCTCCACAATGGCTTTCGCCGCCGTCACAGGGCAGCTTACCGTTACGGTTCGCATGCCCGACAGATCCGGACGTAAGGTGCCTGCCTTGACCTGCTCGGCAGGACACCCACCGGTCCTGGTGACGGCGGCCACCACCTCCTCCTCGGTCACCGAGTCGTCCAGACCAAGGATGCGCAGGTCTGCGCATTTGACGGGCCTGGACACTCGGGCCTCGTCCGCATTTAGGGACGCTCTAAGCTTTTCGGCCAGAGCGTCAGCGGACGAGCCACGGGTTTCGCCGGGGATCTCTAGCACTCGAGCCCCTGTTGCGGTCACTCTAAGCCGGAGGCCTCCGGCGATCCCGAGCTCTCTGAGATCCACCGTCGCCTTCGCTTTAGCGAGCACGTCGCGGTAGGTGACGCCCCTCTTTTCCGCATCCGGCTGTAGCGTTATCACTACAGCTGCATCGTGTATCGCTTTACAGGAATATCTAGATCGAAGTGTGAAATATGTAATATGTTTTTTTCAGAATTTAAATCCATGCTATATAGGAATAAAACACAATACAAAACGACGTTTATCTGGATAACCTCGCCTTAACCTTGAATCTCCTTGGCCGCACGTAATATTACGGTGATGGCGACCGGCGACTGTCTGCACTAGAGAGGTTCCGCGTTATGCGATTTCTATATTTTTGAAGCAAAAATTTTTTTTTTTTAAACTTAAATACATTTTATTGTGTACAGATACTTGTATCAGAGTAAAACCATGGTTATTTTGTATAAGTACCCACTTTCATTGCAAATAGTGAGATTAATTTCTATAGTGCCTTGTTTATTCATAGACAACCTATTAAGTATTTTCCGAATTCGCCCCATCCCTAGTACTCGTAAAATTACGTGATTGGCGATACAGGTAAGGAGACGGTGATCACAATGTATTTGAACATCAAAATTCACAGTATTTATCATTCAAAACATTGAAAAATGTCAATAACAATAAAGATCTCCCTACATCTTAAAATTGACACATTTTATATGGAGTTTGTGCACTATGAGAACTTTTTCAATAAAATAACGTAAATATACGTGTGTGGCGATTCGGGCACTGTTTTCAGAGCCCGTAATATTACGGTGTCGGCGCTTAAAGGGTTAATCCATTCCCTGTAAAAAAATCAAATGGTCACAACTTTTTACTCGTTAAAGTTACAAGGTGGACATTGAAATACGTGAGGGTAGCAATCAGGTAGCAATTATTCAAGTAAAAATATTAACACGAATTTGAATAGTTCACACAAACGAAGAGTTGACCAGCCATCCTGATATCAGAATGGCTGGTCATTTTGAAGTCCCCTTATTTTGTTTTCAAGTTAGGTAGCAATTAATTGACTATAGGTAGTAAAAGGTAGCAAATAGGTAGTAATTTTTTGTCACCAGCCTGACGCGAACCGATACAGGCAACCAGCCATACTGAAGCACACAAAAAAGAAAAAAAAAAAAAATAATAAAAATAATAATTTCTGTTTTCACAAACATTACACACAAATTCAAAGCAACGTGCGTAAAAAATAACTTTGCAGTAAACCGTTTTATATGATTTTCATCAAATAGGCAAACGTCAGCGCAGCGGCAAATTGATTATCTTCGCAATTTTATGACACACAAATTTCATTTAAACTTACACATTTACCTCTCGTTACACACTAATTATTGTATGTATTTTTTTTGTTGTACGTCCGTAGGAAAAAAAAAAGTGCCGCTGGGATGACGTAGTTCCAACGGAAACAGTTTTTGTTGAATAGCTCCCCAATGGTTGGATACACAAATTTATACTTACCATACACAATTACACGACGTCATACACTAAATATCTGCTGAAATGAAGAAATTGGACATTTTTCCGCTGCGACTACGCACACAAACATATAGGGCCATGAATTTCTTACAACTGTTATGATCAAATAACTTGGGCCCTCAATCCAGACGCGTGCGTAAAGTGAATCAAATCTAAAATCTAAATCTCAAAAAGTACTAGATTAAAGTTAAGTTAAAGTTCTAGATATACCGCTATAAATTTGTAATGTCATATTCTACAGATTTGAAATTCTTAACTAAATTCTTAAATAAAAATGATTAACTCAGAGCTAGTACTTTTTGAGATTTAGACTATGTCACTTTACGCACGCGTCTGGATTGAGGGCCCAAGTTATTTGATCATAACAGTTTTAATTCACGTTTAAGAAATTCATGTCTGTTTGCTTTAAGTTTTTACTATTTTTAACTAATTCCCCTATAAGTCTTATTTCGTTTCTCAAGGATTTAAAAAATGGGCCCTCAATCCAGATGCACACCCAAAGAGCCGTGTTAATTAAAGGTAAGCTCATTTCGCACGATACTTTTCCCAACAGAAGATTTATATAAACATTTCAAAGTACTTTCTGTCAGACAACTCTTAGTTCTTAATACACAGTCCTATTTACAACACAAATATACCCCTTCTTATGTAACCATCACTAAAAGACGTAAAGATAGTGTTTGTCAGCACTACAGATGTAAATACTCATTCACCAAAAGGTTTCTTTGTTTTCAAGGGTCACAATTATATAATAAGCTCAATAGAAGATTGAGACTTGACTCTCTTTCGACCTCGTCCGTCAAGTAATCTGTGACAAACTTTCTTCTTACAAATAACTACCTGGATACAGAACGCCTGCTTTTCTCTGATAATAATTCACCCTAAACCCTTCCATCGAGAACATAACACTCATCCTGCACCGACACAACACACACCATCACCATTACACACACACACACTCAAACACGAATAATCCAAATGTCAAATAAATAAAATAATAATGTAGACCTCTTGGCGTCCGTATCCTGGCTACGATTCGGTGACCTCTTTGGGAAAACTGAAGGTTTCGTCTGTGCGTTTATGGATGAAGTTATCATGACGAACAATTATCGGAAATATATTGTCAAGGACGGTACGGTTGACACCTGTCGGGCATGCCACCGTCCCAGTGAATCGATCCGACATTTTGTTTCCGGTTGTTCTCGTCTTGCTAACGGTGAGTACTTGCACAGACACAATCTAGTGGCTAGGATTATTCTCCAGCAACTTGCCTTGCAATACAACCTTGTGGGTTCTAAAGTACCATACTACAAGTACGTGCCCGACCCAGGAGAACGGTCATGCCACATTGTATTGGGATCGATCTATCATCACGGATAGGACTATTTTATTTTAGATCGCCGAGAGCGCCTTGCAATGATTGTTGACATCACTGTCCCTCATGACGAGAATCTCGTGAAAGCTGAGAATGCTAAAAAAATCAAGTATCTTGATTTAGCCCACGAGGTTGTCGACATGTGGGATGTGGACTCTGCAATCATAGTACCGATAGTCGTTACGGTTAACGGACTAATAGCAGAGAGCCTCGACCAACACCTTAAGAGGCTCTCATTGCGCGGCTGGGTCAAGGGCTTGATTCAGAAAGCAGTACTCCTGGACACGGCACGTATAGTGAGGCGGTTCCTCTCTCTGGAGCCCTGACCACCGGCAGCCTGGACCTTGTTCCTGATGTCGATGGGCCATCTATTTTTTTTTTTTTTTAATGTTTGGTTTACTTTTGTTTTTTGAAATATTTAAAAATGTATAAAATAAGAGAAATGATGAATAAAGGAAATTTTTTTTTTTTTTTTTTTTTTTTCTGAATTCTGCAATTATGGCTTTAAGTTAACTTTAGTTTTAAAACAATTGCTCTGCTTGCAATTATTTTGTAAAACTAAAGTATGTATGGGCTTGTACCATTGCCCTTACAAGTACAAGTACAACAAGACAAGAGAGAGTATACAAGTTATTTCACAACTTAGTAAGGGTGCTGGTTACAACACCTACCTGTTTTGTTAACTAGCATTAAGTCAAGTGCACCTAAAGATGTTACTATTTAATGTTAACAATGCTGTTGTCCTTGATGCAGTTCAGAGTTTGATGATGCAGCAGCAAGATAGTCATTGGAGCTCCTTTACTAAACAAGATTGCCCCGTCGTCTTAGGTCTCTGGTATTTGATTTATGACTCGTGTTTATTTGAGGAATTCCTATAGCCAAGTGTGGCCACCAGCCCCATGTTATACAACTTATTTAATTATGTTTTAGTAGATTGTCTCCCAAGTATCCTTCTCAACTCAGCTTGATCACCAGGCTTAACATTTTGAACGCTAATGTCATATATACGTGACAAGCAAACGCGTGCCCTGTACGCCTAACGACACAATTATGTGACTACATTGCATGTGAAATTGTGGCTTGGCGCACGTGCGTTTATGCCTTGGCATTCAAAAGGTTAATTATAGGTTTATTAAGCGCATGTAAAATCTGAACAGGTCTAAGTCTCCCTAAGCTAAGTAAAACACGGATACATGCTTCATACAAAAATCTTCCAAGCCCTGTAACTAAGTAACTAATTTAGAGGCAAAAACAAAAGCAAATGAATTACGAGTACCTACGTATAGCTTAAAATATAAGAGAAGCTTGATATCTTCCTTGATCATTAGGTATTTGTTTGGCGCTGCCTTAAAATTTGTTATTAGGTATAAGCGTAATTAAAAAAAAGTCTGAAGTCAGGTGAGATTGCTCAGCTAAAGTATGTAAAACAGTTGCTAGACAAAAATGATGTGCTTTGGGAAGCACTTTGAGGCTTCGCGCTCGCGCACTACACGGCCACGACGCCGTTTTTTAAAAAACGTGGTCCAGGAAGAACGTTTGTTTACACAACCTGGCGAATGATCAGTTTTATTCAAGACAGCGGCCGTTCAAGCGACAAGTCGTGGTGATCGTGGCCGCGAAGTCTTGTGACAAACGTCCATTGTTATTAATTTACTCTTTGTAAAACTTCTAGTTTAATTCGAAGGGATCTTGAACAAGACTTCTAAAGAAGTTACTATTTAGTAACTTTGTATTCCTCCACTATTGAATTAGCTGACGGACGCTTAGATTTCTTTGGAAATACGGTGAAACTATTTATTTGATGTGGTTTTCAGAAAAAAAAAAAGACTTTAAATAAGAAATCATTAAACTAAACCAGTTTGAATCGATTTATCATTTTGTAGATAATAAGTTCATGATCAACTGTATAATTACTGTGTAATTATGTACAGTCACTAGCACTAATATGTCGTTATGTTTATCCGGTATCTTGAAAGATAGTGTTCAACCTTCATTATTTACTAGTTTGCACCACATAGGAGACTTTCAGGGTGAAAATGACAAAAGCCGTTGTTTTCAGGAAATGGTATAGGCATTCTGGAACTGTTTTTTAAAAAGATTTTCATAGTTGTAGTTTTTTTCCGTTTGGTAGTGGTAGAGGTAGTGGTAGACGTGCTATTATCCATATCGTTCCCCTTAATATTAGTTGTCAAGTGTTCCTCTTCTGGCTCTTCTGTGTGCGCTAACTCTTCTTGCAATTCTAAAGCTAATTGAGACATTTCGACTTCGTGTGTAGCGATTGTTTCGGTTGTGACTGTGTCAGCCGAGGCGATTGTGTCACCATGGCTGACCTTGAGATGTTTCTTGTTGAGCTTAGAAATTTGTGTAGTTTTTGCTATAAAAGAGAAAACAAAAAGTTACGTTCAAAATCACATCAGCGTCAAAAATTTCATTAGGTCGAACTTTTCAAAATGAAAATAATATGCTATGTAGTATGTAAGAACAGCCCCAGCTACAGTGTGGATCATATTTGGTACAACATGAATTCAAAATCGACTATGAAATATATTTACCATTTCGTTTCTGGACTCGCTTTTTCTGTTTAACACTTTTTCGGAGTTTGCTTTTCAGGGTTGACGGTTTGATTTTCGGAAAATTGGGTTTTTTGGTTTTCGATAGGATAGACCTTTTGGTGGATTTGGCTTTCGATAAGATTGATTGACTGGTAGAATCTACTGTCGCTAGCAAGGACTGATTGGTGGGGTTGGTTGCCGACAGGATTGACGTAGACGGTTGCCCATTAGTTGTTGAGGCTGTTGACTCTTCCACGTGTAAAGTTGTTGCTTCGCTCGTCACTGATGGTAGGCTAGATGTGGTTTGTGCTTGTGAAGTAGCTGAAACCACATGTAATCGCAACTCGTCACAATTATTAGTAGGAACGTTTGGTAGAAGTTAACCAGTAATTATTATTAATGAGTCGCACGTACGAATTATACTGTCTGAACATACCTATTTGAAGCTGAAACTCAGGATCAGCAAAGACATAAGAGATAATCAATGGCTACTTGTGGTTTGCACAACTAGTGAGCTGAACTGTGACCGCATGGTCAACTAGTCACAAATTATTTAGAAGGAAAGGGATTTCATTATTTTGGCCATTTAAAATTAATTATCGACACTGCGGCCACGCTTTTTTTTTAAAAAAACAAAATGTTAGTTAGGCAAGCCAGGCAATGAAATACTCAAATCCCTTTTGTAGATGTGTGCCAAATCTTTGAGAGTAGGATACTCCTCGAGAATTTGCTGCATACCTTGGGGTTGGAACCTGAAGTTATTTTTTCATTATAAATAAATATAAATATTGTTAAAGTCCGTTATTGATTACTGGATGATGGATCCATATAAGTACCTGTGAACCTTCTCTCGAAAATGAGCTGGTACTTTAAGTTAATTTTCTATTAGTTTCAATTTATTTAACCAAATAGTACTCGTAAGTAATTATTAATCGTAATAAGCCTAGAAATGCATACATGCTGTGCTTCAGTTCTTGTAATAGGTTACAAGTTTTTTTTCCCAATTAGGTACCTATTGCAATATATTCTCGCTACATATTCATGTTTAAATTTAGTCGTATGTGGGTTTTTTTATTCTGGGAACTCAAGGAGATGGA
The DNA here is from genome assembly GCA_910589295.1 of Noctua janthe. Classification (NCBI taxonomy): domain Eukaryota; kingdom Metazoa; phylum Arthropoda; class Insecta; order Lepidoptera; family Noctuidae; genus Noctua; species Noctua janthe. Next base: position 14,657,188 of record OU342552.1, read on the forward strand.
ACTTGACTATTAATAATTATAATACCAGATGATTGTTATCTACCAGGTTTTATTATTAAGCTAATTTAACGTGCTAGATATAGTTTGATGTTATTTCGAAGCAGTCGTTCTGCTTGGATGCGGCTTACCTGAGGTGCTACCAAGATCAGCAGTTAGATCATTGTTAAATCTTCGAAACTGTCCTAGAAAATAGAATTCTATAATGTGATATTAGGTTTTTTCAAGTTCAGAGGTAGTAGAATCTTATTCAAGATAGTTGTGCAGTTTTCGAACTTAATCTTTCACTTTAGGAACGTAGGGACCGCTCTGTTATGTTATAGGTACAGTGTGCCAGACTTACCACCACTTCTATAAGGAGGATCTGAAAAGTCCGTTAAGTTATAATTATAGACCTTTTCTAAAATAATAGGTACAGAGAAACACTGGTGGCCCAGTGGAAATAGCTAACAGAGAAATCACTTTTGACCAATCCAGGACCCTGGCAGGACCTCATCATACATTTTTCTATTATTTTTTTCAACTTTGCTTTAAAACTGCGAAAGTAAACATCGTGTGGGATCCGGAGTTTCAAACCAATCAAAATTTAAAGACATGAATGATTTCCACCCACCAGAACTGTTGCTGGTGAATGGTGATGTAAAGCACCTTGGAACTCTTCTGGCGTCACCGTCATCATTTATGAAAGGCAGTCGACGCAGTGTCTGCGCGGTAGGTATAAGTACAGTCCCCACTAATAACCTAAGTCTATGGTGCAACTTGATTTGCGCGGGTTGCGTCAGATTATCGCAGGAATGATTAATGCTAATGTCAACTTACCATAATAATAATAATAATCAGGAATCATTCGACGACGGCTGTGTCCTAAAAATGATCAAAATTTTATAATCTCACAGTTCACACCTAGCTTCAGCTAACACGCAAGCCGTATAAAATAGTAGGTAACTGAATGTCCAACAGCTGAATTGCGGATGTTTCTATTGAATTATTCTTAACGCAACTTCCTGCTTATGATTCACTGACTTATGATGACTGACATGGCGTAGGTAATTACATTATTTGACTTCGTTCTCACGAGGGTGCTATGCAGCTGGCGTTGGTCCTGCGTACTAGGGACTTAATGAGTTCACGCTGTGCGAAGATGACACTGATTATTTTGAATAAAAATTAGCTGGTCACGATGAGTGCCTAGCTCGCGAAATAAATTCTATTTTACCGCCCGGCCTTATCATTACGATCCGAACATCTTGTCCGACACCTTAGATTAGCTTACTGGTTAAGAGGACATGGGCTGCGATTCTCCATAAATTTTTTGACGAAATCGACGTTTCGTATTACCTTTTTTTCTTCCTGAATAATCGGCCTGTAGAGCGGTAATTTTTTTTAAAAGATCTACTCTAGATACGTCCCTATCATTTTCTTTTTTTCAGCAACTAATAAGTAAAGAAAATGTGACCCTCCGAAATTGACAAAATATGTTCCCTTTTTACGACAGTGATTTGAGGACTAACAGATATATTCGAAAAGTTTTTAACATAAAAAAATTGATAGGAACCGAGACATACTCTTTCTAAAAATTTAATGTCAAAAATGATTGGATCGGCTCACTTTTCGAGGAGAAAAAAAGGGAATACGAAACGTCCACCTCGTCAAAATTTTTGTAATATTTACGATCTGAGCCGCAGCTGTCCCTATCGTACTCTACGGGGGCAGGCTTGACGTAGCGCGACGGCAATAGTTTCTTCCAAAGACATTCAATTATTTATGAGCGATAGACGGGACAAGACGAAGAAAATTGTAATCCAAAACTTATTACTACTCAGTAATAAATCGTTCTGTCTATGTCATACGCCCGCTTGTCAGGTAGCATTCGTGTGTCAAAATCGAAAATGAACGGGATCAAATATTTTGTGTGAAAATATTCCTAATGTCCGCTCTATACGTATTTTAAATCTCTTTGGTTTCTTCAAATACTTATTTTTCAAATTCCTCGCAGGCCGTGTCCTCACACTTGATTGTTACCAAAATATCCACTATTTCACCTGTTTAGTACGAGTTTTGTTTTTCCCTTTGTTCCTTTGACTTCCGGTGGTCAAGAGCGTAATTTAAGATCAGCACGACTTCTGCGTCAGAAGATAATAATGGTAAACTTAGGTGTCTATTAGATCACTATCTTACTGTACGGGAATCTATAATTTTCATCCGGAAAGCTTCGTTGGCCTGGCACGGAAGGCCGGTAGCCCATAGGCATAGGGGGCCAGCTCGCGTATGGCATCATCATAGGTGCCCCAGGTAGCATATTGGGCTGCGAAGGTGGCGGCGAAACTGGCGCCGAAGAGGGTGGCGAAGGAGGCGGCGAAGGAGGTGGCGAAGCTGGCGGCGAAGGTAGCGCTGGATCTGGCGGAGCAGGTGGCGGCGCAGGTGGCTGCGAAGATGGCTGCGAAACTGGCGAAGAGGCTGGCGGTAAAGGGGGCGCCGAAAGCGGCGTTAAAGGGGGCGGCGAAGCCTGCGGCCCAGCCGGCGGCGAAGCCCGCGTCAAAGTAGTCATTGATACAACATCCTTTTTTCATTTTACTAACACTACCTAAGTAGTATAATTATTTGGTAGTCTTGCGTCCTGCTGGATGTACCAAAGTAGCTAAAAAACTTTAATTTAAATCGGTCCAACTTGGCGACGAATTTGGCGCTTTCAATAGAGCAGACTGGATAGTGGTTGTTATTGAATTAGGTACCAATTCAAATTTTTAAATCACATTTATAACTTCTCAGAAATAAATCCGAGGATTTGAAACATTCGTCAGAGGTGTTATGTGTAGATTAATTCAGGAAGGTAGGCTGCCATCCCTAATAAATAAACTAATACCTGTTACTTCTGTTTCATTCACTGCCATCGTGGAATTGAAGTCTTCTGAAGGTAGCGAACATGTGCTGTTTGTATCTTCTTCTTCTTCAGTAGAATTTCCCACATCATTGTTTTCCCGTAAAACTCGTGCAAAGTCTTTTCAAAGGAAATTAACAACATGTATCTGTCGAGATCTATTTACATAAAAGTTAAGAAGGAAATTATAATTATGAATCTTACCTGTTTTAAGCAGCCTAACCAAAAATAGGGCTTGTTTTAGAGTGTCATCGAGATCATCAATTGCTATAGCGTCCTGAAAGCTGAAACTTCCTATTGCTAAAATCCCTATCAAATTCAGTAGCTTCTTACTTGAATTCATAATGCCTATGCACATTGCTTCCAAAATAAAGTAACGACTATTTCGACATTTTATGCTAAAAGAATTCGATGTAATAAAATATGCGTTCGGTATGTTTCTAGTTAAAGCATTTATATTTTGCAAGTAAACGTGTCGGTTTCTGAAAAGTAGTTTTGAAATAACAAGGCACATAAAAAACATTTTATTTTTTCTTACATAATAAAAGTATGTAGTTACCCATGTACAAAAAAAGAAGTTTAAAATAATCAATAAAACTTAAAACAGCAATTAGATGTTATAAATAAACACTCAAACAGGAACTGATTAAGTAGGAAATTTTATGCTATGACAACTTTTAAACAACTGTTTTGTTTTTCAGGGAAATTAACTGGGCACTCAAGCATTCATGGTATTCACTTCACATAGCACTGGCTCTGATGTAACTTGATGTTCAATTTGATAAATGCACATCTTTCCTACGCTTCATTTTCATTATTTTGCCAGAAATTGCTGACCTCATTAAAGGGTGACTGTTGTTCTGCCACCTCGTTGCTGCTTGCTGAATCCTGTTGGATAACCGACAATAATATTAGTCAGGTACCTACTTATTAGATAAAAATATTAAGCTCCTAGTTACGTTTATATGGGCAAATAAGGTGTGCTCAAAGTATTCTGCCCTTTGTCAGGGCCAATGAAGTCAAGAACTAAGATACAGAGTTAAAGTAATAGTGCACTCAAATACTTTATTGTTTAGTTACAGTTTAGTAATAACAAAACTGACCAAAATATTGGTTGCATGAATATGAATTCATGGATATCGTTACCAAAAATGTCGTGACCTCCTTCCTAGTCTAATTAATAGGTAAGACTGATGTCACAACATTGTCCCGATATGCTTAAGCGAACTCCATACTCCACACCGACAGTGTGTTTCTATCGCAGAATTGATAAAACAAACTATTCTCGAATTACCATCATATCTGTATTTAGCAAATCATTATTAGCAAATAAATGATTTCTGATTTCTGATTTCTGATTTCGAATCAAGGCCTGATTAGGAGCAGTGCCGGCGAAATTAGGGGGGAGCGCGATGGGGCGACGGCCCGGGGTGCCTTTGGTGGGGCGCCGAGGTCTGGGGATGACGCTAAAGGAAAGATGAAATTCTTAACATAGGTCAGCAAAAAATTAACACTTGATAATGATTTCCATAAGTGGGCGCCACAATATTCCTACCGTCAGTGGCCCTAATGCCGCCCGGTACTGATTAGGAGCTCGACCACGGTGAAAAGAATATTATCAAAGTACTCAATTATGCGTTCGATTTTACATAAGTAATTTAGGTAGTATCTACTGGTACTTGATCAGTAAATCAATAATTGTTGTTGGTTCTTACTTTAACGGTATGGCGTGCCGCATGTCCCTTCTTGCGAAATGACACTAGAGTTACCGGCTTCGGACGTCTTTCGAAGGGTTCGAAGTAATCCTGGAACAATACCTTAGGTTATTTTATGTCTCGCTATCAAGCAGTCAGGTAGGACAACTAGGTACCTAGTCAACAATCTTGATCTAACTCACTAAGTTCGCGGCGGCGGCGTAACAAACTCGTCTTCTCTGCGGCCGTCAACGGCAGAACTATATTATAATGGGCGTAAAAGTACCCGAAAGCCGAAAGAAAGACCACACCTGGGAACCTTCTAGTTACGAAGATATTGGGAGTCAAAGTACCAACTTTAAAAAAAAAATACAAGTTTTTAATGTTATTCATCATCATCATCCACAACCCGACTTGACCACAACTACTGCCTCTCTTTGCTTGTGCCCCGTTCTTGTGCCAGTCTCATCTAGGATATTTCCGCAATGGCAACAATGTCGTCTGCCCATCTCGCCGCCGGACGACCTACACTTCTCTTTCCAGTCCTTGGACGCCACTCGGTCACCACCACCCTCTTGCCATCATCTCGCCTTACTAGATGTTAATTTTAATACTTTAAATCGGCACAATGTTTTGAGTGCTTATAAATTGAGTCCTACCGTAAAACGTGATATTGCATCCCGAAAAAAAGTCGTTTCACAGTGTTTGCGTAGAGTTGGTTTGATGTATATAGGGTCTAACTATTCAGACACGAAATATTTTCAGGGAATCATCTAACGGCTATAACAAAGCCATTTCAAGGGATTATTTTTTCTCTGAGTAATTTTTTTTCATAAAAAAAAATAATTTAAAATTACTTGACCCACAAAATAAATACTGGCTCCTTATTTTTAAGCATCCATTACGCTAGTTTACTATGTCGTATTTACCTGCTATCATTGTTACAATATGGGAGTAAAGGTTCTGTGCAGAGTCTCAAAAAATTTTTGAATTATAATAATTTTGTAAAAAAAAAAACAAGATATTTTTTTTTTCGTTGCTATGGCGACTTTACGACTTATAGAAGTTACTCTTAAAATATTTTGTGTATGAAAAGATAGACCTTATAGAATGCTTGGTTGCCGGCTTCGTGAAAAGGCCCCTTTTTGCAACCTGTATACGTTATCCCCAAAGACCGGTCGCCTTTTGAAGGTTTCCCCCCGAAAACAAAAAAAAGGTCCGTAAATGAACTTGAAATTTTGGATAGCATATTTGGCTTAATTTTCGAATTAAGCCAAATATGCTATTTCTTTTACTGCTTTGACAATTTGACATAGTACCAATAGGTACTATGTCAAATTGTCAAAGCAGTAAAAGAAACCATTACTTACTTAGATTTTGAAGAAAAATAAAACAACATTTTTAAAAACACACATTAACACTGTCTAGGGATATTTTGGATTTACTCAATTTACTCAAAATTTATTAAAAATAACATACAACATATATATTTTTATAAAGCCCATTTATCAGACTACACTCCAGAATAAAAGAAAACTATTTTTTTTTGTGTGTATATTCAGCGATATCTTCGCCAATTGTGAACCGATTTTGATGATTCTTTTTTTGTTTGGAAGAATATTATTCCGCGGTGGTCCCATTTTTTATTTGGTGAAGATCTGACGCTGATCTTCGGAGATTAACAATGGAACTCTTCAATAATAGATAGCAAATCTGTCGCGATGGCTGCAATCGCTTGGATATTCATTGTTTACACAAAATCATAACATAACATCACGCCTGAATGCTCTGAGGTGTGTACAGTCTACAGTAAACCCCATCTCAACAGTTAGGTATGTTAAGTTCCATTTATTGGAGATAAGCCTATTACCATGGCATGTATTGTTAACGGTTCACTAATGTTTCACCAAAACTCCTTTGACAATTTTTAACCGACTTAAAAAAAAGGAGGAGGTTCTATGTTCGACGGTATGTATTTTTATTAATGTACCTATGTTCACCGATTACTCCGCCAATTGTACACCGATTTTCATAATTCTTATTTTATTCGAAAGCCTATACTCCTGAGGTAGTCCCATTGTCACCAAATCAGAATCTGATGATGGAATCTTAGGGAAATCGAGGGCAACCCCCAAATTTTATAGGCACATACAATGTTTTTCATATACTCTCTAACACAATTCGTGCATGGTAATCATCAGCTCTTGTTGCTGAGCTGATGCTGGAAGGTATAAGTCAGGATCATATGATGGAATCCCAGAAAAATTAAGGGCACCCTAAAATTTTATGGGCATTATTTGAATCAGTATACTTTCCATGTGGTCCCATGGTCTTCATCTCAGGATCTAATGATGGGATCCTGGAGAAATCGAGGACAAATCTGCAAATTTTATATTTGACAATTATTGTGAACCGATTTCGATGATTTTTTTTTAATTTGGAAGAATATTATTCCGTGGTGACTACGTTTAAATTTGGTGAATCTGATCTTCGGAGTTATACAATGGAACTCTTCAATAGTAGACAGCAAATCTGTCGTGATTGCTTCATTCGCTTGGATGTGTATTGTTTACACAATATCATAACATAACGTAACGGCTGTATGCTCTGAGGAGGTACGAAGATGCGTACAGTACACCCAGATTGCGACAGATAGGTACATTAACTTCCATTTTATTAGGGATAAGCCTATTACCATGAAATGTATCGTTAACAATGTAAAATAAATGTATAGCAAATATTTGTATAGGATTGTAATATCCTATACAAATACACTAAAAATGTAAAAATAAAAAATCTTTTTTGCAAAAAATAAAACCGACTTCAAAAACACAGAAAAGTGAAAAATAGCTTTAGCCTTAGAAGTCGGTGACAAAAAAACTGAATTAAACAAACAAAAGTCACCGACTTCTGAAGCTAAAGTTATTTTTCACTTTTCTGTGTTTTTGAAGTCGGTTTTATTTTTTGCAAAAAAGATTTTTTATTTTTACATTTTTAAGTCGGTTTTATTTTTTGAAAAAAGATTTTTTATTCTCCTTTCCTTTCTATTTTTGAGTAAGTGAAAAATTAATCTGTTTTTAACAGTTATATAAAAAATCAGTAGTCAGTAAAACCACCCATGACGTTAATAACGGTCCTGCAACGGTTTTTTATGCTTTGGTTAAGTTATTCAAGTCTTTGTTGCGATATATTGTCCCAGGTCCGCCTAAAATGCAAACTCTTCCGTCGCAATGTTTGCAGAGAAATTCCTCAAAGCCCTTGTTTGGAGCATGTCCCACGCGTGTTCTATGGGGTTTAGGTCAGGCGATTGAGCGGGCCAGCCTAAGACCGATACGTCGTGCTCCTGCAACCAGCTCGTCACCACTCTCGCTGTGTGCGGACGGGCGTTATCGTGCATGAGCATGAATTCTTGGCCCATTTGTTGTCGATGGGGGTAGATTATTGGTACTAGCACCTCGTTACGGTATTTTTCAGCTGTCATGGTGTTTCTGATCCAAACAAGGTCTGTTCTTTCACCAACACGAATTCCCGCCCAAACCATAATTGTCCCGCCATGGTATGAATGGACTTCCTGAGGATGTTGCAGACAGCACTTACGACCAGGAACTCGCCAAACACGTACCCTACGTGTATCGGGATGGAAATCGAACCGGGACTCATCGGTAAACAGCACTACAGACCACTGGTTATCTTCCCAGAGCAAATATTCACGAGCCCACTCTAGTCGTCGTCCACGATTTCCTCGGCGTAGTGCTGGAGTACGAAGCGGTCTGCGAGCATGAAGGTTAGCTTTATGCAGCCTTCTCCTCACAGTTTGGTCACTCACAAGCAACTGGTGATCTGACTGGAGCCTCTGAACCAAGTGCATGGCCGTAACATTTGTCTTCTCGCGGCAACTTGCAAAAATCGGTCTTGTCTTTGAGTGGTTATGCGCTTCCCGCCTGGGTGTCTTTGTCACGTTTTGTCTTGTTCCAATCTCCTCAGCAATACTCCGTTGAGTAGCCCCAGCTTGGAGCATGCCTACTGCCCTTAACATTTCCTCTCTCGTTAAATGGCGCCGCTGCATGATGCACACAATAACATTAATTCGAAATTAACCGAAAACTTGTTATAAAACTTAAATATGACACAAATAAATAGCCAAAAACTACTGTAGGTAAATGAAACCTTTGGACTTCGCAACCATTTTGCCGCTTAAATCTTTTGTTTTTAATTTATTTTTTCAAATTCAAATTTAGAATCGTTCAAAAATGTTTTAGCTTTCTTCAAAAGAATTTAAAACTGGCCAGTATTTTTTGAGTTTAAGAAGTTTATACAAAATATGCCTAGACGGTGTTGATGTGTGTATTTCAAAAGTTCTTGGCTGAACCAGGAATCGAAACCGTTTCATATCAAAGCGATAGTGTAGCTGTACGTGATCTAGATGAAATACTGGGAACAATTTTAATGTTACCTATGTGACAAATCAAGGGAAATTTCTTAATTTTTCAATAATTTTGATTTGTTAAAATCTAAATTACTGAAATTACTTGAATATTTTTGTAGACAAAATAGAATGGCGAAAAGATTGGCGGGCCAGGATGTCAATCTATTCACTGATGGCGCCCCCATACAAAAATACTCAACCCACTTTAAAACGCCATAAGAAACGATTATTAGGTAGATGAAGTCCTTACATTGCTCACCTTACTAAAAGAAGGATCAAATCCTAGAGACAGCGTTTTAGCAAGTTTCGTCAACGAATGCGGATTGTTGAGTAACATTTCATATCTTCTTATGTTTGCTCCCCACACTTCTGGTTCCTGAGGAAAAAACAGGTTTTTGGTATTTTTTATTGCTATATACAGGGTGGCATTGTGGGCAATAAGAGCAGTGTCACGTTTCCGAGCTATCAAAGTTAAAGTCCATTCACTGATGGCATCTTCAGCACAACTTTCATTTGATCAGCCACGCATAAAACCTTGATAGGTTTTGCGTAACTTGTCCTGAAGATGCCATCAGTGTATAGACCTTAACTTTGATAGCTCATATCTGGGAAACGTGATACTTTAGAACATTTGGCCTCAAACAAAACTTGTTTGTATTGATACCTACTATCGATTAATATAGGTGTTATGTGTGGCCGCAATCCTGAAAAAAAAAAACATGGCGGAAGTTAGGCCAGCCAGGCTTCATACAACAATCTTCAAAGCCCTTTAAACGAGTACATTTAATTTTGTGAGGCATTCATTTAAAAAATAACACGCATTTTATCTTTATCAAACAATCAGGACGAAAACTTTACATTAATTTGTACAGCAAAATAGAGTCCATTTAGAGGATTCAAAATATTTTCCTATAGAGAATATACATATTACCAGGAGTAGATTGATGTACTTAGCATATTTTTAAAACCCCGTATAATTAAGATATTGATATTGAACACTCACCCCTCCCCGCTCCCCACTTCCTACGCCCCGCCCCCTGAGATAATTAGATTTTATAAGTTTTAAGATGAAGAGAACGCAAGAGCGAGTGAAGTGAGCCAGGCTGCTATTTATTTTCAATATATGAGTTAATAATACAATGAGTTCAGAAACATGATCACGGTCGACCTAGGCCCAGCTCAGGCGGGAGCCCTGGATCCGCTCTTGGTACTAAAAGAATGCAAGACCGTGGGATGAGAGCTTTACAATTGAAGCAGCCCTACTCCGCCCCGTGTGTTTGGTTCTTCTTGGTTTATTCATACAGAGATGAGAATAAAAGTAACTCAAAAGGGCAGGATGCATAAGCGAGCGAAGCGAGATCGAACATTTTAGAATTATGCCTCGGAAAGGTTAATTTCTCTTGTTGAACGATTAAGCAGGAAATTAAGTAATAATTTATACCCAAAAAAGCTATTTTAAGAAGGTTTGTCGATTTAGCGTGTATGGTTTGGGGGGGGGGGGGGTCATGACCCCTGTGACCCCCCCTTGGGACCGCACCTGTATATCTCTATGCCCAGAGCATCTGGAGGGTCTTAAAATGACAGCCGGTTTCGTTTTGAAATAATGAGCTCCTAATTACTTTTAACATTATTTTTTTATTGCAGGGTTATAAAAACAATGTAAATGCCTAAGATGTTTGTTACTCTTACACGAAAAATCTTACTGAACGGATTTGGATGAAATTTGGCACACCGGTAGTTTATAACCCGAATTACCACATAGGACACTCACAATTTATTCCGGTAGTTCAAACCCACGCGGCCGAAGTCGCGAGCAGAGGCTAGTAAAACATGTCGTAAAAGCGACACGAAGATGAACTTAGAACATACTCACATTGCTCATGTGTGACGTTGAAGTTTTATCCGACAGAGATCCTTGCTTTAATGATATTGATGGCACCTCGGATGTGAGCCTGGTCGGCGCTTGCCCTGTTGTTGGCTTCAAGGTAGTTTTCGCTTGCTTCATATCTTTTGCGGGTTCCTCAATGACTGGAGAAAATCACGTTACACTTGTTAAATAATATTGGATTTTATTTAGGCCTGCTTACCTTCTGCCATTTTATTTAATTTTAAAATAGCGGCCACGCATTAAACCTGTATTCATAAATAGCTGGTAGCAATACACACAAATATTACAAAATGTATTTTCTAAAGCGTCACGTTTGCGAGAATGACTAACACAGTTATTGCAAGCCATACGTGGGTTGATCAGTAAGTACCTGTGCTATGAATGAATATGCAAGTATTATTTACAAATTATTTTCTTTATTCTTCAACGTAATCGCCTTCGAGGTTTATATATAAATATACTTTTCCCACAGATTCCACTTTTTTTTTTTTTTTGGATGGGAAATCATCAAATGACCCCCCCCACTCTGGGCGGAGCGGAAGGGAGTGTCAGACTTGTACTGACTAAAACCCATCCATGCTCCTTCATTGCCCTTTGTGTTCCAGGGCCACGGTGTCTCTTTCGAACAGTCCCGCAGCTCTGGCAGGCATCGGCCCATGCGGACCCCTACTCGTTTGCTGACATCTCTTTGAGGCGCGCGTGGAACACGAACGGGCCGTCGACACGGCCTGTCGTCATAAGACGGCCGGACGGCGAGCTAGCCCATAACTCGCCGTCCACAGGCCCGCGCCTACAGTGGCCGGGAGCCACCACGTGACCCCCGACACCCAGGGCGTCTCCCGCAGCGGCTGGGACGTGAGGTTCTTTCCCTCTCACGTCCCGCCACCTCCTTCACTAGCATGACTGCTTCACAGAAGGTGGTGACGGCTTCCCATTCCCTCTCGCTCCGGACCATGGCTTGAACCAGTGCCGGATGCGAGAGATCGCCGCCGCCAATCGCCGCTACAAGGACACGGCGGTGCTCCGCCCAAGCGGGGTCCTCGCAGTGGAAACACCCGGGCGTTTCCTCCCGCCCGATTCGGTGCAGGAACCTCCCGAAACAACCGTGTCCGGTGAGGATCTGCGTCAGGCGGTAGGTGAGGGCGCCGTGGCGCCTCTCTAGCCACCCCTCAAAGAGGGGACTTGTCGCCACTATGGTAGCGTGCCCTAGGATTCCACTTGTTTAAGCCCTCCAAAAAATATGATTTGTCAAAGTCTTGCGGCACCCATCGTGCCGACAGCTTTCTTACACTTATTAACTTATTTTGTAAAATATTGATTGGCGTTCCGTATGATATGCCTAGACATGCCTACTTCGCGCACTTTAGTTCGTTGATCAGCGAGAATCATATTGTGGTATTTATTATAATTTCCTCGGTAAGCATCTCTGCCGGCCGCTCTGGCTGCTACTCAACAAAAACAGATGCACAACCACGTTTAAATTCGTTAAACCAATATCTAACGGTTGTCATAGAATGTGAAGAGTCCCCATAGACATCATCAGTTTTATTTCATAGCATGTTTTATATTCAATAATTAAAAGTGAATCACAGAATGATATTGCTCTTTTTCCATTTTGTCGAAAAACACGAAACATTGTGACAAAAAAAATCTTTTTTCCAAAAAATAAAACCGACTTCAAAAAGACAGAAAAGTGAAAAATAACTATAGCTTCTGAAGTCGGTAACTTTTGTTTGTTTGATTTACTTTTTTTGTCACCGACTTCTGACTCTAAAGTTATTTTGCACTTTTCTGTGTTTTTGAAGTCGGTTTTATTTTTTGCAATAAAGATTTTTAATTTTTCCATTTTTAGTTGAAATATCCTATACAAATATTTGCTACACATTTATTTTACATTGTCAACAATACATTTCATGGTAATCGGCTTATCACCAATAAAATACAAGTTAATATACCTAACTGTCGCAATCTGCGTGTACAGTACGCATCTGCATACCCCTCGGAGCATACACCCGTATGTTATGATATTGTGAAAACAATAAATATCCAAGCAATAGCAGCAATCTAGACAGATTTGCTGTCTACTATTGAAGAGTTCCATTGTATAACTCCGAAGATCACCTTCACCAAAAAACAGGACCACTGCGGAATATAATTCTTCCAAATAAAAAAGAAATCGTCGAAATAGGTACACAATTGTCGAAGATATCGATAATATAAATCCCATCATTAGATCCTGACCTGATGACATGACATGGGACCACATGAAAAGTATACTGTTTCAAACAATGCCCATAAAATTTGAGGGTTGCCCTTAATTTTTACTGGGATTCCATCATCTTAGGTATAAGTCAGGAGACTTATACCTTCCATCATCAGTTCAGCAACATGAGATGATTATTACCAGGCACAAATATCTGAATTGAGTTAGAGAGAATATGAAAAACATTGTATGTGCCTATAAAATTTCAGGGTTGCCCTCGATTTCCCTGGGATTCCGTCATCAGATTCTGATTTGGTGACAAGTTCGAATAAAAAAAGAATTATGAAAATCGGTCTATAATTGGCGGAGAAATCGGTGAGATAGGTACATGAAAAAAATACATACAGTCGAACATAGAAACTCCTCCTTTTTTTTAAGTCGGTTAAAAATTGTCAAAGGAGTTTTGGTGAAACATTAGTGAACCGTTAACAATACATGTCATGGTAATAGGTTTATCCCCAATTAAATGAAACTTAACATACCTAACTGTTGAAATATGGGTGTACTGTAGACTGTACATATCTCAGAGCACTCAGGTGTGATATTGTGTTATGATGCTGTGTAAACAATGAATATCCAAGCGATTGCAGCCATCGCGACAGATTTGTTGTTTATTATTGAAGAGTTCCATTGCAAATCTCCGAAGATCAGCATCAGATCTTCACCAAAATTTAAATGGGACCACCACGGAACAATATTCTTTCAAACAAAAAAAGAATTGTCAAAATCGGTTCACAATTGGCGAAGATATCGCTGAATATACACACAAAAACAAAAAAAAACAAAATTCAGTCTACTTGATAACCACCTCTTTTTGGAAGTCGGTTAAAAATTGGCGCCGAATGAAAAATAATGCCAAAATTAATCTGAAATTCAACATAGCCTAGAAAGAAAGGAAGTTGATAAGATAGTAATGACAATTTCCCTTAGGGGCCATCCACAAATTATGTCCCTCCTCCCTAGTGCGACATCACATATTTTGCAGTTTTACATGTTCATAGTTCATACTTTTTGCCTTAAATACTTAGATGAACGTATTAGATTTTGAATGTGATGTCACGAAATTTATCACTTGTCACACAATGTCACACTTCATCGAAAATCGATCTTCTCGTTAAATAAAGGTTTCTAGGTACCTTGAGATAAGACCTATTTCGTAATAGTATGACTTCCAAAACACTTTGTCAGTGAAAACGAAAAACGTGAATCAATACAGTAGGAGAAAATCTCTTTTAAAAGTTGCTTCGTGTATATTTATTAGTGCTTGTGACTGTACCTAGGCAAACTATTTATAAATCTATCCTAGCCATTTATCCTAGCTATTTGCTAGGGCTACTTTACATAACCATTTATAATATCAGATATGCAAAATGTTTACTTACTTTCGCATGATACAATGTGTGCCACAAAAGGTAGAATAGCGAACGTCATGTAAATGTGCATCTTAGTGAGTAACTACTATAATCTATTGTACAATAACTTGCATGTTACTCGCGTCGAGTGTCGGATCAAACTGATAGCTGATTGTTAGTAAGTGTGGAGAAAATATTCCGTGAGAACGGCTTAGTTTACAGGTTGAAACTGTTCCTCGAAGAAATGTTCCACAATGTCATTGTCGTAACTTAACACTTATTGCAAGAACTGAGGCAGAGCACGAGCGTGCGGTGTAAACGTAACGTAACTACGTCGATTTCAAAATGAAAAATACTCGTTTCACATTTATAATATTTTGATTATTTTAAGAATTATTTCGTATTTACGTACTGATTGTGTGTGCTGCAAACAATTTAACTAAAATACCTAATATTAATTGTATTTTCGATTCAAAATGGACTTATTTACTTTACGTTTACACCGCGCGCTCGTGCTAGGACTTCTGCTGGGCACTACGTTGCACTAGTTGTCGCAAGCGTCCTGTTTAACACGGTGTTCAGGGTTCGATCCCCAGGAATTTCGCAGTAGCAACACGAAGTCTGGATATGTAATATCGATTACTAAGCCGCTTTTCTGCATAATTTCTGAGACAAAACTAAAGAGAGGATGCAAAAGCGCGCGTAGCAAACTTGTAAATTGTATCCACGAGCCTTTCTTAGGTAGGCTCTCTATTATTAAATATATTAATTTGTTTTTATTTCTTATTGTTTTTGTGTATGCGTGGGCGTATTTCTCCAGGAACAACCTACAATTGGGTACAAATTGTTGCAAATTAGTATTCACCTATGGCATGGCATGAACCTAATGACCCTTCTATAGGGAAGTAGAGACTACCTAGTACCTACCTCAAGAGGTGTTAATGAAATATACAAGAGTAGCTTGATCCAGTTTTTATGAAGGATTTTTATGTCAGGCTATAGAAAAAAAGGTTTGCAGTTAATTAATATTCAATTATCGGCCTCGGGGGGGTCATCGGTGATGTTGTAGAAGGCTGTGTGGCAGGGCGCGCGAGCACATGGCCGGTGTTGCTCCTCGCGCTCGCCCGGTGCACACCGCCCCGCCACGCACAGGCGGTACCGGATCACGATACCGTCACCGCATGTCACTGAACAATTGCCCCATTTGCTCCACCGACTCCATATTTTACGATTCTTCAATGTTTGGTCGTCTTCGCATGACACTGTTTGGACAACAAACGTAATAAACAATCAATATAGATGTGTGTTTCGCAAATGTAGTGTGGCACGTACCTATTCATAGTTTTGTATGGGCGTATTTGGGGGTGTATTTGGGGCTTGATTTCAATACAATTGCGTAACGGGGTGGGTCACTCCTGTCTACCGGACTTCCCTCTCCCCCCTCGAGATTGTCAATACCTACCGCGACTGCACCGTTTGTAACTGAACGAACGTGATTGGTTCACTGCAATGGAGTCATCGAATCATTACCTTTTCGCGTTTTTAGTACTGTAAAATGGTTCTAAAAAAGAGGTTAAGTTTCTGGAAAGTTCTCAGGTGTTTTGGAAATTGTAGGAGATATTCTCTAGTTTCTTTTTATATAATGTTTTTATCGTAAAATGAATAGGAAAGGCGATATTGTCAAAAAACTGCCGCCATATTTCCTAAATGGGGGCGCGAGGGGCAAAGATACGAGAGGTGAGAAAGTTGATTGGCCGTCGTGCTTAATATAGCCAGCACATCGCCCGCGACTTCGTCCGCTAAAATTGTGATAGTTTGGCTGTATGATATAAATATAATTTATAGCCTATAGCACCCACGAATAATGTAGCTTTCTGCCAGTGAAAGAATTTTTAGAATTGGAGCATTTATTCCGGAGATTACCCCCTACATACAATATTAGTAGTTATTAGTTTATAATAATAGTTAGTATAGATGAATTGTATTAACATCTTGACACTAAATTACCTAAAACAAGTGTAATAATAGGTTTTGGAAGCTTTTGAATAGAGTTTTCCACCTAAAACCGTTACAACACCTAATGCATTGTTGTTATTGAAATTCATAATCAAAATTTTAGTGCAACAGCAAAATATTTTATAGCGAAGTTGCCATCCATGGACCAAAATAGTTTTAGAATAATATCATAACAAAGCGCACGTAATCCCAAAAGGGTTAGGAGCTGTACCTAATTGTAGACCCATATTTCGCCATTTTTTTTTATGTTTAAATCACAATGTAATAGAGGCGAGCCTATTGCCATCAACCGGGCACAAATCCGGACTCCGTGGCTGCTACTGAGAAATTCCAGATGGAAAAACACTTTGCCCGAACCCAGGACCTCATGCTCAGCAGTCGCGCTTGCGACCACTAAATCAACGAGACAATAATGTTTCAGAAAAATTCAAAAATACTACGAGTGTAGTGTAGATTGACCCAAAATTCATAAGTACATAACCTCACGCCTTTATATATACACTTCCCTTTGGGAGATACTGGCGCGATCGACGGGTATGTGTTATAAGCAAATTGAGAAAATTAGGAATGTGCTCATCATCAACCTACAGCACTAGGTCCACATCTGGACATAGGCCTCTTCAATTGCTTGCCACTAGGCTCGATTTTCGCCAACTTTCATCCAAGTGTGCTCAAGTTATACCTATCTACTGCTACGAAAAATAGGATAAACTATGGAATTCTGAAAAACACCGAACTGGTGAGTGTGTACCTATGTCATTTTCTGAATTATCCGGCTCCAACGGTTTAGTAGTCTTCTCTATATGCGCCACCGTGGCTTTTTGCTGAGGAGCTGTGTTTTTATGCTGTTCTTGTCTCACGAGATCAATCAATTCAATGGCACTCAACAATAATTTGCCCTCCTTTCGGTTTCTGTGATTTGCGTGCGCTAGGGCAGTGAGCACTACAAGAAACACAGCTATTTTATTCATTTTAATAAAAGGGTACACAAATGGTACACAACAAGTAGGTACACAAGTCGACAGTTTATGCCATTTTGTGACATTCCTGTCCGAAAGAGTTTGTTACCTGTATAGGTTTTAAGATACCATAGATGTACTTATACATTGTGTAAAACCCTTCAAGAATCACGAAGCCGTCAACCCAGTATTCTGTACATCGAACTAAGTAACTCTATGCAAGCATTATTGCTGGGAAACTTTTTTTATACCACAATTTATGGTAGGACTCAATATAACTTTCTAAAAACATTGTGCTGATGTATGTATTGAATAGTAGGTTCAGGGGCCAAGCGGTAATTAAAGTAAAATTATAACATTGTAAAATTGTGTTCTACGAAAAAGTTGGAACCGTGGCCTCTAATATCGTAACTAAAAGGTTCCCAAGTATGATCCAGAACAAAAATATGTTCGCAATGACGGAGAGAAACTAAGTATATATAGGAAGACCAAACTGCAGACACACATCACTGCCACCTTTGTGCGGGCGTTAGCAATACTACGGCTTCGCAGATACGCAGTCATCCACAAGCCAAAACTGAAATGTTTCATTTTCTCAAGTGCCTGTTATTACAACGACAGAAGCCATACTCATAAACGTAGTCGCAGGCATAACTGGAACCGCTGAGGAGCCCGTGCATGATTCGGGCCGATGATGGTTTCGTGACGGTATTGAAGCGGATCGCCGTCAACGTACCAACAAGAGCCGCTGCGGTACGGCTCCTCGAAGCCCAACGGGCCTTTTCGTGCCGCGCAGCCGAACACGCTGGTGTACATCTCCCGCCTACACTACACCACTACGGCGGAGGCCGTCGTGGGGTACGTGCGTCAGAAGACCAAGTACGTGGTGAGGGTGTTTGAGTCGCATAGCAACGTCTACTTTAAGGGGTTCGTGGTGCGAATACCAACGTGTTTTCTGCACCTTATCTTGGAAGAGGACGTTTGAAATCAAATGATGTAAGGGCAATTTTGTTCAAAATTTATATTTGTGATGACTAAAGTATTTATGTGGATGAGGATTAATACTATGTTTATAAAAATACCTTCGCAAATAATGCATTATTTTAGAACAAATTTGAATATCACAAATTAATGTACACGATCGGTATCCGGATGCAAAACCATAAAAAAGGTCAACCTTAAAAGATAAACATATCATGGACTTTTTTTAGAACTTCTTTTTATGATTGTTGCTTTTAATGGTCTACGCAGCGGAACGGAAGCTCTCAAAAGGAATAATTTTTCCCCGTTTTAGTCTTCATCGATAAATGAGCTATCCAACTCTAAATAATTTTTCAATTCGAACCAGTAATTCCTGAGATTAGCGCGTTCAACCAAACAAACAAACTCTTCAGCTTTATAATATTAGTATAGATAAACTCTCCAAACCAATGTTGCGGTTTTAGATCTCTCAAAATCGGGCTCGAAATTTCTTTTAGTTTTTCGTTATTCCTCGTTAGTAGCTAGTTTCGGGTTTGGCCATCCGCGCCCGCTTGAAAAATTTATAATATAATCTATGGGTCAAAGTTGCCTGAGAATGAACATTATGGTAAAAAAAAAAACAATCGTCTTTTCAACTCCAAGTTGTCTCGTTTGTTCTAGAGGAGACAAATCTTATAGTCCCGCCAATTAATGTACAGCCAGCACATCTAGCTACTACAATCTGTCAAATTTCTTTAATAGATTTTCAACTTTATTGCTACAACATTAGCTTCAAGGTTGATCGGGAACATTTGACAGTTTCGGGTAGCTTGATGTGCTGGTGTCCGTGCAATCATTCGCATTAAAGCTGAAAATAGGTACAGATCATAGGTAGGCTTAGAGAGAATCAATTCAGTTTAGATTGCCATCGACACGCTAAGAAGAATATAAAAACACCAATAGCCACTCAGTTGCAAAGGCTGTATACTAAGTACCTAGTATTTAGAAATAAATCTGCATAATATGGGTGGCATGTGTTGTTCATGGTACTGAGTATTATAATCATCAGCAGTAGTATGATCATAAATGATCAGTGTGTGGTGATTGAAAAATATGCCTTTATAATATTTAGCTGCATCGGGTTAGGCTGGAAGCCGACCCCAAAATAATTGCGAAAAGGCTAGACGAATGATGGTGAATCTAGGTGATATTAGCCACGCGTACCTACCACTTATGAGAATGTACAGTAACTACTATAGTATCAAAAGAAATGTGCTCCATTTCATATTTAGAACATGGTAATTTGGCTTTTGGGATGGCGAAAAATAAAACTGCATTATTTTATTATCATTTATTTAAGATATTTCTTTGGTTACACCTTATACATGATCTTTACTAAAGTTACTGAATATTAAAGAAAATTATATACAGACGAATTGAGAAGTTCCTCCTTTTTCTAACACAGATAGAATGATGCTGGAATACAAAATGTAAAAAGTAGAACTATTGTCTTACCATGGCCAGAGATTTCTTGTTATTCGGAGGGTAGTTTTGAATGTTACATATACTTGAAAAGTAATCAATGTTTAAAAAGTGCCTACGCAACAAAATTACACGTACCTAATGATATTGAAGGATTCGTCTAAGTGTGAAAATAAATTCTTTTTGACAACATTTAGATATCATAATAATATCACGTTATTATTTAGACGAGGTACCTATTATTAAGGTTTTGTGAACACATAATTATATTAGAAAGGTTTTTTTTTACCCAAATACGTCGTTATTTAAATATATCTCATACCATAACTACCGCAATTAATTAAAATGTATAATTATAACTAAGAAGTAGTTACATGGACAATTACAATACAATAAACCCCACGCGACAAGTTTCGATATTCCCTACAATGCAATCCCTACCACTCACGAACTTTCTTAAAAACATCTAGATTACTATTGCTAGTTATATTTGTTCTCATAACATTTACAAGTTTTCTCTCAGTATTTGCTTGTGTTGTTTTGTAACGAATTTAAATATAACTATATTTCATTTCATAATTCTTATCACAATCGGTTATGTGTCTGTCGATTATCACTTACTTGTAAACCACGGCAGAAGAGCCTTTTGATTTTAACATTTATTGTCAATACTTCGAGTTATCAACAGTGAGTAGGTAAGCATTCGATTTATTGGCAAAGCCTTCTTTTGTAATTAAATAACATCGACCATTACTAACTGTATAGTTGGCACGCGTTTGAGAGCACAAGCCACGTGTGCACGTGGCGACAGGACACAGGGAGTCGGTCGCCTGGTCTGCAGCTGACAATAAATCGAACATATCGAGCCTGTTATGGAAAAACATCGTAAACGACAAAATATAGGTATTTCACTTTTTTATCGTAACGTTAAGTTAAAATTACTTAGACTGTAACGCAAAGACCCCTAAACACATATTTGCATAAACGTCAAAATTATAACAGGAAATAAATAGTATCGCAAACGACAAAAGTTAAAGTTTCAAATATTAGAACAATCAGAATTATCGTAACCAACTTATCGTAAGTAACGCTTGTCACTTGCGATAAAACATAATTAAATGATCTGCCCAAAATCTGTGTTGCGTTTAACTATCATTATTATTATCAAGCATTTTGTTTATTTGCAGGAAGTAGGTACTCTAATCTAATTATTTGAATGCATATATATTTGAATGAAGTAATATTGCAATTAGATTTTTTATTTTTTACAATATTGAAATGTTATTAATCTAAAATGAATGTAATTTGTTTTTGTAATAATTGTTGCTAAGCAATAACAAAACGCTGATTGTTAGAAAGGTTCAAGTTTAAACTTGTCCGAAATAACGGCTTCTTAATCTCGTCCAACATCGACATGATCGTACGACCTGCCGACCGATAACATTTCAATCAATTTCGTGACACAAGTAATATTCTTTCTGTAAAAGAAATAGGTTCCGTGCAGAAACAAACATTCAAAAATATTTTTAGAAATGATTATAATATAGGATTCCATGTGCCGAAAAAAGATAAATGTGCAATGTGTGAGCGCATCAAAAATTTAGATAGTACAACTCAAAATGATGCCGTAAATTCAGATGAATATAAAAAAACACGTAAAGGAAAAGGATGCCGCAAAAAATAAATTTTTGGATAATCAGGCTCGCAGCAAAAACTCAAGTGATTTTTTGTGTGCGAGTTTTGATCTTGAAAAAGTCCTAACTACCCCGCACGGAGACAGTATAAATTTATATTATTCAAGAAAATTGGCCTATTTTAATGAAACTATTTACGAGAGTGGAACCAAGAATGGATATTGTTACTTATGGCATGAGTCTGAAGCCAAAAGAGACAGTAACGAAGTGTGCACGGTGGTTTTTAAGTACCTCAAAATGATTGATGAGAAGGGCGAGCATTCATCTTTAGCTTTGTACTGTGATAGTTGCTGCGGACAAAATAAAAATAGAGCGATGCTTTCGATGTTGTCGTACTTCATAAGTAATGTTGCAATGTTCATTGAGAACATAACTATAAACTTTTTGATTCCTGGGCATACAATGATGCCGGTAGATTCGGTACATGCAACTATCGAAACCTTCATAAAAGGAAGGACAGTTTGGGCACCATCCCAATGGCCCACGTTAATTTCTAATGCCAGGACAAATCCAAAGAATTATGAAATTAAAATGCTAGAAAATGCCGACGTCCTGGATTGGAAAAAATTTGCAGATCTATATTTACCAAAATCAATTAAAATTCCAGTTACAAAGCTAAGATCAGCTTGCGTTAAACGAGAGAAGCCAAAAATAATTGAACTTAATTACGAATTTAGAACTGATTGCGAAAACCAATGCGTGGATCTGAGCTTTTTAATTAGATCTCGCCAAAGTCAACAACGTCTTCAGTCACCCACGGCGGCATACTCGGCAAAAATACCTATTGCTAAACCAAAGTGATGACCAAAGTGACCAAAGGGATCTGAAAAAAATGTGTGACAAGGGTATAATTCCTGCACAATATGCGCAGGAATACCTTGCCTTGCCTTATGATGACATTACAAGAGACTTAATACCGGAAGAAAGTGACGACGAATGATTGATTCTATTGATTTATTGATGTTAATGAAAATTATTTAAGTACCAATTATTAATATAAATTGATTTATGATGTTTTCGTTTTATTGTGAAAAATCTTGATATTGATTTACCTGATATTATAACGAAAAGTCATAGCGTAAATGACGATTTTTGATAACAAGATGAAATTACGACCTTCAATTTTATCTTAAGCGACAAAAGTACTCATTATTTAATTCTTTCTGCAATGATTTAATTAATTATACGTAGATCCTAACGTGTTTTGCCCATAATACAAAAACCGGACATGTCTGATTAACCAGTAAAAAATAAACAGTAAAATATCTCTCCTGTAAAATTGTATGTTTGTTGCTTACGATGTTCTTCCATAACAGGCTCGATATACTAAAATAAACCCTGAAGATCACAGAACAGACTGATTTATATTGAGAACACTTTGTCCAGATAATGCGTTTTAACCGCGTAGTTCAAAGCTACTATGCGCTAAATCATTGCGGCACATCTACACGCGAGTCCAGAAATCGAAACGTCTTGCTGCCACCAACAAAAGCGCTTAAACGAGTTATATGGCTATGAAATTAATAACGTAAATTTAACCTTTCTTATTTTTAAAGATATTTTAATGTACATGCATTAGGCCCAGATTTGAGTTTAAATATTATGTCGGCCGATAAATTAATAAGTGAGGTATATTATTACCCTACGCAAAGAATACGTTAAGATCACTAAGCGTCTAGATAAACCACGCAAGAGCACGGGACTGCGGCTCCATAAATGCCTGATATACAATTTTCATAAAAGACGAAGAAATCCGCGTTCCCAGTCCAGCGCTCGAACCGCGGTCGAGCTTAAAGTATATAGATGCTCTTTCAATTAACCTGCCTTCTTGCAAAAGCTCCAATGCACCAGCGTCAACAAACAATTTAATTAAGAATAGATATCTTTCAAATGTCATCTGGTTATTAGTGATAAATTTAAATTGGCTGATCGTGTAAAAACGTCGATACGTGCGCCACATATACAATAACGCGCTAATTTCAATGTTTTAAATATTATTATTACATTTGAATGCTTTAAAAGCACGAATGATAAACAATCAATGTACATACATATCATTTTGAATTAAAAACTACTTTTAACCATAATATAATAATTTACATTGGGTAAGATCCCATTTTGTATATTCAGACTTCTGAGTACTGTCTTTAATTTGGGCTTTATATAACAATTTATTATAATCCCAAATTTTGTTTTAGATATATTTTAATCTTTTAAATCGAGAAAGTTGGTAACAAGCATAAGTATGACATTTAATGTTACCTATACAATTAAAATTGCTTTAATATACATCAATAACAACCGATTTCTGAAAGGCTACAAAAAAGAACACTAAAAATAGCTAACAGGCTAGTCATTTTGTTTTATTCCTGTCAGAAATCGGATATAAATAAGGTAGCTAAAGATTTGATTCGATTCTATTAGAAGGAATTATAGTAAACGCTTATAATGGTGTGCATATAGATAATTACAAGAGATCTTTTAAAACATTTATTGTTATGTACTAGCTAGTCTTTAGCTATATAACTGAATCTTTCAGTCTATTTCCAATAGCTCCAAGCGTATTAAAAAAAAAATGAACGCCATGATGGCATCCTTGCGACTAGATTCGACTAGAGCAACGAGTTGCTATATGAAGGAACAGTAATTTATTAACAACAAATTTATCAACTACTCAGGTCACAAAGGTAACAAATACAGATTGGCGTTAATTTAATTTTCAAAAGAACTATATTAAACAATAAAATAAAAATAGCTACATACGACGAAAGACAACATTAGAATTAATACATTATTTCAGTACATTTATTATATTTGATGCATTTTATTACTTATGCTAACGAACACTATACTTGAGAAATCTAAGACATAATAAAAATATGTACGTTTACAATATTAGCAAAAACAATAACAATTACGCCTCAGGGGCCGTCCATAAATTACGTCAGGCGAATTTCATGATTTTTTTAACCCCCCACGTCCTTGTCACAGCCGGCCACATTTGTGAGACTCGGGGAGTCTCATATTTTGCAATTTTAAATGTTCCATACCTACAGATGAAGTTGGAAATATTTTCAAGATTTTCGTTCATAGTTCATAATTCGTTTAGTTTATTCGGCCCCTTCCCCTTAACATGTGACGTAATTTATGGATGGCCCTTCATACACTTACATAGAGTATAATCACTATCGTATAACACCGGGTGTAAAGGGTTAAGAAGTGCGGAATTAACAAAGCTGTGATTTTTTATAAAGTACATGAAGTTCATTAAGGCCTCCTAGTGGGTAACATCAGTCCTGACAGTATTGCGTTTTTAGAAAGTGTATCGCAGTTAAAGCGAGATGATCCAGTTTTTTGGATACTTTCTAGAAGGATGTGCACTGTGCATGTATAGTTTAGTTTCAATTGTATAGCCATACATTGGAGATGAAGTAGATTTTGAAGGCCGAGAAAAAATATTATTTGACGTTTTGATATAATGGGTGCAAATATAACCTTAACGAAGCCGAAAGGCACTTTGTTCTCCCCGTTATTGCGATCATTTTTTTGTACTAGACCTGACTTGGGAACCCTCTAATTACGGCGGTATTGGGGCGTCAAAGGTCCAACTCTTTCTCCCCTTTTTTTAAATACAATTTTTAATGTTATAAGTTTACTTTAAATACCTTCACGACCCCATACTGTTCAATGCACCTATCAGCACAATGTTTTGAGTGCGTAACATTGAGTCCTACCGTAAACCGTGATTTCATATTCCGAAAAAAGTCGTTTTCCTGCAAGTATGTGTAGTTACTTAGCTTGATCTACAGAATGCTTGGTTGACGGCTTCGTGAAGGGTCCGTTTACACCTTGTATGTTAACAGAAATAGTGAATGTATAACAAAAACCTCCTCGTATTAAGTCAACTTTTATTTTAAACTTACTGTAAAACAATTTTTTATATTAAGTGAGCCTACTCTTGACCAATCTTGTTAAATGTCAGCTAATATTTACCGTATCACCATCATCGGAAAACGAGATATTGGTATATTAAATGGGTGTAAAAGGACCCTTAACGAAGCCGATATGCACTTGTTCTCCTCGTCAATGCGATATTTCCAACATTTTCGCTAACTTTTTTTTAAATAGTAGGTTTTAAGGTTATAACTTTACTTTAAATACCTCAATGGCCAGTCTACTATTTAATGTACCCATCACACACAATGTTTTGAGTGCGTTACATTGATTTTTACCGTAAAGGATGATTTCCACCAATCGGCTCGCATCGCATCGGATTGGAACGTATTTTACAATCTTTAAACGATACTAAATCGTGTACACAGTATTTAAAGTCTATATTACAAAGCCGCGCACAGCAGCTTGACCGCGGGCGTCTTCCGCGACACGTGATTGCAGCCGAAAGTATGCTGCGACGCGCCATCGGCTCTGTTCGCCTGTCGCCGTATACGATCGGTCGTCAACACGGTAGGAATGAAGCTATTTGACTAGGCGCAGAAACGGATACGTTCGCGGTCGACATCCTGCCGAACGCGATCGGGTGTCGCCGTATCGGTTCGTATCCTTCCGATCCGAGCCGCTTGGTGGAAATCATCCTTAAAACGTGATTTTACACCCCAAAAAAAAAAGGAGTTTCCAGGCAATGATTTTTGCCTGCTTAGTTTGATGTACAGAATGCTTGGTTGACGGCTTCGTGAAGGGTCCGTTTAAACCTTCTATTTATCAGTGATAATGAAAACATAGTGCAGTTTTAAATTATATCTTCCATTTCACAATACCCATGGACACACTAACTATGGTAGTCACAATTAAAAAGGTTTATTTTATTTACACTAAGCGTTCTTCAAAGCGTTTTTATTAAATTCTAATTTAACTATTTACATCTTAAGACACCTGACAATAATATGATAGACTGGATAAACGGGTAAAATAAATGGCTTGCGATACCTACTATTGGTAGGTTTTACTAATAAAGTCTGATGCTGTTGTCATGGCGATTGATACAAAAGAAGAAGAATAAGGAACAGATATCAGTAGAGTTTCAAAGTATTTATACGAGCGAACATGTCGAGCAAAATACTCAAGCGTGACGTCAGTCATCACGTAGATAAATTTGACCGCGGTGAAGATGAAAATCACCTTCATGGAACATACATAAAACAACATACTTTTTGTAAATTTTTTGGATTTTCGTTTACTTTTCATGGACACCCGGAGTATTAATTGTAGATAATTAAATGCTAAGTGAAACTTGTACAGTCTGTCTCTAAATAATCTTTAATAAATGATGTATTGTTAAATGTATTCGTTTATTGGTATTTAGACGTTTATATTTTAGAAAGTGTTCGAACAATCCATAATGACATACAGGCAGTCTGTCTTATATTACATTAAATTTATGTTTTGTTAGAGGCAATGTATGTTAAACATATTCACGCTTACATTTTATACAATATTTTACAATCGTCTCTCTTACTTTTATTGATTTTGCGCACTCATAAGCCATTCGAAGCTATGCCATTTACAGCCGTTTACGCTTATACGAGGAATGAAGAATTGAATAGAACACACACATCCTAAATACGGTAATCGGACTATCGCTAAACGTAGACTGCCTGTTTAGCGATTCTCCTTGCCAAAGACCTTCCACTTCCACACAACAAAGACAATATTTATTATACATGTTATTTACATAGGACACGTATTCATGCGAAACATTATTTCGTTGTCTTAGTCGCGTAAACTTATAATAAAGTTTGGGTGTAAACTATTTATTCGGAAATAACTTAACTAATTAAAATCTATGGTGTGGTTAGCACCCTAAAATTATGCCTTAACATCACTGTTTTTTAGAATTAATGTACCTTTAGCAGTATAGAGTCTAAAAGACATTAGTGTTAGTCGTTGAGTTCATATTTAGAACAAGATACGGATGGAGCGTGTCGTCAGTGCTTTGTTTATCATCATTTGCTGAGAGGCATGCGGTCAATTACAAGTGCACTCGCGTGATCGCGAGCGCCGCATCACACGACGCCGCCCGGGGATCGTAGGCCCGCGTGCCGACAATCATCTTACAGACTAGCTTACTAACAAATTTCATTAAATGTTTCAACAAATAACTTTAATCGACCACTACAAAATATAGCTTTGCAGCTTTGTTTTATAGTGTCGTCACTATGGTCGATTATAATAATAATTCTGTAAACTATTAAATGGTAATTGTATTATAATGGCATATAAATTACCTTTTTTTTCTTTATATTTTTACTGACATTTATATTTATTAAATTAAGGAGATAAGTGTCGCTGAACACCGTAGCTTAGGCCCGGGCTCCACCAAATCAGAGACTGACGAGCGGAGCAGTACGGACACGTTCAAGTTTCGACCAATCACAAATTAGTCACGAATCACGATACAGATTGCAACCAATATGATTGGTGGATTTCCGCACGTCTACTCTCCGCTCCGTGCGTGCCCACTTTGGTGGAGTTCGGGCCTTAAACAGTTGTCTAAGTATTACAACTGTTTGTTTAAGAGAACAATGAATACAATGTAGTCAAATAACATCAATTATTTTTTGCTTCTGTATTATTGAATTAATCAGTCTAAAATATTTTCTAAAAATTGAAGTGTCTGTTTGTAATATATAATAACAGCTTTTTATTAAATGCATATGAAAATATTTACGGCACTTATAACAAAAGCATATATATTTTATCAAACATTTGTCTGTCTCTCTTTCTGTTTGTTCCGGCTAATCTGCAAAACGGCTGGACCGATTTTGACCGGCTTTTTACTGGCAGATAGCTGATATTTTGAGGTCTAACATAGCTTACTTTTATTTAAGAAAAATAATTAAAAAAAAAAAACAAAACCCTTGAAATTGGTAAAAAAATCCGATTCAAAAAGGAAAGTATTATTTTTTTATAATAATTTCACGCCAACGAAGGCCGCAGGCAACAGCTAGTATATAATATATCTTGCTTATACCTAATAGTAATAATAACTGGTATGGGGGCTAGTCGCACGTTGGCTACTATCGCAAGACTGTCAGCAGTGAGTGAATCTGATGCAGAAGCGACCCACCACCATGTTGCACAGCTGAACGAGCTATTCTCTCACGAAAATCACTAGCACGAACGCAAGAAGGATCACGGGAACACTGCCACAAGCAACCTGGGGGTTACTATGACGTCTTCAAGCAGAAGTAATTCCAGTGTGGAAAAGAGATGGCGCTAGTCGGCCTGTATAGCTCTGTCTCTTTCCCACACTTGAAATTGCCAAGGTGGAAGCGCCAAGGTAGCCCGCGAATTTCAAATTTTGTTACGTTTTTTTCAATTTGCAGGTCAGTTTCAGGCTATATGTGAAACAAAATATGATTCGCGACCGTCACACGTATGTAGTTACAGAATTATAATCATTAAAAGCATCAATACAATCATACCATGACAAGCATATAAAAGTCATGAGATTGATGACTACAACTCTGTAAAGCTTGTTACGGTCGCGAATCATATCTTAATCAACATACAATCTGACACTGAACTGTAAATTGCAAAAAACGTAAGACAATTTAAATTTCGCGAGCTACCCTGGCGCTTTCACCTTAAAGATGTCATGGTAGGCCACCAGGACAGATGTGAGCGCCGCTACTGCGTCCATATACCTACGGTGCATGCGAAACAGCTATGTATCGGTTCGTGAAGTTAACAACTGTCGCATACTTGTTTTGTTGTAAAAGCACGCGTCTCTATGTGACCATACAGAGGCTGCTAAAGCTACTCTGCTTTCGATTTCCACCGGAAAATGACGAGTACTCATAGTCATAGGCTAGTGCTATACGAATTCTATAGCAAACGC
The DNA here is from genome assembly GCA_910589295.1 of Noctua janthe. NCBI lineage: Eukaryota > Metazoa > Arthropoda > Insecta > Lepidoptera > Noctuidae > Noctua > Noctua janthe. Next base: position 14,686,655 of record OU342552.1, read on the forward strand.
ATGCCTCACATGTTGTGTGAGGTCATGCGGCAACAGCGCAGACTGTAAAGCAACTACGAACTCCTCAAACGACAGTGGCCAAAGAGCGGCGAACCTCGCAAAAGTACACTTACAGACGAGCGTTTAATGAGCTACCCTCCTAAAGGTGCAGGGTACCCAATGAACGCAGTCAATTAATGATTATTGGAAGTTATTTCTTGTATAAATCGAATGAATACTTTCTAATATAATACCAGACGATAAAGCTTTTTTTTATTTACTAACTATATATTTGAACATCAATAAAGACTTGATTCATTTTAATTTGTATTGATCTATGCATCGTTTGGTTTCTATTTTCATTAGTAATAAGGCAGTATGCAGGTATTTTGGATTATTTTTACTCGACTAAGACAAAGTAAATAATTTATTAGAATATGATTATTGCCAGCATTGTATAGCTATAGTCACACTTTCTGTCCTGTCATCAGTAATTAATAATATGCAACAGAAGCACGCAAACACGAACAGTCGCTCGGTTAACTTATTGATCCTCAAAACAACTCTACGATATGCGTTTAACTTTCTTTTCTAATAAAATCACAATAATAAAATACCTTAATCTATTTTGCGAAGCCCTGTTCGTGATAATATAATATTCTATTAAGCAAAAATATATTTAAGGCTTTTCATCTTTAACAAACACTTTGAACAAATTGAAACTAATATTATATTTTTATAACAAAATATTGGGCTAAATTATTCTACTTTACTACATTTGACAATATAATTTATGTAATATTTTTAAAGGATTTCAAAAAATTCCGTTACTTGTACATTGGTGCTAAAATTATACTAGGTATGATTCCATAAACATCTGCGGCGTAGGTTTTACTAACTGTTGAAAAAAATGTTTTGGACTAAAAGTGAGAGATGTTTATCTTACTGGACCCAGGAGGCCGGCACCCACAGGGGCTCGGACTGCACTCGCCATGCCGCCTTCAGGAGCTGCGACAGCGCACTCGGCAGGTCGTCGTTTACAATCTCCTCATCAAACATGTATCCATACAAGAAGTTGATGCGGTTGGACGACCGCACGATGTCTGAGAACTCTTCTTCCTGTCAATATATTAATGTCTGCTTTAGGAAACTGGGCTAATTGATTGATTTTATTAATGCACTTCACTTTGGAAAACCATAATTATGTACGGTCTATGTCCGTTGTTGAAGCACAAAGAAACACCATCAATCCATGATCATAATTATTTTTTTTTTGCTTCCATTGGTATCATATAAAAAATCTTTTTGCAAAAAATAAAACCGACTTCAAAAACACAGAAAAGTGAAAAATAAGTTTAGCTTCAGAAGTAGGTGACTTATGTTTGTTTGATTTATTTTTTCCATTTTTTGTTGTAATATCCTATACACACACATTTATTTTACATTGTCAACAATACATTTCTCGTGGTAATAGGCTTATCACCAATAAAATGGAAATTAATATACCTAACTGTCGCAATCTGGGTGTACTGTACGCATCCGCGTGACCCTCAGAGCATACAGCCGTTATGTTATTTTATGATATTGTGAAAACAATAAACATCCAAGCGATTGCAGTAATCAAGACAGATTTTGCTGTCTACTATTGAAGAGTTCCATTGTATAACTCCGAAGATCACCATCAGATCATCACCAAAATTAAGTGGGACCACCGCGGATTAATATTCTTCCAAACAAAAAAGAATTATCAAAATCGGTTCGCAATTGGCGAAGATATCGCTAAACATACAATCAAATTGGAAGTCGGTTAAAAAGGAAAAGAATGTGTGAAACTCTGTTAGGGTACAATTTTGAAAGAGACTGCAAACTGCAGCGGCACTGCTGGTTTCTATTTAACTCATAAAATGTTTCCGTAGGTGGCGAAATTGCCGCCTGCCGTTGCGCTCGAGTGGCGACCAGTAGAAAGTATTTTTTTGTTTGACAAATTACTTTTTGAATGAAGTTTTTATATGTATCAAATGCTCATGGAATGCGAAAGAATGGCGGGAATAGTTTAGGTAACGACCATTTTGGCTATTTATTACTGTGCTTTATTTCGCCTCCTTACTTCAGAATTTTATAGAATGAATACATCATTAAGATAAACCCTGTCATTTGCACCAGCCTGAGTAAATAACTAACCGTGAAAGCTCGAGAGCATTCTTTGTCGAAGGTGGAGCGTGCGTTGGCGGTCGTGCGTGTTTCGACCAGTCGCTCCTGAGTGGGTGGTCTGATGAACACTATGTAGGGCCGCAGGCGCGGAGTGCGGAGCATCTTAAGCGCCTGCCAGTGAGGACTCAGCACACACACGCGACCTGCAAAAGTTCATAGAATTCATTACATAATGTTGTTACGTCATGTTATATAGTTGTCGCGATCGAATGCTAAGATATATGTACTATGATCTTTATGCGGGCAAGTGTCGTTTCTTTGGTATTATTCGTCTTCGTCAAATCGTTGAGCTAATTAACTTCTGAGTTGAGGTACACGATTACTGACAAATGCTTGCACTGACTGGACAAGTCCACTCAAATTTTTGTGGTTCTTTCCTAAATAGACCAACCCAAACACGACATGGTCCTCATACGACTTGACCAAGATTATAATAACTTATGCTAGACTTTATGTTTGTGATGTTTATTCTCAGAGTAGTCGGATATGAAACACCGACCCCATCTCGTTTTAAAACAAGCTATGTTTGACGTGTAAAAGCGTCTTTTACAAGCAATTTACAAAAATAAATGAATTGATGATGATCGAAGCGTAAGTTTGCACTAAGTTTCTCCGTTGTGGTTTATCCCAATAATTCAGATATTTTCCGACACATTTTAGAAGAATGACAGAATTTATAAAATCTGTTTATTTATATGAGACCCAAGCAAGCAATCAATATCCTGACTGTGAACCGGCAGCAACTGCACTTATATTAGTGATTGCGTCATTTGCGAACCATTTGAGGGTTCCTCTACCGAGTTCCTGGGTAACACGATACTTGGAAATCAAGTAACTATCTTATCTGATAACCAGTCAGTCCAAGTTGACTGTCGACGAGAGACTGGTTGTCAGATTTCGGCAGGTTTGAACACGCACCGCAGCCACAGCACATAATGTGAGAAGTCAATTTAGAGAGATCTCGTAGGTGAAAAAATGATATTTTTACATTCTTATGGACGTGACAAATATTGGTATTCAGCTGCATTCGGTTAGACTGAAAACTGACCCCAAGATAGTAAGTATAGCGAAGTAATTATAAATAACGTGTTACCTATCTACCATAATTGATGTTACTAGTCTTTTCGGCATCTTCACAATACTTCTTTTAGTTCGTTTTTTCGTGGGTGTATAGGTATCCACATATCAGTCGACATTTCGTGATCATGAAATACTTACTGGAATTTACGATGGTCTCAACGCTCTCCGCCGAAGTTCCGTATAGGTTCCCCTTATATTCGCCATGCTCAATAAATTTCCCATCAGCTATATCTTGCTCCATTTTGTCACGACCAACAAACATGTAATCTTTACCGTTTTGCTCGCTCGATTTTTGAGGTCGTGACGTAACTGAAAATGTTAGCAGAATTATTATTTTCTTTATTTATTTCTATACAAATCAATTATATTTTTAAATAATCCTTACAAAAAAAAATAAAAAAAAAACATTTAGAAATATAAAAAATTGAAGCCCACCGGTATCGGGAATAGGGTCCAATTAGAATTATTAGCAGAATTATTGTTATCGTTATTGTCAGCTCAATTATACAAATAAGTCACAAATTCGCTTGAAAGTGATTTAATGGATTTTTTAAATATTTTTTCATTGGCAAAGCTGCACAATATTATTTATTACTAAGCTAATTTTTACTTACATGGTATAGGTGTGACATATTTTTCAGGATCAGTAGCGATAAGTCTTCTGCGCAATTCATTCCTGCCGACTCCGGGCGCACCTACCAACACAATTGGTCTGACCATTCCCGGACGCGGATATAACCGTGCTACTTCTTCGTACGTTGGTATCATTTCACGATCAAAATCATCATTCTCTGTAATGTCATATATAACCTTTTTCACTTTGGGTGTGGACTTGCAGGGCAATAATGCGGTGGCCGTTGGTGTTGGGGAGCACGGGGTTTTCGAAGTGCAGTCCGAGGTTGTAACGGAGACACTGCAAAGAGCCGGCTTGCCTGCGCCGAGCATGCAAAATGGGTAAATGATACTGACCTGACAGTGAAACGACACAACATGCATCTTTTTATAATCGACAGTAATATTAATTTACATAAATGTATATTTGATATTTGCATTTTTGTAACCATCGCAATTGCTAACAAGTAAATACGATAAACCACCACATTTTTCACCAAATAACTATAACGCACCATCCAAAGTTTGCGGATCCGTTTGTCTTTCATGGATGATGCGACCTTCTTGTAGTGCTCTTGACGGTATTAAACCTGCTCTCATTACTCTGTCGCCTTCTCTTCGAGCTTGCCACCTAAACACAGGAAGGCAACCGTTAAAATACGCTTAAATAATGGGTGATAAAATGTCACCATCATCTGCCTGGCCTTTTCCCAACTTTGTTGGAGTCGGCTTCCAGTCTAACCGGATGCAGCTGAATACCAGTATTTTACATGGAGCAACTACCTATCTGACCCCCACAACCCAGTTAATACTGGGTAATACCCTTGGAAAGATTGGTTGTCAGACTTTTCGGGCCACTGACTACCTAACGACTGCCAAAGATCTACAAATGACACCCGGGACCAACGGCTTAACGTGCTTTCCGAGGCACGGAGGAAACTCGGTAAGTAATGGGTGGTCATCCATCCACAGACCAACCTAGGTAAGCACGGCTTAACCTAAAGATCGACCCGAGCGGCTGTTATTATTTAGCCACGACCTCCTCCTCTGGGTGATAAAATGTATCAGTGGTTAAAAACTTGCCAATATGCGTCATCTTGGGACACTATGTGCAGTACGTCTCCTTTCTTGAAGTCCAGCCCCGCCTCCTTGCACGGAATGTACGGATCCTCTGAAGAGTTGTAATTGAAAAGAGCGCGGACTCTCACTTTACTCTCCCGTGAACCTCCTTTGCCAAATGATGGCACTAATTTGAAGGTAATAGTGCCCTCGGAACTTTGCTGTAAAATCAATAGAAACTATTTTAGTAGTCCATTATTATGGTGGTATTTATGCAAGTGCACAATTACTGAGGCTGGTACTGACGTACCAATATCGACAGCACGTCGGCAGGTGTCTTGTTTTCCACGCTGATACCGTTGACCTCGATCACTTCGTCCCCGGCGTGGATCAACCCAGATCTGTCGGCGGCGCCGCCGTGCATCACACGAGCTATCACAATTTTCCCGGTCTCTTCATCCGTTTTGATTGTTGCTCCCTATCGTACAGAGTGAGTCTAAGTATGGACAGCTCCATGTTAAGTCGACAGCATTATCAAATTATTTATGTTGATTTGTCGGCGAGATGATAATACCATACAATACGGCATGTTCGAACTCTTTGGAAAAACACATTCTTTTTTGAAAAATGCACTTATTTGAAAAGTGGAGGATTTGATTCACATTCATTATAAGTACTAGGTTATAGAAATAAATTATAATAACAAGACACTATGCAAAAAATCAAATACATATAGGTCAGGTTGATAATCTAAATAATAAGCAAGATGTATTGTGTGGGGGTAATAGTGTAACAAACAAAATATTTGAAAATGGTGTCGTTCTCGACAACACAATACAAATTGCATCGGCATCTAGAGATAGCAGCTAATCATTCTTAAACTTGAAGACACGGTGATGGTGAAGAATAACAAATACAGAAGAACATCGAAAAGACAAATGAAAAATAGGTGAATGCGTATACGTACACTATGTGGAAAGGATTGAAAATAATATTGTAAGCATTCAAATGAGTAGCATAAGTACTAAACATATATCAATACTTACCACTATTGGCTCTGCACTCTGTGCTCCACCCTTTTAATAAAAAAATAATTTCAATATACCCTAAAAGATGACATGGTATTTTATTCACTAATATTACTTAATATTGCTGACATTGCATTGTATATAGAATGGTCCATGCATCTGCTTCATACTTTAAAATAAATTCTTTGTTTTTATGAAATTAGCAAACACTTTCACCTATATAAGAATTCGGTTAAAACTATTTTAATATTGTTGAGTATCATGTTCATTTACCACATTTAGCTGCTATTTCTAAATGAATTTACTAGAGTTTGTTGTTAAATCTGCCATTGAATTATGGAATATTCGATTCTAATTCTTACCAAAGGCTCGTCACTTTTAACTAATTGAACAATTTTCACAGTTTCTTCTTCATCATCCATTTCCGGAGGAATGTCGGGGAGATGCGGGTAGTAATCTTTTTGAGCAACCGCATCATGAGTGCAGAGTATTGCCTGAGGGATACACAACTCAATTATTACCTTTGTGAATCTATAATGATCACTTATAACGTATTAATATTATCATCAATCACTTGACTGCTTTTTTTAAACATAATTTCAGAAAATTATAAAGGGTGTAACAAAAAACCCTTAACGAAGCCCAAAGACACTTGTTCTCCCCGTCATTGCCATCATTTGTTTTGTTCTAGCTAGACCATACTTGGGAATCTCCTAGTTATAGGAGATATTGGGATCAAACTTCCAACGTTTTTTTTTAAATACATGTTTTTAATGTATGATTTTTACCATCAGCACAGTATTATGAGATTATGAGTGCGTTACATTGAGTCCTACTGTAAAACGTGATTTTTCACCCCAAAACAAAAAGGGGTTTCCTAGCAATAATTTTTGTGAAAAGTTACTTAGTTCGATGTGCTTGGTTGGCTTCGTGAAGGGTCCGTTTACACCCTGTATAATTATACTTTTGCTCTCTTCAGGCCAAGGCTAACTCAATGGAATGTTGATTTCACAATTATAAAAATGTGTTTATGGTAACAACTTTATTCTCGGGCCACAATACTGACACATTCCATCATTATCATCTTCTGGCTTCTTCTTAGACTAATTAAGAGTTTTAGTTCTCTTTAAATAATTTTGATATAAACCCACACAGATATGGTTTTAGAGAGTGACATTTAAAACAAAGATCATTATCGAGAAAGATCTATCATTCCATACAAGCTATGTAAATAAGAATAGGATGGACCTTTCAATTATATTTAGCTAGGATGATTTGATCATAAGAATTGTGAAGTGAATTGGTCTACTTTGGTGACTTGAGTTATAGCAGGATCAGGCATATATTTATATACAACAATAACAAAAGTTTAAAAAATTAAACAACCTTATAATTTACCTAAAAATAGTAAAATAGAAACTACTTACTTGAAAATGTGGTTTCTGCAATAAGCTAAGGAGCTCTCCATATTCTTTTGAAACTGATACTACATCATGGAGAAGCTCAAAAACTTCAAAAGTAACTTGCATGGCATTGGATAGAAGAGGATAGAACTTATCATCTTTGCCTTTGGCCACTATTTTGTTATGTACTTGAACAAGAGCATGAAGCTGTTTTGACTGTAGAAATTCAGTTAAAAATGCAACATCTTCGCCACCTGATTGTACTTCTTTCAGCGATGCAAGGAGACGGGTGAGAGCTATGAAACAAATAGTACATCTAATTATTAATTGCATGAGGGCTGATGAAGACATTAGATAAATTATTTATTTAGTGTACATAGGATAAATAGTAATAATAGTCCTCCTGACCATGTTTGCTCTCTTTGGCCAAGAATTAGCTATTGGCGCAGGAGATATTATAGTGCACAAGTGTCTATGAAGACACTTGGATTGCTGTCTTGACTGAGAGTCACGGACGAAAAAGTGTACCTGTGTTTGCGCAGACACATTCTCTCTTCCTTCCCTCTTATAAAATTAGTAAATGCTGCCGTCAGCATATCAAACCACACCAGACAATTTAATTCTTCTCGTATTGGAGTTGTTGGTACTCTTGAGATCAGTTGGGGCCAGTAGGTGGCAACAATTGATAATTAATTAGTTTACCAATCATATTGACTAATGTGGTGAGCAATTGACGATAAAGGAGATCATTCACGGCTCGTACAAAAAATATCAAAATTTGAAGTGCCCGGCCAATAGAAATAAAGTAAATACTTCGAAAGAAGGTATGACAGTTAAGCTGTTCGACCAATACTAGCGTTGTTTTTGAAGTTGAAAATGTGGATTTTCTGTCTTCAGGATTTCGCAGATATTTTAACCGATTTTTCTTAGTGTATAGCGAATGTCTACATTTAAACATGGTGATGATCTGATCATGAATTCCGGAGATGAAGAGTGGAACTCTTCAACGGATAGGAGTAACTGTACCGTGTTTAAAGTTATTTGCTGTTGAAAACATTAACATTGCCAAACCGGTTAATCATTGGTCATCTGAGGGTCTAAAGATGTCTCTTGGATACAAAAAATGCAACTCCTCAACGGATGAGAATAATACAACCGTTTTTTGAGTTATTTTGAATAACAGATTTGGGAAGTGAATCACTTGAACAGACACGAAACAGAAACGAATGTATACCTATCGCTCTTGCCCATTTGTACCATGGTCTTGGCTAAGTAGAACGTAGGAGTAATAGTAAGAGTTTAACACTGATATCCAGCAAAACAATAATTGTTAGCGATTATAGACAAATTTCCAAAACATTGCTGGCAAATGTATGATTTTTACTACTTTCTAGAACAGCAGCCAGGAGGCAAATAAGAAATTCGTTTTTATTTTTCGACCTTTAATTTTTTGGTATGAATGATGTCCTTTTTAAGTCATTGGGTTGGATTGGGAATAATATGGGCTGGAATATACTTTATTTGGACCACAAAAGTAAAAGAAGCAAATTAAAGGTAATTGGAAATAGTGTGCATTTCTTGAAATGCGTGAATGCCTAATTTGCAACAATTTTGACCCGATAACTGGGTTGTTTCGGAGAAATCGAACTATGACGCTTAATTTCTAAAGGCAGATTAGCCGAGCGCAATTAGACAAAAAGTACTTAAAAGATGGAACAAACAAATCATTTTGAGTACCTACAGGACACTCTGTAGGTACTCAAAATTCTTTGATTTCATTTAGATTGAGATACTTTTTTAGGTCATATTCTAATTCTTCGATTATGATCTAATATCCTACATTGTATGCAATTTGGTGCAAGATATTTAAGAACTGATTTTAAGTACTTATGTATGTCTACTATAATTATGTGATCATGATGAAAACAGAGGTTATTTTTTCTGGGTCAGCTCTTGTTTAGAAAATTAACAGAAAAATCGATTTCACGTAAAAAACATGTATTTTAGGCCTCTACACAAACTAGCTTGGCTTGGACAATCACACTTATGTCCCCAACAATAATCTCTCAACATATGGGCATCCAATCGCCTTTGGTAACAAATTCCCACTGTTTTTATGTCCTGATGGAAGCACTCTACTTGCTCTTCACTAAGTCTTCCAGGCTACCTTGGAAATGATGGATATGGCTGTAAGGTAATTTCTATGTTCTATGTTAAGGTTTTGCTTTCCGCACTTAGTCTTTATCGTGGACCATTGTATGTTATGGATAATGTCTATCTTGATGCACCAAGTCCGCATGGGGCACATCAGACTTCTTGTTCCCCAGGGATTTTTTTGTAAATCATAGATAACTCTTAATGAGTTGAGGTATTTATGAGTCCATCGAAAATTATTGTGTTTAATAAAAACTATTTGGAGAAGCCCTTGACAGAAACATAAATGTTTTTAGTCTATTTGTCAAAAAGTTATGGACTATTTAAGTGCTGATAAAGTAAAAACAGGCATTTTCAATTAACCCCTTACATCAACTCATTAAATCCTTAATGAGTTGATGTAAGGGGTCAAGAGTTGCTTTCACAACTTTTGAGGTATCTATCTTCTTTGTTGATTCGATGATTCCCATTATTAGAGTTAAATTAACTTCCATCATAAATATTCCACCTTGTCGACGTCGTTGGTGGCCTCGGACACATCCCTCAAAGCAGGTAGAATTACACATAGAGCAGAACATAAGCTGAGCCGTGAACAACAGTTTGTTTTAAGGCACCGCAGTTATACGGTCATTGGAATAACCCCCGCAGACCAAGTTGTATCTGCAGTGGCCTGGCTGGCTTCGCAGTCAGTTTAGGGTGTTCCAGGTGGGCTTGGCAGTAGGTGTGCCTATGAGAGCTTTCAGCAGGTTTGACATAGTTTTTTTTTTTTAGTAGAATGCTTTTATTTAATATGAACTTAAAATTTCACTAAGATTTTATTATAATATATTGTAATTGAATTTTTTGCTTCAATAACGCACATACAAATTAGTCAAATTATTCTATTAAAGGCAAAAAATTTGATGTAAACAAGGCAGATTGAGGTAAATGACATCACACCAGGGCTGTGACAGTCACAGAAGTTTAATAGTCATAGAAAATTGTAGGATTTCAATTTTTTTTTCAGCGACATACTGTATTTGATCTTTACTTTTAATATTTTTCTTAGGTTCATAGTACTGTATTAATGATTTAAGTGAAGAAGAAATGATAAATATATTCCATATTGTTACACTGTTGTGATGATGGCCCAGAGGTTAAGGTTTCGCCTATCATGCACAAGATTGTTGGTTAAAATCTGGGTTGGTATCAATGTGACTTTACAATTTAATTTACTTTCTAAATTTAAGTTTGACCTGTCTTGAGCAAGCATGGAAGTCAATGCTCATGCCTTCCCTCTATGAAAAGCGGCCTTAACCCAGCAGTGGGACAGTAATGATCTGGTATTCTTATATTTACAATGTCATTGTTATGACATGTGCATGACCTTTTGTTATATTTACTTGTAAATATAACTAAATCAAAGCATGGAAGGCTAGTTCCGTTTGCAAAATATGAGCTTGGGGTGTGGAGTTGCGGACACTGCCTGTTTTACAGTACAAGCTAGTTTTGTAAACAAAGAACTAAATACAACATGAGATACACGAAAATATAGGCCTAAGTCTCAGTGTTTTGGCTAGAATCTCTCAACGATTACTATTGAGCAGTGGTTCAAGAAGAAATAAGGAAATATGTCACATCTTATGTAAGCATGTTACAGCAAATACAGTTTCAGTTGTGTGTATAACTAACTCAACAAGTGGGTGTTTAATGAGATCTATTCAATGAAAATAAACTAGCATTGATTAACAGATTTTGATGGTGCCAAGGGTTGGATTCACAAAAATAGTAGGATTATTGCCAATGGTTTCAAGAGTCTCATTCAATGCTTGTATTGCTTGTTAGGAGCTCATGATGGACCCAGAGCAGAAGTTGGGCACAGGAACTCCATAACATAGATATGGTGTGGTCTATTACATGATGTACTGCTACTACAGTACATTACATAAAAAAACCATCATTACAATGCCACATACCTGGGTCCCAGTGCTCAGATGAAGAGTCCATAGTCACAAAGTTCCACTTCAGCTAGATATTGAACCTTGGAAAATACAGACATTCAGCTATTGATTTTCACCATGAACACCCTATTTCACATAGCTAACATCGCGTGCTGCATTAGGATTTATTATGTATAACCGCGCCCTAGATCCTATGAGTAGACTATAAATAAAAAACACTGAAAAATGATATTTTTAACAATGTGTTAATTTTTTTTAAACATTAATTTCATCTGCACGGATTCCTCCAACCATTGTTTAAATTTCAATAACTGATCGTTTGCCATTCGGTCGCAAATTTAAATATTTCAGGGGTGCATGAGATGCTGAAAATTCAACGGTAGGTATGTTTTTTTTATCATCCCGGTTAAATTAAAGTTGATTTAAAAAATATAATCAATGAAAACATGGAGAAAAATTATTTTCACAACAGTTCGAAAAAATATTGAATTATCTAAACAGGACGAGCTGGCCAAAGTAAACTTGTTAAACTATGCTACACACAACACATCTATGGCGTTTACGTACTGGAAGTGAAACACTGGAAACTGAAACGTCAAATGAAAGAAAATCAATATACGTACAGAAAAAAAGATGTGTTCCTAATTAATAATTTTGTCTCTTTGTTTATGTGTTTTATTTAGCTTGTTTTGGTAACCTAATAATTATCATTGAAAAATTAAGGGACCTCGCTTTGGCATACGTATTCTACTCTTTACGACTTTTAGGTGCTATCTTATAATCAAATCAGGCATACTCAAGTTAAAAAAAATAAAAACAAAACTGACTGTAATGCCGTCTTCGCACCACTACACTTGTAGAACTTCAATAAATGATAACGGTACGGTATCTAGAAATTATCAAAAATGTTGATAGGACGTAAAAAAACCGGCTGAATGATCTAGCAATTCAGAATTTGATCCAACACTCATCAGTCGTCTGCTATCTGATTTACCTTATTCATTCAATAGTTACTGAGAAAAATAGCAACTGTGTGAAGTGAACAGGAAATAATATGAATTCTGTTTTTTTCTAGGTTACTCACTAAAGTATTGTTGGTCTAAATAAAGCACCCCTGAGAGACGATTAAACGGTTTGATAGGTTTATCAAACATTTTTGGTTCGTTTGATCGTCTCCCAAACATTTTAAATCAGCCGCGACGCAAAATTAAAAAAAAAAATGCTTTTTTGCTTTTAAGCGCAGACCACACCGCTAGCTAGCGAGCGAGAATCTTTTCACCTCTTTTCATACTTCGGTTCACACTGCGAACTACAGAGCGGAGCTACGCTAACGAGGTGAACGAATAATTTAGCTTCGCTTGCATTGTCGGTTATTTCGTTCCCATCGTTTGTATCGCTGACGTAGCTTATCACTACGGCCGCCCGCCCGCCTCACCCGGTATGCCCGCCCGGTCCCGTTTGGCGATCTTCTTCCACTCGCTCACTCGCCCGTCCGTTCATAGTTTTCGATAAGAAATTAAGAACCAACCCAAACCCAAAAATAGTCTAGCTCGCCTTTTTTTAAATGTCATTTCGCGTTCAAACTAGGGTCCAATGCGGGCTGGCTCGAGCAATTGTCGGGGAGGGAGGGCATGAATCGGGATGTCGCGACGGGTCTAGCTCGCCAAAGCTTCGCTTAGTTTAGGTATATTGATTCCCTCGCCTCGCTTCGCCCGCCAGCTCGCTCGCCCGATCGCTGGCTGGCGATGTGGCTTGCGCTTTAATCTATGGTTGGTATCGCATGAAAAGGCTGTGTTCCAACTTTAAGGTATACATACATTTTTCCTAAGAGTAGGGTTTCTGTTAAATGTCTGGAGATGTTTTAGGGTTTTCTAAAATCAATCATAGAAGCGGCAATCCCATGTATTGCGTATTGTGTTGTGTAAAACTGGAATATTTCAGAAATACGAATGAATGATCATGCTGTAATGATGACTTGGATGACTTTGAATCAACATTTGAATTTATAACAAATAGTGGTTTTTAAAAATTAAAAAAATAAGCTAAAGGAGATTGCACAACGTGCCAAGGGATTAAGGGATAGTCGCTATCGGAGAGTGGCAACACTGTGAAAAAGTTTATAGATTGTTTTCGAGACCGAGGATTTGACCATTTGTTGCAAGTAGCGGCAGCGGCTGCAGGAAGTAAATTCGATCGTGATCTATCTTCGCGATAGAAATTGTAGAAGATTGACCAAACAAGTTGGAAATTAAGAAAAGGTTGGTATTGCCGTCGCTTATTCGTGCTGCGAAGTATTTAGAGAAAGAAATAATGGCGCTAGTTTGAGATCCTCTATGTAGTTTCATGAACATATACAGATAGGTTGATGTAATAGGTGCCTATGCCAACAGTACTGTGTGTAAAGAAATCGATTGACCTTTAGTGAAACGCCGATTGTTTACTTACTAACACTTCTTCTATTGAAATTACGTTGTATTAGAGAAAAACTTGACTACGTGTCGTCGAAGTATATTGCTCCTACAAATAAAGGTAAGGAAGGAGACTTCTTGAGTACATGGATCATAAAATCGTTGATAAAAAATTGCATTGAGGACAGTGTGACTCGATTTACTACATTGGAAACCCAAAATAACGTCATCACTAGAATTATTTACATTTCCTATTATTTTTATTGCAGTTGATTCAAACTCGTATCTTATTAGAAATATGTACATATAACTATGGAATATGAAGTATTTTGTGTTACTACTGGGTTAATTTAATCAGTTATAAATAGTAAACTTATCTAAATGATTAGTAAATGAAAGTTTTTAGTGATAAGCTGCCTTAAATTTATTTGTTATTATATTATATTTGAGGTCATATTGTAGATTTTTTGTTTATCACTAAATAAATCCAAATAAGAATTTAGAATACTTATATTAAAAATATTCTTATCTAATGATTCCCCCACCTTACACAGTGTTTTTCCATCCCTCATTTGTTTAGTGTTCCAAAATCTTATCATATTTGTTTTTTTTTTTCAATACAGTTACACCATTGCATAGCAAGCAGTTCATAGAATATACCTTTCTTCTAAACAACTTTTGTGGGCTAATTATTGTCCCTGTGTAAAATGGTTCTGATATAGAGCCGGACCAACATAAAAATATTATGAAGGTCCTGTTTTTGCCATATACAATCCTCAAAATATGTTATGATATAGCCTTTGTCTTTAATATTATGGGTCAAATGTGTAAATATAATATATAAATTATCATTTCATTATCGCAGCCAATTAAGAAACTGGCACACTTATTTTTTCAAAGTTTGGATTAAGGTGAAACACCATGTCAATGGTCAATAGAGATTGTGCATTAACTGAGATATAGGTTTATCCGGTTGTGATCAAACATATTAACCAACATTCCGGTAAAAACACATATTGAATGTCTTAACATCACAATACTTGAATATCAATTAGCAATCGATGCGTACTGACGCTACAGTGTATGAGCCATTTACTGATGACATTTAAATACTGAATATAATAGAAATGTGATCTGAATATAAATTGAATTAAATTAAGGGTTCCTTTAATAGCTTTGATTGACATGAGTTTTTAAATCACAGCACAGCTTATGTGATATTATTGAACACACAGGAAAGGAAAGAACAGACAGGAAAGTCTTGAAGATTTAATTAAATCTTTTTATTGATTAAACTTCTAACTCAAAGACTTTTTTTTGTGTATAATTTAAAATGAAGTAGGTGGGAATTTAGATTTGTAATTATGCACTCAACTTTTGACAAATGTTACAAAACTGGTTACAAATTCTGACTCTGCCAAGATATTCCTGATGGAAAAGAAAAAATAATAATAATAATTTGCGACCACTAGACCTATACCTATATACTCCATTTTTTTTTTTTTTTGACTTTTAATGTGTTGTGACATAAAAGTGATGTTGTCGCCTATGCTTACAACATTTGTAGAGTTTTGTATAAATGTATTGATAACATTGAACATTGACATTGATTAAAAGAAATACTGATTGATTTATTATTTATTTGCTTCAGAGAAGAGATGCTTGATGCCGGTCACTCAATTGAACTTTAAGCCGGGGCCGGCAGATCAGTTTTCGGCCTGCACAGAGGAGTCGCAACTCGAGCTCCACCTCCAGAGGCAACTGGAGGATGATGTTGCGAGGTAAGCATCTCTTTGAATACTTTAGATTATTTTAGTATATAGAACTACGGTAATTAGTTAACTGTTAACATAAAAAGATTAAAAAAAAACATCGTTTTCAGCCAGTGAAGATGTCCATGTTTCTAACCTGGTCCTCTTGACGTTGACTACCATGTTACAAAATGTTAAAGTATGGCACATAGAATGCTCAAAGTTACCTGTCACAGTTAGTTGCCTTTGAGCAAAAAGGAAAGGACACTTAGTGTGTCCTATGCCGATGCAACTCGAATCTGTAATACATGAGCAATTTTAACCGTCATCCTAATCCTACAATTTATAATCAAGGCAACTTTTGTGTCCTTTCTATAATCACAATATGTCTGATGTCTTAAGTGTAGTTCAGCAGATAGTCGTACCTACATTTTATTCTTATTTATATCTCACAGAGAACGCACGAAGGCGGTGATCCTATTGCCCACCAGGCACGTCGATAGTGATTACTTGGTATTATCTTTTTTTATGTTTTTTTTTCTTACTTCATAGGCATAAATAAACCTACCTGTTTTTCGTCCTGGAATGCAACATAACTCGGAATATCATAACTTACCCCTGTCTTAGTAACCAATCCAAATCCCTACTTTGTTATCTTAATGTGTTGTTGATTGTTGGTTCAGTCTATTGACTAATTTAATAGTGAAATAAATTAGCAATTAGTAGATTGTATTGTATGTTGGACTTGTGTCCACAACATGCCAAGCGCGTATCTTCCGTTTTGGTCGTTAAAGGTCTCTATATTTTTTCCAAGTGAATAGCAGTTAGTGTAAATTGAATGTATATTGTCACGGATGTTCGCTTGGTAAGGTAGATTTTGAAAAACAATGCTGCGTTTAGTGTTCCTATCCAAACGATATTTACGTATTACATTACCCATATGCATATTATTTATAAATCAATTCAACTTTTCCGTGAAATGAAACCATAGGCATAAATATAACAACATGCATGTTACGAGGTACTAACTGTATAACGCCATCCTGTATCAGGGCTTAGTAAGGAAATAATATTCTAGTAATCCGAAATTTTGGATCGGAGTAGGGCAGGGACCCTAGTCCCATTAAAAAAAAATGGATTTGCATCTCTATAGCACAAAGTTACTACATGCAATGCATAAGCTGATAAGCCAATCATTGTCTCAGGATGTACGGAACCAATTGAGATTTAACAGGGGTACCTCAGGTATAGAAGGAAAAACAGACAGACAAATTCTAAAAGCGATTGTTCATGTATCTCGTTTTTCCCGTCAATTAGTGTGAAATAATTCCTATGTAGAATTTCTGACCTTAATGTTCTAGTCATTGTAAGTATTTAGATATTTCTGTTGTGGTTTTTTTTAATAACTTAGACTGTGGATTGGCTATTAAGATTGGGAGCTGGTGCCTATTTTTTAAATAGGATTTTCACACGCTTTTTCGTAACATAATCATTACTAATAAATAACATGTTTGGTGTCCTCATAAAACTGCAAAAATACAGAATCTGTATTCTGGTTCTAATTTTAATTTTGTATATTGTGTGTTCTGTCAAAAATAATCTGGTTATGGTGAGGCTATGTAATGTGGGTACTTTGTAGGGCTGCTTATAAATTAACAATGCTTCATTACATTTACTTGTTACAGAATTTTTGACGAATCGATTTATTCTGATCTTGAAGTGGTGTGTGGAAAATTAAAGATCCTGACTCATTCTTGCATTTTAAGAGCACGCACTGATAAATTTTATCACCAACTACATACATTTTTGCATGTGAACATTGAACGCAATACTTTTGATGAAATATATTCTTTCATAAGGTACGATGGTCAGTTGGTATATTTATATGATTGTAGTTGCCTTTTGTAATGTAGTTTGTGGGCGAAAATTTACTGTATTGTTCAGTTGGTGAATTTTAGAAATGGGACTTTAGGGTGAACATCTTTTAAAGCAGTATTATTTTAATATTACTTCAGTGTGGGAAATAGATGGAGACATACTTCCTGCATAGCTCGATATTTCCCACGCTGGACGCTGCAGTAATACGGTGGTAGGCCCCCAGAACTTTCATAAGCTCTGGAAAATGGACAGTTATATCATTCTCTTTAGTTGAAAAAAGAATCAGCATTTTTTTGTTACTTACTAAGTAAAATAAAACTAATAATTAAAAAAAGTCGTATTGTTTATGCTAGAAACACAGTTTTGGTTATCATCAATATCGAGCTCACTTAGATTTTCTGTTCGCCTTGAATTCCCATATTTAATTAAAGAAAAACTTGTATAGCATTGATTGTTATTCAATAGTGATCACATAAAGTATGCTTTGCATGTTAAAACTCATCCATGTTTATATTAATCACAATAATCACACTATAATACGACAGCCATAAAACATTTTTTTATACAGGGTGTTGTCTTAAAGCAAGTAAAAAGAAAACTTCTTACTCTCGCAATATTACGTGCTTATTAAATGGTCGGAAGTACATTATGATTAGGTCCAGCAGAATGTTAGAACCAACCCCTGAATTAGATACTTCCTGAAGAAGTTGGTTAAAAACTGATAACTGTATCTCGCTTTACCAAAGCAAAAACAGCATCATGAGTTTTTCTGTGGGGAGATAACTTAAAAATAACGTATATGTGCAACAACTTTTACAGTGTAATAGCTTCTCTACTGGAAACGTTGTGCTCAAAGTAAACGTAACTGCATGTAATGGTTATGTTATACATAGCATTTCATGAATGTGTGCAATTAATGGGACATAATTTCGTCTTAGTCAAGTCTTTTTGAACATGTCGATGGCTAAAACGACATACAGGAATATGAGTCAAGCTAAACAAATGAAGGCAAACTTTAAGAATGGAAGCAGACCCCAATATAGTTGGGAAAGGCTAGGCAGATGATGACATTAGAATAAAATTATGAAACATCTTGTTAATTATGTTTACGTGTAAAACGGGAGAACATACCTACCCAGCGCTCGAGATCAGTAGATCATCGCTAGCAAAAGGGTGTTTTACTACGTCAAGCGTCATAATACTGAATAATATATTTATTTTTCAATTATTAAAATCTCATAAATATCTATTTTTTTATGAATGTTTAGTAGTCATTGGATACATGAAGTGGGCTGCCGTTGTAAGACGGCTAAAAAGTTATGGTGGTGTATAAATACTAGTACTGCCGTGAGATATCCTGTATATTTGTGTTTTGTCCATAATAATACGAAATACTCGAAAAAAAAAACAATTTCTAAACAAATGACCTATTCATTGCTGAAGTTTCCTTTATACTTTCGACAGTGTGCTTTATTTCTGGCTATGCGCTTAAGTTTGACAACAATGCGCTTACGTTCTTACTACAATAAGCTTATAGTTTCTGGTTAAACTTGTCTTACTTTCTGGCTACAATATAATATCGTGGTAATAACGGGCTACCTAGATGTAACATACGATTTTTGTTTTTACGGAAAATGAACCAAAACAAGAATGTTCACCGATCAGCACAATAAAGCTGCCATGCTAAAAAATAATGTAGTTAAAACAAGACAGGCCGGGAAAAAGGAACGCTTTCTCAATCGTATATGGAAAATATGAATGCGATTGAAGATATTTTCCAGAAACCTGCAAAAGTAAAGTGAAAATTGATTGAAATAATCTAAATTATTATTGGTGCCTGTGCAGTGATTATTTATACGGGGTGATAGGGACACCGGTAACACGAAAACGGTTACCACGTATTCCTCCCACGTAGAAATTTTTCATCAGTTTAAAAAAAATACAGCTGTTGCATACATTTTGACCGTGTAGGTATTGCACTTTTGTAGGAAACAGCTGTTTTTTTATAACCCATATGGTGGGGCTCAAAATGATGTAGGTACTGAATACGTGGTAACCGTTTTCGCGCCGGGTGTCCCTTCCACCCCGTATGTATAAGTTGTTATTTCAGTAAAAGTCAGTTGTTACCAGATATTTTATGAGCAACTCGGAACATTTCATTATTTACGAAGTAAATCTTAGGCCATTGGTAAAGATTCCTTTTATGATGTTCATATTCTATTGCAGTGATGTGTATACTGAATGCAACATTCAACATGAAGAAAAAGAAATAATTAAATATCTGAAACGCAATTTAAGTGTTATAAAACCTACCCCAACCAAACCTAACAAACCCAAGGAGGAAGCGGAAGAACCTGAGGTTTTTTCAACGCCGAAGTGCATTACTCCATACGTAGATAATGACGTCCAGAAAGTAATTCATTCTAGTCCAAGCACTGAGTTAACAAAAGAATACTACGCACTAGTGCCCATTGAAGTAAATCTACTTGACAAGGAACTTATTGAGCAGGACGAACTCTCTAATGCATTTCATTCCATCATAAAAGGTCAAGCAGAAGACTCCACTCAAGTAAAAAACTCGCAACTCAATAAGCCAACTTCGCTATCCCTTAATTCTAGTCATACTTCCAAAACAGTCAAACATTCCAGTAGTTGTGATATTTTGAATAACATTTGTCTAAAAGATAAAATCTCTCCAAAACACGATGATAATCTAAACACAGTCGCTGATAAGGACTTTAAAACTAATCAGACATTACCGTTAAGTGATACAACTGGACGTAATACTAGTAGGAACATAAACAAACCTAATCTGGGCGCTGATAAATCTTTGGATCTTCCATATTCACCTGACAGTCTAATTACGGATGAACCCAGTTCTTCTTCAGATTATCTGTCTGCCGCATACGCTTGTTCTCCGGGCGTTCATTCGTCTGGTTTCCAACATCAAGTAAATGTTGAAAACATCACGTCCAGGATGGAAAACATTTACACCTTGTCAGATTCAGGCTTGGAAGATACAGCAATGTTGGGTAGCGTCAATAGTCACAAGGACGTTACTTTAACAAATATGTCTTTATCTGAAAGCACGCTCCATGATTTAATTGCTGACGATGCAAGCATCTCTGCAATATCCATACCTAGTTCGTTAGCAGAAAAAAATCACGTACAACGATCAAAGCAGAGCGGTACATCTTCTGAAAAAGATTGTAATGGCCAAAATAACATTACAGAACCGTGTGGTAAATCACTTAAAGAAGAAAAACAGAGACAAAACGAAGAAATTGTACTATTAGAGTCGTCTTCCTTATCTTCAGAAACGGGTTCTTGGGAGTCAGTTTACCCACCTAAATTAATAGAAAAACAAATTTGTGAAAAATTTTTAGTCCATGAACGCCGGCAATGTTTGAACTCACTTAATTTAGTTCAAAACACTCCCTTCAAATCAACGGCCTGCTTCATAGATGCCTCGAGCTTAGTTGACGAAGAAGAGACGACAAAATTCGAAACAACGGACAACGCCCTTACCTCTAACGTTATGTTAGATATTTTACCCGCGCCAAGTCAACCGGTACCCTGTTCAACTATTAAACCGGACATTAGTCCAGTCGATTGGTCAGAAGGTAACGACAATGAAGATTCCTTGGAACAAGCAGAAAAGAAAGACCCTGATTCTATACAAAAAGATTTATCACCCACTATTTTTGAAATGACTCCAATTACCGAAGACTCCTTATGCACAAATGCATTTGAAAATGCGACTCAAGCAGAGCAATCTGTAGAAATCGACGAGAGTGCTAACTACACGTCTGACAAAGAGGGATCAATTCGAGTTAGTGCTGTTTTCATGTCCAACACTCCAAATAATTCAATATTATCATTAAAAACATATAAACAGTATGAGTCAGAAGACAGCGAAAGCAATACTACTATTGTAGATTCCGACAGTTTTACAATGAAACAAAGAAAAGGCAGCAATTCTCCACCTATTTTGTCAGGAGGGGTGTCGGTCGAGGATCACTTGCCTCAAGTAGGCAATAGTCACGAAAGTAGTCCATTACCAAAATTTAAGCTGGAAAACACACCTATTGTAACTGGCGCATATTTACCGCAATCAACCGACCATAGTCAAGGAAAACCAAGAACAAGTTCTGCTTCAGCTTGGGTGGTTGATATGTCTATAGATCCAAAAACAGATGATAGTAATTTAGCGAATTCTAAAGCATCCGATGAGGTGGTAAACGAAAAAAAGAATATATTTTCTATGTATATAGATCTAGGTGACAAGTCGGCTTTAAAAGACATGCCTACCAGATTGTCTTCTTCCATGAATACAAAAAAGAATTCTGTTAGTGTTGAAAATAAGTCAACCCTGCGGAATTCTAAAACTCCAGCAAATACTACCGAACGTACTCTGAAAGAAAATGATGCTAGTGTCTCTATTTTTGAGAAATATGAATCTTTGTGCAACGATCCTAATATTAGTATTTCAGAAATTATTGCGATCCCGGAGAAGCATGAAGCTATTCCAGAAATCTTAGAAGATTCTTTTGCAGATCTTACACCCAAAGCAAACCTGTCGCGAGCGCAAAAAGGTGCAGATAAAATGTCCTCGCATAAAGAATTGCCTGAACAAGAAGCCGATGAAGCCAAAGATCTTTTCGTAAAACTATCCGACTTAGATAAGCCAGTGCAAAAAACGGAAACGTTAATCTCAATCGACGAAAACAGAGTTGATGTACGCATGACAAGATCTATTCCCGACTGGGGTGAACAAGCATATTCTACTAACTCTAGATCGATTGAAGTTATTACATCCTTTCACTCTGAAAATGCACTAAGTCTGAACAGATTGTTTCCCCATTTGAGAAACGAGTTCAGTAGAAGCATGCCAGGTTCGTTGTCAAGCAGAACACGCTCACCTTTAAGACTAGGAACATCTATTACCCTCGGGGATGCCGATGAGCAAGTGTCAGATATGTCTGAAATAAGTAGCATGCAGAGCAGTAATTGTCGTTCGGGATTTGGTAAGATTATCAACAAGTTTTATTAAAATACTGACATAGTCTTTTGCTTTCCCACCGACCTACTGGTTGGATTGGGCTTTTTGTATGCGCTAGATGGAATACCTCCTAATCGATTAGTTGGTCGGAAGGGACTCAATAAAACATTATTTCTATAAAAATATAAAACTACACAACTGGTTGTCCCGACTGCACAACTTGTTGTGCCATCCAGTTGGCCAGTGGGGAAGCAGTCATTTTTTTAACCCCACCTGTCATTGATCAGTATTTCTCAGTAAGCGGTTCTCAGCTCAGCTGGTCTCAGTGTTGCTATCATTTACTTGCTTATACCAAATTATTTAGCACAATAGTTAGTTACATACTAACCCCTCACTATCACTGTAGGAAACAGTACAACAGATAGTCAGACGTCAAGTTTAATAGAAAATTGTACGTCACGACTTGGTCAAGATCTTCTAAGGATGTTCCTTGAAGAAATAGCGCCTGATGTCATTGTGGAAGTGTCAGGGAAACGATTTAAAGCACATAAGTGCATTTTGTCATCCAGGTAAAATACTTAGTTTTTTAATTTTTTTTTATCTAGGTATTGTATTGTTTCATAACGTGGGCAAACTTGAGTACCGTAAGTGCAATTTTGCTTGAAAACTTGATTAAATTATAACAACAATACAATACTTTTATCAGCATATTCCTCCAGTTAAAAGTTACAACTATTGGTTTAATGAAATATTATTAAAGATACGCGAGCGAACGCGAATGCACTGTCTGCTATTACTTCTTTCTGTTTTAGGTGCCAGTACTTTGCCGGTATTTTGAGCGGCGGTTGGGTTGAAAGCTTAGGCAACGTCATTGTACTCCCACCGTAAGTATTTCGAGGATTAAAATGGCGTCCACTGCAGAATTTGGACTCTTTAAATTGGGATTGCTGGCAGTCACCATGCTACCTGGGCTATTACTTACTAATTAACAGTTTATTCATGATCTAGGTCGTGGGATACTAATATACGCGCTGAAATTTTAAATAGGCATTTAGATTCTATATCGCTAAGCTAAACAAATTTTAACCCAGACAATATGTTTCAAGGTTCTCATACAATGTGGTTTATTTCGCACTGTGTCACATCTACTCTGGTCTGGCCACCATCCCAGATTCTGTGAGCATCGTAGAATTGGCCACAATCGCCGATATGTTGGGCTTAGAAGGGTTGAAGGAAGCCATCATGTTTACGCTTAAAGCTAAATATTGCCATCATTTCCATAAGGTACATTATTTAAAACTAAATGTATTTTTAGTAATATATTATTATAATTTCTGCTCGCTTTATTAAATTAAATTGCTATTGTACTAAAATAGGTATTTTATTCGAAGGCCTTTGATGGGTTTGGCATGATGGCGTTATAAAACAAGCTTCCATCACATCGTTCCATTCCATCATAAGTCTTGCCCACTGGTTTTTGTGAGTGGATATCGGACTTGCTGAGAGGGCCGTCAATACGTAGTTATTGATGACTGATCGTCTGGTGAAATGAATATAAATATTAGAGTTCCTCAGGGGTCGGTACTTTCTGCAACCATTTTTGTTTTGCTTCATTTTAACGACCTGCTAAAACCCAGTTGCCTTTGGGTACGCAGAACAAAGCGCGGTTGTAGAGAGTAACAAATATCCAGTGCACTTACCAGTGCGGCTGAAATCCAGTCACTCAGGGATACCATGGTGGAGCGCTTGAACTACTCTCATGGCAATTTCCGATTGGGGTGATGCCAATCTGGTCAAGTTCAATGCAGCCAAGACCCAAGCATGTCTTTTCTCCGCCAAAAAGAAGCCTTTTGACCTGGCCCCAATTTTACGTAACATATCCGTTCCGATTACTGACCGTCTCGAGCTTCTTGTTGTTACTCTATCCTCGACCCTCAACTTTGGGTCATATATTGAGCCCAAGGCCCAATTAGCCGCCAGAAAGCTAAATGAGTGTTCTCGCAAAGGTGCGAAAGTATTTCACGCTGGAACAGCTGCTCACGATATACCAAACACAAGTTCTATCGTGCATGGAGTACTGTTCGAACCTTTGGGATGGATCAGCCAAGTACCAGCTGCAAGCGTTAGGCTATTGAGCGACATACCTAGATCAGGCCGCATCATCGCGTCATGTGAGGCGAGTTGCGGCTAAACGCAAGCTTATTTAGTTAAATATATAAATACAAATATATTGTTTGGGTAACAGGGGATCGACCTTATTCTAAAGTTTTTTTTTTTATTGTAGCCGTGTGAAGTGTGCATAGTTGGAGTTCTGGAATGTTTCCCACTGTCCGCTGTGTATGGTTTGGATGATTTATATCACAAATGTGTGAAATGGATAACAAAGCACTTCTCTAAAGTTTGGCCAACTAAAGCATTTGCCACATTGCCCACGGATCTCCTAGACAAATGCTACCAGCACCATACTGTCAATCTAACCATTGATAATGTTGTAGAAACTGTATACGGGTGCGGCATCGCTGGTAAGTTTGTTATAACACATTACAGAACATGATGATGAGCAAACTTTGAAGATTCAAAATTACCTTCTTCGTTGTTTTATTTAATTTATATATAAATAAGTTTCATTCAATAGTATAATCAAAGTTATTGTTCTTTGTAGCGGCGTCCTTACAAAATAGTAGATGGTCCGAAGGCGTAGCGCGTATGTGCCGGAGGCTAATAAATGTGGCAGCGCACTTCGCAGCCCCCAAACTTGTTGCTGTGTACAAGGCTATCCCTCCGTTACCCAGCGAGTCTCCTCACGCCGCTAAGCAAGCGCTGGACGATTTTCTCGCGGCTGCGATCGAATGGGCCCCTCCCGAAGTAGTCTGTTGTGCTTATGGTTACCTCTCAGCGCTTGTCAAAGAAATACGTAACAGCCAGTACTCAAAACCTGATTTAATCAGCAATGGCACTGAATGCCGCAAAAACTTCGGCCCAGGTAACCTACTGTACACGAACGCAAGCAGTTGGCGCATGCAATGTGAGGGCGCGTTGGTGCGGGCGTCGCCTCGAGTTGTTGCTACACAAGCCTTTAAGGAGTTACCTTCTGACCTACGGAAAAGATTGCGAGAACTCGGATGTATCAAGTATGGCGCGCATGCTATGCCACTCGCCTCTCCTACACATCAGCCAGAGAGAAAATCTAAAAGCAAGGCGGTAATTAAGAGCAAACCAGTCACGTCAACGGTTCGCAGTGTAGATATAGCTCATGTGCGCGCCTCATTTGTACCTTACACGGCAAAACCTTTAGTTCCGGTCGGGTCTGTTGACACTCTTAAAACCAACAGCAGTCTCCGTATGAATGAATGCAAGAAACCATTTGTCTCTCCTCATACACCGAAAGTGAGAACAACGAAAGCGCAGGAGGAGCGTGCTAAATTTAATAAAACAAAGAAAACTAAATCTCAGGAATTGGTGAACAGTAAAACGAGAGTGCACCGAACTCTTTCGTACGAAAAGACCGCACCGAGGTATTTAGAACCGCCACACAAAGAGAAGAAAACGACGGTTGTGAACAAACACTTGCCGAAGATTGAATCTTCGAGTGAGTCGTCACGGAACTCAAGCCCTGTACATTTGCGAAACTTGCGGTCGAGCCCACAGAAAGGGCGGCGGGGCGAGATGGGCGGGCAGACAATGTCGCAGGACAGCCTGGCGACAAGCTCGCGGCCGCGCACTGCCGAGCCCAGCACGGACTCGCTCAGCGAGTCACAGACGAGCAACAGATATGCCACCTACACCAAGCAGAAGCATACCAAAGGTTCCGCCGAATGTAAGTACTACTTGCTTCATAAAAGTTCGGCTTCTCTATTTTTATCATTTGACTTGTATATAACATAGCGTAACACCATGTGTCATCCTCGGAACCCCATGGCAGATGTGTACTTTTATACTACTCTATACTTATGTTCATCTACATTTCGCCTTTTGTGTATTTGTACTGTTATTCTAGACGATATGTGGCCGCTTCAAAAATAATTCTCTGTATTACATTCTACAGCCATAAAAATCATGAAAAATGTAGAACCAGCCCCTGCTTCGGTAACAGAAAATAAAATGAAGACGAAGATACCCGTGTACTTAAACCAAGGACCAAAATACAAGGGGCTTGACAATCGGAATTCGAGAGATCAACAAAAGTGGGGCAGGCTTGTCCCCAAGCCGAACGCAATCAATAACAGGTCCAATGAGCGCAAAGTGCCGGGATCTTTGATGAACGCTACAAAGTCAAGCTCGGCGAAGATAGTTCCAAAGGTAGGTTTGTTGTGATCCTGTTTAATATTAATATTTTTTTAATATTCCTGTCATCATCTGCCTAGCCTAACTAACTTGGGGTCGGCTTCCAGTCTCACCGGATGCAGCTAAATACTCATAATTTTGCCACCTGTATTATATTTTATGTTTCGTGCTAACTTACTTTTTTTTGTGTACAAATGGTACATAATATTAGAATTAAACTTATTGCTCAAATCACAGAGAACGGTGTTGCTTGGGTTAGTTTTGTTGTTAACATATGGATGTTAACATAAGAACCCACAGAAGCAAAGCCCGTTCAGTTCACTGGCAGGTCTGTTAACCAGTAATTATGTGGATAAGTGGACCTGCATGCCCGACCCGACCGGCACCAATTCTCGGTATGTGTTCCGCTTTAACCAATTATCTATCACAGGTAGTGAAAGAGGCGGATACGCCCTGTAAGACCAGTATGTCCCGGAGTCAGAGATCTCTACCCAGCAGGCAACATCCTCACCATGATGAGAAAGAATCATCATCCCTCGTCGAGTCGGAGACATCCAGGAATAATATATCGAAGAGCCAACGAAGTCCTCATCCGCACTCGAGCAGGCAACAGCCTCAAGATAAAGAGTCTTCATCGTTCGTGGAGACAGGCTCTCACAAGAACCACATGTCAAAGAGTCAGCGAAGTACCCACTGCAATAAGCCACAGCCTCAAAAAGACGAGAAAGAGGTCCCATCATTCAAAGAGATACCTGTGATGGAACGCTCCGGAACATTCCTTAAAGATGAACCCACTTTCGGCGACATCATCAACTTAGATATATCACAATAAATATCTTCAATCTCATTAGCAAATAGTAGAATATATTGAGTAGTATCTCTATTTTAATATCAAAGCACTTCATGTATATTTTGCCTCAGTAACTAAATCTTTTTAGAATAGTGGAATGCTTTGTGAATGAGCTCATCCGGGGTATGTCCATACTTTAGTCTCCGTTTCTGGCAACGCATCTTCGCACCTGTAATATCGTTATTATTGCAGATATCCGTAGGCCGCGGTAACCGCTCTAGGTGGACCGCCGGCATTGTTACCGTAAGATACTTCACGAAAAAAAAAAATATCGCAGTTGATATGTCTTATTCTCTAATTGTCTCAACTCTTATTTACTCATTCATTAATTGTGCTCTAAAAGAAGATTTTACAGTAGATATGTAGTCTTTATTGCAACTAACTTGTATATAAGTTGCGCTGTTAGCATTTTGACTGGTCTGTGCTCAAAACATCGGCAGTGGGTACGGCATATACTCCTTTTTACACTCGGTGAGTACATCACTCAGTAGATAAAATCATGTTAAAACGTTACACTTATGCTGTGTAAGACTGAAGTAACCTTTTGAACGCTATCGGCGACATTTAGCGACAGCATTAACTTCGATTAGTATTTAAGGTGTAATGAGCGTTTCGAAGATTACAGACGAGTACATTATTAATGCCAAAATGATTTATGTTGCCCATAGCGTTAAAAGGTTGGTAATTGTATCACCTTTACCGTACAAGGTTGCAACAAAAGTTCTGTTTTCAGGCGTCATCAAGTACTAAAATAATTGTAAATATTTAAAATATGGCCACATAAAAAGGACACGATGGAAATGCAGGAAATAGCAGATGAAAATAGTGGCAAGCTTTACAAATTACAATAATAATAATCAAGGTAAGTTTATGAGTAGGTATCTCATCTTTAAATATATAATTTAATATATTCATCCTCATTACCTCAGCATAGATGTAGCTATTTCCGTTCGGATGATATCATAGTAAACTTGTATTCTAAATCTAACTCACGATTGCTCAATAATTCTGCAGTGTAGGAAGATAACGCTACACTTTTATATTTGCCTAATTTTAGTTTTATGCAAGGTTATTTGGGACTTGCATGTTATTATGTCTTGTGGTATAAGACCCGTCTATGTACCACAGCTGTACATAAATCCAATAATATATCCGCTTTTAAACAACTAATCTATAAAGAATTGATGACGTACTAATATTAATTATGTAGACACGGTAATAACAAACTAAGCAGAAATCCGCGCAATGTCACAAACATAATAAATATTATAATGTAATGTTGGGCAGTACTTACCGTCGCGATGCCTCCGGTATGGAGATGCTGCTTGGGTTCCCGGTCGGGCTTGATAGCCGTGGAATACCTCTCCACTACTCTAGCACCTCAGGACAGGTTCCCCCCGGTCGCTACGTCACTTAGTGCTAGCGACAATTTTCCAGGGATCCATTTACTGACAATTGGACATTTATAAAACATTGGTCAGACAGGCTTAAAAAATCGGAAACACGACAATCGCTTATTTATTTATTTATTTGCATCAGACACAACGATCCATAATTTAGTTAGTAATTTAGTTAGTAACACTTAAAAATAATGTTAGTTTTAGATTACATAATCAAAGACAAATACACACCACACAATAATGTCTATAACTAAGTAGTACACAAAATAAAATTACAATCATTTTTCAATTACACGCTTATATTTGGAGATGGCCAACAATAGGCCAGACAAAAGTCACCGACTTCCGAAAGCAAAGTTGTTTTCCACTTTTTAGTATTATTTTGTAGTTAGTGACTATCTGGTATTTTGCAGGCCCAGATGCAATCACAAGAAACATGGAGATATTCAATATTAATGTGAAAAAAGTGATGAACATACACTCACAAGGAGTGGTGCTTCGAGAGCTGTGACAGACCAGGGCACTAGTTAAGGTATGTCAGTAACATTTTACATTTGTTCATCTTGTAGTTCTTGTACCTACATAAAGCTTCCTCTTCCCATTTCTTCTCGACCACTAAAACACTTGTAAGTGGCGGAGGGCGTATGGACCTAGGGGGGGACAGGCTTATGTAATATTTTTATGTTAAAAAGTGCTGCTTCAATTAAAAACCGTGAAAAGATAAAGAGGCCTAGCTCTTCGTTGTACTGCGGCCAAAAATGTACTACCAAGATAAGAGAATTGAACATATCGCTCATTTGGTGAGTAGGTATGTCGGGTCAAGGGAAGTGCTGAAGGGCCGTTGTTTTGGGAGATTTGAGTAATTTTGAAGAGCAAAAACTGCTACTTTTAAGTTAATAAATGACTTGATTTTATTTGGATTGTCTCGCTCTCGTTGTCGCTTTGATGGACTAGCTAGTATACCTGCCAAGTGTCATGTTAATTAAAAAATACATACCCTTGATCATTGTTTTAATCACTGCTATGGAAAATAATGAAGTCCTGTTTTATATTCGCAGCGATACAACGAGGACATCAGTGTTTTTTCTGAGAGAGTCACACACACAACAACGAAAAGGAGTGATAATAAATAATTGGTCTCTCAGATACGGTATTTAACAACTAAAGAGCCTTCCTCGCTAGTAAAATGTAAGTAAGATTAATAATTCAAGTTGAACTTAAATTACATCTCATTAATTTTTTTACTATAATGTGTAAAAGTTTTCATCTTTTGATGCTTTAGCATGGTTATGTCAAATCAATTTCACCTGTTTAGATTGACCACTCAGTGTATGGTATTGACCTATATCTAATTAAATATAACCTGAAATATTTGTATTTCATTACAGCCATGTGAAGAGTGCATAATTGGAGTTTTGGCATGTTTCCCACTGTCCGCCGTGAATGGTTTGGATGATTTATACCACAAATGTCTGAAATGAGGTATCCATTTCACACAAAGCACCTTTATACAATTGGGCCACACAAAAGCAAGAGGCTGAATAATTGAAGTAAAACTGGGCCATCTTGCCCTTAGGACGAACTCAGCAAATAACAGGTCCGATGACCGCAAAGAACCGAGATCTTTGATGAACATTACAAAGTCAACCTTGTCAAAAATAGTTCCGAAGGTAGGTTTGGTTTCTTTTTTTTTCTTCCCGGGCTATTCCGTCCCACTCCTGGGCAAATTCTTTTTTGTACTCCTAACATCTTGTTCAGTTCCTTGGCTTTCAGTTATATCTAATCAGTTCAGCTCTCTAGCTGCGACACTTACTTTCTGTCTCAGGGGTGTTCTTTACTATTTGCGCCCGCAACTTTTGTGACATGCGGCTGCTTTAATTCTACGTGTCTTGTCAGTTATTTTAATAATAATTAATTAGACACGCGACTAGTAGTGACAAATTGAAAATCTTAACAAGTTACTCAAAGCACACA
Source organism: Noctua janthe (assembly GCA_910589295.1). NCBI lineage: Eukaryota > Metazoa > Arthropoda > Insecta > Lepidoptera > Noctuidae > Noctua > Noctua janthe. Next base: position 14,717,668 of record OU342552.1, read on the forward strand.
CACGTAGTTGTTATTTTTCCTCCAGCATCTCGCGCGCGTCAATTTAGCTTAAACTCGAAAATATTGATGCGCTGCACATGTTAGTTGTAGTTTTATTTTTTCAATTAATTTATGTCATGCATTTTCGTTGCCTTTACAGGTTTTAGCGCTACGATGTTTTTGAGCACCGACAACATCAACGGGCAGTCTCCTTTATTCGTAAAGAAAGTACGTTTGTAAATCTATAAATTCTTCTCATACATTTAAAAAATATAAGTTTATGTTGTAAACATAGGATTATAAAAACTTCTAATGTTCGTTTTAAAACGCGTACTGTATAAGCAGTTCGAGATACTGATTACAGTGCAGGGGACAAAACATTTTTTTTGTATTTAGTCTGATTTCATAAGATTTTAATTTGTTTTCTTCTCCTGATCGAACTCTTATGAATTTACCTACATTAATAAGTTACATGTGCCAAGCTCATAATGAAAAACATTGTGCTTTGCTTTGCCACAGTCGCATCAAAACTTGTTCTAGCTGAAAAAAAAATAAGTGTCTTGCTTAGTTAAAATATCAGATAAAACGTAGTGGCCACCTTTCAATAATCTTGATGTTGTAGTAATTTATAATTATACTCGATAAGTTACCGAGGCTCTTATGTGTTTTCCGGTTATATGTATATAAGTCATGTTATCCTTAGGGAATTTATTATAATCCATTTTACCATGTAGTGTAAAACTAAAGACAGTTTATTTACACCGACACATTTAATAGGGGTTGTATATAGTATATGGTACTGGCATTGTAGGAAGTTTTGTAAGAACATCCATCATGCGGTGCGCGGCATAGTATGTCCGTGTACTCATTTTGTGCCCGCTTGCTCCACATCTCACGATAGCGTTTAAAAGAAGACATGGTTAAAATATTATTCTGTCTCTGTCATCTTCAAATCATTGACAGAAACAGAGCGATGTTTTAAATAAGTTCAGCGCTAAACGCAGTTAGTGATTAGTGGTGAAAGTGGGCCTTATCTGGATGAAGAGACTGTGTTGGCGCTTGCGCTCTGTGCTGCCCTCGCTCTCCCCGAGCGCCGACACTGTAAGATAGCTAGTGATAAATCACTCTTGAATTGTATAGAATGCGTATATATAAATATTTTATATTGACATGTTTACTTGTAATTTGACCTATTACCTAGCTGGATAGTTAGATTTTTATGCAACAAATAGTTAACAGAACACCATTCGACCTAAAAGAAAATAAATAAATTGCTGTTTAGAAATAATACAAAAAAAATATTAATATATTGATTAGGATTGAAAGATCTTTACGTATGTTTGTTTTACGTCAAAATTAAATCTGATATTCTATAAAATAGTGTGAAAATACACGTCAAAGTAGGTGAATATGGGCTCCGTTTAGTATTTCTATCTATTAGTATATTATGTCAATGCAGTCACTTAAAACTTAAACACCTTGTATGTACTTACTGCTTTGCTATCTATCTACTCGTAGAAATTTTTTAAATGTCTAGCTGGATCTAGAACATATAAAATAGTAGTAGCGATTATTAAGATTACAATTTCGTTGCCATTTAAATTATTAAATATTATGTAGGCTCTAGTAGTAATAATACAACGGCACTGTCTTTTTCATCATAAAATAGGGTATTAAATATTGTATTAAAAAAACAGCTATGTTTTTGAATCACATTTCAAATAAAATTATATCTTTCCTTTTTTGTAATATTTCTATACAATATACATATGTACAATGTACATTTTGTAATTAAAATATTCTTAATAGAGTTCTTTTCCGTAACACATCTCAGCTCAGTATTAAGTATATAATAAGACTTCCCTCCGAAAAACGTGAATATAATATTTCTTATTTAACTTGTATGATACTAAAGGTACGTTATTTTGTTATACTTATGCATGCAAAGTAAATGCTTTATATTTCATAACCGTAAAAGTTTCTTATGCATAGGTGGAAAAACAAACTCCATCTAGGGATAATACCTCTCATAATTATTCATATCTTTATCTTTTAGTAGAAAGATAATTTTTTTTTTTTTTACAAGAAAAAACTACTTTCATTGTGTAGACTGCAGTTACTGCACTAAGGATCAGAACCACTTCAAAGCAAAAAAAAAAAGTATGCTATTGAAGTGGGTTTTAACTGTTTATTTTTTCTTCCCATTCTTTCGCAAAGCATGAATACTTAAGTTCTCTCTACTGAGACACGAAAAAAACGCAGACCGACAAATTTTTCGATCTTGAGACGATCTGTGTGCAAGAGTCAGGAATCATACGCTATTGTATTGTGAGTCAGTATAATAAACGGGATTATGTGATTCTAAAAAGCAATTTTGGAGCAAACTACATGCATAACATTTATAAAAGGTATTTACTATCCAAACGTGGTTTTCGTTGTTTCTTACCGTATATATGCTTTATCACATAAGTGTAGGTGACTATCCAACTGTAGAATATTGTGGTATGTATGTAGGGATTTAAAAATAATACAGCTACATCACATTGTATTTTATACCTATGTAATCTTATCTTAATATAACAATATTTATGTAAATAGGTTCTAAGTATTATTTTTTTAATAATGATTGTGATAATTTTTATTTCGGTAATTTAACTTTTATAAAGTATATTTTCAGTGGTCTCATTATTATTAATTTACTCTTACACCTGCTTTAAAGGAGGTTGGGTATTTAAACCCAAGCAGCTATCAATGTATTATCAAACTTCATATCTCTCACTTACATGTCAAAATATCATTTTTTAATCGCCTTGTTAGTTGTTTTAGGTCGTTCAATGTGGCTCGGCATTATATGACACATGGTGATATCCCATTTTTCTAAAATAATTTTTAAAGTATGTCCGTTCGGTTACTTGTCGTGCTGTATTTAATGATGAGACTACTGAAAATGGTTGTATTTTAATTATTTGCGGCGTTTTACTATCGGTAAAATCTTATCAGGTTATACTGCATATAAATGTGTTAATGAAATATAGCTAGCTGTAATTCAATTTATTTTTAAATTATTAAGATACAAATATGTTTGTACTTGGGTTTACTCTAAAAATGATCTCAATGATGCACAGTATTCAATAATTTTGTTGGTTTCCATCAGCACAGCACCAGGCCATCAGCCGCTGCAATATTAGTTTTTATTTTTATTGACTTTATTATATATCTATACACTGGGGCCTGTTTTGGTGTCCGGATAGTGTTAATTGTTATAATTTTTTGTAAATATTTTATTTTACATACAAACACAATAGTTTCTCATTTTATTACACGTTTCTATCACAAATCGCACCGTTTGTATGAATTCTATAACTTCTAGATTTTAATCATGAATATATATTTATTATTGTAATTGTTGATGGAAAATGTTATTTTAGGAAAAAAAGTATTGACGTTATTAAACATGTGCAAAAGCATTTTGTTGTTTTATTTTTAAAATGCCTCATTAAGCTGATAGACACTCTTGTAATACTCGAATTGTAGATTAGTGTTAAAGTCGGGGGTTATAAAGCCCTAGTCAGAATGGTCTTATATTTTTCATGAAAATCTGTTCAGCCATTTTGAAGATAGTCTTTTCGGATTGGTGTAGGGATCGCAGCCATACAGTGCTGCAATGGTCTTTATTTCATTTAGGGTTGTCTGATCGGCTTGAAAGTATGCGTTACCCCAGCAAGAAAATGTATTTTACAAGGAATTGAATGTTACCAATATTTAGTGACTACTGAGCTGTAAATGTGACCCAAATATAATATTAGTGAGTTCTGTTGTTTCGAAAAAAAAACGAAAAAACTAAACAGGAAAATTCTAAACGTATGACCGGAGCGAGAAATAAAGTACATGGGCATGTAGCTTATATTTGTGCATAAATGTGAGCCGAAAAGAAAGTTTGTGCATCTCAAGGGTTATAGAGTTATTTCATTTCCTGCTGGACTAACCTATTGCAGAATCTGGTTTCTCGGAAACCAAAGATTGTGGGCCCGTAGAAAAAAACGCAAATTAGTAGCTCTTAGTTTGTGCGTATTAGTGAATTAATATAGTTTTCAAAAATATCAACCGTTTCCAAATAATCATACTTTTATGAAAAACCGAAAAAAAAATCCTAATGTTTAAGTGAACAGACGTATAAACCTACTGAAAACTGTTTTAGGTTCTTCTTGTTGTTCTTAACATACCCATAAAAAGTTAAAAGACAAAGTATATATAGATAATATCACTTCTAAAGCTAAACCTAAAAATATCATGGCTTTGATGCCAAAATGCAAGAAATATAATCAACCCAAGAGGTTTGTTTATAGAATGAAGATATGAATGCTTAGTTAAGGTATATATCCTGAAAATATCAACTTCAAATATCTCGTATTTTAGCAGACACTAACCGAAAACCAAAACTACATCTACATTACTGGTTATCCAACCAAATTCGAATGTCCACAAAAAAGCGACGTCATTTTTTGCCACCCGACTTGCCGACTTATGCATAACAGTTTCAGAATAAATAAGTAAATTTGGGGTCCAGAATGCAAAACCGAGCAAAACGAGCTTGAAAAACTTAGTAGTCGTTCTCGGATTTGGATAGATTTTATTTTTACCATTCATACAGGTAATATTGTCGACATAATTACGCATAAAAGTTTCTGAACAATTAAGAGACTAGGATGCGAGAGTAGCGAGCTAAACTTGGGTTATATATTTTAAATTTTATTAAGGCCTTGTGTAGAACATCAGACTATCGATCTTAATTATGGTTGTGGGCTTGCCCACAACGGTGAATCCGCGCTTGATAGAACACCTGTCTATGGGATGAGTTGAAAAGACGAGTCAGAGCGAGAGATCCTGCTCCAGAGACGCTTGGCCAGCTTAAAAAAGCTATACAAGAATAGTGGGATAACATCCCACAACACAAGATTGTGACTCTCATCCGTTTCATGCGGAACGGCATGAAAGCAGTCATTAGATAGGGAGAGGAAATACGACATACTGAATAAACTTTTTCTTTAATATTATTTTACAAATTCTTCTTATAGGGTAAAAACATACCTCTAAAGAAAGGAGATCGGGTGGAAGCGGTCCAAGTAGCGTCGGTGAACGAAACCTATATATTCTTGAAGCTGATGTCAAGAGCATCAGTTTTTGTTATGGCGTCAAAATAATTCCTCTATCGAAAAAAGTTATTGATCATTTAAAATGAACTATATAATCAACGATGGTATTAATTACAAACAGCGTCGGTGATTAAGTCATACATTATTTTAAAGCTTGTTAGAAGAGGGTTATTCTTTGTTAAGAACATAAAAAATCGGCGCTAGGAGAAAACAGTTAAACGCCAATATGCACAATTAGAGACAACAAAATCTTCTAATTCAAGAGATATAGGAGCGTCGGTGATTATTACTGTACGTGCGTTACCGGTAAACGAACCATAGGCTGTTGCGCACATAATAATGTCTTTATTATGGTTTTTGGGCTAGGCACGTCATCACGAAGAAGTAGTGCCATCCTGCGCATTTCCTCGACTCTATTGCAAATAGTTAATAGTCGAATCATTTGTTCAAGGCCCCTTAGGTTGTGCGGACAACTGTCCTGTAAGATTACTCTCAAGCAGCTCTAAGCTGTTTGCTGTGTCAAGAATTTAGTAAATGGTTCGCTCACATGACAACTAATGCGACCAACTGTGAACTTCAGCACACGATGAAACGTGTCTGCTTACCCTTCTAAGGATTATAAGAAAGAGTGAAGATTTTGTCTCCAGGACTTAGCAAAGAGATCGTTTTCAACTCATAATAACTAATGCGACCAACTTCGGTATACGATAAAACATGTCTGCTTAGCCCTCTACGGATTATGGTCGTGAAGGTTACGCTTATGTTTATCAGTGATGAAGTATTGAGGGCTTCATACTACCTGTACTGCCTTGTATTGGTTTTTTAATAAAATGAAGACTTCGATTTACTAAAAATACTACTATACCCTTTTTTTTAAAGCGATTTCCATGTGCTTTGGAAAACTGAAACGCATCAGATACAACAAGTGTTTTGAGTATCCTAGAATCAACAAAGTTTCTTGGACCAGAGTCAATACAAGCTTGCCCGATCTCCTTTAATTTTCATTAGAATCATTAATATTTGTCAAACGATACCTTATAATATCCGCAAAAAACTGACATTCTTTTTTTTTTAATTTAAATAAAAATACATAAAAGTCATACAAAACCATACTTCAGAGGTGTTTCGACTTTTTTGATGAGAAGTGTATATTACTTGTTTGTATTGACGAGTGCTATTGATTGTTATAAACAGGTAGGTAACAAGGTGGTCACAATTGTGAAAACAAATGGTGAACGACTAAAGAGTCGACCGGCCGAAAATATTCAAACCCCTTCTTTGGTATATAATTAATGTAATAGTATCTAAAGAAACATATTGTGAGCAGAATCAAAAACGAAGACAACCACCAAATCGCACCAGGCCCGCGTATAATATGGCTCACTCACAGCTTGTGACAACTTTGTAGGTTGATCATATTAATGCGGGTTGCAGACCGAAAACTAGGCTATGCCGAAGCTAAACTAAGCCAGCTAAGCTAAACTAAAAATATGTCCTGTGCACGCCAAAGAACTAACCGAAAGCTCAGTCAGTGTTGTGAAGAAGTTCAATCGTGTAGCTGCGTATCGGCTCAACCAACTAACTTAGCATCGCACAAACACTCGCGAGCAAAAGTATGGAATCACTTACTTGGAATTGATTCCACGCGATCTTGAGTACTTAATAACTAGTTTGATACCAAATTCATTCAAATCAAGCCATTATTTAAGAAGCTATCCCGGATTACATGTAGAAGGATGAAAAAAAAATGTTTCAATTGTTTGATACGTCGCTAGTTGCGGCCTATTGACCCCCTATAATAGCACGTGTTATCGGATTTTCTTTATCAGTTAGCTTTCACACGTTGACCGGTACACATCTACGCTACTTTTGACCCTTGAACTTGGACGACAATGGATACTACACCTACAGAAGCAGCACAAATCGTCGCCCTATTGCAAGAAGGGCTCAGCCAGCGGGCTGTCGCACGTCAGCTCCACATAAGCCAGTCCTGTGTTTCGAAAGTTTATAAACTGGTGGCATACTCCCGAGACCAAGATCTGGACGGCGCCGGTGCACATCGGAGAGAGATGACCGTTTTATCATGTCAACATCTCTCCGAAATCGACATTTGACTGGTGTCGACGTCCAACAGGAGCTCCGAAATGTTCGTGGGGTAGCTGCCAGAGAGTGGACAGTCCGTAGAAGACTTAAGCAAGCTAATTTGACTCCAAAAAGGCCTGCCACGGTCCCGAAACTGACGGCAGGTCACCGACAAGCACGCCTTCTATTTGCTCGCTCCCATCTACATTGGGAGGTTGAGCAATGAAGGCGAGTCCTGTTTTCCGACGAGCGCAGAATGTACGGCAGCGACCGAAAGGGTCGGGTCTACAGGTGGTCTGGCGAGCGATTTGCGTAGTGCTGTTTCGCTGAGACCGTGGCTTATGGGGCGGTTCTTGTATGATGTGGGCCGGCATTTCCTTCGATGGTAAAACGGAGCTTGTTTTCGATCCTGGCGGGGGAAGAGGAGGCGGTCTAACTTCAAACCGCTACTTTTCCGATATTCTGCTGGAACATGTCTTTCCTTGTGCGGGATATATCGGTGATGACTTCCTCCTTATGCACGACAACGCTCGTTGTCACACTTCCCGTGCCACAACTGAATACCTCGAAGAAGTCGGTATAGCCACTTTGGATTGGCCAGCGCTCAGCCCGGACTTGAATCCCATTAAGCACGTGTGGGATGAACTAAAGAGGAGGGTTCGTTCCAGAAATCCTGCTCCTTCAAGTGTGAATGAGCTGAAATCGGCTTTGATAGAGTGGAAAGGTAGGTATCCCGCAAGAACCGATTCAGAAGCTGATTAGGTCAATGAAGAACCGTCTTCGAGCAGTTATTAGGGCGAGGGGAGGGAACACAAAATACTGAAACTTAATAATAAAGCCAATTTTTTATTAATTCATTTTTAAATATTTCTTAAACTAAAAACAATATAAAAAACATTTAAAAATATAAAAAATTGTAGCGCACCGGTATCGGGAACAGGGTCCAAGCTACCGGCGGTCAGGGCACCAGAGAGAGAAACCTCCTGACAATACGAGCCGTGTCCAGGAGTACCGCTTTCTGAATCAAACCCTTGATCCAGCTACCTAACGAGAGGCTCCTCAGGTATTGGTCGAGGCTCTTGGCAATTAAGCCATGGGCTGATACAACTATCGGCACAATGATCGCTGAGTCCACATCCCACATGTCGACAACCTCGTGAGCCAAGTTGCTTTCACGAGGTTCCCATCATGCGGGACCGTTATGGCAACAATCATTGCACGCCGCTCTGATCGATCCACCACCACTATATCAGGCTTATTGGCTACAATAGTCCTGTCAGTGACGATGGATCGATCCCAGTACAATGTGATACTGCCATTATCGAGAACTAGGTCGTGCACATACTTATAGTACGGTACTTCCGATTCCACAAGGTTGTATTTTAGAGCAAGTTGCTGATGGATAATCCTGGCTACAAGGTTGTGTCTATGCAAGTACTCTCCGTGAGCCAGACGAGAACACCCGGAGATAATGTGACGGATTGATTCGCCTGGACGGTGGCATGCCCGACATATGTCAACCGTACCGTCCTTCACAATAAATCTCCGGTAAATATTCGTCATCATAACTTCATCCATAATTGCACAGACAAAACCTTCGGTTTCTCCAAAGAGGTCCCCGGAACGTAGCCAGGCTACGGACGCTGATAGGTCTACATCGGGCCCATGCAGGGCCCGGAAAAAGCGTCCGTGAAGCTCCTTACTCTGCCATACTTCCATGCGGTCGTTAGTGTCAAGCACTACAGGTTTGCGTCAGTTCTCTTTAGCCAAGGAGAGCGGGGTGAGCCCCTTGTCCACTGCGACCATATCTCGATGCATCCCCACGTCGGTTTCAAGGAAATATTCCCTGAGACTGCATATCTCGCGATTGTGAAGAGTCTTAGCGTTTAAAAAGCCTCGACCCCCACACCTCCGCGGGATATACAGTCTCATAACAGAAGAACGTGGGTGATGCATTCGACATGCCGTCAACAATGTACGGACCCTCCTATCCAGGGCGTCTAGTTCTGTCTGAGTCCATTTGAGTATGCCGAAAGAGTACATCAGAACCGGCATGACCCAACCGTTGAAGGCACGCACCTTATTGCCGCCTGATAAAAGACTATTAAATACTTTTTTCAGACGGCCAAAGAAGCGCTCCTTCAACGATTGCTTCATGTCTGCAACATTGATGCCCAGCGCTTCCGACATACCCAAATACTTATAGGTTTCGGTTGCTGAGAGGGATCTAAGATTTATGGAATCCGAGAGCTGGGTTCCCACAGATTCCACAATCTCCCCTCGCTTTACATGCATGACCGCACATTTGTCCACACCAAATTCCATCCTGATGGCGCTACTGAAAGTTTCAGTTATTTTCAGTAGCTCCATCAGTTGCAAATCGTTGGGGGCAAAGAGTTTCAGGTCATCCATGTAAAGGAGGTGAGATATAACTTGACCACCTCTCCTCAACCGGTAGCCTAGACCTGAATCCTCCAGCAACGTGCTAAGAGGATTCAAGGCTAAGCAGAACCAAAGTGGACTCAAACTATCGCCCTGAAATATACCTCGCTCTATTCCTCTGGATTTGCCGACATCCTGGATAGCGAAGGACTGTCCTCCATTGCCCCATACATGACATCAGGAAGATGCGCAGAGTTGAACTTTATACAACTCTAGCACCCTCATGAGCCATGTATGTGGCACCGAGTCATAGGCCTTCTTATAGTCTATCCAACATGTCGACAGATCCCTTCGGGAACGGCGAACCTGTTGACTAATGGCTATATCAATCAGGAGTAGCTCCTTAGTACCGCGGGACCCGTTCCTACATCCATTTTGAGAACGGACATTACAGAATTGTCATCAATGTGTTTGTTAATTTTAGCTCTTAAAATGGATGTAACTTTATAGACTGTCGGAAGACAGGTAATCGGTCTATAATTTTTGGGCTCCGCAGTACTACCCGATTTATGGAGCAGGTGGGTTATCCCTGTTGTCAGGAACTCTGGCAGCGACCCTGACTCTAAGGCTGACTGGAACAGGATCGCCAGGCGAGCGTGCGACCTTGTAAACCATTTAATCCAGAAGTTGTGCAGCCCATCCGGCCCTGGAGATTTCCAGTTAGGCAACGGACGGACTGCACGAACTACGTCTTGGGGGCTGATAGTGATTGCCCCCATTTCTGGTACTAGATCGCACGCTCCCTCGACCTCCCGAGTCCATTCACCCTCGGTATGGCTAACAGGCACCGACCAGATGCTGCGCCAGAATGAACACATGGCATCATCATCCGGTAGGCGCTTGTCAGCCACACCTTGGTCCGGTCGCTCCCAAGCCCTATAAACCCATCTTTCATCTCTTTGGAATGTGCGATTCTGAGTGTATCGGTCCACCCGCCGCTTATACCTACTTATACGGTTTGCCCATGCATTAACTTTCTGCTTCAGGAAGTCGATGCGCTCTGTGACTCGGGACATGTAGTCTCGATCACTGATATCAGTCCCCGAGAACGCCTGCCTCACAAAACGCATCACTCTAGGGCGAGTATTGCCCTCCCTGAAGCAGATCAGTTTGCCGATGAGTGCTCTGGCCTCACCAATACGTCGTTCAATCCTGTACTGCCATGACGGTACGGCTGGTTTAGGTCGTGTAGCTCTGTCATCAGAAAATTTGACATGAGCTACACGACATGCCGCTACAGCCGCACAATACAGGATTGAGTGAGCATCGGTGAGGTCTTTATCAAAATAGTTTGACAACTGCGAATCCAGAACAGCCACCAGCACCCTAGTTTTGTTATGCATGGGCAAACGAGGTATGCGTGGTCTAAGATCGGGTTGCATGAACCGATATTCTCGAATCGCACCCTCCAAAGCACACCTCATTTCCTCATTGCACTGGGTACTTACATTAGTAACCATGTCATTACTCACGTTGTTATCGTGAATTGGTATTATGGTAGACTGTGGTGGAACCACAGTCTGCGGCGGCGTGGCAATGACATGGCTACTCTGCATTTCAGTCCGCAAGCGATCAAGTACGGTGTCATCCAACATACCATTACGCTGGATGACTCGCACCTGATCCGACAGTCGTTGTGCCGACACGTTGACAGCTGGCTCAAGCACCTGAAACAGAGAGAGCATCCGAACACGGTACGCAGTCAGGTTGTTACCCCCCTCTGTAGCCCCATAGTATGCGCGCATGACATTTGCATTAATGGATTGCGTCCATCGCATACGCGGCACAATCCCGCCGGGAGCTGGGCCACGAGGTATCAGAGGCCAGTGCGCCTCGAGGTCCTAAACCGTCCGGCGGCCGGCGTCCTCCTCGTCGACGAACAGGTGGTGGCGTCGTCGGCGGAGAGAAATACTCGTCGCTCGAGCTCGACGCAACTGCCACGTCCGGTGTCACAGCACTCACGACGAGGCTGGATTCCGGCGGCGGCGAGGCGGAGCTGAGCGACGGGTCCGGAGGCGATAGGCGTGCGCGTCGTGCCGCTGATCTCCTCAACATTTCTTTAATCTTTACTAAAATTTTTTGATAGACATTGACAGACATTGTGTCAAAATATCAATGGTGGTGGTGTGGTTTTTTTCTTATTCTATTTACTTTTTGCATTTTCATATTGTTTCTTCATTGATTATTGTAATAAAAATTGATATTATGAAATGTGGTATGATTTAAATCTTCCGGTATACTGTATTAAAATTTAAAAATATTTTGTAGATCTGATATGAAGACGTAGTTAATAAGTACTCAAGATCGCGCGGAATCAATTCCAAGTAAGTGATTCCATACTTTTGCTCGCGAGTGTATTTTAGCTAGCTCACATACCTTAGTTTGCAGTCTGCACAACTGCGTCAGCTATGCGAGCTAAGCCGATCTAAGTTAGCTTAGTTTTCGGTCTGCATTCCGTACAAGTTGTATATCTACGTGCCTAGGATTAGTAAAATAACCTGATTTTGATTTCGAGATGGAAACGCATCAGGCCGCATCAGGTGTTTTCTAAACGTAGGGATTAAAGCAAAGATGATAAGAGTCATAAATTAAGTCTTTTATTTCAGAAAACGATACAATATAGCATAATAGTACAATATAACAACAATACCATACGGAAATTTAAATGTTTTCTATTGTTAATTTTAAAATAACCCTACTGCATGCTGAATCTGTGAATAAAAGTTACGTGTATAGATTACAAGATAACGACACATTTATTTAAAAATTGAACCTCTTGTTAAATATTTTTAGACACATTAAGCCTGGAATACACATGCTAAGTAGTAGCACAGTGAAGAAGTGTGCTAATTTCGAGCAGATGCTCCCTAGTAGCACACAATTTGCATGTGTATACGGAAAGAGTATGATTATTTTTCACATGCGGAGAGCATGCCATAAATAAGCATACTGCTTACTAGCAAACAAATATGGTTTTTAATAACACATGTATTGCAGCCTTCACGTATTTACATGGATTTTACGAAAGATTTCAACTCAATTTATCAAACTGCCGATCTTTTCCAGTTTGCATGTGACAGTATTCTGGTATCCTAAGTAAATATACATTGAACTTTTGATAGTATTCCATTGGTTACTATGCATTATCATATTAATAGTTTTTAAAAATGCTCGTGTCTATTTTAAATATGTTTATTAACACAATAACTTCGTGAATTTTAATTAGCTTTTAAATATTTTAGAGACAAGTTTTCATTAGATATCTTTTCCAATTTATACTAATGGAAAATAGGTGCTGTCATATATTAACTCTTCGGTTTTCTGTACATGTGGTGTTAACAGTTAGATCTTATCTAAATGATGTAGAGATACATTAAATACAAGTAAAACATCCTGTCCATCGGCAATAATTACAAAAACCACCACAAATGAAAATTAAAAATGCCACAAACAAGAGTGAAATTCTTCTAAATATACTGACACAAACTACGATTAAATGTGCTATGAAATATGTAATGTTGACGCCTATTTTAATATTGAATAGTAGCCGTGGAGATTACACAACAGGGCCACGGTTGTACCTACTACCAATTTAACTCGAACAATCCTCACATCGCACCTTGGATCTCAGCCCGACACTAGCTGAGCTTCACTACATTCAACCTACAATATGTATACCACATTGAAACATGATCAGTTCTTAGCGTAATGAAAAAAATATTAAGAGTACTTCAATTTTCAACTAGTCTAAAGTTGCGTATTATAGGTATATTAAGAAACACATGTAAAGCTCAGCTAAGGCCAGACCAGGCCATATTGTTTACAAGTTTTATAAAAGCGAGTTCCTACCCTCACTGCTTATCACTCCCGCTGTGCTCTTAAAACAAATAAACTTAATATTCGTTGTAACAAAATTATTTTATGGTTTAAAACAGAATGTATTTTTAAATTTTACGACGGCCAACAGATGGAGGCAAAAAAATTTACTCCCCAAACCCACAAGGAAATAAACACTAGATTAGAAAACTGTAGAAAAATTCACCGGGATTCTCGGAACTATTAATAGACCATAATCACGTTTACCTAGGGTTATTAAGTTTTCAAATTGTGTAAGCGTATTTTCTATCGAATTTTAAGAATTTACATACAATAACCAAATACTTATGCACTTACAATACGCACATTTCAAAAGCCATTATTGTATACAAGTTTAAAAATAATTATGAGACATTTTATTCATTTTTTACACGAAAATACACAGTAAGTATATGAACCTGATATTTTACGCAACGTTTTCCACTTAACACGCCATAACATTAATTCCTAAGTATTCAAGGCTGGATATTGTAAGTATGACAACAGCTACATACCAAAACACAATGACTAAGTTCTATATAATATTTGTATTATTTTAGGCGTATACCACACTGAAACCAGTACATGTAACTGCGAGCGCGGTATTAGGTCACGCAGAGAAGCAGAGCCGGACACGCCTATATTGGTGTCTTTCAGTGGTTGGAGGTGGTTTCAGTGTGTACAGTGCCATAGTGAAATTATGCGCTAACACAAATTAATCACCTAACTTCTTCTGTAAGCTCGGGGCTTCGGAATATTAAGTAAACGTTTAGTGTGTAATCACGAATAACACACAATACGCTAGACATTTCCATTATTTATAAATAATAAGTAACATACAAATTACTAACATTTAGACTTTGCACAGTGCCATTGTTATTTGAAATATGATTCCACATCGATTGATTTGCCATAAGCCAATAATTAGATTTTCGACAACACTGCTTAATTTATTTATGATATTTACCCATGCACCATGCACCCTGAAACGTATTAACTGAAAAGTTTGATTTTAATAGGTTATTCCTCTCGCATGTATATTATCATTGCCGCCAGGTGCTATTTTATAACGTCAGCTTTCTTTATATTTTTACAGCAATTTAGTTAAACATAATATTATATTGAGTATTTTACTAAATTGAAGAAAAAAATTACAGCTGCATTCCTAATTACTATTAACGACTTTTAAGACAAACACTGTTTTAAGCTTTCACGGTTTACAACAAAACTTTTACTGTCACTTACTATCTGATGAGTCAACCCGCGATCATGGCGCTTGCAACAGCGTCGAAATATTGGGAGCTCAAAATAATGAACAATCACGGAAGATATCCCGTAAGTGACAGTATAAGTGGACTTTTAGGACGTTGTGGTCTACACACTGCATTACTGTGTTGTAGACGATGATCTGATGATTTGTTGACCACAGCTTTTACAACAGCAATCAGGTAACGGATAATCCCACCCACAAACCTTTGACAAGTCTCTCCAATTTAGTCTAATGCTCTAGGTTACTTGAGGCACCAAACTACAGTTCCAAAACTCTTAACACATTTCTGAATACTGTAAAAACCTTGACTACTTCATAAATCTATGTGTACCTAAGGCAATGGAGGAAGCTGACACCAGTTCAAATGGAAGAAATGATGGCACTTCACATTAGACACGCGTCCACGTTATGGCTGCACGAAGCAGTGTGATCTTTAGCTTATCCGTTACCACATAATTATTAACTAAGAGATGACCACCTGGGACTACGTGTCTGACGTTTAATACTTTGTCAACTGGATCCACCATTACCTCACTATTCTTACATCAAACCTGTAAAATGTTACTATTTCACAGAATGTGTAGATACAATATTACAGTAATTTTATAATCATATCATCCAATTTAGTATAAATGCCGACAAGCACACTTGGCAAGCCGCATTTAGTAACTCCGTTTTCTTGATAATTTTTGGTAATTTGCCAAAGTAATTATTTTGCATTTTAATGGCAATTATTAATTATAACGACGATGTACATGAACATTATAATATAGAAGACCGTATGCGCCTTACTATATAAATATCACGTTTACTATGTATAAGATAATATCCAAGTTTATCAAGAAAAATAGTTACATCTTTAAAGTAGATAAACTACGCAAAATAAATAAATATCTATAATATATATAATAATCTATTGACCAATCTACTGCCCTGACATCTTACCACTGTTATAAAAATGCTTTACTAATACACATACTGATAACACCTTCGTTTTAATTTAGGATTGTGTTGATCTGACTGAGTGAGAGTCGATCGGAATCAACCTAATTACAGTGAATGGTGACATACAAAAAAACTTAATGCTGCGTGAAGCGTCACAAACTAGATGATAACAGTAACAGCATTATTTAATATAAACGTAGTGCTACTTATAATAAAATAACATGTCAATTGCTAAGTACTATTGCAAGTTGCATTAATGGTAGTTATAATGACATTGTGTGTAGTTAACATCAATCTAAGACATGTACTTAAAAGTAACGCGTAGGTTTTATCAATTAAAACAGAATACTTTTAAGAATTCTCAGGCTGGATTGCACAATGACTAGCTAAACCTGTCCCAATCGACATGAACGATATTGAAATTAATGTGATGTGGGTATGTTTTTGAAATATCTGGGTTGTGAGGAATGATATGAAAGAGAAAGGAGTAAATGAATCCGTGACGTCTGACAGGGGAGAATGAAAGAAGGAAACGTGTGGCGCCGACCCGTAGAATGGAACAAGGGCAGGAAGACGGTGATGATGTTTTGAGTATCTTTATTTAGTGAGTCATTCTGCAAGCAACCTTAAGCATCTATCTCACATTAAAATAACTATAAGACCCAGTCCCCATGATAAAGCTGATGAACTCGAACTCGTATGAACGAATGCCTATGGCTCTTTGTCATAAGAACCTGGCCGTAACAAACAGGGCAATGATTGGTTTCAGAAACATGTAAATAATTTGTAAGCTCCGGGGTTCTTTATGTATAGATTCGGAAGAATGGCTTGGCATAAATACTAGCGTATTTTAAAGAGGTAATATTAAGAAAATCCTTATTTAAACTTTTGTGAAAAGAAACATAAATACCAAATTCTATGAACTGGTTTTATTTAGAAAGGAGGTTGTTTTTTTTTCGACTATACCATTAAATTAATAAACAACTAACAGGAACACTTGGTTGCCTTGGAATTGGATAGAGCACTTTATTAAGAAATAACAAACATTCTAACAAACTATATAAAATGGAAAGAGTGGTATATTTCCGTTATTTGAAAAGCAAGTAGTTAGTCTTGGCGAATTTATTAGAGTTTAATGCAGGTTGTGATCTTATAAAACCATAAAAGGAAGAGTTTCAGTTCGGAGGTTAGTTAAATAGTTGGGATTACACTGATAAAGTCGTCAAATTCTTAAAGGAACACAAGTACAGCATGACGGAAGCTATGGAGAGGTTGCTTTAAAAAAAATAAGCTGCCTTGTGCGAGAGGGAGGCGTCGGGAACGGTGTAACAGCGGTATCTGAGAGGCGATGTCAAGGTCACCGCGAGGTTTAGTAGACCATTCACATGAGGAACTTGCCGATGATGATGCCAAGAATAGCCATGCCCACGGCGGTGATCACCCAGGGCATGAGCGTGATCTGTGCGTTTTTCTCCGGCCCGTACGAGTGAGGGGTGCGCGCAGCGCGACCGTCGCCGCCCGCCGTCTGGCGCAGACGCATCAGCTCCTCCTGCAGCACAATTACTATTTATGTAATTACTGACTTTACCTTCACACACAAACACGTATTGGACTGTGCATTGGATCGCTACTGCATTAAAATAGTAGTTGCACATGGCCGATATAATAATAGCAATGCAATAGGATTAATGCAATTATAACGTAGACGCGTCTGTACATATTTACAAACCGGATCTAAATAAATTACTAGTGGTTCCTTAAAGTAAAAGGGCCTGTTTATTTTATTTTGCTATTTTCGGGTCGGTATCAGTTAGTATGGTAATAAAAAAATATATACGCGACCGTGTCAAATGTTTATTTCGAAGTATCATTAAATTCTTCCGTACAACTCTCTCCGATTTCAAGTTACTTGATCGAATGAGTATTTCAATAAATCATGCAATTTGTGGCAAATTCTGATGTTTTTTTTTTGCGGTATTCCAAGTTCAAATTACTTTGAACTTTTCTAATACTGTCAACATGAGAATAGATGTCTGTTTAATCTTACTATGATCAACTACAAAATATATTTCTACAAGTATCGCTGAGCAAAGTTGTGTCCTACAAGAGGCAGAATGTTCTGCCTCTAGTACCTCACATGACAATTTATAACAATGGTTTTTTATACGCGCTTTGGACGTGGATTTGCGAACTCCAGCCCGTAATACAATACAATGGTTTTTTATAATAAGAAAAGTAAATTTTCTAGAAAAAAGACTATTTCTTCAGTTTTCGTATGGGTCAAAATTTCAAAACACTGGGTATGAATTTCGCAATTGTATTTAGTGCATGTCCAAATAAGGAGTTTGTCTACGCGCGTAAAATAGCTTATCAGGTCGAGTATTAAGGGATTACGAAATAGTAATGTTAGTAAGGAAATCTTCTAAAAAATATATTATAAAGTTAGTAATTTTCGCAAATATCAATGTGGTTTTGGGGGGGCTCAGAATGATGTACTGAATACGTGGTAACCGTTTTCGTGTCAGTGTCCCTTCCATCCTGTTTAAAATGAACGGAGTCTTAGTAACATGGAATCGATTGGACGCTGAGCTCATCAATAATGTCGTAGACTTCTTTGACCTTGGTGAGTCAATCTGTAGGACACTTCAATCAGTAATAATTAATAAACCCAAATTATACCTACAAAATTTGATATCAATCATGAAGTGAAGTTTTTACATCTCTTTAGAGAACGGTTTTGATTTTACACCAAAAAGTTGTTTTTGCTTTACTAATACGAATCAACAGACCAAACAATTGAATGATAGTTACACTTCACTTTGACTATTTATTCGGATTTAGAAATTAAAAACAAGATAAGTCACGCGTAAGGTTAGCAGAGCCAGATATCCAACTCGAATGGATGGTTCAGTAACACACTCAAACTGAAATAACTTATCAATATATTACTTTACTACACACTACATTAGACTGATGTCTCAATTTTTAAAAAATCATTATAGAAGTCATAGAAAATCGCATTGCTGGAGAACTACACAAGCAACAACCTCCCGAGCAATCAGCCTTCCGTCCCGGACTTTCTACCACCGACCACTAGCATACCATCAGATTATAAAAAAATATTTTGAATTTAACATTCTGCTTTACCTTGCATGTGTGGACTACTCGAAAGTAATCTGCAACAAGTAAGTCTCCTTTCAGGCGAGACAATACAAATAAGTTGCAAGACGCACGGTAAACGCCTGGAAGAGCTGCTCAATGAAAGAGCTATTCAATGGCGATTTACCCATCCCCTTAAAAGGCAAGCAAATGGACATGAGAAGTCTCCCTATACTGACATATGGTGCACAGACTTGGTCTTTGACTGACATCCAGAGGTCCAAACTCAAGGTTTGCCAACGAGTGATGGACCCCAGCATACTGAATGTTAAACTAACTGACCGAATAAGAAACACCACACTGCGCTCCAGAACGCAAATTGCCGACGTAGCTTATAAAGCTGCGAGATTAAAATGGGCCTGAGCATGCCGTGTGTGCCGGATTTCGGCACAGCTGTGGGCTCGAATATAGCAAGAGTGGAGCCCTGAGACAGCTAAACGGGGACGCGGCAGACCAAGGAAAAGATGACGGAAAGCCTTCGGTGGCTTCCTCGTGAATTATCGAGAAGAAGCACATCATCAAGAAAAGTGGCAGGAATGGGGGAACGCCTTTGCCTAGGAGTGGGACAGTACGTGCTAACAAAAAAAAACACTTCTCAGAGAACGAATTCAGGGTGCTTTTATTGTCTTGCTGATTTCGAGGTAATAACCATCATTTGAAAAATCACGCATGTGGGCCAATCCCAATCAATGCAGCATGGTAGCAAAACGCTCTAAGGCCTTACACAGATGATGTAGTTTATAAGCAAGAGCAGACACCATGCGGTGTAAATATAAATAGTAGCATGGTAAAAAGCATAGTGAACACATCAATAAGCATGCGTGTTCGATATCTTTTCGTGCTTTAAAGCCGCATCATCTATATAACACCATAGAATTATTACCGTATCATGAATGCCTAGCAAAATTTTGTATTTGGATGAAAAAATAATGCTAAAGTGATATTTAGCTCAGAAGAAACATCGCATTGCAGCAGGGCATAGATTCGCAAAACGCGTACACAACATTGATCCAATTAGTTTATACTTGAATGTATTAGTAACATCAATAATTAATTCAGTATTTTATCATCGGTAAGTGTCGGTGGACACTTATCGTCCCGTTTTTCCCGGTACGAATGTAGAAGCAATGTTCGGTTATTAATTTGACTCGAAGTAAAACCAAAGAGAATCACGCATTAGCGCGAGATTTATTTCCACATATCATGTTTTACACGTGAAATTCCAAGTAGGAACCTTGTACATTATAATCTGTGAGATTATTGTGCTGGATATTCCACATGACTACATCAATGCCTCTTCGTCGTATCATCAAATCAAATAGGTTATATTGGGCAGTTGCTAACATCCGAATGGATCGCTGCAGCAAACGATGTCATTACAATTTAGAGACTTGACAGAATTAGGACGGAGCCTTACAATGTTTATTATCATAGCTTCCATAGGTAAGCCTTCTCTCAATTTTTGTCCTGAATATGAGCGAATATTTCACATGTATGTTATTCAGATCGCCCGGCACTCGTAGCCTTCGTACAACTCGTCAGATTCGCTTTGTGTGCACAACATTGTAGCCGGAATTTTGCCAATCATTTGTCATTTTAAATTTAAAGGAAAATTCATAGTTTTCTACATCGGGCAATATAAGGATATGCTTAAATAGATAATTAATAGGGAAAAAAAACGGAATTCTTGCAGGTTTCATTGTATAAGATAGATGGCCAAACCCAGAACAAAAAACAATTAAAAAAAATAACTCACTTTTAATTGCAGATTTTCATGTCTTAATTTGCTCTCTTCCTCCCTCAAGAGTATAACTTCTAATGTCGCCTTTTGCAAATCAGTTTCCGCGTTCTCAGACTTAGGGAAAGTCAAAGTCTGAAATGACGATAAAAAAAAATGTATATACGACTATTCATATGATATACTTACTTAAACAATAACAAAAAAATATATATAAATAGTACTTTTGCAAAAAAAAGTTATAAACATGCAGTTAAGGGCAATAGTAGAAAATATACATTTTGTGGGTAATGGGATGACAAGGATGTTTTGGAAGTAAACAAGATACGCTAAGCTGATCGACTCCACTAATCTATGATATATTTAGCAATACATTGTTGCAGTGCTAATGCATAAAATATTTTTCCTTCAAACTTAATGTTTTATTGTAATATATTTTTGAATTAAAGTAAAATTTTACCTTACTTTAAAAAAGAAAATTCTTATGAATGCGACGCATACTACTACCTAAGTATAATATATAGACAACACACACAAGGCGAAATGACTGTTTAAATAAAATGTTGGAGATCCCATAACTTTAGAATAAAAATGGAATGGTCGGGTACCGGTTTCACGCCTGAAGTGTGGTCATCATCCTTCCGCTTTGCTTCATTCTGGATAAGACCTTCTACGGCATCCTGTAAGACAATCGAAATAACATGCCAAGCTTGGACTAATATTATCCAATCTGGATACGATATATACATAATCATAATTCACTAACGGTACATTGGTAATGATCGTCTTAATTACTACAGGTAATATGTTATCTAAGCTGAGCGTTAGTCGCAATCTACATGGCTGATAGGCGAAATGGCAAATCAAAATTGAAAAAGCTCACAAACAAAGAAAACGTAAAGTAAATCATACAATCATTTCGTGCGCAGTCTCGTTCTACACAAAGAGGTAGAAGAGAACTCCACAAAACAAAACATCCATTAAGTTGTAAGTACAAAGTTGGTACATTACCTTTGTCGATGATTTAGTTTCATCTGCAACGGCGACACGTTTCTTGGTCACTTCGTTTTGAGCGACGTTGTCACCGGCATCCTAGAAAAAAATCTAAATTAAGTATTGACCTGATATGTATGATTGTTAAGCTAGTTTTCGTGAAAATCGGCAAGCGTAAGGTACGCCCACAGACTAAGTGGGGTGAAGATCTTTACAGGTTGGCTGGAAGCAGCTGGGTGAGAGTTTCCGGAAATTGAGTTAACTGGCATGACAACGGATAGGCCTATGTCAAGGTAGTGGACTGCTAAAGGCGGTTCCAGGACATAAACGCAATTTTTCAACTTACATTCAGATTGGTGCCGCGCGGGGAATCGAACACGCACTTCAGCTTATAATCCATGAGTTGCTCTGGACTGATCTCCTTCCACTGAAATAGTGATGCATAAAGTTGTATTAATACATTTGCAAGAAAACAGTTTTGGGTGGTCTTTGAGTTGATTTTTACTTAAGATTGGATAAAAATAAATAGAGAATTGAAATTGGCAGTTGTTAAAAATAAAACTATTTTAAGACCTGTATGAATATTTCGTATTGCCACAATATTTATTGTCAAGGTACATACCACTTGATCAATGTTAGTCTTTCCCTCCGGAGCGACCACACTCTGCACCATAAACTTATGTTTATGTTTCTCATTGGGGTCTACATACACCGGCTGTGGAGTAACTGAAAACATTCAACACATCATTATTTAGTTACACACAATATGTACGATGCGACATTTCAACAGATAATGCACAAACAATGCTTATGAAGGGTGCTCAAGAAACAGCTAACTCCTTGTGGCAGCATCTTTAAAACAATAATAATACATTCCTCCTACAGCATAATCACTTCATAATGAGGATGACTTATATTGAATATGTTACATTGTATAAATTACACTTACTAGCAATTTCCACTTTGGAGTTCGGTTCCAGCACTCCAGAGTTAGGGCGTACACAATACTTCTTTGGTGCAGTAGTTTTTATCTTGAAGAGTACTGTATCATTTGATGGGTTCGTCAATCGCATGTAGGTTGTGCAGCCCTGCTCGAACAATCCTGAATAATCAACTAAAAGACTCAATGATAATGACTATTTCTTTCAGGGTTGGCACACTAGTAACAGTTATGTACTTGTATTAAGTAGCGTAATGTTACTCTTAGTGCTTACAACATGGCTGAAAACACTAGCTTAGAAAATAATAACTATAATTATACAAGAACACTAGTCTTTTATATTCTGAGTATGTATGTAGGTATATATAAAACATTTGTATGTGTGACTATGGCACTATTTTGCTGCAAAATATACTTCGGTTAAAAACGGATTCGATCATCAAAAGAAAACACGATTTAAACAATGTGGGTAGATGTAAACGTAAGCATAATCAAAGTAAAAAACAAAAGGCACTAGGCTGACCGAAAGACTATAGAAGTATAGTTGTAGTATTCAAGTAGATCTACTACGCATTATGTTAATTGATCATTAAATTGATTACTGCATAACATCATCTGGAGGTACCTCAAAATCACACCTCATCGAAGTATAAGGGGCTCATTGTGCCATACTCAAGGTTGGAGTTGGTCTCGCCTTTCGTAATAATAAACATTCTCAACTGAAGTTTGACGCTAAAAGCTACTTAAAAACAAGCTTAGTAGTATGTCCCACGCCTGAATTCAAAACCCCACTTCCTGAAAGATTCTTTTGCTTCTTTGGGCAATCTATCAAATCCTCTACAATAAATTAAACAATTTCCTAAGCCTATATGCCAAAACTAAATCTAGCTGTATTAAAAGAATAAAAAAGAAATTAAAAACCCTACAATCACTCTTATTTGGCAGCATCCCACACTGCACTCACTCCACTAAAGTCAACCTCACCCACACACTGCACATATAAACTACACACATCTTCTACCACTACACACTTACACAATATATACAATCACTTGCACAAAGTCTCCCATCTCACAACATGATTCAATAATCTCATTAATTATAGATAGGTATTCGCTATTGTTATAAGTTCTCCTTTTGTTATTGTATATTCTTTTTCTCTGACGAGGTCTCTTTATAAAAGTTAATTCTAGCCGTTGAAGTGGTGTGGTGACCGGTAAAGTAGGTGTTTTTTTCAAAAACCTACATCATGCACCAGTCTCTCACAAAAGTGGAATACAGTTCAGGTATTCATTTGTATATAATATAAACTTTAAGACAACCATTTGTAAAGACAGAATAAATTATTAATTTTGTATTATTTAATGAGTTGGGTTACAAGAGAAGAAAAGTGAATGATAATTTGTGTCTAACAAGTTGATGTCCAAAAACCTACAGCTGGCCCATATTTATGCACCTAAATATATGCTTATCGAACAAAGTGTATGTTAGGTGTGTCAAGAAAAGGCATGTTGGGTGATGCTTTTGGTGACAGGTCGTCTTGTTGACCAGATTTTGTTACTGCTATTAGAAGTTTTTCTTTTAGTATAATGGTCCTAGTTTATCATTTGAGACTTCGAGTTACTGCTAAATATCCAACATTGTATGTGTAAGACGGCACGCCCTTTCTGCCTGGAGGTTTTATTTATGCTTAAGTATATTTTTGGTTTATTTTGGTTTTGTGCTAGCTGACATGTGGCATTTCCATTAGAACCTAAAAACACTGAGAAATAGGTACCAAGAGATGGGATGCCCATATGTTGGTACTTACTGTTGTTAGGGACTTGAGCGTGATTGTCCAAGCCAAAATTACCAAACAAAAGAAAAGTTCTTTGTGCAGAGGCCTAAAAAACTGCTGTTTTTAGTGAAATCGATTTTTATCTTTATTACCTAAAAACACCTACCCAGAAAAAAATAACTACACTTTTAAGACCACTATACTTATAATCGAGTGCAATTAGGCAATAAGGTGGAATGAAGTTTATAGTGGTCGGATTTTCATAGGGCTTTTTTATTGAGTTCCTAGAGGTGTGGAGAAGAAAAATAAAAAAAAAACGTCGCCGCTCGCGACTTTCTTTTTTTTTTAAATTTTTTTTTGAATATTTTTTTTTTAATTTACGAATTACTTGAAATTCGCCGAATTTATATTGTAATGTAATAGTGGGACCTGTGTGCATCCATTAAACGCCAATTTGGTCTGTTTATTTGTTCAATGTTCATATTTCAAGTTTTTTTTTTGAAAATATCCTATTTTAATCAATTATTTCGAAGTTACCGAATTTAAGACTGAGATTTCTTTTTAAATTGGTAACAGATACATTTTTACAGATAAATGGAAAATAAAATATTCAAGAAAACCATATTCATGTGTTTATTGACTTAAATTCATTCGCAAAAATCAGAAAATCGTTTTTGAAGGTTTTTTTTTCGAAATTTTTCTATGTGACTTAATGTGCAAATTATTATAAATTACAGGTCTTTCTATTATGCCTTAATATAAATTAGCGAATTTGAAGTTATTCATCAAAGAAAAAAAATATAACAAAGGAAATTAAAAAAAAAAGCTTGCGAGCGGTGAATTTTTTTTTTAACTTTCTTCTCTGCACCTCTATGATAGGGATTCTCTTTATGTAGGGTAGATTAGGGAAGGTAGGTAGGAAGTTTATGTAGCGCAGAGTAGTAAAAAAATATAAGTAGGTAGCACAGCTTACTTTTACCAACCTTTAGCACTAAATTAAAAAGAACAAGAAAATAAAGTTTTTGAAAATTTGATGTTCCAATTCTTTTTTCCCAGTTTCAGTTCGTGTACAGACGTCAGCACATCAAGTTACCCGAAACTGTCAAATTATTCCCAATCAACTTTGAACCTAATGCTATAACGATAAAGTTGAAAATCTAATAAAGAATTTTTACAGATTGTAGTAGTTCGTCCGTATGTGTGCAAACTTTTTCACCGCGGGTAACACCGCGGGCGCAGCTAGTTTGACATAGAAGTAGGAAATACAATAAAAATGCGATACTTTCGCAAGTATCGCATTTTTATGGTATTTCCTATTTTTGTGAGTCTCATGGAGGACCGAGGAATCCTAGTCATAAATCCAATACACTAACAGTCACTACCCTCGTAGTATCAAAGTCTCGCTTGCGACAAATCGACAAGTTATACGAATCTCGACATAAAATTTGCAAGTTTTTTAATAAAAAAGATACCCCTGGCCCACGGGGATTCACGTTGAAATCGAATGCTGACGCAATCCGCACGTGTTAAAAGGGCACGTGGAGCCAGATGGAGGGTGGGTCTACTTCTGCTGAAAGTGACGCAACTGTCAATGATCGCGCTTCAGTGGACATTGAGGAACAGGGCGATCCAATGAGACTGGATCGACAGCCAGCCACTTAATTCATGGTGATATACAATGTGGATTTGGAACAACGACATTAAATTAAAACGGGCACAGTACTAGTCCATCTAAACAATTTAAAACACGATAATTAGTAGTTAATGGACAATTAAAAAATTGCAATTTTCAAACAAAATAAATAGCAGAATCAACTGCATAAAATGCAAACACGCTTTGTCTACGAAAAGTCACTGACCGGTTGTTCGGCGTGGTGCGGGGCTCACCGGGCAGCGGCGTGCGCGCGGTGCGGGGCTTAGTTGAACGTAGGGCATAAAGTCACTAAATTGCGCTTTTGTAATTAAAAGATCACTGATTGAATAATGAATCACATAATATCACATCACAATCAGAATTTACACCATCAAACGTTCGTGTGTCACCATATGTATCCCGTATATATGCAATGGTAAAGCCGCATTTTGGTTACATTCTCCTTACGTAAGTACCACGTCGGTGTACTCGCAAGCTGGGTACCTTATTAGAGGCATAATTAAACTACAAAACTTTCAAACCTCACCTAAATCACGAACCTAGCTACCTATTAAATGCCTTATTAACTAACTAATATTACACTAACACTTAACAATAAGTCAAATTAATCTATGCACTAATCCAACAATCATAAAACGTCTTTAATCACAATAACAACTAAAACATTTCATAAAATCACGACAAAGCGCGCGCGGCTCGTTTCGTGATAAAAAAAATTAGGCGGGTGTCTCCTCAAAGGGCCTATGCTTCTTGACCTTACAATGTTTACCTATCATTACGGACTCAGATCTACATCATGTTGTAAAATAAGAAAATGAAAAATCCTGAATGAAATTTCCTGTGGCTAAAGTATTCATTTTTTGTATACGGGTAAAGAATATGACACTCTTTACGTGGTTTGAAGGAATGTCGTACGTCCTGCTCCACTTTGTATATCACAAACTTTTTCAAAATTTTGAAGGAAAAGAATATAAGATATCATATATACAAATATTAACCGAAAACAATTTAATGAATCGTTTATGTTCTGCACTGTGTCGTAGGCTTTATTTAACACGCAACAACTATTAAATTGCACCCTACCCTCATCGCCCAAAACTGTTGTGATGTTTCTTGTGTGTAACCTCTTCTTCTGATTTGTTTATTTTGTAATGGTATTTTCAAGATATATATTTGGTTTTGTTTTATATACGCTTACTGGCAGATAACATTGTTCTAAAAATATTTATGTTTTTTTCTGTAAGTGAATATGTAATTCTTTTGAGAAATAGAAAAATCCCAGCAGTATAAACGTTACAGGATCATTATGGATCTTTTGTTACCGACGGCCAGCAAGAGTACGAAGTCCGTTTTAAGTTTTTCAAGCTGTGGTTAGGCCATTAACTCAGGAATGGTGTTTGAGGCTCTTTCACCAAAGACAGACCTTGCTGACTTGACGGATAAAGATTATTTTAAGATAGAACGTTCATGTGTGTCTGTAACTAGTAAAACATAAACAGTATATCTAAACTCCCTAAGCATTTACCCACGGCTTGGTCCGCTTAAAACTCGGACATTAACCCTTCGGTACATGATACCCTAGGACCTACTCCACAATAAAGTTTCCTAAACTGGGTCATGGTCTACTTGTATACCAAATTTCATTGAAATCAGACAGACATAGTTATACTTTCGCATTTATAATATTAGTCACAGATAATACACCACAGTCTACCCTTCGCAATATTTAGGTGTGTGTTTGGCTGTTGTCTTAATACAATAGACACATTAGTGTGTTCAAAGTAATAAAGAATGTTCATAAAAGACTGCCAATCAAAAAGATAACTAAAGCTTTTAGCATTTTAAAAGGGTTAACAATATTCTCCAGAGACAAACATCATGCCTAATGTAGCTATAAACTCGAGTCTTTAGCTTGTCCAGCCGTCAATGAAGCTCTTGTTGGCAACAATAATGAGTGATGTGAAAAGGTTACTGTTTAGATATGTATAGTATTCATGAATTGACGTTATTCATCTGAAGTATTACTGTTTTCGACATGTGGACACTCATTCTAACAAGTATGTTGAAATTAGAAAACTATAAAGGCAAATCTAGTTCATATTATAATAATCATACGAGTTTTTCTATGAACTAGTATTTTTGCTTACAAATCACCTACACATGTTTTGAAACTATGCCAAAACTCAATTTTATGTTTGTCCCCAGAATAACGTTGAAATGAATGCTTAATAACAACTTGTTAATGCATAAATACAACAAGATACTAATGAAGATGTTGTGTTAATATTAACCATTGACACAAACTATTTATACAAAAAAATAAAATTGAAGTGTCTGTTTGTTTTTTCAAAATAACAGCTTTTTACTGAATGCATAATACTTATAACTATTTTTTTAAATATTCTGTCTGTCTGTTTGTTCTGGCTCATCTCCAAAAAGGCTGGATCGATTTTGACGGAACTTTTCCGGCAGATAGATGATGTTATAAGGAGTAACTTAGGATACTTTCTTTAAAAAAAAGGATCAGGGTTCCATTAAACCCTGGAAATTGTTAACAAAATCCGATTCAAATAGGGAAGTAATATTTTTATTATAAATTCATGTGGATGATGGTCATGAGCAACAGCTAGTTAATAAATAAACTGAATTATTTATGGTCTATTTACAAAATTGATAATGTTGGTATTTTAATTTATAATCTAAAACATAATATTTGTATTCCAAGCATGTAATTTAACTACCATCATATAAAAACAAAAGTCTTAATTTAAGATATGCATCAGAAAGACTACCATGTAGTTTAATTTTTCGCAGCTCTAATGATGGATGCATCAATGGTCAGCTTAAAGTTGCAATTGTCATTCCCCAAGTAAATCACTTGACAATTTCAGTAAGTGCGGTATACATATTGGTTGTCTGACTACATATACATCATTGTTTGTTTATTTTGGTAATTTTTTAAGTGTTTAGTTGCATGATTGGTTTTTGTTAATCAATCGAAATTCCTAACATGTAATCCAATGAAATGTGTCTTGATCAGACTTTCAAAACAAATGGTCAAATTAGTCCCTACGCGGGGTCTTATTTATTGGCCATTTATTCTGAAAGTAAGTCTACTGTTTTAAAATCTTTAGGGGCTTCCACCAATAAGAATAATCAACATGGGCAAATATCAACTCAACAAAGACATAATTTATAAGAAACAATTTATTATTCCAATACTATATGTATGGGCCATCTTCACTGAGGATGATGGCACTGATAAAAGCAATTCCAACATTTTGAACAATGGTACCCTCTATTACATGAGAAAAGATCATTATTAAGAATGAGTAGATATTTAGCATTTATGAACAACAAGTAATGATTCATCCTTGTTACTCATAGTAAACTAGTGTTTGTATAGTTTCATCCAAAAATCACTTCGACTTATCTAATTATGTGTCCCTATAATGTTCAGTATCTATTGTCACATACTTGTAATCTAAATATTGTTTTATGAGCAAAATGTTATTGTTGTTTAATACAAACCATGTAACCAATGAAATACACGAACACCATGCAGATTATTGCTATATATTCAACATCACTGCTCACACACAATGTGACAGTCAACATAGGTAGGTAGCTGCACATACGACATGTAATATAATGTACCTACTTTTATCACCAATTCATATATAATTATACGTAGTTTCCAAAATCATTATTTTTAAGTTACGTGAATGGAACCTTACAGCTGGTCGGTACAGTTGGGTTTCTCTACGATTCAATGGAATCCATGACCATTTTCGAGAATCTCGTTTTTTCCGGATGATCATTTCAGCAATACAACTTAATGCCATTCATTAATAGTATAATAAGCGATTCGTAGCAAATAATAAGGAAAATGTAAAAAACCGCACCCTGACAAAACGCCGATATCTGGAAATAGAAACTCCATTTGTCAGCAGCTAGCTCGCGACCTATGTATGCTACCCAAGTTTCAATGCGGCGGTTTAGATCTTGTGCAAAATAAAGAGATAGAGTACTCACCTTTAAATTTTAATTCGTTTTGGGGCTCTATAGTTAACACCTGGTTAGGCATTTTGTTTTATTATAGGTTTAGTATCTCGTTGGCAAAATTTGCAGATCACGAAAAAATGACCGTTCCGCGATGTCGGCCAAAGCGAACGAACGATGAATGACGAATTCGACATGCGCTTTGCGCATGCGTTCTCTTTCTTTTTTCTTGGCGTCTATTCTTAAATTCGCTCTGAAATGACCAAATCTTTATCAAATCTATTCATACTCAAAAAACAAAAATCTACTGGTGCATAAAAATTAATCATCGTTTGAATGTGAAATATCTTTTTAATTAGAACATATTGTCCATAAAAGTATTATTTTGTTGGAACAGCACTTTATAGAATAACCTCCTTTATGGATTTATAGATATTTGGACGTACACTGTGGATGTAGCTATTGCCATACCCACTTGATCATTTGCTACGCAAATCTGCGCGCGCATGAATCTATTATAAGGGAAAAACTTATGAATCTTTAGATTTTTAACAATTTAATGGGTCACTTAAAATATTACATGCGTCTAGTAGCATACAAAGCTACGATGTATGAATAAATTAGTAGGCGGGCCCAGCACCAATGGATCATGATCATCAAACCAACACGTTCTCAATCTGCATTTTTTTCTTTGAAGAACTACCTATATTAGAGGATTATGGAACGTAAAGTTAGATGGATTACAGATGAAACGTTTTCTTTGATTAAAAAAATAATAGTTAGGCTCATGATAATATGGCACACAAATTCTACTCTTGTTCTGGTTGATGCAGTATTTTATTGCTTTACACACTGCCTGGTTTCTGATGTAATTATGGTAGGACAAAGGATGCAAATCATTTTTTGAATCTTTATGTGAGCTAAGGCTAAAATTATATTATGAAATATTATTTCATTCGTTTCGAGAAAGTCGCGGGTTGCTCACCCAGATTGTATTCAGTCAGTCAGCTTGTAAAATGAATAAGATAAAGCAGGGCAAGGCAAATAAAATAAAAAATGTTTATTTACAAAAAAGACCAAGACTTTTGAGGTTTAGTACATATTAGTTCCATGCATTTGGCTATGAACGTGGATCTTTTTCTAGTTTTGACTGACTACGAAACCAACCAAGTTATCTGTGCAGGCGGGAAAACACGGAACTAAAATAAATGTATTAAGTTTGACATATCGATGCATGTTTTCTTGACAACCGGCTCCACCTTAAACTGCACATTTAAAGTAGTCAAACTGTAAGAAAAGATGCCAGACACATTGTCATTTAAAATGACAAATGATACTGTTGGTTGACAGACGACAGCCAAAATGAAAATCTAGGTAGTGTACTGCGTTTCTATTGGTTTGAATTCCTGACCATTATTCCTTATTAGTCGATTATAACTTTATAAAAACATTCGAATATGCACGTGCTAGGAAGTGCCGGGAAAATCTAATACTGATTGATTTTTACAAAGTGACACCTTCAGTTAATTATTCACCTTTTTCTCTTTTTTCACAGTTAGTAGGTTTGACGTCTTGTGGTTGATTGAAATGTCAATGATTTTTATTTATTTCAAATTATTTGCTATTTCTATTCGTTTCATTGAAAATGTGCAGCAATAAGATTCAGGAGATTCATTTGAAAAACGAATGTGCCTAAGCCTGAATAAATGTGCCATTATTTGGTTGGAAACATATTGTTCAATACAATGAAATTTAAACATTTGTAATGCTTGCATAACAAGTTCGTGATGCCCGGCTATTGCGGTTAGCCACTTTTTTAAATATGAATTGTTTATATATACATTTTTCTCTGAATACGTGTTTAAAATTAAATGTGAACACTAAAATTAAACTATTGTTGAGTAATATTCATAAAGATCATTATAAAGTTATCAATCAGAAATGCGGCTTTAGGTCGAGTTCCTATAGTTATTTTCGTACAACAGAAGCTGATCATGTGCTCAAAGATGGTATTACAGATTTACCTTCACCACAAGAAGTAAGTTTATTGATTTTTTATAGCAAAATGCAGAAGTCATGGTAGGAGAGCCCAGAGGGTTTTTGAGCAAAGATATTCAGCATGAAAACTTGATAGCTGAGTATGTAGCGCATGATAAGAGGATGCTAAAATTGTACTATTTTACCAATTGAAATATAAAATTATTGAAACAGAATGGGTCTGCCTGCTTCCAAAAGGGCTTGTTTTGTGCTTTTCAGTCAGGTTTTTTATTTTTTACATATACTTTTTTTATTTCCAGTTTTTCAGTTTAATAATATGAAAGATTTCACAGATAATGTAACTTCTTGATTTTTTCACTTTTGTTTGATTTGTTATTTGGAACAATCAACTTTAAATTATTATAAATCCTAAATGGGCATTTGAAATTAAAAATGATACGAGAAACTTAAGGATGATTTTCAAATACCTATTCAATGATGATTTCAAATACCCCACAAAACATAATATATAGTCCAAGATCCCAGGGCCTGTAGACCTTACTTATTTTTTTCATAAACCAAATGTATGGGATTAAGTAGTGTTAGTATGTATTTTAAGTGTATGCATACCTGCCAGCTTGGGGTGACAGCCAATTAATCGCTATAATCTGTGTTCTCTAAGCCAAGTGCTTTAAAAAATTGTTATTTTCGACATGCCATGTTGTCCGAGGCGTTGTGAGCACTTTTTGATTTGACATCCATAGACATCCATGGCAGTCAATAGGTTAATAGGTACCTGCTGCTAAAGGTATTTAGAATATAGTTAAAAATTAATAATCAATATTGCTAGACACTTTCCGTGGGCAGTAGCTTTTACCAGACGCATAAAGCTCTCAAAAAAATGATGGAACTTTACTTATAATCTCAGTCTTCATTTTTATACATGATGTTCAGGGAACTATTTCAAGACTGAGATTATTAAGTAGGGTTACATTATTTTTTTGGGTGCTTTAAAGCATGTGGTAAAAGCTACCGCCGATGGAAAGTATCTGGCAGATTTGATTATTAATTTTTAACTAAAACATTAAAACATATGTAAAAATCATCACTGAAACTTTAAGAAATGTGAATACTATTTTTACTTACCTTTAGCAGCGGGTATCTGTTAATTACATACACTCAAAGTACATACTAACACTACTCAATCCCATATACTTGGTTTCTGAGAAAATAAGCAAGGTCTGGCGGTCCTGGGACCTTGTTCTCACAGTTTGTCGACCTTAATTTTTTTGTTTTTCTCAAAAATAATATGGCGTCTGGTGGTCGCCATACGACTTTTGATTACTGTCAGGAATTTAGTGACACTCGCAATATTAAGAAAATTCAATTGATGTAAGATTCATCAAAATTGGCCCACATGTTGGTCTCTAGAGTGCCACAAAGGAACAAACATACATAATATATAGGCTGATAATCCAGTACCCACAGTTGGGTAAAAAACCTCTGGGCTCCCCTACCATCAAAGTATGAAATTAATGGCTTAACACTAACACGAATTTTTTTCATTTCAATTCTCATCTTTTAACATTCAAAAAAAAAAAAAAAAGGTCAACAATAGCATCATTCTGCAATTATAAGACCACACTTTCTCAACTATTTGTTTTGTTGTTATTAGCACATAGCCAATTGGTATATCCTGAAGTAGTTTATTTTTCATTTGGATACTGTTTATTTTATGTAAGTTGGGGGACTGATTTAATATTTTTTATTGGCTTCTAGGTCACTGTCATTCTACAGAAAAATGAATTCAATAAAGAGTTCACACAAGGTTCTGTCAAGTCATATGACTCCAACCAGCTTGCTTCAAACAACCCTATTGAAGATACCAGATTGGAAGCTGTCTGCACAATGTCTCCAGGTAGCTAAGAAAAGGATTTTTAAAATAAAAAAACTTCACTTGTTGAGTTTTTTTTTGTAAAGGTCATAGAATTTTATCTAAAATTCATATTGTAGAGTCTAGTAGACTGTTTGGATATGAAAAGCTAGAAAATTGTACATTTTAGCCGTACCTAATCATTGAGTGACAAACTTAATTTACACATAGATACTGGCATCCACTCCAATATACTTATATTTATTGATTTTATACAATATTTACAATTTTCGAATATTTAATACAATTTTTTTTTGATGAATTTTATGCAAACATGTACTTTCACTACAAAGGGCAAAAAGGCTTGGCAAAAGAGCTATTGGGTTTTAATAGCTTTTCCATTACATAGGAATTTATTTATGGCAGCCCGAGTTTGGAACAGGTTTGTGCACTATAATAACTCGCGTGTACTTGTTAATTTTTTGTTGAAAATGGCCGCCGTGCCCGAAATTCAGTCGGGAGAATATTGACTATTGTTATGATTTAAATTTTTCTTTACGAGTCTGTGACATTTTTTTCAGGGCTGCTGATGGGTATATTCGATGGGCATGGTGGGCCTCAGTGCGCGCAGGTGTTGTCAAAACGACTGTTCAACTATATAGCAGCTGCTCTCCTTCCAACTGATGTCCTCAAGATATTCCGAGAGCGTGGACTGCCACCGGAAAAATTGATTGAAACATTTAACGACAAGGTATTTGATTGTTTTAGTAGTACTGTAATATTCCAGTAGTGCTAACATTATTTCTTTATATGCTTTGATTTTTTATGTTTAATTTAATTAGAAGCAACTGTGCGATTGTTTTTGATATCATTAAATACATGCTGCGAAATCTATTATTGATCACCTAGAGACTAATTTGTCTATTCATTTGCAATTTACTTAGCTATGATATCTTTTAGAAGTATGATTCTATGCTGCTTTTTGTCAAACAATTAAATGACATGTATAAAATATATGGATTTCAGATGCAAATCGTACAAAATTTAAGAGATAAATACCGTAGTAGTTTCAACCTATATGTAGCTGAGCTTGCTAAAGAAACTGACGAAAGAATAGTTGAGAAGTCATTGGAGAAGGCTATATTAAGATTGGATAGCGATTTATCAAACGAGGTTCTTGAGAGTTACAAAGAGCATGGTAAAGTAAGTCAAAATAGCCTGGCGGTTGCACTGTCTGGGGCAGTCGCATGTGTGGCGCATATCGACGGGCCACACCTGTACGTGGCTAACGTCGGCGACTGCAATGCGGTGTTGGGTACTATGACGGACGAGAATGAATGGATAGCCAAAAAAATTACCAAAGAGCACAACGCCGAAAACTTCGATGAACTAAAAAGAATTTGGAATGAGCATCCTGACAGTGAAAGAAAAACGGTGATAAGAAGGGACAGGCTGCTAGGCGAATTGGCACCTCTTCGTAGTATAGGAGACTACAGATATAAGTGGCCTGCTACGCTTCTGAAAACCCTAGCCGCACCTTTTTATGGAGCTAAGGCTGTACCTGCTAATTATTACACTCCTCCATATTTAACAGCTATGCCGGATATCTTCTACCATCGACTAACACCTAAAGATAGTTTTTTAATAATAGCTTCGGATGGTCTCTGGGATATGATGACACCATTGCAAGCAGTAAAATTAGTTGGTGAGCATATGAAGGGAAAAATTTTCTTTAATCCGCTAAGTTTACCGAAAAAGAATATACAACTAGGAGCCATCGATGAGCTTTTGGCTCATAGGAAAGAAAGTTTGAAGAGTAAGCCTAAAGATAAGAATGCTGCGACTCATCTGATCAGACACGCGCTCGGCGGCACGGAGTACGGCGTGGACCACTCGCGGCTGGCGCGCCTGCTGACCCTGGCGCCCGAAGTCAGCCGCACGTTCCGCGACGACATGACCGTCACTATCGCCTACTTCGATCCTGAGTTCCTTAGACAGTGTCCATCATAAACTTATAAATCCAAATCATGTGCCTTCCTATTTTGGTTATATTTTATCGAGACGCTTCGGTACCGTGACTGTTTTTGTCCCTCGGAACGACTGTACAATAGAATGTCAATTTGGAGTTTTTAAATATAGCGGTAGCGATGCTACCTGTTATGTCAGCACTGCCTTAAGTGCCTTTATTTTACGCTGTCGTGGCGTCTCGGTGACACGTTAACCTCATTGTAATGTTTTTGCCTATTAAATTTAAAGTAATGTTATTTTAGTATTTAAACGTATTTGTGTGCGTACTCAATCATCAATATTTTTATTGTATATCGCTATTATTGCTGGCGCCCATTGGAATTAAGTATTTTATTGAAGTTCTGCTTAGCAATAATTCGTAATTGAATTAGTCATAGTAAATACAATTGGTGCATTTATTCTAAATGCTGTTTTGTGAAGTTTGACATTACAACTATGAAACGATTGGTCGTAATCGTCGATTAGACCCGCAATTGTTAATGTAATTGAAGCTTTAACTGGAAAGATTCCATTAATGATCATGTTAATTAGGTATTTAGGTTCTAAAATAATGGAAGAAACATCTCATAATTATTTTTTGACAATTTGACAGAGAACAGGTGCATTTAAATATAATTACGGGTTACATCGAAAATGTCACAAATTATTGTAATTGTATTTGAACCAAAAATATGTAACTTCTGTAATTCTGTATATGCATTGTTAAAATCATGTTAAGAAATACTCACTGCGTGTATAAATAAATAATAATAATATAGCAATATCGGTTAATAGGATCCTAAGCAGTTATCTAAAATTAACTAACTGTAGTTAAACATTTCTATTGAATTGACGCGAA
This sequence comes from Noctua janthe, assembly GCA_910589295.1. Lineage (NCBI taxonomy): Eukaryota > Metazoa > Arthropoda > Insecta > Lepidoptera > Noctuidae > Noctua > Noctua janthe. The sequence continues at coordinate 14,754,373 of OU342552.1, forward strand.
TGCTCTATACATGATTTCTAAAATATTAATAATATGCAAAATTATATATAATTATATTAATATCCGAGATACCAAATTTTCTCCGTCACTTCGTGTCTCGGAAAGCATGTTAAGCCATTTATCCCGGCTGTCATTAGTAGATCTTTGACAGTCGTTACAGGTAGTCAGTGGTAATCATGTAAAGTCCTGGTAATTAGCTGCATCCGTTTCGAGTTTAGACTGGAAGTCGACCGCAACATTGTTGGGAAAAAGATAGGCAGATGATGCAGCGATATTTTGACATACAAAAATTAATGTCTTCTTCCTTCCTTCCTTGTCAAATAAATAAGACTTACAAATCCCACGATCAATATTTTTGGACAGTAAGTAGCTTTTGAAATGTAGTTACGACAAAAATGTTTGTTGTGTGTCGAAGTACCTAATAGTGATAATTATGGGAACTAAAATATACATAAGACCCAATGTATGGTTAGTGTTATAAAAGCGAATTCATTCAGCAATAAAATTATTGCATTCATTTAATTTTGTTTTGTGATGATATTTAGATCCACATTTTTGTTTCTGTTAGGTTTTAAGAATGTTGAGTTCATTCAAATGCTGGATAATTATTTTTTATTAAATTGTGTTATATTTATTAGAGAATTTTACAATCGGACAAAACTCACATTTAGATGCTAGTTTGACGCCTATGTTTATTGTTAGTCATTTAAATGCTAAATTGTATTATTGAACGTTGTTATATTTATAATGATGATTATTAGTTTGAAAATAAAGATTTACTCAAGATTTTTTGTTTGATTTACTATGTACATAGATCTATGGTTCGGGCGCAGCAGTGATGGCTAACGGTGCTGAAAAGTTCTGTTCTGGGGTTGTGACCGTACCACTGGCGTAGCTAGATAATAGGTCTTGGTCCGAAGAGGAAATTGGACATCACTCATGTCCCGGGCGTGTTTCGTTCATTGATTTTGTTGTAAAGTGGCCTGTTTTCAGCTATATTTGTATCCTACTTTGGATCTGTACAAACACTTCTGGCAATGAGGCAACTTTCTATACATATGGGGTGGAAGGGACACCGACGCGAAAACGGTTACCACGTATTCAGTACATTATTCTGAGCCCTCCACGTAGCAATTTTTCAACGGTTATTTAAAAAAAATCCATACATTTTGACCGTGTAACCATTGCACTTTTGAAGGAACACCGTATATTGTCTTCAAGAAGCAGTCTTCCATAATATTTATTTTATCCTCTCACTCTATTTTGGGTGAACGCAGAAAACACATAGACACACAGTTAAGGGTTTAAGAACGGAGCTTCTCAAAGATTTTATACATTTTTTCACTCATCAATCAGTTCGTTACGATTTATCACCTACCAAAGAAGGCATGTAAGAATGCTCTCGTAGAATGGCTCCACAACATAGATTATAAATCAAGTGAGGAATTATTAGCTCATCCTAAATCATCTGTACTGCCACCTCCACACATATCATGCATTTTTCAAAATTTCGTTGCGACTCTTCTGTTCTCGACGTTGTTACTGCGATTTGCGGTTGCAGCCGTTTTCGAAAGAGTACCTTAAGGCCGGAGCAGAAAATGCGTGCGCATCGCGTATCCTTTGCGCGCACGCACACGACACCTGCACGCCTTTAGTTTGCTCTGGCCTTTAATCGATATTTAAAACTGTCGCATATAGGTCTCTGCAGTCAGCGGATTTGGCATTGAATATTATCTGGAAAGTAATTTTTAAAACTGCACGTTTGGGAGGTTAATATGATCAGTTGAAAAAAATAATGGGAAGTTATTTTATTTTTGAAAGTTGGTAATTAATTTTGTTTATTGTCCGCTTATTTCATCCTACAATATCACTACAAAAAATGCGTAAGCAGTCTAATAAATAAATGGCCAATAAAATTTTGAAATGGGTAGTGAAATATATGTTCGGCGATAATAGAGCGAGTGAAGCGGACTTGGGACTGAGCGGATTAAGACGTGTTGTTAGGTTTCTTTAACCATAAAGTTCGGTACGGGCCCCTTTGGGGGTCTGACACTCAAACCTCCGCTGGATTGGTACCGGCCCCCGAAGGGGTCTAGCGTTTGTCATACGTCATCCTTATTATTTATGTAAATATTTAATATTCTGATTATCAAATACAATGAGTGTACGTTAATTAAGAGAGTTGGATAAAAAGTTCATATGTCTTCGCCATTAAAACTTCTGTATTTAGCGCGCAAGTTTCTTAATTTACCCTTTAAAAATCCAAGTGCATAATATACGGTCATCGCCATTTTGACGTCAGTGCTGGCCGAGGCTAAAAATCATAAAAATTGTGGTTTTCGGATATCCAAGCTCCACTATATTGTCAACATAGTGGAGCTTATATATATTGTGGATATTCGTCACATAATTTAATAATGTATTAAATTATGTGACGAATTAATCCATAGTTCAATTTAAATAAACAGTGGTAATGATGAATTTTGATAACTTAAGTCGAAGTTTCGCGCCAATCGTGCGTGTTTACATTTTTATTTTTCACATTACACTACACAAACGCGTATAGATTCGATAACAAATATGACAAATTTCATTCCAAATATTATAAACAACATGAGAATGCCCAGATCTTAGCGTAATTTACTAATACGGGACCAATAATTCGTAATATTCATTACGACTCCTCAAATTTGTATTCGAAATTGACGACCATTTTTTTTTTTTAAATTATTGTGATGTGTGGAAGCGATTGTTCCAATCGATTCGTTTTTTGGAAAATTCGATAATCGAGAAATTAAATTATGGAATTGAAAAAATCGATAGATGGAAATTAAAATAATTTTGATTTAAGCGTAAAATAGAATAAATAAATACAATAATATTTTTTTAAGCTTTATTTTGGTAATTTTAATAGTTTTTCGTAAACTGTAGGTACTAAAACCGACACAACAAACAGCACAGACTGATCTATGGCTAAATTCGCACCGTTTTTTTTTTCCACATCAAAATTTAAATTAAGAATGCATTCGCTGTTCAAATAATTTTAATTGAACAGCGAATGCATGATAGAAATCATCTTAATTTTATAAATTAAGATGATTTCTATCATGACCTCATCCTGCAGTCAAAATGGTCCTCTCACGAGGGAACTCCTCAACGTTAAATAGCACGGATCCAAAAATCTGAAGACGCGTTCATATTTGATGGATAAACATTATTTTTATCATGACCTCATCCCGCAGAGAGAATCGTCTTTTCATGAGGACACTCATCAACTGTGCATAGCATAATCTAATGATGCGGTTTCAGAAATGTACAGAATACAACAAAACTAAAAATTCGAAAATAAGATTATTATTTTTTTATTGTTTGGTCGGTTGAATATAAAAAGCCCAGGATCTTGGAAGGCTTAATAAAAATTTATTTGGTTCGCAAGATGAATTTAGTATGGTAAAGTTATTATGTTAGGTTAGATTCGTTATTGTGGTATTCATCATTTACAAATACTTATTTTATCAGCCTCTTCTTTCTCTCTGCGGGTCAAAGGCCTCCCTATGGCATTCCAATTTTCTTTATCTTTTGCCTTCTCCGACTAATACCTTTAATAGTCAATATTTTTTGATACTTAATAAGCTTGGTTTAGTAGCAACCAAACTATTTTTAAGAAAACTCTATTAATGCGAGTCTCTCTTAACTCTTGTCCTGAGGTTTCTGTCGCATAGCTATTCACGGCTTAACTCAAGTGACATGGCCCACGGCCTATGATGGATAACCTGAACTTTGCAGTTGTAAGAAGAGTTTTTAGTGTTGACAGTCAACCGCTTTCGAAAAATAAACTAATGTTTCTTCAGGATACGTCTTATGAATTGCCGATTGCGAAATAAAAGACATTAAATTTGTCGGTCGCTGTCACCGAGGCAGGTCCAAGAAACGCGTGCCTGACGATTGGGACTCATTCTTGGTTGATTGGCCAGAGAAGCCAAATCACCAGCAGAGTTGGAAAGGATTGGAGGAGGTCTGTGCTTAGCAGTGGGAAAGAATAGGCGAAACAAAAAAAAAAATTGTCCTAATCTAACACATAACCGACAAAACGCTACCAATCGATACACAATTTTAGGAATAAATATAATTTATCTTTGGCGGATCAAACAATTTTTTTTTACTATGCCTACTATGATTCTTTATCCAACCATCTTATATTACAAACAAAATTCGCAATAAATGATAATAGTAAATTAAAATACTTAAGTATAAATGTGAAACAAGCGCATTCCTAATTTAAATTTTGAAACAAAAAAAAACGCAACCGTGCGTACTTATCCTACCTACAATTGAAAATCAATCCATTTCCAGATTTTTTATTTGCTTGAATTGTGAAACTTAATTTCATGCCAAATCTCACGCTGCTTGTTCAACGGAAAGTTAGGAGACCATCTATAAGTTTTTAAAAGAAAGGTAATCATCAGAATGTTTACTTAGAAGCAAGTTTTTTTTTCGATTACACATTTCAGTGTTTCTTATCATTTATAAATCTCCTCCTTCCTCTTGAAGTCAACCAAAAGCATCGAATAATTACTGAATGAAATTATTTAAACCCTGCAGATAGAAATACTTGAATTATTTTTTTGACGGTCTTTTGTTTTGCTAAGTTTTAACTGCCGAACTTGTTTAATAAATATGCATTTTAGAATTTTCAACTTACCAAAACTACAATATCCAACTGCCGCTTTAAATCAGTGCCTTATTATTTTAGCACGTTAAGTATTTTTTTGAGTTAAAGAAAGATGCAACAACTTTTGAGGCGCGAGGCCCTTCGAACCACGACGCCATCGGGAATGTTCCATGTCATAACATAACATCACGCCTGTAATCCCTGTAGGGTTAGGCAGATGTATACCTAACAGCACACCCACATTTCGCCAGTTATGTTTAAGTCCCTGCACAGGGGGCGAGCCTATTGTCGTCAACCGGGCACAAATCCAAACTCCGTGGCTGCTGCTGAGAAATTTCTGATGGAAAAACCCAGTAACAATTTGCCCGACTCTGAAATCGATCCCAGGACCTCGTGCTCAGCAGTCGCGATTGTGATCACTGGACCAACGAGGCAGTCCAAGTCCACTATGCGTATTATAGCGTTGCTTCGCCCATGAACTGGTAGTTTCAACCAGTTGAGTATGGGGTTGAAATAATGAGACGTATACGTTCATTGCCCCAGTCATAGAGTGCCATGGGGTCTACAAGGCACTTGACTACCCTAGTAACTAAATTTGGTACTTTAACGAGTCCTGAGAACGTTTTAGAACGTGCTGATTAGTGTTCATGATTAGTACTATAATGGTGTTGTAAACGTTTACAGAACCCCAAAAAGGCCCTAGTTTTATCACTGATTTATTCTGTAAACATTACACAAAGGCTCTCATGGTGATAAATCAGCTCTATAGTTGAAAAGTAGAAGTGTCGAGAAACGCTTTTTAGTACTAAAATAGCTGTCTGCAATGTTTATGTCACAAATTTGCACTATAAAAACAACCAAAACATGTTAATAGTGCTATTTTGCACCGTAATAAACGATTCCAGTGATCTTTTTTATCAAACTTCGTGAGTGTTCCCCAAGAAAACAAAATATATCAGTAAGTTATGCTTTATATCATTTGCCATTATTGCTTAATGTAACGTATAATAAAAAGAACATGCTACATTGATGGACTGTAACTCTGCTATGACTTGCCATTGCGAAAAAAATTGTATCGATATAATCATTACGCTGATTTCAAATTTGACAACGCGCCCTTGTAATTTTCGAGTTTAAATTGAAATTGAAATTAATATAATAACGACTTGTGCCGAATATGGCTGCTATAGTACACATTGGCTCCAGCCGTGCTGCTAATGTGCTATCATGGCAGTAAATAGCAGCCATATTTTCACCGATAACGAATTAGGGTTCCGTTGTCCAAATATAAAATAGTGTAGTCAGAATAAATTTCTTGGTATGGAGTAGCATTAAATGCACACTGGGGCATATTTTGGGATATGGTACCTAGAAAACGAAAGTAGGTATAATTTTTTAAATCTTAAGATAAAAATTGTTTTTTTGAAAATTCCACACGGAAACCAAGAGATTATTTATGACCATAGTAAAAGGTGTATAATTCTCACTCCGCTGCCGCGGCAAATTGCCGCTCAGCGGACAGACCTCCGGCGTGATCTCATGGCGACATGGAGAGAGCGACTGTCGCAACCCCGTGCAAGGCACGCCACCATAGTGGCGATAAGACCCCTCTTTGAGGAGTGGCTAGAGAGGCGCCACGGCGCCCTCACCTACCGCCTGACGCAGGTCCTCACCGGACACGGTTGTTTCGGGAGTGTGTTTCCACTGCGAGGATCGTCCGGGGGACACGGTGGAGCACACTGTAGAGGTCTGCCCCGCTTGGGCGGAGCACCGCCGTGTCCTCGTAGCGGCGATTGGCGGCGGCGATCTCTCGCGTCCGGCCCTGGTTCAAGCCATGGTCCGGAGCGAGAGGGAATGGGAAGGCGTCACCACCTTCTGCGAAGCAGACATGCTAGTGAAGGAGGTGGCGGGACGTGAGAGGGAAAGAACCTCACGTCCCAGCCGCCGCGGGAGACGCCCTGGGCGTCGGGGGTCACGTGTTGGCTCCCGGCCACCGTAGGCGCGGGCCTGTGGACGGCGAGTTATGGGTCAGCCCGCCGTCCGGCCGTCTCTTGACGACAGGCCGTGTCGACGGCGTGTTCGTGTTCCACGTGCGCCTCAAAGAGATGTCAGCAAACAAGTAGGGGTCCGCATGGGCCGATGCCTGCCAGGGCTGCGGGACTGTTCGAAAGAGATACCGTAGCCCTGGAACACAAAGGGCAAAGAAGGAACATGGATGGGTTTTAGTCAGTACAAGTCTGACACTCCCTTCCGCTGCGCCCAGAGTGGGGGGTCATTTGATGACTTCCAATCCGAAAAAAAAAAGAAAAAATTAGTAAAATTCTCAGTTTTAACATACAGTTTGTGTTACTTTCTAGATTAGAATTAGAACAGAAAATACGCAGCTTTAGCTATTTTCCAGTTTATCGTCCAATTCAGTCACGAAATCACCACGAATGTGTAGTGTGTGTTTAGTCTAAAAAACAATAGTTTCATTAAAAAAACAATGTTCCTGTGTGCTTGTAATGCAAGCTCACAGCTTATTTTGATTAAACTAAAAGTTACTACTATGTCATCGCATGCAGGCATGCCCAATCGCCCATCAGCAGCGAAAAAAGTCGGTTCTTTGATAGGTAGAATATTCCTCTCACTCTCATTTTCTTCATCCTTATTACTGGCTTGAGAAAAAGGAACTTTATTGCTACAGCCCTGTTGTGGTACAAAACTAATATTTTGTGCAGAACCATGTGCTTTAATTTCAGTGACAGTCGACAGTGTGCAACCATTTATTAAATACTAGTGATATAATTGATACTGAAAAGCTAGTATGGATCTAATTAGTCCATTAATTATTAATTTTAGTGCTTTTATGTCATGTTATGTCACGTTTTAGTACACGAACTCACTTGTAGAGCTATTTAGAATTTCAATTGTTTAGCAACTGCACCAAGAGTCGTTATGGTACTATTTAGTACTATAGAAGAGTTTGCATGACTTTAACAGAACTAGCCCCATAGTAATGTTGAGGGATCTTTTATGAAGCTAAAAGGTTATATAATGGTTGTGAAATATACTTTTATAGTGCAGATTGATCCTGTAATAGTGTTTTCGTTACTGCTACAATACTAGTACTGTAAAAGTTACTTTTGACACATTATTAGTGCAAAATAGATACATAAAAGTGACAATAAGGTCTTCTATAGTACTAAATAGTACCATAATCGCTTTTTTCATATCTATTACAGTGCAACACTTTAAAGATTCTTTTGTATGGTCCTGTAAGCGTTCTAAGAGCTAAATTATAAAACTTAAATGCTCTTTAATCCTATAGAACGAAAACGCTCTGTTAAAAACCTTTACAGTACAAGCAGTTACAATAGTTACCATTGTAGGCCTACTATATCACTCTTTGGTGATAAAACGCCTTGGTTATAGAAGATTTTGTTACTTGGGTCGTTAACGGTTGTTGCTATTTCATAATCAGCGTATAACGCACTCACTGCGGAAAACAAAGGCCTCCTCTTTTAAAGGCAGTGGGTCTATAATGTAATAAGGCATGCACCTATTCGTTGTACAAATACGGTTAGTTTTCAAAACGGTTGTGCTGCGGAATCCGTGCGGTCCCACTGCTTATTTGGCTCACTTTCTTCTTAGTTTTATGTGTTATGTTTAATCTTAAACCTCGTCGACAGACACTCTGGGCCGGTACTATTGGTGCGTGCTTGGCTGGCCTTCTGGCCCGGTGACATGTACCTACCATTAATATATTACGTATGTCAACACGCGGGCCCCCAACCAAATACCTCGGGACCTCATGCACCGCCCGCTAGGGCCGTAGTTAGAGTTGAATTTAAGGTAGGGCAGCGGTGAGGCCTACCTCACTGCTCCTACCGGAAGTAGTCCCGGATCTACGATTTTTCAGAACCGGGCTGAAACTTAAAACACTGGCGCCCCCTTTTTTCAAAGGTTTGAGATTCAGATAAATAATTTCAAAATACTCACAAAACAAATGTACTTTAGTAATTTGCACTGCTTATTACCTACATCCCCGTGGATTCATAATATACTTTTCCCTACGAACTTTGAGACCACGTCCTATCGTCCATCATCCTCAAAGTAGTTGTGGCGTTACTTTCTAGTCATAGGGCTCTAGTCAAAGAGGAAATTGGGCACCTGCATCCATATCGCCCCGACGTACTTACGGTAACGGTTCAAGTACTGAAATCAATAGGGTTATTATTCTCTTCGGTCAATATTTGTCGCTAAGTGCTGTCGGTTCTCGTGGTCGTATGCTACCACGTAGGTTATAATATAGCGAATTGAAAATCGTAAGGTGAGAAAGTTTAGCACAGGATAGATTTCCTTAGACATACCTTCCCTTGTACATGATTAGGAGCCACCTTGTTGGCTCGGAAATATGACTTTTTGTGCCGATGCTAGGGGCAGGCTTATGTCTTACATAAGTCCTATACCCCCAGAATGACGCTCATCATCATCCTTACCAACCTATTCATCTTGTGATGCTGTGATTTTGATGAGACATGTTTGTGTACCGTGTGTGGTGATGATCCCCATACACGAAATATGTTCTTTTGTTGTTGGTTAGTTTAGTAAGTCTCTTTAGTGGCCTGGCAATGCCTACTTAAAATATTGCGCCAATGCTCAGCAATGTAAGTAGTATGTATGTAGTATTTTGTGTGTACATAAATAAATAAATAAATAATGTTTCTAAGTGTGGTTCGGTTCTCTGGCAACTTGGTATTGGAAGAATCTACCTATCAATTGATATATACTCGTACATTTTTGATCTTAACTAGTATTTTGTCAGCTATTGTTGTTCGTGTAAACGCAAATAGGGTAGGTAACCACATTGTTGTGGAAATAGTGCCAGACAACCATTTTCTGCATACAACTTTCTTTAGAAGAGGCCCCGACAATCGTTGTTACGTGGCAGCCGCACGGGTCGACCTACCTTCCACAACCGTACCGTCTCGTAACCGTCCAGCCCGAACTCGTCCGTACCTTTAAGGTTAAGCAACGCTTACCGAGGTTGGTCCGTGGATAGGTGACTGTTAATTACATAACGAGACCTCTCGGTGCCTCGGAAAACACGTTAAACCGATGGTCCCGGTTTGTATTTGGAGATCTTTGACAGTCATTATGGGTGACTAATCTGAAGCCGTTCGACATGCGACAGTCCAAGGGGTATCGCGTTACCCAGTAACTTGCTGGTGCACATCAGATAGGCAGTACCTACCTCTATGTTAAATATTGGTATTCTCTGGAGTCGGTTTGACTGGAAGCCGACCCGACGAACGACAAACTAATGAATGATTTTCTGCTGCACCTCTAAAATTTTGCAATGCAGTTAGGTACATTTTGCAGCAAAAGTATTGCCTATTTTGGAGCGCCTTAAAAGGCACTTTATTAGTAACTACCATCTTAACTTGACCCTACCTACCTAACAATTGAAGATGACATTTAGTTCGATACATTAGGTACAATCATCTATCTAGAGTAGGAACATAGTCAAAATCATCAAAACCACACTGAACGGCTCGAAACTATTCTTTCCATGAACTATATGTAGAAACATGGACCTGTCATTTGCAAAAGCAACAATCAATACCTATATTTTTGGCCACAGAGATAGAGGTCATTCATATATTATTGTGAAATGAACTATGTCAGGGTATGTTTCCTTGAGGAACTCTGTGAGTCATAAAAAGATTGCCACTTATCCAATCATCAACATATCCACTGGAATCTTTTGCTAATGAAGACAATGAACTATGAAGAGTTCGCGTTGTAAATCCCTATTCTTTCAAGATAATCTACATAGTACCTACCTACCTAGGTAATCTGAGTACTGAGGAGACCGAGTCGAATGCCTTGGCCAAATCGAGAAGAATGGACAAAACTTTGTTTTGTTTATCTATATTATGGATGTTTAGTACTTTCAGGACTATGTCATTGTGTTCAAATCAAGTATGTAGGTTAATAGCGGAAAATATATCAGTAAGTTGTTGGGGTTTTATTTGTTAAAATAAAAAATAACTCCAATTTCAATTCGTTTATTATTAATCATCATTATTATTAAAAGTGAATATTATCATAATATCTATGAAAGTAGGCGAATAATAAATTACTATTTACATAGAAAGAGAATAAGTAGGTATAATCAGATATAAATAGGTATGATTACAAATCGGTTGATGGCGACTCTACTGCTAAATTTCAGTTTACAAAACTTTTTGCTAATTCGTTATTCGTAGAATAGGTACCTACATGATTAACGTTACGTAGGTACAGGTTAGTTAGACATTAGGCACACTTTGCATTTAGCGTTATGGTTCAATATCGCATCAACGGCCCAGCAAAACGTACTTACTTCAAATATTGCTGCAATACTCAGCAATAAGTTCGGTGTGATCTGATGTACCTAGATTAGATTAAGGTTCATCGAATTCTGCGTTAACGTGACGCGAATGTCGCATGAACGCGACGTCAACCAAATTCAATTGTGAAGGCAAAGGCACCTATTTCCTCATTATAAATTCAGTCAGCTCGTCGCCATTTTGCTATAACATGGAAATAATGACAAGCTTGCTATGTTTAGTTTAGTTTACATTTATAAATATACAGTTGACAAAATAAACGCGTGTAACACATTGAATCGTGTTTACAAGTACCTATATTTATAATATTGTAGGTATATTCATGAACAATTTTAACAAGTACCAGAAAATATATTTATGTAGGTACGTCTGATGAATTTCTCATTAAATACGAAAAAATGATTACATTTTCAACGTGGATCCTCTTTTAATACGATATAAACAATAGACGGGATCTTTGGGTACAACAGTCTGTACCTAAGCTCCTCTGTGATAGAATACTGATCTAAAATGCCTAGGTACTTTTATTTAATTACTTCTCTCTTTAGCCAGGCACAAGAAATTCCAATTAGGCGCCTTCGTTAAAAACATAAATTATAGATTAATAAGTACCTAGGTCCTAATGATTAGGATGGCAACAATACAACAATTTATTGTTGTTATATTTATATAAAACAAAAATAATAAAACAAGTCTATATGTATAGTTACCACTGTTAAACCCACGATGGTTTATGTGGTATGTTTATGTTTTGTAAAATAGTTGTAACAGTGTTTATTGAACAATAAAGGTAAAAAAATGCATCGAATCAACTGTGAAGTAAAGTGTAATACTTAGTTCAAAGATTTGTTAAACATTTCTAATTAAATGACATTTCATCCGTGCTCAATCTAAATGTTATTAGGATTAGTCTGACACGACACAGAATGACACTCTGTGATGTATCATGCTCTTCTTTGATAATTCACTCACTTTCACGTTGTTAATATGTGATTAATCTACAAAGTAGTTCTTAGAGCTAGGTCTTCTTGTTAGTTCATGCAGGCATACCTAGTTCCATTTAGTTCAAGCAAGGCGTATACCTACCTGTTCCCCAAAAAGTACAGAAGATTGAAGTTCTCAAGCAGTAAAACAGTTATAAATGCATTTGGAGCAGAAAATAGCTACTGAAAAATACTATGTCTATATAATTTATTATTTCTTAGTAATGTACTTATGATTATTTAATATGAATATTTAAATTTCAGCGTACCTTTAAGATAAGATCAGATTTTATAGCCATAAGTAACCAAGAGTTTAGACCTATAACTCAGTCGTAGGGGAATTTGCAAATGGATTTTTAATTACCCGTACCTACTGTTAGGAGAGTTATAAGGAGTATTCTCCATTGAAGAAATCATTATCATACTGTCCGTCATTGTCTTGCTACCAGCTGTGATATTAATCAAAAAGATAGCCATAAATAGAAAAGAAATGAAGAAATCAACAATTTCAAACAGTAGAGAGTTAATACAAGAGTAAGATCTCTTACAACGAGAAAACAGTAAAGCAATTATACAATTTCAATTTGGAGACAAAGTTGAAGTGGCAAAAAGAAAACTAAATAGGAATTAAAGTAAGTAGGTATGTAATAGAGTAACAAGCACTGTAGGTATAAGATACATTTTCAACAGTCCAACATGAGATCCGCTACTTAACCTATACGAAATGCACAGCCCGCGACAAAGTCATTACACTAGTTCGTTTGAAAAACGCATCTTAACGTCTACAAACACTGTTGAAAGACACAAATTGACACGTGATCCAAAACTACCAATACAAACCTTACCTAATGTTTCAGAACTCCAAACGGACGACGCCATCGCAATAAATAGCTGAAAGGTTACGAAACGTGAAAGTTCACACCTTAATATAGAATCCATTACATGTATCATAAGAAGTTTAGTTTACTTTATAAGCAAAAGATAACAATTAAGTTCGTATAAAGCTGTAGGGAAGTTTCTTACATGATAGTAGACTTAACAACTACATTATGTTGAGAATCGCTAAACGGAAATATCCAAAAGTCCTCCAAAAAATATTTATAATTATGTGAAAGAGGATGGAGAGAGAGAGAGATGTAGGTAGCCCTGTCTTAGGGAGAAGTTTGTATAGATATAGATAGAAACTATATATTTGGCAATGATTATACAAGTAAAGATTATTAGTGCTCTTCAAGAAAAGTGCTTAAAGTGCCGCCGAGATGACTCGGACCGGCTGAAACGTTCCAATCGTGCTTTAATATTTCAAAGTTAAAATGTTTTACACCAACTACGTCATCTACTACTGATCTAACACATGGGTAATTTGTCATAAACATAGACACAATGAATTTAATAGATTTATATGTCCTCATGATAAAACTCGCCGAAAGAATTGCGCTGTAATAACGCATTGCGCTCGTCTCAACAATCATCATTTTTAACGTTACTTACACTATTTTTTAATATTTTTATTACAATTTTGACAATTTCTATAATGAAGAACAATCATTGCACGACGACTCTTCTTCACGATCTAAATTATCTTTTTTACCCTAACGAATTGTTTTTTCCACTTTTCTACGTATTTAAAATAAATCAACGCCTAATTCTTAAGTTATAATTTAACTTACGAATTTCATAAGTTCAAAAATGTGTAGGTGTCTCGTCTTCAACGCAGTTTCCAAAAATTGTAGACGAGCGTTATTTAATATTGGATAAAAAACGGCACAGTTCGTTTTTGGGTATGGCTTTGCCACATCTGCACACCAATTTTATGAGAGTATTTCATATTATAAATATGGGGCAGTAAAAACCCAAAACGCCTGTACGCTAAAATTTTTATATTGTCTTAAAATGCAAATTTAACGTTAATGGGGCGCAACACTTAAAAAACTAACAATTTATCAACAACAACAGTAAAGTGTTAACGTGATGTTCTGACAAAACGCATTATAATACCATAGTTGTTAGCGTAATGCCAGCAGGGTGCGCTTTGCGACCCCGTGAGTGCGTGTCTGTCTGTCGACACTTTTATGAATTTCTCATTGTAAGTTTTGTTGATGACGTTAAGATTAGGCGATAGTTTAACAAATGGTTTATAATCGCTGCTTTATGAAATGGGTGCCTAGTGCACTGACGACTTTATAGCCGTCTGCGTTATCTCCGGTCATTCTCTCGCACGGATTAAACTTTGTTATGAGCGAGCAGAGCTCAGTCTAACAAGTTTTATTATTTATGAATGGCTTTTTATCGAAAATTCTTTAATATTGTTGCATTAATGGGGTGGGAGTTTAATGATAATCAGCATCTAGTACCTACATAAGAAAGAGCGTTGTTAAATTTGTCAACACGAAGCGAATGGCGAGGACACGTTTAATTTACGTTAATACTGAATGGGTATAACAATTTTCAAGTCAGTATTTGTATGGATTACACCAATGCCAGTAATAATAATTGCAATATGTAAACAACCTTAAATTAATTTATTCGTAAATGTGAATTGCAGGTCGTTAGCATTTTCTTCGCAGGCCTGTCTTGGGTGTTAAACGTTTAGGTTCCAAGATTTTCTATCAGAAAACGTCAGGACGGTTGGCACATTGTCCCCGTGGAACCCCATAATGCGTCACATCGAGACAATTCGTACATTTCCTACTCATCTATATCACAAATACTTGCGGAAGACACAAACTTGCTGCAGGTACCGCGACGAGACCCATTCATTAAGTGATTTGTTTTTCAATTCTTTTAATCAATTTATTTTTTAGGAGAAAATCTTAGTTTTTATGCAGTATTTAAATTTTACGTAAATCAAACATATCGAAAATGATGAACTTATTCGCAATTTTTTTTTTAAATTACACGTTGTAAGTTACTTTTTTCGACCGAATTATTATTGTGGATAATTATATTGATTAAATACACGAAGCCTAGCTCCTGGCCTTCATATTGGCAAATAT
This sequence comes from Noctua janthe, assembly GCA_910589295.1. NCBI lineage: Eukaryota > Metazoa > Arthropoda > Insecta > Lepidoptera > Noctuidae > Noctua > Noctua janthe. The sequence continues at coordinate 14,769,401 of OU342552.1, forward strand.
TAGGTATTAAAAAAAACTTGATTCATATTCATCCGTCGCCTACGTTACAACATATTAACAACGCTTCAAATTCCATCAATTAATTAAGTATTGAGAACTAATAGATCAATTGTTTAATCTGATCTAGGTGTTGTGACAAATAATTTTATAATAAGTAGTAAGTAACCACTTATTGATGACAATTGAAACAATACACAGCGAAAAATTCAGTTACTCAGTTCATCAAAGGACTAAATCGAATAAAATCATCTCTAGACCTAAATGAAGACAACACGTACAATAAATGAATACACAAACTCAAGCAGCTGAATGATATTAGCTTTCTACGTAAATGTGAAGTCCGGCGAGAGGATGACCGTCGATTAATCGCCTCCAAGTGAGAGAGCCTGAACAATGCGTGGGTCTGCCTTGCTGCCCTCGCGGAACTCCTCGAGGGTCAGGCGGTCATCGTGGTTCTTGTCCATCTGATCGAAGATCTTGTCGACGCGTTTCTGAGGGGTGTTGTCATCCTCAGGCTGAGGGGTCTGGCCCTGGAGGCAGAACAGAGGTTGACATTGAGAAAATAATACAGTAGAGGCAAAAGAATTATGTGGATAACATCTGATGAAATTATGAATTTAAGAAGTATTGGAATGGGCCTGCAAAAGTGTTAGAATTGCTAATGTCTTGATTTTAATAATACAGCACTCACCAATGGTAAATCTTTGTGATTAGTTATGGGCACACCCAACCATGTACCATTTCAAAAGCTTCATCAGGGTTTACAAATAAATTCTAAAGAGAGCTAATAAAACCCAATCGTTGCCTCTACATTATGGAACGTGCCACTCCACTGCGGTATTGCATATTAAACACTGGCTGTGGCAATAATTTAATCAATAGCAGATTCAGCCATGAGAATAAAAAAATAGGAGTAGTCAAAACGTACAACTACGTATCGAAAGGAAGGCATTTAGGTCCCGTCAACAAAAATTTATTGTAAGCTTGACAAAATTACAGCAGCAAACATTTCTTAATTAAAAGGTTTATTCTGTTTTTGCCATTTACTAAATCTCTTCAAATTAAGACTGTTCCGATATTAGCTCGTATAAAACTTTTCTATCACATAAAATGAAGAAGGAAATGGATATTTACTGATGTGTCTCCGTTGCTAATCGAAAGCGAATCAATCAAGATAATATCTTTATTGTGATGACATTAAGGAGGCATTTTTGACGAAAATTCAAATTCTACGCGGTAATGTTTTCGATCTGTTGAAAAGTAATGAATGAAGAACGACAGAGGACGACAGTCTCAATAAGGAAGCTAAGGAAAACAAAAGCAAAGTAAATAAGGTTATTAAGTTGATGAAGGGTCATTTATACGTACCACCATCTGATAGATAGCGTCGACTATGTTGTACATTTCATCCCTTGTGATGTAGCCGTCGTTGTCAACGTCGTAAAGGCGGAAGGCCCCTGAAATTTATAACACCAATTAACCTGAATAAATTTTCACTATATAGGATACTTTAGTTGAGGGATATCATTAATTATTGGGAATCTGCAAGTTCAGCTAACTGGATATTTGGAGCGAATGCTTTATGTTGATCGTGTAGGTGTAATATTGAATTTTAAACATAGTGTTTGGATGTCAATTAGTCAGGAATTTAAGGAAGTTAAAGGTAGAAACAGTAGCACATCATAACATCATGCATAACATGTATGCATGCCTATAATGTTCCCACTGCTGGGACACACGGCCTCATCTTTATCTGAGGGAATGGGTTATAATGCACCACGCGGGCCCAGTGCGAGTTGGTATCACATGTCTTCGAATTTTTGGTTCTAGGACAAGCAGGTGACGATGTGTTCCATCACCGTTTTGAGAGCAGTGGTGATGAAATAAATTACACAAAGTAATGCGGCTGCCTGGGTTCGAAACCACGACTTACTGTTGGTAAGTCGGGGCCGCCACTGCTGTTTGTCAGTAGCCTACATACAAATTCTATTTAAATATATCTATATAATATAATAATACGTACAGTGCAACTTTTCATCAAGGTTTCCCCGCGACGTCACCGACAAGGCTCGAATGAATTCTTCAAACTCAATCGAGCCGTCCTGAAAAGAAACGACAATCAATTAGATTCCACGATTGGCTCTGTACGGCGTTATAGTGCAATAATGACGAAGATATTCCATTTAATCTGAATATTTTTAGCATATAAAGAAACCATGTATTCATTAGAAATCAGTGGTCTATCCATGACGACAGAAGAAATGATGGATAAGGACTGGTGATTAATCATATTTTACGTAGTGTTGGTGATTTCCACATTAAACGAAGCTTCAACGAATCTCTTCGAGTGAGATCTCTTTGGAACTGTCAAACAGACATATCGTCTTATGAATATTAAATATTGTTGTCGTCAGTTACCCAATACTTATTAATTAAGGGCCGTATATTCTAATCTGCAGCGTGTGGAAAGTGGGTCGTCGTTATTTTTCTTGCAGTCTAGATTTCTCTCGGGCTTGTTTACCGTCAAGATGCTCTCATACCATATTACTCTTACATTACATCTACTTGTGATGCGATGGTCAGTACTTTTTAAACATTTTCATGAATTTTTATTATTATTACAACGCGCCTGTATTCTAAGGGTTGGCAAAGCCGTTATAAGTAATGAATTAGTTGTAATAAGTTGTCGTTGACCGGGAAAACCAACTTTGTCCAACCTGGGGATCGAACCTAGGATTAAATCTAAATTCAGAGCACTGGCCCCAAGATACTCATCAAAGTAAACTTTTGATTTCGTTCCCAAATTAGAATTAGTCATGCAACAGAAAAATGGAAAAATATTTGTATTAGATAAGGACACATAAAGATGTAATTCCTCTTACATTGTTCTCGTCGAAAACACGAAACACCAATGATGCGAATTTGCTTGGGTCGCCTTGCGGAAAGAACTGTTTGTAGATCTTAATGAACCCCTGGAAATATAAAATGAAGACGTTAATATAACTACTTTTGGATTTATTATATAGCTTTACATTTATATGAATGAATAAGAGATCAGAATCAGTTTCTAGATTAGCTTTTGAAGGAACGTACGGAATCCACTTTCTAGGTATAATTAGAAAAAGTAGAATATCGATATTAGTTTTCATGAAATGCGCATATGATACAGGGGAATATAGTTTTGAGCATGAATTGGTTAGGAATAGGACGAGGAGAAGACCATGAAGTAATGGATGGACCGTGTGAAAGATGATTTTTCAAGGAAGGGGCCGACCCTGGAATTTACGGCTAATGGTGATGTGGGGATGGAAGACAGTGAAGATAGTGAGAAGACAGTGTGGGCTAGAAATAAATTGGAGAATAACAATAATGAATGTTAAAAAAGGTGGATGAATGATAATGTAGGCGAAGAGATCTTTGTACAACTTTTGTGAACCGTACCTGTTCGGTCAGGAGCCCGTTTGGACAGTCCTTAAGAAATCCTTTGTGCCTAAAAAATAAACAAATCATTAATAATCTTATTAGGGCTTAAAGAAACAAGAACACCTGCATGTTTCACTTAAGCCTCAGCATACGTACCAGAGCCGGATCTCTTTTTCCGTAACTGAAACAAGCAAAGAACAAAGAATTAATTAAATTTATCGAGAAAGGTGTAACGAAAATGTATGACGAACGTGAATTAAGTAGGACTGTTCTGTTGAGAAAATGATACTGTCTAAAACTTTGGACATCGAGTGTTCATTGTTAACATTGCCGCAATAGCCTAGCCGGCAGGTACATCCCGTTTGGTAATTTTCCCAACTAAACAAAAGACGTGCAAAATAAGTGAAAAAAGTGACCTTTCGCAACTATTTAAATTTTCATACATTGAGTCCCGTTTCGTTAACCATGATTACCCGACTGCCAAAGAGAGGTTATGTTTTTCGCGCCAAGGATCTTGTTTCTTTGTTTGTTTCTTTATAAATTTATTTATTACCTCGTATGTTCCAAATGGCTGGATGGATTTCGACGATTACGGTATCATTAGATTTGTCTCAAAAACCCAAGTGTCCTTAGATAGGTGTATTAAAAAACAAAACAAAATGGTGGATTTTTGGCGCTAAATTGTAAGTCGTTAATATTATATCAAAATAAAGGAAATTAAAAAGAGATTACAAATATATATATCAGGGTGTAACAGAAAGGGTATAAGTCATACGAAAGGATATGCTGCAGACCATCAAACTGAACACCTTTCTCTTTGGGTCAACAAAGGTTTGTTACGAGAGAACTAAATTTAGAATTTGAAAAAAAAAGTACAAAATCATGAAGAATATGGTGGGTAGCCCGTGGTGTCTGGAGTATGCCGTAGGCATGGTCAGTATCTGCTTAGCCTTTTGTCAACTGTGTTGGGGTCGGCTTACAATCTAACCGGATGGTGCTGATGAGGTGAATACCAGGAGGTATTTTACATGGAGCGACTACCTATCTGACCTTCATAACCCACTTACTGGTTACTTAACTTAGTTTTTCGAGATATAGGTAACATTTAACTTACAAAGATCAATTTTTTAAAACCTATTTTCGCATCCATATTTTTTGCCTGTCTAAACGCGAGCGTGCTGCCACGCAAAACAGAAATCCATCCATCCAGCAAATTGTAATGAAATGTTTCGCAAAATAACAGCCCACGCTGTAACGAATTTATGGATCGGGCGGGTCTAAAACGGGAGCTACATGCATAGCGCTTCAAGTACATAACATCACACCTGTAATCCCCTAAGGGCTAAGCAGAGGTGGATCCTATTTAATAACACCTGTAAAAGGGGCCAGCCTTTTGCCATCAACAGGGCACTAATTTAAACTTAGGGTGGCTTAATGCTTAATGCTTTGAGTTTTGAGTTTGAGTAGCAAACTCAAACTCAAAACTCAAAGCATTTTTGTATTAAGGACGAAAAATGCTACCAGAAAGTCTATGTAACTTATGTAACACTAAGTTACATACGTTACTTACTTAGTTTCAGTTTTTCTGATCAATTTTCATGAAAATACCACCTATTGCTTTTTTCGTTTTTATAATAGAAGGAAAGGATCGTCTGAGTTTTCTATTCACGGTAAGATTATGCTTAAATTAATCAAAATTTTTGATTATATTTATAATTGAGTCGCCTCCCCGTAAGCCTGAGATTAGGACAGAGAAAAAAGGCGGCGAGTGTTGTTTAGCCAAGAAATCCTAGTTATTACCGTAAATGACATAATAGGAATAAGATTCGGCGTACACTGTAGCGAAAAGAATTGCCACGAATATTATAAACACGTCTAAGCCGTAAGTACGGTCCACACAGTAACAATAAAATGTTACAATTCCGCGAAATGGTACAGTGTTGCAAGTAATGTAATATTACATAATATCTGCAAGCTCTTTAAGGAAACGACTTCCTTAATACCATCATAGTTTGTTTATTTTCTTAGATTAGATTATAAACTTCTATTAATAAATAAATGGCTACTTTCGAAGGTCGTGAAATTTTATGTTTTGATTAAAAAATCGGCACGATTGTGCTAGTTTACATAATTACGTGGTAGGCCTATTCTCCTAAATTTTCCACCGCTCAGGGCTTCTATCGTCGTCATTCCGTGTGAAACTGTCGTATTATCGGTCGATTTTAACTATTTATGGATCGTGGTAACATGGGTGAATTTAAACTTTGGATTATACCATTTTAAAGGTGAGATTATGAGAAAGCGGATAGCGGATAATCTCATGGGAATACATACATCATTGGTGAATGGTTGACTGGTGTGAGGTTTAAATGAATAAATGGATTATTTATCGGATTATTACAACCGGGCCGATTCCAATTGACTCATGATATTTCAAAGAATGAATAATAAACAAAGGCATCTTGGACACAATAAGACGCGATGTCATTCATAGATTATTCATTTCATAGATTATTTTCGTATTCACAGGAGTATAATAATGAAACAAAGAATGTTATCTTATGTTCATCATCATCATCTTCCTGCCCTTGTCCCATCTTTTGGTCACAAGGTAAATTTTTCTTAAGTTAAATTCCGCCATCATTGACACATACACCGCCGCCTTAATGACTCCGGAAATGTGATCGAATCGAAATTCATGATTTATACAAAATTAACAAACCTAAGACACATTTTATCAAAGGGAAAGTGTTTATAAATATTGCCTCTGAGTCAATAATCCCATCATTTGGTGTGTGTATGGGAAAACGAAGATGTCATTCGTGCTGGTTAGTCCCTTTAGTCAAATTTAAAAGAAGTAGTTTTCAAAAATAGTGCCAGTGAAGTTTTAGCTGTAGTGTTGTGCATCAGATGTGATCTAACAAGTTGTGTTATTTTTCTAGGTTTTAACAGTGGCTGGCCACTTGGCATTAGCAGACGCAGGTTATCAGTACAATGCTCCAAGTGCGTCCTTCGGTCTGCCTGGTAATCAACCTGCAAACTTTCGACCGGGACATAGTCCACAGCAGCACATCGCACTACCGAATGAGCAAGATAGACCGTTGACGCATTCGATATCATACAAGGATTATGTTTATTTAAAACAAGATGATATTTACGACATCAACGGAAATCATGGAAATGTATACCACGGCAGTAACAGTGGATTTGCAGCACCATCCAACATACCATTTATTGCTAGTAAAACATCGAGCAATGGATACGTGAATGCAGGTTACTCTCAAAGCTACGCACCGGCACCGACTGCGAATTTGAACAATAACTACGCGGAGAACTATCCATCAATTAATAATAATTTCAACAGCGGCCATATTAAAAGCTTTATACCAACTACCAGTGGCTACATAAACAGTGGTTATTCACCGTCTGGTTCTAATTCAAACGTGGGTTACGCGCAGAATGCAATAACATTCACCGGTGGTCTGAGCACTGGATATGCTCATACGTCATCAGCATCTACTGTTGATTTAAATACCGGTTACACGCATACTTCAGCACCAGCCGTCAATAATTATTTTAACGGGGGTAATGTCCAGACTGTTGCACCTTCCACCAATTTAAATAGTGGTTACTCATATGCACCAGCACCAACCAAAAATACGGGCGTGAGCCACAGTTACGCTAATGCGGCCATACAATCTACTAGTTCTAACCAAAATACAGGTTACTCGCAGACTTTAACACCATTAGGTAGTGCAAGTTTGATAAATGGTTATTTAACATCATCTGCTAGTAGTACTCTGAATACTGGTTATTCACAATCTTTAGCACCATCCGGAATCGCTAGTTTTAGTAGTAGTTATGCTCAATCTATACCTTTTCCTACTAGTGCAAATCTTATTAATAGCTATTCCCAGCCTATATCAACATCTGGTTTGAACCAGGGTTATTCCCAGGCATCAGTCTCATCCACCAGTGGTGATCTGAATAATGGTTACTCACAAACCCTAGTCCCATATTCAAGTGCATCTAATACAAGTAATGGTTACGCCCAAACATCACCTTCATCAGCTAGTGGTAATTCGAATAATGGCCATTCATATACATTAGTCCCGTATTCAAGCACGTCTAGTATAAGAAATAGTTACGCCCAAACTTCTGCTGGTACGGGCAGTAATTTAAATTCTGAGTACTCTCAAACTTTCCCGCCATCCGCTGGTAGTAGTTCAAGTAATGCAGGTTATTCCGGAACTTCCATCCCGTCATCGGTCGGCGGTATCAACAATTATAATACAGGCTTCTCCCATTCCCTATCGTCTGGCACCGCTAGTACAAGTAATGGGTTTGCTAAGAATGTTATAATATCCGGTGGTTCCACTCTGAACACAGGGTATACGCAGTCAGCTACTTCCAACTTGAATACTGGACCCCCACAAAGTGGGAGTTTCAACAGCGGTTTTAGCCTGACAGGTATACCACAGACTAGCGCACACTTAAATACTATCTACGGAGCACCAGACAGGTCACTGAATAATGGCTATGCTCAGACATCCGCTACACCTCTCAAAATAAACATTCCAATATCAACTTTCGATACTTCTATAAACAGTGGTCGTATTCAAACTTCAACAGGTGCGGCAAATTTGAACATCGGTTTTACGCAAGCAGGTTCTAATAACAATTTTAATGGAAATGCCAACACAGTTAGTGGGGCTAGCAGCGTAACAGTCACTCCGGCGGTGTTCAAGCACATATATTTCCATGTCTCTCCACCAGAAGTTGAAGAACAGAAAGTGATTCCACCACCGCCACCACCAAATAAGAACCTCAGGATTATTTTTATAAAGGTGCCGTCACAGGAATCTAGGTCGAATTTGGCCCGTTTAAAGCAAATAGCTGGAATGAGTAATGCGGCGGCTTCGGTTGAGCATAAGACTCTGATTTATGTGTTGGTGAAGAATCCGGAGACTCCGCAACCGGTTGTGATCCCAAACCGAAGTCCGTCGGAGCACGAAGTGTTCTTCGTGAAGTACAATGGTAACCCTTTGGATTTAGCGGCGGCGGTCAACGAAGACCTGGATAAATCTGGTGCAGTGCAAAGTATTGTTCCTCTAGAACCAGGTTTATTGAATGAAAAAAAGTGAGAGGATGGGCTACACAATGGTCTCGTGTAATTAAAAAGTGATGAACATTATTGGCGAAGCGATTGCGTTTTCAATAATAATTTATTGTATATCTCAATGTAAATGACAAAAATTGCCAGATTTATAAATACAAGTAGATATTCCAATCTCTTGACTCTTCGTTCTGCAATCCACCAAAACAAAAATGTTTGAGACGAAAATGAGTTGATGTAGAGAATGAATGATGTAATTGTGAATAATTAAGTTAAACACTGTTTTAAGCTTTCACGGTTTACAACTAAATTTAAACTGTCACTTACGGGATATCTTCCGTGTTTGTTCATATCGGGAGCTCAAAATAATGAACAATCACGGAAGATATCCCGTAACGTCCCGTGACAGTTTAAGTATAATTAAGTTAATCTTAGCTTTTTTTTTATTTTCTATGAATCCCTCCCGTATTTTTGTTCAAAGGTATATCTGGATAAATACCACGAAGAGTTATGTTTCCCGAAAGAATGCAAGGTGTTTTTTTATTATTTCAATTTTGATTATTACGTGCGTTAATATGTATATATTTTGCCTTTATGCGAACATCCGCCGAGCGAAGTGCTACAATTATATTATTTTATGTTCGTACATGGTTTGTACCTTCAAACATTATTTCTGATTTATTCGCATATAAATAATTATAGTATGTACAATGAGGTTTATATGTAACACAGGACATGACAATTAAAATGATATCAGGTTTATCCTAAGTTTGTGTTAAGTTAATTAAGTAATTTATTAGCTGCTAATGAAACTAAGTGCATATGTTGAAGTGAACTGATCAATCATATCGTCCATTGTACTGTACATGTATCAGACATTGTGTTTCGAAGTTTAGTGTGAATTCACATGAAACAATAACTGATTTTCAGAAAATTCATTCAAACACATAAACAAGCATTGTTATAACTTTGTTGAAGGTGAAACAGTATTGGCTGGTTGTCGGTTGGTTTACTAGTTTCATACCGTCACACGCAACGATCCACGAACAGAATACACTATAAACTTTGGTAAACACATATTGATTCAATGGTCGTATGGCCATATACATGGTAAATAAAAAATTATGTAACATCCCCAAAAGTCTGTCTGTTTAATGTTGGTATGATTATCATCAATCTAGTTTGTACGTATGTACCATCAATGTTGTTATGTAAATTGCCTATGTTTAGTTACATAAATGAGTTATGTAATATGTGAAATCCAACCATCGTATCGCAATGAATGAAGAAAATTTGATAATTAAATTTAATGGATTGTTTACATTGCGTTTTTATATAAATATTTATGTTTTCGTGTGAAAGTTTTATCGACCATGACAGGTTCCCAAACCTTACATTCAATGGCACTACTCACGATGGTTTAACACTAAGTTAAATAGTTTGTTTGCACTGTAGATGACTAAATTGCTTTAGCGCTAAAACAATTGAAAAAATCATTCTGAATATTTGTTGACATTGTAAAACGATGTTTTTAAAACGTTCAGCACGGAACGCGACTACCTATATTGTTCTAAATCGTACTTAATTTTGTTGAAAAAGAAGGGTTATATTTTTCTTTTGTAACGACGTTGTTGCCTCGAAGTGAAATGAGAAGTGAAGCTGTAGTATCAATTTGCGGCGTTTATATGCGTCGATAGTGCCTGAGCGAATGGACCGCCTCGTCTTCGTCTCGACAAGTTTATAGTTTTACTCTGTTTACGGAGATTGAATACTTTAAAACTGATTAGGAACTTTATTGCGTTTGTTTATGGCACATTTTATGTCAATTACTTACGTTTTTACTATTTTTTAATTGTAGTCGTTTTAAGTGATTTCTACTTTATTAACGACTAGCTTCTACCCGCAACTTTTCCCGTGTGAACAACACATTCAATGGCATTCGGATGAATAATTTCTGACATTACCTCCCACATCGAACCTACAAAGAATACCTTTTATAATATTATTAAAAATAGATAGAAATATACTATTTTGGATAAAAAAAGATAATAGAAACTAGCTATTGTAGTATGGCAATTAGCTACGAATACACTTTGTCACAGTCCATGGTTAAAATAGTAAAAATTGAACGTTAGGTTAAACTAATCGAGTGTCCAACCGTAAATAGAGCAGTATGCGCAATCAGAGCAGCCGTGGCCCTGTGGTGGAGACCCCGACTTACGAGCAGTAAGTCGTGGGTTCGAACCCAGCCAGGCGCATTACTTTGTGTAAGTTATTATCACCACTGCTCTTAAAAACGGTGAAGGAAAACATCGTGAGGAAACCGGCATGTTCTAGAACCAAAATATTCGAAGACATGTGACATCTACCAACCCGCACTGGGCCCGCGTGGTGGATTATAGCCCATTCCCTCTCATATAGAGGAGGCCTGCGTCCCAGCAGTGGGAACATTAATAGGCTGATTATGCTTATGCTATGCTATGCGCAATCAGTATCATCGATAGTTTATTTTTTATTTTACTACACTCTGTACCTAGTATTTAGTACGTATTTTCATCACACATGAGTTGTCAGTTATTCATCTAAATTAGTTTTATACCTGTAAGTCTTGGGGGGCCTGGTAACCCGTAACACAGGTATTGTATACCTATTTCGGGCACCATTCTCTCACAAATGTTTACCCTGTGTATTAGATTTAATAATTCCTGTTCACTGTAACGTTTGTGATGAGAAAATAAACATCTTATTTATTTAAGTAATAAATTCTTAAAATTATGAAAATGATAAATGTGAAACGAGTATTTTTCATTTTTAAATCGACATATTTACATTAAGTTTTCACCGCACGCCACGAGTGTGCTAGGGCTTCAGTTCTAATAGGAAGTACCTAATTGAGCCTGCCAGGGCTGCGGGACTGTTCGAAAGAGATACCGTGGCCCTGGAACACAAAGGGCAAAGAAGCAGTACAAGTCTGACACTCCCTTCCGCTCCGCCCAGAGTGGGGGGGGGGGGGTAATTTGATGATTTCCCATTCGAAAAAAAAAAAAGTATCTAATTGAAATTGACTTCTGTAAAGTGAGACCATGTTGTACGCTGCATTTTTATAAAGACACTAGTTTTGCCCGGGGCTTTGCTGTTGTGGTCGGAAATTATCACAGGAGAACGTTTCAAATATAGCCTATGACATTCGAGGATAAAGCAGTTTCCCATTACTGAAAGCATTTTCGGACTCTGATCCGTAGTTCCGAAGATTACCCTCTCCATTAAAACTTAAAAACTTTACCCCTTGATAATATTAATGTATGTAGTATAGTAGACGAACGACATAGGAAGAGTTGAAAAGTCGAGGAAAATGCAAAAGGTATTTTTGTCGCAGAAAAATGTATTTTTCCAGTGGACACAATTTGGAGCGCTGAGGCTGCCAACACCAATAAAATCAGACACGTCATACCGAGGATGTTGTTACACTCGACTTTTAACAAATCCCTAGAGACGTCATCGTGTCCTCAATTGTCCGAGTTACGTTAGGTAAGCCACGGGAACAAGCAAAAAATAAATGGTTTCTGGTATTTAAAAAAAGTTCGGCTTTGTATATAAGGTCTAACTATTCTTACACGAAATATTTTCAGAGAATCATCTAACCGCTATAACAAAGCCATTTCAAGGGATTTTTATTTTTTCTGAGTTTATTTTTATAAAAAATAAATAACCCACTAAATAAATACTGGCTCCTTATTTTTGTACATCCATTACGCTAGTTTACTACGTCATATTTACCTATTGTAATTGTTAGAATATGGGAGTAAAGGTTTTATGCAAAAAGGCTCAAAAAAAATTTACAATTATAAAAATTTCGTAAATAAAACACTCAGATAATTTATTTTTTCGTTGCTATGGCGACTTTACGACTTATAGAAGTTACTCTTAAAATATTTCGTGTATGAAAAGATAGACCTTATAGTCTCTTTCTAGACTTGGACTAGATGAGTCTCATGAAAGCCAAAAAGACACGGCTAGATTGACAAATACCTTTTTAGATTGTTAAGTTACCCAGCTCAGGTATACCTACATATTTGCACATAGAACCACGGGCCGGTCGTAAGTCGTAAACAAATTAGATTTAGAGGCCCCCGGGACTGACCTTTGCCAAACAAACGGAAATTACAACCTTATCTTATTCATCTCGGCCTATTAATTCGACGTATACTTCGACCTAGGTACTTACTGCCGTGCGTCCTTCTTATTGTGTAAATGAACCCCAAGCGCTTGGGGGTGGTTTGAACGATTTGCGATGTCAAGGTGTTGAACTTATCTTACTATACTACTTCGTATTGTGAATGCGAAATTTTGTGAGGATGGATGAATGAAGAGCAGCACGTTTCTAAATAATAACAGCCGCTCGGGTCTATCTTTAAATTAAGCCGTGCTTGCCTAGGTTGGCCCGTGAATGGGTGACCCATTACAAATCGAGTTTCCTCCGTACCTCGGAAAGCACGTTAAGCCGTCGGTCCCGGGTGTCATTTGTAGATCTTTGAAAGTCGTTAGGTACTCAGTGGTCCAAAAAGTATGACAACCAGCCTTACCAAGGGTCAGATAGGCAGTCGCTTCATGTAAAATACTGGTATTCAGCTGCATCCGGTTAGACTGTAAGCCGACCCCAAGTTGGGAAAGGGCTAGGCAGAAGATGATCTATCAATATTTATATTTAGAGACATTTATTTAGGGAGAGGAAGACTCCGTTAGAGTTATCTCAAAGTTGCCTTTGAATTGTGCTGAGCGACAAAGCGAGTTTAACTAAATGCAAGTCTGTCGTTAAGAGAGTAAGTTTTAAATTAAATAAACAGCTAGAAAAGCTCATCGTGGAGGTTATGCAGCGTTAAAACTTTATTCTTGAAGACATTGATGAGCACAAGTCGGTGCGGATAAAGGGATCGACTCTCGCTCCATATTTGACACCATCCAACTAGGACAGGTCCCAGGAGGCGAACCAAGCATTCAAGTAACAGCTTCTGGCTTTTATAAAGAAAAATAAAATGTAGTTTCGTTGTGATGGTCTGCGGAATACTGGTAAAATTCCATATGTCTACATACAAATATAGGTAACAAGTGACATTTAATTAAAAGTATCAAAAAACGCAAATATGAATTGTAAAATGTACCTATATAAATATATATTTGTAGTCTCCTTTTGATTTCCTTCATTTTGATACCTTACTAGATAAGTTTGGTTGAAATAAAAATATTAGCGACTTACAATTTAGTTAGCGCCAAAAATCCGCCATTTTTTTTAAACACCTTTCTAAGTACACTTGGGTTTTTGACACGAATCTAATGATAACTTAATCGTCGAAATCCATCCAGCCATTTGGAACATGCGAGATAATAAATAAATTTACAAAAAACAAACAAAGAACAATTCAAGATACGCGCGAAAAACATAACCCTTACTTGTCTGTCGGGTAAAAAGTGGCTTAAATCTTATGTGTATAAAGGATAGCTCCTAAGATAGATTAATAATAAGGTAGATAGTCTAAATTATCTGTAAGCACCAAAGAGAGACTCACACTATATTCAATAAAATAATGTCATTGCTCTGTAGGTACCTATATTATGAACATTTCTTAAAAAAATTCTCGCCAGAACTTCAAGTTATTGTTGATAATATTTGCGTGTTATCGTAACTCAAATCCACGCTGTAAATCCCATTCATACAATAAAGTCCGAAAAGTTTCCTTTTATAAATAAAATCGGACAGAATTGTCATACGTTTTTTTATTTCATTTACATGTAAATTATTCGGAGTGGCCGGTCATCACAGCAATGTCTCTGGACTGTAAAAAAATAAAAGAATCACGCTGATTCTACATACAAACAAAAATAAATATTAAACGCACGCGTTTTTCAAAATGGTGTAGGCAGATAAGGCAGAAACTAAGTTACGCCACCTGCTACCATCCATATAATAGATAATAAACTGCACTATTAGAACGATAAATGCAGCAGTCGAATTCAAAGTTGTAAATACTTCAATTTAGGTCACTGTACATTCACCCTTAACAAACGTCACGTAAGGCCGCAATACTGTCAAGGGTCTGACGGTACCTCAAAATATATAATATGTTAAAGGAACCTACAAAGACCAACAAGCCTAAGCCCTATAAGCCCTACAGCCCTAACCTATCATATACCAACTACGTGATAAATAAATATCTAAATAAGTTCAGGATGTCTGCAGTCACCAAAAGTTCAAATTGTATTCATTAAAATGAAAGCAGCTATCTTGGGCCCTATTTGAAAGAAAATAAAGCAGAAAATGTGTGAAGGAAACTTATTAAATTGTCGAATACCTAATGTCGCCAACAGTCACCTGTCTGCTGTCGGTTTTATTAAAAAGGCCTCAGGACAAAAGTGGCGTTAACAATAGGGTTGTACCTAACTGTTGTGATGCATACAAAGAAAGAAAACAGAGGTAAATTTTGTAAGGTTGGATGTAGGGGTAATCTTCGAAAGTACTGAACCGAGTCCGCAAATTCTTTCACTAGGGAAGCAACGTTGGCTCCGACTGTCAGTGTCATAGTGTATAATGGGTGTAAAAATACCCTTTAACGAACCCGAAAACTATTCTTGTTCTACCCGCCATTGCGATCATTTTTTTGTTCTAAAAAATGATCGCCATGAATCTGGAACCTTCTAGTTACGGAGATATTGGGGGTAACATTTTCAACTTTTTCAAAAGTTTTTTTATAATTATTTTTTTTTTAATATTAAAACTTTACTTTAAATACTTCCACACATTCCCCGTACTATTCAATGCATCCATCAGCACAGTGTTTTTGAGTGCGTTTTATTAGGTCCTACCGTAAAACGCGATTATACACCCTAAAAAAAAGTCGTTTCCCAGAAATATTTTTCGCGTAGCGTTATTTAGTTTGATGTACAGAATGCTTGGTTGACGGCTTCGTGAAGGGTCCGTTTACACCTTGGGATATTATCCGATGATAACGCGAGTAACGTCGGGGCGAAAGCTGGTATATAATCCTCATTAGTTAAAATACAACGACATACTAAGGCATTCGTTCCGAGAAGATAAATCGTAGCTACCAGTGGCGAAGGTTCCGTATAACTCGATTCCTACTGGCGTCTCTTTGAAAAATGGCACAGTTAGTATTCTATAGACAAATAATATAATCACATTAAAGATATGTATGCCTATCTAGAGATGAGATAGATATGCTTACATCATCTGCCTAGCCTTTTTCCAACTATGTTGGGGTCGGCTTCCAGTATTTTACATGGAGCGACGGTCTATCTGTTACCTCCACAACCCAGTTAGTACTGGGTAATACGATATCCCTTGGTAACACTGGTTGTCAGAATTTTTAGGCCACTAACTACCTAACGACTGTCATAGATCTACAAATGACAGCCGGGACCAACGTCTTAACGTGCTTAATATAGATATGCTTACCTCTTACAAAAATTTACCCTTCGCTACTGGTAGCTACTATCGTACCAACAGTTAGAACAACCTCGACTGGAACCCCGACTAAGCTAAAAAAGCAGTTAAAAAAAAGGAAACAATTAAAGGTATTCAGCACTACATGACTCCTGCTAAACTCTAGTTTAACTACTCTGTCGACTGCCAGTGTTAATCGTTTAAACTCAACGAAGCAGTTTAACGGTTCGTGGTAGTCCCTGGGTATAGCTAGGTTCCTGCCACTGTTGAGAATTTTCTCTGGTTTCAGGTTATTCAGGGTGGAAAAGTAGAAGTTTTAGATAAAATATATGAATGCTTCTAAAATCGTGCAGATTATTTTGCGAACAAACTTGCCCTAGAGTTAAACTTGCATAGTCGTTCCTCTTCACCTTTGAGAAAGAAAACACGAATGGTTTATTGGAAAACTTTTCTACCTACTTATATATTTTACTTAGTAACTTATATTACGTAAAGTTTACATGACAGGATATTTTAAAGAAAGCTAGGGATCTGATGATGCTACAAGCAATATTGCCTAAACACATAAACTTCACCTATCAGTTATCCACATACGATGTTTTTCTCCCCTCAACATATACCCCTAAAGTGTCCTACTCGATGTTTTATAACCCATAAAATCTTTACTGGACCCTAGATAAAACTTTACGTCAGGTTAAATTGCTTGTGAAGTATTGAATGCATCTTGTGAAAAGCTTTTAAAGTTTGCTTTCAGAGAATCGTTTTTAATAAGAGTATTTGTTACTAAAAAACCGATGCAAACACCTTAATAAAATTCTGAGAAAACAATTCCACGAAGATCAACATCATCAACTGTTTCAGCATTTCCTAACTATGTTAGGGTGGCTCCCGGGATGCAGCTGAATATTTACTAGTGAGAAAACCAAAATTTACCCGAAATGGCGCACTCCACCAATACTCGTAGATTCAATTATTCAAAGATCTAAACATATTTGATGCAACGTTAGTGATTCAGGCAACACGTGTTTCGACTATAAATCTTCACTGAGATAGAAAAATAGCAATGCTTTTGCAATAAATCCGGCCTGCGGGTTGTTCCTGCCTGCTGCGTGCCGAGCCACTTTTTATGCCTTCCCCCCACGTTCACCATTTCCCTCGTAAGCATTTCCGATTTTGCTCTATTTCAATTGACTTTATGCCTTAATTCCTGACCTTACGACTATCAGCCACAAAGTTCTGAATTAGAAAACTTTTGATTGGAATCGAGAGTATCAACCTGTGAACTTCTGTGTTGGTTGTTTGTCGCAATTACTTTGTTTTTGTTAAAGTTCTATTGTCTTAGCTGTAAGTAAGGTTAGGGTGCTGTGGTTAAAAACCAACTATCTAGGCTCAGGGCTACGGACGTCAAGGCAATAGCAATGATAATTTGAACGAACGACAAACATTATTTAGTGCTATCGAAGTCGATCACATTGTTTTGACCTACAGTACCAAACGAGGGCAGATTGAAAAATGATATTTTCAATAGGAGTGCACTCTAAGTTATTGGAGTAGGTACTATGGTATTGTTTACTGTTATACAGCAGACAATAAGGCTGTATGAAAAAGAATCACCGCCTCCGCGATACTATTTCGATATTTTCACTCAAAGTTTTATCAAATTGACATCGGTGAGTGACGTTAAATTAATAGATTAACGCGATTGTTACCATTTTTCGACGTTCACCCACGAATTATTGAAATTCTGTCTCTAATCGACAATTACTTTCGCAATAAAATATAAATAAACTTATGTATAAATAGATTTGAGTACCTACATTGCCGTCACTAATCCGATAAGTCACACTGGGCCTTGGAAAGAACAACTTAATTTCAAGCCCACTTAACAATTAAACATGGTTGATGTGATTAGGTATGGATACACCGACAACTTCTTCCGCCAACGCACTAGAAGATTCTTCACAAAAATTGAGGAAATAATGACTATAGAATAGAATAGAATAATTTATTTCAATCAACACGGGATCATACAATTCTACATAACATAACACATTTTAAATTATAGATACTTACCTAACACTAAATATTTCGATTGCTCTGAAAATGAATCATACAGCAATGGTTGAGGTACCAAAACTCTGCGCGAATACCCTCACTACCGTGAAATCGTTCTCACCAGGTAGTCTGCTCAGCAGACTACCTAGCGTCTCTGCAGGTAGGCTTTGCTTCACCGAGCCTTGAGCATCCAAACGCTACCCGGCCCAGTCTGTCCCAAATGTCTGAGCATCTAATCACTTCGTTCTAAATTAATCCTTTCACATAGTTTCAATAAGTTTTTCTATAACTCGGATCTAGTTTAAAGAGGTTTACTGCTCGATCCTACCTTAAGGATGACCGGCCATAGCTTGCATCCAACGGGTTTCTCTAACCTTCACTAGGATAAAGGCAGGACTACGCTGCACCTGTACGCTCTGTAGAACTTTCAGCCCAATCGATCGGTCGGTCCCACAACGATTCTGGGTGCAATGAGGCGCAGTAAGTACTACTAAACTGTTGTCCTTCTTCAGGCTATGCTTGTTACCATGATACTTGGTTACGGTATAACAATGAATCAAAGAGTTTTAAGATAATTTATAGAGGTTACGAAAGGAAATGTCGTTGAAAAAACCCGTGATCTCATGTCTCAGGTAATAACATGTTACACTTTTACACCGACACCAACGCTTTTCTTTTTGCTAGCTGGTTACGATTTTGGTAGCGTGCCCCGGCTGAGGTACGTTTATTTAAATGCCTTTTTACAGTAAAAGATGCTGACGCGTATATAGAAAAGTGCTTAGTTACCATTGTAGAACACTGTGTGTTTTTAGTCTTTTTGCAAAACTTACCAGAGCTCGTGCAGGGTGTTAGAATAAATAAAGGATTGTAGGGAACTATTAAAGTTTTGTTTGAGTTCCATTTGGAAACGCGTGCCCGCGAATATCGATGAGAGTGAATGACGTAACTGGATTTTGTGATTACTCTGACTCTAGTCTTGGCCTAGATAAAGGACGGACAGATAATTCAATAACAAAAACAAAACCATTCTTGCATTTCCCTTTCTTTTTTGCCACTAGTCATTTATAAGAATTCTGTAATGTGTCAAAAGTTTGTCAATATTCATTAACAGCAACCCGCCCCGGTTTCGCACGGGTGCAATATACATATAAACCTTCCTCTTCAATCACTCTATCTATTGCTGAAAACTGCATTAAAATCCGTTGCGTAGTTTAAAAGATCTAAACGTACAGACGTCGGGAGCGACTTTGTTTTATACTATGTAAAGAAGATGAGTATTGTACTAAAACAACACGCAGCCCTTCCACAGCACAGAACTTCTAACAAAGGAAGATATGATTTGCCCTCAAACTATTGAGGCGAAACATGCTTATACAATATACATCATACGTGTGTTTCTTGGGCCGCTTTTATAAAGGGTGTAAATAGACCCTTAACGGAACCGAAAGGCACTTGTTCTTCCCGTCTTTGCGATATTTTTTTTGTTCTAGACCATACCTAGGAAACTTCTAATTACGGAGATATTGGGGGTCAAAGTTCCAATTTTTTCACAAGTTTTTTTTTTTAAATACATTTTTTTAATGTAAGGTCTTACTTTAAACACCACCGCTCTATTCTGTCCAGTAACTTCGTCAATATCTACGATGTCCGCAACTCGGCGCACACGAATGAAGGAGTTTTACTTTGTTGTGTGGAATATTTGATTGTATTTTGTATTTTTTGTTATCTATACTAATATTATAAAGCGGTAAAAGTTTGTACCTAAGTTTGTATGTAGGCGGTAATCTTTGGAACTACTGATCCGATTTCGAAAATTCTTTCTATAATGGGAAATGAATTATACCCGAGTGTCCAAACTATATTAAAATATTTCCGTAGGGTAATTTACGACCATAAGCCGAGCGATACCGTGGGCAAAAGCTAGTTTATTATTAGCCATATTGAAGTAGTTTTTTATCGCAACAAATACATAATAACTCTAAAACTATACTTTATAACTATTCTACATGTCATATTATCATCAGTTACGATTCTATGCAACTGTGGGTTTTTACCTAAGTATATTTATTCACATTCCGTATGCAGTAGGGAGTCTATCCTAAAAATATATCCTATTGAAAATAAATATAAATCGTCGCTACAAAATGGCGACGAAATACCATTCGCATTTCTGTTGGAATACATTGAATTCTCACCGCGCCGGTTGAATCGAAAAATCAAACTCGACATCTTCAGAATGACCATCCTGAGCCACGCTAGAGGGATCATTTTATTTTGTAAATATTTTCATAACTATTGTGTTTTCTGAAACTATTTTCTGCATGACTTTGTAATAATGGTATCATGAGAGGCTTTTGGGTCGCTGCTGTATTTTAATTAGGAGTAAATTCTATCTCAATTATTTTAGTCAAAACCCAAGTGTTACCCAAGTTTGTGCTCGCAGATCGAATTTCACATTTGAGATGTGAGGAAGTACGCTACAAAACTTAATTAAAAATTATTCGATTATATGCCGGAGTAGTTGAGCATGCTGCACACGCATCAATAATAAAATTACATTAACCGCTTGGCCACAAGCTACGCGATCCAGCGACACTCGTGTGAAAATACACTATAAATGTGGCACTAAATTTGGTTAAAGTTTTGGCGAAATTTAAAAAAAGAAAAAGAAATAAATTATATATTATTAATAATATATATATTTATATTCTTTTATTCATCATTTCTCTTATTTTATACATTTTTAAATATTAAAAAAACAAAAGTAAACAAAACATTTAAAAATATATAAAATAGATGGCCCATTGGCATCAGGAACAAGGTTCAGGCTGTCGGTGGTCAGGGCTCCAGAGAGAGGAAACCGCCTCACTATGCGTGCCGTGTCCAAGAGTACTGCTTTTTGAATCAAGCTCTTGACCCAACCGCGCAATAAGAGCCTCCTAAGGTGTTGGTCGAGGCTCTCTGCTATTAGTCCGTTAACCGTAACGGCTATCCGTACAATGATTGCAGAGTCCATGTCCTACATGTCGACAACCTCGTGTGCTAAATCAAGATACTTGATTTTTTTATCATTCTCAGCTTTCAAGAGTTTCTCGTCATGACGGACAGTGATGTCAACAATCATTGCACGGCGCTCTCGGCGATCTATCACCACAATATCAGGTTTATTTGCTAAAATAGTCCTGTCCGTGATGATAGATCGATCCCAATACAATGTAGCATGACCGTTCTCGAGAACTGGGTCGGGCACATACTTGTAGTATGGTACTTCAGAACCCACAAGGTTGTATTGCAAGGCAAGTTGCTGGTGAATAATCCTAGCTACTAGATTGAGTCTGTGCAAGTACTCACCGTTAGCAAGACGAGAACAACCGGAAACAATATGTCGGATCGATTCACCGGGACGGTGGCATGCCCGACAGATGTCAACCGTACCGTCCTTGACAATGTATTTCCGATAATTTTTTGTCATGATAACTTCATCCATAATCGCACAGACGAAACCTTGAGTTTCCCCAAAGAGGTCACCGAATCGTAGCCAGGATACGGACGCCAAGAGGTCTCCATCAGGCCCATGCAGGGCCTAAAAAAGCGTCCGTGTAGCTCGTTTCTCTGCCATACCAGCCTACGGTCATTAGTATCCAATACCACAGGTTTGCGCCAGTTCTCGTTAGCCAAGGAGAGCGGGGTGAGGCCCTTGTCCACTGATACCACATCTCGGTGCATCCCCACGTCGGTTTCGAGAAAGTATTCCCTGAGACTGCATACCTCGCGGTTGTGCAAGGTCTAAGCATTTAAGAAGCCACGATCTCCGCACTTCCGCGGGATATACAGTCTCTTCACCGCTGACCGTGGGTGATGCTTCCGGTATGCGGTCAGTAGTGTGCGGACCTTCCTATCCAGGGCATCAAGTTCCGTCTGAGTCCATTTGAGTATTCCGTAAGAATACATCAATACCGGCCATTAAAGGCGCGCACATTGTTTCCGCCTGATAAAAGACTGTTTAACACTTTGTGCAGGCGGCCAAAGAAGCGCTCCTTCAATGATTGTTTCATGTCGGCAGCATTGATGCCTAATGCTTCCGAAATACCCAAATACTTGTAGGTCTCGGTTAAGGAGAGGGATCTAAGGAATATGGAATCCGAGAGTTGAGTTCCCACGGATTTCATAATCTCCCCTCGCTTCACATGCATGACCGTACAAAGTGACTGAAACTTTTAGTAGCGCCATCAGTTGCAAATTGCTTATTAATATTTAATTATTTTTTAAATTATGGATACAGTCTAAAAACTGAGAAAATTTTAGTACGGAAGTAAACTTCTTCAGTTTCAAAATCTTTCGAATTGATGTGTTTAGGTACCTACTCCTCGTGTACTTCTTTATATAGGTCAAACTTAAGTCTTAGCTTAAGTATTGCAATCGACCACAATGAAAAGGAAACTGAATATCGAAAGACTAAGTAGCTCAAAGGGTTTTTTAACAATCTTATTCATCACGAAAACTTGATATCTGAGCAGGTAGGAATGTGATGATAGAAGCCCAAAATAAAATTAAAAATTTTTCAAATGTATATAAATTTTGAAGAGTTCTCTCGATTTCTTCAGGATCCCATCATCAGATCCTGACCTGATAACCATGGGACCACCTGGGAAGTATACCCTTTCAAACAAAAAAAGAAATTTTCCAAATCGGTAATCGAACATAGTATATTATCGATGCATATAGTATATTTTGATATAAGTGAGAAAACTTTGTTTTTGTATTCGAGGCGGAATTCACGCCCGAGCCGCCAGGCGAGGATGTTATGGAGTCGAGAACTGCAATAACAAATCCTCACGCGTATCAAACGACGCTTCTAATACACTTTCGAAGAAATATAATATTAGAACAGAAAGTATTTTTGTCAGGAATTATTATGAAACTATGATTTAATTTTCGTTTTTTCGACGCTTTTGATACGCCAGGTTGAAGAAGAAGCAAATGTATGAAGCCGCTAAATAGCCTTATATGAAACATAGAAAATTCAAATATTTTTGAATTTAGAACACTAATAAATGTTATTTTGTTTATAAAAGTAAATATTTGTTTTAAATAATCATGTTTATCTGTGATATTGTATTTAAAAACACAATTTCAATACTCAAAAAATATTTACGCCATAAAGATGCATATCTCTTTGCCGAGATTAAAAAAAAAACAATCACCGCCGACTATAGTCATTGAAGCCATTTGGACATAGTATTAGTTTAGTTATCTGTGGAAATGATTATTTCCGGATGTGTGCGGATATATTAAAAATCACGCGTGTGAAATTTGTTCAACATTGCATGTTGAACCTAATCGTAGTGCGACAAGAAAAAGTTTTCGAGAAAGTGTGTTGAAAAAAATAAAAGATCCCGACGAGAGAATCTCCTCTTTTTTTGAAGTCGGTTAATGTCTTGAACAATCAGAACTTGACGAAAATTCGTGACGTGAAATTATATCTATTATTATGATACTTATGACACTATAATATTATGTCGTCGATCTTGCAGAATCGTGCCAACACCCAATGTTTAGAATTTTTCTGAAAATATTAAAAATTAAATATAATCACGTAGAAATATTGATCACTATCTTTTCTTGGCAGTTGGCTTACAATAATAAAGAAGGTAGAATGATAGAACATTACATAACAAAAAATCTAAATACGTAATGGTGTAACAATCCATTTGACTTGAAAATATTCCAAGGATTGTTATTCTTACCTTTTTATTAAAACATACATACAGTTTTACTTGTTCGTGTTACAGTGGATGTTCGATCTGGGTGCCAGACACTTGTCTGTGGTGCTCTCATGGGAAATTATTTTAAGGTGGCTGTAGGAAGGAGGGAAACGGAAAGACTGGTGATATAAGTGATTAGCTCATGATATTATGTACGAGATAGACGTTCTAGATTAAACTAGCGTAAAATGTATTAACTAGGACTTTAAATAGTTAAAATGCTGGAGCTACTTTGAAAACTTGAAACAACAAACGAGTCCACCAACTGTTTATATCAAACCGGTACGTACAAGCTCAGGATGCTGCTTCGGACACCGGACTCGAAAAGATAATGTACTGAAGTACTGGCCACTGTCCGCAGCCGGCTATCTGGCTATCTGCTCGTAGTGGTTTGATCCGAACCTTTACTTATTTACAGGTTCGGTTTACAGTACGGATTATCAGACGGAACGGATAGGTTCGGGCAAAATAGCCCCGTACATTCTGTATAAACTCGCTCATGCAAATCTTGTATTTATTCCACCCGACGCTGCCACGACATACACGACGACGAAATTTTCGGCTAATAAAATAGCCCAAGATTTCGCCGGTGGCAACCCAGGCTGCATGTGTTGGGGCTCAGTGATCAGGATAGGAGGTGGAACATAGCTTGCGATATAGCCCCACACCAATACCGCGTCGCTGACCCGTTGAGGTAGCCCACTTCACTTTGTTGGAGTTACATCTCCCCACTTGGGTCTGCAGGCGGTTCGTCCATTTATGGGGACCACTGGAGGTTAGACCCTCTAAGAAGATGCTCACTAGCTGGTAGATAGTGAGTGAGTGGGAGACCGAAATACGTACGGGGACCAGGCCGGACAGATACTTCCAGACAGGGACCAAAAAACTGCATGGATATATCCGGATAGATGGTAACCGTATCCGCCCATCCAACGTGCATCAATAAAAACATTTTTTTCAAATACAACAAAGTATTTTAGTAATTGTGTAGTGTGTTCTTGGACCATTGTTATTCAATAGTAATAAAGTGGATTAAAAAACCGAGTCTTCAGCAATGTTAATTGCTAGTAGAGCTAGGTCAAGCTAGGCTAGCTGGTCATATTTCGCTGGGATAACTGCGACTATCACAACTGCCATGATGTGAGCAAGTTGTTAATTGCTGACATAAATCGTGGGCCAACATTACACTCAGTTTCAGCACCGTCTACGATTACAACTATTGTTTGTCATGGTTTCCTTTAAATGATGACATGATAATACGATAGTGCCATTCACACCGGAATGCGACAATACACAATTAGTAAAAACTTTACGCGGTTTGTTCTGTTTACCAAAACATCCGCAGTCAGTGACTTTGTATATTGTAAACAACACGACAATATCGACAACTACAGTCAGGGAACAGTTTAAGCTTGGCTACGTAAAGTGATGGTTTTGATATCCAGAACTTCATATGGAGCACGTGAGTTGAGTTTATATAAATATAATTAGGCCTTCTTCTTTCAAGCGTGCAATGTCATTGCAATGCACAGCCCAGTAATCCTATAAAAAAGATTATAAGTCTATCACTACTAATAATGTTCTTATAAAGCCATTGCAGTACACTATTTAACTTATAATAGAATTTGCCAAGCCTTAACATACTGAAGCGCATTAGTTTTATATCTCGGTCTTATAGTTCGCTGCAACACTTGTCTATAAAACATGTATAGTACATTTTTACTAGTAATAGCATTTCACACGCGTAGATATCCTCAAGAGCATTTGCTTTTATAACACAGTCTTATAGTTAGCTACAAGATTACCTTGTAGGACTCTTTTAGGAATATGTCTCTTATAATTGCTTACAGTAAAACTAAATAATCCAGAATAACATTTTGATCCTATAGTAGCATTTTGTGAGTGAACAAGATATTATATCATACTTAGCTAAAATCGCGATAAGTTTGTGCCGTTATAGTTAGTTTTGTTCAAGACTCTTTTAAATCTAATAGTACTTTATAAGAGCGCTTGTTGATCAACAAATCTTATAAGCTGCTAGATCAATAACTTTATTAGTAAACCTCAGCAATTTTGTTGAAATTCAGTTGTTTCCCTTCATCTTGAGGAAATAAGTTGAACTTGAATTTAAGCGATTGGAAACGATTGAAAAGGAGTGGAGTTTCAGGAGAAAAGTTTAGCAGGCATATTCCAAGGGAACCCTAATTTTGTTTTAAAATGGACTGAAACTGCTACAAGTACTAATTTACCTATAATGTACTTACTTACTTGTTACAACTACTAATTTACTCATAAAGTACAACAAAGTATTTAGTGAAGAGCTGTTTCAAATTATGGCGAATATTCATAAGAATTGATGAAATATTTTATTTACAACAATATACTAATGTGCTATTTTTCGGAGGGGATTCAAAATTACTTCTCCACGAGTTCATACACTATATTTACGATACTTATTTTAAAATTAATATTCCACAATAGTACAAAATAATAGTGATAGAAACTTATGGTATTATTAAGTTTTACGACAAAACAACCGGAATCATCAGCCGAAGCAACAACAAACTCAACAAAGAAAACCTCTTTTAAAGTATACTTATAACTAATAACTTAGTACGTTACTAGTGCATTATAAACAAGATCGCTTTAGTAAGATATTTATTTCAAATACTAACCAGGGCGTTAGTGCTTGTAATTGTTTAGTTTCAGATCATTATAGAAGCTATTGCTCTTCGTCAAGTATATTATAGGACTCAGTAACATTTGATAAGTTGATTATAAGATAGTTATAGAAATAAACGCTCCTATAACTGCGCCCAAATCCAGCTTTGTAGCATGCTACAAACAATTTATAAGTAAAAAATAAAAGTAGTCTTGAGATCGTTATAAGTACTAATTTTGCTAATTGGGAGCACATTGACAGGTTAAGATAAAACACCCAGTATTTTTTCTTTACAGGTTATCGCACTTCTGGTTTTATTCTCAATGAATTTTGCCATTCAAAGTTTTCCTATAGAGAATGGGTTTTCGGTGAAGTTCAATCCGATTTCTACTAAAGAAGAGCTTAGACCGAGTAACTTCGGGTCATTATTTGCAAAAATTCCACAAGAATTTCAAACCCAAGAGAAAATCAGGCGGGAAGAAATTCTCGACACGATTTTGATTCCTGAGAAGTCCGAAGTGCCGTCAGGATATTCCAATCAAGTGGGCAAATTATTATATCCCACTAAATATGTTTATGAAAGCAATTTAAATAATGTATCGATAGCGCTGGCAACCCAATGGGCGGGTATGAGTCATTTGAATCTGCCTTTAGTGAGGCAGCCATTTAGTGATTATAAGGTGTTAGTGGCTACAGCACCACCAAACGTGCACCTCGGAGGTGACAATAAGCAGACGTTGGTATATATTGTGTTCCCTGAAGAAGGATCTGGCGAACAGGGGGTCAACAATGTACCTGTAGTATACTTTGTTAAAGGAAAAACTGCAAAACGCAGTGTTAATATAAAGCGGAACGAAGAACCGATAATTATCGTCGACAGCAACCGGACTGTTACAGGAATAAAGAGTAAAGAAATTCAAAAGTTCGTTAGTTTTAAAAATAAATTGATACAACGCTACCAAAAAGTCTGAAGTACTTTCGATCACATTAACGGTTTAAGGTAACGATGTTCAGTAAGTTTTAAATATATCGCACGTTGAAAACAACAGTGGCGTTATATGAAATTGTCATTTTTCAGTATGACTATTTAAAGCTTTTGATGCGTCATTTGGGTATCTAACTATTTGGGTAATATCTTGGCAAATAACTGGAATAAAAGACTGCAATTAATTTTACTTATCAGTTCGACTATCTTATTTAAGTTATGTACTGAAATCATGCCAGTAAATTATGGAGTTATTTAGAAAATATGGTTTTTAAAAATAAGTTCCGTATATATACCACTTTTTTTTTACGTAAACTTACCCGTTTTAGAATAATTACCCGAAGACGTAATTTTTTTATTCATCAGAATTTTTGTTTTATGTTACTTTAACTAATTAAGCGACACTATACCTACTTAAAATGCAATTTTTGTAGTTATTACTTCAGTAGAATATTATAGCTTGAATTACCTACGTTTAAAACGACACTAAACATAAATGGCCACTTTTTTACTCCTATACAAATGCTTCTCTTCAATTGATTTAGTGTCACCTCATGAATTACTACTTCGTAATTTTACCCAAAAGTATAAACTGACACTAGCGGCCTCTAGGGAAAAGTATTGAAACTACGATAGTGTCAGTTATTGGATTAGAAGCGCTTTTTTTCAAGGAATCTAGTCGTTATACTCAATATTGCCATTTTCGGTATAATGCCACTTATGTTATCAAGGTGCGATATTCTGTTAAGTGTACAACTTATCATCACTATGTTAATTTAATTTAATGAATAAGAAAGATTCTTTATAAAATTCGACGTTCGTTTCATTTACGTCATTCGCCGAGAAATTAAGCAATTACATACTCTGGGCGCCTAGCCAGTGGATGCATTATGTACGGGGTAGAGGAAATGCGTTCGTTGAGACCTCATCAATACACGTGGTATTTCCACCTCGAGGTTAGTAGAAGTGCTCGAACATGGAATGCAGCTATTAATGCCAAATGTTCGACCAGCCAGCGCTACGATATCACCTTCTTAGATCGTAAGTACTAAGTATTACGTAGAGCTGCAATATTAATTAAGATGTAATTATTGGATAATATTTTTTACCTTCAAACTTTAATCGGTGTTTATGCTATGATTATATGACTATCTCAGACGAGAACCTGCATGGTCCTCATATGATCTGATAAAAAAAATGTCTGGACTTTAAAAGAGACTAGGAAGAAACAGCCGAAACATCAACCACATCTAGTTTGTAAAAAAGGCGTCGTCCACTAATCACGAGACGCTCGACAGGGGGTCAAAAATCACGAAATATCACTAGGAGTGAGGGGGGAGTTAGTGAGATATCACGTGTATTTTTTTTTCTTGAGAGCAGCGGTGGCCCAGTGGTGGAAACCCCGACTTACGAGCAGTAAGTCGTGGGTTCGAACTCAGCCAGGCGCATTACTTTGTGTAAGTTATTTCATCACCACTGCTCTCAAAACGGTGAAGGAAAACATCGGGAGGAAACTGGCATGTCCTAGAACCAAAAATTCGAAGACATGTGACATCTACCAACCCGCACTGGGCCCGCGTGGTGGATTATAGCCCATTCCCTCTCATAGAGAGGAGGCCTGCGTCCCAGCAGTGGGAACATTAATAGGCTGATTATGCTTATGCTTATTTTTTCTTTGAACGCGCGATTTCTAAACCGAAAAGCGGTGCGTGACCTTGACATTTTTATCAAGGAGCTTAATTTTCCAGAATTAAATTAGATTACACCTGGTAACCTGTATTTAAAGATAATATTCTGATTTGTTTTAAGATACTTTGTACCAAAAAAATACACGTCATTTTGGGTAAGGC
Organism: Noctua janthe; assembly: GCA_910589295.1. Classification (NCBI taxonomy): domain Eukaryota; kingdom Metazoa; phylum Arthropoda; class Insecta; order Lepidoptera; family Noctuidae; genus Noctua; species Noctua janthe. Next base: position 14,798,713 of record OU342552.1, read on the forward strand.
GGAGGGGTAGTTTGAAACCGAAAAAAGTTGCTTAAAAAACATCACGTGAGTAATGGACGACCCCAAACGTGTGAGTAATGGACGTAAAAGTGTTTTAATAACCTACTAAAAAAAATATTATTTAATTATGTTGCCTAGGTTTTGTTGCCAGAAAACAAAAGACAGTCGAGGCATTCAAGCCAACCAAACGTCAATAACTTGCAAAGATATCGGTCAGTGTCGACCTTAATCTAACTAAAACAAGAAAGTTAAATTGTCGTTCAAGGTGTCAGTGTAAAGTTGGATACAATTTTGAGTTGGAGTTGGTCCAGCTGTAAGAAATGCCAGCCCCTAAGTTTGTGAAGGTAGGACAAGGCAACAAGGTCGATATTAGCCACGTGCAGGCTATCATTGTTCGACCCCTTTTTGCGGAACTTGATGAGCAGTTAATACTTACCGATGTAAAAAAAAACAATATAAAATATGCACAGTTATTTTGCACACTAGCATATTAGTATTCACATGTTTTCTTTGGTAACAAAATAAAACTCTGTCTCAAAAAAATACCTATACACATAGTCCACGCAATACAGAAACAAACTAAGATTAATAAACTTTACACGTATTTTTCACATGATAGTAATAATCATGGTTAGATTTCTTTTTGTGTTATTAACATTATAAAACCGTTACAGATTTCTCTGAAACTGTTATTCCAAAAAGTTATTCGTGTCCGTATGAGACACGCGTATTATGATGAAGAACACTCTGATAAGCCGCTTCGCGTGGACGGGGTTATATCCGCCCTTGTAACGAAACCATAGCGTGATTCAGGAAAATGCGTTTCCCGTACAGTGCCATCTAGTGGTTCTCAGTGTGAAATACACAGCGTTGACACCGCTACACCCTATACTGATTGAAATAAAGTTCATTTTGTATTGGCACTATAACGTTACTACCTATTTGTGCAAATTCGTAAAGCTTTCTCAATGTCTTATAGTTGTTTAATTACAGGTTCTGATATTAATATAAGGTATCCATTAAAGAACAAAGAAAATAGAATAAGGATAGTCAGGTATGTGTACCTAAATCATGTATTTTTTTACTCTTCAAACAATGCGCGCCGTATCGTATTAAAGTACATTCTCTCATGAGATGGAATTTTCATACCTAATTCATAATCTGCCTAGCCTTTTCCCAACTATATTGGGGTCGGCTACCAGTCTAACCGGATGCAGCTGAATACCAGTATTTTACAAGGAGCCTAATACGACGACCAAACCACCATCCAACCATCACCACCATGAAGGCGAAGAAAAAAAATGAATTGGAAGGCAGCCAATTTTTAAGTAAGTGATTAAATAAACTGTATTGAAAACGTAAGCATTATCGTATCTATATTGTATAGGTCATTTATAGATTCAGGTCTGTTCCCACCAAGACTTTTTTATATTCGAGAGAAGGCTCAAACGAAGAAGTGAATTTTTGAACTGAAATTCAAATTTTGAAATAGCTTCTCTCTTTGCTAAGTCCATCGCGTTAACAATCGCAATTTTATGACTCAACATCAAATATTTCAGGGAAAATATGAAAATGGTTCGACAACGGTCACTTTTATGTCGTAACTGTTTATGTTGAGCATTTGTTCTGCGAGCTTATTGTTCGTCTAAGTATAGTCCTCATGATGAAAAGAATCCTCGCCCAACGGCGTGGTTCGCTCACAATATCGGACAATATATTGCCTCTCACAATACTTACTGTTCGGGGTAATATATCAATTTTTATGGCAGCCATGAGTTGTTACAATAATAACGAATATTGAAGTTATGACTCTCGTCGTTTGAAAAGCAGCTTTGAATTTAACTTGAATTCTCTAATGGGTTGTCTCAGAGCTCAGAGCCACCTATGTGGGGAAAACGAATACGGTTTTATGGACGTGTTCGTAACTTCACAAGTATAACTTGTGGCTCGAAACTGTCTGATGATATAATTAATAACTTCGAGACATTTTGTATAGATGGCGCAGACGAATTGATTACGTATTCGAGACGCGATGTCGCCTTACGTGCTGTAAGGCGTTGTGATTTTACGTTAGCGATAAAAGTTTAGAGAAAAATGAACAGCATAGTCGTGGAAAGATTTCATTTCAAAAGAACTTTATCTACATTTTTTTTATGGAGAGGAATCTGTTTATGGTACGGTCGAGTGTTTAATTAGGTAGATGTAAGGTAGCTATAAATCTCTACTGACTATAATGGAATTTCACTAACCATAGCCTAATAAATTATAATTATTGCTGAAGTACTAATAGGAACGATTCAACTTGTACGAAATAGTAATAGCAACTCTTTTTAGTTCGATTAGCTTGCAATTCGAGCGACAGGTTTATCTAGAAAACTGATTTATAACGATCCTGTAAAATGTCTGAAGTTCTTTTCATCCTATTGTTGCTTCCCGGAGCGAGTAAATTCATGCTGATAGAAAATCAGCTAAAGAAAAAACCAGTTGCTAAGAAAATAATTGAGAACCGATCTGCTGTAATACCTTTTGTATATGTATTTTTTGTTTACAAGCATGTTCTCGGATAAATAAACAGCTTATACAGCGATGTCGAGAAAACACGGTTACTGAGTTGGTTATCACAAAATGGGGTAAATATACATATACATATACAACTAACTATACTATACTATTAACACTAGAAACGGAATAAATACCATGTTTATGGAAAAGCAAACACAAAACGAACAAAACATGGAAAAAACACAGGAAACAAAAACAAACAAACACACAAAATCAAACAAAAAAGACTTGGTAAATATCCCGTTTCTAGTGTTAGATATAATATAATATTATGTTTCTAGTGTCATATATAGCCTGATGATACACCGCACAAGCTATATTATTACATAGCACACAGCATCACGCTTGTGTTTCCCAAGGGTTCGGCAGAAGTGCCTAAGTTCGTAAATTGTTCAATTATTTCTAAAATATCGAATTTTAAGATTAAGATTTCTTTTGAAATTGGTAACTGTTGCTTTTTTACAGATAACTGGACGTAAAAATATTCAAAAAAACTACTTTCATGAGTCTAGTGGCTTAAAATTCATTCGCAAATGACAGAAAAGCGTCTATGTTAATGAAGGCAATTTTTTTAAAACTTGAAAATCCGACCAACATAAATTTCGTTCCACCTTATTGCCTAATTGCACTCGACTATCGTGCCAAAACGGACAAGGACCACCAAAACACCTGATCAACTAATACAAGGTGAAAAATTGATATCTAATAAAGAAACGACGAATCACAGATGTCGATGTGACAAAGTGTTAAAATTACTTCGCGAATTCAATTTTAGTACAACGATTTTTCCCCCTTATTTGTCAATTTTTTATTACCCACGAAGAAAAATGTCGGCTATAAAAGACTTTGGCAGTAAAAGTCAGATCCTATAGGCGTTGGTACTTCGTTACGATAGAACAACCAAAATAAATTATTTGAAACTTTGACTAATTAAATTGGTGTCGTAAAATCAGAATTCTTCGACAGCCTAAACTCCGAAGTATTACCAAGTTGATGCTATTCAACTCTAATAGATGGTACATCCAAACAAAACCTGTAAGTCTTCACGTGTTCACGTCTTTGCTTCGAAGTTCTATAGTGCAGTTCAGACGTGTACCTAACTGGAGCTAAAGTGTAGAACTACCTTTGCGTTCCGTCATCGAACGTCAAATATTGGCAACGTAAAGTTTCATGATGCTTGAAGCGTTCGAGTTTAAGGTCAAAAAGCAAATAGTACGTTCATTTGATGCACACTTGCAGGATCCTCGAACAGCCACTTCGAGCAGCTTAACTAAACTTAGAAACATAAGGAAGATATCTCGGTCACATTTTGTGATATCGATATAGTTTATTTTCCTGTGTTGTGTGTACCTTTTGGGGTTCCTGCAACATTTCATCTACTTCCATACATCTCTAATACACAGTTGTCATCTGAGTATTCACCGTCATTTATAACCTTAGCATCTTTTCACACAGTCCATCCATCGTTGCCTTGATCATCCTTACTCCCAGAACTTTCTACATTCTTTCTTAAATCTTTCTTTACAAATTGTCCCACAGTCCTCTGCATTGTATACGAGTACCATGATAACCAATTGAGATGTTAGATATTCCGAAAATAGTAGTACCAAGTAGTATTTAATGTGTTACTGCTATCATTTTATCTAAGTCTGTGTGGACCGGTGCTGCAGGCGGTAGATAATAAAATTCCGAAATGCTGTTTTGAAGTTCATACTCCAACGCACAATTACTTTCTTATCAGTTTCTTGAATTTCCAGTGCAATGCCGCAGTGCACCTGTTTATTACTATCAACGGCCACATTGTCTGCATATCTGTGTCTGCTACATTAAACCTTATATAAAGGATATAGCCTGTTTCACCTCTTTTTGCATAGAGTGTGTGAGATGGCATAATAACAGCCTAGCAGTATAATATTACTTGAAATAGCGTTCACATGATATAATTTTCATATACTATAAAAACAATTAGCCTAATTTCATGTGACCTAATGTTATATTTCATATAACCTTCATTAATATAACATATAACATTCATTTAATATAATTTTCAATTTGTATAATGCTATTTATATGTAACGTTCAGTTGACCTAATTTTAATTTTTATATTTAATCATTTTCAGTCAAAATTCCGTAATGAATAAGTAAATATCAGGACACATCATACTATTACAACCTCATCTAACCCAAATGATTCACCAACAATAGGATCGTGCGCTCGGCGGCCGCTGCCGCGTTTTGCTAAACGAACTGATCGACGTCTCTCGGTCGTCTTGATCTTTTCTAAATTATATTAAACCTTACAATAGATTTTTAATATTATAGTAACTGCATATTATACTAATTGAATATTAGTTCAAATGTGCATTATAGAAAATGTTCATTAAACCATATAAAATTAGGTAAAATGAAATTTTATCAATAATTCATTGTATCATTTCATCGTTATATTAAAAAAAGTATATTAAATGAAAATAGGTCATCTGATGGTTAGAAGTATTGTTATTCTTTCAAAAGTTACACACCCGTTTGTTTAATGTTAGATTATACCACACAACTCTCATTAATTGTCAAATACACCATAATAATTATCTAAGCAGGTTAGTTAGGATGTTAAACTAAACACAGCAAGCTTATATTTTAAACGGTTGAATCTCATCTATTTGCAAAGATTACTTTTCTCTTTCCATTCTAACAGTTAAATACGTTTCCCTGAAGGAGCCACGACCAATAGACACCTCTGTCTCAAGCAGATTTGAAAGCAAAAGGGGATGAGACGACATTTTGGAATTCATTTCCATGAAAATACGTAGGTTTAATGGACTAGAAGCGTTTGAGCCCTTTCTCCATTATTGTATTTAATCCGAATAAATGGAAACTGAGAAGTTATCAACACTGAAATGGGATTATATGCTTTGTGCGCTTGTTTTAAAGTTACAAATTGAGTGATTGATATCTTTGATAGTGGATATACCGGAACTAAGAGTAGGATTACAACTTTTTAATGTTCTTTCTCTGTCTGGAGTCGAAGTTGCATTCCGCATTGATTATGACAGATGAGGTTTCGTAATAATTTCAGTATAACTTCGTTTGTCATTTTTGAGCTCAATTATACTACTGAGTAACTTTATAATTGATTGATGTACTAGGAGCGCGCTAGGGGTGTGCTTTGTCTCCAGGAGGAAGTGGACATTTAAGTAACCCAGGTCAACTACAGGACTCCTAGAGTCCTGGATAGCTATGTACATTCACTGATGGATGAATGTGGATATTCTAGCTAACTTCAGTGAATTATTATATGGAAAATGTACGACCAGTTACAGGGTTTTGATGGAGTTTAATGTACGTCAATAATTGATAGATGTGTTTGAAAACGTGATAGATGTTGACTAAAGTTAACCTAAGATTGAAGTAGGGTCGTAAGGACACCAATAAGTTAGTCTAGTAAGTTATAAAATGATTGATTATATTTTAAGAACGTAAAGGACATCATTAGAACAGTTTATTTTTCACTTTTCGGATTAATTCAATCATGTTGTGTGAGTTGTCAATTATTGTCCCTTTCCAATATATTCACGCACTATCTAATGTTGGTATTAAAAAAATCATAATCTCATCGTTACATTAGATAAACACAAAACAGAATATGAATATTTTTGTGTGCGTATTTACCCATCATGCAAATACCATGCAGCTCTGGAGAGCAGTCTGAGAGCAGTTGGCGAATGTACCCGACAAAGTTAAGTTATTGGCTGCTTTGAATTGCACCCAAATAGTACCTGAGGACTGTAAACTTTGGCGGCTCTGGGTAGCGACCGTTGCATGTCAATTTCTCGTTTTTTTTTTAACTTTCGTCTCTAATCAAGAAAAAGCAAGGTTTCAAAATATCCATGCAGATTTATAACTTGATCTCAACCGATTTTTGACTCAAACCGCTTAGAATTCAGACCAAATTGAGTCTAATTTTTTTTAAATAACCTTTTGCCCTTTGTTACGTTTTATTAAAATTAGATTTAATTTCATCTAAATGCAAATAATAATACCTACTTGAGCTTGCTCCTCTTTGTCTTGCAGCATTTTCGTTTCCAATCAGAATTGGAAGTATGCACATATTAAAAGGGGCGATCATAATTCATCATCATCTGCCTAGTCTTTTTCCAACTATGTTGGGGTCGGCTTCCAGTCTAACCGGATGCAGCTGAAATACCAGTATTTTACATGGAGCGACTGCCTATCTGACCTCCACAACCCAGTTAGTACTGGGTAATACGATACTCCTTGGTAAGAAGACTGGTTGTCAGACTTTTTGGGCCACTGACTACCTATAACGGCTGTCAAAGATCTACAAATGACACCCGGGACCAACTGCTTAACGTGCTTTCCGAGGCACGGAGAAAACTCGGTATGTAATGGGTGGTCACCCATCCACAGACCAACCTAGGCAAGCGCGGCTTAACCTAAAGATCGATCCGAGCGGCTGTTATTACTTAGCCACGAGCTCCTCAGGGGCGATCATAATTAAACCTGGCTAATTCATTGATGTCAGTTTGGACTTAAGACTTGTGAAAATGAAACATTTTGACGAAAGTCCGTTTTGAAAGAAATCAACACTAAAAGAATGCCTAAATATAAATTATACACTGTTGGAACTCTTGAGTGTTAAAATTCTAACAAAGCGCTTTTACTTAGGTGTTCCCTAGTCTTAGTGAAAATGGATATTATTGGCGTAGGCGATAACACGAAGCAAAACTTGTATAGCAAGAACTTTATAAAATTCTTGACTCACAAATACTCACGAGCTTGGCTAGAACTTTAAAATTGTGAATAATTTTAATGCCGCTCTGCTGAGAATGGATTCTTGAGATTCATCGCTGAACAACGGTCTTACACGTACAAGAATGAATCGTGAATATACTTTACAAGTCGCCTAGACATATTTTACAGAGGGAGAAGTTCTGTTCCGTAACATTGCTGTTCCGTGATTGCCGGTTTATTGTGGATAGGTTTATTTTTTTTTTAAAGGAAAGGTCCATTACTCCACGCCTTGTATTAGGGAATAATAAGGGTTAGGCAGAGGTATACCTAACAAGTACAAACACATTTAGCCATGTTTAAGTCCCATGTAATAGGGAGCTAGCCTATTGCCATCAATCGTGTACAAATCCAGACTCCGTGGCTGTTACTGAAAAATTCGTGATGGGAAAACCCAATAACGTTTTATCCGGAAATTGAACCTCATGTTTAGCAGTCGCGATTGCGACCACTAGCCAAGGATTCTCAAGGTGAGGTATGCGTACCCCTAGGGGTATGCTATTCGACGTTAGGGGGTTCGCGACAAGATTTATGTAATGGTGGCTGCATTACAAAGTACTCTGTGGGTGGCTGGGATGAAAGGCGCGTGTGCCACACATATTGATAATGCTGAAGAAGACTGTATTCGAAACCATTTATGGTCACGACCGAGAGAGTAAATTCTAGTTTGAGTATTAAGCAACAGGAGTCACCACTAGAAGATACTTATGTGAGAGTGGGTTTTCACACCTAATCCTGATAAAAACGAAATACAGAAGTCGACTTGATGCCATGATTAAGGCTAAATTGTCCAAAATTATTCCAAAAATTGATTCAATTCGCGACAATTAACAAGCCCATCCATCATATTAATATTAAAAAGACATTTCTTTTTGGCTCTGTATTTGTTACGTTTTATTTAAATAAAAACTTTATATTCTTAAACACATGGTTTTATTCATTTTTATCTTGGAGGTTCGATGCCATCTGGAAACTTTAATGGGATACCATAAGTTTGAGAAACGTTGCACTAGACCAACGACACAGTAAAAAAAAGTGAAAAGGAAATTGTCGGATTCAATTTGTGTCTGACTTGTTGTATACAGATACAGGTAATCCTATTTATGAAAGGAAACTACACACTCACGTCTTCATCCCATGGGAGTAGGCAGACTACAGAATGCTCCCTTTCCTTCGTTCACGGTCATACACGCACGCTGGTTGCGAAAACCACCTGACCTTTCTGAAGAACATCACCACAGGATTTTGTGGATACATGAACCTCTCGGTTGATATTGATATCGACCGGGTACGTAGGGCGTTGGCAATGCGTTGCAAAATAATTGCTCGTAGGTTTGCAAAGTGTACAAAGGAAGTTAAGGTTACTCTAATCAAAGCGTACTGCCAGACTTATTACACCTGCAGCCTATGAGTGAAATTTACACGCAGATCCGCTAGACGCCCTGCGTGTTCAGTATAATAATGGTTTTAGGATGCTGCTGGGGCTACCTCGCTTATGTAGTGCGTCAGGAATGTTTTCTGAGGCTAGAAATGATTGTTTTAAAACAATTGTATGCAAACGGATAGCCTCCCTGATGCTTCGTGTGCGCGACAGTGCCAGCAGTATCTTAAGAGCACTTGTACAGAAAGTGGGCAACGTCGCAAATAGCTGTCAAATATTTCGCTGTTTTGATTAATTTGCCAATATTACTGTATGGAAATAACTAGTGAACTAAATAAAGTATTGATTATGAAATGCAATAATTAATATCGTAACAATTGAAGTGTCTGTTTGTAATATCAAAATAACAGCTTTTTACTGAATGCATATTAAAATACTCGTATATTCGGCACTTATGATAAAAACACATTTTTTATAAATTTTGTCTAATCTCTGTTCTGGCTAATCTCCGAAACGGCTGGACCGATTTTGACGGGAACTTTTACTAGCTTATAGCTAATGTTATAAGGAGTAACTTAGGCTACTTTTATTTTAGAATAATAATTAGGGTTTCATGCAAAAAATTAAAACCCTTGAAATTGTTACCAAAATCCGATGCAAATACGGACGAAGGTCGCGGGGTGGGGCACAGCTAGTCCGAAATAAAAAGAAATCATTTGTTTTAATGTTGGTGCGTGAGGGTCGAGGGTGCATTACATTTTTTTATATTTTCAATACTTTTAAATACGTTTTCCTTCGGACTCCCTTTTATTGTAATATAATTTTATTGCTTTAAATTTGTTTTTATGCGTTTTAATAAATACTTGCTTTGCTTGAAGCTTAGCCTGCGTGGAAGAAAAGATTAAAAAAGAACATGAGTCTAGAATCTCGCAACAACTTTGTGTTAAAACATTTCGCTTTGATGTCCCTTACATTATGAAAAATGATGAAGGTTACAATTTGCGTGAAAAGGCTGTAATATTAAACATTTTATTATATATTCAAGTGCAGTTTAATGTGTATAGGTAAGCCGGGATTATATTAGAAATCAGGTCACTCAACCGTTGCCTGCTACGCTGCTCGTCATTTTACGAGCCTTATGTGAAGTTGGTTGAGCAATAAATTGCTCCGGGAGAGTTCCGACACTAAACCGTGGATTAATTGGTTAAATTTCTAAAACTGTTGCTTCAATCATTACATCGTCGTTGGTTACGATGGATTAATTGTCGCGTGTCATTCCGGACATGGACACTAATAAAAACTATGTACTGGAGTATCTATCTGTCCGGCAGTAGCGAAGGGTCAATTTTGTAAGATGTAAGACGGAGTAAATATCTTTAATGTGATTATATTATTTGTAGAATATAATACTGACTGTGCCATTTTTCAAAGAGAAGCCGGTAGGAATCGAATTGTATGGAACCTTCGCCACTGCTGTCCGATGTCCGCTGCAGGTCCTCAACTTGTCCGTAAAACAGTTTGGCTTATCCTTTAGTGTAGCGACACATCAACGGGAAATATGAAAAGTTCGACGTGCTTAAAATCGATAAAAGAAGATGATAAAGTATTGCAGGCGGTAATGCTTTTTATCGATTTTGTAGAAAATCATCAACTGTTTAGGATCATCGGATGTAGCTGAATACCAGAAATTTACATGGAGCGACTGTTTATCTGTCCTCCACACTCCAACGTGTTTCAGGTTTCTGACATTTCGTAACGATTGTCAAAGATTTACAAATGACAGCCTGAATTACGTCTCTCAATTTTCGTCAGGTGTTTCGTGTAACAACGATTGCCAAAACACAGACTTACAAGGAATAACAAAATTAAGTACATGTTTTTTCTTTCTATATTTTCTCTTGAAAGCCATTTCAAGTCAAAAATGACGTTTCGTCCCTCGGATTAGGACGTTTTATTGCAAAACGGCAGGTAAGCTGCCATCTCGGTTCACCGCACCCTTTACTCTTTGAACTGAGGATTAAAAATGATAGTAGCACGCTGTGACGGTAATCTGGGATATAATTGAGAGATTTTACTCCACAGAGGCACTAATACGAACGCGCGGTGTTATTACGACTGATATTAAAATATAAAAAGCTCGTTTCACATATAATATTCTCTTTTTCTATTTCAACATGAATGATGTTACCAATCCATGGAGTTTCTTGCCCATTCTTCTCCATAGAGAGCTACGCTTTGTAATGGGCTACTACAGTACTTTCACAGTTATTATTGTGTCTTGTGACTAGGACTGTAGCTTCATCCTTTTGTTTTTGACAATGCAAAAGTGACTGTAATGGTCTAATTGAAATAAATGCTTTTAGCTTGGGTTTGATGCGCGTTCGTGCCTGCCTCTATCTACTGTGCTTTTATATCTTTATACATAATGTAATAATGACACAGATTACATAATAGCCGCTACGTAATCTGATGCAATCGTTAGTGTTTTAAAGTGGTCTAGCCAGGGTGTGGCGCAAAGTTTGACTTTTATTTATTTGGTTATGAGATGAGGTTTTTATCTAGACAGACATGCTGTGGGCAGACTGCTTAGCTATCAATAAGTCACTGTTACCCGCTCTTTTGAAATAAATACTCGGTCACTTTTTAAGGTCGCGCTGACCCCACGGGGGTTTTGTACTTTTATCATTTTTCGAGCATGAAAGATAACTTCATCACTTACTATAAAACTCATCATCATCTTCATACCCTCGTCCTATTACTTGGGCTCGGCTTGGGGTGGATTTTTTTTCATTCTGACCCATCGGCCGTCACGGTATATTAAAACGACGCGCAAGAAAACGAGTGTTTTTCACTACTTTTCTTTCATATCATGCACTTACTGACTGATAATAACAGCGTTAATTAGGGATGCTAAAGTAGCTGGTGCCTATTTATACCGTAATAGCATCGTGTCGACAGAATTCGATTTTCGTGAGGGCGTTGCTTAATGAGTACAGAACAGCCTGGTTTCCACTAAAGTGGAGGCGAGCGGAGCAGAGAGGAAACCCGTCACATTGGTGCGATGTGCACATTGAAATACACATCGCATCTCTCCTGTGACCGTTCGAATCTTACACGTCTTCGTATGCACCACTTCTCTTGGACCATAAGTTGATCACATCTGTTATATATTCCGGTGACGTAACATGAATTAACTGCAGTTACAAGTGGACCGTCAACTCAATCAAGTTCTCCTTGCTTACATTGACACAGGCATTAACTATTACTCACGTGTATTTAAAAAATGACTACAAATATACAGGGTGTTTTTTTAAACGTGGGCAATACTTTAGGGGCATGTAGTACTCACGAAAGTAAGCAACTTTTATTATGGGACCGACCATGGAATCGCAGAAAAAAATATGAGCTGATCCATACATTATTGGTCGCGTAACTAAAAAAATAAAATAGGCAACAGCAGATTTTTTAAATCATGTTTCATAGTTAGCCTCATAGTAAGACTTGGTCATATTTATGAGTACTTTAGCCCATGTTTAACAAAACATCCTGTATTCTGCTTACAAACTGAGGTCTAATGAACAATTATTTTGTAATATTAATAAAAATGCGGCCAATAGGTACCTAAATCGTACCATCTTAATAAAGATAAACTCATAAATATTCAAAATAACGCAATAATGACTTTGTACCAGGTCGTATATGTTTCAAAAGTACACCACGATACATTGAAAGAACAGTTTGAGATGCATCACAAATATCGTGTTACGTTACCACATGTCAGGGTCAACTGTTTTGTTATTTTAATTAGAGAAATAATAACAGGTTTTTTTTTAACATATTTATTAAGTTTTCATGATATCTGATGACGCAATTATTTATTGTAAAATTCTCAGGTAACTGTTATATAAAAATCCTTTGGTGTTTATATTTCTGATTCAAATCACATGACTATCTTAATTCGAGGAATGAGAATGAATTTGACCACCAATTAAATATACCCATGATAAAATCGAAATTACAATGCTCGTACCTAACAATATAAATGAATAAAAACAAAGAATGTCGGCTCATGTATGACTGAAGCTATTGTTAGGGAACATAAATAAAACTGATCGTATTTTGAGATTACTTTTACGGATTACTTTCATCATTAAAGATACTTTTTATCAGGAATGTGCATTACAAAAGTAAAATGTAGGAGAGACGGTCGTTTCATACCGACACACGAATTAGTATCGGCTTATCAGTTCAGTTTATCGTCTCCAACGACATTAACATATTACATAAGGTAGGTAGTATTCGGAGTCTGGCGACATTGATAAATTGGTAGTTTTAGAGTATATTCTACAACGATAGATCTCTATTAAGCAACATAATTTTGAAAATAAGACAGTTAGTGTATTTATGGAGTATTAACAGATAGAATTTGTTGGTAGGTAATGCTGTGTTTTAAGTTTTATGCCGAATAAAGTTTGGTAAATGTCGGACTCCGGATTTTCTAACCATGGTTGAAGGAGTTCGAGCCAATACCATGTCGCTGTTTCCTATGTACAGATATGTGTGGAATCTCTATTTTCGAGGCCTATTGTACGCGTAATGTCCTTAGAAAGCACAATACACATTGAATTATACCTAATGGTCTTAATTATTAGGATCGAATTTACACGCCATTTAGTTTAATGTAGGGAGCATAATGGATAATTAAACCGTAAGGGAATATACATGATACGCCGTCCATTTATCTTGTCGATCGAATTCGGCTAGCCACGTAATTAAATCGTTGATTAAAGTTATGTCACTAATGACACAACATGAGTCACGTTTATGAAATCTAGTGGAATTCCAACACATTCTAATCCAAATTATTGGAAACTAACTTATGCCCACGGCTTCGCCCACGTGGAGTTCGATAATTGTCCCACGGGATCATATTACCGGGATAAAAAGTATTCTATGTGTTAATCCAGGTTATAAACTACCGTTGTGCTAAATTTCATCCAAATCCGTTCAGTAGTTTTTGCGTGAAAGAGTAACAAACATCTATACATCCTCACAAACTTTCTTATTAATAATATTAGTAGGAAGTAGGATTTAAATAAGAATTATCATTTAATGATGTTTTACATCTCGTCGGCCTTAAAACGTAAAGATAATGGATATTGAAGGTAAACAATCTGTCGTCCTTTATTTACTCTGAAATGAGATCAATGTCATAATTGAGCCTTAAATATAAAATATCTTTTACACTTGAAGTACTTAGCTCCAATTTTTATAATAATTATTTCCGCACAATTATGGTTATTTTTTTTTTGACATTGACTTTGAGTGAGATAATGGAAACTGACAAAATAAAAGGGTTTTAAAACAATTCCCAGTAGAAACTGTCGCAGAAGAGTTTGAAACTAAATTTTAAACTCGGTAACTAAAATTTTGGCCTCTCTGTATCGATCAATGCTCACTTAGGTAAAGATGTGAATTTTTCATGGTAGGTAGACTTTTATATTCATTGTTAATAATATTTCAAGCATAAAATAACGTTTAGGCATGTGTTAGAACTGCAATTTTGTATAATAACAGGTATTAGCATAATAACACAATAAGCACTGTTCATTTACATGATATGAGATCTTATTCTGCACATTTTAATATGAATGCTGAGATAACATGGCCACACAAGCGAACACAATCGAAAGTAACGTCTTAACTTTGTGATTAATGTGTGTATTGTTTGGTTGGTGCAACACTAGTAAAACTAGTGGTTGGCACTGCTGTGCTTTATTAGTTATGAACATGGAACTAATAAGTACTAAGCATAGTTAAGTATGTCTTCTTTAAACAACGCATCGGGTCAGTGGATTTGTAGGAGTTGGAGTATACGCTTAGGGGCACTATGAGTAGCAAAGAAAAGAAAAAGTATTTTTTTTGGGACTATATTTTTATTTAAGTTTTATCTAGTTTTAGAAGACCCATAATTTGGGAAACGGTGCGTCGGAAGACCACGCGTCTCAGAACCTAAAGGGTTTGTATGGTCTAGGTCAGCCCGATACTGCAATAAAACTGGGAAATTTAGGAAAAAAAAAAAATACAAAAAAGAAATTATGTCTGAAATTTTTTCTAAGTCCTCGCTCCATAGCGCCCCTAAGACTACACTTCAACCACGCATCGTCTTAGTAACAACTAGCCAAATTGGTGACGGGTTTTTTAAATTTTATTCAATAACTGTAAAAAAGCTCATTATCCAACGACGTCATCTGTCGATGTGCACATCTGTCTAAAGATTGAAATAATCAATAACCATTACCGCAGAAGTCAAGGTGAGTGTCCGTATTTAATAAAGAGCAGCTGTCGGCTGATGAAATTACCTTTCAGGAGCTTCGCCAAATACATTCGTCCATATTCCTTTCAACATTTCTTAACCGACACCAAACTTAGATTATTTTATTACTTTTTAAAAACTTAGAGCATTTTAAAACGGTATCGTTCTATTACATCGATGCGCCTAATTTGCTAAATTAAAATAGCTGAGATGAAGTGAATGGAAGGTCATGTTTACATCACAACAGGGGCCTCCCTGTTTGTATTTACAACATTGTTGCGAAATCAGGATGCATGTGGCAACTTTTACTTTGCTTTGTAAAATAATATCTATACCTATTTATAATAACATTAGAGACAGATATTTTTAAATGTAGGTAAAACAGAAAATAAGCTGAATCACATACTTACGTGTTACAAAATGAAGTTATTATGTAAATAGTTATGCAAAATTTTTACTGTTCTTGTATAATGTTACAAACTGGAAGAAATATTTCGTGGTAGGTACTAGGTAAACTACATATTTATGAAGTCAGCACCGTTTCAACTTAATATTTATAAAGTTAAAATACGACATTTGTTTTTGCAATAATAACACATACCCGGAAAAGGTAAGAGATTCCATTTTCCTTTTTCACAGAATGTGTTAGGATTATGGTACGAACGAACCCGCTTAAAAAGGTGTGAACCACTATTGGTACGTTATTGCAGTAAGGGGATAGTTGTTATAAATAGCATTTTGGGTTACAACCTTGTCTCGACCTTCGTTGGGTAGGTACGGACTTCGTAGGACGGAGATAGAAACTGAAATCAAGTCCTCGTTAATATTATATTCAAAGCTGATATTTGTATAAGTAAAGATAATGAAGACAATATCCCAACATTTATGATGTTACCTACTTGAATTATTATGAGTAGCAACAATAATTCTGAGTAATCGTCTTCTTAAAGTTTCCGTGAAGAGAAAACTGATATTTCATCGTGTTCTTCTACTAAAAATCCTCAAAGGAACAGTTAATCGGCATCACCATGGCATGCTCGGTCCATGGTATACCTTAAATATCGCTTTTCATCAGGCATGATCGAAGCCAAGAGCAGGCCTAACAACAAAAACAAACTGTCTTTTAAAATAATATGTGATGACCTCACAACCGCCTCTGACGCTGCCTTTTTTTTATTAGTGTCAATGACATGCTATTAACTGCACGGGACTGTACCTATATTGAGTGGATTGGTAGATGGTCATGATCAAGTTTTTTTTTTTTAAATCTGTGAATGGGGCTCAAAATTTTACCAAAAATTATGGATAGTCTCCTAACGTCATTTTCGTGTAGCTGAAACGATTAAGGTAGTTCCCCTTACTGCCTTCTGAAAGTTCCCACCCTGTATATGGCATGTCTTTAAAGAGCAGTCATTGCTATTTAAAAAAAACTTTCTTTGCCATTTGGCAACGGAACCCTAAAATGGCTAAAACAGGTCAATAATGTTGCGGGCCCCAAAACAGTTAAATCAATTCACCGAGACTTATGGCGCGCAATAGTCCGGTTTATTGCTGGCTGTTCTAGATCCTGGCTTACTGAACTTACAGTAGGCAATGTATGTGTGTCAAGGGTAGCATAGTAATCCGACCGGGGAACGAGTGAGAAGTCCATATAAATGAAAGCAAAATGTAAAAGTAACACAATCAATTAGAGGGCTGAGAAGTGGAGTACACTAAAGTCTTCTGTTGTATATGCCTTACGCATCCATATTCAAAACAACAACTGCAAAGTTAATCTTTAATTAGCTCTAGGATACATATAGTTGACGGTTCGTGAAAGAAGGACAATTAAAAGTTATCACTGACGATATTAGGGTAGCACAAGAAACAGAAGACGTGCAAGAGAAAGTAAGCACTCGGAGTGAATTATGAAAAGACTGAACAAGTTTTAGTGATCTTCAAAGAGATTTTTAGGCCATTTTTTATTTTTAGTTTAGAACATTGGTGGGGAATAAGTAAAGATTATCGCAAATCGATATGTCAGAGCGTTGAGTTCTTAGTGGAATCCCTGCAGGGAGCATCATGGTTCTCGATGTGTATCCATTGAGCACAACAGTTTGATATCTGTTGGCCAGATAAGTTGAGAACCACCTGATACCTATAGATAATAGCAGCTTAATACCTACGCAGAAGTATAGCATGATCCAAGCGATCAAAACTCTTGCTATCATCTGTGTAAATTACATCTACTTGTGTGTGATGAGAATACATTCAGTCAAGTAGTCACTACGAAGTATGAGATTGGTTGTGGGCTGACCTCGCAGGAAGCCTTGTCAGAGGTCACTGACGCTTAGTTTAAGAGTAGCTTATAGCTGTCTGTAAATATTATTTCCAGGATACTTGGTTTGGATATGGGCCTATAGTTCTCTAAGAGGACTCTAGGCACTTTTTTGTGAATTGGAGTGATTAACACAGACTTCCAAATTGTAGGTACCTCACCCAACTAGGGACCGGACCGCCTGAACAGAAGTAAAAGAGGAGTAGTCAGACTTTTGGCACAGTGGAGTATAAAAACTAGCGGAATATTGTCTTCAAGAATTCATCTTTTCCGAGGGCAGTCGATGATTGCCGAAGCGCAAACTTTTTCTGGGAGATCTGGTGGCCTACCACGACGTCTTAAAGCAGGAGTCATTCCAGTGTGGGAAAGGGATGGCGCTGGACGACCTATATAGCTCTGTCTCTTTCCCACACAGGAGACGTCATAGTAAGCCCCCTGTACCTACATACATCTGTATTGTTTGGTTCTGAACGATTCTCGATTTACTGACCAACCATTTCCAAAAACAGATCTATAGCAAGTGAAAGTCGAAAAATTAACCAAGTGTGTCAAAATTCTAGGTTTATGCTTTCTAAGTAGATATCTCTCGATCGATTGCTTTTGAACTTTTTCTGCGAAGGTGTGTCGTAATAGTGCCGCCATTGTTTTATCGAAAGTCAAAAATGGAAAGTAATCATTGCGATTGAGTTATTTTGCTCTGTTTTTTAGAAATGATTCGTTTTTGAATTTTCCGCTAGAGGCGTTCGAGTAGAGTAAGGTCTTCAGAAACATCAGATGTCTTATAGAGTTCGCGCGTTGCGCGCTTTTTAGGGTTCCGTAGCGGAATGGCAAAAAACAGAACCCTTATAGATTCGTCATGTCTGTCTGTTTGTCCGTCCGATTGTCACAGCCACTATATTCCGAAACTTAGAACTACGCAATTGAAACTTGGTAGGTAGATGTATCCTGTGAACCGCTTTACGATTTTTATAAAAAAAATATTATAGGCCCCCCCCCTTAATATGTTTTTTCCCATACATGGAACGGAATATTTTCAAACTCAATTTTCAATCATCTAACCTATAAGTGCGCCGTCTATAGATAAAAATGATATTAAGGTTCGTCATTTTTTCTCAAAGTCAGGCATTGGAAAGATAGACACTTCCAAAGTGGTAAAATATGTGTCCCCCCCCCTCTAATTTCTAAAGTAAGAGGAGGTAAATTCTGAAAAAAGTTTCAACGTAAATATGCCGTTTATGTTTTAATATGATTTCGGGTATGTGGACTCCGCGGCTAGTTTCTTTGGGTAAATTACATAGGTACTTACATTAGATATAATACCGGCAATGTAAGAGTTTTCCAACGTTCTCTTGCTAACGGAAGACGAATGACGACTGATTTTTCATTGGTGTAAAAAAAATAATAGTATTGTGCAACTGCAAAATTCGTTTTATTTGGAATATTCCAAGACTCGCAAAAGAGATAAGTATCCCATAATTTTTATGTGAAATAAATCCTCAATGTAGGTAAGTATCGAAAATACTTTTGAATTTTCTTTCTTGGCTGACATGAATAGCTTTGCAGAGAAAGTTTTTTAAGCGTTGCCATTTATAAGGATTAATTGATTTCTGAAAACTTCTTAAAAAGCAATTGATGGCCGCCTACGCTAAAGTGGCTTTTAAAAATAAATTTGGTGTAAACGATTTTTTCAGTTTGTATTAGGAACGTTACCTATATATGCATATTATATGCTCACAAAATTATATTATATCCTTACTTTGGGACACTATCGTACTAATTAGAAGCAAGACACTCCAAGCAACAACAAAAATGCCACAAGCAGTTGTTCCGGGGTTTTCTGTGTTTTTCTCAAATTAGGACAACCCTTTCTTTTCAGCGAGGGTCGTGAGAGGAAATTACGGGATTACGGCTAAGGTTGAACTGTATGATGATATACATACAGGATGGAGAGACACCGACGCCAAAACGGTTACAGCGTAACCAGTACATCATTTTGAGCCCCCCGCATCGAATTTTTTTATCGGTAATTTAAAAGACAGCTGTTTCCTACAAAAGTTCAATACCCTCACGGTAAAAATATATGGAACAGCTGATTCTTGACCTCGTATGTGAATGATAACAATATATTATAATTGCGTTAAGAAGTTTGCTGGATTGAGGAGCTCGTGGCTAAATAATAACAGCCGCTCGGATCGATCTTTAGGTTAAGCCGCGCTTGCCTAGGTTGGTCTGTGGATGGGTGACCACCCATTTCATACCGAGTTTCCTCCGTGCCTCGGAAAGCACGTTAAGTCGTTGGTCCCGGGTGTCATTTGTAGATCTTTGACAGTCGTTAGGTAGTCAGTGGCCCAAAAAGTCTGACAACCAGTCTTACCAAGGCGTATCGTATTGCCCAGTACTAACTGGGTTGTGGAGGTCAGATAGGCAGTCGCTCTATGTAAAATACTGGTATTCAGCTGCATCCGGTTAGACTGGAAGCCGACCCCAACATAGTTTGGAAAAGGCTAGGCAGATGATGCGTTAAGAAGTTTGCTACACGTGTTGATAGCAACATCCACTCATATCTAAAAGTATAAAAGCAATGCTATTCATTTCAGCACAAATTGTATTTGTAGGAAAACGCAATCTAAAGAAATATGTTCGCTTACCTCTCTGCTATAGCTACCAGATTTATGTCATCGTGCAACTATAATGAACACTTTATCACAAGTAGGTGTCTGGCAGCCTGTCGCTGGCGAACGTTAATTAACTTGCATGGTCTGAACACCGCCTAAACTGAAACCTACTTTAGTAATTGCTTTTCCAACAGTACATGAAGCTGCTGTGTTGATACTAGATATTACAGAAACCAGTTAATCCATTGTATTCGCAAATTGTAACGTAATGACAATTGGCAAACCATATTGCACTATTGCACCAATTTCGAGGATTCATAATGATAAATAATTACCGTATATACAAAAGACTTGCTTCACTTCCTCACTTCGATGTAGGTTTCCATGTGGTTCTCTCAAGAATTCTTATGCAATCATTTTACGAGTGCTCGAATTGCTCTCACAAGGTGGAACGCAGCTCCATTGCCGCTTGGCTACCGCAGTGACGTCCACATCTTTTACACTAACTCAACCGGATGTAAATCATGGAATTAAAACGCCGTACATTTAACTATCGAACTGGTTAAGTTCACTTCAATAAAAAAGATTAATCCATGTTGTTGAACTGCCTTAATTATCTCAGTATCGCTGCAACGGATCGGGACACCCATGAGAACACTGTTACGTAATATATATGGAGCCTCAGCGCCTGTACTACCAATTAATTAAAGCAGATAATTAAGTGATAATTTGTTAAAATCCACAGAGCAGCGATGTGCAGGGAAGTGAATGGCAGATGCAAATAGCATTATGCCACTGTAATACAATCTTGCTGCTCTGTTTATAACAATGACCAACAAGAAGCTGATGAAACACTTGTTTTTAAATAACTTATAGGTACATATGTCTTAGTTAAATGTTTCAGTATTGAGTACTTGAACTAAATTGCTTTTTAGTATCGCCTATTGATATGAAGTGAAAGGAGTTGGGGCATCTTGGTATGGTCGTCGCCGTCGTGGTAAACGCTCGGAGCGATATAAAATGTTCCGTTGTCTCAAAGTCTTACGTTTTATTGGTCCGTTAAATTTCTGTAATACAGGATTAAGAAACACTGTCTCGGCAAAACGTTCACAATCACAATGATAAATATTTTTATTCCAGACGAACGAACAATGTAATATGATTAAGATAAGTCGAATAAATCGAGATCAAACTTTCAATTTCGATTGTATTTACAATACAAAGTTCGCTTATTGCATTCAATTCATTGCAAAAGCTTATATTTCAAAATCATAGGTTCTAGGTATTAGGAATTGGTTTATTCGTGTGTGGCAATCTGTTGTTACATAATAACTGTTGACGTTACCTGTAAGACGAGATCTGAAGAACATTCTCCTCTCTCCAGTCTGAAATGAGTCATCACTTAGCGAGTGTTCTTAACTCTACCTTGAATTATAAATCAGATGGTACCTAGCTCGTATATATCTATAGCCTTCACACTTCGCGCACGTTTTTACTGAGCTGGTTTAGTTTGTAGGCACTGCATTATTAAACAGCACATGAACACACCTTAATGTAATCCCAGAAGCGTTATGTTTAAGTCCCATGTAATAGGGTGTAGCCTATTACCATTAACCCGGCACAAATCTAGGCTCTGTGGCTGCTGCTCAGAAATTCCTGATGGAAAAATCCAATAACACTTTCTACAACGTGGGACACGAACCCAGGACCATCATAGTCAGCAGTATTTCTTGCGACTGCTAGACCAATGAGTCGGTCTACTGCAAAATTATATCTACATTTCAGGTCAAAGTGACCAAAAAGATGTCCTGGGCTGATTCTGTTATGATAACAGGTCCAGTATGTCTCCATTTTTATTCTGGACTTTAAAAAATTAATATATGGCCACACTGAAAGGCTTACAATAGGATTTACAGACGTAAGCGTCTCATACCAATTTGAACATTATTCGAATACATTTATGTTTGTATTCGCATGACATTATACGCATAAGAATAAAATACATATTCGTATGAAGCACTTATATCACTTTATAGGGTACAGTTAAGGCTGTTGTGTCTGAATTTTGCCCTTAGCGTTCTTCTTTGTACTGAATTGACTGGTTTCAATAATATTTCGAACATACGTTCATATCAATGTAGGGAGATAGAGATAGGCGAGTACTGGAATAGTTCAACTCACCTGCGAGAGGAGAGTTACACTTTATATTGCTTTTCTCGTTTTTTTTGTTTAACACATCATAAAGTTTACAAAATGGTAATTGTTTTTGGAAAGAAAGAAAGAAAGAAAGAAATTATTTATATGTTGATAATGCACATACACATAAGTTGGAATATTTGCTAAGTGTCCCGATACATTTTACCTTACGGCATGCAACATATTAGGTTTGAATTTAAATATAGTACTATAGATACAGCTATCGATATGATTATTATTAGCCATAGTCAAATTTAATATGTAATTACAGATCGGACTAAAACAAAAAAAAATAATAATAATAGCAATAATAATCAAAATAATCAATGAATTAAATATAAATCTCTCGCAAATGATACGAGTATAATGAAGAATATGTCATAATGTGTAATGTCAATAATTTTAGTTCTGTTGCGTAAAATCGTCTCGCTCTTAGAGATGACTTGCTGTATACCTCATTAGGACATATACTAGAGCCGAGACTGAAACTAAACATATTATTACAATATTTAAAGTAATTTTTTGCGGTATTTGGTGGAACACTGCAACATGCAAACATACATTTTAATATAATTTGCAATATATTTCTGTGCTATATTGCCAAACCCGCTCAAATATTATTCATAAAAGTCCGAATCTAGCAAAATATAATTAAAAACAACAGTATAAACCTTTGCTAACACCATCAGCATAAACAAAGTCAGTCGAGCAGTGTTAGTCATTTGAGAAGGAGCTGTTATTTTGGGCGATTAAGCCTCAATCCGACGGCAAGTAGTATCCTTGATTGCGACTGGTCGCCTAAATAATTAAACTCTTGAATTACTGAGGCGTATTACCGGGATCTAGACGATTAAATACCTCGGTGGATGTATACGAAACTAGCTTAGAGAACTCACTGAGTTTTTAGACGATAAGTAGTTTAAAATCGAAGTCAAACCAATTATTCAGTTGGGCCATTAGAAGGCACTTTTGATCGTCAAACTTTAAACCAAAAGAGTTGGTACATCTATCCAAATCTTTGTTTTTACCATAATCTTCAATCTGAAGGGGGTAAAGGTCTAAAACTCAATTACGTTACAATCTTAACTTTTAACATGATTTATCGATAAATCCAGACGTATTCACTAGCTAAACTTAAGATGGATCGGAGACCGAACTTTTCGTGGAGAACAAAAGATATTTTACCACGACCACATTACATAAAATACGTATAAATATACGTCTCACAATTATTTTTGTGTACAAATAAGAAACTTAAACAGCAAATGAGGCGAATTTCCCGAAAAACAAAGCCTTAACATAAGTTTACCAAACAAGACAGACAATAAATTCAGGAGATAATTTATTACAGTGCGATCGAATTGCTCAGAATTCACGATAATATTGTGTACTTGTATCAGAGTAATGTAGCTTCACGGAAACCATTTCACTGCTCTGTTTTTGGTACGATTCCAAACATCGTCTGGATATATATATAACCTAAGAAGTAACTCAAACTTACTTCTTAGGTTATATCTGTGGATCAATCAATACAATTTTTTTCTTAGAGGCAGACAGAATATGTGGTAATGTGGCTTTATCTAAGAGTTTTCGGATTCGTTTCTCAGTTACTTTTATTCATGTGATCAGGCAGTAACGGTGTGATGCCCGTCGTCCAGTCCAGCAGAATCGTCGCCGTCTACGTGGGTTATACTGCACGTAATATAAATTATTCAACACCGACAGACCCTTCGTAGATTTTTCCGTCCCTGTTCCTCCTAATTCTTCGATCAGGGTGCAAGGGGGACGCGTAGCCGTTACATAAACGTGTGAAAGAGCCGATGACGAGTACACAAAGGATTCCATTTATCATTCGCTCGGAACACTGTCATTTGTGAAGTGTTCAGCGAGAGTCGTGACGCGTCGATAGCCAGCATGTTAATGGCGATTACCTTCAAAAGATATTAATATAACGCTATTTACCGAAAGCCTTCCAGGGGTCGTAGTGCGATGTTATAAATAGCTCTTCTACTTTATGAGTTACTAGCTTTTGTCCGCGTCTTCGGTGGTGTTAATTTAGAATTTAACAATTAAACTTAACACACTACTAAAGTTTCTATAACAATATAATTCAACCATGATTCAAAAGACACGTGGCGCCATCTAATATCATAAGAACGTAATTGATGTTTTTCTCGGAAACAGTACTTTTTTTCATGATAAAAGGTACCCTATGACCGTTTCTGTACACCTGACAACGTATTTTCAAAATTTCAGGATGATCAGTTCAGTGGTTTAGGCGTGAAAAGATAACAAACAAACAAACTTACATTCGCAATTATAATATTGGTTGAATTCAGGTTGAATTTTACAGTAACACTCTTGAATCTGAGTCATTAATCAACCCATTTCAGAAACGTCGCCAGATGCTATGGCGCGGGCGGCAGCACTGAAGCTTGACGGAATATTGTAGGGTACACCGAAAATTATATTTTATATGTTGGGTTCAAAGCTGTTTTAATTTGACCCGTAGCCTTTAATTATAAAAATAATGGTAAAAAGGGTGGCGACCTTTTCGCCAAGATTTATATGACGCTATTAACACCTGAGTAATTAAAGGTGTCACAACAGTTTATGGTTAAGGTGGTGTAGTGGAAACAATCAACAAATATTTGCTTAGCTATTACAGAGAAGAGGCTATAATAGGATCAAGGAAAATGTACTCACATATACAGGATGTAACAGAAAGGGTATAGTCATATGAAAGGATATGCTACAGACCATCAAACTGAACAACTTTCTCCTTGGACCCAACATCGTAAATGACAAAAAATTATCAGCTGTCCCATACATTTGCGCCGAGTAGGTATTGACATTAATGAATAGTATATTTTTCCAATATCCCACTTTGAACGACTTGTCAAAAACTGTTAACGGTTTGCGCTAGTGCTTCACTCTGGCGACAGAACATTGTAGTAATACTCACTATTCAATAAGTTCTCCGCCTCTTAAACGAACCACCCGTTACATAGATGATATGGTCGGTATGTTATTAGACGGCTTCATTTATTCGCAGTGATTGTCTCAATAATATTGTCCAAAACTAAAAGATTGCGATACACATTTTGACATTTTCGATGGTCGTGCATCTTTTGCAAACTACATGATATCCATAAAATTGTGTGCATTGGCTTTCTTTTACTTTATTTGACATTCATGTCACTCTGCCATGTGGTTGGTTACGTTGACATTTGGTTTTCTGTTTCCCAACCTTTATATTTTCGATTGTAGTTACAGCACCCATCGTAGAACGCCTGTTTAATCCCCGACTAAAAAAAAGGGGTGTTATAAGTTTGAAGTGTGTATCTGCGTGTCTGTCTCCGGCATCATAGCTCCGGAACGGATGACCCGATTTTGATAAAGTTTTTTTTCGTTGGCAAATAATGACTGTCTTAACTATGTTTCAAAAAAATCTGCTCAGCCTTTTGAAGATCATCGTGTGTTTTCTAGTTTATTAAGAGATATTAAACAACCACAGGTATGACCGATTCGAAATTTGAAATCCTGTTACTTGTTAATGACATTACAAAAGTATGATAACCTTGACCTGATGCGCGAGTATCACCAGGATCATGCAGGATACCCAACCCGCCAGTGTCTTGTGTTTGGGCTCCTACGACGCGTTTTGACGGACATAAAATAGTAGTAAAGTAGAAAATAGTAAAATCTTAGCGGTCCCCCGATGCAATGACGCTTGGATTTAAGTATTCTACTTATATTAAACGTAAAAGGACAATAATATTATTTAGATATTTTTTTTTCCTTTTTAGAGATTTTTGTGTCGGGTTTTTTTTTAGTTTAATGGCTACAAACAGAATACCGAGACTCTATTCTAATGCAACGTTAATGTCGTTGACGACGAATGTTAAATTTGGATATCTTGAAATTATCGCAGTATGTGGTCGGATGTAACCAGTCGTGTGGTATGTCGACCACTCACCGATGACGTCACTGAGTGAACGTCGGCTGCGATCATTCTTAAGAAGCACTTATGCTGTAACAACTGGTTAGGGATAGTCATGGACCAATTTATGGATTTGTACCGCGGTCTATGCTTGGATGATTACGGTGAGAGCCAGATCACGCAACGTTCAAAGAAAAACGCCGTGGGAGTGGGAGGTGACCTTCCAAGGTCATCTATTGAAAACAAGGTCTCGGAACGCTTTGAAAATTCTTGAAAAGAGGTGTAATGACGCGTCATATAGGAATGAGGTCAAATACGAGTGAGCATCTGCGGCGTCCACCACATCGTTATATAAACAATTAGCTGTTTCGAGAGCGTTTGCATTCTTTATTTTGGTTTCTTTATTTCGCGTATGGCACTCATTAGGTAGCGCTATGCGGTGGCGTGTAATTGCTGCCTTATTTTCACGCAATTTATGAGTATGTGCCTCACGTTTCGTTTTAAGTGAAACGTGGTCAAAACACTGCATACAGCCGGCCCCGGCAGGTTCAACAGAGAGCGAAAGTGGATTTGCTACCTGATGGTATTTTTGAGTCCGTGTCTGCTACATATCAGCCAAGCCTCAGCTTTATAATTTGTTGTAAGAGTAATAAAAAAAATGTATAAAATAGGTCTTGACTTAATAAATCATAGGGTTTCTTTTCATTATTTTTTTCAAAGTCGTGCAAAAAGTTGTTCCCTTTTAATTTGTTCCAAGATTATCACGTGACGGAGACTACATGATCAATGTTCTTTAAATGAACGTGGAGCAACAAAAGGTCAAATGAAATTACAATTTCAAACGCATTAGCCATTGAATAGTTTGAACTGACGGCACCTTAATGCGTGCTTCTGTAAGCGCGCGCGCAGATTACTGCTAAGATAAATTGATCACGGCTCGCCACTTTGTTGTCCTAATGAAAGTTACGAAACTTGTTCGCTACAGACAGACGCTACATACCGATTACTCTCATCGATACGTTTAAGTGGTGGTTATATAATGTTGGACTAAACAGGATAACTTTACTCTGTCTAGACTCACCATATTTGAATGCTGATTTGAATGTATTACTTTATCGGATATAGGTTACAATTACTTAACCACTGTTATATTATGCGATCGGTTTACGTTCACGCGTTCTGTGAACTGCGTTCCTCATCGATATGTAAACGCAGTCAATATTTATCTGTAGTCGGCAGTTCGGAACAGCATTTCTATTTTTTATTTATATTTAGCAGTCATCTCGGTAGTGGTTACTCTCTTTCTGGCCACAAGTAAAACTTATCACACAGTCTTCATATCGTGTCCAATCACTTCATTTAAAATTCACTTCTTTGCTAGATGCCTAGCCTCTTCGCAACTATAATGGGGGCGTTCAATCTAACCGGATGCAGTTGAATACCACTACTTTACATAGAGCGGCTGCATATCTGACCAGCACAGCCCACTGGTTTGATACGCTTCACATAACATTGTCCACACATATGGGCATTGTATTTGCTAAACTAAGGACCTTTTCTAACGAAGAGCAGATTTCTAAACTAGGTGGATTACCTAATCAAGTTTTTTTTATAATCACAATGCAGAACACGGTTGTAGCTGTCGGCGTCGGTCAGAGAGATGTTTTGAAAGGGGTTTTAGTCAGAATCCACCTACACGTACTCGTAAATATGTAAATTCGTATGCAGTATTGCAGATGTGATGGCAACACTTAGTGGTCGTATGTGCGGAGATTTGAAAACGCTGCGACCTTAAATTGGTCGCCAAAGTTTATGCCTTTTAGAGCCAAATTTTGCTTTCTTTGTCTTTATTATGCGTAGGATCTGAGTAGTAAAATGCTTAGAATAGGTCGGTCGTTTCAATTGAATGTTCTTTATGTAAGTACATAGTATTGTACATATGTAGGTACAAACGTCATATGGGTAAACCTTCAGACGCTATTGTTAATTGAAATAATATTGCGATGTTTCTGATGAGTTTCACGGGGGCTATTACTATCAATATAATGCAACCAATTTTCCGGTTCCTGATAGATAATTATAGTTGTAGATTAGTAGTAGGTACGAGCTTTATGCATACCTAGTAACATAAATAGAAATCGACGTTGTATTCATAGAACTTCAATAAAGTTCTACGGTAAAATATTTTAAATTCAAAGGTTCTAGCTAGAGTATTTGCAATATCGACTGCAATATTTCTACTATTATAAATGGAAGAGTTTGGATGGATGGATGTTTGTTACTTGATCACACGAGAACGGCAGAACGGATCTGGATGTAATTTGGCACAGAGATAGCTTATAGTCTACTTCGTTTTTTCACATCTCACACAGCTAGTACAACATAAATCATATTTACTACGCCTTTATGCATTTTGCTTATTAACTGACGATAGGAACCGATACCAGCAGAAAAGTGGTTCAGTACTTTTTATTGGACCCCGATCATACTTTTTAGTTTTTCCAATACTTAGGGCCAACAAAAAGAGAATAGTAGCAAGCCGGGCCGCGGGCTTTGAGGTTCCGTGAAGCAAAAAGTGTAATTGGGTTGCAAAATTCCCTGTTATAACCCCGATATTCCGATATTCCGATATTGGGCTTGTGCACGATAAATGGCTTAAGGCTCGTTACATCGATGCAATCGGGCTAGAAATGCTTAAACTTAAAAAAGCTCCCACAATGTGTGCTTTAAAGATGAGTTTTTTCCACTCCCGAAGTAATGGCATGTTTTGAAGATCTTATCAACATATAGTTATAGGTACTGTCACGTAGGGGCCCTCAGTATACCGCTCCTAAAATTGTATCATATTGCTGTAAAATGGATAAAGCACAGATAACATTGTTGAATAAAGTTACATTATTATATTACTGGTACCAAAATACTTTGTCGCAAGATAATTTCCAAATGAAATATTTACTTCTAGAAAAAATATATGGCAAAGATGGCTCTGTTTTATTTATTCACATTTTATTGCACAAGTCAAATGTCGTATAAAGTGCCTCATCCCAGTGGCTGTCTGCTGGCATCCGATCAAGTATTGGGCTAAGCAAAAACACGACGAATGTTTGCGTAATAAACTTATATTGAGCCAGTCCTACTTTCAGAAAAACCTATAATGAAATAAAGCCAGATATCCCTGAATAAAATTATCTTTTCTAATCGGATTATAATCTAAAAGAAAGTCCATAGATTCTTTGATAGTATAATATTATATTACTTAATTAAAAAAATCGGATTGCTCCGACCGTATCAGACTTACCTCCGGTAATGGGAATTAATTTTCATACCCTTGTTCGGAGAATATTACAGTTCTTTAATAACTTGACATTTTAGACTGAACTTTATTCTACCACATTGATCTTCCTGAAAATAAACTACTAGGATTATAAATAAATGTTCATAGACAAAACGCAACTAGAGGAGCTCATGGCTAAATAATAACAGCCGCTCGGGTCGATCTTTAGTTTAAGCTGTGCTGACCTAGGTTGGTTCGTGGATGGGTGACCACCCATTACACACCGAGTTTCTTCCGTGCCTCGGAAAGCACGTTAAGCCCGGCTGTCATTTGTAGATCTTTGACAGTCGTTACAGGCAGCCAGTGGCCTGAAAGTATGACAACGAGTCTTACCAAGGTGTATCGTATTACCCAGCTCTAAGTGTGTTGTGGAGGTCAGATTGGCAGTCACTCCATGTAAAATATTGATATTCAGCGGCATCCGGATAGATTGGAAGCCGACCCCAACATAGATGGGAAAAGGCTAGGCAGATGGTGAGACAGAACGCAACTATTACATAATTACAAGAACTTAAAGCGTCATGTTTTAGTTATTTTATTTTTGTGAAATTAATATCACTAAGATTTCTAGGTACAATTCCTTCAACACTGCTCCAGAATAAAGCTTTTAAATAAAATTGCAACTGTATTTCCTTTAAACATTTTTCATTCAGGCTGTAAGACAATGTGTGGAAGTGTCGTGGGGTTTTAAGATAACAACTTTATAATTTTAGCAAATGAGCTTAACTAGCATTGCGAGCGGTGTCGCGCTGTGGTCTGCTCTGGCTCGAGTGCCATTGTGCTCGACGAGCTTCCAGACTTTGATAACAACTTGTGCCACTTGTTCAAGTTCTGTTGTTTATTCTAAGTTTACTGCTGGGAATAAATGGACTTTATTTATTTGGGTGCTTTCTCTTTACTTTGTCCATAGCCTACATAAGCTCACGCCTGTAATGTTAGGCAGAGGTGTACCTAATACAACTACCCACACAGTACTCCCACATTTCACCAGTTATGTTAAAGTCCCGTGTAAGGTCGAGCCTATTGCCATCAACCGGGTACAGATTCAGACTCCGTAGCTACTACCGAGAAAATCCTGATGGAAAAACCCAAAGACACTTTGCCCGACCTGGGAATCGAACCCACGACCTCGTGCTCAGCAGTCGCGACCATTAGACCAATGAGAAAAATAAAACTTCCTGAAGAACTTCATCACCAAAAACATCAGTGCATGTTCTTCCAGGGCATCACCTCACGGCGTTGCCTCGCACGTCAACCGTTTGTTAGTCGGCTTTTACTCATCCTCTTAAACTGACCAAACCATCAAAGCAGCATCTAACTCCTGTATTCTTGTAGGTTGAGATCGTCGATATTCAGGCATTTATGTTTGAGTCCCAGGTAATATGGAAGAGTTTGTTAGTATACCATTAATCGGGTACACATTCAGATTGCGGGGAGAATATAATAATAGAAGTACCGATGGCATGGTCGGTATCAGCTTCTACTGCTAAAGAGACGACGGATGTTACTGGCTTAATAAATATATACTTCATCTTCTATTCTATGTGGGCCTGTGGACGGCGAGTAATACGCTAGCTCGCCGTCCGGCCGTCTTATAACGACAGGCCGTGTCGACGGCGCGTTCGTGTTCCACGTGCGCCTCAAAGAGATGTCAGCAAATAAGTAGGGGTCCGCATGGGCCGATGCCTGCCAGGGCTGCGGGACTGTTCGAAAGAGATACCGTGGCCCTGGAACACAAAGGGCAAAGAAGGAATATGGAGGGGTTTTAGTCAGTACAAGTTTGACACCCCCTTCCGCTCCGCCCAGAGTGGGGAGGGAGGGGCGGGTCATTTTATTATTTCCCATCCAAAAAAAAACTTCTATTCTATTAAAAGGATAGTAGGTCGTATTTTCTTTCTTCTTATTATTTTTACAGTACTTCTTCAGTTCTTCACCATTACTGTCTGCCCAGCCTTTACCAAACTATGCTGGGTTCGGCTTCGAGTTTACTGGGTGTAGTTGAATATCAGTACCTATGTTAGCTGGACCACACAACGGAGTTACTGGGTAATAAGATACCCCTTGGTAAGACTGGTTGTCAGACTTTCAGGCTTCTAACTACTCGTATTTTTAACATTATTTATGAAACAGATTAATCTAAAAACATTTGATAACTTTGATAGTTCTCGTAAAAACCGGGTTAATGACGGTCCCTGTAAATGCTACAAACTAAGTTAGCTTATCTCTACAAATTCTCCGTAAACAGTCATTACATTTTTATTTTATCTGTTTCAGATCAAGTTGAATGGAAAGTTTATTTTATAGCATCGCTCCAGCCATTAAAATAAGTAGAATTATCACTCAAAAGTTTCGAACGAGAGCGTTGTAACATTAGTCTGAATTCAACTTTTTATCGTACCAGAACAAAGTGATATATTATTCACTTTTTTTACCTGTGCTGTGTAAGTAGAAAGAATATGTTCAAATAAGTGGATTTCTTGCAAGGCTGTTATGGTGACAGTACACTCTCGCTGAGACTCCCAGGTAGTGGTAACAGGTAATGTTAGAAGAAGTAAACTTAGGTTTATACTGGTTACAACTTTTGAGTAAATGAGACCTGGACGGGCTGGACAGTCCAGTCCAGTCTCTGACAGTCGTTAGATAGTCAGTGGCCCAAAAAAAGTCTGACAACCAGTCTTACCAAGTGGTATCGTATTACCGAGTACTAACTGGGTTGTGGAGGTCAGATAGGCAGTCGCTCCATGTAAAATACTGGTATTCAGCTGCATCCGGTTAGACTGGAAGCCGACCCCAATATAGTTGGGAAAGGCTAGGCAGATAATGATGAGACCTGGATGGGCTGGCTACGGGCATGTAGACAACTGAACGCGCACGAAAGTTACATCCATCTTGCAAAGTATTATGTACAGAGACCTGACAGCAACCTTCAGCAACCAGCCACCAGATTACACCCGTCTGGTCGGAGGATGAGGATATTTGTATAATCATACCTCTAAAGGGGGACAACTGAAAACCAGGGCAATGCTGTGGGCATAGCACAGTATCATGCTGAGTGGTAACCAGTTTGTCGCAGTCACGATGTGCAAGCTTTTAACTTTTTCTTTTTTTTTCTGTCTTGTTGTATTTACAAATACTTGTTATGCGTTGTACGTTTATTGTTATTTTTTTGTCATTATGATGCACGTCATGTCTCTGCGACAAATTAATATTGTTTCTTTCTTTCTTTCTTCTTTCTAAAGGCCGGTGAACGGGACAGACTGGATGTGGACGGCGGAAAACCAGGTGTTATGGACTGCTTTAAGCTGAGGTGATTGGTTTATTGACCTAGTGGAGAAAATATTTACTTATTTGCTTGAAATCTTGAAGCCGTAATATGTTGGTAGTTGGTATAAAGTGTGTGAGCGGAACTTGACACGATCGGTAAAAAATAACTCCGTCGCGTTGAAGATATTGCTCCCCAGAAATTAAGTAATACTCGAAAAGCAACATGTTTGTATATACTTTAGAGTTATGAGTCGTAATCATTAATCATCATTAACTGTTAGCTAATTATAGTGGAATGTTTTACGGTTAAGATGGTTATTTTGTTACACTAATATAACTGGCTTAGCTGTTGTTGCTGAAGAATTTTATGGAGCAGCAACCAATGTAAATAAAAAAATAACAACAAGAACTAGCGAGCTGTGATGGCTCAGTGATAATGACCACAATTTACGAGTTTTAGACCATGATTTCGAATTCAGATAATCGGATAACTTTGTGTAATATCTAAGAGAATCTAAGACAATCTTGTGATTAGATATCACATAACTTCGAGGTCTTCGAGAATTTTCTTACCAGCACTGGGCCCGCTTGGTGGATTACAGCCCACTCTGTCTCATGGAGAGGACCATTACGGGCTGATTATGATGAAGACCGACTAGTGAGCGTCATATTGAATGCCTCTATTATGACATACATTGCAGAGAAAATAATACGTTTAATTAATTAGGCTCTTACTTATGTAACATTTCTAAGGATTACAAAAATAACTTTACATAACCCAAACTTGAGTTTAACAGTTGCTGCGAGAATCATTTAAAGTGTAAAAAGGGTTTGTTTGTCTAATTTCAAAAGCGTTTTATAATCCGATTAGGCTGAATTTAATGTGGCGCTTAATGAAATAATTTAAACCCTTGCCAATCAGCCTGATACTCGAAAAAGTTCATTGCTTTCTAGAACATTCTTTGCTGTGCAAAATTCTAATATAAAGTGATGACTAATGCGAATAGGAAGCCGCCATCCACGAACGGACTGATGAAACATTCGTGGACAAAGCAATATGAAAAATGAGTGTCGTTATAAAGATCGGGTGCTGGCATACGAAAATGTCGCTGTGGTAATGGACGTCTGCATATCTGATGAGAGCAGGAGCTCAATGAACAAATAGTTCATGTTATAGCTCTATTTTGTGCAGTGTTTTTATCTGCACCGCGATCCCTTCTCCGACGAAGAAATTACTTATGATGCATTCACTTTAAACTTTGGAATAGGTAGGTACGCTAGATTCGTTCTCATATTTATAGCAGCATTTTCTCAAAACAAATGGTCTTATTACTTAATAAAATGAAAGCAAAAAAAATCTCTCACTTGCACGATCCGTAAATTCCACACGAGAATACGGATCGCACAAGTGAGAGAGAGATTGTTTATACAAGAGATGATCAGATTGGGATTTAAGTCAGTAAAATTGTATGGGTAATTGATTAGCGGGTGAATGTAATGGAAAGGTCGTGCCAAGGTTCTTGGCTGGCCGTCGCTGGCCCAGCTTGGGCCAACGTATGTAACGTATGGCGGCGGTTGGGCAACGCGACCTCCAGCAGATAATGAGACGCATGCGAGGAGAAATAATATCTAAATCCTTACCTACGTTGCCTACCGCTGACCTCTGTGACTAGCCACAGTTCAAGGTGTCTGTCGTTTTACTAATTGGTGAAATAACGCTTAACGGCTGCGATTATGACGGGTTGCAGTTCAGTGTCAAACTTATATTACTAAATGCGTAATGTCAGTTTTATTGATATTATTGTTGTTGCACAAAACCTCACTAAGTCCGTCTCTGCTTGATTGATCTCGTTAGGGGATTTGTTTAAATTATTCGTCTGTTCAAGTTGCAGAGCTGAGGTCATTTCGTAATCTTTTGAGTGCCTTAATACTAGGGTCCGACCACACGGATAACGTAGCGAACACTTAAATATTATCAAGACTATACTTAGAAACTATGGAATCACTAGAAAGAGATTACATATATCTTTCAATTTCTAGTGATTCCAACTCTATGAATGGATAATTCGCTTTAAAGACATTTATTTTCTCAAAGAACAAATTACAGTTCACTTAAAGAGAAACTTAACTAAATTAACAATACGTTGTAGTATACATTACGACGATTACGATAATTCGTTTACGAATCAAGTTGGATGTATTGTAAATTATAATCTGTGCTTTGAAGCGAGGGTACTGCAGTAAAAACCAACCTTTAATGTCACTTCTTGTTACTTAAAGGTAGAACTACCACGGTGTAGTGTCGCGTCAGAAGCATATCGGTTTCATACATTTATTATAGTTACAGAGTGACGTCTCGCAGCGCGAATGTGATTACGCTCCATAGTAACACAACACGACACAGTAGTGTGTTTGAGCCTTAAGTTTTAATATTCAGAAAACAATATTATTACATTAGGCATCGAATTTAAATTTTACTTTCTTGATCATTATTATGGCCGCCATTAACGGACATAATTATAGGCAAATACTAATAATTTGAGTAAGAGGGAAGATACTTTAATTGTAGTATTAAGGAAATAATCAAACGAATTGAATGCCAGAATACTTCACTAATAAGCTAGCCACCATTTGCAATCGCCGTCATGTGAATGTCGGCCGATAGATAAGAGTTCCGTAGTCCATTTTTTTTTCAATGCTAGCATAGCATATTTTCATAATTAATAAAGGTTCATCAATCTTCGTTCGTAAGACAATCAAGTTTGTCGTGTATATTACTACTGCACTAATCTATTAAATAGAGGCGGTGTTTCTTTGTTATAAATGCACTAAAAGACAGTTATAAAGATTCCGTAAAACGTGTTATGGAATGTTAATGGACCCTCAGTGTTATAAAAGTTTTAGTTGTTTCCCGATACAACCTTAATACGACGAATAAAATATTAATTATTCAGTTCTGTACTGATTAGGTTAAATATTAACTACTACGCATCTATTGTTTTCTGCAATTCAGCGTGATTGGAGCCATGTTATGCATAACATTTTCTTTGAACCAACCAATCAGCTGGAATTATTTGTAGCATTACATTTTCTAATCAAGTTTCGATGGCTTCTTCAATAATAAAGTGTATACATACAGCGAAGTGAAGCCATAGAGCCTATCGTAAATAAAATACAGTTAGTTAGGTACTGGAGGTAGTGGAGTCGGTAATTAATTGTTGTAAACAACACGAATGGAATGATTAAGTTAGATAAGTTTTCAATCAAAGATTTTACAGGCTTTTTCGTTACGTCTTAAGATTTAAATGATCCCTAAGGTAGTGGTCACGTATGACTTATCGATGCGGAAAAAAAGACTTTACACCCGTGCGATAAAAAAGAGAATGACATCATTCGCCTGGTTTCGGTTCGAGGTATTGTCATTCTCTTATTTCCAAAACTGAATAAATAGGGAGGTAATAGACGAGTCAAAATAGGGAGAATAAGAACCTACAAAGAACTGCAGATTGTTTTACTGCCAACACATTTCTTTTAACATTCTCCTTTTACAAATAATATATATCTTTTGATAAGGAATTGAATGATCAGTCCTTGTTTTAAGTCCTTACTGTTCTTTTAAAATATACTTTAAAATGTTCATTATGCGGGTGCACTCTGAATCGTCGCGGGTTCCCGATGAATACGAGCTTTTCACCAGATATTTAAAACGTATTCTATGCTTTCCGAATGCTGAGTACCAAGTTACGGTAGCCATTTGTGAGCGCATTGTTTTTGCGTTGCTTGCCCGTTGGTGACGTCATGCTGACTGGAATGGATGGCACAAAATGAGCAAAACTTTACGCTGTAACTCTGCTGGAATGTTGCTGTTCACGAAAAATATGTATATTTTTAAATTATGTTATGAAAATGGCTAGAAAGGGGGTCATGAGATGACTAACAGGGAAATACTTATGGAAGAAGAAATCATGCTGCGCTGACCCCTAAATAAAAGTGGATTAGGGCAGGACAGTGATAATGTTATGGAAGGACAATATTCTACGAAAATGTGACATAGTAGTTTTCTCAGCCTGTATCACTTAGGCATCCGTGACTGCCACGAGCTTGGTAATTGGAAGGCACCCCAAAATAAACTACTAACAAACTTCTTTTTTTTTTCGTCCAATAAAGTGTGTATTTATTTTTAAATAAAAGAGCATTCATCATTTAAACTCGTGAATGAATAAATAGCGGTGAAATAATTACAAGTTTATCGAAATCGCAAGAGACGAGATAGCAAGATGTAAGTAAATTGATGTAACCAAATTCGCTTCAACCTAGGTTACGTATTTACGTAAATCTAAACGGCGTAAGGTTACTGAGGTTGTACTAAGGCGACGTGTCGTGAATTGTACTCAAACGGCGCGGTGTAGGCATGCCGTTCTTTCGTTTCCTTATAAATTCCACGTCTGCGCCGCACCGTCACCTTACGCCGTTTCTGTGTATTTGCGCCTTAGAATTTTAAGACGACTTTATCTTTACTATCCTTACTTTAAAGTCGATATTGGGAAAGTATGTATACTATCGAAATATATCGGTTTTATTTTGTAGGCCATCATTATGAAAGAGTGATTCTGGTTTTGCGAATATCTCGCAAAGTATTTTAATTAAAAATTTCATATTAACATCTGACGCGCGGTTTATGTAAAGGGTTCGAGCATGTTCTTCGTATATAATACCTAGTTGAACATCTAGTAATTAATTAAATGCAATCATGGATTGAGAATAAGGACTCTTTACCTCACCGCAGACAGCAGTCGATGGTCAGACGGCACCCTTTAATTTTATATGCAGCTCGGTAATTTTATTTGCTTATTCAGAACACCATTTAATGAGATGTCCATCGGGGTGAAGGCATACAAAATACGAATCCATTTAATTATTGGATTCCTTGTGAGCGAACGAAAATGCAACCAATTAAAGTATAGATTCGTTCGTTAGAGCGAACGGTCATTAAATATTATACTTGCACGAAACTAGCATCCATTCATAACCGGAATACTTTTAAAAACAGGTTTTATTTTAACAAGATGTGTATAGATGTAGCAGTGACAGCCACTTTTTTAACGCTCTCCTTTCTCTGAAGCTAATAAATTAAATAGTACAACGTTGCAGCACTGTTAAATAAAATAAAAAAGGATGCACTGCTTCCAGATAGCCTACATTGAAGCTACAATCTTTTAGAAAGGTAACATTTTTTACCCGACTGCGGCGAAGTCCAAAAGGAGGGTTATGTTTAGATATTATTTTTCCCAGTTTTCAACTGAAGCGTTTCAGTTATATTGGTTTATTGCATCGAAGTGTGGAATGCGTTGAGCAATTTATAGTGATCGGGTGTTAATATGATAAACGACGTTGATTTTGGAGGCTACGTTCATTACCAGCTGTAAAGCAATATGCACGTTGCAAATTGACGTGCTAGCTGGTGTTGACAGAGCGGCCATTACCTAGAAATAATAAATAGTTCAATGAAGAGGTTCAAGGTTAAGTCTAATGTGGAAAGATCAGCTCAAGATTAAGAAGACGAAAAAGAATCGTGTCTTTTTTCTAAAACCACTTATATTAGCATTCTCATCGCAATTAAACCTATCACTGTATGGGAATAAGGTGGGGATAAACGTAAATGGATTCTTGAGTGTCGTAATTATGAAGATAAAGTTATTAATTAAACGTAAGTTAAGGACCGTCACATGCCGCAATCAATTAAAGGATTTCTGGGATGCTGGCGCCAGGAATTCGTAGACTCCGGCCGTTAGGATACAGAGCCTTCATTATAGTAAATAATGCAACTCTTATAGTAAGATATTCAGAAAATTACGTTGCTTTATATTAGCCTTGACGAATAGCTATCACAGGCGTACGTCCACACACCTCTCGGGCCGTGTACCTTGGATGTCTGTCTTACCATGTCCCGCTTATAGCTGCTCCATGTAAAATACTGGTATTCAGCTGATTCCGACAGTAACAGACTCGGGATGGGGCTAGGCAGATGATGAGAATATCTTACTTACACATAAATGTAATTCGTACCGACACAAGAAGAAAGAATAATGGTCAACTCAAAAATTTCCCAACAAAATTGGGGTTGGCTTCCGGTCCAACCGGATTTCGCTGAATACCAGTCATTTACATGGAGTAACTGCCTATGTGATCTCCACAGCCCACTTACTGGGTAACACGGTACACATTTGTAAGAGTGGCTTTCGACAACCCGCAATAATTATCACCATCATCCGCATGGCCCTTCCCAAATATGTTAAGGTCAGCTTCCAGTCTAACTGGATGCAGCTGAATATCAGCATTTTACATAGAGCGACTGCCTATCTGACCTCCACAACCCAGTTAGTGCGGGGTAATACAATACCCCTCGGTAATACTGGCTGTCAGACTTTCGGGCCCCTGACTACGCTACGTCTGTCAAAGGTCTACAAATGACAGCCGGGATCAACGGCTTGGCGTGCTTTCACAGACACGGCGGAAACTCGGTAAGCAGTGGGTGGTCACCGATTCATGGATCAACCTAGGCAAGCACGGCTTAACCTGAAGATTTATCCACGAGTCCGAATCCTTATGTTAACGTATTTAAAAGAAAAAAAATAAAAACCTCGGTTCCAGTGATAACGCACTATGTGAAAACTGTTTTTTCTAAGATACTGCAGATGCACAGGTATCCGATACCAAAGGTCGAGAAAACACAAAATTAACTTTGACGTATCTAACAAGCCTATTAGGAGCAGCTGTAAGACGCTTATTTAACTCGACAAATAATAGTAAACAATCAGAAAATTGTCCGAGACAGCTGAGGTCCATAGGAATTTCTATTATATTTAATTTAATTTTTTACAATTCGTGATGAAAAGTTCCAGTAACACCTACCTGGGAATCGAATTCACTACCTCATGCTCAGCAGGAGTGCTCAACAAAGAGTTTAGTGGTACCTTTGGGAGCTGACTGTACTGTACAAAAAACAGTTGAAATTTGTGGTTGACGAAACGGGACTCAATGGATGACGATTAAAATAGTTACGAAAGGGCACTTTTGCACGTCTTTTGTTTAGTTGGCGAATCGGGAAAGTTACCAAACGGGATGTATCCTCTTGCGATCACAAGACCAACTGGAAAGTCTTGAATTTTTTATTTAAGCGAGCCTGTTTTTGTTTATATATTATTATGATAATTAATTTAATAGGCATATGTCGTTACATATACCTATTGAATAAATTATAATACATCCATTTAATTACCCAGTGTATGTGTAAAAATGTAAATTCTCAAATCGCAATATTAATACATAATGAGGTTGTCAGAAGCTCAAATATATTGTTTAAAATAGTATGTATGTACAAATATTTCGGTATTAGGCAATCAAAGTTACATTTTGATCTGATTTCAAAAACACAAGTCATGTTAGTTATGTTTGTGGAGTATCCATCAATCTCTATAAGTGCGCTTTTAAGAATACCTTGATTCAAAAAATCTCTAAACCTTGGTAAATCTATGACCATCAAGGTGAGATTATTCGATAGTTAGGGACGCCCTTAATAATCACAAATGTAAAGAAGCTACTCTCAAGCCAGCCTTCCTATATTCCTCTGGGTCCACAGCTCTCGCTCCGAAGACGTGGCTCACAAATATGTTCATCATGTACCTATAAACTAGAATATTTGTTTACACGGCATCGCCGCTGACGAGGAGCTAATATTGGATATTTCCAATATTACTTTTTATCCACATTTTCCATATTGTAGATATGTATTTTACGGCCATTACTTTTTATGAGTATGAACGGAATTC
Source organism: Noctua janthe (assembly GCA_910589295.1). Lineage (NCBI taxonomy): Eukaryota > Metazoa > Arthropoda > Insecta > Lepidoptera > Noctuidae > Noctua > Noctua janthe. The sequence goes on from OU342552.1 coordinate 14,839,280, forward strand.
TTTAAGGCTTTCGGTACATATATTTTTGGGTGTGGACCAATCTGGTCGCCCTATTTAGACTGAATGCTGCCTCAACAATGTATTCTCCGACTTATCGGAATGATCTGTATGAAATTATTAAGGTCATTGATTATTTTATGATAGTAATTGGGTAGATGCCAATAATATTCACGTAAAACGCATTAGATAAGTGGTTGTGAACTATAGTGAAGTACTTACTAATCCTTGGTTATTACGTAATGTAGGACAATATTCCTGGCCTGTAAGCTGGCCTGTCTCTAGTAGAAGGAATTCAGGGATAATGTAATTAGCACTTTATTTCTGGGTCAGTAACACACTCTTAATAAAATTAATGTAACTAGGTTTGACTGCGTAACGCAAATGAAAGCAATGAATCGAAGTGATTTGGTCCTTCGGGTTTTTTTTATTACGCAGATCGGTTTCCGAGCTATTATGTAACTACCTTATTTTAAGTGGACGCCATAAATGTACCAAATTAGGAGAAGTTTTGACCAATCTGAAGCTTCGCCATTCACAGAAGATAACTTCAAAAGGGAAGAAAAATTTGGTATTTTGTTTATTAAAATGAAGATACCGAGATTAATCAAAAGCAAAACACTTGACGCCGCTTGTTGAGGATCAACAATCTTTTTCTCTTCACTCTGTAATTTATATTTTCGTTTGACTTAAAACAATGGAATTATTCCCTTTATTGTGCATAAAAATCTCATATTTCTTGGTAATATAAATTGCCAATTTATTTTTCTTCGCTTACACTCTCTTTATAATAATCTTAGAGCTGTCAAAAAACTTATTTTGAAAGAAATAATGATAATTCGTCACGAGTATTTTGAAATATACTTAAAAATCAAGTATTAAAGCAAAATAATCAATTTAGAAATATAAATAGCAAAGGTCTGAAATACATTTAGTTAAAATAGATTCTATACTAAAATCCATTGATTTTTCAATTCATTTCATTTTCGCGAAACAACAGAAAACTGCGTGAAGTTTTGAAAATGGAAGCTGTGTTTTTCCCAATTCAGAGCAATAAAAAAGTGACATGAATGCAGTCCGACATTGCTTTCAGTTATTTTTTTTGTTACTACATTTTTTATTATCGAGTTTAATTGTCTGGTATGTTTCCGCACTGTATGTACAGCACATAACAGAATAAACACAATTCCTGAACATTGTTTGTTCAGGATCGGCCACCGAAATTGAATTCAGACATTTTTTTAGTTATTATTTTGCCTGATAAAACATTTTAAATTCGAATACCTGTTTTTTGGTATGGTTATATTATTCAGTAACGAGAGCCTAATAACGTCAAGAAAAGCCAAGCTAGTTTGGCTATGGTGGGACGAGCTGGACAAAATTAACGAAAAGTGGTACACATGACAAAAGAACAGGACGTCATGGGCCTGGGGTTTTAGCCATACAGTAACAGTCTTATGTAAAGGTAGCAGATGATAAGTAAAAACACGAACCACTATGTATAATCTAAGGTTAGTTAAGTTATAATTTAAGTTTAGATGTAGAAAAGAAATAAGTGTAAGTTATATTTATTTTTCAAAATTATTATTTTGTGTATATGAAGGGCAGAGTAAATAAAGGCTATTTTTATTTATTTATTTATTAACAGTCTTATGAAAAGGAAAAGACTGGCATGGCTACTCAATAACATGTGCGAATATATGCAGCTATTGTTGTAACAAGTTGTTTACTACTCGTTTCAAAAAATAAAGAAATCTAATTATTACGTACACTTATTTTTGTTACAAAAATAGCATTAAAAAAAAAATTATACGTTACCATTTAAATACCTAACGTTCCCAAAACATAGTTCTAACATAGGTATGTTACACAACAGGCACCGAAGTAAACTTGGGCCGTATATATAACCGCAACACGTCGCTCCCAGGCATTATATTTAACTACAACGTCATCCCCCGGGACACGTGCCAGCGAATTCTTACTCATAAGCGTCCCACTAATATATATAATTTAGAACCTTAGTACAGTAAAAAGCTTTTCATCTACTTAGTGGTTACTTTCTGAAGAGCAGTAATTATTTTGTACACACGAATGCCGGTCAACACCGAGAGTGCCTCTCGGTATATTTTTACAGCACAGTTGTAATTAAAATGAAACTGAAAACCGGAAAAATAAAAGGAAATCCTCTTCATACAACTCTTTGGAAGAAAACGTCTTTTCAGATTAACATTTTACCTCGCCGTTTATTGACGCCAATTTTAATTTCCAAAAGGGGTGTAATGTCGTGAATTTTTCTGGAACTTTATTGTAATAGCTTTTAAGCTTTGGCGCTCTAATGCATTTTACTCGTTAGCGCAGTGAAATTTGGAAACAAGGGGGCATAATAATGATTCGAAGCATTATTCATCATACAGTCCATCCATCCTTTCTTTGGTCTTCCTCCAATCTAATAGCCATCCACATTCATGCTAAAAACTTTCCTCACGACATTTTCCTTCCTATAATCACTCGAATATGAGGAGATTAAAAAAAACAACAAAAAAAATATCGAACATTGCACAAAAATAAATCGGGAGTTACTTTTACCTACCTTCCCGATTTATTTTTGTGCAATGTTCAACATTATTTTTTGTTGATTTTTTTAAATTTATTCTTGTGCAGTTCAGGGTCTAGGTATTAATTGGGTATGATTGATTTCCGGTCAATGCATGACCTGCTTTGTTGAGGGCATTTAGTTTAAAATAGGTATTTTTAAAATATATACCAATCGGTTCAAAAAGTTTTTGTAAATTGTTTAAATTGTATTTTCCTTGTGTGTCAAGAATATGAATTGTTTACCTAATTAGTTTTAAAATATTTTAAATTCTTATACTCCAATTGACAACATAAATCGAGTGGTATCAACGAGCCCTATACGAGTACAAACGCCACAGCAAGGAGACAACACGCTGACCCCCGTGTTCAAGAACAATACCGACACCTATTCAGTTCAGCTAAATCTGTTAGTGTTAACTTAGCGTACTGGAAATGGTAACAAAGTAACAGCGTAACATTTTCCGCCTCTCACGTTGGATATTGTTTCAATTTAATACTTGTACTTCAGCATTTGCAGTTTCGAACTCTGGCGTTGGTTCAACTATAACAAAGTTGGTAAGAGTATGGTCAAACAAAGTAATTTACCGAGGGCTTTTCGTTCACCGCTAACCGAGGAAATCTGTTTGCCCTGAAATTAACAACAAACAAGTTTCATAATTCAATTTCGTTACTTATACGCTCTCGTGGCCGCCAACGAAAATAAAAACACGTGCCACCAACAATGTATCCAGTATACAGCCACATCTTTAATGTATTTTCTGTAACGTTGATTAAAATCTTTGTGTGGAGCGTAAATTCCCGTTGAGTTATACAACCGACCAGGTGAGATAGAATTTCAGACGGCCGATGCATTATACGGAAACCAACATAGATATTGATTACAAAAAAAAAATCGATCCAGTTGTACGGGCGAAGCGCCCGCGCCAATGTAGGCTGTAGTGGTTATGGAAGTCGAGCAAGGCGATGCGTGGAGGCGAGCGGTGGTCGCTAAGGCAGCGTATCGAATGCGCCCGCGCCGACCGTGGACCTCGGCAAAAAGAAAGGACCGTATACTTGTTGAATAATGACGATAGTTGCATGTTACCGAGTGAAATGCTCGTAGGGATGGAGTGTTCTGACGAGATGAGCACCTTGCTATTTAAGAGCGGGTCGGCATGGCGAATGTCATCAGTTAACACAAGCTCACAGCCACAGGAACATCTCCGAAAAGTGGATTTGTTCTAATCGGTTGCACCACTCGACTTTGGAGTAAAGGTCTTTAACACTCGAAGCCGTCTCACCCAAGCACAATATGCGGACATTTATGGTAAGCAGCTCGCGGCATATTTACTTCAATAATTTTTATTTAATTACTGTTTGGCACATGCGATGACAATTAATTTTAAATAATAATATTTTTTGTTAAATTAAATTAGTGTTCCTAATGTGACATTTTATACAGAGTATAATCAGCATTTCAGGAAGTTTGGAACTGAAGTGAAGTGTTCAGTGATTGGAATGTCGCAGTGTGCCAAATAGTGAAAATATATACTTCAGTGACGTTGAAGTATATTAGTGAATCAAAACTAATTAGTGTCTGTGAATTATTGCCAATAAAATCATGATTTCGTAAAAGTTGGTACACAAAGCAACAATTAGTGAAGTTATCATTATTCTAAAATTACAAACTCCAAATTAAAATCAATCCAATTTTTGGAGCTTTGTATATAAATTCGATTTTCAAAAATCACTTCGGAATTATTTCGAAAAATAAATGAGAGCACAGTTAAAATTCAAAACGGTTTTTTTGTGCATTGCCAGTGATATTATAATATCTAGAGAAAAGGGAGCAATAGGAATAAAACAGGCCTAATGGTTAAATTAGGGCATTAGTTCTCTTTAACAATCGTAAGCATGAATTAAATGGACTACGGTGGGCAGCGCGATCGCATTTGTTACTCAAGCTCATGAAAGGGCCACTCGATCATTATTCACTCCGAGTGCGATCTCCATTTCACTGAGTCCATTTCCACACTTTACATGCGCGCAATAAACGTAACTTGTCCATCTGTATTCCACAAACCTAGCACATACAGAAATCAACTACCGCCGAAATTCCCCGAGTCCTGTTTGCATAATACAAATTATTTCAACTTGAATACGACTACCGCATACGCCTTACGTGACATCACATTTTGCACAGTTTCTTCAATATAATCACTTTCGTATTTGTTATATTTATTAAAAATTTACATGGAGAATTAAATGTATGGGATAATGATGCTTTGCGAATTGATAATGCTGCGCGTTTCTTTTGTAGGTACATTGTTAGTTAACTGGTGAGTGTGATGTGAGCATTACCTACTTCTTGGACATATTTCACTCCGTCTCGGCTAATGTGATGTGGTTAGCTAATGGTCATGCTAACTAACTTAAGCAACTGACGGCTACATTTAGGTTTCCATACAAATAAGATATTGCTCTTATTACAGTACCAGGTTTCAGTCTGTTTACACTTCCGGTGATACTCGTCAGCGTAGGAAATGAAATACATAGTATTTTGAGTTGAATTCGCACCCAATGTCTCGTAATCGCTCCGTATATCGGACGCGACCGTCTCTTCATCCCCGACTCGCCCTCGCCCACAATATACGGAGCTCGATTAGCTGCCTCGTCCTCATCCAATCATGGCTATATGTCGCCAGCTTGTGTTCTTAAATTGGATTCTGTTGTTAAAAATATTTGTTGTTTGTTACAGGTACTCGCCTGCGTGGCGATGGCTTATGGCCGCCCCGAACCCCCGGTAGGCTACAGCTACTCGGCTCCCAGCTCGGGAGGATACAGCTCGGGTGGACATAGGACCGTGTCCGTCGGAGGCGGACACGCCGGTGGCGGTTCCTTTGGCGGAGGCCACTCAGGAGGCGGTCTGTCCTTCGGTGGCGGTCACTCTGGTGGCGGACTCTCGTTCGGTGGTGGACATTCTTCTGGAGGACTCTCTTTCGGAGGTGGTAGCATCGGAGGTGGAAGCATCGGAGGCGGAAGCATTGGAGGTGGATTCGGAGGAGATGATGGCGGATTTTCCGGTGGATACAATGGCGGTGCTCTCGTCCAGAAACATATCTACGTCCACGTGCCACCCCCAGAACCCGTTGAGCAGAGACAGCAACGTATCCCTGAAGTCGCTCCTCCCCAGAAGCACTACAAGATCATCTTCATCAAGGCCCCGGCTCCTCCCGCCCCGACCGTCCCTATCATCCCCATCCAGCCCCAGAACGAAGAGAAGACCCTCGTCTACGTGCTCGTCAAGAAGCCCGAAGAACAGCCCGACATCGTCATCCCCACCGCCGCCCCCACTCAGCCCTCAAAACCAGAGGTTTACTTCATCAAGTATCAGACCCAGAAGGATGGCGGTATCGGCGGTGGTATCGGTGGTGGCGATGCTGGCGGTATCGGCGGCGGCATCGGCGGTGGCATCGGCGGTGGTGTCGGCGGCGGTGACCTCGGCGGCATCTCTCTCAGCGGCGGCTCTGGCTCTGGCATCGGCGGCGGTGCTGGCGGTCACGGTGGACTCGAAATCAGTGGCGATTTTGGCACCAGCGGCGGCGACGACAGCGGCTCTGACGGACACGGCGGAGCCGCCAGCTCCCAGTACGGACCCCCTGGACACGTGGCGGGACCTCTTCACTAAACGAATCATAGCTCGTGGTAGGATAATAAGAGGAGTTATTTATTGCTAAGCGAAAATTATGCGAGTCTTCAATATGACAAATGATCGCGGGTTGTTTCCGCGATCGAGAATGTTCGAAAGGATCCTGCCACCGCGCCCCGCAGCACGCGGCCGAACGCCCTGCACATAGTCACCTGCTCAGCGTTCGCCCGCGAGCTACCCTACGACATAACACGACTCATCGATTATCTCATCATCGCCACTCATCTACTTGTTATTAGTGCACAGTGTTAATGTTGTTCGAAAGAGGCATTTTACTGCGACTGTTATGTTATAATATAGCTTTTTTTTATTTTTATAATAAAACCAAATGTGATGCTTAATCTGTTTATTGGTACCTGTTGGGGAGTGGGAATCCAAAATGGACAATTATTGCATCACTTCCGCGAGTAGTGGTGAAAGGTTGCCCCGCGAGTGAAGGCGCTGTGGTGGCGAGTTCGGGCCGGAGTAGGTCCTTTCTCGGACTGCGATTAGTTTCAACATAAAATCGAAATTTGAACAATCAGAGAGGTGTTACGTAACTCGAACGAGTTCGGGCGGCGAGCGGCGCGAGCGGTGAGCCCCGCTCATGAGTGCTCGCCGGCCCGACTCGCTCTCATTAAATGACCGCCTTAATGGATCATACGTGTAATTACACTTTCATATAATTTAGTGGTTACGTAAACTATCCGTTTCTTCACACCGCTGGACCATTACTATTTTTATGGATTAGGGCATTCCAACTCTTATGATTTCACAACCCATAAAGTGAACGTGGGTTTTATTATCTTTTTAAAGGTTTACTAAACAAGCTCGAATGAGTTTGGAATGACTATGATTAGTTCATTCTGGAGACGTGTAGTTCCATCAATCACTGGCTGTCGTTTAGCAACAGGTACCTACGACCTACAGTAATGAGCTTTCAATTAGTTTATCAACTTGACTTTGAGCCATTATCGATCACAAGAATCATGCCACTTTGATCAAAATATTTTACCGCAGTTCATCAGAGTTGAAAATCAAAAATAAACTTTATGTTCTTAGTAAAACCGTATAAAGTAAATGTTAAAAGCATATAGACCCGCCCTTATAGTCTAGACTAGACCGAACACCATTTAACACTAAAAGTCATACCAACTTGTAAAAGCACTTGAAAGATTGGCTGAACCGTGTCGTTTGTTTTTATATTCTGCCGTCGAAAGCCACGAATTACAAACTGAGTCCACACCGGCGAAACTTCGCGAAAACTAAGGGGAAAACAAATAAATAGGGTAAAACAATACAGCCTACGCACGTTGAGAATTCCTTTACTTTATTCCCCTTTCCAAAGATAGTATTTACCCGGCATTTGAACGCCGAGGGTCTTGCTACCTCCTGCAATAGTCGATATTTACGCGGGGATCGCAATAAACTTCTGGCTACCTTTCCCTGGGCAGCAAGAAATGACATTTTGTATTGGCAGTGTGCCCAAAAAGCTACGCCCGGCCATAACATTGGATGTGGCTTGCAAACTCGCTCGATACTCGCCGGGGAGATAATACGATGACGCGGGCTTTGGTTATGTTGATACATCTGATTTGACATATACACAAGACCTTTAACTTGACATAAGATATGCAGATCAATAGTGTTGGCAGACGTCGAAGGCCGTGTTAAACTTTATATTTTTGAATTATTTTTCCAAACTTACCTACATAAGTAATGGAAAAATACAGTGGGGCCAGCGGGATTTTTTTTAAATTATTTTAATCATTTCCCGCTGTCCCCACCAATGGGATCACGGGCGGTGGGGCTAACGGGAATACACCTGGAAAACATTCGATAAATTGTGTAATGTAACAAAGGGTAATTTGTTGCGACAGAAAGGAGAGAACGTGGGGATCGGAAACAACAAACAATCAGGGATCGATTTTTTGTCAGGCGAAACGAAAATTATCGTTGGCCCAACCATAAAACGAAATAGTCGATGGAATAGTTAAAGAGGAAGCGAACGCGGCTATTTAACGAAAACTACCGTATAAAGTGCAATACCGATCCAATAGAGGGCTAATATTGGAGGTAATATGTTTTACAGAAAAGTTCACTCTTCCTCGAGCTTACTTTTAAGGCGTTTGAGATGTCCTTGTTACCGGCCAAGAGGTGACGTTGATAAATGAAGCTTTTATAAGCTTAATCTCAAAATTGTTCAGGGAGCTGCATTAAACGCGTCTTTTTACCCTAGTTCGACAAAGTCGATATGACATTTTGTAAATTTGAGGTAAGATTAAATGTAATTTTTCTCTTTAATGAAATAACCGACACCAAAATTAATCCCTTTTGCCTATTAATGAACTTTGATAGTTAACGTAGATAAATATCAAATCTACTCTAAGCAAAAGTTTTTAACGAATATAACAATGCTTTTGTACATAAGTAATATTATTCCACATTTGGAACATTGGACTAGTTCGTCGTGACCAACAAAATTAACAGATTATTGGTTGGTTCATAAACAAACACGTCTATTATGAGAAGTAATATCGGTCTGATTGTGTTCCAGTGACCAGCTCAAACGGAACGCAGTTTAATGAAGGCAGCCACACACGTCCTGCTCATTAGACCAACCGCAAGCGGTCAGCCACTTGTTAACTATTATTCATGGTTCCATTTTGTTGGTCCAGCGCTTGGCTGCCACAGACCACACTAGTGCGCAAAACAATTTCAGGAATACTCGTAGTTATTTAGTAAAATTACTTGCCAGTTCAAAAGTACAGCCCTGTGTGTGACAGACATGCGGCTCTTATTAGTAAGTAGACCGGATTCTGCAACATGAATTAAAAGCGTGTGGTCAAAATTAATATAGAGAAATCAGCTACCCCTTACCATTGGGGCGGGTACTATATAACGAAGTTTAGTATGGGACGGCTTTTTTCGCGATTACGATGTTGGTCCCATTGAGAAAGTTGTTCAGTTTGATTATCTGTATTACACGCTAAAATATGACACCTTTCTGGTTCACGCTGTTTATTATTATGTTCTCCAGCATTTCGCCATCAATGTAGACGCATCGTTACCAGCTTCTATGAAAGGGAGCGTCCATTAGTTACTTGAGGCAATTTTGGCAATTTATTGACCCCCCTCCTCCCTTGGTGAGATGCCGTGAGATTTACCTTGACCACCTCACCCCCCCATCTCACATGAGATTTATTAAAATGCGTAATTTAGTGAAAATACTTACGTTATCTTTGCCTGATTTGATTAAAAAACATAATTTCCTTTTTTTATTTTCATCGAATATTTATTACATATTAAATATTATTGTGTAGGATTTAGTCCCAGCAGTGGGAACATTAATAAGCTGATTATGCTTTAGTGTAGAAACATGTTGGCTTAATTTCTTTTTCTCGCAATTTTTCAATGGTTATTGTGGGAAAACAATTATTACGTAATATTTGCTGAGATCCGTCCTCTCTCCCTCGTGAGATTGGGTGAGATTCGGATCGATGCCCCCCCCCCCCCCCGCCCCCCCTAAACACCTCACGTCATTTATGGACGCCCCCAAAGATTATTATCAATCAAAGTGGTGACATAAAGGTACCCAGACAAAGAGAAGAAAAGTTGGGACCTTACGCATTCTTCCCGCATCATCCCATTGTCCGGCCATGCATTCATAAATGTAGGTACGGCTATGATAGTCGTACCTGTATTTATAAATGCACGGCCTACCTATAACCGAAACCGAAAAGTACCGTAAGGACAAGTCGTAGAAAATCGTGATTCAATACTTGTTACTTCTTAGTAACAAATCGTTCTGTTTAGTGTATCACGCCCGCTTGTCAGGTAGCGTTCGTGTGACAAAATCTCAAAAATTTTCGAGATCATCTCCTTTGTATGATTTATTCCCAACTCTATCATTTTTTAAAATCTCTTTGATAGCAAAAAAATGCAACTTTATCTCACGGTATATTGGCTATTTTTTTCGATCAAGTACTGTGAAAACTTGAAAAGTGTAGGAAACTCAGGCTTACAGAAGGTTTAAGAAGACATAAGTGCGAATAAGCTTGTGGACACAGGCGTAGGCGATGGTCCTCATTATCTTCAGAAGCTGCGTTTGTACAAAATAGGACGGGAACTTTATTATTTTTTTAATCAGTAAGTGTAGTCTCGTCGGGTCAATGTGGCGACACTTGGGGGAGGCCTATGTCCAGCAGTGGACGTCTTTCGGCTGAAATGATGATGATGATGATGAAGTGTAGTCTCACCGCTGGACAAAGATCTCCCCAAAACTTCCAACATTCTTATTATTTCTTAATATGGCCATTCTCCTCCTCTATCCCAATTTATTTCGGGTTTTTACTCGTTACCTCCTTTCTATGCAAAGTACTAAATGAATAAACCTTGGTAATAAATGACAATAAAACTCACACATATTTTACGTTGCAAAAGTGCTTGTGACATTGTGTGGCGCAATCAGTTCATTATTACTTGCATTAATAAGGTCCGGATCCCTTTCCATCTCCAAGCCGGATATTGCTTGAAATGTGTTCGTTGATAACTTGATTAGTTACAGTTCCAATCAACGGGATTGGGTACACAATATACACATGTATATTTACGATATGTACGGGAATATACAATAGGATCTGCAGAACAAATTGTTTCAGGAAAATTAAATATGACTTTTGAAAATATTGTATTACAAAATAAGACAATATTCCTTAATTACAACAAATTGAAATTAGTCAATGGGGACGGGTTATCATGTCCACAGATATTAAAACACAAAATGTCTCCTAAGATCAATAAAAAAAAACGCATTAAATAACGTTTTTTTTGGTGGTCCTCGTCACGTCACGGTGCCAGTGTGTTCTGTTTGTACAATCTCGTGCAGTATTTTTAATCATTTATTTTACCGCGTTTGATTTTAATCGAACAACACTACTACATATCTACTTCATTAAAAATAAGCATGAAATCATCATTAGTTACGGTGAAAGTGGGGTTACAAAACTACCTACGTTCCCTGGATAAGACTTCAGCTTGCATAAGTAGGTACACTCTCCACTTCTCCAGTCAAGAATGCACATTTGATCCCATCCATAATATTCTCGACATTTTCATAACGCAGATACGTCAATAAAGTAAATCCTAACTTTACGATTATTGCCGTTTTATTGCTTTAAAGTTATCTATATTCTTGCCTCGATCCCTTAGTTACTGTCGTTGGCAGGTAGGTACAGTCACAAGCACTAATTCGGAAGCTTTTTCTCAGGAACTTTGAGATTTACCTTATTTTAACATAGTATGAGGGTCAAAATGCCATATTAGTTCCAGGAAAAAAATTACAATAAATAATTCAGGAGAAAATCGCTTTCAAAAGTTGGTGCGTATATACATATATTAATGCACGTGACTGTACGTGTACCTATCAGTTATTTGAATGAAGTTTTTCTTATTTCTGATGTGAACTTTTCCTTATCGCTGTCACACGGCCGGATATACTAGATTTACCCCAATTTCGTTCGCTTGCCAACTCGGTTTTTCTTTACATTTGTAAACATGGACTGCTTTGTAAACGGGAATACAGTAACATTATGTATTACCAGATTTATCTCGCTGCCTACTCTTTTTCTTTTCTCTCTTTATTGAGATTATGTTACCATTTGTTAATCTTGTAACGTAGGTAAATCCGCATCTGGCATTAAAATATTATTTTATTTTTGCCGAGACGGTGGCCGTAAGAAACTCCCGAACCAATGTAATAGTACATTTTGATATAAGTGGGGAAACTTTGTTATTGCATTCGAGGCGGAATTACCGCCCGAGCTGCAGGCTAGGGTGTTAATTCCGCCGAAACGACGTTTTTCAATCCACTTTCGGAGAAATAAAATATTAGAACGGAAAGTATTTTTGTTATTAGGAAACTATGATATAATTTGCTTTTTTTCTGCGCTTTGCTAGCGCCAGGTTGAAGAATAAGCAAAAATTTAAATACACAAAAAATATTTACTTCGTAAAGACGCATATCTCTCTGTCGAGATTTAAAAAAAAAAAATTGAACCCATTTGGACTTAGTATACTTAAGTATAGTTAGTTTTCTGTGAAAATTTTTATTTCCGCACGTGTGCGGATAAATATTAAAAATCCACGTGTGTGAAATACATTGCATGTTGAACCTAATCGTAGTGCGATAAGAACCAGTTTAAGAGAAAGTGTATTGAAAAAAAATTGTAACTGTTTACCTAAAAATATTTTTGTACTTGCGTTTATTAATTGTAACAAACTTTCATAGAACTCTATAACAAAGTTGTTTTAGTGCAGTAAAACCATGTCATGATGAAGTATAAACTGAATAGGTACATTTTAGCTAATGACCGATTAAGAATATAAAACGTTAAATACCTACAGCAAGAGCAAATCTTTCTTAGTTCCAAAAGACAACAGTGCTAACTATTGTAGGTATTAAAAGAAAAAGAAACTAATAATATCTTCATGAATCATCTTAAGCTATTTGTTCGCAAGAGGTCTTAATGATTTTCTTCGCGCGTTGCCCTCCACGACACAAGACTGTGTTAAAAGGTTTTTATTCTGAAAGATACTTCACCTGTCGTGCCATTGTTGGGCCAGTTCCGCCCGCGGACAATGAGTGCTTTGAGCCGTGTATAAATGTTATACTTATGTTGGCAATAGGCATTCTAATCTCAAGTAAAACCCTATTCAAATACTCTAACTATTAGTCCAATCTGCAGTTAGCTCCCACTTTCATATCCGTGTTTACAATTTATTAACAGGTAAAGTTATTGTCTCTCTGAACTCTGAATGGACAATGGGTCGAGTTTTGCAATACTAAATAAAGATAATTAATTCGTTGCCATAATAAAGCTCTTTTTATCTCCACGGACTCGGCATGATTAACTTAACGTAATTAGGTTTGTGCTAATTCGCTCAATTTATCTTTTGCTTTCACTAGGCTCACTAAAAAATACTGTAAAATAATTGGAAAGTTTTAACTTAAAGTTGCGACTCTTTAAGGACCAGTTTCACGATGTTAAGTTTTGTTTAACGTGGAATTTTGACTTGTTCAGAGTTATTCAGACTGAGAACCTTCACACATAGTGCAGTCACAGATATACAATTTGCTATTTAACTCTGTGTTCTCACTGGTGAAATATTCACATAAAACACTCTTCTCTTATTTTTAATCCTTTATATCATCATAAAACATGTTTTTATGTGTGAATGAACAATAACACTCGCAAAATTGCAACCTTAAGGGAAGCAAAAATGTGGTAAAATAAACAAATAGAGTCGCTTTGCGTCACGCGACGCCAAAAGTGCGGAAAGAGGAATGTGTTAGTGCGTGTTGGTAAATTTGTTTTCTCTACAATTCAATACATTTTGAGTAGCACGTTATTTACATACAGAAGTCGTGCAAGTTCACGTGACAACAATGTCGATGATTGGCGTGACGCGAACACCAATCGTGGCTTGAAATCGAAAGTGTCGACGTCATGTTCACCCAAATTAGCTACATATTGGCAATATTTAAATTTGTAATGTGTTTCAAGGAATAAATGCAAAGTTTACGAGACCAGTTATGTTGTCATAGGTGTTGTACGTCTTATGCTAAATGTATAGAATAATATTAATTAATGATTGCCTTTTATCCAAGGAGGTTTTAGGAGGGTACCGTTGCCTATCGGCAAAAAATGGGACCCTTATAGATTCGTCCTGTACGAGGTAACGTTCTATTGGTGACTACCAATCAAGCGTTATTCACTAGTCACTATTTTTCTTATATTATTTATGACGAAAGAATACAAACTTTAATTTCAACTAGCGACACGCCCCGGCTTCGCACGGGTGCAATATACATATATAAACCTTCCTCTTGAATCACTCTATCTATTTCTGAAAACCGCACCAAAATTCGTTGCGTAGTTTTAAAGATCTGAGCTTACGTAGAGATAGAGACAGCTGGAAGCGATTTTGTTTTGAGTTCAAAATAGTGCCATGTACAATAAAGTTAGGTTAGTAATTGATACACGGTCGCGAAAAACATTGGTCTGATACAAAATGACCTCAATAAAGTTTCAATACCGACGGAATTAATTAAATAAGCTTTTTACGATAATAATCAGACACGTTTATATAAATATCCGGTTCTATTTCCGTTGTGCCTTTGTTTCATGATATGTAATCACGACGAAACAATAATATCGTTATTGTTACTAGCCGGTACATAAAACATTACTCAGAAAATGATATTCCAAACTCAGGTGTGGATTTTATGATATATGCTTTTAAACTTTATGCTAATGGCAACGTTTATTCAAACATAGTAGTTGATGACTTGGAGCTCGTGGCTAAATAATAAAAATATCTTGAAGATTTTTTCATAATATGTTTAAGTTTAATATTAACTTCTACTGCATAGAAATCTTTCGGAACAAATTATATAACAAGATAGTGAAAATCGCATCACAATCCGTTATATATCAGTAAATCAATGCGGTCACGCAGATATACACAAAAATCGACTTTAATTTATATTATCTGTACTTAAAGATCTGTCATTTATCAACTTTTTAAGAACTGCCCGCAAGTTCTCAAATGGATGGATTAATCAGCACAATTTTACTTTACTATAACAATAAAATAATTAACGCGATTAACGTGGCCACCGTGACCACCCGGCACAAGAAATTTGAAAAGTCCTACGATTGATACGAAAGAAGAAGAAATTCAAATACATTGCAAGATCAAGTTGCATCGTTACGGACTGGTAGCTTTTCAAGTCACCAGTGCAATGAGAGAACAATTACCTGAACTCCACAATTTTCCAGGATTTAAATTGGTTTCGGATAACCCTTAGTGCAATTACTTGCAGTTACTTACTGTCTGTAGAAATTAGACCCTAGTACCTGAACTAGATACTAATTGGGCCACGGGCACGCAAGGAAAATGTTGCCAAGGTTTTAAAAATACGATGATTAGGTAATAGCTACAATAAACAAACCATTAAGCAAGAAAGTTAACATTTTTCTTTACATTTTTCATTAATATATAGCTTTTAACTTTTTCCAAGCTCAACTTTTCAGCCAGTTTTGGTATTTAGTTTTCTAGAATTGTCGCTGGAACGTTCGAAATTCAAAAATTAATAGCTCGATGGTGTTAAGTCTGGGTCTTAGGAAGATAAATCACATCTAATAAGACCGTTTAAGTTTAAGTGTTGATTCTCCTACCTCCATTTTATTTACATTACGGAGTTTTTTGGTAAGCACGAGTTAAACGACGAATAAAATCATAATATTATTAGTAATAAATCTATATATGATGCAAATTGACACGCACCAATATTATTTGATGGTATCTATCTAGGATTTTGGGAGCAAGCACCGCTCATAGAACCTATAACCATCCCCAAGTGAAGAGGAACAAAGTTCTAAGTCACATCAAGGATGCAAGCTAGAATGATTCGTAATAACAGATAGTAGAGTCTCAATTTATTTGAAACGTTCACATTTACGATCAGTAGATGCTTCGGGATCCAAGATTAAGACCGCTATTACCAGAATGTGTTCGTCTATTAAAGATATATTGGTACTTATGAATCAAATATTCTGATTAGAATGTTTACGTACGTATTATTGCTCTCGGCCATCACAAGTTCGGTACAATGTTGTATGTCAAATCCAATTCACCTGGATCACAAAAGCCACCAAACTTTCTCGTGCATGTATCAAAAGTTAATTTAAATAAGGTAAAGGAAAAACTCGAAGCGAAATGAACAAAAGTGAATACCTAAACAAAACAGTATAAAACTAATAGTCTTTTTTCCTATTTCAAGGAAGACGTCAATCGTGCAAAAGTAACTGGAGTTAATTAAATAGCAAGCAAAGGAGACTGCACAACATAAGAAATATCTGCATGTCTCAGAAAATAATATCGTGAATCCATCAGACTTTTATTAGACTTACAGGCATGACTAGATGTTATAACAATAACTTGGCATTTCAAGTTGAAGAAAGAAATCAATATTCATTCTAAAAATGTATCTGAAGTCCTAGACATGCGGTAAGTAAATTGTCCAGACGAGTTTAGGTTACCAGAAAAAAAAGCAAGTGGCTATCCAATAGCAATCAATGTTATAACAATAGTTTTATATACCTACTAGCTTTTCACCGCGGCATCGCTCCCGTTATGTCTGGAAATTAACCCACCAGAAAGTTTTAAATGTAGCCTATGACACTCGGGGATAACGTAGTTTCCCGTTAGTGTAAGGATTTTTTGAATCGGATCACTTACAAACAATTTTTACCTCTTTTTAATATCAGTATACATAAATAAACATGCTTATTTTTTATAGATAATAAAGCGTGTATCGGAAAGGTTATATTTAAGGGTGCTACAGATACCGCGTGCCGGACGGCAAAATATAATCATGGAATAAATCGCTCCGCTTAGCTCGAATTTAAGGAAGGTGCGGTACAAAGTATGATGATCGGTACGACCTGAATATTTAAGTTTGTAATTGCATCGACTCGGTGTTAATAAAATACTTTTCGGTTACTATTGAAGTACTGAGCCGAATGTACGAGTACGGGTCGGCTCCCGCACATGTGTGTAACAACTTTCATTTTAACTAATAGGTGAGCTTTTACTTTCTTCCAAAAGTTTAATGTCAAGGGGTCGTTTAAATTTGAACTTACATGTTATGTGCAATAGGCAAAGTTCAAAGTCAAGGGTTACGTTTAAAATGAATCAATAACTTGACGTGTTACGTACATGTTCAGAATGAACTTTAGTCGATTATAAATCATGCGTCTGTTTGTGTTTCAGATTAAGTCATTTATAATGTTTCGCTGTTTCACTTTATAATTTTCCATTAATTATTGGGTAAAAAGTATGGACCGACTGGATTTTTCGACGCACCTATGATTAATTGTTCTAACATTATTTCCCAAAGGTAGGTAGAAATACATATTTCATTTTGACCGTTACTGACAGGTACTTTGCCTAAGCGTTATCTTCTGTCAATGTCGCACAGCTGTCAAACTACAAGTGCCAGATACCTAGAGACGGGAACATGTCAATTACAGATATCGAGCAAGGTGATACGTCTCATGTTATAGGGGGTGAGACAAATGCTAATTGCTAATTCAAGCACAACAGACTGAGAAATTCTATGTGTAAAGGCTTTCATAAAAACTTTTGAGACTTGAAGATCCAATTTCACTTAAAGAAGACCGTGACGACGTGAAAACAAGACAACTCTTTGCCAAGCGAATTAAAACTTTAAACATATAATAATGAACACAGAACTTAATGGAATAGCGTAAAAACCCAGCCGATGCTTAATTAGCGCAGACAACAGAAAACTTTGTTTCGACAACTTTCGTATTATTCATGTAGTCTGATCATCAGGATTCCAACTACACACTAGGCGAGCCGAACTTGTGCCTGCAGAAGGCAAATTTACAGTAGTTGGTGTAGTCTCCTTTGTCATAACATAACACCACGCCTCGTTTTCCAAAGGGTAAAGCGGACGTGTATTTATAGTACACACATATTTCGCTAATTATTATTAATTCTCAAGTGATGATTTCCGACAACCGGGCGCATATACAGACACTGGGTGACCTGATAGAACAACCCAAAAACGGTTTTCCCAACCTGAGAATCGAACCTACCTCATGATAAGCATTAGCGCTTGCCACCTCCAGACCTAAACTCCATCACACCTTTTGTGGAATAACAAAGTATCAGAGGCAAACGGATTTGGGATGTAAAGCAAACTCATGTTGACATGTCGTTGTGCAGCAATACCATTTATTGCGGCACAACGCTCGATCGCTGCTTGTTAAAAAAAACTGTTGCACTTTAGTTTGGCTAGAAGACAAAAAAATAGAAATTTTAAATATAAGAAAAAAATTATAAAAAGTAAAAAAAAACAAGTCTTGTAGTAAAATTATAATAAAGTAATAATTCGGTATATCTCACGACTTTATAGTAATATCAATTAAAAGAGAACTAATTAGTCCTTTCCCGCGAGTCAATGTTTTTAATATTTTCGTAATTAATTTCGTCAATCCGCCAAGACCAGGTATTTATTAATAAAAGGATCCTCGGAACTGAAACAATGTTTAAATGAAAATAGCTGCAATATATTTAATTAAAAAGACGATATTAACCGTGGATAAATATCACTTTATTTAAAGCTACATTGAGTGAGCACGCTCCTAAAAAATACCACATTATTATTGCGTCTCCCAAATGTCTATACACCAGCACCTTTGAGAAACAAATGAGCGCCACCGATGCAAATACTGCGTTTAGCCAAACCATCTATTCGGAGCAAGTAATCTAGCTAGCTATCGATTCTAAAAGATGAAGAGGTATCACTTGTTCCTTTTTTCAGCTTTAAAGATAAATATATGTTTTGTTGACCCTTTTCTTATGTGCGGTATCGAATCGATTTCAAATACGTTGGGTCGTGGCACCCCCGAGAGGAAATTCTTTCTCAACATAATTATAATTTACCATCTATAAAGCTCTACGGTAAATATTTTTAAGTGATTTTATCTAAGATCAAGAAAGTAGGTATACAAGGGGACTTTAGGTACTTATTTATAGCGAAGCTCTTTTTGTACACATAATTTAGTTAAGGTGGAAGCGCCAGGGCAGCCCACGAAATTATTTTTTTTTTTGGATTTTTGCAATTTGCCGGTCAGTGTCAGGTTTTATATAGAACATAATATGACTCGCGGCCATAATACGTATGTATTTACAGAATTAAAATAATTAAAGTCATCAATACAAGCCTCCAAGTTAGTTCAATCCCAATTTTTTTTTTTTTTTTCGGATTGGAAATCATCAAATGACCCCCCCCCCACTCTGGGCGGAGCGGAGGGGAGTGTCAGACTTGTACTGACTAAAACCCATCCATGTTCCTTCTTTGATCTTTGTGTTCCAGGGCCACGGCATCTCTTTCGAACAGTCCCGCAGCCCTGGCAGTTTAATCCCATTGAATGACTTTTTCATGAAATAGTCATTTAATGCGATTATCTTTCTGAACTTGCAGGGTTGTATAGATGAATATAATGACTAAAACTCAGTTAAGCCATATTGTTACAGTCGCGAATCATATTTTAATTAACATAAAACCTGACACTGACCTGCAAATTGCAAAAAAAAACGTAAGATAATTTGAATTTCGCGGGCTACCCCGACCTTAAAGAAAATCAATTTTCCAGAATAAAATATGTCCGAAGTCCGAGCCTTATTTTCATTAAGTTGAAGTGGAATCGCCAGGCATTTCTCAGTAGAAATATAATCAGAGATCCTAATAAAAGCGATTGGTTTGTCGGAAATGCATCATTTCTTATTTTATGCAATATTATTATTTCTGTCAGTGTTTCAAGCCTGGGGTCGAAATGCGCTCTGAATATAAATCTGAAGTTTATGATCATTTTAATAAAATACTTTCAGCATAACTATTTTCAATTATAAAATACTGATTTAGTGTTTAGAGTCACGGCAGCCGGCAGTTCAGCTTATAATAAAAAATGCGTAGACGGCAAACTGTAGTTTATAGATCTAATAAAATGGTACTTAATTAGGTACTTATCAACATTTTTCAAAGGTTTAATAATAATTGACTAAGCGGTGTTCCTAAGTAGAATCTGTTAGTTCTTCAAAAAAGTCAGTATGTAAGGCTGACCTAATTTGTACGAGGCCATGCTTATCTATTTGTGTGTGATGAGGACGACGATGTCACAGCTACACTAGGTAGGAGCTTAATCTACCGGCGTGCATTGTAATTACAATAGGGCTTTGATTTATACTGCATGCTCAATGAATGCTTCATTTCCCAGAAATTCTCCGACAGAGAAGCAGGTCATCTATTATCGGACCCGTCCGGTACCGGACGTTTGATGAATGACAACGATCTCCAACCGAGTGAAGAATTGAAACCGCCTCCCGATTGTGTTACAATTTCATTTTTTACTTTAAATCCGCGCGCTGCATACGTGGACGCTTGTTAAATGTTGAGAGCTGGATTTTGGCGGGCTCCGCCGGGAGCTCAATACACGCTTCCCATTTCTTTTTTAATCCCGCTCACAAAGCTTGTGAAACAGGTGGGACCGGTTCACTGCGCCATATATCAAGATGTGTCTAAGTGTCTACCTACCAATTTTTCTCGCGACTCGAAGCAACTGGGTTCTTACGAAACCGACGAGGCGCATCACATAAAAAACTTTTATGTTGAATAGTAAGAAGGTATGTTTTAGGGCGAGGAGAGATCGTAAACTTTGTTTTATCCATGGAGTTTGCTGAGATTGAGTTGCGACCTTCACCAAACTAGATAAATATCTTTATGAGATTCATAGTTTATTCTCTTGTTGATGCCATGCTATGGCAATTATTTCTATCAATTTAACTTTATGTTTACCCTAAATCGTTAAACTTTTAAACGTTGTTCTTTTACAAAAACCCGCAGGCCTCCTCGTCGTGTTTAAATTAAAATAATATCGTAAAAGACAGTGAAATATTATTTCCTGGTAGGTAATACTTTTCAAGAGAAACTCGCGACCTCGCTGAACTTTCGTAGCTTGACAGTGACTGGGCAAATTAATGTTGTGGGTGCGGTTAAAATGATAATGTTCTTTTTGTTAAACTCATCCTGTACACGGCGAATAGATCGGTGTGTATACCTGCCACCTGCCAACCGTTCTCCGAGCGAGGTAACTCGTGTGAAACAATATAAGGGGTTATAGGGTTAATCGATGCTATCTACTGTGAAATATGAGGTTTCATTCATAGAGAGAGGCAGAATTTGAAGTTTCATGTATAGAAAGAGACGGAGATTGAGGTTTCATGCATTGAGAGAAACGAACCTAATTACATAAAGCGCGTTAGACCCCGGCACCCGGCACCCAGATATAAAGAAGTTGCAGTGTTCGCTCGAATGGAACCTTTAATGGACTTCTTTATTCGCCATCGGTTTGCACTTTTATTGTTCTCCAGCGATAGTAGAATAATACGGGTCTTTAGCAAAACTGTGGATTTATATCTCTGACTTAAATAAAATGCGATTCTGCTTGAGGTAAATAATAGAGGGTTTGTGTTTACCTCCCTTAACGTGTTTGTAAAGTAGCGTGACAATAACAGTGTCTTTATAATTTGAATCATTTGCGCCTATCAAAGCTGTCTTACTTGATGCTACATTTACGATTATCTCTTTTATTTTAGACAACAAAGTTAAAGCAGTAGTATTTTTCGACTCTAGAGTGTTTTAGCTAATTGTTCCTACTAGATCTACGGCTGACAGCGGTACAATTTATGGCCCGAATTCAGAAACAATCTCGAATAGTAGAGTTCTGTGTCCATGCACCGGGATTTGAATAGAATCTAGTGTCATTTTAGTTTCTAAAGACTATTGGTACACATTTTAAGTTATTGTAGGTACTATTATGGCCAAATCTGAGGCCCGAAAACGATTGCACAGTATAAAAGTAACGTCAATACAAACAAACAATTTTGAAATTGAATACCCTCATTTCACATACAATATTCACTTTTTTTTTTAATTAATTAATCTTTGATCTTATTGAGCTGGTCGCATAAAATGGTACCAAAAAGCTATAGGATAGTTGCATTTTTTTATTAAAAAACCAACTGTTTTACATAACGTTTACACCGAGCGCTGAAACCTGAGAAATATGAAGAAAGACCTATCTATGTGTAGGGTGTGTCTGTCAATACGTTTGTAAAGAGTCGTGAGTGGCAGTCGTCTTTGTCTGCACTGTGAACAACTCTGTGGCGTGATCTGTTTGCAAACACGCCTCTAATGACTATCTCTGTGAGAAGCTTACGTCCATTCGCTATTCATAAGCCGGATGGTGAAGTATTTGAAAAGTAATGCCCGGACATTTAGAGGCTGTTTACGAAATTTTGCCGATTTCGCTAATTTACGTAATTTTACAAATAAAATACATTAGATCATTATTGAAATGATCTTTCATGTTGTGCATTCAAACTTATAGAAATACAGTATTTTAACTGTCAAATTATGTCTGTAAAATCAAAAGAAATAAATAGTATATAAGCAAAATCAGCAAAAATACGTAAACGGCCTATAAAAAGTGCTACTTTTAAAACTGATCTAGCTTGCGTGTTAGAAAATTTGGCATATTTTAACGTTACCTAATACCGCATAAGTATTCTGTAAACACGGAATGTATTTAAAATGGAAATGATTGATTTATGTTCTAACTTATCTTTTTTAATCGAAAGAACAAGTGTGTATTTATGTGCACTTCATTAGGTGCTGCAGTCTGTCTGTCTAAATTCTGTCATAAAGTAGTTGTTGGTTAGTTAGTCAAAAACTCCGCAATTAAGAAACGAATTGCCTTGAATATTTCCGCAGGAACTTTTAACATGATAACAAGAAATATCAAGTACATCATCAAGATCAACGCATTAAGTCGAAGTGACAATTAAATAAGTCAAATAATAGATAAAAGTCCAGTCTATAATACAAAGATAACACAATCTGCCATTTTCCTCAATTTATGGCGATATAAATTCGGAGAATGCTAGTTACGTAACGTTGCCATTTTCTTAAGGCCTTGCCTACAGTAGGTATCTAAAAGTGCCATAGACAATCGTCCATTCTGTGAAGTCTTAGCTTATCACTCTTTGTACGAGGCTTTAAGGATTATTGCCTTCAAGAAATCCGCCCGAGGATGGAAACCAATGAAATCCATAATTCTCTACAGCTAAACCGGCCTGTTCGTGTACACATGACTATAATTACTCAACACAGACTTTTTACTGAAGTTTTAATAGCTTTAGGGACGAGAAGGATTGTATTGATGTAATCCTCTTTCAAATAGTTTCCATTAATCAATTGATGAAGAATGACTGTGCAGAGCATAATCTCAGACACAAAAGGCTTACTAAATTCAGAACTATCTTGAACACATTTTAGTCTAGCTCGGTGGCCTAAATTCTTCAAATAATTATTAGTGGAACTATTTTAGTGTAACGAAACCTGAAATATTCGGAGCATATTTGCATAAAGTCGTTTCAGGACGACTCTGAAACGCTACATGATTTTATACAATATGAGTTGATCATGGATCATGACGACATGGTCTATTGATAAGTAATCCGCACATTATTAGGTACATGCTCCTGGCATGTACCTAATAATGTGCGGATTCAAGACTGATATTCAATAAACACACGTGTCTTGATATCGAATAAACTACGACTCAGAATAACTCATCAACATCATCTGCCGAGCCTTTTCGCAAAAATTTTGGGGTCGGCTCAGAATAACTCATTCGGTTAGAAAACATTCCAAACAGGCACAACTTAACTGAGTTTTGACCTAATTGAAATCTCTATATTACGTAACATCACGCTTATAAATGCCTGAAGGGTTAAACAGAGGTAGACCTTTAGTACACCCATATTTCCTCAGGTATGTTTAAGTCCTATGTAATAGAAGGCAAGGCTGTCAAGTGTCAACCAGGCAGACTCTACTCAGATATTTCTAAAGGAAAATCTCACTAACACTTTGTCCGACCTAAAAATTTTACCCAGGTCCACAAGCTGAGGAGTTGCGCTTTAGACCATTAGAGTAATACCGCAGTTCTTTATTTAAGTTCACACGTAAATTTAGTAACCGCTAAAACTACCATCAAAGTAATTCATCAAGCGACTAATTGAAACGCTATCTCTCAAAGTAAATGATATCACAGTCTTGTCTTAATTGGAGAGCCGTTTAGTGATTAGATATTAAAACACGTTTGAACCTCGAGACGCGGGGAGCTCGTTAACTGGTAAGCACCGGATGTCATACGTATGTACTACATGCATATATTCTATCCCCGACTCGACTACGTTTTGTGAAATATGTTTTTGCCCCCAAATCGTTTCGATTAGACGACAAGCTACGAAAGGTGTTGTTTTAAAATAATATGCAGTTTAAGGAACACGCTTTTGTCATGCCAAAAATCTCACCTTGGCTTGGATAGGATATTTCTAACTCCACGGCACTAAAACCAGTCAAACAAACCCAACACTAAAGAATTCCACTATTCAACTCCTGGCTCCGTCATCAGACCTTCAACACCAATCCATTGGACTCATCTAAACGAATCATATAAGTTAAAGCTCTAGTGTTTTATTAGTAGCCACTAAACACCTCCTGGCTCCATCATCAGATCAGCTGCAAGATATCAAATTATGGTATTGTCATCCGAACTACATATACATACAAACTTTCATTTCGGTACCACAATTAGAAGTAGGTTAAAATTGACTTCCAAGATTTGATTTCATCGTTTGTTACAAGTTAAGCAAAGATACACAGTAAGAATCTCATACCTATTTAAGAATATTCTGTACCTACACAAAGGTTCCGTCAAACCAGTGCGGAAAAATTGCGGATACTCTGGTATGGTAGTGTTTGCTCTGACAGATAGTTGAGCACATAGTTGACAGTGACACCTAGTTGACAGTGACGCCTAGTTGACAGTGACACAATGATCCAATAAATCAAACGCACTTAATTTTAGACCTGAAAACCCGACTAATTTTCAATTAACTCTAAAATTATATTTTTAGTTGCTTTGAAATCAATAAATAATTGAATCATTCAGCTGGCAAATGAGTGATGTCACCGGTCTCTATTGCCATACAAAACCTATGGCGTACCCGCTTCATTGGTGTGTCAGTGTCAACTTATTCATTAAAGTATCTGTCAGTGTCAGTTGTTCGGTGTCGCATTCGTAATTTTCCCGCAGCAGTATGACCAACAATTTACAAAAACATGAAAGTATTGAAAATGATATTTTTAAAATGTTTCCTGCATCTAGGCGATGAAATACCTAGCTACCGATTTAATAAATTCTATATTAAAACGTATTCTACGCGTCCAACGACATTATAAAATATTTTCTTTACTTTGGTACCTATTTTATTTAAGGAGATGGATGTCTAGAAAAGCCGCGTTGTCCATTGTGCCGCATTGTCAACCCTCGTCGGTTTCAGACGAAGTGTAAAACAGGCTTGATCGATGGTAATCATTAGTTAAGGGATAATCAATATTCGTGCTTAAACCTTATCTATTGTGCAGACCATTATGGCGATGATGGTTAAGGACTTAAGACCGTGCCTCTCGTGCACGGGTTTAAATCCGGACAAGTGCCAATATCAGTTTCTCAACTCATATTTGATGTACTTTCAAAGTTTGTAGTTGGTGCCACTACTATAGGTGAAACTTGGACGCTTAGTGTCTGAAACTGCCAACCATACTTGAGCAAGCGAGGTGATCAGTCTTGCTCATGCCTGCTTTTACTCTTTGTATAAGAAGAGATCTTTGCCCTGCAACGAGGCAGTAATAGTCTGTTTTGATTTATTACATCATAAAAACATGACATGGAGGAGCTCGTGGCTAAATAATAACAGCCGTTCGGATCGATCTTTAGGTTAAGCCGTGCTTGCCTAGGTTGGTCTGTGGATGGGTGACCACCCATTACATACCGAGTTTCCTCCGTGCCTCGGAAAGCACGTTAAGCCGTTGGTCCCGGGTGTCATTTGTAGATCTTTGACAGTCGTTAGGTAGTCCGTGGCCCAAAAAGTCTAACAACCAGTCTTACCAACGGGTATCGTATAATCCAGGGCGTATAGTACTACCTGCGTTGTGGAGGTCAGATAGGCACTCGCTCCATGTAAAATACTGGTATTCAGCTGCATCCGGTTAGACTGGAAGCCGACCCCAATATAGTTGGGAAAAGGCTAGGCAGATGATGATAAAAACATGACATGGAGCATGTAATCGCCAAAGGGTAAGGCAGAGCTGTACCTAATAGTACACTCACATTTTGCCGGTAATGTTTCCGTCCCAAGTAAGAGGGGGTGCGCCTATTGCCATCAACCGGGCACAAAATCAGAATCCGTGACTGTTTCTGGGTAATGCCTGATGGAAGAACCCAATAAACCTTTGCCCGAGCCGGGTATCGGACCCAGGACCTAATGGTCACCGCCAGTCGCGCTTGCAACCACTCGACCAACAATTATATTCATTATCTGCCTAGCCTTTTCCCAACTATGTTGGGGTCGGCTTCCAGTATAACCGGAAGCAGGTGAATACCAGTATTTTACATGGAGCGATTGCCTATCTGTCCTCCACAACCCAGTTAGTACTGGGTAATACGATACCCCTTGGTAAGACTGGTTGTCAGACTTTTTGGGCCACTGACTACCTATAACGACTGTCAAAGATCTACAAATGACACCCGGGACCAACGGCTTAACGTGCTTTCCGAGGCACGGAGGAAACTCGGTATGTAATGGGTGGTCACCCATCCACAGACCAACCTAGGCAAGCGCGGCTTAACCTAAAGATCGATCCGTGCGGCTGTTATTACTTAGCCACGAGCTCCTCTGTCGACCAATAATTATATTATGAGCTGATATTATGATAATTTCAGTTGCGATGTAGAAGGGTATTTTTAATTACCCTTCTACATCGACACTGCAATTTCACCCAAGGGAAATTGAAACCTAATTGCTTGTTAAACACAAGCTAATTTTCCCTTATTAGAAATTCTATTCACGAAGTATCTTTACAAAGAACTGCATTAGTAGCATAATTTGAATTGCTATGTCGAAGGTATCATGCCACTTACAGTAACTCTTTTCCTTGGGCTAAGCTATGTCATGTATGCATGTGTTATGTATTTATGCTTAACTTTACCTTAACGATTTATCAATACGTAATGGTTTACTTCCGTCGCACTAACAGGGTGTTTGTAATGCTTGGTAACGTTTTCTACATGTTCTAAATTTAGTTATTTTCTAAAGTTTTTAGAATCCTATTATTTGAATCCAGTATGTACATTATTATAAAATATTTTCTAAATGACTTGTACTATTGAAAAAATAGTAACCGTCATTTAGAAATGAACCAAATTTACATTGAAATAAAGTTGAAATTCGTTTTAGTGGTAAAGGGACCACGAGCACTGTGACATTGTTTCCGCACCAAATCTCAATTCAATCAGGTTTCTCATTCGCAAAAATGTCGATCTTCGATAGAAAAATTTTCCCTTTTCAAAATATTTTTTTCTATGCTTAATTTCGTTAAAAATGTACCTGTGCACCAGCTGTTTAGAATGTGCGTTGATGCTAGTGAATTTAAGTGCGTCGTGCTAATATAAATGAAAAAAAAGAAGAACCTATCTTGACCTATATTATTAACTCACTCGTACTTCGTTTCTTAGGTCTCTAGGTTCGTGTTAGGGTTACTAAATCCCTGACCAAAGGAACGTCACTCATCGAATGTTCACACGCCGATTGGCCGTCGAACTGCCCGGCCCTACAGCCTTTTGTTATCAAGGTTGGGTAGTTGTGTAGGTCCCTACCTTATACAGCCTTTCCCAATACCTTTTATTTCTTAAGAAAAGCTTACATACTTTGTAGGTATGTACGTATATATCAATACTTTGCTGAAGTTTCAAACCAATAAGTACTTTCAGGAGTTTCTGTAGAAGCCATCTGAGGGCCTGAATCGAGAAAACTTCGGAAAATTGCGTAGTAATTTGTTGAGACACAATCATAGAGCATTCCCAATCAAAGGTAATCAAAGGTCGCAACGTGACACGATTTTGTTTTGGAAATAATAAACAACATTTTGTAAGAATTCTGTTTGTGTCCGAGGTCTTGTTCATTTACGAATCGGGAGTAACGGCACCACCTTTTTTTTAATACCCGCCATGTTTAATTGCCCGCCACGTTCGTATACATGAAAGTATTTTAAAAATATGACTTCCCTTTTTTTTTCGGATTTTGTTGACTATTTCATGGGTTTAATTTTTGTTTGCACGGAAACTTGGGAATGTAAACCGGTTTCATCCTTAACCGAAAAACCGGTTTCATCGGTACCTAAAAACCGGTTTTACGGCATAAATGTAATTACTAAAAAAACCCGGGTTATGTTTTCATGTTTCCAGTTTTTCGAGTTTTTATTATTTTCACATGGCAACATTACTACACCACTTGTCAGTCAAAACAATGCATTTGATGTCAGCGATTTTGTTTTGCCAAACGATGCCAACGGTTGTAAATGAAAAGACGTTGTTTTAGCGTAGTTTTTGGTAATTTTTAATTGTTTTCTATAGTTGAGTGAAGGAGTTATGTTAATTTGTCGTGCAACTCAGTTATTTTTGTGAGTATTTGACCTTTATTGTATGTTTTTAGTTTAGGTACAAATTGCTCTTTTAAAATTTATGTGACACACCACACTTATATTAAAAATAAAAAGTTTGTTTGTTAGCATGTTTGTCGAATATTTTTAATTTCGTGTTAATTTAATAATTAAACAGGTCAACTTATTATTCTTGCTTCAGATTACTATGGATGACTTGGTAGAAAACATCAGCAAAACTGAAGATGAAAACAGCGTCATATTTATAAATCGAATAAAAGAAAATAATCGTTTAGACAAACAATATAAAAAACTTATTTCAAACCGGTTTCACCGAAACCCGGGCTTTAAATGTGCGGAACCCGAAAACTAAAACGGTTTTTCACTTTGACCGGTTTTGCATTCCCTGACGGAAACCTAATCCAAAAAGGATTAGGTTTCCGTTAGGTAAAGTAACTTATCAGCTATCTCCCAGAAAAAGTCCCGTCAAAATCGGTTCAGCCATATCGGAGATATCCGGAACAAACAGACGGACATACAGGCACAATTTTTTTTTTATAAGTACCGTATTTTACGAGTATACGGTACTTATAACAGTTTTATGTTTTACACACTTTTGTATCCATTCAGTGAAAAGCTGTTATTTTGAAATTGAAAACAGACACTTCAATTTTATTTATTTTAATGTACGAATATGTATTGAATTCAGTGGCTTTTCAATAATAGTTCCATGCATTTCGCCCAGACAACTTCATTCGATCTTCAAAATATCATTCCAGCAATGTATGTGTTGTTTCCAGGTCAGTTCGTATTCTGCCGAACTTCACCTGCCACTCTTCCAGATTGTTTCATGGAAATTAATCCTGAACAATAACAAATCAGAATGATTGTTCTTGTTTGTTAGGACTCTGACCAGGATTAATAATACTGCTTATTAAATTTTATCAGTGGCTGAACTGTTTTCAGGACTTTGCATTTCAATAGGAATAAAAACTTGTTTATGTCGGATCCGGTCATTAGTATGGACATAAAATGAATCGCAAGTGCGCCGGTGGTGAGGTCACGCGACCTACTTACAAGTCTACCCAAACACAGCGTGCTTCTACAGAACCCCGATTTTCAGGTCAAGGCGAGGGCGACAGTCAATGTCTAAACGCAGTGGAGTTGAGCCGCCTGAAACTGTACCTGATTCATTATGCCCCGTGTTATTGTGTTAAATTGTAATTTCAAGTATTTTTTTAGTTTAATAGAAACAGTGTATCGCACCCAGTGTATTTTTACTGCACGAAACCCATCGTCTGCCCACATGATGTACGAGCCTAACGGAATAAATCCTGACATATCCGACATATATTAATTTTGCTTTGCTTCACTTTTCCCTTCGGCAAGTTACATGCGAATTGTATCAAAAATATCAATTTCCAAGTTTAATTTTACGGGGAATATGGCTAGTAATATAAACACCTCACACCTGTAGTCTGAAATGATTTACTTAATTACATTTCATGTTTGATAGTCGTAAGGTAATAAAGCTAAAGCATAGCGAACATTTTATGCCTACAATTAAATTGTGGATGGGCGAGCATTGTCGCAAAACAAACTCGGGTGTCAGGAATGGGAAATACTGACACCGTCGGTAGTGAAAGTGGCCGCAGGCACGCTAGCCCCCGACCTCCACCTCGCAACCCTCAGGGAGGAGCGGGCCGGGGGCGACCTCCGACACTGTCAACCAATGTACGCAACAAACTAACACCCTCCACCTATTATATCCTGGTAAGGCCTTATAATTAGTGGTTCGTCTTTGACTGTTACAAATTAAGAATTATATCCTGGGTTATGGGTATATATACCTTACCTGTCTTACACGATAAACAGTCCCAACTTTATTTGTTAATCTAAAGTTGGAAATGGAACTTCTACAGTCGTAACTTTATCAGGAAGATTCAAAGTAGAAACAATAGTAATTTAGCGAACGTTCATGTAAGTGAGATGTGATCATTGGGAGACAGGGGCGCCGGGCGCGCTCGCAGGCGCACAGAATTTCTCCGCTCATTCCGGTTGTTCGGAACTACGAGTATTTGACATTATAATTGTAAACGACTAAAGAAAAGTTTTGTGAGCGAAACAGAGCACGTTTCAGGACTCTTTTCTTTCTTGAATATTTTAGCGTGTTTTATATTTTGTAGGTATTCAATTTTGTAATTTGAGGGTTTAGAGTTGTAGCAGGTTTACAGTATTCTAACTGAATGGAGACGTAATATAATAAGGCGTTGCAAATAAATGGAATAAGTCTATGTATTTATTTTTGTAAGAAAGAATACCTATCTTTAATTTGGAAGGATGGTACTCTTGTAATATTACATAAATATGTATGAGGCAGGACAGTGTTATCGGGCTGCAGTGGCGACTAGCGAGTCGTGGCGAGTCTCCCGGCGCAGCCCGGCTGGCGCCGCCCGACAAACTTCCTCACTTAAGTTCGCCATAAAGCTAAGTTCGCCACTTATTTGGGAAAACTCCGCAATTACTACACAGCTAAGATCCAGGGATCCAGCTACTTCTAACTTAACGCTGTTATTTATAGACAAATAAACTTCAATTACCATCTTCAACATAACTAATTGAAATACTATCTTGATTAAGGAGTTGTCTAGCTGTCAAGGCATGTGAACTAATTTGCTAATAAGCTTACCTATTGCCGGTGGCGGTGGCCGGGTAACTGGAAGCTATTATTAGCATAAATTCATATGACGATGACGGTACGACTACTGTTTTGGTTTGAGCGCCGCGGCGCCGGATTACCATATGATTGTCAATCCACGTAGTTAAACTGATTACACCTTCAATAAATTAATTTATTATGCATGAAATTTACACTTTAATCCTATCAGATAATAAATCGGCCACCATTTCTTTAGTAACGGATTAAACTTAATGTTGGTGAATCTTACCACAATTTTATGCGGATAATCTGTGTTCATTGAGCAGGACACGTCTACAATGTTGCTAGGTTTAAAAAGGGGATTTATCTGTTTTTGATCTATAAAGAGATTAAGGTAGCGGCCAAGACCCAGTGTCTTAATGATAATACGTAGAGTGATTAAGAAGTTACGACGCCGGGTGCGAGGCGAGGTAGTGGAGCTGGCACGGGGGTGTGGCCTGGGCTCACGGGCTCACGGCACGCACCACAGTTTCATGAATCGTGAACCTGACAGTGTCGCATTCACTTCACTTTCCCATTAATACCTATTTAGGCGCCCAGTCGATATGCGACACGGAACTGAATCGTTTCGTCGCGTTTTTGTGGGAGTTTTATTTTTATATCCAATAAAAATAGAACATAACGGTTCAGTGTTATATGCAAGTCTTTCATTTTACAATGCCGAAATTTAGAGGCGTGTACAGCAGTTATTTTTCAGTAGGTACATGTTTCTCAATCAAAAATGTTATTAAGATTATGAAAGTCGTTTGTTTTCATTTTTGTTATTAGTAATGGTAGGTACGTTCGTAAAACGAGTGGGCGCCCGGCACCTTTTGTATTTAATATGCAATGTAACAGGTGGCGTCACGTAGGTAATCTTGGATTACCTCCATTTAGTAGCAGGTAAGAAACGGCCCGAGTAAAAACACAAGTGTAATAAAGATGAAAACTGATTTCTAACAAATGGCATTATTATTGGGTACCCGACGTATAATATTGAAAAAGATTATATTATACCCCAATGATTAAACGAAGTCATTGTTTAGGCAGTACCTAAGTACCACCGAAAAGGACTAATCTTTAAGAGTAACTAATCCTTTTACAACAACAAAACGTTAATTCAGACCTTTTGCGGTTTCGAGTAAACCGTGTAATAAAATCATCCCAGAACGATTGTTCGTGGTGCCTTTAATTACGATTCGCACGGTTGCGACCCCTGATGAATCGATATTCACTTATGGTGGCACTCGGCAAGGACGGGACCTTATTGAATCGACTGAATGCGCAACTTAGCCAGCTTAGCCCGAATCGAAACCTGCAATACCACTAGCAAGCGCTTTACTTTAGCTTATTTACAGGAATTGATGGACACTACTGATGGTGCTGAATTCGAAGATCGAGGTGGACTGAACAAGATTTCTATAGATGTACTAAGAAGGGCGAGAAGAGCTTACCAATTGAGTTGACGCAATTATTTACTTGCCTAGGCGGCTAGGTACAAAAAATAGACTTGAGCCTAATATCGAATTTGATTAACACGGCAAAGTGTTTACTTAAATATTTCAGTATTTCACCAACGTCATTTCATCGATGTCGTTGTCAAGTTTCTGTTAATTAACAGACTTGGGAAACATAGACAGGGTGTGGTTGCGCCGCAAATGAGAACGTTGCGTCGCATGATGCCGCAACTCCGTAGCTCCACCGCGCAGGGCGCACCATCGCGCATCGCGGCACGTTCGCACAAAATGACTCGCTTTATACCGCTTTACAGCGCTTTTGGTGCCCTGTGCCCCCTTTGCATAGCTAATCGGCACAAGATTCGAAGCTGATTACCTACTACTCTCTGAAAAAGTTCCGTCTAAAAAATTATGCAAAATATTCCTGCTTTGTTCATTCGAATTCTATAAAGCCGTTGGAAACAACATGTTTACAAAATATATTTCCCATATTTTGTGTTGTGAATATATACATTTCCCATATTGTGTGCGTGGTTGTGGGAACAGCTGCAATATTATCAATTAGTATGATTGAGCAATGAATGATCAACTCAACAATTCAGTGTTGTGTATAATACAACCGGGCACAATAAGCAAATGCATGCATTCATTACGAAACATCTGTTGTATCTCTGGTTAAATTTTGTACGTTTCGAGGCTAGAAATCACCGAGAATCGTACCTACTAAAATGTTATCTGAAATGAGTAAGCTCGATAAGCTACTTTTTATTAGTAATTCAGCGCTTGGTTGGCGAGCTCGGCGGGAGGCGCGTGCCTTTTGAAATCACACGCCCGTTTTGGCCGCAGTGGTCCGATAAGACCCGCACTAAACCATACAGCTGGGACGTCTAGAGGCTATTCATCTTGGCAACGAAGCCATTGTAGCGCCAGTAACGGAACGGTGCCACAGTTCGAATCTAGTGCCTCATCAACGAGCTTCCCGAACGAGATTGAATTGGTCAATTGCTGCTTTCAAAGCCACAAGCCTGTCGAAACTGTGAGGACGCTCTTATAAACACGATTTGTGAAGCGTGTCACTAACTGATAAATGGTGTATAAAGGTAAAGAGTACTTACAGTATGTTGCGGTCGTCAGACGGTCGATCGTATCTTGTTTTAGTTTCGAGTTCTTCTTACCCATCTTGGCTGTGGACGATTTTACGGCACCAGGAAGCACTCACACTAAGTCAAGTCTGTGTTTGTCACTAGGCTGTGACGTATTACATATTATTCAACGGCGCCCGATTCACTCCACCTGTGAACAGGAATATTCTATATTAGAACAAAGTTTAACAATAACACTTTCCTAAGTATTTACGTAAGGACGTTAGTATTGAGAAATTATAGTTTTTATTACACACTGTGACATAATATGGTCACGTAGTGTCACAATTTGTACGAAGCTGCGTCAACAAGGTTCCTTGCTTTTCTACCTCTCTTTGTCTAACAACAGAACTCCAATATATCCGTCCCGCTCTGTATAAATTATAGCTGTTTTCCTTCTCCTGAATATTGTAGGGCGAGTAGCGAACGGCGGCGAGACGTAAAAGAAATACTTATTTTGGCGTATCTTTGGCGAAAACAAGCCATTTATAAGATGGCGATAAATCAACTGTTCTCATGTTACTGTGTGAAGGCAATATTTAGTCAGAACTAAAAGTCTTAGTCATAGCTGGTTATTACTTTAATAGCGAAGATAAGGAGTAAATGTTTAAAAGGTTAAACAATTCAGCTGATCAAAAATTAAAGAGTTCTTGTCATTATCTTCCATTTATTAAAGTGTTGAAAAATCAGAACAGTGTTTTATACGTATGCCAATAATTAACATTAGGTTAATTAGTAAAGTATCTTCACCAAAACTTATACTGCCACTTACTGGATATCTTCCGTGATTGTTTATTATTTTGAGCTCTCGATATTTCGGCGCTGTTGCGAACGCGCGGGTTGACTGGAGAAAGCGGGAGGATGGAAAAAAAATGAACAATCACGGAAGACATCCCGTAAGTGACAGTATAAGTTTAGTTGTAAACCGTGAAAGTTTAAAACAGTGTTTGATAATCACCAAAAAGTAACATTACAATAAATTGTGATATTAGGTACTTTTGGCAACAATTTAATTTTGTTACCAGTGGACGCGAATGTTGCAGAGGCAGACCACGCAACATCAATTAGTAAAATTACTGTTCTACACTTAATACATTCTTCAGACTGTAGCGTTGCAGTAACTAATCAATTATTCAGTAGCGGCCTAGACCACCAAGCTCAAGAGGCTAACGATATTCGACTTTCTGAGAAGAAAAGAAAAAACAATAACCAAATTAATTTCAGCTGAAGAACGTAATAAATGGGACCCCGGCGTTCGACCTACTGAAAACATTACGATAAATATATACCTTTCTGTAAGATTTTTTATTACCTTTTAGTTAAACTGTTTAGTTGTTATCCTCCTGGAAAACAGAGCATACTGGCACTCCATCACACTATGAATACCGGATTATACACTACTTTATGTTTTCAGTTACATTTACTCTGTTTTCAAGAACTCGGTACGATATCTGAAACGAGGGAGAAATCTCTCGTTACTATTGTAAGTGGTTTATATTAACAAAGCTAAATATTCGCGGGGCATTTTCGCTTTTTCATCAACGCTCGAAGCAAAGTTTTGTTCGCTAACTCTATTACTTAAAAGTTTTCTCTTATAACAATCCTTCTATTTTAATACTGTTTTCAACAAAAATGATTTATGGGGGAGGAATTTGTAATAGTATGAGTTACAGTGTTACTTCACACGTGTAATTTAGGGTGTGTTTTTATTATTAAAATGGCGCAGAGCGGAGGGGAAAAGCACTTTACGAGATGATTTTTAGGCGAAGGTGTGTCGGTAAAACGCATTTGGAGTGCATTTCGTCTTTATGTATAGCAAAATAATGGAGACGCGTGTCACATACCTAAATTATATTTATCTAAAAGGTTTCAGTTTTGATGATAGCGTGCCTGTTTACTGCACAGTTGCAGCTTGACCCTTGAAAGTATGAGTTATTTTTCAGGTTTAACATAATGGGTTGCATGTAAGCTACAGGTTGTGGTGCACGACAGGAAACGAATCCTCATAGCGGTGAAAGTAATTTGGTCAGAATTGTGTTGTACGATATCGTATACAATAGAGCTTGTATTAACAAAATTGCTGGGTGAGTCATGTCTTATTACGGTCAATATTTCATAGATTTAATATCCTGTACCGACCCTGTAGCGTATACAACGTAACTTCATGCCAAAGTTAGTATTGGCGAGTGCGGAAACTAGTTAATTACTTAATGAAGCCATGGTATACCATGGCTTCCTAACTTGTACACTAACTTCCGTGCTGGAAACTCTTTAGTCAAGTAACTCTTCCATCTGACATACTAATAGCTTGCAGATCAACCTATCTATAGATTATTTGTTTTCGTTTTCAGGTATGGCGGAAAATATTTGGTACCGAAATGCATGTCATTTTAATTAAATTGTATTTACTTGATATCACAAGAATGTCCTCTAAGCACACATTGGACAGTAAGTCGATATCATTCGTGGAAGAATCTCTTTACAAATTGAGAAAAGTGAAAAGAGGACATTTGCAGTCCTCGCGCGCTAGTTTGGAGGGTACTAGTATTCTGGGCTAAAAAGAATAACAAACTAGTGCAAGCGGGGAAACATTCATCGTTTCACTATTGTTTATCTTTTGTCACTTTTCTTTTGTGCTCGTTCAAGCCACTCCACGAAACAAATTCACGAGTTTTCGTGCAGTTTTGTTTTTTTATGATGTTGTTACAATATTCAATGGCAGTTGGTGTCACTTCAGGTTTACAGCATCGTAAAAGTAAGCGTCGATGCGCACTGAACATTGATTAACAAATGTCATTCACTGGTTATTTGAGTGCCGAATTTTACGATCGAAAAGCTGCACTAACATACCTATTTCATTTGATTATTATTGTCCCTTTTATTTGTTCGAGGCTTATGTTATTGTTTTAATCGCTCTATTATACATTAGTGTTGAATTAGTTTTGTGATATCCAAAAACAATATTAATGTGTAAGTAAAAACGTAATAACGTAACTTTATTTTTGTTTTTACTGGGTCATCATTTAAAATGGATAATGACGAACAGTATTATTTCAGATTTATCGCTATTTTTATTTTATTAAGGTCTTTTTATGTTATTTATTCAAAAAGTTTTTAATTAATCTTAAATAGTCGTGAGCTATACAAAATAAATAATTTTCTTTCACAATATCATGTAAAAAGCTATTAGTCTTAGTAACATTGTGTCATTTATAATTTTATTCCAAACAAAAACTGAACAACAATGCTCATTAATCATTGTCTTGATTATTAATTGACCTGTTCCAGTATTAGAATAGCAGGAATTTAAAAATATGCCTGTAACTTTACGGATTGGATTTTGGTACAGAACGAGTTTCGCCAATGTAGATACTGATTCTAGTGGTCGCAAGCGCCACTGCTGAGCACGGTTTTATTTCCAGGTCGGGCAAAATGTTATTGAGTTTTTCTTCAGAAATTTCTCACTACCAGCCGCGGAACCTGCGGTCGATGGCAATAGGCTTGCCCCCTATTACAGGGGACTTAAACATAACTGGCGAAACGTGGCCGTACTTTAGGTACAGTCAAGAGCCAATACGTATACACTTTCCTAAATTTAAAAGCAATATTCGCGAGAAATAACGATTGTAACTTGGATATAGGATCTGTTTCATAAAAAAAATATGTGTTCCAGAATACTATGTTCGTAAAAACATGAAATTTTAATCAGAACAGTAGGAGAAAAACATTTTCATAAGTTGTTAAGTGTTTACATATTGGTGTTCGTGACTGTACACCTATGTTTAACCCTTTGGGGATTACAGGCGTGGTGTTATGTTATGAGATAATGATTTGTTTTGAAAAAAGTCAAATATCATTCACATATCGATATTATATTGCTACAGAATGTAAAATGAAATTGTAGACTTGTTAATTCGTGACGTAGACGGTTACGAGTGTAGCAAGCATGAGATCCGCTACGAGCTACGAACGGCTACGATATCCGAGCGGATCTAGGCTGGTGTTGCTACGCTCCAGATCCGCTACGATAGCGGCTCCAGCCGAGATACTAAGCCCGGTTAAGTTAGACATGCAAGGTTACAAAAATTCGCATAGAGCTCAAACTTTTACGAGTGTTCGGTCCCCATCGATCTGACCTTTGCAAAAAAAATATTTTCAAGGTTCGCAAATATGGGTTTTTTGTGTTTTTCAACCAAACGGTAAGTTTGAACATAATAATAGTTCCAACTAAAATTGTAGATCATGCAATTATCTATAATAGTTGATTTTACACTTTTTTCAAGAAGAATCACCATTTCTGAGATATATGTAGCTATTTAAAAACTTGAAAAACTGTTGTTCTTCATAATATGCACGTTTCCACGCAACCATGAGGTAGTGTACTTGGCCCGTTTTTTTAACAAATAGCCGATTAGTCCGTTTTTTGAATAGCTAGATCTCAGAAACGGTGATGCTTAGAAAAAAGTGTAAAATCAATTGTAATAGATAATTGCATGATTTACAATTTATGTCTGAAATATTTTTGTGATAAAACTTACTGTTTGGCAGAAAAATGCAAAAAACCCCATTTACGCGAACTTTGACCTTGAACATTTTTTTTTGCAACAGTCGGATCGATGGGGACTTTACACATTTCATGTGTAATGGTGTTTCTAACATTCCTACCCATTTTTAGCTCTATGCGAATTATTGTAACCTTACGCATATTTTTTGAGCTAACTTGACCGGACTAATATATATCTAAAATACATAACCATACACTAACGATAATTTTAATGAATTCATAATTGAGGATGTTTTCGCATTGCAATTTCGCAGGGCGTATTTCAACGTCGATAATACACGAATATAAAACGTAATAACTAGAGTGCAGATGATATGAAAATGCAAATTACGGCCGTTTTTTAAAGATGATGATGCAAATTTTATCTAAAATTAGCATTTTGTGCAACGTTTTTGTTTGTTTGAAAAATGCAAATACGTGCCAGAGGTGATCTCCGCAAAAAAGCATAACTATTTTCAAATAGTGCATAATATTGACCCAAGTGGATGGAGAACGATCATTTTCAAGATATAAAAATATTTTATTAATAGAAGGCTAAAATTGAACTAACAATTTGGAACAGTAATTGGTATTTAAGAAAAAATAAAAAAAATTTAGAAAAACATTACTTTTTTAATGACATAAAATAATGTATTTTTTTTGGTATTTACGACATTTCAAAGTTATTTTTTTATAGTTCAATTTTATATTGCATATTTCAACCATTTGTGATGCATATTTAGAATATAAGTTGCATATTATCCAGTCTCTAGTAATGAGTTATTGTATTGAGACAATAAAAAAAAACAATATGTTTTAATATCCTCATAAACATTGTTTAACTCGTTATACTAAAAAGATAGAGTTTCACAAATAAGTAAAATTTGAATTATTGTTTATTCGATCAATGAAATGTAATATTCAATGATTGTATTGTTTATTATTCTGTTTGCGTGTATAGGCGTTAAACTGAATTGTATTTTGACATAATAGCTGTTATGTGAATTAAATGTATCTAAGGTCCATCGAAGTTAAACAATATTAGTATGAGGCTTGAATTAGTAATCGCAAGCGGTTAGTCAGTCACATGTTAGTAGTTCTAAGAGCAAATATATGCAATATGTACCAAATCAAGTGTCAACCTACAAATAACATAGCATAAAGATATACACACTTAACCTGTTTGTTGCCGACCGAAGATAAACAACTTCAACATATCGAATAACAACTTTATCTACTTTTGTTTAGACGTAAATAAAACCTTTTTCAGATATTATGCAGAAGATATGTTTGTGTACGAATTTATCGTTTGTGTGTAGAGGTGAAATAGAAGGCGACAGGGTTTCTGTCGTATGAATGTGCACGTGTGTATGTGTGTGTGTGTGTAGGATCACGTACGTCCTGCCTAACTCCACTAAATTACGTGTGTCCGACGTAAGAGGATGCCGCACATCTCCACACGCCACGGATTATAGCCGCTTGAATTATAGATAGATTTTATCAGGAATCCTATTTATTTTAAGCTTTGCCATGTAGACCTTCGGCTACGGACAAAGTGTACCAACACCATTTCTGTGGCTATACCAACCAGGTCAGATAAAAAGTACATTTGATTTTTTCTATGAGGGAAAATCTTGGTAAAAGTCAGGGATCAGAATTGTGCCCGGCATGATAAGCTCGCCCTATAAAACATGGGGACAGAGCGGCCTAATATCCACGAACTGCGGTGTTCGACTAAACCGTTCGTTGAAAGTTGAAGAGACGAGACCATTAACTATGTAGATGTTCTAAAGTTATCTCCAAGTTCAAAAAGCCTCTGTGACACGAATATATTTGGTATTATGGGTGGTTATTGGACCTGCAGTTTTGATGGCAAGAAGAACAGGATTACAAATACAACAGCATGTTCTATTTATACACTGCAGAGTGCTGCAGTGCAGATTTTTGAACAATTTTTTTTTCTGTAAAATCTTGCTGTAGTTCTCACTTTGGAATCAAAGCTGTGTAGTCAAACAAAAATCAAAATTATAATCAAAATATTATATTTCACAGCCTAGATGGGCACTTATAAAACGTCAACAAAAATGTGCACGGTTCGGGTTGGTCGTTTCCTATGGAGAAGAACCGGCAAGAAACTCCACAGCCAGGTTACTCTTTTAAAATCATTTTGTATTACAATATTATCATGTTACAGCACTTGTACTTAAGTATAGGGAGACAGAGTAGGCCCAACAGTAAGTCGATGCTAAATCTTGAAGATTCGATGCGTTCAATTGTATTTTTATGGATCGGAACGATTTACGTTCCAAGGTAAGCTTAATACAATTTGCAGAGATAGGAAACTGAACTGTCAAAGGATTGATGTACAGCCAAGGCTGACAAAGGACACGTTTGATGAAGCTGGACAGTCCATGAGCGATCCGTGACTGAGATTCGGAA
The DNA here is from genome assembly GCA_910589295.1 of Noctua janthe. Lineage (NCBI taxonomy): Eukaryota > Metazoa > Arthropoda > Insecta > Lepidoptera > Noctuidae > Noctua > Noctua janthe. The sequence goes on from OU342552.1 coordinate 14,880,040, forward strand.
AACCTACTGAAGGACCCGAAAAAGGAACGAACTTTAGAAAATCGCGTATTTTTTGCAATGGAATGCTAAAGGCTATGTTTATAAATCGAAGAAAGAAGCATTCGTTTTGTTCGGTACTTGTTACAACAGAAATGAGAATGAGTTTGATGCTAAATTCGGAAGTCCAAAAACAAGTCTAGACTAGGCTGTTAACTTAACCACACTAACGCACTAAACTCATCCTTTATTCAGAACAATCGTTTTTCAATGCAGTCCGTTGACCTGTCCATTGAATTCGCTACTGTCGTCATTAGGCGCATATACGGAGTGGAAATCTTCCAAGCCCTTTTGTATTAGTTAAGATAAGACTAGAAATAGAAAAGGCAGAACTGAACAAAACGAAGGCATCCTATATTCTTAACCAAACAATTTTCGATTGCAAAAATTGTTTTATCATACAATATTGACAGCAGAAAAAATACTGCTGTCCCATACATTTTGACCGTGTAGGTAGGTATTGCACTTTTGTAGGAAACAGCTTTTTCTTTTAATAACCGATGACAAAGGAGATGTTTGATTTTAGGCTACCACTATGTACACTACATAGATAAATAGGGAAATTTCATAAAAATACTAACAAACTAATTTAAAGAAGGGTACAGGCGTACAAAAATGAACATTTGAAAAGATTTTTAATAAGATAACCCTATTTTTAGGTCAGCCATGACAGTTGTGTTTGACATGACGTTTGACGACTTTGACAGTTTTAGGAAGTGACGTCTTTGAGATTTTCTTTGCTTTGAGTTTGAATTGGATGTGTTTCGTAATTTTTAGTGATTGTTTTTGTTTTGCAACTCAGTTTACTACTACGGACATTGACTGATTGCTTCTTTGTTGACCTCGGCTTTGTTTTATGGTTTTTTTTTTCATATATCAGATATTACGATACACGTCAATCAAATGTCATTGTTAAAATGACATTTTTCGCATCTGATTCACCATGTTTAATTTTATGTTGTGTTGCTCTCCTTGTCCAAGTTAATTTGAATGTTCATTGAAACGAAGTGAAATTAAAGAAAATTAACAATAAAAACGTTTACTGTATTACATAGCGATATTTACAAATACTGTACATAGTGCTAGCGTAGGTAGGCTCCACCCATTTCTGGAACATCTCCTTTCTAGAATGATGTACTTACTGAATACATGGTAAAAGTTTTCGCATCGGTGTCCCTTCACTTCCACGGCCATAAGCAGTGCTATTTCGCCAATGTAATGTGTCACATTTTAAAATTTCTGTCACTAATGTAATGCAGTGTCTTCTAAAAATAACTAACAGATGGTCGCAGTCAGACGATGAAAATATGAAAGGTATTATTTGATTAGTATACGGATACGATATTCACACAATGCTTTTAAAATATTTTTGCAGTTTGGACTAAATAAGCCTTTGAAATGAATTTATGCAGTCAATTTTATAAATAAACAATTTTTATAATCGAAAATAGTCTGGAAAAGAATAGAGTATGCCTTCTTTTTGTTCAGTTCTATCTGACTAATGGCCTTTTCTATTTCTAGTCTTATCTCAACTAATACAAAATTTTGCTTTCTGATTCAACTTTTAGTTTTAAACATAACCTTAAAAATACAATTTTGGAAAGGTAGTCGGTCTGGGAATACTCGTAGTTCGGCCATATTTTGCGTGAACAACATGAGTGTGTTAAACTCAAAGGACGCCTCGCAGTAAGGTATCGGTAGCTTAATAATAGCCGTAGATAGTCTGAGCAGTGGGTAAGAAAATGCTTTTGTCGGCTGAGCCAAAAAACACAAACTACCTGATATTTTCCGAGATTTATTAACCTGTGGAAAAATAGTGACGCCCGCCCACGCGTCATCCTTCACGCAACTCGCATCGCCTAAAGGCAAAAAACATGCAAGTGTTATGGAATTTCACTTTTCAATAAACAAACTGCAACGTGCTCCAAACACTGTAAAGTAGTTACTTTACGAGTACGAGTACTGTAAGAGTAAGTAGTTTGAAGAGTAAGTATACTACTCAAACTACCTACTCTTAGTAAGTAGTTTGAAGAAAAAAAAAATTAAAAAGACTAATGGAATTTAAAGGACCTACTCTTCAATTGGAAATAAAATTTATAAAAAGCTGCAACACCAAGTTTGGTAACGATGACGCCAACGAGAAAACTTTCCAACTTCAATCAAATTATGTGGACCTATCATATTTTGTTACTGAAAACATAATAACTGAAGTCAAGTTGGCACTAAGTATTTGCTTACTTATAAGTGCAGTTTCAACGAGAAATGAAAACTTGTGGGGAAGAAAATCGGTGTTTGAGCAGAACTTTACAGGTTTTGTGGTTATTTACTTGGTGTCTTCAGATAGTCGTATATTCACGAAACGATGCAAGGTATTTCGTAATTATCACTACATTGCAAGCTTTAAATATTTTACAATACCTTCTGACTGGTCTGATCGATATAAGCACAATCACTTGGTGATACCAACCATCATCGACATCATCAGTCTGCTTCGCCTTACAAAAGGCTAAGCAGATGATAAGTTAAGTTGTTCTGCTTTCAGTCTAAACGGAATCTTCTGAATATAGGTATTTTACATGAAGCTGAAGCTACCGCTTATCACAAAAATGTTACTAGTTAACATGATATCCTTTGCTGTAATACCAATAACAACATTGGTCTTATTACGGAAATATTAATAAATTCGCTACAAGGTTTCTACATGGTCTAAAATTGCGGGAGGTTACGTCATCAATTAATTAATTCAGTAGTAGCTTCGCGCCACCCGTTATCCGACAACATACATTGAAATTGAGTTACATTCCTACTGCCCGACATTTGTCACTTCGTGAGCACAAGTTTGAAATTAACCTTTGAAAATTTTAAGTGTTTTTACTTGCATGTGGATCTTGCACTCAACTGCAGGAGCCAGAATTTATATAACAATTATAGCTACAGTGTAAAGGAAACTCACTTTGTTCAGGAACATTTGCAAGCGTTAGCTCCGCAGCTTCGAGTTTATGAACCTTATCTATAAGAAGAAAGTTGTTCTTATTTTATCTTTTATCTCGGCAACCTACTTTTATGTTTGTTTTATATTAGGATTTAGTTATAGGAATGGTGTTACAATAATATGCTGCTACTTACATACATGTTCGATGAAAATGTCTTTGTTATAAAACAACATTATTTTTGGCTTTCTGATTCAGATGGAAACGTTGGTTGGTAGTAGGAATTAATTATTGTCTGTTTATTACGATAAATAGATCTCTGAATGTTTTCTCTCTTAGAAATATTTATTTTTATAAAACTTACAATGAACTAAACATTAAATGAATTTTGAAGATTCATGATGTATAAAGTAAGCGCCAATTCGGAGTCCAGAAAGTCAACTTTGTTTCAAACTTCATCCACATAAAACTGGATCGTCTTTTAAAACGATAAGTTCGATTTTGACTTATAAAACATTTTCGGTTTAATGATTGTGACTATCGTTGAACTTGGAGCCATGTTAGAGCTCACTTTACCAAAGACCAAGCCGACCGCAGTTCATTATTTTTTTACCGCCGCTACCTACGTGTTTCTGCAATAAGATAGCCTTTGGTAAGCCTGCTTGTCAGACAATAACTTGCCATAACTGGAATAGTTTTGTCTTTTACAAGAATGTTGGTGAGAAAACGCTGCAAGTAATCGCCTGAGCATACCTTAGCATTCCCCGTGCAACAAAGGCACGCAAGCTGCATAAATTCCACGAGAGAAATTCTTCGAAATAAAATCACAATTTGTCACAGACCCAGAGCCGATATTAAACGTAGTTTCATTGTTTTATCTCGTACATTCAAGTTATATCGGTAAAGTTTGTTCCAAGGAGATAATTTACTAAACGAAAACTGGCGGGAAAGACGCTCCTTTATTTGAAACGGTGTCTTGTTATCTTGAATTGCTATCTGAAACAGGCTTTGACGAATGAAACCACTAGTCTTACTGCCGAAATTGGAGGATTACATATTTTTCTGAATGAAAACAGCATTGGTGACTGTAACAGCAAAGCAACAAATAAATGTCGCTGACTTATTTTTGATCAAAAACTGTCAAAAAGCACCATTTTCATTTTTTCTTGAAATTTAGAAGTCTTTCTACGGAGCTAAAGAAAATTATTGGATTTCTAGCCGTTGCCTGCGACTTCGTTCGCGTATGACACAAAGAACAAAATATATTCCAGGCTATAGTACTTGTATTGTATCACTGCGCCAAATTTCATCCAGATCAGTTCAGCCGTTCTGGCGTGTTTGAGTAGTTAAACAAACATCCATCCAAACTTTCGCATTTATAATATTATGTAGTAAGATGGTAGTTGGTTTGTCTTCAGTCGAAAGAAAAAGTTAAGGTATGAATCCGTTTTGATCCCTCAATATCCGTTTTCTATCCACTTAAACTTTTAGTTTCTCTAACAATATTTCAGTAGAAGCTAAAAGCTAATATTATTATGGTTTCAACTGCAAGTACCTAACGTACCAAGAAGCGAAAATAATTATCAAATTGTCGGAACAAAAATGACGCCTATAAGTCTTGTCCTACAAGATTGCTTCTCCCGATGGTATAACTTGGTAAATAGCTTTTTCTTCTCGACTTCCGCGTATTTTTTGTTTAATAGCTTGCTGGTCCCGCGGGACGACGTCTCTACCCCGCGCTAGGCGTTTAACTTGTGTGGACTTATCTGACGTTATGTTACGCCACCGGTTTCGGCTTCCGACGGTCTTATTTTGTAATTAATCTCGATTTTTCTTTCTAACCTTATTTTTGAAGCAATCCATATCAAAAGGTACACGCTCTTCTGTTACTTAAAAATAGTCTTTTTTTAAGATAACTGCTTTTCACATAAATTCTTTATGCAACCAAAGTAGACCCCTAATTCCCTTTATTTCTAGACCAAATAGCCGTGTTATTGAATGCCTTAGTGTGCTTATAGAGGACAAGTTTAACCAAAACAATTGTGTGATTCAATGCAATGTAATTTCCGTGGAAGGGTTAAATAGGGCCTCTCTGCAGCCCGTAAAGTGTATAAATTTCGTCGGTGTGCCGAGTGCCGCTAAATTACATTGCGGGGATTACCATGCATTTATTATTTAAATCGAATGCTGTTTGAAATAAAAATTCAGCAATAGGATTATTTTTATTTTCTGTGCCGTATTAATGTTTAATGGTCTAAACACAGAAAGATATGATTAATGTTTGTGCGTCATTGCTTCGGGGTTGTTGGGTGGTTTATTTCGTCGTAAAATAAATTGGCACGATACTATAAAATTTTATCTTAAGTTTTATGTCGTCGAGATAGCGGTTAAGTTGTATATCGAACTTGTAATCGAGTGCTCAAGTTGTTGTAAGACTGAATCCTAAAATAAGTAAACGTACTTATAAATACTGAAGAGGAGGGAGCGGTAATGGCGGAGGCGGCCCGTTTCATGACGAAGGCAACGACGACCGGTCGGCCCCAATAACACGGGCGTCAGAAGCGTATCACAGACTACTGGGGATTACTTACAACAAACGCCGATAAAATACCGTACCCAGAGGATATATTATATAAAATATGGACTTGCAATTTATGGGACAGTCCCTTGACGCAGTGCCTCGGCCAATCTTTTTTTAGCTTACCAAAAAGTTAATTTAAGTGCTCGTAATTTGGCAATGAATTATAGAACTAAAACCTTAGCGTATTTGAACGAAACTTTAGTTGCATTCCCGTCTTACAACAGTCACGGTATTGCAATTCTTTTGAAGGAAATTTTCGAGCTGAGCAAGATTATTTTCCGAGTTAGAAATAATAAAGAGGGAAAAGGTTTCCCTTTTGCTTACCAGGTGGCCTACCAGGACGTCTTAAAGCAGGAGTAATTCCAGTGTGGGAAAGAGATGGCACTAGACGACCTGTATAGCTCTGTCTCTTTCCCAACTGGAATTACTCCTGCTATAAGATGTCATGATAACCCCCCTGTATTTATTTATTTAGTCCAGAGGGCAAATCACAGTACAGGAACATTTTATCAGAGAATAAAACAAATATATAATAGTAATAAAAATATGTACAAGTACCAAAAGGGCGTTCAAAAATTCGTCCACTTCGCTGTCAACAGGAAAAGTGCCCAGAAGGCTGGCAGCATTGCCATGTTGGATGGCAATGCTGATTCTTTGGTCAAAAAATAAGCCCGCCCTCTGGTCACGTGAAGAGTCGACCAACCGCTTGGCAATTTCCCGAAATACTAGTTGGGCACTCGGATCCCATGGCCTAGTGTTTCAACCACAAACGGCTCAAACACATAACTACCAATTATATTATTGTATTTGCGCCGTTTGAGGTTTTCAGCACCTGCAGCAGCCGCCCCAGCGCAGCTCGTCGTGATAGGAAGATGGGATGGCGCAAGGGTGTCGACGCAAGTTGCAGCCCACACCAAAGGCCTACCCAACTTCCATGGCATTATGGTCATACCATCTGGTCGACGCGTGCCAAGCCATTGGGTTCTAAGACAGTTCAGCGAAAAATTAAAGTATATTGAATTAAAATAACCTCTCGAAAAACTCCATCGTCCCGGAAGGCAATGTAGAAAAATGAAGCGTTATGCAAGGTATTACCATTTGTCTAGACCAGAACGACTGAACTACAAAAGTAAATAATCTTCACTGTTGAATCTATCGGTATATCGGTATTGTATGCTTAAACAAAACCTTTATATAGAACATGCGTAATATGTACTAACTTATGGCATGTCTGTTTAAGCTAACTAATCGAACACAAACACTATCGAACCTATAACAAATTACGTATAGGGAAAGTGTCTCAAGATAAAGATAAGAGACTAGGCTTATAAAACCCACTTATTCAGAGTTTTCTAAGGTCGTGTTTTAATATAAGCAATCGTCTCATGAACATGCAAACGTCACTTTCATTTGTTCGAAATATTGGTGGTAATTGCGTGACACACGTACAGTGACAATCTGACTTCATTCATTACGTTATTTACATCAGGTAAATAACGTAATTAATGAAGGTACCTCATTGTGGAACGAATTTTTCAAACACATGTTACAATGAGTTAGGAATTTATTTCGGAATCCTTCGGATCGTGATAGATAGTTTGCACAACGCAACAACATGTTGGAAAGTGCTAAACATGCTTTCTGTCGGCGGGTGCAGCGATCGCTTACATTAGAACACGGCATTATACCAACAAATATCTTTCTGATTGTCAAAGTAATTATCAAAGCTTCGCAATGTAATTACAGCTGTCAAGAAAGCAGGGTACTCTAATTAAGCAACTCAAGCAATAGATTTTGTTACAAATTTACAAAATTATGTTGTAAGATTATTGGTTCGGAGGTTTTGAGTAAGTATTTGCGTCATAATTTCCGAATCGTTGTTAGGAAAAGCTATAAATACACCTTTAGTAATTTCTTTTAACCCTTTGACCGCCATGGTCACATATATGTGACAAGCAAGCGCTTGCCCTGTACGCCATACGACACAAATATGTGACAAAATGGTAGGAAAAATTGTGGCTTGGCGTGAAGGGCACGTGCGTGCGTTCATGCTTTGTTGGTCAAAAGGTTAAGGATAACAGTTCTTAAGCCTAGTTATCTATCATACATTTTTGTATGATAGTTAACAAAAACATCCTAAAAGGATGATTATACTTATTGAAATACGTGTCCTGCCACTGCTGGTAGCTACCTAATAAATATTTCAGACGGTCCACTCCCGAGATTTTTCATTTTACTATCTGCCTTGCGATAGCACTAACTGAAGTTAAAGCTTAATCAAAACCTAATAAATTTCATAATTAAAACAAATGACGCTATAATAAAAATTGTGGAACAATTAAGCGCCACGAATAAATATATGAAAGACGGTAAGTTAGATAGCGAGCGAAGTCAAGACAGGACAAGGTTTTTTATGCTTATTGGCAATGCAGAAAAAATGAGGTGAATGTGATTATGTGTACATACAATGGATGTCGGCAGATAGACGGCGCCGCCGAGACCGGCCCGGGAAGAAGTAGCGAGACAACGCGACATTCGAGGTAGCGCTAGTGTGGCTGGCACAACCTGGGAGAGGCCTTTGCCCAGGAGTCCAATAGTACCTACAAACTTAGTAAAAAAACGTAATGCACGTTTTCAATTACAAGGTTTATGAAATTTCATAAATTGAGATAGGAGAAAATCAACATTTCCGTAAAACTTAATAATTCTACGCTAGTCTAGACTGTTTATTAGAAAAAATCTGTTTCATACAAACCTAGTCAAATGAAAGATTTATGTGGAACAGCAGATTTTATATAATAACGACGCTAACTTTCAACTCTGGCGCATCTGGAATCATCCCTTTATACCGTCTCAAAAGATTAACCACAACAATCCAGCTACTTAATTTCTTTTTACAGCCAGGCTTGGCTGGTCAGCAAAATAGGCCATCATGGACCTAAATGGCTTATCAGACCTAAATGCCTGCCGAGATAAAAGACAGCTCAGCAAATATAAAGAGTTTCCTCAACTCGCCACCAATAGGGTCACATCCTTTAGAGGTCACTCAAGGATATTCGTATGATATATAGGGTCTAACTATTCATACACGAAATATTTTCAGGGAATCATCTAACGGCAAAGCCATTTCAAGGGATTTTTTTTTTATCGGAGTACATTTTTTTATAAAAATAAATAATTTAAAATTACTTGACCCACAAAATTAATACTGGCTCCTTAATTTTAAGCATTCATTACGCTAGTGGTAGTTTACTACGTCGTATTTACCAACTGCCATTGTTAGAATATGGGAGTAAAGGTTTTATGCAAAAAGTCTCAAAAAAATTTAGAATTATAATAATTTTGTAAAAAAAACACGCAGATATTTTTTTTTTGTTGCTGTGGCAACTTTACGACTTATAGAAGTTACTATTAAAATATTTCGTGTATGAAAAGATAGACCTTATATTAGTTACTAAGCAGATCTAAAATGTTGGGGAACGTATTAATGGCTTAAGCTCCTTCTAGAAACAGCATATGAGTTGTTTTGTATAAGTTTCTTGACGAAGCTAAAATGTGCATATACCGCACGCGTACATGTACCTACATGAAATAAATAAATGATCACTAAAAAAAAACGCTATCGGATCGACTGAAAAGCCGCATATAGAACTATCAGACAGTAATTTTAAAAGTATTTTTTTAGTATTGGACAACATTCTCCTGCATAAACAAACCAATTTTATTTTAGCACAAATGCCGAGCGCCCTAAGTGATTTCCCATCTGTAAAAAAAGAACACCATCTCTTGTTAACCCGCATAAGGGATAATATTTTGAAAAATATTTTTTAATGTTCATGTAAGAAAGTTGTGTGCCAAATTGCAGACCCTCGGTTTAATATGTTCGTTTCTGTGTGTGCATTTAGGAGATAATTGAGATCTACATCATGTTTGCGCTACACACTCTTCCCATATTGACATTACAGTACTAATTCTAATACCAAGGAGAGCTAAAGTTTAGTTAGGTTCAACAGCTAAAATCTATTACCGTAAGGTGTTAGTTTACCAACAGTTAATATGAAAAGTTTTGTTTACCAGAGCCATGCCCGCGCGTGTGTGTACATGCAATCATTTTTAATTTACGTGACTTTGAACCCAGTATCCGAACGTATTATAAGTGGTTTAGTTTGCAGTTTTTAATAGTTTTTCCCCGCCCGCTAGTTTCACGAATCCTATATTGAAACAGCCCTCCAGCTTCTGTTGACGTCTCTTAATTTCCGCAATAATGTCTTGACCGACTACCCTTTAGAAATATATCGCAATATATAGGTGAACGAGCCTGAATAAAACATTATTCTCGGCCCAAAGGGTGTTTGTTGGAACTAAAATATGTGGCCATCGGCTTACGCAGGACTCGACTTGTTAATAAGTAACACGCTGTATATTATATTATGGTGGGCTTAAACGTTTTCATAAATACCTTCTAGAGGGAAAGTGAGGGAAATAGTTTAGGTATAAACTCAGCTATATGACGCTATGGAGGATGCTCAAGTATTGAGATGAAGAGCGATCGATGGAGTTGGCCAAATCTTGAGGAGAAGCTCGTTTACTCAGGCTGAAGTTACTATAGGTTAATTGTACTCTGCACTTGAAAATAATGTTAGGTTAGCAGTCTTCTTCCAGGGATCAGCATAATTGAGAATTGCGTTTCGCTTAAGGAGCAAAAGTTGCTTTTAAAAAGCACCGCAAGTTAAAGTCCGAAGCTAACTAAATAGTTGTTTTTAACCCCGCTTTACTCCAGGGTTAACTTTATTGGTAACCCTCGCCCGGTGATATTCTAGTTACTTACAGTTTAAATAAACTTCTTTTTACTGGCTAAAGGAATATTCAACTCATAAGCCGTGCTTGCCTAGGTTGGTCTGTGGATGGGTGACCACCCATTACATACCGAGCTTCCTCCGTACCTTGGAATGCACATTAAGCCGTTGGTCCCGGGTGTCATTAGTAGATCTTTGACAGTCGTCAGGCAGTCAGTGGCCTAAAAAGTCTGAAAACCAGTCTTACCAAGGGGTATCGTATTACCCAGTACTAACTGGGTTGTGGAGGTCAGATAGGCAATCGCTCGATGTAAAATACTGGTATTCAGCTGCATCCGGTAAGACTGGAAACCGAACCCAACATAGTTAGGAAAAGGCTAGGCAGAAAATAATGAAGCGCCTGTGCTTGTCTTTCGTCCAAAAACATGTTTTGTAAACCTACTTCGGCCCACGTGACCCCATAAACGATTTCTCTGTGACTGGGAAATAAGATAATATTCATTGATTTTATTATAAAAGCAAAAACAAAGAAACCATTCAGTCTGCCTTCGCTGGTCACACTCATTAGAATCGCAGTGTGAACTTCAACTACGACACAGTTAAAGTTTTTGAAAATTATAACAACTGCGGCAAAATGGATGACGCAAATTCACTGAGCTCATTGTAATCAACCGCTAACGAGCCAACGCGGTAACACGTTATTGCCTTCGGTTGAGATGAATTGTGCATTCTCACTGCGCCGACACTCATTTACATAGAAAAGTAAAGAACACAACTAAAGCGCTGATGAGAGCTAAGAAGGTCCCTGATGAGATACGAAATAACATAATATAACGCCTGTAAGCCCCAAGCGTTAGGCTGAGGTTCGAACCCAATACGCACCTCTGATTTTTCGGATTCATGTGCGTATCGTACTCGTATAATTATTACTTACTTCGGCGAAGGAAAGCATGGTGAGGAAAACCGCATGCTTGAGAGATATTTCTTGACGGGATGTAAAACCAAGTCAGAGGTCCTTGGGCGCCATAAAAACTCCGACACCAGGTTAAGCACTAACCACACGACAACAAGAAGAAGGCGGTGGTGTGTACCTGATAGTACACCAAACTTTTCGCCTGTTAGGTATGTTTAAGTCCCGAGGCGAATCTATTGCTATCAACTGGGCACAAATCTAGACATGACTGCTGAGCGTGAGATCCTGAGATTCAAAATAAATTTAGTTCCACCTGCTCCAGTCCAAGAGAACGCTGGCAGTTAATTAATGATTTAAAATGTTGACGACGACTCCCCCACTGTTGCTGATCCTTATTTATGTGACAAGTATAATAAATAAGCGTCGTCGCCAGCCACTGAATATTATCGAAATATTTCACGCAGCTTGATATTTTTGTTTTATACTCTTCAGGATTATGTATCGGGTACGGATATTAAATATTTTCGATCATGACTAGAATTTTTAACGGTATCGTGATCTCTCGCTGCGACTGCATAGGAAAAGCATTTTAATGGAGAACTTAAGTTACAATTTTTATTGAATTTTCTCGAACTTTCGCTTAATGGTAAGTAACTTATTATTAGCTTCAGCTATTCAAAATAAAAATGAAGTTCAGTTAATAATTATTGTTGTCATTATTCGTTATTGCGTCGCTGCCGTCGAGGGCTACAAAATGCTGCTATTTATCAATGGAATGAATGTATTAAATTGAATGAGCTGGGCTGATCGCCGGTTGGCATGATATTATAACTATATAGACGGGGGAATTAATGGACGCGCTTGTTTATGTTGCCGCGCACGCAAACCTTTCTGTGTCACACCTCTATTTAACAATTACCAGCGAACTCGTATTGACAGTTGGTAAAACGATTGATGTCGCTGGCAACGATTTATCGTTTTTTTATGAATATAATTTGATTTTATATTTAGGTGGAAAGATAAATAATAACTGCCGCTCGGTTCGATCTTCAGGCTAAGCCGCGCTTGCTTAGGTTTTTCCGTGAACGGGTGACCACCCATTTTTATACACAGTTTCTTCCATTTGTAGATCTTTTACAGTCGTTACAGGTAATCAGTGGCCCGAAATTCTGACAACCAGTCTTATCATGGGGTATCGTATAGCCCAGGCTAACTGGCTTGTGGTCGTCAGATATGCAGTCTCTCCATGTCAAATACTGGTATTTGACATGGAGAGACATGACGTAAGCCGACCCCAATATAGTTGGGAAAAGGCTAGGCAGATGATGATGATGATGATGAGTACCGGATTGTAAGTAAAAAAAAAAAAATTAACCCTCGTACGGCAATGTAGTTTAAAACGAACAAACGCAGCGACAATTACAACCCAGCATTGAACTTTTCAATATAAAAATTAAGTCTCAACAGTGATGGCCTAGTGGTGTGGCCGTCGGTCTCCTAAGTCATAGGACTCGAGTTCGCACCCAAGACGCGCACCTCTGATTTTTCAGATAACAATTGGTTCGGTGAAGAAAACATCGTGAGGAAACCAGTATACTTGAGAGATATTTCTTGACGGGATGTAAAATCGAGTCAGAGGCCCATGGGCGCCATAAAAACTCCGACACCTGGTTAGGCACTAACCACACGAAACAAGAAGAAGGCGGTGGTGTGTACCTGATAGTACACCAAACTTTTCGCCAGTTTTTTATGTTTAAGTCCCGAGGGCCAATCTATTGCCATCAACTGGGCATAAATCTAGACATGACTGCTGAGCATGAGGTCCTGAGATTCAAAATAGTGCAGTCAAAGGCACTAACCAAACGATAAAGGAGAAGAGGTCTCAACGATCATATCTGACATATGTAGGTCATAATAACAACTATTTACTTTCCTGCTGAGTGAACCTCTAGAAAAGTAATAGTTTTTCATTTTCAATAAAGTGTAAAACCAACAAAGCCACAAGCAGCTTTATCAAACAAGACAAGAGGAAATGAATGCTTCTATTGATGTCGACGTGAATGAGTCAACAACAGATTATTGAAAATAAAGTACTCTTTAACATAAAGATGTTGAAAAGGGTTGAACTTTGAAAGATGCTCACGCTTTGTTAATAACTACTCTAAAAAGGTGATTTAATTGATATTAAATTATTGTAAAAATACATTGGGAGAGATCATTAATGAAATCCACAAAAATTGAATCGATAATTATAATAGTTGTCGAAAAGTCGATTACTTGACGATTATGTTGCCGACCTAGCGAATTATCATTACGTTTTTTGGGTATTTCCTTAAAAATCTGGATAGTGATATAAAAGTCTTACACATTTGGGTGGTCAGCTCTCAATTTATTTTACGCCTACATAATTACATAAAATTACTAGCCCACCTGTACCAGCTTTATCCGATGACGGATTTTGTTATATTCCCGCTGACCCCTCTGCCCGTGTCCCCATAAAAGGCAGAACCTATCAGCTGTTAGCCGACGCCGTTCTGTCTTCCACTGTGCTCTGCCTACCCACTGTTGCACGGTACGATAGTAATGAGAGGTGAAAAATAGCTGGCGCGCTGGCGCGAATTTCATACGTCTGTTGTGTTATTGTGATAAAAGTGAACGAGTAGGTATAACAAAAAATGTTTCTTTGGGAAAGTTGTTTGTTATCATGAGTATAATCACGTGTTTAAGTATCGGTCACTAACTACCAGTCACCCTATATAAGCGAATCTACAAGGCAACGCACTAGTCTTTATAGTCGACGCAATACTAAACGTACAAATTGTTAGTAAGTATCAGCCAAAAGTTAGTATTATTTATTAGAGTTAGAGGTAACTTATTAGCAATCTGTCTGACGTAGTACTGCGTACAAATTGCCAGTTCGTATTCCCACTGGAAGTCATGTTAGGGAGTCCTATTCACAATTGTTCACAACTTGTTACAGATGTGGCTAATGACTGCTGGCCACAGTCTCAAAGATACTCTAATGTTCATGCTGAAACTTGTGGTAGCAACTTGATCTGACTCAGCTGACCTTTCGTGTGGGGCGAGCGGGGGGTTATGTCGGACCCTAACCGACTAAAAATCCACTGTTCCTACTACTATAGACCGACCGCATTAATGAGTCCTCCGCCTTGCCCTATCCACAAACTCCTACCAATACGTGAAAAACCTTCAGAATATTCCATCTAAATTGATACCTTCACGAGGACTCATTAAAACACTCGGTCTATACCATAAGTACATTCGCATTGACCATCTCTGAACACTGTTCTTCGAACAAACACTTCCACACCCTAGGAATCACTGACAGTCCCCTGTGCAGAACTAGCATGGAGGTGGAGGAAACGGTAGCGCACGTACTCCTCGAGAGCACCGGCGTCCCCCAGATCCGCCAGGAGACTCTTGGAACACCAAGATCCCTTGCGGATGTCCTGAGAAGACCGGGATGTTTGATCTGCTTCTGGAGGGAGGCGGGCTGGTTGGAGTAACGGCCACCATAGCTCACGCACAATGGTCCACTTTAGGGACTATGTGCGGAAACCCAAACCCTTAACATCATCTGCCTAGCCTTTTCCCAACTATGTTGGGGTCGGCTTCCAGTCTAACCGGATGCAGCTGAATAGCAGTATTTTACATGGACCGACTGCCTATCTGACCTCCACAACCCAGTTAGTACTGGGTAATACAATACCCCTTGGTAAGACTGGTTGTCAGACTTTTTGGGCCACTGACTACCTAACGACTGTCAAAGATCTACAAATGACACCCGGGACGTTGGTCCCGGGTGTCATTTGTAGATGTAGATGGCTTAACGTGAGGCACGGAGGAAACTCTGTATGTAATGGGTGGTCACCCATCCACATACCAACGTAGGCAAGCGCGGCTTAACCTAAAGATCGATCCGAGCGGCTGTTATTATTTAGCCACGAGCTCCTAACCAAAACCCTTAACATAGAACATAAAATACGTGCCTTGAATTTATAAAGCTTAACTAAATAGAAAAGACTGAAGGGACTCTCAAAAAGAAAATGGTGTAGCTTAACACGATATACGTACACAATGTCAACTGCCATCGCAGATCCTATTAATCAATCCTATCTCCTCATTGTCTGATATTTTGGTTCATTAAAATAAAAAACTCAGGATAAATGGTGTAAATACACTGAAATATTTCACGCTGTACATCATTTTAGTCTCGTGTATTTGTCAAACTTACATAAGCCTTTAAGCGCTTTTAAATCCGCAACGGAAACTACAAATATTCTATCTCATTTCTTCACGAACTATCAGCATGTTTCTGTTTCAACATAAATACCGATTCATAGCAGTCGGTTGCAATCGGCTGCAGTCGGCGTTCCGCCTTTGCGACGCGAGGACTACGCAACTTTGGCAGCCGATGCACATTAATGTGATCGTAAAAATTAATAACTTTTTACGTTGGAAGTTATCTAATGTTGGCCTGAGTTTTACACGGTTTTGTTATTTTCTATGCGTTTAATTAAACGTGCTTTGTTTGCAAAAAGATTGAAAGTATTATCTAAAGATATGTGATCACATGTCGCAGTATACAATATGTTAAAAAACCCTGTCCGATCCGAAAGGGACATTTAAGTATACCAATAACATCGCCAAATAAAATATGAAACATAACATATTCATAATAGTAACAATATCAATGAATTTTAAAATGCATGATTTTTGTCCCAAATTAATTTTCGTTTCCCTAAATTCTAACAAACTTCTAAAACGTGACAACACCATCGTCGGCATAAGTATGCTCGATCGTCAATTGTTTTTTTTATGACGTCACTACCCGAGAAACGGCCGCTCGCACCCGTGTGCTGCCATATAAGTTACTTCATTTTAGTACATTATTTTAAATTTTCATAAGGTATTTTTTTTACTTGTACTTGGTACTTAATAATACCCACACAGGGTATTTTTAACATGTTGTGTAAGAAAAATTATATAATTGCTGAGGTTCAAATGTTACACTATAACTGACAGCACCCAAATTGGCTCTTGTTAGTAGACGATTTTTTTCGCGTTGTCTCGTCTTTCATTAGGATTAGAATATTTCAATGTCTTTTTTCATGTTAATCTTCGTTTAGTCCTCAAACTCCTAAAGACTTGATGGACAAGGACAAATGATTAAATGTTGCAGGAGCTGCCGTAGCAATGAACTAACTTCCCATCGCTTGCATGATTATCCGAACTCAGATCTGAAGTACCTACACAGTATCTAATCTAAGCTTGAACAGTAAACAAGCTTGAGTAAACTTTATGGGACTGTATCGGTAGTGTATATTTTCCTAATCGGTACCAAACTGGATTTGGATACCATATGTGTAAACTTTGGATGTAGAAGGCACTCTGAAGTTATTTAACCGACTTTGAAAATTCTTTTAGTGACGGGACACTATGGCCGAGTGCCATAGAAATGTTTATCACACGGGAGAAGTCGCGGGTAGAAGCCAGTCTTACACAAAATTCTTGAAATTGGTTATAGTCAGCAGTATTTCGGCGTGTCGAGCGTACTATGTTATTTTTTCCAGACAGAAAGACGCCCTTGTTTGTTCATTTGACGTAATCCTAAGTCGGTAAGCCGCCTCATACTGCTCCCACATGCCGGGCGGAATTATCCTAATTTTCTCTGGAACCACATCAAATTATTTGTGTATAGTATTTCGCTTGCATTTGTATGTATTAAACAAAAATGAGGAAAGTTTTAGCAAAACAATTTTCTGTGAAAAGGCGTTGCCGGGTCGCTAATTGTTTTAAAAACCCCTCATTATAAACGCTAAAGAATTTAGCTGCGTCATTATGGCGACGTTTGCTTTAAAAATCTGGTGAAATCTTAGAGGTGGAGAAGATCTACCTAAATAATTATCTTGAAGGGTTGTTTTGCTTCTATGTACCAATGGCACTTATACTATGTATCTTTTTACACCTACATTATACCTGTTTCTTGGATAACTAAATGACAGAAAATGCTCACCCATGCTAATGAAGATCGATTCGTGGTATTTTGAAGATATAACCTGAGTTTACTGGTTTCTTCTCTGTATAAAAAATGATAAAACCGAGATGTTTTAGACAAGTTCGTCTTGTATTATAATTAAGAGTAAAAGTCAATTAAGTAGGTACGAGAATTCTGAGGGTTCCAAAATAGAGGTATTGATTTAAATTATTTACGAAAAAAGGAATCAATATTTTTGTTGACGCTACGGAAAGTTTTGCTCTAAACAATCACCCGTTGGGGGGTGGTTGGGAGGCGCCTTTTGTGCTCAAGTCACAACTTTGGTTGCTGTCAGCTTCGGGACAAATAACTACGTATTATATAGCGAAGGTAGATTCATACTTATTTTGTTTAGACTTCATTTTGTTTTTTGAAAGTTTTCAGCCACAGTCTCGGAGTAAAGGCAAATGCAACTACCTACCTGCTTGTTTTTAATAATCTGTTACTTTTTTCGGCGGTTATAATAATTTCATATCGAGTTTTTTTAGTCAAACAATGCAATGGGAAAAAAATATGTGGGTATACTTGAGAAAGACACGTAACCTAAGTCTAAGGGTACCTGTCAGTAGGGAAGGGTCAATTTTTGTAGGAGGTAAGCTGGAGTACATATGTTTAATGTGATTATATTATTTGTCTATAGAATACTGACTGAGTCATTTTTCAAAGGGAAGCCGGTAGGAATCGAGTTGTATGAAACCTTCGCCACTAGTACCTATGTATAGAACAGCTAATATCAAGACTAACAAACGATAACTGTAACTGCTAATGTCCTATAGGTAACATCTATCATTTACTTGTATGAGGACTACGTGGGTCATACTATTATTATTATTTTTTAGTTTAGTTAGTTTCACGATTGTCTGGCAGTTTGAGTACTATATGCGGCCACCCAAAGGTCCTTTCTTTGGTATTGTTCGTCGTGTCGTTGAGCTCCTTGGATTATGAGCCGAGCTACACGATCACTGACAAATGCTTGCACTGTCTGGACAGGTCCACTCAAATCTGTGTGGTTATTTCTTCAAAAGACCATCTCAGACATTAATCCATCTCAGACATTAATGAGCAAAGTCTGGACTTTAAAAGAGACGGTGACCTCTGAGTTTGTTTCGGATGTTTTTTCTCAGAGTAGTCAGGTACGAAACACCGACCTCATCTAGTTTTAAAACATAGCATGTTGACATGTAAAAGAGTTTTGTAAACCAATTTACAGAAATAAATATGATTTATGATGATTTATGATTTATGATTTACCAGTCAGTAAGACATACGAATCAGGGCATATCTGTCTACCCAACATGAGTGCACGTCATATCCTCTGAATCTTACCATTTGGCTTGCTGCTGGCTACATGCCAGGGTTGGCTTGCCTTGCTTAACGAAACTAGGTTACCCGCCTGTTAGCTTACCCACGTAACGTTTTTCCATCTTTCGTAATAGTTATTATGATCAATAGGGAGTTAGGCAACAGAACTGGCTGAAAACGACTAATTATAGTCGTATCAAAATATCTACTTTAGTGAGTTAGTTAGTCTCTTTTTAAACTGTATCTTAATTAATTTGTTATCATTAGTAACTTACTTACTTAAAACAAACCCAAAAAGAGGTTTTATTTGTCATTTATTAATGCAGACTCTGGACCAGCTCGGATTATTTTATAAAATATTATGCAACGCAATAAAAGTGGCGAGACTGAAAAGTGGCTGCATATTTAATTGAAAGTAGAGTGGAAACACTGAAAATAAAATCCTGCTTTATTTCAATATTCTGCAACATTTTTGTCCCGAAATAATTGCGGTTGAAAGTGTTTATTTATAGCTTAAAACAAGCTTATAGGAAAGTAACAGTTTTAAAAAAACAAGCTTTTAAATATCGATGTGACCTCATTTCAGTCATTTTATGTGTTACGGTTTTTTTTTATTCTTCTCAGCAAAATCTTTGAATTGATACCCCTATCATGGGGGTGCAAAAGAAATAACTAGTCTACCATCTTTGGGAATCCACCATATTGGGTTTAGAATGACATCACTTAGCTAAACATGCATTGTCATCCAAACTAAATGTGTATGCAAAATTTCACCTGAATCGGTTGGGTATTACTGTTTTTAAAATTCAATTGCAAGATTTGACCTAAACAAACGTAATACAATCTTGTAAAAATACTGGTTTTGTAAAAATACGAGGTTACTGGTAAACGGAATAAGTCTATACACGTTTAGTCATACTGCTGCCTATACCTAACCAACTTTCCCTTTGAAACTTTCTCTTTTCCTTGTTTATTTTCCGTGGCGATTGCCGTTACCGCGCGTTTAAACTGCGACTGGTGGGTATCAAAGCGGTCTATTGAATCGAACCGCCACGCCTTATGGAAAAAATCGGGTGGGAAATGGATGTACATTTGCATATAATTAGGATCGTACGGCCCATGACCCTCTACGGAGCACGTCTGTGAAGACCCGTGATGGAGAAGTGGTTCGAGAGACGGCATGGTGCCACTATCGGCTGACACAGCCCTTCGCGCACCCCAGGGCGTAGAAAATTGATAAGGATTTCAACAGAAAAAAAAATACCTACAATAGATGCATGGATCCACAGCAGATGCATGGGTGGTATCTTCACTCATTATGCCCGTTATCCATCATTTACTAAGAGTGCCGTGGCACCTTTGCGACGCTCCTAACAGGTACCTACCACATCGCTCGGTGGCCGGCGTTGGGGTACCTATTGCTGGCCCAAGATATTCTTGTTACACTTCATTTTCTCACCTGGTACCCGGTAGGTCATTTTAAAGACATTTCACGTTACTTGGCCGGAGTGTTATTTACATTTCAATGGAACCTATAAACTAATTTAAAGCCTAGTAAAACTAAAGTCTTAGAATATTTAACAAGCTTTTTTGTTCTAACTTTACTTTTCGGTGATTGCATGTCTTAGCACCAAAAAATTCAAACACGTGTCACATCCACCAACTGGGTCGTCGTGGTGGAACCAGTTGGTCCGATCTGTCTCTCAGGTAGGATAAATGAAAATATACGAAACGAGATGTTAATACCTCGGATACGAATACAAATATAACGGAAATAATATTCCAGTATCAAAATACAATCGTATTCAACTTCTGTATGTTTTATTTTATTTACACTTTGAATGTTCAAAAGAATTATTTCCAACAAACACAAACATTCGCTGCGAATATTTCATAAACCGATTGTTATCCTGATTTGATTGAAATACTGTAAATGATACACGTCCACGCATACTGGGAATACGTGAAACAAAACGCAGCTTACGAGTACCGAAAACTACGACACAGCATACTCCAATAAAGTATTGTATTTTGAAAGGATTTAGATGCTCTATTGTAGTCAAAGAACATTGCAGAACCTTGATACTTCTAAATTTTGATACAGATGCATTGTTACTCTGCCATCGTAATACAAAAAGCGGTATCTCAAAATAATCCCAATCGAATCAGACGGTCTACTACTACTACTACACGACTAATCAAAGTAATCTGTTTTGAAACATAAAACATGCTTAGGTATCTAAGTTTTGTACTGATTAAAGAGAGTTAGATTTGTTGAGTTTCCACCCTTTGGGCTTTCAGGGACAGTAACAACGGTGACTGGATAAGCCATATGGCAATCGGCTTACCTACGAGATCCGGGGACGTTATCGGCACCCGAAAGTGCGCAATAGCTGCAGCCGTTACTCCAAAAAGGGCCTATAAAGGCTTGCCATTCAATAAAAACTTCTCAATCAAGCACGTTAAGGTTCACGACCCAATGATTGTTTAGTCAGTGCGTCGGCGACCATGGGCGATTACACCAACTTCATAACAACGGTACCTATTTGTTATTTACCTTTCAAACATACCAATTTCATCATGATCAAAGGATTCTGACATTTAACTTGAGCAAAAAAATATTAGTTTATCATTCGTTTCATGCTAGAAATAGTGTAAGTATTTATCTTGCTAGTTGAGAACTGAGAATTTAATTTAAATTAGAATGTCTCAAATAAATATAGACGTGAATATGGAAGTTGGGCCACAAAACTCAAGATAGGAAGAAAATAACGCGTTATTTCCTGCAAACATAAAAGTAGGGTGAAAATATGACGCATAGATAAATAAGCTCTCTACAGCCTGTACGTCAATTTTACCAGGAAATATGGCGATGCTGCATAAACAACAGAGTGACACACAGGCTCCATATACAGCGTGTATTAGAAACGGTGTAGTCATATGTAAGGGTATGGTACAACCTATCAAACTGAACTATTTTCTCCCATGAGACCAACATTGTAATCACGAAAAAATAATCAGCTGTCCCATACATTTATGTCGAGTAGGTATTGATTACTTTGACAGTAGTTCGGTTTGATGGTCTGTGACTCTGTACTATATCCTTACATAATATCACTACACCCATACTGTCACATTCTGTAGATAGGTACACAAGGAACTTCAAGTTCGTCGCCAATACTGCAATACCGCCGCCATTTTGATTTTACAGTACTATTTCACAAACTGTTTTTACCCACAGGACCCTCCCCACATTGCCACTCAGGCGAAGCAAAAGATCCTTGTAGCTCTGTACGCTATTTTATTCGCTCTGTAGTGTATTTTAAAATAAAAGCTAATCGGTACCCGGCGTGCCATACGCAGATAACCAGCCGTGTGAACTGTCACCCGTTTTGAAGTTTGATCGAAAATACATAGTCTGACGATTTGCGATTCGCTCTATCATTCGGTAAATGCTGTGCTCTATCATGGATTAATACGACAAATAAAGATTCATATTTTTAAACGGTGTTATTGAAAAAAAAAGCCGCATAACGAAAAAAGTTTTCAAACAGTACTCCTTTTCGAGGCAGTTCAAAACTAATGAATTATGAATGGTACAAATCTACCAACCATAATATTTACTGTAAAGGTTTACTGCAACAGTGGCCTAAAATGGCCGCTTTTTAGGGTAATAAAAAGACAATTGATAATATTAACTGCGACTAATGTGACTACTTTAAGATTTTTAACGTAATTTATATTATTATTCTATAATGGTTCTGCTAAAGCGGCCATTTTAGACCCTGTTACAGTAAACCTTTACAATTTAGGCAACATTTTAAGCCCCCTGATTATTCCATTTTGCTGATCCCGTGATAGAACTGATTAATTAACCAAACACATTCTCGTATCCACATTCTAATGAACCACCTAACGTTAAATCTCGGAATACATTTCATCCCTTACGGGTGGAGGACATTTGGCCGTAGGTACAATTGTGAGATAAAATTGTCGACACCCCTCCCAAAGTTGCCGTTTATATGTTAATTCCGAACGTTTTATTGTTTTCCCGGTACCTACCGTGGAAATAAAATGAGAAGCGCGCTCGTATTCTGATTTTAGCTTAGAGAGAATTTAATGGTCATTAAATTCTCTCTAAGTTAAAATCTATACCTTTATTAGTGAGGCACATGGAACGTGCAGTTGGTTGGATCACTGTATTGTTACGCAATCGGCAAAACAATCTGTCCTTAATGTATACATAGACTATAACACTTTTTGGTCTGATCATTTTCCGCTCATTATCGAGTGTAATTTAAACTTATTAACACCAAAGCGACCTGATAAAAGTGTACTAAGCAACGATGTGTTATGGGGGACAGAACTGATGAGCAGATTGCGTTATATGTGAAAGAATGTCATAGTAGGCTAAGATGTGTTGATTTTCCTGCCGAGTTTACAAGCTGTGGAGATACATACTGTAATAACTCCGACCATGGGCATATTCTTGACAGGCTTTATTCTGACATTGTGGTTGCCTTACAAGGGGCAGCATCGGCGGCGGCGACGGCTCGGGGGGCACATGCGCGGGGAGAGGTAGGAATGGACCACGCATTACTGGGTGGAATAGGCATGTCAGCGGGGCCCACCGGGTGGCTAGGTCGAAGTTTCAAGAATGGGTGATGTGTGGAAGGCCAAGATCTGGGTTTGTATACGACGAAATGTATCAAAGTCGCAAAATATTCAAGTCCAAACTTAAGTGGTGCCAAAACCATCAAGACCAAATCAAAATGGATGCACTGGTTGAAAAACATAAGAGTGGTCAGTTTCGTAGTTTTTGGAAGAGCACAAACAAGTAAAGTTCGACCTGGTTTACCGGTGAGTGTCGAGGGTGTGAGGGACCCTAAGGATGTTGCTGATATTTTCAGACCATTTTCGTGTACTGTCCCCACGGGGACCGGCGGGGACGGTGCTCGATGTTGAGATGCCAGACGAGGACGTGGGGACTTGCTTCGTTGCCAAAGATGTGGCTCAGGCCATAAAAGCTTTATCTAAGGGCAAGTCCCCTGGCCACGATGGTCTCAGCATCGAGCACCTAGTTCACGCTGGCCCACATGTAAACAGAGTCTTAGCAATGTTTTACACACTATGCGTGAGCCATTCTTACCTACCATCTGATTTCATGAGAACCGTAGTAGTCCCGGTAATGAACAATAAAACGGGAGACGTTGCCGACAAACGTAACTATAGGCCGATTTCTCTTGCAACGATCATTGCAAAAGTTTTTGACGGTTTGCTTAATACTCAGTTGGACAAGTACCTGGATCTGCACGATAATCAGTTTGGGTTTCGACCTTGACTGTCAACTGAGAGTGCAATACTGTGTCTTAAGCATACCGTCAGATATTACACGGATCGAAAGACTCCAGTGCACGCCTGCTTCCTCGACCTGTCCAGGGCTTTTGACCTGGTGTCATACGACATCCTGTGGGCTAAACTCGAGGGAATAAACCTACCACGTAAACTTGTAAACGTTTTTAAATACTGGTACAGTCATCAGGTCAACAGCGTTAAGTGGGCGGGTGCAATGTCGGAGCCGTATCAGCTGGAGTGCAGGGTGAGGCAGGGGGGGTTGACGTCCCCCTCCCTCTTCAACTTGTACATGAATACCTTGATCGTCGCGCTCAGTAACCAGCATGTCGGCTGCCATGTCGGTGGAGTCTGCGTCAACAATCTCAGTTACGCTGACGACATGGTGCTACTGAGCGCGTCGGTCTGTAGCCTCAGAAAGCTGGTGCAGACCTGTGAGGAGTATGCCATTGGTCATGGGTTAAAGTAAATGTGACTAAAAGTCAATGCATGGTCTTTGAGGTCGGTACGAAACGTTCGCAAAACTATCCACTCGTTTTTCTAAACGGTGTTCCACTCGAAAGGGTGGATCAATTTAAGTACTTAGGGCATTTAGTTACGACCGACCTCAAGGACAATGCTGACATGAAGCGGGAACGGAGGGCCTTGTCGGTGCGGGCGAACATGATCTAAAGTAGGTTTGCGCGCTGTTCGAGCGAGGTGAAGATAACGCTCTTCAGGGCGTACTGCATGTCCCTTTACACGTGCGGTCTGTGGGCGGCGTACACGCGTGCTTCATACGGGGCCCTCCGCGTCCAGTTCAACAACGCACTTAGGGCTGTATTGGGGCTGCCTCGATACTGCAGCGCCTCAGCCATGTTTGCTGAGGCGCGCACTGATTGCTTTTACGCGACCATGCGCAAGAGGAGCGCGTCGCTGGTGCGTAGAGTGCGGGGCAGCACCAATGCTGTCTTGGCGATGATCGGACCGGATGGACTGCCTATACATACGGCACTGTTGTGATAGGCATGTTGCTGTTAGCAGGGCCGGTTAGATGTTGTCCTCTTGATGTTTATTTTTAGTATATTTTTGTTTTAGTTTTTATTATCATTTGTGTGTGGTCTGCATTTGTGTGTACTCTAATATGAGTTAAGGTTGCTCGAAATAAATGTATTTTATTTTTATGTATTTTTTTATTACGTCGATTTTTTTGGACAAACTTGTATGTTGAACTTGTATGTTGTTGTTTTGCTATCAATTTTGAAGATCTTAAGAGGAAATGCGGGTGGTCTTTTCTCCATACAAACGCTCTCGCCTGTTTTCTTTCTGGTTTATGACATTAAAGCAATGATTTTTTACAGTAAAATAAATATCTGTTCTTCAATGTCCCTATGTTTTCCTTTTTGATGATATATAATCTTGATAAACACTAGAACCTTTACAAAATGCTCAAAACTGCCTATTTAGACCGCTGTCAAAAGAGGCCTACTGTACAAATTTGGCAACTATTAATGAAAAAAGAAAAACATAGGGACACACCCTTCTTGTTCAGTTTATGAAATATCTTTTAAATTGGTCGAATATTGGAGGAGGAAACAGTCGAGAGCCAAAACTCGAATTATGACTTTTTACTTAGGCTATTCAGTCGGATCTGCAGTTGTCCTTATCGCACCAATGTCGAAATCGCGCTCGCAGTGCGACAGCGATAGTGTTTTCAAATACCTAATTTTCAAAAGTTTCTCCGACCGCATTTTCTCTTAAAGTAACCTTAAAATACACCTCCGAAGGGGAGTCAGTCGCTATCCAGTTTTGTTTGTGTATGTAAGTTTAAATGTTTGTAAACGCACCCACGAAACAAGAGAAATTCCTAGTGTGGGGCAATGTTTAAAAAAAAGTAGCAACTGCAACCCAATTGCTACGAAATGCGCCAGTTCGCTGTAACGCGATTGGTGTCTTGTAACTCTTTGAAAACGGAATAGCATCTTATTACGTTTCACACTCTGGTACGATGCTCCAACATGTAACGTAATCCTTTATTCTGGAACAAGGGGGGCTTTACATATATTTCATGACAATAATCTCTACTATAATGAGTTTTAAATTGATATTTGCTTGACCGTCGTACTAGAATATGAATGAACCTCAGAAAATACTGGAGGTCCTCAACAAATCTAGTTTTAAATCGAAGCACACTTGAGCAACGATATTTCAAATTGAAATTCTACAGGGCTACTTGAGTATTGGACTCATGTCCTCGCGTAGGATCGTAAACCTCTCCAATGGACAACTTTCTCTTCGCATTTGTGGTGTTACCTACGTGTACGAGTAAAAGAATGACCTATCATTCGTATATTTCTTTTTATATTGAGACCATGGAGTTACTTGCCCGTTCTTCTCCGAAAAGATATGCGCCTTGGAATGAACAACTACAGTTCAAATACAGTTATGTCTTTTGGCTGAGACTACAGCTTCATAAGACTGAGTTTTTGATTGATGTAACTTTTTAGGCAATTTAAAAGTGTAACTAGTTTATTTGATAGAAAAGCTCTAGGTCATGGTTTTCTTGTATGTTTAAATTTTTACTTTGTTTTATTTTATTATTTGCCGTTATAGCGGCCACACTTTGCGTACGGAACCCTAAAAAGGTAGTTCGTTTGAATTAAAATAAGGTTGCATCGTTCCTTTGAGTTTGTCCTGCGGTGGACGTTAACGGACTGTTGTGGCATACTATTATCTTTTCCGTGGGCTAAATGTCAGTCAACGGTACAAGGAAATACGCTCACAATTATCTTTTTTTCTCTTTTTAATAAACGTTTTTCCTTAAAAAGCCCTTTCGTCGTGTTATCAGGGAAAAGTTTTAATTTAGTTGTTAAGGTCATGTTGTCGTGAACTTGAACGTTAGAGGAATGTTTCAAGCGGGTTGTGTGACTGTTTTGAAATTCGGCCAGGCATTTCTTTATCCACATTCAAGAGTTGTCAGTGTCATATTAACGCAGTTTGGATACACCGCCATAGGGCAATAGCGACCTTGTGCTGGCCCTCGCAGCGTGGGTAAGGTGGATCAACAAGACACATTTTTATAACAACTAACCCAAAGACACACTTTTATCACAATAACACAACAACCGTATGAAATTCGCACGCGTGTGCCTGTGACCTATCAGCTGTTAGCCGTTTAAAAAAATGTTTCTTTGGGAGAGTTGTTTGTTATCATGACTACAATCACGTGTTTAAGTGTCGGTCACTAATTACCAGTCACAATATATATCATGTAAATAAGAAAATGGTAGGTACAACAAAACCCCACTGTGTAATCTAACTGAACAACGGAAAGTAATTTTGCTAAGCTTTGAAGTAAGATTACAGAAACCAATAATTGCTTATCTAGCTCCAAAGAAACCAAGATACTTACTATAGTCAGCCGGTCTTGCCAAAAGATAGTTAATTTAAAACTAATTAAAGCTATCCGAAGAACATGTACCCAGAACTTTAAATATTTAGAAGCAGGTATTTTCGACCATCATCATCTGCCTAGCCTTTTCTCAACTATGTAGGGGTCGGCTTCCAGTCAAACCGGATGCAGTTGAACACCATGGTATTATAAATAAAAAAGGTGGATATCGCACTAGCGCGCAAATTGTTGCAGACAAATTCAGACAATTGTCGTAATTTAAGTACTTCAAGCGCAATAGCTATCTCTTTCTGTATCATACGTTCCGTATTATCTATCGCAGTCGTAACAACGCAACGATATTTAAACGCCGCTCAGTATGAAAGTAGCGTATCTTCTTTATAATATATAACGTAAGGCATGATATTGATAGGTACTCGCCTCAGCCGCTAAGGTGTCTTAAAATTTTATACAGGAACTGTTCACGCTCGAATGCTAGTGAATTTTCCGCCCCAGACTACGAGAAAAACGCCCAGCGCTACCCCTCCATCGGGTAATGGCGATATTTACGGTTCTGCACTGTAATCAGTAGGAGGATGACTGTACGTATTATGGCAAAGTGTACATACACAATGCGGAGATTTTCTCGACATTCCTTTTCGTTTTTCCCCATAAGCCATTGACTCCTTTCTTCGGCATTTTTCTAGTTGCATTGATGTCTCTATTCATCTTGAATATCGAGGGGTGGAGGGTTTCAATGCTTCTAACTTTCAGGAAGAGGAGCATCATTCCGGTCAACTACGGGAAAATTCACACTGTATTCTCGTTCCGTTTTTCCGGGCATTTATATTTGTTTAGACACCCCGCTAAGGAAAGTTTGGAACAGGGAACAATTTTTTAAAGTTTACCCGAGTTTGTAGAGGTGAGCTCGTGGCCTCCGTCGAAAAACATTGTTTTAAAACTAACAGCAACTTTTAACCACAAAACTAAACGAAAAAGAAGAGAGTCCAATCGATATTTTCAACGTAAAAATTAGAAAAAACCTATCTAAAATAGTGTTGAAGCAGCACAGCGATGTAATAACTATATATTTAGCTTTTTGGTTCATAAAATACGCGAATTTTAACGAAATAGGTAATAATTTTTCTTTATAAGATAATATTTCTGCTTTACCTGCGTCTGAAAGAGGCCTTGTCTAAAATATCTTCAAGCATCTATTTTATAGACAAAAGTACCTGAGCGCAAAGGTTTTAAGTTTGATGTATTTTTTTACGTCATGTTTTTTTGTGGTTAGTAGAAAATTTTGGGCCACAAGTAAATGCTTTCACGTTTTATAGCGGCGCTTTAATAACAGGCTTTGTGCAGGTGCAATAAACACGTTGTTGCCGTATTTTTACCATCGCCACTGGGATTAAGAACATGCGATTAAAATTTTCTCGTTCGTTTACTTTCTATCACGTTTGGGGCAGAGTAAAATCGCTCTAAAAGCTGAGATACAAGATATGTGGTCACGCCGTAAAAAATAATTAATGTCGGCGACAAACTTAGCAATTTACTGAGTGGCTCGTAAAGCCTGAAGTTTTGCCCGTCAACCCACTGAGTGGCACACAACTTTGGACAATTCCAACGTAATGTCGACGCGTCAAATGACGTCGGGGGAGTGACGCTGGCCTAATGGAATATCCTACATTAAATGAATGTCTAACTACAACACTTCCACACGCTCCTACTACATTATGATGTCGACAAAGCCGAAGTTTCCATCAATCGTGCCGGCTGATTATATGTTACATATAGTTTATTTATACAATGGCGTTCCCTTTCATGTCGTTTATGATAAGTAATAAATAATGTCATATTGAAACTAAGTTAAACTGAAGTTCGCAACGAACAACGCGGCAAATAAATGTGATTTTAAACGGTTATTTTAGTAATATTTCTAGTTCGGTTCGTTATAAAAACGGCTCCGCTTAGTTTACATGGTTTTCAACTTTGAAGCGAAGCTCCACCACCGATTCATACCCTCAGGGAAATACGTTATGTTTTTGCCCAATTTACGTTTATATTTTTTGTTCTAACACAATTTTCGTTTCGACACAGCTTTTAGTACACCCGGTTTAGTGGCGTCCTTTGCTAACGAAGGATTCAAGCTTTTAAATGAAGTTGAAAATAACTCACGGATCAAAACGTAACGAATTTTCTAAGCTAAAGGACATATAAAAAGCCCAAGTGAATGAGTGAATAATGCTCACCCTCGATAATAACTCGAATGATAAGGGGGAGCGTGACAAAATTGAGGCTTCTCTCCATAATCTTCTTATCGAGTAAAAGTCAGAGGGAGCGGATTGCAGGCTCACACGCGCTCATATCACTCGTCAGCAGAATCGCACCACGTAACTCATGACGGCATAACTTACGTCACTTCGGCTCAAAACTATCGTCTGTGTTCTTGCTACTGGCGTAATTATGTAATAACTTATGCTTCTATTATTTAATGCAAATGCTTGTAACATTATTAAATACAGCGAAGTTTTCGTCAATAAAGTTGTAAAGTGTTGGGCAGAGTAATTGTTATTGATAAATTCACTGTCAACTTAGTGAAAAGCAATTACTAGGCATTTAAAGTTGCATGTGTAATCCGATCAAATATTTGGTTACATCACACATGTGTAATTATTAATAATTAAATTTCTGATGTATAATACGATAAGGTAACTACACTAATAAAAAAAAACGAGTTTTTCTATCACTTTTTACTGAAAACCCTCTTGACAAACCTTTTCAGCAGTGTCAGTTTATTACATAGCTGACATTAAATGGATAAGGAAAAAAAGTTTAAATGCGCTGGCGTTTTCAACCCCATCGCGAGGGCCGCCCGCGGGATAGGTACCTACCTAACTTTCCTTTGTATACTTGCCTTAAAGAAAAAGCTTTTAATAATGCCTACATATTTGCACCTTTTGTTAAACTGGGTGATTTGTGGGCTCTGAGTAATTATTATAATATTCAGCTTAGTTCAAATGTTGACATTAGAATTAGATTGTATAATTATGGTGTGTATTTTATTTGTTCTTTCTTTATAACAGTTCGACGTATAGTTGATCAGCAGTGTATACTTGCACAGGATGAGCATCAATTCAACTCTCACCAACATTATTTTTATAAAACTCCATATACGCACTCTTAAAAACGTCAGGGCATCGCCTCGATTCGGGATCGGCTTATAAAAATGATCCGAGATAATGATGATCCCATGCAGTGCTAATAACTGTGCATTAACCTTAAGAATGGATTCATAAATGAATATTGAGGAATTAATGGTATTTTTTTTTAATAATAATAATATACTTTATTGATACAATTCCTTACAATATGCTTAATATCTAGCAAAAGTTTTTAATATTTAAAGTCGCACAGAAGTTGAAACCCTGACTCCTAAACTAGGAATACCTGTGACTTAGGAGTCAATTTTATATTTGAAGACAAGCTGTTTAAAGTCCTTTCTTTAAATAAAGGAGACAAGAATAACAATGGAGATAAATAATAGCTAAGTGAGTTGAATCAGAGCAGAATGCGTTTCAGAGTAGCATCGACGAGCGTAAAGTCACGTACCCCGTCGGACGAGTCACAGAGCGGGACCAGTCGGGACGTCCACGACCTACTATAACAATGTTCCATTTACGTAATAGTGTAATACGAGTATTTGGAAAAGCTCTTAATCGTCTCTCAATGTCTTCATGATTTAACAGCCGTTTTTCTAATCGGTATTCCGAATATTTTCGTTTCATTATAAGTAAATTCATAGTGAGTAAAATGTTGCGAGGAACAAAAGATCAAAGATACGTTAGATGGAGTGTGTGAAAGACGGCATGGCTAGGAATCTTAAGAGGCCTTAGCCATGCCATGGAATAAACGAATGGAATGGATGGATATATGGAAGCAGGATTGGGGCAGGAGAAGGATAAAGTAGTATACCTCCGTATCTCCGCACGTAACAAATAATTGAGTTATATATACATTCAGGCAAAAAAATATCGGGAATGGATGATTTGTTTATGGTTGAAATTCAATTTTTTGTTGTTAGATTGGCACAACTGTTTACATCAACTGTTGCATCTTTTATTTAGATAAAATACAGTGCTGTTTTTAGTTAGATCATGTCTAGTGTGTATTGCGAATTTCATAATGGACAAAAACATCGAACAAAGATTTTGTCTGAAATTTTGCATCGCCAATGGAATTTCGTGTTCCTGAAAATTGTTACAGATGGCTTACGGTGAATGGATTTTATAAAAAAAAAGAGCTTATGTGTGGTACAAAGCGTTCAAAAGAGGTCGAGATGTGATGTAAGATTTTCCTCGCTCTGGTAGGTCATCAACGTCTTCAACTGAAGTTAACATCGCAAACGTGAAGGAAATAGTGACTGAAAATCCTCATTCAAGTTTGAGATAGATAGCCGCTGAACTTTCTGTGTCTCACGATTCGGTCCATACCATTATAATAATTACTACTTGGGTATGAAACATGTTGCCGCTCGGCTAGTCCCAAAAGACCTGAATTGATTCCAAAAACTCAATCACAAGAGTCGCTGAGGACATGCTAGAACGAGTCAATTCCGACCCAACATTCATGAAACGCATTGTTACTGATGACGAGGCGTGGGTTTACGAGTTTGACATGCAAACTAGTCAACAAGCTTCAGAGTGGCGCCTTCCAAATGTACCGAAACCGAAAAAACCACGCCAAAGTCGATCAAAAGTCAAAGTCATGTTGACCGTTTTCTTTGACTATCTGAATGAAATGAATTCTTGCCGGAAGGTCGAAACAGTAAATAAAGAATATTATTTGAGCGTTATACGGCGTTTAAGAGGGCAAATTCGACGAAAAATACCAGATTTGTGAAAAGAGAATTCTTGGATTTTCCACCACGATAATGCGCCTTCGCACAAGGCCATCATAGTGAACGAATATTTGACCAAAAACTCAACAAACACCATCGAGCAACCTCCTTATTCACCAGATATGGCTCCAGCCTTCTTCTTTTTTTTCCTAAACTCAAATAACCAATTCGTGGCACCCGTTTTCATTCGGTAAAAGAGAATTCGCGGCGACAACTGAACTCAATTCCGGAAAAAGCGTTTAAAAATATTTTGATGATTAGATTATGCGTTGGCGTAAGTGTATCGTTTCTGAAGGAGCATACTTTAAAGGCGATAAAATTACTTTGGATGATAACTAAAATTTTGTGTATTATTGATCGTTTCCCGGTACTTTTTTGACAGAGTAGTATGATTAGGTAATTACCGGGTTACTAAGTTCACAACAACACTCTCGAATTTTAATTAGCAGTTTATTACTATGGAGTTTTCCGCTAATTACATGTGCTTACGGGCGAGATTTTATGGAAATGGTTCATAAACGCGACAGCCAGAGTCAGGGAGTATGAAAGTTTTTGATATAACACATTAACAAAATCATGTTTATGCCACACAGTATTACCTACCACTTGTATAATGGGTGTAAAAATACCCTTAACGAAAACGAATGGCACTTGTTCTCCCCGTCGTTGCGATATTTTTTTTGTTCTAGACCTTACCTGGGAACCTTCTATTTACGGAGACATTGGGGGTCAAAGTTCCAACTTTATCACAAAGTTGTTTTTAAATACAATTTTGTAATGTCACAACTATACTTTAAATACCTCGACTACCCCCGTACCTATTATACAATGTATCTATCAGCACAATGTTTTGAGCGCGTTACATTGAGTCCTACCGTAAAACGTGATTTTTCACCCCAAAAAAGACGTTGTTTCCCAGCAATAATTTTTGTGTAGGGTTACTTGTACTTAGTTCAGTGTACAGAATGCTTGTTCTGATGATTTGCAAGGTAGATGTGAGTGGCAACGCCGAGAGGGGAAGCCCTAAGAGGACATACACTGACCTTATTGGTGAGGTTCTTCAGAATGGTCAGGTGCGTAGTACTCTCAACCGGCGTGCATGTATGACCAGATATGTATATGAATGTTGACAAGGCAAAAGGAGTATTTTAGTATCGTAGAAGGTAGCGTTCAGAAGATCTGCCTACCCCCAAGGGAAAAAGGCGTGATTTTATGTATGTATGTAACGCTTGGTTGACCGCTTCATGAACGATCCGTTTACACTTTTTATTGTAATTATTTTTAGCTCGCGTAGAGTTAGGTAATTATCCCGCGGGGACATAATAACGGAATAAAAAGTAAATGTCCTATAATATATGTCACATAATATTAGTATGGACGTTCTGAAAACAGAGACGGTAATGGGCACAGCCGTCTTTACTCAATTTTTGTCGTAAAATCAAGAACTAAAATCGTCCAATTCCATGGGATTATGAATGGACGTTGTGGGCGTAGCGGGCCGAGCTCAGGGCACGAACGAGCACAGAAAGCTAATGGCTCTCACCGGCCATGACTTGTGGCCCCTAAGTTTCTTCCTTGGGAAATGTAATGAGCATAGCCTGACTGTCAGAAACGAACACTTTGATAAATGGTTCTGTACAGATGGCGTTTTTAACCAACTTCAAAAAGAATGGCCTTACTTATGTATTTTTTAAATTTTATTTGTTTGATAAATCGGTGACAGAAAAACTAATATAGATGTAACAAAAGTCACGCTTTCGATTATTATTATTTTGCACTCTTCAGAGGTTTTTGAAATTCGGTTGTATTTTTGGAAAAACGTTTTTTTATTTTAGAAATTATTGTCTGAATTGAGCTGCAGGAGGCAATTGGTGGAGCAATATCTTCGATTATTTTTGTTGAATTGTATGTTTAATATATAGATGTGTATGGTGTGAGTATTGCAAGATACTGAAACCCAACGGTACCGAAACAATCAGGTATCAGTTGCCAATATTTTATTTTCTGAATTTTCTTTATACAAAATTATTTTTAGTATATGCGAAACCTGAATACAGTTTGTTTAAAATAAGTAACAGAATCGATTCCAATCATTTTTAAACCATGTTATATTTTGTCCCAAAAATATTTTTTAAAAAGTGAAGCTGGACACAACGCGATAACCACTGGATCTAGAAGCAAACACTTGAGTATCTAAATGTAACTCAACGGTGAGCATTAAAAAGCATGTTTGAATATTCAAAGTTTGTAATTTGTTGCTTAGCGCGTACACGGCTTGTGAATTGTACAATATTTGATTAGTTAAATGAAAAGTAACACAAAACGCGATGACAAAACTAAAACGCACAAACTGAAGAAAATGGCTCCAAAATGAATGATCAACAAATACTTAACAACGGCCATCAATCACCCTTGGAGCCACATTGCTCAACAGTACAAAGGAAATACAATGAAAAACGACTAAAAAACAACGAAAACGACTTGCTTTATTTTCGGGCTATTTTGTTAAAATAGAAGTTGTTGCCTTGGACAATATTAGAACGATCCAATAAGATAAGATGCATTATTAATAAAGAGATTTAGTAGACTGCAGAGAGGCTATTAGAAGAAACGTCATAGAAAATACCGGCTAAGTGCGAGTCGGACTCGCGTACAAAGGGTTCCGTACACCAATAAATATTATTACGATATTTTTACCGCTCATTCAAATGACAATTTACACTCAACAGTAAAAATAAAGCTTTTTTATAGAAAATAAAGGAAAAACAGTTACTGCTGCAGTTTCATGAAAAAGTCGCTTATCTCAAAAGTTAAATATCAAATCTTGTTCAAGCCAATTTTCGTTGAAAGTTGTTTTTACTTTTAAAAACCCACATTTTTTTTTTAGAGTTTTTCTTACTTTAAAAGTTAAAATTTTTACTTTGGTTTTTGAAGCAAATACATAATATTATCATCAACCAATGACTTAAGAAAAAAACAAATGGAAAACGTAATTGGGACCATAGCAAACAGCATGGCACTAGCATCACAGCGAGGCCACTGTTTTTATTCATAATTTGGCTATGGTATTTAGTATACATGTATTAAATCAAACATCAATTTGTGGAGTTTTAAGGTTTAAGTTTTATTTAGGAGTAAACTCTAGCGACGCGCGACGCGGCGAAGCTGACACGCTCAATTTTTTTTTCCTTATTTCGCATTACTCTTGTATAGCGGTTCATATAAGACAGCTACTCCCCAAATATCAAGTGTGTGGTGCCACTGCCAACAGTCTCGGAGTTAAATGGCTGTGACATGCGGAAGGACAGACAGTCAGACGGACAGGACAATTCTACACTAATATTATAAAGAGAAAAGATTTGAATGTTTGTATCGAATAAACTCAAAAACAACTGGACTAATTTCAAAAAATCTTTCTCCATCAGAATGCTACATTATCCCTCAGCAACAAAGGCTAGTCCAAAGCTATAATATAAAAAAAAAATTTGGCATTTTAGCAACGGAACCATATAAATGTCTCAGTGACGAAGTATATTGATATTTCTACAGCATTGCAAATTTTGACACATTACATTAGAACTAAACAAGCGAGTTTGTCCTTCTATTGCAGGTTCTAGAAACGTCTTCGATTGTAAACAACGTCTCCTTTGTAAACGAGTAGACATTGTAGCGTATGCATTCTCCTGACAGACGCCACTGACACTGTTCTAACTGAAAGCAATTATATTTGTCAAGTGTGGCATTAATTACTGAGCATTCCTACTCAAACACTGTGCTCGTGTTTCAATATTAGCTAGCTTGCATACATATATGTAATATTACAACCGAAGCAAACATCAACAGAGTAATTGTTAGGGTTAACTACTCAAGTAGGTACGTAATATGTATGTCTCTTTGGTCATAAAAATATAAAATGAAATCTCAACCTTCCATAGTCGTAACCTTGACCAACTGTTTTGTGTAAAAGTCGGTCAAAGTTAAAAAGCCGTTTCAGTGGTTGTGTAAGAAGAGGCGCGGGGGCGGCGTTGGGAGGAGATAAGCTTTATAAAAGACTTGCTTTAGCCCGCGACTTCGTTCAATACAAACTTCAAACCTCATTTGACCCGCTCAGAAATGGACTTTAGGGAAATCATTTGTAAAGGCTTACACGGTAAGTAATTTTAATACCTTCAGTTTTGTCTTTTCTGGACCAAAATCCGTGAAACGACTATCTACTGTGGCCTAGGTAATTCGCCAAAGGCACCCAGAACGATTACCTACCTACTATAAAAGCAATTTGAAACTGAACAGTTCGATCATTTAGCTATCTGCACGCATCCGGTCAAATTCGTCAGTCGTCAACTCGTCATGTTTTGTTCGGTGTGCTAACTGGCTGCGGTCACCGAGCACTAACGGATACTTCAGCAGTATATGTGTGGAGGAGTTCGTGTCCGGAGATGTGTCCACAATTCCGGGTCGGTCTGACCAAACTTTTAGTCATGAGTCTTTAAATCAAAACGTCAATTTTATAATGTACATCCTTGTCTACTGTTGTGTTAGTCACCCATAAATAATAGGGTTACTATCGAAGTGTCCTTGTCAAAGAACTTGTAAAATACCAATTATACTCTCAAGGTAGCATCGTGGTGTGGAACCACGTGTGAAACAAATGGTTTGTGGAATATTTTCCCACGTCAATTAAGTCCGGTGGAAATTATACCTATAGCTGTTTCTTTAAACTAATCGTACATAAATCGTAGGTTATCGATTTTATTACATGCTAATGTGCTGCCCTAGGTATTCTAAACATAATTTTGTGGGTGTACGTTGTTGGAGAACTTCCTTTTTCTGATAAAACTCTGACCACACTGAGGGAAATCCCGTGCGGGATACAGGACGCGACCGCACGCCGATTGCGTCAACTGACTTGTAGGAGGTGTTCAAAGTTGTGGGACCTCCGTTATTCGTATACAATTGACTATAGTTATTAAAACAATCGACTCTAGCAATTGAGGAAATGCTTCAGTATGAACGGCCCTTATGATAAGCGCCTAGGATGCATATCATGCCTAGCAGATAAAAGCTTCTTGTTATGGGGCAATATTGATACAACACACAATTTGTGTCCAGGCATGGGGCAGATATTTATTCAACATTGTTATCGGCGCCCCATTATTCATGACCTAGGTAAGCCTTAGTATAATTTTCCGCTATGTTCCCACTAAAATTCACTAAACTAGCTAATAATTACAAAATTAACATAACAAAACTCCATAAAACATGGAAATACCTGCGTCTACCATACCTCCAATTTGTGTTGAAATTGAACAGCATATCCTCATTTTTGTTAGAAATTCTGTTTGGCAAAAAACGAAAACGAAACAATACTGCAATATGACGATAAATGCATGTTTCAAATATCAGTTTACACACAAAGTGACATTTGGTGGATTTAATTCGCCACAATCGTGGTAATTATTCGTAATTAACCCATTTAATGAGGTATGATCAAAACTATCGAACTATCGGAATCATTGTCAGATCTTACTCTGTTTCCTGATTGTTTGTTTGTTTGTTTGACCGCTCTTGAACGTGAGAACAACAGAATAAGGGACGCGTGACAAACTAGTAGCGTGGCTTGCTGATGACATCTCACGCTAACTTGCGCCTAGTAATTTACACGCCAGCGGGATTCAAAGCCGACTGTCGGTACCATTCTCCTATCTATGCAATTCTGCTACTCAATGCAGATTGCAGTTTGTCTGGTTGTGGATTCCTAACTAGTTATTTCTTACGTAATTTTATTTTCAGTGTATTTGTTTTCCGCAAAGCATTTTCTTCAAGAGATACGTCATAGTCCATCACAGAAGTTTCTATTTAATTTTGCTGATCTTTTTTTATTGCAAGATTCTCTTTGTAAAAGCGGTTCTTAAAATGTTTACAATAGCTCGGTCACGTTAAAAATAGGATGTCGGCGAGGCGTGGCGACCGGCGGGTCACTGCCGCTTGCCCCCACAATGGCAATTTAGGGATGAACGTCACCCGCCACGACTATTGCAAGACTATAAGCCAAGCCGACATTATCGCATAAAATTTTATGACGGGTCATGCAGAGTAATCTTTTTATTCATTTTGATTTATGGCAATTTTAGAAATGACCTTGTTCAAGACGGCCTCTAGCATCGCTGAACCTTATATCGGACCAATACATTTTGATCTGGTTTAAATTAGATCCGTTTACACTGTGTGCCGTAAACTTGGCTTTGTGAAACGTGTCATTCGGCATTGAACGTGCTTTTTGATAGCATCGAATGTGCCAATATTGAAACAAACCTATTTAATAGAATTACCGGAAGAGCATGAGTTATATGATTTGAAACAAGTGGGAGCTTATTGTGATAAGACCCTTATTTTGTATCACTAAAAATATTCAGTGCGTCTATTGGTATACATCTATTGTTTTCATTGCATCTTGATAAAAAATGAGTGACAGGGTGCGTGCAGGTGGTATTTAGGGTTGTCGGGATATCATAATTTTGATCATGGTACCCACGGTGCCGTGGTTGCGCACAGGTGTTATCGACTTATGACGATAATTTACGGGATACCTACGCAGTACGCACGCCTCTGGTACGGAGCCCGAAATTCCAGGAAACAAGGGAGTTACACCACAAATCCTGATCATTCAACTACGACAAAGTTGTATTGAATTTGTTTTCAAGAGATTTTGCTGGATCATCCGAACATAACGTCTGTAGCTTTTTAGGATTCCGTAGCCGAATGGTTAAAACGGAACCTAACCCTTATAGATTCATGGCAACAATCTCGGAGTAAAATGGCTGTGACATACGGACGGACAAATAGACGGACAGGACGAATCTATAAGGATATCGTTTTTACCATTTTACAACGGAACCCCAATAAACGAATATTTCATACGTATAGAAACGCTGTGGTTTAGGAATTCGTTTCATTTTTTTTTTGCTCCACTCTAGGAATTGCTCCTGTATCGTGGGTGCGTTTACAAATAATAATAAAAAACATAACATAACATTAATTGTCTCAATACCTTGTAGTGAACCACCGCTACACTTCAATAACCCTGAATTTCCATACCGACTTCAGGTTCAGTTATTTATACAGGAGAGCGGTGAAAAGCGAATTTTACACTATTCATGCGACGCGAATGTTCCTCAGAGACCAGTTCCTTGCCTTAACTACAAGTTATGTATAGAAAAATCGAAGATATTACGTTCACATTTCCTTTCTGGATGAAAATCGTGCCGAAAATAGTTCAAGGTGGCGCTGCTTGTCAAGAAAAAATGCATCAATATGTCAAACTTAGTACATTTATTTTAGTTCTGAGTTTTCCCGCCTGCACACAGATGAGTTGGTTGAAATGTAAACCCGAAGACGCTTTAACTCTGAATAAAACATACGCGGTTCTTAAACTTTTAATAAGCAAAGTTACAATCTGAATGTTACAACAATTCTGCAGAGTTTTACTTACGACTCAAATATTCCCCCACCACCCCCGCCCGTCCTATCTTTTTGGCTACTGTGCATTTTATTTCGTTCAATTATGTACAGATATAAATCTACCTTACCTTCGGCGGAGCTTCGGAGCTGTAGGTATGCAAACAAAGGAAATGAAACAAAGATAATCATTTTGATAGAAATACGTAAATCCTGCCTCGCATACCGTAGCTGTTAATGTAACTAGAATTACGAAATAATCTTTCTGATTTCCAATTAATGATAACGAGATGATAATTTTAAAAGATTTTATTACAAAGTGATCTGAACAGTATCAATTCACTTCCTCGAAAACTGGCTCGAAAAGTGTGAAATGTATTTCACACTCGTGGATTCTTTTCATTTATTTCTACTAGTGTTTTATTTCTACTAGTGTTTTATTTCCACAACTATAAACAATTGTTAATTCCTGTAGACGGCGGCAAGGAACTTATAAACTAACTGGAATGATGACGAGCAACTCAAATGCGTTCCGAGCGAAAGGAAAGAGCTTCAAGAGTAGATGACATGTCTTTCTAATAGGGTATCCAATATTTGTGCTTACTTTTTTAAGACAGTTATTATTGTGTTATAACATGCAATCACCCCGCCTCTCGCTTTGCATGGGTAGTAGTTTATTCAAAATTACGGGGTTAACAAGACTTGACTACGTGAAACCTACGCATATTTTTCATCAAAGGTATTAAGAGTCATGTTGAAAAAAAATATGAACTACCTACTTTATTTTTAGGTACGATTGTACCTAATATTAAAAAATACTCTTTTGACTGCTGCCGGCAATGTAGCAATGTAGGTAACTTAACGTATCTCCATAACCTTTAGTTTTCCAAGGATGCCATAGTTTAAAAAAAAACTATGAAGAATATGTGGCACTTGTTTTCGTTCAGGGGGTCTACACGCTACATGTTAGGTTACATCCTTTGATTTTCCATAGCTTTTAAAGCATACATACAGAGACGGAGCATGAGCATGTAA
The DNA here is from genome assembly GCA_910589295.1 of Noctua janthe. Classification (NCBI taxonomy): domain Eukaryota; kingdom Metazoa; phylum Arthropoda; class Insecta; order Lepidoptera; family Noctuidae; genus Noctua; species Noctua janthe. Next base: position 14,920,768 of record OU342552.1, read on the forward strand.
GTAGCATATTCAAAAAACTTTATAGTATTCGATTTTTTTATTAATCACATTACACATTACTAAACAGTATGGTTTTATGTAATTGTTGACTTTTTGTTCGAGTCGGTAATCTTAAATTTAAGTAGGAAGATGCTGATGATAGATGACGACTGTAAACAAGGCAATAACTTGATACTTCTTCTTCTTCTAGGGACAACTTCAAGCCACCGTTGCTGAAGAATCTCATTGTTAGGGAATCTGCATAGAAACGAAAAAATAATAATAATAAAAAAATAAAAAAAAATATTTTAAAAATAATATGAAAACTACTACTGATGACAAGCGTGATCTCCAAACAGTTATTCTTTTTATTTATGAAAAAATCTCATTTCCTATTTTGATTACTACGTATGACTACGAAGTACGAGCTTAGCTATTTTATTATGCTTAAAAGTGATTTTTATTCCCATGATCCCCCTTTATAAATCTAGAACATTGTCACAATAGTCGTAATTTGTAAACAAAGTTAAAAGAACTTACCTGAAAAATGAAATTCCACATCCTTCCTCACTATTATAACTCTTCACACAACACGATTTTACGATATTTAATTCGAGTGTCAATAAACGTCCGACGATATAAAATAAAACGACGTTTGTTTCTCGTGGGCATTTATCACTGCAGTTCTCGGATTGGAATAAATTTCAATTAAGCGATCAACGATTTGACACATGACAAATCATGTCGGTATTTTCGACAAGAGAACACGTTCAGTTCCAGGCAATAATTGAAATGATGATAGCTCAATTTATCGATATTCAGCGCACAAATAGATAATGGAATATTAGGAATATATTCGTCATGATTAATAAGTAGTTGTAATTACTGTTAAGCGGATTTACTGTTCAGATTAACTAATTAAACTTGGAAATACTACGAAACATACAAAACTAACCATCGAAATTAATAATTCAAATACCGTTTAAGAACCTATTAAGTCTCCAATATTTAGTGATATTGAAAACCATTTAGTCTACTAAGATTCCATATTTGTTTCCTTGGAGCATGTGTAAAGAATAAAATATGGCAACGTATATACATATATTTTCACAGAAGCATTTCCAGTATTGCCACAATATTTTCCGGCTTTTTACGGCGCCTACGTTCGATTACGAACGCCAATTTGAATTTATGTTTGTATTATAGTCTATGAAATATTATGAGGAGTACCGTATACAATTTGACAGTAAACTCTGTATTGGATGTAAACATTGGCATCGGCTGTTGATACTTGTTTGTGGTAATATATACTCGGGAATCAAGAGTAAGAAACACACGGTCAACTTCGAAATAAATAGTGCCGTGAAACATATTTTCTCTACGATGCTTTGTTTGCAAATGTTCATTTCCGAGCTAACGATCGTATATTCTTGCCGCGTACCACAACGCTCCTCACATTTAGTTTCAACGCCTGAATTCAGTAAACTTTTCATTTAAAATCAATTTCCTACAGCGAAGAAGCGGAAAAGTGTTATGAAAATCCAATAGGATTACAATATTCCCTCTCCGCATCAGCACAAAGAGGAGGATATCGGCTGTAATACCAAACATTGAATGGATAATCCCATTTTTCCGATACACACTCGAGAGCCGCGTTGCATGTCGACGACTAGTTTCCACACACTACTCACATGTCTGAGGATACAATTTTATTCAGAGCCAGGTATCAAGTATGTCACTTCTTCAATTCATAGTTATAGATAGGTACGGGGTTGGATCGCACTTGGCCGGTTTTTTATTAATCTGAGGGTATATCTGCTGGTAAGCTGTTCTTCTTTCCGGCTGCGCTAAAAAGCTAGCGGTGAAAATATTGAGTGCTGTCTTTAATCTTTTTTGCCGATTGAAAATTGTCGTCTCTCAGTAAAGTTCCACTAAATAAATGCTCGTTTTTAATCAGTTTTATTACATAAAGTAATCCTTTATTCTGCTACGACACTACATGTGTATGTATGTAAGTAGCTTGCTAGAAAATGTCATCTAGTCCTGATAGATCTGGCTTGCTTTCCGGTTTATTAGACACAAGATGACCAGAACTTCCTTGGACCGTCTGCAGAAGGGACGTGATTTATCGACTGACTACGGGAGATAGAAAATTATAGGGTTTGCGATTATAAAAGTGTTCCTAGCTAGCTGGCTGGGGAAACTACTTATACGTGTTGACCTCGGTGACGATAAAGCAAATCTATCTATAATCATCTACCAAGTATCGTAAATAAATTCCGTCAAATGAAAAAAATTTGACATAAAAGTAGATTAAACATTTACGAATATGTTTAGAAAACTTCATAGTTGCCAATTAGTTTATTGGTTAAAGTTTAAATACTTCATTTTAAAGTATTATTTTTAATTAATATTGAATGTGTCAACAGTCTGTTAATAAAAAGTTAATCCGACCAGTTTATGAATTACATTTCGTAAAATAAAAATAGGTAGGTATTCTGTTTTTGAAGGAATGTAAAACAATGTTTAATAATTGCATTTTATTTCCTTTTTTTTAAAAAACAAAAAACCGTTAAAATTAAATAACACATTTGTAACAATCATTGTTGCGAAGGGTAAGCGCAAAAAATGTACCCCGTAAAATATCCCTGCCATTCTCAAAGTTTTAGAAAATGCCGGGGAAATATCTTATGATTTCGGTCGACGTTAATATTTCGGTGCCCTACAACAAACACGATAAAATATCGTATAGTTGTTATTGTATACGATGATAATATACGTTCTGCTGCTGCTGCTCTAGTTTCCTGCACAAAACAATATAGCAACATGATAACAGAACAGTGTGGGCAAGGATGTCACGTTCGTACTGCAACCACAACGTCACCGATCATAGATTCTCGACACAAACCTTCCGGCCGGTACACCGAGGTACACGACGTAAGTTAATATAGCTGTGATAGCCGCAGACATTGCACAGCATCCGTAGTCTGTTTATCATAAATAACTTCGCCAGAATACCGCATAATGCGACTTCGAACCGACAGAATCGCTGCGAATCCCGGAACTTTGCAAATACTTAAAATTACACAAGTATTTTGTCTGTCGTATTAAAAACTTAAAATGTCGTAACTGCAGCTTTTGGTGGTAACTTTGGCTCTCATTATTTGAACATTATAACTCTGATTTAGAGGCGATTGCGCGAAATATAAAAGCAGATTTAATTTGAGATTTGTAGGTAACGACTTATTCTTTATTAAAAGTATAAGAATCATCTCCGTTCGGCAAGTACTGTCTCAATTTTACATATCAGATGTGGCTTTATTTTACGCATCACTATAATAGTATAAAACAAAGTCGCTTCCCGCTGTCTGTCCCTATGTATGCTTAGATCTTTAAAACTACGCAACTGATTTTGATGCGGTTTTCAGTAATAGATAGAGTGATTCAAGAAGAAGGTTTAAATATATATATTGCACCCGTGCGAAGCCGGGGCAGGGTAAGGTATACAGGTAATGCCATTCGTTTTAAAAGGTATCAATATGTTTGCACGTCTCTGTATATCATGAACGTCTTTGCGGATTTAAATGTTTTTTTTTGTAAAATTACATAATTTAATGAAAAAACTCAATATCAGTACTCAATAAAAAAGCATTGACCTACCTTCTATTTATACCTTATCGCAAAACTTCCAAATCGTTTCATTAATTATCTAGGGCGCACTGACCTACACGAAAGCGCCTGTCATTAGGGCAAATGCTTTTTTAGCCTGCTTTATTTGTTATTTTTATAAATAAATCTGATTCGTATCTCGGTACTTACAGGTTATGAACTAATTTCAGTTTTGTAACAAAACTAGGGAGATAATACCTTAATTGTTGTGTTATTTTTAAGTTGAATATTAATTGTATAATAAAAATAGATCTCGAAATAACCTCTCTAAATCCACTGTGTAGAAGTACTATGCGATCTCCCGGAGTGCGAAAACTGGTTTTGTTTCACTCTTCGTAAAGCGTAGCATAAAAAGCCGAATCCAATTTTCGATAAAAAAAAAAACAGTTATATTAATGCAGGCACAAAAAAAACTGACCGTTTTTTAAGCCACTAAGTGTGAATCTGTTGAAAAACAAAAGAGTTCCAAGTTTATTGGGAAATATAATTCGAATCACAATTGAAGGCCGACGATTTTCGAACAATTTCTACAAATATTTTCACGAATACGATTGTATTTTTCAGCGAATTGAATATTAATTTTCAGCTGCATTCAAACAGTTTGATTCGGCCATTTATATGTCATGTGGTTAACCATAAAATAACGCCTGTAATCCCCGAAGGGTTAGGCAGAAGTGTACCTATAGTACTCCCAGTGAATGAGCCCTTGATTTTGTTCATTCGATCAATTTTGTAATTTGTTACTTAAAGTTATAACTTTTGTGTTTTAACTTTTAATGTTTGTGTTTTGGTAGATTCCTTTCCATCATTTCAATTTCCAGAATTGCCAGTTATGATTAAGTTCTATTTAAAAGGGAGTCAATAGAATTGTAACAGAATAATATAGGTGTACGTGTTTGGCAAAACAATATATTATCTGATTGTAATAAATCCGCCCCCAACCCATAACAAAATAAGAGTTCAAAAACATTAAAAAATGTATATACATTCAGTATAAGTTAATTAAAAACAAGATCGGTGCTTAATCGGATTACTCAGTAGTGCTCGCGGCTGTAGTCGCGGCTAAAAACTTTAATAAAAAAGTATTTTGACGTGAATATGTCTTTAAAATTGCTTCCATAGTGGGAGGCATGTCAAAAAAACGAAAGATAACAAAATCGGGGGATACAGCTTGGTATTGCAACTTCATACCTATCATCTCCATCCTACATTCAATTACACCATTGGATAGCTAAAGGATTAAAGAATTCATTACGCCAAGTGAGGACTGTGACGCATCGCGCGGGGTGGAGGGGGAAGCGCCGCCATTTTAAGATCATTTTGCTGCGTATCGAGATTTCCACTTAGTATAACTTTTGACTCGAAAAACTAAGACGTTCGTATCGTCAGCTCTTGTCAAAATTTATCGACTGTATATAAAACATTAGTGTCAAATAGTGACAGTGCATGTAATGTGGTAAAATAATAATTTTCAAAAAGATACAATGTCGGCCAATAAGCGCCAAAAAACCAAATCCAAACACAGAGATCGTATACGGTTGGAAAGGGCTTCTCAAGAGCGATCGAATGGTACCAATAAAACACCATATGACCGAGTCAAGCAGTGCCGGGAACGTAAAAGAATGAATGCGGCCGAGCGGATGAACGACTTTGCCAGTACATCTGCAGCTGGGGCGGTTGAAATTATGCAAGTGGATGATGATATCGCTTCTATATCGACACTGGAATGTGTAGGCATCGATTGTGTACGTTCGTCGATTATAAAGACACATTGGCCAAGAAGGTAGTGCCAGTGTTTCAACACGACGTTTGTCAACAATCCATTCAGACATACATAAGTGTGATGTGTGTGATCACTCATTTTATAAAGAAAATATTACCCGTTACGTAAACGTATTCACGTCGTACGACACACGGCCGTGTCCATGACACAGCCACACCCCATTTTTTTATTCTTTTCAAGTTACAAGATACTAGTTTACCTCTTTTAGGGATTAGTCAGACAGGTACAGACAATTTGCGGACCAGCTGCGGACACTAACGTATACAGCAGAAAGTATTTGTATGTCCACGTCCGGAGCTATGTGTGCAACTTGTCCAAACCTCGACACAGTGCAAGCAGCTGTAAAAACTTGGCAAACACACCAACTGAATTTCGAAATGAGTGTTTGTTTCTATGATTAAAATAGCTTTGAAAGCATATTCAGCAGTATTAAAGTTTCCCTCGTTGAAAGTTCACTGCACACTTGTTTTGAATACCATGTTTCCTGGTAATGTTACAATTGAACTGCTACGAGAGCACTCACTGTGAATTAGACTAAAACAACTTAGTTCCATTAAATTTAGGGCACCACAAACCGTGTTAACTATCAAACTATTTCAAAATGGCTGAATATAACTGCATTTGGGGGTATTGATCATTAATGTTGCAAATAAACCGTAGTACGTAGGCGAAGAAATAGAATGTGACAGATCAAACTGAAAATGTCACTGCGGTGATCCGAACATCGGCTACGGCGTAGCGCTACGCCTGCTACGAAAAATGATCTCGACCTATCGTCGTCGATGTGGAACGACATGTCGATTTAGACATGTTCCCGTCTGTCTTGCACTTGTAGTTTGACAAAAGTAATGTTTATAGGCTGGATTCTGAGCAAAGGCAGTCTTCTAAGATTCTTAGAAAACTGCGTAGGTAGTATTGAAGTGTACATCAGCAAACAAGTAACAAGTGCGTTATTTGCCGTCACTTACTGCGCTCTATGCTAAAGTCTGCGTGTGCAAAACTAGAAAATATATAGCAAAAACAACAACAAATCGTAAAGGCGGGAAGCTCCCCTTTGACATCAAAACCTACTTAAATTATCTGTTAAGATGCTGAAGATGCTCTAAGTTATTTTTTGTTTAAAATATTCTCCGGGCTTTTCGTGGGGCTGTCAATTTTCGTAGACTGGGCCCTTAAATTGCTACACAAGTAAGGTATAAAAATAGAAAATTATAAAATTAACTTCGTCAAATCTTAAATTAGGAACATTCCATAAGAACAATGACGCTACTACCAAGTTAATGGCTGTACTTAATCACCAAAAAATCCCATTAGAAGTATATTCACGTTTGTGTACCTACGTTGTTTATTTCAATCGCAAGCTTTTAATTATTCACCCTGTTTTAATAGTGCACAATTGATAATTAATATAAACAATAGCGCTGATAATCCTTTTGTGCGTGATTGAAACGTGTTAGCAGAAGCTCAATCGGAATAAATATTGAAAATAAAAAGGTGTATTAAACAAAGCGCTAGGCAATGAATATTTACCTTTCGCGGCAGGGTTGCCTGTCAGTAACGTTGGTAAACGTTTGTGATTCGTTTTGAGAAATAAAATTATTAAATAGACAGATAACGTGTACAGACATTTTTCTATCCTACGTTATAGACCAAATAATTCGAAAAGGCATGCCCGTATTCACTAAAAGTAAGTGACACCTTCACAAGCGCTCTGTTGGACTTTTAGAAGAGTGCTTCGGAGCACTTTGGAGCGAATAGAACACATTGCAGCGTGTAGACGCTCGTCCTACCGCAGTCTCAATCTCTCTCGAATAAAAAGAGAAAACGGACGTAGTGGTGCATTACAATGCATTCCACGTTAGTAGATGTTTACAAGTCATGCAAATGAGAGCAGTCATATCAATTTCATTATGATGCGGTCCGATGCGCTCCGCTGGGCTTAGAAGAGTTCTATCAGTCGGATATCGTTAGACATTTCCCCCTTCAACCCTTATTTCGCATAACAAACCCAGAAACGGCAGCGGTATATCAAATATGAATTATTAACCAAGAGGGCCACGCTTCCGATGAACATATTCATCGGAAGCGTGGCTAAATGAAATCTACGGCACGTTGAAGGTTATGCAACGCTAATCGAGGCCGGTTCGTGAATGGGTGACCATCTATTAAATACCGCGGAGCTTCCGTGCCACTGCCGGTCGCAGCTGTAATTTGTGGATCTTTCTCTGTTGCTTCGGGTTGTGAAAACTCCGAAAGCCTGACCACCAGTCTTACCAAAAGGTATCATCGTTCTACCCAGTTTATGGAGATCAGATAAGCTGGACGCTCCATGTAAATTAGCCTGGTTAGACTGGAAGCCTACTTCAATACAGCTGAGAGTAAGCTAGGCAGATCATAAAATAAAGAAGTGTGAAGTAGTGTGAATGAAGAAGTAAAGAAGGTGAGAAGTTCATAAAATAAATTGAAAGCATATTTTAGATATGCGAAGGGCACGTTTTAGCAAAAAAACTTTGTCCACCGCCCGGGTAACGTATTCCTAAATAGGTCCTCTAAAAACTTTCGGTTGATCATTACAAGTCAGCCACTGAAAGGCTCATGTGTTTCCTCGGCATACATAAAGAATAAGATTCTTTTACCACGACCTATTTCTCGAATTAGAAAGGATTAAATTGTATATTTTTCAAAGAACAAAACGTGTTATCGTGCATCCACTATCATATTATTAAATTATAGTAAATCTACTAAAAGCTACCTAATCACAACATTGCACAACTGATAGCACTATCAGTAAAATAATTCAGCGCCGCGATAAAATATAAAGAGTTGCTTAACAGGGCTACCTACGTCATACATATTCTAAAAAAAAATAGACTGAGTGATGAGAAGCGGCATGATCCTACAAATCATAAGATCTATCCGTCGCTTTTATAGTCTGGGAGCCCGATTGTCAATAACTTTTTTTCTTCAACTACCCTTTTACTGCGAAAACATGTCAGGAACCGCTCAGGGCGTCGTCGGTCGCCCGCAAAATAAAAGAGATGACATATCTGTTCTCTCCATTATTTATAGTATATGATGCGACTCTGAGAACACGGTTAAGTAAGTACATCATTGCACGTTGACATACAATCTAAAAAACAGCGCTGAACTACTACATGCCTTGCAGTTTGTTCCTTTTTGGCGTTTCGTTCACTGGATCGCTTTTATAAGCGGTGACATTAATAAAATATTGTCTTCGAAAACATTTTCAAAGCAGATGATATTTCTAAGCTACATTTATCCTTGACTGTTGAAAAATATAATTTATTGGAATTTATATAGAGTTGTTTTGATGAGTCATATTCTATGCCAAATATAGAGCATACTAAACGCTTTAAAACGTGTCTAAAGGTAATAAAATCAGAAAATACCTACATTATTCACTGTACAGACTCCTATTGATTGATTTGAGCGCAACTTACACTTGAACGTCGGAGTGACACTTGAGCGATCCATATTTATCAATGCTGAAAGCGAACTAGGGATCGCTTTTTGTGGAAAAAAAACGCGGGATTCGCTGTAAAAGGGGGATGAAAGCATGAAATACGGAGGTCAAAGAGGAGGAGCACATAGGGGAATATAGGAACGTAGTGACAAATAGAAGAATACTAGGAGATACCCACTACAGATGCGATTCAATCTGGAATCACGCAGTCAGCCCATTGTATTCGAGGCTGAGCCTGTCACCGGCCGTGATTGACGACACTGCCCGAGTACTGCCGACTACCCTACAGTTACTGCTGACTGACCTGACCCCTCCGTTACATAATGAATGTAGAAAAACTGTATTTCCTTGGACTTGACGTAAATTTGCTACAACATTTAGGGCGGTGTTTTTATTACTACTTTATTCTCCTAAAAGTCAAACTGACTTTATGAGGGATATAATACCCATAAAAAATCAGGCATAATTAATATGAAAAAGAAAAAAATCTGGACGTGTTCCTGAACCCCTGAACTGAAAATAGAAACGTACTCCGCCATCTTGACTTTCAATACATTTTAAGAGCGTTAACGTTTAACGGCATTTCATACAAACATTCACGTGATTTTTTTTCGAAATGACTGAACCAATTTTAATGAAACGTCGTACGCATAAGGAGGATACATAAGTCTAAAAACTTGACAGAGAACATTTTCGAAAAATAGTGTAACAGCTAAATTAGACCGATTTAAGATTTTCCATAGAAACAGAAATTTCCAATTATCTTTTTTTTAAAAAGATATTTCGAAAAAAAATCCCTTGAAAGTTTGTATGAAATGCCGTAAAACGTTAACGGTCTTAACAGATGTTTACCTACAGCGACCCCTGTCAATGTTATTCATACGACAAGTCCATGTACCTATCACTGAAACAAACTTTGATGAGAGGAGACATCGTTGCAGAAGCAAAACAAATAAAAACATCGTTACAAACAGTTTCATTATTTTAATAAGTACTCACAATACCTATGTGACGTCATTAAATTGTACGAGTATGCTCTAAATTAATGACGTTCTGTTTTCATTTTTTAGGGTTCCGTAGTCAACAAGGAACCCTTATAGTTTCGCCGCGTCCGTCCGTCTGCCTGTCCGCAGCTTAGCTCATGAAAAGACTCTTAGTGCTAGAAAGCAGTAATTTGGCATGAATATACAGATTAGTTACGCCGACAAACTGGTAAAACAAAATCTGCAAAAGTATTTTTTTTAGGGTATCTCCTGTACACGTAAAGTGGGAATTTTTTTTCTCGCGTAGTGTGGGATGTCTTTTATAATAGTTTTTTAAATTGTGACGTTGAAACATATTCCATTATTCGTGTCTTAGGTGCAGCATATTTAAAAGTAAATTACGTATACAGCGCGTCACTTGTCGATACAGTCAGCATAATTTTTTATGACATAATAGAAGCTCGTTTCTGGACGGCACCTACAAACGACAGATATGGAAGAATGCCATCCCGAGTAATGTCCGCACTTAACCGGGACGACGTTTTTATTGTTATTTATTTATTTAATGAAGTTGTTAACCTACAGAAATAAGACGCAGTTTAGGCTAATGATTAATAATCTTGTCTGTTATGATTTCCTGCGTATTTCTCAACAGAATTTACAGTAAAATGTTTCGTGTTAGCATTGATTTGAGGCTCCAGTCTAGACAAATAAAACTTTCAAATTAATCTATTAAATTATGAATATTTTATCGAAGTTTTGTTCGAACGGGGAGGACAAATAGTCTGAACAAAAGAATAGATATTTCAATAAAGTGATACTCGAAATATTTTTTGTAATAGTGAAGGTATTAGTAAAATACGAATATATTTTTCGTTTTGTATTTTAAAAATATTTTCCGTCGGAATATTTACCCCGCTCATAGCATAACTTACCGCAATGCCTAATAAAAACAAACCAATTTCATTTATGTGTTATTAAGTATAATAACTGCATGTTAAATTCTCATGAAACTTTCATGTAAATATAAATAAAACCGGTGTCCATGCCGTCCAAATGTATTTACTGTGCATACTTGTCAAGTAATATAATAAATCTCAAGGTACATAATGTCGGATTGGATGCCCGTGTTACTGGCGCAAGTAAACACGCGCAGTGTGGCTGAATGTGTCAAGACATAAATGGCACAATAAGGGCGCCGCCGAACTAGGACGCTTGTAGGGGTTCAAACATTGCAAATGTAGGTACTCACTCCCGTGCCGTTGTCTACTTGGCTCGCAGTCAGATCATTACGCGACTGTGCATCGATTTTTCTGACGTTAAAAGATATTAGTACTTTAAAGTGCTCGTCATCTCGCGATCTTAGTGGTCTTGATGCCAAGTTGACATTTTTGTTACAACTTTTATACTTTAAACTTAGAATAAGGCTGCTCTCAACGAGAGGTTGTAAAGGTCGATGAGGAGCTCTCGGTGACCTTCAACCAGATTAATGTTTCTTGAATCTCTTCTAGTGATGACAATAAATGGTCCACCCACCTTAGTATACCTGTAATTAATGGTATTCGGGGTCATAACCGTGTCATCAACCATAACCCATGTAAAGTTTTGTTCCAAAATAAAATCGGAACAGGTAAAAAGTGAAACAAAAAATATGAAACAATCTTAACAGAATCGACATTTAATTTGGTGTCACTCAAGTTTATACCTATCGAGGCTCCATCAGATTCAGTCTGCATACCAAACTCGATGACATTTTCGATTCGATGTCTGTCATAAAAATGTATAGTCACCAGGACTAAAGTTGTATGCAAATTTTCAGCTCAATCGGCTGGGGGGAACCGGTTTTAAATTCAGTTGCAAGATTTTACCCATACATACATACTAACTAACTAACAAGGCAAGGTAAATAAAAGCTTATATAATGGCAGCGGACTAGAACAATAGATTCCCACTCGTTCAGGATTACGATCTTTATATCCAATATCAGTTCATGCATGTTCTAAATAGCTGTTGTTGCAAAAATACGAGTTCGAGTATGTGAACGACTATTGTTGTTGGAAATAACTACTGAATCGCTCGGCGTTGATTGCCCAGCTCGTACATTGCCCAGGTCATTCATTACGCAGCTTTTATTTGTCCGTTATCATGCATTATAATAATTCCGTGATAACAACATATATCTGTAGACAAATATTAGCTATACTTGTGGTTTCTGTGGCAATAATTAGCAGCAACAAACTGAACCGCATCATAGTTGTTATTATTGGATTATGTCAACATTACCGCGAAACATCCACGTCTGTGTGGAACAACACTACGAATTATTATTGCAAAGCGAATTAACACTAACTGTGTTAATTTAATATTAGCATAAATCTAACACTAAGGAAACGAGAACATTTCAAACCGAGTAAAACTGAAGTTTAATTTAAACATTTGCGTTCGTTCACGGTTGTTGGTTTTTACAAGAGTTGTTTTGATCTTGTAGCTTCGATTTCGATTGAAACACGGAATGAACTGTTTGTTTGTTGGTGGACTAATTGATGCAGCAGTCTGTCTCTTTGAACTATTGTTTCAGATAGACGAGTCATAATATAAAGACTGTAAATAAACCTTTCACGAAGCCGTCAACCAATCATTCTGTACATCAAACTAAGTAACTTTACGCTGCTGGGAAACAAATTTTTTTTTGGGGTGGGAAATCAAGTTTTACGGTAGGACTCGATGGAACGCACTGAAAGCATTGTGCTGATCTATGGTTTAAATAGTACGGGAGTTTTGGAGGTGTTTGAAGTAAAAATCTTACATAAAAAATATGTATTAAAAAAAAAACTTATGAAAAAGTTGGAACTTTGACCCCCAATATCTCCGTGACTAGAAGGTATAGTCTAGAACAAAAAAATGATCGCAAATACGGGGAGAATAAGTGCCTTTCGGCTTCGTTAAGGGTCTATTTATACCCTTTATACCCCCTTCAATGCACGAGAATAATTTACGAGTACTACCTATTACAAACTGCAGACTCAATATGGCTTAACTGCTCAAGTGATCTTTCATGAAATTGCTTCATTTTTCCTCACAACTAACGGAACAACTTTTCTTGACTTTTAAAATAAATAAAACGCAAAGTTGCTACATTTTTAACTTAAAATGTAACTGCAACTTATGTTGAAAGACACTTTAAGCGGTTTGCAATAAAACTTAGTTTTGAGCGTTTATTGAGAGGGACTATGGAAACCTATCAATTTCTACGACTTCGCAGAATGTGTTAATAAATAATGTAACGTCTAGTTAGCCTTTGGCATTTTGAAAGCAAGAAGAAGGTACTAGAAGGCCGAAAATGTTGTTCCGGGTACATTTTAAACAAACAAGAATTTGTGTGGTATACCAGTACTACTACTAAAAAACCCGACGACTAAAAAAACACGTCCTAATTAAATTCGTGGTTTGCAAGGTAAATGTAAGTCCTCCTAATTTTAAAGTCCGGTAAAATGTAGCTTATGTTACCCGGGCCATAGTCGACACCTTATTTATCAAAATCGGATGATTTGTTTAGGCGCTACGGAGGAACATACGTAAATACAAACATACATACATAGACTGCTAAAATCATAACCCTTCCTTTTAGCTTCGCCGTAGTCGGGTAAATACAGCGTAGTTACAGCTATTTTTGAAACCAGGAACTTATCTCTGACGTAGAAAGGATTAGCAACCTACAGGGTGTAACAAGACCCTTAACGAAGCCGTCAACTAAGCATTATGTACATCAAACTAAGTAACGTACATCAAAGTAAGTAAGTAACGCAAAAATTATTGCTGGGAAACGACTTTTTTTTGGGGTGAAAAAATCACGTTTTACGGAGGGACTCAACGTAATTCGCATTCGCAACGCATTCAATACATTGTGCTGATGGATGGATTGAATAGTAGAGGGTCGTGAAGGTGTTTAAAATGTCGTCGTAACTTGAAGGTTCCCAGGTATGCTCTAGAACAAAAAAATGATCGCAGGAAAAGAATTTCTCAGTTTACTGTACGTTACATTCATGTTATTTCTGTAGGATGTTAATGGTAGTGCCCGCAGGAATGTCATTATTCTTTTTACACCCTGCTCCCTAATGGACATGGCAGCATTTCTTCTCCTTAACGCGTTTTATATTCACCTTTTGTACTAACTTATTTGAAAGTAGCTACACTTTAGTACTTTATTTAAGTTTAAAGACAGTTACAGTTTTTTTATGGTAAATTTTTAAGCAAGCTGCTATTTCTTTTAACTTATTCCGTTACTCAAAAGAGAAAAACGGAACCCCTTATTTTATAGGACCTCTCTGTCTGTCCGTCTGTCACAGCCAATTTACTCCGAAACTACTGGACCGATTTGAGTGTTGAAATGCGGTATGGTACACATATATAATATACGGTCGGTGACATTAGAAAATGAAACAACAAGTATTGTAAACTATATCGTGTTACATATCAAAGGAAAGGGCTCATTGTGAAATATATACTTTTTTTAATTTAAAGATACATAGTTTTGAAGTTTTTATAAGAAAATAGGCGAAAATTTACCATTCCCCCCCCCCCTCCCCCACTTAGCTCCGAAAATACGGGGCAGAAAATTTTGAAAAAAATACTTTTCGTATCTATAACCCTGAATACCCTGGTACCGGCAATTACAGCAATTTCTAAGAAACGAATATTTTAACTACTGATACATAGAAACAACATCTAGAATTGTTATCGAGGTACACCACTGTAATAGCAGCAAAGCTTCACAAAACAATCAAAATAACAAATATATCGGACGTAACACCGTTAGCCTTTTGAATTGACGAAATGCAGTTGATTCAAATGTTGCTGTATTACTGTGTATAGTGTGTATTGACAAACACAATAATGCTCTGTTGGAATGCCCGGAGTGGTTCGCTGGAATCCTTCAAAACTACACTGGCTGCGTTTGACTAATTAGAGACAGCAGGCTTTTGTCCTACAAGTGGGACAATTCAGACTCGGCCATTCAATCCGATATGCTATGATTGTGTGAATCATTGGCATGTACATCAGTTAAAATTTGAAGTCAGGAAAACTTGATACCATTTCGAGGGTTACGTTCGTAAAGGATTATATTACTGACTTATTAATATTTATTAGTGACTATTATGCACTTGGAGTGAAGTCCCTTTAGTAATTTAGTTTTTATGTTGTAATTTATTTTTTATTTTGTAAATTTTATTTTGTACGCCTTACGGGTGAATCATGTACGTACAAAATATCAATATTGTGTCATACTGCATGCTTAATTTGCATGTATACGCATGTATTGACAAATAAAATTATCTTTATCTAAAGGGATAGTCTGGCTGGCTACCCAGGATTTATTTATGAACGGTATCTTTCTGCCTATCCGCCTGTTACAATCACAGTAAAATGCATTGTTCGCGTTGTATTATATTATCTTGAAACTTAAAGGTGCTCGCAACCGGAGTGCGTGTATCAGCAGATACGTGATATGTGCAGATACGTGATATGTGTAGATACGTGGATGAAGCAGAAGGAATAATAAAATGTACGGATTGTAGGAGATGGTGTTCAGTAGTTTCTGCCCTACCAAGACCTCTACTACTAATCTGCTTACCACAGAACGAAGTGAGAGAGTTTTAGGTATAGGTACAAACTCTTAAATGACTTTAAAAATACGCCGTCAAGTTTTAAGCACAAAATTAAGCTTGATTATAACTAACACTCCCAGTAAGTGACACGGAAACCCAACACGCAAATATGAGTCCTAATTGTTACTCGTATAATTGCGTCATCTCATTTCAGAGATAAAGTAGGATTAAAGGCATAAAACTTGAACAGGATGTGTGGAAACGGTTCCGGTCTTCACGAGCAAATAAACCACAAGGGTCAACCTGGATGACTTGAGCCTTTGTCTTAAAAATACGAAAAAAAACCCGCTTTGTGGCAAAAATAGCTTCGCTACGAGATTGCTATTAGACGTGATTACAACCGCCTTAGCTCCGTCTCAGATCTAAAGCCATTTTAAACAACGACAATAGAAACTCATGCGCTTTGATGCTATTAATGAAGAACCGCGCAGTAATTAAAAACGATATGTCAGTCTGTAACTATTGCTAGTCTATACTTATGTAATAATAATATTTTAAAGATGAAAGATTTTTTTGTTTCTTTGTACCGAATTAGCTCCGAAACTACTGGACCGAATTTAACCATTCTTTCACCAATAGAAAGCTAAATTATCAGAAAGAAACATAGGCTATAAATTATATTTATATCATGCAAATTAACCGAGCTAGCACAATTTTTGCGGAGGAACTCGCGGGCGAAGTGCTAGTTATAATATAATCTTCATGTTACACAAAAGTTAACAATGCGGACGACAACATTAAATGGTTCATTTACAAAGCAAACAGACATTCATTTTCAGTTATGAAGCAAACAGACATTTTTATTTACTATCGAATTTAAATGTAATTAGTATTTTTACAATTCTGCCCTGGTTCCGTTATACATGATAAATAAAGATAAGTACATTTATACAGAATGTATTGAACTTTTTATTGAGTTAGTATTGATGGCATTACGGTCAAGCATTGGCGGTTTTTTTAGGGTTCTAAGCTAGTGAAATTCACTTACGGCTTTCCTACGGCGCACCCCGCTTACTGGCCACTCCTGCTTCAGCGAAACACCTAAAATACCCAGCAAGTATGCCAGGTCAGGTTGAACGTAAAAACTGTTTTATCTAGCTAAAGAAAAATGACTTCAAGGTTAAAAGACTCGATTAAGGTATTTTATTTTCATCGTTTTTTATTCCGTTTGTTTGTTTTTATGATATTTCGCTGTTAGCCCATTTTTACGTTACAAATGCGCTAAAATACCGATACTTGGTACAAAAATTGTATTTACTAGAACTCAGTGAGTCATATCGTCTCTACTCTCTTTGATTTACTTTCGTATTACATTTCAAGTCCATACAGTTACAAGTATGTTGTCTATAAATTCTGGAAATGAAAAATGGTACGTCCAAACTTTGCTGTCCGATCAGCAATATCTCGTTCGCAACTTTGTAACAACTGTTATGTCAGCATTCTGATATTATGGAGTTGTTCAAATGACAAATGTATCGTAGAAATATATCTATTCGTAGAGATCTCTCAGTATGCTAGATAAAACCAAGGCCACATACTTTTAGGTAGTGTAAAAATGAATCACTTTTACTATAGGACCAATTCTGAAATCATCATCACCATATTCCTTCCCTTATCCCAATTTATTTGGGGTCCTTCGTCTTCTATATGTCGGTACTAAATATGAAATGCAATAACTACTGTTCCGAATGTACATAAGCTTAATACAACTACAACGATCCGAAATGAATGCAACAGCTGTTTTTTGTCGTGATGAGTATTAAACCAACTTATAAATGATATGTCCGTCGTTTAACCTAACTGCTGTGTATCAGTCTGTAGCACGGACCTCATAATATTAACCGTTGGTTTGCAACCCAGATGTGAATTCCACAAAGAGGACTGAGGGTCGCATAACGACATCATGTTCACGTGAGTGACTCCGTGCAGCCTACGTCAAACATTAATATCATTTAACAAGGACTTGCCGAGAGGCACAGCACATTTTACACGGAACTTTAAAATATATGGACAGTTATGCTAAAAGCTTTAGCGTCAGAAACATTGTCGGTTAAAAAGTTCGAAAACCGGATTAGCAGTTAAGTTTTTAATATAATGAGAGCAGCGGTGGCCCAGTGGTGGCGGCCCCGACTTACGAGCAGTAAGTCGTGCGTTCGAACCCAGGCAGGCGCATTAGTTTGTGTAATTTATTTCATCACCACTGCTCTCAAAACGGTGAAGGAAAACATCGTGAGGAAACCGGCATGTCCTAGAACCTAAAATTCGAAGACATGTGACATCTACCAACCCGCACTCGGCCCGCGTGGTGGCTTATAGCCCATTTCATCACATAGAGAGGGAGGCTTGTGTCCCAGCAGTGGAAGCATTATAGGCTGCTCCTTTTAATATAAGGTTATTTAATACTAAGCTTTTTATAATAAACTTATGAATAAACCAAAGTTATTTGGTGAAGCTATAAACAGCTGATAAATTATGAGACAAACTCAAACGAGTTTACAAAGACAAATGTACAATGGACTATCTTATCGCTCCGTTTGAAACTTCAATTGAATCTCTAGACAAAGATCAAACAGTTACTTGGCACACGGATGGAAAACAAAGTGAAGAAAATAAAATGCTCGGAAAAGTATAAGAATCCGTCTTTTGCGGAGGTGGCACAGCACAAAAGGAAGGTTAAGACAGGTATGACACCTCTCTATTACGTTGCATCTTTAAATCTTTGGGTAGCGAGCCAAATGGCTCTTTAATAAGTGAATTTCAATTTTGCGTTAATCTTAACATTTTCAGTAAAGATTCATTTTACGTTAGAATACCCGCAGAACATTATAAAACGTATTATTCATAAACTATCCCAGCGAAATAATCTGATGTAATTATTTGTGTTAAGCACCGTTACATTGTTCATTGGCTTGAAATTATTGTTCAGGGAGACGTAGACAAACCCTGTGAACTCAATTTGTATTCCAGCGAACAAATACAGAATTCCGTGTTTCAATCAGGACAGCACCTGTACAAGATCAAAACATTTCTACAAGCCAGCTGTTGGTATCAAAGGAAACTTTGCCGCTAATTATGTAATTAACGCGAAAAATATCGTAGAGAAATAAAGGATGGAACGGGGCGAGAACAAAACGCTTCGAGATAAATTAATTAATTCGGTACGCACTCACTGACTACACGCTTTTATGAATGTGACTTTTTGATAAACGTGACGGTTTATAAGGCTGGTGATATCATCTCGCTGTAACGGCAGCTGTAGGTATTAAGTACGGCGCATACAAGAGAGTAACCGTTTCGGCTGCTGGCAAAGTGGCACGTAGTTGAACGTTTCTATGCTATTTGTTCCAAACGAGTGTAAGCCGGTGCAAGCCGTCTCGCGAGCAAAAGGGATTGTTGCTCTAATTGGCGCCTGTCCTTAACTACGCCTCGTGGGACTAACGAGACGTTCTCTCTTCAGACGCCTTTTTGCTATCAGCAAAAGCTGCTTTTGACCTGCAAGCAGCCAATGAACATGAGCATTCTGTCTCTTTTTTAATGTTGCCCCCACTCTAGGAATTTCTCCTGCATCGTAGGTGCTTTTTACAAACATTTAAACTCACGTACAGCCAGAGACCCAGATTTGAACGTGTGATACAATTTTGATAAATAAAACAGCGGCATAACTGTTGAGTTTTTCTCCAAAAGCCATCACAATAAAGATCTAAAACCTAAGGGCATATATGGCTGATAACTAGGTTACATTAATTTTAATACTCTGACTCCTAAACTAGGCATATTTGCCTGTGTCTTAGGAGTCAGTGATTGTCCGTAACAAACAATGCCATATTATACTAAATCAGTACGTTACAACAATAAGCAAATTGTGTAAAAGAAATCAAAAATAGTAGTAAGTAAAGATAATATATACTGTTCTTGATGAAATATCTTTTGAATGTTTGACTTTATTTGGTAAGCGTTTTAGAGATCAAGTTTTCTTCCCTTTATATAATACTAGCGACCCGCCCCGGCTTCGCACGGGTGCAATGTAAATACCCATATAAACGTAAACCTTCCTCTTGAATCACTCTATATATTGCTGATAACTGCATTAAAATCCAGCGGCTTTGTTTTATACTATGTAAAGATTTAAGAAGCATTCGCTTGTAAAGTTAGACTAAATTCTATGACCCTAATGAAAGTCCACGCAGCAGCTGTACTTTTTTAACAGAGAACAGCTTATGATTGGAGCTCCGATTTATGACAAGCTTAATAACCTCTGTTATCTTATAAAAAATGATCATTTCATTGTTGTTTCAAATACGGAAATAGGCTATAGTTTGTATTTTGTGAAGCTATGAATAGCTGGACGGGATCTGCAATCATCAGAAGTGACAAATCTTCAATTGTTTATATCATCCATCGTCCTTCAAGTAATAAATAGTATAGTCTTTAACTATGAAATTGCCGTTTTTTTCTCACATTTTGTTCTGTTTGTAACTTTGATGTATAGTTATATTTTTTGTTATTTCCATTTTTATTGGATTAATTGTTAAATGTCGTATCTTTAGAGTTTAAAAATCGTAGTAGTTGCATATTACCTCATAGGGTAGTGTGTACAAACACTTATTTCAATGTGCCGTCGGTTTCCCTACTTCAAGTAGGTATATTTTTGTCATAGACTGTGTTTTGCGATTTTAATATACGCAGTGCAACATAGCTTTTTTCACTGTATCTATTGCAATTGCATCATACATAATCGGTTCAGACGTTTCCAAGAAAAGTAAAAATGTTAGTATGGAAATATCACTTTTCACGAAATCGTCCATACAAGTCGGCAAGTTCATACTTTAACCCCTTATATTATGATAACGCGTTAATAAATCATTACATGTAGTGCAGTATAGATAAACTTGCTTTCCTTCAATGAATACATATTATTTGTATTTCTGCCACGCGCTCCGTTCGACTATAAGTTATATTTCAACAAATGGCTTTTCATTTGACATTGTGGACCTTGAATGAATACTGCCTGGTTTAGTTATGTCAGATGTTATCGTGTAAATCTAACTTCGGTTTTTTTTCTTCGTAATAATTACGTCGTTTGGGAGAACTTACTTTATTTACTGTCATTTTATGAACACAGAAAGAATAAAGAAGTAGGTCGAATAGTTCCGCATTACCTTCCTAATTACATTATAAAAACTTAATGAAGGTATTCAAATGTAATTAATTAATGTGAAGGTAATATGAGGTGTCATTACAGTTAATTTAACCACGTCAATGCGTTTATTACGGGCTTACCTCCGAAAACTACATCGAAACATGGAAATATTAATCAAGTAATTGGCTCCTGAAATTGATCATCATTTTACATTAATTAATAATTAATCGCTGTTTATTTAATATTAATATAAACATGTGTTAGCGGTTTCGTCACCAAAACATCACGCCTGTAATTCCCGTAGGTTAGGCAGAGGTGTACCTAATAGTACACCCACATTTCGCAGTCCCATGTAATAGGGGGCGAGCCTATATGATTACACCTAGGCTCGTGCCGAGGTCTCTGGTCGGTCCGTAGATGGGTGACCATCCATTACATACCGAGACCAACCGTGACTCGGAAAGCATGGTAAGCTATTGGACACCTGTGCCATTGTCATTGTGTATTGGACAACTAATCTTATCAAGGGTTAGTAATTTTGATGGTCAGGTAACCAGTCGTACCATGTTAAAAAAAAGGTGGACTGCTAGAGAATGCCTTGTGGCACTAAGTCCGCCTTTGTACCACATAAAGTTTAAATAAATAAATCATCATCAACATTTCAGCCGAAAGACGTCCACTGCTGGACATAGGCCTCCCCCAACTATCGCCACATTGACCGGTCCCGTGCGAAATAAATAAATAAAATATTAGTATTCAGCTACAATCAGTTGATGGATGGAGAGGGAGAGGAAGACCAAAGAACCGGATGAAAGAAGAAAAGGTGGTGCGACCCCAAGTAAGATGGGACAAGGACAGGAAGATGGTGATGAGCTGCAATCAGTTAGACTGGAAGCCGAACCCAATACAGTTTCAAAAAGACTAGACTGATTATGACCTCAATATTTAACATTTCTGAGAACTTTATCGGTTTTAAATTGATAATAATTTTAGTGTATAACATAATTATAACCTGAGTAGGCTCTCGTCGCTGAAGGGCTTGATTCAGAAAGCGGTACTCCTGGACACGGCTCGTATTGCTAGGCGGTTCCTCTCTCTCTGGAGCCCTGACCGCCGGTAGCTTGGACCCTGTTCCCGATACCGGTGGGCTACAATTTTTATATATTATTAAAAAAAAAAATATATTGTTTTTTGTAAGGAATATTTAGTTTGTATGAAATTAAATAAAGGAAAAAAATAGTGTATAATAATACTTTCACTGAATAGCTCGTATAATAGCTAAATAGATGGTGCAGGAACTTTAATATAGGTTTCGACGAATTCAGTGGCAAGTGTAATAATGGTAGTCTTCATGAGTCGCGATACTTAGCGGTGGTACAGTCACGAGTATTATTAATAATGGGTGAAAGATACCTTTAACGAAGAGGAAAGGCATTTGTTTTTCCCATCATTGCGATACTTTTTATGGATTGGACTATACCTGGGAACCTTCTAGTTACGGAGATAATGAAGGTCAAAGTTTCAACTTTTTCACCACTTTTTTTTTCAACACACGTTTTTAATGTTATAAGGGGTCGTCCATTAATCACGTGATGTTTTTTAGCAAATTTTTAACCCCCACCTCCCCCATGGTGATTCGTGGTGAAGTTTTAGACTACCCCTCCCTCCTCCCACCCAAAATCACGTGTATTTTTTTTGGTACAAAGTATCTTAAAAAAAATCAGAATATTATCTTTAAATACAGGTTAACAGGTTTAATCTAATTTAATTCTGGAAAAATAAGCACCGTGATAAAAATGTCAAGGTCACGCACCGCTTTTCGGTTTAGAAATCGCGCGTTCAAAGAAAAAATAAATACACGTGATATCTCACTACACCTGCCCCTCCCCCTAGTGATATTTCGTGATTTTTTCCGAACCCCCCTCCCCCCCTTTCCAGCCTCACGTGATTAATGGACGACCCCTAAGTTTACTTTCAATACGTCTGAATGACCCCCGTACTATTCAATGTATCCATCAGCACAGTTTTGAGTGCGTTACATTAGGTCCTACCGTAAAACCTAATTTTTCAAACCAAAAAAGTAGTTTCCCAGAAATATTTGCGTAGAGTTACTTAGTAGATGTTTGTGATTTCGTGAAGGGTCCGTTTACACCTTGTACACACTGAGTAACTTTTAAAAGTTATTTTCTCCTACTGTATTGATCGCAATTTCATATGATTACGAACCTAGTTTTCTGGGAACCCTACTGTTATGTAATAGGTTTGATCTTAAAACAGAAACCGTCACGAGAAAATGGCTGGAATGTTGTTAGGTGTTTACATATCTATGGTCATTACTGTACGTACGGCAAACCATGGCCAGTCAGCCTTGCCACCACCTTGCCACTGTCAATATGTTACCACGGTACAGCGGTGTGAGCTATTTATTTATTTGAGGCCGCGGCATCTGAAGGCTAGTAGTGACACATCTGCTGTCGCTCTTGTATTTTGTTTTTTTTTTATTTATATTTGGTTAGACTATTTCGTTGGCCAAGTGCTAGCAAAGCGCAGCATGAGGTCTACGGTTCGATTCCCAGGTCAGAAAATAGATAGCAGTGACTTTATCTTGTGGTGGCTTGAGTCCGTTGCTCGACACTTGATAACCCAGGAACTTGACATTTTCTTTACCGAAGACGCATTTTGATGGATTTACAGTGATGCCATACTCGTCTAATCTGCGTAACACCTCCTGTAGATCTTCTATGTGACTGGTTTCATTATCTGATGCGACGATGACGTCATCAATGAATGGAAATGCGTAGTCTAACCCGATGAGTACTTGATGAATGAATCGTTGGAATGTCTGTCCAGCATTTTTGAGACCAGGACACATTCGAGGAAATTCGAACAAGCCGAAGGGTGTTGTGATGGCTGTCTTCTCGATGTCCGGTTCGTATACAGGCAGTTGTTGGTAAGCACGATTTAGGTCGAGTGTTGTGAAGATTTTCTTGCCGTGAAGTAGGTAGGTGAAATCTTTGAGACGTGGCACTGGATAGCGGTCTGGTTTCGTGACGTCA
This sequence comes from Noctua janthe, assembly GCA_910589295.1. NCBI lineage: Eukaryota > Metazoa > Arthropoda > Insecta > Lepidoptera > Noctuidae > Noctua > Noctua janthe. The sequence goes on from OU342552.1 coordinate 14,944,528, forward strand.
TTGAGTCTGCGGTAGTCGCCACAAACACGAAGGTCGCCGTTTTTCTTTGGTACGACGTGTAGCGGGCTGGACCAAGGACTTTTGCTTGGACGGCAGATTCCTTGCTGCATCATCAACTCGAATTCCTTCTTCACGGACATGTACCGATGTGGTGGTAGTGGTCTGCTCTTGCTGTGTACTGGTGGACCGGTAGTTTCAATGTGATGTTCTACACGGTGTTTGGGAGCATCCTTCATGCATGATGGTCGTAGGATGTCAGGAAACTTGCTGAGTAGCTGGTGATATGGTTGATCAACGTCGATACTTCTTACGGTAGGCTCAGCGGAGTAGGTGACTGGTGCCTTGACTACGAGGTTGGTAACTTTGTCGACTAGACATCGGCCGGCTATGTCGACAAGAAGTTGATGTTTTTTCAAGAAGTCGGCACCGATGATGGGTCTGCTGACTGCAGCGATGATGAACTTCCAGGTGTATGGTCTTCGTAGGTTGAGATCCAGTTGTAGTGTTTTCTCTCCGTACGTTGGGATTACCGTGTTGTTCGCTGCATACAAGCAAAAGTCTGTTGGCGTAGCTTTCCCGCCTTTTCTTCTGGGTATTACGGAGACGTTGGCGCCAGTATCAATTAGAAATGACAGACGTGAGTTTTTGTCTGTTATAAATAGGCGGTAGGAAGTGTGGTTTGCGCTGGTTCCCGCCTCAGCCAACGCAGGCGTTAGTTTCCCGAGGGGGCGCTGCTGTCTTCGTAGTTACACGGACGTGTACACTTTCGCGCCTCTTTGCCGAACTTGCGATGATAATAACAGGTCGCTGATTGGTCGTTTCGGGCGCGATTGTGATTGGCTTTGCTCGATGAACGCGATCTTGAGCGTCGTCTGTCGAACGATCTACGTCGATTTTGATGCGATCGGATGTGTGTTTTCAAGTATTGCAGCTACAGTACTCCCCCCTTAGCGAAGCGTACGGGCATCTTGACGATCCTGCCTGATCTTGTACGTTGGTCGCTGGTGTTCGAGGCTGGAAGCAGGCTGGAGTGATCTTCAGTGGTAGCTGCAGCTGGTTGGCGTGTCTCAGTACTCGTGTATTCGTGGTTATCTTCGATGTTGATAGTGTATGCCGGCTTGAGACGGTCGATCGATATGTTGCTCGATCTGCCTGGTAGCTGTATCGTGAAATACTTCTCGTTGCGTTCGATGACCTTGTATGGACCTTTGTATGGATGTTGCAGTGGTTTTCGGACGGTGTCATCGCGTACAAACACGTGGCTGCATGTTGGTAGGTCGTTGTACACGAACATACTTCGCTTGTTTGAATGCGGCTTGTATGTAGGTGTCAGCTTCGTAATCACGTCGGGGTCACCAATGTAGCGCTTAGGTGGTGTGGAATAATACTCCAGATGATGACGACGTAATATATTTAGGTTGCAAGTGCTGAAGCTTATTGGAATGTGGAATGAATCTATTTAGAAAAAGGCGGTCCCTTTTATACAAAGTTTGCTACACTACAATCAATGCATAGTGGGTACATTTAGAAACTTAGTTCGGGCACAATATTGTCGATGTACCCTACATACTAAAATGTTACTGTGACCGCGATCGGATGTGTGTTTTCAAGTATTGCAGCTACACTGTTATCAGTTCTTTTTTTCATAAAGAATTTCTCAGTAGCGGAGGAGTCTGGCTGTCTTCATGTGTGCTCACTTGATAGCAATGGACTCGCCCCGTAAATCATGGGACTAAAACATAACTGTCCAAATGTGGGTGTAATAAAGGTACACCTCTGCGTATCCGTTCAGAAGTTACAGATGTGACTGGTAAGACTAAGTACATACTTTCAACCCACCAAAATGGTACTTCAACGCACTTTCTCACGCGTATTCCCGAGTACCTTCAGAGTATCACATCCTCTATCCTCCAGCCAAAATTGGAACAATGGGTAATCTTTCAAATTTCCGCTCGTACGCAAACCGCAATATAAGTGGGTATGAGCCAAGTGTTGCCAACTTAAATAAAGTCTCGGTGACCTACATACGTCATGTGAACCGTCATTTTTTTCTTTAATATTTGTAAATAAAACTTGAGGTACTTAGGTAATCCTATTTGTCATCCTCTATTATAATAAAGTAATTTCGTGAACAAACTACTTAATTAGTCTAATTTTAAATAAAATAAGCTACTCAGACCAGCACAGTCCTGAACTGTAGGCTACAGGAAATTAGCCTGTTTGCGAGAGGGCTACGACAAGCCTACGGCGTAGCCGCAGGGTCTACGAAAGTCTTGTGGACACTACAGAAGAATCAGCGGCGTAGTTATCAATCTGCTTTCGAGATTTATAAAAATGTTTTGAATTAACTTCGATATATTTTGTTCAAAACCGTTGAGAAAAAATATTTTGCATCAATTTATTTTCAACGTTATTATGATATAATTATTGCATTTCATAATCAATATTTTAGTTCACTAGTTAGCCATATTTCTTATTTGCATTCAGTAATATTACCAAATTAATCAAAACAGCGAAATATTTGACAGCTATTTGCGACGTTCGCGTTGCCGTCTTTCTGTATAAACGCTCTTAAATGTTGCGAAAATATAAGGTATCTCGTGACTCGTACATTCAGAAGACGAACATTACGCACGTCGGTATTTCTCTTCAAAGCACTTTGAAGCGGTGACCTCGGAATAGCGCATCTGATATTTGTAAGACATAAGACATCGCTTTCAGAAACAGATTTTATTTAAGCAAACCGAATTGAAAACCGATGGCTAAAATTTGTAAAAGATGAACAAAACAGGAGGTAGGTATCTAATACTTTCGTAAGTATTCGTAAAGTCGTTTGTTTTGATCCTGAGCCGTACTTTAGTTGAACTAACAGATTATATCAAGTGTGTGAACAGCAACACCAATAGCACCGACGGCTGAAGCCCAAGTCTTCTATAACATAACATAACATCACGCCTGTAATCCCCGAAAGGTTAGGTAGAGGTGCACTTAATACTACACCCACATAACTAGTGAAATGTGGGTGTATTATATTAGGTACACCACTGTTTCCGTTTTCCCAAAAGAGATGATTGGTGTCGTGTTAAGGATGATGATGAACTGTATTTATATGAAGGTGAAATGCTGTTAAATAATTTAAAATAAAATAGTACAATTTAAAATCAGCTGAAGGTTGATGTTTAAAGCGCAGGCCACACCGCCAGCTGGCGGGCGGGCGAGCGACGCGAACGACGCCCTTTTCATACTACGTTCGTATCTTTCGATAGTTCGCGGTGTGAACCAAAGTATGAAAAGAGGTGAAACGATGCGTCTTTCGCGTCGCTTGCCCGCCCGCCAGCTGGCGGTGTGGCCTGCGCTTAATAGGGGCGAGCCTCGCACTGCAGTTCTCGGCTCCATAACACAGTGAATTCCGCACTGACTACAATGACACAGTTTCACATGTATCAAAATGTACTACGTTTTTTATCGAATTTTTCATTTCAAAGTTATAAAATAACAGTTTGATTGGAAGTCAGTTACCGTTAACATCAAGCAGAATATCAACTTTCAAAAAAACTGTCTAATGATACACTATCTACGTTTAAACGTTTTATTGGAATCAGTCACTTGTACCTATTTCACTACCAAAACCTAGACTCTTAACACTTGGAGGCTTCAAAGGTCTGACGGTGGACTCTTTAGAGAGCGCAGTTACTTTGAGCGCAGCAGATATCAGCACTAGTGCGGAGAACACTTGGGGTTACCGTGAATTCCACCAAAAACTTATTTCCAAAAGTTCATGCAGACTCTCTGAAAGGGTTCTGTCACTAGTGACATCTTGAAATGGATTTTGATTAAAAAACACTTTATTTATGACTAGTTTCTTCGTCCGTCCGCAAAAAGTTGTTATCATAAGACAGCAATTGTGTAGCTTTCTGTCTCTAAAATATCTTTTTGGATTAGTAGCTTTGGAAATTATCTCCTATATCTAAACCTACAAACTTTACCTCGTGTAATGTAGATGAACTAAACATGGCTAAGAAAAGAGTTAATACTAAAACTACTAAATAAGTAAGTGCTAAAAACTATGAACAATGAAGTAGTTTTAAATTCCATCCCCATATAAAACACATGTTAATCTCGTAACATGAATTCCACAATTGGCAAATTTAATTTATAGGGATACCAGGGTAACCCATACCCGAACTACAAATAACATACGGATGGGAAGAGCACTTGAACAAAATTAACACAGCGAAAGTATTCGAAAGGGTCGCGAAGGGTCTTGTGGCTCGAATACATCGTAGCAAGCTGACCATAGCCATACTCGTACACGACGTTATTTTTAGTGTAATGAAAAACTAAAACACTACGGACACAATGATTTAATTAAAAGATAGCATTTTGTGGAACATAAGAGGTACTTTAGTTATGAGCGCTGAATGCGCAGCTCACGAATATTAGTCCATACTAATATGTAAGTACCATATCTGTCTGTCTGTTATATTATGTATAGATTTCTATTGAACTTGTCACACTGGTCCTTTGTTTCCTTTTCCATACATATCCGACTTCATACTCGAAAATCGATTAAAACGCGAGCGAACCGCACGGATTCGCACGGGTGCATTTTGCTAATGAAAAACTGCCCATATATTTTTCTTTGCTTCCAACTTTTATTTAATTTTATCTTTTTTTAACTACCAATATTTCTTTCATTCAAACATTGTCCTGATATTTACGAACACAACAAAAAAACAGCCAAATTTTAGAGCCATTTATGAGTTTTACGAGATCAACGCACGACAATTTGCCAAAAAGAATGTTCATATCGAAGTTTAAAACTACTGAAAGCAATTCTAAAGCTATAAGAACTCAATTCTGAATAAACCACTAGATATAGGAAAAATTAAAAACGTTGTAAAAAATGTATAAGTATTTTCCCAGTAAACTGAGTATTTGTGGCAATGTCTGTTTCTTTATTACGAACGAAGATAATGGGAAACAACGGCAAAGTCTACGCCCAGCGGGACGCCTAGGGACCTCCGTTATGGGAATATATGAGGGTACTTTCAAATGTTTGTTATGGGCATGGATAGGACATGTCAGGCTTTATAAAATAAATGGCAAGTTGGTACTAGGTACTTACTTTATTCTTTTAGAATCTTCAAGCCATACGGCTTTTCAGAATATTGATAATGTTGATCAGAGTGATGTTATCATCACGTCTACTTTCCCCGATAGGCTTGTAAAAGGTACAGGTACGGGGCTTTAGCAATTATTTAATTGATAATAATTTATTATTTACTCAAATAACAATGTTAACATTAAATAGTAATATCTTTAAGCGCACTTGACTAAGCGATGTCCGAATAGCCACTACTTAACGAATAAATTCAAAAATGAAATAGAATTTGTATGAAATTATCTGTCAATTAAGTTAACGGGAACTCAATCGTAGGTGGTGAAACAGGCCTTAACCAAACAGGTATAGGTGTTGCACCCAGCACCCTTACTAAGTTATAAAATAACTTGTATTAAGAGCAGTGGTACAAGCCCATAAATGTTTCAATTTCACAAAAGAATTGCAGGCAGAACAAGTGTTTTAAAAAAAATAGGAGCTTTTTATCCAGCCAGTAACTTGTAAGTAAAAGTTTGTTACTTATTTCTTGACGGACGAGTTCAATCGGTAATAGGACTGTATTAAGAACAAAGAGTTGTCTGACAGAAAGTACTTTGCAATGTTTTTATAAATTTCTGTTGGGACAAGAAAATAGCAGACTATCGGATTAACCGCGCACAATTACAGACTTTAAACTGCTACAGACAAATAAATAGTCCAGGTACTGTTTATGTGTATGGAAACATGAAGTATACAAATTCTGTAAGTACACAAATGTCTTATAAATCTTTATTTATTTTAGGAGGCCATTTGATGTGTAGCTTTATATTCAAGAGGGGCATACGCGTAGGTACTAAAACTCCTTCTAAAATATTAAGGGGACTGCTCGTATTGAATTTTATACTTTCAGAGCAATAACATGTCTGACTTTATGTTGGTTGAGAAAAATACGAAATGCGAACTCATTTAAATGAAAGCAATTGATAATTCTGTGTATCGATATGCTGCAGATATTTATAAGCCAAGACATAATTATTGACATAGATATTGGATACGTGAAATTCTCTGAAGTGAACGTGCAATAAATTAATAAATGTCGTTTGACTGCAAAATACATTTATCAACTCTTGTCTTCTAGTTCTAGCCCAAATTCGTGGTATCAGAAATCATTTAAAGAGTCTTATTTTCAATAGATACAAGTGTGTGAGAGATACGTGTAGGAAACATAACAAAAATTTGATAAAATCGGGGTCGACGCCATTCGGCAGGATTCCATTCAAATCTACAACCCTTTTTTGATTTCTATTTCAAGTAAAGTGACGAAGTGTGAGACCCGTCCGAGCCTCCGATATATCCTTATATACCAATTTGCATGTGCCGGAAGATATCACGAAAATTGACGGCCACGGGAATATATGGCAGAATATGTATTGGTATATTTCCTGCCCAATTTGCGTAAAACAATTGGTTTGCACTGAGTTCAGCGAAAACGTTTACATTTCACGTGCCGAACAGATTTCACCTCTGCCGTTTTAATTTAAAAAAAAATGAAAAACAAAGCATTTAATTGTGTTTATTAACTAAATTTAACTTTCTGCACTTGGAATGAATTGTATTTAATTTTTAACTGTTAATAATTATTGTACAGTCATCAATGTAATAAGATCTTTGAATGTCTATTTAAAATATGTACAAATATAATAATATATCTTACGAGAAAACGAGAGTTGTGAGGATGGATGGATTGATGGATGGATGTTTGTTACGTACTCTTTCACGCAAAAATCACAAAACGTATTTGAATGTTCGTCAGACAGATATTAAGTTTTTATCTCGTTAGTACGATCCCATAAAGGGCAATTACCGAACTTTCCGCGGGCGAAACCGAGGGCTTAAGCTAGTATCAAATAAACTTTACGGAGGACAAAAGTAATTATAATTAGTAAATTATTTTTTTTCTTCCAAAAAGTGTAACATACTTTCTTTTATGGTATTAAATTATTTTCTAAACAAATCCTACTCACAATCTTATTTAATTTTGTAAATGTGAAAATAAGTTTGTTTATTTGTTACCTTTTTACGCCTAAACCACTGAACCGACCAATCTGAAATTTTGCATATACGTTGTCAGGTATACAGAAACGGACATATACCTTTCATTCCGAAAAAAAGTACTGCTCCCGAGGAAAAGAACAATAATCTTCTTATGATAATAGATGGCGTCACGTGTCTTTCGAATCATGGTTGAATTATATTATTACAAGCAGAGTACAACCCGAATTGATTGTCAAATTCTAAACTAACGCGAGCGAAGCCGCGGGCTAAAACTAGTTTAAATATAAGAAAGAGTGAATCTTTATTACCTAAAAAAGCAGTGAATGGGATATAAAATATTCAATACACCAAGTATTGGATACAATAGACGTATTGTATAGTACAAAATACAAGAAAAGAGAATTATTCCCACACATGTCCTGCTTACATGTCTGAACGATTTTATTTAGGTACTCCTTACAGATTGTGTGTAGAAGATTTATATTACACGAGAAGAAAAGGTACTTAAGGACACCCGAGTTAAGGGTTCGCCCACGTTATCACACGCGCGGGCGATTATGACCTCGCGAAGTGCTGATGAATAGTAGGCAAATCTAACAAAATAAAAATTAAATAATAACAGCTTTTGGCTAAATAATAACTGCCGCGGTTTCAATCTTTAGGTTAAATCGCGCTTTTCTATGTTGATCCGTGAATGGGTGACTACCCATTACATAAAGAAATTCGTCCGTGAATCGCAAAGCACATGAAGCCGTTGGTCCCGGCTGTCATTAGTAGATCTTTGGCAGTCAAGACAGGTAGTCAGTGGCCCGACAGTCTGAAAACCAGTCTTACCAAGGGTATTACCCAGTACTGATTGGGTTGTGTAAGTCAATTAGGCAGTCGCTCCATGTAAAGTACTGATATTCAGTTGCATTCAGTTAGACTGAAAACCAACCCCAACATAATCTGGAAAAGGACTGGCAGACGAGCATAGGTACAATTTAGTCGCATGTGACAGAAAATGGAATAAAAACTCGTGGCGTAACTAAAACCGCCTTATCGATATGTCGCCTAAATTAAATCAACAAAAGTGTCAAGAATCATCATCTGCCTAGACTTTTCCCAACTATATTGGGGTCGGCTTCCAGTCTAACCGGATGCAGCTGAATACCAGTATTTTACATGGAGCGACTGCCTATCTTACCTCCACAACCCAGTTAGTACTGGGCAAAAGCGTCAAGAATATTACGTTAAAAATATTCTCGGTCGACAAAGCCAGAAGATCGTAGCATAAACTATTCACAAAACAAGACTATTGTTATGAAAAACAAAAGCATGGCGTTGGCCGTGAACGGTGAGTGAGAGGCACGGGAAGCACTCACTCAGGTCATTTCCTATCAATCTCCGCCGCTCAAATGTTAGTGCCACGATCATTTCATCAGAAAACGAGCCGAATTAACGGTGATTCTGTTAATACAAATCAATTTATGCAAATGTATCACCTTGAGCTCTATGATAAATGAGCGACTTGTCTCACGAAATACCTCTCACTTTGTAATGATTGTCGTTCTTCATTATACACGGCGTGACATAGGGAAATGGCGAGGGATAAGATGTATAATAAATACTTAATACATTTATCCGGGTAAGGGATTACATCAAGATGATCAGCAGAAACATGTGCTGTTGTGCTGTTGTAATAACTACTCATGATTTGTGATAACCTATCTTCAAAACAAGCACCGTGGCAATGATTATGGATAAAGACTAATTGTTGGGGCCAAATACCAATATTTTGTAACGCAGCTGAAAGGCTGATAGAGAAACTAAGCTAAGATCTCGACCTAACTTCAGGCTTTCTCAACCTACCTAAAAACATATAAAAAATGGACTTATTCGCTATCCTAGCACGCAATTATCATTGAAGTCGATTTACAATGACGGTCTCGTTTTTATACTTTTCCGGCCATATTGTCGATTCATATTATAATACACTTACCCAGTTTCCCTACTCTGAATTGGCCACTACACCACGTTAGGGGTTGTAAGTGGGGAGCTTAAGAATTATATCGAGTGGCTGTGGAGTATTCGCTGATATTTCTTCAACCCTCCCACTCAAATACTTGACATTATTCTTAAAAGATTTTTATCGGGTTTAAAACAGATGTCCTTATGATTATATATCTATTTCAAAAAAACATTGCCGTGAAAGAACAAACTAAATTTTACAAAACTTTCTCCGACAGTTAGATTTATCATATCATCACTTTTCAACTTTAAAGTTAAATTATTATTAAATTAAATACTCCAGGTACATTATTTTATTTTCTCATTGTGTGCTCTCTTCAATTTCGTAATACATTTTCGTTGGACCTCTAATTTTATAAATTCCTGACTAAAATATTTTTAATTACGAATGTTTTACATTCAGATACTACCTCTTCACATTTATAATAGAACGAGGTCGCTCTAATGAATAAAGGAAAAAGACAAGCGAATTAATTGTGTCCCTTGGCGCTTTTTCATGACCTAAATTACTAGCTATTGAAATTGTAAACGTAAAAGCTAGATTAATGCTGCAATAAATTATTGATGAAAAAATCTACAATCTGTGTCTATAGTTGGTTAACCATAATGTCGAATGTCGGATTTATTGCGGGCGTGTAGTTAACACGGACGTGGACCCTTGTCACAAGTTAGTAACAATAATGTTAAGTTTGCAGCAATTTCGCAACTATGTTGTATCACGTATTAACTATTAATTGATACGAGTGATCGCACTGAGAAAGTGCGAGAGAGAGAGCTGACCTTACGTCGCGCGTCGGGGTGCGACGATTCTACAAAATTATCAAGCATTTGATCAAACAAACATTTTGCCCCTAAAAATATTACTGACAGCTCTTCGCGATAAATGGTAACACAAATATTTGGAATGGAGATTTATATCCAAAATGTAGGCGAAAAACGCCCGTATTTATTAGCCTCTGCAAACTATAGACGAGTAAACGTGGCACTCAACATAATTGTGTTAATAAAACTGGTTTCCCTATAAAAGTATGCTAGGCAAAAATATATAATCCATATCAGCATAAATGTACCCACGCATAGTCTTTATGATCACCAAACATACGACTAATATCGCTTTCGTTCTGTTCACATTCAATCCTATAAGCATGAATATCAAAAAACGCAAACAATGTTTAAAAACTAAAAGGCATAACATACATTTCTAAAGTCATGTCATGAAATGGCCTCCTCCGCGTTCTAGTTATAAAATATGAAAAGCATTTAAAAATGTAGGTACATTTCAGGGGATGCAGTAAAAACGTCGGCCCTTACGAGTTGGAGCAGTGGAGCACCGCGAGTGAAGCTCAATGTCAAGTTGCTTTCAAAACGATGCTTTTATTCGTTAAGCTTCGTTATTTTTACCTGACTATGGCGAAGCCCAAAAGGAAGGGTATGTGTTTGACCTGTATGTATCTATTGTTCGTTTCTTTGTTCCCTCTTAACTCCTAAACGGATGAACCGATTTCGAAAAATTAATCAACTTGGTGGCGAGTGACACTGGTTACATTATAATTTATATATATTATAACAAATATGGCGGATTTTGGGAGACATATTGTGAGGTTTGATTTTTTTCTCTTTCAACCCCATAGATTGTCTCGAAATGAAGGGTTTTAAACGATGATTACAAAAATATACCTTTACATAGGTATATTTTTGTTAAAAAACTTTTAATATGTAGAAAAGTAATTCGAAAGGGAAAACCTTTTAAAAAGTGAAAAAATGTATAGGTAGTAAAATGTTAAACTGTCCGCGAAATCTTTCAGATTAAAAAAAAGTTACTAAAAAAAACTAAAATCCCGACTGCGGTACAAAAACTGAAAAGCGGAAAACAAGAGCATTTAAATTAAATAAATTTGGAAGCAGGCGGGACGCATTCCATTTTTATAATTTTGTGTTCATATGGGTATCGCCTGCTTCCTACTAATGTGCCTGTTTTCAGCTTTTGTACCGCAGTCGTATTTTTAGTTTTATTTTTAATGAAATGTAAAAAAAACGTAGGCCTAGATAATGAGTTGGAGTGCAGACTCAACCTTCAGTCGCCCTTTTGAAAGCGAACAATTCTCAGCCATATTTCTTAATTAAACACTGATTTGAGTTATGATGTAGATGCCTTTGTTTTGTTCCGTGGACCCTCTAAGGAATACCTTTAATTCAGAAAATGTGAAACGTTCCGCCTATCTTGAAAGCAGTTTCATGTTATGTTTCTAATAAAATTTAGATATATATTGTTTTAGATCTGGTACAAAAGGGCATGATAAAAGATAAGGCCTTTGAGGATATACAGGGAACAAGGGAGCATCGGAGGCGTGATGGTCCGTGTAATTAGGCCGTGACTCGGCCGACCTTTCGGCCATCTGCGCGGCGGGCCCTTATTTTACCTTTATTTCAACTTTCAATCTCTTTTCATCACTTACCCTTTGCTTCAGCAAACCCTATGACTTCCAAATTGAATGGGTTATATTTCAGCAGTATTTAAATAAGAACGGATAGCCTTTAAGTCTCGTAGCAACTTTGTTTCTTCAGCTAAGTGCGAACTATAAAAAAGCACTTTAACTCATCTGTACTATTTATAAGTCGGAAGGGTTCGATAAGTCTATTTGTAGACTTTTTAAGAGTATTTTGTAGTGGAATGAAGCTGTTGAAGTTAACTCCTAATATACCATACTTACATCTATACTAACTAATATTAGAAAGCTGAAGAGTTTGTTTGTTTGGTTGAACGCGCTAATCTCAGAAACTCCTGGTCCGAATTGAAAAAATATTTCAGTGTTGGTTAGCCCATTTATCGAGGAAGGCTACAGGCTATATAACATCACGCTACGACCAATAGGAGCGGAGCATTTATGAAAAATTCAAACGCAAGCGAACTTGCGCGGGTCAGCTAGTATAATATAATATGAAGGTCGAAGGGTGTTGAAAGTAGATAAAGTGCGCCTCATATCATGCATTGTTTCAATAGTTTTATAACTGCACGCGACTTGACCAACTTGACCTTTCGTGTTTGCTGTTCGGTTAAATAATTATGGATTGAAGCTTTTATAGTGAATACTTATTAACGTATGTGGTTGTGGCAAGACTCGTAGTGTGGCTTCGATGTCACTTGTGTAAGATTAGAGAATGCACCGTGAATGATACACTAGCAGTAACATTCTAGCCTATCTGACCGTTTGGTAAATCATACGCGTTACTTCTTCTAGAACACTGAAATTTGATTTGCAGAGATGAATATAAAAACATGACAAAGAATCATAATAAAATGAAAAAGTTGCATAAAAGTAACTTTTCTTATACCAAAAGATATAAAATTTCCCAGCTGACTTGAAAAGTCACGCGAACGAAGTCGCAGGCCTAAGCCAGTAGTCAAATAAAAAGCTTAACGTTTCAATATTGAGAGACTGGATTACGGAATATAAAATATATTTTGATGAAAGTTGAAATTGGAAAATATAATAAACTGGAGGGGAGGGGGGGTAATCATTGCACTTTTATGGCATTCATGTGCCACCGGGCTGATTTACTAGTCATTCATGATCAGGCGAAGCTGCACGTCTCAGTTGAGAGCGGGGTTAACGTATACATAAAACGAAGCTGGTTTTATGCAAGGTATATTTTGAGAGGGGGCTGTGAGATTTGGTTCTAAGCTTTTACCGTTATACCTAGCTACAGGAAATATATAGGGTCTAACTATTCATACACGAAATATTTTCAGGGAATCATCTGACGGCTATAACAAAGCTATTTCAAGAGATTTTTTTTAACTGAGTATATTTTATTTATAAAAAATAAATAATTTAAAATTACTTGACCCACAAAATAAATACTAGCTCCTTATTTTTAAGCATCCATTACGGTAGTTAACTACGTCGTATTTACCTACTGTCATTGTTAGAATATGGGAGTAAAGGTTTTATGCAAAAAGTCTCTAAAAATTTTAGAAAAATAATAATTTTGTAACAAAAAAAACACTCAGATATTTTTTTTTTTTTTGGATGCTATGGCGACTTTACGACATATAGAAGCTACTCTTAAAATATTTCGTGTATGAAAAGATAGACCTTATATATAGAACTTAATAGTACAAGGAGACAGTCATTAACTTTTTGGCTGATTGCTAATTACGTTTGTCTGATATTGGAAACAAGTTACTGTCACTTGGCATTTTATTTTGATTTTCGTTTGCACGAATTAATGTCGGAATACCAAAAAATCCACGATCATGTTAATAAAACAAAATGAAACTTGAATTTCCGAAAAAAAATTAATAACAAAGTAGATCGAGTTGACACTTTTTACTGCCCGTCACAAAAGCCAGCCTGTATGAAGATAGGAAGTTACTTAGTACCTACTCCACTTATATCACTGATGTCCAAGTATCTTTTTCCTCAAAAACCTCAAGATTAAATTAAAACGTAGAAAGCAACTTTAGACATTCATTGTACAACTTTACATCAAAATTTCTTCAGCAGGTCCAAAAGTTGAAATTGGATAAGTACATTCATATATGAAATTTACGAGTCTCTCTGTACAGTTACGGTTGTTGTTGGAATAACCGACATCGGATACATTTTTCACGTGAAATATGTAAATAGGAACAAGTTGTAGTTATCAATGTCTTGATAAAATGTCGGAATTTCAATGTTCAAAGTGTGTACGTATTATGCAACATTAGTTTTAGTATATGTGAAACCTGAAACACGTGTCTAGTATTTTTATGTAAAGAATCTATGTACAAAATTTCAAAACTGTATCATGAAAAATCACAAAGTTATAAGCTTGTTCTGTGACTTGGTTGTCCGCACAAAAAGGTGATCACCACGCGGCACCGCCGCGCGCGCGCCTCCAGCATCGTCTTGAGCTCATTGTTAATAATAATTTGGCAGTAGGTATCTAAATGATTGCGATAGGTACTTAGTATCGCTCGGTGTCCAACTTGTAACCATTTTTAAATATTTTTGGGACTCAATTCAGTTACTTATTCTGAACAAACTATAATCAGGTTTCGCATATACTAAAATACAGATAAATAGCCGGTTTAAGAATTCTTATCGAATAAAAAAATGTATTCCTTAAGAAAAACATTTAAAAACATTTTCTGAATAGTTGCTGGTTATTTATAAGAAAAATTGTTCTATAGACATAATTGTAATGCAAAACTATACAGAACTTTGTTCGAGAAATCGATCCAAGGGAATGTGATTTTCGCTGTAGTTCTACAAAGGCGCTTAAGATCTCAAAAAAAAAAAAATTAAATAAAAACTTAGTTTCATCTCTATACTATTTTACTCTCCTAATACATTACAACAAGCTATTAAACATTTCCTCTCAAATGAGTTATTTATAATAGTGTACGGACAAAATAGACGTAGGTAGGTGTCCACTTCCATTGTTTTTAGAAATTTTGAGTTTAATCGGGTCCATAATTTTGGTCCTGCTGCTGTTATGCACGAAGATCGGATGAATTAGTTAAATTAAATGTAAATTAATAAATTTCAGAAATGCGCTTAGTATGTATTGACCCTGAGCCATCCTTTTCAAATGTAAATAAATACAAAAACGTGTTTGTTCAGATCTTACTCAAAGGAAATCGCGACAATATATCATTCATTTGAAATAGTCTCGGTAAAGTAAGCCGCATGGAAACTCAAATCCCTAGATTGACAAACAAAGAACATCATTCAGACGCTGCTAGTAATTCGTCCATAAAAAATACGCGTGTCGTCGACAGGTCGGCTTCAATGCGTGTAGGAGACGAACGCGACCGTCTCCGTCCTAATATGGTGATTTGTATGCAAGTCTGATTGTTTTCCTAGACCTCCGTATAAGCCGCCCCGACTCTACTGCTCCCATTGCGTACAAGAAACAATATAACTTACTGCCTCACTGAAACTACTAATTTGATTTCAAACTGTGAAGAACCTAGTCCTGTAAACGGCATACATTTTCATTATTTCCTCGACACTACTTTTTCCGCCCCGCCGAACTTTTATCTCAAGATTAAGAAATAACTTATAGCCGTTCCGCGTGCGTGACGCTAACATTATTTATGGTTAATTCTGGATTCGCGAAAAACAACTTTCTTTTGTTATTATACCAACACACAATAAAAGTAGGGATTTTCAATGTCAACTTACATAACGACCGTATATTTCTGACGCCATATTCTCGGATACTATTTTAGGAACTTTCTATCTATCTATATTTATTTATGTTGTATTTTTTATTTAGCTACCTACTTACACATTCAATGCTTATCTTTCAGCGGCATTGTACCTGCTTTTAGTGTTTTACCTTAGTGTGAACCCCGGCTTGCTAATATTTTAGTAGAAATACTTAATACTTTACACGTGGCAAAGTGGCTGTCTACATTAAATAAAATACCTTATGCTCACGCTACTAAGATGTACCTAACTTAGTATATGTTTGTATGCTGACATTCGAAGCAGAGGGCCACTATCTTTAACAAAGCTAAATATTCCACTAAGGTATCCTCTAGCTTAAACATCCTTTGGCAACTTTAGTGCCTCCTGGCTTTCGAGAGCTACTTCTGAAGATTGCCCTACGTTCAGACTGAGCAAGCCTCTCTTCGTACTCCATTACCTGATTACCTCTTTGACCTACCCTTTGCAGGCGAAGCCGAAGCTTACCAGAAGACACCTAAAAAGGCAAACTAAAGTTTCCAAATTCAAAGGTTTGATACTAAAATTGCAAGATATTATACTATCCAATGTTATGTTATGATATGAATTATGTTTTAAATTTAATTTAGTTTTTGGACATGGTCAATACATTATGAACATTAATATTCAATGTGTGCAAAATTGATATTTATTCATGAATTTCGGTTTCCCACTAGCGAGCATAAGGTAAATATTTATACTGATATTCAGGTTTGCCTGACCGATGATGTTCTAAAACGGTACGCTAGCTCATTTAATGTATGTTTACTAATATTGTTTGTTTTCGTGATTGTGATGATTCTGGTACAGGGAATATTCTAGTCACGGGGAAATTGAAGCTCAAAGTTCTACAGTTTTTTGACTACATACGTCACAATGGGTACCTAGCGTAAAGAGCCATTTCCCACTCCAAAAAAATTGAATCAAATATTTTTGTCAACAAACTTACCTCGATATAGTTAGGTAAGAGTCCAAAGTCATGTGCTGAATTCATGGTAACAGTTCGTGCAGTGTGTGCGTAGTTGTTATTACCTATTAATGAACATAACTAGGTAATTAGTATTAACATTGGCACCACGTAAGGTGATACTGGGCTATCATGAGGCGCATCCTTGGCAGTCAAACCTCACTGTAACCTGGCTGAATAGCTGATGTTTTACTCTGGTATGAATATTATTGTACCTAAGTATCATACATGGTGTAAAAAAACCCTTCACGAAGCCGTCAACCAAGCATTCTGTACATCAAACTAAGTAACCCTACGCAAAAATTATTGCTGCGAAACGACCTTTTTTTTGGGGTGAAAAGTCACGTTTTACGGTAAAACTCAATCTAACGCACTCAAAACATTGTGCTGATGGTTTCTTTGAATAGTAAACAGGTCGTTGAGTAATTAAAGTCAATTTATAACCTTAAAAACTAGTATTTTATAACAAACTTGTGAAAATATTCGAACTTTGACTTTAAATATATCCGTAACTAGAAGATTTCCAGGTATGGTCTAGAACTCTAGAATAAAAAAAAATATCACAAATGACGGGGAGAACAAGTTCCTTTTGGTTTCGGTAAGGGTCTTATCACACCAATTATACATATTTTTCGTCATTATATTTCGACAGTGTTGGTGCGCTTTTATAAGAAACAGCAGTGTTTTAAAAAACCGAACTTCAACACTGGTGTGTCTATCATATGCTGAATAACGTTAGTTTGCGCGACGCCCTTTGGACCTTGTATAAAATATGACTTGATAGCAAACCGCTCCGGCTTCGCCCGAGTAGCAGAATACAGCTCCCAGTCAGCGAGATTTTACCCCACATCTCCAACAATAATCACTATATTCCAGCCAATTTACACAACACCTCATGAATCCGTCCATTGGAAAACTTATGAAAATCCGCTTGGTCGTTTTTGAGTTTACCGCGTTCAGACGTCTGTCTGACGCGGCAAGGGGACTTTGTTTTATAATATGTAATAAGATATGCCAATTTTCGAGAAAGTCCTTTTTCTAACAGCGGTTATTTTTTGCAGAAATAATAATGAAACACAAAGCTGTAATTTGACTGAAACTGTGTTCAATGTATGTAGGCGTACCACTTAAGTCCTCGAAAACATACTGTTGATTTAGTGTTTCTAATACTCTCCCGTACGTTGCTTATAATTCATTGCTGGCAATAAACGTCACTGATGCCCATTGGGTTCCCCATAAACTGGCTCAATGGCTGTACAGCTCTTGAAGGGATTATGCTATAATCAGAAAGGTGGTCCCAGACAAGTGACAACCGCTTCCAAAGAGTTTCGTATTTCTACAACGACTTCTGACTGGGTAGAGCTTAACAATAGCATAAATCAAAACATACATTTTGACCTTTTCAAAAAATTTATACATTTTTGACTTTCCATTATCGTTATGGCTGTAAGAACGGTGCTGCGGTCGTCTTAGGTGCGGTCCGGTCAAACCGGCAGGACAGCGGATTGCAAACACCGTGCTGGCAGTGGCGAAGCGTCAAGGGGAAGCCGAAGAAAAAATTGAGATTTGCAATTTTAGACCTCATTTTCGTTATCAGTGACCCCAAAAACCATGGAAAAGACACCCATGAGAGCCATCTTGAATTTTCTGTTTGACCACACTTTAGTTATCAGCGACCCGAAAAACCATGGAAATGTTACACAGGACGAAAAAACCGGAAATTTTCATCGACACCATCTTTATTTTTTTTTTGTGACATTTATGTAAAGAATTAAATGCAGAGGACTTTAAAACAAAATAAAGCCGGTCTACCTCGACGGCAATTTCCTGCAACAGGAGTGACGATCTCTGCCCATCTCTACGAGCAATTCACAATTTAAATATTTCAACAAAATAAAATGTCTTAGATACCAAATACGTAATCAATAATTACTCATTCTATCTCGTTTTTCCCCACATATTTTCTATTTCTGCTTTTGTCGTAATTTGATTATAATCCGCTTGGTTTTATAGGTCAAACAAAACTAGGATTTAAAGAAACAATTGTAAATTGTTTGGCATTTTTCAAAGAACTTTGATGAAAATAAAAAATACCGTTCAAATTCCGACTACTTTCAATGTTCAATGTCAAGTTAGTCAATAGCGCTACCCGTTGCAAGGACCACTACAGTTTATCAGCAACCGGTTTATTTTTTTACCGGTAAACAAACAAAGAAAAACGTTTTGTGAAAAATTACGCCAAAAAAACCAAAAGCACTCAGAAGAAACAGGATATGTGTGTGTTACGATTGAATTATTTACGCAAGGCTGATAAGTACCTGTATCTCATCGAGAGATCTAAATCGATAGAAAGAACGTTCTTTCTATCGATAGCTTCCAAGTTGGAATTTTGAGGTACAATAAATTATACTCTATATTTCTTCCCAGTTTTTTTCGCTCTACAGTCTTTTCGGTGTCTCTTTCTAAAACTAGATTGTGTCTCTTTAGGGGTCAAATATTTGTCGGATATGATCTGGATTTATTCTGTAAGGCTCGTACATCATGTGGGCAGACGATGGGTTTCGTGCTATGAAAACACACTGGGCGCGACACACAGTTTCTAGCAAACTAACCAATTACTTGAGATTACAACTTAACACAATAACACAGGGCACAATGAATCCGATACAGTTCCAAGACGCCTCTACTCCGCCGCAATCAGACATTGACTGTCGCTCTAGCCTCGAGCTAAACATCAGGGCTCTGTAGAAACACGCTGTGGTGTGGGTAGACTGGTAAGTAGGTCGCGTCATGTCACCAGTGCCCACTGGCGCGTTTGCCGATTCATTTTATGTCCGTACTAACAACCGGATCCGACATATTTATAAAATCATTTTATAAAAACAATAATCACTTTTCACAGCCTGTTTAACCACACAAACGTTTGTCACATAAAGTTTCTTGTGGCTCTTATTAGGAATCAATTAGGTAATGCGTTGGTTACCTACGTGGCTAGTGCTCTTTCATTTTGACACGAGGGATTAACAAATAGGCTGGTAATTGCTTTCAAAGCGACTTTTACATCAGCCAACTTACATGTGAAGAGGGGAAAACACAGAACTGAAATAAATGTCCCAAGTTTGACTTATCGATCCATTTTTTATTGACAAGCAGCGCCATTTTCAACTGCACATTTAAAGTGGTCAAACTGTAGCAGGATTGACAGACGAAACTTATGTTAATCTCTTATATTTCTTACTTGGATTTTAGACATCAACGATAAAGACGAAGGAATGATGGATGTATCCATATCAGAAATATTTAGAATCTTACGGCCTAGGTAATAAGATTCTAAATATGGTTTTTATAGGCAGATTGTAGCTACACATACAATATCTAACATGCCGACTAAACATTAACAAGCTAAAGTACTCAATGATGTCAATAATTTACGAGATTATTCAATATTCAGTATGTGAGATTGCTATTAGCTGGTAATGTGATAGGTATGGTGGATAATAAAATTTTGTTGTTCAAATGTTTAGATTTAGTCGAAACCGCATTATTTCCGCCATCTGCAAATACAGGGACAGATAGGTGGTAAATGGAAAATGTGAGCACGCCGCTTATTATTTATTAGTACTTCCATAATTTATGAAGATAGCGTTAATCATCTGTCTAGTATATTTTCAGATATGTTAGTATCGGTTTTCAGTCTAACCGGATGTGACGTTTACAAACTGCCTTATAGAATTCATCATATTGGAGGTGTAAAGTCTTTCATTTCCTGTATGTTTATTTAACTTGGAGCATGTTCTGCCTGTTGTTCATATACATTGAACTAGGACCAAGCAAATAAAATAACCGGCCAAGTGCAAATTGGACTCGCACACAAAGGGTTCTATAGCACCTAACAATATTTTTACTTTAATACCATTTTTTTTTCGGATGGTAAAAACAATATAATGTCAATATTACCTTTACTTTTACATACTAGTATGTCAATAAAATAATATTAATAGAGAAGTATGGAAGAAAAAATGCATGCAGCGCCTGCTCCAAATAAATTGGGATAAGGACAGGAGAATAATGCTTTTGATGATGATTCATATGTCAATGTTAAACAGTAAAACTACATTCGTTTTCCATAATATGCCTACACTGTCAAACAGATGTTTTTTTTTTTAAATTACCGATGAAATATTTTTGTGTGGAGGGCGTTCAGAATGATGTAAGTACTGAATACGTGGTAACCGTTTTAGCGTCGGTGTTCCTTCCACCTCGTATAATGAACCAATTCCTGAAACACAGGACCCCCCTTTCTATTAGGGGAAATGGACTATTACATAACCCACCACGCCGCGCCGGCCTAGTGCGGGTTGGTATACATGTCTTCAAATTTAGCTCCACTCGCTTCTCGTTAATCGCCGGCTGTGGGAGATGTGCACAAGGGTACGTATTACGTCCTTGACTATTCGAGTTCGTAATCCAACACTAGCAATTTAATTGTCTGTCAGTAATTCTAACTTGCCTAGTCATGTCCATTGTGTATTCCATTCTAATACAAATGGCGTTAGTATACATCATTATATACATGATTTGATAATTCTGATTAAACGTCAAGTTTTAGTCCATCTAAGTAAATTCCGAGTTCGCCGTGAGCGAAATCGCGTGTTAAAACTAGTTAAAATAAAAAAAATGAATGCTGGTTCGAAAGAGGCGACCATTGAAAGGGCTTACTTCTGAAATACATAGTATTTTCAAAAAAAAAAAAAGCGCTGTGGGGGATTTAATTTTAAAAGCCTCGTATTTATAAAGCTTATTGCAGAGATAAATAAAAGTCTGCACACGCAGCTCGATTTGTAGTAAAATAGTGTAAAAATTTAAATGTAACAGTCTTAAAAACAAGCTGTTATTCAAGTAAATTGAATCTCGTTCCTACTATTTGATCGCCATCATTATATTTTATTAGAGTTACTTACACCACACTTGACTAAAAATATAAACTTTTTTTTCACGTAAAGAAAAGGATAATAACCAATTTGTTTAAATAACACCCTTTGATTCGAGGGCGAAAAGCGGACTCGTCATGTTTCCTTACCGTTAGTTTTATTCGTAAAGGCGACATCAATTATGAGTTTCATGTGCAGCAGCCTTATGAAACATATTGGTAACTATTTTCCGACCGACGCTTCAGCTTCAGCCACCTTCGGCCTAAAAAGCCTTTTGGCCTAACCTTCGGCTTCACCAAAATGGGCCGAAGTTTTGGCCGAAGCCGAAGTGCCGAAATTGTACGAACCGTTACGAATACACGAAAGCTTAAGAGGCGACGCGCGAGGGTCAGGGGTAACGCATTCGAATTGTTCTTATTATTGACAAATTGCTTGGATTTTTTTTTTCATTTCGTCAAGTTGTTTAAATAAAGTCAACTTACAATTATAATTTAAAATAATAAAAAATCATTATGTTATTATCATCGGCTTGGGCGGCTGCGGCTCCGGCCACAAATTGACCTTCGGTCGGACACTATTGATAACTCATAAACTTTTTTTAGGGTTCCAAACCTCAGTCGGAAAAAACGGAACCCACACTTTGTTATCCGTCTGCCTGTCTGTCTGTCCGTGTCCCCTTTTCTCAGGAACGCGTGGAGGTATCAAGGTGAAATTAATATCGAATACTCAGATAGCCGATGGCGTTCCGAAGTGACTGCCTACCCTCATGGGATGAAATGCGTAAGTATACGCATGTTTGAATACAAAAGTTTGTGACGCATTTGTTCACTTGGGAACACCTGTCTTGTTCATATCTGCAAGCTACGTATCTATTAGTCATGACGTAGTGTCTAATATAATTATAGACATGTTCAAGGCGAAAGCAAAATTATTATGCATAATAATTATGCTTTCCTTTTCAACATGTCTTTGAACCGCCCTTTCTCTCGCATCATTTATTATGCAACTTTCCCTTGAAAATTCTGCGAAGCAAGTTCGTTTAAATTGTGAATTCTTATGAATTATATAAACGTAGGCTGTCTAATGAAGGTAATCGATTTTATGCTACCTACTACTAGTGTCCGACCGAATCTTTGGTTTCGGCCAAAAAAACCACCTTCGGCTAAAATGTACCGAACTTTTGGCCGAAGCCGAAGATCAACAACAGGAACAAGCGCCGAAATTGAATAAACTGTTGTGAATGCGCGAGAGTGCATTGGTATATGCGACACGCAGAGGGCGGAGGTCATTTCGAAGTCTTATTATTTTTGCACGGTAATTTTAAACAAACACAAACTTTTATTTCAAAGTTTAAAATACCATTATATTATGCACTTTTATCTAATCTTGAACTTAATTCCTCAGGATTATTAAACCTCTGACTTCGGATTCGGCTTTGGCCGAAGCTTGTGGAGATAGCCTTCTAATCGGCTTCGGTCAGAACTCGTCCTTCGATCGGATACTACCTACAGACCGAACATGACATTTTGGTCAAAGCATTTTTAGAAGATAAATAAGTATATTTAGTTATGTACCGTCCACACTTGGCCAATAATGTTTAAATCCCATGTAAGTAATAGGGGGCGAACCTATTGACATCAACCGGGCACAAAAGCAGACTTCGGGCTGCTACTGAGGAATTGACGGAAAAACACGTTGCCCGATCTAGCAAGCGAACTCAGGACATCATGCTCAGCAGGAACGCTTGCGACCACTAGACCAAAGACCCAACGAGGGAGTCTACAGCAGGGTTACCAGGTATCAATGATAATTGTCATTGATTATTTTAATACCTTGATAATTATCTTGATATTTATAAACATTGTTATCAATGTCACGTGTCGTCCAAGTGTATCCGAACGCGATTTTCCGCTTCCGCGCGTGTTAAAACGCGTTGAGTGTCAATAAAAAAAGAGGTTACAATCATTGTGTTTAATCAGCTAACAGGTGGCCTACCATGATATCTTAAAGCAGGGGTAATTCCAGTGTGAGAAAGAGATGGCGCTAGACGAACTGTATAGCTCTGTCTCTTTCCCACACTGGAATTACACCTGCTTTAAGACATCATGGTACCCCCCCAGAGCTTTTAGTACTAGTGCTATTAGTATTTGTGTTTAATTTTTTATAGGTATCGTTCGAAAAAACGTAAAACGTTAATCAATAGAAAATGAGAAAATCACTTTTAAAAGTTGCTTCGTGTATTTATACATACTGGCGCTTGTGACTGTACGTACATCCCCGGATCAGATCCCACAAACAGATTACCACTACAGAACTATCTACCTACAACTAGTTCATACACACCCGCAAAGTCAATGTTCTAAGCAGTTCCATTGAATTAATAATGCAATGTATCAAATGATAAAGTTATTATTACGTACTGTATTATAATTAGGAATAGAAGGGCGAATGCAGAAATATAGAATTGAGAATAGGTATTATTAGTAGGTACATACATACTAAATAAGAATGTTGTTATACATATATGTATACAACATTATTTTTAGTATATGCGAAATCTGAATATAGTTTGTTCAGAATAAGTAACTGAATCGATTACAAAAATTTTTAAACCATTTTATAATTTGTCCCAAAAATATTTAAAAAAGGATATAAGTTAAACACCGAGCGACACTAAGTACCTATCGCAATCATTTAGGTACCTACTGCCAAGTTATTATTATCAATGAGCTTAAGACGACGCTGGAGGCCGCAGAGAGAGGCGCACGGCTGCGCCGCGCGGTGACCACGTTTTTGTGCGGACAACCAGGGCACAGAACAAGCTTATAACTTTGTGATCTTTCATGATACAGTTTTGAAATTTTGTACATAGATTCTTTACATAAAATACTAGAAACGTGTTTCAGGTTTCGCATACACTAAAACTAATGTTGTATATAAATAAATAACTAATAAAAAAGTGAGACCAAATTAGAAACGAAAAACACAACCCAAAGATTACCCTTAAAATGTCTTCGTCCCACTATCTTTATATTTTTGTCGGGATAAACTAAGAGGTTATCAGTTCCTTTGAATATACAGCATAGAATTCTCATTCCTAGATTGAACCCCACAAAGGCTAGGAGAGCGACCAGAGATAAGTACCTATTACGAACCCAACAGACTTTAAAATAATTAAAGTCTGGAATTGACTTTGGAAATACGGGCAACGAAATAATTTTGCTAACAGAACTCCTGTTTCATAGTTCGTACGTATATTTTGCTGACTTAAAGTGTAATGCAGCATACTGCTCGAAAATAAATAGCAACTTTAGAGAACTTATTATGTGCACTCGGTTGTAATTAATAACATACGTTAGTAAACTGGGTCAAACGTAAATAACATAATATGTAGTGTATACTTTATGAAACAGTGTCCCAGACACCTATATAAATAAAATTCGGCTGCTTCACCACATTCTGGCTTCTGTCCAGTATAGGTGCTCATTATGAGAATTAAAACTAGTGCAACTTGAGTAACTCAATTACGAAGTTAATGTTATGTTCTAGCTACGTAGTCTAATCACCAGACCACATCCTTAAAAAGTAGCAGTCGAAAAAGTAACATTCTTAAGTTTCTCATCATCAAGTATCTAGATGTCACCGCTGGAATGTGGCCCTCTCTAAGCCAGGTCACAGCCCAATCACAAATGAACGTAAAACAAAACAGACGAGGTATGGATGAGCGGTTAAAACCAGACAAGCAATGATCGACAGGTGCGGAGAAACAAATGCCTGCAAAAACCGAAATAAATCGAAACCAACAGATATCATTTAGGGTAACGACGACGTTCTTTTTGTTTTCTATCCTAAATGAGGAGCTCGTGGCTAAATAATAACAGCCGCTCGGGTTGATCATTAGGTTAAGCAGTGCTTGCCTAGGTTGGTCTGTGGATGGGTGACCGCCCATTACATACCGAGTTTCCTCCGTGCCTCGGAAAGCACGTTAAGCCGTTGGTCCCGGCTGTCATTTGTAGATCTTTGACAGTCGTTAGGCAGTCAGTGGCCCAAAAAACCTGACAACCAGTCTTACCAAGGGATATCGTATTACCCAGTACTAACTGGGTTGTGGAGGTCAGATAGGCAGTCGCTCCATGTAAAATACTGGTATTAAGCTGCATCCGGTTAGACTGGAAGCCAATATAGTTGGGAAAAGGCTAGGCAGATGATGATCCTAAAATGTAAGCCCTGAAAGATACGCTTGACGTTTCATTGAGTGTATCTTTAAAGGAGAAGTAACTTTTGAATGTCTCTCCTTGTTTGACCCCACACCCCCACCAGTTGTTTGTCGTGATTTGCATAATCAATATGCAAAAACAAGCTATCTAAAGATTTATGACATCCTGAGCAGTGTTGCCTGCAATAAATTAGATGCTATTCATATCGAGCGCCCATTATCACGATGGATGTCTACCGGATGACATAACCCATAAAAATGCCGAGGAGAAACGACAACTGGCAAAAGACGGCACAACGAGTCGTTTAAGGATGTTGAAGTTCTTAGAGTCAGTCCCAATCATCATCATCTTTTCAGCCGAAAGACGTCCACTGCTGGACATAGGCCTCCTACAAGTGTCGCCACAATGACCGGGCCATTGCGTCTCGCATTCAGCGGATCCCTGCAACCTTTGCCAGGTCATCAGTCCACCTAGTGAGAGGGTTTGGAGTTCCAATTTCAGTATTAAAACCTATCTCAGCTTGCTCATTTGTAAAGATTCACAAAACTTGATATACCTACCTACTTGTTTCAAATATTGCTGAAAACTCAATAAGTTACAAGACAAAAACCAATATCTTACAAGAGTGATTTGAAAATGAGCCGCCTTATTACAAGTGAAGTAGAAATGTTTAAATGACACAAGTACGGCACTCCAGGTCAAAAAAGGTCCCGGGATCAAAGGCGAAGACGCCGCTCTAAACGTGACGATTAAGTAAGGAAAATTCACGAATCCCCGTTAAAAACACTCGGCGAGTAACAACTCAAGTACAAACTGCGCGATAAAAATAAAAGTTAGTACTAACTTTTATATTACATAATATTCATTTCACTTCATCGACTAAGCCGTTTCCTATTAGGAACATTCCTAATTATTTCGGGATGAGCTTCAAGACTATACCAGCGGCCAAATCCGTATTTACACGAACTGCCTTCAAGATGTCATCCGCTATATAACGCCGAAACAATATCATATACTCGTATCATCATCATCTGCCTAGCCTTTTCCCAACTATATTGGGGTCGGCTTCCAGTCTAACCGGATGCAGCTGAATACCAGTATTTTACATGGGGCGACTGCCTATCTGCCCTCCACAACCCAGTTAGTACTGGGTAATACGATACCCCTTGGTAAGAATATCATATACTCGTATATTCTATGTTTTAGTTGCTATAGATTATATTAAGGACTTGGTGAATTATATCTAGTATAAGTTTATTATTGCGAATGCGGCACTCACTGAGGACGCGGTACACCAGCTCAATATTCCTGTTAGTTAGAGAGCATTCTTGCGAACGTACATTTTTATACTCCACATCGCATTCCCGTTGAGGCCAATATAAACTGCGTGGTACTCACATCTTAATATTTCAGTACTGTTTCCAGTCTGCGGTAAAATTTCCCTGAAATGCAATACCTATTAGTATACGTCCGTGGAACCAACATCTCTAACTATCTAGTGCTGCGGTTCTGTCTCGGCCAAGGTAAACTGACCAATTAACATCCAATGGGCAGATAATTTACCCAACCGAATAACGATGCATTCTTGATCGTTAGCTCTTATTTAGCTTTGTTTTAGTTAGATCTTATACATATATTCAGTTAATTTCGAAAACTTCACTCAATTAAAATTCACTTTATTTTAAATTCAACAGTTTCCAATTTCTGAATTTATTTTAACTGGTGTGAAAATCAAAGTGTTTTGGTTATTTGTTCGATGGAAGTGAAACAGCGATCCGTCGGGTAATTGAATTAATATAGATTTATTGATACCTACACGAATTTCCCCGAAAAATAAACATATGGCACATTTACAGATATGCGATTAATTTATCATCATGGCTTGTATTGGATGTAAAACCACGTAATTAGTGCCAACTGGATTTATCTAAAAGGATGTCAAATATTCAAAGCAATGTTAATTACCTTCAAGGGTAAACGTTTAAACCGAACCCTCAAATTATATTAAAATGAGATGAGGGAATAAGGTTTATTTAGATTCTGCTTAATTGCACGAAAAAGCAAAACATCGACGTAAATTTAATTGGAATCTTGCAACGGGATTCGATTTATATAACTCAAGGAGACTTTAGAAGCAGCGCTCGGGCAAACAGTCATGAAGAGACCTAAACTAACAGCGTCTGGCGCAGCGCGCGAGGGTAACTTTCACGAGAATAAACTTTAAGAGATCCCAAGCACAGACCTCTCCTGGCCACCCGCATTAACCAATCCGCACAATTTAATTTCTTTCCTTATACATTAATGTATTGGTATAACTTTAACCTTATTCTCGGAGGTTATCGCAACCCCAAATAACAATATTATGTTATTGTATTAACCCACATGCAACACTCGGTTTCAGTTTGAATGTATTCATACGGGTGTGCAGTTTAGGATGGCGCCAACGGGAATTCAATTGACTGCCTTCTGCGGAGACGCAGCGAACTTCTTACAACAAATATTCATTACTAACTTTTGTGTGCTATGTGATTCTCAGACACGCGCGTGTTACTGTGTCCCCACTAAACGTCTAGCTCAGTTTGCGGAGTCATAAACTGTGTATATTCATGCCAGCCTCTTCAAGAGGTCGACCGACATCTACAATATTACGAGGCACCAACATCCTTACACAAAACCCTAAACCTAATCTATTTACGCACATGAGTTCTACAAATAATTTATAATTCACAAAATCTGAATAAAAAAAAGGCTGCAAATTAATGAATCCACAACGAATTGAAAACTCAAAAGTATGATTCTTTTAGAATTTTCATACGTAGGTAAATTTTCCTATGAGCACTTTCTCAATTTAGAAATTCATGTAGCGCGTAATTACTTAAAGCGAATCTGCTGTGATGCTGGATTTCCCAATTTGATTCGTTTAACTTTGATTCAGGGCTGCTTGAAAAAATCCGATTATTTAATGAAACGTCGACATCAGTTTCAGTGTGACTTGTAAGCAAACGATAAACGTGACTAAGGTAAATATTGTCTGAAGGGATTTTTAACTAATTTTGAACTCCCGAACCATCAACTTATAAGAGAACTTAATATTTATCAAGTGTAATATGGGCTGCAGTGGTCTGTGGGTGTGGTTACTAGCCGCCCAAAGCCGAACCAAGCCATCGGCTACCCTCAAATCTCTATAAGCTTGTTGTGGTTGAAGCCATTTGAGTGATACGAGTAGTTTCAAACACAAATTCTGCACGGCAATAAGCGAAACACGGTATTGTGGTTTTATAAGTGGGATTACAGCCTAAATATCAAATGGTGCTTGACAAAACGGAATGAAACAGGAAGCTCTTGAGAAATATATCAACAATGTATAAGCACATTGTGGCGACAGATAAAATATAAAAATATTTCTTTGAAATGAAACCTATTTGGGACGGTAAATGGTTCCGTGTGTTTCACAAATGTCCCAAAACTGCTGGTAATTCACTCGCTATTTATTTTTTTACGTTTATGTAAATTATCTTTAGATGATGCTGTTAAACAAAACGTTGAACTGAAAGGTAACTTTTGTACAAGAACTGTTTGTCTCTGGTGGAAATGTTAAAGTAAATAAAGTTGAGGTGCTTTACATAAAATGCAGTGTCTGGCTGGAGGACTGAAGCGCATAACGGCCACTCTGCGTCGCGTGTTATCTCACTGTTTCTCATTTCAGCGAAAACAAAAGAACAAAGAACTGTTAATTCAATAAACTATAATCCACAAAAGTGAATACCTACGCGTTTGATGTTCGTGATAAGCAACCATCGATGCGCTGCACTCACGATTACTGATCTGATATCATTCGATAACTAAAAGCATGTTTATCAGAGCAGCTACAACATTTTTACAGACTTTTTCCATATGCGTAAATAAAATCACATTTGGATATCCCCATACTCATGTCGCCGTTTGATGGATTATCTTGACTTAAGACCGAACTGTGGTTCCAAAAGCCTACGCGATATAACAATTCGAATAAAATCCTTTTCAGTTGAAAAGGGTTTTTGTTCCGTCTTTAACAAAGCTTAAAACCGTCTCTAAAATTGTACTGCTCAAAGAATATAAAAACTGAAGCGCAATGCCAATCTAATTTTCATACGAACATACGTAAAGTATTCAATGGGGTCTAGATTAACAATTCCTTTTAGTTAATTTCCACTAGTCCTGAATACGGTCGGTTTACACTGGCATTAAAAAAGAATGCACAAGTAGCGTTTAGCGTTACCGTAAAATAGAGGAAAATTATTGAAATGGGACGCAGCGCGTCTCGGATCAGCATTGAGTGACTGCAGGCTCTATGCGGGCCCAAAATTCCACTCGCAACTTTCTTCCCGTAAAGAGCACATCTGTGCTCTGAATTAAAATTCTTTGCGTATTGCAAATAAAACACGGCCCAGTCGCATTGTTTCCAAGTTTACAATCAAGTTTTATAAAATGTATATCATGCTGAATACGCACGCGGAATAAAATTATTTCAGTTGTATTACGGAGGCAAAATACGACATTAATATGTATTTATTTTCGTTCACATTTTAGTCCGCGAAAGTAACGAAATATGAAGCATTTTTCTCTTCGGTTTTTACTTTGTTGGTGTCGTTTTTCCCTAAAGAAATTCCTTAGTGACCGGGAAAATTTTAAGAGAATTTCGCGACAAAACATTATTCTCCTACTAAAATATGTTTTTACTCTTATCACATTACGATTAGGTTCGACATGCAATGTATTTCAAACTCGTGGATTGTTTTCATTTATTTCTACTAGTGTTTTATTTCCACAGATAACAATAAATAATCGTTCAATTCCTATACTCGGCAGTGATTGTTTTTTTTTTAATCTCAGCATAGATGGAAAAGACGCGCATGTTTTCAAGGCTTAAATATTTCTAAAAAAAAAATAGTGTTTATAAACAGAATACCACAAATAAACATTATTATTTAGGAAACAATTATTTTCTTTTATCATTAAATTAAAATTTCGGACGGATAGATTATTCAAAGATATTTATATTATTCAAAAATATATATTTTTTTTTTTATAAAATGCTTTTTTGCAGCATCATACCTTTGTTTCCCCTTCAACCTGCGAAGGCAAAGCGCGGGGAAAAAGCTAATTAAATCATAGTTTTATAATGATTAATGACAAAAATACTTCTCTTCCTGTTATTTTATTTATTCGGAAGTGTATTGAAAAACATCGTTTTAACTCACGATGGCGTTAATCACTACAGTTCTCCGCTCCCGTAAATTCCACCTCTGTTGCAATGACAAACTTTCCCCACTTGTATCAAAATGACCCAAAGACCGAAAGGCCTGCTACTTTATTATAAAATAGATACCCATTTATGATTATATATTTTGCTAATATGTAGAGAAGATATCTTATAATAAAATACAAATTTCCTTGGACATTAGGATAACAATGGCCGTAACGCCCACATAGCTACGACGTTGTACAAAGAGCTGTGTATCTAACAGACAATAACTGTTGCCTTTACGAGATAATATGTCGTAGATAGATCAGTGAGCAGCCGACAGGCTCGCTGCGAAGCATTAATCACGGGCTGCCAACATAGCCGGGCCGCGCTAAAATGATAGCCGCTTTATTAGACCTCTACGAATTTACTACGGCGCTACGAAACACCGTAGGCCCACGACTTTCATCAACTTTTTCAAATATTTACACGATTCTAATCTACCGCTGTTCTTCACTTTCAGAAAACGTGACTTCTAAATCATTTTGAATTCACAAAGTTTTTCGCGAAAATGTAGGAATATAATTTCTTTCAGGGTTTTGGAGCTTAATATACAGTTAAACTTAAGGCGCCAAAGAGTTTTCGCCAGGCTTCTTAAATATTATTTTTGCTCAATTTGGTATTCCGGTAATAATAAGAACTTATTAACTTTTTTCGTGTAGAAATATTAGTAATAGTAATTATCATACGATTCGAAAACAACATGAAAAAATCTAACGCGCGTAATTTAAAAACTGAGCACTGAAAAGGAGTCGTTTTTTTTTCAGAAAATATATTTTTTAATCAATGTAAAAATATATATTACATTGATTATATCCTTAATTAAAATAGGTATCCTTTCGCTGCCAGCTGCAAATTCTAATTAAGATGAAACAAAGATGAGAGCAACCAAAGCGAAGACAAATTGTTATATAACGTTAGATGATACAGAGCTGATGAGAAAACAAAACAGTAACAAATAAATGTAAGTAAACAAATGGCTTACCGCCTTAGCTGGGAAGTTTGGAGCCAACTGCCGACAATTAAAGTTTAGGATCTAGACTTGGAAAGTGTTGAGAACAAAGATAGCTAAGTCGGAGGAGGTCGGTAGCGCGGTTCGGCAGCGGCCGTCGGCGACGGTCGGCGCTACAGCGGTAGTACGCGGGACGCGCGCGCTCGGGGTAAGTGCGAGTGCGGCGAGGGTGCGAGTTCGTGTGAAGCGCGCAACCACGGCAGGTCCGCTCTCCAGGGCGGCTCTACTTGGAATCGGCGTCGCCCTCCGCCACGGTTATGTAACACGCGCGGCGTAGCGCAGCGCGGCCCGGACCCCGCTCACCCCGCTTTTAGGGAAAAGATGAATGAGTAAAGTTTCCTAACGGACGTTAGTCCATGGATCGCGCACGGTTTCAGATCGGCCCGCGGTTACATAAAGCCTCCTGGCACATGCGCGCTGGCTGCTGAGCGCCGCATCACGACCACGCGAGTAAGATCGCGCGCGCCGGTACTCAGGCCGCTCCTGAACCTACGCTTTATGGGCGACGCATACATCACGCGCCCTCCTACCCTCAGTGGAATAACGTATCCTTCCCATCTATGCACACTTTTATAACGTACTACGAGCGTACCGTCATATTTCTCTACGGCAACGTAACTATGACAGTTCATTCGAATTCGTACCTAACGATATTTTACGGTCGCCAGAAGCCATCCAGAGAGGTCCCTTTCCCGCAGCGTCATAATAAAAGTATTATTAATTAATGTCCTTTTACCGAGGAAAGCCACCTTTATTACAGTTTATATGGATCCCATAGGTTTTTACTTTATGGGACTTATGTAAATCCGCTATTAGACCCTTGAAACATTAAATAGATAACGCCGCATTACTTTTGCTAGGGATTAATAAAAAATTTAATAATTTATGTTGATAATAAACTACTGAGTTATTCCCCACGGTCTAGCATTACAGGCAATTTATTTGGTTGACGCAACTTGGTGTGTGAACTAAGCAGCTAGAAGAACTTGAATCATTTCCTAACTTTACAACGTTATACTGCTACAAAACCGTTCGCTGAAAAATAAGTTATTGTGTTTAAGGTTGCATTACACATTATTTTTTTCTTGTGTGAGATCTCTGAAAAACTGTTAAAACATACTGTCACGCTCATTGACGGTTGACTAAGTATAGTATGGGGTTGGATCCGTCGGAAAGTGTCATTAGGTTCTTCCATTAGAGATTTCTCAGTAGTAGGCCGGTCGAGATATGTGTTCGACTGGTGCCAACAGTGCCTCGCCTCCCATGGTACTTAAATATTTAGGTGTTATATGCGTGGGGTGCTATAGTTACACATCTGCCGACCCGTTCAGGGAATAAAGCCATATATCATTATCATCTATACATAAAAGGTGTAAACGAACTCTTCACGAAGCCGTTAACCAAGCATTATGTACATCAAACTAAATAACTTTACGCAAAAATTATTGCTAGGAAACGATTTTTTTTGGGTGAAAAATCACGTTTGACGGTAGGACTCAATGTAATGCACTCAAAACATTGTGCTGATGAATGTTTTGAATAGTACGGGGGTTGTGGAGGTGTTTTTTAAAAATTTTACAATAATAACAACTATTTAAAGAAAAAAAAAAGAGTGAAAAAGTTGCGACTTTGACCTCCAATATCTCCGTAACTAGAAGGTTCCCAGGTATAGTGTAGAACAAGAAAATTATCGCAATGACGGGGAGAACAAGTGCCTTGTTCTTCAAGACTATACGCAACGGATTCTGGTGTGGTTCTTATTATAGTTAAGAGAATTTAATCCATTAGCTATAGGTTTTTAATAAATTATTTAAAGAATTAGCTGAAAGCAAATTCACTTTTAAAAGAAAAGTTCGTAACTTCTATGGCTGTTTTCTTGGACTTCGCGCAGGTTTACAAGGTTCACAAGGATTTCAAGTTCTGTTCACTCCTTACGAGGTAACAGAGGCTATATTGCAAAATCTATGTAGCCAATAAATACTCTTATATCCTTGTCTTTAAAATTTGCTCATTAGTTTTAATAATAAATCTTTTATTTTCATAATCCGATTGCATCCGTTTTTGATCTAAAAAAAATCATTCTTTCTGGCAATAGATTTGTGTTAATATTAGATTTTATTAAAGGGCCAATGTTGAATGACACGACAATATAAAATATATATATATATATATATATATATATATATATATATATTGTAACCTGAAAATGATTAGTAGTAACTACATATATCAAAACACCCATAAAAATAAAGTTTGTATACAGAAACATCTGCCATAGTTCCTCTCCTGGATGGTGAGATACAAAGACGTTGAATACCGTCATTTTCTTTTGGACTTCTTACTCTCACAATCATGCTTTGGCGCTCATGTTATGTCATGCAGGCTGCTTGCTCCATTTAATAATTTTAACCGACTGCAAAGAAAAGAAGGGTAACGTTTTTATCTATGATTTTTCATTTTTTACACATGCGCGAACGGATACTTGCGGGAAATGAGAATCCTTACGATGAACCGAAATAAAAATCAAAGAAGATAAAGAATTTTGATGAAACATTACAATGTTATCTTATATATTATCCTTATACATCAGAAAATACATAGGCTATAATTTTAAAGATATTGTGTAAAAAAAATGCACGCACGAAGCCGCGGGCATAAGTCATGTTGTATTCTTAAGCTGCATTGCCTCGTGAGCAAGTCATTCCACGTGTGCCGCCGAGTAGTTGTTTAGAAAATGGCGTGGGCGGGTAACATGAGTTTAATTTTCGCGTCGCCATTGAGAATTAATTGTTGTGGTGACACGTGGGTGTATTTCTTACCGAAGGTGGTGGATATATTATTATGGAAGCCTTTGTCCCTGTAAACGTCTTCTGGAATGATGGTGACGATAAACTGGAAGCTGTTCTCGACAGTAACAAGTAAACTATTTAAATAGGCATTACTTTTGTATGAATTATTGGTCGTTATTGCTAAACGTAATAGTACATTTTAAATTTTTAACGTTGAACATCAGTACAAAATTTCATCAAAATCAGTTCAATATAGATTTTATTCCTACGTTTGCAAAAAAATGGCCGTCTGAAGCTTTACGAATGCTTAAATATTCGTGAACTCGACACAGCGTTACATAACCATGAGTTGCGTGCACCCTGGACTTGGAGGCTTGTGCTTAGGATACTATACTATATATAATCGGCCTATAACCCACTGCTGGGACACTCTCTACAAGACTGCGTGGACCATAATGTATGACGTGGGCCCAGTACGGTTGGTGGATGTCACACGTTTTTTTTTTGCTTTGTGCATTTGCTTCACCCTTTTGAGAGCAGTGTAGGCGAAATATATTATACAAAATAAATGAAATTTGAACCCTCGACCTAAAACTCGTAAGTGGGAGTGGACCACCACTGTAGACTATGCTTTAATACGAGTATGCAGGCCACATACGGCTTTCTACCTGATTTGTTTGACTCTATACAGGGTGGAATCGACACCGTCGCGAAAACGGTTACCACGTCATCATTCTCCACCCACATAGAAATTTTCCAACGGTTATTAAAAAAAAATCAGCGGTAATTTAATTAAAAAAAAGTTTTTCCTACTAAAAAAGAAGTTCCTAAAAAAGTTCCTACCTACAAAAGACCTACTCGGTCAAAATGTATACAAAATCTGATTTAAAAAAAAAAACCTTTGAAAAATTTTGGAATGATGAATGAATGCATAAATAATAATTTTCGGTGCATTGATGGCATTGTGACAATTTTTGTTTCTACTTGAAAGAACCATTCGGTTCCTCTTGGTACAACTGTGCGAAGAAAAATATTTTAAGCGGCCACCTAGCTACGTTTTTCAACGACATTTCTTCCGATATGTATCTATAGTATTAAATCAGATAGGCAATAAAGAATACTCTATCTATCTACATAGCTATGCTATATATCTATCTTCTATATATCTACTTATATAGCTATGCTATTGTTTAGTGCAGGGGCGCACAAGCAGCACTAAACATGCTTTCTTTCAAATCAGATTTTTATCTGCATACTGTAAATTCCATAGCGGAGTGAACTGAGCGGTTGAAGCGTAGACCACCAACGAGCTAAGCTAACTTAGCTTGGCTCACACTGCTACGGCGAAGTATGACGATATGGTAGTATGAGATACGGAGCTATCTTAGGTTAGCTCGCGTAGTCGAATGCAATTAGAGGATAAGGTGGAACGAAGAAAAGTCCCATTAAATCCGGCCACTATTGGCCGGATTTAATGGGACTTTTTTATTGAGTTCCTTGAGGTATGGAGAAGTAAAGTGTTTTTCCAGTTATTTGTAAACTACAAAAGTATATTAAAATTTAAAGTATTTAATTCATAGGCAAAAAAATAATAATAACGGAAATTTTAAAAAAAGTAATTTTTTTCACTTTCTTCTTCACACTTCTGGTAACTAAATAAGAATAGTCCCATGAAAATTCAAGGACTATGAACTCCGCTCCGCCTCCCTCCAATGGGTTAGCAGACGTAGCAGGTTCCTATGGTGTAATGTGTGTATGATTTCGTTATTTTGTTAGGTACACCAATTACGTACGCATATTGCCAAATAAATGTTATTCTTTTTACTTGACAGACGCACCTGGACAAGAAGACCTGTCTCGTAACCCAGAGTGTCTGGCTTGTATACTCAGACACGGGAAGATGGCCAAATATTATCCAAACCTCATCTCAAAATAAATTTGATGGTATCACAAACTTGCAATCTATTTTATTAATTATTATTATTAATATTAATATTATAAAGCTGAAGAGTTTGTTTGTTTGGTTGAACGCGCTAATCTCAGGAACTGCTGGTTCGAATTGAAAAATTCTTTTAGTGTTGGATAGTTCAATTATCGAGGAAGGCTATAGGCTATATAACATCACGCTACGACCAATAAGAGCCGAGCAAAATGAAAACAAGCCAGAAGCGGCGGGTGAAACCGCGGGCACAGCTAGTACAAAATAATCTAATAACTAAACTATCAACTATCTAGTGTCCAGACAATTCTAACCTGTCCAAGGTAGGTAGGGTGTTAATATTTCGACCTCCCTTCACTCGTTTTTGGAGCCTTAGTTCCTTTTGCTCTTCAAGTTGTCTCCCTAAGTAGATTAATTAACATACATTTCTGAATACAAGAACTAAAGAAAAGCTAACCTATAGATTGGATTGGAATATTGAATAGTTTCTCGAGGAAGTGACAATACAATTCCTCGAAAAATTATTCCATAAAAAAATATTCAATAATAATGTATTTTCTTTCTTTTAATAAATATAGTTGAATGGTCAAAACACGAAAGACATTGCCATTTTAAGTGAGCGGAATTAGACTAAAAGCTAGTAATCTTCTAGCCAAGAATAAATCTGGGGGCACGGTAGCGCCCCCGCCAAGACGAGCCAAGCGAAGCGAAAGGGCACTACCTACCTTTTCTCGAAGCTCTTCGTCGTTTTTTAAACCCTTAGAATTATTCTTGATAACTCTGCAACATCGTCTACGCGATATGCCACGGCGTAGCACACGTGTAGTAATGACGTCATTCCAGGTTATAGATTTTCAAAACAAAATGCTTTGCACGCTCTGGCTCGCCGCTCTTTGATCAAACTCCAGGTCCAAGCGATTTTCGCCTTATGAGTGATCCACGGCAACTAAGCATGTTTGTACAACGAAGGCACGCTTGAATGTCATCTACTAACTATTTATTTACGCTTAATAAATCTACTTATTTGTAGATAAAAGTTATCAGACTATTGAAATCAGCTCCATGTGAAGCTTATGAGACCGCAATCGAGTATTTGTACTTATCATAGTATAAAACCCTGAGCAACAAATAAAAGCCGAATCATTAATAGATGGTAATTCATACATAATGTGTTTACGTTGCAAAAAGTTTTACAAAGTTTTGTCCCGGTTATGGTATTAGTCTAGACTCTAGGTCAAACTATCTTACCAAGTTACATGAAATTTATAATCAACTCTCATTTCAGTTTTAGTCAAATTGTATATTTGAATAGATATACATGATTTGATTTGTTTGTGTGCGGTTTTCCGCAATGCGGGTTAACCCTTATTTCATGCAAGTTCTGTTTCATTTTTAAATGTTTTCGATGAATGATGCCCATTTTTATTAATCGTGGTGAAAGCCCTTATATTTTAAGCGTTTATTTCTTATACAGCGATCGTTCTCCTATTTAACTAGAAAGTATTTTTAAAACTAATAGCGCAAATCTTGCACTCTGCAGTTTTCCTATCAAATGATTTTCAAAGAAAGGCGCTCGACCGTAAATTATTAACAGAAATGAGTGGAAATTGAGACAATAACGAGTTGCACAAGTTAGCAATTAGTTACGTGTACTCGCTTGTGGTTGAGTTTTCTATAAACGGCACTCTATCAACTTGAATAAAGCCATAGATAGTAGGTTCTGTAATATGCAGTTCAAAAGGCGGTTTCTAACAGAAAAAAAAAGCGAGCGAGTTAGAAAACCGGCCAAGTACGACTCATAGGTACTCACACGCACACAGGGTTCCGTAGCACCAAACAATATAATAAAAATATTTTGAAGGCTCATTCATATGTTGTATTGTACTACATTCAACAGCAAAACTAAATTTGTTTTAATTATATGTTTATGAAAGACATAGTTAATGCCGCAGTTTGATGAAAAAGTCCCATATCTCAAAAACTAAACATCAAATCTTATTCAAACCAATTTTCGTTGAAAGTTTTTACATTCTACAATCCTACATTTTTTCAGTATTTTCCTCCTCTTGCTTTAGAAATTAGAGAGGGGGACACATTTTATCACTTTGGAAGTATCTATCTGTCAAACGATTGACTTTGAGAAAAAATGTCTTTAAGAACTTCAATGAAAAAGACACCCCCGCACGTACCTACAGGTTTGATGTTTTTTTTTTTAGTTTCAATTCCATGTATAGGAGCCCCTCTTAATCTTACATTTTTGTATAAAAAACGTCAACCTGTTTACAGAATACATCTACTTACCAAGTTTCAACTGTGTAGTCCTAATAGTTTCGGAATAAACTGTCTGTGACATAAGACAGACAGACAGACATGACGAATCTATAAGGGCTCCGTTTATTGCCATTCGGCTACGGAACCCTAAATATGAGCTTAATCCAGTATAATGAAAAGTGCAAGTAGGATAAAGGTCCAACTCCCAGCGAACACTGAGGGCTGGTGGTTGCAAACGGTTAATTAGCGTAACACATACGTACGTCAAATAATAACGAATACTAAGGTTGTTAAATAGAAAGAGTTGTGTCACTGCGGAGCGGGTTATTTCACGTCTACGTAACGGACGAGTTACGACAATAATGACATGAACTATCATTAATTCAAAAAAACTTTGTTGTGAAAGGCGACTTACAAAAGGCAGTGAGTGAGTGGCAATGGCGGGAGGGGACGCCCTAGAAGGACATACACTGACCTTATTGGTGAGGTTCCTCTCTGCCTAGCCATTTCCGTCTAACCGGATGCAGCCGAATACCAGTATTTTAAATCAAGCGACTGCCTATCTCCAAAACCCAGTTAGTATCGGGCAATACGACACCTCTTGGTAAGACTTGTCAGACTTTCGGATCACTGACTACCTGTAACGACAGTCACAGATCTACAAATCAGACAGCCTCGACCAATGGCTTGACGTGCTTTCCGAGGCACGGAGGAAACTGGGTATGTAATGGGTAGTCACCCATCCACGGACCAACAAGCAAGCGCGGCCTAACCTGAATATCGAGCCGAGCGGCTGATATTATTTAACCACGAGCTGCTCCTCGAATTGATTGGTAATACCGCGCACGAAAGAAACAGTACCAAGATGAAAAAATGATAGATGTGAAGCCATTATGTGGTCATCGGCGTCATTCAATTTTCCTTTTTTTCTTAAGTAACTTAGATTATCCGTAATCTAAGTTACTATAATATAATATATTCTAATATTGGAGAACAAAGATGCAGATGTTTCACAACTAGGATCGGTGCTGGTTGCGGTATTCGTTATTTTTTATATATGCTTATAGGTACTCGTGCGTTAAGTAGACGAGAAAAAACCCACCCTAAGTTTTTCTATAAGTAAACCTCACGTAACCAACTCGGATAAAGCCAAAGTAAGTCCTGTATTATGCAGTTCGAAAGTCGGTCCCTAACAGAAAAACATGAAACAAGTTGAAAGTGAAACAATGAACAAACACCTATAATTAAATGCGCAAATAGGCCACTGGCGGTTGGTAAACCAATGCTTTAAAAACTTGGGTGGGTAAATCCATAGAAGGTCCGTTATAATAAGTAGTTCAAAAGTGAGTGTTCCTGAGAACATTTTTAAAAATATCGAAAAAGTAACTCATTGTGTGCGCAAGCAGGTCAGTAGTTACGACCAACTTAGACTAACTTGGTTTTTATGATTCCGTACCCGAAGGGTAACCAACGTGATCCTATAATTTAGCCTCCACTGTCCGGTCGTCCGTCCGTCTGTCAACGGGCTGTATCTTATGATCCGTAAAAGGTAGACAGTAGAAATTTTCACAGAATGTGTTGCCGGTATAACAACAAAAAATAATTTAAAAAAATAATTAGGGGCTCCCTACTAGGATGGTACGGAACCCTTCATGCGCGAGTCCGACTCGCACTTGGCCGGTTGTATCCGTTATATAAACGTTTCTCCACCAACATCGCTAAAGCCATAGTAAGTCCTATGTTGTGAACTTGTAACTAGTTCAAAGGTATTTTCCTCATAAAGTCTTAAATAAATCGAAACTATTACTTATTGCGCATGCGGATCAAAAGTTACGACTAACTTGCACTTAGTCGGGTTCTCTATAAACAGTAAGTACACAAACTTAGAAAAACCCATCAAGATCAATGCACACGTAAATAGTTCCAATATTGGACTAGGTCTTCCTGAATAAAGTCCAATAGATGTAATCATCTAAGCAAGAGCAGTTGAAATAAGTCTTGCATATTCAGGATCGCACCACAGCTTTGCTATGTGTATAACACATTGCATTAGTTTCAGTCCTGAAAACCTTTCATAGGACTTCTAGCGCCATCTAGGATCGTCTATAGTAAACTAAACTGCCATCTACTGCTGATTACAGTACGGTAGTTTCAATCCGCTTGTAAATGAAAAGGTGGCGCTTCCTAAAATATGAAAGATTGATGCGTCACAACCTAATTTATCCAGCAGTTACAATTAAAACAGCAGTAGAAAAAATTTAACCTAAGATAGAACTAACTGCCATCCAGCTCAGTGGCTAATAATTTCATTGTAACACACACATTTTACAAATTTAGTAATTCATTCACTGACAAACAAGATGCAGCCTAAAGTCTGCTGTGTCTAGATAACAAGCATGACATTTTACAGTAACGAGGGATTTTTGAAAATTCATCCCTTTTTATATAGGGGTGGAATGTGGACGCTAGTCCATTATTTCCGCCTATAAGCTGATAAAACCTGAGTAAAATAAAAGGTATTTAATAAACATGAAAGATCGAAAACCATTCGCAATTTCATGAATAAATAATTTATCATTATTCGCATTAAGTGGAACAAACGATTTTAAGTTACAAACACGCAC
Organism: Noctua janthe; assembly: GCA_910589295.1. Lineage (NCBI taxonomy): Eukaryota > Metazoa > Arthropoda > Insecta > Lepidoptera > Noctuidae > Noctua > Noctua janthe. The sequence continues at coordinate 14,985,946 of OU342552.1, forward strand.
TTGGCTACTTACGGAAACCTATTGTTTACAACAAGGAAATGCATTTTTATAACAACATCACGCTTCTATTCCGCGGAGGGGTAGGCAGAGTGCAAACGAAATTAAATAGGAACAAAACTATTACGACAATAATTACGTATCCATTTTTATTGTTAAGCTAGCCAGTGACATAAGATTTAAACAAAGGCCTAGAACTCCTAGTGCTCGAACAATATAACACATTTTCATCGTACTTACTTAGGTATCTCTAATAAAAGACTAGAGAAACGGCATCCCCGTAAAGGAGCATAGGGGAACAATTTGTGGGGTTTTTCTACCGAATCGTAATTTGCGTGTCCACTAATAATTTACCACACGAAATGTAGAACAATGGACGACTAGGGATCGCTACAATCACAAGCGTGGAGCGGACTGGGCCAAGGGAAACACTTCTAATTGTTTTTGTACAGATTCGATCTGAATAATTTGGACGGTTTAATTAAAGCCAGTGTGATCTAGCGGTGAGAGTGGGGCTTCGGGTCTTTAGGTACTACCTAATTGTTACAAACCTAATTGTTTTTTTTTTGGTTTCAAAAATTCTTGACAAAGCCGTACCTACTCGTGAATTCGTGACGGTAGGTAGGTGAGGATTCCCAGGGACATCCCTGGGAATCCTCACCTACCTACATGCCTTAACAGGCGTGGCACAGAGGGGGCTCCGGACAGGTCTTTTAAGAGGAAACGGTGCCTCATCTGATGTGCGGATGGTGACCACCGGGGTGGTTTTAGTGCGGTAAAAATCCCACACTCCCCGGTCTTATCCCCAAAGACAGCCTTTTGAAAGTTTCCCCCCGAAAAGAAAAAAAAAAAAAAAAAGTTTGGTGAGGATTGAAAACAATGACTAATTAGGTAAATTAATTCCTCACAATATTCTTAGTTTTTTCAGAGTTTTCCTCCCCTTAATTTAGAAATAAGAAGGGGGGACACATTTTACCACTTTGGAAGTGTCTATCTTTCAAACGATTAACTTTGAGAAAAAATGGTTTTTGGAACCTCAATGCCATTTTTAAAGTCACCCCGCACGTATTATGTCTGATGATTTTTTTTTTGTTTCATTTCCATTTATGGGGAGCCCCATTAATCTTATTTTTTTTTATTTATATAAAAATCGTAAAGCGGTTCACAAAATACATCTACCTACCAAGTTTCAACTGTGTAGTCCCAATAGTTTCAGAATAAAGTGGCTGTGACATACAGACGGACAGACAGACAGACATGACGAATCTATAAGGGTATCGTTTTTTGCCATTCGGCTGCGGAACCTTAAAAAATAACATTATATTATTTAAATCCTACCTTAATTTGAAAACGCCTTGAAAGTTGCATCTTTAGGCCGACAAAGTTCAAAATTAGAAGTAATCTTGAGGTAGGTACCTACAGCGAAACACAGATAAATTGGAACACTAATAACTTCAGAAACTAAAAGGACGGCGGGCGTCCAGTTCGACGCGTCACTTGAGACTAATCACTAACGCGTTACGGACCGATTACGAACAGAACTCTATTCAAATATTAGTGCCGGGAGTTGGGGCTATCAATCATTAAAATAGCCTTCATGAGTGGCTAGTATTTTGAGGACCTTATACCTAACAGCCGCACAGGTCGATGTTCAAAGTTAAGCAGCATTTGCCTAGATTGGTCGGTGGATGGATAACCACCCTTTACGTACCGAGTTTCCTCCATTATGCCTCTGAAAACACGCAAAGCCGTCGGTCCCGGCTGTCATTTGTAGATCTTTGGCAGTCGTTACAGGTTGTGGCCCGAAAGGCTGACAACCAGTCTTACCAAGGGGTTTCGTATAATCGTATTACCCAGTACTAACTGGGCTGTGCAGGTCAAATAGGCAGTCGCTCGCTCCATGTGAAATACTCGTCCTCGGCGGCATCCGGTTAGACTGGTAACCAACCCCAACATAGTTGGAAAAAGGCTAGGCAGATGATTCGATAGGGACAACGCTTTTCGCACTAAATTGGTGAGGATTTTGTAATTACATGTGTACTGTAACAATTTTGTTGTGTTTGTTCGAAATAGGTAAATGTCTAATCGAAGAGAAAGCACTTCTTTGGTCGTTTGAAGGTTTTTATAGCCTTCTTTAAGACGGAAACAAGGTGCGCGCCTACAACAGTTGGGTCATGCATACTCAAATGGGTCCACACTGCTGACCACAAACCGGATGCATCAACTACGATCATTGATGATGAGACTATATCCTATAATCCTAATGGAAAAGACAGTAGTCGGTCAGACAGTTCTTAGAATAAAAAAAAATCTCCAAAAAAATACCACTTACCTACTTTTCGAAGTCGGTGACTTTGTTTGAATTTTTATTTTACCCTTTTTAGTTGTAGTATACCACACAAATTCTTGTCATGAATTAATATTTACATTGTAACTAGAAGTTATTAAGTCATCATCTCATCATCACAGCCTAAGAAGAAAAAATATATGTAGGTATTAAAGGGAAAAAACAAACAACTGAACCGATTTTGATGAAATTTATATGGCACCAATAAGTATGGCATTTACAAGGTAAAAAAAGAAAAAAAGAAGATGAGCTCGTGGCTAAATAATAACAGCCGCTCGGGTCGATCTTTAGGTTAAGCCGTGCTTACCTAGGTTGGTCTGTGGATGGGTGACCACCCATTACTTACCGAGTTTCCTCCGTGCCTCGGAAAGCACGTTAAGCCGTTGGTCCCGGGTGTCATTTGTAGATCTTTGGCAGTCGTTAGGTAGTCAGTGGTCCGAAAAGTCTGACAACCAGTCTTTCCAAGGGGTATCGTATTACCCAGTATTAACTGGGTTGTGGAGGTCAGATAGGCAGTCGCTCCATGTAAAATACTGGTATTCAGCTGCATCCGGTTAGACTGGAAGCCGACCCCAACATAGTTGGGAAAAGGCTAGGCAGATGATGATGATTACAAGGTAAAAAAAACAAATCGGTTCATAAATGACGGAGTTGTGAGGTAATAAACAAAAAAACAATACAACCGAATTGAGAACCTCCTCCTCTTTTGAAGTCGGTTAAAAATAGTATATAGCAGATGCACAGTACGGTTTTATGAAAGATCGTAGCACCGTATCAGCAGTATTACAGTTTTCAGAAGATATGAACAGTAGTCTCCACTAGGGCCATCAGGGTCCTGTCGCTGTTTAGTGATTATAATAAAAGGCGTTCTATTACCTTGGAGGTACCCATGAATTACTGTTGCAGGTCCTGGATGAGTGTGGGAACAGTGGCTCCACATACAGGTGGTTCCGGAGTTATCAGAGTGGCAGAACCTTACAGACCTGTATTTGTAGTGTTGGTAAAGAAGCGGCAGTACAGTACAGCTTGGTGTTTAGACTACTTCAGTGTATGTTCCGTTTGGCTATTATGTCCATGCTTGTCAATAGCGTCAGTAATGTGGTAAGGAAATGTCGAGAATATACAGGGAAAAACGACCTACTCCTTGAAAGGGGTTATACTAGAGGCTGTTAGCAACAAATTAAATCTAGTTAACTAGGGGTCAAAACTGGATGGTTACCGTATACTTGGATAGTTACCTCGTATGTAAGGGGTGGTCATCCATCCACGGATCAACCTAGGCAAGCGCGACTTAACCTGAAGCCCGACCCCGAGCAGCTGTTATTATTTAGCCACGAGCTCCTTATGATCCTTATGGACATTATGGTCATTGTGGATTCTGGGAGTAAGTAAAAGGACTTATGTTCGAATCAAAGTATTTATTTAATTCACATACATTTGCTAATAATTGCATGGAGCAAATAATTCATACCTACAACATATTTTCTAAAAATAATTAATATTAAATAAACATAAATCTAAAATGTACAGGATATTAATAAAATTAATGGTTTATACACAAAGAAAAATCAAGAAATAAAATATTACTAGAATAGTATTACACCAAAAGCCTGGTTGAGCATGATTTACATAGTGAAATAGCTCTTTCATGAAGTATTTGTTTGTAATATATGTATACCTCAAAGCGTGTATTTTTTTTTTTTAACTCGTAGGTGTTTAGTGTTAAATAACGATCCCACTACTAGACATGATTAAAATTATTCATTTTGCAATGTTTCCACATAAAATTCTATACTTATGATCAATATTCTGAGAAATAATACATCTTTTAATATGAATAAATATATTGTATAATACATATTATAAGTAGAAATATATACCAGATTTTATTTCTTAGCCTGTTCCATCCCACCCCCACCACTCCCACTCTATTAAAAAACAATCAACTTAGGACATGCGAACTGCCACAGTTTGCAAATGCCCTAAGTTAGATAATTAGCGTTAGAACAGGACACTGATTTAGAGTGGTGGCATCCACGAACCGAGTGAGCAGGATCACTGTTCACCAATCAACCAACAAGTCCGCTAATCCTCCACAAAATAAAAATATGAAATATGAATATATAAAAATATGAACGCTGCCTGCTGCATACTCATTAAAACTACATTTCTCAATTTAAATGGACAGAACGATTAACTATCATAATTTTGTGATTAGTAACAGTTTTAGTCGCTGTTTCGTGCTTGTAGCACCTCTAGATGGGACCATTGTGTCATCGTTTGAATTCTAATAATTATCTCAGTATTTTTTGTACTTTTTTTGTGTAAACTTAAATACAGCAGGCAACAGATATAGTACCATTTATCATACAACATGTTTTAATTTTATCAATTTCGAAGTACTATTATATTTTTATAAAAGTAGGGCACTTTTCCATCACTCATTTTTTACGTCTTAGAGACGTAAAAAGCCTTATCGTATATTTCTTTCAAACATATGTATATAATATTGAATATATGTATATAAATAACATTGATAAATGTTTTTTTTAATGTAAGTATACAATTTTGTATAACTTCTGCAACGCGAGCATACTCGTGTGAACTAGTTATTACAGATTTTAAAAATGTGTTAATTATAACAATATACAAGGTTGCGACGACCAAACGACAGTAAATTAAATTGCATATACCTCATGACACAAGTTGCCAACTCGCTCCTTCAAAAACCTTTGCCAAATTCGTTCCTCACATTTTATTTCCAGAGGCGAATTAGTGCAAATTATACCTCGAGTTAGTGAACCAACATTTATAAAAGGTTTTCTATTTCGTTAACAGTTCTATGCTATTTAGTTTATATGTCTTTTTTTTAAATTGATTTTAGGATTTATTTGTTTTTGTTTTTATAAAATATTCCTATGAATGTTACCAGTGTTTTAATTTATTGTTGTATGGTCCTCGCCACCTTGTATATAGAATAGAAATTAGAATAACATGGAATAGACATTACTCATATACCCCAATAACATAACTGGCGAAAAATAGGTGTACTGTTAGGTACACCTTTGCCTAACCCTTTGGGGACTACAAAGCGAGATGTTATGATGTTATGAAACGTGCCTAAAATGTTCATAATATTTGTTAGCTGACTTATTTGTGAAATAAAAATAAAATTTTACGAAGGACGACCTTCTGTCTTGTTTAAACGTCGGGATCAAAAACAACGGTTTCATAAATAAGTCAGTGGCACCGTACAAATTTGAAAATCACATAATTACATCTCAGCAAATGAACGTCATAGCAAATATTTTCAAAGAAATAAGCTTTAATTTTTATTTTAAATGATTTCTATTCTTACTATCGATAGTTTCGTGGATAAACATTAATAACATCACAAGTAACTATCGTTTAACATCTGTATATTTAAACAGGCTTACCTGAAATAAATACAACGATTTAAATTTATTTTTATTCAATTAGTGATCTAATATATTGAATATACAATATGTTAAAAAAAACCTGTCCGATCCGAAAGGGGCATATAGGTATACCAATGGTATTGCCAAACAGAATAAGAAACATAAAATATTCATGAAAGTAAAAATATTAATTTTTTGTCCCAAATTACCACCAGTTCCCTAAATTCAAACAAACTTTTAAAACGTGTTGCCATAGAAGTTTCCTCATATATAAATGGCCTAATCGTGGATCTCAGCAATATGCGAGTCGGATGTAGCGTCCATGGTGTAAAAATAAATAGTGTCAGCTACGCTGATGACATGGCGTTGCTGGCACCGACGGCAGGTGCTGTAAACAAAATGCTGCGGGTCTGTCAGGCGTATGCTGCCTCGCACGGACTTATTTATAACGTCAAGAAGTGCGAATACATTGTCTTTAAGGCCGGCGGTGAATGCCCAGATACTACACCTAACATTACCCTAAACGGCTTGAACGTCAAAAGAGTGACAACATTCAAATATCTAGGGCATCTTCTCGCCGACGACCTTAAGGACAATGTTGACATTGAAAGGGAGCGTAGGGCGCTGGCGGTCCGAGGTAACATGTTGGCCCGAAGATTCGCTCGGTGTGGCAGTCAAGTAAAAGTAACACTGTTTAAGGCATATTGCCAGAGCTTTTACACGGGGAATCTTTGGGTCAACTATACCAAAAGAACGCTGGATGGCCTACGCGTTCAATATAATAATATTTTTAGGATGCTGTTGGGACTGCCTCGATGGTGCAGCGCTTCTGCGATGTTTACGCAAAACCGAACTGACGGCTTCCATGCCGTCATTCGCAAGAAAACCGCGTCGCTGTTGTCAAGGTTGCGGGCGAGTGCCAACAGCATTCTTAAAACTGTGGCGGAGAGTATCGACTCTCCGATTATTAAAGGTTTTGTGAGAAGGACAATCACTCAACATTAATTTGGGGTTGTCCTTTTCACAATACTATATTATTCTGTGTCTCTATTTTAGTTTAAGTACTAACACTAGTAATAAGTTATTTTATTGTTTACTAACACGTTGGATCATTGTTGTCCGAAAAATAAAGAATATTATTATTATTATTATTTTTTGGTACATTTTATTTATATTTCATCGGGTTTTTTTTAACTTGTTCTCCAAAAATGATTACATAAATAAAATATAATCTCGATTCCTAATAATAAATACCCTCACGGATCGGACAGGTTTATTTAACATGTTGTGTAAGTTCCTAAGGACCGCTACAGTGTTATTATAATACTAATACTGTTAGCTAAGTGGTATTCTTAATCAATGACATTTATCAATAGCAATGGTAAATTTTCACTTTAAGTAGATATTATACCTACTTTTTAATCTCATGGTTGTATGGTATATGCCATCTAGTCGTAGCAGTGTAGAAGACCAGGAAAACTGTATATTTTTACCATAGATATACTTATTATATAATCTTGATTACATAAGCTACTAATCAATGGCAATAGTAATTAACTCATTTTCAACTACATGAGCATGTACTGTCACTTACGGGATATCTTCGGTGATTGTTCATTATTTTGAGCTCCCGATATTTCGGCGCTGTTGCAAGAGATCGTGGAGAATGCGGGTGGATAGAAAATAAATTGTTAAGAGCAGACAAATCTATCTACCTTCTTTCTTTGTCTTTTGCTAATGAACAACCACGGAAGATATCCCGTAAGTGACAGTATAAGTTTGTGAAAGTGTCTGTGAAAGCTTTAAACAGTGTTTACATGAGCATGTCGTTACGTTAGTAAGATAAGATACCATATTGGTATTCCAAAGAGTTTGGCAATTCTTCGGGTTACGTCGGTAACCTAGGTTCTCTTGCGGATGTCCTCATTTCTGATTTGATCACGCAAGGAAACTCCGAGCATAGCCATCTCCATTGCCCTTTGGGTGACCAAAGGTGCCAAACTTAAGTGGCAATGGGCAGGGCACATTGTTCGTAGAACGGATGGCCGATGGGACCGAAAAGTTCTGTAGTGGCGACCGCGAACCGGAAGACGTGCGTTGGAAGGCCTCTCACTATGTGGACCGATGACCTGGTTGCGGGGATCCGCTGGGTGTGACTCGCACGGGACCGGTCAATGTGGCGACACTTGCAGAGGCCTGTGTCCAGCAGTAGCAGAAATGATGATGATGATGATTCCAAAGAGGGTAGAGCATTTTGGGACTAACTGATTCCTTTTGACTAATTATTTTACTTATTTTCATATCTTTATCTTAACACTTATATTTTAAATCCTCTTAAGTTTACATGATAACATATTTACTTAAAATTTAAGTATGGTTTCATACTGTGAACAATACGGTCAAAATCCGTTGTTTTATGAAGCGCAATATGTGCAGGAAAGAAACTATGACTAGTTTTATGAAAGGTGGAACAATATCCTTTATAACGAGTAATTGTGTGCTTAAAATGTCTTTGTGTAAAGTACACATTCGTACTTGCTACAACATTTGAAAATCTTCTTATAACCTATTTACAACATCGATTTAACAAGCATGAGAGTGCTTCCTAATAACATTAATATTAATAATGGTAACGTATTAAAATTACACTAGCAAGAGAAATGTCATGAAATATTAAGCGAAACTTATCATAATTTAATGCTATTAAGTACACAAATACAATACTCAATTCAAATAATTATTTTTTTTGTAAAAAAATAATAATAAATATATTTCTTCTGTTAAAATCAATCAGAATAACTGCAACAAATCCGGTTAGTGACAGTTTTATCTAACTATAAACATGAGAATAAAAAAAAAACAAATAAAGAAATGTTTCAAATCTAAAGTAGTTTTCTTTTTTACAGCAATGAACAAAGAGAGCTAAAATGATAGGAGCAACAATCAACTTTTTAGGTTTAAACAGTTCAAATAAGAGTGTCACAGATTCCCGAGTTCAATGATTAAAATGACGACAAGAATACTGTTCATATTATTATGAATAATATGTAATATAATACTATAATAGTTCTCCGTCATCCCACCAAACCCTAACAAATTTAATATAAGATTAAAGTCTGTTAAAGCTTTTCAAAAGTCTTTTGCTTCAGTTTTATATATATGTTTTATGTATATTTAAAAGAATACTTTTTTGTCTGTTTCTTTCACTTGGGGTTGAATATCGAAGTTATCCGACACTGGGTTGTTTTCTGTGTAATCACTGGATAAGCTTAGCTTTTAAGCTTACAGAACTGACTCTTTGCTGGTGCCTCCTAGTATTGGATGCTCCGAGAAGCCTCAGCATCCTGACGGGTAATGTTGAAAGCCTCCGTTTTGAGGAAATCAACAGTTTTGTATGCATCAGTGTCAACTGCAGACATAGATTTTCCGTGAGCGATCTCAACCTTCTTGTTAGGCTTGTTAAGTTCCGGCCCCTGTAATAGTAAAAAAAAAATTGAATATTAAAGTTAGTAAGCAACAAACAAAAAAAAAGTTAATTTGAAAAAGTTTTCAAATGTCATAATTATTTTTTAATATCCCTGTCCGGTAACAGGAAGTCAGTGGCCCAAAAAGTCTGACAACCAATGTTACCAAGGGGTATCGTATTACCCAGTATTAATTGGGTTGTGGAGGTCAGATAGGCAGTCGCTCCGAGCGAAATACCGGTATTGGGCTGCATCCGGTTAGACTGGAAGCCGACCCCAACATAGTTAGGAAAAGGCTAGGCAGTTGCTGATTATTATTTTTTTATAGCTTGAGCAATTCAATAGTTTTATCAAATTGGTACTTTGCATGTTCAGATCTATAATACAAAATAGTTGCACTGTGATTACAGTACCTTTACTTGGGGAGGTTTTGTGGTGTGAAGATCCAAATCTAAGTATTGGAGCACATCAGGTTTGTCCTCATATTGTCCTAGTTTTAGACCCTGAAAATCAACAAAAACGATATGATAATGGTCCACGATAACCTCGTGAGCGGTCACTAACACAAACAGGGACCAGACAACGAACAATAATCTGACGTAATACTATGGAATTACAGTTGAAATCAAGACGTCTCCGACAATTAACATGCAATTGATTACCAGAGTGGTTCTGTTGGCGCGTGGCCATCGAAGCAAAAGCGGCCATTTTGTTTCTGCAATACAATTTCGCTTTTTACCAGGAGCGCTCATGACAATGATATTCAAGCGTCAAAAAGACCATGTGAGCTATAAAGAACATAGTTCTTTCAATTACAATTGTAATATCATAGTGTTCATTATTATTAGCGTTCAGCTATTCCGTTCTGTAGTGAAGGCCAGACATTATACGGCACGGAAAAGCCTCTTTTTACGGTCAGGGTCACCCAGTGTTGGCCAGGAAATGGATTGGTGTGTAATATTTACACAATATGTTTGTTTACAATAAATAAGCCACTGAGTAACGCATACGTGACCCAAAAAATCTTTCAACACTTACTTGACATACTGTACTGGATTTTTACATACTAAATAGGATTGCGTTTGATTGCAACTCGCTTAATGAGAAGCGATGATGCGGCCTAGGGTGGAGATAGTTATTTATCTCTTCATTTAGGTGATCAAACTTCACTAGTCACTGTCTTCATTTTTTTGACTAGACTGTTTATCTCAAAGTTTTTTTTCGACTATCCATGTTTAGTAAAGTTTTCATAAAAGTATATTATTGGTTTAATAATTTCGGTTTGAGTAAGACACTTTTTCTGTGGCGCTTGTGAGACGATTTATTTTATACATCACAGAACAGAGTCTAAAGCCATAATAATGTACTACCGAACATTCAGAATATACAACAAATAACGTTCCATGTGACAAAATCAATCCGAAATAATAAAAAATGCCTTTTCTGCAGCTGACACGCATGCGAACGTATGTATAATCATTCACCTAAATTAACCATTCAACTAAACGATGAAAATATATGGATGAAACGATAAATATGTGTGATTGTCTAACGCAAATAAAAAACTGGAGCCGCGACGATTTCATGCTCTCTGTACACAAGGTGTCATAAACTACTATTTATTTCGAAAGACTGATCAAATGCAGGAAATTGAATGGAATTCGATAGAGGATCTTGTAGCAACATTCTGATTTAAAAGAGATTTCCGATTTGAAAAAGGCCACTACCGTCGATTCACATTTATTATGCCCTGTGGCTAGGAATACAGCTTCATATTTCCGATCGATTCGTCGCTATGACAATTCAAAAGTGCTGTGTCTATTTGAATTATATGCTTTGACTTTTTTGACGCCCTTCTTAAACAAATTCATACATCTTTCACGATTATTCCCGATGTCCACCACTTGTCTGGCCACCACTGGGGGACAGCGAGACAACTTTAAAACATTATTCTCGTTGTCCACCACTAGGGGACAGCGTCACAACTTTGTAAATTATTTCCATTCGCCACCACTGGTGGACAGCGACACGGATTTTTTAACATTCCCTATGGCCGCCGTTGGGGGACAATGGCACAACTCTTTTGATCCGATTCCCACTGGCCATCAATTTAAATTGTTTAATCTAGAGACCGGTAAGGGATAGCTTAATATACTTACGGATTTGATTTTTAGCAGGGCTAAGGGTAAGACTAATTTAAAATTCTGATATTTTAAAGTTCAGGAAATACGTTGAAGTACAATGGCTAAAAGATGATTTTATACCAGTTTGGTGCGTTTTTGGGGAAAGGCATCGAACGACAAACGCAGTCGAAGGGTGGCACCACAAACTAAATTCAGCGATGAGCAAGAAAAACCCAAACATAATGCACGCTTTAAGCGTTCTTCGAGAAGATGCATGTTTTTTCTTTGTGAAAAAAATGCAAATAAGTCAAAAAAAGAACCGTCCAACAAACGAAAAAAAAAGTATGTTTACAGAGATCAGTTTATTCAAGAAACCCAAATGGAACTTGTAAACTAATTTTTAGAAATTATGAGAAACTAATAAGTACTTATTGTATTTTGTTTAACTATGTGGTTTTTAAGACTTTTGAGTAGTACCTACATTATGTTTAATTCAAGAAACCCAAATGGGTCTTGTAAAGGCCAATTTCTAGATATTGTGAGAAATTATTATTGTTTTTTGTTTAACTACATATGTGATTTTTAAAACTGTTGATTAGTACATATCTGTAGGCCAATTTCTAGATATTGTGATAAATTATTATTGTCTTTTTGTTTAACTACATATGTGATTTTTAAAACTGTTGATTAATTTATAATATTTAATTTTTATTCCTCCGTCGAGGAATAGGATAATAAAACTGTGATTATGATTGTAATGTTCTAGTCGATTTTAAAAATTGTAGCCTGTCAACCAGCTGTGGAAATTAAGTCGGTTAATTACCCACTTCAATAAAAAATAAGCAATCAAAGCTATATTATATATACTAAGTAGTAGGATCATTTTTTAATACTTGAGTGAAACATTTAATAAAAGTTGATTCAAGAATATGACTATTATTTACCTACCATATAATTTATAAATATTTAAATTAGTCTTACCCTTAGCCCTGCTAAAAATCAAATCCGTAAGTATATTAAGCTATCCCTTACCAGTCTCTAGATTAAACAATTTAAATTGATGGCCAGTGGGAATCGGATCAAAAGAGTTGTGCCATTGTCCCGCAACGGCGGCCATAGGGAATGTTAAAAAATCCGTGTCGCTGTCCACCAGTGGTGGCGAATGGAAATAATTTACAAAGTTGTGACGCTGTCCCCCAGTGGTGGACAACGAGAATAATGTTTTAAAGTTGTCTCGCTGTCCCCCAGTGGTGGCCAGACAAGTGGTGGACATCGGGAATAATCGCATCTTTCATGTTTTTTGAAGTCATTTTTTTTTTTTAAATATTGCACTGAATTTTTTTTACGTATAGTAGTTGTGTTTTAACATAGCAATAGCGGTCATCGTCCTTTCCCTGATATCTCTTTACACGAACTGAAACTATAAACCGTGTACTTATCGTTTCTTCTGTTAATGTTCAGAATCACAATCAATGTCACTTCAGGGGCTATTAACAGGTTTGTATACGTTTTTTAAAAGAAGAGATTCAATAAATGTATGTGGTTCAATGACCGCTATTGCCATGCTAAAACACAACTACTATAGTTTGTTCTCTTTATTGGCACTAGACTGTGCTATCAGTTTTTGTTTTAGCAAGCTTTTTTTTTTTGGACAAATATATGTCGTATACCCTAATATAGGACCTTTTATCCCGGTCTCATTCCCGTCAAATAATTTTCGATGATCACGCTGGCGAAGCCCTGGGCAAGATCTAGTAGTCTTTAATAACTCTTCAAAACTAATACTATTAAATTTCCTGCACTTTTTCACTCTCTAAAACATCAACAGTAAATCAGACACGTCGTATAATCTACCATTTCACTAACATTTCGACCAGCAAAGACGAAGACTAAGTAATGTTTAAATAAATGTAACGGTTTGTTCATTTGATTACCGGCACGAGTGCTTGTGCCGCGGGAGGTCGCGATTCTGCTTGTGCTTGAGCGGACGCTTTTTGCTGCGATGTCTCGTTTTCTAGCGGTACTGCCGATATTTGGGACCCAGTGAAGGGCCCCAAATTTGCGTTTGTGAAGATATTTTCGTATGTGGGGACTTTAGCGTACGCGGCCACATTTTCGTATACGGCGATATTTGAGTCTGCTGGGATATTTGCGTATGCGGGGGGGATATTTGTCGTTGCGGAGATATTTGCGAATGCGCAGATAGTTGCGTAATCGTGAATATTGGGAGACGTAATCTCCTTATAAATTGGGATTTCATAGATGTGTTCTGGTTCCGCTTCCCCGATTAGTTCGAGGTACGGAGACGGTTGCTCAGGTACAAGCGGCAGTGGACGCTCTAGCAGCGGTATGGGTGGAAGCGGTCTCTGAGCAAGAAGCGAGGTAGTACTTTGCGGTGAAGCCAGTCGCGATGGGGAAGATCTAGAGCGACTTGGTGGCGAGCCCGACGGCTCACAAGTTATATACACACGCGACACGGATACCGGCTGTGTCGTGATAGGTGGTAAGCTTTGTCTGGGTGTACAGCCTCCTTGCCAATGACCGCTATCACAAGCGCAGATGATTTGATGCACCGTTACGGTTTGAACGTGAACGTTAATAACAGCCTATAAACAAGTAAAGAAAAAATGGTGTTAGTAACGTTAAACGGATAAGATCCTATCTATAATTATTTCATGTTTAAATGTAAGACACCTATCTTCATGTTTACAAAAAACAGTGTCCAGTTTAAAAGTAACAGGAACTTAAATTATATACTCGTCAGCTAGTGGTACCATAAAATTTTTGTATTATATAAAATTCTAATGAAGGATGACTCCAGGATGAGCTAATTTAAAATTAGTGAGGGATCACTTTGTGAGGAATGGTAAAACACGTGTAACTTCCAACCTTCGATGCTCCATACGCTCATAGAAAAAGCAATTGAGCAAAACCTGCGGTCGAAAGTGTTCGTCCAATCACTTGGGAGAAACCACCTGACGTAGTTGACCAAATCTAGCGGCGATATTGTCGTTTCGAAGGCGGAGATTCTTATAGAAGTCGAAAACTTCTACGGGCAGTTGTACGCATCGCCTGCATCTCGACCTGGTCCCGAAAATGGGGATTCCAGAGCCAGTTTTACCATTTCACAGTAGACCTGCCAGAATTCAGCCAAGATGAATCGAGGCGGCTCTTTGACAGCTTAATAATGGAAAAGCCCCTGGTGAGGATGGGATAACGACTGAGCTTCTAAAAGCGGGAAAAATGTCCTCTATTATGAGAGCTTCGGGAGATTTTCAACTCGGCCCTGTTCTCTGGGAGTACTCCAGAAGAGTGGAGAAGGAGCGTGGTCGTTTCTTTAAAAAGGGGAACAAGACAGTATTAAAGAATTACAGACCCATTTTGCTCCTGAAGCTGTTTTCAAGAGTCGCCACGAATCATCTAGCGCGAAGATTCCAGCCACCGGAGCATGCCAGATTTCGAGGAGGATAAAGCACCATAGACCACATCCACACGGCAGATTATACAGAAGTCCGAAGAGTTCCTATAATCAGCCTCTGTGTCCTGCATTTGTGGACTATGAGTAGGTTTTTTTTTTACTCTATCGAGACCTGGAGTCTCCACAGCGAAGCCAAGTAAACTGGCTATACATCCAAGTGCTGAGAAGTTTTTATAAAAACGCCACAATGACCGTCCAAACTCAGAACAAGCAAACACAGCATATACTCATACCATTGCGTCGGGAGGTAAGGCAAGGAGACGTAATTTCCCCGAAATTGTTCACCAACGCACTGGAGGTGTGTTTAAGACAGTAATCTCCTTAGTTCATGTCACACTTGAGATTAGCAGATGACATAGTCATCGTCGCCGACGGAGAACCAGAGTTGTCGACATAGCTCACAGAATAAGTAAGCTGAAGTGGCTATGGGCTGGTCATATTAGCCGTAGAACCGATTATCGTTGAGGTAGACGTATTTTTGAGTATAGACCGCGATTCGGCAAACGTAAACTGGGTCGCCTTCAGGCTCGGTGAAGTGACGATCTTCGCAGGGTGGCTGGTAGCAACTGGATGAGAGTTCCTGAGAGTCGAGTTGAGTGGCGTGTGATAGAGGAGGCCGATGATGATGATGATGATCGTCATACTGGCTGAATCGCTGCATATGACACGACTTGCAGCAGATGCTGGATGGCCTAGTTGATTCTTCAATACGCATTGGTTTTAGGGTGAACTTGGATAAAAGGTTATGTTCAACGTCACCTCAGTATCTATTGTTGTCAATGGCGGTCCTCTCGAGGTTGTTCGAGAATATTAAAGTAATATTATATTATAATTACCTCGGGCAAACTCTGCATTACGGTTGGTACGAACAATTTTGATATTAGTTGATTGTATCCAATTATATTCCACTACACCATATTAAATCTAGTCAAAGTCCTCTATTATTTGTCAAGTTACATTTAATCAATAAGTCCCCAAGAGTCCCAAGACGACCGCTCTTCATGTTGCATAATGGCTGACTCTCAACCTAATTTGACGTAATCCTTTTATTTTTAAACTCTTTAACCGTTTTTATCCCACGCGTTG
The DNA here is from genome assembly GCA_910589295.1 of Noctua janthe. NCBI lineage: Eukaryota > Metazoa > Arthropoda > Insecta > Lepidoptera > Noctuidae > Noctua > Noctua janthe. The sequence continues at coordinate 15,001,860 of OU342552.1, forward strand.
CCTGCAGTTTTTTCAGTCATCTAAGTTCTAAATAGACAAACATACATACCTGTGTCATAATTGAATTAAAATGGCCGATACTGTGGCTTGAGTGGCGTGGTTTTAGATTGCGATCGACGGCCGGGGGAAGGGATGGCAAGTTGCAGTACTGCATGGACTGTGGACAAATATTTATTTATTATAAAGCCAGTGTGGTGTGTGGTAAATGCACAACTTCTTAAGACAACCACCGTGACAGAGTAGAGCCACGAGTAGTTTCTACAAGGTGCAAACGGACCCTTCACGAAGCCGCAACCAAGCATCCTGTATATCAAAAGAAGGTACGCGCGACTTTTTTTTTGGTGTGTAAAATCACGATTTAAATTACGGTACGACTGAATATAACGCACTAAAAACACTATGGGACTACCTCTCGTCAGCCGATAGCCTAGACCTGAACCCTCCAGCAGTGTGCTGAGACAAGGCTAGACAAAACCACAATGGACTCAGACTATCGCCCTGGAATATGCCACGCTCAATCCTTATCGGTTCGCTGTTCCCCTGGATCTGTCGACATCCTGGATACCGAAGGACCGTTCTCCAGCACCCCAAACATGACATCAGGAAGGTACGCAGAGTTGCATCTACTTCATGCAACTCCAGCACCCTCATGAGTCATGTATGAGGCTCCGAATCGTATTATTTATTATTTTATTGCCGTGGTTATTTTAGTCATTAGATACACTGATTCAGAGAATTTCGATGTTTGCTTGAATGGTAAGATTAAAATTGCATGTTACTTGAAATTATTTAACTATGTAAAAGTATCATTAAAAGATAAGGTAAAATGTATGATCATATTAATTTTAAATTCACAGACATGTTATTTGTTATCATTCGTTCAAATGAATCATGATAGCGATTATCTTATGATGACGAAAACCTTATTCATTCCTATGAGACATGTTTAAGGTGAATAGTAATTCTGTTCTTTCCTGGAATACCTATCTTATCTGTCGGTATTGGTTAATAAAATACTTTTGGAAAACCGTAACAAACATAATTTAACGGCTCTACGTCATTAATGTGCTCCTTATTCGAATTGATTTACAGCAAGAAATAAAACCGAATTATTTTCGCCTTCACAATTATAGACAGGACTCTGGCAATACCAGTGCATGGAATTAATAAGTTCTGTGTCACTACAATCTCAAATTCTGCAAATATCTGCAGTTTTAACTATTTCTGTTTATTGTCAATTTTATACATCAAAACCTCTTTCTTCAGTTAATACAGTTCAACTTTTTATTGAAGATGTCCATAGGAAAAGGAATTTTATCCGAATAAAAGCAATTTCTATGAAGAGAAAATTGCCAAGATTTACGCATTTTGGGCGTAAATGCGTTTAATTGAGATAAAACGTTTTTCGTTTATGTTGTGTACTTACTGCATGGCCTGGGGAAAACTCCTCTTCCTCCTCAGGGCAACGTACGACGGGGATCAGTAGCTGTCGCGGCGATGATGGCGCCCCCTGGGACATGCGACGCGGCACCCTTAATCTCTGTGAGTGCTGAGCCTAAAAATACATACAAACAGGATTTAATGTGATTTTAATCTACTTATTTACAATACAACAAGCCGTTTAAGTTGATTGTAGTATTTTCCGTTTCGTGTAGATTAACTCAAATTTTGTTCAACCAGCAAGAAATACGTGGACCGGTAGTGAAATGAAGGTGGTGAAATTTTTATGATTGCAATACGAAAGAGAATCATCATCATCATCATCATCATCATCATCATCATCATCATCATCATCATCATCATCATCATGATATCATCATCATCATCATCATCATCGTCATCATCATCATCATCATCATCATCATCATCATCATCATCATCATCATCATCATCATCATCATCATCATCTTCATCATCATCATCGATGGAACAGGTTTCTTTCTCCCGGTTGTGGTCAAATAAAATCAAGCATGTTATCTTCAGTCTTGTTAATTATGTTTAAGTCTCATGTAAAAGGATACAATCCTAGTGCCATCAACCAGGCACTAATTCTCTTTGGCTGCTACTGAGAAATTCCTGATGAAAAAATCTAGTAACACTTTGCTCTACCCTGAATTCGAATCCAGTACCTCATGTTAATCAGGCGCGCTTGCGACCACTATACCAACGCTTTATTATTAACATATTTGTATCCTCAAGACATTTGCCTTCATCGCTTGAGGTTTGACGTAAACTGTACATTATTTATTGTACATTTCCGTCGCGTCGGGATTCCCAATTGATACAAAGAGGTAAACAATATGTGGGACGTAACCACAAAAGTCAGTATTACGCGTAATATTTGTGTAACAATGCTTGAACATTCCTTCTTATTTTCATGATTTAAACTCGACTAGAACAGAATTGATTCGGAGGCAAATATTCTTTTTTTATTTAATACAAGTAGGGCGATTTTTGGCGTAATGAACAAAAGCAATTTTATAATATTTTATCTTAAGGCAGAATGATCTTGTAATCGCTATATTAAAGGACACTATTTTGGAAATTCATGTGGCATTTAACTTGAATGCAGCGGCGCCATTTTTGTAGCGAGTTATATTTGAAAAACAAGGCAATAACTTAGAATACCTAAACTTAACAAAAACTAACTTACTTAAAAAACTTAACTTACATTGTCATAGACGTCTACAGGCTCTTGAATTTTCGGGCCTTGGAAGGGATCCTTCTGTGGAGCTTCCCTGCTGCGTCCAGCGAATGTCTTCGGTGGACGCGGAGGGACGGGCGGTCCTGAAATTCATGTGTATTTACTTTTAATGATTTATTATGAACAAGCACCCACGTTTCCCTAGATTTGTTGCAGAGCCAAGTCATAGACTCCAGGCTGTTCCTAAGTAATTCCACAAAAGAAAAGTCAAGCACGAGCTGGGGATTTAAACCCTATGCTCACCAGTTGCATTATTCAGTCTAAAGTTACGAAATATTCCTATTAAAAATAACTATATTCAAGCTTTAATTCTAAGATTAACACGTCACAATAACGAAAAAAACTTTCTATAAAATTATTTTAAGCAAATCTTTAATTGAGAGCTATTTTGGGATAATTATTTAAGTATAAAACAAGTCATTGAAATGAACCAAGGCCAAGGTTAGATGAAATTAAAAAAAAACGTCCATACAAAACGCTACATACCGTCTTCAGAACCATTCTGACTCGGAGCGACGGACAACTTGGTGAAAGTTTTGGTTACAGCCCAGTCTGCTAAAAGGAAAATAACATGCCATTACACCGTCAGCATGAAAGATAAATCGCATTTTGTATTTCAATAAACCCGGGTTTCGGAAAGGCTGTTCAATGTTCTTAAATAACATGTTGATTGGCAGTTGTTATATCTAGTAAAAACAATGGGGAAGACCGTTAAAAGCTATATGTAGATGGCGCGACCATAGCTATGTCTCAATCTGACCAATGAGGCCAAGCTATTTTGAAATATAAAATGACATTACTAGATTTTTTAACCAATGACGATTTTTGGAACCAGTTGTGCTAGCGCCATTAGCTTCACAGTTGCCATCCCCCATTACATGTTGCAAGTTGGAACGCTCATGGTACAAAAATCGCCAGACAAATACATTTTCGCATAAGTTTGACTACCTATATGGTTGTTAGGAGGCCTGAACATTGGTCGGACTTCCAGAAGCCGAGTGTGAATATTAAAAATAAAACTCTTACGTAAGTTCTGGTGACTAGCGTGGAGCGAGTGGTCGTCCTCGTCGCTGCAGTTCGAGTCGTTCTCAGAGAGTTCCGAGTTGATTCGAATGTGGGGCTGGCTGGTGTACTGCTGCCCCTGCTGTCGTGTATGACTAGCTATTGTTGTAGGCTCAAACGAAAAATGACTCTGGTCGTCCTGCAAGAATGGATTCATTTCAATCTGATGGCTCTTAAACCACTAAACCACTTCGTCCGTCGTCACTAATGTTAGTAGCTAAACATGAATTCTGAATATGCACGGTTTAAACGGTCCCTTCAAGCAGTCAACCAAGCATACTGTACGTCTGCCAGGGCTGCGGGACTGTTCGAAAGAGATACCGTGGCCCTGGAACACAAAGGGCAAAGAAGGAACATGCATGGGTTTTAGTCAGTACAAGTCTGACACTCCCTTCCGCTCCACCCAGAGTGGGGGGGGGGGGGTCATTTGATGATTTCCCATCCGAAAAAAAATAAATAAAAAAAAAGCATACTGTACCAAACTAAGAAACTCTCCGTAAAAAATATTGCAGGGAGACGGAATTTATTTTTTCTGGACTGTCGATCGTAAACCGTAATTTTACTGTCCAAAAAATAGGTAGTAGGACAAAGTAACGCACTCAAAACATTGTGCTGTTGGATGCATTGGGCACGGGCCATATAAGTATTTCAAGTAACCTTATAACATCAAACTGTAAGCGTGTACCATAAGGCCGCGGTCATATTTCAGGGTATGATTATTACCATCAACATCGCGAAAAAAATCAGCTCACCCATACGTTTTGGTCGAGGAGGTATTGAAGTAATGTATCTACTGGATAGCAATTATTTTTATGTTTTTTTTTTTGAATATGACTACACCTTTCTGGTACAACCTACGATACCAAGTGGCCGGCATTTATATCATATACCACATCTTCGGAAAACTTATTTATACATAGATCTTAGAATACTACCTCAGATTGTGGAAATCGGATATAAATAAATAGGAAATGAGTATAAAAGAGGAAGTCTAAAACTGGCGCAGGTGACTGAAAAATTGTGTGGTAATCGATTGTCATAGTATGGGCATGTGATGCAGAGGGATGAGGATAATGTGGCCAGGAAAGTTTTGTGTATAAATCATGACACACCCCATTTATTTACTTTCAGGCAACTTTGGCCCGTAGATATATACCCTTCAGACTAGTATGCAGTAACACTAAGGTGCACTGAATTTAAAAGGTGCCGCGTACGGCTCTATAAGACCTTACAGTGGGGGGTGCACGTCATAAGCGCAAGCGGAGTAGAACCCGCCAGCTGCCACCCGCCTGCACGACGTAACCATTCGATTATTGAAATCACACTCGAAAATTAACACGTTCAATCCTATAGTATTCAGTAAACTGTCGGTTTGAGTGGACGATTACGGAATCCACTTAAAACCGCAAGATACAGTATCTATCACTTAGCAATGTGCATTATCAGATGCAAGAACCTTCAGAAGGTTTTCAACGATGTAGGTAAACCCCCAAACTAACCAGCTCTCGATCAGAAATACCTATCTACCGAGTTCGATGAAATAACGGACCGATTAATTCACATAATTGTAGCATATTCACAGAATTGCTAAGTAGCCGTTCAAGTTCATACGATTTTCAGGGTATCTTATCATTTCACCGAAAATTAATTTACAAATTTTCATTTGAAAAGCAATGATTGGCAGAAACATGATTGGTCATTTCATCTTTTACAACAACAAGTTTGGCAAATAATTTACTTAAAAAAATTACCCGATAACCTTTTTATTGATAACCAATTATTTGACATACAAATCCTTTTATATTCATATCATCTCGTAAAACAAAGTTTGAAATAAAAACGTTTTACTTGTTGTATTATTAATAAGGTTAATTTTAATTAATAAAATAACAAAAACTTAAGATTCAAGAGCGAACGAAGTGAGATCGGGACTTAGGGCACCCCGACTCGGAAACGTTAGGTTCGAATTTAAAGTAATCTAACACGAGTAATATAAGGTATGAAAAAAAATGTAATGAAACGTTGGTTATAAACTAAAAATTTGCTGAATTTAGATGAAACATCAGTGTTTTCAGTCACCATCGTAAAAATGTGAAATGTATTTTTTTTACCTTATTCAACGCGCTAGTTTAGTTATAAAATGAAACCAATTATACTACATTTCGAGTTATGAGTTCATGTGGACGTAGGCGTATCATCATCATCTGCCCAGCCTTTTCCCAACTATGTTGGGGTCGGCTTCCAGTCTAACCGGATGCAGCTGAATACATGTATTTTACATGGAGCGACTGCCTATCTGACCTCCATACGTAGGACTTATCATCTCGATTTAATTTATTTCCATTGTGGTTCAAAAGCAAGATACGATTTTACTCGAATTGAATATCATAGAAGCTATAATAGCATCACACACGCCATTTTGATATTCGATATTAGAAGACAATTTGCGTATCGAGGTAAATCCTACACAAAGAAGTATATATAGTCCGGTAAATGCCACACAATGCTGTAATACAGGCACCCCCGCTGCACTGCCTGCCTCCACAACGTAAACATACGCCGTCTAAAGTAATCCGACGAACCGATAATTGCCACCGACAGTTCGCCGATAAGAGCAATGCAACATGACGGATTGTTGAAAAATGGAATGGACTGTAATCCGTGAAACCCATACGCATGGAAAGGTTGAATTTAAAAGCTACATTTTTAAACACTGAAAATTCATTTCATTTGTATACGCACGTAAATGCACCCTTGAACTTTACCGCGGAATCTAATACAGGCAAACTGAAGTGATGTGAAAGTAACAATTTATTTCATATTGAACTCACATTATTAAAAAATCATGTTGTAGAAAATTCAAATAAGAGATGAGAATAATCAATGTAAATATCGTGAAACGCAATAATATGCGGATCAATTCCAAGGTCCTGAGATTCAAATTCAAGTGGGGACGATGCAGTTCAAACGAGTTTAACAATTGCACAGGAGCATTAATAGAGAGCAGCCAGTACCTCGGTCTATTTCTAGACATATTATCCTCGGTTGATTGAAGGGGGACTATAATAGAAACAAACTTTAACTTCGTTAAGAATAAATAAATCTTTTGTGTTACATCGAAGACATAAATGTTTTAACTTACCGGAGCTCGAACGCCTGTGATGCATTCCGAAATGGGTATGTATGGGCCGGTCCCGTCAACGGCTTCATAGTTTTTATTACTCATTGCTGACATGGCCAATAAATTGTTTTGATATGTGTCTGTAAGGCAATAAAACACTATGTTAAAAACAGTAAGAGGTGTAGGTTTGTAATATAAGAATAACCTTTATTGTCATACCATACAGGGTAATTGGCAATTGAGTGCATTCCTTGAAATGGGCGTTACTAGAGATAATTTGCAACAATTTCAAATTTTCTTGAAACTTCCCTTGCTTTTCGAGGCAATTTTCTCAAAATAAATGTATGACACTTCTCGTACATATTTATTACAGGAACGCTCTAGTATCACCCATTTCAAGGAATGCACCCATAATATGAGGTTACAATATCGCTTGAAGCCTCTGTATTTTAGGAAAAAACCTGTATGGCAAGAATCAGCGCCTTCTCCCATTTATATTTTCTATTTTTATATGTGACCATAAATCTTACAGAGTATGTTTATTTGGTAAATGTGACATTTAAAAAATAAAAAAAAAACAAAATCTACAGAAAGTAAATTATATAATATGGACAGCATTTTGACTGCATGTCGCTGAAAATGTATTAATTAGTATCTGAACTATCCCGAATATCTCTATATATATCTATGGATTTTAAACTAGTTTAAAGTCGAAATGCAGTCCATCGACCAGACGTGCACGCTAAGAACTCACGGTGCGGTCAGATTACGGACTCGAAAACGAATTCACTTTTAGAGGAAAAACGAGTTACGACTCGACTCAAAGGGGTACTTTGTTATTTTTGAGGTAGGCATAGGGTAGCTAGGTATTTTTAATACCTTGACACAAAATAACAATTTATTTTCGTTATCTGAAGATTGAAAAATAAGTCCGTAAGAAGTAAAGTGCGGTTTACTCTCGCAAGACATCGGTAACACACACAAACGCAAAAGTCGCCGCGGATACAGCATTGTGTTAACAGGTCATGAAACCTGTGCCAGAAAAAAGGCAAGCCTTTCTTTTGCAACGGGGAAAATAGGTCTAAAAATAAAATTAAAACAAAAAGAGCAATGCAAGTTTAAAAAAAATACCGCTGCAACACCGTTGAGGCTTAAAACAAAATCAAATTAGTGGATCCGTTCGCAAATTTTAAAACGTAAAAGTATTCTCCTGAAAGCCCGTGGTGAGTTCTTGACGTAAATACATCACGTGTGTATTCATAGCTGATGTTTAACCAAATAAAAAAAAATTACAAAAAACAGTTTGCAACCAAATCGCGTTTGCTATTTGCGGAGCATTGAAATCATACAAATGAAGCACAGCAAATCGGATAGCACTACGCCAGAAAATAAAATCGGAATAAAGCATAAAAGTTGTGCAAAAACGTTGACTATCATGTTTCCTACCCTTGAGCACTACACATTAAAAGCTAACGCAACAGCTATACAAAAACCACGATAATAGAATGTACGCAGTATTGCAGTTGCATTCGGATATTTAAATGTAACTATAATTAAACCTTTTTGAATTCTATTTTTTCAGTACCATCATAATTTGTAAACTTTTGAGAATTTCGATAAATATTTAATATTTCTTTTCCAGTTCGTGAGAACTTTAATTAATAATCTTACGTGGTTGATGTGTAGGTTACTAATGAATAAAAAGAAAAAAAATGGTCCATGATTTTTGCATAAAAAATATACTACAGACAAATATAGACCAGCACATCAAGCTTACTACAAATACTAATAGATTTGACCGAAACTGTAAAATTTTCTCAATCAAGCTTGATCCTAATGCTTTATCAATAAAGTTTAAAATTCATTTAAAAAACAGACAGAATGTAGTAGCTTGATGTGCTGGCGTCTGTACGTTCACTAGATTAAAACAGAAAATAATCTGTAAAATAAATATGAATAATATTTATACAATAAAAATCTCGTGTCACGGTGTTAGTGGTCCTTCCGAAAAGGCTCGACCGATTTTTATGAAATTTTTTAATGTATATTTGGTAGGTATGAGAATAGGTCGTAAAGTATATTTCACACCGCTAGGTGATTAGGGGATAGGTAGGGTAGGGTAAAAAAGGTGCATTGCAACGCATGCCGGGCAAAGCTAGTATTTTTATATCTTGATACAGTGTCATGCCTTCACAAAATGCAGTGCATCACCATATAAGTACTTAGTACCTGATTCCGAGCTAGGTCCTGAATTAACCAATATATTAGGTTGAAAGACTACTACCGAATCTAGGACAAAACAATCGAATAATTAATCAAAAAGAAAGAGAAAATGGATTTAAACAAGGCGCTACCCCGCCTTTTCATCGAAAGGTCTGTTGTCGGTATGTTGTCTAATCTAAGTTTAAACTAAAATAACCCTAGTAGTCAAAAAAAGAATTATACATTCCTAAGATATTATAAAACACTAAAGTCGTGCTTCTAACTTTTAATTTAATTTGTACCTTAAGAATAGGTTAAATATCGTACAATCACATCACATAAAGGCAAGGTTTTCTAGAGCGCAAGCACGGCGCGGATGGGGTTCTGAGCGCAGACGAATAGCCAGTGTGGCTCACAGGGCGAGGAAAACAGTATTTACTCCCATATAAAACTAAAATCCCTGTTATTATGAAACTAATAACTAGTGAAACGTGTATATGCGTGCCTAGGCAGTAAAACCGACTCGTAAGATGGCATGACGCTGTCATGGCGTGATGCCTCGTCTATGCCACGTAAAATCAACCTTTTCCCATTAGAAAAAAGTTTATCTGAACCAATTCTTAATTATGGCTCTACTTTAATTAAGAATATTTGATAATTATCATTTATCAAGTTTTCAACATCAGACTTATGTCATGCATTACAGAAAGTTAAAATTCCATAGCAACCAACATTTTTTTTTACAAATGGTCACTCAAATATAAATTGACTATTTTACAACTATTTATACTTCTGACTATTTTATAGAAAACTAATTAAGTAAAGTAGCAATGAATGCAAATTATCTATGATTCTAATATCAAGTGCAGTTATGTAATGAGTACCTAAAAATAACTTATTACCTACTCAAGCTTTACATGTTAGGCAAAAACCACGCAAGAGCGACATATAAGGGTTATTTTTAACATATTTTCATTCAAAAACGTACCGTGCACGTTGTGCCTAGCAGTAGTAATAGTGGCTGCCTCTTCAGTAGCGCGCAGGCCGCAAACTCGGCAAATGGCGTCCACCCACCGCTCCATTTCCGCTTCGCAGTCGGCTTCCAGGTGATAAGTTCTTCGTTGGGTTTGGATTGTGAATACAGAACCACGGATCTTTGGCTTTAGAGGCGCCTGGCCGTGGCGCTCCATATGAAGCCCAGCATCGACCTGCAAACAAATTATTGAATGAAGCACTCTTTCTAAACAACTAAACATTATTAATTTTAACACTACATAGACAAAATTGAACCCTAATTCCATAACACAGTTTTCTATCACATTCCGAAGGATTTTAAGAAATTACAAAACAGTGTGAATGGGTATGCAAAGGTGAATAGGGACAAAACTTTGCAATGGTATTTGAACGTCTAATACAAATAAAATTTGGAAGTAAAAAGATATATTTTTGTTCTAATTTCATGAAAATAAAGGCCTTGTAGGCTACCAGGAATATTTAAGCCCCCAGTCCACTCCATTTTACCAATACCTACTATATTGATTCATATTATGTTTGCAAAGTTCGTATGGCTGCCAACAAAAAAAACTAAATCAATGGTGTTGAATTATCAAATTGAATAAGCATTGGGAATGCGAGAGTGTTATGCAATTATCCCGCTGGTCTACCAGGTGGTTCAAAATGGCCGCTTTAGCTGAATCATGTTAGGGTAGTAAAATATGAATCACGATTAAATACTTATAATGGTCAGAAAAAGGTGCCCTTGCCGAAGGCTCCTGTCCGAACCTTTTCATAGTATAATTTTAACATTCTGTCATCTACTCAGTTATAAAGTTTTCATGCTGAATATGCTTGCTGTAAAACTCTCTGGGCTCCCCTTCCATACTTAGTATACTCACCAATGTCAAAAATATTACATTTCAATAAAAATATACTTGATTGTTTATTTTTTATTAATGTACTTATGTTATTTTATTACACATAAACACGGAGTTCTTTTTTTTAACATACAAGCTTGCTTAAAATATGGATGTGTCTTTCTTTATTGCGTTACACTTGTGACAAATTAAATTTCTCATGAAGATCACATGAGTTAAAGAAAAGTTTTACATGCTGGTCAGAGTTTATCTTGTAATGAATCCAGACATTGTTGTGACTTATGCCCACCCACACTAAAGGTAAAGTGCCTATTTTCTATTGCACCGCTGTATGTTCTGCCTGACTAGTAGATTTTACAAGATATCAGCACATTCATTTCAAGTATTTCATTTGACAATACTAGTACAACAAACGGTGTGTTAAGAACAGAATTAATACTGGATGGATGAAATGGCGGCAGGTCACGGGAACATTATGCGACTCCCGCATTCCCATAAACTCAAGGGGAAGATTTATAGAACCATGGTTGGATCTGCTGTCTTGGATCAGAATGTTGGGCCACAAAAAAGATGAACGAAAGGCAATTACATGTGGCTAAGATCAGAATGCTTAGTAGAAGTAGTAGAGTAGAAGAATGATAAAATAAGGAATGAGTACAGTTGAGGAAGTCTGAAAGTGGCGCCGGAAACTGAAAAGTTGTGTGGTAATTGGTTATCATGGTATGGACATGTGATGCAGAGGAAGGAGGAAAATATTGAGTATGATCAACACTGAAAAAAACGAAATGAATGTTGTTGAATTGTCAAATTGTATAAGCATTGGGAATGCGAGTGTGGTCTATAAGAGTAGAGGAAGACTAATGTAGAAAGTTTATTTAGATAAACGATGCATGGACCGCGTGAAGGATGATATGGTGAGAAAGTAGGTGACTGCTGAGATTATGAGTAATAGAGATGCGTGAAAGAAGAAGACGCACTGCAAGTGCTGTATCGATTTTGGTAGATATATTTTGTCATTGGTATGTTCATAATAATAATTTCATTTTAGTGTAGGGTATCAACAGTTGGACATGTGCGCAGAAAGAACAATGAGTCATTTTCAATGACTGATTTGGTTAGCATAATATTGTTACCCTAAATATGTATTAAACACTGATTGATACCAACATTTTCAATAATAAAATTAAGCTGTTATACCTACCTAACTCTCGAATATTTGTAATGAAACTTTAAAAATACATAACTTGATATACATAATTACTAACTATTTATGGTAAAACTGGTCTTTAAGTTTGTACTGGTAGCCTAATTCATGGCTTGCAACGCCAATCTATAGTGAGTAGCTATGAAATTGTTTGGGTATGTTTATGTAAAATTATTACAGTTTGTTAAACAAATTAAGCTATTGCAGGCATTCAACTAAATACCCAATCTTCACATATTTAACTGGGTTTAATCAAAGGGATGATAATTTATTTAAAGTATAAGAAGATAATGGCAGTTTATTGTATTTATCACTAGCAGAACTATTTCAGAATGCAATGTTTAGCAAGTGATTTATTGATTCAACCATGGTAGACTAGAAAATTTAAGTGATAATTAACTAATATTGTCTAAAACTGGTAAAGCTTTTTTATTGTTTTTTACTGTAATAGATTGTGTTATAGATAGATACGTTTATAAATATATATTATATATTGAACATTCACTTCAATGCACATACTTGCTCACAAAGGTCCAGATCTATAGTGCCCTTGAGACGGCGGCAGTTGCGATCAGCATAATAATCTAGAAAATATTGGCCAGGCAGCTCGCCCGACTGCCGCAAGGCAAACCACCGCCTGCGCCATCTCTGTAGTAAAAAAACGAAACACTACACAAATTTGTCATTTTACTGTAATAAAAAGCTATCAAGCTGCTACGAATCTGTAAATATGAAGAGCCAATTTTTTCTTAAACCCAGTATTCACTTACTCTGTCAACAAAGGTAAAATGCCAAGCTAAAGTTGAGCTCACCGTTCGCCAAATACGCCTGTTTGGTGGAGATTTTGTTAGCCACCCTTCGAAAACAATATTCTTTGACATTGTTTTTAAGAACTATCAAACGTTTACTATCAAATTAAAATGAGTCACATATTAGTAGTGTTTTGCGATTGTAAAGTACATTCACAAACGTTGAAAGTTCACCTCGCCACTAATATTTTTCTATTTTTTTCGCTATTGAATACAGTGCGTAAGTGTTGCAACAGTTGCAAGTTGCAAGCGCTTTTTTTTACCACAGACACAGATGTCGCATTGATCAAATTGTCACATAACCATGGACGTAGATAAGCAAAAAGGATCCAACCCACAACATGACCGAAAATTAATTAAGTATACCAAACTGGTACAACAAGGTAGGTTGGCACCCGGTGATACCGGAGTGCCAACCTACCTCGTGACCTTCGTCGTGTGGTCGGGGACTACTTGACGGATAGGGCCGTCATCTACCCCAGCCGGAGCAGAGAATGGAACCGGCGAGAGATGAGGTGCGGTGTTCCACAGGGATCGGTTCTGGGCCGGGACCGGCCCTGTGGAACATCGGTTACAACTGGGTGCTGCGCGCCGACCTCCCTACCGGCGTCAGCGTAGTTTGCTACGCTGACGACACGCTGGTACTGGCACAAGGGAGGTCGCACGAGGCGGCGGCCGAAAACATGACACGCGGGGTTGCGATAGTCGTGGAGAGGATCCGGCAATTGTGTCTCGAGGTGGCATTGCACAAGTCCGAGGCCATGTGTTTTCATGGGCCTCGGAATGCGCCACCGTCGGGATCCCTACTGACAGCAGGAGGGGTTTCCATCGGCGTCGGGTCGACGTTGAAGAACCCAGGACTCGTCCTCGACAGCCGGTGGAACTTCGTGGAGCACTTCCGACGTTTGGCTCCCAAACTGGAACGGACAGGGGCTGCCTTCAAGCAGCTCTTGCCCAACCTGAGGGGTCCAAACGCCTCCTGCCGGAGGCTCTACGCAGGGGTCGTGCGGTCCATGGCCCTTTACGGGGCCCCGGTGTGGGCGCGTTCCTTGAGGCGGCAAGCCGCCCATTACCTGAACGTGCCCCAAAAGGTGATAGCCATAAGGCTAATCCGGGGGTACCGCACGATCTCCGGCGAGGCGGCTAGCCTCCTTGCCGGATTGCCGCCTTGGGATTTGGAGGCGATAGTCCTCGCGCGCCTGCACGAATGGCGCGCGGAGGCACTACGTCGGGGGGAAACTCCGCTGCCGCGGCAAATTGCCGCTCAGCGGACAGACCTCCGGCGTGATCTCATGGCGACATGGAGAGAGCGACTGTTGCAACCCCGTGCAGGGCACGCTACCATAGTGGCGATAAGTTCCCTCTTTGAGGAGTGGCTAGAGAGGCGCCACGGCGCCCTCACCTACCGCCTGACGCAGGTCCTCACCGGACACGGTTGGTTCGGGAGGTTCTTGCACCGAATCGGGCGGGAGGAAACGCCCGGGTGTTTCCACTGCGAGGATCGTCCGGAGGACACGGTGGAGCACACCGTAGAGGTCTGCCCCGCTTGGGCGGATCACCGCCGTGTCCTTGTAGCGGCGATTGGCGGCGGCGATCTCTCGCGTCAGGCCCTGGTTCAAGCCATGGTCCGGAGCGAGAGGGAATGGGAAGCCGTCACCACCTTCTGCGAAGCAGTCATGCTAGTGAAGGAGGTGGCGGGACGGGAGAAGGAAAGAACCTCACGTGGTGGCTCCCGGCCACCGTAGGCGCGGGCCTGTGGTCGGCGAGTTATGGGCTAGCTCGCCGTCCGGCCGTCTTATGATGACAGGCCGTGTCGACGGCGAGTTCGTGTTCCACGCGCGCCTCAAAGAGATGTCAGCAACCACGTAGGGGTCCGCATGGACCGATGCCTGCCAGGGCTGCGGGACTGTTCGAAAGAGATACCGTGGCCCTGGAACACAAAGGGCAAAGAAGGAACATGGATGGGTTTTAGTCAGTACAAGTCCGACACTCCCTTCCGCTCCACCCAGAGTGGGGGGTCATTTGATGACTTCCCATCCGAAAAAAAAAAAATAAAAAATGTCTATATTTTCGATTAGCAAAAACAATCCAAGTAAAATACGAATATTTTGACATTAAAATGACACTGGTTACCAAGCCACATGTATGGCGAAGCCCTATTTTAGTTTCGTAAAAACGATCCATTCTCCTTGGATCATATTGTAAAACGGTCAGTTTAAGAAAATGACACAAAACTAAAATGTTAAAAAAAAATCCAAAGCATGTGGATCCTTTTAGATTATAACATTTACTTCAAATCAATGCAAAAGATAAATCACTAAAAAGATTCAGAAAGCATGAATCTTTTTTGTTATCTAAATTTTTACTTAAAAAATGCACTGGTTAAATCACAAAAACAATTCAGAACATTTGGATCTTTTTGTTAAACTAAATTTTTACTTAAAAAATGCACTGGTTAAATCACAAAAACGATTCAGTACGCTTGGATATTGGTTTGTTTGTTTGTCTATTTGGTTTTGTGAAGTGACTGCTGTGGGGGCCAAAACCGTAACATTAAAATCGTACTCATGTTAAATGCAATATTAAGTTCACACCAAACATTAAAAACAATTACACTCAAGTATCTTGAACCGGGTCACACATTTTTGCCCAATGATACCGATTTTTCTAAAATAGAGGCACAGTTAAAATACCACGAAAGAATTTACACAGCTGACGAATATGTCGCAGTAAAAAAAAAAGGAGAAAGAAAAATCCTCTTCAAGTGCAGAGAATGGAAAAGAAAGACTTTTTTAGTACAAAAAATTGAGAAAAATATAGTTAATTGGAAAGTCTTCTTGGATAAGACCAAAGCTAACTGGCTACACACAAAAGAAATATTACTGAAAAAAGAAGAAAAGTACAAAGTTATGTTTATGAAAACTCAAAACGCAGACCAGTTTCAAGAATTGAATATAGAGAAAAAGATAAAAGGAAAATCTTTGGAGGTATAAGAAAACGATTTCGCATTACTATGGCCAAATGGGAAAGAAATACCACAAGCAAAATTAGACGATTTGGAGTCAATCTTTGACTATATACCTAAAGACTGCCTGGATTTCTATAAATCTTTAAGGGGCAATCCGAGTCTTCATGACGATATGGACGGGTTTGGCGGTGAACCAGACTTCGCACAGGAAGAAGAGTAAATTGGATTGATGTTTTATATGAAAAATAATCAAAATTTTAGAAAGCTAGTTGTTTTATTAATGAAATGAACAATTTTGCGAAATGAAAATGAGCTAAACAAAATTGAAAATAGTTTTTATCAAAAAGGATCCTAACACACATTTAGCTGAATATCTCAAGAAATAAAACTAAACTCAATAAAATTTATTTGTATGAATAAAATATACATCGACACACACATATTTTCTTAAGAAACAATAAACGCAAGCAAGTCTATTAATGAGCAAACACAGGTTAAACTTCAATCTTCAATAACTCAAATATAACATTTTGTGGGGTGGATCCTTTTTGGTGATCTACGTCCCCATAATCGACTAAACTGCTAATTAGAATCATTATTGGTTTCATGGCATGCCTTTAGAGCTTTTATCGCTTACTCTACATTGCATGCTCTCAGATAAAATTAAAAATAAAGTACAGATTTTGATAAATTACATTAATTTGACTGCTGTTGCTGAGTGCCACAGGGATGTCTAAACAATGTTCGAATGTTAGTTTAATTGCATGTCTTCTCATGTTCTTGTAGTAATAGCAGTATACAATGGCTAGATGCAGATATTTCGATTTATTTTAAACGGTATCACAGTTATACAATATTACGACATCCTATTTTTATTGCAGCCAGGTGACATGTAGAAGTGGGCTGTCTTTTTTTTTACATCTATGGTCATCATACGCCAATATTATTATGATGTTCTGTGCGCCCGCTTGTCACTCTTGTCAGGAATGTCAGGTAGCTTAAATGGTCGAAATCGGAAATGTTTGGGGTAAAATTTTTTGTATGACAATATCCCTATCCGTTTGGTATAAGTATTCTACAGTTCTACTCTTTCATCACAATTCAATCTTGAACTTGTAAATAAACCTAAATTCGAAAATCTACCAGTGCCTAGACATGGAAAAAGTAGGCCATCCGAGCGCTCCTCCAAGTAACGTCGCCAAGTTCGGTGATTACGATCCAGCCAAGTAATTATAAGCTAAAAAGAATTATTCTGTACCTAGCCTTACCAGGATGAAAGTTAGGCCGCACAACCGGGCGTCCGATCAGTTTTGGAAAGATAGCGGCCGGTTATGTGACAAGTCGTGGTCGTGGCCGCGCATCATGCGTGAGGTCCCTTACTTTACTTGTAGATTTTGTAGTTCAACTTGCAAATATTAAACTGGCTGTCCTAGCTCTTACTTTGATAAACCATCCTTGCTTGGGCCACCCCAGTGTTACTCCTACTTATGGTCTCTTCACACACTCTGGCTTTGACTCCTAGTATCAATGAGTTAGGTAACTCCGGTAGGTCGAAAGTCGAAACAATTCTTAAACTTGTATAAGACAAGGTGTCAAGAAATGTTGTCCGACCAAGTAACTCCTGTATGAAGCATTGAAACAGTTTTAAACTGTTCAAGATAGAGTGTTAAAATTTTCGAACTTGCTTTGCTCGCTCTTGGAGCCTTAGTTTGTTTTGTTTTTAAAATTGTCTGCCTAAGTCGATTAAATAACATCTATTTCTAAATAAAAGTGCTTAAGAAAAACTAAGTTGTCTGAAATAGTGAAGCCTAAAATTTCTTTTTGTTCCTAGATTTCAACTTTTCAAAATTAGTAACTTCTGCTTCTATATAAACAAATATGGAAAATTAGAAAAACTTCAGCTGAATTTGTAAATAGTAAACTTAACCCTTACAAATACGTTTTTACTTGCACCCTTCTGCCCCGCCCCCCTGGTTCAAAAGCTGGCGATGCCCTTGTGTATTGAAATATAATAGGAATGATGTACATAGGTACCTAATCCTTACTTCCTTACTAATAATATTATAATGCGCAAGTAAGTTTGTTTGTTACCTTTTCACACCTGAACCACAGAACCGATCATCCTGAAATTTTGCATACGTATATGTTGTCACCTTTTATCCCAAACCACCATACTAGCTCCAGCTGGAGCTAGCATAGTGTCTCATTGACTATGTGAACTTCTTACTGGTATTGATTAAAATAGTACATTTTGTAACTGTTAGTACAATTAAAATTAAAAAGCATCTTGCTGATTAATTTTCTGTATTAGAAGTTTGAATTACTTGAAAGTACATAAAACTTGGATTAGAAATAGATTATATATCTACGAGACCTCCAGATCAACATATCCTTGCAAGTTAGCATTTCTTTTGGTAATAAAAAAGAGGCTAGACTAACATTTATACACGAATTTGCAGTTATGCTATTACCAACGTGTCCCGCACTTTGACCACGAGTGAAGCCTTGATTCCTGGCTGCGCTCCCCGCTTGACGCAGCAAAGCATTGCTAAATATCTGTCACCTCTCACCAGAGAACTCAATGAAGTTCCAGCAAGGTCCTTATATTTTAATAATTATTTATAGAAATAAAATCATTGGTACATGTCATAAATCATCATCACTTGAGAACAGCTTGGCAGATTTATCTTGTGTTGTGTTTGTAATCGTCATGTCCCGGTTTGTATGAGTTTTTTTTGGAAAATTTACTGAAATATTTGGTTGAAATGTATGGATGGTAAATCTGTTTTTGTTTAGCACACCTACTTCTTATTTTCGTCGTTAGTTAATTGCATCCGTGCGAAGACGGGGCGGGTCAATAGTTTTATAACAGGTGTAAAAACACCCTTAACGATGCCGAGAGGCACTTGTTCTTCCCGTGATTTCAGCCATTTTTTTTGTACTGGACCGTACCTGGGAACCTTCTAGTTTCAGAGTTATTGAACGACAAAGTTCCAATTTATTCAAATGTTTAAATAAATATAAAAGTTTTAAATATATTACATTTAAAACAAGTCCGGTTTTCAATGTGGCTGTCGGCTTGAACCAAGGGTCGGCTCTAAGCCCTTACCTTCCTGGTGATAATGGACGCATTTTCGTCGGATATCCAGAAAAAGGTGTATACTGTTTGCCGACGGCATTGTGTTGGTTGCCGAGAGTGGCCCAGAGATCCAGAGCAGATAGGAGGTGTGGCGGCAAAGATTGGAATGTTGGCCCGAAAGTAAGTAGGTCTAAACAGAATACTTATTCTGTGATTTCGCTGGTCCCTCCAGTCCTGTGCCCATAACTCTTGCCGGAACGCTCATACCGATTGTTCCGATTTCCGGTACCTCTGGTCGCTTGCCCAAGGGTGGGCGCTGTAAACCGGGACGTAACGCACCGAATCAACTCAGAATGGATGAAATCGCGACAGGTCACTGAAACAACTTGCGACCCACGGATCAAGTTCAAGGGGAAAATATATAAATCCGTGATTAGACATGGCGTACTGTATGGATCGATTCTGGTTGAAAAAAAGACTGCATGTAGCGGAGGTGAGAATGTCAAGGTAGATGAGTGGTGTGACAAGAATCGATAAGGTAAGGAACGAGTTACTTTTACGAGGACATAGAGGAAGTTTAAAAGTTGCACCAGTTAGAAAGTTGAAAGGGTCGAATGTCTTGGTACGGACATGAGACGAATCGCATGTGACTAAATGAGAGATGAATATAAATGTTGATAGATGGACAGGGAGAGGAAGACCAAGGAAACGATGGATGGATTGTGTGAGGAATAAAATGAAAGAAGAATGATAGAGTGACGGTTGACAGAGGAGAATGGAAGAAAAAGACGTGTTGCGCCGACCCCCAGTAACATGTGACAAGGGCAGGAAGATGATGACATTTAACCAAGTATTTTTTACTTTTTTTTAATACGTCCGTAACTCCTGCATTATTCAATTCATCCATCAGCACAACTTTTTGAGTGCGTTACTTTAAACCGTTATTTTTCACACCAATAGAAGTCGTTTCCCAGCAATAATTTTTGCGCAGTTTTACTTATATGATGTACAGGCGCGAGCACATCAAGCTACCCGAAACTGTCAAATTTTCCCAAGCAACCTTGAACCTAATGCTTTATCGATAAAGTTGAAAATCTATTAAAGAAAGTTGACAGATTGTAGTAGCTTGATGTGCTGGAGTCTGTACCTACAGAATGCTTGGTAATGTTTGTGATGGGTCCTTTTACACCCTGTAAATAATAAAATCATATTATTTTGTAAATTGATTTTACAAAACACATGTCACATCATGGACCGGTGTTTCGTACCTGACTACCCTGAGAAGAAACATCCGAAACAAACACAGAGGCCACTGTCTCTTTTAAAGTCCAGACATTGGTCAAGTCATATGAGGACCATGCAGATTAATGTCTGAGATGATCTTTTAAAGAAAAAACCACACATTTGAGTTTGTGTGAGACCTGTCCAGTCAGTGCAAACATTTTTCAGTGATCGTGTAGCTCGACTCCTACTTACCCAAGGAGCTCAAACACACGATGAACAATACCAAAGAAAGGACATTTAGGTAGGCCGCATAAAATATTCAAACTGCCAGACAATCGTGAAACTAAAATAATGATGAAAAAGTAAATAAGGTCAACTAAATGGAAAATGAGCTGTAGAGCTTTCTATTCTATTTTTAACAGACTTTCTTCAAAAAGCCGGAAGTTCTCAATTAGGTTGTATTTTTTTTGTTACCTCATAACTTTGTCATTTTTAAACCGACTTGAAAAATAATTATTTTATATGAAAGGATGAACTTCCCGATTTTAGATGAAATTTCTATGGGTAGTCCCATAGAAATTTCATCTAAATCGGTTCAGTAATTTGGATTTTTTCCTTACGTTAATTGCCACATCCGGCGACGCCGCGCATACAATTATGTACGAGCCATAAATAGTGGCTGTAGTGTATTGGGTTCTGGTATTTGTTTAGATCTCTAGGCCTTATTATTTTGGCCATCTAGGTAAGTTCAGCATTTTGGCTTGGCAATACGTATTTTTTCTTCTTGGGCTATGTTGATGACATGATGATCTCTTAATAACTTCTAGTTACAGTGTAAAAAATAATTAATGACAAGAATTTTTGTGATATACTACAACTAAAATAGGGTAAAATAAAAAACTTTCTCCGAAAAAAACCGGCTTCCAAATAAAAAAGTCTAAAATAACTACTTTCGGAAGTCGGTGGCAAAAGAGTCAATGAAACAAACCAAGTCACCGCCTTCCGAAAGTAAAGTTATTTTAGAATTTTTAGTGTTTTTTGGAAGTCGGTTTTTTTTTCGCAAAAAGTTTTTTTGTAAATAAGTACCTACTTCATACGTAAGACCTCCGCTGTTGTTCGGCTTAAGCATAATATTATGTAGATCTCTTATCTACCTCTTTAGAATACATACCTTCTGTATCAAAGCCTGGAGCACAACATAAATTTCGTGTAACGTTATGTTACCTACTGCTTTATCGCTAATGACCATTTTAACAAAAAGTTATTGAAAGCATGTTAGGCGGTTGCCGCGTTGTTCCAGGCTATCATTTGTAGATCTTTCACAGTTGTTACGGGGAAAGTTAGAAGCCAGAAAGTCTAACAACCAGTCTTACCAAAGGGTATTGTATTATCCGGTAACTAGGGTGTGTGGGTCAGATAGGCAGTCACTTCATGTAAAATACTGGTTTGCAACTCCATGGGGTTTAGACTGGAAGCTAATCCCGACATAGACTGGAGAGGCTTGGCAGATAATGAGAGGATGACGTGACATTTTATTTTAACTGCCACAAAGGAACAGAATATGTCATGTGATGTGATATTATTGCTTTTGTGCCCTCTGGACGCATATATTTCTGAATCTTGAAACTGGCAAACTAGTATGCCATCCGTTTAGTGACTATCAAACACCCCGACTGTTTATAACTTTTTACTGAATTCTTTTATAATTTGTTAAATTTCTATGTCAAGGCCAACGATAAATGAACTGCCTGATGCAGTAATAGATAAGATGGTGAAACGAGACAAGGCTTTCTGGGTAGATAAACCAGGCGTCAACGATTACGTTATTCACGATTCCTATCAACAGTACGGATTAACCACAGAGGTTGTAAAACCAGGTAAATTTTGATTTTTATAACATTTAGGTCCTATTTCACGATGCCCGAATAGCTACTATTTATCGAATGAATTAAAAAATGAAACAGAATTTATATGAAACTAGCTGTTCCGTGTGTGTGCGTTGCAATGCACCCTTTCCTACTACCTACCTACTACCTAACTACTACTTACCTACTACCTACCTACCTACTTACTACCTACCACCTACCGAAGAACCTCCTGACAGAACAAAAAAAGAATTAGCGAAATCGGTCCAGCCGTTCATGCGTAATGCCGTGACTAAGGGAAATAGGGATTCATTTTTATATATATAGATTATCTGCCATGTACGTTAACGGGAACTTAATCGTAGGTGGTTAAACAGGCCCTAATTTACACATGTGAAAAGATCCACCACCTAGCCCAGAGTTAGGTAGTTGCATTCTTGCTATCATCGCATATTTTATAACATCGCCAATTCGCCACCCCTGTCAGAGTTATTAGAGCACTTCAAAAAAACAGACTGATTATGGATCATATTAAAATGCCTCAATTTTTTTACGAAGAAATTCGTTGTTTTGACACATAGGTAGGTAAGCACAGTTTTCTACGTTCAACCATCTTGTAATTGCGCTCTTGAGCGCTTCAGTTTTCATACCAAAATTTAAATGTCATGGCTGTTCAGGGAACATTCAGAATGCGCCAGGGCCGCTGGCAAGGGTGATTGGAGGTTCTAAGACGCTTTAATTAATCTAAAACTTATTTACAGTACATCAGGATCCATTCCCTCGTTCATACCAGTATGACCTGGACTGTGTCCGGTACAGACGTACTCATGCCTGTGACGGTCTGAAGCAAAAACCAGGCGAAAATAAGGTGGGAAAGGCATTTCTTTATTAGTGCAATGTAGTGGAGTTTTTACCTAGAAATACAGGTATAGATCATTCTTCTTTTTAGCGTGTCGATGACAGTTCAAATTGAATCAGCCCAAAACTTCGCGACGAGTTTGGCACTTTCAGTAGCGTCCATCAGCTCCTGTGATGTGCAAACAACAGGACAGGCAGGACACGATGTCAAATTTGCCATTGTTTGTGGGTTAACACCAAATTTACACTCCAGGGCAGAGTCATCTATGAATCTCCACCTGAACGGCCACCTTGTGTTCGGGGTCTATTTAAAGACTTCTAGGTGAGCCATGGCAACTCGTTTCCAGGTGGGAGATTAGTTTCAATGGTTGTTATGGAATTTTGGTTTATTATACTAGAAATGGCAAAGTTTACCAATTTTTGTTTGTTCTTTCGTTTTTTTTTCATTAAGATCAGTTTGCTTAATCGTTGTAGATACAGCAAAACGATCTTAGGAGACTAACCCTAACTTTTGAGAATTTTTGATTGCAAGAAAATTACCTTTTTTTACAAAAACATTTTTGATAGCCATCGATCCTGGTACTAAGGGACCTCGTGTACTACGTGTCCACGACCACAAGTTTTGGCCACAGAAACTTCGACTAGGAAGAAAGTTTGTGCGTACGACCGGGCGTCTGACCAATTTTGTTCCAGATAGCGGCCGGTCCCTTAGAAGAATCAAAAAGCTCGATTCGAACAACTGAGGTTTCAGTACTAGAAAAGTCAGAAAACTTAAATAAAAAGTTCAAAAATGTTAAGATTAGTGTCCTAACACCGTTTTCCTGTACCTAACTGCAACGGTTAATGAAAATATTGAGAGTACAAAAAATAGGCTTTGAATTATTTGGCTGCCTAACTTCTGCCATTGTATTTTATTTTCAAAATTGTGAAGTTTTTAACTTTGATGGCTTGGATCTCGGAAACATGAAGCTTTAGAAGATTTTGTCTCATACTTTTCCGGCCGTTGTTCGAACTATCAATTCAAGAGTATTTTTTTAGGAAATAAATAAGTTCATTAAAACTAAATGAAAAAATGCAAACGACTTCTAAAAAAGTGAAAAATAACCTTAATTTCGGAAGTTAGTGAATTTTGTAAGTAAAAAAATTAAGGTTAATTAATTATTTTACATAATTTTACATTATTAGAAGTCGGTTGTATTATCTTGCCAAAACGTTTTTTGTTTTTTTCCATTTTTGGTTGTGGTACATTGTCACTAGTGGCATCATCAACATAGATGAAGCAGTTAAATGTTGATTTTGCGACTTTTCAAAATAATTAAAAAATTGCGCCCTGCGCCAAGGATATATTGGGGCTGAAGAGACAGCAAATGACCCGTTCTTTCGGCCCGTACAATTTAGCAAACGATTCAACAAAAACCCTATATAACCGCTTAATGTGGTGCTGCCCCGCAAACGATGGGACACTTGATATTATGTCCTGCCTATCCTGTTCACATCACAGGAGCTGGTGGACGCTACTGAAAGTGCCAAACGCGTCGCCAAATTGTGGGCTGACTCAATTTGAATTATCATCGACACACTAAGAAGAACCGCCTCTAAGTTAAAGTAATTCGTTAAACTGGTGTCTGTTCATTCTTAGGTTTTTGAACATTTAAATATATAAAATAAAATCCATTTATTTCAGGTTCTCCCATATTAAAATCACAAGTTATGATTATGACACAAATAAATAAAAATCACAATATAAAAATAAATACAATTATCTCCTATATCTATATAGTTTTATTAGTGGCCGCGAAAAATAAAAAGGGACCTAACAGACGCGCTCCTACTGCGCCACAGTCGAGCCACTGAATAACTTCTCTATGGTAGCGCCACTGCAGCGCTTCTTCACGCCTTTGGGCGTCGGGGGTCACGTGGTGGCTCCCGGCCACCGTAGGCGCGGGCCCGTGGACGGCGAGTTATAGGCTAGCTCGCTGTCCGGCCGTCTTATGACGATAGGCCGTGTGGACGGCGCGTTCATGTTTCACGCGCGCCTCAAAGAGAAGAGAGATATCATCTCGTTATATCTCTAGGTCCGCATGGGCCGATGCCTGCCAGGGCTGCGGGACTGTTCGAAAGAGATACCGTGGCTGTGGAACACAAAGGGCAAAGAAGGAACATGGGTGGGTTTTAGTCAGTACAAGTCTGACACTCCCTTCCGCTCCGCCCAGAGTGGGGGGGGGAGGTCATTTGATGATAAAGCACATGAAAAAAAAAACATTGTCTCTAATTTGAAGGCACCCTTAGTACAGACTACTGTCATAAAATGTTCTTCATAAAACGCCTGCACGTGAACAGACTGCTCGTCTAATAATCAACCATTCTTTTCTTCAGAAACTTATAAGCGTCCATTGTCGCGACTGTACTGACTTGAGCAAACCAGCCCTGACTCCCTTTCAACTGGCCTGGATCAAGGATCCTTCACAGAAGAGGTGGAGGTATTATCCTGACCTAAATGTCACATTGACACGAGAAGAAATAAGAGCCTCCATGGATGAGTAAGTTCAATTACTATGAGTACCTATCCAAATTAGCGAAAACAGTACATTCGAATTAGTTAAAATGAGTCACTGACTAACGACTGTCAAATATCTACAAATGACAGCCGGAATCAACTGCTCAATGCTCTCCGTAGCACGGAGGAAACTCAAAATAAAATGTGTGGTCACCCATCCACGGGCCAACCTAGGCAAGCGCAGCTTAAAAACCAGAAACAGACAACAAGAACCTCCTCCTTTTTGTTTAGCCGTAGAACGAACTGATAGCGACAATCCCATGGTTGTCCCAACCCTATGCATATCAGGGCGGGCAGCACTATCGATCGGCACGGCCGCGTTCGCTAGGACACTATATTCGGGAGTGCGCAGGAGTGTGACGTGTTCGTTCATTATTTAAAATATACGTGATGTTATAAGTCTCCATGGTTTGATTTCAAGACCTAACTAAATATAGAGAAAACGAATCGTTAGAACAACCCTCCTAACTTACAAGTCCTACTAATTAAATAAAAAATATAAATGACTTAACACTTTAAGTGCTCAAAATATCACATATGTGTGCGTACCTACTACGAATTACTACGGGCTACAGAAAAACGCCGCTACGCGCTACGAACGAACTACGCCGTAGATCCCGAATCATAAATACAAAAGTAAAAACAAATAATTGAATTGTGATAAAATATTGATAAAATAAAAGCGTCTTACATTTTGACGGCAACAGAGATAAAGAAGGTGTAACACGCGTTTATTTAAAAAAAAAAATGGGATATACTTTACCTATAAAATGGTATATTTCTTTAGTTCTATCTTTCTAACTTTTTAGTTCTTTTTATTAACAAGTAATAAAAGCTTGTTTTAAAAAAAAGTATATGAATGGAACTTGCAATAAAGAATATTCTATTCTATTCTATTTCATTCTTTTAGTCATGAAGTATGATTGACGTGTTCAATCATTTGTCGTTAGTTATTAATTTACTAAATTTTGCCTAACACTGCAGTGTGTTAAGTATTTGTGTCATTATGTTTTATTTAGGTAATCTATAGTTTGGTGCTAGAGTTCAACTCCGGCTTCGATACATGTTTTTTTTTTTTTTGTGAAAAATAATAAAGAAAGGAACTACTTATTCGAGTTTCTATTTATTCTGCGGACAAGTTCTTCAAGCTTCGACGCGCAATATCATGCCTTATACAGGTATCTATAAACGAGTAAGTATATAATAACTTAAGATACGATTTTTATTCTGTAGTATAGTAATTACTTGAAGTTAGAACTGTCAAAAGTGAGAATTCTTAGCTTTGCTTCCTTTGACGGTTCCTACTACAATAAAATTCTTATCGATTGCATAAAAGTGGTTGCATAAGTACCTAATGACCTAAACTCAAGTAATTACTTTAACTTGACTTTATATAGATACGAGTGTAGATGTTAAGTTGAACACCAGGCAGCACCCTGAGGGATCAACACCTGAAGACCCTTGACACACGTCTAATATTAGATCATTTTTATTATTGGGAGTTAATTATTTTCCGCCGACCGGATGTGCGTCCGCCTTCATCTCTCTTTGTCTCGTCGCGAAAACACCAGTTTCTAATGTAAAATCGCATCTAAGTACATAGATCCAAAGATCCATCTCGCCGGCTTTCTGCTTCTCGCTCTCTTTGATATTCCTTCATAATATTATTTATTATTTACGGACTCACAAAAATAGCCGCTCACAAAGGTCAATATATAATTTTAACATTACAATAACAAATATTACTAAGTACCTATAATTAATAAAATATTGCTTTCTTAGGCTATCACAATCCGATCACAAACACAATTAATGTTTGTTTTTTAGGTTTTATTTTCGGTTTCGGTATTTAGGCTTTTTGGGAAGTCTTGCATTATTTATTGTTTTTAACCGACTTCCAAAAAGAGGAGGACCGACTGAATTTTTTTTTTTTTGTTTGTTCAATTATATCTTCGCCAATTGTGAACCGATTTTGATGATTCTTATTTTGTTTGGAAAAATATTATTACGCGGTGATCCCATTTAAATTTGGTGAAGATCTGATGCTGATCTTCGGAGATTTGCAATGGAACTCTTCAATAATAAATAGCAAATCTGTCGCGATGGCTGCAATCGCTTGGATGTTCATTGTTTACACAACATCATAACATAACAACACGCCTGAAAGCTCCGAGATGTGTACAGTCTACAGTGCACCCACATTTCAACAGTTAGGTATGTTAAGTTCCATTTCACTGGGGATAGTCTATTACCATGACATATGTATTGTTAACAGTTCACTAATGTTTCACCAAAACTCCTTTGACAATTTTTAACCGACTTTAAAAAAAGGAGGAGTTCCTATGTTCGACTGTATGTATTTTTTTTCATGTGCCTATGTTCACCGATTTCTCCGCCAATTGTAGACCGATTTTCATAATTCTCTTTTTATTCGAAAGCCTATACTCCTGAGGTAGTCCCTTTGTCACCAAATCAGAATCTGATGATGGAGTCCCAGGGAAATCGAGGGCAACCCTCAAATTTTATAGGCACACACTATTTTTTTCATATATTCTCTAACGCAGTTCAGATATTTGTGCCTGGTAATTATCATCTCATGTTGCTGAGCTGATTATGGAAGGTGTAAGTCAGGATCAGATGATAGAATATCCCAGTAAAATTAAGGGCAACACTCTTTTACGGGCAATGTTTGAAACAGTATACTTTCCATGTGGTCCCATGGTCATCAGGTCAGGATCTAATGATGGGATCCTGGAGAAATCGAGGGGACTCTGCAAATTTTATATTATCGATATCTTCGACAATTGTGAAACTATTTCGACGATTTTTTTTAATTTGGAAGAATATTATTCCGCGGTGGTCCCGTTTAAATTTGGTGAATTTATACAATGGAACTCTTCAATAGTAGACAGCAAATCTGTCGTGATTGCTGCAATCGCTTGGATGTTTAATGTTTACACAATATCATAACATAACGGCTGTATGCTCTGAGGGGTACGCAGATGCGTACAGTGCACCCAGATTGCGACAGTTAGGTATATTAACTTCCATGTTTTTGATGATAAGCCTATTACCATGAAATGTATTGTTGACAATGTAAAATAAATGTATAGCAATTATTTGTATAGGATATTACAACTAAAAATGAAAAAATAAAAAATCTTTTTTGCAAAAAATAAAACCGACTTCAAAAACACAGAAAAGTGAAAAATAACTTTAGCTTCAGAAGTCAATGATAAAAGAATAAACGAGGCCACGATGCTTTCCCGAACTGGTTAGGGCTTTAAATTAGTTCGACCTAGACGGCGCCGCCGAGGTCTAGAAAGACCTGGCGAGATGACCTGGACGTCACGAGAGCTGGTTCCAGGTGGCGCGGGAAAAGAGTTCATGGTGGATTTTGCGTAGCAGTGATATAGTACAGGGCCTATAGCGCGCCCTTAGCAGGTTTGAGAGAATTTTGCCCAGCAGTAATCTGCTGGGCAAAATTCTCCTCCTCCTATGCCTATACTATAGGCTAACAAAGAAAAAGTAGGTAATTATAAAAACTAAAAAAGCAACTCATTTAGAAGCAGGCCCATTGAAATAAAAAAAATATTAAAAACATGGAATGGACCCGCCTGCTTCCAAATACGCTTGATTTTTGTGTTTCAGTCGGAATTTTTAGTTTTTTTTTAATTACTTTGTTTATTTCTAGCTTTTCAGTTTAATGTATGTAAATGTATGTGATTGTGTCCACTGCAAACCACGGGCACCCCATGCATGAAATAACGTATTAGTGCATGCGTGGGTTACTCGAATAAGGCGCTCACATAGCTCAACGATCTGAACACCATTCACGCTGCTGTGCACGCGGTACAAATACAAATATTAACCCACGACTATGCCGCGGTGAGCCACGCACGCTACAGTTGCACATAGTTGTGGGTGTGGTCTGTGTAGTGTGTATTGCTGTGGAAACGTAGACCCACGTTGTCAAACAAATTAACTACCCGTGCACAGCGTGCACCGCGGTGGGTTAGCGCCTTTAGCTTAACATAGTTCGTCGACTTTCATTTTTATTTTTTCTTTATGGCGTCGTTGTCACCATTTCGCGTATATTTGAATTTTGATTACCGTTATGTACCTTCACGAAGTCATCAACCAAGCATTCTGTACAACGAACTTGTAAAGTAACTTACTATATAAAAAATAACATCAACTTTACTATTGTTTCAGCGTTGGACGACCTTTTCATAACGAAGCATGCAATTGGTACTACGAGAACTACCCTCCTGTTAAATACGATTGCATAGTTCGCAAATTTTCACAGTGAATAATAAATACTCATAGTCGATAATAACAAGAACAATGTAATTATTCAGTTTCTAATGAAAAATTAAACTTAGATCATCATCTGCCTAGCCATTTCCAAACTATATTGGGGTCGGTTTCCAGTGTAACTGGATGCCAGTAAAAAAAAACTTACAAGTATTATCTTAGTATCCCATACTACTTAAGCTATTTGAAATATGTAGTACATTTTGTTACAAGTAGGGAAACTTTATCATTGCAACCGAGGCGGAACTTACGACGGTCTTACGAGAACTGTAGTGATAACTGCCCACGTGTATCAAACAACGTTTTTCAATACACTTACGAAGAAATAAATTTTTTGTCAATAATCACAATGAAACTATGATTGAAGTTCTTTTTTTCCACGCAGGGTAAAGGGAAGCAAAGGTATGAAACCCGAAAATAGAATAATTTTAAAATAAAAAATTCAATGGCTTTTTTTATTTAATTTAGAATACAAATAAATGATAATTTGTTGATAAAAGCAAATAAATTGTTTGTTTATTTTTGATATTCTATTTATTAACACAATTTAAATATTCATAAAATATTTAGACTTTAAAGGGCTTACACATCTTTGCTGAGATAAAAAAAAAAACAATGGCCGCCGATTTATTTATTGCAATAAAATACTAGTTTAAAAAAATACAATAACCACAAGTGTGAAGTACACTCAATTCTGAAACTAATAGTAGTGCGATAAGAGCCAGTATCCGAGGAAGTGTACTGAAAAATATTTTGACTGTAAATAAAATGTAAAAATATTACGTGTTTTTTTTTCTAAGTTAACGCATCATTAACAATGTAATATCATTATTATGTAGTCAGGGACTATCACATGATATTTTATAATATAACATAGGAATATATCCATTTTAAAACGTTACAAATTCAGAGCTAATTTTAAATTTCATATATCCGACCAAACATTGAAAACACGTAAAAAAAAATAGGTGGGTACTCACATTGTTTCCTCACATTTGAAGTCACTGGCTAGCACTATGATTTAACGCTATTTACAGTGATAAGAGATTTTGAATTAAATAATTAGATTTTAATAAAATAACAAACAAAACGAAAGATGTCACTATTTTCAGTGAGACCGGAGACGCATCGTCGCGAGCGGATTATAGTTAGGGTAGCAGGACGACTGATTAAAGTCACCTACTTATAAGACTGTACAGGGAGTTGACAATAGAGACAGAGCTAAGGTGTCGATATCCCGTTGTACCTATTTTGTATTTACGTCTGTGTTAAGGGTATAACCCAACATATTTATGGGTTTTACTGATAGATACGATTTTTTTCGGGCCATGGGTCTGCTTGAGCCAATAATTTTTATTTTGTCCTTCGGCCTCATTCGGGGTCATATAAACTATTTGAGTCAAGCATCTTCCGTTTTCGTGTCACATCTATACGAGTATGGAAAACTATCACCTTTTTGACAACACGATGATGACGTATTTCCGCCTTCGTTCAGCAGCACGCCAAAAAATTCATTGGCGTCCTGTTTTTCGGACCGTTCACATCTTTAAAAGTTAACGTTGTTAGCGTTCGATATTTGAGAAAATATTTTATAATATCAGAAGTTATTAGAATTAGGTTGGGGAGCGCTTGGGCGGGTGTTAAACTATTATCAACAACTTTTGAAAAAGGAAATTATATCAACCATCTCTGGATTTAAATAAACAAAACAATCAAGGCGGTGTGGACGCCTCAGGTTTATTTCCGGGGGGTGCATCTTTAGCTTTCAGAAATTGTGTCAGTTTATAAAGATATATTGAAAAGAACGCAGAATGTCAGAGCGAGCAAAGCGAGCTCGAAAATTTTAGCCCTACATCGGGTAGGTTAGATTTTATTTTGACCATTCATACAGGAGTTGTGTAAGCACTCGGACGCAAGAGCAAGCTCGAAATTTTTTTACCCTTCCTCGGATAAATAAGGTTCTTTTTGTTCATTTATACAGGAATGAGTATAGGAGGAACTATGTCAACTTGTGGAGTATTCAAAAGTACAGGATGTATTAGCAAGTGAAGCAATCTTGAAAAGTTTGGCACCACTTTTTTTTTTTTATGTATACAGTATTGGGAATAGGAACACACTGTCAACTTTTGAATACTCAACGAAAATTTTTGCTATCCGCCTCAGATAGGTGGATTCCTTAATAGTTGTCTCTTTTTATTTAAATCAGTGAGTTCAGGAACATGATCACGGTCAACCTAGGCTCAACCCAGGCGGGGTGGTCATGACGGCCAGCCATGACAACCCTCCCGGATCCGCTCTTGAGAATGCAAGAGCGAGAGAAGAGAGCTCAAAATTGTAGCAGCCCGCCTCCGCCCCGTGTATTAGGTTCTATTTGTGCATTAATACAGAAATGAGAATAAAAGTAACTCAGATGTATTAGCGAGCAAAGCGAGCTCGAAAATTTTAGAATTCTGCCTCGAAAAAGGTTAGTTTCTCTTGTTGAACGATTAAGCAGAAACTTAGGTAATAATTTATATCCCAAAAAAGTTATTTTAAAAAGGTTTATTTATTTGGCGTTTATGATTTTGGGGGAAGGTCATGACCTCTGTGACCCCTGGGACCGCGCCTGAATCCACGCATGTGACCCAACGGCCCTAACATAGGTATATAGGGTGGTGCCGATAATACCTACTACAATAAATTATACTGCGTGCGTATATCTCATGATGTTCTGTCTGCAAAAAAAAAAAATCGAGTATAGTCCAGCAGGTAGTGCATCCAGTAGTTTAGTTACAGGGACATTATTTTCCATTTTCAGCATTTTCTACATGATGCAGATTAATAGAGTAGCACCGACAGGCAAATGAAATTTATACTAATGCAGGGGGCATTAGTATAAATTTTAACGGAAAAGTACGTAATCCGTCATTGTATATGTCACCGTAAAATTGTAAATACCGTTAGATTATAATCTATCTCGCGAGATTGTAAACTGTCGAAAGATTGTCATCCGCATACTGCTTACATTTTAACGCATTATTTTTCGGTAGATTATAATCTATCGAAATGACACCGTGAAATTGTGAAATGGCATGCGAGTGCGACGTATCGCACCTCGCGCGCTGATTGGTCATGTGCCCCGGCCATATTTTTTTTCCAGTTGCTACGATCCAGGGCTAATGTGGGCCACGCCAGATGGTTTGGGCAGCCATTAAACATTACGTTGCAAAAAATAAACGTTAAGATTGTCCCACTGCACCGCGCTCCGTCGCGTAGTGCGGGGCTGCAGATTTTAAACTGCGCGTCCCAGCATTCGCAGCTAACTCCCCAGCCGCCATTAAGTTTGAATCGAACTGTAAGTACTGTGCGCTAGGATTCAGAAAACAAATACAGTGCCACCAACTTAGCTGGTCAGGTGGACAAAATTGGAACAACGGCCGCCAGTTTAAGAACTTCATTCCGCTGTCAGGCTGGCAATTTGTTGTATCAAAATTTAACTTTAATTAAGATTAAAAATAACATAATTTCATTTCAAAATTTAATTTGTAGTAGTTTTCATAAAAATCATAAAACCCATCAAAATCTTTGAGGAATTTTCTTTAGAAAGTAGTAATTTTCAAAGGAGGTTGTGGCCTTAATCATAACATGATTGGAATCGGAACAGAGTCTTTATAACTGGCTGGTATCATTTTTTTTTTCCTATCTAAAGTGGCATCCATGTCAGTCCATAATGTCAATTGTACTTGTCAGTGGTTATCAACAAAAATCTGTTTATGTTTAAATCGTAAATTAAATAATAGTGTTTACTTTTGTTTTGTGCTGTGATTGCTGCAAAAAACCTTAACCAAAATTTGTATTGGTTTTATCCTTATTATCTTGTGAAGTTGGTTTGGAATAAAACCTTAACGTGAACTTTGACTACTATGAACGTTATGTTCCCTTGAGCAACCTATGGGATGTTTTATCATTAAAGCTGCATCGATGCGTTTTAGAAACACTCTATGGAGGAAGTATGGAGCTCGTTGAAATAATCCCAGGATTATGGACTGGTCTTCGAGTCGTTAATCTATATTGCAAACTGTATAATAAAGAACTCTGATTATAAACCTATATTAGAAATAAAAGTTTTATTTAATCTTAGTAGGTACTTGTAGGTCTAGTGGAATGGATGACTGTGTGTAAGTAGTTGTGGATGATTTCAGGATGACAAATAATGTTCAAACGATGTAAGTCCGCTAAAACACGCGCGGGAACGGCTTTGGGTTCACGTTCACGTGTCAGTATTGGAAAAGAGTATGAGCAGCGTCAAAATGCGTGGCCGCTGGGCGCGTACGGCCGGTTTTCTAATAGAATAGAAATTTATAGAAATTTCATAGAATAGAATATTTTAACAGAGAGCACTCGCGCCAATTTAAGCAGATGCTCTGAATGGTAAAAATATATTGATTCTCTGTAGCACTGGTTATAATCTAAAGGGTGTAAATAGACCCTTACCATAAACGAAAGGCACTTGTTTTCCCCGTCACTGCGATCATTTTTTTGTTCTAGACCATATCTAACTTTCTAGTTACGGAGATATTGGGAGTCAAAGTTCCAACTTTTACAAAGGTTTTTTTTTTTTTAAATACATGTTTCTAATGTAAGATTTTTACTTTTCACCTCCACGACCGTCGTACTATTCAATCCATTCATCAGCACAATGCTATGAGTGCATTCCATCGACTTCTACCGTAAAACGTGATTTTTCACCCCAAAAAAAAAGTCAATTCCCAGCAATAATTTTTGCGTAAAGTTACTAAGTTTGATGTACAGAATGCTTGGTTGACGGATATGTGAAGGGTCTGTTTACACCCGGTATAACAGCAATACAATACAATACAGACATACATACATTGGATACTTTGATATACATTAT
Organism: Noctua janthe; assembly: GCA_910589295.1. NCBI lineage: Eukaryota > Metazoa > Arthropoda > Insecta > Lepidoptera > Noctuidae > Noctua > Noctua janthe. The sequence continues at coordinate 15,036,598 of OU342552.1, forward strand.
TTCCTTTTTTTTTTTTTCATACCATTATTTGATACCCCACTTGGGTATATTTGACAATTTTAGATTATTCATCACCACTTTCATCCCATATCTAGTAAATGGCTGCACTGATTTTGATAAAACGTATCTAAGAACCATCGCCAAGAAACTAGCTTTCAAATAAAAAAAACTGCATCCAAATCGGTTCGCTTTTTTTTTTTTTTTTTTTCCGGATGGGAAATCATCAAATGACCCCCCCCCACTCTGGGCGGAGCGGAAGGGAGTGTCAGACTTGTACTGACTAAAACCCATCCATGTTCCTTCTTTGCCCTTTGTGTTCCAGGGCCACGGTATCTCTTTCGAACAGTCCCGCAACCCTGGCAGGCATCGGCCCTTGCGGACCCCTACTTATTTGCTGACATCTCTTTGAGGCGCACGTGGAACACGAACGCGCCGTCGACACGGCCTGTCGTCATAAGACGGCCGGACGGCGAGCTGGCCCATAACTCGCCGTCCACAGGCACGCGCCTACGGTGGCCGGGAGCCACCACGTGACCCCCGACGCCCAGGGCGTCTCCCGCGGCGACTGGGACGTGAGGTTCTTTCCCTCTCACGTCCCGCCACCTCCTTCACTAGCATGACTGCTTCGGAGAAGGAGGTGACGGCTTCCCATTCCCTCTCGCTCCGGACCATGGCTTGAACCAAGGCCGGACGCGAGAGATCGCCGCCGCCAATCGCCGCTACGAGGACACGGCGGTGCTCCGCCCAAGCGGGGCAGACCTCCACGGTGTGCTCCACCGTGTCCTCCGGACGATCCTCGCAGTGGAAACACCCGGGCGTTTCCTCCCGCCCGATTCGGTGCAGGAACCTCCCGAAACAACCGTGTCCGGTGAGGACCTGCGTCAGGCGGTAGGTGAGGGCGCCGTGGCGCCTCTCTAGCCACTCCTCAAAGAGGGGACTTATCGCCACTATGGTGGCGTGCCCTGCACGGGGTTGCGACAGTCGCTCTCTCCATGTCGCCATGAGATCACGCCGGAGGTCTGTCCGCTGAGCAGCAATTTGCCGCGGCAGCGGAGTTTCCTCCCGACGTAGTGCCTCCGCGCGCCATTCGTGCAGGCGTGCGAGGACTATCGCCTCCAGATCCCATGGCGGCAATCCGGCAAGGAGGCTAGCCGCTTCGCCGGAGACCGTGCGGTACCCCCAAATCGGTTCGCTCGTTTAAGACTCGTTTACGGTGCCAGAGCCAGACACACACACACACACATTGCAGTCAAACTTATAACACCCCTCTTTTTGCGTTGGGGGTTAAAAACACCCAAAACGAAGCCGAAAGGCACTTATTCTCCCCGTCATTGCGATATTTTTTTTTTGTTCTAGACCATACTTGGGAACCTTCTAGTTACGGAGAATTTGGGGGTCAAAGTTCCAACTTTTTCACAAGTTTTTTTTTTTAAATACATGTTTCTAATGTGAGATTTTTACTTTAAACACCGCGACGATCCCCGTACTATTCAATCCATCCATCAGGCCAATGTTTTGAGTGCGTTACATTGAGTCTTACCGTAAAACGTGATTTTTCACTCAAAAAAAAGTCGTTTCCCAGCAATATTTTTTGCGTAAAGTTACTTAGTTTGGGGTGTGTTGTCAGAATTCCTCCTCGTGTGCCTGATGGCTGCCGGTCCCTCTCGATACGTCTGGAGGGAATAGCAGCTGCTGGGCCGGTGCACCCTGGGCGTGGGCAGTGTCCTTCCCCGAGGAATGGGAAGAGATTCTTATTCTTCGGGGAATGTTACTGTCCATGGCTAATATTCTGACATGGGAGGGGCCCATTGTGGGCCTAGGGGGCGTTGTTCCGCGTGACCCTCTGACAAGCAGAGGGCACAGCGGAGGAGCAAGGTCGGGCTCGGTGTGCACTTACCCTGCCTCCGAGCAGACAGTGAAGGACACAGTCCTTCACTGTCCCCGTCGATATCGTAATCCCTCCGTCGAAGTGTCGTGGAACACGTCTCGCGGCTTCGATTGGGACCGAGGGTCTTGGTTTAACCGCCCGGACCACGAGGTAGAAAACCTCTATAAAAAGTTACCCCGAATCTCAAGCGGCGGCGCACCGCGAGGAGATGTATGGCTGACGGGTTCCTATGGAAAATCAGTCGTTAGTGCGAACCACTGCCGGGCCTGGCTATGGCTTATCTGGGTACAGGGGGCACTGCCCAGATGGACTTTTTTTTTCTCCCATACTCGTGGGAACTGTATGAAAAAACAATTAACCCAAAATACGGCCGATAACGGCGAAGGAAGGAAGGAGAAGGATGCGGGGTCGGAGTCCGGCGCCGCATCCAGCGATGTGAGCGCGGGAGGCTCAGAGAGCTCCCGGCGCGGGAGGCCCGGGGCTGCTGCGGGGAACAGGGAGTTCCTACGCAAGCGATCCAGGCCGGTAGGCGACCGAGAGTCGTCGTCAGAGGGGGAGCTGGCTTCGGCTCGCAAGATCCCCACCAGCAAGCGTGGCGGGATCCGCGGCAAGGGGAGAGGCCTCTCTGTCACCGAGAGGTCGGCGCGGCTTGCCGAGGAAGGGCGCCACCCGGGGGTGGCCGGTCACGGGGTGGATCGTTCGGGCTCCTCTGGTGACGAGGCGGTCGCAGACGGCGGCTCAGATGCGGAGCGCAAGGCCGAGTTTGCGAAGGAGGTGGAGGTGGCGCTGAGGGCTGTGTCCTACAAGCAGAAGCTCTCCACTAGACAAAGGGCCATACCTGCAGCGGCCGCCTCCATCATAGCGGCAGCGAAGGCCAGATATGCGGGGCCTCCACCAGACGAAGTTGCCAAACTGCGGGCGGAGGTCGCTCGCCTGACGGCTGCTACGGAGCTTCTCCAAGAGGAGAACAAGAAGCTCCGAGCAGACCTGGCCGATCTGCGCGAGTCCGGCTCTCGCGAGGCGCCCCAAACGCAGGGCCAGCAGCGACCAAGTCAGCCCGTGTCGGTGGAGAACCAGGTTCTGAACCTGGTTCGGCAGGAGCTGGCTGCCTTCCAGGCGCGGTTCTCCGTTCTGGAGGGCATTGTCCTGCGCCCCCCCCTGGCGGCAAACAAGTCGGCCACATATGCGGCTGCTGTGGCCTCCGCACCGGGGCCGTCCAGCCAGCCCTCCGGCAGGATTACGTCGGCCCCCGAAAAGCCGGCTCTGGCGAAACCGGCTCCAGTCGGGAGGGCGGCGGCCCTGAGGCAGAGCAAGGCGGTGGCCCAAAAGAAGGGCAAGGCGGCGAAGGGCGAGACAGCCGCCACCGCCACCGCCGCCTCCCCCGCCCACTAAGCCTTCTGTGGCCGAGTCCGGGTGGCAGGTGGCCGGAGAAAGAGCGAGGGAGCGAAGGGCGGCAAAAAAGGCCAGGAAGCGGGAGCGGAAGCGCCGACAAAAGGAGCGGAGCGTCGTGGCTGGGCTCAGCGCCCCGAAAACCGCAGCTGTGGTGATAACGCTACAGCCGGATGCGGAAAAGAGGGGCGTCACCTACCGCGACGTGCTCGATAAAGCGAAGGCGACGGTGGATCTCAGAGAGCTCGGGATCGCCGGGGGCCTCCGGCTTAGAGTGACCGCAACAGGGGCTCGAGTGCTAGAGATCCCCGGCAAAACCCGTGGCTCGTCCGCTGACGCTCTGGCCGAAAAGCTCAGAGCGTCCTTAAATGCGGACGAGGCCCGAGTGTCCAGGCCCGTCAAATGCGCAGACCTGCGCATCCTGGGTCTGGACGACTCGGTGACCGAGGAGGAGGTGGTGGCCGCCGTCACCAGGACCGGTGGGTGTCCTGCCGAGCAGGTCAAGGCAGGCACCTTACGTCCGGATCTGTCGGGCATGCGAACCGTAACGGTAAGCTGCCCTGTGACGGCGGCGAAAGCCATTGTGGAGGGCCGAAGGCTCTTGGTGGGCTGGGTGTCAGCGCAGGTGAAGCTGCTGGAGCCCAGGCCTCTGAGGTGCTTCCGCTGTCATGTGGGGCACCACGTGTCGGTCCGGTGCACCTCGGAGGTGGACCGCAGTGGCCTGAGCTTCCGCTGCGGCCAGCCCGGTCACTTGGCCGCGGCCTGCTCTGCCGCACCGCACTGCGCCGCATGTGCGGCAGCTGGCAAGCCAGCCGATCACCGGGCAGGGAGCAAGGCCTGCGGTACACCCGCTAAGGCCAGGGGCAAGGGAAGGCCCTCCGCCACCACCGCCAAAACCCCCACCGTCGCCACCACCGCAGCCGCCGCCACTGTTGCCGCCACTGCCGCTACTGCTGCAATTTCCGCAGCGGGGCCCTTGCAGAGGGCCCGGGAGGGGACTGAAATGGAGTGCCAGTAACGGCCCCATTGCGCCTTCTCCAGGCGAACATCAACCACTGCGCCTGTGCACAGGATCTGTTGCTCCAGAGCATGGCGCAGTGGTCGATTAACATCGCCGTGGTCGCTGAGCCGTACTTTGTCCCGCCCAGGGATGACTGGGTGGAGGACCATAGCGGCTCAGTGACCATAATTGCGTCGGCCGCCGCCGGTACCCCGACCCTTGAGAGTATCAGGAAGGGTCAGGGGTGCGTAGCAGCACGGTTCGGGGATATCGTTGTAGTGGGAGTCTACTTCTCCCCGAGCCGAACTCTCGCCGAGTTCCACAACTCCCTCACGGAGTTGAGTGTCGTCATCGGAAGCCATTCCCTCCCCGTGCTTGTACTCGGGGACTTCAATGCCAAGAACTTGGCTTGGGGTTTTCGTTACACGGACGTGCGGGGTAGGATGGTGGAGGACTGGGCTCTGGAGACAGGTCTAGTCGTCCTAAATCGGGGTTCTGTCCCCACGTGCGTGCGGATGCGGGGCGAGTCGGTAGTGGACATCTCGTTCGCTAGCCCCGCTCTGTCACCGCGTGTCGTCGACTGGCGCGTCATGGAGGGGGTGGAGACCTATTCCGACCACCGGTACATCCGGTTCGACGTCTCCACTCAGACCTCAAGCGCACCGGTCCTACAGGCCCCGAGTGGTCCGCGATGGGCGCTGAAGCAGCTGGACCGGGAGCTCCTCCTGGAAGCCTCAATCGTGCAATCCTGGGTGTCATCACCGGTCAGGCCTGCCGACATCAACAACGAGGCGGGTTGGTTCCAGGAGGCCATGTCCGAGATTTGCGACGTGGCAATGCCCCGAGTTCGGCCAGGAAGCGCCCGGCGTCAGGTGTACTGGTGGTCGCAAGAGCTGACGTCTCTGCGCGAGGCGTGCGTTGCCGCGCGGCACCTGTACGCCAGGCATCGCAGGCTCCGCATCCGCCCTCCGGATGCGGCAGCCATTGACGCGGAGCTGTACGAGGGTACAGAGCGGCAAAGACCGTCCTTCAAGAGGCTGTCCGGCGGGCCAAGCATTTGGCCCGCGAGGAGATGCTGGAGTCTCTGAACGGAGATCCGTGGGGGCGCCCTTACAAGATGGTGCGGGACAAACTCCGCACCCGGGCCCCCCCGCTAACGCAGAGTCTCCGGCCTGAGCTCGTGGAGGACGTGGTGACCGTTCTGTTCCCTTCGCGAGGGGAGCATCCTCCCCCGCCTATGGCTCCGTCACCGCGTGCGGTGCCGGAAGCGGACCACACCGATGACGACGATGACGTTCCGGAGGTGACTGGGGTAGACCTGAGAGTGGCGGTACGCAGGCTGAAAGCCAGAAATACCGCCCCGGGACCCGATGGCTTGCCTGGCAAAGCCTGGGTCCTGGCCTTTGAGGCTCTCGGGCCCCGACTGGAAGGGCTCCTAAGCGAGGCCAGTTCCCGCTTCGTTGGAAGACGGGGAAGCTGGTCCTAATCCGGAAGCCAGGGCGCCCTGCGGACTCTCCGTCCGCATACCGGCCCATCGTGTTGCTCGACGAGGTGGGCAAGCTCTTTGAAAGGAGTCATTGCCAACCGCCTCGCCGGGCACCTTGCAGGGATGGGGCCGGATCTTGCGGAACACTAGTTTGGTTTCCGCAAGGGGCGCTCGACGGTGGACGCCATCATGCGCGTGAGAGCCCTCACGACGGGGGACGCGGTGTCCCGGGGCGGGGTTGTCTTGGCGGTGTCTCTTGACATCGCCAACGCCTTCAACTCCATGCCCTGGACCTGCATTGTGGAGGCACTCCGGTATCACGGGGTGCCGACCTACGAGTACCTTCGTCGTGTGGTCGGGGACTACCTGACGGATAGAGCCGTCATCTACCCCAGTCGGAGCGGAGAATGGAACCGGCGAGAGATGTCGTGCGGTGTTCCACAGGGTTCGGTTCTGGGGCCGGCCTTGTGGAACATCGGTTACGACTGGGTGCTGCGCGCCGACCTCCCTACCGGCGTCAGTGTAGTTTGCTACGCTGACGACACGCTGGTACTGGCACAAGGGAGGTCGCACGAGGCGGCGGCCGAAATCATGACACGCGGGGTTGCGATAGTTGTGGAGAGGATCCGGCAATTGGGACTCGAGGTGGCATTGCACAAGTCCGAGGCCATGTGTTTTCATGGGCCTCGGAATGCGCCACCGTCGGGATCCCTACTGATGGCAGGAGGGGTTTCGATCGGCGTCGGGTCGACGTTGAAATACCTAGGACTCGTCCTCGACAGTCGGTGGAACTTCGTGGAGCACTTCCGACGTTTGGCTCCCAAACTGGAACGGACAGGGGCTGCTTTCAAGCGGCTCTTGCCCAACCTGAGGGGTCCAAACGCCTCCTGCCGGAAGCTTTACGCGGGGGTCGTGCGGTCCATGGCCCTTTACGGGGCCCCGGTGTGGGCGCGTTCTTTGAGGCGGCAAGCCGCCCACTACCTGAACGCGCCCCAAAAGGTGATAGCCATAAGGCTAATCCGGGGGTACCGCACGATCTCTGGCGAGGCGGCTAGCCTCCTTGCCGGATTGCCGCCATGGGATCTGGAGGCGATAGTCCTCGCGCGCCTGCATGAATGGCGCGCGGAAGCACTATATAGGGGGGAAACTCCGCTGCCGCGACAAATTACCGCTCAGCGGACAGACCTCCGGCGTGATCTCATGGCGACATGGAGAGAGCGACTGTCGCAACCCCGTGCAGGGCACGCCACCATAGTGGCGATAAGTCCCCTCTTTGAGGAGTAGCTAGAGAGGCGCCACGGCGCCCTCACCTACCGTCTGACGCAGGTCCTCACCGGACACGGTTGTTTCGGGAGGTTCCTGCACCGAATCGGGCGGGAGGAAACGCCCGGGTGTTTCCACTGCGAGGATCGTCCGGAGGACACGGTGGAACACACCGTGGAGGTCTGCCCCGCTTGGGCGGAGCACCGCCGTGTCCTCATAGCGGCGATTGGCGGCGGCGATCTCTCGCGTCCGGCCTTGGTTCAAGCCATGGTCCGGAGCGAGAGAGAATGGGAAGCCGTCACCTCCTTCTGCGAAGCAGTCATGCTAGTGAAGGAGGTGGCAGGACGTGAGAGGGAAAGAACCTCACGTCCCAGCCGCCGCGGGAGACGCCCTGGGCGTCGGGGGTCACGTGGTGGCTTCCGACCACTGTAGGCGCTGGCCTGTGGACGGCGAGTTATGGGCTAGCTCGCCGTCCGGCCGTCTTATGACGACAGGCTGTGTCGACGGCGCGTTCGTGTTCCACGCGCGCCTCAAAGAGATGTCAGCAATCAAGTAGGGGTCCGCATGGGCCGATGCCTGCCAAGGCTGCGGGACTGTTCGAAAGAGATACCGTGGCCCTGGAACACAAAGGGCAAAGAAGGAACATGGATGGGTTTTAGTCAGTACAAGTCTGACACTCCCCTCCGCTCCGCCCAGAGTGGGGGGGGTCATTTGATGATATCCCATCCGGAAAAAAAAAAAAAAAAAAAGTTACTTAGTTTGATGTACATAATGCTTGGTTGACGATTTCGTGAAGGGTCTGTTTACTAATTTTTAAATACTCAAATTTAAATTTGAGTATTATTTAAATTTTTAATTACTCAAATATAAAAGAATATTAAAATATTAAAAAAATAGTAGCCCACCAGCATCGGAAACAGGGTCCGAACTACCGGTGGTTAGGGCTCTTAAGAGAGGTACCTCCTAACAATACGCGCCTTGTCCAGAAGTACTACTTTTTTAATCAAGCCCTTGATTCAGCTGTCAAGCGAGAGCCTTCTCAGAGGTTGGTCGAGGCTATTGGCTATAAAGTCATTGCCCGACACGACTATCGGCACAATGACTGCTGTACTCACGTCCCACACGTCGACAACCTTGCGAGCCTGATGTAGATATTTGAATTGTTTATCTTTTCTGGGAAGTAATGATACGTGCCTACATACCAAGCCTGCTAAATTATAACAATCCTTTTCATACTTAGGGACCTCACACAATACGCGGCCACTACCACGACTTGTCGCATGAACGATCGTTATCGTCGTGCGACCAAACTTTCATCCTGGTCGAACCTTCTGCGGCCAAAAGTCGTGTAGTGCCCGAAGTCGCTTAGTCGGTTGAAATAACCCTCGAAGCGTATCTCTGGTCCACATATAAACACCTCCCCGGAGTTTACTACTGGACTGGTTCAAACGACTGTCAAATTTAGAAGACAAGTTTTCTTATGATGTCAAATTTACCATTCCATCTTCTTTTGTTTGTGTAAAATATCAAAATTATAAATAAGAAAATCTCTTGAAAAAAAATTAAAAGTTATGATACCCATCCCCTAACAAAAACTCACAATGACAGACGACGGTGGCCTTTTCCTCATGGAAGTACTCATCGACAAGGTTTCATTTTTGAAGAGTCCCTGTTTTACCGACAAGGACTTCAGGACCTGCGTAACTATAGAAGCCCCATCAGTAGAGCCGCTTGAAATATGTGACGATGATCCTGGGCAAACTATCGCTAGAAGTGGAGGACCTTTTGTGAAGACTTTCAACAGCGGAAAGTCGTGTCTGTTCTCCCTTAAAGAAGAAGATATTGAAAAAGCCATGACTACCTTCCCCATACAGGTCACAGTATACAAGTCACTTCCATGTGGATGTCTACCAACAAAAATAATAATGGGCGAAGCGATAATAGATATGACGAAAGAATTTGTCCAGACACGTAATAAGTATTTGGAAGATCCCGCGAATGTTAGCTGCCAAGCTTTAAAAGATACTTTTCAAATCGTTTCCCCAGAAGGCCAGGCGACGGGTACAATATCCATCTTTTTACGCATTTCTTGTTTTGGGAAGTTAATAATTACAAAATTCCATGGTGCAGGCCCACCTACTTTGGGAGCTGATCGAGGGCCTGCTATCGTAGATCGATCATGTAATCCACCGAGGGAATATCAAACTTCTGATGATCCTTGTGTTTGTGGTGCCGCCCGAGTAGCAGGACTTGGCAAGGGAGTTCCTGGCACTGGTCCTCCCTGCCAGTACGGCGGCGGGAGCGGAGCAGGTCCTTGTCCGATAGGTACGGATTTATAAGTAATACTTTTGGTTTGTTCATGTTTATGGTTACTATAAAATATTACAGAAATAAATCCTTTCAGCTCCAGATCCTTGGAACTCTAAGCCATGTGACGATCCAGATGAAATTTGCTACTGTTCTGGCCCAAAGCCACATTCAAAAATACCAATGGTCTGCAGAAATATGGATCAGTATTGTTTGCACGTTCCCAAAGGTGAGAATGAGCTCTTTCATTAAACCAATTGAAAATTATTGGACCAACGTTTTATTAATCACTTTTTCTCAAATTTTGAGCCAATAATTATGGAGGTACATTACATATTATTTTATTCCCAGTACCAGTAGGCCCCGTTAGTATAGGTAATATATTCAAATAATTATTAAGTTAGGGACAAAGAATAATCAAGCCGACATGTGTTTAACCTAAGTATGTTTATAACTTATGCGAGTTTACGAAATCTGAATGCATGAGAATCAATTTGTTGATGGCCAGGTCCCAGTAAACATTTTGAAGAGATAGGATCGGTTTTGGGCGGCAACGAATTAAAGATAAAAGTACCAGCCAGCTCATCCGTCATCAAGAAGATCAGTCAAACTCATTGTGCAATGCAAAGTCCATACATGAAAACGGACAGTGAAGGACCCTGTATACCACCCTGCGGAAAAAATAAAATCTTCCTAGCATTACCGAGCGAGGCTACATGCTGTCACGGCTTGCGAGCGCAAGGCACGCAGTTCACATGCACGACTGAGGGATGCGTGCAGACTCAGAAGCACGGACTGCAGGCCATGCTTGCGCGCGGCGATACGAAAAACGAGTACCCCGCCAATAAAGATGTTTTCGTTTTGAAAGTAGCAAAAACTGCTGTGGAGGATGATAAAAAGATTAAACTGGAATTGGAACTTGTTACGCCTAAGGGTCCAGACAAAAGGCCACCAGTCCGTAAAGTGAACATGAAAATCGCAACCGATCCGGACTGGTGTTGTTGCAGAAAGAGATCGCCTACTAGGGGGAAAAACAGACATACATTTCATTAGACTGAATCTTGCTCTATACCTGTCTTGTATTTTTGTTTTCAAATTCATCTAAATAACTTGTGTAATGCTTTTATATTTTTTATAACAATTTCATAACGATTATTCCCCTGATAAATCACCAAATTGTGCAGATTGCTGCCCGACGGGGAACAAGGTAATATTCCAAATGCCTTCGGACACCTGCAGCATGAACCACAAGCAGCGAGCACACTTTCACTTCACATCTGAGGGAGTGGGTGACGTGTCCCGGGACGACCCAGGCCAGCTAGTGCCCACCACGGCAGAGGATTACCCCGGGGTTGTGTATGACTTTCCACAACAAGTGATTAAACTACGCGTTGGAAGAGTTATAGAGCAGCCAGGTCGAAAATCTAAACTTGAATACCAATTCATCACACCTGCTGTCCCTCAACCAAAAGTTATACCTGTGATAGAAACTCGCACTGCGCAATGTTTACCCACCTGTCGATACTGTTGTCCATCTAAATCTTCTAAACATAAAGTTTAGCATTTTAAATTCACGTTTTATAATAATCTATTGATTAAATGTTTGTTCAAGTGGGTTTATTTCTTTTTTTTTGTTATTTTTATAATCTTACGGAACCTACTAAAATATTAAGGCTAGTGCCTATACCTTTTACTTTCATATTGTTTAATTCATTGCTAACATAAATAAAATGTAGTCAACTCGTCCTAGGTGTCCTGCCGAGCTTGCCGATTTATCAAGAATTGACAGAAGAGCTAATGAATCAAACAAACAAGGAATTGAAACTACTTCATGTAGAAGAAGAGTTTAAGGCCAATAGTTCCATAACCGAGTCATCAACCCCATGGTCTGAAACAGCGACTCTAGTCGATGAGTATTCACAATCATTTACGAATATAATGGAATCCTCAATTGAATCGATACAAGCCGATTTTGATCAAGCAACTTCACTGTGTAACTTCACGCCACGTCACGTCACATGTAAAAGCCGCAGCGTATCGTTTTCTGACAAAGTAGATTACGTTTCCAAATGTAGCAGGTATTTCCCAAACTACCCAAAAAAGAAATCTAGTTATATGCCTAAGAGTTTATTTGGCAAAACTGAAACGACCGTTTATGTGACGATGTTTGATGATCTCTGCCGCCGTCGCACATCTGGAACACAAGCCACAGGTTCCGTAAATAAATGCTTACAAGCTTCTCGAAATAGATTGATCATCAATAACAATCAAAATAGTAATTTGGTTTGCAACACTAGTAACAGTAATTCTTCAGGCTATACATCGACATTTGATAGTACTAAATTAATAGTAAAAGATAACAGAGTCATATACTCTGACGTTTACCGTTTTGGAATAAAAAGAGAGGAAAAGGGGATGGGATCTAAAAATAGAAAGCCTGAGGTAAGCGAATCAAGTCAACGACCGAAGGAAAGTAATTCTGAAACACAAACTAAGAAAGTCAAGGGTCAGGGGAAGAATGTTTCAATTAAAGCAGCAAAACCCTGCCCAAATATAGTTAGCGTCTTCAGGGAAGAATTGGTTGCGACTGTTTCGCATATTAAAATCGGACCTAAAGAATGTTGTCCCGTGCACGGAAAAGAACCTTGTCAAGGACCTAGATGTATTGTTGCTGCAACAGGAGCAAATGAACAAGCACCTGTTAAGGTTTCTACGATTACAAATGCCCGACGGGGTGTATTTGAATTAGTAATTCGTAAACTGAACGGAGCTCCACTGGCAACGAATGAACTAATGCTGGAGTGGAGTCCGCCGCCGTGTCGCCCACCTCCCTGTGGATCGCCATGTCCGACACCTTGTGTGCTTTCCGGGCCTTGCTTCCGACCATCTAAGTGCAAGATGATAGTTTGCCGTCCGCCGCGGTTCAGCAGAACTCCATGCGGGTCGCCATGTTGGAAGTGTAGCGGTAAGCCCTGTCGACCTTGCAAGCCCAAGAGACCTTGCGTTCCAGCGTCGTCACTGATATGCAGGCCATGCCCGCCATGGCCACGTTGCAGGCCGTGTCCGCCATGGCCACGTTGCAGGCCGTGTCCGCCATGGCCACGTTGCAGGCCGTGTCCGCCATTGCCACGTTGCAAGCCGTGTTCGCCATGGCCACGTTGCAGGCCTTGTCCACCATGGCCACGTTGCAGGCCGTGTCCGGCATGGCCACGTTGCAGGCCGTGTTCGCCTTCGCCACGTTGCAGGCCGTGTCCGCCATCGCCACGTTGCAGGCCGTGCTCGCCATCGCCACGTTACAGGCCGTGCTCGCCATCGCCACGTTGCAGGCCGTGTCCGCCATCGCCTCGTTGCAGGCCGTGTCCACCATCGCCTCCTTGCAGGCCGTGTCCGCCATCGCCTCCTTGCAGGCCGTGTCCGCCATCGCCTCCTTGCAGGCCGTGTCCGCCATCGCCTCGTTGCAGGCCGTGTCCGCCATCGCCTCGTTGCAGGCCGTGTCCGCCATCGCCTCCTTGTAGGCCGTGCTCGCCATTGCCACGTTGCAGGCCGTGTCTGCCATTACCGGGATGCAGTAAACGCTGTTATCATTCACTTAGGTGCCGACCGTGCCCTCCGTTCCCACGATGCAGACCTTGCCCTCCGTTTCCACGATGCAGATCGTGCCCTCCGTTCCCACGATGCAGACCTTGCCCTGCGTTCCCACGATGCAGACCGTGCCCTCCGTTCCCACGATGCAGACCTTGCCCTCCGTTCCCACGATGCAGACCTTGCCCTCCGTTCCCACGATGCAGACCTTGCCCTCCACGCCCGCGGTGCAGGCCATGTCCCCCATGTCGGCGCAGGCCATGTTCGCCGCCTCCGCGATGCCCGCCGGCTTGCCCACCACTACCATGCAATTCTCCTTGCGAGCCACCTTCTTGCGAGCCACCTTCTTGCGAGCCACCTTCTTGCGGGCCACCTTCTTCCGGGTCACCTTCTTGTGGTTCACCTTGCAGCCCACCTAGCAAAAGTTCACCATGTATACGGCCTTGCCCTGTTGTATATAGGAAACATCGTAGGATTCGTTGCCAACCGAAAATAAGGTCGCATCGCAAGTTAACATCTCCTTGCTCAAATAAATGTAAAACGTGCCCCATGGTACGCTGTCGTAGCGTTTCCGGCCCGTGTGTTGGATGTTGCAGTGTGCATCCCTGCCCATCTAGAAAGTGCTGCGTCCCTAGGCGACCTCGATGCCCGATGTACGTAGTATGCTCATCACGAAAATGCAACTTGTCTCCCTGCGCTCCTTCGCCCTGCCCTCCTTCGCCCTGCCCTCCTTCGCCCGGCGCACTATCACCCTGCGCGCTTTCGCCCTGCGCGCTTTCATCCTGCGCGCCTTCGCCCTGCGCGCGTTCGCCCTGCGTGCCATCGCCCTGCGTGCCTATGAACTGCGCGCCGGCGCCCTGCCCACCACGGAGGTGCTGCACAAAGTCTCGCTATAAAATTGCAAATTGTTGCAAAACCCGTTGCTAAAATAGCTGTGCCTAAGTAAAACATTGCTAGAGTACTTAGTTATAGGACAATGTACACAATCGATACTATTATAATAAATAAATATGGCGAGCATGGTGTTGTTTCAAGTTTCGCGACGTTGAGTTAAACTCACTCGTAATCCTCTACAAATTAGCCAAGTAGTTAATTCAACTAGAAGAAATAACTTGTGGGTGTAGTACGTCAGGCGCGATCCTATGGGGGGGGGGGGGGTCACAGGTCTCACCAAACTTTCTTAAAATAGCTTTTTTCCGATATAAATTATTAACTTCCTGCTTAATCGTTCAACAATAGAAACGAACCTTTCCGAGGCAGAATGCTAAAAGGGGATTGGCGATTTTAGGCCCAAGAATGCCCAAGTTTGTTCTATTAAAAAATCTTATGAAAAGAAGAAGGATCAAAATTAACCCACGTCCTACAGCAAAGAGAAGTATCTCAAAAAATTATAAAAATGGGTATAAAAGATTGCATACTTCTAAACTCCATCCTAATATATATACAAAAAATGCTATGAAAATTCGTACAGGAGCAGTCATATCTACAATGAAATGAATAGAGGGTGTAAACGGATCCTTCATGATGCCGTCAACCAAGCATTCTGCATATTAAACTAAGTAACTCCACCGCAAACTTATTGCTGGGAAACGTTTTGTTGTAACGCACACAAAACATTGTGCTGATGGATGTATTGAATAGTACGGGGGTCGTGGAGTATTTAAAGTAAAGTTATAATATTAAATAATTGTATTTAAATAAAAATTGTGAAAAATTTAGAACTTTGACCCCAAATATCTCCGTAGGTAACTAAAAGGTTCCCGGTATGGTCCTTAACAAAAAAATGATCGCAGTGACAGGGAGAACAAGTGCCTTTCGGCTTCGTTAAGGGTTTTGATACACCTTTGATATTATAATATTGAGAAATACTTGGCTATCTTGACATGACTTGAATTATTGAGTGTTATCATCATCATTATCCAACAGCAACTTGCTTTGAAGTACAACCTTTTGGAATTAGAAGCGCCATACTATAAGTATGCGCATACCCAAGTACTGGGATCGACCTGTTGTCACTGACAGAACTATTCTATTGATGCCAATAAGCCTGAAATTGTGGTGATAGATCGATTGGAGCGTCGCGCATCCATTGTTGATATAACGGTCCCGCGTGACGAGAACCTCGTGAAAGATAAGCAATTGATCTGGCTCGCGAGGTTGTCGACATTTGGGACGTGAGTACAGCAGTCATTTTTCTGATAGTCGTGTCGGCCAATGGCTTAATAGCCAATAGCCTCGACCAATATCAGACGAGGCTCTCGCTTGGCAGCTGGATCAAGGGCTTGATTCAGAAAGCAATACTTCTGGACACGGCGCGTATTGTTAGGAGGTGCCTCTCTCAAGAGTCTTGACCACCGGTAGCTACTATTTTTTATGTTTTTAAATGTTTATATAATTTTTGTTAATAAAAATATTTAAAAATGTAAATAGTATGTAAAAAGAATTAATAAAACAAAATAATAATATTTAAAAAAACAGTATGTACAGTTGGAACATACTCTACACTACTCTATCTTAGTCTACTCTATTCTGTTTAAAAATGCTATTGATCAAAGAATCAAGTTATAATTCACAACTAGTTCGATGTTCGGTGGTTGAAAAAGTGAGAAAAAACCCTCAGTTCGATGATGGAATTCAATAATTGAATAAGTATTTCTCAATATTGTAATATATTCATCGTAGATATTACTAACCCTGGACGAATTATCATAGGAATATTTTTAAATGCTAGACGGTAAGGATGGAGTTTGGAAGTAAGCCGTCTTTTAATACCCATTTTTAATTTTTATATAGGTCGAGGGTTAATATTGTATTGACCGAGCCCGATCTTCTTTTACGTAATTAACTCTGCTATTCACGGCGCGATAGAAGTTGGAAACATATTTGAAAAAATAAAAATTATTGAAACAATAACGAAATTCTGTAGCTGTGGCTGTGCTGAATAAAGTGGAATTACGTTTTGGAATTGCCTTTTTTATTCGGAGTAACCTGTGCCAACCAAATTCCTGGCTACGGCCCTGTGTGACCTCCCTCGAAAGTGTTAGGTCGGGACCGCGCCTGATCAGAGTCAGTTTACACTGGGAAGTTATTCGCGCTTGTAAGATAGTTAGTGATACATGTGTTGCTCACCGGCCGCAGTCACAAACAAGGTTATGGTTATGGTATCCAACTGAACAGATATTTGTGCGAGTAAGGGAAATACCATATTACTTCACGACTTAACACTGTAAGAAATTGTTACACAACCTTAAATTATCTTCTTCTTCGACCACATATGACACGTCTCCTACCTGCAGTGTGAAACGCTCTGTACAACCCTAAATTATAGATCATTATTATAAATATTTACACGATAAACTGTAGTTGGTTGGCCAATTAAGAAAAATAAAAATAGGTTACCTTAACCTTGTTTATCACCGTAGCCGGGGTGCAATCAATCACACATACTTATTTACTCAAGTAGCGCATGCGTCTTTCTCTGAGGTGATTTCTACGTAATTCCTTAACTTTTAAAAAGCAGTGTCTTGAGGCACATATTATGACTATGAAGTCCATGTAAAAATTAGGACAAAAAGTAGGTATTCCTCAAAAAGCCTTGCTCATTTTTCTTACGGCCACGCACGGGTACGCGAAAACTAAGGCAGGCTTCTTGTGTTGTTTTAAGTAAGTGTATAACGATTTTAGGATTGTCTCCCCTAGCACTTTACTTTGAAATCAGAATTACTCTTTGTTTAAATACATTGGCTCTGAAGTATTTAAACTAAATCGACATAGTTAGCTTTTTAGGATACTGAACGTATCAAAGAAATATACATATAGACATTATACATGTACCCTCCTGGATAATCGGGTAAAAAATCTGGTGTCTTCTACTTTCGGGACGAACCTGGGTCTACATCTATGCCTGTACATCGTGCTACTATGGAATAAGGTTAAAAAGGCACAGAAATCTGTGTTTTATAGCTCTACACACAATATCAAGTATCCACCGTTAACTAGTTACATACATAGGTAGATATAATGTTTCCACCACCGGGGCAAGGCGTGTAAGCAGGGAGCAGTATCCAGAGAAACACCAAAATATTTTTGACAAGTTGTTGCATGCTTGATGGACTCGGACAATGCCTGCGCCATGCCTCCTTTTTTTTTTCGTACTCAATGTATCAAATGTTGTTTGTAATGTACTATTCACTTACATATACCTATCTGCTAACTTGATCCGACGTCCAATTTACAGGTTCCGTGCTAAATTTACGTAAAAACATTACTCACTTGATTTCTATACATGTTCTATAAAATAATGTTAAAAATTAAAAATAATTAACTGCCAGACACTTCCGTCAGCGGTAATTGCTGCCAGGCGCTATAAAGATCTTAAAAATATAACTTGATTTTACTTATAATATGATTAATAGGCATTAAAATATTATTTGATAATGATTGAAAACTTCCATTACACCATTAACAACTTACCTAAATTTAATGAAGCTGTGTGTCAGCAGCAGTCCACTTCTTTTTTAGCCACATCATCCTTCACACAGCCTATCCATTGTTTCTTTGGTATTCGTCTACACTTAATAGCCATTCACATTCATACTGAAAACTTTCCTCATTCCTCCACATCACATAACCGATTACCAATTTTGTAGCACAACATATTTTTATGGGGAACACCCAAATACTCCCGAAATATTTTATTCCGAATCGAAATTCGGAATAATGTATGTGTTCCCCATAAAAAGTATGTTCCGATTATCAAAAGTCCGAATTTCATAATACCCAAGAATTATAATGTCTATTATTAAAAATCACAGAATTTATTTTACCGAAAGTCGTAAATCCGACTTGGGCGTCTTAAGGCGAGGTTACCCCGAGCGCCGTATGCATCAATCGCTTACCCCAGCCCCCGCACGGAGAGACGATACGTAACAAATTACGCGGCGCGAAAACGCGCGCGCTTAGCGCACTGGTCATGAATTCACGAACTCGGATAGGTACTAAGTTGCGTTACAGGGTAGAGCGATGCAGTAAAACAACTTGAATTGATATGTATAAGTTCACTTTGTTTTTTATTTTTCTAGAAAGTATTAGTTATAGATAGATTAGGAACCTACGTATTCTATGAACGTGAACCTAATTACTAACAATTAAAATAAGTAGATATAATTAAAAACAATAAGGTATACTTATTTATTTTTGTGAATAAGGTGAATTAAAAATCTGACTGACACTAAGATCATGAATACGGGTATGATTCAAAATTACACGCCACGCGACATTCGGTTTTAAAAAAAGTATGTTTTACTTTTTTTTCGGTTTTGTTCTCATGGGTTTCGTTTTCGTGGTTTTTGGGGTCGCTGATAACTAAAATTAGGTCAAAATGAAAATCCAAGATGGCAGCGACGTAAAATTTTCGATTTTTTCTTCATGAGTGTCATTTTCGTGGTTTTCGTGGTCGCTGATAACTAAAATTAGCTCAAAATGAAAATCCAAGATGGCGGCTACGTAAAATTTTCGATTTTTTCTTCATGGGTGTCATTTTCATGGTTTTCGTGGTCGCTAATAACGAAAATAAGGTCAAAATTAAAATTCAAGATGGTGCCAATGAAAATTTTAGCTTTGTCGTCATGGGTGTCATTTTTGTGCTTTTCGGGGTCGCTGATAACGAAAATGAGTACTAAATGAAAATTTATGATGCTGCCGACTAAAATTTTCTGTTTTTTCGTCATGGGTGTCATTTCCATGGTTGTCGGGGTCGCTTATAACGAAAATAAGGTCAAAATTAAAATTCAAGATGACGCCAATTAAAATTTTCAGCTTTGACGTCATGGGTGTCATTTTCATGGTTTTCGGGGTCGCTGATAACGAAAATTAGGTCAAAATGAAAATTCGATAGCACCAAAAAAATTTTTTTGTTTTTACGTTATGGGTATCATTTTCATGGTTTTCGGGGTCACTGATAACGAAAATAAGTTCAAAATAAACATAGAAACAAAAAAAATATTTTTTTGTCAGCGACCCCAAAAACCATAAAAATTACACCCATGACGAAAAAACCGAAAACTTTCGTCGAAGACATCTTGGATTTTCATTTTGTCCTTATTTTCGTTATCAGCGACCCCGAAAACCATGAAAATGACCCCCATGACGACAAAGCTGAAAATTTTAATTGGCGTCATCTTGACTTTTAATTTTGACCTAATTTTCGTTATCAGCGACCCCGAAAATAATAAAAATGACACGTATGACCAAAAAACCGAAAATTTTCGTCGGTGCCATCTTGGATTTTCATTTTGACATCATTTTTGTTATCAGCGACCCCGAAAAGCACGAAAATGACACCCATGACGACAAAACCGAAAATTTTCATTGGTGCCATCTTCAATTTTAATTTTGACCTCATTTTCGTTATCAGCGACCCCGAAAACCATGAAAATGACACCCTTGACGACAAAGCTGAAAATTTTAATTGGCGTCATCTTGAATTTTAATTTTGACCTAATTTTCGTTATCAGCGACCCCGAAAACCATGAAAATGACACCCATGACGAAAAAACTGAAAATTTTCGTCGGCGCCATCTTGGATTTTCATTTTGATATCATTTTTGTTATCAGCGACCCCGAAAAGCACGGAAATAACACCCATGACGACAAAACCGAAAATTTTCATTGGTGCCATCTTGAATTTTAATTTTGACCTCATTTTTGTTATCAGCGACCCCGAAAACCATGAAAATGACACCCATGACGAAAAAACCGAAAATTTTGGTCGGCGCCATCTTGGATTTTCATTTTAACCTTATTTTCGTTATTAAAGACCCCGAAAAGCACGAAAATGACACCCATGACGACAAAACCAAAAATTTTCGTCGGCGCCATCTTGGATTTTCATTTTGACCTAATTTTCGTTATCAGCGACCCCGAAAACCATGAAAATGACACCCATGACGACAAAACCGAAAATTTTTGTCGGCGCCATCTTGAATTTTAATTTTGACCTAATTTTCGTTATCAGCGACCCCGAAAACCATGAAAATGACACCCATGACGACAAAACCGAAAATTTTGGTCGGCGCCATCTTGAATTTTAATTTTGACCTTATTTTTGTTATTAACGACCCCGAAAAGCACGAAAATGACACCCATGACGACAAAACCAAAAATTTTCGTCGGCGCCATCTTGGATTTTCATTTTGACCTAATTTTTCGTTATCAGCGACCCCGAAAACCATAAAATGACACCCATGACGACAAAACCGAAAATTTTTGTCGGCGCCATCTTGAATTTTAATTTTGACCTAATTTTTGTTATCAGCGACCCCGAAAACCATGAAAATGACACCCATGACGAAAAAACCGAAAATTTTAGTCAGCGCCATCTTGGATTTTCATTTTAACCTTATTTTCGTTATTAACGACCCCGAAAAGAACGAAAATGACACCCATGACGACAAAACCGAAAATTTTCGTTGGTGCCATGTTGGATTTTCATTTTGACCTCATTTTTGTTATCAGCGTCCCCGAAAAGCACGAAAATGACACCCATGACAAAAAAACCAAAATTTTTCCTCGGCGCCATCTTGGATTTTCATTTTGACCTAAGTTTCGATATCAGCGACCCCGAAAATCATGAAAATGACACCCATGACGAAAAAACCAAAAATTTTTGTCGGCGCCATCTTGGATTTCCATTTTGACCTCATTTTCGTTATTAACGACCCCGAAAACCATGAAAATGACACCCATGACGAAAAAACCGAAAAAAAAGTAAAGCATAAAACTCAGAGGAGGTAAAATAAAAAAAATTAAAATGATTTTATCTTAAATATGTAAATAAGTCAACTAAATAAAAAAAACTAGTAGGTACACACGGCGGCACATGAAGCTGTCATTTCCAGTATAAATTGCCCTCGCTTTGTATAGATTTCCTATACAATGAGAGATCCGCATAAACTGGTTTTGTACAACTTGATCGGCCGTCGTGCGTACAAAATACGATATCGACCACGACCATTACTCATTCTGTCTCGTTCTCGCCTACATACTTTCTTTTTCTGCCCATGTCGAACTCGATAATCTTCGGCTTACCGGGCTCCCTACAACCTACAACCCTTTTTTAGAACTCCTTACAAAAATAAATTAGTGGAATAAATGTTTTGATTTTAGTAGGCCAGTTACAGGCAGTTTTTGAATTGTCGAAAAAAAGATAATAAAATGAAACTACAGTCCCATTCAAAAGGCATAATAACTGTGAAAGTACTGTAATTCCAAAGTTACCGAAATTTATAAATAATATTGCGAAATCATAAATAGCGACTTTTGCAGCGACACAATAAAGTTCAATTCAGGCCGCGCAGCGCTAATTACCTACAGTTATATTCTCCTAGAAGCTGCCTCTCTTTCTATTGCGTAACTCTTACCTTCTACCTTCTGACTACGTTCCCTATTAGGTACCTACTGTACTTTTGTGAACAAATGACATTTCAAATAAACCTAGGCTCGGTGTTTACTAAGTATTATTTTTTACAAACTATTTTTGGCTCAGCTCGTAACAGAACTTAGCGGGGGTGGGGTGGCGGGTTCGAAAAATTGGCACACATCCGACCTCCAACGCGTTCCGCTCGGGACTGAAGCACGCGATGGAGTAAGAAATGATGAAAACAGCCAATTTTAGGTTTATTTAGGTTTTTTATCATCCGGTAGGCGAGTAAAAGATGCCGACCGCCGAAAACCAACATCGTTGGGTCGGTCCACTAGTGAATTTGTTTTTACACTTTTGATTTATTTGTTGATCAGACGTTTCACTGTTGTTTTCACTTCTCGTGAAAAATGCCGATAAATAATACGCAAATTCATATGTGTTTAATGTACCTATGCGTTTTTAGAAACTATGTAGTTTTAGGAGCGTTGGATGTTTAGTTATGCAGTTCCCGCGTACCTGTCTAGATGTCGCTGTACTCAATAGTAACACATACTTAAATACAAATTCAGCTCGGAAAATTGGACCGCAAAAGGGATGAATGAAAGGCAGTTGCAAAGGGCCATAAAGAAAAGTGAATAAAAAGAAATGAGTACCTACATAAGAGGAAGTCTGAAAATGGCGCCGGTGATTGAAAAGTTGTGTGGTTGATAATCAGTTATCGTGGTACGGGCATGTGATGTGGAGGAATGAGGAAAGTTTTCAGTATGAATGTGAATAGTTATATAAGTGAACACCAAAGAAACAATGGGTAGGCTGTGTGAAGGACGATGTGGCTAAAAAAAAAGTGACTGCTGAGGAAACAAGTCAAAGTGATTACTTGAGTAAAAGTCATTATTTAAGACACGATTTTTATTCTGTAGTTTTAGTAATAGCTTGAAGTTACAACTATCAAAAACTCAAATTCTTAGCTTTGATTTCTTTGACGGTTCGTACTTTGGTTAAATTCTTGCCTATTGCATAAAATGTCTGCATAAGTAATTACTTAAACTCAAGCAGGCTTTTACATTAACTTGTTGTTAAATCCAGCGTGTTAACGTGTTTTATTGTCTGTAGACAATAAAACACGTTAAGGTTACGGCGCCTATTTATATCCAAATTCTGGTGCATGAGCGTGGGGGAAGACTGGCAAACCAGGGATTAATCTCAGGATTCTCATGTACTGCAGTTAGGTATACATTGGAAGGTATACTATAAGCACAATCGAAGGAATTTCATGAATATCCACTTCCCTACCTACTGCACCAATTGACATAGGTAGTCGATTGACGAATATTGATCTATTCGAGAGTTCGAAACAATCAATTGCTGTCGATTGCGACCATTGTTGATGCATCAGTCTAACTAGTGCAAGTCTACATTGAAACTGCAGGTCTATTCATATTAGATACCATAGACGGGCCTTCACCCCACTTAGGCCGCAATCCGCGAAACAGTGTCTTTACTGAGATTGGCGAAGTCGCACATCCCGCTTAGAACCGACTGTAGGTACTTATCAACAGAGAATACTATTCAAGGCTACGAAGTAGAAACGAACATTTTTGGAGCAGTTTGGCGAATCATGATTCTCACATTATGTTAGATACGAACTCTGGGTTTCACAGAGTATAGCAACGTAAAACCCCGCTCTCATTCGAACCAGGATCGCATCTTCCGTACCGATTGCTAAGGCGGATTGTGCGTGGTGGATTGCTTAAGCTGCAGTACCACTGCGTCGTTGCAAACCCGCGTAGCCAAGTAAAGGCTCCGTCCCTTCCTTTCTACGGTATTCAGATAGAAGAGCCATGCACTCATGGCACTTGTACTCAAGCCATTCTGGTCTACTTAAGCATTTCTATTTAAAACCCATAGTGCAGTGTGCATTGGTATGTATGTATTATATAATAGGTACCTTCGCTACGTTACTTCACGTCAGTACTTCGTCTGCGTCAGGATGGCTGGTTGCCTGTATCGGTTCGCGTCAGGCTGGTGACCAAAAATTGCTACCTTTTACTACCTATAGTCAATTAATTGCTACCTAACTTGGAAACAAAATAATGGGACTTCAAAATGACCAGCCATTCTGATATCAGGATGGCTGGTCAACCCTCCGTTTGTGTAAACTATTCAAATTCGTGTTATTATTTTTACTTGAATAATTGCTACCTAATTGCTACCCTCACGTATTTCAATGTCCACCTTGTAACTTTAACGAGTAAAAAGTTGTGACCATTTTATTTTTTTACAGGGAATGGATTATAGTAGGAGAGCCGACTGCAAAATTTCCAACCTACTTGATACCGCGATAAAATGCACAATGGGTTCTCATAAAAGTGATGCTAAGTCCGAATTTGATAGTCTGCCACGGCGGAACTTGCCGAAAGTAAAAAAAAAAACATTTTCGGTGCGAAAAAGGGGGCGTTACTTTACCCATCTGATACTGAAATAATAGTTATGGCATCAGTTAGAAATTTACTGGTATATACAGAAAAGCGAAATCTGTCAGTATTTTTTTTGCCGGAAGTGCTTGGCAGACGCTCTCAATGGTGACCCCATCGGGACCCCTAAATATACCCATCTGATACCAGCATGAAACCAATTCCAGTCGGTAGGTATGAATCCTCATTTCTGGAATATATGTCTGCCAACGCTTTTTCTGCCGAAACACCTTGACAGACGAGATTATGTAAGCAACATCCGTATAACCCGTATTTTGGAATTGTATAAATTACGGAAATTTTAATTACTGAAGGCTTATTGTATTGCATGTATAATCATTATGAAGGTCTCTCTTCTTCTTCTTCTTCTTCTTATCGTATCGTATCGATGTTCCTTCCATATTAGATGGTTTGGGCCCAGTAGGTGGCCACGTTTATTGCAGCGGCAGAGGCGCTATTCAGGTCGTCAAGAGACACCTGGGACACTCCAGCAGGTGGGGCATAGTTTGATCCGGAGCGCCGCACTCGCACTAGGTGTTGGAGGGACCAGTAATACCCCAATTTTGCCAGATTATGTTTGCAGCGGCCTAATTAGGTACTCAGTCGATTCAGAGCTTTCCAAATAGGCCACTGTAGTTCACTACCGGGAGCCAGGTGTTCTTGGAGCTTTAAGAAGTCGTGGGGTGGTGGACACTTCTCTTGCCATAACTTACCGCGTACTTTGAGTGGCCTGTTTTGGATTGCCTGAGTGGCGCGTAAGAAGATTTTACAGCTTTTTAGTCTTCGCGGGTTAGGTGTGTGAGGGGATGTCGGGAATAATATTCTTGGTTCTTTTTTTCCAGCGCGCATGCGACATCCCTTCGTACAGCAAGTGGTGTGATACCTACTTGCGAGTACAGCTTATTGAGAGGAGTCGGTTTAGGCAGCCCGATATTATCCGACACGTCTCGTTTAGAGCAGTATCTACTTGTTTTGCGTGAACGGATCGATACCACACCGGGCACGCAAATTCGCTAGCAGAAAAACATAGGGACATGCCGGTTATTCTAAGAACTTCGGGTGCTGCTCCCTAGCTCGTGGAAACTAAGCGACGTAACAAGTTGTTTCGGGTCGCGACTTTCTGTTTTGTACTATGACAATGTGACTTATCCGTTAAGGCTCTGTCCAACGTGACACCTAGGTACTTTGGAAGGTATATGTTAGGTAGTAAGTGATAAAAATATCTACAGGTGAGTTTTTTTTTCACTAGCTGTTTTTGATATTAGCAATTCTGGTTTAGCAACTAGTTTGGTATATCCTCTTTATCGCGTTCCCGTAAGTTTTGATAGTAATTATATCGAAATGACACTTTTTTATTTTATTTTTTTAGGATGGGAAGTCATCGAATGACCCCCTTCTCTGGGCGGAGCGGAAGGGAGTGTCAGACTTCGGCTGAATAAAACCCATCCATGTTCCTTCTTTGCCCTTTGTGTTTCAAGGCCGCGGTATCTCTTTCGAACAGTCCCGCAGCCCTGGCAGGCATCGGCCCTTGCGGACCCCTACATTGTTGCTGACATCTCTTTGAGGCGCGCGTGGAACACGAACGTGCTGTCGACACGGCCGGTCGTCATAAGACGGCCGGACGGCGAGCTAGTCCATTACTCGACGTCCACAGGCCCGCGCCTACGGTGGCCGGGAGCCACCACGTGACCCCCGACGCCCGGGGCGTCTCCCGCGGCGGCTGGGTCGTGAGGCTGTTTCCCTCTCACGTCCCGCCACCTCCTTCACTAGCATGACTGCTTCGCAGAAGGAGGTGACAGCTTCCCATTCTCTCTCGGCCGGACCATGGCTTAAACCAGAGCCGGACGCGAGAGATCGCCGTCGCCAATCGCCGCTACAAGGACACGGTGGTGCTCCGCCCAAGCGGGGCAGACCTCCACGGTATGCTCCACCGTGTCCGGCCCGAAACAACCGTGTCCGGTGAAGACCTGCATCAGGCGGAAGGTGAGGGCGTCGTGGCGCCTCTCTAGCCACTCCTCAAAGAGGGGACTTATAGCCACTATAGTGCCATGCCCTGCATTGGGTTGCGACAGTTGCTCTCTCCATGTCGCCATGAAATCGCGCCGGAGGTCTGTCCGCAGAGCGACGATTTGCCGCGGCAGCGGAGTTTCCCCCCGACTTAGTGCCTCCGCGCGCTATTCGTGCAGGCGCGCGAGGACTATCGCCTCCAGAGCCCATGGCGACAATCCGGCAAGGAGGCTCGCCGCCTCGCCGGAGATCGTGCGGTACCCCCGGACTAGCCTTACGGCTACCACCTTTTGGGGCGCGTTCAGGTAGTAGGGGGCTCGCCGCCTCAAAGAACACACCGGGGCTCCGTAAAGGGCCATGAACCGAACGACCCCCGCGTAGAGCCTCCGGCAGGAGGCCTTTGGACACCTCAGGTTGGCCAAGAGCCGCGTGAAGGCAGAAAATACTCGGATCCCGACGGTGGCGCATTCCGAGGCCCATGAAAGCACATGGACTCGGACTTGTGCAATGCCACCTCGAGACCCAATTGCCGGGATCCTCTCCACGATTATCGCAACCCCGCGTGTCATGTATTCGGCCGCCGCCTCGTGCGACCTCCGTTATGCCAGCACCAGCGTATCGTCAGCGTAGCAAACCACGCTGACGGCACTAGGGAGGTCGGTACGCAGCACCCAGACATTCCAAACAACCAAACATTCTGTCATTGTAACCAAACAGTTCCCAGTACCAAGTCAAGCGGCAATGCAAATGGCGGGCGGTGGCGTTAACCGTCTGTTTTTTTGTTATGGCTATACCTAAAGATTAAGCCAGGTATCATGTCGATATAATTACAATCAAAACTTTGCGGGAACGCGTTAAAGAGGATATACTAAACTAGCTACTAAATCAGAATTGCTAATATTCTCCAAACCTACTACTAGTGAAAAAAACTCACCTGTAGATATTTTTACAAGTTACTACCTAACACAGACCTTCATAATGATTATACATGCAATACAATAAGCCTTCAGTAATTAAAATTTCCGTAATTTATACAATTCCAAAATACGGGTTATACGGATGTTGCTTACATAATCTCGTCTGTCAAGGTGTTTCGGCAGAATAAGCGTTGGCAAACTTATATATTCCAGAAATGAGGATTCATACCTACCGACTGGAATTGGTTTCATGCTGGTATCAGATGGGTATATTTAGGGGTCCCGATGGGGTCACCATTGAGAGCGTCTGCCAAGCACTTCCGGCAAAAAAAATACTGACAGATTTCGCTTTTCTGTATATACCAGTAAATTTCTAACTGATGCCATAACTATTATTTCAGTATCAGATGGGTAAAGTAACACCCCCTTTTTCGCACCGAAAATGTTTTTTTTTTTTACTTTCGGCAAGTTCCGCCGTGGCAGACTATCAAATTCGGACTTAGCATCACTTTTATGAGAACCCATTGTGCATTTTATCGCGGTATCAAGTAGGTTGGAAATTTTGCAGTCGGCTCTCCTACGGCTCTCCTCTCCTATCCATTCCCTGTAAAAAAATCAAATGGTCACAACTTTTTACTCGCACTCTCACTTTTTATGTTGCAAGGTGGACATTGAAATACGTGAGGGTGGCAATTAGGTAGCAATTATTCAAGTAAAAATAATAACACGAATTTGAATAGTTCACACAAACGGAGGGTTGACCAGCCATCCTGATATCAGAATGGCTGGTCATTTTGAAGTCCCATTATTTTGTTTCCAAGTTAGGTAGCAATTAATTGACTATAGGTAGTAAAAGGTAGCAAATAGGTAGCAATTTTTGGTCACCAGCAGGGACTGATATCAATACCCGAAATATATCGATATTTTAAAGAAAATACCAATACCAGAATCGATAACTGCGGTAAATATCCATATTTTGTATCAGTTATTTGAATATCCATATAAAATTATCGATAATCATATCGGTACTCAGTACTGATATCAGGCTGCAACGCGAAGTTGCGATATCGCCCGTCACGCGGGCGGACGGCGCGCGATCTCGGCCCGAAACGGAACGGCAACAGTTGCAACGAACCAAATGTTTCGTGTTCGATGTTTGTGTTCATCATGTTTTATTCGTTCGTGGTGCGTACCTACATGCCTTTCCGGTCTTGAAATAAACGAAAAAAAAAATAAACCAGTCAATCCAGCCATCTTGAAGCACCAATCACTAGAAACCAAAATTCACGTAGGTATCACACGCACGACCGTACCTTGACGGGCCGGGAGACGGATGGCGTGAATCGCAAAGATGACGCGGCCGCGGAAAAACGCATTTATTGGTAATTTATCGGTATTTTAGTATCGGTATCGATTTTGGTATAGGCACACTAAAGTATATATATTAGTATACTGAATAAAAATATCGGTACCAATATCGATAAAGAGATACCGAAATATCAGTATTTATATCGATAATGTGATATCGATATCAAAATTATATCGGTATGCAGTCCCTGGTCACCAGCCTGACGCGAACCGATACAGGCAACCAGCCATCCTGACGCAGACAGTACTTCCTCCACACTGTGCAAGACGATCCCGCGACTTACGATACAATTAACTTCGGCGGTACGTCTTGCCCTGCTAATCTTTTCAGCACGTTACTAAGCCGCTAATCTTGGATAGTTCTCTCATTTACTCATTTACAAGGCGCGTCGCATGGCGCGTTGTGCAGCGTGGTCCGCAATTTTAAAGATATAGCGTTGTATGAGAGTGTTAACGGAGAAGCGATTTTATGCGCGTTTGCCTAAAACTCAGCGTTACTTGCGGCGGAGTCGCGGTGGCATCGCATCGACACACGCGGCGTTCAACGCGGCGGCGGAGGCGCATGTAGCGTTACGGCTAAACGGCGTGTGAAACGTAGCGATATCCGCGACGAAACACGCGGCATCCCACGCGTTACTTCACGTCCCACGTCCTCGTTAACAACATCGTACATTGTCATATGTTTTTGTGCGTTTAATAAAGGGGGCCGCTGCACACGCCGTACGCAACGCACCGCGTCTCCGTTAACGAGCCCTAACACTTTTGCTGCGAGGGCGCGAGGCAATAATCGGAACAAAAGCCACCATTTTGTAAAATTTAGCAAACGTTGACCAGCAGCGACCCATTAATGTCATTCAAGCGCCAAAAGAACCATCCTGCACTGGACATTAAGTATGACCTTGTGACCCCCCCCCCCCCCTCCTCCCCAAATACTTA
Source organism: Noctua janthe (assembly GCA_910589295.1). Classification (NCBI taxonomy): domain Eukaryota; kingdom Metazoa; phylum Arthropoda; class Insecta; order Lepidoptera; family Noctuidae; genus Noctua; species Noctua janthe. Next base: position 15,065,637 of record OU342552.1, read on the forward strand.
GGCTGGGATCGCGCCTGCGTGGATTGTCTATAAATATTTCCACGGAAAAAGTGGAAACCAGAACCACACGAGAAACAGTTTTTTTTTTTAAATAAGTAGGTAATCTTAAATGGTTTGGGCCTGGTAAGAGAACGAGTGAAGGGCGACAAACAAGGCGGTTTTGAGCGGAAAGCTGGGAGGGGACGCCCTAGCAGGTTACACAGGTGATGTTTTTCAAAAGGTCAGGTGCGTAGTACTTGAATTTGGAGTGCGGGGATGATCAAATAAATGAAATTAAGTACCTACCTATGAAAGGATATTAGGTAGTATGTGGCGTTCTGTAGGTTTCTACATAACCCATACCACGGGTAAAAGGCGAGAATTTGTGACTGTATTTGGATTCGAACCTACGTATGGGACGTATAAGTAGTAGTCTGTAGAAATTTTTATTGAGTTACGGTAACCGACTTCTTCATTGGTCGCATGAATGAATGAGTCGACAACTCCGAAAGTGTTACAAGGTCAATTTAAAAATATTATTATTGACAAGTCAAAATATATCGACGGAAAAAATGTCAACAATGATCTCGAAATAGAATCATAAGTATGATTTATGAACCGAGTTGAAGAGCTTTCGTGGGAGGGCTGCCCATGCATAAAAAATGCAATGTAGGTACATACAGTCCTCACCTTTAGTTAGGTACCTACTTCATAAATATCCCATGCTCATACGGCGTCTGGAGCCCAGCCACCCTACCACCAGTGAGTAGCTAGTACTACCTATTTGAATCAAATATAGTCTATGAATCAAATCGTACCAAATGCTGTAAAGTCGTTTGGTAAATCCCAAAAAAGGATCTATGTCCAAATATAAATCGAACGAAATCAAAAAAAAAGAAGGAAGGAATAGGAGATGACAGCTATCAAAGCTGCAGACAGTATATGTGTGACCCCTTTGTGTGTTCAGATTTGGTTCAGATCAAGGTGACGCTGCTTGTCAAGCAAAAATGCATCGATATGTCAACCTTGCCTTGGTACAATCATTTTAGTTCCGTGATTTCCCCACCGCCAGGTCAGATAAGATGGTTGTTCCTTTTGGTATAACTAAGTTATAAATGTTTTGGTACACGTATTCTACTCTTTGTTCTACTCTTTGGTAGGTAGTCTTCGTCCCGTTTGGTATAAACCTCTTTGTTCTACTTTTTTGTCTTTGTCTTTCAAGAGGCCTTTGAAAAATACTCATGAAATTATTCAGTTAAAATTTTTTGTTGCAATAAGAAATAATCTAATAGTATGGCATCACCTCAAGATCTAGGTAATAAAGCTATACCCAAATTTAGACAAAAAAAACCATATGAGGAAATAAGTGCTATGTTTAATGGTAATGAGGTAAGTCAGCAGTTTTTAAATTCCGTGATTATCACTGTTGCCTGTAGGTATAATAAAATAGATGTAGACAAGAAAGAAGGCCCAGTTATTATTATTTATCATACTATGTGCTGTAGCATTTAGGAGGTTCAAGATAATAAGTACATTGCACAAAAAAAAATCGAAGAGTCTAACTGAGGCTCCCGTATATACTATATTATACATGACGAGCCAGCATTTCTCGTGGCTAGTTAATTGTGCTATGAAAAATAGTGATTTTACTTTTACGCAGACATATAAACAATAATTTAATTCTATATTTTATTGCCATTGTTGATCAGAATCAGACACAGAATCTTCATTATTTACAGTTAGGTGGTTCCTATTAATAATACACGATTCGATTCTTTAGATTTTTGGAGTATCAATACCATATACAACATTATGCGATACTCCAATATTTTGTTACATTGCTTGAATCGCTGCCACAACTACTTCTTCATGTCATCAGCTTCCCCAAATATTACCACACAATCGTAGCTATCGTCGTTAACTTTCTCTATTTATTAAAACGATTTAAAATGTCAGGTGAAAATACGAGTGCCAAAGAGCACACACAAGCCGCCTAGGCTGACTCCGTCGCAGGTCAAGTTGCAGCAGAGCTGTACCTGTGATGACGACGAGTCTGCCTGTTCGGAGACATGCGGCATGGTGTGTGACGAGCCAACATGCCCCTCGAACAGGCTAGACTTCCAGGTATCAGTATGAAGTGGTCTCCTTGTGCCCTGATTTTGTAATAAAAACTCGGTAGGTTTATAACAATAAAATTCCTTTTAAGTGAATTCGCAATTTTCGAATTTGCAACAATCACAGGTTTGTCTCTGCACCAGCCAAAGGTTGACTGGTAGAAAATGCGAACGGCCTCTGTACATTTGTTTACAAAAACGTTTTAGAAAATAACACATTCATGATCAAAATAGAAGTTATAGTTACGCAGGTATTCAGGTTGCAATGCAATCTGTAGGTTATAATAGAAATTGATCACAAATACTATCTATTTCACTGATATCATCCACCTGGAAATCCGAGGTGGCTTACTTACCTAACATAACATCGCAATTTCGCTGGCGGCCATTATACCACTTCTTTCTTACTCGTACAAAAAATATTTTCATTTCAGATACCTGACGATATATGCGAATCACTCACACACAGGACAGCTCAGAACTCGGAGATGATTTACTCGAAGACTCCTTTCAATCCAAACCTTTGCAATACATGCAATGTAACGCCTAAAGATGCTCCCAAGGGTGTGTTAGCGCAGAAGGTTCTACATCCAGACAAAGATGTATTCGTCCTCAAGATTGGGAAGCAAACTGATGAACCAAACCGTACGGGAAATATTGAGGTAAGATTTAGTTTTTATTGTTTTCTTGTTATAAATAAACAAACAAAAACACCTGTAGTTCCCTAAAGAGTTGAATAGAAGTGTACTACTACACCCGCATTTCAAGTCCCATGTAGTCGGGGGCGAGCCAGACTCCGGGCTAGTCACAGAAACTTAGGCACATTAGTATCAATGTTAATTTAAATCCGTGGTGCTTAGCATCTGCACTTTTCCCAGCTGTACAGTCACGAGCAGATAGTTCTCTGGTACTGGTTGAGCTTCATCGCATCGGCGGCGCTTTTTTTTTTCTCGCCACTTTTCATTCTGACTTTTAAGGAATGTAGTGGTTGAGTGGTTGGGAATAGTTTGGAGGAATTGACCTAAAACAAAAAAAAAAAAACAAGAAATGAGGACATTTCGAAATAGAGGTTCGAGGCCTGCATAGCCCGGGCATGATCCCCGGACTATCTAGTAAACATGGGTTTTTCTTTATTCATAGCTAGATGCACATTGCGCATACCTAATCTTTCATTCATGTATATTTAGTGTTTTCACTGACTACACTAAAATATAATAGAGAATGATGGCCCTTGACATTTTAGAATGTACAACAATGAATAGATATGTTTAATTTTCGACAAACTGTCATAATAAAACATAAAAAATAACTTCAAAACAACAAAAATATATTTTTTTATTATTCTATTTTGAGTTAGGTGAACATAAAATCAGAGGGATTATTGCGTAACACAATCGTAAAGCCCGAAAGGCTTTACGATTGTGTTACGCAATAATCCCTATATCTAGCTATCACTATGCTTTTGCCCGTGGCTTCGCTACTTTATGGTTAATCCTACGGTCTCGTTTTAAAATAGCTATATAGCTAATAGGTTCCCCATTGTTGAAAGAATTCTCGAAAGTTCCGAAAGTTACCCCCTTCATCCAAACTTATTTATAATTAGAAGAAGAAGAAGATTATTGATTGCATTACTTACGATGTCGAAAAGACATTTTGTTCCTAACTTATGCAGCAATGAATAACGAATTTCCTTCAAAATCGGTCGGATTGTGATCGGAAGTGTGTTACACAAATGAGGCGCACGTCATTTTTGACAATTATTTCAAGTAACTGTATAATAATAAGTATTAAAAAGCTCCTCTTGTTTCAAGTCGCTTAAAACATGCTATTAGAATAGAATAGAATAGAATAGAATAATATTTATTTGCTTAAAAACATGGTATAAAAGATGGTAAAAACAAAAAAGAAAGAGCATACATGTTTTTGCTTAACAGTAATAAGCGTGCAAAAATTTCACGAGAATATTTAACATTTATTGTCAAAGAAGTCTTTGACACTATAAAAACTATGACTACACAATCATTCATACAATTTATTTTTAAATAATCTCATATTTAGATTCTTGAGATTACTTGGTATCTTATTATAAACACGTACACACATAGATATACAACTTTTATTATATTTTGCTAGTCTTGGAAGGACATCCAATACTAGCCTGTGGGGGTCTCGTCGGTTACGAGGATATAAATCATTTGCATTATTAAACAATTCCTTATACTTCCTCACAAACATACATGTTTCGTATATGTAAAGAGACGGTAGTGGTAACAAGCCAAGCTTTTTAAATATCGGTCTACAGGATTCGTCAGGTCGAAGTCCGTAAATTGCTCTAATGCATTTTTTTTGTGCAATAAATGCTCTATTTTGATCTGTGCTATTACCCCACATTATCAAGCCATAGCGGAGCACCGATTCTACGTATGCATGATATGACGTTATTGCCGTTTTAATGTTCGTTATATTTCTGACTTTTTTAATTGCATATATACGAACTTATTTATTCGTTTGGAGACGGTATCAATATGTGCTTTCCAGTTTATGTCTTGATCTAAAGTTACACCTAGAAATTTTGTTTGAGTTACTTCGTAAATTTTATGTATGTTCATTTTAACATTGTATTTAGCATTATTAGATTTATTAAATTGAATATAAACTGATTTTTTAAGATTAATTGTTAAATTATTTCTATTTAGATATTCAATTAGACTTTCAATAGTGTTATTAATATCAGTCTCATGATCGTCAATCGTATTATTCTTCCTATCAGTTGTTACAATAATTGAAATATCATCAGCAAATAATATACATTTATGGTTGGTTATATTAATAATGGAATTTATGTACAAAAGGAATAAAATTGGCCCTAACACACTTCCTTGTGGGACGCCATACTTGTTGTACTTGAGTTCGGATGAGTGTGGTATCATGTCATTATTTCTATCTACTTTTGTAATGGTAACCCGCTGTCGTCTGTTATTTAGGTATGACGATATCCACTGAAGTACTATGCCTCTAATTCCAATTGCCTCCAGTTTTTGTAGTAACAGGTCATGAGACACTAGGTCAAAGGCTTTAGATAAATCAAAGAACAAACCTGTAGTAAGACGGTTTTGATTAATATTCGTTATTATATCTTTTATAAGGGTGAAAATAGCTAGTGTTGTAGATTTGTTTTTTTGGAAGCCGAACTGGTCTTTCTTAATTATGTTAAATTTATTACAAAATTCGATCAATCTTTTGTACATGCACTTTTCAAATATCTTCGATAAGATAGGTATTAATGTTATTGGGCGATAATTATTAACATCAGATTTTACTCCATTTTTAAAAAGCGGTTTAACAATTGATAATTTTAATGCTTCAGGAAAAGTACCAAGTGAGAAAGATAAATTAATTAAATGTGTTACAATTGCACTTAGCTCAATAGTGCATGCTTTTATAATTTTCGTATTAATCTCATCGTATCCTTCAGAATTTGAATTTTTCAATGATATTATCTCCGTTCTAACTTCATTCTCAGATACTGGTTTGAGGAACATCGAATGAGCTGCTGAATTTTTCCTAGGGCTTGTTTTTATATCCGTACTAGAAGCATGCGCCATATTAATGTAATGGTTATTGAATGCCGTTGCTATTTCAAAAAGGATCCGTTACTACAGTGTTATGAATTTGAATGTTATTGTGCGGAAATTAGCGGGATTTATAATAAAAATGCAGCTGGTACAAGTTACGTGTATGAGTTTTTGGTTTTAATTAAAACAGTGACAATCTTAAAATGACAATTAGCATAAAAGGTAACGGTTTCAACACGGGTGAATGACGAATAGCTAATAGATTTTGCGCAGGCGTTCCAACATGCCCCCGGGCGTTGAAAGTCGTGCTTTCAACCAGACTCCGATTCAGAAGTTACGGGTAGTGGGCATATCCTGTTGAAGGCCCTCCTGATGACTCCAGTTGACGTCTTAATGTCCGCTACACGCACTATTCCGTCAGAACCTGGGTGGATGGCAACAATTCTTCCTAGTCTCCACTTTAGGGGTGGGAGATTGTCCTCTTTGACGACCACCAGGGAATCCTTTTTCAAGCCATCCTGACATGAACGCCACTTCGTCCGTTGCTGCAACTCTGCGACATACTCCTTACTCCATCTAGTCCAGAAGTGCTGGCGAAGCTGCTCTATGCGTTGATAACGACTGAGATGGGTTGTGGATTGCTCTGCATAACTTTTCTGCGGCAACGAAGTGAGTGGCCGGCCGACGAGAAAATGACCTGGCGTCAGTGGAGTGTAATCGGCAGGGTCTGAGGACAGCGGCGTAAGTGGGCGTGAATTTAATATTGCCTCAATTTGGGCTAATGCGGTGTTAAGCTCCTCAAACGTTAACTTACAATGTCCCAACACTCGCTGCAAGTGATACTTGGCTGATTTCACACCCGCCTCCCAGAGACCGCCAAAATGTGGAGTATACGCGGGAATGAAATGGAAGTTAATTCCCTCATTGGCAACACTACCGCTCAAAGACTCGGAATTAGTTTTTAAGAACTTTGATAGCTCGTTATACGCACCAACAAATGAAGTACCATTATCGGAATATATGTGGATGGGTTTGCCTCTACGCGAAATAAACCTATATAACGCTAATAAATAGTTGTGACTAGTCAAGTCACCCACAAGCTCCAAATGCACAGCCTTTGTGGTGAAGCAGATAAAAATTGCAATATACACCTTGACGAGTCTACATCCACGACCTTGACGACTAGCACTCATAATAGGACCTGCATAATCAACGCCAGCGCTTTCAAACGGGTACCCTCCTGGAAGAAGGCGCTGCCGCGGCAGATTACCCATCAATGGAGTAACCACCTTACCCTGCATACGTCTGCACAGAACGCATCTATGATAGCAGGCTTTGGCTAGATTACGACCGCCTATAGGCCAATAGGATTCTCTAATAGATGCTAACAATAGCTGAGGGCCAGCGTGCATTAACCTTTTGTGTTCAAAATTAAATAATAATTTAGTGAAATTATGAGTGGACTGTAAAATTATAGGGTGTCGTTTATCATAACTAAAATCAGAATTTTCGAGACGCCCTCCGACACGCATTAGATTATTTTCATCTAAATACACATTAAATTTTAATAGGACGCTCTTTTTTGGTAAAATTTGTTTATTTAAAAGTAAGGTATGTTCGGGAAATGATTCTTGTTGACATTGATAAATTAAAATATTTAACGCTTTTCTTAATTCTTCATTGGATAAAAATTTACTATCGAGCGATTGGCGTTTACATAATTTGATGAATCGCAACACATAAGCCATAGAACGTAAAAGTCTTAAATACTGAGAAAAACGTTTAAAATCTATAAATAATGCCTTATCGTTAAAGTCAAGAACAACACTCAATGATACATCAGGTCGAGTTTCCGGGAGTGAGCCTAATTCTGAACATTGAAATTGTGAAGGCCAACTACGTGAGTCTTGTTGGAGAAAATCGGGACCGGACCACCACATGTCCAAACCCTGCAGATGACCAATATCCACACCACGAGATATCAGGTCTGCTGGGTTCTTATCGGTTGGGACGTGCCTCCAGGTACAGTGACCTGCCTGATCTAAAATTTCAGCAACGCGATTGCGTACAAATGGCTGAAGCCTAGAAGGTAATATCTGTAGCCATCCCAGCACGATGGTCGAGTCAGTCCAACAAAAGACACGAGAGAACTTAAGCCGAAGAGAGTTCAACACCTTCTCATACAGACGAGCTCCCACAACCGCGCCACACAACTCCAACCTGGGAATTGTGGTAGGTTTAATTGGCGCCACTCGACTTTTCGACATAAGTAACCGAACAATGCATTCACCTTTGTCATTAATACTGCGGACATAAACGCACGCACCGTATGCGCGCTCAGATGCGTCCGTGAATATGTGGAGTTCCAACTCCCGTGACGAGTGACACACAACAATTCGAGGAATACGAACTTCATTTAAAAGAGGCAAAGCCTTTATAATAGTCTGCCATTGTGAATTAATATTAGTAGGCAATGGCTCATCCCATGACAATTTATCTAACCACATTCTCTGTAATAACATTTTTAAAGTGATTACAAATGGAGACAGAAGCCCCAAAGGATCGAATATCCTTGCAATCACAGAAAGTAAATCACGTTTAGTGTTACTATTACACGATATAGTTGAGCCTACTGAGAAGACGAGTTCATCTGAACTTGCATACCAACCTAGTCCGAGCAGCTTGTCCGGTTCGCTAGAACCTATATTTAAATCAAGCGACGACTTAGCAACTTCAGATAATAATTCAGGTTCATTCGACTTCCACTTACGCAATGACATGCAAGCCGATTGAAGCACATTAGTGACTTCCTGACGAATGAATTTGACTTCCTCCATATCATCACCGCCACTCAGTAAGTCATCCGCATAAAAATCGTGTTTAATGATGTCGGCAACCTTCGGATTTTGACAGTCAAGTCCTAATTGATGAAGGCACCGAAAAGCTAAAAATGGCGCACTAGCCGTGCCATAGGTAACGGTGTTTAATTTATAAAACTTAACGGGATCAGACGCCTTACCACGCCACAATATTTGTTGTAAATATCTGTCAGACGGATGGACGACTATTTGTCTGTACATCTTCTCGACGTCCGCTGATAAAACATACTTGTGCTGTCTGAAACGGAGAAGAATTGACAATAGATCGTCCTGAATGGTAGGGCCGACCATCTGTAAATCGTTGAAAGAAACACCAGATGAAGATGGACAACTTGCGTTGAACACTACTCGAAGTTTCGTAGTGGTACTACTTTCACGTAATACGCCGTGATGCGGGATAAAATAACCAGACGGGTTGGAATCCAATTGCTTGCACTCAGTCATATGACCTAGTAACTCATACTCAGACATGAAATCGTAATACATTTTACTAAAATCAGATTTAGGTTTTAATCTACGTTCTAATGACTGTAAACAATGAGCAGCTTTATTTATAGAATCTCCTAAGATAGAAGGATTTTGTTTGAGGGGAATACGCACACAGAAACGACCGTCGGCCAATCGTGTCGTATTTTTTATAAAATGGTCTTCACAAGATTTCTCTTCTAGCGAATAATAAGCAGACTTCTTATTTACCTCCTCAAGTTGCCAGAAGCGAGTTAAATCATTTCGAATTTTATCGAACTCATCGTTGAAAGTACAATTATTAATTTTTGTAAAATTACAACTAATGTTACTAGACAGCAATGCAACATAATTATGACTAATAGGACCGGAGATAATCCAGCCTAACCTGGTTTCACATAAAATTGGCTTATCATTACCTAACTTTATTCTTTGTGTACCCAACAAATCCCAGAAGACATCAGCACCGATTAAAATACCGACATCAGCGGGCTTATAAAAAGTAGGGTCTGCTAAACAGATATCAGAGGGAAGGTTCAGTGAAGATATATTTACCTCACGGCATGGGACATCACTAGTTATTGATGGTAAAACGAAACAATAAAGTTCAGTAGTGAAACTATTGTGTAATGACGTCACGTTAATGCGACACGTTTTACCTACGTGAGAAGTCACGTTATTAATGCCAAATATCGATCTGTCTACCTGCCTAGTCTCTAAATTTAATTGTCGACATAGTTTTTCCGTCACAAAGCACGATGTACTACCGCTGTCAAGAACTGCACGAACAACATGTTCCCGACCATTACGATCATGTAATTTAATTAAAGCGGTTGACAATAACACATCATGACTCACACTTTTGTGTCCAGATGTGACGTTAGCCGACAACGCAACATTTGTCTCAGACACAGGAGTCGTCGAAGACGACTGACGGCGATAAGTTATCGGACGAGTTAATGTTTACATTATTGTTACTAGGTTTAAAATCAGCGATATGAATTAAAGTATTATGTCTGCGTTTACAAAGCTTACAACCCGGCTTTTTACAATGGTTCGCAAAATGACCCGAACGAAAGCAGTTATAACAAACCTTAAAACTTGGTAGCATTTTAATCCGTGCTTCGTTACTTAGTGCGAGAAACTGCGCACACTCACCTAAATTATGGTCACCTTTGCATTTAGGACAGACCTTTGTACCTGACTCTGAATTTGAATTACCTCCACTTTGAACGGTTACCATAGATTTCAGCTTAGCCCCTGATTTGCTAGATTGTGGCTGATTATTACGAGACAACTCTAAAGTTTCAACTAGCTCGGCGCGCTCACGTATGAATGTAAGGAATGCATTGAAAGTAATCTTGCTGTCTTTATCTATGCGACTTTTGCGCTCCTCCCACTCACGGAACGTTCTGCTATCTAATTTGCAAGTAAAAATGTAAATTAAAAGAGTATCCCAATACTTAACGGGCTCGCCTAAGGTGTCTAATGCTCGTAAGTGTTTGTTTATTTGGTCAACTAAATTCTTCAAAGTAACAGAGGATTCCTTTGTAATAGTCTCCATGTTAAAAATGGCTGAAACATGATTGTGAATTAACAATCTCTTATTATCAAATCGTTCGCATAGTACGTTCCATGCCACAGAGTAATTATTTGCAGAGAACTCGATCGACTGAATCACTACGGCAGCGGCACCGTCCAGAGACGTACGTAGGTAGTGGAATTTGTTGATTTCGTCTATAGCATCATTGCAATGAATGAGACTCGTAAAAGTGTCGTGAAACTCCAACCAGTTATTGTATGATCCACTAAACTTTGGTAATTGAATTGTGGGTAACTTAACTGGCTTATAACTACTACCACAATTAATTTTATTGCTACAAACAGATTCATTATCTTTATTATTAAAACTATTTAAAAATTCCTGAGCCTTAGAGAGTGCTTTAAAATACAGGGACTCAAAATCGGAACGCTCAGAAAACTGTGCCTTGACATCATCCACAATACATTCCATACGCAACTGTACCTCATCATATTGTTGATATAACGATTCCATCTTGCTCATGCGTAGCTGTAGTTCCGTTATATTGGAGCTAGATAATGTTTTTGAATCCAGTGCGTCTAAATAATTGACAAAGCCGGTTAATCGACCTTTGAAGCTACCTCGCTTCTTTATTAACTCCTTTTCCTCGGCCATTCTGGGATTCGGGTGTAAACTGGAATTTATACAATAGTATATGTAAACAAACAATAATAACTAAGTATCTACGTACTGTGTATTAATCTTTACTGGCGTACAAATGATAACTACACTGGCTTGAATAATTTAACAACCACTGACAATAATTACGTAGGTACCTAAAACTTACAAACTCAAATGGCTTACAAACTTTAATGAAGATCAACACATGAACTTAATAACACGGTAATTAACTGTACTTACAGTAAACAATTATTAATATCTAACACTCTTAAAATTATGTCGTTACTAGAAATATGTACCTATGTACCTACTTATGAATCCTTAAAGTGACCTTTGGCAAATACAATTTAATTGAAATAATGTAATATAACAATTATATATAATATAATAATTCTAAATTACTATACTTTAATAAGTATGTTTTTCAACTAAATTGCTGATAACTTAACCATAAAATATTATTAATTGCTACTGACTGCCATGTATCACAATGCTAACGATCCGGTACATTTCCTAACAACTAAGTAAATACACATAAAAATCGGTAATAAATAGGACTAACCTTATAACTCCTTAATTGGCGTTATATACTACCTGAATGAGTGTTGGGTGACGATATTATAAAACAATTGGGCTTAACACCGTTTAATATCCACGTACCACACTGCCGGTTAATAACCTCAAAGTTAAGGACGAGGTATGATTTGCGCTTAATCCACTGTTTATTTTGTTCTTCCAATTCCAAATATATTATAATAGCAGATCCACGCTATTTAGGTAATCCAATCCGTCTCGAAGGACCAATATGTGCGGAAATTAGCGGGATTTATAATAAAAATGCAGCTGGTACAAGTTACGTGTATGAGTTTTTGGTTTTAATTAAAACAGTGACAATCTTAAAATGACAATTAGCATAAAAGGTAACGGTTTCAACACGGGTGAATGACGAATAGCTAATAGATTTTGCGCAGGCGTTCCAACAGTTATCTATACTGTCCTTGAAGTTATTGTTCTTGATTTCGTCCCTAATTACTTTCCATACGGCTCTGCATTTGTTTTCATGTTCGTTTATAAACTTAATATTTGTGTTTTTTCTCGATGTGTGGATACATTTCTGTAAGATTTTTGAATATTGCATATATTTAGTTTTATTTCCGATATTTTTATTTCTATAATGAAAGCGTAAAGACCGTTTTGTTTGACAACTTCGTTTCAAGCCTTTGCTTATCCAGTTTTGTTTCTTTTGATTAGTGTTAACTTTTACTTTTATTTTCGGGAAGCACAAATTATAGAAAAGGCACAATAATTCGTGAAAATGACTGAATGCAACATCTACATAATTTTCTGCGTAAGTTTCTGACCATGACACGTTTTGTAAACATTCTTTAAACTTCTGAATATTATTCAAGTTGAAGTCTCTTTTGTAGATATAGTATGCTGCCTGTTTTATTTGTATCTTATGTCTTAAAGGAATACTCAACATTTGGGCTGTATCATGGTCGGATAGGTGAAGTGGCATTACTGTAGCAACAGCATCCGGAATATTACTGAGAATATGATCGATACATGATGACTTACGTGTTGGCTCATTTATATGTAATTTTAGATTATGACTGTATGACAGATCTATTAATTGATTAGTTATATTGCCCTTTTTGAGAGTATTAATGTTAAAGTCACCCACCAAAACAACATTTAATTTTGATTTATATTTATGAAATACGTGTTCCAAAAGACCATTCAACTTAAATAGGAATTGGGTGGGGTCGGATTGAGGAGTTCTATAAACACAAATGATTATCAACTTATGATAATTTAGTTCTATACCGCATGCTTCGAACGTATTTTGAATAGCGTGGGTATTTATAAATGGGAGTTCTTTGAATACAATGTTTTTTTTTACTAAGATGCAGGTCCCACCTCTTTGTTTTTCCCTGCAGAAGTTGGCAGCCATTTCATAGTCATTAATTTTTATATAAGATTCATAGCCTTTTTTTATAAAAGTTTCGGAGAGGCATATTACATCTGGGTTATTCTGTACTTCACGTAGTTCTTGTAAGGTTATTTCGAGAAGTTCTTTTTTTGATAAGAGACCAGCAATATTTTGATGGAGTATTTTGAAATTATATGTTCTACATGGCGAAGTTTTGGGCCCGAAAAAACGTTATGTCCTTTTTTATTATAGGAAAATAATACGGAATTGTTCCTTGTCTTGCTTTATCGGTGGAATTTAAAACGTTATCCGTTTCTTGTTGTTTTAAGATTTTCTGACCGAAATAGAAAGGAATTGGAATTATTATCATCGTAACATGGTTTATTCGGTTATTTCATGTATTATTTACGAGGGAAGATACCATCTCACGTACAATGGCCCACTATAAGGACTAAGTGCGTACTAAACCAAAACCCATAGATACCTTTTTTGTGATTCCCACAAATGCCAAACATGCAGTCAATCCAGTTCGCCATATTAGGTCGCAATTAGGTGTAACTTCGAGCTTCGTCAGAAAACTGTTCCCCAAGGATTCGGTATGAATGTAAGCCCAAAACGGACACCAAGTAATGACTGACGTAAATGAAAATCGAGCTGGATACAGACCGCGCATTGTATTACTAAAATAAATGTCATGGCGAAACGGACACTGTTCTAACTAGAGTGTAGTGTAATTTATGCTTTAAATTGGTGTTGCACTGTGCCATTAATTTAATGATATACCTACAGTATGTAGGTACACTCCGTTCTGCTGTTCAAGATAACTTAATAGATACAGTATTTAGATTTATCCAACATCATATAAAAAGTAAAAAATATTTATACTTATATTGTGAATACTAATACAACTGTTTGTCTGTCGTGTCGTGTAGATGATGACATTGATGAAGAGACTTACGAGTACCTTGTCCAGTTAAGTCATAATAACCAACCATTTCTTCGTTGCAGGTGGAACTGGTCACGCCACGCGCGCCAGCCAAAGACCAGCCGCCGACGCATGCATGCATGAATACCCAATGCAATGAGGAGGAAATACCCTGCTGCATCCCTTGCAGGACCTGCGGTAGAATCATGTCAAGGAAGCGGAAATGTCGAAAACGCAAGTGTTGCTACTGATAGAAAACCGTACCCATTGATTCAAGATATTTTGCAAACACTTTGCAAAAACACCTACTTTTGATTTGTGTTGAAGCTGTTTGAATTAAATCCAACTAAACAAAAAATAAAAATACTTAGTTGACAATAGAATTGATTAAAATAAAGTCTGTTGTCTCTTTTAAGCTTTCACAAGACGTCTATTGATAGTAATCAGAATCACGGTTTGTTGTTTTACGCTTCAAACAGGTTATAATACTTAAAGAAGACAGGTGTTTCTCTTAAATACTCGAAAAAATGGCATAAATGACTTAGTTTATCATCGTGCCTGTTTTTCCCGAAGGGTTAGATGGAGATGTACCCCAAATTTCGCTATGTTCCTAAATTAGGGCGAACGTATTGCCATCAACCACGTTCAAATCCCGTCTGAGAAGACCTAAAAAGACCTAACACCTAAAGTAGCTGCTAAAACGACTTGCAAAGTTAAAATTGCGTAAAATTCCTTAGTCGCTCCTGAAAATATTTGAGAAAGGGATGGAATATGTTTGTATGTAGCTATTTATTTATGCTGCTTTTATGCTTCAGCTGCTATATAAAAAATAAAATAAAATGGCGGAGGTTAAGCCGGACAAATAACTTGGACCCCTTTTCTGCACAGTCTGCCTCCAAAGATTTTAATTAATTGAAATGACAAGTATCTAGCTAATAAATGGTCTGCGTCAGGATGGCTGGTTGCCTGTATCGGTTCGCGTCAGGCTGGTGACCAAAAATTGCTACCTATTTGCTACCTTTTACTACCTATAGTCAATTAAATGCTAGCTAACTTGGAAACAAAATAATGGGACTTCAAAATGACCAGCCATTCTGATATCAGGATGGCTGGTCAACCCTCCGTTTGTGTGAACTATTCAAATTCGTGTTATTATTTTTACTTGAATAATTGCTACCTAATTGCTACCCTCACGTATTTCAATGTCCACCTTGTAACTTTAACGAGTAAAAAGTTGTGACCATTTGATTTTTTTACAGGGAATGGATTATAGTAGGAGAGCCGACTGCAAAATTTCCAACCTACTTGATACCGCGATAAAATGCACAATGGGTTCTCATAAAAGTGATGCTAAGTCCGAATTTGATAGTCTGCCACGGCGGAACTAGCCGAAAGTAAAAAAAAAAAAATATTTTCGGTGCGAAGTGGCTTTTTTTTTTACTTACTTTACCCATCTGATACTGAAATAATAGTTATGGCATCAGTTAGAAATTTACTGGTAGATACAGAAAAGCGAAATCTGTCAGTATTTTTTTTGCCGGAAGTGCTTGGCAGACGCTTTCAATGGTGACCCCATCGGGAACCCTAAATATACCCATCTGATACCAGCATGAAACCAATTCCAGTCGGTACGTATGAATCCTCATTTCTGGAATATATAAGTCTGCAAACGCTTTTTCTGCCGAAACACCTTGACAGACGAGATTATGTAAGCAACATCCGTTGAACCCGTATTTTGGAATTGTACAGATTACGAACATTTTAATTACTGAAGGCTTATTGTATTGCATGTATAATCATTATGAAGGTCTGTCTTCTTCTTCTTCTTATCGTATCGATGTTCCTTCTATATTAGACGGTTTGGGCCCAGTAGGTGGCCACGTTTATTGCAGCGGCAGAGGCGCTATTCAGGTCGTCAAGAGACACCTGGAACATTCCAGCAGGTGGGGCATAGTTTGATCCGGAGCGCCGCACTCGCACTACGTGTTGGAGGGACCAGTGATACCCCAATTTTGCCAGATTATGTTTGCAGCGGCCTAATTAGGTACGCAGTCGATTCAGAGCTTTCCAAATAGGCCACTGTAGTTCACTGCCGGAAGCCAGGTGTTCGTGAGGTGGTGGACACTTCTCTTGCCATAACTTACCGCGTACTTTGGGTGGCCTGTTTTGGATTGCCTGAGTGGAGCGTAAGAAGATTTTACAGCTTTTTAGTCTTCCCGGGTTAGGTGTGTGGTCGTAAAGCGGATGTCGGGAATAATATTCTTGGTTCTTTTTTTCCAGCGCGCATGCGACATCCCTTCGTACAGCAGGTGGTGCGATACCTACTTGCGAGTACAGCTTATTGAGAGGAGTCGGTTTTAGGCAGCCCGATATTATCCGACACGTCTTGTTTAGAGCAGTATCTACTTGTTTTGCGTGAACGGATCGATACCACACTGGGCACGCAAATTCGCTAACAGAAAAACATAGGGACATGCCGGTTATTCTAAGAACTTCGGGTGCTGCTCCCTAGCTCGTGGAAACTAAGCGACGTAACAAGTTGTTTCGGGTCGCGACTTTCTGTTAGTACTATGACAATGTGACTTATACGTTAAGGCTCTGTCCAACTTGACACCTAGGTACTTTGGAAGGTATATGTTAGGTTAGTGAGTGATAAAAATATCTACTGGTGAGTTTTTTTTTCACTAGCTGTTTTTAATATTAGCAATTCTGGTTTAGCAACTAGTTTGGTATATCCTCTTTATCGCGTTCCCGTAAGTTTTGATAGTAATTATATCGAAATGACACTTTTTTATTTTATTTTTTTCGGATGGGAAGTCATCGAATGACCCCCTTCTCTGGGCGGAGCGGAAGGGAGTGTCAGACTTCTGCTGAATAAAACCCATCCATGTTCCTTCTTTGCCCTTTGTGTTTCAGGGCCGCGGTATCTCTTTCGAACAGTCCCGCAGCCCTGGCAGGCATCGGCCCTTGCGGACCCCTACGTTGTTGCTGACATCTCTTTGAGGCGCGCGTGGAACACGAACGCGCTGTCGACACGGTCTGTCGTCATAAGACGGCCGGACGGCGAGCTAGTCCATTACTCGCCGTCCACAGGCCGGCAGGCACCTACGGTGGCCGGGAGCCACCACGTGACCCCTGACGCCCGGGGCGTCTCCCGCGGCGGCTGGGTCGTGAGGCTGTTTCCCTCTCACGTCCCGCCACCTCCTTCACTAGCATGACTGCTTCGCAGAAGGAGGTGACAGCTTCCCATTCTCTCTCGGCCGGACCATGGCTTAAACCAGGGCCGGACGCGAGAGATCGCCGCCGCCAATCGCCGCTACGAGGACACGGCGGTGCTCCGCCCAAGCGGGGCAGACCTCCACGGTATGCTCCACCGTGTCCGGCCCGAAACAACCGTGTCCGGTGAAAACCTGCATCAGGCGGAAGGTGAGGGCGTCGTGGCGCCTCTCTAGCCACTCCTCAAAGAGAGGACTTATAGCCACTATAGTGCCATGCCCTGCATTGGGTTGCGACAGTTGCTCTCTCCACGTCGCCATGAAATCGCGCCGGAGGTCTGTCCGCAGAGCGACGATTTGCCGCGGCAGTGGAGTTTCCCCCCGACTTAGTGCCTCCGCGCGCCATTCGTGCAGGCGCGCGAGGACTATCGCCTCCAGAGCCCATGGCGACAATCCGGCAAGGAGGCTCGCCGCCTCGCCAGAGATCGTGCGGTACCCCCGGACTAGTCTTACGCCTACCACCTTTTGGGGCGCGTTCAGGTAGTGTGCGGCTCGCCGCCTCAAAGAACACACCGGGGCTCCGTAAAGGGCTGTAGGGACTACAGGCAGCAATGTGCTAACGCTGCAAATGGTAATGTTCCCCCGCGCATATGGTTTAGCCGGCAGTCGTTTGCGCCGTGCCGAAACGGTAACTTGTGTAACACTGTATTAACCCTGTTAGCGTGAATATCGAATAGACTGGTTTTACGGACTTGAGCATTTTATTTACTCTCCTTACTACAACCACCCAAGCGACCTCAACAAGGGCCATGAACCGAACGACCCCCGCGTAGAGCCTCCGGCAGGAGGCCTTTGGACACCTCAGGTTGGCCAAGAGCCGCGTGAAGGCAGAAAATACTCGGATCCCGACGGTGGCGCATTCCGAGGCCCATGAAAGCACATGGACTCGGACTTGTGCAATGCCACCTCGAGACCCAATTGCTGGATCCTCTCCACGATTATCGCAACCCCGCGTGTCATGTATTCGGCCGCCGCCTCGTGCGACCTCCGTTGTGCCAGCACCAGCGTGTCGTCAGCGTAGCAAACCACGCTGACGGCACTAGGGAGGTCGGCAAGCAGCACCCAGACATTCCAAACAATCAAACATTCTGTCATTGTAACAAAACAGTTCCCAGTACCAAGTCAAGCGGCAATGCAAATGGCGGGCGGTGGCGTTAACCGTCTGTTTTTTTTTATGGCTATACCTAAAGATTAAGCCAGGTATCATGTCGATATAATTACAATCAAAACTTTGCGTGAACGCGTTAAAGAGGATATACTAAACTAGCTGCTAAACCAGAATTGCTAATATTCTCCAAACCTACTACTAGTGAAAAAAACTCACCTGTAGATATTTTTATAAGTACCTAACACAGACCTTCATAATTATTATACATGCAATACAATAAGCCTTCAGTAATTAAAATGTCCGTAATCTGTACAATTCCAAAATACGGGTTCTACGGATGTTGCTTACATAATCTCGTCTGTCAAGGTGTTTCGGCAGAAAAAGCGTTGGTAGACTTATATATTCCAGAAATGAGGATTCATACCTACCGACTGGAATTGGTTTCATGCTGGTATCAGATGGGTATATTTAGGGGTCCCGATGGGGTCACCATTGAGAGCGTCTGCCAAGCACTTCCGGCAAAAAAAATACTGACAGATTTCGCTTTTCTGTATCTACCAGTAAATTTCTAACTGAAGCCATAACTATTATTTCAGTATCAGATGGGTAAAGTAAGTAAAAAAAAAACCGTTTTCGCACCGAAAATGTTTTTTTTTTTTTACTTTCGGCAAGTTCCGCCGTGGCAGACTATCAAATTCGGACTTAGCATCACTTTTATGAGAACCCATTGTGCATTTTATCGCGGTATCAAGTAGGTTGGAAATTTTGCAGTCGGCTCTCCTACTATAATCCATTCCCTGTAAAAAAATCAAATGGTCACAACTTTTTACTCGTTAAAGTTACAAGGTCGACATTGAAATACGTGAGGGTAGCAATTAGGTAGCAATTATTCAAGTAAAAATAATAACACGAATTTGAATAGTTCACACAAACGGATGGTTGACCAGCCATCCTGATATCAGAATGGCTGGTCATTTTGAAGTCCCATTATTTTGTTTCCAAGTTAGGTAGCAATTAATTGACTATAGGTAGTAAAAGGTAGCAAATAGGTAGCAATTTTTGGTCACCAGCCTGACGCAAACCGATACAGGCAGCCAGCCATCCTGACGCAGACAATAAATGTTAAACGACCGACCACATTGGTCCCAGACCGAGTTTCGTTTAAAATGATCTAGGACATAGATTGCCTTCATCGCGTCGGCTCCGTTTCATTGTAATTTTCTGTTGAAGTTTAAGACAGCAAGTGTTCTCATCTATGGAAAGGATGACGGTGTGGAGTTTCTGTAGGACTGAAACCATCACGACTCATGTTATTAGCTTACACGTACACGGTTTCTCGATAAATGTAGGTGCTTGAGATGGAGTGTTCTATGCTCGGCATAACGCTTGTGGATAGAGTCCGAAGACTAACAAAAATTGGAACTCAAATGTAGAAGTGCTGGTCGTCCGGCGGTGAGATAAGCAGACGACATTGTTGCCAATTGCCATCGCACGGAAAATTGGGATGATCCTGGGACAGGATCGTGGAGATTGGCAACGCCTATACCCAGCAGTGGATGAATCCAGGCGGTGGATGATGATGATGATGAGTTGACTTTACATCAAAGTATTGGAGTCATCGTGTTTTCGACAGATAAGCATTTAATTTGAATTAAACCTTAAGTTACTTGTAGTCATGCAGTATAACGCTTAGCTACCTGGTTCCAAACACCGACAGTCAAGTTAATTTAGGAAACGTATTTTGAAGTGTTCATGGTTTGATGTGATTCCGAATTATTTCAAACGAGGTGAAGAAAACACGTCTTGTAGAAAATAAATAGATTTAAGTCAATAGGGTCTTTCTATTGGCACCTGCTACTTATTGTTCCTGTTATGTTCATTAATGTTAAGGTGTTCGGGGCCGCCAAGTCCTACCAGCTAAAACCAAAGCTCTTACGTTCGTTCGTTCATTTTTTCAACATTAATTATAAAAAAACAATGTCATAAAATGTTTGAGCTCTTTAGCTATAAACCTGCACGTTCAGCTATGTCTAATTTTCCATCACAAATTGTGTAGCAAGTAAAAGTGTGCATTTACTGCTGATCGTGCGCTTGAATGTTTAACGTATTACGTGCTCTGTGTAATTGATTATTAACCGACAACGCTCAGAATACTTGTCAACAGCCAGTGAGTGTTGCATCAGACGGACTCGGGTGGCGATGGCGCCCGCGCAGAAATGTAGATGGCAATGAACTTGCCTAAACGTGGCCTTAGCAATTAGTCTTTTGCCCCACTCACTTGCGCTAAAGTTGCACAGTTAGCCCTAAGGCCTGGCAGTTTATGTTTACGTTTATTAATGTTAGACCAGTTTTCGTGACTGGAGTTGCAGCCTTCGAAATTTACCTCTTTTTAATACTGCCAATTGACACAATTTGAATCTGTGAATTTTGTTAAACGTATTTTGCCTATCTTACTAACGTTAGGCAAAAATGGCTTATAATCAGCCTATTAATGTTCCCTCTGCTGGGACACAGGCCTCCTCTCTATGAGAGGGAATGGGCTATAATCCACCACACGGGCCCAGTGCGAGTTGGTAGATATCACATGTCTTCGAATTTTTGGTTCTAGGACATGCCGGTTTCCTCACGATGTTTTCCTTCACCGTTTTGAGAGCAGTGGTGATGAAATAACTTACACAAAGTAAAGCGCCTGGCTGGGTTCGAACCCACGACTTACTGCTCGTAAGTCGGGATCTCCACCACTGGGCCACCGCTGCTCTCATTTGAAAAATGGCTTGCCTAGATATAAATAATTATAATTTTTAGAAACATTTCTTGTAGTAGATTTTTTTGCTTCAGCTCATCTTGATGGGCCACTAAAGTTCTTTTTAATGAGCCTACCTAGCAGTGGCGAAAGTTCCATACAACTCGATTCCTACCGGATTCCCTTTGAAAATGGCTTTTCAGTATTCTATATCCAAATAATATATAATCACATTAAAGATATGTACTTCGGCTTACCTCTTACAAAAATAGACCCTTCGCTACTGCTAGCTAGACTACCCCACTGCTGGACTACACCTTACCCTATAAGGCTCCTTATGGCTCCTAAAGTTAAAATTCATTTAAGCGCTAAATGGCGTGGAACCCTGCCCGTTGGAAGGAAATAGTTAGTTTGTTTACTCATTCTTGTATTTAGAGTTGACTGTTAGCTATTTAAAGCTTGCTCGTAAATATCTGCTTCTAACTTGAATCTCCGTTCATGGGTTAGCAAGTCCATGGTGAATGGTATGCCGTCATTGTAAAGTAGCTGTACAACAAAGCGTATTCTACTCAGTATACTTTATACGTATCGTTGATTAGTACACGAATTAATTGAACACCTGAGAAGGTGTTAGATTGAGTTAGATTTGCAGTTAGATTGAACTGGCAGGTTAGTTACTTTGTAACTGTTAGTTACGTCTAAATCTAAATAAACTAAGGCAAGTTATAAAGCTTCCGAAATAAAAATCAACATTCTGTGGTTTACTGTTATACTAAGTTAAAATTAATTACCGAAAAATTAATACAAATTGAACCAGCAAAAAATGTTGTATTTAACAAACAAATATAAGATTATTCAAATTACAATTCTACGAAAAATAATAAAATAAAATTCCATAAAAATACCGTATCTACTTCCAAAAAAAATACTAAGTTTGCGAAAAAAAAAACTAAGTTTCCGAAAACATGTTCTGCTAAAATAATCGTTTTCTTAAGCTCGGGACTTGGGGAACCCTGTCGTTAGGTTAGGTAACTTTGCAGACAGAAATAGGAGCCCAGCGTAGCGTGGCTACATGGACTACGCTTTATTAGATTTTAATATTTATCTTGACGTTGATTTTATTCCTGTTTTATTTCTTTTATAGGGTAAAACGCAATTTAAGCTGGTGCAATAATATTACGTCAGCAAATGGTGAATTGATTTTCGGAATTTTCAGTATTTTATTCGGTCGTTTCTTTGTCCTTTCAGTTGTCGCAAGATTAATATTTAAAGCAGTACATTTCATATTTTGAATATGCTCTTTTTTTTGGAGCTTTCATTAATACCCATAAACTAATAGACAAATTAAGACACTCAAAGTTGCATATATTGTACAGTTTGGAAGAATTGTTGAAACTTAGCCATGGTGGTCCAGTATTGTCCATTGTCCATCATCATCATCCAACCATGTTAACCACAGTTACGGGACAACATTTGAAAAAAATATTTTCTTTAAAATAAAGGTCAAGAATGGTTCTTTTGTATGATAATAAGGATAACCCGAAATTTTTGTATTTTTCATATTTTTTTAGTTTTGACCGTTACATACTTTACACTGTGCAAACTGTTTCATCACCACTGCTCTCAAAACGGAGAAGGAACATATTGTGAGAAAACCGGCATTACCTGGAACCGATACCGGATAAAAGAAAGACAATTCAATTCACATGTACCAGCCCGCACTGAGACCATGTGGAGGATCACAGAGTCGAGAGATTTCTTCTATTAGCTGAAGCACGGAATACGGCTACGTAACCGTGTTTTTCTGGTAATGATATTGTTAGCCTGTGCCAACCGCACGCAAAATACGCGCTTTGACGTGGAGTTGCGGACACCAGCCCGTTATACAATAGCCTGTGCCATTCCACCGCTGGGCAAAGTCACTCCCCACTACTTTTTTTTTTTTTAATTCTGGGCTAATGTGGACCAGTCGTTGATTTCGTCCAGCTGGTTCCCAGAAGGCGTGTCAGGGCTTCAAAAAGCGGCAATTTTGGCCCACAGCTCATTGGATAAGCAGCAGTCTTTAGGTGCATGAATAAATTCTTTACATAATCCTTAGGTATGACCTTTTTAAAATCTGGGAATTGCCGTTGGTTTATTTAATAAGGAAAATCATATGCCTACTTTATTTTCCTGTACACTGCTACTAATATAGCAAAAGTTTAAAAATAAAAAAGTGAGTGTTGATAGTTCTTAGAGATTTGTACCTACTGAGTTAGCTAGAGTAGGTACTTTTATGCTTTCAATGTTTTATTTAAGTACATACTAAAAGTCAAAGTAACTTTACAGACACTTGAAATTGAGACCTCCTTCGTATCATCAACGATTTGTCATCATCATCATCATCATTTCAGCCGAAAGACGTCCACTGCTGGACGTAGGCGTCCCCCAAGTGTCGCCACATTGGCCGGTCCCGTGAGACTCGCATTCAGCAGATGCCACAGCAACCTTTACCAGGTCGTTTGTCAACATCCACAAAATTAAAGGTAAGTACATGATCATGTATAAAAATTAGAGATTTGATATTCGAATGCATATTTACCTAAAGTACGTTTTTTCCCAGTATAGGGTGCAAAAGTATGGAAGCAGTTTCTTATAATGCCAATTTTTCCCCGGGATTGCGGTATTCCATAAATAATACAGTGTGTATGAGTACTCATAAGCATTATGAATATTTAAAATTGTATTATAACTACGCAAGAAAGTTTAAAATAACACGAATAAATACTATTATCTTATAATAATATTAAAAATAAAACTATTTATTTTTTTGCTAAATATTCGGATATGATAAAATATGGTAAATATGCCAATTCATTTGAAGTAAAAGAATAAAATGAAAGAAAAAACAGACCGTGACTTTTTCCTTACTGCAGCGCGGTCTGCGGTCCATTCTAGTCAACACTCGAACTTCAGGTGAATATGCATCTGAATATCCGATCCCTAATGATCATCTAAATCTTCGACCTTCGTCCGCGTGAAATTATTATAAAATATTACTTCCCTGTTTGATTCAGATTTAGTTGACATTATAAGAGTTTATTTTTTCACGGAACCCTAATAATTTTTCTAAAATAAAAGTAGCCTAAATTATTTCTTGTAACATCAGCTATCTATGTCCAGTTAAAAAGCTGGGCACAGAAAGTAATCTGGGTAGTATAATCTGGGAATTCTACGACGAATTATACTGCTGTTTTATCATTATTGATTCAAATGAATCAAACGTATTTTTTATTGTCTCATAGAGGGTGTTTAAAATTAGAGTATCCACCTAGGGAGCAACACTATTACAGACGGAGTGGAGTGATGTACTTTGAATCCCTTGTTGCGCTCAGGATCTACTCTAGTTTAAATTAGTTGTTTGTTACCTCGGCAAACAATCTTGAATCTCCTATTTCATCATCATCATCTGCCTAGTCCTTTTCCCTAACTAAATTGGGGTCGGTTTCCAGTCTACCTCTGTTACTCCAACTGGTCTGGTCTGTAGGGTCTCAACTCCCAACTTGAATGCTTATGATCAATCCTCTTCTAGGTACTTTCTTTCTAAAGAATGGTCATTCACGAAAGATTCTTTAAATAAATCCTGTCATTGTGAAGTGTGAACAGCACTGTATGAAGCGGTTCATTAAAATGCGAGGATGTGTAGCTTTTCCTTACATAAATATAAGCTTCATTCACTAACAGCACTTTGCATAAGAATGTGTGGCCTACTAATATTGGCACCTAATGTGTATTTAAATAGGATTTAGGTGAATGTATTTAGCTCGTACAATATACTTTGATCTACATACTGGTAGTTTGACGAGCATATAAAGAGCCCTAAGGTTTAGAGCAAGTAGATACCTTCCTACTTTCTTAATACCTACTATAGTGTTACAATTCCGAATATTAAAATCAGCATGTACCTACGATGCATATATATCCGTATGATTTTATTGTTAATTTTCCTTAACTTGGTAGGTAAACAAAGAACTAAAGTATGACTACTAAAATCTGACAATACTCACATGGTATAGGGACTTGAATAATAAATAAATATGTTCCATTTAGCATAGCACATAAATGACTCATTGATCCGACATTATTTTATTTCATTAATATTTCTTGCATTTCTAAAAATAAATACGAGTATGAACGAGGAAGGACAATCAGAATAAAATACGCGACAAAGGTATTCCTTAATACCTACAGCATATTATTACAAAGTTATGAATTACATATACCAATGTATATTTTTAATGTAAATAAAAGTTGTAAGTTCATCCATGTAGATACACGCTGGGTACTCTAGGTAGAATCAGGTACTGAGTTTTGGTAATCCCTTACCTCCACACCATGTTACAAATAGGTACTTCAAGCAAGCTAACTTTTAAGTAGTTATTAATAAAAAACTTTCTGTGAAAAAAACCGACTTTCAAAAAACACAAAAAATGTCTAAAAAAAAACTGTGGTGGTGACTTTTTTTGTTTCGTTGACTTTTTTTGCCACCGACTTACGACAGTTTGAAAGTTTTTTCAGACTTTTTTAATATTTTCTTTTTGGAAAACGGTTTTGTTTCGCAAAAACCATACCGCGCGCTCGAGTCGGTGCGAACGGACGCGTTCACTATTTTTTTCTCGTTATAATTATTTACTTCACTCAAAATTGGACATTATTGCCGCACTCCGAAAGCTCAAAGTTGTCGCGCCGCGTCATATTACTGTCCTGTTGCTCTAGCCACAGACCTGTGAACAGATAGACAGTCAGGCTGCCAAGATGTCGGACTCACCAAAAACATTTGCGCACTCACTCCCGGATCTCTCCGTGAACCAAACAGCTGAAGGATCACAGGATAATATAACACAGCGCCGCACGTATAAGCGTGGGCATGATGCCGAATGCGACCTGCGCTTTGAGGATTACACTAATAAAATTTCTAAAATACTAAACGATTGGAAAAAGGACTTCGGACGGGATATATCAGAGATCAACATTACCATGAAGAACCTTAATCAAAGCACCCAGGAATTAAAGTCAGAAATAGCCGGTATCAGAGAAGAATACACAAAAATGAAATATACTGTTCGTGGTTTGGAAACTGGACAGACCAAGATGGCAGAGGGACTCGAGTCACTTCAAAAGTCGTTGCAATTCCACAGCAACGAATATGAAGACGTAAAAAAGAAACTCGAAGTTCATACTAAAGAATTGAAGAATTTAAATACTCTTGAAACTGAATTGGCGAAGATCAAGGAACAGAATAGGAAACTGAGATCTGATGTAAATGCAAACGAGCAACGTGAAAGGCAATTGAATATTGAAATTGTTGGCATACCTGAACATAAAGGTGAAAACTTGAATGAAATTATCTTAAAGATAGGTAAACATACTGATGTAGAAGTAACAAATGATGATATTCTTCAAGTGAACAGAGTGACTGCGAAGTCCAAGATTCAGGGTAGGCCAAGAAATATAGTTGCAAAATTACGCACTCGTCAGCTGAAAGACAACATTATTTCTCAAGCACGTAAACATCGCCTGTCAACCAAGGACCTGGAAATTCAGGGCAAAGGTGTTCCGGTTTATGT
This sequence comes from Noctua janthe, assembly GCA_910589295.1. Lineage (NCBI taxonomy): Eukaryota > Metazoa > Arthropoda > Insecta > Lepidoptera > Noctuidae > Noctua > Noctua janthe. Next base: position 15,092,442 of record OU342552.1, read on the forward strand.
TAATGAGCACTTAACAGTATTTAATAAAAGTCTTCTAAAAAAAACTAAAGAGATGGCCAAAATTAAGGAATACCAGTTCACGTGGACAAAAAACTGCAAAATCCACGTGAGGAAAGCAGTTACTGTTCCTCCTATATTTATCATGGACGAAGAGGATCTGAAAAAAATCGTTTGAATTTTCTGGCAAGTCTTCTGCTCACTGTTTGTACTAATATTTTGTTTTGTCATTTTGTTGTTGTTTTTGATTTTTTGCAGGATTGTTTACTTAATATTGATGAGGGCGGAGTTGGTTGTTTGTCATTCGTTTGTTCCGAGTCTGTGTTTACTGTGTTCTGTGTTTTGTTCGAGCAATGTGCGGTAGTTGAAGTTCGTGTAAACGAAACGCGCTTAGTGAGAGTGCGACGATTGAGGTACGCATCATGTTGTTTATGTAATCTGGTCGCTCGTGGGTTTGATTGTAACGGGAACGATAATACATTGTTGAAAAGATTATTTAAATGGTATTTCGACGTTATAGCTATTCTAACAATTAAAAAATTTAAATATATATGCATTATAGGATACATAGTGACATGTTATTGCCTTCGTTACAATTATATGAAACTACAGTGGATTCTTATGTTAGGCATTCTGCATACTCATGCGACTCACCTAGAATATGAAATCATTACTGCTGCTATAGTCGCACTGTATCGGGACGCACCTGCACGTAGCGTATGTGTTTTACATGTTAGCTATCTTGCAACGTATTTGTATAACTTTTTAGCAACTTACCCACATTATGTTGCAATAATAATTTGTTTATTAATTAACACAAACATCTGTAGTGATTATTTGAGGATTAAGCAAATTATTTTTGTTGTAAATTGTCGTGCGTTGGAGTTGGGTCACTCCTCCCCGGGAGTTAGGCCGTTGCAAGGCCCGATTACTACCAATTATTATTATTCTACCCACGTGTGGCTCGTTATGTTCGCTCAGTTTTTGTCTAATCGTCCGTTCTTTGTTATTTTTGCTGGATATACTTTCAGTAGAAGAAACCTTTTACAATCAAGCCCCGAATCTTAACCGTTTACTATCAGAACTGCCGTGGTTTAAGGACTAAAACTACACAATTCCAACAAAACATTATGTGTAACTGTTATGATATAATTATTATAACGGAAACATGGTTACACAGCGGCATTTTTGATGGGGAATTGTGTGACGATAGATATGACGTGTTTCGTAAAGACCGTGATTTAAGCGCGACTGGCAAATCCTCAGGTGGCGGTGTGATGATACTCTCGCGGCACGAGCTGGGTGCGTGGTGCGTTGAGCACGAGCAAAATGCGATTGCTTCGGAATTGTTGACTATAGTAATACCAGCTCGCGTGTTGTCGGCGACAGCAGATTTTTGCATAAGCGTTGCTTATGTACCGCCGGATACTCATCGGATACCCTCGGATATCGACTACGTCTTGCAAGGTGTCACGAAGGCATTTACTCACAGCACTAATACATGCAATTGCTTACTTGTAGGCGATTTCAATCTTCCATGTATAAAATGGAATTTAAGTGGACCGACTTTTTTGAAACAAGGTGCCGTCGAGGTGCAGAACGCTGCCGCGCGCTTAGTTAATGATTTGGCATTTTTAGGAGTAACACAGTACAATACGCTACCCAACCACAGGGGGCATACTCTTGATCTAGCTTTCTCCAACTTACCACTTGAAATAACTGAGTGTCTATCACCCCTTGTGAAGACTGACTTACCTCATCCAGTAATTACTATCGAAATATCTGACCTTGCAGTTTCTCCGCTCTGTGAGTTGTCCACTCCTAGACATAATTACCGCAAAGCTGACTTCGTACTGTTGAATAGTTATTTTTCTGAACTTGATTGGCGCTCAATTTTAGACAACACATCAACAAGTGCTGCCGTGGAAACATTCTATAAAATAACTCAAACAGGAATTGATAAATATGTACCTTTTAATCGAAAGTCAGGATCACGTAAATATCCTGTATGGTATAGCAAATCTTTAATTAAAATTATTAAAGAAAAAAGCAAGGCACACTCGCGATGGAAACGGTATGGTAACTTATTAGATTACGACGAATTCGCATTATTACGAGATAGAGAGCGACAAGTCCACGAGATTTGTTATAATAAACACTTGCATGAAATGGAACGCAATTTGAAAAATGATCCAAAACTGTTTTGGACCTACATAAAAAACATGCGTGGAGGCTCGAATTATCCAAAAATGTTATCTCACAATAACATCAGTTATTCTGAAGGTCGGGAAATTTGTGAGGCTTTCAATGACTTCTTCCACGACGTATTTGGTGAACCCTCTGACTATAGCCTTGCTAATTCATTGACAACGGACGAAGAAGATCACTGTCCTGACATAATTTCCACCTTGCAATTCACTTCGTCAACCGTGGAGAGGTCGTTGAGTGCCTTAGGTGTGAATAAGGGCCCTGGATGTGACGGTATACCCCCAGTATTTTGGAAGAACTGTGCAAAATCTTTGGCACCTCCAATTAGTACTATTTTTAATATTTCTTTAAAAGAAGGCACCTTCCCAAATGAATGGAAAAAAGCTCTTATTGTTCCAATTCATAAAAAAGGTTCACGGACAATGATAAGAAATTATAGGGGTATTTCTATACTAAACACAATTGGTAAAGTATTTGAAAAACTGGTATATAACGCTATCTATCCATATATTTTTAGAGGAATCTCTTCCAAGCAACATGGTTTTTTGAAGAAACGATCGACTGTCTCTAATTTAGCCAGTTTCTCTAACTTCGTTCTTGAGAATACAGATAACGGGGGGCAGGTTGACGTGATCTACACAGATTTCGAAAAAGCTTTTGATCGTGTGGATCACGTCATCTTGCTCAGAAAGCTGTACAGACTGGGTATACGCGGGGACCTTTTAAGATGGGTACAATCATATTTATTTAAACGATCACAAGCTGTCGTTCTAGGAGGTTACCGTTCCAACTTCATTGAAATCCCTAGCGGTGTTCCCCAGGGATCTCATTTGGGGCCTCTCTTTTACAACGCATATCTATTTGACATCACTGATTCTTTTGATCACACTGATCACTTAATGTATGCTGATGATAAAAAAGTATTTTATAAAATAGCATCACCCGATGATTGTAAGGCCCTTCAAAAGGATCTCAATAACTTAAATAATTACTACGCAAAAAACAAGATCAGTGTAAACGTTGCTAAGTGTCAATGTATCAGTTACACACGTAAGAGGACCCCGATTGTTTACTCATATAATTTTAATGGAATTATCATAAATAAAGTCCAGATGGTTAGGGATTTAGGAGTTATGTTTGACAGTAAATTAATGTTCTCAAATCACATAGACCTTATTAGCACAAAAGCTTATAAGAACCTAGGATTTGTTCTTAGGTCATGTAAGGTATTTAAAAATATTGGAGCTCTTAAATCTGTATATTTTGCTTATGTGCGCAGCGTTTTAGAATATGCGTGCCAAATCTGGTCCCCCCAGTACATAATTTATAAGAACCAAATAGAAAGGATTCAAAAAAAATTTATTAACCATCTTAATTTTCGCCTCCGTAAACCTCCGATGTCTTACGAAGATAGCTGTCGTACCTATGGTCTGCTAACACTCGAAGAAAGGCGTAAAGTGATGGACATGTGTTTGCTCTATGACATACTCAATGGACGCCTTGATTGCCCGGAGTTGGTCGCACAGATAACTTTTAACACTCCCCTACGGCGCACTCGTCACACGTCAATGTTGCGCGTTCCTAGGCACTCCACTAACTATGCCAGGAACTGTGTACTGACTCGTATTGCTCAAATTTATAACTCGGAATTCTCTGAAGTTGATTTATTTAACTGTAATAAACCGACATTCAAAAAACGTTTACTTGAAACTATAAACGGCGATAAATGACAAGCAACCAATCTTTTTCTTTTTCTTGTTCTAATATATTGTATTATTCCACCTTTAATTTTTTTTTTATTTAATATTTTTCAAAATTGTAATCTTAATTTAACCTTATGTAATTTTGTATTGTATTGCTATTTTTTTTTTTTTTTTTGTTTAATTGCAAATATCTGGCATTAGTCCGTTCGCATTTATTTATACAAATATCCCAGTTATACAGGGAAACCTATAATTGGCCATTTTAACTGTAACACGTATATTTTGTAAAATAATTTTATGGATCGCTGTTGGTTACCTAAATAAATAAAATAAAATAAAATAAAATAAAAAGTTTTTTTTTTATCCTTTTATATACTACACAAATTCTTGTCATGAATTAATTTTTACATTGTAACTAGTAGCTATTAAGAGAACATCATGTCATCAACATAGCCCAAGAAAAAAAAAAATTATTAACACGTTGCCAAGCCAAAATGCTGAACTTATGTAGACGGCCAAAATAAAAATAAAAATGGTAAATGTCTTTCCTAGTGGCCTAAACCAGAACCCAATAGGTAGGTACTCTGCGGCCGCTATCATCATCATACCTGCGAAAGGATATAAACTCAGAATTCTTTAATACTTATTTTCGAACTGATGACGTAGTTCAACCGTTTCTATTCTTATGTAGATTTTTACGTGACCGTTTTAGTCCGTGAAGACGTCATCAAGTTATGAGATCTTTCACTTAAAAATAAATTTGAAAAATGAACTTCTTCCTTCGAAGAATGAACCATTGAACTTACATCATCACTCAAAAATAAACTCAAAATGTAATTGACGACGTTCTTCAACTGTTGCATTCCTATGTAGACACGCGTGAAATTACGAGATTTTTTCACTTATAAATAAATTCGAAAAGGGGGACAAAGGGAGTCTATTAAACTTATTTCATCAATCTCAAAAATAAACACAAAATGGGATAAGAATGGAAGCTGCTGAAGGTTTAGATTGAACTTACATAATCTGATGATTGTAAGCGTAACGATCAACGACCTGATGCTCGTTACAAATTGCTAAACGTAAGTGACTTCAAATTGGACATCGGAAGACATGATGTGTTTCCTGATAGACATACGAATAAAGACATACATGACTAAGTAGTTACCTATGTGATATTTTTAGAAAATCGAGAACGAATTATCGTCGACTGATTCCATATTGAGAGATAAATGACGTGAACTGTAACGCGACGTGATTGATTCAATTTCACTTAATTTGATTGTATTGGGTTCTATTTAATTTTATTTTGATTCTAAGTTATTTTTTCTGATATTATTTGTTGTCTTCGGATTTTATCAATTTATTTACCTGAAATTAATGAATTTATTAATTTTTATTTAAAAAAAAAGGTATACCTAGTCACCATCAGACTTCTTAACATGGGTACCGTACAAGACAGTACAAGCATTAAGTTTGTATTCCTACGGAGGAAAGTAGACACGACTGAACTCCGTCGCCAACATCTTCACTTACTTTTTTTGTTTCATCTGATCATACAAGTTAATCAAGTTATGGCTTTCAGAAAAAAAAACACCTTTTTTACGTCTCATTTGCGTTTTATATACAATTTATTACGTAAGATTACTTTTCACTACGTCTCAGAGCAACATCTACGTCATGATCCTGAAACATGCGTCAAGCCATTCGAGAGTGAAATCGCACATTTTTATAATATTCGTAGTAAAAACGTGAGTTAGAAGAAAAAACTGTAACAATATCACTATTTAATCATGACAAATCGTAACTTGAAACTCAACCTAATGAAATATAAGTCCAATTACAGAAGGAAATGATTTCGATCGTTATTTTTAGATATTTATAAGAATTGAATTTATTTATTTATTTATTTATGTACACACAAAATACTCAACAAGACATAACATTAAGATAGAAGAGCACAAAGGTACTGCTTATTTCATGCGAAATCTCTTCCAGCAGACCTGCGAGAGGAAAGTAGGGTAGGGTAGGGTATAGGTAGGTAGGGTTTATTTTTAGCTTTGTGTTTTTTTTCTCTCAAAATTGGTCCCAACTATTTAATACCTAGCCCATTTGATTAGAATGGCTTAGGTCAGGACTGTGATCAACCGCTACATCCAAGTTAGCTGCGGATACTTGATCATTTATTATTTTAAGTTACCAAAATGCGAATTATTTAGGCCCACAAAAACATGCATTTATTTATTTACTAGCGACCCGCCCCGGCTTCGCACGGGTACAATATATAAGGTCTATCTTTTCATACACTAAATATTTTAAGAGTAACTTCGATAAGTCGTAAAGTCGCCAAAGCAACGAAAAAAAAATTATCTGAGTGTTTTTTTTTACAAAATTATTATTATTCTAAAATTGTTTGAGACTTTTTGCATAAAACCTTTACTCGGCAAGGATTTTATTAAATCTTTTTATCTTCTCGTGTTGGTCACATTTAATGTAACTTTTGGGAACATAAAGATGCGTATTTATTATATTTATATTTCGAATTATATGAGTGCGCTTAGTTTGTATACTATTATCCCGTTAGCGTGAAATAACCACAAGCTTGCGCTGACATAATAATGTAATCTACGAGATGTATTACAAAGAGGAAAGATTTTTTGTTTGTTTGCACCGAATAGGCTCGGAAACTACTGGAGCGATTTGAACCATTTTTTCTCCAATAGAAAGCAAAATTATCAGGATGTAACATAGGCTATAATTTATTTTCAAAAATATTAGAGATCCTTAAGAAAATTGCAATAATGTAACCCGAAGTAGCAAAATTTTGCCTATAAAATTCATTAGTTGGCGTGCGCTGAGAAAACTATTGATGATACTTAAAAATGATGTACCACATGATTAAAGTACTCATTATTACCTACAAAAAAGTCCGCGAGGGAATATATCTAACTATCATAGTTTAGTCACAATAGCAGCTTTTGTGTTCTAAAATTTAATTAGTTCGCCGCGCCGCGCCGCGCCGTTAGAAACAAAAGTTGGTTAAATTCGTATCGTAGTATTACTCGTAATTATTATTCGACGCGTTTATATATTTTTTTTATGTATTATGTATGACCATGCATAACTTTTTACAGAGAAGTACGATATGTATGCTTCTTTTTTTTTGGGAAAAGTGTATATCTCAAAGTTGGTCCCATTTAAACTTGAAAATCGTGTTTGTGCTCATTTCATGCACCTTGATGAGAACTATAGACCTAGCTGGAGTATTACTGTCATCGATGGTCTGACGATGAAGACTGAAGGCAGTTTCAAGAGGTCATCAACAGTTTACAGCATTTATATTGTTATAGGGCTCATTGCATACACCTTGGTGAGAACTTTAGACCTGCCTGGAGTATGACTATCATCGAAGGTCTGACGATGGAGACTGAAGGCAATTGCAAGAGGTCCGCAACAGTTTACAGCAGATTTATCGTGTCTCGGCTTATTTCATGCACCTTAATGAGAACTTTTGACCTAGATGGAGTATGACTGTAAACATAAGTAGAATATTTTAGCGATTAATGGAAATATTTCCGAAAAATTAAATTGTTACCTACTTGAATCTGTACTATATAATATTATAAAGCTAAATAGTTTGTTTGGTTGAACGCGCTAATTTCAGGAACTGCTGGTTCGAATTGAAAAATTATTTCAGTTTTAAATAGCCCATTTATCGAGGAAGGCTTTAGGTTATAAAACATCACGCTGCAACTAAAAGGAGCGGAGCATGAATGAAAAATGTTGCAAAAACAGGGAAAATTTATTCCTTTAGAGAAGAGAGCTTAACACAACCATCATATATGACGGAATCGACCATCTTAAAAAAAAAAAAAAAATCCTCGATAGCATATGTCTATCTTTTAAGGTTGACTCTCTCTCTCTAATGTGGCGCAGACGAAGTTGCGCGGGTCAGCTAGTCCTAAATAAAATTATGAATGCGAAATCCTGAAATTTTGCGTATATGTAGTCAGTGTTCCTTTCACCCCGATAAACAATTATGTTCCCGAGGAAAACAACAATAACGTTCTCATGATAATAGACGGCGCAACGTGGCTTTCGTATGATGTTGCATTATATATTATTATAGAAACTTTAGTAGTGCAAATTGATTGTCCAATTCTAAACTAACGCATGCGGAGCCGCGAGCAAAAGCTGGTTATTATTTTATATACTGGAGCCCACGCTTTTAGAACAAGGATGATTGAATATATTTACAATATCCCTTGAGGCTGATGCAACATAGCTCGCAGATTTCAAGGCCCCTTTCTAGGCAGTTCGAATGCAATAACTTTGATTTGAATGCCACTACTTATACAATACCAACAGCAATGTAGACTGTATGCCAACTGAACATTTACTTTTTCGTATATGTGTAGTTCTCATCATTTTCTAGGTAATTATTTTTTCATTTTTAGGGTTCCGTTGCCAATACACAATACGATATGAATGAGCCTTAAAAATATTTTTATTATATTGTTTGGTGCTACAGAACCCTGTGTGCGTGAGAGTACGACTGGCACTTGGCCAGTTTTTAAGATTTATGTGTTAAACATGATCAAAAAATGCATGTTTGTTAGGACCATCCGTTTTAGAAAATAAATATATTAAAGGGTGTCTATGTAAGTCTATTTATTGTACTTAATTAATTATATAATCACATTGACGAGTACCTATTTTAAATATCTACATTGATGCGTAACGCCAAGTTGTTTTATTCAGGCGTTAAAATATTAGCACTTATGAATCATAAGTCAAAAATGAATGGTTTCTATAACAACTGTGTCAACAAACAAACCGTTCTTTATAGTAAAAAACCGGACTATTGTTACATCATTGACGATAAAAACTATGTATAATTTTTACGTGGCAAAGCCAATTTCGTTTGGCAAAACGTCACGGTCGCGGTGTAACTGTAAACAGAATTATAGCATTTGTACGTAAATGTTGAAGACGCGTAAGATCCGCATACGTTGGTGATAACAGGGGGAATTGAAAAGGGGAGTGTGATGTAGGGTGCCACGCAGTCAAGCAGGGCGCCGCCACTCGGCCGGGTAGCCGCGGGCACGTCGGCATTGCTCGCACAAGTCGCACACTCGCACATGAAAAAGCCGACGCTCCCCAGTACGCTATGACGCAACAATCGGTCTCGCTTGCTTGTACGGTGAACTGCCATGCGTATTGCGTACGTTTGCTCTGGCATCGTTCATCGGTTCATTCTGATTTTAACTCGCGAGTCGGCTGGTCGCGTACCGCTCGCTAAATATATAGCACGTGGCCCAGTGCTTCAGTTGTTTCGCTATAACCTATAACCCGTCGCTCGGCAGCCGGCGCAGACTGATACACAGAGGTGAGTACCGTATAAACGTTGTTTTATTCAGTAAACCGTAACGCGATGCTTTTATTGTGTTGACGCGTTTTTCGATTCCAAGTATTCGGGTGAAATAAACCAGAGCTTTTTGTCGTCACAACATATGGATGTGTATACCTTTCGAATTTCATTTAATTTTTTGAAAGGAATTTCAATGCTGTGTAACTAATTTTAGGCAGAGTTTTCGGGTTATTTTATGTGAAACTAGTAACCTAAGATGGATATCGGTAGCGTCTGGGTACAACTAATTTACCGTTGCAGTATCCTGGTATTTTAAAAAGCGAAAAATAACTTGTCAGCAAAATGAAAATGCAAGTTCAAACGCGTGTCAAATAATGTAAATAAAAGTATATTGTGTTCGTACGTTATCTGTACTAAATTCTTATCTACGTTAAATCACTTTGTCAATATTCGGGGAGAATGTTGAACGCTTACAAAAGGCGCGAACGGAGGACGGCCGAAGGAGCATTGTTGATGAGCATCAAACAAACTTCATTCAGTTTAACTTGACATTCAAAGTAAAGTGCAACCAACCGGTTGTCGGCGTGTGGCAGTCGCCCAGTCGCGTGTCGGATAGCCCGCCAGCCCGTGTGACGGCAGACAGGCCGCGCCGAGCCCACATCTGTCTGCAGTTCTGCGCCACATAAATACCTATGCACGTTTACGAGCTTACTTGCAGTCGGCTGTTCCTTGACATTAATACGATAAACCTATTTAATCTCTTACATAAATGCTTTACCTACCACCTATATGTTTTCATTCATGATACCTTTATGTATCTTCTAAGTTACATTGGAAAAGGTCATTTGGTTTTTTTTTCAGCCCAGACTTATGTTAGTTTACGCTTTTAATTTAAACCAAATTGCTTCAAGAGTTTTTAGTTGTACACGTAAATTTTGTATAATTATGTAAACTAAGTTCATTGTATTTGTTAAACAATATTAGGTACCTACGTTCTGTCGAACAACGTCAGGATTGACTCGTAATATTATAATGGCGACAATGTCGTAGTTACTCAGAAAAAGTTTATTCAGGTGTTTACAGAGACCTGCGGACTTAATCCGTTTGTAGTAAAATCTACTAAGTACCTTTTTACGATATTTTTTATTCGTTTTCATCAACAGGTCTATAGGCGTTAAAAAAATTATCGCCTGTTACCGTGTTTACTTATTTTGTAAATAATAACCGTACCAAAAGAACTAGTAATCTTTACAAAAATTATAATATTTTATTTCGTATTCAACCTTCTTACACTTATTAATTTTGCCATAAGTTACTCGTACCTATAATCTTGGTAAATCTTGGCAACTCGGTTCTACTTCGTCAACGCAAAATGCAATCTAACGTTCCTCATATTTTTTGTCCGTATCGGGTTACCAATGAAGTAACCACAAAACCTGATAAGACTGCTCATTGCAATGCTGCAATATTTATTTTTTACGATTTGTAACTTTTTAAACAAAATTGATCAAATTTTGCGACAAAATTAATGTTCTTACCTAAAGTTTCGCACTGCGTGGCTAGAGCGAGGTCATTGCTTCTTGGCACAGTACCTACTCGGTCAACTGATTACCTGTCATGGCGTATATACTTTCATTTGTCTACTTTTCACTGTGCTAACAAAACCAGATTGAACCGGATAAAAGCGACGTTATCAAAAAAAGTAAACGCTATTATTCTATGTAGTCGTAACCGTCGTACGTGTAACGGTGTACATTTGCTAACTTTTTATAAGCGCAAATTAATCCACGTCGTAAGTAATGTTAGTTGTATACAGACTGTATAATATTAAGAGATAACTTTACAGTAATTTCTGACTCTGTATAATTAGAAGCAGATAGGTCATCATTTCATCAACATCATCATTCTCCTGTCTTTATCAGAATTTATTCTGGATCGGCGCAGCACTTCTTATTTTTGAATATTTCTGAACTAGTCGTCATCTCAATAGTTTTCACTTTTCTAGTCTTATCATCTCACACATAGGCCATCCATCATTTCTTTGGTTTTCCCACATTCACGTTCATTCTCAAAACTTTCCTCACGGCCTGTTCCTCATTCTCCCAAACTACATGACTCTTCAACTGTCGACACTGGTACGATTTGTTACGTAACTGGTAAATCTAAAAAAAAAAAAAATTGATGAGGTCGTAAGTTAAGCATGTAATTTGTAATATTCTAAGTCAATAATTTATAATATTCTATAATTAGTGCCGCTACAATTATAAATCACCAAGTGTCCAATAGAATAAAATGAATGTCTTATTACGCCATTTTGTTTATTAAAGACACTGCGCTCGTTCGTACTCACAAAAAATGTATTGGTGTAAATCAACCTGTGTATAACTTTTTACAATCTGACTAAGCAGTAAGCATTACCGTTATATTCTCGGGCCTTAATTGAAAAAAAAGCATTAAACAAGTTATTGCTACTTCGTTCATTTTTTTTGCATAGCATCAGTTACAAAAATTGCTACTAAAGTATGTATGTATTAAAACTTAGGTACCTATACTCTGCAGATTGTTAGTATAATGGAATAATTAATATGTGTACCATGCAAAACTAATCATCTATGCAACATTTGCTTTATAAATTATATTATTGGGCCCGGCCTAAGAGAGAATAAAATAAAATATTATTTATTATGTACAACATACAAGTAACTTTCATAAAAAAGAGCATTTTACATAGGGTTACACAATGGACGGTCTTATCGCTAAAAGCGATCTTTTCAAGACAACCTTTGTATGGATTATAGATAGAGGGAGAAATCTAGGTATATATCAATAAATGACCCTCTTGATATCATAATTATTGACTACATATCCTAATTATCATTCAGGTTATGCGGTATCCAATTACCACGTGCCACACCATATCTAGTTGTGTAGTGTAGGGTAGCCGAGTATCCTTTTTAGACTGTAGACCACCCAATATTTTGCGTGGACATCGTAAGATGAGAATCAAGTAAAACTATAAAGGGTGTAAATAGACCCTTAACATAGCCGAAAGGCACTTGTTCTCCCCGTCTTTGCGATATTTTTTTTTTGTTCTAGACCATACCTGGCAAACCTTCTAGTTACGGAGATTGGGGTCAAGATTCCAACTTTTTCACAAGTTTTTTTTTTTTTAAATACATGTTTTTAATGTAAGATTTTTACTTCACACACCTCCACGTCCCCGTACTATTCAATCCATCCATCAGCACAATGCTTTGAGTGCTATCCATCGAGTCCTACCGTAAACGTGATATACCACCCCAAAAAAAAGTCGATTCCTAGCAATAATTTTTGCGTAAAGTTACTTAGTTTGATGTAAAGAATGCTTGGTTGACGGCTATGTGAAGGGTCTGTTTACACCCTGTATGTAACCAGTATAACTACTCCTATTTTGAGGGATTTGTTGCCACCCACTTTGGCATTATGATAACACTGCCTAGTTGGCATAGTGGTCGCAAGCGCGTCTATTGAGCATGTTCCATCCCCAGGTTGGCGAGTGTTCTATGTGTATAAGGAATTTCTCAGTAGCAACCCGGTCGATCCGGGCATGGTAAATGGTAAAAGACTCGTCCCCTATTAATCGCATAACGAAACGTGGGGACACTTCTGTCTTTCACTTCGAGTTATACGGGCGTGATGATAAGTTATTATTACATGAATTGTCAATGCACGTCTTAATAGCCGCTGCATCTCCATGTTTAGTATCGCATAAGTACGGTTCAATAAGATTGACTGACTGATTGATATGGCCCAAATAAGAGGACACATTGATGCGCTTGCGGCGCAATATATTACCACCTTGTATCATGAATTTTCATATAATCATCTGCAACCATGATAATATATTATGCGATAAGATGTGACATCTTTTAGTTGACGTTTTTCCAACGTAATCCGTGGACAAGGTTCTCAAAAATTTATTTTTTGTTTTAAAGTTTTTGTTTTTTTGACATAACAATGTTCTTAGTAGTCCGTTCCACGAATTTATTATGTTATGATCATACCCGAACCAGTATTGTAAACTAAGTAACCAATTTTTGTTTGAAAGATTGCAATAAAAGAGTACTCAACAACCCTGTAATCGTTCTCGTATCGCTGTTTGCCCCCTTGCCGTGCCCACACTGCTACTCCGCTACCTGCATTCTTTGCAACAAAAGAACAGTTACTTATTGTTGTACATCGAAAGGGTTCCAAGAAAGCTGCACACAACAAATCTTAATAATAAATTACATATTCTTGTTATAGTAATATTGAAAAACATGATTTATAGCTGCTGCTAATTAATGCAGTTGTTTAGAACTTTGTATTGGGTAGACACACTTATTGTTGACACCTCTCCAATTATCTTCACCATCGGTTTTTTAACAAATACTTGTATAATAATTTTTTTATCGTATTTAGAAACATTCTCCAGTTTCTATTTAATGTACCTAAATTATTTACTTTCACTCATTCACGCCCTATGGATTCTTTTTCTTGAATTCCGCCGAGAAATCCTTATAGGGTCTAATTGGGTGTTGCACCCTATATATTTACGGCTCAACGTGACACTTCTGGTCGTTCGAAGAAAACTACATGAACCTAGGTTCATGTGAAACGTATGTAATTATTACATATTTCCGTGTAGTGAAACCAAGTTATCCGTGACCAATCGTACCTATAAGTACTTTAACAACACAATTATTATTTTCTTGCGTTATTAACTTTGAGAAACGCTGAATGTTGTGAAATATACTCGTTCTAATCGTTCATCAGTTAGTTTTCGCGAAGTTTATGACGGCTGGCCAGTTAATAGTACAGACGACAGCACATCAAACTACTACAATCTGTCAAATTTCTATAATAGATTTTCAACTTTATCGTTTAAGCATTAGGTTCAAGGTTGATTGGGAAAAATTAACAGTTTCGGGTAGCGTGATGTGCTGGCGTCTGTACTTAAGACCCAGTATCTCTTGCAATTTAATTCACCCCTACAAAAAACACGTCAAAATAAGTTCATAGTTGCCGACGATTTTTAGCGAATTCTTCAATCGTTTTGCCTTGTTGCCTGTTGTACTCGTATTAAATATCAATCGTCAAAATCTTATCTACAAACAATTGATAAAACATTGTCATGTCTCCCAATTTTCCAATCGATAAGGCCAATTGATTGACCGAGCTGGTGAAAGCCGTAGATCATGATAAATAGGGAAGCAAATAGCCTTGAAATACAGATGTTAATCGCGATTTATGAATCTTTCGTTATTCGTAGATAGTAGTAACTGGAAAAAAACCTGTTTGTTGAAGATCATAATCTCGTATATCTTTTGCTAATTGCTCGCAGAGATACAAAGACCAACAGACAGACTGACCTACTTAGGAAAACGTAGGCAGACATCGCGTATTTAAAATATACCTGGTCGGCGAAAAATACTTATTCATTAGTACATGGTAATAACTTTCAAGTGCTTTTTCAAATTAAAACGGTTATTAGTTGTTTAGATCAGTTTGTTTTAGTGTAGTGTTCTTCGTAGCATACGCCGTAGTGTTCTGCGTAGCGTTCGGCGTAGCGTTCGGCGTAGCGTAGCGTATGGCGTAGGTATCTCGACACACATTACATTACATTTTGAAAAGCCAATTAACACTTATGACCTCCATCTTTTATGCTATTTAAACTTACTAGCTACTCAAAATGGCTATATAGCTACGTGTTACGGTATAACGGTACTATAGTAAATGTTCAGAACTATCTGGATCGATACACAAATTGCACTGCGACTACACTAGCGACTGGCCACTGCGTTTGTTTGCTGAGTCATGCTGTGTTGACCTAGTAGCGTACTGCCAACTGAACGTCGGGATTAGGGGAAGGTAAGAAACAATAATCATAAAAATGGTTTTCACGTTGTTTGCTCATTTTTATACCTATTATTCTTTTGGGTATTTCCATCAGTAATTTCTCAATAACCTGAAGTATAGATTCCTGCCCGGGGCATGGCATATGCTTACCCTCTTTTACATGGTTCTCAAACAAAACTGGCGAAATGTATGTGTAGATACACCTCTGCGTAACCCTTCAGATAATTCAGGCGTGAAGTTGTGTTGTTTTACTACTGGCTGCGACATTGTCACGCTACGATTAAGACTTCGCAGGCAGTATTCCCATTAAATCAATCAGATGGTTTCTATGCACAATTGTGAAACTGAACATCATCTCTCATTACTTTATCTTCGAGGATTTACCAAAGCATAAGAATATCGGCCTATGTCATAATCAGCAAATAGCAGCCGCTCAGCCGCGCTTGCCTAGGTTGGTCCGTGGATGGGTGACCACCCAATACATACCGAGTTTCTTCCGTGCCTTGCAAAGCACATTAAGCCGTTGGTCCCCGCTGTCATTTATAGATCTTTGACAGTCTTTACAGGTAATGGCCCGAAAGTCTGACAACTGTAAGTCTTACCCAGCACTAACTGGGTTGTGGAAGTCAGAATCGCTCCGTGTCAAATACTGGTATTAAGCTGCATCCGGTTAGACTGGAACCCGACCCCAATATTTGGGAAAAGGCTAGGCTAAATCCGTCTACATTGTTTTAACTACATATGTATACGTAGTGAGAGTTATTGCAACCAAAATAATTGTAAATTGTAAACTGACTGATATGAATATGACAGTTTTTTTAACTTGTCTTGCTTAGGTACTTAATACTTCGTTTGTAACAGAACCTCAGGCCTGTATTCAACGAGAGGCTGGGTAGATGGGTACAAAGTACAAGGTGTAAACGGACCCTTTACGGCGACGCCGTCAACCAAGCATTCTGTACCTACGTCGAACTAAGTAACTACGCATAAATTATTATTGCTGGAATACAACTCTTTTTTTCACGTTTTACGGTAAAATTCAAAGTATTAACACATTGTGCTGATGGATGCGTTGAATAGTAAACGGTTCATGGAAGTATTTAAAGTAAAGTTATAACCTTAAAAACCAGTAAGTACATATTTAAAAAATTGGAACTTCGACTTCTGATACCTCCATAAATAGACGATGCAGTTATCGTCCAGTACAAAAAGCAAGTGCCTTTCGGCTTCTTTAAGGTTCTATTAACACCTTTTATAGTGACCTCGGCCTGCTACTAAGAAATTCACACCAAAAGTTAATTTACACTACCCGACTCAATCACACGAATCAAAGACCTGATATTCTCTCGTTTTGCTAAAAACTCTTCTACTACTGCTTGTTGTTAACTAGATGCTTCATTGGATTAGTTAGACAATTGAGCAATCAAGTGTTGTCACTCAAACTTGATCCTTAATACTTAACAACGATAGACCTTTTAACGGTCAATGCCTTGTTGAAAGCACACACAAGTCTTATCTCAGGTTTATTTAAGTTTGTAATATGTATTTAATTGTCTTCGATGTCTAGAAATTAAATTATAGCTATATACGAATGTTGATAAGTATTTTTGGAGTGGAATTAACATTTATTATTGAATTAGAATCTCTTCTTGAAGTTGAAATACTATATTTTTATGTACCCTCCACAATTGTTCCTGTTCCCGATACCGGTGTGCTATTTTTTTTTATAATTTTAAATGTTTTATATTGTTTTTATTTGTAAGAATATGTAATATTTAAAAATGTATAATTTTGTATACAAAAGTACAACCGACCTCTGAAAAATTACTAAAAAGTGCGATAGGTATACTCTTAATTTTGAAAGTCGCTTGCACAAAAAAGCAATTAAACTAACAAAAGTCACCGACCGAAAGTTTTATATTTTTCCATTTTTAGTTATACATTGTAAATACCTATTTAAAGACACTAATCCAAAAATCAGTCATCGGAACTTGACAATTTTATGGATAGACCTTTAAAGAAGGAAGTTACGAAAAACTAGCCGATAAATAATAATTGTTTAATAACTATAATTGGAGAAGACAGTCTCCAATTTGAGCGGAAGTCGTTTCGACCCCATAAGGATCAGTGGGTGGTCTACCTAATTAACATTAAAGGATTTTACAAGTTGTTTCACTTGAAGACACTTTATAACCGCATGCATTAAAAGCGTTGCTTAAGTGGTCAACGGCGAAACCACAGAACCACGGTTGCTATGGCATCCTGTCTGGGTTCGATCTCCAGAAACGGTTTTGTAAGCTATTCATATTTCTACAGACTTTAATCAGGATTGACATTGACATAGGCTTTCCTGCAGTTTAAGTCAAGATCTTTTTACACTATTCCATGGCCGTAATCTTTGATAGAGTGTAGCTTTATCATACAAATACGTATCATCCGAAAATTAACCTTCTAACGTATTATTTACTATTCTACTTCTAACATTTATAGCTAATCTAAACCTATATTTGTTTAACGTCTGTGTTCGTAATCGCTTGATGACAAGCGCAAGGAATTTGCACATCTTAAGTCGGGCATTGTTATTAAGTCTTAAGGCTTTCTTTTTAGAACCTCTCAGTTGAACCCTGGAGTCCAGAATCATGCCATAGTGATGACAATTATAGTCATTCTCCCTTAAACATACTTCATTGGTGAAATATGGGTGTTCCAATCTACTAATAATTCCGCTTACACCTTCGAAGATAACGGTCGTGATGTCATGTAATGTTTGATCATATTATATATGCTTGAGCACGTTTACTTTTATGTCCATGAAATCGTCAAATCATGCATAGACGCTTCAATTTGAAAGAACACAATCTCGATGACGCGAGTTGGCGAAGGTTGAAATTTGAAGCATTACCTTCGTGAAAATTCCAATTCAGTGACAGTAATACCTACTGAGAATCCAGTTTTGGAAACCCAATTTTGCAATGCAAATTAGGGATTGAACAATTTCAGTTCTTTATAAACGCACTGAATTGCAGAAATATAAATAATTTATCTTTGAGAAAATGATCATTACGGGGCATTACCGATTTAGAAGTGAAACTCACTGAAAATATTGCCATCACAGTGGCTTAAGACAAGACAATGTGATAGTTATTGAAATGATTATTATCACGCAGGTTTTGACAGCTGTCTTACCTGTTTTAAACAAGTTACGGGTATTAATTACCAGCTGATTTCTTTATTATGCACCTTCTTTTGTTGTCCGTTAATTTATTTAGTTTCTGATTATCATAAATACAAACCGACTCAGGTTGATTATTGTCAACGAAAAGTATAGTAAATGAACGTTTTTTTTAATGAAATTACTAGCAAGCTGACCTCTTTGCACGGCATTCCATATAACCTTTCTGAAAAAAAAAAAATGTTTGAAAAAGCCGCATGAAATTCTGATACGAAATAAAGAACAACACAGTAACACAAACAGACACGAAAAGCAACTTTAATTATAATTATATAATGCAAATAACATGTGTAGATTTGGCAAATTCCTTTGGTTAGTGAAATCAATATTATGTAGTTTTGTTAGTATTATATTTTGTTATCGAAAGGGATAATGTTGTTAAAAATAAACGCTACCTAATGGAAATCCCGGATCAGTTCCCAGTTTATTTAATCATTTATTATTTAGTTGTAATACATAGGTACCTAGAAGGTACGTAAGTCATTATTTACCACGCTTGTTTGTGGCTTGCCTTATTTATCTAAGCAAAGTGTTTGCTTTTTATTTTGCATACGTCATTTAGGTAGGTGTCTTCATAGCTTCATCTTTAAATTTACGTATTACTTCATCTTTTGGAATGTGAGCTACTTTTTATAAAAAGCATGACTTCTTGACTAGTGAAACACTGATAAATGGGAATGACTTGTACAAATTTATTTAAATAATAAATAAAAAAAAACAAAATGTCATGGTTATAAGTACCGATAAGTGATAAGAATTTCCATATGTTCCGGTATGCCTGTCATGTGGTTTTCATTATCTTTTTTTCTGATAAATAGAATGATTTTCAGTGTCGTTTATTTTCAGCCAACCTACTTTGACTATAATATGTCAATGTGCCTGGCTGTTATGATTTATAACTAACTAGCGACCCGCCCCGGCTTCGCACGGGTGCAATATATATATAAACCGTCCTCTTGAATCACTCTATCTATTACTGAAAACCGCATCAAAATCCGTTGCGTAGTTTTAAAGATCTAAGCATACACAGGGACAGACAGACAGCGGGAAGCGACTTTGTGTTATACTATGTAGTGATTTAAAAAAAATATATATTATTTTCAGAAAAGGAATCAATTTAATGGTTTTTCGAATTAATTGGACTATAGATTTTTTTTTTAAATATTGCTAATAGATAACTTAGTGTCGAATTTGAAGGTGCTATTTTTATGTTTAACCTAAATGAATCATCAACTTTAATATACCAAACGGAAAGTTACTGGGTGTAGCTTAAACCAACCATTAACTAACACAATTTTCTGGACCCACTTGGGAATCAGTAGCCAATAGATCCTGCTACAGACTTTCAAAGATAACCAATCTAAAGATTACTTATTTTATTTATTTTTCACAAGGAGTTTTTTGTCTCAATTTAACTTTTTTGTTTTTTGTCTTTTTGCTCAAAATAACCCACTTGTGCGGCCTTATATGCGTACAATGCACATATGTCAGGGATAATATTATGTTCCAATTCTTCCACTTGCTGTCAAAAACATGATGGGTTAGGTATATGGCGCTGATCAGGATTCGGATGAATCTTCAAAAAAATACCAAAATAATTAAGTACCTTTTCTTTAACTTCGGAATTAACAGTTCTGGGGAGTTACTATGACGTCTTAAAGCATTCGTAATTC
This sequence comes from Noctua janthe, assembly GCA_910589295.1. Taxonomy (NCBI): domain Eukaryota; kingdom Metazoa; phylum Arthropoda; class Insecta; order Lepidoptera; family Noctuidae; genus Noctua; species Noctua janthe. The sequence goes on from OU342552.1 coordinate 15,112,503, forward strand.
CAGTTTGGGAAAGAGACAGAGCTATACAGGTCGTCTAGCGCCATCTCTTTCCCACATTGGAATTACTCCTTTAAGCCGTCATGGTTGGCCACCAGGTTCTACCTAGCGAAGCAAATGTTTGAAAAAATCAGATTTTCTGGAATAAAAAACAGTATTCTGATACCCCCATTACCACGACTAGACCACTGGACAAAACACCTCTATGGTGTAAACCGCCTCGAAGCATGACATCACGTAAAACGGTACACGTGACTTCCTGAGTACTCATCATCTGCCTAGCCTTTTCTCAACTATATTGGGGTCGGCTTCCAGTCTAACCGGATGCAGCTGAATACCAGTATTTTAGCGACTGCCTTTCTGACCTCCACAACCCAGTTAGTACTGGGTAATACGATATCCCTTGGTAAGACTATTTGGGCCTCTGACTACCTAACGACTGTCAAAGATCTACAAATGACAGCCGGGACCAACGGCTTAACGTGCTTTCCGAGGCACGGAGGAAACTCGGTATGTAATGGGCGGTCACCCATCCACAGACCAACCTAGGCAAGCACGGCTACTACGAGTACTAACGGCGGATATTTGAAAATTCCGGTTTCATTTTTGGTTATTTTCTGTCGCTGAAATCACATCAATCTTTACTCCTTAGGTTGGAGACCAAAGACGAGAACTTTTACGTTCTAGTGAGTAAGAGTAACATGTTATACAGACGTGCTGTAAGAATGTCACATGTATGTATGCAAAATGCATTCGGTTGTTTTGGCGTAGCGCCCGATACGATATTATTTCAAAAACAAACTTTCTTTGTCTTATCTCGCACATATAACATTGTCTATGCACCATTCATACCCTTGTAACTGTAGAATTCATACCGACTATGGTATGTCATTGCAAAAATTTCAAAAATACTTCAGGAATGCGTAGAGAGTCGTCTTTATTCGTAGTACGAACCAAAAACGACATAGCACGTTCGTGCGTATTGAAGTGAAATATTTATCTTTTTATTTGGCAACAACAGACTACTTTATTCAGACATTAAAATTATGGGTCTGATGAACTTACGGGTAAATGATCCAATTACTTATTGAATTCATTCATCCAGTAACCTGTACTGCACACTTGGCGGATTATAGCCCACCAGGTCTAAGTCCCTGGCTCTCAACAGTGGAAACTTGTGAATTTGACTATATTTTTATTGTATTGGACTTTTCATTCTCCTTTGGATTTTTCCTGTGATATTATTTACTTTTTAAATGATTTTATTTATTTCAAATTACTGTTACTTATTCTGTTATGGATTCATTAATGACTCTGCCCTGCAGTGTAAATGTGGTGCTGTTCCACAAACGATGGGGCACTTAATATCGTGTCCTGCGTGCCCTGTTGTTTGTTCACTTCAGGAACCGATGGACGCTACCGAAAGCGCCAAACTAGTAGCTCAGTTCTGGGCTGACTCAATTTCGATTGCCATCGACACGCTAAGAAGAGACTGTTACTTATTTTAAAAGCTATCAATATTGTATAAAATTTTTGTGCCCGACCCTTCCATGTGAACTTCATTACCATGCAATAAAGAATTGAATTGAACTTAGTACCTATGGGGCATATTATGGTTATGCTATTCAAGAATTTACCTTTATGATAGATTTTGTCGGTGTTCCCGAGTTCATAGGACCCCAATCTGTTTAAGTCGCGAGTTAATAAGGTTGCTTTTGGGTTAGCTCGTTCCATCGTCGACCACATATATAATCTGTGAAAAAAAGATTTTTGTAGGATTTTTGAAGTATTTTTTTAATTGTTAAATTTTTGTTAAGTTATGTACTGTTTTGAAAAAAGGATAAGAAGTACTAGAAACATAAAGCCTGTCCCATTAAAAATGACCGCTGCACTGTGTAGAAGATTCCGTTCCGTTTCCTCTCAGCGTTGACATGTCGCCGTGTAACGAGCACGCGTGTTATCAATAATATTTATTTTAGTCTCCTCCTGATCGTCACATAGATTTCTATAGCTATGATTTGTTAGAGGAGGCCTAAAGTAAAATGAACAATTGATTGATTATTAATAAAATTGACAAGAAATTATCTTTTTACCGCGCATTTTCGATTTGTACTTACTACATCGGTGACTCATAGGACGTCTTTCGAATTTCCTTTTACAAGTTTTTTGTGAACCGCTTTCAGTACATACTACGTTCTTGTTCCGAGGCAGAATAAGTCATGTTCCGAGAATTAAAATCTAATACTTTTTTTAAACGGAAAAGAATATCATAGAAGAACTAAACAGAGGCATAGAGTGTACGGGGCGAAAGTGCCCACTGATTTAACAGAGCCACACATCAAAATGCCTTGCTGATCTGGCAGAGCCATATTGTCTGCCTAACTGTGCAGCCATAGCGGCTGTGCACACGGCGACAAATCAAGCTATACATATCCAGTAAAACTTGACCTCGATTTATATGAACTTCCAGTAGAATGAGAGATCAGCATAATGTGGTTTTCAAAATTAGATTGGTTGTCGTACGTACCACAACCAGCCCACGTAGCATGAGCAACGTGGAAACGGGTTTTGACAGCGGAAGAATCGACAAAATGACGGATTGTAGAAAGATTTCTATCGTCCTAAGCATGGCGGTGTTAAAAATGTACAAAAGAAAAGTTTCTATTCTTCTGTCAAAAAAGTCGACAACGTCGAGCATGGCGACAATTTCTTCTCTATTTTTGGCACTTGAGTGTAGAAACGTTTCTTCTCAACCAATGTCAAATAGTCTACATCACATCGGACCTAGAAAAGATTATTGTTATAACTCTTATTTGTGTTTGTGAGCCACTTTGGTTTTAAAAACATGTCGGGGTCCTACCGTCGCCATATCCTCAGTTTTTATGCCGAGAAGAAAGAAAGAGGCCAAAAGGAACGCTGTACGAGCTTTAACCGGGGCTTTCGATCTCCCTGAAAACGAGTTCCTCGAAAATTATAAGATTAGTAAAGAGATGGTGCAATATTTGTGTAGGGAGCTGAGACAGGATCTGTCTCCTAGCACATCACAGGGTCTGCCTGTTCTCGTTAAAGTAAGTTCAATTCAGGTTATGTACGCCTTCCAACTACCTTGTAAAAATAATGAGCAACCTTATTAGTGGTATCAAACATTATCATTCTCTTGCCCTTATCCCAATTCATTTGGGGTCAGTGCAGCATGTCTTCTTCTTTTCTTGCCATATCATTCTTTCGACAGTCCATCCATCTTTTCTTTGGTCTTCCTCTACTCATATACCCATCAACATTCATACTCAAACGACACTTTTCTCATTCCTCCGCATCACATGCCCATACCACGAAAATCGATTACCACACAACTTTTCAGTCACCGGTGCCACTTTCAGACTTCCTCTTATATACTCATTTCTTATTTTATCCATTCGCGTAACACCACACATCCCCCTTAGCATTCACATCTCCGCCACATCCAAATGCTTTTCATTCAACCCTTTTGTCGGCCAACATTCTGATCCATACAAGACAGCAGGTCTAACCACTGTTTTATAAACCTTCCCCTTAATTTTAAGGGGAATGTGGGAGTCGCAAATTGTTCTCGTGCCTGCCACCATTTCATCCATCCCGTGTTAATTCTGTTCTTTACACTACGATCTATTTCGCCATTGCTTTGCACGAGTGAACCGAGATACCGAAACTCGGAGCAGACAGGAAGAAACACGTCATCTAGCGCTATGGCTCCAGAACTGGAGAAACCACCGAAATCGCAGAACATGTATTAAGTTTTAGTTCTGCTGATTTTCAAGCCAACATTCTCCAGCTTCTGTTGCCATTTTTCCAATCTGCTCTGGATGTCAGGTCCATCTTATTATAAATATATTTATTTTTTTACTTTGTCTTCGTGAAAACTCGAGTCTACGACTCGCCGCATGCTCGGGCAGAAGACATGTTGGGCAGAAGTTATATAGAAAGAGCTTTGTCGATTCTTGAAGAATAGAGATAGATAAACGCCATGCTACGGGGTAGTAAGTCTTTCACAACACGTATTACAAGCAGTAAGAAAGGTAACGATACAGCACCGATACGATAAGTGTGCGTTACCGTATGAAGGTTAATTATTGATTTAGGAATTCAGAACAACGCGCCGATGTGTATTTATTTGTATTTGGTGTGTCCGGATGGTGGATTAGAGCCTCATTCTTTATCAACAAAAGAAGGCTTGAGTCCAAGCGTTAGTTTATAAGGTTTATTATGAACAGGCCGATTTATGAGGCAATAACTGCTTCCTAGAAGCATTCGCACCTCTCCTCTTGTTTGGACTGGTCAAGGTTTTTTTAGAAAAGATTAAAAACTTTCACGGTATTTGTACTTAAACTTGAATCTAACATGAAGTTGATTAACGAAGACTTTCAAAAACCAACCAACCAAGTTAATCGAGTTATGAAGTAAACTTATACCTAAGAAATTGTTCAGAAGCCTCACCGCGAACTTTCACCAAGTTCGCACAGACACAAAGTATCACGTTTCATGAACCGCGCAGTTTTGTGGAAAAGGAACACAATAATCGTAGATTTTTTTTAGACAAAATACTACAAATACATGATCACTGGTCAGTTCTGCCTCCAGATTCCAGAATCGTCACGTCTGACTTAAATCCGAACAGTGTATAAAACTACCAAGATCGATCACAACAATTACTATTAGAAGTTATTCATTGAAACCAAACAGTCGGATTGTAGGTATAGCAGTCCCCGCCTGAATATAGGCCAAACTTAGCCTAGCTTATAGCAGTCCCCGCCTGAATATAGTCCAAACTTAGCCTAGCTCACAGCAGTCCGCCCTCTACCATCCCGATCCTAATTTATAGCTTCATTTACCTTGACAAGCAGATGAATTTGCAAAACTTAGAGCAAAGGTATTTTTTACAATTATTGTGAATTTTTTAATTCTAAGAACTGCGATAGAAAGTGTGATACTCGGAGCGTGGTTTGACTAGTCTGGTGCAGATTTATCTGGAGCTGGACGCTGCCATACTAATGATTAGGGTCTTTAAAAACGCTAGGGTAACACAACCTCGCAACAAGCTTCCAGTTCAACAGATAGTTGAGTGGCTTATTTATTTGTAGAAAAGCATATCAAAATATTTTCTTCCTTTATCTTAATAAATGAAAGGCTGATAGCCGATAGCTACTTACCAGTCATCGCAAATTGTTAACAATTCACGGCTATCTTAGTTATCACCAACTATAATAAACGATTAGTCTTCGGCTGTCTGTCAAATCTTTTATCAACACTATTTTTGTTATGTTTTATGTGACCCGGTTTTCATCACTCTTAGCCTTGGCCAGAACGTTTTTATCTTACTAATCAAATATTTTGTTTTCTTGAGAATTTAATGTGTATTTTGTAGTGCGATATGATTCGTTTTGTTGTTCTTATATGGCTTCGCTTCCCTCCTTCCACTTATCTGTGTAACTTGACTATTCTTTCCTGATTGATCACAAGATCAGTAGTATCAGAAGAGTCGAATTCAACCCATCATCTGTGGAGTATATGTGCTGGGGCAGGGCTATATTCAAATGACAATAACTTTAAAAATAATTTGTTTTGAGTCGATATTTTGATATAATTTTGTAGGTAGTATTTGAGTCATCAAATACTTAAAGTTTAACACAAAAAAAAACGCAACATTCAGACGCAAATTTTTCACTAGAGTAGAAAATGAAAAAGAGTATTTTTATCTAAAATTTCTTATTTTTTAGGCTCTTTCTGCTTATTTTTCCGGAAATTTATTAGAAAAATTGATAGCCTCGGCGTTTACCCTTGCAATAAGATCATTTGCACGTCTCTAGGTCTCTTAGATTCAAAGATATTAGCATTTCATTGAACATTCCCTAGAACAACCGATTAAAAAAATAAAATTGCTGCCATTCGCGGGGTGTGGGTTCAGGATTATTTAAAAACGTGCATTAGTCGATAGAAATGAGTATATAATATGCCCTTAAAGTATCGGTAACCGGTAGCCAAACCATTACGAGTATATATAACAAAGTCGAGATAGTTACACCATTCATAACTCGAGAACGGCTGGATCGATTTTAATTATCTCTGATTTTTTTGGATTTGTCTCCGCCCCGAATAGCAGAATAACTATTAAAATATCTGAAAAATTCACGGAAAAAAATATTATGAATAAAAGCGTTTTTAAATAAATTAGCGCAATTGACAGCTCACGTAGGGAGGTAAGTAGGTAGGTAGGTAGGAAAGGTAGGATAGGTATATAAGTAGGGTAGGATACCAAAGGTAGGAAAAGATGCATTGCAACGCTTGACGGGCACAGCTAGTTGCTAATAATGAAGTGACCACCCGATTAGCCTACATATAAGTTATGTAATAATTTATTATTGATACGCTGAACGACTATGTTATCGCAATATTTCTAAAAGAAATTGCAAAGTAGACCGTAAAGTTTTATAACATCGTTGCCGTTGAAGCGCAATTTGTGTTATAAAGCAATGTAAACAATATAAACTTACTTACACTACGTCATAGGGGGGTGACATCGGGGGGTGGTTGTAAAACGTGTATCCCTGAGGTGCCACCAGCAGGTATTCTGCAACGAATACCACGCAGACCGCAACGTGCTTGCAATATACATTATTTTCAAGACATAATTATTTATGTCTGTTTGTCTGTTGGGTGTCCACCACTATTCCAGCATTGTGAATTCTGTATGTTTTTAGGGTTCCGTACCTCAAAAGGAAAAAACAGAACCCTTATAGGACCATTCGCGTGTCTGTCCGTCTGTCACAATGTGTCTGTCCGTCTGACACAGTCAATTTACTCCGAAACTACTGGACCGATTTAGTTGAAATTTGGTACACATATGTAAGTCGGTAACCCAAAGACGGACGTGTAACGTAAATTAATGAACTTTAAACATGGGGGCCACTTTTGGGGGATGAATTAGAAAAGGAAAAAAAAAGTTTTGCAAACTATATCGTGTTACATATCAAATGAAAGGGCTTATTATGAGCATCTCAAATATATTTTTTTTATAATTTTAAGATAAACAGTTTTGAAATTATTTAATAAAATAGGCGAAAATTGAGCCCCCTTAACTATAGAGCCGATAAGTTTGAAAAAAAATTAAAAAAATAGTTTTTTGCCTATAGATTACAGGAAAATCTGTAACAAAGTTATAACAACAAATAACAAAAATTAAAGGGGGCTCGCCTACTACGATGGTACGGAACCCTTCATGCGCGAATCCGACTTGCACTTGGCCGGTGTTTTAAACTTATTACCACGGTAGGTAGAGCTCGCGTGGTGGATGACGGCCAATCCTTCTCACACACAAAAGGTCTATGACTCCTGTGGCCCCAGCTGTGGGAAAGCTAGCTGATTTTATTTATGTAATAGGTATAACGTCTGGGAAGGTTTGCGTTCTATTTTGTAACGATAACCTACCTATGCAGTTCAACATTTATGAAAAACAGCTCTGTGACAATGCATCTACGTAACTAACTGTTTTGTAGCAAAAATTGTGAATAACATTGACGTAAACGATAACACTGTCTGTTGTAAACACTATCTTGTCAGTTACAAAACACAAATGTATTTATTAATATACGTACATAATAATATCATTCATTTGCCGCTATTTTCTCGACCAGAGTCATACACTCATACGTATGCATCATTTCTCTCAAAGAAAATGCGTAGTCATGAATAAACGATAGGTACTGACATAAATCAGAGGTTTAATAATGTACTATTCTTTATTTATAATCCAGGCCGAACGTACGCACAAATTACCTAATAACGGCGAGGTCTACAAAAAACGGTACTCACTTTTCCACGTGCAAAACTAACAATGTCACTCGCGATATTTTTTTTAGGGTCAATAAACTTGTTGGCTCCTAAGTGATGATTGCTATTCGTAGCACGGTTCATTTAGATCGCACTTAATACCGTGTGATGCGATAGTATCGTAAGTAGCGGTACCTAGAGGTATTTGAATGGCTTCCCTTCGCTGCAGGGTATCCGCGTCACCCAGTGTCGGATATCGCCCCGATGCGATGAGTGAATGGTAGAACCGTGGCACGATTTCGACGTCATAAGCCAAGAAATACGATATCATTCAGTGGTATATCGACGTACTTACAGTCAGCGATAAAACTGCATACTTAGGGCGCGTTCCAAGCGTTGTGGCTTGTATATTTAAATGGAGGTGTTCACATGTAGGATGACACGATTCACTGTTGTCCACGACTTTTCCATATATTATCCAACGATACATTAATCGTCACGACATAGTTGCAACGCGCCCTTAAACGCTTTCACATCTTTCAGTCGTTTTTTGAAAAAAGTCTATAAATAATTAAGAATACTAAATTAACAGGTACAGAATAAACATTAATTTAGGTTCTAAAAGCTGTGAAATGTAAGCGACTTTTACATGATTGTGACGATATTTCTTATTGATTAGGCACTAAAAAGCCAATTTAATTTATAAGACTAGGTAGGTAACTATCCAACGGTAAACGTTGTTTCAGTAATCATTCAGGCTTCAGGATTCTAACTTTGTTTAATAATTCTGTAAGTCTTGTTTAATCAGAGGCTATACAGGGTGTAACAGAAAGGGTCTAGTCATATGCAAGCATATGCTGCAGACCATCAAACTGAACAACTTTCTCCTTGGGTCCAATATCGTAAATGCGAAGAAAATATTCAGCTGTCCCATACCGTGGGTCGAGTAGGTATTGAAATTTTGTATGGGACAGCTGATAATTATTTTTTTAATTTGTTGCCGCTTCCCTTCGTATGCTTTCCGATCATATGCGATGCGAACCGTTTAGTGGAAACCATCGCTTAGTTACACCTCTGCCCAACGCTGATGTTATGTTATGTTCTTTATCAATTCTGAATGAACCAAATTAGACTTTTAATTGCCTACATCCTCTTACTGATTTTATTTACACTAAGAAATAATTTATCATTGTCCACACTGAAAACAGAATATTTACCATGTTAAGTATTTGTTGTGGTATGTTAGTGACCAAGTCAGTTTAAAAACGTATAATAAATAGTTGTTTAAGTCTGGTGTTGTTTCCTATTTGATATTATACATTTAATTATATTTTACGTATATTTTAATAGAATTAGATTTTAAATATTATTTTCAAAAACATCTACAATAATTCTACACGGTCTAATGTATTATTCAACAACTAAACAGCCTGTTGGTGATAAAATTAAACAAGGAAATCATTTTAATTGAAGATTGATTGATTATTTTATTTAAATAATACTTATTAACACTGGGTTTTCCGTTAGTTTGCGCCCGATAGTAGTACCTAATCAGAATTTGGCACATGTAGGGCAATTAAATAAATAATCTGTTTCTTGATTTTGAACATTTTCCTTTAGCATAAGTTTTATTAAAATACCAATCGTCTAATATAAATGCCAAAGTCTCGACTCAAGTATGTTCCCCTGTCTGCTATCTTCGCCTATACTACTGAACCAGACCTTATGACAGACAGATAGATGGCCTGGGACTTCTAAAAGGACATGGGCTGCTTTTCATCCAAAATCGCAAACGAAGTTGCGGGATACAGCTTGTAACAAACAATTTCCAACTACAGTCGGATCCGGTAGATATAATACACATATTATCTCACATGGCCTATCGGTTGAAGGATAAAATAACTAGTGATACTGTCATAAAATACTATAAAACAACAATGACACAATTGCGGCATAAATTGACACTGAAATATAAGGAAATGTATGTACTATACGCGCATGTGTTTGTGTAATAAAACGTGGTGTACTCATCAGACTAAAACTGGAAGTCCGACATCAATACTTGCAAACAGACATAAATAAACTCACGCCTTATACCCATGGAGATAGGCAGAAACCATAGAACACCACTTTCTATGATCCTTATACAGAAGATAGAGAAAAAAAACAGCTATTCCATACATATCGGTCGTGTAGGTATTGCAATTTTGTAGGAAACAGGTGGTTTTTTATTTAATAACTGATGAAAATTTTCTGTGGGGGGTTATTTTTTTTTTTTGCTTGTATTCTCTTACGCGTGTCGGCAAAGACATTCAAAAGTAGGTAAATATTTCGTGACGAATAAGTTCCTAACAATTTTGTAAACAAAGCCTATGAAAGCTTTTATTGTTTTTTGTTCCCGGTGTTCATATGTAATCGTAACTCACACTTACTTTACCCCCTTCGTTTGGCAACACAATTCAAATTCAAATTCAAATTATTTATTGCAATCCATAATGTACATATACAGGTGGTAAAAAACATTTAAGAAGAAACAATTATGGACCCTGTCGGGCACAGCAAAATTAAATTAATTAGGAAGGAGAGAGGAAAAAACAATGTCAAGTCAAAACAAAGAAATTAAAGCTGCAATAATGTTGCCATGGTTTTGGAATGAAAACTTGATGTAACCAAGTTCTTCTCCATGACACACACAACTGCTTAATTACTAGGCCGGCAATCATATAAATTGCTATGTTTGCACGACGGCTAATCAAGCTTTACAAAACCAGTTTATGCGGATCTTTCATTGTATAGGAAATCTATACAAAGCGAGGCCAAGTTATACTGGAAATGTACAGCTTCATGTGCTGCCGTGTGCTACCTTTTAATGTTTGTTCATAAGAAAGTAACAGTGTAAGTGTATTCATTGGGTTGGTAGGCAGTACGCACACATTTTCTGATGTGGGTACAATATGGGGTACTTTCTGGCTTATCATATCATAATGAGTGTCGTCATCTGCCTAGCCTTTCCCCAACTATATTGGGGTCGGCTTCTAATCTAACCGGATGCGGCTGAATATCAGTATTTTACAAAGCGCGACTGTCTATGTGACCTCCACAACCACACTAGGTCACGATACCCCTCGGTGAGACTGTTTGTCTAGACTTTCAATCTCTTAACTACCCGTGATGACTGTCAAATATCACAAATGACGTCCGGGACCACCGGTATAGGCGGCATATCATGAGTGAACGTAAAATAATGGACACCGCAAACCGCTTTTACGTCCTAATAATGACAAAAAGTTTTAACATACAAACAATGAACTGATTTATGCCACCAATACGATTGTTATTTACACAAATAGGGGAAACGTGTGTTGTATTGTATACCGAGTATAGTATTATCATTAACACTAAAAACCATATTTACCATGGTTACTGATTTCTTTGAGTTTCCGTAATGTTAGTGACCATCATCATCTGCCTAGCCTTTTCCCAACTATGTTGGGGTCGGCTTCCAGTCTAACCGGATGCAGCTGAATACCAGTATTTTACATGGAGCGACTGCCTATCTGACCTCCACAACCCAGTTAGTACTGGGTAATACGATACCCCTTGGTAAGACTGGTTGTCAGACTTTTTGGGCCACTGACTACCTATAACGACTGTCAAAGATCTACAAATGACACCCGGGACCAACGGCTTAACGTGCTTTCCGAGGCACGGAGGAAACTCGGTATGTAATGGGTGGTCACCCATCCACAGACCAACCTAGGCAAGCGCGGCTTAACCTAAATATCGATCCGAGCGGCTGTTATTACTTAGCCACGAGCTCCTCCTCCTCCGTAATGTTAGTGACCATGGTTAGTTTAAAATCTTATACATACCTATAACGAGTATAGTGTCCGCAGCTCCACGTCCAAAGCGCGTATTTTGCATACAGGTGGAAAATCGATCATCCCATCCACCCCCGTTCCCCGAGAAAGGACAGAAACGCCTTGGTGTTACTGACGATGGTGTACAAGATGACCCGCGGATCACTAACAACAATTTGACTGAGGCGCGGGAGTCGGTATGAAAAACATCTAGATGACGTTAATAGTTTTGCTGCAATCGAAAAGGATCATCTCGTACAGGTCTCCCTTAAGCAATAAATAACTCTAGTATCCAGTTAGCGGGAATAAGTGTAATAAAACTAATTCTACACGTTTAACTATAAGGTTAATACGAGGCAATTATAGATTGGCCTATCAAAGCAATAGGTACCTAATGTCGCGTAGACAGTTGTAAATCGATACACATGAATGAATAAACTGATCGAGCGCAACTTAATACAGGTACGAACTTCTTTATAAGTAAATTTAGATTTCCTTCCAGATGTCTTGTCTGTATCATTATGATTCAAGCTGAAAGTCGTCCAGTGCTGGACATATACCATCTCTTTCACCCCCCACCCCCCCCTAAGTGCCGCCTGATCGACCGGTCATGTCCTTCTCTCCTCCCCCCTCCAATTTAATTCCCGCGGCCTTCACAAGGTTATCGGTCCGCCTTGCGGGATCTACGTAAAACGACGAAACGGCATTAATTTTCTTTAAAGTTAAAACCAAAGTTTAATTTAATTTTAAATCGAAGGGTAGCTAAAACTACACACGATAATTTGACAGTTGGTAATGTAAAACTGCCTACCTAAGTCCAGAATTCTATCTTAGTCTATTTGGTAAAACCAACTTATGATCTCTCCATAAACTACATCACTTCAGCCACCCGTTTTCACGATATTACTTGTGAATTAGATTAATAGAGAAGTATGGAAGAACAAGAAATGCTGCGCCGACCCTAAATAAATTGGGATAAGGGCTGTAGAATGATGATGACGACGACTGATGATGATGATTACTATTCCAGAATTCAGGAACACTTCACTTCCGTTTCACCCAGAGGCGAAACATCACCTAACAGTAACATTTCTGTCATCATCACGAGTGTCCATTCAGTAAAATTACGACAGGAACGTCTTGCCACTGAATATGGCTTCTTAAATTACAACAAGGTTACCCTACACCTATCAACCGCTTGTTGCCACGAGTTAATTGATTGCTTCCTTTGTTTGTACAAGAAGAGGCAGCCGATGATCTGGGGGTCACTGAGGCAGCAGATCATTATTATCAACGTGTTATCAGCAAAACAGTGATAACACACGCTTACTGTCAGTCGATGCATTGAAGTTGAGACAACGAGCTGAGTGCTAACTTCCTTTACGATTGTTGATGGTACCCTCACCGGGGAAAGTAAATGCAATAATATATATAATATAATATAATAATGCGGGGAAATGAAATTAATGTTCCTTTTGTTTTCACAATTAAACAACTTGTTGTTCCGTTTAATACGTGTAAAAAAATGTCTTTAAAACACATTTGAGAGAGTTAATATGTATTTTATATTATCATTCCATGTCTTCTTCTTTGTCGTGTGGTTAGTTCCTAACCTGGAGTCAGAGTCTTTATGCCACCCATGGGCCTCTGACTTGGCTTTACATGGCGTCAAGAAATATCTCACAGGCATGCTGGTTTTCTCACGATGTGTTCCTTCAGCGAAGCAAGTAAAAATTATGCAATACGCACATGAATCCGAAAAATCAGAGGTGAGTGCCATGGGTTCGAACTCGAGACCTATGACTTGGCAGTCCGACGGTCACATCACTAGGCTATCACTGCTAATGAAACGAAATTCAGTGAGATCGTTACTCGTTGTGTCGAATAGTTATCATTAATAATAATATTTCTATAATGCTTAAATGCTAGTTGTACATACTAATTAAGATAAATAAAGAATCAAACAATTACTATGTTATTAGAGACGTGCGTTAGTTATGCACGAGTAGGTTTACTTACGTCATCACACCAATCAGTACAGACCATTGAAGACCGGTGACTGCAATACCCCACGCCGAAGTAAGGGGTAATTTCGACCACACTTGTGACATTTGTCACGGTAAAAAATAAAAAATAAAAATTCGATCCTCGAAAAATGATAAATCTGGTTGTAACTTTACTTGGAGTTTATTCATAAGGGGGATAAAATATAACCAGCTAAAATATAGCCAGAATAAACCCATATGTCAACTTTTGGGATAGTGATTACTGGTTTCACTTAGTACAATTATTGCTCCATGCTGCTGCCCAAGAGTCATCCAAGAACATCAGTTACAAATTACCCTCACAGTTAGGAGCTCAATAATAACAGCTGTACAGGTCGATCTTCAAGATTTATCACTTTAACATACACATAACATCACGCCTGTGATCCCCGAAGGGTTAGGTAGAGGTGTACAGTCACGAGCACCAATATGTAAACACTTAACAACTTTTAAAAGTGTTAACTCCTACTGTTCTGATTAAAATATCATGTTGTTAAAAAAAACATAGTATTTTGGAACTATTTTCAGTAAAAAGATCCTGTCTACAAGTTACAATGTACCTAATAGTCTAGTAGTTTGTGTAGTTTTTTAACATATTGGCTTTTTAAGTTGATTTACGAAACTTCAGAGACTTGTCAATTGTCACCAGTTTATTTTTATTTTTTAAATATCGTTGTTTCATTAATAATAATTTAAGATACCCTCAGTCATCCCATTTAGGTACAAAATGGAGTATCGGCAGTTATATAAAAAATGGCCCGTTTAACGTCTGGCTACTAGTGTACGTTAATTATGAAAGTCTTGCGAACCCAGTGAAGGACTTATTTTTGGACAAAATGTAAACGTTTTCGTTTGGTCACGAACCCACAACAATTTAGGCCACTTTTCACATCGAGAAGCCAACTTGTCCAAATAAAATTATCGGAGCGTAAAATCTTTTGTGACAAATATCTTAAGTTCGTGTTACACGATAAAAAAACTGACCACAATTTCAGAATCTTTCGGTAACCTTTTTTTCTGTAAACCAATCATTGATATCTGTTTGAATTTCCTTTTAAAAACATTTTCTTTTTCATACCTAAACCACTGCGTAGCAAAATATTAAACATCTCGATATTTACTCATTAAGTTAAGAAAATTGCAGTTTTATTAGGTTTTATTGTAATTAAACTTTATAATAACTGTTCTTCATTATGGGGGTTATGTATTCTACCAGCATCTTTTTTTTTTCATTTATTTTCACAGCTATCTCCGTGATTACTGGTCCAATTAAGTGATTCTTTCTTTCTTTTTTTTGGTAGAAAAAAGCTTGCGCGGTGGTCCCGTATAAATTTTATTAACTTTTCTTGTTTAGGTACTTTATAAGTTATCCTCCAAATTACTTGACAAGGATTTGTGTGAGATACCACAACTAAAAAATGTAAAACAAAACTTCTAAAAAAAACTCAATTTTGGAAGTCGGTTATTTTTTTGCAATTTTTCTTATTTATTTATTTGCAATTAATTGAACAGTCCAGTAGGGGCAAGACTGCTGTAGGAGTTGTGTAAAAGTCCCTGCTTTTATCATGTCACTTCAGTTTAATAATTTATTGTAATAAGTACCAACGCTAGACAATTTCATTGAAGCATTTACAGATCCGAAGACGAATTTCAAATTTGAAAAAAGATACTTAATTGCAAAGTTTATCTAGGGACTCTCCTACATGTACATCTGCAGAAAGCAGCAATATGACTGTCTCTTTTAATTAAACAATAAGTAGGCATAAGATGTACTTGGCTCATGTATAACCTGACTCACTCAAGCGAGAGTTAAAGGTACACGAGCTAACACCAGTCCAGCAGTCCTTGCATCTGGCATTAAAAATATGTCTAGGATAAACATCGGGAAAAGCAAGCCTGTGTCGCCTCGCACACAGGCCACACAGCCTCATTAGCCATTTAACCATATTCCAACGACGTTATATTTTAGCACGTCAAAATATCGACTGAATGGCCTAGTATCGTAGCAGACGATCGCGAACGAGTGTTTTGAATGACAAAACATTACGGTTCAATCGAGGTGAACATTCATTGCGCTATTATCGATCAACTTCGCTGAACTCTATAGTTTTCTGTACTGAAGCAGTTTGCTTTGTTAGATTGCATTGAGATTTAAATACTGTGTCAGTCCAACTCCGAAGTCATAAGTATGACAACCACCGTTGGCCTAGGCTGCCATTTGTAGGTCTTTGACAGTCCTTGAAGTCCCTGAAGTCCTGAAGTCTGGCAACCCGTCTTAACAAGGTGTATCGTGTTACCCGGTAGTAACTGGGTTGTGGTGGCGAGGTAGGCTGTCGAGCCTTATAAAATTCTGGTATTAATCATTTTTTTGTCATTTTTATTCTGAACAAAAATACATTTGTGTCGAATACAGGATTAATACAATAATAATAATCAATAAAAGTTACAATCAATAATATAGTTAAAATGTTAAAAATAAATAAGTAATATCAAGAACTTAGTTGAAATAAAAAATAAAACATAAAAAAATAAAAACACAATTAAACTAGTCAAAAAAAAAAACAAACATTCAACTTAATAAAAAAATAACATGTCAAGAACTAGACTTAAACTTAAACAAATAAACAAGTTACACTGTGGCATTATTTTTGTCCCTAAAAAACTCTTCTATACTATAGTAGCACTTCGTCAATAGGAATGAGTTTAATTTGAATTTAAATATTCTTGGACTATTATTAATTTTTAGTTCGAATGGCAATTTATTGAAAATTTGTACAGACTGCACTTTAGAGCTATGTTTGACAACATTTAATTTTGGCTGCAAATAATTAGGCAAATCTTTCGTGCGCGTTTGCACCCTAGTTTCCCTTTCTTCCTATGTCTCGTATTACCTAGGTTTTTTAGAAAACTACTTAGTAGAACCAAAATATAAAGACAAGGTACAGGTAGAATTTTTAATTTCACAAAATGCTCTCTACAAGATTCAGTCTGGTCTATGCGAAGAATAGTTCTGAGGGCTCTTTTTTGCATAATAAACACGTGTTGCATCTTCTAAGACTGGAAGCCGACTCTTTACGGAATGGAAAAGGATAGTCAGATGACCTCCTTTCCTTTGCTCCTCCCATTCAACAACAAGGGACTTAAAACCATGAATACAAAATGTTATCTTACACTCCAAATAAAGGAGGAGGAGCTCGTAGCTAAATAATAACAGCCGCTTTGGGTCGATCCTTAGGTTAAGCCGTGCTTGCCTAGGTTGGTCTGTGGATGGGTGACCGCCCATTACACACCGAGTTTCCTCCGTGCCTCGGAAAGCACGTTAAGCCGTTGGTCCCGGCTGTCATTTGTAGATCTTTGACAGTCGTTAGGCAGTCAGTGGCCCGAAAAGTCTGACAATCAGTCTTACCAAGGCGTATCGTATTACGCAGTACTAACTGGGTTCTGGAGGTCAGATAGGCAGTCGCTTCATGTAAAATACTGGTATTCAGCTGCATCCGGTTAGACTGGAAGCCGACCCCAATATAGATGGGAAAAGGCTAGGCAGATGATGATGACACTCCAAATAAAGCCATTCAATACAAAGTTTGGTACCCAATCGTTTTGGGCATGCTTTACGTTTATTAATACCTACATATAGCATTACCTACTAACTCGGTTTACCCTATAAAAGTTCTAGGCAATTATATTTTATCGTTTAACTCGATGCTACAAAAAGTAAACGCAGTAGGTAAGTAGCAAAAATGTAATTAACATAGACAAACGAAACCCTGTAGCTAAAACAAAACAGTTAGTTCAAGCCATCCATACAATACAATAGATATTTGAATGAGAATTACTCACCCAGCCGACAAATAGGTCATGTAGGTTTGCCACTACGAACACACGGCGGCACATCAAGCTGTACATTTCCAGTATAACATGACCTCGCTTTGTATAAATTTCCAGTACAACCAGAGATCCACATAAACTAGTTTTGTATAGCTTGATTGGCCGTCGTGCGTACGTCCACCCGGGCTGTAGGTTCTTGTCTCGTAAAATATTCACAAGTCCGACCTAAATAAAAAGATACTCGTTATTTTAGTTAGACGAAATTTGAGCGATGTCGAACAAACGGCTCTCAAATTCTAGCCGTGCCGAATATTAAATGATGTTGTAACCAGATTCAAATTAAAAATAGAAACATCTGCGTTACTTTGTCAGGTAATATATTCGTCTGAGTACCTATAAATGTTCACTGTCTCGAGTATATTGCTTGTAACGGAAATGGTCATATGAAAGGGTGTGCTACAGCCTACTGGCCATCAAACTGAACAATTACTTTCTCCATGAGACCCACATATTAATCGCGAAAAAATAGCTGTTCCATTCATTTAGCGAGAAGCTATTGAAATTGTATATGACGCAACAAATTTTCTTTTGATGCTGTGCACACTCTTGTTTTCAAGAATTTCACAAAATAACAAATATTGAACAATAAAACCGGTAAAATTTAACGAGCCTAAGGCATTGCCTTTATTCTGATGCCAATGACCGGCCCGTAACAGGTTTTTATTCATATTGCCTTACCTTTATGTAAAGTTTTCATAACACTAGTGATAGGATTTTATTTTCTACATGTAGACTGGCAAACTTCTGGTGTTTTCATAATGTGCCGCGTCTATGGTCATAATTAAAATATTGTATTGGACACTGAAAAATTGTGGAAATTATTTTTTTTTTCTTATGAATTATTAAAATAGCTTGATAGCAAAATAATAAATAAACATAAAGCAAAATAATAATAAAATAAACAAAGATAACCAAGAAACTTTCAACGTAAATTCTGTATCTCTCCTATTCCGAATACCTACTTATGTTTTGCACCGATGTATTTCTCAAAATTATTTAATTTTATCCTCAAGACAAAACCTGGAAATGTAATAGATTTTTGTCTCGAAAACGTATACCCGAAAGATGGATAACTCAAAAAAAGATCGTCTAAAAAAACAATTAAGTATTTTTGGAGCATTAAAACAACATCAATGTGCTTCTTAAAATCGACATTGGCAATAAATAATAACACACTAATATTTTCCTTATTGTCAGACGAGGAAAATAATGTCAAAAATATCTTTAAAAATCTCATTGGTAAAAAAATCCCATAGCTAAAAAAAACAAAGTGATAAAATTGAACTAATTCAATAATTGGTGTAGTAAAGCTTTACTGTATACCACAAAAAAACGTAGAATTATAAAATCGTAACTATACCGCATGGCGTATACCTATTATTTATAACAGCTATGCAAATGGGCGTTTCCATTTCTTCACTCAGATTTGAGCAAAGGTGCCTAATGCTGACATACCTTAATAATACAGGAATTTCCATAAATCAGATAAACAAAGCAAGGATCGTGAATGTACCTCGTCTTTGCTCTTTCTGCACCCGAAAATAGCACGGTATTAAAGAACCTCGAAATGGAGCCGAATTGGGCCACTGTGTGAAAACTGGCGACAGAAACGGTTGATTAGCGCAAGCTTTGTATCTATTGTACTTGACATAAACTTGATAGTCGGCGCCAAAGTGCACACGAGGTATATATCAGTATTATCACGAGGTCCGCGATTGACTCGCTGATATATCTCCAGTCGATATTGGAGGCTACACGGAGCGTATTATCAGTCGTGACCAAACTATTGGTAAGGCAACACGTACCTACCTATAACAAGTGCAAGATACGTTTTAAACACTAAAGTTCAAGTAAGTCATTCAATTCTGAAGATTAATCACACTCGTGTTTTTTTTTACTTAATTTTTATCTGAATATTTGCGTTCGCGTTAACTCGTGAAAATAAACAGCTATGCAGAGTGATTAAGCGATAAATGTTTTTTTTAATTATCACGTATGGAATATTTGCATAGTCATCTTCCACCAATTTATTTTCCTAGCTACTCATTGTTATTAGCAGACTAGCAGTTTTCGATTTTCATAACATGGTGTAACATTAAAAAATGAAAACCTTGAAAATCAATACAATTCTTTTTTTTTAGTATAACAAAAATAGTCATGAATAACGAAGGCTTTATGCACGTTTAGATTATTCATAAAATAAGAAATGTAGATAAATATTACTTAAAATACAAAAAAAAAACATGTTACTGTGTTAGCTTGTGGATGATAACAGGGCCATCAATAACATTTTTTTTAATTAATGAAAATTTTACACGCTGCTTTTTAGGGTAAATGAAATAAAACATATTTAAACCCTTATAACCAAAGAAAATTCTCAACTTAATTAAATGAAAAATCAATAGTACCTAAATAAACAGAACAAAAAGTAAACGTCACAACAAACCAGAAATGACTATTCTAAATTAACACAATGCCAACTAATATTTTATTATGAGCCCGTCTGACTAATTCGTCGCTTCATAATGCAGATTTGCCCACGCGTACGCGCAGCCAACCTTGATCTTCGTAAACTCGTACTATTTTGTGTTTTAAGCATGACTCGAGATGTTTTCACAGATTTATCCGCTTCTAAGCTAACTTAAGTAGTAATCGACAAATATACATAGCATTACGAGAACTATCTTGTCATGCTTATATAGAATGGCATTAATAAAATAAACTGTATAATTTAGTCCTGGAATGATTTTTTTTTGCTAAAACAAGCTTTTGTTAAAATGAAAATTTGATTTATACCTATATTAATATGGAACGCGTATACAAAGTTTCGTGTCCGTGATTAACCGTTGAGGAGCTCTTTCGTGAGGAGGGATTCTGGCTGCACGATCAAGTCGTGTCTGTCATAAAAATGTATTTATCAGAACCAAAGTTGTGTGCAAAAATTCAGCTCAATCGAATACCAACAAGTAGTCGAAAAATTATTCGCAAATTTTGCAACATTTCTATTTTTATTAAATATAATAAAACGCTTGTATAATTTATGTTTAGAGAAAAAGTAGGTAAAATATATGCAGTTGTCCTTATTATTTTGCTAATAATTTAATTTAATTTTACAATAGTTAAGTTCTTAGGGTACAAACTACAAACAGACATAGACTCCTAAACTACTAAACCCATTTTGATGAAATTTTGCACAGTCGGCTGTTCTACATAGGTCAGGGAAGGTTTTTTTATATCTTCATTTTATATTAACCCATCAATGAAATAAAATGTCTTGAGATGAGTCAAAATGTCCAAGTGGGTCGTCCCGAAATGAACATTTTCCGTCAGGAACATATTTCGAACGCGTGTAAAAAGGAAAGCGACATTTATTCAAACTTATACAGGGTTATTTGTAAAACAGCAACAACCTCGCAGGAGTAGATTACTATCATCATAAACAACAATATTTGTTCTACGACTTTTTCGAAAACAGGCAAAATAAATCGACTTTTCATACAAAACTCGATCAGCTGTTCGGACATGTGTATGGAGAAAAGATTTTTTTTTGTCTGTTTTCGGAAAAGTCGTAGAACAAATGTTGTTCATGATGTTAGTAATCTACTCCTGTGAGGTTGTTGTGTTTTACAAATAACCCTGTATAGCTGATGCCACCGAATATGAATAACCACAAAACCGTTACGTATGCCATGTAGATAGGTATTTATAATAGCATTGTTATGTAATAAAATAACTCAACTAACGTAGTACCAGTTTCTTAGGTACCACATAAGAATAGTGTATTATTCAGGTTTGGATCGTAAACCCGTCACTTTACATTACCAAGCAATGATGCTATTCGTTTGAAATACCTTTACGATAAATAACTTCTATGACTTTGTCATGAGCGATTTTTGTAGCTAACTACCTATTGCCGTTATTCTTATAACAAGGAGCACTTTAACATACAGGTCAAACACATATCCCTCCTTTTGAGGTTTGCCGGAGTCGGGTAAAAAAACATATTTTAGTTAAAGTTTAACTAAAATATGTTTATTTTTAGCGGACTACACGAGTACACGAGTTAAATTTTAACTAAAATATGTTTATTTTTACCTGACTGCGGCGAAGCCCAAAAGGAGGGATATGTGTTTGACCTGTATGTATGTGTCCGTTTTTATTAACATTATTAAAAACCTTGTCTGAAATACGATCATTAAAATTAATACAGTTTAGTAAATAGTATGATACATAAGGAGATATCGAATGATTAGTAAATAAATAAGTAATCGTTAATTAGCTATAAGCAGCGTGTGTATTATTTTATGATAACTAATGGTACTAATGTTTGTTTTGTTGACAGGCGCCCACGAGGAATACTTTATCGCTATCCACTGACGGCTATCAACACATCAAAATGGTGAATGTGAGTATACATAATATGTTCTTAAATATATAATACCAATATCAAAAGAAGATTTTTTTATCGGTAGCTTCCACATTGGACACCATTCAGTAAACATAAGAAATGCGTTTCATTAAAATAACACGTTAAATCCCTTTTTTATATTATTAACCTAATTTTTCACAGTTTTCCCAACTTTTATACCCAAAAAACTTATTTATCGATAAGCTATATAATATCGCAATTCTTAAAATGTAACAATCATAGTAGCACGTTGATTATCTACACTACTAATCACCCATAGTTCACATGTCAATGTCCTTTTATCATTTCTAATAGATATAAAATGAAATAATACTATTTTAATAATCGCAATGATGAAACGATGCAAGTAAGTGATGTATCTAAATGGTGCCCGACCAACAAAATAATATACTTAAGTAACATGTTATGTTAGTAGCACTTTATTGAAGCATCAGGCGTCTAACCAATATAAGTCACAGTGTCAACTGCCCTAATTAGGGCATGTCGTCCATGAATAGGTTACTTAATGTTTGACATCATTATTTTATGCCTGGAAGAGAAAATGAATTGATAAAACAAAGATGGACGGACATCATTGATAATTTTTTTTTTTTATTATTGATGTTTGTAGGTAAAGCATCTTAACTTTGAAGTCAGAACTATCCGAATCTATACTAAAAGCCTCAGATAATTGATTTGTAAAAACATGTCTGTCAGTAACCTTTTCCGAATGAACGAATTTTGATGTTATTTTGCACATAGCAAGGCTATGAACTGAGTTAGGAAATAGAATGCTTTGTATCCCAGTCACACGATACCAAATGTCCGAAATCCAACATGGTGAAACCGTGAGCAAAAGCTTGTAAGATAAAAACGTTTCTCGAGTGAAGATTTTTCACACGTCGCAAGTGACATATACGCACCTTGTAGATACGTTATCGTTTGTCACACGACTTGGCGTTCAATCCGCGTTAGTAAATCAAATAACTAAACAAATAATTATCTTTTTCAAGGTTCACTTAGTGCGCTATTCAAAACAAACTTGAAAAGGTTAAGATGAAGACTTGTTCAAAGGATTTTCCTTAGTTATTATGCAGTTGGAAACTGAATTTAGTTACTACCTGCAAAACTTATACCTGCATTATCATCACAAGTACCTTGGTATATTATAACAACTAGGTTTATTTAGAAATCCTATCAGTGCTTGATTTTTATAAAAACTCAATGATAGTAATAAAAAAGAATCCATTTTTATTTGATATTTATCTCTGTTTATCTTATTTGATAGACTACTTATATTTATACCACACAGTTAATCAACCAATTTAATTGAAATACAAAACCTGCGATATGCTTGTTTTGATACTGGCTATTAGTATTATCTGATATTAGATTTATCTCTGATTGCCATTATGTTATCTTACTTTTTTCATGAGATAATGTATGCAGTAAGTGTAAAGGTCCACCATTAAAATCAGTTTTGGTACATTGTTCTAATAACATACGGAATACTCATACTACTTAGTTGTATGTATGACTATCAATGGCTTTTTCTTATATTAGATGCATAAAACATTATAAAAATAATGAAAAACTATATATTGGGTGCAAGTAACACCGACGCGAAAACGGTTACCACGTATTTATTCAGTAACTGCATCATTTGGAGCCCCCCACATAAAAGTTTCATTCCACCCCGTATTATATTCAGAAGCATTGAAAAATCAACACGCTGCTTACTGCCTTCCTATCATTAGATTGCGATAAATTCAAAATAGAAACCTAAGATCTATGTAGGTATTTATGTATCTATCCGGATCGTATCGAACATCTAAGAATGACAATATATTATAAATAGTATTATAATGTGAAAAACTAAATGAAAAACCTACTCTTCATATTTTTTTTTGCCAGTTACTAAAATTGGAAGCTTCTTTTCCCAGAAAGTAGAGTATTCTATTCCCCAGTGTAATCACACGCAAGTATGTGTGTCATCTAAAAATATATCTCTTATTCTAGGAAGCAAATGGCAATGCGCCTGCGCCGCAGGAGTTGGAGACATTCCTGTCTCAAGATGAGAAGAAAAATGAGAAAATCGTCAACAAGTAAGTATTACATATAACATAACATAGAACATAACGTCATCACGCCTGTAATCCCCGAAGAGCCAGGCAGAGGTTTACGTAATAGTACACCCACATTTCGCAAATAGGAGACGAACTTATTGCCATCAACTGGGTACAAATATTGTCTCAATCTTCGTTAGTCGAGTGGTCGCAACCGCGACTGCCGAGCATGAGGTCCTGGGTTCGATTCCGGGGTCAGGCAAAGTGTTATTGGGTTTTACCATCAGGAATTTCACAGGAGCAGCCTCGGAGTCTGGATTTGTGCCCGGTTGATGCCGTTGATGGCAACAGCAAGAGCTCGCCCACTATTACATGGGACTGAAATAGAACTGTGTGGGTGTACTATTAGATATACCCCTGCCTAACCCTTCGGGGATTACAAGCGTTATGTTATTTACCCATAATTTGAAAATATCTGCAACGTCATCGCCGTAAACTAGTATTTTTTTGGGAATTCGTAGATTTTTGAATATCGTAACCGGTATTCAGAAGCCCGAAAGCCTTACCAGTGTTACCTTATGGTATCGTGTTAGGGTTGAGCCTCCTCTATCAGCACGGAATCGCATTTTTCCATGTGCGTGTTCTTTTCCATGTTCGTATTCTTTTCTGACTCTCAGAACCGGCATTTGCGAGTGCTGCCGAGCGCATCGCCGATGCTGACGCGTTCGATAACACTGCCGCGGCTCAACCCTTAAGCCCGGACTCCATCAAAGCGAAGAATAGTGGAGCGGAGAGGTGCAAAATTCGACCAACAAGAGAGACGAAAGACGAGATGTAAATTTCAACCAACATGATTGGTCGGTTTACGCACGTCGCCTCTCCGTTCCACTAGTGTCTGCTTTTGTGGAGTCCGGTCCTTACCCAGTTACTGAACTGTGAAGGCTAGCTAGGCCATCGCTCCATGTAAATTACTGGTGTTCAGCTGCTTTTGGTTAGGCTGGAAGCCGACCCCATCATAGTGGGGATAAGGTTGGACAGATCGTTTGATTAGTTGTATAATTTCACCAAATTTCTGTTTAGATACAACATGACGAAAGATCCGGAGGCCGCCGACTTCGACCCGTTTGCCGAACGAAAGTTGGAGAATCCCACTTCGTAAGTATTGTTTGCTTTTTATCACGCCTTAGCAACTCTTTGGCTTTTATGCTCAACAGAGCAGAAAATGAAACATTCCAATTTCCTTTCTCCCTTTTGATTTTGCTTTGTAGGAAAGGTTACACCGAACCCATGATAATACAAAGAAGAATAACACCTGTGTTCACAGCTGACATTTAACCGACCCGCCTAAATTAAAGCGTAATATTAGACTTTCAACGTTTTGTACCGAGAGTCCAATTATATTTAGTCATTCGATTTAGGTGTCCGCCTACTGTTGGTGAAAATGCGCAAAAGGGGTTTTGTTCTTAAATACTTCTCACCTAGATACCTGCAATGCTCTCACCTCATCCTCTTTCAGCATTATCTTCGACGTAATTCAATTCTAATCATAACTACCTGGAACCAGTATTTCTGCGTAGGATGGCCACTAAAACATTGTTAACTAACAAGTACTTACACCTTTCAACCAAATGTAGAAGTTACAATAAAATTAAAGCTATTTTAGTAGGTCGATATTTGTAGAAGGTATGCAGTTTTTATACCCACGTAGTGACCTAGAAACCCATAAAAATGCAGGCCACTGTTACCGTAAATGCCTACAGAATAGTTTTATTTCTGCTACGCGAAATATTTACACATTTTTCACTGGCTAATGCGAATTACTAATAAATAGCTTAGCTCATTTTGAAACAGAAGCATTTTCCCATAAACAGGATTCCCAAAGAAAATGTAGGGTAGGCAGTGATGCAGGTCTTCTGAAGTATTACCCAACAGATTTTCTGCCTCTGGGCGGTAGTCCATATCATTTCTCGTTGTATTTTAATTCATTCATAATTTTTCATGAATGTTTTAGTTATAAACCATTTCCAGTTTATAGTACTTATCAGATCGCTGCAAGACACAATGGAATATACCTATACAAATATGTCGTGTAGGTATATGATTCGCAATCATACAATAAGATATATAGCAGTGAAACAGATATTTAATTATGTAAATAGTCACGCTACGTGTCTTTAAATCTCTTACCTATTATGCCTACTTTCCAATGTCCTCTGGGGCCCCATAATATCTTGCTATGACACCAAGATGCGCAGGCTTTTTCTCTGAGAGAGTGAGCAGGCCTAGTGTAATTTCCCAAGCATAAATCAAAATACATCCGGATCACTAGGCATTTTGTTAAGTAAGTAGGTATTTCTTTCCCGCGCAGAAACCTCACGACCTGAGTTCATTGCTAAGCCTAATAGGTACTTATTAATAAAATCGTGTGAGCGTCAAAAATATACAAAAGCTAAATGATGTGTCCAGTGCTATGCTACTGAACCAAAAAACATCTGTGCTTGTGTAAGATAAACTTCTTATACACGAGTTTCTTACTAGAGAACCTATATTTTTTGCTCAAAGTTGTTACTATGTAATATACAAAATGGAAGACACAGACGAAACGGTTACCACGAATTCACTACATCGGTCTGAACCCCCCAACATAGAATTTTTTCGTCGGATATTAAAAAAAAACAGCTGTTTATATCTAGTCTAAATTTAAAAATATACCTATTACAGTTCATCTCTTTGACAAACCAAAACAACTCCCACCTCACCTAAATGGTTAGAAATAGCACTATTGGAGTAGTGGTCTCGTTGTTACCGAGGACTTCTCGTGGTGTTACAGAAACATGGACACCTTGACGCATCTGCTGAAGGCGTCCCTCGGCACGGGTATCCTGGCCATGCCCAAGGCGTTCAAGTGCGCTGGGCTGGTCTCCGGAATCTTCTTCACCATGCTGGTCGCGCTCATCTGCACTCACTGCTCTTACATCCTCGTAAGTATAATCCAAAGTCACTGCTATGCAATTTCTCCCTTATTTGCGACAGTCCATTGCGTGTTTTCGATATGTTCCATAACTTAGTTTTGCTTTGCGCGATATTGCCGTAACGCGCGTGTGTAAAAAATGCTTAGCGAATCCTCAGAGCAGAAAAACATAGGCAAGAGGAGTATATTTAAACCTGAAACTCAATACCTAGTCCTAAATAAATTCCTTCGACAATACAATCTTTTGCATTTACTTCCGTCCACTTCTGCACAATTAGGCCTCTCCGTGCACACATTACAGCTTGTCCTGTGCTTCTTGCATTCAGTCGATTTCCGCCACCTCAACGACGTCCAGTTTTCCTAGTTGTTGCTGAGCTAATCAAGCTGTGCCATTAGCATGTTTGTTCAAGTTTTTGTTAATTAGAATGTTTTTGTCATCAGATCAAATGCGCCCACGTATTATACAAGAAAACTAGAAAAACTCACATGACTTTCCCAGAGGTGGGCCAGGCAGCGTTTGAGAATGGACCGCAGCGGCTTCGACCGTGGGGAAATGCTTTCAGGTAAATTGAAACTAGGTTTACAAAAAAAGAAACATTTAAATACACTTTTGGGACCGTTTCCTGATGAGGAACATACAGACAGACGAAGGGAAGCCTATGGCTTGTCCTAATCTTAGGCTGTGGATGATCGGCCTTTTTCACCATGGCTCATTAAGTTTTCGTGAAATTACTTTGCCAATAATTTAAAAAAATCTGTTAACCTTTTTGGCCGATGGGCCATCCTACTAAAATAGTGGGACGATTAGTCCAACCGGCAAAAATGTCGAAGATCCTTGTAAACTTTGTAAACTTTCATCTCCTTTTTAAATCCTGAGGATAAGGAACTCTTGTGCATTATTCCGTGCTCCTAGGCACCGGTTTAGACAGTCCGTTGTCTGTAAGCAAATTTTAGATTTTCATTAAGACAGTTCCATAAGATATTTTTCTCGAAAACTATGAAACTCGTTGATATCTATTTTCCTTACCTAAATGTTTTGCAGCGCTGACTGACTAAATTTGTTTGTTTTCAGAATCTTCATTCTAGTCAGTCTCTTCCTGACCTACTTCGGAACCTGCTCAGTGTACACCGTCATCGTCGCTAAGAACATTCTGCAGGTGAGATCTTAGATACCTAGAATAGAACCTCAACGTATGTAGGTATCATTTGAACTGAACTGTACCACATATTATTATGAAGACTAATGACTGTTAAAAAAATCATTGGACGCAACAATAAAACCATTTTCACATTATGTAATTGTTTCAGGTCGTAGCGTACCACATGGGCGAAGAAGAAGAAAATGTAGAAATAAGAATATTTATCATAGCCCTATTACTGCCGCTCATCTTCATGGCATGGATCCGCAATCTCAAGTATCTCGCGCCGGTGTCCATGATCGCTAACGTGTTCATGGCTCTCGGTCTTGGAATCACATTCTACTACCTGGTTGGAACTGGAGAACTAAAGACTGACAAAATTCAAGATATGCTTTTTAAACCACCAGTACAATGGCCTGAATTCTTTTCACTGAGTATCTTCGCGATGGAAGCAATCGGTGTCGTGATGCCTCTGGAGAACGCTATGAGGACTCCTCGTTCCATGCTCGGCACATGCGGCGTCCTGAACAAAGGCATGAGCGGCGTCACCTTGGTGTACATCCTACTTGGTTTCCTCGGATACCTGCGCTTCGGGGAGGATGTCAGTGACTCCATCACCTTGAACTTAGAAAAATCCGATATGTAAGTATTCTACTGATGCATTTATCTTTGCTCAACGTCGTGCCTTATACAAACTAAAATGCATGCTTTTTAAAAAAACCGGTCTCATCAAAACAGGATGGCGGGTTTAACGTTTATCTTATCATTTCTTACTTTAAAACGATGAGTCCCGATATCCACCACCTGTTTGTCCACTTGTCCTTTTGTCACTGTCCGCCGCGTCAGTGATGGACAAACAGAATAGAATAGATGTTTAAAATTGTGTCGCTGTCCTCCAGTGGTGCCTAAGGGAAATAATTTTTCAATAGACTTCCTCGAAAACTGGTCCTTATCGCACTACGATTATATTCAAAATGCAATGTATTTCACACGCGTGGATTCTTAATGTTTTTCCGCACACGTGCGGGAATAAAAATTTCCACAGATAACTATTCTTATACTAACCCCAAATGGGTTCAATGACTACAATATAGTCGGCGGTGTTGTTTTTTTTAAATCTCGGAAAAGAGATACGTCTTTACGGCGTAAATATTTTTTGGGTATTTAAATTGTGTTTATAAATAAAATATCATAGAGTCATAATTATTAAAACAAACATTTACTTTTATGAACACATTAACATTTATTTGTGTTCTAAATTCTAAAATATTAGAATTTTCTATTTTTCATATTAGGCTGTTTAGCGGCATCATAACTTTTCTTCTTCTTGAAGAAGAAAAGTTATGCCTAGCGAAAGCAAAGCGCGGAAAAAAGCAAATTAAATCATAGTTTCCTAATAATTCCTGACAAAAATACTTTCCGTTCTAACATTTTATTTTTTCAATAGTGTATTGAAGGTCGTTAGATACGCGTGTGGGAATTTGTTACTGCAGTTCTCGGGTCCATAACACCGCCTCGAATGCAATAACAAAATTTTCCCCCTTATTTCAAAATGTACTATTAAAATTTTGTCTCACTGTCCACCACTTGTGTACAAGAAGGTAGCGGGAATCATCCCTTAAAAAATTGATTCGAACATGTCTTTTTGTTTACAGTGCTGCCCAAGTTGTTAAGATCGCTATCGCCATTGCCGTATACTGCACATATGGACTGCAGTTCTTTGTGTGCGTCGAAATCATGTGGAACAGCATCAAAGACAAGTTCACCAAGCGCCCAGACCTCGCCGACTACATCATGAGGACCATCATGGTCACTGCTTGCGTGCTGCTGGCCGTGGCCGTTCCCACCATTGGACCCTTCATGGGTGTCATTGGCGCTTTCTGCTTCTCAATCCTCGGACTGATTGCGCCTGCCTTTATCGAAGTTATTACCTATTGGGACATTGGTTTCGGACCTGGCAAATTTCTGATCTGGAAGAACGTAATCGTACTAATCTTTGGTCTCTTCGCACTTGTGTTCGGCACTAAAGATGCCATTAAAGAAATTATACGCGTATACAGTAAATAAGGCAACACTTTAATCTTGCACAGCCTTTCATTCAAAGATTCTGTGTTAATGTGTGATAGATATAAGCGTACAGCTTAGTAATTAGAATAGATAATTTTATACCAGTTTTGCGTGTGATATTTTGAGTCGTTTAAAATAGTCAAGTTTCGAGGTCGTTATTTTGTTTCGTTACCCAGATACTTGTAATACTATTTCGACCAAATGTCTCTTGTGAAACGGACCTGGAAATTGTTGTATTGGTAACTATGAGTCACGCTGCTAAACGAATGGTGCTACTTATTGCATGTCGTCAATATTTACTCCACATCATTAATTTGAAACTATATACTTGTTACTTTATACTATAGGTCTTGAATGTTGCCTTTTATTCTGCTGTATTTTATAAAATATATTTTATAGATACAAACTAAGATTGGGCATGTTAAATTAAATTATATAAAATCGCTATTACATTCCCAAATCAGAACTGAATACTGTTGAATGGTGTACTTAGAGTCAACATGTATTTTTGATTGTGTGATGTAAGCACGATAATGTTGTAACAACGATTTGTTAATCCCAAACAAAATGAGCTACCATGTACACGATAGATAAGTATTTGTAAAATAAACAAAGACCAAATAGCGATCGAACATAAATTGTCATAGGCATACCTAGTTTTGTCAGTACTTAATATCATTTCGTTGAAATGTTTTCAGTGTATGAACAAATGCTTTCATTAGTAACTCTCTTCTTCATTAAAACTAAACATTTTTATCTTATATTGGTGACTGGGATCTTGCATTTAGTGTTTGTAAGCTTAAATGTTTTATACATAATTACTGTAACATTATTTATAAATATATGTGTGTATTTTATAAGTGCATTGTACGAATTTCTATAAAAAAACTGCACTTAGTTTACTCACTAAGTTTTAAAGATACTTATATACCGAAGAACTGAAATTTCAATAAGTACAAGCAGTCGCTTGTGATAAATAGACGAGAAATATCAGGTACGAGGCCTTTCGTAGTATGATCAGAACAGTGATCGAAATATCAATTATATAAGTCCATTTTGACTTTTTACATTCGTCTCGAACAAAAAGTCTCGAGAAATATACAACAACCATCATTTTGATAGTGTATTTTTGAAATGAGATCTATTATTAAGTAAATCAAATTGCTTTTGTTATGAATTTTATGAGGGTATCTAATTAAATTTTATGAATCAACTGTAATAATTATGTATACAATTTTTACAGAATGTATAGGCGTAATGTCGCAACAAACCCAATAAAGTTCCTATTTGTTCTTAAATTGTGTAGAAAATTAACTTTAGGTACTTAAACAAAATTTTGTTTTGTTCATAACTACAGCGCACCAAACATTGATAACAATTTATTTGAAATATTATCAGTTATATGATATTATTTTGTAATTTAATTATAATCTTAAATTACGCAAATAAACCATTTATAAGCTCTGCATGTTCATTTTATTTAAAAATAGCTTCAAGTAAAAGAGCCTATCAAACCTTTCTGGGTAGAAAGTGTTGAAAATAAAACAACATTATCGAAAATTATTATATTTATTATGAACAGTGTCTATTCCCGCTAATATTTTCAAGAGAGCTCACTGCTAGCTTAACAATTACGTTATAATGTTATAGACGTTCTCCTTCCAAAGAGGGTTTAACGATAAATCAGCAATCAACTAAAGACTTCTATGAACAGGCATCAAGTTCGTATGAAATAATATAATACACAAATGACTTACTTAGTTTTGGAGGCGGTAACCTTATGTTGACGACACAGAGTCAAAAGATTCACAAAAATGTCGAAGACACGTACGCCTAGGATTCACTACCCTATCGAGACTCTACTCGAAGAAAGCCAAAGTCAAAGTCATTTTGACGCTTGAATGAGTCTGAAATGCTCAGCTGGAAAATATCCTCTGTGGCAACTGTCCGGGGCGTTAGTTCCGATAATGGCCGCCCGCCAAAAGATCCTTGTACTGCTTACGGTGAAATCATGTTCCTATTTACGCACAAATCAGCATGGTCCCTATAATTCTATCCCGTTCAGTCTCAAAATCGTACTTAACTCACTAGAGCAAGAGGTGCAATAGGTTTGTGTTAAGTGAATTTAATTTTACTCTTTCTCTGTAAATTGCTATACCCTTGCAGGGTGTAGGTATGCCAAGTGCTGGAACCCTTATACAGGTTGTATCAAAATAAGCGCTATATCTTTCAGGTGGTGATCAGACCAATGTTCCTTAAAGTGAAAAAAAAAAAAAAAAATGCTGAAGCTATAGATAGATACTGAGTACTGCTGATTCGTGCGTTGTATGATTTATGCTTATTCGGATATCGATAGGATATGTGGAAATTAATCATAGTACAATTCATTTATATTAAAATTTTAAATATAATTTCACTTGCTATAAGTTCGTTGCTTTTAATACGACTTTGATCTATTAAATATTGAAATTGACTGACGTTTGATGTAGTTTGAAATTGACTGTTTTATCTAACTAGTTAACTATTCCAATGATAGGGTGCTTGCATAAAGGTACCTAGAGGTTTCAGGTCTTCGCACATTGCACAGACTCGAAGCCGACTGCACACCGACTCGACACACAATAACGCATTGAAATGTGAGCTTTATATCGTGTTGCTTATGGTATAATTTTCTTGACCCACGCGTGGTCCACGCATCGTGCACTTTTGGCTGTGTTGAAAATTCTACCGTAAGGAACACGATATAAAGCTCACATTATAATAATGATGCATTGTTGTGAATCCGAGTCGGAACGGTAACTGTATGCAAGTATCCGTAGACTAAACCTATCACGATATCGTATCATAGATCTAATAATTTATCGTAATAATTCGCTAACACTTAATGAGTAAAGTCGTGAGGGCCCGGAGTTTCAGTGAGTGATAAGTATCTCAAGCACGAGGATACAGGGTCGAATCTAGTAAGTACCAGTGTGACTTTAAAACTTTATGAAGATTAAATTGAATGGTCGCAGAGGTGCTACATCTGTGTTCCTGTCGGCGCATTCGAAACGGTAGTGTTTGTTGAATAACAAAACCGCCAAACTTAACAAAGAGACAAGTATATATAGGTACTCGGCCTTTAGATGGCTCGTGCCATTCGGCGTCTACCATCGGAGCCTAGTTTGGTTCGGCTAACTCAGAGCTAATCTGTGGCGTTGTTTCCCGAATGTATAAGTATATTTTCGATTCCCGCCGTAACGAGCGTGACGAGTCCCGCCGATTCCAACACGTGTGTAACATCCTCTCTCATGAATGCTGGTACTTCCACTGTACGAGAAGAGGTCATAGCTTTGCAGTGGGACATTTATACTAACTGAAACTATTACCCACAAATATACAGCTTGTACACACGGCGACACATTAAGCTGTAAATTTCCAGTATAACACGGCCTTGCTTTGAATAGATTTTCAATACAATGAGAGATTCGCATAAACTGGTTTTGTATAGCTTGATTGGTCGCCGTGCGTACTATAAAAGTGTGATTATATTTAAGGGTGAGGTACAAACCATCAAACGGAACAACTCTCGGTGGGACCAATATCCTGATCGCGAAAAAACCTCTGTATACCACACCCTTAAATATGCCCACACCTTTCTGAAACACGCTGTAGTGGGTATCTAGTGATTCTGACTGGATAATGTCAATCCTGAGGATACACTCGGCTGCTACAACACCGTCCAAGGCGGATCAGGATACTAATTTTCAAGGAGAAACCTACTTTGATAAACTAGCATAATCCCACTGGAGTGTAATGAGCAAATTGATTAATCTAAC
Organism: Noctua janthe; assembly: GCA_910589295.1. NCBI lineage: Eukaryota > Metazoa > Arthropoda > Insecta > Lepidoptera > Noctuidae > Noctua > Noctua janthe. The sequence goes on from OU342552.1 coordinate 15,146,565, forward strand.
CTATTTTAAAGGACTGCTCATATGGGAAAGAGCATATTTTATTTACAGAATTCAAAATAGCATGTGAAATTATACTAACATTCATTTAACATTAGATTCAAATTGTTAACAAGGCAAGTTTACATCAGAAAAGATGAACGCAATCACATTTATACGCAATTATCAACATTTTCTTGTTTTTCATGACTAGTCGGCCTTAATACAAAAAGGGTTTCATATGATGATGCGTTGTATGAGATTATGTGTGGATGAATAAGATTCCCATTCGTATGAAACACTTTAAGTAGTGTAAAATCGAAATTTAGGGATGTCAGCATGAGAGATAGAAAAACATAAAATATGCTGATCCTTGCGTGTAAGTATGGTAACGCCCTCTTACCACCTTGATATCTTAAAGATTACTTAGTAAGCGTGCTGAGCGTGTCTTCACTAACATTGACAAACTGTTCAAACGTTACCAACGCAATGTGACCTTGCACAAACATTACACTTATATTGACTCTCAGTTAAGACGTATTGCGACACAAATACACGATAAATGCACATACACAAACAACACTCGTTTTAAAGACCATTGCATAGTCCCAAATTCAAATCTAAACTAGCTCCAAACTAGTTTTGACGACACTTTACAATTAACACCTTCTCTATGTGCACTTCCGAACGAGCTTTCAGCACCTCTTATAAATTAAAATTATACAGGCCTTCCATTTCAAACCTTAATAAACTAACTCTACCTATGCGTTTAAATTAAAAACATGAACTTACAGGCTAAAGCAAAAAAAAAATACAATTTTAAAATAAATATGATACGAAAATAATACTTAGTTTACATGTTCTTTTGTTATTATACCAAATGACAAGCATTCCTGGTGTGTAACAATAGGCAATATTGCAAATGCTGACCACATAAATTCTAATTACTATTAAATACGATAGTTCAGGTAAAAAGTTAACAATTTTATCATTAATTTTTATATTAAAACACGATAAGTCATGAGCTAAGTATGTAGAGTAACAACGTAATTCGTGCAGGCACAATTCTCACTGTAGTTCTAATAACTGACGTAGACGTAGGCGGAGAGGATATAACGTTTGGAATTCGGCAGTATTGAGAAATAAGGACACTAAACAGAGAAACTTCTGTTCTAGCGATATGGCAGGTGATTTAGAAAGCTTTGAATACGGGAATGGAACTCGCACGATCGCGAATGTTTCTCCAAACGTTACAGCGTCTCCTATGGGAGTGACAGCTACGCATACAACGGTAGTGTGCTAATCGTCACCAACGGACTCTAATATAGTAAATATTAATTTCTTAGATTAAAACAATTCCTGATTTTATCTCTTTAGTAAATTACAGATTACTACCAATGGGTAAGTTTATAGCGATAACTTGGGTCTAAACGACAGCTCCTAAAGTTGCGACCTTACCTAGATATCTAATAAGTAACTCAACGAGTGCTAGCCAACTATCAAGACTTTACATAAAATCCCAAACCTCAATGCCCCCATTATATTCGATTTAATAATTGTACAATAATTAAGGAACACTGAAAAACTGAAAATTTAATCGTTTGCTACAGTAATAACGTTACTTATTTATCCGATAATATTCCCCAGGTTCAAGCACCTTCGAATAACAAATCCGTAATTCTACTGAATATCATAACATATTCGGACTGTGACTGCAACAGTAACTTGTTTTATTTTTATTCTTAAATTGTCGCTGGATGGCAGTAATATCTTAGTTTTTTTTTTTTTTTTGGTTTTTGTAATAGTTATTTAACATGACACAACATCAAGAGTTATATGATTATACCTGGGGATATAAAATGCCTTTTGCCTAATAAAAAAAAAATATTACACAGCAAATAATTTGAGTGAATAAAAAAGTACTAAGCAAGGAATTTGGTCGGGGTCAGATTCAATTAGCTGTTGAAAAGTGAAGTTACGCCAGCTAATTTAATTTGACTGTCAAATCAAATTAGCTATTATTAATTTTATAAATACTGCTGTACTTCGTATGTATCCCGAGTTACGCGAGCTCGGACGTTGCTTACAAAACTTGCTGCCTTGAATAATATCCCACTAAGCGAATTAAAGGTCCACATTTTCCACTTTAACAAATAACGCGGAAAACAGCACAATTTTAAATTATTCACATCAAATATATTTTACATAATTACTTTATATATTTTTTTAACTTATGGAAATTAACTAAAAGTTACCAAACGACGTGTTAAATTATCAAATTTTGAAATTAAAATTTAAACCTTATTTAGTTTACATGTATGAAATATTTCAGTCTAGAAAATAACTGGACGGACATCTCATTTGAGGTTTCCAATTTCGATGCACCAGAAAACAATTGAAATATCTGAAAGACACGGAGAGTATTATTGCGGTTTATTTTTAAGTACCTCCCCATCCATTATAGAGTTTCAGTCGAGTATCAATTATTTTGTGTTTATTTTATTCAACCACTTGATCGTTATCAAACCCCTTTCAGTAGCTTCAATATTACATATTATTTTATGGTGATTCATTTTCATCCCTGTTTAAAAAAACAAAAAAGAAAGTTAAATTTATGCGTATTGATAATGTCTTCATCACAAATTCGCGAACCAGATGTCATAAGGGATTCGTACACAGCAGAAAGTCATAAGATTTCTATTCGCTGTCTATTGTCTTAAATATTACTATCAAAAACGATACCAAAATAAAGCGTACGTAGCCGATGCTATACTACAATACCGTATAAGTAATTTTGTATTTACTAAATTACTTCAAAAATAAACAAAATTGTAGTGCTTGACTAATTTAATAAAAAGGAATAATATCCTAAATTTAATAATGGCACAAGTTTTGTTGATCTTAAATGTGGACGCCTGTGTTTCCTAATTGCGCAGATTTTCATGAGAATTAATAAAATTGTCTAACCTTTGTAACATTAAAAAGTGCCAGATAGTAATCATTTATCTTATCACAGGATACCCAAGATCTTATCGAGGTAAAATTGGAAGTTACCTACAGTGTCTTATTGATACTTGTATTCCAAGAATCCAGAAAACTATATTATTAATTTTATACAAGGCCCTAGGAGGCCACTTATGAGATTTGCCTCTGATTCGAGAATTGCTACTAGACAACTAATTTTTGTCACGACGTATATCTCAGTACCGGTTTATGGAAGATCCTTAATATCAGTTATTGTGTGTGAGTTATTTTAAATTCAGTTACTATGGAATAATTAGAAAAATATCCCACTACAAGGCTCGCGCGAATACATAACTATTATGAGTTTTTAAATAGCATGACTTTTTTCGCGTTACGAGCCACACAACACTTATTTTCTAAAACGCGATAGGTAGCTTTGTTAAAATATTTCAAAAACAGTCGCATGGAACATGTATTCTGCGCAAACCTTCAAAGAACATTCTTTAACAAAATTATCTAGCTAAACTAAGTATACAAATCTAATCTAAGTTTATAAATAGTAAATTGAAAACTAAATTAATTAAAAACTGTCGATTTAAAAACGTTAGCAACAGTGTTCTCTTCAAAGCGTGTAGATTAATGCTAATTTACATGTATATTGACCGAAAACATAGTTTACTTTACAAAGACATAGGTATTATCTTACAACTATTTATATTAAATATTCTCAAGTAACAATTTAACAGGCGTTATTGCGTTTCTCACTTAGTTATTTGAAAGGAATCTAGAAACTATCGTATCATTAACACTGTCTACACATATAAAGTTTTAGATTCTGGCGTTTAAAATAAATTGAAATGAAATACAAAAATACATTATAAAAACTTTGAACGGCAGAGGAAACGAGGAAACAATTTTGATTCAAAGCAATTGTAATCTCATAAACAAAGGAAAAGGTTTCTTATTCAAGTGTCATTAATTAATTTATATTTTTAGTGTCTTATATTGCAAAAACGTTCTTTTTAAAATCCGTTTACAATTACAACAACAGCACTATCTGAACGAACTGCACCGACTCGTAGAGATTCTTATTATTACTAACATTATAGTAAGCCTAGCCGAATCTATCTATTGCTGTGTTTCAGCTTTCTACTAATGTTTTAATACACCCACCACATACCCTACGAATTCTAAATACATACTGCAATCTATTTCGATTTAAACTTCAAAAATATTTGTACATACATAATAATATTACATTTATGGCAGTTTACTCACATATTTGTAATTATTATTCATTATAATTTAGACAACATTGGTGTAAAATGGAACATGTATATAACAAGCGCGTTTATTAAGGTAAGTACATACAAGGCTGCAGATTATATTCACAACGTATGTATTTTAAGCATGACATCAAAACTATATATATTTACTTTTTTGGTCGGCGCGCTGCTACCAAGTTTACTAACAAAATAAAGGCTCGTCAATAAATAACCCTTGTATATTTCGATAATGAGAACTATTGCATCGAATATTTCTTATGGATCAAATCATGCGTGTAAAACCTGTTCATAATATTATTGCCGTGTTTATTGTAACTTAATCCATTTCGCTTCTATCGTTGATTCGCCAGTTGTAAGAATACTTAGAAACAATACAGTGTAAGGGTAATCTGGCACATTGCTACTTTTTCTATGTACTCCCACAGTTATTTGTTAGAAATAAAACGTCATTCGTTAGATTACAGTGGTGCGCAAGGTACCAATGTTTGCCTTACTTTAGTGTAGTATATTGAGCCAAACTTAAGCTTGAGACAAATAAATTATATGTAGTTGCTACAAAATAACAGTCCCTAACCTAAAACTTTAAGACTGAGATTCTACATTAATACAGATAAGAGTTCAGAAATCAAATGCGTAGATACTGCAGACGTTAAACAAGGTAATACAACAGCAAGCACGTTATTGCTTCCATGTCTCTTAAAGTCTAATTAATAAATCCCTAATACAGATCCCTACTTTGTACAAAAGTTTGTGTTAAATAATAGCGAGAATCATTGACTTTAATTATAATAATTTATAGTTTATTAAAAAAATTAAAAAATAAAGTTACAGTGTTGTAATGATAAAAATAACTGGCCATTACATTTGAAAAAAGAAAATAAAAGTTAAAAAATGATATTCTATTTTAGATCGTACATTTCTGAATGAGATTCAATGAACCGTGGCGTGATAATTCTCCCAGAGTCAACGACGGGCGTGAGGAGTTCCTCGGATGGCACTTGGATACGGATCCTATTGTCTGACGGTAGGTTGGTGGAACCGTTGCTGGCGTAGAATCCGAGGGAGACAGGTTTGTGGTGTTCCTCGTTGTTGTAGGGTTTGTACTTGGAGGGGCTGATAGGGTGGAGGTGCGGGCTGCCGGCGAGCGGGTTGTACGTCACGTGGATGCGCACCACGTCGTCCGACATGGGCGATACGGAGGGCGGGTGCGGCGTGGCACGCGGCGTCGAGTGCGCCGTCGACGGCGCTCTCTGTATACTCAACCCGCATATCCCCGAACTGAAATCAACAAAACACACCTATTAAACGTGACTAATCAATTGGTATTGTATCGATTAAGGAAATTGATGCATTTCTACAGAGGAAAACAGTTTACAAGGTAAAATAACTACATTATTACACTGTGTTTGTGCAAACTAAGTGAAAATTAGCATAGCCCGCATTTAGAGTATTAGCTATCAAGATTATTAAAATTCAATTATATGCTAGATTCCGTCAAAATGTATTCATAGTATAATATCTGGATCATTTTTCTAAAATTAACATGAGTAGCGCTAGCGTAGCTGAAAACCAGGCTTAAGCAGAATCGGTAGAGTAATGATCTCGGTACATACAAGTTATGCCTTGCTTCAACATTAGTTGAGAGAATGACAGGAAGCCGCCGATGTCCGGGGGTGCTACTTACAAACCAAATAAAGTATAGTTTTTTGACTTTTCTTGGTCAGTATTTGTCATGAACTACTTGGTAACATAGCACGTCTCCATTTAAAATTCTCATTTCAATTGGTTGGTTTTTGTTACCCTATTCTATTGGAGAATTTGGAGAGAATTATCCTTATTGATATTATTGGACTGCAAGCTTTACAAATTTACACAAGTAAAGATTTGGCAGTTTAATTGCGAAGGACTTGACGCAATAAGTACTGGTAAATCATTTGTGGCCCAGCCAACCACGTATTGATTGGGTGACCTTACGAAAAAGTTGAACACTTTAGACTTTGTCACATTAAACTCGTTTCTCAATTCACCTTCTACGTCATTTAATATGACAAGGTTCTAATATGAAAGGTTTGCATATATATAAAAACGTCGAAATAAGAAGGTCGTACAGTTCGCAAAATGAACTAAACAACTATGAAATTTAAACTCAATCCCTATTAAATTAATTAAATATCACGTCATTTTGAGAAAAGTTGCGTTGACAAAGTTGTTTCACATTGAACAGTGTTTGTTCATTCTGGAACACCTCTTGGAATTTATATAAAGTCTACTTTGATTGGCTAATCAGCGCCAAAATGATGGCGCATACAGACTGTTTGTACCTAACATTTTGGCGCTGACTATACGTTAAATATTTTATTGTTGCAACTAGTTTGGGATTAATCGACGATGACCAGTCGAGATACAGGGAGACATAAGAATGTCTCAAAATACATTCAGTGGCAGAAAATGCGACCCAAGTGCTTATCGCAAATTTGTAAACAAACTAAGTGTTAATAATGAGATATTTTGACGAGGGTAGCTTTCAAGTGACCTGTTTAGATTCATTTTACACACACACACACACAATATCACGTCTGAAATCCCCGTAGGGTTAGGCAGAGGTGTACATAATAGCACATTTCGCCAGTTATGTTTAAGACCCATGTAATAGGGGGAAGCCTATTGCCATCAACCGGGCACAAATCTCAGACTCCTAGACTCTCTTAAATGAGTAGTCTGAGATTAATTAACTTAAAAAAAATACTTTCTATAAAATGTTTGCGAGAATTGTTTTGAATACATATAATGTAAGTTAAAATTATTTTTTTAATCGTGGGTAAAAATGTTTTAATGATTTTTGCTCACGCGGAGTCACGCGGTCTTATTAACCGATCAAGGACGAACCCTACATGAGGTTGCTGCATTTCTTAATGTACCGCGTACCACCCTCAAAGGTATCGTGAGACTGGACTTTATACACGGCTACCAGGTAGTGCTAGAGTAAGGTTTTCCTCCACCACTGATGACCAATTTGTTATTCTACATTATTAAGAAACCGCTTCCTAACCGCAGTTAGGATCTGGTGACGGCTTAAAGCTGCACGTGGTGTCGATGTCAGTGAACGGACCATAAGGTGAAGGATGGAGGAACATGATTTACATGGACAGAGACCAGCGCGAAGCCCCGAGCTTGAGAGACATCACCGCGTTGCACGATTGAGATTTACCCGTGAATTGGATTATCGACCAATGGAGCAAGGTTTTGTTAACCGATGATTGCAGAGTAGCCTTAAGAGCACCAGATGTTCGTGACAGAGTGTATAGGCGCCGTGGAGAACGTTTTTCCCATCAGGACACAGAAGACGGTCAGTTACCAAAGCGGGTCTGTCATGGTTTGGGGAGGTATGTGCACGTAAGGAGCTTGTCATCGAAGATCAACGCCTGACAGCAACCAGGTACTCCACGACCACTTCTCAACCTTATGACTTAGAGCATAAGGGTGAAAAGTGGCAGACCGTCATTGAACTCGGCAGTACATTGAAGACATCCTCAAAGAACATGTTGTGCCTTTTGTGGGCTTTGTTAGTCGAGAAGATTATCTGCTCATGCATGATAATGCAAGAGCTGACACTGCTGTCGTTGAGTCTTACTTAGCTGATGTTGGTATTTAAAAAGTGCCTTAGCCTGCTCGCAGACCAGACATGAACCCTATAGAATAAATGGACTATGGAACATGTCTGGGACATGCTTAAAAATTATTTCATCTCTTTTTACTTTGGGTCACTTTTTCTGCCGCTGAGTGTATGTCATGCATCATCGATCGACCATACTTGCAATCTAAGGCCACTTTTTCACACACGTTTAGGGGCCGTTAATAAATCACGTGAGGCTCGAAAGGGGGAGGGATTCGGAAAAATCACGAAATATCACTAGGGGGACTGAACTGAAAAGCGGTGCGTGCCCTTGACATTTTTATCACGGTGCTTAATTTACAGAATTAAATTAGATTATACCTGGTAACCTGTATTTAAAGATAATATTCTGATTTTTTTAAAGATACTTTGCACCAAAAAATATGTGATTTTGGGTAGGGGTAGTCTAAAACCTCACCACGTATCACCATGGGGGAGCGGGGTCTTAAAAAGTTGCTAAAAAACATCACGTGATTCATGGACGACCATTTGGCGGTATCTCTCATCAAGCTTTCTGCTCTTATTTGTAAGGTAAGAACTACAGGTGTGAAAAAGAGGCCTTATATATATTGGAGCATTATTTGTGTGATGAGTGCAATCTACATCTACAAAAGATCTCACCCATCTGACCCAGTGGCGTCGTCGCTGACGTTCGAGTGCGTGTCGAGCGAGTTGTCCATGGCATGCGAGCGCCCGCTCGAGAACACGCTCAAGTCGGCCGTGCTCGTCACGCTCGTGTCGGCGAGCGAGCGCCGCGACCCCAACGCGGACACCGAGTCGTCGCACCGGATGCCCCCCGCTACCCCGCTGTGCTCTAAACAAACACATGACGATTGTACAAAAATAATAAACTAAAGGCCATCCGCTGCGTTAGGCAGCCTTCATCAGACTTCTTCTTCTAAGAAACAGATCCGCACGCGGACTGTCCGCCGAGGACGTTTACCTTCAGCAGCGGATGGTCTTACGCATAATTTTTATTCAATACAGTCATAAACCGCGAAAAATACACAATGCTTGGTTTTTCACTTCCTTAAAACGTGACTATTACAGTCACGTTTTAAGTAGCTATTACTGCCCAATATGACGATATGACACGCTTTTACTAACTTTCCGGGTAATTAGCTAATTCGGTAATAATAATATGACTGCATAAAAATGAGGTAATTCTTTCATAGCCACTAGCTTTATACGCATAGCGAACAACACACAAAGCAAAACTTTCATGCAAAATATAAATAAATTAGTTCTTACCTTATTGGGCACACAACGTCAAGCAAAATCAATGAAATATGTAATGTAACACAAAATCACATGCAATATTTCGAGCTTTTAAATCAAATCTCTGCTCGTAGTTCTATCAATGAAATCAGAAATACGTTATGAATCTCCGTTATTTATTCAGTACATACAGTATATTTACATTAAAATGAAGGAAGAATTGAGGAATTAACGTCTTCGTCTTCTCGTTATCTGAGTTTTCTTATTTACAAGGTAGCTGTAGTTACGAGGTTCGCTTCGTTGCCTGTTAAACGTGGACTGGACTGGGGAATCTAGGTGAATGTCCACGGCCGCATGGGACGTACGGAGTGGGACGCCAAATTGAGAAATAGGATCTGAAGAAAAACGTTTAATGGTGTTATCATTGTATTAACAAAGCCTCGGATTTGAACTGTTAATGAAGGCTTAGTAGGTATGTTGCCAAATTATCCATCTTGTCAATTTGCAGTCCAAGAAATAACAATTACCCAGATACATTTTTACCTTAAGGGTCGAAGACCTAGGGTCAAAAGCTAATTAAAAATGTTTGGTAGCGTGTACATTTATGCAGTAGCTCAACTTTGAAAATGTATGACTATGCTGTCCCCTTTGAGGACGAAAGCATTAAGACATCGAGCGTACCACAATATACAAAAGTATCCATAATCTTGGTTTTAATTACTAAACTGTGAGATAATAATAACAGCAAAGTTTAAATTGAAAACCAAAAGTAGGTAATAATAGCGTGAAAGACAATAAAATGAAGTATCAGTATCATATTTCGGTGTTTTTTTTTTTGTTTGGTGTCATTTATCTACTGTAATAGCTAATAACGTACCGAGAACAAAATCATTCGAAATGTGATAATTTGAAAAACAACTAAAAGCGACACTGATAAGATATACAATGTGTGCTGTGTCTACGTAATGCACAGTATGCGATGTCTAAATATACGACTATAACGTACCATTCATTACAGATTTTTATGTGTTTTGATTGTTTTATTTTATTTTTTGACGTTCCTCATACTACCACGGGCGGCAAAACTAAAAATAAAACGATATAGTTATGTTTTCTCGCGTTATTCAATATGTTGCCCATTAAATGTAATCGACATATATTATGATTAAACTCCAATCAGGCTAACACATCGCCCTCGAGGAAAGTTAACCCGAAAACATCGACGTCATATTCGTAAAAATTAATACATAGTAAGTTTGGTTCGCTCAATGAATAAAAAGCACAAACAAACAATGAGCACAATCCAATCGTTAAACTAAAATACTCAGTAGGTTTGAATCAATTTATTAATTAATTTAACGTTTTTTTCCCATGGGTTAAATTCAGGTCATATTGTGGAGGTTTCTGGATCTTAACTTAGAACTAAAGATAATTAAATAAGTTTTACTACTGTACCCAATAATCATTTGAAAAAATCGGATGATAGGGGTGGGTTTATGCAAGAACTTAAGTTGAGGGGTGAAACGGAATCATTGATAAACACTATTGAGCAGAGATTCATTTGAAGCAGACTGTAACCGAGGTAGAAGTTTTGAAAATACGTCATGTAAGGCACATCAAAATGTTGCATGAAGTGCGGTTTGGGCGGCAACGCAAGCCCGACGATTTGGTGTTATTGTAAAATTAATGTTAAAAGTTTGTAAGTAAAGAGAATATATAGTGGGCGTAGCGTTATTTTATGAGAAGTAGCACAGACAATGCAGGAAGCCGGGGATCGTTCTTAAGATCTGAGGAGTTAGTAGCCTAATCACATATAAGTATTTTATTACAACATTAACTGCATAAAAATTAAAATGAAGGGACTCGGTCCAAAGATTTGTAACTCAAGCTCCTCAAATCTTAAGAAATGCCATGTTAAATGTATGTCGTTTTAATCGTGTTAATCATGACATAAACCCACCTCCATACCACCAATTAACATGCTAGTGCAGAGTTCCAATTACACACTATGTCTAAATCTAAAACAAAACATGATTAATGGCTAAAATGCCATTATTTTGGATATTCGTGTAAGTGAATTACATAAAAACCTGCAAGCCAGTGCAGTGTCAAACTCGTCTGTAGTAGACGCTATGTATACAGAGATCTAGGGATCAATATCATAATGCGGCGCTTAAATATAAAATAATCGAGTTAAGTTTTTTTATGAATTTATACCATAGACATTGTACAGTAAACTAGGGACGAGTTCTACACTCACAACAGCAATGGATGCAACAAGGTGTGTCCACATCCGTGCACTCTCATTTTCATCTATTAGCTTTAACTTCCCATGCATTTTGTGTAACTAATTGTTAGATGAAACATAACATAACGCACGCATGTAATCCCCGGCGGGTCAAGCCGTGGTGTACCTAGAATACCCCCAAATTTCGCCAATTATGAATGTGAGTAGAAACTTCAGTTTTAATTAGCTATCTCGGCAAAGAGCAACTTTATGTGTGAGTTGTGTGCTAAGACTACATTGGATACACCTATCGCATCAGAAGAAAGCGCAAAATGAAAGGGCACGTATGTAGGGATATGTACTTATAAGGATACATACGACAGGGCAAAATACTAGGTACTATCTATAGTTGCTGCCAGTTAATATCGCAATAGCGGTCATTGAACTAGATACATTTATTGACTCTCTTCTTTTAAAAAACGTATACAAACCCGTTAATAGCCCCTGAATTGACATTGATTGTGATCCTGAACATTAACAGAAGAAACGATAAGTACACGGTTTATGGTTTCAGTTCGTGTAAAAAGATATCAGGGAAAGGGCGATGACCGCTATTGCGATCTTAATTGGCAGCAACTATAACAACATTTGAAAACATTCCGTATCTAGCATAAAAATCTTTTGTCAATAGAAGATTTATAATAATGAAATCAAACATGGCAATATTTATGGAAAATGTTTAACTAAAAGCAATTGGTTACAAAAATAGTACTACGGGATGAAATCTAGAATAAATTATCATGCTTTTTTTCATATATATAGGGCGACGTAACTACTTGATTGTAAAATTTGATTCTTAACTTATGTTTTGGTTCATGTCTTGCATCAACTGTCTAGTAAATAAAATAATATCGATATAATTGAAATAATTATAAAACTAAATACTGGAGAAAACATGAAGTACCAACAACGTTAACACGTACACGACTACATATCACATTCTATCTAAAAAGGGCGATGGACAAGATAACAATCTCAAGGCAAATATGAATAACTAATTGGATGCACAATTCAAATGTCAGATGAAATGACTACCTTACACGGAGGCCAATAAGGACAGGCTAATCTGCGACAATATGCATGTACAAGTGTACATACAAAACGTACAAGAAAAGCGAAGCGCAAGCCAGTTCTGGCCATGCACGGTTTTTATCCGACAGCAAAATCAGGATTGTGTTTTTGGTCTTATAAGGCGAAAGGCAAGGTAACATATTTTTTTTTTTGTGACCTATCATTTGAATGAACTTTTTAACAATTTAAAATATAATATTGCCCATTGCCCTCTGAACTCATCCTGCTTTCAAAAATAGCTATCTAAACTTGTATTCGATAAAATAAATTAAACTATATCTAAAATAAAAATACGGGCTAACAAAGTAAGAGAATCGCCACATACATCTTAATTTCAGTGAGTACTAATTTTACTGGACATTTGTCCTTTAGAATAAACCAAGTTTATTATGATGTTGTTTGATTTCTAATTTTCTATAATATAATAATTTAGGTCGTTTAAAACCAGACATTTATTTAAAACAAATAAGGTGGCACAGTTACTAAAATTATTGTAAATATTTGTTTTTATCAGACTACCTATAATATAAGTACTTAACTTCTGTGTGGAGTAGGTGTGGTTGTTATCTTTGTTTGATGGTTTAGTAACCACTCACATATTTGTCAGTCTTCATCAACTAACTTGCATAATTATTCATGAAAAGGGCATATTTTAATTAATTTGTACTTATTAGGTCAAAATACTACATCATGATTTACCGAGAAAACCTAAGAGTAGTAAGTACAACCTAAAGCTATGACAAACATTCATTACCAACTTTAAAAGCATTGGGTCGCTACCAGTCAAAGACAACATACTGGACAACTACTAAAGGGCACACCAGTGAAATGGTTTCAAACTGAACACATTAACTAAACTCTGGTTTGTGACATAGGTATTTGAGTCAGTCTCACTTGTAATGCAACCGCAGTCTATAACCTACTGAACTGCACGGGCAAGATACATTATTGCTACAATTAGACATCATTGTTATACCCTGGCCAGTCATGGACTATGACTGTTCACGATTGTGCAAAAATCAGTCAAGAACATGCATCAATGATTACCATTAAAACAATGAGAATATCATGCAAATGTGATTTATGTGAGCTATCCAAAGGTATGTCGAAAAAAAATACAGCTACAGAAAAGTAGCTCGAAACAATCTGGACGATAACCTGAATGGCAGAAGCGAATGAACTAACGAATATAATTAAACTTGCCCAAATACTATTATACACTTGCTGATTTCACATTGGCGCAGGAGTTTAGGTACAATTCGTGATTAAATTCAACGCTATGTTATCAGATAAAACGTAAAGCTCTCAAGTATTCAGGATTGTGCTTCAATAAAGTGTGCCAATGTAAATGAGCAAGGCTTATAAATGCGTGAAGTGGTCGGAACCAAGGCTCTCGTCGGAGGTAGTACGCGAAGTGGATAGAGATGCTTCCAAATTACCTGACACTGTGTCACTCTGTGAGACCCGAAGCTCCTGCAATTCCATTGCGGCCTTCTCACGTCTGAAACAATACAAGTGCTGTTGAAGAACAAGAACAACGAAATAAGTGTAAAATAAATTTCTGATTTCTGTGTGCTATGGTTTGTGAAACTGTAGTTCTTACTAAATAGTTCATCTTTGATTTTCTACTAAACATAGAACGCCTGTTCAAAACTTGTACGCCATTAATTGTGCTATTTTGAGTTTAGATGCTGACTGAAAACCTGTAAGGCTTTCGCACTTAATTAATTATTGCACTATTCAATAGTACTTTGGAACCTTACCTCAATATCACAGTAGCTCTAGCCTGTTTTTCAGTCTCAGTAAATTTTTCTGCCCGCTGTCCAATCTTCGATTTTTTGTCAGGCTCCACAAACATACCAAGCTGTCGTTTTGGAAGCTCGTTGGGCGGCGGTGGGCCGGGGTAGTCAAGTTTGGCTCGTTTCAATTCTTCCATTGATCGTTCCAAGTGATAAATTACTATGTCGTCCTCAAACCCGAAATCTTTATGTAGCTTAACCTAAAAATTTAATATCTTATTCACTTACAACATACAATCTTGTATTAATATCCGGCATGGATATTAATACAAGATTGTAAATGCTACTTTAATTATTACACAGAAAATCAGCAGACCTGAATATAATTTACTATAAGATCCATATCATTTAACTTCATGATTGCTTTCTTGTGCAGCTTGAGTATTGTGTAAGCCATTGCAGTGACGACTCTCTCTCCATCTAACAGATATATATCCCAGACCCTGAGGCATAAGCTAAATGGCACCCTTTCCACGAAACAAACAAAGAACCACTTGAGGGAATAGAGAATGGCGTCTAAACCGAACTTGTCAAAATGGTGTTTCAATTTTGGCATAAATTTTGTGAGTATTTTGTCATGGTGCCCTAGGAACCTCGTTAACTTCGGAAATCCTTCTATGTATAAACCATGCATGGCATACTTCTTATCCGACAGTAGTACAACCAAGGCCCAGAAGGCATCTTCTTCATCCATATACATGAGCAGTACTCCGGCCAGGCCAGACATACCTTGACAGTAACCTACTTCAGAGTTATACATGCTATAAGCACAAAGGACATTGAATAATGAGCATTGTTTTTCTGAATATCGTTCTCTATAAAACTGATGTTCTCGAAACTGTCTGTTCACATCTGAATCTATTTGCCTTACATCAGTGGACCACAGTTTTGCTAGTTTCAACATTTCTTGAAATTTTCCTGGATTAGCAGATTTAATTCTGTTGACATCCATCAACTTGCACCAAACTTTTATTCGAAGTGAATTTGGAATGCCTTTGTATATTCGCCTATGGAGTTTCTCTTTGGTAGTTGGTGAGTCCCAATTACTAAGCATTTTGACCCACTTTTTTTCCCTCTCCACTTCAATGTTGACTTTTTGGGGCCCTGTTTTCTGCGGCAAGCGCTCATCATGTATGAATCCATATCTGGAAATATGACAATCTTTATACATAAAAGGAAAATTATGACATGTTTTATTTTATATTATGTGTAAATAAATAGCTTCTGATAACGATACTTTAGCCAAAAGCACAAAAAATAAAACTTTGCCATGCAGCTTATCACCTAAATAAGCAGGGCTGGAGTTGCTGAGCAATATAAATAATTTTGCAATTGTTAATATTGGTATTGCTAAGTTTTCAGTCCTAAAACTGGGCCAGCTAATATGTGTGATGAAGCAGGTGGGAATTAATATTATAACAATAATAACTTTAAGGTATTGTTAGGTGCCTCTCTGAAGAGCCCCGACCACCGGTAGCTCGGACCCTGTTCCCAGTGCTGGTAGGCTACTATTTTTAAACGATTTTAGTTTGTTTTAAGAAATGAAATAAAATGAATAAATGAGATAAAATTAACATTATAGTTCATCAGATTTGGCTAGCAAATTGTTTATTTTGATCTTATCAACATGTCAATTATTAACACACTGGAGAATGATTTTTCCAGAGAGTGGCAAACATTTATTTTGTTAGTGTGTCTAAATCATATTACTTCATACAATTTTTTCTTTTTTTACTTTATATTATTTTCAGCTCAGCCTTTTTCTCAACTATTATTGTATATCTTTGTTTCATAAATTTCAATTTTACCAACATGTTATGTTTAAGTATGAACATGACATCACTCTCAACCTAAATTTTTAGAGTTTCAGTGTGTTTTAGTTTGTTTAGGCATAAATGACTAACTACAATAAGTACTTTCGTTTGACACCCTGCTTTAAATAAGGCTATGCAAAATAACAATTAAATACTTATTGCAACTAGCAAAGACCATCATTAAGCAGTGCAACAGCATTAGCTAGCACAGCCTTATACTTATAATAATACCAGGGTGTATAGAGTAATTTTAAGAAAGCGAGGGATTGCTACCAACATCAGTTTTGTATCAGTTGATTTAACCTCTAAACTCAGCGTGTATACAGTGCATGCATAGCAATCAGTTCAGACAGAACGGAAAAATCCCCATGCACTTACTAGCTGGATTGAAAATAGAATGGTCCTATTTTCAATGCAGCCAGTAATTTGCTCATGCATTTCTCTTTTATGTAAACCGACCTTTACAGCGTATCTGTAGCTAGAAAGGATTACCAACATAAATGCATAGAAAAAATTCAACAGGACGATTATGCATGGATTTGAAGATGTTTAGATATACTAGAATTGGAGCCATACACAGAAATATGTATGTATCCCAAGTCTAGAGTTTATTAAATTAAATACCAAACCAAAGCAGGAAGTTCATATACTGTGTATTTGGTGTCAAATATTTTAGGTAGACAAAGTACTCCAAAGCCTAGTTTATTCATTTGTAATGCTATGGAAAAGATCATATATCACAAAACTGACTCAACAAGCAGTCTTTATTATTACTTGTCAAATATAATCCAACTTTAGATCATTGTTACTGAGTATAAAATCAGTTATTTTTTATTTATTTATTTCAAGAGGGATATAAGAGTGTAAAATCAGTTACAAAGCGAATTAATCCATAAATGATCCTAAACTACTATTACAAATGTTAGTTTGTATCTTCGTTGCTCTATCACCAAGTTAAAAGTTTAAATGAAATCAGGTACACGCACAGACTGTGACCCAGATTAATTTAGGATACTAAATATGGGTCCTTGTGGCAGTTTCGCTAGGAGGATGTGTGACAAGTGAAATAATGAGCACCAGCAAGTATAAACTAAATTGTATAATACCAAAATTATGAGAATACAATAGCAAATACATACTTTGTATACTCAAATCGCAAGTTACAGTTATTTTATTAATTAACCCGTTGTGTGCCACAGCAGGGCAAAGGCCCCCATCTGACTTTCCATGCTTTTCTTTCTATAGCTATTTGGCCTACTCATTTAGGTACAGTTACCACAAGCATGTTACTCGAGAGCAAATCTTGTTCAAATATCCATCAATTTAAAGCACAAATATAAAAATGATTACTAATTGAGTTTCAGTTGTATCTACTTATAAAACATGTTAACTGTTTACGCAAAGTAAGGCCAATAAAACATGCACAAGTATCTAATATTGTGTTGTAAAATAAAGTAGAACATTAATATAATATAAGTAATAACAGAATCTTCTTGTAATGAAGTGAATTTCAATGATCTGATAGAATGTTTATCTCAATCAATCATTCATCATTAATACTAAACTCGAAACTCATATAATGCACACAAAGAAAATGTTAAAAATATAGCTTTATTGAAAAAAAAATTTAGGTAGAGTTCCATTTTGATATTCACATACAATACTGCTAACAAGGAAAGGCCAAATAATAATTGAATAAGTGTACATTAAATCATCAAACAATATGCAAATTCGCAACACATAAAATGTCATACCGATCTGTTTTGTGGTACTCCTCGAACTCCGGGTCTTCCCAAGGGTCTATTTGTCCGACGAGGTTCTCTCGGCCCCTTTCGTATCGCTGGAAGATGCGCTCCCGCTCCTCGGAAGCCCGTGCCAACAGTGCCTCCTCATTCATAACACAGCCTGCTCGTACCACATACCGAAACACCTACACGACGTCAGATCTTTTCACCGACCTACAAAATACTTCGCTTACTTATGACTATAACTAACCCGTCTACAGGGCAGCCCTCAAATCATAAACTACTATTAAAATCATCACGCCCTTTTCAATTGAAAATTCTTAGACGCTAGATTATTATTTGACGTGCTCACTGCTGTCATGTCATAATTGCTACCAAAGACCAAGTTATCGGTTGGAGAGCTAACACAACACAATTCACAAGGAGAAAACAGTTTTACATAAATTTTAACAACGAAATAAATCCAACAGAAAGTATATAACAACAGGCTTTCGTAAATAAAAGGTATTTAATATTCAAATAAGAGAAATACGCCCTCTTTTTCAATTAGAACAGGAAAATTACGAAAACAAAACTATTAACAGAGATTCCTACTCGTCGCTACTCGCCTCGCGTATAGTTTTTACTCTAAATTTGTCTTGTCTACAATATATTGAACGAACGAATGAACGAAGGTTTGACGCAAAAACTAAACGTAACTACTTGTTTGACTCTCAACGTTTATGAGGTTTATTCGACACAGTGCTTATAAGCCTCGCAGGGAAACCAAAAATATGAGAAAGTTACAAAAAAATTAATTATAAAACTTTCAAAAAGCCTCATCAACTACATTTATTGATTACATCACAATCAACATTTCTATCGTAAAGCTGTTAAAGCATGATTCAGACCAGATGGCGGAGGCTAGTAAAATCACGAATACAACCCTCTAAGCTCATTTAACCCCATTCAATAACTATTTATGAAAAAGTCATTCAATGGGGTTAAATGGACTTAGATGGTTGAATTGATGAATTTAATGATTATAATTCTGTAACTTCGTGACCTAAGTACGTGTTTCTTGCGCGACTCATTTTTCATCAACGTCAATCTGACGCTGACCTGCAAATTAGACTGCCTTATGTAATAACGAATTAAATAAACTTGAGAGGGTTGTTTTGACGATTTTAATTATTATACCTCTTTAAAACCATATTTGTCAAGGTCTCTAATTATATTTTAAATATTCATAGTACATAATACCCACGGCAATTCGACGAATGCCGTCATCTCTTTTGCGTAGGCCACATAAATTGACGCCGTACAGGATGTCGATGACGTCCTCGTTCACCTTCCCGGAGAGCATAAGATTAATAGAGCCGTAAGTTCCTTCAAGGGCAACTCTACAGCCTCCCCGGAGCCTGAACAGATTAGGTCCTTTAAGTGTTGAGGACATAGGCCGTCAAGGCAGTTGGTGGAGACGCTCCGGAAGGAGTAAACGGGTGGCTTTAACCATGTTATAATAATAGTATATTATTATACCACGGCTTTGACCACCTCGCAACCTGTAATGCTGAGGGAGTGAATGTCCGAATCAAGAAGGGTCAGGCAAAGAAAGGCCATCGCATGGGGCAGGCTATTTACGGTTTTACTTTTCCTTTTGGATTTTTGCGATATTCAAATATGTTTTTATTTAAATACTAATGAACGTTTTAATGTGCTGTGATGTCTGACAGGGGAGAATGGAAGAAGAAAACATGTTGCGCCGACCCCAAATAGAATTAGACAAGGGCAGGAAGATGATAATGATGACTAATATGTATTAATATTCTAATAGTTGTTTTTTACGTTGTGTGTGGCAGCCCCGGATCTTGAATTAGTTCGAGCCGGGGCAAGAACTGAAAAATGCCGCCCCCGCTTGACAATATTTTTACCTTTATCATCATCATTTCAGCCATAATACGCTCACTGATGGACATAGGCCTCCTTCAAAGAACGCCACAACGACCGGTCAAGCGCTGCTCTTTCTCTGTTAAGTCTATATTTTTAAAATACATGGACGTGTAAGACCCCTAAGTCTTTCGGGGGAGTCAAAAACGAAATTATTTTAACCATCTCTGGATTTAAATAAACCAAACAACCAAGGGCACCTAAGGCTTATTTCCGGGAGGTGCATCTTTAGCTTTCAGAAATTGTGTCAGTTTATAAAGATATACTGAAAAGAATGTAGAATGTCTGAGCGAGCAAAGAAGCTCGAAAATTTTAGCACTATATCGGATAGGTAAGATTTTATTTTGACCATTCATACAGGAGTTGTGTAGGTACTCAGAAGCAAGAGCGAGCGAAGCAAGCTCGAAATTTTTTGTATCCTTCCTCGGATAAATTAAGTTCTTATTATTCATTCATACAGGAAGTAGGAGGAACTCTGTCAACTTGTGGAGAATTCAAACGTACAGGATATATTAGAGAGTAAAGCGAGCTGCAAATGTTTGGCACCACTTCTTTTTTTAATTTGTACAGAAATGAGAATAGGATCACTCTGTCAACTTTTGCAGAATTGAAAAAGTAAATGATGTATTGGCGAGCGAAGCGAGCGAGAAAATTTTTGCATTCCGTCGGATAGGTTGATTTCTTAATAATTGTCGGAGATTTCGGGGGGTTGCACCCATCAACCCCCTCCCTGCCTACGGCTTTGCCCCTGAGATAGTAAGATTTTTCAAGTTTTAAGATGAAGAGGACGCAAGAGTGAGCGAAGCGAGCCGTACCTCTATTTATTTTGTTTAAGTCAATGAGTTCAGAAACATGATCACGGTCGACCTAGGCCCAACCCAGGCCGGGTGGTCATGACCGGATCCGCTATTGGTACTAATAGAATGCAGGAGCGAGAGAAGAGAGCTCAAAATTGAAGCAGCCCGCCTCCGCCCCGTGTATTAGGTTCTATTTGTTCATTCATGCAGAGATGATAATAAAAGTAACTCAGATACATAAGCGAGCGAAGCGAACTCGAAAATTTTAGTTTTCTGCCCCGAAAAAGGCTAGTTTCTCTTGTTGAACGATTAAGCAGGAAATCAGGTAATAATTTATATCCGAAAAAAGGTATTTTAAGAAGGTTTATCGATTTGGCGTGTATGATTTTGGGGGCGGTCATGACCCCTGTGACCCCTCGCCTAGGACCGCGCAGGTATTGGACATATATTTTAATTAGGATAGGACAAGATATGGTCTGAGAATAAAACGTGAGATTTAATTTTTGTAAGAATATTTATTTGCATAAAATGTGGTATATACAGGATGTTATAAAAATGTTATAGAGCAGGACTCATTCCGCCATTATAATAGCATTCAAAATCATGTTTTACATAAGATAGTTACATTAAAATGAACAACATAGGTACGTACTTATCCAACATAGAATATATCTATACAAAAATCTCTAATATAATCTATGAATAATTTAAAAATCTAAGCGAACCATCATTAAACAAAACAATAATACTGAAACTCCTGCACCATAAACACATCTAATATTCACTGAAGCCATATTTATTTAACAAAACAATAAAGTATATTAAAGACATACACAAACACACAATAAAAGGACTGTACATTAGATATGAATAAACCATCAAAAGAAATTATATAAAAAAACAACTAAACGAATCAACGTAAAAACAAAAAAAAAATATATAAAATAGGTATTCATATATATAGCTACGCATGTCTTTCGCACGCACGCTAACCGCCGCCCGGCGCCGCCGTCAAATGTGAGTGCGTTTCACTTGCACACTGCACGAGTCACTGCACCGGCCGCCACGCGAAAAATAGCGATCTATGCCTACGCGCCCCGCGGAGAGTAATTAATTGTTTATTTTATTATTTTACTATACTGCCCGTTAGTAATCGCAAAGTTGCGATAATGCTAATGAGTAGTGTATTCTTTATCAAAATTGAATTTGCCGCCCGGGGCACGGGCCCCGGCTTGCCCCCCCCCCCTAGATCCGGGGCTAGTGGCTCATTATAAACCCTAGACATAGACAGCCAACCTTCCTAAATAGCCCTTTAAAGCTAACCATTCGTTGAAACGACGGGTATAAATGAAAAATTGTTTTTTTTTTTAAGCTTACGTATGTTTATGACATAAATAATATTTAATGAATTTAAAAGTGAAAGGGTATTAAAATTAAATCACGTTATTAGTTTTTTATAAATGGTGCTACATAAAAAAACCTGAGATTCTAGAAAAATTTGAGATCAATTTTGTACATTGCTTCGGTTTCGTAGTACAGGCGCTTTTGTTATTTTTCTGTCAATTCGAACGAATAATGCTGTCCATCGTACGCAACACAAATCTATTCTGGACAATCGATTTCGGACACAGATGAATGATTTTGTATTTTATCCTTATTATGTAGACAATTTTAATAAATACATAATCTTAACGTATCGTGAATTTTTAGTTTTCCACGTGATGGTGGATAATTT
Source organism: Noctua janthe (assembly GCA_910589295.1). NCBI lineage: Eukaryota > Metazoa > Arthropoda > Insecta > Lepidoptera > Noctuidae > Noctua > Noctua janthe. Next base: position 15,168,859 of record OU342552.1, read on the forward strand.
AAAAGAAAAATGGATTGATGCGACGGGAAATAAAGATGTTAGCTAGCTAAGGTCCTTAAATAACCAACGTTACAACTCGACAATGTGTTAAGGTCGTCCATATAGAAATCGTTCTTTATGATATTGGAAACAACCTCATCCTGACATTTATCAGCCGGCTCAACCAGAACGCTAGTAGCTAAGAATGGAGCAGAAGCCATCCCATATATTATGTCAACGTATTGAGCTGTAAAATCTTGTTAGGTTTATCGACTTGATCCCTCCACAACACAAGCTGCAGGTGCCGCTTTGATTTATGTAAGGGTACTTGTCGGTACAAGGGCCTTTGCACACCACGTTTTTTTATGCGCTGACGATGCACGTTTATTTAGCGCGTCCTCTGCGCGTACGTTTTAGCAGATTTTACATGTAAAGCGCGTTTGTATCGATTCAAACGCGCGCTTACAGCGCGTTTGTGCCATTGGTGGTGCAAGGAAGGAGGTGATGCGGGGAGAGTCATTCGTAAATGGGTGTACCTAAAATACACGCTGTTTTTTTCTGTTTCATTCTTTGTCGTCGTTTTAAAAGCAGCACGAAGGCTAGCGTGAGCAGAGTTGTCTCGGACGACGCCATCGTAATACTGTGGTTCCAAATGGCGGCGGGTTTCTGCGCGATGTATCGCTAAAAGCGCGCGTTTGTAGCGATGTATCAGCGCTTTTATAGCGATACAAACTCAAGGATGGTGTGCAAAGGTAACAACGTGACTTCAGTCTTTCGTTTGCTGAGCGTCCTGATTGCGTTCTACGCGCGTCGTCAGCGCTTAAAAAAACGTGGTGTGCAAAGGCCCTGAATCGAAACGAATAAGAATCGAGAATAATAACAACCAAACTTAGGTCTTTCAATTTCACTTAAATGTCTTTAACATAACTTCGGGGTTTTTAATTTATTTATTTTCTAGACTCAAGAAACGTTTAATTGCGATAGGAAACGATTTACTAAGTGCCTGCTCCGGCGCCTCCGTCAGCGGCACCATGACCGAAAATCGTCCTTCTGGTGAACGACAAAACTGTTTTTATAAAATGGGACTCGCAATATTCCTCGTCAATTGAATAACTGTTAGAACCTGTAGGTAATTCTTCTACCTCCTAGATTTTTTTTAAAAGAGTCAAGGATATCTTGAAGTTTATTAATTTTTACTAAATAACAATGTACATTATCATGGCTAAAATAAGATTCACCGATAGAGCCAGCAACTATAGCCACCCTAAATGGCTATCCTGTAATTAATGGGCTTATTTACACCTGAGACTATTCTTCTATTAGTAGGTACTTACAATTTCAAAAAAAGTGGTCTGCACTAAGTAAGATATGATCTATTTCGGCAGGTTCATGAAACAGGATCTACCAGTGGTCGGATGGGGCTAGCTAATACTGATTTGATACCACTGGACTGCAGTCTACTGCACCTACTTGAACCCGACTGTTGTAGAACAGTTCGATGAACTATGCTGATCATTGATCCAGTTTGAAAACTAGATAGTAGAGTTTAGAAAGAAATATATCACGGACTCTTTCTAGTGGTCGCAAGCGCGACTGCTGGGCATGAGGTCCGGGGTTGCATTCCCAGGTCGGGCAGTGTTATTGGGTAGTAGGCATGCCGGCCGATGTGTTGAAGAGTAGACTGCAAACAGCTCCTGAAGGAACATCCCCTAATGGCATGAGGGATGTATTCAAACAGCTGATGGAGAGAGAAAGTCCAACTGCCCTCTACATGTGTTGCACCTGTCATGATCAGGGCCTTCCCAGCCAATGCAGCCTGTTTTGTTGGGTTTGAACTAGCTATCAATTTCCTCAACTGGGTGGCCCCTAACCTTTGATAACAATCAACAATGATGTATGATTATAAAGAAAAGTATATTGTATCATAGTTAGTTGTAAGCAAAAGTATTTGAACTTTTAAATTTGACAAACTTTATATTATTTTTATGATAATCACATAAGTTCTCGAGTTTGTGCTAAAAAAAATTTAATTCATGACAGATTGTATATTTATTTATATGCAACTGTGCACAAAGCAAATACCAATAAACCTCATCAATAATACGTATTTGAATATAAAAGTATTAATGGTTGTTATAGGAAAACTGAACATCTGTGCTAATTTTATGTGCAGTGCCTTTCAGACTAAATAAACGAAATTTATTTTAGTTATATAACCAAAATAATATAATGTTTATATAAATATTGTTATCAGATGTCTTTTGATAATTTTATAACTATTGGACATACTTTTTTAATCATTACAAGTATTTGTGTTAAAGTGGTAGGTATTGTAACACGAGATAATAAATTGTTGATCCTCATATGTTATCTAAAGAGATAGACAAATATGATTCTGTGATAGATTTTTCTATCAAAATATTAATTAGGAAGGATAACTAAATCGACAACGGCAGTTCAACACGTAGATTTAGAAATGACGTTATAAGTATATATTTTATAATTGTTGTGATAGTCGTAAGGAAGTAAAACAGCATGTTTCAATAAAACTCTCGCCTAAACTTTATTTCAAATGATTTGTCACTATGGTGGTCTCTTGCCAACTTCAGTCTATTTTTAAGTTTTACTTTGTTTTGGGATTTTTCAACAGGTTTTTGTGTAGCATGTCCAAGGCCCTTCCTGTCTCTCTTCTGTACTGTTTTGATGGGATATAGTTTACCAGACCCATCCGTTCCTAAGCCAGACTGCCTGTTCCATCCACCTTATAACATCAACTGATACTAGTTTCTTTCCTCTGCTTGCACTGATATTCTGTAATGTTGCAGATTAATGCTCTTCTCTGTCAGAAAATGTTCTATTACAAATGTCACATGTACTCTCTTCTTTTGATGATGATTTAAATTTAGGTTTTGCTTGGAGGAATAGGCTATATATTTTAGGCTTTTCAATAAATTTCAGTTAGGCCAGGCGCCGGCCGACAGATTGTATCAAAATGTTGTTAATATCATGAATGAAATAATGTAAAGTAACTGAGTAGGTACCACTTATCTATCGAATAGATAATTAGCATCGATTACGTAAACACAGTGACTTTAACAATTTTGTACAATACTTTTGGAGTTTGATTCTTGGACGCTAAAACAGACAGCCGCTCCCGAACTGATAACATTATAACCTAAAAAAGTGTGTTTTTTCTGTATTTAAAATGTTTAAAGTAAGTTTAATGCTACAAATTACTTTAATCTGTGAAAGCCAATGCCAAATGTGGAAATAGGAATATTAATACGCACATATCATTTTAAAAAACAGTGCATGTCAATCTACCAACTTTGAATGGTTTCCGAAAGAACCTTGAATTCAGAACGGTAAAAGTGATCAACAATAAACATTATGGTCAGAAAATTTGACATTCATGATATAAATTATTGTTCTGTGTATGCGTGTAACATTGCTTTATCTACATTTCTCATTGCGTAGTATAATTTGTGTGTGTAAATGGAAATTGTTTTGTCTATGTGTTTTAATTCTCATTTCGATGGGTGCCTGTTACTAATTGGCTATTAATACCTATGCTAGGGTCTAGTTGGTTTAGTGACCGGAGGAGCATCGGGGCTGGGCCGTGCGACCGTCGAACAATTACTGAAACAGGGTGGAAGAGTTGTGATATGTGACTTGCCTACAAGCACTGGACAAGAGACTGCAAAGCAGCTAAAGGAAAATGTTGCATTTGTACCAATTGATGTGAGTATTAGCGCTAGTATAACAGTAATATAGATCTATGTCTATCTATGCGGGGTGGAAGGAACACCTACGCGAAAACGGTTACCACTTATTCAGTACATCATTCTGAGCCCCTGTACATAGACATTTATTATTGGTTATTAAAAAAGCAAATAGCTGTTCCATACATTTTGACCGTGTAGGTGTTGCACTTTTGTAGGAAGCAGCTGTTTTTTTATAAACAATGAAAAATTGCTGTGGGGGGAAGAATCATCATCCTCAGAATTATGTACTGAATATGTATGTATGTATACATATTATATGAAGGAAAGTGAAAATATGTATTTTCTTACTTCTCTGCTGTTCTTATTGCTTCTGTGGGACTTATTGAGCTTCACTTCCTCAGTGCTTTTCTTTTTATGTTTGCCATGTTGATCCTGGTGTCCAGGAGTTGTTTTGGTAGGGAGTGGTGGAATTGTACCAAATCCAAACTATATGCTGTTACTTAGAAGTCACGAATGGAAAATCTCTAATAAGTACTGCCCAACTTGCTGATTCAATCACACCCATTATTATTTACTTATTGCTATACAGTCATGAGTAGGTACATAATTACTTTGATTTTCTGTTTGCAATAACTGAGTTATGGATTGTATTTTACAGGTCACATCAGAAAAGGATGTTAAGAATGCACTGCAGACCACCATAGATAAGTTTGGCCGTTTAGATGTGGTTGTGAACTGTGCTGGAGTGGCTACTGCATCGAGGGTCTACAACTTCAAAAAGGATCAGCCCTTTGATTTGAAAGCTTTTCAAAGGACTATTGAGGTATGTACACCATCAACACACTAACTGTTGATCCTTCCTATTGATGAAATCTTCTTGTTAATGTTTCTCCAGTGCAAACAAAGTGGTAAGAATATGAACAACTTTTTTGGTGGTTTCTGTGTGTTTTGTTTTCTCTTATTGAAAATATTCTTATCAAAAGTATAAAAATAATCTTGTTATGTACATTGAGTACATAAATATGATATATTATCAGTATTCTTCAATAAAGGGTGGGGGTCCAGATAACAATGATAAATACCTGCCACATAATATATTGAGTTATTTTTGAATTATGTATAACTAGCTGATTATTATTTTCCTTTATTTATTTTTACAAATCTTCTACATTTTTAAATATTTCATAAACTAAAAACAATATAAAAAACATTTAAAAATATAAAAAATTGTAGCCCACCGGTATCGGGGACAGGGTCCAAGCTACCGGTGGTCAGGGCTCCAGAGAGAGGAACCTCCTAACAATACGAGCCGTGTCCAGGAGTACCGCTTTCTAAATCAAACCCTTGATCCAGCTGCCTAACGAGAGCCTCCTCAGGTATTGGTCGAGGCTCTTGGCAATTAAGCCATAGGCTGATACAACTATCGGCACAATGATCGCTGAGTCCACATCCCACATGTCGACAACCTCGTGAGCCAAGTCAAGATACTTGATTTGCTTATCTTTCTCGGCTTTCACGAAATTCTCATCATGCGGGACCGTTATGTCTACAATCATTGCGCGCTGCTCTGACCGATCCACCACCACTATATCAGGTTTATTGGCTACAATGGTCCTGTCAGTGATGATGGATCGATCCCAGTACAATGTGATACTGCCATTTTCGAGAACTGGGTCGGGCACATACTTATAGTACGGTACTTCCGATTCCACAAGGTTGTATTTTAAAGCAAGTTGCTGATGGATAATCCTGGCTACAAGGTTGTGTCTATGCAAGTACTCTCCGTTAGCCAGACGAGAACACCCGGAGATAATGTGACGGATTGATTCGCCTGGCCGGTGGCATGCCCGACATATGTCAATTATGATTATTATTTTGACAAACATTTTATGTTCTCGGCTAGCCGGGAAGAGCCGATAACTCGGGCCTAAGCCAAGTGATTATCAGTTGGAATGGATGAAGTGCGGTCACGCGCAGAATAGCGTATGGAAGATGGTAGCGTATTTGAGTTTTGATGAGGAATTTCTGATTCACATTGCAGAAACTTTCTCACGAGTCTGCATGTGTTTAATATCACTGCCTTTTGTAGCAGATGGTAGGTATTTGGAGGTAAGCTAAGAGAATTAAGGGACTGGTGAAGTTGTTTCGGTATTACTCCTGTTGACGACAAAACTATTGGTACTATTGTAACTTTTTGCAGATGCCAAATTCGGGTAATTTCATCTTTTAGTTCGATATATTTGGTTAGTTTTTCTGCTATTGTGGTCTGTAAATTATGCGTATTAGGTACAGCAGTATCTATTAAATATGCAGTTTTGTTTATCTTGTTTATAAGTGTAATGTCTGGTCTATTGAAGTGAATTGTTCTGTCGGTAAAAATGCCGCGGTCAAAATACAGTTTTGTTGTGGGATTTTCTAATATAGTCTCTGGATTGTACTTGTAATATGGTACAACGGAGTCTATGAGTTTGTACTGATGAGCTAATTTCTGGTGTATGACGTTGGCTACTTCATCGTGTCTGTGTTTGTAATATGTTTGGGCTATTGACTTGCACGCACCTGTGATATGTTGAATTGTCTCAGGAGAACTAATGCATCTTCTACAAGTGTCATTATTTAAATTCTTTATAATATATTTTCTGTAGTTTTTGGTTTCTATTACCTGGTCCTGGATAGCAAGCATGAACCCTTCAGTCTCTGTGAAGAGTTCGCCTCGATTTAACCACGCGTTCGACGCTTCTTTGTCGATATTTATGTGGCATAAGTCTTGGCGATGTCTTCCGTGTAGAGACTTTTGGGTCCATTCTAGGAGCTTAGTTCTTTCGTCGGTAATTTTATCATTTTTCTGTTCAGACCTATCTTTTAAATTCAGGGGTGTCAACTGTTGGTCGTTTTGAGTAACAACTTTGTGGAGAGTAGAGTTTTCACTTTTTGAAAAGAAGAATTGTCTGAGTGCTTTTATTCGTCTGTTGTGTAGGTTAAGAATGTCAATTAGACCTCTCTTTCCGCGGCAGTGTTAATCTCTGCACACAGGATCGTGGATGGTGTTTGCGGAATTTGGTCATAGTGTTGTTAATTTTTCGTTTAAGGTTTTTGAGGTCAGTTTTGGTCCAATTGATTATCCCAAAGGAATATGTAAGAACCGGTATAGCGAAGGTGTTAATCGCTTTAATTGTATTTCGGGAATATAATTGTGTTTACAGAATAGTGTTTAGTCTGTGTTGAAATTGTTGTGTTAATTTTTGTTTAGTTTCTTTATAGTGAATCTGGCGTGATTGTGTGTACCCTAGGTATTTATAACTATCTTGTTCATCTAATGGTTGTATCTGTTCTCCTGTTCCTAAAGTGTATTGGTGTTGATAATTCTGTCCTGCTCTAATTGAATTTATTTTACATTTGTCTATGCCGAATTCCATTTTAATATCATTTGAAAATTGTTCTGTCAAATTTGCTAATTCATGAAGTTGATCCTCACTTTTTGCGTAAAGCTTAATGTCATCCATATACAGCAGATGATTTAAATAATTTTTTTGTGCGTGTCCTTCGGTAGGTGTAACTTTTAATGGAAATCCTAATGTTGAAGTGTTTAATATATTAGATAGGGGGTTTAGGGCAAGACAAAACCATAGAGGGCTAAGCGCATCTCCCTGGAAAATCCCTCTCCGAATTTTTATTGGGCTAGTATCTACTGTTTCAGTGGGGGACCTTAGCCTTAGCACAGTTGTCCAGGTGGTCATCATGGCCTTCAGGAATATTACTATTGTCGGATGTATTTTGTATATCTCTAAAATTTTTACAAGCCACGAATGGGGAACAGAGTCGTAGGCTTTTTTATAGTCAATGTACATACTAAACAGATCGGTTTTAGTTTTTTGAACTTTTTTAAGAATGACTGAATCTATAGTTAACTGTTCCTTGCAGCCTTGACTGAACTTTCGGCATCCTTTCTGTTGTTCAGCTAAAATATTATTAGTATCGATGTGTTCATACATTAGTTCAGATATACAGGATGTAATGATTTTATACAACGTCTGCAAGCATGTTATTGGTCTATATTTTGCTGGGTTAGTGAGATCGTTACGGTCTTTAGGAACCATAAAAGTTGTACCTAATGTTATGTAGGTTGGTATAGATTCAAGATCCTGCATGAATAAATTTATGTGATTATATAGAAAACTATGGACTGATGTAATTTTTTTGTACCAATAACTATGAATGTGATCTGAACCGGGTGTTTTCCAGTTATGTAACCTAGAAAGTACTCTATGAAAAATGTCTGGGGATATACTGTCAAATGCCATTGCATCAATATTTGTGTTGCCGTTGTATCCAGTCCGCTTCGGCGTTATGTTCGGTTGGCTGTTCCCAAATCCCTGCCCAGAAGTTGTGTAACGTCTCTGGGTCAGGGGTGTTATGATCATCATTTGCGCTGTTATCTTGAACGTTAGAAGTTGCCTGTCGAATATTGCGGTAAAAAAGTTTTTCATTGTGGGTGATTGCGTGTTTTGTAGTTTTCTTTGTGTGCATGCTCTGTATTTTTGTAGGCGGCCTGTAACGACTGAAAGTTTTTGTTTAAGTGTGTCTAATGTGTGTACTACTTGTGTATTTGGTTCCTCATGAACGGTATGAATTTTATATTGCTCTACTATCTTATTAACGTGTTTCATTATTTTTCTGCTTCTATTACTATTGATGAACTGCGTCATTCTACCTACTTTTGTTCGTAAATCATTTAATTTTCGGTCTAGTCGTTTCTCCCAGTTGGGTTTGTTTTGTTTTTTTGCCCTTTGGGTGACTACTCTTGGTTGAAGTGTTATCTTTGCTCCGTTAACTTTGGCTGCGGTCCATGCTGCACAATATATAGTAGTCTGTAAAGTATTGAAATTGGTTTCTTTATTAGCGTGTTCAGGAAGAATTATTTTGTTTAGGTAGTTAACTATTCGGGCAAGTTTTTTAGAAGGTTTTTGTTTAGGAATAAAAATTCTATTTTTAGGGCTAGTTTCTTTAAAATACTGGATTGCTTGTTGGAAAATCTCATCTATTAGAGGGTCTCTATCTAGGTTCTCTTGTTGGTTAGGTAACATTTCTTCGGCAATGTTGACTTCAATGTCATTTAAAGTAAGTGGAGTTTCGTGTGTGGGGTTTGTGTTACTAATGTTTATACATTGAATGCCAGCGTTATTGTTGCGATTTCGGTCAACTGCTTGCGTTGGACTAGTAAACCTAGTAACGTTAATGTTATCTAGCCGTAACTCCTGTGAAACTTCTAGTTTTAATGAATTTAGTCTGTCACTAATGATGTATTTATTATTTAAAATTGCTCTCCTCTGATCAGCTATTCGCTGTTCGCTTAAATGAGAAAGTGCAGGAAAATTGGTAATAAAGTCTTCATACATGCACCTTCTGTATGCTGTTTCGTTTCTACCTAAATCTGTTACTCGATAATAGGACCGCATTATACCTCATTTTGTTCGCAAGTTCATCTCATTCGAGTCTGTGTAGTATTTTGAGAGGTATTTGTTTCTTGGGTTGTAGTTTGCATTTGGGTAGATTGTGTGGGTGTAAGTGTTGAGCGTGCAAGGTCAATAGAGCTTTGTATCTGTTGGGTGGAACGATTTAATTGTAGTTGGTCTAACTCTTCTTTAACTTGTTTTCTTATCTCCTGTATTGTATTTTGTGGTAGTAAATTATTATTTATGATGGCTCTACGTTGGTCCCCTATTCTCTGTCGACTAACCTGCATATCTGGGAATTTTTCAATAAACTTTAGGTGGAGTGGTTCGAGATAAGTTCTTTTATCTGTATCTAATAGGGTTAATTGTAAGTAAGTGCGCAGAATGAACATATTAATTTCAAGTGTCCATCGCCTGCGCTTACTAGGAGCGCTTATTATTATAAAAAAACATTTCTTCCCTTTTTGGTACGAATTTTTTTACCAATTTCAAGGGCTTTTTTTACACGGATCCCTAAATCTTATTCTAAAATAAAAGTAGCCTTAATTACTCCTTTTGACATCAGTTATCTGCTAGTAAAAGTCCCGTCAAAATCGATCCAGGCTGTTCCGGAAATTAGCCAGTTGAATCGAATTTTGTTAACAATGCTTTAAGCAATCTTGTACTAGCTCATCACAATACTTTAACTAATTATTGTGAAAGTAGATCATAGTAATAAATTATAAATACTTGTTAATGTTACATTACAGGTAAACTTAATAGGAACATTCAATGTGATCCGGTTAGCAGCTGGCTTAATTGGTAAGAATGCTCCAGATGCCGATGGACAGCGCGGAGTCATTGTGAATACAGCTAGTGTAGCAGCTTTTGATGGACAGGTAAGCATACTGATTATTGACATTTTAGTACATTATTATTTGTGGTCTGCCAAAAAGGTTGATCTTCAAGGTTGAGCAAAGCCTCTACACAGAAACCTTTTTTGTGGAGGTCAGATAGACCGTTGCTCCATGTAAAATACTGATATTCAGCTGCATCCAATTAATGTGGTAGCCGATCTCAACATAGTTGGGAATATATTAAACTTTTTAGTAGAGATTTGGGGTGATTTGTAACAGCATAAAGGTGAGGGTCATCCAAGCAACCTGTGAACTTCAAAAACATTATATTTGAAGTAAAGTAATTTGGATACAGCTGGATACAAGCCGTTCATCTAACGTCCAGGATCTAGTTATTGGGTAGCATGACATCCCATTGTAAAACTGTTTGTCAGGTGTTCTGGTTTCTGACTACTCTTAACTGCTGCCAGTGCACACGGTTGTGCCATGTACCTGTCGAGGCACGGTCTCGGAATGATCTATTTCATCACCCATCCAAGAACCGACCGTGAGAAGCGCAGCTTAACGTTTTGCTTAAATAAATCTAAATTTTAATTCTTTTTTATTACAAAATGGGCTCGATCACGCCTGATGGAAAGCGATAGATGAGATCTATGATGGGACGAACTTGCCCAGAAGATGCCTGTTAAATGAATTAATCCAGGGCTCTATACAGGATTTCATAATGACAGAAAATCTTTTACTTTGCAGATTGGCCAAGCCGCTTACTCAGCTTCGAAAGCGGGAGTCGTGGGGATGACATTACCCATAGCTAGAGATCTTGCCAAGCAGGGCATCAGAGTAGTCACCATTGCTCCAGGTAAATATATAGGGGAGATCTCAACCTGTTCCTCAAATTTGCCGCATGTCATTACTTCCCAGAATTGGATCCCTATTAGCGACACTATGAAATGGTGTTATAATGCAGTGTGTATATTTTTTTTCAAAATTAAGAGGTTTAATTCATGGTTAGGAATATTGATTTTCCAAAAATCTAGTGATGCAGCTTTAGTTTTCATCAAAATCGGACTCATGACTCCTTTGAGTATTTTTCGCCATTCCTAATAGTTTCGGAATTGGCCATCCACGACCACTATAAAAATTCACCCTGTATATCTATCATATCAGCAATATCAATTTAAATTTATTTATAAGTATTTGCGTCTTATTTATTTTCCTAAAGGGCTATTACCCCTATTCGAAACTTGAATAAATGAAACATGTTTCATTAGGACGTGCTACCCAGACGATCAGGGCGGCACGATTGAGCACAGACTGGCAGAATCGTATGTATGTTTTCCGACCGGATTATGTAGCACCCGTAAAATTGTGTAGCACGTCTTAGGTCAAATTTCAACTGAACGCGATCAGCATTTTATGTCATTTGAACTACATTCAAGGGCTGTCAGTGGCAATTATTATGGATTATTGACACTTGCAGCTCTCTAACGCAGTAGAAATGAGCTAATCGCGTTCAGTATTATTGGTTAGACTCGACCTGAGATGTTCATGGATGTGACTTTTGACTTCCAGGGTTATTCCGTACGCCCATGATGGAGATGTTGCCTGAACCAGCCATCAAGAGCCTGGAAGCCACCGTTCCTTTCCCGCCGCGGCTGGGTCACCCTCACGAGTTCGCCCTCCTTGTCCAGAGCATCATCCAGAACACTATGCTGAACGGTGAGACCATACGTCTCGATGGCTCGCTCAGGATGCAGCCCTAGGTATCGTACTCTTAAAAACTGTATGTAGTTCTAGTAGGTACAAGTTATTTTATAGTTTACTCCAATAATATATATATAATATTGTATTTTCTACATATGGTATAAATAAACGCTGGTTTTTAGTACTTTTGATTATTTTAATTTAAATATAATTTTTAGGCGAGTACATCTCTCACCTTCGGTTTGCCGACGATATAGTGGTCATGGCTGAGACCATGGAGCACCTCAGTACTATGCTCGATGACCTCAGTAGAGCTTCCGGAAGAGTGGGTCTTAAAATGAACATGGACAAAACCAAAATCATGTTGAATTTACTGACTCTACACTCGAAGTTGTAGACGATTATGTCTATCTGGGACAAACGATCCAGTTAGGTAGGTCTAACTTCGAGAAAGAGGTTAATCGTCGAATCCGACTCGGCTGGGCAGCGTTCGGGAAGTTGCGTAGTATCTTCTCGTCCAACTTACCGCAGTGTCTCAAGACGAAAGTCTATGACCAGTGTGTGTTGCCAGTGATTACATACGGGACCGAAACGTGGTCGCTCACAATGGGCCTCATCAGAAGGCCTAAAGTCACCCAAAGGGCAATGGAGAGGGCTATGCTCGGAGTTTCCTTGCGTGATCAAATCTGAAATGAGGAAATCCGTAAGAGAACCAAGGTTACCGACGTAGCCCGAAGAATAGCCAAACTTAAGTGGCAGTGGGTAGGGCATATTGCTCGCAGAACGGATGGCCGATGGGGCCGGAAAGTTCTGGAGTGGCGACCGCGAACTGGAAGACGTCGCGTTGGAAGGCCTCCCACTAGGTGGACCGATGACCTGGTAAAGGTTGCAGGGATCCGCTGGATGCGAGACGCACGGGACCGGTCAATGTGGCGACACTTGGGGGAGGCCTATGTCCAGCAGTGGACGTCTTTCGGCTGAAGTGATGATGATGATGATGATGATTTAGTACCGTCTTTTTAAATATATATGTTTATGTTTCTGTTTTATCTGTTTGTTAAGGTTTATTTAGTTTAGAAATAGTTTGTTTAACTTTTTAATGTAATTTATAAAGATTTACTACAATAACCAAAGCTAAAGACCAATTATGTAATAACCAAAGTTTAATTCAATACTAGCAATTTAGAGTGAGATGATTTCCATAAAAAAATTGACAGTTTTTGTCTATCGTAAGTTTATTACTCATAAACAGACAATATTCGTTCGGCTATGGTTTCCATAAAATCAATCGAGATCTTACAAATAAAACGTTTGGAGTTTAAATTTCATAGTTAAAATAAACAATAACTTTCTAAAAGTGATTTTATACATGGTGTAAACCCAAGTAGCAAAATCATGTCATATAAATGGTACAATAACGTTTTTTATTTAACTTTCAGCCATATTAAAATGGTTTTATAATAGTATTTTATACGTTAATATAACGGGGGTTTGGGCGCAGATTATACAACATTTTAATCGTGTAGGGGTCGTTTTGCAGTCGCGTCAACACCAATAAAGTTGAGTAAAACTCACGTAGACATTGTAAGTTTAACTAGTAAGGTTTGTAATAGTTTCTAGTAATACTCTTATATAACTATATCATCGTATAGACGTTTTCTTATGCTGGTGGTCGGTCTGTGGTACAAGCTAGACAATTTGTGTGACAATTTATTGTGTTGTTATAAAACTTAAAAAAAAAAAGTATAAGTCAAATGTTTTAATATTATTTATTAATTTAATGTAAAGAAAGCTTATTGTGGTGGAAGATGACCAGCGGTGATTATAGTTGGGAATTTAAAATTTTCGATGATATGTATAACTATGTTCAACAAATAAAAGTATTTGTATTTTGTATTTGTATTTGTATGTTCGTTAATATTTTAATGGGCCTCCATAATATTGGTGTTTCAATATTATTTATAAAAATAAAATACATAATTGTCATCAATAATTTCCGCCATATTGCCAATAGACATTGGGCGACTGCATTCAGACGTCTATATAACTATTGGTCTAATACATGTTTTTTGTATCATCTATGGCGTCCACCATGACGGTTGCAATTAGGGTTCTTAAGTTATATTAGAATAACGTTTCAACCTAAAAGTTACTTAAAGGTGGTATATACGACCTATTATGACGATTCTATAATAGTTAACTATAAAATCATTATATAACAGTTTGTTATTTAAGTGTTGAATAAAAGGTTCAAAATTTACAAAACATGGCGACTCATCACTATTTTCTGACTGAAACGTTTACTCGACTTAACTATATATGACCGTCATATAAATTATTGAGATGACGTTTACCAGACACATTAATATGACTTAAATTATTATAACTAATGCGTCGAACTGAATACTACTTTACAACTGTTTAGTTGCTGCAAAATTGTTATAAAGCCCTTACATGTCTGTTAGTTGTATAGTTCTAATATTATATAACTTTTTTGCTAGTTGGGAACGGATCCTTCACGAAGCCGTCAACCAAGCAATCTGTACATCAAACTAATTAACTCTACGCAAAAATTATTGCTGGTAAAGCACTTTTTTTGGGGTGAAAAATCAAGTTTGAGGGATAGGTATTGGTAGGACTCAATGTAACGCACTCAAAACTTTGTGCTGATTGATAAAAAAACTTATGAAGAGTTGAAACTTTGACCCCCTATATCTCCGTAACTAGAAGTTTCCCAGGGACGTATAGAAAAAAAAAATATAACAATGACGGGGAGAACAAGTGCATTTCGGCTTCGTTAAGGGAACTTTTACACCCATTATATGTATGTGGTAAACAGCATACTACCGTTTATTGGCAGTGCCTTAAAATTCGCATTTACTACTTTACACACATCTGCCTAGCCTTTTTAACTATATTGGAATGGACTTCCAGTCCTAACCGGATGCAGCTGAATACCAGTATTTTACGTGGAACGCCAGCCTATCTCACCTTCACAACCCTAGTCACCACTACACTTCTTCTTTTTGTTTCGAAGTTACATAATTATACACCGTGACTTTTTAGTCGTCTTACAACGGCAGCCCACTTCATGTATCCAATGATTATTAAACATTCATAAAAAATAGGTATTTATGAGATTTGAATAATTTAAAAATACAAATTTTATTCATTGTTATGACACGTAGTTGAAACAGCCTGTTGCGAGCGATGATCTACTCGACTAGTGCGCTGGGTAGGTATCTTCTACCGTTTGGCACGTAAACATTATTAACAGGATGTTTCATAATTCGAATGTATTATTTATTTTTCTTTGTACCTATTATCTTAATTAATGGAAAAGAAAAATAATCGCGACTAGAGGTTCGTTATGTCTGATACATCGAGTGGACCACCTTCGTATGACGACTTAAAAGTTACGGTGTATAATGTTTGGGCCCAGTAAGTGGCCACGTTACTTGAAGCATCAGAGGCGTTGTTTAGGTCATCAAGGGTGCAGGAGAGCGGACACCACTACACTTCTAAATACACTACACTTACTTTTTATGCTACTTGACAATAAAGCGAGGTACTCAGTTGTAGCATGTAATGTATCTGATATTTATGTCAACGCGCAAACGTAAATTAGCGTAATATAGGCCGTCCGTTTGTCAGCTTAACCTTCGGTATGCCGGCGAACGCGGATCCACCACATAACGAAATTGCGCGTTAGTATTTTAAAGTAACTTTAGTTTCGCGGAGTCACGTTCCGGCCATACAAAAGATAAGCCCATCTATCTAGCAGTCTGCGTATCCGCACTGCGATCTCCCTTGTACTCAAAGTCAAACTAACATCGGGTCACTGCGATATCAACGAATCTGTTGCATCCACCTCTTCCTTACTTACACTATTAACATTGCAGAAACACATCTGAGATCTCGGCTCAATGCAGGACAAGTTAGTACCATTAATTGCGCTATAAAAGATATCTTAGGTGGTTTTAATAGGCACTGATATGGCTGGAAAGGAGGTGGCAGCTGAGATGACGACTCATAGAGAAGTATGGAAGAACACATGCTGCGCAAGCCCCAAATAAATTAGGATAAGGGCAGGTGAATGATGATGATCAATCCTCAAAACATTTCTACATTAAAACCGTGATCTAGAAGGATATGGGGTAGGCCTTTGCTCAGGAGTGGGCTGGAAAACGAAACGAGATCTATAAATCTTACTAAGCGCATTCTTATTTTACAATTTTGTCAGTATCTACTATGATAAATTTGTAAGTTGTATTCTTTATTAAATAGAAACTTGTAGAACTGTAATTGTAAAATACAATTCATAATTTGTAACGTTTATTAAACAGGGCCCAGGTTCACACAACTAGGTGTTAAACTAAATCAGAGTAACATAACTTCATGTGGCCTAAATGTTCAGCTTTTGCGTTTCATACTTTCGCTTCGTAGTCATTCGCAAAACAAACGTCTTTTATGATCATTTACTTGCTTGCTTGCATGTTTACTGAATTTTTTATATGCTTGCGCATATTCTTACTTGTTTACTCATTCTGTTTATTTGTTTACATGGTTGCTTATCTGTTCAATGTTTTTTTGGTTTGCCTTTATGCACGTTGCTTGCTAGCTTGCATGTTGGTTGGTTTTTTATATATGCTACTTATCCTGTGTGCCTTTAATTTCCTTTTTATTTGTTTGCTTGCATGTTTGGTCACGCTTTATAATGATCCTATTGACATAATCTATATTTATAAAAGTTTTTACTAGCTTTGCCCGCTGCTCTGTCGATTATCCACAAACTACACAACACCAACTGTTTTCATATATATTTAAATATACACTTAAATCTCTTTTAACCTTTTCCAATTGTCTCAACACGTCATCTATCACCAACATTCTCAAACTCACAACCCGGTCAGTAATAAGCTTTCGCCGTTTAACTATTGCCATTGTTACCACCCGAATTTCTAATAATTATTAATCGACTAGAATTCTAAAAAAGCAAAATGATGAAATATTCAATAATATTCGATTCGCTAGTTGTCTGCGTTTGGGCGCTCCTTGTGGGGCGCCACATCGCTGTCAATGTGGTAAAGCAGTCAAACTCGGACATCATGACCTTTCCTGCAGTAAGAGCGTAGGTCGTAGAGCAGATTTCATCAGTCGTGCTGTTGTCACCGAGGTGCCAGCTGTTTCAGAACCCAATGGCATGGTAAGAGACCAGACGGTATGACTATAATTCCTTGGAAGTTGGGTAGACCTTTGGTGTGGGATGCAACATGTGTCGACACCCTTGCGCCATCCCATCTTCTTAGCACGTAAGTTCTTAGTAGGTAAGTAAGTAAGTAATCCAAAGCAAGTCTTACAGTGCCATCTAGCTTTTATACTAAATGCTTTTTAGTATCAAAGCTAGATGGCGCTCTTAGAAAATTTTCTATACTCAGCTCATTCAATCTTTTTTGTTTTAATTATATTATGAATATTTCGCCTTTTACTATAAAGTGGAGACTTTTAGGATTTTATTAAAAATTATAATAAAAATTAATAGATCATGGGTAGGCTTTGGTCGTTTCCTTTCCTCGTCATTAGATACACCTCCAGCTTGCTCCTTTCATGTCATATGGCTTTTCGATAATACTAAAATAAAGAAATGATTTATCGGCCCATGCCATAAAGTTTTTGACCCAAATATTTAGACGTATTAGGGTCAAAAAGTTATTGCATGGGCCGATAAATAAATAAATAATAAATCTGGATATCCTTCGCTCGACAACACAAGGCAAGTAGACAGGTAGACTGGTCAAAATGTATTTTTAGGCAAAAATTTAAACTAGGCAATAATTTTCTTTTAGCCGTTTAGGCTAGGCGGCAGTAGGTACACTATTGGGTAAATTACCGTGTGACGCCTCTTGTTAGCTTGATAAAACTAACTACGCATTTGGAGTAAATAAGGATGAGGCATGACCTAGTTTTAAATAATTACTAAGCATTCTGATTGCCGAAACAGCTCTTGGTGCGCTGTATAATACAATCGTTTATTCAGACCAATATAAATATGTTTGCCTAGGTGATTCCAATTTTCTTATAGGTATAAATTATATTTAACTTATCTTTACTTCTATATTTTATTAGAAGCGAGCGAAGAAAAAAAACGAAGAAGAGCGAGCGAAGAATATAAATATGTTTGCCTAGGTGATTCCAATTTCCTTATAGGTATAAATTTTATTTATTTTATCTTTACTTCTATATTTTATTAGAAGCGAGTTTTGTGAGGTTGTATGTATGCGGTGGGTAATCTCCGGCCACTGCACCTATTTGAAAAAATCTTTCACCATTCGGATGGTACATTATTCCGGATAAACATAGCTCCTTTTTATCCGGGTACCACGTGGGCGAAACAGGGTACAGGGTCGTAATTTGAGATGAGGCCTGAAGAAAAGGGGACCTTACCGTTGCAGCAACAGGTACATAACATAACACACTTGAGGGGTTAGGCAGAGCTGAAGGTGCCTAAAAGTAGTCACCCACATTAAGCTTGTTATGTTAAAATCCCATGTAGTAGGGGGCGAGCCTACTTCCATCGACGGGGCACAGATCCCGACCCCGTTGCTGCTACTGAGAAATTCCTGATAAAAAAACCAAAATCACTTTGCCCGACCTGAGAATCAAACCAAGGACTTCAAACTCGGTGGTAACGGGCGCTGTCAATAAATTCCTGATGACAAAACTAAAATCACTTTGCCCGACCTGGGAATCGAACCTAGGACTTCAAACTCGGTAGTAACGGGCGCTGTCAATATAAATATTTTATGAAAGTATAAATGACATACTGTTGGACAAATATTACCCCTAAATCGTTTCTTCCTCTAAGTGATACAGAGTTGAGTTTTTGAGGTGAGGCAAGGGATGCAAAGCCACCTTACCGTTGCAGTTACAGGTGACGTTTTTAGAAGATACGTTAGCTTATGCCCGTGGCTTCGGCCTCGTGGAGTTTAGTAATTGTCCCACAGGATCGTAATTTAGGTATAAAAGTGTCCTATGTGTTAATCGAGGTCATAAACTATCTGTGTGCTAAATTTAATCAAAATAAGCTCAGTAGTTTTTGCGTGAAAGAGTAACAAACATCCTCACAAACTTTCGCGTTTATAATAGTAGAATGATTACTAACGCCAATCGATGCACTTCTGGATAAGGACAGCTATGACAGTTCGGGACATCGTTCTCAGTATGAGTGCATGATGTGTCAGATAGGCTTCTGTCGTACTATGTATATTACTATGTCTTTGAAAACATCGTGAGGAAACCAGCATACCTGAGAGATATATGTATTATGTCTCGACGGCATGTAAAGCCAAGTCAGAGGCCCATGGGCGGCATAAAAACTCTGACGCCAGGTTAAGCACTAACCACACGAACAGAAGAAGCAGGAGCAGTGGGGTTCAGTGGGTAAGAGTCCTACTTATTCATGAGGATTTCCCCATACCAAAAAAGGTATTCAGGTTACATAATACACTACACTACATAAGGAGATGAAATAAAATGAGAATTATTTAAACGAAAATATCATTTATTTCTACAATAACGGCGGCGGCGCGAGCGCTCGCCCTCGCCGCCGGCGCGTACGTGCGTCTCAATATTTATTAATCACCATGAAAATAAATACATTGAAGATGCTCGGGCGACATCTCACACCGCCTTACATATCTATGTTGCCATCTAAAAATAGATCATCGTGTTTTAAACTTAATGACACCGCTAAACAATAATGACAATAAAAATAATTTTATAGATAGCGACAACAATAACTATTATTTTAAATTGTATAAAAGACGCAAACGTGAGGTAATGACACGGTACATAATTATGTGGCTGTGGTAGCTACTGCCGGTTGCCCCACTCTAACTGAACTGCAAGGAAGTTGCGATTGGTGACTTTTTCAGTAGTCATCGATTTAAGTATCATTATTAAGTCCTTAATAGGAAATGTGTTATAATTAGTCGTGCCGTGACAAGTTCACATTTTATAGTTACATCTATTATATGAAAACATTATTTCTAACAATAAGTGATGTTAGCAGTGATGTGGTGTTTAAACGTGGGACGTTTAAATAGAGCTAAGTTAAGTTGCGAACACTCGTTCAGTTAAAATAGGAGCAGCCTCACAATAAGCCTTCGTGGCTGAACATTATCGGGTGTACTTATGTTATTATATTATAATAACATGATAAGTATAACAGCGGTCACTGGAGGGAGTTGCGAGGGTCGTGTTCCACTCGCGGCGGCTAGCCTGTCCGGGGCCGGGCTCGTTGTGCGTGACCGGAACGAGGTACTCGTATATTACCACAAGCTAACAGCTTAGCTGTTTCGCAAACCCCGCTCTCGACTCCTGACCTCACCACTAACAATAACAGTAACACATAAATAGCCATAAATCTAAGATGGTATAAGTTTAAGATTTATTTTAATTTGCATTTGCAATTGCATTGCATTGGTATTTGCCAGCCCCATGTTTTCAGATACAACAATAACCATTTAAGACGAATGAAAACTGTATACCTCGCCCTATCTATATGTACAATTGATAAAGTAGAACTAACACGGCGCGCGAAACAAAGTTAGGTGCAACAGAAATTATCGCATAGGTACTTAAGATTTACAGCTAGTATGAACCTTTCAGGTTGAGGCCTGTCGATTCGCTCAAATTCACATCCTCACATAAACTTAACCACGAGAATACTATACACAGACTAAAGTTAAACAACATCGACTGAGATTAATCCTAACTTATCGTTAATGAACAACAAAGTGGTAAACTTACAAATTGCAACGCTTTGTCTATGCGCGTCATTTAGCGTTACTTTAGCGATATTTTGGAATGTGTGCGACGCGTACATAGTCATCGGCAACCGATCACCTAACATAGTTATTATCAAGCAAAGCACGTGATGATGAAACGATTAGATGCGAGTGAACCGAACGCGCTACTGTCTGTACACCGTACACCGGGTACGATACGTTACGCTGCGCGAGCGAATCTGAGCGAAGTAACAGTGCCCGACTCGGACGAGCATCGCGCCCCGCTGCCCGGCAAGCAGCGGCGACGCGGGGCGCGATGATCCCGCTGCGTAGTTTGTTATTATCTATCACTTACAACCTAGTTGAACTCAAAATTTACATTTACATAGAACACTCATCGTGTACCTTAACATTAAAATACTTATAATTTTAAGTCATAAATATAGATATTACTTACATAACGTACGCTAAGAAACAACTTTACGTTGTACATTACAACCTAAACTTAGACGTAAATAGTAGGTTTAGCTTTTTATAGATTTTATATATTCAAATCTATATTAAATATTTAAAGGATAAAATTATAGTTGATTAAATCAAATGAAGCGAATGACAAAAGGTGTGATAGAAAATTAACCGACTAACAAAAAGCTATGAATGAACACTGGCACCTTAATGTTGAACCGTTTATTGTCAGGGGAATGTAGCCTTTGTTCGTGCTCAAGAGTTGTACGTAACAGTGAAACGCGTTGGGGTAGGTAGTAATCAGGGGTGAGTGTAGCACTCGGTTCGAGTGAGTTCGCGTTGGATGATCGCTATCCTGAAACAGGTGGACCCCAGCGGCCACATGAATGCCACAACTCTTTCTAACATTGCGCTTAGCCGCCATTAACTGGCGGGTGACTACGTCGCTATGCATACACTTGATAACTTATTACAACACATGGTATAATATTTGATACATACAATATTTTATGCTGTGACGAACAATATAATGAATCAGTTAAGTTATACATAAATACATTTTATGGGTGATAATACTATTTAAGTTAAACGCACACTTATCAGACCCAAACAAAGCGAAAGAGCAGTAAGAATCGAATTTTAGAATGACTTGTATGAAATCCTTTGAAACCTCGCTTACTCACTTATCCGCGCGAATTGGGCGAATAGGTAACGATATAAGTATCATAGAACGTTTTGTTTGGCGCGGACAAGTGTGCGTTTACCTTAATATAACAACCGACGGTGTTCATTTAATTTTCAATGTAAACGGATTTAATTACTTCAGTGTAATTAATAAGATATTTGTTCATTCATTATATTGGATTAACAGAACATTTCAATGATGGACGTATGTTTACGCATTTTACATTCATTGGCAATACACACACACTGTCGAATGTAAGTAAGCCACAAAAAATATAAATATGTAGATAAAATATTATACAATTTTTGTAATTAAATGTGCAAGTAGCTATTTGCCCCGAGGCAATAACATGGGACTCCTTAAATTAGAAATGTGAATGTTGCTTGAATAATATATCTATCAAAATAATACTGTAAATCTAAGCAAAAATATCCATGTGACTGATGATAAAATATTAATAGTTAAAATGGTAACATGTTTGGTAAAAAATTCACAGGTCTAATTAAAGGAGTCGAACATTGAGGTATAAACGGCTTCCGAACTAGTGGTGCTAATGTTTTGTTTCTAACAACGATAGTATTAAGTAAGATTCTTAGTTCACCGACTTCAACCATGAAACTTGAACCTAGTCGAAAAACGAGGTCTATTTTAAAGCTGCACTGGACAAACGGCTGTTTTGTTTAAAATTGGTCACCATCGCTGTGCGCGCTGCCATGCGAGCGACATAATGATCCACGCCGTCTAATGTACTTAACTATGTCATACCATCACAGATCAGCTTTGCCTTCGATAAAGCGCCTAAACTTGAGAAGCTGCGAGTTACTTTAATTCTTTTCGATTCATCGTTTGCGATGTAGAATCAAAGCGACGTTAGCGAAGAATACTCTGGATTAAGGACGATTTTAAGAACGATCACAGGGAAAAGTGCTCATAAAAGTATATAAAATCACTGAATGAAAACATTTATTTTTATGAATGAAATGAATTTTACAATCAGTACGTGCTTATTCCAAACAGATTCTTCTTACATCGGAGCTTCTTTATGTACCTATTTTAGCATTAAACTTATAACAAGACGTGTGTACGTCTGTGTGAAGATTTGATATTACGGTTCTAACTATTTACATTAAAATATGTGGTCGTCGATTAAAAAAGTGTAGACGAAATGTTGTAATGAAAATGTATTAAATATGCTGTTATTAAACACGGCAAATAACTTAAAACTGTTATAGTCGTAAATAAATGTTTATAAAACTTTCAACAGTGCTCATTCAAGAAATTTAAGAATTGTGTATATTTTAAAAATTGTACCACAACTACGTTTTTTTAAGGAACTTTTTTTTGCAGTTGTTTGTTTATTCATCTATACAGGTACTACCCTCTGTATCTACTGTAACTTCGCATTCCAACTAGTATCACGTCTATTGTATAGAAAATTTAATTCGTGAATTTGTAACACAATATCATGATGATAAAATTACAGTGTTATCCTGAGTGTTCACTGGACGGTTTTGTAGACAAAATACGGTGCCATAGTATTTTTGTACACATGAGAGCTTATATAAGAACAAAGCTAAGCCAAAATGAATAACCATCGTAATTTATAACCATAATCTACTCGTTGACGCAACCTACTACCTAAACATTCGCACTTGGTGCATTGATATTTCGTTAAACAAAATTTTGAATTACAAACGTTCACTTTAAACACAAACCGTCAAATCACAATTTATAATTAGTTAAATGATTCGTTACATTACGTAGAGGTACAAGTGTCTGGCGCCTAGCGCTCGGTCTCCCAAGCTCCGCGGACTACACTTGCATCCATCAGCTTCCTATGCTCAGATGTCGAAACAAATAAACAATGGTCTAATGGGCAGTATTCTTTATCAAATTGACACCGTAGTAAAAAGAAAACGTTCTCAAATTAAATTTGTAACGTAGGTAAGACAGTTTTACATAAATATTTGATAACACTTTATATTCAATATTATGTATAATCACTTCTACTTTTAAAGTAGATCTTTATTTTTCACTTGGTTACGTACGCTACTATATTATTTGTTAGAAAAATACGAAATCATGTACTTTCAGTTAACATATTATATATGTTAATAAAGAACAATATGTTTTATATAAAAATACATCGCCTTCCTCGGCCATTAGCCGATAGACGCTAGTACCCATATATTTTAAAAATCTATGATTTTTAAGGCTTCTTGCACGTATGTTGAGAAATATTTTACATAATTACACAATCATAAGTAGGACACATCACTGTAAATGTGTTTATGTTATTTACAAGGATTATAATTTGAATTTGTACTGGTATGGCCGATAAAAACAATACTTGATTAATTTTATACAACATACAGATAAACATTTTTTAAGGAACAACTGTAAATTTTTAAAATTGATTTAATTTGCGATTAATTATTCATTTTTACATTATATAATACACATAGACCAATATCAACATTCGATAAAATTTCTTTCATATCTCATTCAAGCCCAATATCTATACTTAAAGTAGTCGCTCACTGCAACATTCTCACTCCGTCAACAATCATTCGGCGCGACACATACAAGCTATAGAACACAACGTAATATAAGATATCAGTGAAGACAATTTAATATACATTCAATTGTAAAGTGCTTTATAGTCTTAAAAAGAAGATGATCCGTAAATTTAATAAGTAACGTCAAAGAAATAAAAATCGGGCATCGCCTGTTGCGTTGCGCGACCACAATATATTGTATGTACGTATGGTACTGAATACAACTAACATTTATAATTATATTACACATAATGATCATTTTAACTAACATTAAAAACGGTTTTCATCAAATTTCTTCGTTTATAATCACAGACACTTTCCTAAAATATGTATTGTAATATTTCCCTTTACTTACGCACCGGAGTTAAAGAGAACCTAGTTATATAATGTACTTACTCAATTTTGAAGTAACACGATATAGACTGCTAAATAAATTAACCATAGCTACACAAGACTGGTGTATAATATTTGTATATTATTTTACAGACAATAGGTAGATAAATATTTGTTTTATCTGTATCGGACTAGGCACGCGCGGCACCGCCGGCCGGCGCTCGGCGCAATAACTTACATTTAATAATCACACACCAAGTTATAAACTAAAACTAACTAATAAGTAAAGTTTGTTGCATATTCTATCTGATGTGGTGTCGGGAGCGCTTGGCGCATTGTTGGTCTGTTTCTCTTCACTGACACTTCAAGATCTGGAAACGGAAATTGTCCTGCATTAGTAACTGTGTCACATAAGAACATTACAATAGATACATATACCGACCCAGAAGGATATCAAGTCACCGAGTCGTGATGTCCGTACACACTATTAAATTCAATAATGCATTTATGCATGTAGCTCCTGAATAAATGCGCTGCGTACATACATCAAGGTTCGGCATTCTTAGTAAGTTCTTAAAGCCAAACAAATCATAAAACTAAAACCCAAACTCAGATAAAAATAATTTAAAATACAAAATTATAGGTAAGGCAATATATTAGTGAATAAGAAGAAAAATAATAAATGCTGTTTTGGTTGTCTGGAATCATGTACACAGATGAGTTTAAGAAGTAGTACTTCAAGTCGAAATCCGAAACTAAATAGATCAAAGATGAATGTTTGTGGTATGCCACAGCATAAATAAATTTTAAACAAAAATATACCAGGGTATTAATCATTTATTGGCGTGATTATAAATGATTGAAATAACTGGATATTCAAAAACATCGCCATTGCCTTCGATTTGCCTTTTAAAAATAATTATGATTTAGGATTCTGTTTACAGGTATTTTTTTTACAAATTCTTATATACTGTTTCATTAAAGCAAACGTATCTTTGAAAACTCAAAAATAGTGTTCATTTTCTGCCCAAATCGTGACTTTTCGTTCTCTTTTAATTTTCCTGGTAAAGGATTCCACTTTGAAATACTATATGAAAAACTCACCCTATGTAGTCTTTGTGCTATTATTTTCTTTTTGTGGTATAAATAGGTATTATGATATGCGCGTGCGATTAGTATTCTCGTCACGTTACTTAGAATTTAAATTTAATTAGTTAAATCTCTATTATTTGTTAAACCCTTCCACATAATATTTTTACAAATTAATTTTAATTTTATTTACAGAATTGAGATTGAATTTTAGTAAGATATAATACTGAATTATTAAATTAGTAAACTGTGCTTTTCCTAAATAATACATACGTTTTTAAGTTATGATCGATACAAAATCTTTAATCAATACAAACTCAACAATGCTCGCGGTGATACTTTGCATGATTTCAAGACCCGCCAATGGTTGGTCAATGTATCCTAGCAGTGTCTGTAGCAACACTAGCGGCCTCAACTTGGTTATGTAACCTGGACGGTCAGTGTCGACGTCAGTCCTTATGTATGACATAAACACGTTTATCAATACGCACTCCAAATAGTGAAGTAACGTAAATCTCTTTTGGTATTGCCGCCCAAACATAATCGCGCGCGCATTGAACACAATTATGTATTCTTGCCAACCAGTTCTTTCGAAACCTGACAAGAATCCGCGTATAACCGAGATAATTTCATCATACAATTTTTTTAGAAGTATGCCAATTCGCGTAATAAACAACATAAAAATAATATAAATATTTTGTTTATTGTTGGTATTAAACTGATAGTGCCTGTAACCATACAATAGACTAAAAGTAAAATGATAATAACTTGCAGTGAAAAAAGTGCCAGAAAATCATAAAGTAGAATAATATTATTTGAAATGTGCAAGTAGTAAGTGCGAGGATGGTCTCGGTGTATTCGTTTATTACGAGAATGCTTACTCTATATAGGCGATTGTTGCTCAATCGCGTCGCTAGGCAGGAATCCGCACCTGATACACACAGAGCAATTTCTTATAGTGTACACATCTTTACTACAATGCTTTACGAGGCTTTGAATACCCCCACGTAGAAGCCTTTTGAAACTATTCGATAACTATAAGGCGTGGTTTATACAGAAGAGACGTGGCGAGGGCGTGTGGCGGTGGCGGATAGTCAAAGAAACCTAAAATTAACCTAATGGTAATGTCGCATAGCGTCGTTTTTGTCGGGCGAGTCACGTGGTGGCGGTTACGTCACCTGGAAGCGCGGGCGCAATTCTCTTTCCGACAAAAACGACGCTATGCGACATGACTATTAGGTTCATTTTAGGTTTCTTTGATTATCCGCCACCGCCACACGCACTCGCCACGTCTTTTCTGTACAAACCGCACCTAAGATATCTTCCGGTGTGTACAACTTAGAATATCTAGATTATTATAACTTCAGCAAATAAACGTATTGTGAGTATGTATGGTCTTTTATATCAGATTGTCTGATAAGAGACCATCCTCATTTTGATCCTCCTATTTTATCAGCACAATATTGTAATTAGCAATGGGTGCACGGACACGATAACTACTACAACTACTAATCATTTAAACTGGGTTTGTTTCAAACAGTGTATTTTTTGAATAGTTTAGACTTTATATAATTCACACAATAATGCGTTGATGCATTATACTGTGAGAATACTGATGCAGCAAAATTGATTCAAAATAAATTTGAATTTTCACGAGATGGCATACTGGCATAATATTATAACCGGCTAGATATGGTACAGTTGTATAGAAGCTAGAACAATAAAAATATTGATTCCATAATTATTAGTGTGTGTTCATTAACTGAATTTCTCACTAAACGTATTATTTTAATAAACACTAATTAAAATTAGAAAACATCAAATTCCTCCAGTCAATTTAGAGGCACCTTCTTAACACAATAATTTCTTTGTTTCTCTCTATATTTATTTTATAATTTGCCCGTGTCACTATTTATTCACAAGTTGCGCTAGGCAGATTGAAACAGTACTTTATAAAGTACAATAAAAGAATGCTTCGTTATTCGTATTTAGCCATCATAATTGGGTGTCTTCGAATTCAAGCAAATAAACGACTCACTCTTAAGTGGTTGTTGATTGGTTTCAAATGCTATGAGTGCCAGAAAGAGACATAAGACTGAATGAAATTTCTATTTTTTTCTTAAAAAGAGCTTGATGTCTTCAGAACAGTAGACACAATCAAGTTAAGATCTTCTCCAAAAGAGAAGTTTCGAAAATTAAAAAAGATAAATCTTAGTATGTTTTGCGTTTTGGTCATTTGAAGCATTGTACGGATTGTTCGTAACAACTAACAATTGTTGACTATGAACTGAAAACTATTTTCCAGGAGTCGCTCTCTAAAAAGATTTTATCCCATTTAATGCCCATTAAAATGTAACTACCTGTTAAGATTTAAGAAGAAAAATATATAAACTAATTACTATATTCTAACTACTCTAAATGAGTGAACTACCACTAATGTAGGGCCACCAACTACCAAATTTACTACGACTAACAAGAATGTTATTATTTATATCCTACTAATTTAATAAAACCATTATGTACCTAGCGCTTTATTAGATTAGTGGTGTCAGCTACTTCCTACGTACTCTTATAGCCTTTGTTTTCATTCTATACACTTTAACCATACAGTTTTCTTTACTAAAGGTAATTTCGTCTGTCAAATCAAACTCTAATTTCTGTAAATCATATTATGCGTTGACTTAATAATATAATACATAAATATGCATTCACAAAATGTTATTTGCTTAAGAAGTCTATAAGTAATTATAAAGTCTATGACTATCTACCATGATTATAAATTAAGTATATTATGTTGTGATGAGCTATAAAAGCGTGGTGCAAATATAAATAGTGGAGCAGAGTTGCCAATTCTACATTCATATTTATTTTTTTAATTTAGGTAACATTGTTAACATATTAAAATAATTACATTCTTTTCAACATTGGCAACTCCAATCCAAAAATTGATATACACAAAAGATATTGATTACTGTAATCGCCAATATTGTTGGAACTCGGTAAAATACACGTCTTTAGATATTAGTTTCTTATATTTCCGCCTGTAGTTTAGTCTGTAAGGATTAAAAAGCGGTACTAAAATATAGAGTCTCAAGTAGTAAGTTCAGTACAATAGCTATGTTTTGTTTCGATTGATTTTACCACGTCGTTTGTTTAAAATTCTCGGCATTCAAGTGGTCTATGTAATGTTATTTGTATTGGCGTAAAATAACTTTGGGTAATCTGTCATTTTACGCTGTGTGTACTTAATTATCGAAATAGTTATTCACAATAAACATATAATTATATAGTATGAGTAACCTATTGAACAATGTGCACCTGTTTTTAAAATATTTTTTATTTACTTTTAGAACTTTAGTGGCAATGTATTAAACCTTATCTTTTTACATTTATTTAAGTAGAGCACATAGAGACTCGATATTTTCAAGATAATAAGCTGTTACCAACATTATTAGCTGATCCTACTATGAGGCACTAGTTTAAGGTATGGTATATAAATATATTAAAGTATGATATGATATAGAATAACATACAATCGGTCAAGTGTCGACGTGTGCTCGGCATTCCGGTTAACCATTTCACCTCCGTTCGGCCTAGAACGAGATATATGTTGCATTTCTCATCTGCTAACTTGAGGAAAATGCCTAATGATAATGGTCCCCATTTGGAAAATATATTGAAAATATAACCGGAATAACTTGATTGATAGAAAATGAAGGCCCAAAAGAAACTGCAGGTAGGAAAATATTTGGTTCAAAGATGGAAATTGTAAACGAAAAAGACCACGTCGGTGTACGATGGAATTGGACGAATACAATGTATGTCAGTGATTGAATGAGAGACTCACTTGCGCTTCGCGTGCAGCATCTCCATGAGAAGGGTCTGTGTGGGCGCTTGGCCGGCACAGTGCCGCTGGTATAGGTGCTCCTCTCCTCGTGCCGCTAGAGCGTGGATCTCAGGTACAACCATAACTAGTTTGCCGAATTTGTCCTGAAATATTAGGATATTATACTTAATAGGGGGCCGTATGTTTGAAGATAAGTTCTTCCTTGTCTAATCGAAATTACCTTGATGATGAATTTCCAATTTAGCGCCTAAAGCGCGTAAAATCAAATGACTCGAGTCATTTAGTTAGTTTTTTGTTAGTTAAAAATTTGAAACTACAGAAGGTTGAATAGATAATAATAATAATCTTCGTCTTATTAGCCTTTAGCAGTCTAAGTTTGGGTAGATGTAGACTACATGTGAAGACATGGCATTCGGAAAGTGTGCTGTTTTTATCGACAGGGCTATGCAGTAGTCGAATTAGTGTACTCTAATCCAGGAAACTGGTCTACTAACCTGTATCGTAGGATAACAGGACAGCGTGTAGTCGAGAAGTGCAGCTTGAACTGTCTGATAACCATCTCGGACGCACTTCACATTTACGATGCCTCTCACTTCTGAAACGTCAAGAAAATCCTTCAAGAAAAAAAAACAACATTGTGTAGTGTAGTGGTTCATGGACGAAATCGTGTCATTACACAAAATTACGGATTTCGTATAAACAAGAATTGCATAAAACAAAACAAAAACACAAAACAAATCATTCGCATTAGGGGCGCATCTTTAAAGATAAACAATAAAATTAAAATTATACTAAATAAAAGATATCATTATTATCTAAATACTAACCAGGGTTTAATAGAAGCAAAAATTTGACGCATATGTAGTCCGGGACATCGAATTTGAGCTCTGCTAGTTTGTTCTGGAGCTCGTTGAAGTGATCAGCCAACGAGGGGACGCCTAGGAGTCCCAGGCAAAGAAGGTCGAACTTCTGGCCGTTGTGAAGTGTAGTTTCGTCCGGCAAGCCATTGTGCATCCTCTGATGCAGATGATCTAACACCAACATGTCGGACCATGAATGCTGCAACAGCTTCATCTGATCGTCAACCTGCAACAAATCAAAATAGCATTGCTACACATGCAAGGCGAAATAACCAACTCTTCGCAATCTTTGCGATGTAGGTCTCGAGATGTTTGTCGTCACTAATGATATGTTACAAAGAAGATAGAATATGTTGAACTTGTACCAAGTGTAATCACTACAAATAATAATATAGAAGCAGTTCTAATAAATCGCTTTAATATTGTTAGTTTTTCGCTGAGCATAGTTTAAACAACAATTTTAGTAACTGCTCCTTTATTATAATAAAAAAGTACTGTTCTTAAAATATAATTTCATTGTAGTATACAATATTAGTGACGACAAAAATTGGATGCAGATAGGAGTTACGATGTGTCGGTGGTACTATATTTGGGGAGTAGTAGATGCTTCTTGTATTTCTTTGGTTTAAACTTTATTTTTGCATGCCGCAATTTATTATTATATATTCTAACGATAATGAGGTTATATTTTGCTTTTGTTACCGCGTCATTCCTAGTATCTAACTAATTCAGGTGTCGTGTGTAATCAGAATATTATCTGACAGTCGCAACCGACGACGTCGTTCTGTGACCTACATTTTATTGAGTTGCATTAGAAAACACGGGGCGGAGCTCGAGCGCGTTAAATTTGCCGTTTACGAAATGTTACAACTGAATTTTAGGTCTCGAAGGCATTGCCACACCGCTTGCTGCTTGCTCAACACGATGGATCGAGATCGGAACGATGGAATTCAACTAGCACTAAATAAAACATTATTTATTTCGGTCAAATAATGGCATTGACACTAACTATAATTTAATTATGAAATTAACGTTTTTAATGAGTACAACGTTTTTACTCGTCACATTATATCGTTTTTCTTTTTGCCGTATTTGCAAAGTAAACTGTACCTTTGTTCAAACATTGGCTTCAAAATTTTAGAAACCCTAAGTATACGATACAATGCGCCAACTATCTCAGTGGACGCTTTGTATTAAATAAACGTTTCTATTTTCATTGCTGTAAAGCAGAGTATTGCGGAGAGTGGCAGTGAGTCATTTAGCCGTTTCGGATCTAGGACAACAAACACTCCCTTTGGTTGGGCGGCCATCTTGAACCGAGTTGTTGGTAATCGGTAGTGCGCGAAGTAGGTCAAAGTCGTCTTGAATTGCCGCGTGCCCAAAACTTTAGATACCAATGTCGGGAGTCTTATTGGATCTACGGATTATTGTTAGAGCTAAATTCTTATTATACTCATACTATGTATAAGGATAGTGGGCTGTAAACTATTTCACGTAATGTAGATCTACTTTTTATGGTGAGTAGACCACTTGTATGATTTCAATCCAATATACAACTGCTAATAATACACAATGGTACGACACCAGTTAATTACAGTGCTTCCCGAGTTTGCCGAGAAGAAATAGGTTTTGACACGACGTAATTTTGATTTTTATAGTTATTTTTGACGGAAATAAAGTATTAAATCTTTTTAAAATCTGTTTCTATAAAAAAATTGTTGTAATCTTTGCGAAATAGTAAGATAAAAATAGTTTTAGTTTGGTTGCACTGAATTGTTTCACAAGTAAATAAAATGCCTAACATGCAACCGGTGAGG
Organism: Noctua janthe; assembly: GCA_910589295.1. Classification (NCBI taxonomy): domain Eukaryota; kingdom Metazoa; phylum Arthropoda; class Insecta; order Lepidoptera; family Noctuidae; genus Noctua; species Noctua janthe. The sequence continues at coordinate 15,200,999 of OU342552.1, forward strand.
TACCTATACTAGTTATCATTATTGACAGTTTCGAAACTAGGACTTGGCTAATGTCTAGACCGCAGAAGATCGAATCGTAATGAAAGTGAAAGGCTAATCGTATTTTTACAAAGTTGTTGGCTACACTAAATCCTTTCAAAGTAAACTATTTAAAATATTATCATCGTTTAATCTAATTATTAAAAAAAAACAAATTTAATTTTGTTACTTCATTGAAGCCTCGTAACAGTATTAACTGTGGTAAACCATGCATACTATTTTTAATATTCAAATAGAAATGACATTAAACCGATAACCTAAAAAATATCTACGAGTTCGATATCACTATGGAAATACGCGGCAGCTCAAGTTCATCGCGCTGTTATGTGACTAATCGCAATTAGTATTACGTAAGAGAAAGCGAAGAAAGGCCACAGAACTTGTTACGTCTCCGTTACGGCGGTTACGCGTCGCGGTAAAAAGTGCTTTCTCGCGGCAACTCGGCCACGGGCAGTGTGTCAAGTGCGGCGGCGAAAGTGCAGCGTTGCCGCCCCGCGTGCCCGCACCGTTACATCACATCCGTCTGGGGAAAGTTTAGGTCATCAACATCTCTCCCACCCGTACTTGCGCCCTTAGCGCTTTAACGCATTTACAGAATCGCGTGTGCTCAACATAATGTGGCTATTTTATGATCAGAAGCCAAAAAATATAAATAAGCTTTGTGGTGACCTATTTTCTATAAATTGTGTAATAAAAGGAGTCATTTTAAAATGCTAGGATTTCCGTAAACAGTCTTTGTACAGTGAAATATATCTTCGTTCACCACCGTCCTAATTCCGAGAATGGGTCGTAAATATGTCGCGTCATTTTAGCACAAACAAAAATGGCTAGTTGTGAAGTGGAGGCTGTCTGTGGGAGTGAGACGAAGCGATGAGCGCAGAGTGGCAACGTCGCTCGCCCACATGACCGACTGCGGCTCTTGCGTAAGCGTACGACGACCACGGTGCGGCGGCCGCCGCCACCACCACGGGCTTGCTCCCGCTCCTCGCTGATTGACTCCTGCTGATTGATTGAACTCCCACTCGACACGCGTTATTAGGCACCGCGCGTATTAACATTCCTTTTTTGTTTTTATCGCAACAATCCCATCTGCATTGTACTTTTCAGCAGTTTACTCAAATAATCAGAGTTTTCGAGGAAAAATATTTTCTTTAGTATATATTTTGTATTTAGAATTTTGGTTCTTTCACCCGGCAACTCAATCACTTATTTTTGTCCCTCGTTAAAGTTTATGTTTAGTTTATTTAGTATATGGAATGGAAGTGTGGCAGTGGCAGGCACACGCTCGTCGTGGGAACTTGACCCAGTTGGTGGCGCGGCGCGGGCGGCGCGGCATATCGATTGCGAGAGGCACCGCGTCGCCCGCTGCGTCACACGCGCCCCTTGCACGCACACAACCACATCGTAACTAGTCACTATCTGTTAGTACGCAAATCACTATAACCATTCGCAATGCGTTACAATAAACTGTAATGAATAATAGACAATGCAGCAGCGCAATAGCGTCGCATACGCAAGCAAGTTTGGTGTACACCAGGATAGGGTTGAGGGATTTGGGACAGGATTTTGATACTTAGCTATAAATTCACCTTTAAATACTTAAAGAACACGGTGTTTCTCGCCCAATCCACTTGTGAAAATAAGTTTTGGTCCAATACTTTGCACATTAACTCAAAGAGATCGACCTCACACTGATTGTAAGTCTGACTCTGTAAGAGCCCAAATAGCGAATTCTGCCACTCGCGATCATCAATAGTTTGTACGAATTCGCGTATCATGGGTGAGACTCGTAGGGTTTCAGTGCTTGTGGGTTCGGTGCTCGATGGCGTGGCGGCTGTTGTGGCTGGGGCGTCAAACGCGAACGCGTCCGGCGATGCCGAATGCGGCGAGTGTGCTTCCCACTTGTCGTGGGCGGGTGGCGGCGGCGGCTGGGGTGGCTGCGGCTGCGCAGCCAGCAGGGCCGGTCCGGGTGATGACTCTGGCGATGACGTGAGAGACGACACTTGTGGGATCTGTATCTCTTGCTTGACCGGTACTGCGGCGTAAGGAGAACCGAAGCCCAGTACCAGACCGCTGTCACCTAGTGAGCCACGCAATGTCTGCACCGCGATTTGTCGTTGTCTCATCATCTGTAGTTTACGGGCGCGATCTCGTTTGTACATGGGACCAAACTTGTTTCGGCCACCCCGCATGCGATCTGCTCGCACGGCTGAAACAAAAAGATAATTCATTAAATATATGATTAAACATTTAAGTGCAGGATTTTAATGAAATTTTAAATATAGTCCTTTGGATTTCTTAGTACCCAGAAGCACTACGCCATAATTATGACGACTGACATGACAAAACTTTATACGATACGATCTGGACGAAACTAGAAACTAGCAATTTCACCATATCATAAAAATAACCCTTTTTTAATATTTCGCGATTATCACAGTTTCCCGAATATTCCTAAGTATTCCGTCTTTATCAGTAATACTTTCCTCTAGATATACTCGCTTTTCAGATAGCGGTGTACCTTATTTTGTAAAATACTGGTATTCAGCTGCATCCGGTCAGACTGAAAGCCGACCACAATATATTTGGGAAAACGCTAGGTATAAAACTTATGGTTATCTACAAATATTCGCTTCTAACTACTGCCTTTATAAGGAGTTCTAAGAACCTTACAACCCGTATTTATTTGTGAGCAATATAAATGGCTAGGCTGTAACTTTAAAAACTACTCGACCTGAAGTTGCTCAAGCTCGTTGCTAGTAATCCTTAGGAGTCAAGGGCGAACTCAACGAGAGATATCTGAAACTTTAAACCTCTTTATACCCAACGTCAGTAAAACCAAAGAACCTGTGACTGATTTCCGTACAAAATAAACAAAATTACAACCCCTATTTAACTCCTTCAAGTTAAGATAGAAATATCCAAAGATTCTTCATATTTGGGTAATTACAATTTCATAATATCTAGTGTTCAAGTGTTAAAATGTTAACATAAAATATAGGTTTAGGATTTGCATATTTTGTTCTTATTACTAATTTGATATAGGTGTATATAGGTGTAGGTAATGAGGAGCTCGTGGCTAAATAATAACAGCCGCTCGGGTCGATCTTTAGGTTAAGCCGTGCTTGCCTAGGTTGGTCTGTGGATGGGTGACCGCCCATTAAATACCGAGTTTCCTCCGTGCCTCGGAAAGCACGTTAAACCGTTGGTCCCGGCTGTCATTTGTAGATCTTTGACAGTCGTTAGGCAGTCAGTGGCCCAAAAAGTCTGACAACCAGTCTTACCAAGGGGTATCGTATTACCCAGTACAGACTGGGTTGTGGAGGTCAGATAGGCAGTCGCTCCATGTAAAATACTGGTATTCAGCTGCATCCGGTTAGACTGGAAGCCGACCCCAATATAGTTGGGAAAAGGCTAGGCAGATGATTACTAATTTGATATAGCCTGGTAGTTACAAAAGTTAAAAGATTTGTTATGTTTAGCCGTGTGATATTCTTACATCATAGTTTACTGCTGCAAGTAATTGTTTGGCATTCAATAAATATTTAATACCTTGGGCTTGAAATTTAGGACGGTGGCCTCATAACACACGCGGAGTCGACCGCTCTTTATGATTCTGGCTGAATTCCAAATTCCGAACGGCGCTCCTCGCGAATCGCGATACCAGCAATTTATGTATGTTCCGATTCTTTGTACACGAAACTGACTGACATCTTTGTAATCAATGTGAATTTAACAGCAACTAAACTAATTTACTTAAATAATAAATTTGTATCATAAAAGTTCATAGCATTTGCTTAAAATGAGTTCAGGACGTCAGGTATGTAGGTTTATTGCATCAAGGCATTAAGCTATCAAGTTCTGTAGTATAGGGGCAGTATATTTTAGTAAAGATACTTCATTCCAGTAAGTCATTGTACTATGTGTGCCTGTTTACAAACCTATTAATATTTTTTTTTAATTATAAATACTTACACGTACATACATACTAGTCTAGCTTAATTAATTTAGAAAGGCTTAATTGAATAAGGCAAAATATTATGGGCAACAACCGAAAGAAAGCGGAAACCTTTGGCTTACTTTGTTATTGCACCAGTAACATTCTTATATGCTACAGATCAAGAATTAGATACTAATCTTTATCTTCATTAAAATCTTTATTTTCTTGTAAGAAAAAGGATCTATTTATACGAGAATAATACACTAAAATCCATATTCATACTTCCATACTTATTTATAATGTTATAAATGCGAAAGAAAGTTTTTTGGTTTGTTTGTTACATTTTCACGCCTAAACCACTGAACCGATCATCCTGAAATTTTGCATATATTATGTTGTCAGGTGTACAGTAACGGACAAAGGGTATCTTTCATCCCCAAAAAAAAATGTTCCCGAGGAAAACAACAATAACGTTCTTATGATAATAGATGGCGCCACGTGTCTTTCGAATCTTGATTTAATTAATTACAAGCAGAGTACAATCTAAATTTATTGTCAAATTCAAAGTTAGCGCGATCAAAGCCGCGGGCAAAAGCCAGTAGTTAATAAACACAAAAGTAAAGAAACTAAAGCTAAAAAAAAAAAAATATTAAAATTATGGATCGAGTGCCTGTGTGAGTACCCGAGGGTACTAAGAGCTCCGCGTTTATATCTACGAATTCTGTTTAAAAGGGAACAGGGGCCGAGATTCTCCATACAAATGTATTCTCCATTTTTCTTCCTGAATTAAGCTCCCTAGAACAATATTATTTTTTCATAAAATGAAGGTCTGCTGTAGTCACGTCCCTGTCATTTCCTTTTTTTCAGCAACTAATAAGTAAAGAAAGTATGACCCTCCTAAAATGGGGTATTTTTTGGGGACTGCCAGACAAATTCGGAAAGTTTTTAACATAAAAGATATTGATATGAACATAGACATACTCTATCTTAAAATTTTAATGTTAAAATAATGGAATTGGCTCAGTTTTCGACGAGAAAAAAGGGCAATACGAAACGATCTCGTCAAAATTTTTGAGATATAGTCGGTCTGAGCTGGGCAGACTTTACGCACCGCGATGGCAATAGTTTCTTCAAATGCCTATTTTTCAAATTCCTCGCAGACCCTATTACCTCTTAAGGCTTTGGTGTTGACTTGTGAGCAGATAATTCCGACTCTGTATGCTCTCGCTTTACCTTCAATATAGACAGTAGACTATATTAAAGGCACCCCAGTTAGATAGTAGATCCTGGCGGAATCGGTTTCGATTTGGATTGTCCAACAATTATACGTCTTATCTATTAATCCTTAAAATGTCTGCCCTTTCATCGTGCTTTTTTCGAGCTGTCTATCAGTGAGATGTTCTCTAATTTTAATTTTGTATTTCAACAAGTGGATTGTTGAGCTCAGATAGCTTTAGCTCTTAACAGCATCCGGGTAGACTGGAAGCCGACCACAACACTGTTGGGAAAAGGCCAGGCGGATGATGATGATGATTTGAGCAGGTTATTACATTTCGTTTTAAAATTCATAAATTTTTGAAGTCATGATTTGTTGTGTATATTTATACCATGTGTCCGGTGAGATATTTTTCTGCTAAAACCTTTCACTCCCTATTTGTTAATCTCTTTAGTGCTCACTTTCGTTGTACCAAGAGTACTAAGACCCATTTTAGGGTGCGCGTTGTCTCTCAATCAACTTAAGATTTCTTAAGTTGCAGTATTTAATTGCCGCTAAATTACAATATTGAAATCTGCAAATATATACTTAATAATAAACCTGGAACGGAAAGGGGCTTTCAGTAAGTCGCCGGTTCGCCCAACTCGCGAGTTAAAAATAACAACCAGTTTTTATTGTAGCCAACGCGCCACTGAGCGATAAAGACAGACTTACAGGGTTTCGTAAAGGGTTCAAAAGAGACGGCGAGCGTAACGGATTTAAGCATTGCTGTGTGCAATTCCATCAGTTTCGTATTGCAGACCGGGTCGTTTCACGAAAGGATTGTATGCTTTCGTTCATAACGACTAAAGCAGCAGTTTATTATTAGTAAAATTCACTTTACATTTTGAGTAAATAATGCATGCATCTTTTGTCCCTTACCGACTTGAAGCCAAATATTTAGTTGCAGTTATGAGAATAAATTGTTAGCCTTATTTGGTAATACTTTATGCTATAGAACTCCCGACTGATTTTATGGAATACCAAAGCTACACCGATAATGAAAGCATTAGAATCATTAACCATTAGTTAAGTAAGATCGTACAATGCGGTTTCACTGGTACAGAAAATTCATGGTTTCGTTATTTTCAGTAAGTTATCTCAGGAATTCGAACTTTTATGAAAATATACACCACGTTGTTTTGTAAAGGAATTGCAGGGGCAATGAATGGGGTCTTATGCATAAGTATAAATGGAAGCACTGACATCTATCGATAGTCCGGTTAAGCAGAAGCCAGCCTAATAGGATGTCATGAGAGACGCCGTTAAATAAATAAATAATGTCATCTTCTAAATTATTCGATAGATGCCAATTTTTTTAGATGTTGGTGCATTAACAACTGTGTCGCCGTATAAGCCGTAGACTTTTGATCCGACACGTGTTTTGCTTTTTTCTCTATAATCTTTCAAAGGAGTACGGTATGTAAGGATCGTAGCAGGCGGCGTTCTGTCGTTTTTGCTTACCTCTATGGGAAAACACGTGTTTAGGTACGTTTTTCTGAACTTTCACGATAATGCTTGTAAGTCTACATTTCTTCAGGTACTCGGCATAGCGTTGAACTTTGAATTTAATTGTAATAATCCTTTAACGATATAGTCGTTATCTCTCTCTGCCTAGCCTTATCCCATCTCATTTGTGGTCGGCTTACCTAGTCATTTTTACCTATACGTTGTCTGTACGGGGTCATCGAAACACACTCGTACCTTATGGTCCATATACATGATTGGCAGGTGTTATTGAGTAAGAAATGTCTTTAAACCTTGATGATGACTCTTTTTTGCTTCAACCTTAACCAGCCGTCCACAAATTGTCCTTTGATATTTAGGGTCGACTTAGTTAAAATGGGCTAGACTCTCGTACTAAGGTAATTAATTGGAAGTACCAGTTTTTCATCACGCCTCACAAGATGTTTTTAATGCGTAATAGTATTTTAAATTGTAAACTTTAAATCCTGACTACCTTAATTCAACAGTCCATAGATTTTGAGATTTGGCAGTCTGCAGTAGATCTCTCTCAGCTAGCGAAACAAAGCTAACTCACCCTATCATAAACAGGACGAAGCTTGATAACAAATCAAACTCAGATTAAGCTGATAACATATCAAATTCTTTTCTTTTGTTCTACAAATGTTTAATACTATCAACAAATATTTTAGACTAAATGAGGTTATCGACAAGTCCTAACACAGTATATTTAACAGCTCGAAAAAGGTGTTACACATGTTAAAAAGTTTTAGTTTACTTTATTATTCGTCAATTATTTTTAGGGGTGGGTTGATTTAATAATTTTAAATCAATCTTGAGAGTTTCCCCTTGAAGGAGTTCAGATTTTTACGAGCACTTGTTTTCATAGTTGCTTCTTTTTGATTTAATTGTGGTGCAAAATCTTTACGGAAATTAGTATAATAATATAAACAGGTTCATTGAGAACTGCTTTGAAGAAGGGAGGCGGGGTTGTGGCGTGATAGGCGGGGCTTGTGAAAAAAAGTAAAAAGTTAAGTAGCGATTCAGAATGACTCGCATATGCACAAACAAACTTCAATGCGTCGATTTCATCTAATGTTAAATATAATGAGCACATAGCGTATAGCAGCCGATAATGCGGTAAACGAGGTCAGTTGTTTATAACACTACTAAACTAGATCAAGGTCAAGGTCATTTTTACAAATCAAATACATACGTCGCTGTGACAAACACCCGGTGTGCAGAAATAGATACATACGTCTGAGTTCACCTCGGATTCTGATGTTATTTGTAGAACTGCCCCAGTTGTAGATGGGTCAAGGTCGACCTCACGAAACAGGTCATGGAAACGCATCATATTGTCTCGGTGACAGCATCTGGATACGGGAACGTTTAGGACAGAAACGAAGACACCTTTAGCGCCCTACAAAAATCTAACTTCATACCTGTCACTACCAAAGTTTCGACCTTGGCATACGCGTCAGGGCCGTCAAATGAAGTAATCGTGTCAACGAGATAAAAAGTAGTATGTACCGAAAGGACGGGAAGAGGTGGGGATCGCTCCTTGTACCGACGACTCGGTGAAACTTGGTCAAGGCTGGCAATGCCCCTCTCCTCCCCTGTCGTCCCCTCCCGTCCGAGTACCGGCGGAACTGGCCGATCGCATCCGAACGCCCGCACGCACTCGATCGCGCGCCCAGATAGCGGCAGCGGTGGTCGTTACACAACCTAGATAAATCACCCGCGATGATCCGCCGAACTATGTCAAGATCTCATCAATACATAGTAGAATTTAGCACCAGTCAGAACAAAATACGATCAGATTTTAATATAGTTGGAAGAGAAGAACCTCGCCAGACAACTGCAGCATGTCCAGGAGATCCATCTTTTCAACTTAACACGTTCTGTTTGAGTCTAATATATCATACAAATGCGGTTATGAATGTTGTCATGATTGAAGCTATTATGCGCATACTTTTGTAACATGATTTTACGCACCGAAACCGGTTTTTGCGCCACGGAGGCGTGCTTGAAGCGCCTGCGCACCAAAATCCTTCCAAGATGGCGGCACTGGTAGAACTGTCGTAATAATACGACAGGTAATGCCTAAAAAATAGAAAGGCCCGGTGTACGAGGCCGCTCTGTCGAAACACTCGATTCGGGTCAAGGCAGCGCGCCGAAATAGTCGGCTGGCGCGCGAGTTTTTACTGTGATCTAACATCTGTCGCTGCCCGCGGCCGCGGCCGTCCAACCCCCTGCGTCTTAGCGTTCCGCAACCATTACATGCGTCTTATATGTTTTTCGTATGATCTTAAGATTTCTTATTATCATGATCTGGACCGCTTAGAATTCATCAATAACTAATTGGAATATACCTCATATCATTCCGTTTTGAGTCACTTTTTTCAAATTAGTTCTATTGTGCCGACATGCATCAAATATGAGATTTGTATTTCAGAAAAAAATTGCTAAGTGTGAGTCATGCTGTCAAGTGTCGTTTCTGAACTTCCCCCCTTATTATATTTTCCTTTGGTATTGTTCAGTAAATAATTGAAATATCAACCACCCTAAATACGATTGCAGGTATAAATTATAGCGGTGGTAGCCTCTAATGGCAAGAATTGGCGACCGACTTCCCTAGCAGTTTTAATTGACGTTACTAATTAATTACAATTTTTTTTCAAAGCTCAACAGTGTGGCATTTTTGTGATAAATTTGGCTTAGGGAATAACCATCCCTCCTTTTAATAATAGCGATCGCGTTTTTGTAGAGATTTGACTTAACTATCTCTCATCGGAAAGGACATAACGTATGATGTTGTGAAGCAGATATAAACAAAAACTAAGCAAGTTTAGCAACATTTTCAGGATTCTGCAGCCGCATGCTGCTTCGCTATTACAGTGCATCTCGTAAGTTTACGGAGGCCCGAACGGACGGCTTTTATGCGATTGTACGCAAAAGGGTAGCCTCCCTGCCACAACGCGTGTGAGGTAGTCGCAACGGCATTCTGCAAATGATTGTATCCCGTACGGATTGCTCTATCCAAAACAAATGGATGCTGCGCATGTTTTGGGCGCTCACTAAAAGGTCGAATACTAACACAATTCTGATTTTACTGTAAATTATTTCAAATATTAATAATAACAAATAAATAATATTATTATATCAAATTAATTTACAAAATTTTCAAGTTTCTAAGATGCAACCAACTGACTTTTAAATAACTCACCAATTGAGCTGATTATAAACATTTCATTATAATTACTGGACATATATTTGCATAAATACTGTAATCAATCAAGAACTGTATCTTAATTATTATGTTGAACAAAAATACATGAATAAAGCAATGGCTTTATTACGTAAAGTAGTGTGAACTAAAAGCAGCAGGCCGTGTATCAACCATCATTATTCGTGGAGCGAGGTCCGTTGCACAGTACTACCGGCCGCCGTTGCGCGTCACATCACTATACGAGGGAACTAATTAGTCTTTATGTATACAGGCATTTCAAGAACGTTAATGTTGTTAAGGGAAACAATTTTGTCTATAAAGACAGTGTTGATAATTATTACGAAGTTATATATCCAGGCTGTCTGTTGGCAAAGTCAACTCAAAGCCACTACAATTTCCAAGTCCCTCACTCGTACTTGTTCCTTGTTCGACTAATCTATAGCCTAACCCTGTGCCGATTGTCTGATTTGCCTGTCTGTCTGTAGGTAACAGGGATGTAACCGTAGATTCTAATCTAAACAGAAGGGGAGTCCCCCCACACAACCTCTGCCTTTTTCAACGTTTATTTCTTCCATAAAATCATCGCTGCGTTTAGTTGCGACAGCTAAAAATAAATAAACTGCCCGTTTTTAAATTACCATTTGTGATGCAAATCGTCATGTCATGTTATAAGCGTGGCGGTCGTAACTCGAACGTAGTTCGTGATTCGTGCTGCAAACTTATTAGGTTCGCTTATACTGTCCAATTTCACATGCCCACTCTAAATATTAAATGTCTTTCATCGGTTGAATTATTGTATACCAATTTACTGTCAATCAGTCTACTACAATTTGAATTTTCAGTTTCAGGTTGCAATATTTGTTGTTCGTTATTTCCTTTTGATCTACAGTTGGTAGTTTTTGGAGAGTCTGAAAAGTTCATTATTTGTCTCTATTTACACTCTCCCAAATTTACACATAGATACATCCAATTTGCAATAATTAATTAAATTCGGCACGGATAAGTAACGTGATACGTGTCCAGGTCACATTTGGGTAGCCCATTGCGACAGGTCGACCGAACGTCTTGTGAAACGACGCTTGCGCAGCAGCGTACCCCACCGACGACGGTCGATTGTGTCGAAACGCACGATACAGTCGCCGGCGCACGCCCGATCCACATCCCCCACTAGACTCTGAACTATACAAATCGGATATAATGCAACTTTATGATAAAATATCAAATATGTTATAAAAATCTTAGTAGCATTTCCATATTAGTGTTATTTTTTTACTAGCTTCATTGTGAAGCAACACCTCGCAACTCTTTGCATGTTGAAGGCGCTTAAGTAAGCCTCGAGTAATTTCGCATAGGGACTTTTCTAAAGGGAAACCGGCACTCTTATAGGCTATCCAGACACTAGTCGAGACAGACTGAGGATTCGATTTTCTTAGTGCCAACTAACAGAATGCACTACAACTCAACTACGGGTACTACTCACTCAGACAATGCTTAATGGAAAATCGTGGCTGCGCAAAGATCCGTTTGTAACGCTTTGTTGATTTGGCCAATGGCTCATAGCACGTTTTGAGGAGCTCGTTTCATATTCAGTTGAAAACGACGCATAAAATTGCTCAACATGTAGCGCTTGTTTTTCGTAGCCAATTTTTTCTACCGTTTTATAATTCTTGATAGGAACGATAGCTAGGCACTAACACAATTTATGAAAACAAGTGTCGCGTGTTTAAGGAACCTTTGAAAGAAAGAAACTATGCGCGGAATAAAGAGCCTTTTAGAGCTCATCGGTTTGGTGCTGTAGCGGTGGCATTGCACAAGCCTTGCCGCAGGTCGGGCAGGCGGTGCGAGGCTCTCGCAACACCCATTATTCGGGTCAGGCAACTATTTGTGTGAATTGTGCCATTTGACATATTACTCGTGCGATAAATATTCTTTGTTTACTTTTGTAATCACTAAGATTGACGTTTTTAGCCTTAATGCTCGTAAATTATTTGTTGCAGTAATGTATTAACTGTTTGAAAGACTAAACATATCTATACCGATTCCTGAAATACTGCCTACTTTGTTTATTAGCCTGATTATATTTTATCCCTTTTTGCCCTTCCGTTTCAGTCGTCATGTTTCGAATTATTCTGGGTTATTCAGCTCGATTCGGCTGATAGAATTGAAAATTACAATACAAATTACAACGTTTTAGTTGACGTATTTCAAATTGTGTGCCGATCAGAATTACATAATAATTACGTCTATAATAATACTAGGAGAAGGATGTGAATTTGAATAGAATGGGGCTTGTTAGGAATTGTATTGTACTAAACTTATGGATCAATTTAAAGTATAGTCTGGGATTCTTTACTAAAATTTTAGACTATTAGATGTTGCAAACATCACAGCATCTGGCGAAACGCGCAATGGCGAATGTCTCACGCACACAGCGGCGCATAAACGTAGCATTACGCACTAACACAGTCAGCGCGCGCGCCGCATCGCGGCCCCGCTCGCAAGTAGGTCAGGGCGCTCTGCGGCCGCGCGCGTTTTAAATTTAGAACGATCCGCACTTCAAGCTCCGCCCCACGCGATCGCCTAACTACAAGTTAATGTGTAAATTACCTTCAAAACATCCACATGATCCACCTGTAACCGCACCCTTGTATCACAGCCCACTGCTGTTACTAATAAATTTGAAAGAATGCTAATATTTACGCAATAAACCGAAAACAATGATTTAATGACAATTATTTAGGACTTGACTGACGATCGTCCAATTATTATTCAAAATTATACAGACATGTAGTAAGTATTCCTAAATGTCTTAAGCTAAATTAGTACACTTCAAACACAAATAATATCGTGTGTAAATTATTTTGAAGTGAGCCTTGACAAATTGGTGTCACTAAATAGACTGTTAATCGATAACGTTAATTAAGCAAGTATGTTTTTTTTTGTCAAGCAACAGTAAAGTAAGTAGATACGTATGCAATTATTGTATTAGCAATATTGGCATAAAATATTTTCCGGAAAAGACCCTCTACAGTCTGAAAGCATCACTAAACTGGTTCGATATCGTCAATTTTCTCCAGTTTATATTATTTGAATTGGTTATTACGACAATTTCCGAATTTTACTGCTATTTTAATGCAGACTGATGGGATAGTTTATGTCGAATTTTGAACCGTTTACTGTACCGCTGATTTTTTTCTTTTATTGAGAGGGGGTTACGTCTCAGATTCAGACACCCTGCAGCGTCTGAGAGTCGACCTCTACTACTAAGTGGGTGAAGGTCGGCGGGGGAGTCGCCGTATTTGTTACATCTATATTATGGAATAGACGAAGCACTATTTCCAGGTCTTATTGTATTAAATTGGGTTTAATGATGTAATCCTATTTAGGACAATAGTTGCGACCGATCGTCGGACATGAATTGCGATAGACGCACCCTGAAATGACGATGTGAATAGGCTACATAAAATGCATAGTAAAGAAAACGATGTTACTGACGAAGTGATAGATGAAAATATACAAAAAGTAGTTACTCACCTTCGAGTTTCATGCCAACGTCGAGGCACTTTTGGAAGCGACAAAATGGACAGCGCTTCCGTTGTGTTTTGTCTATGTGGCAGGCTCGTTCAGCGACGCACGTGTACACCTTCTTGTTTTGAACGGTTCTCTTGAAGAAACCCTTACAGGACTCGCACGTTAGTAGTCCGTAGTGGTAACCGCTAACTTTGTCTCCGCAGACGGGACAAAGTTCTTCGATTACATCCTTTGTATCAGTCTGGTCGCACACTGTGCCGGCTGCAGGTAAATAGGCGCCTTGTTCACCACCGGCGCCTGTTGGAAACAGATATGAAGCATCCAGATTGGCGTATCCGAAAGATTGTTGCTCGGGAGGGCATTGATACGCGGCGCCTTGCGGCACGTACTGTTGCGATGCACCCGAGGGACCACCACCTGAGCCAGATCCTTCAGGACCTGGGCTCAGGTCAAACGGGGACATATTGAGGGACATGAGGCCTGTCTGCTGGTCCATCGTCATGCTCGGCCGCTCAGTGCGGCTGTTTATTACAAATCCCTACGGCGGCGTTCAACCGCAACAACGTTCACACAGTCACCGAGTTCACTAGCGGTCTGGCCGCAACACTAGCTACCGCTGGCGGGCTGCACCTGTTCAAGCACTATAGTAGGAAGCACATAAATCCAACACATTTTGTTCAGTACGAGCGGAGTAAGAAGATAACAGGCCGGCTTAAGCGTCTGTTTCAGTCACCAAAGTAACTATTACTACTGTTCGAACAAGTGTTGACAGCGCGTGGTATGTTACGATCGTAATGAGTATTATAGCTTCAAGCGGCACGCGTGCCGCTCGGTAAAGGTACCGCGATCGACTGACGGGTAGCCGGCCGGCGACAACGGCGCGCGTGCCGGCGCCTCCCGCATGCGCGCCCCGCCGCCACCCGCAGGCCCCTGCTCGCTCGCACAATGGAAAACGATTAGGAGCCCATGTAATAAGTGAAAGTGAGTCGGTGACCCACTTTCCCGCGATCCAGGTCTATGTTAGTGCGCGTTCGCGCGGTTGCGCCACCGAGCGGGCAGAGGACGGCGCGGGGGGCGGCCCACTGACCCAGTTGCGCGCAGTGCCGCAGCAGGGCAGGGTTGCCGCGAACACCGAGCTAATGTTTACGTTCGCACTGCATTCGATTATGAGTAGTGTTCGCTGTACGCATACGTAACTGCTGCAACACACGCGTACAAGTGTAACGCCAATTGCTTATCCGACTTCAAGACCAAGCGCGATATCGAAGATGTAGCTGTGGTCAAACAAGTAAAAATAACATTTTTAAAGATTTTGCTATGTTAGGATGTTATTTAATATCTTAATTTTTCTACACTTGACGAAACCTTCGACAACCACTACCCCAATCCATCAATTTATCCTTAATAAATATTTTAAATACTGAGACGATATTTTTTTGGCTTTTTTTGGTGTTCAACAATTCAATTATTTCATTAAATATCGTCAATTTTTATTCGATGTCCTAAGGACGCCCCAGAAGAAGTAACGTGAAACCATACAATTTCAAAAAGGGTGGCTATATAATTTCGTCCTGTTCGTCTGTCTGCCCATCCTAGTATCACATAACCACTAGAAAACTCGTCAGCATGGCACTATTTCAAAGAGACGGTGTATTCCATGAACAGCTAAAAATAATAAGGGGTAGTGGTTGGTACTTCCCATAAATGCAACCAAACTACCCTATGTGACAAGTAGTCGGGCCTTTTTCAAAGTTTAAAACTATTCAAGAAAGCAGATTCCACCTCCATTTAAGAATTTAGAGACATTCATGAAAGATAGGCAAGGTCTCTTCAAGAATTGCACGTGGGGCCATGCCTAGATAGAGACTATGTCAAAAAACCGACACACAGTTACTCTTTTTCATGTTTCATTGCAGACAACAGACGGAGACAGCCCACTTAGATGTCAACAGCGTGCTTGTTTCTAACACGAATATAACATAGTATATTATGCTAGTAAAATATAACAATGCTCATGAGAACCTATAATTAAAGGTGAAGATTTGGTTTAAAAGATATTTGGGACTCCACTTTTGTCTAACTCTTTTTCATACGGACTATGGAGCATACATTGCAGCTATGCTCCATCTTTCTTATACTATTATAAATGCGAAACTTTGGATGGAGTTTGTTATTCAATCACGCCAGAACTGCTGAACCGATTTGTAATTTGGCACAGAGATAAATTATAGGCTACTTTTTATCCCGTAAGTAAGATCCCGTGGCCAATTCACGAACTCCAAGCGGGTTAAATGTGGGCAAAAGCTCGTCCACAAATCTTTGATTGAACTAAATCTAGTAAAGTTGTTGTGACAGAATAATACAGAAGCTTGGAGACAACGGTGTATCAGGAAGGCTGATATTTCTTCAGTGATGCTCTAAAGTATTCTCAAAAAATCCATATATTTACTCATCAAATTATTATATTGCATCCATTTGTGTGTTCTATGTGTGATTAATGACACACACCCACATCGTATGGCAAGAATATTTTGTGAATAAGCAATTACGTATTCGAAATTTTCGTAGGTAATTTCAGAGTCATAACGAGAGCCATTCAATATCAAAAGCGAAATAAAGATCTTGACCTGGATTTTGTTAAAATCAGTCAACAGGTCACGAACGAGTGACTGTCTGTGACAGCCTTGTATTCGCAATGTAATTTGATTCGACGTGTTCTACAGCACTAAACAGAAACACATCGCAAACGGACGAGGCTTGACTTCACTACGAACTATGATGTGCCCTACTCTTCTAAGTTTTCGCAGCCAGTTTTATCATTTGAAGTCGCCTTCGCTCAGGACAGAAAACACAAAAAAAAACTGCTACGAAAAAGAGAAAATACTAAAGGGTAGACGGTTTACCGTCTTCCCTACTTTGAACAGTTTCACAGGAGCTTAGTGTTGCTTCCTGACGTCTTCCGACATGTCAAAAGGCTATCAAAATGAAATAAATAACTACTACTTTGTCTTCACAAACACAAAACAACATGAAACTACATATCGTGCATAATAAGCCACAATGACTCAATAGTTTCGATTTCATAATCAAGACCTGAATACCGGATGAAAAGCGACGGCAAGGTAGGTATACCCGAAGTATGCCGTTTTCGCTATCGCACAGACGCCACGGCCTCCGACGAAAGCAAGAGTGCTCGCAGAGTCGCACGCGCAATGCTTTCTTCATGCGCGCAACTGACGTCACACTTTCTCCGCACGATGACGCATGTTGATGTAACGCATCGTAATACTGCGGTAATAACACTGATTTACAAAGCATTAGTATATTACGACGATGTATTTATTGATCCGTTTAGTTAGACGATGCATGACATTGATTTCGTATCGATTGAAACATTTATGCGAGCTTTTTACCTCCGTATTGATTTTTGGAACGGGTTTTGTCCTATTTAAGTTTTAAGAATATCGAATGATTATTTCTAGTTGTATCGAGAGGCTATCTAGTTGAAATTAACATACCTAGAGCTTTTTTTTGAATGTAAATGATTTCGAGTGGTCATTATGGGAATGGGACGTTCTGAACGTAATAGTTTCGCATTTAGGAGGTAGAGACAGCGAAATATTTTTAAACAGAGAAGTGTATCGAAATAGTACGTACTCTAGTTTAGATTTATAATACCCAATACCTTCCTACATCAAAAGTAACAAAGACCCCGTGAAGCCCTATTCAATGTTTACAGTCATTTACATCTCTAATCTGCTAAGGACTCTCTATGGTGCGGATTTATATCGGAAAGAGAATTGCGCCCGCGCTTCCAGGTGACGTCACCGCCACCAGGTGACTCGCCTCCGACAAAAACGACGCTATGCGACGTAACTATTAGTTTCATTTTAGGTTAATTTGATTATCCACCGTCACACGCCCTCGCCACGTCTCTTCTGTACAAACCGCACCAATGGGATTCCTACCCAACTACATATTTACGGGATATCTACAAATATACCGGTTTATATAGGTAAGCTTAGCCCACGTTTTTCCCGTCAAGACTGAGCTGAATTTCTAATGGTATCGACTGGAATTGCGTCAGTAGACCGACTGTCACGAGCACTGTTAGATACACATAGATAGAGACACAAAATTAGATAAAAGTTATGGAGCTGGTGCTGGAGAATATTGTAACCCCTTTTGACGCAATTTAATGCAATTTGCTAAAAGCTGCTTTTTTCTTCTAAAGAAATCACAGACATTAACAAGTTAATTAATTAATTATTATTTTAAGACTAATTTTTGCAAGAAATTGCTTCTCGGATTTCCTACTTTTCATTTCCATTTTTAAAGCGTACTGATATCTGAGGAAAACCCAGTTCTATGTCCATTAACCAACTACAATTTGTTTTATGTCTGAGGTTCTTTTAATTTTAAGAATCTAGGACATTTCGCCGCTCTCCCAAGACTCTGTATAATACAATGAATTGTCAAAGCAATCTGACATGGATAACCCTGTAAACACCTAAATAAAAAAAAAATGACCACTGCAATAAATGTAGAATAATAATTATAATTTGTACGTGAAACAATTTTATTACTTATGATTTCTTGTCATCAAATGCTTTTTATTATTATATAGAATTTTTTTCTAATTTCTTTGTGTACACCTAGTTTTATGTGCATGCTGTGGTCTTCTGTAATTGAAGGAAAACACTTAAAATAACTTTTGTATAACTGTGACCTATATTGTATTTGTGAGTCTTTTGTTGGAGATCCAAATAAATGAATATTAAATAAATTACGGTAGTCGGTAATAAGATTAATAAAGTTTTCAATAAACTTTGTTTTGCAGGTATAAATGGACGAGACCAGGGTTCTCGGATCTATAATGAACTTTTACAGAAAAAATGGCAACCCTGCACGTGAGAGAAATCGGAACTTCGGTTGCAAAACAGCTTTTGAGCGGCCTGTATTTTTCTTAAAACCCACCATGCTCTTTAACGCTTTTAGGAGAAAGACGGAAAGGCTTTAAGTTAAATTACTCACTTTAATTTTTATGGTCAATAATACCATTACTATAATTTACGTACTATTGTTACGGGGTGTACGGGAATTTACAGCGGGCGTTTGGGGGAGGTTGAAGTTGGTGGGGTTGAGTAGAGGGCCACGCAAACGGGGGCAAAATGTAGGTTTCGGAGCCAAGTGCATTGGGTCACTGGGTCAATGATAACGTTCGATCCTGGGAATACGTACGAGCTGCAGACTTCAGTAGTATGGAGCAGAAATACTTGCCCTACAAACATTTTCTATTTATGAACATAATAAATGCACGTGAGCTTCGTTCACAAAATCGTTAACACCTTTCCTGGTATTCTTTGTAGTTACTTCCAACATTAAATACTTTGATACTTGCGCAGTTCTAGTGTCAAACGCTTGACACAGTTTGTCGTACATCTTGTTTTGATTTTGATGTACAGATTTTTTCTTTATTTTTTATTAGAGCTTGCTTTCTTTTCCTATGCTACGTATTAATCCAGTCGCCATGTTGAAAAAAGGGGAGGTATTTGGAAAGTATTCCGAAGTTAATGGAACTTTCACAGGTTATTTGGGCGTACAGTAGGAAGACTATCCTAAGTTTTCGACCTCGACAACCCTGTGCTAACTTAGGGGGAAAGGGGGGGGGGGGGGAACAAAAACTTTAGTATCCACTTTGGTATATTTAATATAATAATATTCACCTTTAAATTTAATTTAATGTAAAATATTAATCTGCTGTTTCCCACAAAAGTGCAATTACTACACGGTCAAAATGTATGCAAAAGGTGATATAAAAAAAAAATACCTATGAAAAAATTCTATGTTGGGGGTTCATAATTATGTACTGAGAGTACATAGAGAATATGTGCCATCCCACCATACATATTGCAAGTGGACCCTCCAGGTGGGTCACTGGCATTACGTTTGGCAAAAGTGAATCCTCCTGGAGGGTTCTCGGCAGTGAAGGTCTTAAGGAAAAAGGAAAATAACCTTCTTACAAAAATAAACTGGCAAGTAGGTAATATCGACTTTCCGTCAGCAATTTTCCTAATTAAAGAAAAAAAGTGGTGACAGTTCAGTGGTGCTTTCGATTGAAAAAAGATTGCTTCTTCTCATACTTTCTTTTGCTTTTATTTAACTTGCCTTGTTAGTTAGTTAGTATGTATTGGTCAAATCTTGCAACTTTATATCAAACCAGTTCCCCCAATCGATTGAGCTGAAATTTTGCACACACCTTTGGTTCTGTTGACAAAACAATTTTATGGCAGACTTGGCTTGATCCTGCAGCCAAGATCGCGTCCTCACGAGAGAACTCCGGAATGGTTAATAGTACGGACACAAAACTTTACATACGCGTTGAATGTTGATAGATAAAACTAATTTATTTCTTTTTATTTTAATAAGAGCTTGTTTTTTTTTATATAGTTTAATTTATTTAACTTGCCTTGTTAGTTTGTATTGTATTGGTCAAATCCTACGACTGAATTTCAAACCAGTTCCTCCCAATCGATTGAGCTGAAATCTTGCACACACCTTTGGTTCTGGTGACAAAACAAATTTATGACAGACTTGACTTTATCCTACAGCCATGAACGCGTCCTCACGAGAGAACTCCTCAATGGTTAATAGCATGGACACGAAACAATGTATACTCGTTCAATGTTGATATATAAAACTAATTTATTTCTTTTAATTTTAATAAGAGCTTGTTTAAAAAAATATATAGGTATATGTAGGTAAAAATGTGAAATGCTTTTTTACATTACCACGTAAACAATTAATAATATTTTGAGTAGTGGGAGTATTAGTGAATTTTTAGCTAGTACTTCTGTTTAGAAATAACAAACTCCAAGTAATTTATATTACCGATACAGCATACAAAGGCAGTCCTGTAATGTTATTTCGTAAACACAAACTGTATATAATGTGCTGAAATATACAGATGCTGGGAATAACAAATTAGGTTACCCAACCCGATAGTTGAAAAGAAACAGGCGACCTGATTTTGAGATGAGACGATTTCACTTCATTTCGGATACATTTCGAAATAATTTAACTTTAAGATATACCAAAAGATAGAATCGTGATTGACAGAAATATATTTTATCGGTGGTTTAGCTGTTTTGTTTTTAGAATGCTAATGAAATTTTATAATGTCGTTAGTACACTGATCAAACGATATTTTCACCGTTTGTAAATATATACTATGAAATATTACGTTTCATATTTAATGATTAGGTAACTGTCTTTTTTATGATTCATTACTCTGAAGATTTGCCAGATTGAATTAATTTATACTAACATAAAATTCAAATCAAAGAGTATTTTATTCAATACCGATGTATGCTCTATCAAGTAATTGATAAAATTAGGGGTTAAATTATGAAATTGCCGATTTGTATGGACGATTTCGTCAAAAGTGATATTTCCATACTAACATTTATTTTCTTGGAAACGTCTGAACCGATTATGTATGATGCAATTGCAATAGTTAGAGTGGAAAAAGCTGCGTTGCACTGCGCATCTTAAATTCTCAAAACTCAGTCTATGACAAAAATATACCTACCTACTTGAAGTAGCGAAACCGACGGCACATTATATACAGGTGTTTTGATACACAACCTACCTTATGAGGTAATATGCAACTAGTAGTACGGTTTTTAAATTCTGAAAGGTGCGTCATTTAACAACAAATCCAATAAAAATGGAATTAAAAAAAAATATAACTATACGTCAACGTTACAAACATAACAAAATGTGAGAAAAAAACAGCAATTTCATAGTTAAAGACCTATTATAAGCCCTGTGTCACTGACTGGTCCCCGACAGGAGGCCATCGTTATTGGAGTTCTTACTTAGGTACGTACAGGAAATGGAACTATTTTATTTATATGTAAAATATCAAGTCTTTGATTTGGAATAATGTAGAGTTGACAACCATCTTTCCGGTTCAAGAATCTTGAATCTATCCTAACATTTAACCCTCTTGAAGGATGAATAGCTTTGTGCTGCTTTGTAATATGAAATGTGATAATACTATCAGGACGTGCTTTAATTTAGGTCATCACACAGTAAATAACACATTGTGTTAAATAAGTTCCTACAGGAAAACGAGGTAACGCTGGCCTAATTCTGCCCCGCTGAGGCCGATTGGCTGCGAGTTATCAACTTAAATGCATCTTCATGAAATTATGATTTTTTTATGTAGTTAGCTGTAGGCATACGGTAATGTTTTATTAACAACTACCAATAATCCACAAAAAGAAAGAGACATGCGCCGCCTGCGCAAGCAATTCACACAAAGTCTGTCTTGTAAGCGCCCGCGCTTGCGTTCCTGAAATGATACCCATATATTCTTTTTTCGCTCATGCTATATTCCGACAACTCATAAACAAGAGCTAACACTATCCGCACCTACTAAATTAGTCGGCATATTTAAAACAGAGAAGAAGACAATAGACCCAAAAATAAGCCCATTCCCGATCCTTTGTCAAAGTTACCGTTAGATTTTCTACAAACATTACAAAAGCATTTTATAGTTACAAGATGTCTGCATCGTAAACGGGTGTAGGGTCTTAGTTAGGTAAGTAACTTTCTTTTTGAAAAAAAAACTTTTTATTATATGGCATTTAAACTTGTAGTAAGTAACAGCTTTACGATTGAAGTTAAAAGGAGATTTGCAACGCCCATGGTGAGACATGCCCAGTTAAGATATGGTCGGCGAACAACAATGAAAATTTTATCAAATTACCGCTAAAGACACACAAGCAACGATGATACATTAAAATGAATATTTGTCATTGAAATAAAAATATAATCAAATGTAAAGCATGATTTTTTTTTTTGGTTATAGGTTATGGCACCGGTAGAGCCCTTAACCTTTGACACATTATAAAAGAAGAAGGAAATAAAAAATAAGGTTGAAATTAGAATAAAAAAGTAGAGACAGCTCTCTCGAAATATCAAGAATTAGGAAGTTACCGCAATATTATACTTTTTATTAAAAAAAAGTATCTAAACGGTTCAATAAAAAACAATTGTACATACTACACATACAATTAATTATTTATTATCAAACCGTTTAAATTGCATACAAAATATAGGACAACAGTTGAAAGGAATATTCGAAGAAACCGTTAGATATGAATAACTTAGAAGATGACAAACGGGATTTCTATTTAGGTGCGCATTTTACTTTATGTATTACGTAGCATGATGTCGTATGACTTGCTAATATATAGGACAAAACGTAAACAGGTAACGATCATTTGGACTTTAAAACACCTGTTTGTAATGCTGAAGACCTACTTGCGAGTACATTTCAGTTTTGCAATAACATGATAACGAGAAAATCGATCTACGTATGTATAGATAGGGAAAATGTAGGAAAGTTAACACTCTTTTCATCGTCATCGTAGCCCTAGAGTAACTGTTTCAATTTCAAGTAACAGCTGCGTTTTGTTTCGGTGCAGGTACTGGCTGTTCTTTAATATTTATGACATGCGGCCCACCTGAGCGTAAGTGTTCACTGAAAGACGCCATATGCAATACCAAAGGTATAGCAGGTGTGCTATCCCAAAAACAAAGCTGTATTTTTCGTGGCAGTAATTACACCGGCACCCAAACACAGCAACACTGGGGTATCGTACTACCTGTATTGGGAGGTCAGATAGACAGTCGCTCCATGTAAAATACTGGTATTCAGTTCCATCAGGTTAGACTGGAAGCCGAGCCCAATATGATGATGAATATTTTTTATGAGCAAGTTTAGTGCACGGCGTGTAGGCCATAGATCTGTATTGCGGCAGTGCAGTGAAAATAGAGCGCCGATGCCGCTCATGTCCGCTCGGCGGTTGCAAGTCTCCCAGCCTAATTTGTTATTCAGCTGTGCCAATTTTAGGTGCTAACTTGCTAAATTATTGATCAGGTAGTTTCAATTCAATGTTGTTAAAGTCGTTCGTTTCACTGATAAGAGCTTTACACTGATACAATACACTGATTCAAAAAATAAAACCGACTTCAAAAACACAAAAAAGTGAAAAATAACTTTAGCTTCAGAAGTCGGTGACTTTTGTTTTTTTGAAGTCGGTTTTGCAAAAAAGTTTATTTTCCCTTTTTAGTTGTAATATCCTATACAAATATTTACTATGCACTTATTTTAGATTGTTTTTCATGGTAATAGGCTTATTCCCAATAGAATGGAACTTAACCTAACCTAACTGTCGAAATGTGGGTGTACTGTACACATCTGCGTACCCCTTCAGAGCATACAGGCGTGATGTTGTGTAAATAAACATCCAAGCGATTGCAGCAATCGCGACAGATTCGATATCTAATGTTGAAGAGTTCTGTTCCATATCTCCGAAGTCCATGAATATTTCTATGGGATCAACTTCAGAGTATACTCTGAAAGAGTATATAACTAAAGAAAAAGAATTTTCTAAATCGGTTCAGACGTCTTCAGGTAGTCGGTGAGCAAAAACATAAAAATTAAGATTCCAGCTCCTTTTTTGAAGTTAAAAGCTCCTTGTCTTTAGAGAGCCATAAATAGTCACAAACACCGTACCAGAGAAGATAGAATCTACCTATGTTTCGTGAATTTCATTGTTTCTATCCGCAGAGCAACATACTTCCGCTTGTCTGGGTTACTTTTTAATTTCACTGTACTGGTACATATAATATCATGTTCTATATACCTCTACTTTTCATTCTCTCTACCTGCTTTGCAAGGTCAACAAGTGCTGCGGTTTGTGCACGGAACAATTATTATTTTATTGGATGTTTTTATACGTACTTATCGTGTACTTTTATTTCTTGTCGGTTTTTCTCAGCACCGAAGCATTCAGTACAATTCTAAGTAATTTAGATATCAGTAGAGCTACCACACATTTGCCTTGCATTTTTTTTTCTTTTTTTTATGGACATTTATAATCGCAATGCGTACGTCAGTTCCATCGTACCCTAAATACGTATTGGTCATATTTGAGCCGTGAACCTAAACAGACTCCTCTTCGCATTGTCGCCATTTGGTCGAGACAGGATTTTATGGATTGTGCGAAAATGTCTAACTCTTACCGCACCGTCCGGGGAGACGGTTTGGTTATGTGGGACTTGCACCTACTAAAAAACACCGCCGTGAGCCTACGGTCGCCTTGGCGGGTTGGCCGCGAGAACTGTTACGCGTGACGTTTGTGACTTATGGAATGCGTCTACTTGAAGTCTGTTCAACCTCAAGACCCTAAACAGTGTTCATTTCTCCCAAACTCATTCCGAACACAGTCCATCAATAAGTGGTTTAAGTCTTCAACAACTCGACACTGTTAGGCGAGTTCGTTTTTTTAATCATGAACGCTAACTTTTTACATGGAAAAGTGTCCAGACCTGAATGTATGAGCCGTAAAAACTAATTTTCGACTTAAATTACTGTTTATAAACCAGGGCACAAAAAATAGTTGTCCCTGCATGGTTTTATATCAAAACTCTTTGTCTAATGAGCGCTTTTAAAAATAAAAGCGTTTTTTTATAAATATTTTTTCTTCTTTCTTTTCAAAATATTCCTTCCAATCACCATACTTCTTCTTTAATTTTGGTAAAACTTCTGCATAATCCAAAATTATATTAGTTCCTTTCCATTTTTTTTGCCTCGCAGTTGCAATGTAGGAAAGGTCAATTTATACTCTAGTCTAGGTTTCATATTTAGTATACAGATTGACAAAATACAAACATTTCTTACAATTTCTATTATTTTTGCCACGATAGCCTATGATAGAGACAGAGTTAATTCACATCGAAATCAATAAAGCCCTACACAATTGTTGGCTACCCTACCCTTTCTAGAATAGGGATAATTAGGTCGACCTAGTGTACTCAAATAAAAATCATTTCATCATAATGAAACATATCGAGTAAACTAATAATAGCTTTGGGGTTCCTATGTTCTATACTATTAAATGAGTAATATTTGTAACCACGTTTTCGAAAACGGCCGTAATGATTTCGATGAAAGTTGCCATATAGGAGTTTACGGGAGCGTAAATTCGATCCATCAAGGTGTAATGTCGGGGAAAATTCGTTTTTTCTATTTTCACCCGAGCAGAGCTCAGCCGCCCAGACACTATGTACCACGTAAAAAACTCATACTGGTCATACATTACTGAGGTTCCGAAGAAAGTTATCACTTCATAGTCCCCCAGCCCAGCCGCATATGTCGGTCTGTCTGTCTAAACGCGATATACTCAAAAACTACCGAACGGATTTTCACACGGGTTTATACCAATGGACGAAGTGATTTATGAGGAAGGATTAAGTGTTTAATTCATTTAAAGTTGTGTTAATTGACTGGAATAATATGGTGATAATTGTTGAACATGTCGGAAAAAATCATGCCGACTTAGGTTTACTAGCATGCGCCGCGAAAACCAATAGGGTTACCTATATGAAAACAATGTACATCATAAAAAGCTCTATTAAGCGGTAGCAACACTGTATGTGGTCGCTCGTACATAATAAATACAGTTAGAACATTGATGCTCACAATATTAGTATAGGAAGACCAAAGATGATGGATGGTTTGAGCGAAAGATGATTATATAGTATATTATGGCCAAAAGATGAGATCTGGACTGAGGTATGGATGATGGTGACTATCGAGATGTATGGAAGACGAATACACACTGAGCAGACTCCAAATAAATTGTAATTACGGCAGACGGATGATGCTTGCTTGATAATTTATTTGCTTATGCTTATGCTAACTCACATGCGGTCTTCTTAACCCATGTTTTAGTATCTCGGTAGATCCCCGCATGCACTAACCGAAATGAATTGGAATGACGGCAGGAGGATGATGGTCTTTATAACAAATAGAAGATACAGAAGACATTGAAATATCGTCGTATCGGAATAACGTATCTCCAGCTTCCATTGAAACTTGTGGTGTTATCTCACACGTGGTCCTTTGAGCGCCTGTTTCAAACGACTCCGCGTGGGAAAATACTCACAGTTTCTGGTCAGCAATCAAGTCTATCGGAATAAGATTCACCAGACGACTATCAGGATTAATCATTTTGTATGTGCCACGGAAGAGCCAGTCTTGTTTCAAGCGCTCGAAACTTGCAACTTTGACGGTGGTCCTTATTTTATCATTCGAAGAACTGCTTAGGTTTGCTTAAGACTAATATTGTATGTTGAGGACGCCAAAAAAGTTTAATGGATTCTATGGGCACCATTTTGTTTTTTTTATACTATTTCTTTCATGACGAAAGTTTTGAGTATGGATGTAGATGGCCAAAGAAACGATGGATAGGGATGTGTGAAAGATGACATGGTTGGACAAGGGTTAATAACTGATGAGACCAGGGCAGGACCATTTTTTATAATCAATGCAGGAAAACGATTATCTTATACAGTGTCTTTAGTACATAAAATAAATAGTAGAATACAATTTAGTGTAATTATTGATAGGTTAACTTCCTCGTATATGGTATGTAAGTACATTCACGGCACTCCTTCATAAATAAATAGGCTCAACTCATGTCATTTTTGTTGTGAATCGTAAGCGTTGAATTCAGTGCTGGAATACAATCAGCCAGCAGCATGCATTAGCATAAATGCATCAGAAGCGATATGCATAACTTGGCACAACATTAAGCATAATTAGGCGGTGACCCACTTTTTTATCAAAGCTCGTCGTCGATACGCGGCGCGGGCGCATGGCACACTGGCACACACGCGCAGTGCGAACACGACGCACGCGCACAACACACCTACAATACAGCGCTCTATACAAGCGAGTCAGATAAACATTTATTTATATACATTGTTTGTAATCAAACTTTAAATAGATAACGTGTGATAACCGCATACCTACTAGGTAGGTATTTTTATAAGTCCTTGCGATATGGGTATTCATAAAAAGAGATCTTTTGTTGCAAAAAAGAAAAGGTCTCCTAGCTTGCACTTATTTAACACTGCTGTGTCAGTCAACAAGAGTTAGCATCTAACCGGTCGAACTGTAAGAAATGCTTTGAAAACCCCTAAGAACTCGTTAATCTAGACACGATGTGACAGACGATCGACATCTCGCATTAAATTAAAATCCTTTTGGTAAATCAAAATATTGTCTTCTTTTTAGAATCCAACCATTATAAAAAAAAAAAAAAATGATATGCACCATGTGTCATTAAAATCAGATTAAAAAAACTGTTCATTATTATTACACTTTTGTAATCTGATTCTAAACATATACATTTATTCTGTACCTACATACTATATGATTATATGAATAGTGAGAACGCTATTTCTCACATACATGTAAATAAGCGGAGCCTTGGCCTGGTTACCACGATTTTAGCGTTATTACAAAATACTCAAGTGATGCGGCGCCCGCGCAGCGAAGTGGGAACTGCGCACACACAGACCAACGGCCACGGTTTAAAACAAAAATGTACACTGTATGTAACGTGTTTTGGTATCTTATTTTTAAATAACTAGTGGAATTTTCCTTTTGTTCAGTGAATATTGGAGAAAATTTCCATTAACTCACCGAATAATAATAGAATAGGATCATATCGTTTTATTATAGGTTCCATACCAAAAGCATTCACACCATCATCATCATCATCATCTAGATAGGAGAAAATTAATTGGTTTAATCGATCTGAAAGAGTCTACGATCGCGTCGTTCGAGGTGAATTAACATTATCTTCTACGAAGTAATAATTAGTGTCAGTAAACGAATAATTTTTTTTTTTTACTAAAAAGCTCGTTGATTTCAATCCAATGAAACACCTACGCGGGCTCCTGCATATAGTATAGCCTTGCTTTCTAGAATGCAATAGTAAACAAATTAAACACATTCAAAAAGAAATACAAAACCTCTCGAACGTTTATTAATTAAAAATGCAGAAGGCTCAACTTTGTGGCACACAGTTTGGATTCTATTGACTTCTAAGAATTAATGTAGAATCAAGGATTGTTATGACTTGAAATTACTAATGCAGGTATTATCAGTCTTAAATCAAACATCTCTGCAGTTACGAAAATCTATACTTACTAAATATAAATACTTGTAAATATAATAATAATAATATTATAAATGCAAAAGTTTGGACAACATCTATCTAGGATGTTTGTTACTCAATCACGCCAGAACGGCTGAACAGATCTAGATGAAATTTGACACAGAGGTATATTATATTCTGGAATAGCACGTAGGCTTTATCCCGGAAAATTTTCCACGCGAACTAAGTCGCGGGCAACAGCTAGTAAATAATATCTGAATTAATAGACCTTCAGCAATTTCAAATATTAACAAGTGATTTACTCCTCATGTGCACAAGGTACATCAATAAAGAACAATTAATATAAAATGTGCAAGCAGACATACATAATTATGAATGTGCAGCATAAGTGGAAGTGGCACAAGGTTGTCTGTAGAAACGGTTGCGCGGGTTGTAAGGAAACAACGGATACCGATCATTTGCCTGAAAGCACCAATTTTGATGAATCCAATATCTTCATCACATCAACTGGGTTTAAAAAAGTATGTCGTGGTTACGTGTAGGGTTTACTCCACAAAACCACTATTACTGGCTGTCCGTCTTCTATAGCACCAACAATAAAATTATGACATTATGTACACGAATATTAAATACATATTGATATTGTGTTCATGTTTGGACGAGTTTTGAGTTGTATGTAGGGTTGCCCAATTTGGCAAGGTCACATGAAGTGATTGGGTAGAGATCGTCAGTCACAGAATAATGTTGATAATCTAATACAACTTAAATTGTATTTAATTGTGAATTTTTGTATAGCATTAAACGAAATTGTGCAATATGACCAAGTTACACCTTCAGTGTTTTTGAAATATCAACGATTTAGGTGGATACAATACACATTTTTTTTTTTAATTATTTTCTTGTGGTTTGCACCACAAACGGTGACACGCATTTAACTGATGTTACATTTAAATGAAATGGGTAACAGACTCCTTTGTGGGTAGCGATACTATAGTGACGTCTCCACGGAACACATTCATTGGTACGCGTGCTGCAACATGCGCGACTGCCGTGTCCCACATATCAAGATAAATTCTATTTTGCCAAAGGGCAACAGTTATAAGCGCAGAAGCTGAATCTATACATAAAACCGTAGCAAAATCAAAATTAAACTTTAAATAATTTGGAAAGAACAAAAATTACTTAATTCTAGCATTCGTGGCCACGATTCTGAAGCGGAAAATATAGTTATTAGGATGTTTGTCTATTAATATTTTTATCCTGTTTGCATTTTCCATGCTATCGTTTTAAGTTAACATTTAAAAAAAAAAAAAAAAAATTATATTTGATACCTAGATACGCCTAGGTAGTTTTGACCATCACATGGTGACAAACCTAATTATTTAGTCGCAAATGCGCGCTAGAAAAAAAATAAAATGACGTATTACCGAAATCCTTTGTTCTTTGGATATTCTGGTTGCACATCGGAGTCGACTCTTGCACAATCAAGTAACCTTCGAAATGGAAAAGAAACGCACAGGCGCCCCCCCCCCCCCCCTTACCCACGTCTCGTCGCGACGTCGTTTGCCATTTTGAAACTACTTCAAAATCGTTGGAACTTTTTAAACTTTACAGGAAACATTTATTGTTTAACCGTTCATTTCCACCGTTTCTACACATTTAATTAAATTTCTCTTCTTTCAGTTCTCAGTACCAAAAGGTTTAATTAAGTATTTCATTAACCCTTTTTGAAAAAGTTCACGCAATGCCTGCATTGTTATTATAGGACTTTTCAATCAGGAGCCGTACTTGAGTCGCTTGACAATACCAATTCTGAGAAATGGGCTGGAGTTCCAATCAATTGTCGCATTCATTGGTTCAATATCTCTTTGAAAGGAAATAACAATATAAAGGTACTTATATATTCAAAGTAAATGCTAGCTAGTGGTCTGACTCATACAGGTACTATTCATATAGATACTTTTTGTATCCATCTACCTAGAGTTATACTTTAAAATTCAAATTTTATATACCAACTCATGAAAATAGGTCAATAAACGTAAGTTTTCAGATAGGGTAAGTAAGCAACATGTATTTTATTTATTTTTTGTCAATGACATGGTTTAAAAATGACACAACTGAAACAAAAGTGATATTTGTATGTTCTAGGTACAAAAGGTTCGTTATGTAACGAACTGCTGACAGTTTTTCATCACGTACTACCTACATACGGCACAAGTATTGAGTAACTTCAACTCTGCATATTTTAACAGGCCTGTAGGAGGCATAGAAACATATTATGACATTTTTTTCTCTTTAATCATGCTATCTGTGAACAAACCAAAGTAAAATCAATCTACTAATTTAAAGGTACTTATCTCAAAAGGAATTTATTGATACAGGCTTTAAAGAACTTGTATGGACACTTCAAGACGCCAGCACATCAAGCTACTACAATCTGTCAAATTTCTTTAATAGATTTTCAACTTTATTGCTAAAGCATTAGATTCAAGGTTGATTGGATTTTTTTTATAGTTTCAGATAGCTTGATGTGCTGGCGTCTGTACTTATCAAGTTTTCAATAGCGTTAGCGTTTTACTATTCTACTGCATAAATATATTGATCCTAAACTATATAGTAATACTGAAGCACACAGAAAACAGTGCTTGAAACCGGTTTTGATTTGCTGATCGCGTTTATTTTTATAGAAGACTAGCTTTTGCCCGCAGCTTCGCTCGCGTTAATTTAGAACTTTAATTTCAAACAATTCGGGTTGTATTCTGCTTGTAGTAATATAATTCAGTCAGGATTCGAAAGATACTTGGCGCCATCTATTATCATAAGAACGTTGTTGTTCTTTTCCTCGGGAACAATACTTTTTTTCGGGATGAAAGTTACCCTATGTCCGTTTCTGGACACCATGCAACGTATATACGTTGCATGGTGTCCAAAAACGGACATAGGACAAAATTTCAGGATGATCGGTTCAGTAATTTAGGCGTGAAAAGGTAAACAAACACACTTACTTTCGCATTTATAATATTATTATTAGTAAGGAAATGATATTCTTTTTATATGAATTGGGCCTACTCTTGAATTTAATCTAGTCCTGAAGACAGAGATGAGGTCGACGATGGAACGAGGTAACCCAAAAGAAGCCTATTAACTCGCGACTTGAATAGATTGGGGTCATATGAACTTGGGAACACCGACGCAGGCAGGGAATTCCACTCCTTGGCTGTGCGCATAATAAACGATGTGGTAAAGAATATTCGCCCTTAGTCGGTCTGCGAAGCATATCAATGCTCTATTTTCCTCCCGAATGGCATAATTATTGGTAATTGACTGCGTGCAGCAAGAAAGACATAAGATTTATTTCCAATTATACCTGATATAGACGTTGACCTGCACTTTCTTAGCAACGATGGTAGCAATTTTATCAAAGGTAAAGTCAACAAGATGGCCGTATAACGAATTCCGACTTAAATTGAAATATGACTGGGGCTTTGATAAGGCAGGATAGCAGTGAGTCAGTTCACTTGGGATGGATTCAGAGGGTTCACTCTGACAGTCTTCGTCATTCGAAACTACATTATACAGGGTGGAAACTTTTAGCGGGGCAGTGAGGGGAACTGATTCACTGCTATCCTGCGGAAATTAGATTCCGTTTACGTGATCATTTGTCTTTTATTTTACTTTTTGTATTTCAGTTTCACAAAAAATCTTTCTTGGGAGCTGCAATGATTTCCTACGAAATGTATGGGAAACGTTTTTTTTCAATTTCTGACTTTTTTAGTACTCCAAGCTGGGTTTGTCCCATAGAAGTTTTTGATCAGTATTAGAAACAGGATCGAAAGGCAAAAATGTTTAAAATGGCCATTTTCTTGCTAACTCTAAATTTTTTTGGAAATCTGTGAATGGGGATCAAAATTTCACGAAAAATTATAGATAGTCTCCTAAAATCACTTGCGTGTAGCTAAAACGGTTTAGTTTAGCTGAAAGTTTCCTCCCTGTATGTATAGTTTTTCCGGACATTGTAATGCTACAGTAAATTAGAGTTAGTTAGTGCATGTGACGTGCATCGTTCGCAATTACCTACGCACGTTTACCTCGTGTTGTTTATTATCGATCCCTAAGTGACGTTATTTAGTCAGCGCCCTGTTACCTGACTCCACTTACAAAGGAGAAAAGGGGAAAAGGGGTGTAACGTCAGGGACTGACTGTACATTGACTAAATTCTCTGCGCACATCACTATTACCCAATGAAGACAACAGCTTTACTCCAACGAGCCATGTTGAAGATTTTTCGATTTTTTGACACGTGTCTCTTGTGCATCATCCCATAATTCTAAACCTCATGCTACGATACTTACTCTAGGCATGTCATTTCTGTTTTGCAAAGGTATCGCATTAAAATATAGAAGAATTTGAAGAACAATAAACGCCCAGAAATTGACATCTTATTTGTCAAACGTGTTCTGTTATTTTTTATTGTAGGTATTAGGAACTCTCCTAAGTCAAAGAAGAAATATAGTCTTATTCTGAATGTAGATAGTACCTAATAATAACGGCATGTAATCCCTGAAAACTTTCAAGTACATTTAAAATTAAAATGGGCATCGTTATGATGTCAACTATGATGTTGCATGCAGTAAATTATTTAAACCTGTCTTTTATATGTCAAGAGTTTTCTGAAAATTGGGTCATGCAGACTTGCCCAGACAACGGCCTTGTACCAGGTAATTATTAGTCAACTATTGCAATTTTATTACAGTTATATAATATTAGGATGTTATTTATCATGATATATATGTCATCGCTGATATATATGTAGATCATATGAATGAAATCCACATGATTGTTGACAAGCTGAATTGGTCACAAAAACCACGTCTGACCACTTATAGAACAACGCACAGAGTCAGAAAAGTTCTCCAACAGGAAAACCAATCAATTCAAAAAGTTTATTACGAGGTTCCCTCTCAATTGTGGCGACACTTCACTTTTGTTTTTATTGTTTGCATTGGTAAAAATCAAGGAAAATAGCTTTACGTACGTTTGGGGGCGGTTTGAAAAAGGAACGTTTGAATGGTTGAAGAAAAGTTCACTTCTAAATTGTTTTTTGATTTCTTATTAGCATTAGTAGGCTTCTTATTCAATTCACACTCAATGTCTTTTAGGGGAACTTTAAGCGTGGGAAATTTTGGCGAATCCATATAAGTCAGTAATAGTCAAGTTTCTCTTTTAATTTTGAGGAAATGAGATTTATTTTAATTTGCATTTACGCCTCCTTTGGTGAACGTCTTAATTAACGCTTGGTAAAATCCTTAAAAAGGTCCGCTTGTTGCATGCTTGAAGCCGCATGAATAGACATCAAAAGTGTCAGGTTTCCAACCACACAACCTTCTACAGACTCTTCTACGTCCTTATACATAAACCTTTGTAATTGTTAACGATAAGTTATAACAAGTAATTAATTCTATAATTTTGGCCTTCGCAAATAAGTAATACTTCACACTCCCAAATACTATAGGACAATTCACATTGGAACCGCGTAGAAAGGTTCTATTAAAAAAAAAAAACAAAGGAAACCAAGAAACTTATGAATGCACAAAACCTTTTGGTATTCCTTTCCCTTTCAAGTGTCTAAGAAAAGTTTGTTTCCAAGGGTTTTGTTCTAGAATAATGGTGTGGCTAAAACTACGGTCAATACTACCTACCGTCGAGGTTGAAGAATTTTACCCAAGAACGTAAATATTTTTAATTGTTAGGTATTGTTTTATTTTTAATTGTTAAAGAAAAATTGGTTTTCAAAGCTTTTTTTAATGAAATATTGTTGTTCTACATAAACTTGACACTCAATGCTCCTGCCCGTGAACGGCCATAAACTCACTTGTACGGTGCATGGACTGGAACTCCAGGAAGTCAGAACAAACAGATTCTGTATTGTTTTCCTTTTAATTGTTGCGGAAAAGTATTTTTCAAAGATGTTGTTTTTCTTCGGCTTCGTTAACTTCGGTACAATATTCACGCTTTTTTTAGGAAGGAAATCATCAGATGACCCCTCCTGGTCTAGGCGGAGCGAAAGGGAGTGTCAGACTTGTACTGACTAAAACCCATCCATGTTGCTTCTTTACCCTTTGTGTTCCAGGGCCGCGGTATCTCTTTCGCACAGTCCCGCAGCCCCGGCCACAATATTCACGCTAGCATTGTGTTGGGGTGTTTGGAGTACCTAACTACGAAAACCCAAACCAAGTTTGGTTGTGAGTAAACTAGAATTGAGACCGCTACCTACGAGATCGTATCCGCGTCCGCGTCGGCTGTATTATTCATCACTATCAGGATATGTTCTTGGTAATGGTAATGCTCCTATTATTCACTGTCATTCCATATCTATGAACAGACATTAAAGTTGAATGCAACTAGAACCAAAATAATTTGAAATGAAAACTGTTTGGCGGTTATAATGACAGTATTATGATGATTCTGTTGTGTTGTGTGTGTACTGTTCCCCATACTTAAGTACAAATGCTGTATCCATGATAATTGTAATACCAAATGGCCTGAAAACATTAACCATGGAGTATCTTGCCGGTTCTTCTCCATAGGAAACGAACAACCTGAACCGCACACCTTTTTGTTGACGATTTATAAGTGCCCATCGAGGCCTACGTGAAATAAAAGATTTTGATTTAAAAAGGGTATATTAATTAATTTATAATACTTATTTTAATTTTAATTTAGCTACTTCAAATTTTCATTTTGGAAGTTTTTTTTGTCTTTTCCACGTGCTCATAACGATGCAATGATTGCGTTTATTTCATCAAATAAAAAGTGTACTGAATGTTTTTGCTTCTAAAATATTCCATAACCCTTTGCCTTATTCAGAAATTGTTGATTTGTTAAATAATGTTAGCTGCTGTGTCTCAGGACCTTGGATGGCAGGAGAGGGGGGCGCGCGCACGAGGGAGGGAGGGGGGGCATGGTCGCGGATGACGCGCGCCCTACTGGCATACTGACACACTTACCCAGTGACAGTGGTACTGCTTTTGGTCTGACGAGGTCGATGCGTCCTACCTACGTGTAATCTTATGTATATGTACTCAGATAAACTTAGCTCATAGTAAACGTAGTCCCGATTGAAGCGAACGAAACTGCTGGAAACTCCGCGCTACGGCTTGTCTGAATGGGTATGGCTCAAATATTTTTGTCAGACAAACGTTACATGCCAGAACACGTTTCTTAAGCTGTAGATGGTGCACCAACCTACGCAGACGTAAATTTCTCAAGATTTTTATATAGGAACATAATCTGTACATATAAAAAATATTGCTTTAAACTTTAGCAGTACCTATTGATATTAATTAATTTTATTAAAGTAATAAACATAGGGCCACTTAATATTTTATGATTCTGCATGTATGTGAAATGTGAAAGAACTTCATAAAATAACATTGCGTAATTCCAGTAAACAAAAAAACTATCGAAAGTATTGCAGAAGGTACCTGCAGTATTGCAGCTATACGCTAAATAACTAAACACACTAGGTGCCTGAGTATATAATTGTTATTCTGTAAAATGGACGACCTTGTAAAATTGCGTTTTTTACACAACCTTGAGTATATAACAACATTCATATCTGTTATTAAACGTTAATTCAATTCACCAACAAAATAAATCTCAATTTCTATTAATTGACGAAACATTTCTGTGTCAAGGTTGTGTGTATTGCACAGAGTTGAAAGGTAAAATCTACATAGTTACTTCAACCTTGCTGAATATGTACATATTTAGCAATTAATTTTAAATAAATAAATCATTAGTCAATAATCTTCATTGGAAATAGTGATGAGTTATTAAAAACAATAACAAGGAATACTTTAAATTAATAGGTAAACTATTAATGTAATAACTTAGTGAATAATAATATTAGAGATCATAGAGGTTTTTCGCAGGCTTCCTTGCCCTTAAGTACCTATTTATAACTTTTCTTTGCAATTTAGGATAAACAAATATTTACATAACCGTAATTTAAAAAACATAATATATTTTAAATTAATCACAAAATAAGTTCAGAGAGATGCATAAAAGCAAGGAATTTTCCATGAAATTTTTCGTTGTTATTATCGTCTCCTCTGTACGCCGTCCCACCTCTGATGTGGCGAGAGAGGTTTCATTTATGTAATCCCTCGTTACTTGCTGCCAAAAAAAGGACAGGAAGATAAATTATTTTGTGCTCCAACATAATTCCGTCCTTGGAAAGAGTACGAGAAATAAAATATTAATTGGTAAATTAGAATTAGGTACGTAGGCAATATGAAGAATCCTTCATGTAGTCCCAGAATCGGTAACATGCGTAAAACTTATTTTCATCTTACTTCACAGATTTATGATGACGACATGTCACGGTTTTTGCAGTTTCGTGGATAAGAGTTTAATACGAAATGTTTGAATTCCCACACTGTTATTGAGCATGTACTTACGTAGCAATTTTTTGCACGACTTGTGAGTTGGCAAGCTACGGATACTAACTGAATATTGCTGCAGATAAAACGACTCTTACGTAATCATTTTATCAGGTTATTCAGCAGTGACACCAAAATTAGGCAGCACGGGTAAACAATCTACTCGTAATTTGTCAATCAAGAGAGTGATGATAGTAACTCAGTTTCGACGTACATATGTTGGAACAGTGATCCCAAGAGAAACTTGTTAGGGTCCTGATTGGCCTTGACACGAAAAGGCGGAAAACTACAGGAATAACACATCATTCACAAGTTTATTTATTTAGTTAAATGAAAACTTCATTGCGGAATAGCTACGAATTTTCCATGGTTGGTTATACAAAATATATAAGAGAGCACCACAAAGCTTTTCTCAATTTTTTTTACAGGCAGTGCTGTAAAGCAAATTAATAAATTTGTCTCAACTGCTATTCCGAGCGATAAATTGTAAGCGTTTTGTTCGAATACCTACAAGTAAAATGGGTCAACGAAATTGTCAGATTTAGAGCTATCTCGTACTGCAGAGAATTTTTAATAAATATAGGTCAACAGTTCAATCACAAACAGGTCGAGCCTCTGTATCACACGGCAGCTTCTTGCCTTCTCTCCCCAATAAATATGTAAAACTATTAATTTTTTTGGCTACATCCTGTTTGGAATCTTTCCCGATACGCAAACTAAACAAAATATATTATGTACCGTGAATGATAACAAATAGCTGACCCACCTTTGCATAAATGGTTGAGATTTTTTATAAAACGAATCGATAGAATTTTATAATTCTTTTATATATTTTTTTTTTAAAACTTTGCCCCGCACTTGAAATTTCTCCTGTATCGTGGGTGCGTTTACAAACATTTAAACTCCACAATTAGGAGCCAGCCAGCCAGACCCGGAACAACTACCTGTAGATCATACAAATATCTGTTCCGTGCGGGGATCGAACCCGCAACACGCAGCGCAGCAGCCAATCGCTCAGCCACTGCGCCAACCGTGCCGCAGTTTATTTACTCTGCTAAATAAAATACAAAATTCTATCCATTCGTTTTTTTAAAATATCTCAACCATTTATGCAAAGGTGGGTCAGCAAATTGCTATCACTCACTGTACTATCACAAAAGTGCCGATTTGTAACTATTTTGATCTTCACACATTGGTTCGTTTCGTCAACTATTGAGTATGCCTGTATTCATACCCGTTTGGTAAACTTTCTGTTGCATGTGAAATCCAAACATTAATATTCTGTAAGCACTTGAAAATAAGTGATTAATTTTATAACAGAACAGTATTTTTGGTAAATACCCAACAAAAAGTACTAGGCTTGTACACATTCAAGGTGGTATGTAGTCTAACAGTTCCATCTGTTCACGCAAGTTCTGGGCAGAACCTGCTAACGATAAAAGTACTAGGCTTGCATGAATTCAAGGTGGTATTCATTCCAACACACAGCCACTGGAAAGTCTGAATTATCGGATGGGTTTTACCATTCAGCATATTAAATCAAACTTTTCTTTGACACAGCC
Organism: Noctua janthe; assembly: GCA_910589295.1. Classification (NCBI taxonomy): domain Eukaryota; kingdom Metazoa; phylum Arthropoda; class Insecta; order Lepidoptera; family Noctuidae; genus Noctua; species Noctua janthe. The sequence continues at coordinate 15,239,513 of OU342552.1, forward strand.
CCAAATATTATGAGCAATGCGTACTCGTGCATGACAATCGATTTTGTGGTTTTATAATTATCTGCATTAACCTAGTCAGAGGTGGCATGTCATTAGTATACTGCCTAATCCTTCGGATTTAAGGACGTCTTCAGCTTTCAAATATGCATTAGGATCGATCTCTTTCTAGCTACCTTACTCGTCCTCGACACAGTTTCTGCAACTCAGTTTTTTCCTTATAAGATTTATATTTCGCCTAACGAGACATCTTTGAAAGAGTGGGTTTCCATCTTGTTTATAATTGAATTAGTGTTGTTTGCTTATTAAATTTACTTTTTATATTTACATCGTATGAACATGATTTAATTCGAAACGACGCGCAGAAATACGGCGAAGCATCACCATAATATGGTTGAAGTTCCCGAACAAAGCGATATGCTTCCACATTTATTGTGCGGACCGCCAGTCTGTGGAATTCACTGCCGGCTTCTCTGTTCCCTGATCATTATAATCTGGATCTATTCAAAGTTTGAGTGAATCCGTTTCTTCTAGGTAAGCGTGCTCCACCCTAGGCCGCATCATCGCTTCACATCAGGCGAGTTGCGGCCAAACTAAAGTAATTATTATCAAAAAAGAAACCCAGAAACTGAAGTTCGGTTACGCGCGGTGATTTTTTCAGGCTGCCTTCGGTCGCCATTTCGCAATTACACTTGGTCGTTTTCCCGAATTCGATTGCCTACAGAATTCGGGCAAACGACCAATTATTATTAGTTCGAGTGGGCCCGTTGTCCGCAAACTCGTTCGGCTCCATGGTTTCGAGTAAATGTGCAAGTTCTCGACTTCAGTGATAAGTGCATCGGTTGCTCGAATTCGAGTCTTATTCTTTCGTATCGAAGGTACTCTTGAGCCCAGATCGAGTAAAGTTATTCGACCACCCGAATACGGGCTACCGACCTAGTATGGTTGCGCCATTCCTCTAAGTTTGGCATAGCGATATACCTGAATCATCATCTGCATAGCCTTTTCCCAACTATGTTAGGGTCGGCTTCCAGTCTAACCGGATGCAGCTGAATACCCGTATTTTACAATTTTTCTTGTAACATTAATTGCGATTTATCCAACTAGCTTCTTACAACGTTATGTTTAGTCGAATATTTAACAGGACAGTATTTGTCATTGTCTAAACGAGGAACGTCTAGGTCTTGGGTACGTCAATATTCCAATCTAACTAGAAAATAATTACACACTTCCTGCGCATTTTAGTACCAGACGACTGTGCCAAGGATTTTCTTGTTGTTCTAAGACTACCCGTGAAACAAATAATTCAATAGTATCAATCGATCTTAACTATTTAATTTTACTATTGTTTTAAAGTTGACCTTTCTATGTAAGGCTACATTGTTTTTGTCATTGTTTTAGAAAAAAGGAACAATCTGTCCTTGTCATTGCGAGTAGCTGAGCCGGAAAAAAGTGATTTTAATTAAATATAATTACTGAGACGATAATGATCATATCAGATCTGTAATGTCTAATAATAAGACGATTGCAAGTAAGTTTTGAGTACCTTGTAGACATGCCTGTTCATAATGAGTGTCAGGGCTGTGGCCTGAGTTGCGAAGCATAATCAGCCTATACCGTTTTCACTGCTATCCCCCTCTCGGTGTGTCATGTGGTGGATAAAACATTTTTATTTTAGTTAGTAAGTACAGGTTTTCTTACGATGTCTTCCTCCACCGCTTCGAGAACAGTATTGATGAAATATTAGTCATTCCAATAGGTTCTCGGTATTAGATATACAAATAAAAAAAATGTAAGTAATAAAAACAGGGAAATAACAGCCGGTTGATAGCAGTAAGTTACTATTTACTGCTTTCCTGTAAGAGAACAGGACAATATTAAAGTAGGTCACGCAGTTTTTAGTAAATAAATTCATTTTTCTCCGTACCTAATGAAGCACTTATTAGCAAACGTAGTTTTTCCTTACAAAACGATCAAGTTACAATTATTTCTAAATATAATAAGTTGAAACCTGAAAACTCTATAATTGTGAGTTATCAGAGCACGATTACTTACAGGGGGTCTAAAACAAAATTGTCAATCGTAATCTTTTCATGAAATTGAGAAGACTCGCTATAAAATTAAAATAATTAGAGTAACCACATGATATTATTTTTATTTTACAAGAGGTAGGTACGTATTTATACGCAGAAACTGGGGTCCGCCTAAAGCGCAGTTATAATAGAGGGGTTTTATTACAACATCGGTATGAGTAACGTCTGGGGTCGACGTGAATATGGGCCAAGTTTATACGAAACTAGGTCAGGGGGATTTAAACAACTGGGAGTTAACGATCGTTCCTGAACGGATATTTCTGTACTCACGTTTCGAAATTGTTGAAGGTCTTATATACGAGATCTTATATTGATGTGTTCATCTTGAACACGTTTAAGAGTATTTTTTTAATGATATGGTTTAGTATGCTTATCCAGTCCAAATACTCGGTTTTATTATGGGACCGAAACCGGGTTCCGCTTGCCCTAACTCTAACCATTTATACTGGTAACTGCATTTTGTATAGACTGTATTACGTTGTACGGAGGCGTATAAAGTAAATATTTAATTACGCTCCAGATGAACACGACGGACGGGTCATGATCATTTTGAGAAGTAGGTTAGAGGGTGTCGCATTCATGCCTCCTCATTCGGCCGTGGAATGGGAAGGGTAGCGTCGCCGTCGCGCGTCGGCTGCGAGCTTCGCCCTGTCCTTGCTGTGCCATCTATCCAGCCACGGCTTTTAAATAGACTAGCTAAAACTCATTGACTAGACTGCAGTTTGGAAATGGTAGACACCATTTATAAGCTGCAGTCTACTCACTGAGATCGAACTCTCTACACTTTTTGTGTAACAGATACTTATTTTTTTTTAATTATTTAAACTTTATGCACAAGTTTTTTACTTGTGCATAAAGTTTAAATAATTTAAACTTAAACTGTCTAAAGGCGGAATTAATACCTTGGGCATTTTATACCAGTCTACCATAGGAGATACTTCGTGCGGCTTTCCTGATGTTGCGTTCATTTATGAATATTTTTTCGTTTACAAAAAGCCTAAGCCTGTCAAAAAAATCAAAGCATTTATTTCAAGTAGGCCAGTTACAGGCACTTTTGAATTGTCGAAACAAAGACAACAATGAAAAGTAGCTACAGTCCCAGTCACAAGGCATAAAAACTGTGAAAGTACTGTAGTTGCCCATTCCCTAACATAGATTTCTATGGAGAAGAACGGGCAAGAAACTCCATGGACACTCTTTTAAATCAGAATACTTTTACAAAACCTGTTTGCGGCTAATAAATAACTAGTTTAATCAATCATTCTCATAGATTTCCAAGTGCTAAGTACGAGAGTGGAATTACTGCATTTTGTCTGTATGTACTTACATAAGAACCGTAATTTCAGGAGTATAAAAATACAGTTTTTCGAAGCTTTCGTGATGATAGAGTATTATAGATAGCTAGTGTATAACGCATGGCCACTATTATGCAGCCGCGTTACCCTTGACGTAACCGTGAATGCGTCGCCTGCACCAGCACACTAACACTCGCACTGCATACGCATAATCGTGTTTCCACCACTTAATAGTGCATTCATGTACACAGTTAATATCATTTAAACATCCATATATCGCCGCAAGTAGGTCAAGTTTATAAAAACCAGGACAGAGGATAACAGAAATGCAGTGGACAGTATAATGTAGGTCACGCAACACTATACCTATGAATAGACATACAACACGTGGATATGTGTAATGACATTCGTGTTACGTGCACAGATATTTTTATATGTCTTAGGTAAATAAACGGTAATATTTTAAATAGGTCTGGGCCGACTGTTCAAAATAAAAGACAACGCGCACATTAATTACCTTATGTTATGTACAGTAATTTTATTGACTCTTTTGATTTCTCACGTTTGAACTAGAGACAAATTGAATTTGCCAACATGCTTATTAAAACTACATTTGCGATATAATGGTGGCTGAGTAAGTCGTTACTAATGCAGTGTGCCATAGTATCAGCACATGTCCTTACAAGTGCAGCATTAAATTGGTTACGCTAATTAGGCAGGAAGAAGTAAAATACACGTTGCGCTTGTTATTTATAATAACAGGTATAAAATCTGTGAAGCATGATGAGCATCCACAGATGATGATGGGCCTCCACCGTAGGACACCACAAAGAATGGCGGCGCTATTTGTTATAATTAGATTCCTCGCTTGACAAACAGATTGTATGGTGTTATTACTCATGTAGTAAGTAACAAGTGCTACTTAGTACTTACTGACCGTTCATCTGAAAATTATAATCCCTTTGTAGCCTCTGCAGAGCTCAGTCGCGGAACGGCAAGGAAATGTCATTGCCTATACTTAGTTGCGCCAGTGCTTCCCTAACCACACTCCAGGACGTCGCTGTCGCCTCATCGTATGTTTTATTTTATTTAGTTACTGCACCATTCACTATAATTACGCGACAATTTCTCCTACAAAATTGCAATTGCATGACCCCTTTGCATTTCTCTGTGAATATTAAATTATGTATTGTATTGCTGTTTTGACATGGAAAGAAAAATTCTAGTGCGAGCAGGGTTTGAACCTGCGACCTTCCGATTCAGTACACCGGATGTCTGAATTATGTATTGTATTTCCTCTGTTCTGTGTCCCATAAGGTTTCAGTTTGCAAATATAATCCAATACTATTTAATTGAGCAATATTTGACTTCGCGTTCCCGAAAACTACTCTAAAGTTGCAATATGGGGATTTACGGAGACGAAAAATCGATCTAGCTAGATCTCATATCTGGGAAAAATCGTTTTCTCTATTTTCACCCGAGCAGAGCTCGATCGCCCAGGTACTAGATTTACTAGACAACCAGTAATTTTGAGTTACTAACTAGTCTATTATTTATATAAGTAGCCATTTAATTAAAATGGCTACTGTGCAAATAATGTACACACAAAGGGCCTTATTAGAGGTGATGCAATATACGACAATTTTTTTATTTAATCGAACCTTAAGTACAACCTGTTCTAAGGGTCTTTCTACACAGTTAGTTAGTTACACTAGACGGTTAACGTTTTCCTATATCCCAGATTTCAAGAATAAAGCAGTGTCTGGAGTTTTTATAAAGCTATTTACAGCTTCACAGTCATAGCCCCCGCATCCGAATATGGGATTTTCCCACAATATGTACGCGGGGAAACGATCACCGTCCGAGCGAGCCTTTTATCTTTTTTATAAAGGTTACAAAACGAAACTTCGTGACGTGTACGGGAACTTTTTCGCCAATCGTGGGATACTAAGCAGTTCTGACGCATAAAATGGTTGCTTTATTTTAGCACGGTTCACGTCCCTTTACATGAACGACAGTCAAATTATAACTCTAGCAACAATAATTTAACCATGAACATATTAACCCAAGCGTGTGTGAACATGTACATCGCCGACAATTTTGTAACACATATGGTATTACACATAATGATGTGTAATACCTCACTGTTAAAAATGAGGGAAAGAGACAGATATAATGTTTTGAAAAGATTCGCCGAGTAGCTCGATTCGAACGAGCGAATAAGTAGGCGAAGGTCAAACGCCATTGTAGTCGACGTGAATATGGTGACGTTACACCTTGAGACAAGAGATAAGCTGTAGTTGTTACGTGAAGCTGTTGTGCTAAGCCTCCCAGTCAGCACAATTGCACTTATAATATAACAACTTTAAAAACACTAAATAATCTTAAAGTTCAAAAAAGGTTCGTCAAGGTGACAACGATTTTATTTTACAGATTTCTTTAGGAAAAAACATGTTGTTGATTCTTCGGTGCTTCGTTGATTTCAGAAGAAACCTTGAATAAGAAAATGTGACGAAAATCCCTTGACCTAATTTTGAAATAATAATACTCTACCGACTAAAAATCTTATTTAAGTATCTTAATTAGGTTAGGGATAAGCTGATTTGTGGGACCTGTGCCTTTCAGGATACTGTTGTAGGCACACGTACAAGACTAAAGTGTACAGACCGATAGTAGTATTACAGATTTAGAAGGTAATATCAATTGTTATTTTGCGTATAATTCATGCTCGATGCTTCTATTCCATTTCACGTTTTGTGTCTACCTATGTTAATCATACACCTCACAGCCCACGAACACCACTTAGCGGGGAAAATTCACGGATCGTATGTCCCGAGTAATTTTTAGAACATGTACCCACGTATTGTCGGATGGCCGACGTATATAGTAGAGTTTCCATTTCTAGAGTAGAGATTGGACAAAAAGCTGGAAAAATTCTAAAAATACCAGATATTTTACCTACCCCTCTCCGGCGGACAAATAAAAGTCATCTGGGTGGCCAAAATGCCGTACATGTCACGATAAATCCGGATGGTAGTTACGGGTCTCCTTCTTGTGGATCAATATTAAAACTGATATTTTACATTAGTTTAAATAACGAAAATGCTGAGGATCTGGAAAGAACGTTTTAGTATTTTTATTGGCGCTGATCTGGACTCTTAAACCCTACTGATGTTTTGTTTTCAGATCTGGTGTTATTTTCTTGGCCGAAAATTTGCTTAACAAAGTATTAAAGTGCCACAAAATGCAGCACACACTTTCTTTTCAAAGGGTCAGGGTATCTAATATATAGTTACCCTGAGTGCTGCATGCAGTAAACAGCCTGAAAGTTTTATGATAGTCATTTGTGTAAAATTACATTAGAAGGCTATCTAGAAAGCCCTGGTTTCTCTGTGGGCCTTCACTTGTGCAAGCTTGATCGAAAGGGTTGAATAGTCTAAGGGGTATTGCTCCACTTTTATTCAGTAATAATTTATCACATAATTGGTAACCTTGGTGGGAAATGAACTATGAATAATAGATTGAGGGTGAAGTGCATTTACCTTTCGCACTGTTGGCGATGGTGGTGGCGAGGGGATTCTATTTAAGGATTGATGTTTGGTTCAATGGTGGAGTAACCATTGACTGCTGTGCTGTTCAATGAAAATAGTTGTAGTACCTATGTTTTCGTATTTACTTATGTATGTAGTCACAGTTTTGTTGTACACGGATATTCTGGCGTGTGGCCAAAATCAGAATCGACATTAAGTTTTTTAAATTCATTTCACTAAACAATAAACACAACTCCCTTTTCTCAATGTCGTTCCTGCATTACGGGCCCCACAAGATCCTTGTACGATTAGCATGCTCAACAGCGCAATCTTTAATTGTTATTATAAGTTCCAGGATGATTAAAAATGGATTTAGAAATATTTATTTTTAAAGTAAGCTCTTTCTTGTTGCATTGCAATCCAGCATTTTCAGAGCTTTTTATTTGACATACCAGTGACAGATAATAATTATGTGAACCAGTTAGTTCTCTATACCCGAATATTTTTAAGTATTAAATGATCCGTAATAGAGATTTTATAGTGGTGAACTGGTATATAAGAGAGGTCTTCATAATAATAGACATTTTTACCTTGAATCAACACGTTAGGCTTGTGCGAAGGTTATGTTGTGTTGGTACACAGATCACACGCTTTAGACATCTGTGTGTTTGTAGAAAGGATTCAGTATCCAAGTCTCTAGTGCGCATTACTTCAACTCACTAGATACTTTGTTCGGTGGCTAAATAGCATAACGTAACATCACTCCTGTAATCCCCAAAGGGTTAGGCAGAGGTGTACATAATAGTACACCCACATTTCGCTAGTCCCATGTAATAGGGGGCAAGTCTATTCTATTGTTTTATTGGTGCTAAATACGGATTTACAATACCGTAGGTTATTACTGTGGGTAATATAAGTTTTCAGATTTACTTCACCGTAGGTTATTACTGTGGGTAATATATGTTTTCAGATTTTTAAAAACTATCGGTACTGTGATCTTATTGATTTTTCGAGAAATTAAGACCCTCTGATTCGCAGTATAATCTATCAATCTTTTCAGAGCGAAAATAATGAGTAAACTTGCCTTGAGTTACGAATATCATTGGAAAGATCTAGAAATTTTGACGAACATTCATAGATACTTTACTTTTACATAGATTTGAGCGTCCCACTGCTGGGTAAAGGCCTCATGTTTTATTTTTTTGCTGATGGAATTACTGCAAGTTACAGATCACTTCATATGGGAGGGATATCGTTTAAAACATTTAACATTTCACGACATTTTGGGCAGGTATATAGGTACCTTAGTTTTTGGCGGTCATCAACGTAAACAACTTACAAAGTACATATGTAATATGTGTCTGACAGTCTGACCACACATTGTGCCTTTTATCATCACACCACCTTTTCGGAAAAGATATACGATAATTGAAGTTAAATGCTGTTCAACCATCGCTTTATTTCTAAATGTTCGAGAACGAAGTCGGCAAAGCAAGCGATGGATATGGTACTATGGACAGGTTCGCGGAGTAAATCATGACACTGACATCGTAGTCGCTCTCCTCGACCTAGTCTGCTGGTGAGCCATCTAAGGAGAACTATCGAGAGCAGGGCCATCGAGCTCTTAAGGCGCATTGTTGACTGCTTATTTATTTTAACATTAAGCAAAACAAATATTGATCGATATTGACGTGCAAATTGTGGATTAGCGAAAAATCCCTTTATACAACTCTTACAACACTTGTGGAAATTTTTAGATTGATAAAATTTTAAAATAACATAATAATAATACACTTCAAAAAGCCTTTTCACCTCTAATAGTTACTCCATGAGGGTCTGTAATTTCGTCACGGAAAGATAATTTTATTAGTTTTGCAATCACCGCCTGGCAATACACCTACCGTTACAGACTTCAAGTTATATTATAGCGTGTCGATGCGTTAAGTTAGATGCCGCTGATGTCATCATTTATATCTCTGTAGCACGCTATGACATCAAGTAGCTGAGTAATGCACTGAAGTGTTGGCGAGCAAAGGTATAAAATTATTTATAAAGTTTCAAAACTTTGAAGACCATTTTACAAAAAATATTTTAAATACTCGAAAACTACGAGTATCGCTCGTTGCGACACTGAATCGAATTAATTACCTCGCAACCGGGCGTAGTATTAAAAAACGGTTTGCGCAAGAGTCGATCCGCACCTTGACACAGATAGCGCTCAAACTGTCGTTTTGAATACACAAAAACCGGACGCTGCCTCACTATTTTAAAGTTACTTGTGCACACTCAGGCTGGCACAATATTACACTCATGCACTTGTCATAAGCCTAAGGAGAAAGTAACTTCATAACTAAATATCCGCGCAGACTGAATTGCTCAACACAGAATTTACAAACCAAAACTGAAGGAGAATAAACTTCATTACAAAATAAGGTAATTTTAACCCGTTTCTTTTTAAGAATGATGTAGGTAGAACTATCAGTTTTTTTCATCACTGCGAAGAGATAAGTCAAAATGGCAGCCTTAATTGCAATGTTAAAAAAAGATTATTTTGAATTGAGGTTAAGACATGCTAAGTTATTGGCAAACTGCGCGAGACAAAGAAGCTCATACAAATAAGACGCTACACGTGTCGGGAGTTGCGTAAAAAGCACTCTGTTTAAACGTGCTTATCTACGTATTGGCAGGAGTGGACAGGGAACGAGGACGATTCGGAAAACGAATGGCCTCCAGGTGCAGATATACAAAATATTACAGTAGATTTTTTGTTTATGAAAATATATATAATATCAATAATTTTAAGTGACTCATAATTTATGACAACAGTTGTTTGGTTCTAAGTCATACAGAGAAAGGTACAATGAGATATGTTGGGATTATACAATGCACATTAACAATCAAATTATGGACTGTAACGAGGAGCGCAATTGCCAAAAAAGGGCGTTGTTATAGGTCAGTATGGAAAAAAATGAGTATATTAGTTAGAAATGCACCCCACTCAAGTCCACCCTATTCAAGACATAGTCTTTCTGACATTTTAATATAATGATAACTTCTTAAATACATTCTGAAGATGAAACATCCCTGCCTAACTATATTAATTGATCTGTATTTGGAGTTACCGAAATTCAATCATTTAAGGCATCTTCAAGTAACCAACAACTGTAAACTACACCAAGAAAAAAAATGAAGCCGATTAATAAAAGAATTGGTTGGTCTCTCCGTTTGCCTTACATTTTTTTGCCAATTGATTCATTGATTGGGACTAAAGAGGGCATCGCTGTGACGTTCGTCTGCTTGCTCATATTTCTTCACTTTAATCATTAATAATTCTGCAATGTTGTTGAGCAATTCGGGAGATACCTATGACCAACAGTGGACTACGATAGGTGGAGTTGATTTAATTCCGCAGTCACTTTATTGACTCATCTCTCATAGCATTTGATGAGATGGCTAGGCCCATCTTAGTGGACTCATAAAATCATTTATAACTTAAGATTATGAACATAAAAATAAATAGATTAATAATAGCCTTTATTCCACCACAAATATTTCTACCTACATAAAAACTAAATATTAGAGTTAAGTCAATATTCATTAATATAATCAAACGCTGTTTTAAGCATTCACGGTTCACAAAAAAAAAAAGAGGGTAGACAGATATGTCTGCATCTAGCAATTTATTTACCTTCCACCCGCAGTCTCCAGTCATCCCGCATGGCGCTTGCAACAGCGCAGCGTCGAAATATCGGGAGCTCAGAATAATTGATAATCACGAAAGGTATCCCGTTAGTGACAGTGTAAGTTTATTCAATAATAATTCATAAATTTATACATTTTAAATGCTATGAACATAGCAGCTAGTAAAAAGAGCCCCTTGGTCTGACCCTAAGATTAATACTTGTGAATGTACAGTATCTTGGAAGTGATCAGCTGTACTAACCTTGATGAATGTTAATTTTTAAAGTGATTGGAACTGTTAACTTAAAACTCTGGATTTTTCTCTACCTACTAGTCAAAAAAAAGCTGGCCTGTGTGGTAGTTAGCCCAAAAATATCTAACTGCCAAAAAATTTCAGTAGTGTATTTGGTGCCCAAATTGTACAACTAGAACGCTATCCCGAATAAGTCGAGCCCAAATTACGGTAACCTTAATAACTTTTATCCGTTAAAAAACCCTATCACTGTAAACTTCAGCACGAAATATACTATCAATTGAGGCAGCCGTTTATCAGCTACGTTCGATTCGACAGGTATGACGGGGACTAGTTACAAGGAGGAATCCCACTATACCTATTATACTATGCATTCCATTTCAAATCAATTCAAATGAAAACGGTAGGTACGTTATTCTCATTCGTAGTCTTATCTCAAAGTATGTTTTACGTTTAAAATTTATAGTGAATAAAGTTACTATTCCTAGAGTTCAGGGTAAGTAGTAAGGTTTTGTTTGAAAGTCACAAACTAAAATTACTATATGTGTTTTCGCTATTAAGTTAAAAATGTGCAGTGAATAACCTTCAAAAGCTTTCCTACCAGCATGTAATAATATTTTGTTAATGGAGCTTACCACAGAAACTGTTTGATTTATCGACGTACACAGCACAGGCCTTATATGAGACCAGAAACACATTATTCCTGGAAATTGTGTGTGCGCGGAAATGTGAAACTTCAAAATTAATTTGTGATACGACTCTTGCCCGACTGCTAGCAGAAACTCATTGGAAAACTTTGTCGGCCAATACGAATGTTAAGTGCCACAAATAATACAATATCTCTAGTGAAAGCAAAAAAAAATGAGCGTAGGGTCTTTCATGATTCAATTGAAAATGACCGACATCCCGCACTTAATGTCGTTAGACGTAGCTGGCGTAAGAGGATGGTCCATTTCACGCCAGCTAAACGGATTACCGACACTTAGCTGCGAAGTAAATCAATATACTGAAAGATGAATATGCTCTGTGTCTGTCAATTGGTTAGGCAACATATTGAGATAGTATTCCAAGTACCTCAAAATAGCATCAGTTAAAACATCATACTGCCTTAAACGTGTTCAAGAATCAAAAACTTCAAATTGCATGTCTAAGTTTTGGTTTGATTTTTAGCAATCGTTACACTGATTCTTATTCTAGTATTTTCGTTAATATTTTCACACTGGAATTCAGTAGTTAGGCTCTATCACTTCTACCTCTATTAATTTACGACGGATCTCAATTTATTGAATGAACCGGGTAGTTTTCGTCTGGCCGTAATTCTCCCCCAACTTGCGCCACAACACCGTGCGCCGTCTGCAACCACGTTCCTTCGGCGCATTCAGCCGAGGGCAACCCAGAAATCTCCAGTTTCGAAGTTTGGAAAATGTTTTTATATCTAATTTTTTTTTTATTCTTACTTCTTCATCTTTTAATGTATTAATTTTCAAAAAAGTTCCCATCCGTGGTTGAGATTTTAGTGATGTTGTTACCCATGTGCGAGTCGTACACTATACATTACTCAAAGCGTTTATTGAAAATATAAAACAAATAATGCTCATTCCACTTTTATCCGTGTGATCTGATCTGATAAGGGCGATTCCAATCCGTCATGAAAAAAGTAAGCTGTAAAGTTGATATTTTATTGAAACTGCCTGATTTAACCTGCACCACGTCCTGTCTTTATGAATGTTTCAAAGACCCGACGTGTCAGTGCAGTTATTGGTTTATCGATTACATTTGATTCGTTACATAATATTAAAACGTCAAAATCCCACGTACTGCTGTTTCAATATACAGGATGGAAACTTTCAGCGGGGCAGTAAGGGAAACTACCTTAACCGTTGCAGCTACACGTTCCTGTTTCTAAAACTGATCAAAAACTTCTATGGCACCAACCCAGGATAGAGTACTAAAAAAAGTCAAAAATTGCAAAATACTTTCCCCATACATTTTATATGAAAATTTTACACAAACTTTTTTTTAATGTCAATCGATCCCGTATTCACCGAATTCTTTCTTAGAACAACAATACTATAGAAATTTACTATTAAATGACAGATTTTATCTTATATATAAAATTCTCGTGTCACAATGTTCGTTCCCGTACTCCTCCGAAACGGCTTGACCGATTCTCATGAAATTTTGTGAGCATATTGAGTAGGTCTGAGAATCGGCCAACATTTATTTTTCATACCCCTTAGTGATAAGGGTTGTCCACCCTTAACATTTTTCTTTAATTTTTAGACATTTTTTTATTTTCTATATGGTAAAACAACGTTTGCCGGGTCAGCTAGTATATATATATATAATTATACATTCTGGGGAACAGGTTCATACAATTTTTATATCATATCCATTATGAATACTTTCCTAGATCATTTCCGTGTAGGTGCAACAGTTAAGGTAGTTCACCTTACTGCCCCACTGAAAGTTTTCACCCTGTATACGAAAAAAGTTTTTCTACTCAATACTAGTCGATGTAAGTCTGCAAAAAATTGTTTACAAGATGACTAAGCCGGGGAACGTATTCGATAAAAAAATAAATGCAAACGCTGAAGATACTGTGTTTTATGATCAATATGCAATAAACAAAATTTGAACGCACTTTGAATTATACTAATTGCAGAGCAGGACATGTAGCTTGTCATGAAACTAACTAACGCTATGTAGAATAGAGTTCGAGACCTCGGAGTAAAGCTTCTATTCTTGACTGTCGCAACCCCGTGCAGGGCACGCCACCATAGTGGCGATAAGTCCCCTCTTTGAGGAGTGGCTATTGAGGCGCCACGGCGCCATCACCTACCACCTGACGCAGGTCCTCACCGGACACGGTTGTTTCGGGAGGTTCCTGCACCGAATCGGGCGGGAGGAAACGCCCGGGTGTTTCCACTGCGAGGATCGTCCGGAGGACACGGTGGAGCACACCGTAGAGGTCTGCCCGCTTGGGCGGAGCACCGCCGTGTCCTCGTAGCGGCGATTGGTGGCGGCGATCTCTCGCGTCCGGCCCTGGTTCAAGCCATGGTCCGGAGCGAGAGGGAATGGGAAGCCGTCACCACCTTCTGCGAAGCAGTCATGTTAGTGAAGGAGATGGCGGGATGTGAGAGGGAAAGAACTTCACGTCCCAGCCGGTCACGTGGTGGCTCCCGGCCACCGTAGGCGCGGGCCTGTGGACGGCGAGTTATGGGCCAGCTCGCCGTCCGGCCTTCTTATGACGACAGGCCGTGTCGACGGCGCGTTCGTGTTCCACGTGCGCCTCAAAGAGATGTCAGCAAACAAGTAGGGGTCCGCAAGGGCCGATGCCTGCCAGGGCTGCGGGACTGTTCGAAAGAGATACCGTGGCCCTGGAACACAAAGGGCAAAGAAGGAACATGGATGGGTTTTAGTCAGTACAAGTCTGACACTCCCTTCCGCTGCCCAGAGTGGGGGGGTCGTTTGATGATTTCCCATCCGAAAAAAAAAAAAAAGCTTCTATTCTTAATGGTGAGCTGGTCAAGTGGACAGTGAAAGTAGGTACTTAACCCTTTGATGAATGATGATAGGGAAAACCTAAAGATTAATGATAAGCAGGAGATAGAGCGCTATAGCTCATTCGCAGTTAGTCTGTCAACAATTGAACAAAGAGAACGCTAGAGAAATGTGATGCTGAGCTGAAAATTCTCGGTCAAGAAGTCATATAAAGGAGGAATACTTGCTTCTTTTGTAAATAAAAAGCTGGAATATCCTCTTCGTTTTAAAATCGTAGTTTAATGTAAAGCGTAGATTCGCTTGAATATAGGTTAGTGTTGGATTGAATATTTTATGCTAAATCATTCGAATGCAATAGTCTCTTTACCTATCTACTCGTACTTCGACTTTGTTTTATACTCCAATTTGTTTTCGTAGCAGGATATATTCGTAGATAATTATATTTATCGTTTTCACCTAATTTATTCTTTTGGATTGCGGGTGGGGGTTTTTTTAAATTCATAGCCGTACGTGACAATATTGATATACATATTTTTTGCTGTGTTTGTTATATTACAGGTGTTTTTATGACGGCGTTATGAATTTATGGTAATTTTACCAACAAATATATTGAGCGGATTAGCGGCCGTCTAATAGATTAAAGTCAATTTCTTTAAATACGTCTTTGTTATCTGCAATTTTTGTAAAGTCGGTAATGCTATGATATTATATTTTGCTGGGGCTGGAATATACTCTTGGACAACAGAACACTCTTTTTGTTATAATGATAGTACTCGAGCATAGTTTTTACAATACAATTAAGGCCAGAATATGACATATTACCATTTATCTCTTCCTCATTTAAGGTGTGCTGGACTGCTTCTATCATTTCATGATGATCTAGCTTTGGCCCACAGCTTCGCTCGTCTTGTGGTCGTAAATTATTCCACGGAAACGTTTTAAATATAGCCTATGGACAGTCGGGAATAAATTTGTTTCCCATTATTGTAAGAATTTTAAAGAATCGGATCAGCAGATTACAAACAAATGTTACCTCTTTCTAATATTAGTATAGATAAATAAAGCATTGAAGGGCTTCGATATATAGTGTTGTGGATAACTATCCTAGCCTTTTTCTGAAAAAGATCCCCAGCATGCTTTTATTCCTTAACATCGCAATTGATTTTCGGTTCAAACGGACACTTTTGAATGTTTTTATATAACTAACCTAAAAACCAATATTCACAAAATGCTTTGGAAAGTTAGCAAAGTTCTCTGATATCATATCGTAGGTAATTCATCAAGTACCAACCATCTCATCAACTCATCTTACCCATGAAGTATTATAAGAGGCTAAACCTTGGAACTAAAAGCTTGTCCCAAATACCTTTACACATCTGTTCAGCCCACATCTTTCCGATCTCAAAGATAGCTTAGTGCTTTTTATTACGCCATCTTTTCTTTTAAAAACACCGTTGTCGCGTCCTCGCCTACAGATTGTTCCCTATTATCTACCTACCCACCCTTTAATAACACACAAAGTACCTAAATCAACAAAAGCAAGGTTTTCTGTTGTTAAATACGATTAACAAAACCAGTCTGGGTGTACACGAGTCTCTGATTACGAAATATCAAGGACATGGGCCCACCATTACAGCGGGAAGCCTTAATAACGTAAGGTACCCATAACTACCACCTACCACCAGCACGCGTAGAATGCCCACCGTAGAGACGGGTTTTGTCGACGGCAGAATCGACAAAATGACAGATCAACAAAACAAATCTGCCATTTTGTCGATTCTTCTGTCGACAAACCCCTTTTTACGGTGGTGATGCTACGCGTGCAGGAAGTGGAGGAAATTCTCTAAATGCGATACTCTATTGTAAAGGATCGTGTGGGTTTTCTGTTTTCAACTTCATCACAATTTTTTATATTTCTTCTTTGTCACATGCTTCTTAGGAAACCCACTTATACCGACCAATTGATTTCTATTCAGAGTAAGTCGCATGTGGGTGCACTGAGATGTCTTATAGACTATTGTACAAATATGTTCTTTTGCTCTAATTTCAATCACATCTGAATGAGGTTAGTCACAAAAGTTCTTAGTTTGTAAAATATGGTAGGCTTGGGTGTTTTTTTCATATTTGTGGTTTAAATATGTTACCTATAGAGCGGACACCAACCGTTAGCAAAATGTTTCTGGCAGTCTCTCTTTTTGTCCTAAAAGAAAGTCTGTAAAATGAACTACAATGATTACAAGGCAAATTTTCTATTATTCGTATACAAGGCGTAAAGTGGCGGCTTCGTGAAGGGGACCCTTCAAGTGTTCTGTGCATCAAATTAAGTAACTATACTTAAATATTATTGCTGAGAAACGGCTTTTTTTGGGTTGAAAAATCACATTTCACGGTAGGACTCTATCTAACGCACTCGAAACATTGTGCTGATGGACGCATTGAATAGAAAAGGGGTCAGTTATCATGTAAAACCAGTTTAAAAAAAAAAAGTTGCAATTTTGAATCCCAATGTCTCCGTAACTGCAATGAATGACGAGGAGAACAAGTACCTTTCGGCTTCGTTGAGAGTCTTCACATATATACTTTATAATAAAATCTATCTCTGCCTTTTGAAATGCATTGCATATCGGAACTTAGACCAGGGAGTTTTGGAAAATATTTCAGAGAACCGGGACAAAGGAAACGAGTTCGAGTTTTGTTTGAGAACACTAGCTTGTTGTTTCCAACTTCGGAAGTTGAGCGGACACAAAATGTACTCAAACTTTATTCCCACTCAACTTTTAACAATCAAAGTTTTAATGAAGTTGGCCTTAAAAGTTTAATCTTTACATAGTGTAAAACAAAGTCGCTCCCGCTGTTTGTACGGTTAGATCTTTAAACTCCGCAACGGATTTTAATGCAGTTTTCAGCAATAGATAGAGTGATTGAAGAGGAAGGTTTTTATGTATATTGCACCCGTGCGAAGCCGGGGCGGGTCGCTAGTGTATAAAGTAATATTTATTGTTGATGAGTTGCAGACGATGCAGTCGCCCTAACTTTGCCGTACAGATAAGAAATAATTGCAAAGTGTACCCTTTAGTAAGCTATAGGAACAATCTATTGAATCTACCTATATTTGAGTTATTTCTACGTATGCGAGTAAGTGGCGGAGTAGAGAGGAGCAGGGAGCTCACACTTAACAAAGAATGTATTCAGGTTAAGGATGGCGATTTCGATAAAAAAGATCAGAGATAACACCTTTAGACGATTAGTAAACACATGGGAGCTTTGCTTTCGATAAAGAGGGCTTGTGCAAAGCCTTTGCGAGAAAAAACTTCATGACATAGGTGAAACTATGCATTAATTTACGCCGGTAGCTCATATAAAGCAGATATGGAGGACTTTAAGCAGTATTTAAGAAATATAGCCTGCCTAACTCATTATTTAGAATTGTTAGAGTACTTCGGTACATTCTTTTTTTTTTTTTTTGAGTCATGCAGTGAACTCTGCGATGCCACCGATAATGCCATGGAAAATTTGGAAATGGAAAAGTTTTGGGCCAACAGAACTGTGTGGTGTCAGAGACACGAAGATGATTGTTTTAAAATTTACAATTTCGGGAAATAATCGACTTTCGCCTGTACACCATGTTGAATTGATGAATTCTAAACATTTTGTCGCGTTTAAAAACATACATCGAATTAAAATCACTTTGCTTGAATAAATTCAAACCAATCACCCATCTTGGCTTTACCAGATACACTGAAATCATAATTCAGCCAGAGTTATTTATTAATAGGTTAAAAAACTAAAAATAAATCTAACTATAGCTTAAATATTCATGTTGCAACAATAATAACTTTTGTGAATAATTACTTTTTATTTTTTATAGCTTGCCTTGAACTACTTTGAAATTGAATGAAACCTGAAAATATGTACACATTGCAGGTTTAAACGAGAACATATTAAATTCTCTGAGCGAAACATTTATAGATTGAAAATAAAAAGAATTAGCGCAGACTTGTACTAATACTCAATATTAAAGTCTGTATCTAAGGTGTTTTGATAGCATGTT
Source organism: Noctua janthe (assembly GCA_910589295.1). NCBI lineage: Eukaryota > Metazoa > Arthropoda > Insecta > Lepidoptera > Noctuidae > Noctua > Noctua janthe. The sequence continues at coordinate 15,257,917 of OU342552.1, forward strand.
TCGCGTAAATTAAGAATTTCAGCATGAAAAGTATGTCGCAGTTGTCGGCGCCAACTGATGTAAGCCAGGTCACGAGGGCTGGGCGTCATCCGTATTATTTTTACTGGCCCACCAGTGTAGCCCGCTTTAAGCGTTTATTAATTCGCGTTTACGTACTAGTTGGTTATTTTAAAACCCGTAATATAGGTAGCTATTACAAAAACTATGCATGAGTAGCTTTACAATTTTCCTCGACATTGCAACGTATGACCTAAATTACTCGTCAATATGATTGCATAGGAGGTACGTGCAATAATTACTATTAAAATTACTATCAGAAATGTGTAATTAATTGGAAATTGTTTAAATCTGTAGTTGTGTAGCATACCTACATGATAAATGTAGTTAAATTCATCATTGTGTATGTGTGTGTGTATTGTTGTGTATGTTTGTGTGTATTGCGTGGTTGAGTGCGTGTGTGTGTGCGGTTGTGGACGATACAAGCGATTGCTACTCTGACGCGTAACTGGGTCACTAGGTCACAGACGAGGTCCACTGATAGTAAAGAGCTGTTGTTTCCCAAACTACTTACAGTTTTATACAGTCATAAGAAATAAATACTGACCGTATGGAAACTGATCAGCAGAAATAAATACTGACCATAGACACCATACGTGCTTTTAGTACCATATTAGCTGTATCTGTGTATATTAAAGTTCCTATGAAGGTAGTGTTAGAGTATCATTTTTATAGCTTTACATACGACGTCATTAGCGGATTTTGAATAAAAAAGAGCTTCTAAACTAATTTAGCTATTGTAGAGTAAAATCCTACATTTCTAGTTCTAATTAATTTTTAATTAGTATTTTAAAATATTGCTTGAAAAAACAATATGATGACTTGTAAGACCTCCATGGGATAATGTAATTTATTGACAGTAAATGAAAATGAGATAAATTAATAAATTAATTAAACAGTGGAGTAGTGAGCTCGAGCGCTGTGTACATTGAAGTGTGCGTGTTGTAAGTTATTTGTTCTATTTTAATGTTAGTCGAACGCACCAACCTTGCTCCACATTCAAGATTACAATTAAATAAAAAACAGCTAAGTGCGAGCCGTGTTTCTTGTAATAAAACTATTTTCATACTGTTTTTAAATAAATTTATAAAACATTAAAAAAAGGCTTTATATTTTGATATTTTAAATTGGTGGTATGTTACAAAGTACCAATTGTATCTTCTTTATAAAATTCCCACGCAAAATTCAATTTTTTTTTCTTTATATTTATTTAAGAAATTTTAAGAGCTTAATTAACTCTATCCACTAGATGCCAAATACCAAGATATCACCAAAACTGTTCGAGAGACGATTCTCCTAGACGTGGGTTTTATATTAGGCCGAGCAATTAGACAAACGTGTTCTATTAAGTTCATACCTAGCACCGTCAGTACAAGACTGCCTAATCACTTGGGTAACTACCTAACTACAGGTATTATACGTGCTTATAGCGGACGCTATGACCTACCATTTACTTATCACATTCAGTCTATAATTTAAAAACTAACTACAAAAATACTGTCATCCAAATTGGCTAGTTCCTGACTACTGACCCAAAGGATTTTGCCGTTTACAGCTAAATATCGAACTAAACAAATAAGCAGTTTGCATCATTGAAAACGCCAGGTGGAAACACTTATGCCGTCTCCGTCATGTTGACAAGACCTTGTTGCCACCCTACTTCACGTTGGATAGCCTAGCCTACATAGCCTATTATGTCGAATTTCCAAGATGCATGACGATTATGCAGCCGATTGTCTTGTTTTAAACTGCAGTATTTACACCAAATATTATCATTATATTTTTGGCACATTTTCCACTTCAACACCGACACTATCGGGAGACACTGACAGGCATGTGGCGAGATTACCTTCAACCTACACATCCAGCAGTCACGATTTAATGAAGAAGCAACTGAGGTGTGACGGGAAAAATAAAGAGAAAAATTCCAAGAAAGTTGAGGATAATGTGAAGTAGTCACGCGTCCCTTTTACAGTAAGGGCTCAAATAATGAGTCTAACTTTTTGATAAATTTCAACTAGAAACTTTTTACAAAGAATACCGACATAATAATAATGATACTACGTCCACGGGCATTGCCTTGAAATAAACACTTAAGAATATTAGGCAACGTGATAGCCGCTGGTGGTGCAACGTACATTGTTTTGCGTTCTTTTACAATACACGTCCAAGGACCTCCAAAACGTGTCGGTTTCAACTACTAAACATCGAATTGTTTTGAATTTTTAAGCATTGATGGATTCTCGTAGCTCGTCGCGCAGAAAACGAAATAATAGTAGTCGTAAGATAGTAGAATCGAGTAGACTTACATAGCGGGAAACATGTCAAAACCAGCCAGTTCCAGCTTTACTTTCCTTGAAAAAGTACTTTACAACAACCATCTTATAATATGAAGAAAACAGAAAAGTGCTTTCAAACATCATGTTCCTATAGTTTACAACTGCATTATTGCCCGCGACTTCGTTCGCGTGGCGATTTTGATGTGTATGTGTGAGAAAAAAAGAGGTAAAAATAACCTATGTGCTATTCCAGACTAAAATCTATCTTGGTGCTAAATCTCATCCAGAGCCGTTCAGCCGTTCTGGTGTGATTGCGTAACAAACATCCAACCATCCGACGAACTTTCGCATTTATAATAGTAGTAAGATGTAGGCATTTAATACTTACGCGTGGGTTTTATGTGGTTATAGAAACCGATTGATCAGTAATGATTATTCATTCGTTATGTTTTATCGATTTGAACCATTTTGTAACGTGTGTTTTTTCAGATTAATTTCTAACGTTGAAAAAGAGTAAGCAGACGTTGACCAATCTATTTATCTACTGATAGCATCATGCTGATAATTCCTAGATTCTTTTAAGATTACTAGTAACCAATAAGCGTTTAGTAACATTTGTTAAGCCTGCTCTAATCAGAGTAGAAAATTGGTCACAGAAGACCGCTTGGGTTAGGATTGCAGCATTGATTGCAATTAGTATGGTAGAGCTCTTAATAAACCGAATTTATTATTGAAAATTATTTGTATATTTAGGCGCGGCCACTCAGAGATACACTGGACTGATATATAAGTCTTGTAAGACAAAGGCGTCACCAAGACAACAGATGCATGCCTTTAAATGTAAGTCGATCGACACGTTCGCACTTCAAGCAACATTTGGGGCAAGTCGCAGTCACGTATGTTGCCTTTCGACACATTTATTCTCGAAATTAACAACTGTCACCGTTTTGTCATCGGATGGAGATTTTAGACACGTTTCATTGCTAACAATACTAGAATTACAATTTGACATTATGGATATTATTCCTTTTTACATTTTGCACAATTCCTACAAAATCTTGCTAGGAAATATGTAGATATTCATGCTGCATTGGATCACTAGAAGCTTTGCAATAATTTGGGTGACATAAGTTATTTCAAAGCACGGGACATAGGCCCGAGCTTTTCCTACATAGGTAATACAACAATACATTACCTTTACCAGTCGGCATCATTAATGCCAATAGCAACCATCGCAAATTGGGTAAGGAAAATAGACTGAACGTGTGAATGTACTTCGGTACGGGGGACCCTCGGAACCTCTAAATATATCAATCCAAAAATTACATTGTATTTCCGCAAGCAAAGGAACTTCTCTCTCCTTCCAGAAAGAAAGTGTTATGTTCTTTCATTTTGGTCCAATCTTAGGACTAGCTCCGTATTTTTTTCATACATCTAATAAGTATTCTGACGTCAAACGCTGTGCAACAACAGGCAGCCTACGTCGTCTGTGGAACAAATACTACGGTCTATAGAAATGTGCCTAGAGTTACAACACCCAAAGGTTTGTCGCAGCGTTGGCAAACTTAGAGATAAACTTTAAATAGGTATTTTGTGTGCCTTAATTCGCTTCCGATACCTCCCAAACCGGATCATAGCAATGCTGCTGGGCAGCGGAAAAATGGTATGGTGTTAGTTTAGTGGCATTACTTCCTCGACCGAGTTCTTCAACAAGGAGCTCTAGAATTGTTTTATGCCTGATTATGCCTTAATTTTTCAAGTTAATCTAATAAACAAGAGTAGGAACAGGATTTAGCCACTTGAATGTCCTTCTCAGCAATACCAAGCGGATAACCAATCATGCAACAGTTATATGCACGTGTCCAATTGAGTGAGGGGGACATTTGCACATGACATGCCTCATGCCTAAATACACGTAGCCCGTGGACTAGATTCGCACCTAGCTCAGAACCAATTTCTCTGTAACCAGATCGCTCAAGTTTGGTGCGCGTGTACGTAATTTACTGGCCGATGGCCTATTTGTTCCAGCGAATGTGACAGTCTCGATTATTTTTTACTTGTATTGTGTCCGCAACTCCACGTCTAAAGTGCGTATTTTAAGGGTGTCCTTAGTATTTTAGAGCATAACTATAATCTCTATCTATTGGATAGGTTTCTTTCGTCTTCAGATCTATGCAATTCTCATAGAATTTTACTCATATTACCCTTCTAACAAGTTCAACTATTTGATGTGATTGCATTATAAACGAAATGATACTTCGTATTGGATTCCGGGAACTCCTTTTACCATTTCTATAATAACATACAACTGCAATCAAAAACTTCTCTTCATCGCTTCCTCATCATGCTAGTTTTCTTCATTGCTCTGCCTCAGACAGTTACGCGAACAAAGAGTGAAGAGAGCTGAGTTCTTGAATTTTGTCTTCATAATAATGCATTATATATTCTCAAAAAAAGCAGAAGAATATCTGACTCGTCATGCATTACATAATATCTCGTTTTACTGAAAGCGCATCCATATCCTTTACAAGGATGAATCATACAGTATAAATAACAGAACGCATAAAGGAATATGTGGGATGTGTGCTCATTTCCAAGTAAGACATTTACTTATATTTCTCGTTGGTACAGGAGGGATGTAGGTATTTATTTTTGTCTCTATCTTGTCTCATGACGAAAATAAATAGCTTTAGATTTCTATTATCTTTTGGATATCTATTTTTAAACTCTTCAGGTAGTTTACCTATAGGGTGTAAAAAGACCCTTAACGAAGCCGAAAGGCACTTGTTCTCTCCGTCATTGCGATCAGTTTATTGTTCTGGGTTATACCTGGGAACCTTCTAATTATGGAGACATGTCAAATCGGTCTAAGTTCCAACTTTCCATGAATTTAATGTTATTACTTTAATGTTGCTTTCAAATCCATGTTTTTAATGTTATATCATTAAACGGGTCGTGGAGGTATTTAAACCTCCATGGGCCGTTTACTATTCAATTCATTCATCAGCACAATGTGTTGAGTGTGTTACATCCAATTTTACTGTAAAACGTGAATTTCACCCCAAAAAATTGTCGTATAATTTGTATGTGGGTCACTTAGGTAGTTTGGTGTACAGAATGCTTCATTGACGGGTCGTGAAGGGGTCGTTTACACCTTGTATATTTGGTAAGTAAAATTCAAACCACTACTTTTGACAGTCAAGAAGAGTATATATATAGACAAGAAATGAACTTTGCACTAAGGCAGTACTCATTTTCTTTGAAGTGAATTATAATATAATTATAATACTAATGTTAAAGCCTTGGTAAAAGTTTTACACAGTCAGCAAGTTATTTACAGAGCTGACTGCAAAAATCAATACTCGTGGAGGATTTGAATGCAATCATTATATAGCGCGCTTAATAACAGGGTGTCATACTCAGCCTTCGGGGAAATAGGGTGGGTTTTTTTATTATTTTTTTATTTTAGATATTAAACGTAATTAGATCGACCGACTACTCGGCAAGCTCACAACGTGAGCTAAAACCAGTTGAAATAACCTGACGAGTGACTTCTATTTGATTTCGATTGACTGCAAGACTAAAGACTTACACTCATTAGCAAATAGAACATAATTCTCGCATTGTTTCCGGATTTCAATAAAACATCAGACAGCAATACCCTAGCTGTTAACAAGGGTCGAAAAACAAGTTTTCCATGGGATAGGCGATAATGCCATCATCGGAATGGCCGATTAAATTAAAATAAAATCTTCAGTTATGGGTGTTTTTGGTATCCTAACATGTAGTGTAGACAAGCCTGTTCTCAAAACTGGAAATTTCTTTAGGATGTCTACCTAGAGGAATAGAGTTAGAGTAGATACATAAGAGGTAGGCTTTCAATTATTATTTACTTCCTTTCTATTTAATCAGATAAGTTTTCCACGTTTTTGTTCGACCTATCGACTCTTAACTCGACCTTTTCTAATTTCTGACAATGGCCACGATTTATTTCCAACTTATTATTATTCTAAGCCAATATCGTCCGACTGCAGGGCAAGGGCCTCTCTTCCCCCTTCCACATTTCGCGGTCTAGTGCGATTGTAGGCCAATCCTTTGCGAAAGAGTCTAGCTCATCCCGCCATCACCGTCTGGGCCTGCCGCGTTGTCGAACTTAAATAGTCATTATCCTTGTTCGAACTATTGTAACTTTCGAACCTTTTTTTCCCCGTTTTCCTCGTCCGAGTCAGTTCAACAAATAATCTTTTGAAGCTTACTTGTCAGATTCCAAATAGAACTTTGTTCGTTCTAATTCCAAAAATATCCCAAACATTCGCAACAACGCGTCATTATGACAGGCAATCTGCAGAATATCAAAACGTATATGAACCAAGTCCGATGGTTGGCTCCTACGAGCATGCATATATGCAGTAACTGGTAAGTAAGTGTATCACGTCGAGACGGTTATTTCATATGGTGTAACAACCGGAGTGCCATGCTCGAGCTACTGCAGCCCGTGTCGAGTAAACGTGCCCTACTGACACCAAATGAAACCAAAATGCGACGCCGCGCCACTCATTGAATACAACATCAAACAGCCGTTTGACAGTGTACTTATGTACATTTAGTCACTGTGATGTAGTTTATTATACAATCAAACTATTCTCGAAACACGTTCTATGAGCCACTATTATTCAGTAAGTCTTAAAACACTATTTTACACAGCCAACTCTATCGCAGGATAGCGCGAAAAAACCAATGCGGCGTTGCCACACCGTGCAGCCGAGCGTACGAGCAGGTAGACTCCACAATGCATATACATAATGTAGCTATCTAATCTACGTGTGTATTATTATACAACGTATTCTTTGAATAGCTAATGATATTCACTACGTACAGGTATTTATCTCATAGACCTCATGTCCCCAATAATTATTAATCTTAGAAGACTCCAATTTGAATTATAATAGTGACACTGAAAACAACAGTTAAGTACATTTAAAATTAATACATTTCATTATTGAAGCATTCACAAAGATGCTTTCAGTTATGTTGTCACTTTATTATTCAAATCTGACTTAATATGCTCGATTACTTCTTCCAAGTCATTACCATGACGTTCACCAAATAATGGAGCATCTACAACAAGTCTTGTGTAATTACAACATAGAGCATGGTGCACTTACCGCTAGTGGGGTTCACATAAGCAAGTTTTAAGTCCATTTCAATAGTTTGAGTCGGTTTGAGTTCAACAGAGTTAATTTCATAGTCCACGGGGACTTCAGTCACGATCTCACTCTTCGCCTGGCTCGTGGAGGCGGCTAGACTTTGCGCTACACTCATTTTTGGAGCGTCTTCGTGCATTATCCACAAATTATTGGACAGGGCGACAGAATAATGCCGCCCAGACGACTTTAAGTATTTCACCTACGTCGTATAAGGATACGATTTAACTCAAAAATCACGCAAAAAAGCGATAATACGATTTAAAAACAAAATGTAGGTCTCTAGGCCACTTCACTTACACTTTGATATTCCGACCGACATAACTCAGGTTCAATGGAGCTACCGTACTCATGACTGACATTGAACTAAGTCGGTAAAGGGCAGTGAGAAAATAACCCAATTACCAAAAAAACTGTGTCATGACCTATTTTGTAAATAAATAATCCAAAATGACTTCATTACTCCTAAAATATGTTATTTTAATTTTAGCAATGTTAAAATGTGGTACAGAATAATTAAAAACAATAAATAGTTCTTTTTGCCCATATATTTGAAGTAACTCCTGCAAACTTTAAAAAAACATGTAAATGATGCAAAATGACTACGTTTGCTTATGAACATGCCGTGTTGTGTAATAAATGACCGTTTCTATTGCACAATCCTTTCACAAGGGCTTCGAATGTAGGTCAATCTTTATGAGCATGATTGCAATGTTATATCTTTATAAACGAATGTCTTGCTATACATTATGATTAAATTATTATTAATTTAATTTATAATTTAAGTACTCTTTTAATGAAAATTTATTATAAAATTGTGCTGAATTATTAAAATTAAAGCTAAATATAGTACCGTTTCCGGTGCTCTGTAACGCCATCTGCATTGTATTTTCGTTTATCTTAAGATTACGTAGTGGTTTCGGCAGTAATCAATAGATGTCGTGTTTTTCGTGAGCAGACACAAGTGACTCACTGTTCACAATGTAACAAATTAATTGCCCTCTAGAATGTGTAGTTTCATCGGTTTCACGTGGTAGTTAATATTTTTGTACACCACGATCGATAGCGTGACTAATATTTAAGCAGTTCATGACGACGGCGACGCGATGCTTCCTAAACGAAACAACAGTATCATACATAAACTGAATACTGTTCGCGCACGGTCACACGGTCGAGAGTTCCGACCACAGACGAGAGTTCCGACCACAGACGAGAGTTCCAAGCACATATTTCTGTACGAATATCATCATTTCATTTTTAACAAGCGATAGTGATGTCTAAGTATTAAAAACACTACCGGAAATTGTTACCACTAGTCACTAGTCTAAGCCCGCATTTCGCCTGCGTTGAGTTCGGGAATTGCCCCGGGGTTCGTACCTACATGGGCTTATTTTTTAACCTAGAAGTTAAAAAGTAGCCCATGTGCCAATATTCAACCAGATCCGTTCAGCCATTCTGGCGTGATTGAGAAAGAAACATCATCCAAACATCCGCATTTATAATAGTAAAATGTGTCTTGGCTGTATGGTAATTTTACTGTGAAAAACAAACTCCTTTCTGCGAGAACCAGGCTTTATTTTCTCATAAAACTATGCTTAAACTGGTAGTATAATTTATATAGGAAGGAATCTAATAAAAGGGTTAAAATAATAAAAATCAAATTAAATACCAAGAAATTTATTAGGTAGTCATTCTTTTATTGTTGTGTATCCGTTGTTCTTCACATAATAATGCTATAATTTTAACATAAATTGAGCACGGATCGAAATTACCATTTAGAAAACACTTACACATTCTAACATTTCTTACAGTTGAAACAGCAATTCAGAAACCTACACTTATGTACAACATTTGTTTACCAATAATAATCATGATATAGGGTAAAAATAACGGCCAATCATTACAAAAAAAAAACAACATAAAATAATAATAGAAAGATTTTTTTTAAATAAATTTGTAACACGATTTACAGAGTGAACAATACTGTACACATGTGTTAAAAGTCTTAGTTATAAAAACAATCCTTATAGAAACCGATAAATATACATTTTATTTAGTTGGATTGCATGGCCTGGGTGATGATTTCCCTGGAGATGATGAGTCTCTGGATCTGTGATGTGCCTTCGTAGATCTGGTAGATCTTGGCGTCTCTCATGAGCTTCTCGACGGGGTACTCGGTGTTGAAACCGTTGCCTCCGAAAATTTGGACGGCGTCGGCTGCAGCCTTGTTAGCGATCTCAGAAGCGTGGCACTTAGCTACCGAGGCGAGGACCGTGTTCCTGATACCTGTACCAAACAACCATATGAATAAAATTGCTCCTGCTTAACCTATAGAATAGACCAAAAATTTGTTAAGCAAAATTCGCACTCGATAATGTAATTTATCCTTTCAACATTTTTAGATCATACTGAACAAAGGAGTGAGGGCCGTAATATGTTATGTACCACATGAAAAATCCAAATACATAATTCATTATCACCATATTTGCACATTTCGGCTGCGGCGACGAGGCCCGTATTTCAATATGACTATAAATACTTTAACCTACTTATTCGTACTGGCCTTTTAGGTTGATGTATTTCGTCGCGCTTGCTAATAGATATTATTGATCAAATATCGAGACATGAGACATTATTTTATCAAAAATGAACTCTTTCTTTTGGTTTGTCGTATGCCATTCATAATCCAATACTTCCCAGAATTGAATTCTTAAAGGCGACGCTATCGAATGGTGTAATAATACAGTGTTTTTTTTTCAATATCAGCGGGTTCGATTCCTGGCTAGGGTAATTAATTTTTCAAAAATCCAATGATGCAGTTTTAGTTTTCATCAAAATCGGGCTCTAGACTACTTTGAGTAATTTTCGCTATTCCTCATAGTTTCCGATTTGGCCATCCACGCCTACTTAAATAAATCACCCTATATAGTATTGCAGGCACACTCAACTGAGATGAGACATTTCAGGTTTGTATGCAGGATGACAACGCATCTTCATTATCTTCAGTTGTCTTTGGTATTGCAAACAGCATCGGCGGTGGCGACTACTTACTCTCAGATACGTCGTTGGCTTACTTTATTGGTTGGTTGACTTTACAAATAGACCATCATATTGTACATTCATACACCTTACACCTGTTTAGGGCATAATCTACAGTAAACCACCTACTACAATCTCTCTATACAACATTATTTTTAGTACCTATATGCAAAACCTGAATATAGTTTGTTCAGAATACGTCACTGAATCGATTCCAATCATTTTTAAACCATGTTATATTTTGTCCTGAAAATATTTAAAAATAGTTACAAGTTGGACACCGAGTGACATTAAGTACCTATCGCAATAATTTAGGTACCTACTGCCAAATTATTATTATCAATGAGCTCAAGACGACGCTGGAGGGGCGCGCGCGGGCGTGCTGCGTGGTGACCACGTTTTTGTACGAACAACCAGACAACAGAACAACCTTATAACTTTGTGATTTTTCATGATACAGTTTTGAAATTTTGTACATAGATTCTTTACATAAAAATACTAGACAGGTGTTTCAGGTTTCGCATATACTAAAACTAATGTTGTATAATCTCAATACTCCGTTTGCTCCGTCCAGGTTCATACATCTGGTCATACACGCACGCTGGTTGCGAGAACTACGCATCAACTATTCGGCCGACCTTCTAGGAAGAATAGATGGAGTATATGCCGTATAATTAGTTACCATGATCAGCCATCCAGGCAGCCTTCATCCAGGCGAGGCGCGCGGTCTCGACACCGATGGCCATGTCAGCCAACATGAAAGCCACAGCTTGGTGCCGGGCGATGGGCACGCCAAACGTCTTGCGTTCAAGTGCGTATTTGGTGGCCTCGGTCAGGGCACGCTGAGCCAGACCTGTGGCTCCTGCGGCTACCTAGGAGTTAGTATGACAAGTTAGAAATGGAAAGGAACAGAAACAGTGTTGGAAACTAGAGTACTGCACATCACTGCGTGCCAACTAGCGATGTTTCACATAAAACAAGTTCAAATCTGTAATTATTCCTTTTTCTTAGTTCAAGTATTTCATCTTATGAGACAACAAGGTTTTATGTGAATGTTTCGGTATAGGGAATAAACAGTCACAGTGTTGGACATAGACTTCTTACAATTATTTCAGCAAAACATTTTCTGCTTGTCTTAGATTAATTGAAATATGTTACCGGCCTTTATTCCTAGATCGCGATAGACAAAAACTATAAAACGTGATTTTAGTCCTGAACAAAATAAAAGTAACAATGTACTATAACTCCATTGCCCATTGCTGCAAAACAAAACAAATGCAATTACTGCAGGGACATATCACCGACCTATATGATTGAACTACTTGTCGACCGCCTATTATTAAGCCTCGATCGATTCCTTATTTCAAAGAAAATAATTGTCTATAATGTGAAGGGTTGAAACGATATTGTATTCGTCTTCAAGGACGTCTTTGTGACACTAATTACATGTCTTTCATAAAAGAAGTTCCCTGAGTGGCGTAAAAATGTCTACAATGGCTTTATCAAAGAGCCACTGCAGCCTTGAATTTACCTGTCCCAACAAATTGCAATGTTTTTAAGGAAATAATATGGTTGTTACCGGTGGGCGCGTCTTGTCGAAAGCTCCCATGGCGATCTTGAAGCCGGCACCTTCCTCAATAAGAACGTTCTCTTTGGGCACACGCACATCCTCAAACGTGATGCCGCGAGTGTCGGAAGCACGCTGACCCATGTTTTGTTCCTGAACGTAAAAAAAACCAGCATTTTAATCAATTTACATAATATGGCATTAAGTCAGTCTCAGTATATTTATGTGCTTAAATAAATGTCCACCAATTCAGAAGGTAAAATAAAACTAGATTTTTCCTAATTAAAAAATGCAGTTTTTGTATGGAGCCTGTTTTCAGTTCCACGAAATAAAATACGCCAATTCCCCCAAGCCGTATAATTTGGATCCGAATTTGTTTACGTAGTGTAAATGTGTGAATAAATAAAATTCGACGAACCCGGTGGCGATCAATCAAAGCTACGTAAGTGGCAATCGGGAACTAACAGAGAGCAATTGAGTCAGTTTGAAATGCCACTGACCGATTGTACTGTACCTAGCACAACAGCAAAGATGGATAGATGAACTTTTTATCAATCCATCTTACATATTGTACTAAAAAAATATTTACCAGTCGTAACATTAATGTATATGTTTCTATGTCTTCATAATATTGACGTATTTTACTCATATTTGCTCTAGGAAAATAAAAAACTTGTAAACTTTATCTATGGATTCTCAGTTAGTTTTAGCCGTGAAAACTTAATAGTTGCCAGGACAACCATTCAAACTTCGTGCATATTGATAAAATCGAACTGCAAGATGTAGAGTTAGCTATTAAGAAACTTAAACCAAATTCTGCTGTAGGTTCAGACAGCATCCCCGCATACATCATAAAAGGATGTAAAGAATACTTTATAACATCTGTACTTCACATTTTTAATTTAGCTCTCTACTGGGCGGTATCTACGTCGCGCGTCTTTGGAAAGTTTCGCGAGTTCAACCTACACCAAAATCTAAGGAAACTTCTCATGTAGAAAACTATTGGCCCATAGCCATTCTGTCATTACTTCCTCAATTGTTGGAATCTTACTTAAACAAATTATGTAATTAACCAACTATTTGTTTGCGACTCTCAGCATGGTTTTCGACTGAATCGTTCAGTTACTACAAACCTTTTAACGCTTTTGGAACTCATATCACAGCACTTGGACAATGGCATAGAGGTTGATGTTGTGCATTTCGACTTCAAAAAAGCTTTTAATCGCATAGATAATGACGTGTTACTATCTAAGCTTAGTGACATCGGTTTTTCACCAAAACTTTTAAATTAGTAAATTAATCGTGAGTTACACCGTCAAAATTGTTTTAGACATAGTTGTTTTATTTCGGAGCCATATCACACGCGATCATCCTTGGTCCATTATTTTTCAGAATAATGGTTAACGATCTTGAGAAGGCACTCAAACACTCCAGGTGCTCTTACTTTACGCTGATGATCTTAAGTTAATATACGGTGTTGAGATGACCGACACAGTTACTCTTCAGAGGGGCATTAACTTAGTGTTCCAATGAAGAATTAAAAAGAACCTCCTATTTAACACGGCTAAATGCAGTGCAGTGTCATGTCCTTTAGTCGTGCTCAATACCCTCGACATTGCAATATTTCCCCCCTATGATCCCTCGCCGCTTAAATCATACAGAAGACTAGCGTTTCACTATCCGAAATGTGCGTGAATTCCCCTATGAGAGTACTTATGCTTTGCTTCTGGAGAAGGACCAGGAATTATTCCTTAGAATTTCTTAAAGAAACTGTTCGGGTATCTTTCTGTACCCCACTAGTTTTTACGAGGAATGTTAAAATTCAACTCTCTCGAAGTGAGGCGTAATTACTTTTTAGTGATGTTGCTTGTCGTGTCTTTCGTTGTGAATCTGATTGCCTGGAACTAGTAGCTCAGCTTGTGAGACTTTTTGTTCCTCCTGTGTCTAAATACCAACCCGCTACTAGACCGCGTGGACTCAGATTGTTGGATGTTCCGTCTGCACGCACAGTTTGTCATTTTAACTCTCCCTTGGTTCGCGCCATGTCTATGGTGAATATTTTACTGGCATGGACACCGGAGTGTGATTTATTTGCCTCGAGAATGGTAAACGTACCTATGTCGTGGATGTTTGAGTTTCTGTGAGAGGATGAACGAAAGATGATTTTTATGGGGGCTCAGAGTGCTGTACCGAATACGTGGTAACCGTTTTCGCGTCAGTGTCCCTTCCACCCCGTATTCTCAAATAAATAAATGAAAACCATGGAAAAACTTTTGAACTGTTTTTTTCCCTTGTTTTATTTTTGAGGTGATTCCGAAATTAAGTAGTTTAAAATTTAAGAGTAGTTATCCTAAACCCATAAAATACATTTATTTTTGTTCAAGTTTGCGAAAAGGTGAGAAATGTAAAAATAAAACGTTGTTACCTTGCGTCCAGGGGAGACTCCGGGCCAATCCCTTTCTACGACGAATCCGGTGAATGCCTTGCTAGCAGGGCACTTGGGGTCGGGGTTGGTTCGTGCCAGTACGAAATACCTGAATGGTAACGTGCCTAATGTTAATAGAAAATACTTTATTCTTTATATGCACCCTATCTGCATAACCTGACCTCGTAACGTTTCTTAATAACGTCTTTTCACTCTTTTGTGTTGAATTCCTTGGGACCTATTGATATTATTTTTAGGACATACCAGTTGGCTACCCCTCCGTTGGTGATCCACATTTTCTGTCCGTTGATGACCCACTCATCGCCTTTCTTCTCGGCTCTGGTTTTGACACCGGCGACATCGGATCCCGCGCCCGGTTCGGTCACACAGTACGCCTAAATAATAAAACAAATCCTTTAGCTTATTATAAAGGTGCAGTGTCTTTTAGATATGCTAATATGGGCTATAGTAAGCACACCAGTTTAAAACTAGAATACTGGAGTGGATTTTAAAATGATGTGTACTTACAGCAACAATGGGCTCTTCCACGAGTCTACCTAGGTACTTCTTCTGCTGTTCCTTATTGCCAGCAATAATAACAGGCATTTGCTGAAACACAAGTTTAACGATATACCAAACAAATATTTCGTATGGGTATATATCCCGTTGTGTAATAAAATTCAATAAAAATAACTATCTACTTCAATGAGATGCCATAACGTACGAGTATATTAGTTAAAAAACTGAAAATAGTGGAAATGTTACAATACAAATTAAAAAAACTAATACTATAAAATTAGTGCAATGTTATACCTGTTAGTTTGTAAGTTAATGAGAAAATCATACTGCCAACATGCTTAACATTGAAAGGGTAGTGATCATATTTTTCTTTTTACCGTAATTTTTGCACCTGGATTCATGACCTTTACCGTCCTGTTTCATGTCTGATGAATAATACCCACACTACCTTTCAAGTTTTCATGGAATAGATATTATTAATGCTTGTTACTTGATAGGAAATGAAACTTTAGAATCACACGTGCATGCTGGTAATTTAAAGTTCAGTAAAGGAATTGAAAATCCTAACTACGGTTATATGAGTCGTAATGCGATGTAGATGTTATTGAGGCAGAATGTCATGCATACGTAAGTTAAGCATGGTGCGCGGGCCACTCACTCCGAGGCCACTGGCTTCCATTGCAGTCATAATGCCAGTACACCCGTACGCCAACTCCTCGGCGACCATACACCCGTCAAACACATCCATATTCATACCACCTGCAGGGAACAACACTGACAATAAGCAAGATGGATATTATGAACTCGAAATGACAACGACACTGGACATTTTTTCCTTACACCTGTTTTTTTTTTATATATTAAGCCCTAGTAAATTCCTTTAAGTATTGTAGGTGCATTAACAAATACAAAGCTCACATTTAAATGCATAAATAGCCTTTATGATCCTATCACTCATAGTTCCATTCTATGAGAAGCACGGACACAAATGCAGGGCAATTCACGTACTTAAAAAACGGTCAAGTTCAAGTCGCAATCTCATCTTAGCGATGATTATTGTCAAAAACTTTCCAAACATGAGTTAAACAAACGCCATTTTCGACAGATTAAATCGTGCACGTTCTTAAAAATACGAGAATTGCCCCTGAGTTGTCCAACTTGTCAGTCTTACTGACAAGTTTTCACATTGTCGGCAATGAAGCACAGTTGCACTTTATCACATTATGTCTTTGAAGATAATAAAATAGATTCGACTGCTCTGTAGCGTGACAATATTTATAGATTTAAACTCCATATACATATCTGAATGTTGGTGATTATATTTGACGATTCACATAAACATATTTTTGCAACATTGAAAAGCAATTCCTTGTTAATAAAGGTACATAAAATATGTGGATATATTGTTTCATTCAAGTTTAGGAGTAACGCATAAAAGTCCAATACATAATTTGTTTGGACACAAATGTTATTATGTAAAGGTGAATGCCCATGCAGCTCATGTCAGACCAGCGCACGTATTAAAAGCAGGTTTTTTTGCTAAAGGAGATCATTTCGGCTCCATACAATTTTGGGCCTTTTCTGAACAAAAAAAAATTATACGTATTGTTAGAACTAGCCATTTGGAGCAATAGTTAATATGCCGTATAAGTTGTATGATTGCTCTGAACCAAGTTATTCAAATTCGATGATGCATCATTTTCATACATTTATGATTTCTGAAAGTGCTGGAAAACATAAAATAATGATATTCTCTGATCAAAGTTATTCAAGTTCGATGATGCATCATTTTTATACATTTATGATTTCTGAAAGTGCTGGAAAACATAAAATAATGATATTAAGTATTTGCTCCAAATGGCTAGTTCTAATAATACGTGCCATTTTTTTTTGTTGGCCGGCCACTTTCAGAAGGGGCCCAAAAAATGTTCTCCTTTAACTCGGTATGAGTGTGGGATTCTATATTTTGTATTGTACTGTGAGAACTTTTTTTACCCGACTGCCCCAGAAGGAAGGTAATGTTTTTCGCGCGCATGTATGTCCGTTCCATTGTCGTAACTTCTAAACGGATGAACTGATTTGGATAAATTATACGTTTTTAGATTCGTCTTAGTGGTGCATGTGTGTGACTACAAAACTCAAAAAAAACTAACGAATGAAATGGCGGATATTGGGCAGATTTGGGCACCATATTGCGGAGTATGACTTTTTTTTTCTTTCAAATTCGTCGAGTGGGGTATTAAAATAAAGGGTTTTAAAAAGTGATTATAAAAGTATATAAAACTTATATGTTTAAAAGTAATTATATATTCAAATGGGTCTCGCAGCGGGGTAGGTGCAGCATGTCGTCTTCTTCCATACTTCTCTATTATTCGTCATCTCAGCAAGCCATAAGCATCATTAAGCCATACTAGAAATATTTCCTAGAAAGAAGTAGTTACGAAATGCGATTTTAGTTTTTAGTATTTATTAGCAGTTAAACCAGTTCTTTTTTTTGTTGAATATTATTAAATAATCTTTTAAAACAGTAACATTTAAGTTTTAAACCTTCCCTATTCCCACAAACCTATCTGTGTTCTGTTCCTGAATATCTAGTTAAATAGAAGTCATTTTTTTTAAATGAACTAGTTTAGTGTTACGTAAATAATCTATATTATTTACGTAACTTTATTTTGAAAGAACTTTTTTTGTGATGGCACCTCAAATAGACGTTATCATAGCTCCTAAATGAATGGGACTCACTCCTAAAGTCGTGCCTCCAACTGCTGTAGTTATGCCTGTGCAGCCAAATGCCATCTCTTCGGCAGCGATGCATTCTTCTAGCACCCCCATACCTCCCCCAACGCCCCCTGCAATGTCTCTAGAAGCTAAAGTCGACAGTCTTTTCTCATTGAAACTCCCAAGTTGCTGAATTCTACCCTTCTACGCCTCATAATTAGAAGGTCCCATAATTATGTTTGAAACGTGGAATCCGCTATGTGTAAAACCGGATGCGGCTGACTCTCATTATGAGTCAAACACTAGTACATGCATTATAAAAAATAACACAATGTCTGTTGAAGACAATTTAATTTATATTGACAATTTATTATTTAATTAAAATATTCTGATTTAAAAGAGTGTCCATGGAGTTTCTTGCCCGTTCTTCTCCAAAGAGATCTACACGCTAGGGAATGGGCAACTATAGTACTTTCACAGTTTTTATGCCTTGTGACTGGGACTGTAGCTACTTTTCATTGTTGTCTTTGTTTCGACGATTCAAAAGTGCCTGTAACTGGCCTACTTTAAATAAATGCTTTGATTTTGATTTTGACGCGGCTTATTTATTTCGCAATAGATTCGTCACGTAAACGACATTTATCGCTAAGAATTGTTTCAAAATAAACTTTATCTGAAAAATACTGATAAATAAATTATAGCGAAAACCCTTTTGTTTGCTTTCCATATTTCGAAAGTGCATAGAAAAATATTTGAAACGATAAACAGTAAGCAACGTTGATGGCACCTCAGAGGGCCTAGACAAATGGCAAACGCTTTCAAAGTGATTCGTATTTCTATTATGACTTTCAACAGGATTGACCCCAGCTTTTCGGTAGCTTATATTATTGTCAATCAAATCCAATTTTGAGTTTCTTTTCTTGCTGATAGAACGTCACATTGTCTAGGAACTCAGAAATTTTGTATAGGCAATTGAATGGGGACTCACTCCCAAGTTGGTACCGTCAAGTGCGGTAGTAATGCCTGTGCATCCGAATGCCATTTCTTCGGCTGCCAAGCACTCGTCCATCACTCCAAAGGTTCCAATGCCCCCTGAAATGGCTCTAGATGCTCAAATGTTTGTTTAAGTCAATAGTTGGTGACAAACGCGATAAAATTCACAAAAAAATGTGTCCCCCTCTCTAACTTTTGAACGTAACGATGAAAAAATGATTTAGCCTGAAAACACTAAGACAGAAATTGCTTTGAAGGACATTGATTCGTAGTGTAGTTTTGAAATTCCAGTCGCCTAACATGGCTTTCAGAGATTTTTTAGAAATATAAGCTTGTTGGGGTTCCGTACCTCAAAAGGAAAAAAACGAGACCCTTACAGGATTACTCGCGTGTCTGTCTGTCCGTCTGTCAGAGCCAATTTTCTTCGAAACTACTGGACCGATTAAGATGATATTTGGTACTAAGTAAGTCGGTGACCCAAAGACGGACGCGTAACGTAAATCAATGAATTTTAAACATGGGGGCCATTTTTGGGAGGTAACTAAGAAAATTAAAAAAAAAAAAATTGAAACTATTGTGTTACATACGTAGTAAATGAAAGGGATAAAAGGGAAATATTTTTTTAAGATAAACAGTTTTGAAGTTATTTAAGAAAATATGCGGAAAATGACCATTTCCCCCCCATAAGTCCGAAGCTACTGGCCCAAAAATATGAAAAAATACAAAAAAAAATCTCTGCCTATAAATTACAGGAAAACCTATAAGACAGCTATAACAACACATAATAAAAATAAATTCAAAATTATAGTAGTTACTTAGTTTGATGTACAGAATGCTTGGTTGCCGGCTTCGTGAAGGGTCTGTTTACACCCCGTATTATAAGTACTTAAAAATTAAACCTTTGTAATTATTCTAAAGCTATAATTTAGTTTTAAATATATTTTAAATCATTTTGTTATATTGATCGATCGTATTGTTTTGTTATTAATAATATCCCATTATTGCGTTGTTTTGGATGAGTGGTACGTACCTAAACCCCAATGTTGCTTTACGTCTTCACAACTTGAAGAATGTAAGTAAGAAGACCTCTCAACTTCCTCAAGTTGTGGAGATGTGCGCAAATCAACATAAATTTAAATATTTTTCCCATATCATGCATGATTGTCATAGAAAAAGTTTTGTTAAGTTCTATTTTTAGTCAATGAGTGATATTTTTGTGTGCAGCAGGAAAATCTCCCTTAGAATTAATTGAGTTTTACGAATATTTAGAGCGTTATCCAATGTACTATCAATGTGGGCCAAAAAAGAATTTGGGTGCCTTTTTTTGGAAAAAAGCCGATTATCTGATCCTGCTGGAGTAAAGTTGTTCCAGCAGGAAGATTCTAAACGAATGACCGGAGAGAGAAATAACCCAAGTAGCAAAATCATGTCATATAAATGGTACAATAACGTTTTTTATTTAACTTTCAGCCATATTAAAATGGTTTTATAATAGTTTTTTATACGTAAATATAACGGGTGTTTGGGCGCAGATTATACAACATTTTAATCGTGTAGGGGTCGTTTTGCAGTCGCGTCAGCAACAATAAAGTTGAGTAAAAATCACGTAGACATTGTAAGTTTAACTGGTAAGGTTTGTAATAGTTTCTAGTAATACTCTTATATAACTATATCATCGTATAGACGTTTTCTTATGCTGGTGGTCGGTCTGTGGTACAAGCTAGACAATTTGTGTGACAATTTATTGTGTTGTTATAAAACTTATAAAAAAGTATAAGTCAAATGTTTTAATATTATTTATTAATTTAATGTAAAGAAAGCTTATTGTGGTGGAAGATGACGAGCGGTGACTTATAGTTGGGAACTTAAAATTTTCGATGATATATATGATTATCTTCGTTAATATTTTAATGGGCCTCCATAATATTGGTGTTTCAATATTATTTAAAAAAATAAAATACATAATTGTCATCAATAATTTCCGCCATATTGCCAAAAGACAGTGCGCGACTGCATTTAGACATCTATATAACTATTGGTCTTATATATGTTTTTTGTATCATCTATGGCGTCCACCATGACGGTTGCAATTAGGGTTCTTAAGTTATATTAGAAAAACGTTCCAACCTAAAAGTTACTTAAAGGTGGTATATACGACCTATTATGACGATTCTATAATAGTTAACTATAAAATCATTATATAACAGTTTGTTATTTAAGTGTTGAATAAAAGGTTCTAAATTTACAAAACATGGCGACTCATCACTATTTTCTGACTGAAACGTTTACTCGACTTAACGTTTTATGAACGTCATATAAATTATTGAGATGACGTTTACTAGACACATTAATATGACTTAAATTATTATGACTAATGCGTCGAACTGAATACTACTTTACAACTGTTTAGTTGCTGCAAAATTGTTATAAAGCCCTTACATGTCTGTTAGTTGTATAGTTACAATATTAAATAACTTTTTTGCTAGTTGGGAAGGTACGAGAACATGGGCGGATAGCATATATGCGTGCGTAAATGTTTAGGTCATTCAGCAGATTACGGTCTAATTATTCGTAGAACCCAATTAATTCTAGAAGAGATTTCCCTGCTGGGGTAACTCCCACGATATTATTGTAACGTCCTAATTTGATATTGTTATATTGAGCCACTGATTTGTTGCTCAACTTTGGTCTCTACATGGTGGAGACGACAATACGACAATAAATTTAATATCAAGGCGTTCCCAGTCTGCATACACTTTTTTTTTTCATTTATTTGCCTGAAATTTGGTATTTTACAGATTTTATAACACGTACACCATAGTTCTTCATATTCAGCCTACTAAATTCGGCATGTAAATTTTGTTACAATAACAATTATTAAAATTTAATCAATTTAAGCAAGTCTCGAGTTTTGTTATTATTTCCAATATTTGCAGTAGTTTACCCACAGGACAATATTTTTCATTTTTAGCATTTTCTACATGTATCTGTTAGTGTTAATAGGCTAGCACCGACAGGTTAACGAGCCCCACATCGATATAAAAATTAAACACATGTACCAAATCGCTAGTTCAAAAACCTTCGCCAAATTGGTTCTTAAATTATATTTCCTGATGCGAAGTTGTGCAAATTATGCCTTATGCGTGAGATCAATATTTTATAAATCGGGTTCTTTTTCGTTTACAGTTATGTGCTAATTAGTTGTTTAAAAATATATTTTTAAATGTCGATGTTAGGATGTATTTGATAGTTTAAGCATATTCCTATGAACTAGTTTTGCCAGGGTTTTCATTTATTGTCGTCTCCACTTTGTATATTCGACACCCTCTACAGACGTCGGTAAGTCCTAACATATTTGTTGAATAACGATGTTGGGAGTTTACAATAACGTAAAGGACATTGAGCATATTGTTGGATACTCAACGTTCAGCTTAGTGCCGAAAGTTGACAATACAACAGCGGGGTCTTTGTTCCTTACGGCATATCAACTCACTGTTGATATCTCTCTCTCGCTAAAGTAAACTATAAGACGAAACATTGTACGCAGTAAACAGTATGTTGATGGCACCTCAGGTAGAAGTTATAATAGCCGATTGTAATAAGACTCACTCCTAAGTTCGTGCCTCCTACGGCAGTGGTGATGCCTGTGCATCCAAAAGCCATCTCCTCGCCTATGATACACTCCTCCAGCACTCCGAGGGTTCCAACGCCCCCTGAAATTACTCTAGAAGCTCAAACGGACTGTTCAGTGTTCATCTCATCCTTCTCAACAGTTTGTGTATTGTATAGAAAATAACGCGGTAGGGTGTACCTATTATATTTTGCTTTTCAATTTAGAAAATAAAGTTTCCATCAATGATGGAACGTGTATTTATCATATTTATTTTCTATTCAGTTTTCATCTATTTGAATATAACTTAAATAATTTACAAATGACTTTTATGAATATGGGGCCGACTATACCAGCTACCATTACACTTAAGTACTTAGTAACTGGTAGCTTCTTAATCGTTTACAAAATTATAACAAAATAATGATTGATATGACTGAATGTCCTTTGCAAAGTTTTGAAATATAGCATGACTAAATACTGCCCAAACCAGAAATCTCCAAATTCTACAATCATGAAGTCAAAGGACAGAATAAGGTCCACGTCCACATGCTATCACCGATATTAATGATCCACACATTACAGTAACTTGCTTACTCCGACTTCGGTGATAGTCATCGCCGCCATTATTCCTGAACAACCGTACGCAAGCTCCTCGGCCACGAGACAGCCTTCGAATACTCCTAAACCTAAGCCTCCTGCAAATTGTCGTCCATGACGTGTCAAATTAAACATCATAGAATCAAACCTATAAAATTCGTAAGTTAGAAGCAGTTAATACTGAGGTAAAAGCCTTATTCCATGAAAACCTTCAGCCATTACAGGTGTAAATGTACTTTCTAAAGTGTACATGCCAATGACTTACACCGATGGAACTGGTCGAAATGGCAGCGTTAGTGCCAGCACATCCGAACCCCAGCTCGTGGGATATAAGACAAGTGTCTAGCACGCCTAGCTCCATTCCTCCTGGAAGGTAGTTATCAGTACAGTAGGCGTTTCATAATGCACATAAAGTTCACTTTGTAGAACTTGATTTGTTAGATTAATTACTCGGGTTACCTAATATAGAACCTCAATGGTACCTGAAAAGCACTGTTATTTGGTCCCTACATTGATCGTGCTATTTTAATATGTTTTTATTAAACCACCGAAGAATTATTTAATACCTGCAAAACAGATTTCTTTCAAGTATTCATTTCATAAGTCTAAGTCGCTTACTCATCAAATCTACTCCTTTTCAAAAGAATATTTTAATTTACGTTTTCATTTCAATTAATTCAATATTTCTTCAAAAGGAATTTCGAATTAAGAACCAATTTTCTGATTTTCCTCAACTATCATTGGACAGAAACTAATAAAATACAAGGTGCCGACCTTGTGCACTGCTTACTCACTACGCAGATAAAACCCCTGCTTCCGTTTAAATTAAAATTTATAAGCTACTTTTCTCATCAATATGAGACCAACTTCCAACTTTTCTTTAATGTCCCGTTTTCAATACGGTGTTTCATTGCACAGATTACATTTCAAATGTTTGTCCTTCATTCGTTATATCATCATCTGCCTGGCCTTTTTCCAACTATGTTGGGGTCAGCTTCCAGTCTAACCGGATGCTGCTGAATACCAGTATTTTACATGGAGCGACTGCCTATCTGACCTCCGCAACCCAATTCTTACTGGGTAATGCGATACGCCTTGGTAAGACTGGTTGTCAGACTTTTGGGCCACTGACTTTTCTTGCTTCATTCGTTATAAAGCAAGAAAAATCAAAACTAAAGCTTGTGCGCTTGGCCTAAATTGAATCTAACTTCGCCATCTTGTTTATCGATACGAGTCACAAATATTCACCAACAGCGCCCGATTGAAATATCCTTGTATCACTCACTGTAGCTTAGATTTGAGCATTGAATAGTAACTCAGCCTTATTTGTCATTTAAGGCTAATTGCTATGCAAAACTAGAAAATACAGTAAGGTAAGCTGGTGTAGGAAAATAAGTATGTGAGAGAGCAAAAGCTTGGCTATTGAGCATTTTCTAACTATTACTTTTGCCTGTTTCATAAAGCATAAGTTGACGACATTCTAACTAAAATGTGGGGGTCTAAAATGGCCACTTTAATAGGATAATAATAATGATTTACGTTACAATTCGTGAAAAGGTCACTGACAATTCAAAATAATACCTGCGTCTGTGACCATTTTAAGAATTGTAACGTAATTCTTAATATTATCCTATTATGATTTGACATTTGATTCGCATCTTAGTACTGTATTGTTAATAAAGTATATTTATCTAGACCTCGCTGTTTATTCCCGTAGTTCTTTCTCGAACTACCTCCGGATTTACTAAAGCTTTCATGTCCTCCCTTTTTCCGGCCGCGCGACTGTTTACGAGTGTAACACTATAATTGCGATTCGACCTTTATATGTTTAGGTTTATCGCATTTCCTGCTTGATTTGAGGAATACCTATATAAAGCGTTTTGTAAATGGCGCTTTTACAGGGCCATTTCATTTTGACGTATTTTAAAATGACTCTTCTATCTGGATTTAGTTTATCCTTAAACGCTAGTTAAAGTTACGAGAAGTTTAAACGTCACTAAATGTATGATAAACAGGTAGCCAATCATTACTCAAATATAAGCAGCGTTATGAATAACCCTCCTCATTTATATAATATGCTATCGCTAATTCGCCTTGAGCAGGCGCAATGATCTGCTCGTAACGTGGCTTCTCTGTGTGAGATGAGGTCTTTGCCCTGCAGTGGGACAGTATCAGGCTAATATTATTATTATTAGCACTATTCTGCAATATTTCAACTAACTTTATACTTTAACGCTTTGCTATCGAAACAGTGAAGGAAAACATCGTGGAAATGGCAGAACCAAAAATTCACCAAGCCGCACTGGGCCCGCGGGGCGCGTACCGGTCCACTCCCTCGCACAGAGAGGAGCTTGTGTCCCAGAAGTGGGAACGGTACTTTAATTCGATATCTAGCCACATTATAAGGTACTGGATATCATTACCGCAGTGCTCAGGGATGTGCCCGTTCATTAGTCCGATCTCCCATGCCTTCTTTACGATGGGCCAGGGGTACTCGCCGGTCTTGTCGTATTGGGCCGCTACTGGCACGATCTCCTCCCTGGTAAACTTGCGAGCCAAGTCTTGTAAGGCTTTTTGTTCCTCGCTAAGCTCTGAAAAGAAAAGGAAAAAAAATGTTTTATTTTTATATGAAGTGTTAAGCATTAAATCGCTTTACGGAGTCAAGGTCAACGCGCAGTTATAAGCATTGGGCGGGATCAGTATTGTCTCAACTCGATCCGTTCGGGGTTATTTCCATGAAAGTCCATATTACAATAGATACTTCAATCATATCAAACTTGTAAAAATGAGGTGAGGTCAAGTATATCCAGTATAGTCTTTATAATTCTGCTATGAACTTAGTATGGAAATGAAAACAGTGAAGTGATCGTCATCGCGTCCCCATCTACTTTCATATAGCAATGGCAGCAACGCCATGGCGTAAAATCTTAGGTAAGTAAGTAACTATTTATTGAGGATGAATATTTTTATGTTCCTGCTAGGGTTGTTTTTGTTAATATAATAATGGCAATAAATAAATAACACTAGTCATGTGCCATGTCTATGTCTAGGTCATGCGGCCCTTAGTACGTTTGCCTGCGGCCCGACCCAATTTTAAGAACAGTACAATAGAAAATTTTGTAAAAGACAAAAGATGTGAACCATCTTGGAAGAGATTGTAATTCATTTTGTGTTTAAGTTTTAATTACTACTAAATAAACGTGCTAAATGCAATGAGTTTTATTTTTGTTTAGGTTGGATTTTGCGGCCCACTCATTCTACGATTTATTTGGCTTTGGCCCACTAATGATTTTGACTTTGACATGGCTGGTCTAAGTGTCAAGCTGCATTAAAAATATTTTGTGTGCTTGTGGGTTATTTTAAGACAAAGCATAGGACAAAGTAGAGCAGCATGCACCTGCCAGTCCTGTCACCCTTCAGTTAGTTATTTAAGTAATCGCAAAAAGGCCATTTTAATTATGTTTTATATCCAGTAGTAGCAGCAGATGTATAAAGTTTTTGCCTATCGACGTTATTATGACAAATTATGCCAAATTCTATTGAGAAATCAAACTCATCATCGAATAATTAATTATTTAATTCATAGAAATTATTTAATATTATATATTAAAACATTTATTCATGTAATAATTCCCCTATTCGGCTGTTTTGTTTTAGTTCTATGGACCTAATAGTGTCATCAAGACAGACCCGAAGACAGGTCCATTAAAATACCAAAATTATCGAATTTTGGTATTTTTTACACGAGCTCAAAACGACTCGATGCACAGTAAACATGGCGCGTTTTCAGCCACAAGCTAGAAATAGACTGACTTTTTCCAGCGAGATAAAAACTAAAGAAATAAATAAAAATACTAAAATAAAATTATAACGAACATGGCCTTCAAAACTTGCTCGAATACAATACATTTTCTCAATGGCGGAAAAATAAGTTAAAAATAAATTGAAGGACAACGCTTTTATGAAATACACGGTATGTCTGTGCAATGTCAGGAATTCTCATTTTAATTAAACAACAGACCTTGCAGCATACTGATCTGGTATCCAAGAGGATTATCTACAAGTTGATTACTCTGTACTACTCGTACATGAACTTTGCAGCGCTCAATATTCCAAGATAAGAGTTTTTTTTTTTTAACAATTTGGGGTTTAATGGATCCAATCATCCATAAGCTATCAGAAAAGTATCAGTTTAAAGTCTTGACCGTCTGTTTTTCAAAATCAGCAGTTTATGGTGGAGTGGTGGAAAATTTCCGAAAAAACTTTGAAAAGTTCAATTTCTCCAAAACAACCCAGTTTGGACTCCAAGTTATCAGAGTCAAAATTGTTGCAAATTAGGTCCTATCACCCATTTCAAGGAATGCACGCAATTAGCAATCACCGTGTAATTACAGGAAAACATCTTCGTCTTTGCAACTATCAATAAATAAACTAGTTCGAGGAATTTGTACCTTCGTTACTTTGTAATAACAACCTGTAAAATAATATCATGACTAAGTACAATTTACATTAGAAAATATATAATTGTGGTTCTGTTATCACTTTTGGACTTTCGACTTAACTCCTACAATAACAAAATAGGTAGACATTTGGATTTTGTACAACAGCCTTTACCACATTGGGCAAATATTCGGTTACTACTTATTTTTAACCTTATTGAAAGCCTTTAATGGATGCATTTTCAAAAATACTTCCTATTGTTTACTTTCGTTATACAGGCTGAATTTTTCATGAGGACGCGAACTCTCACACACTTGAACACAATTTTTTCTGTCAGTGAATTTAAACTTTTCCAAATGTTGTGTTGTTTGTGCGAAAATAATGCTTTTTATTTTCTGCAATCATTTTGTATTCTACTGTACAATCCATGCGGATTGATTGACCCGTTGACCTGCGCTTCAGCGTCTGGAAATCAATTAAAGGAATTTACGTGCATAATGAAGCTAGCCGAGAAATGCAATTAAAGGTGAACAGGCTATTTCAAAAGACTGCCATTTATTGTTCGTAATACATTGTCAATAAGGTTCTATTCAGAATCAACACAAATAATAAATAAATAAAAATAGGAGCGTGCCAGAACCCTTAATTGATACCTACACTGCATATAATAAATAGTATGTACTAGCATTCGGAGCTTAGCTAGAGTTGCGTGAGAAATGTTTAATGATCAGTTGTTTATAAATAAGTAGATAACAGTTATCAACAGGAATTGAATAGAAAATGATCCAGGATGGCTGCTGTACTTTGTATAACGTGCAAACACGATATCAGTCGTGGCGTTTACCTATGTTTGTTTTGTACTTTGAAATTTTTGTCATTCTATAATATTTGATAATGAATATTATCGATAACATGGTAGAGGAAATAATCCGCTTGGGTTCAAGTGTGGCACAAATCCGGATGATACCCCGACAATATAAATGCTAATACCGTAGTCTTGTGTCGAGTGATAAAAAAAAGGTTTTGTTATTGAAATAGATACTACGCTTACGCTAATACTCAATTGTGAAAGATTAACATTACAAACTCGAGAATTTACATGATGTTATGTGAAATATGTGCATACTACACATAATATGAATGGTGGCTTCTGAATTGACATATTTAGGTCAGCTACTGTTGGTTTTCCTCTTATAGGAAACGACCTAAAAATGCCAGCAGGCTTTTGCCCCACTTTACATGGTTCTGGCAAGAATACTTGATAGTCGCAAGGTTTTATTTATTTGATGTGTATTTCCTGGTTGTTAATCGAATGTTCTTACCGAAGCACATTCCAGTGGTTGGCAGGGGCTTGGCAGCTGCAACCGGGGCCGTGGTCGACAGCTTTCTGTAAATAGGCCTGGTGGCGCGTATCACCTGAAAATTTTACATATGGATTTTTACATTGCTTTTTAAGAATGACATTCGCTATAGTAAATATATAAACATCAGTGGGTAAGCAACAGCAGGAGACTTATTCATAAAGAAAAATGATTCTGTAATTTAGATACAAATGCTTTGTTAGGTGTTCGTATTTTATTTTCTTAGTCTTATCAAGATTGCGTTTTTTCTGACTGTTACCAGATATATTAATGTTATCTGGCTAAAATGACCGTAGGTAGGTACAATAATAGAGATCTCTCTTTAAATGTTGACTCTAAATCTCGTTGTTAACGAGATTTTGAGTACGGTAGACGAAATACAAGGTTAACTCTTGAATTCGCATAAAAATTATATTGGTTGGGTATCAAAGTAACATAACATATTATATTTTCCTATGACTGTACCTGCTTTATGACTTTCAATGTTCTCATAGTATTGAAAAGCAAGATGGCGTCTGTAATTCCAAAAAATGCCACGCGTCAAAAAATCCACATACAACTAATACTTGGTTTTCGAATCTTATCAAGACGAATATCTTGTTTTTTGTTTCAATAGGTATCATGGTTCTTTAAGTTATTTTGCAGCGATATGAAGATAGACTTTGAACATAATAAAATGTTGTTTGGATGAAGGAAATGTCATGACGTCATCAGTCTAGTCTAATAAGACATTTACATAATATATATTTACACAATCATTTTGAACTGTTTGAGTATTTTATCGGGTCCAATACAAAGTCCATCGAATACGAGACACACCTAGATATACGTTACACGTTCGAAAAAACGTATTTTTATGCATTTAAATTGAGAAATTAGGTATCTTAATCATACTTGGTTGGAGTTAAACAAGTTTTCAACAACAAAAAACTTAATTCACACAATTAAATACTACGATGGTTATTAATACCCACAGTCGGTGGTTTTCTATTTAAAAAATAGATAGAGAATAAAGAGAATAAATGTAGGTAAAATATAATATATCGTCGAAATAGACAACAATTTTTGCTTAACAAGCGCAACAGCTGGTATGTCGCAATAGTAGTTTATAATATTGATATTAAAGCACAGCTTGAGCGACATCTTTAAATGACAATCGCAATCATTGTTTTTGTTCATGGATAAAGTTGCAAAACATTTAGCCCAGTGGAATGCTCCCGATATTCATAGGCCCCGATGTTCTTGAGGTCGTTGCAAAATCTGGATGAAGTCAGTGTTCACGATGGTTGAAGAAAGAGATTCACCGCTCGATATAATGTTGACGCAATGCTCATCGTGGAGGCGATCAAATTGCACAATCCCACCCATCGACCTCTAGAAAATCGGTCCGTATGAATCTCGGGAGCATTTGTTTCCTTTGTGCTAAGGTAATCACTGAGCAGTTTCTCCAGCTCCAAAAGACACTTCCCAACTCACAAAGAAATGAGGTGCACAAAATTGAATCAATGACAGCGAGGGAATCAATGCTCTATTAATCAATTTTCGGGAAAAATTTACCATGTTTGAAGGGCCATACTTTGGCCCCTATAGGGTTTATATAGCTGCGGTTGGGCTTAAAATTGTTGCCAATTTGGTTATTTATATAAACACTGAATGTTATTTGTAGAAAATGCAAAGTTTTAGAGTTTTCGAGCAAAAAGTGATAAAAGTCCCAAAATTTCGCAGTTTATCGCCTGGTGCGCAGCGAGCACTAGTTTTTCGAAGTTACAAATTTGGATTCACATCACCCTAACTGATCTATACAACATATCAAAAATGCAGAACTATATCATGCTTTGCGATTTTAGCCTTTTTTAATGTCAATTTATACTGGGCTAATTGTTAACGTAATAACATGTTGCTGAACATTTTTTGTTGCCATAAACAGTGTATATTTGTGTGCGAAACATCGAACTGAATGTTGCGCAACTTTTATTTATTTCGTTTTCACTCATTTTCACTGAAATTAAAAAACACCTAAATATCTGGCAAAATACAAATGCATGTTTACTGAGCTGAGCTTTAAAACATCTGCAGAGCGCTTTTATTTAGGTATTCATTTAGATATTTCCTAGTGTTTGTGAAAATGAGCAGATATTATGATCTAATATGTCTAATGAGGTATAAGTTTTTTTTTACTGTTTAATGTTTTACTGATTAGTTTTGACAGTGCGATTACATTCAGAGCCTTGACCAGGTTTTTAGTAAGTTGTCATGTATTATACAAAAATACATAAATTCACACCTTTTTTCCCATGGAGGTAACATTTGAAATGTAGATAGGTATTAAATGTTATTAAATGTATACTTAATTTTAAAACCAAGGTTAATAATCCATTACAAATTTATACAATGCTCAGAATATCTAAATAGTATTAGTTTAGTATGGCCATGGTCAGGATTTGTCTAGGACATGACAATCTAATGACCATGCATAAAGATAATTTCTTTTTTTATTAAATTGTGTACTGGCTCCAGATGTACAGGGTGAAAAGGTGCAAGGGCCCTAGTAGGGAAGTACTCTAAATAGTGTTGCCAATTTTTAATCAAAAACACATTTGATTTGGTAGGTTTGTCTTATATCGGGGAACCAAACCGGCAAAATATATAACCTGTATTTTTATGACATAAGGATCAAAATCTTTGCCGTAAATCTAATAAATGTTTATTTGAAGGGATATGATGCAACATTTGATTACTGATTAGATTCAATAGACCAAGTTGCGTTTTGGTTTCCTTTTCAATTAGGGATTGGATATTCGGATGCATTTTTACCCAGAGTAAGTTTTCACCCACAAAAGTGTACAAATGTGTGTATGGGGAGTGGTTTCTTAAAATGCCAATTTTTATCCCAGTGTCGCGAAATTTCATAATTCTTCAGTGTCTATACAATGTATTACTCAAAAGCATAACAAATATTTATAATCTATTTAAAACCAGACAAATTTGTTAAAATAACAAGTTAAAAAAAAATACTACAACTATTTGAATTCAAATTTTGCTGCTGAAATATGTATAGAGAAGAACAAAATTTTAAATATAGCTGGGCATAAATTACTTGAATTATAAGAATAAAATAAAAAAATAACTATTTATTTAAATAAAAAATGTTTATTCCCATACTGACGCACGCTTTATACTGTAGGAGAATAATGTCATAATATAATTGCCTCGCTTGGCAACCACATTGGCATTTGTAGCATAATAATGTTTATGCCAATTTGTTTTCATTTACTTATGTAATTTGCTGTGCTGCAACCTCAATTTATAATTAAAAATTATATTCTTTCTTGTTTTGG
This sequence comes from Noctua janthe, assembly GCA_910589295.1. NCBI lineage: Eukaryota > Metazoa > Arthropoda > Insecta > Lepidoptera > Noctuidae > Noctua > Noctua janthe. The sequence continues at coordinate 15,290,067 of OU342552.1, forward strand.
TCTGGCTTAATAGGAATAATAAATCGTCTTTGTTTATCTGCAGGTTATGCCAGTAATCTTATCAGAGAATTAAATTTATCTTTACTACAGCCCACGGACAATGAGCACCAAAAATATTATTCAAGGGGACTATAGGCTCATCGTAGAAATATTTGGTCATATTGCGAAGAAGTTTGGACATTGATTAAACTGTCTCCAGAAGTCGCTCAGCATTGCATTAAGTTGAATATTAAAGTTTGATTTAGATTAAATTTTTAATAAAATGTCTAAATAATTAATTGATCTATGTTTTTTTTTAATAATATCTGTCATCTACACATAGTTTGAAATAGATGTAAATATTTGGAATGAATGGACCCTGCCAGCCTACCCCCAAAAGAAAAATAAAACAGAGATTTTTAGGTTAACCTTCAATTTATCATTGTCAATGTATTTATGTTGCTAGTAGCTAAACAAGTAGAAATGCTACTTAATTGTCAGTATGTTCTATGATATTCATTGTACAGAACATTCACCAATAGTAGACAATCGTAAATTCCCAATTAATGTAAGAAGTCAATACATAATTAAGTAGGTTACAAGATTAGTATCTCTTGTTCTCGTTAAATAATACCGTTCACTTGTAAGTGTCTAGTACAAAGGTAGAAATGCCAACACAGATAAACATGTAATGAGTTCGACAGTAGATGTAACTGTTCAATGAACTTTGGACTTTGGACTTCAAACTATATCAGGGCCGTTGCGAACTTTTCCACTGATGTGACTTAATAAAAAGTTGTAAATGAACAGTTAAGATCATCCTTTCGCTTAAAAATCGTCCTGTAGTACTTAACTACATACATTTATAATCATAGGTCCAGTTTAAAAAAAAGAAAGTTTACTTACTTGAGTAATCGGATTCATTTCGAGTTTGTTTCTTTACGATTCTAACACTAAATTTTCCAAATCTAGATTATTTTGTTGTTAGACTTTGATCTACTAAATTGAACTATGCCCTTGTTATTCGTGAAACATGAAGACAAACAAACTCCTGCGCCGAGTCGACGTAAATGACATTTATATATAACACGGACACAGATAACAAAATGTGTATCAATAACGTTTTATTTGGTTTGAATATGAGTCTTTTAGACACTGTTATTTTTTATAATAATTCTCATTATGCTAATAAGTAAGAGTAATAGTTAGTACAAGTCGCTTCGCTCGCTAATGCATCCTCCCCTTTTCAGTTATATTTATTCTCATGTCTGTATGAATGAACAAAAAGAACCTAATACACGGGGCGCAAGCGGGGTACTTCAATTTAGAATTTTGAAGCTCTCGTGTCTCGCTCTTGCATTCTATTAGTACCAAGAGCGGAACCAGGGGAGCCATGGCCGGGCGTCATAACTACCCCGGCCTGGGCTGGGCCTAAGTAGACCGTGATTATGTTTCTGAACTGACGCTAATTGCGTTTTTTTCATCTTAAAACTTAAAAATCTAACTATCTCGGAGGCAGGGCCGTAGGCACGAGGGAAGGGTGAGGGTTCAACCCCCCCGAAATCTCCGACAACTATAAAGAAATCAACATATCCGAGGCGGAATGCTAAAATTTTCTTGCTCGTTTCGCTCGCTCTTACATCTAAGAACTGACATAACTCCTGTATGAATTGCTCATAAGAAGATCTAACCTACCAGATGTAGTTCTATCTATATATATATATATATGTATAAATTTTCGAGCTCGCTTTCCTCACTCTGACGTTCTGCGTTCTTTTCAGGTTTTCTCTATAAACTGACACAATTTCTGAAAGCCTATCAAATTCGAACGGTGGGCTAAATTATAAGAGCTCGCTGCGCTCGTTCTTGAATCCTGACTTTTCTAAATTGATAGACTTTTCACAAACAAAATTAGTCCTTGCGTGAATCGACCTGACAAACGAAAACCTAACATATACATGGTGAAGTACAAGCTCTTTTAGGGATGCTGAAGCAACCCCCCAGAAATAAACCTCCAGAGACCATCCAACCATTCAGAGATGGTTGATATAATTTCGTTTTTCAAAAGTTGTTCCTAATTGTTTATATCTACCTTTTTTTTTATTCGGGGTAACCTGTCCCAACCAACGGCCTTGTGTGACTGCAACGACATGACGCTGCGAGGTTTCGCTCTTACATGTCGCAACGTCACGTCGTCTGCAGCTGCTGTGTGCGGCTACGAACTCGTACCTTTAGAAGGTTTAAACAGGTTTTTTTTATCATGCGTCCGTCCCATTTATCTATCTGTTTTCTTATATATTTTTGTTTTGCACTTTCGTTAAGTCACTCTAGTTTATTTTATTGTTTGTTTATTTTAATTTTTTTATTTTTTTTTGTATGCAGATCTATTTCTCATATTTAAGTACCTATTCACTACAACCATTGACACAAAATATAAAACTGCTTCACATCCGGGACCTCACTAATTTCAGGTCCAGTTGAAAACCAGCGTCGGGCACTAGTTGTCCGGCATTTTGCTGAACTGGGCCTATTTGGCGCAGCCGTGGGGCACACAGTGTCACACTATTTTATATTTTTGTTTAGATTTTAAGTTTTTTTAATTTTTTGTGTTTAATTTGTTATATTTTTTTTATACTGTGTGGCCTTGTGGCATGTGCCAAATAAATGTATTTTCTTTCTTTCTTTCTTTCTTTCTAGAATTTATTTGCATTGTATAGATTCAATTACCTAGAATTGTATTATTACATAGCACATGTGTGAGTACTATGTACTATCGCTGACTCGAATGTGCCCTGCTGGTGGTTGGGAGAATGTCATGCTCACTAAAATGTCTCGCTGATAGTGGCGGGTGAGTCGGATCATTTAGTTTCCTTCAATATAGTAGAGCTGAATGGTGCTGCTCCATGCGTCATGTTTGTAAATTGGCACTGTCGGTTGGGACTGGTACATCTCTTAGCTGCCACGGTTTATTTAAATTTCCTTATTTTTGAACTGTTAATTTATTAGTTTCTTTATTTAGAGGATGTGCACGTCTTTACTACATCGTTCTCACATACAATCAGAATGGTTGATGTAGTGTTTTGACTTACATGCAGCTGACTTTTTTTTGTTTAGGATGAATGTGATCCCAAAAATCGTCCCATACGTTTTCGACTTGGTATGAAATTACCACGGATTCTTTAAAAATACGTCACCCAGCTTTTCCGCGACACGCTGTCTCCTAAACTGTTCACCAGCACCTACCCTCGAAGAAATCTTCAGGAAGTTGGCAGACAATTGGAACGAAATAGACATTGTCCTCGGCGAGAAGAGACTGTTAAATCTGCGTTTCCTCGGTGAGATTGTTATCTTTGCATCCTCAGTCACAACAACGTCAGCGGATGCTTCAGGAACTCAGTGATCCAAGCCTTGACGTTGGATGAAGATGAATGTCGAAGACCAAAAATATGTAACAGCTAAAATAATAAAAGCGGAAAGATAATAAAACATGTCCATTTGTCCAGGAATACCTGTACTAATTAGCCTCTTTTCGAGCGAGGCAATTTAAGTCAAATCAGTCATACGACGGACGCAAAACGCCTGGAAGAAACTGTGCAAGGTTGAGTTGTTTATATAATATAAATTCATATATTCAGGTAATTTTACACACATTGCCGTCTGTCCCAATATAATCACAATGTAAACACAAAAAAACTTTAAAAATTAGATAAAAATAAAATACAATACGTAAAGAATTGACTCAAGTAGGTACATTGAAATACAATTAAAATTCAAATCAATTCAATAGAACTGAGTTGAATTTTAATTAGATTTTAATAAAAATCCAATTAAAATTTAACCTTAAACCTTTAACCTTTTTTTGTAGAGAGAATAAATGAGAAATAAATGTAAGTAATAATACTTACATTAAAATAATTCAAATAAAAAAATGTTTGTAAAGCATTGTTTTTTTTTATCAATATGTTTCTCAAAACAAATATACTTACATTGTGTAGAAAAGTGAAGTGGGAGTAAAAGTATTACGACCTATTTATAAAACTATCTTTACATTTCATAACTTCAGATTTAATTCACATTAAATAATCAATAAAAAACCTAATTATATTATTAATAGAAAATAAACATTTTTGAACATCACAAGTTATTTAATAGAATATTATAAATTATCTCTAGCATTCCATAATCGCGTAGGCGGCGCGGCGTCTCTCAATTCGCAGACGACTTCGTTGTCGCTCTTCTTCAGCAAATCCCAGCATTACTATAAGTTCGCGAGAGCTGACGTCTCTGCGCAAGGCGTGCGTTGCCACGCGGCGCCTGTACGCCAGGCATCGCAGGCTCCGCATCCGCCCTCCGGATGCGGCAGCCATTGAGGCGGAGCTGTACGAGGGGTACAGAGCGGCGAAGACCGCCCTCCAAGAGGCTGTCCGGCGGGCCAAGAACTTGGCCCGCGAGGAGATGCTGGAGTCTCTGAACGGAGATCCGTGGGGGCGCCCTTACAAGATGGTGCGGGACAAACTCCGCACCCGGGCCCCCCCGTTGACGCAGAGTCTCCGGCCTGAGCTCGTGGAGGACGTGGTGAGCGTTTTGTTCCCTTCGCGAGGGGAGCATCCTCCCCCGCCTATGGCTCCGCCGCCGCGTGCGGTGCCGGAAGCGGACCACACCGATGACGATGACGACGTTCCGGAGGTGACTGGGGTAGACCTGAGAGTGGCGGTACGCAGGCTGAAAACCAGAAACACCGCCCCGGGACCCGATGGCTTGCCTGGCAAAGCCTGGGTCCTGGCCTCTGAGGCTCTCGGGCCCCGACTGGAAGGGCTCCTAAGCGCATGCTTGGAGAGAGGCCAGTTTCCTCATCCGGAAACCAGGGCGCCCTGCGGACTCTCCGTCCGCATACCGGCCCATCGTGCTGCTCGACGAGGTGGGCAAGGTCTTTGAAAGAGTCATTGCCAACCGCCTCGCCGGGCACCTTGCGGGGATGGGGCCGGATCTTGCGGAACACCAGTTTGGTTTCCGCAAGGGGCGCTCGACGGTGGACGCCATCATGCGCGTGAGAGCCCTCACGACGGGGGACGCGGTGTCCCGGGGCGGGGTCGTCTTGGCGGTGTCTCTTGACATCGCCAACGCCTTCAACTCCATGCCCTGGAGCTGCATTAGGGAGGCACTCCGGTATCACCGGGTGCCGACCTACCTTCGTCGTGTGGTCGGGGACTACCTGACGGATAGAGCCGTCATCTACCCTGGTCGAAGCGGAGAATGGAACCGGCGAGAAATGTCGTGCGGTGTTCCACAGGGATCGGTTCTGGGACCGGCCCTGTGGAACATCGGTTACGACTGGGTACTGCGCGCCGACCTCCCTACCGGCGTCAGCGTAGTTTGCTACGCTGACGACACGCTGGTACTGGCACAAGGGAGGTCGCACGAGGCGGCGGCCGAAAACATGACACGCGGGGTTGCGATAGTCGTGGAGAGGATCCGGCAATTGGGTCTCGAGGTGGCACTGCACAAGTCCGAGGCCATGTGTTTTCATGGGCCTCGGAATGCGCCACCGTCGGGATCCCTACTGACGGCAGGAGGGGTTTCCATCGGCGTCGGGTCGACGTTGAAGTACCTAGGACTCGTCCTCGACAGCCGGTGGAACTTCGTGGAGCACTTCCGACGTTTGGCTCCCAAACTGGAATGGACAGGGGCTGCCTTCAAGCGGCTCTTGCCCAACCTGAGGGGTCCAAACGCCTCCTGCCGGAGGCTATACGCGGGGGTCGTGCGGTCCATGGCCCTTTACGGGGCCCCGGTGTGGGCGCGTTCTTTGAGGCGGCAAGCCGCCCACTACCTGAACGCGCCCCAAAAAGTAATAGCCATAAGGCTAATCCGGGGGTACCGCACGATCTCCGGCGAAGCGGCTAGCCTCCTTGCCGGATTGCCGCCATGGGATCTGGAGGCGATAGTCCTCGCACGCCTGCACGAATGGCGCGCGGAGGCACTACGTCGGGAGGAAACTCCGCTGCCGCGGCAAATTGCTGCTCAGCGGACAGACCTCCGGCGTGATCTCATGGCGACATGGAGAGAGCGACTGTCGCAACCCCGTGCAGGGCACGCCACCATAGTGGCGATAAGTCCCCTCTTTGAGGAGTGGCTAGAGAGGCACCACGGCGCCCTCACCTACCGCCTGACGCAGGTCCTCACCGGACACGGTTGTTTCGGGAGGTTCCTGCACCGAATCGGGCGGGAGGAAACGCCCGGGTGTTTCCACTGCGAGGATCGTCCGGAGGACACGGTGGAGCACACCGTGGAGGTCTGCCCCGCTTGGGCGGAGCACCGCCGTGTCCTCGTAGCGGCGATTGGCGGCGGCGATCTCTCGCGTCAGGCCTTGGTTCAAGCCATGGTCCGGAGCGAGAGGGAATGGGAAGCCGTCACCTCCTTCTGCGAAGCAGTCATGCTAGTGAAGGAGGTGGCGGGACGTGAGAGAAAAAGAACCTCACGTCCCAGTCGCCGTTGGGGGTCACGTGGTGGCTCCCGGCCACCGTAGGCGCGGGCCTGTGGACGGCGAGTTATGGGCCAGCTCGCCGTCCGGCCGTCTTATGACGACAGGCCGTGTCGACGGCGCGGTCGTGTTCCACGCGCGCCTCAAAGAGATGTCAGCAAATAAGTAGGGGTCCGCAAGGGCCGATGCCTGCCAGGGCTGCGGGACTGTTCGAAAGAGATACCGTGGCCCTGGAACACAAAGGGCAAAGAAGGAACATGGATGGGTTTTAGTCAGTACAAGTCTGACACTCCCTTCCGCTCCGCCCAGAGCGAGGGGGGGGGGGGGGTCATTTGATGATTTCCCATCCGGAAAAAAAAAAAAAAAAAAAAAAAACCGTCAAATTGTGAAATGACATGCGACGGAACGCACCTCGCGTTCTAATTGGTTGAACGTCATTTGACCCGCGCCGCCATATTTGTTTGTTAAATGTTTTGGTGATTGTAAATTGATTTCGTGTTGAATGTACCTACTCAAAGCTTTAGAATTAGTTATATAAAATTGTTGGAGACGTAAAATGAATCTGTGATTAACCAAAGAAGTGCAGTGTGAATGATAAATAAGTTAGTGTTAGTCTCCTATCTAATAAACTCCACTAAACCCAGCCGTATCCTCAATAGAAATGTGTTGTCCATTCGTTATCAATAAACGCTCCGCCCAGAGTGGGGGGGGGTCATTTGATGATTTCCCATCCGAAAAAAAAAAAAAAAAAAGCATTACTATAAGTACCCATACTTCACGGCACCAGATTAAAGCAGTAAGTTTTCGCAATTATCGTTTAATGATGAGATTCAAGTTTATAGATGTGTACCCGAATTACGAGAATTAATCCAAAAATATGATAATTCATGTCGTACTCGTGATTTCAATCCTCAAAATTATGCAACATTTAGCTGGCTGTGTTGCTACATACACACAAATAAATTATTTTGTTTTCCGTGCATTTTGTTTTATACTAGTAAGTGGATTGATGTATTGATTTGCATAATTATTTGAAAAAAAATAGGCGCGTAGATTTAATGTATAAATGACTAGATTTTTTCACTGATTTCAAATCCGTAGTTAACTTATTACTTCTGTTTGCATCGTCAGAAAAACGTGATTTAAACCTTGAATAATGTGGTGAGTTCTTGTATTTATAACTTTTATTTTTACAGGCTTATTTTCAGTGTTTTTTTTTTCATATATTATAAATATATATATATTTTTTTTTGTTTATCGTGGCCTACCCTGGAGAACCACTGCACGCCACTGGCAGAGAGATATAGGCAGAGTGGTAGCTTGGGAAGATACACAATGCGGATATATTGCGAAGGGTGGAGCTGGTCGTGCCAGACGGGTATGTGGGTTGTCGTCGATGGAACCCAGGCTGTACAATCTTAGAACATTTTACCATGCAACTAGGAGAAAATAATGTTACCAAATTAAAAGACTATCGTAATCTAGTAACAGGTCCTTCTCCTAATGCATTTTTAATTTTGTCGTATTATAAAATCATGTATCGCTGGTTTGTGAATACAGATGGCGTTTGCTGACGCTAACCGACTAAATTGAAAATAGATTGCAATATACTACAGCTTCACTGACGAAGTGACTATTTTATTCTTGCTTCATTATACTCCATCAAATGAACGCCAAATGTTACCATTAATAAAATAAATATTCTGTTTAGTAGTTTATTTTATTATAATTGAACTAAATAAACTACCAAACTTTTTAAGTAAATTCGAAATACGCGTAATATATCAAATAAAATCATAAAATATGTTTTTAACAAATAAAACATTACTACTGGCATACATTTTAATGTAAGTGATACTCTAAATAAAACCTGCTAAATTGGTGTCGTAGTAGTTATTTTGTACTTTTTACTTGCATCAATGAAGCAAGCTGTCAAACAATCAATCTGACGGTCGTTTTTGTTATTTTTCAAGGAATTGGAATTGGAATTTTGAATGGAAGACAACATTTGTTACCCTTAAGATTTGGAGATATCATCCAGTCTGTTCTTGAAGGCATTCAATGTGTTATTCAACAACAACAAATGTGTTAACGACAAACTATATATTATTATTATTGTTTGACGAAATGTCGCTAAAAGCTAACATTACTAACAATAAAAGAAAAGATTTGATTCTATTATGTATGACCTACTACGACGACTGTTGCACCAATGCTTAGGCCAAAATAAATGACTATGATTATAATAATATGGGTTTAATTTTCTGCAGCCAAGTAATTCCTTAATTTATTCATATACGTAAGTCTATGAGTAAATTACGGGGTTAATAAACATAAATTACCTAATTTTAAAATAAAAACCTGCCTGGAAGCAAGAATGATGGTAGACGTATACATCTACACAATTATATACATATCAGGAAAGTTGTAGGTTTGTGGATACAGATGGCGCCACCAAACGCTTTCCTTCTGAACCCGTTGAGTAAAGCCTCTATACCTATATATAAAAGTACTCTGTGATGGAACCGCGAACTAACTTGCTGCGCGAGGCGCCGCTCACGAGCGCGCTTTGCACTCTCAACCTCATTGCTGAGGACTTGGACATATTCTGTTGCGCTTTGGGTGAATTTACAGGAACAGGTACCTATAGAATTTGCTAAAAACAATTGAACTATTTTAAATGGCTACAATACCGCATTGGGTCTGGCCTGTAACGATATTTGTATGTTTAGAGTAAATAAATAAATAACCTGCTCAAATAAAGAACGGGGTAATTGATGTGGAGTCAATATTTTCATTTCATTCTGTTGAGGTTGACTCGAATACTTCTGATTAAACATAAAAACTTAAGCAAACTTCAGGGGTTAATTTTACAATAGTAGAAAATCTGAAGAAAAAAAAATGTTGAGTAAAATTTCGTATTTTCTTATTTTTTTAGGCACTTTTTGCATATCATTCAGGAAAATTTGTTTAGTAATTCGATAGATTCGGTATTTACCCTTGCAATAAGGTCATTTGCACGTCTTTTTAGGTCTCTTAGATTCAAAGATATTAGCATTTCATATATTGCATAACATACTCTAGATCAGCCGAATAAAAAAACAAGATGGCTGCCATTCGCGGGGTGTTGGGATTTTTTTTATTTTTTTAAATTTAGTTTCTACCGCAGACATGGAGGTCCGCGCTCTTTTTTATCTTATATCAATTTGCTTTTTTTATTTGTATTTTTTCTTACATGCGTGGTCCTACATAGGACACGTTACATTATACTTAACTTATTGTAGTACAAAGGTAACTTAAAAATCTACGTGAGTTCATCGATAAATATTATTACATTTATAAATATTTCTTAAATTAAAAACAATATAAAAAAAATTAAAAATATAAAAAATTGTAGCCCACCGGTATCGGGAACAGGTTCCAAGCTACCGGCGGTCAGGGCTCCAGAGAGAGGAACCTCCTAACAATACGAGCCGTGTCCAGGAGTACCGTTTTCAGAATCAAACCCTTGATCCAGCTGCCTAGCGAGAGTCTCCTCAGGTATTGGTCGAGGCTCTTGGAAATTAAGCCATGGGCTGATACAACTATCGGCACAATGATTGCTGACTCCACATCCCACATGTCGACAACCTCGTGAGCCAAGTCAAGATACTTGATTTGCTTATCTTTCTCGGCTTTCATGAGGTTCTCATCATACGGGACCGTTATGTCAACATTCATTGCACGCCGCTCTGACCGATCCACCACCACTATATCAGGCTTATTGGCTACAATAGTCCTGTCGGTGATGATGGATCGATCCCAGTACAATGTGATACTGCCATTTTCGAGAACTGGGTCGGGCACATATTTATAGTACGGTACTTCCGATTCCACAAGGTTGTATTTTAGAGCAAGTTGCTGATGGATAATCCTGGCTACAAGGTTGTGTTTATGCAAGTACTCTCCGTTAGCCAGACGAGAACACCCGGAGACAATGTGACGGATTGATTCGCCTGGACGGTGGCATGCCAGACATATGTCAACCGTACCGTCCTTTACAATATATTTTCGATAATTATTATTTTATTATTATGAGCCTGATGTGTCCCACTGCAGGGCAAAGGCCTCCCTTCCCTCTTTCCATTTATCTCTGTCTTTGGCTATTTGGGCCCAATCCCTTTGATAAGATAACAGCTCGTCACGCCATCTCCTGGGCCTGCCGCGTCGCCGGGTTCTGTTGTTCGGAACCCAATCTGTAGGAACTTTTGTTTGTTCTTTCGGTTTCTGCGAAGAGGTCCCCGGAACGTAGCTAGGCTACGGACGCTGATAGGTCTACATCGGGCCCATGCAGGGCCCGGAAAAAGCGTCCACAAAACTCTTTACTCTGCCAAACATCCATGCGGTCGTTAGTGTCAAGCACTATAGGTTTGCGCCAGTTCTCTTTAGCCAAGGAGAGCGGGGTGAGCCCCTTATCCACCGCGACCACATCTCGATGCATCCCCACCTCGGTCGGAAATATTCCCTGAGACTGCATATCTCGCGATTGTGGAGAGTCTTAGCGTTTAAAAAGCCTCGACCCCCACACCTCCGCGGGATATACAGTCTCATAAAAGAAGAACGCGGGTGATGAATTCGATATGTCGTCAACAATGTACGTACCCTCCTATCCAGGGCGTCTAGTTCTGTCTGAGTTCATTTGAGTATGCCGAAAGAGTACATCAAAACCGGCATGACCTAACCGTTGAAGGCACCTTATTGCCGCCTGATAAAAGACTATTAAATACTTTTTTCAGACGGCCAAAGAAGCGCTCTTTCAACGATTGCTTCATGTCAGCAATATTGATGCCCAGCGCTTCCGACATACTTTATTATTATTATAATTTTTTTTTCAGCCTTTCTATTATATTTACTTGACATGTTTATTAAAATTTAATTTACTTACTAAAGGTTACACTTAAATAGATAACGTTCACGTTAACATTTCACTGATAACTGCATGGCAAAGTGAGCCGACCGGCTCCGACCAACGGCACCCGTTCACGGACATGACTTGCACATCCTCGCCGCTTAGCTCAACCATTTTTTAGGGAACTTAATGACCGGATGAGCAGCGCCACCGTCGGCAAAGCTTGAGTATGACAGACTCACTCTGCCATGCAGTTTTACATCTATAATCTACTCGTATAATATAAAAATGAATCGCAAAATGTGTTGGTAAGCGCATAACTCAACAACGCCTGGACCAATTTGGCCAATTTTTTTTTTTAAATGTTCGTTGGTGTTCAAGGAAGGAAAAATTCGAATAACTGCCGGAAAAACCCTTAAAACAGCCATTTTTTTTTTCCTATACAAACGTTTTCTAACTAAAACGTAGTCAATTTGAGCTTTATTGCTATTGTTTAAAGTTCATATTAAATCTTCTATAATATAAAAATGAATCCCTGAATTTGTTGCTAAGCGCAAATCTCGAGAGCAGCTGAACCGATTTCGCTAATTATTTTTTTGTTCTGCTTGTTACTGTCAGAAGAAGGTTCTTAGGTAGGTAGTAGGTAGGTAGTAGGTAGGTAGTAGGTAGGTAGTAGGTAGGTAGTAGGTAGGTAGTAGGTAGGTAGTAGGTAGGTAGTAGGTAGGTAGTAGGTAGGTAGTAGGTAGGTAGTAGGTAGGTAGTAGGTAGGTAGTAGGTAGGTAGTAGGTAGGTAGTAGGTAGGTAGTAGGTAGGTAGTAGGTAGGTAGTAGGTAGGTAGTAGGTAGGTAGTAGGTAGGTAGTAGGTAGGTAGTAGGTAGGTAGTAGGTAGGTAGTAGGTAGGTAGTAGGTAGGTAGTAGGTAGGTAGTAGGTAGGTAGTAGGTAGGTAGTAGGTAGGTAGTAGGTAGGTAGTAGGTAGGTAGTAGGTAGGTAGTAGGTAGGTAGTAGGTAGGTAGTAGGTAGGTAGTAGGTAGGTAGTAGGTAGGTAGTAGGTAGGTAGTAGGTAGGTAGTAGGTAGGTAGTAGGTAGGTAGTAGGTAGGTAGTAGGTAGGTAGTAGGTAGGTAGTAGGTAGGTAGTAGGTAGGTAGTAGGTAGGTAGTAGGTAGGTAGTAGGTTGGTAGTAGGTAGGTAGTAGGTAGGTAGTAGGTAGGTAGTAGGTAGGTAGTAGAATAGGTGCATTGCAACGCATGCCAGGAACAGCTAGTAATCTATATTTTATTTCAGGGAGTACAGACTGGATTAGTTTGGGTTACGGGTTGGATTTCGGGGTTTGGATGGGGACTTGATATTTACATGGGTCGACTGACCAGGGACTTCGCTAGCCTGAACAAAGCTTCCACAACGACCGCGTCTCGATGCGGCATGGCCGTCTTCAGGTTGTACTCGACGACCGTTATAGTAGGCGCATCCATCGCTCTCTTTGCAAAGCGGCCCGTGGCGTCATCGGCGTCGTCGGTGTATTAGACGCAACTGACTGCATGTCTCAACACCGCCACTACTGCGTGGGAGATGCGGTCGAGGATTTGGAGTCTCCTGGACTTGGTGTTGATGATAATTACGCTGTCGAAGGTCAAACCCTCGGCCTCGTGGATGGTTAGAGTGCGCAGCGCGACCCTTCGCCGGACCCGTATGCCTGGCTGACAAGAGAAGCTTTCTGCTCTTGCGTATGAACCAGGAATAGAGTGTTTTGGGCAGTGCGCTCCTGTGTACCCTTTGACGCTCAGTGAGTGGACCCGCGACAGCGACGCCTTGGAGGAGTATATACCGGAGTATATCTCGCTCAGTGCGAATGCCACATCCATCGGATTGCGGTGTGTGCAAAGTAGCTCCCGGGTGATGCCAGCCACCATGTTTGGACGGGTATACCTTAACTCGAAAAGGTTCTCTCTGTCCAAAAATGGTAGCTGGTTTACGTCTCCGATGAGGACAACCTCGCTTGCTCCTGACAACTTTACTGCCGTGACTATGGCCCCAAAATGGTTCATAAGAGCCTCGTCTACCTTTAGGCGGTAGCATTTCTCTTCTTTCTTGAACCCGTTGACTAAGATTGAGGCCATAGTGCGCACCTTTGTCTTTACTCGGTCTACTAAGCGGTGCGCAAGCTTCTCTCTGAGGTCTTTGGCAGCTTCGGTAGTCGTGGTGGCTACAACGTCTTTCTACCCATCGAAATGTTTCACCACCCAGGTTGTCTTGCCACAACCTGGAACTCCGTTTACCCACCTGATATTGGGTACCGTCCAATGTTCCTGCGATGCTGTTATATCCGGGATCCCCGAGATGGACTGTGCCATTTCGAGGATCTTATCGTCCAGCATGATCTTGGTACATTTGGCGGTAACCACTATCGGGTCGTCGTTTGATTTTCTAAATTTTGGCCTTCCCACGCGCTCCGTTTCCTCCTCGTCCAGGGCCATGAAACCGTTCTTGCCGCAATAGGCTGCCATGTACGACCCCGTCATTTCCTCTTTGATGACTTGGGATTTGACGTTGTTATACACGGCTGCCTCTGCCTCCTCGAGTAGTACCTTTAACAGTCCTTCCGTGTTTCTTTGGAAGGTCTGCAGGATCTTCTTGCATGTTATGAGATTAACCTCTCTGGTCGCCCTCACAATTGCTAAGTACTTGAGGAAAGCGCTCTTCACGTGGTCTGTGGTGCCCGAGTTCAGTGCGAGGACAGGCGGGCTGACTTGGCCTTTGTCGGCTCTCGTTGGCGTAGGCTTTCGTTGTGCTGGTTTTGTATATATGTATGTATTCACCCCGTCTTAACCTATGGTGCACAGACTTGGTCTTTGACTAACATCCAGAAGTCCAAACTCAAGGTTTACCAACGGGCAATGGAGCGCAGTATACTAGGTGTTAAATTACAAAAAAACAATACTGTGCTACAAAAGCCGAAAAACAAATAAAGCTGAGGTGCTCAAATCCACGTGTACGATGTGCTATTATTACCTTTCGATGCATAATGAAAACACTGCTACTTATTATTTTGATAACACACAGTATACCTAAGAGAGATGTACTTACAATTAGGTTGCATTGAATAGTAAATTATTACAGTATAATAATATTGTTATCAGCACAATGGATGCTGTATGTTTATAAGTTGATTCTAAATTAAATACCGGTCACTTCCAAACCGATCGTTACATTATTGTGATCTGCTCACACAGGACGGGCATCATGTGGTCAAATATAATTATAACAGTTTCCTTGTTTTCTATGGTGACGACTAGAAGACAGCTTCTTGTTCGTGACGACATCCATCCCACGAGAAAATCCATACAGGAATATATTGAGTTCCCAACAACAGGCCAGACACAGGTAAAAATTCCCAAGGCAGAAGCCATGGTCGAGAAATTCATCGAAACTGTGACGTCAAGTGAGAAATATTTAAAAATGATTGAAAATGTGGATCGCAAACTGAGGCAATTGGCCTTGACGTACCATGAAAATTCAAACAGTGTTCTCAAGTATTTGAATGAAATACTCAAAATAACCAAGACATCATCTCCAGGTGAACTAGAAAATGTTTTAAAAACTGTTAAACTGGAATTGGAGAAAATGAAGAAGTCGTTTCCAGAACGAGTATACCAAGACCATATAGCTAAGTCGAAAGGTTAGTGTATTATTTTCGTTATTCCATTAATCTCTATTTTTTTATTTATTATTTTAGAAGCCGCTGAGCAAAACAATCTTATCGGAATAGACGCGAAGCTATGTTAAGTATATTAAAAATCATTACAAAAAAAAAGTAAAGAAGCTTTAAAAAGTTACGTATCTTGCAAAAATAGACGACAATGGATGAAGATTTTATCACATCTGAGAAGAAAAGATTTACTGAACTTATAATTTTAGCCCGGCCGCTAAGAAGGTATTTAGTAAAGTTACTTGAAATTGTGAGTTTAAAAATCGTGAACCAGGCGTAAGAAGGCTATACTTAGGCACCCGAAAGGGAATGGAGAGGGTTACATTTAGTCAACATCTTCTTGCCCTTATCCTTTATTACTTCGAGTCGAAGCGACACCTTTTCTCTTTCATTCTCCAATACCAGCGGTCGCGCTATCATTTCCTTCTTTTTATTCACACCATCGGAAAGGGAATCGACTGTCTTGGTATGGGCATATGATGAGGAGGGATGAATCCCATGTGACTAAAAGAGTAACGAATATAAATTTTGATGGATGTAGGAGGGGAAGACCAATAAAAAGATGATTAGATTGTGTGAGGAATGATATGAAGGGAAAAGGAGTAAATGGTAGCGTGACGACTGACAGGGCAGAATGGAAGAAAAAAACGTGTTGCGCCGACCCGTTGCGGGACAAGGGCAGGAACATGATGATCATCATTCATATAATCCATCCATCTTTAGTTCATTTATTTATTATTTGGCGTCCTTCTCCTTTCTCGCTCTCTGCATCCATGAACATTTATATTCATAACTTTTTTTTAGTCACTTGTATTCTATCCCTCCGCACTTATCTGATGTCCATACTCGTATCAACCCAGATGACACCCTTTCAATAAAAATGGCAAATGGCTGAGTTTAGTGCAAGCAAAGGGGTTGGAAGATTTTTGTATGAAGCGTGGCCTGCCGAACTTCCGCTTTGTCAATTTACTTATTTTAAAAATAGCGGCCACGCATAAAACTCGAATTAATCAATAGCTAATTAAAATACAAACCAGTTTTGAATGAGACAAAATCTTCTAAAGCATCACATTGCCGAAATATAAGCTATCAAAGTTAGAATCTATGCACTGATGGCACAATCAGCACAACTTAGTTTTTATTGGCCACGCATAAAACCTGTATCAATCAATAGCTGGCATCAACACAAACAAGTATTGTATGGAAGTCTTCTAAAGTGTGACATTTTCGAAATATAAGCTATCAAAGTAGTGCTGGTGGGGAAAATTGTAACTTTGACGGCTTATATCTCGAAACGTGACGCTTTGGAAAATATATAATCAGCTGTATTCATGCAGGTTTAATGCGTGGTCGCTATTTTGATAATAAAATAAAATGGCGGAAGTTAGGCAGGCCAAATGATTCAATAACCTTTTATGTCGACACTAAGAAGAAGCAGAAAGTAGACTATGCTCGTCTGCTCATCGCTACGCGATCAAATGGATCAAATGACATTTACAAGAGGGAACCATAAATTATTTTATTTTTTTATTTATGGTCTCCAAATATATTTAATCTTGGCCTCCGTACGTTTTTTTTCTGGTGTGACGTTGAAAACAAGCGCTGTGCTGTGGGACCTTAATAACACAGTGCAGCATCATGCTAAGTGAAAACCTCTACGTGCACCTGGCAACTTTTTTATTTCGTCCTGTTGTGTTTATAAATATTTGTTATGCTTTGCATGTTTATTTATTTATTGTGTGGTTTGGTATGCACCGTGCACGTCGTGTCTTAAATAAAGATATTTGGTGTTTTAATTTATCCCGTACCCAGCTCTCAACAAAATGTAATCTGATGGGGATCAGGTAAACATTTAGGCAAATGGTTTAACTCGACAGTCTTTCATGAAACCACAGAAACATGCTTTAGAGGATGGCTGAGCCTTAAACCTGCGCTCTTATAAAAGCAGACAGTTTTTAACCCTGTGTTGAATGATGTGCTCTTCACATCAACTGTTACGCAGTTTGGTGGGTGCGAAAAAATTTACAAAATGTTTGTTCCTGATTAAATGTTTTTTTTTCTTACATATTTTCTCCTCTTGAGGATATACTGATGACTGTTGGCTAACTTCCTCAAATTGCAAAAATGAATTTTAATTCATTTTGGCAGTTTCAACACCCGGGATCAGATGGAATCACTAGAGTTTATAGCGTAAAGATTGGTACGAATCAATCGTATTCTTCGATTAATGTCCAAACTCTGCTTTCTATGAATCGATAATAGTTAATTATCATCATCATTTCAGCCGAAAGACGTCCACTGCTAGATTTAGGCCTCCCCCAAGTGTCGCCACATTGACCGGTTCCGTGCGACTCACATCCAGCGGATCCCTGCAATCTTCACCAGGTCATCGGTCCACCTAGTGGGAGGCCTTCCAACGCAACGTCTTCCGGTTCGCGGTCGCCACTCCAGAACTTTTCGGCCCCATCGGCCATCCGTTCTACGAGCAATGTGGCAGACATTGCCACTTAAGTTTGGCAATTCTTCGGGCTACGTCGGTAACCTTGGTTCTCTTGCGGATGTCCTCATTTCAGATTTGATCACGCAAGGAAACTCCGAGCATAGCCCTCTCCATTGCCCTTTGGTGACTTTAAGCTTTCTGATGAGGTCCATTGTGAGCGACCACGTTTCGATCCCGTATGTAATCACTAGCAACACACACTGGCTGGTCACAGTCTTTTGTCTTGAGACACTGCGGTTGGACGAGTAGATACCGCGCAACTTCCCGAACGCTGCCCAGCCGAGTCAGATTCGACGATTGGCCTCTTTCTCTAAGTTAGATCTACCTAACTAGACCTTTTGTCAAAGGTAGACATAATCGTCTACAACTTCGAGTGTAGAGTCTCTGATCTTGATAGGAGGCCTCCCACTAGGTGGACCGATGACCTGGTGAAGGTTGCGGGGATCCGCTGGGTGCGTGACGCACGGGACCGGTCAATGTGCCGACAATTGGGGGGGCCTATGTCCAGCAGTATATACGATACGAAACGCTTAAAGTGGAAGTCAGAGCACATAAAAGAAGACAATACATACCCTGAGTGGTATATTGTGTGTCTTTACCTCTGAAATTGGAAATTTGTATGAAAATTTTAAAATTTTTTGTATTTTTTTTTTATTTTAGGTTATCTAGCTTTTTTTCTTTCCGATTTGACGCAAGTGCTTCAATGTCGTTTTGACATTTCATTCCAAGGCCCGCAGCAAGCTCAGCCGTAGATTGAGTTGGATCCGTTTCCACTACCGCCTTCAATTCGTCGTTGTCGACAATGGTTACCGGCCGACCGCGAGGCTCATTCTTCAACTCAAAATTTCCAGATTTAAAAGGATTGAACTAATAATGGACCGTGTTTATGCAAGCAGTGTTAGGCCCGTACACGTCGTTAATGTTTCGTGTTGTTTGCGCAGCGGTATGTCCACGTAGGAACTCATATTCGAAAATTGTACGAATTTTCAGTTTATCCATGGCGCTAAAAACTACCACAATTTCACAAAAACAAAAAACTACCTAAAAACAAATAACTGAATTTGAAATTAAAAGAACACGGCTTTCGAATAAAATTTATTTGAATTTCGAATTGCGCGCCAATCCACAGATAATTAAATCTTAAAATGCTGGTTATTAAATCTCCAATTACATAGGTATAAACCTATTATATAGTAATGGAGATACCAAATGTGTAAAACAACGTAGCTGGAACCTATTTGGGTTACCCTAAGGTTCTACAATGTTTATGTAAGTTATTAGATATTGTACTATAATTATTACCGATAATCTATGTGCTAAAAATAAGTGTTATAATATGGCTTACATTGCTTATTGTTTATCTACACTGATAAATAGTTATAACTTGAGAATGGTCCAGGACAACATATAATTGTCCTGGATTATACTTTAAAAGATGTTACCGTGGAGTTTCTTGTCCATTCTTCTCCACGGACACCTAGGTTTGTGAATGGACGTAGCTTGATAGGTAATTAACGTTACCTATAAATATCTGACAAGCCTAATCGAAATAAATGATTAGTCTTGTCTTTCTGTGCTTTTCTTGATAAAAACCCTTTTCCCTATACACCTTTTTAGAGATACTTTTAGACACAGTAAATAACAAGTAACCATTCTGACACTTTCTTCATGTCACCCGGCGGCGGTCTGTCCCCGTCGAGTGAGACCCCTAGTTGCCCAGGGGACCCAGCGGGAGACGACTAGCGACAGGGGTGCCGACTACGACGCACCTACAGTGGATGTGTGGCTCCTGTTCGTCCCACTACCATATATCGTAATTCTCATCAATCATAATTCTCCATAAAACTAGCTAGTTGCTGACCCCGGTGGTTCCGACGTCCAACCCCAAATTGCCCCACCTGCAGCTCATCCCCGTATCGTTAGCCCAGTTGAAGACCCCGGTCCCCGACAACGGTGAAGTGAGTTTTGAAACCATTAAGAGCAAGACTTTAGAAATATCCTTACACATGATCTCCACTTCGTCGTCGGGGTGTGCCGAGGTCGGGTCGTAGACCTGTATGACTTTCAGCGAACATCTTGAGGATATTCTGAGTATAAGGTAAGCTACCCTGGTCGACACATTCTCGATCTTCACCACGTTATTCACGAGGGACTTGTGGACGATAAACCCAACACCGCCCTGGGACTGCCGGTCACCCTCTCGGAAATAGAGCAAGTTGCAAGATTTCAGGATTATCGTGTCCTCCCCCTCTTTTCGGACTTCAGATAATCACACAATACTCCATCGCAGCCTGCTCAATTCCTCTTCGAGTTCCGTTATCTTCTCGTCGGTCCGGAGTGTACGCGTGTTGTTTGTTGCCAGGCCAAGTCGTCGGTAGAGGCAGCCGGATCCCTTCCGGAGATTCTTCGCACCCCTTACCACGCCGTAACCTCGACCGCTACCATAGTCGAGGGTAGACGGGCTGCCGGGTACTAGGGGCCATTTTTATGTTGCGATCATCATTAGGGGGGTTTTGCTATAATCGCCACGCTTGGCAAGCAGGTTGGCGATCGCAGTACGGTTGTTACAAAAAGCACAGAGTACACTGCTGCACATTCTCTGGTAAGTCCCTTAGTCGCCTCTTACGACACCTGCGGGAAGAGATGGGATGGTGCTATTCTTTACGTCCGACACCATACAGAACTTATAAATCGATGATATTATAATGATAATAATCTATTAAGTGTAATAATTATATCGATTTTTTTTTTCAAATTTTGTTAACTTTAATGTAAGTGATTATCTTTTTGATAAATGCAGTTTTAATAACAGTTGTTTGAAAGACTCCCAATTTGTATTGTAATATAAAACTTATGTTGTAGTCTATCTGAAACGTCATATTGTTAGATCTGATGGTTATACAATAATTTATTAATTTTGATGAATTTAATGCATGATTTATTTTGTTAATTGATTTAATTTTGCGTATAAGTTCAAAATATAATATTTATTGTACTTCAAATTGTTACTTTGGTGAATGTAATTATATCAAAAAATGGAGCTGGCACAAGCAACCCAACTTGAATTTTAAGGCGTTTTTATTCCCTTATGATTTATACAGGGTGTAAACAAACCATCACGAAGGCCTCAACCAAGCGTTCTGTACATTAAACCAAGTAACTCTACGCAAAAATTTTTGCTAGGAAATGCTATTTTTTAAGGTGAAATATCACGTTTTACGGTAGGACTCTATTAAATGCACTTAACACATTGTGCTGATGGATGGATTGAATAGTACGGGGTTCGTGAAGGTGTTGAAAGTAAAAACCTAACATTAAAAACATGTATTTAAAAAAAAAACTTGTGTAAAAGTTGGAACTTTGACCCCCAGTATTTCCGTAACTAGGAGGTTCCCAGATTCCCAGGTATGGTCTAGAACAAAAAAAATATCGCATTGACGGGGAGAACAAGTGCCTTTCGGCTTCGTTAAGGGTTTTTCACACCATTTATACACCTGTAAAAAAAAAACGTAGTTACGTAGTATAAAAAAATAAGAAACATCCTATCATTTTACACCTCGATTCTCAACGTGAGTGAATACTTATAAAATTTGCTGCCGGGATACTCACCCTAATACTGTACTAAATTCTTCGTAGGTCAAATGTGCATTACCGACCATTCGAGGGAGATGGTCCCCATAGACCACCGAAGTGTCCCGGCGGAAAGAATGAGAACCTAATATTTTCGTTAACTGTATAATTTATAATTGAATTAATATTGTTTTTATTATTTATGAACGAATTAAGTTCCTTTGAAGCTCCAACGAAGTTTGTCCCGTTACGGAAATTATCTCCGCAGGTTTATCTCGTCTGGATATGAACCTTTTTAGAACGAGTACATGTAAGCTTCAGTACTAAGACTGGTAACTAATTTGTTGAGAAATATATAAACAGATGTAACATTTGTCTAATTTAGCCCTTTATTTAACAATTCCCAAAATATACCTGCACCATTAAGAAGCTGAGTTGCATGAGGCAAATAAAGTTTGGAACTGAATGTTACATGATCAGGAATGTTAAAATGAATATTATTAAAATTAAGCGATGGTAATGGAGCAGCGGTAGCTCAGTGATGGCGGCCCCGACTTACGAACGGTAAGTCAGGCAGCAGCAAGCAGTGGGAACATTACAGGCTGATTATGCTATACTATGCAGAATGTCTTCTTCCATACTTCTCAATTACTCGTTCTATTATCAGACACCTCCTTTCTTGCCATATCGTCCTTCACACAGTCCATCCATCGTTTATTTGGTCTGTCTCTACTCTTATTCTAATTATACATATTTACTTTTTTAGTGTTTTTATTTAAATACCAGTTTGATTATACTTATATTTGTTAATAGATTAATTTTACTGTCCTAATTAAAATGTGTTATGGCCTGAAACACAGGTTTAAATAAACCTAGATCGGGCAGGTCGCTACCAAACATTTGAATTCAACATTAACATTACTTGCAACTGTTGAATATCGATTTGATTGCTGATTCTTACATTACAGGGACTATAAGTAAGTGTTCTTTATAGAATCAATTAATTGAAAAATTATAATAAAATGATAAAAAAATACTAGTTTCTGATTTATTCCTTTGTATTCACCCAACTACCTATCTGGATACCAAATTTGAACTTTCTAGGTCATCTGGAACTGGGTTAGAGTTTTGATCTATAGGTTAGTCAGTGATAAAAATCACGATTATTGACGTTAATATTTTGACGTTCATATTTTGACGTTAATATTTTGACGTTAACTAAACAACCGTTTGAGGTGTGTTTATGAAATTGGAGCACATTATTTATCTCGCAAGTCTCAATATATTAGTCAAATCTGATGTTTATGTAAAATAATTTTTGAGTTATGAGGGGGTCAAAAGTGGCTCCAAATGGTTCGGTAAAACGGTGCTGCTAGCCAGTTCTATTAGCTTGAACTTGGCTTGACACGCTACCGCGTGTCTAAATAACAACGAAAAAAGATTATTCAAATCGTTCAAATTACAACTGACGTCTTTATCGAACTTTTTTATTAACAGTAAACAGTTACGGTGGCGCGTACGTCAAATGTCACAATATGCTGCACCCTTGAATCATTGCTATTATACCATTATGCCATTATATTATATCATTTTGTGATATTTCACTAAACGGTTTAAATGGCACAATGGCATGATGAATGG
Source organism: Noctua janthe (assembly GCA_910589295.1). Lineage (NCBI taxonomy): Eukaryota > Metazoa > Arthropoda > Insecta > Lepidoptera > Noctuidae > Noctua > Noctua janthe. Next base: position 15,312,827 of record OU342552.1, read on the forward strand.
CGTATTGTCGATACAGTCGATAAGAAAAGAAGACAATTGGGGATTGTCCATTTTTTAAAGATTGAGATTGAATTGTTTTTGTTTTTACAAAACCATTTCGAGGAATAAGGTCCTTAATTATTTATTTCTCTTTCAAATGAAAAAATACTCCCTATCCATTTATATTTAAAAAAAAAGTGATTAACTTTCACTGTCATCATCTCAAGAAGGAATATCGTGAAATACTCTTAAGCCTACGTTCGGACATGGCGGGAACCGTTTGTTTTCAGAACCAAGCGGTTCCATTAAAAAAACCCTCAAATATTTTTAATTTGCGATATGACGTTACGATTTCGACGTGTGCGAGTCGGTCTCTTATTACTAGATGCACTCAATACTACCATTTTCTTTGATTTTTATGAGCAACCAAAGCAATTTTATTATTTTTTCGACGACTTCCATTTCCAAACTGACGCTATCTGCCACTTATATATTAAATCATTGAATGAGGAAAAAAACGAATCTTTTCCAGTGACGACGTCATCAGCCCTAAATGCCCATTTCTCAAACAATCTAATGTGGATATTTAAATTTTTTTTTAGTTAAAATATAGTATTTTAAGAAATTAATTTGAATATTATGGCTAGTTTAATTTATATTTAATTTGTCCGAGTCGGGGTGCCCCAAGTCCCGAGCTCGATTCGCTCGCTCTTGCCAAATAGACTAATATCTAAAAAAGAGGATCCATAATTATTTTTGTATTTCAAATATCAATTGAGTATGTTTAAACATAATTATCTTGTTATCTTGAATGCAGTTCATTTATAATTTATCCGTAGATCAACTAATATAGACGCAACAATTAAAAAGATTAAACATAAAAAATACATCATTTGTTTTTAAAAGTGTCCGTTTACAATAGATCAATTAGATTTTAGAGAATCAAATAATAATATTGTCCCTTAAATTAAGCTCACTACCAGTAAAGATTTTTTTTTTTTAAATTCTCTTCTCGTAGGTAGCGGCACATCTTGCAAAAGCATGTTCGCTTCTTCCCTTTAAAAAAATCGTATGTGTCTTACTCCATTCAAGTTTTGGTGCAAGAAACGAAAGATGATGACAATTTTGGTTTTTTGGAAAACTAAATGAAACCAGTTAGTCATTTAACTCATTTGTACCTGCTAAGCTTGCTAACTGTCACACTGTTATCTTTTCCAATAATTAACTTCGATTTTCGGATAAAATACAAAACAGATAAATTATTGCTAATGCTACTCAAGACCATTTTATTTCTGACATTGTGTAAATTTTGGGAAAGCCTTTTTATAATGATCACTAACTTTTCAGCTTTCAGAAAAGTATAAATATTAGAGTAAAGTAATTTTTTTTTTTTTTGTAACGTCTCGGAATTTTTTAAATAATCGAAGAACTGGCACAGCTCGATAACCATTCAATTTTGATCCCTAGATAACTGGGCTTAATTTGTTGCTAATGACCTCTCGTAGTCCACAAACGCTAAACAGAGAGGCAGGTCTTCGGTCTTCTGTATAACCTGCCGCAGCGTATGTATGTGGTCTACGGTGCTAAAGCCATTATGGAATCCGGCTGGTTCGGGATGATTCTTGAAAACAACTTGTAGACATGGCTTAAGTGAAGATGAGCCTATAATTCTTCAGCCGGGTAGTAGTATAGTCGCCTTTTTTGAAGAAGATTACCACCATACCCTTGCATCACGCCTGTGGGGTTTTCTCCTCGAGTATGACGGAATAAGACAGCTTCTGAAGGGCCTTAAGTACCGGTTTTCCACCCGCCTTTAGGAGTTCGGCCGTAATTCCGTCATCACCTGGTGCTTTGTTGTTTTTAAGCTGTTTCAGAGCCATCCTAATCTCGTGCAGGCTAACGTCCGGGATGTCTTCGGTATAGTGTCGGATCAGTCTAGGCTCTTGCGTCGTTTGCTAGATTTATAACATGTTTGAAGTGTACAACTGCCCATAGAATCTCTCGATCTCCCACAGTAGCCCCGGTTTGGCGGATACGATCCTGCCATGGTCGGTCTTCAGTTTCGTGAGCTGGCTCTGCCCAATTGTCAGATCTCTTGCAAATACCTTGGAGCCGCTCAATTGCATTTTTAATATGCTGGATTTAAAGATCCGTCTATTGAGCTGCCGGTATTTCCACGCCTCGTCTGAAGACTGCAGGATCATCTCATGCCGCTCCTGCATGAGCTTGTGAGTATGATCAGAACGTTTTGTGTTCTTATGTGTTCTTGGAGAACTTAGACTTGTATGGACAGTTTCTACGAACCTATCGTTGTATTCGTCCAATGAGCTTCTTAGGCACTCGAAATGAGTCCGGAGTTCAAGCTTTTCAGCTTGCAGCAGTTCTCGAGGTCTTGAATCTGGATCTGTGCTGGACGGAACCTTTCAAGCTTGATATTGATGTTCAATGTGCGGGGATCGCCCCCGGTTTTCAACAAATTGATCATAGAGACAACATTGAACATTTGCTTCTTGGTTGACATGATGAAGTCAATCTCATTTTTAGTTGCAACATTGGGGCTCTGGCAGGTCCACTTCCTGTGCTCACGCTTTATGAAGAAAAAGTTCATCATATAGCCTAAGCCTTCCTTCTCCATAAAACTAGCCAGTTGGTGACCCCGGTGGTTTCGACGTCCAACCCCAAATTTCCCAGTTTCGCGTTGAAGTCCTCCATGACAACGGTGCAGTGCTTTTAAGCAGCCTCTCTTCGCTGGTCTGTTTTGGCATTCTAAAAATCAACAAAATAAAAATATATGAATAAGAAACTTGATCATTAGTATGCCACCCTTATAATAATAGGTCTTACTTACTGCCAAGTACATAACATGTATTTGTTGGCTAATCAAACTGTCTTGCATCGTAAAAACTAGCTATATAGGTACAAACAATACGTATACAGTACAAACTTAAAATCTCGTGGCTTGTTTTCAATTTTGGTGGAATGAAAACGCCACCAAAACCACCAAAATTGGAACCAGGCATAAAATAAGGGTTTTAAGTTAAAATTAAATTAATGTCATTGATTTATGGGTCACCCAAATCATTAGCTTACTATTATAACACATTAAAATCAACAGTAAATCGATCCACCAAATATTGAACAAGTCTTGTCCTCCGTTCCACCCAGGGCGAGTACTTACGTTTTTGGAGGGTAATCACCGCACTAATCACACAACTGACATTAATCGCACTAATCGCACGACTGACAGATGCGAAATAAATAACGCGATTGATCGCACAACTTCATGTTATAGTAAGTTGAAAAAGTGCTACCAAAATTTAGATTTTTGCTTGGACAAACTTTGATCGAGTGTCCTGTGCTTTTAAATTTGATTTTATAATATGTTTTAATTGTTTTTAGATAATGTGTCTTATGCATAAATTGTTTATTTTTTATTGTACCTCAAATTGTTACTTTGGTTAAGTCAATTTCATCAAAAAAAAGATCTGGGACAAGCCACCAAACTTGAATTTGAAGGCGATTTTTTTGCCCCTGATGATTTATATACACTTATAAAAAAAAATGTGGCCCTAATTGAACCAAGTTACGTAGTTCACTACAAAAAAAAAACAGAAACATCCTATCATTTTACACCTCGATTCTCAACGTGGACACGTAAAATTTGCTGATATGATATTTACCCATATGCTTTGCTACACTTCTAATACGCTCAGCCATTCCATTCCAACTTTCATTTACACTTCGATCGTACATGACTCCCATGTCTATATGTAATTTTATCCACCACTCCCTCTTTAAATTCTTTCGCACAGTCATTCTTCTCTAACAGTAACATATGCCATTTTATTTTAGGGGGAGGTCTCTCTTTGCTGTTTCTGAGTTTAGTTTGTACGTTTACTTCCAAAACCAGGAGTCTGCGCTGTGAAGCCAACTCTTCCTCTGGTACGACTTAGCACGTCTTTGATATATTTTAACATGTTTCGTCGGAGCGGAAAAAAATATCGATTTGAGTTTTGTGATTGCCACTTTTGTACGTAACTAAGTGTGCATTGTCTTCTGGAACCAAGTGTTGGCTACTGCAAGGTCAAATGCGGTAGCGAATTGTAACAAAGTCTCTCCCTCGTTATTTTGATTCCCGATCTTCCATGCACACTTTCATAATTCCTTCTAATTATTTACACATGTCCATTGAAATCCCTTCCAACTATCTACTCCTCATGCACCGGGATGTTCATCAAAACGGAGTCTAAATCCTCCCAAAACTTTTCTTTTACTCTATCATCACATCGCACTTGCGATGCATATACACTAATTACATTCAGCATTAGATTTTCTAACATAACTTTTACACTACGACTAATTACCAATAACAGCTTAAAATATCCGTTGCTATCTCAGTTAATAAAATGTATTACATGATCCCAAAGGAGATGGCTAAATGACTGCCATAAGCATGTATAGGAATCTCACATTAACTCGTAATATTTAAGTATTCATTCATGAATTATTTATTTAGTGTTTAATAATTTCCTAGAACTTTTTTGAACTGTTAAACATAAAAAGTATCTTAATTGCTTTTTCGGCTTTTTCTGATTGTCATGACAAGATCAAGGGGAAATAACACCGTACTGCAAGCTAGGGAGGGGTTAAATCGCTTTTTCAGAATGTCAAATCGAAACCGTACTTAGATCGATATGAAAATAGTTGTCAAACCGATTAAGTGGCAATCAGAGTTTTTGGCGGGAATCGATGGCGTTTAATTCGGTGTTCTGTTTAGTTGCTTATTATTGTGTTTTCACAGGGTTTTGTTTCGGAAAATGGGGTTGTTTTTAAAGTGAAAATCGACTGCACTCAATTCCATTATACCTATTTTAATAATATCAAATAAAAATTGCTGAAACCTTCGGAATGTGGCAATTCGTTTAATCTTACTACCTATTTTGTGTCAAAAAATATTAACTGAATAGTGGTCGACAAATTCTATTTCTATTTTTTCTTTTTAACCCTTTCGATTACTTTATCAATTTTGTTACACTTGAAGTTCAATCCCATCTCTGAAAAAAATCAAATGTCAGATGTCAGCAGTCAGACGGCGTTTGAATGCTTTGCCGTTTGCTTGTTCGTTGTGCTTTTATGTTTTTATTGACCCTCGCTTGGATTTATTGTCTGGGCTCGCCTACCTATGGACCTCTCACTACTCGTCACGGACTTGACTTGCAATTGCAATCAATTCATCATGCGATGCATAAACTGCGGTATAGCCACGCAAAGACCGCGGCGGCATAGCACCTTTTCACTGCCTGCTGTTCTACTGACTATCTTAGTACTATGGTTAAGTCATCTACAACTAGAATCATATTAGAACTAATAAATATAAGAAATATCGAACAAATGTGACTACAAGTTGTTTACCGTAATACATATTTAATGAACTCAATTGCAATCACGACTACAACAGACTGGTTGTAGGCGCGTCGCTCACACGAACTAAGGTCGAGGCGAACACTGTCCTTATTTCAACACATTTGGATAAATAGTTTAGGTTTTACGAAAGTTTAAATACAAGCGGCCGGGAGTGATTTTTGCGAGGATTGTGGAAGCCCGTTGCATAACGTTTTTTGATGCAATTACTCCTTTGTAGATATTTACTCAAGTCCTACCGTGTGAAATCGGGGTGGGTCGCTAGTTAAAAATACAATTACCAATATCATCGCAGATACATCCAAACGCCTAGGTAAAAGTTCATAGTAATGTCATATGTTTGCAGTTTTTTATACCTATTGACGAAGGAGTCACACGATTTTATTTTCAGGATTGTAAAGATATGAAAAGTTCCTGAAACTTTTTTTATATGAAATATTAATATTCAGCTATTCAGCGTTACATATTGCTAGGTACCATGTTTATACATTACTGGGGCAGTCGTCCATACAAGACGGCTGTTTGGTCTACATATAATATAATCAGCATTGTTCATTCAGATTAAATCGTGGGAAATAACTAATTTTTTATACCACAGTTGGTATATAAAGTAGTTCACACATGTAGGTAGGCACAGTAACATTCAAGACGACGATTAATAAAAAGTGAAATAAGAATTTTCCTTTTTATACCTTTTCTCCATTCAAGTTCTTTCATAATAGAAGTTTCTTGAGAAGCCGGCCGGTTTAGGCCGTGTATACCTAATACCTTTACAAGTTCAAGGTAATCAGTAACGTTTTAGAATAATTTGCTTCGGCTTCTATCAATATGAGGTCCAGTCTATGTAAGTACGCTTGACACCTTGTATAGTTGGTTCCACGTCAACATCCTAAACATGGTTAGGTACTTATATCACCAGTTACAATCAATAATGATTTATTGCCCATTGAGTTTAGTATCCCGCCCAGTGACTCTAAATTTGATCAGTATTAGTAAACCGTGGTCATCTAACTATAAATGCCTGTGAGAGCAACTTCATTAAATAAGGTCACTTTAAAATAATTACATATATGTGAAGTCCAGTTTAAGAATGAATCCATAGTAGTAAAGGTTCTTGTAGAGACCTATAATTTTTTTTATTTATTGAAACTTTATACACGTAATGTATAAAGGCGAACTTAATGCCATAGGCATTTTATACCTCTAGGGTGATGCAAGGACAAAACAGTAGGCGCAATAGTATTGAAACCAAGAATAAAATATAATAATAAATACATATATAAGGTCTATCTTTTCATACACGAAATATTTTAAGAGTAACTTCTAAAAGTCGTAAAGTCGCCATAGCAACGACCAAAAAAAATATCTGTGTTTTTTTTTTCACATAATTTTATTTTTTTATTATAGTTCTAAAATTTTTTGAGACTTTTTGCATAAAACCTTTACTCCCATATTCTAACAATGATAGTAGGTAAATACGACGTAGTAAACTAGCGTAATGGATGCTAAAAATAAGGAGCCAGTATGTATTTTGTGGGTCAAGTAATTTTAAATTATTTATTTTTTATAAAAAAATATACTCAGATTAAAAAAAAATCCCTTGAAATGGCTTTGTTATAGCCGTTAGATGATTCCCTGAAAATATTTCGTGTATGAATAGTTAGACCCTATATACATTATACAAACAAACAAATTTCAAGAGATCTTTTATCTTTTATCTCTTATCTTTTATCTTTAAGCCCACATTTTTCATAAAATCTGTAACATTAATGATAATATATACTTAGCATTCATTCAAAATACATTAATATAAATACTTAATAAAACCTATGCATATTAGGTACCTACATACCGTCGCTTAATAAGATTCCTTTCATTTGCATATTGCGGGAATTTGACGTACTTCCTTACTATATATAATATATAAAATTCAAGGCCGTAAGGATCTGAAAAGACGAGTTTTATGAACAGTGCTAATTTTTATTGAAAATAATGATAATAAAAATATACACCACCTTAATTGTGGGCTCGATTCCATGACGCCTTGTCTTTGGAGGTAATAAAGGCACTAATTCCTGGCACAACTCCTCGAATAATTGCCGACTGAGTCTGTAATTTCCTACAAACTCTAAGTCGGGAATTTCGTTGATATTTAGTTGGTTGCGCAGGCGGCGCCGGTTCCTTCTACGCTCTACACGTTCTTCACGTAAAGCAGGCTTCGACTAAAAGCATTCTTGTAGCTATTTCTCACAATATTCTCAAAACTAAACTTAAAACGAAAATCAAAAGGTAACACTTTTGGTTTCGTCAAATTTGAGGTTAAAATTCCGAACAATCGCTTGTCAAATTCAAATATTCGTTCGTAATATTTAGAATTAGAGTAGGTTTAGAGAATCTAAACGTCAAATTATTTTCGTTCGTAAGAAATTTCGGAACGAAATTGAACCGTGGTAGGAAATACGCGAAATTTCGATCGAAACTTCGTTTTTCGTTGAATAAGAGTAGACCTCCTGGCTATTGGGCAGAGCTAGCTCACGAAACTGAAGACCGACGATGGCAGCATCGTATCCGCCAAACCGGAGCTGCTGAGGGAGATCGAAAGTTTTTATGGGCAGTTGTACACTTCAACCAGTAAACCCGTTGCAAATCTAGCTAACGACCCAAGAGCTAGACTGACCCGACACTATACCGAAGACATTCCAGATGTCAGCCTGTACGAGATTAGGATGGCTTTAAAACAGCTAAAAAACAACAAGGCACCGGGTGATGACGGAATTACGGCCGAACTCCTGAAGGCAGGTGGAAAACCGGTACTTAAGGCCCTTCAGAAGCTGTTTGATTCCGTCATACTCGAGGGGAAAACGCCGCAGGCATGGTGCAGGGGTGTGGTGGTACTCTTCTTCAAAAAGGGCGACAATGCCCGGCTGAAGAACTATAGGCCCATCTCACTTCTAAGCCATGTCTACAAGTTGTTTTCAAGAGTCATCACGAATCGTCTCGCGCGCAGGTTTGACGATTTTCAGCCTCCCGAACAAGCCGGATTCCGAAAAGGCTTTAGCACCGTAGACCACATACATACGCTGCGGCAGGTTATACAGAAGACCGAAGAGTATAACCTGCCTCTCTGTTTGGCGTTTGTGGACTACGAGAAAGCCTTCGATTCGATTGAGACTTGGGCTGTACTGCAGTCTCTCCAACGGTGCCAAATTGATTATAGGTACATCAAGGTGTCGAAGTGTTTGTACAAAAACGCCACCATGTCAGTCCGACTTCAGGACCAGACCTCGGAACCTATCCTTTTGCAGCGAGGTGTGAGACAGGGAGACGTCATATCTCCGAAACTGTTCACCGCTGCACTGGAGGATGTCTTCAAGGTTCTGGACTGGAGAGGACCTTCGGTTTGCCGACGATATAGTGGTCATGGCTGAGACCATGAAGGACCTCAGTACTATGCTCGATGACCTCAGTAGAGCTTCCGGAAGAGTGGGTCTTAAAATGAACATGGACAAAACCAAAGTCATGTTGAATGCCCATGTAACACCCACTCCTATCAAGATCGGAGACTCTACACTCGAAGTTGTAGACGATTATGTCTATCTGGGACAAACGATCCAGTTAGGTAGGTCTAACTTCGAGAAAGAGGTTAATCGTCGAATCCGACTCGGCTGGGCAGCGTTCGGGAAGTTGCGTGGTATTTTCTCGTCCAACTTACCGCAGTGTCTCAAGACGAAAGTCTATGACCAGTGTGTGTTGCCAGTGATTACATACGGGACCGAAACGTGGTCGCTCACAATGGGCCTCATCAGAAGGCTTAAAGTCACCCAAAGGGCAATGGAGAGGGCTATGCTCGAAGTTTCCTTGCGTGATCAAATCAGAAATGAGGAAATCCGTAAGAGAACCAAGGTTACCGACGTAGCCCGAAGAATAGCCAAACTTAAGTGGCAGATATTGCTCGCAGAACGGATGGCCGATGGGGTCGGAAAGTTCTGGAGTGGCGACCGCGAACTGGAAGACGTTGCGTTGGAAGGCCTCCCACTAGGTGGACCGATGACCTGGTAAAGGCTGCGGGGATCCGCTGGATGCGAGACGCACGGGATCGGTCAATGTGGCGACACTTGGGGGAAGCCTATGTCCAGCAGTGGACGTCTTTCGGCTGAAATGATGATGAATGATGATGACATACAAACAAAACATACAAAGTAAAGAGAGATAAAAATTCATAGATGAAGAAAAACAACAAACCAATTATTGTGGGAAGAGTGGCAACTTTTATGTATCGGTTCATCTTAAATGTGAACCGACGTGTTGCCGTCCTGATATTCACAGGGAGCGAATTCGAAAGGAAAAGAAGATTTTGGAAAACCAGAGCGGTGAGCAGGACAGCGTAGAAGATTATTGGAAGACCGAAGATTCTTGCTGTGCGCAGAGCATCAATATTGGAAGTGAGAAGTCAGATAAGAAGGAGAAGTGGGTTTGTCTAGAAGAGAAAACAAGGGTGTCAAAGCCCTTAGCGCTCTGCGCTGTCTGATGGGTAACCATTTTAAGCGCGACCGATTTGTGGATACATGATCATACCAACGGAGATTAAATACGAATCGAATGCAGTTATTAAGAAGTCGGTCAAGTATATTGAGGAGATCTGCATTCAGGTCATAGTAACACACATCACCATAGTCAAGTATAGAGAAATAAGGGACTGAACAAGCATTGCCTTTATGCGTGATGGGAGAATATTTTTGAATCTATAGAGCGACCACGTTTCGGTCCTATATGTAGTCACTGGCAACACACACTGACTTTCGCCTTGAGACACTACGGTAAGTTGGTCGAGTAGATACCGCGCAACTTCCCGAACCCTGCCCAGCCGAGGCGGATTCGACGACTGACCTCTTTCTCAAAGTTAGATCTACCTAACTAGACCATTTGTCAAAGGTAGACAAAATCGTTTACAACTTCGAGTGTAGAGTCTGATATTGATAGGAGGCCTCCCACTAGGTGGACCAAGAACCTGGTGAAGGCTGCGAGGATCCGCTGGATGCGTGACGCACGGGACCGGTCAATGTGGCGACAATTGGGGGGCCCATGTCCAGCAGTGGACGTCTTTCGGCTGAAATGGTGATGATGATACCATTTGTTTTGGTGTCCGATTATTCAGTCACATTAATGTTTTTCTGGTTTGAGTTTAAAACTACAAGACTCGAGTTCGTTAATTTTATTTATGCCATAATGATATAAAGGGCAAAGGAAGCTTGTAAAAATAATATTGTTTCTGTTGTTGGACTTATTTGCTGCTACCAAACGTGTTCTTTTACACAAGATTGAAATGCCTTTGCATTTCAATCTTGTGCACTAGCATGAATCTCTGGAGATTTCTGCAAAGGACTTACAGTACCTGACAGAGGACACACATTGCGACAGATTTCAATACAACTGAAGAAATAACAGAAGTCACTAAATGACCAGGTCATCAGAGTCTCCGAGAGTATTCATTACGGTGATGATGATGATGATGATTCTATCTAGCCGATTTCGGCCACAGCGACTGCATTCGATGTCTTTCTAGGGAGGTTGTCGAAAGCTTTGCTGTGCTGCTCTATCATGTGCTCTCAAGTGGCTAGCATACCCAACTTTGGCCGAAAAGCTCCAAGCACAAAGCGGACATGTCAGAACACCATTGACGAAATTGTAGGGTATAGCTGCAGGTGGCATTACGGTAGTGGGTTCCTAAACTTCCTAACCATATATTTTGTATTGTATAAAGGGCTAGTGTCCGTAAATCCACGTCAAACCGCGTATTTTGCGTGAGGGTCGGAAATTTATTCGATCCACCCTAACTCCCCGAAACCATATATTTTATTATGCTACTAAAAATTTAATAATACTGCATTCCTATTATTTTATTGCACGCATACACACAAGATTATATTATTTTTCTCAATGTTTCAAAACATGGATATACTTACGCATATATTCACGTTTTATAAATATTATCATAACATTGTGAGCAGTATCAACATTCTAGTACGATACATCTGTGCGAATCATCGCGATTGTCGATTCACTTCGCAAGTTCGCGGTTTGTTTTATTTCTCTGGTTATCGGACAAATGATTAAGTCAAGCCAGTCGTTTCACATCACACTAGACGCACAGACCGCATTATGTTACGAAAGCGTGCGGTTCTTCAAATTGTACTGTTCGCCCTTACCATCATATCTGGTGAAGTGATAAGGGACAGGTCGGAGAAGCGAGGTCGGTGGAAAAGCGAAGATGCTGACAAATCTTTATGGAAGAAGGAATACGAGGAAGAACTAACCGATGCCATACTTACCAAGAAGCGGGAAAATTTCACCCGTTCGGGGGGGTCCGAACCTGGCAGCAATGACAACGACGCAGTTATAGAAAAATTAATGGATAGTATAACCTCAAGCGAGAGATCTCTCAAGAAAGTAGAGGCTATCGAATTTAGACTTAACAGACTGGACATTGAAATTCACGAGAAGACTAATTCGATAATGAAGCTATTAAATACTATTTCGAAATCCATTCAAACTAATGCTTGCTCTGAAAAATTGGAGTCCGCCGTGAGTGCACTGGTGGCTGATGTGAATTCTATCAAATATTCTATAGAAAAGAACCCGCGTGCACAGTTGGCTAGCCCAGGTAATATAGCTGTTCCTTAAACAAACTAAAAAAAAAAACTTTTGCCCTTGCATTTTTTTTAATTTTTTTTTCTAAAATAAATGTGTCCTATAGATTACATTCAATTTTTAAGTAGATGTAAATAAGACCTTTTTTTATTGGTGAGATACTGTTTCTGTTCGTTTCTTCTCGTCATTTCGAATACATAACCGAAAATATCCCTTTTGGGAATGCAAGTGGAGAGAGCAGGAATAAAATTACTTTAAATAATTAGGTAAGTTATTTTCAGTATTATATTTAAATATGCTGTTATTATGTTTCGTCAGTAAACTCACTACCATCTTTTACTTTTGACTAATAAGTTCGGATAAATGCTAAGGCATCAGTATAAAGTTAATGTAGAAAAACGTTCATATTTTTTTTAATATTAATTTTAAAAAATATGAACGTGCTCTACATTAATTCTACATTTTTGTTCGATTTTGGTTTTCAAAATATAGTATTTATGCGTAATTGCGTACTATACAACATTAATTTTAGTATATGCGAAACCTGAATATAGTTTGTTCAGATTAGGTAACTGAATCGATTCCAATCATTTATTTATTTATTTAAACTTCATGTACAATAGTGATACATAGGCGGACTTAATGCCACAGGGCATTCTCTACCAGTCAACCTTTCAAGTCATTTAAAAATGATTGGAATCGGTTCAATGTCAACCATGTTATATTTTGTCCCAAAAATATTTAAAAAAAGTTACAAATTGGACACCGAATCATAATCAAAATTTGATTTTGTCCCACCCTGTATATTATTATTTAAACAACAAATTATTAATAATTAAGTAGCTAGTAGGTACGCATTCTATAAATACAAAAATGGTATTCGTATTTAATTTACTGAATACTAAGTTTAAACCCTGATCAAAAAAACGTGGTGTTATAAGTGCGAAGTATGATATATGTATCTGGCATTATAGCTCCTGAACGGATTAACCGATTTTGTTTTTTTTTTAAAAGGTGTCTTAATCGAGAACGTTCTTAGCTATGTTGCAAGAAAATCTGCTCAGCCGTTTGAAGACCATCCCCTTTTTTCTAGAACATGAAGAGATATAAAGAACTTAGGCAGGTCTGGTTAATTCGAAATTTGAAATCATGTCACTTGTCAATGGTATTTCAAAAGTCAATCTTGAATTGATGCGCTGCCATCACCCAACACGCCAGAAGAACTCCTCAACGGTGTACGGCATCTACCTTGTGTTTGGCCTTACTTACACGATGCTTTTGACTAGCAAATGCTAATACAAGATGGGCGGTTAGCGTCATAATCTACAGGTTTACTAAATGTAAACATTTTCAAATATTGAAGTTCAACACCACACCACCACAAAACTTAGTTCAAAAGTAAAGTATTGACGTAGGTACTGTTTCTCATTCTTTTAAATTCTACTAAAGTCGATCTGTCATGGGGACTATAAATTAAACAGCTTTCTTTGGTGGAATCATGTCTACCAGTATTATAAGTTTCAATAGCATGAAATAAAACTTAAAAAACGTGGAAAGAATTGCGCGAGTTTTGAGAAGCCAAATTCCGAATGCTTGAAATGGTTCCCCCGATACCACTAAACCTACCAAAGAGCGTGTTCTTCATGTAATAACATCAGAAAATGATAAACATAACCATGTAAACGAATATGCAGCAATTCTCAAGCAAGGGCTTGTCCACCAGATACACCATGCGCCCAAAATACCCACCTGGGATGGATTTAATGGGTAGAATAACAATTAAACTAAACGAACGAGAAAAATCCTTGACGGCCATGAAACAAGAGGTTAACATAGAAGATTTACTGACCCCAATATGGGAAGTCGAAACGGACATGAAAAGGAAATAGCAAAAATAAGACTCCTTCAACTACAGAGAAGCAGAACTGATTCACGAATATAAAGAATTGAAACATATTAAGGGCTGGTTCTTAGAGGTCCCCCAAAACGCGGTCACACGGTCTTAATTTATAAACTATTTAACGTACAGTCTTAGGACCAAATACAGATTATTCTTTATTTATATATGTGTATAATTTTAACATTAAACATCTAAAATGTTTATAATTTTTATTTAAAAAAATATCTAATGTCGAAAACGGGAGCAAAATCGGTGTTCTTCGCGCGACACACTCAGTTCGCCGTCACGGCAAACCTTGATAACTTTTGTATTCATACTATTGAAACTTAATTCTGGTAGACTCTTTAGGAACAAATTAACATTTACTTGTGTTCTGGATTGAAAAAAACGCGGAAAATACTCAAATTAAATCATAGTTTCCTAATAAATTATTATTAATTCATGACATGTTTTTTTTTTAATTTTGAATACACTTTCTCGAAAACTGGTTCTTATCGCACTACGATTAGGTTCATCATGCAATGTATTTCACACACGTGGATTTTAAATATTTTTTCGCAGATAACTAAACTTATACTAAGTCCAAATGGGTCTAATAACTATAGTCGGCGGTGATTGTTTTTTTTTTAAGGCTAAGAGATATGTGCGTCTTTACGGCGTAAATATATTTTGAGTATTTAAATTGTGTTTATAAATAGAATATCATAGATAAACATGATTATTTAAAACAAATGTTTACTTTTATGAACAAATTAACATTTATTTGTGATCTAAATTAAAAAAAAAAATATTTTTTATTTTTCATATTAGACTGTTTAGCTGCATCATACCTTTGCTTTTTCTTCAACCTGGTGAAAGCAAAGCGCGGAAAAAAAGCAAATTAAATCATAGTTTCATAATTTATTTCTTGACAAAAATACTTTCCGTCCTAATATTTTATTTCTTCGAAACTGTATCAAACAACGTTTCCGTTTACAGGCGAGGTTGTTATGGAGCAGTTCTCGGCTCCATAACAACCTCGCCTGCAGCTCGGGTGTGAATACGGCCTCCAATGCAAACAACAAAGTTTCCCCACTTAAATCAAAATGTACTACTTCCTTTTTAAATTTTTAATATTTTTATACGCAAACCCTGCGTAGGGAACTACAGCTGTTTTGACTTGGAAAGAAAAATTCTAGTGCGAGCACCCTGGGTACCCTGGGAACCCTGCTCGCACTAGAATTTTTCTTTCCTTTTTAAAGGTCAAAAACCTTTAAAAAAGAAGTAGTCGGAGTTTTTTTTAATTTATTTTTTATGGCAACTTCGAGTCAGTGCCATTCCTTTAAAATTCGAGGCGCTGTAGCCAACAAACGATACCACATTGCCAGACTTAGGTACTCTCTCCTTTTAAAGATTTTATCGAAAATATTTCTCAGGTGCGAACCTGAGAAATATTAATTACCTGAGAATTAATCTACTAGTAGGTAAATAAAAATCCAACAATTTTGAAAAAAATACTTTTACCTCCTCCAAAAGACTGCCTGTCACACCGGGCTCATGATGACGGAGACGAAATCAATCTACAAAGCCGAACTTTTCCCAAAAACATGATTAAGTTATTTTTACATTTTTCATGTACCTATCTTCAGGTGATTTTGAATTTCACGCGGATCCTGCGTTGATCACTCGGCTCTCGGTCCTGGACAGCCACTTGAAGTCCGTGCAGACTGGCGTGGACTCCATCGTGGCTACTATATCGGAGGTCAAGAACAGACAGTACAGCAGAGCCTTTCCGACCAAGTAAGTTAGTTTTCTGTAGCTGACGTGACAAACTTTTGCCAAGCTCAAAGAAACTAAAGGCAACCAAAAGCGCTTTAGGTTGATGATATTATTGAACACCCAGCAGTGAATGATTCCGGATTGAAAAAATGATGATGATGAAGGTATATAGAAAGAATCACCATCCATACCTTGCCCTTGTATCAATTTATTTTGGGGTCAACATTGCACATTTTCTTCTTCCATTTGCTAGGCGATGCTTATCCCGTTATACCCGTCCTTGTGATTTTATTTACATCCCTTGATTCAGCGTCATTCACAGTTATCGTGTATTGAATACCCGTATAGGCGGGTATCCATTACACGATAATGGTTAATGGTTAATTTACAAATTTAATAAAATTAAATTCTGGTATTCAGCTGCATCCGGTTAAACTAGAAGCCGTAAGTAGTTACAAGTATTGGATCATGATTTTCTTCGTAATGTCCCGTCTATCGCTCGTAAATATTTGAATGCTTTTGTTTTAAAATTTCTTGTTACGAATTCGCGAGGATCCGAGGCACTAGGCCCGTACCGTACGAGCGATGGTATGAACATTCAGTAGTTTTTTCTTACACAAACTAGATTTTGTTAAAAAATCTAAGTGCGCCTGTGCCAAACTACCTGTTTCTAGAAACTAGACACGGACAGAAACGCTATCATTACTTTGTTACAATTTGATGTGTTTACAGCTCTAGTTAGTGAGAAAGTCTAGCATTACCTATGTCTGTAACAGTATCGGAATGTTTGAATGTCTATTTGATTCGCTGTTCCGTGAGATAATGAATAGCACTGACGGCTGTTGTCCGACAAGGAGTAAATTTGTTAATTCTGTGAATGCCCAATATGCGATATCTTCCTCTTACCGTGTCAATGGGAATCTAAATTGAGTCCTCCTGAAACTGAGAACCTGGAACTGAGAGCCACGATAGTTTGGAGCTATCAGTTTATGTAGTAATCAATCAATAGGACACGATATAAAGTTTGGTGAATTGGTGTATGAATGTGGGTGGCCAAAGAGAAAGACAGAAACAAGTACCAAAGTAGCGATAGATGGACTGTGTGAAAGATGATGTAGCTAGAAAAGAGTGAGGCGACGACTAAAAGAGTGGAAGAAGAAGCATTCTGCACCAATCTTCAAAATCAATACTTTTTAAGTTGAGTACTCACGCTGGACAGCTGATGTCTCATGTCGCATAGACAATGAACAGATACTCGAACCATCCACTCGACTTACAAACAATGGAACAAACTTCGTGTTGTTGACACGAGGGTTGTAAATAACTAACGCATAGACTAACCGCGGTAAGGTTTTTAAAATGTAATTTTCATGTTACCTAACTAGTATTCTAACTTAATAAACATTGCTTCTTAAAAAAAATCTGTACAATCGAAGTATCTAAGGGATAATGAGAATGTGTCCGATTAAACGAGTTTATGTACTTGTTCTTTTCCGGGTACCTACAGGTTGTAAACAGACCCTTCACATAGCCGTTAACCAAGCATTCTGTACATCAAACTAAGTAACTTTAAGCAAAAATTATTGCTGGGAATCGACTTTATTTTTTGGGGTGAAAAATCACGTTTACGGTAGGACTCGATGGAAAGCACTCAAAACGTTGTTCTGATAGACAGATTGAATAGTACGGGGGTCGTAGAGGTGTGTAATGTAAAAATGTTACATTAAAAACCTATTTAAAAAAAGCTTGTGATAAAGTTGAAATTTTGACTCCCAATATCTCCGTAACTAAGTTCCCAGGTATGGTGTAAAACAAAAAAATGATCGCAAAGACGGGGAGAACAACTGCCTTTCGGTTATGTTAAGGGTCTATTTACACCCTTTATATACATATATACAGTACACCAGTTACTAGGAAATTCCTTACGGAAAATCTTAAAACACTTTGCCCGACCTGGAAATCGAATCCAAGACCACATCCTCAGTAACACTGCTGAGGAGGTCTTGGATACGATTTCGGTTGAGACCACTAGATCAACGAGGCATTTATATTTATTATAACACAGACTTATAAAAACACGTTTGGATCTTATAACACAGTGGTGATTCTAAGATGATAAGCTGAGACAACGATATATTTATTGTTTAGAGATATTTAAATATCCTAGTCTAACTGAGGACTATCAATGTTATAATTTTGTAACTTTTGTAAGTGAAACCGCCGCGCGCGCCTGGCCTAGGTAGGTCAATGTACCTTCATTGATTTGTTTTATTTCAGGGAAGGTTGGGCGGGAAGTTTTGTAGACCCCATTAATTTTATCACCGAGTTCAGAAAAACTCTTCGTGAACAGAAAAATAGCAAGAAGTGTGAGTGCAGGTAAGTTTTTAGTATTTTTTATTTTTCCTATATTCATTCTTTGTCATAACTAATACATTTTTTTAAATTTAAAAGTAAACAAAACATTTAAATTATTTAAAATAGATGGCCCATCGGCATTAGGAACAAGGTCCAGGCTGCCGGTGGTCAGGGCTCCAGAGAGAGGAACCGCCTCACTATGCGTGCCGTGTCCAGGAGTACTGCTTTCTGAATCAAGCCCTTGTCCCAGCCGCACAATGAGAGCCTCCCAAGGTGTTAGTCGAGGCTCTCTGCTATTAGTCCATTAACCGTAACGACTATCGGTACAATGATTGCAGAGACCACATCCCACATGTCGCAAACCTCGTGGGCTAAATCAAGATACTTGATTTTTTAATCATTCTCAGCTTTCACGATATTCTCGTCATGAGGGACAGTGATGTCAACAATCATTGCACGGCGCTCTCGGCGATCTATCACCACAATATCAGGTTTATTTACTAAAATAGTCGTGTCTGTGATGACGTTCTCGAGAACTGGGTTGGGCACATACTTGTAGTATGGTACTTCAGAACCCACAAGGTTATATTGCAAGGCTGGCAGGCTTTGCTGGTGAATAATCCTAGCTACTAGATTGTGTGCAAGTATTCACCGTTAGCAAGACGAGAACAACCGAAACAATATGTCGGATCGATTAACCGGGACGGTGGCATGACCGGCAGATGTCAACCGTACCGTCCTTTACAATATATTTCCGATAATTATTATTTTATTATTATGAGCCTGATGTGTCCCACTGCAGGGCAAAGGCCTCCCTTCCCTCTTTCCATTTATCTCTGTCTTTGGCTATTTGGGCCCAATCCCTTTGACAAGAGTCCAGCTCGTCACGCCTACCGCGGCCTACCGCGTCGCCGGGTTCTGTTGTTCGGAACCCAATCTGTTGCCACTTTGGCCCAATTTGGATGCGACATGCGCCAGAATTGGCCTGCCCAGTTCCATTTTAATTTGGCGGCCGTGTTGCAAACGTCTGCGATTTGGGCCTTGGATCGAAGTATACTGTTCCGTACACGGTCAGAAATTATGACCTCTAGTATACTTCATTCCGTTTTATTCGCATGTAAGTTTATCATATCAATGAAATCAAATAGATACAACCGAACATAGAACCTCCTCGTTTTTTGAAGTCGGTTAATTACAAACAATGACATTCTAAACATATATCATGCCATTTTTGTTGTTGTCATTGTTGTCATTGTTGTACAACAATATTTTGAAATAAACAAATACTTACGTAAGCTACCCACTACATAAATAATTATGTTTACTACTTATTCCACAAATAAACAACAGAGATTATTTACTTTGCAACTCGCAAATATTTTTATACAATGTCTTGGACCAGCCTTTGCAATGTTCTTATTCACATCACAAAAGAGCATTTCACTTTTGGTTGCAATAGCAGCAGCAGCACGGTCTCTGAATCTCTGCCATGGAGTTGTAGATCCCAAACATCCTAAGTAATGTAAACGAAACAGACTTTAACATCTATAATGTTAAAGTCTGTTTGGTTGTCACGCCTACACGTTGCGCTGTAACTACTCGTATGTTCAAATATGCTTATAGAAATGTGTTGATATATCAGCAGGACCGCCCTAAGGGTGGACCGATCAGAGCGGTACCCGACAGACTGCCACGAGATCCAGGTGCAAGGCTTCAATGTCTCTGGTATCTACAAGATCAAGCCGGACGATATGGAGCCCTTCTACGTGCTGTGTGACCTCACCACTGCGGGAGGCGGCTGGACGGTAACTACAAAACTTTCAACATGTTTCTAGTGTTAGGTGATTGTATGTAGGTAATGATATCTACATCGCCTGTAGGAGTACCTACTTCCTGAAATTATCCGCATGAATGCATTCATACACAGACATTCTTAGCACGATAAGTACCTTAATAACAACCTCACGAATCGGACAGTTTTTTTTACATACTCGTATTGTAAAAACTCCTTTCATCCAGGTATTCCAAAACCGTTTTGATGGCTCTCAAGACTTCTACAAAGGCTGGTCTGATTACGAACATGGTTTCGGTAACCTTGCTGGCGAGTTCTGGCTGGGATTGGACAAACTCAACTATCTGACTAATCAGAAGCTGTACGAGCTGAGGGTCGAGATGGAAACGCAGAACGATCAAGAAGCGTACTCTGCCTACTCGGTGTTCACGGTAGGACCTGAACAGGAGGGATACAGAATCAGCACACTCGGCACATACTATGGAACGGCAGGTGGGTACAGTGGCTTGAAGCGATGAGAACTTGTAATTAACAAAATTTCTCAATAGGAACCAGCAATGGGCGCTTCTATGAAATGGGAAAACATAATTGAGGTGTTGAGCCGTTATACTCAATCTCTTTGAAGGGTACTGGCTTGAATTTATGTTTAAAATTATTTATACACCGTGACTTTTTAGTCGTCTTACAACGGCAGCCCACTTCATGTATCCAATGAATACTAAACATTCATAAAAAAAAATAGGTATTTATGTGGTTTTAATAATTTAAAAATAAAAATATTATTCAGTATTATAACGCATGACGTAGTTAAAACACCCTGTTGCGAGCGATGATCTAATGGACTTGAGTGCTGGGTAGGTATAGTTCTCCAGTCTCCCGTTTGACACGTAAACATCATTAACAGGATGTTTTATAATTTTATTCTAATTTTTTATTATTATTTTTCTTTGTACCTATTATGGAAGATAAAAAAAAATCACGCCTAGAGCTATTTTATGTCGGGTACTTTGTAAGACGACTAAAAACTCACGGTGTATAACGAGCTTTTTCCATCAAATGGTTCTTGTTAACTTCTGCCTCGATAATGTAGTGGTAGCAAGCGCTACTGCTGAGGTCTTGGTATCTGGCTGTGTTATTGGGTTTTTCCACGAAGAATTTCTGTAGCATCGAGTTTAGATTTGTGCCCGGTTTATGATAATAGACTTGCATGCGAGTTCTAGTGTAATGTGGATATACCTAGGATACACCTCTAACCTAATTCTTCGGGAAAATACGCTTGATTTCATTTTTTGCCTTTTACAACAAGAAAATGATTGAATTTCAGGCGACTCTCTATCGTATCACGCCGGACAAAAGTTTTCGACGTACGACACTGACAATGACGAGTGGAAGGACGGTGCCTGCGCAAAGGAACACGGCGGCGCATGGTGGTACAAGGAATGTGACAAGAGGTAAATGACCTTTTTCTTTCGTGTTGTTGAGTTTTAAAATTTCTTGGGCTCAATAGGTAGCCACCGGCGTCTGTATTTGCCTCCTGGGTATGATCTGCAGTGGCCCATCATATGGAAGCAGTCAACCGCTTGCTCACCTAGGTAGGCCGCTACAAACATACTTTGACAAAATGGGGGATTAAAGGTCTTTCCAACAATTCCTGATGGTTTTCCATCAGGAATTTCTCCCAATAACACTTTGCCCGACCCGGAAATCGAACCCAGTACCAAGAGGTGGAGAGGGGTTCGATGGCTCAGCAATCGTGCTCGCGATCACTTCACCAAAGAAGCAGAAAGTTGTCATAATTATCAAATACTGTATTTCATCTCGAAATAGTACACAAGAAAACTTGTTTCATCAAATACGAGGCATCAGCAGTCAGTCAGCGCCACTTGACAGGCAGGCTGACTTTCATCTTCGCCTACTTAAGTATTTTTATTATTTTTTCCAGTAATCTCAACGGAAAATATTCAGTAACGGGTGACGTAAACCGAGGACAATCTATGTATTGGATATCATTTAAGGGTCCTAATTTTCCACTTTCTAAAACAAAAATGATGATCAGACCTCTGCCTGCGAGCAAACCGATTGATTACGCGGACAGCCCCAAGGTAACGTAAACCTTTATATCATTGTGCTTTATGATGCAATATCTTTATCGATAATATTCTACTTAGCAGGTACATATAGCGAATAACTCCTAGCACATTTCATCATCATTCTCTTGCCCTTATCCCAATTCATTTGGGGTCGGCGCAGCATGTCTTCTTCTTCTATACTTCTCTATTACTCGTCATCTCACCAGACACCTCTTTTCTTGCCATATCATTATTTACACAGTCCATCCATTGTTTCTTTGGTCTTCCTCTACTCATATACTCACACCTAGCACATTTATCTCACACAAAGTGAACGAAATTAGCGAACATTAAATTATTTCTTAACTTAGGTACATACATTAAATCACGCCCACTTTTTCCCACGGGCGTAGGCACGAAACCACAGCCAACACCACAACGCCACCTAATCCCATTATTTTCCGTAATCGTAAGCAATACACAGATTTATCAACTTCCTTATTAAAGCATAGCTCCATAAAACACCACCATATCACCATTAATGTATTCAATTTAATTTATTAACAAAATATCCATGTACTCATATTTTACTAGGGCACCAGTAGCAGATTAGTAAGCCACACAAGACACTCGTTTGGCACCTCCGGTCACCTTACCTCCAGAAAGTCTTGGGGACATTAAGTATCTAGTTGTGCAACTGAAGAAACACACTACGTGTGCGTGGCTTCGTTATTTGTACTTCCTATATAAAGCACTTTACATGGAAAATAATATGGAAATAAATAATAAGCCCAAGAAAGAACAGCTATTGTTATTTTCAGAAACTTTTAGAAGGTTTGCACCTAGGACCGCCTTCTGATAATCTGATCGTAATGCCCATTAAGACGGGACGTCCAACACGGACTCAGAAGAGTCACAACCAGTACAGGAAGTATGACAAGTCTCCGGGCACCGGCTTCTTTCAACAGCAACAGTGAACCACCACAAACAGCTGTCAGCCACAATACTACGTATGCACATCCCCATTAATGTTACCTAGTTCTAAGGTCTTGGTTGGTTTGTGATTGCCTTTTTTATCATTGTAAATAGCCTAGTCGAACGATACAAACTTCGGAATGAGTGTCTCTCTTTCGCTGATCCGGTGGGACGCTTATTTGACTGGGTTGCGTTTCCTTCGTACTTTTTTCTCTCTGTTTCATACGTCTTAGTACTTTACCAAAACATAATGCAAGTAGTGTTGTTTAATTTATTAGATTTAATCACCGAATGCATTACGATAGATCTGTGGGTTTGGCAATAAGACGTGGAAATCTGTTTGAAAACCTTGCTGTATGTGACTGTATGTGACTGTATTTTGCCTAGACATTGAAGTACTTTTATTTGTTACTAAAATTTAGTGCTGAATAGAATTTTGTGAAAGTCAGAATGGTTTGCCTAAAGCACTTATTTCGTGTAAAGATAATAAGTGCCTTATATTGAATATTACAGAAATGGATATGGCCCAAAACTGACGGATTGGAATTTAAATAGAAATTAGGCTTTATTATAATTATTTTAAATGGTATACTTTAAGCTTAACAATTATTGTTACAACCTTTTAGGCTGGTTACATTGAAATTCAACTAAGCTATAGATTATAGATATAGATTATATTATTATTTCCTTTATTCATTTTGCATACATATATTTAACATTTTTAAATATGTCATTAAAAAAAACCATAAAAATCCATTTAAAAAAATTAAAAATAGTAATCAGCCGGAATCGAGAGCAGGGTCCAAGAACCTCCTCACAATGCGAGCCGTATCGAGGAGTACTGCCTTCTGAATCAGGTCTTTGATTGAACCGCCTAAGGAGAGCCTCGAGAGATGGTCGTCGAGGCTCTTGGCTATAAGGCCACTGGCCGTTACGACAAACGGCACAATGAGCCGAGTTCACATTCCACATATCGACAACCTCATAGTCAAAGTTTTTTATTTGTTAAACATAGGTGTAAAAGATGTAAATAAATATAAAAGACATCGCTATGCTTTGCCGACAACGGCGTACAAATATTAAAAGAATTATTATTATTTTTTTCTTTTTTAAAGCCATCTACCATATATTATTTCTTAATAATATTCTTATTTCTAGGTAAGTTCCTAGGTCTTAAATTTATTATATTATAAACTATTCTTAAAAACTATGTTAATTAAATAATTTCAGACAAAATTGCTTTAAACATTCAAAGAGACAGGAAAAAAAAAACATTTATTATACAAATATTTTTTTCTTAAATTACCATCTAATCTAGTTAGCTTGCATTATCGTCTCGGCATTCTTTAATAGAGTAGGATGCCTTTTGAGTTATAAATTTGCTGAGGTACTTTTTAAAATCATTTAACTCATTTTTTCTCTAATAGGCTTCGGAATTTTGTTGTATATTCTGGGTTCCATACCTTTAAAATGCCTCGTGTGCCAAATCGAGATATTAGATTTGTTTCTCTTTCTCTGCTTTCACGAGGTTCTTGTCATGCAGGATGGTAACATCGAGTATCATTACGCGGCGCGCTTATCGTTCTATCACCACTATGTCAGGCTTATTGGCGACAATAGTCCTGTCAGTAATGATAGACCGATCCCAGTGCAGCGTGACATGGTCTTTATCGAGAACTGGACCACATACTTGTAGTACGTTACCTCAGATTCCACATACTTATACATCAAGGCAAGTTGCTGATGAATAATCCTGGCTACTTGGTTGTGCCTGTGCAATTAAGTACTCGCCGTTAGTTAGATGGGAACAACCAGAAATAGTATGTCTGATGGACTCACCCGGACGGTAGCATGCCTGACACATGCCAACCGTCCCGTCCTTCATAATATGTTTCCTTCATGTCAGTTACGTTCGTTCGTTCGTGTCGTTCGTTTCGGATGAGGAGAGGTGTAAGGAATCCGAGAGCTGAAATCCCTGGGATTCCATAATTTTCCCTCGCTTTACATACGTGACTGCACATTTGTCCACACCAAATTCCATCCTGATGGCGCTTCTAAAAGTTTCAGGTACTTTCAGTAGCTCCATCAGTCGCAATTTGTTGGAGGCAAAGAGTTCAGATCATCCATGTAAAGAAGGTGAGATATGACCTGACCGCCTCTCCTCAATCGGTAGCCTAGACCTGAATCCTCTAACAATGTGCTAAGAGGATTCAGGGCTAGACAGCACCGAAGTGGACTCAGACTGTCGCCCTGGAATATTCCCCGTTTAATCCATACAGGCACATCGTTCCCCTGGATCTGTCGACTTCCTGCATATCGAAGGACCGTCCTCCATTGTCCCATACATGACTCAAGGAAGGCGCGTAGAGTTCCATCTATTTTGTACAACTCCAGCACCCTCATGAGCACCGAGCCGTAGGCTATCTTATAATTATAATCTATCCAACATGTCAACAGATCTTTGCGGTAACAGATCTTTTGCCATGTCGATGCGGAGTAGCTCCTTAGTGCCGCGGGACCCATTCCTACATCCATTTTGAGAGGAAGACATAATGGAGTTTTTGTCAATGTGTGTATAAATTTTCGCTCTCAAAATGGATGTAAGAAGTCTTTAAGTCATCGTCTATAATTCTTGGGTTCCGCAGGACTACCTTACTTATGGACAGGGGCGTATTTACCATGACCCGGGGCGGCAGGCTGAGCTCGGCTAGCCACTGTCAAACATCGAAATTCTGCAAAGATTCCAAAATTTAGCCCTAAGAACAATCTCAATTGCACCCTGGTTTGTCTCTGTTTGAAAAAAGCAAAACCTACAAACAGAGACTGAGCAAGCACAGCAATGTCTTTGCCAAGAACCTCCTAAATAGACAAGGGGATATAATCCGCCTTAAGATGGCAAATCCTAAACTTAGACCAGCGACAGTGAAAATTTTAAATTAATTTAGTACTGAACCACATAATGTGAATCTTTAATGGAACATCATAAAAAATCTCAAACAAAGACTATCTGATTATGGCTAGACGGGCCAATCGCAGATAAAAGCAGAAGGCAAAAATATTTAAAAAATAATTACAGCGTCAACGGAGCGCGCAAAACTACTGCAAGATGTCTTGACAGCGGCACTCAAAAATGTAACTGTGATAAACTTATCCCAGACGAGATCATCAGATAGGGACGATGCTTGTTCCAGTCTTAACAAAGACTGGATTTAAGTAATGCAAGCCCTTGAAGCCATAAAAAGTGACACTGGCAACCAACCGCTTTGGTCAGAAATAAAGCTGCAGGGTTGATTAAACAGTCACTTGTCAGAATTTTGGGTAATTTTGTTTTTTTTATTTTTATTATTGGGTTATTTTGGGGTTGACTCGGACCTGGAAGTCGTTTCTTACCTTTATGAGTCTTTAATTAATTTCAATCATAATAAAAAAGAATGTTTTGACGATTTCGACGAGGCGGGTAAACCGAAATCACCCGAAGAATACAAGCACAACCAGTTGTCAAAAGGAAGAAAAACGCGAAGTAAATAACTTTTTCCCAATTTGTGACCCGTTGTTGGGCGAGTTGAGGAGGCGCAAAAAGTCATATGAGACAGTTATAGCCAGTTTTACCTTCTTAGGTAAATTAGACACAATGTCTGAGGCAAAGTTAGAAGGAAAGCCGTAAAACTTTAAAATGTATACCCGTTAGATCTCGCGGTAGATCTACAAGACGAAAGTGTTCTATTGAAACACTTATTGGCAGCCTATGAAAATAATGTCTGTGACACGTCTCATATATTCTTGAGGAATGATTCCAGTCTCCGAGAATGCCCGCCTCACGCGCAGCGCATCACATGTGGCCGTGTAGTGCCCTCCCTGAAGCATTGGTTTGCCGACGAGTACCCTGCCCCCGTCGATGCGGCGCTCGATCCTGCACTGCCAGGCTGGTATGGCAACTTTTGGTCGAGTAGCTACGTCACTATTTGTGAATTTGACATTCGCTAAACGACATACCGCAACAGCCCCACAGTACAGGATCCAGTGTGTATCAACGAGGTCCTCGCTAATCTCGAATAAATTCTTGTGTTGCGAGTCCAGGAACACACCAGAGCCCTATTTTTCCTATGCAAGGGTAACCGTGGTAATCGAAGCCTAAGATCGGTGGGAGTGTATCGATACTCGCAAAGCGCATCCTCTAGTGCGCTTCTCAATCGGTCGTTGCACTTGCTACTTAACGTGGCATACTTACCTATCATCTTCCTCTACAGTAGCAGCGCTTGCACCACGGTTTGTGACCGAGTTAAGAAGATACGGTTGCTCAGTACCATTGAGCACAGCTTATCAAGTGCGGCGTCGTTCAACATGTGATTGCGTTGGATGTCCTGCACCTAATCCGACAGTCGTTGAGCCGAGACGTTGACGGTTGGTTCAAGTTCCTGGAACAGGGACAGCATCCTAAAACGGTACGCAGTGAGGTTAGTTCCCCCTCTGTAGACCCGTAGTATGCGCGCACAACGTTCTTGTTTATTGATTGAGTCCATCTCATGCGCTGCACACAATCACCGGCAGCCCGGACCCGGCTCGTGCCGGATGGCTCATAAGTCCCAAGCTCCTCGGTGGCCAGCTCTTCCCTGCCGACGCACAGGTATTGGCGACATCGGCGGAGAAATATCCGTCGCTCGAACTAGACGCTACTGCCGCTGCCGGTAACACAGGTGATCCGGGATCCGGGTGCGTCGAGGCGGGCTAAACTGTTTTGTAGTTAACTAACCAATGGCAACTAACCAAGTTGAGTGAAGTTTATAGCTGCACGGATGCGAATAGTGCCTACAACAAATTCTATGATAATTTCATTATGTTGTACGATCTGTTTTCCTCTAAAGAAAATCAGGATACACAACAATCCTAGACCGAAATGGATCTCACGTGGCGTAAAAATATGCAGCAAACGTAAATGCCAGCTGCTGTGGCAATAGAGTAATAATCCAAATCAAGCCACCAAAACTTAAAAAAAAATCTCTAAACGATTTCTTTATTAACTCTGTAACAAATAAGAAATACGCCACTTGGAAAGTAATAAATGAGATCAAAACTAAGTATCCAAACGAAGGCATAAATCAATTAATTATAAATGACAAAATAATAAATAATGCTAGTCATTTAATTACTTTTTTCTTGACATCAATAATAATAATACTAGTGTAAATATTTGTGTAAAGATAAATAAAGGAAATAATACTAGTGTACAGTCACGGACTTTAATTGATGAGCCACTTGCCACTATTCGTATTGTAGCCGTGTAATGCAAATCGTGTTTAGTCGGTTATATTCGTACATAGTACCGAGTGACTACTCAAAGTCCACCAATTGCAGGTGTAGCAACCGTAACCTAGCGACAATTGTTTCAGCGTAGCCATAGTAACGTTGACGTACGGAGAAATTATGATTGGTAATTTCGACATCGGAAAAACTTGATGATTAGTTGTTGGGAACATAACATAAAATGATAACATAATAAAATGCCTATAATCCCCGAATAGTAAATAAAATGTGCTAAGCTAAAAAAATAGTCAACCTTTGAAAAATAGTTTTATTTCGTTTATCAATCAATATTGTTGGACTAACATAATATCGAGTATATATATGCTCATTGGCTGTCTTTTACATCTTGCAGTCGTAATTTAGTGGAGTTAACCAATCTAGTGCCAATATCAGTCCCTCGCATGTTTTCACAATCTTCCCAATGTTGAGCCAGATCTTCTTTTCTCCGTTCATTACGGTGATGCACCATTAAACCCTAGAGATTTCCTATGGGATTCAGGTCCGGAGATTTAGCTGGCCATGGAATTACCGTTATGTCTAGATGTGCATCAAACCAGGTGCTGACAATCCTTGCTCAATGTATGGCACAATTATAGTGAATAAAATTTATATTTGCCATTTCGTGCTGTGAATTCGCAATCCTTACACACTGAAGCATATTATCTTCCAAAATGCTAGTTTAACCAGCTCTCCTACACCTTCGGAGCTCATCCCCACACACGCGCATGAATGCTCAGACCCTGCTGATGCATTGTTACAATTCTGTGGCAAATTTCTGTGGAAACTGCAGCCGGCATTATCGCGTAAATTACTACGGCTACGATTCACCAAAATCCGAAAATTATCGTCTTTGACATCGACATTTCAGTTGTCACTGTCTTCGGATAGGTTTTCAGAAATGACGAGTATTTAATGAGCTCTAATTCAAAGGAGGTCAGTATCAAATTAGATTGGATAAAGGTACGCAACATTATATGGATTTTTCATTGACAACTTATTAGTCATTCTGCAACCTCTATGGACAAGACTACTTCCGATTATTAGTAATTTGTCATCTTGTTCCGAGCATGCGGTTTGAGTTCGTGTTTAATCGCGTAATCTCGTGAATGTATAAAACTGTATGCATAAATCCTCTAATAAAGTGACTTATAATTCTAATTAAATTTTTATGACACCGACTATCCCTGATGACATTTATAAAACAATAATTGCTCTAAAAAATAAAAAAACAGTGCGGTACGAATAATCTAATGATAAACATTGAAAAAAATAAATAATTAATTTTAAAATACGAACTCGACGTACAGGTAATTTAAAATCCGTTACCTAGATAACGACATTGGAGAGACTGAAAGAACAAAATTTCTAGGGTTACATATTGACAATAAACTTAATTGGAAATTACATATTGACCATGTATGCAAAAATCTGGGACAGTTTTCATATGCACTTCACAGATTAGCGAAAATAGCGAGTCAAACTACTTTACTAACAGCTTACCACGGTTACGTTAGCTCCACCCTCAGATACGGTGTAATATTTTGGGAAAACAGTACAGACAAGAACCGTGCCTCCATCGCTCAAAAACGTTGCATCAGAGCTATATTTAACTTACATGAAACTGACTCCTGTGAGTCATTTTTTAAAAAAGATGAACCTATTAACTCTACCATGTATCTATATATTTGAGACCGCAATCTGTCAAAAATAATATTCAGTTATATGATTACCACACACGTATACGGCGTAAGGACCAATGGCGCACAGTAGCTAGCAAGATTCATTTAATGTATGAAAGTATATTTTTTGCAGCTTCACGCAACTTCAATAATATCCCGGGACCTATTAGAATAATTTCAGAAATAACAAAATTTAAAAAGAATCTTCTTGACATGTTAGTACACAAATGCTACTACTCTGTAAAAGACTTCCTATCGACAAATCACTGGTCCAATACAGTCTCCCTCAGTCATGATGCGTTCAGTAGCCCTCTAATGTGTATGTATGTGTTTATTTTACTCTCTAATAATTTGTAACCATAATGTAATAATGTATTTAATTTAATTTTCGTGCAAATAACTATTGTATGCCCAATGGGCGGGGCATAGCTGATCACAATTTCATTATTTAAGACCTGTAATAAGTACCTACCTATGATCCACAATAAAGATATTGATTGATAGTTTTTCACTTTCTGGTTTTGTTTGCATTTTTCTAATTTGCTATTATTTGTTTTGTTAAAAAAATCTAATTTTAAGTTTTTTAGGTAACTATTGCAAAGACCTTTGTATTCCAACCAATATTAATATTAAAATAAGAAATAACGACGACTTAACAGATGTTTGACATTGTATTGTAGAACGGGCCGATGTCCGCAAGTCCACGTCCAAGCGCGTATTTGGCAATAATTTTGATATAAATAAAAAACATACAATATCAGTCTCATTTTACTTTATTTTCCTTAATGTACCAAGAAATTAGATCCTGCATCTTCTTGAGCAGTTTGTTGGACATGAAAACGTTCTAATTACTTATTAAGATTGTGTCGAATCGTGTAGTCACATCATCAATACTTACAATATTTAAAGTTAAAGACACTATTAATCGATATAACATTTATACATCCACTATATGGATACATAAGCAGTTTTACTTCTAAAAACTGTACGAGTATTCATAACCGTGACTACACTAATGTACATGATACTTCAACATGGCAGTGCTAATTTGCTGAAGCCGACTGTTCGTTATACATACACAGTTAATTTACTTACATTACATTACATTACATAAACAAAGTGTAATGATTAATCTACAACACTGTACTACCATCGCTATATTAAATTGTATTGAAACAAAATTAATTGAGTTTAACGATGTATTGTTGGTATATCATATCATTAAAGGTAATAATATCCTATTATAATACAAATCATCTTACTACAACACTAATCGACAAAAATAATTATGTTGTCCATAAATTCCTGCGGACAAAAGATTTTAAAATAGAATTTGTGTTTTGTAAATTAGCATTCTACTTTACTTAACGTTATTTTCGAAGCGGCTTTTAGTAAACTATATTAAATTCCCAGTTTGAAAACACCAAACTGTTACATAATACGGTACTTATACATTTACTGACCTCATTTTGGTAAATGCCTACCCTAACAATTTCAATATGTACAAAAATGATGAGACGACTGCACACCTGCCCACTGTGTTATATCGTTTAACAAACAAATATTTACATACATTGGCCACGGTATATAAAGTGTAAACACTTAATGATTCAAAAATTGAACATTTATATTAATGTTATATATTCATTTTAATATTATACTCATTATAATTTCAAATAATCGCTGTATCGTTTTACGTGTAAAATATATGTACAAACACATAATATATTCCTAACAAAAACGCGAGAAAAGCCACAAAATACAACTAAGTAGCACCACAGGTGTAAAAGGTGTTTGCTGGGTTAGTGAAAGTGTTTCCATAAATATAACTCGCGAACATAACACACACTAACAAGCCGAGGGTTCATTTAAATTATAATACACCAGTTCTATATCGGTAATTGCACTGAATTGAACACGAATTAACTATATAAGCAAATATTCACTATGTTATAAACTTTAAATTACAACAACTGTTACTCAATGTGAAACATAAAAATGTACATTAACTTAGTACGACGTTAACATTATTCATAAATATAAACGTAAACTACACTAACTAATGAACTAAGTGTCTGGGTTGTAACATAACGACCGTTCAACATTCATACTGTACAGTAACTTGAGACTTGGGCAGACCATCGATTTCAAGTCTATCATTATATTCGAATAGGATAGCGTACCGATACTAATTATGTTGTACTGTTTATAAATAAACAAGAGCTGTTACCTTTAATGAACAATGATAAATATTATCTTCTCGATTATAATTTGTTAAAAACTAACATTTTTTTAACCGTTGAAGACAAATATAAACGTCGATTTATTGACGATAAAATATCGATCGTCTGCCGAAGTCGCGTATCATCTATGACGTAAAATCTGTACATTGAATTACTTTCCTAACACGTTGATCGTAGAATTTAAAAAGTTTTCTCCACACACATCAGCAGTGTTACATTTTTACCCTTTTATAATTTTGATATGATAAGAAATTAAGTGTGTATGAAATAAGGATACGTTGGAAAGCTTGAAATACATCAACGGTGTGGGTGTCAGACTGTAGAACGCGAAAGGTCAGTAGTTTGACGCCCACCCGTTGCAATATGGACGAGATCCCACTTCTAGTATAATCATTTTAACTTAGTCAGAAGGGCAAACAGAATTACTACCACGCAACACAAATTAATATAAATCAATATAAATCCATAAAATTATGTAAAAAAAAAAAAAAATCGAGAAAAAAATTAGAAGGGAGAGAGACAAAGTAATTATAAACTAAGTACGTGTTTAAATAAGTCAAACTTAATACTAGATAGGCGGAACTTTCGACATTTGTCCTAAGTGCACCATAACATTATCCGAATTTATAATGAAACGCGATAATGTTTCTGGCCAATTACGAGTAATGTAAAAAAAATGGGTGACGGCTATAGGGTGACAGATATACCGAGGCTGCACTAGGCGTAGCTTAACGCAGCTACGGTGTGTGAGAAAGAGCGAGAAGATATACATCCAACAATTACAGGCTTATTCTTAACAGTTAAGTATATAACAGGAAACAGTGAAACATTGAAGATAGGACCTAATTTGTTTAGGGCTCTATGTTAAGTCTGCTGCAGAAAACCATGAATATAAATATGGAGCACATCGCGTGATATCTAGTAAAACAAGGTAAACGAGAGTGTGCAACTATATTTAACGAGGGAAAAGCAGTATTTGCCTTAATACAAATATTAATAGGGATATTATTCCTAAAACTCTGACAATAGGAGGACGCTAGAATCTAGTTGTACGCGGCTTTAGCCTTAACGGGAAATACATCTGCCGCTTTGTCATAAGCGAGTAGTCGCAGAAGGCCAGAGGTAGCCATAGCGCCACTAGGACGCGGCCCGTGTCGGTCAGCCGTGGACAGGAATAGGTTTGACTGCTTACTAAAATGTTTATTTGATTTTCTGCACAAACTAACGCATAAAGCTCTGGTGCGGGATGCGAGTCATTCGTTAACACCGATTATGTGAACCTACTTTTATGGAGACGTTCAGACTGGCGCGAATAATCGCGTGATATCGTGATTATTAAAACAAATGACGTAGGAAATACAGTCCCGCGGCCCTCGCGGTATCACCCCAATGTGGCCACAGCTTAATCCTCAACCAATGTAATCCTAAACAGAATTTAGTAAATATAGAACGATATGCGGGCACGCATACCATTGTATCTGAGTGAATTAAACGTGTATTTCTAATTCTA
This sequence comes from Noctua janthe, assembly GCA_910589295.1. Classification (NCBI taxonomy): domain Eukaryota; kingdom Metazoa; phylum Arthropoda; class Insecta; order Lepidoptera; family Noctuidae; genus Noctua; species Noctua janthe. The sequence continues at coordinate 15,346,457 of OU342552.1, forward strand.
CAAAGATATTTACGGGAGAGGGTTTCGTAACCCGTAAGCTTATAGAATTAACAAGTTAACACCAACTACTACAATTATTCTACACTGATAATAACTGTCCATACGTGCTTGAGTAATATGTTCGTGTAAACGCACGCATTCTTCGACTCAACAATTTACAAGTTGTTTGCGAAGAACGCGTTCAGTAATTCTGCAACAGGAAAAGTTATGGTTAGTAACAACATATTTGGAAACCTTGACCATACAGTGCTACAAAGATCTTTTGGCCGTAGCTTGTGAACATTGGTAATTGTGTTTCATGAAATTGTAGTGATATACAAAACGGCGGCGTTAGTTCCATTTCCTATTTTTTTGCTATTCCAATCAGAAATGACGTAATAAAATAAAAGTGTCAAAGAGAGCCACATCAATTGGTAAGTTCAGGAATATTATCTGACAAACTCAAGATTACGTAAAAAGCTTATTTGTAACGTTATGTTATATGTTTGTACAAGGTAACCTCAAGATATACTGATCCAATTAAAAACAATATCTCACTGATATAAAGCTTCACTATTACTGACTATCATAGGATATTTTGCGTCTACGAATTGTTGATGGTTACCTCAGTCATGATCATGGGACGACTGCTCGCTCTCAGGTCGCAGAGAATCAATACATGCTACGATCTTGAGCGCCGGCCCCAGCTTCATTGAGAGTGCCATCACGAGGTGCTCCGGTTTGATCAGCAGCAGGGCTTCACCATCGACCTCCTGCATTAGGAACTCGTCGGCATAGCTCGCGCACCCCGGTATGTTGCGGATGAACTCGCATACTTCGGATACCTGTGGAAAAATACGTGTTTTTAGCTTGTTTCTGAGGAAGTAAGGATCGGTAGTTTCTGCCTCCCCACGGGAGCAGGCCACGGCTTTTGGAAGCTGGAAGTCTAATAACCTGTCTTACCAAGGGGTATCTTATTAAGTAGTAACTACCAAATGCATATGGAATCAGATCAAGAACAAAACCATTACTTTATTGACATTATCGTATAAAGAGACCAACGAAAGAATAATTACATAACATAAATCAATCAAAATCAAAATCAAAGCATTTATTTCAAGTAGGCCAGTTACAGGCACTTTTGAATTGTCGAAACAAAGGCAACAGTAAAATAAAGCTACAGTCCCAGTCACAAGGTACAAAAACTGTGAAAGTACTGTAGTTGCCCATTCCCTAACGTAGATCTCTATGGAGAAGAACGGGCAAGAAACTCCATGGACACTCTTTCAAAAAGATTGGTATGTGGTTTCGCTTGTTTGGTTTAAACTAACTTTCAACCAGTAAAAGGGTTTTAAATATTTTTATACGCAAACCCTGCGTAGGGAACTACTGCTGTTTTGATATGGAAAAAAAATTCGAGTGCGAGCAGGGTTTGTCACCGTAAGACGTTATTAATGGAACGAAGATTTCGAGAGCTGTGAGCAGGGTGCGATGGTCTAATTGGTTAAGGCGTCCGGTGTACTGAATCGGAAAGTCTCAGGTTCAAACCCTGCTTGCACTCGATTTTTTCTTTCCATATCAAAACAGCAGTAAATGGGTTGTGGAAATTTGCAATTGCTTTTTGTAAAGTATTGGTTCAGCTGCATTGGGATAAACTGAAAGCTGCTTCCAACATAGTTAACGTGATGATGGTACTCACGCTCCACTTTGTAGCGTTGGGTATCTTAGGAGTCGATGCAGCGTCGGCGCTGGCCGTGCTAGCGGCCTCGGCAGTGCTTGTCGCGGCCGCTTCGGCCTTCGCGATGTTGTTTGATTGCGTAGAGCTGTGAGAACCGCTGTCAGCGGACGAGGAGATGCGTGCCACGCTTGGACTGTGGTCCACCATCTGCCTCTTACCTATTTTAGAAAATGGGTGGTTAGGTTAGTTCAGTATAGTGGTGTATTCACACCGAAGTAATTTTTTGTTAAATAACATTTTGCAACACTGAATAACTTTTGCGGCTTGTGTTCTACACTGTCGCCCACAAATACTTGCAAACGTTGTTGTTGCAAAGGCTGCACCCAACTGATGTCTGCGTAATGAGAATGACATAACCTTAGTTGGTATTCTGAAACAAGTTATCGGATCAGGTGTTACGCGTTCACCAGCTGTCAATCGATTTTCCATATTAATGATGTCAATAGCAGCGGATATATTCAGTTAACATGTTATGATCGCGTTTAGCTTCAGTGGTGAAATTCCACATAAGACTGTTACCGACTTACATAACATGTATGGTTAGAGTTACAATACTTACGCGGTGGTCCAGAGTCATCAGAGGAGGGTAGTTTGTTCTCCTTGTTTTCCTGTTCTTTGTCCACCCAGTCGCGGAGAGGACGGTTCACCTGCACCAAATTACTCTACATATCAATTACCTATAGCGTTCAATGACGGATACAACCAAATGCCAACATTAAGTCCAGTCGCGGGCTAAAAATGTGGGGTAAATTTGACTAGCGTTCGTCGCAGGCGAGGTCATTAAACGTAGGAAAATCATGACACTACACTTAGTATAGAAGTCTCTCTCTCTCGCACGTTTTATGCCTCTGTATTCCTCTAGTCCTGACAAGCCTTCAAAGACCGCATTTCTACAGAGAGTGAGGAGTCGCATTCGAAATCTAACGAACATTTTTAGTCCGGGATTGTACATTCAGAGAGTGTCAGTGTTGGGAGCAGTTAAAGATATTACATTTCTGGACAGATTTATCCCATTTTATAAATCTATTTATCGATGTTTGATGGATCTGAGGGATCGAAATGTTATGGTTGAAATGTGATATGTTCAAAAAAGGTAAGAAAGACGGTCCGCTCAAAACATGACGTTAGTTTTGGAAAATGCAAATGTGCCCACTCTTCGCTCCAAACAGCTACCGTCTCGTTAAGTTGCTCACGACATCAACTAACAAAATACCAGTACCTTATAATAAAAGTCCTGATGCCGTAGAATGTAACAAATAATACGACAATTTTAGTTATGCGCGTTTCTTATGCAACCACGCCAGAATATCGTATCTTACGTACCCTTATACATGTTACAGGGAGGGACTAATAAACTTCTAGCTCTGGGCTGCCTCAATTTAGATAGTCATCGACATAGATACCAGAGAATAGAGAGATAAGGTAGAATGCATCTTATTACGGGTCATCTAAGGTCAATTTACTGTGATAGGCTCGCGTTGATAAATCAAGGAACATGAGACTTACAGCAAATGGTTCGGCGGCTTCCTGAATGACGTATCCTTCGATGACATGTGTCAGTATGTTCGGCTTCACCATCGCTTTCGGGAGCCCCTTGTCTGCAAAATAGTTAATCATAGCACCTTTGTAGTTTGAATATGGCGATAAAATAAAGCAACAAAAATTCAAGCTTTAATATTCATGTCTCGATTGGGTCACTGTTGATCAATCGTAACCGTCACCGTATGACGAATGACGTTTTAAACAATATATATTTTTCACAGTAATGTAAACCAGTCGGCTGAAACCTGAAGGTGTATTATACTATTTATGCAACAAACAGTGGCCGTATTGACATTTTTTATTAGCCACAGAATATCATATTATTAGTAGTTCCTAATATCATAGACTGCAAATAACTTGAGCATGTGCGAAAAACGAAACGCACTGTCATTTGAGAAAGGCATGATGCATTCGGGCACTGCCGCAGTTGGCGCCATTGTTTTCAAGTTGTTTGTCAGCTTTTATAAATGTATTGCAGATGTAACAGTTATGGAATTGGTTTTGGCATGAACCGTTATTAAGTTAAACGCGTCATCTCTACTAAAAATGTTGGTATGATGTTTTCAAAATGGTCCCAAAAAAGCCTACCCACTTAAAAACTAGTGGTTGCTGGTCAAACGTAGATTGGACTGTTTTTTGCAACCAAAAGAATTTTTGACTACAGCCTGGACACAGAAGCTTGCTATGAAACGAAAAGCGACCCAATCGAGCCAGAACTGGCGTAGTTCATAAAGATGTTCATACAATACTGACCGTGGGCCGCCTGACTCATGTGGCGGGGAGTGCACTGCGTGCTCTTGAACAGCGCTGTCGACCCCCCGGAAGATACCGGCGCGGTGATGGCGGCGGTCATCGTGGACGACGACGATGTTGATGAAGCTACTGTAGTCACCACCTGGAGTTGAGTTTGACGTTATAGGATGCCAAAACACTTTTGGAAACTAAATTGCGAACGCATTATACGTCTTAGATTGACGTTATGGTTTCAATCAAATCTAACTTTCTCAAGTCATACCGTCGATAAATGGTCAGCAGCCAATTGGTGACCGATATCTACGAGCATGTTCAACATTCTCACCTGTGGTGCAACAGGGGTAGTCTGCTGCGCGCTGCTGAGCACTGGGGCGGTGCTAGTAGCCACCGACGCGGCCGTGGTAGTGGGCGGGGTCTCTGTCGATGTGCCTTGGCTCTCCGTCTTCGATGGACTCGGCTTGGATGTCTCCATGGGTATCACTGCTGCTGTCGTAAGGAAATGTATATGATGCTTAGTTCTTGATCAACACGTTATCAGGCGTGTAAGTCCCGAAGGGTTAAGCATAGGTGTTTCTAATAGTACACCCACATTTCGCCGGTTATGTTTAAGTCCCATGTAATAAGGGGCGAACCTATTGCCATTAACCGGGCCCCAATCCAGACTTCGTGGTTGCCACTGAGTTTAAAACCCAATAACACTTTGCCCGACCTGGGAAACAAACCCAGGACCTCACATTTAGCAGTCGGTCATGGGACCGCTAGTATTGTGAGTTTTATTTTATAACGAGAGGAGGGCTCGATGGGATTATTCCATCGCCATAAATTACGAAATCCATACAAGTCAATTCCCTGGCTATTTAACACCCTTTCAAAAATTCCATGTGCTCACCTTCCGTATACAAAATGTTAAAAAAAATAGTCCGGTCCGTGAGGGTATTATTAGGTATCGAGGTTAGATTTTATTTATGTAATCCTTTTTGGAGAACAATAAAAAAAATATCCCGATATAAATTTAATAAAATGTATTAAAATGTGGAAACCTCTATGGCAACACATGGGCGCGAGCGGCGGTAGTGACGCCATAAAAAAAACAATTGACGATTGCACATCCTTATGCTGAAGATGGTGTTGGCACGTTTTAAAAGTTTTCTGAATTTAGGAAAACGGTAGTTTGGGACAAAAATCATGCTTTTTAAAATTCATTAATATTTTTATTTTCATGAATATTTTGTTTCTTATTCTATTTGGCAATGTCATTGGTATACCGGACAGGTTTTTTTAAACATAAATTATAAAGGAAATTATTGTGCAAAATTGCTAGAGCAAACCATTGAGGTGGTGCGGTGTTTCAGTGAATCTAAGATTTTATTTTATTTTTCTTTCCTGTTGATAATCACGACAGCTAACGCAGTTGCCAGTTTGTTATAAATTCTTTGTGATTTTCTTTTTTTGTGTTGATTGAACTCAAATTATATGAGATGTTATGTAACCACCTGCACAGCTCTATTATTGATCATCGTTACAGAGACCAGGTCTTGTGAATAGATTCCTTACCAATGGTGGAGGTACTGGTGGAGACGGCGGCATCGGCTGTTGACGCGGTGGTGACCGACACGGCTATCGTGGTGGACGTAGCGTCAGAGGTTTCCGGCACGATCTGCGTCGACGGCTGGATTTGGATCACCGGGGCCTAGAAATAAAATAATGTTTATTTCGGACAAGCAACAGGCATAGAACGTTAGGTAAAGAGAAACTTATAATCTTTGTTATACCATTAGAACACAAGCTTGTTGTTTGAGCTACACCTACGTACTACAGCCCTAGATATAGGGGAGTCGCACCACCCTGCTATCGTCTAAATAAGGGCTCGTATTAGAGTTTCAGAGCATTGTGGGAGCCTCGTGTTTTGTTTCAATAAAATATATAATGAACCCAATTCGTTTTCTTTTCATTTTTAATGAAAGCTAAATAAGCTTTTCATAGAAAATGAAAATCACGAAAAACAAAGTGCAACTAGACAGCGGTCGGTTGCAATTAGAAATGTTGACTCTAACAAGTGTTTATAACTCATTAGTGATAAATACCAACTATCTGACATCAATCGAAAGCATTGTAGTTGCATCATACAGTAGCATATTTCTCAACATACCGGTGTAGACGAGATCTGCTGAGCTTTATCCTCCTCGGCCTTGACATGCGTGACGAGGGTTGTAGGAGTCGGCAGCGGCAGCACAGAGGCCTGCACTGGCGCCGCGATGAGTCCCACCGTGCCCTGCGCGGCTTGCAGCGTCAACTGCGGAACACTCAGGTTGCTTGATACCTATACCAGTCGATGTTTTAAACCACGCGTCACAATCGTATTTCGCAGTTTAAGTTGTAAAACCACATTTTATGACGGTTTTGACATTTTTGATGCAGTTTGTAATCGAACAATGAGAATCGAAAAACGCGTTGTTTCAGCCAATCGGGAACAAGCAACGTCTCTATCTAATATAAAGTGTACACAAATTATAAAATGGTATTTATATAAAATTATGCAGTTTTGTCACTCTTCTGTAAATTTGCTATTTTTGACTTCCGTGGTTTTAAAACTTAAACGATGATATCTCTTTTTCTTTCTACTGATACTCGAAAACTTGCAATTTACTGCACTAAAAGCGTTTTGTGACTTCTCCCCGTATCGAGTAAAAGACGTAGACAAATTCTGATACATGCTCGTTTCTCTCGCTCGTAGTCTAAGCTACGGGGAGAATACATACATACCTACCTACTTGAACAAATACATCATGCATTTTATCACAATGCGACGATTGTGGTATAGTAACAGAGCCTGTTGGCAACGGTTATGGTGTACTGGACCCAATGTAATAACAGTCTCAGCAGTATTATTTACTAAATGTTCACCATCCTGCCACTGCTCATATAAATGCGAAAATCTTTCACATCTACTACACAACATGCTTACAGATGCAAATTTCTTCAGAACATAGTAATACGACGTCATATCTCTGAATGATCTCTTACATGCACATTAATATTATGGAACATGAGTAACAAGCAACGATTCGTTGAGGAACAGGTCTATTTTAGGTTCTACAACTATATGTCATTCAATAAAATAAATAGTAAAGGCGCTCCCCTCAGCGGGAGCATTGGCCTGTGATGTTCAGATTCACATGTTTTTGTACAAAAAATCGAATCTTGGACTTTTACAGTAGAGGCGAATGCTCGCGGTGAAGTAGCACCGGAAGACGAAGAAAAAGGCGGACTGAAAAAATATGTCCAATTTAAAATATCGATATTATATATTGCCAGGATTAAACAAAACACCATTTGTATTATTTTACTAAGAAGCTTCAGTTATCGTGGAAATTATCTTACAATAACTGATACTCCTAACATGAACTGAAAATATAACATCGATCAATTAAAGTTGGGCATGCTACTGTTGAAGCCAATTCAGATGATTTCACCTTCAAGTGTTGCCATAATAACACAACGATGGCAGCACTATCACAATCAGAGCGGACACTAAGAAACAATCAAGCCCGAAAAGGTATGCGCATCGGTAATATTTGTGTTTTTAAAATTGGAACACGAAGCGTTCGTATTTCCAAAGATACCCGATGACGCCTCAACTTTTCCTAGCAGATCTATACATTCGATAGTGTTGCCATCAAATCTATCTACCCTATTTTAATGAATGTACGATAATATAAAGAGATAATTCAATAAAAAAAATCGATGATTTGAATGAATGGAGTAACGTTTGCGAGGTTCGTGAGGCTACCTCGTGGTGCAACAATGGAGAGACTTGCACGAGGGGCGAGCTCAGCAAGGCCGTCCCGTCAAGCGCGAGCCCCGGCTGCCAACGTTTTTACCACTCAAATATATAATATACATAAACATAGGTCTATAAATAACCTAGTGACCTAAAATATTTGGTTCATATTATTATCATATATAACGACAGGATATACTATAGAAGACTTTATGGGAAACATCAGAATAGAAACATAGATCAAAGAACTTTGGTAATCATAACACAGTCCAGAGTCTGACACCCAGTCTTACCAAGGTGTGTTATCGAAAAACTGGGTTATGGGGGTCAAAAAGGCTGACTCTCCATGTAAAATACTGGTATTCGGCTGCATCCGGTAAGACTGTAAGCCGACCACAACATAACTAGGAAAAGGCTTGACAGATAAATAAGAGCTTTGCGGATTGCAGACCGAAAACTAAGCTAATTTCGTTCAGCTTAGCTCGCCTAGCTGACACAGTTTTTCATACTTGTGTGCAGATTGCAAACTAAGTTATGTGAGCTAACAATAATATGCGAAGGTAAGTTAGTTCTGTATGCTGCTGCAAAGCTACTCGGGGTAAACTAAACCCTTCCTGCCTACCCTGGCATCCGCCCGCCAGTGCTGTCCAGCGTCTTGTGTCGTATATAACTGAAAATGTTCGTCATCTAACTCGTGTAAAATAAACTCAGTCAGTCTTCAGTCAGATAAACTCTCCACTTGTTTGCCGAGATTGAATGTGTTGCCATATCCAAGGTCTGGAACTTATTTTCTTTAGATAATGATAAGTTAGTATTAACTTTCTTTTCTGTGTAGCGTATTAAGTATCTCAATTTTTTGCATCGTTTACATTCATGGCGAGCGATAGGTCCGTTAAATTGAACTTCACATCACTGACTGTTTGCTTTCTTGGTGTGCACGGGACATATTTCTAGTTTAATTTAGATTAGATTAGCTGACTTAGTTTTTTCGGTTTGCAACCCACGTAAAGCTTTGGCGATCAGCTAAGATGCATCTTCAAGACAGCTGAAATCCTATCATCGTTTTCTATGGAGTGCTTATGCTATAAGTTAGTTTCACTCATTATTAGGTACTATCTAATTTCACTTTTAGTTTTAGTTCTAACCTATATCAAACCTACATCCTGTTCAGTTTCAAACCACACCCTTTCAGCTATCAACCATGTTAGTCAAACCAACGCATGCTTAGCGGGGTTTTAACGACCAAGGCCAGACAAATATTTCATGGGATATGTTTTATCTAGAAGAACTATGACAAAGAAAGATTCACTACTCTAGGTGAAACATTAACATTTGAGATTACTACAAAGAAAACTATTAAAGTAATCCTTATTAGAAATCGTACTTGTAACGAATTTTAGTGTGGTTAGGCTTGAGGGGTAATTACTTAACGCACTTACAATGGTACTAAAATGACGAGTAAGTTGAAATTCTATTTTATCCTTATCTCTTATTTAGCCTTGTCGCAAAAACACCGCTAATAAAGGTACGATTAAACCTATACGGACAAATTCTGGACTCCGGACACCGGATTCTGACAGACACGTATCTGTGTCTGGTGTGCGCAGCCGGTCCGTACCGGTTTCACCGAACCTTGTAGAGTGTAATGGCGCTCGTATAGACGAGTGGGGACTCACCGTCTGCATGGACGCAGAGTGGTTCATAGCAGCTTGTTGTTGAACGGCCATGCTTACGGATGTCTGGACTAAGCCGCTGCCTACCAGCGTCTGTAAGTGCCACACATAAAAATCGTTATTTGTTTCTTGATACATGTACACAGGGTGAATTTTTCAAGTGGGCGAGGATGGGATTCGAATCTATAAGGAATAGCGGAAAATACTCAAAGGAGTCTCGAGCCCGATTTTGACGAAAACTGAAAATGCATCATTAGATTTTTGAAAAATCAATATTCCTAGCCAGGAATCGGACCCACCGATTTCGGGAATAAAATTATACACTGTATTATTACACACTGTATTAATCATAACAGTAGAATTTATAAGAAGTAGCTATTTAAGTAAGGTGGTTCATTGTTATGTAAAAGAGCGCCTCTCGCCATCAAACGTAAAAGTTTGGCGAGTTTAGAATTAAGCAACACCTCTGTACTATAGTCTCATTAAATAAAATAAATAAATAAATAAATTACACCATTAGATAGTGTCGCTAATAAGGATCAAATTCTGTCACTTGAAAAATGCACCCTCTGTATTATTATTATTATAATACACAAGTTACACTTGTAGCGAAATTAACTAGTTAGTTTTTGCGAGCAGATTAGGATGCTGTTCGCTTTTTCCCATCCCGTCTGCTTTATGTGTTTTTTAATATCTATTATAATGCACAAACACTTACGACCAATGTTTAGGTCAATCAGTACAACAGAAAAGTTGAAGAGTTTTATTTAAAAAGCCTTGTACGCCCCCTATTACATGAGACTTAGAACTTACTTGACTTAGAACTGGCAAAATGTGGGTGTATTACTAGGTACAACTCTGCCTAACCCTTCGGGGATAACGGGCGTGATGTTATGTATTGTTGTTACCTGTGGTTGCTGCAAAGTCTGCACACTTTGCGGCTGCGAAGTACTGAGCTGGCTCACCAGCGTGCCAGGCTGCCCCATGCTGCTCAACTGCGAAACAGATACACACCAAGTTAGCATACAACCCAATGACTTAAACATTTAATGAAAAGCCAAAGTACAAGGACAGAATTTCATGACGTTCAAGAGAATTTTGCTCTATAATATCCAATTATCGACTTATCGAGCCCGTAACATAAGGGTTTTGTTTTACTTAAAAACGTCACAAAATGACAGTAAAAGCTTCACAACGTTAATAATTAGCAATAGTTATTACCGTCATAATACTCACGGGATGTATTTGCTGCACCATAGAAATGGTTTGCGGCATACCTGCCATGGGGAGGGTCTGAGCGACCGATCCTACGGGCATAGTACCTTGTTGCATGCCCAGCGACATACCTGTGTATAAAAAAACTTACTTTAATCTCCCCACTTCTAATGTAAGCTCGCAGAACGAAAAGGCTCAGCAAAATTGGTTAAAGTGCTACATGGTGTTAGATGTAGTCGGAATCGGAACGAACGCCGCCATCTTGTTTTAGGGTTTTGTGCGTCACAATAAATAGACTGTTAACTAAACAATCGAAAGTGAAAAGTGCTTAATTTACAGGACAGGCGATTTGAAGTTTATTTTATGGATAACTTTATCATCCATTAAATATACTACTTGTGGAAAAGTTTGTCATCCATAAAATAAACTTCACATCGCTATCCTGTAAAGTAAGCAGTTATCACATTCAATAGTTTATCTAGGGAGAGTTGAAATATGGGAGAGCATGTTTGTTTAACAATAATTTTAAGTTTATTCTCGGGATAAATCGTGTGTGGAAATGTGCGAGTCCTACTCAAACTTGGCCAGTTTTAAATAGAATTTCCCAAAGGTATATGAACAGAGCCCTCTGTCTTAACAAACTCATTAAGCGCCAAACGAACTATGGAGCACTTAACGCGATCACTTCATTTCCCGCAGAGATATGTCATTTTTTGAACTGACTTCCAAAAGGAGGAGGTTCTGTTTGACTGTATGTATTTTTTTATGTGTATTCACCGATTTCTCCACCAATTGTGGACCGATTTAGATGATTCTTTTTTGTTTCGCGGTCCTCCTGTTTTTAGAATTGTCTTCCCCGGGAAAAACATTTAGGTGCGACTTCAAAATAGCCTGAAGTTGCATAACCTTTTCATTCATAGTGTGTTAGTATTGATAGCGTGGCGAATTCTGAAGCACGTTGTGAATATTTGTACTCGATATTAGTGGTGGGTCCGATTTAAATATTTTTGAGGCCAGCTAGTCGATCTAAACGTTTGTATCAGCAGCATGTCTTCTTCCATACTTCTCCATTACTCATCATCTCATCAGACACCTCTTCTCGTGCCATATCATTTTCCACAGTCCATCCATCGTTTCTTTGGTCTTCCTCTACTCCTATACCCATCCTCAGTCATATCAAAGTTAAATTGTGAGCTCAAAAAGTTAAGTTATGATTTGCTTTGGTGGTGTAATTATGGGCCTTAATGTGCTCTGTTTAGGGCCTTCAGTAACTATTTGTCCTGTCTGTTATTATGTGTAGCATGGTGTGGGTGACATTAGATGAAGTAACATTTAAACTAACGCGCTTTTATTTATGTAGGTATTAGGAGTTTCCTGTTAATGTACCGTTTAAACATTTACAAATACCTAATAGGTGTAAAAAAGACGCTTAAGGATGCTGAAGGGAACTTGTTGTCCCCTTAATGGCGATTTGTTTTTTGGACACCTTTACACCTTCTGGGAACCTTCCAGTTACGGAGATATTGGAGGTGGCCAACTTACCCCACTTTTTTTTTTTAAATTAGCCTTGTACTAGCCATCAATCAGAACAATATTTTGGGTGCGTTACATTGATTTCTACCGTAAACCGTGATTTTTCACCCCAAATAAAAAGTCCTTACCCAGCCATGTTTGCGTAGTGTCACTTAGTTTGATGTACAGAATGCTTGGTTGGCGGCTTCGTGAAGGGTCTGTTTACACCTTGCATTATACATACACGAACACTGACACCCGGAGCAAACTGTCCGTGCGGGAATCGAACCCGCGACCCGTATTGGTAAACTAGCGCCAAAATAGTAGCTCAGTTCTGGGCTGACTCAATTTAGATTGCCATCGACACGCTAAGAAGAAGATGGTAAACTAGGACATACACATAATAATTAATGAACTTACGTGAATTATGGATACGATGAAAAGTAGGTTCAACGACCTACTTGTAGAAAATTGTTGTGAGTTTACCTTGTTGCTGATAATGCACCATTTGCTGAGTTTGTTGCTGTTGATGAAGCAACTGCTGTTGTTGTTGTTGCTGCTGTTGCTGTAACATAATGACATAATATCAACATAGGTTCAAACATTAGATCGCTTACGCTATCGATAACGATTGCTTTAAATAACAACTTAACAACAAAAAAGAAATATAATAACATAGTGACCTGCATAGCTTGTTGCTGCAACAAAACCTGTTGCTGTGTATTCTTAGACTTGTCCTGCAGACTCGTGATCTGAGTCATCTGGCCCGAGTTCATCAGCAGAAGCCTGAAAGAAGCCAGGAATATGTTACTTAATCTACCCACTCGAGCGAAACTAATAGTAAATAAAGTCATTAATACCATTTTTTTTTCCCGGCGCCAACATCTCTGCTGGGCCGGCTCACCGAGGCATTAAAACAGAATTAATACTCAATGGTAATAAAAGAGGTTTAAAGTGAGTATAGAAGCGCATGCTGGGAACTCAACACTGCGTAAGAAAATACTTGTGAGGTCAGGTATTATGGCAGCTAACATTTTACTGCGACTCCAGAGCCAGGGACCGCGGCTTGGTGTTCTCATGTCGGGCCAGACAGCCAGTTGCGCGCGGCTCAATCGTCATTACGTCAATCATAGATCAAGGATATTTGTCAGAACCGTCACACATAGACCTTCGGTCAGAAGCATGTCGATAGAGGACCATTGGTCATGAGACCATTGGTCGAAAGAAGAAGTTGCACAAAAGCGGGGAACGCACGTGGGGGAGCTAACCAACAATCATTGGGCGGATTACTTACTGTTGTTTTGGCTGTTGTATCTGATGCTGCATCTTATTAGTCTGATTCGCCGCATCTTGCTTAGCAGCCGGCGCCGGCGAGCGCAAGGCTGGTTTCCCGCGTTGCTTTGCCTGAGACGAGTACAGAGTTACGATACGATATTCTTTTAGCGGATAATGGAATTCAAAAACTGAAGTTAGAAATAATTAAGAATTTTGGATTTCAGTGTCACACGCGTACCATGCCGCTTTTTAAGATGGTTTCTTTGGTAGATATTTATCAAAGGCACTTTTTTATCCTTTGAAGACTTCCAGTAAGAGCTAGTTTGTCTAAGCTCCGGTGTATTCTAGAAATACGAACCATCCAATTTAATTTGAATGAGTGTAAACATTTGCGTACTTGACAAGGATTTTGCCTTTTTCTGGGTTTTCTACATGGCCAGGGTTCTATTTGGTGCTGACCTTTTCTTAAGAAGCAGTAGGTATGACTGATAATATAAGTAAGTCAGAAGTAAACAAAGTCAACCGACCTGATTCTGGGCTTGGTTAGCGCTGGTCTGCGTAGAGACGGAGGACGCTGGGCCTGGTCGGATGCTGCTGGATGGCAGAATGTTCGAGAGCGGGCGCGGCGCTTTAGCGAGGCCATCGGACGAAGCACGAGGCTTAGATGTCGTCGACGTAGCACAGGCCACACTCACACCTGAAAGTGATAACCAAATTGTAAATATTACATACGGTGCAAAGTTTTAACGGGCAGTACTAACAATTATGCTATTCAAAACAAGTGTGAAACAAATGAAGTACGAAAAAAAACAAATAGTTTATAATCGCTTTGCAATGCAAAAGCAACATTCGCAATTAGAAACAAAGGAAGCACAAAATAATATTGTTTACGCCAAACGACGTCAAGTTAACAATCTTATAATACGACTAAGATTAAATACACACACAAAATAAGCCCCAATTGCTTTATCAAGTCCATAGATAGGACAAAGATACTAAAGGATTATACTGACCGGTATGCTGCACGTTCTGCGGCGAGTGCTGTATGAACATCGACGGAGGGGCGTCGGGCTGCGTGCCCCGGATGAAGATAGGGTTGGGGGCTAGCAGCCCCCCCGCGGGCAGAGTCCCCGCTTGCAGCCCCCCGGCCCACACTTGAGGCAGCGCCCCCGAGATCTGCCACGGCGCGAACTGCATCGTCTGACCGCTCTGCGGAACAGACCACTTTGTTAGACAATAAATTTTATATTCATCAGTACATAGAATAATATACATAACAGTTTATATACATGATAGCATATTTAGTAAGGCTGCTAGTTTTGGGGGCCAAAACATTCATGGAATTTATGCAGGTTAGGCAAACAAGATAAAATATCATAACAAGGGACATACTAAGTTCAAAGTGTACTCGCGTGTATATTTATTTTCTTACTATATTGATAGGCTCACGTTTGAATACCATTATAATAGGTTATTTATTGTCGTCCGCAGTAATCATACAGTGTCATGCTTCTAATCATTTTCTGTCGTCACCACACTGTGGGTGACGAACTAATAGAAGCGAATGGTGAACAACGACAAAAGCGACAAAGCTTAGAACGGTATGATGCGTTAAACCATATCCTGAGCTAAACATGGATCCATTAAACCGTGCCCATAATCGAAAGTAGCGCCGCCATCTTCTTTTTTCAATCGATTTTAAAAACAATAGCCAATGATTTATCTATACTAATATTATAAAGAGGTAAAATTTGTTTGTAAGTTTGTATGTAGGGATAATCTTCGGAACTAATGATCCAATTCTAAAAATTCTGCTATAGGCTTTAAATTATTTTTATATCATGCATATTAGCCGAGCTATCACAATTTATGCAGACGCAGTCAGGGGCGTAGTGTCAGTTAAATGTAAAAAAAATACATGCAAATTTCCTTGCCAATGTCACTTCAGAAAGTGTCGTCGATATATCAAACTAAAAAAATAAATCACAAGTTCTTAGTGACTAAACACAAATTCGATCTTACACCGACCACATAAAATTGTTTTTTAAACGCGAGCAACGCACGTTATATCGTATATTTTCCGCACATGTGCAGAAATAATATTCCACAGATAACTATACTTATACAAAGTCCAATGGGTTCAATGACGGCGCTTACGGCATTTTATACAAACTTTCAGTTCCTTTTTTTTTCGAAATGACTGAGGCGATTTTAATGAACCTTCATACGCATAAGCACATAAGCAGGATATATAGTTTAAAAAGTTGAACGAAAACATTTTCAATAAATAGTGTTACAGCTAAATTACACCGATTTTAAATTTTTTTTATTTTTTTAAAGGAAAACATCGTGAGGAAACCGGCATGTCCTAGAACCAAAAATTCGAAGACATGTGACATCTACCAACCCGCACTGGGCCCGCGTGGTGGATTATTGCCCATTCCCTCTCATAGAGAGGAGGCCTGCGTCCCAGCAGTGGGAACATTAATAGGCTGATTATGCTTATGCTTAGATTTTTCATAGAAACATAAATTTCCAATTTTTTTTTTTTAAAAAGACATTTCGAAAAGTTCTCTGTCAACTGTTTTAGAATTATGTGTACTGCTTATGCGTATGAAGTTTCATTAAAATCGTTTCTGTCATTTCGAAAAAAAATACGTAAAAGTTTGTATGAAATTCCGTAAGTCGTAAACGCTCTTAACGATATAGTATACCATCATGAGGTTATAAATAAAGAGGGTGTTAATTTTTATAGTTACCTGTATAAATTTAATATCAACGCCAAATTAAAATTATAGAAAGGCTATTTGTAAAAATATGTATGCAACTAAAATCGTGTAAACATGCATGCGCATAATAAGCGCTCAAAATAAGCAACATAAAATTGAAACAATTACTACAAAATAATGTTTTTCTTTTTTATTTATACGTTCTCGTCGAGATATATATTTTTTTTTCTTGAAACCCGAGAACTGTTCCAAATTATCAATAGTACGGTTGAGCCTTCTATTTACTAAAATATTTTCATAACTTGAAAACGAACTCTGGCACATTTTTCCAGATAAAATTAAAGGAAGTATATGGGGTGGAAGGGACACCGAACCGAAAACGATTACGTATTCAGTACGTCGTTCTGAGACCCCCACATAGAATTTTTTCATAGGTTATTAAAAATAAACAGCTGTTTCCTACAAAACTGCAAAACTTTACGTTCATAATGTATAGAACAGCTGTTTTTTTTTTTTAATAACCGATGATAAAATTTTCGCGTTTTCGCGCCGGTGTCTCTTTCACCCTGCGTGCTCAAAAAATGCACCATTTATGCCGATTTTATCTTAAATATGCATTATATATTAGGTCTATCTTTTCATACACGAAATATTTTAAGAGTAACTTCTATAAGTCGTAAAGTTGACACAGCAACGAAAAAAAAAAATTATCTGAGTGGTTTTTTTTTTTACAAAATTATTATAATTATAAAAAAAAATTGAGGCTTTTTGCATAAAACCTTTACTCCCATATTCTAACAATGACAGTAGGTAAATACGACGTAGTAAACTACCGTAATGGGTGCTTAAAAATAAGGAGCCAATTTTTTTTTTGTGGGTCAAGTAATTTTAAATTATTTATCTTTATAAAAAATATACTCCGATGAAAAAAAATCCCTTGAAATGGCTTTTTTATAGCCGTTAGATGATTCCCTGAAAATATTTCGTGTATGAATAGTTAGACCCTATATATTAAAAAAAAAAAATCAGCCATAATATGAAAACGCAGATTTGCATCATAATCCGGTCTATAGAATGTACATTAATTTATTTTAACATAGAGAACCGCGTGTATGTTAAAGATTAATCTTTGCCCCACACTAGGAATTTCTCCTGTATTGTGGGTGCGTTTACAAACATTTAAGCTCACATACACAAACAGCCAGACCCGGAACAACTACCTACAAACAAACACATACAAAACATACAAACATAACATACAACAAAACATACAACTACATACAAATATTTGTTCCGTGCGGGAATCGAACCCGCGACACGAAGCGCAGCAGTCAATCGCTCAGCCACTGCGCCAACCGTGCCGTCAAATAATAAACGTATTAAATCTACTTTAACGTTTTTAATTTAATTTAGTTAATTTTAATTTAAAGTACATAATTATAGCAAGCTTAAATAGGGTTCCTCTTATTTAAAAAACCTGATCGCCGATTTGCAAAATAAACAGGGGACAATACAAACCTAAAAATGTAAGATTCTTGTATGTATGTACTATTGAGTTTCAAATGTCACAAAATGGATTTCTCGGACCATTTTATTTTGACAAAAATGTATATAATCAAATCGCTTAGAGCTGCACCTGCAATGCATCTTTAAATATTCGCTAATGCATCATAAACTATCACAAAACCAGCTAAAATAATTTAAATTTAATTAAGTATTTATCATTAAACACGCTTAAATAATCTAAACTTAATTAAGCATTCGTCAATTTTTCCCCAACATTACCAATTTTAATCTTTGAATTAATCCCACATTCCCACATAATGTAAGGGAAAATTGACGATGTAAGGAACTAAAAACTAAAAATTCATATGCTATACTGAATTGTTCAAAGTCCACAAACGTATCGGAATCACATTTCACAATGACTTGTATATTGAATACTACATCCACAAAAGGCAATAAGGCCTTTAAGGCCCACAAAATAAGGTGCGATGCAAACCCCCACCTCGGGCGGTTAGCCCCTATTAGACAGCACTAAACATTACTGGTGAAAGGTGAATTTAATATAGGTACACCTCAGTCTAACCCTTCGGGCCTGCAGGCGTGATATTATGTTATGTGATTGCGATACATTTACGTCCATTGATCTGAAACAGTTGAAATAGCAGGTAATTTTGTAGTACCTGCAACGGGCTGATGATCTGCGCCTGCGTCGGTTGCTGAGTCCCCAGCACAGGTTGGGAGACCTGCACGCACTGTGCCTGCACAGGCACAGTCTGCGTGCCACCAGTCCCTGCCTTGTTACCGGTCCCCTTGGCGCCACACTGACGGTACGGAAAGTAATTGGTTAATTGACGAAGTGGTTTACGGAAAAAGAGGTTATAGAAGGCCTATACCATGTTTACCATGTATACCATGTTTTACGCAAATAAATGATTTACTTACTTTACTTACTTATAAATCCTTGACCTTATTTAGAACTTTGCCATATTAAACAATGATAATGTCAAAATGGAATCGTCAACGACGTTAATAAAAACATAAGTGATAAAGACTGCTATAGCTAACATGGATTCTTCGGCAGGTAGTCAAGATAGGCACTAACGCAGCCATCTTGTTTTCTCATTACATTCATAAAATCATTTCGCAAATGTTAACCCCCTACCCATCATGCGAGCGACAAAAGATCCTTCACGCACTGTACCAAATTGACAAGTAACGAGTTTTACATAGTCGAAATTAGATCAACGTTGTCGTCAGGAACATGTTTGGTCCTTGATTTTATTTTTTCCACGAAATTGTTGCTGCTAGTATACTCTGACTTCGAATTAATAGGGAGAGAGTAGCATTTTATTTAAAAAGGATGCTTGTTACTTTTCGTAATTATTTGACAGGGTAAACGAAATTTAAAAGATTCCTCGAACTCATGTAGCTTGCAGGTTTTATTGCTTATAAATTCACTTAATCAGTGTACTTTGTTGTCTATAGTATACGAGTATTTTAGGAACCTAGGGTCAGTAAATGCTGTGGAAAACTTTTAACATAAAAGCGAACTCTAAATCGGTTAAATCGATTCAGTGAACCTACTGGAAAACAAACTTTATTAATAAAAACGGATGGATATTTAAATGAATTTTTAATAAAAAAGTTTTAACAATACGTTTCATGAAAACGTCATTTCAGTTTTTAAAACAAAACTCACAAAACCAAACTCACATAAACGAGCTGTCAGCGGAATAGTTGCATCTATCTATAATATACTATAAAAATTAATCCCTGAATTTGTTGCTAAGCGCAAATCTTGAGAGCAGCTGAACCGATTTCACATTTTTTTTTTGTTGTGTTTGTTATTGTCAGAAGGTTCTTAGTTGGGTGGTAGGTAGGTAGTAGGTAGGTAGGTAGTAGGTAGGTAGTAGGTAGGTAGTAGGTAGGTAGTAGGTAGGTAGTAGGTAGGTAGTAGGTAGGTAGTAGGTAGGTAGTAGGTAGGTAGTAGGTAGGTAGTAGGTAGGTAGTAGGTAGGTAGTAGGTAGGTAGTAGGTAGGTAGTAGGTAGGTAGTAGGTAGGTAGTAGGTAGGTAGTAGGTAGGTAGTAGGTAGGTAGTAGGTAGGTAGTAGGTAGGTAGTAGGTAGGTAGTAGGTAGGTAGTAGGTAGGTAGTAGGTAGGTAGTAGGTAGGTAGTAGGTAGGTAGTAGGTAGGTAGTAGGTAGGTAGTAGGTAGGTAGTAGGTAGGTAGTAGGTAGGTAGTAGGTAGGTAGTAGGTAGGTAGTAGGTAGGTAGTAGGTAGGTAGTAGGTAGGTAGTAGGTAGGTAGTAGGTAGGTAGTAGGTAGGTAGTAGGTAGGTAGTAGGTAGGTAGTAGGTAGGTAGTAGGTAGGTAGTAGGTAGGTAGTAGGTAGGTAGTAGGTAGGTAGTAGGTAGGTAGTAGGTAGGTAGTAGGTAGGTAGTAGGTAGGTAGTAGGTAGGTAGTAGGTAGGTAGTAGGTAGGTAGTAGGTAGGTAGTAGGTAGGTAGTAGGTAGGTAGTAGGTAGGTAGTAGGTAGGTAGTAGGTAGGTAGTAGGTAGGTAGTAGGTAGGTAGTAGGTAGGTAGTAGGTAGGTAGTAGGTAGTAGGTAGGTAGTAGGTAGGTAGTAGGTAGGTAGTAGGTAGGTAGTAGGTAGGTAGTAGGTAGGTAGGTAGTAGGTAGGTAGTAGGTAGGTAGGTAGTAGGTAGGTGGTAGGTAGTAGGTAGGTAGTAGGTAGGTAGTAGGTAGGTGGTAGGTAGGTAGTAGGTAGGTAGTAGGTCGGTAGTGGGTAGGTAGTCGGTAGGTAGTAGGTAGGTAGGTAGTAGGTCGGTAGTGGGTAGGTAGTCGGTAGGTAGTAGGTATGTAGTAGGAAAAGGTGCATTGTAACGCATGCCGGGAACAGCTAGTGTTTTAATAAAATCCGTATTCGCTATAAATGCGCTCTGTCCTTCCACGAACTACGAATAAACTTTTTTGATATAAAAAGTAACACGTACTATTTATTAGTACGTGTTACTTTTTTTAATAACGTTTCCAACTAGGTTTCTATTAAGTTAACCAATGACACTGCTTACATGTCACAACATTTTTGACATTGGGAATTTAATTACAATGCTGTAAAAGCATGAGGTAGTTTATACAGCACATCCGATTAAGAACAACTTAAAGGTGTTGTCAACTTTAACCGTAATTTTTTTCTCAAACTTGTTAAGTTATATTAAGAGCCGAATACAACATAATATAATTGAGGCATATAGGATCAAAAGTAACTAACTACGTTCTACGCATGCCGATGGCACTTACCTATTTTGATTTTATTCGCCTCATGTACATGTGAAGATCGTACCTTATGCATGTCGGCTTGCTTCTGCTGCCCGATGCCGGACACGGTGGACTGTGAGTGCGCAGGCAGGATGCTCGGCTGTGAGTTGATCACGCCCAGGGGACTGAACACGAACGTCTGGTTCTGCGTCGTTGGGATAGCCGGGATCGTTGTGTACCCGGGGAACGGCGCTGACGAAACAACAACACAACGCTATATCACACTACCCATTATATCCTCACACTAATTCAACACTTCACGTTACGACTAATGATGCGCATGATTGAGAACCGTGTAAAGCAAAAATGATTTAAAGAGAACTTGAACGATAAACCGTCACACAATATAATACCAACACTAACAAATATGTAACTCAAGTATTATACAGTGCGTGGGAAACTAATAAAAAGCTGCACTTGCAATGTGATCCATTAAAAAAGCCTACGTCTGCATTGAGCATAAAAATTAAAGTAGCTGTAAATTTTGAAAAAAAAAAAGCTAAACAAATTCAAGTGGAATTGCCAATTAAAATATATTGCTCAAACAAACCAAATCAACGAAAAAAAGATCCCTCAGGAAATTAATGTACATTCACATCTTCAATCACGAGACTCATAATAAAACATTTTGAAAATTGTATAAACCTTGTTCCTGATATGTAGTGAGACCTGTAAAATTTACTGAAAAACTAAATAGTGTAGAAGTTCATTTCGGCACGACACATTACGACTGGTCGTGTTCATTATTATACTGGGATTTTATGAGTTTAGGACAGCTAGAAATGTGCGCTAATACATAACGTTACTGGCTAAGTGGCGTGCGGTGAGCTATGATGCGATGTATCAGGACTGTGTACTGTAAGGTTTTATAGCTTATAACCAACCTAAAATTAGGCAGGCTGCTTATAGCTTCGCATTCGGATTCTCAAAAAAAATTGAATAAAGAATAATTTAGGAAAATAATAGTTTTTTGATATGGCACTGATTGTCAATCGATTTTCATTCTTATAAAAGTGTGGAACATATTCTAAAATATAAGCTAAAGTTGCTAGAAGCCTTTCATTTAAAGTCTCTTACAGTACATAGCGGTTTTTTATTTAGCATTTAAGCTGCAATTGTAACAGAGAAAAATAAATATTTTGAAGTAATTACGCCTGAATCTACTGCATAAACCGCTACATAATATTATAATACTGTATGTCAAGAATGTGAGCTGGTGTTGAATTGGTTCACGTTCGCATCAGTGGTAACACTTGGAATACGAAGCCCGCCATTAGTTCTATGACATAAAGGCGCTAGCAATGTTATCTTGTTTCCAATGTATGTAGGCTGTACCGGCTGCACGGTCAACACAGAGCCGGCTTGGTCAGTAGGTAAGTACATTATGAAAGCGGCACGGGGTTAGTTCTGAGTGCACGCTCTTATTTCTAGCCGCGTCAGTTTGCAGCGACCTCGGACATACGTAGCCAAAGGGTTTATTAATAAAGTGACGTCCGTCTATGCCACACAGAAGCATCCAATTTAGTGCTAACATTATATGGAGTCATCGATCGATCGTCTTTAGGTGCATGGTTTATACACTCGGACAAATTGCCGTCGCGGCTCTGAACACCGGATTATGACAGACTAAGGTGTTCTCCAGTGTCCGCAGTACGTAGCCAGAACGCACTTTGTCTGTAGCAGTTTGATCCTTTAAATTTGTGTGAAGGTGTCAGCGTTTCTTTGTGTATTGCGTTAATAATTGAATAGTCTATGGTCCAGTGCGTTTGTATAGCGTACATTAAATCATATTACACGTTATGCATAGAATTGTAGCATTTTTTTTTTATAAATTTGGGGGATTATCAAAACATTTAGTTTTATCAATATTTTTGCTAGCTGGGGTAAATAAAATTTAACGGACTTTAGGACGGTCTAGAAGTATTCTAAACCTATTGGAGTAGGAACTTACCGGCCTGTCCCTGCAGGACTTGTTTGCCCTGCGTGGTTAGCATGTGGGGAGCTAGTTGGTTACCCTGGAACGGCTTCCCAGCGGCGATCACCTAGACGACAGGCTTTAAGTTACATAAAGTACCACAAAAAAGAACGATCTGGACTGCCACTGCAGAGTATCTTCAAGACATCAACATAATATTCTAATTTTAGTACGCTGCGCTCACAACTAGTTGGTATGGTGTCAAACGGAAAACTGTATTAAATGGGTCTATATAAACTCATTCATTTTAATGCTTTTCTTTAGAGGTGACTTTATTAGGTTGCTAGCGCAACGTCATAGAAATAAATCAAATACTTAGATATCTTCTGCAGGGCGTATAATACGCCAAAAACTTAAATAGGAAGTATTAATATATTCTGTGTCTAGTTTTAGAGATAAAAAAGTATGTAGTGTGTGTACATACCTGTATTTGCTGTGAATTTAAACCGGGATGCAGGGCAATATTGCCTGGCATTAGCAAGGGTCCCTGCGCATTGTACAGCTGTTGCAAGTACGTGCTATTCTGCAGAGGTTGCTGGATCACCTGCACGCTCCTGTGGCCCCATTCCGCGCTACACAAAGTATTATACAGGGTGTTAACATTACAAGACTGATGATTATTTGCTGCATTACGCCGCATCCAAACAGTACGACTTCAGGCGAACTCAGGACCGTTGCTTTCATTTCATTTGTCGACCCCGAGCGCGTGTTTGAGGCTAAAAAGGATGCATCCCGGTTCAAATAAGTGACGTGAATGCGATGATCGATTATTCGCGGGACGGATCACTTTCATACGGTCTCGGGATTAACTCCAGGTTTCCTCACGATGTGTTCCTTCTACAAATACTACACTAACTAACTAACTAACGGACAGTCAGACGCTGGTATTATTATTATATTAAGGTAAGATCAAAATTACATAACTTTGAGTTGAAGTTTGAGTGGCACAGTTAATGGATAAAAACTCTCTTCAACTCTATTTTCAATTAAATGAAGTATACCCTTCTATAGCAAATTCAAGTACCTGTTCAGGTTTTTCTCATATAGTGTTACTACGGTAAATTATGCAAATGCTAGGTTTAGATTATTATGTTTTCACGGAATAAATAAAATGTGGAGGTCATCGGGATGAAATGTTTACACACACAATACAGAGAATAAACAAGGAAAAATATTGTGTAAAATGTGTCGAATCGATTTCGCTATATTCATATCCCAGTTCCATATGCTGTCGATTTCTAATTTTATATTCATATTAACCTGTCTGTTTTCCTGATGCGAAGGTTCAGGAAAAATAAGAAAATAAGTATAATACATACATAAATACATTAAATACATGGGTTGTGTATCTATACTGTCATGTTTAGCGAGGGATAATCCCAGATTGAGGTAGAGGTACCTAAATAAATTATGTTTCATTTTGATGTTAACAAGATGGAAAGATATTTCTATTTTGTTACATACAAAGTGATGTTTTGGCTTTGTTAAGTTTTGATTTATTTCACCCCGAACTCCAGTTAAAATCCCTTAGTAAATATTTAGATTTGAAGTTAGCTGTTGCTGCCCTGACATGCATAATAATATCTGTAATAATGGTGCTTACACTTGTGAGTAGTAAATACTACCATCAAATATACAAAGTGTGTAAAAAAACAGCTATTCCAAAAATTTCTACCACGAATTCGGCACTTCATTTTAAGCTGGGGCGCCTAAAATGAAGTACCGAATGAAAATAGGAGTTCTAAGTTGTTTTTCAATGAAAAAAGGAGTTTTTAAAAGTAAAGTAAGTGTTACCTGATCTGCTGAGGATGCTGCGTGTTCGGAGGCAGGCTTTGCAGCGGTGGCATGGTGGAGATGCCCCCCGCCTGCTGTTGGATCCCAGCGCTGGCCTGCTGCTGCTGTACCTACGTCAGGTGGCATTGATTCAATGTCCATTTAACTTGGGTATTGTTCTCATGAGTACTCGCTCAATTTTTTCGAGTATTAGTTTGATATAAGGGTTATAAAGGGAACTGACACGGTATCAGCACCTTTCAGGACGACGAAATCAAAAGGTGACTGTCCAAACTTGAACTTAAAACTCTTTTTCTGTGACATTATCTGACATTCTTAGTTCCAAGAAGAATCACAGTACCTACCATTTTTGGCAAAAAATAAATTGCAATTTTTAAAACTAGCACGATACACAACACTGTGGGCGCTCATCGGTCGGCGAGCACAAGACGAATAGATTCGATCAGACTATAAATGAGCTAGGCAGCTGAATACATTCCGTTTTTATGTCCTAATAACTTATTTTTCGCCTTTTCCTTCTCGTACATATATTGAGAACATTGAAAAACAACGCCAGGCATGCCATTACAACGTACAATTATAAGAACTATCACCAAGACTCACATCAATTTCCTACTTTTATCCTAATAGCCTTTTCTTGCTACGATAATTTTGACAGTTCTTCTCCGATGCACAGTTATTTCATCTATATGTTTGTGAAGATAACAAGTGCGAATCGACTCTAATTCAGTTGATGGTGAATTTGAAGCTGTAAGGGGTATCTAAGCCCCCACAACCTTTGCAAGCTAGAACAAGGTGCGCGGAAAATTATAAGGCTGGCGGCACATTACCTACTACTTTTCGCCCGTGCTACTTATCTCTTAAGCGACCAACCGATATTTGAGTGAGCGGGCGATCGCGCGAGCTGTGTTGTCTCCCGGGAGACCTCATCCACAACGCTGAGTCCTCGGAAAGGGCAGCTGCGACAGCGAGGAGATCGATAGAATACAGTTCTATAAATATAGAAGCGAAGGCTTCTGCAAGCAACTAGGGCAGACATTGAACAACATTTAAATTGTGCTCGTTAGTGGCGTTCTAGAACGGAGCCAATATAAAATCGAGTAAAACGAGTAGTTGGTCACGCGATAGTAGCCAATGTGCGACCAGCTTCGTAAGGGTTAGTGATCTTGCCCAGTAACTATTCCACTCAGCGGCACGGAATGTAGCCCAAACACAAAACATACGATTTTGGTATCGCGTATGAGAAGAGGGTAAGCACAAATAAAAATCATGTTTTAATTTCTGTGACTCTTAACGTTAGTTCGTTGCTAGAACTCACAAAACGCGGGTGAGTTAAAATGGCGATATTAAAATGGTCGTCCATCTAATCTTTATTTTTTATTTATTAATTAATCTGTAGTCATTTATGCTTCCAGAATTGGAACACAATGCTCGAAGACCTGAACTGCTCCATCGCGTAGCTCGACTTCGGTACGTTCGCGAACACGCAAATTGGACTCAAGAGCATTGGACTAAAGTTCTGTGGACTGAATGACTGACTGAGTTCCTGATGTCCGCGAACGTGTGTGGAGAAGGCATGGTGAGAGGTTTCTGCCAATCACTAACAGGCAAACAAGTTTCCATGGTGGATCAGTTATGATTTCGGGAGGGGCGTTCTTTTCAGATGCACGCACAGAGTTGGCAGTATTTCCAGGTCGCCTAAAGGTAGTGCGATACCTACATTGAAGAGAACACGTTTTACCATTGGTTTCTTCGGTAACGATGATTTTATCTATAAACAAGATAATGCCCGACCTAACACAGCACGTTCCGTGAATGATTACCTTTCGGAGGTGAGAATTACTAAATTGGTGCGGCCAGCACGAAGACCAGACATGAATCCCATAGAACATGTTTGGGAGATGCTTAAAAGACGCATCAGATTCAGTCCCAACCCTCCAGGTACTATCAGTAAGTTGAAAACCGCTGTGGTGGCCGTCTGGCAAGAAATACTCCGTGTGGACATTAAAACCATAATCCACAGCATGCCTGATCACATGCAGGCGGTCATCAGGGCCAAAGGTGGAAATACCCGCCATTAATTTTAATTACATAGCCTAATTTTGTAAATTTCATTCTTAGTAGAGCTTAATGTTTTTTTTTGTAAAATTTTAATAAACTAACGTCTTTTTCTTTAAATTAATCATTCGCATTTAAGAATCAAATAAGCAATTTGGTTTTACAAAAAAAAAACCCTGTTTCGCGTTTCATTTCAATAATAAACCACATAACACGCTTGTGCCGCTAAGTGTATATTATAAACAAGTTGCCAAAGGTTGGGTCCTGCATCAATTTCCCTTTTGACAAACCAATTACAAGTGTATTACTGGTCCAACTCAGCTTGACACGTCCGGGTGGTCGCTTGCTAAGAAAAACTTCTTCCACTGGCAAAATATACATTTGAACCGTAGTTCGAAATTTCACTGCGTCTCAAGATATGTTGGTCAAGTTACACGTGTGTTCCCTATAAGAGAGCAAAGTTTACCTGGTGGGACATGCTGCTCGGCATGGAGGACACGACGGTGACGGTCTGGTGGTGCTGCTGCGACGGCTCGTGCTGAGCCATGCTCATCTGCTGCTGCACCACTTGCGTTTGACCGTCTACAATCTGTGTATAAAATTGATGACCGTCAGTTGTTATTCTTCACGATGAAATGCATTTCTCTGGATGCATATTATCATAAACTATAATGAAAATTTGTGAACTTAGTATATACTTTTTGTCCAAAGTACAAGTCATGAAAATACCGTGGCAGTATAAGTAAATACTACCCGACAGCAGTGTTTCTAAATCAATATCAAAGCATTTATTTCAAGTAAGCCCGTTACAGGCACTTTTGATTTGTCGACTCAAAGACAACAATAAAATGAAACTAGAGTCCCAGCCACAAGGCATAAGAACTGGGAAAGTAATGTAGAATAGAAGAACGGGCAACAACTCTAAGAAGAATACTCTTTTAAATCAGAATATTGTTACAAATCTTGGTTACATCATTCATGTTGAGATTGTGCATTATGTGAGAACGATGTAGCAAGACGTGCACGTTAAAAGTGCCAATAGTAAAGACAAATAAAATAATTAATTCAAATAAGCCGTGGCAACTAAGAGATGACCAGTCACAACTGACATACCACAAAGGCACATTTAGTACCGAGAGTTAATTAAACAATTTCATTTCTAAAGCAAACTAGAATTTGTGTCGTCAGCTTTTGGAAAAAGCCGCGTTGGAATTCAATTAATCATTTGGGACGAAATGCGACTGCCGAAAATCATAGTAAGGTATCAATTCTCAAATATTGTCAATTATTGTCATATCCTATTAAACATGGCGTCTTACAGTTTGCAAAGTCTGCTTTCGTTGATATCATGTCACATAAAAACATAATATCACGTCGACGTTAAATATGAAAAGTATGTGTTCTTGTAATGAATTAAGTATTATTATTATTCTCTTATAGTAGGTAGGTTAGAAAATATAATAGGTACTACTTTTCCGGAGTGTACTACTGAACGAAAGATGACATTTTGTTCTATGTACTATGTAAAGATAACAATTTCTAGGTTATGTAAACGTCATCTCTATAACCTTCCATGGCTGTCATAACTCTCACGACAAAAGTAAAATTTTAATGTGTGCATAAAAACCATATGTAAAAAATGCAAGTTTTTCTATTCAGGGGTTAGTTATCCAGCTTTTCTGAAAGGTTATGGCCGGAGTCCCATACAAAAATGAAACATCTCCTTTAAATGATAGACAATTTAAAATATGAGTGAGCCCCAAAGACATTTTAATCTCTTTGGTGAGCCCCATATTCCAGAATACATGTTTTTCGCAATAATGCACATTACTTATTCATTCTCTGGTATCCTAAGGGACTACATTAACTCAGGATCACTACACTTACGTGTATGTATTTGTTATAAAATAAAGTGGTGGAAACTCTACAGGTGGAAAGCTAGAGGCTGATTTTCAAATGTTTAACAAATAAATCATAACACCCCGAAAGCATCTATAAGGCCGTTAAAATAATGCATTTCGTATTTAGAAACCTAAGCGCGAATGCCTTTTTTCTTAAAAAAAACTTATTTGAAAGTCTTGAAGATGTTCTCCCTTATCACATCTCATTTTCTTCTGCGCTACAAAACCGGCCGACCGACCGTTTCGCGCGTCCAAACAATAGTTTAAATTTTTCTGCCTCTGCTTTTTACCAAAATTGGTGGACAGATCTCGATCACACTGACCTCATCCACGATTTTCAGCTGTATTTGCAATGCGAAGTTTTTCTTCAAATATACAACTTTAGAACCCATTGCAATAAAGTATTACGGTAGCGCCTAACGCTCGGCGCGAAAAATGAATCAGTGCGGCGCACTGACAGTACTGAGACACGACCGGATCCGAGCTCACATTGCAGTGCACTACCGAGTGGCCCTACAAGCCTACAATGTCGCTGCATCCGGCAGAGGTAGTAATTTCGGCGTAGCCTCACCGAGTCCGAACATTTTAATTTATTCCGATCTTGCGTCCCGCCCGTTTCGCACGGGTGGAAAAGTGACATGTCAATGGACGTAGTTATGCAAACTAGAACCATCCCACACTTTGAGTGAAATTGAGTTATGTATGTAGATAGACTGTGTATGGTGTATAACATCTCCTCAGAAAAAATCCTGGCCGATATAGCAAGCCACTAAGCTAAAAAAAGGAGCCGTTTAAGGTACCAACCCGAGTTTGAAGTCACTTTTTATAAGCAAAACGGACTCATGTAGCATGGTACTTATCGTACTTTAGAATTTTTATTACGCAAAATAGAACCAAGCCACATGGTTCCCAGAAGAAAATAAAAATATAAATTATATTTATCTTTTTTTTCTCTAAAGAGAACTGAGAAATGAGCTTAAAAATAACCAAGATGCTTAGTTCCATATCGATAATTATGTTTTATGAAGTTATAAAAAAATAAGGGTCTATGAAGCTTGGGCTTGGTATGCGTTTAAAAAATGCGGCGTGAAAAACTTAATAGTTTGGAGTGACTCTTGCGGAGGTCAAAAACGAAATATTAAACTAACGTTTATGCTAAAAGCTTTATTAAACGATCACCCAACACTCGATACAATCAGGCTACGCTTTTTAGAATCCGGTCACAGTTTCCTGCCAACGATACTGATTTTGGCCGATAGCATGTGCTTTAAAATTACAACAAAGATTATATACGCCAGAGGACTATATGCAAATAATGCAGGTATGCAAGAAGAATAAACCGATGCAAGTTCAGAGAATGAAAACGGAAGATTTTTTGTCAAGTGCTAACCTAGAAAAGAAAATAACAAACAGGAAGAAAGCTACTGATGGCTCTAAAGTGTCTTGGCTTAATACAAAAGAGATAATGCTCAAAGAAAAAGATGAGTTTTCGATTTTTATGAGATCAAACCTGGATGATGAACATATAGAAGTAAATATAAAAAAAAAAGTTTACGAGGAAATACAGAGCTATTAACGAAACAAGTAATGGATCCGCTTTGGCCTAGTGGAAAACCTATTCCCGAAGCAAAGCTGAATGACCTAAAAAGTTTGCTGCATCTTATACCAGATGATGCTCAAGAATATTATAAAAAAATAACCGGAAATTCAACAGTTCAAGACGACATAGATGGGTTTTCTGGTACTGTTGATTTTGAAGTAGAAGTTAAAGATGCTGCTTAAGTAACTTTATGTACAAGATGATGAATAATAGTGATTTTGACTGCTATAATTGTGTAGTTATTAACCATTTGTGTGTGTATAAGTAGTATAAATTGTTCGTATGTTCAAGTTGCAATAAACAAATATGAATAAACCATTTATCTAAAATTTATTTTTCTAAAAAAAAAATTTTAGAGAACCAAACCACAATACAATAATTTTTCTATAAGGAACCATCAGGTTTTTGATCATAAATAAACACTAAACTGTCATAAAATTGAATTATGTAGTTTTCCTATATTCTTGCTAATACAATCCTTTAACGTTGTTAAGTTATTTATCTCATAAAACTTACCTATTTTTTTCTACGCACCTTTAAAACAAAAACCTAATTATCTCAAAACTGATATGTTGTGGGTTAGTTCTAGTTTGCATAACTACGTCCCTGTTACCGTGCTATTTCAAAGTTAGAAAATATATCCTTACCCTCGCGGAAAAAGGACACACATAAAGAACCTTATATTTCTGTGAACGGCTGCTAAAATGTTAAAGCTCACTTCTCTCGAATCAATTTTTACTCACACCCAAACACAACCGCTTATCTGGTAGAGGGGGGGGAGGGGAGAACTTGAGTCTAACTAATATTAGCACTTTAAAGCTTAATATTTGACAAACGAATCCCTTAATCAAAAAATTATTTGAACAAACTCGCAATATTTTTTAAAGACCTATCCAATGACATACCATACTATGGGGTACGGGGGAAAAAAAAATCCCCTCTTTACGTGTAGGTACATGAGATAACCTAAAAAATACTTTTCGAGATTTTATTTTACCACTTTTTCGGCGTAACTAATTTGTATATTCATGCCAAATTACAGCTTTCTAGTACTAAAGAGTCTGAGCTAAGCTGCGGACAGACAGACATGGCGAAACTATAAGGGTTCCTTGTTGACTACGGAACCATAAAAACTATTTCCATTAACGTAACCTGACTGAAACGTGACTCGAAATTTTTACAGGAAAGACACTGAAATTACACCGTATTTCACGGAAAACAGTAGTGACTCTCGAAAAAAAGAAAAAGTCGGTTTCAAGATCGTCTAAAGTCCGTTTATCTTTAAAACTATCTTCATCTAAAATACAATTACTACTAATACTTGGCATCAATACGCACATTATTTTTCCGAAAAAACCAGAGTATTGTGTATGTCGTCATTGTGACCGACATCCCAAGTTTGACACCAGCTGATTGCTATGAAACAGTTCCAAAGGGCTATCGTCGCACTGTTTAATCCGACGTTGGTCAATTAGTTTGGATCGCACTTACACCCGGAAGTAATCAGTCCACTTGGTCTACACGAATGAAACGCAAATTAAATTCAAGATATGTTACACATCGTTACGCTATTTCAGTTTACAGGATAAGGAGGTCACAAGTTGAGCGACACTCGCGATGCATGAACAATAGGAGACCTCGATGACGACTGACCACAATTTATCGATGCACCACGGTAATTTGTGTAACATGTACGAACATCATTATACCAGTTGTAGACCCCCCGAGGTCGCAGTGGCAAGGTTTATTAATTTTTCAACTATGATTGGCCGTTACTATTCTTAGGCCAAGTATCGATCGATCGCTTCACAAAGCTAGGGTAAGTGGATCTATTAATTGCACTCGGCAAAAATATCGAGTAGCGCAACGCGTTTAATATTATGATAAGTACGGTTTTTTCTTCCTCGAATTTCCGAGCTTTATAAATAAGCCCTTTATCTTGGAAGAGCGAGAATAACAAAGATATAAAAGATACCTGTCGAACTATAATGAAGCTCACTCAATTGCCTCTTATAAATCGCTAGGGAAGAAAATAATAAATTAAGCTTCATTTTTCTATTTCTCACAATTCATAAAGCTTTTTTGCTATTGAAAGGTTTCTGTTGAATCTACCCGCGATTGGCACTTATTATAACGAGGTAGTAAGTAAGTGAGCGTGAACTCTCTCAATTTAATCAATCTTCAACTAAAGTTTCGTTTTATAAAATGTACGTACGCATGTTGTATTACAATATTATGAAACAATTAAACTCATTATCAAATAGAAGATAATTATTATAAAAATCATCAATTATCATCCACAGCTTAAAACTAGCCACTATTTACACCTTAGATTTTCGATATAAGACTCCTTGGCTGGTTTCTAGACGTTTAATTTTCGTATTTAAAACAAAAAGGTAATCTTGCGCCTCCTACAATATGGATTTTATTTGTTGGAACGGCTCACTTGAACCTACGCGCCTCTTTTAGTTTTTGAGTAACACTGGATTAACCGCGAAAAAAGTTCTATAAATATTATCAGACTATCTTAAAGGGGCGCAAAATTCGTTCTTCAATCAAGAGGTAACTTACTTGTTGCTGCTTGATATCTCCACTCATTGTTTTCTGATTCTTGTCAAAAAGCAGGTTGCTCTGTGGTGCCAGAAAGCTGACGTTGATCTCGCCGATGCCCGGTACGTTGAACTGCACCGGCTAAATACCAAAAAAAACACACTCAAAGCGATGAATACCTGGTATTCCTCAGCAGCCAGTCTCTGAACTCCCTGAATATAGTGCTAAAACAGAATATATCACAACAGCCAGTTGAGTCCACTGCTTAACTAGACTGTTATAATAATTATGAAATAAGTGGCTGCCAAAGACACTCGTGAACTGACTATGTTGCTCCACGCTCGGAGAGAGATTGAGAGCCCGAAATCATTTTCCACTCTTTCCCGACTTTCTTTGTGTCGTACGCCACTCGTTAGGAAAACCCACAGGTAGAGAAGGGGGCCGTTTATGTAAGTTCAAAAGATTCTCTAAAAACCAGGAAACATTAAAACAATCTTCCGTAAGGATTCTTACGACTTTGTGTTAGCTTTGTATCAACAGTTTCCTATTCTTCTGACTAAGAATAAGACCACAGACCTCAAGTCAGCCTAGGTTGTACCTACCGATGTACCTACCTAATGTCATTCAGCCTAGCAGGCTGACGTGCACTTATGACTGGCATAATTTCCTACGTCCAGCACATACGTAACATTTTATGAGCACGAATTGTGGATGAGATAAGCACGGGACCGATGACAGTGGCGAAAGCAAGGGGTCGCCTACAGCAGTGGGTTAGAATCGGGCTGTGAATGATGATGATGATAATAAATTACCTACAAGCTAATTTCTATGATAACAGTATAAAACGAAACACACAGGTTCGTGAGTGTGTGTGAGGACGAAAACTACTGACAAATGTTTCGCACCATTCCGACGCAATTCAATCGCGCAAATGAACGTAACCACGCAACGCCAGACTTGACCTAAGATTTCGTTCAGTAAAACATATTTTGCAGTACGTTAGAAGATGATGATTGACATTGTCAGATAAATATACGATAACATTTTTAAGTTTCCCGATTATAATACCTCAAAAAGATAGGCAATGATTATTTATCTATGTACATCGTCCTTTATATAGATACAAATAGTACATTAAGAAACGTTAGCGTTAGCCATTTTTGTGCCATTTTTTTACGCAAAAAAATAACTTTTTTTTACCGTTGAACAACTGTCATTTCCAGCTGTTCCCACTGAGTCGTGACAACAGGAAATAAAAAATAAAAATATTCAAACGTATTGTAAAATTTTCGCGAACGCCATTTGGACCATCCTTTGATGAAAAAATCAGATAGTGTTAGAATCAATTTTTAAATAAATAAAAAAAATTGTGTCATATATTTTAGACATAAATTCACTTGCCCCGAGCAAACGAATTTTTGTCAAAAATAATTAATTGAAACTCATTATAGGTACACCATACTTTACATGTCACACATTAAATTACATTTTCGTCCCAAGAAAAATTACATTTTCGTCCCAAGAAAAATTACATGTGATTATCACATTGTCCCATTAACACCTCCCCCCAGTTTTTGCTTCACATGATAAAAGGACGATTCCTAAATAACAACACATTAAACAGTCAGACTACCTGTCGTCACGACATAGTGGGTACATTCGCCTTGAAAATGACAAACGCTTGTGATGATGAGCAGATGATGAAATGATGACAAATTGGTATCAAATGCCCAATTTTACTTTGATTAATACCTGTAAATACTTCTGCTGTTGTTGCTCTCCTCCCTGCTGGGTGACCTGAATTAATTCTGTCTTTTGTTGCTGCTGTTGTTGTTGTTGCTGCTGCTGCTGCTGTTGCTGCTGGTGTTGTTGTTGTTGAAACTGTTTCTGCAGCTGTGAGGACAAAAGCCATGGTAAGTTTAATTGTTTTCTAAATTACATACGTAAACTGACGCCTTTTTACCAAGGAGTAGTCACAGACTGCAGAACACAACCTGCTGAAACCATAACATACTCCTTTCGCCTCGTCCACGTACACCAAGACTTACACACACGCCGGTTGCGAGTACTAGGCACCTGACCTTTCTGAAGAACATCACCGACAATATTGGTTTACTTATGAGTGTGACTAATATTACACAATCTAGTTTTATGCTCATAAAGCAAAACTTCTTCAGAGTATTTTATAAACTAGTTTTATTAATAATGTTTTAGTAGTAGGAAGTGAGTATGCCTCCTGGTAGGTATCTGTTTCTCAGAAAACCTTGTTTTGTGTTTGAGTCACTTAGGATTTGTTTTCAAATCAATTATTGGACATTTAAGTGAGATGTAACATACTTCTTTATAATTTAGTCACAGTAGACGGGTTTATGTCAAGATATGAATATTCGGAAATTAATGTATGCTTTATAAGTTCAAAAAGTATGTCCAATATCATTTAACTTACCAACTCCTGTTGATCCTGATGATTCTTGATATGCTGTTGTATAACTTGCTGTTGCTGCCGCTGCAACGCCTGCTGTAAAGCCTGTTGTTGCTGCAACTGTTGCAGCTGTTGCTGTTGCAACTGTTGCAATTGCTGTTGTTGCTGCTGCTGGATTATTTGTTGTTGGATCTGGTAGAATTAATTGATCTTATTATTACAAGAACATTTGTCAGTTTGCCATTTTCAAAACCTATATTTTCCTCATTTCTGGTAGTTTATTTTTGCAAAATTTTGTTTGATTGAGGTTCTGTTGTGAGCTTACCTGTAATTTATCATCATCCTCTTTTGGAGTCCTATATCTGTATTCCTCTTGCTGATTATGATTTTCAGGTTCAGACTTAGGTGGCTTTAACTCAGGCAGTCGTCTATTAGTGGTATTCTGTTTATCTAGAGCTAATAGTGTGTTAGCTGCTTCGTATTTATCCTCAAAAGTTATACCAGCCTTCTCAGCAAGAGTCTCTAAGTACTGAAGAGGCCTTTTAGACGGTTTGATCTGGTTTTTCTTTTCTGCCTGACTGCCACCAGGTGACTGCTTCAGAGCAGTCTTTGTTATTGTAATACTGTGTTTATTGCCATCATCCTTTTTCTCATTTTTAGGTTCTAATGTGAAATAGTTTTTATGATAGGTGTTGTCTTTGTCTTTTTCACCATTTAGGTTCCCGTTTTCTATTAAAGTTATTGTTGTTGAGTTAGTAACCTTTATAGATTTATCTTTTGAGTCTTCTTTAACTTGCACAGACTGGCCCAAAGTGTGTGTCGGGGACAACAACTGTTGGGCTGGGACATGCTGTGTCACGGGTACATTAGTATTAGGGACCTCCGCCGAGTGTAGTGAACTCTCAACGGGCTTCACAAGCTGCTGCTGGTAGTTTTTGACCTGTGATTCCTTCTCCTGTTCCTTTTTCTTTTGTATATTTTCTAGGAGTTCAGACCTACAAATAAAAAAAAACACCTTAAATTCAGTTCATATTTAATTATGGTGTGTTGTTAGTAGAACATGGATTAAACATTAATCCAAATTAATGATAAATGATTGCACACACAAATCCCAGTTAATATCAAAAGGAAAACACATGTAACATTACACAACTTGACTAAAATAATTACTTGATTAGAATGTTTTATAACTTTACAACACCTAAATAATCTGTAACTTGGCATCCATATTTGACAAATATAAATTATTTTGTTAAACTTTATTTGTTTTCTATTATTTCGAATTAAGGACTTTGTATCCATGGTCATGAATGAGCTACCCCACGAAGATTTTTTATGTTACCTGTACAGTTGTGCCATCTAATTTGTAACAATCAATGCTTATTTATATAATGCAGCGTGTACAATAAGTATGATATATTGTGTTCTCTTTAACGTAATACTGTAGGAAGGTAAATTAATAAAATACGATAAATATGAGTCCAGCATTTAAAGCGTCGTTTGTATAACACCGATAATTACAGAAGGTAACTAATGTTAGGATATATTATGCTATTACACCATCGAGTGAATAAAAGAACACTTCATACTGAAGAAAGAAACTGAATTTCATCAATTAAACTTAAGCATAAACTTAGAATAACAATACCAAAACTTCATTGCAACCTAAAATGACAGATAGAAACTAGAATGATGAAGTTGAAGTTAGCCAACTTTATGACATTGACGGTTCAATTTAGTTGCCAGTATGACAAAATTGTTTTCCACATAACAGTAAAGCATATCAATTGAATTTATTATTACAATTTGATAAAATTAAATAAGTTATAGTTACTCCCACTGATGTACCATTTTTTATGTACTACATAAGAACGATCGTCGGTTTTAAAAACAATGTTTCCTTTACTACAATGTCATTTTTAGTGCTTTAGAGTTTTGGTGGGTATAAGTTCTCGTCTTATAGGATAATAAGTTTTACCAGCGAAGTAAAGAATTTATTCAACATTGGCATCCGACATGCATGGAAGCAACAAGGGCGTCCTCACTCTTTCCTTACTCACTACATCACAGCACAGATAATAATCGCAGATATGGCGGGCGACGATCGTAATTCAAATGTATGGAATTATTAAGTAGCAAATGAGACCAGTAACCGAAGCCGAAAGTGATAATTGTTTGGATTCAGGCACAGAACTCCATGGACCTAATAGGCACATAATAATACATTTTATTTGTTACACTATATTCAAATTAATTTTGATAATTGTATATAATTTTTGTAATAGGCCTTTTTGTTTTTCCATCCAACTGCGAGGAAGGGCTATTTTTTTAAAACCAGAAGTATTTTGTATGATTGTATTTCTAACCTATTCAAAAACAGCAGCAGCTAACTTATATCAACTGGGTAAGAACTTTGGAGATTCTGAACGCTCGCAACCAAGGCAAACATCCTTCATCTAGTTGTATTTTCAGCCCTTAAATAGGAGACCATTTTTATTCGAAAGTAGTAGGGAAATTACAAAAAATTAAGTGACATAAATACCACGAAGATCTTAAAACCATTGCAAAAAATTATGTTTATAAAAAACTTCAAAATACGGACTGGAGGGGCAGTCTATATTTTGAAGAGTACCACGAGACTACTAGTTCTAGTGGTCGCAAGCGCAACTCCTGGGTTGGATTGGAGGTCTGGCAGTGTTACTGGATTATCAGGAATTGTTCAGTAGCAGAGTTTGGATTTGAGCCCGGTTGATGGCAAAAGGCTTGCCCCCAGTAAAATGGGACTTAAACATAACTGGCAAAATGAGGGTGCTCTATTAGGTATTATGCCTCTGCCTAACCCTTCGAGGATTACAGGGACGATGTTAATTATATTATCTCTTCAAAATATTCCTGGTTTTAATCGTCTTTGCACTTTTAAGTTTCAAATTTCTAACTAGTAGTCGGCCGCCACTGCCATGATGCGTTGGTGGCTTGCTGGGCCCATAATATTCACTATCCTTACTCGTGGCAGCAGCCAGGTTTACAGTGACTGGGGAAAATTAGACTACTCCATAATCGTTATTTCCTGCTGGTTTTCTTCGTATATAGATCTATATTACCAGTATTCTTATAAAATATCTACCATAATAGTACCGCGAACATCAAACTGAATACTGCAGGACCTTCATTTAGTATACAAAAGTTTCCACTGGATGGTTGCCGGAAGGACGGCGCCGCCGAGACCGACCCAGAAAGAGGTGGCGAGACGATCTGGACGCGTACCGCGAGGGTTGCTTCGAGAAGGCACGGGAAAAGAGCACATGGAAGGAATTGGGGGTCCTTTACCCAGCAGTGGGACAGTACAGGCTAATAAAATAAAAAACAGAAAAATAAGTACTGGTTAAAACACCATATCTATCTATGGCCAATACACAAAGCTGAGAGAACCGGATAATAAAATCGGTTGGGGTATACGGGAAAAGTATTCAAAAACCCGAACAGTTCTGTAAAGGCTTGGTTAAGGTAAGTTGTTTAATAGTTTCTCTAAAACCTGTCTAGGCTTTTAAAATTTGATCCCAATAGTTATTTTTAGTTTTAATAGGAGCAACGAAACTTAATAAACCAGCACGTCGCCAAATATAGTTCACAAAACATTAGTTCGTTCTTTGTTTTAATGCATTGCAAGTGTTGTGTTGATAACAACATAACATTTGCAATACATTATATACATCCCCTGTAGACATCACTAACAAAGGGCAAAGGAAAACATCTTGACATAACCTGCAGATTTTAGCCTGGCAAGACCAACAAAGAATTTCACCACGTAAAGCGACGGTGCACTGAACTGTTCCAAGTTGTCAATGCTACCTATAATAAGTAACAGAAAGTAAAAAAGTAAAAACTTTGAATAGGCATTTGAAACAATTAAAATTTAACAGTTTTTATTAGACGTGTTGTCTAGAAACCCGTTTACATGGACTAGTGGGCAGGTAGAAACAAGAAGGATACTAAGGATTATAATTCCATGGCAAGAGACCACTTTCACGTTGGTTTTATTGTGGCTGAGTTCAGACTCAAGATATAATGCTATGCAGAATACACGCAATAAACAAGGATCATTGACATCTTTCAAATAAAATTCAATCGGATGAAATGATTGCATCTTGACTTGATGATATCCTTATCAAGATGCAAGAGTTAACTGAGGAAATTGGGTTATTGTGAACTGTGGGCGATACACTGTCACTCCTAATTTACAACTTGCTCTGGTCAACTGTTGAATATCAATGTAGTTCATTCAGTGCATTCACCTCCCGAGTGACCTCACGTTATTACTTACATTATGCGCGCCTTACGTAATGTTATTACTGCAATTACCATCGTCTTTCATATGAAGTGCTTTTAATTCTCCTCGGATGATTCAATCAGAGTATGTCATTAGGTACCTATTCTGCCCACATCCAATATTGTCAGGTTCAAAGATTAGATTATGTTGGTTTCATTGAATTTGCTATAGGTAGTACCTGCCTGTCAGTAGTGTATTATGCAAAATGCTCATTTCAGATTCTTTAAAATAGAATCTCGAATTTGATGGTATTTTGTTAGTCGCTATCATGGTCCCTGCAGCCTGGAGTAAGTAGTCTAGGAAACCAGTGTAGCGTAGAACAATATCCAACTACCAACTTAGGTGATTTCTAACTGTGTATTGTCCCATAACAGTAGAGAAACAAGTATAACAGTACCATATTGAGAGTGCGAACTAGTTACTACTAGTTATTGTTTCTTAGTTACTAAAAAGTCAGTGATTTGTTGACGAAGGTGTCAAACTGTCTAATTAGATACTCAAGAGGGCTCCAATTGTTAATTCAAGTTTATGGAATGTCATTTGTCGCACGTGCTAGTTGCGGCCCCTAAGCCGCCCGCGTTGTAGCCACCAAGTAATTTAATGTCCCATGTGACTGTCTTGATTGTCTA
This sequence comes from Noctua janthe, assembly GCA_910589295.1. Lineage (NCBI taxonomy): Eukaryota > Metazoa > Arthropoda > Insecta > Lepidoptera > Noctuidae > Noctua > Noctua janthe. The sequence continues at coordinate 15,386,731 of OU342552.1, forward strand.
TATAATTACACTTAGTACTTAAAGCGGACAACATCTGCTTTCTTCGAGCACTAAAGTGAATGAGTTGATTGAATTGAAATGGCATAAATTCACGGCTGATTTGTGAGAGCTCTTCGGACTGGTCACTCACACATCTGTCTAGCTAGGCACTGTCTGACTCTCGGACAACATCAAGCTTTACGGATGCCGTAAACTTTGATTTCATCGGTCGCGCTTAATTTTATTTCACGTAACTGGTTAGCAATAATCGAGGTATAGCTGTGCCGTGAGAAACTACAAGGAATTTCTAGCCTAGCAGCTCTACCGTGACTTATTAGATTAACTTCTGCTGTCGATTATCTTTATTCTACAAGGATTCCTCCCGAGCCTAAATTGAGTAGAATTAGATAATGATTTCGTCGCCTTGAATCAAACGAAGTTGGTAACAACAATTTTTAGTAACTAAACGCTCTACTTTGACGTTCATTTATGTTTTATTACAAGAATTATTTATGTTAGGTCTAAAAATGTATAAATTTGAAAAGATATATATGAAAGATAGTTGAGTTCCAAAGGCTTCTTAGATAAATTAAATACCTCTTACGTTGTGTAACGAAACTATTCTTCGAGCTATCTGAGTCACAAACTAGGTACTCACTACTCAGGATAGTGTTTTAAATTACCATTAATGAAGGTAGATATTAACTGCCATTGAGTATAGTTACGTATAGCAAACATCAACTTATGGAAAAACAAAATACATCAATTACATTGGGCGGCAAAGCTGTTGATCTAACGAAACTCAATCGCGTTACTCAAATTTTGAATTCGATCCTATTGATTTGCTCCTTTCAACATTAGGGGAGTGTATATTGTAAGAGAGAACACGAAAAATATTATTATTTAACACACAAATCACAATGGTTCGATATTCCTGACTGTATTGTTCTCATCGACGGAATTAGGGTGAAAGTCCCCATCACAGACTATATTTCTTTACAGCGTGTGATCGAGAATCTAAACCCTAATAGCATAACACACTCGGAATGACAATTCCTTTATTTTGTCGTTGTGAAAATATCCATTGCGTTTTAATTACTATCGAACTATTGATTTTGTCAAACATAAGATGCAATGGTAATGAGGGTGCCCCATCCTAATCAGTATTTTATTTGTGTAGGGTGTTTTAATTAGATGCTAATTACTCATCAATTGAATCCTCAATATGTACTGAAGTATTTCTACCATCAATACGTGCAAAAGTACAACAAAATATTTTGTTCATATGAACCTATTTTTGTTTAAAACACAAATTTAGCTACAACCATGACATTTGTTCTGAGAGCAGTCCCTGTTGGCCATAATTTTATAGCCCAGCTTTATGCCAAGAATGTATAGGATTTAAAAAATATCCAGGTTGTGGCAGACTCATATTGTCATTGTCACCGGATGATCTTATATAGAGAATATTACATTGATAGATCAATAAATTAAATCTTTCGAGTATGACAAAGGTAGACAGACAGGTAAATTTTCCATCATTAAACGCTTTTACACATAGATTAAGTTAAATACAAGGTGTTAACGGACCCTTCACGGAGCCGTCAACCAAGCTTTCTGTTTATCAAACTAAGTAACTCTATGCAAAAAATATTGCTGGGAAATGACTTTATTTTTTGGGAAAAATCAAATTTACGGTAGGACTCAATGTAACGTACTCAATACATTGTGCTGATGGCTGCATTGTGTAGTACGAGCGTCGTGGACGTATTTAAAGTAGTTACAACATTAAAAACGTGTATAGGTACATTAAAAAAAAAGGTTTTTTACACCCATTACTATTAACTACGTCATCATCGTACAGGGTGAAACCTGTACGATGATGACGTAGTTTATAACAATAAGGTGTACACCTCTGCCAATCGGTTCGAGGAAAACTGGCCGGCAGGATTGACTGTAATATTGACTGAGACGTAAATCGACGGTAGTGAAGCATGCTATCCCTTGTTTCCATTACACCACTCGTAGCTCTAAAGGTCATCTTATAAATAAATAAAATTGAATTGTCTGTTTGTAATTTAAAAATAACAGCTTTTTAGTGAATGTTTATTAAACTATACGTATTATAATTATGTAGGTATATGATAGGTACTTATAACAAAAAAAAAATTTTTTTGTCTTTGTCTCTCTGTCTTTTTGTTCCGGCTAATCTCCGAAACAGCTTATTTGTATACAGTGTGTTTAGATAAATTAGGTATGGATATGATTGTAATAACCTACCAAATTACTGTAGGTCTGTCCAAAATATTCTTCATAAGATATATATTATTCATCATTATTATGACCCTAGTATTATCCAATGTTGTAGTTTAGAAACTTATTTTGTCCTTACAAATCCAGCATAATATTTCTGACATCAGTCCGTGACCCCAGATTTTTGAAGTGCCGAGTTTGTCAACATTAAAAAAAAATACCTACTCTTTAATTTTGATGTCTTCTTTCTACCTATAAATTATTTTTACATTGATATTTCCTATTTTCCAACTAGTTACTTGGCTGAATTATAATTAATAAAAGTTTGCAAAACATAGATAGGGCATTGGAAGGGTTGAAGCCGTTGAGGTATCCGGATTGTAACGTGTCAAATTGCAACTTCCGACGAAGTAGTTGCTACGAAGTTTTTGGATAGTGGAGCCATGTTATCGTGAAGTTAGGTGTAGGTAAGTAATTAAATTAGTTTAGGTCCTGCGCAGTTCAAATATTTACCAATACCACACGTCACAATGCCACAAAGTGCAATATTAGGTGTGTTTGTTATTGACAACTAAGCCATGCCACGTGTTTTTGTGTTACTTACCATCAGTGCCAGAGACTTTAAGCTATAGACCTATTTAGGAACGGACACCTAAATAAAAACGGTCCGTCTGGTATTATTTCACAAGGGGAAGCAAAAAATAATGAAAACGTGCGAGCGAGAGAGCGTTATGCGAACGCGTGTGGCATGATAAAGAAAGAGACCATAAAAGCCCACTAGGGGAGTCGGAGCGCGAACCGGTTCTGCATGTGTGCAGACAGACGGCGCCCTCCCTCCCCTCGGCTGTCGACCCTCGAGTGCGAGAGCCTCACAGTGTCGGCTTTTCCCCGAAGCGTTGCAATAATAATAACCACAAAGCTCCTACATCAGTTTTACAACAAAGCCTCGAGACTGTTATGTAGTTTTCAAAACAATGGAAGTATATAATGTGAGATAACATGTGTGAGTTATTGTGTTAAGATTCTATTGTGAAGTAAAAAATTATGACACTGAGTGGCACCCTTTCTCCTTCACTTGCGCGTGTTTCACGAGCCGGAGTCAAGTTTGTTCGCTAATATTGGATCAATTTATACAGCTCCATTCCACTGTGATGACAAGCCATTGCCTAGGCAAGTCTGCTCACCATTTATAGCCACACGCGACGCACTCACTCACAACAGATCGCAATCATAAATTAAATAAATAACATAAAATACCTTTTGGTGTAAAAACCATAAGAACAACGTTCCATCGTTTCAAAATAAAAGGTTAACTGAAACGTAAGCGCCGTCCCATGCGGCAATGATTAAAAGAAAAAAACAAACGAAAAGGTGAGGATCGAGACATTCGCACGGGTGAAAGTAAACACAACACTGATTATCGACGAAAACGACATACAAACACACTTTATCGATAGTCCGGTGCCCGTGTCATTGTAACAATAACCTTCTTTTCGAATGGCGAAACACGACTGCGGCTGTGTAATGTACGCGCTACCGGCGCGCCGCCGCCGCCGCACCCATGCCCCGCGCTGCCCATGGTTACCCCGCTCAGCCCCGAGCTGCACCGCTCTCTATCACCCGTCACCAATGGTACGCCTGCTGCGATCCACGCCTGCTCATTGGTCCAACGGTTTTACGGCCGTTCCACAAACAAAACCGGTTGCCAAGAACGACTCGAAAGGGCGCGAGGGACGAAATTAGCGTATGCGCGATTATTATTATTGTTACCTACTAGTTCTTTCTCTTTTTCGCTTGGTATTAAGAAAGAGATAGTGTTAGTAAAACATTAACTCGTCGTTGCGCCGCACCTTTCCATCCTCTCACCGGCGGTTTTTTTTTAAACAGTTCGTTAATGGTGCTCATAATTATTAGCCTTAGCTGTTTATTATTATGTTGACCCTAAACAGTTTACTTCTATCTTGTACAGTTTAATAATCAGCAATAATAATAAAATACTTACACTGTTAACTGCTTTTATTATACTGAATTCATTTAATTCGAATTAAAGCAAGTGATGTCAGTAATACATATTGCTTTATTTCCCTATAAGCACACTAGTAGTATCTAAGGTACCTACCCAGATAGTAGGTATTTATGTAGTAGGTAAGCTGGACCAGGAAATGTCAGCTGTTTGAAATGGCCGGGCTTCAATTCGCAACCCTAAGGGTTTCCCCACGTTTATAATCTTACCCGCTTGTCATTGGGGTTTAGGGCCCCCTTTCTCCACCGTTCAAAATCATGGCTCCCTACTTATTTCACCCAAGCGTGAGTTTTTTTTTGTAATTGTGTAAATACACATTCATAAAACAGGTGACTATTTTTTTCGTAATCGTGAGCTGAGATTGATTCCTTGAAAGGGAGACCAACCTACCTGAAATGCGTAAACCTTAAAATAATTTAGTTTTTTATTAAGTAAAATATTGTTTAGGTCGTGTACAAATAATTAAGACACCATACCAATTTTATAAACTCAATAAAGTTAAGTTTTTTTCTAACTATAATTACTCGACACGTCCCGTGAGAAATAGATAGCACAAGTCCGCAATAGTCAACACGTAATATACCTACACGTGCGTTTAAAAATGGTTTTTGAAATGGCGGCGAAATATTATTGTTATTTGCCTCTCGCTTACTCAGATTACGTGTAGGTAAACGAGAAGAAATGAGTGCAACCGCCATCATTAGATTTACCTACAGTAGTTAATTACCAACTGAATATGACAAAAACAGAAACTCGAAGAACTATGTTCTTCCTAAAAATTATTGTCTACGTCCTAAAAATAACGAGAGTAATATTTATTAAAATTTTATTTCATCAGTGTCTAATGCAGCGCCATCTGTTGAAAGCCTTACCACTCGGCAAATCAGCGCGTCAACGCCATCTATGACTTCTGCCTCATAACTGGATTCGAATCATTTTCATGTCGAGAAGAGCATCAAACTGAAAAGCTAATCACAGCAACAGAACGAATTATGGCACAAAGTTGGTAAACTCATGGATAGCAGGAAGTCGACATTTCGTGCGAAAACACAAATAACGGACGTACAACGAATCGTATGTCAGAAATGTTTGGGCTAAGTAGTAGACTGCAACAACCGCAGTTTCCCAAATAAGCAGCGTCAGTAAGAAATGATGATAATGATGGATTAGTGAGAATAACTCGTTTTAAAGAATCACCTTGAGCATCCAGCAAGACGTTGTCTTGCAAAAATTGCTCACCATGGGGAGACATGCAGCGATTCAGCTACTATGACGATTTTTCCAGTTCAGCGTCTTACATACATCCTCCAGTGCGTTGGTGAACCTTTTCGGGGAAATTACGTCCCCTTGTCTCATATCTCGACACGGAATATAGATAAGTCGATTTTCCATTGCAGCAAAGACTCCAAAACAGAACAGACCAGGTCTCGATAGATTCAAAAGCCTTCTCATAGTTCACAAATTCAAGACACAGGGGCCGATTATGCTCTTCAGTCTGCTGTACAATTTGTCGCAATGGGTAGATGGGTGGCTGGGTGTATGGTGTTGTAAAATGTTGATTAAATAAATAATAATTTTAAAAATATAATTCATACATACAGGGTGTAAACAGACCCTTCACATAGCCGTCAACCAAGCATTCTGCACATCAAACTAAGTAACTTTACGTAAAAATTATTGCTGGGAATCGACTTTCTTTTTTGAGGTGAAAAATCACGTTTTACGGTAGGACTCGGTGGAAAGCACTGAAAGCATTGTTTTGATGGATGGATTTAATAATACGGTCGTGGAGGTGTGTAAAGTAAAAATCTTACATTAAAACACGTAATTAAAAAGAAAAAGTAAAAAAGTTGGAACTTTGACCCCCAATAGCTCCGTAACTAGAAGGTTCCCAGGAATGGTCTAGAACAAAAAAATTATCGCAAAGACGGGGAGAACAAGTACCTTTCGGTTATGTTAAGGGTCTATTTACACCCTTCATATTTGTAATCACCTCTTAATTTCCTTTATTTTGATATCCTATTCGATAGGTTTCGTTATTTTTTTTATTAACGTTTATTACTACTTCGTGCCAAAAATTCGCCATTTTGTTTTTTTTTTCAAACACCTACCTAAGGACACTTGGGTGTTAGACGAATATAACGATACCTTAACTGTCGAAATCCATCCAGCCCTTTGGAAGAGACGAGGTAATAAAGAAATTTACAAGATACGCGCGATAAACCTAACCCTTCCTTGGCAGTCGGGTAAAAAGTAAACCTGGAAGAAATGGAGGAATAACTGAAGACACAATGTCCAGAGTAACAGCACGGCAGCACTGTAAAAATAAGCAATGCAGGCAGTGCCCTACTATGAATCTGGCTTGTTCGTCGACTGGCGACTGTGAACATCGCGCGTGCACGCGTTTTGACACCCTGCGATTTTACCCATTTTTTTTGTCGTCGAATCTTGCATTTTGTTGTCAAACAAAAAAAACCGAAAGTAATATTGATTGAAACCTGATTTAATCAGCAATCTAAAAAAGTTAAAAGGATAAACGGATCATTGATAAATGAGTTTTAAGCATTTAACTTTAAAGTCTAATTTACGATGTATATGCAGGTAATTAAGACGCAGGTAAAAGCTAAGATCCAGTGTAAGTACATATTAACCTAAGTGTATGATATTCACCACATCATTATTGTTGTCTACTTTCAAAAAATATTCTGTGATTCTGATTAGTATACGATGGTCGCCGTTCGCGTTGCTGGGCCGGTGGACGTCATAATAAATTCGAAACTCCACAAACCGTTTCAATTAATTTAAAGCTTTATTTTTGTCAAGATTGAGTCTAATGTGCTCCTAATTAAAATTACCCTAATTAGTGTAGTTAATTTCAGCCTAGGGGTATTGGGAGAAGGCGTCGCCTGGACCGCCTATAAATTACAAGACCCTCTTCGAATGCAACGGTATACGTACGTATGTATGATGTCGCTATAAGGATTCTATAGAACGTAATTACTGATTTATGGTAAGTCTTGTTGTAGCTACGCGGGACCACTTGTAGCAAAACAAAATTAAGTTTTGTTTATTACTACTATGACTGGTACTTGTACCATGGCTTCTCAGCCATGACTAAACAGTAACGACAGCTAAAGATTAGAAAAATGTACTTAAATCTCGCGAAAGTCACAAAACTGGGAATGGGTTGAAAAGAGAGAGAAGGGAGAGAGGAAATGAGACAAAACATAATATGAAATGTTGAGAGAGAGAGAGAGAATGAAACAGATGCAAAGGGTTCCATATAAATTAAAGAGTGAAAGAGAAACCGGATATATTAGATGGTTCACCCCTCGAACCTTGTATGTTGTAGTGTAGATAATAGAAGTAAGAACTGAGGTGAGTCGAACTGAATATAGTAGGTACCTTACAACATCTATAATGGGTGGGGGTGTGTTTTTGTTAACGATTGGCATAGGTAAGGTTTTCGCGCCAAAAGTAACAAATAATCATAATTATCTAGAGTAAAAATTAATAATATAGCTACACCTAATTTTAGATTACACAATACTCTATAATATTGTGTAACCTGAAATTTTGTACTTTATTTTAGGAGCATAAGGAAGGTAGGAAGAATATTCAATAAAAATACAGACTGTTAAAGATTATGGAAAATCAATGAAAAACTACAAGAGGTTTTATATGGGTAACATTCTGTCGTGTCCACAAAAAGCTGTTTCTCAGATAATTCGGTTATGTATATTTTAAGAGGGTAGTATTTTTGCTTTTGTCTGGGTATACCCTACACATTCCAGCAGTACGGTCATCCTATACAAAGAAGGAGAACTTTTTGATAGACCTCATTTGATAATGATTACCAAGATAGGGTTGCTTATAAATAGGTACTAAATAGGTAGGTAATCAGTACCCAAAACCAAATTGGAAACTAAGGAAAATTAATCGGATCCCTCTTTACAAGGTCCAATTCATACCGACGCTGTAATCTGATAGTAAAAAGCAAAAGTAATCGGACTTTCAGACCGTCCAGCTTAGCTTATAATTGTACAAGGTCAATTCTAACGTAAACTTCGAACACCGGAAACGGGATTGAATGCTGCTGCAGTGCTCAACGACAAAATAAGCTTCACCCTTGTGAGCCAGTTTCAACACCGTGCTCACTGGTCTGTACTCAATGCTCTAAGTACGAATCCTCGGGTTGCGAATTCACCTGTAGTTAGGACTTCCGCACCAACAGGTATCCGTTAATAAGTAGGAGTAGATTGTACCAGTTCATGATAGCATGGGACGTTAGGTGTGGCATCTAAATAACGAGTTAGGCTGGCAGCTGCAACGTAGTGAACCGATTATATTGGTTAAATGTCAATTTGATCAACATTTACGTAATGGCGTTTCATGAAATACTACAAAAACCTTTGGGTTACTGTAAGTCCAGTTCCACAAACATGTACAAAGCTAGCAATATCATTACATACAGTCAAGTCGAAAGGCGAAATCGTGACACCCACTTTTATAAAAAAAATGTACAGCACGAACAAGGGCGCGACCATTTGGTTGAAATTAACCAAATTTCGCCGGTAGCACGAATATTTTTATAAGATTTACTATGTATTTTATAATTTGCCTACTATTAAATTTACGATAAATGAGTTGCGAGAAACTTGTTTTATTTAACGTAAGTGTTAGCCATGTGCTGTGATACTTTTGACAGGACTGAACTATCCACTGCCGTGGCCGATGACGTTGAAGTATAATAGTAGCGAATCGTATAAAATTGAAAAAGAGTTCACCTTTAAGACTTATTTTTAAATGCATATCAAATAACTTATCACCCGTCAATTTACATCAATTAAATATTATTTTCATATCAAATTACTGATTGCACATCAAATATTTTTATTTAAATTTACTTTTGGGGCTTTTCGGGATGGCGCGGTCTCCCCGTCATCCACTTCGTGTTAGGTAACTTTAAACTCCGCAGACAGAAATAGGAGCCCCGCGCAGCGGGGCCACGTCGACTCGGCAAATCACAAAATATTGATGTTTACCATGAACCTAGAACATTACCTTTTTAGTGAATTTAAATACTAAAAAGAGTCTATTCTGCCTGAAAAATAATGCAAATGTTGTTATTTATCTCATTGTGTTGTAATTAGCGAATAATTAGATTATTATGACAAAATATAATAGAAAGAAAAAAACAGAAGTTTGTTTTAACAAAAATGAATTACAAAGTTTAGTGTGCGCTAGTTATTATAAGATATGCGGTCATAAAAAAGCTCCGCTTTTAAATTAATAGCGATACGTCAAATTGTTGCTAAAGTAATAATATTTTGAGGTAACTATTTTGATGTGGTGCAATCAATATTTTTGATTGGCATTGGAATTTTTTTAATATAAAAAGGAAGTTTTTGTAATACTAGCCTTACTTTAATGGCAGTTCAGTGTGGGAAAAGCGCTATGCAGGACAGCTAGCTCCATCTCTTTTCAACACTAACTAAGATTAAAACAACCGATTTGGGAGGTCATGGTAGGCTAGCTGGTTCAAACGTCAAACCGTCACCTGAATTACGGTACTTATGATTATAAAAAATCATCAATTATACCCCTACCTAGCAGAGGCGATGTAAGATTTCTTGTAACGCAGAAAAAAATGCAGATTCCTAATACGTTTTACATCAATCGAAAGCTGTAAATCGAGCTAAACGTGTTTACTGTTAGGTTAGCCACAGGGTGCGATAATACAGTAGCACAATCCTGACGGCCATCGTATGAGCGTGTCTCACAGACCAACAAGTTCTATCTCTGTCGACGAGCTCGAAGACAAATGCTGGATCTAGATAAATTTAGATACAAGAGTTTTTCCAAATATTATTCTTTTTATTTTCACATGGCTTCGCGGAATTACGTAAGAACTGGTTACTCTGCTATGCAATAACGGCGGTGCGGCTTAGGAATTCTACAAGGAATTCCGCTTGCATTGCCGTTACTGGGGGGCGCCACCCTCCTTTGTTATACCCATCCCAACAACATGCCTGTACTATAGGTACCTATACGGGTAGGTCTAACAGAACTTGTAATGTTGATGTGAGCTAAACAAAACTGACCTGTTTTCCCGATTAGTTCTGCTCCCTGTGCAACAAACTCTGAATGTCATTCCCTTTTATATTGACATTTTAATGTTCTAGAATATTTCCTTATATATTTAAAACAAAGTTTTTTTTTAATCTATATCCATTGACCGCGGTGTAATGGGGGACTTGCTCCCTGCAAATTCCCCATTATACCGAGTACACGTTTTTGTTAGCGTGTGATGTGGTGGTAATGGGATCCCTGCATCCTAAATTATACGAAATACAATGTGTGATCTAATGGGGGACTTGCAACTAAATTGCAATAAATTGCGAATAACACTCGGAAAGTAAGTCTTAGGTACTAATGATGTACATTTTTTTTCATGACCAAAAAATCAAAAGTCGCCATCGATTCTACATCTACCTAGTAAAAAATATGATCTAGGTCAGTGGTCAAAAGTATTGATATTTTGCATTTTTTTCGTAAACGCTAATTGTTATAAAAAAAGGTTGTAGGTATACACTTTTCCTAAATCATTCCGGAGATTCATCATTTAATTTTGAAACATTTAAAATGATAATATGAAGCCTCCACAGCCTATTAAAAACACTTGCATCATCAATTCATCAGTCATTTCATTGGTTGTTCGTGCAGTTAGTACAATAGCTAATTTCCAACAATTTTGCCCCGATAACTTTGGGTCGAAAATCGAACATTTTGAGTTTTTTTTTTTAAATTTTCTACGTCTCTACCATAAACGACATTGGTAAGAAAGCTACGCAGTCTAGGACGTTAAACTCAAACTTTTCTAGTAGCTTTAAACGAATAAATCCTTTGAATACCAATATTTATAAAAATTTACTCACACATTCCGACAGCCGTAAAGTTCATGTTATGTTTTTTTTAAACGTCTCTTGTTTCGAAACAATTTACTCAAATTAAATGTACCTATGCACATGACGGAAAAGTTACGGGAACAACCTCTTTGACACATTAGCTTTCTGAAATGGTATTTTTAAGTGCCTTTTTTGTTTTATAATTTTTTTATGAATAGAAAACAACTGTTATGTGCATGAATAAAACTTGGTAGTGCTTAGGTTTACTTTTTTTGATACACGCAGATTTCCTTGTCACCACTATGTGTTGTTGGCTCTCGATCAGATCTGCCACGATCTGTCTCTATTCTGGTGTACTTATCAGACCAATTTGTCAGCGTGATTATTTTATGTAGGATACCAGATATAGAGGTACCCATTCCAAATTACAGATTTCTATTAGTACGAGTCTCCGAGCTACGCCGCGAACAAACAGACAGACAGACGGACGGACGAACACGGAAACCTAAAAATGGAAATTAAATGAAAAAACGACTTCGGTGACTTTTGTTACTTTTTGTTAGTCACATACTTCCGAAACTAAGGTGACTTTGCACTTCTGAAGGTAAGAAGTATCTTTGCAAAAAAAAAAGTTGTTTTAGTTAAACTTCATAGAGAAAAAAGTAGTAGGGTCCAGAGAGCTGACAGCGCGCGTAAAGATGTTGAACATTCTAAAGGCATTAATTATTAGAATTTAATTTAAAAACGCCTTTCATTAATTTAACGATCCCGACAGTACCTAGTTACATAAAAACAGTTTTGGGGAGCTAAGTATTTTCGTTTAAAATTGAAATAATGTTCACCTCCGTCGCGTCGTGTCCCGTGCAACTCCGTGCTATAATTTTGTAACTGCCTCCCACGCACAAGGCCGAGCTAGCCTAGCTGCTAACCCGATTTAAAAATTGAGGTCCTAACTTAACATTTCTTACCGAAAAAGGGCTTATACAATAATTGTCTAGTTAAACGTCCCTTTTTTAATGAATCTGTCGGCTAGTCCGCCAATGCTACACCTCCAATATATTTTTTCCCGGCATGGTAAGATTTGTGATAAAAATTTTAAAAAAAATGATTTTAAAAGCCGAATCTGAAAGCTAGACTAAAGATCTACTAAGGTTTCTTAACTACACGTCCTAACGTTTTTAGATTGGACACATCGTGCCTCTATCAGTTGTGTGACAGTGACGGGAATAACGCTTAGGCAGAGTAGAAAAGTGGTAAGTAACAAAAAAAAGTCTTGGCCTTCGTCACAGCGTTATCTTTAAAACCTTTTGATTGACAACAAATAATGGAAAAATTACTTATTGCAAGATATATAATTGATTATAAGAAGTTCAGCTATCGGCATCAACCGTGACCAAGGGCTTAATGCTTAGGTAACCTCCTTTGTTTACAATACTTACACTGTGACTTCAATTAAGAGCACTTAGATTTCTACTCTCGATCCAGATCCGAGAGTTTAAATTGCAAGAGAGCAATAATATTTAACCATTTAGGTGCAGGTCAGTTTTATTGAAAACTGGTATCAGTCAAGTACTTTTTTATGAAATACTTGTTACTATTGTCTGCCGGTAAGTACTTTATTACGACCGTCACACCGAACGACCACAAAAACTTGTAACAATCTCTGCCCTTTCACGAAGGTTCAATAATAATTAATTGGTTCATTTTGCAAGAGGCTCACAAATTAAATGCTTCGGTAAATTGGGACACTGTTTTTAATTACCATTAAGCTGAACACAGCAACAGCAATAACTCCAGCAATTTTTTTTATAACACATTCCAAGTTATATTCAAAGTTTAAGTTTTTGTCAAACTCACGTGACTTTACGTTAAGCGCAGGTGGGAAGCGCAGGATGACCTGGACGCATAAGCATCATCAGCCTATAGTTGAGACACAGCTCAGACAGCCGTCCTCGGTGTGAGAGAGTGGGCTGTAGATCACCACGCGGGCCCAACGAAGACTGGTAGATGTTATTTCACATGGCTTGTAATATTTGGTTTCACGACACGCCGGATGAACTGGACTTTTGTCCAATATTTTATATTTCCCGTATATTTACGGAAGTTACACAGTTAAGTTGTACATAAAGGGTGTAAATAGACCCTTAACTCACTGCGTCACTGCGATAATTTTTTTGTTCTAGACCATACCTGGGAACCTTCTAGTTACGGAGATATTGGGGGTCAAAGTTCCAACTTTTTCACAAGTTTTTTTTAAATACATGTTTTTAATGTATGATTTTTACTTTACACACCTTCACGACCCTCGTACTATTCAATCCATTCATCAGCACAATGCTATGAGTGCTTTCCATCGAGTCCTACCGTAAAACGTGATTTTTCACCCCAAAAAAAAAGTCCATTCCCAGCAATATTTTTTGCGTAAAGTTACTTAGTTTGATGTACAGAATGCTTGGTTGACGGATATGTGAAGGGTCTGTTTACACCCGGTATACAAATTTGCTGTTAGTTAGACAGCAGTTGATAAAGCCAGATAGGAAAGCGGGCCTTGAACCTGATTAATAATCAGTTACTTCAAATTACTTAATTACTTTTCGAAGCTTTTAGGTGTCGCTAGAAATATTTTTTTTGCAGAAAACTAATTGCTATAGCGATTACTGGTATCCAGCTGTGCTTATTATGCCCATCTGACAAAAACAGGACAAGGATAAGGCTGCGTTTCCACCAGAGATGTGCGAGGATGTGTAGCGAGGGAAGTGTTTGTTAAGAACCAAATTGAATCACTTTATTTACCTAGCCTCGTTCAGCGCAGCTCTAGTGGAAATGGCTCAGCGGACACAACAAGTGAAGGGTGTGTGCGAGGGATGTGTTTTTTAAATTAAGTTTGCCCTTTTGTCTAAGCCATTTTTTTAGCCATACATTTTTTGTAGGTACGCCATTCCTATATGGCAAAACATGTAGAGACTTTCATTTATTTATAAGACCTATATAATGTATACAAAATAAATACGTGCGGGGCAAGAACAATTTACAGTGAAAACAGTTAGATAGTATTAAGATTTAGGCACGTGTTATTTAAATCTTTAAGAAGAAATATTGTCCTATTTACGAGCAAAAAATGGCAGTCAGTCTGAAACGAGCCCGCTACACATCTTCGCACCGCTCATCTGCGGACCGTTTCACAACATCGCTACACATCCTCGCACCGCTCAACGGCCTAGCACATCTCTGGTGGAAACGCTCACACCGTTCCTCAGCCTCGCCTCGCCTCGCCTCGTACATCTCTGGTGGAAAAGCAGCCTTACTAAATAGCAAACAATAGAAAGCTAGAGAAACTATACTTTTTGTAAGGAAGTAGTGATAATAGAGCAGCGTGTCGGTTTACTTTTAAATAAATAGATACCTTGCTATTATTTATTATTTGTTTAGTTTCAGATTATTGCCTTAGTCTGTCTCTGATTCCTACGAAATGAGGGTGTACTACTAGTCACACCTTTGCCTAATCCTTCGGGCACCACAGGCGTTGTTGTTGTTTCAGACTCGAATGTTTTAGGTACTCACGGTTTTCTGACGTTAGAAGATAGCAGTCGTAGTGTTCGGTTTTCGGAAGGCCTGCAAGCAAACAAATCAAAATATTAGTATAAGGTCATTTAATATAATTAATACTACTCAAGTACTTATTCTTAGAGATTTTACTGCATAAATATAGGATTCCTTTTGTTTCAAAATTGGCAGGGTAAACTAGTTATCGAAATTCGAATGCCTAGTTATACCAAACAATTTTAAAACTTTTAAATACACAAAATAAACGCAATGACAAAGTAAACGCTCAAGTGAGAGTCGGACTAGTGCACTGTGTTCCGTAACTGGGGGGTTACTATGACGTCTTAATGCAGGAGCAATTCCAGTGTGGGAAAGAGACAGAGCTATACAGGTCGTCAAGCGCCATCTCTTTCCCACACTAGAATAACTGATGTCATGGTAAGCCACCTGAAAGATAATTAATTTTGTATTTTCATTTTCCATGGTTCAATGTTCCATTCACAGAGCTTCTCGTGATTTTAAATAGTCTTCACTATTGATTTGCGTCAGCGATGTGAAATGACATACCACTGACCTATGTATTTATTTGTAGATAATATTTTCATGTTTTCCATGAAAATTCTGAACAATTCCCAAACTGAAAACAATTTCTAATAAACGACGAATATTAATTTGGTAAGTGCCAGTAAAACATCTAACAAATTATGAAAAAGAACACAAAACAAATATGAAATTCAAAAAAATATTTATTATTTATTTGGTTGGTTGTGTGTGACACTGTGTATGAATCAAAGGTTTTTCGACTGGTAAAATGTGTTGTAGGTAACATAATTAGGTTAGTATTATTATCTTGAAAGTGAAACTATAGTCAAGTAAAAAATAAGTGAAAAGTAAGACAGGTTAAGTCAGTCTTACTACGTTACTCTAGGTAAGGGTAACTTGAAAGAAAGAAATAATGCTTATACAACACAAGAAACACACACAAGTGGAGAAACTTTGAAGCGCGCAAATTGTTGCAGGCAAATTCAGACAATTGTCGTAATTTAAGTACTTTAAGCGCAATAGCTATCTCTTTCTGTTTCATATGTTCCTTATTATCTATCGCAGTCGTAACAGCGCAACTATATTTGAACGCCGCTCAGTTCCTACTGAGCGGCGTTCAAATATCTTTCTTTATAATACCATTGTTAATGTTAAGGACGCATATCCTTTGCCGGGATAAAAAAAAAAAACAATCACCGCCGACTCTATGGAATTGAACTAATTTAGACTTTGTATATGTATTATCTGTTGATATTTTGATTTCCACACTAGTGGAGATAAATGAAAAAAATCCAGGACCTGAAATACATTGCATGTTGAACCTAATCTTAGTGTGATAAGAGCCAATTTTCGAGTAAAGTCTTTTGAAAATAATTTATTTTACTCAGGGTTAGTTCATGCCCGAATCTACCTTCCGATTCCTCTACATTTAAACAATCTAAAATAGGGACATGGAGGCTGTTGTGTGACTTCACGTTTGCTTCATTTTTAACCTGCGGAAGCAGAGCGCCGGAAAAAAAAAAATAGTTACGTAATAATTAATGACAAAAATCCTTTTCGTTCTAATATTTTATTTTTTCATAAAGTGTATTAAAAAGCATCGTTTGACTTTTACACGTGGGTATTTGTCACTGCAGTTCTCGGCTCCATAACAATTCCGCTTATTGCGCCTCGGCTGCAATGACAATGTTTGTCCACTTGTATCAAAATGTGATGAGCCATGTACGCATTGTAATTTGGAATAAAAGTCGCTTCCAAATCGGCAGTACCTACGTCTTCTAATTTTTATCATCAGTAAATATCCTAGGTTTTTAAGTTTAAGAAACTCGCGCTCCGAAACCAAAGTAGGTCGGTACCTACTCGAGTGACAATTAATTTGTTCAGTGTTGTGTCTGGTCCCGCCAAGGCGTAATAAGCACGATCACGCACTAACGCGACTTCCTCCTAACACGGCCTTACTACGTTACTTATTGTTATTCCGCACCAAACGCAACATTTTTTGTTTCATCTTCACTCCTCCAATGTTCTTCTCCTGTCTCGTCCTTTCTTACACAGTTTCATATGTTCGTCTCGCTCACTCACCCGCGTGGGTGTCGGCCCAACGGCCAATGAACCCGATCGACACAGCTGTTTTCGTCAAAGAATAATTATAAAGGACGCACTAATTGAGTAAAAGTTGCCTAAAAGTAAGTTGACACACAGCGGGCGCTATCAGTGATATATATTGTAAACAAATACTGATAAGGGTCACCATATGTTATCAGAGTACGTGACGATATTCGGTTAAAGCTCGGTGGAAAAAAATGTAGACTAATAAAAAGTTTCCTTATGATAATATGCACACTTTGATAGCCACGGTTGAGTGGGCTGTAAACAGAGCTCAAGCTTTTATGTTCCACAGGAGATAACGTTGTTGATTGAAATTTTAGAAGTTATCTAAGACACACGATACCTTCCGGGCCGGCCAGGAGTAATTTTTTGTAAAAGTAAAACTTTTAACGACTTCGAACTTTATAATATATCGGTGACACCCGCGAGTGAGCGTAGCAGGAAATAATATAAGTTTTATATGTTGATATGTTTCTAAAACACTTTCGGTTCTTTGGTCACCGAGAACAGGTCTGTGTTTTTTTTTTGCTGATGCAGATAAATTGTACAAACAATTGTGCACATTGTAAAACAAAGGTTTGTTTACAATCTTCAAATGAGAGGTGAAAATTCCCTTTCATAACTTCAATCCTGTTGTATGAAACCGAAAAAAAATCAAAAGGACTAAGGGCACTTTTCTATGAAGTCTGGGCGTAACTCCATACAAAATTGAAATATACGAAATTAGAATTTGATCCTTATTAGCGACGCTATCAAAAGGAGTTATAATACAGTGTTTTTTTTTCCAAAATCAATGGGTTCGTATCCTGGCTAGGAATGTTGAATTTCAAAAATCTAATGATGCAGTTTTAGTTTTCATCGAAATTGGGCTCGAGACTCCTTTGAGTATTTTTCGCTATTCCTCATAGTTTCATAGATTTGGCCATTCACGCCCGCTTGAAAAATTTAACCTGTATCTCTATTTTTATTATTAGGACTTCACTTCATTGTAAAACAACAAGTAGGTACACACGGCGGTACATGAAGCTGTATTTTCCAGTATAACTTGGCCTCGCTTTGTATAGATTTCCTATACAATAAGAGATCCGCATAAACTGGTTATCTATAGCTTCATTGGCCGTCGAGCGTACCTAAGTTGGAGAATGAAATTATAACCATTTAAATTATGTTGCTGCATTTGACCTACTGCTGTAGTCACATCTTGGACAAAATCGAGACAATACAACATTTTTAGCCATATCTCTGATCTTCGGCTACATTGTTACTTGTCGCAGTAGTATGAATTGAAGAACACATGAGTACGAGCTATGATTGGAGATATATTTCCATTCTGTCGGACTTAAGTCATCAATTTTGACCACAAACCTTTCAATTCGAAAGCATTAGACGTCATGGTAACCCCCCAGGACCTAGTAGGTCCTGGGGGGTTACCATGACATCTTATGGCAGTACCTATTGTTTGAATGTCGTTTTTGTGTGTGAAAGACATGGGACTACACAAGAGTCTAGCTCCATCTCTTTCTACACGTCATGATTCATTATAGGCCACTTTATATCAACAGTTGTGTGTGACAGGCAGACAGTCGAAATCGAAGCAAAAGGCTTCTTCTATTTTGTACCGGAACCTTAAAACAAATGAATGAATAAATATATGGGTTACGTTACGAATGTTATTAAAACAAAACCAAACCAACCAAAACATCCAAATATTTTTGTCCGATATTTAAGTAGCGTCCGGTCATTAATCCGGTTAGGTACACAGTAAGTTGTTGGTACAACAATGGTTAGTAAGTACCTATGTGTAACAGGTACTATCAATTCATCAATTGTTATCTATACTAATATTATAAAGTTGAAGAGTTTGTTTGTTTGGTTGAACGCGCTAATCTCAGGAACTACTGGTTTGATTTTAAAAATTCTTTTAGGATTGGATAGCCCATTTATCGAGGAAGGTTATAGGCTATAAAATTTCACGCGGACAAAGGTCGCGGGCAACAGCTAGTTGTTAATATTTACAGTAAACATTTTTGAAATCGCTTCTCCGTTGGCGTAGCCTGTATCAGCAGGGCAGCTGGGGCGAACCACGCTGAATCGATCGTAGGGTTGGTCGACCCCTCAACGCCACGCCACCTCGCTGCCTCCCGAGTTCGGCGCACCCACACAACTTCGTGAATGATAAACTCGTAAAATGACGTAAAGGACATTGACCGTGGTTATCAGACGACTTTGAAAGTTTCGCCGACGAAGTGACGCATCCCGAACTTTTTATATAGGAGTTCGGAGGCTAAACGAAAGTAAAACCTATAGGTAGTATTATTTTGTGTCGAGTAGCAATTTTGTATTAATAAATAAGTATTATACGAGTATTATTTAAAAATGTCGATGTGGCGGGGTTCAGAATAATGTACTGAATACGATAAACATTTGTGCGTCGGTATACCTTCCAACTTTTATTATAAAAGTAGAAAACACACAGTATGATGAACTATAAAAAATATAGCTAGTATTGTGTGAGACCTTACAAGAGATGATGAGCAATCAATAAAATAAAGTTCCAACTTGATAGACAAAGATAAAATTGTTTTAAATTCATTTTCGACTCCATTTTTAACATTCTTAAAGACTGAAAGGGTAAGCATATAGTAGTAGAATGCCACCATAGCACACGAAAACACGCTACACCAACATGGATTTGAATTCGATTTATTTTTTTATTTTAATCCAATATAATTTTTTTTTTTTTTTTACAAAGTCATCTTGTTGTTTTCAATGATGAAAAACATAAACTTGCGATATATTAATTTTATTATTGTCAATATTTTCAATGATTTTGTGATTTCCATCATTTATTAAAAATTAATATCATAAAAATATTACTCCTCCATACATAATATTGTTGTATTTCGTTGAGTAGTTAAAATGAATTATTTCGTCCTGCCTCAGTTTAGTGTGGTTTATGTAATATGACCTTGTCAGGTACCTTTCATTTATGAGGGGTTGAACCCAAAATTCTTTTTGTCTTCTACGTCTTCGCACGTATAGTAATAAAGCAAGCAACTGCCGTCGTTCCAAGAAACTCATCGTTCCTAGACTTGCTAACGGAATTACGCGTGCGTGGAGGGTAGTTTAGAAGAGAGTTACCCTAAACTGCGCTGCACCGATCCGAATAAAGACGGACAAGTGCACAAGTCAATCATTTGTTTTGTTAATGCCACATCGGACCGTAAAAATAGACCATAAACGCCCTAAGGGGCTTCAACGCACAAAATTTTACTATGAATTCAGTAAGTAGGTGATTCTAGTCTAGTCTAAAGTAGAATTTCGTCGGAAATTATCCATTACATTTAGATTTTCCAGCAATATCTGGCACTATCCAGCAGCAGGGCTGAGGCGGAAATGACTTCCTGCGAAACATCTCCGCGGAAGAATCTAGTTTTCTACTTCAATTTCCAATGTACGTAAATGCGGAATTGCATCGAAATTGAATATGCATTTCCCAAGATCGCGAGATTGTTAAACTTTGCTTAGGCCTTTTTGGGTTTACCTAAATTGTTAAGGCTCCAGCAAAATGGCATCTTGTTTAGTGAAATCACAACAAATGATACGATACTTTTAGACGCAGAGCGTATCTAAGAGGGATCAGCGAAAGAAAGGACGCCACATAAAAAAACGTGAAATGAAACATGACATGACCAACGTACATTCTGAACAAGTAATGAAAATAAAAAGGCAGATTACAAACTGTGAGACTAACGCTACACATAATAAGTAGAAAGGAGCCAAGGCAGCCGAAACAATGCTACTTGGGCTTGCGCCTAGTTGAGTCTTCCCGGAATCGCCCCCTTCGGCCAGAACAAAAAAAAACAAGAAAACGAATTATTTCTTTGAACAGAAGATTGTTGTTAGGCTTTGTTATTAAATAAGTTTAAAGTCATAATGTTGGTTTCGTTTGGTGTGATGGTATTTTTTAGCCGGTACAACTGAAACCTTGGCCAGTGGGACTTTACTCTTCATAAAAATATAAAAACTATAGATACAATTTGTTTACATCCATGGCCACATGTCTAGCAAATTAAATAAAGGGTGTAAATAGACCCTTAACATAAACGAAAGGCACTTGTTCTCCCCGTCACTGCGATCATTTTTTTGTTCTAGACCATACCTGGGAACCTTCTAGTTACGGAGATATTGGGGGTCAAAGTTCCAACTTTTACACAAGTTTTTTTTTTAAATACCTACATGTTTTTGATGTAAGATATTTACTTTACGAGACTGAGCAACTTATGGAGTCATAAACGCGGTACACACTCACACACACACCATAAAGCACGTCATCCCTACCTCCACGACCCTCGTACTATTCAATCTATTCATCAGCACAATGCTATGAGTGCTTTCCATCGAGTCCTACCGTAAAACGTAATTTTTCACCCCAAAAAAAAAAGTCGATTCCCAGCAATAATAAAATAAAATTTTTGCGTAAAGTTACTAAGTTTGATGTACAGAATGCTTGGTTGACGGATATGTGAAGGGTCTGTTTACACCCGGTATACTATTAGGTACTTTCTTTAAATCTGTCTGATTTTCCGATTCCCATAATTTCCGCACCACACAAATGTTTTTAATATTTAACCACAAATGGAAATGCTGCTCTTCAATCCGATTAGCAGTAACATCACTTTGCAAATTAATTTTCCATTTTATTAGCCCTCAAGCAGTCAGGTCAGATTAGACTTTAATCCTCTTAGTTCGCAAAATGATTTAATTGATACCCCAAGGACCATAATTCGATAACCGTAAACGACTCCGGTCGAGCCGAGCAAACGGGAGAGTTTAAACTCAATTGGTGTATGCTATGCTCCTAGTCTAATATGTGAAGGGAAAACCGCTGAACATAATTATGCGAGGTAAAGAAGCTTAATGCTTGTACCGGCAATTTATTTAATATAAAATGTATGTATTAAAAGCCTTTGAGACATCAGACAAAATAGCCAATGGTTTTAATTTAATTAGTTAGGAGAAGCGGGCAAAGAGACGCGCGTCCTCCTGATACGATTTTGATTTTCGATCTTAGCATGACGTCACTTTAAGACAACACACAACATCTCTCAACTAATTTTATAATATGAAAGATCGGCACAATAATTAATTTATGGAACCTAAACTATGGAAGAACAAACGTGTATGGCACACGATGGCAACGAAAAATAACCAAAAGTAATAGAAGACTATAATTATAAAGGCAGTCCCTTTATAGATTTCATTTTGTTCCCAACAATTGTTCGATCGAACGTTAAGCTAAGCACTCTACGTCTATTGGGAATTGTTTATTTTAAATGATGATTATTTCAAAACAATGTGATTGTCAAGTGTGACCGATTATAAACGCTTAACTTACACGCATAAGCTTTATAATGGCCGCAGAGTAATGGGCTTTTAGGGACACATAACATGGTGGACTTATCATTTTACGGATAAGTAAAGAAAGGGGCTTCTTTATGTTGATAACGGAATCCAATGTTTGTTAAAGTTTATGAATTTAAGGGCAATGTCATAATCGGTTAAGTAGGTAATAAGATTAATCTAGGTTTGGTCGACTTGGACGTGTTTTGTTCAATACAAGACACGTCCAAGTCGACTAAATGAACGTCACTGAAAAATTCATAAGAAAGCGTTAATAAACAATAGGGTTACAATTTTATAATTCTAGTTGTGTTACATCCATTTCAGAGGCAGTGTGTAAAGATCAGTTAACAGTAACTACACTTTTATATCGCAGATTGTACAACTTGATTTGTAGTTAAACTAAAGAACTGATCCATGATAAACTGAGAAGTGTTAATAGCAGCCAGTGCGGTCTCATAGCGTATGTAGACTTGTTCCACAACTCCATTATCGAACTAGGCTAAATTGTGAGCGCGAGAGTTAAAACGGAGTACGATGTGCCTCGGAACTCTCGGAAATGACTCGCCATGGACTATTACAAAAACTCACGCTCAGTAGAGAACAACTTAGTGCCTTGGCTGGTGGCCTTAACTTCATTTGAGGCCACCACAGGATAGTCCGGTTGAGCAGTATTGAAACATTTGCAACCTTATCGAGATTAAGTGGGAATGGCCATATAAAAAAAACAAAAGGGAACAACTTAGTCTTGCTTGATACAGTGACTGATAAATTGATAATACAGGGTGTAACTCTAAAAGGGCAATACCTGTTAGGTGGTGATCACTGAATGACTGATAGAATCCTGACTTGAAACAAAATACATCACAACAAATAAATAAAAAAAATCATCATGAAAAACTGGTTTCGAAGAGAACCGTGGTTGTACAAACGGTGAAACCGTGTTACTGTGCGAGGATAAGAAATAGCGCAGACAGGACTTTTTATTTTTATTTGTATTCGTACTACAGTAATATCTGTATTGTACTAGCTTTAGCCCGTCGCTTCTCCCGCATGGATTTTGTCCCATGGAAACATAACTACTACGGGACAAAAAGTATCCTATGTTCTAACCCAGGCCATGGTGTACACGTGTGCCAAATTCCCTTGCAATCCGTTAAGGCTTTATGATGTGAAAAGGTAAGGTACAGACAGACTGAGTTACTTTACCAAAATAAGCAATATTGCAAAAAAAAGCTTAGACACAAATTCACAATAATGGTGTGTAATAAAGTACATTCTATCTATCTTTTTATAAGTATGGATACTGTGGATAGTATGGTTTCCGTACACATTGTGGAGCTTTCGTTCGATACCGTTCGCCCCCGCGATGCTACATCATGTTATCCGCCGAGCCGAAAATAATTGTTTCACCCCCAGGCGCAAATCATTCGGGATCAAAGTAGGTACGCCGTGCGCCTATCGGCTTTAGATCAAAACGCTGCACTGGGTAGATTGTACTTGTACAGGTTATATACAAATCTTATGATAGTTATAATTAAAAACCTGTCCTAGCACACAATGTAGTGCTTGTACTGATACTGATATGGCGACAATTCAAAAGTGCCTGTAAATGGCCTACTTGAAATAAACACTTTGGTTTTGATTTTGCTTGATCAGTACTTGCTTTAAAAATTACCGCAATTTATTCAGCGTCCTCATTAGTACCGTACTTCTGTTGTCAATTAAGCTTTTGATGAATGCTCAAAAGAGCTTCTTAAATCTTCAGTAGATTCCGAAGAAGGTAAGTATGTCTTCTTGCGTCCTTTTCTCCTCTCTATAATACACACAGATTATCTTTCTAAGCCGCAACGAAAAACTTCTAACAATAGTTGAGGCAGGTAAAAAAGGGACGCTCCCAACAAAATCCCAAATCTAGCATGGTACATTTTGTTCTGCGATTTGGCAACGTCGCTTTCACATGTTAGGGGTGATAAGTGTGGCAACGTCGCCTTGTGGTATGCCGTTACGATAATATCTGGCGTCACATTAGGATAGGACTATAACTGGGGTTAAATTTTCAATAATCATTGGAATTCTCACCAATATAGGCTTTATGATAACGAACAGGTAGTGTAAATTTGATTGAGTTATTGTATAGTTTTAGGACAGGTTTCAAAATTAGGTATTTTAGTTTTAATAAATAGTCTTGTGCATAATTCATTTCATCTTTATTAGTATGCTAGATAAGGCAAGTCTGCGAATGCAAAACTAGAAAATAGCAAAAACAAAAACAAACGCGTAGGTGGGGCATCCTGCCAAATAATCTGAAATACTAAAGATGCTCTAAGTTGTTGTTCGTATAAACCTGTGGTACCTATAAAATATTTGCATTTGCGAATATTTCGCGAATTTGATTCTTTTAATCAGGCGCCATTCTGTACCTCTAAAATTATCTTTGTCTCCAATTTGACTTTTAACTCTAACTTGTCTCCAATTTGATTTTTAGTCACGCGTATATATTACTATCTAAACAGTCAAACTGGTTAAAATGGTAGAAAAAGGGTTCTTTTTCTTATCCTTTAACACCCCTACTATTTTTCTTCTAAATATAAGTCTACAGATTTATTATAAGTCTCATCAAGAGCCAAGAGCAAAATTTGCAAATTTTTGTCATGATTGATATTTTCATGGTTTTCGGAGTGCTGATGACGAAAGTAACCTTGAAATAATTAACCTACGCCTTCGTAAATCGTGAAAAATGTCATGCATGACCAAAAATTCGCTACTTTCGCAGACAATCTATAATTTTGATTTCTATTCTTCGTTTGGAATTTAATTTTCCGCAAGTATCCGCTCGCACTAGTCTCTTTCGCGCATGTGTAAAAAAGAAATAATATATAAAACCCTTCTTTTCTTCGCAGACAGTAAAAAATATTAAGTAGAGCAATGTTTCGGAGACCAGGGTGTTTTGAGTACCCAGTCGTCCTGGAATAATCTCCCACTACGTTTAGACGTGCGCTCCTTGCTTGCTAAGTCGAATGACTTCGCTATTGGCGCACCCCTGAATGCGTAGTGTGAGTACCGGGCATGACCCACAAGGACCTCGGAGGGAGAGATACTATTCGGGAACGCTGAAGCGGAAGAATGACAACACGTCTCAACACTTCTTTTTTCTTTGTTCCCTAGGTTTCGGCTTCCTTTTTCTTGTTGTTGCCTCTTCGGTGGCTGTTTGCTATGGCCTCTCGCAGTTCAGCCTATGAGGCTGGCTTCTGATTAACCGGTCTAGCTTAGTGTAAGGCCTCCAGCCAGGGGCTTAAAAAATATTTACAAACTAAGCGACCACACGCTAAGGGCACCCTCTGTGGGGTACGAGCCTCGGTTTAAGGCATCGCTGGGGAGGGCAGCAAGGGGACAGGATGGATCTGATTTAGATTATTTAGGGGCTGATTTATTATTACAGGCTCAGCATCGCGGGCTGGCTCTAGCAAGGGTCGGGGGGCAGTGAAAGGGGACGTCGCGGCGGACCTCGACGGCGAGGTCGGAATATCGGGGGTCTGTTGACACTATTTTCGTTAAAATATCTGCACTAATTAAAAATCTCATTTTCAAGTTACGTAATTATATCGGACTAATTTTCTAACTTTTTCTAACATTTTTTTCTTTTAAACTATCATTATTCAGTCTTATAGAGATTCTAATTAGAAAACTAACTGTAAGTATCCTTTTTAAAAGCTAATTAGAGAACATGTCACAAAAAAATACTTAGAATCTAATTAGATACTATCTTACACTCACAGCTCGCGACCTGCTGTAGTGAAAGTACGCGTTTCTAAGTACCGATACTACTTGCACCCTGAGGCCTGGCCGGGTCAGGGCTGCGGGACTGTTCGAAAGAGATACCGTGGCCCTGGAACACAAAGGGCAAAGAAGGAACATGGATGGGTTTTAGTCAGTACAAGTCTGACACTCCCTTCCGCTCCGCCCTGAGTGGTGTGCAATAAAGTACTTCTAACTTTCTTTTTATAAGTATGGATACTGTGGATAGTATGGAGTCCTATGATGATTTCCAATTCGAAAAAAAAAAAAAAGACCTGGCCGGGTGTTAAGTACTGAATTACCTGAAGCGCTACGTGCAAGGCTTAAATAACGACGCTGTGTGTGAAACTGTAGTAACCAGAACATAAATATTTTTACAGAATTCAAAGATATATCATGAAAATACAAACCGAGCTGATAATACATTTACTATCCCAAAGAAAAAAGTCATACGACTAGAAATTAAAAATTGTTAGAAAGAATTATTCGAGATGATAACTCTAACAAAAACATGAACGAAATAGTAAAGAAGGTTTTAGATTCACCATCACTGAAAAAAGATTTTACATTACAAGAAGAATTTCAACTTCAAATTCAGCAGAGAGCGACGTCTAAAGGAGCGTCCTGACCTGGCAAATGCGCCGCTCGCGAGCCGCTTGCGAACTGCGCGCGTGCATTTATGTTCGTACGCAGCCCCTGCGCTGTCCGCGCGCCGTTCGCGTGCAAGCTTCGCGTCGTACTCGAGCGGCGCAGGAGGTGCGCTTATTTTAAAAAACGGAACCTGCCACCAACGTCTTCTGTTTTTCCTTTTAGTTTTTGTCAGTAATAAAATAGCCGATGCTGCAGCATTATGCTAAAGGCAGTCGTATGGTCCGACATCTTCGGAAGCAAATTCACAACTGAGGCTCATAGTTCACGCGTATGTGCGCACAAGCTGCGTGCGCGCTGCACGCGCGCCCCTCTCGAGTCTTGCTAGGCTTGCACTAAAGCGGCGCACCAAATATCAGTGGCCTGCAGTGGTTCTCCACGGAGGGTAGGCCACGCAAACAGATACCCAAAAAAATAAATAAAATTGATTTATAATATATGAATAAAAGAACATTGAAAATAAGCCTGGAAAAATTAAAGTTATAAATACAAGAACTCACCACATTATTTAAGGTTTAAATCACGATTTTCTGACGATGCAAACGGAAGTAATAAGTTAACTACGGATTTGAAATCAGTAAAAAATCAACTCATTTATAAATTAAATCTACGCGCCTATTTTTTTTCAAATTTATTATTATGCAAATCAATACATCCCTTACTCCACTTACTATTCAAAATAAACAAAATGCACGGAAAACAAAATAATTTATTTGTGTGTATGCCACCCACACAGCCAGCTAAATGTTGCACAATTTTGAGGATTGAAATCACGAGTACGAGATGAATTATCATATTTTTGGATTAATTCTTGTAATTCGGGTACACATCTATCAACTTGAATCTCATCATTAAATGATAATTGCGAAAACTTACTGCTTTTAGCTTCTAACAAACACACATTATCAACGCAAACTTCACAACAGGACACCATTTTATGTAAATAAATAAATAATATATACACTACTGTACGTCTCAAAACGAATTACTTATAAGTTATAACTTAGTAAGATATAAAAACATTCAAGATCGCATATAAATTGCTTGTCACATGAAACAATATGGATCCTCTCGGAACAATTTAATTCGTAATTTGTTAAAAGAAAAACACTACCAAATAAAATTGCATCATTGTGAATCCGTGACCCTTTATAAAAGCGGTTACCATATTTGCCGGATAATAATACTGACAGTTGACAGCACAGAGTTGTCAATGCTTACTTTCCTAACTGCCCAAAAAACAAAGCGAAAAATTAAATGCATGTAGTTTTTAATTATTTTTTGTAATTGGTTTATCATATTTTTAGAAGGTATAAATTTGACAATACCACCGTGTTTTAAAAAAAAAAAAAAATGCACCAGCTTGCGTTAATTTATCAATGAGAACTAGGCTGGACACGTTCTTGCCTTATTAGTGCGTCCAGAGCGTCGTAGTACTTTTAGTATAGTGTGAGTTACGTTACACGGACGCGACAAGTTACTATAAGTGTTATAACAGGAGTTTTAATTTTTTTTTAAATATTTTGTATTAATTATAACATAGTTATAATAAATGCATTTGGCGCTGTTGGTAGGGTAGGCTAGGCGTAATTGCCTCTATGGACGGCACGCCCCTGCCAAATATAGGCTGTAACCGCACGCGAGCAACACGCGTGCAGTTCGCAAGCGGCTCGCGAACAGCACGCGAGCGGCGCATTCGCCAGGTCTGGACGCACACGCACCTTTAGGCCCCTATCCCACTGGCATTATACGAGCGCTGGCGTTTCTCTAACGTCTGCACAGTGACAACGCTGCGCAGACGCGACGTTGACTTCTCGAGTTTCTAGTGGCAAGCGTTCGGGCTGCGACTTCGCAACGTTAACGTTGCGTTTTTTGGCAACAGGTACAATCACGGTAAAACGGGTAGTTAAAAAGATACACGGAAGCGTTTTAATATTTTTAACAGCCTATATGAGAAATTTAATTGTATTATTTTTCTTACCTCAAAGTTATAACAAGCCTCTATTCTCTCTTCTAGCCTATATGCTTCAATTTGAATCACTTCTAAAAGTTCGTCAAATGTAAATAGTCTCCAGCTTCGCAAATATTTGTAAAATTCCGATTCATTATTTTTAATATTATTAGTGGTATAGCCGCTTTATACTATACATACTATAAAAGACATTTTTTTTAAATAAATCACTAATACAGGAAATGACTGAATTTGAAAGATAAGGAGTTTTTTTATAAACAACCCATATTACAACCCACTTACTCGATTAACTCATTAACAGTCCATTTTGAAACCGAAAGCGAAAATTTTCCTGATTTGATGAATCCGGTCGGAATCGGAACCGGATTGTAAATGACGCCGGATAACAATATAGGGACTCATGAATATCCGTTGTAAACATGCAATTTCGGAATTTAGGTGAATTATATTCTTAGATACTTACTGTCTTTGACATTGTTTCCATGCGTTAGCCCTGAGCTGTAACAAAAGAGACATGTTTGGGATGAATCATGAATGAAATGAAACAAATTTTAATGACGATGACATAAAGACAGTATTTATTTGAGAAAAACGTGTACAGCCGTTGTGCCTCTTGGTTGGAGCCTCGGGTTACCTTAGGCACTAGATGACGGTTCTAAGTACAATAGTTGTAAGTACTATAACAAATATTATCTGCCAATACGACGAAATTGAGCAAAAGATAATAATGGCAAATCTGCGTAGCTCATTCGCAGTTCGACTAATAGTAAATTGATGGATCGATAACTGACCTACATTGCTTCTCTATGTATACAGGCTGGAAGGGACATCGCCACATAAACGGTTACGACACGTTACCACGTGTTACCATATTCAGTACATCATTCCGAATCGATAAAGAAATTAATCACCGGTAATTTAAAAAAAAAAACAGCCTTTGCCCTCAAGAGTACAATACCTACGGCGTTGCTGTCAAAACTTATGGAACAGAAGATTTAAAATAAAATTACCGGTGAAAAATTTATGTGTCGGGAATGATGTACTGAAAACGTGGTAACCGTTTGTGAGGCGATGTCTCTTCCACCCAAACACACGGCATGATGAACTATAGAAAATACAGCTTGTGTTGTTACGAGATGATGAGCAATCAATAAAATAAAGTTTCAACTTGATAGACAGATTAAGTTGTTTTAAAATAATTTGTGACTAAAACACGCTACAGCAACGTGGAATTTAAAAACACTGAAAGGGCATAGTGCACCGAACGTCGATACAGGAATGTTGCATAAATTACACGCTCGTACTCGTACTTGTTTGTTGTTTGATTAATTAAAACAATAAGTATTCAAAACACGAGCATTTATTTAGAATAGAAAAGTGTTAAAAAGATTGAAATCAAAGACAATGGAACATAATTTTCTTTATTGTTAAGGTGTGATGGAAAGGTTAGCTGCATGCATTTGGACACATAAATACATATTTTACAATGCGTAACATGTGGTAATTTCTTTGAATTGCAGGTTTACCAGTGTTAGTATTTTTACATATAAAACCATATCATAATCATTGTGCCCTTTCGTCTTAGTCATGTTTAATTGCAAAGGTATTTTTTTTTTTTTTTTACTGAACAATGTTTTAACGGACCCTTCACGAAGCCGTCAACCAAGCATTCTGTAGATCAAATTAAGTAGGTAACTTTACGCAAAAATTCTTGCAGGGAAATTACTTTTTTTTTGGTGTAAGAATCATGGTATACGCTAGAACACAATGTCACATAAAACATTGTGCTGATGGATGCATTGAAAAGTACAAGGCTCATGGAGTTATTTAAAGTAAACTTTATAACTTTACAAAATATTATTATGTAGTTATTTAAAAAAAATCTTTTAAAATCTTGGAATTTTAATTTTCTCTAATATCTCCATAGATGGTTCTCAGGTACAGAATTAAAAAAAAATATCAATGACGCTTAGTTCGGTAGTTCGCGGTGTGAACCAAATTAAAAAAAAAAAGAGTTGAAAAGTTGCCCGCCGGCCCGGGTAGCTCGCTCGCTCGCTAGCTGGCGGTGCGGCCTGCGCTATATTCTAGGTTATATTAATAATAAATTTATTTGCTAGAATATTGTTATTGTTGTTTATATGATGTCCATAATATTCTGCTGCTTCTAGCGTACAAATATATCAAAGAATTAAAATTAATATTAAACCATACAATGTCGAGAATAAGGAAAACGTTAACTACTATGAAATACAAAGTCAGGGGTTATTAATTACAATGTCAAGAATGGTTAAATACACTGTCAAGGGTTATTAATTATAATGTCAAGAATCATTAAATGCAATAAAGAAATAAAATAAAAAATCAATACAATGTCATAGAAATTAAATTCCATTCAATTATTAGGAGGTAAGTCGTCGTCTAATTTAAATTTTGAATTAAATTTTTCATTTAAAAATTCATTCGTTGAGTAGTAACACTTTTGCAACAGAAAGTTAGATGGTTTCTTTTTGAATGTCATGAGGTTAAGACTTTTAAAAACATTAGGCAATTTATTATAAATTTGAATTGTCATACAGTAAACATTATTCGAAAATAGTTTAAACCTTTGTTGGGGTGCACATAATTTGTGGATTATTCGACTTTTCCGTATTACAACATCATTGTGTACTTGAAATAGAGCTAAGTTTGATCGTACAAAGATGCAGAGTTCGAATATACATATATAAAGATGGGATGGTAATATTTTTAATTTTTTAAAGATTGGGACACAGCTTTGTAATGGATGGGCTTTAGTCATGGATCGAATACATTTTTTTTGGGCTCGGAATGCTTTAGTAGTGTCAACAGAATTTCCCCAAATGATGATGCCGTAGCGGAGAATTGATTCTACGTAACCATGATAAGCATAAAGTGCTGAATTAATACCAGCTACGCGAGTTATTCGGATCTTTGCAGCTTAGAGCATAATTTGTCAACGTGTACTTTCCAGTTGCAATATTTATCTAATGTTATCCCCAAAAAAGTAGCACAAGGGTATTTGCATATCTAATTTCTAATTGGTGACGTTTGCTATTGTAAGTTTTGAACTGTGTAAGTTTGGTTTTACTAATATTGACATGTAGATTGTTGTCTTTTAGCCATTCTATTATTTTATTTAACGTGTCATTTACCTCTTTTTCATATTTGGTAATATTGTTATCGGTGAGTTCAATACTAAGAGTTGTATCGTCGGCGTACAGAATGCAAGAATATGGGGTTCCGTTGGGCAAATCATTGATATATAGCGAGAACAAAAAGGGTCCTAATATACTGCCCTGGGGAACTCCACATGAGGTTTGACGATAGGCGGATCTATATATTTTATTTTCTGATAAGGTATGCCTCGATTGTGGAGGTCAGATAGGCAGTCGCTCCATGTAAAGTACTGGTATTCAGCTGCATCCGGTTCGACTGGAAGCCGACCCCAACATAGTTGGGAAAAGGCTAGGCAGATGATGATGATGAAGGTATGCCTCGATATTTCTACGCATTGCTGACGATTACTTAGATAAGTTTAAGGTTGTAATGTTATTTATACCTTTAGATGCTAGTTCAAGTGACAACACAGATCTCATAGAGTTTAAAATAAAGTGTGTGTACAAACCTACTAACAGAAATAAATATCAATAAAAACGAAACTACAGTTTAACAAATAAAATCCTTATTGAAGTACCAACTAAGTTAGTAATTGAATCTTATAAGAATATATCGAAAAGCCTTCCATGCGGAAGTTTCGCACAACAAACTTCATTTCGCCGTGTGAAAAATATTCCAGCATAAGATTTTATTTGTTTAAGTTTCTGAAGGTGCATCGTATTGCAAATATCATGTTGATATTCTAATAGAATTTGTTGTCATACTTAGAAAATTGCACTGGGAATTTAATATCAGAAATATCTAATATCGTCCAACAAGAGGAGAATATTTAGAACTCAATATTATAAAAAAAATGTTTTTATTTAGGATCCTTCCGTAACATGAAAGGGCCTAAGATTAGTGTGGTCAAGAATAATTAATTTATAAACCAAGTTTTTCTTTCGGAAGCTAATACCATGCTTCACGCTGTTTAAGTGCTAAGTGCGACTGCGTGAGTTATCCTAACAACCTATACGTGAATGGATGCCGATGTGATTACGCAGCTCAGCTCGCTCTACTTGAGTTAAGAGAGGCATGCATGCAGTAAACTGGAAGAGATAGAACTGTGACAGTGTGTGGGCCAAAGCTTGTTTATAATAGTTTTCTAAACTAATAATATAGAGAGATTAAATTGTTTTAAGTTTTTTAGAAAAGGTAATCTCTGGAATTGATTTGGAGGTGATCCTATTTTTTATTCACTAATAGAATATTACTAGTTTTCGGAAGTCGTTTGTCTTTTTAGCCATTGCCCAGCAGTAGGATGACCTATCAACAGCAGGAAAAGTACCATAGGATATGATGCAGGTAGAAAAAGGAAATGTCGACACTGGCCTAGCTAGCTAGGATAATAAAAATCCTTGAAATTTGCACTAATCCCAGTGTGTGTAACAGAATGTGAATCTAAAGTGACTTTGAGTGTTTGTTTCTCAACCGGGCTTCTTTTTTATCGTGTGGTTAGTGTCTAACCTGGTGTCAGAGTTTTACGCCGCCCATAGGCCTCTGACTAAGCATTCACATGCCGTCGAGAAATATCTCTCAGGCATGGTGGTTTCCTCACGATATACCCCGCGACTTTAGTCTTGAAAAAAAATCGCATTTTTTAATCAGTGTGAGATTCCTACACTAATACAGGCTACAAAAGAGTGTGCTCACCTATCTACGAACAGTTTCAGAATAAATTATATTTTGAGGAATTAATTTATTCACTTAACATAGTCTTGAAACTGTAATCAATTTTGATGACTTCGTGTGTATTGCTAAAGGTACAAACACAAGTACAAAGGTAGATACGATACGTATGATATATGTATGTAGGTAGGTGCATTTAACATCGTCGGGTCAGGTGTCAGGTTGAAACGACAATCCGAAATTAGAAGCCCCACGGCCCACCGGGGCTCCTCTGTGTGGTACGTCTGCACAAATACATGCATAAATACACAGCCAATCTGCTGTGGTTGACGACTTACAACGTAACGCGTGTTGCATGGAACGACCCAGTGAAACAACACCCAATAAAATCACATTTCTTGTGTTTGGTAAGACGAAGTCCAAGACCTCTCTCGAAATAAAGTAGTTAACACGAATGTGTTACAAGAAAACAGAAAGTGCTAGAAAATGATAACCAAGAGAAAGGCAAACTTTACTAATGCAAAGCTAAATGAAGCTATTAAAGTAAAGCTCGACGATAGAAAAGAAAATTAACTCAGAAAAATCTATACATCTTTACAAATAAATAAAATTGAAGTGTCTCTTTGTAACATCAAAATAACAGCTTTTTTTCCGAATAATTTTGAAAGTATACAACGT
Source organism: Noctua janthe (assembly GCA_910589295.1). Taxonomy (NCBI): domain Eukaryota; kingdom Metazoa; phylum Arthropoda; class Insecta; order Lepidoptera; family Noctuidae; genus Noctua; species Noctua janthe. Next base: position 15,420,890 of record OU342552.1, read on the forward strand.
GTAACAGATTAAGCGCTATTGCGCTTAATCTGCCTCAGACACCCCAATTAGAATATTAAATAAGTCTAAAACAAAATCCGTAATTAAATAAATTTAAACCAAACCTAGTCTTTTTTTTTATAAAATAGTTATCCTTACTAAACGCAAAACGTATGTACATCAACATCCCTGCACACACACTCATGCAATGTTAGCGGCCGACGCAACACTCAAACTCGGGCGCCCGCCAGCTGACCATAGCTGTAGGCATTAAATGTGCTTTAGTTCAATGAACGAATTTTACGTACCAAAACAGGCTGATATTATGAATAACTTTTGATACTTCATTGAGTTTACCGTGTAATGATTGATAATTTTCTAGTAAGTGAAATTATCAACACGAATCTAACACTTTAGGCTTAGTAACGGGTATGCATTTAAAACAGCGCCTTTTTACCCGAACTACGAAACTAACGAAGGGCGAAGCGCCCGGACTCCGTGCGGCACATGCGGGTAAAAAATGTATCTCAGATGCGTAACTTTCGCGATATCAACTACCCCCTGATAAGTCGTGTTTAGGTAGAGTTTATTGTTTGTACTACAAAAACATTTAAAGAGCCGCGTGTTTAAAAGATTTGAATCATAATATTTACAGTGATAAGAATACAATCGTATTGATAGGAAGAAGTAGGTACTTACAGAACTGGACTATTTACACTTTACACTTAGGTTATTAATTAGCACTATTTCTGCGATCCACTTTCATTAAAGTTTCAAAATGACCACCGCCTTGTTCTATGCACTTATTTGCACGCTTTCTTAAATTGTATTTCAATTTTGTAAGCACCGTCTTGACACCGTCGAAGATGGAATGGGTGTTCACCATCAGCACGCAACGTTCGCCACACGTACATGTGGCTGCAGTCGAACTGGGGTGCGGCTTCTTTTGAGCTGTTAACGCAATTCCTGAAAGTAGTTGGACTTTCAGGAATTGCGTTTATTCTGTTACACGTTGTATACGGTAGGAGCTAACTACTAATAACAAAAACATATTTTTTAAATTTTTGTCTGTTTGTTCCGGCTAATCTCCGAAACGGCGCGACCGATTTTAACGGGAAATTACTGGAAGAAAGCTGATGTTATAAGGTCTAACATAGGGTACTTTTATTTTTGAAAAATAATTAGGGTTTCGTGAGAAACAAATTAAAATCCTTGAAATTGGTAACAAAATCCGATTCAAACGGCTAATCTCCGAAACGGCTAGACCGATTTTGACGAGACTTTTACTTGCAAATAGCTGATGTCAGGAGTAACTAAGGCTGCTTTTATGTTAGAATAAGAATTAGGGTTCCGTATAAAACAAATAAAATCCTTAAATTTGGTGACAAAAATCGATTAAAAAAGGGAACTACTCGTAATATGTATTTATAATAATTTCACGCGAACGAAGGTCGCGGGCAACAGCTAGTCAACAATAAATAGTGTTTCCTTTTAATAAAACCACAATATTTTCCAATAAATCTCTGTCACCGGATACCTCTTATTATCTTGATCCGGTCGAGCGTGTGCCATGGTAACTAGAGCCCCAGACGGTATCCATGGCAATACTAAATTTACTAATTAATTAGCTGCGGGCCGATCACTTACTACGTGTAGGTGGTCCGACATTTACTCAAAAACAATCTTTGGTGTTAAAACTCGATGGATGTCGCGGCTGGCGGAGTATGGGCCACGCCCGTGGTCCCACGGGATCATTACTGTGCCCGTGATTAAGGGCATACTCGTTGTGTGGCCATGCGCCATGGCAAGCCGCTATAGCAGCTTCAGGACGTCCTAGTGCGGCTTGGGCAATATTTTATGCACCCTTCCTTTCACGAGGCCGGGAAAACCCCTGTGCGCACTATGCCCGTGTACAGTCGCGCCAGTGCTCTACCGTACGATATGACAGGTGGCGCAGCGCGTCTCGTATGGCGCGTCTGACTGCGCAAGGCGAGAAGAAGATTGGGCTTCATCAGAGGCTATTGGCGGGGTGAAGGTCTCCCCAAGGTGCCTATCGACTGCTGCGATGTTCTCAACGGTGTCAGCCTGGTTTGGCTCGAACTGACGCTCCAGGTGCTAAGGAGATCTCCGCACGGTCTGCTGCGGTGTATATCGGCGCCCCGTCACTGTGGCGTAGCTTGCGTACCGGAGCCGAGGTATTCGCAAGCTGCCTGCACAGCTTTTGTATTGACGGCGGTGTTGAGCTCCTGTAGCTTGGCCCTGACCTTCTCCGCGAGATGATTGAGGTCGCGCTTGATCCTGGGACAGCCTAATGTCCTGCCACCGCCTCTTCTGGGCTATCATCATCTTGAGGTGGGCGCGGAGCGGCTTGTACACCATCCCCGGTTTTTGTGGCAATGTGATCGTCCGCCTCTTCGAGGCCGCGCTGGATGCAAGCAGTGACCTCTTCTGCTAGCCCGTCTACGTCTGTGGTGGTCTCGGTGGGCCAAGTAAGAGTAGTGGTCTCCATCATTTCCGTGAACTTTGTCCAGTCCGTTTCTTGACGTAGCGCTGGACGCGAGAGTCCGGTCGACAACTCTGATAAGACGACGAGTACAGGTAGATGGTCCGACTGCATCTCGTCGTTTATCAACTGTTCGGTGACCTAGCATCCCAGGCCTCTGTGGATCACCATGATTTCCAGCACGTCCAGTGTCTGTGCCTGGTTATCTTGGTAGTGAGTCGGTGTATCAGGGCCGGACACCATGTACCTAGGGGCTACCGCATCCGCGAAGAGCCGTCGTCGTCGTGTTTGATGGCGCAGGCAGTGAATTCCTTCTGGCCCTCCTACTTCCTTGGCAGCGCCGCTGCTGTTAGCGGGCGTCGGCTTGTGGTTTCCTATTGTGGTTTGGTCACCGCTACTTGCACGGCGACTGGGGTCATGTCTGTGGGTGGGCCAGGACGTCGGCGATCCGGCTCCGGCTCGACCGCGCAGGTCACGCTGCGGTAGCAGGGAGACGTACCTACTCGGTTTGCCTCTTCGATGGTCTCGTCGTCGAGCTTCTTGGGCGGCGATGATGGTATCGAGCTGGAACTCATAGCCGAAGGTCAGCGCATCGACGGTGCATATAGGTTTTAAATCGCCACTAACCTTAGTTTTCTTCCCCGGTGGGCCGGATCGCGCGGCTGTATCGGCTGACACGCCTCGGCGACCGGCCGTGTAGCCTGCCGTCGTTATCGAGAGGTCGCTCCCCTCCCTCGATGAGCATGAGGACAGCACAGCAGCAGCCGGCGCGGGACGGGTGGGTGTGGGTTGAACAAGGTGCGCGGGCGCCACGCGGGACGCGTACGGCACGGTTGCCCGTATGGCCTGCGCAGAGGTGCGCACGACGGGGGCGGAGGCGTGCGCAGTGGGAGCGCGGTCCCAACTTCCGGCAGGTCCCGGGGCCTGGGTCGGCACGGGGCGGAACGCGGAGGGGCGTATCAGCAGGGGTAGATGGCGGCTTGTTGGAGGCGCTGGCGATGCACGTGCAGTCGCTAGCAGTGGTGGGCCGATAGCGGCCGGTCTCGCTGTCGGTGACAGAAGGGATGAAGTTGATGGTGTCCGCTTAGTGGATGGTCCTCTGCGTCTTCCTTCGGCGGCACTGACTGGTGGAGCACCGGACGGCGCGTCCCTGATGAACGGGAGCGACGTGGCCCGGTCCCTCATCTGTCAATCCGCCGGTGGTGATTCTCCGGGCATCTTCTTATAGTGGGCTTCCGCTGTGAACACACCGGCGCTAAGCACCCATATGATCACAGCGAAAGATTACTTTGTTCGAAGTCCGAGTCCAACGGTTTTTCTTATCCCTTTGTTCTTCGTCTTCAAAAAAAGTTAGCGTTAGTGTTCGCGGTTTTGGCTTCTACCCACAAAAGTTTTTGGCCGATGATGGCCGATGGCCGGTACACTAATGTTATTGAACCACTGGCTAATCCCCAGTCGTTATTTTCGTTTGACATTGATCTAGACGTCTCTTATGACAACGGGCCCTCCCCCCACATCCCCCCATTCCACCCCTCCCCCACCCCTCCATCGAAATAATGTATTTTGTTGGAAGACGGCTTTGCGATATGCGCTGTTATAAATGCGTTCAAGATTTTTCTCTAATTGTTTTTTTTCTTCATGTTCAAATCTGATGTTTGGACTACTTCTATTTACGTTTCCACTAACCTCTCACGCTACATTCTACTTTAACATAAGGTAAATAAGCTGCTTTCGCAAGTTGTAGATTTCTACAACTTGCGAAAGCAGCTTTTTCCACTTTTAAACTTATGGCTACCATATGTTTGAAATCAGTTTTTGAAGCAGAAAAAATTTACACTAGCAACTGTAATTCCAATAAGCAAGATAGCGATAAATAATAGAGTACAGAACATCGACGGAAAATTCATGCTACGCAAATGAGACAAAATTCAATTTGCTGTGAATGGCAAGTGAGTGCAACGAGCGCGGGCGGGCGGCGAGCAACTGTATTGTTCTGCCACTTCTGCCCTCGCTGTTGTAATCGGAATCCGACCTTCATTTGGAATAAACCATGGGGCGATTGCGAAAATTTTCAGAAGCTTGTTGATCTCTATGTTAGAGTGTGATGCTGTTCCCCATAGCTGGATGTCATAGGTCCATATAGGCTTGATTATGGCTTTATGTAAAAGGATTCTATTTTCCACGTGTAATTGTGAATTTCGGCCAATTGACCAGTAGAACTTTCTTAGTGTCAGCCCAAGTTGCTTCCTTTTCGTGAAGATGTGTTTTTTCCAAATGAGTCGACTGTCATGGTATAAACCAAGGTATCTAACATGTTCAGCTTGAAGCACTTGTATTATATTTAATTGTACTGGTGGGGTGGGCATGTAACTTTTGTAACATTGTAACTTTTACCGACTTGATCTCGTTTGCTTTTATAATCCAATTTTTGAGCCAGAGGGCTAAGTCGTCCCAACAGGTCTGCAGCATAGCTGATGCTACTTTATGGTTAGTATGGGATGCCAACACAGCTGTGTCATCCGCGAAGGTTCCTGTAGTCACTAAATTTGATATTTGGAGGTCCGCAGTATGAATCAAATACAAAATCGGTTCAAGCACACTGCCCTGAGGTACCCCAGCAGCGATAGGATATAGCTTTGATAATGCTTCTCCACTCTGCACGAAGAAGTATCTCTCAAGTACGACATCAAGATGAGGAAGATGTTGCTTGGAAAGCTGTTTTTGATTTTATAGAGGAGGCTTTCGTGCCAAACTCTGTCAAATGCTTGAGAAATGTCAAGGAACAGCAGAATATTCCTTATTTTAGAAAGTGTTGCGAATTTTACAGCTGAGCCTGTGATCTTGGTGCCTTTGTCGGAACTCAAATTGATGGTCGGATATTAAATGTTTTTCTTGAATTTTATAGTCATTAAGCGTGATAACAGGAGCGATTTACTTTAGACGTTATTGGAAGCAGACTTATTGGTCGGTATGGCTTTGGGTTTTCAAGTGAATTCCCTGGTTTAGGAACCATTGTGATCTTAGCTGTTTTCCATTGAGGAGGAAAAAGAAAAGTCTTGACATAGCGTTGTAGATTGACAGCGGGAAGTTCTGGCCAGAATCTGGAAGTTGTTGCAAAATCATGCCAGTTATCAAATCGTAACCAAGGACTTTTTTAGGTTTTACGTTTTTTATCGCTCTAATTAGTTCCTGTTTTGTAAACTTTGAGATGGGGCTGGTAGATGTATCACAATCCAGCTGCACATCTTCTTCGTGCTCTGGGGGCCCCTCGTAGGAGTGAGGCTGAACTACGTTTTTTAAATGATGTGCATTATTCTTCTTCATTTTGAGCCCAGCACCCGTTGGCTTGCCGAAGTCCTCCACTTCGGCAAGCCAACGGGTGCTGGGCAGACACCGTTTTAGGCCGCTTTAGTTTTTTTGGTAGATTTCCACAGTGAGTAGTCGGTAGCAGCAGTAGCACCAAGGCTGCTCAGGAACGCCTGGACACTATTATTTCTGCCCTCGTCTAAAAGCTAAAGAGTTTCCTAACAGCATGGTTTAATTTACTTTTATCGTTAGGGCATCTAAATTGTTGCCATTGTTTTCTTAGTCTCCTTTTTTCAGTTATTTTATATCCAGTATAGTATGGGATATAGATTTTTTGTTACTCTTGAAGTTGTTGGTAGGAGTAGATTGCCAGCTAGCAGTTTGCACTGAATTATTGAAGAATTCCATTGCTGCTACTATATCGTCTTCTGATTTTAAGCTGACTGTAGGCGTCAGTGCATGATTGACTATTGACCTGAAGATTTCCGAATCTGTCTTTTTGGTGTGAAGGACGCAGGTTTCTGTAGTTTTTTTGAAACTACTAAATAATGTGACTAAGACTGGTGAATGGTCGGAAGATAGCTAGATAGCTGCTCTGGCACTGGAAGTATTCTCTCGAGACACCTTTAACAGCACAGAAGTCTATTAGGTCAGGTACTTTCTTTTTATCGGTAGGCCAGTATGTGGGCTCACCTGATGATCCAATATTGTTTGGGCTGAGCGGGCGCTGCTACTACAGCTGCTGGAATCCTCAAGCAGCGCAAATACTGTAACCTTATTGGTATTTAACTACAGTTTTCAGCCCTTTGGGGTCGAAACACGCGGGTCATGGGACCCGAGTGTGTTTCCTTTTTAGGGAAATCTCTCGCCGAAAGGTCGACATTTCGCGTGAAAGAACCAGCCCTCTGGCTGCCTCTTTCTTTGGCCAAAGAATTTGAATTGCCATTCAACGTGGCAATGTTGCCAGTCTTCTGGGCACGTTTCCGGATGACAACGATGCGGAGGAGTACTTTGACGCCTAAGTGTATTAATTGTTGTCGTTATATAATATATATAGGTACTTACTTTTAGTCTTAATTTTTATTACTATTTTATTTAGTTATGTTTAGTTGTAACATGTTATTTTTTTAACCTATTTTGTTACGTAGGTAATGATTGTATCGAAGCGATTGACGATGTTACGTTCGATAATCGTGGAGTCTCCGCTCCCTCGTACGTCCTTTACAACGCTTCACGGCTGCTAAGCGCCTCCTACGTGGCTGGTATGCGGTAGACACAATCTGCTACCCACCTACGCCGTTGCCCTACGCGCCTACGCCGCTCGCGCTTTGCGCCTATGCTGTTGTTGCTACGCGCCTAAGTACGCGGTAACCGTTTTCGCGTCGGTGTCCTATTCCACCCTGTATTGGAGTACCTACAATTCGTCACAAATTCTTAATACGAATGACCACCCTTCAATGCTTTTGCATAATAGAATGATCGTGAGCGTTTGAAGTCTCCTGGAATACGACCCCTATCCCACCACGCCACAAGTCTCATCATTACGACGAATTGAGTTGAGCGAACCCTAACACTGCTCCTTTAGGTACTCGACCCACCACCACCGAGCGATCAGTCAATTAGTCACATGTTTTTGCTTTTATCAACGATCGATGTTTGGAAATCACATGTATCTTTTAAGCGTAACATTTAAAAGCGAATGCAACGAAAATTACCTACTTCCAGCTGCTACAGTCAGGAGCACTTATGTGTAGCCTGTCTTAGCAAAATTCCAAGCGGGTTACCAGTGGATATATGCATTTTAAAGATAATGGGTTCCAAAATACTATGTTCATAACAGCATAAAACTACAACCGAGGAGAACTTGTGGATTATGAACCAACGGAAAAAGCAATGCGTGACGTCACGGGCACTATTTTGAACGCGAACTCGGTGAGGGATTCTAGGGCTCCCGAGCGGAGTGTATACCTAACTAGAATCCAGAGAGCAGTGAGGGATTTAAGCTCGCCCAAGACGAAGACACTTTTTTGCCCGAGGAGCATCCTACTCTACTTTTCACGCCTACTGCGAGGAAATAAAAACCAATTCAGTTTTCGAAGTTGGTTGCGCTAGTGTTTGGGATTTTTTTTTCTTTTTTTAAGGGAAATATTCGTTATAGGAGGAAGCAGAAAGTTACAAGCAGTTAGGTTCCGTATGGTGTCGGACGTAAAAGAATAGCACCATCCCATATCTTCCCGTGGGTGTCGTAAGAGGCGACTAAGGGACTTACCAGAGAATGGGCAGCAGCGTTCTCTGTGTTTTTAACAACCGTACTGCGATCGCCAACCAGCCTGCCAAGCGTGGCGATTATGGCAAAACCCCCAAAAGGTTAAGCGCAACACAAAAATGGCCCCTAGTACCCGGCAGCCCGTCTACCCTCGACTATGGTAGCGGTCGAGGTCGCGGCATGGCAAGGGGTGCGAAGAATCTCCGGATGGGATCAGGCTGCCTACACCGACGACTTGACCTGGCAACATATAACACGCGTACACTCCGAACCGACGAGAAGATAACGGAACTCGAAGAGGAATTGAGCAGGCTGCGATGGAGTATTGTGGGATTATCTGAAGTCCGAAGAGAGGGGGAGGACACGATAATCCTGAAATCCGGCAACCTGCTCTATTTCCGAGAGGGTGACCGGCAGTCTCAGGGTGGTGTTGGGTTTATCGTCCACAAGTCCCTCGTGAATAACGTGGTGAAGATCGAGAGTCTGTCGACCAGGGTGGCGTACCTTTTACTCAGAATATCCTCAAGATATTCGCTGAAGGTCATACAGGTCTGCGCCCCGACCTCGGCACACCCCGACGATGAAGTGGAGACTATGTATGAGGATATTTCCAAAGCCCTGCATGGTTTAAAAACTCACTTCACCGTTGTCATGGGGGACTTCAATGCGAAACTAGGCATACGAGACGGGGATGAGCTGCAGGTGGGGCAATTTGGGGTTGGACATCGGAACCACCGGGGTCACCAACTGGCTAGTTTTATGGAGAAGGAGGGCCTCTATATGATGAACTCCTTCTTCAAAAAGCGTGAGCACGGGAAGTGGACCTGGCAGAGTCCCGATGGTGCAACTAAAAATGAGATTGACTTCATCATGTCAACCAAGAAGCAAATGTTCAATGATGTCTCTGTGATCAATTCGGTGAAAACCGGGAGCGATCCCCGCATGGTAAGAGGCACATTGAACATCAATATCAAGCTTGAAAGGTCTCGACTGATGAAGTCTACGCTCCGTCCAGCACAGATCTAGATCCAAAACCCCGAGAGCTTTCAGCTTGAATTCCAGAATCGTTTCGAGTGCCTAGGAAGCTCGGTGGACGATTACAACGATGGGTTCGTGGAAACTGTCCATACGACTGGGTATAAGTTCTTCAAGACACGACGTGCACACAAGAACAAAAAACTCTCTGATCATACTCTCGAGCTCATGAAGGAGCGGTGTGAGATGATCCTGCAGTCCTCAGACGAGGCGTGGAAATACCGGCAGCTCAATAGACGGATCTCTAAATCCTTCAAGCGACCTCCGCCGCTTTAATACCGAGCGTATTAAAGACGCTATTGAGCAGAATAAAGGCTCCAAGGTATTTTCAAGAGATCTGGCTATTGGGCAGAGCCAGCTCACGAAACTGAAGACCGACGATGGCAGGATCGTATCCGCCAAACCGGAGCTGCTGAGGGAGATCAAGAGTTTTTATGGGCAGTTGTACACTTCAACCAGTAAAACCGTTGCAAATCTAGCTAACGACCCAAGAGCTAGACTGACCCGACACTATACCGAAAACATTCCAGATGCAAGGTGTCAGCCTGTACGAGATTAGGATGGCTCTAAAACAGCTAAAAAACAACAAGGCACCGGGTGATGACGGAATTACGGCCGAACTCCTGAAGGCAGGTGGAAAACCGGTACTTAAGGCCCTTCAGAAGCTGTTTGATTCTGTCATACTCGAGGGGAAAACGCCGTAGGCATGGTGCAGGGGTGTGGTGGTACTCTTCTTCAAAAAGGGCGACAATGCCCGGCTGAAGAACTATAGGCCCATCTCACTTCTAAGCCATGTCTACAAGTTGTTTTCAAGAGTCATCACGAATCGTCTCGCGCACAGGTTTGACGATTTTCAGCCTCCCGAACAAGCCGGATTCCGAAAAGGCTTTAGCACCGTAGACAACATACATACGCTGCGGCAGGTTATACAGAAGACCGAAGAGCCTGCCTCTCTGTTTGGCGTTTGTGGACTACGAGTACTGCAGTCTCTCCAACGGTGCCAAATTGACTATCGGTACATCGAGGTGTTGAAGTGTTTGTACAAAAACGCCACCATGTCAGTCCGAGTGTCAGACCTCGGAACCTATCCTTCTGCAGCGAGGTGTGAGACAGGGAAACGTCATATCTCCGAAACGGTTCACCGCTGCACTGGAAGATGTCTTCAAGGTCCTGAACTGGAGAGGGCTAGGCATCAAAAGTCAATGGCGAGTACATCTCTCACCTTCGGTTTGCCGACGATATAGTGGTCATGGCTGAGACCATGGAGGACCTCAGTATTATGCTCGATGACCTCAGTGGAGCTTCCGGAAGAGTGGGTCTTAAAATGAACATGGACAAAACCAAAGTCATGTTGAATGCCCATGTAACACCCACTCCTATCAAGATCGGAGACTCTACATTCGAAGTTGTAGACGATTATGTCTATCTGGGATAAACGATCCAGTTAGGTAGGTCTAACTTCGAGAAAGAGGTTAATCGTCGAATCCGACTCGGCTGGGCAGCGTTCGGGAAGTTGCGTAGTATCTTCTCGTCCAACTTACCGCAGTGTTTTAAGACGAAAGTCTATGATCAGTGTGTGTTGCCAGTGATTACATACGGGACCGAAACGTGGTCGCTCACTATGGGCCTCATCAGAAGGCTTAAAGTCACAAAAGGGCAATGGAGATGCCTATGCTCGGAGTTTCCTTGCGTGATCAAATCAGAAATGAGGAAATCCGTAAGAGAACCAAGGTTACCGACGTAGCCCGAAGAATAGCCAAAGTTACGTGGCAGTGGGCAGGGCATATTGCTCGCAGAACGGATGGCCGATGGGGCCGGAAAGTTCTGGAGTGACGACCGCGAACTGGAAGACGTCGCGTTGGAAGGCCTCTCACTAGGTGGACCGATGACCTGGTAAAGGTTGCGGGGATCCGCTGGATGCGAGACGCACGGGATCGATCAATGTGGCGACACTTGGGGGAGGCCTATGTCCAGCAGTGGACGTCTTTCGGCTGAAATGATGATGATGATGATGAGAAAGTCACAACACTAAAAAAAAGTATAATTAAGAAAACAAGAGACATTTTACAGCTAATTTGTAATAATAACTTGCTTGTAATAAGCTGATTGTAGGTTCAGACAATAAAAACACGGGCAAAATTCGATACCAAGCGGAACTGTTTGTGAATTAAGGCGAGGTTATCCAGATAAACGTCGTTTTGTATTGTGTTTTATTCCTATATAGCACGGATTTAAATTCGGAAAAAAAAAACATATTACATATTTCACACTTCAAACTAGATATTTCGGGAATGCGATACACGATTACTTGCACTTTGTTGCATCCAATTAAATCGCAAAGACAAGTCTAAATGATGGTTTAATTATTATTTCATTTGAGTAAAGGTTTTTAACAATAAAACTTATACCATAATAAAGGTCTTAAAAATGTGACAAAAATCGGGAACCATAATTTGAAATATTAAAAAACCTATACCACCATTTCCAAAATTAACTGTTTTCATCATTTCATGCGCTCGTACCGCGTGCTTTAGTCCCGAGCTGAACGCGTTGGAGGGCGGACGTGTGCCAATTTTTCGAACCCGCCACCCCAACCCCGCTAAGTTCTGTTACGAGCAGAGCCAAAAATACTTTGTAAAAAATAATACTAAGTAAACACCGAGCCTAGGTTTATTTGAAATGTCATTTGTTCACAAAAGTACAGTACCTAATAGGCAATGTAGTCAGAATGTATAAGATAAGAGTTACGCAATGGAAAGTAACTGTAGGTAATTAGCGCTGTGCGGCCTGAATTGCACTTTATTGTGTCGTGGCAAAAGTGGCTATTTATGATTTCGCATTTGAATTTTGAATCTTCTGTACTTGTAATATTGTGTATTCTGTGGCTGTAGTGTAGAAATGTGACAGTATGACCATTTCGTACGAATATTATTTATAATTTTTGGTAACTTTGGAATGGGCAACTATAGTACTTTCACAGTTATTATGCATTTTGAATGGGACTGTAGCTTCATTTTATTATCTTTTTTTCGACAGTTCCAAACTGCTTGTAACTGGATGTATTAGTGCACCACAGAGTGCACCTTACCTGCAGTTCATCATCGGGGCTTGTCTTCGCGACAGACACATTTGTTATGTGGGTCGGGACGGTAGCGTTCATCGCAGGGAGATTACGTGTGGGGTTCCGCAGGGATCTGTCTCAGGGCCTCTCTTATGGAACCTCGCTTACGATGTTGTCCTGAGTATTGATCTCCCCGTTGGCATTAATGTCGTTTGCTATGCAGACGACACCCTGGTGTTAGCCGGCGGGGACACCACCGAAGAAACCATTCAACTTACAGAGCTTGGATTAGAAAAAGTCGTGGCGCCGATCCGCGAGCTCGGAATAGTAATAGCGCCTCATAAAACTGAAGCCTCCCTCGGCAGCTTATGGAACCATAGTGTTCCATAAGCTGCCGAGGAGTAGAGAGCCCCCCAGCTCGTTAGTCAGAGTGGGAGATGCGCAAGTCCAGGTGGGACGATATATTAAGTATCTCGGCCTAACCTTGGACGGTCGGTGGGGCTTTGAAGAGCACTTTGAGCGCCTGGTTCCACGAGTCGGGAAGGCAGTGGGTGCGTTGCACAGGCTGTTATGGGTAGGTAGGTTGTCAGGCGTCCCGTGCTGCAGGACTAAAATCAACAGCCTGCAGCGAAAAATAGCAATTCGTATTGCACGAGGATACCGTACTGTGTCCTTTGAGGCGGCAACTCTACTGGCTCGTTTTCCACCGCTAGATATCCTGGAAGATATGGACACGAGGGTTTATAGCCGAATCCGCCAAACTTGCAATAGTTTACCAGGAATCGCTATTGCAAGGCTGAGGCGGTAGGAACGGCGCAGTGGTGGATTTACAAGATTTCAAAGTATAGGCTGTACAGTTTTTGTCAATTCTTAATTATTTTTACAATCCTACAATTTCGTTGAAATTGCACGTTAAATAATTTTTGGTATAATATATTACTGATTACTGTTTGGGGGGCGGCGAACTAGCTGTTTTACTCTAGAATATGGAAGATTGTTACTCGGAATGTGCAATGACAAGTGAGAGGGGAACGTCATCGGCAAAATTTGTCGCAGACTTCTATCTGTAAAACATCATAAAACTGTCATGTCAAAATCTTTTTGATTGATACGAGGCAGCAAAAAAAAAACCTTCGGTCCCCAAAAATCTGCCGCCTTAGGCTCAAGCCTACTCAGCCTGCTGGTAAATCCGCCACTGGAACGGCGACACGCGCTCGAGCAGTGGCGTGAGCGACTGCAAAAGCCGCAATATTCGCGTAAGCGCTTTGTCGAAGCCGTCCTGCCGCACGCGAAGCCTGGCTGAAAAGAGAGGAGCGGATCTCCTATAGACTTACTCAGGTACTTACCGGGCACGGTTGCTTCTGTGAGTATCTGAAAAAGATGTGGGCGAGAGGCCACAGCAAATTGTCATCATTGTGGAGGCAACCTGGACTGCGCACAGCACACGCTCGAGGAGTGCCCTGCATGGGACTCTGAACGACGGGTCCTGGTAGCAAAGATCGGGCAAGGCCTGTCTCTGCCAGCCATAGTTGGGGCTATGCTGGCGGAGTCTGACAACTGGAGGGAGGTGACCTCGTTCTGTGAGACCGTGATGGTCCAAAAGGAGGCTGCCGAGCGGGATCGTGAGAGAGCCGATCCCAGTAGGAGAAGAAGACGTCGGGGAGGCAACCGCCTCGCCGCTTAACACACCGAAACCCCGCCTGCATTACCTAAAGCAGGTGGGACACTGGGGTCACGGGCGTTGAGAGTGGGGACTTTGTGCGCTCACCGAGTGACCTTGGAGCACAGTGGTCACGTGCTGCCGTGCACACTTGCGCAGTGAGTCTCAGGTCTGTATAGTCGCCCCAGGGATGTGCCTTAACAGGCGTTGCACAGAAGGGGGACAGGTCTTTCTTTTAAGAGGAAACGGTCCTCTCATGTGCGGACCAACGGGGTGGTTTTAGTGCGGTAAAAATCCCACACTCCCCGGTCTTATCGCCAAACGCCGGTCGCCTTTTGAAGGTTTCCCCCCGAAAAGAAAAAAAAAAGCTATTTCAAGACATTTAATTTCTCAAAGTTAAGGACTTAGTCGCTCCAGAAAAAGAAAAATTACTGAAGCGAATAATTTGTGTCTACTATTGTACAAATACTGTACATTGGTGGCTTGTGTAGTTGTGTGCACAGCGACTGGGTGACTACCCTTTGGTGGCAGTAGGTAGTTGCATGGCAGGCCGATCGATACAGAACGCAGCAGGTGTGCGCGAACCTTAACTTTCGCACGCAGTTATTGTCTGTTTTTATACCGGGGTCCTGCCTTTCCCGAACTCCCTATTCATTAGGCCCCTCGTGCCGACGGACTTTTTTGTTAAAATGACTACTGTTTGGTAGGCTAGGTACTCGGCTATTGATTGAGCTACTAGTCTAACGAGTTAATTAAAAATAAGTAGGTACCTACCTAAGTACACACAAAACGGTTTGTACCTACTATTTATTCTGTGCTGCAACGCTTTACAATTAACTTATTCATTAATTTTGCACCTACTTTCAATTTGCTGTTGAAACAATATTCTTCTAAACAATATCGGCAAGGTACCTATAGCGGAACGACCAAAATTAACAACACACTTGTGCTGCGAAGGCTAAAAACCCATAACAGCTTTATTGAGTACTGCTTTTGCCCGCGGCTTCGCTCGTGTTAGTTTAGAATTTGAAAATTAAGCTCTAAACACACTGCTAAAGTTTCTATAATAATATCATTCAATCATGATTTAAAGACACGTGGCGCCATCTCTTATCATAAGAACGGTATTGTTGTTTTAATCGTGAATAGTTTTTTTTTCGGGATGAAAGGTACCTGCCCTATATCCGTTTCTGGACGCCAGACAACGTAGGTATATGTAAAATTTGATGATCGGATCAGTGGTTTAGGCGTGAAAAGGTAACAAACAAACTTATTTTCGCATTTATAATATTAGTTAGGAAGTTAGGATACCTACCTATCCTCCCGCTTACTGGCAAACAGCCTAAAAAACAACTTCAGTTGTGGCGAGAAACACCAGCACTTGAGTTGCTTTGACTAAACTAGAAGTTTTTGAACAGATTCCGCGGCTGAGCCTCCCGATTCTAGTTGATCGAAACAAGGAAAACCTGCACAGCTAAAGACTAATAGACGACTCCAGCCTGCAGTGCAAATGTGGTGCTGTTCCGGAAACTACCACACCTTTTGACGGCCAGAGCATAAACGCACGCGCGTGCCCTCCACGCCAAGCCACAATTTCACCTACCATTTCGTCACGTATTTGTGTCGTTTGGGTGCGCTTGTCACGTAGGTATATGTGGCAGTGGCGGTCAAAAGGTTAATAGCTCAGTTTTGACTAACAGAATATTTATTTAGACATACGCCGACATCAGACAAATAAATAAATTTTATTACAGAAAGCCATTTCGTTACTAAAAGTTTTGCCTTTGGTTTTATTTCATAAAAATCTGTAGATAATCAGCATTTTGTAGTAATCAATTATGTTTTTGTTACCTTTTTGGAAGTACGAGTATCTTAGTGGAGTTGAATCCGCCGGCACCGCTAGTTTCTTTAATGAATCTTGATTTATATCCGGGCAAATCCCTACGTTAAATTAGTTTTCTGTAGGAATGAATACTTCGTAGTAACATAGTCACGCAAAGTTGGATACGCGGCTAATCGGTCGCTAACCGTTAGTTAGTAAGCTTGTTCAAACAAGTTAGCAGCTCCCTCTAGCGACGAATTATTCAGTCTTTCACCATCTCCAAGTAAAGTGTTGATTAGTTACTCGCCGATTAGCTTTCATTGACAAGTAAAAGTGATGAGTATCTTCTGTCAATTTCACAAGCGAAATTGAAGCTTAGAATAACAACTTGAAGTATCAATACCTACGTTACATTCGTTCCGTGTGACGTCAACAACCCTCGTCAAACTGTGGCATATTATGGGGTTCAAGGTAGAAGTTAAAACAAAGAACACCGTTTTGTTTATTGCACTTGTCATTTTTTGTGTGTTTGTCTATTGTTGTTTTTTTTTGTGATATTTTAATTTGTTTTAAGTACTGAACTACTAATTTAATAACATGAACAAATGAATGAAAATAGATAGAAGGATTAAAAAATACCACGCACCTCTGCGTTTTAGGCAATATTTTTTTATATTTATATGATTTATGTAGTCAAGCACTTCGTTCAACGAAATCTTGCAAAAAAAAAACAGTTTCATCTAGGTCCTTAAAATATCCAACACAGAATTTAAACGTTGCATCGTAGACAGTTCTAATTAATCCAAATTGATGATCAAACAAATCCATTCAAATATTCATAACAAATAAAGCTTCGCATGAGACCCTTTGATTAAAATATATACCACTCTAGCTCGTTTGCGAAAACAACGGAACATAACAAGAATTCACAAAGAGTTTGTCAGGAACAGGGTAGGTCGGAGGATAAACAATTTAATCATAGTAATGGCAGGTTTTAGTGCATGGCAGCCGGCAGCTGCGGGGTGAGACGCCACTTGTCACGTCAAAGAGAACCGGTCAAGTGGGACTAGTGGAAGGTTCCGTAGCACGGGCTTTGACTGGCAGGTACGAAAGTAATTAAATAATGTATGAAGTCGGCACAATTCATTATGATTAAGGTTTAACACGGGATTTGGAGAGGATGAAAATTGAGCCACAGCGCGCTTCGTTCTTTAATAGCAGTAAAGAACCAAGTTCTATCGAAATCTGTACTAATAAACAGATAGAGTTAAAGTTTGTAAGCTTGGATGTAGGAGGTAACCTTCGGAACTACTGGTCTGATTCTGAAAGTTCTTTTACTAATGGGAAGCTACATTATCCCCAAGAAGCTAGTTTATAATAAACCCACATCAAAATGCCTCCCTTTTAATAAAGCTTTTATTTGACGTGCCATATTTGTTAGTTTTTGTAGCTCACATTTTGCTAGCTGAATTAGACCGATTTCGTCTCTTTTATGTAGTTTAAATTTTACAAGTTGGCTCAGTTTTGATGACTATGCATATTTATGATTGATCCTATTTTACATAAGGAGGTGTCTGATGAGATGACGAGTAATAGAGAAGTATGGAAGAAGAAGACATGCTGCGCCGACCCCAAATAAATTGGAATAAGGGCAGGAGAGTAATGATGATGGTCTGATTCTACACCCAGTTAGGCTTCAGATGGGAACTCCTCAACGGTCAACAGCACAGACACAAAACTGTGTACACGTTCCATTATGATAGCTCGTTCTAAATTCCACCAAAGCAAAAAAGTTTTTATAAATAATCTCCTTGTGCCGAAGTATTTGTAATGATTTCAGATAGATAACGCGAATTTATTATGAATCTGTTCCAAGCATAGGTTATGCTATGATACGTTTTGGATATATTTAAATGGGACTGTTTTTACTAGATCGTAATATACCACATTCAGAATTTTGGATAAGTATGATGTAACTGAACTAATAAGGCATGACATCATCCAACGTGCTCTTGTCACCGTCGGCGTGCCAGCTGTCTTAGAACCTAAGAGCTTGTCACGCGACGATGGCAAAAGCCCCAGACATGTCTTAAAAGTCTTTGATTCCTTAGAAGATGGGTAAGCCTTTAGGGTGGGACGCAACATGTGTCAATACTCTTGCGCCATCACATCATCCAAGCTCATCGTGCTGTGCTGCCGCTGCGGCTGCGGAGAACATCAAGCGGCGTAATATCATTTGTGGAAACTATATTTTCGAACCGAAGTTGAAACTCTGGGGCCGTGGAGTCCGAGCGCTCAGTCTTTTAAGGAAATTTATTAAGGCCTAGATGAAACTTCCCGTGACCTAAGGCTGGGTTTTACCTTGGCCAGTGGCTAAGGGTTGCCAAGGTAAGGTAAGGTGCCATATAACGTGGCACGTCTGCCAGCCTCTTGGGCACATTACTAGCTGACAGCGGCAGCGTTCAGGAGTTTTTTTATTCGATTTTATAGATTGTTGTTAGATTAGTTATTTTTGTTAATAATGGTTTTTTTTTTATTTAGTTAGTTTATTCAATAAAATTAGATAAGTGTATAATCGTGGAAGAAAATTAGGCCTTTACCCAGCAGTGGGGAAGTAAATTATTCATAGGACATAAAAAAAAAAATCTGCTGTTTTCTAAAAAAGTAAAATATCTACACGGTCAAAATGTATGGAACAACTGATTTCTTTTAAATAACCGATGAAAATTTCTATGTGGCCGGCTCAGAATGAAGTACTGAATACGTGGTAACCGTTTTCGCGTCGGTTTTCATTTCACCCCATATATATTTTAACAAAAGTGAACAATTGTGTCTATTTAGCAAATTATTCCCTTTCAAATGACACCGTGAAATCGTCGTCATACGAGTAATTACTTGTATCACTACAAGTTATTATGGTGACAGAAACGCTTTTCAGAAACTATCGTTTGAAAATTCGAGTGCTAGGCAATCTATTTCATCGTCATTCGAGGTTCCGTTGACTTGTCAGACTAGCCAACCACGGTAATTACTCAAGTTTTTATATGGACTACGAAGACATTTTTGTTTTGGTACCGCGAGCCGTAACTTTTTATTGAGGTGTTAGTAAAAAAATGAATCAAATACAAACTACAAAAAAAAAAGAAAAGTATTCTCAATTAATCTCGTCAGATGGTCTTAAATGCCTTTTAATTGACATAAATTTTATTAGGTTAACATCCAGCCACCTACTTGAAAAACATTTTACAAAACTAGAGTTTTTTGAAATTGTGAACACTTTTCCAGTTTGTCTAGATCTAGTTAGTTTCTGCACCTACACGTTCTTTGCGTATTTCACTCCCAACAACGACTTTTCGCAAACGTATGTAGATAGAATCAAAGTGAATTTGAGCACTGCTTTGAACGGTTTTATATTACTTGGATGATGCCCCCGTAGCGTAACTCCCTGTTTTCCCCTTTTTCCTTCAAACAGAACTTCTAGGCTGGTATCTTTCTTTAATCGATATGCCATCACCAGGATCTACGCCAGGCGGAGCACACAAAACCACGGTGGGCCGCAGGTTGAGTATGACAGGTCTGGCCCAAATATGCTACCTTGGGGTATAGGTACCTACAATAATACGTAAAATTTGCTGGTCTCCTACAATTTAATAATATAATTTAAATAGGTATGCTTTTGTATGATGTTGGTGACTATTTATTGAACGGGTAACGGACTGAACAAGACAGAGAAATCGACACCATTGACTAGTAGAATTTATAAAAAGCTGACTACTAGTGTCATTACTAGTGACATTCTGCTGCTGTGACCATGTCGATATCCAAATTGTCAACTACAAATGAGAGCTACTGCCCACAATGTATCAGTCAGTACTTAGTACTACTCATTCGCAGAAATACCTACATAACGAATGAACAATCAAAACGTCTGGCTAATTGAACACACTCACGTTTATTTCAAAACAGAATTTCGCATCTGAGTAAGTATAAATTAAATACGAACTTGTTAGAAAAATATATTTGAATCTTATATAAAAATGATAGCGTGTAATTAGGTAGGTACTTAATTAGAATTAAAGTAACTTGATTGTGGAGGTCAGAGAGGGAGTCGCTCCATGTAAAATACTGGTATTCATCGCATCCGGTTAGACTGGAAGCCGACCGCAACATAGTTGGGAAAAGGTAGGAAGATGATGAATCAGAATTTAAGAAACAACAGTGAATACGCGTGTGCGTGCATGTGGTATTTAAATACATGCCCTTTTGCAGAGTATAAGTAGTAACAATGAATACTTATTGTTGACGTAATAATATGAGCATACAGGCCAGGCATTATAGGCAGGCGATGAAGTGTCGTTGCTCCACTCCACGGATATTGACGGAAACCCGACCGTGTTTTGTCGCGCTCTCGCCTGCTAAATGCAACAAGACTCCCTATTGCATCTCAACACTAACATGAAACAAGCTTTACAATGCCGGTTTAACAGAATTTTCAACTAGTAAGATTCCTATTAGACCAGCAATGGATTTAGTGGGCAACAGTGAATTGGAATAGTGAATGGAATCTTGGTACCTAGGACAAAATTCCGTTCCGGTGGTTAGCGCCCCTTATGGTTATTCCCCAACTTATAATTTGTGATGGTTTTTTTTTATACCTTGTATTGGTGAAGGATTTACGTTGAGGAGCATTCTGTGGTAGAATATTGAAAAGCGTGTCATAAGCACCCAAATCTGTGTTGGTAGATTACCGGTACTAACTCTCCACTTAATATCGTAATTATTTATATAATAAGCATTAATTAAAGGAACTGCAGTTTGATTGTGCGTTTTTAAGATTATTGTAAGTGACCTAATTTTTTCTTCTTCAATTTATTAAATATAGGTAAGTATTTAAATAATAATTTTAGCTGGTAACATTGCTCACCGCCGTCCGTCACCCTTCCTTCAATGGCTTAAGCGTAATGTCATAAATAGTGCGTAGTAGAGTGTAGTAGGTGCTCCTAATCAAACACACATCTTCTTACACATTTGAAAAACCCACACATGATAGCAGCTTGAATTCACGCGCTACTAACGAAGTAATGAGTCACTTTTTGTAAGAAAACTAATAAATAAGAGTGCACGCATTGTGATAAGGGTTCACACACACGATCACAATAACCTAGTTCAATGACACGGTCGTTCAACGCGACACCTAACGCCATCTTTTGTCACACCGAAGAAACAAAAAAAATGTGCTTGAATACTCACTTGTATACACAATCTAGAGTTTAGGTGATCCGTCTCCGACATCCGCGCTAGTGGCACACGCAATCCAAAATCACTTTGTTGACAAACAATCTACGGTTGATGCAAATCGCATCAGCAACACGATCCTTCGCAAGGGCCCGGGACGGACTGCCCGGGCGTCACTGCGATCCCTTTCGTGAGGGCAGACGTGCACCGGCCGCGCACATTGGTTACACTGCCGACCAATCACGTCGCACACCGCGCTCCTTTGCCACTGGCTGACATCGTCACAGCGGAAAAAGCGGTGGGGAAAACAACTGACGAATTTGTCTGGACTGACTTACTCTTCTACCGCCTGTCGTTTTCACCCAAATTGGTGTGTGAGGCCACACCGCTCTAAGGAGAGACACCAATCGATTGTGGGCGATTACCAGCCGATGAGATCTCATACAATCAATGTCACTAACCAGTTACCATTAAGCGAGATATCACCATCGCCAAGACAAACTGTGAATTATTTTAAGCCATGCTTAAAAAAGGTTTGGCTACGTTATCCCGGTTTACTTCTGACATTTAGTAGCATCGACATGTATGAGTAACGAGATATTTATTCATGGCCAACCGCAGCGATTCACTCAGCGAATCTACAAAATATATCTAGCATTAACAATGACTCGTAGAACCTAGACGTGTCGATATTGTTTTGTTTTAAACACCAAACGCTTCAAGAGTGTCAATCGTCACGCCTTTGAAAGTGTGGTTTCAGTAAATTTAAACAACACTTGTCTATATAAGTAACGGTTTCATATCCATTCATTAGGATTCAGATAATCATTAAGGATGATGGTATTCACTAAGGATACCCTATCGTTTATACTTGGACCGGTAGACGCGTTTGTCTAGAGATTCTGATGAAGGTAAAAAGTCAAGCTCATGAATGACCGACGAAAAAGCAGAAAGTGCAGAAGCAAAGATTTCAATTACAATCTCAATGATGAAATTTAATGCAGGCAAGAAAGGAGACTGGGCAAGATTGCCCCAGCGCCCAATAGCTTTAAGATATATAAACATGAATTTATCTCTTCAAGAAGAATATTTCTTTCTCTGAATTGAGTAGAGTTACTCGATTCAGAGTCAGAGAGGAGCCACAGTTCCGGGCCAAATCAACTACCTAGTTAGATCAATAAAACCGAACACACTACGAATTAGCAAAAGTTGTATAGTAGCAAATGTTTTAATTAAAAAGCTCTTTCGAATGGTGTACACCTTATTGCTATTGGCTACCAAAAAAATCTTAACTTCGGTGCCCAATATTACCAATCATCCTATACAGTGAGTTTGGTTAACGGTTACCGACATTTTAAGGGTACTCATTTCTATCGCCAAATACACGTTTATAAATACTCCTAACCCAACACCCCGCGAATGGCAACCATTTTGGTTTTTTATTCGGCTGATGTAGGGTATGTTCAAGGAAATGCATCTTTGAATCTAAGAGACCTAGAGACGTGCAAATGACCTTATTGCCGAGGCTACCGAATGACTAAATAAAATTTCCAGAATAAAATTCAAAACCCCTAAAAATAAGAAAATAATTATAAAAATACAACATAAAATACATTATCTTATGTTTTATTTCTAAAAAAAGTCCTTCGACTATGATGATAGCGGTAGATAAAACGGTTAATTAAAAAAGTGCACTATATTAGGGAAAAATATTATTTTTGCCTATTGTTAAACTGATATAACTCTGAACGGACTAAGATTTAAGAACTTGGCGCCATTGTAACTTTTGTGCAGCTTAAAAATACTTATCCAACAATGTATTACACATAGCTATTGGAGGGTGGGACCAGAGTTCATACAAATCCTGGTATGGTCCTTTTACATCACATTTTCTGCTTTAGTGCAAAGTTAACCCCTAAATGTTGTAAATGGTTTTATGTTTAATCAGAAGTATCAGAGTCAACTTACAATATGAAATCAAAATATTGACTCTTCACTAATTATTTTAAGAGTTATTGTCATTTGAACATAGCCCTGCCCCAGCGGTAGGCTCCATAAAGTTGTTGGTAACCCCGTTCTTTATCCAATAGCCATAAGATATTATATACATAATTGAAAAGAGCTTTTTTAAGAGAACCTTTGCTAGGAACACGACTCTTGGTAATTCGCAATACGTTCGGAGTTATTGACCTAAATAGTTGTACACCGAAGTTACGTTTTCTAGGCAACCAATTAAGGTTTTCTGGGTAACTAATAGTAATAAGAGGTACACCACTGGATAGAACTGTTCAAGGAGAACCTTTGTCAGTAACACGACTTCCGCCAATTCGTTGCCCGTTCGGAGTTATTGACCTAAATATGTAGGTGACTATTTGGGCACCGAAGCTAAGATTTTGGCAACCCAAAAGCCACGTTGACACGGTCCGAGTATGCTCGGACCGAGTGGACTCGTACGAGTAAGCTTCATACGGAGTGTACTAGGATAGCTGTTGATATTGTCATAGTTCACTCGGATCATTTTCTTCATTCTACAATTATTTTTCAGTCAACATCGAAATTGAAAGATTTTGTGCGTAATATTATCGAAATTGTCGCATCGCAGCCATGTTAATCGAAGAGCTAAGACGGGAAAAAGGTAAGGCATTTGGCAAAAGGAGAAGAATTTGGACTCGCTCTTGGTTTGTCCCTACTCGTATAGGTACGAGCTAGCTCGGAGAAGTAAAAGATTAAGCCGCGTTGACACGTTCAGGGTATGCTCAGACCGAGTGGAGTCGGCTACGAGTAGTTGAAAAAAATGGCGAATAATAAACACAAACAAGCGTCTCGTACCAAAAAAGAGGTCGGAGCGTGAAATAGCTAGATTTGTAAAACTGTACGAAGCATAAGAGATTCTCTGGAACGTAAGGTTAAAGGAATAAAAAAATAAAGACGCCAGGAACGCGCCTGTACAGCGTCTGATAAGAAGTTTTGTTTTTGATATCACTGTCGACGGTGTAAAGAAAAACATCAACAACATTCGGAGCACCTATATCCAGGAGAAAGCAAAAATTAAAAATTCTATGCGCACTGGTTCGGGTGCGGAAGGAATTCAAGTTCCTAAAACCGACACTTTTCGATGTTGACTCTGAAAAATAAAAATCTGACACTTAAAACCGACACACCCGACACACCGACACCGACACTTAAATTTCATCCAAGTAACAAAGAGTAACAAACAACCATCCATCCTCACAAACTTTCGCATCTATATTCGCCAATGCGAAAATCGGGATTTCACATAATATTTACAGAAACGTCTACCTCAGAAAATCTTACCTACTTACTAATAGGTAAATACTCCCGCACCCCGCACGCCCTGCCCCACACTGCGCGCCATCCGCCCGTCCACGTGAGTTTCGAAGCTCTATTTGACTCTTTTGGGGGATTAATTTGGAAAAACTGTGATTCACGAGTGTGTACACCAATTTTCGAGTCAATCGACTCAGAGAATATAAAGTTTCACAGAAAATTTAACCCCCCATTTCACCCTCTTAGCGGTGGAATTTAGAAAAACCCTTTCTTACTGGATACTTACTCTTTACAAAGAAAACAAACACCCTTTAAATTTCATGTCTTTAAAACCAGTGGTTTAGGCTGTGCGTTGATATACCAATCAGTTAGTCAGCACTTTGTATTTTGTATTGGGAATGATTTTGGAAAAACTGTGATACATATGTGCCATAATTTTTATTGAAGAGTATGTGTATACACAAATTTTCAAGTCAATCGACCCCTAGAATAAAAAGTTTCACAGAAAATTCAACACCCCATTTCACCCTCTTAGGGGTGAAATTTCAAAAACCCTTATTTAGTGGATACCTACTCTTCACAAAGAATACACCCTCCAAATTTCATGTCTCTAGGAACAGCGGTTTGGGCTGTGCGTTGATATATCAGTTCAGTCAGTCAGGACTTTGAATTTTATATGTATAGATGAAGATACTATACACCGTGACTTTTTAGTCGTCTTACAAAGGTCGTCCACTCAATGTACCCGACATAAAATAGCTCTAGGCGCGATTTTTAATCTTCCATAATTGGTACAAAGAAAAAAAATAAAAAAAAATAAAATAAAATTATGAAACATACTGTTTAATGGTGTATACGTATCAAACGGGAGAACAATACCTACCCAGCACTCGAGTCCAGTAGATCATCGCTCGCAACAGGGTGTTTTAACTACGTCATGCGTCATAATCAGAGGTCGGAATTAAGTAGAGTTATTTATGTACTTGCATCGAAATGTTGATATTAATATGGATCTTCCCGGGATTTCCCGGGATTTATAATACAATCCCGTATGGCCAACAATATTACAAATAAATAATAATAAAAACCTCAGAGATAGATAAGACAAATAAAACAAAGATAATTAACATACAAAGTTTATTAGTATTTAGATTAATTCACAATACATTTTTTTATTTACGTTGCCCCGCACTAGGATTTTTTCCTGTAACGTGGATGCGTTTACAAAGATTTAAATTCACACATACACAAATACCCAGACCCGGAACAACTACTTGTAGATCATACAAATATTTGTTCCGTGCGGGACTCGAACCCAAGACATTTTTTCATTAACTGCTGGACTGCGTGCACAGGATGTCCGATGTCGGATGGTTTAAATTGTGTAAAAGTAAATACATAAATCACGGGATTCTTCTGCTCTTTAAAATTAATCTCGGGATTTGAGGCATATCCACTTTATTCTTTCGCTGTATGAAATCAGTGTAAGTACACAAATAACTCTACCTAATTCCGACCTCTGGTCATATTACTGAATAATATTTTTATTTTTAAATTATTAAAATCTCATAAATACCTTTTATTTGTAATTACGTTATACTATGACGAGTAGAGTCGAGTCCAACCGTTTAGACTGTCCCCAACATAGTTAGGAAAAGGCTAGGCAGATGATGAGATTTATGATCACGTTCTCGAAAAGGGCTTTAACAATTCGACGAAAGTTGTAATATGGTAGTTTACGGGGCGAAAAATCGATCCGGCTAGGTTTCATATCTGGGAAAGTTCGTTTTCTCTATTTTCACCCGAACAGAGCTCGGTCGCCCAGTTACTAAATATTATACATTATTATTTAAAGCCAAATATTCTTTTAAAAAATAAGTACTATACACAGTTACAAAAAGTAAAACGCATCTGAAGTAATGAAAGCTTACAATAATATGTGGATCAGATTTGACTTTTTAAGTCGTTTTGAGTCAAGTCCCGTACGATGAGATGAAAACCTACGAGACTATAGTAAACTTCTCAAATATCATAGTGGCGTTCTCTGATCAGGCCCCGTCAGTCAGCTATTGCACGCGTCCACGCGTTTTTCTTAGCGGCGAATATTTTCTTATTTAGTTTCCACCGACCGTTGTAATCTAATTCTTTTCGTAATATATCTTGTACCTACTAGCGACCCGTCCCGGCTTCGTAAGGGTGCAATATATACATATGAACCTTCCTCTTAAATCACTGTATCTATTAAAAAAAAACCGCATCAAAATCCGTTGCGGAGTTTTAAAGATCTAAGCATACATAGGGACAGACAGACGGAAGCGATTTTGTTTAATACGTACGTGATACTGTCCACTGCACTTTTCATTTTGCTCCACCACGGCCTATCGTCGCGATCAATATGTCATAGTTAAATTAAGTTTAATCACCTAGTATAGCACATGCTGCTCCTTAGTAATGCACGAATAACACATTAAAAATAAACAAAATAAATTGGAAAATGTTGGTTTCAGCGCCACCTAGCGGAAAAATGTTTCCAAGCAGACCGTTTGTTTCACCTTAGGGCCTCCGCCCACGGACACTTTTTGTAGCGACGCTGTCTTATTATGTTTCGTAAAAGCGCTTCTGCGTCGCTGCCATCGCGCGTTAATCACAATTGCAACGCGTAGCAGAAACGATGCAATAAGTACTGAATCGACGCGCACGTACGACTGATTTTGACGAATCTTTCTTTCGTAAATAGATGCGATATTTATGCTGCTTACGTTAGCAATGCGACCTATAGTTATATCGACGGAGTCCATCGTACAAATGTAGCGTTGACAGGCGTTTACAGGCAGCTACTTACTAGACCAAGAGAAGCAAAATCAGTGAATAAAAGGATTGCTTAAGAAAACACTTTTATTATTTAAAGGTCAAGAAATCGCAATTTATGTGGATCAAATTAGTTGTCGACATTAATATTAATATTTTAATATTAAATACTATCTACTAACTAGGCACTCAACCGTGATTAAAACTACAAATTCGCTATCGTTTCCACATTGAATTTTAATAACTTTTAAATTTTAAAAACGCTTTGGCAAAGGAAAACAGTCAAATAATGAGTAGATTTAATTGTGGACTCTGGGGATTCGGGACCTGAGAGTAGGTAAGGTATGGCTTTATTTGTGGATCAGATGCTACTCTGATTAGGGAAAACCATGATAATGTAGCAAACTAACCAGATTGGATAAAAGATCTTAGAAGACCCAAGCCAAAAATAAATCCCAAATCAAAGAAACGATGCCATCGGTCCTTTTGAGCTTTTATTTTGGTGACAGGACGAAAAACTAACAATTAAACTAAAAAAGCACCTAATGCTCACAAAAACAGTAACCTACCTATGAGAAAAGCACCTCTCGTCACCGGGCAATCTGCCTATGGATGCTGACTGGCATTTACTTTCTGACATTAGAGTACTTCTCCTCGTCATCGGCGCAGCCACACTTCATCTTCCTCCGTTCAGCCCGAGTGACCGCCTCACCGGTCGCGTAGTTGACGTCCCACCATATTGCGCCACCGAGAACGTTGCGATAGTATGGCGGAACGCTACCCTCGCGTAGAAGGTACCTGAACGTAGCATAACATTAATATCCACTCTTGTTACTAATAAATTCGAACGCCGCCTAGCGATTAGAAACGAGTTGGTGAGCAACGAGCAGCGAGGGGTGTAGTTTTGATCGATTGGCACTGGGCTATGAGAGCGCGAGTGCGACAGGAGATTTCTGACTGAATGACTGCCCAGTCACTTTCTGGTATGCGAATATATTACGAAAGATTCTCAGCGAGTGATCTCTCGGCCAAGTGAGCGTTGCTCACGTGGATTTCTCTTCGATGGCGCTTTTCTTTGCGATATACTGTGTAGAGAGAGTTCTCGCCGGCAGTGTGCGAACCGTCTGGGATCAACTATTAATACTTACTTGTATCTCTTTTACTGAGCGATGCTTTTTTGAGCGAGAAAATAGTCCACAGCCAGTCGATTCCTCGTCAGCAGTGGGACAGGTGCATAAAGCTCCAAATAGTGTAACGCTAAATCTGTCACATACCGTCAGTAACGATAAGTAAACATGTATTGTGTCGCAGCATTTCCAGCTCACATTGGTGCTCGACATCAGCAACTGACGTCAACGTAAACTGTTTTTGTCCGAAACCTTTTCGTACAGCAATAATTTACCGATAACACAAAAAAATTATCATGACAGTGCTTGTTGACGCTCGAGGAACGATCTTGAGTTTGTGTACTACGTAAAATTTTTAACTTTAATTCAACGAGCGCGCTCGAAATTTGAAAATGACTCATAAGCATTAATAGAACATCACAGTCCTATATATGACTCTTCTGCTGAACGAGTGTGCGTTTCTGCCCGAGCCGAGCCTTGCACCATCTTCTATAGTCCTAACCTATTTCTGATTTTCTAACCTAACAAAGAGTTCAAGTGAGGGACTTACTTATAGAACTGCTCTTCCTTATACTCCTCTGCCCTCCGGCGCCAGTACTTCTGCAGGGCTGGGCTCATCATTTCGCCAGCCTCGGCCTCCTTAAGTAAACTGTCCCGCTCTTCCTCCAAAACTTTCAGCTTTTCTTTATCCGTTTCCACTGTGGCGGTTTATTTAAAAAATATAGCAAATATAGGGGCTATAAAATAAAACCATGCTTGGATGAATACAATTTACAGTAGCTTACATCGATGATATATGGTAGCTGAGATAGTTCTTTTTACACGCTCATGGTGGCTGACCTTTATTACAGAACTTAGAGGACAAGGTAGTTTTATTGGAGGACAAAAATGCTCGGTTTAGTTATTAAGTACCCAACATTTATTAGACTTCCATGCCTCGGAAAACTAGTAGGTATAGGCATTATCCAGGGCAACGGCTATCATTCGAAAATCTTTACCAGAACCCCAGAAGTCTGCTACCAGCACCACCCGGTAACTGGGATGTACAGCTCAGAAAGGAAGTTGCTCTTAGTTCAGTATACATACACCTGCATCTGGTTAGACTAGAAGTAGATCCCAGCATCTTGGTAAAAGCTTAGGCATATGATGGGTAAGGTAGTTGCACGCTTTGACATGGTTTGACATAAAACGAGTAGATATTTGCCCCAAAAAACAATGGGTTCTTGCAAAAGTGTGTAGCAGGACCGCAAACAAATGTAATAGCCAATAAAATATATAATATTATTATGATGACTAAGATGTTCAATATTTACCTTCTTCAAAAGATTCTCCCTCGAAAGACAATTCTTCTGGTTTCACAGGAGGTTTAGTAGTGATGGTAAGCTTCGCACGGGACTGGATATCGTCAGCTATGCGAATTTTCAGATCTTCGTATATTCTGTTAATATTATAGATAATATTAACAGAATGTTCCCAACATAGTTGGGAAAAGGCTAGGCAGATGATGATTATCAAAACGAAACACGACGGCAGATCCAGAGACTGCCTAGTGGTCGAAAAGGTAACTTCGGAGCGCGGCATCGATTTTTTTTAATCCTTTTCTAGTTAAAGTGCATATTCCCGAATGACTAGGCAGAGGTGTACAGTCACGAGCACCAATACAGTTTCCTAAATTTAAAAGCATTTTTCGCGAGGAAATAACGATTGTAACTTAAAGAAAGGAGCTTTTTCATAAAATAATACGAGTTCCAAAATATTATATTCGTAAACAATATGACATTTTAATCAGAATAGTAGGAGAAAAACACTTTCAAAAGTTGTTAAGTTTTTACATATTGGTGCTCTTGACTGTACTTAACTCACGTTTTGTCAGGAATTTCACCAGATGTAGGTGAACTAAAAATTAACTAAATCAGGGACATTGGACACCCCAGGCTGATCAAAATTTTCGTTTTTACTAATTAGTTTAAGGTTGACTCTCCATTACTCAATAAAAAACTAAAAAGGGACCAATCCTAAAATATGAATCAGAATTTGCTGTTTCAATAAAAAAACGATCAAAAAGGAACAGCTGTTTTTTTATTCTTATTCTAGAGTTTAATTTGTTTGATAGAGTGTGGTGTTAGGTAGGTATATATCCAGGAGGGCATTGGTTCTTGTAGCACAGGTTCCGGGCGTACGCTAAAATTCGCGGATGAGGGTGTCTGTATTGAAAAGAATTTAGTATGAGCAGAACTAATATGCCGAAATTTTGACGTATTCCCTTATCACCCAGCACAAGAGTCAGGGACTTCAAACACAACTTGTAACCCCCTTCTTGGGCAATAAAGATTATAATTATTTATTGGATTGTATGTGTGAAGAACTAAGAGCCAAACCAGAGTGTCAGTGGACTGGCCACATGATGAGAACAAAACAGGAGCAATTGGGCAAAAAAAAAAACACACACATACATTTGTTTTTACAGGTAAGACCCAATCTAACAAAGTAGTCATAAATTGCAAATTATCCAGTCCCAAGTAACGGGTCTGGGTAGAAGCATAAGTAAGACAGTAGACAACATACTAAGTGCTACCCTCTGGAATTCCGCCAAAGAGCAAGAAAATATGTCCAAAATACATGCGAAAACTTTAATAAGTTCGTACGGGTTGCCGGAACTTTAAAAGGTTCCTCTCTCGGTCGCAACCGTAGCGTCCTGTTTGGAACAAGCAATCCCAACGATTCCAGTATTTGTGGATTATTTAGCATACCACGAAAAACCATAAAAACATATTTTACGAGAGCGAGGTAGCGCCTTACTTCCAACTTAAAACGAAATGTTATTCCAGAAATA
Source organism: Noctua janthe (assembly GCA_910589295.1). Taxonomy (NCBI): domain Eukaryota; kingdom Metazoa; phylum Arthropoda; class Insecta; order Lepidoptera; family Noctuidae; genus Noctua; species Noctua janthe. The sequence goes on from OU342552.1 coordinate 15,451,813, forward strand.
GTAAACAGAGCAAGAGAAACCACTAAGGAGATGGAACGATGAGGAGCAGGCCCTAACTGGCGGAGAGGGGCTCATTATAGAAAACAGCTCGACGAGGTCTTAGCAAGAGACATGCTAAATTAAAATAAATACTTTAAAACACACGAAAACAGAGGAACATTCAGAACAAAAGGGGTTATAAATAAATAAATTTGTCATTCAGAACAAAAGGGGTTATAAATAAATAAATTTGTTTATGTGAGTGATTATGTGAAGTACCTGTGTGCTAGAGCTTGTATGATGTCATCAATCCGTCGCTCGTCCTCAGGCCTGGGGTCGATGATGGGTGCGTTCAGAAGGCTCTCGCAGTCCGACTGCATTACATGTCGGTAACGCAGCAACGCAGTAAGAAGCTCATTCGCACCCTTTAGCTGTTTTCTTTTCTCCTCATCCCATTCTCGTTCTAAAGTCCTGTTTTGATGCGGTTGCGGTTGAGCTACTTTGAGTGCATCACAGTGAATAATAAAAAACTATATGAATTTCATTCGGTACAGAATGGGACGTAACAATTGCACAATATCTCCCGAAGTGATAAGGGAAGTATCCTAATTATTGATGTTACTCAAAAGGAAACATTTAAATATTTTTTTAGGAATATTTCAAATCGGGAATCGAAGTACTAATAATATTTGAGCAGGTTTAAGGTATCTACTCAGATCAGTAATGATTTATTTGTGTTTATTCCGAACGGTTATTTGCCACAAGCACTGATTCAGAAACCAAAGAAGTTTTACGCCACCTTGACACAGTACTTAATAGTAGGGAAGCCCACAGAGTTATACAGCGTGAAAATTTGATAGCTGATTAGGTAGGACATCATGAAAGGGGTAGCATAAGCTACTATACCAAGTAATGTGTGACCATATAACGTTGAGTAGGTATAATTTCGTCAGTCCTTATTTGTGTAGTTGGCTCCAGATACAACAGAATACAGAACAAAATTACAATCGTCGACACTCCACAGTTAGTTTTATTGCCGATCGAAGGATCTCGAAGTATCTGATACCATAGATTTGGAAATATAGCGCACCTAAGTATGTAAGCTCTTGGCAGACTCTCTGGCAGCACATTATCCGGCTTTGCAGGCTGAGGCATAAATCTCTCATAAGGTCTCATCCAATGGTAGAAACCTTTGCCAGTATCTGGCTTTAAGTCCTTATATTTCATAAACTTAGGCTTATTGGCCTGTTTCGGTTCCATCAGCCATTTCTGAAATATTAGGTGTTTAAGTAAACATCTACTTTAGCTTACTTACTACTTCTTAATGTTAAATTCAAATTTTCAAACCTCAGTTTCCGTAAGTTGAATTGGAGTGAGAATAGAAATTAGATTCCGATGATCTCCAAATGTGTCGTATTGGTTGATAGAACACCACGGCTTCCATCGACAAGCTCGCTTATATTCGTCCACTAGGGCTCGGTGAAGGAGCTCAGCACAGTTCAAGTCGCTAAACGAATGAAATATAACAAATCTAATTATATAAAACAAAATTGGTTTAGTTACACCATTTATAACTCAAGAACGGCTGGACCGATTTGAATGATCCCTGATTTGTTGGATTAGTCTCCGCAACGAATAGCACAGAATAACTATTAAAATACCTATCTAATAAGTTCTCGCTTAAAAAGTTTTTAAATAAATTAGGTTTAGCATCTTCCTCAATTGACAGCTCATGTCACGCAAGTAGAGTAGGTAGGGTAGGTAGGCAGGGTAGGTGGGAAGGTAGGTAGGGTAGGTAGACAGGGTAGGTAGGCAGGGTAAGCAGGTAGGTGGGCTGGCGACAAAGTCAGTCAGTCAAGTTTCCGGGCCTCTCTTATTAAGGTTAATGAAGGTGCTTTGTCATCCCGGGCCCCCCCGCTAACGCAGAGTCTCCGGCCTGAGCTTGTGGAGGACGTGGTGAGCGCTCTGTTCCCTTCGCGAGGGGAGCATCCTCCCCCCCCCTATGGCTCCGCCGCCGCGTGCGGTGCCGGAAGCAGACCACACCGATGACGATGACGACGTTCCGGAGGTGACTGGGGTAGACCTGAGAGTGGCGGGACGCAGGCTGAAAACCAGAAACACCGCCCCGAGACCCGATGGCTTGCCTGGCAAAGCCTGGGTCCTGGCCTCTGAGGCTCTCGGGCCCCGACTGGAAGGGCTCCTAAGCGCATGCTTGGAGAGAGGCCAGTATCCGCTTCGTTGGAAGACGGGGAAGCTGGTCCTCATCCGGAAACCAGGGCGCCCTGCGGACTCTCCGTCCGCATACCGGCCCATCGTGTTGCTCGACGAGGTGGGCAAGCTCTTCGAAAGAGTCATTGCCAACCGCCTCGCCGGGCACCTTGCGGGGATGGGGCCGGATCTTGCGGAACACCAGTTTGGTTTCCGCAAGGGGCGCTCCACGGTGGACGCCATCATGCGCGTGAGAGCCCTCACGACGGGGGACGCGGTGTCCCGGGGTGGGGTCGTCTTGGCGGTGTCTCTTGACATCGCCAACGCCTTCAACTCCATGCTCTGGAGCTGCATTAGGGAGGCACTCCGGTATCACCGGGTGCCAACCTACCTTCGTCGTGTGGCCGGGGACTACTTGACGGATAGGGCCGTCATCTACCCCGGTCGGAGCGGAGAATGGAACTGGCGAGAGATGTCGTGCGGTGTTCCACAGGGATCGGTTCTAGGACCGGCCCTGTGGAACATCGGTTACGACTGGGTGCTGCGCACCGACCTCCCTACCGGCGTCAGCGTAGTTTGCTACGCTACTACGCGCGCCCAAAAGTGCTTTGTCATAAGCATGGGAAGGCACTTCTAGTCAAAATCAAAATCAAAATCAAAGCATTTATTTCAAGTAGGCCAGTTACAGGCACTTTTGAATTGTCGAAATAAAGACAACAGTAAAAAATAGCTACAGTCCCAGTCACAAGGCACAAAAACTGTGAAAGTACTGTAGTTGCCCATTCCCTAACGTAGATCTCTATGGAGAAGAACGGGCAAGAAACTCCAAACGTAGTAAACGTCTACTCATCTGGTTTAGTGTCGTTCACTCCTACAAAGGGAAAAAATCAGTCAGTGAAACTGACTAAGGTGCCCGCCCACCATAGCGGCTGTACCAGGCTCGGTAAGAGATGGATTCACTGCCATCCTCGGTAAGGTCATGTCCGCGGTGAGGCGAATTCGATTAGCTAATGTCGGCAATGACACCGTCACCCAGTAGCAGGCTGCTCATGGATATATGGTGTTTACCGTTGGCCTCGCGCGACGATTCTTCCACTAAGGCGGACAATCTCGCTAGCGGTATGCGCGATGTCCTCACCGAGTTTGATGTAAAAAATTAACGTTCAACTAATAGAGGTAAGGCGGAAATCATGAATCGAGGGCAATAAACACAAATATAAAAAAAATCTCCAATGCAACCTGAACCAACGCACAAAACCTTTTTATGCAGACTATTGCGTAGTTGCCTTGGCGGAGGTAGCTGAGCCTTACGGTCTTCGGGATCACTGGCGACAAACTCAGTCAGTCAAGTTTCCGGGCCTCTCTTATTGAACCTCATTAAGGATGTGAGTCCTGAGTAATTTACCTGCCCGCTAGCGTTAATATCATTTGTTATGTGCAGGACAACCTGGTTTTAGCCTCCGTAGACACCTTCGAAGAGACCATACAGCTTACCGAGCTCAGATTGGCAAAACTCGTGGCATTGATCCGCGAGCTGAGCTAAGAAATAGCGCCGCGAAAATCGAGGCGTAATGGTTCCATAAGCTGCCGAAGAGCAGTGAACCACCCGGCTCATTAGTCAGAGTTGGAGATTAGTCAGAGGTGGGACGATACATTAAGTATCTCGGCCTAACCCTGGATGGTTCGTAGAGCTTAGAAGAGCACTTTGAGCGCCTGGTTCCCCGAATCGGGAAGTAGTGGGTGCTTTTCACAGACTATAACCCAATCTCGGGGGGCATCGAGAAGATGTTAGCCGCCTCTAAGTGGGGTCGTCCGATCGATGATCCTTTTTGAGGCGCCTGTTTGGGCAGGCCATTCTGTCAGGCGTCCGACGCTTTATTTATATAGAAGAAGGCGTCGGGGAGGCTTTTTAACACGAAAATGGTCTTATAGAGACTATCCAAAAACTTTTGGGACACTTTGATCCCCATTCACACATTTTGAAAAAATTTACAGTTAGCAAGAAAGTGGTCATTTTACGCATTTTTTTTATTGATGCTAATGGATCCTGTTTCCAATACTAATAAAAACTTATAGCATTTTCGTGTAGCTGCAACGGTTAAGGTAGTTCCTCTTACTACCTCGCTGAAACTTTCCACCCTGTATATTACATGTTTACATAATACATACAACGCATTCTCTCATGGACCCCCATGAGAAAAATGCGGAAAGTAGACCGCCACCTTCTAAATCCATACATACTCCTTTCACCTCGTCCCCTTTCATACATCTGGTGATAAAATTACGCCGGTTGCAGGTGTTACGCACCTGACCGTTCTGAAGAACGTCATCAAGACAGTGTATGTTCTTCCGGGCGTCCTCTCCTGGCTTTGTCACTCACATCTGCCTTTCAAACACCTTTCGTTCATCGCTTTTCACTCATACTCTCAACATGACTAAACCACCTAAGCATAACGTTTGTAGATACCTGATACACAATATGCAGGTTACGTACCGTCGTAAGATGAAAAATCTTATATTTTTCGCTAAGTACATCTCTCTACACTTTCCATGAGATACAAGAGAACTCTCGGATTTGCCATCCGGCTCTTTTTCTTCGCTGGGGTTTTTATTACCATCTTCCAAATCTTCTGATTGCGCTTCATCAGATATGTTTATAGCACCTTCATTGGTGACGACGACTTGTGTATTGAATGAGTCCGTCATTTTCAACCACACCGGTTCGACATTGTAATTTAAACTGTTTTTTTCGTTGGTCTTCATTATTGTTACGTTACACTTTGTAAAAGCACGGCATTCTGAGCAAGCTTGGTATGAGATGTTCAAGGTTTCCCCATCAAAATTAGCCGTAGTTACTTTATCCAGGATAAAATCATAATTGTTGTTCTTATCGACAATAACCTCCGTTTCATTTGGAGATGCTACAGATATTGTTCCATTGACGTTGTTGATTGAGATTGTACAAAAATTTGGATGTTCTATAGTGTATAAAATATGAATGAAAACGTAACCATCCGTTCTTTCTTTTTCTTTAATTTCCTCTTCTTCCATTTTTTTTGATAATGAAGTGCCACTGCTCGCGTAAGTTCTTTGCGATGCTCTCGAGCCTCTGGACCCTGCATCTTGAAACGTCTCAGGTTCAAATGATTCAAAATATTCTATTTCCTCTTCCGTCCATTCCGGGTATATTTCTATATCATCAACTACATAAGATGTAACAATTCTAGTTTTATCAGGAAATGTTACGCAATGAAGACCATTTTTATTCATCAAAATATTAGTTCCGTCCATGCGTCTAGAGAAAACTTCTCCTAAGCAGTAGTCAGTTGCAGTTTTAATAAGTAGTTTTTCTATAGTAAAAGGAACATCTTCGATCCACTTTTGCCGTAAACCGCTAGGTTCTATAATTTCGAATTCATTTACAACCAACTCATATTCAAGTGGTATGTCAATGATTGGTTCCGGCTCCATAACTTTAGAGATTTTTTTGTATGCTTTAGTTTTGCTTTTTTTTACTTTATCCGGTGGTTCGTTTATTACAGTTTCTACCAAAACACTTGAATTAGGAACAACTTTTTTATAGTATTTGACTATTTTAATCCAAGTTCCATCAGGTTTAAATACTTCAATAACATTGGAAGGTTTAAAAATAATAACTTCGCCGTTTAAGCTTACACATCGCATTTCCTCATCAAGATCTGGCGTTTGACCAGAATGATATTGCTTGATGTGTGAAATAACTGGTGAATTATTCTCGTTTACTGTCTCTGTGATCATGCCGTTGGGCCATGAAACATACAGAGAGTGAAAATATTTTGTCTCATGGGTTTTTAATTCTGCCTCCACAACTGACGTATCTTTTTTAATATCTTTTTTAGTATCTTTTTTCTCTTGTGTTATAACCTCTCCAGTAGAAACATCTTCCAAGATGACTGTGTACATTTGTTTTATTACGTTTATTAGGACTCGATCTTTGCTTGTTATCCTAAACGACTCACAAGCGTCTTTTACCTCTGGTTTTACAAAATCGCCTAAAGCTTTATGCACCCAAAATTCATTATAACTGTTACCCGGTAAAATATTTAAAACAATGTATTCCAAGTTTATTGGAATTGTTAAAGTGTACAGACTAGTGACTTTAGTGCCGTCTCGAGAAAAAAACGTCGCGTCTTTACCAAATACTTCAACCCTTCTATCTCCCAAGTCATAACCTAAGAAAGGTTTTGCAGGTAGTTCAATAGATTCCCATTCTGAAGTTTTATGGAACGACCTGAATCTAGGTTGTTTTTGACTAACACCTGCTCTAACTTTTCTATTACTTTTAGAATCCACATCCAACGATATTGGTAACTTTGTTGAAACTGACTCTGTAAACTCAGTATTACTCTTCTGGGAAAACGCCTCGAATTGTACAAATTCTTCAAATTTTAAAGAACCCTCCATGAGAAGTTCTGTTTCGACATCAGTAGTTTCTATGCAAGATTGTAATGCATGTGGATCAACCAAATCTTTAGATTCCGATTGGGACTCCAATAAAAGGTTTTCATCATAAACTTTTTCTTCATCTTGTATCCAGACATATTGCTCCTCTAAAACAAAATCAAAAAAGTCTTGCAAACAAAGTGGCGTTGCCAAATGACTGCGCCACTCCTCACGTGCTATACCTTCGTTATCGTGGTTGTTATGAAACATGAGTATGAAACAATCTGTCACTTCACAATATTTATAATCGACACAGTTAAATTTATTGAAAGCATCACGCATAATCTGGAAAGCGCAGTTACCGGTAAGATCTTCAAAAAAGTCATAATCGTCGATCACACTATGCTTAATAGGTTGGTCATTTTCTATTTCCGCAGCTGATACTAATTCACTAATATCCGGACAATCAAACAGTAATTTAATTCGTTGAACTTCAGGATCTGGATCTGATTTAGAAAATGCACATTCGTATTCATTTTCGCTTTTTGTCATTGATGGGAAAGATCCAGACATCATATGGCCGCTGGAAACCAACGACGGACATCTAGCCAGTGGCTCAGCGAGTACGCTACGCTTCAAATATTTTTTCTTAAATTCAAATATGGTCGTTGTTGGTAAGTGGCGCTTCTTCAATGAACTCCGATTGTTATACAATTTGCGACAAGCTAATATATGAATTAGTCTATTTAACTCAGCCGTTTCAACGTCAGGTCTATCAAAACATGACAATAGAACATTCACATGGAAATTAATTTTGGCCTCAAGCTCATCAGACGGACGAGGTTGATTTTGCCATAAATTGTGAATGGGCATGCCAAACAGAGATGAAAATACGATCTTGTCTAAATTTGTATCTCCTAGCTGAAAGGTCTTATATTTAGCATAATCTCCATAGTCAAGCACAATTGGGTCTTTATTTTCCTCATATTCTTGCCCGTATGTAAGACGATATTTTTTTTTTATACTCTGTGTATTGCATAATGTGTTAAAAATTTGTTTAATAAGATAAGCTGAATTTTCTTCAGCCGTTTTAGGTCCATTGAAAGTAATTGCAGACGACACAGACGTTTTAGTGCGCATATCATCAAAATCTAGACTAAGGCATGCTGTTTGAAGAATACTGTCTAAAATGGAATAAACAGTAACACACTCCAAAGGCAAATCATTAATTATTTGCTTATAATAGTCGATAATAAACTCGTTGCTAACGTCTTCGGATATATGCATAATACTCATATTGTCCAGGTAATGAAGATGCTGCCTGGATAAGTCCTGGATATCGTACATGAGAAAACAGAGCTCATCGTAAATTATTTTAGGACTTCCGGAAAGATCTTCAGATTTCCAATACGGAGGAGAAAATACAATAAAAGCAGTGCCCTTGAAATAGTCTGCGGTACTCTCATGTATTCGCAATTCTTGCATGTGTTCCCAAAATTGCTTGGATTTTCCAGCTAATAATTCAGTGAGACTTTGACCTCTTTTTGTAGCTTTAGATAGGGTGGATGGTATTCTACTCGATGTTAGGTCGATTCTGATTTGCACAACGGCTGTTAAAGGTATACCAATTTTCACTAGACTTCCCGCAAGATAAGGTTCCACAAACCCTGTAACAGCGACGTAGAGATTTGGTCCATCAGTAGGATAATCATCAACGTAAACTTTGTCTCTCCATTCTTCACCCCTCACTCTGAGCTGAGTACTGAATTTCTTTCCTTCCTCTATCACAGGGTCACTTGCAGGTTCTCCATCGCCTTTTCCTTTGCCTTTAACTGAGGCTGGAGGAGGAGGTTCGTCCACTTTCACAGATAGAGTGCCTTTTACTTCTGTCCTGTTAAGCATGTAAGAAGATTCCCTTTCCATACCTTCCTTTACTTCAAGTCTTTGCCGTTTAATATAAAGGTATTCATCTTTCATCTTCAAAATAAGATACTTAATGACCAAAGCTAAAAAATCTGACGGTATATCCATCTTTTCTGATAGGTAATGTTGACACTCTTCAAAAACTCTTAAATTAGAATCTTTAAGTTTTTGATCGGCTCCAAGTTGATTGATCATAAAAATTGTCTCAGTTTTGCAGATATTTTTGATAACAAATCTTTTTTCTTCGGCAGCAAATATTTCGAATTTGTTAAGATATATCCTTTCCTCTTCGCCTCCCGCAGATTCGATAAGAATTACTTTTACTTTCCAATTTTTTTCGTCTAGTGGCGCTTCTTCGATAGTTGTTCGCCAAATGTTTTCTTCGTCTTCAAGATTTTTTTTCTTAGGAGCCATGGAATAAGTTGTCTTATTAAATTTATTATGTATTATTATTTGACGATGTCTTCAACAACCGTTTCATCAAATCAATAAATCAGCAATAAATAACGTCGACACTAGTTGACACTGACAGGCAAGTTGGTAATGGCACTATGGATGGGGCGGATGAGGCTGGCACTTGGTTTAGTGACATGCAAAAAGTATGAATTCTAATAGACCTCGAATTTATAATATCTTTAATCTTCTTTTGCCTTTGACGGCCGGGACTATTTATATTAGAAGCAAATCGTTGGAACTATTATAAGCGTATGATGCTTTCGATTTTAAATAGAAATAGTTTCAAGACAAATGCGCTTCGATTCAGGGCCCGATCTATTTAGATCATTCCAGGCAAAAATAATATTCGCCGCCCTTTACAATTCGATTCACACCTTATAAGTATGAAGTCATCATCATCTGCCTAGCCTTTTCCCAACTATGTTGGGGTCGGCTTCCAATCTAACCGGATGCAGCTGAATACCAGTATTTTACATGGAGCGACTGCCTATCTGACTTCCACAACCCAGTTAGTACTGGGTAATACGATACCCCTTGGTAAGACTGGTTGTCAGACTTTTTGGCCACAGAAGACAGCCGGGACCAACGGCTTAACGTGCTTTCCGAGGCAGGGAGGAAACCCTGTATGTAATGGGCGGTCACCCATCCACAGACCAACCTAGGTAAGCACGGCTTAACCTAAAGATCGACCCCGAGCGGCTGTTATTATTAAGTCACGAGCTCCTTATAAGTATGAAGTATGAACTCTTATTATAAAATTAAACAAAAGTGTTTTTTTTCATGTGCGTTGCAACGGGCAACGCCAAAAACATGGAAAATAATAAAACCTTTCTTTTTTAAATTTTATATAAATAAGCTTATCACTTTAAACTTACAAATCACTTTTGCATAATACATTTTTTGCAACCAATTAGCTAAGTATGAAGGAAAATTGTCATTTGCATGATTATGTGGGCATCTTTAGACCATCATCCTCAGTTCGGTACTGAATAGAAATTGTTCTGGTCAAAAAAGTTAGAATATCTTTCGATGAGAACATTTTTTCAAGCAGAAGCTTTCAGAAATTTGACAAAATCGTCTTCTTGATGTTTTTTAGTCGACGCTCCATAGCGATTCATTAGGTACGTTCATACATCATGAAATTCTGATTCGTATCTGTTGCGTCTGATGGTTCAAGTTCTTTTGGGGCCAAACAATATTTTGATGTTATTTTAGCGAAATATTAAACAAAAGTAAGAAACAGTCCGTATCCGCAAACTTAGTGACTTTTGGCAAAGTTCGTCACAGCGGACAAAAAACATTAATTTGTGCGTGTTTAGCAATGTGAGGGACAAAACGGATGCCATGCCAAAAAAAAAACATAAAAATACATAACAAATAAAGATTTACGAGTGAGAGTAAATATTATATGAGTCCCAAAGCAAAAAGGTTCAATATTAGGATGACTCAAACATAAAAACTGAAACAAATTTACTTCGCCAAGAAAAGACAATCGCCTCCTTGCTGACTTTTATTTATTTCCTTTATTTTTTATTTCTTTTCAATGTTTTTTGCATTTTTAAACAATATATAAACATTTAAAAATAGAAATATTTGCCCAACTATCAGTAAAGTTATATAATATTGAAAGTATACAACTAACAGACATGTAAGGGCTTTATAACAGTTTTGCAGCAACTTAACAGTTGTAAAGTAGTATTCAGTTCGACGCATTATTTTTATATAATTTAAGTCATATTAATGTGCCTGGTAAACGTCATCTCAATAATTTATATGACGGCCATATAACGTTAAGTAGAGTAAACGTTTTAGTCAGAAAATAGTGATGAGTCGCCATGTTTTTTAAACTTAGAATCCCAAAATGTAATAAATTGACCACACATTGTTTGACCGCTGGAAAAACTGTTCCTGCTTATAACAAAGAAACAAAATCAAAATATTGTAATATGCGGTGATTTCAATGTTGACACGTTAAAACGTAGTAATATATCCTTTGATTTAGAATGTTTGCTACTCAATTTTAATTTTAAATTAGAAATCAACCAACCTACCAGGTTAAAAAGTAACACATGAATTGACAACTTTGCACATAATCTTGGTAGTAAATGCAAAGTTTAAAAATTCTCTTCAATACGCAATAAGGAAAAACACTTTCACTAAGATAATTTCTAGAAAGTATAGTTGCATTAAACCGTGAATCACACCCGGTCTCGTTCGTTGTATAAGACTCAGAGACAAACTTCAACAAAAATTCAAACTTTCTGTTACCTACACAAGGTATAGTAACTTCTGTAAAAATCTTTTAAAAAACTAAAAGAACCAGTACGATAAAAATGAAGTACAGAAGGCGGGAAAAAAATAGTAAACTTCTGTGGAAATTTATAAAACCAAAAACATTGGCTAAACACTTGGCTGAAAAATCCTTAAAAATTACGTCCTCCCACTCAAAACCCAACTAGGATATCTTCCACATTAAATTCTTTTATTTAGTTAGATACTCAACGAAGTAGTTACAATAATAAAATGGTCAAAGGATGTCAGCGTCTGGGTGGGATGGTATACCAAATAATCTACTGAACAGATTAAATTGAGGTGAGCAAGCCCACATAATATTAAAAAAAAAAAAAAACACCTATTTGCCCCTCCGCTAACCCACATTTTCCAGCTATGCTTTTCTAAAGGGATATTCCCAAAATTGCTAAAAAAGTCTAGTCACACCCAGTTTCAAAACAAAATGAGACAAAATGAGTGTGAATAAATACAGACCCATTTCAGAGCTGACGGGCCTATCAAAAATTATAAAAAAAATCATAAACAGTAGACTTATAAAATAATTGGAAAATAACAAACTACTTTCTGAAAAAAAAATGGGTTTAAAGTTGGGATATTTCTAGAACTTGCCAAGGCCTTCGACACTATTTATTGCGCTAATCTTTTGCAGAAGCTTGAAACACTTGGTATAAGAGGAGCGCAGCTAGTCTGATTATCTTAGCGATCGACAGCAATGTGTAAAAATTAGTCCGAATAAACGTTCTAATCTTTCTAATACTTGTTATGGAATTCCACAAGGCAGTATTTTAGGTCCTACATTATTTTCAATCTATATTTATGACCTTTGCAGCCAGCCACTCGAAAATGGTGTTGTAATGTCTTATGCGAATGATACTGCTCTGTTGTTTGCAGTTAAATCAAGAGCGGAAGCCTAAGAACATGTTCAGAATGGTTTCAACATTCTTCAACAATATTCTTCTAACACTGAATGCTGGTAAAAGAAAATACATTTCATTTACAATGAGAAATACTAACACACCACTTACTAACCTAATCATTTACGCGCATAACTGTAGCACGTACGCTGACACTGCATTGATAAGGGCATACTTTGGTAAGAGCTGACCATTTTAAATATCTAGGTGTCACTAGTGATCCCAATCTAAATTTCCGTAAACATATCGAGTTACTGTGTACTAAATACGCAAACTAATATATGTTTTTAAGAATTTACGTAATGTAGCCGACTATCTCTATTCTATACATATAAAATTCAAAGTCCTGACTGACTGACTGATATACGAGTATCAACGCACAGCCCAAACCGCTGGTCCTAGAGACATGAAATTTGGAGGGTGTATTCTGTATGAAGAGTAGGTATCCACTAAGAAAGAGTTTTTCGAAATTCCACCCTTTAATGGGTGAAATGGGGTGTTGAATTATCTGAGCGTTTTTATTCTCGGGGTCGATTGACTTGAAAATTTGTGTACATACTCTTCAGTTAAAAATTATGAGACACGTGTATCACAGTTTTTCCAAAATCATCCCCCAAAAGGGTCAAATAGGGCTTCGAAACTCACGAAGACGGGTGGATGGCGCGCAGTGAGGCGCAAGGCGTGCGGGGCGCGGGAGTATTTACCTATTAGTAAGTAGGTATTATTTTTTTGAGGTAGATGTTTCTGTAAATATATTAAGTGAAATCCCGATTTTCGCATTAGCGTATATGGATGCGAAAGTTTGTGAGGATGGAAGGAGGGATGGATGTTCGTTACTCTTTGGTACTTGGATGAAATTTAGCGCACAGATAGTTTATAACCTGGATTAATATATAGGATACTATTTGTCTCGGTAGTATGAACCCGTGAGACAATTGTCGAACTCCACGCGGGTGAAGCCACCGGCATAAGCTAGTTAATTATTAAAACAGGTTTATTTAGCCTGTTGTGTCAGTCTATTCTAACCTATTATATAACATCCTGGGGTGGCGCGGAAAATACAATTCTTCTCTCTCTAGAACGTGCTCAAAGAGCAATTGTAAAGGTTGCTACCTTAACCTTTCGTCCGTTTAGATTTCTTACACACCAGCTCTACAAAGCATGTTATGTGCTCACAGTACTTATATTTTATTCTTCATATTATACTACACCAGCACTCTACACTTCCCTATGACCCAGGTTCTTCCGATAGGAGAAGGAAGTACCTGGTTTACACAAAGCCTCAAACTAGACATGCGTTTGATAATCGATTCAATGTGTTTTTTGGACCTTTTCTGTATAATAGACTCAACAAGATACAAAATTTATATGGTTTAAGTTATAGAATGTTGCAGTGCAGTAATATCGGATCATTTAACGATACTTAATTAGAATTACACAGGCACAGAAAAACTTGTAGAAGTTCTGGTTTAATTATGTTATCCCCTCGTATCTAATTGCATATATTTACTTAAGTTAGTTTTAATGTTTTTTATACCAATTTGATTTCCTTTGTTTATTTCTATACAAATCAATTATATTTTTAAATATTCCTTACAAAAAACAATATAAAAAAACATTTAAAATTGTAGCCCACCGGTATCGGGTACAGGGTCCAAGCTACCGGCGGTCAGAGCTCCAGAGAGAGGAACCTCCTAACAATACGAGCCGTGTCCAGGAGTACCGCTTTCTGAATCAAGCCCTTGATCCAGCTGCCTAACGAGAGCCTCCTCAGGTATTGGTCGAGGCTCTTGGCAATTAAGCCATGAGCTGATACAACTATCGGCACAATGATCGCTAAGTCCACATCCCACATGTCGATAACCTCGCGAGCCAAGTCAACATACTTGATTAGCTTATCTTTCTCGGCTTTCATGAGGTTCTCATCATGCGGGACCGTTATGTCAACAATCATTGCGCGCCGCTCTGATCGAGCCACCACCACTATATCAGGCTTATTGGCTACAATAGTCCTGTCAGTGGTGATGGATCGATCCCAGTACAATGTGATACCGTCATTTTCGAGAACTGGGTCGGGCACATACCTATAGTACGACACTTCCGATTCCACAAGACTGTATTTTAGAGCAAGTTGCTGATGGATAATCCTGGCTATAAGGTTGTGTCTATGAAAGTACTCTCCATTAGCCAGACGAGAACACCCGGAGATAATTTGTCGGATTGATTCGCCAGGACGGTGGCATGCCCGACATATGTCAACCGTCATCATAACTTTATCCATAATTGCACAGACAAAACCTTCGGTTTCTCCGAAGGCGTCCCCGGAACGTAGCCAGGCTACGGACGCTGATAGGTCTACATCGGGCCCATGCAGGGCCCAGAAAAAGCGTCCGTGAAGCTCCTTACTCTGCCATACCTCCATGCGGTCGTTAGTGTCAAGCACTACAGGTTTGCGCCAGTTCTCTTTAGCCAAGGAGAGCGGGGTGAGCCCCTTGTCCACCGCGACCACATCTTTATGCATCCCCAAGTCGGTTTCAAGGAAATATTCCCTGAGACTGCATATCTCGCGATTATGGAGAGTCTTAGCGTTTAAAAAGCCTCGACCCCCACACCTCCGCGGGATATAGTCTCATTACCCCAAGAACGAGGGTTGCATTCGATATGCCGTCAACAATGTACGGACCCTCCTATCTAGGGCGTCTAGTTCTGTTTGAGTCCATTTGAGTATGCCGAAAGAGTACATCAAAACCGGCATGACCCAACCGTCGAAGGCACGTACACACTCACCGTGTGTACGTGCTACACATCAAGCTACACATAACTAGGATAACCTGACTTTACTTTGTATGAGCTTACCGTACGATGAGAGATCAGTTTCATTTGTTTTTGCATAGCTTGATTAGCTGCCGGCGTACCTTATTCCGCCTGATTAAAGACTATTAAATACTTTTTTCAGGCGGCCAAAGAAGCGCTCCTTCAACGATTGCTTCATGTCAGCAACATTGATGCCCAGCGCTTCCGACATACCCAAATACTTATAGGTTTCTGTTGCTGAGAGGAATCTAAGATTTATGGAAACGGAGAACAGGGTTCCCACAGATTCCACAATCTCCCCTCGCTTTACATGCATGACCGCACATTTTTCCGCACTAAATTCCATCCTGATGGCGCTACTGAAAGTTTCAGTTACCAACAGTTGCAAATCGTTGGGGGCAAAGAGTTTCAGGTCATCCATTTAAAGGAGGTGAGATATAACTTGATCACCTCTCCTCAACCGATAACCTAGACCTGAATCCTCCAGCAGCGTGCTAAGAGGACTCAAGGCTAAGCAGAACCAAAGTAGACTCAATCTATCGGCCTAAAATATACCTTGCTCTATCCTTATCGGCTCGCTATTCCTCTGGATTTGCTGACATCCTGGATATCGAAGGACTGTCCTCTATTGCCCCATACATGACATAAGGAAGGTGCGCAGAGTTGCATCAACTTTATACAACTGACGAAGTCATAGGCCTTCTTATAATCTATCCAAAATGTCGACAGATCCCTTCGGGAACGGCGAACCTGTTGACTAATGGCCATATCAATGAGGAGTAGCTCCTTAGTACCGCGGGACCCGTTCCTACATCCATTTTGAGAAGCGGACATGACAGAATTGTTATCAATGTGATTGTTATTTTAGCTCTCAAAATGGATGTAAAAACTTTATAGACCGTCGGAAGACAGGTATTCGGTCTATAATTTTTGGACTCGGCAGTACTACCCGATTTATGGAGCAGGTGGGTTATATCTGTTGTCAGGATCTCTGGCAGCGACCCTGACTCTAAGGCTGACTGGAACAGGATCGCCAGGCGAGCGTGCGACCTTATAAACCATTTAATCCAAAAGTTGTGCAGCCCATCCGGCCGTGGGGATTTCCAGTTAGGCAACGAACGGACTGCACGAACTACGTTTGGGGGCTGATAGTGATTGCCCCCATTTCTGGTACTAGATCGCACGCTCGCTCGACCTCCCGAGTATATTCACCCTCGGTATCATATGGCTAGCAGGCACCGACCAGATGCTGCACCAGAACGAACACATGGCATCATCATCCGGCAGGCGCGTCTCAGCCACACCTTGGTCCAGTCGCTCCCAAGCCCTATAAACCCACCTTTTATCTCTTTGGAAAGTGCGGCGTGCACTTATACACTTTCTGCTTCAGGAAGTCGATGTGCTCTGTGATACGGGAAATGTAGTCTCGAGGAGTAATATCAGTCCCCGAGAACGCTCGCCTAACAAAACGCATCACTCTAACAACAACATCAACAACAACAACAACAAGACCTAAGGGCGATTAGGTATTGAGCTAGACTGTGGTAGAACCATAACCTGCGCTGACGGGGTAATGACATGACTACTCTGCATTTCAGTTCGCAGGCGACCAAGTACAGTTTCATCCAACATACGATTACGCTGGATGACTCGCACCTGATCCGATAGTCGTTGCGCCGACACCTTGACAGCTGGCTCAAGCACCTGAAACAGAGAGAGCATCCGAACACGGTACTCGGTCAGGTTGTTTCCTCCCTCTGTAGCCCCATAGTATGAGCGCATGACGTTTTCATTGATGGATTGCATCCATCGCATGCGCTGCACACTCCCGCCGGGAGCTGGGCTATCAGAGGCCGGTGGGCCTCGAAGTCCTAAACCGTCCGGCGGCCGGCGTCCGTCCTCCCCGTCGACGAACAGGTGGTGGCGTCGTCGGCGGAGAGAAATACTCGTCGCTCGAGCTCGACGCAACTGCCACGGCCGGTGTCACAGCACTCACAATGGTACTGGGTATCGGCGGCGGCGAGGCGGAGCTGAGCGACGGGTCCGGAGGCGATAGGCGTGCGCGTCGTGCAGCTGATCTCGTCAACATATCTTCATTGTTTTTTATGTATCTACCAAAATTTTCTGACAGACACAATGACACATTGTGTCAAATCAAAGACATTTTTAATTTGCATTTTACCAAAATTTTCTGACAGACACAATAACACATTGAAATCAATGGTGTGGTTTTTTCTTTCATATTCTATTTATTTTCATTTGCATTTTAGTGTTTCTTCTTTGATTTTTGTAATAAAATTGCTATTATAAAACGGTGGTATCGTTCAAATCTTCCGGTATAATTTTTAACTATTTATTTTAAGAAAATTTGGTAAATCTGATAAATATCAAGTAATAAGAAGACGTTCGATTGACGTAAGTGTTGCCAGCTTATTAGTGTTGTCAATTTGATTATTCTTTTATAGTTGTTAATAGATATTATTTTATATTTTTTACTATCCTAATTAAATTGTGCTATGGAAAAGTGATGGCTTGAAACACAGGTTTAAATAAACCTAGATCGGGCAGGTCGCTACCAAACATTTGAATTCAACATTATCGTTACTTGCAACTGTTAAATATAAGGTCAACTATTCATACACGAAATATTTTCAGAGAATCATCTAACGGCTATAACGAAGCCATTTCAAGGGCAATTTTTTTTTATCTAAGTAGGTATATTTTTATAAAAAATAAATTAATAAATTAAAATTACATGACCACAAAATAAATACTGGTTCCTTATTTTGCAACATCCATTACGCTAGTTTACTACGTCGTATTTACCTACTGTCAATGAAGCTGGCGGCGCTTGGCGCGGCTAGATCAAAGGAGCGCGCGCGGCGCGATTAGATCAAAGTAGCGCGCGCGGTTTGCTGCGCTCCTACCCCCGCGCTTCCTCAGTCCCACTCGTCTTCAGTCCCGCTCGGTACGCGTTACGTGCCGCACGCGCCCTAGCTAACGATCAGTCGCGAAACAATCGTAACAATGCCGAATTACAGGTATACGAACCAGGAGTACCAGAACATGGTGATGTGCTACAAGGAATGTGGAAATGTTTTTCTCAGAGCACAAGCCCTCTACGGTCCCAAACAGCAGCAAACGGCAACGCGGCAGGCCCAGAAGGAGATGGCGGGACGAACTCGACTCTTTTAAAAAAGATTGGCAAACAACAGCACTGGATAGGGATAAGTGCAAAGAGGGAAGGGAGGCCTTTGCCCTGCAGTGGGACACAAATGGCTGATAATAATAATATACAGGCCCTCTTCCTGGAGCGTCATAGGAGAAAACCATCTCTGCAGACTATGCTAGGTACTATACAGCGGCACCAGGACTTTGGGGTCTACATGCCATCAGCTGCAGACGGAGGCAGGCAACGAGTGTCAGCAAGAATTGAAAATGACATCGTCGATTCAACATCATTGAACTACGGATCCACTAAGTGTTATTTACCTAGAATAAGACTAGTTTTCTGTAGGTAAGAAAATTCTTAGAAACAGCGTGTTTTTTCAACTGGTAAGTAGGTAGGTATGTCACAACCACATCTGCCTATCTCGAGAACGATTGTTCAAATCAATCCGCGCTACGCACTGACAGTTCACATCTGTAGTACTAGTAGGTAAAACCAAAAAATAGCTGACGGATATTCGAATGGTCATAGTCGACATGAGTTACAAAATTTTTCGAGTTTTCTATAAATATTTTCAAATTCGAGTTGCACACATCAGCTGTTTTTTTAGATTACAGATGTGTAGGTAGTTAGGATTTGTTTTGGTCGCACCTAGGTTCCTATTCGTAAAGTTGTAAGGAGGGAATTTATTTAACCTACATCTTCTTAGGTTTACATGGTATTGTTTTTTAAATTCACATTTATTATTATTGTAAGCGATAATCTATTAAAATAAGACTAGATCGAGTTTTGAAGTCTACCTATGTTCAAACTTTGGTTTATTCTTAACATCATCACGCCTGCATTCCCCAAATATAGGCAGAGATGAGAGATATATTTTCGAACGACCACTACATTTCACCAGCGATATTGTTAAGCCCCAAGCAGGACAGGGCAGGTGTTTGCATCCAGACTATTACAGAGAACAACAAGATGCATGCCACCCGTCGCCGCATCGGCACGGCGCGGGTGCGGGGCGCATCTCATTCATAGAATAGGTTTTATGCAGAATGTCACAAGAAATTTAGAATTATAATAATTTCGTAAAAACAAAAATACTTGATTTTTTTTTTTT
Organism: Noctua janthe; assembly: GCA_910589295.1. Classification (NCBI taxonomy): domain Eukaryota; kingdom Metazoa; phylum Arthropoda; class Insecta; order Lepidoptera; family Noctuidae; genus Noctua; species Noctua janthe. Next base: position 15,471,104 of record OU342552.1, read on the forward strand.
CGTTTCGGTGGCCTCTTTACTACTTATAGAAGTTACTCTTAAAATATTTCGTGTATGAAAAGATAGACCTTATTTAATGTAGTTATAGTTTACTTATAAGCAGTAATTATATAATTGTCTGAGAAATAACACCACTGGGTCTAAATGTACACTTTTGTAATACTTTCTTAAATAAATTATTCTTATTATAATAAAAAAACAGAATTATTCTAATTATTCTTATTTATTCAAATTGAAAATAAACATATTTAGAGCTCTATCTAAGTACATTTATCAATGGTGCGTTGTTTATAAATTCTACTCAAATATCAAAGTTTTTATCACATTAATATAATTGGATTGGTTTTATGCATAAAACTAGGTAACAATAATAGTGTGGATGAGTTCAAAACTATCCCAGGAACGCAATCGGCCGGTAGATATAGTCTACTCGCGAAGACATGTTACAGCTAAAACAAAAATAATAGTTTTTATTAGTTCGATAACGGCATATTAAAACAACTAATACGTAATAACTGCACAATGTACAATGGGCTGACGGTAGATATAATCTACTCGCGAAGACACGTTACAATTAAAACAAAAATAATATAGTTTTTATTAGTTCGATTACGACACAGTATAACACAACTAATACTTAAAAACTGCACAATGTACTGACTGCAAAAATGCCTGGACAGTATAGAAATAAAATCGTGTGAAGCGAGGATGACGCCATCTAGAGTAAAACAATTATCGACTAACAAAATTTAATTATGCTGTTACTAGAGGGCGTTTCATAACCAGTATCCAAAAATAATAATTGCCGGAATGCTAAAACACGTTGATGTCGGGGTTTCAATGAGAGCACTGAAATTTTTTTGCATTTAAGGATCACTGCGACAAAAACTGCCTGGAATGCTTAGATTAAATATCATCATCATCATCATTTCAGCCGAAAGACGTCCACTGCTGGACATAGGCCTCCCCCAAGTGTCGCCACATTGACCGGTCCCGTGCGTTAAATATATTAAATATATTTTTGTTTAAATTATTAATCTAATGGAACCGGCGAGAATGGAACCGGCGAGAGATGTCGTGTAGTGTTCCACAGGGATCGGTTCTGGGGCCGGCCTTGTAGAACATCGGTTACGACTGGGTGCTGCGCGCCGACCTCCCTACCGGCGTCAGCGTAGTTTGCTACTCTGACGACACGCTGGTACTGGCACAAGGGAGGTCGCACGAGGCGGCGGCCGAAAACATGACACGCGGGGTAGCGATAGTCGTGGAGAGGATCCGGCAATTGGGTCTCGAGGTGGCACTGCACAAGTCCGAGGCCATGTGTTTTCATGGGCCTCGGAATGCGCCACCGTCGGGATCCCTACTGACGGCAGGAGGGGTTTCCATCGGCGTCGGGTCGACGTTGAAGTACCTAGGACTCGTCCTCGACAGCCGGTGGAACTTCGTGGAGCACTTCCGACGTTTGGCTCCCAAACTGGAACGGACAGGGGCTGCCTTCAAGCGGCTCTTGCCCAACCTGAGGGGTCCAAACGCCTCCTGCCGGAGGCTATACGCGGGGGTCGTGCGGTCCATGGCCCTTTACGGGGCCCCGGTGTGGGCGCGTTCTTTGAGGCGGCAAGCCGCCCACTACCTGAACGCGCCCCAAAAGGTAATAGCCATCAGGCTAATCCGGGGGTACCGCACGATCTCCGGCGAAGCGGCTAGCCTCCTTGCCGGATTGCCGCCATGGGATCTGGAGGCGATAGTCCTCGCACGCCTGCACGAATGGCGCGCGGAGGCACTACGTCGGGAGGAAACTCCGCTGCCGCGGCAAATTGCCGCTCAGCGGACAGACCTCCGGCGTGATCTCATGGCGACATGGAGAGAGCGACTGTCGCAACCCCGTGCAGGGCACGCCACCATAGTGGCGATAAGTCCCCTCTTTGAGGAGTGGCTAGAGAGGCGCCACGGCGCCCTCACCTACCGCCTGACGCAGGTCCTCACCGGACACGGTTGTTTCGGGAGGTTCCTGCACCGAATCGGGCGGGAGGAAACGCCCGGGTGTTTCCACTGCGAGGATCGTCCGGAGGACACGGTGGAGCACACCGTGGAGGTCTGCCCCGCTTGGGCGGAGCACCGCCGTGTCCTCGTAGCGGCGATTGGCGGCGGCGATCTCTCGCGTCCGGCCTTGGTTCAAGCCATGGTCCGGAGCGAGAGGGAATGGGAAGCCGTCACCTCCTTCTGCGAAGCAGTCATGCTAGTGAAGGAGGTGGCGGGACGTGAGAGGGAAAGAACCTCACGTCCCAGTCGCCGCGGGAGACGCCCTGGGCGTTGGGGGTCACGTGGTGGCTCCCGGCCACCGTAGGCGCGGGCCTGTGGACGGCGAGTTATGGGCTAGCTCGCCGTCCGGCCGTCTTATGACGACAGGCCGTGTCGACGGCGCGTTCGTGTTCCACGTGCGCCTCAAAGAGATGTCAGCAAATAAGTAGGGGTCCGCAAGGGCCGATGCCTGCCAGGGCTGCGGGACTGTTCGAAAGAGATACCGTGGCCCTGGAATACAAGGGCAAAGAAGGAACATGGATGGGTTTTAGTCAGTACAAGTCTGACACTCCCTTCCGCTTCGCCCAGAGTGGGGGGGGGTCATTTGATGATTTCACATCCGGGGAAAAAAAAAAAAAAAAAAAAATATGTATACAGTAGTGATGGGGGTATCGTCATATCGATGAATGAGATGTACACGCTGTAAGTTAAGTTTTATTTATAATTTTACGAATATAAATAAAAACTGATCAAATATTTTCATATTTATACATTATCCCTAGTAAGAAATACCAGTATAAATTAGTCAAAAGATGACGTCATGAAACAAATAGATCTATCTATTTGTTTCATGACGTCATTTTTTGACTTCATTTCAAGTCCTTGGCGCTCACAGCGCGATAAATTCAATTGTGATTAGGGATGTGGTCTATGGTTTTTCTTCCTTCTATTTTTGTCTACTCACGTGTTTTTTAATGTTAAGTCAACGTTTTTTACCGTAGATATCTAAGCGGTACCAGTACCTCATTTCTTAGAGCTCTAATGGAGTTATGTTTTCGTTTCTTTGATACGTATAATTTATACTTGTATTTCTTACTAGGGATAATGTGATATAAAATAAATATGAAAATATTTGATCAGTTTTTATTTATATTCGTAAAATTATAAATAAAACTTAACTTAAAGCGTAACTAACAAAACTAAAACTTTTGTACAGTGAAGACGGACGCTTATGGTAATAAATATATAAATAAACTGACTGTTAATTTTGAATGATAAACTGTGAGGCCTTTGCCCAGGAGTGAGACTGGTAACCCTAACAAAAAAAAAACTGTTGGAAATAAACCTCTATAAGTGTCTTTTTGTTTGTTTGGCGAGCCTGTTTACCTGCGATGATTCTGCTCTTTTTCCTGTTGCTAAATACCAACTCGAATATTACATTATTAAATTTAATACCCACTCGTTAGCTTAGTGAATATATTCCTATCGGTTTATTTTGTTTTTTATCAGTTAAGCTAAGTATACTAGTAAATGTAATGCTGCAACAAAGCTTACATAGATAATTAGATAAAATGTATTAGCTGTGTAACTGCTCACTTAATCCTTCTTAATACGTTTCTTCCTAACTCCTTATTTAAGTCTACAATTCCCATGTCCAAGTTCATCATTGTTTTCCTATAACTCAACAGAATAGTAGGTTACTTCAATTAGGAAAAAAAATTAAAATCTACATGTAATTTTAATTATTGTACAAAATTAAAAGTAAATTTAGCTTGTGGTAGAAAAAACTTCTGCCCCTACAAGTGACACTGGAAATTGAAGAGTTAATTCGTTTCGTAAATTAGTCATAGTTGTGAACAAACGAACGCCATCTAGTTTTTTTTTTTCGAAAACTTCACTGGAAAATAGACACTAAGGTATCCATGCAATTTTGCAGGTGAGTGTAAAAAGGAATTCGAATATAAAGTTAATATAACGTTATACTTGTGACTAGTATACTTGTGACTAGTATACTTGTGACTAGTATACTAGTAGGTATTTTTTGATATGAGATACTAAGACATTTCTTTTTCTTCCTATTTTTTTTAGAAGTAGTTAGCTCTAATTTTAAATATTTCTGGAGCTACGTGGCATAATATAATGGATGTAAAAAAAATCCTTAACAAAGCCTTCTTTTACCCATCATTGCGATCATTTTTTTGTTCTCGACCATTCCTGGGAACCGTTATAACCGGTTATAGTTCCAACATTTTCACAACATTACTATACTAATACACGTTTTTAATGTTATAACTTTACTTAAAATAACTCCACGACCCCCGTACTATTTAATGCATCCATCAGCACAATGCTTTCAGTGCGTTAGGTACCTACATTGATTCCTATTCCTACCGTAAAATGTGTTTTTTTATCCCAAAAAAAAATGTAATTTCCCTGCAATAATTTCTGTGTAGAGTTACTTAGTTTGATTTACAAAATGCTTGTTGGCGGCTTCGTTAACCGTGGTACCTACCTACTGCAAGAGAAACACTTCATATTTCTGGCAAATGCTTGTCAATCCATTCCTTGATCAATTTCGTGCCTCGTTTGTTTAGTGAGTGCCCCAACCTCTCCATGGTGTAGAAGTTTCCTTGAACTCCAAGCTCTTTTAGCGTATCATATGACTCCTTGCTCCATTCTAAATCCACAAGATCATCTTTGTCGCCATGAATTTGAAGTAACGGTGGCACTGTAATAATTAACAAAAATCTTGGTTACTCGACGAGTCTTCCTTTTAATATGAATTTACTTATGTCAATGCGGCCGAGACTAATAGCATTAAAATGCAATGTTAAAATAGCACGGTGAGTACAAAACATTATAATCATCAACACTTCATTGATTTACTTCTAAATTTCTAATAATCTACTCCTAATTTCCCATCAACAACTTTTCAAGATAACAAGATGAATCTGTAGGTAATATCTACGTACTCACTAAACTGTTCTAGATTAAAATGATTGGATTGGGCGGGCCTTAACGTAGGTACCTAGGTAGCAGTAAGTAAGACTAAGTTTAATGTAAGACAGCCTGACGCGGAGTTAAGCACGCGATGCTAAGCATTAATTACTCAAAGACCAGGACGCATTTTCGCATGCGTGGCGGCACAGGGGAAAAAGCGTTTTTATGACTCCAAACTAAAATAGTAACACTTACGGTGATTTTGGCCGTTTACAGTGAACTGTGTGAAGATAAAGATATATTTATTTGTAACATGTGTAACATAATACATATAAATGCAAATGTGGATGTAAAAGTGAAAATGTGTGAGTTTCAACATGTTTTGCCAACATTGGCGTACAAAATAATTTATAGCCACTAGAAATATAAGACAATTAAGAAAGAAAAAAAAAAGAAAGCATAACAAAATTAAACCATAACACAAATAGATTAGAAACTATCATTTAAAAAATCTTTAACATAATATGATTCAGGATCAGACTGTCTTAAGGGTAAGGAAAAGCTCTCTTCCATTTTATAATTTTCCTTTTCATGTGTAGTATAATATATAATAATAATATTATTAAATACTGATTTATGACAAATTATAGAATTAAGTTAGCTGTGCAGCTCACACCGTAGCTACTAGTTCTCGTTGTATAAGTATACCGGAAGCCCAAACGCATGAAAGGGCAAATTAAATAAATGATAGGTCAAAAGCAACATTAAGTAAATTAGGTCGGTGACTAGCAACTCGGATGCTTGCAAATGTAACTTCTCAAACAACAAGCTATACATTTAAAATTCAAAGTCCTGACTGACTGATACCTATATCAACGTACAACCCAAACTGCTGGTCCTAGAGACATGAAATTTGGAGGAAAGGGTTTTTCGAAATTCCACCCCTAAGCGGGTGAAATAGGGGTTGAATTTGCTGTGAAACTTTATATTCTCTGGGTCGATTGACTTGAAAATTGGTGTACACATTCTTCAAATAAAATTATGAGACACGTGTATTACAGTTTTTCCAAAATTATCCCTAACAGAGTCAAATAGGGCTTTGAAACTCACGTAGTCTGATATTTTTTTGTTGTTATATTTTTGAATGATATGACAGTTATTTTATTTTTATTTGATATTACCATATTATCTTATTAATTTATCACAATTTTTTATATTTTGAAATGTTTTTTATATTGTTTTTTCTAAGGAATATTTAAAAATGTATGTAATTTGTAAAGACTTAAATAAAGGAAATCTTACTAATTCCTACTATAAATGCGAAAGTTTGTGAGGATGGATGGATGGATGGATGGACGGATGAATGGATGGATGTTTGTTACACTTTCACGCAAAAACTACTAAACGTATTTGGAAGAAACTTGGCACAAAGATAGCTTATAACCTGTTAATACAGGTTATAAGCTATCTTTGTGCCAAGTACACACATAGGATACTTTTCGGTAGTACGATCCCGTGGGACAATAACCGAATTCCAAGCGGTCGAAGCCGCGGGCATAAGCTAGTAAGTCATAAAGCTTCATATCGCCATGTTAAATGTACTGAAACTTACACCAAATTCCGGCAGACTGTTTCAGCTCACTATAAACAGCTGAATTGACATTTAAGAATGAGCTGAACGCAAACGCTGCAGCTACATTTTTTTCCCATCTGTATGCAGTATGGAATGCCAATGCACCACCCATGGAAAAGCCACCTGCAAGTAAAATTGTCAATTTATTACGATGTACTGTCACAAGCGTCTATACATGTCGGATCCTGATGAGTATGTAAAAATTAAACACAAACGCGTTGTGCGGACTCTTAAGAGGTTATGGTGTCCTATACGGCCCATAGTACCATGGATTGACAGTGATCGTTCGGGTGTGGTCGCGACACATACTAGTCTAGGAACTGCTCTATGTTTTCTTTTATGTTCAGAGTATTTAGTTAGTACAGTAGTGTTAGTAATTGACTCTGTAACAATAAAACTGTGTATAAGTTAAAGGAGCTATTTCTCTAGTTTACCCATATCCCATTCTGCGCCCACAACTGTTTATGTATGTCACTCAGTACATCCTGGCCAGGGTCCTATGTGCCAGGATGTGTATATTTACACTTAGCAAAATTCAAGTTTTTTGTCTTATGGAATAACTAGCTGTTACCCCGCGACCTTCTATCGCGTGATGTTATAAAAATATTACTTTCCTTTTTTAATCGGATTTTGTTAACAATTTTATGGGTTTTAATGTTTTGCACGAAACCCTAATTATTTTTATAAAATAAAAGTAGCCTAAGACCTTTTAACATCAGCTATCCGCAAGTAAAAGTCCCGTCAAAATCAGTCGAACCGTTTCGTATTTAACCGGAACAAACAGACAGATAAACATGTAAAAAAATGTGTCTTTGTTATTAGTACAGTATTACTTCACTAGCTGTTGCCCACCACTTCGTTCGCAAAATTGACCAAGTTTCATACAAACTTTCAAACCTCGTTTTACCCTTAGGGGATGAATTTTCAAAAATTCCTTTTTAGTGCACACTTACGTCATTTAACCCTTGGACCACCCTAAGGATCATATTTTATAAACTCGAACTGTTTGTTAACATTTTGTTTGCTTTAATAGGAAACAAAATGTAACTTAGAACTTTGGAAGTACTACATTATTATCTAACTACACAATAAGAGCTTTACTATTTTGACCAATTTATATAATGTTCTTGTAAGTACACTTTTGAACCTAAATTCATACACTGAAAACGCGATATTTATTTTTAAATATACCGTTTTCAGTGTTAATGATAGTCTTAGTGACTATGTCAGTTTAAAAAACTTATACATACACACATTTGTTGGATTAAATTACTTTGACAATATTTGATCTTTGACAGCAATTAGATAAGTTACAGTTATAAAACATCAAGGTAATGCTGCTGATAACAGCTTCTGATATTCAGAAACTCATTTATATTATTATGTACAGTTACAAGTTCTCTACCAATGCACCTACACGCAGTAACTTTTAAAAGATTTATATATTCTCATATGGTATTGTAATTATATGTTATTTTGCAACCCATGCTATTATGAATTTGTTCTTAAACTTATATACATATAAATAAAATTGAAGTGTCTGTTTGTAATTTCGAAATATCAGCTTTTTACTGAATGCATATCTACATATACATATAAAATAAGAAACTGACTGGCTGACTGATTCCCTGACTTATCGATCTACGCATGTGACACTGCTAGGTCTAGAAGCATTATATTTTGCGCAAACGTTCCATTATTGAACCTGATAAATTCGACTTTGTAAGTACTTACCAACTATTATCCTATTAGTAGGTATCCCAGCATCATTTTCCTTTTTAATGAGATTCTTTACCTCCACTTCTATATGTGCAAAGGAATCTAATATTTCAGGCACTTTATTACTGATATCAGCTCTGTCAAACCAGACTTGACTCATTTGCCCCCCGGCCGGAGTGTAAGGCTGCAGAGGCGCAGTTGGGTACATCACTTTGATATGAGGAAATGAGAAATTTGATACCATTAATCTTACCCATTCTTTCATATCAGCACCTGAAGATCCTGAAATTAGAAATTTGTTTTTAAAGACAAGCACCAACACTCTTTTATTCTACTATTATTTCTATCGTCTATTAATACACTTTTGTTTTGAATTAAAATAAATAAGGAAAGAGGTTACAAGATGAATGCTCAGATTTGTATGGGTGGAATTCGTTTTTGTGGGTGGACTGCTAAGTTTTTACTATTTTATGTACTTAGCGGTCCCCAACACTACAACATTTGAATTAAAATATTTTACTCATATTAAACGTAAAGGGACAATATAGAGATATATTTTTTTCCCTTTTTAGAGGTTTATATTGTGTCTGTGGTTTCTTATATAATTTACATTTCATGCTTTTTTAACTTATACATAAATCCAGTAGGTACCAGCTAATTTAGCGGACTACAAAAGTGCATTGATAGAAGAATGGAATCTAATACCACTAAGTTTTATTTATGATTTAATAAAAAGTTTGCCCAGATGAATGCAGGCAGTTTTGACCGCAAGAGGAGGTAACACTACTGAATCTACCAAAAATTAGGAAAAAAAAGCAAAGGTTTGAACAATATTCAATTTCCTCAAAGGACAAAACTGATAATTTTGCTTATAACTTCGAAATACCTAGTTTTTTTTTCAAACACGCTAAGGTTTATTTTGTTCAACAATTATAGTTCTATTAATTAATTTTAATAAATTCCATAATAATCACAATAAAAATTGTTTTTGTTATCCATGAAAAATCAACAGTTTTGAATACTTTGTCCCTTTTTTTGCGTTTCTCTAAATATGTCAATGAGTGTATTTATAAACATAATTATCATGATAAGGTTACTTTTAATTAAAATGTGCGCTATTCTTACCCGATCCATGGAAAAATATAACCGTTCCAGAATGTTTTGGGCCGGTATGGTGAGTCAAATGTAGAGCACCTAATCGTGACATCTTACAAGAATTATAATGTATATATATTTAAAGAATATTTATTTTATAAATTATTAGAAAAAATGGTATGCACCAACATAACAGTATCAGTAGCAAGTTGTATCAAGCAAGGAACTTCTATACTAATTGGAATGTTGACGTGCAGCGGAAAGCCGTTCCGAGCGAGAAAACTTCGATAGTGGATGTCATCACTTTCTAATAGGGTATCCAATATTTGTACTTACATTTGGGACAGTTATTCTTTTATAACTTACTAGCACCCCCGCTTTGCATGGGTAGCAGTTTAATCAAAAACAGGGCGAAGCCGAAGCCTACGCATGCTGTAAAAATTTGTAATGGGATAGGTCTATGAAGTGAAGAATACGTGACACTTATTTTCGTTTACGGTGGTCTACAAGTTAGGTTACATCCTTCATTTGTAAAGTGATTTTAAAGCGTACAGGGCTGCAACATTCACATCGATGAAGCATGAGCATGTAGCATTTTCAAACAACTTAATATGTAGTATTTGATAAATTTATTAAACACACTATACATTATTAAACGTATGGTTTTATGTTATTGTTGGTTTTAGTATGAGTCAGTAATCTTAAATTTAAGTGCGAAGATGCTGATGATGGAAGACGGTTGCAAACTAGGCAAAAAGTTGAATACTTCTTCTTTAAAATGGACAACTTCAAGCTCGTTGCTGAAGATTCTCATTGTTAGGGAGTCTGCATGGAAACAAAACAGTATTATTAATACACAAACAATAAACAGTATTTAAAAAAGTAAAGACAGTATTCGTTTATTTTCAAGAAGTCATTTTTGTTATTTCCTTTATTTATTTTGATACATATTAAAATACATTTTTAAATATTCTAATATATAACAATATAAAAAACATTTAAAAATAAAAAAAAGTAGTCCGTCGGTATCGGGAGCAGGGTCCAAGCTACCGGTGGTTAGGGCTCCAGAGACAGGAACCTCCTCACAATGCGAGCCGTATCGAGGAGTACTGCCTTCTGAATCAGGCCCTTGATCCAACCGCCTAAGGAGAGCCTCGAAAGATGGTCGTCGAGGCTCTTGGCTATAAGGTCATTGGCCTTCACGACGATCGGCACAATGATAGCCGAGTTCACATTCCACATGTCTACAACCTCGTGTGCTAAGTCGAGATATTTAATTTGTTTCTCTTTCTCAGCTTTCACGAGGTTCTCGTCATGCGGGATGGTAACATCAACTATGATTACACGGCGCGCTGATCAGTCTATCACTACTATGTCAGGTTTATTGGCGACAATAGTCCTGTCAGTAGTAGACCGATCCCAGTACAACGTTATTATTGTTTTATTTTTGTTATTATTAAAATGGACTAATTGATTAAGTTTTGCACAAAACGCACGCACAAAACTATAAATACCGATATGGATAATAGAAAAGGCGTATTCTTTACAATATTTACTTGATCCCCGTTTATATATCAAGAACATTGTCACCCTAGTCGTAATTTGTAAACAAAGTTAAAAGAACTTACCTGAAAAAAGAAATTCCACATCCAGCAAACCCTTCACTATTTTACCCCTTTACACAACTCGATTTCACCATATTTAAAGGGGAAGATTTCACTTAAGTAAAGTAAAAAGAACTTGATTACGCAAAAATATGACTTCAGCGCGAAATTAAATCGGGCATATTGTTTGTTTATATGAGTGTCATCTATGTTGCCATTCAGAAATAAGTTAATTCATAAATAATTTAATTTATAATAAGCTTACTTTATTTCTCAAGAAATTATTATTTTAATATTTAGTATTTGAATATTAAATTAATCCCGTTACGATTTATGTGCTAGTTTAGCTATCAACGTGTTTTCCGATTGATATATTAAAAAATATTTTTTAGTTTTTGTTTACTGGCAATTTTTTAGACAAGGACACAATCCACTCTGGATCGCTTTCTCGCTCTGAAGTTTTATTCCCCCTTTGAATTAGTTAAAGTAATACGAACTCTATCCCTTTGAGATAAAGTTCATTTTCAAACAGTTTTTTGATATCAAAATTTTGTTCGTAATCATTCCAGTTAGTATATAAGTTCTTTGGTATCACGTTAGTATAATCTATGGTACAATGCATGTAAAATGTCTGATTACTGTCAATGTCGTTCAAGTTGTCAAAGTGCATGGACCTTGGTATGGACCTAATTAGTACTATAAAAGCAACTGAAAATCTCGTGTTCTAAGTCAGAAAAAAAAAACTGACTACCTATGTGTAGTGTCTTTTACGAAAACCACTTCAATCCAAGTGATCAATTTGATGTCCACTACGGTGAGCACCAATGACTTCATACTTGATGGTCACTGGTCATAGGCAATACGAACCTAAGCATTTGACAGTTAATCGATGAACACTCAGTCAAGTGATCATCACTGTAAACAGAGATACGTAATAGCCCTGCTGGCCCATGATTTGAATTGACATACCACAAGGATATATCGACCATATATCGACTAACTGTAAAGTTTAATTGGCAACAGAAGTTAAGGCAACAGCCAACAACTCCGCATCAGACGTATTCGCAAATCATCACGTTTCTGAGATTTAAAAAATTTCATCGATACGAAAAGTAGAAGAATCATAGGCCAATCCAAGGTATCGGAGGCAAAATGATAAGGGTACTTACATCTTATTAAAAAAAAACATTAAGAAATGTGGTGACATGGTTTCGAAAAAATATTATTTCAAATAGAAGATGGTAAAGAATGGGTATGCATAAAATATCTCAACATTTTTTTTTTCTGGATCACTGGGACGGTCTTTTCAGGTGGTTTCTCAAGTTTTACTTCTTCTCTGTTTACTTCATCTGAGTCCAATAATGATATACATTTCTCAAATAGGAGTTTCTCTCGTTCTTCAAAACTCAAACCTTCCTTAGGTTTTAGTGTTGTTATCCATTTAAATTTATGCTGGTTTTCAATATTATCCTTTAATTTGTTGTTATGAGTCGCCAAAATTGTTTCAATGCCATTACAAACTTTATATTCATTCGGCGCAGGTCCTTTTTGAGAAATGTTTGGAAAACGTTTAGCTCGAAATAAAGGTCCACGTTTAAAAGCAGGAAAACATTCTGGTTTTTCTAAGCAGTAATAGCCAGGTCCAGGAGTGTCTAACATCCCATGTACATAAATCGAGGAGAACCAAGGCATAAAGCGCCCCTCAGAAGAGAAAAATGGGACTGCAGATTGTAATTGGGCAGATCTTCCTTCACTAGTTTCAATTTGAAGCATGAAATCTGCTGGGCTTGGCACATCATGTTTTTTAACTAAAGGTTTCATTCGAACAGTTTTAGATTTGAATTCCCACGTTGGTAAAACACATGGTTTTGAGTCGTTCTCTGGTCCTACTATTTCATCATCGTCGCTTTCTGCGATTATGTCTTGTTTAAACCTTTTAGCAGAAGTCCCAAAAGGCGCATTTCCGTAGTTAACAAAATTACATACTCTTGTATTGACATGATAAGTAGCTGGACTTGGTCCCTCTTCTCGTTGAGTTCTAAATCGCTTTCCTTTCATACCGAAACAAGCTGGTTCCGGAAAATTAGCATGGCATAGTACATCAGGCGGTTTTATTGCATCAAAATCTCTTCGTAACCAATGATCTGCTGGACCCGGACTGATATCAAAATTTAATTTAGGATTAGGAAACCTTTTAGCTTTTGGGCCTAAAAAATTAAGATCTGTGCCTCTGGGTGACATAGGACTATATGTTGCAGGGCTCGGAAAATTTTCTTTTATATTTTTTTGTTGGATCACTTCAATAAAACGCAGTTGCCTTGTCGATTTTCGTTTCAACGCGCGTAGTTTTTCTGCACAAATTTCTTCTCTAGTAGGCTCCCTTTCTAGATAATAGTCTGCAGGACCAGGTTTTGATTCAATATTTTTTTGATCTTTTGCAGTTCTATTACTCCATTTGCATCCGTGATAAAAAGCTGTAGTCTCCATCACTTCAGTATTATAGTACGGTGGACTTTCTTCTTTAATCTCCTGCCTCATTCGATATTGACCATTGTCAGATATATCAAAACCACGATCATTTCTTGACGGAGTTGATAGGCCTTCATCGAAAGCAGATCGAGGCGTGGGACCTTTAAAAAGTCTTACTTTTACTTTACCTTGACAAACAACATCCGATTCTATTTCTTCTCCAGTGGGACATTCACATTGAGATGAAATCCCACATCTACACAAAATTTCTTCCAAATCTTCTGCACTGAAGGCTTCATACGGGAATCTTGGCTTTTTGGAAAGCATTGAAGCATAATTTTTGAGATTACTAGGCAAAATCGGGTTATAAACGGCTTGAGTCCATAATTTTGCACCACCTTGCATTTCACGAGGTAATTTCGAGAGAAATGGAACGGCATTCTGTTTTGTTTTGACCACATTTTCTGGATTATAAGAACCAGGATCAAGAAGGGTAAAATATTTTGGTTCTGGTGGAAATCGAGCAGCCAAATTGTAGGCCATAATATATAATATGGCTCTGCTACCACTGTTACTGGAGTGGTTTAAAAATAAACACTGTCTAAAATAAATGCGTTTCAAACATTGTACAATAAAATTATAAATATTCCCAGTAATAATCCTATTCTGAGAACAACACAGAACTATTACTAAAATAATGTATGTACTGTCATGATCAAATAATATGAACTGTCGTGATTTATTTAAAATAAACATAAATAATGATAGTATTTGATGGGACCAAAGAGTCCTCAAAAACTCTTTGGTCAAATTTTCGAATAAGCACCCGGAAAAAAACAGGTATTTTTTGGAATGAACAAGTTCTTTTTTATGGAAGTAATCTTTGTTAATTACCTAGATATTAGATATTATATTAAGCTTGCTACTGATATTACAAACTGTAGTATCCTCTTGTAACTGAGCTAATAGGTTGATTACACAATTTACTAACTTTATCACAGGCTCACCACACCACCAAGCCCCCAGTCAGGCTGTACAATCTTAGAACATTTTACCATGCAACTAGGAGAAAATAATGTTACCAAATTAAAAGACTACCGTAATCTAGTAACAGTGGTCCTTCTCCTAATGCATTTTTAATTTTGTCGTATTATAAAATCATGTATCGCTGGTTTGTGAATACAGATGGCGTTTGCTGACGCTAACCGACTAAATTGAAAATAGATTGCAATATACTACAGCTTCACTGACGAAGTGACTATTTTATTCTTGCTTCATTATACTCCATCAAATGAACGCCAAATGTTACCATTAATAAAATAAATATTCTGTTTAGTAGTTTATTTTATTATAATTGAACTAAATAAACTACCAAACTTTTTAAGTAAATTCGAAATACGCGTAATATATCAAATAAAATCATAAAATATGTTTTTAACAAATAAAACATTACTACTGGCATACATTTTAATGTAAGTGATACTCTAAATAAAACCTGCTAAATTGGTGTCGTAGTAGTTTATTTTGTACTTTTTACTTGCATCAATGAAGCAAGCTGTCAAACAATCAATCTGACGGTCGTTTTTGTTATTTTTCAAGAAATTGGAATTGGAATTTTGAATGGAAGACAATATTTGTTACCCTTAAGATTTGGAGATATCATCCAGTCTGTTCTTGAAGGCATTCAATGTGTTATTCAACAACAACAAATGTGTTAAAGACAAACTATATATTATTATTATTGTTTGACGAAATGTCGCTAAAAGCTAATATTACTAACAATAAAAGAAAAGATTTGATTCTATTATGTATGACCTACTACGACGACTGTTGCACCAATGCTTAGGCCAAAATAAATGACTATGATTATAATAATATGGGTTTAATTTTCTGCAGCCAAGTAATTCCTTAATTTATTCATATACGTTAGTCTATGAGTAAATTACGGGGTTAATAAACATAAATTACCTAATTTTAAAATAAAAACCTGCCTGGAAACAAGAATGATGGTAGACGTATACATCTACACAATTATATACATATCAGGAAAGTTGTAGGTTTGTGGATACAGATGGCGCCACCAAACGCTTTCCTTCTGAACCCGTTGAGTAAAGCCTCTATACCTATATATAAAAGTACTCTGTGCCCCCAGTCCAGGATACGCTAGGCTTGTTGAAAAAGTATCGATATATCGATGTATCGACATTTTAAATCCGATATATCGATTTTTTCGCCGTTATGTTTTGATCCGATATATCGATACAAAATATCTCGTTATCGAAAATAGTATCAAAAACGAGATATTTTTCTTATTTATGTAACTAAAGTCACTAGAATTTAAAACCGAAACAGAACGAAAAAGTAACTATATTGAGAACTGATCAGTTGGGTCATGACATCTGGCGGTTGAAATTTTAATGATTAATAGCCATTGTGGCATTGCGTTAGATTTTTAGCACAGAGCATAAATATTTGATGCTCTGTGGCACAGAGCGTCACTTATACTCTACTTGTTTTTTCGTAATTTTGCTAAATCTAGATTTAATAAGTTCTTCAAAAAAAGTATTTCAGTAAGGCAGCATAATGGCTTACAACAACAAACAATGTGAGTTAAAAATATCAATTGAAATATTCCTATAAAAGTATCTTTGAAACCTAGCTGGAAAATATTTAGAAGTAAATTGTAAATAATATTTGTTACCTAATAAAATGCGTTTAGATGCGAACTTAGAGTCCCTATTGGACTTCCGGCTCCGTTTTGAGAGAATGACTAACGATATAACAGTCGCAGATCAATAATCTCTTCTTCGCCAGCCGCCCTGCGCGCCTTTGCTAATCGCGATAGTTCATTGATTTCGTAAATGATGGGTTTTCAAGCTTAGAAATAGTGCACATATTTTATCAGGTATTTATTTAGTATGATAAGAATAAGCCACAAAATATTTTCTCTTCCCTGGTCAAGTTCCTTTCTTTATATTGAAGATCATAATAAATAATTTCCATTTGAAAATATGTATTTCTATCACATCACTCCATACCATACCACCATCATAAAAGTGCAAAAAAAATTTGTCAATTTCATCATCTTGTTATGAAAATGTTTTAATCAAATGCATTGTGAGGTATTCAAATATGTAAATCAATCAAACCAGTAACTAGAATATGTATTTTTAAAGTTGTCATCTCCGGGCAATGTTAAACTTACCATGTCTTTGAGCAGCTTAGGGTTGGTTAGTAAACAAAGTCTCGCATGCTGTTTGATTATTTAATTTTTAAACTGAAACTATGCATAGTTATGCATAGTTTTTCATCTCATACATTCTGAATGGATATCATTAATTTCTAATAAATACCACATAAAAATTAATTTACTCGCAGGGTCTTGATGACTTGACAAAAGGTTTTATATAATATGTTAGTCTATCATTACCCAACCCGGTACTAACTGGGTTGTGGGGGTCAGATAGGCAGTCGCTCCATGTAAAATACTGGTATTCAGCTGCATCCGGTTAGACTGGAAGCCGACCCCAACATAGTTGTGAAAAAGCTAGGCAGATGATGATGATGTTAGTTTATCATTGATTCAATACTATACACATACACATGATCCTTCCGGACTTAAGTATGGTAAAATCCACATCAAAATGACTGCCATGAAATTTATATCCAGAACACAATCACATGGCTATGGTTTTAATTTTATTTTATTAATTACTAACCCTGCAGTTTCAATTGCCGTTTACAACTTTTTAATTTAGCTCAGCTTTAAACTAAGAGTGATGATAAAAGGTAATACTTTTATTTATATTTGCCACCTGAGCATTTGTTGCCGTGGCTGAGTTGGAAATCTCTAAACGGACTTCAACCCAAGTTGGCCAGAGTATAGACAATCCCAGACTTAGAGCTCAAGTGCAAGAGCTTAGACCCAGTCGTATGGACAGTTTCCACGAACCCATCGTTGTATTTGTCCACTGAGCTTCCTAGGCACTTGAAACGATTCTGGAGCATAGACTTCATCAGTCGAGACCTTTTAAACTTTATATTGATGTTCAATATGCCTCTTACCATGCGGTGATCGCTCCCAGTTTTCACTGAATTGATCACAGAGACATTATTGAACATTTGCTTCTTGGTTGACATGATGAAGTCAATCTCATTTTTAGTTGCACGATCGGTACTCTGCCAGGTCCACTTCCTGTGCTCACGCTTTTTGAAGAAGGAGTTCATCATATAGAGGCCTCCTCCCTCCTCCTCCCTCCTTCTCCCTCCTTCTCCCTCCTCCTCCCTCCTTCTCCCTCCTTCTCCATAAAACTAGCCAGTTGGTGACCCCGATGGTTCCGACGTCCAACCCCAAATTGCCCCACCTGCAGCTCATCCCTGTCTCGTTTGCCCAGTTTCGCGTTGAAGTCCCCCATGACAACGGTGAAGTGAGTTTTGAAACCATGCAGGCTTTTAGAAATATCCTCATACATGGTCTCCACTTCGTGGTCGGGGTGTGCCGAGGTCGGGGCGTTGACCTGTATGACCTGCAGCGTAAGGTAGGCCGACCTGGTCGACACATTCACGATCTTCACCACGTTATTCATTAGGGACTTGTGGACGATATTCTCAACACTACCCTGGGACTGCCGGTCACCCTTTCTGAAATAGAGCAGGTTGCCGGATTTCAGGATTAGCGTGTCCTCCCCCTCTCTTCGGACTTCAGATAATCCCACAATACTCCATCGCAGCCTGCTCAATTCCTCTTCGAGTTCCGTTACCTTCTCGTTGGTCCGGAGTGTACGCGTGTTGTATGTGGCCAGGTCAAGTCGTCGGTATAGAAGAAGAAAGCTAGTACTGAAAGAATTATTCAAATCTAGTAGTTCCAGTAATAAGACTGTTCAAACAAACAAACTCAGCTTTATTATATTTGTAGTAATATTCTTAATTCTTTTGAAGCTTTAAAAATGAATCTAAAGATGGAGTTTCTTGCCCAATTTTAGGGTTCCGTTGCCAATTGGCAAAGAATGTTTTATGAACTGCTTTCAGCCTTCTTTTTGCCTTTCATAAAGGGATGTGAAATTAAAAAAACCTCGAAATCCTTACACGCTTAACTAAGTGTTGAAAAAAACTTCTACTTAAATACTGTGCGGGCTGTGCTCTTGAAAAATGATATTGAGGCTGTGATATAAAGAACTGAACGAAAATGGTTTTGTTTTTTTTGTGTTCTCCTTTTATCTGCGATCAGCTGTCTAGCCATAATCAGATAGTCATTGTTTGAGATTTTTTTATCTTCCAATAAAAATTATGTGGTTCAGTCAAAATTATAAGTTATTTTAATGACTTAAAATTTTCGCTTTCGCTGGTCCAAGTTTAGCATTTACCATCTTTTTATGCGGATTATATCCCCTTGTCTGTTCAGGAGGGTCTTGGCTAAGATATTGCTGTGCTTGCTCGGTCTCTGTTTGTAGGTTTTTTTGCATATAATATTCTTTCACAGTTGGTAATTTTAAGTGCTTGTGTATTTCTATGTTTCTGACAAACCAGAGTGCAATTGAGATTGTTCTTAGGACTTTTTGGAATGTTTGCAAAATTTCGAAGTTGGACTGGCTAATCGATCCCCAGAGTTCTCATTCCGTAAGTCCAGATAGGTTTAACTATTGCTTTGTAAACAAATATTTTGTTGCTAGTCGACAATTTTGATTGTCTTCCTGAGAGCCAGTAAAGATTTTTCATTTCAATGGTAGATAGCTTTTTCATGGCCTTAATGTGGTTGGCCCAGGTAAGCCTTCTGTCAGGCGCGGTCCCAGGGAAGGGGGCGGGTTACAGGGGTCATGACCCCACCAAAATCATACATATTACCTAATTTCTTGCTTAATCGTTCAACAACAGAAACTAACCTTTTCGAGGCAGAATTCTAAAATTTTTGAGCTCGTTTCGCTTGCTAATGTATCTGAGTTACTTTTATTCTCATCTCCGTATGAGTGAACAAATAGAATCTACTTAACGGGGCGGAGGCGGGCGGCTTCAATTTTGAGCCCTCTTCTCTCGCTCTTGCTTTCTATTAGCATCAAGAGCGGATCCGGGAGGGGGCGTCATGGCCGGGCGTCATGACCACCCCGCCTGGGTTGGGCCTAGGTTGACCGTGATCATGTTTCTGAACTCATTGATTTAAATTAAACAAAAAGAGGTCCGGCTCGTATATTTATTTATTTAACACTTCAAGCAAACAACGACAAAGTGCAGAGTGCAGAGGTGGGCTTAATGCTGTAGGCATTTTCTACTAGTCAACCTTTGGGTGATGCAGAGAAACAGTGAAGGTGTAAAAAAATATATATATTACAAGGATAATACTGTAACAATATATGTATGAAAATACAAATTTACACGGATATACTAAAATAAAAAGACAAACAGTGAAGAAAACATTAAACGTTGTGACGAAACTGCCAGCTTTTTCTGAATGTACTCGCGAACTTTAATTTTAAACGATAAACGATTGGTTGCCATCCCGATTTCCTGGGGAAGCGCATTCCACAGAGAAATAGACTGAACGAAGAATGATCGGTCAATGAAGTCAGATCGGTGAGAGGGACATTGAAGAATTCGGTTTTGCGATGAGCGCAGACTCCTATCATGATTGGCACAGATGTATTGAAAGTGGGGAGCAAGGTAACTAGGGGAAGAGGGAGAAAGAAGGAAAGAAAACAAGGTATTTAACGCCCTTTGCTCCCGACGCTGACGTATGGGCAACCGCTTAAGAAGAGACCGGTACTCTTTGTAATATGCACACAACCATAACTTGGCAGCTCTACAGTATAGGAAAGGTTATCGCCAACATCAGTTAAACACGCTCATCTCTATGCCAGCCGGATGGACTGGTTCTACTACTGGCTTCTACTACCCTTGTCTATGTTTTATACTCTCATGAGATTTCCTTAATGATCCCACCAATACAATACGTTTTTTTTATGATCCACAGATAATACTAGATTCTCCGGGCGCTACAACACACCAGGACACTTTGTAACTTCTGGGGAGGTAAATTTGATAAATTAGAATTGTTATGCTGAAATTCGGGATGGTAAAATGTACATGACAAGTAGACAATTTTATTATTGTTGTTTATTGCATTGAAATGTATACGGGGTGAAAGGGAAACCGACGCGAAAACGGTTACCACGTATTCAGTACATCATTCTGACCGTGTAGGTATTGCTCTTTTGCAGGAAACGGCGTTTTTTTTTTAAATAACTGATGAAAAATTTCTATGTGGGGAAGTTCAGAATCATGTACTGAATACGTGGTAACCGTTTTCGCTTCGGTGTCCTTTCTACCCCGTATGTGTACATAAAATTTATGAAGATAGGAGAAACTGTTTGTCCCTTGCAGGACCTTTTTTTTACTTCCCAGGCACCCAGAATTCTATTGGGTTTTTCTGGAAGGAAAATCTCATTAGCAGACTAAAGTTTAGAGTCATACCTTGCTCATGGCTAGACTCGCCAATAACATGAGACTACAGTGAAATGTTTAATGTTATGAGGAGCTATTGATTGAATCAATTTTTATGCAATTTCAATTTGACTGCCACTCAACAAGTAATAAAATATAATGTCTGTTACCACAGTGCTTTGGCGAGCCCCGAGAGCCCTGGTACTGGCCACCACCACATAAAGTCTTCAGTTACCCTCTGACTGATCTCAAGTCCACACATTCTCAACATCGTATGAGATAAACGCAATAAAGACTTGCTTACCGTCCCTTACGATGTTGGGTATCCACCAGGGCTTTGCCCTATTGTTTGACTAACGCGCCTGTGGTGAGGTGTTGCACAAGATGTCGACACGAGACTCTCGGAGGATAGCTCTGTGGTTTGAGAAACTAGTATGGTCACGGAAATCACAATTCGTAACCATACATGATTCTCTAGACTTAAGTAGACATAAGCTGCTCCGGATTTCTAACATGTGATAACCCTCTGAAATTGTAACTACAAAATTCCTTAATGCAAAATTGCCATGTGATCTCCATCTCCAATTGGCGAAACGATGAGGTTGCAATTTTACTGGGTGATACATGGTAGGAATATGGATGTTGATGGGTGATGTGTACCCACCATCACTGTATGAGATGATGAAAGGTTGGACAACTCCAAATTGTGCCTTATTTTACAGTTTTATATTTGCTTCTTACATGTCAAAGCTGTTTTTTTTTTGTTTTCTACATACTTTTCTTGTCATTTCGAGCTCTCATTGGCTACATTTATTACGGCAGCATTATGCTGCTTCCTGCTTACGTTTTAATTTGCTGCGTTTGATTGCGTGAATGTGCGAACGAGCGAGTGAATGGTGGAGCGCATCTCCCACTTGGCTGAATGACGCCAGTTTGTGTCGGGCGGGCTGAATATGGACAACGACTGACGGCAGTGAGTAGAACCCACTCCCAGCAAAAAGCGGCTTTGCAGTGAGTACTCACTAATATGTAATACGTAAGCGGTTCATATGTCCTGTATCCGATCAGCATACCACAAAATACGGAACCCAAGTCGCACTTGTGTGCTGTATAATGTACGTCAGACAGTATTTTACCTGACACAGATTGGAGACTGATTGACAGTTTCTATCTGGATGATATCACGTGGGCTTATTGGAAGCCTATACTTAGTAGACGTTGCGAATGCTCGGTGTTACCATAATGTACTATGTCGATAGCCGTTCGGGAAATCGCCGCGCAAACAACAGCAGCAGCAAAACCTGCAGCCAGTTAAGGTGAGCTGATAGTGTTAGTTCTGCGACACAGGCGCGTCTCCCGACTAGTTAAGCTGCTTATTCTAAGAAATCTGACGTGAGCTTTAGGGACCTCACCACAAAAGAACCATAGGAACAAGTCTTCGGCGTGGCCGTATAGTGCGCGCGGCTCTTAATGGCATATAAAGTCGAACTAGAATTCAGAATTTTGATATCCACTCAAATAGTGGTACTAGTAGTGTTAAATATAGGGACGTTGTTGTTATAGGAGACTTTAATTTACATTCTTGTAAAAATAATGTGATCAATGATTACGAATATTTTCTTTCTTTTCGTGAATTCATACAGACAAATCACGTACCTAATTGCAATAGCCGTCAGTTGGACTTAGTATTGTGTTCATTGAGTGTGGGTGACGTGCGCGTGAGTGCGGCGGACGACGCGCTTGTGCCAGTGGACCCCTACCACCTACCACCCGCCACTCGTGATAAGCGTGCCCAAAGGTAAGCGCGCTTTCGGTTAGTAAATCCACTGATCATACGCCTCCAGACCATGCAGTGACATAATCAAGTGACTTGGGGCCACAGTGGAGTTTTGCCAAGGCCGATTATGCTTTATTATACTCGTTGCTATTTTCAACCGATTGGCGATCGATGTATGACATAGGTACATGACCCAGAGTCTGCGGTTCTATATTTTTATAACACCGTAAACAACACAATTGATAGTTCCAAGGAAAAGGAAAATATGCGTAAATTCTAGGTATAGGTACCTAGGTTTTATGTCTCAGCTGTATACTGTCCACCAAAACATCGAATAGACTCCGACCTGTTCTCTCACTTCTTCTCAAGTCTAGGCAATCGCTTCATAGCAGGACGCGATTGGAACTCCAAACATGTCCATTGGGGTTCAAGATTAATAACAATTAGGGGAAGACAACTAAAGTTGAGCGTCGATACAAATCACTTAAGTACAATTGCTCCATCAGGACCTACCACCAACTGACCAGCCGATCACAATCGAATCCCGGACATACTCGACTTCTTCCTAACAAAAGGACTCTCCAAACAGTACATGAAGATCGAGTCATGTGCTGATAGGTCATCTGATCACACCCCAGTCTTACTAACTATCAGCTCAACTATAATTGAAGTCGAGAGACCTACACTATCATACATCCGGCATACTGATTGGCCCTCCTTCAAGGAACACATATAAGAAAACCTTAATCTGAAAATCAGACTCAAAGAAGCGAAGAAGATTGAAACAGCAGTAGTGCAATTTACTAATCTCATACAAGTTGCCGCGTGGAGAAGCACGCCTAGTACTGAACATAGAAACCAGTCTAAAAACGTACCATTAGAAATAAAGATCATGATCCAGGAGAAACGCAGACTTCGCAGAGTTTGGCAGCTGAGCCATCATCCGCAAGACAAGGCCGTACTTAATAAAGCCATTGTAGAAGTGAAGGAAGCTATAAAGAATGTCAATGACTTAACAATGCAAGCAAATATGGAGTCTTTAACTGCTACTAAAGCCAGCAACTACTCGCTCTGGAAAATCACCCGTTCTTTTGACAGACCTAACGTACCAAAAACCCCAATCAATAAGGAAAACGACTGGACCAGAACAAGCCAGGACAAAGCGGACTTTTTTGCGGATCATCTAACAAGCGTTTTTAAACCGAATGTAACACTGGACAAATCATCTGAAGAATATGTTGATCTTATTCTAAAATAATACCTTCAAATGGAGCTTCCCCCTTTGTGTCGCCCGCGGATGTCATAAAAACGATCAAACGGCTGGACAGTAAAAAGGTACCGGGTTACGACCTGATAACTAAAGAAGTATTGTTGGAACTACCGAGAAAGGCTATTGTCTTTATCACCATCATCTTCAACGCTATGTTACGAATAGGATAAATTAAGAATATACTTCCCGTGGAAAGTCTCGGAAATCATCATGATCTACAAGGCTGGCAAAGTAATGACCGAAAAAACATCCTATCGACCAATCAGTCTGTTCATTGTCTCTGTCGTATTGTCTCTATTCAAGGTACTGGATAGATACCTAAGGGTGGGATGGATTCAGACGTGAGTGGCTATAGGCCAGTGGCAATCCTGTCAACTCCAGCAAAAGTTTTTGATCTAACCATACAAAGGTGCATATTAGACCAAGTGTCCAGTTTACTATCGGACGCCCGGCACGGATTTCGACCAGCGTGTAGCACAACCAGCAATTTACTGAACCTTATGTCGTACGTGATTCCAAATGTTGATGCTGGAGTACAAGTAGATGCTGCCTACTGACTTTAAAAAACGATTTGGTTGAGAATGATATATTATTAGAAAAGCTGGCAGCAGTCTGATGTACTCCTAAATTGCTTCAGTTCTTTGCTAACTACATGAGGGATCGACGGCAGTTCGTAGAATATGCTGGTTGTAAATCTGAGCCTTATTATACAAGATCAGGAGTAAGCCAGGGCAGTAATGTGGGTCCGCTGAGCTTCATTAATATGATAATGACCTGCCTGATTCTGTCAGGGTTGGCACTTGTCTATTATTCGCGGATGATCTTAAGTTGCTCATGGCCATTAAAGAAAAAAGTGACTGTGCACGATTGTAGCAGGATATAGACTATGTAGCTGAGTGGAGTAGGAAAAATAAACTCCAGGTTAACGCTAAAAAATGTTCAGTCATAACTTTCAGCAGAATGAGAGAACCACATCATCGCGAGTTTTTAACTAGAGGGCACACCAATTGACCGGGTAGAAAAGGTACGCAACCTGGGTGTACGCCTGAACAGTTAACATTTCGTGACCATATTGTAAATGTTTGTAAAAAATCATACAGAAGTCTGGGTTTCGTTCTTCGACGGGCATCAGGTTTTACAAATATAAAAGCAGTTGCAGCATTGTATAATGCGCTTATAAGGACTCGGCTTGAGTATAATGCTGTCATATGGGCTCCGCATGAGACTAAATAGAGACTCTATTTAGTCTCATGCTGGAGCGCATATAATACAAATTCACCAGATTTTTATATATGAAACTTGACGGTGTTTATCCCTTCTATCCGTTGATGTACCCAACCTTATTCGTTCGGTATGGTCGGGTACAACAAACTCGAGGCAAGGAGAGACCTAGCGATAAACACATACGTATTTAAACTATTACGTGGTATGGTAAGATCTTTAATTCATAGGAATTAATATGCATGTTGCGTTAGGTGCATTTGAAGGCCGAGGATGTGAAGATGGAAACGGGCGCCAGCTCGAATGGGTCCAGGGACGATGACAGCGGCAGCGTGCCGGCTCGGCCGCACTGGATGAAGAGCAAGCTACCTGGAGGTGAGAGCGACATACTTTAGCTGTACAAAAATCTTTTGGCGGGATACTAACGCCGCCATCTTATTTTTTTTTTTTCAGAAGGTTCGATTTCAAAATTACACATGTCCACACTGTAAAAAGACTTTAAAAAAAAATTAACATGTAAATGATAATAAAATAGCTGCTTATGGTATAATGGCATGGGGAAAAACTTACATAATTAAAGTAGAAAGAGCGCAACGGTTTTCAGGTATACTATTATAGATTTATATAAAGAATTATTCATTAAGACAATGCTACGCTAAAATAACATACGAAACCATAAACCAATATCAAATAAAAGACGACAATTTATGGTTTCGTTGTTCCCTTCTGTCGAACAAGTTTTGCACAGAAATTCTTTCCTTACCTTCTGTGTACAATCGAATTAATCGGTCTGTATCTATATCGTTATGCAGCAAGTTTGTGTGCAAAAGGATATATTGTAATATGTTTGTGTGTTTATAGATAAATATCTCAAAAATATCTACTACGAATCAACAGATAAATTATTAATAGTTTTATACGCGTTGTAAACATACAAGTTGTTCTAAAGTTGTAAACATTAAACTAAGTTTAACGGACATTTCGAAATATGCGCCATTTTGGTTATTTTATTTTTAACAAATATATTACTTTGCTCAGTAGACAGTACTGGTTACTCCATATGCATAAAAATCTATATCTGTTCGTCCGTTCGAAACCTATAAACTCCTAAACTACTGAACCGACTTTGATTAAATTTTGCACAGTTCTTCCTAAATCTGTCTGTTCGCCTGTTCGAAACCTAACCTAACATAAACTCCTAAACTACTGAACCGATTTTGATTAAATTTTGCACAGTTGTTCTACATACGCCAACAACGCCTTTTCTGAAAAAAGACATTCCTACGCATGCGGAGCCCGGCTAATATAAAATAAAAAGGAGGTTCTGTAGAGATTTAATTTCACCATAAAAATAATTGTTAATTGGTGGATTTTGTTCCCAGCTTTATCGCGTAACTTCGTCGTCGTAATTTATTGATTGAAAATTTGATTGCCTAATGCCTAGCACTTGAAGAAATTATGGAGTACTATTCTCGTCCGCCTACGCTTTCTGTAAATCCAGTCGTAATGTTATGTTATTTCGCTCACAGTGAAGAAAGTGAGCAACAAGGAGCGTCGTCGTCGTCAGAACGAGAATCTGCGGCGACTGCTGACGCCCAAGAATGCGCTCATGGTGCTCAACGAAATGATGCCGAACGAACAGGTGGCCAACGTAGGTGTTCTTATTTGTTTTATTTTAACTTAAAAAAACCGGCCAAGTGAGAGTCGTACTCATACGCACACAGGGTTCCGTACCATCAAACAATATAATAAAAAATATTTTGAAGGCTCATTGATAAATGTTGTTTGATGTTTCAAAACTCAATTTGATGAAAAAGACCCTTATCTCAAAAACTAAACATCAAATCTTATTCAAACCAATTTTCGTTGGAATCTTTTTTACGTTCTCGTTCGTTCGTTTTTCTCCTCTTTAGAAATTAGAGGGGGGACACATTGTATCACTTTAGAAGTGTATATCTTTCAAACGATTGACTTTGAGAAAAATAGTTTTAGGAGTCTCTATGTAATTTTTAAGACCTATTACACACCCCGCACGTATAGGTCTGATGAATTTTTTTTTTTTTGTATAAAAATCGTAAAGCGATTCATAGAATACAACTACCTACCAAGTTTCAACTGTGTACTTCTAATAGTTTCGGAATAAAGTGGCTGTGACATACGGACTGACAGACAAACAGACATGACGAATCTATAAGGGTTCCGTTTTTTGCCATTTCGCTATGGAACCCTAAAAAACGATTGTCATGGTTGACTGGCATGTGATGCAGAAGAATGAGAATGTTGTGGGGAAAGCTTTGAGTATGAATGTGGATGGCTACAAGAGTAGGCCATGGTCAAAGAAACGATGGAAGTACTGTGTGAAAGATGGTATGACTAGAAGTTAAGTGACTTTTGAGATGAGTATGGAAAAAGGTAACTAGTTGCGCCAACTCCAAATAAATTAGGATAAGGACAGGAGAATGATGATGTTACACGGCCAAAAGCCATGAACATTTTTACTAAAGTCATGTTTAGAATATAATAAAATGAAACATACAGCTGTTCATCGTACTCTAGACATATAGGGTAGCTCTTGCATTTGTCCGCAAACAAATGACAATAACGTTTAGCACCCAAGAGAGCGTTGGGCGAGGAGAATGCGCGTTAGATCGGAGACGACTTGAGCTCGACTTCCACGCAACTTCATCTTTTACCAGTCATCAACGTACAGGGTTAATAGTCTGGGAAACAGATTATCAGTCATATGAAATGACTATATCTTTTCCCCCGCACGAGTTCCCCATGATTACATCCGCATTCGAGAAATGTAAATATAATGATAGCTATATGAGTACTTACTTTGTTTATTGTCTCTCAGCAGTTCAAAGTGGAGCCTTCGCCGGCCGCGCAGTTCAACAAGGCGACTAACACCCTCCACAACTTCTGCGCAGACCTCACCATACATGGAAGCAACTACAAAGGATACGGTACACAACACTATTGATAAAGAAATGGATGTAAAATGACCTAGCCTACCCTTGTTAGATTATTAAGAATGGAAATCGATTTTCTAGTGAAATATCGATATTGCATCGTATCGTATTAAAATTACAATCAATACTGGTGGATATGTGTATGCATATTAGTACTTATGACTGCACAAGCGTGATGTTATATGCTGTTATGTATAGTCATCCTCGGTAAATGTTGATGAATAACATGAACCTGTTTGATTCCCTAGGTGACAATAAACTGATGGCCCGCAACGCAGCGGCTGAACAGGCGATACGAGACCTTATCATAAAGAAGATGAGCAAAGCTACCAACAGTGACAGTAGTGAGTTTGCCTAACCTCTCCTAACTATGTACTTAATGTTAACACAAACTATACGGAAGTATGTAGAAGTAGCCCAGTCATCTTACTAGGATACCAACGGAAACTATTATCTATGACAACGCCAATTTCAAAGTGTGTTAATTAATCTCTTCTCTAAATATATAAAAGCGAAAGGTCACTCACTCATCACGAAATATCGAAAACCGCTTGACGCATAAACAACGGATTTTGCGACAGGGCCGGATTAAGGAGTTTAGGGGTCTCTCAAGTTTGTATGAAACTCCTTCATTTTTTGTGCTACAAACTTGAAATTTGGCAGGGAGGTAGTTAATATGCTGTAGGTAGGTAGTAAGTAGGTAGAAAAAGCTTTAATGCAACGCATGCCGGGTACAGCTAGTTCCATTAATATCACTTTCAAACCATGGTAGTTCTACGACTTTTAACAAGATATACTTCAAAGTTCTCGGTAACGTATGTTAGTCCAATACATTTACTACTTTTTAACCAGCTGCTAAAATGGAGATCATGTATTCGGCCAACCTTTTTTTTCATTTATTTACACCGACTACTTTGTGGTGGTCCTATTTACGTGATTATTTTTTTTATGGTAGAAGAAGCATACGCTCTGGTCCCATATGAATTATTAACTTTGGTTCTTTAGTTTATGACTTGTCTACTATAATACGTATTTCTTCTTCTTCGTCTATGTGGATGATCTCTTAATATCTTCTAGTTAAAATGAACACATGACAAGAATTTGTGTGGAATGCTACAACTAAAGCAACCGACTTCCACTTCTAGGGCAATTTATTTTTTCCACCATCTTCATCGCTAATGGAATGTCACTTTGTCCAGCCTTTCAGTCTTTTAATTAAAGGAACTGACAAACAGGTGACGGAGATAACAAAGGATCATGGACGAAACATTCAAGATAATGTTTCACATTCACAGCACCATCTCTTGTGATCCCCGATTCGGGCTCCAAGATTGGCGACGTGGGCGCGGACGAGGAGGCACTGCCCATGATCCAACTGGCGTCCTTCGCCCTGCACAAGCTGTTCTCAGAGTGGGAGTACGAAGGACACAAGGTGCCGCAACTCAAGCCGACCTCGCTATCGGTAACTGCACCTGCACTTGCATCATTTATTTATGAACTATAGAAGATTTCCTAATAAATAAACCAGAAAAAAAATAGTAAATGAAACTGACAGCCAATTACAAGTCTTGACTTATAAAAACAGACTGGTAAAGATGTTATGAACAGCACTGCCCACAAAAAAAAGAGGACAACAGCAAAAGCTTAAACTCGAAACATATATCTAATATAGGCACTAATACTTACATCTACTGAAGTTATATTTGAACATAACTACAAAATATTTATCAACTATATAAAGAAAACAATCTAGGGCTGAGGCACTTTCTGGCCGTGGACACACTTGTCGAAATCGTGCCGTTTACATACTTTATTGAACTTTTTGCTTGCACGCAATGTGTCTAGAAAATCGTCGTCAAAATCAGCATCATCATCTTATACATGGATGGCGATAAGCTTTCTCCAGGCCACAAACTCGTCACTCTTACTAAACCATATTTTAATTGTGATACAAATGTAAATAAATCTTTTCGTTATAGATCTTAAACAATCGCTTACTAGAAGAAATATCACCTCCCAAACGCAATATCTTCCGATTTATATTAGAAATTGTGGTTTAATTATTTGAATAATGCTAATTGGTTCACTACATTGCACTACAAAAGACTAACGGATGAATTTTAATCTAATATGATGATGACAGACAAAGAACGATGTGTCTGATTAGTGCAATATGTATTTAGTGATTCTGGTGCAAGCGGGCAAAAGACTGCGTTTCACCAAACTTAGAAGATGTTACCGATTTTGTTGTTTAGTTTCACACACATCTCTGGCTACGCATACTCGCACATCTCTGGTAGAAACGCAGCCTAACTTTAAACAATATGATCTGCCGAAATGTATACCGTCATTGATGTTTGACACAGACATCAGAAAGTCCAGTGGAGCCAGTCGGCAAGAAGAGCAAGGAGCTACCCGCTAACGCCGCGGCGATGCACCCGTGCATGCTGCTGACGTACATGCGACCGCACCTAGAGTACCGCGAGGTGACCGTAGAGGGCGACCGGCCGCAGAACATTATGTTCACCATGGGAGTCGACGTCGACGGCTCCACCTACATCGGCAAGGGTGAGTGTTACACTCTACTCTACATGACGAAATAACGTCTGTAAATCAAAATCATAGTATTTATTTCACATAGGCCTACATGGGCACTTATAAAACGTCGACAAAAAGGTGCACGGTTCGGGTTGGTCGTCTCCTATAGAGAAGAACCGGCTAGAAACTCCATGGTTATAATCCGCCATTTTCTAGAGAAAAGGTACACACAAATCAGTACTGTCACATAGCGTACAGATATTGAGTTTTGACAGATACTTCAAAACACACATATATTATGCATACAAATACATTTGCTTACATATGTCAAAATACGGAGTCCTGTCTAATCGGTTTGACCGAAACTATAGGAAGGCAGTGTCGTGTATTTTTTTTTTAAATCAGTTCTTGTTTTATCGGTTGTAGTCTATGAACCCATAACAACCGTCTTTGTTTTTACAACAGGTTTTTATGCCACGAGATATCCATTTAACTTTTTATTAGCGTTTATTGTTATTGTGATAAAACACTGAGAAAAAATCATGAAATTTATTACAGGCTACATTAACATAATTACTTTCATAGATTTCTTTGAAAGATAAATTTTGTATGCACGATTTTAATTTTTCAGGGTTCTCTCTGGATTAGTCTTTTTAAACGGTTTTCCAAAATTTTAAGCGACATGTTTTATTAGTGTTAATCATGAGATCAGTTGGCTCGCGTTGTCCACATGTGGGATGTGAACTCAGCTATGGTTAGACCTACTGTCTTGTATGGACCAGAATTTTGGGCCACATAAGAGACGAATGAAAGGCATTTGTATGTGGCAAATGCGTGGTGTTACTCGAATGGATAAAATAAGAAATGAGTACAGAAGAGGAAGTCTGAAAGCGGCGCCGGTGACTGAAAAGTTGTGTGGTAATTGGTTTGTGTTTCGATTTCGAGTACTTTCTGTTATTATTAGTTTTGCAGGTAAGTAGGTACAAATTCGATCGAGAAAAGTCTCATCACAGGTGCGCGTACACGACCTGCTTACCGCGAATTGTTATTGTAATTTCGACCGTACGCCAGACATGATTTATTACTAAGCTAAAAGACCTGGGTTCGATCGATATAAAGAATACATCGAATACACACACAGATACATCAGATAAACTTTTAGTAAACACTACACGTCCACCGAATTAAAAAACTGAAATAAAAATAAAAACCATTTTGTGTTGTTATCGCAGCGCCGAACAAGAAGGAGGCCCGCAAACTTGCGGCCAAGGCGGCGTGCGAAGTGCTGTACGACATTAAGTTCGAGGTGGCGCCCCCGCCGCAATAGAGCGCCCGCCACGCCGCGCGGGGTCTGGGCGATCCGTGCGCTCGACTCCGACTGGTCAAGAGACTTTCATACATAAAATATTCTTCCTACTCGTATTGGAACTCGTCCAGCGCCCAAAAATCATTCATTAAAAAGACATTCTACACCCTCGCAATTTTCTAAGTTTCTCGGGATTCAACGTGTTTACGTAAAGCTTCCGCCGCGTGATCTCACACTGCCGCATAAACCCACGCCTCCGCATAAACCCACGCCTCCGCGTGATCCCTCGCTGCCTTGTAATTCCTCGCCGCCGTGTGATCCTTCACCCATAAGGGTTCCTACACCCTTTCGTGTTGATTCACCCATGAGAGAACCATAAGCCTCTCGTGATCCTTCTCCTATGAGAGAAGTGATCCTTCACCTATGCGACAACTCACTTCGCCGCGTGAGCCCTCGCGTCATCCTACGCCCCCACGTGGTCACTCGACCGTCCGTGATCCTTCACCCATAATATCGTTTATTAAAAGGGGGCCCATTTACCGCCAGCTCTATGCCGAATTCCCGTAATTCTTGATGATGTTGACAACAACATCAACAAGAATTTCGGGAACAACAGCAACATCAACTAGAGCCACAACAGCAACGCCAACAAAAACAATAACTACGGCAACAAGAGCAACAACGACCATGGGATCAACAACAACTTCCAAGGCAACAACAAAAAAAATAACAACGAATTCAGCAATTACAACAGCTTAGATTAGTTCAACAGTAAATTACTTAGAAATTTTGTTTGTTAAAAGCAGAAAAATGAGTTTTTGCCGCGTGATGCTCGAACACTGTTTGTTATTCGCGAGCTTCGGGGTGCCGCTCGAGGACTACGTGCCCGTAGACACGCAGTTCAACCCCATGACCGTACGCTTGGCCTGCTTGCTGGTCGAGCACCAGAGCGGTCGCCCGGCACCCGTGTATGAGCTGGACGAGTTCCAAGGCGAGCCAAATATTCAAACCGAATATTTTATAGATTTTTGTTTTGCCGATCTACATGCATTAATAATATACATTTATATAACATTGGCAATTTTTTGACCTTGAAAACCGAACTTAATTTTAATTGATCATTTTTTGTGACATGTATGTTATCTACAATTAAGTGTAATATTGTTATATTTTTATGAATTCATTATTTAAGTATATTCTCAGCAGAAGTATCTCAAAGCCTGCGCAGACGAAGGATATTTGACCCATGTATTTTAGTACCCATGCACGATGACACAGCAGACAAATGGCCACAGTCCGTGGCTAATTCACTCTTCGGGGATTTTTATCCTTCTCAGAGTAAAGTCCCACGTCTGCGCACGCCTTTAGTACGGCTGATCACGTGTAGCATCTTATACGCTATCTGCGCGTAGAATGTGCCTAGCACCGCGCTCATGGACTGGACGTACGCTGTGCGTATTCCTCTCACTAAATGCATGCTTCATCATTGTCTCCAAAATAATAATCTAATGCCTAATGCTGTCTTCAGTATGGCACGATGCACGTCATTGTATTCCCATAATATTAATTAACCCTTCTTCTTCTTAGCGTGTCGATGGCAATCTAAATTGTGTCGGCTCAGAACTGAGCTACTAGTTTGGCGCTTTCGGTAGCGTTCATCAGTTCCTGTAGTGAACAGACAACAGGACAAGTTTACAACAACGCTTTATAACAAAAATTTGTAACATTATGAAATAAATGGTGACCATCAATGTCTTAGTATGTATTTAATATGGCGCAATGACGTGCTCCATAATATTATTTCCAGAACTCTCGATGTCTGTAACCTTTATAATTAAAAATAAGTAGCCTTAGGAAATAAATGGTAACAAACAATCAACGTTTTAGTATGAATTTAATATGGCACAAAAACGTGCTCCATAATATTATTTCCCAGAACTCTCGATGTCTGTAACCCTTTATAATAAAAATGAGTAGCCTTAGGAAATAAATGGTAACAATCAACGTTTTAGTATGAATTGAATATAGCACAATGTCGTGCTCCATAATATTAATTCCCAGAAGTCTCGATGTCTGTAACCATACAAAAAATGTGTAGCCTTATGAAATAAACGGTGACCGTAAACCGTTACTAGTGTTGTTTTATTTTATCTTTATACTAAACCGGCATTTCCTAGAGCCATAAATTCGAAGACATATGACATCTACCAATCCGCACCGGGCCCGCGTGGTGGTGGATTATAGCCCATTCCTTCCTCTAGAGAGGAGGCCGTGTGTCCCAGCAGTGGGAATATTATAGGCTGCTTATGCATACCTGAGGGCACGGGCGTCCCTGGGGGGGGGGCAAGTCATCTCCGCCACATCCATAGAATGGTGTGCGTAGTCGCAGCGGAAAAATATCGAATTTCTTCATTTCAGTTTAGCAGCTATTTAGTGTATGACGTCGTGTAATTGTGTATGATAAGTACAAATTTGTGTATCCAACCATTGGGGAGCTATTCAACACAAACTGTTTCCGCTGAAACTACGTCATCCCAGCGGCACTTTTTTTTTCCTATGGACGTACAAGAAAAAAAATATGTACAATAATTAGTGTGTAACGAGAGGTAAATGTGTATGTTTAAATGAAATTTGTGTGTCATAAAACTGCGAAGATAATCAATTTGCCGCTGCGCTGACGTTTACCTATTTGATGAAAATCAGAGTTGTTATTTTGTACGCACGTTGCTTTGAATTTGTGTGTAATGTTTGTGAAAGCAGAATTTGAAAAACATACCGTTCAATAGATATACACGTAAAAGTAAAATAAGGTTACTAGGTTCAAGTACTTAAAATAGGAACTCTAGAGCCTAACTTATAACGTTTATTTTTATCTTGTAAGGGTCTACAATGTCTTGCCAAGTTTAATTTATCTGCTCTTAGTAATTAATGAGCAACGGTATAATTAACTACGACTGGACCACTATATTGTATAACATGCGATTGTAGAACTTTTTAATGGAAAAGCAAAACAAAACATTCCGATATTTTGTGTATTAATGCAACTATTCACATGTAAAATTTCAGCTCATTACACTAAATAATTAAAGAGATATAATAGCCTTTTGAAACACTTCAACGATTTTTGTTTTGGAGCGCAGCGTAGTGTAACAGGGTTAAA
The DNA here is from genome assembly GCA_910589295.1 of Noctua janthe. Classification (NCBI taxonomy): domain Eukaryota; kingdom Metazoa; phylum Arthropoda; class Insecta; order Lepidoptera; family Noctuidae; genus Noctua; species Noctua janthe. Next base: position 15,506,258 of record OU342552.1, read on the forward strand.
GCTACCGGAAGTCAGGGCTCCAGAGAGAGGAACCTCCTAACAATACGAGGCGTGTCCAGGAGTACCGCTTTCTGAAAAAAACCCTTGATCCAGTTGCCTAATGAGAGCCTCCTCAGGAATTGATCGAGGTCGTTATATATAATATATAAGAGGCTCTCATATTTTGAAATTATTACAAAAATAATAATTGTATTATTATTGTAATAATTTCGTAAATTTAAGAAAAATCAAGTGACCTACTATTTTATCACGAAAGTTGTTCAAGAATTGTGTGCCCACCTGTACCAATCCAATAATGTTACACAACACTGGAAAATTTAGAACGTTACCACTATATACTGCACGGCCGCTTTTTTGTAGCCTTTCAAACTTGGTCGGTTTATCCATGTATTGCGGTTGTTCTGGTATTTGTATTATATCTCTTTAATTATTTAGTGTAATGAGCTGAAATTTTACATGTGAATAGTTGCATTAATACACAAAATATCGGAATATGTTTTGTTTTGCTTTTCCATTAAAAAGTTCTACAATCGCATGTTATACAATATAGTGGTCCAGTCGTAGTTAATTATACCGTTGCTCATTAATTACTAAGAGCAGATAAATTAAACTTGGCAAGACATTGTAGACCCTTACAAGATAAAAATAAACGTTATAAGTTAGGCTCTAGAGTTCCTATTTTAAGTACTTGGACCTAGTAACCTTATTTTACTTTTACGTGTATATCTATTGAACGGTATGTTTTACAAATTCTGTTTTCACAAACATTACACACAAATTCAAAGCAACGTGCGTACAAAATAACAACTCTGCAGTAAACCGTTTTTTATGATTTTCATCCAATAGGCAAACGTCAGCGCAGCGGCAAATTAATTATCTTCGCAGTTTTATGACACACAAATTTCATTTAAACATACACATTTACCTCTCGTTACACACTAATTATTGTATGTATTTTTTTTTCTTGTACGTCCATAGGAAAAAAAAGTGCCGCTGGGATGACGAAGTTCCACACACGTAGTCGTACACAAATTTGTACTTACCATACACAATTACACGACGTCATACACTAAATATCTGCTAAACTGAAATGAAGAAATTCGATATTTTTCCGCTGCTACTACGCACACGCCCGCGATGCTGAGCCAGTAGTAATAAATCAGCCCCTAAATAATCTAAATCGGATTCATCCTGTTCCCTTGCTGCCCTCCCCAGCGATGCCTTAAACCGAGGCTCGTACCCCACAGAGGGTGCCCTTAGCGTATTGTCGCTTAGTTTGTAAATAGTTTTTAAGCCCCTGGGTGGAGGCCTTACGCTAGGCTAGACCGGTTAATCAGAAGCCAGCCTCATAGGCTGAACTGCGAGATGCCATAACCAAAAAAAAAGTGGAGGTGGTTATTCGTTGGTTGGCACCCAAGCTAGTCGGATGTTATTGGAGTGGATAATACTATTAGATTGTTTTGAATTATCATTTATTTTTTATTATTGTTTTCAATGATTTAAAATTGATCCATGTTCCAATTGTGTCCCTTTTCTTTTTCTAGTTTTTTGCCCATTCTTCTCCAGAGATTTACGCTGGAGAATGGGCAACTACAGTATTTTCACAGTATTTATCCCTAGTGACTGGGACTGTAACTACATTTCATTGTTGTCTTTGTTTAGACAATTCAAAAGTGGAAGTAGCTGGCCTACTTGAAAAAAATGCTTTGATTTTGATTTGATTAGATAAAAAGTGTTATAATTATTGTGTTAAATAATATAAAAAGTGGTTTAAAAATAAAACATAATGAGTGATGAAGATGCTTTTATTCGTGAAGAGACCCCTCCTCTTTTAATATCTGTATGTCGACCAAGTAACTCCTTTATGTAGGGTCAAAACAATTCTAACCTGTCCTGGTTATGGTGTTAAATTTTCCGAGCTAGCTTCGCTCGCTCTCGGAGTCTTAAATTTATTCTTAGAATTGTCTCCCTAAGTCAATTAAGTAACGTCTATTACTGAATAAAGAGTTTACACTTTCTTTTAGTTCCTACAGTTTTCAAATAACTGGACAAATTTAGTAACTAACTTACCTATATGTATAATATATATAAGCATGACTGTTGGTTTGGTGGTGACGACTAGTACATGTATCTATGTCAAAGGAGCTCTCTCTGTTTTCTCGTATATTTTTTATCCAATTTGAGAGGGAATTGAAGGGGCTGGAGCAACAGGTAATATGTGAGCGGTGGTGTGGTGGCAGTATTTATGTCCTGTTCCGCACGCACGTTCGACTCCATACAACCACAACCCGAAGATTCGGATTCGTGGCCTTTGCGGATACGGCGACGCTTGTTGCAGTGCTTGCACACGTGCCCAAGACTTTTTTTCAAAGATTTTCAAATTCAAATTCAAATTCAAAAATGTTTATTTGAGACACATTGGTAAAGTAAATACACGGTGTTATAAAAAAAAAAAGTTATCTTTCACTATGTGCTGCCTTGCAAAGGCGTACAAATAATGTCTACACATTAAGTCGTGCAGGTAGTTTTTATAGGTATGTATAAAAACTGAAACTTAATTAAAAACTAAAACTAGGTAGGTACTGTTATTACAGCTAATTACCTAATATTAAATCTTTAATAAAATATACGTTAAACAGAAACAAATAAACAATACAAAGTAAGTAAACAATTACATTATTGACTTGTATGTAAGTAATAATAATAATCTTATGAACTAAAGCTAATAAAAGTAATAAAAATATAAAACTGTCATTTTTCCTCAAGGAATAATATGCTTTGTGAATAAAGAAGTCATGGAGTGTTTTTTTTGAACGTATTGGAATCTCTTGATGCTTTTATTGACTTCGGCAGTTTATTGAATATCTTTGGAGCCATTCCTAGGAAACTTTTTGAGTTGTTTTTGTTTTCACCCAAAGGTTGACTGGTAGAAAATGCTTATGGCATTAAGTCCGCCTCTGTACTTTTGTGCTCGAACTGTTAAATAAATAAATAAAGGGCTGTTTGATGGGATTTTGACTTCAGTGCAACTTGGTAGCGTTTAGAGGATACTGTTTCGGATTGGTTAGGGTTATTTTTGATAAATATGGCAACTTCATAAATGTAAAGGGACGGGAATGTTAATAATTTTAGATGAATAAAAAAAGGTTTAGTGTTTTGGATCATGCATACTGCACGAACGCATTTTTTTTGGGCTTTAAAGACCGCTTGCCTATCTGTAGAATCACCCCAGAATATTACTCCATATCGCAGTGTTGTGGAGACGTATGCTTGGTGTGCGGTAAGAACGGTGCTGTGATTTGCCACTTTATTTAAATTGTGTAGGGCATATCAATATTGATTTAGCTTTTTTATTAAATGCTCAATATGTGTTTTCCATGTCATCTGCCGATCTAACCAAAGCCCTAGAAATTTTGTGTTGTCAATTTTAACAATGTTGTTATGTTCATATTTAACATTTGGATTTACAGGATTGGTTCTCTGGTTAAAATGCATGACATGTGTTTGCCAATATTAATTTTTAGGTTGTTATCGGTTAATTATTTAATAATTAAACTTAAGCTATTATTTATATTCTGTTCATATTTTTGTGAGTTTTTTCCTGTAAATATTGTGGTACTGTCACCAGCAAAAAGAAACATGGGATGTTCTATAGTTATGGGTATATAATTTATATAACATAGGAATAACAACGGACCTAGAACACTGCCCTGAGGCACGCCGTAATTTATAAATCTTTGTTTTGATAGGTAGGTTTCTTCTGTTTTGGTTCTAGGGCACACTTTTGTTTGTTTTCTATTGACTAGGTACGACTTAATTAACTCTGGGACATTGCCCCTGGTTCCAAGCTTATTTAATTTTATTGGTAGGATTCTGTGAACTACAAAATCGAACGCCTTCGTCATATCCATGAATATTGCTGAAACCGGGATTTTGTTGTCCATGTTAGTAATAATTTTAATTATTAATTCATAGATTGCCATATTAATATTTTTGTGCTTTCTGAAACCATACTGTTCTTTACTTTACTTAGAAGATTGTTTTTTTCAGGGAATGAATAAAGGCTGTTATAAATCACTTTTTCAATTATTTTGGAAAACACTGGTACGAGAGCAAGAGAGAGAGAGAGGTCTTTTTTGTGAAGAGGTTTTTTAATAGATAATTTTAAATCTTCAGGGAATTTTCCACTATCTATACACATGTTTACAATATAACTAAGAACTGGAGAGATTTCTGTAACTACGTTTTTTATTACATGTGTAACAATTTCATCGTAACCGCAACTGTTGGTATTTTTAAGAGCAACAATAATTTTATGTAAATCATGAGGAACAGTCGGTGCTAAGAACATTGAATTAGGGTTGGAGTTAATTAATGAAGATGTATAATCGGTACTGTGGTTATGTTTGTTGATAGGTTGAACTTGCTCAATGTAATAGTTATTAAACAATTCGGCAATCCTATTTGGTTCTGTGATGTATTCATTGTTATCTATAAGTATTTTAGAAGGATTTTCTTTTGGGTAATTAGTTTTAGTTGAGTTTATAACTCCCCAAGTTGCTTTAACCTTTTTTTTTAAATTTGGTCGTAGAAGACCCATCAGTTTCCATACCCGATTAATTAGAGATGGTAACATAGCCGCGCTTTCATGTTAGACTTAACACTAACTATTATTACAAGTATTTTGCAAAATGTACAAATAAATATTAATGAACAAAAAATCACGCCTTTCCTCTTCCATAAAACACTCCACAAAAATCAAGCCGTAGAAGGCAGGCTTTCAAACTTACATTTTCTTCTATCTTTCCTATGACACTGATTATTACCCATTACAACATTTATCAAATACACGGTACCTAATATTTCCATGGTTTGCAAAACAACACTGTCGCCGCATCTTTTGTCACTGTCAAAGCACTGTGTCAAACATTGCGTCAAACTCGGGAAAAACTTGACGTTCGCTTCGCCCCCGTGATTGGTTTACTACACAGATTTTTTGCAACTTTCGTTCGAGTTCGGCTTGCAGTTGCAAGTGGTGACTGTTGAACCATCGATATATTATTAAAAGTACATGTATTATTGAATATATATACCTCTAGCAGGTCTAAGAGTGAATTAAGTTAATGATGCACTTAAATCATACCGATAATATGCGTCAAACATGGGGTTGACCCGAATGAAGCTTTACATTATTTTATTCTGTCTCAACTTACTGCCGTTAGCGTTCGGTGATGAGGAAGGAATAAACATAGATTCTGTGTGTAATTCTACGGGATCCGAGCGAGTTCATTACGAGTTTAATTCAGATGTAGTGAGTAGTGAACATATAATATCGTACAAGGGTTACTTCCCGCGGTCGACTCGAGATAACTATGTCAGCGCTGCTTTGAGGAATGCAGGGGTGAGTTTATTGTTAATAATATTGCATATTATAAAAACTAAACATAAGATTAATTTGTATTAGGCCCAGTAACCATAATCATTATATTTTTCTTTTTACCTGTTTTCGCTGCTGATATTCAATTTAATTAAATATCTAAGACTGCACATCCTTTAATAAATTGGTGGTGGGTGGTGCCCATTACTTCTATCAGATGTAGTATAAAATTTCCTAATGAAACCCTGCTCTAGAAGAGTAGGGGTGGGGTTCATTAGGACAATAATTTTGGTAAACAAAAAAATATATTATATCTATGTGTCTATCTAAGTTTCTTCTGTATAATGGCGCATCTATTATACTTGTATAAATTATTATTATTATTATCAGCCATTTGTGTCCCACTGCAGGGCAAAGGCCTCCCTTCCCTCTTTGCACTTATCCCTATCCAGTGCTGTTGCTCGCCAATCTTTCTGAAAAGAGTCAAGTTCGTCCCGCCATCTCCTTCTGGGCCTGCCGCGTTGCCGTTTGCTGCTGTTTGGGACCCATTGTGTTATTACTTTGTATAAAGAAATTAGACAAATATAATTTTAGTGTGACTGTGACTGCCTTGTGGGTGGTGAACCTTTCAAGACCCCTATGAACTTTATCTTAATTTTAATCAATTTGTAACCTTATCACCAATTATTATTTTTCAAATTTAACGAATAATTATGAATTTTTGAACTTGCTGTGCTTTTTTAATTACTCAGTTAAGAAATTAATATTTAAGCACTTGATTCTTTATCATGTGGTTTGTGCCTAGCCTGGTGTTCTAGTTTTTATGCCGCCCATGGACTTCTGACTTGGCTTTACATGCTGTCGAGAAAGGCATGCTGGTTTCCTAACAATGTTTTCCTTAACCAAAGCAAGCTAAATAATAATTATGTTAAGCTATTCTGCTATATAAATAAATCTGTCAATTGTTTGAAGATGATAAAGACAGAATGATATTTTGTGTGCAATAAATCACTAAATGTGTTTAGCACTTATCATATTATTTAAACATATACACTTGATTTGGGGTGCAAGCAGGTCTCGGGCAGCTGTCACACCCAGCCATGAAAAAATGCTATCAACCAATATATTACCTGATGCTAAGCGATGATGATTTTGGCGACAGTGCATGCATGCCTAGAAGTAATGTCACTGTAGATATGAGATTACTCGGATTAGAACTGTTCTTGGGTATTGAATACCATTGCTTTGCTGGCTTTAGCTTTTTCCAACTTTATTCCAATTTAACAGTACTTGTTGTATTAGAGTGAGTTGTTTCATTACACTCAGTGTAAAGGTCTAATTGAAAATTAGCATCAGGCTCTTAGTTGTCTGGTAATTTGCTGAATTGGGCCTTTAAGTCACCAGACCATTGAGGCACACAATATGTACATAGGTTACTGTAAAAGCCTACATCTAGCCTACTGCCAAATTAAATTAGATTAATTAAGATTATCCAGTAAAACTTAAGATTTACCAACTCTTAATGCCCAAACTATTGTGTAATAGTTGTTCATTTCTTAATTTTACTTCAATTTGTAAATCATAGGTTTTACCTTAAACATAGGTAAATATTTTAGGCGAATGATTGACAAGTCATGAAGGCAGGGATTGCAAATAATCCAACTTAAATGTAGTACTTGTGTTTGGTCACAGTTCTAACCTACACCTCTGGGTCGCTCAGTTTAAGTAATAGCCATCGTTTTATTCCTAAAACTAACATTTACCAACTGTCATTGGTAAAGCCTAGCATGTCCCAAACTGTCATGGTAAAAACTCGAAGAATCGTCTCTTCTTTATAAAATTCATACATTAAAAATCTTTTTTTTTGTTTTCATATTGTGTGTACTTATGACCTATGCCAAGTAAACATATTTAATGTTTGCTTTCTCATTATTATCACTAAGTTTTGTCTATATATATCTACATTAGCTGTGCTCTCGGTTTCAACTGCCGTTTCTCTTTTTGCTCGGCTCTTAAGGGTGGTTGTGTGATGTTAAATACCCACAAGAATTGCACTATCAAAAGCAGAAATAATTTTTCAATACCAACAAGCAGTTCCTTAAATTATCGCTTTCAACCAATCTAACTTGGATCCTTTACTTCCTTTTCTAGCCATTCTATATTATAATTAATCTCACTTACAAGATTACAATTAATATCAGATTTAATTTAAAGTTGTTGTTTCTGTCATAGTCTTTTAGTCTAAAATATAAAATAACTTGCGAAAATTATAACATCATCATCTGCCTAGCCTTTTCCCAACTATGTTGGGTTCGGCGTCCAGTCTAACCGGATGAAGCTGAATACCAGTATTTTACATGGAGCGACAGCCTATCTTATCTATTATTTAGTGATAATTATAACAACTCACAAGAATATAAAATAATAGTTAAAGAATCCAAAGCAAATTGTGAAAACAAACATTGGCAGGATAAGTTACTTTCCATAAGTTTTTCCTTGTTACCAGTGACTTTTGCACCTCTTACAGAACTGATAAACTTTCATGTCATGTTTAATGTCTTAGAGTGATGAATTGTCAAAAATCTTTCCACAGTGCTCATTATCAAAAAGGAACTCATTTGCAAAATTTCACCCTTCTACAACATAGAACCACTACGTGTAGATGCTGTGCGATGCAGTATGCTGTGCTTTGTCTGACAGTGAATGAATGTATTTAATTTAATTAAATAAATAATAGTTATTATTTAAGTGGCAAATTGAACTAAAACCGGATTGTTTCAGGTATCAAACTGGACCCTGCTGCGACGTAACAACCCTGCGAAAGAGTATCCAAGTGACTTTGATGTGATCATTCTTGAAGATGGTGGGCGAAAAGCACTGGATGCTCTGAAAGACCATCCTGCAATTAGACGTGTTACGGCGCAGCGGCAGGTCACACGTACCATCAAGTATATTCGTGAGGTAATAGAATATATATATCTTCTTTTTTCAGTAGGTATTATAGGTGTCTACTATAGTAATTTAACGTGGTCTACTTCATAATAAATCACCTTTAGTCGAACAGATTGCCAAAAAGCCAGTTAAATTCGGACGGATGGTAATCATATCGGGGGGTTAATAAGGCACAACGTATTTTAGAAAGAGACTCGCACAGGTAGAGAATCAGACATGTCAGTCACCCAACAAAGCCAATTTTTTTTCTAAAACTCGTTTGCGCCAGAAACACAGTGCCGAAATATCGGGACTGTGTAACTGACTCACTATAAATAATAAACATGGTTAATATCCCGTTTGTTCGATGCGCCAGGTTCAATAGCCTTTGGCCTTTGTTTTAATAAAAATATAAAATAGTTACCGCATGAAAGAATTGAATCACAGTTGTGTTCAATTATTTTAGTCAAATAGTGTGTCAGTGTGTGTGTAAAACGCTAGCGGTTGTTATACTCTTATTGTAATTTAGGATGATTGCGGACCAGCTGGGTGTTTGTATAAGGGCTGGCGCAATCATCGCGGTCGAGACCTGCACTCCTTGAGACAGCCGCGAGAGGTAAGGAATCTGTTTTATTTACTCGTATACTTAGACCGTCCTTTTTTTTTTATTTTTTTTTTTCCGGATGGGAAAACCGTCTTAGACCGTCTTGCACAACAAATCACTAAACACGCTAAACGAATTTAAAACATCTATCGTTCGGTTACGTCAATCGTTTTAAGATGATAGAGACATAGTGGTGTTTAAAATTCACAGACATTACAAGCATTCAGCGATTAGTAGTGCAAGGGAGCTTTTAAGTATACCAAAAATAAATGACCTTAGTAAATAATTCCTTACCCGCATTTGCAGCCTTTGCAGGTAACACAAGATGTGGGTTGTTTTACATATGTTTGCCCAGTTTCACTAACGCAAGGTGATGTCTAAATAAAAGTGCACTATTAGGTGTTCATCGCTTGGCTCAGCGTGGAAAATTCAACAGGACAAAATATAAACTATTTAGGTGTTTCTTAGTGTTAGTATAAATTGGCAGTGATGTATGTGTGTTTGAGGGTGAACTTGCGTAATTTCTTAGCAGAATGGTGGCTACACGTCACGGAAGTTATTGCGGACTGTGCCACGTCAAATAACATCGGTGTTAAAGGCGGACCTTCTTTGGTCTCTTGGTGTAACTGGTGAGTACCTCATGTGACTAATTATTGCGAAGTAAGAAGTATTTATATAAAGGTATAATGGCTAACATTACTTTCAAGAGTGCATGGTTCTCTACTAAAATTCATTGCTACCATACATTAATTTTATTACTTTATCGTAAGTACGCCGTAATCGTGGTGTTGTTTCCTCCGCTATAATGAATATTTGATTGTTTTTATCAGGTGAGGGTATAAAAGTAGCAGTATTCGACACGGGGCTGGCTCGAAACCATCCGCACTTCGGGCGAGTTCGAGAGCGTACGGACTGGACGGGAGAGAACACCCTGGACGACGCGCTGGGTCACGGGACCTTTGTGGCCGGCGTCATCGCCTCCCGGTCTGACTGCCTCGGCTTTGCTCCTGATGCGGATCTACACATTTTCCGGGTCTTTACTGATAATCAGGTATGTTGTAGATTTTGTAATTGTCACACGAAATTAGTATTGACGTCACTGAAGAAACTCTAGGTCATTATTTATCACAGCACAGCAAAATTTTCGTACTGATTGGACGCAGGCCTCCTCTAGTAAAAAGGATACAATTACATGTTCTACGTAAATCTTTCTAAATTACATAATTATTTTTTTAAAAAGGTGAGCCGTACTCATTCATATCATTTTAGCTGCATCCGGTTAGACTGGAAGCCGACCCCAACATAGTTGGGAAAAGGCAAGGCAGATGATGACGTACTCGTAACATGACTTCAAGTACCGATCTACTTTATAATCAAGCGATAAAATGGGAAATACTTCATGAACCTTACAAGTAAATACATACATAAACAATTATACTCGTACTATCAGAAAACTAAGAAATTGACGGAAGTGGAGTCAAGGATTGATGATTGTGTCGGCGTGATTTTTTAATAAATTGATAAGATAATAGTGAAGAGAATTTTTTGAACTGTCGAATATGAGCGCTACAAAGTTCAGCTAGCTCGATATAACTGTTACGATAAGGAGATATGATTATTTCTTGTGTTTAATTAAAGATTACATTTTAGAATTCGTCTGCTCGATAACATAAATAAAAATGAATATGGCTGAATTCATCATCATCATCACACCTCTGAGTATAGGCCTCTCTTTGCTTGTGCCAAGCTCCCCGTCCTTGTGACCATAATCAAAATTAATGACAATGAGATTGTTAATGTGTTATGCATTTACTTGCTTGCTTACCTTGCTGTGTATTTCTTAATCTTATATCTTTTTATTTACTAATTTTACCTACTAGTTTTGTAAGACAAAGTCAGCAATATTCTTTAAAGTTTTCTCTTCACCTTCATATAGGCACTAAATAACATTAAATAGCACTTAAATAATATAATCATGATCTTTTCCAGTGTAACGTATATGATGTAGTCATACAGTCGAGTTCAAGTAGTACTTTTATTAATTAACAATTGACTCTTCATAAACATGTATTTACAATGAGTTATAAACTTTCTAAGCCGCTTAAGGGAATAAAATACCGAATGTACCATATTTATTAAAAGTACTGCCTCGAGCGACTGCCTCGTTGATGAGGTTCTGGGTTTGATTCCCAGTTCGGGCAGTGTTATCGGGTTTTTCATCAGAAATTTCTGAGTGAGCCCGGATTCAGAATTTGTGCCCTGTTGATGGCAATTGAATCCCCCTATAAAACTTGCGTAATGTGGGTCATGTGGGTGCTACCTTATAAGGTACCCCTGCGCTCGGGGATTGCAGGCGTGATGTTAAAAATAAATGATATATCCAGGTTTCATACACATCGTGGTTCCTGGACGCGTTCAACTACGCCATTATGCGTAAGATTGATGTGCTGAACCTAAGCATCGGAGGACCAGACTTCATGGACCACCCGTTTGTCGATAAAGTGTGGGAGCTGAGTGCTAACAAGGTGAGTAAGACTGTGCAGTCAGCCCCAAAATGATGTAAACACGGACAAGGAGCCACTTAATTGTCTACAACCATTATTTCATAATTGTGTCTACAATGTAAAGCTACAAAACATAGTAAACTATTAATTTCACCAAAACCTACACAAACCGGATACATAATAATATAAACACCCTATGGCCTAAACAAGGTACATACACTGACAATGTCATAAGACTTGCAACGATTGACATGTCTCGAACTTCGTTTGATAGAAGAGCAAGAACTTTATTTCAGGTCTCATTTCATGCATGACGTCAGTGACGTGTCATTTGTTTTTGTTGAAATTGAAAAACATTTATACTCTAACTAAAGCATGATGCTAAGCCCTTTAAAGGTCAGGTCACTCACCGGAAGCATTCGCTTGTTATAAACAATGAATGAAATTAACTTTTAGCTTTTCATTACAATACCGATTGACTGATCAAGGAGCATTCGCACGACTGGAAACTTTCGTATGCGTAACATCGATTCTGTTATATAATGATTCATTGTTTGTCAATTATAATGATCGCTTTTCTGAATCACTGATGTAACGAACGCTCGCGCGTCGAATCTGAAACTGTAACACGGTAATTCTTCCATGCAGTGAAGAGTGACTACCTTAAGACGTCATCGTTGTGATGCCAATTAAAATATGTCAGTCTGACTGAAATAAACAGTCTATGATACCGCATTTTCAATTAAATACTTATTTCTAACAGCCTTTTAGAGTTGTTTACCTCGTTTTTGAACGATTGTTGTTTACATATTTGTGAGATTTATGTAGATTACTTGTCTATGTATCCGGCCCATTCCGGCCTGTGTAGGAGGTTTGGTGACATGAATTGTTTACTAAGTTTTGTAGACACACAATTTTGAAATAATGGTTGTAGACAATAAAATGGTTCCTTGTCCGTGTTTACATCATTTTGGGGCTGACTGTCGCCACCTCTTATGGAAGTATTATTTAAATGTCACTTTAATGTGGCAAAAAGATGCAGCTATTCTATACATACCAAAAGGTTGTAAAAACACCCTTAACAAAACCGAAAGGCACTGGTTCGTCCCGTTATTTAGTTTGTTATTGACGTTCATGTAGCTGAATTGTGTGCCGTTCTGTAAAATATTAATATTTTGTGTTATTTTTTCCATCGAGACGCTAAAAAAAGATCGTGCATAAATAAAAGTGCAGTAAATAATAATAATATATTCATTTTCTTTGTTTGATGGTGTTCGTTATTGTAGGAAAGAGCAGGTGTGCTTGTTGGTGGATGTTACAAACATGTCATTGATGAGCATATTCTGAAAAGTACATACAACACAACAATACTGTTTAACTATATGTGAAGGTCTAATAATCTAATCAAGACTAAAATTACTCAAAACGTCCCCTTGAAAAATTTGCGACCCTAACAAGAGCAAAACCATGGGCAAAAGCTATACAATATTACTTACTACAAGCTGTAAGCCACATAGAAAACAAAACTACTCTTGCGGATCGAACTCAATTAAACCATTTTGGAATGGAAATAGGTACCTATTTCCATTCCAAAATGGTTTGAATTTCCAATCCCCGATTCGATGTTCCCGAAAATATCCATAGCAAATCTTTACATAATATACTAATAGGTAGTCGTTTCCTCTATGACCATTATCCTGTTAGCCATTGCTAACGGTAGTGTGATTGATATCAACTAAACGCTAAAGAATGACTAGTTTTTGTGCGCCTAGGTTAACAGTAGTTTTGACCGTGGTTGACAGCGTTTACATTTAGTATACAGAATAAGTACAGTCATGTTTCGCGTCTTGCTACATCAATTTACAAACTGAACTCTGTTTCTTTATTCTTACATTGTACAAACAATCGACGAAGCATAAAGATTTTGGTAATACCGGATACTTGTACTCCGCACATGCTCCACATCAGATAATACTGTTAGACACGAGATGTTTGGGGTGTATTTAAAAGGTGCATCCACACCGACTTTTTGTAGTGCAATATGATAACACTAGCTGTTGCCCATGGATTCTTTCGCGTTAAGTTAGAATTTAACAATCAATTCGGGTTGTACTCTCCTCGTGATAATATAATTCAATCACGATTCGAAAGACACGTGGCGCCATCTATTATCATAAGAACGTTATTGTTGTGTTCCTCGGGAACAGTTCCTTTTTTTCGGGATGAAAGGTACGGTTATGTCCGTTTCTGTACATCTGACAGCTTATATGCGAAATTTCATGTTGATCGGTTCAGTGGTTTAGAAGTGGAAAGGTAACAAACAAACTTACCTTCGAATTTATAATATTAGTAAGGAAGTAAGGATTAAGTACCTTTCTATAACTTTTTATTACCCGTTGTTGCCCGCTAACATTTGCAAACGTTGCTCTACAAACATTCACTTTAGTGATAATACAACTTAGGATGGATTCTCGTTGAGTAGCCGATATTGATTGCAGAAAGACAATTTACTTTTTCCATTGATATTCGACTGAGCGAAGGTGATCATTCGGAACTCAGTTCCCATACACGACACTGGATCAACTTGAACAAGTGATGTTAAAAATAGACCTTTAGTGTGTTGGAACTGAAACAAAAGCAAATCCTCCTTCTAGGTGATAATGGTGTCGGCGATAGGAAACGACGGCCCCTTATACGGAACCCTGAACAATCCAGCAGACCAGATGGATGTCATCGGGGTAGGCGGAATCGGTTTCGACGACCGAATTGCCAAGTTCTCATCCAGAGGCATGACTACCTGGGAACTGCCGCATGTGAGTATTTTGAGCGAGCAATATGACTTACATCCCAACCAAAGTGATTTAAGATACCGTTGAGAAAGCTTTCAGGAAAACCAGACGCCTCTTGCAGTTATCCCCCCGAAAACGAATAAAGGTACCTATTTGGGTTAACGTTAGTGAATAAAACATAAGACACGATGGCACTGTAACACTGTCTGACCACTAAAACGAGACTTCTAAATTCTACTTTGAACAGTCGCAGTTTCTATTTTAACTGAAATTGGCGCCGTTGTATATTCCTAACGATTATAGTTAAAACTAGTTCTCATATATGAATAAGGATTTCTTTTATTTTTTTTTCTTAACCTATCATATGTCCCATTGCTGGGCAAAGGCCTTTCTCCTTCCAAACCTCTCTATCTTGTGCGATATCTGGCCATGTGCGCCCTGCAAACAAGATCAGATCGTCGCACCACCTTCGCCACGGTCTACCTTGACGGCGATTTCCTCCGTCAAACGTCCAGTGAGTGACGATCTTAAGGAAATAAAGATAAGACATTTTATAGAAGCAACGCAATAATTCCGCATATCAATCGTTATGCGCCTCTGTTTTTATTCTGTTTACGAACGGTTTATTTTTAGATATGTTTACAAGTCGTTTCGCATACGTCACGCTTGCATCTCTTAATAAAGGGAACTATAAATACTTATAAAAAGACAACTTAGGCCTTTTTTGTGTGTCACTCATAAAACATGACGTCTTATGTCTCATTGCAACAACCCCGACTTACGTATGTGTAAGTACCTGAAGTATGCTTAGAATTCGTGTAAATGCATTTTCTGTATGTTAATACTAATGTCTACTGTAGTCATGTGTTCCAAGCCAACTGGTTGTCCATTCTAGGGTTATGGGCGAATGAAGCCGGATATCGTGACTTACGGAAGCGGCGTGAGGGGGTCAAGTGTGACTGGAGGATGTCGCTCCCTCAGTGGTACGTATTTATAATATACAGGGTGTAAACAGACCCTACACGAAGCCGTCAACCAAGCATTCTGTACATCAAGCTAAGTAACTCTACGCAAAACTTTTTGCTGGGAAATTACTTTTCTTTTTTGGGTGAGAAATCACGTTTTATAGTAGGTTGGACTCAATGTATCGCACTTAAAACATTGTGCTGATGGATGGATTGAATAGTACGGGGGTCGGGAAGGTGTCTACTGTTACATTAAAACATGTTTAAAAAAAAAATTGTGATAAAGTTGGAACTTTGACCCCCAATATCTCCGTAACTAGAAGGTTCCCAGGTATGGTTTAGAACAAAAAAATGATCGCAATGACGGGGAAAACAAGTAACTTTCGGCTTCGTTAAGGGTCCTTTTACACCCCTTATACTTTATACTAATAAAATAAAGAGGTAAAGTTGTAACTCTAGAGGTAAAGTGGTGTCTGTTGATGTGTGTTGTGTGGTTTGTGTGTTAGGATGTAGAGGGTTAATCTTCGGAAATACTCATCCGATTTCGAATAATCTCTGAGCTACGTTATCCTCGAGTGTCAGAGGCGTGAAACAAGTAGATATTTCAAAATTTCCCGGATGATAATTACCGCATAGAAGCCGCGGGCAAAAGCTAGTCTGTACTAATATTATCAAGCGGATTTTTTTTTGTTTATTTGTACCGAATAAACTCCGAAACTACTGGACCAATTTTAACTATTTTTCACCAATACAAAGCTAAATTATCAGGAAGTAACGTAGGCTATAAATTATATTTATATCATGAAAATTAGCCGAGCTATCATAATTATTGCGAACTAAGTCGCGGGAGAAGTGCTAGTATTAAATAAATAGACACACTGGAGGTAAAGGCCATAAAGAACCCCGTGAAACAAAACATGATTAATCCTCAACAAATTATTGTTGCATAAGTAACTCTGTCTGTCCGTCTGTCTGTTAGGTTTTCAAGCTTTAATTAACCATTGAACCAATTACGAAAGAACAGGGGCGAACTACCAAACAAATTTTTGTTGACTTTTTTTTGCGTTTGCCTTTGAAAAATATGTAAAAATATAGAGTTTGAGTTCCTTAACAGTTTTGTCTTCAGTTATACTTTTATAGGTAGTCAGGAATTAAAGATATTCCTATTTGAAGTTTTAGAGGTTATGTCTAATCTTGTCAATAACAGACTAATCGAAAAAGAAGAAATTTCTAGTCAAATAAGCTCTGAATTAGAACTATTTTTTTCCAGACTTTGTTAGGCCTTATGCTTAATTTGACAAAACTTAGTTACTTATTTACGGTCTCCATCACGGTGACATACGTAGACGCTTAATAATTTCATCGCGGGGATCCTTTAACTGATAGGTGGTCTGGGCCCTAGTAAAAGACGTAGGCTTAATTTCAGTCTGGATATTTGTATTGAAAGTAATGAAATACAAAATACACGCAAAAGAATTCTACGAGAAGTTCTCGAGCAAAAACAAATCAAATTTACCAAATAGAAATAACTCTAACCTCCTTATACTATCTGCGTCTTAATTAACGATGGTGTCACGCTCAATATGTATTATGAAATCAATTTCGTACACGCAGCCTAACCAAACAGGTCATTCACCCGCAATCATAACAATTTTTATCTTGTTGTCGTAGTCGTTTATAATTTGATGGTTCTTCGCTTTAATTGACATTTGTTTAATGGGATATTTATTATCCTCCTAGATTCACGAGGTATTCCGTAATGTGACAATTTAGGAGTTGAAACCTTGAATGTACCTTTTGTATGCTTGCTCGACAAAAATAAAATAATAGGTAGGTACCAGCTATTTATTTTAGAAAACATCTTTACATAGTATAAAACAAAGTCGCTTCCGCTGTCTGTACGCTTATATCTTTTAAACTACGCAACGGATTTTAATGCAGTTTTCAGCAATAGATAGAGTGATTCAAGAGGAAAGTACATATACATCTACATGCACCCGTGCGAAGCCGGGGCGGGTCGCTGGTGTACAATAAAACAGATAAATCCAAGCTATTTCACAGACAAGACAGATAAAAAGAAACATAAATTTGAGAAAGAAAAATAAATATATTTTATTATTATATTTACAATAAGGAATGATACAAATATTAAATAGAAAAAAACAAGAAAAAATCATGTTTCGTTCATCCTCTCACAGAAACACAAACATCCACGACATACGTCTGCTGGACCCATCTCGAGGCAAATAAATCACACTCACTCTTTACCATTATTGTACCTCCTGTTTTATTTTTATCATGTTTGTTAGTGGTCTTCACATTTGCATAACATCCCCAGTTATCCATGAGTACCTGTAATTTGACTCTGTATTACTCAACTAGCTTCTGTGCGTGGCTTCACCTGCACGGTACCCGGATAAAAAATAAAAGTAGCCAGTACCCGGATAAAAGTAGCCAATGTCTATCCGGAATAGTGAACTTTTCAAATGATGAAGAGAATTGTTTGAAGTCCCTGACAATTTGTGCTGGATGATTGACCACGACCAGTGTTACAAGACTCACTGTCACTTACGGGATATCTTCCGT
Organism: Noctua janthe; assembly: GCA_910589295.1. Lineage (NCBI taxonomy): Eukaryota > Metazoa > Arthropoda > Insecta > Lepidoptera > Noctuidae > Noctua > Noctua janthe. The sequence goes on from OU342552.1 coordinate 15,524,014, forward strand.
GATTGTTCATTATTTTGAGCTCCTGATGTTTCGACGCTGTTGCAAGCGCCATGATCGCGGCTGGAGAATGCGGTTGGATGGAAAATAAATTGTTAAGAGCCGACAAATCTTACAACCCGCGATCATGGCGTTTGCAACAGCGTCGAAACATCGGGAGCTTAAATTTTGGAATAACTCATTTTTTTTTATTTGAACAGATAATAGAAGCCTTATGAGATTGCCCATGAGCTCTAAAATGATGAATCTATTAATCTATTTAACCCCCTTTAGGGGATACATTGTATGTGTGTGTGTGACCTTTGCAAATGAGCATCTAAAATCAATTCTATTTTCTTTCTATTGACTTTGACTTTAGGTACGTCAGTAGCGTCGCCCGTAGTAGCTGGTGCCATAGCTTTGTTGGCAAGCGGCGTGCCTCGACACAACCTGACGCCGGCAGCGGTGAAGCAAGCTCTTTGTATGACGGCGCTGCGACTGACCGGCCCGAACATGTTCGAACAGGGGCACGGGAAACTAGACCTTATTAGTGCTTACCAGGTACAGTAACTCACAGCAATCGTTTCCTTCAGTAATTTCTCAGTAACAGCCATGGAGTCTGGATTTGTGCCCGGTTGATGTAATAGTAGGTAATAGGCTCGCCACCTGTTACATGCGACTGAGACATAACTAGTGAAATGTTGGTGTACTATAGATACACTTCTGCCTAACCCTTCGGGGATAACAGGCGTGATGTAATGTAATTGGTATATGTAACGTGGGTGCCTTTAACACCTCTGACCTCCCTTTCAGAAAATACGGTCGCCATGTTATTACTTCATTTACTTCCAGTTCCTTCGCAAGTACGAGCCTCAAGTGTCTCTAAGCCCGAGCTACATCGACCTGACGGAGTGTCAGTACATGTGGCCGTATTGTACTCAGCCGCTGTACTACAGTGCTCAGCCGACCATCGCTAATGTCACCGTCATCAACGGACTGGGCGTCTCTGGGAGAGTGGTATGTGGGACTATACTTATATCTAATTAGAGACCAGGTCATATGTTATTTAAAATCGTCGATATATGCAACAAAAGTACCAAAAGTGAAACATAAAATTAAAATAAGTACTACAGAATAAAGTTTTTTGTTCCTGAAAACTTAATTTAGTACTATTTCTTATTATCAGAAGTACTATTGAGCCTTATTAAAATAAAAATATTTTGATAACTTGTAAGCGATCGTTCTACATCCACTGAGGTCAATGGACACTATTTGTATTTAGGTGTTTTTTTGCGGGTATCATCTCTGGCACAAATGTGCATTTTGTTTTTTCTAGTTAGATTTAAAACAGCTACACACAGTTACAGTTAAAATTAAAGGAAACATGTCCAAAAAATCCACGATCGTCGCAGCGGTATGTCCACGTAGGAACTCATATTCGAAAATTGTACGAATTTTCAGTTTATCCACAAAAACTACCACAATTTCACAAAAACAGAAAACTGTCTAAAAGCAAATGACTGAATTTGAAATTAAAAGAACACGGCTTTCGAATAAAATTTATTTGAATTTCGAATTGCGCGCCAATCCACAGATAAATAAATCTGAAAATGCTGGTTATTAAATCTCCAATTACTTAGGTAAAGACCTACTATTATTATAAACTAGCTTTTGCTCGCGGCTTTGCTCGCTTTAATTTCGAATTTGACAATCAATTCGGGTTGTACTATTATAGTTAGGAGGATGAAAAACCGGTCTATGGACACTCCATTCTCATAAAATGTATCAAAATATGTACATTAATAAAATTAAAAACTTTTAACACACTACTAAAGTTTATATAATAATATAATTCATAGTTCGAAAGACACGTGGCGCCATCTATTATCATAAGAACGTTATTGTTGTTTTCCTCGGGAACAGTACTTTTTTTCGAGATGAAAGGTACCCTATGTCCGTTTCTGTACACCTGACAACGTATTTGCAAAATTTCAGGATCGGTTCAGTGTTTTAGGCGTGAAAATGTAACAAACAAACTTACTTTCGCATTTTTAATATTCGTTAGGATTAGGAAGTTAGGATGTGAAAGTAACTTGTTCTGCCTGTCGGTCTGTCTGTTAAATTTTCACGCCTAACCGGCTGAACAGATGTAGATGAAATTTGACATCGCTAAACAATAACCTGGCTTGTGTTTTAACCCAGTACTTGGGAATTTAGGATAATTTATGAACTCGACGCTGGCGAAGTTGGGAAAAGAGTAGTATTATACTAACTCTTTATACCACGAAGCACGGAGACGCTCCCTCCGTTAGAGATAGTATTGTCATAGGTGTTAGTGGACATGGTGATTCTGTGATCTGGTGGCCTACCATGACGTCTTAAAGCAGGAGTAATTCCAGTGTGGGAAAGAGATGAGAACGTAATAGGTCTTAATATCCTAAAATGGAAACATTATTTCACGAGGAAATCGCGTTTGATTTTTGCTAAGTGTATATATTTAGGTGCATCCACACCGTAGTTACTTTTTGTAGAACAATGTTTCCAAGTGTTACTGGCAACTTTCGATAGCAAAAAGTTATTTATTGTTAGCATATGTTACAAACTGACAGGGTGCATTCAGCTCCTTATTTTGAATCATATTCCACCGGAATTTTTCTCCGGAAAATTCATCAAACTCGTCGTCGCGCTTGCCGTTCGCTACGTGCGTTTTACCACGGCAACTATACATTGCGTATGAGGTAATAAAGCAAATCAAATTTATTGGATTCCCATAACATTCCTGAAATAATTTCTTTACCGGTCATCTTAGTATGATATACTGAATTCTCTCCATCAGTCTGTGGAGGGCTGTGCCTTACACCCTGTATTATATATATAATATTATAAATAGATAAAATTGGTTTGTAAGTTTCGGAACTACTGATCCGACTCCGAAAATTCATTTACTATCGGAAAGCTGCATTACCCCCGAGTGTTATAGAATACATTTTAAACGTTCCTGTGAGTACATTCCGTACTTAACGGGAGCTAAGCCGCGAGGAGAAGCTAGTATTATATATTTTCCCGTCAATCCATCCGTATTTAATCATGTCTTCTTTAGGTATTATAGCCATAATACTCGAAACATCCTCACGACATTTCCCTCATTATAATATCTAGTCGCGTAAAAACGTTATCACCATATTTTTTATTATTCTATTTGTTTTACTGTGAAGTTATAAATATGAATACCGACATAAAAGTTAGCTTGATCTTCATGCTCATTTAACCCTTTAGGCACACTGATTTTCCATGTGAAATGAGTGTGTCTGAATTATAATTTTATGATTATACGTGAAGGCATCCTATTGGTAAACCAAACAAACTTCTAGGTAAAGTTACGTCACAGAACTAACAGAAGATATTGTCGGTGAACATACTGAACTAACAAAAGCTGATAACATGAATTCAGACAAGGTCTTGGGCTAGACTCTTGAGAAACAAAGATTTCTTATCTTGATTATCTTTATTTAATCATTGTAAAGACTCCATGCCAAATCGTGTGCAAAAAAATATTGAATGCCAAATGTCGCTTTTTTTCTATGTAAACTATCCAACCGTTACATAAATTCACGCCATTTTCCTATGGGTGTAGGCAGAAATTACGGAACGCTGTCTGCTACAATTATTAATACTCCTTTTGCTGCGTCCACGTTCTAACATCTGGTCACATATGCATGCCGGTTGCGAGTACTATTCCATCCATAGATTTTTTTTTTGAGTGAACATGTTAATGAAGTCCAAACTATAAGAAAGAAAATCTTTCGTTCATCCTCTCACAGAATCTCAAACATCCACGGCATACGTCTACCCATCTCGAGGATATTAAATCACACTCCGATGTAGATGTCAGTAGAGCATTCAGCATATATAAACTCACACTTTTACACTTCTGTTTCCCAGCTTAATCAATAGAAAGTTTTAAGAAGGGGCGTTTTAGGGCTACAGTTCAATTGATATTGATAAATTACTTTGACTAGAGCCTTCAATCATTTTTTTTAGCCTCTTTTCATTGATCTTTTAACTCCAGTTTTGTTCTTATTACAGAAAGATGTATCATGGCACCCGCACTTACCCCACGGCGTGCTTCTCTCAGTGTCGGTGGATTACAGTCAGATCCTGTGGCCCTGGTCCGGCTGGCTTGCACTCAGCTTCTCCGTACTCGAGGACGGCGCTGATTTTGATGGCGTTATCGAGGTAATTCTATTACCGTATGATACGGATAGGTGTTTGGCCGGATACTAGACATCAGTGGCGAAGGTTCCATATAACTCGATTCCTACCGGCTTCCATAATGGCACAGTCAGTATTCTATAGACAAATAATATAACCTATGTACACGAGGTCCAGTTAAATAGTTTACATCCCACACTTCTGTAACTGTCATTTTACGAGCCAGTAATGTTCATACAGCCGCTCATTATTATTGTGTGCGTATACGTATACTACCCTACATGAGGTTTATTTTTTTAATTTTTACTCGTGTAGGTTACACGGGTAAATATAAAACAAACGGGTTTAGAATAAGGCCCAACATTTTATAAAAATGTAACATGGTTACCATAGCTGATTGGTGTAAGCGCTTGCGTCAGTTAGTGATCAAATCTCCACGACGTAAGTTCGATTCCAGCTGAGGAGTTATTTTTGCTGTTTTTTACTTTTTGTTCTTTATTAAATTAATTTTGTGACCAATAAAATCACTCAAGCAAAAAGTAAAAAAGTAATTAAATAAAACCAATAAAATAATTAGATTTTTTATTAGATAAACATTGGTATTGAAAATGAAAATGATCCGTCTCGTTTCTTCAAATATGTTCCTTCCTTACATTGGTTGTTTTAAGGTTCAATTTGGTGGGGGCTGTATGTCAGCAAAATAAAACTTGTGTGGCTGATACAATTATTTAATACGAACTGGTTTTAAACATACATAGGCTATAGCTATCCATACTAGACGTTCGAATGAGTAAAACACTTTTGTTTACCATTTTTTTTGACAAAGACAAAGTTATTTCTAAGTAATAAAAGATGGTATATAAGGTCTATCTTTTCATACACGAAATATTTTAAGAGTAACTTCTTTAAGTCGTAAAGTCGCCATAGCAACGAAAAAAGAAAATTTCTGAGTGTTTCTTTTTTACAAAATTATTACAATTCTACATTTTTTTTAGACTTTTTGCATAAAACCTTCACTCCTATATTCTAACAATAACAGTAGGTAAATACGATGTAGTAAACTACCGTAATGGATGCTTAAAAATAAGGAGCCAGTATTTATTTTGTGGGTCAAGTAATTTTAAATTATTTAATTTTTATAAAAAATATACTCAAATAAAAAAATCTCTTGAAATGGCTTTGTTATAGCCGTTAGATGATTCCCTGAAAATATTTCGTGTATGAATAGTTAGACCCTATATAAACTGAATTAAAGTAAAATTACAGGTGAAGTGAATCAACATGTTAGACAGTAAGAAATTATGACAACTTCTATATACTTCAACATCACTTCACCATACTTTCAATACTTTACGAGTTGTGGTTTTAAAAAAATTGATAAGAGGAAGATATTATTAACATTTATACCTAATTATTGCTAAGCAAATATGAACATTATGTGCATAAAAATAAGATTCATATTTGTCTACTAAATAAAATAAAGTCCACTAATAATGAGTCGGCAAACCTTCGTTTTCTATTACTTCTTGTAACCTTCTGCTCATGATAGTATATAAAAAATCACCTACATATATATATATATATATATATATATATATATATATATATGTAGGTGATTTTTCACAGTTTATAAGCACATTTTTATGCGGGTGGACATGAAAGTATCAGCGTTGTGCCTTGGCACGATCTCGTGGTGTCGAGCCGATGAGTATGCCTTTGGTTTTGGCCTAAGATGTTCTACGTCTCCAAAATCCGCATCTCGGCGGACCCATAACTGCACGGTTCTCCTCTGTGAATAAAAACCGTATTTATAATACTTATAACAATAGCTTATATTATAATAAATAAAAACTATATTTATATACTATATATACACTATGTTTACATATATACTTATATATAACTAATAATTTTTTTTTTTTTTTTTTTCAATTATAAATGTTTATTTCAATTACAATGGGCGTTTAGATACATATTATTGGAGGTCACCTTTTAAGCAAGGAATTGCTTGTATTAGGAAAAAATTACTTATAATAATACAATACATAAATACAAGATATACACTGACATTAGCAAACATCTATATTTATTTACGTTATTCAAAGGCTTTTCTTTAATCTGTCTAAGGGCTAAATCCAGCTAATTTTAGACCAAGCTCGTTTATCACAATCATCATACGATTACAAATTTAAAAAAATAAAAACTATAATTCAGTTATGATAATATATTATTACGAGGGCGGGTCAATAAGTCCGTGACTTTTGGAATAAAACACAGATTTTTTGATAAAAAAATAATTTTATTTTTCAACGTAGTCTCCCTTGAGCTCTATACACTTTGTCCAACGCTTCTCCAATTTTTTTATCCCTTCCAAAAAAAATGATTTGTCGAGGTCCTCAAAATAGGCCTTTGTTTGCGAGATGACTTCATCATTGGAGTCAAATCTTTTTCCACCAAGCCATTTCTTCAGGTTTGGGAACAAGAAGTAGTCGCTCGGAGCCAAATCTGGAGAATAGGGCGGATGAGGGAGCAATTCATAGCCCAATTCATGGATTTTTGCCATGGCAACTGCACATGTGTGCACCCTTGCATTGTCTTGGTGGAAAAGAACTTTTTTCTTGGCCAAATGAGGTCGGTTTTTTTTCAAATCGTCATTGAATCGGTCCAATAAGTTGGCATAATATTCCCCATTGATTGTTCTTCCCTTTTGAAGGTAGTCAATGTGGATTATCCCGCGTGCATCCCAAAAAACAGTCGCCATAACTTTATTGGCTGACAAACCCACCTTGGCCTTCTTTGGCGCCGATTCACCCTTAGAAACCCACTGTTTTGACTGTTGTTTGGTTTCTGGTGTGTTGTGATGGATCCATGTTTCGTCCACGGTTACAAAACGGCGCAAAAACTCCTCCATATTGCGATTAAACAACGCCAAAGCTTCCTGTGAAGTTGTTACACGATTGCGTTTGTGGTCGACTGTGAGCAAACGCGGCACCCATCTTGCGGAAAGCTTTCTCATGCCCAAGTGATCATTCAAAATTGAAACCACTGAGCCATGCGAGATCCCTACGGCTTCCACAATCTCTCGCACTTTCAATCTTCGGTCGGTCAACACCATATCGTGAATTTTTTCGATTGTTTCGGGTGTAGAGACCTCAACTGGGCGTCCAGGACGTTCGGCATCTTCAGTGCTTGTACGGCCACAACGAAATTCAGTAAACCACTTTTTTACCATTGAAATCGATGGTGCAGAGTCCCCATAGTATTTATCAAGCTTAGCCTTGGTCTCGGTAATGTTTTTTTTTCGCAAGAAATAATGCTTAATAAGCACACGAAATTCACTTTTTTCCATTTTCTCCTCAAATTAGTGAGTAGTCTGATAAAAATAGCTGTCAAACACAAACTAACTGACGCAGCAAGTTTAAATTTTGACAGGAGTCAACTGACAGATGTCTGTTGACAGGAGCAGTGTTGCTGTTTCAGTTAAGAGGTCAGAAATTCAAAAAGTCACGGACTTATTGACCCGCCCTCGTATAACTATGGTAGGTATTGAACCTAGCTTACATTAATTATTTATTTCTAATAAACATTGAAAGGGGAGAGTAGTTAGTTAAAGTGAAGTAGGTATAATATGTATCAACGTAATATCTAACTGTTATGTTACTCACCGATATTATTAAGCGCCTTGCAATTTCACTTCTTCTTAGCATATCGATGACAATTCAAATTGAGTCAGCCCAAAATTTGGCTACGAGTGTGGCACTTTCAGTAGCGTCCTGTGATGCACTTCACAGGAGCAAACAACAGGACAGGCAGGACACGATATAAAGTGCCCGATCGTTTGTGGGGCAGCACCACATTTACACTCACAGTTTCACATAATATTTCGTCATCCAAAACAACGATTTTCACTTTTTTGAACATTGATAAATGTTGCATGGTTGGATCCATAGAAATAAATCCGCACACATGCCGAAGAGTAGTAATCAATAAACTCAATAATGCAAATACTCGTAGATTGACAACTAAGAATGCTCATTTTTAATAAATGAAGGTGTTTGAAAACAATATTTTTTTTAATTGTCGGTAGTTATTTTCTAAACAGTCAAAATAAAATGGCCTCGAGTTCCATGTTTGTCTCAAACGTTGGAAATTTCTTTACATAACCATGAACCGGATCGAATCGTTATAAATTCTACTTTAAGTAATGTTTTAACAAAATAATTAATACAAAAAGAAAAAGAATATATTATTGTTGCATGCGTGGTTTGAACTTACGGCTTTTAGTTAAGTGACCAAAGACGATAGCCATTGTGCCATGATTGCTTTATTAGCATTATGCAAAATATTATATCTCCTTCAACATCATGTGAACGATGACTATATATTGCTTTATGGTAATTGATGTGCCACACGCACACCAATGAAAACCGAGCTCGCTCGTTTTATTTTGTGTTTGTGTGCATAACTATGACTTCACCCACACATTTAAACTGTAAATAATGAAAGTTACCGATGTGTGCTATGTAAACTATTTAGGTGGGCCTCGTGTACTCCGGCTTACCTCTTACAAAAATTGACCCTTCGCTACTGCTAGACATAAATCGTACAATGACGTTGTCATACTGGTTTACTATAACACATTTTAAAAGAGTAACGATGGACTTCCTTGCCCATTCTTCTCCACACGAAACTAACCTTGGGTTTTTTTTTTAAAGTTTGTCGTTCAAAAGTGCCCCTAATGGCCTAATTGTAATAAATACTTTGCATTTGACTTTGGTTTCAAACCAACACAACAAACTGGACAATACACACCGAAGTGAACCAGGCCGCTTGATTGCTCGGGGCGACACCGGCAATCGCGCGTTCCACCCGCGTAAAGATAATGCTTAAAATGGTATGACTGTGAAATTGCCGCTGCGCTGTCACTTCGGTGTGAGTTAACTCTTACTATTCTTCTATCCGGCCGTATAGTAAAATAAGGCCGGTTGATTGCCGGATATCCGTTTTTATCCCTAATAACTATACTCTACTACTTGAAGAACTTGTACGTGGGAAGAGGTTTGTAAAACTGCAATCCTGTGCCTCATATTTTCCCGGTCGTCATGTTACTATGAGGGTGAAGAAAGAAACAACAAATCTGTTTGCCAAAGAACTTGTACTGCTTCTTCAAAGCCATTTTTGTTAAGAAAAACGACTGTTGACAAAACAAAATGCCTCATTATTCGTTAATTGGCCGTAGAGCGTCACGGTGAATTAAAATTGTGTATAATATTGTATGAACAATCCGGCAGGGTCACATGAACGTTACGATCGAGAGCGACGACGACACCGGAGAGAAAATTATTAGGAATGCTACGCTAACACTACCCATACGGTAAATATACCAACACATGAACGTTAAACATAGTCAAACACATGTTTATTTGCCAAATCGAGATAACAAACTTGCGCCATACAAGTAAGATACCAGTAAGCTGTAGAGGTAGTTACAATTTTTGTTTGTTCTTTATCGGTACTTATTATGGTTGTTAGTACGGAACTGATTGCCTTTTTGCCACGTGTTTAAAGGGTGCAAATAGACCCTTAACATTTTCGAAAGGCACTTGTTCTCCTCGTCTTTGTGATTATTTTTTTGTTCTAGACCATGCCTAGGAACCTTCTAGTTACGGAGATATTGGGGGTCAAAGTTCCAACTTTTTCACAATTTTTTTTTTTTTATGTATGTTTTTAATGTAAGATTTTTACTTTACACACCTATTAATATTTTTTTTTACGCAACTATTTTACTTTACACTACTATTCAATCCATCCATCAGCACAATGCTTTGATTGCTTTCCATCGAGTCCTACCGTAAAACGTGATTTTAAACCCAAAAAAAAAGTCGATTCCCAGCAATAATTTTTGCGTAAAGTTACTTAGTTTGATGTAATGCTTGGTTGACGGCTATGTGAAGGGTCTGTTTACAACCTTGTAGACTCTTTATCGCCGTTATACAGCGAAAACCAATTATCTCGAGATTTTGTTAAATGGCTATAAGAGTAGAGGAAGACCAAAGAAACGACGGATGGACTGTGTGAAGGATATGGCTAGAAAGGAGGTGACTGCTGAGATGACAAGTAATGAGACGAAAGAGCACGTCAAATAGGGTAGGATTGTACTGTTAAGTTATTTTTTACAAAATCTCGAGATAATTGGTTTTCGCTGTATAACGGCGTTATGGTGGACCAGGTTTCCCCTCGGTTTTTGTGGAATTTCTCAATACCAGCCACGGGATCTGAATTCGTGCCCTGTAGATGGCAATAGGCTCGCCCCCTATTACATGGGACTTAAACATAACTGGTGAAATGTGGGTGTGCTATTAGGTACACCTCTGCTTAACCCTTCGGGGATTACAAGGCGTTATGTTATGTTATTATTTTCGTAATCTACGTCCAAATGAAAACCAGTTTCGGGGAATAGTTGCCCGGCATTCTGCTGAATTAGGTCTATTTGACCACAATATATCTTTCTTGTTTTTTAAGATAACGTTTTTTTTTTAATTTAATTATTTTTGTTTTATATTGTGTTCACTTGTGGCATGCGCCAATTAAACATTTCTTTCTTGTAATGATTTGCGTCATGTTTTAGCTCAAAAAATGTTTGTTCTTTAACAGTGCTCGCGTGATCCCCGTCCCTGTGCGCTCCCGGCGCCTGCTGTGGGACCAGTTCCATAGCCTGCGCTACCCGGGCGGGTACTTCCCGCGCGACGACCTGCGCGCTAAACACGACCCGCTCGACTGGCACGCCGATCACGTGCACACCAACTTCCGCGATATGTATCGCCGCCTTCGCGAACATGGCTTTTATCTCGAGGTTATGGGTGCGTTCATATTCTGCCATCTTCTTCTTCTATCGTCAATCATATTTATTTCTGTAAGTTGGCTTTAAAAAACACATTCACACAAAATTCAAGCATCAAAAGGTGGTAGCAGTTTCCAGGGCTAAACCGCAGGAGAAGTGGTTTGACTCACTTGACAGTCTTTAGAGGCCAGAAGGAGCTCTACCGTATTACAAAAGCAAGAGAAAGGAGAACGAGAGATGTAATTCATATAAAGAGTATAAAAGATGGCGCTGGTAAGATGCTGTATAAAAGGTAGATGGAAAGTTCATTTTGAAAAGTTATTGAATGAAGAGAATGAATGGAGCGGTGTTTAAAGACGTACAAGTAATTATTGGTTTGGTGAGGGAAATTGGCATGGATGAAGTAAGGAAGGCAGTTTGATGTATGAAAAAGGGAAATGCTATGGGCCTTGACGAAATACCAGTAGAAGTATGGAAGTGTTTAAAAGAAGATGGATGTAAGTGGCTGACTTTATTCCTCAATAAGTTGTTGTGTGTAGAAGCTATCACAATAATGGTGCATTTCGCTAGTGCTCATTTTTAAGAATAAAGGTGATGTGCAGAACTGCAACAACTATCGAGGGATAAAGCTCATGTCACATAGTATGAAAGTATGGTAGAAAATCATAGAGAAAAGATTGCGAGTAGTCAGTGGGTTTACTCAAAATCAGTTTGCGTACAAAACGGTAGATATGCAAGAAAACGCACGAACGATACCGCACTCCGATTTGTGTCTGGTTGACGACAGTAGTCTCGCCCACTATTACATGGGACTTGAACATAAATGGCGAAATGTGAGTATAAAGTCAGGAGCACCAATATGTATGCAAGTAGCTACTTTTAAAAGTGAACCCTTCCGTATTAACTACAAACTAAAACTATTATGCAAAACAGAACTAAAATCAAACTTTTTCAAATCCAGGTTGTCCCATAACTTGCATCGACACATCGCTTTACGGCGCTTTACTACTAGTGGACCCGGAAGACGAGTACTTTCCCGAAGAGATGGCGGCGCTGAAGAAAGCCGTCAACGCGGGGATGTCGCTCGTTGTGTTCGCTGATTGGTACAACGCGTCGTTACTGCGACACGTCAAGTTTTATGATGAGAATACTAGACAATGGTGAGTGTTTCAATTTTGTTTTTCTTCTTACAACCTCCTGTCACTTGCCGTATTATTTGAGGTCGGCGCGGTCTTCCATACTTCTCATGTGGTGTTCATCATCTCATGAGTCAGCCCCTTTTTAGCCATATCATCTTTCACATAGTCTAGTCATCGTTTATCAGGTCCTCCCCTATTCTTAAAGCCATCTGTACGTTCAAACTCTAAACTTTTCTCACGCGGTGACATTTAACTTAATTCTCCGCATGACATACCGGTGCTACTTTCAGAATTCCTCTTATGTAGTCACTTCTTACTGTAACTCGAGAAACAGCGTGAAAGGTCTTTGTTTTCATTTTTTTCGGATGGGAAATCATCAAATGACCCCTCCCTCCACTCTGGGCGGAGCGGAAGGGAGTGTCAGAATTGTACTGACTAAAACCCATCCATGTTCCTTCTTTGCCCTTTGTGTTCCAGAGCCACGGTACCTCTTTCGAACAGTCCCGCAGCCTGTGAAAGGGCTTGGAAGATTTTTCTATGAAGACTGTCCGGCCTAACTTCCGCCAATTATTTTTTTTTCAATGTTGCGCCCACGTATAACACCTATGTATATTATTCGGTAGCTGTTATCAATACAAACAAATTTTATTTGAGGCAAAATATTCTTAGTGTCATTTTTTCGAGATATGAGTGCTACTGATGGCTTCTTCAGCACAACTTGGTCGGCCATTAAATTCAAACCCCTTTCAATAAAGAAAAATAATTATCCAAATTCAAAGTTGCGAGGTTTGAGAACATAAACTGTGCGACACGTAAATAAAATATTTTGTCATAGTCCCCATTTGATTTCTGTTACTGGGAAAACGACACATTTATAACACACACACACACACACACACAATATACACATCCACACGACACATATATGGCCGCTACTTCAACTATTTGCCGCAGCTGTGAGATACACAAAATTACGAGGGCGGGTCAATAAGTCCGTGACTTTTGGAATAAAACACAGATTTTTTGATAAAAAATAATTTTATTTTTCAACGTAGTCTCCCTTGAGCTCTATACACTTTGTCCAACGCTTCTCCAATTTTTTTATCCCTTCCAAAAAAAATGATTTGTCGAGGTCCTCAAAATAGGCCTTTGTTTGCGAGATGACTTCATCATTGGAGTCAAATCTTTTTCCACCAAGCCATTTCTTCAGGTTTGGGAACAAGAAGTAGTCGCTCGGAGCCAAATCTGGAGAATAGGGCGGATGAGGGAGCAATTCATAGCCCAATTCATGGATTTTTGCCATGGCAACTGCACATGTGTGCACCCTTGCATTGTCTTGGTGGAAAAGAACTTTTTTCTTGGCCAAATGAGGTCGGTTTTTTTTCAAATCGTCATTGAATCGGTCCAATAAGTTGGCATAATATTCCCCATTGATTGTTCTTCCCTTTTGAAGGTAGTCAATGTGGATTATCCCGCGTGCATCCCAAAAAACAGTCGCCATAACTTTATTGGCTGACAAACCCACCTTGGCCTTCTTTGGCGCCGATTCACCCTTAGAAACCCACTGTTTTGACTGTTGTTTGGTTTCTGGTGTGTTGTGATGGATCCATGTTTCGTCCACGGTTACAAAACGGCGCAAAAACTCCTCCATATTGCGATTAAACAACGCCAAAGCTTCCTGTGAAGTTGTTACACGATTGCGTTTGTGGTCGACTGTGAGCAAACGCGGCACCCATCTTGCGGAAAGCTTTCTCATGCCCAAGTGATCATTCAAAATTGACACCACTGAGCCATACGAGATCCCTACGGCTTCCACAATCTCTCGCACTTTCAATCTTCGGTCGGTCAACACCATATCGTGAATTTTTTCGATTGTTTCTGGTGTAGAGACCTCAACTGGGCGTCCAGGACGTTCGGCATCTTCAGTGCTTGTACGGCCACAACGAAATTCAGTAAACCACTTTTTTACCATTGAAATCGATGGTGCAGAGTCCCCATAGTATTTATCAAGCTTAGCCTTGGTCTCGGTAATGGTTTTTTTTCGCAAGAAATAATGCTTAATAAGCACACGAAATTCACTTTTTTCCATTTTCTCCTCAAATTAGTGAGTAGTCTGATAAAAATAGCTGTCAAACACAAACTAACTGACGCAGCAAGTTTAAATTTTGACAGGAGTCAACTGACAGATGCCTGTTGACAGGCGCAGTGTTGCTGTTTCAGTAAAGAGGTCAGAAATTCAAAAAGTCACGGACTTATTGACCCGCCCTCGTATCTTTTATTTCTGTTTAGATTATTTTTTTTTATTTTTTTTTTATTCTTTCGTTGTATGCACTTGTGGCTAAATAAGTATGTTTTCTTTCTTTTTTCTTTATAAAATTTTCATCGTATTTCAGGTGGATACCGGAGACGGGTGGCGCTAATGTGCCCGCTCTGAATGATTTGCTCAGCATGTATCAGGTAAGCCTCCTAATGTCTCGTTGATCTGGTCTCTAGCGAGATTGCTTCTAGCAGCCCAACCATCCGCTTTAGGAATTGACTACACTAATCAACGCAGAGTTACCTGGACCCGTTTAGAAGAGCTCTATGTCCAATGTCCATGCAATAAAGTGAATTTTCCGACGCGGATCGTATCGTTTCGTCCGAACCAAAACGGAATGATGTCTTTTTTGCTTATGTTACATGGACATTAACGTCTTTGTGGGGCTTGCCTGGGTTGGTCCGTGCATGGGTGAGCACCCATTATATACAGAGTTTCCTCCGTGCCTCAGGAAGCACATTCAGCCGTTGGTCCCGGTTGTTATTTGTAGATCTTTCACAGACGTTTCAGATAGTCAGTGGCCTGAAAGTCTGACAACCAGTCTTACCAAGGGATATCGTGTTACGTATGATGATGTGACCAGCCCAAGCCGATTCCACGTACATAAGTGTAGTCATTCCATAATGGTAATAGTACCGCATGCATGACACATGATTTTAGAATATAAATGCCTGTTCTGCCTTAAGTTAGCTTTCCACCAGAGTTGAGTTTGGAAGTAAGCGTGTAAGTATCAGTTGTTGTATTAAACTCTGGTGAAAAGCCAGCCTTACCCTTCGGAATGTACAGTTAGACACGTTACGTTGGATTATAAATCGTAAAAAAATAGTGAGTCTGCGTTGAGAAGTTTAAGAGATGCGTATGGGACGCATCTCTTAAACTTCTCAACGCAGCCTTAATGTAGATATTTTACATAGGATGACAGAATGAGCAGTCTTATCGCCAAAACCGATCTCTTGTTCAATTCAACAGTCAGACAATCCTGGAGAAGGAGAGGCCAATTGTCTGACTGACTGTAGGTAATCTGTAATATACCATTTAAATAGTTTAATGCTTTCAATGTATTTCGTCAGGTTGCCTTAGGTGATCGCGTGTTCGAAGGCGCGTTCAGACTGGGCGGTCACCCAATGTACTACGCCAGTGGTACTCATATCCACAGTTTCCCGGAGCATGGGATCCTGATCACTGCCCCCCTCAGCGACCAGGGACATCAAGTGAGTAACGTTAAACTATTTAGTTTATGTTTTACATTGAATGTATCATAACTTGCTTTGTCCTAACTATGATTAGGTCGGCTTGCAGTCTAGCCGCATACAGCAGAATACCAAGTATTTTACATGGAGCGACTGCTTATCTGACCTCCATAATTCAGAAACTGGGTAATACCTCATAGAAGATTGGTTTTCTGACTTTCGGGCTTACGACTACCCGTAACGACAGTCAAAGATCGCCAATGATAACCAATGGCTAAACGTCCTTTCCGAGACATCATCACCATTATTTCTACAGGAGGATATCCTCTGCTGGACTTAGGCCTCCCTGGTGGTTTCAAAGCAGTGGTGATGAGTTATGTTATACAACGTAAAACGGATTAACATAATCTAACTTGAATTATCTGTTACATAGATAATGTCTGGCGAGAAGCCGGGCGGGGGGGGAGGCGCGTCGGGCGGGGGGAAGACCGTCGACGTGCCGATACTAGGACTGCTGCAAACCGATGGCGAAACGAAAGACTACACTAATGATACCAGCGAGAAACTACCTAAGGTCAGTAAAAAAAGTTTTTTTGTCCATAAAGTATCCTACTGCTGGGCGAAGCCCGCACATTTCTCTTTCTATATCTATCTATCTTTTGTGATCCCGGCAATGTTCGCCCGCAAACAAGATCTTTAAAGATTTATTGTACACGGTGATACAGAAAGGTTATGAATTAAGCTTTATAATCTTTTTGGTAGTATACAGGGTGTAACAGAAAGGGTATAGTCATATGAAAGGATATGCAGCAGACCATCGAACTGAACAACTTTCTCCCTGGATCCAATATCGTAAATGCGAAAATCATATCACTATACCCTTTCTGTTACACCCTGTATACTATCAAAAAAGATTATAAAGCTTAATTCATAACCCGCTGATATACCTTGCGTTACACACACTGCCAACTATGGTACAATACAGAGAGCAGTGGACGCAGAAATTGAAGCTTTTGCCCAGCGGTAGACACAAAAAAGGCTAACATAAAAAAATGACCTTGCTTTTAATAGGGAAGACCGTTAAAAGCTAATTGCAGATAACGCGGCCATAACTAGGTCTCAATCTGACCCATGAATTCAAGCTATTTCGAAATATAAAATGACATTAAAAGATTTTAACCAATGGTGGTGCTTGGAACCAGCTATGCTAGCGCCATTCTCAGTTGCTATCCCCATTGAGTAAGCGCTAAAACAAACGAAATAACAACTAGTAGATAGTGCACGTCAAGAGCTCTATTAGGGTCAGTTTAGACAAAACGATGATAATCCATTGCGGAGGCGGATTACCCTGGTGGGGCTTTTCTCATCGGCTCACGTTGACGCGCGTTTCGTTGCGGAGTTCGAGCCTTTTCTTGATGTTGCACTGTCTCGAAGCGAGTTTCTGCTCTTGGTGTGAATTGCGACCAGAGGGCGCTCGAGTCTGCGCGAGTATTCTTCCGTTCTGCCTGAACTGACCATTAGACACACGATTGCAATTCTGCTCAAACTAGCTAATACTATCCGCTCGCTTTACGAAATAATATAATAAATAATTATTTAAGTAAGATCTTGTTTGCAATAAAGTATTGAATTTAATTAAAAACCTAACCGATGAATGAGGCAAAATGAATGAAATCTTGTCTTTTAGGCCGGTCGTCTGGTGGTATACGGCGACTCTTCCTGCCTAGAGGGCGGTGCGGCGCGCAACTGTCACTGGCTACTCCTGGCCGCGCTACAGTACGCTCTCGTGGGACACCTGCCCTCCTCACTCAAGGACGCCGCGACCCCGCACCAGCATCGAGTGCGGGACGTACATATTATACCTTCAGGTAGGTTAACCCCCGCCAGAATAGACGAGGAGGAACACCGTGTGGTGTTAGTCATCAGGTATCTGCCGGACTCCTCCGCCCGCCCCTCGGAAGAGCACATCCATTAAGGATTTAAAAAGGAAAAAAAAGGTTTAGTGAGTGAGACTGTACTTATCGACACTGGGTTGAACCGATCATGTATCACAGTATTTTGTCGCATTTTGGGCGGTGTTCGGTCACGTCGTCCACACTTCGTCGAAACGAAGCGAATGACGTAATTTTGGCTTTTATTACGTGGACATCAAACTCTTTCTGAACGCCTCAAGCATATTCCGCATCGATAATCTTGTTCACTCATTCATTTTGTTTCCAATTATCCGAATTGACAGTTAATCGACAGGTATAAAGAAAAATGATTTTAAACTGTCATATTTTGAATCATATTTGTTGGTGGTGGTGTTCAGTTTATTTAACACTTCAAGCACATAAGTACAGAGGCGGACTTAATGCCATAGGCATTTTCTACCAGTCAACCTTTGGGTGATGCAAAGACAAGCAGTGGTAGGTGTAAATCTGAAAATAATTTTAAATAATAATAAGATTAACTACAAGATAACCACAAGGATATATAAAATACTATAAATATATATCAAATACTATAAATATATATCAAAATTTAAATTAATGTAAATAAACATTTCCACGAATATACCAAAATAAAAACACAAACCATGGGGAAAACATTACCGTTGTGACGAAACTGCCAGCTTCTTCCGAATGTACTCACGAACTTTAATTTTAAAAGATAAGCGATTGGTTGCCATCCTGATTTCCTGGGGAAGCGCATTCCACAGAGAAATAGACTGGACAAAGAAAGATCGGTGAATGAAATCAGTGCGGTGAGAGGGACATTGAAGCATACGGTTTTGCGATGATCGCAGGCTCCTATTATGGTTGGCACAAATATACTGAAAGTGGGGAGCAAGGTAACTAGGGGAAGTGGGAGAAACAAGAAAAGAAAACAAGGTGGTAAGCGCCCTTTGCTCCCTACGCTGACGTATGGGCAACCACTTAAGAAGAGTCCGGTGTTCGGAGACATGATCATATTTACGCAAATTGAAAACGAATCGAATGCAGTTATTTAGAAGACGGTCAAGTCTTCAGTTTGTTTTTGGCTAAGTGTTCAAATAGTGTTCTAATTGTTCTATTGGGTTTCCGTCTGTAAAAACAAATGTAAGTGGTAGGTTACGGTTTTCAGATTTTTTCCTTTACATGTGCTGTAAGACATTGCTTCTTACCGAATTTCATATTTCTAGACTAACGGGGCAGACCCTATGGATTTTTATTCCTTTGTGAAATCGCAAAATATGCTTTTGATCGCGTTTGGTTACAAGTTTGATTTTTTCACTGATACAAGGGTTAGTAGATCTTCCACTGCGAGGATCGTCCGGAGGACACGGTGGAGCACACCGTAGAGGTCTGCCCCGCTTCAGCGGAGCACCGCCATGTCCTTGTAGCGGCGATTGGCGGCGGCGATCTCTCGCGTCCGGCCTTGGTTCAAGCCATGGTCCGGAGCGAGAGGGAATGGGAAGCTGTCACCTCCTTCTGCAAAGCAGTCATGCTAGTGAAGGAGGTGGCGGGACGTGAGAGGGAAAGAACCTCACGTCCCAGCCGCCGCGGGAGACGCCCTGGGCGTCGGGGGTCACGTGGTGACTCCCGGCCACCGTAGGCGCGGGCCTGTGGACGGCGAGTTATGGGCCAGCTCGCCGTCCGGCCGTCTTATGACGACAGGCCGTGTTGACGGCGCGTTCGTGTTCCACGAGCGCCTCAAAGAGATGTCAGCAAATAAGTAGGGGTCCGCAAGGGCCGATGCCTGCCAGGGCTGCGGGACTGTTCGAAAGAGATACCGTGGCCCTGGAACACAAAGGGCAAAGAAGGAACATGGATGGGTTTTAGTCAGTACAAGTCTGACACTCCCTTCCGCTCCGCCCAGAGTGGGGGGGTCAGTTGATGATTTCCCATTCGGAAAAAAAAAGGGGTAGTAGATCTGAGTATTCAGCTTGATACGTCCACGCCTTTCTGAGAAAAACGGTCTTGACAGATGAACAGACGGACAACAAAGTGATGCTATTAGGGTTCCATTTTTGCCGAGTAGGGTATGGCACCCTAAAAAAACAAAGTAAAAACTAATAACAATGACTTAAACCTGGTCAGCAAGACGACCTGTCACTACAAGCTGCACCCGTACACGAGTGTCGTAGAGTAGTCTCACAGCAAGGAAAGTGTCTTATATCTCTGTTCTCTAAACGCATATCTTCTGCTGTTGTGATCTAGTCCTTTCGAAAAAGTCAATTTCGTTTCTCTGTCTTGACAGCTAAGCATTATACAGAACGAAAGAGTAGTTCTTTTAACACTAAAATACTATTTCTCCTATGACCCGATTAAATCTTGCTTGTATTTTCCGAAGCGGCAAGAACTACCGGTGACACAAACGTCACCTGTATTCTCTGCTAAAAATCCCTAAAAAAGATTATTTTTAAACCTGCCTTTTGAGGTTATATCATCATCTGCCTAGCCTTTTCCCAACTATGTTGGGGTCGGCTTCCAGTCTAACCGGATGCAGCTGAATACCAGTATTTTACATGGAGCGATTGCCTATCTGACCTCCACAACCCAGTTAGTACTGGGTAATACGATACCCCTTGGAAAGACTGGTTGTCAGACTTTTCGGGCCGCTGACTACCTAACGACTGTCAAAGATCTACAAATGACACCCGGGACCAACGGCTTAAGGACGCGTTTGCAAAATTGATGGGTATAGAATCGAACTACTACATTGACACGGGTTATACACACAAGTGTACGCACAGCTAACGGCGAGAATAGAAGTCAAGTGATCTCATTTTGATACTTTGAAAGATTTTTTTTTTTTACGTATTTCTCTGTAATAAAATTATGGTACCTACAACAAATATTTATTATTGCTGTTTATATTTTTACGAATTACGTTCGGACTTGATAACGTCACCTGAAAGTGTACTTCAGACACTGCTACTGGAACTCCTTGACGAGTAGAACTAGGTGAGCCGAGATTGGACTCGTTTTGTTAGTTATGATGAGACCTTACCTCCGGACATGATAGAGTGACCTGAAGGTGTACTTCGGTGACTGTTAAAAGAACTCTTCGACGAGTAGAACTAGGTGTGTCGAGTTTGGGCTCGTTTTGTAAGTTATGATGAGACCTTACCTCCGGACTTGATGGAGTGACCTGAAGGTGTACTTCGGTGACTGCTACTGGAACTCCTCGACGAGTAGAACTAGGTGAGCCGAGTTTGGGCTCGTTTTGTTAGTTATGATAAGACTTTACCTCCGGACTTGATGGAGTGACCTGAAGGTGTACTTCGGTGACTGCTACTGGAACTCCTCGACGATTTGAACTAGGTGAGCCGAATCTGCGGTCGTTTTGTAAGTTATGATGAGACCTTACCCTCCGGACTTGATGGAGTGACCTGAAGGTGTACTTCGGTGACTGCTACTGGAACTCCTCGACGTATTAAACTAGGTGAGCCGAGTTTGGGCTCGTTTTGTAAGTTATGATGAGACCTTACCCCCGGACTTGATGGAGTGACCTGAACGTGTACTTCGGTGACTGCTACTGGAACTCCTCGACGTATTAATCTAGGTGAGCCGAGTTTGGGCTCGTTTTGTAAGTTATGATGAGACCTTACCCCCGGACTTGATGGAGTGACCTGAACGTGTACTTCGGTGACTGCTACTGGAACTCCTCGACGTATTAAACTAGGTGAGCCGAGTTTGGGCTCGTTTTGTTAGTTATGATAAGACCTTACCTCCGGACTTGATGTAGTGACCTGAAGGTGTACTTCGGTGACTGCTACTGGAACTCCTCGACGTATTAATCTAGGTGAGCCGAGTTTGGGCTCGTTTTGTTAGTTATGATAAGACCTTACCTCCGGACTTGATGTAGTGACCTGAAGGTGTACTTCGGTGACTGCTACTGGAACTCCTCGACGTATTAATCTAGGTGAGCCGAGTTTGGGCTCGTTTTGTTAGTTATGATGAGACCTTACCTCCGGAGTTTGATGTAGCGACCTGAAGGTGTTTTCGTAACTATTAAAACAACAAATCAAACGTTATCAATTCTTTATTGTCAGAATATTTTGGGTATGTGAAAAATGCACTCTTAGCTCCATATTTCTTGCCTGTTTTGGATCAATCAATTCTGGGAGGAGACAGTTTTTATAAAATCGAGTTAAATATGTTTCCATTTTCTCCTTCCAAAATTGTGGATCTTTTTCTATGCACTTGTACTTTATTTTGCCAGGGCCTGTCCAAATAGCAAACACACAAGTGTCTTCCCTAGTAATGCGCAGCTGTCCTTGAACTTGGTAATACCATTTATTATGAATGTATTATTTGCCGCAGGCAACCAAAAATTAACTTTTTTAAGTTTTATGGCGTCGTCTGGCTCCATCTTATATGCCGAAGATGGGCATTTAATTTCAATAATGCCAAGCTCACATTTTCCATCTGGGGTTGCTCCTAGATAGGGAAATTCATGGTCTATGAATAACCCGCACTGTTCTATCCGGGTATTCAAAGCCTTTTCTAAATCTCGAATTGCTGCCTCTTCGTTACTTCTGCCATGTTTGATGACGGCACATTGCTTAGATCTTTTCCATACAGTATTTGTTTCATCAGTGGACCACATTCAGTTGTTGGGCGACGTTTGCAGACTGTCGCGAACCAAGACGCTGTCAGAAGTTTTCTCCGCGTTTCTAACCATAACGGACTACCGCTCTGTAGAAGTCAAGTAAAGTAAAGTAAAGTAAAGTCTTGTCATAACTATCAAAACGAGCCCAAACTCGGCTCACCTAGTTCTACTCGTCGAGGAGTCCCAGTAGCAGTCACTGAAGTACACCTTCAGGTCACTCCATCAAGTCAGGCGGTAAGGTCTTATCATAACTAACAAAACGAGCCCAAACTCGACACTCCAACGAGTCCGGAGGTAAGGTCTTATCATAACTAACAAAACGAGCCCAGACTCGGCTCACCTAGTTCTACTCGTCGAGGAGTTCCAGTAGCAGACACCGAAGTACACCGTCAGGTCACTCCAACGAGTCCGGAGGTAAGGTCTTATCATAACTAACAAAACGAGCCCAGACTCGGCTCACCTAGTTCTACTCGTCGAGGAGTTCCAGTAGCAGTCACCGAAGTACACCTTCAGGTCACTCCATCAAGTCAGGCGGTAAAGTCTTGTCATAACATTGTCTTGCAAATTATAAAAAATGCCTTAAAAAATTATGTATTTGTTAATTACTATTTTAATTTTCCCAATTTTATTGCCAAATATGTTTTGATTTTTTTTATTTTTTTTTATTGCTGCTATGACTTTGTTAATTTATTTTTAAATTTTATTTTTCCAACAGTATTTCCAGATGACAGTATTTCATTTTTTTTTTTTTTTAATTGCTGTTATGACTTTGTTAATTATTTTTTTTTTTTTAATTTTATTTTAGTGCTACATAATGTGTTGTGTTATAATTTGATTTGAATGTTTAAATGCTACTATAACTTTGTTAGCTTAGTTATACATCTTATTACGCATGCTGTGGTCTCCTGTAAGTGAAGGAGTACACCTACGTAATACTTTTGTCGTCGATTATTTATTTCATGTTTTTGTGTATATCCTTTGTTGGAGATCCTAAATAAATAAATAAATAACTAACAAAACGAGCCAAACTCGGCTTACCTAGTTCTACTCGTCGAGGAGTTCCAGTAGCAGTCACCGAAGTACACCTTCAGGTCACTCCAACGAGTCCGGAGGTAAGGTCTTATCATAACTAACAAAACGAGCCCAGACTCGGCTCACCTAGTTCTACTCGTCGAGGAGTTCCAGTAGGAGACACCGAAGTACACCTTCAGGTCACTCCAACGAGTCCGGAGGTAGGGTCTTATCATAACTAACAAAACGAGCCCAGACTCGGCTCACCTAGTTCTACTCGTCGAGGAGTTCCAGTAGCAGTCACTGAAGTACACCTTCAGGTCACTCCATCAAGTCAGGCGGTAAGGTCTTGTCATAACTAACAAAACGAGCCCAGACTCGGCTCACCTAGTTCTACTCGTCGAGGAGTTCCAGTAGCAGTCACTGAAGTACACCTTCAGGTCACTCCATCAAGTCAGGCGGTAAGGTCTTGTCATAACTAACAAAACGGTCCCAAACTCGACACATCTAGTTCTACTCGTCGAGGAGTTCCAGTAGCAGTCACCGAAGTACTCCTTCTCTTCAGGTCACTCCATCGAGTCCAGAACGAATAGGTATTTATAAACTCTACTTACCTTTCCATAGCGAAATAAAATAGAATAAAAATGTAACCTTGTCAAGTATCAAATTTGGTTTATCGAATATTTTGTGTGTGTACAGCGATCTTTTTCAATTCGAGCCGCTCCAAACATGCGATACGTGTCCTCTCTCGACGGCGGCCGCGCGCAGACTGTAGTTTCACTCGAAATGCATGTGCAATAAATCAAGACGGGGACCAAAAATAAAATAACCCTTATTGCAATCGTTTAAGATTCATCCGGAAATAGCAAAAAATGGGAAAACATTAGTTTTGGTTTTCATTTTTTCTGCGACTATTTATTTTCTATTTTTTTTTTAGATAAAAAAAAAATATTAAAATTAAGAACTGGATATGTTTGCCTACATATAGTATTTTTAGAAATAGTAAAATATGTTAGTAATAGCACAAAAAATGTACCTAAACTGAACCCGGTATTGTTAATTTTGTGTAAAATGGCAACGTAAGATCGATTTTACATTATAAAAAACTAAAATTTTCAATAGTAAAGTTCCTTTCAATTTAAGATGAAGAACCAATCTATACGAGGTAGTTATTAGTTACTTTGGATTTTGTTTAGTTATGCCATAAAATGTAGGTACTGAAAAACAGCATATTTTTGTCTGATTTGCAATCGCGCCCTTAACGTGCTTTCCTTTTGGTTATAACGAACGAAATAACCCACCCAGTTCGGCGAAACTAGTTTATCATAAAATTCAATCGTTGGAATGTTTCATAGACATCGTTCAACGCGAAATTCAATCAACGAGGTGATTTCCGGTACAATCCTGATGCACAGAACGATACAATTTTCTATCTTGCATGTTTCCCAATAGGAAACTTTCTCCACCCCTTCAATTTACCAAATCAACAAACTGCATTGTTGTAGTCGACATAACCGGATATTACGCCAAGTCCCCTAAAACAAAAATGCAAAACCCATTTTCCAGTAGCGTTCCTAGCTGATTAGTGCTTCCTGATGAAGGAAATGGTGTATTTGTTGTAATAACTTTCTTACTCAGCTATATATGAATGCTTAAAGTGTGCCTATAGTTTACTGTTTATGTAATTTCAAATATCCCTAGAACACTGCCCGACCTGAGGATTATCTCTAAGACCACATTCTCAATAGTCACGATTTGACCATGAGCCAACGAGTTAGGCATATTTTCTGTTGGTTGTCTGGAAGATATGGCAGTCAGCTATAAGACTGCCACTGTACCCATAGAATTGCCCCTAGTGTAAAAGTACAATAAAGTATAATCTATTCCACCAAAAACATTTCATGTAAATATTTTGCAGAGACTCGCAAGCTCATAACACTTTCACTGCTAAAAAGTTATCAACTCTCGTGAAAAGCCAAGTCCATCGCTCTACAAGAACTTACTCTAAAAATCCCATCTCTTGGTAAAAAGTAAGGGTGGGCTGTTTCTCGGCCGTCGCACAGACGCTGGTCTTAAATATTGTGTCATGCAGTAGTTCTATGAAACGGCTAAGCCATATTTTTTACCAACAGATACGATTTGTAAACTTAGTTCTTGTAGAAGGATGGGCTCCTCACAAGATCTGATAACTTTTTGACAGACAAAGTGTTATGAGCTCGCGAGTCTAGGCAAACAATTTTATATAAATGGTTTTGATGGGATTTCATTTATTTTTGTCTGATTTATATGTGTATGCTTTTTGCTACATCGAACACCAGAAACGGGTCGTTTTGAAACATGTAGGTTACCCTTTTCTTTTTGGCTCATCTTGGCGGGTGCACTGCCGTACCTCAAATGTATCTATCGTCAATGGCTCATCTTACTTTTCTTTCTTTAGAACTGCCGCAGCGCGCCGAAGGCGGTCGCCTTCACGTGTATTCGAGGGTCCTATCTCCGGACGGCAGTGGACCCCGACCTGTGCCAGAATGTCTTGTTTCTACGCCAGTGGAACCCCATCCGATACACGCGCCTCCATCGGCGAGGACTCTCGCACCGAGGCACCAGCCCACTGACCCCAAGAGTATCGGTAACTACGATTTATTTTTTTCGCAATCGGGTACAAAGTTGCAACCCGACTGAGATCGACCGACCATACCATATGATATTATTAAGGTGAAATTTAAATATTCTTAGGATTTTTTTGCAATTTACAGGTCAGTGTCAGGTTGTATGTTGATTATGATATGATTCGCGACCGTAACAAATATGGCTTTACAGAGCTTTACTTAGTGGGTTGTATTGATAATTTTAATGATTATAATTCTGTAACTACATACGTGTTACGGTCGCGAACTATATATTGTTTCACATATAGCCTGAAAAACCCGCAAATTGCAAAAAATCCTAAGAAAAGATGTTTAAATTTCACGGGCTACCCTGGCGCATCCACCTTGAGTGATTAAGTAATAGTAGCACACAGGTCAACCGAACTGAAGCTACGCTTGCCCAGGACAGTCCGCGGGTGGATGGTTGACATGGTTAAAGAGGTAATGTACGAGTACAAAAGCCTTTCTAATAAACTCATGGGGCAGTTTGATACCTCAGATAAACAAATTGGTACTTAACAATACGTATTTGGATTTCATCTTTACAAATACGAATTTGTGTTAGCCAAGAGAGTAAAGTATTCCTTTTTGCTACCTAACAAAAAATCACACAGTAAGGCGAACCCCACTCTACTGCTATTCCCGTGAGTTTCTAACATCCGGCCCTTCCCAATTTATGTTCTAATTGTACTCTTTATACATAATGTAGCATGATCTCATTCGTGATTACATTTGCTTTACATATTCCTCTTTGTTACGATTCTATTGATGTTGAACTTTATCCTGAGATAGTTTTGTAAACATTTGTAGTAAATGGTTGTATTTACTTTAAAAAAAAATTAATAATGTCTGTAACTTTGTCAGACGTAACTGAAAGAATAATAATAGTGATATTTGCCATCTTATACTCTGTATAATTACAAATCAATTATAATTATTTAAAAGTTGGTTAATATTAAATTAATAAATCTCTCTCCAAATCAAATCAAACTTATTTGTAGCTAATTAATGATTGTTATCGTAAGTATTTTTAGAGATGAAACAATTATACAACAAGTATCCAGTATCAGTATGATAATTATACTGAACTGCTATCCAGACGATACTGGATTTGTATTACGTCCGAATTGTACAAACATGAAATCGAATATTTCATTAATAAATTAAAAATATGACTTTTAACCTCAAACGTAACCAGTAACAACTGATTCAATTCAATTAACAAGTTGTCATTAGCTTCACTTATGAACGGCGGCGCTCGAATCCGGCCAAACGAACGTGTTTCACCTTCGTGGGCGGGCTTAGAATAGTCTATGCTTGGCTGAATCGCTAGCGGGCATTCTGAAAATATCAGCCAATATCCGTCTGGACAGGGACACATATCCGTTTTTTAACTATTAATAATTAAAAACTAATTAAATAAAGTTCAATACAGTGGTAATAATCAGAAAAAATAAAGATACTACTTTAAAAGAACTCTTCTTACATTGCATAAAAAGAATTGTACTGAAAATAAAGCTGTTGCATTGACGGACCAAACTTTTTCTAAAGAGACACGTAGCCGTAAGACGAACTAATTCTACTCGTAAAAGTGTAATAATATATAATCGAACAAAGAGTATGCCTTAAATTTTGCATCGCCAATGGAATTTCGTGTTCGGATTTCCTGAAAATGTTACAGAAGGCTTACGGTGAATTGACTTTATCAAAAACACTACAAAACACCTAGTTTTAGAAACCCGGAATACTTTGTAATTTCCGTAATCATCATCTGCCTAGCCTTTTTTGTGCTGGGGTCGGCTTCCAGTTTAACCAGATGCAGCTGAATACCAGTATTTTACATGGAGCGACTGCTTATCTGACCTCCACAACCCAGTTAGTACTGGGTAATACGATACCCCTTGGTAAGACTGGTTGTCAGACTTAACGGGCCGCTGACTACCTAACGACTGTCAAAGATCTACAAATGACAGCCGGGACCAACGGCTTAACGTCCTTTCCGAGGCACGGAGGAAACTCGGTACGTAATGGGTGGTCACCCATCCACAGACCAATCTAGGCAAGCACGGCTTAACCAAAGATTGGCCCGAGCAGCCGTCGTTATTTGTAATTTCCGTAATAAAACTGTTTAATAAGCGAAAAGTATTATCCACATGTTACGTATAAGAAAAAAGTATTATCCACATGTTACTTATTGCCTTGAGGTTTGGGCAAATATTATTAATATATTCCGATCTCTGGTTACGAGTGAAGAAGAAGAAGATGGAGAAGATGCTGCTCTCTACATAGTCAAACTTTTTGAATAACTCGATGTTTCATATCTATACCCGGTTACCGTGCTTTCATATACGATTTAAAATTGGCTGACGATTGGATTGATAATAATTACAACGAAAAATTACCTCATGTAATAGAGGAAACATCTGTCATGTGCGTTCTTTCTGGCAAAATTTTGAAATCCTCTGATATCACGAACCATAAATCAGTATCTGGAGGTTTCGAGGTAATCGAATTTTCAGGTAGAGTAGTGTAAAAATTGTTTTTTTTTAATTTTTACCTACGTTTTCCTTTAAGTGTTCATTAAATACCGCTAATCTTGTCTCGTTTAATGCGTAATGATTATATAAATTCAAGTTGTACCAAAAAATTTTGTACTTAAAAGAGATGAAACGAATACGGAAACTATGTAACAAGGACAAAACGAACTAAACAAGTATTATACTGCTTTGAGAAGACAATCAATCTTATGTACATCGGATGAATAAAACATAGTAACGGCGGTTATAAAAGATATATTTTTCCAAAACTGGTATTTCTAAGCCTTTCATTCAAAATAACGCACGTGCTATGTTCAATAACTAAATGAGATAAAGAGCTCCTTTGATATAAAAGGATGACATCAGTCCGGTACGCTTCAAATAATATATTCCCAATCGTCTCGTAACTTCGGAGGGAGAATTAAAGGTGACTCGCAAGCACAACAAAAGGGGTACCGCTAATATGAATCTGTTGAGAGGGGCCGCCCTACGAGGGTCAGAATTGACCTTGGCGAGCCCCAAGGTCAGCTTCCGAAGGGTGCGTAGTACTCGCGACCGGCTTGCAAATATGAACAGATGGATGAATGGTTCTAAATTATAAGGGGTTGCGTAAACAGTATAGTCCGTCGAATGTAGAGATTAAATGTACAATTTTCAATATTACTTTTAATCCTTTCTTTATATTTGTCTCCGTGACGATTTTTTAAATTTTCTTTTGTTCGGCACATAATTGAACGAAAGTTCGTCTTCGTCTTCTTGCAGAGAGGTTCTGCAATCACAAGTGTCTGTACCAACTGGAAATAGTTGTAGAATTGTTATTTTATATCAAAAAGTGTTGTCTTGCATGTCATCGGCTAAACTGAAGAAGTTTTAAGAATTTTTGCGGTTAACCGACAACATGCTTGCACGAAGTATATTATATTATGTTGCTGAGACGAGAATTGAATGAAGTTAATTTTGCAGGTGCCCCGGAAATAGAGGGTACGGAAGCAGCGCCGCGGACTTGGCGTGGCGCTGGGGCTGCGCCCTCGCGCTATCATGGTGGGGCGGAGCACCAGAGCCCGAGTGTGACTAGCCGGGCCATGACCCTGCTGGCCATCATAGCCATCGTGTACTGCCTCACCGCCGCGTGGAAGCGCTGCGGCCGCAAGCTGCGCCGCCGGAGACTCATGTCCCTCGCCACCTAGCATCGGCTCAAAAGTGATGTGAAGCACAGACGATATCAAGTGATAAAAACTTAAACGTGGGGCCAAATGCATGTGTGATCGAATGTTTACAACGGTAGTAGGGTATACTTTCAATCAAGAATTACTTGGTTGCAAAACAGATTGACACACCCCTTCGATTTCCTGTTTTCAAACCGTGACCACGACTGACAGTTGTGACTTGAATTCATGACTTGATAGTCAGTTTGCTTATCAATCAAGTACCCTGATTTAACAAGGGAACTACTTTTTATGAGGTTATTTTTTAGGTGGGTGAAAGAGGTGGCTAACTCATAATCACAATATCTTTATACCTAGTAGGTTTTCTCAAACACATCGTTGTTACACAAACTATAAGTAGCTGATTGTCGTCACAGTTTATATAAATATTTCGTAATAATTTATTGACGACGATATAACGTCACAATTATTTAATTACTTTATTTATATCAATTGCAACATAATAGACTAATTTTACACTGGCTTATCGTGCTTTAGGATAACAAAAGAACTTAATATTTTTGGAACAAGTATTATCTCGCGCAATCACTTATTTAATTAGGTGTTTCTAAAAATAGCAACATCTACTTTGTTATTTTTCCGATATTACAAAGATTTCGTTGACGTATGACATCATGTGCACGATGATCGTAAGGCCCCTACACACGGAGTTTATAGATTTTCTTTTACATGGCTCTTTCAAACTACATTAGCTTGTAACTGTATGAACATTGAAATTTTGATGTATGATCCCAACTATTTGCTGTAAAATATTATGCAGTACAGTTCGTGTGAAAGGCCTGAAATGTCATCGTGATCATTGGGATTATTATTATTATAAGTTTAGCTAATATTATTCAAGAGATGAACTCACAGTTTATTTATTTTCAAATATATTAACTAAGTGACCAATATTTTAAGTTACCAAAACGTACCTCACTGCACTGGGACTAATTTATCAAATCTATTTATTACCTACGTTTTACCTGTTGTGGATATTAATAGAGGAATTATATAGAGGTCGTGAAACTTGTAGAGAATATTTCTTATAATATATATTGTACGTTAAGTGAATAGTTTTATATACATAATGATATTTTCTACAGCGTTAAGCTCGGGTATATTGTTCGTCCCATTTATAGTCTGTATATAAGTATTGTTGCTTAATGTTATTATTGTCTATTTATTCTATGGAGGTAGAGAAGACCTGGTTATTTTAGTAACATACATATTTGATCGTAAGTACGTAAATATTTGAATAAAACGTATTGCTTTAACGGTTATAGTTTAGGTTATGTATGCAGTTAGATTTTAAAAGAAATCGTAGCGGTATCCTGCATCATTGGAAAATCTAGGAACTTTATGTGTCTCACACGATTGCTTATTTTGACTGTAAGCAGCTTTATAAGTTGCAGCAGTTGCACTTTTTTATCTTTAATTAACTCACAAAGTGGTTATTAGACGTCGGATTATATGCACGCACTATCAAAATGCCAAAATAAGCAGTGAAAAGGGCAATATGTCCACAAACAAAATGATATTATTTGCCTTCATTTGTTTCATGGAAATTTTTAAATATTCCTTCATAGTACAATATAGAAAAATGCTATTTACTATTAGAATTTGCGTTTAATGACACAAAATACATAAATTAAATGAATAATCCGTTGTAATTCTTGCAATTAAATATATTAATAAATAAAAAATATATCCACAATTTAATATTTATCTAGATTATCTTGAGCAAACTTGAGACGTTTGACACTTAAATTAATAAAATTTGTAGGCCAGAAATGACCTCTCCGCGTCAGTGAGGTTACTAGACAGAACTTGAAAGGGCTAGGTAGATTTTTTTGTGAAGGCTGGCCGGCCTAATTTCCGCCATTATATTTTATTTTCAAAAGGCTTATGTTTAACTTACCACCAGATATAGTAACAAATAGCAGACAAAAGTAGTAAATGATCACCAAAATGAAACTCGCATTTTAATGTAAAATTATAACCAAAGTTTTAACACTTTGCTATCCTATTTAAGTAAAATGACTCCAAGTAAATCATGAGTAACCCAAAAATAGTAAATGATCACCAAAATTAAACCAACATTTTAAAGTAAAACTTTAACCAAAGTTTTTAAATTCTGCTGTCCTATTTAAGCAAAATGAGTCCAAATAAATCATTGTTATCTCAAAAGTAGTAAATGATCACCAAAATTATACCAGCGTTTTAATATAAATTATAATCACTTACCTAACCTAACCTTTTTTTTTTTTTTTTTTTTTTTTTGACCTAACCTAACCTAACCTATCACAGTGATTTATTTAGGCAAAAATAATACATTAATTTGGTCGTCAAGATTTGGTGATCATATTACTAAATTTGGTGGTCGAATACAATTTAAAGTGGAGTCGTGACTAAAATAGCTGGTACTATTGTATTTTTAGACTTTATTTTTCTGGTGTTAAGTAGATATTTTTGGTTACAAAACTAAGGGTATCAAAGCATTTTATGGTGGTCATTATATTTATCCCCTTTTCAAAATAGCAGCCACTCATAAAACCTACATTAATCGATAGCTGGCATCTCTACAAGCATGTTTTGTATGAGGTTCTCAAGTGGTGGCACTTAAGAACATTTTGCGTCATTGCTTCTGCCACATTGTTTCCGAGATATAAGCTATCAAAGTTAAAAACCCATTCACTGATAACATGTTCAGCACAACTTTGATTTAATTAGCGGCGCATAAAACCTGTATCAATCGAACAGAACCCAAAATGGCTTATTGAAGGTAGGTCTTGACTTGACGATTAATCTAAACTTGGATGATAAACAATATTTAAGAGACAATTCGTACGTTTATTTAAGTTTTAAATCTATTCATTGATGGCGTCACCACTTTGTAAGCTTACATTTCGGAAACGCTTTAGAATATTCTGTCTCATACAATACTTGTTTATGTTCATAACAGCTGTTGATTAATACAGTTTTTATGGGAGATTCATAAAATCAAAGTAGTATTGATGTCATTAACAGTGAATAGATTTTAAGTTTGATAGTTTATAAATCTCGGAAACGTGACGCTTTAGAAGATTTTGTCTCATACAATACTTGTTTGTAGTGATGTCAGCTATCGATTGATACATATTTTATGCGTGGCCGCAACTTTGAAATAGCTAGCCATTTACCACGGAGATGACCGGCAGCACAGTGGTCACGTGCTGCCGTGCAAACTTGCACAGCGAGGCTCAGGGGTGATCTCTATATAGTCGCCCCAGGGATTTGCCTTAACAGGCGTTGCACAGAGGGGGCCCCGGACAGGTATTTTAAGAGGAAACGGTGCCTCCTCTCATGTACGGATGGTGACCACCGAGGTGGTTTTAGTGCGGTAAAAATCCCACAATCCCCTTTTTTAAAGGTTTTCGCCCGAAAATCAAAAAAAAAGCGGCCAACTATTTAATTCAAACCCCTTCGGTATGATTAATGAGAAACCTCATCAGGCAGATTTTGGCCGGTGCCGTTGATATAGTTATATGGTCTTTTTTCCTTTAAGACACCGGTTTATCTAGAACAGCGTAATGCAACGCGCTTAACTCATAACTGAAATAAGCACTATCGATGAAAAACTACTAAAATGTCCAATGACGGTATAAAAATAGCGTTTATTCAACTGCATACGCAAACATGCAAATGCATATAATTCGATGTTTAGTGATTATATTAGGAACCCAGATCGAGAGTTATATTTATAAAAGTAGTGATTTTTACAAATTTTATTTAGTAAAGAATTTTACAGTATTTTCGCCCAGAAAGCAAAATACAAGTTTGTTATCAACAAAGTCTCAAGTCGTGCTTTCGACAAACTTGCTTAATTTAGATATTGATTTACATAATCATAAAGTTATGTATTTCATGGTAGCTTACACAAGAAAGACTGGTCATCGCGTACGCTTTAGATTCGCGATTTAGTCTCTAAGTAAACAAGTAAGTTTTTGTTAATAAAGAATCATCAACTGTTACGTCAGAAGTTTTATTTAAATATGATCTATCTTTTATTCGATAAACTTATTTTTAAATTCTCTAAATAAAAGTTTTGGCCCCTAACCTTGCAACCTTCATTTCAGGAAAACATTGATACTGAAATTATTGTGTAATTTTGCTACATATCATCGTCATGGGCTTCCAGTCTAACCGGATGCAGATGACTACCAGTATTTTACATGGAGCGACTTCCCATCTGATCTTTACAACCTAGGTAATGCGATGCCCCTTGGTAAGGCTGGTCGTCAGATTTTCGGGCCACTGCCTACCTGTAACGACTGTCAAAGATCTACAAAGACAACCAGGAACAACGGTTTAACCTGCTTTCCGAGGTACGGCATGTTACACATAGAAGGAAATATTTAAAATCACATTAATCTCATAGTAAAAAAGGTCGGTTTAGAAACTTTACTGTGTGGCATTCCAGCAATAATAATTATGTTGTCTCCGATTCTGCTTTTTCAGGTTTTTAGAGCCTTATGTCGTGTAAATTAATGTACCAGATTTTTTAAATTGGTGCCTCATTAACGAAAAGCAGATTCTGAAATCATTGCAGCAGCCATAAAATCAAATTGTTGGGTTTAGGTTAGTAGTAATAGTAGCCAATGGATTTGTGCTGATTGTGCCTGCAAACTCCAAATTTGTGTCTCCTAAGGTTCGAAGTTATTCCAATTTTTGCAAAAAATAAGCTTCTAAACGTTTCAAATTGTTTTATGTTAATTTGGTTAAAGAATGTAAAAAATCACTCACATACAGTAGGTAATTAAATGTTCTTTCAAAGCAAAAATAAAACGATGCGAATTCGTCTGGAAATCGAAGTTTCGGACAGTGGGTCGTCTTTGGGGCAGATTTGTAGGAGTTGGAGTATACGCTTAGGGGTACTATGAGCATAAAAAAAAAACAAATTTGAATGAAAAACAATTTCGGAAATTTCCCTTTATTGCACCTCCTTATTAACCTTGTCCTTAGAACATTTAGGTTCTGTGAAGCATGGCCCTACGAAGCACCGTTTACGAATAATAGGCATTACACTATGTTTTTTTAATTTCAACAAAACGCCGCGAGCGTTTTATAGAAATTAAAAAAAAACATACGTTTTCGCGATTGTCTCGACCACGGTGCGTTCTAGGCAAAAAAATACCAAATTTCCCTAAAAACTAGGTTCCCTCGGTTTAATTGTAAAAACGTTCGTTTTACATTGGTCGTGAAAAGTTAACGTTTTTCCCCTGTAAACTTATGAAGTATGAATGGCTACCAGTAGGACCGTTTTTACCAAAATCTAAAAAAATTGAAGATATCAAGGATTTTTCCATCAATATGTTAGAGGCTGACTGTAGGCCCATTATAAGAGAAGGTTATCCACAAAACTAAAAAAGTAGACGAAAATTTGCTATTCTTATTTTCTTTTTAATAAGACTCGTTTTCGTGTGAAGAAATATTTCCAAAACCAGACGACGGATTTTATAAACAATAATTAACAACTTTCAGGTGGGGTAATTGTCAAATAAATAAAACGAATAAGCATTTTTGTAATATGGAGTGAAAAACAAAGTGGTTTGCAGAGTACGTAAGA
Organism: Noctua janthe; assembly: GCA_910589295.1. Lineage (NCBI taxonomy): Eukaryota > Metazoa > Arthropoda > Insecta > Lepidoptera > Noctuidae > Noctua > Noctua janthe. The sequence goes on from OU342552.1 coordinate 15,559,274, forward strand.
ACGTTGAGGAGTTATTGTAGGTGTTTTTATTTTTTTACTTGTAAAATAGTGTGTGCTTCTTTTTTGTAACTGAGCGTTATGTAACGTCATAATTTCACGCCGGTCAAGATTACTTGGGGATGTGGGTAAGTTAGAAGATAGGCGTCGCCAACGAAGGGTACTTTTCAAATTAAACATGTTACAGGGCTACAGAAGGTGTCGCTAAACATTACATAGGAACAAACAGGATCGCTACTCAGAGACAAGACTGTTCTCTACAAAATGCTACGAGAGCCATACATTTCAGCACGCCAGCTGGCAAGTCCGTAGTCCGGCCTGAGTTTCAAGCTTTATATAAAAAAAAACTGTTATTTTCTCCTATAAAGGGTGCAAATACACCCTAAACGTAGCCGAGCGGCGCGTGTTCTTCCCGTCATTGTGATATTTTTTTTGTTCTGGACCTGACCTGGGAACCTTCTAGTTACAGAGATATTGAAGGTCGAAATTCCAACTTTCTCAGACTTTTTTCTTTAAATATGAATTTGGTATGCACAATGTACAGAATGCTTGGTTGACGGCTACGTGAAGGTTCCGTTGCCAGCCCATATGTTTCAAGTTTAACTAGATTTTTACCCGACTGCCAAAGATGGGTTATGTTACGCACGTATCTTGAATAGTAATTTAATTAGGAATAATATAATATTAATAATATTTGCAGTCGGGTTTTTGATTTTTCTAATAATGTATTAACTTGTTTGGTCATTTGCTTTTGATGACTGTAAAAAAGCGGCGGTATGATATTTCGCGGCTCCTAAATGCGTTCTATGCCTTTTCTTGATTGGATTTGACTTTTCTCGATTAGCACAAATCACAAACTAATTTTAAGCTTTCGGCTATATTACCTGAATCCACCTACACCCAGCAATTCAATTTTTTTTTTTGAATTTTCAAAAGTTTCCCCTACAGAATCGTTTTCCGATTGAATATTTTGGACTGTCTACTAACCGCCATTTTTTTTTTCAAAGGGTTGAATGAATGTTAAAATAAAAAATGAGGACATAAAAGGAAGTCTGAAAGTGACTGAAAATTTGTGTGGTAAGCGCTTATCGTGGTATGGACTTATGATGCGGAGGAATGAGGAAAACGTTGAGTATGAATGTAGAGGGCTATAAGAGTAGAGGAAGACCAAAGAAACGATGAATGTACTGTGAGAAGGATTATATGGCGGTGAGTGCTGAGTGAGCAAGAAGGTGACTGGTGAGATGACGAGTAATAGAGATGTATGGAAGAAGAAGACATGCTGCGCCGACCCCAAATAAATTGGGATAAGGGAAGGAGAATGATGATGGTCTTAATTAATTCGTAACTGCGTGCGCGATATTTTATATGATTGTAAAAATTATTTACTAAGTGCTGTATGTATTTAGGGTTTGATTTATTTTTCATGTTCACTGGCTCCTTAAAATATTGCTAATAATATTATACCTAAAATCTCAGTTTAACAGTGCCTAAAATTGAAATAAATTGGTTAGGGCTGCTTAGCGTTGGTTTTGTGCGTTTGAGCTAAGCGCGCAGGAACCGCGCATGCGCGCTGCATGCGTGCGTCATCTCGACGCGATTACGAGCCAAGCGTTGAGCAGCAGCACTTGCCGGATCGACCGCACGTCAGTCGGCATTCGGTCCGAAACCGCGCGCCCGCGAACACGCCCGCTCACGCGTCTCTCTGATCTCAGCGCGACCGCACACCGACTTAATCCGCGATGTCGTCGCGCGTATTTCAACCGACCGACCATGTCGTCGAAAGATCTCGCCTGCCTTCCTTCGAGCAATACCAGAGCATGCACAAGGAATCGCTTGAAGATCCCGAATCGTTCTGGTCGGAATTAGCGAACGAATTCTATTGGCAAACACCATACCAGCGCGGAAATATTCTGTCTTACAACTTTAATGTAAACAAGGGGAAGATCTTCGTGAAATGGCTGGAGGGCTCCAAGACCAACATCTGCTTCAACGTGCTGGACAGGAACGTGAGGAACGGCTTCGGAGACAGAATTGCATTCTACTGGTAAGTTATTTTCTGTTAACATAGCTTCCAAAATCAATAGACAGCTGAGCGGCAATGCACTGAGACGGCGCGCGAACTTATTGATTTTTCTCCACAGGCTAGATAGGCTACAGAATATACCAATGGAACAAGCTTATTAATACTGAAAATGAACCTTTGTGTTATGTAATAGGTACGTCAAGCTAAGTGCAAAGCGAAATGTTAACATTTTCCATTGATTGACATTCCAAGGAGTGAAAAATTGGTAACCTATACTGAAATCATACCCTGACTATGACTATGATTACCTATTTTTTATTATTATTAAATAATTATCGAAGTATTTAAAAAACATTCACTGCCAATGACTTTTAGGTGGCAAATTAGGTGTAGCGGTTTAGTTAGATGATCTACTATTACAGTTCACTACCTAATTACAATCAAATGGACGTAATTAAAACATATTAGCATGTATTAAGTACGTAGCCACATAGTTGTGGTTACATGCATATGTATATGATTATCATAATTATGCCCTTTTCCTTTTAGATATCAGAATTAAAAGCGGTTTAGAAAACTGTCAAAAATTTTAGTCGTGAAGTCGTTAGTTTTTTTTTAAAGATTGCTCTACCTAGATTTTTACTTCTCATCCTTGGATTCCTCATTACCAGCTCCAGTTCCTGAAAATCTCTCTAAATACAACATTAGTTTTAGTATATGCGAAACCTGAAACACGTCTATTATTTTCATGTAAAGAATCTATGTACGAAATTTCAAAACTGTATCATGAAAAATCACAAAGTTATAAGCTTGTTCTGTTGCCTATTTGTCCGCACAAAAACGTGGTCACCACGCAGCGCGCGCCTCCAGCGTTGTCTTGAGCTCATTGATAATAACAATTTAGCAGTAGGTACCTAAATTATTGCGATAGGTACTTAAATTCGCTCGGTGTCCATCTTTTAAATTTTTAAAATATTTTTAGGAAAAAATATAACATGGTTTAAAAAGTATTGGAATCGATTCACTTACTTATTCTAAACAAACTATATTCATTCTAAACAAACTATATTCAGGTTTCGCATATACTAAAAATAATGTTGAATATCTACATATAAACGTACACTTACGAAATTTTGCTTACGGTATTAGAAAATTCACACAGACTAACATATACGAAAATAAGTAAACGTCATAGACGGGTTGAAATGATAACCTGCTTTTTTTGAAGTCGGTCAAATTACATAATTTGCCTATGTTCGGTTTTACAACAATAGTCTAACAGGCTTCGAACTTACGACCTCTCCCCATTCTGCACCACCGTTGGGTCTTTTCCGCTTTTTAATAATCATCAAAATTCTAATTTTGTCAACAATTTTCTGTCTTTAATAGCCAGAGCGATCGTGATAACTAGTTCTAACCCCATCAGATATGTATTAAATATGTCTTCTTCTTTAGCCGTGTCAATGATTGCATGTTCAAGTTAAATGAGATTCGACCAAAACTCGTGAAGATCAACTTATTGGTACAACGATGTGGGAAAAAAGCATGTGACTAACTATCCAGCACCACATATGAAAACGCACATTTATCTTGCTCAGCTCGCTTACAAGTTTCTTCTTGTAGGCTCAAAATACCATATTTAATATTATTATAAAACAATAATGAGTATACGCGTAATCAGCCTATACTATTCCTTCCTCTCCACGAAGGGAAGTGGTCTGTAATCCACCACTTGGGCCCAGTGCGGAATGGTAGATGTCTCAGATATGCCGGTTTCCCCAAAATGTTTTCCATTACCGTTTTGCCGGTGTAAGTACTTACACCGGCAAAATTAATTAATTTAATTATTAATTCAATATACGTATATTAAATGAAATAAAATTTATTTGCATACAATCGTACATAAAATAAGATGTTACAATAAACTGGGTGATCCCTTGTACGGTATACCTTATATTATATAAGGTATGCAATGAAATTGTTAATAAATATGACAAAATTAAATTATGATTGACATATTAACAGTTAAAGCAATAGTATGTTTAGCACATTCATCGTATAAAGACATTAGCATGTAAGTACTTAAATGTCTCTAATGCATTTGGGCCCTGGTGCTAACAGCTCCTACATAATGTAATATCTATAATGTTCCTTGTTGAACTCTGACCTCTCCCGGCCGAGCGAAATTGAGTTCCTGCATTTCCGCTGATTGATTTACCGTACCGGGCCCTAGGCGTACGCAATGTTATAATCTAGCGACGTTGGACATACTAAATGCGTTTAACCACCCCTTGTACCCCTCCCGGGCGTCTTTACCTGTCCCCTTCCCTCAGGTGTCTAGGCAACATGCACTTAATCAATACGGGAGATACAGCCTCCCTTGCCTAGACAGCTTACAAAGCTACCCCACAAGCGGCGACAATTTGTGTACAATTTTCATAAGGTTGTTGAGAGTTTTTCAGTATGTTCCTTACATTTTGTGTACGAGTGTGAATTTTAGCACAAAATATTTTGTTAAAAGAGACATAGGTACACATCTCCTCACCTTTTCCCATCAAGATAAGTTACAATGCAAACGAGGTAGGTATATGTTCTATAATGTTAAAGTAGCTACTTAAGGTCACTGACGCATGCTTGTGCATACAAATGCATTTCAAAGCAGACGATCGCAATCAATGTCAAAATTACTTCGTATGTTACGAGCTCCTAGAATTAGTTGTTTTCTCCTGAGCCTTATACAGCTTAATCAGTCTATAACGATCCCACTGCTGGGATATAGGCCTCGTCTTCCTGGTGGTAATTATGGCTTACGTTGTTCGAAGACATGTGACTACTTCTATCTCGCAGCTGGTCGTCGTCACATGTCAGACGTTTTGGTTCTATGCTAGAATAGATTCCTCACAATGTTTTCTTTTACCATTTTCAGATCAGTGGTTATTAAATAAATTACTTATTAGTGCCTGCCTAGTTTCAAATCCGTAATTTCCGAAACATAGGGGCCTGGACACATCACCAAGGCACTGCGCCGCTTACAATAACATGATAATATTCCGATCACGGGTCACTATTTCCACTTTTATTATGAAACTTGGACAATTGGCTGGGCTATGCGTAATCAAATCAAAGCGCTGGGGCTGCGATCACTAGGACAGTCCTTCAGGCCCTGCTCTACTTATACAGCAACTTGTTTTATTCGACCACTTCGATTTTAGTCTATTTTGGGCTGCCTACAAACTCGGTCCAGATATTTTCCGTGACCCGACTGCTACCAAGTTTTGCACATTTCGGCCTTTTGCTATTTCATTTCCGTTGTTAGGAGTAGGCACTGTATCAGTGTTTGTTGCTGTTTGGTTTGCCATTCCTTTGCATTTGGTGCTCCCAAAACTATGGAATAACTCTACAAGTTCGTGGTCCACGTACTACAGTCTGCTAGACGCATTACTCTTGAATCCATAATTACCAAATTCATGCAAATCGATGCTTATCCTTCTTAGCGTGTCGATGGCAATCTCAATTGAATCAGGCTAGAATTTACGCGACTGGATCATTTCCAGTTACATGCAGACAACAGAACAGGTTGGACCCGATATTGAGTGTCCCATCATTTATGGAACAACACCACAATTTCACTCCAAGGCTGTGTCATCTATGAATCTCGATGTGTGAAAAATCTCTGAATAGATAGAAATAGATACAGGTTACATCTAGATAATTATGATATGTGAACAAACAATCTCTTTATCGGACTTTATCTTGTTGATATTTGGGAACTTGTCTTCAAGTCCCTGCCTGCCAACTTAATAACATTATCTAATGTACCTACCATTAGCTGTTAAAGACGAAGTGTTTTCACTCAATGACCTTATGCTTGTGATAATTATCAACAAGTTTGATAAGCTGTACATTTCATATTTCCTATTGTAAACATGCCAGCACATGTATTTGCAATAGATTTCAAGATAATACTAACTATTAAAGTGCCTTGTCCTTCTGATACTGTTGTACAGGAAACGTGATACATGTAGATTTATTACATAGCAAGGTTTTGATTATGTGAAACAAAAAGTCTTACCTATGAGAGGTGAGCCTGTTTGTATTAAAAGATAAACAAAATTTTATCTCAATTTCATGCAAGCAAAGTATGAAAATTTAAAAGTTAAATGCCTGTTCAAAAAACACACGTTTTATGTAAATAACTCACATTTGTATTTGAACAAAATTCAAAGTCATTAAAATTTTGTTTTGAACATCTTGGTTTTAGAAATATTACGTCCTCTATTTAAATTATGAAACAAGCAGAACCTTAAGGGTGTTGTACACATTTTCGGCTCGGCATTATTTATTGAACAACAAAATCTACCCGAATCAATTACTACCCATATTCGGATCCTGCCAATCGGCGTTCTGCCTCTAATCGCTGAATGACCGGTTTGGCATAATTCGAGCTATGCCTAGCGGCTATTTCCTGAACATAATTGTACATAAATAAGCGCGCCCTGCAGAAGAAATGAAGCCGAGCCTAATATATGTGTGGCACCCCTAAGACCAAAGTTGGGTTAAAAATTCAGAAAAAACTCGCAACCTCCTCACGTAGTTACTGCATTAATATGAGTACAAGTAGGTCCCTACTTGAGGTTGCGAGTTATCGCGAACAATTACCTACCTATTTACAAAAACCCCACAGTGGTTACTGAGCTTGTCCGTAGATTCTATTCAATAAAAATTGTCCATTCAGTACTTACTGAGCTAGGTATAGTACAGACCGATATAATATAGGTCGAAGAGTCAATGAAGTGAGAACTTATTTTCAAACATATTTTATTCGAACATTTGACCTATCAGCCACCCCGAACTGGCGGCTCTAATGTTCTAAATTATTCTCTTATTTATGAAGTAACAGTTTAGGATGGCTTCTTCCCTGCATTTTTTTTATTGTCTTAGTGGCTCTGGTGTCCATACAGACGATAAAAAAAAACATCATCTGCTTAGCCTTTTCCCAACTAGATTGGGGTCGGCTTCCAGTCTAACCGGATGCAGCTGAATACCAGTATTTTACATGGAGCGACTGCCTATCTGACCTCCACAACCCAGTTAGTACTGGGTAATACGATACCCCTTGGTAAGACTGGTTGTCAGACTTTTTTGGCCACTGACTACCTAACGACTGTAAAAGATCTTCAAATGACAGCCGGGACCAACGACTTAACGTGCTTTCCGAGGCACGGAGGAAACTCGGTATGTAATGGGCGGTCACCCATCCAAAGACCAACCTAGGCAAGCACGGCTTAACCTAAACATCGACCCGAGCTCCTCAGACGATAAAAAATATTGTTGTGTTTTATTTGTTTTCTGCAGTTTTATTTACATTTTTAAATCCTTTACCTTGAAATTTCATTCGAATCTACTGTTCATGTTGGGGGAACCCCATCGATACCTAGGCAGGTACCTTACCTATTCCCCCCACCTCTGGCCCCTTCCCCCTACCTCTGGCAAAGACCTTGCGCAGACGCATGTACCCACTTAACTTAGCGACGTGCTCAAGAGTTTACTTTTTTACGTAATTAACTCTAGTCTATGGGTACGGCTTCACAGAGTGAACGTCTTGCTTGCTCTTGTATAATGTCAAACAAATAAGTAGTCATAACGGTGCTAGCTTGTAAGGTCGTTATCAAGGTCTGCTAAATAAGCGGAACTTATTACTAAAACCTATTGACTTATGAATTTATTTCATATATAATATCCGCGTCAGGAAAATCGAAAATGTACGCGTAATGCGTTGTTAGCTTGGTGGTCGCATGTGCTACTCCTCAGCATGAGGTCCTCTGATGGAATCCATGGTCGGGCTAACACTTGTACCTAGTAGTCATTAAAGTAATTACTGAAGTTTAAGTAATTGCATTATGCAACCATTTTCTTGTAATAGACAAGAATTTGAACGAAGTTAGAACTGAAAGAAAGCAAAGCTAAGAAAAAATTCTAACTTTTGGTAGTTAAAGCAATTACTAAACTACAAAATAAAATCTTAAATATCTAATTTATTTTACTCAAGTAATCACTTTAACTTGTTTATATGTACATTCAGTGTGGAAGGGACGAAACCGACGCCAAAACGGTTACCACGTACTCAGTGCATTATTCTAAAACCCCCATAGAAATTTTTCATCGGTTATTAAAAAAAAAACAGCTGTTTCCTACAAAAGTGCAATACCTACACGATCAAAATGTATGGAGCAGCTTCACAGATCTTCAAAAAATGTACACACGCCAAAAGAGATAAGGTACCAGGCACGTAACCACAATTCGTTAAATGAGACACAACAGACAACCTTATTGAAATTACTGGGTCGCGGAGACATCATAAATTAATACATTATTTTTAATAATAATTTTACTTAGCGATATCGTAGGCGCCTTGCTATTTCACTAACAGAAATGTTTTGCTCATGCTAACAATAATCTGAGCTTTTTGGAATATTGTTAAATGATGCATGGTCAAGTTAATCAATTTATCACAATCACAAACTTCGTAAAAGTGCAAAAGGAGTAAAGGCGTAGTTGCCAATGTAGACTGACTCATATGTACAGACCTCAGCATATCAAGCTACCCGAAAATGTCAATATTTCCCAATCAACCTTGAACTTAATGCTTTAGTGATAAAGTTAAAAATCTATTAAAGAAATTTGTCAGATTGTAGTACATAAGTTCACAATTAAAGGCAGGAATGTATTTTTAAAGCTTCTAAACAGGCAAATAATTTTAATAAGGCGAGAAGCTTGTGGTAGATTCTCAAACCGGTCAGAATATCGTTTTATTCAATTAGTATATTAACTCTAAATTACAAAATCACAAAAATAATATTTCATAAAACCCGTGGTTCGAACTTAAATCATTCGTCACTGTATGTTGAATGGTTACCTGTTGCGCTACAAGAGCATCTATCATAAGGCGCGAAATCATGTAATATGTACTATACGTTAACGCACTCACTCAACGAATGCGATGTGTGCGTGCCTGGTTACTTATCTCCTTTAGCTTGTGTACAGTTAGCAAGGAAATGGTCATTACACAAAAAAAAAAAAAATTGTTGCCTATCGGTCCTGGTTCTAATACTGATCGAAAACTTCTACGGGACCAACCAAGGCTGGAGTAGGTACTAAAAAAGTCAGAAATTGCAAAAACCTTTTTAAGTTTCCACCCTGTTTACGGGTGTAAGTGTCAAATTGAAATTCAAATATGTTTATTTGTGACACAAAGGTAAAAGTACATGATGGTGTTATAAAAAAGTTATGTCTCACTATGTGCTGCCTTTAGTGGACATTTCCATTAGGAATTTGTTATTAGGAGCCCGGAGGCTGGATTTGACAGGCTCGCCCCTATTTGACCCCTCGCCGGACAAACCTAACTGGCGGAATGTAAATATTTTCTGCCTATTATTAATTATACATTCGTGATCGTAACATGTTCACAATATTAGAAATATTTACTCTCGATAAGTATCGTGATGTAACTACGTGTGCTCAATGTAATTCTTAACTGCTCCAAGAAAAAATAGGAAAGTTTAAAAAAGACATTATTTACAATAAAATACACATGTTCAAGAGAAGGCGTATTCCGAAATAATACAAAATAAAGGAGTATTCCTATCTATCTTCTTATTTCGATTCCTCTCTAATAAGAGAATATTTTCCATCAATTCCGAATAAAGAATGTAATTTTCCAATGCGAGGTGGAACAGCTCAACATCACTTGTGATTTCGATCCATTCCGTGATTTACGAATGTTTCTCAACCAAGACCTTTTTCAAAAAATTGTAAAAAAGTACCATAACATATCCGAGGCAGTGTGATAATGGTGTCGAGCTCGATTCGCTCGCTCTTGAATAGTGACTTCTCAAACTTTTATGTATAGGTCGCTAAACCTCTATCTTTATGAATTTTCTTTATTTTTTTTTTATGAACGGTCAAAAGAAAATCTAAGCTCGCTGCGCATTGCGCGGTAGCAAAGATATATATATTTTTTTTGTAAAATCGTGGGGCAGCAATGTTGGCATGGGGCGCCAAATCTTAAAATACTGACTGAGTAAACGTAAAGCATAAAATTAATATTTATTTTTCATTTAATAGCATACCGATCCAACCATGTCGAATCTTTCATCGCTCTGTCGATAAAGTAAATGAAAGGAACACATGATCGCTTATATTTATATGTATTACTTTATTGGTGTTCACTGTAGTGTTAATATAATGAAACAAAATGAACAGTCACTCGACTGACGACTGATGTCGCCTTTACAACTTCCCTAAACACTTCAGGTTACGTGAAGGCTGTACACTCATCTATTCATTTAAAACTAACGTAGTTGACTATCGACCTTCAACTTCGACAACCTTATTACTCGGTCAGATACACAATATACTTATCAGTAGGTAAGTGTACCTAAATCTCGTTACCGTTCACTGTCCTAGTCCCACAAAAATATCTGAAGGTAGTAAAGTTTAAAATTTTTTTTTTTTTTGTTGAGTGGTTTCGGGAGTGCTTGTGGTCCAGTGGCAAACGTCACGACTTACGCGTGGCAGGTCCTGGGTTCCAATCAAGGCAGATGATAATTTTAATGATTATAATTCTGTAACTACATACGTGTTAATGGCGCGGTTCATATTTTCATCAACATACAACCTGACAATGACCTGCAAATTGCGAAAAACGTTAGAAAATTTTAATTTCGCGGGCTACCCTGGCGGTTTCACCTTAATATCCATCTATTAAATTATGGTTGCGTGACGAGGCTCGCGAACTCTCTCTAGGTCTATTGTTATATTAAACGGTTTTCAATAACGTGAAGTTGCTGATTGTTAAACAGCGTAATGGATAAAGCTGAGATTGACAACCTGTAATAGCTGTAATTCACAGGAGAAATATGTATATTAATAATTTGTATCTGGTAAACAATTGTATCTATGTAAGTAGTTGAAATTTTTTTTAGCACTTCGTAATTCATAATCAAAAACTATTTGCAAAAAAAATACATGAAAAGTCGGTCACGGTTTTGTAATTTGTTCACACCTAGAAATGTTTCGTTTGCGTAAGTCCGTATCTTGAAAACTACTGAACCGATTTTTATGAAACTTGCACTTTACCCTATACAGTCAAAACATACCTTAATCCAATAAAAAAATATAATTCGATTTCTAGTTTCTGAGAAATACCTGGACATTATGTACATGACATAGAGGAAATTGCAGAAGACCACATAAACCAACATATATGGAAATTGTTCAATCCCAAAAATATTACGTACATACCGGGTAGAATTCTCCAATTTTTTGAACCAGTAAAAACGGAATAAATCATCCATACATAGCTAGAAAAAAGAGAGTCATAAGTTGATACTGAAGACGCGATCGACAATGCATAAAAAAAGGTGTAATCGATGCTTATGATAGTAAAGCAAACGAAAAACACGTTCACGACGAAAGGCAGCTGTCAAGATCTGATAAGATCTCTCTAACGCTACTGGACCTGCACCAATTGGAACAGCTCTAACAATTATTACTGCTCAGAATCGACAATCAGATTCTAATTGGACCAAGCTGTTAATAAATGCTTTCCATTCATGTATAACACAAGGTGATACCAGTCTTGGACTTGACAGAACTAGGCAAACTAGTATTGTTAACCTCGACCGTACTTAGTTCCCTTCCTAAATACTTTCAAAGAATAGCATAACACGAGCGCGATATACAATCGAATGAATCTGACAATCATCCTCGGACTCTTGAAACACCTTTATGCTTGCGTCACGAGTTCGATATTTTCCTAAAGATATAACGTAAGAGATACAAGTTACCGAGATAATGTCACATCGATGATTCGGTGCAAATAATCGCATGTCATCCAGATAAATAAATACACGATCCGATTGTAGAGATATATTTAGCAACATATGAAACCCTGCATTGCGACTATACCACACGAGGGTGAATTAAAAAGGGAAAATTCTGCTCCCCAATGCATAGATTTCATAGGTCTTCTGAATGAAATTGCTATTCTCAACCCCTTTTATCTATAGCATTAGGCAGAGCTAGCACTACAAAGAGTAAATCCCGCACCCGGGACATCCCACGAGTGCCTTTGACGGATTAACAGAAATTCGCGTCTTTGGAGATGGCAGATGGAATAAAACTTATTTGGCGGAATGAAAATTGAGATTGAAGGGTTGCTCCCCTGTTCTAATTAGACGAAGGGTGCACTCTAAAATATAAATCCTTTTTGCGTTGGATTACCATATATGCGAATATGATTCTGTTTATTTAAGCCGTACCTACAATATTGTGAAACTCTATCGTGTATTACATAATACATATTTGCATAATATTTGTTATTGTATTACTTCATTTGAAACAGAGCGAGTCCAATTAGTTTTTACAATACATTGTCCAAACTTGGAGCGTCTCACGAAGTCACTTTCCAGATTTTCTTGAGCAATCGTGTGATTAATTACTTGAAGGTTACTAATAGCTGCCTATGCGTGAACATACATAGGTACAGTATACCTTGTCTAGCCTGGAGGTTTCTGCCACCGTCGTATAATGCTCCTGCTGTTCTATCTAATAATTCAGCTTGACCTTCAAGTTGCCGAAGCATTTGTTTGATACAATGTTCTTTGCAGGGAAGGCAATCACCCGGAAGATTACAGCCGTATTACATACATGAAATTGATGGACTTGGTGTGCCAGTTCGCTAACGGCTTGCGCGAGCGTGGCATCGGCAAGGGCGATAGGGTGTCCATCTACATGCCCATGATCTTGGAGACGATTGTTGCCATGCTGGCCTGTGCTAGGATCGGGGCTGTTCATTCTGTGGTGGTAAGTTTTGAACACTACTGATACAATATGATTTGAAACTCAGCCTATTAATTAAGTATTGATTTCGTCACCGTTACTTGCTTCGCCAACGTCATGTGCCCCGCGCCGCCATATTTGCTTGTTAAACGTTTTGGTGTTTGTAAATTTATTGATTTCGTGTTGAAAATAACTCAAATCTTTAGAATTAGTTATATAAAATTGTTGCGGATGTAAAAATGAATCTGTGATTAACCAAAGAATTGCAGTGTGAATGATAAATAAGTTAGTGTTAGTCACCTAATGTAGCCTAAGTTACATACATTTTCCGTGTTTTGTATTTTTTATGCGTGTGAACTTATGTTAACTCATATGAAAATATTTACAATTTATTAAGCCTGTCCATTAAAAACCCTGTTAGTTTAAATTCGTCAACAAACGAGTTAACAATTACCCCTATTAGCAAATAAATGATTTAGAATTTTAAACAAATTTGACGGCGCGGGGCACATGACTCTCAACCAATCAGCGCGTGAGGTGCGATCCGTCTCATGCCATTTCACAATTTGACGGTTTCACTTCGATAGATTATAATCTATAGAAAAATAAAGCGTTAAATTGTAATTAGTATAATAAAGCGTTAAATTGTAAGGTTCACAATCTTTTGACAGTTTACAATCTCGCTAGATAGATTATAGTCTAACGGTTTTTACAATTTTACGGTGACATAAATATAAAATGTACCTCAATTTACTAAGATATTTCTATTTAATAGATGTAATGTTTTTGTGCCTCATTTAACTTCAACTGAGACTAAGAGATATTTTCAGTTCGGGGGTTTTTCTGCTGACTCGCTGGCAGAACGCATGTCTGACTGCAAAGCTAAGGCTCTCGTGACGGCTGATGGTGCCTGGCGCGGAGAGAAGCTGCTCGTCCTTAAGACCACATGCGATGACGCTTTGGAGAAAGCTAGGACCAAATACAACCATTCTGTTGAGATGTGCATCGTGGTTCCGCACTTGGATAGAGTGACTCCTTGCGGACGACTTCCCGATGACGTCAGAGCTCTGGTACGAATAAGTCGTTGTATTACTAGTGGGTTGCGTAGTCTGCAATATAGTAGTGTACCTATTTCCGATGTTATCGTGAAGCCAAACTCCAATAAGTCTTACACCTTTCCGTTTGTTTTCAGTACAAGTTTAATGATGATATTGATGTTTGGTGGCATGATATTCTGGAAGGCCAATCGACCATCTGCCCACCGGAATGGATGACTCCTGATGATCCTCTTTTTATGCTGTACACCAGGTAAAGATTAATTCAGCGGGATGATTTTAGGATCTTTTTTTAATTATTACTAGTCAACTTAGTTCCTTTACAGCCATGTCATATCATATTGGTCTTGCCCCTTCCTTTTATAGCCATCCACATAAACTTTCCTCACGACGTTTTCTTGTTGGTTATCATGATTGTTTGGTGCAGTGGCTCCACTGGCAAGCCCAAGGGGGTGCTGCACACGACTGCCGGCTACATGCTGTACGCCGCTGCCACGTTCCGCTACGTGTTCGACTACCGCGATCGCGACACCTACTGGTGCACCGCCGACGTCGGCTGGATCACTGGACACACCTACGTGGTTTACGCACCCATGGCCAATGCTGCTACTTCGGTTATGGTAAGTTGCTATTTTGTCAAGCCCACTCTCTCTGGACCCGGCCAGAATACGCCCTATACATTTACCCTGGAGGGAATTTGCTGATGGCTGAATTGGAAAAGCAAAGGCCTGATTGATAAACATCTTTATCAATCAGGCCTTTGCTTCAAGAGACGAGCTAGTCATGATTCCTATCGTGAATAGGTACTCTACTTACCCTGAACCTGAATATCGAAGTACTCGTGACATAGTCAAGGCATGTTGTAAAACCTAGTTTTCCTACACATGCTCATTTGCACAGTTACAAAATTACGAAATTTCCGAAACTGAACTAGGATAGTCGGAGCAACGGGGTTAATAAACTTGCGCTGTTCATCATTAGTAGTTAAGATAATTATCACTTATTAATTAACGTTATTATTTCAGTGTTACCTACCTTTTCCGTTATCGTATTTTCTGAATAGCAAAACATCATGTAGGGAACATACAGCATCGATTTATATGTTTACAGTTTATGTAATTGATTAACTATTTTATTAAATTATCAAGAGCCTCATATCTAAACAATGTATTTTGACTTTGAGGTGACCTTCATTGTACTTACTTCATCATCTATCAGGGTTGACGCTTCTATGCATCGTTTAATGAATGACCTCCACGTTGTGTTTATGAGGACGTAAAAGCACGTGTTTAGAACGTTATCATTGTTTGTAAGTAAACAATTATATGGAATTATTTGCAATTACTTATTTATTTATATCTACTTCTATTTTGTCACGGACGCTACTATGAGCAAACATTTGGTCAGTGGGTCGTCTTAGCAAAAACACGAACTCTGCCCGAGTTCGTGTTTTTGCTGGCACTTTTTTATTTTCGACATGAATCCTTTGAAAACGCCAAAAAGTATGTACAGTCAGCCCCAAAAAGATGTAAACACGAACTAGGAACCATTTCATTGTCTACACCCATTATTCCGTAATTGTTTCTACAATACAAAACATAGTCAAAATTCATGCCACCGAAACCTCCTACTCATAATAATATAAACACTCTATGTCCAAAACAGGGTTATCTACATAAATCTTACAAATATGGAAACAACAATCGTTCAAAACGAGGTAAACAAATCTAAAAGCCTGTAGGAATAAGTATTTAATTGAGATTTCATATATCATATTCCTAGACTATCTACACTCAGCGGCACGGAATCTTGGCCAAGCGCTTATCTCGCGATAGCAAAAGCTTTAAGTGTTTCTGATGAATGTTTGTTAAGTAGTTATGTCAAAAAATGTTTACCCTTAGTTCAAGAGGGTAATTCATTATGTTTAATTGCACCACGACGAAACTTTTAATTTTTAGTTGAATCGGGTCATTTGAGCGACTAAGTTCCCGTTTTAAATTTGTTTGTTCTGAAAAGTTTACTGTTCGGTTATTGAATTATTGTGATTTTGTGCTTTTAATTCAATAAGTAAAGAGGCTTTAAAATCAACAAAAATGCCACTGACACCAGCACAGGTTGCACAAGCCGTAGCATTAATTGACCAAGGGCTGACACAGCGTGAAGTTTCTATTGCGCTTAACATACCACGGTCATCGATGCAGTATGAAACCCCTGCTGCCCTTAAACGATACCAGGAGACAGGCCAGTACACCCGCAGGCCAGGCAGTAGAGGTGTAAGGTGCACTTCGGCCCGAAACGACCGCTTTATTGTCCTGGAGATTTTGAGAAACCGCTACCTGACCGCTGTTGAGATACCCGAGCAGTTTCAAATCGCGAGAGGCGTTAATGTTAGCGAGCGTACCGTGAGAAGACGAATGGAGGAAGTAAATTTAAAAGCTCGTAGATCAGCACGAGGTCCAGAACTTCTCAGACAGCACCGAGTACCTCGACTTCAATTCGCACGAGAACACGTCAACTGGACCCACGAGCAATGGGCTAGAGTACTGTTCACAGATGAGTGTCGAATAGCTTTACGTGCTCCAAGTAGTCGGGAACGAGTGTGGAGAAAAAGAGGAGAGCGGTTTTTACGCAATACCACCACGCAAACAGTGAGTTTCCATGGAGGCTCAATTATGGTATGGGGAGGTATAAGTTCCGACGCACGTACAGAGTTGGTTATCGTCGATAATCGGCTAACAGCCGTTCGATACATCGAGGAAGTTCTTCAGGAACACGTAATGCCTTATTCGGGGTTCATTGGACACGACCCGCCTAATGCACGATAATGCATGCCCAAACGTCGCACATTGCGTAGAAAAATATCTGGAAGAGGTTGGCATACAAAAATTGCAGTGGTCAGCTCGTAGCCCAGACTTAAACCCCATTGAGCATAACAAGGACATGCTAAAAAGAAAGATAAAGTCCAGCTCAAACCTGCCGAAAACTCTAAACCAGCTCCGAACTGCAGCAATGGCCGCTTGGGGCAATATACTGCAAGTTGATGTCAGAAACATCATCCAAAGTATACCAGAACGAATGCAGGCAGTTATCAGGGCTAGAGGAGGAAACACCCGATATTAAAACATATAGACAATAAAGTAAAAGACCTTGTTTTTAATTTTGTAGTGTTTTTAAAGGAGAGTGGAAAATTCTTTATTTCAGTAAAAGTGCGTGATTTTAAAAACTGATTTGTTAGTGAGGCTTTTCATTTCTAAGTTCTTAAAGCATAAGGGAAACTTATTGAGGTGGTGGGGGGATCCGAAGACATGCCTATTAGGTTTGCGGCCAGGGAGGTAGCTACTGTCATACGCAAGTTAAAGAGAGGCAAGTCGCCGGGTCATGACAGCCTAAGTATAGAGCATTTGCTATATGCTGGTAAGCACTTACCGCGAGTGCTAGCAATGTTTTTTAGTTTGTCCCTAAGTCACTCGTATCTTCCAGCTGATTTACTTAAAACTATTGTTGTGCCCATTGTTAAAAATAAGACTGGAGATGCGAGTGACAAGAACAACTACAGGCCTATATCCCTGGCTACCATCATTGCAAAAGTGTTGGACAGTCTGACTGATCAGCAACTGGATAAGCATCTAACACTCCACGACGCCCAGTTTGGGTTTAAGCCACATTTATCCACGGAAACAGCTATACTATGCCTGAAACAGACTGTTCAATACTATGCAAGTAGGAAAACACCTGTATATGCGTGTTTTCTGGACCTCTCCAAGGCTTTCGACCTCGTATCTTATGACTGCCTATGGAAGAAACTGTCAAATGTTAAAAACCTCCCAAGCGATGTCATTAGGATGCTAAAGTATTGGTATAAAAACCAATACAACTATGTTAAATGGGCGGGTGTCCTGTCGGATGCATACGGGTTGGAGTGCGGTGTGAGGCAGGGGGGAATCAGCTCACCCAAGCTATTCAACCTATATGTAAACGAGCTGATCTGTGAGCTCAGCAATGCCAATATCGGGTGCTCCATTGACGGGCACTGCGTCAATAACATCAGTTACGCTGATGATATGGTATTGCTGAGCCCATCGATCAGTGCACTTAGGAGGCTTCTTCGCATCTGTGAAGACTATGCGGTGGCTCACGGCCTTAGGTACAATGTGACCAAGAGCGAGCTACTGGTTTTCAAAGCAGGTAACAAATGTTATGATACTGTCCCACCAGTCACCTTGGGGGGCGCTCAGCTTTCCAGGGTCACGAAGTTCAAGTACCTGGGGCATTGGGTCACCGATAGTCTGTCCGACAATATGGACGTGGAGAGGGAACGCAGAGCATTGGCAGTTCGATGTAACATGCTGGCTCGTAGGTTCGCACGTTGTACTAGGGAGGTGAAAATTACACTCTTTAGAGCGTATTGCCAATCTATGTACACGTGTGCCCTATGGGTCAGCTATACAAAAAGCTCGTACAATGCTCTGCGAGTCCAATACAACAACGCCTTCAGAGTTATGTTGGGGCTGCCGCGCTTTTGCAGTGCATCGGGGATGTTTGCGGAGAATGGCGTGCCAGATTTTTACGCACTGATGCGGACACGGATAGCATCCTTGATGCGGCGAGTGCGCGACAGCTCCAACAGCTTGGTGGCTATAGTAGCCGACAGGATGGATAGTCCAATAATGTGGCAATGGATGACCAGTCATCGTGCGTCATTCCAATATTTGAAATAAGTTGTTTATAGTGTAGTTTTTGTGTAGAATGTGTTTTCATGTATATATTGATGTTGTATGTTTAATATTGTAATATGTGTTTGTTTATGGACTTATGGTCTGAAATAAATTTTATTATTATTATTATTATTATTATTATTGAATCCACCTACCCTTAATTTATTGATTGAAAATGCAAATTCAAATAATCAACAAAATCACGAGTGGTCAAGTTTCCGTGCTGGTGAGTGTATTTACTCTTACGCGTCAGACTGACATATTACTGTCATCATATTTAAGGTAGTCACTCACTGCATGGGAGCATTACCGTGTTACAGTTTCAGATTCGATGCGAGCGAGCGAGCGTTACACCAGTGAACTTATATTGCTAACATTATTTCCAACAGTACAGCAGTGTGTGCTGAAAACCGATCATTATAACTGACAATGTTGACACAACTGAATCGATAAAACGCATACGAACGTTTACAATTCGAGCGAATGCTCCTTGATCAGCCAATCAAGCTGGCGCGGTATACACAATGTTCAAAAGTTAATTTCTTTAATTGTTTATAACACGCGAATGCTCCCGGTGAGTGACCATCTTTAAAGGCCTAAATATCATTCGTTAGATTATATTTATTTCAACTTCAACAAAAAACAAATGACATGTCACTGACGTCATGCATGAAATGAAAAGGACAGAAACAAATTTCTTGTTCTTCTATCAAACGAAGTTCAAGACATGTCAATCGTTGCAAGTCGTATGACATTGTCATTCTAAGTACCTTGTTTTGGTCATAGGGTGTTTTTATTATTATGTGTAAGAGGATTTGTTGAAATGAATTGTTTACTATGTTTTGTATCTTTACATTAGAATTATGGAATAATGGTTGTAGACAATGAAATGGGTTCCTACTCCGTGTTTACATCTTTTTGGGGCACGACAAGACGAGTATTAGCCAAGAACTTGACATTAACTATGAAAAGAAAATTTTGTAACCTTGCAACTTAGTTGTCGAGGACATTACCAACGCGAAATTAATAGAGAAACAATGTAACTAGGAAGTAATAAACTTGATTTAAAAATGAAACGATTCAGAGTATCGATTCATTCAAGTAGTCTAATCTATACCTACTAATATTATAAAGAGAAAAGATTTTTTTGTTTGTTTGTTTGTACCGAATAGGCTCCGAAACTCCTGGACCGATTTGAACCATTTTTTCACCAATAGAAAGCTAAATTAGCAGGAAGTAACATAGGCTATAAATTATTTTCAAAAAAGTTAGAGATCCTTAAGAAAACTGCAATAATGTAACCCAAAGTAGCTAAATTTTGCCTATAAAATTCGTTATTTGGCGTACGCTGAGAAAACTATTGTAGATACTTAAAAATTATGTACTATATGATTAAAGTACTCATTATACCAACAAAAAAGTCCGCGAGGGAATATATCTAACTATCATAGTTTAATCTAATATAATTAAAAAAAAAAAGCACAATGGCAGCTTTTGTGTTCTAAAATTTAATTAGCTCGCCGGTAGAAACAATAGTTGGTTAAATTGGTATCGTAGTTTTCATTATTATTCGACGCGTACTTAGATATATCTTTTTATGTATTATGTATGACAATGCATAACTTTTTACAGGGAAGTACGATATGCACGATTCTTTTTTTTTTGTAAAAAGCGTATATCTCAAAGTTGGTTCGGTTACGGAAGATAGTCGCAAGAGGTCCACAACAGTTTACAGCAGCTGTATTGTTATTGGGCTCATTTCATGCACCTTGGTGAGAACTTAAGATCTGCCTGGAGTATGACTGTCCTCGAAGGTCTGACGATGGAGACGGAAGGCAGTTGCAAGAGGTCCTCAAGAGTTTACAGAATCTATATCGTGTTTGGGCTCATTTCATGCTTCTTGACGAGATCTTTAGTCCTAGCTGGAGTATGGCTGTCATCGAAGGTCTGACGATGGAGACGGAGGGCAGTCGCAAGAGGTCCGCAACAGTTTACGGCAGTTATATCGTATCTCGGCTCATTTCATGCACCTTGATGAGAACTTTAGACCTAGCTGGAGTATGACTGCCATCGATGATCTAACGATGGAAACGGAAGGCAGTTGCAAGAGGTCCTCAACAGTTTACAGCATTTATATTATTATTGGGCACATTTCATGCACCTTGGTGAGAACTTTAGACCTGCCTGGAGTATGATTGTCATCGAAGGTCTGACGATGGAGACGGAAGGCAGTTGCAAGAGGTCCGCAACAGTTTACAGCAGCTGTATCGTGTCTCGGCTCATTTCATGCACCTTGATGAGAACTTTTGACCTAGCTGAAGTATGACTGCCATCGAGTTTGTAAGGACGAAGACGCCAGGTTGTCGAGGGCAGCCCTTATTTGGGAAAACATAAGTAGAATATTTTAGCGATTAATGCAAATATTTCCGAGAAATTAAATTGTTACTTACTTGAATCTGTAGTAATATTATAAAGCTGAATAGTTTGTTTGGTTGGACTCGCTAATTTCAGGTACTATTCGTTCGAATTGAAAAATTCGTTCAATGTTGGATAGCCTATTTATCGAGGAAGGCTATAGGTTATATAACATCACTCTATAACTAATAGGAGCGGAGCATCAATGAAAAATGTTGCAAAAACAGGGCAAATTAATTCGTTTTAAGAGCTTCCGTTGTGTGCGCTGCGTAAACGGTTAAAGTTAAGCAGCAATCCATGTATGACGGAATCGTTCCTCTTAAAAAATTCCAAAAAAAGGTCTGCAATATGTCTATCTTTTAAGGTAGACTCTCTCTCTCTTATGTGGCGCTGACGAAGTTGCGCGTCAGCTAGTATTCAATATTTCAATGGATCTTTTTGGCAGGACTTAGTGTTTAAAAAATAAGTGCGAATGACGAATGCTGTCAGATAGCACATAAATAATAGGTAGGTTCTACAGTACCATGTTACTTACAGTGAGGAGTAACATTTAAGCGTCGTTCTCGATTTTATATTTCAGTAGATCAGTGACAAAGGATAAAATGCAATTAAAATATACAAACTGTACAAAAACGAAAGGTCATTTCTAATAAATCTTACGCCACTTTTTAATGCCGTAAAGTTTTACCAAAGAGACAAACTACATGATGCATTCCTGTTTCAGTTCGAAGGGACTCCATTCTTCCCCAACCACGACCGCTTCTGGTACGTCTGTGCCAAGTACAGGGTGACCCAGTTCTACACCGCTCCTACCGCCATTAGGGCACTCACCAAGTTTGGAGACGATATTGTCAAGAGGTAAGTTAAAGTTGGAGTAAGCAGCATTTAATGCCCGGCCTTGCGTCGTAAGGTTTTTATTTCAGATTTTTTGTAGTTTAGGAGTCTATATTGTTTTTCTTTATCTTGTGGTTAGTCCCTAACCATGTGTCAGAGTTTTTATGCCACCCGGCAATTACGTTTATTAAAGAAATCTCTTCGAAATACCAGCGAAAGTGGAGCAGATCGAAACCTGTCGTTAGTGTCGCGGTGTTTTTAAAAAGAGATGTAGACATAGTGTGTAAGAGAAGTGATCTTTGTTTAAAAGGCATGGGTGATAATAAATTAAAGGTACATCGACCGTCATTATCATCACGGTATTATATCCTAGACTTGAGTGACTGCGCTATTACCTACCTACACAGGTTTTCCTTACTCCTCCGCTGACTTTCCTGAGGGTACACACGGCGGCACATGAAGCAGTATAAATTGGCCTCGCTTTGATATATTTGATAGATTTTCTATGCTTTGAGAGATCCGCATAAACTGGTTGTGTATAGCTTGATCGGCTGTCGTGCGTACATTTTTCCTTGTTTTTGAATGAGACGCCTGTATACAAACCTTCTTCCGGTTCACGTGGACACCGGAACACGAGCGCTGTTGACTTGAACAACTGATTTCCCTAAGTGCTGTGTTTACGCAAGGCACTTGTGGGTACTCAATCAACGTGACTTTTGTTTTTATTTTAACTGTTTCGTATCACACCACTGTGTAAACTTTCCCTCGTTGGATCAGTGGTCGGATGCGCTACTGCTGAGATGATGGTCCTGGGTTCAATTGCCGGGCATTCAATTGTTATTGGGGTTTGTCACTAGGAATTTTTACGAAGCAGCCTGGAGTCTAGATGTGTGCCAGGTTGATGATAATGGCCTCGTCCCCTAATGTTTATACAATAAATGGCCTCGTCCCCTAATGTTTATACAATAAATGGCCTCGTCCCCTAATGTTTATACAATAAATCACAAAATTAACATTAACACTAGAAATGCGATATTTACCATGTTTACTGTTTCAAATAAAATAAAATCAAATCATAAACTGAAGTCATTGCGGGTGGGTGAGTAACCATGACAGTTTGAAAACTTATAAACCATAATATACTTCGTCGAGCATGTAAGTGTGGAGTGCAGTGTGAAAGTCCCCGAGACATGCACTTATTAGCATTAACACATCCTGATTCACATGCTGAGGGTTACAAATATTGTTAGCAGAGGTCGACGCATGATCAGAGCTGCTGTTTCGCTACATTTGTAAAGGTTGTCCTGGTTGCTTATCGAGTATTAATTTAACACAGTCTGCATATCAGAAAGCATCTCTTAAAAAGGGCAAGAAGATCTCTTATACAGGGTGGCGCCGACAATACGACAATAAATGAAAACACCGGTAACACTAGTTCATAGAAATAAAAAACATTATAAATATTTTGAAACTATCAAATAAATCCTTATATCGAAATTAAACAAAAAACATTAGCATAAAACTTTTAACGAAATACAACACCTTTTATAAATATTGGTTTAGTAACCTTAGGGTTTGCACTAATACGCGACTGGAAATAAAACTTAAGGAACTTGGTAAAGGTTTTTGAAGTAGCAAGTCGGCAGCAAGTGTTTAGTGTCTATACCGATGCGGGGATCGTTACCCTGTCGGTGCTAGCCTATTTACTACATGATGTAGAAAATGCTGTAAATGAAAAATAATGTCCTTTGAGTGACTAAACTACTGGATATATTCGAATGAATTTTTGGATGCAGACTGGGGATGTCATGAGGTATACTCAGTTTAATTTATTGTCGGCGCCAACCTATATTGTATAAACAGGTTTAAAAGATATGATTTCGTAGAAGAATATTTTCTTTGTTAAGCCTGTATAACCCTAAAAAAGGGTAAAGACTAGGCCCATTTCATATAAAAAGAGAAGAAATATTATTTTACGCATCTTTGTGAAAATAAGACCCCTAAAATGTAGTTAGTTTAATTGAATTTGACCGCGTGCAGATTTTGATCACGATTAGTCACTCGCAAGTCGCGAAAGCTCTAGAGGTCTAATCGTAAAGGTAAAAAGGCTCGTAAAGGCTGCTTTTTTGTTATGAAAGCATATAATTTACCAGGTGTTTCGATTACCATGACCTGTGACAAAAGCGAACTGCCCTTGTCCTCGCAAAGAAATTGATAGATTAGCTACAATAATCTATTCATTATTCATCGATGCATACTCGCTCTAGTGTAATTTAAAAGCACATAAAAGTAGTCGCGAAGGTCTAGACGTTTACTTAACCCAATTGATGGTAGCTGCAGCCAGGGCATCATTTATTAACGAATGAAAGTTTATTTGCGTAACCCACCACTAACTCGATCGATGCAATAACATTGTTAACAAGAGCTGACAGGCTCACTTATAACATCGATTATGGGGTATATTTATATATAGGTATATATACAATTGAACGACTTTTTCAATATTATGGATTATTGAGCAAGCGTGGCGATCAATGCTCCTTCCTGCCTTTTCTGTATGAGAAGAGGCCTTTGCCCAGGAGTGGGACAGTATTAGGCTGGATAATTATTCATTTTTTCAACTAGCAACATCTTCTAAAGTTAAGAAGCTATAGTTAGTTGAAAAAATAAAAATTCCCAAAAACCGTAACTGACTCTGTTTGAGAGATTACGCATACGCCTATTTCTTTCATCAAATGTCGATGATGAAATAAAACTACATACAACATGGTGGTGCTATTTAACCATGATTTATTTAATTTACGAAACATCGCATTACTTAACGCACGTATGTTGTAGACATAACCTGGATACTCTGCGCGTGCTGGGCAGCGTGGGCGAGCCCATCAACCCTGAGGCTTGGCTCTGGTACTACAACGTTATCGGCCAAAACCGTTGCTCCATCGTGGACACCTTCTGGCAAACGGAGACCGGCGGCCACGTGCTCACCAGCCTCCCGGCCGCGACTCCGATGAAGCCTGGCGCTGCTGTAAGTTCTTTATACAAGAAAACGCACTCCTTATACCTACTCCTAACAAGAAAAATTGAATCTTATGTCTTTCCACAGGGTTTCCCATTCTTTGGCGTCGATCCCATCATTATCGACGAGGACGGCAAAGTGATTGAAGGCCCCGGCGAAGGGTACTTGGTGTTCGATCGCCCGTGGCCCGGCATCATGACCAGCCTGTACGGAGACCACAGCCGCTATGAAGACGTGTACTTCAGGAAGTTCCCTGGATACTACTGCACCGGCGATGGTATGAATTGATATGATACTTTTACTACAACTATATCCGCAACGAATATAAAGTATAATATTATCCAAACCGTATCCTAACCTTTTGCAAAATATTTTCGATTATCTTTCTTTCAAAATATCTAATCATATAAAGTCATTGTTGATCATTTAAAGAATAGGGTTTTAACTTAGTTTCAGTGATAAATAGGAAGTATTCGCCTTCGATTATGTTCTTAGGTAGGAACTATAAATAACGGCCTTGATTCACATTAACGACAGCTCTATATTGTCATATCTCATGTTCTGTCTTTAAAGTCTTCAATTATTGTCTTAGAGTGAATGAGTTAGAACACATGTTTATAATTTGCAGGTGCCAGGAGGGATGAGGATGGGTTCCTGTGGGTGACGGGCCGTATCGACGACATGCTGAACGTGTCGGGACACCTCATGTCCACGGCCGAGGTGGAGGGCGTGCTCACCGAGGACACGAACGTGGCCGAAGCCGCCGTCGTGTCCAGGCTTCACCCCGTCAAGGGTGAATCCCTCTACTGTTTCATAATTCTAATCGAAGGTGCCAAATACGATGCTGCTTTAGTCGACTCTTTGAAAAAACGCGTGAGGGCAAGGATCGGGGCTTTTGCGTCTCCTGATGCGATCCAGCACGCGCCCGGACTGCCGAAGACGCGCTCGGGCAAGATCATGCGGCGCGTGCTGCGCAAGATCGCCAACGGCGACAGAGACGTGGGAGACATCTCCACGCTGGCCGACCCCTCCATCGTTGAGATACTCTTCCAATCCCGTCGTGTCTAAACATTCAGAGAATAGGGAACAGCTGATTTTTACGTTGCTATTCAATTGTATGGCCTTTGCCGTATTTCATTGTGAACCCAATTATTTTCAGCTTTCCTCCAGTCTAGCTTTGAATATCCGTCCGCAACTGTTTCGATAAGGCCCTGTGTTTCACGGTCATTCAAAATTTTTGCTTAAATGTCACCGGTATATTCATTGCTTACCTATATGTAGTCATAACTTGATTGTATGAGGTTTATACATGGGTTAAAGTAGGTATCACATGCCTTGAACACATGCTATGTGCAGGTATTTGTGTAATGTATTCATCATTGACTTATAGAATCACTCGATAGATCTAAATTAGCTAGAAATATAGCAATTTACACAGGGTGTGTCTACCAATACGGTTCAAAATCTCGAATTTGTCTACATATATTATCTTTGATCGTATATTATCGGTGCACTTTATATAAGTATCGAATAGTGATCGGATATCTATTTAGTGATACAAAGTCAATGATATCACTTTAACTACACTATAATATTTAGTTACAACACTGTAGGGGGTTCTCATACATTAACATTAAGTACAGAACTTATAATGTTTGGCATTTATATTTTGTCAAAAATCGATAGGATCGGTTTTCTTTGAATCAGTTAACTGATTGTGATATAAAATAGGCGGGTTTGGCTTCAAAAATCAAATTCTTATTTATAGTTGCCTGGCAGTTTGAGACAAGGAAATTATATTTCTGATTTATGTTAATCTTGTATCATTCAATGATACTTTATAATCACCGCAGTAAGCATAAATGTAAAATTGGATTAATTTGAGAAGCATCCTTATTTATTCAGATATATTCACAAGTTTAACGTAAGTCTGTAGGCCTGCTGGTGATGTTTGAATATTGGTTAATGATATTCAGTCATTCCATAACACGTAAAGTTTAACTATAGTATATCTTTTGCATAATTATATTATGTGTATAAATATAACCCAGTGTCAAGTGTACAAGATGCGATCTCGCGTTTACTTGCTTAGAAATAGGAATCATATGTAACCGCGTAATCATATTTTAATAGTAGACTGCTCACATTTCATTACTTTGTGGATTACACGTAGATGCCGTATTCAAAATTATTTGAAGTAGTCATGAGATATGTAGTACCAAATTTTTAATTTAAACTATTTAATCTATATTACAATAGACTGACCATACTTACTTCGGACAAAATCTTACGTTGCTTTAATTTGCTGCAGCCCTTTAGTTTTTAGTATTTATTACTTATGTGATTAAGTTATTTTTCGGGTTTATGAGATCCTAGATTTTAAGGACTGGAAGATCAATAGTTTTGCACAAACATGTATACAGCTAAGTTGCTAGTGTCACGTCCCAGGCCATCCTAGACTAGGTATAATCTGCCATCTTTTTGTTTCAATGGGTTGTGACCTTTTTTTTATTTAATGATAGGCTGTTTTGTTTCGTTCTGCACAAAGATTTTGAATTCGATAAAAAACAAAAAAATATGTTAGAATTAACTTCTGATGGCACTTATTTGTCATGCACAATGTTGAAATAATGTAAGGAGTAGTTTAACATGTAAACCTACCTATAGGTTAGGTTCTAGGTTTAACAAGCGTAGAGTTATCTATGGCCTTTTTGTGGATCAATTATGATTAGTTACCAACCAGTTTATATTAATTTAATGTTGCTTTTAGTGAGTATAAGTTTTAGTCAGTAGGTATTTTAAATTTGGGTTTATTTATTTGCAAGTAGATAATTAATGAAGCACCACTTATATTGCGACCTAGTCTGTTGTCTGCAGGAAATGTATTAAACAACAAATAAACACATACAATAAAATTACACAATGTATAATTTGAAATTCCTGCCAACAAATTAAAAAACAACGATTTTGCCATCGAAACAATTTATTACTTTGTGTAAAAGTAGAGAAGAGCTGACATTCTATCCTACTTACCCAAATATTGATTTCCTTAACTTAATTATTATAATTTATTTTGATTTGTACGAGTACGCCATTTAGTTGTTATTTTTATACGTTTTGACTTGGTTTAATATTCTTAGGGTAAGTATAGTTTGAGTTAGACTGTCAAAGTCACTCCATATAATAGCAAGTAAGGGAATTTATGTGATGCATGTCATATCATTAAACTGATTAAATGATATTCGAAATTTGATTTTCAATCATTATACTTACAATAGTACCTAAAGTATGAACTCAGAAATTGATCACACAAACAGAAACACATTGGAACTACTATTTCATGAACAAAACGCGTCGACACAGTGAAATTTATTATCATATAGGCACTACAGGCCGCTGATCTGCCTCGCAAGGTAGTCCTGCGTCGTAGATAATCAATAAGTTCTAAGTATCTATAAGGAACCTATAACTCGTACCTGCA
Source organism: Noctua janthe (assembly GCA_910589295.1). Lineage (NCBI taxonomy): Eukaryota > Metazoa > Arthropoda > Insecta > Lepidoptera > Noctuidae > Noctua > Noctua janthe. The sequence goes on from OU342552.1 coordinate 15,587,658, forward strand.
GACGCCGAAATCAACCAAAATACCTATTCGTATGTACCCACTCATCATGAAATCACCGAAAATATGTAGGTACAATAAAGCTCGCCACAGACGTAGCTATAATATGTATATAATAATATATTATAGCTACGTCTGCGACGGGCTTTAGTATATTCTATTCTACAGGATACAAACATATTCCCTCGATCGGTTTATTAAATGATTTGCTTATAAATTAGGTTGATAATGAAAGTGTGGCAACATTTAGACATTAACCGTAATTTTTTGCGATAGGAGTCATCACTCAATTAAGTAAGTAGTTATAACCACCCAACACCTTCTTGAAATGCGAAAGATTTCAAATTAGCGAAAATGGTATGAAAACTGAAGACTCGAAAAGCGCGCCAAGCGGCGAATAGCTGTAGCTACCTACTAGTTGTTTCTGTCAAGAAGATTCATAGCACCAACATCTGATTCAGTAAGTCTCTAATAATATTTTACGTTATTGGCCAAAATTGCAAAATAATAGTAAATCTATCTAGGTTTGCGAAATCCATGCCAAAAAACACGTTTAATAAAATAGTGGGTTTTTACTACATAGTGAAAATATTGGTTGATTCAAAAACTCTTTTAATGACTTTAAAATTTAATTTAAAAACATACAAGTACGTAAAGAAATATTATCAAAATAATTTACACTCACTCACCTCAAGAACTAATTTATTTAAAAAACATGGGACACACTCGCAAAGCATTTTGATTATTTTACCACTTCAATTAAGACTTCATTCGGTTTACCTATTTCTTCTTCAGCTTCTTAGGAGGGACCTCTGTGCCTCCACCAGTCTTAAAGTAGAGACTGTAGAAGACTCCGGTAGCCACCACCAATATCGTGGACAGCACAGTAATATACTCAGCGCGGTTTCTGTAAAAAGAGTTTCATGTACAAATGGAAAAAAATGGCTTGAAGTTTAGGTACCTAACCTACATATTAATATGAAGGCAAGTACCTATATACCAACTCATAACACATGAATTCAGAACTAATGTAGCACACGACGGACCTGTGGCTACTGTCCTCAAAATTAGGTACATTTATTTACATACACATGAAAAAACATCACGCCTGTAATCCCCGAAAGGTTTGGCAGAGGTGTACCCTAAGTACATTTCGCCAGTCTTGTTTAAGTTCATGTAATAGGGGGCGATACCTACTATTGCCATCAACCCAGCACAAATCCAGACTCCGTGGCTGCTACTGAAAAATTTCTGATGGAAAAACCCAATAACACTTTGCCCGACCTGGGAATCAAACCCGGGACCTCGTGCTCTGCAGTCGCGTTTGTGACCACAAGAGCGACCACTTTACCGTTTACCATGTCAGCGTTACAAAGACGAAAGCAGGCATAAGCCTGGTCACATTGCCTTGTGTCAATGGGATAGCAGGATGATACTTTAAAACAATGGGTAGGTACTTACTCGAAAGGAGTTCCGCACACGACATACCAGGTGGCACCGTTCCTTGGGAGATCCTTCACGCAGTGGAAGTCGAAATAGTCCTCGTTATAGTCGGTCGGGCAGAAGTATTTACGTTTCTCCAACACCTGGAATTTTACCAATAATATTGTATTTACCCATAATTATATCGACACTTATTATGTTAAGTTTCCACAAAGGAATGAGCCAGCTCTTGACCGATCAGACGAATTTAAGGTCTAAGCTGCTACTGAGATATTCTTTGACTAGGCTGAATGAATGAAGTGCAGTTTAATGTTGCAAGTAAGCTAGAATGATCGATCACTACCGGCGCCATAGAATCATCAGAATTACGAAGAAGTGACATAAAGCAATAGGTATTCATTTTACACATGGACATAATAGCCGGTCTACCTAATCAATTTAATGGTATGCATAGGTACAGCCATTACAGGTGTTAATTAGTCACAACAATTATTTAGTATTACGTGTTAATGAATCCACACGATATCTCTTTATCGCGTAAGACGATAACAAATTATAAAGACGACTTTAAATTAATGGTCTTAAAAGACATCAAGCTGATTGTCTCTATTATTAGTATTAGGTACTGCTAGTATTCAAGATTTGTAGCTAAAGCTTGAAAAGACAAGATAGTGAGAGGGTAAAGCAGCATTTTAGGCTGCGTTCGATGTCAAAATCCTCGAGGCACGAATATTATTTCGATGTAGAGCAGGTATCTACCTATTCCGGAAAACTTATCAGTGGAAATACTTAGCTACTTACATTACATAATCTAATTAATTAAAATCTCTGCTAATTCCTAATCTACGTAACCATTATGAAATGTTTCGAGTTGAACTTGAACCTTTCTGTCTAAACTACTCCTTCTAACGGAGATTCTCAACTAAAAGGTGTTCTTACTAACATCAAAACTTTTTGAAAGAAGTTAATTTTACCTGTCCAAATGGTGTGGTGAGTGTTGCGACTTCGTTGCAAGGTCCGACAGGCTCGTGCAGCCCCAGGGACCACTCCTGCTCAGGGTTGAAGAAGATTGTGAAACTTAGGTACAGCAAGTAATGTACCGCCAGCTGCAAGATCAACACGTAGTCGATCGTCGTCAACCTAGGGAAAACGAAAATACTTGGTCAGAAACAGAGTTCCGAGGGCGAACAATTTTATCTCAATAGGTATTTTAAGTAGATAGGCTAATTTATTTCAATAAGTAAATTAAACTTACTTTTTGCTGCTCTTCTCCCTGTTGCTCAGAAGTCCAGTCAGTACGATGACGGAGAAGATTGAGAAGAGCAAGAAGAAGGTCACTTCCGAGTGGATCTTATGAACGTCGTGCAGCGGGTGGTAGATAGGAACAAACAGGAGCACGCCTCCGGGCATGCCCAGCAACGACGCGATCAATAGCGACTTCCATTCCGACTTCTTGCTATAGGTAAAGAAGATTTAGGCTGAAAGTTTTAGCTTGAAATTCTTTTTTATGACACTAGGGCTAAATTTTATTAAAGTTTAAAAGAAGCAACTTACTCGGCTGCATCCCACTGCGCAACTTTCGGTGCAAACCAAGATCTGCTGGCAGTAAAGAAGTAGTAGAAACTGGCAGCAAAAGCAGCGTGGAAATAGTAAGAGTTCCATGGTACCCAGTAGTGACGGTCGTAGATATTGGGGTCAGTGTCATGCCAGGTCCAGTGGACAAACTTCACGGCCGTGATGTCGTACGGAATGTCTACCAGAACTGTTACTAAACCCACTGCGAAAGGCTCAGCGTATTTGGGGAGATTCAATCTGGACAACGCGTATACGGCGTGGTAGATAAATGCAGGATCTGAAATCAATTAGTTTTATAATCGTTTAAAAATATGGCTACGGTCAATGTAGGAAGCATCTCTCCCAAAAGATGACAAAGGATTGTCGGAAAGCAGGTAAGAAACTGATCCCCAAATTTATTTAAAAAATATGATTAGTTGAAATCGGTGTCTTTAAACAGTCAATGGCGTAGAATATGAAAGAACTTAACACAAAAAATATAGCTTCAATATAAGTCAACCTACGTGTTTTAAACCGCATCAATACTCACACAAAAGGATGATGTGAAGAGGCAATCTGGCTCCCAAGAAGATGATGGGGGTTTGAGAATGCCAGAAGTTATCGTACTCTGGCAAAACGAAGTGCCAGAAATTGTCGGTCCAGAGTCCATGAAGGATCGTCGCCAACCAGAGGTACGGCCATCTACCACCTTTCCTGAAAGCTGAAATAAATCACGTGTAGCTGGAACTACCGTCTAACCTTGATTTTATCATGATTCAGGCAAAAAACACAGCCGAATCTTCCCGTATCCAGCGGATTCCCGATTCCTCGACTTCCACAGTCTACCTACCAACTACTACTTTTGATTACTTGGGCACAACTTATTCATGGGACGTCAATAATAAGGTGGTGGTTAGCAACTACCTTCTATCTGTTTATTCGGGCCACAGTACCCAACACTGTTCTTTATTCATCTAATGCTTACGTAGGTACGCATAAGTACTTCGGTCGTCATAATACCTTTTCAATGAGATGATGAATTTCGAAACAAAATCAATGCTAGTTTGTATACTTAGTGGTGGACTGGTGGTGATGGTGGTGGTGATAACTAACGCAACATCAATTTATGTAGATAGGTGTGTGAGTATGATACAGTGAAAAATGTCTTATGGTCAAGAGCAGGTGTTTTATAAATCAGTAAAAAGGTAAGGAGTTTTTAATACAATACTGACGAAATTAGTCATGGATTACTTAATTGAATTCGCTTGTACCTACCTACGTACCACGCCAAGCATTTGTTGCAGTCGCTATCGCAGATTACAATAAATCATTGTGTTTCTTTTAAAGTATTAAGTAATGTTTGATAAAACATATGAATTAGTAAATGCTAAAGGCACATCCATTGGACACGGGAATCGCAGATCCTAAATCCAGCAATAGACGACTTTCGTGATGATGATGATCAAAGCCATAGAAAGATTATATAGGTACCATGTATCAGCGTCACAAGCCCTGCTAGTGTGTAGACAGCTTGTGAGAGGATGTACGTGGGCTGAGCCGCCCACAGCTGCTTGATGTCATTGGTCTGGACGAGCCATTGCAGCCACTGATGACATACACACCGGTTTACAGTTATTGCCAAGTCAAAACCTAAACGCACCTTATTGGACTTCTGTAAGTCCTTTAAAAATTTGAGTGGGTGGAAAAACTTATTTTATGTGCTAGGTTCAATAACCACCATGTCGGTTCGCGATATTAATACCCTAAGTCCTTAAAAGTTATGGAAAAATGTTGAAATAAGTAGCAATATTCGATATTTTGGAACTGACCGGCAAACGACCAGCTGGTATTGAAAATTAAATACCTAGGTAGGCGAGTATTTAAAATAAAAAAATAAAAAATACATTCGCATAAATTATTCAGATTGATAAAATGTTTAAAACTAGAATTATTATGGTGTTACCGTATCGCCTCCGCCGGCTTGGGTTGCCATGTCGATATGCGCGCGCGTCGCTTCCGAACCTTGTCGACTCAATGATTAAACCTAAAATTCTGATACCATCAATTTGAATATAGTGTTGTATCGATATAATTCGGGTTTTTTATCGACTTTTTTATGTAATCTCTTTAGTCTTTACCTACTCATACACACAACTATAAAAAGTTGAAAAGAGCCTCTTTGGTATAATGAACGCAATCACTGCATAACAGCTAAATAATATCGGGTCCAGCGTTCCGAAGTCGGACAAGGGCTAAGTGTCACACTGGATTTTCCGCCGGGCTCGACTATACGGATAGGCACAACCATTTTAGATATGGGGATGAAAGTGGGGATGAATAATTCTGAAAATGAGGTTCGTCAACCTCTTATTGCAGACTTAAACGCCCATACGGATACCAGCGCCTGAAATATCTCCTCAAGTGTGCTCTTAAACAATATCGAAGAGAGAGAGCGGGTAAGACCGTTAGCACTTAGCACCCCTTTGTATTTTAAAAGAAGGTCCTTCAATGCTAAGTTTTATGTTGGCTGAGCTTTTGTGCTATATGTTTCTAGGTAGATAAACTAAGTAGCCAAATGTCGAAAAAAATACAGTGCTCGCGACATTTGGGATCGATATTACTTTCTGTATTGAGAACACGCTCACAGGCAGAATTCAGCCTGCCCCTCCGGGAGATACAGGCATAACGGTGTTTGTTGAGATACAGAAGTCCTCTTGCAGAAAGGTGAGCAAATCATCTTTGATTCTTCTGGCAAGCACTGAAAGTCCATAGGCGACGGTAACCACCTACTATTAAGGACCACCTGATCAGCTACCTTGTGCCAATATACAGATTTAAAAATAATTCGGTATTACAGTTGTTGTCATTGTGTGTTTTGTTTGTATTTCCCTATCTATCTATTATTTACCCACTTACTGATATCGACTTAATCAGTCGACACTTGCCATCCCTCAATGTTATCTACGTCGTGTAGTACGCTACGTGTCTACTAAATGTGCCAACGCGGGTGCCACATAGATTTGTTTTTTTTTTCGTTTAACTGCTTCGTAACACCTGCGTAAACTAAAAATATGTAACCCCTGCCATGTGTCGACCTAGAATGTAGAGTAGGTACCTACCTACTGCTAGTATTTGTTTTGCACTTCAAAATGTTGTCTCCGTTATTTTATTTTCTTGTAATAATGATAAGATTTTTTACTAACTTGAAATATTGTCTTTTATCGTTTAGTTCAGGTACAGACGCCAGCATATCAAGCTACTACAATCTGTCAAATTTATTTAATAGATTTTCAACTTTATCGCTAAAGCATTAGGTTCAAAGTTGATTGTGAAAATTTTACAGTTTCGGGTAGATTGATGTGCTGGCGTCTATACCTTAAGTGTGTTATTATACAATATTCAGCCAACGTTGCAGTCTATTAGGCTTGGGTCTGATCTGGTTAGAATGAGAGCCCCAGTTTACTAGGAAGTACACCATTACACCATTAAAAGTGGCAGCAGACCAACGCGAACGGTTACACACAGTGGCGAGCGATACAGCAAAGTGGGACACCCTGGTGACATTTTTTTTTCTTCGACTGGTTCATCACTCCTGGGCAAAGGCCTCCCTCCACTCTTTCCATTCCTCGCGAACCCGCGCGTCCCCCTTCCAGTTCTGACTGAACCTGTCTAGTTCGTCTGGCCTACAGTTTGTCGGCAGACATGTCCTGCTCAGTCCCATTTTAGTTGCAGCCTTTTGAGCTATATTTTGAAGCGCAGTATTGTGGTTCGAACACGATCCATTAATTTAACACCTAGTATACTGCGCTCCATTTCTCGTTGGCAAACCTTGAGTTTGGAATTCTGGATGTTAATCAAAGACTAAGTATGTGCACCACAGGTTGACGGTCACATCACAAAATTTTTAATTTATGTTAATCTATTATTTGTGAAATTTTTTAGAGCTCGCTTCGCTCGCTTTACATTTTAAGCTCTCTTAATAATTTTAGACTTTTCAGAACCTGTCCGAGGTCATCATCTGCCTAGCCTTTTCCCAACTATGTTGGGGTCGGCTTCCAGTCTAACCGAATGCAGCTGAATACATGTATTTTACATGGAGCGACTGCCTATCTGACCTCCACAACCCAGTTAGTACTAGGTAATACGATACCCCTTGGTAAGACTGGTTGTCAGACTTTTTGGGCCACTGACTACTTGTAACGACTGTCAAAGATCTACAAATGACAGCCGGGACCAACGGCTTAACGTGCTTTCCGAGGCACGGAGGAAACTCGGTATGTAATGGGTGGTCACCCATCCACAGACCAACCTAGGCAAGCACGGCCAGAGGCGGCGCTAGGCGTAGGCGACGTGGGCCACCGCCTACGGCCTCGCGTTACGAGGGCCGCCTCACACCTCAAAAACCCATTAGAAAAATTGGGATAACTATTTTTCAATTGTTTTTTAATTTATAACATTGCTTCTTGCGCCACCAGAGGGCCTCGCTAAATGTACCTTGTTCACAAATAATTGTGGTCTTGCCCCGCCACTGAGCACGGCTTAACCTAAAGATTGATCCTAGCGGCTGTTATTATTTAGCCACGAGCTCCTCCTTGTTAAAATTTTCGAACACGTTCGCTCGCTCTCGCAGCTTGCGTTGTCTTCATTCTTCGTCTTTTATGTTAGGTCTCGACCAAGTAATTCCTATTACTGAATGGAAACCTCCATTCAGCGGGACCGACTGTCGTAATACTTTAGAATTACTTCGAAGGAATCCCTCGAAGCAGAGTTAGCTAAAAAAATAAAAAATGAATCCATATTAAAGGACTTTAGCAACGCAAAAATCACGCAGCTTACAAAACTAAAACTTACAAAAAGAAAATACATTTTAATATTCTCCGCGCACTTATATAAATATGGTAGATCTGTTCTAATCCTGAGAATAGGATGGTACCTAAAGAAAAGAGCCTCACTAGTGCGTCTTCGCCCACGTTTAGATTAGTCCACGCAACAACACTGGACTAAGTGCAAGTAAACTGTAAAATAACCTTAAGCAACATGTTTGGGAATCGCAATTCTCAGTGCAGTGCAGGTTATTACGAAACTAAAAAGTAGGACGCAGTGACCTGCAGCGACTACCACAGTAGGGCAATGGCCGTGAATGCCCGTGACTCCGTGACAACAATAGAACAATTTTATAAAATAGGTGATTTTATGTTTTAGTAGGATCTGTTTTTTTCTTATTTCAAGCTAAAATGGGAATTTCTGCTATGGAATTTTAACCTAATAATTAAAATAAATGAATACCGCCGCGTAATTTTTAGTTTATGTGATCTAACAAAACGTTTTTTTACAGAACCTGTGGTAACAATTTTTCGTTCCACGCAGTTATTCACAATGTCAAAATATAGGTCAAATGTTTTGTCTATCTGTCAATATTTTAAAATCGATGATTGATTCAAGTTCAATGGGAGTCGAGATTTAAAATAAAATTTAAAAATGTCGACGCTTTTCAGAAACCTCTATAGAGGGACGAGTTATTTGGTGAACAATTATTATAATTTTTGCCCTCGCGTTACATTCAGGATAAGAACTACTATACGGTGCAATACGACTGTGGCTAATGCTTTTAGGTCACAGAGAGTTAGACCTAAAAAGGAACCTGGAGAGATTTTCAAATGGATATTATTGGTTTGTACATTATAGTATACTTACGAAGTGCTACACTCTTATTAATTTTAAAATAATAACCTTCAATTTGTACTTACCATATTTAATTGTGTAAGCTTGTAAGTCTGACTTTCTAAAGATATAATGATCTGTCACTTCGAGTTTTAGATCTAGTTTGAACTGAAAAAAATATAGGCCTGATTGCTCTATATAAAATTAATTTTGTTACCAACACTCGGTAAGAAGATACAGTTTTATTGTAATTGTATATTTTAGATGATCCCAGTCAGCTCTTTCGGATTGGGCTGTTGGCAGGCGTACCGCCTGCAGTGGAAGTTGGGACTCATTGACATGATGCAATCTAAAACAAATGCTACACCAGTTGAAATGCCAAGCGAGTAAGTATTTCATGAAATATTGTTATGTCATATTGTGTATTTATCAGAAGCACTTTAATGGTAAAATAACATCGACATAGAAAACATTAACCACTGAAATTGGCATGCCCTAGAATGATTGATTCAAAGCAAGCATGGTAGATTATGGCTTACACCGTCACAGAGCTGTGTCCCAGTGGGAATGATGTAGGCTGATTGTACCACATAATAAACATTTATATCTGTAAAACCTGTCTCACAGCCAACAGTTACTAAGTCCATTTACAAACCAATACTAAATTGGTGAGCAACAACCATGTATCTGATTTTCTGCTCAGCAAAGTTTATGGCATGTTAACACTTGAACAGTCTGCGATCAACCATAAATAAGTATCCATTACACATACATGCAAATCATGGGACCATCAATATTTTGTTGCTTTTGCCTTGGCTTTAAAATAATAGTTATCTAATTTGTTTCATTCGCTCTCTCATAGTTACCACAAATGTTGTCAGCACATAGGACATCGATTTTTCACCCTTCTTTCGAGTTCATCCCAAGCAAGCTCAATTGAAGAAACGTCAGGTGATCGAGATGACCATTGCATGATTTTTAAATATTTTAATGTTTTTTTATTTTTCAAAAAGATCTGGCACAGTTTAGACAAGTGATTCCAGGAGATTCATTCCACTGGGTGCGTAGGAATCCTGAAGAATTTTCAAATAATCTTGATCAGTTTTTCAGTTATCCTCCCAAGATTTCCAGGTTTACTGTTGCCAAAACACCCCCAAACCATGCCATTACCATCGCCATATTTGGTAGTATGCACTGTACATGCTTCGGAAGCCCTTTCTTCTTTTGACCGGCGTACAAACACACGTCTATGGGATCCGAAAATCTCAAACTTAACTTCTCTATGTGGTGCCGTTAAGCGTCGATTCCGTTTAGAAAGAACTCTGATGAAGTTATTCTCTAGATTTGTTGAGTATTGAAGAAAGGCCTGCAAAACCTCTTTTGGTGGTGTCAAATTTTTCCTAGTTTCTTGTTTTCTAGCAAGGGTGTAGTGGGACACTTTAACGTGAGAGTCCGGTCTTTCTGCGTTTTTACGTTCACTGTAACCTTCCTCACAAAGAGTACAAATAGCAGTTCGCTGTTCAAGCGTGATTTGCTTGCGTTTTGCCATTTTCAGAATTAAAAATATGCTTAAAGCAGTAGTCCGAATCTTTCGAATACAGATAGTGTTAATATCACAACCTTCTTGTGCCAATGCTCAAATGCGACTAAATAGGATCCAAAACATTATAAACCACCATATATTTTCAATAAAACCACGTCATGTATAAAAGCAAGTATTTGAAGGTGAACCTGAAAAAAGTGTATCTGAGATTTCAATAGGACAATGCCTAGTTTTGATTGAATCATGTGTATATTTTTTAAATTTACATCCATGTGAAAAAAGTAGTATTTTCTTTCTTTGTAAGTCAGCATGTCTAAATGAACACTTGTTTTTCTGTAATGCTCCAATGCACATTCTGCTATTTGGGAATACCACGCCTCCATTAAAAAAAATTGCATATAGATTATCTTTGTTCTGTATGGTAATGCTCTTTACTCTTGTTTTATAGATTTACCGAACTGGAAAAGATGGAATACTCGCCAGTAAAAGTCAAAGGACAGTTTCTTCATGACAAAGAAATTCTCATTGGACCGAGAGCATTGATTGACATAGAAACTCCAATTCCTAGGTCAGGCTCTCTGGTATCTGACCCTAAAAGAAACCAAGGGTGGCTTGTGATAACTCCATTCATGCTAGCTGAAACAGGGTAAGATATTTTCTTTCATACATATACTTGTACTCACTGCTAATTTTATAGATTGTATGTATTTTGGATGATAGGTACCTACCCAGTATTTGAGTATTCGGACCAGACAAATATCTCTGATCAAAGTAGAGAAGCGCAAGGAAGAACTTATGTCACATGTTGAAGGCTTACTTGAGCAAGCTTTAGACTGAGATTTCCTGCACAGGGTTTAGGGAATCTCAGTCTCAGTAACTCCATCTGAACACAATCGGGTTCACTGCTATTCAGTGTCTATTTAATATGACTGCTATGTCACAGAGAATTCGTCTCTCCTTGGCCGAAAGCATCTACATATTGGACGTTACATCTGTGAGGTCCAGTTTAGATTGTCATTTGGACGCAAACCCAGACTGTTATCACTGTGTTGGCTATCAGTAAGTTTTATTAAAAATATCTTCTCGTTTCAGAGAAATTATTTTGATTAACCGCGGCTGGATCCACCAAAATATGCGGCCAAAAGAGAAACGGGAGTCTTCTATGGTGAAAGGGGAGGTCGAGTTAGTTGGCGTTGTGAGGCTAACAGAAAAACGAGCACCGTTCATGCCCAAGAACAATCCAGAAAAGGGGTCTTGGTTCTCTCGGCAAGTTTTAAAATTAAATGCATGAGTTAGTTCATATAAATCCGGATCGAGGTGATACGTCAGAGAAATAAAGTTGTCGACATACATAGCTCATAGAACAATCAACCTAAACTCAAAGGCAACAAAGCCATGGAACAGATAGAGCAGACGTATTCTCGACTGAAAACCGTGAATCGATAAACGTAAAGTGCGTCGCTCTCAGACTAGGTAGCAAAGGTCTTCGCAGAGTGGTTGGTAGCAGGCAGATGTTGTTGCTGAGAATAGAGTTGAGCGGCCTGCGACTGATGAGGTCTATATCTTAGTAGTGGACTGCTATAAGCTTGCCGAATTGAGTTAGAACAAATATTTGTAATAGGTCATTGGGGTAAAAGTTTCGGTTCAGCCAACCCTCGTAAGGATGGGCAAGAGCACGTTAAATAATCACCCACAATGCGAAACGTATCCAAAAGGACACGCTATATTTTTTATTCTCTAGTGCTTATACAATGTCGTTAAGGCTAGAAAGCCGATCTGGTATGTTGTTGTATTCGGAGTCAAAATATTTTACCCGCTCATTTGTTTCTATTACTGTGACCATAATCAGAAACTTAAAATACACCTTAGTAGGAATCACTCGTATCACGGACATCATTAGTCGGAAGATATCAGAAATTGTCGGCCGTTCTTGTAATCGTTATGTTCTTTTGTTTTGTATGAAATCTGCACTTACATGTACATAATTATTCTTTCGTTTTTTCAGAGATCTAGACCAGATGAGTGCCTATCTGGGCTCCGCTCCTGTCTGGCTTGATGCTCGAGGCATACCAGACCCGCCTGAAGGATGGCCTATCCCTAACCAGACAAGAGTCACTTTGAGGAACGAACATCTTTCCTATATTGTCACTTGGTGGTCACTTTCAATAATAACAGCAATCATGTGGCGTCGTTTTTTTGTTAAGAAGTTACCATTACTGTAAATAGGCTGTATTATAATGTGTGTTATGTTGTGTTACGGTTGATTGCATTTTTAAATGGAAACTGTGCGCATTTAAATCAAGTAGATAGATAAATCAAAAAAAAATGTCTTAAGACTCATTTGTTGTCCAAAGTTAATCATGATCAATCTGTGTGTAATAGAACTAGTGTGTAATATGTTGCATAATTGAATTTTCCCAACAAGCCAAGTGTACTATGTAACTAAGTTTTGCGCTTGCCGAGACCACGGCGGCGTATACCCTTGCAGTACCGAGTAATCGTTGAGACGCATTTCTTTTATTACTATTACTAAAAATGTACCAAAAACAACGCATATGGTGTGGAGTAGGGTGCGTTAGCTTCCATTTAATTAGGGTTTCGCACACTGGCAGAATAAGAATTGTAATAAAAAATCAACTTTTTTTGCATTTTATTCTCGTTCATTTAGGCGATTTGAATACCAGACAAGGCGGCCCTGTGCGGTCTCAATAAGTCAAAAAGTTGATCAAAACACGCGACACCACTTGGAGTAGTTGGAGCAGTGAGGAAGCTACTTCCAGCCAGCTAAGCTTATCCTGGCGCGCCGGGAGTTTGGCACACCGCTTGAAGGTAGCTTTCTAATATACTTTGTGTTAGAATGCGCTTCGTGTCTTGTTATCAACACTTGTAATCAGATGCCATTGTTAATTTTACCGATTATTGAAGTGTGTGATCTAAAATGTCTGTCTTCTGCGTAAACATACGTTTCTATAGAATCAAAACCGGGGAAACTTTCGTGCAAAGCAGTTTCTAACTGAAGTATAATTGCAGTTTCAACTAGTCTCAAGCAGCACAAACAGTAAAGAAGTGTTTCCTCATGTCAAACAATTAAGTAATTAATTCAAACCTCAACTTTTATCAGTATCAAAAATAATACGCATCCGTTCAGCTTTCCCCGTCTATTCAGATGCGGACGCATCTCCATAAAAAATCATTGTTTTCTATGGACAAAAGCTGAACAGAGCTGATTAAGTGGTTAGTCCCTAAACCTACTCTACTGCTTGTGCTGATGGCGGCTTCTATCGACCTTATTTAAATACTGTCCCATTGCTACAATTTCGCGCCGCTTTGTTACATTGACTTAGCCAATGAAGCGAACATCATGATGCTACCTACACCAAAAAAATATTCGCTCCAATGGGGTAGTCCAATGACTTTTGCGCCAATGTACCGGCCCACATTATGTGTAAATCTATCAATTATTTTTTTTTACTATTGAAGTCTGTCTTTAATATGTAGTGTATAGTATATAGATACATTTAAATAAATATATATCTGTGTAGTGATATTTGTTTGTTATTTGTTGGGGTAATCAATTAAACACAGGTTTTGATTGAGATCTAATTGGACACATGAGTTTAATTAATAAAGATAGATGGTTAAAATACATAACTCATTATTCACAAATAATTACAATTATTCAATAGTAAAATTGTCAAGGAATTTAAAGATCTTAAAAATAATCCGTGTCTTTATATTTAAATAAAAAATGATTTTGAAACAGATAATTTTTAAAAGTTATAACGCCATTCAACGTCATTAACCAAATTAATATTATAGATAGTAGCTATGGTAAGATACGTCAACACTACAGTGTTACACACTACTAACATTTAAGAAATACCCAACAGAGGGTGATTTGGGATGATATTATGATGAACACTTAAGATGTATTCAACAGAATATTACATGGTTTCCAAGACAGTCTACATGATTCTTATTGAAATTAAAATCTTACAACTTATATACAACACAGGAAACAAAACCTAAAATGAAAATATTACTTAATATTATTTTCTAATAAAATTATATATTACAAATCTTAACATAACATTTCAAATAAACTATTCATAATTCATTAATTTCGCTAAATTAATATATCTAATTTCTAAAAATTAACCATCATATAATCGAAATTATGTAAATACTAAATTCAAAACGAATTATAACTTACAATTACATAAAACTATTTTTTAACTACATGCACACACACAAATAAACATAAAGGTGTCCTTGCACACTACACATTCAGTAAAACAAAACAGCAAATTGTTTACTCGCTGCTTTTTATAGCCAAATGCCCTAGTCAATATTAAGACAGCACGTTTAAGAGCATTTATACAGAAAGTGGGCAACGTCGCAAATAGCCGTCAAATATTTCGCTGTTTTGATTAATTTAACATGTATGGAAATAAGAAATATGGCTAACTAGTGAACTAAAATAATGATTATCTAATGCAATAATTAATATCGTAACACCGAATATTTAGTTTTAGATGTAAAAAAAGTATTTGAAAATTTTCCAAATGCCTTTTTTTACAACTAAAACGGTTACAACATCAAATTCAGTGTTTTAATTGCAATTCATTATTAATATTCTAGTTCACTAGCTAGCCATATTTCGTATATACATACAGTAATATTGCCAAATTAATTAAAACAGGTAAATATTTGACAGCTATTTGCGACGTTGCCAACTTTTTGGATGTACGCTCCTAAGGGACACCTCTACATTCATAGGCAAGGACAATTCCAAAATATAATTATATAATTTCATAAATATTTTGTCCTTGTGATAGCTTTAGAAAAATAAATTTTAGATTTTCGGCCTTCTCCCGATAACAGGTTATTTATATGCGTAAAGGTTGTTATCGTTGTAAGAGTCAAGTAATTAATAACAAGTTACCGGAATTGGTGCGCGGGAGAATAGAAGGCTCAACAAATGTTGATAATTTAGAGATTTAAAATCCAATTTTGTAGCTCCGCTTGATTCTTATTACCAATTGATGTTATAATTTCATTAGATGATTAATAAAAACTTAACTACTTACTAATATTTATGCCAACACGATAAACGTGAAGGCCTGACATATGAACACAGGCAATATGAACTTAAATTCAAGCGGGCAAGTCAAAATTTGAAACATGAATTTGTGGCACATGCACCGGATCAATTTTGGGGGTCGTTTTGTAGTCACAAATGCCACACTCCTTTAGTTTCCATTCCCATCCCATGATCTGGACAGCATGCAGAGTTTGTGCCTCCGTGTGTTGACGCCGAAGCATACCTTCCTGTAATTTAAATTCATTTAATATCACATAACATACGTTTTTATGCAAAAGTGGGCAAAATCCGGCTTGTTCTGGAGGCTGAAAATCGTCAAAACCTGCGAGCGAAACGATTGAAGTCGTGGGTATAGGCAGCCGGATCCCTTCCGGAGATTTTTCGCTCCCCTTGCTACGTAACCGCTACCATAGTCGAGGTGGACTACCAGAAAGCCCCTGACTCGATCGAGACTTGGGCTGTACTCCAACGCGGCGCCAAATAGACTATCCGTACATCGAGGTGTTGAAGTGTTTGTACAAAAACGCCACCATGTCAGCCCGACTTCAGGACCAGACCTCGGAACCTATCCTCTTGCAGCGAAGTGATAGGGAGACGTCATATCTCCGGAACTGTTCACCGCTGCACTGGAGGAGGTCAGAACCAGTCATGTTGAATGCCTCGAAGTTGTAGACGATTATGTCTACCTGGGACAAACGGTCCAGTTAGGTAGGCCTAACTTCGAAAAAGAGTTCAATCGTCGAATCCAACTCTGTGGGCAGCGTTCGGGGAAGTTGCAAGTTTGCAAGTTGCTCGTCCAAGTTACCGCAGTGTCTCAAGAAGAAAGTCTATGACCATTGACCAGTGTGTGTTGCCAGTGATTACATACGTGAACCAAACGTGGGCGCTCAAAATGGGCCTCATCAGAAGGCTTGTTTATAGTCACCCAAAGGGTAATGGAGAGGGCTATGCTCGGAGTTTCTTGGGTACTTAATAAAATTGAACTGGACCATTCACTGTTTGACTCTTCGATAATATCGATCATTTTCTAGAATATTATCAACTTGCTTAGCTATTCCTGGTTTTAGTGCCTGTGGTAACCTATACAGCTTGACGTAGACTGGAGTCGAGTTTTGTTTTACAACCATAGATTGCTCATTAATATTTGTTGTTGTTAACTTATCTCCCTCTAAATGAAAAACGTCAGAATACTTTGCACATATTGCTTCAATTCATTTTCTCTTCTCCATCTAAATAATTAAGATTTAATTCAGACAGCAAAGTTTTAACCCTCGTAACGTTGATATTGGTCTTATTAAATTGACATATATTTGTGTCCAAAATTTTTCAAATCTCGTGTCAAAGATGTCAAACTTACTTCCTTGTCACATACATTTAGTATCTTGACCGCAATCCTATTATTACTAATTTTTACTATTACGTTTGTTATAATAAACACATCCTTCGCTAACTCACTACTACACACTACAACTTCTCCATTTACATTCTCATTGATGAATTGATTCCGAGCATGCCAGAATAAATATAGAATTTTTCATCCTATCTTGTTCATCAACCAAATGTAGATAATGTTGTTTATTATTGTTAAAGAGTGTTAAATTATTTGAATCTATATCAATATTTACTCAAAATTTTTCTAAAATTCTAAGCCTATGATTCCATCAGCTCTTAGTGGTACCAAACCAAAAACAAGAAAGTTATGTTGAAACGTGTTGGGATGATAATATAAAATGTGTAAGATCGAAAAAACTTGTTTGATGTACATGCATTATCATAGTTTTCGCATTGACCGTTGTCACCTACTTGCTCTACTTAAAACGTATTTTGGCCAAATCAGAAATAATGTCCTTATTTCTGATTTGGCCAAAATACGTTTTAAGTTCTGCAAGAGAACCAAGGTTACCGCGTAGTCCGAAGAATTGCCAAACTTAAGTGGCAGTGGGCAGAGCACATTCCTCGCAGAACGGATGGCCGATGGGGCCGAAAAGTTCTGGAGTGGCGACCACAAACCGGAAGACGTTGCATTGGAAGGCCTCCCACTAGGTAGACTGATGACCTGGTAATGGTTGCGGGGATCCGCTGGGTGCGAGTCGCACGGGACCGGTCGACGTGGCGACATTTGTGGGAGGCCTAAGTCCAGCAGTGGACGTCTTTCGGCTGAAATGATGATGTTGATGTGTGAAAAATGAGAAGAATTCATGAATACCTTGATCTTTTCCCATTTATCATCGACTTCTTGAAGCCATGAGTTAATCTGTCTGCCGTTGCAGCGGGAGCGCTGCGCGTTGCGCTTCTCCTCCTGCTCCGGAGCCAATACATTGTAGACTTCCTTGTCTCGAAGTATCGTGCACACGGAGAACGGGAGTGACTATAGTAAAAAGAACATTAGATGAAACAAGGAATATTATTTTGTATGGATAAAGCACATCACATTAAAAGATAAAGAAATGGCTTCTGAACACTACTGTAATTGGGTAGCTGCACCATTAACCAATAATTCCAAGACAACTTTTCTAAAAAACCTTTTTTTTTTAAGCCAAAAATCCCGAATCATTTTCAATTTACTGTTCTGTACAAGTTACATTTTTATTTACCTTGAAATCAATGAGTCATTGAGTTGGTAAATTAGTTTCGTCAAAGGTTGCTATTGGCATACAAAATTTATGGCAACCGTGTTTTGGCAGCTCAAAAAAAGTATGTCAATTGATTTGTGGTGCAATTTCCGTACTATACCTGTACTGAATAGGTTGGTATCACCGAGGCAGTTCTCGACTTGCGTGTGCGCCGCGATTTTTTCGAAGACAACCACTCAGTAGGCTAGACATAAGACAGATTTGGAACAAAATATGGTCCCAGACTTTATGACCATGGTTAGGTTAGATAGCAACGCCTATTTAGCTATGCAACGATATTACAAAGTAATAGGCGACGTATTTCTATCGATGTTATAGTGAGTCATCGGTTTCATGTAGATTCAACTTTACCTGGTTTGCCACAGCGCGTTCGGCGCGCCCGTGAACTCGCAATATTTCTTGTTCAACAGCCAACACAAGCTTCTCTTTTTCTACTAGATGTTGTATGCGTAACCTGGTTCTGCAGAAAAGGAAGAAAAT
This sequence comes from Noctua janthe, assembly GCA_910589295.1. NCBI lineage: Eukaryota > Metazoa > Arthropoda > Insecta > Lepidoptera > Noctuidae > Noctua > Noctua janthe. Next base: position 15,606,073 of record OU342552.1, read on the forward strand.
TTGATCAAAGCAAGTTTATGCAAATGCAATAAAATTCAGATATAAGAAATCAGTATAAGGAAATATGTTAATTTGACATACCTCTCCTTTTCTTGAGCAATAAACTCATTAATCATCTGGGATGGTAAATTAGGCGGTATTTCCACTTGAGGATCAGGGTTTACATTACCCTGGAGAGTGTATGTGCACCGATTCATCAAATATTTATTAAAATCTTTTGGAGGTTTTGGCTTTACCGGGAATAAGCTCCTCTGGCGACGATCAATCTGTAGAAGAATAGAACAACTCTATAGTTCGTAAGTTTTACAAATACAACGTGTCCCAAAATTCAACGATAAGCGGGCACCAGAGGATGGACCTGCTCATGACTACTTGAAGAAAAATAAGAAAAGTTAAAAATATCATAAGGGGTGTCAATTTTCGAAGGATTTCAATTTTTTTTTTGTAATTTCAAATACAATTGAGATATATTTTTTTTCTTATTTTTCCTCAAGTAGTCATGAGCAAGTCCATCCTCTGGAGCCCGCTTACCGTTGAATTTTGGGACACGTTGTATACATACATAAAGTCACGCCTTTCTCCCATGGGGGTAGGCAGAAACCACAGAACGCCACCTGCTACTATCCTTACATACTCCTTTTCTTATCAGAATAAAGATTTATTCCTAAATATCATTAGAACTAACCTGCTTCCGTATATGAATGTACATTTGATACGGATTGGAGTGAGTGATGTTATGGCTGGCGCTGGATTCATGCGACTGCTCATTTTTGGATTGATCACGAGAGTGTCCATCTTTTGACGCTTTAATTTTCCTCTTTCGTGGATGCAGCTCCACATGGCCTGAATTAGCTGTTAATGATAGTTAAATGTTAGTATACTATCTGGGAAAAAGGTATTTTTAAACCAGAATCAAAAGGTTTTAAAACTGACGTGAGTTAAATTTCTGGCGCTACTAGACATCTAGCGCACGCCATTCCGAAAGTTAGAACATAACTTGAGTGGGTTGTTAGTAGTGTTTATAGTTACAACTTACATTCTGCCCTTGAAGAACTTGATGATGAGACAGTGTGGTCGTGATCCTGGCCCTAAAATAAAGAGCATTTCAGTATTAATAATGCATACTCCTAAGATCTTTGCATAAAACTTAAAGGAATGTAACATTTTCAAAAGGATCGTGTGAGTTATATTAACTACTATTGTTAAAAAGTTGAACTACTCATGTACTTACAGAGCCCGAAGGTGTAGGACTTTTATTGGAATTCAAGTTAGCTTGAGCTTGTCCCGCCCCGGAGCGGCTGTCATTCCCTGTCTGAGGGGACGTCCTCTCCTTATCTTTATCCCCGTCATTCGTCCTATGAGAACGGAGGACTCTCTGTCCAGCCTTCGGACGAAAAGTAGGTTTATGAGCATATGTTAGTTCTGGTATTTAGAATAATCATTAAATTATAGTTAAAATAAAAAGGAGGCTTTGCATTCTGTAACACTAACACACGAATGTTTTAAAAATTAGAAATGTCTAAGAAGATGTAGGTTTTAATTACCTTTCCGCCTTCGCCTCTCTTGTCGTCAGAGGTGCCGTCGGAGCTGTCTGAAGTTTGCCCAGTGTCAGTACTCGTGCACGGAATGACGTACGGCAGCGTTGATGCGTTACCGCGTCCCTTTCCGCTCCCTCTTTGACCTGTTCCACCTAGTCAAATTAGTTAAAGGCAAGAAAAAGGGAATAATATCGTAGAACGCGAAGGTACAACTTTTAATGGTTTCACAATTAGCAATATTATTAAGAAAATGGATGTGTATTTTTTCAGTATTCATCATCATCATCATCATCATTTCAGCCGAAAGACGTCCACTGTTGGACATAGGCCTCCCCCAAGTGTCGCCACATTGACCACACATTTAAAATGTTTGATGTATGAGTTAAGATTGGCGGAATCAAAAAATAGGATTGAGTCTTACCCTCGCCTTCTTGTTCGTTCCTATTGCCGGAGCCCCCCGCGCCACCTGGTATCACAATCTTGAGCGGCGGGACCTTGGGTGCCGCCTCGTGGGTTTTCGTGTCCTCGTCGCCATCATTACTGTCTTTGTTTTGGTTCGGCTTCGGACTAGCAACTGGGCTTTTTCTGTCCTGTTTGCCTATTTGCAATGACCCCCCCTTTCCTCCGCCTGACTTGCCCTAAAAACAATAATATTTTTGTTGGAAACAGCATACAACTACGTAGGAATAAACATTTAGTAATCTGAATGTTTTCATAAATGCCTGGGCATGAATTTAATGTAATGGTAGATTTGTTCATGAGCAATTAAGTGAACAAATCAACCATTTTTTCGTCTAAGACATGGGGGATGCCTGGTATACATTCGGTATACACAGAAGGAGCAAAGTAACCCCATAATAATAAATAACATGATTATTATTTAATACTATAACTGGCCTCAATACCTGATGTGAGCCTTGTGCATTGGCCTTAGAGCCTCCACCGCCTCCTTTCCCCTGCGCTTGCATATTCCCCTTCCCGGAGGAACCAGCTCCTCCCTTGCTTACATTCTGTCCGCCGCTGTTCTTGCCCAGCGGTATAGCGCCTGTCTTACTTGCAGGCCCCGGTGGTTTACTGCCAGTAAGGATACTGTAAATACGCAAAATAAGATATGTAGGACAATTTTTAGATAAGAAAAATTACTATTTCATTTCAGCCTAATACAGGTCAGGACAGGTCGACTATCATCGAAGGTCGTCGACGTAGTAAGGAATGTATAGAGTGAGAAGTGTACTGTTTCTAGTAGGGAAATACTGATGAGAATAAGCTTATGATCATGTCTTACCGTCCTGGTCCCCCACGCGCCACCGGAGCCGGTTTGCCCATTGGCTCCTTCTCCTCATTGTCTTTGCGTTTCTTCCGTTTGGAAACGTCATCTTCGACCGTTTCATTGTCTGCGTCGTCATGCGGCCGTTTAATGCAGTCGTCTTGAGTCGATGAAACCACCCCGCTACTTAGTTGATTACCATCTGAAAGCAATATAAATCGTGTACTGAAAATTTGCTCAGTCATAATGTGTCATGGACACGCGTTATCTTTGGAAATTGTCATGAGTGGTTTTAACAAGCTTATTTGTTAAAATGGTTCCTGAGATTAGAACCTAAGCAGGGACAATACTAGGACAGACAGACCGACGTGTGTTACTAAAATCCCTAACATGTATACTTTACGGGTAATACAATATTTTTTTTAATATATTGAAGTGACCTCATTTTAACAATACTCACGATATTTTTGTTTCACCTGTATTTCGCAAAACCAAAACAAATAAAAGTATGTATGGTCTGGCCGTTTGCTACATAACGTAAACAGCCATGCTCATTTAATACGCGAAAAAACAAACATACATTCATACAGACTGATACAGATGGACAGAACATGGTTCTAATCTTTTAATTTGAGCAATTTGCGATTTATATGCCGGAGAGAAAATAAAACATTTATATTAATAATAAAAAAATCTGTTAGTATTCTGCAGTTTTGACATTGTGAGCATGTAAGTCAGTAACACGACGTAGGCGTCTGGCGGCGTTTTGTGGCGCCGGTTTTCGATGCTTTCAAAATACGAAAGTTTGCTTTTTATGCCTCTAACCGTCACGGGTCTCGGCTGCGCCCCCTTTTTCCTGTGCGGTGACGTCCTTGCCATCGAAATGTTCCCCCTGGGCTAGGGTCTCCATGTTGTTCCGCTTACTGCAATCGCTGTTACCACTGGCATTGCAAACTTTTTTGGTGCTGTCATCCCTTGCCCGACTGACGTGTGTTGCTCTCGCGTTATTATCTGTTTACATAAACCAAGATGTTCCACATAAATAGGAACTTTTTCCTTTGTAAGTATTTACACTAGTTTCTTTAAAACGCTGAAATGAAAGTTTATCTAAATTGTTAGGCACAAACTTTTGCATAGATATAAATGTATGTGTATTTGTGTTGAATGTATTTGAATGAGCCAAAACAAATTGTGATATGCTTCTCATTAGTACAGTAAATCAGGGAGCTTAATGCAAAAGAATTTTGTTTATTTATTTGACAAATTTATAATTTTTCATGAGTATCAATGGAAAATGAGTCAGCTGATTAGGATCTTGCAAAAAAAAAACAACAAAATATGTTAATTATTCTTATGTGTTAAAAATAGGGCATCATTAATAAAACGTTGAATTTAATTGAAATCTCAGCACAACCAAAAATAATCACAAAAAAGTTACTTTTCACATACCACTGATATTAACTGCGTAGTGTATCTTCGTGTCTATGAGTATGACTATTTTGTAAAGAGGCAAAATGGTAAAAGTTAATAAACTATATTTCAGCTATATCTACTTAATCATAATCTAGAGTATACCAAATTACTATCTGAATAACATATTATATTTACTTGCCTTGTTTTTCACATAATTGACTGTCATTCAACTGCCATTACAAATATATAACAGCAATTTTGTATCACATATTTTGTCTCAGTAATATAATAAATAAATAGATAACAAATGAGTTTCTACTTAATTTTATAGTATTTAAATTATTAACAATTACAAACATAGCAGTTTTAATGTTTTGAAGGTTAAGTTTAAATAAAGGTTATTCCATTATCAGTAAAACAAATTTATGATATATGACAAAGTACCTATGTTGAATTTTGTTTTACAGTGTAACAATCACTAATTTAATATATTGTTTACAGTTATGAAAACTATCCCTAGGGCTTCATAAATTATTATTTACAGAAACCAATGAATAGCTGTACTTATTTGACATTGAAGTGTTTATCCTTTTAACCTAGTCCCATAAAATATACCTAAATATTTTACTGAGGGACTAAATGTAGGCAAAATACTAAATCAGCATGTAGCATTGATAATGATGTAGACGTTTTAATTATTTTTCCTCATTGTGAATTTATTAACTATATTTGCTTCAATGTAAATGATTTTTCTAAAGTTTATTGTCAGAATTGTAGAGGAATATTAGAATATTCATAGAATAAAACTAGGAGCTCTCTACCCCATACGGTTGGTAAGACAATGGAACACTACTAAGACAGCATGTTAAAAAAAGAAATTACTGGAATAGTTAATATTTAATGATACATTGAATTACGAATATCCCCCGAATCCCACGGAAACGTACTTACTTACCTGCAAATACAAGGTATTACTAATTTTTATTTAATGACACTTCGAAACGTAATTACCTCAGCAACTCTTCAGTTTATTTACAAAGGTTTTAAATAAAGTGTACTACGACTGGTTATCACTGTAAGTTTGACAATCCATTAATTGAGTGTTTCTAAAATAATCATATGTCAGATCATCAATATAAGTTTACGCAGGGGTCACAGCACGATCGCGACTGATGTGCGGCGTGCATCATGATTTTAGTAAACTCTCTTTGACGAATAATGAGTAAACGTGAACTCCCCTTTGTTGTGCGAGAGCGTCCTCCTTTGCATTTCACGTAGTCCGACAGTTTGAAGAGTTTATACTCGTCCGTAAACTGAAATTTTTCCACAATAAAAACTTATGCTAAATCGGTCCGCAAGACCGCCACGAAGTTGGCGTTAAGGATCGGCCATCATTCGACAGCCCAAGAACACACCCCAAATCGCTCCTTTCCACGAACTAATTTTAACTAAATATAAGAACAGCCTACAGATTAAATTATAAGTTACTTAGATAATTAGCTCATATTATAAAACAAAATAATCGTTGTGTACGTAATTTTAAAATACTGTCAATTTTTATTTTAGAAATTAAATTAGTAAATTACCATCATTCTATAAAAAATGCAAAGAAAAGAAACAATGCCGTCATCGATTCAGATTCTTCAAGCGGACCGAAAACGGACGAACTTCACACGATTACGTTAGTCGCTCGCTCAACGTCGGCGTCGTTCCTTTACGCGTTAATCGCGTTTACGTCGTTGTAACATAATAATATCAATTTATTAACTAGTTCAAAATTTAAAAAAATATGTGTATACGCAGAATATCTACACCAGGAAATTAATATTATTTTTTTTATCCTGGCGATTAAAAACTAAACCAGTGCAGCGACGGCGATACAATTAAGGTAGAAGCGCCAGGATAGCCCGCGAAATTCAAATTTTCTTCCGTTTTTTGGAATTTGCAGGTCAGTGTCGGGTTTTATGTTGTTGAAAAATGAGTCGCGCAAGTAACAGGGATGTAGTTACAGACCTGCACACTGACTTGCAAATTGCAAAAAAACGTAAGAAAATTTGAATTTCGCGGGCTACCCTGGCGCTTCTACAATAATATGTATTTTTTTAATATTAACTAGTTGTGCCTGGCATGCGTTACAATGCTTTTCAAAGTATCGTTAAAATCGGTTGAGCAGTTTAGGGCGGCTATATGTTTATTCTACAGGCGCACATACAATGGTTTAAGAGGTACACAATTCTGCAAAATGTTACTCCAGCGGGAAATGCAATAACTCGAAAACCTGAAGACGCACAAACTACATTTTCGGTGCATTTTTTTTGCACAAATATTAACTCTCTGGCCAATGGCCATGCACAATATTTCTCTCTCCGATCAATCGTTTAGAATTTTCCTGCTAGAAAAACGTTACCCTAGCAGGAATCGTTTTTTTCCAATACGACAAAGCGCGCTAATTTTTTCAGTGGTTCACATTCACAGCAGATTATATACTTTTTATACCTAGGAACCACTTTCCTGCTAGGGTAACCAACACTCCGTTTTCATAAAATCAATACTATAGATGTCAGTGGAATCCGAAATAGCTGAACTATTTTCATGTTTAAGCTGTTAAGCTAATCCACTTATTGATTGATTCAGACCAATGTGGAGTAGGTCTAAATAGTTAGGTAAAATTCGAAAGGCACGTGGCATGTTTCTGAACTAGACAACTTTTTTTTAATAGAAAGGTCGGTGTAGCTCAGGTTTTATTTTAGTAATCACGCCTGACGGAGCACGTCTAAAACGGTCGGAGTGGATGAGTTGCAGCGCTTTGCACCCTATAAACATCTATAGAGCCGATCGGAAGTCGCGAAATGAGCAAGTTTGCGTTCAGCTGGAAGCCCGGTTTTCACCCATGTTGAGCGGAGATTCGTGTTAAATTTGACCAATCACAGGAAAACGAGAGACGCGATGTCGATTTCAAGCAACTTAAATGGAATGTGCTTGGTAGATTTCCGCACGTCTCCTATCCACGCCGCTCGCTTTAGTGAAAACCCGACCTAAACAACTTCGTCTGCTTTCAACCGGTTGCAACATAACGTCCGCGTCCGACTTCAAAATATCGATCAGAAACAAATGGCGGCTAGGGTCGCCACTACCTGCACCTTAATTTTGTACCACAGCCCCCAGTGTCAACACTTATTTTGATAACAAATCAACAATCAACATGAGCAAGAAATCTGTTGCTTTCTTTTGTATGGATAAATCGTCTGCTCGGCTCGACCTCAAAAACGCAATGAATAGCCAAACTCAACCCCGCATCTGTGCAGTTTCTTCAGGCTTCGCTCGGAAACGAACGTTGATGGACAATGATTAAAAAAAGTTGAAAAGTAAAACCCAACTACGACAATAGGGACAACTGAAAATGTATACTTAAACAAGGTATCGATGCATTTTTTTCGGTTTTCGTATAACCATACGTGTCTGTAATACATGACGTATAATTGGAGTGTAGAGCGTATAATGTGAGATGTATTCACATACAATGTCTATGTCACCCAGAATATAATGACAAATCGATTGTAACCTCATTCATCAAAAATGGACTCAGTAGTATAGGCTCTACAGTGGAACATAAAAATGTTACGTTAATTTGGCATAGAGATAGGTTATAGTCTAGAACAGCACATATGCTACTTTTTATCCCGGAAAACCAATCAAAATTTCCACGCGATCGAAATCGCGGGCAACAGCTAGTACATACATTTCTACAAACATAAGACTGCTGCAAATAGAGGAAGTTCCTGTCTCCGGAGCCCTAATCACCGGTAACTTGGATCCTGAACCCTGCTCCCGCGACCGGCGGACCATTATTTTTTATTATATTCTATTTTAATGTTTTTATATGGGTTTTTTAAGAAATATGTGACAATTAATATCCTAACTAAGAATAACGAATGTAAACACCGACCAATGTACTCTGTGGTGCGCGGCGAGGCGGCCGGCGGCGGCGTGGGTCAACCCTACTGAATTAGTCCGTTCGGACTCCGGACGGGCCTGCCACGTACTTGTAGCTTCATACCTAAACTGCGGAGTGCGCCTGGCCTGGTTATGTTTAACTCCCATGTCATAGAGGGTGAGCCTATTGCCATTAACTGGGCACAAATCCAGTCTCCGTGGCTGCTACTATGAAATTTCTGATGGAAAAACCCAATAACACTTTGCCCGACCTGAGAATCGATACCGGGACCTCATGTTCAGCAGCCGCGCTTGCGACCACTAGACCAACGAGGCAGTCAACAAAGACAAAGGAGCATCGAAATAATTATTTAAAAGACTAATATATGAAATACCTAGTTACGACTTACGAGTACATCAGTCTGTAAAGCACCCTTCAAACTTGGCTTGAACTTTGTGGATTGGAAAGACAATGGGTCTGCAAGTTGCTGGTGGATATTCCTAGAAATAAGGTTAAGTCTGTGCAAGTACCTAACTACCCGCCGTAGGCAAGACGAGAATAACCGGAGGAAATGTCGGATCGATTCACGGTGACCGGTGTTCGGTAGCATGCCCGAGAAATGTCAACCGTGCCGTCCTTAATAAAATTATATTGTTATGATAGCTCGATCTACAGGGTGATTGGTAGTTGGGTGCCACATACCACCATGTATCATGTAGTGCACTTTTTTCGATGCACGTCTTCCTTATTGGAGGTTTTCTTGTTACTACTACGTAGTGTTAGCTGGTTGACTTAATGTTAGTTCAGTTTCTCCAAACAATTCAGTTTGGACCCCAAGTTATCGGGGTCAAAAATGTTACAAATTAGGCCTAGTATCACCGATTTCAAGGAATACTCAATTACCAATCATACTGTAAATGTATATTGCACATACAAAACTGAAGAGGTGCCTAGAACGTAGGCGGGACATAAATAGTTTCTAAACAATCAATAACCCAGAATATAATAACAAATCGATTGTAACCTCATTCATCAAAATGGACTCGGTAGTATAGGCTCTACGGTGGAACATAAAAATATTAATGTGTGGTCATGGAAAGCCTGGAGTAACCGCCCGTGACATTCTATGCTCTGCCATACATCCATGGGACGACATGGTGAAATTCACGGGAGAAGTATAGGACCGGAAATTGTTGCCGATTCTCGGGGGTGGTGGCGATATCTAGTGGATGATATGATACGGCATGATGGTGTCCACTAGTTGACGCCAGTTTTCGTTATCCCAGGAGAGCCGGGTAGGAAAAGAATAACTTATATATAATCCATACAAATATTACAAGAGCAAAAGTAACTGTCAGTCGGTTTAATGGCTGAACGAATTTCGCAGGTAACCCACGTCCTTGAAAGTATGCTACAGAAAAATTATACTTTTTATCGCGGTAACACGTTCCCGTGAAATAATTTCCGACCTCCATGCGATCAAAAACTAGTCAACTCAATAAATCTCGAGGTAACGCTCAAAATAACACTTAAAAAATAACCTCAACTCATTTTTTTTTAAACTTTGGTACGGTTTTTCCTAAAATGCATCTTAAAGTACGTAGACATACAGCATACTTGTCTGTCTGTCTGTTTTGATGGATGAAATGCATTGCTGTATTGTATATTGTAGTGTATTCATTGAATAAACGCAAGCGGAAGATGTCGGGCACTGGCGATGTCCTTTAAGAATGAGAAAGGTTAATTTAATAAAAAGTAAGATGTCAAGCGCGTCTGCAGTACAATGACGCGTATGCTTCATCGAACATTTGATGAGCACAAATCATTATATTTTCCTCTCTTTCAATTTCAAATAATAGTAGCAACGGTGGGCTGATTTACGATTTTTAAGTTGTGGGTTCGAACCCGAGCATGTGCTGTACTTTATTTTATCTCTACTTCTTTAAAAACGGTGCAGGAATATGTGATAAAACCGGCATTTCCTAGAACCAAAAATTCGTCGACATTTTTGACATCCACGAACCCGCACTGAGTGCGTGGGGGAGGGGGGGAGGGGGGCGGAGGCCTGTGTCTCAGCATAAGGAACACTATTTAACAGGGTATTTTCTTTAAAAAAATATTCAACATGTAACATTCACGCTTCGTAATAAAGTAGGTAGGTACGCACGACGGCCAATCAAGCTATACAAAACCAGTTTGTATCTTTCATTGTATTGGTAATTTATACAAAGCGAGGCCAAGTTATACTGGAAATGTACAGCTTCATGTGCCGCTGTGTGTACTGTACCAACTAACAACTCCGTTTAGTGATTGTTACACTTAACTAAGGTGGGGACACACGTCGTAAATTGACTAGGCACTAAACGTCACTCAGTTTTATTTAAATATCCGTTGGACTTTTACTAAATTGTTCAAAGAACTTCAAAAGCATAAAAATAAGTATATTTTCATAAACTATAAAGCTTAGTACACTCAAAACAGGTTATTTTTATTCGCCAGGTAGCTTTACACCATCCAAAACTTGAAGGAGGTTCGGAATGATTTCCTAATTTACTTTGCCGTACAACGCGTTAACTCTTGACCACGGCCGTCGTCGCCAGCTTTTGCCAGGAGAGGGGGGGGATCTGTGGCAGCAGGCAGGAAAAGTTATTACTTTAAACTACTCTCTAAGGGGAGGCAGCCACCCTCCTAGCGCCGCCCATGCTTGTAACTATACCATTAGCAATACCTAACAAAATAAAAATGCTTCACTTAAGACCAGCGCTGCGACATTTTATTGTTTAGGTACTAACTATGCCCCGCGACCTTCATCCGCGTCAAATTCTTATAAAAACGGACACTAATCCTTCTAAAATAAAAGTAGCCTTATCTGCCAGTCAAAATCTGTCCAGCCGTTTCGGAGATTAGACTTTCATATGCATTCAGTAAAAACCAGTTATTTCGAAATTAGAAACAGACACTTCAATTTTATTTATTTGTATAAATAAATTTCAAAATTCATCCAAAACAGCCGGAATATCCGGGTCGTCGTCATGTGGAGCTGGTCTAGCAATTCCAGAAAATTCAGTAATCTATAAAATTGCAGTATCAGGTATTTTTGACGATAAGGCTCAGAATGATGTACTGAATACGTGGTAACCGTGTTCGCGTCGGTGTCCCGTCAAAAGACACCGACGCATAAACTATGACCACGTATTCAGTAATTCCCCCCCCATAGAAACCCGAATCCTCCCCATAATTTTTTCACAAAAATCCGCCGTTCCTTGCCTTTTGACAGTAAGTGTCGCTTATAGAGCCGTAAAAATGTATGTCTCATTTTTAAATTAAGAGGAAACAAAATCTGAAAACATAAGGGCTTGTATATCGTAAAAAGAACTTTCAACATAAAAGTTTGAATAAAATTTGATATTTAGTTTTTGAGACTAAGAGGAGCTCGTGGCTAAATAATAACAGCCGCTCGGGTCGATCTTTAGGTTAAGCCGTGCTTGCCTAGGTTGGTCTGTGGATGGGTGACCGCCCATTACATACCGAGTTTCCTCCGTGCCTCGGAAAGCACGTTAAGCCGTTGGTCCCGGCAGTCATTTGTAGATCTTTGACAGTCATTAGGCTGTCAGTGGCCCAAAAAGCCTGACAACCAGTCTTACCAAAGGGTATCGTATTACCCAGTTCTAACTGGGCTGTGGAGGTCAGATAGGCAGTCGCCCCATGTAAAATACTAGTATTCAGCTGCATCCGGTTAGACTGGAAGCCGACCCCAATATAGTTGGGAAAAGGCTAGGCAGATGATGATTTAGTTTTTGAGACATGGGACTTTTTGGTGAATCATTACAATGCTATGAAAAACAGATTTAGTTTTGATCTTGAGTGTAAATTGACTTATGAAAGAGAGTTAAAAATAATTTTGTGCACGAATTCGACTCGCACTTGGCCGGTTTTTTCACATCTCAAATACATGGCAATGCAAAGTCATTTAAGATAAAATATCTACCACCCAGTAACGAAGGTTCCATACAACTCGATTCCTACCGGATTCCCTTTGAAAAATGGCATAGCCAGTATTCTATAGACAAATAATAATATCACGTTAAAGAAATGTACTCCGGCTTACCTCTTACATAAATTGACCTTTCGCTACTTCTAGCACCCCTAATATAACATTACATATACAGGGCGTCACACAGCTATGCCACACTGAAAGAAGATGTAATTTTGATTTCCAAAATAATTTTAACTGCTTTCAAAGATATTATTTAAAAATCTTTGAAAACAATTGAAATTATCCTTCCTATTCTATCCTATTATTCGCCTGCCTGAAATCTGTATACTACAGAATGGATCACATTTTAAACATTTGATAAATTAAATTGATTTTAAGTTGAAGTTCAACATAATTATTAAAAATAAAAATTTCATGGTCTTCCTTTTATTTAAGATGCTATGTTATATAATAAGAAAAAAAATCCTTATGTTATCATAAAATACGTGAATTTCACATTTGGCGGGTTCGATTCCCGGTCCATGCAGTTCAAATTATTTTTAAAATGAAAATGAAGTCTTCTTTCAGTATTTCCTATATACAATATTTAAAATACTTTCCTTCCATGTGGCATAGCCCTCGGACACCCTGTATATCCTTAAATCAGAACCTACCAACATTTTGGACAGTGTTACCTGGCAAAGAAGCAAGACCATCAAGATGCATTTTAAATCTTCAATGTTAATATTTTAATGTAAAAAGTCAAACATTGTATTCATTGGTCAGGGAAGGTAAACTTCAGGTTAAAATATATAAATGTCAAATTCAATCAATTCTAACACACACTTCATAACTTACCATCGAGTGAAACAATAACACACTGTTATTATAGTTTCAAATCTTATCACATCCTTAACAATCAACTTCCATATCACAAAATACTAATTAATCTACATATCACAATCAACATGCAACGACTATGGGGCTGAAATTATCAAAACATTGGCTGTTTGATATTTTCTCACCCTAAAACAACTATTCTCTAACAGTCTACTACGATTAACTATAACAAAACATGCCAAGTCTATAGACATACAACACTAAATGACATATATGAGAAGAACAGTCAGCAGTTGAGGGATGTAATCAAAAGCTGCTAATTATACGAAGCAAACATTTAGTGTGTTCGAGACAAGCATGACTAGTTCTTGATTTATTTAAATAAAAACAATGTCAATTTGTGTAAATTACATAGTATGAGTCAACCGTTTTGTTACCCTTACATTATTTTTTAGTCTGTTATATTTTGAGGAATTGTGTTAACAAGTCCCTATAAAGCAAGTCCATATTATTTATGGATTGTCTAGTACAAATTAAAATGCAATTTTACAGTATATAAAAAACAAGTAGAAGAATACATCAAAAGAATTAAGTAAGTCTATCTAACTCCTAAAGAGGTCTGTTTTGCTTATATCAGCGAGATGACTTTTTTTATAGTTATACACAAATCTTGCTAATATGATATAAGTTCATTCCAAAACGTAATAAATAAAACCTAGGTAGTGCTAAGAGCCCTTTGTAATATATGATACCGCTAAACAAGTTAATCCATACTAGACAATCAAATAAAAAAATAATTGGAATTAGAAAAACATACCTTTCAAAGACTGCAGGTACTCAAAGATGTGCGGTGCAGCATAATCTGATGGCATTTTCCCCTTGGTATTCTTGACAAATGGATCGGCTCCATGCTCAATGAGAAATTTGACCATTTTGAGATTGCCAGAAGTTGTGGCATCATGTAAAGGAGTATCATCGTCTAACCCTTTAGCATTGACATTAGCCCCACCATTCACAAGTACCACTACGACTTGATACCACCCATAACTGCAAGCTTCATGAAGTGGTGTCCACCCTATGATTTAAAATTTTATTTAGTAATATAAAATTTGCTCAAGCCAAATAAGCTAAATCCTTTTGATGGTGAACGCGCTACAATTTTTGCTACCTGTTGAGTTAGATGTTAATTCCTAAATCACTTAAAATATAATATTAAATGCAAAAAATGCATTGATAAGTATTTGTAGCTAATAATCAAATTTGAAATTAACAGTTTGACTAAGCAAGGTCATTTTGTTTTTGTTTTGGTACTACTACTTTGCAATTTTAATGTTTATTTATTTTTCAATGCTAGAAATGTGTTATTAACATTACTAGTGTCTTTGTTAACCACCCCATACAAACTAATCATGCTTGTGCAAGGGGAGGATTCATCAAAACATAGTTAAATTCAAGCTTACAGTATAAACATTTCAAAAATTAAATGTTTGATATTTTTACAACATACTTGTTTTCCGTTTAGCTTGAACTTAATTTTAGTATACTGTTTCTATTTGTGTATGTGAACAAATATGAACTAAACATCAATACAATGTGAGTGAATATGACAACAAACATTGACTTTGAAAATTCAACATCAAACATGTATATTCCTTGATTTCACAGAAGTAAGCAAATAAATTTCATACCTAGTAATTGGAAGCAAGAAAGTAGAAACATGGATAAAATGGAGGAAACTAATAGAACATTGACAATTATTTATAGAGGTAAATAATATGTTACCAGCAAAATCAGGCACATCGGGATCTTGTCCTTGCACAATCAGCTTTTTTACTTGTTCATGATCTCCTCGGATCGCAGCCACATGCAGGGGGGTCTCACCGCGCTCGTTACGCTGCTGCCTAGTTCGTTTTCTCTCTTCTGCTGGGGTCGGAGCGGCTGAACACGAAAATGGCGGGAAGTCAGATCAACCAGCTCGATATTTGTAAACTTTACGATGTTGTACAGTATCAAACCTGGAGGGGCGTCTTGTGATGAGATCTGCATCACTAGAGCCAGCTGCTGCCGCTCCGACATGGGCGCTATGACTTGGGCCCGTGGCGCGCCGTCCGGCCCGCGCCCGGAGCCCCTCGACCGCGACGTCGATGGCATGCTTCGGGCATAACCAGACCTCTAAAGATATAACGAAATTATTTCTCACTGCGCACTTGAACGCACTTCGTCAATATTTCGGAATCACTAACGCGCCAATATCATAGATCAAGATGTGAAACGACAATTACCTTACTTATGGCGCGAGTAGTAAGTCTACCGCATGTAAAACATCATTAAAACTTGTAGCACACTTTCATTGAAGACAGAAACGAAATAACAAAACAAATCATTTTAAAATTTCACAAAATTCTACAAAATCAGCTAAAAGGTAATCATAATCACTGGCTAGCTCGTACAACAGACATAGCGACAAACCGAGACGTGAAAATATTGTTGTGAATACAAGCTTGTCTATGATACTTTCCTTGAATCGATTTTATTCGATCTGAAATAAATAACTATAATATATATTTGAACCAACGTTTTGAACATATAGTAATTTACTTATTTATTTCAATTTAAATTTGACTTAGAATTTATTAATTTATTTATTTTAAAACTCGAAAATACTGTTCATTAAAAATAACTATACTAAATAGCGCACCTTTCAATCCAATTATCCAATTTATTTAAAAAATACTGTAAAAAAAGTTAATTTTAGATTATTATTATAACTTATAATTTTAGTATATAATGGTGCAATAAAATAAACTAAAACCAAATATTACATTTAAGACTTATAAATTTATTAGTACTCAATTAAATATAATTATGATCTATAATGTAAATACCACAAAAGCCATTTTACTATTTTAATTTAATATTTCTTAACTTTTTAAAAAGCGCCTTCATCCTCTCTCCTATTACCAATTAATTTAACTTTGCTGTGCCCGACAGGGTCCATAATTGATTCAATGTTTTAACATACCAAATGTTTTATTTAACATTATGGAATGCAATAAAGTATTGAGTATTGAGTATTGAGTATTTAAAAAAAAAGTCGACGATTATGTTTCTTTGAAGCTAAATCCGAGATAGAGGTAACAATTGTCAAATTTGACTCAGCTAGATAGCGATCGGGAAGCTGCACAAAATATTCTTGACCCACATGCCACATTAATATAAACAAAAGGCTTTGGTCAGTGCCTGTTGCACCGAAACATAGTCACTGGGCCTCATTAGAAAGCTGAAAGTAAGGGTTTTGTTTTAGAAATGGAGGGGTCTAAGATTTCGTGCGGTATCGAATCAGAAAAGAAGAGAATTGTCAAGAAATTGCCAAGCTTATTTTGCAGTACGCAGGGCACATTGCTCGCTGAATGGTCGAAGGGGCTAAAAGGTTTTAGTGGCGACCACCAATCAATAGGCACAGCGGGCTAGGTCTCCCCCTATAGTACGAGGTGGTTCGATAACTTGACTCCACTTTTTGCGGGGAATCTGCCGAATGCGAGAAGCACAGGTTCAAATTGATTAATATCGTCAAAAAATAAATTGTCTTTTATTTTTTTAAGGAATAAAGATGTTATATACACTCATAATTCAAACAAAACTAAATTAATCTTACAGACGCCAGCACATCAAGCCACCCGAAACTGTCAAACTCCCAACCTTGAACCTAATGCTTTAGCGATAAACTTTAAAATCTATTGAAGAAATTTGCCAGATTGTAGTAACTTGACGTGATGGCATCTGTATGATCAGATGAATGGATACCTACATAAAATTTAAGAGTACCAGGTGCCCGTACCGTGATATATGCACAACAATCGCTGTAAAAGATTTAGAAAAGTAAATGTGATGGTATAGAAAAAATATTGTTTCTTTATTGATTTATTGCCCTCAGGCTCGGTGGAGCGACGTTCTTCGCAGGGTGGCTGGTAGTAACTGGATGAGAGTTGCTGAGAATCGAGTTGAGTGGCGTGCGATTGAGGAAGCCTGTGTCCAGCAGTGGACTGCTGTAGGCTGATGGTGATGATTGATTTATACTCAATAAAGAATATATTTTAAAAAAGGCGAAATAACTTTACTTTCGGAAGTCGGTGCGTTTGGTTGTTTCATTGACTTTTTTAAAGTTATTTTAGATTTTTTCATGTTATTTTCCTGTGTTGTCTTCTGTATGTACATAAATAATTAAAGAACTAAAAATAATATATATGTTACCAAAAAAGTTTAAAAAGATTTTTTTTTGTTTAAAATTATTTCCAAATTAATTTACTATGTAACAAGAAGTTACTAAGGATGGTCCCTTAATAACTTAACATGTCACCAAAATAGTCCAAGATGAAAAAATACGTATTAAAGGGAGCTAACTCATAAACAACTGACAATTCAAGCAAAATTAATAAAATCTATATAGGAGGACCGCGCGGGCTTCTACGAAATGAAAAGAAGAAGAAGAATCACGTAAATAACGAAGTAATAGGTGTAAATAGCATTGAGAGCAGCGGTGGCCTATTGGTGGAGACCCCGACTTACGAGCAGTAAGTGGTGGGTTCGAACCCAGCCAGGCGCATTACTTTGTGTAAGTTATTTCATCACCACTGCTCTCAAAACGGTGAAGGAAAACATCGTGAGGAAACCGGCATGTCCTAGAACCAAAAATTCAAAGACATGTGACATCTACCAAACCGCTCTGGGCCCGCGTGGTGGATTATAGCCCATTCCCTCTCATAGAGAGGAGGCCTGCGTCCCAGCAGTGGGAACATTAATAGGCTGATTATGCTTATGCTTAGGTGTAAATATATAAAAAAAACTTGCAGGTATACCATAACCTCCTCCTTTAAGTCTTTTGAAAATATAATGATTACATTTACGTGAGAAATATTCATAACTAACACGACGAATTTAAATATTAACGACTTTACTCCTGTATAATAATGTAATGAATTTCGAATTCGATCCGAATCTACAAGTCTAATCGAATTCCAATCAAGTTCGATACAGTAATATAAATATGTGAGTAAAGCTGAAGATTTCTGTACTGTCCAAATTGAGCACTACTCGTAAGCCATCCTTCCTTACATAAACTCAAGGGAGTCGCCAGGTTTTGGGCTCGAGGGTCCCCCCTGACAGGAGGTAGAGAAAAAACTAAACAGACTTGTAGGGGGTTTTGTTTGGTATAAAGGGTGAATTTTTCAAGTGGATTTGAATGGCCGAATCCAAAACTACACAATGAATTAAAAAAAATACAAAAGAGTCTCTAGCCCTTTTTTGATGAAAAGTAAAACTGCATCTTTGGGTTTTTGAAAAATCAATATTCCCAACCAGGGATCTAATATCAAACCCGTTAATTTAAAAAAAAACACACTAATAATACACCATTCGACAGCTTCACTAATTAAGATCCAATTCTGAGTAGTAATGAAAAATCCCATACGCATACTAAAGGAAAGCGTTCGTTTTTTAAATTTTCCGCATGTGATTAGTTCCTAGAATTTGATCCCTGTTAGCGACACTATCGAATGGTGTGATAATACAGCGTTAATTTTTTTTTCACATTCTACGGGTTCGATTCCTGGCTAAGGTTATTGGGTTTTCAAAAATCCAGTGATGTAGTTTTAGTTTTCATCAAAATCGGGCTCGAGACCCCTTTAGGTATTTTTCGCTATTCTTTAGAGTTAAGGAACGCTTACAGGAAAAACGTACATAAAAAAAACATATGTACATATGTACATACTAGCTGTTGCCCGCGACCTTCGTTCACGTGAAATTATTATTAAAAAAAATATCACCTCGTTTTGAATCTAATTTTGTTCCTAATTTCAAGGGTTTTAATTTTTTTCACGGAATCCTAATTATTCTGAAATAAAAGTAGCCTATGTTAGACCTTATAACATAGGCTAACTGCCATTAAAAGTCCCGTCAAAATCGGTCCGACCGTTTCGTACATTACCCGGAACAAACAGACAGACAGACCGACAGACAAAAATAAAATAAACTGTGTTTTTGTTATAAGCTCCGTATATATTTTCATATGCTTTCAGTAAAAAACTGTTACATTTATGTTACAAACAGACGCTTCAATTTTATTTATATTTATATATTTATAGATGTATATATAGCTATCTCACTAACAAATAAAATAACTAACTTAACATATTTTTGAAAGTAAGCGTATTAATGAAGTTTAAAATTCTAAATTTTTGAGCCCATTTTAAAATACTTTTTCCAAAATCTGGGTATTTTTTTTACTTCTTGTCGAAAAAAGATAACGTAAATAGAACCGAATGTTGATAACTCATAATATCTTGACGGATTCGAATCGGACAGGGTTTTTTAAACATATTGTATAGATAGCTCCTTATGTTGCTGTGGCTGACTGGGTTCATATTGATCGTTTAGTTTGTTACACCAACTATATAATACATATAAATTGCAATAAAGAATTGAGTATTAATTAGTCGCACTACACCAGAAAATTTTAAGAACAAAAAGAATTAAAGCCACAAGCGCGAGCGAAGCAAGCTCAACACCGCCTCGCATAGGTTAATTTATTTTTGTGTGACCCTTCATTCTGACATTAATTATGACTCGGCGCGCGCGCGTTCGAGTAGCTCTAAATTACAAAATCTCAAATATTTATTATCATAGTAAACTCGTGGCTCGAAATTATATTATTCGTCACTGTAGGTTGAATGTTTACCTGTTGAGCCACGAGCACATTTATGCTATGTCGCGAAATCATGCTAAACTATCATTTAGACTCACTCAACGAATGCGATGTGTGCTTGGTTGTCATTGTGAGCAGTACGTACAGTAATGATATAGTTTTGTAGTGTGCGTGCCTGGTTACTTAAATCTCCTTTGGCGTGTACATCGTTTGAGGCTGTGCGAACGTTGGGTAGCTCTTCGTCGGCCTTCTCCTGTATCTTCTTCCGCAGTCGATCTAAACTACCCTTTCCCATGAGTCAGGTAGTAGACGTTTTTTTTTCTTTAATCACCTGAAAATATTTTACAATATATTTTCCATTTCTTCTCATTTCATGCACAAGCGACTCCATACTCTTTTCGGCTATTGGGGTCACTTTCAGACTGCTTCTAACGTACTCACTTCAAATGTTTTGTCCAAGAAAGGGGCGGTGGCGAAGATATCCACCACCGCTCCTGTCTAAACTCACTGGTGAAACATTTGCATAAAACATGTTGAAATATCTACTTCTCTCTCCTCTTCGTTGAAGTATTTTTTTATCTCTTTAAACATACATGTTTTTATGTGAAATAATTCGCATTTATTCCTCTTAGCATTCTTATCCCAATTTCCTTTCATTCGAATTCAAATCAAATTTCAATGTTTTAATCGAAAACGATTAAAACATTGAATTTCGAATAATGTTTCATTTTGAACTAATCGCATCTCTTTATTTTTTATATCTGTGGCAAATAACCATGGAGAATTGCGCGGATCACAGTGATGGTCGTGAAAAAAAGATATCGATGTTTTTGTGCATCGCTCAGTGGCATTGCTGATAAACCCATTTATTAAAAAATATAGCGATGATTTCTATTTATCGGTCGTTTTTTAACAAAATAGGTATGAATGTGGCGTATTTAAAAAAAAACAGGAATTTATTTATCAAAAAGCTTTATTACGTTTACAATTTTGAAACTAACAAATATTTATGTAACGTATAACAAAATCACTCAAACTAAAATATTTTAAAGGTTAAAAATGAGGCTCTGATACTTTTACTACCGCTACAAACTTGCACATTTTCTTTTAACCAACGCACGCGTTTCGTACTTTGATCCCTGTGAAAAAACTTTTATCACAAAGGTTCCTTTTTGATGCCTCTGGATTGGCACTCCTATTAGATTTTCGCATGTTCGACCAGTAATAGATAGAGGCTGAAATAAATTAGGAACCCTTGCCCCGAGGATTTAATAGGCACGATAGCATACATACCTACACAAGGTTGCCAAAATAAAGCATTACTTTGATCTCAAATAACATAATTATCTGAATTTATTTGAGAAAGGAAATAAAAATTTCCGAATTTGCTCCGCTCACTTAATATAATTGCAATATAGCACTTGAATACATTTGATTGATTCTAATCAGTCCAAGGCAAGATGTTCTAAAAATTTCGATCTTGCTTCGCTTGGTCTTGCTGTCTTTGTAAGTCAATCAAGTTACTCCTGTATGAAGGGTAAAACAATTCTAATCTGTCCAAGGTAGGGTGTTAAAATTGACGAGCTCACTTCGCTCGTTCTTGGGGACCTAGCTCATTTTGTTCATAAAATTGTCACCCTAAGTCGATTAAGTAACATCTATTTTCTGAATAAAAGGACTAAAGAAAAGCTAACTTGGCTGGGGTGGAGAACTTAAATTTTCTTTTAGTTCCAAGACTTCTCAAATAACTCGTCAAAATTAGTAACTTCTACTTCTATAATAAATAAGTACTTATCGAAAATCTAAGAAAACCGAGGTACCATTTTCGAAGTGGCTATTGCATTTTAGATTCTAAGAAGATCTTCGGCTACAGTCGTAAATATTAAACTTAACTCTTACACATCTGTTTTTACTCGCAAGCTTCTGCCCCCCCGACTAAAAGCTGACGACGCCCTTGCTCTTCGATGCATCAAACATCTAATTCAGTCAACTAAAAATGTTTTGTTTATTTTTATTCTTACATCTACCATATTGTTAACTTGGAATTGTTATTTTATTTTTAATTCAAATTTTGACTGATTTTATGTAGTTTTAATTGATGTGTATGTTCTAGCCGTAACTTGCATGTGTTACACCACACAAATGTGTAAAAAAAACCTTTGATGTTTATCGATGTATGTATGTCGTCCATCACTACGGATTGTCGGGTACAAAATAATTTTGCGTTGAACACAGCGTAACGTAACCATAGTGTACTTTGTTTCCATGTGATCTTAAAACTATTTAGAAATAAAATGTGGAGGCCGACATTTACAATATTACAGAAAGTTGTGTTGCCTTCACTTAGAGAGAATGTGAATTTGTCGAAATTATTATTCTCTACTAAAAGCCGGTTGCCAAAATCGACATCAAAGCTAACCCTCGTCAGTGCTAGTATCGGTGTCCTCCTCGGTGCGGGCTATGGAGGTTACACGCATTACAAAGTGAATGTTAAAAAGACTTTCAAACCGGGCGAGACTGAGGAGTATGCTTTTCTGAAGGAGGCTCCCGAGTACGAAGCTCACTACCGAGTAAGCAAACTTTTAGCATTGTTCTTTAGGTTGTAAACTAATCGTAAGCTTTTATATAACACTCGAGCCACCCCCCAAACTTTGCGTGCAGTATTCGAGTATAATTTATAAAAAGAACAATAAACTAGTGCCATAAATTCGAAATTAATCATAATAGTAGATAACCTACAAAGCAAACAAGTGATGTAAAGAGAGCTGTCATAAATTCTCACTATGGTCTTTCTATAGATAGAATTATGGTACTTTGACTCACCTGCTCTGCTGTCAACCAGGACATTGCTGGCTGTGATTTAGGTTAAGAGAATTTGAGTTCTATTTAAGAATTTGAGTCTTTTATCCTTATTAAAGATATTAGTTTGACAAAGGGATTAGATCATAATCATTGTGGTTATTGTTATTGCAGCTTAGCAACATTCCTGACAAGAAATTCATAGGCAGGCTGTCTAGTTAAAAAATAATATACATAATTTGTTGTTTGTGTGTTGATGTACTTTATAGAAAAATAGTAGATAAGGGTACATTTCAGAACAAAAAGTACTTGGGAAGCAATTTGGAAATATTTCTCACTGTTGATTGATGAACATGGAAAGCACATCAAGTTAAATTTATTGATGTCTTTAGTACCAGTACTTAATGAAATAATAATAATATGTATGTGGTACCACAAAATTGTAAACTTAAACTACAATTAATTTTTTGGAAATAAACATATTTATTATATTATTACCTACAGATAATTTACAAATTTTTTGTATGTAGGAAAACCATGCATTATTAGAACTCTGCACACTAAATAATAAACTAGGTAATTTAAACAACTACACAGGCACAGACTTATGTACCCGTGAAGTTGAATTTAAAATGTAGTTATTAATGTATGGTTGCCAAAAAATTCTAAATGTAATGAATTTAGTTAAAAAAAATGGAATGCTGTTTTCAAATTCAGTAATTTTTTACTGATTAGTGTTTAGTTTTCACCACATTTGAAACTTTTTCTTTAGTCATCATCATCTGCCTAGCCTTTTCCCAACTATATTGGGGTCGGCTTCCAGTCTAACCGGATGCAGCTGGATATCAGTATTTTACATGAAGCGACTGCCTATCTGACCTCCACAACCCAGTTAGTACTGGGTAATACGATACCCCTTGGTAAGACTGGTTGTCAGACTTTTTTTTTTTTAGTAAGGACACTTAAAAAAATATGAGTAATTATGGAATATGATTTCTGTTGTGACTCGTGAAGGCTCAACATTAACTACAATCTGGATATTTTGATCTAAAACATGAATTTACATCAGGATTCATGTTGAAAACTACAGTTCAATTACGAATTAAAGGCGATAGTGGAAGCTGATAATGTTCAATCTATGGCAGAGTTAGCAGAAACTTTCAATGTTAGCATCCAAACAATATTGATTCATTTGAAAAGGTAAAAAAACAAAGAGTCCCACAAAAATTGAATGATCACAGGTACGGCAAACGCATCGAGTTATGGCTTGCGTTGCTTTACATACACAGAAATGATGCGATTTTGAACTGCATTATCACTCATGATGAAAAATGGATTTTGACAATCATAAGCGCTCAACATGTTAGTTAAACCCGGCAGCTCCAGTGGTTCATCACCTAGGCAATGCCCCAAACGAAAACTTACCCCTAGAAAAGTGATGGTTGTTGTTCTAGTACTGCTGTAATTCATCACAGTTTCTTATAAAATGTCAGGAGCATTACTGTGGATGTGTACTGTGAGAAACTAGACACAAGGATGGAGAAGCTCGCAATTCTCTGGCAAGCTTTGGTTAATCGCTCATCCCCACTGCTTCAGCACGAAAACGTCTATGTCACACTGAACAACAAGCTACAAGAACTAAGGCTGGAAATTTTGCGTCATCCACGGTACTCACCAAACCATGCGTCAACAGATAACTACTTTTTCCAGAATTTGGACAACTTCTTGGCAGCTAAATAATTCAAAACCTGAGAAGCGATACAAAATGACTCTGAAGAGTTGGTTGCCTCCCGTCCACCTGACTTTTTTAAGAAGGGCATTAAAAAAAAATGACCACCTGACTGGCAGAAATGCATAGATAGCGTGACTGCATACATAGCTTAAAAGACTAACTTTCTGTATACAAATGGCAGTAACATGTGTGTTGAATGTTCAAATATTCTGAAAAGAATAGTGCCTAACTTTACCAAGAATTTATGAAAAAAAAAGCCGACCAACTGGCGTACAAAGGGTTTTTTAAAATTCTTATGGCTTTAGAAGCGAATATCTCATCAAACAATGACTTGAGAAAAAAGTATTTCAGGAACCCTAAAATCATTTTTCAAGAGCTGAGCGAAAGTTGGTTTGAATAAGATTGGATATTCAGTTTTTGAGATATGGGACTTTTTCGTGAAACTGCAGCAGTAACTTTGTTTTTCATTAACATACCATCAAAAACAAATTTAGTTTTGCTGTTGAGTATAAATTGACCTATGAATGAGCGTTAAGAATATTGTTTAGTGCTACAGAAGCCTTTGTGTGCGAGTCCGACTCACACTTGGCCGGTTTTTTGCCATTTGGCTGCAGAACCCTAAAAACAAGATCATAAAAATTATAAAAACAATTTCTTGTGAGGCAAATAAAGAAGTCTTTTTTTTTTTCTGTCTTTTTATTAGACAGGAGAAAAGGGAGGCATTTGCCCAGTATTGAGATTATCCTTATTCATGGATGAGGATATAACAACTATGTATGTAGTATTTATAATTTTGAGGCCAGTAATCATGTTGGGAGTGTAAATCTTTAACAGGATTGAAAATCACTGGCTACATGCATTCATTCATTATCGCTGTAGGAAGGGATTGATCGCATTGTAATAAATAATAATTTAGTAGTTGGTTTAATATGTATGGTTGTATACCTAAATAGTCAAATACACATCTATTTACATAATACATAAAATAATGGACAAACAGGATAATTTTATGTGAATTATTGAAACATTTCATTGCACAGCTGCTATCATCTTCTTTCTGCTCTTGTCCCATGTTACTTGAGGTTGCCGCAACACGTTTTTTTTGTTCCATTTTCCTCAGCCAACCTACACCAACATGGTATCATTTACTTCTTTTTCTTTATTATCATTCCTTACACAATCCATCCATCATTTCCTTGGTCTCTCTCCCTCTCCACCCATCATACAACATTTATAACTCAGCTGCTTTCAATACAGCAAAAAATAATTTTATCACAAAATATTAATTCTTTATTAATTTCATATTCTATTGATTGTTGTTATTGAAGATACTAATTGTGTGCGACATGTTGTTTTATTTACTGAAATAGAGTAAAATCAATAAATTCAAATCAATAGATTTGAAAGAAATGCTGACCTTTATGTGAATTTTATAGTTCATTTATAGAATTTGTTGGAAGACATAAAACATTATTCTGTTCAAGTTCAATGTTATAACACTCTTGTCAGTCAAAATGATTACACAATAATATGTAGTTAGATGATTTGGGTTACATAATCGTTTTTTCACTACCATTTTTTGCAAAAATAATAGTGTCTAATTGTAATTTTGATTTCCCGTTGATCTTTGCACTATCACATACTATCCTGTATTACATGTTGTGCCAATTTGGGTAGTTTTGGACATGATTAGCCCACCATAACACGTGACTCAAAATCAGAGCCTCAATATGTGAAATTTCACTTTGCCGAGTCGCTATGAACACAAATTTGTGTATTATTTAACTGTGATTCTGTATGTTATCACAATCCTAAGATTAGAGGTACATAATTGATCTTTTAACTCACATCTAACACTTCACACACATTCAACATAATACCTTCTCCAATCACATTGATGGTCATTTCACGTCACCGATCAGGTGTATCTTATTGCAGAGCTGAAAGATTTATGTCGGAAATCACTAATTCACTGATCAGTGACACAAGGCCACTGATCTTAATCACTTCACTTATGATCGTGGTTAACGTTATTATCATATTTTTCATGCAACGAGTGCGTAAGATAATGAAATAGATCGATTTACCTAACTTAATTTTGTAGTGAAATTCGTCTGGAATATATTATGTAAATCATGAATTTTCCGGTCTTTGGAACGCAATTATACCTATAGCTTTCTGCTTCAATCGGGACAAATACCATTGAACAGTTTTTCGTTTCTCATGGGTAACGTTACTTCACAAAATTGTCCGAAGTGTAGTACAGTGGAAGACTCTTACCATATTCTGATGGAGTGTGTCCGGAACGAAGCCGAAAGACTCTTAATTTTATCCATTTCAATGGATGTTGGTAAATGCAACAGTGTTCTTGCATCACCTTTGTCAAAGGATGTAAGACGCTGTATAAATTTGCTAAGATAGGATTTAGATCGTAAGAAATATTTGTTTATACCGATAAATAAAGAAGAATAAAACAAATAGAAAAACCTATAGCTAACTATTAAGTCAGTGGGTCGTCTTAGGCTATACTAACCGATGGACCAGGCGCTGCTGTGATGTGATTTTAATAGGTGTTTTGATTTTCAAGATCATTGATCCCAGAGAGAATAAATTATTTGCCGACCGACATTTCTTTTCGGAAGCGTTTCATGTAAAGCGCGAAGTGACATAACATTCTGTGATGCACTTTATGATATTGATTTATGAGCGACGAGTTCGGGGTCTTTAAGGGCGGATTCCACCAAAGCGGAAGGAATAATAATGTGTAAATAGTGTAGAATAGTAATATATGTAGAATGTTTTTTTTTTGTTAATGTGATGAGCTGTGGCCTTACAAAAAATATTCATGTACCTACCTACATTGACATACAGTACATCACATTAAAGCTTACAGATATGTTTTCGTTTTTTTTTGTGTTTTTAGTTTTATGATCAGAAAAGAAGCGAGAGATGCTATAAACAGGATACAAAAAAAAGTTCCTAAACATTTTGGATAGCAATGATCATAAATTCCGAGTCGAAACAATATGAGAAATGCTATTATCAATGAATAAAAAGGCCGTTTCTTCACTAACCGACACGACATTTCCAATCGATATCAGTGAATATCTAATTCTATGAAAATATATGGAACTGACTGGACTGCCAAAGTCGGTGTAAACAAACAAGTCCAATATGTACAGCAGAATATTAACATTAGAAGCGTAAACGGAAGTCCGATAAACGATAGCGTGGGGTCAAGTTAAAATATCCAATACAGAAACGAAAAGACAACACAGTATTAGGTGATAAGATTAAGGTGCAAGACTGCACAGCTGTCCAGTCTTGCGTTAATCAAATCAGTTCCTTGCTGTGCACAGCAAGAAACTTATTATACTAACTGGAATGATAACTAAAAAAAATTTGATAAAAAAATACCGTATCAAAATTAATTTTATTTCAAACACAGAGTTCGTATTACTTTAATTAATTCAAAAGGGGAAAGAAACTACAGAGCGAGTAAGCGACCAGAGTGGAGTGTGTCCTTGTCTTGCAATTGCCAGTAACAAAATAGTAATTTCTTGCGAAATTAAATAAACTTAATATAAATTAAATTATTTATGAATTAATTTATTATCAGTATGCGTCGGTTTCACTTTGTCAAGTCTCCGTAATTTTGAATAAACTGCTACAAAGAGGGGGGAGGGGGTGTGCTAGGAAGTATTAACAAAATAATAACTGTCCCAAATGCAAGTACAAATACTGGATACTCTATTAGAAAGAGATGACATCCACTCTGGAAGTTCTCTCGCTCGGAACGGATTGAGTTGCACGTCATTATTCTAGTTAGTTTAAAAGTTCCTTGCTGCACAGACAGTTTAGTTTAGCGAGCGCAGAAATGTCAAAATAACTCTAGGCCGTTTGGATACACACTCTTGAATATATTGTTGATTCATAATGTGTAACGACGTGAGTGGCATCAAGACGCGCGCGGCGCCTCGATAAGTGGTGTCTGCGATAATCGTGACCGTAACCTACCGTTAACTTTTTTAAGGTTCTTAGCAACACAATTCTGGCAGTCACGGGTGTTTTATATTTTAGTCTGACCTTCAGGCGTACTACAAATAGGTACAGTGTTTGTCTTAATCGTGTATCCAAACGTAGATGTAATTTGTATTGCATTCAATGAAACATAACCACACAAAAACAATTAACACACATTTTTTTCGGATTTTTTGTCGCCTGTTCTAGAGAAATGTAATTGTTGCGATTAATTTTAGAAGCAATTTTCATAAAATAATAATTAATGTACATTACGAATTCTGAATTGATTCTGAGGGCAGGAACTGGGCATGTCCTTTAAATCCAAACCGAAATTACGGTTCTAAAACGGAGATCTATCTGAAGCAAGCGCATCATAAAGTTTTGAGCTATCGTAGGCGCATTGAAAAAAATGTAAGGTCGATTAGCTCGCTCCTACTTTCTAAACTCTTAAGTTTTCTTTCTAAGCCGATAAAGTAACTCCTATGTTTAAACTAAAAATAAAAAGTTGTCTTACGCAATAAATGACTGGCGCCTACGCAGCAAAAAATTTTGAAAAAAAAACACGTTTTGCCCGCTCTTCGATTCTAGTTATTTTTGTGAAATAAACGAAGTGCAAACTTTGTGCATATTATGGGCCTTAACCCGGCCTTAACAATTGTGAGCACGTCTACGATTATCATGCATCGTTGTTGCTCGGTGTTGCTGTGCTAATGAGTTTTGTATCTTTTGCTCGCATTAGTATTACAGCTTTATTATCCTACGCAGTAGGATTACACGTAAAAAAATGGAATAGGACAAAAAGGGCCAAATTACATGCTTTAGCGATTAGGCGGTAGGTGCAGGTTCAATCATATTAGGCTAAATTTTCGGTGCATGTGCTATACTTATTAGGCTATTATTTAGCCTATTAAGTATTGCTCATGCACCGATTATTTAGCCTAAGCGAGCTTTTCGTATGTAGCGGGATATACCCTACGCAATTTGTCTTTTTTGGCGGAAAATAACATTTGACGATTACAAATAAAACTGCCGTCATTTAAGTTTTTTGTGTAAAATCAAACAAATTTTATGAGCATTTACGACTCCATAAAAAACATCGTGTAATTTTTATTTTTAATATTTCGGATTTACATACATTATCGTTTTTATGATTCTAGCAGATATAACTTACTATTAACAGGGGGAAATCCTCTTACTAGGCAACATTGCTTGAAAATCGTAGGTGTTAAAAAACGGAACATGGCTGTGCTCTGCGTTCCATGTCGGCGACATGACACAGTTATTTAGCTTGTCTTCTCAAGTTAATGCCTTGCCCTACACTGACGCTCCCTTGCGATGCTTGCTGCGAATGCTGCGATGCGATATGTTATTACAGTTAATGTGTGCACTGTGTACTGCTATCGCAATATTATATTAGGTCTAAGCAGTGATGTGCCATCAAAGCGAATGTTCCTCCTTTTCATATCTTAAGCTTTTTATGACTTAATGCTCAATTGACTTCAAAATAAATTAACTCGCAGATGCAATTTGTACTTGTAAATCCTGAAAAAAAAAAGACTACTTTTTTAAAGGTGGATGTGCCTGGGTAGCCCTAGAAATTCAAATTATCTTACGTTTTTTTGCAATTTACAGGTGAGTGTCAGGTTGTATGTTGATCAAAATATGATTTGCGGCCGTAACAAATATGGCTTTACAGAGTTATAATCATTGAGATCTGATGATCTCTCGGTTGTATATCAGTACAACCGAAGTTTTAGTGAAATTGCCATTGAATGGGGTTAAATGAAATAAAAGGTTTGTTTTGATTATTTTAATAAGTATAGTTCTATAACTACAAACGTGTTACCGTCGCGAATCATATATTGTTCAACAAACAGCCTGACACTGACCTGCAGATTGCAAAAAACTTGAGAAAATTTGAATATCGCGGGCTATCCTGGCGCTACCCGTTTAATATCCTGGAATCACTATACACATCCTTCTGTATCTGTGACGCTAGCGTTTGATTGGGAATGTGTCAAAATGATTGAAATGTTTGTTATCAAAACAGTTTTGAATAGTGGTTTTAAATAAAAATATCACTACCTAAGCAATGATTTTAAATATATGTATAAGTAATTACGAACTAACTTATGGCTTATTTTGATAGCCCCAGCTAAATGCTTATCAGAATAAAAATAAAGGTTCGCAACAGGTTCGTTATGCTATAGCTAGTCAACTTAGTAACGAATCTATAATTTATCTTTTAGTAGCGACCCGCCCGGCTTTGCACGTGTGCAATGTAAATAAACATAAGTTTGTATCATATAAACTTTCCTCTGGAATCACTATCTATTGCTGAAAACTGCATTAAAATCAGTTGCGTAGCTTAAAAGATCTAAGCGTACAGACAGCGGGAGCGACTGTTTTATACTATGTAAAGTTACAGGGCGATTGTACACTAGGCATGGGCATTCCGTAGTTTTACCGTCCGACATTTTATTTTTCCCCATTCCGGGCCGTTTTAAAAGAAAAAACATAAGTAGCTGTAGACATCCGATAGTAGTTAAAATTAAGTCTTTCGTCCTGCCTCAATTTATTGTGATATATGTAAAATGAACCTGTCAGGTACCTTTCTCTTTACCTTTCTCTTATAAGGGGATGAATCCAAAATTCTTTTTATCTTCTACGTCTTCGCTCGTATAGTAATAAACCATGCAACTGCCGACGTTCCAAGAAACTCTTCGTTCCTAGGGTAATTACGCGTGCGTAGTGTGTAGTTTCAAAGAGAGTTACCCTAAACTGCGCCGCACCGATTCGAGTAAAGACGGAAAAGTGCACAAGCCAATCATCCGTTTTTTTCGGACCGCAAAATACGGACTGACTGACAGTAAAATTCCTTGTCTTACATGAAATGTAAAGTAAAAAAAGAAAGATTAAAACATTTCAAGATGAGCATTGGTTCGAGTAAAGGTAGCTTAGCGCGAGTGTGGCGCTGGCTCTCGGTAGAGCAAGGCTGTTCCATATAATTTATGGATGCGTTCGTTTAACATGACAGCCGGGACGGGTCGACAGTTGCTATCAACTACATGTCACTATTGACATGTAGGTTACAAGTTTAGTGTTTAACTCTTATCATGTCACTTTGATAAGGCGTTTTAGGTATCAGCAAGTATTTGTAGTGATTGTGTAAGTAATGACGTCCAATATATTTGTTTTTAGATAATAAATGATGCGGATACAAGTGACCTGCGGCTTACGCTGTTCCAATACCGTACCTGCCCATTTTGCTGCAAGGTCCGGTCTTACCTGGACGCTCGCGGCATCAGCTACGAGATTGTGGAGGTAGATGCTGTCCTTCGCCAGGCTATCAAGTGGTCTGGATACAAGAAAGTGCCCATACTGCTTGCCAAAGTTGATGGCGGATATCAGGTAAATAAAATCAAATCACAGGTTATTCGAATTCTATAGATAGAATACTAATACTCTTTATGTGTAACCATACAAAGTATACGTATAAAAAGAAGAAATTAGGCTGACAATTTGTACTTTTTGAACGTCAAATGATATAAGCCAGCCGTTCAATATGTCCAAGTGTTTTGGCTAGGATTTTAGTGTTACAGCAGCACATGAAGATCTGGTCAAGTATTGGAATATTTTTGTATGAAACCAGGCCTGCGTTACATACACCATTTTATTTATACGTATGGTATAACTTTATTGTGTAGCCAACAGTGAATAAATTCTAACTTTAATGGCATTTTTTCATCAAAATTAAACAGAATAAATACATCCCTGTTCTGGCCCAAGTTACAAACGACAGCCTATTAATGACTCCGATACAG
This sequence comes from Noctua janthe, assembly GCA_910589295.1. Classification (NCBI taxonomy): domain Eukaryota; kingdom Metazoa; phylum Arthropoda; class Insecta; order Lepidoptera; family Noctuidae; genus Noctua; species Noctua janthe. The sequence goes on from OU342552.1 coordinate 15,638,119, forward strand.
AGTTGAACTCTAGACTTCGAACTTTCATTTAGAACTTTTCTTTGATTGCTTCCTCTCTCCATTTATCAATATCCTGTTTATAATGATGAATAGGGATTGCTAGGTACCATGCAACTACGTTTATTATATTAAACATCTTTCAAATATAATTATTAATTATGATAATTATTGAGTTTATATCACTTTTACATCTCAAAGCCAAAAGTCTGCCGCCAGGCTAGCTGGCTAGCTGTCCTTCTATTTCGCGTGAAATTATTAAAAAAATATTAATTCCATATTTGAATCGGATTTTGTTAACAATTTCAAGGCTTTTAATTTTCATATTTTTCTTAAATAAAAGTAGCCTAAGTTACTCCTTATTTATAAAATCATCTATCTGCCAGTAAAACTCTCGTCAAAATCGGTCTAACCGTTTCGGAGATTAGCCGGAACAGACTGACAAACTTAAAAAAAATATATTTACTTACTTTCTATTTAGTAAAAAGCTCTTATACTTTTGTTGTTGTTTATATATACTTTCGATTCAGTAAAAAGCTGTTATTTTGAAATTACAAACAGTTACTTCAACTTTATTTATTTGTATAGATATGAATTAGTGTTTGCCCCCCTAAGTAACTTCATAAAATGACTGCGGATGTTACATCTCTACAGTACCTACCTATATTTTGATTTTCTTGAGATGTTCGTGTAGTTAAATGTGTAATTGGTATTTCAGCAATTGTTGGACAGCACAGCCATCATATCCGTCCTTGAAACCTACTTAAAGGACAAGTCGGTTGATCTGCGGGAGATTATCAAGTTCTATCCAAACACGAAGTATGTCAACGACTCGGGGACTGAAACATCCGACATTGCTAACAAATACTTCATCATGCATCAAGCTAATGTACCTGATGCAAAGGAGAAAGCTCTTGAAATGTAAGTGTTGCATAGACGCTTTTATAACCAGAAGTAGTAAAGTGCTTTTCATATATGGTAAATAAAACAAGCACAGTTCGAAAATCTCCTGCTTTCGCTTATTTTACATTCGGTAGACGTCTTGATCTTTGCGAGATAAAAGTGAAATCTTGATCTTTGCGAGATAAAAGTGAAATCGTAAGTTACATTAAAACCTGCTGAAATTATTCATTATATATATTTATAAACACACATTTTGTCAAAATCGACAACTTAGTATGTATCCGATTACCAAATAAGACAAGTAATAAAGTTAAACAGACAGGTCTCTTTATTTAGTTTTAGTCGTCAAAGTTGATAAAACTTGCTCCGAATCGCAAGCAGAATTGCACGTCTTACTCACGCGTAGTAAAGCTGAGGGGGATGACAAAACCCCTCCCCATTCAATCGACTGCCTGGGGGACAAATGAGGCGCACTTATTATTTTGCATTCATGCGAGGAAGGTTTGTCGAGGTAGCACGGCCAAGTCAAGGTCACGCTCGTATACGTTCCGCTTACAACATGTTCATCATCGTTCTCTTGCCCTTATCGCAATTCATTTGGGGTCGGCGCAGTATGTCCTCTTCTTCCATACTTCTCTATTACTCGTCATCTCATCAGACACCTCCTTTCTTGCCATATAATTCTTTACACAGTCCATCCATCGTTTCTTTGGTCTTCCTCTACTCATATACCCATCCACATTCATACTCAAAACTTTCCTCAGGACATTTTCCTCATTCCTCCGCATCATATGCCCATACCACGACAACCGATTATCACACAACTTTTCAGTCACCGCCAGTTTCAGACTTCCTCTTATATACTCATTTCTTATTTTCCATTCGCGTACGGCACACATCGCCCTTAGCATTCGCATCTCCGCTACATGGATATGCCTTTCATTCTACCCTTTTGTGGGCCAACATTCTGATCCATACAAGACAGCATACAACATGTTATACTATGGAAACACAATTCAACCACGATATTCGGCCACGATATCTTTGCGCAGTTTATAAACTTTTGTAATTATTGTAAAGCCACATACAAGTTTGAATGTAGAAGCAGCCTGACGTCACAAATTATAACTTTAACTTACAGTGAAGAACGTCAATGGCGTCAATGGGCAGACTGCGTCCTCGTCAACACGCTGTCACCCAACGTGTACAGGACTCCGGGCGAAGCCCTAGAGACTTTCCAATGGTTCGAGCAGGCCGGTAGCTGGAGGAAATTCTTCCCGGCTTGGGAGTGCACACTCATGGTCTACATTGGAGCCGCCGCCATGTATATGATTTCGAAGAGATTGAAGACCAGGTATTGTCTCATTTTATAGTTGCTGTTCTCATGATACCGCACGCAAACTCTTTAACACACTTAAGGATGATTTATGCTAGGCTCTGCCGGATGCGAGCCGTGCCACATAGGAAGCACGGATGAAGCTCAAATCTAAAATTTCACGAATATTTTAAATAGAGTAGTAGTGCATAATAAACCGTACGGCGTCCGTGTCCTCAGTCCCTCCAAATCGAGCAGATACAGACCCGGACCGCGGCCGGAACGGTCAAGCATAAAAAAATTCCCTTACGCTTTTGAAATCCGAAATGCCGTTGCCGTCTCCAGAGATATCGCGCGACGTTGGCATGGAATAGGTATAGTATTTGATCGAAATAGCTTGTAGTTTGGTAAAAATACTAGCTAGACAACAAAAAGAAGTGTTTTTAGCTGGGGTTCTAGTGTTAATACAGTTGCAGAAAACGGGTCAGTGCGAAAATCTAAAATTACTCTTAAAATAATAGACTTAGCGGCATGAATGAAACTGTATGTTGTAGATAATTTACCAGTTAATAAAACAACACCAAATGTTGAGAACATTATTAGTATAATTGTCAAAATTTTATAAAAAAAAAACAATAAATTTTACGTTTAAAAAATAATGGTTGCGAACTCTCATTCAACACAAAAACGTACTTCAAAACAAAATCACACCTGTTTTTTTTGTAACATAGTGCATTAGGAATAGGGAAGGAATTCTGAATCGTCCCCATATTGGTTAAATAAGGGTGATTGTATGCATAGAAGTTCGCCATTTTTGCCGACAAGGCAACATGTTGTAAATTGCCGATGACGTTTATAGGACTCACCGTTAACATTGAATACTTTCAGGCACAAGATCAAGGAGGATCCTCGCGAGTCTCTCTACGATGCGGTCAACGACTGGATGGCTGCCGTCGAAAAAAAAGGAACCCCATTCCTCGGCGGTCATAGACCCAACCTGGCTGATGTCACCGTCTTCGGAGTCCTCAGCAGCATCGAGGGCTGTGGAGCCTTCCAAGACTTGAAGAGCAACACGGCTGTCGCGAAGTGGTACTACGATACAAAGAATGAAATACAGACACGAATGGGTAAAGTTATCGCCATGCATGCTTAGACGTCTACGACTAAGAGCGGATTCACACAGCGTCAGTTTTTCACGCTTCAGTCACAGATCTAGGCGCTAGCTATCGACCTCTACGCTGTTTGTTCCACCGCAATGCGGTCGCGCGTTAGTATCGTCGCCGTGTGTAACCGCTTTTACATTCGTGTTTTGGTGTTGATACATTGAAAAACTTTCGACATCTGTTGTTCAGATTTTTTCTTTAAACCTTTCAGTCTGTGACTCAGTTCAGCAATATTAGGACTAGTTACTTTAATAATGTTTGTTAGAGATTATTTGACCTACCTTACTACGTTTTTGCATAGATGTGGACAAGTTGTAGCGCACTAGTTGCCAGTGTTATGAATTAACTAGAATTTTTATGGGTTAATAAGAATGTCTAAGAAGTAATACGTAGCACAGTTTAGACAAAATTGTTATGCTATAGATTGACTTAAAAAATTTGTCGAGTTTTAGAATATGGTAACATTTTACTAATTAGAATACCTTTAGCCTTTACCTTAATGAACTCCGTAGTTTCTGGAACACTTTCTTGTTACTATTTGTAAAAATTATTGTATTATGATATCATACACAAATGGTGTGATTTCAGATAACACTGCGTTTATAACTATTTATTGATAGTAGAACTTGCAGTAATGCTGTGGTTCAGTGTATTCCCTTTGGCCCCACCGCCCTTGTCCCCACTGGTGGGGCCAGCGCGAATTGATTAAAATGATTAAAAATTGTTTCCATTGGCCCCACCGTATTTTTGAGTAATAAAATATTACTCCAAAATTGTATGGGATCGTTATTAGTGTTAGTACAGTTGTGCTAGTTATGGGAGTAACCTTACGAACAGACTAGACGGGCATGAATCCGAGAATGTATTAATTTATTACTAGAAGACCATACCTACCCAGAATTATTAAAATGCATACTACCTTGAGCTCATGTGAGCCCGGCCCTTGCCATTTTCCTAATACGTAATCTTCATCTTTCATTAAAGCCGTATGGCAGTGGGGCCAGTGGGAATAAAATTGCAGACTACCCGTTGATCCCACCAGTGAGGCGGGGCAGTGGGGCCAGTGGGAATAAAATTGCTGACTTCCCGTTGACCCGACCAGTGGGGCCGACGAAACGACAGTTTTGATGTTTCCCGTTGGGCGATTTCTTTAAAAGCATCTTTGACAATCGTTTGTCAGAAGACCACCGAAAGTGTGACTAGTTCTTACCAAGGGTTATTTATCGTGTTACCCTTTAGCTGAGTTATAGTGGTCAAGGAAACACTGTTAATTACTGGTATGCAGCTGCATCCGGTAAGACTGAAATCTATACATATAGATTACAATATACTTGGGAAAACGCCTAGTCTGCTGATGATGATTTAGAGTCATTCAGTTCGCCACAATAAATTATTTTAGTGCAATTAGAAATTCAATGGTCCAATCCAAAATCAGAAAACGTATTAAGGTACTAAATAGTTTTTTCTCAAAGATTTAGGGCCGATAGTTACGTTATTACAAAGTATATTTACATTATTCACGACATAATTACATGTTGTACAAATATTTAAAACGAAAACTGTTTGTTATAAAATTTATTGTCTATTTGCCTGTTATAAGATTCTGTGCCTTCCATGTAATATATTTCCCAGTTTTTATCCTACCAGTTAATTTTGTATAGAAATATAAACTTTAAGTCATAGACAAGAAGCCTAATTATCACATATTAGCTATCAGCACCACTTCACGTAACTTAGAAAAAAGTATGTAGTTTTGGGCCTGTTTTAAAAATATCTTTATGAAGAGTGTAGAGCAATATGTTAACATGTGATTTTATTGTTTAGTTAAAGTTGTTATTAAATACATGATTATTTATTTGTGTTGTAATTTTATGTAGTTACGAACATATTATTCAGGAATAATAAGAAACAATATTGTAAATCTACTTATAGAATAATTAAAACTAAATATTTACAAAAAAAAAACCCGGCAAATTGCGAGTCGGACTCGCGCATGAAGGGTTCCGTAGTAGGGGAGCCCCCCTTTTATTTATTTTTTGTTATAGCGGCAACTGAAATACAAATTATGTGAAAATTGGACGCTGTTACATTTTCGATGAACTCAAATTTAGGTAACTAAAGTCGCACACAACAACATCACGCGTACGCACACATTGAACAACTCTGAGCGCTCGATTTTATACTTCACTTATACAATCTTGGTCCATTTCATTATTTTTTAATTTTATTGATTCTATAAGATTACTTGGACCTTTGAAAATGCATTTGGTAACTGTTTCTTAGTACCGTCGTCTTGATAAGCAGGTTAGTATTTTTAACCGACTTCAAAAAAAGAAGTTGCTCGACCGTTTTCTCAAAAACTACTGATCCTATATTGATCGGGTTTTCGTTTACAAATGCAAATGTTTTCAGGGAAGGTTTAATTGTAGAATGTAAAGTTTGTGCGGATGAATGGATGAATGTTTGTTACTTTTTCACGCAAAAACAATTTTGAACGGATTTGGATGAAATTTGGTACACAGATAGTTTATAACCTGGATTAACACACAGCATACTTTTTCTTCCGGTATGACGTTCCCGTGGGATAATATTCGAACATCACGCCGGCAACGCCGCGGGCATAATCTAGTATATAGGGTCTAACTATTCATACACGAAATATTTTCAGGGAACCATCTAACGGTTATAACAAAGCCATTTTAAGGGATTTTTTTTATCTGAGTATATTTTTTTATAAAAAATAATTAATTTAAAACTACTTGATCCACAAAATAAATACTGGCTCCTTATTTTTAAGCATCCATTACGCTAGTTTACTACGTCGTATTTACCTACTGTCATTGTTAGAATATGGGAGTAAAGGTTTTATGCAAAAATTCTCAAAAAGAATTTAGAATTATAAGAATTTCGTAAAAAAAATAACACTCAGATAATTTTTATTTGTTGCTTCGGCGACTTTACGACTTTTAGAAGTTATTCTTAAAATGTTTCGTGTATGAAAATATACACCTTATATATGCATCTTGGATTTTGGTTAAGACTCCATGTTCGATATAAGCGACCCCAAAAACCATGAAATGACACCTATGAAGAAAAGTTATCAAATTTTTGTCGGCAGCATTTTGGATTTTGGTTATGATCATATATCCGATACTAGAGACCCCAAAAACCATGAAAATGACACTTATGACAAAAAGTTGTCAAATTTTTATCGGCACCATCTTGTATTTTGATATTGTCTCCATATTCGTCATACATACATACAAACCGGTTAAAATCATAACCCTCCTCGCGCCCATCCACTTTCAAACCTCCTTATCCATCCCAATCCTAACCTTACTTAGAGCTGCTTAACTCCACCCATTCATTCCAAATTCCGATCTTACCCAATGTAATTTCTAAACCACATTCTAATAATAAAAGTATGAAACTCGTACTTCATTTTATTTAAATCGGAAAAGGTATCAACTCCTTCTGATTACGCACGACGGTACACACGCATACACACTACAATATTTTCTAGTAATTTTATCGTATTTATTTTTGCGAGAGAGCGATACACCCGTCCTTCCTGGAGCGCTTCTGAGCGCGGAATGATGACACGCGAGTGCAAAATGTATGAAGAATTCGGCAAATGTTTTTATTTTAGCTAATAATTGAAAAAATATGATGATTGTGGTACAAAATAATTAGCTCAACCTATAAAGGACTATATATACCGCAATTTGTTATATTTTTAAGATAAAATATGCTGTAAATTCACCTAAAATGGCACCTACTACCCTATTTTTTTAAATTTTCTGCGATTATTGTGATGGAAAAAACGTATTTGTGCGAAAATTTTGTATGACGTCATACAATTTCTCTGATGCCAATCTGGAGATGAATATACTATTTTTAAATTAAGACCATCATATTTTGATATTTGTAATTGCTTATACATTAAAATGGTACCTGAAAAACACTGTTATTTGTAAAAAAATGTAATAGCGTCCTTAATTACTAGCTGTTGCCCGCGACCTTCGTCTGCGTGAAATTATTATAAAAATACTATTTTCCCCGTTTTTGCAACATTTTTCATTGATGCTCCGCTCCTATAGCCTTCTTCGATAAATAGGGTATCCAATACGAAAATATTTTTTTTAATTCCAACCAGTAGTTCCTGAGATTAGGGCGTTCAACCAAACAAACTCCTTAGCTTTATAATATTAGTATAGATACTAGTTTCTCCAAAGATTCAATTATTTTCTAAATAATTGAATCTTTGTAGAAATCGTGACGAATAATATCCTGTTAGGTTAGGTTTTCGCTTTCAATAAGACAATCAATAGTTCTGAGTTATATTGAATATAATAATATCATAAGAGCAACATAACAATAACATGTTTGAAGGAAACAAGACACCTTCAATGGCTTCAATTTATAAAATAATAATAATTTTCTTTATATTTTGTTATTAAAAAACAAGACATTTAAAAATATAAAATGTAGTACCAGCATTGGGAACATTATGATTGTTAGCCCCAGTCGTCCCAGAACAGGACAAAGGCCAGCTTTTCCTCATCTTAGTTTACTCCATCTAATGCGAGTGAAGGCCACAGTCGTCCCAGAACAGGACAAAGGCCAGCTTTTCCTCATCTTAGTTTACTCCATCTAATGCGAGTGAAGGCCACAGTCGTCCCAGAACAGGACAAAGGCCAGCTTTTCCTCATCTTAGTTTACTCCATCTAATGCGAGTGAAGGCCAATCCTTTGGAAACGAGTCCAGCTCATCTTGCCATCTCGTTCTGGGCCTGCCGCGTTGACTTTTCATGCTACTTGGCAGGATCCACTGAGTACTGGTTATTGAACATTCGACACTGTTTGGGCTCTATAGGTGTAGGTGAGGAGAATGCACATGTCCATGAGCATTCGTTTAATGATTAGCGTTTCGTATAAATTAATATAAAAATATAATTAAAACATCTTTGTTTCGAAAAGAAAACGATAACTTAGCTTATCGTCAGCTCATTTGGTTGAAGTCTTCTTTTCAAATCGGCTTTTTTACATTTCTTCACAAAACCCCAACCAGTTATAAATAAATAAATGTTAAGCTTAAATAAATCTTAACTAAACTTCATTTAACGAAATATTAACCTGTGTCTTTCTGGCTCCTTTTACGAAAACCAAACATTGCCTTTAACATTATCAGTTGTGTTTTGTCTGATTGACTACCACCGGTACCGAAAAAATTATCTTTGTATGAAAGTGAGTTGTACAGTATATATGATTACTGTTATTCATTTGTTGTTTTTTTCTAAATAGGAAGAATTTATGTGGCTTGTGTGCTGCGCTTTTAGAAAATGTAGGCCATTTTACATGGAGAGAAACCTGAACAGTGCGCCAGATATGTCTCAACGAATCGCATCACTTAACTTTTAGACTATTTAGTTGTAAACAATTGTCGTATGCCATCTTGAGACCAGGCGTGCTTATTACTACTTGCAGCTTATTCGGGTCGGCTTGATTAGGCACCTGGGTGGCAAAATATATATCATGCCGAATCATCTGGGGCCTCCGAACATTTTCGTGTGTATTTTGAACAGAGGAGACGGATTTGAAGATAGAACTGACCACAAATGGTAGCATAAATAGAAAAAAAACTATGGTAGGGATGCCGCGATAGCAGATCAGCAAGCAATTTGAGTATATTGCAGCGAGAATCCTCGGTTGGCGATGTCAGGTGGACTGACAGCTGTCGCTCCTTCGTTGGCGTTTGTCACCACGTATAGAACGAACGGCTTCGCTCCGCCTGTAAAACAGAATACATACATAAACATATTAACATACCTAACCTTAGTCTGACACCTTTTATGGGGGTACAAATGCTGCTACGATCCTTATATCTTTTGCTTCACCTTGCATTTTATTCTTAAGGTGGAAGCGCCAGGACAGCCCGCGAAATTTAAATTTTCGTAGTAATTGTCAGTGCCAGGTCGTATGTTGATTAAAATATGATTCGCGACCGTAACAAATATGGCTTTATTGAATTGTAATTAAAAAATCATCAATACAACCCTCTGAGTTCATTTACTAACTAAATTATGGATCGTTGTGTCTGATGCAAATAAATAGATAAATAAAAAAATAAAAATTTAATCCCATTCCATAACTTTTTCATGAAATAGAGACATTCCACTCTCAATGAGACATTTAATTTCCCCGAGGCTCAAGTAATAATATTAAACATTAGTAGACTCATCCTAGATAATTACTCGGTAGTAGCCCAAAGTGAAGATTTTTCTCAATAGACCTACATGTAAAATGCACTGCATGCTTAAAATTCACTGGCAAAATGTGGGTGTGGAGGTAAGGTATGCCTCTGTTTAACCCTTCAGGAATTACCTACAGGAGTTAGGTTAAAAAATAGGTAAAAATACTTACTTTGTACTGGAACGAATCCGAGACCACAGAAACGGTCTGTGCCTGCAGCCAAAGCCGTGGCTACCACGATGGGATTAGGTATCACCACGAAGTCTGTCAGACAGTTGGCACCGTTGACAGCTCCCAGGTTGGTGCCGAGTACAGTGTTGTCAGCACCTTCCACGTCGCCCGTCAGGGTAAAGGAGAATGCGTCACCTGCGGCCTGGCATGGATAATGATAAGGTTATTCAATTGGATTTTTTTCCGTACGATTGTGAGTTGTGTATCTCGTTGATGACAGTGGTGCGACTTGTTTGATACGTTCTGCAATATTGTATATTGAAACATATCTACCAATGTTTAGCGAGCGGCTGGCTACAAGTATGAGGAGAGCCCCAATAAAAATATCTGAAACGTGGCTATAGCTGAACACTAGGCAAAAAAAAAACATTGGATTAAACGTACAAAAACTACAACCACTATCTGCTTTAAGTAGGTATAGTGTGTCTGGTTGGGTGAGGTCCGTGTGCATGTGACATGGTTCCATGTTGTGTGAAAAAAATTGAAAAATGTTGTCTCACCTGCGCATACTGTATGGCACAATAGCCCGCTTCCATTCTAATGCAAATGCCGTAGTTCATGTTGACAATCTGCCTGGTGCCGGTGACCAGGGACGCACTGAGGACTGTGTTGGCAGCGGTCCCGTAGTTGAAGCTGTTGATATTTCCCGTTATTCCGGTGTAGTATTGAAGGCAGCCGTTCGGCGCTGCAAATAATATTTAAGTCTGGAACTGGAGCCGGTAACCGTAAGGGCAACCAGTGTTTTTGATGGAATCGGTTGTCATTCATGTTCTGGCCATGCAGGGAAAGTTCTGAGTACGAAAGTAGATGGCAAAGAGTAGCAGAACCCTTGTGTAGAAGATTACACTAGAAAAGGGGTCACTACAGAGATAATGGCTAATAGGATGTATGGTAAAAGACATACCTCAAATAGGATTGCGTACTCAAGCTTCAAAACTTATGGAAAGTGCACAAAAACCTGCTTATTGCTGTTATTTTGCTGGAAAATAATTACTTACCAATTCCAGGACAGTCACATCCAAGCTGGATCAGCTTAATGTTCCACCTTCTTGCGAAGGTTGTGGCCAAGGTCGCCGTGACTATGACAGTGATGGCTGTGTTCCCGTTGAAGTCCACGAAGATTGACTGCCCAGTGAGGTCTCCGCAGAGCAAGGGGACAATGGTGTTCCCTCCTGTCACTGATATGGAGTCTGTGACGCAGTTCCCGTCACCGTCGGGTTGTGCTAGCACCAGGTCCAAGAAATCTATGCGGAGCTAGAGGTATAGACAATATTAGAAAAATATTCATTTGGATTTCGCTTAGCGTTGGGTAGTCAAAGCTCTCTAAGTCGGTCTGAGTTTTAGCTAGTGCGACAATAAAGGTTGATTACGCAGGGTATGGACGGGACGCCATGTGGAACGAATGTTCTAAAAACACTTAGCATAACCCTGTGGATTTATTTTATAGATGTTGTAATTTGGGTGCCCATAGATATCTATCTACTACTAGTGTTAGTTCAATAACGTCTTAAGAGGTTACAAGGAAAAAATTCAAATTAAAAATTTAAACCATGATAAAGTTTTCGATTATTTTTCATTTCCAATGTAAAAAAAATATGTAAGCTGGTTGGTTGGCTCACCTGACAAACATTGGCATTACAGCGGTTCACGATCATAGAGCAGGCCGGGCCGCCGGCGTACGCGGCTGGATAACCGGGGCTTGTGAAGTACGTGTTGTTCACGTTCGTTGTGGCACCACATGTTCGAGACACTGGAATGCAAGCAGTTACCGGTAGGTATTGAAAGGTTCATGCCAAATTGTTTTGGTAGATATTGTAACGGTTATGACTATCCCGTTTCGGATCAGATAGTTTATCAGCCTAGTTTTCTGCACCGGGCACTTCGTTGGGTGGCCATGTAGGCGTGGCCGACGACAGGGGTGCTCGCGCAGCTTGCCTATGTGTAAGTGTCTTCTGTGTTCGGTAGAAGTGCCACGGCGCTGTAACGTAGCGCCGCTTGCTTCACGCCACCTCGGCGGTCTGTCAACGCCAGGTGAGTCCTTCCGTTAAACAGCAAGTACAACGAAATATTTTTAACTGTTAGGTGCCGAGAAGAACCTTAGCCAACTATTTTCCGAAATTATTATAAATTTCGGAAAATAGTTGGCTAAGGTTTTTAATAGCTTTCGGACCTTAAGTATTACATTATCTAGGTTCGTCGGTAGCACGTACAGACACTACCACCCTTAAAGATCGTTAAATATTATAATAATCCTGTAAACTAGGAGAAAATGGGACGCATGATAATAAAATGCATTTTTCTTTATTCTTCATTTTCACCGGGTCGGTTCTCGGACAAACTCTGCCACCTCAAAATCGTTTATAGTGGACAGGTCACTCAAGGTGCAGGTCGAATTACACGAGGACCAGTATATGGTTCTGCAATCACATTTTATTTCATCGGAGTACCCCTTCAGACTAAATTGCACCTGCATGGGGTCCACCTGGTTTTGTAGTTGGTTTACTAGTTTCTTGATGGGCCATGGTAGTTGGTGGCCCGCTCGGAGCTTTTCTGTAGGCTATTCATAGTCAGCCATAATTTTATTAGTGCCGCACTAAGGCTACTCAATAAATAAATGAGATGGATGACCTGAGAAAACTGGTACGGCTCTTTAGCGTATAACTAGTACTTACCGACGCAGCACCGGCCTCTCCTCGTGGCACAGATCCCCGTGATGGTGCCGTTAAGATTGTTGCACTCCCGCCGCGCCAGACAGGTGCCGTTCATCGAGTTGGCGGTGGCACATTCCGTGTTCGCGAATCGGACGATGCTCACGAAGGGAAACACTGCAACAAAATAAGTTTTTTTAATACTAGCGACTCGTCCCGGCATCGCACGGGTGCAATTTACTAATGAAAAAAATGAAAATAGACGCTAGCAAAAAAAAATTTGAGTATTATCTAACATACAAACCTTGTCCTGTTAAATTACGAATACAACAAAAATAAAAATCAGTCTAATCGGTCGGGCTGTCCTAAAGGCATATGTGCAAGTGGCAATAATTTAGTCCTGCAGTACCCATTAATACTAAATTATGTTAATCCTATTACTCTAGTCTTCTCACAGAACCGCAAACATTATATCATTATCGCCTCCATTCATCAGCAAACAAGTCCAACCCAGGGTTGGTCTCCAAGAGCGTGTTTCCACGTTGGATGTGTTGGTGTGTTGATACCGTGGGCCCAGGGACCTAGTCCATATCCCGCCAGGGGGCGCGGCTGGTGGGTCTATATGCGCGGATATGGATTAGGTCCCTAGGGCCAGCGGTATCAATACTGTGCCCGTGAACTACGGGCACTTCGTTGGGTGGCCATGTAGGCGTGGCCGACGACAGGCGCGCGCACGCAGCTTGCCTATGTGTAAGTGTCTTCAGTGTACGGAAGGAGCGCCACGGCGGGGGCTGTAACGTAGCGCCGCTTGCTTCACGCCACCCCGTCTGGTCACCGCCAGGTGAGAGCTCCGGTTACCCGGTTACCCAGCGGGAGACGAACAGCGACAGAGGTGCCTCAGGCGCTCCCTACCGAAGAAGGCAATATTTTTTTTTGAACTTGGTAGTCCCATAAAAAATCTTAAACAATTTTTTTGTTTTGTTTTCTTTGCTGCTCTTAGTGCCCCTGAACGTATACTCCAACTCCTAAAACTGCGCTCCTAAGACGACCCACTGACCCATAATTTTAACTACTTTATTTTTTTTTATTGGGACAAGCCCGCCATACTATTCCCAATCCACTGCAACTCCTGAAAGCTAGAATCAACAGTGGCGACCACCAGGAAAGCGCCGAGACAATGAGGCTCGACGAAGTCCCAGAGAAACAATTGAACTGTCTTGGAAGAAGAGTAGTTGAAGAGCAGGAAAATTACAAACAACTACTGTAGGAATACAGTTGAATGTTTCTATAAGTTTAATTGTATTGCGCAGCTGTCTTTTACATTGAATCGGTAAAGAAAATAAAATAAAATATTGCCAGTGCATTATCATATAGAATTCGCGTAGCGTTAAAACAAAAAGTTCAAGAAAAGTAAGGGGCAGAAAAAAAGAAAACCAGTGAATAAAATAAAATGCAAAGTGGACACTTACATATCTTGCCCTTCCTTCCTCCGTGTCCAGTCACGTTGTTGCTTTTTGGCTGATCGTATTCATCGAAGCCGTCGTCTTCATCGAATGTATCAAACTCGTCTTGGTCGAATCTGTTGATGGTGGTTGCTGCAGCCGCTACCACTAACGCCAAAATAACTAACCACCACTTTCTGGAGCCCATGCTTTTCCAAGTTTCTGCTCTTCGCGACGACCCCAGCACAGTAACTAACTGACTAAAACAACCTCTCGGTCATTTGTAACTACTGAAATGTGGTTATCCGTTTCACTGTACCTGATCCCAATAGAAATGCTCACAAAATGAGAGTAGACTTGTCAATCATGTATAAATAAAGTAGGTGATAACGGTTTTCTATTTGTGCAAAGTGTTAGGGATGTTACCGTTTTCCGTTTAGCGCCTACTGGCAGCCTATGTGCTAAAATGACGCTGTGAGTGGATGAATTAGAACGATTTAGGTAAAAGTTTACTTCGTAGGCAGTACCTACGCGTATCGTGACCTTTTTGTGTATAGCTAATGACAAATTTTAAGGTAGACTTACGTATACGTGCTTACGTAATTATGATGACTTATTATTGAAACCAGCTGATAATGGCAGATTATAACTGCCAACATTTAAGTGGGTTCCCCACTTGAAATCGAATGACACTTGCTTGAAAACGTTAACTCGATAGTACCTACTTAAAATCGATAAATTATGAGCGCGACAGTTCACTACCTCGATGCATCAAAATCTGGAATAGAATAACTATAAGCTCGAATCATCGGCAGAGCGAAGGCCCATTATTTTGTGGCCCAAGTTATTTGATCATAACAGTTTTAATTCACGTTTAAGAAATCCATGGACCTTTGCTTTGTTTTTACTATTTTTAACTAATTTCCCTAGAAATCTTATTTCTTCTCTTAAGGATTTCAAATATGGGCCCTCACTCTAGATGCACATTCTTGAATGACATAGTCAGAAGGAGGCTGTTGGTACCTGTTTCTTTTGCAAATGATTTAACCCGCCTTCGGCAAAGCCAAAAATATCTAGCTTAGCTATCTTTTTTTGTACTAAATAGGCTTACGTTTGACTGCAACACGCCTGATGTGAAGCGATGTTGCGGCCTAGGGTGGAACACGCTTGCCTAAAAGAAACCGATTCACACGAACTTTGTGTAGATACAGATTATAATGATCAGGAAACAAATAAGCCTGCAGTGAATCAATGCAGGTTTGTATGGTTGTAACAATTTTATGATCACCGTAGCGTCTGAACTATGTAGCAGGGGTCAATCAATTCGTTATTATTTTCCGAGCATAGGTTTAATGATATTATAGTGCTTTGGAATAATTATCTATTTTCTCAATCAGGGAATATAATGTGTCCACTAGACATGAAACGGATAGTAATTTGTAACAAAAAAAAAACATTTTGATGAATTTAGTTTTTTATTTAGATAAGTAATACATTTAGTAGAAGATTACGAATTATAGTTTAGTAGGTAATAATTATTATTGCTTAAGTACCTAAGTATACATATAGCATACCTACCTAATCGTAGTTTAAATAGAATATTCGACAGCACCTCTTTGTTTTGAACAATTATCGGTGAGTTGTATCACAAATATGTACTTATAAATGAAAACATGGTAATTTATAAAATTATAAAAATAAGTTTTCAATAAAATACAGCATTAGCGCTGATTAATTGCAATATTATGTGTACTCTCAGATTTTTTATAAGTACTCGTTAGCATAAAATCAACATCTATCAAACAAACTCGACAGCACCTAGTTCCTATGGTGTTTCAAAAGCACGGCGCAACAGTGTCAAAACGCATATTACGCCAATCAAGAATACAATACAAGCAAAAATAGTTTGAGTAAATAATACATTGCGTCATAGATAAATAATATTTGTATCTCATGATTAAGTTATGAAGTACGATATAACAAAAATATTATACTATGTATTAACAAAAAAAGCAATAGCGTATAGCAAAAAAAATATAGCGCACATGCTAAAAATCAACCAAAAACGTTGCAAGTAGTTTAGGAAATATCTTAGATACGAGAAAATATACAATCTTAGTTTTTGTTTACTCTAAAACTATGGAGGTGTCAAAATTTTTTAATTAGGTACTCATCGTTATGAACATCTGTTATTGTAGGACAAATCCTGATATCGCAAAAAAAGCATATACATACATACATTTGGCGATTAAAAAGAACACAAATGTATGGGACAGCTGACTTCCTTATTTCAGGGTTCATCCTGCAGAAAGGCCACAAGAATGTAAGACTGACAAGAAATGTTATACAATTCTTGACAGTCTTTGCCGTAGTGGCATTACCTAATCCTACTACATCATTGGAACTCCAAATTAAAGTTGATACCTTTTTAAAGTCTCACATGTGTACCATTACAATGTCGTGAGCTCTAGTAAGGTTCACATTGTGTGCCATCTTAATGCCAGCAATATAACACCGCACATGTGGACCTTTAAATAGCCCGTCCCGTATTTATCCCCTCTTAAATTGCTCTTGTTCGGCTTTTAAAATGAAAGCTGACTTAAAGATTAATATTATCCTATTATAACACCAATAGCTACTTAATAGGCCACTTTTGCACTTCTATATAAGCCTTGTACAGGTACGAGTGAATTTGTTCACTTTAATACAGCCAATGAACCATGTGTGGGTAATGTTAATGCTTCGAGAGAACTAAATGTGAACTTATGAAGACAACAGAATGCTACTTGGGCAGTTTATGCGGATGACTCGTACGGGAAATTTATACAAAGCGAGGCCATGATATATTGGAAATGTACAGCTTGATGTGCCGCCGTGTGTACAAGACAGAATTATTACAGTACCCGTAACAGGTATGAGAGCTAAAATGAGGCTACGAAATCTACGAGGTTAGTTGAGACAGAAAATATCACTACCCGTTCGATATGAGATTATATTACCTTAACACTAAACACCTATTTTATTTCTGTGATGATCACTTTATCAATATTTCTAGATGATCAACTTGATCTATGTATAAATGTCACATAAAAACTCTTATCTGTGTTTCTTTGCACTTTTGAGATTTGGTGTATTTAGCAACTTCTTGTCAAACAACACCACTAGGATCCCACGCATACTTCACTTTGTCTTCTGAAAGGTTGCTAAGTATCTGCATATCTTCAGGTGCAATGTCGAAGTTGAGAGCAATATTTTGTTTCATATGCAAGGGGTTTGTAGATTTAGGTATAACAGCAATATCTTGTTGTACTGCCCATCTTAACAATACTTGAGCATTGGTGACCCTAAGACCTTTGGCTATTTTTGTAACTGACGGATGGCTTAGTAACTCATCATTGTTGACAGATTTTCCTCCAAATGAACAATATGCCTGTAGTACAATATCAGTTGCCTTACAATAATCGAGCAACTCTTCTTGATAGTAAAACGGGTGCCACTCCACCTTAAAAAAACAAAAAGCAATTACTTAGGACATGATCCAAATTGTGGTAAAATTGTGTTTTAGTGTAGATTTACATGAAATATACCTGATTTACAGCTGGAACTACACCATGATTCATTTTCATAAGGAGGTTTAGGTGGTAAACGTTGAAGTTAGATACACCAATGGCTTTGACAAGGCCATTTTCATAAAGTTTCACCATGCCTTCCCAGGTTGCGTGCCGAAGCTCTGTATTTTTTTTATCAGTGACTGCAATTCTCTGTGTCCCAGGGAAATGGATCAAATACAAGTCTGCATAATCCAACCCCAAATTGTTAATTGATGCTTTATAGGCTTTCGCTACCATTTCTGGTCCTCCATGATCAGCAGGTGCTGTAAATAAATAACTATTTTAGAACATGCACAAATAAAATAACTAAGTAGTTGTTATTTGATTTTAGAATTTTAGCATAGTAATGATAACTGATTGTACTCTCAGTTTGTGTTATCCTTTTTCATGCAAATTAAAAAATTACCTACCCAAAAACATACATCTACTTATCTTGCCACTATTATTAATGCGAAAGTTTGTGAGGATGGATGGTCGGATGTTTGTTACTCTTTCATGCTAATACTTTTGAACGGATTTGACTGAAAGATTTTGCAGCCAGATAGCTTATAACCTGGATCAACACATAGGATACTTTTGTCCCAGGAGTAGTACGACCCCGTGTAACATTTACGGTACTCCACGCGGGCGAAGCCGCGGGCATAAGCTAGTTGCTACATATTATTTTAGCAACCATATTTGATTAGAATATCGTTTTTTAAAGTACCTACATTGTGCAGTAGCAATAGTAGTTAAACACCAAATTATATTACAGTAACAGCACTTACAGAGTTTAGTTGTAATGAAAATATCATCACGTTCTAAGTCATGTCGGGGGAGCAATCTTCGGAAGGCTTCCTTCAAATATGGTTCATTGCGGTAGACAGCAGCTGTATCTGTAATTATTTTAATAAATAAAACACCAAGAAACAAAGTCCATCTTTTGTTATCAACCTTTTTGAATGCAGACAATAAATAATAGGTAACTATCATTTATTGTCTGCATTCAAAAAGCAAAAAGAAAATTCAGTAAAAATTCAATTCTTTGTAAAAAGAGAATTCAGTCAACTGAGGGAAGTGTGACCTCTTGACTCTCTAGTCTAATACTTGAAAGCGCAAGAATTTCTGTGGTGGTGTCACCATTTCTCTTCATTGATAACAGGTTGATGAGTTCATAATTTTCACCGTTTTTGTTTCCCAGTGAATACATGATGTCTATGATAGCCATAAGTAGTAAGACTTACCAAACATACGGTATCCTGCTGACAGAGCCCGGTCCACTACTTCCATGACCTCGCCCGGATCACGAATACGGAAGGTTCCCACTAAAAAAATGAGAAATTATACTATCATGTTACTAATAAGTATCAACTGTTAAAATATTTTCAGGAAATATTCTACTAAACCTTACAACATTGATTGCTATTCTTTGACACTACTTTTCAAATGTGTCCTTGGTCAAAATGGGCGTAAGTCCAACAGAATTGAAATATAGCTCAAATCATAGCTCACAATAAGTTCTCCAATTCATACTATTGCGACAAATACCAAACTCACTGGAGCCCAATGCTACGGCAAATTGAAAATGTTGCAATTTATTTCATTTAAAATTTGACTACAGCAGTCAATTGTTTTTAATGTACCTAATGTTGAAAAGGACGAGGTCCTAGAGTCGACTAGGGATTGTAGAGCCTGTGTAATAGAAACCCCTTTTTAATCTAGGTTTATTATTAGTTTGAATAATAGGTCAAATCTTTGGCAAAATTTTGAAAAAGGCAACATATATCAAGTGGCTCTACTTTGGTGGCTAAGGTACTTATTGTTTTAGAATGAACTGAACTTCTCATTAAAAGCTACTATTTGAGATATATTTTAATTCTGTTGGTCTTATCCCAAGTGTTCAAAGAAAAATATCCTTTACTTTGTTTCAAAGCAAATATTATCAGACATAGGTTTACAATGCAAGGCCAAGATTATGGAAACAGATCTTGTAAGACCTAATTTTCAATGTAAGAGTTGTAATTTCATTCAAGGAATTTTGACAGTTTGGTGGCCCAGTGCGAGTTGGTCTGATACAATACTCATTTGTCTTTATGCCAGCTATTGATGAATTAATTCAGATTTTATGTGTGGCTAATAAAATCAAAGTTGTACAACCGCTGCAACCAGATGGTATGGGCATCTAAATGCCGATACATTTGTGAAAATGTTCTCAATTCTTCACCAGCTCATATTTGGAGTTTCTCAAATCACTTGGCATGACAAAGTCTCCCTCTAGTATTTTACCTTCCAGTCTGTCCTTGAATGTTCTAAATAAACACTATCAACGTCAGCTACGCTTTCGGTTGATGTTAAGAATAAAACTATTCATGACATAACTTCCAAGCCAATGTTACCTCCTGGCTTTCTCTTTCTCCCCCGTGACTAATCTTGAGGTCCTTAAATTTTTTACGTTGGTTAAGTCTAGGGCTGTGGGCTGTGATGGGATCAGCAGAACAATGTTATCCTTTATGACTGATAACATAATTCCTATTGTTATTCACATTATAAACTTCTCTCTCTGTGTTTCCAGCTTTGTGGCGTAAGGCTTACATTATCCCTCTTCCAAAAATTTCCAGTCCCAGTTTGTCAAATCACTACATACCCATATCCATTCTCCCTTTCCTTTCCAGAATCCTTGAAGCAGCTGCTCTTAGGCAAATATCCTCTTACATTGGATTATATATATATGGGAGATTGGAATTTAGACAACAGGTTATTCTTGAGAACAAGAATAACCTGTTGTCTAAATTCCAATCTAGTTTTCGGCCCAGCCACAGCACTGCTTAAGATTACTGAAGACATTAGGGATGGCTTGAAGAATTCGAGGGACCACGATATTCTCTTGGCCACACTGTCTCAAATTGGGATCTCCTCTTTGTCACGCGATTGGTTTTCATCATATCTTCGTGGTCGCCAGCAGGCGGTGCGTGCTGATCAGGATTACTCCGACTGGTGCGACCTAGCAACTGGTGTTCCACAAGGCGGTTTACTTTCTCCTCTGTTATTTTCGTTATTTATAAACTCCATTACTAGTATCCTCAAGTGCTCTTATTATCTTTACGCTGATGACCTGCAACTTTAAGCTCAATCCGACATTGCTAACCTTTACAATTGCATCTCATTACTAAATGCAGATCTTCAAACTATCGGAGAATGGTCTAGTAAATTTGGGTAATTTTTATAATTTGTCAACGTCGGGAAATGCCAGGCCATCCTCATAGGTAGTTCGTACTACCTGAGAAATTTGGAATACTAGCCAGCTAATGCCGCTTATGTTCGTCAACTGATCGTGATCTCTCTCTCACCACACATTAAAGATTTGGGCCTGCACATTGATGCGACACTTAGTTGGAATAAGCAGGTAGCACAGGTTAGCCAGAAAGCCACTTACTCGCTGCGGTCTCTCTATATATTCAAACATTTTCTCCCATCTAGCACTAAATTAACTTTGGTCGTCACTTATGCTTCCCATTATCGACTAAGCTGATGTTTGTTACACTGATCTATCCCAAGAACTTTTAAACAAATTGGATCGTCTTCTCAATAATTGTATTCGGTTTGTTTTTGGCCTTCGTAAGAATGATCACGTCTCTTCATACCGTTCTCAGCTTAATTGGCTGCCTATCCGACTCAGGAGGTCCCTCAGATCTCTCTGTATACTCTTAACTATTTTGACCGATCCATGTGCTACCGATTACCTAAAAGAATATTTCAAAGTGTTGGGCGGTTCTCACAGTCGTCAGCTTCGAGCTTCCAAAAACCTACTACTTGAAATTCCATCACATCATACTGGTTTTATTTCCAATTCTTACGCTGTCTCAACTATAAAGCTCTGGAATGCGCTACCCCTTTATTTTTTCGTACTCTATCACAATGCTGTACTATTTGACCCAAAGGTTGACTGGTAGAGAATGCCTTGCGGCATTAAGTCCGCCTATGTACCACTCTTGTACATAAATAAATAAAGTTGTACTGATGTTGATATTTGTAACTTCAATTGCTTTTAATTATCTTTAAGTCTGTCTATGTACCATTCTTGTGTATGAAGTTTAAATAAATAAATAAAGTTGTACTGATGTTGATGATTGTAACTTTGATAGCTTACAATTATTTTGGAAACATGACGTTTTGAAGATTTGGTCCCATTCAATACTTGTTTGTATAGATATCAGCTATAAATTATCACAGCCTTAACGCGTGGCCGCTATTTTTGAAAATCAAATGGCGAAAGTTAAGCAGGCCAAACTATTCAAAACCCTTGTAAATGAACTTAAAAACAAAACGAACCATCTGCGCTGTTTTGCCTTGTGGGCTCTTTGTGTAGGCGCATATTAGATACGACATAGATTAGATTACGCCATTCTATGAAACTGCAATAAAATGTACTTACAACCCACGGAAGGCATAACTTTTCCATTGTTCAACGTAAACTTCCTAATCGCCGAAACTGAATCAACTGCTGCAGCCATTTTTTCCAATGCCTTTTATTCAGGTAAAGTTAGTTGTTTCAGTAAGGTTTACCTCAATTATTTTGTTCTATTATGTTTTTAAGATTGCTCTGACTATGTAAAACGAACGCAGTACCTAAGTAAGGTAAACACGGTAACCACATGCAGTAGAGCAGATAAGTGAGCATGACAGATAAGTGAGACAACATTACTTTACTCTATGGAGACAACAGACAACACCAAAGAGTAGAATACTTTTCTTTTCTGGCTCGCACGTTTTGTGCAAATGTGCATTTAGCTAATGTCATGTTGTGATTTAGATTTTGGCGTAGGACACAGAGGTAGGGAAACGGGAATTCATTAATAAGATTTAAAACGGAATTATTATTTATTGACTAACTATAGTAATAATGAATGACGAAAAAAATATATTACAATTTAATATTATTATTGGTACTGAATGGAGCCATAATATGCATGCTTTAAGTTCTGTCGTTTACATATTTGCCGCCAGTGGCTAAATAATAACAGCTGCTCGGATCGATCTTTAGGTTAAGCCGTGCTTGCCTAGGTTGGTCTGTGGATGGGTGACCACCCATGGATGGGTTTCCTCCGTGCCTCGGAAAGCACGTTAAGCCGTTGGTCCCGGGTGTCATTTGCAGATCTTTGACAGTCGTTAGGCAGTCAGTGGCCCAAAAAGTCTGACAACCAGTCTTACCAAGGGGTATCGTATTACCCAGTACTAACTGGGTTGTGGAGGTCAGATAGGCAGTCGCTCCATGTAAAATAGTGGTATTCAGCTGCATCCGGTTAGACTGGAAGCCGACCCCAACATAGTTGGGAAAAGGCTAGGCAGATGATGTTTACATATTTGCCGCCAATTTTGAATGAAGAATTGTTCAATGTTCAAAATATCAAGACAATTGAAGGAATTAGGATTAATGCAATATTATTTAGTCACAGCGTTGTTTTGAATCTGTCAGGTCCCGTACGAAAATGAATCTCACTAAAGCGGGCCATAGACGTTCAAGTAATTTGTTTAAGAAAATTGTAGTACAACCATGAACGCATTCATTATAACTTTAGATGGTTCTACAATCCTTTTAATTTATGCTATTTTATACCACTATTAGAAATTTTATACCTCTCAATTATCGTAGTATACAGGTCGAGCTGGGAAGATTCCTTCCCAGCACTGTCGTAAGAAAAACGATGGCTTCTTTTGGTACTTGTACTTAGACTTCCATCGTGATTAAGTCCTGCTGCGTCCTTTTCTGTTGCAGAGGTTTTTTATTGTAGGCCAGACTTCTATAGTAGTGTGAGACCGGGGTGGTGACAGTTGAACATCTTGTTTAAGAAATGAGTTCTTTTTTCTTCAGATATTAGGTATTTGTTATACAGGTGTATTCTATTTGTTGCCTCGTTATATGACCGAATACTTTTGCCAAATGCTCAGTAAATGTACCAGCCTTTTCTTGAGGTGTCCTTGACTAACCTTGGTTCCTTCTGAGAGGTGGTACAGCTACCTGAGGTCTGGTATATTGCTTTATGAACTTCCAGAGAGAGTAATTGGTTGAGGCTGAAGGAATGAGAGTTAATGAATAGAAAATAAACAGCAACTTCCTGACCAAGCAGGCTTCTGTTTTGGCCTTCCTCCCTATCATGTACATGCAGTCAACCAACTAAAGAAAAACATCAAACAATACTCTCAAGAATACTCCCACTACAACTAGCTTTAGTAGACTACTCCATAGCCTTCGACAGCACTTCACATACAGCCATTTTAAACGCTATAAGCAACCAAAACATTGATCCCACCTGCATACATCAGTCTACTACACAACATTTACAGAAATAGTACAATTGTAATGATATACAAACCACAGGTCCAAAATATAAAATATAGAAAGGAGTCAAATAGGGCGACCCACCGTCTCCTAACCTGTTCATCAGTACCCTCGAAGAAGTCTTCAGGAAGAGGCAGTTAGCAACCGATTGGAGGGAAAGATGCATTGTTATCGGCTAGACGAGACTGTAGAATCTACGTTTCGCCGAGGACATTGTATTCTTTTCCACAGAACTTCAGCTAATGCTTCAAGATCTAAGCGATGCAAGTTACGGTTGCACTGATGATGAATATGTCGAAGACCAAAGTTATGTGCAACGGAGCAACCGCCACGTTTTGTCTACGGAAGAATCAACAAAATGACAGATTTTTTTTGTTGATGTCATTTTGACGATTCTTTCGTCGACAAAACCCGTTACCTGCCCCGGGCTGTACGCCAAACGACACAAATAGGTGACCAAATGGTAGGTGAAATTGTGGCTTGGCGTGGAGGGCACTCGCGTGAGTTATGCTCTGGCGGTCAAACGGTTGAAAGTACTGAATACATTGTTGAAATTGGTGACCTTTTAATCCGGTAGGTATATGATATATAAATGAGTACTGTATTTTTCTTCAATACACATAAATGAATAAGTCGATTTGGTTGCTCGCGAGTGTAGCGATTCGCGAAATTAATTAGTTGCGCGGCGACATCCTTAGGCTGCGTTTTCACCAGAGGATGGAAACGTAGCCCAGCACCGTCCAGCTA
Organism: Noctua janthe; assembly: GCA_910589295.1. Taxonomy (NCBI): domain Eukaryota; kingdom Metazoa; phylum Arthropoda; class Insecta; order Lepidoptera; family Noctuidae; genus Noctua; species Noctua janthe. The sequence goes on from OU342552.1 coordinate 15,662,743, forward strand.
CCGCGCGAGTACGAGGTAGATCGACGGTGCGAGGATGCGTAGCGAGGCTGTGAAACGGTGTGAGCGTTTCCACCAGGGATATGCTATAGGCCGCTGAGCGGTGCGAGGATGCTCAGCGACGAGGTGCAACGGTGCGAGGATGCGTAGCGACGCTGTGAAACGGTGCGCAGATGAGCGGAGCGACGATGTGTTGCGGGCTCATTTCGGACTGACTGCTATTTTTTTGTTCCTAACACACTTCCTTCGCAACACATCTCTCGCATCCATTCTCCCTTTGTTTTGTATGTACAAAAATCTTACTCTGCTGAGCAGTTTCCACTAGAGCTGGCTCGCTCAGCGAGACTAGGTAAATTGAGTGATTCAATTAGTTCTTAACAAATACATCCCTCGCTACGCATCCTCGCACATATCTGGTGGAAACGCAACCTTAGGCAGGCTCGCTATCAATGTAAGGTCGAAGGTATACGGGAGAGAAATAATAAAAATGCGTGATATCATTATACTCACTTTATTTTTTTTAATTACAAAATTTTTCGGATACATAAACTGCACGCTTCAAATAGATTAATTTCTTAGTTGTGCGAAATTTCGTGGAGGGGAGGGAAGAAAATACATAAATATATTAAAACCGGCCAAGTGCAAGTCGTACACAGGGTTCCGTAGCACCGAACAATATAATAAAAATATTTTGAAGGCTCATTCATGTTGTATTGTATCAGATTCAACAGCACAACTAAATTTGTTTTTCATAGTATGTTAATGAAAAACAAAGTTACTGCTGCAGTTTGATGAAAAAGTCCGATATCTCAAAAACTAAACATCAAATCTTATTCAAACTAATTTTCGTTGAAAGTTTTTTTACGTTTTACAATCCTACTTTTTTCACAATTTTCCTCTTTAGAAATTAGAGGACACACACACACACATTTTACCACTTTGGAAGTGTCTATCTTTCAAACGATTGACTTTGAGAAAAAAAAGGTTTTAGGAATCTCAATGTCATTTTTAAAGACCTATCTATAGACACCCCGCACGTTTGATGAAAACATTTTATTTTATTTTCAGTTCCATGTATGGGGTTCCCTTAATATTTTTTATTTTTTGTATAAAAATCGTAAAGCGGTTCACAGAATACATCTACCTACCAAGTTTCAACTGTGTAGACCTAATAGTTTCAGAATAAAGTGGCTGTGACATACGGGCAGACAGTCAGACAGACATGACAAATCTATAAGGGTTCCGTTTTTTGCCATTCGGCTACGGAACCCTAAAAATGACCCCCTGGCTATGGTCCTATGAATGATTGATGTATGATACTTCTAGGCTAGCTTTTAGGTTTTATTGAAGCTTATCCTAATAATATAAAACTGAGATGTCCCAGCGCTTAGGCCAAATTATGACTAGACAAAACATGGAAATGTTTATATTTTTAAATTATTTAGAAGCAGTATAGCTTCATGGTAATGACTACACGTAATATGGTAGTGTTTAAATGGAAATATTTGATTAATTATTTAGCTGCAATATAGGTTGTTCACAGTAATGACAACACATTATATTATGGTAATGTTTATATTGAATTATTTGATTATTAGTTAGATGTAATATAGGTTCACAGTATAACCCTGTCGCCTTGTTCGCTGCAGTACTCAACAGTATCCTTCGTCCTCTGGCGCAATTGGCTGCGCCGGATATTCGGCGGACGCGGCGGGTAGGAGGAGCTTCGGGGGCCTCTCCCCGCCGCGTATGCGCAGCGCGTACACCGCCATCTCCACCTTGTTCAAGTTGGCTCGCGTTACTGGCAGCTTGCGGATTAGAGGACGGCAGCCTGTTATGCCTGGAATGAGAGTTGTGGCTGTCTTAGTAAGTTATTATTTAATATCAGGCAGGCAGTCGAGGCAACTGTGCCTGTATCTTGTTGATCCCCACTAAATTTTCTTTGGTTAACTTGGTTAGGTGGGTTAGATAGCTGGAGTACAGAAGGAGAATATCTCGCATTTTCTTCACCAATAATACAGGGTGGAACGGACATTGACGCACAAATGGTTACCACATATTTAGAACATCATTCCTTGACAAAAAAACAGCTGTTCCATACATTTTGACTGTGTAGGTATTGCACTTTTGTAAGAAACAGTTGTTTTTTTTTAAATGGCCGATTAAAATTTCTATGGGGTTCGCAAAATGATGCAATTAACACGTGGTTCCACCCTGTATATTGCAGACATAGCAACTAGTGCTTTGGTAGCAAATGAATGTTGTCACATAATATCTGTTGTGGAGAGTGATGGATTGAAAAGATTAGGAAGAAAAAAAGTCATTTTAGTAGATGGCTTTTTCCCAAATTATTACTAAAGTCATCATTATTATCCTCTTTGTGTAAAGTTACATATTTTCCAGCATTTATCTTGGCCTTTCCATTTCCAGCAACTGTGATGATTAAAGGATTAACATAATTAAGGTCAACTTACTTAAATATCCAGTATACATGTGCCTGATAACATCACAAGCTCGGAAGCAATCTTCAGTATCCCCACTAGATATACTATTAATGGCCTTCCTCATCAGTTCACCTGTCAGATCAGCAACACCCAACATATAGTCAGTTTGTGAAATCATTGTAACCAATTGCCTTTGATTATCACCTTCTATTATACAATACTCAAACTCTTTCTGAACTTCTGGGTAAGTGACAATCCTTTTCTCTGTCATTAAAGATAGAAGGGTCCTGGCTTCAGCATACTCCTGGAAACCAGCTGTGACAGCCTTGGAATGCAAGTGTGCTGGGCTGTGCTCTAGCTCTAAGCCAATACTTCTGATTGGATCATTGATCAGCTTTTGAATTCGTTCCTTGGCTTCAGTGATAATACTCTCAGATGTTTCTTTCCTGAAAATGTATGATTTTTAATCAAAAAGTCCTGCAAGGATGAAATTAAGGTTTGCACACCGCCTCTAAAATGTTGGATTTTGTTTTTACAAGCTTTTATTTAACTTCCTATGTTTGTTTAGATCAAATCTTGCACCTGAATTTTAAAACAGTTACCCCCAACCGATAGAGCTGAAATTTTGCTTACACGTTTAGTTTTGGATGACAATGCGTGGTGAGCTAAGTGGCGTCATTCTAAATCCAATATGGCGGATACCCAAAGATGGCGGACTTATTATTTTTTATGTACCCCATGATATGGGTCTCAATTAAAAGGGTTTGCTAAGAAGAATACGAAAAAAAAATGACGTAATACCTATATTTAAAAGCTTGGTATAAAAAATTATTATTTACTATAAGCTTGTTATCATTCTTCTTGACAATCAATGGATTTAATTTATATTTAAAATAGCAGTTACGCATTAAACCTGTATGAATCAATAGCTAGCATCAATACAAACGAGTATTGTATGAGACAAAATCTTCTAAAGGATCATTTAGAAGATATTGTCTCATCTCGTTTCAGAGAAATAAGCTAACAAAAGATATTATGCGTGGCCGATTGGCCGCTTTTTAGAATACAAATGGCAGTTAGGCAGGCCACGCCCACCCATTGAAATATAAAATTATTAAAACATGGAATGGGCCTCGCCTGGTTCAAAGTGTGCGTATTTTTTGCTTTTCAGTCGGGTTTTTTAGTTTTTACAATAAGTTTTTTTAATTCCAGCTTTTCTGCAGTTTACTAATATGAAAGATTTCACAGATGATTAACTAAAAAAAATATTTATTTTTTTCTTTATATGATTTTTCATATTAAAAAGTTGAATCTGTGTACAGTCACGAGCACCAATATGGAAAATCATAACAACTTCTAAAAGTGTGTTTCTCCTACAAATGTGATTAAAATTTCATGTTGTTAAGAATATCTTTATGAAAAAGATCTCATCTCCAAATTATAATCGTTATTTCTCGAGAAATTGAAATTAAGGACAGTGATACATATTGGTTTTCGTGACTGTACATCTTTGTTGGAGAACCTAAATAAATAAATATTGAATAACCAGCTTTAAATCGCTATAAAGATCTATCTATATCTGTGTTATAAATCCTAAATGGGCATTCGAAATGTAAACGATACGGGAAACCTAAAGATGATTTTTAAATACCTATTCAATTTTTCACAGTATGGCGTCTGGTTGTCGTCATTTTGAGTTTTGATTACTGTCATGTCTTTAGTGACACTCGTAAGATTAGGACAAATAACTTAGTGACGTAAGAATCATCAAAATTGGCTCACACGTTTTGTCTCTATTGCGCCACAAAGGAACAAACATACATAAAATAGGCTGATAAACACCTCAGGCCTAGGCCTCCTCAGTCGGGTAAATAAAAAATTAAATTCAAACCCCTAAACCTTACTAAGAATTAGATCTATACTCACGTTATAGACGAATGCAACAGGAATATTATCCTTTTGCTTTCAATAGTGATATCGCGCGATAGTTTTACGAGCCGCTCGTGCTTGTCCTGCCGTTCATTCAGTTTCCTAGCAGCATCTTTGAATACTGCCAGTACTGGGCTGTCTGCGGCAAAAGACATCGCAACTTCCCTTCCAACGGAAGCTAGCGTGTGAGCTGTGTTGTTACCACCTCTGCGATTGCCGCGGTTAGGCCGTCCTGAAACATTACAGTTTATGTGTCTAAATATACAAAAATTCAAGAGAATTAACATATTCAGTTTAATAGTTGTTTAATGCTCATAAAATCTAAGCAGAAAACAAAGCCAGTAACACTTCTCTTTAATACAATCAATATGCTAACATGTTTAGTGCGAAAAAATAGTTAAATAAACGTACCTGGTGGTCCAGGCATTGTTGTTATAGATGTAGAAACAGACTCTCAATTGTTTATACAAAAATAAGTTTTCGTTCTTTCATCTATGGCAACGTAGCAAAGTGAGCACCCGGTAGTGTTAGTAGCTGAAAGTACAGGACAATTTTGTTAGTTAACATGGAATATTTTATATAAATATTTTAGAGAATGTTATACAAACAACATCACAGATATTTGCAATGTTAAAATTACACACACTTCATTTTAATATCGTTGTCGTTTAAAAATCTTGCTTTGCCCGGTACTGTGGCACCATTTTGGAAAGCTAATGAGACAAGGAAGTCGGCCCTGTGATTTGCACGAGAAGTGTTGGACATTTATTTTGAGAAACCATTAAGTTTGGACCCCCAGTTCATCACCCATTTCAAGGACTGCACTCAATTACCAAACACCCTGTATAGATAGATTTTGAGACACCCATAAGCGGAAGACAAGACAGAAAGAGTGGGGTATTGACAAACAAGAGAGGAGAACTGTTTCATCAATGGAAAAGATGTATTATTCCAACAGGACGACAAGTTAAGAGAAAGGTAGATTTTATCCAAAATTACGAAAGTGAGAAAACTTTTGACAAGAAACGAGAACGTTATTGTTTTCGAAGGTTAAGGGGAGGTTCTGGACATTCAACCTGGAGAGCATTTATGGAAGAGGATTTCATGGTACCAATTACGATTTACGATTCTCAGACATTTGTCCTTGACCGAATCTAAAGAGCTTTTTTGTTCCATGGCTAATTGTAGACATTCTTTTTGGTGTATGGATGAGCTACCCACCATATTATCCTACTTTTTGACTGTGTTGTCAATATAATTCATTCGTCGGGAGTGAATCAGCTTTGAGTCCAGTATAACCCCCAGAAAACTGCCCTTTACTTTGATTTGTAAAGCTTGGCCATCAAAATTAACAGGACTTTCCCCATGAACCCTAAGTTTAACACTGGAATTTGAAAAAATACTGCATAAGACTTTATAGATCCTAGCCAGGATTGTCACTTCTTGCATCTTCTATCTGAGAACTGGGAGAAGGACAGAGTGATAGTCATCTGAAATGATCAAGAAAATAGCTAGCACGGACTCATTCCTACTAAGGGCCAACCAGATCTTTGATGTGAGGATACTCACACTAGAGCTGTAGCTAGGTCTTTCTGCCAGCTTTATTTTGTCGTGTACATGGGTGAGGACAGATCTTAATTCATCCAGAGTAAATGGCCTATTCAGAGGGTAATCTGTTATCGGCTGAGGCCCCATAGAGACACACTCATCTACACCAGGAACATAAACTGCGCCCAGTTATTCAGACAGTACATGTTAAAAAACCATTGCTTTTACCCAGGTTCATGTTGGAGTTGAAATTCATTTCAGGCACATTTCTAGCACTGATTACTGCAGAACAGTCCCTATCCCACGATGGTAGAGATGGAATTTTGCCTGTTGGCAGTTTTTAAGAAGTGAAGCAATCATCTGCTGTGGATGATATTATGTTGGAAAACATATCTGAGCCGGAGTGAGCCGACTGATTAATGAAGAGGTGACATGGTCTAAAATTTTTGAGTATTAATCCCAATCCGCTGGCTTCAGTTGGTATTTTAATAAGAGGAGGGAGCAGTATTGAAATGAGGCATTTTCGAAGGGAGTCAACCGTGATGATAAATATCATAATAATCGCTTCCACTAGACATTACCAAGATTCTAGGACTTTCACACGTATTTTAGCATTTTATTGTAAAACTCTGCATTACACAGTAATTAGCTCTCGAAATCTAGGACTACAGCTGAATCTATTAGCGACTTTCTAACCCAACGTAATAATATACTTAATGCGGTAAATTCAAAATACGGAGCAGTCAAATAAGTTTTGGACACACTTCATTAGGTACTCTATTAATATACAAAAACAATTAGTGCAACAATCATGAAATTTCGATAACAATAACACTACGTACGAGACTGTACACAAACGAATGATACGCTAGAATAATCCGCTCAGAATGCGCGCGCATAGTAAAATCAATAAATACAGGAACAACATTTTGTTTTGATGCTACCTTTAACGTGTTACCCAGCATTATTTTAAACTAAGTAGTATTTTAACTAAGTATAATTATTATTAACAAGAAATAAAGATTACATTTATTTAGTTTTTACGGTTATTAATAACCCAATCCCATTGAATGAATTTTTCATGAAATAGTAATTGAATGTGAGGGTTCTGTGCAAAAATAACTAAAACCTTGAAATTGTTAACAAAATTGGATTCAAAAAGGGAAGTAATGTTTTTTATAATAATTTCATGCCAACGAAGGTTGTGGGCAACAACTAAAATGTATGTTTATTTTTGTATGCAAAGAATTTAAGGAGTCTTATTACTATACTATCATTATAACAAATAGTGATACCAAAAATGATCACTGTTTTATAAGACATATACTCCTCCTTTTTTTTAGTTCTTAGGTTTGCATTTGGTCGCAACTCGCCTGATGTAAAGCGATAATGCGCCTAGGGTGGAGCACGCTTGCCTATATGAAACCAACTCACTCTAACTTTGGGAAGATCCAGATTATAATGATCGGGAAACAGAGAAGCCGGTAGTGAATTCCACTTCATTGTTAATTCACATGCCATGGATTAACAATAGGGACAAGTATGGTTGTTGTTTGGCCTGAACTGGCTTGTTGCTGCATAAGAGACAGGTTTGGTCACAAGCTTTTGTGCCCCTTTGCTGACTCAATTCAGGACAAGACTTATCAAGCATAGTGATTGCCAGAACACAATATGCAAACGGCATATTCAGTGGAAACTTGGCAACCATTGCCTGGGTGGCCTTTACCACATTTTAAGCAATGATGGTGTGTATGTTGTTGTGCTAGTCAAATGTCTGATTTGTTTAAGGTCAAATCTATTTAATGGTATTAATAGTATATGATTTAACTTGAATAATAATTTAAATAATACAATGCAAAAAAATATATATTTTAAATTAGAATTATAAGTATCCATTGTATGCCTAAGGTTAAAAATAGTGATCCTGACTTTAGAATTAGATCTTTATTATATTATAACTATGTTTCACAAATAAATAATTTGAATTAGGGGTTGCGAATGACATTAATATGTGACCGAAACAACAACAGTTATAACATTAAATACAGTACCATAGGAGTTGCCCAAAAAGTACTACAAAAGAGAACCACGGTGTCAGTTGGTTACCACTCCATTACACCTCGAGAAGATAACATACCTACCCATTTATTTTCCAGGTATTTACAAAGGGGATGAATCTATCAGGAACCTTGTTGTTCTGAATGACCTCATCTTCAGTCCATTTGATTTGCATGTCTCTTAAAAGACCCAAGTATGAAATGGTAGCAAGAGAGTCATGTTGGATTAACATTCAACTAATTAGAAACTGTTTGCATCCTAGTGAGATATAAACTAACCTGACAACCAGCAGCTTCCTAAATGTTTTACACTACCTCGGAGAATGTTGCAAATTAGCATCAAAAACATCCCGAATTTATAATCATACAGAACCGTACCTGGGGCCGGGCCATCTTTCAAGGAAACGTACTACGTGTGTTGTCGCTTAGAAAATATGATTAATACGCTGTATCTTTTTAAAACAATTGTGATGGTTTAGTTACAAACGTCGCAACTAATTTTTTACTACTAGCCGATTCCGAGATCATAATATTTTATTGAACATTCGTCGATAGAAATGGAAATAGGGATCTAGTGGTTTTCCGGCGTCCATAATGGATGCCTAGTCAATACTTGAGACAAGACACCAGTTTACACTGTTCTTTGAAAATAAAGTTAAAACTACAAACCTGATGCACCACCAACGCGAAGAACAATATCGATTGACAATATTCAACACAAGAACAAATTAATACAAAAGCGCGATCTTTCTCACCTTCACCTTCATTTTGAAACTTGAATAGAAACCGATCAATAATTTGTTGTCACTGTCAGTTTGTCACTGACAATTTAGTTTTTTTTAATGCCCGTTTTAAGATGGACAATTTTTCAGTTTTTCAAAGTATTTTCAACTTTGTATACAAACTGAAGGGATCAGGGGAAAAAGGATGAATGTCCATCCGACAAAATTTTTCAGTAGACTAAATTCAACATTACAAGACTGTCACTGCCTGTGGTCACTGCCTATATGTGAGCCATTTTCAAACGTTTATTTGATATAAAGGGTTGCGTTAGTTCATAATTATTCATAAAAAAGGTGGAAAACTAATGTTTTGCATCTTTTGATAGAGTATTTTTGAAAATAGAGTTACAAATTCTAACTTAATGGAATTGCAGTCATACTTGTACATAATGGAGGGATTATGAAGTTAGAAGGCTAACACAACTTATATACTAACTGGAATGAGGACGTGCAGCGGAAAGCCGTTCCGAGCGAGAAAACTTCGATAGTGGATGTCATCCCTTTCTAATAGGGTATCCAATATTTGTACTTACTTTTGGGATAGTTATTCTTTTATAATCAAAAACAGGGCGAAGCCGAAGCCTACGCATACTGTAACACTCTGTAATGGGATAGGTATATGAAGTAAAGAATACGTGACAATTAGGTTACATCCTTCATTTGTAAAGAGATTTTAAAGCGTACAGGGCTGCAACATTCACACAGATGAAGCATGAGCATTTAGAATTTTCAAACAACATAATATGTAGTAGGTATTTGATAAATTTATTAATCACACTATACATTATAAAACTTATGGTTTTATGTTATTGTTGGTTTTTAGTATGAGTCAGTAATCTTAAATTTAAGTGCGAAGATGCTGATGATGGAAGACAGTTGCAAACTAGGCAATAGGTTGAATACTTCTTCTTTAAATGGACAATTTCAAGCCCGTTGCTGAAGATTCTCATTGTTAGGGAGTGTGCATGGAAACAAAACAGTATTATTAATACACAAACAATAAACATTATTTAAAAAAGTAAAGATAGAATTCGTTTATTTTCAAGAAGTTATTTTTGTTATTATTAAAATGGAGTAATTGATTAAGTTTTGCTACTGCATTATAAATGATGTACTTTGTACGCATTTTCACAAGACTATAAATACCGATATGGATAATATAAAAGGCGTATTCTTTAGAATATTTTCTTGATCCCCGTTTACATATCTAGAACATTGTCACCCTAGTCGTAATTTGTAAACAAAGTTATACGAATTTACCTGAAAAAAAAAATCCACCCCTTCACACAACTCGATTTCACGACATTTAAAGAGGAAGATTTCACTTAAGTAATGTAAAAAGAACTTGATAACGCAAAAATATGACTTCAACGCGAAATTGTATCGGCCATATTGTTTGTTTATATGAGTGCCATCTATGTTGCCATTCAGAAATAACATAATTCATAATTAATTTAATTTATTTAAGCTTACTGTATTTCGCAAGAAATTATTATTTTAATATTTGGTATTTGAATATTAAATTAATCCCGATACGATTTATGTGCTAGTTTAGCTATCAAAGTGATTCCCGAATAATTCAATAAAAAAAAAAAATTTTTTTTTGTCTACTGGCAATTGTAAGACCAGGACACAATCCACTCTATCGCGTTCTCGCTCTGAAGTATTCTTCCCCCTTTGAAAGTTTGAATTAATTAAAGTAATAAGTTCTCTATTCCTTTGTGATAAAGTTCATTTTCAAGCGGTTTTTTGATATCAAAATTTTGTTCGTGCTAATTCCAGTTAGTATATAAGTTTCTTGGGCTAACCCCGAAATAGAATAGACAAGAAGGGGGAATGTCACTTGACATTCTCCCTTCTCTTGCCCTGTATTATTATAAAAAATTGTAGTAAAAACGTATATTTTTTTTTATTACAAATTATTTATTCTATTTATGTTTCGTCCAAATATTATATATTTAAAGAACATACAAATTATATTAATGGCTTATTTTTTTAAATATGCTGTAGTGGAAATCTGAAAACAAGTAAAGCAAAGATCTGTAAACAACAACACACAGAGTACTTTTATATTTCGGTTTCGACTCAACATTCCTCCTTTTTAGACGGGACAGGAAAACTTTAAAGTCAAATATCTCGCGGCAAATGCTCTGTAGGGCTTTTGCATACGATTCTACGTAAAATTTTCCGCTAGATGGCGTTAAAATTTCAACTTCGTTAACAAGGTGACATTCATCCTTTTTCCCCTGACACCTTCACCTGGACTGAGCACTCATGCTCAGTCCAGGTGAAGGAAAAAAGTGCCGAGAAAAATTTATGAAGATTTATGATGATGAGGAAGATTATGATCGTTACTATCTTCATAATCTTTATCTTATTATGTTGGTCCAATATCACAGGGCCGCCAGACATTACTTATTTACTCATTAACAAAATGTATGGTATCGAGTTGTGTAAGTATGTACAGTGAACCTGCTAAATTATACCGACGGCCAATTTTTCAATATTGGTTGCTAAAGTTGTGTAAAAATAATAAAAATTATTCTTCTAGTTTGAGTGCCGATTTTTTATATGTTGCTGAAGATATTGTTAAAATTTAATAATTATCACAGCCTAACTCTTCCCGTTGACGGCAATTTCTGCCAAACGCTTTAAAGCTTGGAAAAAATCACTTGAAACTCTATTTTTTTAATATTAATAATTGATATACGGAGATTTATTTTAATATTCGCTATCGCTCATACAGCGAGATTTTAATTGTGTCTGGGGGTTATTTTTACTCCTTACCTGTTTGGTCTGGCTCACAATAAGTACTGAAATGATTCTCTGAGTATCAAATATAAAAAAATTAAGTCTCAGGCTTAAAAAAATAAAAGGATCAGGATAAAATCACATAATTTTTTCCTTACTTTCAAGTGTCTGGCAGAAATTTCCGTCGACAGAAAGTATCTTGCAGTGTTAATAATTAATTTTTAACAATCTTCATACAACATTCAATCAATACAATTCTGATTTTGATACGGAACATAAAAAAAAATCAGCACTCAGGCTTTAAGATGGATACGCCAGCGCCAACGCCCGCGAAATTAAAAATTTTGACGAGGCTTTACTGGCAGATAGCTGATGTTGTAAAGTCTAACATAGGCTACTTTTATTTTTGAAAAATAATTAGGGTTCCGTGCAAAAAAATAAATAAAACCCTTGTAATTTGTAACAAAATTCTATTCAAGTGCCTATAATTATGGCGATTTTTTACAATAATTTCACACGAACGAAGGTCGCGGCAAACAGCTAGTATAAAATAATATCAGTGGTCGACCTAGACCCAGTCCAGGGAGAGGGGGGCCATAACTCCTATGAACCTCCCTGGATCCACCCTTGATCCTAGTAGCTAGTTATTTTGTCTGCCGGTTTGCATTTCTGTAGGGCGAATCATCCAACGGCAAGTCGTTGGTGATTGGGCCTAGGTAACCGTCATATATAGGCTTGTCTATAATGATTTAACCTGTATATTTGCATCTCTGTCAGAATCAGTAATCTATAACTCAGTACAAATAAGGTCCGTTGCTGTTACAAAACAGTTGCCCACTTTACTATTTAGGCCAAAAAAATTGTGCATAATTATGTTGTATTTAAATAGGTCTTCCGTTGTCGTTCCATCCATGAACATCGGAAAGAGAAAAGGTAAAAAAATAATAAAACAACTGTAAATGTGACTAAATTTAATTTGTTCTGAAACGTGAAGCTTGCTGTAACATCCGTTACTCTCATGGCAATGTTTGTTATCATACAAAGTGGGTAATAGCATGCAATAAGACAATATTATCTTGTACCATTGACATCAGTGCATAGTAGTCAGTTTTTGTTGTTCGACTACAAGTTGTTGCAGTTTATAATAGCGTGCAAGTAGTTCGATGAGAAAAAAATATTTTTCATTATAATTTGATTACCGTTTCTAACCTTCTTTTGGATAAATCATAAAATTAACCAACCGACATTTAATTGTCCACAAAAGTTTTAGGAACTAACTAACTAGTTGTAGTAAGTTTAGCGCGTTCACATTGGGCGTTGGTGTAGGGCCTCGACTCTGCTTTGGCTTCACGTCAGTTTATTCACCGACTTGTTTTTTTCTATTTTGTCATTTCAGAAACAGTATTTGACCAATAACTCCAAAAAAGCTAAGTGCTATCTTTTATATTTTATCTTCCTATGTATATTAATAATTTTAGCAGGACAATCAACGTCGTTCTTGTGAATCCATTTTTAACGATTGTATTTCAATTAAGTAAGTTAAACGTCTCGACAGCGCCTACACTGCGCCTACGCCGCGCTACGAGGCTGCTACGAAGGGTTACGCTCTGTCTACGCCGCGCTACGCAATGCCTATGCGCGTCCACTACGCTGGTAATTATAATGAAAAATCTGTTTTTTGTCCGAAACAAATGAGCTTTAGCGAATAAGGGACATCAATGGTACAATTTTTCGTCAGAATATTACACAAATTGATGCATTTCATGGCAAATGGCATTTCGGCCTTATCAGTTCTTTTGAATTAAAAATAATAGTTACCGTATTTACCACCTCATGGTACATTACGAGGTAAACTGAAGGAATGACAGTAAACAGATGACCGTAGCTCTAAGTCTAGAAGGTAGGTGCAGTAATTTAATCTGGAGGATATTTTGATGCTCGAAGTTAAAACTTGACGGGTGCTAGGGATTATCAACATAGTAATTACTAACAGACAATTTTGGGGGAATAGTATCGTAGCCTGAATCTACAGTGCAAGCCGCCTACAAGACGGATAGGTAGAACTAAGAAAATAGAAGTGGTCCTCATGGAATTGATAATTTAACATTAAATATGTGACTTTAATGGTACTTTCGTAATAGGACTTCTGTAGCATTCATATCTTCTATTCGTATTCGTCAATATGACATTTATTGATTCGTTTTGATCGGTACTCAATGGACGGGTGATAAATACTGCAATGTTTGTTGTAACGGTGAACAAATTAATTACGACATATAAGTGGCAAATAACAAACTGTTAGTAAATCACACTTCTGGCAAAATCTACAAACTATGTATTTAAACACATTAAATCCATATCTATTTTCTCAATATAATATATCTCAACTTTTTACACTCAACTATAAAAAATAGGTATATAAAAAAGAATTTAAAAACACGTCATTGGTAATAAATTATCTTGTGACTTAGTCAACATACTTAACTATGCACTTAAAAATAAACATTACACGTGAAAAGATACAAACATGATCGCATAGTAGCTACTGAAACAATAGTAAGTACCTATAAGAAATAAGCAAGAACAGAATATAGTGAGGTACGATTTTTATACAGAAAACGAGCTTACGACTACAGATTTTTCATAAGAACTAAAATTAAGTTTTAATTAAAAATATGGCATCTACCGACATGTTTATGGCAATTATTCGGTTCAAGAAAGTCAGCACACTAGACGAACTTAAGTTTCTAAAACACCTGATTTCAAGAGTGCTCAAACAGAACTACATGAAGTTCTTGTTTTTTTCTTTCTAATATTAAAATTATCATCTACTCCCGTAAAGTAAGTCATTAAATTTAAGGCCTCATTTAATTTTGTAACGTTTCGAAAGGCATTATGACTGTTGAAGTCATTCTCTAGTCTATTTAAATAGTTTCTCGTGAAACAACTACACTTCAGACTAGAGCTTATGCTTATACGACAATCAGGCTGCTAAAGTAAATGCACACGTATAAGCACGGCATGGGGTCAGCAACACGCCTCAATTCGTGGATTTCGTTCAGGACTGCAATACACGCTTGTAAGCATCGTGATGGAATCAGCTTGACTCGGGTTCAGCTAATAAACTGCATCCAGCTTACTTAAGCGGGTCGTCGTCACGTACGTACTTACGTTAGGTGGACGTCTGTCGCCTGGCTGACGACGAGCCGATGATGTGAAGTGATGCCGATCTCGTGCCGAGCTTATACGTGAGCATTAACCTTGAATGTGTTTACAACAGCATAATTATGTTGTAGAATTAAATTATAGCACAAAATATACCTTTTGGTTCCATTTTCATAAAGTTAGAGAGTTTGCGCAAGTTAGACACAATTAAATGCAAGAAACAGTGGCAAGATACAGTGCGTCTACATTAGGTGTGGTTATGACAGTCAGCTCCTATATATGAATGAGACACTATACGGTACCTATGGGATGCAAAGTGCTTGTTAAGAATTACGATGCAATCTTTCGAATATCTTGGGTACACTGGGGACAAATACATAAAATTTAGTTTTCAATTTACTTTATCTTTATAATTACGTATCTGTTTTACAATCACTTTTTGCAGTTACCTGTACTTGCAAGAATATGTCAGCAAGGCAAGGAGGTAATACAATACGTTCTCGATACATATTCCAGTACAATAATACAGCATTTAATACAAGTTAAATGATAAATGTTGATTGATATTTACAGGCTTGATTTAGTTCCAAAGTGAACTATAAATACAGAGGCAATAAGCGATATCAGAATGAAACGATATTTCTGCAAACATAGGCGTTAATATTAATTAAATACTACATTTTGAAAATACGTAATTAGGTAAGTATAACTTACAGTAGCACAAAATACTAGTGACTATTAAAGATGGCAATTGCGTTATAGTAAATATTAAAAGATTTAGTTATAAAAGTGTGAATGTGGTCGGTTGTGCGCCCGCGCAGGCACGCAGGCGCAGGCGAGCGCACTAGCTGGACGGAGGCAATAAGGCTGATTCAAGACATTCCTCACTAAACTGCCTAAACCATTTCGTAAGTTATACGCTAACATTATATTAGGCGCTACATTATTAATTTCCTATAATATTTAAATTGTTACCATAATAGAAAGTACAATAAATATATGTTATCAAATATAAAATATATTATGCGCGATGAAACATGTTGGTTCACTTTGCCGGACAATTGTTAAGGCAATCTGTGGTGATATGACAATGTGAAAAACAAACTTTAATAAATCGAGACTAGAAAGTGTAAAATTTGAACGATCCAATAATACGACCTTAGGATCTCGTACACGAAGTAATCAGGTTTTATTGATTTAGAATGTTTTTAGCTGAAAAAGGAAAATTTCTTAGGCATCCAATTAAATAATTTTAATGAATTCCTCGCCTAAAGATAAAAGTATAAAGTAAACTTTTAATAAAGTCAACTGACATTTAAAATATTTATTGAAATTACCATCGAATTGAAACTAAGATCGTACCATTAAAACAGCGTCCGTACATTAAAGACTAACATACATCTACTTACTGATATTTACGCAATAATAATATTAAAAGATAATATCTTGGATATTCCTTGCTCTCTTATTAATTAACTTACGATAAATTAACTAATCATATCTAATGAATACTTAGAGCTTTTAATTCACGAAGTTTTTTACCGACACCATTGCTGTTGTAGTGAGCAATTTTTTTACGAATCTTTGAAATTCATTTCTGGACATATTTACTGGAAATTTTAACAATGGACAAAGTTGTAGAAGTGTGTGGAAATTGACTTTTTCTAAATGTAAATGATATTTTAGTAATTTAATTAAAACAGGAATGTCGGTTAAATTACTGGTGAAAACGTTAAACAGTATTTAAGGTCAAATAGTGCTGAAACTTGAAGTCTGTTTAAACATACACACGATGCATGAATCTGACCCAGGCAACAAATCTGTTGAAGAGACGCTCATTATTGTAAAATAGTAAGTCGTGTATTTCTCAAGTTATAGTTTTAGAAGATTATTGAATCAGGCGCTAAAGTAAAGTAGAGCATCTAACAACGGTGTCGCAAACCCCGCTGCATTAAAATATTTGTCATTTTTAATTTACATCATATATCTATAAAATACGGGTGTTTTGGGTTCTGTATCATGACTAATTGAGTCATTTACAATTAATAAGGTATATATTATGTAAAGCGATTTCCTTGGTAATGCTGTTGTGTTGTACGTATTGTGACTTTATTAGCGAGAATCGTATAGTAATGGTTAACTGATGGTTTGTGAGCAAGTACTAATACTTGACCACGTTAAGTTCTCACCACTGCGTGAGAATGGGAGATTTTTTAGTTACTATTTTTGTAAATTCACTGGGAACTTCACAGTCATGACACTTGAAGAGGCAGAAACTGTGTTGTGTAGTCAGCTTCGCTTTTACAAAATATACAATAAGCATGGTTCACTTGTCGTGAGCCGGTGGGCCGTGGCCGATGGCGGGGCATCGCGCGGTCACAGCACGCCGTAGAACGTGTCCATCAGGGTAGTGTCCAGGTCACACTCCAGGAAGATGCTCTCACTGCATTCCTCCTGTAAAAGGGAAAATGTAACTGGAATTAAATTTCTTCTTAATTTCTAACAATTACGATTCACTATGTTCGTATATGCTAATCTCCAAAACCATCCAATCCATTTCTATTAAATTAGGTGAATGTGTATGGTTGGTGCAAGCTTGAACGATTCACTGTAGCTCACGAACTTTAATAAGAATTATAAAATCAGATTATGAGCTTGGTGTTGTCCACCAGTAAAGTTAAACAGACTGCTGGCGATGACAATTCGAACTAGGAGTGCAAATCTGTGCCTTTTTACACAAGATGTGAGATGGAGGATACCTGAAATCGGTCCTGCATACCTTGTGATGTCTGTATGTTCCAGGAACGAAGAGAGGCAATGAATGCAGAGGGGTAATGCTAATCTCGGGTGTTAAAGGTATAGGCTGAAATCATTTAGATTGACATGACACGCTTACAAGAAGAGGAATAAAAAGAGTAGGTGTGATGAGTATCCGAGTGTCATTTGTAGCTCTTGGGTAGGACATACCTTGAGGAGCAGGAAGTAGCTGGAGCAAAGTTATTTAGGATCTCAGTAAACAGAAACGAGGCAGGACTAACAGTTACGTATGTGATTGATACCAGAGTGATGTGTGGAGCGGGCTGATGGGGACCGTAACTCCTTGCAAGCCATATTATTGAGCTCTTGGGCAGAATAGGAGTAAGTAGGTAGTACTGTGCAGGACCTCAGAAAACAGGTGTATTACCCGAGTGGTATGTGTAGCTGGCGGCTGGTCACCGTCCCTCCCCAAGTTACCATTGGAGTCGGAATCTAGATAGTTATAATTCTTCTGGACAAAGAGTAAAGTACGTGATTGATACCTGAGTGCTGTGTGGAGCGGGCGGCTGATCCCCGCCCCTCCTCGCGTGTCATTTGGACGTCTTGGGCAGGTGCCTCTTCATGTGCAGCGCCAAGTGGTCGGAGCGCGCGAAGGAGCGCTCGCAGACGGCGCACTTGAACGGCTTGGCACCCGTGTGCTTGCGGTAGTGGCGCGTGAGCTCATCGGAGCGCGCGAACCGCCACTCGCACTCCGGCCACTGACACGTGTACGGCTTCTCACCTGGGGACATGGGGCACTTCACTGTACCACCGCTGACTCAAGCTAACCATACCAGCGCAGGCGGTGCGACTTGTGTCACGCGCCTGCTTTACTTGTTTCTTCGCGTGAATCGAGTAACCATCGCGTCGCGTCGGTCGTGGGGACTCCTAACATGCTCTAAGCAATTTCTTTCATTTGTTTCCTCCGTAGTAGTTGCCGCAAGAACGTGTAGCTCGATACCAAGTGGTTGGTTATGTATGACGGTCACAGCTGCGCCAGCAAACAGGTCATTGTCATGATTCAGATTGGCTTGACTAGTGGCATTACCTTTCAAAGCGTTTGGTGTTACTACAACCTCTTTCAACGGGAACGACTTAAGCTTTCGGTAGTTCATGTCATTATACATTTTTGACTTTTCTATTACCGGTATCGCTGATTGAATAGGATAACTTTACAGCTTTCGATCACACATCCATGTTAGCGTGTATTTAAATATTTTTGACGTAAAACCCTCATGCATAACCTCGCGTATACGGTCGGCGTTATAGGGCAAAGGTCTGTATGTTGAGTTTTTTAGATGCACCACTTTGGAACCATAATTTAAGCCACGATGAAAGTGGTATAAGAATGATTAAATTCTGTAATGTGTGCAAACCCTTATTATTTCACATTTTACAGTTACGTTTCCATAAAATATGTGACACTGTATAAAATCCGGTATGTATCATGCACAGGGACTGAATCGTGTCATCGATGTAATAACATTATCGTAATACTGCCAAAACGTCAACAAGTCATGTTTTCAGAAACTGGGAGAAAGTAATTTGCCTAATCGGCAAGCTTTGTTGACTTTCATAATTTCAGTTTGATGTCAATGAACTCTACTGTGGGGTTCAACTCTGAACTTTGAATAAAATCCTAAGTATGAAGTAAATTTAAGGTTTTAGAAAGCTATGCAGTAACTAAGTAAAGTCTGTGTTAAATAAATTGGACAAGTGACAATATACCTATTGCGGTGAAATTTAAACGATACTCGTATCACAGTACTTAGGGACATTGTAGCCATTAGGTATATCTGTTACTTTCGCTTGGCCGTTGAGTAGTCCACGTACGTATTAAGGAGATTGTCGAGTTAGTTTAAAATGCATGTCTTCTTTAAACACGAGTAAATTGATGTATTTAGTACAAACAGTGGATATTCGCAATGCCACGTGGATCACAGCTATTTCGCAGTGGCTCAGGTAAATAAAAGTGCAGTTAATACCTGTGTGTATTCGCTGATGCGCCTTTAGATGCGAGCTCTTCGTGTAGACCTTGGTACATCCTGTAATAAATAGTTAGGGTTTTAGATATCTTGTGAGTTTCTATCTTTAGTGGTCGATTGTAAAATTATGTCTGTTGCGAAACTTGGTTTAGTAACAAAACTATAAAAAACGGGTTGTTATATTTCGCCTTGTTACATACGGGAATGTACTGACTTATTGCGCTACTTGTTGAATGCATACGAGTTGAGGCCATCGATATAGCGGATTTGGAAACCTTCTACGTTTTGTTGCCAGTCCATCGACTTATGAAATAGAGTGCCCAGGCTGACAAGATTAATCCCCTAAGTTCATTCAAGGTCAGTGGCACAATTTGACCAATCAGGTCGTAAAACGAAGCTAGCAGGCTAATCTATTTCAAGAGTAGTTCCTACTCTATCTTTATTGTTTCGTCTACTCATCTTGCATAGTGTTTCTGGTGACAGTGAACTGATTATTTCCTTGACAACAAACTTTTGACTGTTATACTACGAACTCTATCACGAATAAATTTCTGATTTACACGTACTCGTTTTATTGCTAGTGAGTGAATCAGACGGAGCGGCCCTTCTTCAGAAGACTTTTTTGCATATTTTTTGCTTTACAAACTTGGGTCGGGCCCAAGAGCAAAGTAAGGTAACTTTTTTAACCAAATCTTAGCTTCCATAATTACCCTTTACTGGGACACACACCTGCTCTTTGTAAGAGGAAGTGCGCCGTAATTCACCACCCTGGCCGCACTGGGGTTGGACCACCATTCGATCCAAATTACTCTATCGGTTATCTCCACGTCTAGCCAATGTTATTGCCCCGCCCCACTTGATACTCGCCCTGTTATTGAAGTCGTAAACTTTCGTCTGACGAAGAATTTCAGTTTTAATCGGTCTTAGTACAGAGCCTCTACGACTGCATACGGAGGGCGGAGGAGAAGGTATTGCGGTGCAGCTAGGGAGAAGCCTATTTCCTGCAGTGGACTGCAACAGACTGAGTTGATTGGTTGTTTGTTTGTTTGTTTGAGAAATAGCCTTAAGTCAGTGTTGCAAAGCTCTTTTGCCGTTTGAATGACATTGACGGGGGTGCTGCTGATGATGAAAAAAACAAAATGGTGGCATTCTTTTTGATTATGGCCACGCGCCTAAGATAAAGAAGATCAGACAGTGTTACCTATAAAGTCACAGTGGTGCACCCTCCTCTTCTCAAGCTCGGGGTTGTTCCGCCGGTTGTACTTGACGTGGTGCGGATGCGCTAGCCGCGAGTGCTGCATGGGCGCGTGGTGCGGCGGCGGCGGCGGCTGCGGCGCAGGCTGCGGCATCTGCACCGCCTGCGGCATCGGCTGCATCGGAACGAACTACTTTATTTAGTTATGATTACCGATCTGTTCACAGTTAAGGGTTCAACGTTATTAGCATGTGAGAAACATGGGACTAGTTTAGTTTTCGAGATGAACTAGGACATGTGGTTAAAGAAAAGTGAGTTTTTATAAGTTTTTAGATTTCGAGATGATTTAGGTCATGGTCAAAAAATATGGAATGCTGGAGTTATAACCGTCCCAGTTTCGAGTTCCTATTTAAAGCCTTTTAGGTGGTAATATGTAGTGGTAGTCACCTGCGGGTGATGGTGCGGATGCGGGCCAGGATGCGGCGGCGCGTGCGGCGCCCGCAGCAGCGGCGGCGGGTGATACGGTGGCGGTGGAGTGCGCCGGCCCGCGCCCTGCGGATAACACGCACATGTTGCTGCACTCATACATACTAGCCAATGTCTCTCATCGGCACGTATCAAACCAATGTCATTTGCTACACATACAATATTCAGGACCTTACCGCCGCTCTGATTACAATTGTTATAAAGAATGACATCCGACTGGCCTTTGCCTGCACGTCTCTACTGCAATAGAATAAAAGACAGGACATACAAAGATCGCTGAGCAAAAGATGGTACCATCTGTCGCGTACGCAAGCGCGCGAGCTCACTCGGGTGGACTTTTACCTGCATGGTGTTCCCAGGGCTGCCCTGCTCGGAGCTGGGCGGCGTCAGCGGGGACATGTACACGAGGCGCGAGGGGGGGTACTTGGCGAAGGATGTGTTGGGCTGGTGCGGCGGCGGGTGCTGCGGCGGCTGCGGGTGCGCGTACGTGGGCGGCGCGCACAGCCTCTCCGTCTTGATCTCGAGGGGGCTGAGTAGCGGGGTGGCGCACTCCTCCAGCAGCGCGTCGTCAGCCTCCAGCTTGACGTGTGTGGAGCCGAGCGGTGCGAGCATGTTCGCGTTCTCGGGGTCGATGTTCCTGATGGAGGACGCGATGTCCTCCCACAGAGCGGGCCGGAGGAATGCATCGTCGCGTGAGGAGGTTCCACCGTCGAATAGGTCCATGTGGGCGGGCGCGAGTGAGGCGCCCTCCTGCTTACACAGCAGCGACTCTAGCTCAGATGTCTGTAACAAAACAAACAGACGTCGTTTGGTGATTTGCAGATCCTTATCTTGACGGTTTTATGAAAATCCTATTCAAATGTTAATAACACATTAGAAAGTTCTCATGATTTAATGTGTACCTAAAGCTTTTGACTACAAAGAAGTCCCTGTAGTTTTAGAAGCAATAAACATATGAATTTATTAACGTCACAATGGTCGGTTGCCATTGGCTGCGAAGTGGCTTACTGCTGCGTTTTTCACTTATCAAAATACCACTTCAAGAAAGTAAATATGAGGCTGCTGAAGCTCAGGCTGCTGTTAGTAGGTCCAAAATCACCTACGTTTAGAATTATACAAAATTGTTCTACTAACAATCAATGTAAAAGAGCACATGGAAGGGAGGGCTTTGCCCAGCAGTGGGACAGTACAGTCTACTAAAAAAAACGATCAGTTTAAACGACTGTTGTGCTACAACTTTTCCTTTCATATAGTGAAGTTAGTGAAAGGCTAGGTAGATGATAGTGAAGTTGTTTGTAGGTGTACTTAAGTATACCAATGTTATAGCTTAAAAATAAGCTGCAAAATAAATAGCCAGAATGTACCGCCGTACCGTGTTGCCGTTTATATCAAATAAGACATGAACAACACGCATATTCTCGGAAACTGATTGGCTGCATCAATCATACTTAAGAGGATTAAAGCTACGATTAACATTACGAATTTACACAATTTTGAACAATTTCTCCGTGCTAGGTGGGCAAGCGTTGTTGCGCCGGCGCGCCGTGCGATATTAGCATACAATGGCTACGTCCCACGCGCGCGCGCAGGTGACGAGCAAGAGCTTTCATATCGTATCAATTCATACATAGACATTTCGGGATGAGATAAAGCTAGCATCGAAATTAGTTGAAACTGTGTCGACGCATAATGTCAAGATCCTTTGGTCAGACGTAACAAAGGAGAAAAGCAATGAATAACTTTTATAGAAAACAATAAAGTTGCGTAGACATTTAGAAAGTCTTTAATCTCTAAACATATATACCTTAAATTACTCTACGCCGTTTACGAGTTAAAATAAAATAAATGTAGTTGCAGTAAAACTTGTACAGTGATAGTGTTGAGTGTAGTGCTAGCTATATGCGCTTGTACACCTGCGTAGTTGCTGCGCCCGCGTAGTCTGTCAACGGTGAGCAGTGTCGGACCAATTCCTTGATAGCCCTTCGAGAGGTTCTAAAGCTGTACTTACATAAAATATTCATTGGTCGTATTCGAGGGATGTTTATATTTTTATCGTGACCACAACTATATCAGAATTAAGTTCTCTAAGACTTACAAAAAACAGTGATCCTGAAACACCAGTATTAAAACGAAACTTCTGAGACAATTTCAATGGAATGCTTGTTAAAAGACAGTTCAGGACCTCATAAAATACAAGGTATAATTCATTGACCCCCGGTAAGTTGAGGGCAAATATGTATTCCTATGTAAAGCCTGCTACCTAATTATAATAACTTGTGAGTAATAACTAGGTGTTAAAGTTATCTGACAACTATTCGTTTAGTTTTCAATCACTTATTACTTATCTGACAATACTTGGTTAAAATTCAGTGTTACTACTTACCTGTTACTTGATTAGAAAAGTATCTCAAGTTAGAAATAATAGCATTTTAATTTATTAGAAGGTGTCATTATAACTCGTAACTGTATTAATATACATATTTTATGTATAGGTACCAACTGACTAGGTAAAGGTGGTGAAGTAATTTCCTATTAGTTCATGTTATGATAGAATATGTAAATATTGATAAGTTTTATGTAGTGTTTTATCTGTTTGCTTTTCTATTGTTTAATGTCGATGGTTTCAACTAGTCATATCTATGATTAGGTGCGCATACTTACCTTACCCATGTGTTTATTCTAGCTGTTACTTGAAAATAGAACACCATTCGTGCATGTTCGGTAATGAGATTCGTTTTTATTGGGGAACAGGTGAAATAGAGTTAAAGTAATAGGTGAGTTGGGTCGGCAGCGGTCGGAACACTCGGAACCTCTTTGGAGCAGCGTGGGGTGTCGCAAGAACGCCGGACCGCGCAAATTCCTTCCATGACCTTTGCGGATCGAACGATTGCGCAGTGGCTCCTCCACCGCGACTAGACGAGCTTGAGCAACAACCACATAGACTATACTGGTGCAGAACAACACTGGTCAACCGTGAGCTTTGATACATACAAACATTACACTTTTATGTTCCTTACGTCAATAAGGCTTTGGAAGTCTTCTGCTACACACCAAATGTCAGCTGCAAACTTTAGTTTGATGTACAATTTTAAAATGAAAACAAAAAAAATAAATGCTCACTTTACAGTAAAATAGTTGTTTGAAAAAGACCTAACAAGATAGTCTATGGAAGTACCTGGTCTTTATTCTGTATAACTAAATCATTACTTGTATTTGTCCATCAACGACTTTGAACAGGATTGACGTAAGCTTTTCGGCACCATAAATTAAATCGTTTTGGACTTTTCGCCATTGTCATCGCTGGTAGAATGTTACTGTGACAAAGCACTCTGGATGAACTTACAGGTTATAATTTTATTATCTATTTGTGTAATCCTTCTAACTCAATCCGTTTTCTTACCAAACATAAAATCATCTTAGTTTTCTCTGAGTCGTAAAATCTGAGACATATCTGTGTGCAAAGTTAATTTTATTCTATGCGTTGGGCGGTGCGCTAGGCACCGTATTCGCTTCGGTTTAGCTCATTTACGAAGCCAGCTAAATCAGTCGGCTTATAGCGAACAGACAGCTATTGTGAAATGAAAGAACCTCCCGCGGATTTGCACCGGCCAGTGATGAAACACGCACTTGCACCAGATTATATCTCAAATCTAATAGATTGTTGTTGTTATTTATTTCGACCGTTGAATGAAGCAAGTGCCCCAGCGCCCAGCGCCAATCTACTTACTGCTCTCAAAGTTTATATTAGTGAGGTCGCTTGCACCATTAACAGGGAATTGTATTTATTTGAGTATTTCCTTCGGTTTATGGATCTAGATCTCTACTGATACTATGTATTTTTGGTAAGCACTTATTAAGTTTATGATAAGATATTTCCAATCTTGTATTATTTTTCTGCCTACGTATAATATAAACATCCGATCATATCTATCAATTAATCATATCAGCGGGAATACCAGCGCTATCTACTGTTCATGTGAATGGCTGAAAATGTAGGCAGGTATTTAATAAATCCGTGAAGTACACACTCTCGTTAGAATTATCAACAATACATTTATTGATAGCGATTACAAAGAAAATGTGGAGGTGGTACAACCGCGAACATTTGTGTTTCCTATCAATTAAACATGTACATAAATACCGTTATCTGTTTTATATCTCTGACGAATAGTGTGAAACTGCAATCATATTCATGTAATAGGTATACTGAAATGGAATGGCGGTACATAGGAAACTGTGCGGAAAAAATTCACGTGTTGTGATTGGTCCTCTTTGAGATAATGATGTTGATGGCGGGCGAATTCATAAATAGAATGGTTCAGCGTCGCGATGGTGCGCACGTGCTACGCACCCGCCGACCAATGACGGACACGCTGACGTCGCTTAGGAAATTACTCGCCATTATGTTTTGTGCCACATAACATAATGACACTGAAACGTAGGTAAAGCGTAGGTACGTTTTTTAAGGTTCGTAACACAGACTTATGCATCTTTGCGGCTACAACAAAGCGTAGCGGATGTAGCGGTGGCCCGGTGGCAGATGTTCCGTTACGTAGCAGAAAGGGGGGGAGGGTCCTTTGAACTTCATATCAGTTGGACAAATAAACAACTAAAACAGCGGTAGTAAGACTTGATTAAAAAAGTGTGCTTTTTTGTCGAAAATAATGAAGCGTTTGACTCGTTATAACATGACACAATCTGGAAAGCACTGAAAGAGTATGGTGTTCCACCACTCCAATAGTTACAAAAATACATTTCGAGAAAAAGTGTGAAACCATTGTAATCAAAAGAGGAGTGCTACAAGGTGATCCACTTTCTCCAAAACTGTTTTCGGTAGTTCTGGAAAAAGTCTTTAGCAGTCTGATCTGAGACAGTTCGGAGATATCAATCGATGAAGCCAGATTGACCTTAGATTCGCTGATGACGAAATTCAATCGAAATGATAGCAGACCTAGCTAAAAGCAGCGACTTAGTTGGACTTACTATGCACACCCACAAAACCAATCTTGTTACAAACTACCAAAGGCTCTTGAAATCATGGTAAAAATTTCAAGTCACCGAATATTAACACAATAAATGTTTATTTAGGACAGATAATTTCTAACATGCACCAGTGCGAAAAAAAATAGAACGACGAGTATCAAACGTATGTAACAGGTATTGTTTTCCCTTAAAGAAATTATCACGAGTCCTGATTTCAGTCTAAAATTACAAGGGAAACTATTTGATTCATACTTGCTTACAAAGCTTAGGCTTTACAAAGTCACAAGGGAGAGGAAGGGAGTAAAAATAAAAGACCGTATTCGAGACGAGGACATAAGACAGGCAAATGCGGTGACAGACATCACGGAAAACCAGAAGACGTAAATGAAACTGGTCTGGACACACAGACACATCCACCATCCAAGGAAAATGGAGCAAAAGCATAATAGTGTCGTAGCCGCGAAATGGCAAACCACATAGAAAAGGGCAGAGCATATGATGGAGCGACGAACTGGAAAGAACAGGGGGAAAATTGTGGATTTGAATAGCAATCGTTAGAGAGAATTTCTCTCAGAGAAATGGAACGACATGGAGGAAGCCTTTAACAATACCAAGCCAGCGCCAGTAAACTAGTGTAAATTATTGTGAGTATATTTATTTATTTACATGTTGATTATTTAATTTTAGTAGAGTAAGTTTGTAAATGGTCAGCTGCATAGATGGCTTTTGATTTGATTTCATGAAATCGTCATTTGTGTTCTTTAACTACTCGTATCGTAAACCAAACAGGGATTTTAATTCGTTCAGTTTGAAAATTGTTACAGTGCATTTTTGCAAATTAAAAAATAATAATGACAGAAGTATGCCTACTAACACATAAAACATAAGGTATATACATATATAGGCAGCCCTGCGTGTTGAACCGCTATTCGCGAAAGCAATTCTATTTTCTCTTGCATGGACGCCTACCTACTTCATAAAAGATTACTTAATAGTCTATAAACCAGAGATAGCAGCTTAAATTCAATCAAGAATAGCAATAACATCCATAGCTAGAGGCATTCATGTGTTGGAATTGTTTCCCTCTACCAAATCTACATATAAAGCATTCAATGTATCGTAAGTGTGTCACAATTTCATTGTAAAACAAAACTCGACGACAGATGACAGTCAAAAGTATCGATGACAGGCGTAGACTTGTTGCCAAGTCAAAAATAAAAGTAGGATACATCTAGGAAGAATACCTACTTACGTTAGTCAACTTGATATCTATAAAAGTGATAGTAAAACTAGTTTTGTAAACAAATTGAACTTCGGAACGCTAAAAATAATTAAAATCATAAAACGCGTTGCAACATCAGAAAGCTTTTTAATGGAGCAAAAATATTATAATGTGCTTCTATGAAATAGCCGCTTAATGTTAACCTGCATGGGCACTACATTTATAAATACCTGATAAACGTATGTATGTAATTAGAATTAATTACGAAAGTTTCAACATCAATATACCTACGTCATGAAAACCATTCTGAATGAAAAACTGTCGAGCGGCGATAGCAGGAAATGTAAAAGGTCAGAGGAGGTCAGGCCACGCTGTGTAGGTACGTAGGCATAAGGCGGTAAACATAAACCTTCCCGCCGCGACCCCCGGGACTGTGTGCTAATTAGCTTTAAGGGGACGCCTATGACAATCGACTGTTTGATCTGTCGATCAAATTGTTATGACCGTTGGCTTGTTTTATGACCTAACTTTCATAACTGGAATGACTACTATCGAAAGAGGGTTAAACGCACGCTTTATGTTAAAAGCTTTTCGTTAATACTTTTTAATTTACTAAATTATTACTGCCGCGGCAAACATAGTCGCCCGCCTGCGTAATATTCATAACTGAAATATATTTCGTGGAAACACGTTCGCACTTTCGAAGAAGCAACGTCGCCTTAACTACCCCCCAATAGACAATACGACCTTTTCAATAATGTATCCTCATATGAAAAGAATTAAAATTGCCGTCTCATACCGTTACGGCATTGTTTGAACAGCGCGTCTCGTCGACTGTCGTCGCTCTATTTCCATAATTCAACTGACGCCCACGACGGTTCATTCTTCCATACGCACACAATACTATGTAAAACAATTAAAAGACATATGTAGCCGTCTTAACGCAAAGTCGTAAAGTTCATATTGCAAACAAAAGTTCTTGGCTAACAGTAAACTGGGCGCTGATGTAGGTAATCGGCATAATTCACAAAGCGACGATTATCATGATTTCAGTCTCATGGCAGGCTGGGTGACGGTGACGATCGCACAATATGCTCTGCTGGTACTTCCGATTCTTATTGTGTTTTGACGACATTGTGCACGCAAATTTTAAGTGGCAGGTCCAGACTAAATGATGCCATTTTACAAGTAAGTCAATGCTAATGGTGAAATCGGTTGCGACCTTTATCCGGTTCTGTAATTTTCGGTAACACTGTGAAAGCTTTAATAACATTACAGAAAACATAAAAACGTTTAGATAGGTACCACAAACACCTAAACTCTGTCGGGAAAACCGCCTACACAAAATATATTCTCACATGTTCGCTTTTAGTTGTTACATACAAAGTAAGGCTTTTTATCATCCAATAGGTACCCCTAAAACTTATGACGACAATAACTAATAGTAATAACATTTTATAGGCAGTGAGCTCACATTGCCGCGGAGTCGGGAGTCGTATTTATCGGTTGGGCGGACTAGGGCGGGCGGCGTTAGGCGGATCGATAAGAACCGCCCACCGTAGTGGGGGTCGCAGTTGCTTAGAATATATTTTAATATAAAACACTATGCTGTGTCCTGTCGCAGTTTTTAATGACAAATAATAGTAGTTTTTGACTGATTTAAATAATTTTGTGTAGGTACCTTTAACTAGTCATAAAGCGGAAACTCGGCTAAGCTAATAGGTTCGCAAATATGCTAAAGGCATGCATTAATTTCATTATTTATTACATATTATATTATAATAGGGTTTCTCAAAATTTTCTGCTTCGAGTTCATATTACACTGCGAAGATACTTAAACTCTATTGAGTTTAACTGCCGAAATATTATTAAAAAAAGTTGTAGTGAAGGGGAGTACTCCGAACTTGTTGAAACAGTACGTGTCTCACGGTGGCGCTTAATAGAAGAATAAAAAAATGTAATTTGAGTAATGTTTGCATTTCCCATAATTTTAGCTAAATGGCGGGCCGGAGGCGGCTGGCAGGGGTTCCCGCCACCAAACACACCACCGCCGATGTACTCACGAACTATGTACATGCTGCTTTAGGGCGATATTTTTGTGTACTACTGATTTAACTTTAAATTTCATGAGAAATGTTCTCAGAAAAAAATCTTATTTTACATGAACGTGGATGAAGCAAAAGTACTTAGTATTTGGCGTTTCCCACTTTCTGCCTACCCACAGGTAAAGACATGAGTTTAGGTTTAGAAATTAGTACAGCGTATTTTGTTTTGAGGTTTATGTTGAGAATTTCTATTACCGAAGAATTGCGTGGGCGAACTCTATCAGAGTCTATTACAATATAAACACAGTATTTATGCATTTTCACTGACACGGGACTGCCTTAATAGGACTTAAATATAATTTGGAAAGCCTTAGTAGCAAAATTGGATTCAGTTATCGGAAACACAAAGTAATAACAAGCAGCGCAGAAAACAACTAGAGAGAACTAAGGAGTTCTCAGAATGCTACAACTAGGTTATTATCGAAATAAAAAATGTAGATATGTAGCTACTACGTTCATAAGTGTGTTCGCATGTAAGTGATCATAAAAGGAATGTACTATCTGCTAACAAATACGTAAAAACGGCGAGTGCTCACAGAGCGTGTGGCGCGACCGAGCAGCCGGGCCCGCGTGCCGGCAGCGCGTGCCACTTCATGTAAAAACAACATTACTATTATAAACTAGAATAAAATAATACTCAGCAGTACATACGGTACATACCTACCTCTTTTGAACATAAAAATATCCATCTAAACAATGTTAGAGTTAAAGTATTTTCTGCATACTTTCATTTCCTTCCGCGCACATTTCTTAATGTTGCGAAAGCAGTGAAGCACGTATGAACATTCGCAGTCAAGAGCGGTTAAAGGCATATTACATACGGCTGCAAAGGTAATGAAAATTTGTTTCCCACGACGGCGTTGTACCGAACAGAACGTTATGTGCCCCTGTGTTGCACAAGTGGCGTACTCGCCTGACGCACGCTGGATCCTATCTTTCATACAATCAGTAATCAGATTCTGCGGCGAGCAGCGTGCGGGAGCTGTGCACAGCCGGCACAGATAACGCACAGCTCCACACATTAGGACGCCACTAAAGTTGACATTACTGGGTACACGTTTTCCTGCATTACTCACGCCAGTTAGCTTTTATGTTAGTACTAAGTGAATTCGTCGAGAAAGCGCTTGAATCATATCCCTTAGTGTCGACATGTAGGACGCTGTGGAAGATTTACTGTAAAAACATTTCTGGGAATAAGCGTGTGCCTGTCTGTATTTTCACGATTATGTTACTCAAAGAATAAAATAAATAAATTTAATAAGATTTGATATATATCTACGAGTATGTCTTCAAAACTCTGTTAGACCCGCTGTTCTTCGCGTGCCAAGATGTAACATTCTCGACCATCCGTAGCGAGAGGTTGTGCTTGTCTGTAGGCTCATAGGCTATGACTCTGCAATGTCGTGTAAGTCACCCCTAACAAGTACCGCGGCGGCGCTATTAACAAATCACCGTATAAATATTCATGGGTGATCCCCTCGCCAGCCAGAGGGATGAGCAATACGTATAGTTTTAATAATAAAAACATATTAGCCGCATCGCATGTCTGTCTTTCCGTGACCGGGCAGTTTTACACCTGGCCAAGTGGGGAGACGGGGAGATGGAAGGAGGAACGTGGGAGGGTAGACAGGGGTCCAAGGGGATAATGGGGTAAAGAGGAGGAGGGGGCAGAGGCACCGTTTGTCAGCGGCCAGCGGTCAGCTATTAATGAATGTGCCCATAATGTTTATTGTGCCCGCTGAGCAGTTTTGGGCATTGCTTGTAACTCATCGTTTAATAAATTAACTGTCATGACTTTCGGCTCTATCGTGGCAGTACGCTACGAGTACTGATGTAGTTTTTAAATTGAATGTTGGCATGTTGCGTACACTACCTTTTATAGATTTGCTAATAAATATTTGCATGGTGTTTCATGAAGCTTAATCTAGATACGGATTGACTGTGGTATCCAGATAAAAACCCAGAAAAAAATCAACAATAGTATTTTACAGCGGTCATTATCATTTAGTTAAGTAGACATGTTATTCTGAACGAAAGAACCGATGATGGTTCAAAGTTGAAAGGGCAAGCTGTCACAATGATCAGTAGTTAGAGGGTCACAGTAATCACGTAACCTCGTTTACACGTTTGACTTCGTTTTATTATAATAATGAAATTATTAGATAGCAGGGGTCGCTCGCGTGCCGACCACACGACCCCTGTCGGATTGCCATTACCTCATTAAAAGATAGTCTGATGCTACGACTGCGGGGGTAGTTTAACTTTTTAATTTAATGTATTATGCTTGCGGTTAAATACTTTAGTATTGTGAAAAGGTGTGATTTTATGAGGGGTCCGCTGCTATCGATTATTCATTTACGGCGCTACGTCAGCTACGTCGAATATAGCGCTTCGTCGTCTACAGAAGTCGACATCAGTTAAAGCCAGGGACACGTAACTACTTTAACTGCTCACTAACACTAAGTTCGTAACATACTGCATTTGTATTGTATGTGTGCGTCTAAAGCAAGATGCCAAGTAATCTCGTTGGGAGATAATTTTCAGTCTTACGACTTAGATTCATCTACGCATATAAACTAAACAACTTAAACTGGCTAAATATTTTCTTATTACACCTGTAGTGCAATTACACGAAATCTCTATGCTTATAATTACATAATTATCCGGAGAAAACAATCTGGATTCGCTAAGTATAACGAAACTCATTATAAAGTAAAAATATCCCTATAAATAAAGAGCTCTTTGGTAAAACCAATATGTTTTTAGTCGCGAAAACTGATATTTAAATTGAATGTAAAAAGTTGGGTGTTCTGTTCGTTATGGAAGTCAATTAGACAGCCAAGAAGGTAACAATCTGGCAAGAAGGGGGTCGCTGGCGGCCTGGCCGGCACCGACAGCGAGCTACTAATTAGCTAATGGCCGGGTCGCCCCTGCTCCGTGCCTACTGGCTCCACTCCGTAATGGATTGTGGCACGCTCGCGCTCGCCACCTCGCTGTGGTCACATCTCAAATTTCGTCCGCGGTACCTTCCCGTTATGGAAAAATATGGATTTTTAATAATGACTTGTAAAAGTGTGGGCACACGCGCACATTAACTATGATTACTCAGTGAACGAAGGGTATTTTACTAGATTCAGGGATAAAGGAAAGTTTATTGCTAAACTGAAATATGTCTCTCTTCGCTAGTACCTAGTTCTTGCCAATTGCCCCGTTTAATGAGCTTTTTACAGTTTTATGTCAAATGATTGATGAAATGAATCCGTGTCGAATACTTTCACGCTTGCCATGGGGTCAAGAGTAAATACTAATAATTTCAAGTAAATGAGCAGACAGACAGCTTATTGGCTAGACATTAACTATGACTTTCCAATTGTATCGATGAAGTCGTAAAACTATCACTGCAAATAATAATTACTAGGTTTTAAATTAAATTTTATACTCAAAAAGCACATTTATTTCTTTGAAAGGACTGATTCTATGTCCCAATGTGCAACTCAGATAATATTGCATCACTTACTTGTTATTTAAACTTTTATAAGTTCAGATAATCTACAAATAGTAATAATGTTAAAGAGTGATGTTTATTAGTACCCTTTTGCTGTAATTAGCAAGGGTAAATGGCACATAACGTCTGATTAAATTTCTGTTAACGACCGTAGCGCAGTTGGAATAAGTTATGCCAGCAGCCCGGGCGGCCACTTCAGATTGGGAACTTCTTCAGTAAATTGGTTAAAGACAGTCTATTGTGTTTTGAATAAGTTTGTTTGTGGATTAGTAGGAAATTAGTTTGTACTCAACGTATTACCTAAGATATATTAGTTTATTTACCATTGCTGACTAACAGTGAAATAAAAATGTACCTACTTATTACATACATTAAACAGTCGATTTCAGGGTGGTCTTGCAGGGGATATAATATTAATGCTATCTACTACGGGATATTAGCCAATTAACAAAGACTATTTTTTTCCAGAACATGGTGATCAATTCTTTCTGTTTAACGTACTCCCTATGACTACAAGTTCCTCGGAAATTCCATTGATAAAATAAAGAGCTTTCTAAGGCATTTTAAATTCATTGTGCTTTATTTTAGTCGGAAAGCCTGATGCTTTCCGATTTAAGAACTTACAATGCTTTTCTGATATTAATGTTTTATAATCAATATTACTTCCTGCTAATCTTTATTAATCTGCTCAAATGCCTTTACGGACACTAGGATGCCAATCAACCTTTAAACTATTGCGGGCTTGTGCCATAACTATTCTGACTTAACGTTATTACTACTTGTCCATAAACAAGTATTGAATAATAATGGTGTAGTCTATTCATTGCTCTATCTATCTGCTTCACTTTCTATCCGCGAGCGTGACAACCGAGTGTTATTAAATCTTGCGTTCAATTGTAAAGTATTTACTTCAACTTTCAATTATATTTTCAAGTACTACCGGGAGACCCCGTAGTAGGACAGTAGTTATCGACTTTTTATATTATCTTAAAAATAATTCTCCAGAATAATCGAAACAACAGTTTTATAGTTGGCTGCAATAAAAAACGCATAACTCGTGTTCTGACGCAAATTGAATGGACTCAGGGAGGTGAGAGGTGATGGATCACTGCTGGCATATAATACACCTACGAAGTGAGAACAGTTAGTTCATTTTCCCTTGGCAAGATGTGGACACAAAGCAGTATGGGGTAGTGGGAATTATTATAGAGTATATAGATGGAGGCGAATAGTAGTAATGCTGCGATATCAGATATCGACGTGACAGTAAACGGTGAAGTAGAAGTAAGTAGTAGGGTCGGTAGTTTACGGCCCCATCTTAAATAAGTTAACTGTTTTATATTAATCCGAATGACTCGGACATCGATAAATAAGCCAGTTTGTTTTCTTCCTCAGTAAATATGTAAATGTTACGGTCAATGCTCTAAATGCATGCAGTATTGCCACTGTTCAGGCGACTTGTAGCTGTAGAGAGTATATTAGAAGCAGACAGCCCCGAGGATGGCGAGAACTATATTTATATAAACAGCGGAGGGTTAGAGGCCTTTCATTTTCATTACAGACTGAGTGGTGAGGTCATGTACTGATGTGGTACGCGAGTAGGAAGTAGTCGTGTGCTTCTGTCATTAAGATCTTCATCTGTACGACAATACCGAGCTTAATAATAGAACTAAAATATGCGCTTAATTTAACAAATACTTGGGCTGAGAGGTTATTAATTAAAATTAGCCGTATCTATACAACATTCAGTTCGTGTCGATGTATTTACTTATAAAATATATAATTAATATTCGGTGACGTCAGCAATGAGTCATCCTTAGCAGACACTGTGTCTAAGTCGTTGGAATAATTATAAATTTGAAATTAGCAGATATAAAATGGCCATCTCTTAATGTAACAAAGGTGCTATATTATAAGATGATTAGTGAATCATCGGTATGTTTCTATTTCAGTAACATCACGTAACGTAATATATAACAAGTTATTTTACATAATGAACTATGAGTGGTATTCTGAGTTTGTTTATGAGACTGTAGGATGATTCATCTTTGAGACAATAAGAATTATAGAATGAAAACTTTGAATATAATCTATTCGGAATATACCAATTTAATACACCCAGAATGTATCACTAGTAATCTATGCATTCCCTGTAAACGGACAAAGCTTGTAAGATAGATAGAAGCCTAGCCTAGCCTAGCCCTCCCAGGAGCTTTGCTACACGAGACGGTAAGTAAGCAAAGGATCTTGCTATGAGAAGCAAAAACATTATAGTTTTCAGTACCTTTTCAGTTTGCCTTCGTCTACACTATAACTCGTAGACCGCAGTCAAAGTCACGCTAATAGTTTTAAGTGCCCTCCGAAGGGCCTATTCACGGCATATTACGATTTAGCATATTCATGCGAAGCCCTGAAACGTCAGTGCCGATGCCGTCAAGAATGTCGTTTGCATGTAAATTACATTCTCCGTGGTACATGCGCGCGCAGTTATCGACGTGTCACTGCATACAC
Source organism: Noctua janthe (assembly GCA_910589295.1). Taxonomy (NCBI): domain Eukaryota; kingdom Metazoa; phylum Arthropoda; class Insecta; order Lepidoptera; family Noctuidae; genus Noctua; species Noctua janthe. Next base: position 15,698,204 of record OU342552.1, read on the forward strand.
CCCCGCCCTAGCCGCCCGCCCTGAGCCGTGATTGGGCCGCGAGGCGGAAATCGTCAAGCGAGCACTTGGAAGTGAATAATTATGAATACATAATGTAAGCACATAATGTACCGCTAGACGCTATATTGTTAGATTTAAGGCCTATGCCTTTGACCTTTGCGGTAATTGTTAAATGTTGGCATTACCAATGCATGGTTATGACGTCATTGAAGCTTGAATTTACTACCTCTTGCCAGATTTATATTTATTATTGTAAGGTTCTTTGTCGATGAGCCTTTCAAATGGATATTTAAGATGTAAATCAAAAATTATCCTATCCAACTTACTTTAAGTAAAGAATAACTATATTTGTAGTGAAAAAAACAACAGCAATATTTTTTTGGGCTAGATTTAATTCAAGTTGAAGAAATTACATAAATATTAAGATTGATATTAATGAGGTTTGAGAACCTAATGCAGGATGGGACGGACACCGACGCACAAACCTTGTATTAGCCATACACACGTAGACATCTAAATAACACGATTTAGTCCAGATTAGAATAATGTAAAGTTTCCTTTCGTTCTGTTAGTAGCGGGAACGATTTTGTATTCAACACTAGTGAAAGTAGTTGTAGGGCACTGGGGAAATAGCTCGAACAATGAAATGCATGTACATGTGGTATTAGCGCCGGAGCTAACGACTTCATTATGTTGCCATACTGCCTCTTTATATTCCTATTACACCGAAGTGTCACGCCTCTAATTCTCTAATAATGTACGTACTCATAATTCGTGTTAATTAAAAGTTAACGTGTAATTTTCTATTCGTATGCGGATAAAAACACAACAAACTAAGACAAAAGGTATAGGTAGACAAATAAACGGCTCGAAGTCTTTGAGTATGTATGAATGAGTACGCGAAGGAATGCGGCGCACGCGACTCACACACACAAACCCACTCACATTTACATACACAAACTAAGCATAAAACAAGATTTACCACACACAAACGCACGTCGTCAGAAAGTCTACATATACACACACACACACAATGTATACTCACCAACAAAATACTTTTTAAGTAGGTGTATTGTTATTTTATTCAAATTGTTGTAATTTATTTTGATTTATTTTTGCCCGTGTCGCTAGGCTTTTTTTTAATTAATAAATAATAACTAATTCTGAATTTACGGTACCATACGTTGCTAATAATCTTGTTAAAATTATAATCTGCATTAATAAGCGCAATGAATAAACTGTTATGTAGGACTGTATCGGTAAATACTCATGATGACACATAATAATTATCTAGTCATAAATCAACATCTACATACCAGTAACTAAGGTTTACTAATATCTTTTTCAAGTATTAGGCTGTTTATATTATTTATAAATAGTAAATACCAAATTCTAAATAATTAATCAACTTAACTAATTTTAATGTAAAGATTTTCACGTCGACGGTACGCGCTCTCTTGAATGGCGTTGCCAAGACGCGAGATTACTATTAGCCCGTTACTTGTCTCAATGAATGGTGTTTCTCTCAATAGCACCCAAAAAGTCTTAAATATTCTTCACGTTTCATATGAAATTGTGCCTAATTACATATATTATAAAGTTGAAAATGGAAAAATTCCTATGACTAAAAGCCTCATTCTATGTAGGTTTTAAGATTATGATCCCATGTTGAGAGGAAGTGAAGTGAGGTGCGTAAGAGTGTGCGAAGTTATTTTTTTCGAGAAATTTTGTCTCGGGAACAAAACCTGTGACGCCCACGCATCGCCGGAAATATCGTACAGATCCTAATCGAGGTCTTAACTTTAACTCAGTACGCTGCGCACGATTCCGTCATTAGTAGGAATTGTGCATTTTTGCCTTTCAAGAAAGGAAGTTGAGATTTGATAAGGTCAAAAAGTTTTGAGCATGTCGTTGACCTCTGGATTAGTGTAATTCGAGTTATATTCTCGTCTTCAGTGATCTGTGAATATTAAACGTAGCCTGCGCCCGTTCACATCACAGTTCTACGTCAGTACAACGCGTATCTTGTTACGAATGTAATATTAATTAAGAAGAATCTTTCCATATTGGCAACTTGGTTCAATCATTATTACGATAGAGTTGTCACGGCTTACATGTCTTGGTTGGTAAGCGCCTGTGGATCTCCTAATGATGGTAAACAATTCCTTCTTAGGAATAATATACATAAATCTAAGATAGGAGTTTCTCGCAAAATATGTAAATGAACACCATATCATCATACCATACCATTACAGTCAAAGGTTTTAATGTGAACACAGTCGAGACAAAGTATTCAATGTTATTATATTAGACGTACGAGATAAGGAATTGAAGTGTCTCTAACAATATTGTTAGCAGGTAGACAATGGTTCCACAGTGTGACAGGCGCAGGGCCGAGCTGTCCGTCTGTCTGTCTGTCTGTCTATCCGTCACGATACACAACTGATCGCTTAATCACGAGAATGAATTTCATTTAGATATTGTTTAATTATTTGATAGCGAGCTTGAAATACCTTTCCGATGGAAAATCAGTATCTAGTTCACTGAAAAATATCTATAGGTCGTTAGAATTGTGTTGCATAAATTGTGCGGATAGATAAAAAGTATACACGACAAATATAACTTATTACAAAATATATTTTCGCTTGGAGCTACATTAAAATTCATAAGTTTTGATGTAGGTAAGTCATTATGACTTACCTACATCAAAACTTATGAATTTTGGGTCGTAACTTATATTCTTAGTAAAACCCACGTTGGATATTGGCATGTGTGAGTTTATCAATCAGTTTTCAAAGTGTGCCTGTAACGATTTAAAGTGCATATTCAGGGTTTTTATCAGTAGGTCACATTTAGGAGTTATACTGTCAAAATAAATGTCTGATTGGTGTCATGATGAAATTGGACAAGTTTACGGAGCCATCAACTATAACTGGTTGTAAAGCAAAGTGTCTCATTTGAGCTGATGACACACGGGAGGAGAAACCGCCGAGCACACCTGTAACATTCCGCGCCAACACAATAACTACGCATGCACAATATTACTTGGAATAGATAGAGGCAAGAAACAAAGAGAAATTCTATAAAAATATTGTTTTTATCAAAAACTTAATTATCCAAGTCAAAAGAATCAAATATAAGATAAAAGCTTACATTTTAGTTGGCCAGACAGCTGGAGAGATTGTGCGCCCGCGAAATTTTTATGAATGGACATAACGGCACCGTGGCTATTGATACCTCATTAGCATGGGGTCATAAATTACAAGAACTTTAAATTCGGAGGCTTGTTGGTACTTCGACGGATTAGAAGACTCGACGGGATTGGTTGGACGAACGTGTCTAACGTACACAATAAACTGTTGTATATTTTTGGCGATTATGCCATTGTATCGGGAAATATTTCTTCAAAAGGTGCCAAGACGATTTAGAACGATAATTTAGATTTGGTATTTGGATAAAATTATTTATGAATCGATTGTCTTCTATAAAGAAAACAGATAGGTACCTAACTCAACCACGAACTAACAGATTTAGAAATCACATCACAACGGACGTACGAAAACCACAATAGTACTAAGTGCACATTCCGACGCGAACGGAAACGGCAATAGTTACCCCACTTCCAAGACTAGGGTTTATAGCTGTAGCGGGATGCGCCAATATCTTTAACTGCTTATTCTCCATACAATTCGTAGTTTTAATGACAATAACGCACCGTGTATGTAGGTATTGTGGAGTATTAACGTGGCTGCGCGGTGATGTCACCGACTCACCGACTCCGCGGCTGAGGTAACGGACAGCCGGCACTGTCAGAAGCTGTTATGTCCGACATTTCGATTTTTGGGACAATTTTTCGGCAATCGGTAATCGTCCACGTAATTTGTAGCCCTGTTATGGGATTCCTTGGATTTTTATGGACTATTGAACTCCTGTTGGTAATTATTTGGAATTTATGCTCATTTGACAGAGTAATTTTAAAGGTTTTCGTTAATTGTTATTATTCGTTTATTGATTGGATTGGTTACTTAACGATTCGATGGTACCGATGACTTTAAAACTGACATCTGAATGTTCAAGTTAAACTGGATTTTGATTAAACTTCCTCACTCACGAATTTTGCACATGACCGATCTGAACTCCTGCAATGGTTAAATTGTATTAGCAAAATATCTAGGTACGTTTTGGAAATATTTTAGCGCATGAATGAATGTCTTAGTGACTAGCATATGATTATGCTGGCTGGTGGTTAGCTATGTATTCTCTATAAGGAAGAAAAGCTTTTTGTACTAGCATTTGAATCATTAAAAGTTTTTCCCTGTAGATAGTAGTTTTATCAAGGAATGGTCTATATGCAACGATTTTTTTTTTGGTTATTACTTTTTTGCCGTATTCAGATGCCGGGCATTCTGCCACATACTGCGTTTCTAACAAGCCTGCTCTATACGGAGATGTAGAAAAAACTGCAACCGTCGCTAAGTGAACGTACTGCCTAAGTTATTCTAATAATTTTCTGTCTTATAAATTACTCATTACGATTAATTTAGTGAATATTGATTGTAAATTCTATTGGATAAGGCAAATAATTTTATTCAAAATATCGATTGAGATACGATTACGTCTCAGCTATGGTTTTGGGATAACTAAAGTAGACGCGATTGGAAACGTGATTATTAAGGCAGTTTCAGAATGAATTAACATTAACACACAACATAATGGCAAAACAAACAGGTTTTGGCTTAAAATAAGCTTTCGTGTAAAAGTTTGGGTCAGTAAAATAAGAGTCAGTGTTACACTGCATCTTTGTTCAAGCTGCCAGCCCACCAAAGTGCTTAGAATTAACCGAAGAAAATCAAATTACTAAGTGCTTGTAAGTAGAGGCTAATAACTTGAAATTACTTATGGATTATAGCGGTCGTTAACCTGACTCATTATTGCTTTACATGGATTCTAGGGCCAACTGTCTAAGGTGAGACCCGCAGCCCTGCTCACACCAGACGAGTGACTTTTTGGCCTCTGTATGTATGTACATACGATAAGTACTAACTCCTGCACGCTATCCCATTTACCTGTGAATGTTCTGAAATTAACTGCGACCTAAACCGCGTTCAAGAGCGGTCAGTGTCATAAGAGCTTATAAGTCCCTTGTAATTGCTATAGATAGAAATATAGTACTTACAGGTTTTGAACGCCGTTTAGATCTTCTAATCGCGTCTAGTCGCGTTCAGTTTCGTTAGTTACACGTAGGTTCAGTTTCGTTAGTTACACGTAGGTACGCACGACGGCCAATCAAGCTTTACGATATCAGTTAACAACCATTTAGCGCAATTAATGTTCTGAATTTTCAAAAGCCATTTTGATAGTCGGATCATTGAATGTATGTCCAAAGGATTTGTCATCCTCTGAAAAAATGATTTTATATTTATTCATTTAGGTGGTCTTGAAAACATCGCTTTTAGCGATAAGACCGCCGTTTGTAACTCACCACCCTATTTATAAGGTCTATATTGTAATACCTGTGGTTTGTATGTGTACATACGAGGGCAGTTCCAGAAGTAAAGTATCCGGCCTAACTAAGAAAACACAAAAAATCTTAGTTTTGTTATTTTTATTTCCTGTACTTAGTCCCCTTTGAACTCTATGTACATTATCAAAAACTCTTCTTTGGCCTGATTTTTTGACTGAAACAACTTCATTACTCCATTTTGGTTCTATTTAGAGGCAGCCGTTCTGGGCACAGCTTGTTCATGGCCAAATTTTCGGTCAAGATACAATGTAGGTACCTACAGCACTATCTTAAATCCCCACCTTATCTTCTAGTTCGCGCACTTTCAATCGACTGTCAATAACATTTTTTGGATTTTTTCGCTGTTTCTGGTGTAGTCATTTCATTTGGTCGATCAACGCGATGTTCATCTTTAGCCTCGTATAGCGTCGTTGAAACTCGGCTACCCAATATTTTATTGTTGTAAATGAAGAAGCAGATTCCTCCGGAGTAGAATCTAACTCGGCTTTGATATTGGTTGGACTGAAATTTTTAAAACGAAAGTTTTTTATCATTGTACCTCGTAACGGTGACCAATTTTTCTCCATGTTCTAAAGTTCAGTGACAGCGTTCACTATTTGATGAGCGCGAAACAATAATATGGCGGCTTGAAACTCTAGATTTTAGTTTAAAAGGCTGGTACTCTCTACCAAACACATTATTATCAATCAATAACCGCCATTAATACGGCAGGTCGGGTACGTCTTGGGCCGCCCGTGTAATAAAGAGTATTCTATCTTACTAACTACGATGTTATTTAAAGTTCATAAAACTCGCGTATGGTTGGTAAATCAGGGGTTGAAAAGAACACATCCCGACTGAAAGCCTTCTTTGTAGTTTTTACATATTTCGAGAGTGCAATTTGACTTTATCCATGATTCTACAGTCCATACAACCTTTTAGGTTGTCTATGGTAGGTGTGCACCCAGGGTCAGAACTATTATAGAATAAACACTACTTTACAATAACTAAACAATTTGTATCCGTATGCATTAAACGCAGAAAAGTGACTTTTAGCCTATAGAAGTTAATAGATGCAATAATTTCATTTAAATTATCCCGTGGCCTGCAATCGACCCACTCAGAGCTAAAGGATTTCTCACGAACCGAACAATATTGCGTAGGACAAGTGGCCGGCACTACGAACTCCGAACTATTGGCTAATAAAACATTAGTACGGTGTCCTTCAAAATATTATAAAGTCTAGTGATTTTATTACCCGTAATTTATAGCTGCAAACGCATACAATAATAGATAAGTTTTACTATTGAAAGGTGCTTTTTACGATTAATTCCACAATCATTCTATTTAAACTATTAACGAACGCACAATCTGCCTTATTCGTATTAATTGCCTTTTAGCAGAATAAGCATTAACAGTGTAAAATGCGATAAGCTGAAAGATATGAGACGGGCACAAAAACTGGCTAAATGAATAAATACCAAAGCGCATTTAATAGCTATTGATGTTATTGTAAGTCTTTCTCGGTAAATATTTGAGCTACAATTGAAGAGCACTCGAGCCTCTTGGCTGTCAAGTGGAAATCTGAACTGATTCACATGGCAAGCCATGTCACAGGGGTGCCACACTGACACTCTGTCATATTAGAAAGTTTAAACGTTTTATAGAATTACTACTTAATCTTATTTTTATAGAATTATTGCTGGTTTTGAAAGACTTGTATTAATATTAGTATTAAGATTCTGATGCAAAAAGATTTTTTTGATAAATCAAGTTGGAGAACTTTTAATGAAAGTAATCAATTAAATTGTACTATCAATTAAATAGAAAAATGTGTGAACAATATTAATGACATAGAAGGCGTATATCTTGTCTGTGTGAATCGATTTATCAATCTGTAATTTAATTGAATCTTTTGGTTTACCTACTTACTTGCAAAACTGTTTGAATATTAATTTTTACTTTACTTCGAACCGCCAAAAAAATCTTGATGAAAATTTTGAGCGTATGTCAAAAAGATGGTACTAGTCAGTCAGAATTTAGGAATTAATTAAATAAAGAAACTATTTAAAGACGAGAAAACCCATGAAGAAGTCCACAGCTAACCCATGCCCAAGCTCTAACAACCCTAGAGATCTACAACGACATTCCTAATTTAGTATTAATTAATTAAACAGTTTTTGTGACATTCCGCAAATGCGGAGAATAAGGGAAGACACCGGGATTTGAATTGCTAATGTGGAACTGCCAACTGGGTTTAAATAGTTACAATTTATGTACGTATGTACGGTCAGTGGAAGTAGATTGACTATATCTATTCCACTTTTCTATTGCGATACTACGAGATCTAGTAGCGAGAAGGACGGTGTCGTTAAGTGTAATACAGTACAAGCAAAATTGCACAGTGGTTGCAATTGACAGAACACATACACATTGTCTACACATTTAATTCAGTAGTGGAACATTACACACTATCGTCGTCAAAAATATTTATATTTATTTTAGTGATATCTGCGAGTAGCATGTAAGTAGCGTTCGATATGTAAGCCATCGGTCTGTATTATTGATATAACTGTTTGGGTCGCGGGACATGGGAAAACGATGCTGCCGCCCACGCGCGACCAACCGGTGCCGCGGACAGTCGCGCACGGCGGTGCTTGCGGGTTGCGACACACGTTTGTGATGGCAGTGATGCTTGCCTTTGTTAAACGGTTAGGATTATCAATTTCATAATTTTGACATGTTCCTTAACATTTGAATTGGAAAACTAATGAACTAAGTACCTTAATGCATGAATCGCTTTTGGTATTTTTAAGGTAACTTGAACATAACGAATGATTTGGCATAAGTACCCATCATTCATATGGAGGTATCTCACAGAACAGCACACACAACACAGATACCTATATGCGTACTTATATGCTAAACGCGTAGCCGTACTTGCTACGTGCTACGGAACCCTACACTGCGGGTGGTCCAAAAGGCACCTGGCTGATTTTTTCACATAAACTCGTGAGCCATTACGACTTGTGGAGATCCTAATGAGAGGAGAATACGCAAAAGGAAGTGTTTAAGTGGAAAGTGTCTAAATCATTTCACTTTTGTGTGCGACGATACATGACATCATCTGGGGTATAAGCGCAAATTAAAATGCTAGTTTCCTGTTTATATCTTTTCATTTTGTATTTATTTTATGATTAGTCAAATGGTAAAATTGGTCGAATCAAATTACTTAAACAGTTTTGGTTCGTGGTTAAAGGAATAATTCGGAACTGTTAATCTATGATAACTTTATAAGGTAATTTAGGCTTCGTTTTAAAGAAAAGTTTAAAGACAAATATAGACTTTTGTAGGCGGCCTAATTAAAGTTTATTAATAAATAACTGTTAACATAGAGATAAGTGAACCTCCTAATTTGAGAGAAAGTGTTACGAAAGGAAATATATTGGTGTGTTAACGTTGATAAGAGGTTCAATATACTTATCTACCAGACAAACTATTGTACAGAATTCAAAAGCACTTCTCATGTTTACATTAATAATAATAAAAGCGGAATGAAATGTGACAGTTTGTTAATAAATATGGATTAGCCAGATTCTAATGGAGTTAACACATCTCTAAAATATTTTCTTTGCCGTTCATTTGGAGGATATTAGACTATATTTTCTGATTGGGTAGTATTCAAAAATACATCAAACGTAAGTTCATGACAAATTATCTTCAAATAACTGGTCTTAAAAGTATTAATTCTTTAATTAGTGAGCAGAGAGTTTTCGTGAAGTAAATCTCTGCGTTGCCGCGGGCCAGTGTTATAATTATTATAATGTAGGTAGTTACTTATTGGAACATATTGATTTGTTACTATTATCAAAAATATCGAAGCGTAGAGTGAAGAATGACGTCAATGTAACCGGTTGCCGTAACATGTCTCGGCACCATTTCTTTTGGCTACATCAAAAGATTTTTCGGAAATTTCTTTCGACAGTAAGTAAGTACTTAGAAGATAGGGTCAAATATCGTAGAAATGTATCTTTAAGTGATTGAGTAGGAAGATATTTTAAAGAGCAAAGAAATAACATTTTTTTCCCCATAAAATGTTATAATCATGTAATTTAGTAATATGAGCAGATTTACATGATACTACCACAAGGAAGCCACTCATTAACAACATAAATCTACAATTTGATTGGAATGTTATAACCTCACATAAAGCTTGAACAGGCATTTCAAATGATAGGCAATGCTAATAGCGAATTACGATATTGCCGGACAGTAAAATTTGATTCGTTTCATTAAAAACCTATTACATAAAATGTATTTATTACTGACAAAACACAAGTAAGGGCAATTGAGTTATGTATAGATTTACAGTTTTCTAGTCTCAGTGATTAGTTCTGTAGATATCGGGTGTACAAAACATAGAGTTGCTATCCATCAAACTGGTTGGCTGCGCAGACTGACTGGTGCGTCATTAAATGTGACCGAAAAGGATTTAGTCGAGTCTTAATAAGGAAGGCTTTAGTGGAGTCGGTAAAAGTGGCCGACAGTGAGTATTCGTGCTGTTATGTACTGTTTCGGTTATTGTTATCGGCGTCGTCATAATGTGCTTTTAAGGGTTAGTTATCATACCTCATCTGATATAATTGGTAGGAGATGAACGAAGATTTCCGCATGATTAGTATTTCTCTGTTCTATAGTTTACACAACTACCCAACAGATGCGCTTCAAAGTTCAGTGCCCAATAGACACATAATTTCAAGCTTTAATTTTTAAATTCAAAGTCTACACGGCAATATTTTATAATAAAAATCATCAACAAAAATAACAGCCGTACGGCGGGGCCTAAGAAACATCGATACATCATAATTACATCGGTTTGTAATCGTTTCTACAAGAAGATCGATTTCAAGCTCGCAGCTATAGGTAGTATGGGTACCTACTAGTCGGCTTGTAACAGTAAATTGGTAAAAAACATACAATAATGAAGATTTACTGCTGAGCGGGCAGGTGGCGAGATTGATCGACAGATAACGCAGTTATTCCGATCAGCGGGCTGGTCCACTTTTTTCATTAGATGTTGTGTCTAAATGAATCGGATGGCGAACCTGGAAGTTATTGTATCGTCGCCATGTTAGTTAGATCATTTCTCTAAAATAAATATTGGACACGGTTGAATTTCTAATCAAGTAACATTCCTATTAGGTATGTTTTAATATCTTATGACTGCTTAGTATAAGTTTACTATCTAGCCTATCAGAACTAACTAACTATACCGAGTTGTTACGAAGTTACTATGGATTTAAGCCATTTTCTCAATATGCAGGTGACCTGAAGTTAAACCTAGTTGTTAGTTATATACATATATATATATACGTGTAACCTGTATATAAAATATACGTCATAGTTTTGGAAGAGGACGACAATAACTAGGAGTGAAATGAATGATGATGAAATATATCAGCTAACAAAATCAAATGATTTAGATAGCCTTAACATGAGGGATTGTGCACTGAACATAGTTAAGGGTCAAACAGACGACTGTTTAAAATTACATTACATAAATTATAACAGAGATTACATAAATATTGAAGCATGACAGGACAATTGGAGCCACGACTTCTAACTTGTAAGCTCTCGCTCTTATTGATACAGCTCAACAACTAAACAGCTCAACACTCGTACCAGGTGTCGGTAATTCTAATTAGTATTATTGGTATTTATTGCAGTAAGTAATAAAATATTTAGTACTTAATGTCGATTTATTAGTAAGTATTATATTCGATAGTTATAGGATAATTCATTAAGGAATCTGTAACTTGCTCATGTAGAGGACAAGTTTTTGCTTTAAACAGAGTGTAACATTATAAACGCAAGACCTCCCGTGTGGTCTCTCAGACCATGAATCTAAACAGCTTTTGTTCTATGACTGTTCAGCGGATCGCGTCAATTCCTAAAGAAAATCCATTTTTTTTGCGAATTTCTAGAACTCGTAAAACAAAAGTCGTTCAGTTTCATGGTCCGAGAGACCACATGGGAGGTTTTGCATTTATTATGTTACACCTTGTATATAGCTTGTAGTAATGTCGACATAGTGTAAAACACCCAATTATTGAGTTTCTCTGTGCTTCTCACGCAAAATAATCCATTAGGCGAGTTCCAAGTGTAAATAAATGTTGTTGGAAGATAAAATAAATACTGGAGAATGTTACTAAAACACTAAAAAGTTTTATACATGAAAAGTTTTTTTTTGTAGACTTTAGTAAAGACAGGGCCGTACCTAGTTATTGACACACTTTCCCCAATTATTGTCATTTGAAATACCAATTTATTGACACCCCTTGCTGTTCGGGAATAACTTCTGATAATAATTTATTATGAATGTAATAATAGTTTCATGAAAAACCAATAAAGTTAATCCTATTGTTCCGATTAAAGGCTACTTTTTCAGACTATGTTCAGCCCTCAAACTCGGTCAAACAAAATTTTAACACTTTAAAAACATTGTTACGTTTTGAGTCGTGCTGCAGATGCTAACATGGTTCCAGCTGGATTATTTCAAGGGGATGCAGATTTGGCTCCACAAAGCGAGTTGAAAAATGATCGATGAGCTTTCCGTTTGTTCACAATGAGTTACGCAGACGGCAGAAAAGCTCACAAGAGAACATAGGATGCAAGGGCAGGGGAAACTACCTCACACTTAGTCTCGGATAGAATAGGTTATTTCGTCCCTTTACACAGAACGTTATTTAGAAAGTTTAAGAACTGATTAAGAGATTGCAGAATGTAAGAGTAGGCCGCAAATTTTAGCATCTCGTTTTGGTAGGGATTTCTGTTGCTATGTTAGACTATATGTACCTACATTTTTACGAAAAAAATAAAGACAAGGGATGCAGTTATGCAGATACATAACCTTGGGGGGTTTTTTTTTTTTTTCCGGATGGGAAATCATCAAATGACCCCCCCCCACTCTGGGCGGAGCGGAAGGGAGTGTCAGACTTGTACTGACTAAAACCCATCCATGTTGCTTCTTTGCCCTTTGTGTTCCAGGGCCACGGTATCTCTTTCGAACAGTCCCGCAGCCCTGGCAGGCATCGGCCCTTGCGGACCCCTACTTATTTGCTGACATCTCTTTGAGGCGCACGTGGAACACGAACGCGCCGTCGACACGGCCTGTCGTCATAAGACGGCCGGACGGCGAGCTGGCCCATAACTCGCCGTCCACAGGCCCGCGCCTACGGTGGCCAGGAGCCACCACGTGACCCCCAACGCCCAGGGCGTCTCCCGCGGCGACTGGGACGTGAGGTTCTTTCCCTCTCACGTCCCGCCACCTCCTTCACTAGCATGACTGCTTCGCAGAAGGAGGTGACGGCTTCCCATTCCCTCTCGCTCCGGACCATGACTTGAACCAAGGCCGGACTAACCTTGGGGGTGCCGGTGGGATGTTGATATAATACGATTAGATTGAATGTTAGGGTCTGTTATGGTAATTCAACTCCTTTTTTCATGTTAACCTGCCTTAGCACCTAAAATGAACTTTACATACAAATAGTGGTGTTCATAGTTGGTACATTCGGTAGATTTGGTCAACTACCAATTATTAAAAAAAAAAATTGTGTATTGAGTATTGTTCCGCCGTGACCATAAAATGAATTTTCATACTTTGTGAGTAAGTACCAGATATTGACACATTAATTTTAAAGAGTTGATGCTCATTAAAGTTTGAACAACATGTGGAAACACATTGTAACAGTCTTAAATAAACAAAATAATATCAAACTGTAAGTTGATGTTAAAAACAACCATTACCTTAGCAAATACATAGTTAAATTCTTTGTGATTTTGATTGAGTATGCAATATTGTTTTTTTTTTAAACAGTTCTGTTCCACCAATATAATAAAGAATAAATAATACTCCATTTCCTTTACTGTTCAAGCAACACGTCAAGAAGATTTATTCGTTTATTTGATAAAAATTGTTAGGGTGTCGATATTGGTGGGGTGTCAATAATATGTGTGTTTACATTTACTCCAATTCAAATTGAACTTCATAAATTAACAAATAAAAACCGATACAATAAAATAAAGTACCTCATAAACTACTAAAACAACTGGTAATGTGTCCAAGAGAGTGGCGGCTTACCTACCTACCTACCCTACCTTTAGAAACCTTTCTCGATGTATGTAGAACAATTACGCAAAATTTCATCAAAATTAGTTGAGTAGTTTAAGAGTCTATAGCTTCGAATATCGAATAGACATTGATATTTTCTATATTTTTTTTGTTTGTCGAAAATATTTAATTAGTGATCTCGTTACATGAACTAGTCATTACTAAAGAGGTTAGGTACTGTATATTTCTATTCAACTTATTTTTTCGTAAAATAAGTCTGAAATCGCAAATCCATTGCTCATGCCTTCTCTGTATCAGTTGAGGCCTTTGCTCTGTAGTGTGACAGTAATAGGCCGCAACAAAAAGTTACACAATCCATTCAAATTTATATGAATAAGTAATAAATAGCCTGTGGCGAGTCTGTGTAGTTGAACAGAACGCATTACTTAGCAGAAGCTGAAAGCTTAAGAACGTTTGACAGCGATAGCTGAGGCATGAGGGCTGGCAAGGCCGCGATGCGACTGCGACACGTTGCGACTGTACGACTGAGTCGCGGGTGCACTTTCTATGCCAGCGGTGATCGATGCGCTCACAATCTCACATCATTTCTTTTCTGTCAATAACCGCCCGCTTATGCAGTGGCTCGCCAATATGAAGACTTTTTAAAGTTCTAGCAGCAGATTATGTGGATTTGTGAAACAGTTAACTCGCCCCGATTCGCTTTATTAATAAACGACGTGTTCTATCGTTTTAAGTTATAATTATATTCCTTTAAATATCGCATACCATAAGTCTGTAGTCACAATATCACATAATGTGAAAGAACTTTTGCGCGCCTCTCTTGGGCGATCTGTTAGCACCACCCAAGTCCGAACGACTTTAAAACGTGACTCGAATGCACGTACGAGTCACCAATCTGCCAAACATGATGGCAATACCAATGGTGCCTTGTGATCGCTGTTCTACACTTCTGGAGTCGTTAATCGCCGGCTGCAGATCGCACGCTCGCGTAAAATACGTGTGTGGCCTATCACCTCCCGTAAGCCTTGGCATGCCAGTAAACGCTCGGCCCACGTGTAATTACGGTGAAAACTCAGATGATTTCAAACACCAATCACTTCTTAAGTAATTGTATTTATGCTGCAATTACTGTTGTTTAAACCACTGCTGGCTAAACGCGAGAAACTCATTTATAGTATCAGTCATTATATCATTATGATTATGATTTTGTTTTCCAGATTCGGTGGCGGCGCGTGGTATTCTGTTGGATATTTTGATAAAGGTGTTAAATTCCTTCTAGTTAATCGATTCTATGTTAACAGTTAACACAATTTATACGATTTTAGGACACTGACAGCCTTACCAAATAAAATACTATTTGATTTAAATAATTGCCTATTTTTGTTCACGCAGATCGTAAGACGCCAACGCGCGCTTGTAAATATATTACACTTAATTTTGTTTGTTTTTGAAGAAAATATTCATCGACTGCTCATGAATGGGATAAAACGAAATATAAGTTGCTTGAAGTACCAAATGATGTTTTTGTAGCACAATTTAACGCCGTTTAATGATATTAAAAAGCCATCGACATAATTTAGATTACTTAATGAAGTTCAACACGACCGAAATATTTTATTGAATGGTCGTGAGGGATAAAATTAAATGCTTATAATCAATAAAAGCTTGGCAACAAACTGATTACTGATACTACAAAATAAATAGTCTTTCTTAGTATGATAATAAGAAAATAAAAATAGCCGAATGTAAAGACTGTACTTTTACGTTTCGGTGTCAAATTTTCGTCTTGTGTCAATGTGGCAAGGTATCGTTCAACTTGAGTTTCGTTCTTTTGGAATTTGAATTGAATGCGCATAAGCACAATTTAAATTTTGATTTAGCATCACGCATGTTACTCTATCTGTCCGATCTAAATCGGCTTTACCCTTCACTCTGACAATCGAGGCAGCCATTCAAATCTAGCTATTTACATCGTCGTGTTTTCCTTGCGACTTCTTACACGTTTGTTCAGTGACACAGCAATGTATAATGCGCTTATCTAAAGTTTCGTTCGTGCACTGCTTTAAGACTGACGTACAATGATACGTAGAGTTTTGAGCTCATTTGTCATCGAAAAGATAATAGTCAATGTTCGTTGAATCGACAATGGGTCATATTTTCTTCTTGTTGTGTGTGTTATGTGCATAAATGTTTAGGGTTTTGTGACACATCGAGACAGGTAAAATGTTGCTTTAACTTCAAGCAGTCTTTTAGTATGAAGGTCTTATTATGTGCTGGTCTACAATTTATGATTTGACGTGACTAAAACGAATTTTTGTAATGCCCATGCAGTTATCGCTCGACCATTGCAAAATAATTGTTTCAATGTGAATAAAGAGCTGCGAACGACTTTAAATCGTCGAATTGACGATGTGCAATAATCGTATGTCATTGTTATGGGATATAAAAGCATCGTGACTACCAGTGTTTAGCGGGGGCTATAAAATTTTCAGTTTTGTGGCCCATCTTGGACATTCAACGTTTATCAGAATCAAGTTGTAAAATTTTAAATACTCACTTTCAATAATACATATGCAGTTGTGAGATTGTTTGCAACACCACTGTGTCCTGTTGAGTATAAATTAAAATTATATCGATTGTTCAAGTTGATATAAGAGATATGTCTACTGTCTAGTAACTTTCTAGATAAAGTTAGTGTTATAGTTATAAATCTTCACAGGGTGCAGCAACTTAACTGAGGGTAAAATCTGGCGCTCTTATGATTACTCATTCATGAGTGGCAGTAAATCTTTGCCACGTAATCAATAACTTGGAATGTAAAAGCTTCAATGACAAACAAAAAGGGTTTAATCCTCACGTCAATTTACGTAGTGACGCTGTTATTAATTCAGAACAAGAAGAACAGTCGGAAAAAGACTCAAAATCTTTTAATCATCAGTATAACTGACAGAGACAAGTCAACAGAGATGATGTCTTATACTGTTCAATTAATTGGATGGTTCACTCAGTAAGTTATAAGTCAACATAAAAGCAAAACGTTATCACACAGCAGTGAATTTGAAGATATAAGGCTTGATGCAGATACATGAACAACCAGTTGCAATTTCGAGCTAACAGCTTGAAGTACCTACGGCTAGGTTATGTATGTTTCGAAACGCGTTTCACCTGATAGAGTGAAAAGCTTTGAATTATCTAGGGCTGTCAACCTGTTACGATGTTAGATTATTATCAGTGCTGAAGGTATTTGGACCGGACAAGGGCTGCCTTCAAGCGGCTCTTGCCCAACCTGAGGGGTCCAAACGCCTCCTGCCGGAGGCTATACGCGGGGGTCGTGCGGTCCATGGCCCTTTACGGGGCCCCGGTGTGGGCGCGTTCTTTGAGGCGGCAAGCCGCCCACTACCTGAACGCGCCCCAAAAGGTGATAGCCATAAGGCTAATCCGGGGGTACCGCACGATCTCCGGCGAGGCGGCTAGCCTCCTTGCCGGATTGCCGCCATGGGATCTGGAGGCGATAGTCCTCGCGCGCCTGCATGAATGGCGCGCGGAGGCACTACGTCGGGGGGAGACTCCGCTGCCGCGGCAAATTGCCGCTCAGCGGACAGACCTCCGGCGTGATCTCATGGCGACATGGAGAGAGCGACTAATGCAACCCCGTGCAGGGCACGCTACCATTGTGGCGATAAGTCCCCTCTTTGAGGAGTGGTTAGAGAGGCGCCACGGCGCCCTCACCTACCGCCTGACGCAGATCCTCACCGGACACGGTTGTTTCGGGAGGTTCCTGCACCGAATCGGGCGGGAGGAAACGCCCGGGTGTTTCCACTGCGAGGATCGTCCGGAGGACACGGTGGAGCACACCGTAGAGGTCTGCCCCGCTTGGGCGGAGCACCGCCGTGTCCTTGTAGCGGCGATTGGCGGCGGCGATCTCTCGCGTCCGACCCTGGTTCAAGCCATGGTCCGGAGCGAGAGGGAATGGGAAGCCGTCACCACCTTCTGTGAAGCAGTCATGCTAGTGAAGGAGGTGGCGGGACGTGTGAGGGAAAGAACCTCACGTCCCAGCCGCCGCGGGAGACGCCCTGGGCGTCGGGGGTCACGTGGTGGCTCCCGGCCACCGTAGGCGCGGGCCTGTGGACGGCGAGTTATGGGCTAGCTCGCCGTCCGGCCGTCTTATGACGACAGGCCGTGTCGACGGCGCGTTCGTGTTCCACGCGCGCCTCAAAGAGATGTCAGCAACCGAGTAGGGGTCCGCATGGGCCGATGCCTGCCAGAGCTGCGGGACTGTTCGAAAGAGACACCGTGGCCCTGGAACACAAAGGGCATAGAAGGAACATGGATGGGTTTTAGTCAGTACAAGTCTGACACTCCCTTCCGCTCCGCCCAGAGTGGGGGGGGGTCATTTGATGATTTCCCATCCAAAAAAAAAAAAAAAAAAAAAAGGTATTTGGTTTGTAAAAGCATTGAGTTTTGGGTATCAACACTTTGAGAACGGGACCCTGTGTCTTACTTAAACATGCTTGAAGATTTTTGTGATAACTTGATAACTAACTCTTTAGATAATCACTTTGGTCTTATTTTTCATTCTGATGAAAGAAAGTCTGAGCCACATCACAAACGATATTCCATCTCCTGACTCGTTCTTTATGCAACATTACATTCTGTAGCAGCTTAGTTAGTTAACTTAAATAAAATCATCGAAACGACGAAAATACTTTTCTTTCTGTCTTTCACATCTCGATTTTCATAAAAGGTTTAATTATTTTAAAGCTCGCATGCTTAGCCCGCGTCCACTGTGCGAGCCTAGCGTGGTTGCGACGACGGGCGCGAATAATCAAACATATGAAATCGCCATTTACGTCCATAGTGTAGTGACTAGGCGGGCGCCTAGCGTGACGGGCATGAGCGATATAGCGCGCGTAGTTTTCAAACGTTCCTATCCGCGCGTTATGGCCACAGTATACGCCTAGTCAACCAGGCGAACAAATGCGCGGGTAGAGGGGCTATCAAACCAATTCGATCTTGTCGCTCGGCGTAAGCGCGTCTTCGTTTTTTATTGTTAAAATCCCGATAAATACTAAAGTGTCCTCCAATATTCTAGGGTACAATCTCAATTCTTAATACAAAGTAAAAAAATACCATTTATTTCTCTGTTTTTATTTATTTCGTGCACACCCCCTTCTGATCAACACCTCCCATCTCAGAATCGGACTGTTTAGTAAAAATACTCAATCTTCGTCCATGGTTTGCAGCAGCTGAAATACGTCTAAGCACTACAATACCTCGCTCGTCATTGTGGCCACCGCACGAGCCCGCCGCCCGTCGCGCACGCATTAGGCCCTAGTCGCCGCGCATTCACTGTGGACGCACACTTAGCAAGCAATTTTTGACGTGTAAATAGTCAAATTACACGTCAAAACTTGCTTCCTAAGACTACCAAAGAAAATATGTTGTATATGTATAATCAAAACTGCTGTAGGGTTCCGTTTTTTTTCTTGTTTTTGGTTCTTCTGGATCAGAAACCATTAAGAAACTGAATTCTCGCTAACTGTAAGCATTCTTGAGTTTGTTTTGTGTGGGAATGATTTTTGAGCACACGTTTGTATAAAAGTAATTTATTTTTAAGTGTTTCTGTAATATTGAAGAAATTTCATGACTACTAACGAGTGGTTACTTCACTCGATTTCTGGTATCTAGTATTAAGATATTTTAATCGGTAAAAGGTCGTTAAATCTTCTATTTTTAGGGACCACCCGTATTTCTGTTATAGTCTTTAACAGATCTCTATGACCCTTCACATCTATAAATGTTTTATTGTCATTTTCTCTTTCTATATATTTATTGAAGTTCTATTTTATTTTATTTCTTTGTATTTCAATAAATAAATTCAATAGAGAACAGCGGTGGCCCAGTGGTGGAGACCCCGACTTACGAGCAGTAAGTCGTGGGTTCGAACCCAGCCAGGCGCATTACTTTGTGTAAGTTATTTCATCACCACTGCTCTCAAAACGGTGAAGGGAAACATCGTGAGGAAACCGGCATGTCCTAGAACCAAAAATTCGAAGACATGTGACATCTACCAACCCGCACTGGGCCCGCGTGGTGGATTATAGCCCATTCCCTCTCATAGAGAGGAGGCCTGCGTCCCAGCAGTGGGAACATTAATAGGCTGATTATGCTTATGCTTATGCAATAAATAAAGATTTTTTCTAGCTTTCAATATCTTCAGATATTTATTGTAGGCCTGTAACTTTTTCAGAACACTATGTTTCGATTTCTGACAAGGAATATTGATTTTCCAAAAATCTAATGATGCAGTTTTAGTTTTCTTCAAAATCGGACTCGAGACTTCTTTGAGTATGTTTCTCTATTCCTCATAGTTTCTTATAAAACCATTGAAACTCTTAATAAAATCCGATTCCGATATTTTTATAATATTTTCACGCGGGCTAAAATGCGGGCCAGCCTGCTAGTCAAATATATTTTTCCGATGGAAATGGTAGAGGTGTACGTTAGTGGACCTTTCGCTGTATATTACGCCGCAGTTTAACTCCCATGTTGTAATAGGGGGCGAACCTATTGACATCATTCGGGTACGACTCTAAGATGACTTCTTAATCGTAAATCGAGCATACCTACTTATGCAATGGTTCCTATGTTGGCGTTAAAAAGGTTAATGAACTTCACTTTAGCGCTTCAGTTTCAGTTGTTACGTGGCTTTCCAGAAATTTCCTAAGTCCGAGCATTAAGCAATCCTAAATTTTCTTATCGAAAAACATTTTGATTCCAGTACTGTGGGACGTCTTCTGTATTTACGCGAAGCTTATACCGGCGTCACTTATAAAGCAAACAGGCTGACAGCGTCTTATTAGCCGATTAATTAGTTAATACATAAACACAACTATGTTTAATTATCGACCTTGCTTTCACAGTACATTTATGTGTTAATCCTAGGCGGCCAAGTGCCAGGCTGTCCGGCGGGCGTTTTCACACCGAACCGTGATAGCGAATATCTAACACAGCGTGGTTCCGTACTTTATAAATCTTACTTTCGAATAAATAACGAGCTAGGAGCTACCCCAGAGAGCCTATTTACTACTGCTATTCAAATATTCAAAGTGTTTCCACTTTGAATGGAGATATCTTGATAACCACATTAAAGTTCACTGTATGTACATAGGTATCTATAAGACTTTACATTATAAATGTACAGCCTTCATTAACGGGTATCTCTCGCTTATACTATGTAGGTACAATATCCGAAGAATAGGGAGTAATTAATTTTCAGGGGTGTTCGTTTACCGTTATAATATTCAGTATTCTTTACTTGGCTTTTTAGCAATAGTGCTGGTTTTAAAGTAAGTAGGTAATTACAGTTAACATTTAGTCACAATTTGGTTACCAATGTCAAATATTTTTCCAAAGATTTTCTTTTATTGCTACCGTAAAATTTTACAAAAAGTGAAATGTCGCTTTGTAAGGAGTTATTGACCACTGTGTTCATCACCATGCCTATGTATAAAAAAAATACAAATTATGTAAATTAAAAAACCAGCGGAAAAATGAACGATATCGTTCCGTATCGTACTCGCCGGTACTGAGATTAGCTAATCGATCCAGCTACTTCGGATAATTAATCGATTTACCGCGGTGGCCACATTCACCAGTCGATACATTAGGTCATAGGTCGCCGCTACGCTAAACAAGGACAGCTATCGGTCCCTCCGTTGCACCGCGTTATTCGGCTTGAAATAGCAAATCACGCCTCCCACGTCAGAGTAGGACAGCATTATCGATAGTGAAATGTTAAAATGATAAACGTGCAATGCAAATGTAACTTTATTAACGTCACTTACGGCTCTTTATAGTGCAGCCAGCGCCACAGTCACGATTCCAATATTCTCTTCAGAGGCATTCGGTATTTCACTACATTGTGTCTGTTATTATCATTTATACCTTTAAAACATATACATATGAAAATGAAATAGTTTCATAGACTATTTACAGAGCTGGTTCAATGACTATTGTGTTTAGTGCCAAATTGTGATGACAAATTTAAATTGTAGTTTTAGGGAATTTTCATAATGTAATTTTTATCGATGCTATTCTTAATTTTTTTTACATATAAAACATATTTCCATTTCCTCCTTGACTATTATTAGGTACTTCTCATACCTAGGCATAATACATAATCGGATCTTGAAACATTTTATTATTCAGCATACCTAATCTAATCTAGAATTACGAGTTGGTTAAAACACCTGTGTAATACCTAAAAGGTACCGATGTTAGTTGTAACATGAAAATAATATGAACATCACACACACTTCTTAACTGAGGAAAACGTAGTTTCAAATAAGCCAGTTAGCCAGCAAGTTTTTAGTCTGAAACACCTTCCTCCACTTTCATTTGAGACTACTAGTAGGTACAAAATTTTAAAAAGAAAATCCTCTTTGGATAGTGTGTGAGAGGACAAAGTGAGTTATTCCTAAGCATCCTGAAGAGAAGGTTCCAATTGCCTTAATTTCCTGATAGTTAAAACTAAATGGAAGACGTTCTTCCCATAGTGTGAAAGGTTTGTTTGCCAGCACTGTCAGTTGCTTCGCGATTCTATCAGTCAAAATCAATAGCAGGCCGCGTCACCGACTTAGCGTAGACTGTTTGTATAAGATACATAGTCCGATAACAACATACGACTCTACTTATAAGGAGGTTTTTGTAAGCGGTCGTGAAATGTGTTCCCCATCATGGTTATAATATTCTAGAAACTGAGGAAAATATTTTGTGAGTTTGTTAAACTTGTTCTTAAAACTTTTAATTATATTACAGAAAGTTGCATTGTTTAAATTGTTCAGGTAGTAAGGAGACTTTCTTCAGAACTCTTGGGATACCCACACTTCATACTTGACTAAGTATTTCTCATCCCATATTACTTACTTACCTATATTTTACGAAATGTCTATACTATTATTTAATTACTAAAGTACGTCCAAATCTAATAAGGAGCGCAAAGTGAGCAATTTCATTTGGTATCTATCGTAAACCGAATTAAAGAGATTATAGATTTATCTTTCCCGCGTTTTTCCTTCACGAGGTAAACGATCTCCAATAAAGATAGCTTAGCGGGATTGATTTAAAAATTGCAATCCTGAGCGAGCAACCATGTTGACCTGGATTTGTTATGGTATAGTCACCATGACCCATTTTCTAGCTATCACTAATTCTTATAGCTAAGTTGTCAAGAAGATAAGCAGTTAACAGTTACACCGTTACTTTGATGCCAGCATATTAGTTTGCGTGGGTGTTGAGGTCAGATGGGAGACAAAATTCACCTGTGCAACAATACTATTATGGTAAAAGCGACAAAAGAATCGTCAGTCAATAATGAATGGAAATATTTGAACTCGTGCTGAAAACAAAGAAAGAAGAAAACAGTTTCATGTATTTAAGTGAAGTATTCTTCTTACAATGTCAGTGGTAGTTAAAGCCATAAAAGATAGGATGAAAACAAAATATCGTCTGATTCTGAATTTCTGATAAAATCTGTTAGATAGAGGTAGTACCTATAATAACAATCGCGAATCAGATATAGAATCATATGTAGTCATTGCCACTTTTACACAAATTGTTGAAAAATTGCGCCTCGCTGAAATCATAATCATTGATGATGATTATGTGTAGTATATTGTATACGCTTACCCACTGCGTTATCTCTGGGTGTTTATCTTACGATATAGGTAGCTGTAGTCGGTGAATATGAATTGCATTAATAAAAATACATTATATCGAATAGTATCGGGTGGTAATCTGACGTTGCGGGACCGGCGCGCGGCGTCGTCACTCAACGTGCGAAGATAAACGTTCCGTCGATAATACTGCACTTACGAGTAAACACATAATATGGAGATTAAATAACAAATATTACACGATATAGGTACTACATTTTTTTACCATTTATTTATTTATGTACGCACAAAATACTTAACAAGACATTACATTAAGATAGAACAGCACAAAGGTACTGCTTATTTTATGAGAAATCTCTTCCAGCAGACCTGCGAGAGGAAAGTAGGATTAGAAATGTAGACACAGTGTGTAGAAAAGACAAAACAGGAAAATTTAAATTGGAACTTATAACAAAATTATACCCATATAAAATAAACATACATACAAATATATACATATAAAATAAATACTAGTACTGTAAATATATACCATCTTCGTTTTAACTACTTTACTGGATTATTACATGTGTAGTTTAAATTTCGCAGCGCTGTGAACGCTGGTTCTTGTCATGTTAAGAGAGACAGTCACTTTATAGTTCACGGTTTTCCTTTCCCAGTTTCCTGATCAAACAATCTTTATCTTTTATTACAGCAGATGGATATGATGACTAAGATGAGCATTCATTCCCACACATTTATTGTCTAAAAATATAGTAGTCTAGTCTGTAGAGATTGACTATGAAAATCTTAAGTCACACACAACCTGCATTTCATTCTTTGCTCCTTAACATTCAATGGGTCATAACAACAAAATTATTGTATTAACTTAAACATAAATCTTCGTTCCAGACCATTATAGTACCTAGCAGTGGCGAAGGTTCCATACAACTCGATTCCTACCGGATTCCCTTTGAAATATAACATGGACAGTATTCTATAGAAAAATAATATAATTATATTTAAGATATGTACTCCGGCTTACCTCTTAAAAAAATTTACCTTCCGCTACTGGTACCTTGTTAACATTAGAAAAACCATCACGTACGTGCCTGTCCTAACATGAAAACTCCTAGTTTTTACCAAAACTAGGTACCTATATTTTCCGTTTGTTATACCTACACGTAGGTGTTTTGGATGTCATAACAAGGTGTCAATTTGTCTTATCAGCGCCACGGGTTTAAAAACGTAGTCACGTGTATGAAAGTAAAGTTAAAAATAATTAACTAAACCGAATGTGGGTCATCAAACAAAGGTGGGGTTCGCAAAATAGTTGATTTTAACCAGTTTATCTACCTTCGGTACATTGCAGAAATATTGATAAGATACGTTGACAGATAAAAATGTTTGTGTAAATAAAAGATGCATATTTTTCACTGATATCGTCTTTAAACCACTTGTTGAACGGCTTTTGCATTTCCTAGTACTTGCCGGAGACTTATATTACTTTATGCGTTGAAAGCAACATATTTCAGTAGTTAACGAATACTATTGTCGGTTAAGTGTGGCATTGCTGAACTATGAGAGCTTATAGTTCACGGACAGTCGCTACAGCATTGTTTTATTTATTTATTGAAACGTTATGATTATGTTTCTGACTTCACTCAACTTGTTTATTGTAAAGGCTTCACATCGAGAGATTTTGTTGTCCGAAAAAAAAGCATGTTATGGGACTGCTTTCCCTTTTAACTATGGGAGATATTTATGGAGGTACTCACAAATACCTGACTGTACGAACATAAGCTGAAGAAAATGTGTTAAACAATTATTATCATAAATCATAACCGACCTTATTAAGTAGTAAAACTTTTTGAATAACCAATAAAACGCATTTAATCTTTTTGCAATAGAATCATGCGTGCATTCTGACAAGTCGGATAGTCTATCTATTGTTTGATGTTTCCTTTCACAACTCGACAGAAACATACAAATTCACAGTAAGCACAAAGATACCTACAACAAATCGAACTTACAGCGCATACTTATCGAACGCAATCAAAAGGGTATTTCTTATTTACATATTATATCGTAGTAAATAGAGTCGTCTAAGCGTAAAATGTGTCGTTAAAGTATAAAATAGGATAGGCTGTGGTTATGATCGCACCAGTCTGGCGTGAAACAAGAAAGCCTTGTGGAAACATTAGCTACAAGTGGAACGAGTCCGAGCCTCGTATCGCAGCATAAGTGAAACTGCAGCAAGTTTATCAAATGCAATTTCATTATCTCGCAGACACCTGCTCGGGGAGCTATTCTCCACACTAGGAAGACCATTACTCTATGATAAAATAATATCACTTGTAATTTTCACTGAAATATGAAGTCACGTGGGGCTTTCTTTAGCCAAAGAAAGCCCCACGTGACTGTTTGTTGCTGTTTCTGAGGAAGGTTTTGTTATAGTTAGAAAAAAGAGATGGTATGTTTGCTAATGAAAAGAGTATAATTAGTATTGAACTGAAAAAGTACCCTGGATTTTTTTATTAAATGAATTATAAGTAACTCTCATTATTTTTTCCCACTGACTGTTGAAAACATATTCTGCAACAAACCTCTGTTGCATGAGAAAAGTAAAAATTAGCAACGTCTAAGTAAATTAATTTGATCAAATGTTACTGTTTCCACATTTATACATTGTCCATAGACTTTATATTATTGTGTTACAAATTATACAGGTAATTTAATTAAGTCATAACTAACGGGTATTTACGAAGAAGGATTTTATTACGCAAACATTTGATTCAAATGAAGTTTGGCATTATTAAAATTTATATTAACTAGATAT
The DNA here is from genome assembly GCA_910589295.1 of Noctua janthe. Lineage (NCBI taxonomy): Eukaryota > Metazoa > Arthropoda > Insecta > Lepidoptera > Noctuidae > Noctua > Noctua janthe. The sequence goes on from OU342552.1 coordinate 15,724,330, forward strand.
TTTCTACTCCAATCGATATTCAATCTATAATATGTATTCTATCTGTAAGTATTCGCAGTACCTAAATCTGTCTATGTTGAGATAAAAGGAATCCGCGTAGTATAGTTACCGCTTGTTGGACAAGAGAGCAGTGCTAGGTCATAACGGGCAAGTTAATCCAACATTAACAGTAGACAGTATCTTCTCTTTCATGTTGTGGATTTTCAGCGTTGTACGCACAATTTGCGCAAACAAGTGCGCATTATGCGTTCCTATATAAACTTATACGAAAACGAACGAATTAAATGCACCTACAGAAAGCTATGTAAAGAGATATGCTGCTCAGCTACCAATGAATATTCTGCATCTGCTGATATCATATTATCTCTAAAAGTAAGTTAGGTACCTATTGTCTATTCTCCCGTACATTGTCTTTACTCCCACACAATCATGTTGGCTACGACTCTGACTATTTTGTGACATAATTCGAACAATTCATTTTTTTCAATCATGGCAACTTTTGAAAATACAGATGAAAATAATTGTTGGCCGAGGAGAATTCATATTACAGTGATGCTCGCTAAAACTTTGGGGGTAGCCACACTAATACATCTGCCGCACCTGGAAGTGATCGGGGGGGCACTGGGCCACTTGCTCGTATACCCATTATTTCTTCATAAGCTTCGAAAACCCTATTCCTTATTACGTTTGTGGAAACTGGAGCAGGCCTGATTGCAACATTTTAAACTACAACTTGTCCGTGAACGAGCAATGCATGAAGGTAAATGATCCACTGCCGTATTGTACAGATCTGTGCCACACATTTCCAGAGTTTCAATATTGGAGATTTTATTTACTGGGGTTGGATAAAGACAGCTACTACTTGCCCTGGCGGGTCGGTCTTGCTTCTGCATTGATCGCAATCACTGTGTATCTCAGTTGTTTCAAAAGAGCACGCTCACTGCACTGTTATTTCTTATTTTTTACGTTATATCCTATTTCTGCACGTTTAGTATTCATGATAGGATCCATGTTGCAAAAAGGAATAGTGGTGAAATATGAAGATGCCCTAGACGCTGATTTTAGTGTATTCATTCAGCGGTTTAGTCTGGCAAATACAATAGCCACGGTGCTGTACACTCTCAACATCGGCACGGGCCTCTCGTTCGGCTCCGCCACCAGGACTTCGTTCAGTGCTCCGTGCTACTCCAACACCGTCATCGCCTGCTGCCGTGGTCGTCATCACTGCTGCGTGACAATCCTCGGGGCCTGCTCAACCGTCATGATGACCTGCCCATACGCTTTCATGAATGATGTCAGACCAGGTCTCATGATGGGATACAACATTTCAAATAGTTTTGAAAAGATACCTCGATTGTTACATGTGTACGAGCACACATCTTTTTGGTTGATACTTAGCTACAGTTTTATCTCAGTATCAGCAATGACTCTATGTATATGTATGATTTCAGACTTAATAGAGATGTTGTCAAAAAGGTACTCCGCAATAGACAGAGGTCCGGGTCTAATCATTTTTGTATTTGTAATGTCTCTTTATATTTTGACTGCGCCATTATTGGGCAATTTGACCTTATATTATTTGATAGACGCTAAAAATGTGATGAATCTTCTTACTATATTCTTAGTTCTGTTGGAGAACATTGTGTTTGTGCTATGGTATGGTGTGCAGAGGTTCTCTGAAGATGTTCACTTTATGCAAGGCATCCAGCCGAATACTCCCGTGAAAGTTGGCTGGTTGTTATCTGGCATCGTCCTCGTCTATGTGTTTTGTCATGAAACCCATAGACTATTTCAAATTAGGAATACCTCAATGGGTTCCTTAGCAGGTTGGTATATGTTTCTTTTGAACATTGTCCCAACGACACTCGTGGTCATTGTTAGATTAATAATAGCTTTGTATAAAAACAAATTATATGAAGAAGTCGGTTTAGACCCTTCATGGGGGCCAAAGAGTGACATACTGAAGCGGAGTAGAGCCATGTTCACTGCGCAGGCGATGACCAAGGAGTACTTGTACCGACAGTACCACCTGCAAGCAGGAATACTGAAGAGGCAGAAGCAATCTAACGTAAGAAGTTGCTACAGAGTAGGATTAGTTCCAAAACCAGAAGGCGTAAAGTTTGAACTTGAGACAAATTGATTTCTATCAAAAATACAGCGCATGCAGTTGCAAGTGTTATATTTTTCATTTCTTTTAATAGTAAATTATTCGTCATAGTTGTTAATTAACATTTACCATTTCCTTAAAATCTATTCTTCAATGAGTGTTTTTTTTTATCGATAGTTGAGTCACTGTATGTTATGTTATAAATGTTATAATCTATGGCTATTATTGTAGAACAAGTATTGGGTATTGCGTAATACGCTAAGTTCAGCGTGAGTCATCGTCAAAAATATTTTAAATACATGTACCAAATAGTATAAAATAAATTATTATTTTTATAGGTATACATAATTAATTTATTTCGGAGAGCATATTTAGTGACTCATTGATTTTGTGTCTATAAATCAATTCAATCAGACATGGGATAAGACGGGCAATGTAAATCAGGTAATTGAGTACCTATTGTTTGAAGTAGGTAATAGTAATTATTCAAGAAATAATTTTAATATTTATACACAATGAGTTTTTAGTCGTCTTATAACGGCAGCCCACTTCATGTATCCAATGACTACTAATCATTTATATAAAAAAAATTGGTATTTTTAAGACTTTAATAATTTAAAAATAAAAATATTATTCAGTAATATAACGCATGGCGTAGTTAAAACACCCTGTTGCGAGCGGTGATCTACTGAAGTCGAGCGCTGGATAGGTATGTTCTCCCGTTAGACATGTAAACATCATTATTATCATTAATTTTATTCTAATGTTATATTTATTTTTCTTTGTACCTATTACGGTAGGAAATAAACAAAATTCGCGCATAGAGCTATTTTATGTCGGGTACATTGAGTAGACCACCGTTGTAAGACGACTAAAAAGTCACGGTGTATAAGTACCTTTTTTGCAAGAATAAGTTACTATTTTAAAATAAAAAAAATATTAGCACTTGCGGCTTGCTGTAGAATACCCTTATAATAATCAGTGTCGCTAAGCGCTATGACTAAGCTATACCCAGGGACTAGGACCATTTTATATACTTACATATGTATTACATATTATCTATACAAATAAATAAAATGGAATTTTCTGTTTGCAATTTCAAAATTTCAACAGCTATTATATAATATACGGTACTTATGACAAAAAAACATGTTTTAAATTTTTGTTTGTCTGTTTGTTCCAGCTAATCACCAAAGTAGGTACACCGATTTTGACGGGACTTTTACTTGTAGATAATATAAATATAATGTTGTAAGGAGTAACTTAGGGTACTTTTATTTAATACAAAAGCATTAGGGTTCCGTGTAAAAAAATGAAGACCCTTGAAATTGTAATAAAATCCGATTCAAATAGGAAAGAAATATTTTTAGAATAATTTCACGCGGATGAAGATTGCGAGCAACAGCTAGTTATTAATAAAACTAAACACCGCTAATACTGAAAAAAGCATCTGGGTGTGTCAAGTACCTAAAAATGGTATAATAACATCGCGATTCTCGATTAAGAAATATGTTTCTAAAAATATCTGAAAAAAATCCGGTGAAGAACGATCAGGGCTCGTACACTTTAAATAGAAATACTAGATAAAATTATCCTACATTTATTCTGAAAACAAATTCTAATCCTTGAATCTAAGCGATCGATGAGTGCTAAAAGTTTGGCAAACAATTTGCAACACTACATTGTTTTTAGAAAAACCTCTGTAACAGAGGGATGGGCACAAAAGTTATCTTAAAAAGGTTTCGTTTTACGGTTACAGTACGGAATTCTAAATATCCGATAGCTGTCAGCCACCGTTTCTGAGACCATGATGGTTTATGTATACAGAGTGATTTTTTCAAGTAAGCATTCATATAAACGCAACAGTGTAATTCTAAACCTTTTACACGTCTAACAGTCATCCAATTTATTACATTCTCAGAGGCTATAAAAAAGAAAGTCAACGGTTTCCTCTTCAGCCCCCGCCTGGCCGCCTCTGATGTCCGACTTTTGTTAAGAAAAAAGATATTATTTAAAAAAAGTGGCGCGCCAAGCTGTCTGCTACCAGCGTAGTGTTGCAATCGTGAACGCGGCCACGACTACTTCACAATGATACATGTCCAGTGGCTCTGTGGCACGACAACCCTCGCGACTGATTAGTGTTGAGCTAGCAATCGACGTCGAACTACAAGAACAATCCCACGGCAATACTTTAGTAACCCGCGATAGATAGCTACTTGAGTCGGTAGTTACCGCTTCTTGTTCGAAGTTACGAACCAAAGCACGGATTCCCAACTTAGAGGAAAGTGAGGACAGAAAAGCAGTTTGCTGAAAAGGTTTTTCTTTTTAGGAGACAGGCAGTGACGTTGTTCTTGTAAAATGTTCTATTTTATTTAAGGTAAATCATTTAATAAGAGACAATCAATTAAGGATAATTGAATCACATTCGAGTACACAGTTTCTCAGGGCTGTAACGAATTAACAAATTACGTCTATATAAGTAGAAGGGGAACTCGGATAAAGCACGTCCTTATTTATATAGCGGTTAGTTTATAATATACGAGTGTTGGTAAGACGAGTGCAAATCCAGTCCGAGGCACATTGCGTCATACAAATGGAACATTTAGAATGTTTGACCCGACGTCAAGACCGACCGGTGGCGGCGCACTGGCGACGAGTCTCGCGAATTCCGACCATTGTCACGACATTACACCTATCTACTCAGTACTCAGCTACCAAATACATTAAGCACAAAAGCTGCACAGCCACTTGCTTGTCATTTAGTTTCAGTATTGCGAAACTCAATTTCGGTTTCGTTTGCGACTAAAAATCTTAGTACAATTTGTTTTGTGCTCGATTTGTTTACTAACTTTATGATTTACGTCACAGAACTGCGTAATAAGGTTTATCCGAAAGGTAAGCGCGTAGGTTACAAAAATGCTTCACATACAACTCTTTAGGCAGGTGCAAGTTAACAAAGAACTTTCGATTAATACATATGTACTTAAGAAAGATGTTTTTTTAAGAATTTCTGAACCTGTAATGAAAACTGTTTGCTAAGGAGCTTTTCGCTAGCAAAACCACTATCGACTTCTAATCACTGCCTAAGATACGTACGATGCTGGCGCAACTCCTTCCCTTTCAAGTAAATGGAGTTCAAATTCTTCAGAAGTTTAAGCTTCAATAAATAATGCGATGATAAGTTTCGTAATCGCTAAATACGTTAAGAGTGGAATTCCATGACACCATCAGCTTACGTCTGCCGCTATCTGGCGGCGAGTCGGCGACACCTACACTTTGCTTCACTTGCCTACACTTAAGAACTCCGTTCGCAATTGCACAACATTGTTTAGGTGCTTTTTGAAAAAGACACCGTATCTGGCGTTTAAGTTATTGGTTGCACGGTGTCTAAAAAGGCTGTTAAGTCTTGAATGGCATTACCGCGGTGTTTCTGTTTATCAGGCACGTTAACCTGTCGTGTGCGGTCCGCCTGACCAACATTCGAGCCTCGGCTTCGGGGGCGGGCGTGCGCATCCAACTGCAGACACGTCACTCCGGCAGTTTGTTGGGTTTAAACCGCGACCCTAATATGTATTATTGTAAATTTACTTGACCGCCTTAGGTAAAGGGAAATATTTAAAGCTAGTGCCATTTAAGCGCATGTGTGAATCAAATGTCGTTGAGTGCGAGGACTTATTAGATAGTGGTGGATACGTGCTTGTCTGGTTCTGTTTTTGTATTTAATATCCTATTGATACAAGCAAATCGGTCTAGTGGTCAAAGTCGACATACGACCAATATTGCCGTTGTCATTTGATGTTAGATACTATGCCTTTTATTAAATACAAAAGCTCTCTTGAGCTTTTCCTGTAACTTGCCCGTTGTTTGACTTCGAGTTCTAATCTTAAGGCTTATTAACATAAAAGCTCAAAAGTTTGCATTATTCTTATAACATAACTCTGCTGAGTATTGAACATAGAGTACGGTAAACGTAAATGACAGTTCTATCAATCTAGATGTCACACAAATTATTATTTGACAGTTGGCTGGGTAATTCAGAAACAAGCATGATTGTAACAAGTTGTTCGTCAAATTCAACATATATTACAACCGCAACATAACATGAAGATTAGCTTTGTCATATCTGACAGGTGACTAGTCTATAATAGTTGCCGCCTGATCACTTTCGTGGAGTCGCGCGCGCAGGTTGCGGGCCGGCCCGCGCTCGCGCACTGCACGCGACACGGCAAGGCACGGCAGCCGCGACATGGCTCCCGTAACGGTGTGTTTTGTTCAAGAAAAATCAACAATACATACGCAAGCTGGCGCTAATGCACCCATTGACCGTTTAAACAACGGAAGTTTAATTGCTTATGTTTTACTCCTTTCATTTAGTTAATTTTCCGTATACGTAATTAATATATAGAGTCATTTATTTCCGAATCTTGAGATTGAGGGTTAACTATAGCTAATGTTGTAAAGGCCATAACATTTTGCTAAAACTATAATACTTCTCAATGAAGTAACTGAGGAATTAAAATAGAGCTATAAATTCGATGAACAAAAAACTCATTTGAATGTGTAGTGAAAAAGATATAGATGACATTAGCATCGAAATAAATAAGATAAGAAATAATACTGCATGAGTATCTTGTTCGTAAAATATTAAAAGCCGGCTAATATTTTTCTTTAAACATGACGAATATAAAATCAATGACGGTGTGCAAAAGGAGACATGTTGTGGCTTGTGAAACGGCATTTTGGAGACTTGACTCGACCGATAAGTCGTTTGAATGTGTCAATAAGAGATAACCAAAGCAAATAATAGAGTAAAGGCACAAAGTCGATGACACTGTTATAACTGTGACGAGGAAGGAAACTTGTCCACTGTCGCCACCAATGAGACAATGTTAACAGTAACAAAATTTACAATTTAAAATACATCTTAATGATTAAATAGATTTTATGTTATCAATTTCTACCTTCTGCAAGAGCTTACTCTTGTCTATGCCAGCATATCTTTCACAAGATAACAATAACAACTTTTGCACTGAACTTAATTGAATGACACAAATAGGGAAGAAAACATTTGAATGCAGGCGTTCCTAGATGTGCCTTTGATTGCGTCTGTCTGCAGTCTATGCCATATTAATTGCTGGGGCTTCAAAATGAAGCAAATTCAAAATGAAGCAATTAATATGGCATAGTTATACATGCATGTTAGCATAAACACAGACATGTATACTATTTCAGTCTCTTCATAACAGTAATCCTTGAAGAGTAAGGCAGAAGTGTAATTAATAGTACACCCATATTTCGCCAGTTATGTTTGTCCCATGTCATACTAGGCGAGCCTATTGCCATCATCCGGGCACAAATTCAGCCTTCGTTATTCAGTATCTGTGGTTAAGAATGTTGTCGGCGTCACTACAATTTTTTTTTTAAAGGAGTGGAGTTAAGCTAGGGTTTGCCCCAGGCCCATTTGTGTTCAGCGTCGTACTTGATATACAGATACAGTGGACATGATGGTCAGCCATAATGAACCCCATAATGTACAGATCATACAGGACCAAGCTTTATGATCAAAAATTAATGCAACCTAGATAGTAGAGTAAAAAACGATGCCACCTTTGTCTGGACGTGTATTTATTATTAGAAATGTTTTAAAATGGGTGTATTTAAACTAGTGAAAATAAATTCAAATTGAAAATACTGAGTATGGACTACTGAAATAATAAGTGGGCCACAAAAAGTGGGCGAATACAAATGTTTAAAACGGCGACTTGAAGATACAAATTCCAGTTACTAGTTGTTCAATACGATCAGTGTGATACTTCAAGGACTAAGAAAAAAAATAAAACTAGATTATTAACCACTAGATTGTAGATAATGCGCGGGGCAATTAGAGGGGGAAGTAACCTAACACGAAGGGTCTGAGTTTGTTCGCTTCGCCCGCTCACTAGACCCCGACATCTCCTTCGAACTTAACCTATCCGAGTCGGGGTGCCACAAGTCCCGAGCTCGCTTCGCTCGCTCTTGCTTCCTATGTCCTCCTTGCCGCAATGACCGGATAGATAGTTACTTACTTGGTATAACTGTCGCCCATTCAGTATATTAGTCGCTCATTAATTTTTTATTCGTCCGATTAATAATTTCCCTTTTAAAATCCCTTTCAACTGAATTTAGATCCAGAATTAAAATTTTGTTTTGTCTTAAAACCATCGATGATATACCACGTAAAACTCATTAAGCGAAAATGATATTATTAAGTAACTTAGATTAATATTACTGTGTACATCCTCCACAAACGTAAAAAACACCACTTTCTCATTATCACGATTCTAATTCGAGGCTAACTTCGTTAGTGATCGATCATTAAATCAAAGCTGTTTGATTCGATTATTACGAATCAATTTCCCAATAAAAATTCGAGACATTAATTGTGTATCAATAAAAAGTTGTTAGCTGTGTCCGGTGGACTGTGGAGTAGTATCACAAGACCGCAAGTCCCATTCTGCTTCATTCCACAAGTTGCGATCGACAAAAAAACGACACGTGCCCCACATTACGATAACTTAAGCCCAGCCTCCATTAATATACAACAGAATAGATCATAATTCACTGCGCACATTATGTCTAAGTGTGCTGACTTGTGTGTTTTATTTTATTGCCACCTTTATAATATCAATCATTTATTTAGCTATTGGCACGTGTCTTGTGGCTAGTATTAACATTAACCTATTAATTTCTGCAACATAGGGTTTCCTGTGAAGTTGTTGCTGTCTGTAATGATGAGTTTCATTAACATAACTTTATCGCCTAAATCATATTAGTTATGAATGTCCAGATTATTGGTGTTCCTTCTATGAAGCGTTCCACTTAGTTAATTACTGGACAGATGAGCAGATGGTAGTGTTAATCGTTTTCCAGTGTTCCTAATTTCCTATGGTTGGTGGTCGGGTCGGTAGTGGTCGGCTTGGCGCAACGTGTGTGAGGTTGCCGCGGGCGCGGAATGTGGCAAGTAGTACCGCCGCCAGCGCCGCGGGGTAGAAAGCGGCCGCGCAGTCCCCGGCCCTTATCAACACTTCAACGACACTAAATTGTTATGTTACACGCTTATTTAGGACGAGATGCCAAGCCTGCCCATCCTAGACATTTTTTTTTGTTTTTGGAAGAAGAGCAATTCGATTTCGCACCTTTTCATCATGTCGTGTTTCTCCAATGCTAGGATTCTTCTTTGACCAAACATTCTTTACTGGAAAGACTTTGGAAGATCAAGGTTACTTCAATGAAAATGAAATGTCTCGATAGTTTCAATGAACTATGCAATAGCGGTCATTAATGGACGCCTATGTGGCTAGCGGACTGTGACTGGTTATTTGTTAAGGAGGAAGAAGTTGATAGGAATTAATGTTGACTAAGTAATCATGGCTTGGCACGCGTCGATGGGAAGAGACCCTGATGGTATGACCATAATGCTATGGAAATTGGAAGGCCTTTGGTGTAGGATGCAACTTGCTTCGACACCATTGCGCAATCCCATCTTCCTAGCACAGTGGGCTGCGCTGGGGCAGCTGCTAAAAACGTCAAACGGTGCAAATACAATAATTTAATTGGTAGTTATGTGTTTGAGCCGTTTGGGGTTGAAACACTAGGGCCATGGTGTCCGAGTGCCCTCCTACTGTTTCGGGAAATCGCCAAGCGGTTGGCCGACTCTTCATGTGACCACGTGAGGCCTATTTATTGGCCAAAGAATCAGCATTACCATCCAACTTGGCAATGCTGCCAGCCGTCTGGGCACTTTTCCTTTTGACAGCGACGTGGCCGAATTTTTTGACAACCTGTAACCCTTTTGATACTTGTACATATTTTTATTACTATATAATATAACTACTACTACCTCCACGTCGTTCCTGCCTCTACTGCTTGTACTTTTACTATATATTTTATTTTTATTGCTATATTTATTTACTTTTCCTTTTTTTTTATAGATTTGTAGTTTGTAAATAATAAATAACATTTACAGGAATCATTACAACTAAACAGGTAATTGTATTAGCTTATAAAAATTATATGTAGTTAGGTGTTGTTGGTAGCATTAGCATAAGGCACAATTTAATTAGCTGATTAGGAAGCGGCAAACTTAACAGGTAGTATCTATTACTAGGTAGACAGTTTCCGCAGATCAGAATGCTTGATCAACTATAGACTTTGCTAATTTATATTGAGCCGAGAAATAAGTACTTACTGAAACAGTTTAGGAATTCACAATTTTGACCCTGATTTCTTTAGACAGCTATGGCAAGTTGCTTGCCTGTCTTCTTGCTAATGCGTGCTTGCAGAAAAATACACATGGCTTTTTCAATTATTAAAAGATAAGTGGATAACCCGTTGATAGACGAACGACAAAAAATCTCGGAATGCCTGTCTGTAACATGAGAAAATTTTAAAATCCCTAAAAAATCAACCGTTGGCGAAGTATACGTAGAGCTTTCCATTGAATGGAAAAATGCACCGTGAAGCCGGTTTCTTCATACCTTCCGGATTCCCAACCTGCTACTCTAGGTCAGCACGCGCCGTCCCGCTCGCACTCGCGCGCCTCGCCTCAGATTGCAAGATCGATTTGGGGTCGCGGCGCGTCGCCCTAACCTAGATTGTCTGCGCTCAGTAGACTTTGTAATAAAGCCTGCCTCGACTCCGCGGCTGGTCCTTATTAAGTATGCGAACTCCTATTTTCATGGTTAAAAATCAGAAATAAAAGCTTTTCGTGAGCGCCTGTCGAAAGAAATCAGCTCATTTATGTTTATTACTTATGGACATAATATTGAGGCATAATAGGAATTGTAGGAAATAGAGTTAAAATTATTGATTGCACGTGATTGCGAATATATCTAGATGTTTTAATTTAGACATTTGTTTAACATTGCCTCACCATCAAACGCGCATATAAAGTTTTCACTGTTAACCTAATAACGTTCAATCATAAACATCACATGTTTAAAGCAGGTAAATATAATACATAAGTCACATTTAAATGCAAGTTAATAAAGTCCATAGATATACATGAACTGTACTTTAGAGATGGGGTCCTAATAAGGCAGCGCACCTGTGCGGCGCGGCGGCGGGGCCCGAACGTGCCCGAACGGGGACAAGCGGCGAGCGCGCGCTTTGTAATCATTCAACAGTTCCGACAAAACCGACACCATCCCGTACCTCCGCTCATAAATACTTACAAAACGGTATTTACAAAAAAATACTACAAGACATAATTCGCCTTCTGTGGATAATTGAATCCAGAAATGAGAATATTCCACATAAGAATTCAATTATATTTAATCGATGTTGATAGATTAACCGTGATTACATTTTAATATTTAACTAGGATCGAACTCTATGGGTAAAGGAATATTGATTGGAAGTTAATTACGGTATGAATAGAAATGTGAGGCGCTACATCAAATTCAGACATAATAATTATTTAAATTTAATCAGTATTCGTAAATGCAGTTAAACCAGACGTGGATCACCGATATTTTTTGTGAAAAAAAAAACGATGGAAAGAAGTTTTGTTCGTAAATAGAGTGACATGTAGTTCTCTACATCGACATCCTGCTCTCGTACCCGTAATAAAAGAACAATAAAAATGTATGACAGTATGTAAAAACTAATAGAGTCTACTCTAAACTGAGTGAGTCAGAGACAGATGATGTAAGTTTATGAAGTACATTCGTATGACATTTGAAGCTGCTGTCTCGTTAGTGAACAGTTATACAAAGATATTCTTTTTCTAATGAGCTACTGAACATATTTAGCAATTAAATAATATGTCGGTTCTAGTTAGTGAAAGCTGTCCGTACAACTTTTACTAAATAAATTCCATTTTTCAAAATGTTATGCATTGTTTATTGTCCCATTCATCTTGTTTTATAGTTTCCGCGATAAATAATTAGACGTATCCGAGCATAGTTTATGTTTTGTTTAAGCAAAATTAAATAGCACTTTCAAAGTATTGTTGATATCTGCCATAAATTGTGTTTACGGTACTAGGAACTTTTGTGATTTAACACCTATCGGCATTCGACCCGAGGTTTCCTAAACTCATTACACAGTATAACATTAATAAACGTCAGGGCGTTTATGAACCTGCCGCGTGGACTACATAGGAAGTAAATACGACACCTACACACATTACGAGGTGAAAAGCGCTACTCAAAAATAGTTTTAAACATATTTCTTTCTTTTGAGGTTGGCCAATAGCATTCTTTGAGGCATGAATCAATCGGTAAACAGGCCACACTTAAACTTGTAACAACTACGTGTATTTACTGCGATAAATATTCTAAGTAACCGAGGCTAACTTAAGTTTACTTTTTGATATAGCGATATCTACCATACCTTCATATCGCTTAATATGGTGTACGCTATGGCATGTTTTCGCGGATTTTATCTGTTTATCAATAGATTTATACTTGTAGGTAATCAAGTAGGTACTTACGAGTTTGAGTTTGTACATAAGTTTAGGAAAATGCACATGAAAATGTATCGCCATCCGCTTACGCACTGAAAGCTGTTTTGTAAATGTGATGTGTGCATGAAATGCATGCCACTACCTACTATTAGGAAAATTTTAGAATTGTATATCAGTTACCAAGCATGAAACTACGTGCCTACGTGGATTCCTATTACATTCATTTGGCGTTTGTTTATTTAGATCAATACTGCAATTCTGCAAAGCTTGCTTATAGAAAACGAAGTGATTGTGAATTCTTGTTGTTAAATGTACGTAATCAACATAGGAACATCATTCGAATAGCAAGCATGACAATACGAACAAGAACAGAAATCTTGAAGAATTCTCTGAATAGTTTAGGATTTAGGATGAATGGGAAAATGTCGGTGCAGGTGATTTAAGCAGTGTTTTAGACGGAATAATACTGAATTCAGAATGATGAAGTTATACATGTAGGTTGGAGAATAATACACGTTCATCGATGTAGTACGTAGCTACACATAATGGCATAATCGATCACGTATTGAGCGCGATCATTGTGCTCGTCAGTTGGACCGTGAATCCTGTCACTACATCCCCGCCCCCGGCCCGGCCGCGTCCCGCTGGACCCCTCGTCCCCATCATTTGAATCTCATTTACGTTGCGCTTACGCAACTGAGTAAAATCGCTGAAGTGTGAAATGTTATTAATATGTAAGAGATAGCTTTATTGCATCGGGTCGGGGAATGTTTAACTTTGAAATTAGTTTGTTTAGAAAGAATGAGGTTCGATCGATCACTGTTTATAAGTTGTTTTAATTCTGAACGTCATTCAAGAACCTTTAATACTTTTACATATAGTAATATAGTTTAATGGCCTGTGAGTTCGCCATAGCACTGCGCACTTTAATTAATTCAATATAATTGGACAGTTTCGACATTTCAGGAGCAATTTTAAACAAATAATATGCAACTCGCTTTCTCAATGGTTAGATACTAATTAAGTAGAAATTTAATTACGTAAAAATATTTGGATTAAGTATGCTGTCTAGGGTTTTTAATTTTCCGTAGATAGGCAAGTTATGAAAAGAGCAGAGTGTGAAAATAGAAATGCTACTTTGAAAAACAGATGTTGTTAGATACTAAGTAGAAATTTAATTACGTAAAAATATTTGGATTAAGTATGCTGTCCAGGGTTTTTAATTTTCCGTAGATAGGCAAGTTATGAAAAGAGCAGAGTGTGAAAATAGAAATGCTACTTTGAAAAACAGATGTTGTTAGATACTAACTAAGTAGAAATTTAATTACGTAAAAATATTTGGATTAAGTATGCTGTCTAGGGTTTTTAATTTTCCGTAGATAGGCAAGTTATGAAAAGAGCAGAGTGTGAAAATAGAAATGCTACTTTGAAAAACAGATGTTGTTAGATACTAACTAAGTAGAAATTTAATTACGTAAAAATATTTGGATTAAGTATGCTGTCTAGGGTTTTTAATTTTCCGTAGATAGGCAAGTTATGAAAAGAGCAGAGTGTGAAAATAGAAATCCTACTTTGAAAAACAGATGTTGTTAGATACTAACTAAGTAGAAATTTAATTACGTAAAAATATTTGGATTAAGTATGCTGTCTAGGGTTTTTAATTTTCCGTAGATAGGCAAGTTATGAAAAGAGCAGAGTGTGAAAATAGCAATGCTACAATGGAAAAACAAAGCTTTTGCTGAAAATTGGTTTCGAACCATAACAAGTGGTTTGTCTGAAACATAAGCTACAATATGATGACCACAAATATGAAGCATGTGATGATTCATTTAAAGTTTATTTACATATATACGAAAAGCATAAAATCAGTCGTATCAAAGTAAGCCGTGTAGGTATTAATTTTATTGATTATTTAATTCGTCGGTCGTCACATCAAAAATTACGCACTGAGATGGATACCCATCATCTCAGTGTAATTTTCAGGATAGATTATTATTATCAAATTATAACCGACAAAGAAAATATCTTAATGTGTATTGTGAAATAACGCTCACTCTTTGCAATGATAGATAGATAGATACAGGTAATTAATTTTGATATTTTTCAGCAACTGATCTTTCGGGATGTCTCCAAGCGGTTGGTCGACTCTTCACGTGACAAGAGGGCTATGTTTTGGCGAAAAAATCATTGCTATCCAGCCTTCTGGGCGTTATTCCCGTTGACAGCGATGTAGACGCTTTTTAGACAGCCTGTATTAATTTATTTTCTTTTCTCAATGGGTAATTGTTTCTCTTCTTAATATTTGTTGTCATGATCATATTTATATTATTTATTTAAGTTTGTTTATTGTTTGTAAATGTAGTATCGCTAATCGCTATACAGGGTGTTTTTTTACCACGTAAGGAAGCAATCGCTGAAATAATTTATGAATTAATAAGTGTGAAGAAAAACTCATTTGTTGAAATCAGTTAAAAATAAAAACTTATGATACGTCTGGCTGGAACAATTACGTATTGGAATAGAAAAATCATAGAGTCGAGCCGCAGAACAGAACAATAGGCGATGTCACAGTGCGTGCGGCTCTAATGGTGCGTTTAATATTATTTTACACACGGTACCGACGGCAAAAAACGTAAAAAAATTAATACGATTTTATGGATCAGGTTCTGTTGAGGAGGATACAGTATAGCGAGTGCTTAGGTAAATAGATTTTAATAAGTATTTGTCTTTATATGTTTTTATTAATATTTTAAATTTAATTGTTTTCATAATAATTAATAAAGCTACCTAGTAATTTTGATTCTTAATTAAAATTTATAAAAATACTCCATGAAAACGTTTCTGGGAATACTTAGCAAGGCACAGTAGATGTGCCTTGCTAAGTATTTAGGTACATCATAAACAATCGAAAACAAAGCCAGAAAACAATTTTCATAAAATAATTAAATTAAAGAATACCGTTCGTAAATGGACTCATACATATTTTTTGTGTGTGCATGTGTATTTGTGTAATCTACTTGGCGCTGCGCATGAGTGGTCTCGTACTAATAACGACAAACTTGCGACTTCCTCTGCACACTCCAGTGGGCTTTAATATCCCATAGTACGGATTTTATAAAACAATCTTATTCACCCACCACCGGTACATAAAATGATTGTCTTTCTGAATTTTATTGCCTTTAATGTCGTCGCGACGACGCGATGTCGTAAAAAAAATAATTGGTTTTGTATTGTTATTTTTTTTAATCAATGGTGTGTAATATCTTAATATTTTGCTTTAAAAATTGGTTAATAATATATAAAATGGATCATTTGTCTCGCTGCGCTATGCAAAAAAGATGATCGCTAAAATGTATTATTAAGCGGGTATATTGTAGTAACACTTTCACAGTTCTTCCCCAGAATAGACTGGTTACACAACAAAATATCATGCATTTTATAATTCCCCAAATAGTTAGCCAGATGTACTCACATATCGCTAGTTATGTTTACCTTGCTTAAAAGATATTTAACGCCATTTGATTAAATCGTGCAATTTAACTGATTATAAGTACATCATATTCAATGAGCTATAACCACTATCATAGTTGTTATCACGTTTAAATTAAAACGCAAGTGTTACGTTTGGCGCAGGAAAAACGAACTTTCCATTTTACATTTACTTATAAATAGGCGTTAAAAAGCGGTGTTACTGGCCGAACGGTCTGTAATCAATATTACTGATAACAACGCTGCCGCGCTCCGATACTACTTGGTATTTCTTCCCGCATTAAAATCCATTCGCAACGATGTACCTACCTAATTTAATTTTATAAATTAATGTTTTTTAAAAGAAAAATAAGGTTTTTGTACTGTCTGTACTGTATTTAAGATTGCTATATGCTTCTAGGTCAGGTAAATAATAACAATTAAACATAAGGATAGCGAAATGAATATGAAGGGAATATGAAGAAGGAACCTAAATGAATATTACATATATTAAAAAAATATATATATATAGAAAAAAATCAGGGTACCTTTCACTGGAAACAATTAACGCTCATCATCAAGTAAGTACATAGTTAAAATAGCGATACATTTCTGTCAATCGCTAGGAGTTGTCAGAGACAGATTTTTTTTATAAAGTGCAACTCAAGCTACCATCAAAATTATTTAATATCTGTGATCTCTAATTAAATGAAAAAATGATAGCTCATAAAATAAGCTGAGTTGATAGATTTGACCTTAAAACATGAAGGGGATGTGTCAATGATGAGTTGAAACACGTGTCCTTACAAAAGAGACGTTCGCCCCAGGGCCACACGATTCATTTTTAAAGGTCGTCTTTGTGTGACCGACCATAATTGGGGTTTACACCCTTTGTATGTGCCCACTGGGAATACGACTATTTTGTTTATAGTTTTTTTGTATGTTTGCTTACGGTTTGTGTTATACAACGGTTATAGAGAGCTGGATTGTTTAATTTAACGGTGTCTTTTGCAAAAAAATACATTTTCCGGTAATTATGTCTAAATATAGGGCAAAAGACCACATGCCAGTCATGGCTGGGGGTACCCCACTTTGTTCCGACAAAGTCCGCCCGCAACTATTGTCGCACCGATTGTAACCTACAAGGTCCTAGTAATTAGACCGTTCAACCCGCAAATTGCGAACAGGACATTGGGTTCCCACTCTAATTATTATTAAAATACTCATTGTCCACACCAGTGTGTATACTTTACACAAATTGGTATTGTCCGTGCCACTTGTAATGTCATTTTATTTTAATTGTCCAACCTATTTTCCCGTTTAACTAGTGAAAGACATTAAAAAATCAATATATCGATTTTTTTCGTTTGAAATACTGTTTACATATGACTTTATGACTTAGTTATGCTAACTTGAAAAATATTAGACAATTAAGACTTGATTTGAAAGGGTTAACCGACTTTTAAAACAGTGGGATGCTTTTTACCCGACTGATTAAGATTGTGAGTCTGTGACTTATTATCATAATTTCTTTTGTGTTAGTTTTCTTCTTCAACCTTTGGTCACATAATGCTGTGTTATGGCTATCCAGTTACTTCCGGCTGCTTTAATCGGTCCAGCTAATCGATTGTCTTCCCACATTCCTCCGTCATGTACGTGGCCTCCACTCCAGCACTTTCCTCCCTCATCTTCCAGGCATCTACTGCATATTAAAAGCCCACCCACTTCCACTTTCTTGTTGCTATCAGTTTTTCTATGTCCATAAGTCCGTTTTCGTATATAGGTATTTCTCAGCCGGTGTTAGAGGGAGATGGCTCGGTCCATAGCTCTCTGAGTGGCTTGTATGCTGTGGATAGTTGTAGTAGTAGTATGAGTGTTTTCCGCCCCTTACGTCAGGTCTGTGAGGACAGACTGCTCGAACATGCGACACTTTATATTCATGGGCATCCCCTTCGATTTGAAAGCTTACCGAAAGCGTTATACCTTATTAAATTTACCTGAATTTTTCGTAGTTTAACTAAGAATATTTTTTAAATAATAAGATAGTCATGTTGAGTAGCAGTAACTTAACTCTAGGAGGCAACGAAATGCATAAAGTGGGTCTAGCGCGCACGCGTGCACCTACATATAATGATAACCGCTTCATTATATTTATAATTTTTTAATGTGTTATTTAACTAAAACCGTGTTAATTTTAAATACCGTTTTTTTAAAATTAAAAGTGCCTAAAAATTAATAAACCGACCGTCCCTAATTTCTAGCCATTTCGGAAAATTATTATGCAAGGGGAAGTTTTAATAAAGCAAACAACTGCGGCAAACAAATTAAAAATGTTTTAAATTATAACACTATTTACTTACATATTTTTAGGGTCGTATTCCAAAAGGCAAAAAACGGAACACTTATGTTTTACATAGTAAAGCTCACTCACTAACCACTCATTTTTCAGCATAACTACGAATTAGCAACATTTATTAAATACTAATTTGTGAGACAAATAAAAACAATCATTATTTTGCTAGAATGATTCAAATGGGTATCGTGTTACCCAGTTCATTAGTTGTTTAAGGTTAAGCTAGAATCCGATCCCAAAGCAGTTAGGAAAAGACTAGCCTTTTCTCAACTATTTTAAGGAATCTGCTTTAGACAAAAGCAGAATATTCATTTTATATAGGAGCTTCAGCGGAGTATTTTTCATAATAATATGCACTAGTACTTTAAATCAAGCTGATTATGTACAAGAACATTGTAAAAGTCCTCTACTGGACATAGGCACTGTAAGCATCCCCAATGAAAATACGAAGCGGGTTTTAACAACCGATGCTCTTCGGCAAAAAACTGTAAATAATTTAAAGCGTACAAACCGAAATTGCCATGCTCTATTAGCCCCAACATTACATAATACAGATTCCCATACGTTGCACGGTGCCTGCGCCCTGACAATGGTGTCTCCACACGTTATGTTCCGTGTAAATTGCTGTAATCTGTCAGTTAGCTGCTTTCAAACATTTTGACTCCACTCAACTGTGTATTCCATCTACAACCGTGTCTATCTATTGACTAGCCTAATAACCCTGTATAAAAACCGATTTGACAAACGAATAGAAGCAAATTAAGCGTAATTGATTATTTGTTTGATGTTGAATTTAATTCCTACAGAAACTAAATTGATGTCCAAAATTAAAATGGCATTGTAATAAAGCTTACTCGATCATCTACAGTTATTAATTAACCCTCAAAGTTTTACGAGTCCCTTGACAATGTGTGACGTACATGAACATTTTACAAGGAACAAAACAAAAGGCAGAAACCCACATTTTATAACAGCAGAAGATTGTAATGATGTTTGTTACTCAATCACACTGTAACAACGCTAAGGATTTGGATGACATTCATAAAGATACCACCATAAAGGTACTAGACACCATAATTCGTTGCCTCCTAGAGTTAAGTTACTGCTACTCAACATGACCATCTTCTATACCGTGAATCTTGTTAGATTAGCACAGATAAATCTTCATCCAGAAAATCTACCATTTCTTTCTAAATGGAGATTGCAACAGCAACATTCAATTAACTTCCTTTAATTTAAAGACAGACCTACCAAGCAGTAAATTCTGCATAGACCAGATAAAGCAGTTGTATCGTACAAGAGATGACCGCAAAACATGCAAAGATATACTTCTGTTGAATTGTTAAGACGGTGTGGAAAATTCAAGGACAATATCCGCATCAGCCGGTCGCAACAATCGACTACTCCAGTAGGAAGGGAAGGCACTGCAAAGCTCGAACACTGACGACGCTAGATAGATGATAAGCCACAGTGACGCATTCTTGTGATACAAACACATTTATTATTATTAGATCTACGTAAATAGATATACACACATGTTGTTTATACGTGACAATGTCACTGCCGTGTGCGGCATAAAAATTAGTCCTCACTATTACCGATACTGAAGCGGCAATTCAAAATTAACCTTAAATTCGCAGTATAGGGTACAAAATCCAGTATTAACACCATATATTATGGGTTAACCGTAAAGGTAAAGTGTGCTTATTCATTACGTTTCCATTCTATTGGCGTATTCCTGTCGGTTCTTCTGTGCTCGTCTGTTGAATTTTTCTAAGGATAATACTTTATTTATTCTATAAAATTTATAGTAATTGGAAGATAACCAAGAGTCTTTAAGGCAAATTGCAAGTATTTGTTTGTATGCGTTCCTAATATAAAAGTTAAGTTGAATTTATATTGATTTTAATATATGTGGTACGTGAGTTACATCCTACAGTCATTGCATTAATTTGACGCATTTTTCAATAGTGGCGCACTCAACAGTAAAATAATTATAAAGCTTCGATTCCAAAGTTAGGATAAGCTGTTCCTTCATTATTTGTTAGTTTCCTTATCATTAGCATAGCCAAAGCCCAGTCAAGTTATCTATCGGGGATCAAATCACTGCTAGTCAAACAAAACAAGACGAAGTAAATTTATTTCGCGAATAGTAGATATTCGAAACTAAACTGTCCATCTCAATGACGTTTTATAGTTTCAGTAAACTGCAGAATAATTGGTTATTTCACATGAACGTGTGTTTTTAATAAGGCCTGATTCAATTTTGACGATTTCAATGGAAACATGATGTTGCAGACGCGTTCAAGAATTAGAATTTTCATCATGGTTGTGGATTATTGACGCTGACAGCTGTGGAACGCGGTTCAAATGTGCTGATCGCAGATACAGTGTAAACTTTATCGTCTATTTTTTCACTCAAGTCCCGATTTTGCTTAAAAGGTTTAACAGGAAGTACGATGCATATCATGACGACTGTTAGTTGACAGTTGTTGTCAACAATTTGTAGTTGACTATTTGGTTTAAATTCGCGAACATTAGTAAACTTTCTTGTATCCTGAATTGAACAATGTAAAACTTTAGAGTGTAAGTAAGTAATTCTTAACAGCTTTTTAACTTTTTACTATAATAGCACCATGTGAAACGAAATTTAATTTTTTTAAAAATTAATAACCATTTATTTCTCACCACAGTATAGGTAATATGAGAGGTGTCAATAAAAAATACGTAACAGTAATAATTATACTGTGGGAGACTGGTTGAAAAGGAGGTTAAAGGTATCTACTAACCTGCATCTGAAACCAGGAGTCGAGAAGGCCGGCGGCGTGTGGAGCACCCCAACGACCGCCGCCCGGGACAATCTGAAACACACACACCTCCTTTATTCAACCGACTACAGCAGCAGAAATCAAAAATCCAGTTATAAGTAAAATGGGTCGCATCAGAAGGCAAGACAAGTAACATTCTATCAACAATGATGAATTCTTCTTTTGAGGCACACTCTGTTCGGGCTGCGGGACTGTTCGAAAGAGATACTGTGGCCCTGGAACACAAAGGGCAAAGAAGGAACATGGATGGGTTTTAGTCAGTACAAGTCTGACACTCCCTTCCGCTCCGCCCAGAGTGGGGGAGGTCATTTGATGATTTCCCATCCAAAAAAAAAAAAAAAGGCACACTCTTATCCTAGCAGAAGAATAGATCACCAGATAAGATACAAACTTTTATCTTAATATTTAGTAGTTCCTTAGGGTATGGATAAAGTGACTTTTATAAGCAGAAACGATAATGGAAAGTAAAAAGTGTGATGGGTTGATATAAGCTACCAAAAAGTGTTGTAGAATGATATAATCTACCACAAAATGTTGTACAAAGATATAAGCTACCAAAAAGTGTTGTACAATGATATAGCTACCAAAAAGTGTTGTATAATGATATAAGTTACCAAAAAGTGTGGTGGATTGTGAAAGCTACCAAAAAGTGTGGCGCCAATGAAATAAGCTGCCAAAAAGTGTGGTGGAATGATTTAAGTTGCCAAAAAGTGTTGTGCACTTATATAAGCTACCAAAAAGTGTTGTGCCAATGAAATAAGCTACCAAAAAGTGTGGTGGAATGATATAAACTACCGAAAAGTGTTGTACAATGATATAAGCTACCAAAAAGTGTTGTGCAATGACATAAGCTACCAAAAAGTGTGGTGGAATGATATAAGCTGCCAAAAAGTGTGGCACAATGATATAAGCTATCAAAAAGCTTTATGTCCTGTTGAAAGTCGTAACAGGACTATAAAAAAAAATGTGTCGAAAGACAAACAGGTAAGATGTACGTCAAATGTCATGGAATTCGAAAACTAATCCTCAGGGGAACTTGTAACCGTCTCCACTGAAGGGCCACACGGATTCCCCATAGTCACCCGAGAATATAAAATTATTTACTTATGAAACAGTAAAGCACGCTGTCTTGCTACCATAATAATATGTGAAATTGCGGAAAATGTCATTTGGATTTCACAATTTTTCTTGTGAGAATAGTTAACGAATAATTAATAATTACGTCAATATCATAACATCACACTTGTATTCTCAAAAAAGTTAAGCAGTGATGCACCAATAGAATACAAACATCACCAGTTACGTTAAAGTCCTTCGTAATAGAGGCAAGCCTTTTTTCATCAAGCGGGTATACATCGTTATGATTTGTGTACGGGTTGCTATTGAGAAATTCCTAATGGGAAAACCATTGGAAGCTATTGTGGTGGTAATATACAGCCAGTCAGCAAGGTGTGCTCGAAAGTACCCATCGTAAATATTTCACAGATGATTGTTAAATGACCTTTACCTAAACAGTGCACCATGAAACCGTAAGATATAATTATATTGTGACGCAGATGCCTAACTTGTCAATAATTAAGGCGCATGTTCGGCAATGCGAATCAGTATGCCGTCATTTATATTTTAGGACGATGCTACCTCTTTTGATGTCGTCTATTTAACAGTTGCATTTCATTTCATGCTTTGGTGGTTGCAAGCGCTGCTGTTGAGCATGAGGGCCTGAGTTTGTTTTACATGACAGGAAAATTGTTGTTGGGGTTTCCATCAGGATAATCTTAGTAGTAGGCCGTTGTCAGTATCTGAGCCCGTTTGATGGCAATAGGTTCAACTTCTATTATGTACAATTGTACATGGGACATAAACTTAGTTGGCGAAATGTCAGTGTATAGGCGTCGCCACTGTTTAACCCTCTGCGGAGATTACAGGCGTGATGTTATGTATAAGGGATTTATTTCATAATGAGCAAGAATTCCAAACATCTAACGCCTGTCCAGTGTTAATGATGAAATGTGCTCTGTTGACTACAGAAACAACTCCATAAATGCTGTAAAACAAGAAGAGCTTCTTATATGCGTTTAAATTAAAATTGTTTAGAACAGCTCGATATGAGAATAGAACATAATGGTAATAAGTTCATAGCTACCATAACTATAGTAGAATTATGATTAAGAGTTACTACTAATTTTGTTATCTATATCTTTACTTTATATTAATAAATTGTCGTGTCTGTCTATGTGACCGCGTTGTGCTTCTCTGAACTGGGCGACGGATTCGGGTGCGATATGTACCATTATTCAGAGAATTAATTCCGGAAGGTTTATGTGTTTATAAATATTGAAATAAGATGTAAAAAAGCCATCTAAGCAGAGGTGGGTCGCTAGTAGGAGAATTAATTAATTATATAATATCAATCATATGTGCATCTAAATTGATTAGGTTACTATTAGTACTAACAATAAACGTTACACAGTTCTACTCCGGTGGTCACACTCTCAACATTTAACTCTTCATTGCTAATTACTATTTCCGAGTGTCGTCGTAAAATAGCGGCAAAACAGGTGGTTAGTTTAGTAGTGGTTGTAACAGTAACGTTACTACATAGTAATTATAATTGCTGCCGAAGGCGGTACGGTCATGTGCGCACGGTGCCCACTATTCCACAAGAGCATTTCGTTCATGAGGAAGGACTTTTTGTACGGTTTCAATCCAAAGGAGACTTGGATCTTTTTAGGTATTACATTCTCTATATCCGGACCGATCTGTAAGCTAGCCGGAACAAGTGATGGTAATTCTATAGGACTTTTTCCTGTCTATCTT
Organism: Noctua janthe; assembly: GCA_910589295.1. Classification (NCBI taxonomy): domain Eukaryota; kingdom Metazoa; phylum Arthropoda; class Insecta; order Lepidoptera; family Noctuidae; genus Noctua; species Noctua janthe. The sequence continues at coordinate 15,748,350 of OU342552.1, forward strand.
TTGGAACTACATAGATAAGACAGCTCTTGCTGTTTTAGGAATATTCGTCAGTCAGCACGGTAACAATCGAGATATCAGAAACACAGGAAAACGCGGAAGATGACAAGATCAACCGGGTACAAATCCAGACTCCTGTCTGCTAATGATAAATTCAATTATTATTAACAGAGTAAGAAAATGTATTACCGACAACTCTTTCAATACTGTATAATTATTCTAGTAAACAACTCAAGAAACCAAGAGAAATGGTCAACATAAGCTAAATTATCGTGAAGTCTAATAAACGTTGAAATATAAAGCTAATTACATATCATACACATAAACTCTTGGAATAGATAGTTATTGACTGTAATATTTAATTACTAGGAGGTTCATATGCAGCTGAGAAAGCGCTAACAAGATATTATTCTATGTAAACGTTTAATGACGTGTGTAAAACGGTCTATATAATAAATTAGAATGGTCACAGCTTAACATAATATTATTGCGATAAGCCTACAAGTTATAAGTTAGAAGGTAGCTATGAACATGTTATTCGGGACAGGGATTAAATAAACGTAGAGCAACCACTATAACCCGGCGGACGGGGGTTAATGAGCTATCCTAAGAGTATCACACAAAGAGTGTAGGGGTTCCTATTGACTTTGAGACATAAGATGGGACACCTGCTTCACCAAAGCTTTTGACATGACATTGCCAATGTCAAAGATATTCAGGTGCTTCTTCTTTCACCGGTGCTACAGAAATAAGTAGGAATACTAGTCAATACTATAACTCCTTTCTGGCAGTTGCCTGTATCTTTTAACTGGGTGAGTTTGCCAAAATGAGATAACCAAAAGGAGGACATCGATAAATCAGCCAGTGAACGCCAATCGGATGGTATGATTCCAGATGATCACAGAGAATATTCGGACAGGCAATGCGATATGTTAATAAGTTTCGGAGCCCATTGACAGTCGCACACGACAGGCAGACGACGCTAACTGTATTTTAATCTATTGAAAAATCGGATGTTCCGTTTGCTACGAGTAAGTTCGGTTTAAAAAGTTGTGGGGCCGGTGTACCGCGGCCCGCGGCCTATCAATAAACTCTTTGTTCGGACACAAACATGAATATTTTGTATATTGCTTTTTGTAAAGAATTTAAACGGACATTTTATTTTGACGGATGACATGATCTTTGTGAAACATACGCTGAGTGTCCTCTTTTGTTGCTTTGGGTAATAAGACGCCGATTTTTTAATTGATTCAAAAAGTAACTTGAACTTCTAACGTTCTATTTCTTATTTTTATCGCTGACTGAAATCGTTCTATTGTCCAACTTTAAGCTCTGTTTTGACAAATGTAACTCAATTTTAACTACTGCTAATAATTGAAGTAGTTTACTGCATGCTTGCAAAATTATGGCATTCAATATAAATAGACATGATTCTAAGAGAGGCACGCGAAAATTGTTAGCTTAAATACCAACTATAATTAAGATAAATTGTTAAACATTAACTACAAAACTGAATTCGTTATTCGCTTTTCAATATCAAAATATTTTTTTTCCTTCGAAAACGTGAAAATGTTGTAATTTTAATTTGTTATAAATTGTATTATAAGCATATTAGAAGTTAGAAGAGTATTAATGGATGTAAGTTGAAAGGAAAAGCGATAATGCACTGAAACATTTTGCCGTCGGTCGGCGTTGATGTCTTTTGTAAGCAGCCGCTGAGACCATTGTGTTCCGAGCTAAATACAAACAAACAGAATACTTCGCATATAATTAACACACACGTGTTCATTATTATTTAAATTAGTCTAAATACGTAATAATACCTTTTAATTTGTTTAATCGTGGTTTATTTATTATTTTATACGCTTAGTTCCATGTATAAGAGTGATTCTGAATTTCATGTTTTTTTAAATTGAAAATTAGTTTCTAAAGGTAAATTTTAATATTGCCTTTATTTATGTACGTGTTAAGTGAAGCGTTAAACAGCGTTAAATTTTCCGCATCTCATAGTGAGAATCTAAGTATAATAAATTATAATAGGTAATGCTAACGTATAAACAATTTCATAAATGTCACAAAACAACATAATTGGACATACATTATTATGTATATAATATTTTGGAAGTCTCATCACGTTAATAATATCTAAACTCGACTTGTAATGTATTAGAGTATGTATTATATAAACTGAAATTGCATTAAGTATGTAAAAATTAACCTTGAAATCCGTAGAATGGACGTTTTTGTAATATTATTTATAATAGACAAATATGAAGTATTTCCTCATAAACACGAATTTGTTTAGTACGCGCCTATAAAATACACACTAGTCACAATACACAAAAAACAAATAATAAACGTTATTTAACATGCTTTTTAATTTATATTAGTTTTTCAAAAATAAATCAGCGCAGCCGCGCATCGTCTCTGATTCAGCTGAAAACTGCGTTTTCAGTACTATCACTGCTTTACGGAAGTTACAGATAGAGAATTAGTTGCATTTAAAATTTAATTTTGCTATTGAAAACTTTTCTAATAAAAAGAAACAAATAAACGTAAGCGAAAGAAGTTTCGGGAAATCGCTCAAAAATGGGTTTTTCGAAAACGAAAACCTTTTCCCGCTCAACATTTATTAAAAACAATCACGAACGAAAGCAGTTGTAGTTTTAAGAGTGTTTCTACAAACCAAGTCGGATCGCATACGGAGCAGGACGGGGCGGCACAAGTTATCTCGTATCAAATGAGCACTAGGAACTACGGTAACACTCAGTCACTGGAGCACGGGCCTGTACCTGGTCGCCCACTACGTCCTCGGCAGCTGTGATCGCGCAGCAGGCCTCCATTCCCGGCTGCTGCCGGGGTTCGCGTGTGTCGCCTGGGCGCCTGGCTGTGTCGCCTCGGTCACGGCGCGGGGTCGTGTCTGTGCCGGCGCGGGACTGTCATGGCGCACGCCTGCGCGCACCCAATGCGCGCGACGGACTGCGTGTGTGATAGCGCGCGGCCTGCGACCTCCTTCGCGGGGTTGCAATGAAAGTGATTAGGTTCTTGCGCTACTGATAACGAGGGCTAGTTTACTAGTTTCCGTTTCCAAATCATTTATTCTACGATTGAAGTCTATTATCAGTGTTATCGATCGCGTGTGTGTACTAGTTTTTCTTTTGTTGCAGACTTGAGGTCAATGAACATCTTTTGGTGAAATAGGTAGGTATTTATTACGTTTATTTTTATTCTTTTGTATTTTAAGCTTAGTTAGGTGGTGTTGTTACTAAACTGCAATAATCGTTAAGATTTTATTGGACTACTGATAACGAAATAATTAGGTATGCAAAATTAATTTACCGAAATCAATTTTAATTTCGAGGCACTCAGGTTTTAAATAAAGCCAACGTAGGTACTGGGACCTCACACATAATCACACAACAGAGTTATTTATATCGAGAGACAATATCTAAATCACTTTCGAGTTGGAAGTACGGCGGTTATCAGCCGATAGTCGAGCAGGTCGATGCGCGCGCACAGGGCCCAGGTGCCCCGCGCGGGCGCAGCGGCACGGCTTTCACTGGCACGCGGTTTTTCTTCATATCACATATTAATAGGTTCACTTTGAATATGTTATGGTTTACTACGATTTTCTTTTACGTGTAGCTCTGGTTTTTGATTAGGTATAGTTAATTAATTTATTGCAGCGGGACTTGTTTTTGTTAAAGTTATAGAAACTAAGCAAACAAAACTAAGCCACATTTCTTATAATTTATAAATAATCCGCAACATGTATCGGTACCAACAACACAGTTCTATTAGTACCTAAGTACTGTCAACTACATGTCCATGGTATCAATTTGACATTGATAGCGCCTTAATTTAGTAGCAATAAGCGCGAATTTCGAAGTACACTTATGCAATTACAGAGGTGTAAATGCCAGTTTTCTCGCTACTTGATAGTTTTGCAGTGTTTGTCGGTTAAACTAAACGGAGTGAACTTGCTTTTTGGATGCATGATGCAGTTAATTTTCGCAATCATACTTAACGACATAAAAAATTATTACTCACCCAAAAAAGAACTTCAGACCTGTCATTTTGTGCCTCCAATTTGTCAGTATCAGGAAATCCTCAGTAGAAATCAATGGGGCCAAATGACTGCACCGCTGACAACGGTTGACAATGCGCAGTGGACAATTTGAGGATCAAGCCTGATTATAGAAAGGTCAACGATTAGCTAAAAGGTACGTACCATAGAGATGTAACCTATACGGTCATTTATGAAGTTACTGGCACATAATACATATTTATAACCAGATAAACAAACGTACTTGGGAGACAACAAAATCTACGGCTGTGATTGTAACAGCATTAATTGTTTAATTAAATATCAATACATCTTTTGCTAACAACGTTCCCAACAATACGAGTAGTTACCGTAAGTAAATATGTTATACGTTATTTATTAAGGAAGTACTCGTAGTTACTGAATAGACTTCAGTCCTATGACAGCATAAGACTGAAGCAAGTTAAGTACGTCTTAAGGATACTTTACACGGGGTGCGTTGTCAGAATTCCTCCTCGTGTGCCTGATGGCTGCCGGTCCCTCTCGATACGTCTGGAGGGAATAGCAGCTGCTGGGCCGGTGCACCCTGGGCGTGGGCAGTATCCTTCCCCGAGGAATGGGAAGAGATTCTTATTCCTCGGGAAATGTTACTGCCCATGGCTAATATTCTGACATGGGGGGTCCCTCATGGACCAAGGGGGCGTTGCTCCGCGTGACCCTCTGAAAAGCAGAGGGCACAGCGGAGGAGCAAGGACGGGCTCGGTGTGCACTTACCCTGCCTCCGAGCAGACAGTGAAGGACGTGCGTCCTTCACTGTCTCCGTCGATATCGTAATCCCACCGTCGAAGTGTCGTGGAACACGTCTCGCGGCTTCGATTGGGACCGAGGGTCTTGGCTTAACCGCCCGGACCACGAGGTAGAAAACCTCTATAAAAAGTTACCCCGAATCTCAAGCGGCGGCGCACCGCGAGGAGATGTATGGCTGACGGGTTCCTTTGGAAAATCAGTCTCTAGTGCGAACCACTGCCGGGCCTGGCTATGGCTTATCTGGGTACAGGGGGCACTGCCCAGATGGACTATTTATTTCCCCCATACTCGTGGGAACAAAATGAAAAATATTTTAACCCAAAAAACGGCCGATAACGGCGAAGGAAGGGAGGAGAGGGATGCGGGGTCGGAGTCCGGTGCCGCATCCAGCGAGGTGAGCGCTGGCTCAGTGTGCTCCCAGCGCGGGAGGCCCGGGGCTGCTGCGGGGAACAGGGAGTTCCTACGCAAGCGGTCCAGGCCGGTAGGCGACCGAGAGTCGTCGTCAGATGGGGAGCTGGCTTCGGCTCGCAAGATCCCCACTAGCAAGCGCGGCGGGATCCGCGGCAAGGGGAGAGGCCTCTCTGCCACCGAGAGGTCGGCGCGGCTTGCCGAGGAGGGGCGCCACCCGGGGGTGGCCGCCGGTCACGAGGTGGCCCGTTCGGGCTATTCTGGCGACGAGGCGGGCGCAGATGGCGGCTCTGATGCGGAGCGTAAGGCCGGGCTCGCGAAGGAGGTGGAGGCAGCGCTGAGGGCTGTCTCCTTCAAACAAAAGCCCTCCACCAGGCAAAGGGCTATACCTGCTGCGGTCGCCTCCATTATGGCGGCAGCGGAGGCTAGATTTGCGGGGCCGCCGCCAGACGGCGTGGCCAAACTGAGGGCAGAGGTCGCTCGACTGACAGCCGCTACGGAGCTTCTCAAAGAGGAGAATAGGAAGCTCCGAGCAGACCTGGCCAGTCTGCGCGAGTCCGGCTCTCGCGAGGCGCCCCAAAATGGGGTCCAGAAGCGTCCAAGCCAGCACGTGCCGGTGGAGAACCAGGTCCTGAATCTGGTTCGGCAGGAGCTGGCTGCCTTCCAGGCGCGGTTCTCCGTCCTGGAGGGCATTGTCTTACGCCCCCCCCTGGCGGCAAACAAGGCGCCCCCGGGCCTGAGGGCGGCCTCATATGCGTCTGCTGCGGCCTCCGCACCGGGGCCGCCCAGCCAGCCCCCCGGCAGGGTTATGTCGGCCCCGACGAAATCGGCTCCGATTAAGAAGGCGGCGGCCCTGAAACAGGGCAAGGCGGCGGCCCAAAAGAAGGGCAAGGTGGCGAATACGCCAGCGCCAGCCGCGAGACAGCCGCTATCGCCGCCCCCTCCGCCTCCTATGACTTCCGTGGCCGAGACCGGGTGGCAGGTGGCTGGAGAAAACGCGAGGGAGCGAAGGGCGGCCAAAAAGGCCAGGAGGCAGGAGCAGAAACGCCGGCAAAAGGAGCGGGGCGTCGCGGTTAGGCTCAGCGCCCCGAAGACCGCAGCTGTAGTGATTACACTACAGCCGGACGCGGAAAAGAGGGGCGTGACCTACCGCGACGTGCTCGCTAAGGCGAAAGCGACGGTGGATCTCGGAGAGCTCGGGATCACCGGGGGCCTCCGGCTTAGAGTCACCGCAGCAGGGGCTCGAGTGCTGGAGATCCCTGGCGAAACCCGTGGCTCGTCCGCTGACGCTCTGGCTGAAAAGCTTAGAGCGTCCCTAAATGCGGACGAGGCCAGAGTGTCCAGGCCCGTCAAATGCGCAGACCTGCGCATACTGGGTCTGGACGACTCGGTGACCGAGAAGGAGGTGGTGGCCGCCGTCACCAGGACCGGTGGGTGCCCTGCCGAGCAAGTCAAGGCAGGCACCTTACGTCCGGACCTGTCGGGCATGCGAACCATAACGGTAAGCTGCCCTGTGACGGCGGCGAAAGTCATTGTGGAGGGCCGAAGGCTCTTGGTGGGCTGGGTTTCGGCGCAGGTGAAGCTGCTGGAACCCAGACCTCTGAGGTGCTTCCGCTGCCATGTGGGGCACCACGTGTCGGTCCGGTGCACTTCGGAGGTGGACCGCAGCGGCCTGTGCTTCCGCTGCGGCCAGCCTGGTCACATGGCCGCGGCTTGCTCCGCCGCGCCGCGCTGCGCTGCATGTGCGGCAGCTGGCAAGCCGGCCGATCACCGGGCAGGGAGCAAGTCCTGCGGTACTCCCGCCAAGGCCAGGGGCAAGGGAAGGCCCTCCGCCACCACCGCCAAAACCCCCACCGTCGCCACCACCGCAGCTGCCGCCACTGTCGCCGCCGCTGCCGCTACTGCTGCAACTTCCGCAGCGGGGCCCTCGCAGGGGGCCCGGGAGGGGGCTGAAATGGAGTGCCAGTAACGGCCCCATTACGCCTTCTCCAGGCGAACATCAACCACTGCGCCTGCGCTCAGGATCTGTTGCTCCAGAGCGTGGCGCAGTGGTCGATTAACATCGCCGTGGTCGCTGAGCCGTACTTTGTCCCGCCCAGGGATGACTGGGTGGAGGACCTTAGCGGCTCAGTGACCATAATTGCGTCGGTCGCCGCCGGTACCCCGACCCTTGAGAGTGTCAGGAAGGGTCAGGGGTGCGTAGCAGCACGGTTCGGGGAGATCGTTGTAGTGGGAGTCTACTTCTCCCCGAGCCGAACTCTCGCCGAGTTCCACAACTCCCTCACGGAGTTGAGTGTCGTCATCGGAAGCCATTCCCTCCCCGTGCTTGTGCTCGGGGACTTCAATGCCAAGAACTTGGCTTGGGGTTCTCGTTACACGGACGTGCGGGGTAGAATGGTGGAGGACTGGGCTCTGGAGACAGGCCTGGTCGTCCTAAATCGGGGTTCTGTCCCCACGTGCGTGCGGATGCGGGGCGAGTCGGTGGTGGACATCTCGTTCGCCAGCCCCGCTCTGTCGCCGCGTGTCGTTGACTGGCGCGTCATGGAGGGGGTGGAGACCTATTCCGACCACCGGTACATCCGGTTTGACGTCTCCACCCAGTCCTCAAGCGTGCCGGTCCTACAGGCCCCGAGTGGTCCGCGATGGGCGCTGAAGCAGCTGGACCGGGAGCTCCTCCTGGAAGCCTCGATCGTGCAGGCCTGGGTGTCATCACCAGTCAGGCCTGCCGACATCAACAACGAGGCGGGTTGGTTCCAGGAGGCCATGTCCGACATTTGCGACGTGGCAATGCCCCGAGTTCGGCCAGGAAGCGCCCGGCGTCAGGTGTACTGGTGGTCGCGAGAGCTGACGTCTCTGCGCAAGGCGTGCGTTGCCACGCGGCGCCTGTACGCCAGGCATCGCAGGCTCCGCATCCGCCCTCCGGATGCGGCAGCCATTGAGGCGGAGCTGTACGAGGGGTACAGAGCGGCGAAGACCACCCTCCAAGAGGCTGTCCGGCGGGCCAAGAACTTGGCCCGCGAGGAGATGCTGGAGTCTCTGAACGGAGATCCGTGGGGGCGCCCTTACAAGATGGTGCGGGACAAACTCCGCACCCGGGCCCCCCCGTTGACGCAGAGTCTCCGGCCTGAGCTCGTGGAGGACGTGGTGAGCGCTTTGTTCCCTTCGCGAGGGGAGCATCCTCCCCCGCCTATGGCTCCGCCGCCGCGTGCGGTGCCGGAAGCGGACCACACCGATGACGATGACGACGTTCCGGAGGTGACTGGGGTAGACCTGAGAGTGGCGGTACGCAGGCTGAAAACCAGAAATACCGCCCCGGGACCCGATGGCTTGCCTGGCAAAGCCTGGGTCCTGGCCTCTGAGGCTCTCGGGCCCCGACTGGAAGGGCTCCTAAGCGCATGCTTGGAGAGAGGCCAGTTTCCGCTTCGTTGGAAGACGGGGAAGCTGGTCCTCATCCGGAAACCAGGGCGCCCTGCGGACTCTCCGTCCGCATACCGGCCCATCGTGCTGCTCGACGAGGTGGGCAAGCTCTTTGAAAGAGTCATTGCCAACCGCCTCGCCGGGCACATTGCGGGGATGGGGCCGGATCTTGCGGAACACCAGTTTGGTTTCCGCAAGGGGCGCTCGACGGTGGACGCCATCATGCGCGTGAGAGCCCTCACGACGGGGGACGCGGTGTCCCGGGGCGGGGTCGTCTTGGCGGTGTCTCTTGACATCGCCAACGCCTTCAACTCCATGCCCTGGAGCTGCATTAGGGAGGCACTCCGGTATCACCGGGTGCCGACCTACCTTCGTCGTGTGGTCGGGGACTACCTGACGGATAGAGCCGTCATCTACCCTGGTCGAAGCGGAGAATGGAACCGGCGAGAGATGTCGTGCGGTGTTCCACAGGGATCGGTTCTGGGACCGGCCCTGTGGAACATCGGTTACGACTGGGTGCTGCGCGCCGACCTCCCTACCGGCGTCAGCGTAGTTTGCTACGCTGACGACACGCTGGTACTGGCACAAGGGAGGTCGCACGAGGCGGCGGCCGAAAACATGACACGCGGGGTTGCGATAGTCGTGGAGAGGATCCGGCAATTGGGTCTCGAGGTGGCACTGCACAAGTCCGAGGCCACGTGTTTTCATGGGCCTCGGAATGCGCCACCGTCGGGATCCCTACTGACGGCAGGAGGGGTTTCCATCGGCGTCGGGTCGACGTTGAAGTACCTAGGACTCGTCCTCGACAGCCGGTGGAACTTCGTGGAGCACTTCCGACGTTTGGCTCCCAAACTGGAACGGACAGGGGCTGCCTTCAAGCGGCTCTTGCCCAACCTGAGGGGTCCAAACGCCTCCTGCCGGAGGCTATACGCGGGGGTCGTGCGGTCCATGGCCCTTTACGGGGCCCCGGTGTGGGCGCGTTCTTTGAGGCGGCAAGCCGCCCACTACCTGAACGCGCCCCAAAAAGTAATAGCCATAAGGCTAATCCGGGGGTACCGCACGATCTCCGGCGAAGCGGCTAGCCTCCTTGCCGGATTGCCGCCATGGGATCTGGAGGCGATAGTCCTCGCGCGCCTGCACGAATGGCGCGCGGAGGCACTACGTCGGGAGGAAACTCCGCTGCCGCGGCAAATTGCTGCTCAGCGGACAGACCTCCGGCGTGATCTCATGGCGACATGGAGAGAGCGACTGTCGCAACCCCGTGCAGGGCACGCCACCATAGTGGCGATAAGTCCCCTCTTTGAGGAGTGGCTAGAGAGGCGCCACGGCGCCCTCACCTACCGCCTGACGCAGGTCCTCACCGGACACGGTTGTTTCGGGAGGTTCATGCACCGAATCGGGCGGGAGGAAACGCCCGGGTGTTTCCACTGCGAGGATCGTCCGGAGGACACGGTGGAGCACACCGTGGAAGTCTGCCCCGCTTGGGCGGAGCACCGCCGTGTCCTCGTAGCGGCGATTGGCGGCGGCGATCTCTCGCGTCAGGCCTTGGTTCAAGCCATGGTCCGGAGCGAGAGGGAATGGGAAGCCGTCACCTCCTTCTGCGAAGCAGTCATGCTAGTGAAGGAGGTGGCGGGACGTGAGAGGGAAAGAACCTCACGTCCCAGTCGCCGCGGGAGACGCCCTGGGCGTCGGGGGTCACGTGGTGGCTCCCGGCCACCGTAGGCGCGGGCCTGTGGATGGCGAGTTATGGGCCAGCTCGCCGTCCGGCCGTCTTATGACGACAGGCCGTGTCGACGGCGCGTTCGTGTTCCACGTGCGCCTCAAAGAGATGTCAGCAAATAAGAAGGGGTCCGCAAGGACCGATGCCTGCCAGGGCTGCGGGACTGTTCGAAAGAGATACCGTGGCCCTGGAACACAAAGGGCAAAGAAGGAACATGGATGGGTTTTAGTCAGTACAAGTCTGACACTCCCTTCCGCTCCGCCCAGAGTGGGGGGGGTCATTTGATGATTTCCCATCCGGAAAAAAAAAAAAAAAAAAAAAGGATACTTTACACGGAGATATATCTAAAACATAATTGGATATCGATGTATCTGAAAAGAGGAATCTGTGGAGCAGTTTTTCACAGTTACTTCACATCTGACAGCTGCAATTCACCTGGAACCATATTTCAACGAGAAAAATTACTATTTTAATTTTGACGACCTGTCAGCGAGATCTACCGATCAGCAGCTTTATACTTTATAGCACTGTAATAATGACACTGTGAGAGTTAGAAGTCAGAGCAAAAGAAACTGTGAAACAACTGTAAGTAGTTCATAAAGATCGGTCGATCCACACGACCCACTACATGAAAAGGAGACTGCGATTTCTAAGAGGGGAACTACATGAGGGTCTTGATGATTTGTACACTGTCAAGGAAAAGTTCATCAAATACTTGACTCAGATATCAAGAAAAACAGCTTGTGTTGGTCATGAATGGACTTCATAAAGAAAGGTTTCGTTTTTTGTTTAGTAGTTTAATATTGTAAGGGGTTTAAGTTGTTTGATAAAAATATAAGAATTGTTTTCACTTACCTACTAACAAGATTCACTCAATTGTGTTAAGTGAATCCTTCTAAAAACATACGAAAATGACCATTAGTTGTGCGACAATACATCATATAAATTGACAAGCGTAACTAGATTTTTTTTTAAATCTTCTTATTTGAAAATTCTGGCCACTATTGAAAAAAAAAAAGATTTTATTACTTTTTTTATAACTGGCCAGCAGTGAAATTTTGCTTTTGTGAAACCTTCTTGGTATCCGTCGTCATCGATTAGGAAAAGCAGCAGTGAGTGTAGGTATTAGTCGAGTGCAATTAGACAATAAGGTGGATCGAAGTTTATACTGGTCGGATTTTCAAGAGACTTTTTTTAGAAGTTCCCAAGAGGTGAGGAGAAGAGTGTACAAAAAAAATTTCGCTGCTAGCGATTTTTTTTTTACATTCACTTTTAAATGTTTTGTTTTCGTTTATGAATAACTCGAAATTCGCCGAATTTATATAAAATATAAGTAAAAGTGTGACATGCGTACATACATTAAACTAATTGGGTCTGTTTCCTTGTTCATTGCTGTCGACGAAATGCAAATTCCAAGTTATTTTTTTAAAATTTCCTGTTTACTTTTCTAAAATTGTGAATTTTGAGATTAAGATTTCTTTTGTCGTTCGTGACTTATACTTTTTTACAGATTACTGGGCGTAAAAATGTCCAAGAAAATCACATTTACGAGTGAAGTGACTAAAAATTCATTTGCAAATAGTATCAACGAAGTTTCGTTCCACCTTTTGAGTATTTTTTGTGTAAAATTGTCACATAATAAGCCCCTTGTTCATATTTCTACGTCTAACATCCAAATATCTGTTTTCCTGCTTGATGGGGAAGTATTTTCAATAACCTTGTAAACCCTTACAAAAACTACATAACAAACAAATATTATAATGGTAGAGTCATTGATATAAATAACACGTTATTTATTTAAATTGGAAATATGTAATTGTATTATTATGTAGATATTATAAAAAATCGATTAGCATAACTCCTATTATTATATTTCGCCCAAAGATTGTGACTCATAGCATTTTTAACTACATATTTTAACTTTCGAGGCGGGGTTTGTTTCTATAGTTTTCTCCTCTTTATACCTACCTACTTATCCTCAAAGGTCATGGAGTCACAAATTACTTTGAGTGAATATTTTGAAGGTTAAAAGCTCGGTAGACTGAACTCCATAACCATAAATAACTTTAATACGTGTCTGCTACCTACTGGACATTATTTAGTAATTATTAGTAACGAAATAATATTTAGTAAATAGTATGTACCTGTAAACTAGGTTTTCCTGTATCTGTCCCTAAGATACAGGACACCCTAGTTTAAGATACAGAGTTTAATCTATTGTGTACAGATTTCTGAAGCATCCAAATGTTTAATGTAAGTGTTCTCTAAAATTAAATTCAAAATTGTAAACTTAAAGTACAATTATCTGTATTAGTGGGAAATAAAGATATTTATTATTATGTAAGTATGCATTGAGGAATATAGCGAGGGATCGATAAATGTGGAGGGAACTTGAGGAGGCCTATATCGCAAGACAGCCTAACCTGGTAGTTGATAAATAAATAAAATATGTATAATCTAAGGTTAGTTAAGTTATAATTTAAGTTTAGATGTAGAAAACAAATAAGTGTAGTTTATATTTATTTTTCAAAATTATTATATTGTGTATACGAAGGTCAGAGTAAATAAAGGCTATTTTTTTATTATTATTTTTTAAGTATGCATTTCGAATGCTACTAATTCAGGTACAACTTTTTTTATTTAAAGCGCCTGCCAAAAAGTCCATAGTAATTGTAGTGTCTCGAGCGTCATGCTATGCTATTGATGTTTTGGTTAATTCACAAAACACTCGTAAAACAATAAAAGGAACATAAGAAAAACGACATCGAGGGTTTAAAATGTTATTTTTAACCAGCAAAACCGGTAGGTAAATAAAGCGCCTGATGGAAAGTAAATCGCAACTAAAGTCAAATGTATGGATTGTACATCGATACGGAAAGGCAAGTCCATTAGTAAACAACCTGAATTGAATAGGTTTCACGAGATATTAACCTTACACATAACTTACAAATTGTGTTAGTAAAAAGAACCTTAAAACTAGCATAGTAAAACTTATTATAGAATTCTGTGCTGTGTTCATGAATATATTCTGGTTGGGTTTTAGTTAAACTTAATTATGAATTTATATATCATCCGATAAATTGATTTTGATGGCTTACAATATAGCCAGTAGCGGATTTGCACATTTGCCGCCAGTAGGCTTTTCAATTTTGCCGCCCCTACTAACTTCTATAAATTGTGTTAGTTCCTAAGATTATTTTTACAACCCAACGATTTTGTTACGATTACGCAAGAAATAGTTTTTGGGTATATTTCTGAACTAATAAAACCGCAATCATGTACTACTAACAAATTATATTCAATTACCTGGTAACAACCCGGCTGATGGTGATGATGAAATTTAGTTACCTAATTAGGTAATTGAAAAACAGAAAGGAAAAAAAAAGAAAGAAAAGGAAAAGTTAAGGAAAAAAGGAAAGGGAAAGGAAAAGGAAATTTAAAGGATATTTTCTATTCGAAAAATTATCAATTATATTGTCGTATGGAATCTTATTAATTAGTTCTAACTCTACACCAAAAGAGCTAATTTAAAGCGTTTACCTTTTCTTGGCTTAAGGTATATCTCAGATATTTTGTGACCCGTTTGTCGCTGGTGTACATAGAACCATGCGTAACTGCTATACCCAAGTTTGGGTAAACGTTTCGCAAATTTTAATGCTGATTTCGCAAGGACGAAGCTAGACTTATCAATGATCCAGAATCTGGTTACACCAAATCTCTTTCAGAGGAAAGATGGCTTTGAAAATGTATGCATTCTTGAACTTAGTCAGTCTTTAAGTCTGGAATCTGGAATGTTCGTGGTAACTCATACCAATGGGTTTTTTGCCATCATCCGCAAGAAAAGGGCTTCGCTCCTGAACTGAATAAGAGGCAGTCACAGTAGCATCCTGAAGGCTGTTGCGGCCGATACTTCTTCCACCTTAGTAAGGCAATTTGTGAAAAGACTTATCCCCTAGTATATCGTTATTCTAGTTATTATGGCTATTTACTAAGGGCAAACCTGTTACTAACAATTTATGGATCTTAGTTGTCCGAAATAAAACTATTTATTAAGAGAATTAATTAACACCGTATGCGTTGTGGGACTGTTCGAAAGTGCGGGACTGTTCGAAAGAGATACCGTGGCCCTGGAACACAAAGGGCAAAGAAGGAACATGGATGGGTTTTAGTCAGTACAAGTCTGACACTCCCTTCCGCTCCGCCCAGAGTGGGGGGGTCATTTGATGATTTCCCATCCGAAAAAAAAAAAAAAAAGATAACACCGTATGCGCAAACATTGGCTCAGTCATAACATAAGTCTATGCGCTGAGGTGGGACATAAAAATGCTACTAAAATCAGGTCAGGCATCTCATGACAAGTGATTTGTTATTTTAATCAGCCAATCAAAGCAGTTACCAATGTTTGTCATAATATATTTTTTCTTAAATATTTGACAAAATCATAAATGATCAATAGTGTAGTAGTAATGATGAGGAGCTCGTGGCTAAATAACAGCCGCTCGGATCGATCCTTAGGTTAAGCCGTGCTTGCCTAGGTTGGTTTGTGGATGGGTGACCACCCATTACATACCGAGTTTCGTCCGTGCCTCGGAAAGCACGTTAAGCCGTTGGTCCCGGGTGTCATTTGTAGATCTTTGACAGTCGTTAGGTAGTCAGTGGCCCAAATTTAATCTGACAACCAGTCTTACCAAGGGGTATTGTATTGCCCAGTACTAACTGGGTTGTGGAGGTTAGATAGGCAGTCGCTCCATGTAAAATACTGGTATTCAGCTGCATCCGATTAGACTGGAAGCCGACCCCAACATAGTTGGGAAAAGGCTAGGCAGATGATGAGTGTAGTAGTAATGATTATCAGGGAACCAGGAATTAGTTTTTTCATAAACCAAGTTAAAAGTTAGTTTGCATATAAATAACTTTTATGAATATGATATAGCACTTAACTTACTCCATACCGTCGAATTATGTGCATTTCGAAATATGGCGACTCACTGATGACACTAGATCGGCGATCATACAATAGGTCACTTTCCACGTATGCAAAAAGTAAGATATCGGAGTAGTTAGAGTTGAGGGTCATTTAATTGGACCATGTGGCAGGCACATGGTCCAATTAGATGACCTTCTGTTCTAATATTTGTAACAGTGAATAATTTATTTGTCGTGACATGTCCCAGTCTACATTACTACCTATTTACAATGTCACGTGCCTGAAAATCGTTCGTTTTACCTCTATAACATCCATAACATTAAGTAAGTCAAACATTACCTACTTTTATCAACTGCAACTATTGAGACCTACCCGGTATGATTTTCGCGGATGGACCCAGAATGTTTTGCTACGATAAACCACAATAGAAATCGCAAAAAAAACCGCTGTTCAGTACGAAACTCTAATACTCGTAACTGGACTCAAATGTTTGGGGCAGCTGATTTTTTACTCGCAATTTCGATGGTGGTCCAACGGAGAAAGTTGTTCAGTTTGATGTTCTGAATCACACCCTGAAGTATGTCCACGGCCTTATGGTACACGCTGTGTATTTATAAATAAATCATTCTTATATGTACCGCAGTCAACTTCTGACGACATCCAGTGGTGCTGCTTGGTAGGCACTGTACCTTTTCCCTATGTGCTGTCCTCCTAATTAAATCCTCGAAATATTTTCTACTGTGGTGTCTAATTCGATATTAGTACATAATTAACAGTACATATCGGGGTAATAATTTTCGCGACGATATCCCTTACAACTTGCATATTACGTAGGTACACGAAACACACCAAAGCGCTTTTCAAACTACTTAGAACATAGCATCACGCATTGTAAACCTGAAGGGTTTGGCAGATACGTACCTAACAGAACACCCATATTTTGCCAGTTATGTTTAAGTCACATGTAATAGGGGGCGAGCCTATTGTCATCAACTGCTGCAACTGCAAAATTCCTGATGGAAGCTATTCGCAAATTGAATTAAAATCAGACTGTGGAACTAAAAATTTGACAGTGAGTTGGTATACTACCGAGGTCAATTCAAATTCACACCTCTTTACATACCGTGCAAGACTCAAAACCGCTTGATTGGCGATTTCCCGATAGCAACAAAGCTTCAATTTAAGAACATTATTACAATAATTTAGCAACATTGCCATCTCATCTAGACTGGCACCAATAAGCGTGGTCAGTGCAACCTCTTGATTGACCAAAGTGGAAAGGAACGTCACAGGCCGTCGCGTCATGTATTAAAACGTGATTGAAATGGCCGCCTAATAAATGTGTATTTTTGCCTAGCAGTGAGCCAAGCCAGATTAAGAAAAAAAAATATAACATACGAGTATTATACAGCGTGATACGGTTAGACAGGAAGCCGACCCTAACATAGTTGGGAAAAGGCTATGCAGATGATGATGATACAGAGTGTCTCAGTCAGTTGTGTGTCAGTTAGCAGTTGATGTATCATATCAACGACCTGTTTGAATAGCGAATGGCTGTGAAGGCATGGCCACTGTTAGATTTAGTTTAGGTTAGGTTAGCTGTAAATTATACGGAAGCGATTTTATATGAGAGATTTTGTTTTCTTGCTTTCATTGCAAAACTGTCCAACGTCTAGAACGCCTCCGCCATCTTTTACTTTCCCAATTAGCATGTTAACAATAGAAAAAACACCACGCTGTAAGCAATTCGTATTCCGTAGTACTGGGCTATGACAGGCACTGGATAATCATGGTAAATCTCAGTAAACACAGCAAGAATATCACCCTATAAAAACGTTTCTAAGAGCAAAATGAACGACCCCGACAACGTTATGACGTCTGGCAATTGATCGTGCGTACATACTAACATGGACTCTATACTAGCGGCTCGGTATTGAAAGCTGGTAATTGAACAGGGCGTGAGGCTGTCGCCGCACAATTGATTGTAAATTAACATGCACACACAGACAAACGTCGCGGATCATTATGTGCGGAGCCGATGTAACCGTGATTTGTTTGTGTCTGTTGCTGATCGAGAGCTTTTGCTGGTGACGGAACAGGTTGGATTCAGAAACAGCTCTGGTGTACCCTGGACAGTCGGCTTGCCAACTGGCAAGCCTAATCTCGCTCCGCTCGTGTCGCATTAATTACTGTCGCATCGCAAAATGAGAGTGTGGGCAGAGTTAGTGCACGTATGACGGTATGTTATATCCCCCGCGCCGACGGCTAGTCCCTGCTGGTATAGGCCCATAACCGAATTTTTGTCGGGAGAACTATACGTACTGATTATTGTTTGACCACTTTTTATATGGTCTTAAGCGTAAGTCACGATGATCTTGACATCGGTGCTGGTAACAGCTGGACGAGATATGCTGAGAATCAAGATGAATAGCATACGCTGTGGGGTTATGATGTGTGTGAGGCGATGTTGAGAGATATTTTTTGCCTGTTGTCCTCTCTATTTGTTTCGGCTAATCTCCGAAACGACTGGACGGATTTTGACGGGACTTTTACTGATAGATAGCAGATGTTATAAAGAGTTAGTACTTTTATTTAAGAAAAAAAGATTAGGGTTCCGTGAAATTATTTGCAAAATCCGATACGAATAGGGAAGTAATATTTCATAATAATTTTATGCAGATGAAGGCCGCGAGCAACAGCTAGTGACATTAAAAGTACCCAAAAAGCTGATTAATTGTTCGTATCCAAAAGCCTAACTCAAAGCCACGCTTCTCATTAGCATACACTATGTGACCACGACCACAGCTCGTGGTGGTGACCAGGGTCACGATGTCGTGCTCGTAGAGGAGTAGTGAATACGGGAGCTGCCCTCAAATAAACTGACCCTCTCACCAATTACAATACGTGTGGCAATAGCAACCTGTGACGTCAGTAATTTACCAACTCTAAAACTCAACTATTTATTGATTTCAAAGCAAACTCGAGTTTTACAGTAAATTGAAAATTAATCGGGTTTTCAGGCCTAAACTAAAATGGTTTTTTAGCGAAGTTGTGTCTTGGAATTATTGGTTAATCGTGCACCATTACGATCGAACGATCTGTTAAACGGATAAACCAGATGAAGTGTAAATATCCTCTCAGACTAAACAACGACAAGAGTTGCATACAATATAAAGATGGTGAGCACTAAGAAAGGATCCTTCCCTGAATAAATAGGGATCAAAGTTTGTATAGAACCTCGTAATTTTTTTTGGTTTCTCATCCCGGTTTACAGCCAGAATCGGGACGGTTCATCCACGGTTTTGGATGTAAGTCTAATCAGTCTATTTCCTTTTCTTGCTTTTCACTGAAATAAAGGAATAACAATCGTTAAAACATACTATGTAGTAATATTAGTCCTACAATAATGTATTATTTTATTGAAACTAAGCAATCTGCGTAAAGCATAGAGGGCCATAAATGCTCTAAGACGTAAAGATAAAAATTACAGAAGTTGTTATTAAACAGCTACCTAACAGCTGATGAGCCTAAGAACTGCATTGTAACAGAAATGTGATAGTCACAGTGCAGCCTTGTCTATCATTGCACGTGCGTGCAGTAACATTATAGATTATTGTATTCAAAAAGTATTGGTCTAGTTCAGTCAGTTCAGCTTCACATCAGGCGACTTGCGGCCAAACGCAAGCTTATTTAGTATAAAAAAATCTTCTTGATATAACTGTTCAAAAACTCACTATCGCACAAGTTTGTTATTAAAGGAGATTATAGTATTACAACAGAGTTGACGATGCTGTGTTTTAATCACTTTATGACTTTAGACTGTAGAACGTATTGACGCAAAATCATGAGCACGCCTAATAGAAGTAAATAAAAATGATTCCCGTCGCGGTCGACGTAAGTACTGAAAGATTCAGGAGCCCGCCTCAATTGAAGTCGGGCGTTCGTGGGCAGTGGACTCGTCCCGACTCACTCCCGATCACAGCCCCAAATTTCTCACAAATTTCGCAACAATGGGCTCAAAAAAGAAAAAGGAAACGTAAGTCTTTAATATTTTCATTTTCATTCATTGCAAATGCGATCGTTTTCTTCATTAATAGTTAATTTTATTTACGAATATTTATATTATGATTACAATTTATTAACCTAAGCGAATGTTATCGTTAAATATGCTTTGATTGCTACAATACAGGGTATAAACGGACCCTTCACGAAGCCGTCAACGCAGCATTATGTGGATCAAACCAAGTAACTTTACGCAAAAATTGTTGCTGGGAAATGATTTTTTTTTGGGGTGATCAATCACGTTTTACGGTAGGACTAAATGTAACGCACTCAAAACATTGTGCTGATAGATGAATTGAATAGGACGTGGTACGTGAAGGTGTTTAAAGTAAAGATCTTACATTAAAAACGTGTATTTAAAAAGCTTGCGAAAAGTTGGAACTTGACCCCCAATATCTCCGTAACTAGAACGTTCCCAGGTACAGTCTAGAACAAAAAAAATATCGCAATGACGAGGAGAACAAGTGCCTTTCGGCATCGTGGGGGTTCCCTTTATAACGATAGTAGTTCGATTGAGTCGTTTGACAGAATCTTTTAGATTCTTACTGGAATATTTTTGGATGATAAAAATGTGTTAAAATTAACTTTAATCATGCTTAACTTCTCTGTAGGTACGCATTGTGTTCCATCATTCCACAGACACAGCATTTAGAAAATAAATAAATTAGTGATCTAAAAATAAACGTTCCATACAAAATATTTTCATATGATTTTCGCAACGGACAGCCAAAAAATGTTGTATTGTGGGTACCAGCTTGTCTGCCAAGTTTGTGAGTGATTTCACAACATGACTTAATAACGAACAGAAATCAGCACATCAAGCTACTATAATCTGTAAAGTTTCTTTAATAGATTTTCAACTTTATCGATAAAGTAATAGGTTCAAGGTTGATTGGGAAAATTTTGGGGTAGCTTGATGAGCTGGAGCCTGTTCATCATATTTAAGATCAATTGAAAAGATAAACCGTTTTCTTTGTCACCGCACCGAAATAATTTATGCAGTTTGTCATATACCTTATGATTTTAAATATTAAAAAAAAACTTTACAGTTTTTTCAATATTGACCACATTAAAAAAAACTATAAAGTACGTGCCGAGGTGTCATTGGCCCATGTATTATTAATTTATCGGTAGTATTTAAACGAGCGTAAATAAATTCAAATTAAAAGTGTCAAAAATACTGATTTGAAAATACTAATTTGAGTTACTAGTTGTTCAATACGACCAGTGTGATAATTCAAGGACTTGGAAAAAACTAATACAAGCTTATTAACCACTAAATTATAGATAAGGCGTAGTCGACGTAGACCCGCTGCCGGGGCCCCGGGGTTCTTATTTCTCTTAGTAGAATACGAAGGGGATGCCGGGGTCTTAGTTCGCGCGCTACGCCCGCTCTGTAGACCAGCTATCCGCTTCGAATCTAACCTGTCCGAGGCGCGCTGCGAAGTCCCGAGCTCGCTTCGCTCGCTCTTGCTTCCTATGTTTATAAATTGATAAATAGTTACTAACTTGGTATAAGTGTAACGATTAATAATTTTCCTTAATTTATTACGATGATATCCCTCTAAAAGAATCCAATGTTTTTTTTGACTTTGTTAGATGTTTCCTTGCATTGGCTGCCTATGCAAATAGGCAAGGAACACAACCACTATCTGTGCAGCAGTTTCAATTGCTGCATGTACGTAATCAAATAATTTATAGCAATTGCTATAAATCTCGCTATGTTTGTCCTCTATTCTCTGTAATGCGCATCCATTAACCTGCTGAAGCACGCTTATAAATTTAAAAACAATCAATTTAACTAAATCTCTTAATTGCCTTCATTAGATTTTATTTGTTGTATTCCTGCCGAGACCAATTTATTTCAAGGAAAAATGGATATTTGTTTAAATGCAGTCATAAAAACTGCACCCGGATGACGACGAGTAATGGTTGCGCTTGCAGTAAAATTTTAATCTTAAAAATGCTAATGATGGTTGATGAAGTGGTGTGCTGTCCACATTGTGCTCGGAATTTTGTAGCTAAAGTAGGAATGCTAGTCATACAGTCATAATGAAAACACATCAGAGCGTGTTTTTTTACCGTGCGCCGGGCGCACACGCTCCCATTGCCCAATGTTTTAGTGTCATGAGATGCGGATTGCGTAACCACGGTGCACCGTCACTCAGGATGACACTAATACCTCTAGAGATGAATCTGTTATTAAAATGCTGATGTGGTTCCAATCCTAAGGTCAACCTCGTCTAACAACGTTATTGTATTATTTGTTACAGAAAAAAGGAGCCGGAGAAATCTTTACGCTTCTATCAAATTGTAAGTAAATTACTCATATTTACGTTAACACTAAAGGATTTTCGTTGGTCTATTCGTTCTTCTATGCTTAAAATTAGGAAACATTGCGAAATCTTTAAAACGTGCGTGATATTTATCAGCAAAATAAAACCCAATCCACCTGTGAGGTCGTTTTCCTATAAGGTTTGTTTTTCACATTTATGCGGAGTTTAATCAGTTACTAGATACTAAACTTAACTACTTAACTTTAATATCACAAGTCCGTAAATATATGGACATGATCATCAACATCCTGCCAATTTATTTTTATCTCCTCTTCCTTACTCCAGCTAGCAGTGGCAGTCGCTGCAATTCCCGACTGTTGACCGTATTGACTCGAGCTTAAATCATTTCAATAAATGTGTGCCTTTTCCACCAACAGTATCTCTGTTCAGTATATTTTCTTCGTGTTCCATACTACTGTATAAAGTCTTCCTGTATTTGTATGGTACCCAGCAATATTGTATGTTCTTCCTCAGTTCCGCTACGCAACATGTTCGGAGCTCATGGCAACTATCATCGGCATCATCTTTGGCCTGGCTAGCGGAGGAGGTGTTTGCTTCATGTTGGTGCAGATCGGAGAGATCAGCACTGCTTTCGTCGAGAGAACCACTTACCGAGAGAGGCTGACCAGCTACCTACCGCTAACCGTTGCGTTTGGAGGAGGCAGGAGGCTGTAAGTGGCTCTAAATTCTATATATATCATATCATGCCGTACTCCACGAAGGGAGATGTAATACTACCTATCATAGCGAAATAAAAGTCCAGGATCTACTGCTTGTAAAATAAAAAAAAAACAGTTTCTAATAAAAAGTATGACAAAGTATAAAAAGTAGAGTCGTGAAAACTATCCTTAAGCAGCATAACGAGCAATTCTTTTGGTTAGAATGATAAAAGTATTTGAGTTTATTAACCAAGTTCATATATCCAAGCAGTGAAAGTTATTGGATATTGTATAGTTAATGTGTGCGTGCGTTCTGCAACCATACGAAGGCTCCAGTCGTGGACAACTATTTGAGCGAAGACAAAATAGCCTCGACAACAGTTTTTCCTGTTTCCTGACGTATGTTTACGAATTTTCGATTTAAAACCAGACAAGGTCTTCTTTCTAATTTTGGCCCTTTCAATAACCCTCAAGCAGCAGAACCTAGACTTTTATTTCGCTACACTATGTATATTCAAATATCATCAGTTATGTTTTTAAGTCCTATGTAATCAGGAGCCTGTTGCCATTAACTAAGAATTTCCTAATGGCACAACTCCCCAGTCTGTAGTAGTCGTCTTTGAGAATTCACCAACCACGGTTTCTTCATGTTTTATTTTGTAATAAAGTGTGTTGCTTTGTGGGAAAGTGTAAAGGATATATAAACTACGATAAAACCCACTAACTCAGTTTTGTTGAGGATATAATTTTGTCAAAGGTCTACTTAGAGAAAATTAAAAATGAAAAGTGCCTCATAATCAGGACTCGGGACGACGAATCAGATCTTAGCGCATCTGTCTGTTAACTTATATGCCTCAAAAATATGAACGTGTCCATTTTCTCTTGTCCAGTGAAAATGCATCTTACGAGGAAAACATGGCAGCCCTGATCGAAGACGCGAAGGCGATGGCCATCGGCCTGTTCATCAGTATCGGCATATCACTCATCTTCTCCATGCTAGCAGTCGGTCTCGTCAGTTGGAGTGCACTAAGACAGGTATCTATTTGAGTTTCGTTGATTCTGAGTGATTTTGTTGGTATGATGTGGAAGGGCTTAAAGATGTTAAAAAAGTTTAGGAATTTTTCACGAAAAAAAAAGAACGAAATGAATTCAAAGTTATTAATGACAAAAATTCTTTTCATTATTTTATTTCTTCGTGAAGAACAGAGTGTATAGATAGACCTTGTAAACAATGCACCTATGATTATAATATTGATAACAGACGGACAGGAGACTATTTACAGCTTCTTATATTTTATTTTTATTTATATTAAATGGGCCTACTCTTGCCCTTAATCTTGTCCTGAGGACAGACGATGGAATGAGCTAACCCAAAAGAAACCTATTCACTCGCAACTTTAGAAACATTAAGCTTCATTGTCACGCGAAAATCCAATGACATATTGACCCATTTATATGATGGCGGTACACTTTACAGCGTCAGTGGAAAAACACTGAAACTATCAAAAACGACTTCAATATATAATAAAATTATATCCATACAATTTTAGCTGTGAAGCCTCAAAACAAAACAGTCTTCAATGCAGAAACACGTCTCTGTCTGTTTCGGTACAAGAATGTATAATTAAAGGAAACTTATCACAGAAAATGTCTAAAATGACCTGAGGCGAATTTAAACATTAAAAAGATCGTTTCCTGTTAGATAATGAGAGCCTCGAGCTTTTTTTTTTCAATCTGCAACAAAACTTATGAATAACTAACCTACTAAAATTCAGTAAATACGCACTCATGTAAAACTCATTCAGGTTCATTACATTGTGTTAAACATTTCGCACATTACCATCAGTATGTACCGTCGCACACATGATGTATTCCGCCGAGCGTTAACTCAATCAGAAGTCATCAAGAGTGGACTCCGAGCGTTTTGCCGATCGTTTTGCTTATGTATGTAGTATCAGTCCAGTATTCAATCAATGGATAACATTTGTTTTAAATTAGTTTGTTTGTGCATGTAGCTGTTAGTTAGTAACGTCACAAAGTGGGAAAAGGTTGTAGAACTTAAGCCTACAGAGAAATTGTCAGAAAGAGCATCGGAGGCACGTTCAATTCTCCAAAAAGATACACTTAGAGAGACACTATAGTGTCCGTTTTAACACAAAAAAGCCTGGACCTTGGTGGAACACCAAATCTGTACCAAAGTGTCTCATTCGCACACTGCGTGAGCGTGTGAGCGAAAAAACATGAGGACGCATAACATACATTGAGAGCCCATTCTTTATAATAGACATTAATTTTCGTAAGATGAATGTCCTTTATTAGATAGATATCACATTGGTAACAGTGAGAGCCAATTTAGATGGAATTCACAAACTAATCACTACTGAACACAGCTTGTAAGTTGTGGTCATCACTTCCTCGGCAGAAAAAGGCGACTGGCTGATGCCCTGGCTACTGGCTGATAGCTATTTCTTTCTAATTAGCGGTAATCTGCAATGTGTGATAGCCTTGAACTTGACACATGTTACTAGATTAATTAAGTTTTTTTTTAATTTTTTCTTTATTTATTTTTATACAAATCTTCTACATTTTTAAATATTTCTTAAACTAAAAACAATATAAAAACATTTAAAAATTTTAAAAAAATTGTAGCCCACCGGTATCGGGAACAGGGTCCAAGCTACCGGCGGTCAGGGCTCCAGAGAGAGGAACAAAAATTAAGTTTATCATATCATTATTTTGCGCTTCTTAGTTACATATTAAAACTTAAAATAAGGGAATATAAATATAATTATATCCCTTTCTAATATTTACCTACTCTTTTTTGTATGGGTATTCTTTTCTTATTTATATCATATTCAACAAAGCACATTCTCAATATCGGACTTTACGATACTGTGCTTTTTCCCAATGTTTGGTCGGTCATTTTATCACTTAAATACTTAAATATTTTGACTAAGATTTGTAAACAATGTGTCAACAATCCCACATTACTTTGCACTGTATTTTGTTCTTTCTTTTCTTTTAGCAACTTTCTAGTTAACCTAGCTTTGTCAATGCCGTGAAACTCTGTTATTGGCTTAAGAGATAATTGTCATCATCTCGCTGTCAATGTTCAGTGTATGCAGACTTTAAGATGCTAGTTACTTTGTCGCAACTGCACTGTGCTGTTCATTGATGGTGGTTTGAAATTTCACATAAAATGTCATAGTAATAATAAGCTGTTGAGTTTCCAATAAATAAATAAATAAAATAGAGATGACCTTGGTTGTAACGCGGTTTCTTACTTACTCAACATTGAGAATTAGATACAATATTCTGGGTGGCGGGTGTAACAGAATGGTTTTTAAAAGTTACTGTCAGTTGTGCCATCCAGTTGGTCGGTGGGGAAGCAGTCGTTCCTTGGTACATGAAATAATAAGTTCAGATCCCGTGCTAATTGTTTTGATCGGAAGGTTTCCTGCGAATCTGAGACCAGGTTCTGTGGCTATAATAGGCATCTGCTTGCCTAGAATGGTAACAAACTTGCTTTGTCGTATCGTGCGCAGAATATGCAGTTCTAATGTGAAACATGCCATGAGTATTACGACATTTACGACATACGGTGACCCATATATTTATATGATATAATAAATAACGGGAACAAATTTTACAAAGCACAAACGAAATGAATTGCTTTAAATTGACGACCTTACAGATTGACTCGCAGAGCTTCACATTGTTAATGAAAATGTAATAACGCTTACTTACTGATAAATGTGACCTTGGCGACTCGATATTGGGGCTCAGCGTATTATGATCAAAACATGTCAGCTGTTTAACTGCCGTTAAACGTTTATCCCGATGCAGTTGTACTCCGTAGATACCTGCACGTCACATACAGAAATTCTGATTTTCCTTGCTTACTTGGTTTTCCCTGGTAGTTTAGTTAATGATATCACATGATGTGTTATGTCGGGTGTAGTCAAATAAGAACATTATATATACACAATTACACATTATATATATATTATTAAACATTTTATTAAATATAGACTTTGAGGTGCTTTCTTACACAAGGAAGCGTTGGATCTACTTTCGAATACATTTTATTTTTAATTAACTATAGAACCAGTATTTAGCCTGTCTTTATAACTAGTGTGAGTCAGGAACTGCTGACTGACATAATGAAAATAAATATACGTTGTTCTACAGATAACTCGGATACGCATGAAGTTCTTGAAGGCAGTGCTGCGACAAGACATGTCCTGGTTCGACACCGACTCGGAGTTCAACTTGGCTTCCAAGATGTCTGAGTAAGTTTCTTTACATTTCTACTTTCCACAAAATCACTAAAATTTACTTAATTTGATACATAAATATTTTCACGCCTATTTCCCGGATAGGTTATTCAGTATAACGGTATGAAGATCAGGGTGTAAAGGTCTTCATCCTCCGTAGAAAAGGGAGAATCTTCTGACCAGACGGATGTTTTGTATGGTGGGCTACTGCCCGACACATATTGCCGGATTTTTCTATAAGGTCACAGATAACTTTTCGAGTCAGAATTTTGTTGTTAGTTCTTAATTTTTGTCATAGATGGCACTGTAGTACTTTTTGTAGTGACGCTACAGCAGAGATGAATGAATCCTGAATGAGTGAATGAATCCTTAAACAGAGTTTGAACCCTAGTCGGCCGGGCCAAAGACAATCTCTTCAGATGGGGGTTCGTGGACGGCTCAGACCTCAAGTGCGTATGCGGCGTCTCCCCACAGACAGTGGCCCACCTTCCATCTTGCAAAGCATGCCCTAGCGCACTTGATGATCTGCTTACTTCATCAGTGAGCGGGGTTCGCGTGGCTGAGTTTTGTTGTTAAACATAAAATTTGAACTTTTGTTATCGACACGCTAAGAAGAAGCAGAGATGTAGCTATAACTATGTCCTCATTTCGGTTATGTTTATGTCTTATATGCAATAGTATCGAGCTTATTGCCATCAAAAGGGTGTAAATCTTGACTCCGCGCAATGAGACAGTCACCTTATTTTGTATTGAATCCAAGACGTATCGCGCCACTTTATTAATGGTTAATCATCATTTGTAAACGACCGCCGCGCCCCAATATTGCACGGATGGCCTTCAGAATTAATAGAACACATTAAATTTTCTAAGGGACTGAGACACTAGGTAGGTATCTATACGGAGAAAACTTGGTTATGTTTCATTTCATCCAGACATGACAAGACCCTTGACAAAAGGCAAACATTTCTTATTTTTAAAAGCTTAGTTATTCTTATATTTTCCACCAGCTTAAATAAATAAAACAGGAATCAAATTAACGTCAAAATAAATATCAAATTGTAATAAGGCGTCGTCGATGTAGCCACGCTACGTGGAGCTCCTATTTCTGTCTGCAGAAAGTAACCTAACCTAACCTCGGGGTGCCCCAAGCTCCGAGCTCGATTCTCTCGCTCTTGCATCAGCAGAACACGTTTTCGGAAACAGTATATTTTTCACAAACTAAGTATTTTTTTTTGAAGTTCGGTATTTTTTTTGGACATTTAGTTATTATTTTTCGTAGAATTGAAATTTGAATTAGCTCATGTTTATTTGTTAAATACAATTTTTTTTTCCGGTTAATTTTGTATTAATTTTTCGGTAATTCATTTCAACCAAATTGATTGAGGAGCTCGTGGCTAAATAATAACAGCCGCTCGGATCAATCTTTAGGTTAAGCCGTGCTTGCCTAGGTTGGTCTGTGGATGGGTACCACATGTGGACCACCCATTACAAGTTCCGAGTTTCCTCCGTGCCTCGGAAAGCACGTTAAGCCGTTGGGCCCGGCTGTAATTTGTAGATCTTTGACAGTCTTTACAAATAGTCAGTGGCCCAAAACGTCTTACCAAGGGGTATCGTATTACCTTGTACTAACTGGGTTGTGGAGGTCAGATAGGCAGTCGCTCCATGTAAAATACTGGTATTCAGCTGCATCCGGTTAGACTGGAAGCCAACCCCAAAATAGTTGAGAAAAGGCTAGGCAAATGATGATTTCAATTTAGTATTACAGTCAACCACAGATCGTTAGAAGTTTAGGTTTTTTTTTCAGAAGTTTTATAATTTCCCAAAATTTACTTTATTTTGCTAAGTAAATATCATTCATAATTAAAAACATAAATCTTCCTTCTATGTAAATCATTTTCATATTCCTATGAGACAATGTTAACAATTTTATACAAACGTTAATATTTTACGGGTACTGTATTATATGAACCTAATTAGGTACTGAGCAAAGTAAAGTTTAAGGCCGGTCTTGGAATCGTCTTCTTTCCTAAAAATCTGTTCAAAGTTTTGGTTTGAAATTCAAATAAACAGTTTAAAATACTTTAATGGATAAATGGGTTTTACGTTTTTCTTGTGGTATTACATATATTTTAAGGTTTTTTTAATTCTAGGAACCTGATGGCTTTGAAGGATGGTATGGGCGACAAGTTGGCCGTGGTTTCCAACCTGGTGGGGACTGCCATCATCTGCCTGGCAACTGCCTTCCCTCTGGGCTGGGAACTGACCCTGGCATGTTGTACTGTCATGCCGTTGTCTATAGCTGTCTCTGTTGTTTTAACTAATGTGAGTAAACTAAGTAGATGCTGATTTTATTGTGACAGTATTGTTTATTATAATTAATCGTTTGGCATTATCTTAATCTTAGAATTTATTATTAGATTCTGTTTTATGAGGTTATCCTTGAACACAGAACCTCCTGAAAAGCTTACAAAACCGCAGAATTATAAAAAGGACACACTCAAAAGACACGTTTGGTGTCTTTGCATGTGCATTTGATCTGCTTTACTTCTTGTATAGTTATCAGTGAAGATTGAAATTATTGTCAAATCCTTCCGATATTTATTGACCGAGTGATTTAGTATTTTATTGTTCTATGTTAAGTTTTTTTGACAATAATAAAGACCATGCCACCAACCAGCGTGTATTAATTATTTTCTAAATTTGTTTCTAGTATCAAACCAAGTCATCAATATTAGAAATGGAATCATACAGTCAAGCGGGCAAGCAAGCAGAAGAAGTATTGAAATCAGTAAGAACGATTGTGGCTTTCAACGGAGAAAACAAAGAAGTAGACAAGTATGACAGTTTATAATATTAATCATCAGGTTTCGAGCTATGTGCACACAGTCGTATTATCTACGGCTAATGCATAATCCCTCAGTTTGCATTCCTTCAAAAATCTTACGATGACACGACAGTGATGACGCCGCCTGTATACATTGCGATTTGTGATTAAGACAAAATAACGACATAACTTTAATCTCCGCGAAACGGCCGTGTTTTTTTAGGGTTCTGTAGCCGAATGGCAACAAACGGAACCCTTCTAGATTCGTCTTTTCTGTCTGTTTGTCCGTCTGTATGTCACAGCTACTTAATTCTGAAACTATAGGACTACACTGTTGAAACTTAGTAGGTAGATGTATTCTGTGAACCGCTTTACGATTTGTATCCAAAAATTAAAAACATAAAAGATTAAGTGGGCCTTACATGGAACTGAAACGACATTGAGATTCCTTAACCATTTTTTCACAAAGTCAATCGTTTAAAAAAAAAAAGATAGACTCTTTCAAAGTGGTAATATTTGTCCCCCCCACACCTCTCAATTCTAAAGAGGAGGAAAATTATGAAAAAATTTAGGATTGTAGAACGTAAAACAAAACTTTCTACGAAAATTATTTTAAATAAATTTTGATGTTTAGTGGGATATAGGACTTTTTCATCAAAGTGCAGCAGTAACTTTGTTTTTCATTAACATACTATGGAGAACAAATTTAGTTTAGCTGTTGAATGTAATACAAAACAACATATGAATGAGCCTTTAAAATATTTTTATTATATTGTTTGGTGCTACGGAACCCTGTGTGCGTGTAATTACGACTTGCACTTGCGTATTTTTACCTGACCTTGTTGTTGATCTTTTGGCCACTTCGGAAAAGTTTTCTGAAATATCATTTCGTGCTATCCTATTCACACTAACTTTTAGATAGTGCATAGTAATCTGAACGTCTGAGTCTTTAAAAAGTATTTCTAACTGAAGTTCTTTCCGAGTTTCTTCGTTATTTTCTGCAGTAAGTACGTCTGATGTTCCGAGCTCATGTGAGACAGCCAAATGTCTTTTGTCCTGTAAGCCACAACTCAACGTACCTATTTATCGAAATTACTAATGCCGACAAATGCAATACCATCAACGTCTAATTTCTTTTTCTCCAGGTACACAAAACTGCTCCAGCCTGCCGAAAAGCAAGGCCGAAAACGAGGCCTTTACACCGGTCTAGGCAACGGCTTGAACTGGGTCCTCACCTACTCGCTCAATGCTATCGGCTTTACCTACGGCACCAGGCTGGTCTTCCAGGACTGGGATAACCCAGATGGCGAGAGGAAATATTTAGTGGGAGTTGTATACAGTGTTAGTATTTTTGCAAGATATTTAGAAACTTAGTACAGGCTACACTATTTCAATGTTTGTACTATCGTAAGCAAGCCCTAGGGAAAATATATGATGGTCATTTGAGGCCTGAAGATCTTCCTACAGTTGGCTGCAAGTAAGGTGCAAAGCGTTAGATCTAGTATCAAAATTAAAGTTAGTTATAATCATACCTTTGAAAAAATGCAAGTCAAACGCTTGTCATCAAGATGACACATATCTCCGGAATTTCCATCCTGAAAGTAATATTTATTCTTGTATTTTTTCTTTTCAGATCTTATTCAACGTGTACATGGCTACTCAATCGATGACTTTCTGTGTGCCTCATGCAGAGATGTTTGCAGCTGCTCGAGGTGCAGCCTCATCCATATTCCAGATGATTGACCGAGTGCCTTTAATCGACAGTCTTCAACAAACAGGCTTATCTCCTCGAAGAGTCATCGGAGAAATTACTTTAGAGGATGTTAACTTTAGTTATCCATCAAGACCTGAAGTGAAGGTAAGATACGCATTATCTCCGTTTTGCTTGTGTAATACATTATTTTCAGCAATTAGCTTCATCGCCAGGCCTTAAAATACCTGGCATAGCACCTGGGGGCACGATAGCACTCCCGCCAACATGACCCTACCTGTTCTCGAACCGTTTTATAGCATTTTCATGCCCTCATAGCTTCGGTCTGGATATTAGAAAAGAGCCCAAATTCTTAAGTTATGATGGTGTCAGTACACTTGTATGAAACACACGTTTCATACGACTAGCTTTTATACTTTACATTTTATGAATACCTAAAATACGTCGATTTTGCCTCTCTCTCAGCTCACACGCGTATCTAGGATAATTCAAGAAGCCATGCCGTACTTTTTGACCGAGAGATAGGATTTGTAGAGTTAGTTTTAAAAGAGGGATGGGCTTGTCTCTTCATAAGACCTGTTAATTTTTAGACGGAGAAAGTGGTTTGAGCTCGCGAGTCGGTAACCTATTTTACATGAAATGTTGTTGGTGGGATTAAGTTATTCTTTAGTCACAATGATATTTACGTCCGCGGACCATGTCTATGCATTCCGATGTTCCCCATCAATCTTTACATAGCCAAACAACAAGGTGTCGCTAAACTATGAGCATATTATATTCATAAAGGCAATAACAACATTCCACAGGTCCTCAACGGATTTTCCATTACAATCAAAGCAGGTGAATGTGTAGCTTTAGTTGGGTCTTCTGGCTGCGGCAAAACAACAATATTACAACTACTTCAAAGACTTTATGATCCTCATTCCGGATCAGTGAAGCTTGATGGAAAAGATGTCAAAAATTTGAATTTGGGATGGCTCCGATCATGTCTAGGTTCGTATGCTTAAAAGTACAACAATCAGAATTCCTTTTGTAAGTATCGTTAAACTAAAAAATACTTATTTTTCATAAATATTCCAGGCGTAGTAGGCCAAGAACCTGTACTGTTCCGAGGCACCGTTTTTGATAATATCGCCATTGGTTTCCCTGAAGCCACAAGGGAGGAAGTACAGACTGTAGCTGAAATGGCATATGCTCACGACTTTATCACAAACCTACCTAATGTAAGTAACAGTTACGTACCAGAAAAAAATTAACCGACTTCTAACACAATACAAAAAATTAGAAAAATAACTTTACTTTCTAAAACTGTTTCTGCGATTGTAGACTTCCGCAATTAAGGAAATTTTCTTTTTTTTGAAAGTCGATTAATTTTTAGGCAAAAATGTTTTTATTTTACCCTTTTTATTTGAGATATTCTACACAAATTCTTGTCTTATGTAAATCATACATTGTAACTAGAAGTTATTATGAGATCATCATGTCATCAACACAGCCCAAGAAGAAATAAAAACTCTTCTGCGAAAAAAGACCCGACTTCCAAAACAACACTAAAAAATACCTAAATACCTTTACTCTCGGAAGTCGGTGACTTTGTTTGTTTCATTGACTTTTTTGTCACCGACTCACAGAGTGGGAATCTCGCAATCTCCCCTAGAATGCGAGATTCCCACTTTACTTCCGAAAGTAAAGTTATTTTAGACAATTTTAGTGTTTTTTTGGATGTCGGTTTTTTTCGCAGAAAGTTTTTTATTTCACCCTTTTTAGTTGTAGTATACCACACAAATTCTTGTCAGGAATTAATTTTTACATTGTAACTAAAAGTTATTAAGAGATCATCGCTGCTGCCGCTATTTTATGGCTCGTACATAATTGTAACGCACCACGCGACGTCGCGTGAACGGCCATAGCATAACAAGCCGCTTCACACGACGTTGCGTGATGTGGCAATTAATGTTACAAAAAAAACAAAATTTATGAACTGATTTTAATGAAATTTCTATAGGACCAATCGGGAAGTATGTCCTTTCATATGAAAGAAGAATTTTTCAAATCGGCTTAGAAATGACGGTGTTTTGAGGTAAACAACATAAAAAAAACAACCGAATTAAGAACCTCCACCTTTTTGATGTAAGTCGTTTAAAAAGGGAGGAATATTATATACAGCAGTGGAGGAAACTAGCCTGGCAGTGATAATAATGATGATGACTGTAAGTGTTTAAGTTGGAAGTATGAAGTAACGCATTAGTTTGATCTCAGGGCTACGACACAGTGATAGGCGAACGGGGCGCGTCGCTGTCAGGCGGGCAGAAGCAACGCGTTGCCATCGCCCGCTCGCTGCTCCGCGAGCCGGCCGTGCTGCTTCTTGACGAGGCCACCTCCGCACTCGACCCTCACTCCGAGCGGCAGGTCCAGGCCGCCCTCGATCGTGCCAGTGTTGGCAGAACCACCATCATGGTGTCCCATCGGTTAGTTTAAATTTTTAACTGCCATAAATGATGCGATGCAATCAAATGGTCTACAGATCAATTTGTCTATAGGTTCATATTTCAGGCAAATGGCAATTTGTTGTTAGTTGGGTTTATCCCCGAGTATTTTAGACAGTATAATCGTGTGCAATATTTACTGTAAATAACTGATAAATGCTTGTTCTAGGTTGTCAACTATCACCAACGCTAACCGTATCATCTGTATGGACCAGGGAGCTATCGTGGAAGAGGGGACGCACGAAGAGCTGATGAAAACGCAAGGTGATTTCAGTTTGTCTTTCGTAACTTAGTTTGACAGTTGATATGCGTGCTTTTCTAGCAGTGTGCACACCTTTACCTACTCTGGAGTTCTTAGTTAAGGGCTATTATTTTAGTCATGTTTGCCCTAAAACGGTTATTTGTTTTACGAGTATAGTTGTGTACCTACTCAAGTACATAATCCACTTTATATTCATGAAAATAGTAAACCAAAATTCTGTTCAATCATTCGTGGACCACGACCCTAAAAACCTTCCTTTCTTGATCATTCTAGGGTTCTACTACAAGCTAGTGACGACAGGTCATGAGGTGAAAGAACCCGAAGAAATTGAGACACTAACTGAAGAAGGTGACGGTGAGGAGAACGGAGAACCAGTCCTAGCTCCTCGGGCTGATGTCAAGAGGAAGTCAAACAGACGTGTGCACAGACGTCACTCGATTAGAAGAGGTTTGAACATCTTGATAATAAAGCCAGCCACCCTAAAACAAACAAGAAAGCCATATACCGTAGCGCAATCTTGAAACAAGACAGAATAACTGACTAATTTAGTTTGTATACGTGTAACATTTTTAGATTTTGCGTAGTAATACAGTTGTCATCCGAATTTTATCACGAGTCTCGATCTTATCATTAAATTCTTAATTTAGTTTATGAATGGGTTCGGGTAACCAAACACAACCGAATGCTTTTTGTTGACAGATTCTCATGATTGGATGACTCCTCGCGGCTCCATTTGCTCTGTCATGTCTACTGGTCTACAAAACTTCGTGTATAATGATTATGAGTCAGATGAAGAAAAGGATGAGGAGGAAGTAAGTAGAACTGTTCACCACCTGTATGGGAATTTCTAGTGTTTTGTGTGAATCTTCTCTCTTGGTCTAACCAATGTCAAATCTGGGAGAGGTAGGGGTTACATATAGGTTCACAATGAGTAGTGATAGTTCGCATACATCATCTGCGTGGCATATTTCCAACTATATTGGGGTTAGCTTCTGGTCTAAACGGATGCAGCGGAATACCAGTATTTGACATGGAGCGACTCCTGTCTGACATCAACAATGCAGTTACTGGGTTAATTTTACGATACTCCGTGATAAGACCAGTCATCAGACTTTCGGGCATCTCAGTACTCGTATAGATTGTAAAAGATCTACAAACGACAGCCGGGATACGAAATACGGTGGGAACTCGGTATGTGATGGATGGTCACCCATCCACGGACCGACCTCAGCAATCACTGCTTAATTTTGAAGATTGATCCAAGCGGTTGCTACCGTTAAGCCAAGCTCGCAGGTACACATTCAATTACTCTTTTTTTTTTTTTCTCAGGAAATTAAACCAGTGAGCGACTGGCAGATCTTGAAGCTTAACGGACCAGAATGGCCACTCATTACAGTAGGATCTATTGCAGCCTTCACCCAAGGTGCTTGTTTCCCTGTCTTTGCCTTACTTCTTGGATATTCCAGTGGTGTAAGTACAATTTCTAGAGTTTTCCATGTGTAACTACCAAAATAATATGAAGCCAGATTCAAGTATTCAAAAATTTCTTTTATTTTTTTCAGATATTCGTTCTCGACGATAGAAAGGAGATCATTTACTTGGCGGATCTGTACTCGGGCATGTTCATAGTGGTGGCTGCTGTTGCCGGTGTGTCGATGTGTCTGCAGAGCATAACCTTCACCACGGCTGGTTTGAGGATGACCACTCGATTACGGCAACAGTACTTCTCCTCTATACTCAAACAGGTGACGAGTTTTTTTCAAGTATTTCCGTAAATGACCACTATGGCATTGACCAGGCGTAACCATAATCACTATCACATATAAGTGTAAGACTAGCAGTCCACAGCTGGGCAAAGGACATTCTAAAGAGGAAATAACAAAGCTTCGAAAAAAAAACTTCCAAGGATCTGAGGTTAAATGTAATAGTAAGCTTGGTTAGAATGAATTACCGAAGAAGAATTTACAGAAAATTAACCGGCAAAAAATGTTGTATTCAACAAACAAACATGAGCTTATTCAAATTACAATTCTACGAAGACTAATAAACTAAATTTCCAAAAAAAATACCAAACATCCGAAAAAAATACCAAATTTGCAAAAAAATTACTAAGTTTCCGAAAACAGGTTCTGCTAAATAAATCGTTTTCTTAAGCTGTACAACTTAGGTTGCAAGGACTTTGGGCACCCTGACGTTAATTAAGCGTTCAAACAATAGAACAGCATCCCACGATGCGTTTATCCAGAAGTACCTGACATCATCTGACTGGTCTTATCCCAACTATGTTGGCTTCGACTTCCAGTTTAACGCGATGTAATTGAATACCAGGAGCGACTGCCTATCTGACCTCCACAAGCTAGTTAGTACTGGGTAACATGATACCCGTGGTAAGCGTGTTTTTGTGTGATTTCGGGCCACTGACTTTCTGTAACGACTATCAAAGTTCCACAAATGACAGCCGGTACCAATGGCTGACCGTGCTTTTAGAGGCACGAAGGAAACTTGGAGGTTACCCATCCACGGACCAACCTAGGTTAGCATGGCTTAATCTAAAGATCGACCTGAGCGGTTGTTATTACTTAGCCACGAGCTCCTCCACAATAGTACTGAACTACCTTGTTAAAATTATATTAAAGTTGAGTTTGTAAATAAATTAACGATTCAACATTGATGGGTTTCAGGAAATAGGATTCTTCGATAAGGAATGCAACACGGTTGGTGCAATGTGCGCAAGGCTTAGCGGAGACACGGCAGAAGTGCAGGGCGCTACCGGACTCAGGATAGGTATCATACTGCAAGGAATAAGCTCGGTGCTAGTGGGCTTCGTGATGGCGATCTGCTATAACTGGAAACTCACTCTAGTGGGGACTGTGTTCTTACCTATGGTCAGTATATTTCTCTAAAACTTGGAAATTCCTAACTGTTGTGTTTAGTTGCTACAGTATGTTTTGGTGCCGTTATATTGGCACATTCTGGTGTTTAGTAAAAGTTCAGCTTTGCAGAACGTCGCATTTGTTCGGGCATATGTGACAGTAACTTTCTAATGCTAGATCTGCCATATTTACTGCTTGTCATTGAACTCGAATCTTAATGGTTATAATTTTTGACATACAAAATTAAATAACAATAATTATGATTCGAGTTTTTTCTGCTAGTCTATCAAGTATGTGTGTACTTCTACATTCCTAGATGGTAGGAAGCATCTGGTTGGAAGGGATGATCTCGCAGCAGTCCCAGATCGATGAACGTTCGGCCATGGAGCAAGCCACAGCTATCGCCACAGAAGCAGTCGTCAGCATCAAGACAGTTCAGAGCTTGGGTAAGGCATATGTGTTGGTGCAACAAGTGATGGCATTTTGGTAGAAATGATTGACTACTTCTACAGTGGCACAACCTTGAAAGTAAATTTAGATGATGTAATGCCGTTTGGTGGAAATCACCCTTTAGGTGAAGGGTAAAGAGTGATTTCCACCAAGCAGCTACCATCACATCGGATCGGAACGGATTTTACAATCTTTAAACGATATTAAATCGAGTACACAGTTTTTAAAGTCTATATCACCAAACCTCGTACAGCAGCTTGACCGCAGGCGTCATCCGCGACACATTATCGTAGCCAAATGTATGCTGCGACGCGCGATCGGGTCCGTTTGTCTGTAGTCGTATCCGATCGAAATTAGAACATGTCAACACAGTAGGAATGAAACTATTTGAGTAGGCGCAGAAACGGATATGTTCGCAAGCGGCGGTACGGAGTCGATCGTATGCGTCGACATCCTGACGGTCGCGAACGGTTGTCACCGCATCCGGTCTTATCCTTTTCGATCCGATTCGATTAGAGCCGTTTGGTGAAGACATCCTTAATTTAGTTATTGCAGTCAAGCCGGAATTCACGTTATGGTGCCGAGAACAGTAAGAAATGCACACGTGTATCAAATGACGTTTTTCAATACACTTTCGAAAAAATAAAATAATACAACGAAAAGTAGTTTTGTCGTAGAATAACGTATAAATAAACATTATTATTTATAAAATAATTTGCTTTTATCAACAAATTAACATTTATTTGCGTTACTCAAAAATAATAGATTTATTTAATATTAGGCTGTTTTGTGGCTTCATACCTTTGCTTCTCCGTCAACTTGCGATGGCAAATCACGGGGAAAAAAGCAAATTAAATAATAGTTTCATAATGATTAATAACGAAAATTATTTTCGTGATTCACGTGAGCATGCGTCACTGCAGTTCTCGATTCAATTACACCCTCGCCGACGGCTCGGGTGTGAATCCCGATGCTAAATTTTCCTAACTTGTATCAAAATGTATCACTATCATTTATGAAAATAAATACAGTAGTTACGCATGAAATGAGACGTTTTTTTTTTTCTCTCACAGTGCTGGTGTAATTTGTACAACGTCTATAGATAGCTAGCTCAAATTCTCTCTAATTTTAACACCCTACCCTGGAGAGGAGAGAATTGTTTCGACCTTCCATACAGGAGTTACTTGGATCGACCTACAGATGAAGTCAGTATTAAAGAGAAAGTAGACTGCAAGAGCGAGCGAAACGAGCTCGAAATTTTTATGACATCTTGCCTTGGAAGGGTTAGACTTGTTTCGATCCTTCATACAGAAGTTTCTTGGTCGGTTTTTAGACAAATTCAAGAGAAAACAGTCTAAAGAGCGAGCGGAGCGAGCTCGAAAATTTTCACACTACCTACCTACCTTGGACTAGTTAGAATTGTTTCGACCTACCAGAATTACCTGGGCGACTTAAAGACAAAGTTAAGATTGAAGAGAAAGTAGGCTGCAAGTGCGAGCGAACGAGCTCGAAAAATGATTACATCTTGCCTCGAATAAATTCAGATATTATTTGAGATCAAAATATCCACATGCTCCATTTTTTGTAACATTGTGTATGTATGTTATAATTGCCTGTTAAGGCCTCGACCAAGGGGCTCCTAATTTATCTCAGCCTCTGTCTATATTGTCGATCATGGAAAAATCCAAGGTAGCTGTCCCTAAACGCATCTTAAGGTAACATCATTCATGGTAACCATATCTTTTATGCAGGCGTTGAACCAATATTCCTGAAAAAATTCGAAGAAGCCCTAATTGAAGCCTGTGCCGCTGTCACCAAGAAGACCCGCTGGAGGGGTCTGGTCCTCGGCTTGGGAATCTATGTGCCGTTCATGGCGTTTTGCTGTGCCATGGTGTACGGTGCCGTCTTGGTGGCGTACGGAGAGATCGAATATAAAATTGTGCTGCTGTAAGTACTGTCGAATATCAACATGAGGGCTGAATTCTTCTTTAAATACGACTTTCACGGAGGTCTAGAAGCTGTCTGAACTTTTCTTAGTCTAATTTTGACCTTATTGTTTATTACCATTTTCTTTACAATCTGCCAGAGTTAATTCATAAATTACCACAAAGGTTAAGGTCTTTGCAGCAGTACCAACATTTATAATATTAATACCGGTTTTCACTCACAATGAATGCTAATATTTTTTGAAATTCAAAACAACTCTTAGCACTGAGCTAACGTTGAAAATTGACCAGCGGCCGCTGGGTTAAGTGCCACCTAGTCTTAGTGAAAACGGCTGTTAAATACCTTCCCTCTAAAGATTCAATTTGTTTCAAAAGTAAAATCAGTCGTCTACCTAAGAATTGACAATGGTGGCAATTATTTTACGACAACGGTGACGAAACTAAAATCAAATGTTTGTTAAAGACGTACTTAACGTGGGTATTGATTTTGTTGAGCCATTATGGCGTAATAATCGCTTGGCTTCTCTCGCCTACGATGTTACCGCTTCTCGACGGGCAAGAAACTTTCTTCGTGAAAGGAGACCGGAATGACACGAAGAGAGTTTCTAGCCTATTAAATCATTAGTAATTAAGCCATATTCTTTTTGCAGGGTTAACGAAGCCATCATGTATGGAGCCTACATGTTGGGTCAGTCGTTGGTATACGTGCCTAGCTTTAACTCAGCCAAGACCTGTGGAGCAAGGATCCTGTCCATCATCCGAAGAACGCCCAGAGTCAGGACAGAAGACGGAATAAGGGACAAAAAGGATTGGGTAAATTAAACATACACTTCAACTCGATTTGGCTACCTCTGTAGTCTAATGGACGTCAGATTATTCTGACGTCCATTAGACTACAGAGGGATTCTGGGTTTGTACCCCGGGGAGGACAAATTCTCTTGATACCAACCGGCAACCTATAGTCTTTTCAACAGGCGCCTCAACTATCGTTCAGGATTTTTTCTATTTGACTCCATACTGCTAGCAACATATAAAAGAACCGAAATGACATCGTCTCGGATCGTGATCAGCTAGTAAAAATTAGTTCAGGTGATGCCGATCCGGTGCTTATAAGTATGCTATGAGCATACCGCGGGTTAGAACATATCTAACTGTGAGTGCATTCCCCTCTTTGGAATATAATATTCTAACTTCTTGTTGCTTTTCTAGACTGCTACTGGTAACTTCAGCATCCGAGACGTAGAGTTCAGTTACCCCACCCGTCCGCACCAGAGGATTCTGAAGGGCATTGACCTGAAGGTGGACGCTGGCAAGACAGTGGCCTTAGTTGGCTCCTCAGGTTGCGGCAAGTCTACCATCTTGCAGCTGATTCAGAGGTTTTATGATCCTGATTCCGGTAACATTGTGAGTAATAGTTTAAAATACTTGTTTTAATATAACTATACCTGGTCTACGCACTAATCACGACAGTTTTGGCGATTTAAAAAACGGTATAATTTACAAACTTGATATTCTTCGCAATTTTTCATTTATCGAAAGTAGAAAATAATTTTCACGTGTCGAACACACGTCTTGTACTACTCTGCATTATTCGAACTAAGCATACACATATTAGATTCTGCCGCCTAGCATGCCGAATTATACTTGAATATTTGATAATTATACTTGAATATTTAATAATAATACTTGAATATTTGATTGCCTGATTGAAATAACAACAACTAACCGAATCACTTTACTTTCCTTTGTTTTGGCTATGAGGTTGAAAGTCAATGTACATATATTTTTGCACATGACTGTACATAAAACGTTATTGCATAACATCTACTATGTACTATTCTACAAAAAAAATATTGTGGTTTTAATCGTCACGTAATGATAGTAATAGAACGATTAGGTAAAGTGAAAGATAAGCGTAATATTTAATCACTAATCAAATTCTGTTTATAACCGAAATTATATGATAAGGTGATGTATGTAGGTAAGATGTCTGAACCCGAGTCAACACGTCTGAGTCTGGGTTCAGACATGTTACATCACCATATCATATCATGTAATTTACCTAACGTGAATTTGGTTTATGTTAGGCATTTGATACATCGAACTCCCACCCACATGATGATGAGGAGCACCTCTGCCTACGGGTATTGCATGCGTAGTGTTATGTGAATCTGCTGCAGCGTCTATAACACTCATTCTGTAATGGTTGTTTACAGGAGCTAGACAGTCGCGACATCAGGTCATCTCTAACCCTGCCACGTCTTCGTCGCCAACTTGGCGTGGTGCAACAAGAACCCATCCTGTTCGATCGTACGCTGGCCGAGAACATCGCCTACGGAGACAACAACAGGAA
The DNA here is from genome assembly GCA_910589295.1 of Noctua janthe. Classification (NCBI taxonomy): domain Eukaryota; kingdom Metazoa; phylum Arthropoda; class Insecta; order Lepidoptera; family Noctuidae; genus Noctua; species Noctua janthe. Next base: position 15,789,910 of record OU342552.1, read on the forward strand.
GGTTACCATGCACGAAGTGGTTGCTGCTGCAAAGGCTGCTAATATACACAGCTTCATCGTCTCTCTGCCTAAAGTAAGTTTAAAATATGATGTGTTTCACAGGTCAATCAAACGAGTCCCTTGAAACAAATCATTTGGGAGGATACCTTTTCCCAGTCATTCTTATTCTTCGTGTAGCTAACATGACAGTATTTAAACTTGTGTTGGCCCAAAACTTTCACGAAATTGTCGGTGGCAGTGCAGAAATAACTTTAACTGCATGTTTTGGGGCACAGAGGGCATGATAGGACATAGTTTGAGACAGCTGTTGCTGTTGCTGTTCTGTTGAGGAATCTCCACTTTACTGGGTTGGAGCCACATCTTCCATGGTTCAGAGACCGTTAAGGGCAAGTCCCTTAACGGTCTCTGAAGTGGACCACGGACCGGACCAAGATTTATGTAGGAAGATGATCTCGCGGCGGCATATAGTGAGTGGGCAGCTAAGGGTATCCCGCCATAATTTCTAATGGGCGTCTACAAGGTTTCTTGGTGAGTATTCTACCGATTTTAGGAAATTGTTGCTGCTGACAGTGTCTCCTTTCTGAGTTTCCGAGATAAATATAATTCAAGAATGTTCGATCCAAAGGAATCATCACTTATTACCAACTTAATAGGAAGGTACTTAAAATATAATAAATAATCCAAACAAAGAAACAAAATATCAGCTCCTTTGCCGTGGTACTTCTGAGGTATTACAAGTGAAACTGTTTCCAGGGTTACGACACAAACCTAGGTTCTGGCGGCGCTCAGCTGTCGGGTGGTCAGAAGCAGCGCGTGTGTATTGCGCGCGCGCTCATCAGGTCGCCGCGACTCTTGCTGCTGGACGAAGCCACGTCAGCGCTGGACGCGAACAGTGAACGGGTAAGACTTAACTATTTTTTGAGGCAGCCGTACCAGAGGCAGATTAAAATCCCAACGTAAAATATGCACGATGAATGGAAAAATGAGCAGATAGAATTTCTTTTGACCTTCCCAAACAGCTGTGTCAAAAGACATGGAACAGCCTTTTTTAAGACCGGCAAAAAACTTAGGGTTGAAAATCCTATAACTGTTTTGTGTTGAGTATTGTAATTTTGATAGTGGTTAAGTGTAAACTGAAACCTGATTCTTTCATTATGTAATCCAATTGCAGGCCGTATCGGAAGCTCTGGAGAAGGCAGCTAAAGGCCGCACGTGTATAACAATCGCTCATCGGCTCTCCACCATCAAAGACGCGGACCTCATCTGTGTCTTAGATAAAGGTATAATTAACATTTTAATAACATGTTGTAAATGATAAGAGTAATGCAATGCCTGAGTGTAGTGGTCACAAGCGCTACTTGTCCGATTCCTGGGTAAACTGTTATTTGGTTTTTCCATCAGAAATTTCTGAATAACAGCCGGATTAGCGTCTGTATATCCGGTTGATGACAATAGTCTTTCCCCAAGCCATGTAATAGTACATGGCTTGGGGCATGAAGTTATAAGCGAAATGTGGGCCATGCTATAGGTACGCAGATGAGTTGCTGTAATCCCTGATTACAGGTGGGATTTTTTGTATGTGCTATAACTCAATGGCTTTGTAGCCATTTTACCAAATGAGGATCTTAAATTTAAAAAAATTGTTTCAGGCAAAATTGTGGAACGTGGATCCCACGCTGGACTTTTCGCTCAGCGGGGTGCCTACTGGAAAATGTGCAAAGGACAAAACATGGCTTAACTCCTCATTTTTGTTCAACTCATTGTAGCGAAAAATACTCAAAGGAGTCTCCAGCCCGAATTCTACTTTACTAGAATTTGATCTTACTTCCCAGAATTTGATCCTTAATAGCGACACTATCGAATGGTGTAATAATACAGTGTATTGTTTCTTTCAAAATCAACGGTTTCGATTCCTGGCTAGGGAAATTGATTTTCCAAAAATCCAATGATCCAGTTTTGTTTTCATCAAAATCGGGCTCGACACTTCTTTGAGTATTTTTCGGTATTTCTCATAGATTCGCATTTGACCATCTACGCCCACTTGAAAAATCACCCTGTAAATTTACATCACTAATTAGCCTCGATCTTTGGAACTTGACGAAGATTAAAATCGCTGGAAATGCTCTGACCGTACTTAGGTCGCGCGAAAAAGTGTCCATATTGAAAAGATAAGCTCACACATCCAGCATGGCATTAAGTTACGAATAAACGCTTCCGGTGTGAGAGTATTCGCCTGTAATGTAACAATGCAAGTTGCGATTTTGTACAGAAACAAGCAATTGTTACAAATTGTATCGTTACAGTGCGCAATCCTTATGCAATGGTACAACGACTTTATACGTAAAGCTCAAAATTGAATCTTGGAGTGTAATTGTAACATTAATGGCGAATACTCCGGTGAGCGAAAGGAAACAGAATGGAATGGAATCTTACGATTTAATTTTTTGTAAATTAAACAGTATTCTTAATACATCAAAATCAAAATCAAAGCATTTATTTCAAGTAGGCCAGTTACAGGCACTTTTGAATTGTCGAAACAAAGGCACCAGTAAAATAAAGCTACAGTCCCAGTCACAAGGCACAAAAACTGTGAAAGTACTGTATTTGCCCATTCCCTAACGTAGATCTCTATGGAGAAGAACGGGCAAGAAACTCCATGGACACTCTTTTAAATCAGAATACTTTAACAAAACCTTGGTTACATCATTCATTTTGAGATGGTACATTATGTGAGAACGATGCAGCAAGATGTGTACGTTAAAAGTGTCCATAATAAAAACCATTCAAAAATAAAATAATTAATTCAAATAAGCCGTGGCAAATAAGAGATGACCAGTCACTCATCTCAGTAATAAAGATCGCGTTACTGAACTCAAATGGGAGGTGGACTAAGGCTGTCACCGCACGTCGTCGAAGAACTGGAAAAAGAAATATGGGTCGTCCGGCGGCGAGATGGGCAGACGACATGATTGCCATCGGGGGATGAGGGTAGCACAGGAACGTGGAGATGGCAAGACAAAAGAGAGGCCTATACCCAGGAGTGAAAACAATATTTTTTTAACTAAGGTGATGAGAAAAGGGGATTCCACAAGCGCTCCATTTCATCAGTGTTACACGAAGCAAACCGCATACACAAGCATGACATACAAAAGCATTTGTATTGTCATAATAATTTTAGATAAAACCAAATATTAGGGTCAATCACAATAAGATCATCTAGATATTATATTTTGTTATTATTGTTGCCATTTTTAGAACAGTGGGTATTTTTTATTTAACTTCATTTTTTTTATAAGGATAAAGATTTTTCTCGAAATCAGTATTCAACTTTGAAGAGAATGAATAATTCAAGAATATGGAATTAGATATGTTTAGGTAAAAGCAGCAGAAACTTTAGCCCTTATGTGTAGGGCAGTTGAGTATGGTATTTTAAGTGAATCTCACTCATTATTTTACATGTAGTTTGAAAAAAAAACCAAAACATTGTCACAAAGCAAACAGTGGTACATAAAACTTTCTCGGTATTACTCGGTCCTATTTTGCAAATAAAGAACCTGTCAGGGTTCTTATTAGTATGGGAGGCAAGCAGTGAGAGCTATTGTATGTAACAAGCCAAATCCCCACTACGACACAAGTTGCAATACATGTTGCAACTTAGGCCTACTGTCCACGGAGTCTACGTAAGATGCAAGTAAGACGCAAGCAAGAGTAAAATCACGATAACGTGCGCCTGACGTGCAGCTTAAGTGGTCAGATGAGTAGGCCTTATCCGGGCAAATAATATATCAGAAACTTTTTTGTAACATTCCTGTTATTAAGACAAATGTGCCCAAGTGGGGATGCGGCTTTATATTAGGAAAAAAAATAACTATACGGCATGTAACTTCCATTAGTATATAAGTGATCTTTTTACGTTAAGTATTAAAATTTGTTGTAATAATTTAAGTACTTGTTTTTTTTGTACGTGTTGAAAAGTGAAGCCGTTATTCCTTCCTCTGCGCAACACACTCGCACATCTAGCACTGCCCGCATCTCAGCGATGCCGGGTATCAACCACAGATAACGTGGTATCAGGCACAGATAACTTTTTCTAGATTCCGTATGATCAGCATTTTGTTCGTATTCGAGTTCACCAAATTTAGCGGTAGGCGCGCGGTGCGAAGTGACAACTGCAATCCGATTGGCTATTTCAGGTGACATCACCTGCCGTTGTGATGGGACAATGACATTAAACATAAATTCTGACGAGTCCATACTTTTTTAAACAGAATGGCAAATTAATGTTCACTTTTTTATTGGTCCTACTTGATAATAAAAAATAAATAAATAAATAATAGATTTAAGATTACCGACTCCGATTTAATGTAGTTTTAACTTTATAAATTTACATGTTCTTGGGATACTTGGCGGTTGAATTCACACAAAAACAGATTACGCAATTATTTCAAAATTAACTTTAAATCATATTTATTTATATTTTAATTGAACTATTTGTCCATATAAATAACAAAAAACCGATAACATCGATATTTTATTTATCGAAAATCAAGAACGTATTGCTCATGACATTACTTTTGTGAGAAAAAGACAGCAAGACAATAGTACCTAATGAGTGAAAGGGAAAGACATCAACGAGAGTCACGTTACTTCATGAGTTACTCTTTCAAATCTGGTAGATTTTTATAATTTTACTTAACAGTTGAATATTATCCCATCTTTTTTATAACTCGGGGACCTGAATTATTATCCAAACTATTTAACGGTATAAGTAGTCTTTAATTTTAAAAGTATAACGTTAAAATGTTTATTTCGTAAACAATTAAATCTCGATATTGTTAATCTCGTTACGGCTCTAACGTCTGGTCGGCACTGAAAACAATAAATACACACAGCAGACAGCTCCTCATGTCAAGTGATTTGAATTGCTGTTGATGTTTTAATCAGTTAACTGCAGGCCACTTAAGCAAAAAAGTAAGATGTCGGAGTAGCTAACTACTCCGGTTGAAGGACGATGAATTAGACCATATGGCACCCAAATGGTTCAATAAGATGACCAAGAAGGCCATCTGGTTCTAATATTTGTAACACTGAATAATTTACTTGTCGTGATCTGTCTCAGTCCACAAAACTATCTATTTATTTACTTAGCCGGGATTCACACTTCACAGTGTCACGTATCTGAAAATCCATTCGCTTTACCGCTATAAAATCTTAAATCCATTATTAAATAAGTCTAACATTATCTGCTATACGGATGGACCTAGAACGTATTCCTACGGAAAAAAAAAAGATTTTGTAAGACAGTACAGTCAAAGCACTAACTAGAAACAATTCACAAGCACAATAGGTACCTGCTAAAAAAACGAAGGCGAGCGATAAGGAAGGATTTTTGAAAATTCATTCCAATAGGTTACCTAAATAGTGAATGAAAGTTGGCTTACAAGTTTGTCATTAATGCGACGTTAAATCCCATCGATCACACACATCGAAGAAAGGTTATTTGACAGTTCACCCTTGCCCCCAATACGTCTGTTTTCTAACCTAAGTTACAGATGTGTTGCCGCGGAGTTAGTTTCTTCACCACCCTAGCTAATGTAGAAAGTGGCGAAGGGTGAGCGTTTTGGGGGACTGTCTTATAATTGAGTCGTTCTTAAACTAATTTGAATAAATGACTTTTGAGTTTTATTCCAGAATACAATGCATTTTGATTTCTATCCATAATTGTCAATATTGTTTATATTTAACAGGAAATACATAATGAAAAAGTACTATAAAACCACATACTACGACTTACTTCTAGCGTAGCTGCTATTATGACAAACTTTTAATGTAAACGAGTCATAAGAATTAGTTCCTAGGTCTTGTTTTTAGTGCGTATTGTGGTTTCATTGTTAAAGAATTAAAATATAATATTTTTCCTTCCGTAAATACCAATGCACTCATACAATATGTAAGTAGATACATGCTGAAGGTATCTAAAAATACGATTCCTGCCGGCTGCCCTTCGGGAACAAACACTACGTAGTGTCTACTGTACTGTAGTCAAATACACACACATTAATAGTGTCTAGGGATTAAGTACTGTTAGAGTTACTGTTAGAGTATTGCTGCAACTGAGGTTTAATTTACTAACTTTTTTGGATCGCTATTGATTCTATTTGGTGAGTTTCACTATTTAAATAAAAAGTTTGATTGTAAAGAGAAAACCAACTGTCAATTAGGATTTCTATAAAACTGTATAACGGCGTTTTGACAAGATCATTAGATAAAACTACTGCGTCGGAACTGAAAAAAAAAATACATTGATAGCCACGATGTCATTTAGCCCGAGAAGAGAAGATGATAGTCGTCAGCATGATGGAAGCAGGTTCCAGGCAACGTCCAGTGGCTATCGCTCTTGGCACACAGAGCGTTATAAGCCGCCTCTGGAGACGCAATATGTAACTTATCACTAGTGTTAGTAGCTAAAATAAAACAGAGAAGAATACAGACTAAATAGTATTGTGAAAAGGATATCCCCAAATTAATGTTTAGTGATTGTCCTTCTCACAAAACTAATGACTTGCAATTTCCTGATAGCAACAAAGCTTCAATCTATTACAATAATTTAGAGACATTGCCGTCACTCAACATCCCATGGCTCTCTTAACTGGCACCAATAAGCGTGGTTAGTGCAAGCTCTTGATTGACCAAAGTGGAAAGGAACGTCACAGGCCGTCGCGTCATGTATTTAAACGTGATTGAAATGGTCGCCTAATAAATGTGTAGTGGGCAATAGTCTGCTAAGTTGAAGTGGAATTGGGGGCGGGCCATGTCTGTAAAATGCACCAGGACCGATGGGCCAGAGTCGTCATGCAGTTGGTTCCAGAAGACGGGTGTCGTCCCCAAGGTAGGCCTAGAAAACATGTGATGGCCTAGAGGCGTTTATGAGAGATTGACCAGAGAATACCGTACAGAAAAAGTGGAAAGGTGTTGTGCCGAGCAGTGGGCCAAGACAGGTTAAGAAAAAAGATTTGTTGTAACATTTTATACGGCCTGTAACAAAAAGGGGATAGTCATACTTAAGGGTGTGCTCAGTGGCGTAGCGTGGGTTTTTGCCCTCCGGGGCCGACTGGTCGCCCCTCTATTTTCATAATTAGTCAAGAAACGTAGAAAAGAGTCAAAATACAAAGCATTTTTTTTTTATTTAGATTTTATTCTTTATTTTTATTTTGCAAAGTAAAATCTTTTTTATATACTATTTCATTCAAGAAAGGAGGTGTCTGATGAGATGACGAGTAATAAAGAGTTAGAGAGGTATGGAAGAGGTAGACATGCTGGGCCGATCCCCAATGAATCGGGATAGGGGCAAAAAAATGATGATGATGACTATTTAATTTTGTTCGTGTGTATGTCATGTTCCATTGCCAATATAGCTAATACCTAGTGTATAAGGTTTTCCGTTCCGGAAATTAACAAAAACAGCGAGCTCAAATGTTTTAGCAGATCGAATTAATTACATTTTATTTTAACTAAATAAACAAGTTTTTTATCGACTTATGCATAAAAGTATTAGACTTGAGAGCAAGTAGGACACAAGAGCGAGCGAAGCGTGCTCGATGATTTTAGCTCCCCGCCCCGGATAGGTAATAGATTTTCTTTTCACGATTCAAACAAATGGTATTTAACATATTTTTTCTTCGAATGCATTAAAGATTTGGAACGATTAAGAAAACTTAGTTGTAAGAACGAGCGAAGCGAGTTGAAAATTTTAGCATCCCAGATAGGTTCGATTTTCTTTTTCCATAAATACAGATATAAAAGAGGTAAAAAGGCTAGAAGTTTGTATCTAGAAAATACGGGGCGGCAGGCCGGAATGTATATTCCGGCCTGCCGCCTGTGGCTGCTGGCCGCGTGTGGCTTTTATGGAAAGCCGCCCCGGGCCAGCGGCGTATATTAAGGTAAATGCTTCACTTCTTGGTTATCCTTGTGTTTGCAACATAGTCCCGATAACAATAGTAATTACCTGATCTGGTAACTATGACCTGACGCTGCCGCCTGGCTCCGCTTGCTCTGCTCTCTGCCGCCCCCAGAAACGAGCTGCCCGGGGCCATGGCCCCGTTGGATGGTCTGTAGCACATCCAGTGACGTAGCGTGGGGATGCTAAGCCACTGGATGTGCTATAGACCATCAAACTGAACGAAACCATAAGACCAACAGCGTAATCGCGAAAAAGAAATCAGCTGCCCTATACAACATTTCAATACCTACTCGACCCAAATGTATGGTTCAGCTGATAATTTTTGGGTAACTGGGTTGTGGAGGCCAGTCGCTCCGTGTAAAATACTAGTATTCAGCTACTTCCGATAGTTTAGAAGCCCATTCAGAAGCCAAGCAGATGATGATTGAAGACTTTTGTGAACTACGACTACGACGACTTCGGCAGTAGTTAAAGTAGCCTTTGTACAGTTTTCTCCCAGGTAGTTGGTTGATTGTTACTTTCTTCTAAAATTGATTCCCTCCCAAAACACAGAGTGTAAGAGACATCGACAATGTTTCCATGAATTCCAGGGGTCTAGAATAATTGGTGCTGTATACTTCGTATATTTTCTTCTTATAATGTCTTTTCCGATCACATAACCATGTCATCCTTTTTCGTCTGAGCCGCCCCAATATGTCATCTTCACCTTGACCTAATCATTACTTCCAATCAATCAAGTTTATGTTTATGATATTGTCTCAATTGCTTCGCAACTTCCGACATAATAAAAATAGTTGTTACAATGTTAATGCAAACATAACAATCACTGGGTCAATGCGTGCAATGTCAGTTGGCAGTTGACGTATCATATCAACGGTCTGTTCGTATAGCGACTGTGTAGGGATCGCCATTGTGAGATTGGGTAACTGTAACTGTAACTGTAACTGGTTCTGTTGCTGATCGAGAGCTTTTGCTGGATGGAACAGGTTGGATTCAGAAACAGCTCTGGTGTACCCTGGACAGTCGGCTTCTACCATCTTTGCCAACTGGCACTAATGGCTAATCTCGCTTCGCTCGTATCGCATTACCGTCGCATCGCAAAATGAGAGTGAGGGAAGAGTTAGTGCACGTATGATATATACCCGCGCCGACGGCTAGTCCCTGCTGATATAGGCTGCCATAACCGAATGTATGTCGGGAGGACTATACGTACTGATTACTGTTTGACCACTGTGTGTATGGTCTTAAGCGTAAGGCACGATGATCTTGACATCGGTGCTGGTAACAGCTGGACGAGATATGCTGAGAATCAAGATGAATAGCATACGCTGTGGGATTACGAGGTGTGTGATGCGATGGGGTTACATCTCGTGCAGGCGTATATTTTGAATGGCAGTACCCTAAGCAGCTTCGAAAAGATTTGTTGTGTATCGTAACGAAGGTCTGCCAAGAGGATGTAAGACTTGAATTTGTAAAAGGAGGAAAATAGTTCTACCGTCATTAGCTCAACACTCCATAGATAGACGATTTATATTTAAGTTGCTAATACACTTTCATTTTTAAGGTTAGGACCCTGTTTCTAAGGCTTCGCTGTCTCAGGTCCATCTGTGCGTCTGTTACAGGGTTGTATATTGTGAGCCGTAAAAGGTGTACACTTGATATTTATAAATCGTGTATTCATATGGCTTTTATAACAATAAATTATAAAAATATGAAACTAAACGCTAAAAATATCACGTTTTTTTAGCGATCCTTGATCCACCCTTCAGTCGCTCCATGTAAAATACTCGTATTGAGCTGCATCCGGTTAGACTGAGAGCCGACCCTAACATAGTTGGAAAAAGGCTACGCATATGATGAGATGATGATGATCCACCCTTCACCCCTTCGTGTGCGAGTCCGACTTGTACTTGGCCATATTTATTTTTCCGCTGCCTACCTTTCACTTAATATAAAATAAGTATTTTCTATCTACGCCACATACTTGCGCTAAGACCGTAGGGACCATAAATGGATAGAATATACATCGTGGGGTCGTCATCACGTCATTATAAAAAAAAAGTTACATTTTCATGTGTGGGCACATGAAAATCTAACTTTTTATAATGACGCTTTCGAAGTTAAAATCTACACCAAGCAGAGTAAACAACGTATTCTAATCTAAAGGGCGAAACGTGCAAATGTTTATATTTTAATATCAAGTCGGACGCTCAGTTTACGATATTAAATAGGTGTAGTCTGTAGTTACAATTTTATTGCAAGTCACGCTGACTTTAAATATCTTACTCCTGAAGTTCTCTTATCTGGGCAGATGTATTATAAAATGTATGTACGTATATTTTATAATGATAAGTGATGACCACTGAGCAACCACTGAAAACCACAACAGTTTGTCATATGCATATAGGCACCGGCACGATTTTTTAAATGAATGTTCAAAAGGGAAATGACTTTTTATAAATAGGAAATGAAAGTTTGTCTCTTTGACTGCCTGAGTATGCTCACCTCCTAGTACATGCGACTTAAAAATGTAACTGGCGAAATGTGAGTCCACTATCAGATACACTTCTGTCTAAGCTTTCGGGAATTACCGACGTGATGTTATGCTAAGTGACAGTTTGTAAGGAAATTCGTAACTTTACCCAACAGGAAATCCCAACGGACTCACGGCTTGTTGAAGAACGAACCGCTGATGACGTACTAGTCTAGCATACTGATAACGTACATATGTGCTTGATATCTATAAAGTATATTATAACTGTACATGTGAGATGACCGATAAGAAAATCTGAACTTAAACAAGGGAATGCCCCACCACATTGAGTCGTTAGAAAAATAGATGATTGTTTTTGTCTAAGTAATCTTTTGCTATTTCTCATTCTCAAGCTCAACTGAATTCTTATGACGTTATAAGAGTACCCAAATACCTGTCTAATAAGCTGTCCGAATCCAAAAGCCTACCTCAAAAGCCACGCTTCTCATTATATTAATATAGGCGTACATGGTTGCTATTTTATTGTAATTGGTGAGAGGGTCAGTTTATTTGGGTAATAACACGTGTCTGACAGACATCGCTCAGCCTGAACTAGTCTAGAACCTCATGAGATGCACAATATAAATAAGGTAAGCACTAAGAAAGGATCCTTCTCTGAATGAATTGGGATCAAAGTTTATGTAGAACCTCGTAATTTTTGCGGATCCCACCTGTCGTACAGCTTGCAGGTGCATATCCGTATGTCTGCTTAAAACTAATCAGTTGTTCAAAAAAATGTTAAAACCTCACCTCAAAGTTAGTTTCACTATTTAACCACCCATGAAACAACGCCAACTATTTTAGTGCTCTTATACAACACGTAAAACCATATTTATATCTGAGGACATCTTTATACTAACTCAAATACCTACCGCAGCGACGCAGTGACTTCGAATTTCATAATTTACAGTCATAAAATGACACCGACTACAACAATCATTTTCCTGAATTGTCAAAGCCGAAGGAAATTACGAAAAGGGAGACATAACATCAAATTTTGTTTTTGTAAACCAATATACACCGTGACTTTTTAGTCGTCTTACAACGGCAGCCCACTTTATGTATCCAATGACTACTATACATTAAAAAAAAATGGTATTTATGAGATTTTAATAATTTAAAAATAAAAATAATATTCAGTATTATGACGCATGACGAAGTTAAAACACCCTGTTGCGAGCGATGATCTACTGGACTCGAGCGTTGGGTAGGTATGTTCTCCCGTTTGACACGTAAACATCATCAACAGGATGTTTCATAATTTTATTCTAATGTGTTATTTATTTTTCTTTGTACCTACTATAGTTGGTAAAAAAAAAATCGCGCCTAGAGCTATTTTGTGTCGGGTACATTGAGTGGACCACCTTTGTAAGACGACTAAAAAGTCACGGAGTATTTCCGAATTTCTTTACAAACATTTAACATCTACAAGCATTGCACGAGATTGAACTTGGGCGTTGAGAATTTCCCTAAGTCTGGAGTATGAATGTATGCCTCTTAAAGATGATTAGATCACCTCTTCGAGTAATACAGAATCACACGAGGTGCTTTTATACCTATGTATGTATACCATTTAGTAGTCTCAGACCAAATTTTACCACAATCGGCAAACCCAATCCACGTTCAAGAGCCTATATTTTAAAGTTGCTTTCAGTAAGTTCAGGTTTATTAGAAAAATTCGCCCTTAGACTTAGCCAAAGAGATTTAAGATTTAGAAGAATTAAAGTTTTGTATGACTAAATTTTTAATGTCCGCCATTGGAAATATAGTCATACAAACCTTTTGATGCCGAACAAAACATTTTAGATTTTGATACACGAATGCTAGCTGACAAGCGGTCGTAGGACACTAGACAGACCGACTTGTTACTAAGTAGTAACAAGTATTCGATTACGTTTTTTTCGTCTGGTTCCATCTATCGCTCGTAAATATTTGAATGTCTTTGGACTTAGCTCTTGGTTCTGCGATAAGCCCTGATGTAGAATGAAGGGTTCCGAATGTAAACTTTTATGTGTTTTTGCCACATTGTCGATCTTATCGCCTTATAAAGCCTTTTATTTATCAATTGTCTCAAATGATTCTCCTCCAATCACGCCACATTAACTTTATCTACTCATATCTATGTTTTAGTCAATCACAGGTTGCCACTGCGCAGACAACTCATTACTGCCACGTTTCACATTCTAATTATAAACAGCCTTATTTTATTGAAAGGAGATTGGGTAAAAATGGTCTAACAAACAATGGAAATGTGACTCAAATAATATCACTTTTTAAACATATAAAACAGTTTAAACATTATTATTTCTTTGCCCAGTTCCCGTTGGATTAAATAAATAAAAAAGATTTTTTTTTAAATCATAGGTTAAATCACATGACTACTTTACAAATTATGATCTGGACAAATGTGATACCTATACTCGACTGATCCCAAACAGTGCCAATGTCAAGCCTTTCCACAGGATATGCTTCACAACCTTTTCTGTCAACCTTTGTATAGATTCTTTTTTATCAATTGTTTGTGAATGTGTGAACATTGGAGTCCCAGCTGCTTGTTAACTTTAGTTAACTTTTTATTTTGTTCTACATTTTCTGTGTAGTAAGCAACGACTTATTGTCGGGCCTGCGCTGTTCCCCCATACTTAAGCACAAATGCTGTATCCATGATAATTGTAATACCAAATGATTTGAAAAGAGTAACCATGGAGTTTCTTGCCGGTTCTTCTCCATAGGAAACGACCAACCCTAACCGTGCGCCTTTTTGTCGACGTTTTATAAGTGCCCATCTAGGCCTATGTGACATAAAATATTTTGATTTTGATTTTGATTTTGCCTATCCTGCACCACAATCTGAACCTGCCAGAATTTAAACGAAATCAATGAAAGAACTGTACAGGTGGCCACATAGTGGTCCCACACGAAACGTTCGTAATTTTATGCGCAAGTCCCTCAGTGTTGAGGATCGTGACCCTTCTTGCTGGTCTCTCATCCCAGTTTAGAGCTAGAATCAGGACGGTCCATCCACCGTTTTAAATGTCGGCCTCTTGGTCTTTTCAGCTTCCTTTGTTCTTTATTCCTTTTCTAATTCTTTACGTTCCAGAAACAAAATAAAAGAATAATAATCGTAAACACATCCTTAGTAGTAGTATTAGTTTACACAGAATAATGTATTATTTTATTGAAACTAAGCAAACTGCGTAAAACATAGAGGGCGGTAATGCTCTAAGGCGTAAAATTACATAATTTGTTATTAAACAGCTACCTAACAGCTGATGACCCTGAGAAATGCATATAACACAAATGTGATAGTTAGGTACAGTTCAGTATAGTACATTATTGCACGTGCGTGAAGTAACAGCAGTGGTCTTATACTGCCAGTTTTCCTTTTCGGAAGAGGAACATCAGCACTTCACATCAGGCGAGTTGCGGCAAACGCAAGCCTATCTTTACATAGTTATAAATCAAAGTCGATCGCGCCATCTGTACGCTTAAATTTTTTAAACTACGCAACGGATTTTAATGCAGTACGTATTTTGCAGTCGTGCGAAGCCGGGACGCGTCGCTAATTTAGTATAAAAAAACAAAATTATAACCGTTGCCATAAAATGATCTTAAAAATCCTCATCAAATAACTGTTCATAAACTCACTATCGCACAAGTTTATTATTAAAGCAGATTATAATATTACAACAGAGTTGACGATGCTGTGTTTTAATCTCTTTACGACTTTAGACTGTAGTACGCGAAGACGCGAATTCATGAACACGCCTAATAGAAGTAAATAAAGATCATTCCCGTTGCGGTCGACGTAAGTACTGAAAGATTCAGGAGCCCGCCTCAATTGAAGTCGGGCTTTCGTGGGCAGTGGACGCGTCCCGACTCACTCCCGTTCACAGCCCCGAATAACTCACAAAATTCTCAACAATGGGATCAAAAAAGAAAAAGGAAACGTAAGTCTTTAATATTTTCATTAATTGCAAAAGCGATCGTTTTCTTCATTCATTGTTTATTTTATTTACGAATGTTTATATTATGATTACAATTTATTAACCTAAGCGAATGTTATCGTTGAACATGCTTTGATTTCTACAATACAATGGAAGTAGTTCGATTGAGTTGTTTGACAGAATCTTTCGGAATCTTACTAGATGATAAAAATGTGTTCAGTATAACTTTAATCATTTTAGTTAGTTAGTAGTTTACCTTCTCTGTAGGTACGCATTGTGTTCCATCATTCCACAGACACAGCATTTAGAAAATAAATAAATGAGTGATCTAAAAAGAAACGTTCCACAGAAAATATTTTCATACGTTTTTCACAACGTACATCCAAAAATGTTGTACTAAAACATAAGCCTGTCTGTGCCAACTTTGTGAGTGATTTCACAACATGGCTTACTAAACGTACATCATTTAGTGATTAAATTACAGGAATAAAATAAAATAAAAAGATAAACCCTTTTTGTGTGTCACCCCACCAAAATATATATGCAGATCTTATGAATTTTAAAGTATTTCAAAAATACTGTTAACATGTTAACATTAAAAAACAAGTAATGTCCAAAAGAATTCAATGAGTGTTAGTTTTTTCCTTGCATAGGCCGCATTTTATCTACAAGGAACACAATCTCCATCTATGCAGCAGTTTCAATTGCTGCATGTACATTATAATACAATGTATGGCAATCGCTAAAATTTCGCCATGTTTGTCCTCTCAGTCTGTCTGTAACGCGCAACCATTATCCTGCTGAAGCACGCTAATAACTTTTAAAGCGATCCATATTAATAAATCTATTAATTGCCTTCATAAGATTTTATGTGTTGTGTTCCTGCTGAGACCAAGTTGTTACAAGGAAAAATTGATATTTGTTTACCTGTAGTCAATAAGCTGTAACCGGATGAGCACGAGTTATGGTTGCACTTGCAGAAAATTTTGATCTTAAAAATGCTAATCCCGGTTGAAGTGGTGTGCTGTCCACATTGTGCTCGGAATTTTGTAGCTAAAGTAGGAATGCTAGTCATTCAGTCATAATGTAAGCACATCACAGCGAACAGTGTTTGTTTACCGATGCGCCGTCACTCAGGATGAACCTAATAAGTACCTATCAAGATGAACCTGATATAAAAATGCGCATGTGGTTCCAATTCTAAGGCCAACATGTCTAACATCGTTTTTGTTTTATTTGTTACAGAAAAAAGGAGTCGGAGAAATCTTTACGCTTCTATCAAATTGTAAGTACCTAACTCATATTTACGTTAACACTAAAGGATTTTCGGTTGGTCCATTCGTTCTTCCATGCTTAAAATTAGGAAACATTGAGAAATGTACCTGTGATGTGGCTTTGCTAAGATTTGTTTTTCATATTTATGCGGAGTTTAAACAGTAACGAGGTACTAAACTTCGTTATAAGTTAATATCACAAATCCATATATAAGTATATAGACCTCGTCATCAACATCATGTCAATTTATTTGTATTTCCTCTTCCACACTCCAGCGATCAGTGCCAATCGCTGCGATTCGCGTTTCCACATCGACTTTCAACCGTATTGACTCGAGCTTTTTGGAAGGTTAAATCATTCCAATACATGTGTGCCTTTTCCATCAACAGTATCTCTGTTCAGTATATTTTCTTCGTGTTCCATACTATTGTATAAAGTCTTCCTGTATTTGTATGGTACCCAGCAATATTGTATGTTCTTCCTCAGTTCCGCTACGCAACATGTTCGGAGCTCATGGCAACTATCATCGGCATCACCTTTGGCCTGGCTAGCGGAGGAGGTGTCTGCTACAACCTGGTGCAGATCGGAGAGCTCAGCACTGCCTTCGTCGAGAGAACCACTTACCGAGAGAGGCTGACCAGCTACCTACCGCTAACCGTTGCGTTTGGAGGAGGCAGGAGGCTGTAAGTGGCTCTAAATTCTATATTAAGCATAAATATTTCACATCATGTACTCCACAAAGAGAGATGTTGCCATAAGCCAAGAATTTCCTAATGGAACAACTCCACGATCTGTAGTAGTCGTCCTTGAGAATTCACCAACGACGATATCTTCATGTTTTATTTTGTAATAAAATGTGTTGATTTGCCTACCTTTCTACGGGAAAGTGTAAAGGATAAAGAAACTACAATAAAACCCACTGACTCAAATTTATTGAGAATATAATTTCGTCAAGGTCTACTTTGAGAAAAACCAAAAGTGCCTGAGAATCAGGACTCAAGACGACGGACACATCTGTCTGTTAAGTTATAATATGTCTTAAAAATATGAATACGTCCATTTTCTCTTGTCCAGTGCAAATGCATCTTACGAGGAGAACATGGCAGCCCTGATCGAGGATGCGAAGGCGATGGCCATCGGCCTGTTTCTCAGTATCGGCATATCACTAATATTCTGCATGCTATCCGTCGGCCTCATCAGTTGGAGTGCACTACGACAGGTATCTATTTTAGTTTCACTGATCGCCACTTTGTGTGGTATTTGCGTTCGCAGATCGTAGAATTAAGATGGATATGGTATGATGCGAAGGGGTTAAAAGACGTGCAAAAGTATAGGAATTTTGCACTTTTTTATCAACAGGTAATGTCCTTAATACCTTACTGATAAAAAAAGGTATCACAATTGTGTGACCACATTGAAGGAGGTATAACAGATCATCGAATTGAACAACTTTCTGATACGTGTTGTATACCTATCGGTTTTTAAATTCTTATAGAATTTGGATAACGTTCCCTATAGAACATAGATTTCGAAATGTTACTACTCAAAATCATTCCAAATCAATGGTCAATTGTTTTGTTTCTGACAGAAGCTATGCTTCGGTCACATACTTCTGAAGAAATGACGAATTATCTCTCTTATTTCATTTAGACATATACTTCCGAAGATATGACAATTTATCTTCTAAGAACCAAGGTCGGGAGTTGGATCAAGTCCAACGCTAGCGAACCCGGGTGTCAATGGTTATGTCATCTTAGCACGCCGCGCGCCGCACATTAATTGTTCAGTATTGTTATGTTTACATAGCAGATTGCTATGTCCCGCCCTACACAAATTATTATCATTACACTTTGTCGTGACTGCTATAATCGTTAACAATGTATGTAGCCATACCTACGAAAAAATATTATCGTAACGACAAATATCTATCTTAATTTGTATTAGATACCTACTTTAAATAGGAACTTGGGGAAAATTGGGGACGTGTAGAATAGAAAAGCAGATGAAAACGTTTTCCGTGATATAAATTATAACATCTTAACAACTATTGCAACATCACAAGCTTTTAATGAAACAGCAGCAAAAATGCCAATATTTTTTTGTAGTCCATACAGCTACTCTATTTAAATAAGTGCGATTTCAGCTTAGCAAAAATAACTGTTACAATATAAAAGCGTCATTCATTAAGTAGTTTTTGACATGGAAAGAAAAATTCCAGTGCGAGCAGGGTTTGAACCTGCGACCTTCCGATTCAGTACACCGGATGTCTTAACCTTCATTAAGTAGTTTGACCATTGCCAGACTTCTTAGATTGCAACAGACTGATTGTGTCATGCCAGCATATTTCTTTATTTTGTTTAACACCGATTTCAGAAAGAAAACTTGTATATGATAGCCCGCGAAATTCGTTTTTTTTTCGTACTTGTAATTACACTCATAACTACCTAGCGAAACAACAATAAAAAACAAACTAACAACAAACTAGAATAAAGCATCTTTCGAACGATGTCAACCCGTAATGTGCCCAAGAGACTCGATGCAGCTAAAATATTTTGCAATACCTACTATGAACACCAAAATATATGAACTAATATTATGGAACCCATTCACGGTCACACCCGAACACTTCATTTACGGGTGTGACCATGAATGGTGTTCAACCGAAGGTCGATTTCTGGCCTAAGTTGAAGCCGAATCTGAAGGTTTAATAACCCTAAGAAATTCAGTTTCACGTTGGCTAAAAGTAAATTATATAATTCGTTTTTAGGGTTCCGTAGACGAATGGCAAAAAACGGAAATCTCATAGATTCGTCATGTATGTCCGTCTGTCCGTCTGTATGACACAGCCACTTTATTCCGAAACTATTAGGACTACACAATTGAAACTTGGTAGGTAGACGTATCCTGTGAACCGCAGTACGATATTTATACAAAAATAAAAATAATAAAACATTACATTACATTGACGTTCCTAAAACCATTTTTACTTAAAGACACTTCCAAAGTGGTAAATTGTGTTCCCCCCCCCTCTAAGGTTCTAATTGGTTTGAATAAGATTTGATATTTAGTTTTTGAGATATGGGACTTTTTCATCAAACTGCAGCAGTAACTTTTACTGTAGCAGTAAATTTAGTTTTGCTGTTGAATGTAATACTATACAACATTTATGAATGAGCTTTCTAAATATTTTTATTATATTGTTTGGTTCTACGGAACCCTGTGTGCGTGTGAGTACGACTGGCACTTGGCCGGTTTTTTAAACTTTAAAGTTAAAGTTTATGTTGACTGTATAAATATAGAAATATGTAATCTGGCCAAATACAATGCCAGTGTGGAGTCCCTCTGCAGGTAATGCCGCACCTTCTTTCTTGTCCATCCTACACAGCCACCTGCACCTTCCAGGATTTAAACGAAGCCAACGAAAAAGCTGTGAGTACATCGACATGCAAAGTAGAAGACGAGATTATTAAAATTACCGTCCAACCCTTTTTTTTTTTCCGATGGTAAGTCTTCAAATGCCCCCCCCCCCCCCCCACTCTGCGGCGGAGCGGAAGGGAGTGTCAGACTTGTACTGACTATAACCCGTCCGTCCATGTTCCTTCTTTGCCCTTTGTGTTCCAGGGCCACGGTATCTCTTTCGAACAGTCCCGCAGCCCTGGCAGGCATCGGCCCTTGCGGACCCCTACTTATTTGCTGACATCTCTTTGAGGCGCACGTGGAACACGAACGCACCGTCGACACGGCCTGTCGTCATAAGACGGCCAGACGGCGAGCTGGCCCATAACTCGCCGTCCACAGGCTCGCGCCTACGGTGGCAGGGCGCCACCACGTGACCCCCGACGCCCAGGGCGTCTCCCGCGGCGGCTGGGTACCGTCCAACCCTTCCTCCCGCGCGTCAAAAAATCATTTTGGCCCAAGCCAAAGATTTCCTGGCCGTAGCCAAAGCTTCGGTCGGACACTACTTGTGTCAGCGTGACAAGAGCAGAAACCGAAACCGTGACAGAGCTGAAAACTTAAAACGTAAAATAAAATGATTTCACGCTTTCGTCTTAAAGAATTACCTAAATAAAGCTTGCAAACATGGTAAGCATGTTGCTATAGTCGTATGTTAAAATTATAAAAAATGTTTATCTTTTTAACAGACAGACAGGAGACAATTTACAGCTTATTAAGCTTCATTGTCACGCGAGTAGCCAATGATATATTGACCTATTTACTCGTACATTATGGTGGTACATTTTAACAGCGTCAGTGGAAAAACACTGATGCTGTCAAAAACGATTTTCTTACAAAAAAAGTCCAAATAAAAAAATTCAGTAAATAATTAAATAACATTAATTAAATTTTTTAACATTAATTATCGTGGTGCAAAGTCCAAGAATTTTCTTTCCATAAATCTGGCCTTTTTGATCGAATTTATTTTATTAAAAGCCGCATATCGCTCAAATAATATTCTTTATTTACTGTTTGACCTTCCGGCAAGAATTCCGAGTGCACAACACCGCGTGATAGTCAAAGAAAACGGTCAATATGACTTTGACTTTTGATCGACTTCGGCGTGATTTTTTCGGTTTCTGTTCAATTGAAAGTTGCCACTTGCTTGTTGCACTAGCTTGTTGACTAGTTTGCATGTCAAACTCGTAAACCCACGTCACCAGTAACAATGCGTTTCATGAATGTTGGGTCGGAATTGACTCGTTCTACCATGTCCTCAGGGACTCTTATGCGATTGAGTTTTTGGAGAAAATTCAGTTCTTTCTTTTGTATACCCAAGTGATTATTTAAAAGGATCGACTTGTGAGACACAGAAAGTTCAGCAGCTACCTCTCTCAAACTTAAATGAGGATTTTTCAGTCACTATTTCCTTTACTGTTGCGATTTTAACTTCAGCTGAAGACGTTGATGGCCTACCAGAGCGAGGCAAGTCTTCCATCACATTTCGACGGCTTTTGAACGCTTTGTACCAGTCATAAGCACGTTTTGATAAAGCCGATTCACCGTAAGTCTTCTGTAACATTTTTAGGGACTCCAAACACGAAAATCCATTGGCAATGCAAAATTTAATACAAACTCTTTGTTCGATGTTTTTGTCCATTATGAAATTCGCAATACACACTAGATATGATCTAATTAAAAACAGCACAGTATTTAATCTAAATTACAGATTCAACTCAAACTTCGTGCCAAAATGGAAAAAAGTTGTGCCAATCTACAACAAAAAAAAAACAAAACATTTACTTTGGAACCATAAACAAATCATCCATTCCCGATACTTTTTTGACTGAATTTACATCATACTCTTATTGCATTCATTCAAGTACATTATATTGTGTAATACATTTCGCACTTTACCATCAGTATGTACCGTCGCAGACATGATGTATTCCGCCGAGCGTTAACTCAATCAGAAGTCATCAAGAGTGGACTCCGAGCGACTTGCAGATCGTTTTGCTTATGTACCACCATTTAAAGATGCAATTGTCTGTACCAGTCCAGTGCTACTCAATCAATGGATAACATTTGTTATGAATTGGTTTGTTTGTGCATGTAGCTGTTAGTTAATAACACCATAGGCATTGGTAAAAGCTTGTCGAACTTAAGCCTACAGAGTAGAAATTGACAGATAAAGCATCAGAGGCAAGTTCAACTCAACAAAAAGTTACACAAAACGGTGGAACACCAAATCGGTATCCAAGTGTCTTATTCGCACACTGCGCGAGCGTGTGAGCGAAAACACATGAGGAAGCAAAACATAATTATATTGATAGCCCATTCTTTATAATAGACATTATTTTTTCAAATGTATTTGTCCTTTATTAGATTTTATTGGCAGTGAGAGCCAATTTAGATGGAATTCACAAACTCATCACTACTGAACACAGCTTGTAAGTCATCACTTCCTTGGCAGAAGGAGGCGACTGGCTGATGTCCTGGCTACTGGCTGATAGCTGTTCAGCATCTTTCAAATTAGCAATAATCTACAATGTGCCTTGGACTTGACACATGTTTCTTGATTAATTAGGTTTATTACTATCATATCATTGTTTACGCTTCTTAGTTACAAAGAGATGAGATTAGCTCAACTGTATTCAACGTTGAGAATTAGCTACAATATTCCGGGTGCCGGGTGGTAACAAAAACGTCTGCAGGTGTTTAAAAGTTACTATTAGTTCCTAGGAACATGAAATAATAACTTCAGAACACGTGCTAATCGTTTTGATCGGAAGGTTTTCCTGCGATTCAGAGACCAAGTTCTGTGGCTATAATAGGCATCTGCTTGCCTAGAATGGTAACAAACTTGCTTTGTCGTATCGTGCGCAGAATAAGCAGTTCCAATGTGAAACACGCCATGAGTATTACGTCATACGGTGACCCATATATTTATATGATATAATAAATAACGGGAACAATTTTACAAAGCACAAACGAAATGAATTGCTTTAAATTGATGACCTTACAGATTGACTCGCAGAGCTTCACATTGTAAATGAAAACGAAATAACGCTTACTTACTGATAAATGTGACCTTGGCGACTCGATATTGGGGTTCAGCGCATTATGATCAATGTCAGCTATATAACTGCCTAATTTGGCCACTTGTTGTACATAGCTGTATACCTACTACAGCTTTAAGTTGACCTACAGAATTGGGTGAGTGAAAAGGGCCATCATTGTTAGAAGGCCTAGGCAGATTGCAAAAAAGGAACCCTTATAATTTCGTTTTCGCTTACAAATGGAACTAACTATTGTTGCTTACGTTTTCGAATAAGTACAGTGATCCGAACCTGAACCTTTCTTTTTGTCCAAGTTTAAATCTGGATACAGTCATGCAACTGTATGTAAGAGATACGTGGGTTAGCAGGTATTTCCTCCATTGTACACTCACCACACTGACCTCACCTCAAAGCAAGCTTTCCTACAGCAGTCGTGACAGCAATACTTAACGTTTATCCCGATGCAGTTGTACTCCTAATACCTGCACGTCACATATAGAAATTCTGATTTTCCTTGCTTACTTGGTTTTCCTTTGTAGTTAAGTTAATGATATCACATGATGCGTTATGTTGGGAGTAGTCATAAAGAAACATTATTATAATAATGTCCTTTTCCTTCACGAGGAAATTAAGTTGGATATACTTTCAGGTGCATTTTATTGAGTTTTAGAACAGACTCAATCCATAGAACCTCTATTTTGACAGTTCTGTTTAAAAAAAAAAACAAGCTGCCTGTGTAACATCGTGTGAGACAGGAACTGCTGAATTTGAAAATAATTAAAATAAATATAATTATGTTGTTCTACAGATAACTCGGATACGCATGAAGTTCTTGAAGGCAGTGCTGCGACAAGACATGTCCTGGTTCGACACCGACTCGGAGTTCAACTTGGCTTCCAAGATGTCTGAGTAAGTTACTTTACATAAACTCCACGAAATCATACCGAAATCTACCTAGTTTGATACATCAATATTTTCACTCCTGTTTCCCCAAAAAGTTAGGCAGTATGAAGAACAGGGTGTAAATTCTTCATAAAAATAAAATAACTTTTATTTAACTTTGACATTGGCAGCATATGTGCCAATATAGGGATTTGGTATGATAAGGATTGTACAATCACCTTCTCTGTATCCGATGTAGTTACTAATCTGGCACTGTATGTCAAGGAGACATCATAAATCTCATGGAGGCCCATTAACATTCGCAAATCATGGCGGTACTCACTGATTAAATGTTTTATTGAGATACTGTAATACAGTATATTCATCGATAACCAGTTGCCTACACTGTCAGTCGCGCTATAAGGGAGAAATTTATGGGCCGTAGGTACTTTGACTTTGTTAAGTAAATTTAGACGTACATAGAAACATGAATCTTCTATCTACCTATCTATGTTACAAAGTAAACGTAACCAAATTAAAAATTTACGGGTACTGTTTATATTCATATAAATGTTGATGAATGGAAAGGGAGAGGAAGACCAAAGAAAAAATGGATGAATTGTGTGAGGAATGATATGAAAAAAAAAGGAGTAGATGATAGCGTGACGATTGACAGGGCAGAATGAAAGACAAAAAACGTGTTGCACCGCCCCTAAATAACATGAGACAACACACTTTAGGTACTGCGCAAAGTAAAGTGTAAGGCCGGTTTGGGAATATTGTGTCTTGTTTAAACAAAGCTCCTTCTTTTTAAAAGTCTGTTCAAAAATTTTGGTTTGTAATTCAACAAGCAGTATAAGGGTGTTTTACGTCTGTCGTTTGGTATGTTTCACTAACACAATTTACTTTAAGATTTTTCCTTATTCCAGGAACCTGATGGCTTTGAAGGAAGGTATGGGCGACAAGTTGGCCGTGGTTTCTAACCTGGTGGGGACTGCCATCATCTGCCTGGCAACTGCATTCCCTCTAGGCTGGGAACTGACCCTGGCATGTGTTTCTGTCATGCCGTTCTCTATAGCTGTCTCTATTGTTTTAACTAATGTGAGTAAACTTAAAAGATGATGATTTTTAATGTGGTAGTTTTGTTTATTATAGTGAAATGTGTGGCATTATCTTAATCTTAGAATTTGTTATTAGATTATGTTTTATGAGGTCTTGGAATAATTATTTTATTATTTATTTTAAGCATATATTGTCCCACTGCAGGGCAAATGCCTCCCTTCCCTCCTTCCACATTTCGCAGTCTAGTGCGAATGTAGGCCAATCCTTTGCGAAAGAGTCCAGCTCATCCCGCCATCTCCTTCTGGGCCTGCCATGTTGTCGTTTCCTGCTGTTTGGTATCCGAAATATGTTGGAATAACCGCGTCTTTAAAAGGCACCTAAAGCATGTGATCTGCTTCACTCGTTTTTGTATAGTTATCAGTAAAGATTGAAATTATTCCCAAATCCTTCCGATATTTATTGATCGAGTGATTTAGTATGTTAATGTTGAGTTTCTTTGACAGTTACTCGTATAACCTAACCACCGTGTATTAATCTTATCCTACTAATATTATAAACGCGAAAGTTTGAGAGGATGGATGGTAGGATGTTTGTTACTCTTTCCCGCAAAAACTACTAAACTGATTTGAATGAAATTTAGCGAACAGATAGTTTATAGCTGTTTTTGATCTCGGAATCAGAATCGGAAGGTCGCAGGTTCAAATCCTGCTCGCACTCGATTTTTTCTTTCCATATCAAAAACAGCTGTTGTTCCCTACGCAGGGTTTGCGTATAAAAATATTTAAAGATAGTTTATAACCAGAATTAACACATAGGATAGTTTTTATCCCGGTAGAATGATCCCGTGGGACAAATATTGACCTCCACGCGGGCGAACCCGCGGGCATAAGCTAGTTATTTTCTAAATTTGTTTCTAGTATCAAACCAAGTCATCAATATTAGAAATGGAATCATACAGTCAAGCGGGCAAGCAAGCAGAAGAAGTATTGAAATCAGTAAGAACGATAGTGGCTTTCAACGGAGAAAACAAAGAAGTCGACAGGTATGACAGTTTATCATATTAATCATAATTTTTCGAGCTATGTCGTTATAGTAAAGACGAATATCTCTTTGCCGAGAAAAAAAAAACAAACGCCGCCGACTAAATACATTCATAGTCATTGAACTCATTTGGACTTAGTATAAGTATTTATTATCTGTGGAAATTTTTATTTTCCGTACGTGTCCGGAAAATTATTAAAAAACCACGCGTGTGAAATATATTGCATGTTGAACGTAATCGTAGTGCGATAAGAACCAGTTTTCGAGAAAGTGTATTGAAAACGAATTTCCAACTGTAGTCCACTCGTTTCTTCGTTATTTTCTGCAGCAGATACTATTGATGTTCCGAGATCATGTGAGATAGCCAAATGTCTCCTGTTCTTATCTGTAAGCCACGACTCAACGTACCTATTTATCAAAATTACTAATGCTGACAAATGCAATACCACCAACGTCTAATTTCTTTTTCTACAGGTACACAAAACTGCTCCAGCCTGCCGAAAAGCAAGGCCGAAAACGAGGCTTGTACACCGGTCTGGGCAACGGCTTCAACTGGGTCCTCACCTACTCACTCAATGCTATCGGCTTTACCTACGGCACCAGGCTGGTCTTCCAGGACTGGGATAGCCCAGATGGCGAGAGGAAATATTTAGTAGGAGTTGTATACAGTGTAGGTATTTTTGTAAGATATTTAGAAACTTATAGTGTAATACACCATTTCATTGATAGGCAATTAGGCACCATCGTTAGCGAGCCCTAAGAAAAAAATGTTTATCATTTGTCGCCTGACTTTTGATAATCGATCTTCATGCAGTCTTTGTACCATACTTGCACCCACAAGTATGGTACAAATCTTTAGATCTAGTATCAAAACTTAAAGTTAGTTATAAATCATACCGCTTAATAAATGCAAGTCAGACGCTTGTCATCAAGAAATCTTTTTTTCAGATTTTATTCAGCGTGTACATGGCTACTCAATCGATGACTTTCTGTGTGCCTCATGCGGAGGTGTTTGCAGCTGCTCGAGGTGCAGCCTCATCCATATTCCAGCTGATTGACCGAGAGCCTTTAATCGACAGTCTTCAACAAACAGGCTTGTCACCTCGAAGAGTCATCGGAGAAATTACTTTAGAGGATGTTAACTTTAGTTATCCATCAAGACCTGAAGTGAAGGTAAGATAGGCATAATCTCCGCTTCACTTTCGTAATACGTTAACTTTGGCAAGTAGTTTCATCGCCAGGCCTTAAAATAGCACCTGGGGGCATGGTAGCGCCCCCGCCAAGATTAGCCAAAACAGAAAGGGGCGCTACCTACCTTTTCTCGAACCGTTTCGTAGCATTTTCATACCCTCATAGCTTCGGTCTGGATATTAGAAGAGAGCCCAAATTCTTAAGTTATGATCGTGTCAGTACACTTGTATGAAACACATGTTTCATACGACTAGCTTTTATACTTTACATTTTATGAATACCTAACATACGTCGATTTTGCCTCACTCACCTACTCACACACGTATACATATAGGATACTTTAAGAAGCCACGCCCTACTTTTTGACCAAGAGATAGGATTTGTAGAGTGCTGGACTTGGCTCTTCAAACGGCCTTGCCAAATCTGAAGATGTCGCTAAACTATGAGCATATTATATTCATAAAGGCAATAACAACATTCCACAGGTCCTCAACGGGTTTTCCATTACAATCAAAGCAGGTGAATGTGTAGCTTTAGTTGGGTCTTCTGGCTGCGGCAAAACAACAATATTACAACTACTTCAAAGACTTTATGATCCTCATTCCGGATCAGTGAAGCTTGATGGAAAAGATGTCAAAAATTTGAATTTGGGATGGCTCCGATCATGTCTAGGTTCGTATGCTTAAAAGTACAACAATCAGAATTCCTGTTGTAAGAATCGTTAAACTAAAAATTACTTATTTTTCATAAATATTCCAGGCGTAGTAGGCCAAGAACCTGTTCTGTTCCGAGGCACCATTTTTGAAAATATCGCCATTGGTTTCCCTGAAGCCACAAGGGAGGAAGTACAGACTGTAGCTGAAATGGCATATGCTCATGACTTCATCACAAACCTACCCAATGTAAGTAACAGTTAAGTAAGATCAAAAAGGGCAAAAACGTTATCTCATCTGACATTTTAACGTTATTTTATGTAGTATTTTTAAGGATTACGTTACGGCTTAAACAAGAGACTGTCATGCAGGAGTGAGCCGAGTGACAAAGACGAAAAAGCTGATCGTTTTCAACAACAAGATGTACAGTCGGGAACTGTAGGTATGGAACAAAAGGGAGGAAGGTCTATATTCAGCAGTGAATGGCTAGTGATAATAATGATGATGACTGTAAGTGTTTAGGCAGGAAGTATGAAGTAAAGGAATTCGTTTAATTTCAGGGCTACGACACAGTGATAGGCGAGCGGGGCGCGTCGCTGTCAGGCGGGCAGAAGCAGCGTGTTGCCATCGCCCGTTCGCTGCTCCGCGAGCCAGCCGTGCTGCTTCTCGACGAGGCCACCTCCGCACTCGATCCTCACTCCGAGCGACAGGTCCAGGCTGCCCTCGATCGTGCCAGTGTTGGCAGAACCACCATCATGGTGTCCCATCGGTGAGTTTAAATTTTTAACTGGTGGAAACGATGCAAAGTAATACAAAAAGTCTAGAGATGGACATCCGTGCCCCTCGACAATCAAAACATTGTCCAACTGTAAACGAGACTAAATATCCAGAACAAAAATTGTTTACAAGTTCATATTTCAGACAAATGGCAAGTATCCAAAGTTCTGGTAGGTACCTAATCGGTATTTACTAAAAATACTTGCGGTATATCCCCGAGTATTTTAGTCAGGAGGATCTTGTGAAATATTTACAGTTATAACTGATGTATGCTTGTTCTAGGTTGTCAACTATCACCAACGCCAACCGTATCATCTGTATGGACCAAGGAGCTATCGTGGAAGAGGGGACGCACGAAGAGCTAATGAAAACGCAAGGTTATTTCAGTTTGTCCTTTCAGTTTGTTCAACGATACGTTCTCACCTCAGTTGACATGCGTGCTTTTCTAGCAGTGTGCACACCTTTACCTACTCTGGAGTTCTTAGTTAAGGGCTATTATTTTAGTCATGTTTGCCCTAAAACGGTTATTTGTCTTTGTACGTGTATAGTTGTGTACATAATCCACTTTATATTCATGAAAATTGTAAACCAAAATTCTGTTGTACCATTCGAGGACCACGACCCTAAAAACCTTCTTTTCTTGATCATTCTAGGGTTCTACAACAAGCTAGTGACGACAGGTCATGAGGTGAAAGAACCCGAAGAAATTGAAACACTAACTGAAGAAGGTGACGGTGAAGAGAACGGAGAACCAGTCCTAGCTCCTCGGACTGATGTTAAGAGGAAGTCAAACAGACGTGTGTACAGACGTCACTCGATTAAAAGAGGTTTGAACATCTTGATAATAAAGCATAATCTTGAAACAAGACAAAATGACTGACTGTTTTTTTTTATTGAAGTTGATGAGGTCATATGCGATTTTCTGTAAATTATTTACTAACTCAAAAAATATTTACGCTGTTCAGACGCATATCTCTTTGCCGAGATTTCAAAAAAACAATCACCGCCGATCACAGATATAGGGTCTATCTATATCTGTGCCGCCGACTAAAGTCATTGAACCCATTTGGACTTAATATAAGTATAGTTATCTGTGGAAATTTTTATTACTGGACTCTCAAGCCTTTACGGAGGAGCAGAGGCTCAGCTCAACGTATTAGCAGCGAAGAAAACATCAAAAACAATTCAGCGCACATGCAAAATGTATCGGCCTTTTTCTTTTGACAGTTTTGAATTTTGACATTTGTTTTTTTTTATTGCAATCAATCAATTAAATAAATCGACTAACTCAAAATCAAATTTTAGCCCAGTTTAGTCTTAAAAATTAAACTAAAATAATGAAAATAAATTAGAAATTAAAATAGCAATTTTCAACAACTTTTAGGTCTAAGTGGTTCTGTAGAGACATCTAGTACGTTCTATGTGAATTATTTGCCTTAAACTTAAGAACAGAGTTCATATATGGCGCACCAAAAAAACTTGCTGTGTACGTGAAGGCAACTTTACCCCTGCTTGTAACCAAACAAAAAATGCTTTTTGTTGACAGATTCTCATGACTGGATGACTCCTCGCGGATCCATTTGTTCTGTCGTGTCTACTGGCCTACAAAACTTCGTGTATAATGCTGATTATGAGTCGGATGAAGAAAAGGATGAGGAGGAAGTAAGTAAAACTGTTCACAAACCGGTCTATCAATGCCAAATCTGGGAGAGGTAGAGGTTACAGATAGGTACACAAATTATACATACGTCATCAAATCATCTTAAGCGTAGCCTCTTCGCACTATGTTGGGGTCTGAGTCCGTTCTAACCAGATGCAGCTGAACACCTGTATTTGACATGGAGTGACTCCTGTCCGACTTGGGAACAATCCAGTTACTGGGTTAGGTTCGCGATACTCCTTGGTAAGTCTAGTCGCCAATCTTTCTGGTATCTCAGTACTCGTAACGACTATAAAACACAGACGGAGCTCGTTATGTTACTGATGGTTACCTATCCATACACCGATCTCGGCAAATACTGCTTAACTTTGAAGGTCGATACGTTCGGCTGCTATTATTTAGCCAAGCCCATAAATACACATCTAATTACTCATATTTATTTAAATCATATTTTTCGTTTTCAGCAAATTAAACCAGTGAGCGACTGGCAGATCTTGAAGCTTAACGGACCCGAATGGCCTCTCATAACAGTAGGATCTATTGCAGCCTTCACCCAAGGTGCTTGTTTCCCTGTCTTTGCCTTACTCTTTGGATTTTCCAGTGGTGTAAGTACAATTTCAAGAGTTTTCCATGTGCAACAGCCAAATCCGAAGCCTGTAAATGAAATATTCAAATCTTCATTTATTTTTTCAGATATTCATTCTCGACGATAGAAAGGAGATCATTTACTTGGCGGATCTGTACTCGGGCATGTTCATAGTGGTGGCTGCTGTTGCCGGTGTGTCCATGTGTCTGCAGAGCACTACATTTACCACAGCCGGTTTGAGGATGACCACTCGATTGCGGCAACAGTACTTCTCATCTCTACTCAAACAGGTAACCGCGCTGGCTATCAAAGTTAAGTTAAATTGACAAGGCGTAACCATAATCACTATCTCGTAAAAATGTAAGACTAGCAGTCCACAGCTGGATAAAGGACATTCTGAAGTGGCGCTACGTCATCCAGTTTTCTTGCTGACTTTTTTGAAGTTTTGTTTAGACTATATACCGGATAACATGATCCTACGATGCGTTTGTCAATACCACTCAAGAAGTTTACAATTATTATTATAATACGAGTACATTCGGCTCGAGCGGCTGTTATTATTTAGCCACGAGCTCCTCCGCATATGTACTTTACAACCTGGTTAAAATTATTTTGATATCATTTTGACGTGGATGTTAAGTTAAGTTTTTAAATAAACCAACGATTCGACATTGATGGATTCCAGGAAATAGGATTCTTTGACAAGGAATCCAACACGGTCGGTGCAATGTGCGCAAGACTAAGCGGAGACACGGCAGAAGTGCAGGGCGCTACCGGACTCAGGATAGGCCTTATACTGCAAGGAATAAGCTCGGTGCTAGTGGGCTTCCTGATGGCGATCAGCTATAACTGGAAACTCACTCTAGTGGGGACTGTTTTCTTACCTCTGGTCAGTGGATTTCTCTAAAGCTTAGAAATTCCTAACTGCAAATCAGTTGCTACAATGTTTTAATATCTTATTTTGTCTTTACAAGTAACTTCTACTTTCCTAGATGGTAGGCAGCATCTGGTTGGAAGGGATGATCTCGCAGCAGTCCCAGATCGATGAACGTTCGGCCATGGAACAAGCCACAGCTATCGCTACAGAAGCTGTCGTCAGCATCAAGACAGTTCAGAGCTTGGGTAAGGTAGATTGTGCAACAAGTACCTGGGGAGGGTGGTCCTGGCATACTGTGGTATTTAATGATTACCTACCTTTGCAGTGACACAACGTTAAAGTTTGTAGAGTCAACTCTCGAGATGCCATTTGCTGGCTTGTTGCTGGATACCTAAAAAATTGCATAAATTAAAGCGCACTCTCTGAATTATAACGGACGGGTCAGCTTGTTGAAAGTCGTTTTAAAAATTCTTTTACCCATCACCTAGTGTTAGTGAAAATGTGTATAAGCTCTTCAACTTAACCGTCCCACTAACATAAACGAACATTGCCTACTCCTACGCTGCGAATACATTTACGATTATACAAACAACACGCACTTAAGTAATGCTAACCATATCTTTTATGCAGGCGTTGAACCAATATTCCTGAAAAAATTCGAAGAGGCCCTAACTGTAGCCTGTGCCGCTGTCACCAAGAAGACCCGCTGGAGGGGTCTGGTCCTCGGCTTGGGGGTCTATGTGCCGTTCTTGGCGTATTGCAGTGCCACTGTGTACGGTGCCGTCTTGGTGGCTTACGGGGAGATCGAATATAAGATTGTGCTGCTGTAAGTACAATACGCAAGAATAAATACATATTATTAAACTGATGAAATTTCCAATTTTGGGACTGAGCCAATTGCATGAGAAAATTCACCAGAGGCCGGTAGGTTAGATGCCACCTAGTCTAAGTAAAAACGGGTTTTAAACACCTTCCCTCTAAAGATTTATTTTGGTCCAAAAGTAATCAGTCGTCTACCGGAAGTATTGACGATTGTGTCAATTATTATTATGACAACGGTGACGACATTTGTTAAAGACGCCACCATGATCATCATCTGCCTAGCCTTTTCCAACTATGTTGGGGTCGGCTTCCAGTCTAACCGGATGCAGCTGAATACCAGTATTTTACATGGAGCGACTGCCTATCTGACCTCCACAACCCAGTTAGTACTGGGTAATACGATACCCCTTGGTAAGACTGGTTGTCAGACTTTTTGGGCCACTGACTACCTATAACGACTGTCAAAGATTACAAATGACAGCCGGGACCAACGGCTTAACGTGCTTTCCGAGGCACGGAGGAAACTCGGTATGTAATGGGTGGTCACCCATCCACAGACCAACCTAGACAAGCGCGGCTTAACCTAAAGATCGATCCGACCGGCTGTTATTACTTAGCCACTGTTAAAGACGCCACCATGGCATAATAATCGCCTTGCTTTTCTCGCAGTACGATATTACCGCTTCTCGAAAGCAAGAACCTCTCTTCGTGAAAGGAGACTGGAATGTCCCGAAGAGAGTTTCTTACCCATTTAATCTTAGGTAATTAAGCTCTATGCAGCTGATTGCTGAACTCAGCAGCACCCGTATAGGCTGTCACATTACTCAGATTGACGGTGTTTGCGTTAACAATATGAGTTATGCTGACGACATGGTGCTGCTATGTCCATTAATAAGCGCACTCAGGCGTCATGTTAAGATGTGTGAAGACTATGCGGTCACTCAGGGTTTCAGGTACAAAGCAAAAAAAATGTGAATTATTGGTATTTAAGGCAGGCACCAAATGTTACACTAACGTGCGAGATGTGACCATAAATATTACTCCGTTATCTAGAGTAACAAAATTTAAGTACTTGGGTCTCTGAGTCACTCATGATCTGAATGATGACCGGACATAGAAAGGGAAACGCAGGGCGATGGCTGTCCGAGGTAACATGCTGATCCGCAGATTTGAAGTCAAAAAACCCTTTTCAGAGCATTCTGCCAGTCTGTATACACGTGCAGTCTGTGGGTCAGGTATGCTCTGGGGGCATACAACGCCTTGCGTGTCCAGTATAACAATGTATTCAGGATGTTGTTGGGTCTACCGCGCTTTTGTAGCGCTTCCGGGATGTTCACCGAGGGCAGGGTTGATGGGGTTCATGCCATTATGCAGAAACGGTGCGGTTGTCTATTCTCGGTAGAGTACGTGCTATCACAGCATTCTGAATGTATTGTGTGATAGGTGGAACAGCCCCATGCTGGCTCACTGGATACGGCTGCACACGTAGGTGTCAGTCGTTTTCAATTTAGTATATATAGTGTTTTTTTTTTACTAACATAAGGTTAAGACTTTTACTAACAACATATGGATCTTGTAATTTGATCTGAAATAGAATATTTATTTATTATTTATTCTATCCTTGTTGCAGGGTTAATGAAGCCATCATGTATGGAGCCTACATGTTGGGTCAGTCGTTGGTATACGTGCCTAGCTTCAACTCAGCCAAGACCTGTGGAGCAAGAATCCTATCCATCATCCAAAGAACGCCCAGGGTCAGGACAGAAGACGGAATAAGGGACAAAAAGGATTGGGTAAATTCACATATCATTAATATACATTACCTACAACTGGCTGCCTCTGTAGTCTAGTGGTCGTAAGATTATTCTTAGGTTTGAACCCCGGTGAGGCCAGATTCTCTTGATACCAACCAGCAGCCTGTAGTCTTTTTCGCTTCAACTTTTGTTCGAATCTTTCTATTTAACTCCATACTGCTAGGAACTTTTAAAAGTAATGTGTAAGTAGTAAGTGATGCCGATCCGGTGCTTATGCTATGAGCATTCCACGGGTTAGAACAAATCTATCTGTGAGTGCATTCCCCTCTTTGGGATATAATATTTTGACTGCTTGTTGCATTTCTAGACTGCTACTGGTAACTTCAGCGTTCGAGACTTAGAGTTCAGTTACCCCACCCGTCCGCACCAGAGGATTCTGAAGGGCATTGATTTGAAGGTGGACGCTGGCAAGACAGTGGCCTTAGTTGGCCCCTCAGGCTGCGGCAAGTCTACCATCTTGCAGCTGATTCAGAGGTTTTATGATCCTGATTCCGGTAACATTGTGAGTAATAGTTTAAAATACTTGTTATAATATAACTATACCTGGTCTACGCACTAATCACGACAGTTTTGGCGATTTAAAAAACGGTATAATTTACAAACTTGATATTCTTTGCAATTTTTCATTTATCGGAAATAGAAAGTACATTTTGACATAAGTGGGGAATCTTTGTTATTGCATTCGATGCGGAATTAACACCCGAGCTGCAGGTGTTATGGAGCCGAGAACTGCAGTAACACGCGTGTCAAACGACGTTTTTCAAAACACTTTCGAAGAAATAAAATTTTAGAACGGAAAGTATTTTTGTCAGGAGTTATTAGGAAACTATGATTTAATTTGCTTGTTTTCCGCGCTCTGCTTTCGCCAGGTTAAAGAAGAAGAAAAGTTATGTTGCAGCTACACAGCCTAATATAAAAAATAGAAAATTCAAATATTTTTGAATTTAGAACACAAATAAATGTTAATTTGTTCATAATAGTGCAGCTGAAAACAAGTATTTTACATGGAGCGACTGCCTATCTGACCTCCACAACCTAGTTAGTACTAGGTAATACGATACCCCGTAGACTGGTTGTCAGACTTTTTTGGCCACTGACTACCTGTAACGACTGTCAAAGATCTACAGATGTCAGCCGGGACCAACGGCTTAACGTGCTTTCCGAGGCGCGGAGGAAATTCCTTATGTAATGGGCGGTCACCCATCCACAGACCAACCTAGGCAAGCACGGCTTAACCTAAAGATCCAACCGAGCGGCTGTTATTATTTAGCCACGAGCTCCTCTTTTTGTTATTTGTCAGTTTGTTATTTGTTTAAAATAATTATGTTTATTAAATCTATGATATTCTATAAACACAATTTATATACTCAAAAAATACGCCGTAAAGACACATCACTTTGCCGAGAATTAAAAAAAAAACAAACACCCCTGACTAAAGTCATTGAACTCAAATGGGTTCAATGACTTTAGTGAACCCAATTGAACCCAAATGGGCTCAATGACTTTAGTCATAAGTAATAAAAATTTCCACAGAGAACTATACTGAGTCCAAATGGACTTAGTACATATAAGTATAGTTATCTGTGGAAATTTTTATTTCCGCACGAGTGCGGAAAAATATTAAAAATCCACACGTGTGAAATACATTGCATGTTGAACCTAAACGTACTGCGATTAGAAAATTATTTTTATATTGTCCAAAGCGTTCAAAATCTTACATTAAACACATGCATTTAAAAAAACTTGTGAAAATGTTGAAACCCCCAATATTTCCGTAACTAGAAGGTTCAGAGGCATACCCCTGAACCGTTACGGAGATATTAAGTGTTCTCCCCGTCACTTGTTCTAGACCATAGTCTAGAGCAAGTGCCTTTCGGCTTCGTTAAGGGTCTTGTTACACCCTTTATTTGATGCCGACCTGAATATTTGATTGAAATAATAATAATTATCCGACTCAGTTTACTTTCCTTTTTTCTTCGCTATGAGGTTGAAAGCCTATGTACACACCTTTTAGAACATTACTGTACATAAAACGTTAGGTATATATTGCATAACATTTTATGTTTTACTAACATTTTAATGTGGTTTTAATCGCCACTTAATGATAGCATTAGAACGATAAGCGTCACTAATCAAATTCGGTTTAAACGAAATTAGGCCGGGTACAGTCATGTTACATCACCTTATCATAGCATGTAATGTAACGCGAATTTGGTTAATGTTAAGCATTTGATACATCGAACTCTTACCAACATAATGATGAAGTGAACCCTTGCTTACGGATATTGCATACGTAGTGTTATGTACACCTGCTCCAGCTTCTATAACACCCATTCTGTAATGGTTGTTTACAGGAGCTAGACAGTCGCGACATCAGGTCATCTCTAACCCTGCCACGTCTTCGTCGCCAACTTGGCGTGGTGCAACAAGAACCCATCCTGTTCGATCGTACGCTGGCCGAGAACATCGCCTACGGAGACAACAACAGGAAGGTTACCATGCACGAAGTGGTTGCTGCTGCAAAGGCTGCTAATATACACAGCTTCATCGTGTCTCTGCCTAAAGTAAGTTTAAAATATGATGTGTTTCACAGGTCAATTAAGCGAGTCCCTTGAAACAAATCATTTGGGAGGATACCTTTTCCCAGTCATTCTTATTCTTCGTGTTGCTGACATGACAGTATTTCAAATTGTATTAGGCCAAAACTTCCAGACTTGGTTTGTGACAGAGCTGTTGCTGTTACTGTTCTGCCGAGGTATCCTCACGTTACTGGGTTGGAGTCACACCTTCCATGGTTCAGAGACCGTTAAGGGAGAAGATAAGTGGAGCACGGACCGGACTAGGTTTCATATGAAGATGCTCGCTTGGCCTATTCCGCCATAATTTTCAATGGGCGTCTACCAGGTTTCTTGGTGGCTGCTGATGATTTTAGGAAATTGTGCCAGCTGACAGATTGTCTCCTGTCCGAGAGAGAGATTAATATATGTTACGAATGTTGAATCCGAAGGAATCACCACTACCCAACTTAACAGGTACTTAAAATGTAATAAATAATCCAAACAAAAAAACAAAATATCAGCTCCTTTCCCGTGGTACTTCTGAGGTATTACAAGTGAAACTTTGTCCAGGGTTACGACACAAACCTAGGTTCTGGCGGCGCTCAGCTGTCGGGTGGTCAGAAGCAGCGCGTGTGTATCGCGCGCGCGCTCATCAGGTCGCCGCGACTCTTGCTGCTGGACGAAGCAACATCGGCGCTGGACGCGAACAGTGAACGGGTAAGACTTAACTATTTTTTGAGGCAGCCGTACCAGAGGCAGATTATAAACCCTACGTAAAATATGCATGATGAATTGAAAAACGAGCTGATAGAAGACTTCAGGTCATCCATCTTCCCATCGGCAACCCTCATATTCTTTGTTAAACTACTGCGAATCGCATGTAAACGGAAATTGGCATATCATATTGCACGGTTGGTTATACAGCTGGTCTTCGGGAGGACCGTGCACCTTATTGTTTAAAAATCCTTAACTAGTCAGAGACTGATAGTACATTCCCAGCTCCGGGATCCTGGAAGCGTTTCTGTTTGATTTGCATCATTGTTGTGCATGACGGTCGGTGACAACGAGCACACTGTTACCGTACATCCAGTACATGATAGTCGACCCCCCAAAAAAACAGCCCTGTCAAAAAACATGGAACAGCCTTTTTTATGACCGGCAGAAAACTTCAGGGTTTAAAATCCTCTAACTGTTTTGTGTATAGTAATTTGGATAGTGGTGAAGTGTAAACTGAAACCTGATTCTTTCATTATGTAATCCCAATATTTGCAGGCCGTATCGGAAGCTCTGGAGAAGGCAGCTAAAGGCCGCACGTGTATAACAATCGCACATCGGCTCTCCACCATCAAAGACGCGGACCTCATCTGTGTCTTAGATAAAGGTATAATTAACTTTTCACTTCATGTTATAAATGTTAAGAGGGTATGCGTCTGTATACCCGGTTGATGACAATAGGCTCACCCCCTATTACATGGGGCATGACCATATAAGTGAAATGGGGGTATACTATAGGTTCACAGAGGAGTTCCTGTAATCCCCGATTACAGGTATAATTTTGTGTATATGTATGCTATAACTCATTAGCTTTGCAGCCATTTTTCCAATTGAGAACCTAAAATAAAAAACTGTTTCAGGCAAAATTGTGGAACGTGGATCCCACGCTGAACTCTTCGCTCAGCGGGGTGCCTATTGGAAAATGTGCAAAGGACAAAACATAGCTTAATTCTTCATTGTTGGTTCAACTCATTGTTCAACTACAAGTACAGCACACATATTTACATCACGAAATCTCGACCGTTGGAAATTGACAAAGATTTAAATCGCTGGATGTTCACTGTACTTAGGTCGCGAGAAAAAGTGTCCATATTGGAAAGATACGCTAACACATCCCGCATGGTACTACGTTAAGAATAAACGCTTCCGGTGCGAGAGCATTCGCCTGTAATGTAACAGTCCAAGTTGCGATTTTGTACAGAAAGCAGTTGTTGTTACAAATTGGATTGTTACAGTGCGCAACCTGTAATGATATTTGTAATAACGATTTTTAACGTAATGCTCAAAATCGGAACCCCGGTGAGGGAAACAAAACAGAATGATGATCATTTTTCGATGAGGTATGCACTGGATTCATTTTACGATTTAATTTTTTGTAAATTAACAAAATTCCCAAACAGTGTAATTAAATTAAACAGTATTCCTATTCCATCTCAGTAATAAAGATCTTCTATTGACAATTAGATTTAAGAATATTTTTTGTACTAATTGAAATAAAAAGGGGCTTCACAAGCGTTCCATTTCATCAGTATTACACGAAGCAAACCGTATTGCATTTGTATTGTCATAATAATTTTAGGTAAAACCAAATATTAGGGTCAATCACAATAAGATTATCTAGATATAATTTTTTTCATTATTGTTGCTATCTTTAGAACAGTACGTATTTTTATATAACTTCATTAGTTTTTTTTTATAAAATGTTAGTAAGTATTTTTCTCTAAAACAGTACACATTTTAGTTCAGTGAATCTCACACATTATTTTACAAACTTTGTCACAAAGCAAACAGTGGCACATGAAACTTTCTCGGTATCATTCGGTCCTATTTTGCAAATTAAGAACCTATCAGGGTTCTTATTAGTATGGGAGGCAAGCAGTGAGAACTATGTATGTAACAAGCCAAATCCCCACTACGACACAAGTTGCAATACGACTACATATTGCAACTTTGGCCTACTGTCCACGGAGTTTCTACGTAAGATGCAAGTAAGACGCAAGCAAGAGTAAAATAAATATAACGTGCGTCTGACGTACAGCTTAAGTGGTCAGTAGGCTTTATGTAGGTAAATAATATATCAGAAACTTTTTTGTTACATTCTGTTACCAAGACGCTGGCATTTGGGGACGCCGCTTTATATTAGGATAAAAATTGATTTTCGGAATTATCTTTTATTAGTATATAAGTGTTCTTTTACGTTAAGTATTAAAGTTTGTTGTAATTATTTACTTGATATTTTTTTTAAAACCCTTTCATTTATCTAAATACCTATCTACGACTACAACTAGGGTTGTCACCCGTACTTTATAATACAGTACGTTATTTTGAGTATTTATACTCTATACTTTATGAGAACAATAAAGTACGCGAAAATACTTTATTTCGCGTGATTTGATTAAGCAAATCAATAGATCGCCAGCGCTACAAAAGCGCGCATTTAAAAAAAATCTGTGTCTCTGAATCTAACAAAAAAGAATTACTTATTTACTTTAATTTAAAATTAGACTGTAAAGATGCTGTGCAAGTGTTTCGTAGAGATAATAATTTGATTATGCTTGCGAAAAGTAATAAAAATATGATTTAAAAAATAAGAATAAAGAAAATTAAATTGTACTTTATTTTGACTCTATGTACTTTTTTTTTGTTACCTTTAATAACCAAGGTACTTTAATTGCTAAAAATAAGGTGGCAACCCTAACTACAACTCACTTATCACTCGTTTTACAATTAATTATTACTTTTATGCTGACAAGTTATGACTTTGCACAAATTATTTATCAGTTGTATAACACGGTCTTATCGCAGCCAGCCTTCCACCAGACAACTTCAAATAGTAATAGTGCTGTAATATTGCGAAATGTTCTCATCAGGCCCGAGGATTAGTATACTGCGTGACTTAGCAAAATTTATTCTTGTATCGAAGAATATCATAAAGAATATTTCACAATGTTAGTTCAGGTCAGGCGTACTTTTACGTAACAGTTATTAAAAGCATCAATATCCGAAGCCCCGACGTCACTGCTGATACTAATAATATCTCGGCATCTGGCAATGATCAAGGTTAGGTTAGTTTACAAACTTACACAACTTTTAGAAAGAAGTTTTCTTCGTTTTACATATTACTGTGAAATGGCTGATGCGGCAAACTTAGTTTACAATTATCTCCACCGCTTATTCCTAATGTCCAACAGCACCAAACTATACAGATCATCAAGTTTACAAAAACTTTTAGATTTTTCGAGCGTCGAATCTGTCACCCCAGCTGATATGACGTCTTAAATCACAATTGTTTTGATGTCACTCCAGTGTGGGAAAGAGATGAAGCTATAGAGGCCAAATAGCGCAATTCATTCCCACTCTGGAATAAGATTAAAACCAATTAAAACAATACTGCTTTAAGATGTCATGGTAGGTCACCTGGTCTTAGGCACTCGTGTGGCAGTCTCTTTCTTTCCCTATGTTGTGTTACCTGGCCAAAGATTTCAAATCTGACAATGGCGTTTTGATGAAAAGGTTAAAATCTCAACACGACTTATCTGAATTAGGCCAGACAGTTGTAGAATAATAAATTATAGCCAGTTGGCAAGGTGGTAAGTGGGATTGCCAGACGTCATTCGAGGACGCTTTTTTATAAACCCATTACGTTTGGCAATGTTGCCCTATTCGAAATTTGTCAGTAGCAGCCACAAGTTTAGAATTTGGCTTCTTAAAATGGTATATGTCTCTCATGGACGTCGCCAGGGAGGGATAGAGAGGGCAGCTGCCCCGTCCTAAAAGTTCAGGATTTTTTTATTTTATTACTTTTCCCGCCTGTTGCACCTACGTAATAAATTGTAACGTATAATAGAATCACACTCTCACTATTATATTTATTAAGGCAAATAATGAGCTTCTGAGTAATCTTACTGCCTCTAAAAACTTACACATTTTGCACACCGAGAAAAAAAAACATCACAGAGGCTCCTTTTTTCTGCCTCTGTATTGGCACTCCTGTTAGATTTGTCGCATGATCTACCGCTATTGACAGAGGCTGAATAAATTAGATGCCCCTGAAATAAATTATGTCATACATAAGATTGCAAAAAATGAAGATTTAACAGTCAAAAGCAGAGTGTTAAAAAATCTTGAGCTCGCTTCGCTCGTTTTTGCAGCCCCTAAAAAACTCTCACTCTCTCGCCTCTTAAATCTTGACTTGGTCTTTATGTCAACCAAGTAACTCCTGTTTGTAGGGTCAAATCAATTCTAACCTGACCAGGGTACGGTGCTAAAATTTTCGAGCTCGCTTCGCCTGCTCTTGGAGGCTTAGGTCTCTTGTTCTTAAAACTATCTCCGTAAGTCAATTAAGTTACATCTATTTCTGAAGAAAAAGGAGTTATTTATTTATTTATTTGTTTATGGCAGTCCAACGACTTATTCACTAATACAATTTTAGGGTAATGTAACAATGAAACTTAAAATCTAGGGTGAATATGTCACTTACAGGTGTGCACAGCACTTGCATAAGTATTTCAAGTTTTATAGTATTCCAAAAAGTACAATAGGCTTAAAAAAAAACAAAATTACATGAAAACAAAATTAAAAATAAAGAAAATAAAATAACTAAATATATTTTGTTGCTCTAAAGAATGACACAATCAAAGACAAATAATAAATAAGTGAGTAATAATATTAAGTAAGTAATAATATAAAATGTAATGATATTAGTATAGATATTAACTGTGGCCACTGTGGGTCAGAAATAATTGTTTGCGAAATTGCAATAGCTTGTTGGCGAAGATGTCAACGCTACAGGAACGTGTATGGAGCTCATTGTACGTTCTCATCATCCTGTTCATTGGTGCCGAATGTCCGAGGTTAGTTCTTGTTGGGCATGGAGTGAATACATCTAGGATGCGTTCAGATCTGGGTTGACTATGGCGAGGGACTGATATATTTATTTCAACGAGAAGCTTCGGAACTTGTATAGATCCATTAATGATTTTGTGAAGCAAAATCAGGTCGGTAGTATGTCTTCGCTGTTTTAAAGTTATCATTTTGAAGTAACTTAGCCTCTGCGAGTAATCAGCGTCCAGAGGACACTCATTAGATTTGTAGCGTAGATAGCGTGTAAAGCTTTTTTGGACCCGTTCTATACGATTCACATGTGTACCATAAATTGGATTCCAAACAGGTGACGCGTATTCCAAAACAGTCCGTACAAGTGAATTATAGAGTACTGTTAAGGTTTTGACAGTTTTGAAGTCGTAACAGGTTCTTTTTATGAACCCCAGTATTTTAGCAGCCCTAGAAACAATAGAGTCAATGTGAGGTATGATGGCAAGCTTACTGTCAAGGAGAACACCCAAGTCTCGAATTTTGACGACTTTATGAAGTACTCTTCCGTTAAGCGAGTATGAAGAAGTACGCGTAATGTGTTTTTTTGTGAATGTTATGTGGTAACACTTATCAGCATTAAGAAACATGTGGTTTTTAGTACACCAACTATGTACAGAGTTGAGATCTTCCTGGAGTAGTGCAATGTGCTGTACTTGCATCAATGACTCGATAAAGTTTCAAGTCTTCTGCGAAGATAGAACAGGTACTGTGTTTGATATTGTTTGCTATATCGTTGACAAATATAATAAATAGTATTGGGCCCAAATGGGAACCTTGTGGGACACCGGACGTTGAAGCGTAAGGTAGAGACTGATGACCCTTTACTAGTTATGAATAGCTAACTGTTCTAAAGTGGATAGTTTAAATTTTCTTTTAGTTCCTAGACTAAGACAAGATAACAAACAACTCGACACTAACTCGACAAAATTTGTAACTTCTACTTCTATATGTATACAAAATCTAACCAATCCGTGGTGCTAATGTTTTTTAAGGTGGCTATTGCATTGGAGATTCTTAGAAGAATTGTGTCAACGCGGCTTTAAAGGACTAAAGAAAAGCTAACTTGTCTGCAGTGGAGAGCTTAAATTTTCTTTTACTTCTTAGACTTTTCATAACGCGACAAGATTAGTAACTTCAACTTCTATATGAACAAGTATAACAGTACAGCCCCCCCCTCCCTCTCCCGATCCAAAAGCTGACTATTCAAAAAGGCTAAACAGATGATGACTCTATTAATTCATAATTTTATTTGTGAATCGGCCGTTTTTGGGGTTTTAGAGGTTCTTATGACTACAATATTTCGTAGATATTATGAGCGACGTCTACGAAATTACTCTGCTAGTCTACGACGTAGACCTTCTACGGCGCTACGCAGCTCAGCTAGCACTACAAGCTTTTACCCCAGGTCTACGACGTAACCAATCAGTTACAGTAACTGTGAATATTATAATAATTATAATAGACTACATTTATGAGCGGTGGGATTACTATGACGATAGGTCATGTGCGACTGGTGTATGTTTATCACAGCTAGATAGCTATTTATCGACGTATTGTTATCAACGATTATAGAAGAGTTAGTTAGATACGAGTTCT
The DNA here is from genome assembly GCA_910589295.1 of Noctua janthe. NCBI lineage: Eukaryota > Metazoa > Arthropoda > Insecta > Lepidoptera > Noctuidae > Noctua > Noctua janthe. The sequence continues at coordinate 15,833,287 of OU342552.1, forward strand.
GATTCTTTTCCTGTAGTTATAAATACGGCAATCACGAGCACACGGTAGCGCACTTTGTTGGCTACGTATCCTTAGTTTAGCTTAGCAATAACTTAAAATGTTACGACGCAAGTACCATGAACAAATACCGCTGGAAAACCCTGACGAAAAGTTTAGTAATCAAGAGAAAGTTTCTGTGTTTAAATTTGAAAGGTACGTAGGATGCAGTGCAGGGTCATACAGGCACGTGAGTAAATGTTACTCTTCCTTTCTTAATGTTTCAAAAATGAATTCTTAGAACAAGCGTAACATTTACTCATGGAAGGTTCTTTTAATATCGGCTCAGCAAATTTTGTAGCGATTTTAATTATTGTGACCATTAGCGAATTAAATGATTATTTTGGAGAATATTGTGTTAAACTATGCTCGCGTTTCTGAATTTTATTTTTATGTTAGTAATGACTTTTCATAGTTATATTAGGTATGCAAGTAATGGTGTGAATTTAACTATGTCGAGGGTACAATTTCGTTACATTTAGTAAATACGAAGCCCCGGAGACCAGCAGTGACCCTGTAGTGACTGTCCCAGGTTACGGTGAGTAGTGACGGCAGGGTCAGTGTCCAAACCCTGTCAGGCACTACTTCGTGTAATTTTATTATCACTGCTCTCAAAAGGTGTATGAAAATATCTCAAAAATCGCAAAAATAGAATTTGACATGAAGCAATCCGCGTCAGGCCCACGTGGTTATGGCCCACTTTATCTCAGAAGGAGGTGGCCTGGATTGGATTCGTGTGCGACGATGATGTTTGAATGTTAGGGTAGATGTGAGAAGGCAGAATGGAAATATTGACTTAATTTCGTTTTAATGGCTTGTGCTTAATAAATTAGTCCACAAGCCGAAATATGCCTCGACTACTCTTTTCAGGGTAAAATTAAATCTTTAAAATCATAATATGTCCCCCATTTAGTTATTTCTGAACCTAATCAAAACTTAAAACAGCAAAAACACATTTTAGTATCTCACACGACCCTCGTCCGCGTGAATTTTTTATAAAATATTACTTCCCTATTTGAATCGGTTTACCACATTTCATAGGGTTTATGTTTATATTTGTGTACAAATTAAGGTTATAAAAAAGTTAACCTTAATTACTCCTTACAACATCAGCTTGTCAGTCTTTTATATTAAAATACCATAAAAATACTCGTATACTAAAAATATTAATATTATCCATAGAAAAGCCAGTGACTGTAAGGTGTCCGTTGTTTTGCAAAGGAGTGTACTTTCATAATAATTATTTAACAACAATAACGAATATTTTACAATTAAAAGATATGAAAAATATAACACTTGCAACTGCATGCGCTGTATTTTTAATAGAATTCAATTTTTCTCAAGTTCAAACTTTACGCCTTCTGGTTTTGGAACTAATCCTACTCTGTAGCAACTTCTTACGTTAGATTGCTTCTGCCTCTTCAGTATTCCTGCTTGCAGGTGGTACTGTCGGTACAAGTACTCCTTGGTCATCGCCTGCGCAGTGAACATGGCTCTACTCCGCTTCAGTATGTCACTCTTTGGCCCCCATGAAGGGTCTAAACCGACTTCTTCATATAATTTGTTTTTATACAAAGCTATTATTAATCTAACAATGACCACGAGTGTCGTTGGGACAATGTTCAAAAGAAACATATACCAACCTGCTAAGGAACCCATTGAGGTATTCCCAATTTGATATAGTCTATGGGTTTCATGACAAAACACATAGACGAGGACGATGCCAGATAACAACCAGCCAACTTTCACGGGAGTATTCGGCTGGATGCCTTGCATAAAGTGAACATCTTCAGAGAACCTCTGCACACCATACCATAGCACAAACACAATGTTCTCCAACAGAACTAAGAATATAGTAAGAAGATTCATCACATTTTTAGCGTCTATCAAATAATATAAGGTCAAATTGCCCAATAATGGTGCAGTCAAAATATAAAGAGACATTACAAATACAAAAGTGATTAGACCCGGACCTCTGTCTATTGCGGAGTACCTTTTTGACAACATCTCTATTAACTCTGAAATCATACATATACATAGAGTCATTGCTGATACTGAGATAAAACTGTAGCTAAGTATCAACCAAAAAGATGTGTGCTCGTACACATGTAACAATCGAGGTATCTTTTCAAAACTATTTGAAATGGGGTATCTCATTATGAGACCTGGTCTGATATCATTATTGAAGGCATATGGGCAGGTCATCATGACGGTTGAGCAGGTCCCGAGGATTGTCACGCAGCAGGTGATGACGACCACGATGACGGTGTTCGAGTAGCACGGAGCCCTGAACGAAGTCTTGCCGGCGGAGCCGAACGAGAGGCCGGTGCCGATTTTGAGAGTGTACAGCACATCGGCTACTGTACTTGCCAGACTAAACCGCTGACTGAATACACTAAAATCAGCGTCTAGGGCATCTTCATATTTCACCACTATTCCTTTTTGCAACATGGATCCTATCATGAATACAAAACGTGCGGAAATAGGATAAAACGTACCAAATAACAAATAACAGTGCAGTGAGCGTGTTCTTTTGAAACAACTGAGATACACAGTGATTGCGATCAATGCAGAAGCAAGACCGACCCGCCAGGGCAAGTAGTAGCTGTCTTTATCCAACCCCAGTAAATAAAATCTCCAATATTGAAACTCTGGAAATGTGTGGCACAGATCTGTACAATACGGCAGTGGATCATTTACCTTCATGCATTGCTGGTTCACGGAGAAGTTGTAGTTTAGAATGTTGCAATCAGGCTTGCTCCAGTTTCCACAAACGTAATAAGGAATAGGGTTTTCGAAGCTTATCAAGAAATAATGCAATACAAACGAAGTTATGGTGTGAAGGTAGACAATATAGAAGAGTTGCCAGAAAACTTGAACGTATCCGACGTGTGAGAGGCAGGCTCGTGCGCGCCACACCTCGAGGCAGTCGCGCCCCGTGAACTGCCCCACCACGGTCTCCATGTACAGCAGCGGGATCCCGATCACCACGTACACCACCGCGAACACGAGGATGTGCCCCAGTGCCCCCTCTTTCATCGCCAGGTGCGGCAGATACATTAGTGTGGCTACCCCCAAAGTTTTAGCGAGCATCACTGTAATATGAATTCTCCTCGGCCAACAATTATTTTCATCTGTATTTTCAAAAGTCGCCATGATTGAAAATAAAAAATTGTTCGAATTATGTCACAAAATAGTCAGAGTCGTAACCGACATGATTGTGTGGGAGTAAAGACAATGTACGGGAGAATAGACAATAGGTACCTAACTTACTTTTAGAGATAATATGATTAGGATATCAGCAGATGCAGAATATTCATTGGTAGCTGAGCAGCATATCTCTTTACATAGCTTTCTGTAGGTGCATTTAATTCGTTCATTTTCGTATAAGTTTATATAGGAACGCATAATGCGCACTTGCTTGCGCAAATTGTGCATACAACGCTGAAAATTCACAACGTGAAAGAGAAGATACTGTCTACTGTTAATGTTTGATTAGCTTGCCCGTTATGACCTAGCACTGCTCTCTTGTCCAATAAGCGGTAACTATACTACGCGGATTCCTTTTATCTCAACACAGACAGATTTAGGTACTGCGAATACTTACAGATAGAATACATATTATAGATTGGATATCGATAGGAGTAGAAAATATATATTTTAATAATGTCACACTTTATTTGAATCAAATGTTACGTTATTTTAGACAACGATCTCCATTAATAAACGATCTACATTTCTACAGAGGAGACCCGTGCCCTGTAGTGTGACGTGTATGGTTTAATGATGTTGATTTATACAGATAATGATTAAATACATTAATAAACAAGGTCATCGGTGTTATTTTTTCTCAGACACTAAGATATTCATATATAAAGGTCTAACTATTTATACACGAAATATTTTCAAGTAATCATCTAACGGCTAGAACAAAGCCATTTCAAGGGATATTTTTTTATATCTGAGTATATTTTTTTTATAAAAAATTACTTAACCCACAAAATAAATACTGGCTCCTTATTTTTAAACATCCATTACGCTACTTTACTACGTCGTATTTACCTACTGTCATTGTTAGAATATGGGAGTAAAGGTTTTATCCAAAAAAGCTCAAAAAAATTTAGAATTATAATAATTTCGTAAAAAAAAACACTCAGATATTTTTTTTTTGTTTTCGTTGCAATGGCGACTTTACGACTTATAGAAGTTACTCTTAAAATATTTTATGTATGAAATGATAGATCTTATTTTTTTTTTTTTCATTTTTACCTTTGTTTTTAACCTATAACTCAGAATGAACTAATATTTCAACAAAGCTGTCATAGTAAATGTTATTCTAGGTAAAAAGGCCTATCCAGTGACGTATATGTCATTGCTATTGCAGAGGTCTACCAGCTTCCACACATTTTTGCCCATTGTTAAGTTGTTTGCCGACGTTGCTAATTTTTACTTTGTCATAGCCTCTGTTGCAGAATATGTTTTCAACAGCCAGTGGGAAAAAATAATAAGAGTAACTTACTCAATTAATTTAATAAAAAAATCAAAAGTACATTTTCAGCCCTAAATTATTATGTTAATAGCAAACAGACCATCTCTTTTTTCTAACTTTGATAAAACCTTCCTCAGAAACAGCAACAAACACAGCTAAAGAAAGGCCCACGTGACTTCATATTTCAGTTAAAATTACAAGTGATATTATTTTATCATAGAGTAATGGTCTTCCTGGTGTGGAGAATAGCTCCCCGAGCAGGTGTCTGCGAGATAATGAAATTGCATTTGATAAACTTGCTGCAGTTTCACTTATGCTGCGATACGAGGCTCGGACTCGTTCCACTTGTAGCTAATGTTTCCACAAGGCTTTCTTGTTTCACGCCAGACTGGTGCGATCATAACCACAGCCTATCCTATTTTATACTTTAACGACACATTTTACGCTTAGATGACTCTATTTACTACGATATAATATGTAAATAAGAAATATTGTTTTGATTGCGTTCGATAAGTATGCGCTGTAAGTTCGATTTGTTGTAGGTATCTTTGTGCTTACTGTGTGAATTTGTATGTTTCTGTCGAGTTTTGAAAGGAAACATCAAACAATAGATAGACTATCCGACTTGTGAGAGTGCACGCATGATTCTATTGCAAAAAGATTAAATGCGTTTTATTGGTTATTCAAAAAGTTTTACTACTCAATAAGGTCGGTTATGATTTATAATAATAATTGTTTAACACATTTTCTTCAGCTTAAGATCGTACAGTCAGGTAATTGTGAGTACCTCCATAAATATCTCCTATATTTAAAAGGGAAAGCAGTCTCCGTTCAAAAATTAAATACTTTACCCTATCATGCTTTGTTTTCCGACAACAGAACCTCTCGATGAAGGCTTTACAATAAACAAGTTGAATGACGTCAGAAACATCATCGTAGCGTTTCAATAAAATAAATAAATCTATGACTTAGATAATTTCTGATAAGAGAATAGCAATAGTTTGGTGCAATAACTAACTTGATAATTAAAAAGCCCTAATTTTTTAATCCCAATTTGTTTTATTACCGGTACTTACGCACACGTCCTTCGTCCGTGTGAAATTATAATAAACTAGCTGTTGCCCGCGACTTCGTTCGCGTGGAAATTTTGGTGTGTATGTATGAGACCGCCTCGTTGGTCAAGTGGTCGCAGGCGCGACTACTAATCTGTGCTTGATTCCGCTCCGTAACTCCGCTCTACCACTTAACATTAAACAATGTATGTATATGCAATTGAAAAAATACTATAAATAATAGTGTTATTGGTTTATTCCATCAGAAATTTCTAAGTAGCAGCCGCGGAATCTGGATTTGTGCCCGATTGATGGCAATAGGCTCACCCCCTATTACATGGGACTTCAACATAACTTGCGAAATGTGTGTGTACGATTAGGTACACCTCTGCCCAATCCTTCAGGGATTAAAGGCGTCATGTTATGTTATGTGAGAGATCTGACTGCCAGATCGAAATGTGATAATGTGCTGATGACTACAGGCGTCCTTTTGGGTGCTGTAATTCTGGGCGGCAGAGGTCCGAAACAAAATTAAATGGCGCTATACAAGTTTTTTTTCAAAGTGAACCTTGTCGGGCGCTTTTTATTCTAATACCGTTCTCTATACAACATTAAATTACTTTTTGCGAGAGCTCTTAGACCTCATTAATCCGGCCCTGTCGCAAAATCCATTTTTAGCGAACGTCTATACTCACTATAAACTACCTCCCTGCCAAATATCAAGTTTGTAGCACAAAAAAATGAAGGACTTTCATAAAAACTTGCGAGACCCCTTAGACCTCCTTAATCCGGTCCTGTCACAAAATCCGTTCTTAGCGGACGTCTACTAACTATAAACTACCTCCCGGCCAAATTTAGGTTTCCAGCTGTCATCAATACCAACAAGTATTTTGTTTGTATTGATGACAGCTGGAAACCTGCATCTAGATTTCACCAGATATGTTTATATATCCAGTAAACGTATCGCTTCTTTCGGTATACGAAGAGCGTGGTTATTATAAAAAGAAAACAAATGCATCACTATTAAAAACAATCTAGACCGGAGGTCTTTTAAGATTATCATCTTTATCACCAGCCAATAGCTCAAAGCGCTCGTGGAGGTCAATAGATAGAGTGATGTTGGTAATCCCCAAGAGTTTACACACAGGGTTTTAAACGTCCCATCACCTATGATTAGCGTCAAAGGAGCCGTGAACTTTGATTTAGACTTTCCTTATATCGAGATCATACGTAGTAACATGGAGCAAAAATTTTTGCTGGGAAACAACTTTTAATTTTGTTGTGTATACTTTTTACGGTAGCACGCAATGTAACGCGCTCAACATTGTGTTTACCTATACAGGGTGTAAACAGACCCTTCACATAGCCGTCAACCAAGCATTCTGTACATCAAACTAAGTAACTTTACGCAGAAATTATTGCTGGGAATCGACTTTTATTTTAGGGTGAAAAATCACGTTTTACGGTATGACTCAATGGAAACCACTCAAAGCATTGTGCTGATGGATGGATTGAATAGTACGGGGGTCGTGGAAGTGTGTAAAGTAAAAATCTTACATTAAAAACATGTATTAAAAAAAAACTTGTGAAAAAGTTGGAACTTTGACCCCAATATCACCGTAACTAGAAGGTTCCCAGGTATGGTCTAGAACAAAAAAAAAGATCGCAAAAACGGAGAGAACAAGTGCCTTTCGGCTATGCTAAGGGTCTATTTAAACCCTTTAGATGCATTTAACAGTAAAGGGGTCCAAGTGATTATTCAAAGTTAAGTTATATAACATTTAAAAAATGTATTTGTAAAACAAAAACGTAGAAAACGTTTGTGGTTTTGACCTTCAATATCTCCGGCATTATAATAATAATATCTCCGTGTTCAAAAGGTTCCCAGGAATAAATTAGTACAAAAAAAATCCAATGATTGCGAGAACAAGTGGATTTCGGCTTCGTAAAACATCCTATGACACATGTAATGTTATCTTAACGAACGTACACGTTTTTGACTGATTTAGTTATGAGATTAGACGGCGCGGCATGACAACTCTAATTGGGATATTCCGAATAGTTGTTGACTGTCACCGCTTAGCCACGAACTTCCCCCACGTGTTGTAACAACGACGCCGAAGGCGGAAAATTGCTTAGAGCATACGACGCAAATGTAAAGATATTTCAAAATGCTCAAAATGTATGACAATATGATCGTACCTACCTGACGCTCTATTTAATCAGTTTTCCAAAAGTGTATAAAACTGATTTACCAGCTACACGTCTCATGTCGATGAATGAAGACTATCTTGTCTCATGTTTGTGTCGGTTACTTTTTAGGTCTGCATAGCCAAATGGAAAAACTATCAGCGTTTCCCATTCATAATTTCAATAACTGCTCGAGAAATTTTTTTTGGACTTTCTGATACCTATTGCCTGATTACGATGATGGTTACAAACAGAAAGTTTTTCAGTTTATGATCTGTAGCATAATATACCATAAATATGACCGTAGCCTTCTTTTCCGATACACACTCTACCTATTTATATGAAAATGAATCCCTATCTCCCTTGGTCACGCCATCACACGTGAACGGCTGGACCGATTTCACAATTTTTTTTTTTGTTGTGTTTGTTATTGTCAGGAGAAGGTTCTTAGGTGGGTAGTAGGTAGGTAGTGGGTAGGTAGTGGGTAGGTAGTGGGTAGGTAGTGGGTAGGTAGTAGGTAGGTAGTAGGTAGGTACAGGTAAATACAAAAATGACTGCCATTCAGATGAGGTTGGGTTTAGACCCCACATGTAGAATAATTTTAGGTGATAAAAAAACCTACTCCCTAAAGTTTGTACAGTCCGAACCCGGACATATTGTAGAATACTGACTGTGCCATTTTTCAAAGGGAATGCGGTAGGAATCGAGTTGTATGGAACCTTCGCCACTGGTATGTAGGTAGTAGGTAGGTAGGTAGTAGGAAAAGGTGCATTCGCAGACGGGAACAGCTAGTCAATGATAAAAAAGATTAAAGAAAGTGTAATATGTTTGCCGTAAACAATGGTCTGGCGGGGCACTCCAAAAACAATTTAGGCACATTATGTAAAGGAGTAGTGTTGTTGGATCTCGAAATAAAAACAGATTATGATTTGAGGCAACAATAAGACACTAAAAGTGTTCCAGAGGGCGTTTTTCAACATAGAGCATACATGCGCGTTAAAAAATTAAAAATAACAAACCAGAACAAAAGAAAATTAAGATATCATATTGTTTTTTCTCTCTCAATATCTAATGAGAACAGTGCTGACAGCCCCACGGTTAACGCTGGTTAGCCGTCAAATCATAACATGTGATCATATTATTGTCGGTTGTCGCCAATCAATACGCGTCAAACCGTCGAGTCGCTCCGCAAGCTGCGTCACAGCAGTTTCAGACTACAGTTTTTTTTTGCTTATACTTATATTAGCTTACGCGTTTACATGCGCGCCACATTTTGTACTTCAAAAAACCGAACGTGCGTACGCGTGCTTATTCCGGGGTACCTCAGTAGCAATATGTGTGTGGGCCTCTCGTGGCTCGCGCTTATACGATCTTTTAAGTACACGTAAAGTTGCGCGTGGGGTAAAAGGTGCGTCTGCACGGGTTTCCAAAAACGCCTATACACGGCGAAAATATGATAATACGAAAGAAACCGCTCATGGTGTCTCGTGGGGAGGCACCACATCATTCAATTCAATTTCATTTTTTTTCATTTCATCATTCGTTTAATTTTTTTCTTCATTCATTCTTCATCATTCATTTCATTTGATATTTCCGCAATTGAGCGTGTAGTTCGTGGCCAAGCGGTATCAGTTTTAATGGCGCTTAAAGTTTATCTCCTAGATATGTCACTTACGTAGGTTTTATAGTATTGACTTAATTCGGGTAATTAACGATAACCACTGATGTGAATTTCGAGTTCATTAAGAATTTTAAAACAGTTATGATTTCTTATCAGTTAAATCTCACCGAAATTTTAAGTCTTAACGCCATGACATGAGGTTTTTGTTAAGACGTAACAAGTTTAAGCTACGCTTTTTAAATTACGGCCGAATTTCGCGGCCATCGATGCGTGCATAATTTAACGGCTACATCCCGTGTGGTAACTTTCCCGATTCACCAACTAAACAAAAGAGCGAAACAAGTGAAAAAAGTGCCTTTTCGTACCTAACTATTTTAATCTTCATACGTCCTGTTTCGTCAACCATTTTTTACGGGCTTTTTGTACGGTATAGTCAACTCCCAAAGTTACAAGAAAACTTCTTGTTGATGTTGCTATTTTTGTCTCTCTCTGGCACACTAAGGTTTGTTACGAAACTTTTAAATTTACAAAAGGAATTAATGGAATGGTTTGATGATACTGAAAAAATAAATAAAAATATGACGTAGACTTTAACGTTTTCCAAATAATGTTTGTCATTTTTACAAGCAATCGTTAACACTCATCTCAAAACCACAAACACTTTTGACGTCATTTTGTGAAATATGACTTATCTTATTTTTGGGTTTTTTACATTCATCTCGAACTTGTAAATGTTTTGATGAACATTGTTTAACCGAATCCTGAAACTTTCTTTTTGTTCACATACGACTGATGAATCAATTTAATTAAGCATTTGTAAATAGGACGTCTTTCACAAAATATATAAACTTGATACCAACTCGTGATTATTTTAATCATTTTTAAACATTAGGTTAAGGTAAGAGAGTATATTGTTTAAGAGAGTATATTAGTACGAACGACGAAGGTACGGCGTTCCGCAGGGTAGCGTACTGGGCCCGGCTCTCTTCTTAATATATATAAACTCTCTATGTAGTATAATATAAATTTTCTCATATGCAGATGACACTGCAATTGTTTTCTCTGGTGATACATGGGAATCCGTATATCAATCAAGAGGTAGTTTACACGGGTATGAAGCATGTAGGCGAAAGTGTCTTTCATCCCTTTCAGAAATCAGATTAAGATTGTAGGAAAGTGAATTTATGATCTTCACCAGGAAATTCCTTGTATTTGCGGTATTTCCTACATTCAGTGCTTAAAACTAAGCAAACTAGTGATGTCATTCTATCTATACAAATATAATTGAAGTGCTTTCTGCGACGGTCTAATTGTCTCAGATAACACCACGGTTTAATGAATATATAAATACATGTGGATGATGCGTCTAGGTTAGTTATCATTTATATGTGCCACGACCACGAAGCTCTGCGGCGGTTCACGCGCCGACCCTGCATTCGATTAAATTAAATTGTGACCATTAAATTAACTAAAGAAATCACTAAAAAATCAGACAACATGGAATTAAAGAAAGGAAAAAAAGAAAAGTAAGTGTTGACAGTCAGGCTGAGCGAATACCTTTTATTTATGTTAATTTTTTATCCTAAATTGGTGCTTATTTTTATTAAATAATTATTGTTATAAAATCTTTCAGCTTGTTTCTTGCATCCCTAATAATTATTTTAATTTAGAAAAGATAACATTTTACCTATTTACTCATTTTAATTAACAGTGTGCAGCTCTCAAAACTTACTGATCTCAAAAGGACAGTCATTATTTTTAAACGATTACTTTTTTTTACAAGTTTTCTTCTGAGATTTTAAAATCCACCAACAAGATAATTTTAAAATGTTTCAACAGAATTTTAAACTTAGCCGGAATTGTCTTGGCTAGACACAATGAAATAGATAAAAATACTTGCGTTAATAAAATTTCTTGCGTTTTAACTCTGCGAATGAACAAAATTAATACCATGTATGTATACCTAAAGCGAATTAAATTGATCGTAAGCGAATATATATATATATATATATATATATATATATATATCGTATACGAATATCAAATAACAATAATATTTACATTTCAACTTTGGTAGGATGGTCGTAATATAATAAAAATTATTTACTGCCAAAATTTTGTAACTTTTGGTTCCATCAAGATTGTCATCAAGTAGTTCACTTATATCATATGAGTTCCGAATTCCTTTCTGAGATTTATATGCAAATAAACCGGGCCACCCGTTACCTTGAAACTCTGATTTAATTTTCTCAAAAAGAAATGGGGCTCCAACCCGACGTTTCAGCTCATCCCATAAGTGTTCTATCGGATTCAAGTCCGGGCTTCGAGAGCTGGCCAATCCATCGAAGGAATGCTGACGTTGCCTAGATACTGGGTCACCACATGATCAACATGAGGCTGTGCATTACCATGCATCAACTGCATATCCTGCCCGAGATATCCTGCGTAACCTGCCACATGGTCTGCGAGGATTTCAATAATGTAGCGATGAGAAGTCAATCCGCGTGTATGGCCCGCCGGTTCGATGAAAACGCTGTAAGTGCGGAACGCTGAGAATAACGTTATCCAGGGCGACGAAATCGTCTGACGTCGGTCACTTCCATGTAGACACATCCTGGTCTCATCAGTGAAAATTCCATTACCCGTACAGCTACTCTACTCTAGTACAGTTAATGCTGGGCCTATTTCAGCTATCTTTGGAGTCAGGTTCCGTTCAGCAAGCTGACAGAATCTGAACTTATAACCACTTGGCTTTTCGCTACGGTCAAATGCGATCAAAAAATAAAGTAGTATCTACACACCTGTTGCGATTTCCATTTAGCGAGAAGAGTTTGCACTCCAGATTGTGTCCTGTCGACACACAAGTGACAAATAATGTACCTCAACATCTCGAAAGCATTGATCAGAATCCGTAGCAAGCAAGTAGCACAAAGTCGGCGAGTAGGCGAGATCGAGTCCGTTAACAGAAGTAAAATAGTCGTGAAAATATAACAGTACATTACAGAGAGAGATTAGGGAGAGTAAAAAACAAACAACGATAACACTAACACTCAAATGCTTAATAATGATTAGAATGTACATTCGCAATTTAAAAAAAAAGATTAATTTCATAATTAAATAAATTTCACAATAATAAATATTAAAAAAAATATATTTTCATAAACTGTGTGAATTTAAACCGAATACATATTAAAATCCGTACATAATACATTAATAGATGTAATTGTTTTAAACTAAACGATCGTTTTGTAATTTGATAATTTTCATTACTATATAAATTTCTTGTAAATAATGAAAAGGTGTTGTATTTTTAAGGGCTAGAGCCCATCAATTTTCGGTTCTTCTAACGTTTATGAACTAGTTGAAAAATATTAGAACGGGGTAAAATTCTCTGTTGTGCCTAGTAAGTAGCCTAGGTAACCTACACCTCACCTACATTGGCATTGAAATGTAAATTCATTTGACCTATCGATTAATTATCGATAAATGCAGTTTGACAAATCGATTATATATTATTCACGGTTTACGTCAGGGACGTGGCCGGGCCGTAGCCAGTAGCTTAAGCTCGCTGTTAGTGAGTGATGCTTTAACGCCACCACCAACCAACCACGGACATTCGTAAAATACGTCTCCTACGCAACGACATTTTTCGCAGAACACGGTTCGGCCTCGGCTTTACGGCATGAGACGGTTAGACTTTATTCACTTGGTCGTAAAAGAGTGACACGCACGTGAGAATCATTTGTGAAATCGTTTTTTTTTGTTCTATTACTTTATTTACTTATGTATTCAGTAGTACACAAACATTTTATCCACCAAAATCATCGACTACATAATACTGTAGTCTGCTATCTTTATTTTTTAATCATTTTTTATTTTATTGGTATACAGCTTAATTTTTAATACGTGGAAAGTCATGGCTGATAAATATTGCACAATATAAATAAATACATTTTCTTTTCAGCCCTGTGGAGGACAATGAACTCAAAATATCTTTCCTGCAAATAGTAAGTATTAGAGTATTTTGTAATTTTACTTCGCAATATGTATTAAGATTATTTTGGGTGCGTTTCCATCTGTGATGTGCGAGGAGGTGTAATAGCGGAGCTGAAATCGGTGCGATTGTTTTCACCACACCAGACACTCATGCTTTAAGACGTCATAGTAACCCCTACTATGACGTCTTAAAGCATGAGTAATTCCAGTGTGGGAAAGAGACAGATCTATACAGGTAATCTAGCGCCATCTCTTTCCCACACTGGAATTACTCCTACTTTAAAACGTCATAGTAGGCGACGTGTGTGTGTCAGCTAATTAGTACCTAAATGCGTAGCGGACTCAGCTGTGCAATTAACCAATCTTGTACAGTCAGCTCCAAAAAAATGTTAACATGGTTTAGGAACCATTTCATTGTCTACAACCATTATTCCATATTTATGTCTACAATTTAAGGATACAAAACATAGTATCTAAACAAATAATTTCTCAACACACGCCGGATACATAATAACAAAAACATCCTATGACCAAAACAAGGTACACAGAATGACATTGCTGACAACGATTGGCATGTCTCGAACGTAGACAGAAAATGCTATAGTTGACAAAGGACGAATTTCACCGATGAAACTGATGACAACAAGAGCTATAAGTGTCAATATTCCCTAACAATGATGATGAATCATGATGCATTCTCCGTCTACGGTCTCGAACATCGTTTGATAGAAGAACAAGTACTTTGTTTCTATCCTTTTCATTTCATGCATGACGTCAGTGACAAGTCATTTGTTTTTTTGTTGAAGTTGAAGTACATATAATCTAACGAATGATACTTAGCCCTTTAAAGGTGGTCACTCATCGGGAGTATTCGCGTGTTATAAACAATAAAAAAAAAAAAAGTTGTACATTGAGTTACAATAACGCGCTAGCTTGATTGGCTGATCATAATATTTGCGAGCACTTTTACCGCAGAAACAAAATGCTTTTGAAAGTTGCCATCTCATTTTCAAAATCGTCCTGTTTCGCATTTCGTTTAATAACTTCTCTTGCAGTTTCGATATGGGTCATGTCTTGAGGTATTCGCAACCTTTCTGGGCATCTTCATAGCAGCCATCAGCGGCGGCGGCATAGCCTACAACCTGATTCAGATTGGAGAACTCAGCACTGCGTTTGTTGAACGCACCAGTTTTCAGGGGCAAATGAGCACTCACATGCCGCTCCTGTCTTTATTCGGAGGTGGGAAAAGACTGTGAGTAATGTTTTATCTATGACCTTGGTACAAATTTATCCATACTATTGTGAAATTAACTCTTTCTGTCAGTTTTCTTTCGCACCTAAACAGATTTCGCTAAAATTTAGGACACACATTACTTTTTATCCTGGCACGAGGTTCCTATGTCATAATTTTCGACATCTAGTTGCATTCAACAGCTTAATAACAAGTCAATATTTCTAGAAACACGATTACATGTATCACCATGCTGACCCATTCTGCAGGTTTAATGCAACTCACGATGAGAACATGGCGGCTCTGGTGGACGATGCGATCGCTCTGCTGATCGGCACGTTTATCTCTATCGGGATCTCTCTCCTTTGCTGTACTGTGGCCGTGGTTTTCATCAGCTGGAGTGCGCTGAGACAGGTATGAGCATGCTATTTCTGCCATACGTATGGCACAGACAAACCAAGGTAAATTCATTTGTAAAATGACCAGCTGAAACAATGTTGTGGTTAGTTATATGTATAGATACAGATAGATTATACCGGGATCTAATTAGCTTAACTCGTAAAATAGTGAGAGAACTTGATGACAACCTGTCCAAAAAGCTGGCAGACAGCAGACAAAAGTACCACATGTTGAGAAACTCGTGAGAGCCGAGAAAAATAAGGAAATCAAGTCTCTTGACTTGGCTCGCGAGGTTTTCGACATGTGGGATAATTAATAATAATAACACTCAGCGATAATTGTATTGATAGTCGTATCAGCCCATGGCTTAATTGCCAAGAGCCTCGATCACTATCTGAAGAGGCTTTTGTTAGGCAGCTGGTCTGCATGTTACACGTGAAATTGAGAGTCTAAATCATCGACGGGCAAACTAAATATTGTATTATATCTTATGTATAAAACTGCTGATTTTTAATTTAATAACCGACGAAAATGCATGCCTGGGGATTTACAATCACATGGTGTTACTTGGTAACAATTTGGTCGTCGATGTGATGATTACAGACACAATATTGTGTTAAAACAACATTAAGTAAGTATTCCTTTTGTACACAGATAACAACGATACGAATGAAGTTTCTGAGAGCAGTTCTTCGCCAGGACATGGCCTGGTTCGATACGGACAATGAGTTTAACTTGGCTTCGAAGATGTCTGAGTGAGTTTCTGCAAACTTTTCTACTTTATTTTCACGTTTGTTTTTGAGAATACTACATGCTCTTTGCCAAATGTTGTGTCATCTATCAGCATGGTCAGCCGACCTACAGCCCTTTCTAGAAAATTTCATAAAAAAACCCAAACCCCGAACAACATAGGCCTTTTCAGAAAGTCTTCTTTTGGTATTTCTACCTATTTTATTTTGAGGGCAGAAAGGTCTGTCTGTAAATATATATCATTCGCTAACAGAAAGTGAGATTTATAATAGTCACCGTTATAGTGTCCGCTTTAACATGATAACGGTGACTTCAATTCGGGGTTAAAGTGCGTATTGATTAAATCTACGTCACCCTTACACAGATTTCAGCGGGCCGGACCGCATTGCGAAAATCCTTCAACATTACTTTGGTACAACATTGTTTGGACCACAATACATGGGGGCACTCCAGAGATTTATTAGGAACAGCGTTACATTCTGCTGTCCGTTTTCTCAGTTTTTTGAGTGGTCCTAGCGTATCAATTCTCCCACAATCGGAACATCGTTTCTTTACTCTTCCTCTACTCTTATTCCCATCTCTATCTTAAACCTATACTGATACTATTTTCTCTTGCAGAAACTTGATGAAGCTAAAGGATGGAATGAGTGAGAAGTTAGCGGTGGTTGGCAACTTGATTGGCACATCGATCATTAGTATCGGAGTGGCTATTCCATTGGGGTGGGAACTTGCACTCGCCTGCATCACTGTCATGCCATTCTCTGTGGCGGCTTCTGTGTACCTTTCCAATGTAAGTACCTACATAATAATGTATAATAAAGCTCACGTAGGAGTAGGTACATATCTAGTACCTACACAATTGTCATTTGTCACATGCTATTATCGGTAGGTACCTCTCAGGTTGTACGTATTTGGGGTAAGGATTTTATTTCCATGTCTTTTATAGGTTAGGTATCTTAGTAAACTGTTATACCTACGCGAAAACTCAACATTCGACGTCACAGGAATCACTGTTGAAGGAATAAATTTCCTTAGAATAGACTGGAGTTGATAAGTCTATATTCAATGAAAAAGAATTACTGACACTTATGTAATAGCGGTGCTCAGTCATCACAATAAAAAGCAGAATGTCTATAAGCCAGCTTATCTTGACAATGTAAACACCCAAGTATTAAGAGTCGCTTGAGATTTTAATACAATTTCATAAGAACAGGTATTAATACACTCTTCCTTAGTACTGTCGTTAATTTCCTGAACAGCTCTTATCTAATCAGTACTTACGGTCACGTGATCATTATGTACGGCTGAAGCGAAACACTCATGGTCATGACCCACTTTTATGCATGGCTTCTTGGGTTGCATCCCCTACTCTGGCAAAGTAGTATTATGCATGTACTTCGATTGGGAATTTCTCACACCTTGCCGTTACTTTAAGTAGACCGCTAGATTAAACTGTTCCTAGTTTATGCTCAAACCCTACTAGGTTTATGGCCTTGAATAATCATAACAGGCAATTACTAGGTAGATAGTTATACCTTCTACGCACCTTATCTCTTCAACTGAATATTTACAACAACAGTTTATCTCTACAGTACAATATCTACAATTTTCATCATCACATCACATCTGCCAAGCCTTTTCCCAACTATGTTGTGTCGTTGTCGGCTTCCCGTCTAACTGGATGCCGCCGAATACCACTACGAATACACTTTTACATGGTGAGACAGGCTATCTGACTTCCACAACCCGGTTACTGGGCATGGCACAACCAGGCTTGTTGGTAAGACTGGTTGCCAGACTTTCGGGTTCTAACTACTCGAAACGCCTGTCAAAGATCTTATTGAAGCCGGGAACAAAGACGATCGAGCCGTGCGGCTGTTATTGGTTACGCTAGCTCCTCACAACTTCTCACAATTTATACAATTTTGGTGACCAAGAAAGTTTATGCTATCTATCTACTTTTAGCGCAAAACTCAGCAGATTCTTAGCGCTGATCAGCAAGTCATCATCTGCCTAGCCTTTTCCCAACCATGTTGGGGTCGGCTTGGATACAGCTGAATACCAGTATTTTACATGGAGCGACTGCCTAACTGACCTCCACAACCCAGTTAGTACTGGGTAATACGATAGCCCTTGGTAAGACTGGTTGTCAGACTTTTTGGGCCGCTGACTACCTAACGACTGTCAAAGGTCTACAAATGACACCCGGGACCAACGGCTTAACGTGCTTTCCGAGGCACGGAGGAAACTCGGTATGTAATGGGTGGTCACCCATCCACAGACCAATCTAGGCAAGCACGGCTTAACCTAAAGATCGATCCGATCATCTGTTATTATTCAGCCACGAGCTCCTCGCTTATCAGCAAGACGACTTACGTTTTAATTGTAACTAAACAATCGTTTAACTTTCTGTAACGAACTAAGGCATTTAAAATAGATTATGTTTTGTTCTAGTATCAAACAAAATCGTCTACACGTGAGTTGGAATCGTACAGTCAAGCAGGGAAGCATGCTGAGGAGATACTGAAGTCGATCAAGACTGTTGCAGCGTTTGGCGGAGAAGACAAGGAGGCGAAGGCGTAAGTAAAGTGCTATCTACTAAATCTTCCAAAAATCACCACTGCGATTGGTGGATCACATCGGTATTCGACTAATCTCTTCATTTATATTTTGAACCCGAGTACCTATATCTTTCTGTCCGAAAATTAAATTAGAGAGAGACACAACATACCCAAGTGAATCTTTAATGTATGAAATCGCTAGTTTTGTCATGACAAGTGTGATTTTTTTCAACTGGTTGATAAAAGGACGATATGTTGATAAGCTACGATAATATTGTCTCTTTATCTTAATTGTCGCGTCGTCTCTATTTCATAAACATGATAAACATGTCAATATTTGAACGTTGTAGGTAATCCATGTTTAGTTATGTAATAGCCATTTCTGGTATTTTGTTCTTAAGTCATCATCATCTGCCTAGTCTTTCCTAACCACGTTGGGGTCGGCTTCCAGTCTTACCGGATGAAGTTGAATTCCAGTATTGTACATGAAGCGACTGTCTATCTGGCCTCCACTACCCAGTTAGTTTTTTATAGTAGTTCTTGGACTATTCTGTTAGCTGACCTAAATCGTTTGCACTGCTCCAAAAATTCCAATGATAGTTTTTGGACATTACCGATTACAAATTTTAATCAGCACACAATGTTTATTTCAATCTTTATTTCCTTACTGTCTATCACTTTACGATCTCGACAATCGTAACCGTAAGTCGTCTCTTTGATGATAACCTTCACTCGGCCGCCAATGAAGTGTTATCTTCCAGAGGCGTTCACTTTACTTTTAATAATATCTACTAAGCACCTGTTCCAGAACGAAACCTATTACAAAGAATCGAGGTTCACATACGTCTGTGCACATAGCAGTAACGAAACGGTGATATTTCCGGATGTCATGCGCGTACGTACTGATCAAAACCTAGAGTGACAACACGAGGTTGTCTCTATTCACCCTGCTTGGCCGATTTTCAAAAGTCTAAATTGGTACGGAGCGCGTGACCGTTAGAACCACCGAATCCGCCTTCGTGTCCTACCTCAGGCTCAGACCAACGTGCACCTCGAGTGAACTTTGATTAAGCCGTCATTCACCGTCATCCAACACCATCGTCATCATCATCAGGAACGGCAGCTGGATGGTCAATCAGTGTAGGTCGCAGTCTAAAGTACGTAGGTTGCACATATCCGAACAGAATTATGTATTTCACAAGACCCTTAACGGTCTCCCCAGGGTAGCAGGAAGCCATCACACCCATTTCAGCTGATGCGCATGCTACATTTTTTTAATGCCGAAATTAGGACCTTCCATTGTTCTAAACGTTAACCGCCTTTCCGCCCTTGTGGTATTTCTGATTATTAAAGTCGATACTTAGAATATCACTAAACCCATCGTTTTAACTAAAAACCGTAGTTATTTGTCGCATTCTAAGTCATCTCATCGAATCGTCAGATATACGTATCACTCTTAATCAACGTAAACTCATAATCTATACGAATACCTCCGTATTACTTACCTTAATCACTCGATAATGTTAAAGATTAAATTATTGTGAGAGCCTTACGGTACTCACTTCTCACTACAGCTGTTATCACTATCAAATTAGCATCGGTGCAGAATATTAGGTCGGCTCGCAATAATATTAGGATGTACTATCAACATTGTTCCTGTCCTTTGCTAACTGAAAAATAATTACAGTTAAAATCTCCGTTCTCAAAAGTATTTTTTCGCTGTGTGGAAACCGGGAGGTAACCGTAAATTCATTTTACAATTATTCGGTTTTTTTCACTCTGTGGGTAGATCGAAATAAGACTCAGTCGACGCGTACTTATACTCAGTTAATAAGTTAAGCAATCTAAGGAACTAGCATAACGTAAAAACATTACTCGGTTCAGTTTAAACCCTTAAGCCTTGGTTGTGGTGAATTCTAAGTACAAGATACACATCGTTTTATCATAGTGTTTCTGCAAAGAAAGTACTCATTCACAGTGAACTAAGTGGAACAAGTTTAGTTTTCGTGTGTTGTTCGTTACGGTGCGCGATTATAGTGTCCAGTAAGCTACCTAATAGTCCTACGTAAGTACATTAGACATTTACGTTCAGGGCTGCGGGACTGTCCAGGGCTGCGGGACTGTTCAGGGCTGCGGGACTGTTCAGGGCTGCGGGACTGTTCGAAAGATATCTCTTTTTGCCCTTTGTCCTTTTTGTTCCAAAACACAAAGGGCAAAGAAGGAACATGGATGGGTTTTAGTCAGTACAAGTCTGACACTCCCTTCCGCTCCGCCCAGAGTGGGAGGGTCATTTGCTCATTTCCAATCCGAAAAAAAAAAAACGTAATTTACGTTTATTACCCACGGAACCCATTATATCTTGCGCAAAACCGAAAAGTTACTTACTCACCTATAGTTACTATATTCCTTACACGAGACTTATAATTAACATAATCAACTCGAGTCTCCCTAGTTTCATCAAAAAGAAATTGACAAATTATCTCTTCTGAAATAATTTTCCGCATAATTTCATTTGCCAAATAATTACTTAGAAACACTTCACAAATAATTGTGACGCAAACCTAATGTTTGGCAACTAAACCTTTAAACAATAACTTGTTTACCAACTAGTACTTTTACCAATTTTAATGTAGCCAAATATCGTCAGTTTTCAATTTACCATTTCTATTCAGTCAATTGCTTATTCAATGACAAAAGATTTGCATCTTTTGTAAAAATAATTACAGTTAAAAACAATTCTCAAAAATATTTTTTCGCTGTGTGGAAACCGGGAGGTAACCGTAAATTCAAAAATTTTACAATTATTCGTTTTTTTCACTCTGTGGGTAGCTCATGAATGACAAAAGATTTGCATCTTTTATGTTAAATTACGAAGTGTTCTGTTATGTGGGTAGATGGTAAATCATAAATGACGTTCAATGTCGGTTAATCATTCAAAACACTATCACTGTGTTTTGTAGTGGAAGTCTCTTGACATTGTTACAATATATTATTATGTAAATGACGTCATTGATGATATTGATCAACAGAATCGGCTTTTGACATACATTTCATATCGGTAGTCATTACAAGGTAGGACTATCATATCTCGGAAAGTTTACAGCATGTTTTTACCATGCATGCAGCATGCAAACAAGCAAACACCATGCATGCAACATACAGCATGCAAGCAAACATGCAGCAGGCATGGAACATGCAACATGCTAGCAAGCATGCAGCAGACATGCAACATGCAGCAGACATTG
The DNA here is from genome assembly GCA_910589295.1 of Noctua janthe. NCBI lineage: Eukaryota > Metazoa > Arthropoda > Insecta > Lepidoptera > Noctuidae > Noctua > Noctua janthe. The sequence continues at coordinate 15,854,857 of OU342552.1, forward strand.
TTTCTGTCACGGCGTCGGCTTGCTGGTCGTCTTTGCCAGCCTTGCATTACTTGACCCCGAAGCACTAAACTACATTTAAGAAAAACACAATATTACCACCGATAATCCTTCAACACCAAAGAGATAAATCTTAAATTCGCAATTAACCGTTTCAGATACCGAGAGTTACTGGAGCCAGCAGAACAGTACGGACGCCAGCGAGGCTTGTACACTGGCGTGGGCAACGGCTTCAACTGGGTCCTGACCTACTGCCTGAACGCCATTGGGCTGGTGTACGGCATCCGACTGGTCCTGGACGACCGCGACAAACCAGAGGAGGAAAGGAGATATGTCGTCGGAATTGTGTTCAGTGTAAGTTTCTGAAGTCAATACCTACTTCATTTATTTCCGTGCAGATGCTTTCTTGACTGATTTTCTTAGTACTACTATCTACACACATCCACATCTTGACACATTTTATGATACGTGAGAAAAACATGTAGATCGTTGCAATATTTCTTCTGTGCTACCACAGAAGAAATATTGTTAAACCAGGTTCAACCAAAATTGAAAGCCGAGCGAATGGTAAACCCTTAGGAGTGAATAACTTTTATCCAAAGTTAAGAGTAAGGAAAAACAAAAAAAAAGGTCCGTAGTAACCACAACCGGCAATTGTTTACGACCAGACGATTGACTGTGGACAAAGCTAAGAGTCAGGCTATTTCAGGATCGTAGCAAGTGGTGTTCTACATAATAATAGTAATTCTAATGTCTGCCTACCGCCACGAGAAAAAAAGGTGTGAGTTTATGGATGCAACTTCTATTTACAAAGTCAGATAATCCGCAGGTGATCTTCAACGTGTACATGGCGACTCAGTCGATCACGCTATGCGTGCCACACGTCGAGGTGTTCGCAGCAGCCCGAGGAGCAGCCGCCAGCATATTCTACCTGCTGGAGAGAAAACCAGAGATAGACAGCCTCAGTGTACAGGGAGTTTCCCCTAGGAGAGTAGTGGGGAATATATCGTTAGAAAACGTCCACTTCAGTTACCCTTCAAGACCTGATGTCAAGGTATGTTGATGGAGGGAATTATTATTGTAGGCGGTATAGCCGAGTGACAATATTATTACCTAGTGGCTTCCTGGAACATGAGTTGTAATTCTGTAAACGGTTGAAGTTGAAGCCTTAGCCCTCTTATGAAAACTGTGTCTAAGTTCCAACTGGATTTGGTAGCTTACCTCATTTAATAATTCATTACCACAAAATTGTATTGCCTTTATGAAGATAGTTTTATTCAAATGATAAATCATAAAGTATCATGGACGCCACCTTAAACACCTTATGGGCGGCATTATACAGGGCGTAAACAGACCCTTTACATAGACGTCAACCAAGCATTCTGTACATCAAACTAAGTAACTTTACACAAAAATTATTGCTGGGAATCAACTTTTTTTTTGGGGGGTGAACAATCACGTTTTATGCTAGGACTCGATGGAAAGCACCTTAAAGCATTGTGCTGATGGATGGATTGAATAGTACGGGGGTCGTGGAGGTGTGTAAATAAAAATCTTACATCACAGACGGGGAGAACAAGTGCCTTTCGGCTATGTTAAGGGTCTATTTACACCCTTTATGATAGCAATGAACTAAAAAAAGTTGTAAATCTCTACTTTTACAGGTTCTAAAAGGTTTCTCCCTCAACATCAAAGCCGGGGAATGCGTAGCCCTGGTTGGATCATCTGGCTGCGGAAAGTCTACCATATTGCAGCTGTTACAACGACTGTACGATCCTCACTCGGGGTCGGTCAGGTTGGATGGGAAAGAGCTCAGAAATCTTAACATAGGATGGCTCCGATCATCATTAGGTTTGTATTTGTCCCCATCATCTGCCTGTCCTTGTCCGATATTACTTAGGGTTGGCGCAATACGTTTTTTCTTCAATTGTTCCCTGTGTTAACCATCATGCCATCATGTATTCCATTCCCTTTAAAATCATTCCTTACACAATGCAACCATCTTTTCTTTGGCCTTCCTCTCTCTCTCCATCTAACTACATTTATATTTACCTTTGACCTTAGTCACTTGCGATTCGTCCGTCCTCATCACATTTTTTAATGACAAATATTATTTACATATGTTAACAGAAAAGTATGTAATCCGTCGTTGTATACAATTCCTAGGAAATGTGTTCAATTCCTAAAATAGATAGGATTTCTATGATATATTTTGTAATATGAACTTTTCCTAGGAAATCTATACATTTTCTAAATAGCGATCGGAGAGGGGAACAAACAGTCGAGAGCGTAAATCGAACTATTATTTTTTATGTTACTAATACACAACACACCACACCAGCATAAACAAGGTACCTACAGTATTTTTTTAAATAATATCTGATGATTTCCAGGTGTTGTGGGTCAAGAGCCAGTATTGTTCCATGGAACAATTTTCGAAAACATTTGCATCGCTTGTCCTGAGGCAACGTTGCCAGAAGTACAGAGAGTTGCGGCTATGGCTTACGCGCATGAATTTATCATGAATTTGCCTAAGGTTTGTATAGGAAAAAAGCTTCATTGTAACCGTTTACGATCTCAGACTATGTAAATTGTGAACCTATAAAGTTACTGGCCTTCGACTTGTGGCATACTCTAACCAAGTTTTACTCGGACTCGCTTTCTCTACATGCATTTCGCATGAATATCTAGATGATGCAAAGAGCATGGTTTTTCATTGGAATGTTATATTTCAGGGTTACGACACAATGATAGGCGAACGCGGGGCCTCCTTGTCCGGTGGTCAGAAGCAACGCATCGCCATCGCTCGATCACTTTTACTCGAGCCAGCCGTGTTACTTCTTGACGAGGCAACCTCCGCACTCGACCCTCACTCCGAGCGAAGGGTCCAGGCTGCACTTGATAGAGCTAGCGCTGGAAGGACAACTATCATGGTTTCACACAGGTAGGTACTTACATGAACACAAACAGAAATCAATACTCTGGTCAATTACAAGAAATACTGAACTGTTTTAAATTATAAATAAATAAATGTCTCCTTGATAACAGGTTATCAACGATATTAAATGCAAACCGTATCATTTGTATGGATCAGGGAGTCATAGTAGAACAGGGAACCCATGACGAACTCATGAAAAAAAAAGGTGAGACAAACATAATACTTGTTCTGCGTAGTTTTCAGCCAATAATCTAATACAATACTAACGAGTATTTACATGCAGGTTTTTACTATAAGCTGGTCACTACAAATAAACCGGAGGATCCTGAACCGTTGCCCGAGTTGTTGGAAGACGAAGCAGAAGAAGGAGCTGTCAATGTCCCCATAGTTCGTAATGAGAAAAAGCGAGATGACCGAAGACCTCGAATTAATAAACAGAATTCCGTAGTGGGTAGGTAGATGATATACAATTTGGTACTGGTGCTGGAGAATGTTATAATGATTTAAATAACGGAGACAACACTCTAAAAAGCCGAACTTTTTCTCAAAATTGATGTGCTACAACGAACACGGCACTGTAAGCGGTTTAAAATAATTGAAACATTGATATCAATAGTAGTACCTTACCGTCAGTGGCTATTAATAATAACCTCTCTCAACAGAATCTCACGAATGGATGCAGACTCCTCGAGGGTCTGTCACTTCAGCCTTGTCGATCGGTATTCAGAGCTTCATGTATAACCCAGACACTGACAAACAAGATGAAGAAGTTGAGGTACGTTATATTTTTCATATTCCTTTTAACTGTTTCGTTGATCTAGTGCAGGGTAGGCGAACCAGTGGCACGCGTGCCATTGATGGCACGCGACACAATATTTTGGGCACGTCGCCGATCATAAATTATTAACTTGTAAGTAAGTAATAAAATCGTCAAAAAAGTCGAATTGACTGTACCACATGAAGAAGCTGGCTCATGCTATTTTAACAAGGTTTGCATCTACCTATGCCTGCGAGTCATTATTTTCAGAGATGAATAACATTAAAAACTCGGTTAGAAACCGTTTGACAGATGAATCCAGTTCAGCATGCATTTTGCTAAAAGTAACATCTTACAACCCTAACATAAATTATTTGTCATCTAACCTGCAGCAACAGAAGTCACACTAATTTTACAGTAATTTAATTTATGGGTGTAATAAAAACATTCCAAAATGTACCTTTTTTGTTTACTTTATTTAATAAAGAGTTTTGATAGTATTAGTAGTATTTATTATTATTATTTTCCAAATAATCAGAAAGTCAAAATTATTTGATGGCACGTCAATGACCCCATTAAACATTCTTTAGAAAAAATGGCACGTTAATGCATAAAGGTTCGCCTACCCTGATCTAGTGGTTGCTAGTGGCGGATTTGCAGTCTTGGCCGTTCTAGGCCCCAGGGCATGTGCCGCCCCTTTCTGAGCACGCATCATATAGACTAGGTACATAATGAATTTACTTTATTGCCAACTATAATCGAAATCGAGCTAAATAATAACAGCCGCTCGGGTCGATCTTTAGGTTAAGCCGTGCTTGCCTAGGTCGGTTTGTGGATGGGTGACCACCCATTACATACCGAGTTTCCTCCGTGCCTCGGAAAGCACGTTAAGCCGTTGGTCCGGGTTGCAATTAGTAGATCTTTGACAGTCGTTAGGTAGTCAGTGGCCTAAAAAATCTGACAACCAGTCTTACTAATGGGTATCGTATTATCCAGTACTAACTGGGTTGTGGAGCTCAGATAGGCTGTCGCTCCTTGTAAAATACTGGCTACATTCAGCTGCATCCGGTTAGACTGGAAGCCGACCCCAACATACTTGGGAGAAGGTTAGGCAGATGATGATTCAGAAATTTAGTTAACTATAATAGCTGCTATTTTGTAATATTTTCCGAAGTTTCAGAGATAATTGCACATTTTTTTAAATAAAACATTTAAAACGTTCGTAGGTTTTATTTATTAATGTGTTGCAAAACTCGTCTACATTTAAGCGCAGCAAAATCATTAATTAAATCTTCGCAATCCATTTTGTTTAAAAATCTGATTCTATGTTAAGCAAAGCAAGATCGTTTAACCTTTGCTCCATCATTTTTGTTATCTGCACAAACAAGAAAAGACCGTTCTCCTGGACAGTTATTGGCAGGAGTACACACACATATACGAATAGCAATATCCACGTTCGGGTAAATGGTTTGAAAACCTTCAGTTCGTAACCATTTTAACAAACTGACAGCACTATTCTGCTCCAATGGAGACATTCTTGCGAAAAATTGTCTTCTAAGTCAGTAGAATTAACCATTTGCAATGATTTGCCCTTTTCTTCGACTTCTGAGATGCCTAGTTTCGTCAGGTTAGTAAAGTTAAATTTATTGTAAAGTAATTTATAAGCATCTGGTCGTTTTTTCTGTTCTTCTGACAATGTCTGAATTACTATCAAAAAAGTAGTGATTCTGAAATTTTTGCGACCATTCTTTTGTTGCATCTCTCCACATGTATTAGCCTCGCCAGGAAAAAACTTAAGCTTTCGATTGCGTCGAAATTCAGTTTTCTTCGCGCGTATAGCAATATTCTTCCTCATCATCTGCCTAGCCTTTTCTCAACTATGTTGGGGTGAAATCAAATAATTTATATAGGTGTACATAGATGGTCAGCTTCCAGTCTAACCAGAAGCAGCTGAATACCAGTATTCTACAGGGAGCGACTGCCTATCTGACTTCCACAACCTAGTTAGTACTGGGTATTACGATATTCTTCCTAAATCACTCATATTACCTATATGTACGAAATAATTACTTATATTTTTAAACGTAAAAAAGCGGTTTAGGGAGATTATTGTTATACGATGCGGTAAAGTGGAGCCCGCCATAATGTGCGCGAGCCTTTAAAATATTTAGGTACTTTGCATTTCAGTTATTTCTTGTTATCTTCAGTGAATTTTTTGTCACGTTTTGCCGTCCCTAATATCTGGCCGCCCTAGGCCCGGGCCTACTGCGTCTTAGGGCAAATCCGCCAATTTGCTAGCACTATTGCTGAGCATGTGGTCTTGCCTCCGGTTCCCAGGTCGGGCAGTGTTATTGGGTTTACCCGTCTGGAATTCCTCGGTAGCAGTCTGGAGTCTGGATTTGTGCCTGGTTGATGGCAAAATTGGCAATAGACTCTCTGTGATTTAAACGAAACTGGTTAAATGTGGCCGTTCTATTGGAGCCTACATCTCTGTCTGAACATTCAGGGATTACAGGCGTTGATGACATATTATATGTCCAATATTTGATTGACTTTTGTCATCTAGATGATGGTGGTCTCTTATACCATTTTTATTTTGCAGGAAATCATAGACGTGAGCGGATGGGAAATATTGAAGCTAAATGCCCCAGAATGGATTTACATCACTATTGGTTCGATAGCAGCGTTTACTCAAGGCGCTTGCTTTCCGGCCTTTGCGTTACTCTTCGGTTTCACTAGCGGCGTAAGTTCTTTTTTGAATATACGAGGATATTATCAAGTTGCATACATACCTATTCGTAATGTTTTTAGACAAGCCGTGTCCCCACGTGATTTCCCAATCGAAAAATGACTTGGAACCCTATTTAAAATGTTTAGGGGGTGTATTTTCAAAAAGTCTCTAGTCTCCCATCTTCGTTACAAAAGGACTCTAACGCAAAAATTCAAGTACCTATATAGGTCGAGTGGTTAAGGATCTGCATTTCCCGTCACTAATTTTTGTTTTCTTTCTCAGATATTCATACTGACGGATCGTGATGAGCTGATGTTCTTAGGTGATTTGTATGCTGGACTCTTTGTGGTGGTGGCAGCAGTTGCTGGTGTCTCCATGTGTCTGCAGAGCACTACTTTCACTACGGCTGGTTTGAAGATGACTACTAGACTGAGAGGGTCATACTTTAATGCTTTGCTAAGACAGGTACATTATACAGAGTTACCTATATTAATATCAACATTTCTTCTGTCTTTATAAATAAGAATAAAAACAACATGTCCTATTTTTGTCCAACAGGAAATAGGCTACTACGACAAAGAAAGCAACACCGTTGGAGCCATTTGTGCCAGATTAAGTGGAGACTCATCAGAGGTGCAAGGTGCTACTGGACTCAGAATTGGTCTCATCCTACAGGGCGTGAGCTCTGTAGTCATTGGAGTCGTCATGGGATTAGTTTTCAACTGGAAACTAACTCTTGTTTCAACTGCATTTTTACCGATTGTAAGAAAACTTTACATTATATCAATCAATTCTCCATAATGCACATAAACATAACTTGCAATTTCAAATCACCGCGTCCATATATTTTTGTAGATGATTGGGAGCATTTGGCTAGAAGGCGTTATGTCTCGAAAGTCACAAATCGACGAACGAGCTGCCATGGAATCTGCGACTAGTGTAGCAACAGAAGCCGTTGTGAGCATCAAAACTGTACAAAGTTTAGGTGAGCAGATACTATGTTAAATTGTATATAGCAACAGTAGTTACTATGCTGACCGCCGAGCCGAGAACACCTGGAAGACCTTTATCCCTGAAGCACCATAAACTCATCGACATATGCAATCTGCCTACCCTAACTTAGGGTCCTCAAACTAGGTCCCAGACCGAGTCAAAAAAAGTCCAAACCGTTGTGGGCAATAAGACTGCTAGGTTGAAGTGGGATTCGGCGGGCCATGTCTGTAGAAGCATCAGTACCGAGAGGCCTAGAAACGATGGCGTGACTACTTAGACGCGTTTAAGAGAGATTGACCGGAGAGATCCGCACAGAGAGACATGTGGAAGAATATGGGGGAGACCTTTCCCAGCAGTGGAACAATACAAGTTATGGGGGAGCGCCAAGTTAGTCCGCGCAATTAAAATTTTCTTACGTTTTTTGCTATTTGCAGGTCAATGTCAGGTTGTATGATGATTAAAATATGATTCGCGACCGTAACAAATATGGCTTTACAGAGTTAATAGAGTTATAGTTATTAAAATCATCAATATAACCCTATAAGTTCGAGCAATCCCATATAATGGCTTTTTCATGAAATATTCGTAGAGAGAATGTAAGAAATTATGAATTTCGCGGGCTAAATTAGCGCATCCTCCTTAAAAAATGTAGGTACCTACTAGAGTAGCTCCCAAGTATGGCACCTAGATATCCGACCTAGTTCGGATCCCATGACTAACGTAATAAGGAGCAGTAGATAAGAATGCACCAGACCTATCCTAAATGCCAATTGGATAATTTATTAACACAGTATCATTCTTTTACAGGTATAGAGATTGTATTCTTGGAAAAATTCCGAGAATCTCTGACGTTAGCCTGTGCGGCAGTAGCTTCTAAGTCTAGGTGGCGAGGAGTGGTGCTTGGCATGGGTCTCTATGTGCCATTAATAGCTTTCTGTTGCGCGACGGTCTACGGGGCTGTTCTCGTGTCCAAGGGAGAGGTGGAATACAAAATTGTTCTTTTGTAAGTATCCTTTGTTTTTTTAAATTTCCGTTAACGAAACCACTTTTGTAGACATGATATAAAATGTCATCATGTGCCTACCCTTCCCGTTAGTCCCGGCTGTCATTTGCAGATCTTTGACAGTCAGTGGCTTAAAAAGTCTTACCAAGGGGGATCGTATTACCCAGTACTAACAGGGTTGTGGAGATCAGATAGGCAGTCGCTCCATGTAAAATACTGGTATTCAGCTGCATCCGGTTAGACTGAAAGCCGACCCCAATATAGTTGGGAAAAGACTAGGCAGATCATGATGTGCCTATCCTATACCTAATGATGGCAAGGCCGGCTTCCATTCTAACTGGAAGCAGTTGAAATACATAGAGTAGGTACACACAGCGTCAGTATGTGTTAACCCATCAAGTTTTAAAATAATACACTGCTACAACATGGAATTCGTTACGAATAATCTAAAGAATGGTTCTCTATTGAGTTCCCTAATTTTTTTATCCATCAACTAAAGTGCCATATTTTTTTTTGTTCATCATTTGTCCGAATGATAACTTCAATGATAACTTACCCGAAGTTAATATCACATGCCATAAAATTGAAATCCCAAAATACAATGTGCCTTAGATCAGTTTGTCATAAATATCAAAGACGACGTGAAGCGCGCTCGCTACGCTCGCATTTTACATTACGCACCCACTTTCTGTCACAAATATCGTCGTCGCTCCGCAAGACTTTTAGGATATTTTTTTGGAAAAATTGCTGTTTATCCATGCGTTGCGGTAATAATACACATTATAATATAATACAATACTTCTACGTCTTTATTTCATGCAAAATAAGGGGATCAATTATTATAGTGCTCGATATTATGACAAAATAGGTTTAGAAGTAAAGATAATTATGTGAAACAAAATTTCGAATTTTTTAACATTATGGCTGTTAAGTTTATAGCAAACGTGTTATGGATTATGATTTTGGACAAACAATTTAAGAAGAAGAAAGGGAGTACCCAAAAGAATACTTCAACAAGAGTTCATTGTTTTTATTTATTTATTTATTTATTTGCGTTCTACAAGGTAAAAACATGGTGTTTTACAAAAGGCTTAAAGCTAAGAGCCGTTGTAGACCCCGTCGGGGCACAGCAAAATTTTGTGTAAGATGTACAATCTTAAACTTAAAATTAAAATATACTTGAAACCAAACACACACATTCGTGACTTGGATTCGAACCATGCACCGCATCACAAAACATCGTCATACTCATACCAGCTATTTGACAAACTAGCCAGCGAGCCCATATGAATGGCGATGAAATTGTTATCTAATATCGTCCGAGTCACTTTATCTTCAGGTCTCTGTCTAATCGACAGATGTTATAATATGAGGGTATCTATTAATTTTACTTACTTACTCTTTATAAAATTAATCCATACCCTTAAATTATAATTCTAACGTTTGATGTATACGTTCACTTAAAAGAAAGAAGTTACCCCAGTTGTATTTTAATTAACTTTGCAATTCAAACATATACATCCTTAAGAATAATACAAAAAGTATTCATATACCCGGACGAGATTCGAACCATCGAAACATTGGATGACCAATTTACCAACTAAGCCAGTTAGGTAGATAATAATACGATGAATTATCAATTGGTATACTTTGCTTGTCGTTATACGCAATAATAATTTTCCAATCGGTTCAGGCGTCTTCGAGTAATCGGTGAATATACATAAAAAAAAAGATTCCGATGAATTGAGAACCCCTCCTCCTTTTTTGAAGTCGGTTAAAAACAGATTTAAAAAAAAATAGTAACTAAAACTTATTTATTAACTAAAACAATACATTCATTGTAATGAAATGTTTTTGCAAAATACAAAAACCAACTTAGGCCTATCACGGATTTGAACGCACATATCATTTGCAGGGTAACCACTTAATGGAGCTGTGTGTACCTACCTATAGGACCTCCACAACCCATTTACTGGGTAATACGGTCACCCAACTGTTTCCAAGTGTTGCTGTGGCTGAAGGTCTTTGCGAAATTGTATTCTTTCTACAGAGTTACAGAGTGTGTCATGTTCGGAGCGTACATGCTTGGCCAGACCCTGGTATACGCACCGAGCTTCAATTCGGCCAAAACCTCAGCAGCAAGGATATTGGGACTGATCCACAGAGATCCCCTCGTCAGAACACTAGATGGAGTCACCGATAAAAAAGATTGGGTGAATATATTAATTTAAAATAGTATTTTATTAGTAGGCAAAACAAGATAAACTAGCAGCGTACCACATTCAACTAACATGATTGATAAAAATAATCTTATTTTATTTTTTTTGTAGCTGTGAGTAGGATTAAATTATTATTAACAGAAACTTAGCATTTCTCTATATATAGGTACTCTCCATCATTTAATTCAGTTAACAATCTAACTTTACAGGCTGCGACTGGCAACTTCACCTTAAAAGATGTCGAATTTAGCTACCCAACTCGAAAACATCAGAAGGTTCTCAGAGGATTTGACTTGCACGTAGACGCTGGCAAGACAGTGGCACTAGTTGGCCCATCCGGCTGCGGCAAATCCACTGTACTGCAACTGTTGCAGAGATTCTACGATCCTGACACCGGAAAAATTGTGAGTTTCATTAAATACTACAGAAACGATGGATGGACTGTGTGAACGATGAAACGGCTTGAAAGGTGACTGTTGAGATAATGAGTAGGTAATAGAGAAGTATGGAATAATACATGCAGCGCAGAATCTACCACATCTGTGCGTTTATTGTGTTCGTACCTGGTAATACTACGCGTGTTAAATAATTTTCAATTAAATAAACAACACGCCAACAGTCTGTATTTACGGTGAAAGCGACAGCATAGCCCGCAAAATTAAAATTTTATTCCGTTTTTTTGCTATTTTCAGGTCAGTGTCAGATTGTGTGCTGATTAATATATGTTTTTAAATGCATTTCCTGAAAACTGTTTCTTATCGCACTACGATTAGGTTCAACATGCAATGTATTTCACACGCACGGATTTTTAATAATTTTCCGCACACGTGCGGAAATAAAAATTTCCACAGATAACTATACTTATACTAGGTCCAAATGGGTTCAATACAGTTTAATGACTATATAGTCGGCGGTGTTTGTTTTTTTTTATATCTCGGCAAAAACATTTATGCGTCTTTACGGCGTAAATATTTTTTTAATATTTAAATTGTGTTGATAAATAGAATATCGTAGATAAACATGATTATTTAAAACAAATATTTACTTTTATAAACAAATTTATTTGTGTTCTAAACTCAAAAATATTTGAATTTTCTATTTTTCATATTAGGCTGTTTAGCGGCATCATACCTTTGCTTCTTCTTCAACCTGGCGAAAACAAAGCGCGGAAAAAATGCAAATTAAATCATAGTTTCCTAATAATTCCTGACAAAAATACTTTCCGTTCTAATATTTTATTTCTTCGCAAGTGTATTGAAAAACGACGTTTGATACGCGAAAGGATTTGTTACTGCAGTTCTCAGCTTCAGTTCTCGCCTGCAGCTCGGGTGTTCATTTCGCTTCGAGTGCAATAACAAAGTTTACCCACTTATATCAAAATGTACTATTGCGATGCTTTAATATTGACTTGATATGCTTTATACATGAGATGATGATACATGGTATTGCTATTGTGAATTAAGGTGGAAGCACCAGGGGCTTCCCCTTCATTCTTAAGGGGATGCGTAAGATTGCTTCATACCTGTTGGTACGTACCTAATTGACAAGTTTGTCTGCTCGACCACGCGAATAACAAAAAATACATAAATTACATATTATAGCATTTTCGATGGTCACTTTGTTACGTTACGCTGAAAAAGAGCGTTGAAGAATAAGTGGGCAGTCTTACGAGAGATATGAACAAATTTAACTTGTAGGTAAATCAATTGTTGAACAAGCGCTGTGTCTAAGTGCACCTTAATGGGTACAGAGGCACAAGGACCTTTTGGCGCTCGTATGACAATAACTGGGGGTGCTGTTGGTAAATATTTGTGAAATAATTCTGTGAAATGTATAAAAAACCGCGGCCAAGTGCGTGTCGGGCCACGCACAATGTAGGGTTCCGTAGTTGCCCATCAAAATATGCGGATTTGCCTCCGAACGATGATTTTTATTGTAATAATAAAAACAAACTTTCATTTGCTCTTGATAAATGTGTACTCCCGTACATATGTTTAGGAAAATATGTTATCCAAGTACATATTATAAGTTAGTCGACTATTACTAGTAAACTTGTAAAGCCTACTTAACTGTGATAGTTTTCCTTTTATGTTCGTCATACAACATTATTTTTAGTATATGCAGAACCTGAATAAGTAACTGATTCGATTCCAATATTTTTTAAACCATGTTATATTTTGTCCCAAAAATATTTTAAAATGGCTACAAGTTGCATACCGAGCGACACTAAGTACCTATCGCAATCATTTAGGCACCTACTGCCAAATTATTATTATCAATGAGTTTAAGACGACGCCGGAGGCTAGAGCGGGCCCGCCGCGTGGTGACCACTTTTTTGTGCGGTCAACCAGGTAACTAAACTAGCTTATAACTTTGTGATTTTTCATGATACAGTTTTAGAATTTTGTACATAGATTCTTTACATAAAAATACTAGACACGTGTTTCAGGTTTCGCATATACCTACTAAAAATAATGTTGTATATACTACCACCGTGATTTTTTCACACATCCAAACACCATCGTTTAGCTGATAGAGGGGGGGACACTTGAGTCTAACAAAAATTAGCACTTTAAAGCTTAATATTTCACAAACGAATCCCTTAATCGAAAAGTTATTTCAACAAACTCTCAGTATTTTTTAAAGACTTATCCAACGAAATACCACACTACGGGGTACGCGAGAAAAATATCCCCACTTTACCTGTAGCTACCCTAAAAACAAATACCTTTCGAGATTTTATTTTACCACTTTGTCGGCGTAAGTAATCTGTATATTCATGCTAAATTACAGCTTTATAGTCTTTGAGTAAAGCTGCGGACAGACTGACGGACATGGCGAAACTATAAGGGTTCCTTTCTTTGTTGACTATTGAACCCAATTAAATGGACATGTTAGTTCCGATTTTAACCACGCGCCAGAAGATTCGGGTACAGCAGAAATTTATGTTTTAATTTAGTCGCTACAACAATGCTTAATTGATATTGGCTAGATTAGTCAGATAGGCGGAATTATCCAACGCTAATTCTGCGGGCACTATCCCCGACGATGTTATATTTTTAGCAAACAGAAGCGAAGATGTTTAAAAAAAGACAACGAGGCTCACAAAATAATGAATACAACAGTTTATTCTAACTTGGAACAAAATATCAATCACTGAAACTAACCTAAACCGCCACAAATCATAACGAATTCAATTAACACGTAATTGTTTACAAAAATAGCGACTAAGTTCACAAAAAAGGAAAATATAAATCTTACAGCCCTTTGAACGATATTTCCAACAAGCGTCTCCCGCGCGCGACCAGAGACAATTTTGAAGTAGTCACTCCTTGCCATAGAACTAACATGTGCTACGTAAAACCTCACTTCTTCCTTATACTAAGAAAAACCTCATTTCTTCCTAACAATATACTCATTTCTATCGACAAATACACGTTTATACGTCGGCGAATTTTTCGTTTGTACGTGAATCCTATTTCATTTGAGAACGTAGGGTCCTGGTTCATTTTTAAATCCAGGTGATTGACGTTCGCTGTGCCCAATACTGCTCCCATATTTGCGAATAAACGGTATGGTATGAAATAATGAAGATTCTTGACAACAGTCGAAGTGTAGCAAAGTTGTACATAGGAGTAATAATACTCCTATGTGGGGCGAAGTATTCTACTCTTTGGTCTACCTTGAATTTATGTTTTGACAAAATATGTCAAATACCTAGAACAAGTTCTGAGAAAAAAATATCTTATATTAAGTAGGTATTTTAGATTTAATTAAATTTAAACTTTGCTACACTTCGACTGTTGTCAAGAATCTTCATTATTTCATACCATACCGTTTATTCGCAAATATGGGAGCAGTATTGGGCACAGCGAACGTCAATCACCTGGATTTAAAAATGAACCAGGACCCTACGTTCTCAAATGAAATAGGATTCACGTACAAACGAAAAATTCGCCGACGTGCCAAGGCCAGCAAAGAGGAACTTAATTCTGCTAAAATTCCCCCCAAGTTCCAAGACTATTGTTCTGATAGGTTGCTGGCGTACCAAGACTGCCGCTACAAAAATTTCCCTTGGTTGATCAAATGTAGCCACGAAAAACATAATTATCTTACTTGTGAAATGAAAGACTATGTGATCAGGATGAAAGAGTTTGAACGAGAACGCCGGCTAAGAGAACGAGAAATTAGAATAAAGAAAGCGGATAAGAAATCCGCCTCAAAACCGGGTTCACCAGAATCTCCCTCAAAAGATCACAAAAAAGATCCATGCTCTAAGTCTAACGAAAAATCTCCCGATAAACCACCGAAAGGAAAAAAGTAGTGTTATTTATTGTTCATGGCTATCCGTGAAACAATAAATACTATCTCCATAACGGATTAAAATGATTAAATGTTTGAAAAAGGATGTGATCTTTATTTTGTGAATACCGGTAGATGATAAACGTAGGTAGTTGTGAAATATGTTGATTGTAGCATGAAGACTTCTTTCTAGCCATATTCAAGCCACTTATTTTTTTTTTTGTCTTTAATTATTATTAACAGGCCAGTTTGGTAGCTTGGGGTAGTGGCTAAGTAACAACGCTATTTTTTCTGTCAAATTGATAAGCATACGGAGGAAGCGCCAAGCTAATCCGCGGAATTAAAATTGTCTTGCGCTTTTTGCAATTAACCCTAACAGGCAAAACGATCAGGAACTCATTATTTAATTTATGAGCTGAAAAATATGTTGGGAATAATATTCCCTTTGCCCTAAAAGGGTTAACTTATGACATCAAGTGAGATCAGTGTCAAGTTCTATGTTAATAATAAAATGAGATATTATTCTTCCGTCATTTATTTGTTGCCACTAAGGTGAACAGAAATCCAGTGCATAAATAAAGGGCTTACTAGATTGCACGAGACAACGTTCAAAATGAGTTACTGGAGCGTCTCAAACTTTCCCAAAAGGACGCGACCCTCGACCTCATAATGGCGTAAAAATCAGGAACCCACACTTCTGCAAACATGCTCGAAGCACTTACAGTACCTTGGCAGTCTCATAAGGGTTCGGTAAGCGTCATTGTACTGAACCCTTAATGAGCTGTACATCTTTTTTGTGAAATTGCACCATAGTTGGCAGATGTACATTGACACACAATAAGCTCTGAATAGAGTATTCTGTACGTCTTTGGTGCACTTCACAAATTATTAATCAAAATATGAGATGTAGCCGTAAAATGTAGGTCGTGTTCACACACAGCGTATAGTCAGACGCCGACTGTGAGCGTCAAGTTCACAATGTATGAAAAAACAAACGGCAGTCTGAATTTTCTTCGTACATTTTTTACTGAGCGCTCACAGACGGCGGCCGGCTATACGCTTTGTGTGAACGTAGCCTTAATGTACATATTTAGGGTCGGTACATATCTGACGGAAAATGCGTCGTGTAGTATCGGTCGCGCAACGCCAGAACAGAAAATTATATGATAAAACATTCAACCTTGCAAACTCAGCCGATGACGCGTTAGTGCGTGAACTGTACTAACGACGATGCGCCGGACGCATTTTCCGTCAGATAATGTACGGATTCAAACGGAATTATAAACATTATTGGTATGCTAGTAATAATGCCCCTTTAACTTTGCCCTACCAGGAGTTGGACGGCTTTGACAACCGCTCGTCGTTGACGCTGCCGCGGCTGCGAGGTCAGCTAGGCGTGGTACAACAAGAGCCGGTGCTGTTCGACCGCACGCTCGGCGAGAACATTGCGTACGGAGACAACTCCAGACAATGCACCATGCACGAGATCATAGAAGCCGCTAAAGCAGCAAACATACACACCTTCATATCTTCTCTTCCCATGGTATGTAATTTAAATTAAATTACACTTTTCAGGTAGGAAATAGGCTGCATTAGGCTTAGTCATGTACACGGACACGAAGTAACGAATAAACTAAATGAACTAACGAAGAAGAAAAACGAATTTTATGAACACGAAAGACATTCATTAATTAGATGAACTCTTGATAGATCTGCGTATTCATAAAAGATCTGGCGTAGGTATGAATATATTGCTAAGTTAGCTTGAATTCTAGGAGGTATTCTAACACTTATGTTTTTTTTGCTTTTTCTTCCAGGGTTACGACACAAACCTAGGTTCTGGCGGCGCTCAGCTGTCGGGTGGTCAGAAGCAGCGCGTGTGTATCGCGCGCGCGCTCATCAGGTCGCCGCGACTCTTGCTGCTGGACGAAGCCACGTCGGCGCTGGACGCGAACAGTGAACGGGTAAAATAAACCACCAACAATATAAAAAAAACACCTTTGATTAAATCTTTTTTAAGGCCTGGTTCATAGTGTCGGGCTATGCTACTTGCGCTGTGGTTTTCGCGTGAGTGACTACCCAAAGAATAAAATACGTATACCACGAGGTTACTCCCGTCGCTCCGCAAGTTGGATGACACATGGCATGCTTCAAGCAACTTCCTTTTTTTTTTATCGGTTTTCCCTGCTGTCGCCAATATATATATCTGTATTTATTTAATTAGTTATTCCATATCACCGTATAGGTACTACAGAACCTATTTGTAACATAAGTTAAGCACGGTAACTCTTGCTTAACAAAATCGTAATTGTTTTAATGACTTAGTTATGCTTCTATTTTTGTTTCTGGTAAGAAATATGTAAGATTAATTAAGTAAGAATTTGTAGAACCTAATTACTTTTAACACCTTAATTTACCGTATTTCACGCAATTAAAGATTATTCTGTTCTATTATATTCTATGCAGGCTCCTAACGCCCGGGAATTTAATTTGCGTCCACGCATATTCACGCCGATTCGTTTTCATTGCAGGTCGTGTCAGAAGCTCTAGAAAAAGCAGCTAAGGGTCGCACGTGTATAACAATCGCTCATCGGCTCTCCACCATCAAAGACGCGGACCTCATCTGTGTCTTAGATAAAGGTATAATTATTGATAATATTTTCTTTGCCAAACAAAAAGAATCACGAGGTGACTAGACTTGCACCATGTCTAAACAAGACGAGTGAATTCTGTCGATCTTAGCATCATTCTTTTGGCCTTCTTAAAGTTTAAGAAGTCGACGCAGCATGTCTTCTTTTTCCATACTTCCCTATTAGCTGTATGTTGTTATTGTCATGTAAAAACGGTATTATTTTGTTGTCCCCAGGTAAAATTGTGGAGCGCGGCACTCACGCAGAGCTCATAAAGATGAAAGGCAACTACTGGCGAATGACCAAAGGACAAGATAGCCCTTGAATATGTACTTATTGATCTACCACGCATTGCAGTTATGTATCTTTTGTTTTCTGCAGTGGCTCGTAGGTGTGACGTCGCTTTTTTCGTATTTTTCTCAGCAAACCCTTTTAATTGATAGCCATATCATGGAGTTATATAAAAAATAATTAGTCCGCCATATTGAATTTAGGATAATGTCACTTAGCTAACCATGCATGTCACCCAACATAAATGTGTTTGCAAAAGATGTTTTAAATAAATAACAAACATAAATATGTTTTAGAATTCAGTTGCAAGATTTGACCTTAACAAACACCAACATACGTAGTTAAATATACGCTTGTAAAAAGCTACCAAGTCACGCTTACGTTATAATAAGTTTAGTGTCCGTGTATTATTTTGTGCGCTACCCAAGATAGGGTTGTAATTCCGTCTTACATTGTAATTTAGATTTCTGATTAATATTTAAGTTGTTGCGTGTATCATGTTAGATACCTTGTCTTAGTAAGATTTAGTGTTAAGTTGCTGCCAGTAGGTACATTTGTTGTTATTTATATATTGTTAGAAGTTACTCAAATAAAAGATGAATCTTTGTATTACATAATTCGTTTATTTTGAATATTTTCAAAAATCGTCTCTCCACATACATACTATGTGCTAATTATCTAACTCACAATATCACTTCACTATGCTTTTCTTTTTGGCGATACCCTGTAATATTCTAAATGTAGTACAATTTTGTCGTTGTTAGAAACGCATGCAAGAAAAACAGGTTGACGACACGACCTAGCAGTCCTATGGCGCCCTGGTAACCATACTACTAATAAGAGTCTGCTATAGAAAATTAGGGGTGTAATTCGTGTACCAACATTTGCAGAAAACTCTTGCATTTTTTAACAATTCTTTTGGAAAGTACATAATTCTTTGAAAGCCATAACATTGCTGACATAAAAATATACAATACACTAAAGTATATTTTATACAAATGCTAATGAGAAATAATATCATTACTTTGACACTGATTAAGAGAAAAGTAGAAATCCAAATATAAGTACATTAATTTATTTGTAGTGTTTAAATAAAGAATTACGGTCTAAAGATGATTAGACCTCGACTGTATCACATCACTTTGGGGTGGAGTGACATCAGATAGCAGTGACTAGTGTTGGAGTACCCACTTGTTTCACTATTGAAACTGTCAGCTTGGTAAATTACGGGCCTAGTGCTTAACTGAGGCGGTGGAAGGGGTGAACTGGTGGCCTGTCGCTCAGGGGGGTTACTATGTTTAAAGCATGTGTGGGAAAGGAGACACGATTCCAACTCACGTGTAGACGATTTCGTTTGATACTAGAACAAAACATAATCCATTTTAAATGCCTTAGCTCGTTACAGAAAGTTAAACGATTGTTTAGTTACAATTAAAACTTAAGTCGACTTGCTGATAAGCGAGGAGCTCGTGGCTAAATAATAACAGCCGCTCGGATCGATCTTTAGGTTAAGCCGTGCTTGCCTAGGTTGGTCTGTGGATGGGTGACCACCCATTACATACCGAGTTTCCTCCGTGCCTCGGAAAGCACGTTAAGCCCTTGGTCCCGGGTGTCATTTGTAGATCTTTGACAGTCGTTAGGTAGTCAGTGGCCCAAAAACTCTGACAACAAGTCTTACCAAGGGGTATCGTATTACCCAGTACTAACTGGGTTGTGGAGGTCAGATAGGCAGTCGCTCCATGCAAAATACTGGTATTCAGCTGCATCCGGTTAGACTGGAAGCCGACCCCAACATAGTTGGGGAAAAGGCTAGGCAGATGATGATGGGAAAGGAGACAGAGCTATACAGGTCGCCATCTCTTTCCCACACTGGAATTACTCATGCTTTAAGATGTCATGGTAGGTCACCAGGTGTCATCACCCGTCCCACACCGCGGAACTACTTCAGACACCTACTCAGGCAAACGGTAGGCCAATAATAATGGAAACGGTATAAAATTGGAAAGAAAAATACGCATTGCTAACCATTGCCTTCACTACCAGCTCGACGATTCAACAAACCCTATATTTGTATTACACATCTTTGTTGGAACATCATTCATCTACTTACGGATTCCTGTTTGACAGTTTTGAATAGACGTTTTTAAAGTTGAGATGAATCAAATGTTAAGGTATTCTTAACCACTCCTACAAATGTAATTGTCTTGATCCAGATTGATTTATTTAATAAAGAAATCATAAATAATATCTACACGTTGGAAATATTGTACTATCAATGGTTAGGTTCCACAGGGGCCCGTTCGATGTACATCTGGATTAAGGATTTATTCCATTCTAATACCAAAAACTAATACCACTGGTATTTGTTTCAACTCATATTTTTTTTCTATTCCGAACGGATACCACTTTTTAAATAATTTAATTTAATGTACGAACGAATACCAACAACTTGAATTTGGTACAGTCAGCGCAGTCAAACCTAATCAAAGTAAATTTGTTTTTCAATATTTTTATGTAATCGTAATATAATGCTTAAAACTTTCCAAATTCACTTCACTCCAATATTTTTACAAAGGTTAGCATAGGTAAGAGTAGTTTTAGTGAATCATCTTGCTATTTTTTTTACCTGCGAGAAAGGGTGAGTTTGCTCTATTGTTCCAAAATTCGAAACAACCAATCAGAGTCAAGTGTGACTGGAATGTTGTGCTTTGACTCGGAGAGAAATTTTATCTACATAAATTCCTCAGTACATTTCCGTGCGGTGGCGGTGGCGTATTGGTATCAGAGTGACAGTGATTTTTTATTTATTAAGTGAGTATATTAATTTGTTCTTTTGTATAATTTACTTCTCTTTATTAAAATTAGTGTTATTTAAAATACCTATTATTTGATTTTTTTATCATAATCCAATCAAATGTAAAAGTTACATACAATATATAATTTTTTTTAGATATGTCTGAGGAAGCTGATAATCAGCCCTCAACATCTTCGGGAAAAACAGGAAGCTTGACTTTCATAACAAGAAATGGTGGCTTGGTTTTAATGAGAGCTGGTTACCAGTACACAAAAAAAAGGGAAAATAAAAATGGATGGACCCATTGGAGATGTGTGAATGTTAAAGAGTGCAGTGGATCTTTACAGATAAAGGTATGTTACCAACTTCTTACATAGAGTTTAACTGGCTTATTTATAATGGATTAGTGGAGCTTTATAAGGCCTTTGTAGGAAGCTTGTTAAAAAAATGGTATTCATAATCGTATTTTAGAGGTAAAAACACTCTTTATTTCTCCATTAAAGTTAATTTGATTTAAAGAAGCCATGACCCTTCTTTAAACGTTCGTTAACAATAAAATGGCCGACATCAATTCTATTCTATTTCTTTAAATGGCAATTAGTACCGATGCCGTTGTCGACAATTCTGCCATTGTCAAAAGTGAATTGGAATAGCAAGAGTAAAAAAAAAAACACTAGATAAACAAAAAAAAAGGGAAACAAATGGCCGACATCGATCAGTTGTTTCGTGTTTGACGTTCGGTTTACAATGTCAGTCAGTTAGTATTAAAATACCTACTTTAAAATCCCTACATAGCATTGTGGTTGTTCGCGTATAAAATTGTATTAGCAGAGATTCGATGCATTTTATCTGGATGACGAAGAATTTCGTAAATGGTACAGTTTTTCCAAAGAAACGGCTGCTTTTATAATTAATTTAGTCGGTGGTGTGGTACTTCACCAGAATTACAAGTATTAACGGCAACGGCCTTTGCCGCTTTTTCCCAGATTGCATGATAACAAATTCAACAAATTGTTCAAAAGACTAGGTAGTTCAAACTATTCCCGCCTTTACCTTGGTGTACGTTTTTTATGACAGTGTTTAAAAATGCATAGACAAATTTTCTGTGACCAGAGGCAAACAAACGTTAAAATCGACTAAAATCGCATATTTTTCTACAAAATGGCAACATTGTGTACGATAGTGGCGTTTAGTTATGGGAGCTCTAAGAAACGATTATGAATAAGAATTTTTATCGAACGTTCGGTAGGCTTAAGGTGAATGCTCCAGGGTAGCCCGCGAAATTCAAATTTCCATACGTTTTCTGCAATTAGCAGCTGAGTATCGGATATTTTATTAATAGAAACTAAATTCGCGGTACCGGCATGTATGTATTTACACAATTATACTTATTAAAACCTTCAATATAATTGTCTAACTTAGAGAAAAGATAAAATGTGCCATTTTAATAATAACTTTACGTTTAATATAAATTTTAACTTAGTGGGTTACATTGATAAATTTAACTAATATAATGATATAAATACATACATGCCAGTACCGCGAATTTAGTTTCTATTACCATACTATCCCATACTGAGCTGCAAATTGCAAAAAACTTACGATAATTTGAATTTTGCGGGCCACCCTGGAGCATCCACCTTAAAACATGTTTTAACTAATGAAGGTTTATACCTTCGGTAAGCGTTATATTATGAATAAGACAGTTAGTGTTCCATCTTTCAATATGTATTTTTATCCGAAAACTATTTTGCTAAAGCTATTTTGTTGTCCTCACAGGATGGCAATATTTCCAATGAGAAAAATCATAGCTGCGAGCCCGATGAATTCAAAAATGTAATGGCAAAAAAGCTGGATGATTTAAGAGATAAAGTGATGAAGTCTGATTTCGCCCCAATACCAAACATATATAACAAATTCAAATCACAATTCTGCGCTACTGAATCAGATTTGGAGAGAAATATCCCATCGTTTGCAAACATCAAATCAAAATTGTATTATGCAAGAAACAACGCAGCTGGTGTAAAAAAAATTAAATGTAAATCAATTGATGAAGTAGAAGTTCCATTACAATTTAGAGATTTTTTGTTTTACGATTATAAAGATGAGTCTTCCAATACCCGAATAATAATCTTGGTCAGTCCAAATCAACTAGAGAAAATTCCGAGCATTAAATTTTTTGAAAGCGACGGAACATTCGATTGCACCCCTGAGCCTTTTGTGCAGTTATATACTATCCACGGAGATCTGGGAAGTGACGAAGATCACACTCGTATAGTTCCTCTTATTTATGTTTTACTTAACAAAAAAACAGAAGAAACATACAAAAAATTATTTGAAATTTTGAAACAAAACATTCCTGGGTGGGAACCCGTAAAATTTTTAACAGATTTTGAACTAGCCGCAATGAACGCCATTACAATCGTTTTTCCGTCAGTTGTGATTAAAGGATGCTACTTTCATTATTCCAAAAATGTATGGAAAAAAGCAAAACAGTTGGATCTGACAAAAGATGCTATCACCCAAAGACATGTAAGACTTTCAGCTTTACTGCCTTTACTTCCTCGTAAATTCATATCAGAAGGATGGTGCTACATAATGGAAGACTGTCCTGATACTGACGCCATTCAAACATTTAATGACTACATGGTGTCACAATGGCTAGAGAACGAGAGTTTTGTAGACATTTGGTGCGTTCATGGTGAACGCCATCGAACCACAAATGCCGTAGAATCTTGGCATAAGAAATTAAACTCGGCTGTGCCAAAGAATGCTAATTTATATCAGCTTCTGAACGTGCTGAAAGAGGACGCAGATTTACAAACAGTGGTTGTTACTCAATATAAATCAAACGCACCCCCCGCAAAACGATGTGCACAGACAACTATTATGAAAAATTCGTGGATCACATACGTAACTGACCAACTCCTCAAAAACAAAATCTCCGTAGGTCACTGCTTAGAAAAATTAAGGGTTTAGCTACTAATTGTTGAAATATAAGAAATTTACACGTCATTTAGCTGATTATACTAATAGTTGATTTTCTGTGATATTTTATAATTCTTAGATTATAAGTGAATTATTCATATATGACGTTTTTGCAAAAAAAAATTGCTGATTCATTGCTATATAGGTGAAGAATGACTGATTTGATTAAACAAAAAGTTGATTTTCTGTGAAATTTTACAATTGTTAGGTAAGGTTAGAATTCATTGCAAAAAAAATTGCTGATTCATTGCTATGTAAGTGATGAATGACTGATTTGATTATACAAAAAGTTGATTTTCTGTGATATTTTATAATTGTTAGATTTAAAGTGAATTTTTCATATTAGATATTGTTGCAAAAAAAAATGCTGATTCATTGCTATGTAGGTGATGAATGACTGATTAGATTATACAAAAAGTTGATTTTCTGTGATATTTTACAATTGTTAGATAAAAAGTGATTTATTTTTGTTAAAAATTTACCTGACATAGTTGTTATGAGATAGGTAGACGTGAATAAATAACTATGTCAGATAAATTTCAATATAAATTAAGAGTTAATTTTTTGAGATATTTTGTAATTTTTAGATTGTAAGTAAATTCTTCCTGTTTGATGTTTTTGCAAAAAAAAATATTATACAGGTATAGAGAGGAACTAAAATTATATTAAAGTTGATTATTTAAGTGATATTTTATCATTGAACAAGACGTTTGCTAACAAAATTTGTTTTTTTTGGAGTTATCTGTTTTTTTTTTCAATTAAAGGTCTTATATTTACATACAAAGCATTTTTACTGACTGTACCTTATATCTTTGAACTTGTTTTGGTATTAGTTTAAACAATGGTATCGGTTCGAAATAGAAAAAAAATATGAGTTGAAACAAATACCAGTGGTATTAGTTTTTGGTATTAGAATGGAATAAATCGGATTAAGGGCCCATTTTTTAAATCCTTGATAAACAAAATAAGACTTATAAGGGAAGTAGTTAAAAATAGTAAAAACTTAAAGCAAAGGGTCATGAATTTCGTGAATTAAAACTGTTATGATCAAATAACTTGGGCCCTCAATCCAGACGCGTGCGTAAAGTGGCATAGCCTAAAACTCAAAAAGTACTATCTCTGAGTTAATCATATTTATTTAAGAATTTAGTTAAGATTTTCTTAAACATTTTAAGAATTTCCCAAATCTGTAGAATATGACATTACAAATTTATGGCGGTATATCTAGGGCCCTCAATTCATTAATGTCTGGACTAAGGAATCTGCTAAATATGATTTATCTGAAAAAATACATAAATATGACTTTAATATATTTTAATTAGATACCTCTGTGAATTAGTTAAAAAGAAATAATGACTCAAAAGTTAATTGTTAAAAAGTAAATGAAAGTCGAATTTTACTAAAAACGTCTGAACTGAGAGCCCAATATTTTCGGCTTTATTGACTAGGCTCAACCTCATAGATAAACGCAAATTAGAATAAATTTTGTAGGAAACAGCAGATTTTTTTTTAAATAAACGATGAAAATTATCTATGTGTTAACCGTTTTCCCGTTGGTGTCCTTTCCACGTCGCAAAGTTACCTTTTTTTTCCCAAAAATTATAGTATTCATAACTAACTTCAATGAAAATGTCACGAGGAAAGTTTTGAGTATGAATGTGGATGGGTATATATATGAGTAGAGGAAGACCAAAGAAACGATGGGTGGACTGTGTACAGAATGATATGGCAAGAAAGGAGGTGTCTGAAGAGATGACGAGTAATAGAGAAGTATGGAAGAAGAAGACATGCTGCGCCGACTTCAAATGAATTTGCCCTTAGGCAAGAGAATGATGATAGTTTATTTATTATTTATTTATTTATTTAATTACAACGGTTGTGTTAAGAACCAATTACAGTAATTAAATATGATGAACTAACTTCACATACTCGTTTCTCTGAACTAAACTATTTCCGATTTAAACCGTTTATTTGAATAGTTGTTACAAAAAGTTTGTAAGTAAATTGTATTTTTTCTATTTCAGATTATTTTTAGGTTACATTTATTTATGTGAAGTAAATAGGTAGTTTTTTATGTTTGTACCGATCGTGTTTTATTTATCGAAATCAATTTGATTGATTTGCGGAATGCGACGTCTTTCGCAAATATATGACATTCCGACCAAAAAAGTAACAAAATCAAAATTTTGACCTTTAAAAAATGTAAAATCTATTTTCTTTTAAGGTAAGTATGGCATTTAGAGGAACGGACGATATACATGTACACATGTTACATTTTAGTTAAAAAATTGTAAAAATATATTATTCTAATTTGCGTTAATCTACGAGGTTGAGCCTAGTCAATAAAGCCGAAAATATTGGGCTCTCAGTTCGGACGTTTTAGTAAAATTCGACTATCATTTACTTTTTAACAATTAACTTTTGAGTAATTATTTCTTTTTAACTAATTCACAGAGTTATCTAACTAAAATATATTAAAGCCGTATTTATGTATTTCTTCAGATAAATTCATATTTTGCAGATTCCTCAGTACAGAAATTAATTAATTGAGGGCCCTGATATACCGCCATAAATTTGTAACGCCATATTCTACAGATTTGGGAATTACTTTAAATGTTTAAGAAAATCTTAACTAAATTCTTGAATAAAAATGATTAACTTAGAGATAGTACTTTTTGAGATTTAGGCTATGCCACTTTACGCACGCGTCTGGATTGAGGACCCAAGTTATTTGATCATAACAGTTTTAATTCACGTTTAAGAAATTCATGGCCCTTTGCTTTAAGTTTTTACTATTTTTAACTAATTTCCCTATAAGTCTTATTTTGTTTCACGAGGATTTAAAAATGGGTCCTCAATCCAGATGCACAAGCCCGTTCGAGCCGCCCGTTACATTCCATAAATTTTGTTATATATGCCAGAAATAGAGGAAATAAAGACGTAAGATTAAAAGATAATTTATGGATAAAATCAATTGTACTACTATGACCTTTATGCAGGTATAAAATAAATGATTTATTAATCTTGGTGATGTCAAAATAATAATTTATTTACTTATTCAAAAAAACTTTTACAATTTATTACAACTCATTAAATTATCTTTTAACTTGCTATTCAAACAAACGTGACAACAAGTTTACAATAAATGGTAACTAATAAAAATGTGACTTTTAATATTAACTAAAATCAGGCCTATATCACTTGAAACTTAGCAACTTTTCGTACTGTAAACTAAATGTATAAAATAGTATATGGAAACATAAACAAAAACACAATTTCAGTGCACACTAATTTGCGTAGGTACTACAGTGGTTCACACGGCGACACATCAAGCTATACATTTCCAGTATAACATGGCCTCGCTTTGGCTTCGCATTTCTCGTACAATGAGAGACGTGCTTTTACTGGTTATGTATGTCTTGATTGGTCGTCGTGCGTACAATCACGGGAAACAAAACTGCCATATCAGTTAATAATTAATTAATAACGTACAAACACCTATAAAAGCAAGGCACTCCCCGTTTTCCGCGTCTTAGTTCTAAGGTTAATATGCCGTCTCGCTTTTATAGTTGATTGTATTTAGAAACATTCACCCAAAAGGTACTCTACTGACATATACTTATAGTAAATACCTAATCCTAAGTATCTGTACATACATTTTCGTCATTTAATGTAACTGTATGACAAAAAAAGGAGTTCCACATACCGAACTTCACGCGCAGTTTAACGTTGATTGCACAACCCATGTTGTCAATCAAATATGAACATGTCTGAACTAGAACCAATAGCGTGATTTCCTTGCTTACGTCCTACCCAATTTCAACAAGTGTGCTAAGTAAGCACACTTGTTGAAATCGGAATCGATTTGAGCCGTTCAGAAAGAGCTTAGCAGTCACACAATATCAGGGAATAGTCCGACGCAGTCTGAACTGAAACGAGGCAAACGGCTTCCTTTTTGCTTTTTTTATATGTATTATGGACTTGAAGCTTTTTCAGAGCAGCCCAAGCCGATTTCGGTCGATGCGTGTGGTCGCTCCCTAATTCCCTACTATTCACCATAGTATGCATATCATCAACACACCGTGTTTGGCATGAGGAGCTCGATAATTTCAACGACTTTGTACGAATCCCACGACCGCCATCTGGTCGCCCGATTAATTTAGAATCGAAATGACATCACATCTCGACTCATAAAAATTTTTGGAAAATTCTGCAGCACAGAGAATTACACTAAATTCATCCTAATTTTGGTAGCGTAATAAGGTCAAGAAAAGAGAAAGAAAGCTGTTGTTTACAAATAAATTTTCATTTCTTTTAGATTTTTTAAATAGGATATGATTGAACATACCGAACGAATAAAAACAAAAACATAACAAACCTAAACCACAAGTGCGAAAAATAAAATATATTTTCAATAAAATGTACTTAACAAAACTATATTACAATATATTTTAATAGAAAGAGCCAATTTACATAGTCTAACAATATAAATATTTACACTAAAAACATTCATAAAAGCTATTAATGATTTGTAAATAAAAGAAAATAAACCATTTAAACCATTAACTGACATTTCACCGGTCGTGAACGCCACTATCTCAAAAACAACGTAACGAAAATAATTACCACCTAGTCACTAAATTCAGTAAGGAGATCAAAAAATGTAAAATTATATTTTACCAAAACATGTTCTTTCTGTGAAACGCCTGAAATAAATCACGACAAATGGCACGTTGCAGGTACCGAATCAAAAAAAAAGTGTAGATTTATAAAATAATAACACTCTGATTTCATGATTCAGATAAAAGCTACAATACAACAAAATTGTTTTAAACAATATGTACTGAATTA
This sequence comes from Noctua janthe, assembly GCA_910589295.1. Classification (NCBI taxonomy): domain Eukaryota; kingdom Metazoa; phylum Arthropoda; class Insecta; order Lepidoptera; family Noctuidae; genus Noctua; species Noctua janthe. The sequence goes on from OU342552.1 coordinate 15,883,351, forward strand.
AGTGCCTACTTATTGTGTATCTCAAATAACTACTTAACATTCATGTAAATAATCTTGTACATTTTTTATAAAGTTAAATAGTTTGTTAGAAATTGCACAGCCTTTTAACACAAGAAACAATAAAACAAGAAACAGTAATATACATATAAATCAATGAACATGTTCTCGTTGAAACATACCATGCGCCTGAGCATGTAAACACTAAATTAAAGTAATCGTATCAAAATATCGTATGTGTATAATGCATACACCTGTTGGCATTTCTTTTGGTATAAGCCACTAGGTACTGCACTGCAGCTGGGCAGCTGAGCAGCTGTGCTAGTCACAAGCACATCGAATACATATCCGTCAATAGAGCGTAAGCTGCGTTTTTCTTATATTTACTATTAAACAAATTGGCAAGTGTACGTATGGTACGCGTTTGAACTAAAATCTAAAAATAAGAACAACATTCTGTTAAATTCGGTTGGTGCTAGCGCAGTGCAGCACCATATTCCCGCTTGATGACGTGGCGGTGAGGTGGGGGGACTAGCTGGGCGCGTTACTGCGGCATGTGCTGGTGGTGCGCGCCCGAGTGCGGTGGGTGTTGCGGCGGGTAGCCGGTGATGGCGCGCGGCGTGCCCCCCTCATAAACTATTTGTGCCGGTAAACGCTGGTTGTTTTGAATATCCTCTGGGTTCACGTACGGACCTTGAACCTGGGTTATCAATTTAGGATAATAACATCGTAATAGAGGTATCATGGGATGATAACGATATTTATCTTTATTGACTACATGAGCATGGATTTGGAATCTGCAGTCTGGTAAGACAACAGAATCTGTAATTTATTGTTTTGGGTGATGGATGAAAACCGCTCAATGCATGTTACACGTCAACATAAACAAAATATTTTGTATATTGGAATATGAACCCAGATACAGTGGTCTCACTAATCCGGCACGTTCAGTGGTCCGGCACTCTCTGTCCACGACAGTGTGAACTAAAAGCTAAGTAGCATCACGAACTTGCCACTGCGCACACTTTCTGTTTCAAAATCGTACCTTTCCGCTGCTGTTACAAAGTTATTAGTCATACACAAATACTTATTCCCTTATTAAATTAGTACGTTATGAATGACTTTATTTTATTATCTTGATTTTTTGTATACAATCTAGTAATCCGAGGATTGATATAATCCAATGCCGGATTTGTGAGACTGTACTGTACGGTGATAGCGCCAACACATGACGATGCTAAGGGAGAGGGCGATGAAATGTATTGATGAGCCGATCTAATGTTCGAGTAAACATTTATATTTACAATACAACATCATTTGTAAGTATCCAATTATGCATTCTGATTTGTTAAAAGGTGACCACAATATTTTTTTGTACCTACCGTAAAATAGGGATATTTGATAAATCTCAACCACATTTGTTAATCTTTTGGACTCAGTGTAGCAATCTAAGTCCTCCTGGCGTTTCAAGTTTACAACAATCGATTACAAAACCATTTGCAACTTACCTACAATTAGTAAACAAAAATTCTTTACAAACTGGCTAAAGTTTAAGGTCAAATTAGACAAAAAAAAATGGGGTTCATATGGCTCCAATTAATATGGATTTTTTTTTGTGATTCTATAGATCAGTTCTTGCTACATCACGTCATCGTTGATGACCTTCAAATATCCCTGTTTACAAAAGAGTCACAATAATAATCCCTATGTCAAAGTAAATAACATCAATCACACAGTATAGTATAGCGAGATGTAACCATACCTTACCAAATGAGCAATTCAGGATGTTGCCAGACCTATGGCTAATGTATTATTATTATATAAACTAGAAATTAACAAACAATGGTCAGATAATTAGCAACAAAGGTTGTTATAATCAATCTACAAAACAACATGTCCAGTCAATCAATTGACCAAATAGGTGCGGCAACAAGATAAATGAAACATTTTTAGGTTTACACAAAAAGTAGACTATACATAAAAATGAAGCACAAGATTATCTAAAACAGAGTATACAGACAAGGAGAACGAAAAAATCACATGTAAAGTATTAAAAAAAAAACCTGTACTCACGTTTATAAGCGGCTGGAGAATGCCAAGCCTTGCTAGTAACAGTTGCTCCTTTACCTGGCGCAGTTCTTCCTGTTGCCTGACTATCATTTGCTGCAACTCCTCGTGCTTTCGTTGCAACTGCTCCTGCCACAGCCACTTACTTGTATCATGCAATAGGGTGCAAGGATAGCCCTAACTACTTGAACTGAGATTCGAAGCGAAATCAATAAAAAGGAACATGGGTCTTTTGGCATTTGGCCTTAACTACTAACGCCGACTTTGTTGTTGTCTTTGTGATTTTCGATTACGACAAGGTCATTCAAGCGCCAGAAGAACCATGCCGCTGAGTAGACATGTATATTGCAATCATGCTTACTTGAATCTGTGAAAAATTTCTAGAAGATCGTTAGGTTATGGGTAAAGGAATAAGACTGGGTGGGGATCTTCGCGAAACTTACCTGAATCTGGGCTTGGTCGGACGACACGATGACAGGCATCGACGGTATGGACAGAGGAAGTACGCCAGGCACTCCCACCGCGCTTACGTAGGGCGCGGGGTCCAAGTACTGCGCGCCCATGCCGTGCTGCGGAGCCGGAACCGATTCAGTGTTCTTATGCGTCTGCGGCTGGATAAGTTCAAAATAAGTGTCAATTCTATGAAACTATGGGCCGACTTCACCTTAAAAATTGAGCGCATTTTCATTATGAAAATGAAATGTTGAAATTCGAAACGTATTTTCTTCCGCCTTTAGCCTAATTAATTTGGGGTCGGCGCAGCATGTCTTATTCTTCCATACTTCTCTAATAGTTATCATTTCAGCAGTCGATGATATATGATGACTAGGTCGTCTCCAATTGTAATGATTGCAATTTATGTAAATTATTAGTAGTACGATTGAGTTTTCTATTATAATAAATATTTTTATATCTTGAAAACGATCGTTCTACACCCAAAGAGGCCAATGGGCACTATTTGAGTTTAAGTGCTTTATTTGCGGATCTCACCTCTGACACAAAGACAACAAGCCCCAAATATGCACGATCAGCCAATTCTAGCAAAAATATTTTGCTATCTTCCTTAACGAAATAAATAAAGCTCACCTCGTGCATTGAAGAGTTCCGCTGCGAAGACCTAGATTCCCCGGACAACGACCCCGTGTCCGAGCCGGTGAACCGCACGTGGGAAGCCCGCGTCCAAGAAGCGCCGGCCGTCGCCGCCGTGCCGACCGTAGCAACCGTGCCGGTCGTGCTCCCGGCTGATACTGACTTTACGGAAGGTGGCTGGAAAAATTAAATAATAATTTAATGTTTATATTTGTACACAAAAAAAAGGAGGAGCTCGTGGCTAAATAATAACAGCCGCTCGGATCGATCTTTAGGTTAAGCCGTGCTTGCCTAGGTTGGTCTGTGGATGGGTGACCACCCATTACATACCGAGTTTCCTCCGTGCCTCGGAAAGCATGTTAAGCCGTTGGTCCCGGGTGTCATTTGTAGATCTTTGACAGTCGTTAGGTAGTCAGTGGCCCAAGAAGTCTGACAACCAGTCTTGCCAAGGGGTATCGTATTACCCAGTACTAACTGGGTTGTGGAGGTCAGATAGGCAGTCGCTCCATGTTTTTACATGGAGCGACTGCTACTGGTATTCAGCTGCATCCGGTTAGACTGGAAGCCGACCCCAAAGTAGTTGGGAAAAGGCTAGGCAGATGATGATTTGTACACAAAAAAAAACAACTAAATAGTACAAGGTAGTGATAAGTTGTACAACAGACATAGTTTGAAGACGAAAATTTGGATTTAAATTAGGCAAGGAGCCTATATCTTAAAAACCAATGTTCCTCAAACTGCAGTGACATGACATACAATTATATCGTGCAAGATTATTAATTTATTCTGATAAGACTTTCAGTTTCGTAATAATATGTCAACTCATTAAATGAAAAAGTATTCATAAAGTGAATAATATACTATTCAATAAGTATATTTTTCACTTTATACTTTGACAATTATAAATTATTGCCTCGTTGTTCTAGTGGTCGCAAGCGCGACTGCTGTGCATGAAGTCCCCGGTTCGATTCCCAGGTCGGCCAAAGTGTTTATTGAGTTTTTCCAGGAATTTCTCAGTAACAGCCACGGAGTCTGGATATGCGCTCGGTTGATGGCAATAGGCTCGCCCACAACACACATCTCTGGCTCGACATGGGACTTAAACATAACTGACGAAATGTGGGTGTACTATTTAGTACACCTCTGCCTAGCCCTTCCGAGGATCACAGGCGTGATGTTATGTTATGTGTTTGTTATGTAATTATAAATTAATAAAATATTAATGACTTTATTGAAAAGTAGAGAGCTTTTGGCTAGGAACTGACCACCAACGAAAGCGTAACGACACTTGACAGGATCACAGACAGGAAAACCTCTTTGCGTCTGAACAACAGTTTTGCGACAAGAACTTCAAAAGGACCCACAGAATACCTAGATGGGACTCGCGCAGACCAGGAAAGCACGGTCTATACTCTGCAGTGAAGGTGGGACAAGGCAATCATGATGAAAATTATATAGTATTAAATACTTGGGTGTTATAATAGATAGTACGCTGACGTGGAAAGAGCAAATTGAGGCTCTGGTAGCCAGGGTCAGAAAATTAATCTTTGTTTAAAAAACCTGCGAACATCTGCCGATTTTACCATACTACGAACAGTATACTTCGCTCTGACACATTCCATCCTAAAATATTGTATTGCAGCTTGGGGTGGGCCTGGGAAATATTTAATGCTCCGTCTGGAAAGGGCACAGAGGGCAGTGCTTAAAGTCATGACTCACAAACCGTTTCGATTACCAACTACTGAACTGTACGCTCTTTGCGATTTACCAACAGTCAGACACGCATTTCTTCTTGCTGTGGTGCTGCGTAAGCACTCGGAGCTTCCATTTGATCCTGTTATCTTTAGCCAAAAAAAGTAGATCTGACAGAGTCTGCCAGGTGGAATCTGCCACAGTTCAATTTGTACGGCGGCAGTATCGCTTTCTCAGCTCTACCTTGTATAATCAGGTAAATAAACAGCTCAATATATATCCACTGACTTTACGAGAATGTCGAAGTATCACGGATAAATGGCTTCATACCCTCACGTATGAAGAATTAGAAAATTGTTATTTTTTAATTTTGAGGTGTAATAGTTAGTTTTTGTTTTCTTGTTTAAGTTTTTTTTTTTTTTTTCTTATTTTTGCTTATGTCTCGACTATTTGGAAGTGGGCGTTAATGACTGCAACACAGTTTTATATTAACGCAGTTGTTATCGAACACTGAGTTTTTGTAAACTGAGTTTTTCGTTCCAATAAATTATTATTAAATTAAATTAAATATTATTAAATTGCAGAATTACTCTTCGATGAAGGTCCGCTGTAAGAGTCGCAATGCCTACTGCAGACAGACACAAAGTGAGTTTAGTTTCGTCAAGGATATCCAAGATAAGGATCACCAATCGATCGATGGTAGAAATGACGACGATCGATGAATTGGTATAGTAGAATATGTCGATTTTGTCGTGGCACTTGGTGTGACTCCCGGATCCCCAACTCACAATATTGGTAGGAACCGTACGGTTTTCGTCGTTAGAAGTCCGACATAACCTTCCGTTCTCCCCCAAACGGAGGGTATCTATGAGGATTTCTCCACAGAAATAACCGTGTGTTCAACTCATGATTGACGGGCCAAACCCTAAACCGAAACTTTGAGGAATACTTCCTCATAGATCGGCTTTCTACGCCCACTTGAAAAATTCACCCTGTATATCAAGATTGTACATCGCATACGTCACACACGCAGACACACACGCAGACACACACACATAACACACTTACATCACTACATTATCTAAAGTACCTATACCTGTAATTTTTTTTAATAATTATGTAAATTGAACAATGTTTCTGATCGCCGCTGGCAGCCTTGGGTTTGCACTAGTACGGTTGTCACAGTTAACCCTATGGACTGATAGATTGTACAAGGATCACCCATAGATGATGTAACATCTTATTTTATGTACCTACCTACAATCTAACTACTACTACTTCTACTTTACTTTTTAGCTGTACTTTAAATTCCCTGACCTAGAAGCGATTTAGCGGGAGATACATAACACCACGCCTTGTAATCCCCGAAGGGTTATGCAGGGGTCCTGCCAGGGCTGCGGGACTGTTCGAAAGAGATACCGTGGCCCTGGAACACAAAGGGCAAAGAAGGAACATGGATGGGTTTTAGTCAGTACAAGTCTGACACTCCCTTCCGCTCCGCCCAGAGTGGGGGGGGTCATTTGATGATTTCCCATCCGAAAAAAAAAAAAAAAAAAAAAAAAAAAAAAAGGGTTATGCAGGGGTTTACCTAATAGTACACCCACATTTCGCCAGTTGTAACATGTAGCACGAGTTCTTTTGTAATTTTCCGGACAGCGAAATTTTCCCACCGCCATTTTTATGATCGCCGCCATTTTGTAGTACCTAAGTAGTTTACATATAAGTATTTTATACGGAATGATTACCTAATTGAGCTTACAGACCGGTAACTGGGTAACTTGATAGCAAACGGGTCACGGACTCCTAAGATATTCAAATTCAATCTTAACAGTCATTACGGGCATAACGACGTCCATACGGACCAGCTTTGCTTAACTTTGATCGACCCGTACGGCTGTTATTACTAACCGCGAGGGTTGATGCTCTGAAGTACGAAATACATTTTCACAACAAAAATGCATACATTTACAACACTTTTAGATTAATTGAATAAACAAACTCACACTAACTTGAGACAGTGGTTGGTAGGAGGGGGTGCCGAAAGTGTCGCTGGCCTCGGGCATGTAGGAGGGCGACATGGACACCATCGGCTCATCCGCAGGGGCTTCCTTCATCACTCCTTGGTTCTGGTCAGCTTCACTCACGGTGTCACCCTCCGCACCGCCTTCCTGCTTCATGCTCTTCGCAATGTCCGCGTAACTGCAAAGATAAAACCAAGTTATTAATTTATTTTTCATCAATTACAATGATGTCGCACCTATAAAAATTACGATCAAACCGGCACAGAATAATTACGGACGGGACTCCGGACACCGGACACCGAGCTAGTATCGAATACCGCTTATCTGTATGTTTATAAATAGGTAAGTACAAAATAATTAAGTACCATTTTCTCTTTTGTTAGTGAACCGTTTTTTTTTGTTTACTAGCTATGGTAAGGGCTCACGAGAATGATGATGACAAGTTTTAGAGTAATCAATCAAACAATGTAGTTAGTATTTTTTCCCTATCTTCGACATATTATGCTATCCATTGATCCACAATTATGGATTTTATCAATGGTCGAATTTCAACCACTTTACGATCACAAATAATCTTTGAATTTTCAAGAAAGCCTCAATTATAATGAAATTACGTACAAAGTTACAAGAAACGGAATACATTGACAATAATTTGCTTGAAACTTAAAAGAGAACGTGGTTTTAAAGCTACATATAAGCTTTCGGCAAAAGAAACGCAAGTCCCAATAAAAGTACCAAGCTATATTGATGTGACTTACGACATGGTGTTGGTCCGGTCTGCCGCAGCCCTAGCCGACGTCTGCTGCACTAGCGGCGCAAGCATTTACTAATTAAAGGCTTACTGCGCAACGCAGTGAGGGCCTATACCAAGCTATATTATATTTCCTCCAACAGGATGAAGGACAATCTCCTTCCTTCGCACCACAAAGGAATCCTTTCGGTATTGTGGAGTGTAGGTGACTTAGATGACAAATAAATCAGATGCACGGACACCACGCCTGATTTTATTAACTGACATTTTTTGTACCTATATAATTATACAATATATGTTAAAAAAAAAATCCTGTCCGATCTGTGAGGGTATTATTAGGTATCAAGATTAGATTCTATTTATGTTAGCCGTTTTTGATAACAAGTAAAACAAAAATACCCAATTAAAATAAATAAACAAGTTACTAAAATGACGAAATTTACAGGGGCGCGGGCGGCGCCACTCTGGTCGATTCTCGGGTAGTGACGTCATAAACAAACGATTGACGATCGTACGTACTAAAGTCGAAGATGGTGTTGTCACGTTTTAAAAAGCTTGTTACTATTTAGGGAAATGGTGGTAATTTGGGCGCATAAAACATGCGCAGACCACCAAACCGAACAACTTCCTACATGGGTCCAATATCGTAAATGCGAAAAAAATAAAGGGTATAGTCGTATGAAAGGATATGCTGCAGACCATCAAACTGAACAACTTCCTCCAGGGGTCCAATATCGTAAATGCGAAAAAATTATCAGCTGTCCCATACTAAATTTCAATACCTACTCAACCCAAATGTATGGGACAGCAGATAATTTGATTTGAATTTGACTATACCCTTTCTGTTACACCCTGTATATGTAAGAGGAAAGCTCAATACATGATACCCTTCATTATTGGTACTGAAATCATCAGAAGGGTAAATACATAAATTAGGCACAGGCGCACTCACAATAAAGAAACAATTTCAACGATTGCGAAATGTTTCATTATAAGTTCACACAGAGGCCGTATAAAGTATTAAAGGTCGTGTAAAAGTGTTGTAAAAACGTTGCTTGATAAATGTTTTTACAATACTTTGTACAATTACTTAGAAAGACCATTGCAAATCTTTCTTTTCGTCGTTACACGAGTTCGAAAAGAAAAGCAATCGACTTTTGGAAACAACGGTGTCGTAATTATCACATGTTGCCTATCACATAATTAAGTACCTGTACCTAAGACCATGCCATTTATTGGCCAATCATGGACCTGAAAAACGCGACCCAATTTGTACAAGCGGCCCAGTTAAATTGTACATGACCCCAATTGATAGGCTCACACGGCGACACATCAAGCTATACATATCCAGTATAGCCTGACCTCGCCTGTATGAGCTTTCCGTACGATGAGAGATCAGCGTATACTCTTTTTGCATATCTTCATTGGTCGTCATGCGTACCATGTGTAGAGATAGATAAAATACTCTTTATTATGGACACCATACAAATTACGGGTATTACAATATGGCCCTTATGTTGCCATGTGTTTCCTCATTTTAGTACATGTTATTTAATTTTCATCAGGGTACTTTTTTTAATTGATATCCAAAAATGTTTACAATACCCTCACGGATTGAACAGGGTTTTCTTTCGCGGAAAATTTAAGATTCGTGAGATCGTACCTTTATTTTATACCTACTTAATTTTAAAGAGTAGGAAAGCCATTTCTTGAACACTATGTATTTTTCTTTCGTAAAGATAAGAAAGAAAGAAAGTATGTTCATTTGGCACATGATAAAATTCAGATTGAATAAAATGACGTAATTTCACTTACAACTTTACTTTAAAGGTGTCTGACGCCGGTTTTCTACCATATAAAGTGTCAAAAACTTAACATCAAATCTTATCCAAACCAAATTTGTTGAAAGTTTTTTTACGCTCTACAATCCTACATTTTTTCAGAAGTTTTCGACTTCCGAAAGTATCTCTGGTTTCGAAACGACGATATCCGCACTAGATTTGGTCAACTTCGTCAGGTGGCTCCTCTCAAGTGCTTGGACGTACACTTTTGACCCCCGGTTTTGCCCAATCGCTTTTTCTACTGAGCTGGAGCATCGAAAGTCGCGCCGTACCAATTTTTTAATGGTTTTCTTGAGGGCCTGTAGTTCTGGTTCCGTCATCGTCAACTCTCCTCCGAAAGTTTGAACTTCCTGCCCGTAAGCCGCATTTTGCAAAAACGCGTCCCTTACTCCCTGGGAATTCCTCCATTTATTATTTTTATCTTTGTAATTAATGAATAAATAGAGCAAAATTATATTGTAAATTAATGAAAGTAAAAAAAAAGAAAAAATCCGAAAACCCGGGTACCCGGTTTTGGACAAAACCCGAAACCGAAAAAGATACGGTTCCGAAAATGGCCGGTTTTCGATGTCCTATGCTAGACCCAGCGGTTAAGGTTGCGCTTGTCTGCCACTAAGTGCATCTAAGATTTTTATTACATTACTTATTTTTCGTTAAGGACGCGTTTGCAAAATTGATAGGTATAGAATCGAACTACTACATTGACACGAGTTATACACACAAGTGTACGCACAGCTAACGGCGAGAATAGTAGTCAAGTAATCTCATTTTGATACTTTGAAAGATTATTTTTTTTTACGTATTTCTCTGTAATAAAATTATGGTACCTTTGACAAATATTTATTATTGCTGTTTATATTTTTACGAATTACGTCCGGACTTGATAATGTGACCTGAAAGTGTACTTCAGACACTGCTACTGGAACTCCTTGACGAGTAGAACTAGATGAGCCGAGATTGGACTCGTTTTGTTAGTTATGATGAGACCTTAGCTCCGGACATGATAGAGTGACCTGAAGGTGTACTTCGGTGACTGTTAAAAGAACTCTTTGACGAGTAGAACTAGGTGTGTCGTGTTTGGGCTCGTTTTGTTAGTTATGATGAGACCTTACCTCCGGACTTGATGGAGTGACCTGAAGGTGTACTTCGGTGACTGCTACTGGAACTCCTCGACGAGTAGAACTAGGTGAGCCGAGTTTGGGCTCGTTTTGTAAGTTATGATGAGACCTTACCCCCGGACTTGATGGAGTGACCTGAACGTGTACTTCGGTGACTGCTACTGGAACTCCTCGACGATTAGAACTAGGTGAGCCGAGTTTGGGCTCGTTTTGTTAGTTATGATAAGACCTTACCGCCTGACTTGATGGAGTGACCTGAAGGTGTACTTCGGTGACTGCTACTGGAACTCCTCGACGATTAGAACTAGGTGAGCCGAATCTGCGGTCGTTTTGTTATTTATGATAAGACCTTACCGCCTGACTTGATGGAGTGACCTGAAGGTGTACTTCAGTGACTGTTACTGGAACTCCTCGACGTATTAAACTAGGTGAGCCGAGTTTGGGCTCGTTTTGTTAGTTATGATGAGACCTTACCTCCGGAGTTTGATGTAGCGACCTGAAGGTGTAGGTACTTTCGTAACTTTTAAAACAAAAAATCAAAAATTATCAATTCTTTATTGTCAGAATATTTTGGGTATGTGAAAAATGCACTCTTAGCTCCATATTTCTTGCCTGTTTTGGATCAATCAATTCTGGGAGGAGACAGTTTTTATAAAATCGAGTTAAATATGTTTTGCTCCTAGATAGGGAAATTCTTGGTCTATGAATAACCCGCACTGTTCTATCCGGGTATTCAAAGCCTTTTCTAAATCTCGAATTGCTGCTTCTTCGTTACTTCTGCCATGTTTGATGGACGGCACATTGTTTAGATCTTTTCCATACAGTATTTGTTTTATCAGTGGACCACATTCAGTTGTTGGGCGACGTTTGCAGACTGTCGCGAACCAAGACGCTGTCAGAAGCTTTCTCCGCGTTTTTAACCATAACGGACTACCGCTCTGTAGAAGTCAAGTAAAGTAAAGTAAAGTCTTGTCATAACTATCAAAACGAGCCCAAACTCGGCTCACCTAGTTCTACTCGTCGAGGAGTCCCAGTAGCAGTCACCGAAGTACTCCTTCAGGTCACTCCATCAAGTCAGGCGGTAAAGTCTTGTCACAACTAACAAAACGAGCCCAAACTTGGCTCACCTAGTTCTACTCGTCGAGGAGTTCCAGTAGCAGTCACCGAAGTACACCTTCAGGTCACTCCAACGAGTCCGGAGGTAAGGTCTTATCATAACTAACAAAATGAGCCCAGACTCGGCTCACCTAGTTCTACTCGTCGAGGAGTTCTAGTAGCAGTCACCGAAGTACTCCTTCTCTTCAGGTCACTCCATCAAGTCCAGAACGAATAGGTATTTATAAACTCTACTTACCTTTCCATAGCGAAATAAAATAGAATAAAAATCTTACCTTGTCAAGTATCAAATTTGGTTTATCGAATATTTTGTGTGTGTACAGCGATCTTTTTCAATTCGAGCCGCTCCAAACATGCGATACGTGTCCTCTCTCGACGGCGGCCGCGCGCAGACTAGTTTCACTCGAAATGCATGTGCAATAAATCAAGACGGGGACCAAAAATAAAATAACCCTTATTGCAATCGATTAAGATTCATCCGGAAATAGCAAAAAATGAGAAAACATTAGTTTTGGTTTTCATTTTTTCTGCGACTATTTATAGCATTTAGATAAAAAAAAATACTAAAATTAAGAACTGGATATGTTTGCCTACATATAGTATTTTTAGAAATAGTAAAATATGTTAGTAATAGCACAAAAAATGTACCTAAACTGAACCCGGTATTGTTAATTTTGTGTAAAATGGCAACGTAAGATCGATTTTACATTATAAAAAACTAAAATTTTCAATAGTAAAGTTCCTTTCATTTTAAGATGAAGAACCAATCTATACGAGGTAGTTATTAGTTACTTTGGATTTTGTTTAGTTATGCCATAAAATGTACTGAAAAACAGCATATTTTTGTCTGATTTGCAAACGCGCCCTTAACAACAACGAATGCAAAGGTTAACTATCCACTACAGAGATCTTCATTTTTTGCTGATAGTATGCAAAAATGTCATCTACCCTTATAACTACAACAAACAAAGCTTCCGTCGTAACCTCTAGAAGAATCTAGTACATTCGAGAGTCTGCAAACAGCCATCAAAATTATTTTTTATGACGTCGCACCTACAAGGCGTTGCATAATGTATGGGCAAATCGGAACAAAATGCCGCTTCATATTGATCGTCAAACGAGTGTCAAGCGAGTGAGACGTGTGTCGAACGAGTGCTGTGATAAAAATTCTATTTATCCACAAAAAACAAAAGATCTATATAACGAAATAAACTGTGACGTGTATTCTCAAAGAACATAAGTGACTGTGAAAACAGAACATTAAAACATGGAACGGTTATTTATTTAATCAAGAAACTTCATTTAACATTTTTAACCATAAAGTTCGGTACGGGCCCCTTTGGGGGTCTGACACTCAAACCTCCGCTGAATTGGTACCGGCCCCCGAAGGGGTCTAGCGTTTAAGTCATACGTCATCCTCATTATTTATGTAAATATTTAATATTCTGATTATCAAATACTATGAGTGTACGTTAATTAAGAGAGTTGGATAAAAAGTTCATATGTCTTCGCCATTAAAACTTCTGTATTTAGCGCGCAAGTTTCTTAATTTACCCTTTAAAAATCCAAGTGCATAAATACGGTCATCGCCCTTTTGACGTCAGTGCTGGCCGAGGCTAAAAATCATAAAAATTGTGGTTTTCTGACATGCAAGCTCCACTATGTTGAGAATGATTAACTCGTTATTAAATTATGTGACGAATTAATCCGTAGTTCAATTTAAATTAGCAGTGGTAATGATGAATTTTGATATCTAAAGTCGTAGTTTCGCGCCAATCGTGCGTGTTTACATTTTTATTTTTCACATTATATCACACAGACGCGTCTAGATTCGATAAAAAATATGACAAATATCATTCCAAATTTTATAAACAACATCAGAATGCCCAGATCTTAGCGTAATTTACTAATACGGGACCAATAACTCGTAATATTCATTACGACTCCTCAAATTTGTATTCGAAATTGACGACCATTTTTTTTTTTAAATTATTGTGATGTGTGGAAGCGATAGTTTCAATCGATTCGTTTTTTGTAAATTTCGATAATCGAGAAATTAAATTAAGGAATTTAAAAAATCGATAGATGGAAATTAAAATAATTTTGTTTTAAGCGTAAAATAGAATAAATAAGTACAATAATATTTTTTTAAGTTTTATATTGGTAATTTTAATAGTTTTTTGTAAATTATAGGTACTAAAACCGACACAATAAACAGCACAGACTGATATATGGCTAAATTCGCGCCATTTTTTTTTTCCACATCTAAATTTAAATTGTGAATGCATTCGCTGTTCAAATTTATATTGTATTTTACTAGATAATTTATTGTGATTTTTTATATTATTAAAATATGCTGTTATTTAACTTTCCTTGTTAGTAAGTATTGGTCAAATCTGGCAACTGAATTTCAAACCAGTTCCCTTATACCGATTGAGCTGAATTTTTGCACACACCTTTTGTTCTGGTGACAATACATTTTTATGATAAATATTACTTAGTCCTGCAGCCGTATCGTCTCCTCACGAGAGGACTCCTCAACGGTTAATAGCACGGATCCAAAAATCTGTAGACGCGTTCATATTTGATGGATAAACATGATTAGTATCATGACCTCGTCCCGCAGAGAGAATCGTCTTGTCACGAGGGAACTCCTCAATGGTTAATAGCCCAGACACGAAACTTTGATAGATACGCGTTCAATTTTGATCAATAAACATAATTTCTATCGTATTTGACCTACAGCCAGGATTGTCTTTTCATGAGGACACTCCTCAACGGTGAATAGCCTAATATAATGATGCGGTATCAGAAATGTACAGGATACAACAAAACTAAAAATTCGAAAAATAGTTTTTTTTTTTTTTAATTAATAATTTTATTTTTCTATTGTTTGGTCGGTTGGAAATAAAAAGCCCAAGATCTTGGAAGGCACAATACAAATTTATTTGGTTCCCAAGATGAATTTAGTATGGTAAAGTTATTATGTTAGGTTAGTTTCTTTATTGTGGTATTCACCATTTACAAATACTTATTTTATCAGCCTGTTCTTTCTCACTGCGGGGCAAAGGCCTCCCTATGGCATTCCAATTTTCTTTATCTTTTGCCTTCTTAGACTAATACCTTTAATTGTCAATATTTTTTGATACTTACTAAGCTTGGTTTAGTAGCAACCAAACTATTTTTAAGAAAACTACTAATGCGAGTAGGGCTTTTACCCTGAGGGTTCTGTCGCATAGCTATTCACGGCTTAACTCAAGGGGCATGGCCCACGGCCTATGATGGGTAACCTGAACTTTGCAGTTGTAAGAAGAGTTTTTAAAGTTGACAGTGAACCGCTTTCAAAGAATAAACTATGTTTCTTCAGGATACGTCTTATGAATGGCCAATTGCGAAATAAAAGACATTAAGTTTGTCGGTCGTTGTCAACGAGGTAGGTCCAAGAAACGCTGGCGTGACGATTTGGACTCATTCTTGGCTGATTGACCAGAGGAGCCAAATCACCGACAGAGTTGGAAAGGATTGCAGGAGGTCTTTGCTCAGCAGTGGGTAAGAATAGGCTAAATAAAAAAAAGTTTGTCTTAATCTAACACATAACCGACAAAACGCTACCAATCGATACACAATTTTGTAGGAATAAATATAATTTATCTTTGGCGGATCAAACCATTTTTTTTACTATTTCCTTGATTCTATATCCAACCTTCAGATATTACAAAACAAAATTCGCAATAAATAATAATAGTAAATTAAAACACTTAAGCATAAATGTGAAATGCAAGCGCATTCGTAATTTAAATTTTGAAACAAAAAAAACGCAACCGTGCGTACTTATCTACCTACAATTGAAAATCAATCCATTTCCAGATTTTTTATTTGCTTGAATTGTGAAACTTAATTTCATGCCAAATTTCACGCTGCTAGTTCAACGGAAAGTTAGGAGACCATCTATAAGTTTTTAAAAGAAAGGTCATCATCAGAATGTTTACTTAGAAGGAAGTTTTTTAAGGATTACACATTTCAGTGTTTCTTATCATTTATAAATGTCCTCTTGAAGTCAACCAAAAGCATCGAATAATTACTAAATGAAATTATTTAAAAAGATAGCATAAAAAGATTAATTTTAAAATTAAATAATTATTTGAAATTATACCAAAGAGTTTTTATTCCGTTTCAAGTCTTTTTTTCCAAACTTGATTTCATTACAAGTATCGATTAGGCTTTATGCAACTTTATAATCGAATGATGAAACTTTGGATAACAATCAGCACTAGAGTTTTTAGTAATATTTGTCAAGACTTTGATCGTGTTTTTTCATGAAATTATGTATGAATAATGGTAAAAATAAGAACGCAGATAGAATGTTGAATGAAGGGTGTAGTGGTATGTAATTTACACATATTTGGCAATTGACTGACGCCGTTTTACCGACATCCACACGTTATTGGAGATATTAACCACAAACTTATCGTATGAAACAGCTGCCGCGACATATTTTTCTTAATAAAATCGAATGCTGAAAGTTCACGAAAATTCTTGAAATTCATGACATTTCGCATCACCCCGCCGATTCAGCTGGTGTGTCATGTGTCAAAATCTTGTCGAGCATAGTGGTTAAATAACGGGCAGTTTAAAAACACACAGTGTCGACTAACTGGAAAGGATCGCGTTCTGTGCCGCGCCGTGTCAATCCGTGACCTTGAACGCACTAGTGCGACGTGCGAAGCTCCGCCTACCACGCCCTGTGTCACACAGTGAGCAACAGTTGGAAAGGGTCGCGATTTGTGTCGTACTGTGTCAACGTGCGTCACTGAGACTCTGAGCCGACTCGTATCACAGCGCAATACGACCCATTTTGCATCGCTCAAGCTGCGCAATGTCAGTAAGACGCACTCCAACAAAGTCTCCTGCAACAACACCTAAATTAATTCAAGCGAGGACCGATTCGATTTCGGACAGTCCACAGGTGCTGTCCAATAGTCCTTCCGGAAACGTAATCACTACCTCGCTTAGTAAACGCCATTGCCCAGAACCTCACCTAAAAACAGCAAACCCTCATCTTCGCCCGAAAACAGCGAACTCCAGGACTTTAAAGAAGATATACGCCAAATGCTGACTACTTGGAAAAAGGAACAGCAAGAATACCTTACAAACATTATAAATGAACAAAGTACTCAACTAAAAAAGCTTGTCTCTGACATAGCCGAACTAAAAACACAAAATAATTCAATGCAAAAATCATTCTCAGAAATGGAAAAGACCGTCTCATTTATTAGTGAACAATATGACGCCATGTCAAAACAAGTTGAGTCATTGCAAAAAGAAAAAAGAGCTTACAGAGACAGCATACAACAGCAGGATGCAAAACTACAGGATCTGCAGCTACTATCACGCTCATCCATCATAGAAATCCGCAACGTTCCCAACAAAGAGAAGGAAACTACAGCCGATCTCACCGCCATTGTTAGCAAGGTAGGCGCAACGATCAATATGCCGGTTGATCGAACGAACGAAACCCAAATGAGGGACGTTTGAATACCCTCAGCATTGGCGTTACCGGTGACCGCCGACCCATCTATGTCGCAGAATATCTTCCCGCCAGCTCACGGAAACTCTTCTACGTAACGAGAGAATTCGCAAAACGAATGGAGTACAAATATTGTTGGACATCGAATGGAAATATATTTCTGCGTAAGGAGGATGGTGCCAAACAAGTCCTTATTAAGTCCGAACAATCTCTTGCTGAACTACAAGCTCAAATGAATAAATGACTATATTACACACACATGCTATTGTTTTTAGACTACCACATATACACAGAAGACTTCAACTACGCAAACAAGCTTCTAAATACGTCTACATTATATACTCAACTAAACTACGTACACAAAACTACTACACAAACGACACATAACACAAACATAACTAATACTACTACCTTAATAAAATATAACAATTTATTTAAAACACCTACCATTCACCTGTTTGCCTCGTCAGTATTTATTCGATATAAAACATTATTCACTTAATATACTTACATTACCACAACTCTTACATAATCCTAATAATTACCAACCCATTCTGCTCAAAACCCGCTATGCCCCATTCTTGGCTTTATAACGAACCCCCATACATACCTCGCCGCCCTATGTTACATAAATGGCCACTCTAAATAACATAATAAACGATTTAGACGATATGCAAGTTTCATCATCCTTTAGGTGCCAACCAGACCATTGCACGGATTACATACAAGTCTCAAACACCCCAATTGTCCTACATCTAAACATGAGAAGCACAAATAAAAACTTTGACGAGCTTAGATGTATTTTAGTGACAATGAACATAACATGCGATGCAATAGTGTTATCTGAATGCTGGCTGAAAAAATCAGGAAACATTCCTACTTTAGACGGATATTCATCTCATCAGACCCAGAATTTAATTAATCAAAATGACGGCCTGGTCATATATATCAGAAACAACCTACGTCACACTGTAACAGAACCTACTTTTAATGATGCCAGCTGTCTAATCTGCAACCTTGAAAACAACCTAACTATTATAGCCATATATAGACCACCGTCACAAAGAAGCATTGACCCTTTCTTAGAAAGCCTAAACAACGTCATACTAGACCTTAAAAGTCAGAATCACATCACTATTATTGGAGATACGAACATTAATATCAGTCCGGATTGTAATGACCCACGTAAACAGCAGTACCTAAACCTAACTGCATCTCACGGATTTCTGCCAGCTTACCTCCTACCTACTCGTTTACACAGTTGTATTGATCACATCCTGCTAAAAACCAGCAACAAAGCGACCACCTTAATACTGGAAACGTCGATCACGGACCACTCAGCAGTTCTTTTGAACCTAGAGATCAACAAACCCAAAACTAAACGCACTAAATTTCAAACATCTAGCCTTAATATCCCAAAAGCTATCACTAATATTATAAACTGTGATTTCTCTACTGTATACAAAATGATTGATGCTAACCAGGTCACCACCGAATTACTAAACATAATCTCACCCGTTTTATCCAAAAACACGATCCAGAAATCAATCCCAAGCAAACAAAGAATCATAAAATCATGGATCACCATCGGTCTTTTGAGATGTATACATAATAGGGACAAATTGCACAATAAAACAAATAAAGAGCCAACAAACCAGATCCTAAAATTAACCTATCTAAGATATCGCAATTTCTGCAATAACATACTAAAAAACTAAAAAAAGAATATGAAGAAAAGGAATTCGAAAAGGCTAAAAATAACCCCAAAAAAATGTGGGAAGTAATTCGCAATGTTACTGACACCAAATGCATACGCTCGACATCAACAGAGCTTTTGACAATTGAAAATTGCCCTACTAAATCCGTCAATACAGTTAACACGTTCTTTGCAAATGTGGGTCTAAATCTAACCAGTGATGTCTACCCTCAGAATTCCCCCCAAGCCGCCAACAACGATCGACAAAGTACGGCTAACTCAATGGTTGTTTTAGAAACAGATGAAGAAGAGGTTAAATCAATAATAAACAATCTCCGAATTAATAGTGCCACCGGATGGGACGGTATCCCAACAAAATTGCTAATACTCGCTAGTCACATTCTAGCTCCACCTGTGACATATATATGCAACCTGGCACTATCTACAGGTACATTCCCAAATGCCTGGAAAAAGGCAATTGTACATCCAATTTACAAGTCTGGGGACAGAGACGAGGTCACTAGATACCGCCCAATATCAGTCCTCCCAGCAATCTCCAAGGAAAGAATTATGTACAAACGCCTGAATAATTTCCTCGACAAATACAAAATAATTTCCCAAAACCAATTCGGTTTCAGACGCGGATTGTCAACTGAAGATGCAGTGACATCCCTTCTGGACTTTGTTGTTGATAAAGTTGACAATAAATTCAAATGTTTAGGAATTTTCCTAGACCTTTCAAAGGCGTTCGACACTGTCTCTGTCCCTCTACTTCTTTCTAAACTAGAAAACATCGGAGTTCGAGGAACTGCTCTGACTCTATTCTGTAATTTTCTCACCGGTACGTTGCAGTGCGTTAAGATTGGAGAACATATTAGCGACGCATGTAGTGTGGTTGTCGGCTTGCCACAGGGAAGTCTTCTCAGTCCCCTTCTTTTTCAAGTCTACGTCAACGAACTCTGCCAGCTATCCCTCCCCTCCACAAAAATAATAGCCTATGCAGATGACACGACAATCCTATCGTATGACCGTGACTGGACTACAGCAAAAGAGATTGCCGAAAGAGGACTCAGTGAAGTGATGATGTGGCTGGGAAAAAACAATCTTGCCCTAAATATAAAAAAAAACTAATTTCATTACCTTCGGCTTAAGACCATCCACCCTTCCCTCAGACGGTTCTTTATCAATAAAAGCCCACAAATGTACCAACCTCTCTCCCCTCTGTTCATGCCCTACTGTTACCAGAGCATCAGTAATACGTTATCTCGGCATTCAACTAGACTCCTGTTTATCCTGGAAACCACACTTACAAGCAATGTCAATGCGAGTTCGAAAGCTAATTTTCTTATTTAAAAAACTTAGAGTTTCCGCCTCCAGCAACATTCTTAAGATCGTTTACTCGGCACTATGCGAATCAATAATAAATTACTGCATCACTGCGTGGGGAGGGGCAGCCAAGACCGACATTATCCAGGTAGAGCGAGCACAAAGAGCAGTTATAAAAGTTTCTTTGAACAAACCATTTAGATTCCCAACTCGGCAATTATATAAAGAGTATAAAACGTTAACAGTCCGACAACACTACATCCTCCGCACAGTCATGAGAAAACATGCCACTATTCCGTATGCCAGAAATAACATCCCAACAGCCAGAAGAAGATCTAAACCGCCTTGCCCCACAACACAAACAAACACTACATTTGCTAGGCGACACTTCACTTACCTAAGTGCACGCATCTACAACAAATTGCACCAAAGGCTAAATATCCACTCCCAAAATATACGCAAGTGTAAAAAAATAGTGAAAACGATTCTACTTACCCTAAATTATGACGAGACAAAAACACTGGTAAAACCCTCATCCATATAAATCTTTAATCACCATGGAAAACATTCACTCACGCAGACACTATCACACACATACCGTCAGTTACATACATACACCATCACACTCTCTCTCTCAAACTCACACACACACCACACAACACATACTACTCTCGCACGCGTGCTCACAGTACATAAGTTATTGTTAATGTTACACATTTGGTTCGCTAAATTCTTGTAAATTGTAATTACGGACGAACGGATGGCTGATATAATACAGGATTTTCCTAGTTTCCATAGGGGACATTATTCATAAAATTAATGTAAAAAAGAACTCATACGCCTGATATTATGTAACATGTCATGTATTTTCTCTTTCTTTGGGCAATAAATAATTTATTATTATATGTCCTTTATTTATTTTTATACATATAATTAACATTTTTAAATATTTCTATACAAAGTAATATAAAAAAAAACATTTAAAAATATAAAAAATAGTAGCCCACTGGTATCGGGAACAGGGTCCGAAATACTGGTGGTCAGGGCTCTTGAGAGAGGAACCTCCTAACGATACGCGCCGTGTCCAGAAGTACTGCTTTCTGAATCAAGCCCTTGATCCAGCTGCCAAGCGAGAGCCTCCTCAGATGTTTGTCGAGGCTATTGGCTATTAAGCCATTGGCTGACACGACTATCGGTACAATGACTGCTGTACTCACGTCCCACATGTCGACAACCTCGCGAGCCAGATCTAGATATTTGAAATGTTTATCTTTCTCTGCTTTCACGAGGTTCTCGTCATGCGGAACCGTTATATCAACCATCATTGCGCGACGCTCCAATCGATCTATCACCACAATGTCAGGTTTATTGGCAACAATAGTCCTGTCAGTGATGATAGATCGATCCCAATACAACGTGATATTACCATTATCGAGAACTGGGTCGGGCGCATACTTATAGTATGGTACTTCTGATTCCACAAGGTTGTACTTCAAAGCAAGTTGCTGGTGGATAATCCTGGCAACGAGGTTGTGTCTATGCAAGTACTCTCCGTTAGCCAGACGAGAACACCCAGAAATAATGTGTCGGATCGATTCTCCCGGTCGGTGGCATGCCCGACATATGTCAACCGTGCCATCCTTCACAAAGTATTTCCGGTAGTTATTCGTCATCATAACTTCGTCCATTATTGCACAGACAAAACCTTCGGTTTCCCCGAATAGGTCACCGAAGCGCAGCCAAGATACGGACGCTAAGAAGTCTACATCGGGTCCATGTAGGGCCCGGTAAAAGCGTCCGTGAAGCTCCTTGCCCTGCCATACCTCCTTGCGATCATTAGTGTCTAATACTCTAGGTTTGCGCCAGTTCTCGTTAGCCAGAGAGAGCGGGGTGAGGCCCTTGTCCACTGATACCACATCTCGGTGCATCCCCTCGTCGACTTCTAGGAAGTATTCCCTGAGGTTGCATACCTCACGGTTGTGCAGGGTCTTAGTATTTAAGAAGCCACGACCCCCGTACTTCCGCGGGATATACAGTCTCATCACCGACGA
Organism: Noctua janthe; assembly: GCA_910589295.1. Taxonomy (NCBI): domain Eukaryota; kingdom Metazoa; phylum Arthropoda; class Insecta; order Lepidoptera; family Noctuidae; genus Noctua; species Noctua janthe. Next base: position 15,905,643 of record OU342552.1, read on the forward strand.
CCGCGGGTGATGCATTCGATTTGCGGTCAGCAGTGCGCGGACCCTCCTATCCAGGGCATCAAGTTCCGTCTGAGTCCATTTGAGTATGCCGAAAGAATACATCAAAACCGGCATGACCCAACCATTGAAGGCGCGCACCTTGTTTCCACCTGACAAAAGACTGCTTAGTACATTGTTCAGGCGGCCAAAGAAGCGGTCCCTCAATGATTGTTTCATGTCGGCAGTATTGATACCTAATGCTTCCGACATACCCAAATACTTGTAGGTTTCTGTTGAGGAGAGGGATCTAAGGTGTATGGAATCCGAGAGTTGAGTTCCCACGGATTCCATAATCTCCCCTCGCTTCACATGCATGACTGCACATTTGTCCACACCAAATTCCATCCTGATGGCGCTACTGAAAGTTTCCGTTACCTTCAGTAGCTTCATCAGTTGCAAGTTGTTGTTGGGGGCAAAGAGTTTGAGATCATCCATGTAAAGAAGGTGAGATATGACCTGACCACCTCTCCTCAACCGATAGCCTAGACCTGAACCCTCCAACAGTGTGCTGAGAGGGTTCAAGGCTAAACAAAACCACAATGGACTCAGACTATCACCCTGGAATATACCGCGCTCAATCTTTATCGGTTCGCTGTTCCCCTGGATCTGTCGACATCCTGGATAGCGAAGGACCGTTCTCCAGTGCCCCATACATGACATCAGGAAGGTACGCAGAGTTGCATCAACTTTATACAACTCCAGCACCTTCATGAGCCATGTATGAGGCACAGAATCATAGGCCTTCTTGTAATCTATCCAACATGTAGACAGATCCCTTCGGGAGCGGCGAACCTGTTGGCTAATGGCCATATCAATAAGGAGCAGCTCCTTAGTACCGCGGGACCCATTCCTACATCCATTCTGAGAGGCAGACATGATAGAATTACTATCAATATGATGGTTGATTTTAGCTCTCAAAATGGATGTAAGAACTTTATAGACCGTTGGTAAACAAGTGAGAGGTCTATAATTTTTGGGCTCCGCAGTACTACCTGTTTTATGCAGCAGGTGGGTAATTCCTGTCGTCAAGAACTGGGGCAGCGACCCTGACTCTAAGGCTGACTGAAACTGGGATGCCAAGGGAACGTGTGATCTCTGGAACCATTTAATCCAGAAGTTGTGCAGTCCATTCGGCCCTGGAGATTTCCAGTTAGGCAACGGACGGACTGCACGAGCTACATCTTGGGCGCTGATGATGATTGATTGACACGCTCGTTCAACCTCCCGGGTCCAATCACCCTCAGTGTGACTGACAGGCACCGACCAGATGTTGCGCCAGAACGAACACATGGCGTCATCATCTGGTAGACGCGTATCAGTCACACCTTGGTCCGGTCGTTCCCAAGCCCTATATACCCACCTTTCATCACTTCGGAATGTGCGATTCTGAGTGTAACGCTCCACTCGCCGCTTGTACCGACGAATACGGCTTGCCCATGCACAGATCTTCTGCTTCAGGAAGTCGATACGCTCTGTGACGCGGGCCAAGTAGTCTCGAAAACTAACATCAGGTTCCGAGAACGCCCGCTTCACAAAGCGCATCACTCTAGGTCGAGTATTGCCCTCCCTGAAGCAGATTAACTTGCCAATGAGTGCTCTAGCCTCACCGATACGCCGCTCAATCCTGCACTGCCAAGCTGGAACAGCAAATTTTGGTCGTTTAGCTCTGTCGTTGTTGGGAAATTTGACGTGAGCTACACGACATGCCGCTACAGCTCGACAGTACAATATTGAGTGGGTATCGGTGAGGTCTTTGCTGCTGTCAAAGCAGTTTGACAGCTGCGAATCTAGAGCACACACCAGCGCCTTGTTTTTCTTGTGCATAGGTAAACGAGGTAGACGTGGCCTAAGTTCAGGCGGTGTGGATCGGTACTCCCGGAATGCACCCTCCAAAGCGCTCCTCAATTGTGCGTTGCACTGGGTACTCACGGATATAACTTCGTCATCATCCTCTTCACCATCGTGTTCGGATCGCGGTGGAGCACTGGATACATTTTGTAGCTGTACCGCAATCATTGGCGAAGCAGGTATAACTAGGATACTCCGTGAATCGAAGCGTAGTCGCTCAAGTACGGTGTCATCCAACATGTGGTTACGCTAGATGACCCGCACTTGATCCGACAGCCGTTGAGCCGACACGCCGACACCTGGCTCAAGCACCTGAAACAGAGAGAGCATCCGACCACGGTACGCAGTCAAGTTGCTTTCCCCTTCAGTATTCCCATAATATGCGCGCATGACGTTCTCATTAATGGACTGAGTCCATCGCATGCGCGACACATTTCCACCGGCAGCGGGGACCCTGTTCGGGGCCTGTTGGCCTCGAGGTCCCAAGCCCGCTGGTGGCCGTCCTCTTCCTCGTCGTCGTGGTGGGGATGGGGTCGACGGCGGGGAGAAAAATTATTATTATTATTTCCTTTATTCATTTCTATACATATAATTTACATTTTTAAATATTCCTATACAAAGTAATATAAAAAACATTTAAAAATATAAAAAATAGTAGCCCACTGGTATCGGGAACAGGGTCCGAAATACCGGTGGTCAGGGCTCTTGAGAGAGGAACCTCCTAACAATACGCGCCGTGTCCAGAAGTACTGCTTTCTGAATCAAGGCCTTGATCCAGCTGCCAAGCGAGAGCCTCCTCAGATGTTTGTCGAGGCTATTGGCTATTAAGCCATTGGCCGACACGATTATCGGCACAATGACTGCTGTACTCACGTCCCACATGTCGACAACCTCGCGAGCCAGATCTAGACATTTGAATTGTTTATCTTTCTCTGCTTTCACGAGGTTCTCGTCATGCGGAACCGTTATATCAACAATCATTGCGCGACGCTCCAATCGATCTATCACCACAATGTCAGGTTTATTGGCAACAATAGTCCTGTCAGTGATGATAGATCGATCCCAATACAACGTGATATTACCATTATCGAGAACTGGGTCGGGCGCATACTTATAGTATGGTACTTCTGATTCCACAAGGTTGTACTTCAAAGCAAGTTGCTGGTGGATAATCCTGGCAACGAGGTTGTGTCTATGCAAGTACTCTCCGTTAGCCAGACGAGAACACCCAGAAATAATGTGTCGGATCGATTCTCCCGGACGGTGGCATGCCCGACATATGTCAACCGTGCCATCCTTCACAATGTATTTCCGGTAGTTATTCGTCATCATAACTTCGTCCATTATTGCACAGACAAAACCTTCGGTTTCCCCGAATAGGTCACCGAAATGCAGCCAAGATACGGACGCTAAGAAGTCTACATCGGGTCCATGTAGGGCCCGGTAAAAGCGTCCGTGAAGCTCCTTGCCCTGCCATACCTCCTTGCGATCATTAGTGTCTAATACTCTAGGTTTGCGCCAGTTCTCGTTAGCCAGAGAGAGCGGGGTGAGGCCCTTGTCCACTGAGACCACATCTCGGTGCATCCCCTCGTCGACTTCTAGGAAGTATTCCCTGAGGCTGCATATCTCACGGTTGTGCAGGGTCTTAGCATTTAAGAAGCCACGACCCCCGCACTTCCGCGGGATATACAGTCTCATCACCGACGACCGCGGGTGATGCATTCGATTTGCGGTCAGCAGTGCGCGGACCCTCCTATCCAGGGCATCAAGTTCCGTCTGAGTCCATTTGAGTATGCCGAAAGAATACATCAAAACCGGCCTGACCCAACCATTGAAGGCGCGCACCTTGTTTCCACCTGACAAAAGACTGCTTAGTACTTTGTTCAGGCGGCCAAAGAAGCGGTCCCTCAATGATTGTTTCATGTCGGCAGTATTGATACCTAATGCTTCCGACATACCCAATTACTTGTAGGTTTCTGTTGAGGAGAGGGATCTAAGGTGTATGGAATCCGAGAGTTGAGTTCCCACGGATTCCATAATCTCCCCTCGCTTCACATGCATGACTGCACATTTGTCCACACCAAATTCCATCCTGATGGCGCTACTGAAAGTTTCCGTTACCTTCAGTAGCTTCATCAGTTGCATGTTGTTGGGGGCAAAGAGTTTCAGATCATCCATGTAAAGAAGGTGAGATATGACCTGACCACCTCTCCTCAACCGATAGCCTAGACCTGAACCCTCCAACAGTGTGCTGAGAGGGTTCAAGGCTAAACAAAACCACAATGGACTCAGACTATCACCCTGGAATATACCGCGCTCAATCTTTATCGGTTCGCTGTTCCCCTGGATCTGTCGACATCCTGGATAGCGAAGGACCGTTCTCCAGTACCCCATACATGACATCAGGAAGGTACGCAGAGTTGCATCAACTTTATACAACTCCAGCACCTTCATGAGCCATGTATGAGGCACAGAATCATAGGCCTTCTTGTAATCTATCCAACATGTAGACAGATCCCTTCGCGAGCGGCGAACCTGTTGGCTAATGGCCATATCAATAAGGAGCAGCTCCTTAGTACCGCGGGACCCATTCCTACATCCATTCTGAGAGGCAGACATGATAGAATTACTATCAATATGATGATTGATTTTAGCTCTCAAAATGGATGTAAGAACTTTATAGACCGTTGGTAAACAAGTGATTGGTCTATAATTTTTGGGTTCCGCAGTACTACCTGATTTATGGAGCAGGTGGGTAATTCCTGTCGTCAAGAACTGGGGCAGCGACCCTGACTCTAAGGCTGACTGAAACTGGGATGCTAAGCGAACATGTGATCTCTGGAACCATTTAATCCAGAAGTTGTGCAGTCCATCCGGCCCTGGAGATTTCCAGTTAGGCAACGGACGGACTGCACGAGCTACATCTTGGGGGCTGATGATAGTTGCCCCCATTTCAGGTATCGAATCACACGCTCGTTCAACCTCCCGGGTCCAATCACCCTCAGTGTGACTGACAGGCACCGACCAGATGTTGCGCCAGAACGAACACATGGCGTCATCATCTGGTAGACGCGTATCAGTCACACCTTGGTCCGGTCGTTCCCAAGCCCTATATACCCACCTTTCATCACTTCGGAATGTGCGATTCTGAGTGTAACGCTCCACTCGCCGCTTGTACCGACGAATACGGCTTGCCCATGCACAGATCTTCTGCTTCAGGAAGTCGATACGCTCTGTGACGCGGGCTAAGTAGTCTCGAAAACTAACATCAGTTCCCGAGAACGCCCGCTTCACAAAGCGCATCACTCTAGGTCGAGTATTGCCCTCCCTGAAGCAGATTAACTTGCCGATGAGTGCTCTAGCCTCACCGATACGCCGCTCAATCCTGCTTTGCCAAGCTGGAACAGCAAATTTTGGTCGTGTAGCTCTGTCGCTGTTGGGAAATTTGACGTGAGCTACACGACATGCTGCTACAGCTCCACAGTACAATATTGAGTGGGTATCGGTGAGGTCTTTGCTGCTGTCAAAGCAGTTTGACAGCTGCGAATCTAAAGCACACACCAGCGCCTTGTTTTTCTTGTGCATAGGTAAACGAGGTAGACGTGGCCTAAGTTCAGGCGGTGTGGATCGGTACTCCCGGAATGCACCCTCCAAAGCGCTCCTCAATTGTGCGTTGCACTGGGTACTCACGGATATAACTTCGTCATCATCTTCTTCACCATCGTGTTCGGATCGCGGTGGAGCACTGGATACATTTTGTAGCTGTACCGCAATCATTGGCGAAGCAGGTATAACTAGGTTACTCCGTGAATCGAAGCGTAGTCGCTCAAGTACGGTGTCATCCAACATGTGGTTACGCTGTATGACCCGCACTTGATCCGACAGCCGTTGCGCCGACACGCTGACACCTGGCTCAAACACCTGAAACAGAGAGAGCATCCGACCACGGTACGCAGTCAAGTTGCTTCCCCCCTCAGTAGCCCCATAATATGCGCGCATGACGTTCTCATTAATGGACTGAGTCCATCGCATGCGCGACACATTTCCACCGGCAGCGGGGACCCTGTTCGGGGCCTGATGGCCTCGAGGTCCCAAGCCCGCTGGTGGCCGTCCTCTTCCTCGTCGTCGTGGTGGTGATGGGGTCGACGGCGGGGAGAAAAACTCGTCACTCGAGCTCGATGCAACTGCAGCGATCGGAGACACAGCACTCACGATTGAGGCGCGTCCCGGCGGCTGCGAGGCGGAGCTGAGCGACGAGTCCGGAGATGGTGGGTGTGCCTGATGTTTTGCCCGGCTTCTTGTCAGCATTCATGTATATTTTCAAGTATATTCCAAAAATTTAGGGTCCGGTTTTGTAAAATAGGTTTTCTGTTTTTTTTTTTCTTATCATTGTTATTGATGTAATTAATATATTATTGTTTAAATATGGGTTAAATCGATAAAAACATTAAATTAAAATTCAGTATCGTAAAAATTCGTGCTGCTAATTATTATTATTATTATTATATTCAGAGGAACGTGTCATATTATATTACAATAGCTCAAATGTACAGAATTTGCTTAGTATTTAGTTAATATTGGTAATTAGAGTTAGTTTTCCTTTGCAGGGAAACTGGTTTCGAATTTGTTTTAAAATATAAAATACCTAGGAAATCTTTTTCAGATTCGTGAGCAGTCATATCTGCTACCAGTCAGCCAACCTGATAGCTAGGTACTTTTATATGACGACTTAAGAGTGAGAGTTTATTCACCTAAATCCATTTTTGTAGCAAATGGTAGGAGAATTATGTTGAGGAGTACATATTTACAGGCATTATATTGTCTGCAGGTCTTTACCCTGTCGCCGATTCAGACCCTTTTCGGCACTTTAGTTCTAATCTTGGTATTATTATAAACGCTAAAGTTTGTCTTATGAATCTTTACACTAATATGGTTTAGCTTAATCAAAATAACACGGCAACGGCTACAATTAAAATAAAATAATAAAATTGATGTGTCACTTTGTGATTTCAAAATAACAGTTTTTTACTGAATCGATACGAAAGTATATACGGTACTTTTAACACGGTACTCTTAGGGATTACTATCGATCAAAAATTGCAGTGGGGTGCGCACATTAGAACTCTTTCGAGTAGTTTAAGCTCAGCTGCATATGCAGTAAGAAAAATAAGGTAGTTAACTGATGAGGCTACAGCTAGGCTAGTATACTATGCTTATTTTCACAGTATTATGTCTTATGGCATGCTGCTGTGGGGATCAGCAGCAGACGTTGACTCAATTTTCATTCTACAAAAGAGGGCAGTCCGCGCGATCTATAAAATGGGTCCTCGCGAGTCCCTCAGAGAAAAATTTAAAGAGATTGATATACTGACCCTGCCTTCACTTTATATCTTAGATTGTATTTTATATGTTCGCAAAAATCGAGGGCTTTTGAAAATTAGAAGCGACTTTCATAATATAAATACACGCAATAAACTCGAAATTGTAATACCTAAATTCAGATTAACAAAAACTAGCAAGTCTTTTCTCATAAACAGCATACGCTTTTATAAGAAGTTGCCAAACTAAGTTATTGAACTGACCGATGGAAAGTTCAAAAACTTCATCAAACGTGTCCTTGTTAAAAAAGCTTATTACAAAATCAAGGACTATGTTGAAGATAAAGAAGTTTGGCTTTAGTTCCTTCTGCGCATGCGGCTTCCCTGGTAGCTCATAAACGGCACAAATATGTGGATGTCTCTTACTTTTCTCAATCTCATTTTTTCTCTTCTTTCGAATCAGATTTTTACAATAGTTATGAAATCATTTCATTTTTTGCTCAGAATAGTTACAGCACTGATAACAATATTTGTGCCACTTGTTTAATTTAGTATTTTACAATATTTTTTTTTACCTTTGTATAGATTCTTTTTTATCAATTGTTTGTGAATGTGTGAACAATGTAGGCATTGTAGAGTCCCAGCTACTTGTTAACTTCAGTTAACTTTTTATTTTGTTCTACATTTTTTTGTGTAGTAAGCAACGACTTATTGTCGGGCCTACGCTGTTCCCCCATACTTAAGTGCAAATGCTGTATCCATGATAATTGTAATACCAAATGATTTGAAAAGAGTAACCATGGAGTTTCTTGCCGGTTCTTCTCCAAAGGAAACGACCAACCCGAACCGTGCACCTTTTTGTCAACGTTTTATAAATGCCCATCTAGGCCTATGTGAAATAAAATATTTTGATTTTGAAATAAAAAAATAATTTTACGTATTTTTTGTCTGTCTGTCTGTTCGTTCCGGGTAATCTCCGGAACGGCTGGACTGATTTCGACGGGACTTTACTGGCAGATAGCTGATGTTATAAGGAATAACTAGGGCTACTTTTATTATAGAAAAAGGATTAGGATACCGTGCAAAAAAAAATTAAAACCCTTGAAATTGTTTACAAAATTCGATTCGAATAGGGAATAGTAATATTTTTATAATAATTTCACGCGGACGAAGGTTGCTGGCAACATTTAGGTTTCAAATAAATAAGTCATACGTACCTAACAACTCTGTGGGTGCAGACTACAAACTCCGGTTTTGAATTCCACTGGTGATACGTGATGTAGAAGCGAGTCTGAAGCCAGATCCACTGTTGTCCTTTTGTTAGAAATCGGTAGTAGCACGACGTTAATTCACCTTTCTGCATCACTGTAAAAGAAAACGTGCCTTGTGTTTTAAGTCTTCATAATCATCGACGCGAAATAGTTAAGGTGGGAGCGCCAGGGTAACCCGCGAATATTTTATTTTCTTACGTTTTTTGCAATTTACAGGTCAGTGTCAGCCCCCGTAGCATGGCGTTTATCTATCTCTATTCTTCAAGAATCGACAAAGCTCTTTCTATATAACTCGACATGTCTTCTGCCCGAGCATGCGGCGAGTCGTAGACTCAAGTTTTCACGAAGACAAAGACATAGGAATTCTTTCCTTAGCAACGGATAATAAATATATTTATAATAAGATGGACCTGACATCCAGAGCAGATTGGAAAAATGGCAACAGAAGCTGAAGAATGTTGGCTTGAAAATCAGCAGAACTAAAACTTAATACATGTTCTGCGATTTCGGTGGTTTCTCCAGTTCTGGAGCCATAGCGCTAGATGACGTGTTTCTTCCTGTCTGCTCCGAGTTTCGGTATCTCGGTTCACTCGCGCAAAGCAATGGCGAAATAGATCGTAGTATAAAGAACAGAATTATCACGGGATCGATGAAATGGTGGCAGGTCACGGGAACAATTTGCGACTCCCACATTCCCCTTAAAATTAAGGGGAAGGTTTATAAAACAGTGGTTAGACCTGCTGTCTTGTATGGATCAGAATGTTGGCCGACAAAAGGGATGAATGAAAGGCATTTGGATGGGCGGAGATGAGACTGCTAAGGGGGATGTGTGGTGTTACGCGAATGGATAAAAAAAGAAATGAGTATATAAGAGGAAGTCTGAAAGTGGCACCGGTGACTGAAAAGTTGTGTGGTAATTGGTTGTCGTGGTATAGGCATGTGATGCGGAGGAATGAGAAAAGTGTCGTTTGAGTATGAATGTGGATGGGTATATGAGTAGAGGAAGACCAAAGAAAAGATGGATGGACTGTCAAAAGAATGATATGGTAAGAAAAGGAGGTGTCTGATGAGATGACGAGTAATAGAGAAGTATGGAAGAAGAAGACATGCTGCACTGACCCCAAATGAATTGGGATAAGGGCAAGAGAATGATAATGTTTGATCCACTAATAAGGTTGCCTATTATTTTTACAAGGTAGTTGGAAGGCGTACCTAACCTGAATTGAACTTACTTTAACGAGAACAGGCAGACCCTGTGATGTGCTAGGACACAGATCCTGTCTCAGCTCCCTACACAAATATTGCACCATCTCTTTACTAATCTTATAATTTTCGAGGAACTCGTTTTCAGGGAGATCAAAAGCCCCGGTTAAAGCTCGTACAGCGTTCCTTTTGGCCTCTTTCTTTCTTCTCGGCATAAAAACTGAGGAGATGGCGACGGTAGGACCCCGACATGTTTTTAAAACCAAAGTGGCTCACAAACACAAATAAGAGTTTTAACAATAATCTTTTCTAGGTCCGATGTGATGTAGACTATTTGACATTGGTTGAGAAGAAACGTTTCTACACCCAAGTGCCAAAAATAGAGAAGTAATTGTCGCCATGCTCGACGTTGTCGACTTTTTTGACAGAAGAATAGAAACTTTTCTTTTGTACATGTCTAACATCGCCATGCTTAGGACGATAGAAATCTTTCTACAATCCGTCATTTTGTCGATTCTTCCACTGTCAAAACCCGTTTCCACGTTGCTCATGCTACGTGGGGAAGACGATAGAAATCTTTCTACAATCTGTCATTTTGTCGATTCTTCCGCCGTCAAAACCTGTTTCCACGTTGCTCATGCTAAGTGGGCAGGTTGTATGTTGAATTAAATATGACTCGTGACCGTGACAAATATGACTTTACAGAGTTATAGTCATTAAACTCATAAATACAACCCTCTAAGTTCATATAATCCCATTGAATGACTTTTTCATGAAATATTCATTAAATGGTATTAAATAAACTTAGAGGGTTGTATTGATGATTTTAATGATTATAATTCTGTAACTACATACATGTTACACCTTAATGGTATTGATGAGGTTTTGGATCATTCTATCAAGTTATTATCTTTTGTCACAAAACGCATTTTTTACAAAAGAAAATATATGCCAAGAGCATCACTGGGGCTTGGATTTCAATTTACTTTGCCTCTTAATCAGCCTATACCTTTCCCACTGTTGGGTCACAGGCCTTCGCGCTGTCAGAGGGAGTGGGCCATAATCCACCACGCGAGACTCAGTACGAGGTGGCGGGTTCATGCTGCCCCAGATCACTTAAATTATTTCAAGTGTTACTTTCTCTGGTGTATTTCAATAACATAGAATATTTGTCAAAATATACTTACAAGCCTCGTGGCACGTGACTACTTTTTCTAAATCATCAAAGTGGTAGTAATCATAGCCCGAGGTTCCGAGGACTTCGAAGGGTAGGTAGCCAATGATGGGAGGGGCACGGTGGTCGAGGAACAGGAACTTCCACTCGAGACTATGTCGGGACGTGAACTCGCTGCGGCTGGAGTCGACGAGTGACACGTCACGGATCAACTGAGGAGTGTACAGCCGGCCAGTACATATGAACAGTAACCTGTCGGAAAGGAACATAATCAACCTCTTTATTATATGCCACATCATCATCTGTCTAACTATCCTTTTCCTAACTATATACTGGAGGGGTTCCATTCTAACCAGCTGAATATTACTATTTTACATAGAGCGGCTGCCCATCTTTCCACATCTCCGTTTCTGGGTAATATTTAGCCACGACCTCCCTATATATTAATATTATTATTCCAAAATCATTAACTAGAGTTTGGATACATATCCGGGTCTGAGCTTTTAGACGACCGTCGGTGCCCGAAAAAAAAAATTGCTTCTATTGATTTTGAATGTATTTTACACCTCCCCCTCTTCCTCAAGTCGTACTCCTCATTATTGAGGGTCGTGATCCTCCCTTGAAAACATCCCATTTCCCTGACGATGTTTGGCTATCGCTGTCTATCCTTGGTCAAGTGTATCAAGAAAAGAGCCTATCTGGTCGGACCATCGCAAAGGGCTGCGACCTCTTTGACATTTACCATCCACCTTGCCGGTAACCATCAGTTGTTCGAGGTTATTACCATCTTTTCTATGCCATGTTTTACACATTTATCAAGTTTTTTTCCGGCGTGTTCAATAGGCAGTACAAACCAGAAAACGTTTTTCATGAGTCACTCTTTTTGTGCCAGGACTGTATCCTGTACACGGCAAAGGAAATACGGGTCCGGGCTCCGAGACTTGTTTTTTTTTTCGGTTAGTGTTGCATGCTTCGAAAAACACTGATGGTATAAATAAATGACCTAGACGGTCATGCAATACATATTGCTGATTTGGAAAGATTCTATTGTTTAATGAGCACACAAAAATAGCCCTTAAGGTGACGAAGGTATAAAAGTTCAGACTGTACAGATATAATTATCTTCTACATTATGGTTTCTTCAAGGGTTGCGGCACCAATATCTACCGATCGTAATCTTGTTGTGTCGTTGTGGTTTGTCATTGCGATTGGGTACTTTGTCTCTGCGGTGGCTTTGTACCATTAGATACAATGCTTACAGAGCCGCAATTAGTAATATTCTTACCTTGATTCATTATCCGGGTTGTAACTAGGCATCTGATCATTATCAAGCTGCTCCAGGTTTGTTCCTGAAAATACATTAGATCATTTCCAAAACTGCAACACGAAGATTTCAAGATGCGCTTAATTTGACTCAGATTATTGTTTGCAAAGTATATTTACATTTAATTAGTGAATTTGTCCAAAAACATAAAAAAGAAGAAACATTTAATTTTTCAGGAAAATATATATTACTCACGAAAATGACCATTAAACTGTACGAGTTCATACGTGGCTTCATCGCTGAAGTCCAAGGATCCTCTTTTGAAATGACACTGGAAGCGGATTTCGTTCTCTACAACAGAGAAAACATTGATTGGAGCGCGCGTTTTTACCAAACTAACGAAGAATTACGGTAATCTATTGTTTTAACCAGTTTACGATAAATAGACAACTAATATAGGTAAAACAGTGACTTAAGAGTTGATTGCTCTCTAAGAAATTGTGCTTATTTTGTTTTTTTTAGGGGAAATATGATAGTGATAAGACAGTCATATCAAAATCATTAGTCGACAATGAAACAAGGTCAGCAAAGTAAATGACACCGTACGCTACTTTACGGTCAAATAACACACAGTTGTTTATTTGTACAGTGAAAGAAAAAATTCAGTAAATAATATAACAACAATTTCACTCGCAAAGCGATTTCGGTATAATTCTTACAGACATACAAAAGATACAATAACACGTATGCGTAGGTTTTCGTTTTAACAATACTTATTGTTTTGACTTTTCACAAATTATTACCCATAGAAAGAGGAAAATCTACATTTTGTTTGGTAAGTATCTCTTTCCATACCAACTGCTTGTTGCTCAACAAATAATATTTTCTTAACGCCGATATTGATTAGTTATGAAAAAAGTCTTCACGAAAGAATGGCCATGGACGGGGCCCAAAGGATATCTCCTCGTGAGCGTGTACTGTGCAATCTATTATGATTTACGAACTACTTTCTGTCCTATGTTGTAATGATAGCATATAAAATAATCGTGTTAATATAATTAATTTTACATCATTTTTAAATAATGGACGATCACGCAAGCAGGCTGAGAGCTTAGCAATCCAATTCAAAAGGGAAAAAAAAAATTACGAGATATATGTGCACAGCAAAACCGCATGGCACTGTTATTTTAATTGGCAGTAGTGTTTCTTATGCGCATAGCATTAAGATTTGAAATTGACCAACGATTGCAATGCACATTAAAAACAGTTTTGCTTTGATCATCCTGAAGATGTTATCATCTTCCTTGCCTCTCCCAAGTATATTGTAAGCTTTCATTGTAACCAGATGCAGCTGGATACCAGTATTTTACATGGAGCGATTACCTATCTGACCTCCAGAAAACTGTTATTGAATAACACGATACCATTTGTGGTAAGACTGGTTGTCAGTCTTTCGGGCTTGTGACATTGAAGCGATAGTTCAGAAAATAGGGCAGAGGTTCAACACATACAACCTAATAGTATCTATAGCAATGTGCTGTTGTGCTCGAGCAAAACAGTTTTAAAAGATAAATTGATTAAATGCACGCAAAACCATGACGCCTTTGTGCTCTGAATATGTAGGTTGCAGTTAAAATCCTGCTATATTGTTAGTTACTCTTTCACGCAAAAACTGCTTAACAGATTCGGATGAAATTCGGCACGCAGACAATTTATAACCTGGATTAACACATAGGATATTTTTTATCTCGGTAGCGTTATCCCATGGGACAATTACCGCATTAGCTAGTATACAATATATCATATATTAAACTAGTTGTTGCTCGCGACTTCGCGTAGAAAGTTTTGATGTACCTATACGATAACAAAAATAGTAGCATATGTGCTATTGCAGACTATAATCTATCTGTGTGCCAAATTTCATCTAGATCCGTTCAGCCGTAATGGTGTGATTGAGTAACAAACTTTCAACATATTTCATTATTTATAAGTATATCGATGAAAGATCACCTAATCTACCTTATATCACTGATAGAAGATGCACAGCCTTAAACTATTGACTAAACTAAGAAAGATTTCTAAGAATTCATTGATACGGGTATAAGTTTTATGGAAATCCGTCATTTTTGCCGATAGGGCCTTCCACGCACACGGTTGTTGTATGTATCTCACAGATTTTATTGTAAAATAAATTATGATCATTATTTTTCTAATAATTCGAAATCGCATTGCTTTCAAACGGCAATGCTCTTCTGCTATGGCGCTAAAACTTTTCATTCGCAAAAGCTTTTGAATTTTTACATAAATGTTGACAATTAAAATCTTTGCTGTTAGTAATGTTCGCTGATTAGAATCTGTTAGATAAAATCTGTCTCGTCCCTCATGCCTTTTCATGAGTCTGTACTGATCTTTCCTTTTGATATTAATGACGAAGGTTATATAGCTACTGTGGCACGCAAAGAGAAACGCAGTATTAACGCAAGCTAGCATAGGCATTTCTGTTTATGATTACGTAACCAGAGATTTAAAGTAGAATGGATAGTTTAAACACACACACACCACGCTAGGCATACACAGGATACAGCTAGGATGGGTGGCATTTGGTAAGCTCGAACATGTTTTTCGGTCCAAGAAGATAAACCGATGCCTAAAAACCCGCCTTTTCAACCAATATGTCCTGCCAACGTTAACTTACGAAAGAAGGACGCTCACAAAGGAGACTGTTCCCCGAATACGAGTTGCACGAAGGGCCATAGAGCAAGCTAGCTAGCTAGTTAGAAAGTCTTCGACGTCGGGGACAGGGCGATACACCTAAAGTGGAGTTGGGCAGGACATCTGGCTAGACGGGGGGTTAGCCGATGGACTAAGTTTAAGACAGAATGGTGGCCAAAGTTGGGCCTAAGAAATCAGGGCCGTCCAAAAGCGCGTCGGGTTAACGATATCGTCAAGATTGCGGGAAAAGGAGGGTTAAGGACGTCAGAACAGAGAAGAGAGGCAGAAGAAAGGGGAAGCCTATACCCAACAGTGGGTGATACAGGGCTAAAATCATGATGAGATAATTAATTCTTTAATTGTAAGTATGTTACTTATTAACATTACTTATAAATCACTACAATCTTCAACTTATAATCCAGAACAAAACCAGGAATCTTAATGGTTATGATGTAATCTACATGGAAGTTACTTTTAAAAGAATTCTTAGTGTACATCTTTATGCAAAAAAGACTTATCAGGTAATGTGACTGAGAGTTGAGTACAAACAAAGTTTGAATCAAGGTTTTAGGGATCTCACGACGGGGGACGCGGTGTCCCGGGGCGGGGTCGTCTTGGCGGTGTCTCTTGACATCGCCAACGCCTTCAACTCCATGCCCTGGAGCTGCATTAGGGAGGCACTCCGGTATCACCGGGTGCCAACCTACCTTCGTCGTGTGGTCGGGGACTACTTGACGGATAGGGCCGTCATCTACCCCGGTCAGAGCGGAGAATGGAACCGGCGAGAGATGTCGTGCGGTGTTCCACAGGGATCGGTTCTAGGACCGGCCCTGTGGAACATCGGTTACGACTGGGTGCTGCGCGCCGACCTCCCTACCGGCGTCAGCGTAGTTTGCTACGCTGACGACACGCTGGTACTGGCACAAGGGAGGTCGCACGAGGCGGCGGCCGAAAACATGACACGCGGGGTTGCGATAGTCGTGGATAGGATCCGGCAATTGGGTCTCGAGGTGGCATTGCACAAGTCCGAGGCCATGTGTTTTCATGGGCCTCGGAATGCGCCACCGTCGGGATCCCTACTGACGGCAGGAGGGGTTTCCATCGGCGTCGGGTCGACGTTGAAGTACCTAGGACTCGTCCTCGACAGCCGGTGGAACTTCGTGGAGCACTTCCGACGTTTGGCTCCCAAACTGGAACGGACAGGGGCTGCCTTCAAGCGGCTCTTGCCCAACCTGAGGGGTCCAAACGCCTCCTGCCGGAGGCTATACGCGGGGGTCGTGCGGTCCATGGCCCTTTACGGGGCCCCGGTGTGGGCGCGTTCTTTAAGGCGGCAAGCCGCCCACTACCTGAACGCGCCTCAAAAGGTGATAGCCATAAGGCTAATCCGGGGGTACCGCACGATCTCCGGCGAGGCGGCTAGCCTCCTTGCCGGATTGCCGCCATGGGATCTGGAGGCGATAGTCCTCGCGCGCCTGCATGAATGGCGCGCGGAGGCACTACGTCGGGGGGAAACTCCGCTGCCGCGGCAAATTGCCGCTCAGCGGACAGACCTCCGGCGTGATATCATGGCGACATGGAGAGAGCGACTGTTGCAACCCCGTGCAGGGCACGCTACCATAGTGGCGATAAGTCCCCTCTTTGAGGAGTGGCTAGAGAGGCGCCACGGCGCCCTCACCTACCGCCTGACGCAGATCCTCACCGGACACGGTTGTTTCGGGAGGTTCTTGCACCGAATCGGGCGGGAGGAAACGCCCGGGTGTTTCCACTGCGAGGATCGTCCGGAGGATACGGTGGAGCACACCGTGGAGGTCTGCCCCGCTTGGGCGGAGCACCGCCGTGTCCTTGTAGCGGCGATTGGCGGCAGCGATCTCTCGCGTCCGGCCCTGGTTCAAGCCATGGTCCGGAGCGAGAGGGAATGGGAAGCCGTCACCACCTTCTGTGAAGCAGTCATGCTAGTGAAGGAGGTGGCGGGACGTGAGAGGGAAAGAACCTCACGTCCCAGCCGCCGCGGGAGACGCCCTGGGCGTCGGGGGTCACGTGGTGGCTCCCGGCCACCGTAGGCGCGGGCCTGTGGACGGCGAGTTATGGGCTAGCTCGCCGTCCGGCCGTCTTATGACGACAGGCCGTGTCGACGGCGCGTTCGTGTTCCACGCGCGCCTCAAAGAGATGTCAGCAACCGAGTAGGGGTCCGCATGGGCCGATGCCTGCCAGAGCTGCGGGACTGTTCGAAAGAGACACCGTGGCCCTGGAACACAAAGGGCAAAGAAGGAACATGGATGGGTTTTAGTCAGTACAAGTCTGACACTCCCTTCCGCTCCGCCCAGAGTGGGGGGGGGGGGGTCATTTGATGATTTCCCATCCAAAAAAAAAAAAAAAAAGGTTTTAGGGATTCTATATTTTTCTGCTACACAATCGTTGAGTAACATTAGGGAATAGACATTACTTTTGCGCAACATGACAAGCTATGTACGTAACATTGCTTTCATTCATTAAAATAACAAAACTTTATGAGTAAGAACAGTCAAAAGAATACAATATCAACATCTATACATACACATCTGATCATAGTCAAGGATTACTGATAGCAGATGAGAAGAGGTAAAAAAACAAAAATAAAAATAAAAAAGTCAACATCTTTAAACTTTTACTTACATTAACTATCCAATTTCAAATGACTAACTAGACATTACTAGAAATACATACTCAATGTGTTTAGTTACATATGATACATACCTTTCCCGACAGTTGTGTGCATTGAGTCAGATGCACTCCCAGGATTTTGCAATAGATTGTATAAGCTCGGGCGATCATCTTCCCATGCCAAGTCAAATATGCTTTTATTTACAATTTCAGCCTGGAATAAAATGATACGACACATTTAATTATCGTGGTTAAATTAAGCATGAAACAAATAAGAGATACGAGATAGTTTATGAAAAAGAATTTTTAGACCAAAATATTTAAACTGAATAAAATAACTTACAGCATTATGACCCAACAAAGATGTAATGCTTTCAGATACATAGAAGATTTGGCCAGTGGCTGAGAAAGCCATTACAAATCCTTCCAAAGCCTCCAACACTAAATATGTGAATTCTTCATTTGACAAAAATGCTGGTTTCCAATCCTCTTGCACATCATGAGCTCTTGATCTAACTGTTATTTCTAAAACAAAGTTAACAAAGGACAAAAATTGATTATTCAACCATTTAATCTTTTCAACATAGTAACCTGAAGACAAGAGGTTCTTAACTAATTCACATTGTTTGTTAGTTCAGATATGCGTGAACTTATGTGCAAACAAAACTAGCCTGAAGTTGGGTTTGACCGGTAACATAGCTATCTTTACAGCCTGTTTTTGGTGTAAATAATAAACAAAGACAGTGGACGTAACATGTTAAAATTCATTTTTTGTTTTGTTTATCCCATACCCTCATCATCCCTCTCCTTGTAAGATCTTCACTTTGTCAAGTTAATACCTGATTTCGACATTGGGTTACACATACTACAAATGTTTCAATATCGTAATTACTTTAATCATAATTTACACTTGTATGAAAACATATTGGTGAATCAAGCATGACTTTCTATGGCAAAAGAAACTCAAAAATCCAGAACTGTGAGACTTAAGAACAGAGGAAAACAAAGTACTTGCCGTTATGGTTCTTCAAAAAGGATATAGTAGATTTGAGAACGGTTGATTTATCCATCTTGCGGTTGTTAGATGAGACCATAGAACTAAGCTCATTGACCAGCATGTTGAATTGGTCTCTACGCTTCTTCTCACTCAAGTTACGAGTCCTCCTAACCAAAACAATGAAAGAATTTTTAAATAAAATTTGTCATCATCAAGCTATTGTAGTAGTTAAGTACATCATGAATACACATTTATTATTATTTTGTTTTAACAAATAATCTAATAGGTCAGGGAAAAAGTCTTTTCGTATTCTGTGTGTATAAAATTGAAGAAAATCTCTTTGGTTGTTACTGTTGTGGCTGGTTTTAATATCAATAAATATAGTACATTAAGAAAATGAAAAGTAAAAAACTCTTTCCCGCCATTTTTTAATTGTTTTGCTGTCATCAAAGTGAGTGAATCTAACAAAGACATTAGATACATTCTGAAGTTTTATTACAAAGAAGGGAAAAATGCGAGTCAAGCCACGAAAAAAAATTGTGACGTTTATGTAAATTGTATGTATTGCAAAAGTTTAAAAAACGGTTAACGGGTTACTATTAGAATAATGTCATTATTCTCTAAACGAGTTTCTTAATGATGAATCTCTATAACTGGTCTAATGTTTTTGTTCCGAAATAAACTTTTATTATTTTTTTATAATAAAAGCAGCTTAGCCACTAGAGACGTGAAGCTGTATAATGTTGACATACATTTTAATATTTTACATTAATATCTTAATATTAAATTATCCTTTTAATCATTTGAAATGAATTGACTTTAACTTTTGACATGAAATATTGATTATGAATAATAAAATTTTAATTGTTCAATATGGTACTCAAATAAGTTAATAATTATCTTGTATTAAATTCACATTTTAATTTAATAGTAGGTGTACACTTATTAACACTAGATAGACCTAAAAACACAGACAGTAAACATGGTAAATACCCCGTGTATTTACCATGTTTACTGTCTGTGTTTTTAGGTACCTGCTTGTATAATCTTTTTTTTTTTTGTTTTAATAATTTGTTTGTCAATTGGCAAAACATAGCGCACAAAGGGAGAGCTTGGTTGGGAAGTGTTAATGCATCCAACATATAGTCCTGACGTTGCACCCTCAGATTTTCACCTGTTTCGGTCTCTCCAGAATTCTTTGGGTAGTGTTAGGTCAAGAGAGGACTGTCAAAACTACTTGTCACATCTTTTTTAGAAAAAATCCCAAGATTTGACAGCAACTGGATTATGTCAATAACTACAATATGGCAACAAGTTATCAAACAAAATGGCACATATATCATCATCATCTGCCAAGCCTTTGCCCAATGTTGACCAATGTTGGGGTCAGCTTCCAGTCTAACTGGATGCAGCTGAATACCAGTATTTTACATGGAGCCACTGC
Source organism: Noctua janthe (assembly GCA_910589295.1). NCBI lineage: Eukaryota > Metazoa > Arthropoda > Insecta > Lepidoptera > Noctuidae > Noctua > Noctua janthe. The sequence continues at coordinate 15,925,553 of OU342552.1, forward strand.
CTGTAAAACGGCACAAATATTATATTATAATTAAATATAATTAAACTTTGTCTTGAATTTGTATACAAAATAAGAAACTTATTCCCCGTCCTTATATTTATTTAGAAAAAACTGCTTGTCTATAATTATGTATACATTTCTGAGCATGATATTCTATTAATAATAAACATACCTTTTCGTGTCATCTTTATCGTCCCCGTCGTCGTCCATGGTGCTGGTATGACTTATGTTTAAGGACAGCACTGAATTCCACTCAATTTATATTTCGGGCATCGCAATGGCGAAATCTTTATCTGACACAGCAGTCGATAGGGTCGAGATCAGACTGAAATCACACCAAACTTCCGCGTTATTTGCCTAACAAAACAACCGTTTTTCAACACAAACACAGAGCTTCGACTGACACCAACAAAATACAATAAAGGAACGATGCGTTTCTGAGTAGATAATTGTAAAATGAACACTATAGTACCAAGCACTGCGTCAGATTTGTTGTCGATAAATAATTACAAATTCAACACATTTCAATCACATTACGCACCCAAGATAAGAATATTTTTAGAAACAAGTTACGAACACGTAACAACAATTAAAATTAACTCGTTTGTGAATATTGTGGACAAACGAATAACTTCACAAAAAAACTGTGAGTGAATTCACTATGCTGTGGGTCTAGGTATTCTGAAGTATTCTACTCTTTGGTGCTATGGACAGTGAATTCGCATTCGCACATCACATTCGCTGATTCGAACGACCAATTCCCATAGACCAATTTTTTTTTTATGTGACACAGTTTAGTTGACTAATCATGGTTTTGGTATCTTTGTCCCACAAAGGGGACCTAAGACAGGCAATCGAAACTGTGAGGAGTAGCGAAAAATTCTTAAAAGAGTCTCGAGCTTGATTTTAACAATACTAAAACAGGATTATTACTTTTTTGAAAATCAATATTCTTAGCCAGGAATCGAAGCCATTGATTTCGGAAAAAAAATACACACTATATTATTACACCATTCGATAGTGTCATTAATTAATAAGGATCAAATTCTGAGAAATAATGATATACGGCAAACCAAAGACTTCATCCCTTCGTCACGCTGCACTGGGGACACTACGGTGCTAAGACTTGTATATCTCGCCCTCTGCCAATCGCTTATACAATATTGCATAATTACTTGGGGTGGATCAGTAAAAACTCACAGGATGAAACTTGAACGTACGCAAAGGGCACTCTTGAAGGTTGGACGGTGATTAACTTATCGCTTTCCTAAAATCGATCTTTATAATATATGTTGGGTTCTCTCTGTTCGCAAATTATTTATACTTAAATATTGTTTTAATCACACATTTTGAAACTACCTACGCTCCATTCAAATTTGGCTCCAAACGACGTAAACACACTGTCTGTCCCTCCATCTGCATAAAGTGTCGTTCGGCCCAACGCGGTTTCCCTTTCCTCAGCAGCTACGTCAATACAAAGCTAATAAAATTTTAAATATGCAGATCAAAATACAAAAGGACTGTTACTAAATGGCTACTTGAATTGGATTACGCAGAGACTGAAAGTTTACTAAATATTCTAAAATAATTTTGCCTACCAGAAATATTCACATAATCAAATTAATCTTGGTTCGTGTTTCACCTTGTTAACCACTCAAACAGACACACACTCTCGGGCAAGTAGGTGCTTACGCCCAGCGCACTCACAGACACACAAAACTCTTCAAAGACACTCACAGCACATCGCTTTTTGTTTTGTATTTTACTCTCTTCCTCTCATTATTTGGAGCTTTTACAATGTTGTAGTACGCAAGTGCAAATTAAAATTGTAATTTCAAGAGTATGAACCTCATGATCTGTTATACAGGTCTCGAACCCAGTATAAACTCCAGCTCTTACAAATGTTTTGAAACAGCCTGTGGCTGTAGCCTAGGTGCTATGTTCCAAAATTGTACACGGACACTACTCGCTTTTTAACTATTTATTTTTAGCCTATTTCTTTCGAATTAACTCTATTTTGTACTAGTGTGGAAAAATCGTGGTTGTAGTTGTCGAGCCATTCTAACTATGCTAAGTTTAATTCACTTACAATACTGTTGATTTCAAGTTGGTAATCAAGATGTTAAATATTGTTACTCAGAATTTTCCAGAATTTGATTCTAATTAGCGACACTATCAAATGGTGTAATAATACAGTGTGAGTTTTTTAACAAAATCAATGGGTTCGATTCAGGAATCGAACCCATTGATTTTGTTACGCACCATAACAAAAAAAATCAATATCCCCAGCCAGGGCTATATAGACAGTGGATATTAATTTTTCAAACCCTCATCCTGATCATCCTCATCATTCAAAAGTTCATTCTGTATAGTCGATCTTTTTTGTTGCCAATATCACCAATGTCCCAATGTTAATCAACAGCGCCCTTCTATCAAATATCATAATCATAAAACTTTATTTATCTCGACATCAGAAATTACAGGCGCTGGTATATGCACAATCTTATATGGAGAAAGGTGTCTGAAGTAGGAAGGTATTAACAGATCACCTCTCCGGCTTATATTTAACATTTAATTTATAGAAAAATAAATTGTTATGATATGGCTAAGCACATTTGATTTTTTTTGCCATCCTTACTCTAAGAAGAAGTACTGTATTCATCATTCCCTAACACAGATTATTGTCTAGTTACGCCTTTATAAAAACCGATTTGACAGTTTTTTTAACATTATTCTTCACTGTCAGTCTTATCAGTATGTTGTCTGTGGACCTTGCCATAGAGTGCATAAAATTTGTTAGAACAAGGCTGTAAACTTGTGAATCTGTGCCTATTTTGATCCAAAGTGACGATGATGACGCCAAAAATGTTCTTCGTTCAAGTTTCAACTTCAGTTTAAAACATCGTGTTGTGCATAGTGGACGTGGATGTCGTAAAATTTTATTGCTGTGTTAAATTGTAGTGTCTCAAAAATAGTTATATCGTAAACCCTAATAATTATTAGAATGTGGCAGAGTCGCCGCGGGCATGCTAGTCCGCAGGAAATCGAAGAGGTAACAAATTAAAATAATTTTAAAAGTACCTACCTTCTCAGGATTATACCGGCATTTATATTATTTTCATGTGTAAATTAAACATGTGTGACAAAAAAAATACTATTGCAGTTACGTAATTTTATATGGCGGAAGGTTCCTAGCAGAGCGAGGGGGGCAAGTATTATCCTCGCCACGCGGTCGTTACGTAAGGGAATTATGTAAGGTTGAAATTCAAGGGATGATGACAGGAAAACATCTGTAAAAAACTGAAGTGTATGGGAGCGCGCGCAGTGCAAGTCCGCTGGCGTGTAAACAAGATAAACATAAACACGACGACGCGGGCGCGGCGCCGCCGCGGCAGACCGAGGCGCTGAGGGCGAGCACCGAACTAGCGCCAACCTTTGTTCACACTAAATTGCATAATTATTATTATATAATTTGATTGGTTCTTTGGGCTACCAATGCGCTTGGAGGAGGCAGGAGCGATGAGCTAGTTCTTCGTCGCTTTGTTACAATTATTGCGAATTTGGATTGACACATTGATGTCATTACGTTTTACATAACTTGTAAATTTTACGTAACAAGTAACGTCTCACTTAATAAAATAGTTGGTGCCCAACCATGATCTTGCTTATCATAGGGGGTGGGTAGTCACTTTTATTCAAGAGACATTAATTGTTTACACTACCTGCTTTTTTAGAATCGCTTAAAAATGATTTTTTCTCTTGTTTAGATAAGCGCCAGCAGTCGGTATTGTTATGTTATCTTTACTTATTTTTTTTGTTTTATTACTTTTGTAATATTTTTGATCGAAACTTTAGTAGGTATTTTCTGCGGCAATCATTAATAAGCATCCAACTCGCTCGGTTTAGTTCGGAGCTAGTTTGCTTGATCTTAGGTACCTAGGAATATTACCCGACATGGCACTACACTAAATACCTGAGTAAAACAAACCAAGATGCAATGTTTAAAACTCGTACTTATGGCAAACAGCTGTGACTTCCCCTCTATAATAATAACGCCATTTCCGTAGACCAGAGTCAGGTCTAAAGAATAAACAAGTAAGCCTGTGCAAAACAAACCTGTCAAACAAATACGGCTTTGACCTCTGTATGAAGAGGGGAACAGTTCTTTGAACTTGTCCCCTGATATGCGCCGATAGGTGGGTATATAGTTATAGTACCTACCCATTTTTAGACCGTATAATAATAAAACCGGTACTTTAACGGCGTCGCTTGTGAGTGGAGAACACTAAAAGGGGTCCTGCGGACGTGCCATGTCAATTAAGCTAAGACTTACAAATAATGGTAAATCTGCGAAAGCGCGCCGTTGGTGTCGGAGGACAGGCGATTTCGGACGCTCTGAAGCAGACCTCGCAGACTTGAATAGATTCAATCGCACACGCAACTTCTTAGAAGCTAACAAAACTATACTTGGACTTGGCGCACTTGCGCGGACGTTGAAAATCACGTCAATTTTCAACGTCCGCGCCTTTGAATCTGACTAGTTCCACTTCGGTTCTCCTCGCTATTTCCATCAGAAGTACTGTGATTCTGGTGTACAGATCCAGGAGCCGATTCGCCATATCGGTCGGGATCAACATTAAACACGTAACAAAACTACATATATTTTTAGACAACATGACATCATCATCTTCGTAGGTAGATCCGCACATAAACTGTAGATGGGCCTCGCAATGACCGCTACAGTGAACTGTCGTAGGGGTTATTGCCATATTCTAAACGCGGACGCTGACGGAAGTCTGTTATAATTAGCACGTTAGACGAACGCCGCTTCTATTATAATGCCCCCTTATGTATGACACATACAAGGGGATACGGGATCCACGGGCTATCCTTTGCCGGTAATCAAATAGCACGAAATTAGTAATAATGAAGTCACGGACATAACTTTTCTCAGTTAGTAGGTAGGCTAGCAGTAACCTGTAACCTAACAAAACAGCCATCGAGATAAACCTTCTATAGGAACAACCCTAACGTAGAAAACCACGTTCCACGACGTAGGTAGGTATCTATTGATACTCCACCGCGAGAACAGATCACCTCTTTTACGTAACCCAATCGTTAATATTGTAATAAATCAGATCATTCCTACTGTAAGTTTATTAAAATAACAGATCATCACTAAATCACGTTAAGCTTTCATTAAATCTAAACGACGTGGTGTGCTAACACAGAAGATGTTCAGGTCAGGTTCACCTATAAAACTGACGCTTTGTATTAACAGTTGTGGATACATCATGGGGTAATTGTCATCACCTTTTCTGGTGACCACGCACTTGTCTGCGATCTTGATTCTCAATTTCTTAGGCATTTCTAGAAAACTGATTTCTTATGCTAGTTTCAAGTAATAGAATCGGGCGTTACCTTACGTAAATCCATGTAAAACACATTGCAATTACAATATTATTTAGTGTCGATTCCGCCTTGTTATTCTGATATGAATACAGCATAAAATGTGTCACATAATACGTATACAGCAACAAATGTGCATATACTGAAGCAACAACAGCAATGTACAGGTACCATCCATACTATCTACCATCGACACGAAAGAAGAACAAAGGATGGTAGAGGAGTAGTCCACGAGGCTTGCTCACAGAAGTTCCCGGTTAAAGACTACTGGTAGGTAGGACGTTAGTGGTACCGTGGTTACAGATCGCCGGAACGTGAGTTATAGCAAGAAACTTACCGAAAATCTGGTGCCGAACTCTAACCTTGCACCCATCCGATTTGCGAACAAAGGGCCCCCGGCCCCTTCGAAACAAAATCGTTGACAATTTCGAGTTCGGTTTGACTTTCCTACTTTTGTCCATGTTCGTTTTTATAACCTTTCGGTAGCTGTACTGAGGTTATTTAAATTGTACTGATCTCTTCCATGGTCTTCGCTAAGCTATGACTTCTATATACATGAATGTCTTCGGCAAAGCAAAGCAGAGTGACGTATGTATGTACTTGCAATTGGTATTGAATGTGAAATACTTAAAGAGATAAGGACTCCCTTCCTCATACTTCACTGCATTATAGATTTGCTGACCATGTGGCGTTAACAGATCTGCAAGGTCTTAGTCCAGTAACTAGAAGATGTTGATTCGTCTACTGCTCGGACAATCTACCCTCAGTATTGCTGAAGGTGATGTAATGGGAATTGATTAAAATGTCTGTTAGGCCATAAATTACGTCACTGGAATAGACGTTTGTAGGCATAAGGACGTGAAGCTGATTCGCTAACAATTATGTTATCGTTGAACTTGAAAACTGTTTCGTAAGAATCAATTGTTTTGGATTCTGTCTGGGATTAATATATTTTTAAGCGGTCATATTAAACTGTGTTACATAACAATCAAGTACTTATGGAGCTCTTAGTGTAATCATAAAATCGATTGGGACAACACGATTTCTGTTTCGTTTCAAATTATCATTTTAATTACCAGTTGTCGACCTCCTCCCAAGACGTCGTTATAGAAGCTTCTAGAAGGAGCCTTGATTGACCTCTAAACTTGAACTGGATTTCCGTCTTTGTTCTTATTCAAAGCTACGTAAATTACGTAATACCTACGACTACGTATAAAACAATTACATGCTCTGCTCCATCAAGGTTGGATTTCGTTTTGCGTGCAAGAGAATACTTCTTGTTACCCACCTGGGTAGTCGTGATTCAGCAACAAGTTCCCTATTTTTATTACCTGCGTACCAGGATGTACGTTGCGAATGGACCATCATCACCAACATAGGACAAGAAAAAAAATTAACTACTCAAGCAAAGTTAATAATACACGATCAAATGAAAGAATCACATAAATCGGCCGAGTAATTACGGAGTAAATCAGTGAAAATACATGAAAAAAAAGGAAGATGCTGATGGAATACATAACGTCCTAGGTTTTTAGAAGTCGGTTAAAACGTGGGTGTTATACTTTCAGGATTTCAAGTTGAATTCATTCGTATCCATCGCATAAGTCCACCGTTCATTGAGAACTAGTCCACAAGTCGCAATGCTTTTATCATTACAGTTTGCAACAGTAAGTTACGATAAAGCAACAACTGTAAGTAGGAGGCGGTACCTAGTCAGTGCAAGCGAAGCGTGCGCTGCGGCACGGAGTCAGTGTGCCAGTGGGTCACATTGTGTAAGCCCACCGCTTACTTCGTTTTGCGTAAGAATCGTTGTAGGCAATACTACACCGCAGACGACGATTAATTTATGTATTCTAAGGAATCATTACGGTGTCTATTGAAATACTGGTAAGCCGCGACTGGCTCAGATCATAATCCATATGAAATTATGAGTCATTTTTCGACCTTAGGACAGGATTAGGGCAAATAATTCAACCCACGACCAAAATAACTCACTTTACAGTTTACTTATGTACATTATGATAAAGTAGATTACCACATACCTGCCTATTTATTTGAAAATTACGACGTTTACGGGTAATAATAATAAGTGTAATGAAGTTTTCGCACGACGTTATCGGTCAATGACCTTGTTACTCGTTGAAGTCATTAGTCTAACTTGTGGTTTCTTTAGATAATTGGTATGACTAACGGTAATTGTATCGTCGGCTTGTTATTATAACTTAGGTACTAGCATTATTTATAACATAATGGGTTTATTTTGTTTCATCTAATATAATTATTAATTAGAGGTTTGGAAGGAGAAAAGGGAGGCCCTTGCCCAGCAGTGGGACACATAAAAGGCTAAGAAAAAAAAACACTATTTATTATTATACCTAGATACCTACATGTTAATTAGTAAAATATCGTTTTATTCCATACGATCTTCGGTAACATAATTTTATGAACGGCCCCGGATTTTATGAATTTAGTATTTTTGTAACCATAGCGGGCCAAAAAAATGCAAAGTGATCTCTAAATTTAAATAAAAAAAGATTCGCCGTATTCAGCTGCATCCGGTTAGACTGGAAGCCGACCCCAACATAGTTGGGAAAAGGCTAGGCAAATTTCATCATTTGCTTCGCCGTACTAGACTGACTATTTATTGATGTCTTATAACGTTTTAAATAATGACGGATGAAAGACGAGTGGCCTGGGGCCCGTATGTTGGATAGTCGAAATAAAGACAATTTAGTAAAACTCTCAATATTTTAATTAACAACGCCCCGCTGTAATTATATTATGTGATTCAAGCGCCGAAATATCCATGTAGCACACACTGATTATTTGTTTAGGTAGTCGAGATATTTTTGGCATATGTATTTATGTTTAACATAAACATGCCAAAAATATCTTGACTTAAATAACTAGCTTTTGAAGTCGTTGATTTTTTTTTGTTTGTTTTAGTTTTTTTGTCACCGACTTCTGATGAGTTATTTTTACTTTTTTGTGTTTTTGAAGTCGGTTTTTGTTTTTGCAAAAAAGTTTTTTTATTTTTCCATTTTTAGTAGTCGAGATATTTTTGGCATATGTATTTATGTTTAACATAAACATGCCAAAAATATTTTGACTTAAATAATTAGCTTTAGAAGTCGTAGATTTTTTTTTGTTTGTTTTAGTTTTTTTTTGTCACCGACTTCTGAAGAGTTATTTTTCACTTTATGGTGTTTTTGAAGTCGGTTTTATGATTTGCAAATAAGTTTTTTTTATTTTTCAATTTTTTGGTGTAATATCCTATGCAAATATTTGCTATGAATTCATTTTACATTGTTAATTAACAGTACATTTCATGGTAATAGGCTCATCATCACGAATAAATGGAACTTAACATGCCTAAATGTCGAAATGTGGGACTGTGGGTGTACTGTACACATACGTACCCCCTCAGAGCACACAAGCGTGATGTTGTGTCAACAATAAACATCCAAGCGATTGCAGCAATGACGACAGATTTACTGTCTATTATTGAAAAGTTGCGTTCCATATCTCCGAAGTGCATGATCACATCATAACAATATTTATTTTCTATGTGACCAACTTGCGACTATACTCTTTCAAACAAAAAAAGAATTTTCCAAATCGGTTCAGGCGTCTTTGAGTAATCGGTGTACATTAAAAAAAAGATTCCGACAAAATGAGAACCTCCTCCTTTTTTGAAGTTGGTTAAAAATGACTAACAGTTATTAGTTCGGATGTCATGAAAGAAGCCGAACGACTTTCAACCTTGTAACGACTGTTACGTAAGCTTTGTTTTAATTACGTCAGTTATTCCCGTATGCGGTTTTACATAAAACTATTTTAGTCACAGGTACAAACTAAATTAAATAAACTAGCGAAACTTAGCGAGATTAGAATCGATATGATTATTATCTGATGATCATAATGATCCCATAATCCCATAGTAATAACTGCATAATGAGCCCTTGGTTCTTGGTTTGTAGATCTTTGACAATCGTTATAGGTTCAATAGTCAGAGGCTCCCAAAGTCTGATAACCAGTCTTACCAAGGGGTATCGTATTACATTACCCAATACGCTTCATGTTTAATACTGGTATTATCTGATGATCATAATGACCCCATAATCCCATAGTAATAACTGCATAATGAGCCCTTGGTTCTTGGTTTGTAGATCTTTGACAATCGTTATAGGTTCAATAGTCAGAGGCTCCCAAAGTCTGATAACCAGTCTTACCAAGGGGTATCGTATTACATTACCCAATACGCTTCATGTTTAATACTGGTATTCAACTGCATCCGATTAGAGTGGAAGCCGACCCCAACGTAGTTGAGGAAAGGCTAGGATGATGATGACCATAATGCCCCGGGCCCTCTAATCAAAATCACAAAAATATTACAACCGCTCGAGAAACATCACTCCAAATTTCTATCAGTCTTCTTCTTCTCGAAATAATGACTTGGATTTTGTCCGAGCTGTACGTAGCAACCTGGAACAGCTCGATTTCCTCATTCAAGGCGGGATCCATTTGATTACAAAATAATAATAAAAATGGAATGGGTTTCAGCAGTCGGGTTTTTTTTTGTATTTATCGTTTATAATACGATTTTTAGACTTTTTGTACGATTTTAATACTTTCTATACGATAAGTCATTTCAAATTACTTTCATTTAAAACATAAATTGTTTATAATTTTGTAATCTCCTTTTACAACCCTTCATTTTGATAGCTTACTCGATGGGATTATGGATCCCAAAATCCGCCATTTTTTATTTTAATGACGTCACTGGTTTGTTACGTTTGCGTCACCAAAACAATTCTAACAAAGCATAATCCGTCTTACGAACGATCAAAGAAACGAACTTAAAGGTTAAACACATGACCGTCCTTTTGGGCTTCGCTGCACTCGGGTAATTATGCGATTATAAATAATAAGAACTTTATCACTGCTTCATTATAAATATTGAAAAAAGTGAGAATGGTAACTGACCAACTTTAAATCGTTATAGATCCTAAATGGTCAATTAATTACTGTAAATGCTGTAAATCTTTAGTGACACTCGCAAGATTAAGACCAATCGATTGACGTAAGAATCATCAAACTCGGCTCACGCGTTTGGTTTCTAGAGCGCCACAAAGGAACAAACGTACATATAAATAATATACAAATGTACATACATAGGCTTATAAACACATTACCTTCCTTTGCGTCGCACAGTCGGGTAAAAGCGACCCCAAGATGAACGTGGTCGCATACTGGGTCCAATAAATTTAAATAAGTCGTACCAACGATACGAAAGAAGAAGACCGTCCATCTGCAAAAGCCTCCCTTCCCTCGTCTACTGGCATTGAACCTGACCAGTCATTTACATACTGGAGTCCAGTTCATCCAGTGGATGCCTGCGCTTCAGGCGCTGGTTTTTCATACAGAAGTCATTTGCCGAATTTTTCTCAGTTGGATGTCCAGAATGATTTACGAAGCCTTTTACACCACCATAAAAACATGTACAGATGTATAACTTAAATTCTGGTTTTTTGTCATAGCATAGCTTGTGGAGCGATTTTGAATCAGTAACTGATTGAAGACGCTCAGGCGATGCTGACTAGGCATTCTTTCAATTTCGTTCTATTTTTATATCCTTTCGACATTGGACGTGGTTTCCATAAGTCAGGTCAAGATGCCGGTGGACCTGCTGTCAAAGTGCCAACTGCGAGCTTTGTCGTTTGAAACTATTGACAGCGCCTTCTACAGTCCTTTCTACAAGCGTCGTTAACGACAGTCCTTCCACAGCTGTTTTACCCCTGATTGCTTTTATCCAACAGCAGCCTTATTGTTCAGGATTCTGACCACTACACCGTACCATACCATGACCGTGTTATGAACGTGTCAGGCAAAAAAAATATTCTTAGTATTGAAAAGTACGTGACTATACCCAGTTCTCACTAGACCGTTCCGTCATCGTCTAGCACCGTCGGGTAACGTATCGGGACCGGCAAAATGATATTCTCGCCGGCAATTGGCGGCACGGTTGGCGCAGTGGCTGAGCGATTGACTGCTGCGCTGCGTGTCGCGGGTTCGATTCCCGCACGGAACAAATATTTGTATGGCCTACAGGTAGTTGTTCCGGGTCTGGCGGTTTGTGTATGTGAGCTTAAATTTTTGTAAACGCACCCAAGATACAGGAGAAATTCCTAGTGTGGGGCAACGTTTTTTTTTAAGAAAAAAAATAAATAAAAAAAATTGTTTACGCTTCGTGCATGGTGACCGTTCTAAACTCGTTATAAACGGGCATGATGACCGTTGTAAATCCGTTCTTTCTGATTTTTATAACTAGCAGTTAGTTCTGTTGCAAAATGCAGGATACAGACTACACGTCCGTCGATCCCATTTGATAAAATGTGTGTTCAACTAAATATTCTCCTTTTTAGAAGAATACCGAACTGAAGACTTAGGAAGTCGGTTAAAAAGCAGCCGAATTTAGGTATTACCGAAAGTGAAACGAATTTCGGTATTACCGAATGTGAAACGAATTTCGGTCTATCTCTATTTTAAAGTGCGCTGATATCTAAAATTGTGCTTCTGCGCAGCTTTGTGTTCGATGTTCTGAGCCGCCATTAAGTTTGAATCGAAATTCAAAGTTTTTTTACAAAGATTATTGTCGACTATTATGAATAAAAAACCTTTTTTTTTTCTCTTGATATTTTTCAATAAAAACGGTCGTCTGAAATACTAATGTAACCGTGAATCCACGATGTAGAATACTCTAGGTGATAAACAAATGAACTAACCGGAATGTATCTGATCTTAGTTTGAATTTCCCATGTACTCAGGAGTTATGCCCGATTCGTCACTGTTCCGTTCGTCAGCATTTTGTGTTAAATGGCAATTTCCTTGCTAACTGTACATTTTATTTGAAAATCTGTTCATCAGAATTCCACTAAAAATTATGGATGGTTTCTTAAGACCATTTTCGTGTAGCTGTAACGATTAAGGTGGATAGTTCCCCTTACTGCCTCGCTCAAAATGTTTCCATCCTGTATAAGGCCTAAATGGTGACAAGATCCAGAACTGTTAATAAAATAATACCACCTTGAATTCATGCAAACCTAGTACTTTCTGTAAGGTGAGACTAATCATCGAAAAGATGTTTTAAAAAAAATAAGAGTGAAATATATACATATATATGCATCAATTTTGGCAGTGTCGTCGTTGGGGATGAACATAATAATACGAGTATATAGTCCCGTTTACAAAACTTGTGGAATCAAAAATGAAAAAAATGAATTGAATAATTTGTACATTTGTCGATACTTTAGCATCGATGACGAATCGTTATTATGAAAACAAAAATATTTGAAACAGTTGTTGTGATTCGTGATCTTTTGTTTTTCGATGACGAGTCGGAACAGTGACGAGTCGGGCATAAGTCTTCAGAAGCCTGGATACCAGTCTATAAGTCAGTTTTATACCAATACACATACTCAGAGATTAAATTATAAATTCTCGTAACTTTTCAGGCTTCCTTCTTGTTTCTCCGCCCTGTAAAGGCTTTAACTGTAATAATATTGAGTATTTGTACAATTGTGTCAACTGTTATACTTAATGTACAGTACCTGTTAGTTACGTAATTATTGTGAACTAAATTATTATTAAAACGGGGAGCTTCGCCACTTCTAAATCGCGAAATGTGGGTCTACGGTTCTGCCTACTTTTTAGAAGGAATTAGGATTATGTATGTGTTATATGTACCAAAGTCGAAAACATTTTATGTATAGTAAAAGAGGTTAATCGACAAAGAAAACTCATCCTGTTTTATAACAAATGCTTGAATAAGATTATGTGACCCTGTAGCGGAAAATTTTCTTTTGTTACAGGAGTCGGATGACGAAGCCTTCCATGGAGCGAACGAGCCCGTCGACTTATTGTTGTTCTCCTCCCTTGATTCATACGTAAGTTTTATTCAGTGTTCTCTTAGCAGTCGATCAGACAACATCAAAAGTTGTAGCAGAGATGTGAATAGAAATACAGTTCAAGTTTTATAAACAATATTTTTAGAGGTGTGTGCTATCTGTTGCGTTGGTGTTTATGCATGCGCATCGGCTTACCCTGTCCGCGGTCGAAGGTAATATTCAACCACTTCTCACTGTTCCTTAATTACCCTTTTTTTTGTTTTTGTTTCCTTAATTATCTTGACCTGATGAAATCTTCGGTTTTCCTATAAATCATGTTAAAATTAGTATTAAGGTCGGTGTCTCGTATTGCATTCGCAATATTGAAAGAGCTCAGTGTTGTCCTACAGACTGAGAACCGTGGTAGTGAATGGTATTTTGAGTAGGTGTCACTATCCGAAGTAATCCTAAGTGTATCCAAATGTCTCACAGTGTATAAAATCAAAACTTCTAGGCCGCCGCCGTCCAGAGAACCGCCACGATGCGTCCGTTGCCATGTGATTGTACAGAGGTGAGAGGAAGGAAGCAGCATGTCTTCGAAGTTGTACTAATCATTGACAGCACCGCTTCTCTCAGGCCTTAGTTTACAGCTTTACAGTAGAACACCTCTCAGACCTCATTGCCACCCTGTCGGTCTCTGCACTGCTTTAGTTTTTATCTTCGCTTACTACCTTCCGATGGTCACGCTTGTAATTTCCCAGCCTTTTCTTGAGGAACAACCATAAAGTCTTTTTTAATAACTGCCAGACTGTGAAGCTACAAGTACTTAAGTCGTTATTATTTGTCTAGCTAGATGATGTCGCATGGTGTTTGTACAGGCGGCAACAAATGTACATAGATTAGGTAACACTATATTACATACTATATTGCACACCAAAATATCAAATAAATAAGTAATAAATATTGGTGAGTATGATGAACAGTAATGACTTGTTTCTGTTATAAATTAATAATCATAAATTATATTTAAACAGCTACATTAGTCGTTGACTATTATTGCTTGCAGTTTACTGTAGAAATATTTAGTTTCTCTTACAGATTTAGTTCGATTTTAATTTTGTGTTTAATGTACCAATTTATACGATCCGACTTATTTGTTTCGGTTTAGTAGTGAACAAGTAGCAGAACAGTCTGAATAACGAATGGCTATTGTTTCACAGTAAATCTTCATTCTGCAACTCCCGTATCGTATACAAAACAATACGGTTAGTTTTATGACTGCCGTTGGATGTCTGTTGTCAATTTCTTTTACATGAAAAAAACGATTCATTGTTTCGGAGAGTTTATTTTTTTATGTTTGTAGACCATGGTAGTTCGTAGTTCTAACGTATGTTTGTAGTTCTAACCTTAACGAAAATATGTTTACAATTTTACTAAAAGTCTTATTACGTGCTTAGTAATTTATCGCTGTCATGCTCTGCAATCATCGTGCACCGGTTTTTGGGTTGCGTCCAGTTTTTTTTTAATTTGCTTTGCATGCCATGTCAATACTACATGCGTCAATTTTCCTTCATTGGAAATACATTTGTTCATCAAAATATAAAATAACAATCGCTAAAAAACATCCCATGGTCTTGGCTGACAGTTACTGGTAAGTTCATCAGTTTTTTTACTCCTTTGAAGTTACAATCGCCAGGATTCCATTACGCCAGTTGGATTATTGCATTGTTAGTGACCTAAATATTGAAGTAACGGACAGAACGGATGGACGCAGTGCAGTCATCAACGCTGCGAGTAGCGGTCGCGTCGTCGTCGCGTCGCGTCGGTTGCATAAATCTGTGAGGTGAGGTGCAATCGTCTGGCGTTGCGTTGCGGCGTCGGAGCCAAGCTCGCTGCCTCCGCGCAACCGGTTTCACAGTTCTGGGCCAAGTTCACCATTTAATATCGCTCTACTCTTACATATTCATTTTTTTTATACGCGCATTTCTTTGCTAAATTAGTTTTAAATGCAACGTTTATAGTTCCAACACAGTAGGTAATTTACTTTTCTAACCAATTATAAATAGGGTAGAAGACCCATCGACGCACAAACGGTTACCACGTGTTCAGTACATCATTCTGTACACCCCCCTGCATAGAAATTAGATAGATAGAAATTTTTCATAGGCAATTTAAAATAAAAATCTGCTGTTTCCTACAAAAGTGCCATACATACCCGGTCAAAATGTATGGAACAGCGGTTTTTTTTTCTGTTGTCTCGTTTGTGCGTCGATGTACCTTCCACCCCTTATTTTGTTCGCATGCCTTTTATTTCGAAGCCAAGAAAATAATTAATTAATTTGGAGTGGACCAAATTCATTAATTACATTTACTACTCGTACGAGTATACTAAATTTTAAAATTAAGATGGAGGCGCCAGGGAAGCACGCGAAATCCAAATTTTCTTACGTTTTCTTAATTTTTTAACTATTTCATGAAAAACTCATTCAATAGGATTAAATGAAATTAGAGGGTTGTATTGATGATTTTAATTAATCAATTTTGTAAATACATGCGTATTATGGCCGCAAATAATATTTTGTTCAACATACAGCCTGACACTGACCGGCAAATTGCAAAAAAAAAAACGTAAAACTGAAAAGTTAAAAAAAGAAATAAAGTTTTAATTTCGTGGGCTACCCTGGCGCTGCCACCTTAAGCCAGAAAAAAGATGAGTTTCTCACAGAACACTTGTGTCCCGCAATTATTCTTCTTCTTCATCGTGTGGTTAGTGCCTAACCTGGTGTCAGAGTTTTTATGCTACCCATGGGCCTCTGACTTAGCTTTACATATCGTCAAGAAATATCTCTCAGGCATGCTGGTTTCCTCACAATGTTTTCCTTCACCGAAGCAAGTGATAATTGTTAACCTGACTGTATTACTATAGTCTCCACAAGTTCCGATAAAAACGCTTTTTTGTCTGCAGGTGTTATCGGTGACACCAACGGAAATGGCGTCCACAAGTTGTTTAGGACCTGCGAGTGCCCCCTACCCTCACATGCTGTATTACCCCGTCCCGCCTGAACGCACCAGTTCTCCAGAGAGTGATATTGTCAGCTCACCAAATCGGCAAAACAATGATGCTGATCAAACGGATGAAGAATCAGACCACACATTATCAGAAGACGACGTGTCCCTGACCAGTGTTTCGACACAAATTATCTACGAAACGGATGAGATGACTCCAAAATTGTTAAAACGAGCCTCAAGGCTCTTGATGCCCACCGAGCATAGAAAAAATATGCCTGAGACCACACTGGAGCGGCGGCGCCGTCGTGCTGATCACAGCAAGGCTGCTGCCACTCGCCTCAATAGCCAAGTGGCTAACAGAGTTATCAAATATGCTCGCTGCGTTAGAAATGTGTATGAACGCGACCTGGGCTGCCTCAGCTGCGGCCTACTTCCCCTCTGTCCCGTAACAGGACAATGTGGTCATACGCGATGCGCTGAGTATGTATATATTTTCTTATTCTTTGACGCATTTCTATTAAGTTCTTTTGCAGCCATCATTAGTTTTATTCTGGTTTTTGTTTCAGTTGCGTGGTAGATCCAATGATTTGTCCGTGTGGATACGAAGCCCCCAACGTCTCCGTAAATATTTTGATACGAGATCTTGTTGGAAAGACAACCTCTGAGGCACAATCTTCCCGTACTTCGAGGTAGGATCCGTAGTGAAATGTATTATACCCAACTGATCTAGTTTATTTTGCGGTGCTTTATTACAATTACTTTTGATTTTTGACAGAATTATGCCGATGCCTGCTAATGTGAATGTGAACACCGAAGATATTGATGTCGCGTCGGCATATAGTGCTACTATCAAACCTCAACCTAGTAAGCATTTTTTAAATTATCTTTTTTTTTTTGCGAATGTCACTAAACATATGTAACTAACTACGCGTCTAGTGTTAGTCTGTAGCATGCTCTTTAGTTTCTAGATTGTGCTATTTACCTTTTATGTGTGTTTTTATCAACAATTTTGATACAAAGCGCAGTTATTAAAGTTCATCTAGGTACTCATATTATCATTTATCGAATGCTTAAGCGAAGGTTCTTTTTTCGAGTTAAAATTTCTGCCCACTCGTTTTTTTTTGTGTAACACGACTTTATTATATTATAATTAATGAAATATTTATTTTTAGTGCGGATGTTATGTGTTTTATGTAATATCGGTGGCTGGGCATATTATTTATCGCTTTTTTATCAGTAAGTACCTAGTGTTGTCCGTTACATAAGACATCCACCAGGGATTACTCAAACAAATCTGTTTTACACGCCGTATTTGGTGGCTACGGCTTCTAATTACGTTGTTGACACTCAAGTGTTTATGTAAACTATATCATAACAGTTGTATACAAAAACATCGCGCTGTAACTTTTTGTGTCGCGTTTTGGGTAAAGCCCGTCACAGACGTAGCTATAATATATTGAGATATATATTATAGTATAGCAAGCTACCACACACGGGAGCTTAACTACAACATATATTTTGCCCTCACTCGGTCTGCGGTCGTCCTTTGCCAAAATATACTGAGATATATTTGTCGACATATTTTGGTGACGTCATAGAAATATATACATATTATAGCTGCGTGTGCGGTCACTCGAAAATTTATATAGAAAATATGTGGTAATATGCCTTGCTATGATTCGTATAAATATATATTATAGCTACGTCTGTGACGGGCTTTACTTGCAAATAGTAAACATTGGCTCGTGTGTACATCAAAACAACTGAAATGTTTTAAAAAGAACTCAATTTGCCTCAACAAGTTAGAGCAACTTCCAGATAATAACATAATTTCTCAACACCTTGGTAACTCTTTGCCAATCTTGGAACAAAGGAAAAAAAACTTGTATCACCCGCTTATCGCGTGGCACAGGTCATGAAAGTCACTCAAGGGAGGCGCGTTATGCAACGCATTTAATAGGTTTTGAAGCCCCACAGAAAATGAATTGATAAAAGTGTGCTAACAAACGTTTTCAGAATAAATTCTTACGTAACCACTCAACAGAAGTCCATTTTTGTATTTCGAAGTAAGGAAAAACCTGTTAAATACGAGGCTTTCAACCTGATTCTCATATTGCGCCACTTTTCCGACATCTTTTGACTAACACCATCGAATTGTAATTGAAAAAGCGTCGACGAAGATTGAAATAGCTATAGGGTAATAAGATTTAGAATTGAGGGTATAAGTATAAAAAAATCAAATTACTCAATTTAAATCAATGCCATTTGTTAACATTGTCATCAAATTGTTTTGGTTACTTGTTTGAACGTAAGATCAAAGCCCGTCACAGACGTAGCTAGAATATATATTAATATTAATCATAGCAAGGCATATTACAATAGTATAGCAAGCTACCACACACGGGAGCTATACTACAATATATATTTTGCCCTCACTCGGTATGCCAAAATATACCGAGATATATTAGTCGACATATTTTGGTGACGTCATAGAAATATAGATTATAGCTGCGTGTGCAGTCACTCGAACATATCGAAAATATGTCGTAATATGCCTTGCTATGATTCATATAAATATATATTATAGCTACGTCTGTGCCGGGCTCAATCCGTTATTAAAAGCTTCTGTTCGTATGTAAGTTGTCTCCTTCAAAATTTGCAACCATTTTTCGACTGCTACTTGGTATGTGATTGAGCTGAAATTTTGCACACACTATACATTTTTATGACAGACATGGCTTGATTCTGCAGCCAGGATAGCCTCCTAACGAGAGAACTCCTCAACGGTTAATATCACGGACACGAAACTTTGTATACGTGTTCAATGTTAATATTACCATTGCAGTAATTAATGCCATCTTGTCAACGTACCTGCCCTCATTTTGTAGCAATCCAGCGGGGTGATTATGTAAATACACTTAAGCAATTGCAATTATTTTCATTTTGACAATTCATCAAAATTAGTTGCGTTATTTCCTTTTTCGAGCGTACGAATTTCTCAAATCCTTCAAAAGGGATAATGTGTCAATTATATGATGGAATTATAACCTTCTCGCTTACTCCAACCTTCGCATTATTTCTAGAGACTTATTCTATTCTAAATGTAATTAATGCTTGTATAATTGCAAACGTATTTATTTATCGAAATAACTTTCATGTTCCATACTAATATTTAAAGTTGCCTTTTATGTTTAGTAAGTAGGTACTTACTTGAATTTATTTAGAGAAATGTTTACCTCCATTTCTATATTAATTGTTACGGAGAATTGGCTATAAATTCGAATCTGTTGTGTTATGCAATCAATTTGCGAATAACCTTGAAACAATCGTTCTTTGTCTATTGTAAAAAGTTCTTGTAAAAAAGATTTATAAACGCAACAGGCAGTTTCCCTTCAGAATAGATTTCCGTAATTTGGGGTTTGATGAATGTATTACAATTTTAAGGCCATAATATTCTTAATTGATCCTTCAATTAAACCTGGAACCTTCCCCTTCTTGGAACACAGGCCTCTGAGAGGGTGGGGGCCATATTCCACAATGCTGACAACGATTTAATCAAATGGTACTTAACAACGAGCTGCTAAATATCCACTTGCCTTTCCTAAAACTCTGCGTTACAAAAGTGGTCTTGTTTCGTAATTACGGTATCGCATTCCGTTGGATTTAACCACAATGTAGCGGAGTTTAATCTAACGGGATACTTGATACTACTATTGATATTACTAATAAAATAATATAATAATAAAGACGCGTTTCAGACTTATAGCAGCGCCACGTCTGTTTCGCGTGGGCGTTTATACGACGATAATCGCGAACCGACAAGGCTATTATGTAAATCGGCCATTTGTTTGTAACATTGTTGTTATGTAACAACATTGTCGACGATGCAATGGAGAACGCTGGGTCGCAGGTTACGTTGTGCCCGCTATATAGGTCTCAAGTATTCGCTAGACGCCCGCGATTACTCACGATTTAGTACAAATGCTTACGTGAAACACGGATCTAAACTGTTCCCTTGCAGCCGCTTATCTTCTATTGATAAGGCCGCTCAGATGAATCACTACTAAATGTTATGTAAATAAGAAATGCGGTTTACCTTCTGAAATTCTTTCTTTGTTTTATCGATGTTATATTTTCCCTTTGGCGTGGTTTGCTAGCGGCGATTTCCTCTATTTAAAAAAAATATTTATTACGGGTTACTTTGAGAATCCGTGTGGCATGTAGTACCACTAAATGCGGCTTGGTTACTTAATTTATACATCTAACGTATAAATTACTGAATGACCTAATATTGTGTGTGAATGTATACTAGGAGTCGGAAAGAGATCCAGTCCATGCCCTCCCTATTGCGAAACTATGAGAAATAGCGAAAAATTTCCCAGAATTTGATCCTTATTAGCGAGACTATCGAATGGTGTCATAATACAGCGTGTGTTTTTTTTCCCGAAATCAATGGGTTTGATTCCTGGCTAGGAATATTGATTTTTCAAAAATCTAGTGATGCAGTTTTAGTTTTCATCAAAATCGAGCTCGAGACTCCTTAGAGCGTTTTTCGCTATTCCTCATAGTTTCAGATTTGGCCATCCACGCCCTCTTCAAAAATTCGCCCTATATGTGCACAAGCATGTTAGCAAACATAGGCGCACTCTTTGCTCCTTTACTTTCATAGTCCGAGAGGATGGCAATCCGACACAATGGGAATAGCTTAGGCTCAGGCCCACACATACGCTACAGGGCTAGGTTCTAACTGTTGGCACTTAGGCAGTGATGCCAGGGCCCGAGACAGACCTTATAGTTGAATTATGGTCTTGAGTTTACTTCACTTCTCCATGAAGTAAAAAACGTGACGTAAATGCTTACGTACAGACGCCAGCACATCAAGCTATCCAAACCGTCAAATTTTCGCAATCAACCTTGAACCTAATGCTTCAGCGATAAAGTTGAAAATCTATTTAAGAAATTTGACAGATTGTAGTAGCTTGATGTGCTGGCGTCTGTACAACAGGGTCTTTTACGAAGTTCTTTTATTTTTTCTGTCTATTTATAACTTTACCCTTTGCTCAACCGTATTTTGTTTATTTGTTCGACGAAAACAAAACAATAAGAAAGGAAACTGAAAAAATCGTACATTTTCATACAAATGTCAAATGCGTGGGCATTTGTCTTTTGTATCAAAAGTGCTTCAAAAGTTCAAACGACGTTTTTCGATACACTTACGAAGAAATAAATAATAGAACGAAACTGTAAAAGTTGAACGCAAATGTAGGGTAGGCCGTCCATTTATGTGGGTAACCGTAGATTATTTTAGTTGAACGCCAATGTAGGGTAGGCCGTCCATTTATGTGGGTAACCGTAGATTATTTTCGTTGAACGCAAATGTAGGGTAGGCCGTCCATTTATGTGGGTAACCGTAGATTATTTTCGTTGAACGCCAATGTAGGGTAGGCCGTCCATTTATGTGGGTAACCGTAGATTATTTTCGTTGAACGCAAATGTAGGGTAGGCCGTCCATTTATGTGGGTAACCGTAGATTATTTTAGTTGAACGCCAATGTAGGGTAGGCCGTCCATTTATGTGGGTAACCGTAGATTATTTTCGTTGAACGCCAATTTAGCCGTCCAGTTATGTGGACATGCGTGATTTTCAGTGGACACCAATGTAGGGTTGTAGTTCAAGGTGTAATTGCTAGTCTTTTTTTTTTTCGGATGGATTGCTATAGACTTGTCTTCAAGAATCGATATGAACACTCACTTGTGCCTTTTACCCACAACAGAAAAAATCGTGTGCTACTAAATACTTTAATTATTTACCAGTACGCACGACGGCCAATCAAGCTATACAAAACCAGTTTATGCAGATCTCTCATTGTGTAGAACATCTATACAAAGCGAAGCCAAGTTATACTGGAAATCTACAGCTTCATGTGCCGCCGTGTGTACCTACCTTCTTCAGAAGTCATTCTTATATTTGATTTCAAGATTAACTTGGACTTGTATTTTTTATATTAAGTGAATTGTATTCTTTTTGAGAAATAAATGTCTTTAACCGTTTACAATATTTAGGCCTTAAAAACATGCGCCTCTTTGCTGAAAATAAAAGACAATTACCGCCGACTATAGAAATTGAACCACGTTGGACTTAGTTTATAGTTATCTGTGGAAATAAAACATTAGTAGAAATAAATAAAAAAAATTACCAAATGTGAAATACACTGCATTCTCAAAATCTCGACCGAGTCGTGCGATAGAGTCAGTTTTCGAGAAAGAGTATTGCAAAAGCTTGCTTGGTCTCGATTTCGCAAGAGCCGGCTGAAATTGGGGAAAAATTGGCGTGTTCCACACGTTTTTACATTGGGAAGATTTGGAAGAAAAGTTTGAGATAAGTAAAAAGTAATCAATTCGTTTTTACAAATAAGTTACATCCTCGTGATGACGAATTTTGTAACAAAATACCTACCTACATGTTAAGATTTGATCTTAGGGTAGACCACAAAAACGTGCACCTCCCTTTAGACGCATAGGTACGGACTCGATCAAACACGGCTAAGTGCTTGTGTCTAATACATTAATATACTTACACACACCGATAAAAACACTAATACGCTGTATAAGCTGTTGTTACATTTACAGGACCATTGCTTATGACTTTAATAATAACCTACCTGTTTCAACTAGAACTTTCCAATTTGCGCAAGTTGATAATGGTTCTGTCTGTTTTTCTTAAATACCAATCAGTAAATAATGCGGTACCTACATAGTTATATCTACTTAACTCACATTTCGTAGCCAGCGATTATAATAATTTAATTATCATACCGTGGATAATACCTAAATGGAAAGGTTTTTCTACTCAACTACACCTACTTACACGCATTTTGTTGCTTAATAACTCTCCAACAAGTATTCCTGTAGCAGTTTTGATAATTCCTAATTATATAATTTGTGAAATAAAATACGTAACAATTGTCCGCGTAATATAGGATTGATCATGACAGGCTTAGGTCGTTGTCAGCTGTAGCAGTAGCGAACTTGAATGATTTCATTGTGAACGCGTACATTTCTGCAATGCATGCGCCATCAGCGATTTATTATCTTTTAATCATTTGAATTTGGATAAATATGAATTAGTTGAAAACACACATGTTCGCTTGCGCTGACTAAAATAATAAAACATCGCTCAACCGGTTTTTGCGTGACGAAATAAACACACGACTGAATCGTCATTGATAGGTACTTTGAATCCAGTTATAATAAAACTATATCCTCGGTAGCACATTACTGGCGAATACTCCCATAACCACTTCGGATTTGTCGATAAAACCTAAATATCGTTAACTACATAATTTTGGTCATCTTTAAAATATCATTTAAAATAGCCACATTGGTACACCAATAAACCACTTAAAACCATTACCTCACTCCTGCTGCTTAATCTTATTTTGTATCCAAAGCATAGACATTTGTGAAATCCACTAATATCTCAATATCGTGTGAAACATAGCAATAAACCGTAGTTGCTGTTTCACATAACTGTCACCGATTGCATTGATCGCGACCTTGGCTTGCTTGCGATCTGAACACGCTCGACGCTCGTAACTCACGCCGCGTTACGTAACGTAACGCAAACTCTGACTCTTGCGCGTTATGTAACAGCGTATTATGTAGCAGTGTGGACGAAATGTCACAAGACGTATGGGGCTTCTTTGTTAAGTTCGGCTCTGTCGTATCGACAGCATTATGCGCTCCGCAGATACAAAACATAATTCTTAGTTCTCGTGAGCTGAATAAGTTCCGTTATGTTTAATTGTTCTATCGAATGATTATTACTATAAACTGGAATTAAGTATGCAGTCCTTCGTAGAATAATCGTCATCGTTCCTGCACTAGGCTTTATTTCGAATTTGAATGTGTTTCGCAGTGAGCGGTGCAGGCGGGTCGTGCCGTGGCCACATGCGAGTTGCGGCCGTATCGGCGAGGGCGCGAATTCCCATGTCAACTCGGGTAAACAATATGTATTATTAACATCATTATTATGTAACTTGTTTATGAACACAAATGCACTTAGTTTACCACTGATAACTCACTTACATTTCGTCATCCATATCAAACCAAATCAAACATCATAATGCTTATTGCAATGTCAATTTTGGAGAACATTCGAAAGACTTAAGGGCATTGAACTGTACCGTCAGTTTGTAAATAAAGATACGGGCATGATAAAAGGCAAAAATGACATCATGAGGCGAGTGATCTCAACTAAGCGAAGCGATTGTTCTAGCGCACGTACACTTGTTATATTTGTTATATGTGAATGCTATGTTATCTAGGCGCGGTACAACCACGCGCTGGATCTGGTCCGGGTGGGCAAGCACCTCGAGGCCGTGCCATACCTCGCGGTCGTCGCCGCTTCGGGCCAGCCAGAGCTACGGAGAGCGCGGGCACTGTTAACTCAGGTTTGTTTCTTCATCAGTTTTACCATCGTAATAGATAAGTAGTAAACAGTTACTGTGATTTCTGCAAACTTGGAGACTAGGGTGGAGCGTCAAAGGTTTTTATAGTTTTTCGAATCTGAATAGTTCCGCAAAGTTGCATGTGGTAATAAGGAACTCGAAATAAAAAAATCAGCAGCAGTTGGGTAGTATTATTTCCGCTTTCCAAGAAAATAATACAATATAATTAAAACAAAGAATTTGACTCTGCCCAAATTCAACAGTGTCAATTTTATCATAAGTAATTCGTTTTTCTTATTCTAAGTTTGCACTATAGCAGTTGTGTTTTAGCGTGGCAATAGCGGTCATTGAACCACAAACATTTTTTGAATCTCTTTTTTAAAAAAACGTATACAAACCTGTTAATAGCCCCTGAATTGACATTGATTGTGATCCTGAACATTAACAGAAGAAACGATAAGTACACGGTTTATGATTTCAGTTCGTGTAAAGAGATATCAGGGAAAGGGCAATGGCCGCTATTGCCATGCTAAAACACAACTACTATAGGCACAAGAAATACGTTACAGCTGTGGCTTGCCCATATCTTTGTTTACTTAAGTCATATTACGAGAGCCGAAACTATTGCAATCTAGATTATCTAAAGCTCTGATGTGGTGATGAAATTATTTGCACCAGGCATGTAGTCCACGTTATCATCTCCTTGCCCTTGCCCCATGTTATTTGGGGTCGGCGCAACACGTTTTTTTACTCGACTACGGCGAAGCCAAAAGAAAGGATTATGATTTTAGCAGTCTATGTATGTTTGTATTTACGTATGTTCCTCCGTAGCGCCTAAACTTATCATCCGATTTTGATGAATAAGGTGTCAATCGATTCGTTATTATGACCAGGGTAACTACTTTTTAATCGATTTCAACTATAAGAGGAGTCGATTTTACCTTGTAAATATGATTTTTCAGTAGTCGGTTTTTTTTGTTGTTGTATACCCCACAAATTTTTGTTTTCCACTCTCCTATGTCAATCGTCACGTAGTACACGTCAAACTATAATCTAAATTCCCGAGGTCACGATTCCTGTTGCCTGTTTTCACTGACACCAGCGAAACTTAAACCAACCGCTAAATTAGGGGCAATACTGGATTTTCAATGCTCGGAGCAGCGCCCAGTGTTGAAATTCCAACAGTACAATAATATTTTAACATTCAGTTAGGAGTGATATTAAGAATGGCATAATATTTATGCCTAAACATATTCTAGACGCGCAGGGCACTAAGTTTACAATAACAACAAAATGCGGGTAGGTTAAAAAGTATCCCTTAGTAGTAACTTAAAGGTATTTTTAAATTTGAACATTTTCGTATAACTGTATTAGCTCATGACGTCACTCCAACACAATCGTCTGCTGATAAGGTGCAACAACCTTTCTTTAGTATGACTTCACTGCATGACACAGTTTTATTGTATTCATTTTATTTTAATTGCAGGCGATTAATGTGTTGAGCAACAATCGCGACCCGAGGCTTCTTGCGGCGCAACTGATCCGCTCCGTGCGTCGCTTGTCACCTACCTCTTGGATAAGGACGACTGACATGGAATGCATTCTGTGTTGTGACACATTCACAAACCCCGTCACTACACCCTGTGGACACATGTTCTGCAGAACATGCCTAGAAAAGACGCTGGACTATGGGAAAAGATGTCCCCTGTGTCTTCATGATCTGATTGACTTTACATTGTCTGGAGTGAGTACAGAATATGTGAAAAATTTCTATGTGGGGGGGAAGTCAGAATGATGTACTGAATATGTTCTAATCGTTTGTGCGTTGATGTCTCTTCCACCATGTATTTTTAGTTTGGTCTCTAAACCGGTCACGGACGAGTCGGACTCACGCACAGAGGGTCCGTCATTAAGATCGAACAAAAAATATTCAAGCCTATGACAAACGGACAGACGGCAGGGCCTAAGCAATAGTGCCCGCTACTTTGTGTGTCCGTCCCCATGGCATCCTTAGGGTATACCCTAATAAGTAGGCATAATAAATACAGTATTATAATCAACATAATAGTCTGAAGTAATTTGATTCGACATCTTCTACCACTCATATTGGTTAGCACAGTTTGTGAGTAGTTTCGTCTTGCTAAACCAAGTTTCAACATGCTTATTAGCAGCCGATGGCTAAGGTACGATTGTTTGGTACTTGAGTTTCATAGTTTCTCTATTTATTGTATTGTGGAATGTGTTAAAATTCACAGTTCGAGCAACTCGCTCGCGTTAATAATGCTTTTGCATATGTAAGACGTAATAGGCTCCACAAACTGCGGACGTCATCGTAAGCAACAACCATGTGTGAACGTAGGTTGCCCTCAAATTTTTTCTATGTAAGGTTTCTTATCAGCATTGTATGATAAAAATGAGATCCTAACACTAATAATAGTAGATTATAAATATGTGTTTACACTTTTCAAATACACAGCATCGAATTGAGAAGCATCGTATACAGTAATTGTACTCGATCCATTGACTTTTTCAAGCCAATCATAATTTGATCGTAGAAATTAGCATTAAATCGCGTAAACATTTATGGTTCTTCGACCGGATTTTTACATGTTGCATTGTCGAATCAGCGCAACGTGTATTTTCGAAAATTCAATTAGTTCGTAAGTACCTAGCCGCGTGCGTGTGTTGTTTCACCATGCCTGTAGGTACTTATATTGTCATTACAATTTCTTCTTACTGTTTAAATTGTAAATAGTTATCTCAAAATGTCGCCCTCGTTCGCAAAATCCACATTATCTCAACTTATTTACTTGTCGCGTCAAGAAAATAAGTTAGTATTTACCTGCATTCGTTTAAATTGGTAAATCTTTCTAGACTCGTCAAGCCAAATCTGAATAGTACTTAAGAGGGCACAGGGCTTGCGATTCTCCATACAAACGTATTGACCTTTTTCTTCCTGAATAATGCCTCTAGAGCAATCATTTTTTTATTTTCATAAAATCAAGGTCAACTGTCACGTCCATATTTTATCGTATGCAAAGTATTTGTAAACATAGTCAGGATATCGATTCAAAATCTTATAATGTAGAAACGTTTTTATGTGAAATTGAAATCGAACATGCATACTGGCGATGACTGCAAGTCATCCAGCCAACATAGGTCTCCAAGACTGCCTCCTATTGAGATTCCCGACAGTAACAGGTATTTAAAAAATATGCCTTTGTTTTTCGCTAGCTTTCATAATAACGGAGCACTCACGGATTCTGAGAAGTTGTATTATTTGATAGGTAAATTAACTGGTAAGGCATGTTCTATGATTATGTGCCGGAATAGGGAATATGCATGTCTTCACTTAAATCAATAAAATATAGTTCTATCAACCCAAAAAAAGTAATTAAAATTCACGTTCTACTAAAGCTAGTAGAACGTGAATTTTAATTACTTTTTTGGGTTGATAGAACTATATTTTTTGACGCTCAATAAAAAAATTAAACTCCTACAATTTTCTACGACAGTTCAAACGTCCGTCACTAACGCGGCCATTCATTCTTGTTATGTGACGTCATTTACCTTTATCTGCCTTGTTTACATCTGTTTTTTAAGGCAATCTAAGGCATTTTTAAGAAATTAAAAAGTCTAGTATTTCTATTCTTTCTGTTACCTATTACGCCTTGTACAGAAAATAATTCAATAATATTTGATTTGCTTATTTACACAAATTAATAAAATTAAAGTCTCTGTTAGTAATTTCAATATAACGACGGAACGACTGAACCGATTTTCATCATCATTCTCTTGCCCTTATCCCAATACATTTGGGGTCGGCGCAGCATGTCTTCTTCTTCCATACTTCTCTATTACTCGT
This sequence comes from Noctua janthe, assembly GCA_910589295.1. Classification (NCBI taxonomy): domain Eukaryota; kingdom Metazoa; phylum Arthropoda; class Insecta; order Lepidoptera; family Noctuidae; genus Noctua; species Noctua janthe. The sequence continues at coordinate 15,954,171 of OU342552.1, forward strand.
CATCTCGCCAGATACCTCCTTTCTTGCCATATCATTCTTTACGCAAACCATCTATCGTTTCTTTGGTCTTCCTCTACTCATATACCCATTCACATTCATACTCAAAACTTTCCTCACAACATTTTCCTCATTCCAGCGATTTTGACAAGACTTTTACTTGTTATATAGCTGATGTTAGAAAGAACAACTTAGGGATCTTTTATTAAAAAAAAAAAAAGAAATAGAGAACCGTGCAAAAAAAATAAAACACTTGATATTGTTAACAAAATCCGATTTAAATAGCGAAGTTATTTTTTTATAATCATTTTACGCGAATGAAGGTCGCGGGCCACAGCTAGTAGTTAAATATAAAGACGAGCGGCTTTTGGCCACTTCATATTTAGATCAAATATTAGATTTTAAATCTATCTCGTCCGCAAACTCTTACAATATTGATGCTTACTAAAATGAAGGTGGTGTATTCGATTCTGACCTAAGCATTTGACAACATTTTTAGATTTTCTGTCATTGGTGTCGTTTTCGTGGTTTTCAGGGTTGCTGATAACGAAAATGAGGTCAAAATGAATATTGAAGATGTCGCCGAAGAAACTTTTCAAAATTATTGATATGACAGTGTAAAATGCTTGTTAAGGAGTTAATGACTTGACTTAACTGACTAACTAATAAGTGACAACATAATTTTACATGTTGTCGGTTGCAGCATCTGAAATTTCCATTTTGATCACGAAATCGAGATCCGTGAAGGAAACTTAAAAACTTAAATTCAATACTTTTCTCGGCGGCATTTTCAATTTTCATCTTCACCTCATTTTCGTTATCAGCGACCCCGAAAACCACGAAAACGACACCCATGACGGAAAAACCAAAAATTTTCCTCCACAAATTACGAATTTATAATTATGTAACTTGAAAATGTAAATTATAATTAGTGCAGATATTTTAATGACAATGGTGTCAAACGATAGTTTTATATTTAAAAACAATAATACAAAAGGATTTAGGTCGATAAATCAATTAGTTAAGGAAATATGATGACAATTGTAAACGAAACATTACGGAGGGATTCTCTTACTACTCGTAGCAGTTAAGAGGTGCTATCTACCGTTTATGTGAGATAGATGTTTGATAATAAAGGTATAGAAACGGCAGTTACATTTAATGTTACTTTAACTGTTTATCTGAGATAGCAACCTTTAGTTAACTGTTAGTTACTTATTGAAAACGGCCTTTAAGAATAACCAAAAAGAAACTATAAATAAAACTTTTCATTTGTTTCTTAGACGGGAAACACATTATTCGTGCAAGCAGCGCTGAAAACTATTAACGTCATCGTCACGCCGCCGCCTTTGGAACCAGATCTCATTCATATATTTAAGTGCACAGTCGCCTACCCCTCGTAAGTACCTATTTAATATTAGAATGCAGAATCTTTGATAATTGTCAAGTTATGAAAAACAAACTCATGTCCTACACCATAAAGTTCAAATTCCATTGCAACCAAAATTTTGTTATAATTCTTTACAAATATGCTCATTAAAAAATCAATTTTGCCTAGAGCATGATACCTCCAAACTGAAACTAACATGTGCTGCCCAGCAGAAACCAAAACTTGTCTTTGAATAGAGTATATTTTATTACTCGACTGCAACAATCAACTTCAATGTCTAATAAGTCCTAAGTTATTATTTAACCGATGTTTCTTTGTTTACTCAGAGTGCCTTGTCCGCTGTTCATCTTCGACCCTCGTTATTGGCTCATGATCAGACGGGTCCTGGAATCAGGCTCCAGAAGATTCGGTATGGTTGCTTGCGACAGAGGTCAAGACTACGTCGACTATGGCACGGTCAGTATTCGCTTTTAACTATCTATTTTTAGCCTATTCCTTTCCAATTAACTATATTTAGTATGAAACAGTCGTAGTTGTCGAGCCATTCTAACTATGCTAAGCTTAATTCAATTATAATACTGTTGATTTCAAGTTGGTAATCGAGATGTTAAATATTGTTGCAAAATTCAAAATAATATAATAAAACTAGTTTTAAGGAATGTATGTCTAAATCCTATTTCTGAGGTACCCTAACTGGAGTTGCTGGCTATCCAGCTATCGCTAGCTCATTTGACTTACTACCTTATACGACTTACACTTATATATTTATTTATGTTAGAATTTGATTCTAACTAGCGACACTATCGAATGGTGTATTAATACAATGTGTGCTATTTAACAAAATCAATGGGTTTGATTCCTGGCTAGGGATGTTGATTTAAAAAAAATCTAATGATGCAGTTTTAGTTTTCATCGAAATCGGGCTCGAGACTCCTGAGTATTTTTAGCTATTCTCCTAGTTTCGGATTTGGCCATCCACGTCCACTTGAAAAATTCACCCTGTATAAAAATAAATGAAATTTTATTAAAACTGTTGCCCGCGACATACGTCCGAGTGAAATTATTATAAAAATATTACTCCCTATTAGAATCGTATTTTGTTAATAATTTCAAGGCTTTTTGCATGAAACCCTAATCCTTGTTATAAAATAAAAGTTGCCGAAGTTACTCCTTGTCACATCAGTTCAGCCATCTAGCCAAACAGCCAGTTCAGACAGTAAAACTCCGCCGTTTCGGAGATTAGCTGGAACAAACTGACAAAAACATAAAAATTGTTTTATTTTTTGTCATAAGTACCGTATATACCTTCATATGCATTCAGTAAAATGCTCTCATTATGAAATTACACACAGATACATAAATTTGATTGATTTGAATAGATAATATGTCAAAGTAGTAACTAACACGAGCTGTGTGATGTCTCAGATTCTAGAAGTTCGCGACTGCGTCCACTTAGAAGATGGCAGGTCTATCCTATCCACCATAGGCTTATCACGATTTAAAGTCATCGAACGAGGAGTCAGAGATGGGTGAGCATACATTTTTATAACCATTTAACTATCATCATCGCCGTTGCCTTTTCTAACTATGCAATGTTAGGGTCGGCTTCCAGACTCCAGTCTAACTGGATGCAGTTTAATACCAGTAATTTACATTGTTATGACTGACCAGAAACTATCATTTATTTATGAACACAATAATAAGGTCTTCCATATATCTGCCCCGATTGACTGTTTACCACCCAGCCAACGAGCCACAGATAACTTCCTCTAGATTCCACATAGAAGGCAAATTATGCGCACCGCACATCCATGCCTTAGCACAAATATAACTCGATGCTCGTTTTTATCCATAGCACAGGGTATCCTATTTTGAATTCCTGACTCCCACAAACTTTTGTACCTCCAATATTTGGAACACCTCTATATTGTAATTGTACTTTGTGGGAGAAAATAAATCTTCATTATTATTATTCTTTTCAGTGTCGACCAGACGTTAGACCCGTAACAATTAAACTTTTTAAATTGCTAGCGTTATAGCAATTTTGAGAATTTTTATTATGAAAGTTTAATTGTTAAATAGTGTAGAAAATCATCCAGTACCTGGAGTTATAATTTAATAAAAGATAAGATAATATTCGACTGATAAAGATCAACCATTTTAGAAAGAGCTCAACTTATAGTGGCTGAGGTAGTGACACTTGTTGATGTCTTTCCCTTTCACTCATTGGGTACTATTGTATTGCTGTCTTTTTCAAGTAGGTATATTAACCCGCCCAAATAATATGTTTTTACCCGAATCCGCTACAGCTAAGACAGGGTTATGTTTTTTTACCTTTGATAATATTTAGTTAATATGTTTACAGATGTGATGTAGCCCGCATCTTGCCCATAATTGACGTGATACCGAGGGACGGCGATGAAATATGGGACATCAAAGTTTTGGCCCAGCGTGTCATGTTGAAAGGTCTACTGTGGCTGAGTCGGCTAAACGTCAAGGTGCTCGCCGACATCGAGGCTGCGTTTGGAGCCCTGCAGCCTGATGGCTTCTTCGAGGATCCCTGGTGGGAGAGCACTGACGGCCCGTCGTGGCTCTGGTGGCTGGTAGCCGTCTTACCCCTACGATCGGAGATCAAGGTATGCTGTCCATGACACGTCGATGAACACACACGGCTTCATATAACTCGATTCCTACCCATAACAAAGAGTTTCAAACTGGCATGAAAATTGGAAGTGTCCGCCAACGGTTCATCGAGTTCAATTGTATCGGCTCATTTTAAGTGTTTATTACTATAGATTTTGACTTTCAGAAGTTGCAATAGTTGCCAAAACCTGTGTCATAGACGACCCATATTAAAAATAACACATTCTAAGAAAGCACTAACAAGCTACCACATTTCAGATTAACCATGTAATATAACCTTTTCAGATACTCATCCTATCTACAAACAGCCTTAACAAGAGAATGATGGCGGTGGCGCGGGTCCTCGAAGCAGTTGATCACGACCGACCCAGTGTCTTTCACTCGCAGTATAGACTGCAAAGTGCTATCCATGCCGACGACGCCCAGACAATGGACCACGACGGCATAATAGAAAACTAAATGCAACAATCTTCGTCCACCGACACTGCCGTAGTGTGTATTATAATGTATTCACATTTCGGCTCCGTCGCACAATGTGCACTTCGCAAAATGTACACTGAAAAAAAAAGAGCACTTCGCAATTGGTGCACATCTCGTAACGGTCACTTCTCGAAATGTGCGCATTTTATTGACGATGGTTTTGAAATAAAATTCGCTCACTTTTTATATATTTTGTACTTTTAATCAGACAAGACAATATCAAGCACACCGTATGCAGAAAACAAAAATCATGATTTATTCTTTTTTAATTGATAAATGTTACTTATTAATTAATTTGTAATTAACATATATATATATTAATCTACAACATATTAATTTAATTTTATCAAAGAAAAAAAATAAGCCTGTTTTTGATGTCACGCTGTCTGGTAGACATTACATAGGACTGCACACATTTTGCGAAGTGCTCATTTTTTCAATTCACGTTTTGCGAAGTGAAGTACGACAGAGCCAACATTTCGAACTTCCTTTCAATAGCAGCATAATAATATTTTTTTAAATAGATCTACCCAACAACAATATTCTTACTAGTTAGTGTGCTACATTTATACAAAATACCGCCATATTTCATAGCTATATTTAAATAACAGTTTTTGATAACAATTTACTGGTTCACATTCTTTAATTAATAACAACAGGGTATACCGTAGTTCCCTATCGTCCGGTTTCTACGTTTACCAACTGTTTATTTGGGGGTGGTCCAAAGCATCTCGTAATCTTCAGCAAAAACCCCGCGGGCTACCTTAGAGCATTAAAAGTAAATTTTCTTATGTTTGTGCAGTTTGTCGGTCAATCATATTTTGTTCAAAATACAGCCTGACACTGACCGGCAAATTGCCAAAAAACGTATGAAAATTTGAATATCATTCTCTGGCGCTTTTATACCTTAAACAAACTACTTACGTTAAGGTATTTGTAGTGCTACTAGACTGTATCCAGCAACAGTCGGTAGATAAAGGAACCGGGCATGTAAGACCAGTCTCAAACCATAGTAGGTGACTGAACCTCAAATCTAATATATTGCAGGGTCCTAATTGTGATTTAAACCGTCTAGCGTAACCTTCATCTGATATCTAGATAGATTTTACTCTTACTCTTAAATTACTGAACCTTTATATTAAAAATTTTCTATGATATTTGTCTGTAGAAACAAGCTTTTAAAGGTGGAAGCGGGTAGCCCGCGAATATAATTATTTCTTATGTTTTTTACAATTTGCAGGGCAGTGGCAGGTTGTATGTTGATTAAAATATGATTCGCGACCGTAACAACTATGGTTTGACAGTTATACTCATTGCGCGAATCATAAGAAAAATTGAATTTCGCGGGCCATCCCTGGCGCTCCCACCTTAACGTTTAGAAGTGTGTCGTGACTATATATATATTAAATACATTCCATGTTTCATTGTATTTCATCTGTAATAGGCCAGTCACCGTAGTTACAATAATCGCGTTAGGTCGCAAAGCAATGCTTTGCGTGTTTTTTTGGGAAAGCCAAGGTTTGTCAGACAGCTCTTCTTGGGGCTCCGAAGACTTCTTTTTTGTCCTTCTGCTTCAAGGTTTTTGGAGCATCACTCACTGGTCTTTCGAAGCTGCAAACTTGGTTTTAAGCTATTAGTATCTATCCTAACAACACCCCAAAAAACAGTACACCATGTTGGATATGACTGGCCCAAAAAACAGTGCATGTATTGGCAGTTTCATGTATGACTTGAAATTTGCCGGTGAAAATTTGCATTGAATAATAATACATATAATTTATGTTAAACATAATTGAAACAATTCAGTATAAAAAAATACTCAAACTGGTAAACAAAAATGAATTAATGTATTAAAAAAAAAGTTTAACAAAATAAATAATAATTATGAATTTAATTACACTACCCTAGTTCACATATTACCTTTTTTTTCGAATTCTAGTTCACATTCTCAGAAAGTTATAATCTACGTGTCATTCGACTCGTAATTGCATCTAGAAAGTATTTGAAAAAGAGTTCCGCATAAAGAATAGCAAGTTTTTTTTTTTTTAAAGTATTCCTTGATAAAAATTGTTTTTAAGCAAAAAAAAATCTTATAAAACGCCGACATCGGTCGGCTACAAAAAAAAATCTTATAAAACCCCGACATCGGTCGGCTACAAAAAAAAAAATATCGCTCAAAAACGCAGTTTTTTTTTTTATTATATTATTAATATTGGTGGTAGAGTTCCGAAAGGTCAAAATTTTAAAGGAAATTTCCTGTTCTTTATGAATCCTTTTTTCGATTTGCTATATCTGCAATAGTTTCTGAGAGTTGCAAAAAACAAAATCCTCTTTTTTAATTGTTTATAACTTAGCAACTTTTTTTATTTGTGACTTCAAGTTTTTCAAAAACTTTCTAGATGCAATTACAAATCGAATGCCACCTTTTCATAATTTGCGGAGGCGGCGAACTGGAATTCGAAAAAAGACACATCTGAACTAAACACATGCCTAGCCTTTCCCAACTATGTTGAGGTCGGCTTCCAGTCTAACCGGATGCAGCGGAATACCAGTGTTTTACATGGAGCGACTGCCTATCTGAACTAGACTACTATTACAATTAGCCGAGTGCAATAAGTCAAATACTCAAAAGGTGCAACAAAGTTTATAGTGGTTGGATTCGCATTAAAAACATTGAAACGTTCTACACAACATGAAAACTTCTACACACCTCTAGGAGTGTGTAGAACTTTTTGTGAAGAGTATTCTTTTTTTAAATGCATTTCGTTTTTGAGGAACTTGAAATTCAACGAATTTATATTGTGGCGTCATAGTGTGACCTGTGTGCATCCATTAAATGCCAATTTGGTCTGTTTATTTGTTAATTTTATCGATGAAATGCATATTACAAGTTTTTTTATTATATATTTTTATAGTAAGTATATTTTCTTCAATTATTTCTAAAATACCGAATTTTAAGACTAAGATATCTTTTGACATTAGTAACATATTTAAAAACCTTATTATATTCACAGAGAACAAAAACTAAAAGCGCGCGAGCGACGATAGTTTTATTTTTCTTTATTCTTCACACCTGTAGGAACTCAAAAAAAGTCCCATGAAAATCCGACCACTATAATCTTCGTTCCACCTTTTTGTCTAATTTCACTCGACTATACAATATGTTTAAAAAAAAACTGTCCGATCCCTGAGGATATTATTAGGTATCGAGATTAGATTATATTTATGTCAAATCCTTTTTGGAGAACAAGTAAAAAAAATAAACACTGATGAAAATTAAATAAAATGTACTATATTGAGGAAACTTATATGGCAACACAAGGGGTACGAACGGTCGCTTCACGGGTAGTGACATCACAAAAAAAAAACAATTGACAATTGAACACACTTATGCCGAAGATGGTGTTGTCACGTTTTAAAAGTTTGTTAGAATTTAGGGAAACGGTGGTAATTTGGGACAAAAATCAAGCTTTTTTAAAGTCCATTAATATTTATACTTTCATGAATATTTTATGTTTTATACCTATCGCCTATCGCCTCGGATCGCCTTTCGGCTCGGATAGGGTTTTTTTTAACATATTTTATACACAATTTTATTAACAAAGCAATTATTGTGACTTGTTGTCAATTGCCGAACATGACGATTTTTTTGAGGAAAAACCAAGCTCCTCCTGTTCTTTATTTGCATTTGAATTATTTTGTAGTTTGTTGAAATTATTGGAATTTTATGGATTTTAATGGATATTCTTTATTTACTGTGGATTCAAATAATTTTACATGTATTCCAATATTATTTACAATTGTTTTCTGTTTGTTTGTTGTTTTTGTATTGTATGGGCCATTCCAAAGCCATAACCCAGGGAAATACGATATATTCATCAATCAAAATTCTATTAATTGGCTGATACTGTATTTTGTTTGCCTCAATGGCAGGATATAGCTGTAACAATTTTGTTACGGCGATCTTGTGTGTCATTCTAATTTACGTAATTATTTTCGATAAGTACGAGTACTTTGAGTGTTTACCTTATCATACGTCTATACCAAAAATATTCCCCCTATGAAATATTCATTAGAATTGCCTATAATTTGTCTTTTTTTCTTGGGTTCACTTCCATTCCACAAATGTGCATAATTATTCACTAAACACGTTTTTTTCCATGGAACATTTGAAAAGCACGCTTTTTTCCGGTTATCAGTATCAATTACGGTTTATTCTTAGGTAATTAAACAGTTTAGTAATTGCGTTAGATACCTTTAATTGTAACATAAGGGCGTACTAAGTACTAGAAACATAAGGGCCAATTTCACCCAACTCAAATAAAAAAATTCAAGCCAAGCATTTTGGCGGGCTATTTTTACAGTGTGTAAACGACAGTCAAAATGTTTAATAGTGTATTTAATAACTAACAGAGTCTGAAGAACTTTCCCCTAAATATGTCTGTAAAAGTTTTGTTGACTTAAATCTGTCTTCAGATTTTTTTCTTGAAAACAAAAACAAAACTTTTTACTTGAATAGGCTAATAGGTATTACCTGTTTTATAAAATAAAATAGGTATACAGTTTTTTTAAATGTTGTAAAACCATGAAACTTGATTATTTTAGTTAATTGCCATTTAGTACCTATATGACCAAATGAACTTTCGCCAATTAGTTTAAAGGACCTTTATGTAGAGTGAATGTTTGAGATGGGACTTCAGGGCGGAATCCGGAACCACAGCGTAAGTGTGAACCATAGGAAACACCATGAGCTGAACCAAGAACAGTCATAATTTTGGTTAAGATACTTACTAAAGCGTAAGAAGTATGTCTTGGAAAAGAAGCCCTAATATCCTATCTTAGAAACACCCTGTAGAAGTTTAGACTATTACCTATTGTTCTGATATATAGATTAATGATGCATACGTTACATTTAGAATATTTTTTTTTAGGGAGAATATGTCTCAATCTAATCATTATCGTGACATTAATGTTAATGTTCCGGATTGTAAATAAATGTTTGTAAATCTTAGCGAATAAGCAGAACTTTTTATGGAAACATTTTATCTTATATAAATATAGTATAATTTCTAAAGTTAACGGTTAGTAATGAAAAGAGTGTTTTGTGATGTTGGAACAGGCAGTGTCTATTTTAGGGCCAAGTCTTCGGAATATGTTAATGTTACCTGAAACCTAATTATGTATTAAAATGAATCTGAGCAACTGCGAACTCGGTTAAGTCTAAGATTATATTTTCGTCTTATAAATTATAATAGAAAACGCAAAGTTAAGATCTCATCGAAATATTTAGAATAAGCATTATGTTAACATTCATGTTTAAAAATGACTATGTAAATATATTTTAATCCACTATTGAGAGTGCAGCCATTAATTTTGTGGAGACTGAGTGATGAGCCTGCAGAGGGATAGCCATTCGATTGGTAACTTATAAAATCTCTGAAGTTTCGCCAATTAATTTAAACAATAATTTTACGGAATTATTTTTGTAATCATCATGTTCCTGCCCAGGTACCATATTATTTGGGATAGCCATAAAGTTTTTCTCTCCCTCCGTCAACCTATATTCACATGACGTGATTAAAATTGGGAGCCTCATTGAGAATTTTGTGACTGCACACACACTTGTGTTTCTGAGTGTATAAAGGCAGCTCGGCCAATACCGAGAGCTTCCGATCTTGAGCAAACTTACATCAGACACATACAATTAAACCCAACTCACTTTCTTTGGACAGATCATCTATGAATAATACCTAATACGCTGTACCTCTGTTGGTTTATAGATTTGCCCAGTCTCCTTAGGTACTTATCCACGTCATTCCTTTGTTAATATAAAAATGATCTCATTATCAATAGATCATTGTATGGCAAATTTCTTGAGTTTGTAGTTCATAATATAGTTACATAGAGTAGTGAACAAAATATTTCATTACGTTCAACAAAGCTGAGGAGGTTGCTGTGATTGAATTTAAATTTAATACATTGTACAGATAAATAGTCATATACGGTTTTGTAAAGCGTTCATGTCTAAACTTAGTTTGTGATATGATACTTTTTTTCCTAATAAAGTCTTTTATGATTCATTTGAGTTTTTATTTCAAGCTTTCTTAAATTGATGTCGACAGTCAGCTACAAGTGCTACAATGGGTATAAGGTGTGCTGGTAGTGTTGTGCAAATAAACTAATTTTTCAATACACTACCTCGAAAACTGGCTCTCATCGCACTACTATTACGTTCAACATGCAATATATTTCACACTCGTGGTTACTATTCATTTATTAATCTCAACAGGTGTGGAAATATAAATTTTCACAGATAATGTGGTGATGGTTTCTTTTAAATCTCAACAAAGAGGCGCATATTGTCTTTACGGCGTAAATGTGTTTTGAATATTTAAATTGTGTTTATAAATAAAATTCTAAATTACAAAATCTCAAAAATATTTTTTAGTAAACTCTTGGCTCGAACTTAATTAAATCATTGTTACTGTAGGTTGAATGTGTATCTGTTGCGCCACCAGTGCATCTATCCTAGATCACACAATCATGTTATACTATCATCAATTCGACTTGCTCAACGAATGCGATGTGTGCGTTGCTGTCATTGTGAGCAGTACGTACAGTAACGATATAGTTTTATAGTGTGCCAGGGTTACTTATCTCCTTTGGGGTGTGTACAAGCTACCTTGTCGTTTTTTACATTTGTATAAAGGCAATATATTCAGCTCGCCCAAAGACTCAATGTCCATTGATTGAAAAAAAAAACATAATAATTCTGTCAGGAGGTAGTCATCAGTGGGGGTAGTAATCTAATACCCCCATTGCTATTGTGCTCACTTCAGAGGTTCGGAGGGACACCTCTATCTACTGTCCCATTGTTAAAATGGCACAGACTGGTCAGAGATACCCGACAGCCACCGTCGTGCACTAATCCATCTGAACCAACATTTGTCTTGTTTTTCTTTGCTTTTCAAAAAATTCTTAATTTTTTTTAATAAGTAAACTGCTTTCAATCTTTTGAAAAGTTGCTTACTTTAGCCGGGAGTCAAACCCCCAGAAAAGCAAAAATAATACGTATAGTGTCTTATTTTTGCTTTTCTGGGGGTTTGACTCTCTACCACAATAAACAAATGCCACTAATCAACGGGTTCAAATGGTTCTTTTGGCTTTTAAATAAAGTACTAGTTTTATTCAGTGTTCTTTTTTATATTTTTAATTGTATAACAATAAACATAAATCTTAATCTCTCTCTTTAATCTTAATGCTTTATTTTCATCAACCCCAAACCATTGTCTTCTGTGGTACCACCAAACACAACAACAAATAAAGAAGATGGCTCAAGACAGTCCCATATTGATTTTATCCACATGTTGATTTTATTAATTAGTTTTACTTCTTTATCATTACCAAAGTCAAGTTTCAAATGGGCCATTGTCAAGTTATAATCAGTGACAGAGCCTGTGAATGATGTGATTACTTCTTCCACACTGTCAACAGTTGCTAATTTTATCTTCTCGGGATTCTCTTTTTTTAGCTGCGCAGACACACTCTCCTTTGTTTGGGTTAAATATGTGTGATAGTCGCCAGTAATATCACCACAGCCAATAATAACAGATGATTTCTTCTGTTCCAGCATGTGATTAAATATTGACAATGCATACTGTGGTGTTTTTACCATTTTTATAATATTATCTTTAAACCTTTGTCTATTTGTATGCACAGCATCTCCAAAAACTATGCTTTTACTTAGCTTCAATTGTACCAGCTTTAGTGCTGCTAAGGAGTCTTCAGTAGAGCAATGACCTTTCGTACCCATTTGAATATCTTCATTCAAAAATTCTTTAGCTAATGTTTTGAGTTTTGGCTTCCGAGTTCGTTCACCAGTAAAATTGTACAATAGACTGGTGTCTATTATGTAAGGATGCATCATTTTCAAAGCATGCATATCCGTGTTTAATGACTGGCCTAATAAAATAGCATCAGGAGGCAGTATAGCTCTTAAATCATTCTGGACATCCTGAAGTCGTTTGCTAACATTGATTAATAAGGATTTAGTAATACCTGAAAACCTGGTTAAATAATCACTTATATCATTATAAGGTTTAACTAACGACTCATATATTACCTCATGCTTTTCATTAACTACAGAAATTCTAGTAAGTTCTGAACCTGCATTAGTTAAGCACATTTCACAGTCTATACCATACATTGGTGATGTAGCAGTAACAGGTGCATATTCATCTTTGGTGAGTACATAATCAGCATATACAGCACTCAATTTCCCCTTCAGAGGTACTGGATAGTTTTCTTCAATCAACTGCCAGGCGGCCAACACCAATTGAGTTCTAGGAAATTTATCATCAGTAGAAAGTGTGACTTCATTTGGGATTCCATCTCTAATAGGAAACACAGCTTTCATCATTATCATCAAATCTTTCCTTGCTTCAAGTGCTAAATTCATACTTCCAAATGTTTGAATAATGGTGTCTTTTTCAGCCTCTGATAATGGCACTAGGGCAAGTTCTTCTACAAGTGAACCCCCATAAACTGAAGGGGTCAAAATTTCAAGAGTATCAGTGAATATCTGTTTAGTTTCATTAAATTCATCACCATACTGTTCCCAGTACTTAATGGATATACCTTCTAATATTAAACAAGCAGTTTTCATAATTCCTTCACATTTATCGAACACATACCAACGTGGAGGTTGAGTTAGGTTGACATTTCCTAGTAGTGAGTGTAGTAACAAATATTGTACATCTGTAAGTGTTAATGGAACCCTTTCACTTGACACAGTGGACAAAGAAGCATTTTGACCACTTGCCTTTAAACATAATTTTGGTAATCGCTTCTTCCGTTTTTTGATGTTTTCTCCATTTTCTGTAGACAATTCAAAATCTGTAATTAAAAATAATAATTACAGCTTCCTTACACTGTATTTATATATCTACCTTACCTCGATTATTATACACTGAATAATGAGAATTATGAAAATAGTTCTCTAATGAGGTATACCTACATTGGAATACATTCTGCATGCTCAAAATGTAACATTTTGGGCAAATGCCTAATAATAATATGCCCAGTAGTCCGACTGTTAACCAAATTTAAGTGCTAACCAGTTTAGCAATAAAATTAAGTTCTTCAAACTTCTTTTAGTTTACAAATACAACAGCATTACTGTGTACTTACGCGGTATAGATAATTCCATTTTATGATCTTTTTAGAACATTTAGGAATATAATTATCCATTAGTTAAATATTCACATAAAATATCAGTTTATTTAAAATTTCGGTCAGTGAATAGAATAGTTTTCCCTACGTGAATAGGATAGTTTTTTATTTTAACAGAAAGAAGGTACAAGTTACAGGATGTTAAGTATAAAATGATCAGCTAACTACCATTTAGATAAAAATAAATAAACTACACACCAAAACAAATTATATTAGGTATTTATATTGGTTACTTACTTTTTTGCAAATCGTTATGAGCACGTCGCTTTCTAGATTCAGTAGTAGTATTCATTTTATTTTTATTACAATAAAACTAATACACGACCCTCAAATCCCATAACTATTTGTTTGTGTCAAACTGTCAATCACAGAGTACATTTTTATACAGTGTCAATTATATTGATGCTTTGTGCTGTGCCCACAACCTCCATCAACACAAACCACAGAGCATCAATATAATTGACACAAACAAATCACAAACACAACTCAAGCAGTGTTGCCAGCTCGCTAGCTGGGTCTTGTCAAAACTTATTTGAAACGGATAAAAAAGAAACCTTTTGGTGTGAATAATAACCATAATATATACATATATATAATTGAATAGATAGATGTTGGTTGTAATAACTTACTGAAATATTAGTAATTTTGTCATTATTTCCATTTTAAGATGTGCCAGCGACTACGCTTACATATCAGGTGCCAAACTGTCAACTTTCACTAAATTATTTTAAACCAGATTTTGTGGACGATTAAGTTCAAAATCGAATGAGAAAATTGGGCAATGTGAGGTAACTTGATGCGCTGAGTTGAAGTTAAAGCGTTGTACCTATTATCTGTTTTACAAATTCTGCAAAATCCTTACGATGCGTGTAACCTAGAAGTAACCTGGAGGAGTTTAAAAAATTAAAACTTTTGACTACTTTTATCTTCTTTTTGTAATTTGTTTGTATTATTTTTTTAATAAGTATTTTGTTTTCGCCATTATAGCAAATCAAAGCAAATTATACATTTCTTAATATTCTCGGGTTGATGTTGCTCAAATCGGATACCACTTGTAATCTGTTTCTATACATTTGTTTTTTTAAGTATACAGAGTGAATTCCTCACGTGGCCACATCCGAAACTATTCAATGAGGAATAGCGAAAAATACTCTAAGGATTCTTGCGCCCAACGCCGCCACCGTTTAACGGCACGATGTCGTACCGCGGTACGGTGCCGTGTATGATGTACCGCGTCAGCACAAACTGCGCCCTCCCGACTATTAATGTTTTGATGTCGCTAAGTTCGTGTGAAAAAAAATGATGGCTGATAATTTCGATATGATTTGCTGAATTTATTAGTGGAGGCACGTCCCGTTTTCTGGAACAAGTGAATCATCCATATCACACGGCACCGTACCGCGGTACGACGTCGTGCCGTTTCACGGTGGTGATGTGTCCAGGCCCTAACCCAGAGAATAGAATACTATTAAACATGTTTGTACCCTTTTTTTAGAATAAGTATTCTACTCTTTGGTGTACCCTTTAGTGTTGTAAACACAGAGCATCATAATACTATTATAGTAGTTGTAAAGAAAGTTTATGTTGTGTCGCTATCTTTAAAAGTCCGCGTCTTGATAATTTTATTAAATCGCTATATAAAACTGTTTGATAGCTTTAACTTTTTTTGGATAACTACTGAAATCAATTTTTCCTTTAATTTTGGCAACACAATTGATAATACATAAATAAAAAATATAACCTCAATTGTTTTGTGGAAAATAGTCAAATTTTATTAATAAAAGCTGTAGTTACCGTATAAAAAAAGGAAATGTGATATTTCGAAAAAATGGTGATCATAACATGGAGGTTTCAAGGGTTGTTCCGAAGACTAAAGTAAGTGTTGAACCATCTACCAAAGTACTTAAAATATGATTAGATGGGTTATTACAATGGTATCTATGCTTTAATTTCAGAGACTATATAGTGTGGAAAATACGTCAAGGATTGCTGAGTGTGCGCTCTCTTACCTACAATGAGCATATGAGCCAAAGCTATGCAATAGATTTCTTATTGGAACCAGTGTTTTGGTTTGTTGACAACTTCGCCCAATATCTAGGAAAAGTAAGTAGTATCACTTATTACCGTACTATGTAGTTAATATGTTGGTGTTGGTTAGATATAAAGTATAACAACAATGCTCCTGCCATGTTATCTCACTATCACCCTTAGTTGACTGGCTTTGTACCTGCTTAAAGTTTAATAAATAAAAATTTGTAATGTGCTTCTCGGTATACCTTGTCCACTCCCTCTTCCAAAAGATCTTGGAAGAGTGAGTGGAAATGAAGGAAATACACTTTCCACTTTTATTAATTTAATTTGATAAAAGTAATAAATAAATTTAATTACAAACACAATCTTTCTTTATCGTGTGGTTAATTCCTTACCTGGTGTCAGAGTTTTTATGCTGCCCATGGGCCTCTGACTTGGCTTAACATGCCGTCAAGAAATATCTCTCAGGCATGCTGGTTTCCTCACGATGATAAGTATGATAACCTAAGTAAAATCTGACAAAATTTTTAATTGTCGCAATTTAAAGAGCCCTGTCTTAAATTTTATCAGGTTACTCCTTTGGAATATGTTTGTCATTGTAATAGGATTTCCAAAAACTAGTTTTCATTTGGTCAACAGACAAGTGAAGGTCATTTTTATGTGGGACCATAATAGTCACTATAGGCTATATAGTCCATAATAAAAACAATCATACTATAAAGATCTTTATTTTCTTTTTCAGGTGTTTGTCTTCTGTGTCACAGTATTAACAAGCGCTGTCGTAGCCATTGCTTACTGGGTGGGCCTGCCATACTGGTGGCAAAGATGTCCTTACACTACAGTCTTTCTAGTCATATTTGGTAACTGGCTACTTATCAACATCATATTTCATTATTACAAGGGTGTTGTGACTGAACCTGGATACCCACCACCAGTAAGTTTTAATTTCACGATCTATGCTTAACAGTACCCAGGTGTTGTGTTGGCAAATCATGCTCTAGAAACAGTCTGTCCCACTTATACAGGTATGTGTGTAATTAGCTCATCTTGATAAGACTGGTTTTGAATACCTATCAAATATCATGAAAGGCAAAGATCTACAAATGACTGGTGAAGGCAGCTTGCCATGCTTTCCGAGACTCATACTATTATTTTTTATGAAATGTATGCTTACCTATTTACAAGCCTTGAAGCTGTTACTTAGCCACAAGTACACTTCTTTTCCATACGGTGTGTGAACTCCCTTATTCTTCTTCAACTGATAACATTACGATTACTACACAATATCTTTTCACAGAGCACACTGATATCAGACGCTGCGAGTATATGCAGGAGGTGCATATCCCCACGGCCTCCACGCACTCACCACTGCTCCGTATGCGACCGCTGCATCCTGGCCATGGACCACCACTGTCCTTGGCTCAACAACTGCGTGGGCTACTACAATGCAAGGTTCTTCTTTCTCTACATGACCTACATGGTGATTGGAGTAGGCTTCATCATAATGGCTGGTATTGATATTGGATATAAAGTCATTTGGGTGAATGATACAGGTAATTATTTGCAAATTATTGAAAGTCTCCTAGCTTATTGTCATCCCTGTCCCATGTTAAACTCACACCATCTCAATACAAAATGAGTTATATTTATGACCAAGCTTAATCCTCATTTATCGACGTAAATTGGGATTAAAATTGATTTGAATGGTAACTGGACATTTTTATTTCCAGGTGGTATCATCCCGAACAACGACCCTGATCTGATTGGCCATCCGGTTAGGCTGAACCAGACCGGAGTCTTAGTGCCAGTGAAGGTGATAGTGGAGTACGACGACTCCGTCAACTTTCCTCGGGAGCACAAGCTGCCCGTGCCGCCAATCACCGAAGCTCAACGAATTTGTGCCCATCCTTATAAAAGAAAAGCCGTCATATTCATGGCGCTCACATGCGTAGCCGTTTTTATCGCACTTGGAACATTAACAATAATTCATGGCAAAAATATTGGCCGAGGAGAAACAAGCGTGGAAGCACATATTAACGAGAAACTGCGAAAAGTTTCAGGAGGCACCTATAGGAATCCATATGATTTTGGAAAAAGAAAAAATTGGCGGTTGTTCCTGGGACTGACTCAAGGCAGAACTTTCTTTAGGCATGTCTTGCTGCCTTCTGGTCATGCACCAACTGGCAACGGATTAGCTTGGCATACCGTCCGAAGCAGATTTGAAGACTGGCCTTAACTTATGGGGCATCTATGAATTGTTGATGATCTCTGCCAGACTCGTCAAATTAGTGCTGTGCTCTAGTGACTTAACAGAGGCGAGAACTCTCTGGATGTGAAATTGTAGGTATAAGGTATTAAATCCATGTTGTGAAGTTATTGTAGGCATTCACATCTTGCTGTAAGTAATCAAGCCAGTCAGTATATAGCAAGCTCTTGGGCCAAACCTTAAAACCTAGTGTTTGGTATAAATGATACAATTGTATATTGTTTTAGATTAGTTAGTACTTGTAATGTCTGTACAATACAGATAGTAGTTAAAAGTTTAGTTTTATAAGTAAGAAAGTTTGCTAAAAATAATCATTGTAATCACAAGATTTTTCTACAGAATGAAGGGCTTGTTTAGTATTTTTTTGGTATTTTCCAGTAAACTTTTCGAACTTTTTATATTATTATACCTCCAGCACAGTGCAGTCCGAATATAAATAGAATAACTGTATCCATTTAGCATGTGAGCTATGCATATTAACAGATCTTGCATAGTAACAGAGTTCAGCATTTAAGATGTTTGATATCACTGGTAATAAACTAGAGAAACATTCGCTTCGCACTCCATGTACCAATACTGTATTTTACTGAATCAAACTTAATTTATATTAGATGATAAGGTGCAATTTAGTGCAAATGTTTTTACGGTTGTCAATTTTCGTAGTAAGCAAACTTGAAACTCCAACTTATGTGCTATGCAATCGTATAATGGTAAGAGATTGAATGTTTATAATGTAAAGATAGTCTAACAATCTTCTGCAGTTTCCACTATATACTATATGCTTACATGCTACAGTTTACTCCTGTGGTTGTGGATTAGGACGAACATTGAGCCAAGCATTTTTATCATCAATGTACTTGCCTGGATAGTGTGGTTTTATACAACATTTATATTTGAAGTATGTGAGGAGGTATTATTAACTGACTTCTAAAACGGAGGACATGAAAGATGAGTCTGCTTTAGCTAGTATGAAAACCTGGCTATTAGTTTAGCCCTATGGTGGTCCTTTCTAGTATTATAATTGTGTCTTCTACCTCTTTTACAAAATACGCATATATTTTCTAACACTCATGTTGTTTTTATACATATATACGGGGTGAAAACTTACAATAGAGCAGGGGGCACCCTGTATATTGAGAAGATACCGTCAGGATGTTAATATTTTTAAACAGTTGCCTTAGAAAATCCAAAGGAGATTATATACGGCTCTGATGGCTCTTTTCTGCAGAATAAAAATACACTCGATGTCTGCAGCCTGTCCCCATAGTAAAATATCGTAAGGCATGATACTATGAAAGTAACTAAAATAGAACAGGTTCGTGGTATCTACATCAGTAAATTGACTGATTTTTCTAATAGAAAAAATGATGCTGTTGAATTGTGTGAAATCTGTAACAGTTTTTGCCTTTGGAGTTTTGATGCCATAGTTCTTAGATCGTTCACAATTTCAGCTCCTCATCCTGAGAAGTGTCTTACTTTTTTTTTAGGATTGATTACAGTAATTAAAGAAATGGTTAATATTCATTAAATAAAAATCAATAATAAGTAACACTTTAACAAATAGATACATAGTTGTAGTTAAAGTGATTGTATAACTTGACTTGGATGTAAATGTAAGGTTAGGATAACATTAAGACTGAAGTCTTGCTAGACCCAAGTATGTAAACAGATGACTTTTATTAAATAATTCTGATTGCTGGAAACAATTGGCGTTACTCGGCGTTAGCCAAAATATTTTTTATTTATTTGTAAGCGAATTTCCGATGTTAATAACTGTACATCATGAGCATAAATATACGACTATACAGAGTGATCCTTTTTCTTCTGTTTCATTTAAAGGATAATTTCATTGTATGGAAAGAAAATAATTAGGACAACAGAAGTAGGTAAAATAAAGAGGGAACAGGGCCTGCGAGGAATTTGAAATAGGTATTTGAATAAACTATTGCCGTCCTCGTAGAGTGCGATAGGGACAGCTGCAGCGCTTCCGATTATATCACAAAATTTTTGACGAGATCGATGGCACTGTTTTCGAGCAGAAAAAAGGGGAATTACGAAAGCATAGTTCCCCTTTTTCCTCCTCGATAACTGAACCGATTCAATAATTTTTGACATTCAAAATTTAAGAAAGAGTATGTCTATGTTCGTATCAATTTCCGTTATGTTTAAAACTTTTTGAATTTGCATCTAAACACGGCCGTAAAAATGGGTATTTTTTTATCATTTTTGGAGGGTAATATTTTCTCAAATTTCCAACTTTGCTATCCAAATTTTTTTCTTCCCATACTATGAAATGATCCTTAGACGAAACAGCATGATGAAAAATTAGGTCACTTTCACACATTTTTAAGTACAACTCACACTTGACCAAAAAAAAAGAATGCTAAGTGTTTTCATAAAAAAAAAGGTAAAGTTTCCTAAGACGGTTTTCCGGTATAATTTATGGATTCGGATTTTCCCCTGTTGTCCAACTTGAATCACTCTGTAAATACAAGTTCCTAGCTTTGACTATGAAATTCTCACCTATGTAAATACTGGTATTTAATTATAATTTTGTAACTACATACGTGTTACTGGCGCGATTCATATTTTCATCAACATACAACCTGACCTGCAATTTTCAAAAAACGTAAGAAAATTTTAATTTCGCGCTTCCGCCTTAAAGAAAACATTCCTAAAGACATTATTTACCTACCTTTTTCTGTACATGTACAAGATACTGTGTTATTTATTTTTAGTTTTAAACGTTTGTTTCTACAAGCTTTTATAATACCTAGTCTAATAATTTCATATTTATTTTACAATGTTGGATTTTTATATAGGTGGGTAATGTTGTAGATATTATTTATTGTTTTTATTTTATGTTCAGTGTATGCAATAGTGGTGGTAATACCCGTTATGAAACAGTGGCAAGTAGGTACTCCAGCACTCTGGCTAAAGAAAAACACCCCGTTGGGTTGTCAGTAAGAGACCACCTTAAGGCGGAGGACATCCATGAAGATTTCCACAAGTAAAAAAAGTGTAACGATGTATAGGTTTTAGAAGAAATAAAACCATGATCTCCAATCGTTTTGTTTTAATTCATCTATACAATTAAATTACGAGCTAAACAAATAACTTAACGCTACATATTGCACAGCAACTTAACATTAATAATCACTTTAAATTAAAAATAAATTATTACTTATAAATATAATCACAAATCTCAAATTATAAATACCTACGTCATACGAATATTGAAGATAACAAGGTGTACAAAGTGTATTATTTAGTACTTAGTGTACCTACTAAAATAGAAGCTTATATGGTACTTGATTTGATGTACTAGAAGATATTTCAAAAACTAGATATGAGGGAGATAGGTGTAGATCTAGGAAAAGTATGAGCTTCAGGAATAAGCGTCGATTATCGGAACTCGTGACCATGTGTTCTAATAAAGAGCTGTTACAACCATGGAAGTACCTAAGTACTTTCCTGTTATGGTGGCCTACCAGGAGTAATACCAGTGTGGGAAAGAGATGGCGCTAGTCGACCTCTATAGCTCTGACTCTTTCCTACGCTGGAATTACTCCTGCTTTAAGACGTAATAGTAACCCTTCTGTAGGTATTACCATGATTAGAAATGTTTAGTAGATTAACAACCAACGCTGCAATTCTAAACGAGAGCAACGAGAAGGGAACCTGACTGTGTGAAAACTTACAAACGCAATGAGGTGTAGTAGTATCTAAGCAGTCTACTACAACTCGGCAGGATAAAGGTTCGCGACATTCCTGTTAATTGAGAAATACGATGATAGTCAAACCTTTCTAGTTAAACTATATCTAATCTATACCTTACTAAGTTATTATAAACAGTGTTCAATCTGCTAAAATCTGCGGCCCCGCGCTGCGCTACGGAGCGCGGTGCAGTGGGAGAATCGCCTTACATATTCAGTATAACCTCACCTCACTTTGTATGAGCTTCCCATACAATGAAAGATCAGCTTAATTTGGTTTTTCATAGCCTGATTGGTCGTCGTGCGTACTGGGCAGGAGACAAGCCTGTCTGTGTGTAGGTAAGTTTTAGTTGTGTCCGTATTGCAGGTTGTCAGAACTCAGTGCGAGAGAGGTTAAGACGCTGCGCCGTTGCGGATTCACGCCGAGGTTCTCCCAGTTGATCCACGACAACCTGGCAGTCAAGTCTGCACAACAGAGTAAAAATTAGTATAACAGTAATGTACCTTTAATTAACGTTCCAGTAGGCCACACAGGCCTCTCTGTGAGAAGATGTGAAGAAGAGAGTTAAATGGATAAAATATGTGAGAATAACAACTAGGTAAATGATAAGAAATGTAACTACCGCAATGGACGGATACGTAGTAGTTTTATTTACCGCTGGTATTCCAATGAGCGCGATCGGCTTTTATCTCCCCACGTAGGCATTTCTCCACATAGGTCAGCGGGTCGTAGTCTGCTTCCAATACCTGTAAATAATGTCTAACGTTAGGTACTACCGTACTAGAGCACAGGTACAAGGTGATATTTATCAACCTCACGACAACCATGAATAATTGAAGAAAGAAGATTTCAATTTGCACGTGTTTTTTTGTGCAAATTGCAACCTTCTTATCTAAATATTTCTTCGTCATTTTAATAAATAAATGACGTCAAAGCTAACTGTTAATGAGGTACTTACAAACATTAATAATCGGATGGACCTTTGAGTAAAAGTAAGTGCTTTATGTTATCCCATTGAATTTATAAGTTTAGATTGCATGGTTTTCCTTTCATTTAATTTATCATATTTGTTAGAGAGATTAGATTCTTATGATTGACCCTATTGATTGATGCCATAAAAATACAGGGTGTTATTTTTTCGATCTTTAGCCAGTTCGTTTGATTCCCGAGTAAGGCAAACGAATTCTCGAAAATCTTCTAATGCAGATTTGTTGTTTTTAACAAATAAAGGAATGTTTCGTTTTAGTAAAATTTGCTATCTCCTGTATTTAGAGTACTGTCCCTCCAGATGAGTTTAAAAAATTCCACCCTGTATAACAGAACACCACCCTGGAAAGAGTAGTTAAGTCATTAATGATGTTACCGTGATTTAACCCTTGAATGGATTCTATGCTTGAAACCCTGTGTTACCATTAATTAAACTTGTGCTAAGTAGGTAGGTGGTGGGGCACCAGGAACCAGATAGTTTTAAGAATTGAAAGTGTAATCCGTCCCGAACGGCCTAAAGTAAGCTGTTCACAGGGGTTACCCATATCGAATGGGTTTTTGATTAACTTAAGCTTAGAAAAAACCTATCGAGAACCCGTCAGGTACCAAAAATGGTCCCTGGTATATAGTAAGGGGTACCATCAGTGTGTACCGTAGGATATCTTCTACGAGAGTTCAGTAAAGCCACTATTGGTAAGTATTTAATTGTTCAAAGTCAGATATGACCCTTCGCCTTTCTCAGACGCAAAATAGTTGTGGAACTCTTCATAGATATCTTAACTTGTACCTCTTTGATTTGGACGGCTTCGTTGCTCTAGTGGTCGCAAATTTATGCTACTGTTGAGTATGAGGACTGGGTCCGGGTCCCAGGTCGGGGAAAGTAAAATAGGTAGGTACTTATTCTCTCAGTTACACAAAATACAAATAATGATTTAGTTAAAACAATTGTCTCAAACACTGGAGGAGAGAGGTCACTATCAAGTTTCTGTTCCCCTTCGAACAAGTAGTTCCGGGGCGAGCTAACCTTTAGGTAAACTAACTTAGGACTCGTACCTCTCTCAGAAGAGCGATGTAAGCGATGGCCAACCTCAGCGTGTCGATCTTGCTGAGCCTCTTTTCGTACGGGAAGGTCGGCACGTGCACACGCAGTTCATCGAACGCCGAGTTTATACTGCTAAAATCACAACACCACACCAACATTATAGCTTGGGAGGCAACACAAAAAGAATACTACAACAAGACAAAATGATAAGAAGAACTCTTTTCTTCTGATCATTTTGTCTACATGACCATCTCTTAAATGACACGAGAAAGTGAAAATGGGCATATGAATAACAGTGTACTTCAGCGGGTAAGTAAGTCAAGCCTAAGTATAAGTACTGTATTGGTTGACCTAAGCTTAGGCCCGTATCTTTTTATTTTTAAACATTGCCCCACACTAGGAATTTCTCCTGTATCGTGAGTGCGATTACAAACATTTAAACTCACAGCTGTTTTGACATGGAAAGAAAAATTCTAGTGCGAGCAGGGTTTGAACCTGCGAACTTCCGATTCAGTACACCGGACGTCTTCACCAATTAGACCATAGCACCCTGCTCACAACTCTCGAAATTTTCGTTCCATTAATAACGTCTTACGGTGGTTTTAAACTCACATACACAAACATCCAGGCCCGGAACAACTACCTGTAGATCATACAAATATTTGTTCCGTGCGGGGATCGAACCCGCGACACGCAGCGCAGCAGCTAATCGCTTAGCCACTGCGCCAACCGTGACGTCAAATATCATAGAATGATAGTATGATATGTTACGTTATGATACATCACGTTATGATACATACGTATCATAGAATGATACCCAAAAAAGAGAGTGATATAGGTACGCTTTGACGTTTAATCTCTATTTTAAAACCTCTAGTATGTGTGAGAAAGTTTGATGAACATTTACGTAATTCCTTGAATCGAGTGTGGTCTATGATACGGGATGACTATTAAATGAGAACAGGTAGGAGGGTGCAACAAATAAGAAGGATACCCATTGGGTCCGGACCTCAGCATCCGACGGCGCTCGCGCACGTTGGCGGCTGCTCGCTGGACGCGGTACGGGGAACCTCCGCACTGGTACTCCGGCTCCGCTGATGGCTCCAGCAGGACATCTGGTTGGGAAAGTCATTCTTGTACAACATGGAAAATACGGGATAAGTCATAGAAAACCTCTCTGGCAGACGACCTAAAAAGGTGAAATTGCATTTTGATGACAGAACTTCTAGTGGGGTAGGATTCATATGCAATAAAAGTGCCATCTATCGGTTTCAAAACAATCCTATCTTTCAAGCTAGAACCAACCATACACATTCATAAAATTTTATTAAAATCGGTTGAGTGGTAATCTTACAAACATATGTAGTTCACTGTGTTCATAAGATTATGCGTGATATTTTTATTTAATAACCCACGCATCTCGGAAATTTACCAATGTGTTAACAGTAACTTACCTGCCTTATTTAACCAATTTTCAAGTAAGAAGTGGTTAAATAATATAGGTAAGGTAAGGCATTGGCAAAATTCCGGGATGCCTACGTTCGCTTATAATAATTCAGCGAGCATAGAGGCGCTATTGATGGCGATATCAACATGGAATTTTATTTAACGATAGTAGAATTTCTCAGAAATTATTGGATTTCATTATTTGGTCTGTGTGAGCACAATTTGTGGATGTGGAGGCGACCAATCATCTCTACGACCTGCTTGGTTTACTTGAGCTACCGTCCGATATGGTGCCATTACAAGGCTGATCCATATCTAATAGTTTAGTTTAGTTTAGTTTATTTATTAATAATTATCAAAAATTACAGGTCATATTTAAAAAAAAAGTAAAACACACAAATCATAATACATTAAAGAAAACAAGTCATTATACATTAAAAAGAGCATAAAACACAAATTAACATAAATTAAAAAAAAAAAAATTATACACAATAAACAGAATAATAGAACCTTACAGTATACTAATCACATAAATTTTCTTAAAACCATTCTTTTAGGTCATATAATGCCTGGTCGGTTAGCCAACCTTTCAGTTTAGTTTTAAAAACAGTGTCAGACGTCGCGCTCAAAATATTATCCGGTAGCCGGTTGTATACCGATGGACCCATAACATGAATTAACTTTCCAGACTTAGATAGGGTGTGTGGGTAGCCAGCAAATTTGTTTCTACCACGAGTACAGTAATCATGTCTATCTCCGCGTCTATTGTATTCGTCTAGATGGTGCCTAACGTCTACCGCCGCCTGTAATATCACCATAGCGGGAACAGTCAATATTTTTAGACGTTTAAAAAGTGGTCTCGCGGTGGCATCCCATTGTGAACGCGTAATAGCTCTCACGGCACGCTTCTGCATCCTGAAGGCTCGCTCCCAATCAGCAGCTCGGCCCCAGAACTCCACACCATACTGGATCACCGAGTGTACCAAGGCGAAATAACACCCTATCATCATTTTACGTGGGAGCGTTTGCGCTAGTCGTTCCAGAGCGAAGCATGCTCGTCCGAGTTTGCCGCACATTTTATCAATATGCGGCCCCCAAGTGAGAGAACTGTCCAGTTCGAAGCCGAGGAATGTGGTGACTTGTACTTGTTCGACCACATTGCTTCCTACCCGAAGTGACAGTGGTGTACACAATCGACCGGAAAGATTGACGTACATGTAATGGGTCTTGGTTGTGTTAAGGATCAAGCCATTTATTTTAAACCAGTTGTTAATTTTCCCCACCACTAAGTTAAGTCTTTCTTGTAGACTTTCCATCGACTGCGCGCACACGACGGCAGCAACATCGTCTGCGTACATAAAGACATAAGCCTCACTTATTGCTTCTGGCAGGTCATTGAGCAATAGACTGAACATGATGTTAGAGAGGGAGGAGCCTTGTGGTACACCCTTAGTAATGTTAAGAGGGTAACCTGACCTAACCTTTCCACCATCGCCCATCACTACCTTCGATCTGCCTTTCAAAAAGTCGAGTAGCAACTCTAATGCCTTTCCCTCTACCCCAAGGTGCCTCATCTTCAGTGCCAGTACGCCATGGTCCGCGACGTCGAAAGCTTTTGAGAGGTTGCAGAAGAGCAGTGCTACCTGCTGTTTTTCCTCCCGAGCTTTCATCACATGGCGGATGACCACACGGGCAAGGGCAGTTGTCGAACGCCCCTTCCTGTAGGCGTATTGTCGGTCGGTGAGGCAGTTAGTCTTCTCAAGAAACCCAAGTAATCGGTCACATAGTCCGTTTTCAAAGACCTTGGCGACTGCCGGAATGATAGACACCGGCCGATAATTGTTTACATCACTCTTTTTGCCTTTGCCCTTATACAGCGGAGACACCTTGATTTTTTTAAAAGCACTAGGATAGCATCCAGTATGCAAACACCTATTGAATAATACCGATATAACATTTGCAAGCGATGCAGCCGCTATATTCAGTAGCTCCACTGATGTATCAAATAAGTCTTTAGTTGGTTTGCGTGCGATCCGTTTAGTAATAATACGGTATACCTCAATCGGTGAGAAGGGATGTAGCCAAACACACTGACTGGCTGGGGGTCGCGCTTCCAGAAGCGTAGCCAGGGCTGTGTTCGGGTCTGCTTGAGGAGCGCCTCATGATATAGCCGCATGGATGAATTTAGCGTTGACCATATTTACCAACTCTTTTTTTGTGGGAAAAGACTTACCATCTGCTCTACCAATACTCTGACAATTTCCCTTAGGAAGAGACCTTATGGCTAAGTTTATTATTACTTAAGCATAATTATGTAAATGTATATTTAGTTTACAAAAAAATACTTTTTTTCAATAAAAGAAACATAAACTGGATGATTGGTAATGGTGTGCATTCCTTGAAATGGGTGATACTAGACTTAATTTGCAACAATTTTGACCTCGATAACTTACCCCAAGTTATCGGGGAGAAGAAAATGACTGCTTTGACTGTAACATAGGGTTGGTTAAAATACAGATACAGATAGCTTACCTAATTTGATCTACCAGGAGGTCTAGTGCATTAAATCCAATAGCTAACATGAACTAACATCACATAGTGGTAACAAGACCATCTGCAACAAGGAGACTTTCATCCAAAAAACTGTAGGTACTACCCAGTTTTATTAAAATATTAGGTACGTTGTTGTTGTTGGTTGTCCAGAACAACCGTTGTTTTCCGGTAACACACTTGCCAAAAGTGGGAACAGTGGCACCATTTTAATAGTTAATGAAACAACGAAGTTGTTCCTGTAATTTGCACGACAAACGTTATACATTTATGTATTTTGAGAAAAGTGCTTCGTAAACCAAGCGTACCAGTCCCTGTAGCATGACCACCATAGACAAGGATTTCTTTGACGGAAGAATCGACACAATGACAGATACTGCAAAGAAATCTGTCATTGTGTCGACACAATCTGTCATTTTGTCGATTCTTCCGTCTAAAAAACCCGTTTTGGTTATGCTGCGCGTGCATGACTCACATACAAAAACAGCCAGACCCGAAACAGCTACCGGTAGGTCATACAAATATTTCTTCCGTGCGGGTATCGTACTCCCGCCACGCAGCGTAGCAGCCAATCGCTCAACCACTGTGGCAACCGTGCCGTCAATATACACGGTGGCGCCGACAATACGACAATAAATTCAATTGTGTATACCTCTTCACGATCCGTACGTTTAATCACAGGGCATTATATTTGCCAGGGCTGCGGGACTGTTCGAAAGAGATACCGTGGCCCTGGAACACAAAGGGCAAAGAAGGAACATGGATGGGTTTTAGTCAGTACAAGTCTGACACTCCCTTCCGCTCCAACATTTGATGATTTCCCATCAGGAAAAAAAAAAAGAAAAAAAAAAGGGCATTATATTTTACATGTTGCCAACTCGCTACTTCGAAAACCTTTTCTTTTTCTTTTGGAAACTTAGTTACTTTGATTACCATTGTTTTATGTAAATTAGAAGCATTATTTCAGTTTTTGTAAATGTGAGCTGTACTAACCATCATGTAGACTTTTTATTATGGTTAGAAGGGCTTACCCTAATCTTTGAGGTTTTAATTGTGTTTTTTTCTTTTCTATCTCTAAATTGTACTCATATAATATAGAAGCAAGAATATGCTGCTACACAATCATAGGGGCGAACTAATTGATAACCACGTTAAAATATTGTCGAAGCTGCAGAAGATTGTAAAAATATCCTTGCATTGTATAGATTCCATCTCTTAGTATTATAATATAATTGCATAGCACATCTGTGAGTACTATGTACTGTAAAGCTACTATTTACATTTTGTTAACTTTCATTGACTTGAATGTGTCCTGGTGGCTGAGAAACTATCATGCTCATTTAGTTAGTGTGTCGGGTCATTTAGTTCCCTTCAATATGGTTGAGTTGAATGGCGTTGATCCATGCGTCATGTTCGTGAACGGGTAGTTGGGACTGGTCATCTCTCAGCTGCCACGGTTTATTTTAATTACTTTATTTTTAAATTGTTGATTTAATCATTTAATCTGGGCGCTCTTAATGTACACGTCTTTCTACAAGATTCTATAACAATATTTTGATTTAAAAGAGTATCCATAGCGTTTCTTGCCCACTCTTCTCCATAAATATCTATGTTTTGGAATGTGCAACTACAGTACTTTTACAAGTTATTATGCCTTGTTACTGTGACTGTACCTTTCCTTTTTTTTTTGTCATTCTAACGTGCCTGTAATGGTCTAAGTGAAATAAATGCTTTGAGTTTGAGTTTGTCAGACTTTTGGGACCCTGTCTACCTGTAACGTCTGTCAAATATCTACAAATGACCGCCCGTACGTTAAGCGTTTCGACTACTGCGGCTGGTAAAACACCATGCTGTCAAAAGCCAAGAACATTATCAGAGTTAAAGGACAAAATAAAAAAAAAAACAGAAAAAAAGCTCAAAATATAGAATCAGAAGCAATTGAAAAGAATAATGAAGGAGCAGATGTTTTTTTCAGCATTGTTACTCAGCCTACGTTCAGAATTAGGTCAGAAGTTGACTAGATTCGAAGTCAAAATACTCTATTACAGATCATTTCTTGGTGAAAACCAGTTCGTATATTTATAATACTAGCTGACCCGCGCAACAACGTCTGCGCCACATAAGAGAGAGAGAGAGTCAACCTTAAAATATAGACATTATCGCGGACTATTTTTTTAAATTTTTTAAGAGTAACGATTCCGTCATACGTGATTGTTGCTTAACTTAAACCGTTTCCGCAGCGAACGCAATGGAAACTCTCAAAAGGAATAAATTTTCCCTATTTTTGCAACATTTTTCATTCATGCTCCGCTCCTTTTAGTTGTAGCGTGATGTTTTATAACCTTCCTCGAGAAGTTATTTTTATATATTTATTTTGTACCCTATCACAATGTTTTCTTATTTAACCCAAAGGTTGACTGGTAGAGAATGCCTTGTGGCATTAAGTCCGCCTATGTATCACTATTGTACATGAAGTTTAAATAAATAAATAAATATTTTTTTATGCGTTCCTCGATAAATGGGCTATCCAAAACTGAAAGAATTTTTCAATTCGACCAGCAGTTCCTGAAATTAGCGCGTTCAACCAAACAAACTATTATTATAAAATTATTATTCGCTTTATAAAATTATATAGTACAGATTTAAGTAGGTAATAATTTAATTTCTCGGAAATATTTGCATAAATCGCTAAAATATTCTACTTATGTTTACAGTCATACTCCATCTAGGTCAAAATATCTCATTAAGGTGCATGAAATAAGCCGAGACACGATAAATCTGCTGTAAACTGTTGCGGACCTCTTGCAATTGCCTTCCGGATCCATCGTTAGACCTTCGACGACAGTCATACTCCAGCTAGGTCTAAAGTTCTCATCAAGGTGCATGAAATGAGCCCAAACATGATATAGATGCTGTTAACTCTTGAGGACCTCTTGCAACTGCCTTCCGTCTCCATCGTCAGACCTTCGATGACAGTCATACTCCAGCTAGGTCTATAGTTTTCAATGTTCTCATCAAGGTTCATGAAATGAGCCCAAACACGATTTTTCAATTTTAAATTGGACCAACGTTGAGATATACACTTATCACAAAAAAAAGAAGTATGCATATTTATCGTACTTCTCTGTAAAAAGTTATGCATGGTCATACATAAAGACATAATATTTAAGTCTCAAAAAAGGTGCATTAGGGCTATGTTCGGTCTAAAAGTTACCGATAGCTGCAAACCATATTTTATTAAGCATAATATTTTAAGTTTGCCTTCCTTATTTGTATATGAAGTAGCTAATTTTGTCCAAACGAATCCAAAATTATTTAAAAAAATGTCAGAAGTTACCATCCGCAGTCGTCGTGACAATCATAAGCTAGAAATAGTTAGGCCGAGCACGGCACTGATGCAAAAAAGTATTTTCTATTTGGCACCAATTATCTATAATAAATTTCCTATTAAGCAGTTACCAACTAGACTATACAAAATACAGCTTAAAAAATTTATTTTAGCGAAATGCTACTACAGCTTATCCGAATTTTTAAACGAGTAAATAACAATAGGTACATCGGCAATTAAGTTAGGTACGACATTTCTTATTTTAATATTTTTAGCCTTTTTTTAATTTTATGTCATTTATAATAATTAATATACCCTATTGTATAAGCCATTTCTCGTAAATTTAATATTTTAAGGTAAAACCTTCTATTTTTTAAATTAATTTACTACCTACTAGTTTTTTAGCCTAACATTTTTTTTTTGTACGCCGTTCCTATATGGCAAAACATGTAGAAACTTTATTTTTATTTATAAGACCTGTATAGTGCATACCATACCACTCATGTTTTACAAAATAAATATATCTTTATCTTTATCTTTACATAATACATAAAAAAATATATATACGCGTCGAATAATAATTAATACTACGCAATTTAAAAAAAATAATTTATCCAATTTTTGTTTCTACCGGCGTGGCGCGGAGAACTAATTAAATTTTAGAACACAAAAGCTGCTATTGTGACTAAACTATGATAGTTAGGTATTTTTTTGTAGGTAATAATGAGAACTTTAATCATGTAGTACATCATTTTTAAGTATCATCAATAGTTTGTTTTCTCAGCGCATGCCAAATAATGAATTTTATAGGCAAATTTTTGCTACTTCGGGTTACATTATTGCAATTTTTAGATTTATTTTTTTTTGAAAATAAATTATAGCCTATGTTACTTCCCGATAATTTTGCTTTCTATTGGTGAAAAAATGGTTCAAATCGGTCCAGTATTTTCGGAGCCTATTCGGTACAAACAAACAAACAAAAAAATCTTTCCTCTTTATAATATTAGTTTAGATGAAGTTAAACAAATACAAAACTTATTCAATTTTGTACGGACTCTGCCTGCAGTGTTGGCTAACTATCGTAGTAAACGTTTTTAATTAAGGTTCTTTAGAACTAGCGCTAATTGTTAATTTCCAGGAAATTAAATGTGCCGACAGCAATATTATGAACGAGCGTTAGACTGTCATTCATGATGTCGTGCGAAATATAATTTCCCTTTTCCATTTAGCTGTTATTTATTTATATTGTCATTTATGTACCTACACCAAAGAGAGAACATAAGGAAACAACATAGCATAACTTAGAGTACAAAGGCACAGCTTATTTCAATAGTAACGGCGAAGTGACATGCTTCTTTAACCGTAATTATTTTTTTAAAATTTAAATTGTGTTTATAAATAGAATATCTCTCCAGTTCTGGAGCCATAGCGCTAAATGGCGCGTTTCTTCCTGTCTGCTCCGACTTTCGGTATCTCGGTTCACTCGTGCAAAGCGATGGCGAAATAGATCGTAGTGTAAAGCACAGAATTAACACGGGATGGATGAAATGGCGGCAGGTCACGGGAACAATCTGCGACTCCCGCATTCCCCTTAAAGTTAAGGGGAAGATTTATAAAACAATGGTTAGACCTGCTGTCTTGTATGGATCAGAATGTTGGGCCACAAAAGGGATGAATGAAAGGCATTTGCATGTGGCGGAGATGAGAATGCTAAGGGGGATGTGTGGTGTTACGCGAATGGATAAAATAAGAAATGAGTATATAAGAGGAAGTTTGAAAGTGGCGCCGGTGACTGAAAAGTTGTGTGGTAATCGGTTGTCGTGGTATGGGCATGTGATGCGGAGGAATGAGGAAAATGTTGTGAGGAAAGTTCTGAGTATGAATGTGGATGGGTATATGAGTAGAGGAAGACCAAAGAAACGATGGATGAACTGTGTAAAGAATGATATGGCAAGAAAGGAGGTGTCTGGCGAGATGACGAGTAATAGAGAAGTAGGGAAGAAGAAGACATGCTGCGCCGACCCCAAATGAATTGGGATAAGGGCAAGAGAATGATGATGATGATGAAATAGAATATCACATCATAGATAAACATAATTATTTAAAACAAATATTTACTTTTATGAACAAATTAACATTTATTTGTGTTCTAAATTCAAAAATATTTGAATTTTCTATTTTTCATATTAAGCGCGGAAAAAAAAGCAAATTAAATCATAGTTTCCTAATAATTCCTGATAAAAATACTTTCTGTTCTGATATTTTATTTCTTCGAAAGTGTATTGAAAAACGTCAATTGATACGCGTGGGGGTTCGTTACTGCAGTTATTTAGTAAGATAAGCATTCTCCCGATGCATGTTTAGGCAAAAAACTCACGGAGACCTGATTTGGGATTCATTTGTTGATTCTATTGAATATAGAACTTTTTTTTCATTTCACAAATCCTATATTATTATAATACATCTCTGTTACAAAATTGTAAAGTAGTTAAGTAAAATAAGCGTAATGCTGAAATGTAAGAGGGCAATTAATTTAATTAACTTTAGTAGGTATAAGTACAATGCGATGCGCGATGCAATTTTATTAACTTATTAAAAATTACACGCTGACAAAGCGGAAATAATCACAAAACCTTATAACGATGAAAAATTTTTTGAATTTTGCATTACCAATAATAATTAATGTTCTAACTTATTCATACTTTTATGGATAGTTTGCGGAGTCTATTTGCCTAACGGTTGATATTTTCGGAGAAAATGAGGATGCTTACAAATATTTCCTTTTACGAGTAAGTTGAACCTTTTGCCGTTATTTATTTCCGGCAGTATCCATCTACGTATTTACTGCAGAGTCAAACAAAGCAAGGCCTTGTCAAATCATTGTAACATTTACTATCTCGACTTTAAATTCGATTAGATTTCGGTATTACGAAAACAGTGTGCTGTAAAAATCTCCTTTTTTAAGCTTTGAATTGCAACGACAAAGATATTGGGTAGGTATTAAAATGAAATTCGCGATAACTTTTTATGAATATTATTATCACGCTGACAAATGCACTGACTTCACAAGAAAAACAAAAGGAAATAATCACAAACAATGAAGAAACTTATATTTTTACAGACCATTCAAAATTTATATTCTAAGAATGCGAGAATAAGTTTGGGGAAGCTTTTGTCCAACGATAGAATATTTTTAGCTGAAATGATAACAAATATTTCATTAACTTCCTTTCAAAAATTAAGTAAAAGCAATATAGATTTGACACGAAAAAATTCTAATTATTGCTAAAAATAATTTCCGTTTTGGTTATTCACGTTTGTTTATTTATTCACGTCAGCATTATTATTTAGTAGCTGTCAGCGTTGAGGATGAGTTTTTAATGCCCTTTTATAGTTTGTTGTTAGTTTATTTAATAGTTTTTAATTAATAATGTACCTATAGTTAGTTTACTAAACTTAATAAAAATCAAATAAACAAAAAAATAAAATATTAACGATGCTGACCTGTATGTAGCTGCCTGGTGTGCTGATGCACGTAAGCTGCTAGAGGCAGCTGCAGTCGGCTCCTGGCTGCAGCATACACACATGACGGCAGTTCCGAAGTCAGCGATGCCCCTTCATCATCGGAGCCGTCGGCGTACGCAAACTTGAGGCCCGAGTAGTCCAAGCGACGGGAATCGCTAAAAACAATTGAACTGAGTAACAATTAAAGAAAAAAAACACACCGGTCGTTTGAACGTTTTAGTTTCATACAGGTTTGCCAATGTGTACGCAAACATTGCTGCCAGCTGCTGCAAGGAAAGTTTTGGTACTTCACTGTTTGTTTATTTGGTTATTTAAAGCCGGTACGTTAGTTTATGAATAACTTTTTCCGAGATGAGATGTCAACAACTAAAACTATGAAAACTATAACGATTTATTTACTAAGCGGATAGTACATTCCGTTTATGAATCCAATGAGCAAATGCCGCTTGATCTCCGCATCGGCGCATCCCTTAGTCGAAGTCGCGCACTGTCTCGAGGCTCTTGGAGGTATTATTGGTACAATTGCCCCTGTCTTAAGGTATGTATTGAATTGTGTAACGGGCATGTGTCAGCAACTCCACGCCCATAGCGCGTATTTGGCGTACGGCTGTCCTAAGGTAACAGGCATAGGTATTCAATCAATGTTGAGACAGCGTTACATTTCCTGGCTGTTCCACTAACACATACTAAAGTAAATTTATACTGTCGCTTACGGGATATCTTCCGTGAATGTTCATAATTTTGAGCTCTCGATATTTCGACGCTGTTGCAATCATTTGATTTGGTCAACACGCGATCATGGGATCGCGTGTTGACAAAATCAAACTTAGCAAAGGTAGTCCAACCGGTTAAATACAATTATGACAAAATTATTTGATTCACATGTTAAAAAATTGAAAAATAAAACTTCTAATAAATTACCTCAACGGTGGTGAGGTAGATGAGTCTGCAAGCTGGGTCCTTGTGGCTGACATTTTCACTATCGGTATCAGCGCTCCACGATAAATGCGTAGTCCGAAATTCGAATCTCGACTGAATCTGCGTGGACCGTTTATAATAATTTTATACCATAGGGGGTGGTCACGTATCCACGTTCAAAATCGTGTGAATTTGGTGACGACGGTATTTGTGCCGCATAAAAACTCACCCTAACCGTATGAAGATAACGTTTACTATGTGTTGATAAAAACGTTGGCCTACGCGAGTGTGTCCTTCATCCCCGGTTGTTGGGGTGGAGCTTTCTAAAATTAGAGGCTGGCGAGGGCGGGGCCTACATTCGAGACAAAGGTCCAACATTCCCGGTTAGACGATTAACTCAAAAGAAAGCGCTCGAATTTGCAAGAATTAATCGGCCGCGGCAAAGACAAATCAATTGTAGAAGTAAAATCCTGAGACCATCACAACTATTTATTTTTTGATTTTATAAAATAAAATTTTATTCAGGTACGGTTATGGACTCTTTTTTTATTAATATTAATAGTTTCCAACGGCGGCTTCGCACTCATTTTATTTTTTTTACGCCATGTTATATGCCTACGTTTTATTCTGGGGTATAAGCTATATTACTGTAAGTTTTCATCACAATCCGTTGCGTAGTTTTGGTGTGAAAGAGAAACGAACATCCCAAAGGACATTTTTGCAATTATTTTAATGTTTGGCGTACGTGACATGTATCAATATTTAGAAGCGTATTTTAATACATAATTTAATTATGACAATATGCTAAGAAGCTTCTTAGAGAAAATAAAGAGATATGAAAAAACAAATGGAGCGTAAATTTCAACTTTTTGGAAATTAAGCTAATGTGAGACCTAGCTAAGAATTAAATTAGAAAAAAAAACATTTCTTGGAGCTTTCAGTTGGATCTCCAAAGGCACTAAACGAAGTTAAATGAATTTCCTGAAGATCCCATAATTAGCTCTGGTGACCAAGATCTCGCCAAAGACGTGCTTCTCTCCTTAAATCAGGGTAAAATCCAAAGCAAAGTTCATCGGAAAACAGAACACGTGACCAATGAGTGTCGATCTAATACAAATGCATACGTATACTTGAAATACACGCAATTGCCTATGTTACCGGCGATCTGTATAATTCAGGTATTTTATACAATAGCTAGGCAATGTATAGAATACCTGGGGCGTCCAGGCAATGTTTGAAATAATATGAATATATCCATTACATGCTTTACCTAGGTAATGAATACAATTCCTAGGGATTATATAGAGCACCTGTTGGTCCATCGGCAATGTGTAAAATAAAAAGATTTTGGTCTATATTTATCAATGTTAACCGGCCTACCTTTAAAATGACGGGCAAATGAAACATGTTCCATTTCTTAAAATCAACTTTATTAAAATGAACAATTAGGGTGCTCCTTAATATTCTTTTACTAAAATAGCGTATAAATTACAAGCCCATCGTCTAATTATATGAACTAATTTTGATTCTTGTTTTTCTAAGAGAAAATAGACATTTGGTTTTTGCATTGTAAAAACAGAACGCTCAAATTTATTTATTAAAAATAATCTTTATAAAAAGAGAACCTAGGCATTTTTCTGTAGGAGAATTAAGAATTACTGCACTCGAAAAGATTTATTTAATTTTATGTTACTAGGTCAAGGAAGTATTAAACATTTAAGACTTGAAAACTTTTTAGTCATAATAAACTTTTATTCAATCAATTATTCTTTAAAATAATCTTCAAAAAAGAACCTTTCAAAGTAGTACCTTTCTGTTACTACAGTAAAATCAAAATAAAATGAACGTGAAACTAAAAATTCTTCTGGCTATAATAAGTAACATAATGTAATTACAAGTACAATGTGTTTACAAGTACTCAGGTACGTAATAAGTAAAAAAACTTGAGAAACAAAACAATTCTGTAAAATAATAAGTAGGTATATAACTGCCTAATCAAAATTAAGTAAGTAAAAAAAATATTTATTCTTACATGAGGAACTATTATGACATTTTGAAGTGCATAAAATCTTACTTTTAAGTCAAGAACCCTTTTTGTATCGCAGTATTTTTTGCAACTACATTTGACGAAACCGTGACCTGTCCCCGTGGATTGCAGAGTCGCATTTGTATGGAGTGTGTTTGTGATAGACAACAACATGTGCAAATAAATGGTGTTAATTCACAGAGTTTAAAAGTAAAAATGGGGGTTCGGCAAGGCTCAATATTGGGTCCTTTCCTCTTTCTAGTATATATAAATGATGTCCCCTATTTATTGAAAAACCAACCTCAAAATATGGTGTTATTCGCTGATGACACTTCCCTAATTTTTAAGATAAATAGACGGGCCCATAATCTAGATGACATGAGGTCCATAATTGGTTCACAGCAAACAATTTAGTATTAAATGAAAAAAAAAAAAACGAAATGTATAAGATTTGCTTTACCGAATGTTAAAAGTAGCGATTGTGATATAGTATTGAATAAAGAGAAACTTGAATTTGTAGATAAAACGGTTTTCCTGGGGATTACGCTTGATTCAAGGCTGCAATGGGGTGCTCATTTAAAAGTTCTCTTGCCGGGCGGCTAAGTTCAGCAGCGTATGCTATAAGAAAAATCCGTCAATATACTGATGTAGATACCGCTAGACTGGTCTATTTTAGTTACTTTCATAGTATTATTTCTTATGGCATTTTGTTATGGGGACGGGTTGCAGACATTGAGTCTATATTTATTCTGCAAAAAAGAGCCATCAGAGCCATATATAATCTTCGTAGGCACGATTCTGCATTAAATAGTATTGTTGGAGCTGCTGAAGATTGTATAACTATCTTTGCATTGTATAAATTCAATCTCTTTAGTATTATATAGCCGCATAGCCCATATTGTGTGAGTATTATGTACTAGAAAGCTGTCATTCGCTGGAAACCTGCATCTTTTCTTGACTTGAATGTGCCCTGGCGGTTAGGAGTATGTCATGCTCAGTCAAATGTCTCGCTGATGGTGGCACGTGTGTCGGATCATTTAGTTCCCTTCAAAATGGTTGAGTTGAATGGTGCTAATACATGCGTCTTGTTCGTGAACGGGTGCTGTCAGTTGTGACTGGTCATGTCTTGGTTGCCACGGCTTATTTGAATTAATTATTTTATTTTTGAATTGTTTTTACTATGAACACTTTTAACGTACACATCTTGCTACATCGTTCTCACATAATGTACCATCTCAACATGAATGATGTAACCAAGGTTTTGTTAAAGTATTCTGATTTAAAAGAGTGTCCATGGAGTTTCTTGCCCGTTCTTCTCCATAGAGATCTACGTTCGGGAATGGGCAACTACAGTACTTTCACAGTTTTTGTGCCTTGTGACTGGGACTGTAGCTATATTTTATTGTTGTCTTTGTTTCGACCATTCAAAAGTGCCTGTAACTGGCCTACTTGAAATAAATGCTTTGATTTTGATTTTGTCATTTCTAGATTACCTACATTACCTACACGTTTTCAGTATTCTATACATTGCCTAGGTATTGTATAGAATACCGGATTATACAGATTGCCGGTAACACATACATTTCCACATCGCAGAGCTATGCGTATACTGGCTGGCAGTTTGGACACTGATAACAACTTGACACTGAGACTGGAGCTTAGTTTGCTGGCGAGTTGAAATTTGCGTCTACTTGATCGCAATATTCTGCAGAAAACGATCGTATCTCTGGGCAGTGATCCTGTATGTGATGAGGTAACGTTAACCGACACCTTTTTAAGGCCTATAAAGTGTAGTGCAGTGCAGTAAATTGCTCTCGGTTGAATGGAGGGTGATCAGCCTCCAAGATACCCGCATCCCTAAGCATCCCAGCGTTAAATTACGACGTGACATCGACTTCACACAAGTTGTTTACAACAATGAAGCAAAAAAAAAAAAAACGGTAAACCCCTTATTTTTTACAGTGCAAAGTGCCCTACACCACGACTAAGCTTATGCGTTTTTTTTCAACCATTACTAAATGTAGTTTCAATGTATATTTAAAAATTTTAGTGGCCAACTGTACCTTTTGCGAATAAAAACAAGCCAACGAAAAACTATATTTTTTTTCGTTGGCGTGTTCCCTAGACTTTGTTGATTGTAGTATTAATAAAGTGTTCATAACTTAAAGTTTTGGTGCCTGCTAACCGAAGAACTTTTCATCTGAACCAGTTTTTATCAAAAATATTATATTCGTAAAATCTAATGGATTAGGCAAACAAAAAAATTAAAACTTTCCAAATCAAAGACGACTTACAGTGTGTGGTTATATATGTCCATCTTACATATTTACAATCAGCATCAAGTAGGTACCTAAGACGACAAAACATTAAAAATTATGAAAACACGCGAATCATATGTTAATTTGATCTAAATCTCTGAATTTAGACTTTAAAAATCAATTGATGATTAGCTCAAAATTAGGAGATAGGTAATATTTTAAGCTACACATTTCGTGACAACGTTTGTGCCTTCTGTTTTTGTTGTTAGACTTTCACGTGTCCCACTGCTGGGCAAAGGCCTCTACTTTCTCCTTCTAAACCTCTCTGTCTGCTGAGTTCTGGCCATGTTCGCCCGCAGACGAGTTCAGATCGTCACACCACCTTCGTCGTATATACTATACAAAAAGAAAAAGTGTCACTAACAAAGTTTTAAGGTTCTATTTATTAACACGAACTATATTTTACAATATGCTGTAATGGCAAAACTGGCCTGGAGATAAACCATGTTCTATTTCTAACTATCGTTCGTACTCGAACTTTGAAACATGCGAGCGCTTACTGAAATCTATAGCATCTACATCGTTTTCTCAAAGAAAGATGTCATAATGGTTCGGTAGGGGGTCGTGGCTCGAGTCGGATCGATGCTGTTCCTGCTCTCCCATTGGCGGCTGTACGAGTGTTCCTGACAGCTCCACAATCGTTCCACGTCTGCGGGAGACCGGGCCACCCTTGAAACAATATATACATAATATACATAGCCGAAAGGCGAAAAAAAAATAATGGAATCCTTATACATTCGTCATGTCTGTCTGTACGTCTGTATGTCACAGCCACTTTATTTTTGTATTTCAGAAGGTGTTCAGTTGATTTTGCAAGTAAGTATTGGTCATTGTTATGGCTGCTAGCACCATACAGATTGCCGACGATATACCAAACAATCCAAAGGTAGATTCATTGCTAAATACAACTCTTATCCAAATAGCCGAGACCAATTAGTATTTGGTGGTATAAATTTTAAGATGGTATGGACACCCTTGAGTTTAGAACATTTATTGATAGAAGCCAAAGGCGTGCACATTTTGTACGTTTAAAGACATAACTATAGGGAACTATAGGGAAAGATCATAGGAGATGATAACTTAAAACTTGCTCATTTATAAGTCATAATAATATATTTGACAAGTTGCGTCAACCTACCTCTCTAAAAATTATTTGCAGAGCGTGAGAATGACTCCTGTTTATGATGCTACCAAACACTCGCAACAAACTGCTGCAATTTGTCATGACTATAAATTTGCGAGTCACCCTTTCATAAACAAGAAATATCCACAACTACTATAATTTGCTGCTAATTTAGCTCGGAAGTTAGGCCCTCGTCGACCCTGTAATTGATTTGTCGCGGAGTCGCGCGACCCCGCGACCTGCGGATGTCGCACGCGCGACTGCCACGTGTCGCGACCACGCCCCGAAGGACCATGTTTGATAGTCTTTCGCGTGAGATCTCATGTCGGCTTTAGTTTGCGTTGTGTGCAGCGATCTGGTTAAGTTAAATAAATTGTGGTTTTGTAAATTAAATCTTATCAATATACTAATGCGGAGACAAGACCATGATCAATGTATAATTTCTTCTGGTGATAGCCATGTTTGTTGCACCGTAAGAAGAAGCGATGCTCAGAACATTAATAAGGCCGGTGAAAATATATTTTAGATATTTCCGTGCTGTAACTTTCTTCTTGGTTAAAGTCCGCTTGATCTAACAGATGACAGGGTTGCCTCATAAGAATCTGTATCTATTGAAGGAACTATAATGCGCGTAAAGTTTTGTTATCGTGGGTAAGTTCAAATTATTTTTTCCGTTTCTACTTTCGAGTTTATTGACAGTGAAATTAACACGACTCATCGATCATTCATGGAAAGACATTAACTAGCCATTTGGGTGTATTAATATTGCACCATAAACCACTGCATGCAGCATTTGCAAATTGAATTGTTAACATTTTTTCGCAGGAGTCTTAATAAATTAATTTAATCCAAAACCGAGCTTTTAAAAACTGCCAACCACCAGCTTGAGTTAATTTATTTATTTGTCTGCATATGTTGGGTGGGGATTATCCAGTGGGTCCACAAGAGTATAAGGAGCACGTGGTCCTGAGATCTGTGTGGAGAACGCGCGACGCGTGTCGAGCGGCGGGCGGTGCGCGGCCGACACGCGCCGCTCAAAGTGCCCGGAACCGTGTACCGACGCCTTTACCAAAACTGTTTTTCTGACGGCACTTAATTAATCCGTGTCGCCAACTACTTTTGATCACTGTTATCAACTGTACTGAATGAACCGTTTGAACACAACGCCAATAACTTTTCGAATCAATATTCGAAAAGTTATTGGAGGTAACATAAAACAATTTGTGTTTAACTCAATAGTTAAACTCAAATTGTTTTATGTTACCTACCACACACACAGCCCGTCCCAGTAACTAACATTTTGGTATACTTATCCACCTAAGTAAGTACTAGTTTTGTAAGTATGTCTTTTTTAACACTCTTCGGTGGGTCATTTAGTTAATTTTAACTGACAAAAAGATTAATAAATAAAATAACCCTCATTTTAATTTTAATAAAGGAAGCTAACTATAATGGAACCTAATCTGTGAAATTTTAGATCTCTATAAGATAAATGTATAGGTCTACAGTTTTCAATTGCCTGGAAACTAGATCGCTTCCCTTTGTGGGGAGACCCCAGCCCGTATTTGTCTGTATGTTTGTTTATTTAAGCATTTATTAAATGCAGTCATTAACAAGTCGGGAACAGATTCGAACATGTCAACGGGACAATGTGGCTCTCAAAGTTTTTGATTTCGATTTGTGCTCGTTCTTCAATATTTACCATACCAACTTAAATGATATCATTCCTTCCTAAAAAATAATGTATTGCGAGCAAGAATAAAAAAAAAAATGGGAAGCTTTTTTTTTAAATCCTTTGAAAAAAATTATATTTGTGTAACATAATTATACATGTAAGGTAGACTGGTAGAAAATGCCCAAGGCTTTAAGTCCGCATTTGTACAGAGTTACTTCTGCATTAAGTTTTAATAAATAAATAATATGTAAGTTTTTTTAAACCATTTTATAACTGTGGTAAAATATTATTATTAACTTGTTTTTAAATATCTGTTGTTGCACGCCACTCAGCAAATATGACCAATACATGCCTATAAATTTTAAAACTCAACTACGTTTATTTCACAAAAACTTAAGTGTTGATATAAATGGGGTTGTTTTAATAGATAGTTTGAGCATCGGCCCATTTGCACCCCATTTAGCAACTGCAGCGGAGCAAGAGGGGTCGACCGAGTGCACGCGACCGGCCACCCATCCCCAACCAAGTACGCACTGTACAAGGACCGCAGTCCTATGGGAACAACACACAAATTACCCAAAACTAATTGTTTAATATGTTAACGCCATTTAACTGAACAGATTGAACATTTCGAGTGGTTTTTGTGGTCGTTTAGTGTTTTTAGCGGGCGAATATTTGAGCTAACTATTTGTAAATAGGTCGAAAATTTTTTGTCTTTTGGCGGTATTAATGCGGTACTAAATATTTAAACTAAATATTCAATCAATCAATCAAATCATTTTTTTGCAATGAATGTAGGTTA
The DNA here is from genome assembly GCA_910589295.1 of Noctua janthe. NCBI lineage: Eukaryota > Metazoa > Arthropoda > Insecta > Lepidoptera > Noctuidae > Noctua > Noctua janthe. The sequence goes on from OU342552.1 coordinate 15,997,666, forward strand.
AATTAAAATACAGGTGGAGTAGAATTGTGTGAGCCATGTACATTCTGCCGGGAAATAGGCACGCAAAATTTAAAATAACAATATTAAAAAATTGTCAAGAGCTTCAAAAACAGAAATTACACAAAATATGTCTCTGTTATATTTAATTACATCTCACAATTTATTGTATATAGTAGGACCCATACAAATAACACTTTTCCTCAATAATGCTGTGTTACAGGACTCAATGTGTAATAAATTTTTGTACTGATTCCAGATAGGACGTTTTCTAGTTTCTGTCATCGTGGGAAATAGGTTTTTATTGGTCTTTACAAACATGGCCATTTCCAGGATATACAATGACGGAAATGTAAGCACTTTTAGGGAATATTATAAAACTAATTCTGAAAATTACAAAAAATGTCACAATAAGAAGGTTTTGTATGAAAGAATTTTTTTTGCTAAGCGCACTATTTTTTTCTTCTATAGGAGGATAGTGCGCGTGCACACCCGGGTCGCTAGTTATTTTTACTATTAGTATGTAAGTAGCTTTTATTTCCGTTTCTAATACATAAACTGTCAAATATGAAGACAAAGAAGCTATTAAAAGAAAACTATTGTCTTCGAGACCGTCTTGCTTTAAACACTAACAAAAGGCCTTTCACCGACAATGGCGCTCAGTAAGTGGCCGGTGCAGTGATAAATGGATAATTACGTGCAGACAAGAGCAGGCTACGTTGTATATAATTACTTGTTACGGATATAGAGACATGTTGTCCGTGAGGGATGCAATTATCTATATTTCGATTGGCATTTTTGATAAATAAAAGTTGGTTACCATTGGAAAACCAGGGCAACTGGTAAAAGATAGATTGAAAAATGAAACCTAGACGAGATCAGTCTATCCGTAACTACAAGTACTGCGCACGAAATGATAATAAATTATTGATAATAAGTGTTTCTGTAAATTGGTTTAGTAAACACATTTACATGTAACAATAAATTATGTTTTAAAACTAGTCAAAAGACAAAAGCATTTATTTCAATTAGACCATCACAGGCACTTTTGAATGTCAAAAAAACAAAAAGAAACGAAGCTACAGTCACAAGAAATAATAACTTGAGAAAGTACTGTAGTTGCACATTCCAAAGCGTAGATCTCTATGGAGAAAAATGGGCAAGAAACTCCATGGACACTCTTTTAAATCAAAATATTTTTACAAAATCTAGAGTTTGTGTTTTCTATTCCACTACTCTAAAGCGCAACACAAACACGGAGCGGGCCTGTGCAGCGCGGGAGCCGCGCCCGTCGCGGCGTCGCGTCATGGTAAAAGGCTAGGCAGATGATGAAGTAGATTGCTACTTCGTATTGTTTGGTTAGACCGCCATTTAAATTCGACGTTTGAAATGTAAACATCATTCTTTCAAAAGGCCTCATAAATATGCTAATAATAGACTGAAAGGGTTTTTAGATCAATTCAGTCTTTAAAAAGGTACAAACTCTAGTTTTATACTAGAAAATAAAACATGGCTGGAAAATAAAGGCGACTTTTTCAAGTCTACAATTATCTTCGTGGACGGACAACAAACCTATGAATAATGAATAGTCCAGAAGGCAATTTTGTATCGATCGCTTTAGCTGCTAAGGGGCCTACCTTTAATCACGTGAAGTTTTCAAGGCCACTTTTATACCAGTCCCTCCCCCTTGATGATAAACGTTAAGAGGTGGATGTCCACCCTCCCACCCTTATAGCATCACATGCACACATTTTTATTATTGAAAAGATCAGGGTTTTCCCAGAGACTTCTGAGACTTGTCAGAGACTCCCGCATTCCCCTTAAAAATAAGGGGAAGATTTATAAAACCATGGTTGGAACAGCTGTCTTGTCATGGATCAGAATGTTGGGCCATAAAAGACATTTGCATGTGGCTGTGATGAGAATGCTAAGGAGATGTGTCTAATATGCGAATGGATAAAATAAGAAATCAGTACATAAGAGGACGTCTGTAAGTGGCACCCGTGACTGAAAAGTTGTGTGGTAATCGGTTGTCGTGATATCGGCATGCGATGCGGAGAAATGAGGAAATTGCCTTGAGGAATGTTTTGAGTATGTATGTGGATGGGTATAAGAGTAGAGGAAGACTAAAGAAACGATAGGTGAACTGTGTAAATAATGATATGGCAAGAAAGGAGGTGTCTGATGAGATGACGTGAAATAGAGAATTATGATAGAAGAAGACATGCTGCGCCGACCCCAAATTAATTGGGATAAGCGCAAGAGAATGATGACATGGTCACACAATTAAATTAAAAAAAAAAATATACGTCGTAAAAATCTATGTATGTTTCTTGCCTTCACAGAATAAGTAAGAATATAATAAATAGCGTACATTTTTTTTTTTTTAAATCAAGGTGCGCAGTCCGTAAGTCGGAAGGCGCCTTGTGGAAAAAAGCTATCACTGAGTTGGTTGGTGGTGGTTGGCACCCCTATTGGATATTCGCAGGATCGATCATAAAAATTATTCAGGAGCCCCTGGCCACTAGGCAAAAAAAATAAAAAATTACCAAATTAAAAAAAACGAGCATGTATATTAAATGTTTTCATCGGTTTAATTATATACTTCTTCTTCTAGAAGATGGGGCTCCCTTAATTTCAGAAGCATTCTTCAATGAAAGTATGTACAGTCGCCAGTACATCAATCTGTCAAATTTTTTCAATAAATTTTCAACTTTATCCCTAAAGCATTAGGTTTAAGATTGATTGGGAAAATTTGACAGTTTCGGGTAGCTTGATGTGCTGGCGTCTGTACATTATATGAAGCAATTAAGGGGTTTTTCTTTCCATGTCATATTTTTTATTATTAAACTGCACAAAGTAAAAAAAGAAGAAACAAATATTTTACTAAATCTGTACATCTAAACGCAATCATTTGCAATATCGAAACGTAGAAACAGTGACGGAAGCAATGGTGTTACCATATTCAATAGAATATGGAATTTCTATTTCTAAAATGAGTATCATGACACGTTTGCTGTATTGCAACTATTACAAGACAAGCCGTTTATCGAAGAAGATATAATTGTCAATCGTCACTTCTCTGTCTAGATCGATAAAAATCTTGATATGGGGTTTTTTGTGAATAGTTGTGCATTTTTTTTTTGTGGTGAAGTATACAACACGCAAAATGTGCAGTCAAGGTGTGCAGAACATGTGTGAGGAGGTGAATATGGTAATGCCGATGGTTTAACTTCGTAATTAATGTTTCATTTTTGCTTAGTTCATGGCGCAATTATTACACTTGGTCGTTCTCCCGAATTCGATTGCCTATGAAATTTGTCAAACGACCAAGTGTAAATAAACGCGGCTGAGTACGTTGAGCCCGTCTTCAAACTCATCTAGCTTCATTATTTGTTTTTTCTGAATTGTAAGCTTGTATATTCGATTGTGATGGCTAGTGTAATTGCGCCATAGTGTAATTTGTGTGACTTACATCGGCAATTTGTGTTTTGGAACGCAGTATCGAGTTCCTTATACGATCAGTAAGTTTAACTCCAAGGACACTACGTTCCATTGCTCGCTGACAGACCCCGAGTGCGGACTTCTGACGCTTGTTTAGTGACCATGTCTGCGCTCCATAGGTGAGGGTAGGAAGAATGCACATGTCCATGAGTTTTCTCTTTAGTGAGAGAGGGAGAGGTCCCTTCATACTTGTAATAAAATATAAGGTTTATTGGATTGTATAATAATGAAAATATTTTTGAATGACTTTACGGCTTAGTTCTGCGTAGTTATCTATCCTATTAAACTGTCTTATATGAGTCTTTGAAAAGTATTGAAAAAAAAAGATGGCGGCGTTAGTTCTGATTTTACCCGCGCGACAAGTGTGGTTATGAATTGAATTACGTTGTTCTAGCCAAATCCAATATTATAAAAATACGCTTTTTTTTTAATTTTTGCCCCTCACTAGTAATTTCTCCTGTATCAGGGGTGCGTTTACTAACATTTAAACTCACATACACAAACAGCCAGACCCGCAACAACTATCTGTAGATTACCTTTTATCTTAATTTGACCGAGACCTATCTTTTGAGAGTATTTTTACGAATGTACGCGGGCTCTAAGTGTTGTCCCCAGATTGCGTGGTAAGCTGCCTTTGTTTTTTGGCGACGAGATTGGCACTACTACACTACAGGCCGATTTTTCAATCATTAGATAACTTTTACCTGGAGAGTAAAATTAAATGTGACGTTTTGACAGAGTGTCCATACCAAAACTGTCAAAATGACAAAGTTATTCATCGGATAAAAGTTAATTGGTGATTGAAGAACCGGCCCTAAGTCGACAAAAGAGTAACTTCTACTTCTTTATGAACAATGTAAAGATAATCTAAACAATACGAGCCGCTGCCTTTTTTGAGATCTAGCATTTTAAATCCTTTGAAGAACATCCGCAAATCAGTAAACGAAAACCTTACAAATCTGTTTTTTTTTTTCCTAACTTGCCCCCCACCTCCCCTGCTCAAAGCTGACGACGCCCTTGAATACTACTACTATACATGTATGTTTTTATAAAAGGAATAAATAAAATAACATAAAAAACCTTGGAAACTTTCCCTACGTGACACTAATACGTACAAAACACAACATTATCTTGTTGAAAGAAAAGCGATAGCTTAAGTTAGCAAGATGCATTAGGAATTTATGTAAAAGTACAAAATGGCGAAAATAATTCAAAAAAAATTGCTTACATATTTTCTTCTATCGCCTCTTCTCTCACTGGTTTCATATCAGGCGGCGCATCTTCTGGGAGACCCATTCTTGAAAACTTTTGATAAAAAACCTTGACACGACTAGTCGACTACACAACGTCTTGCAAGATTGTACGTGATTACTGAACTGTTTTAGTTTCCTTCGCGTATTGATTGAATGTCACTGCATGTAAAACCTATGCTATCGCTTGCTCTTTCTTGCTTGGTCAGCAGAATTATAAGTTTTGCCGGTATTAGGTAAATTGCAGTAACAGTTCTACATATTTGTGTGTAAGAGCCAAACCAATTATCTTTCAATTTTGCATTGTAGTTGCATTTGAATATTTCCGTGGATAGTCTGTCTTATATTTTAGTGCGTGAACCGATTAGTTTCAGACAAATACACTTAGGTTCTCTAACACAAGTCCTATTTCTATTTCTGCTGTGAAACAAATTGACGTTGGTAGATTTTATTTCGCAATTCTGCTTTACTTTTCTAACCTTTGTCAAAAAAATAATATTTTGAATTGAAGCAGGCGTTTTGTGATAACCAAACGCATTAAACATTAAATACACATTAGAACACTATACTCTCTCTTAGTAAATTAATTTTAATGATTGAATTTATGAAGTTTATTTTTTAGTTTTCTACCACTAATTTCTCTGGCCCTCTTAAGGCCCATTTTCGCTACAGTTAATTGTAACACAGTAAAACAACGTTTTAGTGAATAATAAAAAGTTTAATGAATATTTTAACAGTTAGTTCTTCTCGTGTTTATCTATAGTGGTTGTCTTCTCCGGCATTTTGATCTCTTCGATGGCCAGATTCTCCTCGCTAGACCTCAGTTCATGGTACTTGTACCTGAAGGCCATCGTCGTGAAGATCAGCATGTCTATCAACATCAGACCCGCGAACAAGAAGAACTCTTTCCACTGTGAACATAAATAGTTTATTAAAAAAAAATATTGAGATCGAAGGCAAAGCTTAAACATTTAGCGAATATTTCTCGAATACCTTTGTTTTCGAGGAAAGAACACACTGAAGAAGAAAACAACAGTGTTAAAACTAGTAGATACATATTACTCAGCGTGTGATATTCTCCAGTTAGGTTTTTCATTTCATAAATAATATACCAAACTAACCAAACCGAGGACGGTATATAGGTAGTAATAAGACAAAAGAGAAACGTAATAAAATTGTGTGACTAATGACTAATGTAGGTATGTATAATAGTTTATAAGCAGAGATATAATTATGTAATCTAAATGTTATCTTCAGTTAATATACCATAATTAACTGGAATGTAATAGCCGTGCAATTGCCGCTAACTAATGACACTGTGAATGGGAATAGTTTCCCATTCACATTGACTGATTGGCCATTTTTGAGTTAAGTGTGAATGAAAAGTTTAACGGTCGATTTGTGCCTTCTCGGCACAATGCTCTAATAAATAAGAATAAACTTGTAACGGAAGCTGTTGAAATCATGCAGAGGAATGAACCAGCAATAATAATGCTCAAAACGTGACGTGCTCCAAGTTTCTCGACCACGCCCGCCATATTATTACCTTAAGTATTTTCTGACTAGCTACACGAAAAACGGTGCTGTATTTTATTGGAGAATTTTTTTAGGCATTCCTTGTAAATATTTTCAATTCAGAGATCAAAACAAGAAAAGCGAAAGTTTATTTATTTATTTAACACTTTAATTACAGAAGTACAGAGGCGGACTTAATGCCATAGGCATTTTCTACCAGTCAACCTTTGGGTGATGCAAAGACAAGCAGTGGTAGGTAGGTAAATCTTAAAATAATTTTAAATAATAATAATAAGATTAACTACAAGGATATATAAAATACTATAAATATAATCAAATACTATAAATATATATCAAAATTTAAATTAATGTATATTATGTATATGTAATAAACATTTCCACGAATATACCAAAAAAATAAAAACACAAACCATGGGGAAAACATTACCGTTGTGACGAAACTGCCAGCTAAAAGTTAATGTCCGATTTAACGTGTTTGCGTCTGTATTTGCTTGGGAAATAATACAGCTTCAGAATAAAAAAAAACCTTCCGACGATCTGTGGTTGACTGTTATACTAACTAAGCGGGAGGTAAATTAAATTACCGAATAAATTTAATATTAAAAAAAAAAACCCCATCGCAACAAAGAAAAGCGAACAAACATTTGAAAATTGAATAAAATGGCTGTACCGGTTTTGATAATACATGTCTAATTGTAATATAAATATCATGCCCTTTCATTTGATACCCCACTTGGGTATATTTGAAAATATTTGATTTTTCATCCCCCAAATCTAGTAAATGGCTACACCGATGTTGATAAAACATTTTTAATTGTAATATACACATCATGTACTTTCATTTGGTACCCCACTTGGGTATATTTGAATATTTTTCATACCCACTTTCATCCCCCATAACTAGTAAATGGCTGCACCGATTTTGATGAAACGTATCAAAAAACTATCGGCTAGAAACTAGCTTTCAAATAAAACAAAACTGCATCCGAATCGGTTCACTCGTTTAAGAGCTACGGTGCCAGAGACAGACACACACACACACACACACACACATTGCGGTCAAACTTATAACACCCCTCTTTTTGTGTCGGGAGTTAAAAATGAAAATTAACCGACAAAAAATGTTGTTTTTAACAAACAAAAATGAGCTTATTCAAATTACAATTCTACGAAAAATTATCTAAATTATTATTATTGACGATGGCAAGAGACCAGACGGCATGACGTTGGTGCCTTGGAAGGTGGGTAGGCCTGAGGTGTGGGACGCAACCTGTGTCCACACCCTTGCGCCATCTCACCTTGCAAGCACGGCGGGCTGTGCAGCTGCTGCTGCTGCGGCTACTGAGATCCTCAAGCGGCGCAAATACTGTAACCTTATCGGTAACTACAGTTTGGAGCCGTTAGGGGTCGAAACGCTCGGTTCATGGGACCCGAGTGCGCGTCTCCTTTTTAAGGAAATCTCTCGTCGACGGCTCGACACTTCGCGTGACCAGAGGGCAGGCTCTTTCTTTGGCCAAAGAATTAGCATTGCCGTTCAGCAATGCTGCCAGTCTTCTGGGCACGTTTCCAGATGACAGCGATGCGGAGGAATACCTTGACGCCTAAGTCGTCGTTGTTTAGATGTTTATATTTTCTTACTTTAGTCTTATTTTTATCATTACTTTAGTTATATTTGTAGTCTGTATATATAATATAATGTACATAATATTATAACATTTGAATAAAAATATGAAAAAATTTCTAAATTACCAAGCTTCCGAAAAAATACTGTTTCCGAAAACATATTGTGTTCTGCTAAATAACTTAGATGCAGCAGCGAGCGAAGCGAGCTCGGGACTTGGGGCACTCCGACTCCGGACAGGTTAGGTTTGTGTTAGGTGACTTTAAACCCTGCAGACAGAAATAGGAGCCCCGCGTAGCGGGGCTGCTTCGACTACACCTTGTTACAACGTTTTGATATTTATCTTGACGTTGATATCATTCCTGTTTAATTTATTTTATAAATTAATTCTTAATTTATAATAGGTGAGTTACGATGAAAATGACTAACTATAGTTTTCGGTAAAATGCGATTTAAGCTGGTGGAAAAAGATAACGTCAGCAAATGCAGTATTGATATTTTTGAATTTTCAGTATTTTATTCGGTCGTTTTTTTATTTGTATTCGCATATGTCGGAAAATTAGTATATATTGCAGTAAATTTCATAGTATGATTATATTTTATTCTTTTTTCGGAACTTTGGATGCTGCGATCATCGCTTTTAATATTATATTGTTCGTAAAATGTGTTAATAATGTTTTCGCAGGCACTTGTTGTTCTCCATAAAATAAACGCCCAATTTTATATGTTGGGGTAATCAACGGAACGCGTGTTAAGACAATGCATGGTTAGCAATGTATGGCTACGAGGCTCCAATCACTAGTTGTTATGGGTTAGTAATAAACATTTTTTAAAAAAAAAATTTCTTAACTTATAAGAAAAAAAAGTACTTATTAAAAAAAATATTGTATTGCTGTTTTGTTGTGCCATTGAGGTGCAGTTCACGCCGATGCTAAAGATTTAATGTATAGTGCAAATCTTACCTGCGCATCCAAGAAGTTCCCTTCAACAATGAGTACGACGATTAAGTTCCCGAAGGCGACGGTGAGCAGCCAAACGGATTGTAATACTGACTTCATGCTGGCCGGAGCCTGGGTGAACGAGAACTCCAGTCCAGTCACGGAGAACATGACCTCTCCCATGGTCATCACCACGTATTGGGGAATCAGCCATAGAATGTGGATGCTGTTCGGTGGCGTTATTATTACTTCGTTTGCGTGCTGAAATATGGGATTATTTTATATATTAATGCTATATTTTCGGGACACAATCGTTAGGAAAGTTTTGAATGTGGATGAGGTATAAGAGTAGGGGAAACCCAAAGAAATGATAGATGGATATGTGAATGATGATATAGCTAGAAAGGAGGTGACTGCTCAGATGACGAGTAATAGAGAAGTATGGAAGAAAGAGAAATGCTGCGCTGACCACAAATAAATTGGGATGATGGCAGTAGAATGATGGTGTTGCATTTTTTGTGTTGAATTTTATTCCCGTCAATTTGATATTGAGTTCGAAACAATTGATATTTTATTGTATCCATTATTCAGCTCATGTTTTTGAAATAGTCGAATTCAGTTTGAAGACCTAGTTTCTAAAAATAGATTGTTTAGTCATCCTATTAGTTGATAAATATACCGCAGCGGGATGGCCGTTGCATAAGATGGTATAAGTATAGGTACTTATACTATCTACAACTACAGCTCACGAATAGTAGGTTATTCGTGAGCTATGTCCAGCTGTAGGTAGGTACAGCTGAAAACTTAGACCTTAAGGCTGATAACGATGAGATTGTCGCATACCGTCCATAGTTATTCTGCTCAAAAACTTGTATCGAAAGTAAAAATAAACTATAAGATAGTACTTACGTATACCCCAGATGCGTCCTCATAGACGTTTATGGTATAGACAGCCCCAGATTTAAGGTCAATTTCTCGTATCACGACGTTTCCTTCGATGACCACGTTGCTCACTCCTTTAGCAATCGGCCTCTGTGCTGTGTCATTACTTTGTATATTTAACAACGTTCTATTCATCTTCAGATTGTCTACACTTATCTCTACCTGGCTCTTTAGGTTCGTTAAAAACCTAAAAAAGGTAACATAAAATTAATTAATATTATTGAAGGATTAAAAAGTTATTAAGTTGGTACACACCAACTTGATAACGTTAGAAATATTTCGTCTTTGCTGTAAGGAAACTATTGTAAAGGCAACTCTGAGCAATGAAAAGACATCGCTAGCCAACGAAGGTAATATTTAGAATATACTAAGATCAGCAGTACATCATATGCTAGGCTTTTAGTCTAATCATTGCACCGATTGCACCTGAATACTTGTCTATCTGACTTTCACAACCCAGTTAATGGGTAAGACGATTAGATAGGTCAGACCTCAAGAGCAATAATAAAGATTAAGAAACAAAGAAATCCGTTGTGTCCAAAGTAGTTACAAGCTACATATTAAATTTCTGTTAACGTAAACATTTGCCAGTCGAGTGAAATTAATTAGCAACTCGATAACCAACTCCACTACAGAAAAAAACTACAATTCGAATTATAAAATGAATGATGTATCGGGAAATATACGTGTTCTTCGTGTTATTTTCGGCAATTAAATCAAGTAATATCGAAGTGAAGGTCAAACAAGGGAAGCTAATTGGTCATAGAGAATCCACTGTGTTTAATAAAAGACTCTATTTTATATTTTATAGAGTGCCCTACGCGAAACCTCCAATCGGCAAACTAAGATTTAAGGACCCCCGGCCTGTGCCAAAATGGACAAAAGTGTACGATGCAAGGAAAGAGTTCCACGGCGCGTGTGCACAAGCTCACATCGTTCACAAGCACGGCCTGTTCGGAAATGAAAACTGTTTGTATCTCAACATTTACACGCCTGACATTCCCAAAAGTGCAACTAAACTGAAACCTGTCATCGTTTGGCTTCATGGATACGCTTTCACTTCGTCTTTCAGTCATATACACGGAGCAGATTTCTTGATCGACAATGACGTTGTCTTAGTGACTGTTACGCATCGAATTGGAGTATTCGGATTTCTTAAACTGAATGATGATGACTCTAATGCAAACATGGGACTGAAAGACATAGTCATGGCTTTGAAATGGATTAGAACGAATATTAAACAGTTTGGTGGTGATAGAGAGAACATTACTCTGATGGGCAGTAATTCCGCTGCAACGTTCATATCACTGCTTTTGATAACAGAAGCAAGCAAGCTATTTTCCAAAATAATTTTACAGAGTGGTGCGATTTACTCTCCTTCTATATTGCAAGGTGGCCATAAATTAGAGAGAGACAGACTAAATCAAAATCTTAGTATAAAACACTTAAAAATAAGTAAAGCAGGAACCAAAGACATAATTGATGCTTCGCAGAGTATCTACACTCGTTCAGAAATGCAAAACTATCAGCGACCTTTAGTACCGTTCACACCAATTCTTGAGAAGAAATCTAGAACTGCTCTACTGACACGGACTCCAAAAGATTTTTATGGTATTGTGCAAAGTACAAAACGGAAACCTTTACTAATAGGTTTTAATACCCAAGAAAGCATATCCGAAGTCATACCGTTTATACAAAATCCGTATTTCTTGAGACTATTTAGAAAGTTTTTTAAGTTCTTGGTGCCTTTTTCTGACGGGTGCAGTTACAACAGTACATCGCAAGTTTACAAACGTGTCGCTGAACAAATAAAAGCCAGATATTTTAGAGGTGGTATTACCGAAAAATCGCTTGATAGCTTCATAAGATACACATCAGATCTTATTAAGTTTCCAATAATAAAGTTCATTAAAACATATTTGCAACTAAGTAATGGCGACCCCAATATGTTTATGTACAAATTCGATTATAGGGGATCTCTTAGCGCAGTTAAAGCAACTTCACTTGCCGATTCACAAACAAAAGTAAAAGGCGTGGCAACTGGCGATGAAATTTGTTACGTTCTTAAGTGTGAGCCACTCTGGGAAACCTATGTGAAACTTAATCGTGAAGAGAAAAACAGTGACAAAACATTCATTACAGAAATGTCAGAATTATGGGCCAACTTTGCTAAATATGGCGATCCTACCCCTTCAAGTTATGTCGGCAACATAACATGGCCGCCGATGAGCTTAGAAGGCAATAATGTGCTACTAATACGAAAATCATTTACAGTGATCGATTTCAAACCAGAACTTACATTATATGAATTTTGGAATGCTATTTATGAACGATATTATGAAGAACGGCATTGTAAACAGAAGCATGACGAGCTATAGTATTCTATAGCTATATATCACTTAATTAAAATAAAGCTTACCTAACACTAACACCGTCGATTGCTTTTTCGTTATTATCTGTGAAATTGTAAAGTCCTTCTTTATTGATAAAAAAAGAGTTTGCAGTTTTCTCTTTCAGATGGAAGTATCCGCTGAATGATATATCAACGCATTCCGTGCCAGGTTCTCCTTTTAGATAATAGGGTAGATCTACAAATTCGTCAGCTAGGATGTTAAGGCTCTCGTACGCCGAGAGGGGGCCGATTTCAAAGTTGCGGGTTGTGTTCACCTCCTGTGTGTTAAGGTTCGCAGTGTTGAGCGTGAAATTGCAATTGTATCCGTTGTACACCCTTAATTGAGCGAACCCTTCCGTTACTGGTGTCCCGTACGTCGGCTGCAACAAAAAATATATACAGTAAGAAATGATTTGGTAATAAATGATTTGGAAATATGTATTAACTGATCCACGACGCTTGGCTCTGGAGATCTTAAGAATAAATGTTACTACAATTATAAATGCGAAAGTTTGTAAGTATGTTGTTACTCTTTCACACAAAAACTACTGAACGGATTTGGATGAAATTGTACATGGTACACAGTTACGTTATACTAGTAAGTAACCTGGATTAACACATAAAATACTTTTTGTCCCGGTTGTACGATCGCGTGGGAAAATTATCGAACTACACGTGGGCGAAGCCGCGGGTACCAGCTTGTGATACGTAATTTTTCTCGAACACAGTCGTGAAAGTTTTGTCGCGCAATTAGTCAATGTAGTTAAGTATCTAAATTTTTTTTATCCATAATAGCAATTGCTATTAGATTTCGGAGAAAGAATCCTAGTTACGACAAAACTTTTAATATTTGTTTTACACATAATGTATTTTTTATTTGATACCCGTAATAAGTCTGCAAAAATTTGACGTATTATTTTATTAGTGGACCTTTAGATCTTTTCGCAAAGATTTATTTATGACAATTTATTTATGGCATAAATAAATTGTTTTCCGAGAGAAGCATAAATAAACCTGCATTCAGCCTGCCTCCGTTTTATCGACAGTTCGGTAGAAACAATCATAGAGCAGAAATTGTGGCAGCCTTTAGCGCTATATCTCATTAACATTTTGGTACTAGACTGAATTCAGTAGTCAATTAATGTTCGCAAATTGAGTTTAATTGCTGTAACTACTGGTTTTGAAAGTTTGAGATTCGCCAACGGCAATCGTTTCTTTAATACTGTGCTTATGTGATTTAGGCAAACTCAACAGAGTATTCCTCAACTACATCCATCCATCCATACTTAATTACTTACTTACTAATATTATAAATGCGAAAGTAAGTTTGTTTGTTTGTTTGTTTGTTTGTTACCTTTTCACGCCTAAACCACTGAATCGATCATCCTGAAATTTGCATATGCGTTGTCAGGTATACAGAAATGGACCTTTTATCCCGAAAAAAGTACTATTCCCGAGGAAACAACAATAACGTTCTTTTGATAATAGATGGCGCCACGTGTCTTTTAAATCATGATTGAATTATATTATTACAAGCAGAGTACAACTCGAATTGATTGTCAAATTCTAAATTAACACGAGCGAAGGCGCGGGGAAAAGCTATTATTATAATACAAAGTCTTACCAATAAATGAAGTTCTACAATTCCGGAGATGATGAAGGCGCAGGCAGCCAGCATGCCACCCCAAATCATTTTGTGCAAAGGTTTCCTTATAAGTTTGAGCCAAGTCAGGAACGGATAAATTGCCTGAAATATAACGTACATCTTAGAATTGCTGTAAAATCCGATAGTTCCTCTTCAAATACTTAGTAAAGATGGATACGTACCACTTCGAAAATAGGAATAAATAAAAGAATGAGCAGGGGATTGAGCACTTGCATTTGATCAGCCTTTAATGTCCAAGAACCTATGTCCTGTTCCATTCTGTCTGCTTGGAAGGTCCATCTTGAGCCCTGTGTCATAAGAAAGTATGAAATTATGATGGTGGTAATTAACATAGTTTTTTTTTGTATAGATTCAGCCTGAATATTTTGCGTGTCCTCTAAAAACTGTCATAACATAAAAAAACTAGGTTTTTTTTTGTATAACAATACCCCGCTTAACTTCAATTATCTTTGCTCTAAAATTGTGAAAAACCGCCATAAGTGTAATGCGAATATAAGTCACCGAATAGCACAAGCGACAGTTTATTTATGGAAGGCATCGGCACAGATAATATAATCTACGTAAGCATCGGTAAGCACACATTTAAATGCGTATATCTCAAAACTCCAATTTTTGTGTTACGTCTTTCTTTTTTGAGGACATGCAATTTATTTTCGTTAACAAAACATCTTGTCTAGTCAATCAGGAAGACGCTGATTGCGGCCGAAGAAGTTTCTAGGAGACGAATCCACACAGCTATAGTTATATCCTACGCACGAGTACCTACCATTTTTCCGCAAGTTGCGTCGCTTGAGGCATGCTCAAAACAACTGCTTTTGTGCTTTCTTTTGATTTGTCTGCAGTTGTTATGTCGCCAGACGCGTGCAGTAACTCTTGGCTAATAAGACCAACCATCTTTGGTACTACGGTGTATTCTTGGTGACACGCTCCCAGCGTCCTAACGTGGTGGTCGGTTGGTTGTGGTTTTACTAATGCAATGACCACACAGCAACAATCCAGCATGACCAAATTCGAACTTCCCTACTCACCAAGTGCTGTGTAAAACTCTTAGCTGTGTGAATTCGGCTTTTCTATTCTTTCTTTATTCCTTACCTGCTGGTCGAACAGCGCCCAGAAGACCGGCAGCGGTATGAAGAGGACCAGTACCCTGAGCAGCGATTTCACGTCCTCGATGAGGTTGGCGTCGAATTTGTCATCGGCATGGTCCAGCCAGTGCTCCCGCTTCTCCTTGCTTTTGCATGACTTGACTGCGGCGTGCTGAGAAATAGATTATTGTGTCATTATCCTCTTCGATATTGGTACCGATAAACCCAAGGATTTTTCTTTTTTTAATAACGAAATTCCTCGTATTTTGCAAAATCCGCTCTTAGTAGTAATAGTTTCGTTTTCAGGAGCAGCCGACCACAAATCCAGACTCCATATCGGGGTTTGTATTCGGATGATGACAATGGGCTCGCCCCATGCGCTTGATCCTATCTGGCGAAATGTAGGTATGTCCTAAAACCCAGTGGGAATTACAGGCGTGATGTTATTTAGCGGTTTGGCTTGTGGAAGATTGCCTGGAATAGGGACATTCTACACAAGCTAAACTTAATTCAGGTTTTTTTCAGTCTTCTTCTTCATATTTGGAAACTTGAAACACCCGGTTAGTCATTGCTAATTTTGTATTAGATAGAATTGCTTGCATATTTTGAGATTTTATATTCTTCATTAGGTTTCTATCCACTACGGAGGATTTACCGGACCTATGTAGTTTGTAATCGAGTTAAATAACAATTAAGCTAAGTATGTTACAGTAAAACTTTTATATTAGTTATTGCGAATACCTCGATATAAATCAAGTGGGCCTAAGGTCCTTCATTAATATTGAAGTCCTATATCCAGATTTGCAAATGTTACTACTTACCTAGATATATAAAAATTCATTCTTGTTGTAATTATGCAATTACTGAGTAGATAAGAGAGCTATTCTAGACTTTAAAGAGCGAAATGATGAGAACGTTTTTGCCTTGTTTTGACGAATAATGTCCTCCCTTCCTAACGCCTTTTCCACATGGGCTAGGCTGAACCACAGAACGCCACCTGCTACAACCCTTACGTACTCCTTTCGCCTCATCCACGTTTATACATCTGCTCATACACACGAAGTTTTGGGTCAATAAAAATATAATACAATGTCGTAATAGTGACACGAAGAATATATAAAATAATATAGGATCACTTCTGGAATCCACGAAGGGTACATCCACATTTAGCCAGTCCCATGTAATAGGGGGCCAAGGAATAAAAGGAAAAATATGGATAGAATACAATTATAATAACAAATAATAATTTAAATAAATTCAAACTTACAATATTTAAGTTTAAATACAAATAAGTGTAGTTCCTATTTTATTTTTATGCGGATTACTAAATATTGTGAACGTATTACCATCAACTGGGTACAAATCCAAACTCTGTGGCTGCTACTTAGAAATTCCTGATGGAAAGACCCAATAAACTTTGCGCGACCTGGGAATCGAACTCAGAACCTCATGCTCAGCAGTCACGTTACGACTCGACCAACAAGACAATCATGAACAAGAACGAAGAATAATAACGTATAAAACTAATGCATAATCACCCTATTAATGTTCCCACTGTTGGGACGCAGGCCTCCTCTCTATGAGAGGGAATGGGCTACAATCCACCACGCGGGCCCAGTGTGGGTTGGTAGATGTCACATGTCTTCGATTTTTTGGTTCTAGGACATACCGGTTTCCTCACGATGTTTTCCTTCACCGTTTTGAGCAGCAGTGGTGATGAAATAACTTACACAAAGTAATGCGCCTGGCTGGGTTCGACCCCCGACCTACTGCTCGTAAGTCGGGGTCTTCACCACTGGGCCATCGCTGCTCTCTATAAAACTAATAAAGATACAAAATACCGAAGCGAACTTTATTAAGGAGCACAACCGGGTCATCAGGGTATAAAGTACGTAGCTAATATTCAGCTGGCAACTCCAGGACATAATAACCGGCAATGTTCCTAAATAACGTTATTTTGGACAACGATCTACATTAATAAACGATCTACTTTTCTACAAAGGAGACCCGTGCCCTGTAGTGTGACGTGTATGGCTTATATCATCTGCCTAGCCTTTTCCCAACTATGTTGGGGTCGGCTTCCAGTCTAACCAGATGCAGCTGAATACCAGTATTTTACATAGAGCGACTGCCTATCTGACCTCCACAACCCAGTTAGTACTGGGTAATACGATACCCCTTGGTAAGACTGGTTGTCAGACTTTTTGGGCCACTGACTACCTATAACGACTGTCAAAGATCTACAAATGACACCCGGGACCAACGGCTTAACGTGCTTTCCACAACCCAGTTAGTACTGGGTAATACGATACCCCTTGGTAAGACTGGTTGTCAGACTTTTTGGGCCACTGACTACCTATAACGACTGTCAAAGATCTACAAATGACACCCGGGACCAACGGCTTAACGTGCTTTCCGAGGCACGGAGGAAACTCGGTATGTAATGGGTGGTCACCCATCCACAGACCAACCTAGGCAAGCGCGGCTTAACCTAAAGATCGATCCGGGCGGCTGTTAGTACTTAGCCACGAGCTCCTCCTCCTGACGTGTATGGCTTAATGATGATTAAATAAGATAATATAATACTATATTTCATCATTCTCTTGCCCTTATCCCAATTCATTTGGGGTCGGCGCAGCATGTCTTCTTCTTCCATACTTCTCTATTACTCGTCATCTCGCCAGACACCTCCTTTCTTGCCATATCATTCTTTACACAGTCCATCCATCGTTTCTTTGGTTTTCCTCTACTCATATACCCATCCACATTCATACTCAAAACTTTCCTCACAACATTTTCCTCATTCCTGCGGAGTGAATGAGGAAAATGTTGTCATGTCACATGCCCATACCACGACAACCGATTAAATATATAAATATATATATTCTATTTATATATTTTTATATTATATATTTATTATATAATAAATATATAATACTTATTTATACAGATAATGATTAAATACATTAATAAACAAGGTCATCGGTGTAATTTTTTCTCAGACACTATTAAGATATTACTATATTAATAGGTATTCATTTTTACCTTTGTTTTTAGCCTATAACTCAGAATGGACAAACATTTCAACAAAGTTGTCGTATTAAATTTTGTTCCAGTTAAAAAGGCCTATCCAACGACGTATATGTCATTGCTATTGGAGGGGTGTACCGGCTTCCATACATTTTTGCCCATTGTCCTGTCAATACCTACTCGACCCAAATGTATCTGATTTTACTCCAAAATATTTATCCGGGGCAGCTTATCTTCTTCCAAAAATCTCTATCAGACCTTATCTAAGTACTTAATCTTTTTCAAGTCATATCATCTTTCAACAATTTTTGAGAAAGATTATATTAAATACTAGCGGCCCGCCCCGGCTTCGCACGGGTGCAATATCTACATATAAACCTTCCTCTTGAATCACTCTATCTTTTAAAAAAACCGCATCAAAGTCCGTTGCGTAGTTTTAAAGATCTAAGCATACATAGGGACAGACAGAGGGAAGCGACTGTTTTATACTATGTAGTGATTTTGTACAAGTTGTGTATACTCACACCTATGCATGTACACACTTTCCCGATTACATTTCCTGCGGGCTGTTTTATTATGTATAGTTTTTTGCCGGCTACGAAGAACACTGCAAACAAAAAATATTATTATAATTTTAACAGTATCAACATTCCTTATTATGTACACAATACAAGTAAAATTCATAAACTATCAATACAAAATAATGTAACTTCGCGTGACCAGAGGGCTGGCTCTTTCTTTGGCCAAAGAATTAGCATTGCATTCAGCGTGGCAATGCTGCCAGTTTTCTGGGCACGTTTCCAGACGGAGGTGTACTTTGACGCCTAGTGTCCTATTGTCGTCGTTGTTTAGATGTTTATATTTGCTTACTTTTAGTCTAATTTTTATTATTACTTTAGGTCTATTTGTAGTCTGTATATAATGTACTTAATATAGTTTTTACATTAATTTATGTGATAATCATAATATATATATAGTAATAATCTTTATTTTTCCAAAAATATACAGAGTTTGAAGTACAGTTTAGTTTAGAAATACATAGTTTATGTTCCAAATTCTGTACAAGAATAATACTCTACCTCTTAAGCTATATACCTGTATTATAAGAGGTAGTTTACGGTCAATAATCAACAAAAACTTATATCTCAAGTGGACTGTGTCATTCTACTGTATGGTATACAAGAGTAGAATTGTACTGGGTTTGCGTATAAAAAATATTAAAAATTGTTTGGTTTGGCGACTTCTATACAACATTGATTTGGCTGCAATGTCAACATGTTGGTTTAAGTTAGTTCGATACTTTCTTAAATAGATGGCGCTAACGTCACCGTAAGACGTTATTAATGGAACGAAAATTTCGAGAACTGTGAGCAGGGTGCGATGGTCTAATTGGTTAAGACATCCGGTGTACTGAATCGGAAGGTCGCAGGTTCAAACCCTGCTCGCACTAGAATTTTTCTTTCCATGTCAAAAACAGCTAGAATTGTATGTTGTATGTTTGTGTGTGTAGGTGTGAGTGTATGTGTGCGTGTAAGTGTGGGTGTAGTATGTGCGTGTGAGTGTATTATACAAGATAGGTGAGTAAAGACTCCGTGTAAAAGTAATCCTTAAGGAGCAGCCACTCTGTTAATTTAGATTTTAGTGCATGTGAGTTATGATTTATAATATTGAGATGTGACTACTTAGTACGTAATCATAAAAATACACTGTACTCTTCTACAGTTTTGCCAAATTGTTGATAAATTGACTTATAAAACAGGTTGATTAGCAACCAAGGCAATAATATATTATAGTTAGACATCGCTTGGTTCGTGGAAAAAAACAATACATTTCTATTTAATATTAATACACACTTAAAACTAAGTTATTTTTCATTCTAGTTCTGAGAGAGCATTTGTGTTGCGAGAGAGCACCGTGACTTTTTAGTCGTCTTACAACGGCAGCCCACTTCATGTATCCAATGAAATATTCCAATTAAATATTCATTAAAAAAAAAGTTGGTATTTATGAGATTTTATTAATTTAAAAATAAAAAATATTTTTTAGTATTATGACGCAGTTAAAACACCCTGTTGCGAGCGATTATCTACTCGACTCGAGCGCTGGGTAGGTATGTTCTCCCGTTTGACACGTAAACATCATTAACAAGATATTTCATAATTTTATTCTAATGTATAATTTGTTTTTCTTTGTACCTATAACGGTAGGTAAAAAAAAAATCGCGCCTAGTGCTTTTTTATATCGGGTACATTGAGTGGACCACGTTTGTAAGACGACTAAAAAGTCACGGTGTATATCGGTAATGTTAAACTGAGGCTAAATAGTTGCCGGGCGACATTTCATGGACTTTACCCGTAACATTGTTACTGAAAAGTGAAAAATGGCCGTCTGAATATGAACGTTTACATATATACCAGGACTTAACTACAAATAGTTGATTATAAAGAGTTTCACAAAGGTAAATACAACTGTATTTCAAAAATTCCAAAAAAAATACTCGTTCGGTAGCTCCTCATCTTTCTTCGACTGGCACAAGCACTCTGGTTTTACCTTATACAGAGTGTACCAGAAAGATGTGGTTATATTTCAGGGTATGACTTAGACCATCAAACTGAACTATTTTCACCAAGTTACCACAATCGAAATCGCGAAATAAAACTGCTGACCCAGTACAGTATCGGTTTCAGTTAAATTGCAGTGTTTAACATACTTATTACAGCTTTCAACTAAATACTTTGGTATTGCAACTAGGTTTTACAGCGTCTTGACCAGTTTGCCTTAGAGGTTGCAACATTTTCATTTGTATTTTTAACAGTAGATAAGAGTCTCAGTAGAAATCATACGAATGGCACAACGTTATTTCCTCTAGTGAATTGACATCCCAAAGAATCGATAAAAAGACTTGGAAATATTTTGCTTTTTCAAATTTTTTGAATCATCTAAGAAGTAGAATTAGAAATCTACTAAGTATTTTTGTAGTGTTTGGGATGTTACACAGTATTTCTATTTATTTTACTTACCAATAGAAACTAACATCAATATCCCTGGCACTCCAAAAGCCAGTGAATAGCAGTCATTGTCACCGAAACAGTGGACATCCGCCCTCAAGATGGGAGTAAAGAACGTGGAGATGAGACTGCCAGCGTTGATAGCGAAGTAGAAGAGAGAGAAGAAATAGCCCAGGTATCTTTCTTGCTCGGGCAATTTGAACTGGTCTCCTCCGAATGCTGTTACGCAAGGTTTAATGCCTCCAGTACCGAAGGCTATCAGCAAGAGAGCCAGGATTGTGAATTCCCTGAAAGAAGTAACAGCAGTATTAGACCTGAGTAATTAGAGATTTCCTTTTAACATAGCCGAAAGGCACTTGTTCTCCCGGTCTTTGCGATCATTTTTTTGTTCTAAACAGCCTTACTACCAACCTTCCTTATTGTAATGTTTAATTAACGTTCGTATACTCGCGCCAAATTTTATAACACCTCTACTCGCGTACGGTCTGACAAACCGAATGTTTGAAAATCAGTTTCGGGTTTTTTTTTTTCAAATAACTTTTACGTGGATATTATATTGTCTGAGAATATACTATGAAGTATCGTAAAATTGTTAATTTGCCGACAATATACCGATCATTTACCGAGTATTATCCTTTAATTGTAGTTTCTGAAAAATAGTTACATTTTTGTAAGAGGTCGTAAAATGTTAGCAAAGGTAATTTTTTTTCTTCTAAAATTCTTACGAACCTAAAAGATACATTAATAGCTATTATAAACAAAAATAATTTGAGATTTAAATGAATCATAATTTAAGTTGTAGTACAATATATGTGTCATAATTTAAGTTTCAGTACAAAATCACGGAAGGCAATTTTTGTAACAGCTTTATCCGCGTCGGTCTCACAGACCGACATTCGCCTAACCCGGCTAAATGTGGTATTCGCACCAATAAACTTCTAGTCTTGAAATTATCGTAGCAACTAATCATGCAGCTAACAGGAAGTACAAAATGCCATCATTGATTGGAGCAGAAAAAATCACGAAATACTGTTTTATCGGTCTCACAGACCAACGCGCGAGTATAGGAAGCAGGTGTCATAATTATGACGTCGTCAATAGTTTGTAATTACACTACACAGTACATATAGATATTGATTGACACAGTTAGGTGATGTCTGTTTTGTAATTAGTTATCAATTAGTAAGTAGCAACAGGTAATATACTCGTATTATGAGTAAGATTAATACTAAATTAATGTAACAATATTGCGCGATAATAGACTGTTATCGAATTAATAAGTGTATTGTCCAAAAGAAGTAACTAATCAATCAATAAAATAACCTAATTATGACAGTTACGACTATTAATGGATATTTGTTCATGAAAACACCTGTCCACACAATGTCTCTTCATGTTTAAAATATATTATGCTATCACTTCATGACTAAAATGGTCTAACTTGAAGACTTTAGAGAAACGTGTCTTGGTGACGAAAGGACTCGAGGCGTTTAAGTCTTTAAAAAGAACTTGACTCGGTTATGACGGTTTGCAACTCAATGGAGTCCTTAAACCGTGAACCCTAACCCTTTTAGGAGTGTTCGACTCACGACTCGGGGTTTAATCTCAAGACTGTAATTTTAAAAAGACTCCTGTTTTTAAACAACTCAAGTGCAACGAAAAAGTTCGGAACTTTTTGAAAACAACTCAGTTCGTGAGACGCGCGTAGTGCAACTGTTACACTTGATGAGTGGCCTTGTGTCCCATTAAAAGATTACTATTGTTACTCATCTGTAATAATCATACACTGAAGTTAACTTTACTATGGCCTTTATATTAAACGACTCGCTTTGTTAAAAGACTCGAGTTCTTTATTTAAAAGACTCGCGACTAAGCTTGAACCTCTTAGTGAAGAAGTCGAGTCGTTTTATTGATTCAAATCTTCAAAATCGAGGCTAGTCTTAACTATAAAGGTTAAAACGCCTGGAGTCCTTTCAGCACTAAGTAAGACAGCAGTGTTTTACTGCTACTACTAGCCTGCATCATCCCACAGCTGGGTAAAGATCTCGTCCCATAACTTCCAGCTCTTCCGAACTAGGACTAATGTGGACCACTGGTCGTTTGTTTTATTCAGTTCGTCTCTCCATCTTGTACGCGGTCTGCCGCGACGGCTTCTGACTGTGTCAGACCTCCCCATGGACTTAGAGCAATGTCAGTGATGTTTAGGATCAGTGTGGTGTTTGGAATATAGTCTGTCAATTCGACATCTAGTACACTGCGGTACATTGTACGTTACCAATCCTTGAATTATTTATTTGGAACTGTTTTCCATATGGTAAAATGGGAGAAATGCACGCGTGCCAGATATTAAGTTTGAGAGACAAAAGGAAGGTTGCGTTTCATAAGCTCTTTCATGAAGTAGTAGCTCTTCAATCATTTCTGATAATCTCACACAAGGTGTAATTTTAATAAAGCTGGACCTTAAAACGGGTGGTTTAATTTACTTATTATTATAAACAACTTTGATTAGCCTGAAACCGATGAAGACAATTGAACAATTTCTCGCGTAAAACGAAGCATTTTTTTTTGAGATTTAGTGTTAATCCTATTACAAAGTTTTTAATAATGATGAATTAAATCATCCATTTGCAGGTCCAACATCATATAAGTTACATTTTTTATGCTGGTAATGCTGGCAGTTCTATTCAATATATTAATTAGGATACTCCGACCCCAAATACATTTTGATAGGGGCAGGAGAATGATGATCATGAATTATAATACTTACAAAGTAGGCAAGTTGAGCTGTGGCATTGCACTGACTGATATTAATGTACTTCCGGCTGCATACACTAACGATAAATACATTATAGTCCTGAAAAAAAAACGTAAATTAAAAACACAAAGATAAAATACGAGTAATTGATTAATTTTATCTAAGAACCACAACAAATAAACTATGTGACTAAAAGAGCTAAATATAAATGCTGATAGATGGAGAGGGAGAGGAAGACCAAATAAAAGAGAGATTGTGTGAGGAATGAGACTATGAAAGAAAAAGGTTTTAACGATAGCGTGACGCAGCAAGATGATGAACAAATGAACAGAAAAGATCGTCATTTTAGTGCAGTGTAATGTTGTTGTTTTGTCTCAAACCTAAACGTTACTTACAATTAAAATACTTATTAGCCTAGAAAATGACGGCAGTTAACTCACTGTTTATGTACCCGTGGGTACTTAAATACTTTCTGTGCATAGGCAATTATGACAAAGTTAAATATGTGTTGAACGTCGTTAAAAAACTAGTAGAAAGCAAAATCTCTCTGCCATGTACTAACGGCCTTTTAATTCTGACTGTCAGAATCAAAACAAAATCACAGGCATAAAAATAATCAGCAGATGCACTGTGATAAAAAGGCTTCCTCTCAGCATTATTCTGTGCTCTACAGGGCCCAAAGCACTCTGAATTTTCAATAGTCCAATAAACACACATAGAAATTGCTTTTAGAAAAGGTAAATAAAGAAATACTTGCCTAAACCTCCCAAGCCAGCCATCTGCTATCATGGCACCGATAACTGGAAAGAAGTACGCAAACATGGTGAACACGTGGTAAATGACCGTGGCTCCATTGTCGCTGTACCCCAACTTGTCTCTCAGGTACAGGGATAAGATTGCTGAAACAAAACGATATATATAGTTATTATTCACACCCTTAAAGATCTGCGCCCAAAACATAAACATCGGAGCAAAGCGATATGTTCTAAAAATAAAAAAATCAAAGTCATGTGACATCTACCAACTCGCACTTTGCTTGCGCGGTGTCTACTACGGCTCTCTTATAGAGAGGAGCCCTGTATCCCAGCTATGCGAACATTAATGTTGATTATACTTATGTTTATACGTCATGAGTATTGCGCAGCAAAGGAATAGTTGTTATAAATATAGAATGTTTGTGGACAACTGGACAAGATGGTGGAACTGATGTTAATGTAATTCAATTAATGACAACATTATGGATCATCCAGAGGATCTCCAGAGGTGGGGCAAAAGCATAACAAAATATCGACAATTACGTTGAAGTCGTATACTGGGTAGGAGTCTATTGCCATTAACCGACCGTAAATCCACACCCCGGACTACCCTGAAAACTTCCTGATGGTAAAACTCAAAAACACTTTGCTCGACCTGGGAATCGAAACTAGGATCTCATGCCGCTTGCGACCACTAAGCCGAGGAAGTAATTTTATATAAATTTATGGTAAAATTCGCTAATGATTTTACTTTCGATATTGTCCATCAAATTCGTTGTTCAGCTAACATCAGATACCCACTTACTTTCTTCGTAACACTGTGTTTTTACTGTTTCTATTGCAAATAACGGCTTAAAATTTACTATTGATTTTTTGTTAACTTTAAAAAATCATTGTAAACAAAAAAATAAACAATTTTTTAAAGTTATTATAACTAGAAGACGGGATATTTACCATGTTTATTGTTTTCTTTGAGTTCCCGATATTTATTTTTTAAAGTTAACAAAAAATTAAAAATTCAAGAAATCTTGTTAACTTAAAAAAAATATTATAAACAAAACAATAAACTTAAGATAACATTTATCGCGTGATCTTGTTAAGTGTATGTACAAGAAGGGCTGTACGAAGGTAACTATATCGTAGGCAGGCTATAACAACCAATTGAAACAAAGGGCGTTGTGAAACACACTAGATTGGCTCGCCTAGTAATTTTTACGGTCGAATAGTAATTGTTTTTTCATTCAAGGTGAATCAAGGCCTTCAAATCTTTGTCGGTATTCATAATTCTAAATATAGCTCTAGTATTTTAAAGACAATTTGCCCGCTCACGAAGACCCACTTAAACTGTCGTGAGAGACAATCAACGAAGGAATCAATGTTGAATGATGACATTTAGTTCTTATAAGGAATCAACCGTTACACGTAGGTACTCGTATATTAAAGTTTTAATGAACCTTTAGGTGATAGAGCCATACCAAGGTAAGCCAACCATAGACTAGACACTCAGCCATTGCAAATTAATCCATCATCATTTCATGGTTTTGCGGTAATTGTAAGTCTTTTTTTTTAATAGAAACAGTAAGGACGGTGTTACGAAGTAAGCAGTCTTGGGTAGAATCTGATGTAAGCTGGTCAAAGAATTAGGACAAAGAGGACAAGGAGGAGATTGTAACATTACAATCATGCGAATGCTCCTGTGAGGGAGAGTACTTCATCTTAAAAGAGGCGTTTTTTCTCTCATTTTTACGGACAGACAGCGCGGCGCGTACGAGTTTGGAGTTTTTATGAACGAGATTATAAACGCTGTTTTGCAGTTTGCCAAACAGTGATATTAGGTACCTATTAGCGTCAGATAAATGGTATCCGGTTCACGGGTAAAACCCATCCGTTCTGCAAATACTTTGGTGCAAGTAGAGGGAATGATGGGATTCCCGTTTTGTTCTTACAGAACATCACGCCTGTGTATTACATTTCACCAGTTACGTTTAGGTAAGTTCCATGTAATAGGGGGCGAGTCTATTGCCATCAACCGCATGATTTTGTGTGTAACGGAACATAATTATATCTTGCGGTTGAGCAAAAACAAAAAGTTCAATTTTAAGTAACTTTTTACATAATATTGGAGGTCAAGTATTAGTTACGGCTCGTTGTGTATCCAATGCCATGAATCGCGTGTTTTGGTACCGATGCGTACTTATTAAGCGGATAATAACGCTCTTAATTCTGCAGATGGCATTTTTAGAGGGGCTATGGAAATAGAGTGGGGATCTCGAACTGGAACGTACAGTACCTACAGGGTGTAAACGGACTCTTCGCGAAGCCGTCAACCAAAAATTCTGTACATTAAACTAAGTAACTACGCAAAAATGATTGCCGGGAAACGATTTTTTTTTTGAGGTGATTAATAACATTTCACGGCAGGACTCAATGTAACGCACTCAAAACATCGTGATTATGATGCATTGAATACTACGGAGGTCGCAGAGGTATTTGAAATAAAGTCATAACATTAAAAAAAAATATTAAAAAAAAAACTTGTCAAAAAGTTGGAACTTTGACCCCCAATATCTCCGTAACTGCAAGTTCCCGGGTTCTACAACAAACCAATTATCGCAATTATGGGGAGAACAAAAAGTCCCTTTCGGCTTCGTTAAGGGTACTTTTAGACCCATTATAGTAACCAAGTAGGCAATTAGGTATCATACAGAATTTCAGACGTTGGTTGCTAGTTTAAAACGGGACACAGTAATGTAGTTACCTCATTTTTGTTATCTGTTCGTACATCATATTCGATGTTATATCTAAAAAATCGTGTGCGCAATAGGTTTTCTCATCAGTTGAAATGACGACGAAAGGACGTGACGAAAGTGCTACTTTAAGGAACTCTTGTATGCTTCTAGACCCAGCTGCTTAGGGCTCAGGCTGTTTCCATTGTCCGTCAGTAAAAGAAGGTTTTTTTTTTTCATTTAAAAACGGTTTTTACGAAGTATATGTTTTTAGCATAGTCAATTAGTCATACTCTGTAGATGTATATTAAGTGTATTTACAAAATAGAACTACTAGGACTACACTAGGTGTACCGATGACCTGGTGAAGGTTACAGAGATCCGCTGGATGCGAGTCGCACGGGACCGGTCAATGTGGCGACACTTGGGGGAGGCCTATGTCCAGCCGTGGACGTCTTTCGGCTGAAATGATGATGACAAAATAGAATAATCGCAGGGTTTTTAGGTCCTCTTAGTTCAGTTCTACGTACTGCGTAGATGCTAACTCATCAACATGTTCTTGAATGTTAATTATGAAGACTGTAATCGAGAAGACTTAAACGAGCTACATACAATACGTGAACTGCCATTTATCCTCCATTTATAAGATACTAGCTTTTGCCGACTGATTCGCCTCCGTTAAACGTTTTGCATATAGCCTGCGTTGCAATGCCTTTTTTTTAGTTTTATTCAGAAACCTTCCCTGGCATATGTAGAACAACTGTGCAAAAATTTCATCAAAATCGGTTAAATAGTTTAGGAGTCTATAGGGTACGAAACTACGAATAGATACTGATTTTTGCATATCGATGACACTCGGGGATAATGAAGCTTCCTACATCCAAGCCTTGTATTAGTGAAAGAATTTTCATAATCGGATCAGTAGTTTCGAAGATTACCTCCTACATCCAAGCTTAACTTTATAGATACACTAGACAGCCCACTAGATTCTTTACATCAACTTCCAGCCCCTGCCGCATTTACATCAACTTCCAGCCCCTGCCGCATTTACTTGGGATAGGCGCAACACGTTTCCCCACCGAGGGTGTCTCCACGTTGTCGTCGTGGTGGGGCTTGAGTGTCTCAGTGATCTTGGAGTTTTCCCATTCCAAGTGAGAGACCAGACTAAGAGAGACACACAGGAGTCGCCTCAGACTCTTGCGAGGGGTGTCCTGTCCGTCGTTCCGGACAGTGCGCGATTCACGCTCCGAGTCATCGGAGTGTGAATATGGGGAGGGGTCACATCGTACATCGTGCGATGACCCACGGAGCGGGTCTATCGGACGATGTGTGATTTGCGATTCACTCCTCGAGTTCCTCGGGGAGTAGATCAGGGGTCGGGAATATTTCGTCGTGTACCGTGCGATGGCTCACGGAGCGGGCTATCGGACGGTACGTGATTAGTGATTCACTCCTCGAGAATCTCGGGGAGTGAATCAGGGTGGGGTTATGTCGTCGTGTACCGTGCGATGGCTCACGGAGCGGGCTATCGGACGGTACGTGATTAGTGATTCACTCCTCGGGGTCCTCGGGGTCCTCGGGGTCCTCGGGGAGTGAATCAGGGTTGGGGATAGTCCTACACATGCCACGCGACGGTCGTTGCGGGGCATGTTCTGGGATCATGACATTCGTCGCCCTCTGGTACGCGTCTGCCCATCAGACGTGACTGTGAGGGTGATGGTCATAAGGGATTAAAAAGGGGGGGGAATCGATGAAAGTAAGGAGATAGGGACCACACCCTTCAAAGGACAAAAACTACATGGAAAAGACGAATTGTAAAGTAATACCCCAGGGCGGTACCAGCTGCTCAGCAGCTGGAGAATCCGCCACGATCCCTTCGGGATCGTCAAGCCCCTCGTATTCTGGGGAGGGCAACAACCGTCTTCCACTTGCCATGGATGGCAACAAGAGCCGAGGAGGCTCCTCGAGATCGAGGTCTTTTGAAGACCTCATCTCTTTTAATTTTAAAAATCCCGACCGAGGTCGGGTCGAGCGCCATGCGGTGGACGCAGTATCAGGCTCTGGTACTGCATCACTGAGGCCGGGAGCGGAGGCTCCAGCGGAGACACGCGTGGTCCTCGAAAGGGCGAATGTGTTGTCGGAGGTCGACGACACACCGCGTGCAGTTACGGCTGCTCCCTCCAAGTTTTGGGGGAAGCGGCCGCGTGTCTGTGAGTCGGACGCGGGTTCGGCGGGTTTGTCCTCTAGCGAGGAGAACCTGCCAGCCCCCAAGGTGCCAACAACCAGGAGGGGCAGAGGACGCGGGGTGCCTTCCGGAGCGAGAGTTTCGGCAGCGTCACGCGACTCCCGGGGCCGCTTCCTAAAGCCCAACCCCACCGATACGTCGGTGGCCAGCGGAGTTAGCAACTCCGACGGTGCTATGCAGATGGAGCAAGGTGATGCCGAGGTCTCCATTGCATTGCTAAGCACCAAAGCGGAGCTCAAAGCCGCGAGAAGAGAGGGCCGGAAGGCCATCGCAACCGACGAGGTCGCTGAGTTGGCTCGACGGGCAAGGGAGAGGCGGACGCAGACCGCCGCAACTCCTGAGGGCTTGACGGCAGAGGCCCTTAGCCGCCAAGTTTTGGACGGCGTGGACGTCGTCCTGAAGGTAGCCACGAAGTCTGGCAACCTGAAGGGGACGTTCACGCGGGCCCTGAAGGAGGCGGCGGACGGGATCAAGGAGGCGGTGGACGTCCTCCTCGACCGCACGATCTCGGAGGAGACGGTGAAGCTCCGAGAGGAAAATCACCGTCTCCAAACGAGGATGGAGGAGCTCCAGCGGGAGGTCAGCGCCCTGAGGGCAGACTTCAGCCGGCAGCAGGGTGCGACGACTACGGACAGTCGTGCTCTGCCACAGAACGGGTCTTTGGGGGAAGACCAGTTCAACCGGCTGTTGAACATCATGACCGCCCGCCTGGACAGCCTAGAGCCCAGGCTCAACCCCCCTATTAGGCTTCGTCCGCCGCTGGCGGCAGATAAGCGGAGGAAGGAGGCGGAGCCCGCCCCAGCAACGGCTGGCCCAACGTGGGCACAGGTGGCTAAAGCGCCACCTGCGCCAAAAAAGCCCACGCAGGCACCCAAAAAGCCCGCAGAGGGGGGCAAAAAGGCAGTGAAGGGGACGAGAAATGCCACTGAGGAGAGCAGCTCGTCCCTCAAAGAAAAAGAGGGTGTCTGGAAGACGGCCGAAAGCCGTAAAAAGAGGCAGAAGAGGGGCCGCAAGGCCAAGAACGCGCCGGGGTCCAAGGGGCAGGCCCCAAAAATCCGCGTCCCTCGCTCCGAGGCTGTAGTGGTCACGCTGCAGCCCGAAGCCAAAGAGAGGGGCGTGACGTACCAGAAGGTACTGGCGGAGGCGAGGGGCAAGCTGGTCTTCGCCGATTTTGGCACCCCGGACGGCTTCCGTTTTAGAACGGCAGCCACGGGGGCCAAGATGTTCGAGTTGGCGGGGACCAGCAGTGCCGAGAGGGCGGACTCTCTAGCTGCAAAGCTGAGGGACGTCCTCAACCCCGAGGAGGCCCGGGTGTCCAGACCCATCAAGACGGCTGAGGTGCGCGTCGATGGGCTGGACGACTCTGTTTCCCGGGAGGAGGTGGTGGTAGCCATAGCCCGGAGCGGCGGATGCCCGCCAGAAAATGTGCGGGCGGGCGAAATCCGCGTCAACGCTGGTGGGCTAGGCACCATCTGGGTGCGGTGTCCAGTAGCTGCGGCAAAGCAAGTTGCCGACGCGGGACGTCTACTGGTGGGCTGGGTTTCGGCGAGAGTTAAACTCCTGGAACCCAGGGCCATGCAGTGTTACCGGTGCTTGGAGAAAGGGCACGTCCGGGCACTGTGCACTAGCGAAGCAGACCGCAGCGATTTGTGTTATCGCTGCGGTCAGCCCGGCCATAAGGCGTCCCAGTGCTCCGCGGAGCCAAACTGCAGCCTCTGTTCGGCTGCAGGAAAGTCTGCGGGGCACAGAACTGGCAGCAACGCTTGCGGCGCGCCCAGAAAGCGCAGCAAGCGGTGGACCAAGGCTGCGGGGACCGCACCCCCTAGAACCTCTTCGGCCGACTCCCGGCCTGTGGTTGGACGAGGCGCCGGGGAAATGGAGTGCCAGTGATGGCGCTCCATTTCCTCCAGGCGAACATCAACCACTGCACCAGAGCTCAGGATCTCTTGATCCTGAGCATGGCGGAGTGGTCGATAAATGTGGCGGTGGTCGCTGAGCCGTATTTTGTCTCCCCCCGGGATAACTGGGCAGGGGATCTGGACGGCCTGGTGGCCATCATCGGCGCGACTCTTGTTGACGTGTCCCGGGGTCACGGTTGGGTTGCCGCCCTTGTGAACGGGATCGTCACGATCGGGGCATACTTTTCGCCCAACAGGAGTCTCGCCGACTTTGAGAGTTTCCTTGTCGAGTTAGGAGCCGTCGTCGGCCGGTCTCATCCTCGGCCCATTTTGCTTCTCGGTGATCTGAACGCCAAGTCTGCGGCGTGGGGATCCCCGGTCACAGACCCGAGAGGCGATGTGTTAGGGGAGTGGGCCGTTACGACGGGCCTGGCTGTCTTAAATCGGGGTTCGGCCTACACGTGTGTGCGACAGCGGGGCGGATCCATTGTGGACGTGTCGTTCGCTAGTCCCGCTGTCGTGCACCGCGTTCGTGATTGGCGCGTGGAAGCGGAGGTGGAGACGCTATCGGATCACCGATACATACGCTTCGACGTCTCCACCCAGACCGCTGGAGGTCGCAGCCAATCGGCCCCCCGAAGAGACGGCCCGCGTTGGGCCCTGAAACGCCTCGACAGGGAGGCTCTCGAGGAAGCCACTATCGTCCAAGCCTGGATCCGGGAGTCGGCTACCGTCGGTCCCGTTGACGTCGAACGGGAGGCGCAGTGGTTCAGCGACGCGATGACGCAAATCTGCGACGCGTCCATGCCACGCGTCTCCTCTCTATCCGCAAAACGCCGCGTGTACTGGTGGTGCGTCGAGGTCGAGCGGCTGCGCGTCGAGTGCGCAGACGCCAGACGCCCGTACACGCGATATCGGAGGAGACGTCTGCGGGATCCCGACGAAGAAGCCGCGCTGTATGAGGTGTACCGCGCGGCGAAGGAGGCTCTGTGGCTGGCCATCGGCGAGTCGAAGACGCGCTCCAGAGAGGAGCTGCTGGCGACCCTAGACGGGGATCCGTGGGGGCGCCCTTACCGCACGGTCCGAGGGAAACTTCGGCCGTGGGCCCCTCCGCTAACGGAAGGTCTCGAGCCGCAGTTTCTGGAGCAAGTGGTCACGGCTCTCTTCCCTGAGAGAGCCGAGTACGAGCCACCGCCGATGGCTCTGCCCACAGCTGCAGAGTCGGAAGAAGAAGAGGAGAGCGAAACCGTCCCAGAGGTGACACAGGCGGAAATGAGCGCGGCCGTGATGCGGCTCCGGGCAAAAAACACCGCTCCGGGGCCCGACGGAGTGCATGGTCGCGCTCTAGTCCTCGCCCTGAAGGAGCTGGAGCCCCCGCTGAGGGGACTCTTTTCGGCGTGCCTTGAGCGGGGTCAGTTTCCTAGCAGGTGGAAGACTGGTCGACTGGTCCTGCTCAGGAAGGCGGGGCGCCCAGCGGATTCGTCGTCGGCTTATCGGCCCATAGTGTTGCTGGACGAGGCGGGCAAGATGCTCGAGCGTGTAATCGCAGATCGCCTCGTCAGCCACTTGTGTACAGAGGGGCCGAACCTGAACGACAGCCAGTTTGGCTTTCGGCGTGGGCGCTCTACCATCGACGCCATCATGAGGGTGAGAGTCCTGGCGGAGGAAGCAGTGTCCCGGGGTGGGGTGGTGCTGGCGGTGTCCTTGGACATCTCCAACGCGTTCAACACCCTGCCCTGGGGTTGCATTAGGGAGGCCCTGCGTTACCATCGGGTGCCTTCCTACCTCCGCAACATTGTGGGGGCTTATCTGTCTGGACGGTGTGTCACCTACATGGGACGCGACGGCACGGGCCGTCGCGAGATGTCGTGCGGTGTTCCGCAGGGCTCGGTTCTGGGCCCACCCCTGTGGAACATCGGATACGACTGGGTTTTGCGGTGCGAGCTCCCGCCGGGAGTGGACCTGAGGTGTTATGCGGACGACACGCTGGTCACGGCTCGCGGGAGCTCGTACAGGGAGGCAGCGTTGCTGGCTACGGCTGCGGTCTCACAGGTGGTGAGCCGCATACGACGCCTGGGGCTGGAAGTGGCCCTCAACAAGTCGGAGGCCATTGCTTTTCATGGCCCCCGACGGGCGCCGCCGTTGGGATCACACATTGTGGTCGGTGGGGTCCGGATCGCTGTCGAGTCAACCATGAAGTACTTAGGATTGGTGCTCGACAGCCGTTGGGACTTCGGCCCCCACTTTCAGCGGCTGGTGCCCAAGTTGATGGGCGCGGCGGGCGCGCTGTCAACGCTGCTTCCCAATCTGGGGGGCCCGAGTACCGCCTGTAGGCGGTTGTACGTGGGGATCGTGCGATCGATGGCCCTTTACGGGGCCCCGATTTGGGCGACAGACCTGACGGCCCGCACTATCGCGGTTCTGCGAAGACCGCAGAGAGCGATGGCCGTCAGGGTCATTCGGGGTTATCGCACGATCTCCTACGAGGCGGCTTGTGTACTGGCCGGATCCCCGCCGTGGGACCTGGAGGCGAAGACCCTCGCCACACTGCACCAGTGGCGCGAGGAGGCCAATGATCGGGGCGAGAGGCTGGTGCAGCGACAGATCACGTTGTACCGGTCTCAGCTCCGACAGGTCATGGTGGCGGAATGGCGGGGGAGGCTAGAGCTCCCTACCGCCGGCCTCGACACAGTCGAGGCGATCCGGCCAGTACTCGACGACTGGCTCGGGAGGAAGCACGGCTCCCTGACGTTCCGGGCGACGCAGGTGCTCTCGGGGCATGGCTGCTTCGGGAAGTACCTGTGTCGCATAAGCAGGGAGCCGGACGCCCGGTGCCATCACTGCGTCCATTGTGTAGAGGACACGGCGCGGCGTACGCTGGCCGAGTGCACCGCGTGGGATGAGCCGCGCCGTGCGCTCGTTACGGAAGTAGGAGGAGACCTGTCGTTGCCGACCGTCATTCGCTCGATGGTCGGCAGCGCAGAGTCCTGGGACGCGGTGATGTCCTTCTGCGAAACCGTCATGTCGCAGAAGGAGGCTGCGGAAGGGGAGAGGGAGATGACGAGCTCTCGCCCCTCCCGCAGCAGACGCACCGGGCGTCGGCAGAGGGCGGATAACGCCCTCTTCCGGCCCCCCTAAATAGGTCCAGGGGCGACGGATTCGGGGACATCCGTCGCCCCCGATCATACTGGACCCGAGACGGCGGCGCGTAGTGTTCCACGCGCGCCTCTCTCAGACGTAACGGGGGGAGTCTTACACCTCACTCCCCCCCGGGACCGAGGCCCGCAGGTCAGGCGGGCCGGCACTAGTCTGGGGCAGCGGAAGTCGCATCAGATCCCGTTGCCCCCCGACGCAAGTGTGCGAGGGAACACCGGTGTGGTTTTAGTCAGTACGAGTCTGACAGACCCCTCCGCTCTCCCCAGGGCGGAGGACATCCATTGAGGATTTCCACATCGAGAAAAAAAAAAAAAAAAAAAAAAAAGGCGCAACACGTTTACTTCCTCCATTTTCTACAGTTGCCGTCGGGCTATTATGAATTTCCATAATTTAATACGATTCGTCACACAATCCATCCATCCTTTCTATAGTCTTATTTTGCCTCTCGATTTCTCTACCTAGAAAGGTACATACATCCATCTAACACTTAGGGGATTACTAACTAAATGTTAGATTTTACTGGTAGATACATATATCATTGTTGTTTTGGCATTACGTAAAAAGCCTGTGCCAAAACGAAAGTAACATCCAAACTTGTTTTTGTTTTATCATCATAATATGTTGACATAATGATGTCGCAACTACGACTGCGTTTGTCACTCGAGCTTGGTAAAGGCTGTTGTTGAAAAAAGGACCGACCTTTTATGGTCATGAGCTCCAAAATCTAGCCTTATTTGCAATTTCAAGAATTTGATGTTGAAATCCAATCATTATAAAAAAAAGCGATAGATATCGCACTAGCGAGCGCGCGCAAATTGTTGCAAACAAATTCAGACAATTGTCGTAATTTAAGTACTTCAAGCGCAGTAGCTATCTCTTTCTGTATTATCTATCTAAGTCGTTACAACGCAACGAAATTTGAATGCCGCTCAGTATGAACGTAGCGTATCTTTCTTTATAATATCATTGTTGAATCTGTTAACCTCACGTTGAGGCCTCAGATCTATGAAATGTGTGATTGACGAACTCTCACTTATTAGCCACACACAGTTATGTCAGGTATAGTGTATATTCCAAATCACCTCGGTGTATAAAAAAAAAACGGTCAACAGCAAGCCACAAAAACGGGCTTAGGTACATACAATAAGCATAAAAAAACGCTTGCAGTTCGCTAAACAGTCAAACTAGTTTGCAGTACTGCATAGTGCATAATTATTTATAGATACTTATAATTTAAGACGGCCTCTTTGATTGTGAGATATTATGGAGACGAATACACGACAGATAACGACTCTAAAATTACACCTCTCTAATGCATGTGTCTATGGTAACGAACTTCAATAATTGTCGAGTCATTGTATGTAGACTAAATTGTCTCATTATTTAAGTAGTAATAATAGTAAGTCTGAACTGGTTTCTCTATAGAAAGAAAGATTATGATGATTTAAAGATTGGACCCAATTTTTTGTCGTATCAGTTCTGAACAAATTTTACTCGTTTAAAGAAATGGTCAAGGTCTGAAAAACATTATGCAGTTTATAATTTTTCAATACACTTCCTTGAAAACTGGCTCTTATCATACTATAATTAGGTTCAGAATGCAGTGTATTTCACCCTAGTGGTTTTTTTTCATTAATTTCCACTAGTATTTTATTTCCACAGATAAACTAGAAACGTAGTTCAATTGCTATAGTCGGCGGTTATTGTCTCAGCATAGAGGTGTATGCCTTTAACGCCTAAATATTTTAAGAATATTTAAATTGTAAATAAATAGAATAGGTATCATGAATAAACATTATTATTTATAAAATTATTTGCTTTTATCAACAAATTAACATTTGGTCTTTAATATTAGGCAGTTTTAGGACCTTTGTTTCAACTTAACCGCGCAAAAAACGAAATTAAATCATAGTTTAATTGTGATTAATTACAAAAATACTTTTCGATATTTAACCATATTTCCTCGCAAGTATATTGAAAAACGTCGCTTGATATACGTGGGCAATTGACACTACACTTCTAGCCTCCATAGCGTACGTAAGTTCCGCCTCGGCTGCAATGACAAAGTTTCCCCACTTGTATCATAATGTAATGTTATACATTATCGTTTTATGTTAAGCACTCTTGTTCCTTTTACATTTCAAAAAGATCTATAAATTTTGCCTGAGTCCACGAGAAGCTGGCTGGTATAAATAATGAAGAATCTTTTCTGATCTTTTTACCAACTACAGTTATTAAAAGTTACCTCTGGGGGAACCTTTAACATTCTCGTAACAAGACGACTACTTTTACGTCAAGTGAATTGGCTTTATAAAATGTTTAATATAGTAATCTTTAGTACTCGATCTTAATAAAATTATAATAAATCGATACATGGGTAATCCATTAGATGCAGCAGCTGGCCTTACATCATAGTAAAAAAATAACGTGAAGACATAAAACAATCACAAGAAAACAATGTGTAATAGAATGTTCCAGTAGAATTTGATACGGACTACAGTACAACAAATACTTGGCCACTATACATAACTACTACTACTTAACTACTATTTATTATTTTCTACGGTGATGGAAGGAACATTTGGTAGCGTTGTTGTTGCTTTTTTTTATATTATTTTTTATTTGGCGGGTGCAGAGAGAGTTGTCGCCGCGTTGTCGTCGTTGCTGACCAAATTTTCGAAATTTTGTAGCTTTTTTTTTTTTTTCTCATTCGAAGTCATCAAATGACCCCCCCACTCTGGCCGGAGCGGAAGGGAGTGTCAGACTTGTACTGACTAAAACCCATCCATTCCTTCTTTGCCCTTTGTGTTCCAGGGCCACGGTATCTCTTTCGAACAGTCTCGCAGCCCGAAATTTTGTAGCTGGCCTTCTATTGGCGCCTGCCGGTGACAATTTTCCGCTGTGGTGCGGTGTGTGATGATGATGACGGTTGAGACACGTTTGAAAGGGCCCTATTGTCATTTAGTTTACTATTTTTAGGTCGTAACTACTTACGTCAAGTTTCTGACGTTCGTTCGTATCAGACTTGCATCTATGTTATTTAATTACATTTTTTATTACAATTCTTTTACTCTTATCGTTGGCGTACAATAGTGTATTTAGATATAAAATGTGAGTATGTAAATTGACTAAGTTTAATAACTTGTAAGTGGTTTGGTATGCAGATTATTAATGCGTAGTTTCTTAC
This sequence comes from Noctua janthe, assembly GCA_910589295.1. Lineage (NCBI taxonomy): Eukaryota > Metazoa > Arthropoda > Insecta > Lepidoptera > Noctuidae > Noctua > Noctua janthe. The sequence goes on from OU342552.1 coordinate 16,035,357, forward strand.
ATTTATGAAAATAAATTATGACTCCTCTCGTGACTCCGCAATTTTGTCTTTTTTATTTCAAAGAGAAATTACCTAAAGCATTGATACACCTGGTAGTTCATAGATTTATTGTTAAAACTGTATACACTTACGTTATGTTTACTGTCGATAACAAACAGTCAATGGCGAAATATGACATACATTTCACATGATAGTGTTGTTAATTTATTTAAAGTAGGTCGAAAAATGCATAGATATGGCGACTCATGCGTGTCTGCCTTAAGCTGGACGCGCACCTAGACGGACCGCACGAGTCGTTCGTGCCGCAGTCATCGCATTTTCATTTCCGCATGGTCCCGCGCACCTACCCGCATCGCATGCGCCGAATCGTATACATTATTTTAGGGGCCATCCGTTAATTACGTGAGGTTTTTTTGGACACTATTATACCCCACCCACCCCCTGGTGATACGTCATGAGCTTTGAGGCTACCCCTCCTCCCCCTTCCCAGCATCGCATGTATTTCTACGATTAAAAATCAGTTTAAAAAAAAAATATATTTATTTATTTAAACTTCATGTACAATAGTGGTACATAGGCGGACTTAATGCCATAAGGCATATATCATCGGATTTTTTAGATAAAAATTCATGTACTCGGGTTTTTAGCCAAAATATCGTTTCGAGTAAACGATTTATAATTCAATATTGGTAAAAATATTTTACACGAGGACGCGGATAGGCGCGCGACGTCGCATACTATTTCATAAAAGATTTAGAAAAGGCAATGACAGCGGCGCGTGCGGCCCCTGCGGCGCGTCTAGCTAGGTAGGTGCGCGTCCACCTTTATAATTACGTCGTTTGTTGTTAAATATCGCTTAGACCCGCCTAGAAAGATTAGATACTACAGCAATGTTTGGTGGCGAAATGAGCACGGTACCCAAGCCCCATATTCTGAGATTTTTCTATGAAACTTGATAAATTGTGAGTACTGAGGAGGGGTGGGGGGAAAACACGTGTCGACTTTAGGTTTGGGTTGTGTGTTGCGATAAAATAATCGCACCTTCTACATCTGCATATTGTTGCTAGAACGAGGGAAGTTCTGCATTCTGCATCCAAACCGGAATGCAGTTTTTGAATAAAAACTAATCACAAAATGACGAAATGTGGGTACCTACTAAATATTTTTGTTACAAAGTTTAATAAAACCCAAATTCAAATTGTCAATCTATTCGTTAAGGTCGCGGTGACTTTGCAGATATCTTTTCACTCCGAGACATGATTTTATCAATGGATTTTGATTTTCTGAATCGAGATTAATATTGTGTGATTAGAGAGATTGGGGGGGGGGGGGGAATTATGGCAAAAATTAGCACTTTAAAGCTTAATATTTCACAAACGAATCCCTTAATCGAAAAATTATTTGAACAAGCTCGTAATATTTTTTAAAGACCTATCCAATGACATACCACACTATGGGGTACGGGAGAAAAACAATCCCCACTTTACTTATAGGTACAGGAGATACCCTAAAAAAAATACTATTCAGGATTTTATTTTACTACTTTGTCGGCGTAACTAATTTGTATATTCATGTCAAGTTACAGCTTTCTAGTACTAAGAGTGTTTGAGCTAAACTGCGGACAGACAGACGGACATGGCAAAACTTTAAGTTCCTTTCCTTGTTGACTACGGAGCCCTAAAAAATTGCGAAAATATGAAGCTGACAAAATCGAACTAACGCAATGCTTATAAAATAATAACTAAATAATAGAATTTGACATAATAGTTATCGTAATCTCTCTTACGTGGGTATAATATTTTAGTTAACAAAGTCGCTGGAGCAGAATAAGTAAAATAACATTCGCAATAAAAATTACAAAGAATTAAAGCCAGTACGCTTATTATAAAAAAAAAATAAAATTGTTTCTAAAACTTCAATAAATTAATTAAAGGAATCCATTGGATTGGAACCTTGTTATAACTTGCAAGGGTAACCACCACCAACCACGTGTAAGTTAGGTAACTGATGTAAGCTTGTAAGTGTCATTAACACTGACTTATAAGTCAACACGTGTCGCTTAATACAGAACAATATTAACTTCATTATACACCTCTGCGTTGAGAAATACCTATGGTAATTTAATGCAAATTTCAAGTTCAATTTATTTATTTCAGACACAACGATCCATAACTTTGTTAGTAGGTACACTTAAAAATAATGTTAGTATTTAAACAATCATAGACATACACATCACATAATACTATTATAACTAAATTTAAGTTATCTTTAATTCATCTCTGACACCATGTCAGGCAGTAGGTAATCACACGATAAAGAAGACTAATTTAGCATGAAAATAATATATTTTTCATATCAAATAAAATATACCTACTTGTAATGTATGTAAAATAATAATAAATTTAATTATCAATTATTTCATTATTATTTAATTATACTGTTTTTTTGTAAGGAATATTTAAAAATATAAATATTATTATATATATATTTTTTTTTTCTTTATTAATAAATAAAGAAAAAAAAAAGTTTAATTAAATAATATTTAAGGACATTTGAGATCTAAATTATTAACGCAAATTGAGTTTTTCAAATACAGGTCATCGAAATGAAATGAAGTAAGAATACTACGACTGTAGTACCTAAGAGATTTGAGGAACCCCCCCCCCCCTTTTTTCGATTTGTTTTTTTTTTTACTAACAGCAATTAGAACAAAATCTCCTGAGAAAACCGAGACATTATGATTTGCCCTGACACAGTCAGCAGCATCATAGTTATCTCTCATATGCTTTAAATCGATATACAAAAGCAAACTTCTAAAGGTAGTTAAAAGAAAATGTCTTACTTCGCAATCCATAGTATGAAAATCTTTCGCAGAACTCATTTGTAATTATAAACCCCACTGCCTTCGGATACGGAAGTTTCTGAAACAAACAAAAACAAATGAAAGGAGACTGCCACAAAGCAGGTTGTAGCTGCGTCTTTTAGTGTATTATTTCGAAGCTAAGCATCCGCCATCTTTTGTTATTTTTATCTTATTTTATAGCCTTGAGTTGTCCTTGGCCCCGGTAAGCCACAGTCGCCTAATGATACCAGTTTATTATAATGTCCATTTTAAATGGGACAAAAATAATTATTGTAGGGTTGAAACTACCAAAACTGGCAAAGTGCCTACAAATAACATACATTGTTCTTGATCTATCTACACGCTTCCTAAACCTCGATAGACCATCACAAATACAAATGTAGGAACGACGTTTACTTTGTACTGTTGATCAGATAGAAAGACGTTTTTTTTTAATAAACAAAAGGAAGCTTAAATATGGGTATAGATTATTATGTTTTTGATGTTTGTTTTATTATGTTGGTAACCTTAAGTCAAAGTCAATGTCAATTTGATTGACATAAATGTATTTTGTTGTAATTTAAATATGTTTGGTTTTGTGCAAGACATTTCAAAACCAGAGACAAGAACACCCGTACTGTCATACAAATTTGGGCAGTCTCCATTATAACAATTAGAGTACTTTACAAACACGTTATTGTCGCTAAGCATTAAAGGCTTACCACTCTGTGAAGAAACGTTTATGAGATGGCTTCTGAATAAAACAAAAATTCTGAGTATCTGGGCTCCATTCTGTAGTCTAAAAGAACAAAAGCGTTCTCACAGACAGACACGGAAAGTGACTTTGATATATATTTTTATAGATAAAGATAAGTGTAAAATGTACGAATACACATATAGAACCAAACCAGTGCAGAGTACTTCAATAAAGAGGGTGTTCAGTAAATCAATAAGTTCGCGCAACCCTGTATTATTGCGCCTTGCTATTTAAACGCACTCAATAGAAAGGAACCAGGAACTTTAAAGTAATATATTTCCTTCATTTAAATGTTTCCTTTACCTCATTTTTAGAAAGTATCAAAGTATTGAGTGGCTGGCCTACTCACAAGGTGATAAGAAAATAAGCGCACTGCTACCTTTTACAAAAATTATGAATTTGTGATATAAATAAAACTTAAGACTGGGATAGAGTCCTTTAAAAATTACCGTTCATGCGTTCTGATTTCAGAGGAAGATAAAATACATAAAGACATAGTAATTTAATGCTTTTAATGGAGAAGGTATTTTGTTCATAAGTTTTGTATTGGCAAAAAAAAAGCCTATATATTTTTAAGTTATGAGTTGAGACGAAAAGCCTCAAGGCACAAAGTATACACCATATCAGACTTTAATGCTCCAATTTTATTTAAAGCTATGCTAATTTATTTCCATTCAACGATTTTTATTTTACGAAACAAGTTTCTACAATTTCATTACAAATACATGATAACAAAACGCTGAGCACAAACCTGCGGTTAATTGTCCGTGAGTTGTTTGCTAAGCCGAAACAAAACATTTATTTAACACGTTTACTCATCTCCTTTGAAGCGTGCGCAATATCTTAGTAACCTAAATATGAGTGAAACTTGAGAGTCATTGTGTCCAATATTTCATTAAAGATCGTAGGCTTAATTAAAACTAAGTGGGAGCGCAATTATCGTGTTAAATTTGGGGCAACCCATGTCTCGAATTCTTACAACCGATGCATGCGATGTGCGAAACTGGAAACAACTGGATTGTATCACTATGGTCAAATTGGTCAAGCTGCGGAGTGTTGTAGTCACTCGCGCCGAACGCCGGCCGAGCGGGACCACCAACAGTATACTTATCACAAATTCGTTTCTGGCCAGGATTTTTTTGTTGCGTCATTCCCGAATTTCGAATAAAAAGCAATAGGTGCGTCAGTATGATTTTTAATCGATTAGCATGCAAAACAGAAGGTACTTATATTTGAAATGCAAAGTCTTTGTCATTAAGGTTGTTTTGTCAACAAAGTTCATTGGCTTTTGAAAATAAACTCAAGGAAAAAGGCCTGGAACCGTTTAGCATATGAATGAATGACAAGGAATCCAATGGGCAATGACTAATTCAATGTGAATGTGACAATAATGATCACAATTGAATTATTGCATTGAATCGTCTGTGGGCTGCTTGATAGCTTATTGTTAGATAGAGAAGACCCACACGTTTGATTAAATATGAGTAGGTAAGAGTAATTGACCTCAAATGTTTTGATATAAATAGCACGATCTTACATTTATGAAGTTAAAATAGAAAAAGCTACGTTCCTGCGTTATCCAACTATTGTTATTTTTCCATTGTCCCTTCATGATACACTGTTTCTGATGAAATTTTATAAAAGTTTCTAGCTCATTTACAATTTGTCGATATTTTTTCCTGTTAGTTTGGTACCTACATTTTTAATTAACCACAAAAATGAAGTATTCTTGATTGCATAGACTTCAAGTAATGTTTTTGAACATTAATTAAAACGAATAATTAATCGGCATTTTTTTTTAATCAGCTATTTCCTACTAAAGTGCAATACTTACACGGTGAAAATGTATAGAACAGCAGATTTTTTCTTCAAAGGGACTGTCCATTTTTCAAAAATTGTGCTTATTACTAAACCATTAGGAGGAATAAGGTCTCTAATATTTATTTCTCATTAAAATGAAAAAATACTCCCTATTCATTAATATTTTTGAAATGTGCTTAACCTTTATTTGAGTTTCAATGCCGTCATCTCAAGAAGGAATATCGTGAAAAACAAGCGAGAGCCGCGCGTTTGCAAATCGTGCGATTTCTAAACTCGCGTGTCTGAACGAGCCCTTAGCTTCATGTGAATGCCATTAAAAAACAAACTAAACGTAAACGTGTTGCGTGTATTACGTATTAAATCGTTGAATGAGCAAAGGAATCTTTTCCAGAGATGCCGTCATCAGCCCTAAAATTTTAATATCAAATATAAATTGAACTAGCCATTGATTTTCAAAATGTTCAAATTAGTTTTTTAAATACTGTATATTAACTAAAAGACAATTGGGTTACATTTTTTGGACATTGCCCATTACCGATGAAAAATGTCTGTGTGGTCCGGAATGATGTACTTGGTATTCGTTTGTGCTTTGATGTCCCTACCACCCTGTATTATTCAAAGCACAACTTTGATATGATTGTTATTTTTTTATTAGACCATCCACAACATCCATGTCAAACGCAAGCACTAATTGCTATAATTTGAGTTGGTTTTATTATTCGGTTCTAGGTAATTGAATTATCTTTTATAGGTTTAATTTAATAGGTTACAATTCGTGTGCCGACTGCCGAGGCATTCACCATAGACAAAAATAACTACAGCTCTCCTCTCCTTATTTATTGTGTTTAGGGGATGAATTTTCAAAAATGTTTTTTCATTGTTAACAACGTTACAAAAGTACTTGTATAACATGCTCCTGGCATAGCCTGTGTCTGATGTTATAAAAGTAAAAAAAAAAACAGAATACGAGAACCATTTTACCCCACAAAGGCTCTGATGAAGGTCATAGACATCGTATATGGAAGAGGAAGGAAGAGTCCTTACTTTGACAGACTCGTTGATACGCGTGCTGCCTCCCAAACAGTTTCGTAACAGAAGAATGAAATGAAAAATGTATTATGGCAGTAGTAACAACGGATAATAATCGATCGATTAATAGTCAGTATAATCCAGCACAACTTTTTCTTTTTTAAAGCGCAGTTAGCTTAGATAGATTTTCCTTTCGGCCATGCTTGCTGCCGTGATTGCCTGTCACTGTCACCAGGTTTACTTTTACACATCGAACACATTTACCCCCTGTAAAAAGGTATAAGGTGGCCTACCATGACGTCTTATAGCAGGAGTAATTCCAGTGTGGGAAAACGATGGCGCTAGACGACCTGTATAGATCTGTCTCTTTCCCACACAGGAATTACTTATGCTGACGTCATAGTAACCCTCAGGGCCAAAATGTGTCCAGGAGGGTGACAAAATAGAATAAAATGTATGTATTACACAGAACTGTTCTAAATATCAAAATTTATTGTTGGTAATATTTATTTATTTCATTTCATTTATGTGAAAGTAGCTGTTGCCTGCGATCTTCGTTCGCGTGAAATTATTATAATAATTTTACTTCTCTTTTTGAATCGGATTTTGTTGGTTTTAATTTTTTTGTACGGAAGCCTAATTCTTATTCTAAAATAAAAGTGGCCTAAGTTACTCCTATATAACACCAGCTATCTGCCAGTAAAAGTCCCGTCAAAATCGCCAGCCAGCCAGCCAGCTATCTGCCTTTTTGGAGATTAGCCGTTTGAATCGGATTTCGTTAACAATTTCAAGGGTTTTATTTTTACCCTAACTATTTTAGGAACCCTAACTATTTTTCTAAAATAAAAGTAGCCTATGTTAGTCCTTATAACTTCAGCTATCTTCCAGTAAAAGTCCCGTCAATATCGGTCCAACCGATTAGCCGGAACAAACAGACAGATAAAAATTAAAAAAAAAAGGGTTTTTGTTTTAAGTGCAGTATACACATATTTTCATATGCATTCAGTAAAAAGCTGTTATTTTGATATCACAAACAGACACTCCCATTTTATTTATTGTTATAGTTTTTGGGAGATCCGGGTATTTATTTTCTTTGTCATATTAACCATTTTTGGATTGTGTTGTCGCAAGTTAAAAGCATTTCTCAATATTATGTGGGTGTGGGAATATAAAAGACATGTTGCATAAACTGATATTTTTTATAGCTCGAGATGCAAAAAAAAACAAAATGTGGGTAAGAATTTACATTTTTGTATCAATATGTTTGTAAACACATCCTTAAAAGTAATATAAGCCTGATACACGTGTGTGAGGCTGTACTATAAACTGGACAACTTTCTCCAAGAGACCCACATCGTAGTCGCGAAACAATAATGGAAAATTATTAATTGTGTGAATAAAAAAATTATTGGCGACCAATATACTGAATCGGCGACTATTATACCAAGTAAGTAACTATTTATCCGGTCATTGCGGCAACGAGAATATAGGAAGCAAGAGCGAGCGAAGGCTAAGAGAGACTTGTGGCACCCCGACTCGGACAGGTTAGGTTCGAGGGGGATGGCGGGGTTTAGGTGACCCCGGAATCCCCTTCGTGTTAGGTTACTTTAAACCCTGCAAACAGAAAAAGGAACCTCGCGCAGCGGGGCTACGTCGACTACGCCTTACCTACAATCTAGTGGTTAATTGTACCTGCCAACCTATTAGTTTTGCTACCCATTTTAATTATTTTTAAAACCCTAATTCAGATTAGTTTGTCGCCGCGTTAAATAAATGCCAAAAATAATGAGCTGTCCTGTACAACATTTCAATGCCTACTCGACCCAAATGTTTATTATTTTTTAAACTGATTATTTCTAAGCATCTCAAAACATTCCTTATGAGTGTACAGTCTCACACCATGAAAGTCCATTCAAATTAAATTTCATATTACAATTTTAATAGCTTGTTGTTGATCTATACTAATAAATCAATATGTTATTTGTTTGTAAGTTTGTACGTAAACTCCGGAACTAATGAGCAAATTAAAAAAAAATTGTTTTCACCGCTAGAAAAATACATTACTTGTGGGTGCTATCGGCTATAAATTATGTGTATATCATGCATATTAGCTGAGCTATCACAGTTTGTACGTACAAAGTCGCGGATGAAGTGCTAGTTCATTATAAAATCATTCGGAAAACCGCAAATTAATGCGAACTATTACCTACTTAATATGCAATTCTGCAAAGTTTATCCTTAAAACGTGTATCGTAACTATTAAAACGCAATAAGAATAACTTATTTGGACAAGATGGCAGTTAGCCACTGTGTCGGTCTACTGTGTCAAGGTAAACGGATTGCAGCAAAACAACCGAAGGCGATTGGTAGATCTTCGCTTTTATTGTAATTTAATATTAAATACAATGTAGTACGAGCCAATTTTGTAAGCCAAACTATAAAATAAGGTTTTTCAATTAACAAAAAATAACTGGCTGGCTTTTATATTTTCTTCTGCAGTATTATTTCAAGTGCTAGCAAAAAGTGTTCATGAAATCAAGTAAAGAAACCGACGATTTTAACAATTAATAAATACGTCTATTATTCGTCTTAATAGCCTGATAGATGAGTAAGTATCGCATTAGCATGCCCTTGGGGGTTACATACAATCATATTTCTTTTTTTATAAAGAATGAAAATGATTGATTATTTTTATTTCATCAAAACGGTCAGTGGTCACTGAAGAGGTACAGATGGCATATTTTACAATAATTGTATTCTTAATTTGAAATACAAGTTGCATAGGTAGTAGTAGCAAAATTAGAATACAAATATCTCTTGTATATACAATGTCTTTTGTGCCTTTTATTTCTGTATAAAATCAATACGAGCACTATTTTTAAAATTTATTCCCAAAAAGAGTGAAATTGGTAGTTCGTAAGGACGCACTACCTATCATGGATAATATACAACATAAATATCTATATAGCTTACAAGGCAAAGCGATGCTTAAAGAAATGTTTGTTAAGTACCTATATCATATTTTAAAAGAGATAATCAGATAACGTCAAAATGGAAAGAATTTCAATAATCTTGAATCTTATGAGATGAGTGACGTTCAAGATAAATTTTTATTAAACTCGGAGCTTCATAAAAAATTATCTTGAACGTATCTTTAGCGCCCACTAAGATAGGACTGGCTATGTTTACATTGCTTCAATTTTTAGCAATAGCTTGTGCTTTGTAGATAACTTATTCTGGTGATACAATCCCGTTAAATCTTAGTGGAACCGGTTATAAAAATATATTAGGTATATATTTTATTCACATGTGTGGCCGATGACTACTTCTTATATTATGTCAACACTCATAATATTAGAAAGCTAGCTAGCTTAGGTGACAGGCACTAATATTTCTAGACCAATATCACCAAATTAACAAACGACCTAGAATTGAATGACCATAATTTGATTGACCATTACAGGCAGCTTTACGTTTCGTAATATTTTATCTTCAACTCGAATAAAATACTGACAACATTTCTTGTATCGGGTCCAGTCAAAAGCAGGTTAACATGACGTAACAGCAGTCACGGACACAATCTTGCACAAGGGAATGGCAACCTGCCAAAGGCTCTTTGCACCAGGATTTTTCTGAATAGTAGTAATTATAGTTTAATGAACAATTAACTCACTTAAGCGTAGTTAATAAATAAACTATAACAGCAATAGACAACAATTTCAAGATGCAGTTAAGCCCTACCCATTAAAGGTTCTTTAAATGTTAGAAATTATAATCTAATCGTATGTCAACATAAGGTTCTCCCGCAGATAAGATTGTTATGTACATGTGAGGAATTACTACGAATTAATACGGCTTTCCCTTGAACTACGAAATTATAGAAAAGATTAGCGGGCAATCTTTCGTTTATCGTAGAAACGCGGCCAATGACGGTTCTCCACTTGCAGTCGGCACCGCGCGTGCGTTATCATTTCAAGTGCTGTCAATACACCAACATGGGTTGTGATGTGCAACAATATGTTTAAAAAAGCAACACGAGCTGGAATTTATTTTATATGTGAAAGATAACGACGACGATAAACCTGTTTTAAGATGGCGGACGAACCGATTTTATATTAAAAACCGTTTTTGGGTAAAAAATGTGATGCCCGCGAATTACGGAGAAAACTGGTCGTAATTGTCCTGTCATAATTTATGAAAAATATGGACGTTGTTTCAGAAATGAGTGTCGTCCCTGAAGGAGCGGTAAAACCAGATTTTTTTGAGGTTAAGAATTGATTAAATGTTTTGCCTAACATTGCTTAACTTCGTTTAAGGTGACATTGGTTCTGTTGTGGAGGAAACGTTTTCAATTAGCTTAGAATCTGGCAAGTGCTTGCAGATATTTAAAAAAATTATCAAACTAAAATTATATAAACTTTCTGAATTCATAATAAATGCTTTCGGGCTGTGTTTTAAAACACCAACTACGAGTAAGTTTAATTTACTTGAACAATTAGCGGTTTTATGTGAAATCGTTAAATTACTTTTGAGACCAACTTTTTAGCCTTCATAAACATTTCTTCGTTTTTTTCACGACCGACCCACCTTCACACTGAACATTCACACCAGTGTTAACGTGGAGAAATTTCTTTCCCAGCATTTTGAACATTACGTTCCCTACCTTCACACCAGTGTTATGGAACGGAAATTACTTTCTCGACCTTCACACTAGTATTTATATAGTATAACACTAGTGTTACGGATGGGAACCCTGTCACATCAATGTGAAGGTCGGGAAATTGAGATACTGGGGGTTTGTAAAGAATCACTGGCCACTTGAAGTATTTATTATCAGTAAGATGAAGTTTCATATTATGTCAGCAGGCGACGTCTTTAATGCCTGTCTTTCTGATACAACCATCTTGTGCCCGTGGTAAGGGGATAATAATAATCCCTAAATTACAATGGATTTTTCTCTCATTGAGAGAAATGGAGGAAAAGTACTTTTGTTCGAATTGGAATTCCCAAATTAATAAAAGTGTCAACAAAAATTATGTTACTCTCCCACAATTACTCTTGGCTTTACAAGAAGATCCAACAATTAACAAAATAAAATTACAATTAGAACCAAATAAATGAAAACAAATTGATATAGAAAAGGACCATTTAATTATTAGCACGCAACCTTCTCCTCTTTTGCTTTTTCTCTTCTCCTCTTTTTCTCTTTTCCCGTCGCGAAACCCCGTCGTGTACGTGACCCTAGCGGGAAAGTGGCTCCTAGAGTAATATGAGTGGAACGTAAAATTAGTGTATAATCTGCTATGAATGTGAACCACATAAAAAAATACTGCGCTTAGTCGCTTTGTCGCACCATTTTTTTATGTGGTTCACATTCACAGCAGATTATACACGAATTATACGCATATCACTCTAGGAGCTACTTTTCCGCTAGGATAACGTACACCACCCCGTCCCATGCCCTCTCCGACCCTTGCTCGAGCCAGCCCGCGTGGCTGAGCTTGTAGTCCAAAATAAGTCCCTAAATAATGACACCACTATGGCGAATATATGGCTATTTCTATGGCGAAACATGTAAGACGACAACCCTATTGATAAGACCTTAATGTACCATGTTTTTATACAAATAAAATTATTCTATTCTATTATATTTTAGATCAAGTATCATTGAATAAGTATCCTTTCGACGTAAGTGATTTTAATTTTTATTACAGGTAGTTAATAATTTTCGTGTTTTTTTTTAATTCCCTTTTTTCTTATCATTCGTACATTCCCAATGTTAACACTGGTGTGGAAAAAAAAGTCCCGTCTGACCCACCTTCACACTGAACTTTGAAAGTGTGACAGTGTGAAAGCTGGGAAAGAAATTTTTCCACGTTAACACTGGTGTGAATGTTCAGTATGAAGGTGGGTCAGTCGTGGTTTTTTTTTATGGTTTGAAGAAAATACAGACAGTCATTATTGTTACAGATATTGTTGTTGTCATTCTCGTAAATCAATCATGGTGTTAATATTTTCTATAGATTAGAATAACAATTGTTCTCGGAAACAGTAACGTAATATATTAATATTTTTATTATTCTCGTGCTGAACAACGGAACAAGATGTTTATTACTCGAAGACCGTTAAATAAGGTTATTTAACAGTAACATGTAATAAAATATGAGTTAGATTGTCTGGCTTTTGTCAGAGATGTTGGTGCGACGGGAGAGAGCGCGGTATTGTCGCGTTTACTTTCGAACGGTAATTGCACATTGTGCCAATGGCCGCACATAGCACGTTATGTATATAACAATGACGTGAACTTGGAACCGAACATTTTTATTCTCTTCTATTTATTAAATAGTAATACTCTTCCATTTTGCATGTAATGTCTGTGAATGGATGAATAACTGCATTTTAGAAACAGGAAACAAGAAAAATAATAGGTACTCTTCACGGCCAAAACTTGGAATAATAAAATAAATAAATAAAATAAAATTAAATTGCCTTTATTTTACTCTGACCTTTAAGATTTTTTTGAGGTTAAGAATTGATTAAATGTTTTGCCTAACATTGGTTCTGTTGTGGAGGAAACGTTTTCAATTAGCTTAGAATCTGGCAAGTGCTTGCAGATATTTAAAAAAATTATCAAACTAAAATTATATAAACTTTCTGAATTCATAATAAATGCTTTCGGGCTGTGTTTTAAAGCACCAACTACGAGTAAGTTTAATTTACTTGAACAATTAGCGGTTTTATGTGAAATCGTTAAATTACTTTTGAGACCAAGTTTTTAGCCTTCATAAACATTTCTTCGTTTTTTTTACCGACCCACCTTCACACTGAACATTCACACCAGTGTTAACGTGATAATAAATAAAACAAACGAATACAAGTACTTCTTAATACCTTAACTTAAAACTAATCAGCCACCAGTCAGCCTGTCTTGTGACATAGGCCTCCTCTATTTCCCCCCACTTATCCCTGTCCAGAGCAGTTCTTCGCCAACTTTTTGGCAGATCATCCTCCCACCTTTTCACCTGCCTTCCTCTACGTCTTTTTCTTTTCTTGGGTACCACTCTGTGACTTCTTTGGTCCATTTTTCCAACTTGGCACTCATCATATACGAAACTTGGATACGAAAATTAAATTAGGTTTTTTTTTTTTGAAACGTGTTTGCACACTAAGAATTTCTCCGGTATCGTAGGTGCGTTTACAAACATTTAAGCTCACATACACAAACAGCCAGACCCGGAACAACTACCTGTAGGCCATACAAATATTTGTTCCGTGCGGGAATCGAATCCGCGACACGAAGCGCAGCAGTCATAAGTTTATTGGCACCTTGCACCAACAAACAGCCGCACTAACATCCTATACATTTTTTAACATACGGTATTGAAAACGCAAGTCCATCATTAACTAATTAACTATATGACTGTCATAATTTCAATTTAAAATTACCAATAATCATAGTTTTGTTGTGGTTGGAATAAAAGTGTCATGCGCACATGTGTTTCACGGAAAATGGAATACATATTATTTGCTATTATATTGATGCTTGTCTTTATGTATTTATTTTAATACGGTGGACGGCGGAAACTAAATATTTCCCAAGGATCACCCAGCTGGACAAACGTGAGCAGTTGTAAAAAAATCTTTACACGGTTCACCCAGCAGATCTGAGGAGGTGGACGGTTGGTAAGAACTGAACAAAACAAATGCCTTGTACGCATTAAACAATGAGTACATAAACAATAATACATATAAGTAGGTACCTAGGCAATTACTTATTTGCTCTGCACTTTCACAATGCAAGTACTTAACAGGACGGTAAATATTTTTTGTATTTTTATCAATATTGCGTGTCAGTGACATACCTAATTGGAGTGTTGACCATGCTCTATCTCTCTCTAAAGTATTTACTCGGTAATGGATTGGACCTAGGGATATCCCAGTACTCTATATTGTTTCTTATTAAAACTATTAGTAATATTAACAATGACAACTAACCACTCATAGTACTCGTCCCGTTGTTATATTGTAGTGTAAAGAGTTCAAGACGGTTATAAATTAATTGAAACCAGACCTTGCTTTGATGAAGATCTTTTTTAAATCAGTATAATAATATCTAATAGTTTTTTAAATTTTTAGAATCACTTATTAATTTAGTATGACCCTAACTCACGAGTAGTCAGCCGTTTTTTTTTTTATTTATCTAGATATTTTCTAAGTGAGTCGTAATCATATACTTAGTTTTATTATTCTGCTCACGTGCAAGTGTTCTGTCACGGTTGACACTGGCCTCATTAGATTTTGAGTGACTGCCTTTTGAGTGAAATTTAAAGATATTGATGTGGAACTATTCTGTAATATTGGTTTTTCATGAATACTTTAAATGATTACTGTTTTTACATAACATCGGTTCTGGGCAGAGCTGTGCATCCACATTTTGCAAGCTACTTTAAGTAATATGATTTTAAATCGACTACATCAATGTTATTTGCTAAAGAATCGCTACAGATATTTTAGCAAATAACATTTATGTCCTACAAATGGCCGGTTGTAGATCAGGGCCCGAGGGAATACGCTGTATGCAGCAATTCGTTTAGGTGTTTCGTCTGAAATTCTCGACATGTGTGAAAATTTCGTGAGGTGTTGAAATGAATGACTGTTATCTCGATTTATATTGACTTTGTTTGATTTAATGCCTGCATGTATTCATTCGGATTGATTAAATGGATACAATTTACTTATTTGGCTAAATAATAACAGCCACTCGGGTCGATCTTTAAGTTAAACCGCGCTTGCCTAGGTTGGTACCTGCCGAGTTTCCTCCGTCACTCGGAAAGCACAAATTACAGTCGTTACAGGTAGTCGGTTGACGGAAAGTCTGACAACCAGTCTTAGCAAAGGGTATCGTATTATTCAGTACTAACTGGGTTGTGGAGGTCAGATAGGCAGTCGCAGTTAGACTGGAAGCCGATCCCAACGGGAAATGGGAAAAACCTAGACAGATGATGAGGATTTATTTTTGCATTTATGAGTTGTCTCATTTACGTACGTACGTATAACGTATGTTTTCTTTTATATTAGATTGTGTCTTTTCAGAGGAATTGGTCATCATAATGTTAACAGGGCTTAAAAAAGAATCCTGTGAACAGCTAAACTTCGGTATCGAAGGCATGAATTAAGAAGACAATTATGCTGTTCTACTATTGCTGTTACCCTGCGTCATCCAAAACTCTCTCCATGGCTTCAAGTCTTTCCGATCTTAGTGCCTATGCTGTAGCAATCTCAGATAGATGATATAAAGGCAGAAGAGATGATGACCTTAAATTAGCACTTCTGCTATACCTGCACAGTACCTTATTAACTTTATTAGTCAACTAGCTATAGCCCACGACCTTCGTCTGCGCGAAAATATTACTTCCCTATTTGAATCGGATTTTGTTAACAATTTATATTAAATTTAATTTTTTTTATACGTTTTGTCGGAAAAATAATCCTTTTTAAAACAAAAGTAGACTAAGTTAATCCTTCTAACAACATAGCTCTCTGCCAGTGAAACTCCCGTCATAATCAGTTCAGCCGTTTCGGAGATTAGCCAGAATAACAAACAGACAGACAATAATTAAAAATAAAAAGTTTTATTGTTATTAATACCGTATATACTTTCATATGCACTCAAAAAAAAAGCTGTAATTTTGAAATTGCAAACAGACATTCAATTTTTTATATATGCGTAGATGAATAATTCCAAGATAAAGGTATTCACTGTATTCTTTATTATGAATAATTAACAAAGCCTAATTACGTCATATTCATACTGGTTATTGCGTTGTTCTTAAAAATTAAGCCGTATTTCACTTGATGGATGTAATAATTACTAGAAACGAGTTGTTTTAATGATTTTACTATCGGTCACGTTTAGCTCAAAATTCAATTAGCCGTGAATTACCACGTGGTTTGCGGTCATAAATTTTAGAAATACCTAGTATTAAATTGGCATGATGGTCAGGTCACTAACCTTATCATTTACCGAGTGCTACCTGTTTAAGGAAATTTCGAAACGTCTAGTTGACGCTTCCCGTGACCCAAGGTCTGGCTTTTACTTTGGCCAGAGGCTAAGTAATGCCATACAACGTGGCAACGCCGCCAGTCTCTTGGGCACATTAACAGCTGACAGCGTTGAGGAGGAGTTTTTTATGCCCTTTTATAGTTTGTTATTAGTTTATTTATTTTAGGTTATTTAATAGTTTACATTATCGTTAACACTAAAATCGGGATATTTACCAAGTTTACTATTAAGAGACTACTACTGTTTATTCAGAGAGGGTAGACCGATCTGTCTGCTCATAAACACCCACCTACAATAACTTTACCTTCAGTTTATCAGTGATCATGGTGTTGGCAACAGCGCCGAAATATCGGAATCTTAATACAAATACTAAACTGACAATGTTTAGAAATAGTGTAGTATTTCGCGGTAAAAAAAGTTTAAGCCGCGCTTGCCCAGGTTGGTCCGTGGATGGGTGACCACCCATTATATACCGAGTTTCCTCCGTGCCTTCGAAAGCATGTTGAGCCGTTGATCCCGATTGTCATGTGAAGATCTTTTACAGTCGTTATTTGTAGTCAGTGGTCCGAAAGTCTGAGAACCAGTCTATCGTATTACCCAGTCATTATTACCCAGGTCAGATAGGCAGTCGCACCATGTAAAATACTGATATCCAGCTGTATCCGATTAGCCTGGAAGCCGATCCCAACATAGTTGGGAAAAGGCGAGGCTGATGATGATGATGATGACCTCAGTTTTGTACTTGCTATCTTCGAGCCAAGATGCTTTGACCAAAGGCACTTTTTCGTGAATAAAAGCTAACAAGATTAATCGCATTTCAATAACTTCTATTTAGGAAGGCACAATATGCTACCTCCAGTTTGTTTGCTGGTGACGTCTGACTGGTAAGGGTGCTGTGATGCAGTTTGGGAGAGGCATATAGGCCTCTCTCCCAGGAGTGGATTGCGATAGTTGAGGCTGTCTAGAATAGCCTTTTAAAGGGAGGGCCGATGTCTGGTGTGAGTCGAAAAAGTGGATAATGAGAACTGATTTCCTCTTTATCCACAGACTGTTTTCAAGGGCGATATACTTATTCAGTTTTCAGTTCAAAATCGTGAACAGTATAGTCTTTTATTTAAAATTGAATAATTGACGAAAGGGCCTGAATCTCTCTCTCTTTATTGAGTAGGTAGTTAGGTGAGTCGCTGTCATCATGTGGTTATTAAATAAAACTTCGATTTTCCTTACTGCGCCATTCAGTTATCGCCTTCAGACTTAAGTGTGATGAACCATTATCATAACTGGTAGTGGTATTCACGAGTAATTGACTAATAAAAATCTTACACTGATAACAAATGATACATTCTGTATGAAGAGGACATTAAACAATTGCAGGATTGTTAGCAGAATTATAATCTACTGCAACCTTCCATGTATGAGTGGCTGTTCTTATATTTGTGTAAGTACTTACAGGTACCCCAGTTATAGTGTAAGTATTAGCTATTGTCGGCGTCTTCGGCCTCATTTATGTCTGAAATCATCATGCGAGAACATGCACTTGAACTTGCTTGTTAGTTGCATTTTTATTGTATAAATTTAAGATTTTTTTATTTTTTAAATATTTTTTTTTGTGCTTGTTGTGTGCACTTGTGGCATGGGCCAAATAAATATGTTTTCTTTCTTTTTCTTTTAGTTATCATAAAAGTACAGGTATTCTCTTTATTGTGATATAAAGGGTGTAACAAAATTACAAGACCCTTAAAGAAGCCGAAACGCATTTATTCTCCCTGTCATTGCGATCATTTTTTTGTTCTAGACCATATGTGGGAACCTTCTAGTTACGGAGATATTGGGGATCAAACTTTCAACTTTTTTACAAATTTTCGTCAAAATACATGTTTTTAATGTAAGATGATGACTTTAAACATCTCCGCGACCCCCGTACTATTTCGTCACAATGTTTTGAATGCGTTACATTGCGTCCAACCGTAAAACGTGATTTTTTACCAAAAAAAAAGTCGTTGTCCAGCAATATTTTTGCATAAAGTTAATTAGTTTGATGTAAATAATGCTTGGTTGACGGCTTCTTTAACAGATTTACATTCGCATCTATTATATGTATTAGTACCGATTAGTAAGCCACGGGAAATAGATTAAACAATAGATTCCTCTATACAGCTGTGTGTAGAGGAATTGTTAATAAATAGTAATAAATCCTGTTAGTCGGCCGGATGTAAACAGCCAAAGTCGTCTAACAGTCGTTTAGATAGTCCAGTCCATCCCGCCGTCTGCTTCACAGAGGACACGGGTAATATGAAGGGAGTGAGAAGCCTTTATGGAGGAAGCGTCAGGTAAGCCCGCGAAATTCAAATATTCTTACATTTCTTGCAATTTACAGGTCAGTGTCAGGTTGTATGTTGATCAGACGCTAAAAAAAAAACAATTTTGCAGGCTACCCTGGTGCAAGTACCTATTTTATTTTGCAAATATTCCTCTGCCATAAGGTCCGGGGAATAATTACATGACAAATAATTAGGGATCGGCACAGCATATTATGGTAAAATGTTTGAATAAAACGATTGAGATGATACCGACCAAATAATTTATTTTATTTTATTGGGACTTGTTTGAGGAAAGGTCGACAGAAACGTGAGCAGATGGTTTTTTCGATAGCATAAAAAGACGGACGTTGAAATCAGATTAAAAAGGACGTTAATGGAGTATGTGGAGTATTTTTGAGGGTGTTACACTGTTATTATTGAAAAGTACTAAAAGAGTAATAGTTTTCCCAGCACTCTCTACAACATAATGATTTATATAATACCCATTTATCCAAATCTTATAAACGTCGATTTAAAAGTGCAATTCAAAGTCAGTAGACGTCAGGACTTACTTATTAAAGCATTAGTCCTGATTGATTTATCAATTAAGTAAACATAAACTCGTCTGCTGTCTGTCGCAAACTGTGCCCTCATACAATACAAGAGCCAGGGTCATAGGATCAATAAATTAATGACAATTCTGATAAAAAATCCAGGATACCAACACTTAATTGGTGTGAAGAGGTTTTTTGACTTGACTTTTTGGCTGAATGCAAATAAGGTATTAGGAGAAGTAATAAACTTTTTAATTAGCAACGGTTTGTGGTTCCATTTGATAAGGTAAATACAGAGCCGATGGCTCGCGCGCCCAGCTAGTTGTTTTTGGCGCCAGTTGTATTGGTTCATAAATAGGTACCTATCAAAATTATATTATAAACATGTTTTTTTACATATATTAATAAGACCCGTTAAACTCCTCCTTCCTATTTTTTTTAAATTCTAAAGATTAATTTCAATCCACGAGCGAAACATTGTATGCAACCCGCCGACTGTAAAATATAAGACAGTCTAAATAAGAGGTGCCTGACGTACAAAAGCATCATGTCTTAACATTTAAAACTCACAACCAGTCGTTTAGAACTCGTAGCAATCAACGCTAAATGCAGTAAAACAATTGTGGGATTTATCAATCCGTCAATCTCAGAGATAAAGTTAACGAGACACAAGGATCCTGTACACAATCCTCTCTCATATAAATTCCATTCACAGCCAATCAGAGACCTTCATTGTACTCATATTTATATTACAAACACTTGGTTTTTGTCGTCGCTTTAGCAAATTTTGAATAAAATACAAACTCGACATAGTCAAGCACTCATTATGTATCAGTCTAATGTTTGTAGGAAGGAGATCTTGCATCATCAACCAACGTAAACAAAAACTAAGCAGAAAACACAACAATACAAATAAAAGTCCACATCGCAGCTGTATGAGATTTGGTACATTCAAATTGTATCAAAATTATTGTATTGTAACATTTCAAACAAAATATTGCAATAGAAGGTATGCTGCTAAGAAAATAAACACCAATTTTATTACAAGTCGCTGTTTAGAATCGCACGACATTTAGGAAAAAAGTTAATACCAACCGTTGGTTTAGCCTCCATTTTGCCTGGTGTTCAGAATATAACATATGTGTTGATAGAATCACTTTTGCTTTTTCTCGAGTCGTAAAGAAAGTAAGCGCACTATGACATAATTTGTGGTAGGAGTGCGATGCGCGTGCGCCGAGGCGAGCGCGCGAACTGTCAGTGCGCGCGGTACTGACTTGCATTTGTCAATCGGCAGCGACGCCGACTTCCAGCAGTTTTCCAACTACGGGTACTGCGTCATTAGCCAAGAGTTTAGCTCTCAAGTGGGTTTATGACAGAGACACTGTGCACCACGCCGCCACGCCACCACTGCGATTGCTATCCATCAAGATGAATACGGGTTTCTTGTTGACGTACACTCAATAGGAAAAATACCTTGTAGTGCTTCTAGCTCTGTGGTGTAACTTAGTAATTTATTTTATTTTAGCATTAATTACACCATTTCATGTGTTACTCTTAACTGTACTAAACTCAATCATAGAATAAAGGAGGTAAGTAACCTATGGCTAAACTAAATTTTATTTGTATTAACAACAACATAAAATACTCTGCCTAAAATTGTGAATTAAACACAACATAACATCACGCTTGTAATCTCCAAAGGATTGGGCAGAGGTGTACCTAATAGTACCACATCCACATTTCGCCAGTTTTGTTTTCAGCCTCTTGCTATCAACCAAGCGCAAATCCGTACTCCGTGGCTTGTGAAATTCCTGATGGAAAAACCTGGGAATCAAACCCAGTACCTCATGCTCAGCAGTCTCGCTTGCGTCCACTAGGCCAACAAGAAACAGCATGTGAACTAAAATAATGGAATGTCTGTTACAAACCTAGCACATGATTACAGTTACCAGAATTGGCACTTCTCCCACGTTCACCTCTAAGGAGAGGGAACAGTCATACAGTCAGCCTATAAATTGATAGACCACGACATAAGATGGGTCCTATATTTATTTCTGTTAAAAAACTATTTGTATATGTCACCGTAAAATTGTAAATACCGTTAGATTATAATCTCTCTCGCAAGATTGTAAACTGTCGAAAGATTGTGAACCGTAACATACTGTTTACAAAATTACAATTTAACGCATTCTTTTTTGGTAAATTGAATAGTAGTTAACCCATCTTTAGCCGACGACTTTTAGCACTCCATGTAAGTTTGTATTTTCTTATGTTCCTCCGTAGCGCCTAAACTATTCATCCGATTTTGATGAATAAGGTGACAATCGATTCGTTATTATGGCGCGGGTAACATAGGCTATGTTTTAAGCGAGTTCAACAATAGGAGGGTAAAAGAAGGAGAAGGTAGTCGGGTTTTTTAGTTGTTGAAACCACACAAATTCTTGTGGTCATTCACCGTTTTGAGAGCAGTGGCGACGAAATAAATTAAGTACACAAATAATGCGCCTGGCTGGGTTCGAACCCAAGGCTACAGATTATGAGTGGGTACCGATACCACTGCGCCACTGGTTAGAGATGCACATGAGGGAGTAGGCTTACACTCTCTCTACGGAAAGTAAATACAGATATCATAGTATTCATTAAGTTGGGTCAAACACATTTATAGTAACGGTCCAACATTAGGGACCTGGTTTGGTTGGGACAACATTCGATCTGGGTGTCAGACTGGCAACTTTCGATTGATTGTGCTTGCTTATCATAATCAGCATATACAGAACCCACTACCTACTGGTACACAGGCCACCTCTCTACGCTAGGGAATGGGCTGTAACATACCACGCGGGCCCAGTGCTGATTGGTAGACGTTACTAAATCTTCGAATTTTTGGTTCTAGGACATGCTGCCGTTTCTTCACGATGTTTTCCCTCAACGTTTTGAACTTGTTTGAGATATACAAAGTCGGACCAAACAAAGCCCTAACAAGTCATAAACGAAAGCAATTTCAGGAAAGTATTTAAAGTTGCTTACGAATTCATTTAGCTTTTTAATCAGCATTCACTTATTTATGTTTGAAAAATCCATTAGAAAGTAATCATATGTTGATATGATTAGTTTTTAACTTCTCGTGTACATATACCAATTTGAATAGGTAGTTTACTTTAACCGACATATGATATATGGTGTTGACGTCATCGTGATTGCGAATATTGAGAGAGATGACACAACATACCGATAGACGCATGTGTGACACTTTTATGCCTAACAAGAGTTTTTCTGCATAGAGATGTACGCTCTGGAATGACAAATACAGTCCTTTCACTGTTATGCGACCTCGTGGCTGGACTGTAGCTTCATGTTTATGCTTTTGACTACTCAAAAGTGCTTGTAATTGGTCTATTTCAAATAAATGCTTTGATTTTGAATTTGTGCTGAAACTTGAAGATTGTGATTTGTAATTCCTGATCATCGTTATCAGCCTGTAGAATTCCAGTTTAGGATAAAGCCGGTGATGCCGGTGGAGAGGCATAATATACCTAATATTATGACTGTCCACCGGCAACAATTTCAACTGAAATCATCAAATCCGTATAATACACGGCGGATACTTGTAACTGCCACCAGCAAACCATGTTTTATTTAAGAAAAGCTCGTAAGTAGCATTTTATGCTTTTACAATTTTTTTTTATAATAAACTGAAACTTACTTTCCACTGGGCCGCGTCGCGCGTCGCTAGTTCGTTTAATTTCAGCGCTTGATAGAAACCTTCGGCTTCGGCCAAAACAAAGATGGCTGACGCCGAAGATTCGCTAGCGGTAACACAGAAAGTCGCGAAAAGTCACTTTAGATATAGAAGATTAATAATGTAAAAGTTCATACAAATCCACACCCCATATTC
The DNA here is from genome assembly GCA_910589295.1 of Noctua janthe. Lineage (NCBI taxonomy): Eukaryota > Metazoa > Arthropoda > Insecta > Lepidoptera > Noctuidae > Noctua > Noctua janthe. The sequence goes on from OU342552.1 coordinate 16,058,618, forward strand.
TTACTAATTTGTCAAAGTCAAAGGTCGACAAAGTGTTATTAGTTTTTTCAGGAATTCCTTAATAGCAGCCTAGGGATCTTGATTTTTGCCTGATTCCCCATAAGGTTGCCCCTCTTACATGGGGCATTACCTTTTATTTTATTTTCCTTTATTGGCCAACCAACAACTGTTTTCATTGTAAATATTTAAAGTTATGATCTACTACAATCTAAGGTTAGTGCAGGGGTTCATAAAATGTGCCTCGCGCCGCTCTGGTGCGCCGTAGAGAGCGCCGTGAGGCTTTCCTAATTGCCATTCTCCGGAATCTAAATTTGGTGTTTGCGTTGCAAATGAGACAACAATCTTTTTAGTTCACAAATCGAAAGAGCTTGTTATCTCACTAGGCTTGATGTCTCTTTTCACGGAACACCTTTCGAAACTCACTGAATGATTTTCGAAATAGAGAGGTACTTTGCCGAAGTCGACGACCAAAGATTTGCGTGGGTCCACGATACTTTTAATGCACAACATTAACCAGAATTCATTTCTCAAGAAGAAGAGCAGCCTTAAAACAAAATTCACGTTCCGATTTGATTTGATTATTTTTGAGTGTCAATATAATAATATAAAAATGAATCCCTGAATTTGTTGCTAAGCGCAAATCTCGAGAGCAGCTGAACCGATTTCGCTAATTCTTTTTTTGTTCTGTTTGTTACTGTCAGGAGAAGGTTCTTATGTAGGTAGTAGGTAGGTAGTAGATAGGTAGCAGGTAGGTAGCAGGTAGGTAGGTAATAGGTAGTAGGTAGGTAGCAGGTAGGTAGTAGGTAGGTAGTAGGTAGATAGTAGGTAGGTAGTAGGTAGGTAGGTAGGTAGTAGATAGGTAGGTAGTAGGTAGGTAGGTAGTAGGTAGGTAGTAGGTAGGTAGTAGGTAGGTAGTAGGTAGGTAGTAGGTAGGTAGTAGGTAGGTAGTAGGTAGGTAGTAGGTAGGTAGTAGGTAGGTAGTAGGTAGGTAGTAGGTAGGTAGTAGGTAGGTAGTAGGTAGGTAGTAGGTAGGTAGTAGGTAGGTAGTAGGTAGGTAGTAGGTAGGTAGTAGGTAGGTAGTAGGTAGGTAGTAGGTAGGTAGTAGGTAGGTAGGTAGTAGGTAGGTAGTAGGTAGGTAGTAGGTAGGTAGTAGGTAGGTAGTAGGTAGGTAGTAGGTAGGTAGTAGGTAGGTAGTAGGTAGGTAGTAGGTAGGTAGTAGGTAGGTAGTAGGTAGGTGGTAGGTAGTAGGTAGGTAGTAGGTAGGTAGTAGGTAGGTAGTAGGTAGGTAGGTAGTAGGTAGGTAGGTAGTAGGTAGGTAGGTAGTAGGTAGGTAGTAGGTAGGTAGTAGGTAGGTAGTAGGTAGGTAGTAGGTAGGTAGTAGGAAAAGGTGCATTGCAACGCATGCCGGGAACAGCTAGTATAATAATAAAAACTTAGCTTCATTTTGTGGATGTTTTAATTTTTATGCCTATCAACTTAGTATGTACCTTGCAGTAGCGAAGGGTCAATTTTTGTAAGAGGTAAGCCGGAGTACATATCTTTAATGTGATTATATTATTTGTCTATAGAATACCGACTGTGCCATTTTTCAAAGGGAGTCCGGTAGGAAACAAGTTGTATGGAACCTTCGCCACTGGTACCTTGTACCCTATTTCGACTAGCTAGGGCGTCGAGACAAAATACTGTATCTAAGAGCGCCGCGAACCGAAAAAGTTTGTGGGTTAGTGTATAACTGGCAAAATGAGGGTGTATTATAAGGTACGCACGACGACCAATCAAGCTATACAAATCCAGTTTATGCGGGTCTCACATTGTACGGGGAATATACACCAACCGAGGCCATGTTACAATGGAAATGTATAGCATGATGTGTCGCCGTGTGTACACCTGAACAACCGTAATAAACGTGGCCACTGCTGGGGCCAAACATTATTAATTTAAAGAAGGTAACGTCGAAACCAAAAGATGAAGAAGAATTATTGGGTACAACTCGACCTTTTCTGAGGCCCTAGCCTGTTTGAGAGCGAAGTGGATGTGCCACGACAATGTACTGGGATGAATGTATCGGCACATATATTGCACTCGTGCGAAGCCGCGGCGGGTCGCTAGTTCTTTACAATATCATTGAATATAACTTAGGGAGGATTCCACCAATGAATATGAACTGAGTCCGAGCTGCAGTTTTTATTTCCCCAGCACAACGGGAAAGCAGTTCATGCTGAAACCAGTTTATCATCGGCACGCCCGATTTTTGCCGTTCAAGTTTTGGTTGGTTTCCTTTTTGGTTAATATGGAAGCTCACTTCAGAAGAGATAATGTGAGCTGTATTATGTTGCAGGTGAAGATACAGGCCTGTATAATATTTTTAGTAAGTTGTGGAAAGGTCTCTAATACTCAGGGTCAAATAAAACATTAAAAATACGCAGAACTATTTTTGGCAACGGAACATATTGTATTACTAAGTTAATTTGTTGTCACTTTTCCTATAGAAATATTCATGAAATCAATTGCCGTTATACATTTAAGTAATACGTACTTATATAATATAGTTAGCCTTAATTGTAGTTATGCTACAAAACGAACTATATTTTACGATCAATTTATCCTCGTACATACCATGCACATTACAACTAAACATAAACTTAACATTTTTTTCCGTATAAACATAAAAAATAAAACAGAACATTACAAACATGGAATAGGTATATAAAAATATTTTAATCACATTTCATCGAAAAAAAGTATTATTGTGTAAGTATTACGTATATATTGTGGTTTATTATATTAAGGTGTTAATTATTATATTTATTATATGAAGGATAAGGCACATAGGTGCATCCTCTTCTGCAAAACCTAATTTTGAGTTAAGCTCGCCATTGTACATAAACTATATTATTGCAATTTGTTTGTATATATATTTTTTTTAAACTATATTAAACGTCTGTCTTTATTTCGGCGATTATATTCTTCAACAGAAAAACTATATAACGTTCATCTATTTCTTTTTAAGTGTTTTGTTTGCAGTGGCCTTATAAAATAATAACTGAACGATATCATCACAATGTAAAACGCATGACATCGTTTTAGATAGTTTAGCAACTATTAACTTGCATCCATTCCATGGTCAGACTACATTGTTTTGTAGGGAACAAAAGGCTCACAGTTTTAAAAACTAACCTCTCTCCCCGCCAAGACATTTCTTAGGAATGTAAACCTACCCTATTGAGTAATGTCTATAATTTATATGTTTTTTTTATTATTTCCGAATCCCACATATAAAATCATTTCAAGTTTTAGTTCAAATATATTTGAAATTGTAAGATAACCTCTTCATTTTCAAGTACATAAAATCGCTAACCACCTACCTTTGTTTTTCTTCGGTTGTCCAAAAGGTTTCTATCTTCCACTATATCTTCTAACTCCATTGTGTTACATTTATATTTTAAAACCATGTAAATCACGACATAATTGCCGACAGCCTGCACTGCAGTTTGATAACACGATAACACGCACGATAACTATATATACGTACCGATACCTTCCACAGGTATGTTTATACTAGGATGATGATGCAAACTTGAGAGAATCTGCTAAATTAGGCCAATGGAAACTCTAACACACAGAGATAAGGCTCACGGTAGATGTAAAATAATTTACTACACATCACGCATGTTGCTGAAGAATTTTCTAACAAAATTTGCTTACGCGACCATTTTATTGACACAAAAATTAAGTAGCAAACACACAAACTACTGTCAAGATTACATTATAACTTTAAAGTGAAGGAAATAAGAGTTGCGAGAATTTAAATAAACATCACATGTAATGATCCATTTGTAACAACCACTGAGTTATTAATACAAACGTCAGTAAGCAAAAAATACTTGAATACAACAATGGAAAACGCAGTGGCTTCACTAAGTCCATAACTATTTCCATCTATTTTAAATCGTGATGTCATAAATTGATGATGACGGCGAACCTATAGAACATACTTGCACGATTTTTTGTCATATATCTATGACTCGGACATAAAACTGTGAGGACAAAGTAGATTTGTAAGATGACTTGCAATTAACAGCAGAGCGAAAAAATGGACGTGACTATCTTGTTTTTGATTAAAATCAATTAACTAACTAGGTATGATAACAGATTTTTAGATACCAGTTTACTACCAATAGGCTCAGATTACTCAGTATATCTTAGTCGGTAGTGAAGTATGGCCCTATTTTGAGTGGACACAATCGAATTTGATATAACGCAATGTGTACGCAATCGACTGAATGTATTTGTATGGGTTGGTAATCGAGCTAAGTGGCGTGCAATTCTCACGAGGCTCTTTCATTCTCACTTCATTCGAGAGCAGCAGTGGACAGCTGTAGGCTGATGATGATGATGATGATGTTGGCTGGTGTCCAGTGCCTCAGGGATATACCGCTCTCTTTTTGGTATGAAATAAAAACACACATTTGGATAGTGTTAATAACTGCCCGTATATGGTTGGTGTTCCATAAATCTCATACCATGCATTAACTGGACATATGCTTGCCCATACCATCGCCACAATTCCAAGATCTGTGACCATAGCGACTACCATACATAAAACTGTTATAAGAGCATGGGCATACCCGGCTTACGTTTGTGTATGCTTATTAAATATCTAAGCTACAGCTGGAGATAAGCTGTTGTAAAGTTGAAAGGCAGAATTTTAAGTATTCAGCGATTAACAGAGTAAATGTCTTAGCGGTTACTTCCCATACCTGTAATAAATTCTACTCAGAGGTGGTACTGGACTGGTGTTAGGTGTTACACGGGACCTACAATCTATTGTGTTTCTTGAGCTAGAAAATCGCTTCAAAGTCGGACAGGCGCCCAAGGGTGAAGCAGGTGTTAGTCAGCGTTATCGTCGACTTTTCATTGCAGATTACTCTAGTACCGGCTTTCCAAGATCCATGGTGCACTCCAATAAAACTGGCGCTGTACCCTGGGTAGCATGCCTAGCTCTAGCGAATCGGCCTAGGAATTCATTCAACCACGATTGGAGCCACATTATGCTTAGTTCCGGTTGACACTAAACTTGAGAAGTAGAACCTACTTAACACTAGTCCCAGCCTTCGCTCCTTCACTGACACTGCGACTAATTCTGGTAAACGCAACAGTCCCAACCCCCTATCAGATCATTGAGATTGGAAAACTATTTAGTATTTACCATATCGGTTCTATATTCGCAGATTGAACGCCTTTTATTAAACACTAGCCTCTGCCCACGACTTCGTCCTTGAAGAAAGATATAATATGTTTGTATTTTATTCTTTAACGGACTGATGGTCGCTACTCCACGTCCAAAGCGCGTTATTTGCTTACGGATATATGCTGTTTTATGGCAATCAGTAATTATAGTGTATCGTAGCTTTCAATCTGTGAAAGATTTTTTGAAATCGGGTGAGTTCTTTTACCTCCTACATCCAAACTTTACCTTTGTATCATGTTAGTGTAGAAAAAGCCATGGATATGGCATGTTAGACGGTTAATGCTCTGAGCCTTAGTTGTTAGACTTATTTAAAGAAAGAGCATTTCCATTTGAATATGCGCCTACTACTGAGTGAAACTTCTAATATAACTTAACTATTAATGCATAGTTTTAAATGTATCACCAACCATCATTCGAGCTGTCGATGTTTCAGTGAGCTGAGATGTTTTCCATGCCCTTTTCCCATCAAATACATTAGAAACATGTGAACACGTTATGTACACTTCCTGACGTCAGATAACTTTAGCATCTTATTACATAATAAATTCTTAAATTGGTGTTGCAGATGGCGCTATAGCAACTAGCATCGTATCCCGAATATCGCTATCTTTCGATAACCAAGATAAAAGATTCGTATCTTTGAAAATGTCAGTATTTTCCTCAAAAATCCCACATAAGATCACAAAATCAATGTGTCACATGTCATGTAAATAAAGATAGACAGGTTGTTACTGAATTGTTTTAATTTAAATCATATATCAATGGGTTCAGGTTCCGATATAGAAAACATTTTTATTGCAGACTTCAATTCTCTCTCTAATCAGATCTAGCTCCAGTTCTAAATAATCGATTAAATACTGACAAATTTGTAAACCAACCAGATAAACATTGGAAGACACTTTACGGCAGGATAAGAACCTCGTCAACGATCCAAGATCGCTTCCAAAAACCCTTGCCCAGAAGACGCTCAGTAAATTAACGAGAGGTCTGGGATTCCTTAAAGTTGCTTGCGTGGACTCATCTTGCATGACTCTGGCAGCTAGTTGGCTGTTCATTCTCTCTCAGGAGCAGTAGAAGCAGCACTCTCTCCTGGGTGCTGCAGGAATCAGCGTGGACGGGTAGGTTTGTGTAGTTTTATTGTTCCTAATGAATGGATTAATGGACGCGGGTATTGCGCGATGTTTCACTTCCATGTTGATCTTCGCGAACTTTTCTCCTTTCTCCTCTTCTTTTCTTACTGCGATAAAAAACGGACGAGTCTCGTTCCAACTCATTTTTGGAGTGTAAAGTTTTACTATTTTTATATTTCATAAATTAATATATTTTTTTTTAAAAGTTGTTTTTCTACACTACACTGAGAATTTTGTTACTTTCCGTCAAAATGACACTATGATATGTAGGAAAAAAAAACCAAGAAAGAAATAAGGTTATCTTACTAGAGGATTAAATCAATACAAATAAATAAAATTAAAGTGTCTGTTTGTAATTATCAAGATAACAGCGTTTTACTGAATGCATATGAAAATATATACGGCACTGATAACAAAAACACATTTTTTTCAGTTTTGTCTGTCTGTCGGTCTGCCTGTCTGTCTGTTTGTTACGGCTAATCTCCGAAAAGGCTGGACTGATTTTGACGGGACTTTTACAGGCAGATATTTGATGTTATAAGGTCTTAGGCAATACTTTTATTTCATAAAAAATAATTAGGGTTGCGTGTAAAAAAAATTAAAACCCTTGAAATTGGTAACAAAATTCGATTAAAAAAGGGAAGTAATTTTTTTTTTTATTGAAAATTTCACGCGAACGAAGGTCGCGGGCAACAGCTAGTGTCCAATAATAAGTAACAATTATGAAACAGATAAACAATTGTTTTCTGCAAATGGTCAAGTCCAAAATGATTGAATAATTGACACGCCCTAACCTTTTTATATATAATAAATAGGTAACGAAATACCTACGTAAATATAAAAACATTGTGTTTCCAGTGCAGCTGTAGTTAATTAATTTATTATTGTCGTTAAGGACAAAAGACTAATTATATCGTTCAGGTTTTCTCCTGGTTCTTCTAAAGAACGATTCAATGCTATTTTTGATGATAGTGTTCCCTTGCGTATCTCATTTATAAATAAAAAAAATTCTTTGTATAAATTTATCGTCTGGATGTTCTTTCATTCGGGTTGTACCATATGCCAGGGGGTTTGAACCTTGATAATTGTCCTGAGTGATATATTCGTATTCATTTATCATCAAATATAAGCTAACAGTTTACACCACATCGCTTATATATATTCTAATACTACAAAATTACATCAATCATTTCAATTGAAACTTCTTAAAATAAAAATAAAAACAGATAAAAAATATACAGTGAGTAAATACGATGAATATCATCGGAGAACGGGACAACTGCGTTTCAGAAATACAGAAGGTACTATGCAGCATATGATTTAGTGAGAGCATATTCAACCCGTTCAACACATTCGTGACCTGTACATAGTCAAAAATTGACTATTCCTAGCTTATGCCAGCGGACTAGCCCGCGTGTAGATCGGGTATCGTATTACCGGGATAAAAGTATCCTTTGTGTTAATCCAGGTTATAAACTATCTGTAAATAGCTTATTAAAAGACTACACAGATAAATACAAAATTATTACTTCCTTTTACTGTAAATTACTTTCTGAACTTCCTGATAACAGAAAACGAAAATCTATACTAACATTATAAAGAAGACAGATTTGTATGTTTGTAACGAATAAACTCAAAAAGTACTGGACCAATTTCAAAAATTCTTTCACTATTAGAATGCTACATTATCCCTGAGTAACATAGGCACATGTGCGAAGCCGGGACGGGCCGCTTCTTCTCCATAGAAACATGAGAAATACGCCAAGCCTAACGTCACAGCATGGCAGCATAATGAACTACTGAGAGTGAATGCGACCTATTTCAACTCCTTTATCAAAACCAAGCTGTCCTTTATTAAAACCAGACGCTCGTCTAAGATCAGAAGGTATCGTGAAAATAAAACTTCAGAATAATCATAAAAGAGATTGATTTTTGGACATATTACAAAGTGGTATAAGAGCGCGTTGTTAGTGGCACCGTGGAGAGTGAGAGCGGGAAGTCACTTTTCAATTGATGCAGCAGCTGGACAAAATGTTTACGGTTTTTTAAAAATTCGCTGTCTTTTATCTGAGACAAAATCACTTCAACTTCCTTTGCTAAGGGCTCCTCGGTGGTGTTGGCAGGTACTGGTGGTTGAGCTAGTCTTGGTAGAGGTGGCAGCACCACTACCGGTCGGCGCTTCACCTCCTCAAGATCTTTCTGATGAGCCATGCGTGGCGCCTGACAGATTTAACATTATTTTATTACAACAGGCTGTTAAATATTGCAAAAATTATTTGACTTTGATGAAAATATTCGAAAAATGTAATTTCATTTTCCTACACCCCTACAAAGATGGGGGTGAAGATAAACTTAAGATTAGCCTTAAGTAAAACCTAGGTTTAGTCGCAACCCGTTGTCTAAAAAGTTTTCGAGCTGATTACCATTTCAATATAATTGAAACTGAAGTAATTTTGTATTAGGGCTAGATAGGTAAGGTAAAAAGGAGCGGAAGTCTTAAGTTCATCGTCACACCCACCTTCAACCGTAATTTGTCGATACATCACGTCTGTGGAGTTTCGCTCTCTAACTTAATTCAACCCTATTGTTTTGAAGTGACATAAAGACTTCTAACTTAACAGACATGTGTTGCTGGGGAGTTTGCTTCGCCACTGACTCTTCGTTTTGGGAAACTATGTGATGTAATTTTGACGTTAGAAAAGTGCTAACCAGCTAAATTTAAATTAATGGCTTTTATTTTGACTTTGGCCGGCTTTGGACTTTTAATCCAAGGGACCATGCAAGTAATAATAAAAACCCATACTTATTTCTCTATTACCTATTAGGTACTTCCATTGTTGCGAGGACGAATGAAAGACCTAAGTAAGAAAGATATAGATTTACGGGATTTTGGTAATATCTTCATAATATCAACAGTAACGGGCAACCTTTTTATCTTTTCACTAACACAGGATCAAAATAAAACATCAAAGTCGCGAGAGAATATTTTATGATTTTTTACATTCAGCACAATATGATCTCCTCCTCACAGTGGTTTCGTGAAATGTTTCATTTAATTTCTGTACAAGAAGGTTGTAATCTCCTTTGTGTTTCATAAGGGTGGTGTTCTTAAACTGATTCATGATCAAAAAGATTTTTTGGTTAACAGGCATTGTTTTGGCTACCCTCTTCGCGGGACTTGTATATGCCATTCGACGCGCCTGCCAGATGCAAAATATTAGTTACTACGGATTGGAAGTCGTTGTTGTCTAAAACGTTGAGGAAATCTTGTGCACAGCAACTTTTACTCGGCATGTTTTTTAATAAGGTGAGTTTTGAGCTTTCATACGAAACAAAAATTTCCTTTTGGGTAACATGAGCTTCACGAGACTAGCTTTAGGGTTGACCTCGTGGGAGCCATGGGCAGCGCAAACGGTACACTGGAAAAAATATTCTGTTGGGATTTCAAGCTGTTTCAAGTATAACATAAAGTGGCATAAAATTAAGAAGCAGAAAATGTTGGTAGCTGAATTGCACTCAGGTTTGTGGCCTACGTTTTAAAAACATAAATACATAGATTTTAGCTAACAAAATGACCCCTTGGAGTACATAAACTGGGCGAATTATGGTGACAGGAAGACTCAACTACATAAATGTATATCTAAACATGTACAAATTACTGTTATTAATTTATGGATAAATATAATAATCTTCTTATACATTTAAAAATTTGGTGTCACGGCGTTAGTGGTCAAACTCCTCCGAAACCGCTCTACCGATTTTATTGAAATTTTTATGTATATTTGGTAGGTATGAGAATAGGTTTTAAACTATATTTCACACCGCTAGGGCAACGGTGGGGTAGGTGGGGTAAGCGGGGTAGGTGGGATAGGTGGGGTAGGTGAGGTAGGTGGGATAGGTGGGGTAGGTGGGATAGGTGGGATAGGTGGGGTAGGTGGGATAGGTGGGGTAGGTGGGATAGGTGGGATAGGTGGGGTAGGTGGGATAGGTGGGGTAGGTGGGGTAGGTGGGGAAGGTGGTGTAGGTGGGGTAGGTAGGGTAGGTAGTTAGGGTATAAAATGTTTCCTTGAAAATAGATATTCTTCACCATCTTCACCAGTTCATATCCTCCAGGCCCGATTAAAACAAAACTACCGTTTTTAATGTTTGATGGACAGGATAGACCGCTTTCCGACAAGGTGCCTGAATGGTAAGAAATATTTATTTACTGAAAAAAATATCAGAAATATTTTTTGATTATCTGTGAAAACGTCTTACGGTCCTAAATATCGAGTACACTGCCGTCCACTGCAGGGTCAGACTGGACATATAGTCGAGCAAACTGCTGTACACTGTGGGCACTCTTTTCCTGAAGCACATTCCCCTCCAAAGTACACTGGCACAACGTAAGATAATTGCATCGAAACTGCCAACCGACTGCCTCCAGCCTGAAGCCGTGGGTGGGCCCACGTCCTCAGGCGATACCACTTGCGTCAAGCGACACGACGCGCGTCTCTTATTTTCTTCGCGTGAGTACCGTGACTCGTGGCATCGGCACGTTCCAAGCTATTTCTTTCATTTGTTTTGTGCGCAATAGTGGTCAGAAGTACAACACACGTGACGCTTGAGCGCACACCTCGTGGCCAAGCAATTGGAACTACTCGCCGACTGCGAGATGATAACACAATCAGATAAGGTGGAAGCGCCAGTGTAGCCCGCGAAATTCATTTATTCAATTTTCAGGTGATTGTTAGGTTGTATGTTAATTAAAATATAATTCGCGACAGTAACACGCATGTAGTTGTAATCATTAAAATCATCTATACCTACAACCCTCTAAGTGCATTTAATCGCATTCAATGAATATTTCATGAAAAAGTCATTCAATAGGATTAAATTGCCTTAGCGGGCTATATTTTAATGATTATAACTCTGTAAAGCCATATTTATTTCAGTCGCGAAAAACGAATGAAAATTTGAATTTCGTGGGCTACCCTGGCGCTTTCACATTAACAGTTTTGTTGTGCTTATGTCAACTGCAATAGAACTGCATTTAAAGTTTCAATGCAGTCCGTTTATTTAGAGACAATTAAAGTGTACTTTACACTGTAAAGTGTAAAATAAAACAGGTACCGGCGCAAAACTCCAAAAAAAATGTAGGAATTCGCATTACTTCTCATTATTAAAGTACTCCAAAATGCAGGACATAAGAAGGCATTAAAAAGGTGTTTCGGTTGGGCATAGTTCTTTCTTAAGAGATCAGCCTTTTTTGACCGTTTATCCTACTTTTATAGGTGTCCTTCATTTTCGACCGCTGCTTTTGGTGACAGAAAATTTCTCAGAGGATCATCACCTGCTCCGAAATGGCTTTCGCTATAGCTAGATTCAGAATGAGCGAGAGCAAGAGTTTCCATGAACAACTAAACAAGAAAAACAAAGATTCTTGTTCTCTTTACATCATCTGCTTTAGCTACATGTATACAATATTAACAAAAGTTTGTAACAACTTACAGCATTAGCCAAGTAGAAACAGAAGAAAATTAAAACGCAAAAATACAACGTTTTCTTGAACAATTCCATTTTGTATCACGGTTTGTTTCGATATAAGTGGATGAAATAATTTAGTTAGTAATAAAAGTGCTGGTAACCGGGGAATATTTTATGGATACTGAATAAAAATATGTGTATTGCCAATTAGATTGCATTGGCAATAGCCATAAACGTGGTGAGGAACGTGTACGCAAAACGACCAGTCAAGCTATGCAAAACTAGTACAAGCGGATCTCTTATTGTACGGGAAATCTACACAAAGCGATTCCATGCTATACTGGAAAAGTATAGTTATGTCGTCTTGTGTTCGTGTAGGTACATGATGCGTCGTGAACGTGCTTTGTTCAACATTCTGCATGCACAAAATATGTGTGATATTCGAATACCAATCTTCATAGAACGGCCGCCTAGAACTGCAATACACTCGTATTTCAACATGCATTAGTCACCCAGACGCATGCTGGCGTCGCTGATCCTTGTGGCGCAAGCTATAACACACTGGTTCTAGGGCATCCTCATAACATATATGGGCGTTAGAATGCCGAGGAGCTAGCGCTAGTATATTCGCTTAAGCGCAAGCCTCAATATAACACTTCTGACTCTCACCTATACGCTCAACAATATGGAAACCTTTCTGTCAACAATTGTCTTTTTATTCTCAAAACATAACATTCAGTAGGTACCTCTGGGTTCAGCGTTACGCAGACGATCTCGCCATTTTAATTTCGGGGAAGACGACTGGGACAATTTGCAAATTTAACCAGCATTAATCAATTATCTGCGACATCAAGCTATAAGGACTTACTACAAACTGAACAGGGCCTTCAATCGCTTTTTGACGGCAGGAAGATGAAAATTGTAATTTGTCCTGCTCGGTAATTCGCCCCATATCCTACTTTACAGCCTCAAACAACAACAATGCATGCAAAGACTTGCCTATAGTGGTAGGCAGTCTTTGCATGCAGTGTAGATGGTTTTATGGAGCGGTGCGGTGGCTCCATGCGTTCATTCAACAAGATACATCGAAAAAAGAAAAGGTGGGAGCAGACGGGTCTTTGGGGAAAAGTTGGAATTGGCATTTGATATGAAATTGTTTAGTTAACACACACACATTCAGCAACAATTTATTCAGCATTCAGTAACTTAATGTATTTGAAAATTGATTTATATTTTACGGTTTCGGTTATACGAGTATCGATATAAAATGGTTCTTGTTGCGCCCTACACATGTCGATAAGTTGACGACAAACGACTTACAAGTCTATAACGTAATGAATTTACAAGTCAAAACGTTACCTTTACGTGTGTTGCAACTTTCGGTTTTTTTAGTATGTCTTAGTATACATAATTACAGTGAGGCCGGCTCCTACTCAGATGAACGTACAGAACCAACCATACAAAAGAAGGTTTGCCTTGTAACTGATCACACTATCAGAGGTACGGATATTCTTGAAAGCTATTCATGGAAAGCATTAGGTACCTACCTATCAACGGGACAAGAAACAAAATTGTGATGAATTATGGAGCTCCTAGATCCTAGACTAGACAAAGTGACTTTTTGACATTATCAGCGATAGGTGCACACGGCGCCACATCAAGCTATGAGCTTATTGTACAATGAGAGATCAGCTTAATTTGGTTTAGAATAGCCTGATTGGTCGTCGTGACAAATTGAAAAACTTAATATAAGGTCTAACTATACACGAAATATGTTCAAAGAATCATCTAACGGCTATAACGAAGCCATTTCAAGGGACAATTTTTTTATCTAAGAATATTTTATAAAAATAAATAATTTAAAATTAAGTAGGCTATAATTAAAAAATAAAAAAAATAAAAACTGGCTCCTTATTTTTGAACATTCGTTACGCTACTTTACTACGTCGTATTTACTTACAGTCATTGTAAGAATAGGGAGTAAACGTTTTATGCAAAAAGTCTCAAAAATTTTTAGAATTATAATAATTTCTTAAAAACAAAAAAACACAGATATTTATTTTTTCGTTGCTATGGCAGAAGTTACTCTTAAAATATTTCGTGTATGAAAAGATAGACCTTATAATATATCAATATTGTTGAAAATCGTTGTATAAATCTATTTACTTGTGTTTTGGAAAAAAATTGTTCACATGATGTAGTCCAAAGTGTATCGAATCTTTATTTATCGAAAACTCGTGTCATATAACATGAGTAGACTGGACTGCATAGGGTTTTGGATAAAGAAAACAAAATTAAAGCCATGTGACGACTAGAGCAGCAATAGATAGGCTAATGAACCTAAGCCTTAACTAACATCTTTGAGTTTTGTTCTCCGACATGCCGGTTTCGTCACTATGTGTTCTTGTACAGTTTTGAGAGCATAATTAAATGTATTGTTTTTCGATTCAGCGAAGCGTAAAAAATGCTTACTACGGCCAGACACCGGGCCATGTAGGGCAGACATATTGGCGTACTACTACGAAGCGAAACAACAGCGTTGCTACCGTTTCTTCTATGGAGGATGCCAGGGAAATGGAAATAACTTCAAGACCAGAAAAGAGTGCATCGAGCAGTGTTTCCTTTCTTCGAAATCGGATACATGTAAGAGTTTAAGGGCCATTTATACTATTACGGGGGCTTTCATTAATTACGTGACGCAATTTTGGCAATTCTTCGAACCCCCTCCGCTCTTGGTGAGATGACGTGACATCGACATGACCCCCTAACCCCCCCTACCAATAAATACGTACACATTAACCTGTGCTTGATTGCATTGGATTTATTAAAAAAAACATATTATTTTCAGCGTGTCGATGGCAATCTAAATTGTGTCAGCCCAGAACTGAGCTACTAGTTTGGCACTTTCGGTAGCGTCCATCAGTTCCTGTAGTAAACAAACAACAGGACAAGCATGACACGTTAAGTGCCCCATCGTTTGTAGAACTGAACCACATTTACAGTCCAGGGCAGCTAAATGCATCACCACCTGAGCAGGTTTTCCTTGCTGCGACCAATTATTTTAATTGAATATTAATTATCAAATAAAAGGTGTAAAAAGACCCTTAACGAAGCCGAAGGGCACTTGTTCTCCCCGTCATTGCGTTATTTTTTTTGTTCTAGACCATACTTTCTAGTTACGGAGATATTGGGGGTCAAAATTCCAACTTTTTCACTTTTTTTTTTAAATACTTGTTTTATTGTAAGATTTTTACTTTAAACACCTCCATGACCCCCGTACTATTCAATCCGTCCATCAGCACAATGTTTTAAGTGCGTTACATTGAGTCCTACCGTAAAACGTGATTTTACACCCCAAAAAAAGTTTCCCAGCAACAATTTTTGCTTAGCGTTACTTAGTTTGATGTAAGTACAGAATGCTTGGTTGACGGTTTCGTGTAGGGTCCGTTTATATATGGCCAAATCCTACACAATAATACAGATTATTGTGTAGGGTTTGGCCATATTTTAGTGGAGAAAAATGTTTACTTAATTAAGCCCAGTTTTCCCGCAATTTTACAATGTTTCTTGCAGAACAAAACATAACGTGATATTTGCCGAGAGTCTCTCCCTCTAGATTGGGTGTGATTCGGCTAGACGCCCTCCCCCCCCCCCCCAACGCCTCACGTAATTAATGGACGCCCCCTATCTATCTACTATTAAGCTTGCTAATGAAACCACCTATAGATACTCGTAACCCCTTATATATAGAGGAATCTTCAGTTTTCGAGGTTAAAAAATAAATTCATTCAATTCAGTTATCATAAGATCTATAGAGGTATGTACATTCATAATTATTCGCGTTTAAAAAATTAATTCATAATATTAGTAAATACATAAACAGAACTTCTTATCTACGTTAGTATATAAACTTAAATGTAGGTTGTTCCAAAGCTTATCTAACCGACTGTCCAGTTGGTCACTAAACATCGCCAGAATGCTGTTAGGGCTAGCGCGGACGAAAAAAAAATACGTTAACTTCAGACTAATAAAATATCCATACTTTGTTAGTAACATATCCATACTTTGTTAGTAACATTATCTTAAAACTATGTTAGTAGAAAAAAAAAACATAACGGTGATATCCCTTATGATTTTTTTTTCCTACATTTTTTTTTTAGTGATTGGGTTGTTATAGTTTAACATGTTTTCAAAATTTTCTATTAGGTCAGAGTTAAGTTTACGAAGGGATTTTTTTCTCTATTTTCATAATTATTCGAATATTGTTTTGATTACAGTTCATCGGCCGTATTTCTGTTCTCTTGCGTTTGACTTCGGCAACTGCTTTGGACAATATAACCGGTTTTTCTGGGATCCGGTAGCTGAGTAAGTAGAACTTTTGACAAATTCAGTAGATTAATGCCTGAAGAATGAGAGGCCGGTTACACTATCGGTTAGTGCAATAATACAAGGTACTTGTTTTGCGAAAATAACAAGTCAGATTTCTGAAAAAAATGCTTTATCAAAAAACGATTACTGCTGATATTCTTGTCAAAACTGGCCAAGTGATAATTGGACACGCGCATCGAGGGTTCCGTATAAACTAGTAGGTAGGTATTTTGTTTTTAAACTTCAAAAAAATTAGGAGGTTCTCAATTCGTCGGAATCTTTTTTTTAATGAATGTTCACCGATTACTCGAAGTCGCCTGAACCGATTCAGAAAATTCATTTTTATTTGAAAGAGTATACTCCCAAGTTCCCATAAAAAAAATGTCATGATCTGATCGTGGAGTTCGGAGATATGGAACGAAACTCTTCAATAATAGACAGCATATCTGTCGTGATTGCTCCAATCGCTTGGATGTTTATTATTTACACAAAATGTATGCTCTGAGAAAATGTACGCAGATGTGTACAGTACACGCAAATTTCGACAGTTAGGTATGTTAAGTTCCATTTTATTGGGGATAAGCCTATAACAATGAAAAGTATTATTAATAATGTAAAATAAATGCACAACAAATATTTGTATAGGATATTACAACCAAAAATGGAATCTTATAAAACCTTTTTGCAAAAAATAAAACCGACTTTTTGTGTTTTAGAAGTCGGTTTTATTTTTCGCAAAAAGTTTTTTATTTTTAGTTGTAATATCCTTTTTCACTTTTTTTGTGTTTTTGAAGTCGGTTATTTTTTTTAATTTTTAAATAATGCGTCACGAACATTTGAATTTGTTTTGAATTCAAGCTCATACGCAGGACTATATTAGGTAAACCATCAGACACGATTTCACGCAAAAGAATAATAGAGATATTACCCAACCTGATTCTTCCTAAATGTTAGGATGGACAACAATTACAACACATAGGTACCTGCAAAAAACAACAACAAGGTATACAAGGTAGGCAACAAGGTATTTGCAAAAAACAATCGAAACAAAGAAAAAAATAATTTTACGGGCAATGAAAGCGCATGGTATTCGTACACAATTCAATTTTCATTGTATAAAATGAACACACATCTATACCTACATCTTACAAATACATAAAATTGAAGTGTCTGTTTGTAATGTCAAACTAAACAAGTTTTTAATGAATGCGTATGTACGGCACTTATAACAAAAACACTTTTTTTTCATTTTTGTCTGTCTGTCTTACTGGCTGTTTGTTCTGGTTAATCTCCGAAACGGCTGGGCCGATTTTGACGGGACTTTTACTGGCAGATAGCTGATGTTATATGGTCAAACATAGGCTACATTTATTTTAGAAAAATAAATTAATTAGGGTTCCGTGCAAAAAAATTAGAACCCTTGTTTACAAAATCCGATTAATAAAGTAATATTTGTTCATAATAATTTTACGCGAACGAAGGTCGCGCACAACAGCTAGTCCTAGTTGTCCACAGTGAAAATATTGCAAGACGCAGATCTGTGTATCGCTAAATCACATTAAAAATGCACGAAACGATGTAAACAAATGGAGTCGAAACAGGAGTTATCAAGGTCGATACCTTCTACCAACTTCAGAAACGGTGCGCACATGCGCACTGCAAGCTATGTGGCTGTTCAGATCAACCCCTTGAAAGCTTATGCTGTCCTAGTATCGAAACGCAACCGCCTGCCAATTTCGTTCCTATAAAACCATACCCATGTTGGCCGAGAGCGTTGGTTCAAATATTTGTATTGGATTGGTTCAAATATTTGCCTTGTTTGGCCAATATTTGAACCAACACGCGCAATTCGTTGCCTGGCATCGGGATAACAGATTTGCGAAGAGATTGGCTTATGTATTTAGAATAGTGCCATCTAGTTACGCCCCGATACGTTACGCTGTTTCAATGAAGACTACGGACACTGTGCGTTAGATGGCGTTCCTCTAGCGGGCCATGAGGTTGACTGTGAAAGCTACAATGGACCTAGATGGCGGAATTTTTGGGTACATCCCAAAAAGAGGTTGCAGTAGGATGGGGCGGACGTGGTGTATTATGATTCTAGAAGTATATTGTTTTTTATGTGTTGGACGTTCACCCTTTC
Source organism: Noctua janthe (assembly GCA_910589295.1). NCBI lineage: Eukaryota > Metazoa > Arthropoda > Insecta > Lepidoptera > Noctuidae > Noctua > Noctua janthe. The sequence goes on from OU342552.1 coordinate 16,076,976, forward strand.
CCCCCCCCCCCCCTTCCTACAGCCCTGCCCCTAAAATAGTTAGATTTTCAAGTTTTAAGATGAAGAGAACGCACCGTGTACAAGGTTCTTTTTGTTCATTTATACAGCGATGAGAATAAAAGTAATTCAAAAGTGCAGCATGCATCAGCGAGCCAAGCGAGCTCGAAAATTTTAGCATTCTGTCTCGGAAATGTTAGTTTCTCTTATTGAACGATTAATCAGGAAGTTAATAATTTATATCCGATAAAAGCTATATTAAGAAGGTTTATCAATTTGGCGGGTATGATTTTGGCGGGCGGTCAAGCCCCCGTGATGTGAAGTTGTTTTGTTTTGCTTTCTGTTTCTATATGAATTATTGTAATTGGTGTTATACCGTTTTAATTAAATATAAATAAATAAGTAACTATTATAATGTGCCAAACATCCAAATCTATTAAATCATTTGAGCGTGATTGAGTAACAAAATACAAACACTCACTTGGAATTCTTTTGTTTTCATTATTGAAAAAATCAATGAATTAAAGAATGCTTTACTGACGACATTGACACCGGTGTGTGATTTATTTGCCTCAAAAAACCCTAGACAGGAGAGTATATTATGTCGTGGATGTTTGTGTTTCTGTGTGAGTTTTTATGTTTTGAGATAAAATAAATATATTTTTATTTTTATGGATGGATGAACTGGTGATGTCTTTTTATCGTGCTTGTTGTGTGAGAGGATGCACGAAAGAGGAAATATTGTTATTATATATTTATTTAACAATGTATGTACACACTAAATACAGAAAAGAAGAAAGGAACAGAAAATAGTACAAAGGTGATGCTTATTTCTAAAGAAATCTCTTCCAGCATACCTGCGAAAGGAGATACTAAAAAAGAGATGTAGAAATAGTATGTAAAAGAAGAAGAGAAAATAGAATACATAAAACGTAAAGCAGAACTATTTAAATATAAGAATATAGTAAGATACTTAGATATAAATACAAAGGCAAAACAACAATACTGTAAATACAATAAAATAACTAATAATAAATACTTATGCAACTATGGTGAAATGGAAAGATAATGTTCTTTCACTCTTCTTTTGAAAACTGCAACAGTTTGGCAGTCCCTAATGTCAGGCGGAAGTGAATTTCACAGCCGCACGGCGTGTACAGTGAAGGAATAGGAGTTGAAGTCGGTAGAATGTGGAGGGGATTTAAGGAGGTTCCTAAGATGCGACCTTCAAGGTGCATCAGAACGACGGGAGTAGGAAAAGTGTTCCCGCAGATAGGATGGCGTTTTAGGGTTATGAAGGATGTTAAATAGCAGACACAATATCCGAGAGTTTCTGCGAAGTCGAACTGGGAGCCACTTGAGTATTTTGCGAAAGTTATTGACGTGATCATACTTTTTAAGGTTAAATACAAAACGAATACAGATATTTTGCAAGCGCTCAAGTTTATTTAAGAGCTCCTCGGTGGCATCCAAATAACAGGCTTCGGCGTAGTCTATGATAGGTTGAATGAGAGTTTGCGCAAGGGAGATTTTGGTGTTCAATAGCAGGAAGCTCTGGAGGCATTTCAATGAGTGGAACGTATAGTGCACTTTACGACTAACTTCAGCAATATGGGTAGTCCAAGATAAATAGGAATCCATATCATTCTTTATTATAAATATGTTTTTTTAACTGTGTTAATAAATAAATAAATAATTACATAATATCGTGAAGATTCGCCAGGTAAAGTATTTTTAAGTTTGCTATCTTTTATAATATTCACTAATTGAACTTTATGAAATTTTAGAATTTGCAGACAGCGGATATACTCCGGGTGTGGAGGCAACCAGAACAACTTCGAAACTAAGAAGGAGTGCATGGCCACCTGCCTCAACAAGCCTAATAGCACTTTGACTGGTGGGCACCACCATCTCACTACCTGTATACCGTTCACAATACCTGATTTTGATTTAGATTAAACATGATACACATAATATGTTTATTGTTTCTTGTACAAGTAATCCTTGGTGAAAAAGCCGAAAGGACATGACGTGAGATGTATATCAGAACGTTCGGCCAGTCGAGATAGGGAGCTGGCTGCTACTCCAGTTTTTGTGACGATTATGCATTTATTTAAGACTATTTAAATGGGCCATCACAAAAAAAAAATAAAGCAATAAAAATTCGTTTCAGTCTCGTCACTAAATCTTTATTTATTAACGGTTTCTCTCAGTTCCTTAGTTATGGAGATTCAGGTAGGCCGAACGTTCTGATATCAGGTCGTTCGGCCATAAATAAATGCTTCTAACTTTCGAACTGTTCTGTCACAAATTCTTTGGCTGGCATCTTTATGCGTCACATAATCGTCACAAAAACTGGAGTAGCAGCCAGCTGCCTATCTCGACTGGCCGAACGTTCTGATATACAAGAAGTGAGGATCGTAGAAGATCGCGTTCTGTGGTTACTGCGGTCCCCCATAAGAAAAAGGCGTGAGTTTATGTACCTATACGTATTTTGTTACCCCTTAAACAAAACATAATTATCTGTCTAGCTTTCTCAAAACTATGTTATTAGAGTCTAACGAGATACAGTTGACCAATCTTGTATTACATAACATCACGCATGTAATCCACAAAGGGTTAGGCAGAGGTGTACCTAATGGTAGGTACACCCACATTTCGCTAGTTATGTTTAAGTCCCATGTAATATGGGGCAAGCCTATTGCCATCAACCGGGCACAAATCCAGACTCCGTGGCAGCTACTGAGAAATTCCTGATGGAAAAACCCAATAACAATTTGGCCGACGAGCATGAGACCCCTAGACTGACGAGACAGTCATTCTTGTATTCTTGTCGTTAATAACAAACGGTTCAATCGAATTAAAATACTTTATTGTTTCACTTCGAATGAAAGATGCGATGATGAAGAATGAAAGACAAAGATGTACAGTAATAGAAGCGTCTTATTTCGGAAATACCCTCCCCCCCTCCTCCCCCCTTGCACAAATACAAATGCCGGAATAAATGAAATGGTAAGTTAGATAATTTTAAAATTCTACATTCATTTAAAAAATAAAATAACGAAGCGTGTCACTGTGCAAAATTAAAAATCATTTATTGGTCTTCCTCTGCAACCGTCCTTAGCATCACGAAATATGAAAATGATGTTTTTAAAATCTGAAAATAAAAGAAATATTAATGGTTTCTTGATCGAAATGGGTGCAAGTCAAACAGAAAACAAAACATAGCTCATAATAAGTTCACTAAATTATAGTATTACGACAAGTACACACGGCCGTAGTATTATATTATCTGTGACACGGCGACACATCCAGCTATACATTTCCAGTGTACCATGACCTCGCTTTATATACATTTGCAGTACAATGAGGGATCCGCTTATATTGGGTTTGTATAGGTTAATTGGTTGTAGTGCGTACAAAAGTACCGGGGAGTAGAGCCAACTGAAAATATTACAATTTTCCTGTATTTTGTCGAATATTTGACTACAACAGTAGTTTGTTTTTAAAGTAGATGATGTTTAAACATTGTCCTAAAATGCACACAGTAATTAATCCGAACTACTAGTAACTAATACTACAATCGACAAACAAGGTCTGTGAAGGCTGTGTTACGGAACCCCTTTGTTCAATTACGTTTATCATTGCTTTTATATTAGTTCAAATCTTTAGCAAAATACATAAAAGACATCATCATTTTCAGGTGACTATTTCTCCGTCGATTTAGGTACCTACCTATTTGATGTTTTAGTATGAAAAATAGTCCTAATTTTGAGCTAGTAATTGCGATATGTCATGTATATTACAGTTCTGTTGGTCGTACGGCCAGATTTCATAGCAAATTGCCCTTGAATCTTTTCAACTATCTTATACAGGGTGTTAGTCTTGACACTGTTATCCTTGAAACCAGTGGTTTGGTTTCACTTATAGAACGTAAAATCAATTAAAAAGCAACCTTTTTTTTTTTGAAGAAAATCTACTATTTCCCACAAGATCATTTCACCCTAATGCGCGCTAACAGCTGACCGGGCGGCGCGGCGGCGGCGATCACACGCGGTCATTCGCTACGCGCGTACAATGAACGATGACTTATGACCTCAGTTAGCTTGCTACATATTAATCTGCCCTGTATAAGCTTAACAAGCGTAGGTAGCGCGGACGGTGTGTTTCATTTTAACTAGCTTTTGCCTGCCGTTTCGCTCGCGGTAATTTAGAATTTGACAATCAATTCAGGTTGTACTCGTAATAATACAGGATGTAAGGGTAAACACCGTTGTCACTCAAACCGCGGGTAGTTGAATAAATAAAAAAATATAGGACCGAGTTAAAAAAACCGAATAAGTAATTTACTTTAAAAATAAATAACAATAAATTATCCCATACCGCCCGCGAATTCATGGTACCTATACGCCCGAGTAACGTAATCGCCGCCCGTCCTAACTACCTACAGCTACACAATACTCGTAACATAACCTGTGATGCAACTTTTCCTTCATACTTTTCCTGGGTTAGGACAGGAAAAAATACCTATCTTAGGCGTTGCGAGACGAGTCTAAATGTAAATTTGATTTGACAACAAAGAAAATGAAAAAGTAATCCAAACCATTGGGTAGGTATTTTTGGCGCATTTAAAAAGTTACCACCAATTTTTACACTAATTGAATATCTCTACTTACCTAAATTAATCTCAAAAGCTGTTCAAAATGGGATCCATTTACGGCCATAGATGCCTCCGCTCGTTTTCGTAGGTTTATTCTCACTCGAGAATCTAACTTCGGCTACATCCTACGAGCGTCGTTCAGGTTATCACCCGCGATGGCATAAAGCCGCCACCACTTTGGATTTGGTCCACTGTTCAATTATGTAAGACTGTAAGACAGATCTAAGTACACACAATTTACGCGCGAGAAACAAGCGCAGCGGCGCGCAACCCTATGACGAGTTACGTGCGCTCGCTAGCGCGACAGCTGACTGACTGAGGTCATGAGTCATCGTTCGTTGGACGCGCGTGGCGTATGACCGCCGCCCGGCCGTCAGCTGTTAGCGCGCATTAGGGTGAAATGATCCTGTGGGAAATAGTAGATTTTCTTCAAAAAAAAAGGTTTGCTTTTTTCTTTGATTTTACGTTCTAATAATGCAACCAAACCAACGCTTTCAAGGATAACTTTAAGATGATCGGTTCAGTGGTTTGGTCGTGAAAAGATAATAAACAAACTTACTTGGCATTTATAATATTAGTAAGGACGTATGATTATGGAAGTAAGGATGTGGTTTTTTTTAAAGAAATTCTAAAAAAGTAAAAAAGATTAAAAAGAACCACTTTACTTTTAAATTTGTCAATGCACGGAGGTCTGTTCAATCATGTACGAGAGAGCTAGACCCTAGGTGGACGCCCTAGAGTTTCAGCTCTATGGTCTATACTATAAGCGCTAAAGGTGTCATAAAAATAAGGCATAAGTACCGTGATCATAGTCTGGACGCCAACTGTAAGCATGCTCATCGCCTTCAGGTTCATGGACCGTTGCACCTGTATCATGATGACAAACACGAGCTTCCTGTTCGCAGTTTCCATGTATTCCCACGGAATACAGTATACCGAGTCTATTAATTTGTCATTCTGAAATACAGTCTTGTACAGTGATTAGCATGCTTGGACACAGAGCTCCTCCCTGTGATAGGCAGTGACCCATAATCCAACACGCATGTCTTCAAATGATTGGTTCTAGGTCATGCCGGTTTCTTAGTGATATTTTTTTCGTCACGGTTCAAGATAGGATGAAATAAATTAGGTACTCAAAATAAAAGTGCCTGCTTCGGTCCGAACCCACGACTTACGACCTAAGTCGGAGCCGTTACCAGTGGACGACTGCTCCCTGTGACCCTGTGTAATAATAGATTCAAACGCACAAAGTTTTTAAATGTAAGCAAAGTCGTTATTCTGTTCGTAAATGCATATTTAACCTTAGCTCTTTCGGCCGTTTCCTGATAACTGTGATCTGAGGGTGTATAAATCGAGAGTGAATGAAAATGAGTGAAAGAAACTTCTAAGCAAGCGTGAATGGACATAAATACTAACCGATGATTCCAAGAGCTCGAATATGATGCTTAACTGAATCAGCTGTTGAAATACCATCGCTGTCAACAGTCCGTAACGCAACAGCGCCGGCTGGTCCTAGAAAATTTAACAGTACCTAATTTAAAAAATGTAGATAGCATAAATTTTAAAAACTAACCCAATAGAACCACCTTCTTTTTTAATGTCGGTTATAAACAGAAATCTACTAAAACTACTCGCTGGCAGTGCGATGATTCGTTTATGTGATGTATTATTTTTATGTCGTAAGTGTAAAGATGCATTGCAGGCGTATCGTAAGCCCAGCATAAGTTCGTAGTAAGCTCAATGTAACGCCTCCTAGGTATAGCGTAGCTGCATCATGTGCGCAGCGTAACGATAACGACGACACGTACCATTTGCGAGCACTCCAACATCAGAAGACACCCGCTCACTTGGTGGAAGAGTAAGTAAAGCAGAAGCACTTCACCAAAGCAGTCGGACATCTTTGATTGGAAACTGTTGAAGAAATAAGCAGATTTAAGCATACGCAAGAATCAAATTCAAATTCAAATTCATTTATTTCGTGAACACAGGGTGTATACAAAAGATGTTATAAATAAATTAGGACCGAGCTGTGCCCCGCCAAAAGGCATACAAAATATCAAAGGTTTTTTTTTTTTTTTTTCTTAAACAAATACACTTTCGAAATTCAAACAATAATTCTAGAATTCTACAATAATTATAAATCATGTCAAAATTATATAAAATGTCAAATAAAATGTCAAATAAATGGCAAATAAAATAAAGTAAAAAGAACCAAAAAATACAAAACTAAAAAATAATAATGTCACTAATTCATATAAAATATAATACACAATAAACAAAATTAACAAAATCATTTAGTATCTCACATAAAACAGATTCGACTCCGGTAAAAGTGAATTAAAATTAAAATTTGTCATTTAAATATTCGTCAATAGAATAATACACCTTGTTATTTAGCAATTTAAACAAATTTCTTTTAAATTCGATAATGTTAATACTTGAGATAACTTGTCCTGGTAACTTATTATATAGTTTTTGAGCCATTGCATAGAAGCTTTTGCTATGAAATTTTGTTTTTGTTGCTAACACCTGCAACTTTTTTGAGCGCCGTTTACTTTCTACAAATCTATATAAATTCATATTGTGTTTTATAAAAATAGGCTTCATAAATAAAGAGTGACGGTAAAGTTAATATTTTTAGCTTATGAAAATGTGGCTTGCATGATTCTGTTTGTTTTATTTTACAAATAGCACGAATACAATTTTTCTGTGCTATAAGCACTTCTTGAATCTTAGGGGCATTACCCCAGAATATGAGGCCATACCGCAGAGCCGAGGCAACATAACCATGATAGGCTGCTAGTAGGGCGGTCTTATTCGCAATTTTACCCAGCATATAAAGAGCATATGAAAATCTACTAAGCTTTCCACAAACGCTTTCAATTTGAGTTCTCAATGTCATGTCATTGTCAATATGTAGTCCAAGAAATTTTGTAACATTAGCTTCAAGAATGTCATTCCCCTTATAGTTTATTTGAAACTGTGATTGTTCTTTGTGTCTTATTTTAAAATTCATAACTTTAGTTTTGGTTAGATTTATTTTAAGGTTATTAGCATTTAACCAGTCGAAAATAGGAATAAGACTGTTGTTTACATGCTCTTCTATTTCTTTTGTAGTGCCAGAATCATAAATAACAGTGCTGTCGTCGGCAAATAGTGAAATTTGATGTTCGACTACTTGGGGAAAGTCATTAATATAGCAAATAAAAAGTAATGGTCCCAACACAGAACCCTGCGGCACACCACAAGACAGTATTCTAGAGCTAGAAGAGTAAACTACCTCAGTTTTGGTGGTTGGTTTTGGTTTTGGTTTTGGTATATTTACTCTATTAATTTGTGTAATTTGACTTCTATTGTCTAAATAAGATTTTATCAGATTAAGGACGTTACCTCTGACACCATATCTTTCGAGCTAAGTTAATAGAATTTTATGGTCTACATAATCAAATGCCCTGGTCATGTCCATAAACATCGCCATCACTGGTTTTCTGTTATCCATGTTATGATGTATTTTTTCTAAAAAGTTATAAATAGCCATATTAATGGTTCTATTTTTTCTAAAGCCCATTTGTTCTTTGCAAAAAATGTTATTTTTTTCTAAATAACTGTTAATGCTGTTATATAAAAACTTCTCAAAATTTTTTGAAAAAACTGGTATCAGTGCAACTGGCCTAAAATTAGCAACTTTTGTTTTATCGTCTTTTTTATGTAATGGCTTTATTATAGAAATCTTTAACTTATCGGGAAAAGTGCCTTTCTGAATACTTTTATTTATAATGTCACTTAATATGGGCGCTATATTAAGAGCAACAGATTTGACTACTCTGGTGTTAATATCATCATAGCCTGTACTGTTGGTATTTCTAAGAGTATTTATTATTGTAGTTATGTCTTTTGGCACAGTTGGTGACATAAACATGGATTTATATGATCCTTGTGTGCCAAAGACATTTGACTTTGAATAGTTAGCATTCGGTTGAGCTGAGGATACGAAATAGAAAAAATTTCTAGTCATTTCTAGTCATTAAATTGTTGTGCTATCTGTTTGGGTTTTGTTATAGTTTTGCCATTTACATTAATCGAATTTATATTAGTTTTAGGAATGTTAGGTTTTTTAGATTTAATAATTTTCCAAGTTGTTTTCGACTTGTTGGTGCTTGTTCCAATAAAATAAGTATTCTGTGCTTTCTGTGTTAGTTTGATAACGTTTTGATATCTTTTCGAGAAAGTTTTGAATGCCATTTTTGACTGACTGTCTCGAGTCAGTCTATATTTCCATAATAAAATTCGTCTAGTTCTACTACAATGTTTAACTCCGCGTGTAATCCACTTTGGTTTAGTAACTGTAGAAATTTTGCGTCTGACAATTGGGAAACAGAGATCATATATTAATTTAAACAGTTCAAAAAATGAATCAAAACATTTGTTTACGTCATCAGATTCATAGACTTCGGAGAAACTGAGACTGGCGATATATTGCCTAAAAAGGTTAATATTTTCCTTGCTGTAATCCCGTTTATATATATAGTAGTATGGTAAAATACACTTTTGTTGTACCGGGAACTTCATAAGTTTAGCTGTGTGGTCAGACACACCCAGCTCCAAAAGCTCACTTGTGCAGCCTCTTATGTTGTGGAGATGCTGTCGGTTTTAGTTCATCTAATGGACACTACTCACTCAATGATAACACTATGGTAGTGGATAATCTCCCGTAGTCTGCCGTGTACTTCTCTCGACTCTTGCTCAGTGTACTTATGTTCCATTTTGCCATCTTGATATTCTTCTGACTCAACCAGTAACGTCGCAGGCTTCGGAATATCCTCGAGATTGTATTTTAAAACACGCATGTGACCCCAAAGATGAAAGACTAAAAGCGATATAGTTAAATCGACAACGCAGAAGTAGGATGAGCAGACAACAGAGATGTACCAGTTAAAAATAAATACAGCAATGTATCCCTTCGGATCGGTTTTGTAGTCAAAAGGTAAGGAATAGAAGACAGCATGATCGAACGTAGCATTTTCAGGTCTTTCATCTCTATACATCCCATTTGAGTAACTGTTGTACATTGGGATCAGGTTGAATAAGGATAAACCAATACACATCAACGTTAGAAGGTAGATCGTGAAGAAATGAGATATTTTGTGAACCAGTGTGTGCATCTGGAACAGAAAAAGGGAATCTATTACCAAGGAAATTATATACTAATTGGAATGAGTACGAACAAATTTTTGATATCAAAAAACCGTTAGAAAATGAACTTTATCACAAACGAATAGAGTATTTATAACTTTAATTAATTCAAAGGGGGAAGAATACTTCAGAGCGAGAACGCGATCAAGAGTGGATTGTGTCCTTGTCTAACAATTGCCAGAACACAATTTTTTTTTTTTTTTTTTTCTTATATTATTCGGAAATCTCGTTGATAGCTAAACTAGCACATAAATCGTATCGGGATTAATTTAATATTCAAATACTAAATATTATAATAATAATTTCTTGCGAAATACAGTAAGGTTAAATAAATTAAACTATTTATGAATTAAGTTATTTCTGAATGGCAACATAGATGACACTCATATAAACAAACAATACAATTTCGCGCTGAAGTCATATTTTTGCGTTATCAAGTTCTTTTTACATTACTTATGTGAAATCTTCCTCTTTAAATGTCGTGAAATCGAGTTGTGTGAAGGGGTGTAACAGTGAAGGGTTTGCTGGATGTGGAATTTCTTTTTTCAGGTAAGTTCGTATAACTTTGTTTACAAATTACGACTAGGGTGACAATGTTCTAGATATGTAAACGGGGATCAAGAAAATATTCTAAAGAATAAGCCTTTTCTATTTTCCATATCGGTATTTATAGTCTTGTGAAAATGCGTACAAAATACATCATTTATAATGCAGTAGCAAAACTTAATCAATTACTTCATTTTAATAATAACAAAAATAACTTCTTGAAAATAAACGAATTCTATCTTTACTTTTTTAAATACTTTTTATTGTTTGTGTATTAATAAAACTGTTTTGTTTGTTTCCATGCAGACTCCCTAACAATTAGAATCTTCAGCAACGGGCTTGAAGTTGTCCATTTAAAGAAGAAGTATTCAACCTATTGCCTAGTTTGCAACTGTCTTCCATCATCAGCATCTACGCACTTAAATTTAAGATTACTGACTAAAACCAACAATAACATAAAACCATAAGTTTTATAATTTATAGTGTGATTAATAAATTTATCTTAGTTTAAAAACTACATATGTTTGAAAATGCTACATGCACATGCTTCATCTATGTGAATGTTGCAGCCCTGTACGCTTTAAAATCTCTTTACAAATGAAGGATGTAACCTAAGTTTCACGTATTCTTCACTTCATATACCTATCCCATTACAGAGTTTTACAGTACGCGTAGGCTTCGGCTTCGCCCTGTTTTTGATTATAAAAGAATAACTGTCCCAAAAGTAAGTACAAATATTGGATACCCTATTAGAAAGGGATGACATCCACTCTCGAATTTTTCTCGCTCGGAACGGCTTTCCGCTGCACGTCCTCATTCCAGTTAGTATATAAGTTTCTTGTCTATTACTATCAAATATAGATACTAATACACATAATAATAAAAATCATTAAAAAAGTCTAAAATAACTTTAACTTCGGAAGTCGGTGACCCCTTTTTTGTTTCATTGATTTTTTGTCACCGACTTACGAAAGTCAAGTCATTTTAGACGTTTTTAGTGTTTTTTGGAAGTTGGTTTTTTTCGCAGAAAGTTTTTCTTTTACCGTTTTTAGTTGTAGTCCACACAAATTCTTGTCATGAATTAATTTTTACATTGTAACTAGAAGTTAGATCATCATGTCATCAACATAGCCCAAGAAGAAAAAAATACGTATTTAACATATTCATTGCCAAGTCAATCCTTCTGCAGCGAGGTGTGAGACAGGGAGACGTCATATCTCCGAAACTGTTCACTGCTGCACTGGAGGATGTCTTCAAGGTTCTGGACTGGAGAGGGCTAGGCATCGATCATCGTCAATGGCGAGTACATCTCTCACCTTCGATTTGCCGACGATATAGTGGCCATGGCTGAGACCATGGAGGACCTCAGTACAATGTTCGATGACCTCAGTAGAGCTTCCGAATGAGTGGGTCTTAAAATGAATATGGACAAAACCAAAGTCATGTTGAATGCCCATGTAACACCCACTCCTATCAAGATCGGAGACTCTACACTAGAAGTTGTAGACGATTATGTCTACCTGGGACAAACGATCCAGTTAGGTAGGTCTAACTTCGAGAAAGAGGTCAATCGTCGAATCCGACTCGACTGGGCAGCGTTCGGGAAGTTGCGTGGTATCTTCTCGTCCAACTTACCGCAGTGTCTCAAGACAAAAGTCTATGACCAGTGTGTGTTGTCAGTGATTACATACGGGACCGAAACGTGGTCGGTCATAATGGGCCTCATCAGAAGGCTTAAAGTCACGAAAAGGGCTATGGTTATGCTCGGAGTTTCCTTGCGTGATCAAATCAGAAATAGGGAAATCCGCAAGAGAACCAAGGTTACCGACGTAGCCCGAAGAATAGCCAAACTTAAGTGGCAGTGGGCAGGGCACATTGCTCGCAGAACGGATGGCCGATGGGGCCGGAAAGTTCTGGAGTGGTGACCGCGAACTGGAAGACGTTGCGTTGGAAGGCTTCCCACTAGGTGGACCGATGACCTGGTAAAGGTTGCAGGGATCCGCTGGATACGAGACGCACGGGACCGGTCAATATGGTTACACTTGGGGGAGGCCTATGTCTAGCAGTGGACGTCTTTCGGCTGAAATGATGATGATGATGGTTGCCAAGCCAAAACGCTGAACTTACCTAGATGGCCAAATTAAAAAAAAATCGTTGAATGTCTTCACTAGTGGCCTAAACAAATACCAGAACCCAATACGCTGCTGCCGCTATTTTGTGGCTCGTGCATAAATTGTGAGGCACCATCACGCGATGTCGCATGATGTGGCAATTAACAAGACGAACAAAACATGGATTTCTGAACCGATTTATGAAATTTCTATGGAACCAATCGGGAAGTATATTCTTTCACTTAAAAAAAGAAATTTTCAAATCGGTTTAGAAATGACGGAGTTATGAGGTAACAAACAAAAAAAAAAAACAAAAAAAAACAATAAAACCGAATTGAGACCCTCCTCCTTTTTGAACAAAGTCGGTTAAAAATACATATTCGTCAATATCATTTCAACATTGAATTTCCTACAAATTCTTAGGATACTCGTGTTTCGGGCGGTACCAACTTTCCCAATTAGAGTGCCTGTGAGGATCCAGTAACAATTTGGTCCTGGTCACGGTCTAGGGCAGAATCTCTTTCTCTGAAATCCAGCTATTATGTATGACAATACGTACCTATGCATGCGGAAATGGGAAATATACAGGATGGAAACTTTCAACAGGCAGTATGGGGAACTACCTCAACCGTTGCAGCTACAAGAAAATGGTCTTAGGAGACTATCCACAATTTTTCATGAAATTTTGATCCCTATTCACAGATTATGAAAAAAATGTACAGTAAGCAAGAAAATGGTAACTTTACACAAAATATTTTTTTGATGCCAGACGATCCTGTTTCTAATACTGATCCAAAGCTTCTATGAGACCTGGGCTGGTCTCATAGAAGCTTTGGAGTACTAAAAAAGTCAGAAATTGCAAAAAACCTTTTCCCATACATTTTGTTTGAAAATTTTAACCAAAGAATGTTTTTTAATATTAATCGATCTTATTTCTGATTAAAAAACTCACTCGGTATCATTGCACGTCCTAAGAAAGAATTTGTGAATCAAAAAAATTTAAAAATCCGTCGGCTCCTGAAAAAAGCCTTTATAATAATGAGCAATATTTATATAGTATCAAGCTCAAACTTACCTTATAAGAGTAATCCGACTTCCTTCTGTGATTAAAAAGGTGAATTTCATTTAAGAAATAGAAAAGGAGTTTGTTATACTTTGGCCCGAAAATCAACAGTCCTCTGCTCTGAAAGATAATAAGAATTGCTTTTATTTGGGTTCCATTAAAGGTTGTAAATAGACCCTTAACATATCCGAAAGGCACTTGTTCTCCCGGCGATCATTTTTTTGTTGAACCTTTGTGGGAACCTTTTAGTTACGGAGATATTGGGGCTCAAAGTTCCAACTTTTTCACATTTTTTTTTTAAATACATGTTTTTAAAGTCAGATTTTTACTTTACACACCTACACGACCCCCATACTATTCAATCCATCCATCAGCACAATGCCTTGAGTGCTTTCCATCGAGTCCTACCGTAAAACGTGATTTTTCACCCCAAAAAAAAAGTCCATTCCCAGCAATAATTTTTGCGTAAAGTTACTTAGTTTGATGTACATAATGCTAGGTTGACGGTTATGTGAAGGGTCTGTTTACACCCTGTACATAAAAAAATGCATAATAAAAGATACATCGAGCAGTAGTTAATTTAATCTGTTTCTAAAAACTCTTAAATGCATATGTACTTACAACAGCAATGGAATTCATAAAAACAGTAATGTAAGTATGGCCCATCTCGAAAGACGATAGCTTCCCAGTGTTTTTCCTGACGTAGACGATACCTGATATGAGGGTGCTTGACATGAGAACGATCTTGTAAAATCTATAGACACGAGACTTATTTGGACCCTTGGGCCAGGCACCTATGATCCACATGGCCCTGCGTAGAATTTTCATGTATTGAATATCTTCTGTTTTCTCAACCCCTCTAAAACAATAAGAACATAATACTAAGTGGCAATATTTCAAAGACACTAATATTTTCTGTGTTAACTGAATTTCAGCGGAATTAAAAGTAAGTAACATGTTGGCAAGAGGGGTGCAGAGATAAATTATGTGAAAATTGATAAAACTTACTCTAAGTCACTCAGGTCGCTTAAAATTTTCATTATGTACAATCTTAATACAAGTCCTGATTATTTTCTTTCTTCTATAAGAATGCTTAGAAGCAACAGAAGTATATTATGATTTCCCACAGACCTTGTGATTAGCTCATTATCCAGTAAATGAATGGGCGGTTCCGTACCCGAAGAGTCACGTTACTGTCACAATGTGAAATAAATTATTTAAAGTAGTCATTTGTTTTATTTAGAATTCCGTAAAAATATTATACTGTATTGTATGTGTTCAGTATCATTAAATAGCTCAAAAATTGTTAAATTCTTTAACTGTGACCATTTACGGATTCCATTATTTTAAGCACTTTTAATAAATGATATTTTTGTCACAACTAAATTAAATGCGCTTCCCTGGTGCGCCGGGTGCGGGCCAGCCCCAACATTATACTGCAGTGTGTGGCGAGCAGACTGGACTGTTTGTGTGTGAATCGTTGCTGCAAGCTTTCTACTTCGGTGTTAAGCTTGTAGCAGGGATTCGCATAAATCTATAATGTGAGACAGTGTTAGGTTAAGTGTGTAGGTTAAGTTTACTAACATAGTTGTAAGGAAATATTGTTACTAACTTTGTGAGTCCTGTTACTTGAATTAAATATAATAATAATAATAAAATATCTAAAAAAGCGAAATTTCAAGCCAATAATGCATGAAGCCAACTTAATATCGTATGAAATAAAACCCTAAATGCTCTACAATCCCTAACCTAACCCGTCGGGGATTACAGCCGTGATGTTATGTTTATGTTTTATTTGATAGTTCAGTCATATCATCATTCTCTTGCCCTTATCCCAATTCATTTGAAGTCGGCGCAGCATGTCTTCTTCTTCCATACTTCTCTATTACTCGTCATCTCGCCAGACACCTCCTTTCTTGCCATATCATTCTTTATACAGTCCATCCATCGTTTCTTTGGTCTTCCTCTACTCATATACCCATCCACATTCATACTCAAAACTTTCCTCACATCATTCACAACATTTTCCTCATTCCTCCACATCATATGCCCATACCACGACAACCGATTACCACACAACTTTTCAGTCACCGGTGCCACTTTCAGACTTCCTCTTATATACTCATTTTTTATTTTATCCATTCGCGTAACACCACACATCCCCCTTAGCATTCTCATCTCCGCCACATGCAAATGCCTTTCGTTCATCCCTTTTATGATTCATATCTCTCGTTCTCCTTTCTCTCGCTTTTGTAATCCGGCAGAGCTCCTTCTGGCCTCTAGGACTGTCCAGTGAGTCATATAACTTCTCCTGTGCCTTAGCCCTGGAAACAGCTACCGCCTTTTTTGCAGAAAAAGTAAGTAAGTAGAACTTTTGACAAATTCAGTAGATTAATGCCTGAAGAATGAGAGGCCGGTTACACTATCGGTTAGTGCAATAATACAAGGTACTTGTTTTGCGAAAATAACAAGTCAGATCTCTGAAAAAAATGCTTTATCAAAAAACGATTACTGCTGATATTCTTGTCAAAACTGGCCAAGTGATAATTGGACACGCGCATCGAGGGTTCCGTATAAACTAGTAGGTATTTTGTTTTTAAACTTCAAAAAAATTAGGAGGTTCTCAATTCGTCGGAATCTTTTTTTTTAATTAATGTTCACCGATTACTCGAAGTCGCCTGAACCGATTCAGAAAATTCATTTTTATTTGAAAGAGTATACTCCCAAGTTCCCATAAAAAAAATGTCATGATCTGATCGTGGAGTTCGGAGATATGGAACGAAACTCTTCAATAATAGACAGCAAATCTGTCGTGATTGCTGCAATCGCTTGGATGTTTATTATTTACACAAAATGTATGCTCTGAGAAAATGTACGCAGATGTGTACAGTACACGCAAATTTCGACAGTTAGGTATGTTAAGTTCCATTTTATTGGGGATAAGCCTATAACAATGAAAAGTATTATTAATAATGTAAAATAAATGCACAACAAATATTTGTATAGGATGTTACAACCAAAAATGGAATCTTATAAAACGTTTTAGCAAAAAATAAAACAGACTTTTTGTGTTTTTGAAGTCGGTTTTATTTTTCGCAAAAAGTTTTTTATTTTTAGTTGTAATATCCTTTTTCACTTTTTTTGTGTTTTTGAAGTCGGTTATTTTTTTTAATTTTTAAATAATGCGTCACGAACATTTGAATTTGTTTTGAATTCAAGCTCATACGCAGGACTATATTAGGTAAACCATCAGACACGATTTCACGCAAAAGAATAATAGAGATATTACCCAACCTGATTCTTCCTAAATGTTAGGATGGACAACAATTACAACACATAGGTACCTGCAAAAAACAACAACAAGGTATACAAGGTAGGCAACAAGGTATTTGCAAAAAACAATCGAAACAAAGAAAAAAATAATTTTACGGGCAATGAAAGCGCATGGTATTCGTACACAATTCAATTTTCATAGTATAAAATGAACACACATCTATACCTACTTCTTACAAATACATAAAATTGAAGTGTCTGTTTGTAATTTCAAACTAAACAAGTTTTTAATGAATGCGTATGTACGGCATTTATAACAAAAACACTTTTTTTTCATTTTTGTCTGTCTGTCGTACTGGCTGTTTGTTCCGGTTAATCTCCGAAACGGCTGGGCCGATTTTGACGGGACTTTTACTGGCAGATAGCTGATGTTATATGGTCAAACATAGACTACTTTTATTTTAGAAAAATAAAATAATTAGGTTTCCGCTAGCTAAGCTACAATGGACCTAGATGGCGGAATTTTTGGGTACATCCCAAAAAGAGGTTGCAGTAGGATGGGGCGGACGTGGTGTATTATGATTCTAGAAGTATATTGTTTTTTATGTGTTGGACGTTCACCCTTCCCCCCCCCCCCCCTTCCTACAGCCCTGCCCCTAAAATAGTTAGATTTTCAAGTTTTAAGATGAAGAGAACGCACCGTGTACAAGGTTCTTTTTGTTCATTTATACAGCGATGAGAATAAAAGTAATTCAAAAGTGCAGCATGCATCAGCGAGCCAAGCGAGCTCGAAAATTTTAGCATTCTGTCTCGGAAATGTTAGTTTCTCTTATTGAACGATTAATCAGGAAGTTAATAATTTATATCCGATAAAAGCTATATTAAGAAGGTTTATCAATTTGGCGGGTATGATTTTGGCGGGCGGTCAAGCCCCCATGCTGCATGCATGTTTTGCATGTTTTGTTTTGCTTTCTGTTTCTACATGAATTATTGTAATTGGTGTTATACCGTTTTAATTAAATATAAATAAATAAGTAACTATTATAATGTGCCAAACATCCAAATCTATTAAATCATTTGAGCGTGATTGAGTAACAAAATACAAACACTCACTTGGAATTCTTTTGTTTTCATTATTGAAAAAATCAATGAATTAAAGAATGCTTTACTGACGACATTGACACCGGTGTGTGATTTATTTGCCTCAAGAAGGGTAGACAGGAGAGTATATTATGTCGTGGATGTTTGTGTTTCTGTGTGAGTTTTTATGTTTTGAGATAAAATAAATATATTTTTATTTTTATGGATGGATGAACTGTTGGTGTCTTTTTATCGTGCTTGTTGTGTGAGAGGATGCACGAAAGAGGAAATATTGTTATTATATATTTATTTAATAATTTATATACACACTAAATACAGAAAAGAAGAAAGGAACAGAAAATAGTACAAAGGTGATGCTTATTTCTAAATAAATCTCTTCCAGCATACCTGCGAAAGGAGATACTAAAAAAGAGATGTAGAAATAGTATGTAAAAGAAGAAGAGAAAATAGAATACATAAAACGTAAAGCAGAACTATTTAAATATAAGAATATAGTAAGATCCTTAGATATAAATACAAAGGCAAAACATAACAATACTGTAAATACAATAAAATAACTTATAATAAATACTTATGCAACTATGGCGAAATGGAAAAATAATGTTCTTTCACTCTTCTTTTGAAAACTGCAACAGTTTGGCAGTCCCTAATGTCAGGCGGAAGTGAATTCCACAGCCGCACGGCGTGTACAGTGAAGGAATAGGAGTAGAAGTCGGTAGAGTGTGGAGGGGATTTAAGGAGGTTCCTAAGATGCGACCTGCAAGGTGCATCAGAAGGACGGGAGTAGGAAAAGCGTTCCTGCAGATAGGATGGCGTTTTAGGGTTATGAAGGATGTTAAATAGTAGACACAATATCCGAGAGTACCTGCGAAGTCGAACTGGGAGCCACTTGAGTATTTTGCGAAAGTTAGAGACGTGATCATACTTTTTAAGGTTAAATACAAAACGAATACAGATATTTTGCAAGCGCTCAAGTATATTTAGGAGCTCCTCGGTGGCATCCAAATAACAGACATCGGCGTAGTCTATGATAGGTTGAATGAGAGTTTGCGCAAGGGAGATTTTGGTGTTCAATGACAGGAACCTCTGGAGGCATTTCAATGAGTGGACCGTATAGTGCACTTTGCGACTAACTTCAGCAATATGGGTAGGCCAAGATAAATAGGAATCCATATCATTCTTTATTATAAATATGCTTATTTTAACTGTGTTAATAAATAAATTAATAATTACATGATATCGTGAAGATTCGCCAGGTAAAGTATTTTTAAGTTTGCTATCTTTTATAATATTCACTAATTGAACTTTATGAAATTTTAGAATTTGCAGACAGCGGATATACTCCGGGTGTGGAGGCAACCAGAACAACTTCGAAACTAAGAAGGAGTGCATGGCCACCTGCCTCAACAAGCCTAATAGCACTTTGACTGGTGGGCACCACCATCTCACTACCTGTATACCGTTCACAATACCTGATTTTGATTTAGATTAAACATGATACACATAATATGTTTATTGTTTCTTGTACAAGTAATCCTTGGTGAAAAAGCCGAAAGGACATGACGTGAGATGTATATCAGAACGTTCGGCCAGTCGAGATAGGGAGCTGGCTGCTACTCCAGTTTTTGTGACGATTATGCATTTATTTAAGACTATTTAAATGGGCCATCACAAAAAAAAAAATAAAGCAATAAAAATTCGTTTCAGTCTCGTCACTAAATCTTTATTTATTAACGGTTTCTCTCAGTTCCTTAGTTATGGAGATTCAGGTAGGCCGAACGTTCTGATATCAGGTCGTTCGGCCATAAATAAATGCTTCTAACTTTCGAACTGTTCTGTCACAAATTCTTTGGCTGGCATCTTTATGCGTCACATAATCGTCACAAAAACTGGAGTAGCAGCCAGCTGCCTATCTCGACTGGCCGAACGTTCTGATATACAAGAAGTGAGGATCGTAGAAGATCGCGTTCTGTGGTTACTGCGGTCCCCCATAAGAAAAAGGCGTGAGTTTATGTACCTATACGTATTTTGTTACCCCTTAAACAAAACATAATTATCTGTCTAGCTTTCTCAAAACTATGTTATTAGAGTCTAACGAGATACAGTTGACCAATCTTGTATTACATAACATCACGCATGTAATCCACAAAGGGTTAGGCAGAGGTGTACCTAATGGTAGGTACACCCACATTTCGCTAGTTATGTTTAAGTCCCATGTAATATGGGGCAAGCCTATTGCCATCAACCGGGCACAAATCCAGACTCCGTGGCAGCTACTGAGAAATTCCTGATGGAAAAACCCATTAACAATATGGCCGACGAGCATGAGGTCGACCCCTAGACTGACGAGACAGTCATTCTTGTATTCTTGTCGTTAATAACAAACGGTTCAATCGAATTAAAATACTTTATTGTTTCACTTCGAATGAAAGATGCGATGATGAAGAATGAAAGACAAAGATGTACAGTAATAGAAGCGTCTTATTTCGGAAATACCCTCCCCCCCTCCTCCCCCCTTGCACAAATACAAATGCCGGAATAAATGAAATGGTAAGTTAGATAATTTTAAAATTCTACATTCATTTAAAAAATAAAATAACGAAGCGTGTCACTGTGCAAAATTAAAAATCATTTATTGGTCTTCCTCTGCAACCGTCCTTAGCATCACGAAATATGAAAATGATGTTTTTAAAATCTGAAAATAAAAGAAATATTAATGGTTTCTTGATCGAAATGGGTGCAAGTCAAACAGAAAACAAAACATAGCTCATAATAAGTTCACTAAATTATAGTATTACGACAAGTACACACGGCCGTAGTATTATATTATCTGTGACACGGCGACACATCCAGCTATACATTTCCAGTGTACCATGACCTCGCTTTATATACATTTGCAGTACAATGAGGGATCCGCTTATATTGGGTTTGTATAGGTTAATTGGTTGTAGTGCGTACAAAAGTACCGGGGAGTAGAGCCAACTGAAAATATTACAATTTTCCTGTATTTTGTCGAATATTTGACTACAACAGTAGTTTGTTTTTAAAGTAGATGATGTTTAAACATTGTCCTAAAATGCACACAGTAATTAATCCGAACTACTAGTAACTAATACTACAATCGACAAACAAGGTCTGTGAAGGCTGTGTTACGGAACCCCTTTGTTCAATTACGTTTATCATTGCTTTTATATTAGTTCAAATCTTTAGCAAAATACATAAAAGACATCATCATTTTCAGGTGACTATTTCTCCGTCGATTTAGGTACCTACCTATTTGATGTTTTAGTATGAAAAATAGTCCTAATTTTGAGCTAGTAATTGCGATATGTCATGTATATTACAGTTCTGTTGGTCGTACGGCCAGATTTCATAGCAAATTGCCCTTGAATCTTTTCAACTATCTTATACAGGGTGTTAGTCTTGACACCGTTATCCTTGAAACCAGTGGTTTGGTTTCACTTATAGAACGTAAAATCAATTAAAAAGCAACCTTTTTTTTTTTGCGTGCGGCGGCGGCGATCACACGCGGTCATTCGCTACGCGCGTACAATGAACGATGACTTATGACCTCAGTTAGCTTGCTACATATTAATCTGCCCTGTATAAGCTTAACAAGCGTAGGTAGCGCGGACGGTGTGTTTCATTTTAACTAGCTTTTGCCTGCCGTTTCGCTCGCGGTAATTTAGAATTTGACAATCAATTCAGGTTGTACTCGTAATAATACAGGATGTAAGGGTAAACACCGTTGTCACTCAAACCGCGGGTAGTTGAATAAATAAAAAAATATAGGACCGAGTTAAAAAAACAGAATAAGTAATTTACTTTAAAAATAAATAACAATAAATTATCCCATACCGCCCGCGAATTCATGGTACCTATACGCCCGAGTAACGTAATCGCCGCCCGTCCTAACTACCTACAGCTACACAATACTCGTAACATAACCTGTGATGCAACTTTTCCTTCATACTTTTCCTGGGTTAGGACAGGAAAAAATACCTACCTAAGGTGTTGCGAGACGAGTCTAAATGTAAATTTGATTTGACAACAAAGAAAATGAAAAAGTAATTCAAACCATTGGGTACGTATTTTTGGCGCATTTAAAAAGTTACCACCAATTTTTACACTAATTGAATATCTCTACTTACCTAAATTAATCTCAAAAGCTGTTCAAAATGGGATCCATTTACGGCCATAGATGCCTCCGCTCGTTTTCGTAGGTTTATTCGCACTCGAGAATCTAACTTCGGCTACATCCTACGAGCGTCGTTCAGGTTATCACCCGCGATGGCGTAAAGCCGCCACCACTTTGGATTTGGTCCACTGTTCAATTATGTAAGACTGTAAGACAGATCTAAGTACACACAATTTACGCGCGAGAAACAAGCGCAGCGGCGCGCAACCCTATGACGAGTTACGTGCGCTCGCTAGCGCGACAGCTGACTGACTGAGGGAGGTCATGAGTCATCGTTCGTTGGACGCGCGTGGCGTATGACCGCCGCCCGGCCGTCAGCTGTTAGCGCGCATTAGGGTGAAATGATCCTGTGGGAAATAGTAGATTTTCTTCAAAAAAAAAGGTTTGCTTTTTTCTTTGATTTTACGTTCTAATAATGCAACCAAACCGACGCTTTCAAGGATAACTTTAAGATGATCGGTTCAGTGGTTTGGTCGTGAAAAGATAATAAACAAACTTACTTGGCATTTATAATATTAGTAAGGACGTATGATTATGGAAGTAAGGATGTGGTTTTTTTTAAAGAAATTCTAAAAAAGTAAAAAAGATTAAAAAGAACCACTTTACTTTTAAATTTGTCAATGCACGGAGGTCTGTTCAATCATGTACGAGAGAGCTAGACCCTAGGTGGACGCCCTAGAGTTTCAGCTCTATGGTCTATACTATAAGCGCTAAAGGTGTCATAAAAATAAGGCATAAGTACCGTGATCATAGTCTGGACGCCAACTGTAAGCATGCTCATCGCCTTCAGGTTCATGGACCGTTGCACCTGTATCATGATGACAAACACGAGCTTCCTGTTCGCAGTTTCCATGTATTCCCACGGAATACAGTATACCGAGTCTATTAATTTGTCATTCTGAAATACAGTCTTGTACAGTGATTAGCATGCTTGGACACAGAGCTCCTCCCTGTGATAGGCAGTGACCCATAATCCAACACGCATGTCTTCAAATGATTGGTTCTAGGTCATGCCGGTTTCTTAGTGATATTTTTTTCGTCACGGTTCAAGATAGGATGAAATAAATTAGGTACTCAAAATAAAAGTGCCTGCTTCGGTCCGAACCCGCGACTTACGACCTAAGTCGGAGCCGTTACCAGTGGACGACTGCTCCCTGTGACCCTGTGTAATAATAGATTCAAACGCACAAAGTTTTTAAATGTGAGCAAAGTCGTTATTCTGTTCGTAAAGGGATATTTAACCTAAGCTCTTTCGGCCGTTTCTTGATAACTGTGATCTGAGGGTGTATAAATCGAGAGTGAATGAAAATGAGTGAAAGAAACTTAGCTAAGCAAGCGTGAATGGACATAAATACTAACCGATGATTCCAAGAGCTCGAATATGATGCTTAACTGAATCAGTTGTTGAAAAATCACCACTGTCAACGGTCCGTAACGCAACAGCGCCGGCTGGTCCTAGAAAATTTAACAGTACCTAATTTAAAAAATGTAGACAGCATAAATTATAAAAACTAACCCAATAGAACCACCTTCTTTTTTAATGTCGGTTATAAACAGAAATCTACTAAAACTACTCGCTGGCAGTGCGATGATTCGTTTATGTGATGTATCATTTTTATGTCGTGAGTGTGGAGATGCATTGCAGGCGTATCGTAGGCCCAGCATAAGTTCGTAGTAAGCTCAATGTAACGCCTCCTAGGTATAGCGTAGCTGTGTCATGTGCGCAGCGTAACGATAACGACGACACGTACCATTTGCGAGCACTCCAACATCAGAAGACACTCGCTCACTTGGTGGAACAGTAAGTAAAGCAGAAGCACTTCACCAAAGCAGTCGGACATCTTTGATTGGAAACTGTTGAAGAAATAAGCAGATTTAAGCATACGCAAGAATCTGGGAGATGCTGTCGGTTTTAGTTCATCTAATGGACCACTACTCACTCAATGATAACACTATGGTAGTGGATAATCTCCCGTAGTCTGCCGTGTACTTCTCTCGACTCTTGCTCAGTGTACTTATGTTCCATTTTGCCATCTTGATATTCCTCTGACTCAACCAGTAACGTCGCAGGCTTCGGAATATCCTCGAGATTGTATTTTAAAACACGCATGTGACCCCAAAGATGAAAGACTAAAAGCGATATGGTTAAATCGATAACGCAGAAGTAGGACGAGCAGAGAACAGAGATGTACCAGTTAAAAATAAATACAGCAATGTATCCCTTCGGATCGGTTTTGTAGTCAAAAGGTAAGGAATAGAAGACAGCATGATCGAACGTAACATTTTCAGGTCTTTCATCTCTAAACATCCCATTTGAGTAACTGTTGTACATTGGGATCAGGTTGAATAAGGATAAACCAATACACATCAACGTTAGAAGGTAGATCGTGAAGAAATGAGATATTTTGTGAACCAGTGTGTGCATCTGGAACAGAAAAAGGGAATCTATTACCAAGGAATTTATATACTAATTGGAATGACTACGAACAAATTTTTGATATCAAAAAACCGTTTGAAAATGAACTTTATCACAAACGAATAGAGTATTTATAACTTTGATTAATTCAAAGGGGGAAGAATACTTCAGAGCGAGAACGCGATCAAGAGTGGATTGTGTCCTTGTCTAACAATTGCCAGAACACAAAAAATTTTTTTTTTTTTTTTTTTCTTATATTATTCGGAAATCTCGTTGATAGCTAAACTAGCACATAAATCGTATCGGGATTAATTTAATATTCAAATACTAAATATTATAATAATAATTTCTTGCGAAATACAGTAAGGTTAAATAAATTAAATTGTTTATGAATTAAGTTATTTCTGAATGGCAACATAGATGACACTCATATAAACAAACAATACAATTTCGCGCTGAAGTAATATTTTTGCGTTATCAAGTTCTTTTTACATTACTTATGTGAAATCTTCCTCTTTAAATGTCGTGAAATCGAGTTGTGTGAAGGGGTGTAACAGTGAAGGGTTTGCTGGATGTGGAATTTCTTTTTTCAGGTAAGTTCGTATAACTTTGTTTACAAATTACGACTAGGGTGACAATGTTCTAGATATGTAAACGGGGATCAAGAAAATATTCTAAAGAATACGCCTTTTCTATTATCCATATCGGTATTTATAGTCTTGTGAAAATGCGTACAAAATACATAATTTATAATGCAGTAGCAAAACTTAATCAATTACTTCATTTTAATAATAACAAAAATAACTTCTTGAAAATAAACGAATTCTATCTTTACTTTTTTAAATACTTTTTATTGTTTGTGTATTAATAAAACTGTTTTGTTTGTTTCCATGCAGACTCCTTAACAATAAGAATCTTCAGCAACGGGCTTGAAGTTGTCCATTTAAAGAAGAAGTATTCAACCTATTGCCTAGTTTGCAACTGTCTTCCATCATCAGCATCTACGCACTTAAATTTAAGATTACTGACTAAAACCAACAATAACATAAAACCATAAGTTTTATAATTTATAGTGTGATTAATAAATTTATCTTACTTTAAAAACTACATATTATGATGTTTGAAAATGCTACATGCTCATGCTTCATCTATGTGAATGTTGCAGCCCTGTACGCTTTAAAATCTCTTTACAAATGAAGGATGTAACCTAAGTTTCACGTATTCTTCACTTCATAGACCTATCCCATTACAGAGTTTCACAGTACGCGTAGGCTTCGGCTTCGCCCTGTTTTTGATTATAAAAGAATAACTGTCCCAAAAGTAAGTACAAATATTGGATACCCTATTAGAAAGGGATGACATCCACTGCCGAATTTTTCTCGCTCGGAACGGCTTTCCGCTGCACGTCCTCATTCCAGTTAGTATATAAGTTTCTTGTCTATTACTATCAAATATAGATACTAATACACATAATAATCAAAATCATTAAAAAAGTCTAAAATAACTTTAACTTCGGAAGTCGGTGACCCCTTTTTTGTTTCATTGATTTTTTGTCACCGACTTACGAAAGTCAAGTCATTTTAGACGTTTTGAGTGTTTTTTGGAAGTTGGTTTTTTTCGCAGAAAGTTTTTCTTTTACCGTTTTTAGTTGTAGTCCACACAAATTCTTGTCATGAATTAATTTTTACATTGTAACTAGAAGTTAGATCATCATGTCATCAATATAGCTCAAGAAGAAAAAAATACGTATTTAACACATTCATTGCCAAGCCAATCCTTCTGCAGCGAGGTGTGAGACAGGGAGACGTCATATCTCCGAAACTGTTCACTGCTGCACTGGAGGATGTCTTCAAGGTTCTGGACTGGAGAGGGCTAGGCATCAACGTCAATGGCGAGTACATCTCTCACCTTCGATTTGCCGACGATATAGTGGTCATGGCTGAGACCATGGAGGACCTCAGTACAATGCTCGATGACCTCAGTAGAGCTTCCGAATGAGTGGGTCTTAAAATGAATATGGACAAAACCAAAGTCATGTTGAATGCCCATGTAACACCCACTCCTATCAAGATCGGAGACTCTACACTAGAAGTTGTAGACGATTATGTCTACCTGGGACAAACGATCCAGTTAGGTAGGTCTAACTTCGAGAAAGAGGTCAATCGTCGAATCCGACTCGACTGGGCAGCGTTCGGGAAGTTGCGTGGTATCTTCTCGTCCAACTTACCGCAGTGTCTCAAGACAAAAGTCTATGACCAGTGTGTGTTGCCAGTGATTACATACGGGACCGAAACGTGGTCGGTCATAATGGGCCTCATCAGAAGGCTTAAAGTCACGAAAAGGGCTATGGAGAGGCTATGCTCGGAGTTTCCTTGCGTGATCAAATCAGAAATAGGGAAATCCGCAAGAGAACCAAGGTTACCGACGTAGCCCGAAGAATAGCCAAACTTAAGTGGCAGTGGGCAGGGCACATTGCTCGCAGAACGGATTGCCGATGGGGCCGGAAAGTTCTGGAGTGGTGACCGCGAACTGGAAGACGTTGCGTTGGAAGGCTTCCCACTAGGTGGACCGATGACCTGGTAAAGGTTGCAGGGATCCGCTGGATGCGAGACGCACGGGACCGGTCAATATGGCTACACTTGGGGGAGGCCTATGTCTAGCAGTGGACGTCTTTCGGCTGAAATGATGATGATGATGGTTACCAAGCCAAAACGCTGAACTTACCTAGATGGCCAAATTAAAAAAAAATCGTTGAATGTCTTCACTAGTGGCCTAAACAAATACCAGAACCCAATACGCTGCTGCCGCTATTTTGTGGCTCGTGCATAAATTGTGAGGCACCATCACGCGATGTCGCGTGAAGGGCCATAAACAGGCCACTTCACGCGATGTCGCATGATGTGGCAATTAACGAGACGAAAAAAACATGGATTTCTGAACCGATTTATGAAATTTCTATGGAACCAATCGGGAAGTATATTCTTTCACTTAAAAAAATAATTTTTCAAATCGGTTTAGAAATGACGGAGTTATGAGGTAACAAACAAAAAAAAAAAAACAATAAAACCGAATTGAGACCCTCCTCCTTTTTGAACAAAGTCGGTTAAAAATACATATTCGTCAATATCATTTCAACATTGAATTTCCTACAAATTCTTAGGATACTCGTGTTTCGGGCGGTACCAACTTTCCCAATTAGAGTGCCTGTGAGGATCCAGTAACAATTTGGTCCTTACACGGTCTAGGGCAGAATCTCTTTCTCTGAAATCCAGCTATTATGTATGACAATACGTACCTATGCATGCGGAAATGGGAAATATACAGGATGGAAACTTTCAACAGGCAGTATGGGGAACTACCTCAACCGTTGCAGCTACAAGAAAATGGTCTTAGGAGCCTATCCACAATTTTTCATGAAATTTTGATCCCTATTCACAGATTATCAAAAAAATGTACAGTAAGCAAGAAAATGGTAACTTTACACAAAATATTTTTTTGATGCCAAACGATCCTGTTTCTAATACTGATCCAAAGCTTCTATGAGACCTGGGTTGGTCTCATAGAAGCTTTGGAGTACTAAAAAAGTCAGAAATTGCAAAAAACCTTTTCCCATACATTTTGTTTGAAAATTTTAACCAAAGAATGTTTTTTAATATTAATCGATCTTATTTCTGATTAAAAAACTCACTCGGTATCATTGCACGTCCTAAGAAAGAATTTGTGAATCAAAAAAATTTAAAAATCCGTCGGCTCCTGAAAAAAGCCTTTATAATAATGAGCAATATTTATATAGTAACAAGCTCAAACTTACCTTATAAGAGTAATCCGACTTCCTTCTGTGATTAAAAAGGTGAATTTCATTTAAGAAATAGAAAAGGAGTTTGTTATACTTTGGCCCGAAAATCAACAGTCCTCTGCTCTGAAAGATAATAAGAATTGCTTTTATTTGGGTTCCATTAAAGGTTGTAAATAGACCCTTAACATATCCGAAAGGCACTTGTTCTCCCGGCGATCATTTTTTTGTTGAACCTTTGTGGGAACCTTTTAGTTACGGAGATATTGGAGCTCAAAGTTCCAACTTTTTCACATTTTTTTTTTAAATACATGTTTTTAAAGTAAGATTTTTACTTTACACACCTACACGACCGCCATACTATTCAATCCATCCATCAGCACAATGCCTTGAGTGCTTTCCATCGAGTCCTACCGTAAAACGTGATTTTTCACCCCAAAAAAAAAGTCCATTCCCAGCAATAATTTTTGCGTAAAGTTACTTAGTTTGATGTACATAATGCTAGGTTGACGGTTATGTGAAGGGTCTGTTTACACCCTGTACATCAGTACTAAAAAAATGCATAATAAAAGATACATCGAGCAGTAGTTAATTTAATCTGTTTCTAAAAACTCTTAAATGCATATGTACTTACAACAGCAATGGAATTCATAAAAACAGTAATGTAAGTATGGCCCATCTCGAAAGACGATAGCTTCCCAGTGTTTTTCCTGACGTAGACGATACCTGATATGAGGGTGCTTGACATGAGAACGATCTTGTAAAATCTATAGACACGAGACTTATTTGGACCCTTGGGCCAGGCACCTATGATCCACATGGCCCTGCGTAGAATTTTCATGTATTGAATATCTTCTGTTTTCTCAACCCCTCTAAAACAATAAGAACATAATACTAAGTGGCAATATTTCAAAGACACTAATATTTTCTGTGTTAACTGAATTTCAGCGGAATTAAAAGTAAGTAACATGTTGGCAAGAGGGGTGCAGAGATAAATTATGTGAAAATTGATAAAACTTACTCTAAGTCACTCAGGTCGCTTAAAATTTTCATTATGTACAATCTTAATACAAGTCCTGATTATTTTCTTTCTTCTATAAGAATGCTTAGAAGCAACAGAAGTATATTATGATTTCCCACAGACCTTGTGATTAGCTCATTATCCAGTAAATGAATGGGCGGTTCCGTACCCGAAGAGTCACGTTACTGTCACAATGTGAAATAAATTATTTAAAGTAGTCATTTGTTTTATTTAGAATTCCGTAAAAATATTATACTGTATTGTATGTGTTCAGTATCATTAAATAGCTCAAAAATTGTTAAATTCTTTAACTGTGACCATTTACGGATTCCATTATTTTAAGCACTTTTAATAAATGATATTTTTGTCACAACTAAATTAAATATCTAAAAAAGCGAAATTTCAAGCCAATAATGCATGAAGCCAACTTAATATCGTATGAAATAAAACCCTAAATGCTCTACAATCCCTAACCTAACCCGTCGGGGATTACAGCCGTGAAGTTATGTTTATGTTTTATTTGATAGTTCAGTCATATCATCATTCTCTTGCCCTTATCCCAATTCATTTGGGGTCGGCGCAGCATGTCTTCTTCTTCCATACTTCTCTATTACTAGTCATCTCGCCAGACACCTCCTTTCTTGCCATATCATTCTTTACACAGTCCATCCATCGTTTCTTTGGTCTTCCTCTACTCATATACCCATCCACATTCATACTCAAAACTTTCCTCACAACATTTTCCTCATTCCTCCACATCATATGCCCATACCACGACAACCGATTACCACACAACTTTTCAGTCACCGGTGCCACTTTCAGACTTCCTCTTATATACTCATTTTTTATTTTATCCATTCGCGTAACACCACACATCCCCCTTAGCATTCTCATCTCCGCCACATGCAAATGCCTTTCGTTCATCCCTTTTATGATTCATATCTCTCGTTCTCCTTTCTCTCGCTTTTGTAATCCGGTAGAGCTCCTTCTGGCCTCTAGGACTGTCCAGTGAGTCATATAACTTCTCCTGTGCCTTAGCCCTGGAAACAGCTACCGCCTTTTTTGCCTTTCTCTTCCATTCTTTATAGATCCTCTTCTTTTCTTCTTTCAAACTGTCGTTCTCGTTTGCTACACCCTGCCATTCTTTAAACGCAACCTTTTCTCTTTCAGACTCTTTTGCACCTCTTCATTCCACCACCATGTATCCTTATCTATCATACCTTTCCCTTTGGATTCTCCAAAAACATCTTTTGCTACTCTCCTTATACAATCTGCCATCTCTTTCTAACATTCATTCACAGATTTTCCTTCCATATCCTTCATTTCAATCATCTTATCTACTACTTGACTCTTAAAAATACTTGTACATTCTTTTACATTTTCAATCATACGCCATCTGGTTTTGGGTGGGGGCCGTTCTTTTTTTCTACTGGCCGAGACACTGACTTTGACCTTCATTATGACCAATCTGTGTTGGGAGACTTAAGTCTTAGCCTGGCAGCACTTTACAGTTTTTGACGTATTTAAGACTGTCCCGCTTGACCAGGAAAAACTCTATTTGCGTCACGTGGTGGCCACTTTTATACGTAATGAGATGTTCGTCTCTTTTTTTTAAACCACGTATTTGTTATTGCCAGGTCGAAGGCAGACGCAGCTTGAAGTAGTGTCTCGCCGTCATTGTTACAGTCTCCATACCCCCAGCCACCATGCACTCTCTCATACCCATCCTTCATTCCTCCTACATGCCCGTTGAAATCACCCCCCACATACCTACACTTCTTCACTCTCTTGCACATCCAACATCACTCGATCAAAGTCTTCCCAGAACTTCTCTTTTACGCTGTCCTCACTTCCTGACTGGGGTAAGGTTGATAGTTCAGTCAGTACCATTTAATTGCCTATTCAACAAAATAATAAAAACGTCACGCTTTATGAGCTTGATGTGACAAAAATGCAACGAGTTCTAGAATTATAGCTGATGTCAACATCAAATCAAGCCAGCCAATAAATATCTTTACGATATTTTATCATTAATGAAATACGCAAACGTCTAGCAAACTACCTCGATAGTAAACATCTCAATAATAAAGTCCACACCGCACCTAAGTAGCGCCATCTACCTTACTCTCAATGCAACTATAACTAGTAGACCGGTGGTAGCACTACGATGACAGTTACAAGTTGGGTAACTGCTCCGGCACAACCTCGGTGCCCAATGGGGCGCAAATCTGTAAAAATAATATCTGCTAGATGGCGCTGTTAAAAATTATATCACAGCTTTAAAAAATAAATTGTAAAACGCCATGAAATACTCGGGCTACGCTTGAGGGTTAGGTTTGTAATGGTTGATGTAATATTTATAATAAGCTTAACAAATTAGAAGAATTCAATAAATTCTCGATATAGGCTTTAGCATCATCTTCAACTACAAAATTGAGCATCTTTTTTTTTGACAAGGCATCTCGCAGGTCAACCTATGAGGCCGGGTTCTGCTTAACTGGACTTCCCTGTGCATGCCTTGAGAGTAAGGCGTCCAGCGAGGGGAAAATGGGCATCTAAACAGGTGATGTATTTATTGTCTCCGAGTGTGGCGTCCAATGTATGTCTACGGCACCGTGCACCCTAAGTTCTGTTACCACCTTGCCGCTTCGGCGACTGGCAATCGTTTTCAAGTACTTATCTCGTAAGTATTTCTACATCGACTTTAGACAAGATTGAACTTCCTATCATCGTTACCGCTGAAAAGCAAAAATCACACCTTGTGTGGGTGTAGGTCACGGATGGAGGCCTTACAAAGTAGTCAGATGACCTAGTGAAAGTGCGGGATTCCGCTGGTTGCGAAGAACTTAGGACCAGTCATGCTTGGATTAGACCTTTGAACTAATGATTATGATAACGCATTCCCAAAAGGTAAAAGTTCATCCGCTGAAACGTAATCTGTTTGTCTCTTTTACACATGGAACTACCGCCGTGCGAATACATAGTACGAATGACTGCCAAAGCGTTGGTAAAGGCTTTCAATCCATGAGAGAAAATAAGGTTACGAATTCGAATATTTGCTAACAGTAGCATGTTAACGTTGGCGTAATCGAATGACTCACTCGAATGTTTATGTGTTTAGGTAATTTCTAAAATTTATAACACTGAAGTTTTCATGGCAGTTGTCCTTAGTAAGTTATTTAGCCATTTTTTTTCGCCACAAGCTTCTGTGAGTTAGGTACTTTGCCTGCATGGTACCTACTCGGATTAAAAATAGCATAGGTAAATCCATTAGGAATAATGTACCTCAAACACAACCACACCCCCCCCACTACCTCTCTCTGTTCTCTTTCAAATTGTTAAAGAATTTTTCAAATAACTGCCGTGGTTCCGTAGTTTACCACAATTACTATGTTCGCACTCTCTCTATGTACAAGTAATTATTAAAATTCCCCAGTAGGTATAGGTTTCTCAAGTGCTTTACCAATTTGGTAAGCACTTGACAAACAAAGGCATTGTATCTGTCGATTGGTAAATCTATTAAGTATATTACGTATTACCTAGGTCCCATTTAGTAACAAACTACCAGGATTTGCTTCAGACACCAAAGCAAAACAAAAAAAAGAGCTACATTTCAAGTTCCGAGCCAGATACGAAGTGATATTTTTAATAACTTACTTAACTCAATCATTACCAATTAACTGCTAACGGCCAATTAGTTTGTCCGTGATTTAAAAATGATCAAAGAAGCAGGTTTAGCGCATCGTTATTCCCGTAGTGGCGAACGGAACGAATAAGCTAAGCGGTGGGCGGGGAGGGTGGCGGCGCGGGCGCTGCGCCGGCGCGCGGCGCGGGCGGTAGGTGCGCGCGCGCCGCGCACTGCGCTTTTTGCTTGTGGCAGGGCGATCGCGGTGCGGCGGCGCCGGCGGAGGCGCACCGGGATCTTATCCTTATTGTATTTTATTCTGTTCTTAGCTCTCTGTCCAGACGAACGTCCCTACCACACATCCCTATTGTAAAACTCAACGTTTTATTTTAACAAAGCCAGTTTATTATGAACTAACGTATTATGCCAATATGTTAGTAAAAACTCAGTCATTCTTTGCCCGGTCTTCAGACGGTCTGTTTTGTTGTGTGAACGAGTGTTATAAATAAAATAATAATAGCGGCGATCAACCGATTTTTAAGAAAATTGCTTTATTAACTGACATTATGAATATAAATGATTTAGTGACCCGTTTATTTTTTCTCACGATTATTTACATTGTGGGAGCGACACGTGAAGATAAGGTAAATATAATATTTATGTTTTGTTGATACCTAAGTACTATCGTTATACTAGGTATATTATTGCTGGTGTTTTTAAGCTCGCGTTACTTTAAACCTGGGTTAAAGCGATGATAGACTTTATATATTATTTTAATTCTTATGTTACGAAACCTGTTCTAAATTATATTTCCTAGATAAGAACGTCAATTTAAAGGAGTCTTCTTCTTGGAGTAAAAACAATTTATTGCCAACAGCCGGCAACATGTTTTATGTAGTAAATAAGTTGAATGCGAGTAACAGAGTAGCTAGCCTGGAGTAGGTACCAAGTAGGTATTTCCTGCAGCTATCTGATGAACGTGACAAGTGACAAGCGACATATAGCAGTTATCTCAGAGCTTGCATATCGGGGACTTGTTGGGATTCAAATGAACTTTTACGAAGCTTAGCAGACCTAACTCTTAACTCTTAACTCTTGTTATCTATTAATCGCACTATTACATTACTTCTGTGTTATAATTATAAATGTATCTATTACCGTTCAGTAACTCCCGTGTAATGTGTATCGTGTCATATTTTTAATAATATTAAAAAAGCTATTATTATTAATAATAATGATTATTAAAGACGTCAAATATCATCGCATCCTTACATCCTAAAAACACTGTTAAAATCATAACCTTTCTTTTTGACTGTGCCGTAGTCGGGTAAAAAAACATAGACTATAATTATGATTATTCCGTTGAGAACCTGAATCTGAAAGCCTTATAGGTACGGTTAAAAATCAATCAATCATATTGGCGATATTAACAGTTTCACACGAATTGATGTATTAAATTATAAAAGACAACATTCTTAACGTATTTTACAGGTTTCTTAATTAATTACCTAAATATCCTTTTCTAATCAAAAATACTTCATTCCGGTAGGTATCATATACATAGATTTTCGTACTAAATTATCGAATCAAAAGATGTTTTCGGCACACCCTCAGAATTACATAGAACTTCGAATTGAACAAAAATATAGGAGTTATTGAATATTATAGTTATTTCATCTTCTTTCTCTCCTTACGGCAAGTTTGGATCTGCACTACTTAAGTTACAATAAGTCTTCTTTAAGTATCTATGTATTGAGCACATAATTATCTACAGAATATAAGCCGCCAACTCAGTACTGATTCACTATCTATCTTATATTAAATATCTATTCCATACATAGTAAAAAACATAGTCGATTTTTGTGTCTGCCTGTGTGACCGCTTAGATCCTCTATATTCCACAATGATTTTTGTGTAGTCATCATTATGATTAACAGCGGTTATTCCGGTAGGTTATGAAATTATGAGTATTATAAATTTTTAATGAACTAACGTTTAATACAGTCTGCCATAATTATTATCATTAATCCACCCGTGCATGGGGCCTAAAATGGCTGCTTTAGCAGAATCATAATACGATAATAATTATGAATCACGTTACAATTCTTAAAATATAATAATATTCTTAAATTCTTAAATTATTGTCACTTTGTGACCTTTTCACGAGTTGTAACGTAATGCATATTATTGTCCTATTATGGTTTTGCTAAAGCGGCCATTTTAGAACCCCAGATCAGAGTCATGTCGCTACTACTTTTCTTTATGTTGGTCGAAAAACGTATCCTGTTCAAATTATTGCCCCTTGACCATCTGGTGATGCGGTTCAAGTCAGTATTTAACTCGCATCTGACCTCCATAACCTAATTAATTAATGGAGAAAGATGTATCGTTAGAAGAGCAGACAGATTTTCAGGCTACTGACCAACTGGTCAATTTGTCTCTCTTTAGTCTGAATGATTGGAGTCCAATGACTCCAGTCATTCGGTCTCATGAGAAGAAAAAGGAGTTATAAAGCAGTCGTTGGCTCATACATATAGCAGGTGGCAATTTTGGGGTTATACCATCAAACAAAATTGTTAAAACCATCATTATCATAAGGCGAGCCCTTTCCCAATTATGTTGGGGTAGAACAAATGTAGTAACTGGATATCACCATCATACCATAACAACTAAAATTAAACTTGGGAGCTCTTGAGCACTCAATCATAAACCTAGCTGGACAGAATCGTGACGGCGTAACTCGGGGCACTCGTAGCTTAGACAAGACAGTAGATAATTCATTTAACTACTTAAACATTCAATTAACAGCACGTAATCTGCAGCTTACATAACTGACAGTCAGGTCATCAACTGAAAACATAAGAAATGGTATAAATACATTACTCTTTGTAAACTATGGTTCATTTCATAAGGTATTACTTAACGAACCTCTTACGAATAGCATTGTTAAAGTGTATCCTGGTTAGGTTAAATGCTGTGATGCGTAAGAATGAGGAAAATGTCGCAAGGAAAGTTTTGTGATACATAGTTCAGAGATGACTACTGAAAGAGATGTATGGAAGAAGACGAGATTCTACGCCGATACATTGAAAGTATTTAAAAGAACGCCTCTCCAAATTAAACACAATTACAATAGTAATCACCACCATATAGGCTAAATTGGAAGGGAGTCCTAAAGACCAGATAAATACGGCAATCGTTCAAAACATTTCATATTTCTACAACTTTGACAGGCTTGACGTCATATTCACCTTCTTGGAAGATTACCTTTATACGAGTACATTTTATACTTTTAATATCATGGATGTCAAAGTGCAAACTTTTGTAAAAGTTCGAGCTTTGACATCTAATATCTCTGTTATAAGGTAGAAGGTTCCCAGGTATGGTTCAGGACAAATAAATGAACGCAATGACGCGGACGGGGTGAACAAGTGCCTTTCGGCTTCGTTAAGGGTCTTTTTACACTCATTATAGGACTTGATAAACCGGAGAAATGAGTATGTACTTATAGCAGGGCTGGCAGGTCGAAATGATCAAAATCAAAATTGGAATTGTCACTCGAATTCCGTCCAAACAGGGTTTTTATTCTCGGAATTTTCGTAATTATCACTCTAGTCCTATTAGTAAAATAGTAACAAAGACACTAAACTAAAAATTAAGTTTGTTGACTAAACACAATGTTTGTGACAGTTGATTTTTAAGATGACACTAAACGCGTTTAAAAGAAAGAAAGCAACTGGAAGACAGGATTTACCTACTCTTAAATGCCTATTACACATCATGTGATGTGACTGTAGAAGAACTGCTACCGTATTTCTCATCTAGTTTCTACATCGTAGATTCTTGCAGGTGTGTTTATTTTCGTAGCGCATACGCAAATTACTGTACGTTTAATATTGATTCAGCCGCATACTGATTAGACAGGTAGCTGCCTCTGATAAATAGATTAGACTTACATCAATAAACTAAATTGCAAGCTCTCATGTTTATCAAATGTAGGCTAGCGAATACTATGGTTAACTTTTGCGAATATCGACATTGGCATTGGGAATGTAGTGTCTATAGACAGTTACTCGCTTGCCATATAAGTAGAAACTGAATTTAAATTAGTCTTTATGTTATGAGCTCGCATAATCACAAGTAAAATATTTAAAGTGTTTCCAAGTACAGCCAAGTCTATTGTTCAAACGGTTCAAGGAATAAACAGGAATGAGAAACCGCAGTGTATTATATATTTGCATTTAGGCGAAACACTCAGGCGTTGTTAATCAATTCAGAAACCTGATTCAACCTGGATCGATTTCACCAATCACTTTGCTTGGAAAACATATACCTTTCTTCACGGAAAATAAGCAATTGAAAGCAGTTATCATTATCAAACACAGTATCGTTTCCGTTTTGTCAACATATATACTGCAATGATTTCAACATATGGTCAACGAAACTGAATTATATTTAAACTAAAGTGCTTCAATCAATCAATTAGGTCAAGTGTCAATTTAATTGTGTTTATCACGCTGTTTCTTGCTAGAGTCCCGCGGCGTCGCTTAGCAACGACAACTGCAATGCGCGCGCGGCGGCTTGCGAGACGAACGCTGGTCATACACGTCGGCCGGTCTGCGGCACTGATGGCAGGACATACCCCTCCCGATGTCACCTCATGGTAGCACAGTGCTCCGGAACACCAATCACCATCGCGAGGAAGGGACCCTGCGTTGGTAAGTGACCTGAAATCTATAACTACGTAAAACCTATCTTAATGGAAGTATGTAGTATCCTAAAACGGTTTTTTTACTAGGTCTTTATCATCAACTACTGAGAACCGTAGGACTTTCAAGTTTTAATTTTCTTACTAAGAGCCTGTTCAGCAGTCGTTAGTGTGAATTTGGAAAAGAAAGCCAACCAACACTTTCAGTCTACTTACTCCAAATTCTTCAATAAAGTAAATCTTGTCTCCACAAAGATTCTCGTTGTTGCAGACAAGTTCTGCCTATCTACAGCAAGTATACGAAATACATATTTATGTCCCCCATGAACATGGCTCTTATAAAAAGCGTCTTTGTTGAACTCGACCTTGCATTTGCGGTACAACCGCTCTTTATGAAGTCATGGAATGTAGTCAGTTTACACTCTTACAGCACTACGAGCACATTAGTCGGTACAGATTATGCTAGAGTTGATGCTTCACGTCCATTTGTGTACTTAGATAAAGTTTCATTACTTGCTCAAGCGTATACTTTAGTGCTTTAAAGATCTGAGGCCGATACATCTGATGTATGTTGTACCACAATGTTGGGTTACACAGTTCTGGGTCAAACTAATTGAGAGTTTGGAGATCTTAGCCCAGCAGTGGCTGCTCGCTGTGATGGTTTAGAATGACTATTGTATCAGCAATACTGTTCCTGGCGTTTATACACGGGTTGTTCAAACTATTTAAATGACAGCTTAATTGCAATCGTTTTTTTCTGATCGCAGAAGGGCAGTCATCCTGCTTAATAGCGTTGCGGTACGCGTTGAACGCTCAGAGCGGTGTGTGGTCAGCGTATGTGCCTCGCTGCCGCGCCGATGGCAGCTACGCCGCGGTGCAATGCGCTAGCGC
The DNA here is from genome assembly GCA_910589295.1 of Noctua janthe. Taxonomy (NCBI): domain Eukaryota; kingdom Metazoa; phylum Arthropoda; class Insecta; order Lepidoptera; family Noctuidae; genus Noctua; species Noctua janthe. The sequence goes on from OU342552.1 coordinate 16,115,572, forward strand.
AGGTGCGGCTGCTGCCGGCTGCTGGTGCGTCACACCCGACGGCAAACCCCTGCCTGATACCTCCGTCAGGAACGGCAGACCTGACTGCACTAGGACCGGTAAGACTCTCATTGAAGTATGTAGTTATGACCATTTCAGTTATATTTGTGGCTAGTTATTCGTGATCGTCAACTGATTCCAAAGCATCTGGATTGTCCATTTATGATCCAAGTCAGTAAGTAAGATCACAATACGGATGGCCGCTGATGCACCTAGACATCCTTTACAACAAGTCTTGGAAATTAGACATCCCAGAAATCTTCTTTTTTATTCTTCGTTGGTGAGTATTAAAATTGACTGTCTGTGTTGCAGTAGGTTTACTTTAATGCATTTAGCCAAGCGAATTGCATCACTCTTTGTTGCCTAGCTCATTCGTAGTAGAAAGTTGAAATTAAATTCTATTTCTGAACCTTTAATTTTGCATGTAAACATATTTTGCTCATCCTCTGTTTCTGTGTGCTGGTCGTAACAACTTGCTTGTTTCTATGTATGCTAAGCGAATTCTATATGATTGTCCATTCACTCGATAGGTGAATAAACTACACTTGTCTGTTTTATAGGTGACATAACGACACAAGATCAGAATGTGTCTATAAAAGCTATTCAAGTTAAACGCTAACAATAACATTAAATTCAAATAAAACGAATTGAATGTAACCGCATATGTAACTAGTGTGACTGTGTGAATGAAACAATGGTTGGAAGGACGCAACGTAAACTACTTATAAATCTTACTGAACGCTGTAGTAGGCGAAACGAAACCGGCGGCGGCGGCGGTCAGTACCACCGTACTGATGATGATTTATAAGTTTCGAAGTATTTGCTCGTAATAGGTTCAGATCATTTTATAGACGATCTACAGTAAGAGATCTTTTGTACCCGGATTCGGGACATCTGTTTTATCTAACGCGCCATTGTAAATACCGTTGGATACACTTCAGACATGGTTTGTAAACAATGCTCCAGATGAAAGCCAATGTTTACATTACACTAGAACGCCTTTTGGAAGTACCGATAGATAAGTTTCACGTAGATATTATCTTAAGCAATTTTCACAGAAACATTCTCAATTCGTTAGAAAATGCTGATAAACACATCACTCTTGCTTGTGCGTTATAAACATAGTGCTGATTCACATAAAAATATACAGGCCGTTAAACTAATTAACCATAGGTTACTGTACTTTTAACGTAAACAGACAACAACGTATGTACCTAGTCGTGGAGCTATCGGCGGAAGATAAAAATGTAGGTAGGTATTTAAAAACACTCCTTCAGCTTTTGACAGATGATACATGCATAGAATTTCAGTAACTAACAGAAAGTACATAAGCACACCTTTGAAAAGACTAATAAATAAACTTCAGAATGATACGGAATGGTATTCCAGTATAAAATAATCGTATTCGTTTTGACATACAAATTGCATTGCGTGCACGCAGACGACTCGGCTGCCACACGTCTGCTGTTGCGTTTATGTATAAGAGCCCCATCAAAGTAGTTTGCAATTTATCAATGTACGTCAAAAATGCATCGGTATCGTACCGCACTCGTCTCGGAGTGCCGTGGGATGTAAATAACTGTTGATGCTGATAACGCAAGCGCGGCTGACAATACGTCGTAAGCAGTGCATCTATTTGTAAACAAATAATGCCGATAATTACCTTTGTAATAAATACCCTTTTAAAGAACAATTTTTATCGGCTTGCTGTCAACAGTCTTTGCATTTCTGGGGACTCAAACAAGAGGCAACGCGTTTCGTTTTTCTCAAACGAGTTACTACTTTCAACAGAATTGACCTATGGTAAATGCTTTTAACTGACGTCAAACCATTTTGTTTTAACTTTTCCATCACCGTTATTATCTCTAGATAATAATATCAAGACCATTCTTCCCAAAACGTACGGGGCAGCCAGTCACATTGAGTGATAAATAATGTGAGTATATTTTGCGTATGGCTTGCACGTCCTTATACATATTTATGTACATTTGTAAGTATTTTGTGATTAGAATGCAATTACCTTTGGCGCCATATCATCAGTATTACACATATGTATCGAGCTTTCGTTGTGAATATACATATTCGCCGTATTTCAGCATTAACTTACGTTTACTGCCAACTATTGTAATTAGTGATTTATCTTACAAATGTTCGAGACTCGAGTCTAAATATTTTTGCGTACCGGCGCCAAGTACGCTGAAAATGTGAATGTTTTACATAGAAATTCTTTAAACACGACTCACGTTCTGTTTGTCTGTCTGTGTCTAATATATTATGGGACGTCAGAGTTCAAAGTGTATATATTTATGTACCTACTCAACATTACAGGAGCCAGAGGCCCGTGGGTTAAACGCAACAATCTGGAGTTGTTTACTAGACAGTCAACTATTATCGAAATATAAAATCAAAATACAGAATTAGAACGACAATAACATCACAAAATAACATACTTTGTTTACAAATTGTGAAATTACGTAGGTGATTTACATGTAAGTAGGTAATGGTTGATGAGAGATGATCAACGAACATGCTTTATGTACTTTTTATGAGTCCACTTAACGGGTAAGCTACGTCGGGGATACCATCTTCTCTCACTCGCATTCATTTCAAACGTTTAGATATGGAGCACAGTACTATTTAATACCCTTCAGACAAAGGGTCATCCTACGCAGGGCATCGGCCGCTATTCGGCTAACAAACTGCTTCCTTATACAAGTAGGTACATGCACCTTCTTGTAACTTCCAACAACGATTTGATCCGCAACTAATCCCTGCTCGTGTAGTGAAACTGTAGGAGGGAGTGTAGACAGCTCCGTCACGGGCAAACGTACAAATCTATTATGGCTATGAACCGTTTTCACGGCCAAGTATTTGGTTACCTATTCAATTTCTTCGATTCGTTATAAAATTAAACTTTTGTTTACTAAGAAATCAGTGAGTAACGAAACGTGACATTGCGACGCACGTAGCTAGTCCAATATAAGTCATCAGTATATGATTGTTGGTAGTCTTCCATTGCATAACAGAATTTGCCACAAATACTTTATTTGGATGGACTGCGACATGCCGGTTGGATTGTCCGTCCCTATCGCATCTAACTATGGAATTTTTGTACGTGAATTGCTTTTGCATCACGGAAATAACCTCGGATATCTGCACAGATAAAATGACAATTAAAATGCAGCACTGTTATATCAATAAAATTCATCTCTATTATTTCAAACGCGTGCGAAAAAATATGTTATGTATTAATCTTCTAGCATTTCGTTATCAATAAGATGAGATGTTTCATATTATTGAACTACTTTTGCGAAGAATAAATTTTCACAATCCCTGTGTAAATATTGACAAAATAGCAGATGATGTTCCGTGAAATTTACACATCGGGATTATTCTTCTTAATACGCCGGAAATGCTAGAATTCCAGATCTTCACATCTCAGAATGCCTAAGTAGACACATATGTTTCTTATAAAATGAGTCAGGACCTGAATTTAATTAAAAAAGCTAACAGGGAAAAATTTTTGTTTCAAAAATAAACTCAGGTAAAAAAGTTTGCGTGAGTCAATAACTTTAGACTGCGTTGACTTGATTTTGCACTTAATTCTATTGAGGAATGCGGATTGATGATAAAAAACAACTATGTATACAAATATTATAAACTACATCATATAGCTGATGAGTTATGTGCGGACCTTTTTATCGGATGTTGGAATGATATTGTTTTTAATTATCTGGATTTAAATTAAATTCTTCTACATTATTTGCCTTTTTTGTTTTCGTAGTGTTTGTTGGTTTGTCACACACATGTATGATAACATTCGACTGCCGATGGAGTTGTTTTTAAAGGCTCTGGCTCCTTTATTAACTCCTACTGACACTTAAACAAATATTTATACATAGCACGTCGCACTTTTGTGGAATATAAGAGTCCCCATATTGAGCCTTCAGAATATTCAGCCTTGCATTTGAATTGTTTATCCTAAGTATATTTTGATTTAAAACTTTGTCTGAGCAGACACGGTAAACGTTTGTTGCACATTCCATGAATAATTCCATATGAACCAACATTCTGATACAACTAAATATATCATACAGTATAAAAAAAAACAATGTCGATTGAATGTCGTAAAGAACGAATCGAATAAATATAAGTTATATTAAAAGATACCGATCAAAAATTTCCCTAACTAAAAGCACTTAGCATTCTCGCTAGGTGCGCGGCTATCGCGGACCGCATCCGCAATAAGTTTCTTGTATGAAACCTGACTGTATTAGTGGTAATATGAAATGGCGCCATAACAGCTAAACCTTCTTGGAACACCTACACGACTTGGTGTTATTTTTACCCGACTGCATCAGAAGGAGGGTAATGTTTTTCGAGCGTATGTATATATGGCCATTTCTTTGGCACGCCCTACAGATGTTTAGCGTGTGTCGTTGAATTCGTCAGAATTGTGGTAGTGACATAGGTCTATCTTTTCATACACGAAATATTTTAAGAGTAACTTCTATAAGACGGAAAGTCGCCACAGCAACGAAAAAAAAATTGAGACTTATTGCATAAAACCTTTACTCCCATATTCTAACAATGACATTAGGTAAATACGACGTAGTAAACTAAAAATAAGGAGCCAGTATTGGGGATCAAGTAATTTAAAATTATTTACTTTTATAAAAAATATACTCAGATAAAAACAAACCCCTTGAAATGGCTTTGTTATAGCCGTTAGATGATTCCCTGAAAATATTTCGTGTATGAATAGTTAATATAGTATATATATGAATAGTTTTGTTTTCTTACCATAACAATATGGGTATCAAATGAAAGCTAGGAAAAAGGCCATTCCAAAAATTTTAGTATCATATCACGTCTACATTACTGTTTTAACACAATTTGTTAAAAGGCGTACAATAGCTACGCTTTTTATCTATGGGGACGTCCGAACTATTATTTTCTAGCAAAAATATATCAAGTCAGGAATGACATTGCCTGTACTTTGTTAAAAATAAGTTAAAACCAGACTGCCTAAAAATAATGAACTAAAAAGGGAAAAACAAGTTTCTCAATACCTAAACAAAATTCGACTGAGTAATGTATTATTTACCATACAAGATAAGATACTTAAGTACTTGTCTACGCATGCGGCACCTTAAAGTATTTAGTTTAATTAATATAATATAATACATAATTATGTAGTCATTATTTGATTAAGTAAGTACAAAACAATGCATGGTAAATTATACATTAATCAGTCGAATTTTATATAGGTATTGTGATACTTGTTTTGCCCTTTTCAGTTTTTTAAGCAATCGGGTTTTTTGTTTTTAGAATAATATATTTATCAATCTCTATAGTTCATTAGTTTTTCTCTACAGCTCAATGTAGCTACGGATAAGTAGTTATTCTTTTATGATCCTTCCATTTAATACATGACGCAACTAAAGGCACCTACCAACATTCACTATAATAACACTCAACAAGTAACTCCTTACTTAAGTACCTAATTTAGTGTGACTTCACAAGTTGAAATGTCACAGCACAGTCACCTTGTTCTTCGTCTGCAGGCGTCGGATTGCGTTTAGAAAGACTATTGATCAATGTCTATTGTCCATGCATTAATGTGCATGTCTCATGCAGTACTGGAAAGCTTCTGTGTTGCTCTTCCGATCCAGTATAAAATGTTTAATTTAAACCACTCATCTCTCTCGCCCATAAACTACAGTGACGCTTAATTTATAACGTGCCAACACGTAACTCGATGACTGAGGGCCTTATCATACTAATGGATTGCGAGCGACCTCAAAGCGGAGCGGGCGCGCAACGAACACGCCGCGCATGCGCAGCGAATTCGTTGTGGATAATGGTCCTTGCCAAATTTTTCGATGCTTTCGTTTTCGTCTCAGGCGTCTTCGAAGTAACAAAACCAACAGCAGTGTTTCCTCGTCGGAATCCATTTTGTTACTGAGTGTATTGTACCTCGTTAACTCGCTACAAACACGCGACGAAAACGTTGCGTATTTGCCACCCGTCCGCGACGTCCTCACTGTGCAGCCGTAGCGTGTTCGCGACGCATTCGCTGCGCGCCCGCCCCGCCCCGCAGCCGTTCGCAAACCGCTAGTATGATAAGGCCCTAAGTGAGAAATTATCAGTAACGACGTGGTATTGACTAATTGAAGTATGTCCCTCGGTTCTGTTAATACTCGATAAACTCTATTGCTCTGCCCGCATCCATTTACGTCGTTTTACATGCCGTCTACTAATTCCAGTCCCTTCCATTTGGCGGTGGCGCCTGCGCTGCCAATTAACCGTTTACTGCCACTCATGTTGACCCGGTTGCGCGGATTCTATCTAATTAACTACACTTTATAATCACGACTTGGAATTGATGATTGCGCATCTCTGCGCAGAGAGTCGCAGCATAGGGAGCCCAGTGTTCCATTGTAACGGTTTCTCTTGAGAACAGAGAACCAGTGGCCGGATTGTAATGTGGTTTTCACCGTAACCTAGGTATTTCTTAAAGTATCATAATTATGTAAATTAGTTTGCTAATCGACCAGGCGATAAATAGAGTATTTAAAGCGATCAGTCTGGTATATTATTACCTCGCCTTTTCAATAAGCTTAACGTTTCGTAGTGGGCTACAATAAAGTCGGTTTTATTTCGTAAACACCACTACATTCGAAGTGGAGACAGATCTTCGAGTATTTTTCTAAGAAACAGCGGTCCGGCTCAGACAGCTCGACGCCGATCACAATGGGGTCCACTTTTTTTGTCATTCAAAGGTAAGGAGAACTCGTCTCGGGCACCAACCGATAGAAAAAAAAAAACGCTCCAGTGATCATTTGAGAGCTTTGTTGAAGATCACCCACCCGCACCTTTGATGTATTATATTTAGCTAAAGAGCTTACCTGGCTCGCGATGATGAAGTCGTTAAGAAAGAGTTAAAAAGAATAGACCGGTTCGTCTGCTCTACAGCAACTAACTAACAACACAGTGTAATCAGGTTTAATAATAGAGCCTTAACGAATTATTTTGAAGTGTATTTTAGCAAAACAGTATTTTTTTCTTTTTGCAACAGAAATAGCGCCCGTACCTATCTAATAATAATGGAACATATTGTACTTTCAAAGACAGTGTTAGTGAAAAAACGTGTTAACACTCTTCAAAGTGAACATTTAAAATGGAACCATTTTATTTGGGTCAGGCGCCGAGGTGTCTAACGAAATACGAAATAAGTTAACCTTTTTTTTATACGGTACCCTATACAGCTGGCCGGTTTCAAACTATAAAAGTTTGAAACTTCGCTTTGAATGGTGTGAAAGTGTAGATTGTATCGTTTAAAAGGTTATTTAATTATTGTTTTATGCTTCTACGGAACTTTGGTAACCAGCTGTGGTAACCATATGACTGATTATGGCGAACTTCAATATGGACGGAGGTCCACTTTAAAAACCACATGCATACAAAATAAAAAAAAACCGACACAATAAAAAGAAGGAAACAAAAAAATCGAAATATTGTCCCTTTACGATATAAGTAGAATATTTTAATCCAGGTGTCGTTGCGTCGGGGCACCGCTAGATGTTACTATTTAATATTTTCTACTTTACGACTATTTTATGTACTAAGCGATCAAAAAAAATCTTCATCAAAATAGGTTCATACTTCCAGGAGCTATGATGTCACAGACACACGCATACACACTTCAAACTTATAACACCCCTCCTTTTCTGGTCGGGGGTTAAAAAATGAATAACCTCATGCCAAACAGATTTATAGTCTATAGACCAGCCTACAGTAGCCTCAAATTTGATGTTTTCTTTACAAGTCATTAAACTAGTCACTAACACGACCACCAATGTCAGCACAAGTATCTATGTGCTAAATAAAATAAACTGTGGTATAGTTCTCAGTTCTTAAATTCATTGATGAACTATCGCGTCCTCATTGTTGAGGCCGGAAGACTTAAATCTATTTGTAAGCAATTCAGCATTGTTGGACGGATATCGTTCGAGTTGACCAGTTAGTCGCCCGCCAGGGTCAAAACCACGCTGTTTACTACCTATAATGTTGGAGGTATATATAAGGTATCTAGAGGTATCTAAGTATATGTCACCGTAAAATAGTAAATACCGTTAGATTACAATTTATCTCGCGAGATTGTAAACTAACGAATGATTGTGTACGGTTCACAATCTTTACATACATATATAGCACACTGCTTACAATTTTACGCATTATTTTTCGGTAGATTATAATCTATCGAAGGCTTTGTGGCTATTCAGAATCCCGTCAATCGATGAATTAGGCAAACGGAGGTTCCAACAAAAATGCCTTATTGGTTTGTTAGCCACATAATTCTTCGAGAAAATAAGCAAAGTACTTATATAACGCTAAAAACAATAACCAGCTAAATAATATCAGATATTTACATAATTATGTAAATCTGAAACATTCACGCATCTCAGCGGGTTTGAGCCCTGCTATGGCCGACCTACTTCATAGATAATGCAATCTACAAGCAGTCACTGCGAACGTGACCCAGTTCGTAGCAATACGGTGTCCCGAAGTTACCTGGGACGGAATATGGCGTAAATCGGGACAATGTGGGCAGATGCACGTTAAGATTTTGAGTTTTCTCAATGGAGAAGATAACTGACTAAAGAAACTATTGGCGCTGCCAGAGCTTGATTCCAAACTTCGTCATTCGTTGAAAATTTAAAAATGTTATTTAATATTTCAAAATAGCTTGACCTTATCGGTCAGGGAGGGGCTGGGCTAGCTATGGACACGCCGTCTACAGTTAGCTTTGATTCACCTTACCCATTGAATGGGTATGTGTTCAACGGTGTTGAAGTGATTTTATTTCAAACTAGAATGTAGGTACCTATTATACTAATCTCGCGAAAGCTAAGCGTGGTGACGATAAACCATGGATATAACTTTGGCTTCTTTGTCAACGTCTAAACTCGCGTTCACGTGCCTATTTATTGTTGTATTAAAAACTCTTGATTGTAGATTTTATAGCACATCAGATTTAAAGTTTACCGGTTTTATGGATGTTTTAGTGATGCACTACAGACTACAGACCGCGGCTACCGGGACCGGTTCGACTCCGCGCGCCACCGCACTCACAACTTTACCAATGCATAAAATAAAAGACCAATGGTATACGATCGATAATATTTTCTTATTTGTATTTATTAAAGCTCTTAGGTTCACGTCCTTTCAAAAAGAATAGGTGTTAAATATTTACTTAGTAATTGTCCAACGAGGTGCCTTTAATATACGCTGAGATAACTACAATTAGAATTACAACCGCAATTCAATTTAAAATCGTAGCAAGGAAAATTTAATTGAACTAAATTGGTTACTTATCGCACTAAGGTGACTCAGTGTAACTTGACGAGTCAATTTATAACCAACTTCTGCTGTAACCATATGATTTCCGGTACCTATTAACACGGGCAAAGTCGCGAGGAAAAGCAAGTTGTTTATAAAACGGTAAAGCGACATTAAACTACAAAAGCGAGTGTATTGAAATCCTAAAGCGAATTTAAACGAAGCCGCGAGTAAATCTATTTATCAGTAAATGTAAGTAATGTCGTTTGTGATTACGCCAATTGCTTCCCGCTTGCAATGATATCTTCTTGAGAGGCCTTTGACCCGTTGCGACAATAGACAATAACATTTGCACATGATACCTAAACCTATGTAGGTATCTAATGAATTATTGCCGTGTGTTTCCGGGAATCGAAAGACCAGACCTTCTCTAACGGTGTGTATAATAAAACCGACGACTTGTGTAAATGTTGATTGTTGATCTAAGCACTTTGCTAAAGATAGTTGATCTTCTGAAGCAGCTCTATAAGTTCACAGAGCGTTAGGTGCGATTAGAGGTGCTATTTGAAAGCGAGAGGCACCAGCTTCCTCTTAAACAGTTACACAAAAGTTTGCTTCAGTGAATTTGTCCTTAGCCACTCATAAGAGAGGCCTGTTAGTAGTATGATCGTTTGATTATAATATCTTAACGATACACATAAATATCGGCCGTCTGACCCAGTACCCACTGCCCGTCCTTGTCGATATAAGGGTTCGCGAAGACCGATATCAATCTGTTTTTGTTTTCAGGTAAATCGCACACGAGGAGGCGGTCCTCGGTCCGCGGCCAACGCAATAAAAGAAGTAAGACCAGGAATTGATGTTAATACTTAGTCCGTTAAACATAGGATCTGTAAACCTGATGATGTCACAAATAAATGAGATCAGATCTTTTTATAATGGCTTTGTAGAACACCTTACTTTTGACTTTGTAAATGTTGTTCTCAAATATGAATTTTGTGTGAGAAACTGTCAAGACTTACTTCATCAAATAAATCAAGATCTAAAGTTAAAATGCGTGTCGGCCGAGATTGCTTACTGCTCTGTCTAATTGCTACTCATGTAACATACTGCTTCCGTTTTCTCCGTCACGAAAAAAAACTCACTTTAACCATGTCTATCATCAACAGCATGCACGCGTACGGATCGGGCCCAGTTTAACGGGAACCTCATCAAGATCTTCAGTGGGGAGTACGAGCGAGCTCGAACTGATGCTGCCCCGTCTCCTGAGCCCAGGGCTGTAGCGGACTGGAAGTTCAGAGAGCTGGATCGAGACCGGAGCGATGCCTTGCAAAAATCGGAGTATAGAGGACTGAGGAGGCTTATTAAAAAGGTACGAAAACATTGCACTTGCAAGTGATGTTGAATCACTTGCGCATCACAGTTTTCCTGAGGCGTTGTTTTGTTGTACATCTTATGCAGCATCTTAGTTCTGTAGTGAGAGTTTACATCACAAACGGGGTACCCATTTAGTTCAAAGTCTGTGTTTAAGACTCATAATTCTAAAATTCTGTATCGGTAGACGGTTAGATTTCCGGGCAGAGTGTTTAGTCATTGAATTTTTCGAGAGCTCGCACCTCAAAGTTCCGCAATAAAAATCCAACCAGAACAAGCTGGATTTTGCTTTCTAGTGTTGATCTGAATTCTATCTTACTCCTTTAATATCTCTCTATTATACCTTTGTAAAATGGAACATATTAGTATATTTTTTTACAAACTCAGCATTTGCAGCATTGGGTCCTTCCGTGTCAAGGAAAACCAACCACTTATGTACTGGCGGCATCGCCCATTAGACCAATACTTATTATTGCCATGCCTTCAATTACTTTAATCTCCTGATAATAAATAGGTACAACAAAGTAGTAATAAACAGGATTGCAAAGACAGGCACTTAAATCATCAAATGCACAACACATTAAAACGTACATATCATAACCTGTCATTGGGAGCAAGTGTCGCGATCTTCGACCCTGCTGCACGTGACTTTGAATACAGCTTCTCTATACATTGGTGGATCGGAGATACCACCAAGTATTATTGGACATCTATGGTGTTACCAGATATTGAAAAGGAATCTTTCAAGGTGTTACCCAAGTTATGTAAAGATGTAAAAAACGGTTAGAATTTGGTTTCAATATCAAATTTTTACCCGACACCCAGGACGGTAATGTTTTTCGCGCGTATATTTGTCCGTTCTATGTATAGTGACCTCGTAACTCGTAAACTGCTGAACTAATTTGGATGTATTATACGTCGTTAGATTTGTCTTGGTAGCACGAGTGTCGCTGACTAAATAAAAAAAATAAATGAATAACAATGGCGGATTTTGGCCGCTATAGGTACTTACCTATGTGTGTTGAGTCGAATTTTTATTGTTCCAAACCCGTCGATTGGGGTTTCAAAATGAAGGGGTTTAAAAGGTGGTTATAACAAAATACAGGGTGTAAACGACCCCTTCACGAAGCCGTCAACCAAGCATTCTGTACATCAAACTAAGTAACTTTACGCAAACATTATTGCTGGGAAACGTCTTTTTTTTTTTGGGTGAAAAATCAAGTTTTACGGTAGGACTCGATGGAAAGCACTCAAAGCATTGTGCTGATGCATGGATTGAATAGTACGAGGGTCACGGAGGTGTGTAAAATAAAAATCTAACATTAAAAACATGTATATAAAAAAAAACTTGTGAAAAAATTGGAACTTTGACCCCCAATATCTCCGTAACTAGAAGGTTCCCAGGTATGGTCTAGAACAAATAAATGATCGCAAAGACGGGGAGAATAAGAGCCTTTCGAATATGTTAATGGTCTATTTACACCCTTTATATAACGTATCTAAACGACACATCATATAAAGTGTAAAAAAATTGTATAATATGAAAAGTTAAATCGTCTGCGAAATCTTTCGCATTATTAAACTTACAAGCTGAATATAAAAAAAAAAACTAATTAATTATTTTAAAACTAAAAAACCTAACTAAAAATACTGAAAAGCAAAAAACAAGTACAAAGTTGGAAGCAGGCGGGATCCATTGGTGCAAGTTGCCAACTACAAATATTTGGGTTTACTCGTTGACGTCAGATTTAACTGAGGCTACCACATTGACTCCATTATGTGATAAACTACGAGCATTGCTAACAAAATTTGCAATAATTTAATACAAAATACCTTTTAAAAACGCACTCGCGGAGTCAATAATTTCATATGGAAATACTAGATAGAACTATAGCAGAACGTTTAAAACTTACATAGACAAATTATACAACCTACACCTTCGTTTGTAAAAAATAAAAATACCAAATAAAATAAAAAGAAAAACGCTTTATGATGGTGATGACATAACAGGTTTCTTTAAATATTGTAATATCTTGCCAGTACAAACAAAATACGAAAGTGGTTATTAATAGAACAGTTCACCAACAAAGAACAACAACAACAGTTTAAATTCAATCATAGCATAGATACAAGATTGGCAGCCCGATCAAAACTGGTAGAATCGTGATACAAGAACTATTACCGGAAACGAACCGTCGCTTATTTAAGACCTACTCTAATTAATTACGTTCCAACAAAAAACAAAAGGAAATAACAAATAGTAATTATAAAATAAATAAAACCAACTCTTTGACTCTCTCTGAAAATGCATCATCCTGTTTAAATTTCATTCAATTAGTAATTAGCATCGTCGCGATGTCTGACCCGCGCCGACGTTGTTTTTGTAATATTTCTTAGTTATTATTTACCAACTACCTCACAATTTGTAAATTATAAACTATGTGATAACCACAAATTAACAATGATAGATAGACACTTTTAAGCTATCTTAAAAGTGTCTCAACATCCGGACAAACCTATTGAGGTTTTGGTGATCTTTCTGTTTATATTTTGTTTTGTTCGTTAATTAATAAACAATAAAAACTAAAAAATAAATAATCCGATCCATTTTCATAATTTTATATTCAAATGCGTCAAATGGTCTTCCATATTTTATTTTATTTAAAATGTGTTTGTTTTTGGTTTTTTTTTTGCGTATTAAATGCCTTTGGGGTCTAGTCTATTGCCCGGAATTAACGCACTGATACAGATTACGGGGTTCTTTTGAGAATAATGGCAAAACCCATCATTCAATTAATTAACTGTCTTTTATTGAGAGTTTTGTACAGGATACCTATGTAATTTTAAACAATGGCAGCTTAGACGATTGTCCTACATCCGCTACTTGAGCCATGAACGGTGGAGGGTCACGAGTCATCTGCCTGGCGTGGACTGTCAAGTGTGCTATACTTCAATCTTACTTACAGACTACCGTACTGTTCTGAACTATAGCTACAACAGGGGTCTGCCGAACTATTTTTTTCTCTGTAACTCTTGTTAAACTTGATCAGAGGTAAGTACGTCGCGTCGCACTTTGTGCCGCCAGTTCCGGTAATATTTGTGGCAAGTCCACTAAAAGGGACCAGGGTACTTGAAAAGAGATCGTGGTAGTTCCATGCAAATACTAGTAGCTTCTCAAGATGCAAATATTAACTTACTAATTAGATGTTTTACGTAGGTATGTCTGTATAGGTGTTTGACGCTATGCTGTGGACTTTGTCCGGCTAGCATCCAGTACTTGAACCTGGAACCCACACTAAATACTACTGGCATAACAACTAATATCGTCTTAGAATCCGTTGGGTGCAGAATTTCACGACCCTTAACTTTATGGCTCTTGTTATGTTTGACAGGATTTCCAATTTCTCATATACGGTCAAAGCTCCATAATGCAACCCACACTTATAAACATCAGCATTGACTAATCAAAATGAGGTGGGGTTATGGCGTTCTGGAGCAGTGCCTGTTATAAGCACTGCTTAGATATAGAGTTGAATTTTGAAGGACAAAGTATTGTTAATAGTCGGTAATTGCTCTTGTAGGTGGTGAAACCGAAGCGCTGCGCTCGTGCATGGGCGCGTGGCTGCGACGGCGATGGTGACGGAGAGATCGCACACGCCGAGTGGGTGGCTTGCCTCCTAGTCAACCCCGAGCCTCCTGCACCGGACTGTGAGTACCTTAATGATTACGTTACTTGCTTTGATATACAGAATAAACTTGAAAATTATCTGCGTGCTCAAAATAAGAGAAGAATCTACAAATGTAAGTTGTAATATTCAGAAACATTTCATGGTCTTGCTCTGTGATCTTTCGACCTATTAAAAACTACGACGGTTGTGCGGATTCATACGGATTGGTCGATATAAACTCATTGGATTAGATTATTGTATTGGCTAAATTCTTTGAATGAGTTTATCGCTTTTTTTAATTGGCTCGTTTGCATTTCCGATCCCCATCCTTCTCCCACACCATTCATACGAGTAAAAGGGAATGAGCGTCGCCTGCGAGCCCTATTGAGTGCAGCCCTATTGTTTGAACGTACGCCACGTTCATCCTTTTTCGCAAAGAGCCAATTTACAAAATCTTTCGCAATTATTTCGCTTAATCCGCGTAAACATATGGCTTTGCTACTTAAAACTGTATGTCTTCAGTTTGCAACCTGTGTTTGGTACTTACCTCTTACACAAATATATCTAGTCATCCCTCGATAAAAACATTGCAACTATTACGATCTATTTATTTCAATAATACCTAGATGTTCGAGTATGTAGGTATGTGTAGGTATAGTAATTATTGAGTAGGTGGGGTAGGTGTAAGATATTATTAACAACGTTTAAAGTAAAACAGTAGCTATCGTTAGTTCAGTCATAATACTTAGGACGTAATACCTATTTCTATAACATTCATTAATGATGTAGACCACAGAGCAATCGGAATCAATAGTCTTGATACACACTAATAGTTATAAATACTTACTGTAAGAGTAAGTAGCAGGAGAATGACTATGTCACCTATTTTATGATTTAACGTAGCACGAGAAAGACAATGCCAGCAGAAAGAAAGAA
This sequence comes from Noctua janthe, assembly GCA_910589295.1. Lineage (NCBI taxonomy): Eukaryota > Metazoa > Arthropoda > Insecta > Lepidoptera > Noctuidae > Noctua > Noctua janthe. Next base: position 16,130,934 of record OU342552.1, read on the forward strand.
GAAGGAAACTGTTTCCTTAAATCCTAAATCTCACAAAATAATAATGAAGCTGCTCTAACGCAGCATCAACTGCTGTCGATGTGGCAGTTCTGGTCGAAGCTCATTTAACTTAAATATTATAAGAAGCATCGTCTCAACGAAGAACGACAATATTTACACAGATGATGACTTGATGGAGCTACTAGCTGCTGCCCGCGACTTCATTCGCGTGGAAATTTTGCGTTTTTCAGGGATAAAAAGTAGCATATGACCTCCCTCAGGATATAATCTATCTTGTTGACAAATTTCATAACGATCCAATTAGCCGTTCATTCGTGAAGAAAAAAACAACTTACTTTCGCAATCGTATTATTAGTATGGAAGTATGAATTACAAGACTGCTTTTTTTAAAAACAAGACTCATGGTTTCCACAGTGGTTCTGAAATAATTTATTTGTAAATAAATGTAAAATATTTACTGATTGAGCATGGTTTAATGAAGCTACGTAGATTTAATGATTTATCAGTATCACCCAAGTTGTGACTGTCATTCTCATTTAAATAAGAACGAAAAACCTCTTACCTGAGGCTGTAAATTAAGACTTCAAATAGGTTGTGAATATCATGTACAAAATCAGCAGACAATTTATAGACTTTAACGGTTTTGTTTTTAAAGAGTCGTTTTTTACGGTGCTGTGGCATGGCTCGCGCCGGATTAATAAGATATATGTATGTCTCGTGTTTGATAGTAATAAAAATTTAATTACTACCTAGTGTAGATAGAACCTATCTATACTTTTAATTTAAATTAAGTCGGTAGGTTAGGTAGTCCAGGGTGGTCTCGGTGAGGAAATCCAATTGTACTTTAAGAAACACTGCTTTGCATGGTTGTAACACAAAGCCTCAAAAAGGCTTAATTTCTCCGTAATACCTTATTATCCCACTACGCCTTAGCTGCCCAATCGTGTCCACTGCAGGATAACATTGCAAATGTGTGTGCAAACATAATAATAATATATAGTCTCTCTCCGTTTCTTCATGTCGTTGAATGCAGACGATGACAGCGGACCAGAAGCTGAGCCTGATTACAACGAGGAGGAGCCACCACCAGATCCTAGTTCAGGTAACTGTTCAATATTTGTTCTTCCTTTTTGGCTACCTATCTTTTTCCCAGTTCTGTGTAGGTACTGTACTTGCGTGGTTATTTTACCTCAGATTTGGCATTACAGTGAAGACAGTAGTTTAAGTCTGAGGTAAAAAATGGCTGTTTTATGATTTTGGCCACACTCTGTTACATTCGGTAAGCGTCACCACTGAAAAGCAAAGAGGCACGCTACTTTTACTAAAAGGTAGTATCTTCAAATCGTCAATTACGAGCCAACAACGACACCTACTCCTGGAAAATTGAAAATGGTAGGTACTCTATTTGGATCACAAAATAAGTCTTTATTAAATACTTGCAGAATCACCCGTGTGAATTTAGGAGTACCTACCTTGAATATTATTTAAATGACGAACTTTCGACTCATACTTGTAGATACGGGTATTTTATCCGACTTCAAAACAGAAGGGGATTCTATTCTCCTGTGGATTTCGTAGCACGATGCTTACTTTCACACTATGACCACTTTTTTGTACTTCCAAGTAATCGGTAGCACAGTGCCATCATTTTGATAATACCATACATTAGCTCGCATAATGCGTACAATCGCATTGTCAAATATATTCCTAAGTACATTATTCTAATCGCAGTACTTAACTATGTCTTTTATTTAGTTTTTGAAATCCTCAATAGATTTCTTCAGTCATGGGGCCGGCGAAGGGATCTGTCAGACTCCTACTGACTAAAACCACACGGTATTCTCCTCTTTACTTCTGGTTGGGGTGCGGGGACAAAATTGCATTCTCCACAATCACCGCAGCAGTGACGGTTTTGCTTGCGACAAACCCCGTCTTAGGCTCAGGTCCAGAGGAGGAGTGAGCTGCTCCTCGCCCTGTCGTTTTATGTAAGAGGGGCGCGGAAATACCACGTGACGCTAACTCGGGCCTATTTTCCTAGACGACGGACTTTCCCAAGCACATCGCCAGCAGGCCATTTTATGGGAAGCGGAATAGGGCATTGTCGGCAATACTGCTGTGCTCAGAATTTCGGGCGCAGCCTTCGTTGCCATCACTTGTTCAGTGAAGGCAGTTACTGCTACCCATGACCTTTCTGACGTGCAGGATCACTTCAACGGTCGACTGACCCGCTCGGAACCGAAATTGGTTGTCGGATAGATTGGGACCAACTTTGTTTATGTGCTTGACAAGGCGAGCAGCAATGATACACTCGAAGACCTTTACCACCTCGTCAAGTAACACGATCGGACAGTATAGGGAAGGTGAGTCTAGTCTACGGGGCGAACATCTTTTTTAAGTAGGACAAGATATCTTTTTTAAGGGGGATATTTCCACAGGCATGGAAGACCACCAAGTCTTCCATGCCTGTGGAAATATCCCTTGTTAGACACTATAAGGATTGCCAAAACAACTAATTATATGAAACGTATTGGGATTCATCTATTGTTTAATAAAATGAAATAACGTCCGTCTTTCCCCGAAGGGTTAGGCAAAAGTGTACCATAGTACACCCCACCAGTTTAAATCCCAGGGAGCGAGCCTATTGCCCTCTAACGGCTTCTGATCTAAACTCCGGGATCCGGGGTGAGAAATTCCTAGTGGAAAAATCCAATAATAATGCCCGATCTGGGAATCGAAGCCAGGGAAGGCAGTCAAAATTCAAACAAAATATTTCATAAGTATATTGCACCCCCTGGACATTAAAGAACCCCATATACTCTATGTTGCGGAAACCACCTGGAACGAAATTTAATAAGAAATATTTTTGTATGACAGTACTAAAATAGATATTATGCTGTCGCTTAATTGATGTTTTTATAAAGTTGGCCAACTGTAGAGTAAAAAAAGTAGACAACATGCGATCTAGTGTATGGTGGTTTCTAATGTTGGCATTGTGTAATACAAAAAAGTGGTCATAGTACGAAAGTAGGCATCGTGCTACGAAATCCTCTCGTGTTTTTTTTGTATATTAAGGCACATTTTTCTTCAATTTGTATTTTTTTTTGTATGTAGCTCATAAAGTAGTTGTGCTTGGTTTAAACCTGCCTATTTTAATTTTTACGCAGTATTACCCGGAATAGTGAGAAACTCCTTCGCGCCAGATGGTTCCGATTCTGAATCCAGGAGAGAAGATGAAGCCAACGACTGCCTTACGGATAGGCAGGCGGTTTTGGATGAGCAGGTTTGATAATTCACATACACGTACCTAGTGTTCCAAGGTTCTATCGGCGCGGTCCCTTAATCAATTACACACTTACATAATTATGTTACTTATATGGTGTAGATGGTAAAGAATATTCTAGTCTATTCTAACGCTGCCATCTTGTGTTTTCAACACCTACGATTTGCACATTATCACTAAGGGGTTGGAAGATTTTTGTGCGTGGCCTCTGGCCTGCACCATTTCCGTGATTTTTTAAGTTTATTTTCAAAGTAGTCGCCACTCATAAAACCAGTATTAATTAATGCTGTTTTGTATGAGACAAAATCCTTTAAAGCGTCACAACCCGAAATATGAGCTATCAAAGAGGCGCTCATGGCGTAGATTGTAACTTTGATGGCTTATTTAACATTGAACTTCGGTAGTTAAGTTCTATGCTACCTATACCTACATTATTTTTTTTATTCCTTCAAGTCCGTAGGTACCTAATCGACGTTTTAAATGAATAACCGTCATCTGTTTTGTTTTCATTAAAAAATATTACAAAGGAAATTCAAATCATGAAAAACCTGGAAATATGTATTTCGTCGACAACGATGAACAAGGACCTGGACCGAATTGGCGTTTAATGGATGCACACAGGTCCAACTATTACGTCACACTATAAATTCGGCGAAGTTATTTATAAACGAAAAAAAAAATATTCAAAAGGAAATTAAAAAAGTCGCGGGCAGCGTAATTTTTTTTTTAACTGTCTTTTCCATAACTCTAGGAACTCAATAAAAAAAGCCCTATAAAAATCCGACCACATTCCACCTTACAGGCCTAGTCTAATTGCACTCGACTATACTTTTATCTATATGCCCATTTGTTATGAAGCCTTCAATAAAATGTAATGTTTCCCATAATTATACAACATGAACGATGGGTACCTATCTATCTAGCCCGAAGTCATTAATTCAATCTATAATTATCACACAAGTCAATAGGTATTCAATTTGCGAAGTTAACAACAACAAGATATTACTTATGTTTGGCTTGCAACAATTATGGCCTATAGGCTGTTATTGTGCGCTATTGCACCAAAGTGCAACTCTCAACTCAATCCAGACCATAATGTGCTAAACCCCGATTTTAATAACACTAAATATAGCTAAGTTATTGATTTCTTTAGCTAAAGTAATAATACACATGTGTGTATTACATACTTTCAAGAACTACCTATCTTTCAAGGTACTATCCTTTCTCTTTGTAAATATTAAAAGCTGCATCAACATAATGTTAATGGCATATTTTGGGGGCTTTGTAAGAAACTATAACACAAACACAACTGGCTTCTACCCGTACCTGATTTTGGTACAACTACTTATTTAACAATAAACTTTTTTTTGTGTTATTGAAAAATGCTTTATGATTAGAAAGCGGGGGGTGCGGCCCTTTACGTGCCAGAGTGTACGGGCGATGGCAGGTACGCTCGAGCACAGTGCTACAGATCGACTGGCTACTGCTGGTGCGTCCACCAGGACACTGGCAAGCCCATCCCAGGGTCCTCGGTCAAGGACCGGAGACCTGACTGCGACGCCGCCCCGCAACACGCCAGTCCGATGAGAGGTACGGTTATATCAGGCGAGTTAGATTTCATTGTTGATTGTACTTAGTTAAGAGTAGATAATGCAGGTTTTCATATTAAGAGTGCGCATGCCGCTCATTCCAACTCCCCCAAAAATGCTTGCTATTTCACTAAGCGCCCGTATGAGAAAGTGAGATGCAAATATGTATATATAAAGTAAGAAACTGACTGGTTGTCCTATTCGCTGACTGATCGATCAATCACAGCTGAAACCGCTGGGTCTAAAAGCATGAAATTTTGCACAAATGTTCCTTAAATGACGTAAGTGAGCACTAAAAAGGAAATTTTGAAAATTTATCCCCTAAGTGGTAAAAACGAGGGTTTAAAGTTTGTATGAAACTTGGCCAATTTTGCTAACGAAGTGGCAACAGCTAGTCTTATATATTATATTAGCTTGTGCCCGCGGCTTCGCCCGCGTGGTGTTCGGGAATTGCCCACGGAATCTTACTTCTAGGATAATAAGTAATCTATGTATGTACTATACCAGACTATAATCTATTTCTGTGCCAAGTTTTATCCAGATCTGTTCAGCCGTTCTGGCGTGATTGAGTAACAAACAGCCATCCATCGAAACTTTCGCATTTATACGTGTAATATTAGTTTTTATTTTATACTTCAATAGGTAATAAACAATAGTTTGGGGGGAAGGGGGGCTATGTCCAGCAGTGGACGTCTTTCGGCTGAAATGATGATGATGATGATAATGAAAGAATAGTTACTGTAGTGTGTTAGTGTACATGCTTATTATAAATTGCAAATATTAGTTCATAGTAATATCAATTAGATTACATATTTATGTGAAATATTGAGACCTTGGTTTGAGATATATTACAAAGTTGTATATTCGTTAGGAAAAATAGGCACCTCTTCAAATCTAATATCGAGCTAAACGAAAACTAAAACCGACGGAACAGGAATAGACTAATACTACCCATCACAAACTTAAAAGTTACCGGGAAAAGCCCATACTCAAGACTAGCTAACATTATTTAATATACTACCTGAAAGATTAAAATCCCTACCAAATGACTTAATTTTCTCTAAACAGTTGAAATCTTTGTTAATAAAGAAAGGCTACTATACCGTTGAGGAATTTCAAACTGACAAATTGTGAATCGATCGATCTTGTATTAATGTTAACTTGACGTAAATGTGAAATAATAATAGACTACCTTACATATACCTTTGACTAAAATGAATGAACGAATTGATATTAATTTTTTATTTTATTAATGTTTAGTATAAAATAATGTAATAAGTTGTTATAATTAGTCAATATTATAATTTAATAATATGATACATAGAATTTGCAGTGCCCTTACAGGGTGCATTTCTTAATACTGTGGCATGAAATTTTAATGCATGCCTACTAACCAGTGTTTTACATGTTTGCAAATAAATAAATAAATAAATAAATAGATTGAACACCAGTGAATCAAATGATTCGTTAGGAATCTATTTATAGACATAATACTTTTACATAATATTTAATATCAATGAAAAAACAAAAAACAAAAAACCTTTCATAGTGGATACCCACTCTTCCCAAAGAATACACCCTTCAAATTTCATGTCTTTAAGACCTGCAGCTTAGGCTGTGCGTTGGCAGATAAGTCAGCCAGTAAGGACATTAATTTTAAATTAGGGTTAATTTTGAAAAACTTGTGACACACGTATCTCATAATTTTAACAGCTGAAGACTATGTGCACAAATTTTCAAGTCAATCGACTCCGAGAATAAAAAGTTTCACAGAAAACTGAACACCCCATTTCACCATCTTAGGGGTGGAATTTCGAAAAACCCTTTCTCAGTGGATACCTGCTCTTTACAAAGGATACACCCTCCAAATTTCATGTCTCTAGGACCAGCGGTTTGGGTTGTGCGTTGATATATCAGTCAGTCAGTCAAGACTTTGAATTATATATGTATAGATTTAAAAAAAATCCAGAACAGTGATTTTTTTTTTTACTATCTTCTCCACTCCTCTAGGAACTCAATAAAAAAGCCCCATGAAAATCCGAGTACTACAAACTTCTTTCCATCTTATTGTCTAATTGCACTCGACTAAAAACTTGTGAAAAGAACACACAATTTTCAATTTTTTTCATTTGAATTTGCTGTATAAAAAAGGAATGGATTTTGGCAACGTGGTGCCAAGTCGAAATACGGAGGTTGGTTCTCCCTGCCATTTATACTCGAGCTCTCCGAAGTATACATGTTTCGCAAAGTGATCAAACCGATTATCACTTTTTTGGAGAATTCTGACGGACTTGCCATGCAAAATTAACCATGGACATTGATAAATTCTAGGCTGTCCGGAACCAATGAAGAGCAATTTCTTGCGAGATTTGATGAGTTTCTTCGTATCCAAGATGACTACTTCTATCAACGGGACTGGACCAGGGTACGTACACAATTAATTGATGTGGGATTAGTTGGTTAAAGTCATTAACAACTTACAGCAGAAAAACCAAAACTTAAATTGTTATTAAATTTCGTACAAGGTCGAAAAGTGACGTAAGTTTTAGATTTGGCGGACAGCTCAATCCACTCCGGTATTCGCATGGCCTGGCGGTCAAACGGTTAATGAACTCATCTGAATGTTGTATTAATTTATATCCTTGTTGTTAATCAGAGATATGGTAAAATGGGGAGCATCGAAAGAGGAGCAAGCAGCTACTTGGACGTACGTGATGTTAGATAAGGACAAGAACAAAGCGTTAGAGCGGCGCGAGTGGAAGGCGTTCCATCAGCTGATATCGAACGTCGAACCCCTCCGGCGGTGCGGTCGGAAGCTGCCGAGGTACTGCGACGTCAACCATGACACCAAGATCAGTATTACAGAGTGGATGGCGTGTTTGGAAGTTACACAAGGGTCCCAGACTCAAACAAGTAAGAACTCTTTTCCTTAACTACCTTGATTAAAGTCTTCTCAGAGTCCATTAGGTTTTTGTCTCACTTAACACACACACGCATATCAATATCTAGGTATTTGTAAATAGGAAACATTTGAATACTCTCGAGGTATTTTATCACCCACTTACCTTACACTGACTTCAAAATAATAATCTTATACTGTCACTTACGGGATATCTTCCGTGATTGTTCATTATTTTGAGCTCCCGGTAAGCAGGTCTGTAAGTAGCTCAGTATAAGTTTTGTTGTAAACCGTGAAAGCTTAAAACAGTGTTTCAAAATAACAGACGAAAATCATTTTATTTCCAGCTGAAGCGACCAAAGTGCCGTCCAATCCTAGACGAAAAGGTCCAAACCCACTGGAATCATTTCTGAAAGCCGATGATTGATTCATCGTTGTATAGTACGTCTGACTGTGTCGATATAAGGGACGTTTACAAGTATTCGTGCCAGTGTTAGTGGTAGGAGACCTTTGCAGTGAAGTGTTAAACCTAGGCAAAAACTTTATGGCAGTAAAAAGCAACGAGGATCAGGAGCTATCAGGTCTATTGTCTTACGTTGTTAAGGATGCAACTCACATGTATTTTTATTCAAATTCGATTGTCTCGAAATAACTTGCCTACTAAGGTTCTTCTGTTACGACTAGTTTCAGACAACCAGGTGGCCTACCATGATGTCTTAAAGCAGGAGAAATTGCAGTGTGGGAAAGAGATGGCGCTAGGCGACCTGTATAGTTGTGTCTCTTTCCCACACTGGAATTACTCCTGCTATATTTAAGTCGTCATAGTAACCCCCCCTGGACCCTGGTAACCTTTTAAGTAGTAGAAGATATCCCCTTCTGGCTGAATATCGAAGGTATATGAATTCTATGTGAATGAAGTTGTATATTTTAAGACCTCTGGGGTACCTTGTGATAGTCCTAACTTGTATGCTCTAATATTATGCTATAAAATGTCCTACGCCTAAATATTTAATTTTTAATGAGTTTCTTAAAGATTCTCAAACATTTTAAGTAATCTAGTTACTTTTATAAGTAGTTATTGTCGTAATTTATTGAAGTTGATACAAAAATTCTGACTTTCACTAGTCTTGTATTAAGTAATTCCGTATAGTAGTATTTCATGTTTACTTGGAATTTTAAAGGTATTTAATAATTTTAAAATAATGTTACCTTACTAAAACAAAGGTATTGGGCTAATGAACTAATTAGCGAAAATTCAAAATTTAGTTTTTTTTTCATCTGTAAAATGCGCAAGCGTAAAATGAGCTTCAGAATCATTTACGCTTAATAACGTGAAATTGTCTTTAATGATTAACTTTAACTAAAACTTTGCTTAAAAACATTACAAAGTTCATTAATTTTTGCTCGTTCTTCTTTTCCCAACGACCTTTTTACCCGACTACGGCGAAGTCAAAAGGAAGGGTTATTTGACATAAACTGGTAACCCACCTACCGGCAAATCACTGAATACTATTAGAAATTCAAGTAACTTATCAAATTCGATTGTTAAAATATTGTATTCTGGTTTCATTATGCATAATTATTTATGTCGCTTATTTTGCTGTATTGTGTACATAAACCAGTTTTCTGTGCTATTCGTAATGTTGCTAGTTTTAAAACAGCTGTCAAATGTATGTTTTCATAAACAAACTATCAAAACTAATAACCGATTGCTATTTGCGTCGTTGCATACTTTCAAAATGCACCCAGCGTTCTGAAAGTTGGCAACAACTTACGCTTGTTTCCCACGTACCACAAGACTCAGTTAATTCACACGATCCACATTTTGCCGCCAAATTCACAAGGCGATGCCCGAGCGCATACCACGCCCTCCGATGTGTCTGTTTGCAGTGTCTAAAAACACTAACCACAACGTTACCACATCGACATTTTGTAGTTACCACAACGCTACTGCAATACGCTGCATAGACACAATTCACATGTAACCACTGCTTGACCAGTTTTTGAAGCTGCGATGTGGTGTGGTTGTGGTACGTGTGAATTTCCTTTCATGTTGTGTATCACAGGAATCACAAAAAAATGTGTTTTTATTAAGTAACCTATGTTCGTAATTTTAAAGTTGAATGTTGTAAAAGTTATTAAATGTTTACTTATGACCTTTATTTTTATACTGTCTGGAAAAGTATTTATGGTGTTAGGTATTAACCTATATTTACACACCTAAGCTTTGTATTTAAATGTGTATGTATAGTTTCATTAGTCATCGTCAATTGTAAGGATTATGTGATATTTCGTCATTACTATTGCTAAATAAAATAATTTAATATTTTGTTATGGTGTCATTTATTTTCCTAAGTACTATTTACTAATAGTAAGGTATGTGAACATATTTGTCAGTGTGTAGTGGGTATTTTAAAACAAAAATGGCTACTTTGTAAAAGTTATATTGAAATAATATCCTATTCAGATAAATAATACTATTGTTCGAAAGATTTCACTTTTATTTTAACCTTAATCTATATTTAATGGAATCTAAATAAACGAACTTGTAAAATTGTACAGCTTAACAAAGAACGTAAAGCGTGAGTACGTACGAAGCAGGCGAAAAATGTGCGTGCGTTTCGAAGGCGCGGCCACGGCGTTTGTTTTTAAAAAAAAACTATGCCAAGATTTTGTAAAAATTTGTAAAAATGGTTCCCAAAACCATAAATTTGTCGAAGTTATGGTTGAAAAGTTATAAGGGTTTGAACGTGGCCGCGCCATTGAAACGCGGAGAACCGCGCGGCCACGGAGATCTTTAAAACGAAGCGTTGCAGAGACCTGAAATTAATAGGTAAATAACAGATTGGATTTGTAAAAAATTTGTAAAAATATAGAAAAAAAATCCTAGTTTTATATTTTATAAGCTGCAAGACTAAGACTAAAACCGCGCCATTGAAACGGTGAAAATCACGTTGTCGCCGATATTTCTCCGTGGCCGCGCGGTTCTGCGCGTTTCAATGGCGCGGCCACGTTCAAACCCTTATAACTTTTTAATCATAACTTTGACAAATTTAGGGTTTTGGGAATCAACTTTTACGATTTTTTATAAAATCTTGGCATAGTATTTTTATTAAAAAAAAAAACGCCGTGGCCGCACCATCGAAACGCACACAAAAATGTTGGTGAATTTTTCGTCTGCAGTAAATAATGAATTATAAAACAAGCCAAAACAGCAATAACAGGAACGCGGCAGGCCCAGAAGGAGATGGCGGGGCGAACTCGACCCTTCCCACAAAAATTGGCGAATAACAGCACTGTATAGGGATAAGTGGAGAGAGGGAAGGGAGGCCTCTGCCCTGCAGTGGGACTGTGGGACACAAATGGCAAAAAATAATAAGAAAAAAAGTCATTTTTTCGTTTAGTACCCTTTGTCTAGTAAAGTTTTTATACCATTTCAATAAATAGACGACTACTATATATAAAACGTACCCAAATAGGTAATTAACATTTCTAGAGTAATTGCGCTAAGCGTATATATTTACATAAAATAATGTTGTTAAAACTTAATGGTAGAGCCCAGAGGGTTTTGAGCAAGCATATTAAGCATGAAAGTTTGCAATTTACTATGAAAAAGTTCAGATAGGAGCCCTTCGGGCGGGGCCTGATAGTACAATTTGTGCGTTATCTCATTACGCCTTACCTACTTCAAGTTTTCACGCTGATTATGCTTGCCGAAAAAGCTCTTGTCCCCAACCATAATGAGTGCAATTTACTATGTGAAACTACATCACGGTTTGATTCATGATTTGCTATTTACGAGACCAACACACAGTACAAAAAAAAAGAAACAAAAAAATCAGATTGTCAAACTACTGTTAACATATTCCAGCTAAGATCATTTTTATGTCTAGATATACTGTCAAAGCTATGAACGCGTGGAAGAAAAATAGTGTCCAACTATTCGCCACGGTCTCTTTCCCGCGCCCAATATCAGTGGCACTGTCAATCGATACGAATCGATTTAGCGAAATTGTATTTTACACAAGCCCTTGTGTAAAATACAATTTCGCTAAATAGATTCGTTGGCATGATTCAAGTGGCAAATTAACCTCTACAGATTTGGCCGATTTGTTTTTGTTGTGTTCATAATTGTCAGGAAAAGGTTTGTTTCAAAATTGATAATTTTAGGGTTCCGTAGTCAACAAGGAAAGGAACCTTTATAGGTTCGCCATGTCCGTCTGTCAGTGCGCAGCTTAGCTCAAAGACTTAGTACTAGAAAGCTGTAATTTGGCATGAATTTACAGATTAGTTACGCCGACTAAGTGTTAAACAAAATCTCACACACACTTGGCCGGTTTTTTGAATACTTCATTAGTAAATATCACCCGTACAAAGCCGGGGCGAGTAGCTAGATTCATATAAATTTCGCAAAATAAGCCATTGAAATATTTCGTAAATACATACAAGTCCTTTCCAATTGGTTCAAAGCCATCGACGGTGATTGTTTTTTTTTTTAATTTCGACAAGAAGATATGCGTCTTTACGGCTTAAATACTTCTTGAATATTTAAATCTTATATATAAATATCTCGTGACACGGTGTTTGTGATCGCACTCATCCGAAACGGCTCGACCGATTTTTATGAACTTTTTTATGTATATTTGGTAGGTCGTATATATATTCACAACGCTAATTTCACGCGGACGAAGGTCGCGGGCATCAGCTAGTTGTTTTTAAATAGAATATCATAGATAAACATGATTTTTTGAAACGAATAGTTTTACTTTTATGAACATATTAACATTTATTTGTGTTCTAAATTTAGTCCAGTAACCTTATCGCCGCCTAAAAGTACGGGGTACTTTGCGTCAAATCCGGTAGTTCTGATTTTTTGTTTATGATGTTGGCCCAATGAATAATCCAAGTTTGAGACCTCTAGCGCCGAACGCAACTTTTTCAAAAAACGAAAATAATTTCACGTTTTTTCAGATTTTGGCGATTATAACCCTAAAGGACTAGTTTTTGATAGTACCTTTTCAGGACGCGTTTTTAAAGTAGACTAAATTTGCTACAAAATGAGATTAGAATTGTCTCGGTAGACAATAACAAAGTAACACTGCAACAGTGTGACACTGTCTAGACACATAAATGATCTTAGGATAATTGCTGTGATTGGCTAACTGATGTAACAGTTATTAACAGTATCCATTCAACTCCTTTGATCCGATCCAGTCTGTAAGCTATTTTATGAGTTGGCACCCGGGGCTTTTAAACACTATGTAACAAAAATTTAGTCTTCACGACTACTGACGATTTCACACGGAACAGTTTTCTTGTATTCATCTATTGTGTCGGTAAGAATTTTCTGGAATATGCTGTCGAAGATTTGGTTCTTGACGATAGCCTCGTCAGTGTGCAGCGCAGTCCACTCGGGCTCGCAGCGCCACCACTCGGTGAACAGTATGTCGTCGATGTGGTCCGACCGCCGGCTTGACACTGCAGATCAACAACATATAAAAATATTATAAAGCTGGATTTCAACCGGACCAGTACGAAAAACATAAAACTTTTAATTTTTAATCTCTTTTTGCTACATAATCTTATATAGGGTGACTGGTAATTAGTGACCGATACTTTAACACGTGATTATACTCATGATAACAAACAACTTTCCCAAAGACCTACCTACCTACTCGTTCAGTTTTATTCCAATAATACAACAGCCTTATTAAATTATAAGTGTAAAACAGGCATTTGGAAAGTATCCAAATACTTTTTTTTACATCTAAAACTAAATATTCGGTGTTACGATATTAATTATTGCGTTTTATAATCAATACTTTAGTTCACTAGTTGGCCATATTTCTTATTTCCATACAATAATATTGGCAAATTAATCAAAACAGCGAAATATTTGACGGCTATTTGCGACGTTGCCCACTTTCTGTACAAGCGCTCTTAACGATGAGGGTGATTTTGAAAAAGGTTCCCAATTATTATTTTTTTCATCTAAAACTAAATATTCGGTGTTACGATATTAATTATTGCGTTTCATAATCAATTCTGTAGTTCACTAGTTGGCCATATTTCTTATTTCCATACAATAATATTGGCAAATTAATCAAAACAGCGAAATATCAGCTAGACCAAAGGCTTGATTCAGAAAGCTGTACTTCTGGACACGGCGCGTATCGTTAGGAGGTTCCTCTCTCAAGAGCCCTGACCACCGGTATCTATATATTATATTACTTTGTTTAGAATTATTTAAAAATGTAAACTATATGTATAAAAATAAATAAAGGAAATAATATTTAGTAATAACAAAATGTTCTTACGTTTTATTATTACTAAATATCGTTCATATGTTGGCCGTTTGATTTATATCAACGTTTTTTAGTTCTCGTAACGGGTTTTACTATATTTCCCATATTTACAAATGACAAGAAGTACCTTATTTATTACGCTATTTTAAGTTAAAATATTTTATATTTACACGAAACAACAATATTTACGGAAAGAAGACATCAAACAATGAATTTTCAAATAAAATTATACAAAACAATAAACAATCTTGGCGTAATAATGCGGCGAAACTAGCAACACGTCCGTATAGCTGCCAATAAAGTCAGGAAAACAATTCACCTCTTCAAGTCATTAAGGCATTCTGCGGACCCAGAGACCCTAAAAATGGTTTACACAGCACTTTGTCAGTCCATCATCGGCTATTGTATTTTGGCTTGGGGTGGATCGGCCAAAACTAAATTCCTCGAGTTGGAGCGTGCGCAAAGGGCAGTACTTAAGGTTATGATGCAAAAACCCTTTCGCTATCCAACTCACCAGCTTTACACCGAGCTCCAACTTTTAACTGTGAGACAGCTATTTGTGCTAAGAACCACTCTCTGGAAACATAAACAAGTACCACCCCCCGACTCAAATAAACGTGGTCAAAGAATAGTATGCCCAACCCCAAATCACAGAACTTCCTTCGCCAGAAGACAGCTGTATGTGTTGAGCCCTCTTGTTTACAAAAATATTAATAAGACCACACAAATAGCAAGGCTAAGCAAACAAGATGCAAAAGCTAAGCTGAAGAACATGCTGTACCTCCTAGACTATGCTCAAACTGAGGAACTACTCACCACTCTGATATAACTCACAACATTCCATGCAAAACACGTAATGCAGTCACCCACATCTTTAAAATAAAAGTAGACACCAAGCTTGAGTTATTACTCAAGCACAGTCTTACACTCGACACCACTACATTCACAAACTTAGGCTCCTGATATTACACTCACACAACACAAAATACACGCATTTCTTAGTTACACACACAAACACACACAATTACACCTCGCAAACAATACACACGACTCCCACTTACACATAAAAAATCAAACACACAGTCATTTTACTTTTTAATTTTAATTTATTTTTAGTTTTATTTGTTTTTCATTCTTTTCTTTAAATCACTACATAATAATATATTCTTTTTGTATAACATCACCTTACCAGCTCTTAATTTTCATAAGGGTTTATAGTGTCCAAGTGGCAGTAGAACACTGACTCCTAAGTCACAGGTATTCCTAGTTTAGGAGTCAGGGTTTCAACTTCTGTGCGCCTTTAAATATTGTGAAATTTAGCTAGATAGTAAGCATATTGTAAGGAATTGTATCAATAAAGTATATTATTATTATATTATTATTATTATAGCATCAGGTCTCGGCCGGCACTGTCCGTAAACAGGCTTTTACACACACATGCACACGTATTTTGCTCAGAGATATGAATATGCCGATTACAAAAAATCTATAGATTGAATTAAAAAACTAAAACACTATTACGTTACTTTGTTGCGTGAAGAATAATTTGACAAAAAATCAGAATGATTACATGTATATTAGTATGGTTTTTACACGTTAAAAGAAAGGTTTGGAGGCATCTTTGTGATTTTTTTCTATCGTATCAAATTTCTAGTATTATATTTTCAAAACACTATCGAACTAGCATATATCCTGAAGAATATCATATATTTTACAGTTTTTTTTTTACTGCAGGGGATCATATACTTTAAGGCATTGTAAAACATGCTGCTCTTGCAGTCGCCTTAAGTATCGGTCACTAATTACCAGTCACCCTATATATATAAAAATTTCGTGTCACGGTGTTTGTGGTGTGTATACTTGGTAGTTATGATAATAGGTCGCAAAGTATATTCACACCGCTAATTTGACGCGGACGATGGTCGCGGGGCACTGATAGTAAGAAATAAGTTATAACTCACCGGACAAGGCTGTAGGCGTCAAACAAGTTAGAACATGTCTGAGATCTGCAGAAGTTTTCCCTGACAGTTCGTGAATATCCACCTGAGGTTTCTGCGGTAGCAAGTTACAAGCGTCCCACGGCATATCACTTAGCTCTTGCTTATGCCTCTCAAGCGATTCCTGACAATAATCTTGTACAAACAGAAAATATGGCTCGGTTGATTGACAGATCGACCCCTCGGGGTTGGTTATGTGTTTTGCTACATTTTCTTCTAAATTTTCGTCCGGACTGAAGGTACGAGATGGTTTCGGAATACGTGTTTCAGTAGGCGGTGTGTAGGGCGGCGGCGGCTTGTCCGGAATCTCCCTTACAACAAGCAACCGACATTGTTGCTGCTCTAAAGCCTTTATCTGAAATTTTAGAACACATGGTTATAAAAATGCTAGACGATTACAAACACACACACAGTGCCGTTGCACACTTTATTCACATACGCTCCCCAAATACTGTTGCGATTTCCTATAAACGCTGTGAAGTTGAGCCTTAAAGTATTATAAAACCGTAGCCAAAGTGGTTCGGATACCGCGTTACTGTTATTTAGTGCGCTTAAAAACTACAATTGGCAAAAAAATACAAAATAAAAGTTTCAAGTTTCTCTCAGTGAACACAATCTACAAATATAAACTTTGGTCAGTCTCTTTTAAAATATCACTGTCTAACAGTGTTGGGTCAATCAACATTTTTTTTAAATCTTGTAATCTATTCAGTCGGATAGTATAGGACTAATTCAATCGGATAGTACCCGGAGGCATAGGATCTGGCAGCCCAACAAAATTAAATATCTAGTCGCGAACTGCTCTCGTTACTACCTCCAACCGATTCACTGGCTTTGATGTCACAACTCATCCTTCTAAAAGGGCTCAAGAACATAATACCACCTCTATTGCTCATAGACAAAGCAACATTCAGCCACTCTCACATGCTAAATGATACAGTCGCTGATCAGACCGAACCCAACATCCTCCGTGGGGACTAAGTGAAAATTCAGCAAATAACAATAGAAGCATACACTAATACAAAGAAAATATAACAAAATGAATTCGATACCTACAAACCTAAAGAATAAACCCTGTCACACTTGCTAGAGGAATTAAACCCTTATTTATACTATAACAATATGGCATAATGAAAATATCTGAAACACATTTCATTTCGATTCCCTGGAAATAAGCTTTATCATACCAAAAACCATGTTGGAAAAGCATATGTAAGTGGATCAGTAACAATCCTCAAAATCAAATTAAAACATTGAATCAGTATCGTACTGCTAGACACCAATTAAAGCAATAACTGTCATAGTTGAAGATTGTGCGGGTACCGTTCCTGTGTATACTCTCTACTGTCCACCGGCACACATTAACAAGCTGGAAGAGTTTAGAAAGTTTCTCAATTCCCTCGCCATCGGTTTATAGCTAGCGGGGATTTGAAAGTGAAGCATAGCTATTGGCGTTCATGATTGACCCTGCCTAGAGGCCGAGAGCTACTCAAAACTTTGAAAAAAAAAAAATGGAAATTTTAGCCCGCCTATAGAACAAAAGTGCCTGACCTAATAGACTATTGTGCCAGTTAACGGTATCTCAAAAAAATACTTCCAGTGACAGAGCAGCTATGAGCAATCTTCGGCCCATTCACCAGTCTTAGTTATTAAGTCGTTTTAATGAAACTCCCGAAACCTGCCTCCTTTACACCAAAAAGAATGTCATTGGGAAATATTCAGATCAATAGTAGTTATAGTAGTTTATTCCCACAAAACGGCACGGAAGTGACAAACATCAAGGAGTCGAAAGTGCGCATCTTCGACGGAGACACCATGGCTTGTTTGCGAGGAATAGAGTTTCCTCGTGCCTCTAGCAAATCTTCGTACAGCAGGTGCAGATCGTTATGCAAGGACAGCAGCATCCTCCGCAGCCTTCGCACATGGTAACGAGTACTTAAGAAGTCTAAAATAGGTTGAAAGTATTCTAAAGATGTGGAAAGTCGATGGTCGATCAATCAGGCTTTGACTCCCATAATCAGTTTAAAAACAGAAGACGATATAGTAGCAGCAATAGAATATTTCAATAATTTAGTCTAAATTGTTGCCTGGCAATCTAATTCCACCAACAAGTTAAAATAGAACAAGTAATCTAATATGCCATACTGTTCGCGACATAGCGTCACCAATAAACTTTTGTAAATAGTGTGAAAACATTTTTTCTAGTTTACCCCCCAAAAGTGGCCCCCATGTTTAAAATTCATTAATTTACGTTAAGTCCACGTCCATCTTCGGGTCACCGACTTACATATGAGTACCAAATTTCAACTCAATCGGTCTAGTATTTTCGGAATAAATTGTCTGTGACAGACGGACAGACAGGCAGGCGAGTGATCCCATAAGGCTTCAGTTTTTTCCTTTTGAGGTACGGAACCCTAATTAATAAAATCAATACATTTTTTCAAGAGATTTCTTTTCGCAAACACACAAGATAAATCAGTTTACCTCTCTTTCTATCGCTAGTTGTTGTCTTCGTAGCTCTTCCGCCTCAACGTGGGCCGGCGCCGAGACCAAAGGCGAGGCCGAAGTTGTCGAAGACGTGGAGACGCAAGGCGACGGACTACTGACGCCGGCCATCTCTGAAACAGTTGTATACGCCTATTGAGTAAAAATGGTAAGAGATTGAATAGCACATCAATATCTAAAATACCTGATGCTTTGATGGCAGGATTGGTATCCGAGCATCAGGCATTTTTCGGTTTGCTCGCTGGCGAGTGATGGGTCTCTTACCGGTTCACCCGTGCGACATGTTCATGGCCAGCCTTTTGGATAATTGTCAGCTCGTGAATAATCGTCAGAATCCCAATAATAGTTGGTTAAAGATAAAAACTAACCTGAAGAAGAGGATGAGGTTGACTTCGGCAGTGACCAAGTAGCAACCTCAGGAAGTTGGCTGTCAATGACAGCGGCCGCCCCGACGGGCACCGGCAGCGGGCCGGTCGGTGCTTGACTAGTAGTTACTGGCTCCTTATCTATTGTCCCTTCACTCTCTAATGGCGCTGTAGCTTTGCAGACACACAGCTCACCTTCATTTGACAAGCTATTAGTATTCGCAGTATTCGACATTACCGACGAAGTTTTAGTGACCCGCTCCACCGGCCGCTCGAACTCGGAGTCCCCTGTCTGCGAACTCGAGTCTTTGCTTTCAAGGTTCTCTGGAATGGTGGAGAACGATTTATTAACTTCATTCAGATCTTTGTAGTATTGGTCAAACTCATCGATAAGACTTCGAGCAGTCGATGGAGAGGTAGAGGTTGTATCACCGTCTTTATTCTTTATCTGATCCATAAGTTTCTCAACGACTTCACTACCGCTTAGGTTAGTGTTATGACTATTTGCCGAATTGACTATGTTTTTCAAAGCTTCCTCGTTAACTTCATACTGTTTGCCACTGCTGAAGATCTGCGGCAAGGTGAGGTTGTGGAACAGTATGTTGAGGTAACCGCCATCGACGATGACAAAGTTCTCCGCGGCGGTGTCGGTGGCGTAGTCGGCAGTACAGTACGAGGTGCTCGTCTGCACGTACTTCTCAACGCTGGTGACACCGCACAACTCGACCACCTCACACCGCGGCGAGCACTCCTCAGCCTGCAGCAACATCGCGTCGGAGGTCACCTTACCAGTGGAATTCTCCTCACAACCGCTGCTTGATAAATCAAAACATTTGAGAGGAGCAGCGTTCCTGTCGAAGCCAGTATTTCTTTTCAACTTTTTCTTGCCAAGCATAATCTGTTCTACTACATCAACGTTGTTTTTCAGTTTCAGTTCTATGTTCTTCATGGTTTTCATGAGTGCCACTTTACGCTTCTCGGAGAGGGTGAGTAGAGCCTTGCGCATGCGTTGCATCTCCCCACACTCGTGCTGCAGCTTGAGCAGTGCGCCGCGTTGTTTCTTCTTCAACGTCGATATGTCCGTATTGTCGTGCTTTTTCTTCTTTTCTAACCAAAGTATTTGAGATTTGGTAAAATCTTTCAGGGCATCTTCTCGCATCTTCAATACGAATAAGAGATTTTTTGCTCGTCTTTGCTCATCGCGAATGAGTAAATTAAGCTGAAATCATTAACAAATTATTAATTCCTATCGTTTTATACTAGGTTAGCTAAAATCACTTTATACCCGATACTCATTAAATTGAGTTATGATTTACAATACGCCTAACTGTCAATGAAAGGGTATCGACATGAGAACTTCCACTGTTGCCCAGTAGCAGCAAAATATTTACAAATAAAAGAATAACATTTACCAGACAAAGACTCTTGGATGCCATTGTTTCAGTGTCGTCAATATTCGCGCCATTTTCAAGCTTCGACAAGAAATTGTCGTATCCCGAATTCTTGGCGTCGAATGTAGATTCAAATAAAACAGGGTTATTAGTAAAATTTTCTACTTTGTTTTCAGTGTGAGGTTTATCAGTTAACGAGAAATTTTCCAAATATTGGAGTGATTCAAAGAATGAATCTATGAAGTTGAGTTCCCGCTGGAACTGTTCACAAATGTCGCTCTGCAATAGGCCGTTATTTAATCTTATTGTGCTTATTATATCCGAGGGTTTCATTAATTTATTATAGAGGTAGGAGCAATCAAGACTCTTCAGATCATTCAAATGGTTTAGGTGCTCCTCTCTTGGTGTATTATTTTTTTTGGATGAATCGTCTGACGAATCATTTTCATTTGAATTCTTTATTTTTAATTCATTCTTGAAGACAGATACAACATTCATAGGGTAATCTATTGGACTAGGCGGCAGAGAAGGTTCAACGTCATCAACATTACCAAGTAGTTGGAAATTAAACTTTTGTCTAGTAGTGTATGTTACACTCAACTTTTGTGGAGTAGCTTGGCTAATTATGAAAGAGGAACTTTGACAAATACCTCTATCACTAGAACTCACTTCTTCAGTTTGAGGGACTATTTTTACAGGCTGCACTTCGAGATTTGGCAATGATGTAGTATTAAAAATTGTAGGGTCCTCTTTGGGCTCACTCTTATCCTTTGTTAATGTTACATTTGGTATTTCGAGACAATCAAACACTATGTCCATAGAATCCGTTTGAATAGCGCTTTCGCACGTTGCATTTATTTCGAAATCCTGTTTGTCTGTTATTTGGCTAATCGATGTGTATACTGGGTCGGTGGCAACTACTACATCTTTGTAATGCACAACATCATTCGTTTCACTGGTACAGTCTGCAGTGCGTTTGACAGATTGTACAAGGTGCACATTAGACACATGCTTGTCTTTCTTCGTTGTATCATTAAGTGGAACATTTATTGTTAATGGTTTTGTTTTAGATATATCTCCTTGAAATGTTTCTTTAAGAAGCTTGTTCTCCAGAATTGGTAATTTGTTTTGTTTAGATTTTTCTACAGGTCCCCTGCACGTTGCTGAATAAGTTTTCATATTATTTTTATTTACTATATTCTGTATTTTTGATATTTCTTTATGACGTGGTATTACAATATTCTTGCTATCCTTAGTTTTTGATGTGGGATTTAAATTTCTTGAGCTCTTCAGTGTTTCTAGAAATATAATGATATAATTAAATATTTTAAGTCAACACGAATAAAACTGTCGATAAAATGATCAAATATTGGCGTATAAGTTATTTCGAAACAACAAATATATTGAGTACCTATTGCAAACATGAGCACAAAGTCGACTACCACTAATCCAATCGTGCTTTTAGTCACGTCGAAAGATTAAGTCATATGTACACTGTACGAAAAGCCATACAAAAACAAGTCTATTTTATTGGAAATGTTATATTATTTAGTTGTTAGTAGTTAATATTTAGCTTGTGTTTATCGTGCTTAAAAGATATGGATTGCTTGATTTGTTATGGATTTCGTTCGTGTATTTTGAAGCTTATACTTACACTTTACCCCGTATAGTCGACCAGACTTTTTGTCACCAAACTGTTATATTATAGCAAATGCAAGCCAACTTTACTGAAATAGAGCAGCTGTGGCCGGGATTTAGAGCAAAATTTGGTCTAGCAAGTCATATCCGGACACACAATAGGAAATAGTTTTAGTTTACTTAATTTTCAAAGGGTCGTCGTGACGCCGTCATCCACAGATCTGTGCCTTCATCAAAATCGATAAGTAGGAGGATTATTTTAAGTTGGGCAACAGAGGGAAATCCTAATCTATAAGAGATACCGGAAATCTTTCCTCGGAAACTTTAGCTCTTTTTTGATGAAAACAATTTTGACACATTTTTTTTGGACTCGTTTCCAGATGACAGCGATGCGGTAAGTGTCCTATTGTCGTGATTGTATATATACTCATTTCTATAGACAAATACACGTTTAAAAATACTCCTAACCCCACACCCCGCGAATGGCAGCCATTTTAATGAATGGTAAATTTTGCACTAGAATAGAAAATGTAAAAAAATATAAGTAGTTTTATGTAAAATTTCGTAATTTCTTATTTTTTTACTCTTTTTGCTTTTTTTTTCAGGAAAATCTATTAAACAATTTGATAGCCTCGGCGTTTACCCTTGCCTTCAAATCATTTGCACGTCTCTAAGTCTCTTAGATTCAAAGATATTAGCATTTCATTGAACATAAATCAGCCGATTAAAAAAACAAAATGGCTGCTATTCGCGGGGTTAGGAGTATTTATAAACGTGTATTTGTCGATAGAAATGAATATAAAATATACCTTTAAAGTATCGGTTACCGGTAGCTAAACACACTGTATAATAAAGTTATTATTTTTTTGGTCAAGACTGAGTTGTTTATAAAAATGAGTGAAAGTGACAAAATATAATAATGTTCATGTCTTTCGACTGTTTCTTGTAAAAATCATTTCATTGCATGGGAAAAAAATCGGGACAGCGGAGCATGATCAAATTTAGCAAAAAAGAAATGCATAAAATTTGTATTGCGAATTTCAGAATGTACGGGTTCCTCATAACACGACACGTAAACCTGCGTAAATGTACTTAATACGGGCAACACCAGCTTGATGTTATAAACTCACCTTTTTCTTTTATAATTTCAATTTTACTTTTTTCTACAGAAGGAGGACTGGGACGAGGTATGCCTCGGTAACTGTGCTGAGCCAGAGTCAGTTCTTTCTTACAATATGGTCTGCTCGTTTTGGCACTTCTGATTTCCTTAGGCACTAAAAAAAAAAAAAAAATTAAATGTGTTAGCATAACATACGTCATAAAAATGTAATGACTTAATAATTGCTATTGCTAAGATTAAATGCCTAACGCTGTGGAGATAAAATTATTTGTTTTTGACTTTGCATTCAAGTTTTGAACAGCATCCAAAAGTTCACCAATTTCGCCATTAATATGATACAATGTAATGAATGTATAGCCAAGTGTACTTAGACAAAAAATACTCAAAAGGTGGAACGAAGTTTACAGTACATGCAGTGGTCGGATTTTCATTGAACGAGTATCTAGAGGCGTGGCAGGGAAAATTAAAAAAAAAATTCTCACCGCTCTCGATTTTTTTTAAAGGGGTTTATTAATCAAAGTTGTGCTGAAGATGCAATCAGTGAATGGACTTTTAACTTTGAAAGCTCATATCTCGGAAACGTGACACTTTGGAAAATTTTGTCTCATATAAAACTGGTTTGTATTGATACCAGCCTTTGCCCCGCGAATTCGATTGTGACAATTTTATAGTTTCTCCCTATAGTCCCATCAAATCTAAGCCATTCTTGATAAGATCACTCCTGTCTTTGGAGACACAACAGTATTTAGCTTTCGAGCCAGTCAGCCATTAAAAATGTAAAGTACAGTAGCCAGCCCATCAAGTTACCACAAACTGTCAAATTTTCTCATTCGATTTTGAACTTAACCGTCAACGTTTTATGGTTTAAAATCATTTGGAGAAATTTGACAGTTTGTGGTATCTTGATATGCTGGCACTGTAAATACTGGTTTTTTAGAATTTTGCTTTAATGGCAACATTCAAAGCTATGTGGTGACATAGCTTTCACCATACGATTCTCCTCATATAAAATGCACAACTATTCAACAAAACTACACATTCAGTTTTGAAGGAAGCTTCAAAACAGAAAATGTCTTAGTTTTCATAAATATTTTTGTCACTTTTTGTATCTTGATCAATAAAAAAATGTGTGGTTTTGTTGTGAAAAGTTGTGCATATTTTTTGAAAATTTTCAATTTTTTCAATTATTTTTGAAATATCGAATTTTGAGACTAAGATTTCATTTGAAATTGGTAACTGATGCTTTTTCACAGATTGTAGTAGCTTGGTGTGCTGGCCTCTGTACGTAAAGGCAACTTGCCCCCTCCCCCACCCTGCGTCCGATAGACATGGATATATTTCAACAGAGGGATTATATTTTGTAATTTTGGAAATAAATTTATATGCACTTATGTAATCCGTGAGTTTGAATAAATGAAGTAACATTTCTACATAATTATAAAATAGTTTTGAATGACAGTATAACTGACGTAGTTCTATCCTTCAGTGCTTTAAGGATCTTTTGTCGCTCGATAGAGGTTGACAGGAGAGCGCGGTTGACAAGCATTTTTGTGAAATGTATTCAAAAAATAAAATGGCGGCCGATTTTGCCCACGCAGTTTGGTACTTTGGTTATGAACCATGTTTTTCCAGCTAAATTAGCCAAACTATATTATATTCTGGGGAAGGACATAGGCTATCTTTTTTTTTCACACATATATACATCAAAATTCCCACGTGAACGAAGTCGCGTGCAACAGCTAGTTCTTTATAAACAAGCGACTGTTATCACATACAAACAAGGAGCAATCCGCTTACAAAAGGATTTTTTTTAGGGTTTCGTAGCCAAATGGCAAAAAACGGAACCCTTATAGACTCGTTATGTCTGTCTGTCCGTCCGTATGTCACAATCACTTTATTCCGAAACTACGACTACACAGTTAAAACTTGGTAGGTAGATGTATTCTGTGAACCGCGTTACGATTTTATACTAAAATAAAAGATTAAGTAATGGAATACAAGGAAATGAAACAAAAAGAAAATTGATCTGAATAAGATTTGATGTTTAGTTTTTGAGATATGGAGCTTTTTCATCAATCTGCAGCTTTTCATTAACATATTATGAAAAACTAATTTAGTTTTAATGGTGAATGTAATACAATACAACATATAAATGAGCATTAAAAATATATTTATATCTTTTGGTGCTACACAACCCTGTGTGCGTGTGAGTACGACTCACACTTGGCTGACTTTTTATAAAATCAAGTAAACAATAAAATCCTCCTCTAAGAAAGGTTTTAGCCCCTTACCATATTAAGTAAGTATTTCCTTTTACCTGTGTATGGGTTGATTTTTTAAACTCTAAAACTAATTTAATATTATTTAGAATGACTGCTTTCTTATTCTGCATTAAGACCATCAAGGCAAGTTTCAAATTGCTTGCGATCCAAGCAATCTTAACCATAAGATTCTTTGAAACACACTGAACTAAAACATAGGATAATTTTGTCCTAGTACTTAGCCTGTTCTCATTGGATAAATTTAAATGTTTTATTTGTTGCTGACCTAACTCTATGCAGGTGAAACTATAGGCAAAAGCTTATGTATAATTTTTTTTTTCTTTTTTTTACAAAACGTTGCCCCACACTAGGAATTTCTCTTGTATCGTGGGTGCGTTTACAAACATTTACTCAAACTCTCAAATACACAAACAGCCAGACCCGGAACAACTACCTGTAGATCATACAAATATTTGTTCCGTGCGGGGATCGAACCCGCATAGTTGCTTAACCGTTACCTATATTAGTTAAAATAAGAACTAATACATAGATCACAGGAATATTATTTTCGAAATCTACTTACATTTAGGAGGATTTGTTAACCTCGACGTAGGACAATTTGGAGATCCATCCCGTGACTGTTTAATCTTCAAATCCACTTCTGTGGCTATGCTTGCTGACTTCTTACTGTATTGCCTTTTATCTTTCGCTAAAATCAATAATATTTATTAAGTTGCATATTATATGCTTTACGCATATAATATGCAACTAGCTTTGGATCATATATGCACAGAAAGGTTATTGTCAGCCTGTACTGTCCCACTCCTGAGCAAAGGCCTCGCAGCATTCCTTCACTCTCGGTGTTGTGCCTCGTCACACCATTTTGTGAGGAAGCCATCCATGGCTTTGCGCCATCTTCTCCTTGTCGTGTCGCGACCCAGTCTAGCAGTCTCAGGGCTCCAGTCTTGCAATATACGGGCCCACAGCTTTGACGATATCCAGCAGATATGGCCTGCCCGGTCTCATTTCAGTCTTGCAGCCTTATGAGCAATGTCGGCAATTTGGGTTTTAAAGCAGTGTGGTTTCTGATTAGGTCCATTAATCATAGAGACCAGATTGTATGCAACATAAAATCGTCGAAATATGCATGCAAATATGCCCCATAAATGCTCGAAAAATTACATTTAATTGAAATAAGTACTACAAAATAATGTTTCTATTTAATTTAATAGATTTTCGACTTGTTTTTTTTTGTGAAAACCTTCTTTTGTTTTAATTATAAATAATACGTGATTGAAGCTTCTATTGATTAAACTATTTTTATAACTTGAAACCAATCATTCTACATCCACTTAGGCCAATCAGGTCACCTTGGGCACTTTTTTTGCATTTTTTCAGTTAGAAACAGATAAAATTTAAGAAAGCATACCCAAATATGCACAATATGCCGCCGATTATACCTAAAATATGCATTATCTTCAAAAAACAGCCATCATATGCAAATGTATAACCAAACAGGCATTTGCATATAATCCGGTCTCTAGTTATTACACTATTATAACACTTAAGTCAAAATTAAACTACTTTTGGTAGATATAAAGGGTGAATTTTTAAAGTGGGTGTGGATGGTCAAATCGGAAACTATGAGGAATAGTGAGAAATACTCAAAGGAGTCTCGAGACCGATTTTGATGAAAACTAAAACTGCATCATTGGATTTTTGGAAATCAGTATCCCTTCCCAGGAATCGAACCTGTTGATTTTGGAAAAAAAACACTGTATTATTACACCATTTTTTTTTTTTTTTTTTTTTTTCCGGATGGGAAATCATCAAATGACCCCCCCCACTCTGGGCGGAGCGGAGGGGAGTGTCAGACTTGTACTGACTAAAACCCATCCATGTTCCTTCTTTGCCCTTTATGTTCCAGGGCCACGGTATCTCTTTCGAACAGTCCCGCAGCCCTGGCAGGCATCGGTCCATGCGGACCCCTACTTGATTGCTGACATCTCTTTGAGGCGCGCGTGGAACACGAACGCGCCGTCGACACGGCCTGTAGTCATAAGACGGCCGGACGGCGAGCTAGCCCATAACTCGCCGTCCACAGGCCAGCGCCTACGGTGGTCGGAAGCCACCACGTGACCCCCGACGCCCAGGGCGTCTCCCGCGGCGGCTGGGACGTGAGGTTCTTTCCCTCTCACGTCCTGCCACCTCCTTCACTAGCATGACTGCTTCGCAGAAGGAGGTGACGGCTTCCCATTCCCTCTCGCTCCGGACCATGGCTTGAACCAGGGCCGGACGCGAGAGATCGTCGCCGCCAATCGCCGCTATGAGGACACGGCGGTGCTCCGCCCAAGCGGGGCAGACCTCCACGGTGTGTTCCACCGTGTCCTCCGGACGATCCTCGCAGTGGAAACACCCGGGCGTTTCCTCCCGCCCGATTCGGTGCAGGAACCTCCCGAAACAACCGTGTCCGGTGAGGACCTGCGTCAGGCGGTAGGTGAGGGCGCCGTGGCGCCTCTCTAGCCACTCCTCAAAGAGGGGACTTATCGCCACTATGGTGGCGTGCCCTGCACGGGGTTGCGACAGTCGCTCTCTCCATGTCGCCATGAGATCACGCCGGAGGTCTGTCCGCTGAGCGGCAATTTGTCGCGGCAGCGGTGTTTCCTCCCGACATAGTGCTTCCGCGCGCCATTCATGCAGGCGCGCGAGGACTATCGCCTCCAGATCCCATGGCGGCAATCCGGCAAGGAGGCTAGCCGCCTCGCCGGAGATCGTGCGGTACCCCCGGATTAGCCTTATGGCTATCACCTTTTGGGGCGCGTTTAGGTAGTGGGCGGCTTGCCGCCTCAAAGAACGCGCCCACACCGGGGCCCCGTAAAGGGCCATGGACCGCACGACCCCCGCGTAAAGCTTCCGGCAGGAGGCGTTTGGACCCCTCAGGTTGGGCAAGAGCCGCTTGAAGGCAGCCCCTGCCCGTTCCAGTTTGGGAGCCAAACGTCGGAAGTGCTCCACGAAGTTCCACCGGCTGTCGAGGACGAGTCCTAGGTACTTCAACGTCGACCCGACGCCGATGGAAACCCCTCCCGCCATCAGTAGGGATCCCGACGGTGGCGCATTCCGAGGCCCATGAAAACACATGGCCTCGGACTTGTGCAATGCCACCTCGAGACCCAATTGCCGGATCCTCTCCACAACTATCGCAACCCCGCGTGTCATGTTTTCGGCCGCCGCCTCGTGCGACCTCCCTTGTGCCAGTACCAGCGTGTCGTCAGCGTAGCAAACTACACTGACGCCGGTAGGGAGGTCGGCGCGCAGCACCCAGTCGTAACCGATGTTCCACAAGGCCGGCCCCAGAACCGAACCCTGTGGAACACCGCACGACATCTCTCGCCGGTTCCATTCTCCGCTCCGACTGGGGTAGATGACGGCCCTATCCGTCAGGTAGTCCCCGACCACACGACGAAGGTAGGTCGGCACCCCGTGATACCGGAGTGCCTCCGCAATGCAGCTCCAGGGCATGGAGTTGAAGGCGTTGGCGATGTCAAGAGACACCGCCAAGACAACCCCGCCCCGGGACACCGCGTCCCCCGTCGTGAGGGCTCTCACGCGCATGATGGCGTCCACCGTCGAGCGCCCCTTGCGGAAACCAAACTGGTGTTCCGCAAGATCCGGCCCCATCCCTGCGAGGTGCCCGGCGAGGCGGTTGGCAATGACTCTTTCAAAGAGCTTGCCCACCTCGTCGAGCAAATTATTACACCATTAGATAGCTTCGCTATTAAGGATCAAATTCTGAGAAGTAATGATATACAGCAAACTAAAGGAAACAGTTCATTTTTGATAAAATACATACGTAACAGTATGCAAATAGTTATTAGTACGGTAAGTAATCAAAAAGACGTCGAACAAGTTCACTATTGGCGCCAACTTACTTAGGATAAGCATAATCAGCCTATAATGTTCCCACTGCTGGGACACAGGCCTCCTCTCTGTGAGAAGGAATGGGCTATAATCCACCATGCGGGCCCAGTGCGGGTTGGTAGATGTCATTGGTTCTAGGACATGCCGGTTTCCCCACGATGTTTTCCTTCACCGTTTTGAGAGCAGTGGTGATGAAATAAATTACACAAAGTTATGAGCCTGGCTGGGTTCGAACCCACGACTTACTGCTCGTAAGTTGGGGCCGCCACCACTGGACCACCGCTGCCCTCAAACTTACTTATAAGTTTTAATTTCGGTTGTTTAATTTTTTCTTCTTTTATTTTCGCCTTCAATCGTAAGAGTTTGCAATAATTTGAAATTAGAACAATGTTGTGAAGATAACTGCGCTGCGGGTGTCATCAATCAAAGGCATTTATTTAGTAAAACTGGATAAAAACATAAAATTTAACCTTTTCCTTAAAACCACATGTCATTACTTCCCAAGATTTGATCCCTATTAGCGACACTATCGAATTGTCTTATAATACAGAATGTGCTTTTTTTTTCAAAATCAACAGTTTCGATTCCTGGCTAGGAACATTGATTTTCTAAAAATCTAATGATGCAGTTTTAGTTTTCATCAAAATCGGGCTCGAGACTCCTTTGACTATTTTTCGCTATTCCTCATAGTTTCAGATTTGGCCATCCAATTTTGTTGCTCATTTAAATATTGTCATTCATTAATATTGTAATTAATTATTATAATAATTAATACTAACAAAATTTTGGTTGCACATCATGTTCATTTTCTTCTGATATGGTAACCATTACTCTTTTAGGTCGACTTTTACTAGGAGCCACTATCTTAGGTGGAGGGACTATATCCTTCAAAGACCTGTTTGTTTTCAGTAAATTATCATCATCCAATCGTATTATGCGTCTGAGTTCTGGTTTCAATGTGTAGCTGTGTCCAGACCATTTTGCTGTTGGAATCACACATTATAATTATTAATTACTGAGAAAATAAGTCATCATTGTCATCATCTGCCTAGCTTTTTCCAAATTATGTTGAGATTAACTTCCAGTATTATGGGATGCAGCTGAATATTAGTATAAATTATATGTGATGTCTGCCTATCTTTCTCTCCACAACCGAGTTAGTATTAGGTAATATCAGACAAACTTTCGGGCCACTGACTACCTGTATTGACTGTCAAAGATTTACAATTGTCAGCCAGGCCAAATGGCTTAATTTGCTTTCCAAGGCATGGAGGTAACTCTGAATATATTGGATTGTCACCAACCTTGGCAAGCGCTGCATAACCTTGAATACTGACTCATGAAGCTGTTATTTTTTAGCCACAACTCATACTGAGAAAATAAGTAAAATAACAAATAGGTTTCCACAAACAGTAAATATTCTGATTTTTTAGGAATCTAGAGCTTTTTTAGAAACATGGTTACGGCTGATCACTAAATCTGTTGCCAAGGATCAAGTTAATTGTTTTAATGGGTTGGACAAAATCAGTAGAGGTGTTGAAGAGAAGAAAGTATGGTGCTTTTAGAAACTATGTTTACAACTTGTAATTACTTAAAATGATGACAACTAGATGAATAATAGTCACCAAATTTTGGTGCAGTTGTGCTAACAAACAACTAATAACCAACAAAGTAGAAGTGGAGTATATAGTATGTTTCAATCTAGTATAATAATAAGTGTCTAGGTGTCCAAGTTCTGCTCAATCTACCTACATTGATTCTTCGCTCCGTAAACCCCTATTGTATAACGGGCTAGTATTGAAATTGTTAGAGCTTTTTTCCAGAACATGATTACAAATATATATATATATATACAAATATTGCTCAGTTAATAGTATAGGATCTCTGGGTTAAGAAGGAAACATAGCACACTGCCATACTGGAGGGATTCTATAATGATTTCCCCCTGGCAAAAGCAACAAACGATCGGATACCCAAACAGTCCGTTTTTGATAAAAATATACAAAATCCAACTCCATGAGGACCACCGCTGCGAGGGATTGAGCACGGCAGAACTTCGGATCTTCACGGATGGATCTAAAATAGGTACTGGCACTGGAGCGGGAGTCTTCTCGGAGGATCTCAACATCCATATAGCCACACCACTGGGAGCCCACAACACAGTATTTCAGGCAGAATGCATAGGCATTTCCCTGGTGGCATCAGCCATCTTAGCCAGGGCGGTTGTGGGCCACTCTATTTGTATACTCTCAGACAGCATGGCTGTACTGCTAGCACTAAACAACCACATAGTCAACTCTGGGTTAATATACGAGTGTCATCAGTAATCACAATAATATAACCATCCAATGGATCAAAGGACACAGCAATTCCCGAGGCAATGATGCAGCGGATGAACTCGCTAGATCGGCGATCGAGCGTGGCCGCAGTGGGACCCGAACTCATTGTGCCACTCCCTTTCGGGTATCTACGCCCACTGGTAAGGAAACGAACCAGCAAACAACACCACAAGCTGTGGCCATGGCTAGTGCAGGCAGGCCAAGGAAGCACTTCCCACTATCGATGGCCACCTCACCAACGAGCGCTAATGCTGACAAAACTACAGCTGCGCACAGTTACAACCGCCATCACTGGACACGGATCTTATAATAAACACCTCTTTGTCATAGGAGTCACAGACAGCCCCTTGTGCCGAGCCTCCGCTGTTATACAATACAATAGTATAGGATAAACCAGCACTGTATGCAATAAAGGAAAAATACAACCATCAGTATGATATCATTTTAAAATTCAACAAAAAATCTGACAAGTGCTTTATGCCTTCAAATTGTGTATTGGGTATCAGAATCAAGAGCTTAAGATAAGTAGTTGTGGCAGATAGAAAAGATCACCTACCATCCTCCCTCATAAACTACATTCTACACTGTTCAATTCATTGAAATTATATAAATCAAAAGGTACCAGACAATGGTTGATATTAGCAAGCTGAAATACACAAGTCTTAAACGAAAGTACTAGTTAAAGGTGCGTCACTATCCAAACGATAGTAATGGAAAACTTGGAAAAAAAAAAACAAGTTACTGCCTCACCTTTAGAGTCAAAATCGAAATCTGGAAGTTTGGTATATTTTATAACTGTGTTATGCTTTGGCGGTTTGAAATAATTAATATCATCTAGATGTTTATAGAAATTAATCACTTTATTAATAGCGGCATCTTGTATTGATACTGCCGATGCATCCATTATGAAATTGAACACTAGAAAATTTGTGCATAAATTATGGTGCGAACCATTTTACTTGTTATTCGAAATAATAGTCAAGGGCGTTTGATGATCCACGCTGTATTGTACAGGGTTAAAATTAATAGTTTGAACTATCACATTTTTCAATTTTTGTTGGAGCACTAAGATTTTTCTCAAGAACAAGACTTGCTTGTCAATATTCAATAAATTTTAAACAACTTTTGCTTTATGGTTTTAGTCTATGACGTTAATAGACAAATGAGCCGACCACAGAGTAGAACGTCCAACAAAGTCTCAGACTCTAGGAACTTTTAAGATTATAAATATTTATTTAATTTGATGAAGTTCACAATCATTATTCATATAAATCTCAAGATTATTTTTAAGCTAGTACCGAATTTTCTCATGTTATGTAATCATTTTTCTAGACTCTGTGCATTTTAATCAATTAAAACCATAAACTAATAGAGGATATCTATCAAAGTAAATCTCAACTCTACATTCTCTACTTTAAATTGCTCTATATCGGTTCATGCATTGTGCTATTCATGGAAGTAGTGTAATAAAATCAATCTTTTGTTTGTTTTACAAAATCCAATTTCAACCCGCGCTTAAGAAATTGGTACGGTGTTCGTGCATCTTAAATTCTGTATAATATTTTTCTTGGTTTAACTTAACGTTTTTTCATTTGATGCGCTATAGATCGTACGTAGCAGTAATCTCTGTGGTTTTACAGGCAGGGAACTCATCAACTCAGTGGTCACTGTTGACGAAAAAATGTGCCCTTATTCACTCGCGATCGGAAAATATTGGTCGTAATTGTATTCCTGTTTGAGGCACGACGATGCAATCACTGGCTTTTCATCATAGATTCAAAAGATAGTGGTGTACAGGACAATGAATATTGCTAAAGTTGATGAAATTTGGTGTGTTGCGTAGAGAAGAATATTGTCGTAAAGGATTCATATATTATAAATTGTGAGTAATTGGTTTAATAGTTTCGGTTGGCCATTTTACCATCTATACTTATTGGCAGAGTTGACAATTATGTTAAGATTTCGTACTGTAGAGTCTGTAGAGCTATTGATCCAAGACGAAACAGATAGGTAGCTATGTTTCACAGGTAGTACCTAGGCTACCTTCCTGAAGTACTTACTTAATACCTATGGTGTATTATCGGGTTTAAAACCTGGCTGTAAATTTGCTTTTAACATAGCAAAACAAGTAGTTAATTATTATTTATTTATTTATATATATAAAAAAAAAACATTGTATGGCCTTGTGTGGCAGTCGCGTTTGATTAGGACTCAAAAATGTTTGTCCTCTTTAAACGGCGCCTATGTCTCTAAATAACAGATGATAGAGCTCAAAAAAATATCATCATACATTTTATAATATATGAGACCTATTATGTTTATGTAGTGATAATGTTACAGGTAGGTCTGATGAAAAATTGGCTCAACTTCATGACTGTCAATAGCAGAATATTATAAACATTAACACAGAATATACCTCACAGCATGTAAACTTTATGTAGATGTCTTCTTCTGATGAAATTAAATACAATAAATTCATTTCTGAATACATATGCTGCGGCAACCCCAAATAAATTGGGATAAGGGCAGGAGAATGATGATGAATTCATTACTGAATTGCAAACTTAGATTTTTATATTGTGTACTGTTTGATACAGACCAGTTAAGAAAGTAAAGTTGGCAAAAATAATAAAAAAACAAACAATTACAATTTAAACAGGAAAGTCCCAAACCAGGTATTTTGTTCTGGTTTTGTATACTAGTTTCTGTGTACTTATTCATAATTATCATCTTGATGGTCCAGAGGTTAAGGCCACGCCTCTAATACATTAGGAGCTTAGCCCACACCTGACCAAGTACCAATGTGAGTTTTAATATTTATATGTACTTTCTAAGTTTATCTTGAACGTCGCTGACATTAGTGAAGGAAAACTTTGTAAGGATACATATTGTATTGTATTGTATAACGAGCTGGTGTCCACAACTCCACGTCCAAAGCGCCTATTTTGCATGCAGGAAGGACACATATTGTTAATATAATTTCTGAAATTGCCAACCTGTCTTGAGCAAGCATGGTAATCAATGCTCGTGCCTTCTTGATATGAGAAAAAACATTTAAATTAATAATTTAAATATTATTGTTTATTTGTATAAAATATTAACTCCGTAAGCAAAATACGTGCTTTAAACTTGAAGTTGCAGACCAGCCCGTTATACAATACAATATAGTAACTGCTTCTAAATACATTTTCAATACAACTTTCTTTTATAAATATCAGATAGTATTTCAAGAAACGGCATGAACAAAAACAAACTCATTTTTAATATTTTTAAACGCAATCCCTGCATAGGGAACTACAGTTGTTTTGATATGGAAAGAAAAAACAAACTCGTTTTAATATCTTCTTTTTGACGTGTCGATAAAAATTTAAATTGAGTCATTCCAAATCAGTTCTAATATCTGATATGGCATTTGGAAATCTTAAAAAAATTCTTTGTTAACCCTCTGGCCTTGATCCCAATTTATGTGGTGTTGGCGCAGCATATGTCACTTCATCCATCTCTAATAACAGTTTATCATCCTCTTTTTAACTGTTTTATCTCTCACAATATTCAACCATTGTTTTTTTGGACTTTACTATTTCAAACTAGTTTTATTTTGGATACAAGTCTAATACAGACTGTACCGGGTTTTCATTTTTTGACATTTTAAAGAATATACCCTTAATCCATAATTGGTGTCCCTTATACAGATCAGTTCACAGATTTCAGTTATTTTGCACATCTAAAAACATTTTTATAATCAGAGGTAGGCCTTAATCTTAATTATTCTGTTAAGTTTTCTGTGCAGTCTAACACAAGAATAATGCTTTACATTACAATATGTTTGTGAAGATAAGTGATCAAATTTTTTTTAAATCTTTTAAAACTGTTCTGTCTATCTTGCACTGAAATTGCAAGGTAGATCAATTAAGAACAGATATTTTTAAAAGTATTATTTTGCCACTGTTGTGGCAAAATAATACTTTTAAAATACTAATAATATTTATAATACTTTTAATATTTCATGGTGTTAGTATCACTACATTGGCAAATTGAAATTATAGACATCACATTACTACAATCAATAATGTATCTGTAATGTATTCAAGGTGCAACAATATTCAACTATTCATTTCAAAAACAACCTTTCTCTGTTCATTATTGAGTAACTTTGATTTGATAACACAGTTATTTTTTGTAAATCTCTTTTAATTTAGTTTATTAGTTATAACTAATTTAAATATGTTACTGCACTAAAACATAACACAAAATCAAAATTTTCCAACCACTACTACATTGGGAAATGGTTATGTGTCTTTTCAGCTTAATTGTGTACATTGCATCAAAATGTAATATCATTTTAACATTAACAATTTAAAAACCAATGATTAAGCAACTAGTTTATTAAAGAATTTTGGTTGCAAACTACTATCAAGTCAAGAGATACATAATACTTTTCTCAAGTGTTTCCACTATATACGTGGTTTTCATATAAGCCTGTACCATGTCATTGCGTAAATTATGTGTGGATACTGATGCAGACATGCATGAATTTATGTATATCTGACAGTTAAATGTCAACTATGTAGTTCAGCCAAATATATTATACTAGCAGCCTGTCCCGGCTTCAACGGGTGGACTTTTTTTTCAATATAGCCTTTGTTACTCAGGGATAATATAGCATTCTAATGGTGAAAGAATTTTTGAAATTGGTTCAATAGTCTTTATTTGTTACAAACATACAAATGTTTGTTCTTTATAATATTGTAGGCAGTGTAGTTGCATGAATTTAAAAATAACGAAAAAAATCTCAGATAGCTTTATTTACAAGTTCTATGATCTGAAATCAACATATACAATGGATCGATTTGATACCTTAAACATTTATTTATAAAAAAAGGGTGTGTGATTTGCATTTATAAAAAAAGTGGGACAGGTTAAGTGCTCTCAAAACGGAAACAGTAACTAAACAGCACTAGAACCAAAACTTCAAAGACAATGTGGTATATATAATGAGCTACACCATCAGTGAGAACATAATGGGCTGATTATATAATTTGGGTGTTAATGCCACATTACAAACTTTAGCAAGGACTAATTATAAATATTATGACTCAAGTTTAATTCTAATAATTTTATGTATTTTTCATGTTAACAAATTCAGGTACCTATATCTTTAAAAAAAACCTCGAATTTTTAAGCTATTTAGCAATTAAGATTTTATTATTACATAATTACTGGTTTAGAGTACTTAAATTCTTGTTGGGGAATTTCAATATTTAAAATCATGGTTTCTGGCATTTCTTTCAAAAAGAATGTTGTCTTGGCTGGACTACTCCATGTTGCTTATTTCTCACTGCATCGGCTTAGATTTTGAGTTTTTATATCCCCATGCTTGACCTAGTTATGTACAGTCACCTGCACAACAAGCTACTACAAAGTGTCAAATTTCTTTAATAGATTTTCAACTTTATCCCTCTGGCATTAGGTTCAAGGTTGATTGGCAAAATTTTACAATTTCGGGTAGCTTGATGTGCTGGCTTCTGTACTAAGGTTTATTTAGCATATTATTTGTTAATTATGCTCTATATCCTTTTTATTTTACAGTTATAATTGTGCAATGTTAAAATTAATAAAATAGTGTGCAAAAAATATTGCCCGTCTTATGATTCAATTAAAAATACTTTTGAACATCAAATCAGTTCGTCAATGATTTTGGGGTCTTGCAATATTTATCCTGGCCTTAAAGTTAATATTTTGTTATAGATTTTGGTATTGGGGGATAAGGATGGCGGAAGAGAGGAGGGACATGTTTCCCTACAGATAATTTATTAACTAAACGAGACTGTTTTTACACAACAAAAGCTAGATGTACTTTACCTTACCGGTACCTACGTCAAATAGAAAATGTCAGGTGTTATTTTGGCGGGTAAATATGATAAAGCGTGAATCACACAAAAAGCGGGTGCGGGTCGGGTCGTGTCCGTCGCGTGAGACGCCCTGTTCATTGTGTGAAGATATACAACATGGGAGCGTGTCGGCAGCGGGTCGGGCGCGGCCGACTTGATAGCAGCAGCAGCGGTTGCTACCACGAACATTCATTTTACTTAAACTGCATTTATAGTTTTTGTTACTAGACTCGTATAAACAAGTATGTTTACGGAAAATTTTTCGTTAAGCTCCATGCCGAAATTTTTTTTTGTGTATTTGTATTCACAAAATCAAAACTGACACGCGTCCTGGGGCTGCAGTCTCGACATAGATAGCGACAAAAATCGGTCGTTAAGTCATAACGATGTCAAATTTCTTTAATAGATTTTCAACTTTATTTCGAAACCTTAAGGTTGAAAATCTATTAAAGAAATTTGACATCGTTATGACTTAACGACCGATTTTTGTCGCTATCTATGTCGAGACTGCAGGGGCTGGCCGACACGTAGGGGTCCGCATGGGCCGATGCCTGCCAGGGCTGCGGGACTGTTCGAAAGAGATACCGTGGCCCTGGAACACAAAGGGCAAAGAAGGAACATGGATGGGTTTTAGTCAGTACAAGTCTGACACTCCCTTCCGCTCCACCCAGAGTGGGGGGGG
This sequence comes from Noctua janthe, assembly GCA_910589295.1. Taxonomy (NCBI): domain Eukaryota; kingdom Metazoa; phylum Arthropoda; class Insecta; order Lepidoptera; family Noctuidae; genus Noctua; species Noctua janthe. The sequence continues at coordinate 16,169,114 of OU342552.1, forward strand.
TCATTTGATGATTTCCCATCAAAAAAAAAAGGGGCTGGCCGACATGCGCCCTCGTCAATGTCAATGCCTATCGCGGAATAGTATGTCGTGTTATGCCAATGCAATGCATCGACGCTACACCCGCTCTCAGCCCGGTCGCCAGGGCGCTGTCTGTCGTGGCTGGCGACGGGAACAGCTCCCGCGCGTCTCCAAAATCGCTGATTAAAGTTATACATACTTAATAATTATGAATAATGTCAAACATTTAATTAATATTAACTTATTGTTTTATTTATTTTATGAAAGGGATAAATAAATTGTGAAATTAATTTTGCAGTATCCTGAAAAGTATAAATGATTTGGGTGATACAAATTAATTGCTTTATTATCATTGTTTTAGGCAATACCCGGAAAGAATTATTTCTGCCGTGGGAGACTTGATCATATATTTTGATGTTTAAAAAAATTAAATTACCTATCTCTGATTTATTAAATGAATATAGCAATAATGTTCTTGTCTCTAAAACATCATACCTGGCTTGTCATGTAAAAAAAAACTACTCAGTTGTAATAATGAAAATTATAATCGAGTTTAAAAAAATAGTAATCATTTGTCCCTCTTCTCCCTTATTCAATAAACAGGTAGGTTTGCTATAGGTACCTCTAAACTACTTCGAGCCTGTAAATTAATCTAAATTAATGTACTAAGCATCAGGAATTTAAAAAATCTTTGAATAAAACTTATTGTATTTCTAATAACTGAATCATGAGACGATCTAACTTTTTTGCATGCAAATTTCCTCTACACATAAGTACTCACAAATTTTATATTTGTTTACGTAGCGCTAAAATGGCGGTGAAAAAGCATGAACTGGTTCATGACAACCGTAATCAGTTAGATCTGCAAGCTCTAGAACAATACATCCAGCTGATGAATGATCAGTCTAACTATATGCCACCACCTCAAGAACTTGTGAAGAACTCTCAGGATATTGTGAAATGTCTTGGTAAGTGTTATCATAATCACATCACAAGAAACTGTTACTTAGAGAATAATCATTAATGTTATGTAAAATATTTCAGCTCGTGCATCTGGAAATGAAGAACAGATGTGGACGCTTCTGCAAACTGTAGAAGAGTATTTGCTTCGAATTGTGAACACTGTTCACACTAGCATCCGCCACGAGATTGTCACTGCAATCCTTGATAAGTTTTATACATTTATCTCGGACCCACGTGAGTTTAATTTGTGATTTTTTAAATTCAAATTTTAAATGACACCTCTCCTCATTGATTTCATATACTTACAGCCTTTTGTTATTTTCAACTTCATTGTTTTTATTACTAACGATTCTCACCAGTAATCGTCAAACGAGCTACTGAGGGCTGCAACATTGCCCGTGCATCACAGTGTCAATACATGCTACATTTGAGAATTTCAGGAGTTCGCTATAATCTGTAAATTGGTATTTTCGGTATAGAATCGGATGCTTGCCCCGCGACATCTGTGGTGCTCGTCGTGCTGGATAGCTCTGACACGGAGGGTAACTTGTCTGCTGCACGCTGGTTAGTGCAGCAAGGGGACAACGGTCCAGCCGGGGCAGGTCTGCGGGCTTCTCTATCTTGCCTCTATAACTGGCTGTATGAGTGGCACGGCACTCCAGCATTAGGGGATTGGGTATTGGCTTTTATAAAAGCCTTAGAGGTATGTGATGAAGTCAAAAACATTTTTAATGGTATTAAGTTTGCGCCAGGGTTTTCATTTATACTTTTTTGTTTGTTTTACACAGGAAAATGAACGGTTTGATATACTGATAGAAGTGTCAGTCGACAACTTAGGTCGCCTCTTCTTAGCTCTGAATGACCCGGTGCCACTTCGCCAGTCTGTAGCTGATGTCATTTTCCACGTTTTAGCGTCGCTTCGTGAGTCTACCGAAGCTTTTGATAGGGTAATTTTTTTTTTGTTCAGTATGTTAAGGTTTGCAGTTGTTTTAAATTATGTGAAATTACTAAATAAATTGTTGCAACAGATTGCTCCCCATGTTGGGCGCGTATTGGCCAACCTGGCCAATGACAGCGGCCAATGGAGTCGCCAGTTGCTGCAAAACGTGGTGGATATCCTGTCAGCCACCGTAGACGGTCATGTCGACTCTTTGAAAGGCGAAGCTCAAGATATGTTCAAGGATAAATATGATGATGTGGTAAGTGCTAGAAACTAATACCTATGGACCCATCCTTTAACCACGTGAGGTTTTTAGGCTACATTAATACACCCGCCCCCTCCGCCTTGGTGATACGTCGTGAGGTTTTAGGCTACCCCTCCACCTCTCCTAGCATCACGTGTATTTTTAAATAAATAAGAAAATAAAATAATAATACATTTTTGATTATTGAAAAGATCAGATAGTTCAGAATCGGATTTAATAAAAATATTTTTTGATAGGATTTTGTAGTTAAAATTCGCTTGCTCAGCTTTTTTTTTAGCCAAAATTTGTTTCCGTGGATTTTTAATTCATTATTGATATACAATTATTTTACTTGACCCCCCCCCCCCCCCCTTTTTCAAATCACACGTGATTAAAGGTCGTCTCTATTTTATAAATAATAAAGTCGCCTACTGTCCTTGAATGCGGCGCCATTTAAACACTGCTACACTATCATAAGTTATTTGTATCACCGATCGATGGCCGCAGCATCGCTTGGCTTTGCAACTTATTTTAGCACGATCGATATCATAAATTCAGACTTCTACGACACCTGGCGACCAGTTATCTTTCTCTAACGATGATCAAGTCACAAGCACCAAAAAACACTTAATTAAAAAAGGATTTTTTCTTGAAATAACGACTGCAATTATTTTGCGCAACTACTATACTTTCTTTCTGTTCCCTCTTAAATCAGCCCTTTGTTATTATAAAAAGCAACACCATGTATAATGGAACCAACCGTTATTAAATGAATAATCCGTTGGTAAATGTTAAATCCTGGAAACAAATGTGATTAGCAAATCAAAGGATGGACGTTGTTGCTTTTAATTTTCGGAATAAAATGTAATAGCCACCTCAAAAATGTTAGCACCTCGGTTTGGTTAGATTTTCTCTATATATAAAAGGGATATAATACAGGGGGGTAGTTGGCAACTGCCCCCCCTGGGGACGCTGATGTGACATTTATCATAAATTCAATATTTGAGACGATTAAAAATATGTAAGTAAAAAAGAGCATATGGGAGGAGGGATATGTGAGTAAGAAATAGGTAGGAATTCTGTACTATTAAAAAAAAATTGAATTTCGCGAAACTCAAACAAAATGGTAGGTAGTTATTGAATTTCAACCCTATTATTTTTGCCTTAAGGTAGAAGCGCTAGGGTAGCCCGCAAAATTCAAATTTTCTTACGTTTCTTGCAATTTTCAGGTCAGGTTGTATATTGATGAAAACTGAGTCGCGAAAGTAATACCTATATAGTTACTGAATTATAATTATTAAAATGATTAATACAACCCTCTAAGTTCATTTAACGCTCTCAATAACTATTTTATGAAAAAGTCACCTTAAGGCAAAAATAATTAGGTTGAAATTCAATAACTAACTACCATTTTGTTTTATTGTACCTAGCTAAAGTCATGCTGGGAAGAAATCCTGCAAGAAATGCTACATGTGTAAAATCATAGAAAATGCAATTTATATTGTACAGTAATTAACGATAAAAGACGATATCGTTAAATTTTGTTACGGCTGTAATTTTTTTCCCGCAAAGCTTTGAAATTTATTTACTGATATCGTACCAATCAGACCTTCTAAATAGTTGCCCATCAAAATATGCGGACACTTCCTACAGACCGATTTGCCTCCGAACTACGATTTTTATTGTAATAATAAAAAAACAAACTTACACTTGAAAAACGTATGATCCCATACATGTTATTGTGTTTCGGAAAATATGTTATCCAAGTCCTTTTTATAATTTGGTCGACTATTACTCGTAAACTTGGAAAGCCTACTAATTAGTTGTGATAGTTTTCATTTTAACAAAGTTATACACCGTGACTTTTTAGTCTTACAAAGGTAGTCTACTCAATGTATCCGAAAAATACCTCTAGGCGCGATTTTTTTTTAAACTATTAATTAAGATAACAATATAATAGGTATAAAGAAAAATAAATAATACATTTAAAATGAAAAACATCCTGTTAAAAAATGTATACGTGTCAAACGGTTGGACATACCTACCCAGCGCACGAGTCGAGTAGATCATCGCTCGCAACTGGGTGTTTTAACTACGTCATGAATCATAATAACGAATAATATTTTTATTTTTAAATTATTCAAATGTCATAAATATTTTTTTTTTTTTATGAATGTTTAGTAGTCCTTGGATATATGAAGTGGGCTGCCGTTGTAAGACGAATAAAAAGTCACGGTGTATAAAGGGTGAATTTTCCAAGTGGGCGTGGATGGCCAAATCCGAAACTATAAGAAATAGCAAAAATGTTCAAAGGAGTCTCGAGCCCGATTTTGCGGACACCTAAACTGCATCGTTAGATTTTTGAAAAATCAATAGTCCTAGCCAGTATTATTACACCATTCGATAGTGTCGCTAATAAGGATCAAATTCTGGGAAGTAATGACTTACGCCCCCCCCCCCTTCCCCTCCTTACGTGTACAGGAGATACCCTAGAAAAATACTTTTCGAGATTTTATTTTACCACTTTGTCGGCGTAAGTAATCTGTATATTTATGCAATATTACAGCTTTCTAGTACTAAGAGTCTTTGAGCTTAGCTGCGGACAGACGGACGGACAAGGCGAAACTATACGGGTTCCTTGTTGACTACGGAACTCTAAAAAGAGCTTTTCAATGAAACACGTATGGTTGTGGTCGGAAACATTTTGAACCACCACCTAATGCTATTTATTTCACGCAAACTCTCTTGAATGGAACGAAAATATGTTTCTCTTATTGCTTCTCCAAGTGTTAAATACATAAAGATTTTTCAAATTCGACTGATAGTTCTAGAGATTTGCGTTCAGAAAAAGAAAAACAAACTCTTCAGCTTTTTTATATCAGTGTAGATTCCTTATCGTCTTAATTTTGATTTCATGATGAATGTAAAATTTTCAAGAAACGCAAGACGCATTGGCAAAGTTATGCGGGAAGTCATCGATGATTCAAGGGAGATTGATATATTTTGCAAGTACACACTCATTTTAATTATCAGTTTTGGGGAAAATGGTAGTTTATAAAAATTAAGGAAAATGCCGAGCAAAAGCCATTTCATTTGCTTCAAATAATTTTTTATTTTTTTTTACCAGAGCTTTACATTAATCAGCCACATAATTCACTGGTTTAATTATAAAGACTGAGCGCTGAGGGCTGTTTTAAGCAGGAATCGAACACTAACCTCATTTGTTCATCGTTGTCTGGATCGAATTAAATGAAATAATCCAACAAAAGGTTTACTCAAGAAAATAGCTGTCTCATTTTTTTTTTTTTAATTTTCGATCAACTATATATTTTTCAATGAGACATTAGATTTATTTAATTAATACTTTCTGATCAAATTCAATTCAATGAAAACAATTAAGATGAGGTCATTTTCAAAACCAGTTGACTAGATTGTAGACAATAGTAATATTTTCCAATATCTTTGGATGCGGATGTTAATTGAAACTAGTAGGTAACACACGGTTTTTGATAAAACATTATAAAAAAAAAGACCAGATGTGTACTACAAAATAATTGCTTAAAACTGCATCTATGTTCGTTTAGACCAGTTTTCCTCTGGTAATAATATTTACCAATTTTTCTGATATGATTTTGGCTTAAATTAATACATAAACAAGCTAGGCTTAATAATCTTTAATGCGTAAGAGCAAATTCCATCCCCGGACCTTATCGGGCACGGTCGGTGGGCCTCATGTTTGTGGACACTTTCAGCGCGCTTAGTTTATTGTGGGCTGCAGACGCGACCGGTCGGAAGCGGTAGACGTAGCCGTCAAAATGATAACGCGCTTGGCGGCAAAACGACAGCGCCGGGCTGCGTGTGATGGAAAAGAAGTACTTAGTAGGCTTTTTTTTAAAGCTTGTGTATCATTATTTCGGCACCATACTGATATTCCACAAAATATTAGCTATCGGAATATAGAATTTAGACCTTATTTTTGACTCTGAATTGTTTTGTCCCACCAGCTAGTTACTGTTGTTGTTGTTGTTTAGATATTATGCCTGGAGCGCCACATGGCTTCGCGCGGGTGTCGTTATCTACAGCTATCTCCGTGGCGCGCACGTAACGTGTGCTTGCCCAGCGTAAGCACGCACACTCCGATGAGGAAGGTGGGCCTCCTCAACCTTGGGAACACATGCTACATGAACAGCGTGATGCAGGCTCTGCTCGTCACTCGACAGTAAGTACTTTATCTCATTGCATTGTGATCCAAGTGTCATATTTTTCAGATGTGTAGGTACTAGTGACAACTTATTTTTAATTTGTAAAGTGTGTGTTTTAGGTACTTCAAGAATTAGTCAATTTACTCAGTGATACGGAAATCATTTAAAGGGTTTCATGAAAACATATTTGTATGTCGTTCACATAAATATACCGTCCTTTTACATTATTTTCTTACCGTCAATTTCGACTGACCTGTATTTTCTTTTGTTGCAATTTTATTTTCGTTTCTGATATAGATATAATTTTTGTTTACACCACAATGCGCATGTATTTTGCGCGGGGGTAACTAAAGTTCATCTACGTTTAAGGTAAGTACTTGATAAGCTCTGTGGGCCTAGCACTGCAATCGAAAAGTTGTATTTTCGGTACATAACATCGTTCGGATTTATGTTATGTTTACGCCGATCGTTCGTGCTAGGACTTCGGGCACTACCTCCAAAAATATTATAATTGGGATTAGCTATTTATGATTTTTTCTTTGCTTGTGTTCTGTTTATGTTAATAAGGCTCGCGCTGGTAGTAGATACCCACACTGAATCTGAAATTTTCCTAGTTTAAAATCATTTTTTAAGAATTCATGACATGCAAATATAAAAAGGATCATGTACGCATAATATCACAAAAATATTTGACTTTCAAGTTTGATGCAACTTACTGAAAGTTTTTAAAACTTAAAAGGGTATAAAACGGTTGTTTGACAGTTTTTCAAGAACCTTTTAGTTTAAATACTAAGACCTTCTGCAGTTCCTTTTGCACCTTTTTCAGTGGCTGCTTTTATGTTTACTTTGCATATTTAATGCCGTTGTATTCTGCCGTAGCGAACATTAAGTGCTCACTTGCGATTGATAATGACCACCAGTGAACAGGAACACAATATTAGAGCTTTGTGAAACCATAATTTAAGTACAAATGTCGGTATCTTCGTACTACGTACGCGTATTAGTATGATCTTAGTTAGATAAACTTATACTACCATTTACGGGATATCTTTCGTAATTATCAATTATTTTTTGAGCTCCCGATAACCCGATAAGGTATTGAGATTTTCGATATCCCGTAAGTGACAGTATAAGTTTAGTTTTAAACCGAGAAAGCTTAAAAACTTTTTTGCAAAAAATAAAACCGACTTCAAAAACACAAAAACGTGAAAAATAACTTTAGCTTCAGAAGTCGGTGACTTTTGTTTGTTTGATCTAGTTTTTTTCACCGATTTCTGAATTTTTGGGTTTAGTTTTTTATATTTCTATTTTTAGTTGTAATATCCTATACAAATATTTGCTATGCATTCATTTTACATTGTTAACAATTCATTTCTTGGTAATAGGCTTATCCCTAATAAAATGGAACTTAACATACCTAACTGAAATGTGGGTGTACTGTACACATCTGCGTACCCCCTCAGAGCATACAGGCGTGATGTTATGTTACGATGTTGTGTAAATAATAAACATCCAAGCGATGACAGCATTCACGACTGATTTGCTGTCAATTATTGAACAACTCCGTTCCATATCTCCGAAGTGCATAATCAGATCATGACAATATATCTATGGGACCAACTTGGCAGTATTATCTTTCAAACAAAAAAAAAAGAATTTTCAATACACTTTCTCGAAAACTGGTTCTTATCGCACTATGATCAGGTACAACCTGCAATGTATTTCACATGCGTGGATTTATAATGTTTTAGCGTACACGTGCGGAAAAATAAATTCCACAGATACTTTTACTAAGTCCAAATGGGTTCAATAACTATAGTCGGCGATGACTTTTTTTTTTAATGCTCGGCATAGCGATATGCGTCTTTATGGCGTAAAAATTTATTGAGTATTTAAATTGTGATTATAAATAGAACATCATTGATTCTCATCTCATTATCTCATTATATAAAAGTAATATTTACTTTTATGACGAAATTAACACTTTTTTGTGTTCTTATATAAAAAATATTTGAATTTCCTATTTTTCATATTAGGCTGTTTAGCAGCATTATACCTTTGCTTCTTCTTCAACCTGGCGAAAACAAAGCTCAGAAAAAACGCAAATAAAATCATAATTTCCTATTAATTTCTGACAAAAATACTTTCCGTTCTAATATTTTATTTCTTCAAAAGTGTATTGAAAAACGTCGTTTGGTACGCGTGGGGATTTGTTACTGCAGTTCTCGGTTCCATAACACCCTTGCCTGCAGCTCGGGTTAATACCGCCTCGAATGCGATAACAAAGTTTTCCCACTTATATCAAAATGTACTATTTCCAAAACGGTTATCGGTGGATATACAAAAAAAATTGACGACTTGACCTCCTCTTTTTTGAAGTCGGTTAAAAACAGTGTAGTTAGAAAACTCAATAGGGATACAAAAAGTACAACAGTATGACACTACAACACAACGAAAGGAAACAAATAAAAAGGTCCAAGAAACTATTGTTGTGGAATGTTCTCGTTGTTTATTCCAAGTTGTAGGTATTTAAGCCCATTTTTCACAAACAAACCACTCATCAAACAGTGTTGGATTAACAGCCTTTTTTTTTCACTTACTTCTATCCCCCTCATCCAGGGCATGCATTGTTAGCAGTGGAAAATGCTCTTGATTGATTTTGTAATATCGGCGAATGTGCTCTTTGCCGCCTATGGAGCCCTAAACCTAATAGGAAGCTCTATGCATTTTTAATAGCCTCATGTGCGAGTATCAGTATCGATTTTAAAATCAATAAAACTGATTCTGTGACTGTAAACCTCATGTGTTTCTTTTATTCATGAAGGGAAATAGAATTTGCTAGTGCGCCTTAAATTCAGGACCTTTCTCTATATTAAATTCAGGGTTCCACTTGAATGGAAATTGTATGAAGTTGGCAATTGTAGAAAACAAAACATTAATTTCGCATTATCCCTGGCGTAAATTGAAACAAGCAGATTTTTGTGATGTTCATTAGCAATAAAAATTACCTTTATTAGTTACTCTTATTACTGACAGCTTATTATGGGTAAATATAAGTGCCGATAAGTGAGGAGCTCGTGGCTAAATAATAACAGCCACTCGGGTCGATCTTTAGGTTAAACCGTGCTTACCTAGGTTGGTCTGTGGATGGATGACCGCCCATTACATTCCGAGTTTCCTCCGTGCCTCCAAAAGCACGTTAATCCGTTGGTCCCGGCTGTCATCTGTAGATCTTTGACAGTCGTTACAGGTAGTCAGTGGCCCAAAAAGTCTGACAACCAGTCTTACCAAGGGGTAACGTATTACCCAGTACTAACTGGGTTGTGGAGGTCAGATAGGCAGTCGCTCCATGTAAAATAGTGGTATTCAGCTGCATCCGGTTAGACTGGAAGCCGACCCCAACATAGTTGGGAAAAGGCTAGGCAGATGATGACGATAAGTACGTGTTGCGCAGATGTACAACGGAACAAGGGTTATTAATGTCGAAAAGTAGATAACACCAGCCGCACCACACGGGTTGTTCTTAAACCTTAATCTAACCTTAAAGAGGCCAGTCCGTGGGCTTTCCTTGCCTCGGAAACCATGTCATTTATAGATCTTTGACAGACGTTACAGTCTAAAAAGAGAGTCTTGAGAGCAGCGGTGGCCCAGTGGTGGAGACCCCGACTTACGAGCAGTAAGTCGTCGGTTCGAACGTGGGTTATTTCATCACCACCGCTCTCAAAACGTTGAAGGAAAACATCGTGAGGAAACGAAAAAATGTTCTAGAAACAAAAATTCGAAGACCTGTGACATCTACCAACCCGCACTGTGCCCGCGTGGTAGTTCATAGCCCATTCCCTCTCATAGAGAGGAGGCCTGCGTCCCAGCAGTGGGAACATTAATAGGCTGATTATGCTATGCTTATGCTACAGTCTAAAAATATACATTAACCTGAACTGTCACACTCATGGGCAAAGGCTTCCCCACATCCCTTTTCTCGATATCTATGAATATGTAATACTTATATTGAAATATATCGTCTGTCTGTGAATTTTGCTTTGTGTCGGAGTAAGATTAGCAAGGATCTATAAAGCTTTGAGAGTACTAAGAAATAGAATTTCAGCCTTTGAGCGCGTACCTTTTGCGCCCGACTAGGATTTACTCACAATATTCTCATATTATTTGTCGAGTATACCTTGGCGTTAGCGCAGTAGCTGTTTACGGAAAGTCTAGTATCTGGTTCGATCGATCGCAAGTTTTTAGTCCGGAGCAATAGAAAACTTTTACTTTATACGATGACCGTTAACCTTACCAAATTAGGTCAATATTCAGTCAGATGTTCCTTTCATACAATAATAAAGAAAGGCACTTGTTCTCCCCGCCTTTGCGATATTTTTTTTGTTTTAGACCATACCTAAGTTCCAACTTTTTCATAAACTTTTTCATAAGTTGTTTTTTTAAAAACATGTTTTTAATGTAAGATTTTTACTTTACACACCTACACGACCCCCGTACAAGCTGGACAAGTTTGCATAACATTTAATAAATTGGGTAGTAATATACCAAAAAGCGCTGTTTTTTCTTAATTAAATGATGCTTCCATTACGCTCGCTTTTAAAAGAGTTTGTGACCATGTATTGTGGACCTATAGTTGGCTAATAGACTAACTTACTGGTAGGTATTCTCTTTGGTTAGCGGTACGTCCTTCATAAATGTTGCAACAGGGCGGCGAATTTATTGACTCTGTACTCATAATATATGTATATTCAAACTCCTAGAGAGTGCAATTTGAACTTGCTTTGCATCGGATGCTAATTTATTAATTGAACACCGCGATTTTATTTTCGAGTTGATTTTTTTTATCACTAAATATATCTAGATTTTTTCGTGTTGCACTCGCACATTATTGTATAAACTTTGTGGTTAAGTTTAATTTTAAGTTATTTTTTTTTTATTGGAAGTAGTCGGTTGACATTACGTATGGGTCGCAAGTAACAGCTACGATACCCCCGTACTAGTTGAAACTAAGCGTAGGTAAGCACAAGCGTTGGTCCGCGGGACAAGGTAATTTAACGATCTTATTATTTCTGACAGGTTCAGCACTCATGTTGCGCTCAAGATGACCGCTGTGCCATATTGGGCGAGGATGGCCATTCTGTTTGGCAAGATGATGCACTCGGTCTCAACCAAAGTAAACCCGGATGAGTTTTTTGCTGTGGTCAAGCCACCATTCTTCACCAGGGACAATCAACACGACAGCTCTGAGTTTCTGGGGTGAGTTCTAGTTTTACATGCATTTGCCCAAAGACGTACATGGATCTTATGGCGCGTGATCAAAATATAACGAACACCACCATCTTCTTTTTTCAATACAGATTCACAAATGTTTACCAACAACGCCGCTCTCGATATCATTCAACCGCCAAAAGATCCTTGTAGCACTTTATTTGACACGTTTTAGGACACTGGAGATGATAACAATAAAACTTCAATAATGTGAACATGTCAGGCGAGGTTATATGTACTGTAGCTACACCACTGCCTTACCCTTCAGGTAAAACACGCGTGATGTTATTTCCAATAATGCCTCGTCGAGATTCCCGCACAGTATTTTTATCGTCATTTTTCCATAAATTTATTGACGAGAGGATAACCGCTAAACTTACTTATCAAACGTTAGTGCAGGATTTAGTATCTAATTTTTTTGCGACATACATTTTTTTCATCAAATTGAATAAAGGACCTTCGACTTAGCTTCTGTAAAAAAGGGTCCTGTAAAAAGGATGTTGTGTTTTGACAAGGTGCTGCACTGACGCCGACGATAATTATCTGATTCCTATTTATAAAGTCGGTGCGGATGCTATAACAGCAGCCGCACTGTCGAACTTAGCCCTAGTTAGCTATCTTAGGTACTTAGGAACGACTATTCATAGACACTGACTGAGAGACCCCTAAACTTGGTATAATCAAACACCGTAACAATTTTATTTACCGCGGATAAAAATATAATTTTTAAAGAAATTTTAAAACAACTGCTATGCACATATGAAACTATACATTTAACTAGTACCAATATTTATAAGCTTTCCGAGGCCGGTATAAATTTGAAATATGTACTTGAAAATTATGTAGCGTACGAGCGTGACTGTGACCTGTTGTAAACCATGCAACTGCCTACTTTCACCACTAAGCTAACGTGTCTACTAAAGGGATGTAATCATATTTAACGAGTAAATATATAACCAAACGGTACATCCCAATACATACTCATGCTTACGCTTATTTATAGTAGTTAATTCCCACAAAACGGCACGGAAGTGACAAACATCAAGGAGTCGAAAGTGCGCATCATCGACGGAGACACCATGGCTTGTTTGCGAGGAATAGAGTTTCCTCGTGCCTCTAGCAAATCTTCGTACAGCAGGTGTAGATCGTTGATGTTACCATTTTACTTTTAAAACCTTTTCACGCTTTAGAAACTGTACTTTATTGAAATTTTGCACACGCGTAGACCATGCATGGTCTGGGTACAACTATCTATGATGATCGATAACTTTCATCCCGATAATAAGTTCATGTGAGATAATTTCATATTTCTAAAACCTAATATCCTATTAATCCAGCTTTCTATTAGGCAGTTAGTAGGTACGTAAAGCCGCTCACAAATTCGATGTGACGCGAGCTAATTCGATCCCTAGTGCAGTGGCATGTCACGTCCGGAATAATCACTTTGAAACAGGATTAGACGAAAATCCCATCAATTCCACGAATCTACCTAGCTTCTAACGTAAGCTGTTCAGTGCATCGTACATCAATTATATTAAATTGTTTACCAAAGCCATATCAATAAGGGCTGATTTTACCGACGTCGGATATGTATTGAATTTCGGACTGTTGTCCGTAACTCCACGCCCAAGAGCGTATTTTACCTTGGAATCATTTTACCTTTATCCAAGGGACAATTTTGAATTGTTGGCATTGCCGTTTTTTTAATCATAAAGGGCAATTTCATTCCTCGACTTGGTAAAATCTGCCCTAAGACATTATTTATTAAATCATAAGAAAAAACATATGTGCAGCGTCTAATGACCCCCATACATAACCGAGTCGCAACAGTCGCAAGAACTCAAACGCTGCGAGCTATTTCCGATTAATGGAAAAAGAAGCCTTTGCAAGAATTTTCTTAAAACTTCATCTTGGTTACTGAGTTAAGGAGAAAAATCGTTGACGTTGGAGGCCCTTATAAAGCTTTGAAACGTGCCATTTTTGCCATTTTTCCTATTCATACAGGGTTACGGGTAACTCGACGTATTCCTTGCAGGATGTCATAGTAGGGTTAAAATGCAACAAATTAAACCACCAAATGTTCTACCGAAATTCAGCATTTTTTGAGATTTTTGTGAAAAATCCCTGATTCAATGATTTGAAGCCAACTTAAAAAGGATTTACGGCACGACTGTACTGAAATTTAAGTCATTATCATAGCTAATGCCGCAGCAAACCTTTGTTAATAATTAAAAGTTTAAAAATGCCTAAAACTTTTTCAAAGATCACTAATCAAGCAATAATTTTTGTAATTATTGTCATTGCTTCATAAAAAAATGTTTAATAGTGCAAAAAATAATAATACTACGCCAGATGTACACATTACTAGGAAAATATCCTTGTATTAGCAGCTATCTAAAACGGTATCAAACTGTATACAAAGTCATGGACTACATTATGAAAATCGTTTTTGTTAAGTACAGGAAGGCGTGCATCTCATAAAAGGTGATTGTTCGGAAAATCAAATGAAACAATTTCGTGAACATTATCATCTGGCGAGCGTAATAATGCAATTCCACCGGTGTGCGGCAAGGGCCACACAAAATGTTTCTTTCGGTGGAATCGCTCATGGACATGAACAAAATGCGTGCGTGTTCACCGAAATGTTTGTGCACATTTGTGCGCGCACAAGTAGAAGCGGAAAATGATGAACAGATAAAGTTGTTCATTTTCATCCTGCGGCATTTGCGGTACACTTTAAAAATAATTCATTTGTCCTATGCTAGGTGGTACTTCTTATTGTTATGTGGCAGGGCTTATACGAGTATTAAGTCCGACGTCGTGACTTTTTTTAGACGCGGATCGCAATCTCATTAGTTTATCGTAGATCGTCCGTGGTCGTTATTGGAAAAGGGATTTTCTATTTAATAAAGAGAAGTGAAATTTCTTTTTAAAAGCCCTTGAAAATGCAACATCTAATATAATGTGTAGTGGTTCTAAGAGGATTAGAATTTATTAACTTAAGAGGGCCCTTCCCGGTTCGTCGGTGAGAATGTTCGAACAGCTTGTTGTTTCATCCAGAGCCAGAGCGGCGATCTTCTTTCAACTCACACGTAAAACCCCACCCCGACCCCGTAAATCGTCTCCCGCGCACCTCATACCACCGATAACATTGAACGAAAAATAGTGTTCGAAAATTTAATAAAACCTGTTCCAGGAAATACGTGTTTTTGAATAAGCCTTACAAGTTTGTAAAATAAATATTTGTCATTTAGAATCTCCATTACATGTGCAAGGTTTCTATCAAGATGTTTTCTTTACGTTTACATTTTATGAGTGCATTATGGACGGCCAAAGTTTAGGTAAAATTTGTGCAAAACAGCAGATTTTTTGGAGGATTATACTGAATTTGTTTCTCCAATTTTTTTTTGCTTTGATGGAAACCTGGATATAATGCATAAGATACATATTAGTTTAAAAAAATCAAAGTTAGATGTGTAACAACGGCATAATCACGTACGAGCGTTTGTATGAAAAGTAATTGGAATCAATTTAGAGCGGTTTCAGACTAGCGTATTTTGTGGAGCATATATAAAGCTTGTACCGGCTTACACGCGGACACGCGAGCCGCATTACGCTCTACAAAAAATCGAATTCGCTTACACGAGCTCATTCGCGGCGTGCTCGCTTGATTAAAATGACAGCTGTCAGCGAAAATACGCTAACCTGAAACGCTACCCAGCAATGAAAATTGAATGAACGTGGACAGCAGTTTTAGTTCTTGATTTATTATCATGTGCTTACATTTGCATACAAGGCAATGCACGCAGATTCGTAGACCGTCGGTCGTCACCCACTTTTGTTTTGTCCCAGCCCTATTTATTCTAACATACGGTCCTCGATAGGCGTGATTGTTTCGTGAGTGATGCACTATTGGCCTGTCTGCATCGGGTCATTTTCTTGGCAGAGTGCCGCTTCCTGCCGAGGAACTCCCTAAGGGCTCATTTATTGAGACGCGGTGCGTTGCGCGTGGCGTGCGGCGGCGTTGCATCTCGCGGCGCGTTGCGCGTTTTTTTCCATTTACGGAGAGGCGGCGCGTGCGGCGGCCCGCGTTATAATTCGCGCAGACACAAACATGACAAAGTACGATGGTGTTTTCGAAGACGCGGGGCGTGCGGAACGCGACGTGCAACGCGCCGTCTCCGTAAAGGAGCCCTAACAAACAAAGTGTAACTCGCAACGCACCTAATGACACAACTACGTTCAACTCTGTCTGTATTTGTGTTGTTCACATATTAAATTCAAGGGTTTGCGTATGTGATACTGAAAACAAATAGCTGCTCTTTGAATGTAAGGATTTTATACAGTTCCTTTGAGGAAAGTTTCGAAATAACATGTGACATATAGGGTCGTCGAACGGTCTTGGACAAAGTACGATCCAGGTTTCCATATCTCCTCCAATGGTAAACTTTTTAGGGTTCCGTAGCCGAATGGCAAAAAACGGAACCCTTATAGATTCGTCATGTCTGTCTGTCCGTCCGTTTGTCACAGCTATTTTATTCCGAAACTATTCTGTAAACTGCTTTACGATTTTTAGGCAAAAATAAAAAAAGAAGATTAAGGGGGCTCCCCATACATGGAACTGAAACCTTTTGTTTTTCATGAAACCTATACGTGCGGTGTCTATACAACATTAGTTTTAGTATATGCGAAACCTGAAACACGTGTCTAGTATTTTTATGTAAAGAATCTATGTACAAAATTTTAAAACTTGTTCATGAAAAATCACAAAGTTATAAGCTTGATCTGTTACCTGGTTGTCCGCACTAAAACGTGGTCACCACACGGCGCGCGCCTCCAGCGTCGTCTTGAGCTCATTGATAATAATAATTTGGCAGTAGGTGCCTAGATGATTGCGATAAGTACTTAGTGTCGCTCGTAGTCCAACTTGTAACTTTTTAAAATATTTTTGGGTCAAAATATAACATGGTTTATTAATTATTGGAATCGATTCAGTTACTTATTCTGATCGAACTATACTAAAAATAATGTTGTAGATAGATCTTTAAAAATGACATTGAGGTTTCTAAAACCATTTTTTTTTTCAAAGACAATCGTTTGAAAGATAGACACTTCCAAAGTGGAAAAATGTGTCCGGGAGGGACACATTTTTAACCCTGTTATTCCTAAAGTAAGACGAAGAAAATTCTGAAAAATGTAAGAAGAACGTAAAAAGTCTTTCAACGAAAATTTTTTTGAATAAGATTTGATGTTTAGTTTTTGAGATATGGGACTTTTTCATCAAACTACAGCAGTAACTTAGTTTTGCTGTTGAATGTAATACAATACAACATCTGAATGAGCCTTCAAAAAATTTTTATATATTGTTTGGTGCTACGGAACCCTGTGTGCGTGTGAGCCACTTTGTCGAAATTTTTAAAATTGTAAGTGTATTAGTCCCTGTTGGTCGCATTTCAATTTGGTGAAGCTCTCCTTTAGAGATAGACAATATATTGCAGTGCTTGTTGCAATCGCTTGGATATGTATTGTTAACACAATTCCATAACATAACATCACCCCTGAATGCTCTGAAGGGGTACGCAGATGTGTTATTTTTTTTGTTGTTGTGTTGTGCAGGGTATATTAATTTACCCTCATAGGACAATTTGGAGAAAGTCACTCCTCATGTGTACTTGAAGTTTGAACCTGAACGTCTAAAGCAGATGCCATAAGTCTTGAAAATTCGTTAAACTTTTTAGAAAAATACTGCTGCCCACGTGCCGAGAAGATTATTGAGGTTATAGATAGCGATGTGCGGGGGATGCAAGTATTGATAACGTACCTATATAACTTGACACAATAGAACATGCATTCGAGGTACCGGGCGCACTT
Organism: Noctua janthe; assembly: GCA_910589295.1. Classification (NCBI taxonomy): domain Eukaryota; kingdom Metazoa; phylum Arthropoda; class Insecta; order Lepidoptera; family Noctuidae; genus Noctua; species Noctua janthe. The sequence goes on from OU342552.1 coordinate 16,186,620, forward strand.
GCGCAGTAAAGCTGAAAATGTTTGACCTATTTCCCGTAATAATTACGCTTGAGTTTATAGATTTTACTTTACTAATTCACTTACAGAGAAAACAAATATTTTTAGAACAGTGTTATCTGCCAATAAGCGTAGATAAAAACAAAAATAAATATATATACTTAAAACTATCATTACAATAATACTTCGACTTAACATACATCGTTTTTAACCCCCGACGCAAAAAGGCGGTCGTTATAAGTTTGACAGCTATGTGTGTCTGTGGCACCGTAGCTCTTAAACGAGTAAACCGATTTTGATGCGTTTTGTTTTATTTGAAAGCTAGTTTTTTGGCGATGGTTCTTACACATCTTTTATCAAAATTGGTGCAGCCATTTACTAGATATGAGGGATGAAAGTGGGTATGAAAAATCGAATATTTTTAAATATTATATACCCAAGTGGGGTATCAAATTAAAGCCCATGATGTGTATATTACAATTAGATATGTTTTATCAAATCGGTTCAGCCATTTTAGATATGCACTTTAGATATACACTCACAAATGTAAATTCTTATACAAATAAAACCATACAAAGTTAAAAAAAAAAACATAAAAAAACACCAATGTAAAAAAGAAAAGCGAATAAACTTTCAAAAAGTCAAAAATAATACCTATTGTTGCGCCATTACATCCCAGAATTTGATCCCTATTAGCGACACTATCGAATGGTGTAATAATACAGTATGTGTATTTTTTTTTCAAAATCAACGGGTTCGATTCCTGGTTAGCAATATTGATTTTCCAAAAATCTAATCATGCAGTTTTAGTTTTCATCAAAATCGGGCTCGAAACTCCTGAGAATTTGTCGCTATTCCTCATAGTTTCGGATTTGGCCATCAACGCCACCTGGAGGGAAAGTACTCTAAATACTGGAGATAGAAAATTTTACTCAAAGGCAACAATCCTTTATTTTTAAAAAGAAATATTTCTGTATTCAAAGATTCAAAATTCGCTTGCCACACTCGGGAATTGAACAGGCTAAATTCCAAAAAAATAACATTCTGTACTTTTATGGCATCAATCGATAGTCAAACTTAAGGATCAAATCTCTCTAACAAACTTGATAAATTAAATGAAAGGAAAACCATGAAATATTAACTCATAAATTCAATTGGATAAGATAAAGCACTTTTACTCAAAGGTCCATCCGATTACTTATGTTAGTACCTAACTAACAATTGGATGATTCCCCCTCGGACCGCGGTAACGAACAGTCGTGTGCCACCTCGTTTTTGCACCATTTTAATCAGCAAATAAAATAAAAGTTATAAATTATATACACAGTAAAGTACTAGGAGCTCACGTCAATAAGGAGCTGTGGAGTGGTAAAACGTACATCGTGCGCCGTGCGCAATAAGGACAGAAACAAGGTGAGAAATATTGATATCTCATCTCACTCACTTCATGTGCTTACGCCAACCGGTCGCCTGATTCCACATTCACTACCGAAACTGCGGACCTAAGAATATTATGAACATGTCTATTCATAGGTCTCCTCCTGGGAATAATGTTCAACTAGTGCAGTCAGAAAATGACTTATGCAATCTTAATCCAGATAGTCCCGTTACTTATACGGGGAGGGCACAGAAGCGTATCCGCATTGACGGTCAAGAACAATCAGGTTATGAAGTTCTTAAAGACGAACTTTCCGCCATGCTCACCACTATGTTATCCAATTGGAAGAAGGACCAGGATATAATTCTCAACAAACTGCTCAATGATCTGGCTGAGCTCAAATCTCAAAACTCAAGCATTAAATCAACTAACGACGCATTAGAAAAATCACTACAGTTCATGTCATCGCAATATGAAGAAATAAAGCAAAAACTGGTCGACATGGAACGCGAACGAAAAGAAAACTTTAATTACATAACCACCTTAGAAAACACCATCAATGAGTTGCAAAAAAGAGCCAAGTTCACAGTTATCGAGTTCAAAAACTTAACTTCGCCACTGGAACAGATAAAGTCCGAGTCACAACAAGACCTATGCGAACTTGTTAAAAAAACTTGTAACGCGGTTAAAACCCAAATACAGACATCTGACATAAAAGATATTTACAGGATTAAAACCAAAACTGGCGTATCTACCATTGTAACCGAGCTATCCTCAGTTCTAACCAAAAATAGAATCCTAAGTGGAGTGAAGGAATTCAACAAGCTGAATCCTGTTAATAAGCTCTCTTCCTCAACTATTGGCCACCCGGGACCCATAATTCCCATTTATGTAGCTGAAAGCCTCACGAGCAAGGACAGAAAACTGTATGCAATGACTCGCGAAAAAGCTAAATTCCTGGAATATAAATACTGTTGGATTAACAACGGCCGTATATTTATTAAGAAAGCGGAAGGCGACACTCGTATTCAAATTAAAAATGAAGCGGAGTTGGCAACCCTTAAGAAACTTACGTGACTAGGTACTTTAATCATGTTTTATATAAGTCTTTTTGCTAAAAGTATTAATAGTTGTATCATCAAACTCACTTTTTGTACTCTTTGTGTCACCTGCCTAATAATGCTTGTCACAAATGTTATGATGTATTTTTTAAGTATACCCACTTACCATAATTATAAATCACATCCGTATCTTAAGAACAAAACATATCCATCTACCTCACACTCACAATTATTATACTATTATAACACACAAGTTTTATTAAGAACTTTCGCATACCCACAAAACAAACACATTACATTTAGCACATCTTCTCACACCATCACCTGGGAGTCTAGCCTACTAACAAAACTGTCTTTACATATCTATTTAAATGATCAACATTTATTGTATTATGTCCTTTTGGTCGGGATAATTATGTTAGAACGTAGAGGAGCCCATCCCGAATCAAAGAATTGCTCCGTTATATTATACCAATACAATAACATCGCAGTTACTATCAAAACACTGATTACATTGTTCCACTTGTCTATCAGATCGCAAGTCTGCCAACTTAGACTATTGTTAATTATAATTCACAGCCCTTAATGATGTGTTATCTGACTTAGATAATATTTCTTTTTGTGACTCGGTTTTGTGTGACCCTGACGAATGTTCCCTACTACTACCTGTAAATAATAACATAACTGTTCTATGTCAAAACATCCGCAGTATAAAAGCTAATTTCTCCGGGTTATTAACACTAATAGAACGGATCAACACAGATTGCGACATATTAGTTCTCTCTGAATGCTGGCTTTACTGCAACCCTATTATACCAACCCTAAATGGTTACAATTCCTTTTCTACTCTGAACAACCATAACCAAAATGATGGAGTAATTGTGTTTATTAAATCAGCTTTAACTAATATAAAAATAAAGGAACCCGTGATACTTGATTCAAGTTGCTTAGTAATCACCATTGGTTTTGACTTGGCCATAGTAGCAGTTTATAGACCTTATGCATTTAAAGACCCATCCAACTTTATACAATCCTTAGACAGAGTCCTCGGCGAACTTAAATCCTATAAAAATATTTACCTGGTGGGGGATATTAATGTAGATATTGGTCAAGAAAATAAATCAACATATACTCTGGACTATCTCGATCTTTTGATGCACCATGGATTATATCCTGGGCATACCCTCCCTACACACGGGTCTACATGTTTGGATCACGTTAACATTAAGACCTCTTTGCCTACGAAGGTATTGGTGTTGGAGACTACTATTACAGATCACTATGCAGTTCTCGTATCTATTTCTATGAGGAAATCCTCTACAGCTCAGCGCTCTTTCATTACCAGGATTGATGAAGATAACTTAACAATAGACATGGAAAAATTGAATTTTGGAAATGTCGTCACAGCACAGGACCCCAATACTGCTGCTAAATTGTTAATTGAGCCCATTATTTTTACTTTATCTGCCAATACCTCCATTATCGCACTATCACGAAGACGTAGGCCTATTAAAGCGTGGATCACCCCGGGGTTACTAAAATGTATGCGCCACAGAGATAATCTTAATAAGTTATTCATAAAAAACCCCAATAATGATGTTATCAGGGTCTCTTATAAAAGGTATAAAAACTACTGTATTTCTCGTTTGCGAAAGGCCAAAAATAATTATGAACGGAAGGAATTTGAAAAGGCAGGCAAAAACTCCAAACGGTTATGGAAGGTCATCAAATCTGTTGCATTCACTAATAAACCAAAGGACACTGCGTCTGCTTTATTAGAATCCAATGTGGATAAACAGGACGCGGTTAATAACATTAACTCGTACTTTGCCAATGTAGGAAGACAGCTTGCGGAAAAGATTAATAAAACTCCCTGTCCCCTTGCTTCAGTAGATTCTGTGACGGATTCTTTTGTTATGCTGGAAACTGATGACGCAGAGGTAAATGCGTTGTTGATGTCACTGAAAAACGACTGTGCAGCTGGTTATGACGGCATCTCCTCAGGGTTCCTAAAGAAGTTTGGTTCGATTATTGTGCCTCCGCTCACCTACGTTTGCAATTTAAGTTTGAAGACTGGCATTTTTCCAGACTTATTTAAAAAAGCCCTCCTTCACCCTATTTTCAAATCAGGGGATCGTAACCGTGTTGAAAATTATAGACCTATTTCAGTTTTACCAGCTTTGTCAAAAATTTTAGAAAAAATTATCAATACTAGACTTGTAGATTATTTAGAATCACGTAAACTCATTTCAGACAACCAATTTGGCTTCCGCAAAAAAACATCAACGGCTGATGCAGTACATCACCTGGTTGACCACATAGTTAAAAAGCTTGATAAAAAACAAAAATGTGTTGCTCTGTTCCTGGATCTTGCAAAGGCATTCGACACGGTTTCGATCCCAATCCTTTTGAAAAAGTTGGAGAATGTGGGGATTAGAGGCACTCAATTGTCCCTATTCCAGAGCTATCTCAGCGATAGAACCCAATGTGTGAAAATAGGGCCGCACACTAGTTCTGAGATGCCAATTGTTTATGGTGTGCCCCAGGGTAGCATCCTTGGACCAAGCCTCTTCATATGCTATATAAATGATTTGTGTAATCTTTTAATTGAAAATGGGACGATATTTTCTTATGCGGATGATACAGCGCTTGTATTTTCCTCGAATAATTGGGCTGAAACGTATCGCCTTGCACAGAGAGGCTTTAATGCTGTTAGTGACTGGCTTAGCAAAAATTTACTAACCCTGAACGTCTCCAAAACCAAGTTGCTTAACTTCTCCATTCGCAGTACCGCAATTCCATCTCATGCACTCCTTCAAATTACTACTACTAATAACACTTATAGTATAGATAAAGTCACTCACGTCAAGTATCTCGGCGTCGTGATAGACAGTCATCTGACATTCAAAAAATATATCGATCACCTCTCTAACCGTGTACGGAAGCTCATTTATATATTTAAGCAATTGCGCGAATCCGCAGGAGCAGACATTATGAAGATGGTCTATCAGGCGCTGTGTCAATCGATTTTAAACTATTGCAACACGACCTGGGGAGGTGCCGCCAAATCTAACCTGATAAAAGTCGAGCGCGCTCAAAGAGCGGTCCTCAAAGTTTGTTGTTTCAAACCCCGCCTATTTCCCACAGATGAACTGTACGATTACTGCCAAGTTCTGACTGTAAGGCAATTATTCATTCTGGCCACAGTCATCAAACAGCACTCTCTGTCTCAGTTCACACCGGGACCAGTGCGTCGAAACCGCCTTGTTGCCACATCTTTTCCAACCAAAACATCATTCAGCCGTCGCTTCTTTGTTTTCCTCGGACCATACCTTTATAATAAAATTCATAAAATTCTATCTGTGCACCAACTAAACCAATACGACCTTAAAGTAACTCTACAAGATTGGCTACTTCAGCAGTCATATACTGCAACAGAGAGTCTGTTGCAGGTTTTGGCTTAATCAATCTAAAATTTACAGGCACATCATACACATACACACTTACACACACTCATGAACATCAACACACACGCGCAAGCCCACACACACTCATACACACACACACACATCCTCATGAAAGTAATTATTCTAAATTGTTTTTGTTCTTATATTGCTTTTTATTTTTATTTCTCTAATGTTATACTTTTGTTTCTTTTATTTTGCTAACCATCCTTAAATGTTTGGTACAAAACATTGATTTATTGTAAAATGTTTTCGAAGTGGAAACCTGGTGACCTGTAACACAGGTGTTCCACTACCTACCACAGGCACCAGTGATTCACAACCGTGTATTTGCGTGTTTATGCCAATAAATAAATTATTATTATTATTATATTATATTATAATTTCTTTGAAGTCATTTATTTATTAAAATGAGGAATGGTGCTCCGGCGCATAACAGCAGAATCACCACTGCCTGTGCCATGTTAATAACCAAACGATTTTTCGAAGATCTTTGAATGCAGATTTATTTATTTAAAAAAATAAAGGAATGTTTCCTTTGAGTAAAATTTTCTATCTCCTGTATTTAGAGTATTTCCTCCTGGTGACGTTGAAAAGTTCCACTCTGAATATTTATTTAGTCTAACGTCTGCATCCTGAGTACTATAGGGCTTTTAGGTCTGTGGTTGCGCGTCTTGTTGACTGCGCAATATTTGAGTTACCTCTTATTACCGCTGCGGAGATGAGTTGTATCTCTCTATATATTAGATGAAGAGGTGGGATGGCACTATGGTGGGGTGGGACGCGCGATGCGTACTTGCATTTCTCACTGTTGATCGAAACAAAGCATCACGTCCAACTGTAAATTTTAGGATTCTTGAATAGGTAACACTTTCGGCTAAGATTAATTCTTTTTATTTAATCTATAAAGCTAGTCTATTTTTCGTCGTGCGCCCCGGAGCAAACCGGAAGTCTCGTCCTCACTCAGTGTAACTGAAAACAATAAGAGCATAGTGTGCGTAACAGTGACAAATTAACCCATCGGTGTTATCGGCAGTGTTTTGTGCTCAAACCAGTTTACCTTTATTGGCACAGATTAGTGTCGCGGACAGAGACTTACAAGTTATGAATACTGTAAACAGCACCTACGACCAAAGTAGTAACGTCGGCAATCCACCGCGATCTGGTGAAATGAGCGTTGATGGATCATTAACTGAGAAGGGGTATTCTCCGCCTTACGTCACATTTCGCAGAGGCCTATCGAAAAATAAGGACTAAGGATTTCCAGGTAAACATAAAGTCTATGCTCGAGACCTGTTTAATAAAAGAGGATGAGAAATGTGCAAGAATTGTGTGTGCTGCCTTACTGCTGTCCAAATTTGGAGACGTGAAGTCTGCCACTAAATTAATTAGCGACAAATATGATGGTCTGGAGGTGAAATTGAAGGATTTTGATTCTCGTGTGACGCAGCTTGAGGAAAAAGTTTCTTCGTCCGATGCAGTGCAACAACGAATTGCAACATCAGAAGCTAAGCTGGAAACCGCAGAACAGAACTGTTATGACGAGATAAGCAATCTGCCTGAGAAGTGCAGAGAAAATCTAATGCCAAATACTACATGATGACTTCATTGCAGCAGCGCGTCTCAAAAAGGGAATCACATGTGAAGAACTGAAGTTGAGTGGTAATCCACAACAAAAAATATAATGTAAACGAGCATCTCACGCTACAAAATAAGAAGTTGTTTCATCAAACAAAGGAGATTGCAAAACAAAACCGATCCGATGGTATCGATTTGACTGAATTAAACACGGTAACACTCGTTCGCGCTGACATATCCGAAGCGGCTTTTACTATTTTTTCCGAAAAATATTTATCTAAAATCAAACCCTATAATAAATTATCTGGATAAACTTTTAAATAGGTAAATATACATATAATTACGTAAAAGTGCGGCTTCATTTCTTTTTCTTACTTTAAACTTGTTACTTTGTTTACCATTAATGTATAGTCTGTGTTCTCTGACTCATGTACTACTCTGTCAAGAAAGTACCGGGAAACGATCAATTATACACAAAATGTTAGTTATTCAGGGACCCATAATAAACTCAAATAATACTCAAAACCCACAATACTCAAATTCCCACTTAATTCCGAAAAAACATCTTTTCTGAAGGAGCATACTTAAAAGGCGATAAAATAACTTTGGATGAATAACTAACATTTTGTGTATTATTGGTCGTTTCCCGGTACTATGTTTATCAGTGAAATTTGAAATGCTTCATTCATTCCCAATTTCTAATGTATGCCGACGACATCAAGATTTATAAGTCATGCAAAAGCACACAACACTGCAACTTCTAAATGTCCTAAAAAAGCAAAATAAAAACAAATAAAATATTCGGATTTTCATTAAAAATATGAGAGATGGCTTCAAAATATTATTTATTCCAATGATACGTTCATAGCACGGTCATGGTATAGTACGGTGTAGTGGGCAGACTCCTTAAAGTTAGAAAACATCCTCCGATGCACACAAGTTTTCAGGAGTGCAACTTTGGGTCGTTAAATAAGTTTTCACCGCGATCTAAGTATTGGGAAGTGTTAAAGTGACTCCATTAACACAGGTACCATCTAATTCAGGAGATTGGGGTAGGAAGCGTAATAGAACTTATAAGTAGCGCTCCCCCTTTCGCAATGCAAGATGCCAATGTTGGTGTTAAAACTTCGTCATACGAACCCTTTAGTCTTAAAAAAGAATCAACAAGTTGCAACTTGCCAACGTGCCAAAGTTTGAAGCCTGCCGCGTGCGTCCTCTTGTGCTCAACCTTTCGCTTAGTTTCTTGTGTGTCTATTTTAATATTAAGACGAAATAAAAACATTTTACGTTAGACGTCCACATGGCGGTCTTCTAACGTACGACGAAATAAATGTAGTATTGTTTAGACTTTCTAGGAGTTCCTTTTAAGTGGAATTTTATTTTTATCGTTGATTTATTGTTTCATCATTAACGTGTATTAGGTGATCGGGAGATTTTGTCACATCGGTGCAAAAATACAGGATTTTGGCGGATTTAGATCGTCGCTATCAACGCAGAATTTTGATGAATTGAATGGAACATTGCTTTACTTCTCGATTATTGGCATTATTAATTACCAGCGTTATTTTCAGCGTGTCGATAATAAATGGTTAAGGATTATAAGATAAGGATTTGTTTATATTTGACGTATGAAATTGACAACACCGAAAAAAAAAAATTAGTCTGTCAGTTAGATCTCTAAAAAATGTTGGACACGTTTTTTTTCTTTTGTGACATAATATATAAGGTCTATCTTTTCATACATGTAATATTTTAAGAGTAACTTCTATCTATATATAGTCGTAAAGTAACCATAGCAACAAAAAATAAATTTTATCTGAGTGTTTTTGTTTTTACAAAATTATATTATTTTTAACTCTTTGCATAAAACTAGTAAATTAGCGTAATGGATGTTAAAAAATAAGGAGGCAGTATTTATTTTGTGGGTAATTCTGTATTATTAATTTGTTTTTTCCTTTAAATGGCTTCGTTATAGCCGTTAGACCTTATATAGATAAAAATCTAAAAATTATGACGATACAGCGCATCAAACTTCAAGAGAAGAGAGCTTGTGACGTCACTGGCTAGTAAAAAGAAACACAATTTGTGATGTCACACGAGATTTCAAAGCGCTGTATCGTGGTCATTTTTCGTTTACATGAAAAATTACGTGTCCAATATTTTTTAATAATCTAACTGACGAACTAAATAGATTTTTTTCAGTCAAATACCCTATTCCTGGTCAGGCAGCGGCGTCTTTATAGCCCATGAACAAAAAAAAAAATATGGAAATAATTTATTTTTGTTAGAAAGTCACCAGTTTTTATTACTGATTGAGGATCAGATAAAAATAACACTTACCAAGCTTCAGAATTTTTAGGATGACAGCCTATATAATCAAGAAAAACTGTGGAGTTAATTAATACAAACCTGATTTTGTTCAGACTGAAGATTATGACAGGAAGTTAAACCTCCAACATAATAGTTTTCTCTTTAAACCATAACATGAATCCAAGATTATGACAATAGAATCAAAGAGCATAATAATGTTTACACTCTTAATTACTAAGAACTAAAACAGCATATAGCATAATCAGCCTATTAATGTTCCCACTGCTGGGACGCAGACCTCCTCTCAATGAGAGGGAATGGGCTATAATCCACCACGCGGGCCCAGTGCGGGTTGGTAGATGTCACATGTCTTCGATTTTTTGGTCCTAGGACATGCCGGTTTCCTCACAATGTTTTCCATCACCGTTTTTGAGAGCAGTGAAATAACTTACACAAAGTAATGCGCCTGGGTGGGTTCGAACCCATGACTTACTGCTCGTAAGTCGGGGTCTCCGCCACTGGGCCACCGCTGCTCTCCGCGCTCTTAAGAACTAAAACAGAAGCAAAGTAATATTCATTATTTTATGATAGCAGTTCATGATATAAGTCACATCAATACCTGCTGAGAAACAACTAAAAGTATGAAAATTTACAGTTCTCTGATTATTTGCAACGGTAACTAATTGGCAAAGAATTTGGGAGCCTTTGGTTTCTGCATTATTGTTTTTATTTTTATTTTAGATTATGTTTTGCTGTCATATGACGACAAGTCATTATCAGAATCCTATGTCTCGGAGACTGTGGAAGTTCTAGCTAAGCAAACCTGTGACAGCTGACGTGTCACAAGTTCAGAAATCCCGCCATAATGCCTATGTTGCCTCCGGGTATGCCTATGTTGTCATCAGACAAACAGATTTTGTTTTTGACCAAAACTAATGAAAAAGGTTGCTCTGGTTTGCCAAGAGTTTCTTGTGGTGCCATGAGGCTAATGATAGACCACTCAGTTTTCTTTCATCACTGCTGGATAATAGCTCTCCAATTGCACGCCACTCAGCTCGGACACGATCCCTAGCGCTCCAGAACCGAACCTGGAAAATGTCGAGCCTAGCAGATTAGCTGAATATTACTCTATCAGCTGTTAACCTCCTGGGGAGTCGTTAGTGTTATACCGGCTTAGCCGACCGCTTAACTAGGAACAGACTAGCCAGATTGGCTCCTGTTACCCAAAGCCCCAGTCATGTTTTGAAAGTGGGGCGTCCCAACGTGAACTGTTTCCTGACAGTTTAGTCGGCCTGTGAGCGACGGCTAGTCAAGCGTCTGCAATGTTTACATTCAGAGATGGATGGATGGTATGGACTAGCATGATTCTCTCTTGCCCTATTTAACATCGAGTGCTCAGTCACCTGAACTTAGAATGGGTACGTACTATGTACATGGTTCCCAGCCTTTGAGACGAGAGCCCTCAGAGCCCGAGTCTGTACCTGTGATACTTGAGAAGCTGCAAAATAAATACATTCTCTGCTTGTAAAATTGGGGGGCGGGAGTCACGTTGCAGACGAAAGTTGTCAGCAGAAGAAAGAGGCTTGTTATATGGTAATTGGAGTAGATCCATAATAACTTAGAGTTTTTTCTCTGAGGTTTGTCATGGTGTAGGTTTCATGACTTTCAGCCTAGATAATTGTGATCCTATGTGGTGTGGTGGTGTGATAATCCTAGGTGATGTGATAGTGTGTGTGTACTGTACTGATAAAATGACTTCCAGGGATGCACACAATATTCATCCATAAAATATCCTCCCTATTTCGTCTTCATTTAGGAGAGAGTTTTAGCACAAACGAAATTGATACCATGGCCATAGCTAACATATGCCACACGAATAAGTTGATTTCCCGTGCACCGTACCGGGCTCGTAAGCCAGAATGCGCTGCTGCAAAATTACATTTTGTGCTGTCTATGCATAAATAAACGATGTTCAGAAGGTCCAACGCAACTAGACTTCAATATTCCATACTTTAATTGTTTGATTTATTTACTTAAAATAATAGGTCTTTACCTATGTAATTGAAGATTTAATAACCAGCATTTTCAGATTTAATTATCTGTGGATTGGCGTGCAATTCGAAATTCAAATAAATTTTATCCGAAAGCCGTGTTCTTTTAATTTAAAATTCAGTTATTTGTTTATAGTTTTTTTTTTTGTGAAATTGTGGTAGTTTTTGGCGCCATGGATAAATTGAAAATTCGTACAATTTTCGAATATGAGTTCCTACGTGGACATACCGCTGCGCAAACAACCCGAAACATTAACGACGTCTACGGGCCTAACACTGCTTGCATAAACACGGTCCATTATTAGTTCAATCGTTTTAAATCTGGAAATTTTAGAGTTGAAGAATGAGCCTCGCGTTCGGCCGGTAACTATTGTCGACAACGACGAATTGAAGGCGGTAGTGGAAACGGATCAAACTCAATCTACGGCTGAGCTTGCTGCGGGCCTTGGAGTTAGTGTCAAAATGACATTGAAGCACTTGCGTCAAATCAGAAAGATAAAAAAAATAGACAAGACAACAAAAAAATTTGTTTATAAAATTTTCATAGAAATCTCCAATTTCATAGGTAAAGACTTGATATTATCATGTTTCTTTTTATTTATTTTTTTTTCCGGATGGGAAATCATCAAATGACCCCCACACTCTGGGCGGAGCGGAAGGGAGTGTCAGACTTGTACTGACTAAAACCCATCCATGTTCCTTCTTTGCCCTTTTTGTTCCAGGGCCACGGTAACTTTTTCGAACAGTCCCGCAATTATCATGTCTCTTTAGTCGTGGTTGATTGTTGATCACGACCTTCTCTTTTGATGAACTCGCATAAACCAATATTTTTCTCTCATCAGATATTTATTCGAGCTACTGCAGTCATATGAGCACTGCTCCGATCTCAACTTCGATTATACACGTCCGGCTGTCCTGTCGAGTCACAGCCGACTACGAATAGTGGCACAATCTTCTCAACAAGCACAGTCGTCGCAGTCTACAAGGTAAGATTTATTTATTTCTGTTTTACAATCGAATAAGGTTGATTTAACCTTCATTTATTCAAATGACAGAGTCAAAATTAAGATTTTTGATGGGATAACAAGTACGTAGTTGACAGCGTGTAAAAAGCTCATAGCACATTAAACACGGATGGGCATTACCTCACCTCACCTCATTTTTATTAACTGATCCCGTTGATTCCCGTTATTTACAAGTGTGTCTTACAGCATTGCGATCCCGTGCGTGTGTGTAGACCTTAAATCGGTATCGGAGATATGCTCAACATATTCCTAATTCATCTTTTAATTATAATTAACTACAAAAGAATGATATGGATTCAAAACTGACAAAATGGTGGTAGATTCAGGTGGATCCCGCAGGAAATTGCCATCATAGGCATCTATGATCTTCAATCCGTTTCTGGCTTTTTTTTCCTCTGTTTAAATAGAAGAAATACTAAAGCATTACCCATGTTCGGCTTGGCCTGATTCGGCATAGGACGTGTGTGGTACTCACCTGTATCTTATAAACACAGGAAAACAACAGCAGCCTTAAATTATTCATGTCCTGAAAAACTAGCCCATTTATACCAAAGTTGCATCTTTGAATTGCAATTTCCTAGCCAGTTTCACACACTAGTATATGCATTATATATGTCAAACAATCGGTACGATGATACACACCTATTGGGAAACACTATAATATCCTTCTAGGATGAAATGAATAAGAAGAGAATGTCAATGTGAGCAATTGACGCTAGGCAAGTGCTGTTGACTCAAGAAATGAAGGAATAAGTGGAAAATTGTTCCTCTTTAAAATGCGCATTAAGTGCATTCCCATAACGGGATTGTGTTTTTCTTCACACATCGAAACTGAACTCACACTGACGTGAAATCCGCCCCAGATTCGCGTCTTTCAGTGTGCAGTTATACACTCATGTCATTTTCCAACGGGATCCTACATAATTTAACATATTTATTCACACGGTTCCTAGGACTATACACATAGCACAAACAATGTCTTTAATGTTGTAACCTCGTTGTACCTAACTTTCATTATACATGGCCCACCAAATTATGTAAGAAAAAAGTTGTTGTGGAATTTGTTTTGGGTTAATGTTACTGTTAAAGCTCGAACTACTCTAAAACCATTTTTTTTTCATTACACCTTAAGATTTTCCAATATTCGTGCTTTTACACTAACAGATACTCATGTTTTGGCCCTTGACAATAGAAAATAGCACTAATATATTACTCAGTAGTTCTCTTTTCCATTGTTGGGTTTCCTAGAACGTACATACATTCATAAATTCACTCCTTTTTATATGGCGGTAGGCTGAAACTGCAGAAAGTAACCCGCTATGATCCTTAAATACCTAACGTTTTTTTTTAAACTATACTTATTTTACAAAAACTCATTCCCGTGGCTTAGATTTTCTCTTTCAATAACATTTACTGTTTTGCATTACAGTACCGATGCCAATGATAACAACAATGCGGAGCCGGGACCCAACCGTCGGTCTGTATCGCCTCGCCCATGCAGCAGTGCTGCTGGTAAGCTAACTTGGTGATCACTGCCCTAATATGGCAAATTGAGCTTCGAAGAAACAAACGTGACTGACGACAATTTCATCCAAGAAATTAAACGCTATCAGCACACCTAAACAACAACAATTATGGTAAAAAATTATATAAAATGATGATATAAAAGTTCGTTCAAACACGTTCTAAGAGGTCACTAAAAACAAGATCCAAGTTTAATCATAAAAAAAAAATCCCATTACGTTTACATGCAGGCGCTATGCCCTTGCAAAGATAATAAAATAATATCATACATATTTGAAAAAATGAACTGTCATTTGTAGATCTTAGCCAGTCGTTACGGGTACGAGGTGCCCTGAAAGTCTGACAACTAATCTTTCCTAGGGATTCGAATTACCCAGGAGCTGGGTTGTGGAGGTCAGATAGGCAGTCGCTCTATATAAAATACTGGCATCCGGTTAGTCTGGAAGCCGACCCTAACATTGTTGGGAAAAAGCTAGGCAGTTGATGATGACCAGTTTGAGAAAAAATAAAGCTACTACAGCTAATATTTTGTTTATAAAGAAGTTTTACAAAGCCTGTTCATTTTATTATAGCCAATTGACCCAGTATGTCATACGGGGAAGTGTCCAGACAGAATAGATGAAAGATAACGTATTTATATGACATAAGAATACTCGAATTTAGCACAATCATGTCTATTTAGTTCAGGTTGTTGGTATTGGTAGTATAAAATTATGGGTTTTCTGCTATTTGCCGGCACGAAATGCGCCGAACTTACTCGTAGAAGCTTGCCATTCATCACACTATTCTGATTTACCTTTTTTTCGTCGCAATATCGTATTCACGGGCTAGCATGCTCTATAATTGATTCGTAATTACCTTTATAATCATCGGTCGTTGCTGGCGAACTCTAAGCCATACTGTTGTCTTGACTCAATAGCTCTCCTGGTATCAGATTATTAAACCCAACTCACGATTCCACAGCTCCTTTTAACACCAACTTTATATATTTTCAGGGTCGAGCTCCAGTGGATTAAAGCGAACCTCGACCGAGATTGAGAGTGTGCCGCTAAAGAAGCGTCTGCGTATGTACGAGTCCGCGTTCTTGCGCCGCGACTCGTTCATCGACAGCATGTTCGGCGGCGTGCTGCTGACGCGCGTGGAGTGCACCGAGTGCCACTCGTCGTCGCTGTCGCGCGACGTGTTCCGCGACCTGCAGCTCGCCTTCCCCGACAAACCCGAGAGCTGGCAGCACAACGTACAGAGTCTCCTCGAGTACTATTGCTCCAAGGAAAGCCTCACCGGCGAGAACCAGTACCAGTGCCGCGACTGTGGCGAACTCCGCGATGCCGAACGAAGCGTACTTATCGAAACCACGCCCAAATACCTAATTCTCGTTCTAAAGAACTTTAAGTAAGTATCTCAAATTACTATTTAGATTTCCCTATTTCCTCTTCTTTTAGTTTCTCTGTATTTAGTTGACCATATGAAGTTATCCGCTTGAAAACTGGAATACGATTTTAAAAATTAGAACTGTTGTTAACAGATTCGACCCGAAGCTGCAAGTGCAGACGAAACTGATGCATTCGATGTACCACAACCACACTATCACGCTGCCGACGGTGCGGTCGCAGGCCGTGCATGCCTCCTACACGCTGTACGCCGCGGTCATCCACGCCGGCACCACGCTCGATTCGGGCCACTACTACACGCTCGCTAAGGACACAGAGCAGTGGAACATGTACAACGATGACGTCGTCACTTCCTCTGATGAGGGGCAACTAAATGACCTCGACCGATCCAGCACGCCGTACATCCTGTTCTACAGGCGCACAGATATTGAGGAGGGCACCGCTCCATCGCTGGGAGAACTACCCCCGAAGGTCCAAGAGACAGTGATGTCGCACAATAAGCACTACGTCGAGACTGTCCGCAAGATGCGGCTGGCTCGTCCATGACGGTTAAGATCCGACAAGTACATCGATTTCACGGTGTTGGATGAGGAGGAAATGGATGGCGTTGATGATTTTGGTTCCGACAAGAAAAAACCATCAAAGCGTATTTAAAGAATGATGGGTAATTTTATTTTAAATCTGGACGTAAGTCCAACAGAATTGAAAAACTGATATTTTAAGTAGTTAAGCATGCGATCTTTGACAAAAAATATGGATGGACCCATAACTTGTCTTTCAATTCTGTTGGGCTTAAGCGGCATGTTGGTCATCACTCTTTAATGATACATCTTGTAATCTTCACATCAACTTGGACTGTTAAACTTCATTATGTATGTTACGGTCGCTGCGGTGTAGGCCGGTCACGTCCACGTCACAATCTACAGGATATTAGTGTATCAAAGACAGGAAATTGTTCATCCAGCTCCGCCTATCTAGCTCTCCTGGCTGACGGTCTCCCTTTGTGCTTCAACTATGAACTATAAACATGAAAATATATAGTGATGGTTTATATTACCCATGTGAACATTGATTGATGAACTATACGACGTGATCGCTATTGCAAGTCTCATGCTTTCTCGACGCGATTATGAAATGGAATAATATGTAACACATCTCTACTTACACCCAGAATATCATATGATTTGTTACGGTATATGCTGATTGGTCAGAGTAAACTAATCTCTGTTTGATTTTTTTTTCTGTTGTCAATTTAAGCCGAGAGCAACTAGCCTAAAAAAGTGGACCAAAGTTCACTATAAACTTCGTTCCACTTTTTGAGTATTTTTTGATCTCATTTACTATTTCTTTTTTTTCATATTGTGCAATAATGTCTACTTGTAAGTTCTTGAAGAACTTCAACATGAATATATATATGTATAGTGTTGTGTATGTTGTAAATACACCACAGTTTAACTGGTTGTTCATCATATGAAGCTTACACAATTTTGTGCTGGGAACTTATTGTTATGAAGTGAATTTGATGCAACATTTGTCATGGGCAGCATCTCTCTATTCGCAAGTCAGCAGCGCGATGCAGTGTTCGTATATACATGTAGGAAGAATATACCTTGCATCTCAGACTTCATGGAGATCTATATAACCATTATCGTGCAATCTATTTAAATAATACTTAGGCCGTAACATATACATTTGAAAGTTTGACTTAGAGATTTTCTGTATACTAATTTATGGAGTATTATATAAGTGAAGTATTTAAACATAAGAATTTTCAACACTTACACATCTACCGTGTTTTTGCAAAAAACCTCGTTATATTGATTAAAGTAATATGGATGTTAGAATAATTTTAAAATAATATAGATATCTTATTCGTGTTGATATTTCATAATATATTAATTTCAAATGCATTAACTTACATCAATATGATAATATGAGTGTTATTGTTATTGGTAGATAAAAAAAATGGAAAGATTTCAGTGAATTCAAAGAATATTACTTAATATGCATGAAATTATCGTATATCTTTAGAGTAAGTAGGTAATCGAAGACGCGATCTGCGGTTGCTGTTGTCTCTAGAACTAGAATGTTAACATTAACACATTATAGTAAAGTAATTTTTGATGACATCTACATGTTCCGTGTTTCTAATATTATCCAATCGCTGAAATCCTCCACTCTTATTAATCACCCTCTTAATGTAGTGACGAGGTTTCTTGCAAAGGCTTTCTGACGCAGTTTGTTATTTTTTGTTACTTACTGATTTTGTATAGAAGTCTGGGAGAAAACATACTGCGCCAACTCCAAATAAATTTGGATAAGACCAGTAGAACGACTTCTATTCTTTATTTCCAACGATGTTTTCGAAATGAGCTAAAACTCCCATGCGGCAATCAGGTACCTATACTCAATATTTTTATGACTTGTATAGTGTGCCAACAACATTTTGTAAGAATCAAAATTTGTTATTCCTATTATTTTATTAAAGTATCGATACTACTTACCATATTATATATAGGTTGACTGGTGGACTTAGTGACCGATACTTATACACGTGGTTGTACTCATAACAAACAACTTTCCCCAAGAAACATTTTTATTTAAACTCATTCACTTTAATCACAATGCAACAGCCGTATGAAATACGCGCGGGCGCGCCTGTGACCTATCAGCCGCGTGACGCTGTCTCATTACTATCGTACCGTGTACCAGTGGGTAGGCAGAGCACCCACGCGCCTCGCAAGCCCGCTCCGTAAGCGGCGCCCGCGCCACGGTATGTGTATTATTGTGATAGAAGTGAATGAGTATTAAAAAAAAATGTTGCTTTGGGAAAGTGGTTTTTTATCATGAGTACAATCACGTGTCAATCGGTCACTAATTACCAGTCACCCTATATATACACAAACACAATATTTCAGGTATATATATTTTGTTCTACATTCTGATAACACTTTCTTAGTGTAATATCTTACAATTTATGTCTGATAGATGTAATAATGTTACTCAAAATAATGTAAGTTCGTGTTTTTGTGCATTTGCATAAACTAATTAATTGTAGTCGACGTACTATCTGTCACTTACTCGCCCTTAGCTCATCTGTCCCTTTAGTTCGTTTGGTTTGCCTTTGGAATGGCATTTTCATTTTGTTCAGCTCCCAACTTCAATAAATATGTTAACAGTTGTAAATTGTCGGTAGTTTCAGCGCAGAGGCTGGGAGATTGGCATCTGCGCTTTGTGTCGCAGGCTCGATGTAAAAAAGAATAAGCGTTTAGTGCAACCTGGAAATATAATGAATTATGGAATGATGTATAAAAATGTAATGTAATTATATGCTGTGTATCAAACTGTTAACATACATATTTAAATATATAATTTATATAATTGTACCGATTTCACTTCTGTTTTACTTATTTTCCCAGTGGAGGTTACTGCTGCGAAGTCGCGACCGTTCGATTATTACCTACATACACACTGTTGCTGAATAATTCATGTAAATATTATTTTGATCTTCGCTATTAATTTAGCAACAAAATATATGTTAATATAGAAAGTGTGGGTTCGCTCTATTATTTGTATGCAGCATCAAGAAAAAATGTATACTTTTTAGGTGTTTTACATCTTGTAACACTTTACCATTCGAATGAACGCGCCTTCGCTGATTTTATTTACATATGTTATGATTATTAAATTGTTTAGTTTATCCTTTATGTAAATAATTAAAGCATTTAAAATATAAGATAGATGGTGGTAAACACGTGGAAAAATAGTGTAAGTAAGTAGGTATATATGTATATCTTATTGTTCAGGGCTTAGCATCGGCCCCATCATACATCACTTTTGTTTATAATTAGAAAACACATTATTGTAAAATCGGTTTTTGGTTTAAAATAATAAAATAAAAGTTGGAAAAGATCTTTTGTGATCTCTTTTTTTTCTTCACAATAATTATACGAATACCAAATCAAAACTTGAGTTAGTTTAACTGGTGTATTACAATGTGATTATCCAGGTACTGTAGGGCTACATTAGATTTTTATAGTATTATACAGATATTATTCGTCGTGTCGCTGGCACGACATTATTTATATTTTGCTAGCCCAGAACAGCTTCCACCGCTGCATGTTTTTGGGCTAAGATGGCAGGATAGGAGGTGGAGTATGGTTTGCGACACAGCTCCACAACCAGCTGCTGTTTCATTGAGGTAGCCCCACTTAACAAGGTTGGAGTTACATCTTCCCGCATGAGTCCGGAGACGGTTCAAGGACTTCCAAATTACTTCCCAGAATTTGATCCTTAATAGCTACGCAATCGAATGGTTTTATAATATAGTAGATGTTTTTTTTTCAAAATCAACGGGTTCGATTCCTGGGGAAGAATATTGATTTTTCAAAAATCTAATAATGCCGTTTGTTTTCATGAAAATCGTGCTCGAGACTCCTTCGAGTATTTTTTGGTATTCCTCATAGTTCCGGATTTGGCCATCCACGCCCACTTGAAAAAAAAAAAAAATTCACCCTGTGTACGCCATAAGCGTTCTATTATTTATACAATAATTGGACGCTTATTTTTTTGTTTTTTCGGATGATGATGCGTCAAAGTACACAACATCGCTTACATCCAGAAGACTGGCAGCAAATTTAATTCTATAGCACCCAATACCTATCTTGACTCCTCAATTCCTGGGGTCCTAATTTTAGACGAGTCATTTTCTTCTTGAACGCCAGAGCATAAAGACACGCGCGTGCCCTCTACACCAAGCCACAACTTCACACATTTCATTTTGTCACAAATTTGTGTGTCATTTGGAATATGTACAGAGCACGCACTTGCTTGTCACGTATATGTGACAATGGCGTTCAAAATGTTAAGGAAAAAAACTAAATTTACAAAATTTTGATTTTTTTCTTAACATATAACCTTTTTTTTTTTTTTATCCATGTTCCTTCTTTGCCCTTTGTGTTCCAGGGCCACGGTGTCTCTTTCGAACAGTCCCGCAGCTCTGGCAGGCATCGGCCCATGCGGACCCCTACTCGGTTGCTGACATCTCTTTGAGGCGCGCGTGGAACACGAACGCGCCGTCGACACGGCCTGTCGTCATAAGACGGCCGGACGGCGAGCTAGCCCATAACTCGCCGTCCACAGGCCCGCTAACATAATTATAACCTTGACTTACGGATTTGTAAATTAATATTCATTCTGCTTTGAAATACAAATCATTTATTTGCATAATACAGGTTCAGAGGATGTTACAAAAAGTTCATAAGGTATTATAACCATGCGAGGTGTACAAATATATAAAGAAAATTATGAGATTAGAATTATTCATATTTATTATCTAAATTACAACGTCATGGTTTGGTCGTCATTACAACGGTTAAAGATGGGCAATTTCATTACACATAATTAAATTTGGATTAGTAAATTAGGTATATGTAATAATTATGTCATGCAAATTAAAATGTCATACATACCTATGTATGATTGGTCGGTCCTGGTTACTTTGGGCCAACCTTGGCCACCACTCGGTCAGAACTTTACTGTATCGGCCATCTTCGCGTCTATTTTTTTTATTTTTTACAGGTTGCAGAAATTCAAGTGTAGACTAGGAATTTCTCCTGTGTCGTGGGTGCGTTTATTAACATTTAAAATCACATACACAAACAGCCAGACCCAGAACAACTGCCTGTAGGCCATACAAATATTTGTTCCGTGCGGAAATCAAACCCGCGACACGCAGCGCAAGAGTCAATCGCTGAGCCACTGCGCCAACCGTGCCGTCTATCCAGTTGTCCTGCGCAACTTCACTTTAGGCGTACCTACCTATTATCGCCATGTTTAATTGTTTTGTCTGCTGATGGATTTTGGTATTATCCACTTGATGTAGTAAGGGTACGTCGAACATGGCTAGAAACTGTGTTATTTGGGTAGAATAGAATAGCATTTATTTGCAAATATGGGTTGTACATAATTAGGTAGTAGTAGGTTTACATCAGAGTTCTGCCATATTTCACCATTCGGCATGCAAACATTTTTATTATATAAAATTGTTAAAATTTAAATTCTTATTGGAACATTGAATTAGTTATGTCATTCTCATTAAATAAAATTATTAAAATTCAAATATTCATTAAAAATAACTTACTTATTTGGTAGTGAACATTTGAAAGACTTGAACAAACAAAAAACCTACGGAGATGGTGCCCTCAAGTGTCACGCTGCCGATTCAGTGAAAAAATCTCTAAATATGGTCCTTACATCCAAACATATCGATAATGACATTTTAGATTTATAGAGAGAGAACCACATCCCCCCGATATTTATTGTTTGTTCATGTTTATTTATTTATTAAAACTTTATGCACAAGTAAAAACGGTACAGACGGACTTACCTAATGCCTTGGGCATTTTCTTCCAGTCTACCTTAGGGTTGTTTGGGTTTGCTGTTTAGTGTCCGCTTCTCGTATATCTACCTACATACATGTAGGTATGGCCTATTTACAGAATCCTCTATAAAAGGGATTTTCTAAAAAGTTATCCCATCTACATGAGGTTTTTAGAAGTTGTAAATTGCTTACAGCACCTACTTACTTGTGGTAAAAATAAAAGTACTGGTATAGTTGCGAAAATTTAATTATCACTAGTAAAAAACTTGTACATTTATTATTGTTATTGCTTATGTCTAGATTCTAATTACGTACCTATAGGTAACTAAATGAGCCTCAAGTAGGTAGGTATATTATGATTCAGATTCCATTTTTTGCCGGAAGTATGGTATTTTACAGATTTTATGACATATACACAATAGTTCTTTATATTCCGCCTACTAAATTCGGCATGAAAAATTTTGTGTGTAAAAAAGTGATTCTAATTTAATCAATTTAAACAAAATAATTAAATTTTAATGTCAAAACGTAGTTTATAAGTAAATCAAGGATTGTCTACATATCAAATTATACAATTGTCAAAGAAAAATAATTAAATTACTAATTTTCTAAATATCAGCTTTCAAATAACAAGAAAAGAAATTAAATTACAAATGTCAATAGCTATAATAAGCAATAAGAATTAGCTTTCCCATTTGCCCTAGAATTCATAAATTCTTTAATGATATAGAAACAGTGTTCGATAAGCCATGCTCTGAGATGCTTTTGAAATAAGCTGATTCTCAGTTCTCTAATAATAACCTTCGGTACCTATATTATTAAATATCTGTATTGCCATTAGACTAGTGTTTTTTATGGCAGTACTCTGTTCTACATCTTGGCATTGCTAATTTTGTTGGATCCCTTGACATTCTGCCCACCTTATAAACATTGACGCTATCGGCTTAGAGTATTCACACGTCTAAATTGAGTGTTGCCCTGCAATCGCAACAAAAACAACAGGCCAGATTTGAAGCGCATGTGTTCGTATTACGCACACAGGTGACACAGGTAAGCGTAGCTTCTACTGTTTAACAAGCGCACGTATCACTGGTGGGGGCGTACTGAGTGATACCAGCCCTTAAATATTTCCCATAAAAGTAGGAAAAAAATGTTTTGATTTTGAGGTACCTACCTATCTATAATTTGTTTTAAACGAAGTATTTAATTATATTTTTTTCACATATTAGGAGTTTGTGCATATTATAATAGATAATACATATTTGTAATAAATAAGATATTGCTATGCTCCGTGATAAGCTTCGCGTACCAATCTTGATAATATAGTTATTTAAAGTTTATTTACCGATGGTAGGGTAACTTTTTTAGTTATTTTCAATCGTCCTTTATAATTCCTGCACACTTTTATAGTGCTTATTTGTCATATTTTTTGTAGGCCACAGAACGCGTGTTTACCCGCACAATGACAGTGTCGCCACTGAGCGGGGGGGACGAGTTTAAAAGCCAACAGTAATTTGATATTTTTATTTGCGTTTAGACGTTCAAACTTTCTATCTAGACATGTAAATAATCTAAGGCTATCGGCTTTACTGCATTGGTTAGGTTGTTTTTTTTTTACAAATATTCTCAAATATGCTATTTTTCTTTGTGATTGAACTCAAAGCGTATCGGTCGACAATCCTTCGAAATTGACTTTTGACACCAATGCATTCATTTTAATTTTTCACCTCTGAAAATGTGGTACCAGCAATAATTTTTTCAGGCCACTGAGAAGGTATGCTTTTCATGAGTCAATGAATGATTTTTGGGATGATTCGGCTAAGGATTTGAGACGAAAGTTCTAACTCATACCAAAAAGTTGGAAGGTAGGTACCTACTTATGTATTTGGCATCCTTATCTGAATTATTATCCCTATTCGGTTTCTGTGTAAGTAAAAAACATCTCCTCTTTGACCTTTTGACTGCACCAGTGAACGGAACTGAGTTTTGGGCCAAACATGATTGAACTTTTTGCCATTGATACACTATTAGAAGTACGGTAACCTTGAGTATTCCTGCTAATTATGTAAGAATCGTAGCAGACAGCATTCTGTAGTTTCTACCTTCGCCCATGAAGAAAATGCATGCACGTTTATGTATTATGGAAATGTTCCATGATGAACTTTGATTGACCTTTCCCGGCCGAGAGAAATGGAGGTCGTGCATTGGCTGCATTCATATTGATTTGCCAAGCATGAGGCGCGCGCAATGCATTACTTATGTACCTGGTGTAATAGCTAAGTATTATTAAATGCACTACCCCACCCTCACTCTCTCTTCAAGCCACCCTTTGCTAGGCTACCTTCCTCTTCCAATCCTGCCTACCTACCTCAGAAGTCTAGATAGATATAATTATGCTGTCATAAATCAATACAGCGGTTTCACTCTGCTCGTGCCCGGGCCACCACCCTATAACTACATCAATGTAGGTGATACAATTTGTATAGGATATGAAGTAGAATGCGCTAGCCCTGCGGAATGAATTATATACAGTCGCGGTCGGCTCCTAGGCTACTATAAGTACAAGTATTTACAACATAACGATTATGTAACATTTTAATGGAAATATTAGGTAAGTTCTAATGAAATGGCTTCATTAGTAGGTGCACTTACGTTCCTAATCATTTGTAAAGTATGGTTCTACCTGTTAATGACTAAAGACTTAAGATATTAAGTTAGACCATGACTCGGAATAATGCAATTGAAATGATACTGCAAGTTTACGCACTGAACTTTTGAGATTTCTTCAAATAAAGTTGAATCTGAAAGATACAGGGAGGTAGATAACTATTTAACAAGTCTCTCTGTATCTACCTACGTTATTATTATAAGCCAATGAGTTTTCCTCCAATATTGTTGAGTTTTTCTGTGGCCGCTCGGGAGATCTGTTTGAAGACTTTCCCTGGCACCTGATACAAAAAGATAGGGAAATATTATGAGTGCGATGAGAGCCATCAGGACTGTCCTCTCACTGTCATTTTACTTCTAGCTATTAAGTGAAATGAGATTTCTGTAAAAAAGAATTGTACTTCAGGGGGGGATCATTCAAACCTCAGGTTTATATCTGTGAAGTGTAAAAGGACTCTAGTTAACCATTAGCATTCACCCTAGCTTTTTAACAACCTTCTTGGTAATGCTTTCCGAGGCACATAGGTAACATACCCCCCACTTCCAAAATCCGAGCTGCTATTAAGAATCCCAATAACACTTCCCGAACTGGGAACTGAACCCAGGACCTCACGCTCAGCAGCTGCTGCTTGCGACAAATACCGACGATAATGCACCGACGGTATTGATAGTGTGTATATGGTCGATGTACATAGGTAAATAGGTTGAACAAAACAGTAATTATTTTAGCTCGCTACGATATCATGGCAAAATATGACATTAGGGACATTATTATGCATATAATTAATATGCATTTGACTTCAAGGCTTTTAATTAGGTAGGTGCCTCGTCAACAATATTAAATCTTACCTCAATTGCTGAGTTGACGAAATTTGAGATACCCTCAGCGCCACCGACCAGTGCTTTACCAGCGCTATAGAACTTGTCACCAGAGTTGCCATACTTCTCCTCTTCACTTATGGTGTCTACGATAGGCTTCGGCTGAAAAACGTAATATTAATCTGGTGAGTGGCAACGTCGGGAGAAGCCCCAAAAGGACATACACTGACATCACTGGTGATGTTCTTCAGAAAGGACAGGTGCGTAGTACCTACTCGCAACCGGCATGACCAGGTGTCTGAACGTGGAAGAGGCAAAAGGAGTATGTGAGGATCGTATCAGGTAGCGCTCTGCCTACCCCCATGGAAAAATGCGTGAGTTTATGTGTGTTTTAGCATATAGGCACCCCGTTGTCTAACTTTACACCTAGACCTAAAATCAGTAGTGCAGAAGGCGCACTTGAAAATATTAAAATAAGGCAAATCATGTGGCTCCTAATACTCCTTTGAAAGGGTAAAAGAAAAACTGACCAAGTGCTTCTCGGAACACACACAGTGAGGGTTTCCGTACTCGGGTTGAATAATTAAATAGGTAGGTACCTACATATTTTATCCCGAGAACAAACTTACATTTGCAGTTAATAAACATGATGTCCCATACGGAATGTATACAAATGTAATTTTGTTCGCACAATATAGAGGTATTTACCATGTCATTTTGCAAATTAACGATTGTCGGATGCTTTTCTTTACTTGTGCTGTTGAACAACACCTTGCGTATTGGTAAACATGATTCTTGGTCGACGGGAAGTACCCCAGGCTTTGATTTACTGGCGAGTGTCAAAATATTCGGTATAAATGGCAGAAAACCCTTTTATCTTTTGATGGTGTTGTTTTAGAAGGTTGATTTTGGGTTTGGTTTCGAGAAAGGGGAGGCCTTTGCCCAGCAGTAGGACACTCAAATAGGCTAAAAAAAACAAAAAAAGCCTAAAACTGTAAAATGAGGGGCAGCGGAGGGGGTTGCTATAACTGCTGAAGGTGTTAACTGTGTATTCTGCATAAATCATCCTATTTCTGTATGAATGGTGTACTAAACCTATCTGTTAAGTTC
This sequence comes from Noctua janthe, assembly GCA_910589295.1. NCBI lineage: Eukaryota > Metazoa > Arthropoda > Insecta > Lepidoptera > Noctuidae > Noctua > Noctua janthe. The sequence continues at coordinate 16,213,377 of OU342552.1, forward strand.
ATAAGAATTAAGAGAATGTAGTGGGTGAAGCGATCTCAATAATGTTAGCTCCCAGCCTGGGATATTTTATTTTAACAATTATGACAATGAGGAGGGTCCATGGGCCAATGAGTGGGTGGCCATAACACGACAAACGTCTGCACACGCACGCACACCACGAGATGACAGGAGAAACTACTACCATCCCAGCATAGCCAACGGAAAGACGGCCCGTCTGATCTGGCTCTGGTACCTAGCGTATGGACTACTGTAGTGCTCTGTACGTACCTGAAATAGTCCAGCAACAAATCCTTGGATATTCTCTTTGAACGACAATGTCTTACTGCCAAAACCTTCTGTTTCTTCCACAGCACTTTCCAAAGTGGGTACTGGTGCATAGAATACTCCGCCAGCTTGCAGAGAATTTGCCTGTAAAAATATAAATTGGTACGCACTTAATTAAATTCGATGCTCGTTTCTTGTCTTTGAAAGAAATAACGACTCTTGGAGTGGTGATATTGGAGAAAGAGACGACTTATTCGTCAACTGGCGAGTGTGAAACTCGCAGGTGCGCGCGAGTTGGCACCTTCCGATTTTACCTATTTTTTTTATCGTCTACTCGATCGACTTTGAAAATCTGAATTTAAATACGTCAGATGTACAATCAGCTACAAAAAATTCTTGTAAAATGTAAAATATAGGTATCTTTAAATGTATAAGATATTTTATACGACTTGACTTTAAAATAAAACACGTAGGTAACATTAGAAGGTCAAAAGTAACGTAATATGTTACAAAAGTAACATTATGGCAACGCTGGATAGCAAGCTTGGGTATCATGCGCCGTCGGCCGCATCCCTCTCTTAACCAAATTAGCCAGCGCGGGCAATAGCTAGTTATTAATAGTGATTGGTTTCAATTCGTTTTTATTTTACTGTGCTTTATAATGTGCGAGCGAGTTGACGACAAAAAAAAATTGGTAAAATCGGAAGGTTCCACAGTCGCCAGTTGACGAACAAGAGACAACGTTTGATTACTGGCGTTTTCTGTTAGTACGTGTACCGTGCAACTTGTAGCACCTTTTTTCTACTTTAAAAGTGTACAGATTGACTTGTGAAAGCAAAAAACAAGATCATTTTTGGGGGTTTTGATGCGCCATACAGTAAGAAAGGGATGTCTGATGTTTGTGTATAAAATGCAGATGGAAAGCATGATTTACGACCCCACGTACTTGACGATTTTAAAATTACCTTCGCATTTAACGTGCTTCCCAAGAGATTCGACGCTGCTTGAAGTTTGTAGGTAACAAAGTTCCCTCCACTTGGTTGAGTAATATCTTTCACAGGGTTGCCTCCAGGGTAATTTTCGGGGTCTAGTGGTTGAGACTGGAGCACGTCTGAACCGGATTGGGGATGGTCGTAAACTGGCAGATCGATACGAATTGGATCATCTACAGGCGCTGAGAGAGTCCTCACGACCAGTAGCAACAGCGTTACCATTGATGAGACGGCCATTCTGTAACGATAATATAATATATCTAAACATATATGTACAAATAAATAAAAATTGAAGGGTCTGTTTGTATTTTCAACAACAGCTTTTTACTGAATGCATATGAAAGTACGAGTATATACGGTACTTATAACAAAAACATTATTTTTTCATTTTTGTCTGTCTGTTTGTTCCAGCGAATCTCCGAAATGGCTGGACCGATTTTGACAGGACTTTTACTGGCAGATAGCTGATGCTATTCAAGAAAAAGGATTCCGTGCAAAAAAAAACTCCTTGAAATTGTTAATTTAATTTAAGCAAGCGCAACGCTGCTGTCAGAAGTAAACATAATGTGAAAGGACCGTAATTTGGAGTCAGAGGCTTAATACTGGGCATTCTCAAAGTTTAAGTTCTGAGACGGTCTGTACCTACGCAGGTACAGACCCATAGTAAGTACTTACTAATTCCAGGGTGTTGCCATTGTCATTGCCTACATTAGCTACCAGTTGACAAGTGCCATAATGACTATTCGGCTAACGAAATTAATATTTTTTTACAAATGAATATCAAAATTCAAATGTATCACAAAAAAAGTAAAATAAATGTAAATATACCTGTAGACTGAGAATCACACTGATGTACAAATAAACTGAGAATAGCATCCAGACATTATCATGGAAACAATACCAGAAGTGCCAAAATGTTTCGGAATGTGTCGACCTTCAGATGCATCTATTTTCATAGCATTATTCGGATTAATCACCGGGGTATTGGGTCTAACGGGAATCGTCCTGTATGGCCTCATGGAGAACAGTTTCCTTTCCCATTTTATCAAAACGTCAGCTGATGGAGATGTGAGAAAAATTGTACTTATGACGATGGGTTTGATTTTGCTCTTGCAGACAGTTGGCAGTTTCGTTTTGTTAGTAGGTATAGTTTTTAAAATACGTAGAGCAGTCTTCATAACCGGATGGACAATTTTTAGTATGTGTATGATACTAATTGGTGTGGCTATCGGACTCCCCTCCTTGTGTTTTTTCGTAGAAGAATTATGTGTTGTAAAAAAAATAAAGACTAGTTCATACGTATTCGCTAATATACTTGTAACGATCTATCTTTGGTTTTGGTTATATTTTATGGCAGTTATATTTAATTATTTGAATGGCTCATGTGAATGTAATTAAAGTTTTTTTTTCATATAATCTATGACAGAGTGTTCTTTAGTTTGTTAGAAAACTATTAGGCTACGTTCGCACTGGCAGGTGCCTTGCTTAGCTTATTAGCTAGCGAAGGCGCCAAGTGCAGTGCGGCTAGACCGGCCGAACTCACCATGAACTTGCTATGAACGCACTGACAGGTATCTTACTAGTGCTTAGCGAGTAGTGAAGTGAAATGAATGTTGTAGAATTTCTGCATCCACCCGCACTGCGCGCTTAGAGACTTCGCTAGCAAGTAACCAGATGTTAAAAGGGAACAGGAGCTGCGATTCTCCATATAAATGTATTCACTTTTTTTCTTCCAGAATAATGCCTCTAGAGCAATATTTTTTTTTTCATCTAGTCAAGGTATATTTTAGTTTATAAAATCGTGTAGACACGTCTCTGTCATTTCCTTTTTTTCGGCAAGTAATAAGTAACGAAAATATAACCCTCCAAAAATCACAAAAATGCCTCATTTTTACGGCCGTGATTAGAGGACTACAGACAAATTCGAAAAATATTTAACATAAAAGGAATTGATAGGATCCTAAACATACTCCTTCTTAAAATCCTAATGTTATTAAGAATTGAATCTACTCTTTTTTTAAAGGGGAAAAAGGGGAATACGAAACGTCAATCTTGTAAAATTTTTGTGGTTTAATCGGTCTGAGCTGCAGCTGTCCCTAACACACTCTACGGGGGCAGGCTTGACGCAGCGCGACGGCAATAGTTTCCGAAAATGCCTATTTTTTGACCCTGTTCCCTCTTAAGTATGTAGCCTCAGTGCGTACGTAGCCTAACTAATTCATTTTAGTCACAGAATAGTATCTAGGGATACAGGGCGTTTGGTGCATCGTTTGCCAAATTGAATTGGCCGAATGGAGAGGTCATTTGCTATCTCTCCAGGTCCAAGAACTCACTCTTGGCCACACCGGTTTTTTATGACAACTTTCAAATTTTTATTTTGAAAAATTCCCAAACTTACCATTAAAGCATAAATTTAAAAAAATGTTATTAGCTAACATTTTTTTAAATTGTTTAGCATATTGCATACCGTTGGAAAGAGGACAGACTAGAGAACTTTTTAAAAGAATTCGAAGATCTCGATCGCTTTAAGTTTTTTTTTTATAGCAATTTAAAGTTGAGTATTATTTTTTTTTTCCAAAAGCTTTGTGAGTTATAAAAAAAAACTAGATGTTACTAGCGAGTTGCTTTGAATTTATAATGACTATACTATACTATATATAATATAATATATATATATATATATAATATAATACACTATATACTACATACTCATCATCTGCCTAGCCTTTTCCCAACTATGTTGGGGTCGGCTTCCAGTCTAACCGGATGCAGCTGAATACCAGTATTTTGCATGGAGCGACTGCCTATCTGACCTCCACAACCCAGTTAGTACTGGGTAATACGATACCCCTTGGTAAGACTGGTTGTCAGACTTTTTGGGCCACTGACTACCTAACGACTGTCAAAGATCTACAAATGACACCCGGGACCAACGGCTTAACGTGCTTTCCGAGGCACGGAGGAAACTCGGTATGTAATGGGTGATCACCCATCCACAGACCAACCTAGGCAAGCACGGCTTAACCTAAAGATCGATCCGAGCGGCTGTTATTATTTAGCCACGAGCTCCTATATACTACATACTATATACTATATATACTACATACTATATTATATATAATAAAGACTATACTAATAACAATTTAAGCTTTAATGTTGAGTTAGGGATTTTTTCATAATAAAAATTAGAAAGGTGTCATAAAAAACCGGTCTGGCCAAGAGTGAGTTCTTGGGCCTGAAGAGAGGAGCAAATGACCTCTCCATTCGGCCAATTCAATTTGCCAAACGATGCACCAAACACCCTGTATAATTAGGTGGTTAGGCTAAAGTAATATTTAAGAATCCGGTGTAGTTATGTAATTATTAACTATAATTAGTTAATTACCTACCTACCTATAGCTTAATTTATTTTTATGAAGGTTACGGTAGTAGATTAAAAGTGCGCATTCCTCAATAATTTTGTTTAATCTAACTTGTATAGTCTATACAAGTCTTACAAGTTAGTATATAAGGTCTAACTATTCATCCACGAAATATTTTCAGGGAATCATCTAACGGCTATAACAAAGCCATTTCAAGGGATTTTGTTTTTTATCTGAGTATGTTTGTTTATAAAATGAGTTGACACACAAAATAAATACTGGCTCCTTATTTTAAAGCATCCCTTACGCTAGTTTACTACGTCGTATTTACCTACTGTCATTGTTAGACTATGGGAGTAAAGGTTTTAAGTCTCAAAAAATTTTAGAATTATAATAATTTCGTAAAAAAAACACTAAATATTTTTTTTTTTCGTTGCCATGGCGACTTTACGACTTATAGAAGTTACTCTTAAAATATTTCGTGTATGTAAAGATAGACCTTATATAGGTACAATAATGACGGAAATAATACAGGGTGGATTTCGTTGGCAGTATGGCCCAACCAGGCCAGGGCCAGTGAGAGTAAACTTTAACCGTTGTAGCTACAGGAAAATGATTCGAAACTGCCCTTACTTTTTGAGACATTTTGATTTGAATTCACAGATTTTATTCGCAAGAATCGAGAAATGGATTTTCAGATTATAAGGGATGATTTCCACCAAACGGCTTGCATCGCATCGGATCAGAAGGGATACGAACAGATGCGGCTACAGCCGATAGCATCCGGTACGATGTCGACGTATACGATCGGCTACGTACCGTCGCTTGCGAACGTATCCGTTTCTGCGCCTAGTCAAATAGTTTCATTATACGTGTATCGTATACGTGTTCTAATTTTCGAAAGGATCCGATCGGATAAGACGACAGGCGAACGGAGCCGACCGCCCGTCGCATCATAGTTTCAGCTACGATCGCGTGTCATGGAAGACGCCCGCGATCAAGCCGCTGTGCGCTTTTTATTTGGTTCCAACACCTACCCAAACACTAAAATACGTACTTACTACCATTTTCATCACGGCCGGTAGCCTAATCCATCGTGCATTCGTTGTATACTGCTTATTTTTATATCTATCTAAATAGAGACAGGTGTTCATCCCACAGGATGACAGGAACGTACTACTATGATTTAAAAAAAAAATAACGGCCAACGGCTTAAAGTGGTTTCTGAGGCACGGAGGAAACTCTTGTGCAGGTATTTAATTTAATTTTAAATTTTTATTCTCTGTTACTAGGTACATTATGCTTAGTTATTGATATTTTGCTTAATTATTACTTTGTGCAAACAATAGTTTATTGCTAACTGTGGAGGCTTGTAAATGGCTTGTCGTTGTTTACCTCGCTATTAATTTTTGTATTGCTAGCTGTAAGCCACCCAAACACAATACAATAAAATAAAATAAAATATAATTATGTCCATTTTTATGATGTAGCTTTGGGGCACCTGGCAATGCTTTGCAACAAATCTTGCCCTCTGATTTATACCTTTGCAAAAAACAGCAGTATAAAATTTAGCACAATTTAAAGAAAAAATTCGGATTTATTTCAAATGTCCGGATTTTCTCCGGAAAACTTTTTAATAGATACTGGGTCTGTCTGTCGTCGGTCTGCGTCTGTCCATACCTATACCCAGCAACGGGTGAAGTCGGGCTGTGAATGATGATGAGGATGATTATCATTTTTAAGTTTATTCAAGTACTTTTAGATCATCAGATTTACTAGAAGTTGGTAATGTGGTTGTTGCAGGGAGTCAAACTTCGCGATATTATATTTTACCCAACAACGGCAAAGTCAAAGAAGGGTTATTTTGTAATGATAAGCAATTCTTATAAACAATGTTAATATTATTAGGCTAGCATGTTATAACTATAATTTAAAAACTTACACGGTTACACTAAAATTAAAATAGACACATTATAAAACAATTCGCAAGTCTTGTACCTAATGTGTCCGTAAGAAAATATCTTATAATATATATTATATATAATAGATTTTTTTAAGTAAATTCGCTACAGCTCATAACAAGACTATTGATGTAATAGTGTGAGGTAACTTACTTGCGAATCCGCGCGGTTGTAGTCTGCAATGCGTACGCGCCGGCCAGCTACTGCCGTAGACCGTGTGGTTATGCACACTTTCACGACTTACGTCATAGGGCCTTGGCACTTGTACCAAATGTGATGTTGATGTGGCCACACTGACACTGACGACCTCCGTACAACTAATGGCTCTAAGCATTGATATGCCATCATTAGGTGGCTGCTTTGTCTCGCAGTAACAAGTGCGACTGCTGCGCTGCTTTGATGGCTGGTTTCGATTTCCAGGTTGGGCAAAGTATTATTGGGTGTTTCTATAAGGAATTTCACAATACCAGCCAAGAGTTTGGCAATTAGTGGTTTGTTCCTGGTGCCTCCGAAACCACCTTAAACAATTGATCCTCTGCCTGATCTTCTGCAGTCATCCCATACGACCTAAATAAATAGAGAGTGTGTGATATCTCCAGCTTACTTGGCTAATCTGCATTGTGATTAGCTGCCGTGACCGAAATTTGGTCGAGAGGATATTAATAGATATTATTTATCTCGTAATCAATATGATTCATCACGAAGTTTACCTACCTACTTCATTTTGCGTGTAAGAGTAGTTTGCACAGGTAGATACATCTTAGACTAGCACAGTGATCACCACCGTTCTCTTCTGCTAGCTAGTATATAATATAGTAGTCTATGGCTGGGTCTGAGCTGTGACAGGGATGACCACCACGCCGCTTAACTAGAAACTAAAATTAACGTGACGTCTGTTCAACTGGTTCTAGTTACCTCACAATTTTTGTTTGCTGTTTTTATGCAATAATTTACATAAAAGCAGCGAAGTGAGTGAGTGCTTAATTTTATTTAAAAAAAATGAACTTAATAAGGTGCAAAAATCAGGGATCAACCGCCTACAACTAGGCTTTGAGTGCAAATAACGCGTGACTTTACTACTTTTTTATATAAGTGGGGAAACTTTAGTTTGTTATTGCATTCGAGGCGGAATTAACACTCGAGCTGCAAGTGAAACGAGAACTGCCGTAACAAATCCCCAAGCGTATCAAACGACGTTTTTCAATACACTTTCGAAGAAATAAAATATTAGAACGGAAGGTATTTTTGTCAGGAATTATTAGGAAACTATGATTGAATTTGCCTTTTTTCCGCGCTTTGCATTCGCCGGGTTTCTTCAACCTGGCGAAAGGAAAACAAAGGTATGATGCCGCTAAACAGCCTAATATGAAAAATGGAATATTAGTTTTTTTTTGGATTTAGAATACAAATAAATGTTAACTTGTTCATAACAGTAAATATTTGTTTAAAATAATGATGTTTATCTATGATATTCTATTTCATCATCTGCCTAGCCTTTTCCCAACTATATTGGGGTCGGCTTCCAGTCTAACCGGATGCAGCTGAATACCAGTATTTTACATGGAGCGACTGCTTATCTGACCTCCACAACCCAGTTAGTACTAAACCCCCTGGGTTATACGATACCCCTTGGTAAGACTAGTTGTCAGACTTTTTGGGCCACTGACTACCTAACGACTGTCAAAGATCTACAAATGACACCCGGGACCAACGGAATAACGTGCTTTCCGAAGCACGGAGGAAACTCGGTATGTAATGGGTGGTCCAGACCAACCTAGGCAAGCACGGTACTATGATATTCTATTTATAAATGTAATTTAAATAATCAAAAAATATTTACGCCGTAAAGACGCATATAACTCTTTGACGAGATTTAAAAAAAAAACAATCACTGGCGGCTATAGTAAGTGAACGATTGAACCCATTTGGACTTAGTATAAGTTTAGATATCTGTGGGAACTTTTATATCCGCACGTGTGCGGCAAAATAAAAAAAAACATCCACGTGTATGAAATATATTGCATGTTGAACCTAATCGTAGTGTGATAAGAACCACTTTTCGAGAAAGAGTATTGAAAAATAACATATTTTTACCAAGAATACCACGACATTAAATTATTTTTAAAAAGCCCATGAACTTATTGCCTTCATTAAGTAATTCGTTATCTCGTAAGAGATGCTAAGTTTTAAATTGATGGTAAGTTAAGTAGTAGCTAGTAGTAGCTGGCGACATGATGTTCCTATGTAGTATGTAGTAAAACCAGAGACATATTCCTCGTATTATTGTCAGGAGGATACTGTTGTTAGACATGTGTATGTGGAAATTGTACTGAAAAACAAGTTGGCAGCGTTGGTTCCGACTATGACCACGTGCCAAAGGAGCCACGCAGCACTATTACCCATTGTCCTAAACCTTTATAAATATTTGAAAGTTCTTGTTCAAAAATGACATTCGCGATTTGCCTTAATAATGCCAGGGGGTTGTCTGCGGCTATTATACATAAACTAGTACGTTAATGGTAACTACGTTAGTTTCTGGTAGGTAACACAGATCATCATAATATATAATTTTAGGTAACGTTTTATTACAAAGTAGTAGGTAGTGTGCGGATTCATGTTCTAATTAGGACATCGCGTCAATCATAAGTCTCAAAATTAAAACTACTATTGAATCTTATCAAACCTCCACGTTTTGACGTCGTTTTTGTATTTCGAAAAAGGATAGTCATATCGACTACTGCTAAAATCAAAGATTTCAACGTCAACGAAACAAATAATGAATGCATTTTTCAAAGTTTTATTATTTCAAAAGAGGAGAGTGAATATATTAGTTGATTAGAGACATGAACTTTTTAAATAGTTGCTGCGCTCGATACGGTGGTGTTACGTTTTGGACCACTCCATGTTGCCGTGGTGCTGTGAAGGCAGCACAACTGAAGACGCCCGAAGAAAAGAAATCATTCATTGTGAGGAACGTAGAAAGACTACCAACGAAATTATGCACAGGAAATTTACATGTGTCTTTTGGACCGACAACGTGGACCCAAGTTAGATTTAAATCCGAATTCCCGCTTCTTCACAGAGACATGGAATTTCCCAACTTCGATAGTTACAGGAAATCAGAATACAAAGATGTGCGAAAAACTACTTGGGGTTCAGGTGATGGGAAAGCAGGATATCTCTATGTTATTTGCCTGTTCGGCATGCTGGCCGGAGCTTACGGGACTAAGGCTCATTTGATTCACTACGTAGCCTTCGTGGGTGCTCCAGCAGACGTGCTCGCTCTAGCTCAGATAGAAGTAGACATATCAAAGGTAGTACCTGGTACTTGCTTGTCCATAAAATGGCGTGGAAAGCCATTGTTTATCAAAAACAGAACTAACGTGGATATAGCACTAGAAGAAAAAACATTGTTATCTGAGTTACGTGACCCCCAAACACAGGAACAGCGGACAGTACAGAAGGAATGGCTTGTGGTGATTGGTATTTGCACCCACTTGGGATGTGTGCCCATACCCAACAGTGGAGATTGGGCTGGCGGTTTCTATTGTCCTTGTCACGGCAGTCACTTCGATAATTTGGGTAGAGCCAGAAAAGGTCCTGCACCTACAAATTTACAAATTCCACCATACATATTTCTTACCAACACACTTCTTCGTGTAGGGTAAACTAATTAAATAAAAAATTGTACTCACGTATATTACTGTACCTACTTTTTTAGTGAATGTTTTCTCTAATATATATATACATATATTTTTTTTTACCTTATTCCTACCGAATTTATCATCTACGGTCTGATATTTAGATAACTTTTATCTGGGGCATACTGAAATATAGTACATTTGTATCAAATGTTAAATTTCGTACTGTTTTTTAGGGTTCCGTAGTCAACAAGGAAACATAAACCCTTATAGTTTCGTCATGTTCGTCTGTCTGTCCGCAGCTTAGCTCAAATAGTCTTAGTAGGGGAAGATGTGGAAATTGTCGCCACTAAGCTAAAACTCCAATAACTTTTTACAATAGTCACTTTTTAATTTAGTTTTTGGTGTTTATTATAGTATAAGTAAACAGGTTTATCCTAACAATATAGAAATTTAAAAAATTGCCACACAAAGAGAGTTACAATCATTTAAAACAAAAAGTATCATTGGCTCCCATTGCCCAAGAGTACGGGGTAATAAGAACCAGAGTAAGGGCTAATGAGATCACCGGGGTAATGGTAGCCCAAAATATTATATTCTCTTATAACATTTTTTTTTTTGTTATGTTATAACTTAACACTAATTAAAAACAACTATTGCCTAATTCAAAAATCACAATCAGAATCTTTGGTGGAATCACTTCCTGAAAATTAAACAAGTGCCTATTCATCACAGGCTCTGCATTTGTTGTGGTACACATGCAGCGCCTGTCTGATTTTTTTGTCTGACTCGTTTGATTTTACAGATTCACAACAAATCATAAACATGTTGAAATTTTCATGGACGTAGTCAGTACTATCATCATCGCAGATATTATGAGTTGACTGACTCATCTGATGAGGGTCTGAAATAGGGCTTTTTTTCTTCTTTTACTTTATTCATAGTTTAATTTTCTTTTCTTCTCTAATGTTTCAACCCTTCCCTTTTGGTGCTTTATTTTCCTTAATGAATCGTTTTTTCCTCTTCTCCGAAATTCTAACCTGTTTTTGAGGCACCTGGAACATCTCAGTAGCAATTTTAAAATGGAGTAATGAGAACCAATTGCGCTCCCATTACCCCTAAAGCCCTTTTTAAAGTTTTCGTATAATTTTCAAAATACCAACTTTTACCAATACCTTTTTATCCAATTTTCTAATGATAAAGTTACTGGTTAAAAGGGACAATACTTAGAACGTAAAAAAATTGATAGATCGCCCGAAAAACCGACGTGCGGTGATTTTATGCACCAAAAGTAAAATAAGTATCGATGCGACTAGTCACACGTAAGTCTCCCACGTCCTTCTGTACTATGGCAAAACAAATCCGGACCTAACTTGATTAGATACACATAAACTAGGGTAGTTCTCATTACCCCGTGGCTCCGATTCCCCCGTGTTCCCCTACTTAAAAGCTGATGTATGGCATGAATATACAAATAAGTCACGCCGACAAAGTTGTAAAATTAAATCGCGAAAAGGATTTTTTTTAGGGTATCTCGCACCTACACGTAAAGTGGAGATTTTTTTTCTCGTGTACCCCATAGTGCGGTATGTCGTTGGATAGGTCTTTAAAAATATTGTGAGTTGTCTCAAATAATTTTTGAATTACACAGGATGATAATCATACTCCAGCTAGGTCGAGAGTTCTCATCAAGGTGCATGAAATGTGCCGAGACACGATAAAGCTTTATATTGGTGAAAAAATGTTTCAAATCGGTCCAGTAGTTTCGGAGCCTATTCGGTACAAACAAACAAACAAAAAAAAATCTTTCCTCTTTATAATATTAGTATAGATGAGTCAGATAACCTATTATTAAGTAGGTATATATTCAAAATTTGTGTAGGATATTACAACTAAAACTAGAAAAATTAAAAAAAAAACAACGATTTTTCAACAAAAAACCGTCGACTTCAAAAAGCTTAATAATTTTAACTTCTGAATTCGGTGGTAAAAAAAGTCAATCAATTAAATAAAAGTCACCGAACTCCGATGCTTAAGTTATTTTCCACGTTATTGGGTTTTGAGGAAGCCGGTAATTTATCTATTTTTTTTTCTGTGTATAACACGAAGATATTTTCTGTGTAATATATCCATGGTCACATGGCACTTCTGCTGCCTCATCCTTTGCGGATGTACACACGGCGGCACATGAACCTGTACATTTCCAGTATAACTTCGTTTTGTATTGATTTTCTATATAATGAGAGATCCGCATAAACTGGTTTTGTATAGCTTGATTGGCGGGCCTGCGTACAAGCATGATTATTGTTATTATGATGGGTATTGACTAATAAAATTAATTATACATTAATATTACACAGCTGCTGCGAAATTAAAACCGCCTTTCTCTTTTCTATATCTAATCTTTGAATGATACTTTGTGTAAAACTTTCCACCTACGTTCCATTGTGCAATGCAATAATTAATATGACCTATATCGAGCCAGTATCGATTTTCCGCTGGCCCGCGTCCTTTGACCGCCGTCGACCTCGCCTTCCCTCTTGGTGACTGAAACGTAGATTCTAGTTCTAGCTGTGCCTATGCCTACGCAGGAAGCGGAACTGCGTGCGTCGTTCGGGGGAGTTCGTTGCTTGTGATCGCCAGCTGAGTTCGTCGCTGGTTTTTTTTTTCGAATGTCTTCTCGCATGTCAACTTAAGAGGCTGACTTCTGAGAGTAAGGCCTCCAGCCAGGTGCAAATAACTTATAAACTAAGCGACAGCGTGCTAATGACACCCTCTTTGGGGTACGAGCCTCACCTTAGGTCGTCGCTGGGGGAGGGCAGCAAAGGGACAGGCTGGATCTGAGCGATATCATTATTTAGGGGCTGATTTAAAACGACTGGCTCAGCATCGCAGGTTTGCTCGAGCAAGGGTCGGGGGATCGTCAATAGGGACATCGCGACGGACTACGATGGCGAGGCCGCAATGACGGCTGTTTTTGTGTGTTTTTTTTAGGTATTGGTTTCCCTACTGCTTTCCTGAAGGAGGGTTCCTCGGGAGTGACTAGGGTATGCCGTGGTTGGCGAATATTACTCATAAGCGATGGTCCGTATCGTGCAGCCGACTCGATCAGAGGGCTTCAATGCTTTATGGCAGTGTTGTGCGTTTACGCTTGGAAAGGCGTTACATGAACTGAAGGACGGTAGGCATTCTGAGGTCTAAGTTCAGACTGGCATTTCGGACATAGAACCCGCTCCCCTGATTTTACGGAGGGATCGGTTCTGTTTCGCCGCCGCGCCGTTCTTGTCTGTATCTAGAGTTCACGCTGCGCGTACCGCCCGACCGCGCGCCATCTTCCGCCAACACCTGGGCTGCGCCCCAGTGTCCCAAGCAACCCTCTCTTCTGTGCCCAACTATTTATAATAACTATATCCACACTAATACCCACTTTATAAGCGAAAATAGCCCCGTCTATCTGTCTATTACCTTTTCACCCTAGAGCTTAGGATGACACTTTTGTCTCCAGTAGTACGTTCCACGCGACACCGCTGCCAAAAATTCGTGTGAAATGAATATTTTGAATAGAATTGCTTGTTAGTATGTCAGAGTACCTACATAACCTATTATCAGATAACTGTCAAATTCTTTTCAGCATCATATCATTTCGATCACGATACCAGTCGAGTCAAGATACCATTATTAAAACTGGGTTAGGCGCCGAATTCGCTATAAATAAGTAGGTACTTCTTAAGGTGTATTCCCAGCGAGTCACATCCAATCGGGTCACAGTGTGACTAGTTGGGATTATTTTTCCATCGAGTCACACTGTGGCTCGTTGTAACCATGGTATAATAATATACGGCGAAGTATATTATTATACCATGGTTGTAAAGTTTTTTTCCGGAGGGTTTACAATGTTTCACATTGCAATTTTATTATTCCGATTCAGTCACAGTCAAAGTGCCGCCTAGCGTTAGTGACAATGGGAATAAGTTTTCTTTTCTGGTTCCATGTTAGGTACTTGGGGTCGGCGTAACACGTTTTATTCTTCAATTCTCCCCTGTCAGCCTTTCACGCTATTATATGTAAATAATTTATTCTTATCATTCCTCACACAGTTCCTCCATTTCTTATTTGAACTTTCTTTCCATAATACAACGGATCCTTCACGAAGCCGTCAACCAAGCATTCTGTACATCAAACTAATCTACGCATTTTATTTTTGTATTAAATCGGTCTACTCTTGACCTCGATCTTGTCCTGAAGACAGAGATGAGGTCGGCGATGGAACCAGCTAACCCAAAAGAAGCCTATTAACTCGCGACAGAAATAGACTGGTAGGAAGACGGGTCATATAAACTTTGGAATACCGACGCTGGCAGGTACCTAGGTAATTCTACTCCTTGGCTTTGCACATAATAAAAGATGTACCTAGCAAACTGCTCCGTGCAAATGGGTAGAACCTGCAGTACGTCTGGAGTCCCGATTATATTGCTGGGAAGCGACTTTTTTTTCATCACGTTTTACGTAAGGCCTCAATGTAACGCTCTCAAAACATTGTGCTGATAGATGCATTGAATAGTACAGGGGTCGTGGAGGTATTTAAAGAAGATTAACATTAAAAACGTAAATTTAAAAAAAACTGGTGAACAAGAAAAGTGGGAACTTTGACCCCAATATCTCCGTAACTAGAAGATTCGCGTATGGTCCACACTGTAGACCATACGCGAATCTTCTAGTAGCTGTAGACTCTAGAGCATAAAAATGATCGCGATGACAGGGAGACCAAGTGCCTTTCGGCTTCGTTAAAAGCCATTAGATATCCATCACATAAAGAATATTACCACATCAACGTTCATATACCTAATCTTCATCACTCTTTTAGTCACATTTGCTTTGGTCTTTTTACCTTCCAATAGTTCCAATTACATATGATAAATTTGTTTGAAATTTATATTGTTGGTCTCATAGAAAAACAGGGTGGATGGGACACCAAGGCAAGGCACGCTTACCACGTATTCAGTAGTCGAAGGTCGAAGGTTAGCAGCGTCTGTCTGTAACCATTTTATGAATTTTAACGCGATTCTTATTAAGATGCTATTATAATTCTGCTATCTGCTACGATCCTCACACTCTAATCGCGTCGTTCACATTCATAGATCTGGTTGGTTGCGACTTTTACGAGTACAACACACAGTACAAGCAGAATAATTATTAAGCCCTAATTTGTATGCGACCCACAGATGTGACCTCACGTTTAAATTATACAGCACACCATCATCAGTCTATGTAAGTAACCTAACCTAAACTTTAAACACTTCCTGAAAATAAACTTCGCCTTTTTCATTCAATACCATAAGCATAACGCTTTGTGCTCATTAGGGGTTGGCAGGTTTTTGTATATCATTGTTGTTAATTTATTACCAAAGACTTTACAAAAGAACTAAGGAGTTGACGGTAGTCTGTGCAACCGTACCCGCGAACAAAGACAGGGACGAACACTGAACTCCTAACCAACCGCCCCACATGCTCAGAAACCCGGACGGCTGCACATAATCCACCCCCTTTATCCCGCCGAGCGCTGCGTCGCCACCGCCGGGAACAACCTAATCGATACATACATACATGTGTTTAGTGTTGCCAGAAACTAGCTTTAATTTATTTGATTTTCTTATTTTTGTTTGTTAAATTGGATCTAGGTACGGTGCGTGTGTTTTTATGAATCTGGAACGTCCAGAGAAAATGAAGCAACGGTTTATGAAAAAAAACGGTTGTTTCATTCAAAACCTACATGGTCATAATTTATGAAACTGCTGAATCTTTTTTTAATAACCGAAAAATGTTAACGCTGGTGGGTCTAGAATCATATAAAAACCGTTACATGAGTACTTAATGAATCAAGCAAAACACACACAACAAACAAAAGTGTGTATCGGTATCTCTCATAGAATCCTGTACACAACGACAGCCCCTCCAATTATCAAGAGAATCGGTAAACGCTTCTTCGTGCTTTGGGGTTGAAGTCAGATGTTTACTTTAGCAGCAGTGCCGCTACATAGTTGTCAAAATATATATATTATTATATGTGGGGTCCAAACTGGGATGTTTTGGAGAAATTGAACTTCGAAAATTTTCCACCACTCCACCATAAACTGCTGATTGTGAGAAATCTTCGCTGTTCAGGGTGTTCAACTGATACTTTTCTGGCATCTCAAGGACAAGTGAATCCTTCGAAAACGAATTTGTCACAAAAGTGCACGTACAGCGCCTAAGACCAAGTTCCGAAATTTTCTTGAAACTCCCCTTAAAATAAATATAATATGAGTAACACGAGTCGTGCAAATTAAAGAAATGACTTCCTTGTTTCATTAGCTTTCTAAAATTTTGCCACAGTACCCACTTTAAGCATGAGAATAACTTGAAAACAACGGTTGTTCTTGACAAGGTAGTATTTCAATAAAGCTGGGTGGTACAGTTTCTTCGATGCACGTTTTCTTTGTTGCAGATTTTCTTGTTACCACTTGACTTAATTCGGCGGATCCGGATCGTTCAGAACAGGCTCTGTGATGATCTGTCTCTATTTGGTGTATTTTAACCTATCGTATCACACAACCGACGGTTAAAGCAGTAATTTTCTTTTGTATGAACGTTAAAAGAGGTACCTACTTGAAGACAAATTCTTTTTTGAAGGATTTATTTGGTCATTAGATATCAAAGAAGTACCAGTTGAATATCTTGAACGGTCTAGATTTCTCACAATCAGCAGTTTACGGTGAAGAGGTGGAAAATTTCCAAAAAATCTTTAAGGTTGATTTCTCTAAAACCACCCAATTTTGGACCCCAAGGTATCGAGGTCAAAATTGTTGAAAATTAGGTCTAGTGTCATCCATTTCAAGGAAAGCATCCAATTACCAATCACCCTGATTACTGTTAATGAATGCCACTTACTGACATTTATTGACGAAGCTGGCAACACTGATTTTATAATCTGCTGCGCTGGCTGTAGGCTTGTCTCAGTCAGTTTCTCTGTCCGTGATTGTTTAATGTTCGTTCGGTTCGGTGCGGGTTCGATCAAGCCGCGTCACACGCGTATTTAATAACAAAAAAAATATTAAAATCATCTGGATTTCTACATTATGTGCGAATAAGGATTGAATACTGTATACGATGTGCAACAGGTGCCGAAGACAGCTATTAATATTATTTGTTTGTTTTCTTACGTCCCTCTATTTTTATAATTACATTTTGTACTATTGTTTTGTTAAATTTGGAGCAAAACGTGATTTCGAACAACTTGGCAGTGATATTATGAAATTATTTTCTGAACTGATGCATAAGTAGTGGAAAATCTCAAAAAAACTACTATGGTGTATTTAAGAAGAATGGGCAAGTTAAATAATTCTTTTCTTTGGGGTATTTTATTTGCGTCGGCAACTTGGAGCGTTTCCTTGTACTTGTACTGGCTGCTAAACCTGAGTGGTGAGTATTATTAATTATCTATGCATCTCTGCTCTATAGTAATAAGTCGGGCAATAGCCACACCTGTAAAATAGTAAAATAACCAGTCATGGATCCTCGCTTGGAATTACATCTGAATGCTCATAAGCGTCGACTAAACACTCAAACACACGAATCCATGGGCACTGTGTTATTTGGGTTATTAGCAATACAGACACTCCACCCATACAAGACAAAAGGCAATTTGTAGGATTTCTAACAACGTTAATTATTGGGCCAGTAAGAATTCCTTTGTGCTAATGAGTCCAAATGTCTGTGTGAATGTGACACAAGAATCCAGGTTGGGCATAATCCACATATCTTCACAGACAATCACTCCTCCATCATCCGCTCTTTAAGTGTGTACTTGTAGCAGGTAATCACTGACTGCTTTTGGATGAGCAGTTACCCTCAATTCCAGTACCATATGCATAGTAGCATAACCAGACTATATTGTTCCTACTGCTGCTGCTGGGCTCTGTATGAGAGGGAAAGGGCTATGATACACCACGCGGCCCCTCAAGCGCCTTGATTTGGGCCCAGTGCCTTATTTGAGAAGTAACATCTATGGTCTTTGCCTGACAAATGAACCAACAATAGTAATAAGAAAAATGAACTCTAAATAAGAATAAATATAACTGTTAAAACCATGGAGGTATTGTATATATTGTAGGTAATCACTTAACGGGTTAAGCACTTGTTACTTGTAGCAGCAACCTCTTACTGTTTTTGAATGACTAGTTCTGGTTTTAATAGGTACTATATTAGACAAATAATTTGAATCAAATTGATTGTATTGTGTTAAGGAACAATATGTATAAGGCACAATTCTTGAATTTACCAATTTCATGAAGTTTAACTATGTTGATATGGGATTATGGGCCTATATTATAATATTGTTGGTAGCGGAAACACTAGTGAATCAAAATTGTTAGACAATATCAGAAAGATATTACATATCTTTTAAATTAAAAAGCTGACTAGAGTGGAGTAACAGATTGGGCCAAGTAGTACTGTTTAACTGCACATCTACTCATTTGGCCTGCTTGACAAATCACTATATCATAAGCTATACAATTCACACATTCCAGCACAAGACCACACCCATCATTTCAATGTAGCTTCAGCTTACTGAACTTGATGAAAGAACACAGCTTACTAGAAATAAAGAAAATCTGCTTACTCTGAACAAATAAGACACACTATAAGAGAAATATAATCTTTACATAGTGTAAAACAAAATCACTCTCGCTGTTTATACACTTAGATCATTTAAACTATGCAACGGATTTTAATGCAGTTTTCAGCAATAGATAGAGTGATTCAAGAGGAAGGTTTATATGTATATTGCACCCGTGCAAAGCCGGGGCGGGTTGCAGTATAATATAAACTAGCTATAAGATCCATATTCAACAATATTTCATTCCATTTACGTAACCACATAACATACCATGCTTTTCACATTTTAAGACAACACCCATTGTTTCATAAACTGACATGAATAAAACACTAACAATAATAACTAAAATATGTAATTCAATACAAATATCATCTTATGCAAATATCTTTACATATTCCAAGCAGAGTTACCCATTGAAAGAGTTTTTCTAAGCAGTTAATCAAAATTGGGTAACCCTTGTGTAACCTAACCCTGTTGGAAAGGTTCTAACTGCTTAATTAGAGCCTTTCCAAAAGGGTTACACTTTCAGCTCTCTTAAAAATTTTATGGTGCTTGCTGCTCCACCACCTACTTGGCACAAGTTTGATGAATGACCCTATGGTGTCATTATCATAATGAAATTTACATAGTAATACTAACACTACTCGATCCCACACATTTAGTCACATAGAAAACAAGCAAGGTCTGGCAGTCCTGGTATCTTGGACCATCAATAAAACACCTCACTATCATTTTTCATAAATTTTAGGTGACAGTATCATTAATAGCACTGAGCACAGGATCCATTATCGCTTTGTGAATTTAGACGAAAAGAACAGTCTAAAGAACAATGATAAATCTATTGCAGCATTAGAAAGCAAGAATTTATTAATGGATGATTCAAAAGCCCTGGAAAAATATTCAGGGAACACCTGGAAGCTTCATAAGGGGAAATCCGACTACTTAAGCAAGATGATGTTGAGGGAAAAATATGCAAAACATCTGGGATTAAGGATAACAGCACAGCCTGATAATGCTTTAGGTAAGTTTATGAAGTATTCAGCATTTTTATCATTTGAAGCTGTGTGGGATGAAAGTGTCACTACAACTGCTCATTTATATATTTCATATACATGACCTTTAAATAAGTGTAAAGAACAAACAAAACATAAATATATGATAGATAACCGACTGCTGATAGACCTTGGATTTCTTTCATTTTCAATATTTGTTTTGTTAAAGTCAAATGCGTAATAGTAAGTTCAAAAACTAAAACCTGACTACTGAGAATTCACACCTTAATAACCCTCCTTTTGGGCTTTGCTGCAGTCAGGTAAAAAGTATGAAACATTATCATCTGAAATTGTTATGTGCTTACACACTATTCAATATACATAATTTGTCTCTTAAATAAACAACTTACAAATACTATATTTGAATGTATTTCAATACATCTCGGTGCTACACTATTAATCCACATCATGTAGAAAATGCTGAAAATTAACTACTGGATATATTATAATGAAATTATGTATGCAGACTGGGAACGTCATGAGATATACGCAGTTTAATTTATTGTCGTAATGTCGGCGCCACTCTGTAATATTCATGGTGATGTTCAGAGGATAGCTGTGGTCATGACTCATAATTATGCCACTTTGCCCTGAAGCTTATTATCGTTTACTTTGCTACAATGTAGTATTTTGTAAGGGTAGTTGGCATACCCTAACAATAACTAATAATAACACACATGTAACATAACATAATGAATTATGAAATACGTATCTATTTATTATGTGTTTGGTTAATGGTTACCGATACATTAAGGGCATATTAAATATTGATTTCTATCGACAAAAACACGTTTATAAATTAATATACTCCTAACCCCGCGAATGGCAGCCATCTTGAGTTTTTAATCGGCTGATCTAGGGTAAGTTCAATGAAATGCTAATATATCTTTGAATCTAAGAGACGTGGAGATGTGCAAATTATTTTATTGCAAGAGTAAATGCCGAGGCTATCTTATTAGTGTATACATTTTCCTGAAAAATAAGCAAAAAGAGCCTAAAATAATAAGGAATTACGAAATTTTACACAAATATTACTGTTTTTTTTTACATTTTCTACTAAAGTGCAAAATTAACCCGTGAATTTTGCGTATGTTTTTATGTTTATTTTGAGTCAACCTACAAAATGATATGAAAATATTGATTCAACACCAATTATTTTATGAGTTATTGTCATTTGAACATAGCCCTGCCCCAGCACATAGACCCTTTGACCGATTTTGACTGTTACTGGCAGATAACTGATGTTTTAAGGAGTAACTCAGGCTACTTTTATTTTAGAAAAAGGAATAGGGTTCCGTGTAAAAAAATAAAACCCTTGGAACTGTTAACAAAATCCGATTCAAATAGAGAAGTAATATTTTTATAATACTTTCACGCGGACGAAAATCGCGGGCAACAGCTAGTTATGAATATTATATTTTATGGATATACTTACATAAATTCTATTAATAAATATAATTTTCATTGTGCATTTTTAGCCTTTTTTGTTGCATATTGATGTCATCTCATCACAAATGTTATAGTGACCAGGAAGTACTTAATCTAATTATACAAGATAAAGATTTGTGAGAGACTGGTGTCCGAAAAAGGCATAAAATACCTGTTACTGGTCACCAGTATGAACGCACTCGGCAGTAAGAATGCAGTGCTTATTGCAATACGTTCTGTACGTATGCCACTGCACAAAAGTACTCCTCTTTTTTTCACCATATGACTATCTCGTCAATTGAATTTTATTCTATCTAACAAGATGCAATTGGTCTATTATGAACTCGAGAGAGACCTTCCTTCGGGGGGGAGGGGGGGGGGGGGGGCTTGATTCACTAAATGGGTAGAAAATATTCTGTACATTGAATTTGAAGGTACTTCTCTAACTGGCGCGTTGTGACCTCTCTAGTCCATTTTGCATTCCTAATTATAAATTCGCGATTACCAGCCGAGACAGTTGCGAAAAGAAATGCAGATTTATAATACATCTCTCATCATAAAATGATTATTTCCTTATTGATTGATAACTGTATTTCGATGTTCATAGATAACCAATTTGGTCTGATTCGAAACGCTGAAGATGTAAGGATTCGTGACAGTGGCTACAGCGCCCACGCTTTTAACACTCTTATCTCGCAAAGAATTGGCGATCACCGCGGTTTGCCTGACACCAGGAATAAACTGTAAGTACAGAGGCAGGTTTAGGGAGAGGTTGCCATATTTAAGTACCTAGATTTTTCATACTATCAATCACCAATGATTAACACATGAACGAAAATAGTCTTGACTGATGTAGCAGTAGTCTTATTAGTTGATTTATTTTTCCTAGGTGTCGCATTCAAAAGTACTCGGATAAACTCCCGAAAACCTCCGTTATAATCTGTTTCTTCAATGAGCACTTCCACACCCTGATGCGTTCGGTTCACTCAATACTGGATCGTACTGACCTGAAATATCTCAAGGAAATCATTCTAGTTGACGACTCCAGTGAAATAGATGGCCTACATGATGCGGTACAGAAATCTGTCAATGAATTGAATAATCGAATGCGTAGGGAAGAAGAGATGCTTGAGACTAATAATATTGATGTGGAGAATGTAGTGGATTATATCAATGACGACACTAATGTTGCTGAAAGGAAGACTACTGAAAAGAATAGGGATGAGTTTAATATAAGGCTGTTGAAGACTTCCAAGCGAGAGGGTCTTATACGGGCGAGGTTGTACGGAGCTGAAAACAGCGTTGGTGAAGTGAGTACAATCTACTCTTCTAAAGTTATCAGCAGTAATTTTAATGATAATTTTAAATTCTTGACAGTATAAAGGGTGTAACACGACCCTTAACGAAGCCGAAAGGCACTTGTTCTCCCCGTCACTGCGATCATTTTTTTGGTCTAGACCATACCAGGGAACCTTCTAGTTACGGAGATATTGGGGGTCAAAGTTTCAACTTTTAAAATTATTATCGCTGGGCTTTTTTGGTTGACGGCTTCGTGAAAGGTCGATTTACACCCTGTATAACACATGCATTACAAAACGATTTGTATGTTTTAGGTCCTAGTGTTTCTCGACTCTCACATTGAAGTGAACATAGAATGGTTGCCCCCGTTGCTAACACGTCTCGCTGAGGGTGTAGACAAGACTGATATGAGATTCTCCCAGCGGGCTGTGACCCCCGTTATTGACGTAATCAATGCCGACACATTCGAGTACTCATCCAGTCCGTTGGTCCGAGGCGGTTTTAATTGGGGTTTACACTTTAAATGGGATAACTTGCCGAAAGGAACATTGATAAGTAAGTGCACTACAGTTTTATCGATTGTTTTGGTGATTTTAGCTCGATGCCAAAATAAACCAAACTTTGCTTGAGCGACCAACGTATAACAATCAATTGTTATACGTTGGTCGCTCAAGCAAAGTTTGGTTTAATCGGTAACAGTTTAAATTTCCCGATGCATAAAATCCGTAAACGATGTCCATTGTCCGTATTGCACAACATAATTTTATGTTCTTTAGGTTGATTTAAAACCAGATGTCATGTGTCTCATGTGAAACCATCTCGGGTGAAAAGTGCCCTGTATTTTTCCACGTATTCCATAAGTTGTTCTGTTGTATAACCTAGTAAACCTCACTTTCCCATGAATTACAATGTGACTTATTTTCCAGCTGAGGAAGATTTTGTGAAACCGATCAAATCACCGACCATGGCTGGCGGACTATTCGCTATTTACCGCGAGTACTTCAATTATATCGGCAAATATGATGAAGGCATGAATGTGTGGGGAGGGGAAAACCTGGAATTATCTTTCAGGGTAAGCATGCTTGATATCCAAGTTTCTTTTTGTCGTAATACAACATAGCGCCAGTAATCCCCGAAGGGTTAAGCATGGATGTACCAAGCGTGATATGTTAGTACACCCACATTTCGATAGTCATTTTTAAGTCTTATGGAATAGTGAGCAATAATTATGTATTTACAACACCAGAGCTTTCACTTAAAATAAAATTAAAATGGGGTAGATGAATTCAAGAATATAATCTTATTAGATCGTCAAAGGATCTAATCTAAAAAATTCTTTGCATTGTTTTATTTTTAGATTTGGATGTGTGGTGGTTCTCTGGAGCTGATGCCTTGCAGTCGCGTCGGCCATGTTTTCCGAAAGCGTCGTCCATATGGTATCGGTGAAAAGGAGGATTACATGTTACGGAACTCGATGCGTATGGCCCGCGTTTGGATGGATGAATATGTGGTCAGTAGATTTTATGTACCCTTCGTTATTACTCTGTAAGGTGGAGATGTAAAGAAAGTGCTTAAAAAAATACAGGGCTTTAAAGTTTCGCTAGTTCGGACTTTAATATGATAAAACCTAGCAGGACATGGACAACACACCCATGTATTCGGAAAAAAAAACAGACTTGAATAAAGAGGGTAGTTCGGCAGTTTATAAGCGCATTAAACACTTGGACACAATGATAAATGCTCAGTTACATAAAACGTTTAATCTTAGATATTCTTTAATTTTAAGGTCCCGTATTATAAAAGAATAAAACGTTTATAATCTCTCTTTTTTCTCCGTCTGTATGTTTTTAATCAATGATAGACATCGATACGCAATCATTAGTGTGCTCATATTGATCTATTACGAACGAGGCGTAAGGCCAGAGGTCATTGCTCTGTTATGATGATTTCATCATGTCGTACAGATGACAGTTATCACACTTGTTCCTATTAAATAACGTACTTACTTTCAAGTAGTCAATTTCAATAATATTTGATTTGATTTATTCAATGAGCACAGATCGAAAGGTTAGCACCATGTTATGTTTTGTCATTCATTACACAAAACTAATTAGCAATTTGATTAAGTATTACGTTCTTAGACTTCTTACTAAGCTACGAAAAAAATAATAAAAAAATCTATCTCGTTAGACAATTACTTTTTTAATAAATTTTCCTTAATTCTTTGATAACAGCATGCTATTAGTGCTGATGACATTATTATCATCCGTCATTAGTAAAAAAAGATTGGCCACAAGTATCCAGGAAAGAAATTGGGTCGTCAGTGGGTACATCGCAACACTGAAAGAATATCACAAGACGGTCATATAAATTGCCTGACGAAAGCTCATTGAAGAACGATTTCAACTACATGAATGACTGAAGTCTCAATTATTTTTCTTCAATTTCAGAAAAAGGTGATTGAACACAACCCAGGGGTGGTTCACTTAGAACTCGGTGACCTGACGTCCAGACACAATTTACGCAAAAGCCTGAACTGCAAATCGTTCAAATGGTACATGGATAATGTTTACCCTGAAATGGAGGCTGGCGACAACACAATGGCTAAGAAGAGGGCGGCTGCTCTTAATGATGTTGAGAAGAATAAGTTCCAACCATGGCATTCGCGGTAAGTTTTCTCTCTTATTGATAGGCTCTTGTGGATATACAACATTAGTTTTAGTATATGCGAAACCTGATACACGTGTCTAGTATTTTTATGTAAAGAATCTATGTACAAAATTTCAAAACTGTATCATGAAATATCACAAAGTTATAAGCTTGTTCTGTTACCTGGTTGTCCGTACAAAAACGTGGTCACCACGCAGCTAGTCGCGCGCGGGCCTCCAGCGTCGTCTTGAGCTCATTGATAATAATAATTTGGCAGTATATACCTAAATTATTGCGATAGGTACTTAATGTCGCTCGGTGTCCAACTTGTATTTCTTTTAAATATTTTTGGGACAAAATATAACATGGTTTAAAAATTATTAGAATCGATTCAGTTACTTATTCTGAACAAACTATATTCAGGTTTCGCATAAACTAAAAATAATGTTTTATACTTGTTTATGTAGACTTGTCGCATCACCGGTTGTATCTTGAACTAAACTGGTCGAAATTTCTGCGGCCTAAAGCTATATTCGTGGTCTTGACCGTGTAGTGCGCGAGGTCCCACAGTATATTGCCCTTCCCGAGGCACGTAATAAAGGGGTTAAACAATACAATGCGCCAGCTAATAGGTTATTGTTGAGGGAAAAGTTTTGCTTCTGTTAAACACTAATTTGTTTAATTCTTCCCTTTCGAAAATTTACACAAGTATTTCCCTTTTTACCCGATTACGGTGAAGCCAAAAGGAAGGGTCATGATTTTAGCAGTATATTTATGTATGTATTTACGTATGTTCTTCCGTAGCGCTTAAAGTATTGATCAGATTTTGAAGAATAAGGTGTCAATCGATTCGTTATTATGGCCCGGGTAACATAGGCTACATTTTATTCAGTATTCGGGCTTTTTAGTTGTAGTATACCACATAAATTCTTGTTAGCCTCTGAAAATGCCATGTGTTTTTATGAGTTTAGTAGTGGAGAAAGAACTAAGGAAACAGACCGAGAAAATGGAACGAAATAAACGAAAGTCGAACGCTTTCCTGCGTAATTAAAGTCATTAAGTACTATGTAGGTTTTACACGGCTGCCCAGCTTAATTGAAACTGGGCTTTTCACATCTTATTAAAAGAGATAGGAGGCTCCTAACATCCGAATAATAGCGATAATATGATAGCGCGATGAGGTTGACTCCTTGGGATAAAAGACTTTTCCTTTGTTCTGATTGAGTGGTATAAAATCTGAAGGTAAGCAGTCACCATCACGTGTCGGTAATAAGCTCTCATAGTCTTCAAATTGGAACACAAATGCTTGACTGCAGAAATAGTTATGATAGTATTACTTACTCTGGAAGAGATACTTTCCAAAAGGCTCTATTACTACTGATGACGCCTGTAGCAGCTACGGTTTCTGAATGAGTTCCCTGGACTGTTAACTCGCCCGCTATTACATGGGAGTTAAACATAACTGGCGAAATATGCGTGTACTTCGAGGTACACCTCAACCTGACCCTTCGGAGATCCCGTGCTGAGATAGGGACCTTTTGGCCTTTTACAGGGCCAATTTATGTTGTTTTATATTTTACACATGTTTACTTTTTTATATAATTTTTGTATTATTGTAATCTTATCCATTTTTTTTTTGTTTTGTCCCGTTTGAGTCTAATAAATTCTTTTTCTTTCTTTCTTTTTTTATTTTGGGGATGTTATGTTATAATACTTATCAACAAAAGACCTTGACATTTCAGAAAAAGGAACTACACAGATTCGTATCAGATCCGTTTGAAGAACACTTCGCTATGCATCCAGAGTGAGAAGGACGTGAAGACCAAAGGCGGTGGCTTGGTACTTGCCAGCTGCATCAGGATCTTGAGCCAGGTGATTATTTATTTTTTGTAACTCCTTGTTTAGATCTCGTCTGTGAAGTTTCGCCTACTAATAAATAATACCAAGTAGTTGCGACGAGGGCAGCATGAGCCGCAGGTCACTATCTAGCAGAAATTAATCATTATTAATTAATTTTGACGGCTCGGTTGGCGCAGTGGCTGAGCGAGATTGGCTGCTGCGCTGCGTGTCGCGGGTTCGATCCCCCGCACGGAACAAATATTTGTATGATCTACAGGTATTTGATCCGGGTCTGGCTGTTTGTGTATGTGAGTTTCAATGTTTGTAAAAGCACCTACGATGCAGGAGAAATTCCTAGTGTGGGGCAACGTTTTTAAAAAAAAAAAGCAATATTAATTATTTATCTAATATGGTTAATCATAATTAAATTACATTTTCTGTATCGCGTAGTTGGTGCCTAACCTGGTATCAGAGTTTTATGCCGCTCTTTTCCTCTGACTTGGCTTTACATGC
Organism: Noctua janthe; assembly: GCA_910589295.1. Classification (NCBI taxonomy): domain Eukaryota; kingdom Metazoa; phylum Arthropoda; class Insecta; order Lepidoptera; family Noctuidae; genus Noctua; species Noctua janthe. The sequence goes on from OU342552.1 coordinate 16,241,033, forward strand.
CGTCGAGATATATCTTTCAGGCATGCTGGTTACCTTACGATGTTTTCCTTCACCGAATTAAGTGATAATGACTACTATGTATTATTTAATCACGTTAAACGACCAACCATCAAGCCCGAACTCGTCCCGCTTCCTCTACACCTCCTTCGAGGAGGTCGAGGTCCGCCTGTCAGATGCTCCTGGTGAATTAGCCACATACTACCTCGCTAATTCACTCAAACCCAATCCGAGCAAAACAGTCTTGCGTTTTCCACCTTCGAAACAGAGAGGCTAGGCGGAGACTTAACATCGTTTGGGATGGGGTGTCTATCGAGCACAGTAACTTTCCAAAATATCTTGGGGTTTCTCTGGACAGATCATTTACTGTTAGCAAAAACTGCCATACCATCAAGCAGAAGGTACACACTCGTAACAGTCTTTTACGGCGACTAGTCTCTTCGAAGTGGGGTGCTTCGCCTCATGTCTTGCGGACTACTGCGCTGGCGCTATCTTTTTCAGCTGCTGAATTTGCATGCCCCGTGTGGAGCCGTTCAGCCCACGCAAAGTTAGTGGATACAGCTCTGAATGAAACGTGCTGGGACCATCACTGGTTGCCTTAAACCGACCCAGGTACAGATGCTGTACCCACTGGTGGGAATAGCGCCACCAGATGTTCGCAGAACAGTGGCGAGCTCTAGCGAAAGAGCCAAAATGATTTCAGACACACGACACCCTTTACATCTAAATACCCTCGTGTCGCAAAGGCTGAAAACAGAAACAGCTTTCTGAAGTGTGTCGCCCCTCTCACTGGCGAGCGGTCTACGGAAAGACTAGGGCTGTGGCGAGGTAGTGCATCCTTACTTAACCCATTCGTTCCACCTGCTGAAAATCTTCCACCTGGACATGAGTTGCCATGGCTGACCTGGAAGTCTTTAAATAGACTCCGGACCCAAGTTGGTCGCAGCAAGGAAAACCAGCTGCAGTGTAAATGTGGTGCTGTTCCACAAACGATAGGGCACTTAATATCGTGTCCTGCGTGTCCTGTTGTTTGTTCACTTCAGGAACTGATGGACGCTACCGAAAGCGCTAAACTAGTAGCTCAGTTCTTGGCTGACACAATTTAGATTGCCATCGACACGCTAAGAAGATATTAAAATGTCGATACCCATAGGGTATTCAGTGTTTCACTAATTAATTTAATTTGACCTTATACATTTCAGATGTGGTTTGAATCGTCTCGTAATGAGCTGGTATTAGGACGCACCCTATGCTTAGACGCATCTAACAATGTAGCACCGAAGCTAAGCAAATGCCACGAACTTGGAGGATCACAGGAATGGAAGCACAAGGGTTCCGTAAGTCACTTTTATATAATTATTTCAGTGTTTTTTTTTACTCTTCTCAAGTATAAGTAGCCTATGGGCGCAACAGTGTCGGCGTAGCCGAATGGTAAGCTAGTTTTTTATCTGTTTTAACTATTCTACTTAACAGTAAACTATAATTATCTGTGGACGGCCAAATCAAGCTCAGAAAAACGTGGGGAGTTTCTCTCCTTGAGCAGGAGATAGGGGTAGGAACAGATACCTACCTAGTTTATTTACACCGTCGCTATCTTGCGAGAAAGACGATGCGTTTTAATATGTTGAAGGCGAAGGGAAAACCTCGGGTTCTTATAGGCTCTAAAGCTTTCCTAAAATAACGTATAACTTAACCAACATTGTGATGCTTTCTTAGAAAAATTAACAAACCGGCCAAATGCGTGTCGGACCAAGCACAATGTACGGTTCCGTAGTTGCCCATCAAATTATGCGGATTTGCTACCGAACGATGATAGTTATTGTAATAATAAAAACAAACTTACATTTGCAGTTGAAAAACCTGTGCTCCCATACATTATGTTTAGGAAAATATTTTTTTTATCCAAGTACATTTTATAAGTTGGTCGACTATTACTCGTAAACTTGTAAAGCCTACTTAGCTGTGATAGCTTTTTTCGAAATTTTTGTGGGGGACACTTGAATCTTTATACTTAATATTTCACAAACAAATTCCTTAATCGAAAAATAATTCGAACAAACTCGCAATATTTTTTAAAGATCTTATCAACGCGAGAAAAAAAAATCCGCATTAACAGTGCGGATTTTTTTTTCTCGCGTGTACCGTGTATGTACAGGAGATACCCTAAAAAATACTTTTCAAGATTTTATGTTAGCACTTTGTCGGCGTAACTAATCTGTATATTCAAGCCAAATTACACCATTCTAGTACTGATTCTTTGAGTTACGCTGCGGACAGACAGACGGACATGGCGAAATTATAAGGGTTCCTTTTCTTTTTGACTACGGAACCCTAAAAATTGTACAGTAATGTACTATGTAATCGTAGTTCCGTTCTTCCGCTTTTCAAGTTATGTTGGTGAAATAATACGTGTAAAGGTAGCTATAAATACCGGTTATCGCCTGCGAATCTACCACAGATAATTATTATTCTCGGCTTTCGGAGATTGTGAAACTCCCCTCGTGTAAGTGAGCATTGTCAAACTAGTCTTTTGTATTAGTCAATTCAAGTATCATCAGCAATACAGCAGTTTCACAGAAAAACGAATCTCGGAATTACTTATCAAATTAGTAAGTAGTATTTAAAAGTATTTTGACCAGCTTCACAGTGCTGCAATGGTCTTTTGGCGATTCAAATTATCACATAAAAACAAAACGGCGAAATTAGTTGATTTCGGCCACTCCCAAAAGATCCATGTACAACTGTATGTAGTTTTAGTGCATGGTATGTCGAAGTGCTGAAACGTTTAGTAGATGTCGTAGAAACATTTGTACGCATGAGTATTTTTTAAACTCATAACTGGATGATGAAATATAATAAAATTGTGTCCAACATGCGTGCAATTGAAAACGTTTCGTTTCTAGAACGCATACGAACGCGTGGATTTTGTTAAAGCCGTAAATTTTTGGGATTTGAAAGCGATCAAAATCCTGCTGGAGTTGGGCCACATACTCTGTTATGATCCCTTCAACAATGTGATCCTCAGCCACGGACGATGTAACAAACAACCGTCTTCAAAGGAATGGGAAAAGATGTTCGGAGCTGTGAGTGTATTACTTATACTTGTAGATTAGGCTCTGTTGGTAGAAGGTCATTATTAAGGGAGCATATATCAGCAAGCACTGTACGGGATCAACATCGCTTCAACTTGAGCCGTTCAGGTTTGAGAGTGAATTCACATTGGCTTACACGCATCAGCGTTATCGAATATCTCTATCTCATTCTGTCACGTAAGGGCGTCATTTGGTGGCGCGGGAAGTTCGGTCGCATCACTTGCATCATTCATTCGCATCGGAAGCATTTGCGAGTGGACTTTAGTGAGTTGCAATTCTAAGGGAAATAGATGCAAGAAAATGTTGAGCTGTGCGTGTAAATGTGACTACCCCTTATAAGAACCTTAACGGCATTGGGATCTGTTTTACAAAAATGTGGCGAGGGGAGGCCCATCTGGTGCATTACTTATAAGTATGATGACTGAGCGTCTGAGCTCTATAGTGACCTGTCACAAGTATAACATCATTTTGAGGTGAGTATACTCTTTGTTTTATTCTCATAACATTTTGTTTCCTGCCGCAATGGGGAACTACAATAATCCCATTGAGGGTCTGTCTTCTTTGTGACCAGTTTTCCTTCGGCTTGACGACCTTTGTCTGCCATAAACTGTAAGTTGAGTGTATGCCAGTTATATGTCCGGTTTGTGGTCCACCCAGCCAATATAAATATATGTCTGTTATATTTATGTCCGGTTTGTGGTCCACCCAGCCAATATAAATATATGTCTGTTATATTTATGTCCGGTTTGTGGTCCACCTAGCCAATATAAATATATGTCTCTTATAATTATGTCCGGTTTGTGGTCCACCCGGCCAATATAAATATATTATGTCTGTTATAATTATGTCCAATTTGCGGTGTATCCGGCCAATATAAGTCTCTTTTTCTCGCTTTATAAGTTGCTTACGAAACGGGAAAAAGAAGCCAATATTTTTGTTATATTATATTAGTCTAACTATATCTATGTATTTATCTATGGAGCTGATGCATCACGGCTGTTGCCCCCGAAGGGTTAGGCAGAGGAGTGCGCCCACATAAAGCTTATAATTATTTTTAAATCCTATGTAGTAAGAAATCCGTGATGGTAAACCTCGTTAACACTAAGTTAGTCCTAGGAAGTGAAGCCTAGATCATCATGCTCAATAACTCTTGCGACAACTTGACCAAGATGTAGTGCACAAATTTTGAAATGAAATTAGCCGGAATGTAAGAACCACCAGTGGCTTTCTTCTAGTCTGAACTGACCAAGTATTGGTTGATGTGAAACTTCTATTAACTTACGTGAAACCGAAATCTTTAGTTGTAGTTCCTACCTGTATGTCAGTTTACGTATTTTTGAGGTTTCGTGCCAATCGAACCCTTATAGTGCGACATCATATATCTGCCAGTCTACGTATAAACATAAAGAAGAATACAATATATTTCTAATCCGACACGGAAGCCGCTTTTGGCGGGTTTTGTTTTAAAAACAACATATTTGTAAAAAAAAATTGTGTTGCTTTCAGGGTGGTAGCCCAGTATACAACACGGCTGCGGGCATGTGCCTCGGAGTCGACCGAGCTTACAGGGGTGAGCCTCTCATCATGGTTATTTGCGACAACCAGCCCACCAACCAATGGGACTTCATCCGAACATAAGCGACTAATGACCACTGCTTTGAAAGTGCCGACGACGATATACGGGAGTAAAATATATCGTAATTATGTTTAGTAATTTTGATGTAATCAGGCTGTAAGGCCGATCAGAGCTTGTAGTATTAGTCTCAGCGAATGTTGTAATTCGATGTTTCTTATAAATCAATTATTGTTCCGATATTCCGATCGAAATTAGGATCGTTAACTCATTATGATCTCTTACACAACTGATTCTTGAGAATCTCTTTTTTGTAGACCATGCTTATCTATATTAATATACTGATTCAGTAATCAAGTCGATACAATTTACAATATAATAAATGTTAGTTTACTAGCTGGTTTAGTAATTTAAGGATAATTATATAGATAAGATAAATAATAATAAATTAAATAAACCCGACTGCGATTACTTCTACGATACTATTATGACAGCTTTTTGTAATAATTTTAGGGATCTGACATTTTTTAGAGCTTGTTAGCTAAACTATCTTCTTCGCTCGCAGTCGGGTAAAATAATCATATTGAATCTCGTTTAATATAGCTTATTCTTCATTAAAGCATTTGTGGCTCGTGAATTTTCGATACCGTCCCTATCGTCTTAGTTTATGATTGGTTCCTTTCGTTAAGTCATGACGTTAGTTTTTAAATGTGTGGATTGATGTTCTAGGTCTGTACATTTTCACAACACCGGATATTTTGTAAAAAGATCTTTCTTCAATATAGAAATAATTAATAGGATTTTAATATTTTACTTAGTTGTTTTTCTGAAGACCAAGGAAACGTTGGATGGAATGTGTGAGGAATTATATGAAGGAAAAAGGTGTAACTGCGTGACGGTTGACAGGGGAGAGTAGAAGGAAAAAACGTGTTGCGCCGACCCCAAGTATGGGACAAGGGCAGGAAGATGATGAGTTATTTTCTGAAACGCACTGTTTTAAAGTCTGACTTTGTGTTGTTTTAAATCCTTGTTCCGTCAATCAAATCCATATATTTGACTAATTGTGTGAAAAAGACAGCTTTTTATCTAAGCATACCTAATCGTGTACAATTTATGTGTTAAATGGTAAAAGTTGGCAAAAAACGATTTAAAATGACTGAAATGAAATTAATTTCCTCTGACTTCAATCTCCCGTGTCAAATCTGTATGTTTATTGATAAAAAAATAGATCCATTTTTAATCATTTTTAGCCAACAAGTGCGAGTACCAATTATCCGAGTACCTATAACAGAGTACCTTTTTACATAGGTATACTTTATATATCCGTACAATAGTATAATACAAACGAAATGTACTTTAGTTTTAAACCCAATTTTTACAATTTGGAAATTATTAGTAACTTGTATACCATACCGGTAGCTTTATTCAATAATATTAAGTTTCGCCTCACTATGAACCAGGATTTGATGTTACAATTTTCATTGAACCTCGATGACGATCCAGTTGACCGATATTGGCAGCTGTTGGAAAGGTATTAAGTGAGTTGTGTTAAAAACGATATTTTTTTTTTAAATGAGAGCCCGTTGCACCAATAATAACTTAATGTGTTTAACGCTTAATGTATGTAATAATTTTGTTTCTATCAAATTCATTCAGACAGAAATGGGAAGGATATTCTAAAGAATAGCTCTAAACGCATTTAATTATTTGTAATGCCAGGCCTAAACAACAGATTTAAAAGGTCGACTGATTATGTTAACATGACTGCTAATCACTTAACAGCCGCTCGGGTCGATCTTTAGGTTAAGCCGTGCTTGCCTAGGTTGGTCTGTGGGTGGGTGACCGCCCATTACATACCGAGTTTCCTCCGTGCCTCGGAAAGCACGTTAAGCCGTTGGTCCCGGGTGTCATTTGTAGATCTTTGACAGTCGTTAGGTAGTCAGTGGCCACAAAAATCTGTCAACCAGTCTTACCAAGGGGTATCGTTAATACGATACCCCTTGGTAAGACCTCCACAACCCGTTGTGGAGGTCAGACAGGCAGTAGCTCCATTTAAAATACTGGTATTCAGCTGCATCCGGTTAGACTGGAAGCTGACCTCAATATAGTTGGGAAAAGGCTAGGCAGATGATGATGACTGCTAATCACTTGGAGTCATAAACACCTAATTTGAGTAAACATTTATTTTTGTATCGCTTTCTTGTGCTAATATGTAAGACATGCACACATTGGTTGTGGAATAAAACCGTTTTCTGTCATTCTAAAATTCACTCAATTATCCTATAGATAGAATGGCGTAGTTAGAAAAGCTTTGCGAATTGGTAAGTGTTTTACCCCTAAATTGTAGTTGTTGACAATAAAAATAGTGTACCTAAAATTCCATTTAAATATATTTTATTGTATTTTTAAACCCGAGGAAACTAAAATATTTTTTTTCAATTTAAGCTTTTTAAAAAAATATTTAAATAGAACTCAGGTGCGAAGTAGAATTAATGTATAATCTGCTCCTTACTTTTGAGTTTTAGTGGTTAAGTTGAAAATCATAATAAATACTTTTCCACATCTATTACTTGAAATTTTATTAGACGACGAGCATGCGTTCTGAATAAAAAATAAATAACTAATAAATAAAAGTATTTTGATTCTTAAAAAGTGTTAAAATGCATGAAACATTTTTATTTACAACTATCTTCATCACTACGTTTGTCTTTTATTGTTTCGTTTTAAGCCGCGGTTTTTGTGAATATAGAGGTAACTATATTCCCAAAAATTGATTCATTAGATAGTCGAGTATGACGTAATGCAATGAAAATATCTAACGCAAAAAATACAGTGGACAGAGAAGGGTTTAAAGAAAAACGTTAACCGAACAGAATAAATAGTAGCTTTGATATGGAAAGAAAAATTCGAGTACGAGCAGGGTTTGAACTGTAATTCCCTACGCAGCGTAAAAAACATATTTAAAATAAGAATAAATAATAGTTTGATATTCCCAATAAAAATTGGGTAGTTGCGGCACAAAAATAAACATTGTCGTCGAAGATCTCTGTATTTCTAGCGATAACAACAGATTTTTTAAATAATTTTATAGAACTAGCATTTTTTAAAACTTTAACCTAATAATTCATTAATTTAATGTCTATATTTTGACTAAAGAAAACCTGTAAAAGAAATGCCCATTCGCAGCTTAGTCACATGTCAACACAAAATCATATTATTTTCAATTTTAAACCTTATTCTCGCTCCATAGTGGTGACAAAAGTTTACGCGGTCTAGTAGCGATTAAAATCGTTGTCAGTCCGCGCCTTAACTTTTATTTTCCTACTAGCTGTTGTCCGCGACCTTCGTCCACGTGAAATTTATATAAGCCTATAACCTTCTTCGATATATAGGCTATCCAACACTAAAATAATTTTTCAAATCGAACCAGTAGTTCCTGAGATAAGCGCGTTCAACCAAACAAACTCTTCAGCTTTATAATATTAGTATAGATAATACACTGCTAATGGTTTTTGCTTTAACCGACGTACATATTCTAAATAATATTATAATATTGTATTACGAAATAAGAATTCTAAAAAAATATATGTATATTCTAAAAGTGCATATCAAGGGTCTAACTTGATTTAATATATTACCCCACTAATATCTATCGAGTGATGGTAAAGGTTAGGAAAAAATGTTGTATTGATAATGAGAACCTAATTTTAAATATTATTTACATAATTCTTTCCCACCGATGTCTGCTGTCTGAAATAAAATTTCGGGGATGTTAAGGATTCCACACAAAGGCCCCGCTGGCGACGTGCATAACGCAAATTATGCCAACAACATGGTGTCTACACCATAGCCAAGAAGTTTGCACACTTTGCTGTCTAGCCGTATTAACATTGTAAGCTTGCGCGTGCAAATTGCAATTTGTGCAAGTAAGATGGAGCGTATAATCGGGCCGTTTCACACGTGGAAACTTTCCTTGATGACTGTAAAGACAGACTGGCGATTCCGTCCTCTCTATCCTGATAATTTTAAGGCTTTTACAGTGCTATTACATACAGAAACAATCAATATAGATGCAGTACTATTAAGGCAGACAAACTCGCAAAAGGGAATTTTCGACCTATTTCCTGATTTTTATTATTTTTGTCTCGATAAAAGATAGCTGCTATCTTTATCTCGACTTCAGTTATCTTGCATTACAGTGTAAACAAAATTGAAAAAATTACAAGTATTTTTTTTTTTTGTTTTTTTCTTTAATCGAACCATTGATTGATTGTTTCTGTTCTGCTAGTGTTTACTTCGCGGTTTTGCTACCAATTCTTATGAAATCCTCATGGTCTGCTCTTCTCTTTAGTTGATGCTCTGCAGTCCTGCTCCTCTGGAACAGCTTGGCACCTCACTGAACTTGGACCGGTGATTTTTGCACCCGTTGCTTTTGCACCAATTCACCTGTGTATTTTTGTTCCCACACCGAAGATAGGTGACCAAAAAGTTTACAAATAGTTGATAGCCATTGTTAGGTCGTGTTTTTCTCATGCCGTCTACTAAACGTTCGTGGTATTTGGACTTCTTCACCAACCTTATTTCGTTACAGTAATTGCGGTTGACGTCGTTCAATTGGCAGGAGGAGCTCGTGGCTAAGTAATAACAGCCGCTCGGATCGATATTTAGGTTAAGCCGCGCTTGCCTAGGTTGGTGGATGGGTGACCACCCATTACATACCGAGTTTCCTCCGTGCCTCGGAAAGCACGTTAAGCCGTTGGTCCCGGGTGTCATTTGTAGATCTTTGACAGTCGTTATAGGTAGTCAGTGGCCCAAAAAGTCTGATAACCAGTCTTACCAAGGGGTACCGTATTACCCAGTACTAACTGGGTTGTGGAGGTCAGATAGGCAGTCGCTCCATGTAAAATACTGGTATTCAGCTGCATCCGGTTAGACTGGAAGCCGACCCCAACATAGTTGGGAAAAGGCTAGGCAGATGATGATGTCGTTCAATTGGCACTACTGATTTGCCAGTGACCGTATTTTCAAGTTGTGTGCAGGGGCCCAGTTGTTCGCCCGAGTAAGAGTCATCCTCTTATGTTGTATTAGTTAGGAATTGTCAGTACTATTGTACTAAATTATTGTAATAATGAATGACATTATGTATAAGGTGATGTGACGTAATAGTTCAAGATCTCAGAGCCCCAGACTTTACCTATTTCCGAGGAATAAGATGTGTGCTTAAGTCTAAGCCTATCCCACATTTTGTTACTCAGCATATAAGTAACGTCTGGGGGATCTTGCTCTAATTATAATTTGACTATTTGAAATTATTTTGCGAAAATTTACAATTTTGTAGAAAATATTATACTTATAGGTATTTGTGAGTAATGGTGAGGAAGAAAATAGGTTTTTAATGAATGAATTACTCTTCAACGAATTCAACGTATAACAGAGATAGCGTATAGAAAAATCATATACGCTATCTCCATTGTTTGTATTGTATTGTATAACGGGCTGGTGTCCGCAACTCCACGACAAAGCGCGTATTTTGCGTGCGGGATCTCCATTGTTTAGTTCTCTAATGCCTAATCCACAATTGAACCAATGTTGTAATCGTTATTGTAGTTGAACTTTTCGACGGCTGTATGCCGTATTAGTAAGTTGAACCTTGAATTCAAATTAGTATAACCAGACTTCTCCACTCATGATTGTAATACGTAACTTAATAGAACATGTAAGTTTATCAATATACTGTGTGTTTAAAATCAGTAGTCAAACCACGTAGATACATAAAACCCTTTACCTTTGTATTTTGTTGTTATATAAAAATATATTTTGAAAGATTTTATGTATGTTACATTTAGGAAGTACTTGAATAAAGGAAATATGTGTAACTTTGTTTTTTATTTATAGCTACCATAATACCGGTCCATTCATGTTATTCCAAAAGCTTGGCTTGCAATAATAAAGACAATATTAAACGTGCGACTTAACACCCAGGAGTACTTCACACGCAGGTATCACCAATATGAAAGTGTTGTTACTGTGGTCACACATCCATCCCGCAGTCATCCCTATCAGTAGTAAAGTTAGTATATGACACTGGCCGGAAAGCCCAATTCTGTGTTTGGTTTGAAAGTATTATCAGGAGCCCATATAACTCCAATGCTGTACAAAACGCACGCTATTTAACTAGACTCCCTTCATTCATTCCTGGACTAGTCTCATTAAACCTGTTAAATACCAGTAACCCTGTGAAGATAGCCACACCATTTACCGGAGGGCCTGCTAATCTTAAATTTCCAGATTCATTAAAATAATATACTTCTAGGTGCCTACATAGTACAGACGCCAGCACATCAAGTTAATACAATATGTCAAATTTCTTTAATAAATTTTCAACTTTATCGCTAAAGCATTAGGTTCAAGGTTGATTGGGAAAATTTCACAGTTTCGGGTAGCTTGTTATGCTGGCGTCTGTTCCTCAAAGTAACAAAAACATACGGACGTCTTGTAAAAGGTTTCTTTCGGATAAAAATAATCGGTATTCAAGAACTAATAAAATACGCATAGTGTACTGGATGCCATCTGTCTTCTGAATCTAGAATTGCAGGTCTAGGTACCTACCTACTGCATAACTTCAGGCCAGAGCTTCGTAGTGATGAATCACTTGTAGTAATGAAGCACAAATGGGTGTGTAGCAAGCATAGATCATATTTTATAAGAGTAGCAAGGCGGCGTGTAGGTCGTTTAGATATTATTTAACAGATGGCGCTTGTCTCAAATATAAAATATAGAGCCACGATGGTTCAAAGGTTATTCCCAGATGGCGCTATGTTCAAGAAATGTACTGGAACCAAGAGGAACGCACCAGAGCTTAATTATTTACTTTTTTACCACCTGCTGCTTTGCTGAAGATTTATGGGGGTAGGGTGTTGGTAGGATTGCACATAAATAAAACACCATTGTTGTTGATGCGTCGATCAACACATGTTTTATTTAACATTTAAAATTACATAAAAAGAAGGCATTTTGCCTTAAAAGTCTTTGATTAATTTATGTTTCTACAGAATTGATTTTATTTCCTATAGAGATTATGATAATTCTGCAAGTGATAACATGCTATCTGACAGATTGCTGGTAACAAAAGCTGTATTTTTGGTTGTACTACTTACTTGTGCTTAGGTAACTCGTCATTTCGACATTTAAGAATACCTACTTTTTCATTCCAAGATTACCTTCATTGCTCTAATAAAATGTGTAAAGCCAGCAAATTGAATATCAGATTGTGCCAGAATTGGGAAGGAGAGTCGTGTGTAGCAAAATCTCAACTATAAAATAACTATAAAATGCAAAATGTACAGATAGCATATTCAGCACTTGAGTTTACGAAATACTTAAATTAAACAGATATGTTTGAAGTAACGATATATCCAATGTTCTTGGGCAGCAGTCAGAGTGCTTTCAAAGTATAAAAGTCGACATTTAATAGATTATACGATTTATGATATATTTAAATAAATTATAGGTACCTACATAGGTAACACCATAATTGGTTATACACTGTTGTTAAAATTAAGTATTAGGTATATGGTAACTTAGTAGGTAATACACAAATAGATACTTAAGTCCCTAAACACATTGAACTTAATCTAGATACAAATGATTAAATAATAGTGACAATAATATTGTCCAAACACGAACTTACAATAATTTACACGGTCATTTAAGTAGTTAGTTATAAAGTAGAAGCCATTAATCTTCACGAGTGGCTACGCCTCATTAGACGAACATTGCCAATGCAGGCAGAGATCTAATCCGTGTGTACATTGGTCCCAACGCTTTGCAAAGGGGTCTTTAATCATGGATTTTTCAAGAACCATTTTGATAACGAAAGCGAACCGCTTGTGGTTTACTATCAGACACGACAGTTCAGCACTGAACGTCTGCCACGACAAGTGAGTGCGTTTCTTCACAATAATTTTGAACGTTGAATAATATTTTAAAATATTTTAGTGCCCAAAAGGACCCCTTTATCTATTCAGTACCTACCTATACCGTCAGGCTGTAGAAATGAGTACATTTAACATGAAAATATTTATACGAAAACGTCGACTCCGTGTATAAGAACATTTTTTTTGATGATATGACGCGATGCTAATGATACATTACTTATGTTAACTCGATTTGAGTGAATCCATTAAAATCTGGCGTAAGGAAACATTTCAAGACGTACCTATCTATGTAAAATATCTGTTTTTGAAGACGAAAGGATAGACAATCGTGAGATGGTTTTATAAAATGGAAACATTGACCATAGTACCTACATCGAATATAATAAAAGATAACGAAGCAAGTGTGGTGTGAAACACCTTAAATGTTATAATGACACTTAATATAACTTGGATAAAACATGTGATAACTGGACACATTTATTATACATTGATTAGACGATATTGTTACACTTTATAGCCCATTTAATTTTAAGAATACTATTACACGTCGAGTGATTGGTAATCATTTAACATCGATCATTTATTACAACACTGAAATTGATAAAAACTGAATCACCATCGTGATCCAGATGTGGTCAATCTGAAGGGCATATAGAATTCTCTCAATATCTAATAATGACAGTAGCCTCTTCGGAGGCTCCATAGGAGGTGTTACGTCATACCACGTCTTCGTTGACCCAGGGAAGAGGTTGTTTGCGTATAGCCTGCAGCTATAGCAAGTAAGATCTCACAAGTGTCCCAACAAGTGCTGGCCTAATTTCTTTGGTGGAACAGATAGGGATACCTGCAGATATTGGCGGATATCGCTATTGCCGAAGAGCTGAGTTACTAAGAGAACTAATAATTATTGATATTAAGTTGTAGTATGGGTAGTTATGTATAATATGAAATCCAGTTTCTAAATACGAACGCAATGCCGTTTGCTGGTTGCTAGTAAATGTATCTTTCGTTGTAATGAACCCACAATAAAATATCAAGTAAAGTTTGACATTGTAATTAATTACCTACTGATAGTGGTTAAATTATTATTATTTATATTTTACTCTATAGAATGCAAATCAGTTCCGTAGGAACTTATACTTATATTATAGGGTCACCTTAGCTACCTGTTTTCTTTAAAAATGTAAGTATGTATGGTTATGTGTTTATGTTAAGTAGATATACAACCGGGACAGCCAGAGCTAGTGACGGGCAGAGAGATGCATAGGATCCTTTCCTAAATCCGCCACATAAGTTATTGAATTATGTGGGGCCAATTCTCCTCTGAGCTTATTCATACATAATCGCTTATAAATAAACATCAATTACGACCACACAACTTAAATAATTTAAGTTCAATTAACAGACGAACATGAAACATGAATAACATTACAATTGTCACACGTAATAGAACAAACATACTGAAACTAATATACTAAGTTAATGAACTTAAATGCGTGCAGCTTTTGCTGAAATATGATTTTGAAAATGAACATGACCGTTTGTTAACTGTCTGTATTATTTCGTTCATAGTTAACCTGATGATATTGGCTATTTACTTATTCTATTTTTCTAGCCTAAGCAGACCACCAGAGCCGACTTTGTAAGGGCATTGGCCTCAAGCCTTAACAGCCACGTCCAGGCTCCGATGCTGCTAACCATAACACCTTACAAAACTAGGTTATTGCTATGTTCCGGAGAATCTATGTGAATATAACAGTTCCTTACTATTTATTTTATTATATTAAAATGAGCCACTGATGTAATGTGGCTCGGTACTTTTTATTGTAAAGTACTTTGCTTATGACTAATCCCACAGAGCACGGAATCGTCGCGCTGACAGCGGCCACCGAGGCGTCTCCTTGTTCTGTGTTCTGCTTAAAACATATTTTTATATTATATATTTTTTTTATGTTATCCTATCATTGGATGACGAAAGCAGGTGACTCTAATGGTTTGGTGGTCACCGCCACCTATATACATCTGTAATTCTTCTGGTATTAACCATAGGCGTAGCTGTCTTGGAGACAAAGATGGAATGTCTTATTTGTGCCTGTAACATTACCGGCTCCCATACCCTTCATACCGGAACGCAGTCAAGCAGCTTGGCGGTTAAAAAAGGGATGGTGGTAGTACTCCCCCGGACGAGCTCTGCCACTCAGAGTTCTACTACTCCTACTGCATGTGATCTTCTCCGATTGTGGAGTGTGCATGAGTTCTTCTCTGGTTAGATTTACAAAGCAACAATATTGATCACCTCCCAGTATTGCTCATCATCCCATTTGCAGGTTGATGGGAACACGGGTAGGGAGGTTCTACAACGTTTAGATTGAGTCGTGCTTGTAACCCAACTATGACCAACCAACTGACTGCGACCAACTCGGATCCATCGATGTAAAGGTCCAAGTTGAGACTCGTAGACGAGCCTGGTAGCAGATTTTTGTGGGGGATGCTCAAAGTAACTTTGGCAACATTTTCATATAACAAGTCTCATCATATTGAATGCATGTGTTCCTATATGATAGACTGCTTATAATTAGCGGCCTGGTAGAACGGCACCGATGTGTTACGGTCATACTTATTTTATTTGATTACGGTAATAGAGGTGATCTGATTGTGTTTGATCTGAACACCAATTCAAATTGATGTTTCATTCTCGTCGGTAACTTCTAGGTCTTAGATGATCTTGTATGAGAGCAGGTTACATGCTGATGGTGTTAGTTTCAGTTCTCCACAACCAGACCATGCTCTATTGTACCTATATTGGTTTGCTTAATAATATTTATGCTTATTATTATATTTCTCTCTTTAGCGATCATCGCGAAAAAACAAATAATAAAACTTTCTATATTCTGTTGGGGACACAAAATTTTTGAGCACATTACCTATTGTTTTTGACATATTATTCAAAACATTTTTTTTTAAATTTTGTTGGAGTTTTTGAAAATATTTTGACATATGTTAGTTTGATATTACTATGTGTTCGAAATATAGTATTTAAAATTAGCCATTTAGTTCCCCGAACAGCACGCTGCTTATTCTCCTTTTGATGTCATGGAGATTGTGAATGAGTTATTTTCTAAGTTATGACACTTGTTGCTTTCTGTTGCTCGTCATCTAGTGTGCAGGTGGAAGGCACGAGTGGGAAGGGAACATGTCTCTCTGTATTGAATGCATGAATATTAAATAATCGAATACCGTTTTTTAAATAAGAGACCCGTTGGAATGGTGTTGAAATGTGATTGTCACATTACTTAAGGGCCCAGTCTACCAACTTTGACAGCCCGTCGAAATATTCGCGCGGATTAACAATGTTTTTTTGACTAAAGATGTTTAATGACTAAATTTTTCGTGCAACATAATATTGGTTATATGCTTAATAACTACGTATTTTTTTTATTGCCATATTTCCTCAGTGGAATATGGCAATAAAAAAATACGTATATCAAATATCGTCAATTGTTTTCCGAAATATCGTCAATTGTTTTTCACTTCTTACTGGCACAATCGTGCTATCGCGCACATGTTATGTCCTGCAGGCTGCTTTACTTAATTATTTTAACCGATTACAAAGAAAACACGGGTTACGTTTTTATCTATGTTTTTTTTTTAATTTTTTACACATGCGCGGAAGACACTAGCTCGAACGGATACTTGCGGGAAATAAGATTCCTAACGATGAATCGAAATCAAAATGTTGTTGTGATGGGTGTCCCATTCATGGTAATCGAGAGCTCTCTAAATGAATATGGGGTCAAATTTAAAAGCAAAGATGGCGGATACGAAAATTAACGAATTTTTCGTCATGGGTGTCATGTCCACGGTAATTGAGGGCGCTTTAAACGAATATTGGGTCAACATCAAAGTCGAAGATGGCGGCTGCGAAAAGTGCCTTCTTCGATTTTCATTCTGACATTTTCGTTATCAGCGACTCTGAAAACCAAGAAAATGGTACCTATGACCAAAAAATTGGAAAAGTTTCATGGCCGCCATCTTAGATTTTTATTTTGAAAAACACTGAAATAATTACTCATCAAAATCAATTACACTATTACCTTCCTTCGTGTCTGGGACTTATTCACAGTTACGACTCAACCTACCGTTCAAGTAATATCAAGCGTGATGTTATGTTTTGTCTGTACCGAAGGAGCTGGGAAGGTCCACCGCACACACGATTTGTTTTTGTTTTAGCCTTAAGGTGAATACAGTTTTCGATCTTTACATCCAATTTTATAAAGACTTAGTTCCCTTATAGTCTTTTTATCAGTCAAATGGTGGGTTTTTTTTTAGTAGATGCCTTTGTTTGAGAGCATATATGTGATGGTATTGATTTCAAGCTAACAGTGTCCACTTCAGTCTCCGATGTTCTTGGAGTTAACTCTCAATGAATGCACCAAAATTAACTCATAATAAATACATTTTTTTTCTAGCGATCTACGAAAACTTAACAAGAAATATAATTTTCTATTATAAAGTTGTGTCACAAAAAGGTTTTTTGTTTTTTTTTACTTTTTTATATTTTATTTTTTTGGGTTTTATTTTTTAAATTTTTTTTTTGGGCTTTCTAGTTTTAATTTTTTTTTTCGACTGTAGGTCTTTTATTTTTTTAGCTTTTTTGTTTTTTTTGGTTTGCTTAACCTTTTTGTGCCACGAACTTGAGTCTGCTTATTACTATAACCTGAAGGTGTTATTGAGCTGGGGTCTCCTTGTTAGGAACCCTCTATATAGATCAACCATACTTTCTTGGGCCATGAAGTAACGACAACATCTGGCTTCTGCTCTTCATCCCGTCAATGGGCACTGGGGACTTAGCAGGGAGAGCTAGTAAAGTTTAGTTACAGCCACAATTGAGGTGGATTTTCTTTTTGATAAAAACCTCACCAGTTTCTGCAAGCAACTCCAACCCATCGACTTGGCAAAGTTGATGATTATAGTTCAAGTTGAGTCTCTTAGGCGGTTAGAGCCATCAAGCAGGTTTTTATGGGTGACACTCAAAGTGGTAACATGAAACTAAACAAGTCGTATTGGATGCGTATATCAAGAGACCGCACACTTGATTACCACATTTATTATTGAGGTGATGACCACAGTATGCGATCTTTACTTGACATCCAATATTTTATTGATGTATGGCTCTCCTTAAACCAGATGATGTTAGGCTTTGGATGATTTCATAGGAGTTTGACACGAATGATATTGATCTTTCTCCTTAGTCAGGTCTTAGCTCCGATGGTCTTGGAGCTGATTAACTTATGGTGAAACGCACCTACATAACAATTCTCTAGCAAACTACAAAGGTCACATAATGAAAAATACAGTGACACGTTTCTTTGCAGGGCGGTCAGCGTCTCCTGCAAATATAGTATGTACAAGGAGTAAAAGCATTTGGTAAATTGCAGTGACCTATCGAACCAAAAATGTAAAATTGTTTAGTGATATACTGATTACACCGCGAGAGAATCGATCCAAGTGAAGGCACATAAGTTGTTAGAGCCTGTAAACGTTTTTTATCGCTGTTGATGGTTTTCCATTTCACTATGTAGTGTTTATAGTGAAATCGGATCTTTTTGATATTGTTGATGTTTAAATCCAAGCCGAAGCTCATAGGCGGGCAGACCCAGTTTTTTCTGGTGAGGAAAACCAAAATTCCTTTTCATTTAGAAGTGTTTATTGTGATAATCAGTATATTTCTAAATCTCTTAATTCTAAGACTAACCACTACAGCTAAAGTGGAAGAGTACCTTTAAACTTCGACCCCACTAAAAATAAAACAGCTAAACACCGTTACCAATACATAATCAGTAACCATAATTTACCAAATTCACTATCACTGTATTAATCCTCATGCTGATAACACTTACATCTAGATAAAATCTTCTTATAACCATTCACATAGAATTCTTATATTGCTCGTTTTGAATGCACGCTTTCGTTTGTTATCAAATTATAGTTATTCAAATTAAATACAAAATTATTTCAATAATAAGCGTTTGATTCATGGTTAAGCAATTAAAGAAAAAGTTGTTATTATTTGCCCTATTTTATATAAATACGGCGATTTAAACTAGGGGATCAGTATCGAAATACGAATGCGTATTAATGAATATGTTGTGGATCCAGGGTCAGAGTGCACAAGTTGGTGGGGGAAGTGCATCCAGCCCTTGTAAGAAATATCGGTTCCTGAAGAAAAAGAGAGAAGGAGGTGTTCAGGTTGTTTAAACTCAACTCATACAACTCCCTCGTTCTTCTTTTTGACAATAACCTGTAAAAGTCATGTGAAGTGATTTGACTTGCTGTTGTTATTACAGTCAGCCAATCACAACAACATTAGTTTTGCAGTCTGTTGTGACAGAATTTCGTGTTAGTTAACTATTTCGAAACCGGGAGTTAGTGTTTCATACAACAAAACATCTAGAAAGAAGTTTCCTAGCGACTGCTAGGAAACTTCTTGCTTGAGACTTCAAGCCAAATAAATCACTAGTCTTCTAAAGCATCTTTCAAACATCCCTGTGCAACAACTCATTTATTAACACGCATCAAGATGACATTAAATTAGAGAGGTGAAGCGAAACAATATCGTTGCAAATTGCATCAAAATCAGAATACATGACTCTAACTACTTACATACTAGACTACACTACAAAATTATAATTTCATACGAACGAACTAAAGGCCGGGGAAAATAAAAGATAATGAAATAATAAGATATACGCTTCAATGTACTAATTACATCAAGCGCAACGTCTTCGCCCTCTAGCCTAACTATATCTAACTAAGCCTAGCTAAAACTACCTTAAGTTAAGCGATACTGTTCAACACTGATCCCAGAAAAATTATACTTTATGCATCTCTTTGTCTCGACGCTAGCTCAAGGAAACGACAAGACGAAAAATTTTGTATATACCTTAACAGGTTACAGAAGGAACCGCAAGCACCCCATTCATCGAAGTATGTAAACACATTAGGTTTATGTAAACTACCCCTCTCATTACCCTGGATGTTTGTATGTTTACCGGATGTCAGCAACATTGGGCAACTTCGAGGTAGCGCCCAGGAGTGTTATGTGTGTGAATGTTGTGCACTCTCGTCTGTTCAAATTCCCTAGATATGTCACTCTCTACAAAAGTCAACGTTAAAAACAATCATAAAAGCAGATATAGAAAAGACTCATACCATACAATAATAATTATGATTATTTTTTCTGTAAAATTATAACTTGAAACACGCGGATCGTCTACGACGGAATGTAGGTGGACGTTCCGTTCTAACAGTTCAGTAATTTGGTCAGTATAGGTAGGTGGATACTGGATAGAGTAGTCCGTAATGAGTCGCACTGACTAGAATGCAGCTGATATGCAATCGCTTAAGCATTTAGCTTGGCTATGGTGTCTAGGATTACTCAATTCACTTCTTAAGTTGTTATCAGAAAATACCAAGCCAACTGGGCCCCGTGCTGGCAAAATATCTAATTTTGCGAAGGTGTTATATGAACATGTTGACACATGTCTGAGGTCGTGGCCATCGAGTCATACAGTATGCCAGAAGATGGATTATGACGAAACGAATATTCGATTTAATTTTGATGCTTATTAAAATGACCTGCAACTTTTTATAACATTTTAATAAGTGATGTTTCTTAGACGTTATCTACTGATTGTGTCAGCCAGGAACGTATGTGTGGGTAGCGTCCGTGAGATCGCGGGTATTGCACAGTGAACGCTACATGTCATGATGGCTAGTGCCCGTCGTTATCGCAACAACATCACATTTGTTCTGCAGGGCATTCTCTGCTCGTCGGACGCGGATATTCCGCGTGGCGTGTTATGACCTCCAGCGTAAACCATTTGCAGAAAGTGACTTCGTTCGTAGAACATTCCAATGTTTTGGAACTATGAAGGATCTTTGTGTCGCACAAACCGTATAAACCTAACGAGATGCGATATTTTGTTAGTGCAGTAATACGTTGCTTTTACTTAGTATTGATATTAAGTGAAGTGAGGTGCTGATGTCGTTGGATTTAGGGTGAAATAGGGGAATTACTAGTTCTTACAAATGTACGATATAATAGTGTGTGTAGTACACGGTGACATTGAACATCGACTGTATAGTATACGTGGTTATATGTGTATTCTTAATAACTATTACATATATGATGGGGCCACATGGCAAGATCAGATTCTAGAGTAAGTTACACGAGTAATTCGGCTTTGATAAACCTTGTGACCTAAGCTCACACGTCGCATCCGAAAATATTGAGTTTAAAGCAAATAGAAAAATCACCTCTCAATTTTATTGGCCCTTCACTCCGGTCGAAAGAAGACCGTATTCACGATACTAAAATACATTACTCTCTCTCTCTCTCTCAAAAAGTTTGCTTTGTTACATCGATATTTTCGGAGGCAGTGTGATCTCGACATAGTGAGATTACTGATACTCGACAAAGAAAACAAGAAGCACAGGGGGCCAATATCGGCCTGGAGGTCGTACGGACCTCCTGAAGTATACAACCTTAACATTTAAAACAGGTTAAAAAAATAGGAGTTAGACTTTGGATATACTATAGAGCAGAGGCCGCCCGTGCGCGACCAGTAACACATAATGGCGAATTATATTGTGTCTGGGGGATTATATGGACCAGACACAAATTATATACGTAATTCCTAATAATGTAGAAGCAACGTTCAACGCACATTCAGCCTCTGCTCTAGAAGACTACTGCTTCAGTATGCGATACAGTAACGACCCACACATTACAACGTTTAACTCACAAGTGCTGGTAATAAAATACATCACAGTGCTTTGATTAAAATACAAGTTTCTGTCGCATACTGAAATAGCGGTCTGAAGATAGGGGTTTGCCATAGAGGCGGTGATAGTGGAAGATCATGGAGCGCTAGGCGAAGGGCGCTGGGGATAGCGTGAAACGTTACACGGCCACGACGCCCCTACCAACATTATCATGCTAATATACATACACTGATTACATGACTAGACTGCTCGCAACAAATAATATTGGCAGAAACTTCGGTGCCTTGGCTACAAATATAATTTCTGTTTCGCGATCACATCCCTTAAATTTTACTATTTCTCTAAATGCAAATTAGATACATATGCATTAGTTCCTACCTACCAAAACGCAAATCAGAAATCTATTTGTAGATGTAAAACACCAATATCCGATATAAAACATCGGTCGTATCGTTATTTTTGAGATCATTAAAATAAAGTACCCCTATTGGGTGAGGTTAGACTGAGTACTTGTGACGCGGTCTTCTACAATGACCGACGTCGCGAAGTAGCGAAGGTTGCAAAGCGGTACATCGCCTAGGTCCTAGACTCTAGGACGTACAATCTTAGAATCTAATAAAATGCCTTATATAATACTGAGTTAATACTGCTTGAGTTCTACATCTTCTATGCAGTCTGTTCTGTCAACAATTGTGTATGACAGATGAAAGCTGAGCTTCTTTACATCTAAAACATGTATACTTATTTTATTACAAAAGCTCGCAGATGGTCGACGTTTTCGAGGATGTGAAAGTAGGACGAACCTGGTCGACGATATGACGGTGAACTGTGAAATATGATGTCGTTTGATGTAGGTATTTCAGCGGTTGTTGGGCGGCTTGTATCCGTGGGTCATGCGCTCGAGGAAGCGGTGCAGGTCGTGGAATCGCGGGCGCTGCATGGGCTCGCGGCGCCAGCACTCGTGCATGAGGTCGTAGAGCTCGCGGCGGCAGCGTGGCGGTGGTGCGGCAGGCACGCGGGCCCCACGTCCACCGCTGCGCCACTCACTGGCGTTAGCTACCACCTGGATAAACATAATTCCTTCTTCAAACGTCTGTTTTTAAGGTTCGGACAACGTTCGGCTGTGGACGGCGGAACACAGATAAATACTTTGGTACTTTGGTCAGTGAACCAAAATGACTTCAGTACATTTACTTTTGAAGCCCGGTGTACGATACCATGTCATATCAAGATTATGTTAAAGTGGTTGGTTGATTTCTAAAAAAAAATACCAGCACTGGGTACTACATCAATTCGTAACTACTTTTATAAATTCATTTAATAAGTAATTAAAACTTGCAAATATACAAATGCTTACCTGGTCATCATTCATCTCTTCGAAAGGTTTGGCCAAGCAATAAGTGAGAACTTCCCACACAGTAACACCGAAAGACCAGACATCGCTTGCAGGTGAACACATACCCTGTTAACAAAAATGTTGTTATTTGCTTCATATTCACCCTATAACCCTAAAACTTAACATAGTCTGTGGTGAGACAAAACCTCAAAGGGGACCAAACTTTTCAAGTGGCGATTATATGCCACGAGGCGCAACGTGAGTTTGTATACCCTGGACAAAGTGGACCGATGTCTTGGTGAAGGTCCGAAGAATCCTCTGCCGCATTTACAGCGTAGAATTGGTAATTGGGGATGTCTATGTTCGCTAGTGAACTTACCATGAGCAGGCTTTCCCAGGCCATCCAGCGAAGAGGCAGCCGTGAGCCGTCAGCCATGACGTGGTAATCGCTGACAAACTCCTCACAAAACATGGCGTAGTCCGATACTTTAACATGGAGGTCTTCAGTCACTGTAACGTTCCTGTAACAATGTGATTAATTAGAAACACTTTGCCTGTAGGAGGGAACGCTTTTGGTGTATGAGAATACTAACATATTTTACCAGTTATGTTTAAGTAAAAAAGTGTAATAAAGGCCTAGCTAATTGACGGGATTTGATCCAGCCACAAACCACAGAACAGTCATAAATTTTCTTACAACGAATAGTCCAAAGAGGTCAGGGCCATTTGGTTCCCGTATTCAAATTACTTCAAATAAAAAAGTTTATTTCGAAAAATTACAAAGTACAAGAATCTTTTAAACGAACGAAACGAACTATATTGTTATAACCTGTGGTTATAACAATCTTCTTTTTGTCTTATAACCATTACACAAACTTTACCAGCCTTGCGGGGAGCAGTATTAACGTCATAAGAGCGCCAAAAGATTTTTGCAGCACTGAATCAAATGCAGGTACGATATTAGTGCTCAGTTCGTCACTGTGGACTAAGCATCGTAAAAACTCGGAGCCAGTGCAGTCCAGATTACGATGTTACAACGGTACGGTTATGGATTGAATAAATTTTATATTTTTCACATTTCAAGTCCTCCCGGTTACTTGCCACCATCCGCAATGCGGCTGGGCCATACTGCCTTTGATTTAAAACAAGCAAGCGACGAATATAAGGTATGTAGTTAGATTAGATGTTAGATTAATAATTAGCATTGTTAAATAAGTGAATCTAAATCACGTATTTCATCTATTCGTAAACCTATAACTATAAGAAATAGTTGGAGGCTAAACTTTACAAGAGTAACAGTCAAATCATTTTCTTGATAAAATACAAAAGTTCGACGTAGGTAGGTACCTACAAAAATCTTTAATCTGTAAGAATAAAAAGAATTCTGTACAAGAATTTATGATACAAAATTGTGTGAGCTCGCAACAATGTGGGTTGCTAAGAACGCTATTCATGTATAAAACTGTACCAAGATATAATAAAATGTTTCTTATATAAATAAAACTTACCTCGCTGCGAGGTCCCGGTGTACTAATTCGAATGATTCCAGATATTTCATGCCGGCTGCAATCTGACAGCATATGTGAATCAAACTCGAATAACTGCAACAAAAAAGTTCATTTAATCGCTCCACAGGCTCCGCGGGTTTCACAAAGAACATTTATTTATCTTTTCACGTCTGATAAATGTTTACAAAAGGTGTTATGAAGTCCCTTGATTATGGCGAAAACCACATCAAAAGCCATCAAAAACTTTAGAAGAACTAGGTCACTGCATAGGCAAACGATTTTGCTTGAAACGTTAAATGAAGACGAAGATGAACTTAAAACGCACTTCATACTTATTTCAAACAATAGTATGAAAATGCAAGTCCTCAAGACAAAGCTGACTTACTTCAATCTTTTCTCGCGGCGGAGCATTGCGGGGAGTGGGGCGGCATCGCCGCGATCTAGGGCTGCACATGGAGGTTCGAGCAGGCTCAAACCGAGCACCCTGGCTAGTTGTGGGTGCTTCAGGCCAGCGCCCCAGGTAGCTTCGCGGGCAAATGCCGCTCTACAACAAAACGACTTATTGAGTACACTTGAATGAGACCTGAGGAGCGGTCCTATTGAGAGCTGTAAGCTAGGAACATCTTTATTGTTCAAAAAGAGTCTATTCAATCTACAAGATTAGACATGACCTTGTCACACTATTAAATCCAGATTAATTACTGCGGCTAGTATAGTATTTACTCAAGTGCTCGCAGTAGTCCGCTTCGAGAGTAGAAGTCTAGCGAGGGCGCGGACGGCGGACTAATAGTTGATAGTTCTTAAAGTGAATTAGATACTAGTTTCCGACTTAGCTTACTATCTTATAACTAGTTTGTAGCTCACTGTATGGTCACATCTATTGTGACCACACACCGCTAATAGTTTATAAGACAAATGTCTAATAGTTAAAAGTTTACTATCCAATACAGGTAATAGCTCTCATTGGGACCGCACCTAGTATAGCCTTTACAACTCACAAGCGCGTATCATGTGACTCTTGTACCATTGCTTTAAAGTACAAATTGCAACGATAGGCCGTTCGTGGAACCAACTATACCTAAGCTTATTAACTTCGTTTCAAGATCTTTAAGAAGTTTTGAAACAGTTGAGGGTTCTTGAATCAAAAAAAAGTTATTGGTTTCACTTTTATTTCGTGAGATAGAATTGCCATTGTTTACAGTACGTTTACTTTAAATTGTTTTTAAGTTTCTGAGATTTTAGGAGACTTTTCAAGGATGTGATGACAGAACTTTAAGTTCACAATTTTTTATTAAGTTTAATGATCGGACAATTTATAACTGCAAGTTGCTCGTATTAAACATGACATAAGTACTTGAAATTTAAGTCTGAAATCTTTTTTGGATAAATCATAGAGATGCCGTCAGTGCCAGTGGCTCTCGACATTACTCCGTAGGTTCAATGAGTAATTTCTAGAATCACTGGCACTTAGTTCTTAAGGCTTAGGAAGCCAATTTGATGTGTGATATTATACTCACTTCACTTCGTTATGGCAGCCGCGCCACAAAGTCTTGACAACAACGAGGCGGCGGCGTCCTCCAGTCGGGGATTCTTCGTCGCTCAACTCTTCGATTCCGTCCGTCTCGCATATCTGGAGCTGCGGACAACACCAAGACCTCAGCACTCATACACCAATGTGTATGAGTGAATTACTACCCACAATTACAACGCGGTCAAATTTTCATTTTTATTCCTCGGCGGGTAGTAAATGCCAAGGAAATAGTTCTTAAGCACGTAATACAGTGAGGGAACGAACAGAATTTCCTGTATATTTCGCAAAAGCCTACTTTGGCCCAGTTTCTAAGTTTACCGAGCGTGGAAAATGGCTTGGCGCCTTGCGGATTTACAGGCCTAGAGAAAAACCCAACTTTCCCTTGTAAAGAGCGAAGACGAGGTACGCTTGTTTGATTTGAAATATTTCACCACCAGAATAAACCTTCCCTTTAACAAATATTTTTGAAGTGTTCTTCATGTTCGTGGAAAGCGGAATGAAATGAAAATTTTACATTCCAAGACGTCGATGTTACTTTTCCTCACTGAGTAACTCAAATACAGATGGGGTCGGAGATAAAAGTAAAGTATTATTATGATTCAGCTCACACATGTGTTCCAAAGTCTGCTAGCATTTCAATGACTATTTTAAAGCGTTCTCAGGAAAGAGAATGAGTGCGGTCTTGGCAACGAGTCGGTGCTATTTGATATAATACTGTACAGCTCTCAAAATAATTGAAAATGGACGTCCGTTAAGAGTACCGCGGGCGGAATTCAATATGTTTCAATTAAAGTTACGTGGCCAATAACAAAAGCCTTGCAGAGAAAGAGTTGCTCTCCGTATGGAGGCAACAAATCTCTGTAAATCCAGAAACTAATGGAATTAAAGTATTGTTTGCTCAGGTGTCTTGTCGGACGGCGCCGGTAAATAGCCCACTCTTACAGCCTGGGTGTGGGAGGGGTGGGGGGGGTGCTATCCTACCGTCAAAACTGAAATAACGCCGTAGAATGTCATGCTCTTAACCAAAATACCTGTTATTTTTGCTCCCAACATGTTTTGTGTAATTTTTAAGATAGAATCAAGCATATTCTACCTTAAAACGTAATTTTTAAAATAATTAAAAGAAGCTTATTATTTGCTTTGAACATTTAATTTGAGTGCTCTGAACGTGATCTTGAAAAAATAATAAAGGAGAATAACTCTCGTTGAGAGCCACTATTACGATGGAGAACAAGCCGATGAAGCATGTTTCCCCTGAATTTCTCGGTGAATTATGTTTACATTAGGTCAAGTATTATTCGCCTTGAGAACAAGAGGAGGAAAAAGTGCCTGTCTGCTCCGTCGCTCGGAGGGGCCGATAGTATAATTTTGTAACTGACATCATTTTACACTGACCCGGCTAATGTATAAACTGGATAAGCTTAAAGGATTACGAATATTCAATAGTGATCATTAAATATGCAGTTAATTGTTTTAACACCCACTAATTGATATGTTTACTGGATACGTGTGAAAATGATGATTGAATTACTCCGTTATCAGCAACGAGGACTCACACATCATTTAAAAGTCCTACATTTTATAATTACATGCAAATGGAACTCCATTTGAATAAAATTAAAGTTCGTTGTGCACACAATAATTATTTTTTAATATCGCTCCATTAACAAAGAGACTGAGTGCTCTGTCTACCATTTTTTTTCGTTCCATTAGCGAAGTGTCGATTTGCATTTGAACTTACATTTTTGTAGAGCCCAACTGAGTTGGAGATAAAAATGTGAAACTATTACGGAGAAAACATGATTGTTTGAAATTAATTTGATAATGAGCAAATTTTGCGATTTTTCAAAGCGGACAACGCAATTTAAAATTTAATTTAAGTAGCAGCCCCGTGCACACATTGAATAGGTACGTCGTTAATATAATAAAAATATGAAAAATAAACGCCCCAAGCTATTAAACCGTGTTGTTGGCGGGTGGTGAGACTGCCGCCCGTCGGGGGGGACTGAGCCAGATTGCATTTTCTTGCTACGGTCAGTAATCAATTTTTATGGGCATTTTTGTAGACCAACGTTCACGACTAGTCTGTGGGTGTATTACTCGATAGCGTGGCCGCTGCCACACACTGCGACACCTATCGAGACTTCGTCCCCGAATCTCATGTAATGGTTTAGTAAACCAATTTTAATACGTGTATCGATTATTGAATTACTTATTATCAATATATTATTAAGCAAAAATATCGGCTCGGCAAACTCCAGAAAATTCTATTAGGATTGGTACATCAAAAATATCTGTGTATCTGATCATCAGCATAAACCTATAATGTTATCTTGACAATAGCAAGCGAACCGATATTCCACACTTATCTTTTTTCTACTTAAATTATTCATCATTTTTCAATCAGCTATTTACGCCTTTTTCCGATATTGGGGCGTTAGACAACAGAACATTTTATGAAGACTATTACACACTAGTAATTATTGCTAGATGTAGTGTGTAAACGTGAAATAAATTAGGCTTTGCAGTCATCGTCGGGCAAGGCCTTGGTCTATCTAAGTGATTAGCACCGACGGGTAATCACTGAAGATAGCCGATGGTACGTTCTTGTAGCCATATCAAATGCGAACTTAATTACTTTGGTATAATTTTCATATCATCAGCATATTACATAAGTACTGATATGGGAAATAACAAAGCTTCCGAAAAAAAAAAAAACTTGCTTCTATCTGTGGTTGCCTCAAATACTAAGCTTGGGTAAAATGAATTACTGAAAAATTAATACAAAAATAACCGGCAAGAAACGGTAACGGTATTCAACAAACAAACATGAGCTTAATCAAAAAAGAAATACCAAGTTTGCGAAAACATATTCTGCTAAAATGCTTAAATAATCGTTTTCTTAAGTTCTATAACTTAGGACACAAGAGCGAGCGAAGCGAACTCGGGCCTTGGGGCACTCCGACTCTGGACAGGTGAGGTTCGAAGGGTATGTATATAAATATATGTTTAACACGAAGGGGATGGCGGGGAAGTATTTGACAGAATAAGTAGTCAGTGGCCCAAAAAGTCTGACAACCAGTCTTACTAAGGGGTATCGTATTACCCAGTACTAACTGGGTTGTGGAGGTCAGATAGGCAGTCCCTCGATGTAAAATACTGATATTCAGTTGCATCCGGTTAGTCTGGAAGCCGACCCCAACATAGTTGGGAATAGGCTAGGCAGATGATGGTATTACTACCCTACTGATTTATATTAGGTACCTATGCGGGATAGGTGTCTACTTGCTTCCAGAGCTCGATATGAAGATCTAGCGAGATTAGATCTGTCTCGTGAAGCATACAGAGAACTCTATCCTTCAAATTGAATCGTTTACATGGTTTGTATCTTTCGTAGATCTAGATATCTACTTATAACGGAATCTATTGCAACGATTAATTATGCAAGTTGGAATTGGAATGCAGCTAATCTGAGACCCTAGCACGAGCCCGGTATAAACGTAACGTTTGATTGAATCTAAAATACAATTATCCTATAGCATTTGAAACAAGCATTATTAGTATCTTCTATAGATATTAATAAATTTTTGAAAGGAGATGACCAAAAATTGTTTGAGCCTGTTCCTCAGAACGTACATACATAAAATCTATGTCATTTTATAGCTAAGATCTTCTTTAACAAAAATAAAAGGTGCATATTGCCCACTGCTCAGTAGTCTCGGACAAAAGTTATAAAGGTTTAAGAAAGTTGTTTTTGTCACTACTAAAGTACTTTTATCTATATTGTATATCTGTCCCAGGTATTTAATAAACTCAGTATATTGGTTAAAATACAATGGCAGATAATTATTTTCCAATCTGAGACAATCGATTCGTTTGTAACAATAAGATCACCGGCGAAAAAGTAAGTATATAATCTGTCTGGTTTACGCAAAGAGATTTAAGTTTTGAAAAGCTTGGCACAAAACAAACAAAAAAATTATAACAACACACATTTGTGTCAATCAAATTGACATTGACTATGAAATAAGGTTACCAGCGTAATAAAATCTGTAAACATAATTTAAGCTGCCTTTTTATTAAAAAAAAACTTTTCATGTTCAGAAACCCCTAACAAAGTTAGATTGACAGCATACTCAACTAAGCACTTTGGAAATTAAACTATTAATTAAATAATTCGATTTATGGATAAGAAAACATAAAAAATAATAATGATGTAAAACATTTTAAGTTACGGTAAGTTACTAATATTTTACATTTTAGGCCCGGTATGATATACTTTGGGGCACGTTTTGTCCATCTCCATCATCATCATCGTCATTGTATGAGCCTGTGCTTTATGCTGTATGTACATATATAACATAGATATTCTAACGCAAAAAAAAAAAAAAAAACGTGCATATTGCTCAGCAGTCATTGTTAAAAGTTATGAAGGTTTAAAGACGTAATTTTAAATTACAGTAATAATAATAATAAAGGCTGAAGCTCTCCTTAGGCGGTTGGATCAAGGGCCCGATTCAGAAGGCAGTACTCCTCGTTACGGCTAGCAGTGTGAGGAGGTTCCTGTCTCTAGAGCCCTAACCACCGGTACCTTTGACCCTGCTCCCGATACCGGCGGACCACTATTCTTTATATTTTCAAATGATTTTTATATGGTTTTTTTTAAGAAATATTAAAAATGTATGTAAGGAAAATGAATAAACAAAATAATAATAATATAATAATAAAGCTTTATTTAATTCCGCACAATTTACTATCTAATGACTTAAAATCTAAAAAAAAAGATAAGTATTTATAACAAAGTTTCAAAATTAGAATTTTTATTTTCTTTATACATTGTAAAATATTAGTTTATTTGTACGGACCACCTTCGGGTAAAAGCCTCCTCCAAGGAATGCCAGTAATCTTTGTTGTTGGCTGAGTTTACCCAGCTGTAACCTGCCATCTCTAATATCTCGTAAACCCATCTAGCGGTAGACCTGCCTCTGCTTCTAGTGTCTCGTGGACCGGTCCATTTTAGCACTCTCGCCGTCTATCTATGGTCTTAAAGCCTGGCCACGTAGCCTGCCCACTTCCATTTTCTTTGAAGTGAGAAGGTTAGGGCATCTATAACTTTGGTTTTACTTCGAATTTCAACATTCTTCACTCTGTCTTTTAATTTATGCCTATACAACTACTCTCCGGTCTTCTTTGCGTGGTCTGGATTTTGTTCCTTATTTTCCGATCGAGTGTCCAAGTCTGGCACCCGTAGGTGAGGCATGGCAATATTTTATTTTTTTTAGTCGGTAGTGGAAGCTGCGAAATGAAAACTTCTTTGTGACACCAGTACTTTTTCCAGGTAATTCAAATTCTTCTGTCCACTTCTTCTAAATTTCTTTCTTTGCTGAAAGAGATTTGCTTGCCTACATAAAAACATTTTTGGACAAACTCGAGAGGTATGTTGTTAACCAAGAAGTCGTTAGGTGGTTAGTGGTGACTTTAGTTTTGTCGAGATTCATTTCTAAACCCACTTTTATACTGACTCGGTGTATACCTGTCGTTTAACATATTATTCAGTTGCTGTGGGTTTCCGAGAACAGGATAATGTCATCCGCGAACCTCAGGTGACTTAGGAACTTCCCGTTTATATTAATGCCTTGCTCTGCCCATGGTAAACCTTCCATTATATGTTGTAAGACCGCAATAAACAATTTTGGTGAGAGTGGGTCACCTTGTCCGACGCCTCTCTATATGTTGATTTTTGTGCCTGTTCTTTCTACTCGAGCTGTTGGCATAGATGTTTTTTAGAATATTTATGTATTTTTCATTTATGTTTTGGTTTTTTAATGCTTCCCAGATACTGCCGTGTGACATGGAGTCGAAAGCTTTTTTGTAGTAGATGAAAGCTACATATATAATGGTCTGTTATATTCTAAGTATTTCTCTATCACTTGGTCAACTACGGGGATATGATCGACTGTGTTGAAACCGCTTCTGAATCCTGCCTGTTTGATCGGCTGTTAAAGGTCAGAGGTCTGAGGATGTTCTTTCAAGCAGGCAGGAGGCAAATAATTTATACAGACAGGACATCAGGCTTATGGGGCGATAATTCCCAATGTCTACTGTGTAGCCTTATTTGTACAGCTGAATTATTTCGGATACCGTCCACGAATGAGGTACTACTTCTTTGTTTAAGATCTTGTTCCATAGTAAGGAGATAGGTGTCAGTAGTACAGTCCTTGCCAATTTGATGCACTCGTTTGTTAGCCCGTCAGGTCCCGGCCAAGTTACAGTAAGTTACGAATACCTATTTTACATTTTAGGCCCGATATGAGTTTATTTTCCCTGTTCTGTTCTTTGTTAATATTGTATGGCAACATTAGGGTACTTTCAACTTTTCGAGTGAAATAAAAAATGAAAATCCTTTTTATTATGAGTTCTTTTCTAAAATCTGATATGGTGGTACGTTAATCATTTTCCCAAATTAGGAGGAGCTCGTGGCTAAGTAATAACAGCCGCCCGGATCGATCTTTAGGTTAAGCCGCGCTTGCCTAGGTTGGTCTGTGGATGGGTGACCACCCATTACATACCGAGTTTCCTCCGTGCCTCGGAAAGCACGTTAAGCCGTTGGTCCCGGGTGTCATTTGTAGATCTTTGACAGTCGTTATAGGTAGTCAGTGGCCCAAAAAGTCTGACAACCACTCTTACCAAGGGGTATCGTATTACCCAGTACTAACTGGGTTGTGGAGGTCAGATAGGCAGTCGCTCCATGTAAAATACTAGTATTCAGCTGCATCCGGTTAGACTGGAAGCCGACCCCAACATAGTTAGGAAAAAGCTAGGCAGATGATGAATCATTTTTCCAAATTCTTAACTTTTTTTAAAATAATTATTTGTAATACTTTTATTTTTGTACACTTTTTGAGCACATTTTGTCCATGTCCTTATGAAATATAATAACTATACGAGTATTTTTAATTTCAAAATCGCCGTGTTTACGTTACGTTTACACCGTTTGCTCGTGCTAGGGACCTCCGAAGATATTTACGCCATTATTACGGGAATCGATTAGTAGTAACAATTAAGTTCTTGCTAGTATGAAATCATAGACACTCATAATCGTATTTTACCACTGTATTTTACCAAAAAAATCTTACTTAAAAAACCTGATACCAGGAACATAATTATTAAAAGACACAATATCAAAAATCAATATCCATGTGGCACAAAAATATGAAGTAAATAATCTCCTTAAATGACTATCATCCCGCGTAGTTTATATTAATCGAGATTCCACTCGTTTATTACGAGAACAAGCGAAAAATTAGTGAGCATATAACATAAAACATTCAGTAAGGAACGACGCAGCCGTGGAAGAATTAACAAAGGCTAATTAAGAGTAACAAAACATTTGGGAGCAGTTAAAACACACTCGTAACGCAAAGAGGCCATATCTGGGGGTATGCGGCAAACTCCGGGCGAATGTGTACAGGTGGCCGCGGTTCACTAATTCACTCTGTTTGTTCGTTCTTAATGAAAATACAACAGGGGCACGCTCTATTGTTTACTCTACATTCCAGCCGGAGGCGGCTGTATTCTGGCTAGTGTGCGCCGGGTAACGTAGCGCAGCGCAACTCCGGTAAGACCCTAATTATATCGGTCGCACCTCTAGTAACCCGAGCAGCGATCACCCGCCGCACGGAAAGCGTTTCGTTTCATCTAGCTTAGTTAGCTTAAAACTACATTGAATTGTGTGTGTCGCGTTGTTCCACGTATTACAAACTCTGTTATTTATGGGCAAACTAGCAGACTTCCTAATTTATTTTCGCTAGTATTACCGTAAACCAGAATATTTAAGTTTCACCGTCGAGTCCGCATGCGGTTTCCTGCGCGCATTCAATACAGGCCTGCCCGATAAGTCATCCCGTCCCAAGACAGGGAGTCGGCTTTACAAATAATTTTTGAATACCTGCACAAAGGAATCGATTATAGACGATAATTGTAACAGCAAAGGATAATTACAAATATTAAACTTCGAACATCAAGAATATTTCAATAGTTCATTAGTTATTTCAAGGGAGCATTGGAGGACCACTACTATTCAAATATACAGAATTAATCCAAGTAGTAGAATACCGATTGTGGAACATCAACAAGACCTTCAAACCTTTATAGCAGTAGACATCTAGAAAATCCAATTAGAGTAAGAAAACCCTTGAAAAGCAGGTTGTGAAAGAATTCTATGATATTTTTTATCCCTAACAACTATCTCTGCTCTTGAGAAAAAGGAGAAAATCTTGGAGTACCGCAGTCGAGTCCTTCAGGTGAATAATAATTTGTGAGAACGGAAGCTAAGTTCAGGTTTTTTCATTTTCGCTTCAGGTAAGGTAATAAAAATTAAAGCGCAAAAATTCAGAACGAGATTTCAGAGGCTGGGGGGGGCGGGTGAAACTTCCTAATAAAATATATTTCTTGGTACAAATACGCCCAAAGATTCTTTTTATTACTATATTATAGAAGCTGTATTTCCCCCTGAGTGCATAGCTGGTTTGCGTCAGTTTCCATGTATCGATTCCTGCCACGAAATTAAGTTCCCACCTAAAACGAGGTAGGCTATTAGACATGGGCTGACCGGGTTGTAGTGAAACCAAGTTTTCTTTTTCGTGAAGGATTTGTTTTTGTGTCTCAAGTTCGCGTTTAAAAAAAAATACAGATAATAGAGAATAGGCTATAATTTACTCTTTTTGTGTTGACTCATCAAAATGCAATTTTGTTATTCAGTTTCGTCAAAATTGATTGTTACAATGATTTATTTTCTATCACGCTAGTAACAGAGCTCAAAATAAATAATATCTCAAACTGAATTTCCGATTTTTTCCGTAATGAATGGGCCTTTATTTAATTTTTTAACTATAAAGCACCTACCATAGTAACGATTCAGCAAGCAAAACTGTGACATAGATCGTTGCCCGTAGGGCGCCATTTTATTCAAGTAGTCTACAAACAGTAGTATTACAAACAATTTTTGGTTGTGTCCCAAAATAGCAGAGTTCCATGGTGACAGTACCCCCGCCCCGTAACAGAGTGTGTAATTGCCGCTCCATCTACCCCCTACCGCACCCCCCGGTTTATAATAACATAAATACATTATAATATATTAACGAAGAGATATAGCATTCTAAGTATTTTCCTTAACATAAAACGATGCTTTCACTGTTTGCAAAAATCTTCTGTTATATTTGTCATCAATTATTGTGGCCGATAGAAAGGACTGGTTGATTTTGTGAAAGATAAGATTGGTTCTGAGAAAAATAAGAAGACAATTATGAGGATTTGAAGAAAAAATAGTAGGAAAAATTGCCCAATGGGCATTCCTATATCTTTTCCTATTTGTTTTAAGGTCAGGTTTCAAGCCAGGCTTTATTAAAATTGTATATTGAGGTGTCTCAGTATTGACTAAAACGGGAAACTCCCTTAGTTTACTCATGTCCTGTTATTAATTTATTTGAACAGCGTATTACTAATTTATTTGCATTGGATCATTGTTATAGCCCCACCTGGTCTCGGATGACGGATAAAGTTTTCAGCTGTTAGGAGTAGTCATCCTCTCGGGACGGGAGGGCCGAGGTACTCCATGATTTATTTCCACTATGATTCCGACTTGAGAGCTTTTGTGATTACTAAGCTGATCTGGTAGGAATAGATTTTTAATAATTAAATCCTCTTACTTTTACCTCTTTATCATAAAACATTTGAGAACTCCTAGGCGATTACAGGTTGAACTGGTTAAGAGATCTGTAAGTTCATTGATGTCACTCTCGATACACAAGATCTATGTTAATTATTCTGGTTCCTGTATGTTGGAAACTCTTTATTCTTCTCTTTTAGCCAGGTCCTATGAGTCAAATTTAGTACCTGGGCGACCGAGCTCTGCTCGGGTAAAAATAAAGTAAAACACAAACACAGATAAAATATTCTGTCCATAATACAAACTCTTTGATATATCAAAAAGTCTTGAAAAAAAAAATACGAAACACTAGAAAATTCTGTCAATAGTGACGTCATACACAACTAGGAAATTTTATAAAAATGGACGATTTTTTCAAAATAATAAAAAATAATGAACCAGCCGCGGATGGTAAGTTAGCTGATGTTTTAATACGAATGTGAAAGACTTGTTGTTTTGCTCTTCTTGCACATTGCTGCAGAACAAGAATTCGTTGTGATTTAAAAAATCAACTTTTTATGAGTCGTCGAACTGAGATAATTGGTATATTAAAGCAGTCATCTCAGTTTGACGCATAAGGACGAATTATGGGCATTTATTGGCCACAAACCGAGATTACGTTTTATCCCGTAGAATTGGCAGCTCCTTTAGGGTAGACCACGGAAGCCAGGTGTTATATTTTGTGTTTGCCCATCATAAAGACGAAAATCAACTCCCAATGAACTTGCGCAAACTCATGATGCGGGCGCAAAACTATTTTAAAATGGATGCAAACTTTTTTTCAATACACTTTCTCGATAACCGGTTCTTATCGCACTACGATTAATTTCAACATGGAATGTATTTCTCCGCGTTGATTTTTAATATTTTTCCGCACAAGTGCGGAAATTAAAATTTCCACATCATCATCATCATCCTAGCCTAGCCGCTTCCCAACTATGTTAGGGTCGGCTTCCAGTCTAACCGGATACAGCTGAATACCCGTATTTTACATGAAGCCTATCTGACCTTCACAACCCAGTTAGTACTAGGTAATACGATACCCCTTGGTAAAACTGGTTGTCAGACTTTTAGAACTTATCTAAGTCCAAATGGGTTCAATGATTAAAGTCGGCTATGATTGTTTTTTTTTAATCTCTGCAAAGTGATATGCGTCTTTACGGCGTAAACATTTTTTGAATATTTAAATTGTGTTTAAAAATATAATATTCCAATATAAACATAATTATTAAAAAAATAATTACTCCTAGAACAAATTAATATTTATTTGTGTTCTAAATTAAAAAAAAAAAAATGAATTTTGTCGTTTTCATATTAGGCTGTTTAGCGGCTTCACACTTTTGCTTTTTATTCAACCTGGCGAAAGCAAAGCGCGGAAAAAAAGGAAATTAAATCATAGTTTTCTAATAATTCATGACAAAAATACTTTTCATTCTATTATTTTATTTCTTCGAAAGTGTATTAAAAAACGTCGTTTGATACGCGTGATGATTTGTTACTGCAATTTTTGGCACCATAACAACCTCGCCTGGCGGCTCGGGTGTGAATTCCACCTCGAATGCAATAACAAAGTTTCCCCACTTACATCAAAATACTCCTGTTTTGTATATTTCAGGAGCTATCTCACTCTTGTGCGATATCTCCTGAATATAACAATGCCCTGTTGAAACAATGTTTCTTTCACGAACTACGATCGATGGATTGGTGGAGAACACACATTCATCGCGTGGCAACTAAATTTGGCATTAATGACAATTTTAATTAACACGGTTTACAACTAAACTTAATATACTGTCACTGACGGGATATCTTCCGTGATTGTTCATTACTTTGAGCTCCCGATATTTTGGCGCTGTTGCAAGGTCGCGGGTTTACTGATAGTCAACCTGTGATCATGGCGGTTAGCGATACCGCTTTGGCGGTATCCTGTAAATGACAGTATAAGTTTAATAACAATTTAATTTATCGATAAATAGAATAAACTCTGTGTATAACAGGCAATGAAATCTGTAGAAGATGGAACATAACAGGAAACGTATGTAGGTGTAAAGAATTTTTTAAAATTCCAGCAGACGACGTACGGTACATTCCACCTACGGCCACATCAAGCACTGCCAAAGCGAAAGACATCGCTGTCAATGAATTTAAAGAGAAAGAACAAGCTCCTGTAGAGAGAGTGGATGTGAGCCGCCCATCTACAATACTCGTCGATATGCTGGAAGAAAACGAAAGTGAACTAACAGGTTATAACTTTGGTTTCTTCAAAAAGATAATAAAAAAATGACGATTCCGCAGGGACAATCCTGGAACTAACATATACCGATTTCGAAAACGTGCTAGAAGAGAATTGCGATAGAAATGGCTTCTTCAGCTAATCTGATTAACATCCTAAGAACATACAGCAAGTTACCTAATGGCACACAGACTCCATATCTTCAAATTTATAACCAAAAACTATTATTAACCTATTGAGGGTGTAAAGTTTTTTTTAAATTCCAGCCCCTTTTGGAGCTACAGCGCTGAGTAAGCCAAACCCAGCAGACGACTTACGGTTCATCCCACCCACGGCCACACCAAGCATTACTAAACCGAAAGAAATAGTTATCAATGAATTTAAAGAGACAGAGCAAGCTCCAGTAGAGAGAATGGATATGAGCCGCTCAGCAACAATAATCGTCGATACGACGGGAGAAAAGGAAAGTGATAAAGAAAGTTATAACTTTAGTTTCTTCACGGAGATGATAAAAGATGACGATCAACCAGGGCCAACGCAAGAAATAACATATACCGACTTCGAACAGGTGCTAGAAGAGAATAGCGACATAACTGACTTCCTCAGCTAATCTGATTAACAGCCTAACTAAGAACATGCAGCAAGTTATCCAATGGCACTCAAACTGACTCCATTTCTTCAAGTTTATCACCAATAACTATATTATTAACTTGTATTTTTTTCATTTAATTAATATTTTTATATCCCGAGTGTTATGAATTAGATGAATAAATTATAAATGCAGTTTCGGTCTTAATAAATTTTAAGTTCATTTACATGAAGTGCTGATTATATTTTACACCACCTCTGTATCTACGCATTACTTCTAAGGAAAGGCCAATTTAAAAATGATTACGGAGCGACTGTACTGAAATATAAGTTATTATCATAGTTGATGCCGTAGCAGATCTTTTATAATAATTAAAAGTTCAAAAATGCCTAAAACTTTGGCAAAGATGACTAATCAAGCTTGTTTTTTTCTTTCTAATTCTTGCCATTCCTTCATAAAAAATATGGACTAGTGCAAAAAAAAATACTACGCCAGATGAACAAATTACTCGGAAAATAACGTTGTCATAAGCTGTCTAAAAGGGAATTAAAGTTTAATTCCCTTTTAGTTAGCTTATAGAAACTCATGGATTACATTATGGAAATCGTTTTTGATTAAGTGCAGGAAGGCGTGACGATCGTGAAGACATGGGCTCACTCAAATGTGCTGCACTGTGCGCGAACAAAAGTTACGAACAGCTTTACCGGTGGAAACGGCTCTGCAGCTCAGTGCGCACACGTTTTGCGCTACACAAAATGTTCGCGAATAGAAAGAAAGAAAACATATTTATTTGGCCCATGCCACAAGTGCACACAACAAGCACAAAAAAAAAAAAAAAAAAAAAATGTTAAATTTATATAAAAAAAATGTTAAAACAAAACAACAAAAAAAAAAACGGAGGTAATATTGTGTGTCTCACGGCTGCGCCAAATAGGCCCAGTTCAGCAAACTGCCGAGCAGATAGTGCCCGACGCTGGTTTTCAACTGGACCTGAGATGGTGATGTGACGGACATAAAACAGTTCTGAATAAATGTGCGGCACAAATGTTCGCGCACAATTTCTGGTGGAAACGGACTATAACCGATGCGGCAAACCAGATGAGGGCAACGATCACATCAATAACCACAAAAACAGGAGTAAGAAATCAAATAAGGATATTTATTCGAAACCGAGGGCTGCACATCGAACAAGACGTGTCAAATGAGTGTAAATAAAGTTTTCAAATTGATATTGATTAAAAATAGTAAACGAAATTGTTTCATTTGGTTTTCCGAATAATCAGCTTTTAGAAGATGCAAGCCAGGAAGCCTTCCTGTACTAAACCAAAAACGATTTTCATAATATAGTCCATGACTCGGTATTAAGTTTCATACCTTTTTACATAGCTGATAAGACAAGGATATTTTCCTAGTTATTTGTTCATCTGGGGTAGTATTTTTTTGCACTAGACCACATTTTTTATGAAGGAATGGCAAGAATTGCAAAACACTGTTGGTATGTTAAGATGTAACAGGCAATGAAATCTGTAAAAGATGGAACATAACAGGAAACGTATTATATACATATATTTTTTTTTCAAATTCCAGCTCCTATTGAAGCTACAGCGCTGCATAAGCCAAACCCAGCAGACGACACACCAAGCAAAGCCAAACCGAAACAAATAGTTATCAATGAATTTAAAGAGAAAGAACGAGCTCCGGTAGAGAGAGTGGGGGCTGTGAGCCGCCCACCTGAAATAATTGTCAATACGACGGGAGAAAACACAAGTGAAAAAGAAAGTTATAACTTTAGTTTTTTCACGGAGATGATAAGAGATGACGATCCACCAGGGCCAACGCAGCAACCCTCATATACCGACTTCGAAAAGATGCTAGAAGAGAATTGCGATAGAAATGGCTTCCTCAGCTAATCTCATTAACAGCCTAAAAACATGTAGCAAGTTACCTAATGGCCCACAAACAGACTCCATTTCTTCAAGTTTATAACCAATAACTATATTATTAACTTATTTTTATTTTATTTAATTAACAATATTAAATCCCGAGTGTTGTGAATTGTGTGAATATAAATTATAAATGCAGTTTTGGTCTTAATAAATTTTAAGTTCATTTACACTAAGTGCTGATTATATTTTACACCACATCTGTATCTACGCATTACTTATACGGAAAACCAAGATGGTTGATCTGTTTTTTTTTTTCACTTTTACACTATGTCACCGCTTACAATGATAATTTTGATATCGTTTGAGGTTATTCATTGAAACGTCTTTCACGTCCTAAAGAGAGGCACAAGATGGCTTAGCTCCGCCACAAAGTTAAACAGGGTTACTGGTAACTCTACGTATTCCTTGCAGGGCGTCATAGTAGGGTTAAAATGCAACAAATTAAGCCACTAAATGTTCTAACGAAATTCCGTAGTTTTTGAGTTAGTTAGATTTTTAGTTTTTTTTTTTAATGAAAAATCTCAGATTGAATCATTTGAAGCCAATTTAAAAATGGTTTACGGCGCGAAAGAACAATGGCAGGACTCCATACTAATAATTGTCTGGGATCAAATTGAAGCGTCCCGTAATGAAAAATATGTTAAAAGATTTGGCTTTAGCTCCAGAATCTATAAATGATGACTATTTTCATTAGGGAAAGCCGAAAAAAAAAGATTTCGATGTTTGAATTTTTAGGTTATGAATGAACGTCAAACAACAATATAAAACATCGCAGACTGAAATTAAATCATAAAGAAATGGATAATGTGGTGTGGTCTAAGTGAGGATGAGAGTATTTATGGATAAAATGAGAAAAACCCAAATAAATTCTAACCCTCGGTGTAGAGTAGTAGGTACTCAATTGTATGTTTATGAAAGCTGGGCGCGTATTGAATTAAAAGTAGAAGCATTTCTTCAAAGATATCAGTTGATTAAAGACAAAAGAATAGAGCATTTCAATAATTATGTTAAAAACAAAACC
Organism: Noctua janthe; assembly: GCA_910589295.1. Taxonomy (NCBI): domain Eukaryota; kingdom Metazoa; phylum Arthropoda; class Insecta; order Lepidoptera; family Noctuidae; genus Noctua; species Noctua janthe. The sequence goes on from OU342552.1 coordinate 16,282,289, forward strand.
AACTCTACATGGGTCGATCGATAGGTCGATTATATCGATCATTCATTTAATTATTGATACAGATAAATTGCATTCAAACTACTCACACCACTATTTTAATGGTAACATTTCGAATGCACCTTATTCGAACATCATTTGATAATCTTTTAAAACATAAAATAACTCCGGCCTTTACGAGAAGGAGTGAATAATTGAAAAATCGTAGCAAATTAATTAAATTTGATTCATATATATGAAATCTATGGTTGCCAAAAAAAAAGTCCAGACCAAATTCTGCCATTGTTCTTTAAGTTATTATCATAGTTGATGCCGTAGCAGATATTTTTAATAAATAAAAGTTCAAAAATGCCTAAAACTTTGGCAAAGATCACAAATCATTTTATGGCCTTCTTCCTCATAGCCAAACTTTTTAGTATGTGTTTAGGAAAATAACCTCTTTTCTTTAGTTTGCCGTATGTGTATGCTTGTTCTTTCGAAAACACAAAGAACTATTTAAAAGAGCAGAGGAAATAAGCTCTCGAAGTCAGCGTGACCAATACAGACGTGTGCTGGATGTGCTGCCTCGATCAGCTAAATATAATAAAAACTCTCTGGCTATGTGTGTACGTCTCAAAATTACCAAAAATGTTTAAAAAATTTAACCTCAACTCAACTTTCGGACTCCATACATCTTAGATCCCTCTCCTCGACAGAAACCTACAAGTATTTGGGTATGTCGAAAGCATTTGGTATCAATACTGCCAACATGAAACAATCGTTGAGGGAGAGCTTCTTTGGCCGCCTGAATAAGGTGCTAGGCAGTCTTTTGTCAGGCGGAAACAAGGTGCGTGCCTGCAACGGTTGGGTCATGCCGGTTTTGATGTATTCTTTTGGCAGACTCAAATGGACTCAGACGGAACTTGATGCCCTGAATAGGAGGGTCCGAGCACTGCTGACCGCAAATCGGATGCATCATCCACGGTCGTCGGTGATGAGACTGTATATCACTCGGAAGTGCGGGGGTCTTGGCTTCTTAAATGCTAAGGCCCTGCACAACCGTGAGGTATGCAGTCTCAGGGAATACTTCCTAGAAGCCGACGTGGGGATGTGGTCTCAGTGAATAAGCCTAGAGTATTAGACACTAATGACCGCATGGAAGTATGGCAGAGCAAGGAGCTGCACGGGCGCTTTTATCGGGCCTTACATGGGCCCGATGTAGACTTCTTAGCGTTCGTATCTTGGCTGCGTGCGGTGACCTCTTCGGGGAAACCGAAGGTTTCGTCTGTGCAATAATGGACGAAGTTATGATGTCTAATAACTACCGGAAATACATTGTGAAAAATGGCACGGTTGACATATGTCGGACATGCCACCGTCTGGGAAAATCGATTCGACACATTATTTCTGGGTTTTCTCGTCTAGCTAACGGAGAGTACTTGCATAGAAACAACATCGTTGCCAGTATTATCCACCAGCAACTTGCTTTGAAGTACAACCTTGAGGAATCAGAAGTGCTATGCTATAAGTATGCGCCCGACGCAGTTTTCGATAATGGTAATATCACGTTGTACTGGGATCGACCTATCGTTATTGACAGGACTATTGTTGCCAATAAGCCTGAAATTGTGGTGATAGATCGATTGGAGCGTCGCACAATGATTGTTGATATAACGGTCCTGCATGACGAGAGCTTGGCATCTGGATCAAGGGCTTGATTCAGAAAGCAGTACTTCTGGACACGGTGGGTATTGTTAGGAATTTCCTCTCTCAAGAGCCCTGACCACCGGTAGGTCGGACCTTGTTCCCGATGCTGGTGGGCTACTATTCTTTTTTTTTTTATTCTATTTTTATTGTTTTATTTAAAAATGTATTTAATATGTGTAAAAATAAAAAAATAAATAATTTCTTTAGTATTAATGATTTTTTTTTAATATGAATTCAATGTAATATATTTCAATGTATTTTTAGTAAGTGTATGCTTTAGTTTTAAGCCAAAGATGTTCGATCTAATATTTTTTTTATAACACCTTGTATACCATGATTTATGCAAATAAAATATCTTATCTTATTATAAACGCCATGGTGTATCTGACAGGTAAACCGGAGCGTGTATATTGCAAAACTGTGCAGGTTGCCTCAAGAGGCAGCTCAAGCTTACCTGACTGGTGTACCAGGACAGGTAAACGTGACAGGTAACCTAGCGTGTACGTCTAGCTTAAGACTATGTCTAGCCGTGAACGTCCCTCGGCTGAATGATGAAGAATAAAAAGAAGTTTGTACTCACATTGCCATGAGGGCCCTCGCCAAGGAAGGTGACTGGTCGCATGCGCCCCCGCGGAAAATCCAGCAGGGGCGCCACTCCGTTTGGGGGCTCGGCTTCGGGAAGTTTGATAGATGTGAACAGTCCAGGTGCTGGCTTCTCACGGCGGCAAGCGCGTTCTTCCGGGTAAGTCTACGAAGAAAGTCATTGCGTAAGTATTCGGGCTCGTAAGGCTGGTATGTGATTTATTTGGTAAGAGCGGACGTACATATATAAAAACATCTACGCACAATACCCAAAACCATCTACGCACAATACCCAAAACCATCTACGCACAATACCCAAAACCCCAGTCACTAATGTATGAACGAAATGAAATATATTAGAACGGACAGTTCTTTTTAGTCTGCCTGTTGTATGACCGAGTTGTCATCTTAAACATGTGCGTGTAAACTGAGGGACCACACTCGTTTTTCGCATAATAGAAATTCTTCAAATTGCGTCGATATTGTTTTACCATTTCTTTTTACAAAATGTCAAACTTTATGTAGAAAAGAAATATTTTATTTATTTGATTCGGTAATATTCACTAAAATATTTTTCTTTCTTGTGTGGTACTACGAGGTACCACAGTTTAGTCGTTATATCTTTTTTATCTTTGAATCTTTGTGGTCTGTTATTTAGTAACTATCTTTACTAATTCTCTACTAAATATCTGTAGTCATAAAAGTTCAATTTTCCACACCTTGTGTGTGAGGACTGACGGAGCACATTTTACGGGCTGTATTTTTAAATATATTTGTTTACAAATTCCCAGATTTGGTTCAACAATTGTTTTAAGTCTTCTACTAAATCCTACAATTTCTATTTTGCGAAAAACGAGTGTGGTCCCTCAAAACACCTTTTGTGTGGTTTACACAAAACTAAACTAATAATCGAGAAATGTCTACGGTTTTAGTTCCTACACCTTACGAAGTAAGGGCAGTTATACTATAAATCAGAAATGCCTACAATACGAACAGTATCATAAATAGTAGGGCTTCTTTGATTCTTGTATAATAGTAGGTGGTGAATTGCTTATTAAAATACTCGGAAAAAATGAGCATATGGCACATGATATTGTGTTTGATCTTAGAAATCAACCTTGTAAAAAATATTATTTACTGGGTTGAGTTCTAAGTAAAATGTCAATAAATCGGGGTGATTAGCAGAAGTATCGATCACTATAGGCACTGTTCCTACACCACGTAATGTTCGATAACACACACATTTTATACGTACCCGTAAATAACCTTGTTACTGCTTAATTGCTATTCCCCTCCCAAGATTGCGTTGCTATAATTTATACCGTAACATGAATTATTATAGACGTTGGTGTATATTATATGTGTGGACTGCAGTTATTACGTGGATATTAATTATGTATGAAATTACGAATGAAGCCTGTTTGATGTTCTTTGCGTAATTAACTCAGGCTTTTCCCCATGTGGTAGGCAGAAACTATAGAATGCCATCTGTTACGTCTCACATAGGTGCTTATAATTCTTTGTCCTTCGAAAAAAAAATGTGCATTTTGTTTCCTTACTAATAAATCCGTCCGTAAACTTTGTTTATGATATAATTGATAAGCTATTGTACCAGCAACAAAGTTTTATAAGTTCAGTGGTTACTTCAATTTCGAAGAATTAGCTCGACGGAACACGATGTAGCAAACTCGCCGCGTCTAACTTAGCTCACACAAAACAAACGTTATTCGCAATAGAAAGTCTGCTGGTAAAGCCGGCGACTTAGTAGCAAAGCCTTACAAAGCCATAGTAAAACATTAACAAAACACGATCGACCCCAACGAATCGCTGGCTCATAATACATCGTGTACTCATTTATCATTTCGTAAACGACCGCGTAATACCCGTAATGAGTAAAATCCAAGCATACCTTGGGTAATAGCATTAATATTACGAGACCCGGTCTCTCCCCTTCAATGGATGTACCGAGGTACTATAGTTTGAAGACCTTTGTGGTGTACAAATTTGGTGTAGGTACACTTTGTGTAAGTGAACGGTTGCGAAGGGGTGTGTGAGAACGTGGAGTTCCATAGTTTTTGCTCGCGGTCGTGGCAGGTGGGTGCGAATTTATGTCGGTGTGGTGGAAACAGGTGGAAAGTTTACTTAAGGGCCATAGTGGTTAAGGATTCTTTTGTCTAATTTCTGTACATTATACAAAAATATTTTAGCATTTTCTAATTATAAGCTTCTTGCCGTTGTCTCATTCTATTTGGGGTCGGCGCAACACGTTTTCTTCTTCCATTCAACCCTGTCAGACGTCAAGGCGTCATTTACTCCTTTCTCTTTCATATCAGTCTTCACAAAATCTATCCTTATTTTTTTTTGCCTTCCTCTCCCTCTCCATCCAACAACATGCATGACCATCACTCTTTCGGTCATAAGCATTTCATTCCTCCTCATTACACGTCCATACCAAGACAAACGACATCCTTTCAATTTATCTGTAACAGGCGCCACTTTCAAACTTCCTCTAATATATTCATTCCTAACTTAACAATTCTTGTCACACCACACATCCATCTCTCATCTCCGCTACATGCAATCGTTTTTCATTCTTCTTCTTCACAGCCCAGCTTACTGATCTACACAGTACGACAGGTCTAATCACGGACTTGTAAATTTTCCCCTTTAACTTGAGCGATATCCGTGGGTCGCAAGTTGTTCCTGTCGCCATTTCATCCATCCTGAGTTGGTCCGGTGCGTTAGGTCCCAGTCTACTTCGCCATCTCCTTGGACAAGCGGCCCGAGGTACCGGAAGTCGGAGCAGATCGGTACGGGCGTTCAGGCAAGAGTTATAGGCACTGGACCGCCGAAATCGAAAACATGTATTCAGTTTTGGTACTACTAAATTTCAGGCCAACATTCTCCAGTCTTTGCCACCACACCTCCAATCTGCTCTGGACGTTTTGGCCGCTCTTAGCAACCCGCACAATGTCATCGGCAAACAGAATACACCAGGGCGCCTCTTCCTGGATCTCCGACGTGAGAGCGTCTATTATCATCAGGATGAGGTAAGGGCGCAGAGCCGACCCTTGATGCAAGCCGACAGCCACATTGAAGCTGCCAGTAGTGCCTGCTGTAAACCGGACTTGGGTCATCGACTGTACATCGCACGGATCAACTGCACATACCTCCCAGGCACACCTTAAGAGACCACCGCAGAACCTAACGGAGTGGTCATATGCCTTTCCGAGGTCGACGAACACCATGTCACAGTTTTTATGTGCACCTCTATATTTCTCGCACAGCTGGCGGAAAATGGCATCCGTCGTTCGCCGACCAGGCATAAAACCGAATTGGTTCTGTGAAATTTCGCACTCTTCTCTCAGTCGCCTTTTAAGAACTTTCTACCAAACTTTCATACTATGTGAAATTAGCTTTATTCCTCTATAATTTTAGCACTCCAGCACACCACCCTTGTTTTGGGCACCAGCGAACTGTTACACCATTCGTTAGGTATGGCTTCATCCAGCAACAATTTATTGGAGAATAAAACTAACCACGTCCATCCGTCCATCCGCAATAACTGCCACACTTCAACCTGTATTCCGTCCGGACCTAATGCCTTACCATTCTTTATTCCATTTACTGCAATCCTCATTTCGTCCACACTAACTTTTCTTACTAGTCCCTCATTCACTGGTTTATTTTCAAGCACGGCACTCCAGTCATTCTCCTCATTCATCAGTGTTTCAAAGTAACCCTTTTCTTAATTTTCTCATAATTTGGCCTTTTCTAATATAGAGAGAAAAACTGTAAATACGGTTACTATTAGGATGTTTCTGAGCTTAACTTATCAATTTAGTTAAGCTGCTTTAGGCTGACTTATAAAGTACTAGGTTACATTAAATGTGTTACTCAGTATGTGTAGAGGGATCTCCACATAGCGAGGCTGTTTTGGGACAATGAAAAGTCTGCGATGTCTACACGCTATGACGATCCTAAAGCCTAACTTGTTATTCTTGAGGAGTCGAATCATTGCATCAGGGATGATACACAAACTCACACGTCATTAAAAGAACGGTTAGTTTAAAAACAAAGTCTTTTCGACCAAGTAATTTCGCCACGTTTAATTAAATCCATTATTTTATTTTATTTTTCGTAAAATTAAAAAGTTGAAAGTCTGTCAAAGAACAAAGTACAATGCTCAGATGGGTTTAATCAACAGTAAAATGAATTGCCCGCTTTCGAAGGGTACAGAACGTCTGATCGAAACCGCCGCTTTTTTGTAAAATTCATAAAATAATTTATTTATTTACAAAAAGAGGTTAAATTTAAACCTCTTTTATTTTTTAAATACTGCATCAGAATAACGGAACACATTCAGTTGTCATCATTTCTTCTCGGTACATAAATTTTATTTATGAGTAAATAGAATAAGCCGACGGCTATGCAAAGCAATCCATTATTAAATTCAGCTCCAGTGTGACACCCCTGACCGTGTGGGTGAACAGGGGGGGTTGTTGTAGGGGTGTTCCGGGACATGTGACATATTCTCGTGCCACACAGGGGTACTTACAGTCGCTAGTGTTGTGGCTACATGTTCCCGGGGGTTACTCGTAATGGAGTGGCCGCAGAAAATGGGAAGGCTAAAATGTTGCACTAGAACTATGCACGGAGTATAGAAGATTTAGATGAGATGATGGGAGAGCGGACTTGGCGAAGTGCGCTTTTTCTAGTTGTTAAAAAATGAATCAGTCATTTCGATATAGTGGGGTGGCCTTACACGGTATAGCCGTTTAAGTTTAAAAAAACGTAACTTTCAGACACCGAAAAATATGAAGTTTCTTGAAATATTTGTACAAATTACTATTTATAAACACTAAGTTCCTAAACACACACACTACCATGTTAAAAAAACCCAACAATACCCAACATGGATTACAAAACCCTCATGATATCAACCCTAAATCCCCTCTAAATGAAACGCTGGCCCCGCCCCTCAGATGACCCATCACAGGTATTTTTAATTAACTTTGAAATTAAAGCTTTACTGAAGATCGTTATTCATAACTGTCATATAGTCATGCAATAATTTAAGCTAATTCACTGAACAGTAAAGTACTATCATATTGTTATTTATATACTTAGGCATTTAATTATAAGTGAGGATAAGGCTAAGTAATTTAGAATTAATTATTATTTTATTTAGAAAGGGTGAGATGTCGACTAATTGGAAGAAGAAGAAGACATGCTGCTCTGACCCCAAATAAATTTGGATAAAGGCAGGTGAATGATGACAAGGCTAAATTATTTGAAGACAATGGATAAAGAAGGTTGCTTCTTTGCTTTGCTGCTGAGCATGAGGTCCTGTTTCAATTCCCAGATTGGGTTTAAGCACACTGGGTTTTTTCCACCAGGAATTTCTAGCTAGCTATGACATGGGACTTATTTGCCATAAGTACATCTCTGCCCAACACTTCGAGTATAACAGGCGTCTGTTATGATGTTGACAATAAGTACAGTCAGAAAAAGAGATAAGTGCACAGGCAGCTTATTACTACTTTTAAGTTGGACGCTGACTGTAACCTATGTTAAAATATTATATCGTGCGCACAAAATAAACAACGCATATTTTCTACGTAAAGTGAAATAAATATACATATTTATTTCAGCCGAATAACTCTTTAACAGTATGTATTTCTGTTGGTTTCGTTTGTACAAAAACGTGATAAAAGCTGTTTACAAAATAATGAATGGGGGCTCAGATATTCAACAAAGTAACCCCTGAATGGTAGTTCGTACAAAAAAAGCACATTATTATGTTTACATTTGAATGTATTTCGTGCGTTATAAATTCCAAAGTTTCATGAATATATTAATGGAATTGGCCTTATGTCCTCGTTCTCGTCCTCGCGCGATGCGATTTGCGATGCGACATGCGCCACTTGTTGCCTTTTGTTAATACCGTCGCGTCGCAGTGTGTCTGGGAGTGCTCTAAGCATTTTCTTTCATCAATTTACAGTCAGTTACACGCGCTTGTGGCGCCACTTGAGGTCTATGTCCAGCAGTGGACGTCTTTCTGCTGAAATGATGATGATGATGATGACACGCGCTTGTCTTTTGAGCATGTTATACATATTTGTTTTCCTTGGCGTGATCTATACTTATAATTTAATATTGTTTTGAACTAAGTTATATATCATCAAATCCAATTAAGCATAATTTTACCAAAACATATAGTTTCGTAAGCAATGCATAGCGCATCGCAACTATTCGGGACCTATTAAAAGTTTTTGCAAGTTGTGTTAAACTTGGCTAACTTTGGTGTTCTTGTTCAGAAAGCGAGAAAACTTGAACATCGCTGTGTGTTTAAAAATACCAAAATGTAAGAAAATACTAGAGGCAACATTATATTTAAGCAATCACCACAAGTAGTCACGAGGCAAGTAGTTCTGAGGTAGATGCTTTTTGCTTTTTGAGCGAAGGTTTTAAAATTTCGTCTTTTTAAACATAAAAAAGTATATATCTCCAAGCGATATTTATTAAACTGGTCCATTTATTAAAACACAGTACAAACGTTAACCGCAGTCAGTAAATAGTTTTCGTAATATAACTGCAAGAGATAATTTTTCTCTGTAACTCGAGTATAAAACTTTTTCCATAATGTGGAGTATAAAACAAGCATGGCGTACCATAACGAGTGGTAACAGGGAAAGTTCTCAAATAGTTTCATGTAAGTAATGTACGCAATAAATCCGCTTGTAGAGGTAACAGTATCTGAATATTTAACGCGTTACCGAATGAAACACTAACTTATTACCATCCAAGGAAATAAATATTACGAGATATCTTAGCAACAACGTTTTGCAGACGTACATGATGTACATGATGTATGGCATTTGTTAATAGGACTTTTGGAAGAGATCAGATGGCCGTTCACTCATTACAAAATCCTAATAAACTGAAAGCAGACCCTAACATATCAGGGAACATGCTACGCAGTTGAGAATGTACCGTTGTAAGATTTAATTTTCATGTCGTTTTTAGGGTTCCGTAGACGAATGGCGTAAAACGGAACCCTTTTAGATTCTTCATGTTTGTATGTCTGTCTATATGCGACAGCCACTTTATTCCGAAATTATTAAGACTACACAGTTGAAACTTGGTAGGTAGATGTATTCTGTGAACCGCTTTACGATTTTTATACTAAGATTAAAAGATTAGGAGCGGGGGGGGGGGGGAGAGGGGCTCCCCATTCTTGGAACTGAAATTAAAAAAAATATTTTTTCATCAAACCTATACGTGCGGACGTCTATAGTATGTCTTTTTAAAAATGACATTGAGGTTCCTTAAACCATTTTTTTCTCAAAGTCAATCGTTTGAAAGATAGACACTTCCAAAGTGGAAGTTGAAATGTGTCTCCCTCCTCTGATTTTAAAGTAAGAGCAGGAAAATTCTGAAAACATTTAGGATTGTAGAACGTAAAATACAACTTGCAACGAAAATTAGTTTGAATAAGATTTGATGCTTGATTTTTGAGATATAGGACATTTTCATCAAACTGTAGTAGTAACTGTGTTTTTCATTAACATACTATGAAAAACAATTTTAGTTTTGCTGTTGAATGTAATACAATACAACATATCAATGAGCCTTCCAAATATTTATATTATATTGTTTGGTGCAACGAAGCACTGTGTGCGTGTGAGTACGACTCGCATTTGGCTGGATTTTTAAGACTATCCTTTGGGCAAAATAAAAATAAATTCCATATGAACAGTAAATAGAAAAAGAAGACCCCGTCATAGCTGGACAAAGAGGTGGCAGATGATGTTGGATCTCTGTAAGGTTCAATTTTTTGACCTGTACCTATATCATCATCTGCCCAGCCTTTTCATAACTATGTTTGGGTCGGCTTCCAGTCTAACCGGATGGAGCTGAATACCCGTATTTTACATGGAGCGACTGCCTATCTGACCTCCACAACCCAGTAAGTACTAGGTAATACGATACCCCTTGGTAAGACTGGTTGTCAGACTTTTTGATCGACTGACTACCTGTTACGCCTGTCAAAGATCTACAAATGACAGCCGGGACCAACGGCTTAACGTGATTTCCGAGGCACGGAGGAAACTCGGTATGTAATGTATGGTCACCCATCCACAGACCAACCTAGACAAGCACGGCTTAACCTAAAGATCGATCCGAGCGGCTGTTATTATTTAACCACGAGCTCCTGTAACTATATTTTTTTTCTAAATACCATTTGAACAGGTAATTATCATAATTAAGGTAACTGTTTAATTCCTTAGTTAAGTTTCACACTAAACCATCAAACACTTCATAGCGTAGAGTTCTCACGAAAATTTCAGCAATAAGCACAAATCAACATAATAAAGGAAAAACAAGCATTTCTCCATCGCCATTGATAGCGAGGTTTCAAGCCGTAAGCGCTCACTGGGGTAGGCAGGAACAAAGACACCAGCGGCTGAACCGAGACAAAACACTGCACTTGCTAAGAAGTGAGGCGAGGTAACGTTGATATAGCTATGTGACTGTACCTACTTATATAGAAACCTTTTAACATTGAGTGAAGGAATCCGTTGATATAATTTTTTTACGTTTTATTTTATTTTTATCCAATTGGAACCACAAACAGCTACATTATGTGATATTAAAATAACATAAATAACTTAAATAATAATGAAGCCCACAGCGCTGGCCACAGATTACTATATTAATGACTAAATTTTAATTTGCTAGGAGATAAGCTGTTCATGTATGACAGTTAAAATACACTATAAATACAAAAAGAGAAGAAATAAATCAGGCAGTACTATGCCTACTATTATACAGGGCGTTTGGTGCATCGTTTGCAAATTGAATTGGCCGAATGGAGAGGTCATTTGCTGTCTCTTCAGGTCCAAAAACTCACTCTTATCCACATCGGCTTTTTTATTCGGTTTTTCTAATTTTTATTTTATAAAAATTCCCAAACTTAGCATTAAAACTTCAATTTAAAAAAATAGTAATAAGTAAAGCTAAATAGTATCCTAAGGTAAATAGTATCCTTAAATTACATTTTAATTTTTATATGTACTTTTGTATGGTTCTATCAAATTCAAAACTACTCGCTAGTAATTTCTAGTTTTTTTTTAAATAACTCACAAAGCTTTTGGAAGCAGAAAAAATAAACTTAAAACTCAACTTTAAATAAAAAAACTAAAAGCGATCGAGATCTTCGAATTCTTTTATTAAAAAAACCGGTGTGGCCAAGAGTGAGTTCTTGGGGCTGAAGAGATAGCAAATGACCTCTCCATTCGGCCAATTCAATTTGGCAAACGATATAATGTATATTTTATTATATAAATAAAGAAGTAATGATCATTTTTAAGGGATTTTATATGTCAATTTTGTTATGGGTAAGACTGATTGTTTAGGTTAAGTTTCAAGATCCATTACAGAAAAAAGTAACGTAACATTAATTTGTTGTTCACAAAGTTTAATTCTTATTACGAACTAGCTGTGCCCCGCGGTTTAACCCGTCGCTTCTGCCTTGTTTTATTTTTGCTTGGCTCCTGTTGGTCGTACCGTGCTGTTATATAGCCTTCCTCGATAAACTGACTATCCAACACTAAAATAATATTTCAATTAGAACCAGTAGTTCCTGAGATTAGCGCGTTCAACCAAACACACAAACTCTTCAGCTTTATAATATTAAGTATAGATTATTCTGACACAAACTTCGATAAAAACCGCGTCTGTATTAAGTTATAGTTTAATATTAATTTTATCCAACGTTTAACCGAGTTTCAACCATCCTTAGTATTAGAACGTTGCTAGTCATCATCTGCCTAGCCTTTTCCCAACTATATTGGGGTCGGCTTCCAGTCTAACCGGATGCAGCTGAATACCAGTATTTTACATGGAGCGACTGCCTATCTGACCTCCACAACCCAGTCTGTACTGGGTAATACGATACCCCTTGGTAAGACTGGTTGTCAGACTTTTTGGGCCACTGACTGCCTAACGACTGTCAAAGATCTACAAATGACAGCCGGGACCAACGGTTTAACGTGCTTTCCGAGGCACGGAGGAAACTCGGTATGTAATGGGCGGTCACCCATCCACAGACCAACCTAGGCAAGCACGGCTTAACCTAAAGATCGACTCGAGCGGCTGTTGTTATTTAGCCACGAGCTCCTCATTAGAACGTTGCTAGTATCAAACTAAATTAACAACTAGTCAACTAGTCAACTATAAAGCATCGCGCATACTCTGAGACAACGCCATAGACGCCGCGCCCCGGCAAGACTGGCAACGAAGCTAAACCGCTTTACTACAACGTAATTAAAAATTAAGTGAAACCGTCCCAGGTGTGCTTGAACAAAATTAATGAATTAAGTTTCCGAGGAAAAACCTCAAAAGGTATGTAGCAACGGTAATTATCTTAGTTGCCACATATTCTATCCCAGTTTTCCACCTCGATCGTTACTTGCCTAAGCACCTATCTACTTGACTACTTACTAAGCCTATGTATTTCTTTCTGTACGCTTTTCTGTGGTTTCCACTGTAACGAGTACCCGTACACGTAATGCTTTGTTTTTAGTTGCGGTTAAAGCTTTTTAAATAAGGATGCAAGCTTCAGAGGCATGGGGTTTCTTTTTTTAGTTCCTTTGTAAACGCGTCAATAAAGGTTTTAAAGAACGTTTTTCTGTACCCTCTTGCGGAGTTTCTAACTTTATCTTAATAACGTAGCATAGTTGAATAAAATTTTTCAATGAATGTGGTACAAGTAAAAATACTAAACATTTCAATACTTAATATTACTTTAAAAGTTCCAGAAAAGCAAAAGCCGTAATACGCATTTAGCACCAACACACAAACTGACACAACTTTCCTATACATAATAACAAAGAGGTACGTACAACGGTATAACCGCAAGAATAACATAAAGCCTGCTATTTTATCAAGCCACAAGAAGATTCGGCCGACAAAAGGCACATCCCTGAAGGTAATCCTTGAGTGGGCAGTGAGCATACGTCGTTTGGGCAAACTCCCAGTGTCATTATAAAATACGGGCCACAATGTGGATTCACTTTGAGAAATGGAGGGCGGGCTTCTGAACACCTGGGTCCCGCTCCAACTATGTATGTACGGCGTTGTTGTTCCCCTTTTTGTAAGTTGCAAAGTCACTCGAGTTATATTTATCGACTCTCCTAAAGTGAATAGCATAATATGGTGCTTCGTGCTTGTAGAGGTTTTTCTTCCTTTTTGTTATATTATGTTTTTATTAAAATAAAAATGTACTTAAGAAGTCTGTCTGTTTTGTTACACTAGTGTAGTATCTTTATTGGTTATATAGATAGTACATTGTAACAACACGGGGCATTAACACGAATGTAAATAGGTGTAAAACTATGGAGGCAGTGTTGTCCGACTTAACTGACAAAGGACTGGGAGTCGTGCAGTGAGAGACAATTCAGTTATTCGACTCGTCACAGCCCATTGTACACTTGTGCACTAACAGAGACAACCCTGATATTTGCCCTTTGTCATAAATTAGCGGGCTTAGTTCGTTTGTAGCGAACGTGTTAATTAATTGGTTTTGCGATAAAATTATTAGAATGATATTCTGAATACATTATAATCTGTTGAATTATATGAAACCTGAAAAGTGCACACTTGTTAATACTCAAACATGAACTGCTCTTCAAAACATACCAGCGATGCAGAAGTCAAATAACAGATCGTTCGCGACCAACTCACATCTATTCAAACAGCGAAGCGTTGAAGCGAAAGAGACTTTTTTTAAAGTAGTTTTGTAAAAGTCCAATTGGCCACGTTGTGACGTCACCACACTACATCTGGCTGCAAACATCGCCCTCTCTAATTTGTTTGCCACAACCGTGTGTCGCGTTTACTCTCGCCAAATGTACCGCCGCCGTACCGATGCTCCGCGCGTTTTATCATGAATTATCTTTAAACACCTCTCGTAGAATGCATATTATTCGGTATTCACTGGCGGCAAGTTCTTCGCAAGTGTGCTTAGTTATGTGCACGTATATTTTGCCAAAATTGTCCACGTTATTGTTTTTATTTGAAAATAACTCAAGACTGGTTCAGCCGAGCGGTTTATTGAATTTCTCGAGTTTTCAGGTGAATTATTTCTTGAAAAGACTTTTCGTTTGACGCTTTCTCTGAACGATAAAGTTTTTGAAATCTATTGAGGCTTGAATCTGTCTATTATCTTGACTGTTTCATCGTCAATATGTAGGCGTTTTTTTATGAAAATACTGTCATAATTTAGAAGTTATATCTGTTCTTATGTGACAAGCTACGTTTATATATCACACAGCTGTTCAAATTATCGTAGAAGAGAAGTTACGCGGCGAAGTTTACTGATTTGAGAGACACTTGACGACAAGTTTCTATTGCTTTCACATTAAAAGGAGTAGTAAAAGAATGGTATTGTATCTAGTAAGGATTGATGGTCGGCACGGAAATGAGTTGTATTAGAATGCGATGCTCGCGTTCCGCCGCTTTCTCTCGGCAACTTTTAATAAGGACACAGGTGTACTGTGAATGAATTTTTTGGTTCTACGAAACTTGGGAAATAAAGGATACCTAAATTCTTACAATAGCTCGAGTATATTATCACTGGAGTGGGCCGTAAAAATAGAGAACAGCTATATTTTAGTGTAATAATGTTAGAATGGATTGGTTGAAGCTTTTGGCCGAGCCGTGCGTTACTCGATAGAACCTAATGGACATTACTTTAATATCGTTTCTGCTACATTTCGTAGATTCATATTTTTGGAACAAAGAAACTATACATTTATGTGCATCTATACAGGGTGTAAACGGACCCTTCACCAAGCCGTCAACCAAGCAACAAGTACATAAAACTAAGTAACCCTGTGCAAAAATTATTGCTGGGAAATGACTTTTATTTTTGGGGCGAAAAATCACGTTTTACGATAAAACTCAATGTAACGTACTCAAAACTTGGTGCTGATGAATGCTTTGAATAGTAAACGGGTCATGGAGGTAATTAAAGTAAAGTTAAAACCTTAAAAAGTAGTATTTAAAAAAGAACTTGTGAAAAAATTGAAACTTTGGCTTCCAATATATCCGTAACTAGATGGTTCCCAGGTATGATCCAGAACAAAAAAAATATCGCAATGACGGGGAAAACAAGTGCCTTTCGGCTTTGTTAAGGATCTTTTTACACCCTTTATATTGTCTTCCATAAATAGCAAAAGCATTCAAACTATCAATAACGCTTCAATAACTGGCAAACTTTTGTCAGAATGGAAGCCATATGCAACGATGTGCTTGCTAATCTCTGTCATGCTTCTCATTACAAAACTAGGTACCAGTAGGTACTTGCACAACTCTAGCTGGCCGCCCCGGGTTCGTCCGAGTAATGAACGGAGCGAAGCGCTGCAGTTATAAATTGTACTAACGTCGGCCAAACGTTCTGTATTGGATGAACGATATAAAACAGGACCCTAAAATAAAATGCGAGCACATTTGTTCACTAATGAATGAAATCAAATAGCCGGCCGTTTTACGGGGGTAGTTAATCTTAGATATTTTTAACACATAGGTTGAATTTTCGTTTAAAATCGAACTTAACTAATAAAACTAAACAGCGTTCTAGAGTTGTGGTGTCATATTCGCAACCGGCGTGCGTATATGACTAGATGTAAGAGCATGGAGGACGGCCAGTTATACGACAGACCGTGTCGACGGCGCGTTCGTGTTCCACGTGCGCCTCAAAGAGATGTCAGCAAATAAGTAGGGGTCCGCAAGGGCCGACGCCTGCCAGGGCTGCGGGACTATTCGAAAGAGATACCGTGGCCCTGGAATACAAAGGGCAAAGAAGGAACATGGATGGGTTTTAGTCAGTACAAGTCTGACACTCCGTTCCACTCCGCCCAGAGTGGGGGGGATTTCCCATCCGAAAAAAAAGAGCATGGAGGAGGCGCAAGGGGTATGTACGAATCGTAGCAGGTGGCGTTCTATGGTTACTGCCGATCCCAGAGGAAAAAGACGTGAGTTTGATTATGTTTGTACGTGCAGAAACCACCTTGTATACTTAGAACATAAAACGTAAAAGGTAATGCGGCAATATATAAATATATATGCTGAGACAATTAAAAACGACAGTAAAAAAGAAAAAAAAACAGATTGTGTTATCAATTTATGATAAACGACACGTGTCATAACCGTTTCCAAGGTACAACCTTAATCGAATTGAAAAAAAAACCTGTGACAAATTATAAAACTGATTGAATTATCTCTAAATACACAAATAAAGTCACGTCTTCTTCCAAAGAAAAAAAAAACAACAAAAGAACGCCACCTTATATTCCTTGCAAACTTCTTTTCGTCCGTTCACGATTATCTAATTTCTAAAATATCGTTTTCGATTCGTCCTCAACATAAGCCCGGTCTCCTACGGTAGGTAAAGCGATATGTGTACAGTTTTTTATATCTTTTTGACTCTTTACAAAGAGAATAGCGTAATATGTTTCGATTACCGTTGCCTTGGGTTCGTTTCGACTGAAAAATGTGTTTATGTTACAAAGTTCGAAATCGAGCCGTTTTTTCATGTTTCTGTACACCCTGCTCTGATTACTATGATGATAGGGTTAAGGGGCATTTTTATTTTATTGTAAAAGTTGTTTTTTGGAGACCATATAGATTTAACTGTAGTTTGAATTAGACGGTTATTGTAATTGACGGTCTAGAGTCATGAAAACATTCTTAGGCTCTACATCATTTTTCAAGTCGGCATATCCAATTCGGCAATTACTGTACATATTCAGCTTTAATTCGGCTCTTTCCCTTCGGCAGAATCGGCTTAGCATTACCCATTGCTGGTCACTTTGCCATATTTCAAGTATCGCCACTCAGGTAAATACTAACGCCACGCCTTTATTACATTACAATGTAATATGTCATATTATAACAAGTAAAAGTTAAGGGCCCGAGTGCCGGATGCGACACATTATATCAAAGTGGTCTCCCAGTTTATACAGCGTACTCTATTTCCACTCGTGCAATAAAGTTGATAAACTAATTTCAACAAAAACATCATTAACAGCACTGTTTTAACAACATCCTGAATTGAATACAGGTATTAATCAATACCTAAGTCCGTATCAGCGTCATATTAAACTAGCTTTTATCTGCGGCTTCGCCCTCGCGGAGTTCCATAATTGTCTCACGGGATCATATTTCCGGGATAAAAAGTATCCTATGTGTTAATCCAGGTTATAAACTATCTGTGTGTTGAATTTCATCAAAATCCGTTCAGGAGTTTTTGTGTGAAAGAGTAACAAACATCTATCCATCCTCACAAACTTTCACATTTTGTAATATTAGTAAGAAGTAAGATCGTAATATTAGTACCATTGAGACGAGAAGCCACTACCAAATGACTTGCTTTGTTAACTAAATATTGGTACAACGAAGTCAAACACTCCATAGGCTCCAGGTCAGTGTTGGTATGGTGACCGCATGTTTACAGAATCATGTTTGTGGGATTAAGATTTGGCGTGTAATCAAACAGCTTCGGGAAAATTTGGTCACTGATTAGAGTTAGGTGATTAGCGAGTGGTCTAGGTGTGTAGTGAGGCTGATTAATTTAATGAAGAAGGTATTGGATTATTAACTTTTTGCTAACGGAAGATCAAGTATTTCGGCTCGATTACGTCGAATTCATCATCGGCCAAACTAAGTTCATACGTCGACAGCCAAAATCGGCCGATCAAACTAAAAAAAAAGTGAGTACACCTAGTTATCGAGAGATGTCAGTTGAAGTAGTATACCCACTTTCTTTAGTATAGTTATTTACGTAGCCAGAAAACATCAACATATCGAGAAACATTGAATGGTCGTACATAGACAGACAGGTGTTGCGTTTCATATTTGATATCAGAAATGGTTGGGAAAACTATAATTGCTAGTACCAATCCGTTTACCAAAATATACGCTATATTAAACCACACATAAACTCGCTCTGTTTAAATTAACATTCAAATTAGCAAAGGGTGATTTTCAAACAATGCGCTATGGTCGGTCTCTATTGGAGTGTCCCTAACTTCTCTTTGAGGGCCGACCTCATTCGTTCCCGCTAAAACATTGGAATCATTGAAACGTAGCAAGAGTCATGGTAAACAAAGGTATTCGTGTATTATTGCCCTTTGACTGGTGCGAGGGAATTTGAGGGGACCAGCTTATTTAATACGGGTAATTGAATAAAAAATCCATGTATTTTTGAAAATAATTACACTAAAAATATGAGTGCGTCTACATTTTTAAGTTATATATTATACAATATTTTTATTATAGCTACCCCACATTGTCCCACTGCTGGGCAAAGGCCTCCCTCCACTCCTTCCAAAGGTCATGTTTCTGTGCTACTTCTTTCCAATTCTCAAGGAAGACATCCAGTTCGTCCCGCCACCTCCTTCGTGGTCTGCCGTGACTCCGTGTCACTGTTTCAGGGCACCAATCCTGAGCTATACGGGCCCACAGTTGGTACGGCATGCGGCAGGCATGTCCTGCCCAGTCCCATTTAAGTTGGGCAGCCTTTTGAGCCACGTCAACGATTTGCGTTTTGGAGCGCAGCGTAGTGTTTCGTACATGATCTGTTAATTTTACACCTAAGATACTGTCCTCCATTGCACGTTGGCAAACCTTGAGTTTGGACTTTTGGATATTAGGCAAAGAACAAGTTTGTGCACCGTTGGTTAAGATACCTATAAGATACTTATAAGATACCTATAAGTAAGACTATTTGTTCTCAGTAAAAAAACATAATTATGTCAAAACTTTTTTCGTCACATCTTATTTTAGTATGCATCATAAAACACTCGATCTTTATTCTAAAAAAAAACCTTCTGAGCTCATATATTAAAAACACTTCCTTTGAACAAAACATTAACCTCTTTACAATTTCAACTAGTTACTCCAAATCGTAAAGTACTAAAAACCCATCTCAAACACTAAACCGTTACGTCTACCTAAACAACCCAATAGAGGGCACTAAGATTGGCTTTCAAGCACAACCTGTATCAGATTGCCGATGAATCACTTGGGCCTAAATACGTGTGCCTAAGCCTGATAGCACAATATGTTGCTTTGTATCCAAGGAGGCCGCCAAAGCAAGCGCTTTGGCAAACATCAACCGTTCCTCTAATAACTAATCCGTCAGATACATTTCTCCTCCGTCATGGGAGGCCAATATGAACCCACCACCAACGTCTTTCATTGTACTAGCCAGTTGCAGTAGCGACGACTTGCATCACAAAGGTGTAAATGGGCAAGATTCGTGTTGAATAGATGGTGATACTATATGTGGTGTTAGCTGTTTACATACGGTATATTCACATCATTTAGGATGTTATAACTTTCTTCAAATAAAGACTAAATACCTTAACATACTCATTATTAGTATAGGAGCTTAACATACTCATTATTAGTATAGTATAGGAGCTCGTGGCTAAGTAATAACAGCCGCTCGGATCGATATTTAGGTTAAGCCGCGCTTGCCTAGGTTGGTCTGTGGATGGGTGACCACCCATTACATACCGAGTTTCCTCCGTGCCTCGGGAAGCACGTTAAGCCGTTGGTCCCGGGTGTCATTTGTAGATCTTTGACAGTCGTTATAGGTAGTCAGTGGCCCAAAAAGTCTGACAACCAGTCTTACCAAGGGGTATCGTATTACCCAGTACTAACTGGGTTGTGGAGGTCAGATAGGCAGTCGCTCCATGTAAAATACTGGTATTCAGCTGCATCCGGTTAGACTAGAAGCCGACCCCAACATAGTTGGGAAAAGGCTAGGCATATGATGACTCATTATTAGTATGTCTCTTTTTAAGCGTCATAAAGTAAGAAAAGTCTTTTCATTTTTTTTTTTTACGATTACGCTGTTATCATATGCTTTTTCAGTGAATATTCATTTTTTTTTCACACGATGTATTTTCATCTGTTCATTATATTTTTTGAGCGTTCGGAGCACAACTGAATGATGCGAGAAGTGGTGCTGAAATCCTACATAGTAATCAGTTCATCCAAAAACTCATTTTTCTTTTTGGGACACATATGTGTTTCGCTTTGAAAGGACACTGATTAAAAACATAAATGAACAAAAAGTGAACCCGGTCGATGGCCGATGTCGGACACATCAACGTTATTGAAAATAATAGTGAAAGGCGACTAGACACGTAATTAAAAAAAACAAAAACTAAAATAAATCATCTATAAAAGTCATCATTAGTTCGAACTATGACAGGCTCGAGTTTCATTTCACATAAAAATGGATTAGAGAATAAAAACCACCATCATTATTATCATTCTCCTACCCTCATCCTAAATTTTTCAGTCAGTGGCGCCATTTTTAGACGTCCTATGAAGTCATTCTTTACTTTATCTATACACCTACAGACGTCCCCTTAGCATTCTCATCTCAGCCACATGCAATTGCCTTTCATTCATCCCTTTTGTGACCGCACATTCTAGAGAATAAAAACTATTTGGATTGATATTGACACATGAACGTGGTTTAATAGAGCTGTCAGCAGTTGGTTTAAGTTAGTTCAAATACAGCCACTGTCCTTGGTTAGGCTATCAAATGCACGTTCACATCTGTGTTTAGATTTATTGTTATGACTGATTTATGGTTTATTTTCGAATAAAATTATCAAGTGCTTCTTTTAATAGCTCTGATTCAGCGGAATACACGCTGACTTTTAATGCATTGACAACTCTTTTTTCATGTACGTATATTATACTTATTTCTGACAAAGGTAATGTTTTTTTCTATTTTAATACCGTTGTGAACTGTTGCATTTTAGCATGAGACAACAAAATATTTTTTCAATATTTTGGGGAGCAATTAATTGATTGATTTGATTTTGATTTTTGAACGCCACCGTAAATGGCTCATATTCAAATAAAATCTGAGATCCTTTGATATTTGTATGAAATGACACATACAATTGGCGTAAAGAGTCAATTTGATAAACAATGGCTACATCTTCTGAAAAATAGCTAGTTTATTCACCGTTAGCATGTAAGACATGCATGACTATATGTTATATGTTATAATTACTTGACAAACAATATATTGTTGGTCAAGTAATTATGGTTATGATAATGGAATAGTGCCCTTAATACGGTATTATTGTAACTGATAGTCGATTAGATCTATTTGACGCGCCAGTCAAATCCATTATAGCGAAGTGGCTCCATTCCATTCTATGTCAACGTTAGTGATAGGCGTTTATGAATAATTTAACTAATTGCCCAATCGTTAATTCATGTTATCTATACCAGAATAAATTATTCAATAGATAGTAATTACGAAATTAATTATAAATTGAGGATAGAAGATCATGTTGCTGGTGATATAGGTGAATGTATTTATTGCTAAAGTATGTCAAAGGAGAAGGCTAAAAATTGTGTGAGAGGCTCATACAATTTTTATTTTTATTCCCCAGAATGTAGATCAATAAAATCCATGTCATTTTATAGTAAAGATCTACTAAAACAAAAATAAAACAGGTGCATATTGCTCAGCAATCTTGGACAAAAGTTTATAAAGGTTTAAGGAAGTTGTTTTTGTCACTACGGCTAAAGTATATAAGTAAGTAAAAAAACGGAATTTTTACCTTTTTATTATGAGTTCTTTTCAAATTCTTCTATAGTACGTACACTTTCCAAAATTCTTAACTTTTTATATTTTATTTATTTGTATATTTTTTGTTTAAGTACACTTTTGAGGCACGTTTTGTCCTTTGTGAAAGAATATTGAGCTTTCGGAATGTTCTCTATATCTAGACGCAAGAATGTAGGTACTACCGCGCTCACTGACGGTCGATCATCACTTTTAACCTTATAACTCTAGGCATAAGGGTGAACAGAGTTTTCGGTTGTACCAAGAATGGTCAGTGGTGGATTGGTGGCTACTTCTTAAGAGAGAGGCTCTCGACAGTGGGATCGTAATCTCCAAACATTTATTCGCTGACAGACGGCGTACAGTCAAAACCGCTGGTAGCAAGAAATCTGTTATTTTTAAAACGAACGAATTAAAATCATCTCCTGAAGGATTTAGACGATTTTGAGTAAGGGTGTCGTTCGATATTTCTGCCTGCCGACATCTTATAGTTTCTTATAGTTATTAGTGCAAACATATCTGTACGGTTAATTCAGCTAATAGTTAATAACATTGGTAATTATGTTTATCACATTCAATTCAGATATGAAACGTGCTTAAGTGATTCGGTTAGTACAGGACTGTGATTATCTAAAGGCATTTACTTGTGCTGTAATTAATTCCATTAATTAACACCTGCATTGTCTGATTATTGGCTTTCGGGTGACCGCACCTCGATGACCCCTTTGCGTACAGTCACGAGCATTAATATTAATGCACTTGGCAAAAATCTGCGATTTTCTCGTTAATATAAACTTCAAACTTTTATTTCAATTTCATAATAACAGGAGGAGCTCGTGGCTAAATAATAACAGCCGCTCGGGTCGATCTTTAGGTTAAGCCGTGCTTGCCTAGGTTGGTCTGTGGATGGGTGACCGCCCATTACATAGCGAGTTTCCTCCGTGCCTCGGAAAGCACGTTAAGCCGTTGGTCCCGGCTGTCATTTGTAGATCTTTGACAATCGTTAGGCAGTCAGTGGCCCAAAAAGTCTGACAACCAGTCTTACCAAGGGGTATCGTATTACCCAGTACTAACTGGGTTGTGGAGGTCAGATAAGCAGTCGCTCCATGTAAAGTACTGGTATTCAGCTGCATCCGGTTAAACTGGAAGCCGACCCCAATATAGTTGGGAAAAGGCTAGGCAGGCAGGCAGGCAGGCAGGCAATAACAAGGGTTACAAAATATTATGTTCGTGACAACCGAAAAACTATAATCAATACAGTAATCAATCACTTTTAAAAGTTGTTTAATGTATGTTGCTGGTGACTGTACATCTACTTACATATGTGTTGGTTGTATGGCGCAATACATAAATTGTAATATTGTTACACCTACATTATATCGTATTATGTACGCCCTTCAGATTCTATTAGCGAAACAAAAGGTTTAAATATAGCTTGTTTACAACAGCGGCGTCACTTTGGCGTTGAGAGGTGACAAAAGATAAAATCTCTTAAATTAATGGAAGAATCCTTTTTGATAAGAATTACGATACAAAAGTATATTCAGTGCACCCTAGACAACAGACAACAGACAACAGGTGATGATAGCGCCGATTCTGTGGCTAGATTCACATGGATCAAATTATTGATTTTGTATTGGCTAAATTCTTTAAATTGGACTATCGTTTCCATTTGATTGGCTCGTTTGTATTTCCTACCCTATCCACACATGCATATCACCTTCGTACGAGCGAGAAGGAATGCTTTTGCTACGCGGCTCGCTAAAACTTCAATGGCTGATGCTCTCGCGCCGTGAATGACGCGTGCTCTCTACGGAGGCTGTGATCAGGATTTTGAGGGATTATGCAACTTTCTTTTAGGCGTACTGCGTTTTTTCTGATGTACCTTCGCAGTGCGTCATTATTTTTTTATTTTTTAAACAAACGTTGCCCCACACTAGGAATTGCTCCTGTATCGTGGGTGCGTTTACAAACATTTAAACTCACATACACAAACAGCCAGACCCGGAACAACTACCTGTAGGCCATACAAATATTTGTTCCGTGCGGGAATCGAACCCGCGACACGAAGCACAGCAGTCAATCGCTCAGCCACTGCGCCAACCGTGCCGTCAACATTATAATATCCATTCTTGCAACGGGCAATTTTTAATTTTGATAGCATTATTTGCTTAATCTTGACTTTCTAATATCTAGTAGTCGACAATTCAAAAGTGCTTGTCTTCTTGGTGCACTCGTTCTGAAAGCATTATTCACTTGGAATTAAAAACCTAGGCTTTTTTTTTTTTTTTTTCGGTTGTTAAATCATCAAATGATCCCCCCCTACTCTGGGCGGAGCGGAAGGGAGTGGACTTGTACTGACTAAAACCCATCTATGTTCCTTCTTTGCCCTTTGTTTTCCAGGGCCACGGTATCTCTTTCGAACAGTCCCGCAGTCAAAACACCTACCCTTAATCAAGATTAAAAATTGTTTACAATATTAATAACTGTCTAAGATGTAGTATCTGAGATGCTTTAAGCATAACTTTATTCGTAGCTCAGCAAGCCCGGTTCCCTTTTTACCTATCCGGGGCCTACGTGCAGTGTAGTATTTCCGTAGCGCTTCGTAGCAAGCGCGTAGCAGATTCGTAGCACGCTCGTAACTTGCATTTTGGTTGTACATAGAACTCATTTGAACATTGTAAAGGTGTGAGTTCCTCGTACTTAAGTCACTGGACTTGCGTTCAACTTACGTAAATTACATGCATCCTGTACAAGTACCATTACAAACTGACGTCATAATATCAGTCACGTATTTCGATTGGTCGGTTTGAATTTAGCCCTCGTAGTGTTAGTTCGGATGTCATCGCGTCGGTTAGAATGCGGCGTTTTGTCCCGTGTTCGGTCGGCGCTACGATAATGTGCGGTGGCCGAATTCACGTGAGTTGGTTTTTCAAATGATTTTACAGTTTTGCTTTTAGACATGTTCGTTTTGTATTTCTAAAACCATAGTCCATAGATAGATAAAGCTACAAACGGAATTCCTTATGTAATATATGTTTTCTCAAGACAACTGTGAGGAAAAGAAAAATCTTTTTTCCTTTTTCTTTCTAAGATCAAGTCTCCAAAAGTCAAACAGTTCTCTTATACATAAAATACAAGCTTTTCTTCCGGAGGTCGTTTCACGAGAACAAAAACAGCGTAACTGAACGTTAACTAAATAATGTTCATTACGTATTAATGTTCAATTGGTATGTTTTACGCAGGGCGCGCGCTGTGACCGCGCGGTCCTCCAGGGAAATCAGTCTGCGATCCTCCGATCCTACACTATACTTTACCTGTTTGAGCAAACCTTACGAGCATTTTTACCATTCTACATTACACCTACATGTTTCCAATCAAACACATAAGGCTTCCTACCAATCCGCTTATCGTTTCATCGACATTCAGGCAAGGAGAATTAGACCACTTTTTAATTTGCTTCCAAATCAAATCAAATTATATTTGGCTTTCATTGGAAAAATCAACCGAGGGGAAAAGCATTAGCCTATAAACGAAATGGGAATGCCCTTTTAGGTTTAAACCCTATTTTAGAAAAGCTTGGAATTGGTATAATTATTCGACTTTTTCGTGGACTTTTTTCTATCATTACATTAGCTTTTCAACATCCATTGCGGGGAACCTTTCAGGAGTTGCGGGTATCGTAATTGAATGCCGGGAGCATGTTATTAAACAATTACGTGATGTAGGTACAGATATGAGTGATGTGTGTATTGCTCGGCTGCCGGCGCCGCAGTCCTAAACACTAAGTGCATTATCTACACCAACGTTCGATAGACAATGGTTCATGGGAAACATAATTCATTCGCCAGTCTACTTGCTATGGCGTATATCCACAATGGCATGACCATTGCCGGCTGTTGTTCCGTAAACGTAGGGTGCCTTGAACAGAACCGTCAATCTAATGACTGCATCATTGCTCGGAGCGACACCTAATCGACGTCTACTAGAATTGAAAGCGGCAGAGAAACGATGCTCTGTGAATGCTGAGTGGCGGTTATGGAGCATATTTGTGTGGGTATCCGATGTATAAACTGAACAGGTTATGCTATGCATAGCTAGTACGTTAATAAATTATTCACCTCGACTGTATGCAGGGGGCCTTTCGAAAAGTTGGCGAATATTCGTAGTGAGAAGTGAATGCGACATTAAAATTTTGTGCGGCGGTAGAGTATTAAAGAACATTACTTAATGTTTTTTTATGATCTCAATTCTGATTCTTCACTCAATGGTAATTTATTGTTTCTTTGACTATCGATGTGTAGACCAATTAAGAAACTCTTATGTCTTTGACTACAGGCGCACGTGCAGTGAGTCTTAACAAAACTAGTATAAACTAACCCCTTATTCTATTTTAAAGCCCTCCTCTACTAGGCCACCTCAAGTTTAAAAGGTACCTACCACCGATGTATGGACGCCATAATCACCACAGTTTTATCTATGATAATCTGTGATTAACACAGAGGCATGGGAAATTTCGAATGGTACTTTGTGGTCAAAATATGCGAAAGACATCACAAGTGGACAGACAAGCTGAAGCTTTCGAGTACTTTATATAATTTTTTTAAATTTCTATTCTATTAATTGTTATTCCTACAAAATATGTACACGTTACCACCGTGTGCGGGTTATTTCCCATACAGTACAAGACATTTAAATGACCCATGCCGTTACATTATTAAAAATGGCGGCCAAAAAAGGAGTCTATTCGGAAGAATGAACGACAATTCAAAGCATCCTGGCTGACATGGAACTCAACCTACCCCATATGTCTCAATCTTTCTAAAGTTGGTACTTACAGAGAATGATACGTCTCAGTGCTCAACACAAACTTTTTGCTACAATATCTGACGAAGTCTCCATGTTTTGTAACGAACGAGTCACTTGTGTAATGAGACTCATAAACTTAACGTTTCGGTGCCATCTCGGAAGAAAAGTATGCTTATGAAATGGCTGAAGTGAAATTAAAAATTCTTCTTCAAATATTTGTCTTCATTTAGTAGCGACAAAAATCTAGTGTTAACTTGTGGTTCTAGGTCTATTATTCTATCGTTACATTGGTTAAACAATCCATGCCTATACAGTGTGTTTGGCTACCGGTTACCGATACTTTCATTGAAAATACGGTAGATTAGCCAATTATAAAAACAAAATGGCTACTATTCGCTGGGTGTGTTAGGAGTATTTATAAACGTGTATTTGTCGATAGAAATGAGTATATAATATGCCCATAAAGTATCGGTAACCGGTAGTCAAACAAACTGTACAACTATATTTTTTGATTTTGCGATTATTGTAAAAAAATACAATTTAACAAACCGATAGGAATTCCCATAGTCAGAAATTCCGAACTTCCATACACACTTTAAACCCCTTTATGGTTTGTAACTCCGCGTTCATAATCGTCGCCAAAATGATGATGGCGCTACGATTAGATCTATTTTGATATTTGATTGGATGTCACAGTAATTACCATATCACTACTATTTTGATTGCAATTCTGTAATTAAATAAGCAATAATCGATTGTGGCATTGATTCGGATTAAATAGGAATTAATTGACAATTTCGATTGTACATATTTCGTGAAGCCGATTATTTGGAGCCGTGAGCGGAATTCCCATAATGATCTAATACTGATTCATAGTGATTATTATTATCTAAATCTGCTGTTGTGATTGTTTTGTGATAGTTAAGGGTAAACGTATTGCCTTGTTTTGATAACACTGTATGACAAATTCTAGCTGAGTGTATTATATTTCTAAAATAATATCATCCACTCGAACTAGGTACACCAAATACATCAGATACGGAAAATATGTAAAATAATTAGTTGACGTTCCGAAGTAATATAATTAAGTACTAGGTACTTACATGATGGATAATATCGGTGGCAGCGTAGAAACTTTCGTGTGGATCCGGCCGTTTCATCATGTAGGGACGAGGGAACTCCGTGTCTTCGCAGATTTCTGCGCCAAAAAACATACAATAATTTATAACGGTGGTATTCTAGGTATCATACTATGTTTTGTTGGACGTAGGTATGACATGAATATGTTACAAAAAAAAAGCTGCCCGTCATTCCTATCTCATCCTGTTTTAGTAGCATAATGGAGCGTTCACATCGCGCCACGGACGGACGCTCCAGTCTCGACCGTCACTCAAAGTCACGGATAATTCGTATTTTTGACCAAAAACCCGTCACTATTTTCTCCACCGTATTCTCCCAAAGATACACGAACCCGGGACCTATTATCCTGTGCTCGGGGCGCATCATCTTTTCAATATGGCTACGGAACAATGGCCGGCTTTCCGGCCGGACGTCCGGCCGCCCGTAATGGGCACGTATCTTGAGTTTTCTTTTAAAGGGGCCCAGTGTCAAAATGTTCGAATTTTCGTCTGTTAAAATGTTCGTGGTCGAAGTTTTTTCGTTCACGTTTATTTTTAGGATTTCAACTTTTATAGATAGTCTTCTCGGTTCGGTTTTACTTGGTTACTCTCCAAGGCAAATTGTTAAAGTGAAAATGAAATATCGCTAAAGATAGCAAACTTCCAAAACTTGTGGAAAAATTTCGTTATCTAACATCAGATAGCAATCCCAAGCATTTTCCTCAACATTCATCAGAATGCCGCGTTTATTTAAAAAAAAAGTGTAGTTAAAAAAATCATTAGCTCGTTTCATTTTCAAGCTATTCGTGTAAAGTCTCCGGTATAGGGAGAGCGAGAGGAAAGTAACAATCTAGGGGCAAGTGCACTCGTAAACCTAACGAGTGCAGTCGAGTGGCGAGTCGAGTATCGCAGGCGAGCTAACTAGCGCCAGTCGGAAAAAACACGGCCACAAACACGGCGTGTTGGGGACATGTCAAAAGCGATAAGCGATGTTTTTGAACAATTATGTTTTTGCATCTATTTATTAGAATATTTGCACTTTCATTCATTAGCGCTTCTGGAATAGACACAGGCGTTCGTCTGCGAGTGTGCGTATTTAAGCAAAAATATTATTCTGCATGAATGTTGTACTGATATGCGTATGTTGGACCAAGGAGTGTAATCGTCATTGACAATGTAACATCTCAAGTTATGTATACGAGTATGGTTAGATACATTCACATGGGGATCAACCCTTGTTTATTGAGCAAAAAATTGCCCGTAGTAGTTTGTTCATTTGTAAGAGCAGATATTTACAATTAGGGTCAGCTCTCTGTGGATTTAATATCTCCGACTTTATTGTACTTTTCAACTCCTATTTCGTATATATTGTTTTATCTTTTTCTTTCTGAACACTTTCTCCTCGCTACGTCACGTACCGAATTTATTATTGCTGTTTTAGTAGTATTGTTTAAACATCACTGTTGATTTATGGCCATTATACATACAAGGTTTTTTATATTTATACGACGTTAGTTTACACAGCTGAAGTAGTAGTTTTGTTTGAGTATCGGAGACGAAAAAGACAAATATGTTTTCTATATCTCACAAATGTGGTCATACATTACGTGTTATGACAAAAGTTTGTGAAACTATTGGAGCACTAATAAAATACAGTCACATTTCTACTTGGGGAAGTAGGACTCAAACTTGGATGATTTGTAAGCTGAAGACGCGTGGACGCGTACATCGGACAGTAATGTTATTGGTGGAAATAATACGAGACTCACCGTTATACTCATGTTGGTCGTGAGTTTCTCGTTTGTCGCGGCGGCCCAGGGTCTCCCTCCATATATTGTAGGGCTCCCTATAATCCTCGTCGACGACTGCCGGCCTGCACACAAACAATGTACTTTATTATCTCGTACGAGTGTTTAAAGTTCCCCCAAAGCCCAACTAATTGAATTACTTTTGTTTTTTTTTTTAATCTGTGAAATGGTTTGTTGTCCCATTATTTCCGATGCAGCAGTTGATTCAACATGGCTTTATTCGTTACCGATCCGGCTGTAGGCCGATGGAGCCTACATTGTATGTCTGTGGATTACATCCCCTTTTTTACAAAGACTGGACTTAGGTAGGTGATTTATGATTTTATCTCAAACTCGACTGGACATTGAAGGCTGATTTATGGCAATTTTGTGAGTACTGGTCAGGTTCACTTCTGACTAATACTCACATAATTGCCATAAATTCATCAGTTTAAGAGATTTTTAATTAGGTTGCTTGTGATCGAATGGTAAAACTAAGTTTTTTTTTCTAATACGTTTTACTAGGTGCGGACAAATAAACAAGATAAAGATCCTGAAATGGTTAAACCACAAGAAACTAACCGTAACATATGTATAGGCGGACAGTTAGCGAGTGCGAGTGCGAGTCTGGGAGCTCGTCGATTGTTCCTAGAGCTTGAGCTGCCGTGTCTCAGGGACGGGCAGAACGGTTTCTTCAGCATATTGGGAATGCGGCGACGGGTCTTCTTGGTGAGAAGTACCACGGTGGCTGCGATGAACGCCCCACCACCTACCAGGGCACCGCAAGCCAGGCCCACAGAAACCCTCAAAGACGAGTTTCTCTTCTTCCTTGAAGAAGGCGGAGTATCAGTCCTGTAATACTCCTCAAGAAACTCTGCTGATGTATTCACCCAAGTTGGAACTGTTGACAAAAAATAAAATAAATGATCACTGTTATCACTTGAATGAAGCCATCTGCCAAGGTCGCTTTCGTCTTCCACGTAAGGCTAAAACAATGGAGGAAAATGAATAGATGTCGAGTTCAGGACTAATTGTTGTTTTATAATGGAAGGGAATTTAGTAAGAAATGCCGCCCGTGCTCCGACGGATTCAATCCCTAACACAACGAGCTTGAGATTTGTCGACCGTTTTTGTCCGTTAATTTTTTTATGGTAGTTAAATATCATTTTCATTTTGACGCTTTTCGTACCTTAGGGTGCTTACATAAACAAACAGGTTTCTGGTACGGGCGGTTCGGTACCGATCGGTGCAGGTATTAATTTCTACGTTATCTTATGCGCTCACTTATAAAGAAACAGGTTTAAACTTGTCGGTGCCGACTACCTGGAATGTGTCATACGGCTTCAAGTTATATGGTCAGTACGGACAAATTTACCCTGGACCGTCCGGTACCGACCCGCACAGATTTGTCCGTACCGGAAACCTGCTTCTTTATGTAAGCACCCTTAGATTTATTGGCAGTTACTTTTAAACAAGTAGACGAATGCGTCATTATTTTGCTCAGAGCACTGCAATGGACTTACAAGTTACAACCAAACGAAGCGAAATCAGTTTCAAACAAAAAAACATAGTTATATGAATTTTGAGCTCACAACTTGCATCCTGACGGTTTTGAATTTTACACAAATTCGGAAATAGGTCGAATTGTACAGCGGCTCAAAACTGGGTCTAATCTAAAACTGAGGTAAACGAAAATGGCGAACTGCCAGTGTAAGGTGCCAAGAGCCAGTTAATTCTGTGCTAATTTCGAATTGTACATTTAATGAAGTGTATCTCAGGGTTGCAGGACTAGGAGCCCACTTGGAACTAGACTTGTGTAAACGAAGTTCGGATGCTGTAGGTACCTAAATATTTTGTAGAATGTTACAGGAAGTTTTAACAAAAGTAAGTAGTAGTAGTAGTAGTTGTAAGTTTTTTTTTTGTTTGTTTGTGTTTTGTTGTTTTTGTTTTTGTTTTTTTTGTTTAGTTTTGTTTTAGTTGTGCTGCATGCGGTTAGACTGGAAGCCGACCCCAATTTAGTTGGGAAAAGGCTAGGCAGATGATGATGTTGTTACAGAAAGTTTTAAGATATATTACGAAGGGTAAGATTTGTTCCGTAGTGTTTGTTTACGTATTGATACTATTTTAGTAAAACAATAAAATAACTTTAAATTTTAAAGGATTACAATAGCTGCTATAGTTTATCCAGAAATAATAAAATAAAATAAATAAATTGTGTTTTAATTCAGGCACCCATATACAACAAAAAATAATAAATTGAGATTGAATAAAAACAGTAAAGTAGAAAATCATACAAAAATATCATTAAAAAATCATTAAAATCATTACATTCGAAAAGTCATTCATAAAATATCAATAAAATTACTCAAAAATAAAAATATGCGAGGCACGAGTACGAGTACTCATTGTCTTAAAAAAATAACAACAACAACCACAAAGGTCCATTCTTTCGTCATTTTTTATTCCCGTTAAGGTGAACAGAAACCCAGTGCACAAATATAGGGCTTGCTAGGTTGCACGAGACAACCCTCAAAATTCTGTTACTGGAGCGTCTCAAACTTTGCCAGAAGGGCACAACCCTCGACCTCATCATGGCGTAAAAATCCGGAACCCTCGCTTCTGCAAACATGCTCGAAGCACTGCAGTACCTAGGCAGTTTCATTAGGGTTCTGTACGCGTCATTGTACTGAACCCTTAATGAGCTGTACATCTTTTTTGTGAAGTTGCACATATGTTTGCTAATTATGAATTGGACCTAAATAAATTACTGTATAATATATTTTTTTAATTTCCGTGCTATTTTTCTCCGAAAGTGTGTCCGAGTGTGTATCACATAGCAAACCCACATCCACGCTAATATCGAATTCACAAGGCCTCCATATATATTACCTAACGTATTTACTAATGGATTGCGTGTCTCGAATATTTTTGTTCAAATATAAAAGCGTTTATGAAAACTTCGTTTGACGTACATAAACGTAATTTGTACGTTAAGACGGTTGTTTTGTGTTCTCGAGTGAAATTACGAAACTGATACTTTTGGGGAAGCTTGATTTTCATGTAGGTAGGTATACAGGAAAGTTTTGTAAGAGAAAACGTAGGCAGTTTCATTATTTATTTATAGGTTTATAAATATAAGTCCGCGACTTATGTTTTGATATAAATCGTACCTTATACACGTTACCAATTGCAGTGTAACGTTAATTTATTTATTTATGTTTTTCTTTTTTTTTGTAGTTTTTAATAGTCAATTAATAAGGATCTTAAATACTCTTATTGCCGTATAGACGAATTTTAAAACGAACCTTTCTTTTGCTTAGAAAGTATGCTCATTAACCAACCATTTTCAAATTAAGCTCACCAAAATATTACGATAAAAGATATTAAGTAAGAAAATTTTACTTTGGGAAGCTAAATCCCACCCGTGTTGAGAGGTCAATGCCCTCTCAAGATTCTAGTTAGACCGAGCAAGCCAGCGAAATAAGATAGGTATTCTTAAAAATGAAGGTGGAAATAAAAGTCCCCACTACGTAAGTAACAAGCTAAAAAGATGCGGTTATCACGGACGTAATACCAAGTATTATATTTTTTTACTTAACTCTGTAGGTACGTATTTATTTTATGGTTTATTTTTCTTTTTGTTTGCCATACTATATTTTACCCGTGTAATAATTACTTTTGTTTTGCTGCGTAGGTACTTTTATTTTATGATGATCCACTTGGTTGCTTTCATACAATAAATTAATACCTATATCCTTTTGTTTGAATTTCGTAACTGTTCAGCTTCGATCAAAGAGAACTTAACATTCAACTTAATTCATTCAATGAAGGGGATCAATCTGTAAAGGAAACCCTATTACGTTGCTACCGACGTTCAAAGTGGCATCGACAATTGAATGTTTAGCGGATAAAAGGCAGACGGTACATTATATTCCATTTTGGTAATTAGACACGTATCACGATACTTGTACGGATTCCTAATTGGGGCAGATTAGGAATAATGATGACTCGGAAACCCCCACACCGCTTCGCCGCTGGCGTAATTATGTTGAAAACTTCGCGGTGACACCCCCAGGTAGGTAGAGAGGAGGTAGGTACCTCACGACGTAACCCCATGTTACACAGGGTGTAAACAGACCCTTCACATAGCCGTCAACTAAGCATTCTGTACATAAAACTATGTAACTTTACGCAAATTTTATTGCTGGGAAACGATTTTTTTTTTGGGGTGAAAAGTCACGTTTTACGTTAGGACTCGATGGAAAGCACTTAAAGCATTGTGCTGATGGATGGACTGAATAGTACGGGGGTCGTGGAGTTGTGTAAAGCAAAAATCTTACATTAGAAACATGGATTAAAAAAAAAGAACTTGTGAAAAAGTTGGAACTTTGACCCCCAATATCTCCGTAACTAGAAGGTTCCCAAGTATGGTCTAGAACAAAAAAATTATCGCAAAGAAGGGGAGTGCCTTTCGGCTATGTTAAGGGTCTATTTACACCCTTTATATTATTTCAAGAACATATTTCACCGTAACGTTTATATGAGAGTCCACTTTAGTTACCTGTCCTCTGATAAAAATAATAAGAACAATTTTTCCTTTCACAATAATTTCACCTTTCACTTCATATTAAGTGGATTAAACTGAAATTAAATCTCACTTTTATAGAAGTTCGCCTTTGTGAAGTTGAACAGTACTACACATTGTGTTCAAAGGGCCGCCGATATTACTCAAAATCCATTTTCATTCGGATACCATCTGGGAGAGAGCGCGCGACTCGTCGCGGCCTCCTCAAGATATAATTGGGGGAACGAAATAATCCAGATCAAAGATTTTCTTTAATTACAAGTTCTTCATTTAGCGGGCCGCGATTTATCACTTAAGAGGCGATTTCCTCAAAAGAGCTGTGGATTAATTAGAGAAAGATAAAATTTGTGAAATAGCCGCAGGCTTGCGAGTGCTCCGGACTGATAAGGGGCCCGATGAGGAGTAATGGATCTGTTAGAGCGCTGCTGCCAGGCCAGACCAGGCCTGCTTTGCCCACGCGCCACTCGCCCAACGGACCAATTCTTTATGTTCGCGTCAAAAATCACCCAATCATGCTTGTAAATCTCCGCCTGTTGGCTTTTTACCCCAGAATAATTTCTTTGTACTAAACATTCGATTCGATAAACTGTTTCGGATTCCCGCTCGTGATTGCGCAAGATGTTTATCCCGTGAATTGAGCGCTGATTCGGACTACGCAAAATCAGCTACGAATACCAAACAAATTATCTGCTGTTTGCGCTGATTTATTTATTTTTTAAGTAGGCACATTAAATCTACGGCGGGATTTAACGTGTTTACGCACCCGTCGGCATGTTTCGAAGGTTTTGGGCTTGTAATTATTAAAATGGAAAGAGTGTTCACTGGGGGTGAGTAGAATAGGTGAATAGTGTTCTTACTGGATTTGAAGGTGACTTCGCTGATGAGGATCCACTCGTGTTGGAACCTGAGCTTCACCATGATATGCTTGGCAGTGCGGTTCTGCAGGTCGATGTGCACCACCCGCGCGTGTTCCGACACTCTGTCCTGCTTCGGTTCGTGGGACACATAGTCTTCTTGCCAGCGCTCTCCTTCTAGTGAGAAGTATACTTCTGCTTCTTTGAACAGCTGGCAAAAGAAAAAGAACATTGCAATTGCAGAATTAACACACAGTATGTTACCTATACTCCTTGGAAGAAGACCCTAGTCACAAAAAAATGCAAACATTTTTTGGGAAAATTAAAACATTTTTAGACTACACAAATCTGAACATGGGAACAGTTACGACAAAAAATTGCAAGGGCTCTCGCAAGGGCTTGAAATTGGCGGGGTGTTACCTGGACATCTTTGGTGAACATGTTGTTGGTGTGGATGTCGATGTGGTAGAACAGTCGAGTCTCACTGAAGTTGAACGTCAGAGTGACTTCCTCATCAGTCATCATTGTTTTGTTCCACCCCACCCAACGAGATCCTGCGAATAAATGTTTTTGTTAGATGATCTGATTGATAGTATCGCGGGTTATATGATTTATTTACAATAATCAAGAGAAGATTTTACATAAATTTTTCCATGATTACCATACGCGTTTTAAAACAAGGTAAGCTAAAATCACTTAACGACCCAATTCAGTTATTCTATTTTCATGTAAATACACTTTACTCCTGAATAAATCACATCCCAACAAACGGGTCTGACCGATAGTTAAAGCGAAGTTTGAGGACCGAAAATTTACATACCTCTTGTGTCTAACTGGTCAGGAAGTTCGAAATCATTGGGCCCTACCAAGGAGTCCGTCATCTGACCGAGTCCATTTATTAGTCGTCCCTCCCGCAGTGTTCCGTCGTAGCCGAGGTCTTCGAACCTCGCCCCACCGGTCATGGCCTGCATATCTCCGCCCTTGGGTGCGGAGTACGCAACTACATCCTCTGCACAAACAACAAACAGTGAATTCACCGCCCGTTGGCGGCTTACTCATCGCACAGCACATAATAATCGCAAGAAACGCATCTTTCAAAAGCAGGCAGAGCCATGTCGCTTTGCATTGACGCGGGACGCACCAGCAATTATAAACGGTATCCCTGCGGTACTTACGTTTCCAGCGACATCCGTACAGTTCCACCCTCATGCAAGCCGTGCGAGGATGCGCTGCGAATGGAAAAAAGCGCACTTTCGATGCGACGAATGGTGCCTCAAGAGTAGATTTTCTCGGCGTGTACGTGTTCACATTTCCAGATATAAGCTGCAATATAGAAAACAAGATTTTACTTGTTTCATAATCGCACAGCAGACATAATAAGAAAAACAAAATTAAAAAGTTGTGTCCATTTATCGATTCATAAAACATTAGAATGATCACTCCGATAGACAACAAAGTTTTTAAGTACAGTTTCAGTTCGCGCCTAAGCCATGTTTTCAAAACAAGAAAAGGGGCATTCAGCCTCGACGGACGGATGAACACTTTGCACGGGGACAGAAAAGAGATCCATCTCTGTGAAAATATTTTGTACATATTTACGACATCGGCACTACAAAGAAAATGAAATCGTTTATCTTCTTTTGTCATTTCACGTGGAGCCGCATGTTTTGTTTTAACATTTTATTTTATGTACGGCCGTTTATCACAGGAAATTGAAAAATGTAAACCACTAAAGCGGTTTGTTTACAGACTCACTGAGAGGACTCGACATTTTTTATTGTGGAATAAGGATATGCGAAGCTGGGATTGGTTCAGGTGAGCGACACAGTTTGTCACATGCTGTTTGAATATGCTACTAACGTTTTTGTGGGAAATAGTGATTTATAGTGCTCATGTGTTTTGAATTTATTTTATTTAACAAACAAAATTCTTATGTGTTCTTTTTTTTAATGATGGATGGACCACAACTACATCTCATATAAACTTATACTTTCACTTACAGATATCTTCCGTGATTGTTTATTATTTTGAGCTCCCGATATTAAGGTTATAATAGGTAGGTAGGTTGGTTTGGTTTTATTTTTTTAAGTGACTATATAAGTTTAGTTGTAAACCGTGAAAGCTTAAAACAGCGTTAATATCTCATATATTTGTCTATTCTATGGTGGGTAAGGTAAAGTCTCTGAACATAAAAATATACATTTCTTCAAGTCGTCACATATGTAGTGGCACGTACTCGTGGCGTTTGGCTGAGCGTAACCTAAGCACCCGCTCGGGGACTAATTTCATGTAACTCGAGCCTTGTGTCTTCGGAACGAGACTGAAACTTCTCTGTGATCCGAAGTATGTAAGGGAAAACTTCGAGGGCACTGATTTGTGCCTAATTGCTAAGTAAATTAAATAATTTATCTAACTTTTAACGTGTTTGTTAACTGTAGCATCAAACTTTTCCAAGTTTTAATTTGGCGTTGATGTGCCAGTATTTAAGGTTCTGACTACTTTTACGAAGACAAGGACAAATAAAACGGTCCCAAATTTAATCAGCCGCCTCTAAGCCCTAAATAAAGAACTGAATTTATTTTGCTATGCAGTCTTTCGTATTTTCAAAGTTGCCTGAAAATTGTGTTTCGTAAGGAACAAAAACAAACGCCTAATACTCCACTGGCAGAAAAAAGAAAAACTCAATATTAAGTGGTCACTTACCCTGCTGCCGTTGAAATCTTTGTATTTGATCCATCGGTTGAGTGCGGTGCGCCAGTACTCCACCGAGTAGCTCTCCACAAACTCTACTCCCACGGAGTTAGCGAACCTGCCTTGCGACTCGGAGCCAGTGATTAGATACTCCTCGCGGAGATCAAGCTCCAGAAATTGGCGGCTGCGAGGTGATATCAATCCGTTAGGGCACCACGCGCCGCCTTTGATCTCGGTCCGTATACTGCAAAGACGTGTCTCGGTTAACTTCTCCACAAAGCTTCTTTTTATTCATCACAATAAGCGAGCAACAAGTGGACATAAAGCACAGCCGAGCGTATATTTTTGTCGGTTACTAACAATTTTGAGTTCATTTCTGTACCTACTTAGCTAACCAGTAAATGTACAAATAGTCGTTTAGGGCACGCTGGCGCATACACAAATAAAATTAGCGTAATAGTCTAAGCAAATAGAGTACAACATTTATTTGTGTTTCGTTTGACAACGGAGACGGGCCGTCTGGTGGCAGTTCCATTAGAATATCTTGCGTGATCTCATCAGTATCTACAGCGGAACAAAGCGCGCTAAGCGCTGAATTAACGTGGCATTTGCTAAATCGTCTCTGACCCTATGTAAAGTGGCTCAGATGATAAGGCTTCGGCACAACCGGCCCTACTTACATCTTGTTATCTTTGGGGAGTCAAGCTCCGAAAGGCTTTTGTAGGATCACGGTCGTTCCAAATTCATATGAAAATTTAATTTTCTGTTAGTGAATTTCTCAAACGGGAGTCGAGTTTTCGCGTTATTGTCTCGCTTCGGGCTTATGCGGGCTTAAGGCCCCGAATGTGGGTCCCACAGTTAATTGTTTGAGCTAAGTATGAGCGTTTTGCGGCTGGGGGATTCACAATTATTGTAACAGCTTGGCCGTATCATAGCGCTTTATTGTTGTTTAACAATGGACCGCTAAACACATTATATCGATTAAACGGCTATTTGTTTCGGATTTAGGGGAATGTGTGTCCATTGAGAGCTGTGTCATAGAGCAATAGCGCGTCCGCAATTGTTTCATGAAGTAGTTGTTATATTTTCAGGGTTCTTGTGTCGTAGAAGGTGTATAAACAGGTAATTTACCGAGAGCTGAGTGGCGAGACACTCTGGTCGTAGCTGGAGCTAGCTGAGAGCGATTCGTTAGCAATCAGCCCATTTTCCATGCCAAGTGGCACAAGGCAGGTCCCTCCTTCAGCTGTAAGAAAAACACCATATTTAATAAATGCAGTAACGTGAAACAACTCGTTTGATTCGGGATGAAAAGAAAATCATTCAGGAATTGGATAGTAATTTTCACAAAGGATTTTCACAAAGACAAAAATAATTCAAATAGAATATTAGTATAATAAACGGTTCAGGTAATAAAAATACCAAATAATAATGAGGTATTATGAATATTATTGTTTCGTGTGAGAGTTGGTGGCATGTTTTTCTTTAATTAGGGTGCGTGTCGTGTCGTGGCTGCCCGGGTATCCGGGGGTCCGGTAGTCTTGCCCGGGCGGGCGCTCAACTATCCGGACAGCAACCATTTCTGCCGTAATGTGTATTTTGGTGTTGCATTACATTACGATCGTGGGGTTACTGTGTGTCTTCTTTTAATTTCTTGCCACTGTGCCTGAGAAAATGGCGTTTGAAACGTTATTTCTTGCCTTGCCTTGCCTTAAGGAATTAAGACTTTTATTGTATTTAACCTTTTGACCGCCATTGTCACATATACGTGACAAGCAAGCGCATGTCCTGTACGCCAAACGACACAAATATGTGACAAAATGGTAGGTGAAATTGTTTCTTGGCGTGGAGGGCACGCTTGTGCATTTATGCTCTGGCGGTCAAAAGGTTAAAAAGGAGGCCACCAAACTGTCTGTAAATGAACTAGCACTGGTAGTTATTGTTGGAGCAGTATCGCCAGTCGTAATCCAGTCATATGTTTCAGAATAGTCACTATTTACGATAAAGTACTGTGGAAACGAATAGGCTGGCACAGAGTACCCGCCTTTAGCTCTGTCAAGGGCATCGGAAAGTCACGCGATGAATTCCGAAATCAATGTGGATATAGAAAAGTTACCTGGGTTTCATTTAAGTCCTCACATATCATCAAGCCTGTAATCCCCGAAGGGTTTCGCATGATGTAGGTGTGCCTATAGTTCAACTGCATTTCGCCAGTCATGTTTAAGTCCCATGCAATATGTATGAGCCTATTGCCAGCAACCCAGACACCGAAATGCTACTCCGAAATTCTTGATGGAACGTCAATAACACTTTGCCTAACCTGGAAATCAAACCTTAGACCTCATGTTCAAAAGTAGCCCTAGCGACCACTAGACTAAAGTGTAAATAGAAATAAAGCAAAATTAGTTATTCTATATCCACACCAATTGGCCTGAAGGAGCTCGTGGCTAAATAATAACAGCCGCTCGGGTCGATTTTTAGGTTGAGCCGTGCTTGCCTAGGTTGGTCTGTGGATGGGCGACCACCCATTACAGACCGAGTTTCCTCCGTGCCTCGTAAAGCACGCTAAGCCGTTGGTTACGGGTGTTATTTGTAGATCTTTGACAGTCGTTACAGGTAGTCAGTTGCCAAAAAAGTCTGACAACCATCATCATCTGGTTAGAACCAAGGCGTATCGTATTACCGAGTACTAACTGGGTTGTGAAGGTCAGATAGGCAGTCGCTCCATGTAAAATACTGGTATTCAGCTGCATCCGGTTAGACTAGAAGCCGACCCTAACATAGTTGGAAAAAGTATGATCAAGTGGCCTGAATACTCTAATTGGTAGGTTTTACAGTTAAAATAATTAAATTATCTCATGTTTAAAACAACTTTCGACAAAATCAAATGCCTAAAAGTTACTTAATATTTTCATGCTGTTATTTGTCGCTTTTCAAATTAGGCAATTATCGGGAAAAGTTTTGTGACATTATAATATTCGTAATTAGGCTAGGATTATCAATACACCTAAATGTCATCCTTGCTAATAACAGTATTACAGTAACGTGGAACAAAGAGATTTGGTTCTGCACGGGATAAAAGCCCCGATTTTTACAACCCTAATTTTGTTATGGGGTGCGGGGGCTCCTGTCAACGGTTCGTAAGTGTGCACCCTAAGGGTTCTTAAACTTGTCTCTGTTAAGAATCATATGTTATCTACAGGTTTTATTTTTCGTTTTGAGATTATTCATATTTTTGAGGACGAAACGAAGCAAGTTTTTCGTCGTCTCTTTACTTTTTACAATCAAATATTTATTGATGAACTTAGATTTATATTTTTTTAAGTATTAGCAATGTTTTATTGTTTTAATAATATATACAACCACATATAATGCATGTGGTGTTAGCCTATAATTAATTGTTCCACTAATAAATATAGAAGTAAATATTGTTTTGTAAATGCATTGTGCAAAAAATTGTTGGTTAACCAAATAAATAAATATAAATATTTTATTCCCTATAAATCTACATGGACACCTATGAAACTTCAGAAGCTGAGATCAAGGTCCTCATGGGCCATTCCCTACGGAGAAGAACCGGCAAGAAGCTCCACTAACTCAATTTTATTTCTACATTTAGATAAATAGCAATTTAGTCTTTAAAATTCTTATATAAACGGCTCAAAATACTTTAATACAACATTATTAAACATAATACATATTACTTCCAAGGATTTCATCGTAACACTATTACGGAAGCACAAATAATAATAGAGAGGGAAAGTAAGTGTTCTTTAAAACCTAGCAACAATATAATATTGAATTTACTCTGCCAGAATAATGTCTATACGTTCTGTTGCCAAGAAAGACGTTTATTTATACGCAAAAGGTGATATTTTTCCCCCCCGTTGACGCAGAGTCTCCGGCCTGAGCTCGTGGAGGACGTGGTGAGCACTTTGTTCCCTTCGCGAGGGAAGCATCCTCCCCCGCCTATGGCTCCGCCGCCGCGTGCGGTGCCGGAAGCGGACCACACCGATGACGATGACGACGTTCCGGAGGTGACTGGGGTAGACCTGAGAGTGGCGGTACGCAGGCTGAAAACCAGAAACACCGCCCCGGGACCCGATGGCTTGCCTGGCAAAGCCTGGGTCCTGGCCTCTGAGGCTCTCGGGCCCCGACTGGAAGGGCTCCTAAGCGCATGCTTGGAGAGAGGCCAGTTTCCGCTTCGTTGGAAGATGGGGAAGCTGGTCCTCATCCGAAAACCAGGGCGCCCTGCGGACTCTCCGTCCGCATACCGGCCCATCGTGCTGCTCGACGAGGTGGGCAAGCTCTTTGAAAGAGTCATTGCCAACCGCCTCGCCGGGCACCTTGCGGGGATGGGGCCGGATCTTGCGGAACACCAGTTTGGTTTCCGCAAGGGGCGCTCGACGGTGGACGCCATCATGCGCGTGAGAGCCCTCACGACGGGGGACGCGGTGTCCCGGGGCGGGGTCGTCTTGGCGGTGTCTCTTCACATCGCCAACGCCTTCAACTCCATGCCCTGGAGCTGCATTAGGGAGGCACTCCGGTATCACCGGGTGCCGACCTACCTTCGTCGTGTGGTCGGGGACTACCTGACGGATAGAGCCGTCATCTACCCTGGTCGAAGCGGAGAATGGAACCGGCGAGAGATGTCGTGTGGTGTTCCACAGGGATCGGTTCTGGGACCGGCCCTGTGGAACATCGGTTACGACTGGGTGCTGCGCGCCGACCTCCCTACCGGCGTCAGCGTAGTTTGCTACGCTGACGACACGCTGGTACTGGCACAAGGGAGGTCGCACGAGGTGGCGGCCGAAAACATGACACGCGGGGTTGCGATAGTCGTGGAGAGGATCCGGCAATTGGGTCTCGAGGTGGCACTGCACAAGTCCGAGGCCATGTGTTTTCATGGGCCTCGGAATGCGCCATCGTCGGGATCCCTACTGACGGCAGGAGGGGTTTCCATCGGCGTCGGGTCGACGTTGAAGTACCTAGGACTCGTCCTCGACAGCCGGTGGAACTTTGTGGAGCACTTCCGACGTTTGGCTCCCAAACTGGAACGGACAGGGGCTGCCTTCAAGCGGCTCTTGCCCAACCTGAGGGGTCCAAACGCCTCCTGCCGGAGGCTATACGCGGGGGTCGTGCGGTCCATGGCCCTTTACGGGG
The DNA here is from genome assembly GCA_910589295.1 of Noctua janthe. Lineage (NCBI taxonomy): Eukaryota > Metazoa > Arthropoda > Insecta > Lepidoptera > Noctuidae > Noctua > Noctua janthe. The sequence goes on from OU342552.1 coordinate 16,325,233, forward strand.
CCCCGGTGTGGGCGCGTTCTTTGAGGCGGCAAGCCGCCCACTACCTGAACGCGCCCCAAAAAGTAATAGCCATAAGGCTAATCCGGGGGTACCGCACGATCTCCGGCGAAGCGGCTAGCCTCCTTGCCGGATTGCCGCCATGGGATCTGGAGGCGATAGTCCTCGCACGCCTGCACGAATGGCGCGCGGGGGCACTACGTCGGGAGGAAACTCCGCTGCCGCGGCAAATTGCTGCTCAGCGGACAGACCTCCGGCGTGATCTCATGGCGACATGGAGAGAGCGACTGTCGCAACCCCGTGCAGGGCACGCCACCATAGTGGCGATAAGTCCCCTCTTTGAGGAGTGGCTAGAGAGGCGCCACGGCGCCCTCACCTACCGCCTGACGCAGGTCCTCACCGGACACGGTTGTTTCGGGAGGTTCCTGCACCGAATCGGGCGGGAGGAAACGCCCGGGTGTTTCCACTGCGAGGATCGTCCGGAGGACACGGTGGAGCTCACGAGGTCTGCCCCGCTTGGGCGGAGCACCGCCGTGTCCTCGTAGCGGCGATTGGCGGCGGCGATCTCTCGCGTCAGGCCTTGGTTCAAGCCATGGTCCGGAGCGAGAGGGAATGGGAAGCCGTCACCTCCTTCTGCGAAGCAGTCATGCTAGTGAAGGAGGTGGTGGGACGTGAGAGAGAAAGAACCTCACGTCCCAGTCGCCGCGGGAGACGCCCTGGGCGTTGGGGGTCACGTGGTGGCTCCCGGCCACCGTAGGCGCGGGCCTGTGGACGGCGAGTTATGGGCCAGCTCGCCGTCCGGCCGTCTTATGACGACAGGCCGTGTCGACGGCGCGTTCGTGTTCCACGCGCGCCTCAAAGAGATGTCAACAAATAAGTAAGGGTCCGCAAGGGCCGATGCCTGCCAGGGCTGCGGGACTGTTCGAAAGAGATACCGTGGCCCTGGAACACAAAGGGCAAAGAAGGAACATGGATGGGTTTTAGTCAGTACAAGTCTGACACTCCCTTCCGCTCCGCCCAGAGTGGGGGGGGGTCATTTGATGATTTCCCATCCGGAAAAAAAAAAAAAAAAAAGGTGATATTTACTTATTCAAAAGATTAACACAGTTATGAGCACATTAGAATTCTGGGCACATCATGAATATTATTTAGAGTAAGTGACGAGCGCAAGTAAATAAATTAATCGAAATTATGTGAAACAATAGGTGGAGACTGTTCTTTTATTTCTTCTTGAGATTGAATGTAGATCATAAGAATCGTGTAAAAGTTTTGTTGTAATTTCATCACGTTTAAACGACTGGATAGATTTCGATGGCTCAAAAAAAAATACATCCTAGATTAGAATATAAGATTTTTATCCAGATACAACAAGAACTTCCCAAAGATTTAAGCAAATCCGAGGGCAATAGCTAGCTTAAATAATTTTTATTTATGCCTATACTTTTCACAGGAGTGGGGATTATAGGTAAGGGTGGACCAGTACCCCAATTTTTGTTTATTTTCCTGCTTTTAATAAAATGAAAATACAATACACGACGCCGCCGGTGAGGCACAAAGGGACAAATTCAAATTCAGTTCTGCGGACGGTATTATTTTAACATATATTATGCGTATATTTTTATTTTTGAAACTTCCTCTTCTTTTTTTAGTAAATCGTATTTAGAGATACTTTGAAGTTAAACGTTTTGTGTTCGGCTTATGTGACGAGCCTCTCAATTTTATTTCAGCTTGAATTTTTTTTAACAAGTTGGTGTAAGATAAAGTTACTTCCGCTTTCCGAATTCGTCTTCATAAAATTATTCACAGAGATATTATATTATCAATTTGTAAAATCATCGTGTATCAATTACGAGTCTTGTAATAAATTCAACTTCGGTTAAAGCTCAGCAAACAATACGAAACATTCACCAAGTAACTCTATTCTTAATTAACTCTATTCCACAATCATCATCATCATCATTTCAGCCGAAAGACGTCCACTGCTGGACATAGGCCTCAATACATTAGTAAAATGGGACATGTTCGGAAAATTCAAATATCTGTTATGATAACATGTTTATTTATTACGCGCCAACTCAAATAAATAAATTCCCCAGTACTGTCTACGTGAAGAAGGAATCTGTTCATATTTATATACGATTCGGAAAATTTCATTCTTAAGGAAAAGAACAACAAAAACAAAGTAGACGATACTAAGCTTTTGCAATAACAGCACCTGTTGGTAAGATTTTAAGATTTTGTTTTGTTTAAAGCAGATATTAGATTTTTACATGTACATTACTGACGGCCCATTTAATAATAAGTAGCCACCATTTGATATCAATTATTCCTATGAATTTTGTAGATAAATTGCCAAAATTCCTACCATTACCATGATTTCATCATTCACCTTTGGAACAGAAGCGTAGCAATCCAAGACGCTTGGCGGCAGATATTGAAATACTACTTAAATTTCATAACAAGCAGTTCTAAAAAAAAAATACTATTTTGTCATTTATTACCATATTATTAGTGTTGAAAACACATTGGCACAGCCAGCAAGATTATTGAAGGACGGGTGAGTTCGCCTTAATCTGACAAACAGGCATGTGAGGGATGTGCACCTAATCCAGAGAATCGCGGGCACACGTGATAAATTACTCGAGAACAAATTACGTGAAACTGCTGTGAGTAAAACAAACAATTTATTAAAAAGACAAATGAGCCGGCCCCGTCGCAACGTGGTTTAATTATTACATGATAATACTTGTCAAAACTGTTGGCATATTTGTACGGAATGTATCCGTGGGTGATTGATGAATAATGAAAGATGTTGTTGTAAAAGTACGTGAAGCTATCGTAGAGAACCCTAATTTATTATTCCTAGACTGTGATACAATGTGATACAACGGTACAAGATACGAGAGCATCCAACAAAACATTAACGGTAATTCAATAATTACCAAGACATTGTTCAACAAACAACAGAATTCAACATTAATTATTAACTTTATGAATAGCAAGTATCAGCAAATCCAGTTCAGAATGAACTCCAGCTCGCAGCCCCTTCCCGAGGGTAAGCTAAACTTACTACCTCATTACATTAATTGCCCGTCGCAAAGGAGAATAACTATTAAAAATTCATTGTTTTCAGCCTTCCACCAAATTCACTCGAATAGCATTATTAATATTTAATTCTCCAATGACGCCGCGCCTAATGCTCTTTATTTAAAATTCTTAACAAACTTAATATTTGAGCAGCGAGGCCCCCCAAGGATCCTATGCCTATTAAAAGTATATCAAGACTTTTGTTTATTCGCAGTCGTTTCGCTTACAAAGCGGCGTGTGCTCGAGCCTCGGCCAGAGGCCCCGCTGTGCGGGCCGCAGTAGAGCGCGCGTTTTGCTGAAATTCCGCGCGTGTAATGTTTCACATGGGGTATCTCGGTAAGGAGACTAGACTTGCACGCTCAGTGGTACATAAATTTTCCGTTGGTACCGCATCGGAACCGCAGTAGGTAGCAGAACGACGTCCGTGCCTCGTACGTGTTGCGCTGCCAAATAAAAATGTGGGAAGGACCTTATTTTTAACATTAGCTAGCGACTCATATGAGGCAGCTGTACGAATAGGAAAGTAGGAAATGTGTGCGCGGTAGGTACGCGACTACGCGCGTGTACCACACATAAACCTGTCTATTTATTATGGTAACTACATATTTTATGTACGCCTGCATTATCTGGCTGATGTTATGAGATAATGTTGCCTACGTTTCGGTTTCTACTCTTATTGTTTTCTTGAAATATGGATATAGTGACGTAGAACGTTAGCGTGTTGTTTATTCGGGCGAAGAGCTTTGCCAGGACATTGCCGAAACAGTACCAATTTTGTTAGTTTTGTTTGTGTAAATATAACTTCTGCCTTAATTTTATTTACAAGGTCTACTTGTAAGTTAAATAAACAGTGCTTTTTTGGTTGGAATTGTCAACAAAGTGTGGTTATTATTATTCGCGGGATGCTGCGAAACGTATAATCGCCGGACCCACCTACATAAATAATTCATGTTGGAATTAAAGAAACTAAAGTTTCTCTCATTTTAACGAGCCACTTTAATGAAAGTATTTGCTAAAGGAATTTATCAAATAATGCGGCAGACGTAGCGGGTGTTTATTTCTTATTATAATACAATAAGCGGCCCCATTTATCTATAGGTCGGACGTTACGACTCGACTTAAGGCTGGGTTTTATCGCGGGCTAGTAGGGTAAGTTTACTTATTGTTAGAACTCTAGCTTGAAGACTTTATACCATTGATAAGGTTGACAGTTTACCCGCCTTATTTTCTCCCCTTTAACTTTACTGACGACGGAGTGACGTACCAGTCTTGTATTCTTATCATACAATATGTTACTGGTATGGTAGAAGTTGTTACTACTTTTGAGCTGACAAGCTCGTTGTTCGAAGCCTTCGAGGGATTGCAGTGACGTATTACTGTTTTGTCTCAGATAAAAATAGACATTCCCTTAGGGTGTATCGTTACGTGAAATCTGAGACACACGTTTCATAAGCCAGTGTTTTTGATGAACGGATATTATCAACAGTATCAGGTATCAGTTATTATTTATTATTACCCAAAGGAAATTTTTCGGATTATGTGCGTATTATATAATTATCACTTGCTTCGGTTAAGGAAAACATCGTGAGGAAACCATGACTGAGAGTCATTTCTTGACGGCATGTAAAGCCAAGTCAGAGGCCCATGGATGGCATAAAAAGTCTGCTACCAGGTTAGGCACGTTTCTATTTCAGGTTTATTTACATTGTTTGATTTCAAAACAATGAAAATACGAATCAGGTACTTATTTGTTTTACATTACAAAGTTAAATGTATGTATGTAATCACAAAAATACTTCAACCTTCATTAACTAATGATTAATATTGTCAAAGACTCGAGAACAAAATTGTGTTAATCTTACAGTATTGTAGGAATAGTGAAGCTTACCTATGGATAATTAGAAGACAGTGTTTGGGATCCCGAAACAGCCTCCGAATGCGGTTAGTTGTTCAACATGTGAAACAAACGTTGGAGCCTGTAGCTTTGTAACCAAGGATGCAGGGAGATGGAAACGATACAGTGTGTGTTCTGGTCTTCCGACGTTTTAATTTCGTTATTGGAACTAATATGAGCAAAGTTTAGGAAAGGATAAACTGACTGTTCTAGTTTTCGCTTGATATTTTTATTAATAGTAAAAATGGCCATGACACATATCCGATCGGGGTCTTCCTCCAGGCCATATAACGTTAACCTATCCATTGATTTTCGAATATTAAGCTCACATAATTTAAATTCGGTCTAAAATACTGTGGGTGAAGTTTACATCTCTGCCTAACCCTTCAGGGATTAAAGGCAGGATGGTATGTTATGTAATTTAAATTCTCAATAGTTAGCCAATCTTTTGCCAACCATTTGGTAATAGAAAACAGTGAACAAAACACTTAATTCAAAGCAAAACATATCATTTTACTATCTGCCCTTAATTACAACTTCTGATAGACATTAAAGCCAATACAGACCTAACCTTATAAGTTACGCTCATGAAACACATCTAGAAATTTTACATTCATGTATGTGAACACAAAATGTGGCACGTTACGTCGCCTCGGCGTTTCAGACATTAGGTAGAAATTAATGATGTGGCACCGAGTACTGGAACTCTGACAGACTTGTAGAGAGAGGTTCATTAACCCGTCTTGGCAAACACCAGTGTGTCGTGTGCCTGCACACAGTGTAGAGAAGAGAGGACACTAAATACACCTGGTACATGTTTTGGGAAGACAGAAATATGTTGTGTACTTTTACTTTTATCAGTGGATAGGGAAGAATGACATATGTTAATGAGACAATAAGTTCTGCGAAAAAAATACGTAAAAACTTACGTACGTAATTACGTATTCTATAAAAAACTTTTTTCCTTATTTAAGCCCGTTAGAAGATGATTTCTCAAAAACCTTTTCTGAGTACCAGTTCTAGCATGCCTTCGTTATTTATGGATTTCTAGCAATTTATTGATTGAAAGATGTAAATTAAAAAAAAATTCTTTTGGTACAGGTAAGAGAAAACTGTAAACAAATAAATAGTTTAAAATTGTCGGGCCCGAACTGAATGCCTGACGCTGGTCACGAAAAGAAATATGCTTTAAATTTATAATTTACATTTTATTGCAGTGGTTTCTTAACAGTTCTGTCGAGTGATCATTTTAGAAAGACCTTTTGTGAAAACGTCTTTTTAACAGCAGACATTTAAGCTGATTCTAAATCGTTCGTATTAAAATTATCTTTCGCGTGTTCGTGCTGCGGGTTGCGATTGTGACAGATACTGATAGTTAAGCAAATGGCTTGCTACAATTGAGTTTGATTTCCGTGCAGAACAAATATTTGTATGGCTAACGGTTGCTTGTTCCGGGTTTGTCTACTGAATCAATAAATGAATAGAGAATGCTCTCGATACGCGATAGGACGTCCTATGATAAGGCAAAGGATTGATTAACCAAACTTAAAATTGATTTGTTTGTCGATACTTGCACCTTCCTATTTATCTTTTTAAGAAATTATTTTTTAGAAACTCGTGTAAAAGTACAAGCTTTTAGACAAGTTGTCTTCAAGACAAGTCTTCTTCGAGAGAAGTCTCCTTCAAGACAAGACTTCTTCAAGACTAGTCTTCTTCAAAACAAGTCTTCTTCAAGACCAGTCTTCTTCAAGACAAGTCTTCTTCGAGAGAAGTCTCCTTCAAGACAACACTTCTTCAAGACTAGTCTTCTTCAAAACAAGTCTTCTTCAAGACAAGTCTTCTTCAAGTCAAGTTTTCTTCAAGACCAGTCTTCTTTAAGACAAGTCTTCAAATGGTTTAGGTATGTGCTTAGTCTGTCAGAAAAATAAACATTTGCTTATGTAGATTTTCAGTTACCCACTTATCTATGAATTCATAAACTTCACTACTAAAAGTTAAAGGTTAAACTAAAAATCTACTTCTGTTTTTTTTTGGGAATGTTAATTCCTAGACCGTTTCTGGAGTCAATGAATAAGTTCATGTCGAAGGTGTACGTCGATTTAGTTTCGTGTGTACGTGTTGCGTTGGTACTTCGCTAGATAGCTGTCTAGTTATCTTGTGACAGCGTGTCAAGCAACAAACTACAGCACATTATGTATGCAACTTTGATGTACAGTCACGAGCACTAATATGTAAACACTTAAAAACTTTTAAAAGTGTTTTTATTCTACTGTTCTGATTATAATTACATGTTATTACGTACAGAGTATTCTGGAACTCATATTTTTATAAAAAAAGATCCTATCTCCAAGTTACAATAGTTATTTTTTTAAGAAAATTGCTTTTAAATTTAGGAAAGTGAATAGATATTTATGCTCGTGACTGTACGAAGAATATTGTGTTCATTACAAATGTTAACAGAATTATTATGTTTATTATTTTCTATGCAGTGACATAAGGATATTTGGAGCTCGAAAAGGGCGCCGTTAGTGAACATTTGTAAATTGTTTTGTTAGATTGAAAAAACAAACCAGTTCCAATTTGGTAACGTGCAATAAGATCCTTGTACAGCTATACTAACAATTCTTTGAAAATACATGATCAAAACACATATAGTTGTTATTGAAATGTATTAAGAATGGTGACTATCAGCAAAAACTAATACTGCTGTGGTTAATGCATTACAGTGAAAAGAAAATATCTTAGCAATCAATTTCGTGTATGGCATCGATTACAATTAGTAGCAAAGTGTGAATCAACTTTCTAAATACATATCACAAACAATAAAATCTTCTTGCCCATTTACAAATATGTACTTAGTGCAAAAATAATATGTAAGTAATTCGAAAATTAATTAATTATACCCCCGATGCTTAAAGCGTCCATTACTGAAATAGCACCCTAAAACATACAAAGTTCGGTGTAATTCATCGTCAAAGAGTCACGTTGCTTAAGGCCAGGAGACGCGAACTTCGAAAGGGAATCGTAACTACCACCCACTAGGTTTGTAATTGTTTTGTTTACGTCCCTCCTCTGCATTGTCGAGTTGACGGTGTGAAATTAAACTTAATTGTAACTGTTAATGTTGAGTAATAGAGGTAATATCCTTTATGAACGTGTGAATAAAGGACAATTTTCCGCAAATATAAATAAAGTGAGGATTTTTTTGTTAGCCGTATTAATTACTGAGATTACATGATGAGATTTTTGTTAATGTTTAGAGAATTTGTTAGTTAGTGTCGGCACTTTGACTCCCACGTTGCGTAAAGTGAGGAGGTATTCTGACCTTTGTAAATGCTATTCTTAGATTAAAATATATAGCAAAATCTTTTTATTTTAGATTAAAAATATCTCTTCTTCATAATCAAAATATGTACTTCTTGTTACTCGTATTATTAGAATATCAAGGAAATATTGTTCTGAAATTAACTTGTAAGCAAAACCGTAACTAACATATATTTATATCTAACAAATATCTCCTTTCTTACTCAGTAACATTACACAAATGGCACGTCTTTGTGTTAAATAAATAACTAGGAAACAACCTGTTATAATCTGTGGTAAATTTAATGTGATTATCTTGATCTATGGTAAGTCAACATTACCGCCCTCTATAAAACTAACCAATTATATCTGTCATGGCGTCGCTTGCTGTTAATCTGTATCTTTGTAACACGTTCTAAAAATGTAAAATGCTATTAAAGTATTATGGTAGTAATAAACATATATAATATTATCGCTGGCCTAAGTTCTTAGTACCCATCACTCCAACACAACCAATTTCCCAAATGCTATGTTTAAAGCCTGTCTACCAAAGACGCACTATTAAAACAGTATCTTTGGAAAAATCGTATCATTTACTTAAAAATACCTAACCTTCACAACTCGATAAGCCTCATAGAAAAGTTAAAAACCTTAGATATTTCAGTCCCGCTTCAGTTATATGAGAAGAAAAGGAGCCGCCTCTAATATGTGCCAGCGGAAATGAAGATGACAGTTGGAGACAGAACCTCAGGTTTAAATGTGGGAAGTTTTGTGCCAAGTTGAGAAAATAAGGTGAAACTTATTACCTGCTACATAACATCACGCCCGTAATCCCCGAAGGGCTAGGCAGAGGTGTACCTAATAGTACACCCACATTTCGCCGGTTATGTTTTTAAGTCCCATGTAATTGAGGGCGAGCCTATTGTCATCAACCGGGCCTAAAACTACTGAAAAATATAGTTTATGAATTCCATCAACTTTATACAAAAGTTGTTTAAGTTTGAGTCTTTTTCAAATACAAAAATATTGTTCTAAAAATCTCGCCCTCAGGGTCAAATCCACAGAAAATGAACTTGTTCGAATTTTCTTTTCGCCCAAGAGTATTTTCAAAGTTAGAAAAACGGGGCGACATTCTAACTTGTCGGGACTTTTCCATTGATTTTGTACTTATTGTAGGTATCTTTTGTTTTAGGTTTTATTCGACTTTCATTGACAAACAAGTTTTTCGTTTAATTCTGCGTAATGTTCGAGTAGAATAAGAACTTCAGCTATTTTAAAGAACACAATTAAACTCCAAATAGTTTTAAGATTATCTTTGCTAGCACTTAGATTTCCAACTAACCGATGAGTTGGAAATAGCTAATTTAAGAATTAACAGTTAGTTACCAAAGTCAAATAAACAAAACAAGTTAATTTAAGAATTAATAGTTAGTTATCAAAGTCAAATAAACAAAACAATCACATAACACTGACATTGGTTAAACAAAGAAATACGATTCATATTATTATAAAGGGTGTAATTAGACCCTTAACATAGCCGAAAGGCACTTGTTCTCCCCGTCTTTGCGATATTTTTTTATTTTGACGTTACGCAGATATTGGGATATTGGGGGTCAAAGTTACAACTTTTTCACAAGTTTTTTTTTAAATACATGTTTTTAATGTAAGATTTTTACTTTGCACACCTCCAAGACCCCCGTACTATTCAATCATCAGCACAATGCTTTAAGTGCTTTCCATCGAGTCCTATCGTAAAACGTGATTTTTCACCCCAAAAAAAAGTCGATTCCCAGCAATAATTTTTACGTAAAGTTATTTAGTTGATGTACAGAATGCTTGGTTGAAGGCTATGTGAAGGGCCTGTTTACACCCTGTATAGGTTTATCGTATAAAACTTATTTGTATTCCTGAAGAAGTTCGATTCTTCAATAAACTGTTAGGTAGCGATTTGTGACCGCTCCAATAGATCGAAATAAAATGGGCATGAATTGTATTCCACTTACTACTAATATTTTATAAGATTACCATGGAGGTTCTAATGTTTTTATTGTTCAAATTGCCTATGACTGTATTAGAGACAATTTTCAGGGGAGTTACAATGAAATTATTTCGCGTCGTGCCCAAGAATTTGCTGCGGAAAAAATAATTGAATTTACAATGCAGGATGAATTCATCTGACCTCTTGGCCACGTAAAAGTGAAACGCGTATTACGACAGCGGAGAAAACAGTAAAATATTCGTGGCACGGTCAGACAACGCGGTTTGCACGGCTATGGCACTCAGGCGCAGGAAACACGAGACGCGAGTTCGTTTTGCATGACTCAAATCGCATCGCCCGATGCCGTGTAAGGAGACTAAAAGGGTGGCTAATTGGGAAAATTGCTTGCCAATTTGGGAAACACTAGACTGTTATTTTTATATTTTGCACCTCTTAATTGAGTCGAAGTCTATTGATGCGTTGTGGTTATATGGCCACGTGACTTTGGTCGTAATGTCCCCGACGCTCGATTGGCTCGAGTTACGCTCCTCCGGTTACAGATGTGTTTATACAGCGATTGAACTATAACTACAGACAAGAGTACTCTGACAATGTGTAATTTACAACTTTACTGATAATAACGTGTAACTTCCCTAGTAGCCAAAATGTTCTAATTATGACGACAAGTTCAATGAACTCAAACACCTTCTAACTTATTTATTCTCTAGTTATCTAGCAGAGCTTTAACATACAACGAAATAAAAGTTTTCTTTGGTTTGCAAGCTACACTTAGATAAGAATATGTCACCGTAAAGTCTATTTCATCATACATTAAATGCTTTAATGTCAAAAGATGCTTAGGGAAAATAAACACTGTGGAAATATAACAAGGCTTCTTTCTTCTCTAAAATATGCGACATAATATTAGGAAATTCTCATGCCTGTGAGGTGAGATGTACACTGTACACTTGCACCACGAAACAGGTAGAAACAGAAAACGGACTCCACAAAGTAAGCGAAAACAGGCTCATGCACACATAGACACGTACGTACAGAGATCTCAAACTGTCTCAAACAAATGCCTCTCAAGGTAAGTAATCAGGCGGTACTTTGTGGTTTGTGGTTATCTATGACATTAAATATTATGCAAAATAGCACCACCCTTCGCAAAAATCTGCACATTCAGGCAATTATTTTGGTTGCTTGGCTTGCTTTTCGCATTTCTTGCATGTGAATATGTGTGCGGTCTGGGGGCCGTGCTGCATCCTGTATCAAAACCAGGATCTTTTTCACGGAATTAACACTAAATATTTTCTTAGCTCTACATTAATCATAGCAATGTGTTTTATGATGACCCGACCTTCTGTACATATCTGTTGATGGCTTGAACAGAAGTAATGATGTCGTATCGTGTAAGGTTCTGCTAACTGACGTAAGGTAGCGCTGCTAGTTCTGAGAGGGCAATCTGTTGCAACGTGGCTATTAACACATGCTCAATTTCTATCTTGACTTGAGCTGTGACATTAATTGGATCTTCTAGGAGAAGTCGTAAAGAATGAGTTGCGTTGTGCATTTTTAGAGGATTAAGGATGATTTCCACCAAACGGCTCGTATCGCCGTAAAGTAGACCGTAAAGGATACAAAAGGATGCATCGATAGCCGATCGCGTCCGGCAGGATGTCGACGCATACGACCGCTTTCGTACCGTCGCTTGCGAACATATCCGTTTCTGCGCTAGTCAAATTGTTTCGTTCCTACCATGTCAGATACGACGACAGGCGAACGGGGCCGATTGCGCGACGCCGCATATTTTCGGCTACGATCGCATGTCGCGGAAGACGCCCGCGGTGAACCTACTGTGCGCGGCTAGGTAATATAGACTTTAAATACTGTGTACACGATTTAATATCGTTTAAAGATTGTAAAAATCGTTCCAATCCAATGCGAATATTCTTTAGAAAATACAAGAATAATCGAGCGAATCAATGCATTTTTTAAACTAAAACCAATCACGTGTAGCTAATGAATTGTAATAAGATTTCGTGTTTAATTCGTTTTTGCTTAAAACAAGAGTATGTGGTGCAATTATACTTGGAGGCAACGGTCTCTAAACTTTTATCTATTAAGCATTTATTAACCTGTATAAGTTAATCTATCAAAGAATGGGTTTCAGACCTCAATATTGTACGCACACGGCGGCACATTAAGCTGTACATTTCCAGTATAACTTGACCTCGCTGTGTATAGATTTCCTAAACAATGAAAGATCCGCATAAATTGGTTTTGTAAAGCTTGATTTGCCGTCGTGCGTAACACACACCATGAAAGCAAATGTTGAACTAAAAAAACAAATTCCCTGCGATAAAACGTTCTCTAACCAAAAAAAGATCATACATTCGACCTATTGTTTAGCTGTAAAATATACCGGCTTTAAACAATAAAAGTGCATGTCCACAATGAAACAAAAAACCTCCAAAGCACGTACCATCATCGCCTGCAGTCCCAGACTGATCCGTGTTATTCTAACCATACAATGACACGACAGACAGACTGACAAACCTGTTATTTGCGGGTTGAACAGGCAATTCACGTCGTGTAACCGACAGACGTGAAAATGTAGATATATGCGTATACACGAGAAGGTGAAGTACGCAGGTGAATGGGGAATGCGTCACGCAGACTTTCATAATACTGTAAATACATACGTGGGCACTTTTCGACGAGGCTATTATACCTGCCTCTACTTCGCATAGTTTTTACGACTTTGCAAAAAGTCAAGACTTCAGTAGTATATCTAAGTTAATTTTCCCGGAAGAAATGCTTTAAGTGATTGTGAACTCATCAAAAAATCTATAGAACCGTACCGAAGTTTTAAACAGCCATTCAGACAGACAAAGTGACTATTTTCTAGGTATATATCTTGTTAAAACGGTGAAACTTTTTCAACTGTAACATTATATTTATAAGACTAATTGAATGCAAAAAAAAACTTATAACATGGCTTCATAGTTTAAATTATGATGATACAGAGCTACTTTTGCAACGTGTGACTTAATACTGAAAACCTTTTTTAATGACATAACACACACACATACATACACACACACATACACACACACACACGCACATACACACACTCTTTTCTTAATTACGTAATTGTATATTTATATTGTAAGGGAATGAGCGGAGCCTTCAACTACAGGCATTTCTATGCCTAAATGGAGACTCCTCGATATGCAATGTAAGCCAAATTGATATGAAATAAACTTATTTTATTTATTTTATTTTTAAGACATAAAAAGATTTGCATTCAAATCAGTTAGCAGATCAAATTTAATATCTAACCTTCAGTAAATAATATGTCAAGTAAAGGTTTTAAAAGTGTTTTTTTCCAGCCTTTTTCGTGTATATAATTAGTATTGAAAAGTCCACTTAGCTAAAACTTATAGAAATATTTTAAGACCGTGTTTTTTCGTCTAAGATTGGGCACAAAATACTTAATCACTTGAAGTTGTTTACATCTTAAATTTTCCCCGCTTTAGTTGGCAAGACTCGTTCATTTTATTTGCAGAAAATCGTGTTGATCGGGAAATAACTAGGCAACGGGGTTTTGGCAATATTTTAACTACAGTTCTGTCACAAGTTATTATGCCTTGTGACTGGGACAGTACCTTCATCGTTTTAATTTCGACATTAAAAACGTACTGATGGTGTAATTGAAATGTATACATTGACTTTGAGTTTTTCAAAATTTATTGATTGAACTCAAGAAAAATGAGGAAAATAGAACGACGAACAAGAACATTGTTTTAGAAAAACGTATAAAAGTATGGAGAGTTAAACCTACAATAAATCAAGCCTAATTTATTTTGCTTTAATACCATCGAATTCGGATCCAAAACACCTTTTTGTTTGTGTAATTATCACCTTTGTAACAACCCCGTATATGTTTATGGTGGGCCGTTCAAAGCGTCTGTACATTACAAAATTGCATTTTAAAATCGGAGGCTAAGGCTGCGTTTGTTTACACTGTATATTTACCAAAAAACATCCACAATTATTTCGGTACATTCATGTTACAACACCGCATGTTCATACAGAGTGAGAAGGATGGGAAATGAACGGTTACATGAGTGTAAGAGGGAGGGAAACAGCGTCCTCTTGCGGGAACAATTTGTCACTGTCTCCGCCAATTTCCTCTTGTAACTAGTTTTTTCTTTGCGCCACGTAAATTTAATTTCAGCTCTTTGTTGAACCGGTTTGAAGCGGTTGTAGCCGACTAGTACCCGCAAACTTTTTCTTTAGCGTTTTCTCACTCGAGTTTGATTTCTACATGTCGTGTTTGTGTCTCAGAGATTATTTTAAGCGTTGTTTGTTTAAAGTGTTTTTGATTAGCCGTGATGATGTTTTGATGAATTTTATTGCGAAGCTATTACACTACACTACTGCACTACTGTGTATAGTAGTATTGGTGTAAAAGTGGTGTTTGGAATACTTGTACAACTTTAATAAAAATGTGGAGGACAAAACTTTGTAGTTTCTTACTTTAAAAAGTTTGTTGCTTAAGATCTGGATATATCCAGATTTAATTAAATAATCTATACAACGACCGACATTTATACTTATATGTTCGCAATCTGCATTATCACCACTGTTCAACCATGCAACATAGTTTGAGATACTACATCGTGTAAGAAACTGAGATCAAAAGCGTGAAAAAGGCTGGTCCCTTATTTCACGCCAGTTGCCCAACACGCTACCGCAGTTATACTAAAAAAAGCATAAAAATCATGTCAGAAACATGGACCCTTCACTCCATGTTAAGATATAACCTCACTGAGAGGAAAATATTTGAGGCAAAGCTTTGCTGTAGATAAACACGGCACTTGCATTTATTAAAATATTGAAATTTCAGCAAAGTGGATTGAAAGCTCAAATAGCAGCTGGATTAAACAGGTTTAAGGCCGGGCGTACACAAAAATGTATGGAAGGCTATATTAAGACTACACGATCTAGAAGTAGTAGTAAAAGATTCAATTCTGTATTGGAGCAATATTTCGTAGCACTGCTACGAAATCTCGTAGCGCGTAGCAGGGGTTACAAGTTGTATTTGTAGCCGATATTGGTTCCATTTTGTGCTTGATTACAATACGAATTTTGTAGCGTAACAAATAGAAAGAAACCGAATGTAAAATGTAAGCGTTGGGCAATTCTTTGGGCAATGTTGCACGATTTCTGTGAAGGTTGGGTAATTGTTTCTAACATTGCCGGGGGGCTAATCTGGTGGACGGTTTCTTAGAGGGTTGCGTAAATGTTTCCTCATTGCCAAGGTTATTTGGCGAGGGGAACAATTCTATACATTGTGTGTATGTATACTTTAGTTTATATTCGAGTACCACTTGCATATTAACCATGTATGTTGAAGGAGCTCGTGGTTCTCCCAGGTTTGATGGCAAAGAGCCAAGTGTTCCGCATCATATAACATGATGGGGAAGAGAAATTCATATATTTCTTGTTGAAGTTTACAGTATATAAATTTGGCATAAATCCACTATTCCAGTATGCATGAAAACTAAATATTTATATCAACATGTGAAAATAAAATGACCACTGTATTTTGGGAGCACGCTTTGACGAATATTAAATTACTGACATTTTTGGTGTTAGAGTTAAGTAAATTCGTGCAGTGACGTTATTTGCTAGTTATTTATAGCATTGGATCAAACAAGGTCCTAGTAAGTATGTTACTTAGTAGTATTTGTATACCAGTAGCGAAGGGTCAATTTTTGTTAGAGGTAAGCCGGACTAGCGGACTAATGTGATTTTATTATTTGTCTATAAAATACTGACTGTGCCTGTTTTCAAAGGGAAGCCGTTAAGAATCGAGTTGTATGAAACCTTCGCCACTGTTGTATACTATTATTGCATGAAACAAATAATACAAAATCCCAAGTAAAGCATGTTTTATGTATCACTAAGAGTAGACGTATATACATAAATTCTAATGGAGCATCGTTTGGGAAAGTTATTTAATTTTGTTTACTACCTAGTGGTAGTTTGAGAGCCATAAAGAATTTTACTGTCATAAATAAAAAGTATGCTATAAAACTATCTATGTAGGTAATTAAAAATAAAGTGCCCTTTTACAGTCATTAAAATATTACTCTTAGAAATAAATTACTTGACAGAAACAGTTCCAGAGAAAACAATCAAATTATTCAAATTAATACGTACAGCTCAATGAAATCTAATTTACTAAAACCACTTTATTTGAAAACCGACTTAAGAGTCGATAATAATGAATGGCAAAAAATGAAAAATCGCTTTTCACGATGGCCCATCTATCTAATAAACCTAATATTGGTTTGATGCGCGCTCAAGAGGCGTGAAATGACTCCCTCCCGACCCCTCTCGCCTCCCGCGAGGCGACAGGACTCACCAACCTATCCTGACCTGTACTGTTCTTACTTTCATCTCCGAAGTCGAAAGAAAATGTTTTTGTGTGACGACGCTCCCGGGCTTCCCCGACACGTTCGCGTTGCACCTCGCTACTCCTTTCAATTTATATTTGAAAATGTGGAAAGTTTATTTATGCTCAGTTTATAGGAATGACCTTAAGTTTATAAACATTCAGGGAAGATACCGATATTTTATTTAACAGCAGCGCTCGAGCGTGCTTGAAATATTCCCCCGATATATGTCTTTGGCAAGAACAAGTATGGCCACACGCCAATAAGTGGTATTTTAGTGACCACTATAAGATTAATCGGTTAAAAACTCTTAGGTACCGATATTTCACGCTCTACAAAATATTGAGCGCTCCAGTTTTTTTATTAGTTTTTATTATATAAATTGCTTAGTTACACTAGCTAATCTTTTACCATGACAGGCTGATATTTACAGATGCCAATATGAGAGTAAACTAACGAGCTATGACTCATTTTGATTTACACGGTAAAGAATGAAGTATCAAATCGTTTTACATTCCCAGCAAAGCGAGCACCCCAAAATAACTACACGTACAGCAGTTTTTGAAAATGAAACTGCTACGAGGGTTGACATACCACGTTAACTGAGCACATTCCTCCGATGGCCGGAGCCTCAAGTGTCGGCGTAACGGAGTAACTCACAAATTACGCCCGTCCGTTGTTTAGAGACAAGCAATTTGGATGTCCCCACGTCTCCGATGGCAGCATTCCTCAGCCTTTGGACCCCTCCCCTCCCGAGTCCTTCTTGGACCCGGCTCTCGTTAAACTATGCGGCTTAAAGCGAACAGCACAGACGAGAACTTTTCAAGATCACTTAAACTTGATGGTGGAATGTGATATTTATTGCGTCACATGTAATGAACACGCTCGAGTATGTGGTTTTATTTACAGGATTATAGATGATTACTTTTATTAGAATAATAAAGATGATAGTTCCTGTTACGATAAGTAAGGTAGGTACACAAAGTGCTACTGTGCCTTCTACGTGCTGAAGTTAGTGGCCAGAAAGAAGAAGGATTGCAAGGTCATATTCAGTATACTCTTCAACCCTACCCCTCCGCTTCCAATCTGCAAACAAGCAAGGCCAAACACACCATTATAATATCCTATCATCCTAATACAACTCCCACAAAAACCGACCAACCCCTCGGTTAGCAAAAAATAACTCATAATATTTGCCATGACGTGTCCTGTGGCTAATCAGTTAATGAAGCGTCACGTTCTGCCTAACGAGCGTCTAATTATTCTATGATTTATCTCCCGCGGTTCTGACCTATATGAGGCAGGTACCCACACGGATTTTTTCGGATAATTACGGCTAAATGGATGTTGTTTTTGGATTTAGTGGAAGAATATTTGTTGTTTCATTGTGTTTGCTGAGTGTTCGGAAATCCGTTAATCTCATGTTTTTATGTGTATATCCTAAGCTAAAGTAATTACGATTACGAAAGTATTTACTAAGTACGATAAGAATACTTCCTAAGTATTTGCCAAACAATATACGATGTACTTATATACGTGATACAAAGCAACACTCACACGCACACACAATGTAATTCAGTTTATACCTACCGAAGGAGATAATAACCCCAAAAATGTGTCTTGTGTAACAATGAAAAAGTTTTGTCGCATGTTAGGTGACAGTTAACAATGACAGCTGGTGTGATGTGATGTTGTAAGTTACAGACGGACAGTCTGAAACTAACTACGTCTGTGACTACCACTGCTACTGCAAGTAGCTAAATTTTGAATTTTGCTTACTCTTGTAAGAAAGGGCCGGATCCGTCATGGTAGTAGTCAGAGGCGTGGCTTCCAGAGCCGCGTGTTTTGTCTTTTCAGCCGCACTTAAGCACTTACTGTGGTCAAAGCTTCGGGGGTCTACGGTAGTGGTCGTCAGAGTAGTGGTCGGCTCCTGGTCATCGTCATCTGGCTCTGTGGTTGTCGTGGTGGTGGTAGTGGTGCGGCGGCGGCGCCGCTTGTGCTGCTTCCCTGGCCAGCGGCGTTTCGGCTCGGCCGGCGGCGGCGGCTTAGTGACACGCTGGCGCTTCGGGCCTAAAATAAGAGTACTTACTGACCACACAACCTTTTACTAAAAAGGTAGGGTGTTAGTTAATATGTAGGCCTCGGCTTTCAGCCGTCAGGCTAATAGCGTATTCCCAACGGTAACCACAATGTTGACTGCGACTTCGTTGCTCCTTATTGGCTTAAAATTAGTACTTACTGCGATGGTAGATGTGCTGGACCAAACGGTACTCGTTCTGATCATTGGTTTTCGTACTGCGTGAATGTAGTTGAGGCGGTTCAGTGGAAGCGTATATGACATAGCCAGAGTGAGTGAAGCGAATGGTTGCAAGCGGGCCCGAAGTGGCACACCAGAAGCTTCTGCCCTATAATGTGGTACTCACTGTTGTGCTACAAGGAGATGACCACAGGTGACTGGGACAGCTGCCAGTTAGAATAAAGTAACATGCATACATTCACTTGTTTTAGCACCGTTTTGTTCATAGACAGTAAACAAGTACTTACTGTGGTCGAAGGCCCGGGGATCAACAGTGGTTGTGGCGACGGGTGTGGTCGCATCGGCGCCGTCATCGTCATCAGGGTCCACAGTGGTAGTCGTGGTTGTAGTTCTCTTTCTGTTTCTCTCGCGCTTCCCGGCTCGGCGGGGCGGGGGTGGGACGGTTGCGGGCGCCGGGACTGCAGTGTCCCGGTTGAACCTAGCGACCGAATGATCGGTCCCATTCCCAGGCCCTGGTTCGGCGAGGACGAACGCCACTAGTGATGCGGTCAGTAGCCGTATCACCAGTGGCGCTAATCGCCCCATCTTGCCTGTGGACATAGAAATGTGAATATGAGTATTGAAACATTTGATTCAAATAAAAAGTTATCAAAACGAGTAAGATTATTGTCATTCTTAGCATCCTGCGAGTATCTCAAACGCCTCACCTACTTAGCATTTAAAAAGCATCTAAAAACATAGAATTAACTTTTGAACTCATAATATACTTTCCTACGTATAAAGTCCTTAGTTACTTTGTACATTCATCTTGTTGGAGACTACCACACTATCTTACCTCACTCACCTTTTAAAATGTAAAACTTTTATAAGATGAGCGATGAAGATTGTTAGCAATGTAACGTGACTCTCTAATTAAGAAAATTTTTATTAACACACTCTGAAAGTAAATATCACTAGCGACTTCGTTCGCGTGCAAATTTTGATGTGTATGTGTGGGGAAAAAAATGCCTACGTGCTATTTAAGACTATAATCTATGTTACGGCGAGATTCAGTAACAAACATCCACCCATCACCACTTTCTCATTTATAGTAGCTATACAGGGTGGAAACTTTCAACGGGCAGTAAGGGGAACTACACAAAAATGGTCTTAGGAGCCTTTAGTCTTAGGAAACAAAATGTATGGGAAAAGTTTTTTTGCGATTTCTGACATTTTGAGTACTCCTACCTGGGTTGATTCATAAAAGTTTTTGATCTGTATTAGAATCAGGATCGATTGGCATCAAAAAACTGTTCGGTGTAAAATGACCATTGACTTGCTCACTGTAATTTTTTTTGAAAATCTGTGAATAATCTAAATTTCACGAAAAATTATGGATAGTCTTCTAGGACTATTTTCGTGTAGCTGCAACGGTAATGGTAGTTCTCCTTACTGCCTCTTAAAAGTTTCCACTCAGTATATATAAGATTAACTTAAAGAAAGAATTTTCAATATAACAAAGTTTTTCGGCTGCTTTAAAAAAAAAAAATAACCCTGACTGAAACAAGCGCTAGGTACTAGCAATTTTAAAAATGAATGTCTATAGAAATGTTTTTGGAGAACTTTATAGGCACAGGACGTATTTTTAAAGTATTCATAAAGTTGGTAATACAATATTAAATTATAAATAACAAACAATACTCTTAAAGTTCTACAAATCAAGACATAAAGTCTCATGGAATGGTATGTTACATCCCACGAACTAAATATCTGTCTGCTACACTCGGGCACCGTAAGTTCTCCACCATATTATCGACAATTTTATACAATCTTACGGTGGTCAAACCAATAACAAGCAAGAATTTCTTCGACTGAGAACACTTCTAGATACCACTGCGGGTAAAACACGACAAATAAACTCTACAGGGACATTTACACGGAGTCATAAAAACAGTGTCTTCAGAAAGGGCCGCGCGAATAAACCATGATTGTGACACTTCTAGTCCCCCAGTTATTTTATAGCTCCAAGTAAGATGGAGCTCGAATATTACTTTTTTAACGTGAAACATTTTTTATTGAATTAATTCTGCAGTCTCAATTTAATGTTGTCGTTTTTTACGATGAATGTTCTAAATTAGCTGAAGGAAATCTACAACTATTTCATAATCCTTCTTCTTTATCCTCGAGTTCTCAAGTGTCCGCTTTTCTTTAAGTAATTGGCGCTCATTTGGAGCAGATGGGTGCTTTAGTCTATATTATGGTGCCTTTTCTAGAGGAAACTATTATATATCTAAAGGAGCAGTATTTGTCTAAGATATAATATTTTCCTGACTTGGTAATTGTTTTTTTTTGTTGTAACCTTATGTAATATGAGACACTTCAGCCTTTTCATAACATAGAACATTCGAACTAATCCTAGTGACTATCATTGCTATTTCTAACCACCGAAATTATATCCCAAAGTGTTAGCGAAGGGTTAAAAGTATCATTTGATTGCGGAAACATCACGTTACCCCCTAAGGGTATAAATGCAAGTGGTCTCGAGAACCCCTTCGAAATATTTCGGTGCCAACATCTGTCAACGTGCTAATGCTATCGTTCCTCGTTCGTTAATGCCCGGGGTCAAAGGCTACTCTAAATTCTTTACAGCATTCAATCCACCAAGTCAGCTAAATGGAATTTTGGTGTAAGTAGGCATCAAACCTTAGGCCGGGGTTCGCACCATTTATTTAATGTTCCCCTGTCAAAATACACTTATAAAAATATTCCGGGATATGTACGATTATTGAGATTTATATTTCGGACTTAGGTACAGTCGAGTCAGTGGTAACATGTCAGCGGCAACATTTTGAACACTTGAGCTGGTCTTGCATAGTGTAGAGTTTCAATTGAACGCGAGGCCAGCCTATACTGGTTTTATTACCAGTCACGTTCCATTTTTTATCCAAAGCGTCCTTTTAAAAAAACTGTAAGTATTTTTTGTTTTATTTTATATTTTTTGAATGAATGGTAATTTAAAGTAAATTAAATGTGAAACGAGTAACGAAATCCGAGCAGATATTTTATTAATATTTTAATTCAATTAGCGAGTTAAAAATGTAAAGCTCTGAGCGAGCGTATATTTCACAAATGCGCTTACACAAAGTAAGCCGTAAATAATAAATGTGTTTGTGAAATCTCGACCTTTTATTACGATGAATTACAAAATAAAAACTGGACTCTTTCATGTTGCTACACAGGCTTTTTAATACAATATTTTATTAAACTTATGAATAAAGTAATTAAAAGCGAAATGGATCTTTGACTTGAGTCCTTTAAACAAAAATATTGAGTGGCAAAAAGTTCGAATACATTTCGTACGCATTTTCGTTCGCTTCTAACAATGGTTATTTAATCGCGAGGGCCGGGATACCTAGTCGGCTGCCAGTGACAGTTCCAAACCATGTTGGATGTATTCCATTCGGTTGGAATCCTCTGGGAGCAGGGCTGAAAGCCACCCCGGCACCGATCTACTTCGATAATGTCTCAAACCCCTCTTCGTTTTATTTTTCGCCAAGACTTACAAGCAGATGGGTGAAATGTTCGGACGCAAACGACTGACGATACTGCGACGTTTTGTCACGACATTCTCTGTTACACAAATATTTTGAAACAACGAATCAGTGCTTTGAAAATATTAAACTTTTAGTATCTAAATTTTTCTTTGATAAATTGCTTTTATGAGTTTGTCAAAATATTTTGTTGATCTTGCAATAATTTAAAATGATTTTCAATTTATTGTGTAATTGCTAGTGTTACATAATACAACATCACGCCTGTAATTCCCAACGGGTAAGGCAGACGTGTACCCATTAAGTACACCCACATTTCGCCAGTTATGTTTCAGCCCCATGTAATAGATGGCGAGCCTATTGCCGTCAACCGTGTGCAAATCCAGACTCCGTGGTCGTCCTGCTACTGAGAAATTCGTGATGGAAAAACCCAATAACATTTTGTTCGACCTAGGAATCGAACCCAAGACCTCATGCTCAGCATTCGCGCTAGATAGCCCGAGACCGGTAGATCAACGACGCAGTGCTAGTGTAACTAATAAGTAATATTAATTTTATCAATAGTATCTACGAGTAAGCCATTATAAAACTTAAAAAACATAACAGTAACCATAATTTTCCGCCACGTCCGATAAACAGTCGTTTACTTTTACTCAAATACTCATTAAACCAAAGTACTGAACTTTAAGGATCGTTTCGTTAAATGAAAAGCACTTTGACGGTTCAATGTGCTCTTTAAGTTTAGAATCGATAATTAAAGGCTTTAAAGTACAACCAAACACTCGATGATGATAATGTCAGAGTTGTATGATCAGTGAAGGAAATAAACATGTTACCAATTTAAGCACGTCTTTGTTAACTTAATTAAAGACATGCGAACGAGTCTGTCATTAATTTATTTTATAAGTGCTAGCTGTGTTGCCATAATGAGAAGGGAGAAATAAACTGCTTTGTAAAATATCGAAAACATATAAATGTTTTGCTACTGACTTGTGCAAATTAATAAAAGGGGTATACATTTTTAATTAGAAACGCCTTTCCGTCCCCCTCACTAAAACAAGGGAACTGAATATTAACAATGAAATTATTAATAATGATTCCAAAGACCTCCCAGTTAAAACGCAGCGCCTCGTCGTAAATAAGAAAGTACAACTCGGAAATAATATTCGTTCTTAAATGAATGTTGCCCACTAACTTCTTCGATCGAATACAGCCTGAAACATCAATGTCTACTAACTTTAATTAAATTCATTTTGTCATTGAATAAATTGAAATCGTCTACGAAACGTTTGCAAACTGAAACACAGACGGGTAATAATAACTTTGACAGTTTTAACGTTAGCTTTTGCCGACACGAGACCACGACTAACGAAATTTTGACACTTGGAGTCCACAAGCGATACATGGCTTGTTTCAAATAAAGTAACCAGAAATACACAGCTTTCCACAAATTACGGGATTTTAACTGCCCTTTGAAAGTAAACGGAACTTCTGACAATGTGAAACAAATAATTGGCACTCATCTTGTTACAATTTCCTGCCTAGATTTACGTCATACTTGTGACGTGAATAGAAATAGAAGAGGAAACAAGATTGGAACACAATTGCATTAGTTCTATTGAAAAATATTACAGCGCGGGGATATTGGCGCGATCTCATTATATCAGTGCCTAGGTAAACGTAGCCAACGGGGAATTTATTAGCACTTAGCGTAATAAGCAATACGACTGTTTTACCGTTATTTATAATACATTTATGAACTCGCTCCTAAAAATAAATAAACAATAAATTCAGCTGGTATTATTCAGTCGAGTTCAATAAAATGATTTCATTGTATAGAAGGCCGACTTCATGAATAAGTCAATGATTGACGGACGTCCGAACTTCTTCAATAATGGTATGTTTTCGTGACAAAGAAACCGTCTGCTCTACCTCAGCTTGATTCATAGACGTTTCTATACACTGGCGGGTAATCTCTGACAACAACGTTTTAAAAGCGCCTTTCTTAAGATTAGACGGTGGGCCCATTGTATTGGTCTCCGCTTGATCGAGCACCGGAGCGCAGGTGGTCGATAAATGAATTTTCCCAACTGTAGGAAATTGATTTTCATTCAGTGAAAGAAAATCGGTAGGTTTTCCTTCCATTATGTCGGGTATCCCGGCTTTGGATCAAAACCGTCATGTTGCCTGGCTCGTTGATTAATAAGTCGCCCACGTAATGCGTGGCTGAGTTTTATTTTAATTCAAGATAGATTCTCGTGTCATTGTCAACTTCATTGCAAGCTAACCACGTTCGAGATGCAGATTAGAACGGAACCAACTTGCCACTTCATAACGTAGATACCGATGAAATTAATAATTTCATCTTTATTGCTTAGGATGACCTGATTATATCTTCTATGTATTAACGTTAGTAAATAAGTGCAACTATGACTGATATTCATTGGGTTAGGTCTCTGGTGAATTAGTCTGAATTAAATCAGAGATTAGACATAAAGGGTGTAACAGGACCCTTCACGAAGCCGTCAAACAAGCATTATGTATATCAAACTAAGTAACTTTACTTTACTTTTTTTTTAATTTCTTTCGGGAAACGACTTTTTTATGGGGTGAAAAATCACGTTTTACGGTGCCACTCAATGTAACACACTCAAAACATTGTGCTGATGAATGTCTTGAATAGTACGAGGGTCGTGGAGGTATATGAATTAAAAATCTTATATTAAAAACAAGTATTAAAAAAAAAATAGTGAAAAATTTGGAGCTTTGACTCCAATGTCTCCATAACTAGAAGGTTCCTAGGTATGGTCTTAATACAAAAAAATGTTCGAAATGACGGGGAGAACAAGAGCCGTTCGGTTTCGTTAAGGGTCTTATTACACCCTTTGTAATGATCTATGAATATATGTAGATATATAAATGTATAAATTTCCCATATCGAAACACGCTGTAAAATATTTTTTGTTAAACCGTAAACACAGAAAATTTAAGGATTTACTCATAATAAAGTATAACGGTATTAAAGTAAAATAATATTAAATCAATATTCATCTATTATGGCCTTAAAAATAATGGGGTGGTTTAAATCACGGTATTCGACGGTGGTGTTGAATTAAGTACCGAAATAAACTTTGTGTGGTAGTCAGGGTTTAATTAAAAAAGTTTTAGTCGATTGCTTTATTACTTGATAGGTATTCTTCGTTCCTTGTTTATCAACGCGGAGTTTCGTTCGTGAAACGTCGAAACGTCAAAATATCAATCATGGAAACCAGTAAAAAGTTCAAAGGACTTCATACAATAAACAATAAATAAATACTGTTGCTGTGCTTTTTATGTCAAAAAGGCAATCGTTCGCGAATTAGTGTCACAAGGAAAGATGTCTCCGTTATACGCTTGATTTATTGTCAACCTTTGTCACGACATGATAGCCGTTCATTTTTATGTCGTTCCACTAAATGTCTGGCAAAAACTTGGGTAAATCAACGTTGCTGTCGTGTAGATAATTCCTAAATGGGACATCAAAGCGGAATGGCAACGTGTCGTGTGTCCATCGAGGTATGATCGCTATTCGAAAAGTTTTTCTGTGCCTGCCGTGCCAGCGCACCCCTTTACCCAATTTATGGCATCGTCGTGCATTTGAATAAGTTTACCATAAAAATAGGCGTTCTGCGGCCAAAAACTTTCGCAATAAAATGCAAATGGTGACATTGGTGATGCTTCTAGATTACGACGCCTGAGGGTTTGAGGTCTAGCCTTAGCAGAACTACAACTACTGTGAGGAGCCATACGATTTCAAAGTCTTGTAAATATTTGCGTTTTCTCATACATTTTCATCTCGTCAAAGAAACTTTTTTTATGAAAGCTTTGCAGACTTGTTGACTTAACAGACAAAATTAAAAACGCTTTTAATTAGTACTTTTTGAGAACTTCATGTAGTCGCTAACTCGTCAACACAACTCTGAAGTTTTTTTACTCTCTTAGAACGCTTACTGCCTGCGGGAGTTCACTAAAACGACCAAAAACTATAAGCTACTTCAACGATTAGGCAGTTACGGATACATAAAGAGGCAAGTGCCCCTCATAGCAGATAGCCAGCCACTGCCATGAAGATATAGGCACTAAAACAAACGCCTATTACAGCTCTAACGATACGTAGTAATGCCTCAAATGTTCATGAAACGCTACACTTTTATCTTCATCTCTTTCAATCGCTCACTAAAGCGATATGCCTGTCTCTCTCTATTGTATAACAGAATATGAATAGGATGGCCAGTGCAAGATATTTATATATTATTTTTATAGTCCATTGTTGATAGTGGAAGTCTGAGAATAATATTCATGGGTCTGCATAATGTAATTAAGTGAGAGTGAGTTTTCTTATCGTAATTTGTTATCAGCACATTAACATTATGACGCAGCGAACGTGGGGGGTGAAGGGGGGGGGGTCCAAATGACAGTTCAAGATACATCATTGGTTGTATAGAATATTGTTATAATCATAGAGAGGTTCAAGTTACCATTATCTTACCTTTTTGTTTGAAGGCTGATCTCTGGGAGCTTTCGCCTGTAATGTAACAATCCAAGATTGATTTGGTACAGAACCAAGTGAATCTGAACTGTTACATTACAGGCAAATGCTTTCGGTAAGGGGGGGGGGGGGGCGCATTCAGTCAAATTGACACACTGCGCCAAATTGTCTAGCTATAGACATTTCATAGAACTGTCGGTGCGGATGGTTGAAGTGCGCATTCAATTAGTTGCTCTGAGTTTATTGTAATTGGTTGTATTATCATTAAATCTTCCTAGCCGTTTCGCAACTAGGTACAAACTTCATATTTTAGCAGAAAACTATACATGAGTTGAAAACTACAACAGTTTCCATAGTCAAAGTAGAACGTGATTTTGTACTCGTAACAATATACCGCGCTGGTGTTGGTAATTTAATTGCCGTATTGAGCAATAAGTGTTCCGAAGTTTAGACAAGTTGGTCTAAGTAAACTATTTTGATATTAATTGGCCGCTTTCGACTAGTTTTGTACCTCATGCAAATTAACTTCTTTAATAATTAAATATGATATATATATATACAAAATGGATGTAAAAAGACCCTTAACGAAGCCGATAGCAATTGTTCTCCTCATGTCTTCTTTACCAACATTCTATTTACGGAGATATTGGAGGTCAAAGTTAAAACATTTTTAACTTTGACCTCCATTATCTCCGTAATTTTTTTAATTTATTACTTTAAATACCTCTATGACCCCTGCACTATTGAATCCATCCATCAACAAAATATTGTTTTCATTGTTTTGAGTGCATTACATTGAGTGCTACAGTAAACCGTGATTTTTCAGCCCAAAATAATGTCGTTTCCCAGCAATAACTATTGCTTAGAGTTACTTAGTTTAATGTACAGAATGCTTGGTTGATAGCTTCGTGGCGGGTCCGTTTACATTTTATAGGTATGTAAATATAAAACACTGTGTATACTGTGTAAACTAAATCTTTATTTTTCACATGGACTCTGCCTAATTTTTTTTTCAAACCCTTCGGCTTTTCTACGAGTATAAACTAAAAGTAACGTTGTATATTCAATTTTTCCTCACTGCTTTTTTAAGCTCTCACTTCGTATTTTTAGTCATTCAACCGTGGGGAAAATATTCAAATGAAAACCACGTGAAAAATCTACCAAGTCGACGTGCCAGTCCAGCCCTCCTTTCATATCTTCACATTTGAAGCTATGTCAGTTGACAGACAGTCTTACCTTCCAATAGCTAGGTAATATCGGTTTGCTAGGCACACAAAGGAGTACGAACTCTAACCGAGGAAACTAGACCGAAATGTCTTTAGAAGCCAAGAATAAAAAGCACCTGGAACTAGTATATTGTGCCTTTGAAAAATTTCATAAACAGAATTCGGGAAACATGTCGTTTTGAAACGCATTTTTCTTCGAACTGAAATTTTTACGAGATTGATTTCTGAAAAAAAGAAAGTATGATATTCTTGATATTGTTACAAAAACGACTAATCAAAAAAATATAATAATAAGTTATCTCTAAATATTATTGACGGAATAGATTGCCTGTATGATTCCGTCAAATATTTTAAGACTACAACTTAATAATTCCATGGATTGTTTGATATCGTACATGGCTTCTCTGAGGTGACGTCACGACACACGGAACGAGGTTATCGTGTATAAGCGGTGTTTGCACTGCAGCGGGTGGCTTTGACTTGCACCAGGTTCGTTACCCTGGCTTCTGACAACATATGATCATAGGCGCCGACGTCTGACCTGATTTCGAAGGTATTATAATAAAGGATGTGTTTATAATGCAAACAAAACGTGGATGATTCAGGTGCTACTTTTTACTTTGTCTACATAAATTATCTTGTTAAAATTCAGCGCTTAGATTACAAACTGGGAGTCATTTCTCTGAGTATCTCGTCTGTCAGATTATTTGTATTGTAATAAAGTCTCCCGCTGTAGTTTCAAAAATCTTGAGAAATACAGGTAACACAAAACTTGTTTACCTTAAAAGCAGAACGAAGGAGAGATCAATCACTTAGCTCGATATACATACATATATGTGGAAGAAAAATATTCCACTAAAGATACCTTTTGGGGGAAAGCAGGAAAACAATCTGTTAGTTACCAGATTGACACAGAGTCCGTATTTTGGGCAAAAATGATTGATAGTGATCCCTATTTCTCAAAACCTGTTAATCAAGACAGGCATCTGACAGTGGAAACCTTCCTTTTAAATATAAAACAAGAAATTCCCGTGCACATTTTAAAATTACCGCAATTTCAAACGTATTTTTATTTCTTTTCTCGTTACAAATAAAGAGAAAAATTGCAAGGAAAAATAATTAACTTAAAAGCTCTAAAGAAAATTATTTTTGTTCATCTGTTTGTTCATCCTACTTATTCTTGGTCAGTTGATTTATAATGCACCATCTACTAATGTATCTTGGGTACCTACCTGCTTACATTAGAAAAACTCAAGATGATGTTTTTGAAGTGACTGGGCAATTTGTGTTATTTACTTACTTCTGCCTGTGACTTTGCTCGCGAGGAGGTTGCAAATTATCTTACGAGAATGTGGGTAGTAAATCAGACCATGGTCAACTACTGACATCAGCTCAGCCATAAAGGCGTACCGAAGAAACACACAGACAGGCCGAAACATTTATTTCGCATATAGTATGGATTACGATTTGTATTATGTAATTCGTCATACCAACAAAAAATAATAGTACCCGTGGTTAGTTAAAAGATAAACCTATTTCAGTGGATATTGTTGTAAATTGAAGGACTGCCTTTGTTAAATAATAAAACAATAAAGCGCACAGCTATCTACTATATCAGTTTCATGTATTGTGCGGAACTTTTGTCTGAGTAAACAATACCTGTACCCAAAGGCATACCCAGTTATACGTAATTGGCATCTTGTAATAAATACCAACATAGAAAATGTATGCTCACATTGCTTGCACGAAAGTAGCTACCTTTGTGAAACACACAACAGTAGATTTCCTCTAAATAATTGAACGTATTTCGCGTTCTTGCTTCATGAAAGATTGAAGGCTTGTTAGTAATTCATACTGAAACTTGGGTTACTTCTAAAATTGACCAACAAAACGTCGTATTAATCCATAGTCAAGTGCAGGTGCTTCATAATTCTAGTTTAAAGTTTTAACGCCACCACGTAATCAGTAAATGTGTCATCTCGCAGTTTACTAGAGAAACATCTGTGACGATGTCTGGATACTGACGCAAGAGTTGCCTTATTATAGTGGGTTTCCTTTTAATATACATCACTTGGTATGGAAGTAAGATTTATTTCAGTACTACCATAATCCAAAAAAAACCCTCCTAAATCCAACTAACTTAAAATAAAATAAGCTCACAAGAAAGATTAGAATGCACATAGAACTTCTTATATTTGAAACAGAATAAGTTATTGAACTGCTCCAAAGCGCGTGGCTGCATATACTATAGAAGCAAATAGATCGGTCTCTAGAGGTTACTATGAATTTTGATACACCTACCTACGTACGTTAGTATAGAGGGACCAGCCATTAAATATTGACTGGTTGGAATAATAAATGCGTAGTGAAACTCAATGCTTTTGCGAATATAATTTGGCAACGGTGTAATGTAAAATGCAGTGTCTTTTACATTGAAAACCCATTTTGTGAAAGCTTCGTAATGAAAGACTTGGAAATTTTGTAATTTTATCTTCTACTGAGATTTTTTGGGAATTGTATAGTAAAGAGAAATTTAAATTATATTAATTCAATATTTTCTGTTTTGATTCATTAAATAAATACAAATTACTCTCACAAAATAAATTTATCGTTCATCTTGAACACAATTGGCTACAATCTGCCCTAATATTATAAACCAATTATTGTCATAGGCTATATTTTGTGTTAAACCTAGAAACTCAACGCGGACGAAGAAGCTAGTCTTACTGTAAAGTTGTTAGATAGATTACCCAGAAACCTCACTGAGAATTTGAAATTTTGTGTAAATATACGTCATCAGTCTTGGTGTTTTGACCTCCAACCGCTACAAGTTTGTAGATGCTCCAAATCGAGCCATTAGTTTCAATATGGCGGTACTCCGACGTTTTATCTCTCTAACCTTTCAACTCCCAAGTTTGTTTCTGGAGTTTAAACCCGAAATCGTTTTTTCTTCATGATTTTACTTTAACTACGAAACTACTGATGTACATTTCTCGTATGTACAACGTTATTAACACCAGCATCATTAATAAGGTGTATGTGTGTGTCTGTTGGACATAATTATAACCTCACCAAATATCCGTGTTCAATACACCCCTGTCTAATACGTACGTGGGTATATGTAGGTACAACCACCCTGTAAACAATCTTTCTATCCAAAAATAACCACAAAAGTAAGCAAAACAATAAATTGGCCAATACGTAACAACACATCATTTATTAGGCGAGGTAGCTGCGTTCCCGTGATTTCCCACCCTACCTATTTAGAATGATCAATAAACCCCCTGTGGGGCAAAAAATGTTACAGTTTACCCACGTTTTATCTCCACAGGGAAGGTAATTAATCGAAAGCGAACTTCAAAAACCTTTTCCACAGGCCTTAAGAGGAATATGAAGAGTAAACAGCTGCCTACAAAGTTGATCAAAACGTTTTTGTCAGGGTTTTAATGAGTATTCTTTCGTTATGCTTTGTTAATGAAATTTTGTGGTAGACGGAGATCTTTTGTTTCTCAATCTATTTTGGTTTACTATGATAATGAGCGTCAGGTATGAAGCGATTTGTTATAGAAGCCTAGGGAAAATTTCTGACACTTACAAATCGGTCTGAACAAACAAAAAAATCGTTGACATTCCGGCGTCCGTTTTCTAAGCTATCTTGGCGTGAAGATATTAAAGAAATTATTAAAACTAGCGAAGTGAAATGGGGGCAACGGGTAGAAAAGTTTTATTGATGTATTACAAATGAGTGAAAGTTTGCGGGACAAGTGGAGCGAGCGGGATAAAGTCGTGACGCGGGTGTTCCGTGGTCTAGTCGACGGACATTCCACCTCTGATAACCACTTAGAAATTCTAGCCTCAAGTGCATTGACGAAACCGGCAGTATTATACGTTTTGACACTTTATGTTTCATTGTTGAGATGTTCTGCGACCACTTTAGCCTGACGAGTCAGGACCTACGTATATTAGTAGCGATGACTTCTTTGGTCTAGTGGTCGCAAGTGCTGCAGCTGAACCGTAAAGGTGTTAGCTTCGATTCCCAGGTCAAACAAGGTGGTATTGTGTTTTGCCATCAAGCTGTATGTGAAAGTCAGAATTTGTGCCCAGTTGTCGGCAATAGGCTCTTAAACATAACTGGGGTTTAAACAGAACATGGGACATAATATAACTGGTGAAATGGGACTGTACCATAGATACACCCCTGCCTAAGCCTGTGGGGATTACAGACGTGATGTTATGTTATTTGTTATTTTACGCATCGAATATAATCAAACCTTTTTATCATAGGAGATTGGTGTGCTTTCGTCAACGATTGATAAAAAGATAATAGCACTCGATTTTCCATCCCAAAATCAACAATAAATTGCATTATATCACGACGAACAATAATGAACGTGTTATATTCAGTTTATGTTTTAAGTTGCTGATTATAATCTATGATAAATGTAGTTGAATTTTCGGTATAAATGAAAACTAACTGTGGTTGAACATCAGAATGTATGGCGTGGCTGTCATAATGTTAATAAAGCACTGAATAAACATTAGTTCGCGTAATATGTTCATAGTGTGAACAAAGTAGTAGACCCACTATTTAAAATTATTTTGATTGCTAGTATCAATCATAATAATAGTTTCCAAAAATCTTTGTTAGTCCTACTTAGTTTGTGAAAATACTCAAAACCTACCATTCGAGTTGCATTTTATTGAAATCTTTATCAACTTCCGAAATATAACGAAATATCTAAAAAAACAATAGAGGAATATTCCAAACCTTCCATCATTTCGAGCACGCAGGCATACAATAGTATCCGCGCTATGCACTATGCATGCCATTCAGGGACTGCACCGGCACTCGTTTTAGGCCCCACACTCCTACAAACATAGTAGTTATACCGCCTCGCTAGCATGCGAGGAATGTGCGTTTCATATTACTAACAGAAATTCAGCAGAGCAGCTACTGGTTTTATCCATATCTTTTCAAGGGCTCCCGTCACAAGAACCTCTGATATGTGACGGTTTGGACTAAAAATACAGTACCATCAAAATATAAATATGAATCCAAGCTCAGGTTAGCAAAAATGTTTTCAGCTTTTTCAGATCTGCATTTGAATTTCGAACGATGAATCTCAGCATCTATGCCTGGATTGTGGCTTCAATTCTAAACCCTTTCAAAACTTGTTACGTTTCGGAAAAATGCATTTAGGTAGAATAGTGATGGGAATACAAAAGATGTAATGGTGTGACGCAACTGGAAAGGCAGTTGAACTGGTACGCTAAAGTACAATTGGATGGAGGAAGAACAAAAGATTCCTGCATCACGTTCTTCGGTAGCGCATCGAGATCGGTGTGTCACGCACGCGGCACGCGGGTCGCTTGGGAGGCTATCACGTTTGCTAACCTTAATGGGTTTTCAATTGCATGCCCAGCACTTGGCTTTGTTGGGTGACCATAATTGGTTGGATTTCTGGGTAAAGATCGATAAGATATTGTTGGAATGCACACTATTTGATTAGGCGCAACGTAAGCCATTAGTTTTTATTTGTATTTAAACAATTATAACACTATGTAAGAACATGTTTGTTGAGTGTGACCTACATGTTTTACTTCAAGTTGCTTGTTCAGTACCGAATCAAAAACCTAAACCTCAAAAAGGTATGTTTGTATTTTACTTTCCGTACACTGGCTCAGTTGGCATCTAAAAATACTTTGCTATGAGCTTTGTTAAGGTAGTCCCACGACCCTCTATGTGTAATTAATGTTCCGATGCGCCAACTTTACCTTGATGTGGGTTCTAAATCAATGCAAACCGAGCATTCCTAAGCACATTTTAACTTATCGTGGTTCTACAAAATCAATGAACTAAACGTTAAGAACTTGGTCGACTTTACTTTGCACTAATGTCCCGTTGAACTCTAGCCTCTCCCAAATATTATGCTCAAAGCAAGTGCCGTCTCAAATTCGGAAAATCATATTGGTTCGGCGCAAGCCAAGACGGCAAACTTCATAATTTCCGTTGCCTTCACTTGGACTGGGGTCTTACTCTTAGCAAATTTATAGAATCTACAAATGCTTCGGACTCACGGTGTTTGATTAGGATCTCCACTAAATTTGAGCTGGGATACTCTGTGTTTGAATACAAAACGTTTGAACCCTGGAAACTATTTGACTCCTGTCGTCAAACATCTTGTAAGGATCGAGAAGGTATCAACTTAATCACGAGAATTAGGATCTGTCTCGACATGACTTTACTGAAACAATGATGCAGCGGGAAACTTGAAAAGTCTCCTAGTGCATATTTTAAAATCTAAAGTAACTTTCACTATCTCAACCGTTTAAAAACGGTACGAAGTAAGAATAGATTCTTTCAAAACTTACTGTAGCTACCTGTAAAAGTTGATTCACTCGCGTGACTTTTAGAGGTATCTCAAAAAGCAAGACGTCAATTCGACGTCGAATTTTCAAGAATAATCCTCGAAATTGGAACGAGATTTCGGAATTTTTGAATGGACTGTGCCGGTGCGGGGGAATGGTAACGTAATTTTCTGGTTCTCTGGCGAACGGGCGCTGCCAGCCGAGCCGCGCGCCGCTCCGCCCGCAGCGCCCGCGCGTCCTTATTAGATTCGATCAAATAGAAAATTTGGTGTTTCGATAACCAACAATCTGAGCGGCGATCATTCAATATACGTTCAATACGTGCCCTGGAATACCAACAATATTACTGTTTCCACACCTTCCAATATAACATTTTGTTCTGAGCAATATTGATCTGTTGTCGTTTTGTATAAGGCATTCATTTCTGCATTTCTATCAATTTTCTCGCATCAAATGCTCAGACAGCATACATACCTTACCTCCGATTGACTGAGTGACAAAGATTGACATTGCGTTGCAAAAAAAGTCCCCTTGCCGCGTCGAGCGCGTTGTAACGTGAATGTTCACGGCGCGAGGGATTCCGAAACTGGTTTTAAGTTTAAAATTGTAAACTCGGAAGGTGTGATCGTGATGCCTGGCTCAGTGGGCATGCAGCGCATGCATTCGGGCTACACAAAAGCGGAAGGTTTTCCTTATTTTCTCGAGTTCCCCATTTCCCCCGGACGAACGTCCACACGGGATGTGAGAGCTACATGATTTTTAACTTAGCAGTGTACAGGTGAGATGGCATGCTAATGCAGTATTCGAGTTTTCGTGAACCGTATTAGATACATATACCAACAGGCTGGTCTTAAATTCATTAATCTAAAAGGCGCACTTTCTTTTCAGCTCTTTTCATTTTCATGAATTTAGAACTTTTCAGGTATTTTAAGAGAAGTCCGAAACAATGTCCATAGTATATTCCAATTACTGTGAAAAACCTTTCGCTAAAATAAATATACCTAGGTAGATGGAGTTTCTATGCAGAAAAACAAAGTTCCCATGCAATTAAAACACGAAATGCTACTACAAAATGAGGTTCATTTCAGTAATCCGATGCATTTCTGAAAATATAACTGGCGTTTCTTTGATGTACTCTTAGGATTAGTTAGAATTTTAATAAAAATTGTGACATGCAGACCGTACCTTCAATATTTCCCGTTTTTAATCTAAATTACGAAAGAACTTGGTATTAAAACACATTAACTTTTTAATTAAGCTCTACCATAACATTGTTTTTTTGCTCGGAGTATTTTCAAGAAGTAATTCGTTTCCGTCGGCCCCGTCACTCGGTACGAGTTAGACTAATTTATACCCCAACATTCAGCTTAAGCCCTAAGTGCAACTTAGTTTACTTTGCAATTCATTTTAAGTGACCACTATAACGCTTGCAGAGAGTTCTGTAATTTGATTAAAATACATATTTAGACTACGGAAATGGAGTTCGATGCTTGTAGATAATTTGTTTAACATTTAAATTAGAGCTGTGTACAGTAATGTATATTCTATCTTTAACTGTTACTTATTCGCTTGATGACTGAGTCTTGTTGGTGAAAATTTAACTTTATAGTACTACATACTCAATATTTTATAATCATTTGCAAATATTTGCGGGAAGTATTTCCCCAACACTCCGGCATTACGGTGAGCAAAAAGTGTTTCGACATTTTCCGGCTCGCGACAACGCAACACGCGGTCCCTTGATTGCAGGCGAGGCGACGCGACGTTGCCGACGCGACGCAACTAGCAAGTAGCGATTAATAAGTGCTGTGTTCACACAGAATGATACTGCATTTATTGCCCCAGGCTAAACAGCGTTTTGTCACTTAAAACTTGCTGCTGTGATGTATAATCCTCTATTTTGTGCATTTATCAACTCCCTTTCTCTCATTTATATCTGTACCGTTTTAAGCGTTGCTCAGGTAGGCTTGTTAATCATTTTATAACTACAGCGTTCATGTTACTCCCCTTTGTGCGAAGCTGTATATTTTGAACGTTTCATATTACTTAATTAAATAAGTAACAAATAGATTACGAAAAAAACAACGGATAAAGTTTGTTTAGACTTTTGACTAGAGTTGGTTTCTGTACTCACTGATGTAAGAAACTAATCGATTTGGCCGTAATACCGTGTAGGTAAAAAAAAGAAGAAGAAAAACAAAAAAATTATATAATTAATGGTGCTAATAAAATAGAGAGCAACCTGTCACCCGTACTAAGTCAATAGCGTGAATAAAACTCGACAATGGGGTGGTGCGCCATCAATATGATGAGGCTCATAAGCGGCTTGCGCTAAAACCCCTACCGAATTCATTAATTCTGTTAATGAGCTAAACGCATAATGAAGCTTTGTTCCAGCTTCTAAGCTGCGGTTACCCATTGTGTAGCGATAGGAGAAACTGTGCGCTTCACTAAGCTTGGCTGTTGGTCTTTACTCGGTTTTATATAACTTGTTCGAAATACATGTGAAACTCTCTCAAATCCCAGTCCTACAAGTGTGCGCTGTTGTTTCAAAGATTTAGCTAATACCAAGTAATTAACTAATCACTTTAATCTTTGAAGTTCACATGTCGACGGATTTAATAAGGCTTAGTGCTTGTTTCTCTCTACGATATGAGAAATTCATCGAGAAAATACAATTAGATAAATTTACAACATGTAGTTGCACTGCTCTAGCTCGTCTATGACTCCACTTGGCGTTTGGATCGCTTTTTATTGAATTATTGGTCGGAGGGACGTGACTTAACGCACGCTGTGATCGGGTCATTGAGTTCTCGATGTTTGCCCGATTCCCGTACGTGTGTGGCGGACTTTAATCGATTCTTGAATGATTATTGTCGCGTGTCGTGCACTCTGTGCCGCGCGCTCGTGCTTGCCGATGTTTTGAATTTATTGTTTGTTTTATAAGATATCGAAATAAAGAACGAAAGATAAACCACAATATTACTAAAAGCCCTAATAATAAAATATTCCGACTTTACCGTGTAACCTCAAACATCTGCAACGGGATGCTGAATAAACACTCGACGAGAATAAAGAAAAAAATATGAATAATCTAAAGAAATTTAATTTTACGATGGGCCTCCACCAATTCAGAAATGAGACACAATAAGTGAAAGGGTTTCTTTTCAGGCACCTCGGTTCTAAAAAATTGAGGTAATGGAACGTGAATAACAATTCGGCCCTCGGGGGGCAGGAATCGGATGGTGGGCGCTTGGGGGGGGGGGGGGGCGGGAATAGATTGATGGCACCCGTTTGTAGCATCTGTCGTTTAAGTGAGCATCGATTATAGTAC
Source organism: Noctua janthe (assembly GCA_910589295.1). Taxonomy (NCBI): domain Eukaryota; kingdom Metazoa; phylum Arthropoda; class Insecta; order Lepidoptera; family Noctuidae; genus Noctua; species Noctua janthe. Next base: position 16,363,206 of record OU342552.1, read on the forward strand.
ACACCTCGATGTTTCTTTGTTTGGCAAGCGACGTTTGACTCGACTCATCAGTCATGCCGGCTTGGGGTATTAATTCCACAATATAAACAAATGACATGCTGATATTTCCCTCCCGAGAGCCCTCCGCGTTTCGCTCTATGAAAAAAGACACCGTTCCGGTTATCGGGAGTTCCGTCGCGAGCTTTTATCATTTTGTAAGAGGTTTTTGAGAATATTTGATAAATGGTCGATATGACTTTAAAGATTGATGTTGAAAGGTAGATAGCACCTGTACTTAATCATTTGAAATGGATTAGGGTAAAAACCTGTTATTGAGATTGTGTAAGTCGGATCGTGGCTTTAAATTCTGTGTGATTTATTGTAAACGGATTTTTACAGATTCCTTTCAGAATATCGTTACTGTAAAGAATGATTGATTAAGTTTAGATTTTACCCTTTTCTGTTATGGCTGTGTAAGTAATGCATCCAATATTAATCTAATGTATCTTCGTCCCTCATGTAAATTCACTCCAAAACCACAAGGCCAGGTTTAGTGAAACTACGTACACCTGATTCAAAGCTCTGCCAGAGAACAATGTCCAATCATCTAACTGCTACCTTTAACATGAACTAAAACTTACCTACTTACTTACTAAAACTTACTGTTCCTTAGGAATTAGTTTAAATATTAAAAATATTTATGAAACTAACAGTTTTTTTTTATTTCAATAATCAAAGTTTAGTTGGCCAGCGAATAAAGTTGAAAAAATCAATAGATTTAAACCTCTAACCTACAAATCATTTAATAGCAAGTTTCACGACATAAAAACACATACATGTATCCTACGGTAGGAGTCACGTCATACTTATTAAAATAGGTTCAAGAACCTCAAATATTAAGACGGCGTTACACCCCTACTCCTGATTTAGAGGATTTACGGTTTATATATCCTCTTTGCGTATCCAAACCGCGACAATATACCTACGATGTCGGAAGTATTACCTTATAAACAGGTATTGCGTAGGCAGGGAGACAGCGTTGCTAAAATATGTATCCTTATTATTTCGACTTAGTTCTGTCCAAATGAGTAACCCCACAATGTCGTATTAATTTAGTAAAATCAGACCTACGATAATGTATTGGATATAAAGTTTTGTTCTGAAACATTTTTAAAATGATTTATTAGCTTTAACTAGCCAAAATCATTAAAATTACTTCTAAAAATATGGGAGAAAATTTGATGTGGAGTTGGTACATTTTGGCAGAGTCACGCTCATTTAATTCTTTTTAAGAAGTATACATTTAGACTTGTATTTTTGATAGGTAATGAAAAACAGCGACATTTTAATAGTTTTCTCCGTATACCGACAGCATAAGTTATGTGAGTAACAGGGAAGAGGGCTATTACTGCGGACGTAAGTGATGGCCGGTACGTGGTTCCTAGCATTTTCATCGCACACTGTTACGGCAACGATCACCCGTCAGGGAAATGCATATTCACTACTAAATGGATAGGAACAGCTATTTCTATACTACTACTACTACTACTACTACTACTACTACTACTTTTTATATCTTTCGTGCGAGTTTTACAAGCTCTAAAAATAGAGAGTTAGAGTATGAATATTATATTACAGATTCCCTATTTCTTGATTAATACGGAAGTACCTCTAATTAATTTCCTAATCCCTACCTATAGCTATTTTTAATTATTTAAAGATATTTAATATTTCACGATATTAAAGGGTGCGCTTAGTTCCGAACTCAATTACGTAACTTGGCAACACGTTGAAATAATGCCAGTCAGAGGGGCGAGGTTTTGAAGTGTAACGATGACATTTACAAAACATGATGTACCATTTGCATATTTTTATTATTGAAAATTTTAAATAATTAGACTTTAATTCCTTTAATTGATTAGTTGAGTTTTGAAATTTATAGTATTGATATCTATTATCATGCCTTGTTATGAACTACTTCATTATTTTTTTTGCAAGATAAAGCGACAGAATATCTCGCTGTCTCTTTGGCTGGTTGTACTATATTATTTCTGCCAAAAATCCGAGAAGAAAACAGTATTCAACGCGTCATGTGGCGAGTGCGTTCGGATAAACCCCGCGGCCCTTCGAGCCTTCCTGGTAAATAAGGATCATGGGATTATCGAGAACGGCGTATTCACTCTGCAAAGAACCAGGATTTACAACGTTCCCCGGGAAATGTTTAATACTGTGCACCTTGTTTACTTTGCTGTCCTGGCTTTGCTGTTAATTTTTGTTACGGGAACGGAAAAATCCCGGGAAAATTCTACAGGACTGCTACGGTTTTCCACTGCAGTGGAAGATGATGTGTAAATATTTAAAGGTGGACTTTCCAAGAATGGAAAGTTAAATAACTAACTACTTATCTCTTTTTTCTACAGTTGTTTAATCAAATATGTGTTTCAGTAATGGAACATAGTTTTAATTAATATACTCGGAATCTTCTCTTCACGGAATTTTCTTGTAACTTTTGCTTACTGAAATTGAAGTTTTTTACACCAACAGGTTTCACCAGTTCTATTTATAGAGTCTAATTTAAATTAAGAGTAATTATTTCTTATTTTTTGAATACAGCAAAGAGCAAAAGTACAAAGTAGCTTAGTTTACTTTTCAAAAATTGAAGACATTAAACCAAATATAGAGATAATGAATATTAATATCTATTAGAGCTTTCCTTTTACTTTGATGGCCCTCAGAGTCTCAGTAATAGGTCATGATTCGAATTCTGAAGAAGTTTGCAGTATGAAGTCACTAGAATACTAAGTCGGGAAAAGTATGGCGCCGTCATACCACGGTTGATAACTTTAATTAAACAGTTCTTGATATTTCTTTATTGTTTTTCATTTACTACTTTGAAAAGTAGGTTATTATATTCTTACAGTTACTATTGCTTCGGTTCCTGTGTAAAAATAGAAAACTTTGCAATGAAACAAGGATCTTTTTGTCAAAGTATTTTGGGATATGTATGGAAAAATTGAAGTGGCGACGCTAGTTTCTAGTATAGACCACGGCGAAAGATCCCTGTACCGCTACACCTAATTATGATATTGTGCGTTCACAAGTAAAATTTATTACAGGTACAAAGAAACAGACGCCTGCCTCCTAGCTTGTACATAATATGAAGTCGTATTTAGTAAATCCAGTTACACATCTCCAGAGCGTCGTAAGAAGATTACCTCGCGGTGTTGCGTGTAGGGCACATAACATTACATAGTACACTCAACCACGCAAGTTGTTGTTGGATCACAACGTTATATGTACTGAATGTAAAACATGCTTTTGGGGAGCAGGGTACCTGGGTATTGTAATATTTCTGCGTAAGGCGAACAGCGCCGGCTGAAAATTGCGGACGATAACAATATGTAGTGGAGACGTGTAGGATCTATTTATTTGTATGGAATTTTACTTAGTTGCTTGGAATATGGCTTTTATATTTTCTGGCAGATATATACAGATAGTTGGACAAATGTGATATCGATTTTTCATAAACTCACCAGAATGAAAAAGGAGCTCGTGGCTAAATAATAACAGCCGCTCGGATCGATCTTTAGGTTAAGCCGTGCTTGCCTAGGTTGGTCTGTGGATGGGTGACCACCCATTACATACCGAGTTTCCTCCGTGCCTCAGAAAGCACGTTAAGCCGTTGGTCCCGGGTGTCATTTGTAGATCTTTGACAGTCGTTAGGTAGTCAGTGGCCCAATAAATCTGACAACCAGTCTTGCCAAGGGGTATCGTATTACCCACTGGGTTGTGGAGGTCAGATAGGCAGTCGCTCCATGTAAAATACTGGTATTCAGCTGCATCCGGTTAGACTGGAAGCCGACCCCAACATAGTTGGGAAAAGGCTAGGCAGATGATGATGTGTAGTTGGACAAATGTGATATCGATTTTTCATAAACTCACCAGAATGAAAAGCCGTTTATAAGCCCAGACTATGCCCCCAAGCCTATACTCATAGAAGACGAATATTACCTTCAGATTCCACCGAACTTTTAGTAAGACCTAAAGATTAAATTAAACAACATTTCTCTCCACGACAGCAAAAATGTAGGGCAATATATATAGCGGAATATTTTGTCGCTCAGTACCCTTACCTGCGGTCGCATGCAACTCGTCAAACAATATGATACCGACCCACGGGATGGCCAAGTAAGCTTTATGAGATTAGACGGGCCATGCCGGCCCTACAAAACATACCTACCTATACGGGATTACACGGAAAATGTAGCTGGGTGGCTGGATGGCTGGGTAGCTGGGTACTGGCCAATCTCTGGTACGCAACACAAACAAAGGACTGACGGACGTCGGACCTGTCACGCTTGGTATTTTATAAGAAAAATACCGAAAAAACGGTTTTAAGCTCGCCTAAATTTTTTTTGTTCAGACATTTTTATGAAACTTTTGCTTGTACTTACGTTGCTAACAGAGGACGATGAAGTATCTGTGCGTAATTTGTGTTTTATTGTATTGATCTGACATTAACAGATATTATGTTCAGTGTGTTTTTTTTTTTGGCTTTGATTGTACGTGGCTTGGAAAGCGACCAACTATAATTGCATGATATGGTGATACCTAATATTGTATGAAAAAATTATGAACTAAATACCTACCTACGTACAAGTCACCTCAAAAAACAAATTTTATAATCCAGTAAAGCTCTCTTCAAAAACCGATGCAGTTAATAAAACACAATTTAAATTAATAGGACTCTTTGATAGAATTGGGCTATAGTCCCTTGTACACCCATTTGGGATTGTATTTAATCTGATCGGTAGGCAACGGTGCGAGTGCCCAAATCTGTGTACCTTAATTATCTGGTAGCTACGCCGATCTTAAGTCTATTATCGTGATCGATAAAGATGTATGTACCTACGTGTTGTTGGTATATAAGGATGTATTGTACCATGTGGGGGTGAGACAAGGATTTAATTTGATTCTTGTGACACGTTTGTTGTTGTTGAAACTGTCGTTTAAGAAGAGCGGTCGTTTACTGAAGATTATTATGACATGAGACAAGCGACTGTTTATTTATTCAGAGTTTGCACACATACAAAAAATCGTGCCTTTTTACCGTAGGGTGGGAAGCAGGAACAATAGAAAGTCACCAGCTACGATCATGACTTAATATAATAACTAGCTATTGCCCGCGAATTGGTTCGCGTGGAAATGTTGCTGACACCGTGTGAGAAAAATAAAAAGCGTATGTCCTTCCCCAGGATATAATCTATCTCGTTGCCAATTTCATTACGATCCGATCAGCCGTTTAGTCGTGAAAAAGTAACTAACAAACAGTTACTTTCGCATTTATAATATTAATATAGTTGTACCACGTTTGTTAGTAGGTAATCTTTACACAAAACTTATGTTTTCTAGTGTTGTCTTCGTTTAAAAAAACATTTTAAATCTCTACAACACAACATTGTACTACAATTGATTTCCGTTATCTTACTATGTGTTTCAAAGTGTGTATTCTCTTCAATGCCCTCTTTTGAATTCAAATCGGGACGAAGTCGAAACGACATGTTTACAATTTTTCTCCAAAGGAAATTGTCTCTATCCGGAATAAATAGTGTTGTTCGGTATCAGCGCTTACGATTCGATATCGATATCTGACGCTATGTTGTGTACAGACTTGTATCCTGAATTTCTAACAACTGACTTAAGTGGCAGTAAGACAAAGACGGCACGAATAAGTATGTTTTCGTATTGAGAGAAAATTCAGTGAAACAGTTCATATTTGTTTTTCAATTTGTATATTCCATGTTATATTATTTGGCATATTTTTCTTAATACCTATGGCATCATATTCGCTCCTGTGTTTTCCTTCAGAATTTAAATAATTGTTAAACAAATTAAATTCGTTCTATCCAAAAAAATACTCAGAAAATCAGGGGTATTGTAAAGAGCTGAAGCTGAGCTAATGCCTGAAACATTTTATCTCACAAGCTCTACCATGCACTTGGATCTCCATAGGAGACTAAGCAAGTCTTCAGCTAATTACAACTAAGAGCATAATTATCATAAAACAAGGTCTTCTACATCTACATATTCTAGAGACGACACAAGGTTCTAAGAAATATCAAATGTTCTCGCATGGTTTTTGAATTTTATTTTTTAAAAGATTAACACGATCTATTTCAGTCTTGTTAACAAGCAATTGAGTCTTTCAAGGTCTGCCACGTATTACATTTTTGCCAGCCTTTCAACCATAGTGAATGAATTTGGTTGAACCGGGCTTAAGATCTCATTTACGTGAATTGTGACAAAACTATGCTTCTGCAGAATTTTTGCCTTGGGAAGTGTAAATTAAAACTATGCACTTATTAAATTTAAGTCTCACTATCTCTTTCGATTAAACCCTTATAATTCATTTCTTCAATTCCGTTGAGATGTAATCATTAATATGTACTAGATCACCACACGTTAAGCGAGTGAATTAACTTTTACCTTTTACTTATTGTCTCTGATATTTCTCGAAAGACTTTAATATATGGGTTTTTTATAAATCTTCTTAAGTGATGAGACCACGAGATTTTTTAACGTCTAAATACTATTAATAATTTTGTATTGTTTCACTGACGCTTTCGTTCTCTCATAATGATTCAACTCCGTTTGATGTTAGCAATCTAGAAGTTTGTAACACGACCTTTCGCGCGAATTGTGTATTCGATTTTCGCCTTTAGCACACCAACGCGGCCCGCCGTAAAATGGCGGTAACAGAACAAAATGCACGAAAAAAAGGGGTCACATTTCGTGGCACTAAGCAAACTGGTATAAAGGCCGAGTTTAATTTACGCGAATTTTCAATAAACTGGGTCGTGACACGTGTTCTCGTATTATCCGACTGCATTAACATTTCACCCGGGTGTGCTACTACATTTAAGTTGCTGTATGTGCATACGAATATGGTACATTGGGGCTGTCCTAGACAACAAACGAATTTTAAACTCAAGGTGTGGTTGGAATTTGGATTGTTTTATTTACTGAACTAACTTCTTTGTTTGTTGAAAACAACGGTAAAATAATGCAATGGACAGAAAAGCGATGTGAGTCAGTTCGTTGTGTTTAGGGCCACAGAGAAAAAAACAATTATTTGAAATTCAAAACTTCACATCTTCATGTACTCGTAGATTATTCAAATAAATAAGTCAGAAAATTATAACAGCTATCCAGACTTTCTCGTAAAAAATTACGTAACAATTTTAATTAAATCTCTCATGGGGTGTTGAGCAAAAGATAAGGTAGCAGGTCCACCCTAATGCCTGCAAGGTTAGACTTTTTATAGCCGACAGCTAATAGTGTGAAAAAGTCGGGCATGATATTTTGAGACCTGAAGGTCGCGTGGAATACGGTTAAAGCCCTCTCTTAAAGAATTATTATCAGACTTTCTTTTTTGCCGTAGTAGGTATCCTGTATTTTTTGTTAATGGAATTCGAGCTTTAGAAACCTACAGCCTTGAACATACTTCAGAGTATTTAAATCTGAGGACCCAGAGAAAGTGAAATAATCTATCTATGATCATGATTATGTAATACTCAAAATATTATAGAAACACGAAACGCTTTGAAACTGATGGCTCACGGTCTCTGAATTGTGGTCTTGTATCGTTTCTTTTTGTATTACTGACACTCTTATTTAGGCATATTTTTCAGAAATGAGAAAAAAATAATAATAAGCCTCTCGGATCGATCTTTGGGTTAAGCCGTGCTTGCCTAGGTTGGTCTGTGGATAGGTGACCACCCATTACATAACCAGTTTCCTCCGTGCCTCGGAAAGCACGTTAAGCCGTTGGTCCCGGCTCTCATTTGTAGATCTTTGACAGTCGTTACAGGTAGTCAGTGGTCCAAAAAGTCTAAGAATCAACCAAGGGGTATCGTATATGCCATGGCTGCGGGACTGTTCGAAAGAGATACCGTGGCCCTGAAACACAAAGGGCAAAGAAGGAACATGGATGGGTTTTAGTCAGTACAAGTCTGACACTCCCCTCTGCTCCGCCCAGAGTGGGGGGGTCATTTAATGATTTCCCATCCGGAAAAAAAAGGGGTATCGTATTACCTATTACTAACTTGGTTGTGGAGGTCAGATAGGCAGTCGCTCCATGTAAAATACTGGTGTTCAGCTGCATACGGATATACTGGAAGCCGACCCCAACATTGTTGGGAAAAGACTGGGCAGATGATGATTTATCCGAAATGAGGACTTAATTTAAAGTATTATGTAAACCAATCTACTCTAGTACTTATTTGACAAACTATCTTCCATCACAGAACGACGGCCAAATTCTCATCACCGATCACAAAGCAAGGTAAACACACAATCAAAACCGAAGGTCCGAATAGTCGACCAGTTTCAAATTAATTAAAGTTAGGCGGGTCCCTGCCCTCGCATCCGAAGTTAGGCATTACTTTAAGTTACTTAGGGATTGAGTTAAGTACTTTGAGACCAAACCTATTGTTCAACAGGCGACTTAAGGTGTTCGTAATTTCGTGTGACAGGAGTTTCACTTTGATTGAACTTAAATAGTTAAATACTGTGGTAAATCTGAGACCGAAATTTTGGGAAAACAATATACTAGGTTAGAGGAGGTATGATGTCGAATATTTGGTGGAACCATTCTGTTTGATCTGTAATGTAATAGAATAAATTAATTTATATCAGGAATATATCTTAGATTTCGGAAGTTATAAGTACTGTGTATATTCCACGTAATGCATACTCTAGTGTTTATTACACTCTACGTTCATCACTTTATAAAAGGGAAGCTTGTTTTGTACACATACATGCATAACATCACGCCTTATAATCCTCGAAGGGCTAGGCAGAGGGGTCTCTTACAAGTACAGCCACATTTCGCCAGTTGTGTTTAAGTCCCACGTAATAGGGAGCGGGCTTATAGCCATCGACCGGGCACAAATCCAGACTCGATGGCTGCCACTGAGAAATTTGTGATGGAAAAACCCAATAACACTTTGCCCGACCCGGGAATCGAACCCAGGACCCCATGCTCAGCAGTCTCGCTTGCGACCACTAGACCATCGAGGCACTCAGTTTGTTTTGTAAAGACCATAAAAACAATAGAATGAAGAACAAAAACAATCAATCAAAAAGACAAATAAATAAGAATCAGTCGATCTCAATAAAATGTACCTACTCTTAAGAAACCAATATTTTTTTGTAGAGTATTTTGAAACATTTTCCGGGACAATTTGTAGTGTTACCGAGTGGTCGAGTGAGTGCGATCCGTCGGAGCAGGCACTAAGTAAATTAAAGTCCGTCGTTCGCAATCAAGGCATGCTCCAATTAAAAGTCAAATCAACTGCATTATACAGGCTGTTGTAAAATAACGAAACTTTATACCCGTAAGGGTTGCCTCGGATAAAATAATGAGGACTCCGTTACGGGAAGTTAGCGACAAACTATCTTCAACTTTCATAATTATATTTAAAAACTATCTGCGACCTTCGTTCGCGAATATTATTGTAAAAAAAATACTACTTCACTTTTTAAGTACGATTTTGTTACCTCATTTCAAGGTTTTCATATTTTTGCACGAAACCCTAATTCTTTTTCTAAAATAATACTAGCCTATGTTATACATATAAATAAAATTGAAGTGTCTGTTTGTGACATAAAAATAACAGTTTTTTACAGAATGCATTTGAAAGTATGTACTTATAGCAAAAAGACATTTATTAAATTTTTTGTTTGTCTTTCTGTCTGTTTGTTCCGGCTAATCTCCGAAAAGGCTTGATCGATTTTGACGGGACTTCACTGGTAGATAGCTGCTGCTAATGTTTTAAGGTCTAACTTAGGAGACTTTTATTTTTGAAAAATAATTAAGGTTCCGTGCAAAATAATTTTCTTAATTTATTTGAAATTAATAATAAAATCCGATTCAAACGGCTAATCTGTGAAACGGCTGGTCCGATTTTGACGGGACTTTTATTGCCAGATAGCTGATGTTGTAAGGAGTAACTTAAGCTACTTTTATTTTTAGTAAATAATTAGAGTTCCGTGCAAAATAAATTTATATCCTTGAAATTGTTAACAAAATCCGATTCAAAAATCGAAGTTATATTTTTTATAATAATTTCACGTGAACGAAGGTCTCGGACAACAGCTAGTTAAATATAAGATTCTTAATTATTAGTTTCCTACAAAGTATTTGTATGAGAATCATACTTAGTATTTAACGAAAAACAGTGTTAGTTGCACTGTAAAACAACCGAAACGTAAAAAAAAATACGTTATAAATTACTTTCTAAGTGTCCAGACACAAACTAAATTGTTCCAAGGCTAGATAGGAATTAGGTTCATTAAGAAATTACTAAGCTCTTGTTAAGTGTTTCAAAATTCTCTCTAAGCAGTTTCGACAACCCTAGCCTATAGACCAACCGCTTTAATGAGTCCTCCGCCTTGCCCTATCAAAGACACATTAAGCGTCCACAAAGTCCTAACAATATCCCACAGGTTATTTGCTTTAAAATTACCATAATCAACGATACAAATTGAGCCAAAACGTGATCAACTTTCAGAATATTCCGTTTAAATTGATACCTTCGCGAGGACTCATTAAAGCGGTCGGTCTATAGTTCAAGTTTATTGCCAATTTCTGATTGATTTAGCTATATTGCTAGAACGTAAGACAGCACATAATTAATGCTTTTAATTTAAGTCTAGTTCTATACTCTGGGTTTTTTATAAAGAGTTAGTTCAAGTACATAAAATACGGTTGGGTAAAAATATATCGATACTTTCTGAAATATATTTTCTAGTTAAATTTTTATGACGAAATTCTGTTCATAAATTTATGTAGTTTATGCCACCTATTTATGAGGATATAGGGTAAATTTACGTTTAAGTTAATGTATGAAAACACAACTTAGAATTAAACATTTTCGTGAGCTTAATAAACTTGTAGAATGAGGGCAAAAGGCGAATTTCCGTTTCTTAAACCTATTCCCGTCCGTCCTCAAATTTTATCTACTTTGAATGTTACTTGTTACAAATGTAATGAAACATCTACACTAATTTCACAGAATATAAAGTTCTATGTTTTACTTTAGCGCAAGTACTTTGTTGCCTGTATTTTTTATTCCTGATTTATTTAAGGCCTGTTTTCCTAGCTAATGAAATGTCAACTTGATATTAAAATAAATAAGTTTTTAACTTTTTTTTCCCAAATTAAATTAACCTTTGCCGTTCAAAGGGAATTCTTTCTAATTACGAGTATAATATCTGTATCAATACTAAAAAGAGGTCAAAATACGACAATAAAAATTCGACTCTATAACCTAATTTATATAATAAAAACGTTCGTACAGTCGAATTTACTTTTGATATAATTTCTTTACAAAAAACCTTTAAGGGTTGGGGCTTTGTAAAAATATTTAGGAAATATAAAATGAAAAATCAAATCAGAAATTTAAACGCGGCCTTCTGGGAAAAGGTACGTAAACGATGCTGGGTGGAATTCTATTAAGCAAAGAGAGGTTTTTCTCTTTTATTTTGTAGATCCTATTAATTTTGACCGAATATGTAGTCCTTTCTCCAATACCTGAAACAAACAGATAACATTGAGTTAGTTAATTGGTTTTGGAATTTTCTTGGTAAAAATTATACAGGTCGGCTCGTACGACCTCTTATCTAACAGAAAAAACAGTAACAGTTACATTGTCTATACCTTTATACTTATTATTAAGTAATAATAAGTATATAATTATGGATATTAAATTAATAAGTGAATAAGTATTACTTAATTTATTAATTTTATAAATACGAAAGTAAGTTTGTTTGTTACCTTTTCACGCCTAAACCACTGAATCGATAATCCTAAAATTTGGCGTATATGTAATCAGATGTACAGAAACGGACATAGGGTAGGACCTTTCATCCCGAAAAAAAGTACTGTTCCCGAGGAAAACAACAATAACGTTCTTATGATAATAGATGGCGCCACGTGTCTTTATAATCACGATTGAATTATATTAGTACCAGGGCTTGGAAACGTTATTTGAAACGTTTTGAACAGTTCTTGGTAGATCATTTTGTTCGGAACTAAAACGAAATGAGAACGTTTATTCCGCAGGGTAAAAACCGGTTTATTCCGTAAGACGTAGCCGCGCACGGCGGCCCACGACAAGCATGTACTTTTTTAGTTGAATCAGGTACCGTATGTATGGAATGGAAAAAACCGGTTAAAAACGTTTTATTAACCAAGAACGATTTAAATGTTGTTGATCATAAAAAACGTTTTTTATAACGTTCCGTTCGAACGTAACCGAAACAAATCGTTTCTTAGGTATTTAAACGATACCGTTTCGAAAAACATACCGGTATCCGAGCCCTGATTATTACAAGCAGAGTACAACCCAAATTCATTGTCAAATTCTAAATTAACACGAGCGAAGCCGCGAGGCAGAAATTAGTATTACTATAAAAAAGGCCAGTTAGGGGACCGACACCGAAATACTTTAAAATTGGATACGTTGGGCATTAATTATGTTATAGGGATTATTTTGTTTAGTCTCAAGTGGGCTTTTTCAATGTACTTAAAGGCTCACTATCTAAAGTGAGTTAGGTACGCAAAAAAGAAATAACAAAGTCTAATCCAACCAATTAAAGTTTCTATGAATAGTCTGGCTATCAACATTGTTTGAAATCAATAGGGCCAAATTAAGAACCGAAATACTAATTGGAATAAACAATGCTTTTTTATTTATTTATAACCTCACCTCACCACTATTAATGCCAACAAGCGAGATAAACATTTTTCATTGTCTATGTTAACTTAGTTAATGAGCTCATTTCAGTAAGTAAAAAGTAAAACATTATATTTTACAATTCCCCTGTTATTAGGTTAAATAACAAAAAATAAATTGAGACAGAGAAGAGCAATTGAGACTTCTAAGTTGGCAACTTGTGAAACACTTCTTAAAAACGTATGAAATTTTGAATTTTGAACCGGTGCAGCCTAAGTAGTGCTAAAGTAGTAAGGAAATATGGAAATCTCTCAGAGGATATAAAATTCATGTACAAATCTTTAATAAAATATAATAAAAAATATTTTTTTTTTTTTTTTTAAACATTGCTCCGCACTAGGAATTTCTCCTGTATCGTGGGTGCGTTTACAAACATTTAAACTCACATACACAAACAGCCAGACCCGGAACAACTACCTGTAGATCATACAAATATTTGTTCCGTGCGGGAATCGAACCCGCGACACGCAGCGCAGCATCCGATCGCTCAGCCACTGCGCCAACCGTGCCGACAATATGTAGTAAGTATGTAAGTAATACAAATATGTACAAGTATCAAAAGGATTACAGTGCGTCAAAAAATTCGTCCAAAGAAAAATAGTGCCCAGAAGGCTGGCAGCATTGCCATGTTGGATGGCTTCTCATTTTCAAACGGGTGTAATTTTCCGAATTCTATATGGTACTGTCGACTGAAATTTATTTGTTAAACACACCCAGATACTTTTCTCAGCACGAAACACAGTACATAAAACTACAAAAGATAGGATAAGTTCTTCACCAGTCCGGTGGCAAGCGAAGCCGATAGCTGCAGTGTTGCACAAATCCATTTATAATAAGTTATCCAGAGAAAGTAGCGTGATGAAAACATTTTCTACTTAGTCTGGCTTTACGTGTGATAATCTTAGCACAAAAGCTTGCGACGGACAACGACAAAGTTTAAAAAAAAAACTCAACAGTTCCTTCCGTAAACTTTCCCGAAGCCTTTTCAGAGAAATAATGAGCTGAAAACGTCTTAAAACTCGTTGAATCTGATTTATTTGCCTGTTTAAGTAACCCAGCTTGAATAGTGCTCGCCTGACAGCGAATAGGTAACATTAATTGGCTGCACTTGCAGTAAAACTTACTTTTCTTCGTATCCTACGAAGAGGGTATTCAAACTAACACAGATGTTTCATGATTATAGGATGAACTATCTTGTCTCCCGTTTACTCTTACAGGGTTGTTGACTTTTTCATTCTATCTTTCCCTTAAACTTTTAAAAAGGTGTACAAAATCAAGTGTTTTTTTTTTTAATATTATTTGTAGGTACTTTCATTTTCTGTATGATATGTAATTCAACAGAACAGTACTATGCGGTAAAACCACTCTTACCGAGCCAAGAAATAGTTTTACCTTCTAAGATTTAAAACAACCTTTCTCAAATATGCTTTCAAATATTGCTCGCAATAAATGCTCTATGAAATTTATATTATTGAGTTAGAAATTGATGTTCAGCTGGATTTTGTAGAGGAACTCGTGTGGAAACGTTAAAGACTCAGAGCAAACGATGAAGTAAGATCAATAAATACCTATACCTTATTCTTTATTCGATCGATAGTTGTTTAAAAGACGGGTAGACTCACCTCCTTGAAGGCTAAAGGCGACTTATTAGTGTCGGCCCTCAGTAGCAAAATTTAATATTTCAGGAATTTATTCATAGTATGAGATGTCGACATTTCAAAGTATTGCTATTGTGAAATCATGTGCACTTACTTAGAAATATGTGTGAGTGTCAAAGATGAAAAGATGCATGTAATAAAATCTGTGAAAGTATTGTAGAAAAGCTTTACAAATTCCTGTAAAGCATTCTTACTGTACATACTTTCTCAACATATTTCCTTAATTCTTTTCGAGAAAAATATTTAATTTCATCATCTATTAATAAAGGTAGAATGTCGAAATTTCCATCAAGACACGGGGAAAATTCATATGAACTCATTTTACGTCGCACCGGTTTTAAAACGCGTGTAGAAAGCTAATATTTTCACTAGGAAGCTTTAAAAACGCTCATTACATTTAATTTAGAGAAACGTGCGGATTCCGCGCGTGTAGGTACAGTTACACAAACATAATTGTGCTGATTGATGTTCGTAATTGTTAATATCGTGTACCGTTGTGTGAATAATTAATTGTACAAGGATAAAACGCGATATATGTACATTTACGCCTATTAAAACCAATTAGAATTGTTTACGATGAATTCATTGATGTGACTAAAAAGGATCCTACGAGAGTTGTCGCTTATTATAACTATAATTTGTAAGTTTAAATTATGTTCTGAAGTTTTCCCCCGCAGTTCAACAGCTGTTTACAAAAAAAACTACATATTGTTTTACAGTCCTGTAGATCCCAATCAAAGCAACACGTATGTGCTCTTAGTACATGTGTGTTTACTCCGATAGCCCTCGCTAATCTGATGAATCTGATTAAGGCCATCCGACGACGGGCTCGTCAACCTAAAGTGATTTGTCAGGTACCCTGTCCGAGGTGCATGGGGTTCTCAGACAGCTTTGTGGACAACGGACCGGACCGAAATAATACAATCAATCAGATTTACTTCGTATACAATTAGTTTAACAAAATGTAGTTCAAAGCCATCGGATGCACCGATGGCTTATAACTAACTGTTGTTGACACCTGGATGCGGGATGCTGGAATGGTATAGAAATTCGTCGAAGAGAAGGTTCTATAAAGTAATGGTATTAAAGTACGCTCTGGGCAACCGTGTTGGTCAATGCTTATGCCTTTTCTGTACCAATATAAGTTTTTGCTATTCAGTAGTTTAGTAATAGGCTGGTACACATGACAGGAAATAATTTTAGTTTACTTAAGGGTCCTCGTTATCGAAATCGATAAGGAGGACAAGATATATAACAGGCTGGTATAATTATTATCATAATGGGCAAATCATAATATTGTAAAAATCGTCACTTTTGTAGTCGTACAGAAAAACAGTTCTTCTTTCTTCTGTGTTAGGTTGTTTATCTCAAGCATAAAATGAAAATAGTATCCTGCTCATTTTACAAGAAATACAGGGTGTAAACAGACCTTTCACATAGCCGTCAACCAAGCATTCTGTACATCAAACTAAGTAACTTTACCCAAAAATGATTGCTGAGTATCGACTTTTTTTTGGGGTGAAAAATCATGTTTTAGGTTAGGACTCGATGGAAAGCACTCAAAGCATTGTGCTGATGGATGGATATAATAGTACGGGGGTCGTGGAGGTGCATAAAGTAAAAATCTTACATTAAAAACATGTATTTATAAAAAAACTCTTGTGTTAAAGTTGGAACTTTGACAGTCAATATCTTCGTAACTAGAAGGTTCCCAGGTATGGTCTAGAACAAAAAAATGATGATCGCAAAGACGGGGAGAACAGGTGCCTTTCGGTTACGTTAAGGGTCTATTTACAGCAAATATATTTAACAGAATATAAATGTAACAATTTATCAGTAGCTGGTGGCATGATGCTTCTAATTAGACTGAACACTGAAAGTTCTGTCGATCACCCTCAGGCGTACAACAGCGTTCTGTGTTGTTACACAAAACCTCCTATCTGCTTCGAGACTGAGCAACGAGCTTATTTTTTTTTGTAAAAACAATATGATTATGAATGTTTAATTTCTCTTTCTGATTATGTTTACTTAAATCATTGAATTTTAAAATTCTAGAAGAATATTAAACATTTTCAGTGACTGCAGTACGGCTACTTTGCTGTGAAAGAGTTAGTTTTAACACAGTATTTTATTGATTATTTAAGAAGACTTAATCAATAATTTCCTTGATTAATTTTAACGATTAAAAATCAAGCTTTGCTTTCATACATTTCATAACGCAATTAAAGCATTTATAAAACTTCAACACTTTTTTATAAAGTTCCAACTAGTCAACAGCTATGCATGCCGAGAGAAATGTCAAATAAAAATGCAAAAACATTCGAACATAAGGGAGTGAAGTGGAAAAGCGAAAGAGAGATTTTTTTTAGCTGAGCTAATTATCGCATAAACTGGGTCAGGTCAGGCAATGCTATAAAATTTTAATTTGGACTAAAATAGCCTTTTCCATTATTGAGCTTTGTTTAGTACCTTTCATCGACATGTATTGCGGAAGTTTAATTGTAATTTGGAATTCCAACTTTGTAATTATTGTGTTTTAGGAATAATAAGTCGAAATATCTTGGACATCATTGAAATCAGCGAAGGAAAGCATTGTGTGGAAACCTGGACTTAAAATTAACATAGGTAAGTCTGAACTCGCCAATCTGTATTGAGCAACCACTATGACTAATACTCACGCTTCTTTATTAGAAGAGGCATTTGATCTGCAGTGGGCCAACTTAAGGCTGGTATTATTATTAACTAGCGACCACACCCGGCTTCACACTGGTGCAATATATATATATATATATATATATATATATAAACCTTCCTCTTGAATCATACTATCTATTACAGAAAACCGCATCAAAATCCGTTTCGTAGTTTTAATGATCTAAGCACACATAGGGACAGACAGACAGCGGGAAGCGTCTTTGTTTTATACTATGTAGTGATTAAGTCTCAATAAACTTTATATCAACACGACTTCGGAATAGATAAATTAGTAAGAATAAGGCGAACGTTGAAAAGAGAGTGTAGCAATAATTGAGACTGTTTCATTTTTAACACGGTTTTATTACCTTTACCTGTAACAAACCATGTAAAAAAATCTTAGAATTTAAAGACCCTTCCCGGTTACCGATTTAGCGGAATCTTTGCATACATGTTTGGTTTGGATGACAAAGCATGGTTAGCTAAGTGACGTCTAAATCTAATATGGCGGACTCCCTTGATATGGGAATCAAATGAAAGGATTTTCTGAGAAAAACACGAGAAATAAAATGACATCACTAATAAGCGTGTTGTTTAAACTATAATATTATTGTTTCCATGAAGTTTCTTGCCTGTTCTTCTCTATAGAGGTCTACGTTAGGGAATGGACAACTACAGTACTTTCACAGTTTTTGGGACTTGTGACTGGGACTGTAACTACATTTTATTGTCGTCTTTGTTTCTACAATTCAAAAGTGCCTGTAACTGGCCTACTTGAAATAAATGCTTTGATTTTTGTATTGTTAAAACGATCTTCTAAACCACAGCAATAGAAGTATAGAGTTAATTGAAGTAACCTACAGCCTGTAGATAGACTAGCGGTGTGTAGCACACAATGCTACGTGCGGTACCGTAATCCTAATACATCGTTATAAGTAGTACTATCTTAACGCAAAGTTTGTTCTGTCTAACCTAGGCAAAGCTGAGTTAGAGACGTCGTTTAGCTATTAAATTAACTACCTCGTAATGTATGTGCTTGTGTAGTAAATATGATTGTAATTTATTTTTTAAATAATTTAAGAACATAAATTTAAAGAGGTGGCAATGTGGCAAATGTTTGTTTAACTGTCTTTTTCACACGTCTAGAAACTCAATAAAACAAAATTCCATGATAATTCGACCACTATAAATATTTTTTTACCTTTTAAGTGTGTTAAGTTTAATTGTACTCAGCTAAGTAGGGAAAAAAGCTATCAGTTTCTTATACGCCCGATTAAAAGGTAAATCACATATTCTCAATTTTATAATTAATAAACGGGAACAGAAGCGTAATAATTGGGTTCATCCAGTGACAAAATTTATTTATTTAGTGGCAATAATTGAATTTTCATGGCTCTCGTGGTTTGATGTTAAAACCCTGATGGAATTTATTTTTCGCAGTATATGCCAGGAGCGTCAATCAATAAACGAAAAATTTGTTCAATGAGTCTTGTTTTCGGAAATTGTTGGTACCTACTGGTTTTTTGTCAATGGTGTCATGAACATAATAGAGTAAAATTTTAAGTTTGCAAAAATTTACCAACTAACTTCTTTTTTTTTTCAGGAATTTTAAAGCGTAGGTAAGTAATAAAATAAAGTAAATTATTTATTTCTGACGTGAACAATGGGAATATAGACATACCATATATAATATTATAGTGTAAAATCCTAGTCTGTCGCAAAGGTTGGGTGGAACTATTAAAAATTATCCTGATGAAGAGATACAACTGTAGCAGTAAACATAGGTAAGGTAACAAGTTGCTTTTTCGGTCTGAACGTCAGAGAGACTGCATATTATATGTAGTGAATGATCCTACGACGTTCAAGATGAATCCCTAATAGACTAAACTATGCAGATATAAACTATATTCACAACTATGTTTGCATTCCTACGTCATAATAGTGCACAGTGGGCTAGCTAGCGTATTCACAAACACACATTGAAATAATTTATGTACTGCTGTATTTGGTCGTAACTGTCGTGAGTTTAGTCAGCCATTCGAGAGTCACCAAGAGGCTATTGTTGACCAACCATGGTTATTGACTCTGATGTTTTCCTTAAGTATTTACTGTTCACCAAATCAAGTGCAAGCGCCCGCGACTTACGCAACTCGTCCCATTTTTTTTGTATTTATGTAATTAATTATTTTATATCAGCTATTTGTGATAGCCGTTTCAGGATTGATTTTAAGCAAAGGGTTGAAAGTTTGTTCTTTTGATCAATTAATCCTATGATTGTTATAGAAGTCAATCAAAACCCAATGACCCTGTATTTAAGATCGTTGTTCAATCCCTTTGAAGTCTTCTTAATTTTTATCTGATGAAATTATTTTTTTATTTAATTATACGTCATATTATATAGTTATTTTTAATTATGGTTTTATTGCCAGCTTTAAAGGCTCGAACAATTTAGAAAAAATTATACTTTAAACGGTTTCAGAAATTAATTTTGAGCGCCGGTCTCGTATCTGTGGAAGCTACGTCAGGCGTTTCCAAGCAATGTAATGGCTTTATGAGTTTCCCTCTACTTTTTTCGAATAATTCGTTCGTGTAACGAGCGAAATTAAATTATTGAGTCGGCCGCGTATCCGACGCAGGTGAGCGGGAATAGGAATAGCTGCATTACTTCACGAAAGAACGGATTTTATTAACCACAAGTTAGAACAATGGCGGCTTGTGACACCAAAAAATAATATTATAAAGAGAAAGTTGAGGCAGAATTAAATGTCGCGAACAGATCCTCAGCCGGGAGTTGCGAGCGTGTGACGGATAATGTGTGTGTATGTGTGTGCTATTCAGATTTTTATTATTAAACTGTTTTCCGGAAAACACTCGACGTTTCTTCCGCACCAAATCCTATAAACACACTTAAAAGGCCACAAAGGTACGCAATAACGTTATGTTACCTTACGGTAAACCGAAAACAATTCATTTCTGCGAGCGCCCCGCCCCTCCCCCCCGACCCCCGCGTCACGTACCTGCGCCCCCCTCAACCCTCGAGGAACTGCGGAATGTTAGTCGATCCGTAAAAAGCAATTCTTCCCGCGCCGTTTGCCTTTTTCACCGTACATTTAATGTGAACCAATGTAATAGTTTATGTTGGTTTTTTAAGAGGCTCCGGCAATTGAAACTAACATTTGGTGGTTAATTGATTTCGATTTTTGTAGCAATCAAAGAAAGTTTTACAATGTAAGGATTCAATTTATTCCATCTTAATATATCCAAAACAATGCGATATTATTAAGAGTCGTTACATCCTCAGCATTCTATTGACAGTATTTGCAGAGGTCATGTAAGGAATCCTACCAGAATAAAATAAGGAAACGAGTGTAAATAAAGCAACATTGTAGTGTATGTACACAGCGTCAGTATGTGTTAACCCCTCAAGTTTTAAAATGTTACACTGCTACAAATTTGAATTCGTTACGAATAATCTAAAGAATACTTCAAAAAGAGTTCATTTTTTCGACTTATATTCGAACCATCGCATCACCGAACGTGTTCATACCCATACCTGCAGTTTGACAAACTAGCCAGTGAGCTTATTATGAATTGCGATGAAATTGTTATCTTCTATCGTCCGAGTCACTTTATCTCTAGGTCTATGTCTAATCGATAGATGTTATAATTTGATGGTATTCATTAATTTAATTAAGTTTTCTTTATAAAATTAATCCATACCCTCAAGTTATAACTACAACGTTTTATTTATCAGTTCACTTTAAATGACGAAGACTAAACGACTACGATTTACACTTTATTTTTTTAAATAATTTCTTATTTTATGAGAACAAAAGTAGCTGTTCTGTATAAATGAGAACTGTAAATTATTATCAAATCAAATGTAAAATATAATTCTTTGTAGTAAAAATAAGATCAAAGTTTAGTTACATAATAACAATAATAAATATAAAAATAATAAGAGTTAAATTAATTTCTTCAATATTAACCCATATTTAAACAATAATATATTAATTACATCAATAACAATGATAAGAAAAAAAAAAACAGAAAACCTATTTTACAAAACCGGACCCTAAATTTTTGGAATATACTTGAAAATATACATGAATGCTGACAAGAAGCCGGGCAAAACATCAGGCACACCCACCATCTCCGGACTCGTCGCTCAGCTCCGCCTCGCAGCCGCCGGGACGCGCCTCAATCGTGAGTGCTGTGTCTCCGATCGCTGCAGTTGCGTCGAGCTCGAGTGACGAGTTTTTCTCCCCGCCGTCGACCCCATCACCACCACGACGACGAGGAAGAGGACGGCCACCAGCGGGCTTGGGACCTCGAGGCCAACAGGCCCCGAACAGGGTCCCCGCTGCCGGTGGAAATGTGTCGCGCATGCGATGGACTCAGTCCATTAATGAGAACGTCATGCGCGCGTATTATGGGGCTACTGAGGGGGGAAGCAACTTGACTGCGTACCGTGGTCGGATGCTCTCTCGGTTTCAGGTGCTTGAGCCAGGTGTCAGCGTGTCGGCGCAACGGCTGTCGGATCAAGTGCGGGTCATACAGCGTAACCACATGTTGGATGACACCGTACTTGAGCGACTAGGCTTCGATTTACGGAGTAACCTAGTTATACCTGCTTCGCCAATGATTGCGGTACAGCTACAAAATGTATCCAGTGCTCCACCGCGATCCGAACACGATGGTGAAGAAGATGATGACGAAGTTATATCCGTGAGTACCCAGTGCAACGCACAATTGAGGAGCGCTTTGGAGGGTGCATTCCGGGAGTACCGATAGACACAACCTCGTGATCTCGCATAGACACAACCTCGTTGCCAGGATTGTCCACCAGCAACTTGCTTTGAAGTACAACCTTGTGGAATCAGAAGTACCATACTATAAGTATGCGCCCGACCCAGTTCTCGATAATGGTAATATCACGTTGTATTGGGATCGATCTATCATCACTGACAGGACTATTGTTGCCAATAAACCTGACATTGTGGTGATAGATCGATTGGAGCGTCGCGCAATGATTGTTGATATAACGGTTCCGCATGACGAGAACCTCGTGAAAGCAGAGAAAGATAAACAATTCAAATATCTAGATCTGGCTCGCGAGGTTGTCGACATGTGGGACGTGAGTACAGCAGTCATTGTGCCGATAGTCGTGTCGGCCAATGGCTTAATAGCCAATAGCCTCGACAAACATCTGAGGAGGCTCTCGCTTGGCAGCTGGATCAAGGGCTTGATTCAGAAAGCAGTACTTCTGGACACGGCGCGTATTGTTAGGAGGTTCCTCTCTCAAGAGCCCTGACCACCGGTATTTCGGACCCTGTTCCCGATACCAGTGGGCTACTATTTTTTTATATTTTTAAATGTTTTTTATATTACTTTGTATAGAAATATTTAAAAATGTAAATTATATGTATAGAAATGAATAAAGGAAATAATAAATATTATTAAATGATTACTAATATTTATTTCATTATTTTAACATGTGTCAAACATGTAACAAATTACTAAAACAAAATAGAAAAATACTTTAAAAAAAAATATAATGCATGACAACAAGCACTTTTCGTACCTAGGATTTGAATATCCAATCTTATGCACGGACAGCGGTCTTGAAACCACCAGTCTAGTTAGACGTTAACGTAACAATAATAAAAGTATTGAAGATTTTTTGAAAAAAATAATATTAAAAACAGACTTTTCAAAATAAATATTAACATAAAAAATGTAATAAAATGTTTTTTCCAAAATGCAAAAACCAACTTGGGCCTATCACGGATTTGGTCACACTAGTCTTTTGGGGGGGTAACCACTTAATGGAGCTGTGTGTACCATGTATATTCCAACCCCCTTTATTTGTTATGCTCAAAAGAGTGAACAAATAAGAAAAACTCGCAGTACGTCCTTAAGTCTGTCTCAAATAAATAGTGAGTTCTGCGATGAATATCATTTTCGTTAAGCAATCTTACAACGAAAATATGTCAATGTAAAAACCGGAGGGTATCCGCTCCATTGATTCAGAAGGAACGAGAACAACTGTATCATTTTTCCCACGCCAGACGCAACACCACTGTACTGTGCGTAGGGGAACAAGAGAAAACAATAAATATAATTCTGCGTCAGAATATGCGAGCAGCGACAATGAGATAAAGCAAATAAAACATTCTTCACCAGTAATTTATTTATTAGGACTCAAGACTTCCTAATTCTGTACGGCTCCGTAAACTAAATAATTTTGTCGTGCTCCATATTTTTGTATGTATGGAGCAAGTCGTTCGTGAAGTCACCAATAAAATTTTACTACGTCGTTTAGCAAAAAATGTGTACAATACGAGAACACAAAGAGCCACTACTTCTGAAAATGTTACGTATTTTGTTAAAGTCAATATCGGAAAACTCTCAAACACTAAACGAAATGATTAATGATCATTATGTGACATCTCTTGCAAAAAGCTGTTAATTATTCTTGTTCTTGAATAATAAACTTAGAAATGTTATGTTTGTTTGCAAAGCACTTATACTTAGTGGGATAAATAGGGCAATATTGGCCACGTACCTAAGTCGAAAAACATCTGCGTCCTTCCATTAACGCAACTCTGAGTGGTGGGCCGGGCCATGTGCGAAATACCGGCCTTCGTGCACACTGCGGCCAATGTGGCCTCTGCTCATGTTGCCCATGTAGTCTGCGAGCCACGCATTCTGATAAACTGATATTAAATGCTTGTAGCAATCGTAAACATATTTGTAGGATTTTATTATTGCTTTTAATCGGATTCCATGTGGAATCAAGTCGGCAGACCCATAGTATTGCTGATGTAGGGAAAATGTTGTTACGTTTTATTATCGTAACAAAAAAACGTTGTGTTTTTAAAAAAAAATACTTATTGTTTTACATGTGTTCCTACGCCTCTTATTTTTATTTATACTGAATACATTTTGCAGCGTTGTTGCCGTACAATTTTAAAATTATATCCATTTACGGTGATAAAGAAAATGCAAGGTCACGATCCGTAGTACGCGAGGGTAATGCCCGTGCCTGAGAGAACCTGGCGACTGCAAAATAAACGTATAGCTATGTTGTTGTTGCTTGCGTTTTGTTCGACAAACTCTCGTTATTTTTGTAATGAAAATCCTGAGAACCGTCACGATGAAAAATATTTAAAAAAAAATGGTAAACTTAGTAAATAAGTTTTCGTCTGTTTCAGTTTTTGGTTCTTGTCTTTGGCCAATACTTTTCAGTGAAAGATTTTAGCTGGTTTTTTTTACTAAAAACAAATTTATACCTGAATCTATGGAGTGTTAGTTTACTGAACCGTCTGTAAAGCACAATGAGGGTAAATAAATAAACACGAAGTGAAATAAATAAAACCGGTCGACCAGTTTTAGTCGACCGGTTTTATTTATTTCACTCCAGGCAATACCAACGGCAGTGTCGTGTCTTCAAATGATACCCCTCCACGCTAACTCCAAATCTTTTAACGGGTTACTATTGTTAAAGAAAGAATAACGCTGAGAGACGTTCAAAATGAAGCCTCTTCGTGTCTCACGACAATAAATTCGAATCATTGGACACGGATGTCACAAACAGCGAGCCAAGCACATACTGGTACTGAGGACGTCTATGTCTACTGTCTATTGCCACACTATATATTAATAGTTCTCTTTTTAAGACCCATAAGTAGTTCACCAAAAATGTGTAGTACAATCAGAACTTGCTCTATCTACTTTCTACATAAGATCATGCTTAGTTAGATTGTTTCTCCACCACGAAACATGTCTCCCCCTTACCAACTATTATTACCAACAAAATTATGAAAAACAACCCTAGGCAGTATCTTAAAATTTTATGAGTAAAAAATAACATTTCATTTAGGCGGGCCATCTAAAAATATATATAAACATATATTTTTTTTTACTAAAACGAAACAAAACACGGTATTTAGAGTGACTTGCTCGTAAAGCAGGAAAAAGTCGTCTCATTTATTTCCCTCTTAGCGATAAGGCCGCGGAGCATTGTGGGCTGGCTGACGTCAACTGTCAGATTTCAAAATGTTCCACCTCTTTCAGTGGCGTCGTTATGGACACCACCACCTTGATTTTTTTATTTTGCAAACCTAAGAACAGTAAAGGAGTCGAGCCGCTTGGAAACCGACACGGCGCACAAACACACGAGCGGAATTATTTATGTGCTCGGACTGAGCAGCTTGTAAACAATATTTTCGAGAGCCCGATTGGACGGTATGAAGCTGTCACGAGTATTTGTTTATCGCAGCATATTTCTCCGCTATCGCAGGCGATACCAGGAAACAAATTCGAGTGTTGATTGCCAGTGTCGCAGTAGTTTACTCAAGGGTCGAGATTATCCGAATGGCAGAGGTTACTTGGCCAGTTGTCTCAAGTTGAAGCCGGTATATTGATCGGTCGTAAACATGGTACAGTCTCGCTGAAATTAGGACGAATGGTCACGTCAGGGTATCGCGTGACGACCGCGTGTCTGCCGGAAACAGAGATATAAAATATTTTTATCGCCGCCTCTAGTGGTTAATAGTTACCATTAGGCTGTTCATTGCTTTGTTTATCTTTCTGCGCGCGTGTTGGGACGGAATTGCGTTATCCTCTATTATGTGTAGTGTTATTCGGGAACATAAAAGAAAGAATTCAATTTAATTAAACAGGTTTTGCAATCTGATTCCGACGTTTTATGCAGAGGTGTAACAGTAAAATTCTTGATCGCTTGGAACTAATAAAGCGTGTTATGGGTACAGACAGCTGCATGTTGCTAGCTGCACGTCTCCGACTATAAGTATTTGTTTTATTTCGTCACGACAGGGACGGAGGATTTGTTTGCGGCACGTAGCAAATATTACTAAAACAACAAACTTGCAAAGAATTGCGTTCAATTCTCAGGTCACATACTTGTTTCCTTGAATTTGAAATGTATTACAGTGGCGTGCATGCTTTACAGCAATAAAAGTGAGTGGGTTATAAATATATCGCGTTTCATAGTTGTATTTTTCTTTGAGTCGATGATATCTAAGTATGGTGGGTATTTGATAAGTGTGGTGCACTTTCAAAGGTAGATATTAAGACGTGCTATTAAATATGAATTGTGTTGTGTCTGTGAATCTTATTGAGATGGAGGAGCAATAAGGGACTGCTAAGAGATGGAGTGAAAAATTAAAGGCAGGCCATGTTGCATCCGTTATATTATATTTGTTTCCACGTGCATCCAGAGTATAATATAGTTTAATGCACGCTGACGGTTTAATCATAAATATGTCGGATATGTCAGGATTTATACCGTTAGGCTCTTACATCATGTGGGCAGACCATGGGTTTCGTGCTATGAAAACACACTGGGTGCGATACACTGTTTCTAATTAAGCTAACAAATTACTTGAGATTGCAATTTATCACAACAACACGGGACACAATGAATCGGGTACAGTTCCAAGACGTCTCAACTCCGCCGCGATACGACACTGAATGTCGTTCTCCCCCGAGCTGGACATCAGAAACACACCGTGTGGTTGGTACACTGGTTAGTAAGTCGCGTGATGTCACCACTACACACTGGCGCGCTTTCCAATTCATTTAATGTCCGTAAAATTGACCGGATCCGACAGATATAACTAGCTGTGCCCCGCAGTTTCACCCGCCGCTTCCGACTAGTTTTATTTTTGTTAGGCTCCTATTGGTGGTAGCGTGATGTTATACAGCCTATATTCCGTCTTCCTCGGTAAATTGACTATCCAGCACTAAAAGAATATTTCAATTCGAACCAGTAGTTCCCGAGATTAGCGCGTTCAACCAAACAAACAAACTCTTCTGCTTTGTAATATTAGTATAGATAACATCGGTGACCGTATAGCTACGAGGAATTAAACCACTCATGGTCTAGACTTTTACACTGTTTATTGTATCCTCAACCACACCCCGCCTGCCATAACCCATCTAGAAGCACAGTCCTTATGCTATATTTATGAAAGAAACTTCCAGACCCCTCTAACATCAAGCTGCACAAACAACCGCAATTCATTTTGCAAGCTTTCTTGGCTCCAAAAATCAAGCAGAAGAGATTACATGTATATTTAATTCGGAAGTGACGTAACATACGCGGTTTGGTGGTTGGCATAAATCCTTCATCGCTGTTACGGAAACAAGGAGACGTTGATTTCTTCTGTTAAACAATGTACGAGCGTTTGTGTTGGCTTTCCTAGATTTTATGGGTTGCTGTCAAGTCAATTTTTTGACGGCACGGTTGGCGCAGTGGCTGAGCGATTGGCAGCTGCGCGCGCTTCGCTGCGTGTCGCGGGTTCGATCCCTGCACGGAACAAGTATTTGTATGATCTACAGGTAGTTGTTCCGGGTCTGGCTGTTTGTGTATGTGAGTTTAAATGTTTGTTAACGCACCCACGATACAGGAGAAATTCTGGGGTAAAGTTTTATTAAAAAAAAGAAAATTTAACTAATCATATTGATATATGATTAGTTAAATTAAAATTTGCTCTAAAACCGATAATGTTGGAAGTAAAGAGGTGTTATAACATCCCGCCTGTAATCCCGGAAAGCTTAGGCAGAGGTGTACCTAATAGTAAACCAGTTTCGCCAGTTATGTTTAAAGTCCCATGTAATATGCCATCAACCGGGCACAGATTCAGACTCCGTGGCTGCTACTAAGAAATTCCTGATGGAAAATAACACTTACCAATAACACTTTGCCCGACCTGCGAATCAAACCCTGATGCGAAAACTCTCATGCTCAGAAGTCGCGCTTACGACCACTCGACCTAAGAGGCCCTCAAAGAGATTTAGAACCATATAAACAGGTTGTAACAGGAGCTCGTGGCTAAGTAATAACAGCCGCCTGGATCGAACTTTAGGTTAAGCCGCGCTTGCCTGGGTTGGTCTGTGGATAGGTGACCACCCATGACATACCCAGTTTCCTCCGTGCCTCGGAAAGCACGTTAAGCCGTTGGTCCCGGGTGTCACTTGTAGATCATTGACAGTCGTTATAGGTAGTCAGTGACCCAAAAGTCTGACAACCAGTCTTACCAAGGGGTATCGTATTACCCAGTACTAACTGGGTTGTGGAGGTTAGATAGGCAGTCGCTCCATGTAAAATATTGGTATCCAGCTGAATCCGGTTACACTGGAAGCCGACCCCAACATAGTTGGGAAAAGGCTAGGCAGATGATGATAAACAGGTTTTACCTAAGAAATGCCATAGAAGAACTGTGATCCCTTACTTATGTGACGCGTTAAATCATCATCCTCATCTTCCTGACCTCGTCAGGTTCTACTTAAGGTCGGCACAACACGTTTTCTTCTTCAATTCTCCCCTGTCAGACGTCACGGCATCATTTAGTCCTTTCTCTTTCATATCATTCCTCAACATTAATATCCATATTTTTTTTTAGTAGCGTTCGTTTCATCCCTCCTCATTACATGTCCATACCAAGATGGACGACTTCCTTTCAATTTTTCTGTAACAGGCGCCACTTTCAAACTTCCTCTAATATACTTATTCCTTACTTTATCCATTTTTTGAGACGCATTATAGCAAATTGATATGATTGCCAAGATTATTATGAGAGCAGCGGTGGCCGAGTGGTGGAGACCCCGACTTACGAGCAGTAAGTCGTGTGTTCGAACTCAGCCAGGCGCATTACTTTGTGTAAGTTATTTCATCACCACTGCTCTCAAAACGGTGAAGGAAAACATCGTGAGGAAACCGGCAGGTCTTAGAGCTGGGCCCACGTCGTGGATTACATCCTACACAGCGAGTAATGGAAACATATGGAGTTGCTATAACATAACATCACACCTGTAATTCCCGAAGGAT
This sequence comes from Noctua janthe, assembly GCA_910589295.1. NCBI lineage: Eukaryota > Metazoa > Arthropoda > Insecta > Lepidoptera > Noctuidae > Noctua > Noctua janthe. The sequence continues at coordinate 16,392,194 of OU342552.1, forward strand.
TGGGCGTTAGTGTAATAGTACATCTAAATTTCGCCAGTTATGTTTAAGTCCCATGTAATAGAGGGTGGGCCTGAATTGGGCTCAAATCCGGACTCCATGGCTGCTACTGAGAAATCCTGATGGAAAAAGCATAACACTTTTCTTTTCCTGGGAATCGAACCCAGGACCTCATACTCAGCAGTCGCGTTTGCAACTAGTAATAGTAAATTACAAAACGTCAGTTCCAGTTTGATCTATATAACCTTATATTAGGTCGTGTTTACGTTTAAGTTTAAAAGTACAAAAAAAAAATCGGAAGAAATTTTTGTGGTGAGTCAAGATGAATCAACAATATTTTTACCCTCCCGTATATCGGATCAAGATTTCCGTTCCGAAATTCCTGATAGTCTGGGTAAGCTTGTGATGCTACTGGAATATGTAGGAGCTTTCAGGGTATAAAAATAAAGCTCAGAGAATCAGGAATATATTTTAATATGGTGTTTATTAATTTCTTATGCGATTTGTAAGTTTAATGATCGTAGCGCTACGCATGCTACGCCGTAGCTTTGCTCGTAGCAAAATATGCGCGTCGTAGCAATGTGGTCGTAAGTTTGAATAATACTTATGTTTTTCATAAAGCGCACTGATATTTGTCTACGATTTTCTTTCTGATACTGGTATTGTTCGAGCATAAAATGCTTTATATTAGATCTGAAATCAAAACTAAAAATTATTTCATGACGCATGAAAACCAACTCGTTATAAAACAACAAAGCCTTTGAAAAGAGCTAAAGTATTGAATCCATTTCAATGCAACGAAAAATAGTTACGTCACCTATAACAGTCGCTGATAGTCAACCCGTCATTTTAATCTGGTTTAATGACAGACAAGTAACGAACAACCTAGCCACGAGTGTGCGTCAACAGGTTGCGTAAAATGCCATCGAAGGCTTTATTCATGACGGGAAATCGGCATTAATCGTCAGCACGAATGTTATATTTGCATATTCATGGCACGAAAACCCCCTTGATTTAACGACAACCGCGGAATGATCGTTAAACCCTGCAAAAAGTGTCACGTCACTTTTTTTTATTTTCTCCTAACACGGAATATATTTTAGGGGCCCTCATCGCGTATCGAAAAACGACGCTCAAGCACCTACTTTACTTATTAAGTTTGGGGTAATAACACTTAATTATAGGCACCTACTTGAGTATAACTGCGATAATATACTACGACCAATCACGAATTTGGTTTTTCCGTTTGTTGACCTTTTTCGCTATTATTGAAAATCACATGCGTAGGTATACTGTCCGTACGTACAGACGGGTGCAATCTACTCGCATAAGATTTTAATAAAAGCAGTTATGGAAATCAAGTGGAAGATTACTAACTGGAGTTACTCAATTTATTCGATATTGCTTTCAGGCACATACAAGTTTAATACGAGTTTCATTCATATTTCATACTAGCAACCCGCCACGGCTTCGCACGGGTGCAATAGATATATTTAAACCTTCTTCTTGAATCACTCTATCTAATACTAAAAACCGCATCAAAATCCGTTGCGAAGTTTTAAAGATCTAAGCATACATAGGGACAGACAGCGGGAAGCTACTTTGTTTTATACTATGTAGTGACAATATAAATGTAACTGTAGAAAGCTACTAGGTACATGTTTTTTATTTGCCTACATGATTTTTATTAAAAGTAAAAAAGTAAACAATACTTTATGCTCTTTATCGTGCCTGAAGTAAATACGAGAATATCTTTAAACATGAAAGTACATTTAACATCACACAAAAACAGGAGCGTGTATACTTTGACAGAAGGTACTCGTACAAGTTGCGTCGGGTTCTGTACATGAGATAACGTTGCTTGAGAATGATTAATGCGCACCCTTGTCCTGGAATATCACGTCATCTCAGGGCTGGGTTTTTAATATAATTAGCGTTGGCAACTTTTGTTTACGAATGTACAAGACGGGTTCAAACTTTGAGACCGGATTGCGGTACGTTCGTTTGTGCGCGTCTGTACCTCGTGAAACGTGTACGTGATTTTTTCATAACAATTTTGTTAATATCTCACAAAGTGTTTATTTGAAGAGATGGTAATGCTAAAGCTGTGTCTAAATAGTAAGCGATCATCAAAAATACATATACATTTAAATATATACGATCAATCAACTCGCATTTGTACATCATAAATCGTAGTAAAATGGAAATATTGATTTTATTAGGAACAAAAAAACAGTTACATGTTTAAGTTTAAAATTATGAGTCATTACATAAATTGGTTAACATATAACTCACACTATTGTCCACGGGTTAATAAATGAACAAATAAGGAACAGAAACGTGTTGATAATTTTGTCTTATAACGTTAGAATTAATTTTAGATTTTGATTGTGGTGATAGAATATTTATAGACAGTGTTTTAAAAAAGGGAGAAGATATCTATGTCCATGAAGTGTGTCTTATAGCTTTCAACAAGGGCACTGTGTCCCGGTTGGTCCTGCATGAATCCACGTGGAACAGCCGGAGCACGCGGGCCGCCCCTCTGATATCAGTTCTAAGTTATAGGTACAGCGTAATTTATTTGTAATTTGAATACATACAAATTTATTGTTGTTGCTAATTTTAAACTGTGGCGCAACTGGTTTTTTTTCTTCCATTCTCCATTCTCATCCATCTTTTTCTTGGTCTCCCTCTCCATCCATCAACATTTATATTCATACGAAAACCCTAGCAATTTTATCTGCTAGTCATACATCATGGTTGAAACAGGTTACTCTTCCATGTAAGTGACAAGAGATACTTTAGCCTCACAATTACAGACAGGTAACATTATAGCATAAGCATAACAACTAATTACAGCTTTTAACTAACGTTATTTGATCACAAGTCACGCTTATTGTACAATTTAAGGCTGTGACTACATCGGCGATTAATCGCTTTAAGTATAGAGTTTAACGCAGACATCATTAGCGTAATCTCTTTCCCAATTGACGGGTTTAATTGAAGAGTAATTTATCTTTAAATACTGTATTTACAGTTTGTCGACTGTATTTTTGTACGCTGATAGGTATAAATGGTATCAGTTTTGAGTATTCTGCTCGTTGGTTTACTGGTCGCAAGCGTTCATTATTGTTGAGCATGACGTCTTGGGTTCGATTGCGTGGAGCCTCAGTAGCAACCTAATATACTAAATGTGCTCTGTTGATGGCAATATGTTCTCATATAACATGGAATTTGAATGTAACTGGCTAAATGTGACGCTATACTATAGGTACATCTCCGCCTGACTCTTCAGGGATTACAGACTTGATATTATCCATGTAGAAGTAATAAAGTTTAGCTGGTCATCTTTTTACCACTGCATTCAGCTGATATTTTCTTATATCTCTAAGATGATGAAAGAGTTTCCAATATTCCAAAAGGTAGTGAAGAAAAATAATGGAAACTAACCTAACATACCTTGAAATACACCGATTCATAATGAGAAATTAGACACGAATCAGTTGCCTTGTCTCAGACAATTAGTGCTGACAGCTGAGCGTCGCACGGCGGAGAGGTGTCGCATTGCGAGGTCGCCGCCTAATCGATTTGTATGCACAATCGGCTCATAAACACAGTCTTACACATAAGTTAGACAAACAAACATAGCTTTGGCAGACGACTGAAGAAGATCTTTCGGAGCCAATCAGTATGTTTACAGAATCCTGACAATGTAGACATGACGGTAACGGAATGCTTTGCTTGGAGCTACTCCCAATTAATGGAAGGGTAAATCATACATCATATTCTATTCGTTTGTATCGGGTCGAGTACGGAGGAACTAGTTTCAATTTGTAAATATTCAAGAACGTATTTGTAAAATTTCAATTCTTATAATTAAAGTAAGTAAAATATGATCTATGTCCTCGTATGATTATTCCTAAAGATGTGTTATTCTCCAAAAAACCCTAGTTAATATTCAGTTTAAGTGTGCAAACTGTATTGTACCGAATTTGACTACGAATATTACAGTAAAAAACCGTTTTACTGATCCAATATATCACACAAAATAATACGTGTACGTGTATATAACCATTGTACGAAACAGCTAATTGGAAAATAAAATAACAAATATTCGTTGATGAATAACCGAGGTAAAGGTCAGTGCACAAACATAAAAAAAACATTTCATGTATGAAACATTCACATTCAGAGCTATGTAAATAGAAAAATAAAATAAGAGACAGGAATGATGGAGTTTTTATTAACACTCCATTTGATAGCACTTCTTTCTGTGTATCGCCAAAATATCATATTCATTTTGAACCGGTTTCAATGCGTTTGTGAAGTGAATTCAGGCCCCTTCTGGTGAAAGCAGATTTATTTGAATGTATTTTTTGGTAAAATCTACTTGCAAAATATACAGATCACAGATGTAATTGAATAATGATTGAAAATCGACAATGTTTGTCATTTAAATTTACTTTATAGAATTAATATCATTATACTTGTAGATAAATAAAAAAACCTTTATTTTATGCTGATGCTAGATGATAATTCAAAATCTGCTCAAATTGCAAACGTACTACATTTTGCCAAGTTATTTATTTATAAGTCGAATAAAACACCACCACCGATACGATATTAAAAGCTTTAAATAAATAATGAGGCATCAAAAATTTAAAATCAAACTCATCTGTAATAATTTATAAATGGCTAATTAATCATAAATGACGAGTGCATTAACTCCGTAACTGATTTCGTTATTTTAATACCGACAGTCAAAATGTGACTGTAAAACTAATAATAATTGATCCCAATTTATTAGTAGGTGGTAATTTGAAATGTGTGTTATGTGCTTTAATATTTCGATAGTATTTAATTTTAATAATGTTTATCGATACGTTTTTTAGTAGACTTTTCCACAACATTATACATAGGTACAGTTTGTTTCCTTCTGTAAATATTTTTTTCCGAACATCAAGAATATCGGTTTTTCATATGTGAAAATATACATTGTACACATTAGTTTTTTTTTGCTGTAATAAAATGTTTATGTAAAACCAGAACTTAAATTACCTTATGGGTTACTTAAGGATTTCTCTTGACCATTGAAATAGGAGTTGATAGATGGATCTTTACAGAAAAGATAATTTGATGTATAAACTACTGTATATCAGTTGCGAATGGTCAATTTTTGAAAGAGGTAAGCTGGAGCACATATCTTTAATGTGATTATATTATTTATCTATAGTGTACTGACTGTGCCATTTTTCAAAGGGGGCTTCCCTTTGTAAAATGGCACAGTAATAATGTAGTAATCGAGTTCTATGGAACATTCGCCACTGCTGTATATGTTATATGATGCAAGAGCGAGTGACGCGATCTCAAAAATGTTTAGCATGTCATCTCAAGATGTTAAATTTATTTTCATGACTCACGTTATAATATCTTTGGACCTACCGATGATATTGGATATACAGCTTGATTTTTATAATTATGTCGTCCAAGCCAGGGGACTTAAAAGTGCGGAGCCCGTGGCCTTCACTTCATCTGCTCCGTAGATAATCCAGCCTTGCCTTTCCCGCAATACTTGGCCTAGCTATGTTGAACTGGGAACATTTTCCCTCCGTAATTGAGCTTCTACGCCTCCGATGGTCGTCTCTGACACAAATTTCGTTATCGAGATGAAACTGTGGGGGCAGTTGTAAACTAACTTTACAGTTATTGTCTTGTTAGGAATTTCTGCAACATTACAGCCATCAAACGCTGCAAGTACAGATTCTAAATACTATATAGTAGTATTTTTGAGCAATTAGGACTATCTACATATGAATCTGTACTTGCAGCGGAGGGGGAGCAGCGGTCCCGACTTACGAGCAGTAGGTCGTGGGTTCGAACCCAGGCAGGCGCATTACTTTGTCAAAACGGTGAAGGAAAACATCGTGAGGAAACCGGCATGTCCTAGAACCTAAAACTCGAAGTCAAGTGACATCTACCAACTAGCACTGGGCCCGCGTGGTGGTTTATAGCCCATTCCCTCTCATAGAGAGGAGGCCTGTGTCCCAGCAGTGTGAACATTATAGGCTGCTGCTATACTTCTTTATAGTAACTAGGTATTCTTTGTTGATTATTTAGATTTTTCATTTTGGAAATTTTAAATTGTAAAAGTAGGCGAATCTGAAAGTTGCATGTTATTCTAAAATATATATTGAGAGGGTTTATACAATATTATTTTTAGTATAATATGCGAAACCTGAATGTAGTTTGTTAAGAATAAGTAACTGAATCGATCCCAATAATTTTTATACCGTGTTATATTTTGTTCCAAAAATATTTAAAAAAAGCTACAAGTTGCACACCGAGCGACACCAAGTACCTATCGCAATCATTTAGATACCTACTGCGAAATTATTATCAATGAGCTCAAGATGACGCTGGAGCCGCGCGCGCGGGCGGCCCGACAAAAACGTTTAAATAAATATAAATTAAATTTTATTCAGTCCGCATAACAAGGTACAATATTAAAAAGCTAGAAAAAAAAATCCATGATCCTTAAAAGCTAGATTTTTACACATTCCCTGGACTCCACACTAGGATACGCTGTGTCGTAGGGTCCAGACTCTACCCAAGTAAGGGTAACATGTTAGCCTTAACTGAACTAATTATAAAAGAAATAGAAAAATTTAGATAAATAAAAATAAATAAGTTAACAAACTAAAAACTATTCTATAGAACGAAAACCTTCAGGGGTATGGTTTGTTTGGCAAACTTCAAACAAAACATCATCATCATCTGCCTAGCCTTTTCCCAACTATGTTGGGGTCGGCTTCCAGTCTAACCGGATGCAGCTGAATACCAGTATTTTACATGGAGCGACTGCCTATCTGACCTCCGCAACCCAGTTAGTACTGGGTAAAACGATACCCCTTGGTAAGACTGGTTGTCAGACTTTTTGGGCCACTGACTCCCTAACGACTGTCAAAGATCTACAAATGACAGCCGGGACCAACGGCTTAACGCGCTTTCCGAGGCACGGAGGAAACTCGGTATGCAATGGGTGGTCACCCATCCACAGACCAACCTAGGCAAGCACGGCTTAACCTAAAGATCGATCCGAGCGGCTGTTATTATATAGCCACGAGCTCCTCAAAATTCAAACAAAACATACCCCTGCTAATTCTAATTTAAATCTATGTGATTACTTCTGATATATTCAAATTCATTTATTGAGCGTTTGCAAGTAAAATTATTACTAAAAAAAAAAACTGGAAAACAAAAGTTTTCCTTTGCGTTCTTTACTTTAATTTAGTAGAGATTTTAATTTAAACCATTTGTGCTTTAGGGAGGGGACACAACCATTTAATTTACATTTGCGGTAAAAGCTAAGCTATAATGATAAATGCGGCGCTTTCAGTTGCAAAAAAAGAAGGCGATTGCGTGACTGTGTACTTGCAACGAAAAGCAGTGTAATTTATACGATGAATGAGTAGTTCTGCACTACAGTGCACGCATTTTATTAACAATGTTATTAACTTGGACGGCAGTAAAACGGTGCTTGAGTCATAAGCAGTGTTATAATTATAACTATGTCAAGTATGACGCACTGACGCCATTTTATTGTTTCTTTTTAGGCGTGAGGTGTCCAGCCAAGAATAGGTGAGTTCGTTCCATCTTGTGGGTCCCGTAAAGGGTGGCTTTTTAGCACAAGGATAAATAAAAACTTAATACGACCTACTAAGTCCAATCAATTCAAGAGGGTAATTAATATAAACATTCACATTATTTTTAAAACTATTATTTACCAATAACCATTTTCAGGCTACAAACATAACAACTTCTTAATCTAGATTCTTGAATAAGACAACTCTCAAGAACATACCTAAACTGTAAGCCAGATTTAAAACAATAATCGTTGGAGCGAATCGCTTGCAAATTGTTGTGTTGAGCACATGCCTACGATGTCGTCAGCCAACTTTACCAACATTAATCCCCAAACGTTCCCCACTCTTGTTTATTTTTCATTTTATTCGCTACAACAATAAACGTCACGGTGGTATGTGTAGCAGATTAGGAGCTGTTCACAGAAGATACAAGTTATGCGTATTAACCAGTTAATTATTAAAGACTAGGCGTCAAACAACAATCCTCGCGTTCCTGTAAGGCTCACCGACCTTATTGATCAGAGCAAGCACATAAGATCTATTTTTGGTTACTTAGTCCGTAATCTAATTGAGAAAGGCCTACAAAAGATACAAATATTGTAATGAGAGACTTTTATTCCGCTCAATTCTGAGAAAATAAACATGTTATTTAATAATATGCTCACTAATTTTCCGGCTCCATTAACGTAATGAAAATCATAGTTGCAAAACATATTTAATTATTAAACGCGCCAAACATAAAACAACAAAGGTAAAAGGAACCAGCCCACGTACTTCTTCAGAGAACGAAAGATTGCTACCATTAAAGGCCCTTCGCACCGGAGGGCCAGGCCCCCGGGCCGTGTCTAATAATTAAAATATACAGAGAACAATGATACGTTTCGCTCCGTTCAATGTTTATTGACGGGACCGGCGTACGGCGTACGGCGTGCCGCGTGAACCCTTTGCGATTTCAATTTGCAAGGGGTCCGGGTCGTTTCATCCGGAGAGAGCGAGACGGCTTAACACTAACTACAAACAGTCAAGTTAAAGCAACATTTAGTATAAACGTGACCGATATTCCGTTGCATTAAGTCGATATAGATTCTCGACTTAGATACAGAACATTGCGCGTATAATGTCGCGTATCGTGACAACATCAAACTGCTGCTGTGGAATGACTTAGCGCTTAATGTAATGGGTATTATAACGCAACATTTGACACCTTATGTTTCGACTTTCCCCTCTTATTTCGAGTTGGGAAGCTGTTAATGTCACGATGTTCATGTTGGAAAAAGAACGGAGCGTGTGAGGGTTTTCACGTAGTTTTTTATCATTTTTTCTCTAGCGATGTGAGTCTGTTCGTATTGAATGTGCAGAGGGTTATCTGCATCACTCGGTTGATTTCATACACTTTCCATAGTCGGGTACGCTCGAAGATGGATAATGCAGACATGCCTGGGGATTGCCCGTGAAAGGCATTTGGGCCTGGTCATGCGTGTACGGGCCGCACAGACCCGGAGAATTCCGAAGACTACGCATTGTTGTGCAGCTCGAGCGAGCCTCAATGCACACCCCATTTGACTGAACGAAGTATTTGACTTTACCGGAATAAACGATGCGTAAATTAAGTGTACGAGCCCAATCGAAATCAAAATCTGTACAGGCATTGTATGACACTTTAAAAGCTAGATCAGTCTAAATAACATCATTTTGTTGAAACGTTGGGTATATATTACGTAGATGAATTACTCGTGAGCGCTCGACCATCGAGTTGTCAATATTAGTGCAATATATCATCCATGAAACCCAACCGCTGTTGTAGATTCAAGTAATACCAGCGAACGATCATGTTTATATTACATAAGCTAGTTGACAAGTAAGAAGAAGTATGAGTACCATATCGCTTGAGTACCAACTTCATTACGTCATACTAATCGTGGCGATCATCAATCATAATAGCCCAAAATTTCCTGAACGTGAGCTTCCCTACCCGACTACATCACGGTAGGGGGATTTTGTCATAAGAACGTAGGATAATACTACTTATCTACCTGAGATTTTTCCCTAAGTCACAACACCCACGAGAAGAAATAGAAAGTTTATTCAAAGATCTGTCAAGGCTCACACAAAGTGCGCTACGGAAAATAAAAAGATCTTTTCATAATAAAGTAACCCCCACGTTTTGTTTGTAAGATAGTTTCATTATAACACCTTTTGTGAGGGCATTTTATTGAACTATTCCCAGTGGGGGATAGAATTTTATTGAATAAGGTTGCCTTTGTGTTGAAAAATAGAGGAACGGGTGTGTAAGTAGCCCGGGGTACGCTCAGGAACGATTCACTGAATATAATGTGAGTTTTTGAGTGCGTTCGCGTCAGTCTCGGCGTATCTTTATGGAGTTCCTTATTCAAACAAGTTGTGAGTACCAATTTATTTAGGTATGTGTACGGTTAATGTTTCTAAGATCTTAAATAACGCGAAAACCAAAAGTACAACAAACTAAAATATAGATAACTAATGTGCTAATATTATACTTGAAAACTGAAAACGTTTTGTGTTTGAAATAGCTGTTCAGACTACAAACAGAGCGAACAGTAATAACAAAGTAATGTATTTTCGGACGCTTTGCCGTCAGCAAGAGTGCATTAATTATGAAATTTTGCTCTCCTAGATCACTAACGTGAATTTATTTTAGTGTGCAAACGACCAACTGTTACAATATTTATTTTTGTGTCCCGAAAGATAGAAAATGTAAACATAATAATACGAAACTACATATACAGCGTGTTTGGCTACCGGGTACCGGAACCTACTAAGTGGGGTTAGGAGTAGTTAGGAGTATTTATAAACGTGTATTTGTCAATAGAAATGAGTTTATGATATGCCGATAAAGTATCGGTAACCGGTAGTCCAACGCACTGTATATACCGAGCTAATGAAGGAGCTTGTGACCTAGCTAAATAATAACAGCAGCTCGGGTCGATCTTTAGGTTGGTCCGTGGATGGGTGACCACCCATGACATACAGAGTTTCATCCGTGCCTCAAAAAGCACGTTAAGCCGTTGGCCACGGTTGTAATTTGTAGATCTTTGACAGCCGTTACAGGTAGTTAGTGGCCCGAAAGTTTGACAATCAGTCTTACCAAGGGATATCGTATCATACAGTACTACCTGGGTGGTGGAGGTCAGATAGGCATTCGCTCTATGTATACAGGTATACAGGTATTCAGCTGCATACGGTAGACTGGAAGCCAACCCGAATGTAGTTGACAAAAGACAAGGCAGATGAAGATCTGTACATAGCTAATGTTTATAATTAATCCTCTTTGAAGGCCTCAGGGCCTCATTCCACTCCACTCTAGTGTAAATAAGATTTTCTTCAATTAATTCCACTCGAAAATTTTATCTAATTGTTAATACTTAATCAAATACTTCTGTGATCTTTCAAGAGTTATATTGAAGTAGAAATAACCCTCGAAATAGACGAAAAGTAATTTAAATGAAGGCATTACACATGAAATGGAGTGATAAATGAGGGTAGGCAGAATTATCGTACTCGTTTTATTTTACAGGAGTTTTTGTTATCTGCTTAAATATGCTGCGACTTTGTTGTACGGTAAGTATAGTAATATCTTTATTTCGGTTGATTACCATAATGCTGAGTAAATTCTGCAGCAGTTCAACGGTTTTGGGACTTGAAAACGATATAATCTTTCTCTTTCTACCTTAAAAATGGAATCATCCCCACTAAGCCAATTCATTTAAAAACATATCAAAATATAAAGGAAACTGCCACTTCCATCCCTAAGAAAGATTCTAAGGCGAATGGTGCAATGACATCAATAATCCAAAGACGTTAATAACTATAACAACCGGGTCTTTCATACTAAATAATAATAATAGTCAACTTGTAACATTGCGAGGGTTGTCCAAATTTCATCTCCGGAGCGATGAGAAATGGCAGTTGAGCTGAAACTTTTAACAATTGGTGTAACTATTCAGAAATCCGCCTGAGCGCGGAGCGGAGCTGGCCGACAGTACGTACTTACTTTTTAAATGATTTAGTAAAGTTATAGTTTCGCCGAGCTGGAACGCGCCGTTTTCAACAAACTATCAATATTTAAGCGCTTGTTTTTTAATATACCACCGTTGGTTAGACACCGATGGAGTAATGCAATAGCGAACGACTATATGGTGAAGCCTCCTTTATATATGGACTACTGAGATGGACTGCGTTGATATTTTAGTTGTTATCATCTTTGTAAAGAGAGTGAATACTTAACAAAGAATTTACCACTATGGTCTTGCTTGTAGCTAGGAGGAGCTCGTGGCTAAGTACTAACAGCCGCCCGGATCGATCTTTAGGTTAAACCGCGCTTGCCTAGGTGGGTCTGTGGATGGGTGACCACCCATTACATACCGAGTTTCCTCCGTGCCTCGGAAAGCACGTTAAGCCGTTGGTCCCGGGTGTCATTTGTAGATCTTTGACAGTCGTTATAGGTAGTCAGTGGCCCAAAAAGTCTGACAACCAGTCTTACCAAGGGGTATCGTATTACCCAGTACTAACTGGGTTGTGGAGGTCAGATAGGCAGTCGCTCTATGTAAAATACTGGTATTCAGCTGCATCTGGTTAGACTGGAAGCCGACCCCAACAAAGTTGGGAAAAGGCTAGGCAGATGATGATGATGGTCTTGCTTGTAGCGATCCTAAGTTATTAGGGGTGGTGTACACCGCACAAGCGTGGTAATTACGAACTTGGGGAAAAAGAAGGTTTTGTAGTGCTACATCACGCCTGTAACTCCCGAAGGGTTAAGACGAGGTTTACCTATTAGTAAAACCCACATTTCGCCAGTTATGTTTAAATCCCATGTATTAAGGAGCGATCACATTGCCGTCAACAGGGCACAAATCTGAGAAATTCGTGATGAAAAACCCAATAACACTTGCCCGACTTGGGAATCGAACCCAAGACCTCTTGCTCAGCAGTCGCTTGCGAACACTAGACCTACGACGCAGTTGTAGTTGTATCTTGTAGTTGTGCATCCCAAACATACTAGTGTCACTGCCGCAGTAGATGTCGGGAAATGAGTATTACCTGTAACAAAGAGTAAATTACATCAGTTAGTGTGAAAAATAATTAAATAAAAAACACTGTGTTATTATCAGATGTTATAGTCATAAATAAATAATAAAGATAGCAAAAATATTGACGTAAAAAGAAGAGCAATTTAAGGCAAAAAACACTTTGATTACTATGGTTACCTACACAAATCTAACGAAACAGTATTCGGTTGTTTCGTAAACATTTAATTCCTGCAAAACATCACAAGAAAACTCTGAAAATCCGTCCGACCGTAAGTTCGAAGCCCTTAAGTCGTCTGAGAAAATAGAAATATCCGTTCCTAGGGCAGCGACATAAAATCTAAAGCATCATACCCAATATTACCGCAAGCGAGTTGACTTGTAATACAGGACAGAGCCGTGCACGAAGAGAAGTGTAAAGTCGACCGTCCACTGCTACAGTGCTGCAGTGTTTCGGCTCGTGGCTTTAATCGGAACCAACATCTCCATCTTGTATTTTCTAATATGATTTACACGAATATGCATGGTGCGTATAAGCGTTTGTGTGTCGGTGTAGCTTCCACCCTGTATATTTAATGTCTCGTGAAATATCGATCTCAACTTCGAAATAAGACCTATTTCTTGATAGTGTGGGTTCCAAAGCTCTTTTTTTAAAACCTCATGGAAGTCTATCTCTGTAATATACATCTACGAAAACATAATGTATGTAAGAAAAAATCTACATCTTTTTAATAAAAGAGGTGACAGACACAGTTACAGTACTAGAAATAGAGACCAATTAGTTCAGCCAGGCTTCAGACTCGCTAAAGTAGACTCATCTTTCATGGGGTACTGTTTGAGATGCTATAATAAAATTCCACAAAGTATTCTTGAACTGAATGAAACGAAATTTAAAACATGCATTAAACGCACACTATGTAAGAAAGCATATTACAAGTTGGACGATTATATCACTGATAAAAATGCTTGGCTCAATGCCGGTCCTGCTCCACAAGAACAGGGGCGCCTAAATTGATAGCATTAAATAGTATTGTTGGAGCTGCTGAAGATTGTATAACTATCTTTGCATTGTATAGATTCAATCTCTTTTGTATTATATAGCCGCCTAGCCCATATTGTGTGAGTACTATGTACTAGAAAGCTGTCATTCGCTGGAAACCTGCGTCTTTTCTTGACTTGAATGTGCCCTGGCGGTTAGGAGTATGTCATGCTCACTCAAATGTCTCGCTGATGGTGGCACGTGTGTCGGATCATTTAGTTCCCTTCAAAATGGTTGAGTTGAATGGTGCTGATACATGGGTCATGTTCGTGAACGGGCGCTGTCAGTTGTGACTGGTCATCTCTTATTTGCCACGGCTTATTTGAATTAATTATTTTATTTTTGAATTGTTTTTACTATGGACACTTTTAACGTACACATCTTGCTGCATCGTTCTCACATAATGTACCATCTCAAAATGAATGATGTAACCAAGGTTTTGTTAAAGTATTCTGATTTAAAAGAGTGTCCATGGAGTTTCTTGCCCGTTCTTCTCCATAGACATCTACGTTAGGGAATGGGCAACTACAGTACTTTCACAGTTTTTGTGCCTTGTGACTGGGACTGTAGCTTTATTTTACTGTTGCCTTTGTTTCGACAATTCAAAAGTGCCTGTAACTGGCCTACTTGAAATAAATGCTTTGATTTTGATTTTGATTTTATAAAAATGAATCCCTGAAGCGCAAATCTCGAGAGCAGCTGAAACGAAAAAAAACAACAAATTTTTTTGTTTGTTCTGTTTGTTACTGTACCTAGTAGGTAGGTGGTAGGTGGTAGGTGGTAGGTAGGTGGTAGGTAGGTAGTAGGGAGGTAGTAGGGAGGTAGTAGGCAGGGAGTAGGCAGGGAGTAGACAGGGAGTAGGCAGGTAGTAGGCAGGTAGTAGGCAGGTAGTAAGCAGGTAGTAGGCAGGTAGTAGGCAGGTAGTAGGCAGGTAGTAGGCAGGTAGTAGGCAGGTAGTAGGCAGGTAGTAGGCAGGTAGTAGGCAGGTAGTAGGCAGGTAGTAGGCAGGTAGTAGGCAGGTAGTAGGCAGGTAGTAGGCAGGTAGTAGGCAGGTAGTAGGCAGGTAGTAGGCAGATAGTAGGCAGGTAGTAGGCAGGTAGTAGGCAGGTAGTAGGAAAGGGTGTATTGCAACGCATGCTGGAAACAGCTAGTACATTAATAAACTAGGTGAAAATCACTTACAAAAGTTGTTTAGAGTTTACAGTGTCATTGCTCGTGACTGTACGTAGTCTGTGCACAGATAAGATTGCTAGGTACCTCTGGCCTTACGTCACTATCACAATCACAGTGATTTTTATTTTCGCAGCAGTAAGGTTGCTGGTCACTGACAAGTCTGTCAAAATACTGTGATCTGTGGTCTATATATGAATATAGATCACAGTATTTTGTAACAGTAAGGTGGGTCGCAGGTTCTATAACTGTGATAGGACTGGACTGTGTCCGTGGGTCTCAGTGGACTATCGAGCGTGCGTTGAGCTAAGTTGCACATGCGTAACTTAGCTAGGCTGGTGTGGAGTGGAACCCTAACAGAATTTTATCAAAAATGAGTGCGGGCTCGCACGTGGCTAGCTCGTAAAGGTGGTTGCCTCCCCTCGCCTGCTACAGGCTGGCTCAGACGGCGATAGTATTAGTTTAAGTTAGTATATTTTTAGGAGTGGTTGTCTTTATGTTTCGGTTAAAAAAGTTAACAAATCGTTTGGTGTTCTACTAAATATAAATTGAGGATGTTTTTTACTTCACGAGGACAGAACAACAAAAACTAAATCATTTTTATTGAAATATTATCTTACAAATATAATATTTATAAGTAAAGTAATTCCCATATTCATTCCAATTTGACATTTTCATAAAATACTAGTAACGCTTATATTTTCAGCATCAACTGAATTTCAGTGATTTAAGTTGTCTGTGATAAAATCTACGATTTATAAATAAATCTCTCTCAATACGTTTTACTTTGTTCTATTTTAGGATTACATTATTTTATGTGTTTATCTAAACTAAAACTTATCATCATTTTCTAAGTAGGTCTTAAATGACCATTATCAAGCTTATCAATATTAAGATGTAGTGATTCTTAAAATATCATTTGCTGTTTCATTCATGAAAAGAATAATAAATTTATATTTTTATTATCTTTCCGTCTGCTCAAAATGATTACACTTTAGTGGCAGACTTGTTTGTTCTTCACGAAGTTATGTTACTATTAGTTGTACCTAGTTGTTCTAAGCTCAGTCGTTATAAAGTTATTACCTAACTATTACATTAACTACAATCGTGATGATCCATTAAAGTTTATTTATTAGTACCTATAGGTATGTAGTCAGTGTGTTTATTCGCTTTGTCAATAATCACTTCAGATTATTATATCAATATTTGCTTACTGAACAGATACATGTTAATTATATTTGCTCAATGTAAGTGATATTCTCTGTATTCATATTTACTCTACTTAGGATCACTGACACGTCAATTAGGATAAAGATATATTTAACGAAACAAGTAATTTATAAGCTCCTCTTTGTTCTTTCCGTCAAGTCGTGCTCCACGTGTAATGATCTTAGCCTCCTCGCTTTTACTCCGATGAGTTCTCGCCTGTTTCAAACTAATCTCCTTTATTTCGGAAAATAGATCGAATCGAATAAAGGTTTAATGAAGTTTTCCTTTTACCCACAGTAACACCATAACAACCCTCATGAATGCCGTAAAGGAGCGAATGCTTAACTGATATGATTCATTGGATTTTCCAAACAGAACCTGAAAAAAAAATGAGTTACGAATCGGTAATTAACACTGGGAAATCCAGTCAACTAAGCCGGGCTATTGTCGAGTGGAAATGAAACGAAATAAAACAAACGGTCAGCGGGCACAGGGGAGACACGGCAAAACTGGTACCCTGTAAAACTTGGCGGCCAATATTGCAGTACAAACGAGCCTGTGAAATACGTAGACTTGGCCATAAATCATAGAAGTTAGCATTGCGATTCTTGTTTGGGAAATAAATAAATACAAACGGTACGGAACGGCCGAAGGACCCACACGGACTCAAGCCTTCATTTGAATTTCATAAAGGTGCTGTTTTAAAACAATCGTAGCGAAAAGGGATCCCTAAGAGAGAAACGAAGAACTACTTTCCTTATTTTGTAAATTAGTTATATGCGATTCAACTACATGAATATTTATAAAATTCCCATTAAGGTATGTTTTTCTTTAGTAAAACAAAAAGTTAAAATTGCTAGAATTTCAAAAATACATTAGCCCAAACTGTTTGAAGTCTCGTTGACTACATCAGAACTTTTATTTAAAAAAAATAACTTTTGTTAAATTAACTTACTTTTGCTCTGCCGGCCAGTTTACGTTTATTTAAATTCTGAGCGAAGTTTTGTTTTAAATGAGTTAAGCTACAAGAAAAAAAGGTATGTCCACTAAGCCTTATTAAGGGGCATAACTCTTCGGCCTAAATTGAATTAACGTAGAGACAACAGAAGCTTAGCGCTGTGTGGTTGGAAAGTTTACTTTACGCGCGTATTATTTACTTTCAAGGTAAAGCGTTCAGTAATGGACGAGTTCTTCCTGATAAAAAAAGTTCAATTTCGCTACACCTATTTTCTGCTACGTGAAAGTTTCGCAAAAAGAACTAATTAAACGTGAAATGTTTGTGCAATTCCGATGTCTGAAATAGGCAGGATATTTACTAATAAACTTGTATGCACATTGCACAGTCGAACACTGAGTGCTGCAACAATCGCCACAGTTATACATTGTTTGCTTATTGTTCCCCACGCAGCAAGTTAGATCATAAAACTTTATTTTAACGCCGCTAACTTTGCTCAGGTAACATTTGTTCCTAACTCTATGCAAAGCTGCACTTCTAATTAAAATTTCCAATTTTCAAGTAAAGTGAACACCAATTCTTTAAGGAATCAAAACAAAGATCAGACGCAGCAAATGGCGATGGGCATTATCATAACAACAATGCCGCAAACGATTGGTAAACAAATTTTGAATGCAAACGCATCCTGAGATGACGACCGAACAATCAGACATTCCAAATATCTTCAATAACGTGAATTTGGCCTCATCAAAGGCAAATGGCGGGTGATTCAGTAAGCCACTGGCTTAGTCGGCGACGTGAAAGCACTTCACGTCAAATCCGCGTCAAGTGGTTCAAATTGCCCCCTCCTCCCTTCACCACCCTTATGATAAATGTAAGGAAAATTGAAATCACGTTTCGTTATCCAAAGTAATTTCATGGGACTAGCGTGAAGGTATGAATGTATGAATGACTGGTTTGTGAAACGAAATATCAATTCTAAAAGGTTGTATGTTTTATTGTGAGAATAGGGATAATATATTCAAGTATTACAGGATTGTCATACACAATAAACAAAGAGTATGTGAGACGATTCAGCCTGCTAGAGTGAAAGGGACTTAATGTACGTAGATACGAGGGCTGTAAAATTAAAATGAATGTAGAAACAAGAGAGAGCTTACTAAAACTTACATAATTATAACACTCTTATCATTAACTAAACAAAAGGTTGACAACAGTGAGTTAATTATGTATATATGATTATTCTGTTCGTGATAAGGGGCTTTAGTGGCGCGTTTAGGGCCTTCATAAACTGTTTGTTCACAATAGCACATGAATTACAGAGAAATAAGCAAACGTCGTGAACTGGAATGTGCAGAAGTTTAAACTAATAGCACGAAGGAAGTAATAAAGGGCGTAACGTACGCAGACTGCGAGATATAGGAAACCGCTGTGTGCAAGCGAGACAGACACATTATTAAAGTTATAAATACGTTTGTCACACGAACATTATGCAGTATAACTTTAAATTTGGCAACCTTAGAGTCTAAATTCGTTTGAACCCTCCAATTGGAGTGCCGAGGCCCTGTCGAACCTTTGTCATTTTAATCATACTTCCGATCTTTCAAAATCATGTTATTGAAATATGTTCAATTTCCTACGTTCTGTAGGAATTGTAATTTTCTGCGTGTTGTCGTGTTTATGTGTGACAGAGATGGGAAGAACTGTTTGTTTCCAGAATTACAATTAGACAGGTTGAAGCTGAAATATGTAACCGTAATGACTTTACTTTTAAGACTAATATCATGTAAATACCGCAGTCATATACTAAAGTCATATTGTTACGGCTGAAAATCAATAGTCCACGCTCACGTCTCACATGCTTTTACAATATTCCCAATAAATTGTACTAAGATTTATGAGGCACATTAAATAGTAGGTATATATCGCGATTTTACGAGCCGCCTCACATTTTATACCGATCGAGAGCAGAGATTAAATTTTTAAAACAAGTTTCTTCGCTCTTGGTTCTGTTAAGTAATAAGAAGTAGAGTATGGTGTAAATTATATCTGGGTCCCTATTGGACCCAAGTGTTACGAGTTTAATCTGGACCAATTGAATCGTGTAGTACTTACCTAAGAGCTTCGAATCAAGGTTTAAACTTATTTCGTGAGACTAAATCGGATTCCTTGAGAGTGCGACTCAAAAAAGCTACTTAGCACCTCTGGACTATCGGAACGCCATGTTTCGTCTTTTTATATTCAAGCAGTATTTCGAACTAAAATATATAGATAAAAAGTAAATAAATAGTAGTAGTTTAGTGTAGTGTAGTGTAGTGTAGTGTGGAATGGTGTGTGTGTGTGTGTTGTGTGTGTAGTGTAGTTAGTTAGTGTAGATAATAATAATAAATAGATAGTTTATATTAGAAAATTCTAAAGCAATTCTAGGCGTGTGTGCTTCTCCGTTGTTTTCTTGTTAGTGTAGCCACAATTTCTCATTTTATTAGCCTTTATTGTGTTTAGGAGTTTTTGTATTTATGGCTTTACATGTGCATTTTATCGGGTTTGCCCTAGATTCTGCGCTGTGAGTCGTAAATACTCTTTAGCATGAATTTCGCTCTCGGAACTTATTAATTTGAAAAACAGCATAAATAAAATGTAAAAAGTACCTATGTAGTAGAAAGCGCCGCAGTGATACCTGGAGCCAATAAAGAAATTTCTTTTTTATAGTCGTTTATTTCCACAAAACGGTACGAAAGTGACAAATATCGAAGGGGTCGAGTGCAGCGCGAGCGCTTCTCTGTGTGTCTCTCGCGCAAGTGTCATTAGCAAATCTTCCTACAGCAGATGTAGATCGTGATGATGCAAGGGTAGCATCATCCACCGTTGCAGCCACCGCAGCCTGCGCACATTTTTAACCGAGTGAGGACGATAATGTGTTTATCATTGTTCTATTGGAATGTAACGTGTACTTAAGAAGCCTTAAATAGGTCGAGAGTAGAAGAATCCAAAGTTGTGGAAAGTATTTTTTTTAATATACCGAAATATTAGTGATTTTTATTGAGAGTTTCAATTATGTTATGTGTACCACGCAAGCGATTTGACTGTACTCTCTCCAAATATATATTTTTTATTTATATCATAATATTTTTTTAACATTATTCAAACAAAAGTATGATAAAAAATGCTTACTTTTAATGGGTACCGTGTTTTTAGGTTTTAACAATTAATTATTCGCAGTTCTATAAATCATGTACTATTCAAGATCTACATATTTTATGTTTTTTTCCACGAATCATCTACATTTTTCATGTTCTGTTCCACGAATCATATATTGAGCGATTATATGAAATAATATAGCTCAATCCATCAGTGTGATCGGTGGCATGATAATGACTATGGATCATTTTGGCGAAAGCTTTTTTGGTTAAAACGAATATTTTGATGCTGCCACGCCTTATCATTATTATCTTCTAACTTTTGCATGCATGGTGTAACAGAAAACTAATCTTTTCAACCGTTAATAAACCATGAAGGAACTCATAAACAATTCCAGAAAAACCCTTCACCATATTGAGAGTAACCTGGCTCAAAGTATACTTGAACTGATGGCGCGTTCGTGTTCCACGCGCGCCTCAAAGAGTTGTCAGCAACCAGGAAGGGGCCCGCAAGGGCCGATGTCTGCCGGGGCTGCGGGACTGTTCGAAAGAGATACCGCGGCCCTGGAACTCAAATGGCAAAGAAGGAAAATGGATTGGTTTTAGTCAGTAGAAGTCTGACACTCCCTTCCGTTCCGCCCAGAGCGGGAGAGGACATTTGATAATTTCCCATCCGAAAAAGAAGTATACTTCAACTAGTTAAAATCACTGCTATTGTAAGTGGTCATAAAACCTCTGGGTTGCCTAGCAACGGTAAGTAAACATTGTTAATCTGCGATCGAAGTAGGTACCTACTTGAAATATATAGCGAGGTTACTTTTAGTTGAAAATATTCGACTATTAAGCTTTTATACACATAATTACGTTGTAAACTACTGTCATTAGCAATAATTACAGACTACTTTGTAGTCCGATGTGTTGTTGAAAAATACATAATTATGGTAGGGATGTGTGAATGATTAATATTGTAGTTTTTTCAAGTCGAAGGTACGGTTTTAAAATGATAGCTGTACTGTATCTATTTAAAAGATATGTAAACACTGTCTCACAGTCACAACTAGTCAGGCAGCTGTCACTAACGTCAACTGTCAGTCTAAACGAATGGCGGGAAGTTGGAAGGTGACGCGTACCCTGAACTGAGGCTTGGTGGTGTTTGTTGGTGAACATGTGGTAGTTAGTAAATTGTGTTATCAACGTATGCCAGCTCTGCTACAAGTGGATACTGTTGTAGCTAATGGTCCAATACTCCTCAAATTCAAATTCAAATTCAAAATCTTTATTGCTAACTACGTGTACATAAATAAAGTTCTTAACAGAGGATATCAGTTCTTAGAACATAGTGGCCCTGTTAGGGCATTGCAATTTCATCATGCATATATGCTTATAATTGTAACAGTAACAGTTGAACATGCATTATTTACATTCATTAATTAAAAAGAAAAAAAGTTATAAATATTAAATTTTATATAGGACATCGTTTTAATTCCATTATATAATTTTATCATTTACATCATATTAATTATAAATTATTAAAGTCATACCTAAATAAAAATACACATGTCATGAGTTACCTGATTTAAAAATTATCATTATTCATTAATTCAATTATGTCACAGTATTGTAATCATTTAATATTAATTATCATAATCCTTTTAAAAATATTTTACTGAATTATATTCACTTTAGTGATAGGTACTTTATTGAACAAAATTATTTTTCCTCAAGAAATTCTGCTATTGAGTAATAGGCCTTTTTAATTAAGAAAATTTTCAGCATTCTTTTAAAAATAATAATTGAATTTATAATCTTAATGTCCATAGGTAGCTTGTTATAAATCTTTGTGATCATGCAGAAAACACTATTACTGTACGCTCTAGTGTGGGACGTTTTATCTCTTAAGGTATGTTTAAGTCTTCTGCTTTTTAACGTATCATAGCTTGTAATGTTTGATTTAACTAAAATTGAGGTCAGGTAGATAAATAGAGCAGGGAGTGTTAAAATCTTGAGATTTACGAAATGTGGTTTACATGAATCCGTTAGGCGTAACCCACATATAGACCTAATTCACTTTTTTTGGGCTTTGAACGCAATTTCTTTATCAGTCGAGTTTCCCCAATATAGTAACCCATACGACAGTAGGCTTTAGCTTTTTAGCAGTGTAAATGTGGTGAAAGCGCCAAGGTAACCCACGAAATTCAGATTATCTTACGTTTTTATAGTTAGATTCACACATTAATACAAAAACTAATAAAAACTCATTCAATTATATTAAATGAACTTAGAGGGTTATATTAATTCATTTAAAAATTATAACTCTGTTAAGCCATATTTGTTACGGTTGCAAATCATATTAATCTGATTGATCAACATGCAACCTGACTGACACTGACCTGCAAATTGCAAAAAACTCAACAGAACTTGAAATTTGCGGGCTACCCTGGCGCTTACACTGTAAAACCTTATTCTCGACGTTTTATAAGTGGCCATCGAGGCTTATGTGAAAAGAATATTTTGATTTTAATAAACAACCTTTAGAGAGAGCACATTCTTTAGAAAACGATGAAGTCAGTCAGCTTTGAGGTGTTGAAAAAAATTAGCTCCATTCAAAATAATGTAACTTTAAAAAGACAATAACATTCGAAAAACATACTTAGCGATGTCCCAATAATATTTAAATTCCAAATGAATGTTTATTATTGTAAATAAGCATTTTAATGGCAACATTATGTCCGCATATAAATACAATTACTGTAGACTCTTCGGCCAGTTTCGTGAAAAAGCGTTGGCCAACCAATTGTATGCGACTATAAAATGCAATTATGTAAATATAAATACTTTTAATTCGGTCCCATGTCGTTTATATTGATGTAATGAAACCGGCTATCACTGGTTCAATGTGGAAAATTTTCCGATTTCCGTCCGGACGATACATTTGGGATTAATTTTTTATACATCTTCCTTGGTTTTGGAAAATCTTGAAATTTATTTTAAATATTATGTAAGTAAAAGTTGAGAAATATCAAACGTCAAAAATAAACTGAACATGTTATAACCTCGTATAAAAGACTCGATTAAGAACATGTTTGAAAAGTAATTGTATTTCACAGCATATTTACAAACTACAAATCTATAATAGTAATAAAATATGTACAAGTATCAAAAGGGTTATACGACGTCAAAAAATTCGTCCACATCGCTGTCAACATGAACAGAACATGTTTGATCATAATAACAATATGAATCCATAGGTAATAAAGTTTTATTGAAAGTACCCATCATAAAGGAATTCTCGGGAAGATACCCACCCTATTATTAATGAAATTTAATTTGAATTCCAATTGCAGGTTCATATCAAAGGGTCTGTCAGTTTAAGAGCTATCACAGGTAGGTACAAATCATTGCTAAGTGCCCCCGCACCACCTATCTCTGCACTGATCTTGACAAATGAATGGCAAACGGGTGTATTTTAACACATTTTAAAAGATAAAGTAATTATTTTTGAGTTATTTTTTTTTTTAAAGGTATTTTTATGGTCAAGCAAACTATCCAGTACCTTACTTATGACTGTTGCTAGCGAGATGGGTCTATAATTTGAAATGTCAGAAGAATCACCAGTTTTATTTTTATGAACATATCTAATAGGTGTATGAGTTCCGATTTGTAGGATGTTTTCAACAATGCACAAAATAGCATAAAATTAATGTCTTGAAACATGAAGGAGATGGCAATAAATGGAAGGAGTGGAGATATGGTTTTGCCGTGAGTGGGACAAGGCAGGATAGGACAAAAAATACGTACTATAAGTGATATAATTTCATGTGAAATCATGCTTTTCAATGATGGAGCATAATTCCGCACTCAATTTAGATTTTGGCTCAATTTTGGGCACTACACGCTATGCCAATCAAAGCATCTTCATTTTAGTGGTCAGGTTGTAAACTAATATCGGATACGGATGGATAGGTACTTAATGTTGGACATTCCACCAATTACTAATGGACCGATACACATTACGTACGAATGAATTGGGTAGGTAAATGTACGCAGAGTGACTAACTATTCGTATATGTATAAATCTGACATTCACATGAACACCAATAAAGGATAACCTTTACAGCTTGTAATAGATTTTTCCTTAATTTACAAATATTAAAAAAAAAACGGCCAAGTCCGAGTTGGACTCGCGCACCGAGGGTTCCGTATTCAACTACATTTTTACAGTTTTCAGATTTTTCCCTTAACATGTGCTGTAAGACATTGCTTCATGCCAAATTTTATGATTCTAGGGCAACGGGAAGTACCCTATAGATTTTGATTCCCTTGTGAAATTGCAAAATATGCGACATAAACAGTCATATCTTTTGATCGCGTTGACTTACAAGTTTGATTTTTTCACTGGCCCAAGAGGTAGCAGACATAAAGATATTATTTTCAGAAAAAAAAATCTTGACAGACGGACAACAAAGTGATCCTATAAGGGTTGCGTTTTCGCCGTACCTCAGGTACGGAGCCCTAAAAATGGTATAATTGCATTGTTTCGTCATAGGATCAGTGCATGCCTTACCAAAATCTACAATTAGTGAAGCGAAACGTGCTGTTCTGGGAAATAGAATAGGATGATAAAGACCGAAACGTGTTTTTACTTTAACCTGTTTTAAGTTACATAAAATAACATTACTCCTGTATTTCCCCGAAGAAGTAAGCAGACGTGTACTATAGCACACCCATTTCGCCAGTTATGTTCAAGTTCCATGGAATAGGGTACAAGCCCATTACCAAATTCTATTTTATTCTTTAGCACCCAGCTCAGAAAAGCGCGATAGCTTTTTTTTCAAGTAACATAAATAACGATATTGTCCGCAGCGGACGCACCGCATTGCACTAAAAACAGGGTTGCCAGATCAGTTTTATGAATTTTCCCCGAAATTCTATATTTTTCCCCCAAAATAAAACATTTTCTAACGGGAAATTAACAAATGAAGATATTACAGTATAAGTGTTTATTATGCTTAAGTTTTACAGACTGATATCTTGGGGATTTTTTCGCAATTTTTATTTCAAAAATTTCCTATTTCCCACTGTTCTCCAAGAACGTTTTTTTTCCCTTAAAAAGGAAAATGTCCATGCGTACCAACGCTGACTAAAAAAGCAATATGTATAGAATCTACGATGCGGATGCGAGGTCTGCGTTCAAAATAACATAACGCGATGCTCCAACCTGTGGACACATCAGATTTAAAAAAATAAAATTAAAATATTTTATAGATTAAACTCAGATACTCCTAAAGTGAAAATTTGTTCAGGTTCTAGCAAGTATTTTAAAAGTGACGGAGGTCTGAGGTCAATTTTATTTAAGTTATACACATACTTAGTCAGTATATGTCTTATTAAGCAGGTAATCTAGGACTACAAATTTGTAACTATTAATCTATACTAATATTATAAAGCTGAAGAGTTTGTTTGTTTGGTTGAATCTCAGAAACTACTGGTTCGAATTGAACAATTCTTTTAGTGTTGGATAGTCCAATTATCGAGGAAGGCTATAGGCTATGAGGGCGGGTCAATAAGTCCGTGACTTTTTGAATTTCTGACTTCTTTACTGAAACAGCAACACTGCTCCTGTCAACAGGCATCTGTCAGTTGACTCCTGTCAAAATTTAAACTTGCTGCGTCAGTTAGTTTGTGTTTGACAGCTATTTTTATCAGACTACTCACTAATTTGAGGAGAAAATGGAAAAAAGTGAATTTCGTGTGCTTATTAAGCATTATTTCTTGCGAAAAAAAACCATTACCGAGACCAAGGCTAAGCTTGATAAATACTATGGGGACTCTGCACCATCGATTTCAATGGTAAAAAAGTGGTTTACTGAATTTCGTTGTGGCCGTACAAGCACTGAAGATGCCGAACGTCCTGGACGCCCAGTTGAGGTCTCTACACCCGAAACAATCGAAAAAATTCACGATATGGTGTTGACCGACCGAAGATTGAAAGTGCGAGAGATTGTGGAAGCCATAGGGATCTCGCATGGCTCAGTGGTTTCAATTTTGAATGATCACTTGGGCATGAGAAAGCTTTCCGCAAGATGGGTGCCGCGTTTGCTCACAGTCGACCACAAACGCAATCGTGTAACAACTTCACAGGAAGCTTTGGCGTTGTTTAATCGCAATATGGAGGAGTTTTTGCGCCGTTTTGTAACCGTGGACGAAACATGGATCCATCACAACACACCAGAAACCAAACAACAGTCAAAACAGTGGGTTTCTAAGGGTGAATCGGCGCCAAAGAGGGCCAAGGTGGGTTTGTCAGCCAATAAAGTTATGGCGACTGTTTTTTGGGATGCACGCGGGATAATCCACATTGACTACCTTCAAAAGGGAAGAACAATCAATGGGGAATATTATGCCAACTTATTGGACCGATTCAATGACGATTTGAAAAAAAACCGACCTCATTTGGCCAAGAAAAAAGTTCTTTTCCACCAAGACAATGCAAGGGTGCACACATGTGCAGTTGCCATGGCAAAAATCCATGAATTGGGCTATGAATTGCTCCCTCATCCGCCCTATTCTCCAGATTTGGCTCCGAGCGACTACTTCTTGTTCCCAAACCTGAAGAAATGGCTTGGTGGAAAAAGATTTGACTCCAATGATGAAGTCATCTCGCAAACAAAGGCCTATTTTGAGGACCTCGACAAATCATTTTTTTTGGAAGGGATAAAAAAATTGGAGAAGCGTTGGACAAAGTGTATAGAGCTCAAGGGAGACTACGTTGAAAAATAAAATTATTTTTTTATCAAAAAATCTGTGTTTTATTCCAAAAGTCACGGACTTATTGACCCGCCCTCGTATATAACAGCAAGCTACGACCAATAGGAACCGAGCAAAAAGAAAACAAGCCAGATGCGGCGGGTAAAACCGCGCGGCACAGCTAGTTATTAATATACCTACGAGTTGGAACGAAAACAAAACATAACAGAAGATTTCTCAGAAATGTTTAGGATCATAACGAAATAATATCAAATAATGATAAATGTACAAATTCTGATACTTAATTAGTGGAGTTTATTGAGACAATTAGGTATATATATGTTTTCATTTCCGATAACAAGTTTTATGGAAACTGGTAACTACAATATTTGTTTTAATTTTTTTTCCACAAATTTCGTATTATTATTATTATGAACACAAATACCTACCATATTTTCCCCGTAGGTACAACACAAAAGGCACGTGTAATAAAACAAAATATATTCCATAAAAAAAAATGGGAACACACGGAATTGACAGCGCGCCCGTCACGGGATCTTCGTTGAACGGAATCGAGTTGCGTGTAATTCTGACATTGACTCTCTCCCGCAAACGTCACGTCACGTCAAAAAGTCAGGTACAGAATAGGGAGGCGACCGGCGGATATTTATATCTTTATGTGTTACACCTCCTTCGTACAGTATCCCACAATATAAAGGAACAGTCAAGTGAGTGGTATTTATTTGGAAGGTAAGTAAACGGTTGATGGGTGGTGGTTCTTATGGGTGGCTGTTGGTTGGAAGCTGGTTGTTAGTGGTGATGTCGATAGTGGTTTCGTTGCGTAGCTAAGTAATCTATACTAATATTTTAAAGAGGTAAAATTTGTATGTTGGGGTAATCTTTGAAACTAATGATCCAATTCTAAAAATTCTTTCACTGGCAGAAAGCTACATTATTCGTGGGTGCTATAAGCTATAAATTATATTTATATTATGCATATTAGCCGAGAAATCACATTTTTATTTATGTAATAAATACAACGAGATTTTCCAAAGTTATCTTGCAGTTTACTAACTAGTTTGTGAAATGGGTTATAATAATCAAGCATCTCGACTTAATGTGGACTCAGCGATCATTGTGCCGTTATTCGTATCAGCCCATGGCTTAATTGCTAAGAGCCTCGATCAATACCTGAGGAGGCTCTCTTAGGCAGCTGGATCAAGGGCTTGATTCAGAAAGCGGTACTCCTGGACTGGGCTCGTATTGTTAGGAGGTACCTTTCTCTAGAGCCATGACTACCGGTAGCTTGGACCGTGTTCCCGATATCGGTGGGCTACAATTTTGTTTAAATTAATATTTAAAAATGCAATAAATTTGTAAAAAGATGAATAAGTTTCATTAAATTCACAATTCGTACCAAATTTGACGACACCAATATTTCAGAATCGTATTTAAGCAACTATCTATATAAAAGACGAAATTGGAAGAGGCAGTTCTCATTTAAAATCAGTTTATGGACAGAGTATGCCCCTTTTAAGATGCTCTAGTCATTTTCTCAGAACTACTGGGGTGCCAATTGTGTTTGAAACTTTTACTACGTAACACTTGATTTTAATTTTTGAACTTTTTAAAACGGTTAAGGCACTAAAGTTATAACATTAAATAATACTTCTCCACGAAGGAGTTTTTCACAAAAAATAATTAAAATGTTTGTGAAAACATAAGTTCTGGGAACATTTATAGGCAAACTGCGCGTTTGTTGTTGCCCGCGACCTTCGTTCGCGTGAAATTATTATAAAAAATATTACTTCCCTTTTTGAATTGAATTTTGTTACCAATCACAAAAAAGTAGCTTTTTGTTCGGCAAAAATCAGCTATTTGCCAATAAAAGTCCCGTCAAAATCGGTCCAGCCGTTTCGGAGATTACCCATTGAATCATATTTTGTTAACAATTTCAAAGGGTTTTAATTTTTTTGCAGAAAAAATATTAGGGTTCCATACCCTATTTTTTTTTCCTAAATAAAAGTAGCCTATGTTAGATCTTATAAAATCAGCTATCAGCAAGTCCTGTCAAATTCGGTTCCACCGTTTTGGAGATTAGCCGGAACAAACAAACAGACAAAAAAAATGAAAAACATGTTTTTGTTATAAGTACCGTATATACTTTCATACGTATTCAGTAAAAAGCTGTTATTTTGAAATTACAAACAGACACTTTAATTTTATTTATTTGTATAGAAATGTATAGAAAATAGGTGCGGTATGCGCCAGTCTAAGTGATAGAGGGATCGCTCGTTCCTCAATATTTCATGACGGGGATTTAAACCAGGGACATGGCCGCACTAGTATACCGACTATAGCCTATTGAGATTAATGCAAACTAACACGTCAAGCGCTTATGAACGGAGTAGTGACTAACCTAGCCTGCTGACGACGTTCAATTATCGGACACAATCGACCTCCGATATAACAGGATCCGATGTATTAATTATTTAACCATAAAGTTCGGTACGGGCCCCTTTGGGGGTCTGACACTCAAACCTCCGCTGGATTGGTACCGGCCCCCGAAGGGGTCTAGCGTTTAAGTCATACGTCATCCTTATTATTTATGTAAATATTTAATATTCTGATTATCAAATACTATGAGTGTGCGTTAATTAAGAGAGTTGGATAAAAAGTTCATATGTCTTCGCCATTAAAACTAATAATATTTAGCGCGCAAGTTTCTTAATTTACCCTTTAAAAATCCAAGTGCATAAATACGGTCATCGCTATTTTGACGTTAGTTCTGGCAGAGGCTAAAAATCATAAAAATTGTGGTTTTCGGACATCCATGCTCCACTATGTTGAGAATGATTAACTCATTATTAAATTATGTGACGAATTAATCCGTAGTTCAATTTAAATAAGCAGTGGGAATGATGAGTTATGATATCTAAAGTCGAAGTTTCGCGCCAATCGTGCGTGTTTAAATTTTTATTTTTCACATTAAATCACACAGAATCGTATAGATTCAATAACAAATATGACAAATATCATTTCAAATATTATAAACAACATGAGAATGCCCAGATCTTAGCGTAATTTACTAATACGGGACCAATAACTCGTATTATTCATTACGACTCCTCAAATTTGTATTCGAAATTGACGACCATTTTTTTTTTAAAATTATTGTGATGTGTGGAAACGATTGTTTCAATCGATTCATTTTTTGTAAATTTCGATAATCGAGAAATTAAATAATGGAATTGAAAAAATTGATAAATGGAAATTAAAATAACTCTGTTTTAAGTGTAAAATAGAATAAATAAATAAAATAATATTTTTAAGCTTTATATTGGTAATTTTAATAGTTTTTTGTAAATTGTAGAGACTAAAACCGACATAACAAACAGCACAGACTGATCTATGGCTAAATTCGCGCCATTTTTTTTTCCCACATCAAAATTTAAATTATGAATGCATTCGCTGTTCAAATTTATATTGCATTTTACTAGATAATTTATTCTGATTTTTTATTATTAAAATATGTTTTTATTGAACTTCCCTTGTTAGTAAGTATTGGTCAAATCTTGCAACTGAATTTTAAATTTTAAAGTTCCCTTATACCGATAGAGCTGAAACTTTGCACACACCTTTTGATTTGGTGACAATACATTTTTATGATAAACATTACTTAGTCCTGCAGCCAGGATCGTCTCCTCATGAGAGAACTCCTCAACGGTTAATAGCGCGGACACGAAACTTTGTATACGCGTTTAATTTTGATAGATATAGATGATTTTTATCATAACCTCATCCCGCAGAAAGAATCGTCTTGTCACGAGGGAACTCCTCAATAGTTAATAGCCCAGACACGAAACTTTGGTAGATACGCGTTCAATTTTGATCAATAAACATAATTTCTATTGTATTTGACCTACAGCCAGGATTTCTTTTCATGAGGACACTCCTCAAGGGTGAATAGCATAATATAATGTTGCGGTATCAGAAATGTAAGGAATACAACAAAATTAAAAATTAGAAAATAACTTTTTTTTTTTTAAATTTATAATTTCATTTTTCTATTGTTTGGTCGGTTGGATATAAAAAGCCCAGGATCTTGGAAGGCATAGTAAAAATTTATTTGGTTCCCAAGATGAATTTAGTATGGTAAAGTTATTATGTTAGGTTAGATTCGTTATTGTGGTATTCACCATTTACAAATACTTATTTTATCAGCCTGTTCTTTCTCACTGCGGGGCAATGGCCTCTCTATGGCATTCCAATATTCTTTATCTTTTGCCTTCTCCGACCTTTAATAGTCAATATTTTTTGATACTTAAAAAGCTTGGTTTAGTAATAACCAAACTATTTTTTAAGAAAACTACTAATGCGAGTAGGGCTCTTGCCCTGAGGGTTCTGTCGCATATCTATTCACGGCTTAACTCAAGTGACATGGCCCACGGTCTATGATAGATAACCTGAACTTTGCAGTTGTAAGAAGTGTTTTTAGAGTTGACAGTGAACCGCTTTCAAAGAATAAACTAATGTTTCTTCAGGATACGTTTTATGAATTGCCGATTGCGAAATAAAAGACATTAAGTTTGTCGGTCGTTGTCACCGAGGCAGGTCTAAGAAACGCTGGCATGACGATTTGGACTCATTCGTGGCTGATTGGCCAGAGAAGGCAAATCACCGACAGAGTTGGAAAGGATTGGAGGAGGTCTTTGCTCAGCAGTGGGAAAAAATAAGCTAAAAAAAAAAAGTTTGTCCTAATCTAACACATAACCGACAAAACGCTACCAATCGATACACAATTTTGTAAGAATAAATATAATTTATCTTTGGCGGATCAAACCATTTTTTTTTACTATGCCTACCATGATTCTATATCCAACCTTCAGATATTACAAAACAAAATTCGCAATAAATGATAATAGTAAATTAAAACACTTAAGTATACATGTGAAATGCGAGTGCATTCCTAATTTAAATTTTGAAACAAAAAAAAAACGCAAACGTGCGTACTTATATAATTGAAAATCAATCCATTTCCAGATTTTTTATTTGCTTGAATTGTGAAACTTTATTTCATGCCAAATCTCACGCTGCTAGTTCAACGGGAAGTTAGGAGACCAGCTATAAGTTTTTAAAAGAAAGGTAATCACCAGAATGTTTACTTAGAAGCAAGTTTTTTTTTATGATTACACATTGCAGTGTTTCTTATCATTTATAAATCTCCTTCTCTTGAAGTCAACCAAAAGCATCGAATAATTAGTAAATGAAATTATTTAAAAAGATAGCATAAAAAGATTAATTTAAATTAAATAAGTATTTGAAATGATACCAAAGAGTTTTTATTCCGGTTCAACTCTTTTTTTTCAAACTAGATTTCATTGCGAGTATCGATTAGGCTTTATGCAACTTTATAATCGAATGATGAAACTTTGGATAACGATCAGCACTAGAGTTTTTAGTAATATTTGTCAAGACTTTGATCGTGTTTTTTCATGAAATTATGTATGAATAATGGTAAAAATAAGAACGTATATAGAATGTTACTCTCTTTATTTTGACCTTTCGATTTTTTTTAGCAAACGAGAAAGTTGTCTAAGTACATTATTGCCAGTGCATCTAAGTTACCTATTTTTTGGAAGGGTGTAGTGGTATGTAATTTACACATATTTGGCAATTGACTAACGCCGTTTTACCGACATCAACACGTTGTTGGAGATATTAACCACAAACTTTTCGTATGAAATAGCTGCCGCGACATATTTTTCATAATAAATGCTGAAAGTTCACGAAAATTCTTGAAATTCATGACAATTCGCATCACCCCGCCGATTCAGCTGGTGTGTCATGTGTCAAAATCTTGTCGAGCATAGTGGTTAAAGTACCTACTAGATATCATTTAAAAAAAAATGCGCACAATTTATTAGTGTGCAAAATGGAATGCTGCAGTTATTTTGACCCGAGAGGATAGTTAGTTGCCGCTTGGTGTGTCGACTCCTAAATTTTGGCCCAATAGATCTGATAGAAACATTAACACGCACCAATAGGCACCGTGATTGGTTATTGGCAATTTCCAAATAAATCTATCTCTCAATTTATCATACCAACATCCGCATCTATGTTACACATGTATCATTGATGTGGTATTTCAATTAGGTTCATCAAAACCACAATTAACGTTGATTTAATATTCTGAAATAGGTCCATTATAAATCAATGTAATGCCCTCGTTTCTATCCAGAGGTGAAAGCCGTTCATTATAACACAGCGGATAATCCAGAGCCATACTTTACCAAGTCATTAACGCAATACCTTAGGGGGCTGGAAACTAGTAGAGAGCTTTATTTTCCTTTACCTTAAATGTGCTATATTGCCTAACCACTTGGCAGAAATTCAGAAAGCCGCATTATACGCTGCTTATACATCTCTATGCACGACATGCACGTACTATAAAATACTAGGCTTTATTACACACTTTTTTGAGCTCCGCAGCTGAAAATACAAAGTCCTAGAGCACAGAAAAGTATTAAGTTTTTTTAGAGCAGCTTCCAACTTTGGTTCGTGTTCTTAATTATTTCCAGTATAATGCTTGTTTTCTTTTTCTTTCTAAGACACGTATTGATAGTTCTTTTTTTAACTTTGCTCCACACTGTCAATTTCTCCTGTATCGTGGGTGCGTTTACAAACATCTACTCACATACGGTAGCAGTTAACAGGGGATGCAAAATGCTATCAGTATAAAAATCACCAATTAGTGTTTTGTCGGTCGCTGAGACCAATGCGTGACTGTAGGAAGGTTAACATAGATTGAGTACCTAATGAGTAGTGGGGGTCAAATTCCAATATGTACATACTGGTCACATTCTTGTGCATATTCGGTCTACAACCCCGAAATCTGTTTATTGGCATCTAATATTAATATACGCAGACGGACGAATGACAAATATTTAGTTTTGAAATGTACCTACGTACAAGTCGTGCATGATCAAAGTGAATTCGGGCGGAAAATTGTGTCATTGCATTTTATTTGGGAAAATAAATTTCGACTCCGGTAAAGACGGATTCCGCATTTAGAATACTACCAAGATACTCCCGACTGGAGTTCAATATCCCTCGTGTAGCGATGTTATCCAGCTACAGTCCAATTCGAACTGTGTACGCTTAATATTCTGACCCAATAAATGCAAGATTCGAAATCGCGTAGGTACGTAAAGGAATTTGTCAAATTCAATACACTTATTAGTACTCTATTTTGTTGTTTATTTAAACATAACAAAATCGAGTTTAATCTGTGTCGGATTGAACCTGTAAAAGTAGCGAAGTTTTTGTAAATATCTACTCAAAGAGAAAAGACACGTTCTACAAATTTATATCTTTGATGCCTACGCTACAAAGATCTCTTCGCCAAAGGTTGTCTAAAAATCCTTTAACAAAATACAGTCAATACGACACAAATATTACGACATAAATATTAGATGAATATGAAAGAAGCAGCTAAATACTCGTATGTATAAACAAAAAGGTCTGCTATGACAACAGCCGACTTCTCAAGATCTCACATATTAAATAAGTGCCACGAATATTTCTCAACGCACTTATTAAATTCCGTCTAAGCCAATATTAGTAATTCCTCAAAATCTAGTTATTTGTGACTAATTCAACAGTTTTAGTATTCCATTTTCGAACCGTTGAGCTTCTGAGAGGAGTACAACCGGAAATTGCCTCGCGAACGCGACATTCTCTACGTCGGATTATTGTCAATTCGGTACGTCATTTCCGCTTTACGAAAACATCCTGTAATTATTCGGATATTGTCAAAACGTAATAGAGAGAGGGTTGTTAAAACGAATCACCTGCTGAATGTTAATCTGGTACGAATTATTTATCATGTTTTTGTTTAATTTTTAACGAGTTTCTTTGAAATTGCATAAATCTGATGTTTATTGAAGATGATTTCATGATAATTTCAGTTCAATACCATTCGTAGGATTAACAATCATAAACAACATATTAGGCCACTTTCTATGTTTCAAAAGAACATTCCAATATAACGTTACAGAATATCAAATCTCAAACACATGTCCCAAAACAAATCCAAGTGAATATCACAGAATTTACAGATCACAGACCACATAGCTCTTACAAAATGATTATAGAAATTCAACGCTAAAATATCACGTATTCGAGCAATTCGGATATTGCAATTGCGGTGCTCCGTCACCACAGGCGGAATGGAATCGGTTCGATGTCAACGCATTGTTCTCAGCCACACTATCAATTATCCTATTGCGACTAACCGAAATAGCCGTAATTACGACTATTAAAGCAATGATCTGGACCTAAATTTGAAAGGATTTCGAGGACTTTGCTTTCTATGGATAGCTGTAGTTAGAGTATTTGTTGGTTTATCGGTTTTTATTAATGGTGGAAAGTACGTCACTGTGTTTTTTTATAGAAGTTTAAATTACAAGGGATTTACATAGACCAATTTCCTACTATACAACCAATATACAATATGTTAAAAAAACCCAGTCCGGTCCGTGAGGGTAGTATTAGGTATCGAGATTAGATACTATTTTGTAATCCTTTTTGGAGAACAAGTTAAAAAAATACCCAGATAAAAATTAAATAAAATGTACTAAAATGAGGAAACATATACGGCAACACACGGTCGCGAACGGCCGCCTTTCGGGTAGTGACGTCATAAAAAAACAATTGACGTTCGAACATACTTATGCCATAGATGGTGTTCTCACGTTTTAAAAGTTTGTTAGAATTTAGGAAAATGGTGGTAATTTGGGACAAAACATGAATTTTAAAATTCATTAATATGTTTACTTCTTGTTGTTTCTTATTTTATTTGGCAATATCATTGATGTACCTGTATGCCCCTTTCGTATCGGCCAGGGTTTTTTTTAACGTATTATATATGTCATATGTCTGGATGCGATGTTTTTTTTTCTTAGAGAAGTAGCTTCAATGTCATACCTTCGTAATACATTATTATTCTGAAAGGCCAAAAGCAATACAAACTGTAGCGCTATGAGTAAAAATCGCATCTGAGACCTACTAAACGTTTTACAAGAAATCCGACTAAAAATCTTCAGTTTCGTCACGTAAATAACGTCAGTCTATCCATCCATCTGCCTTAATTAAACACGCTCTTGGAATTCTTTCTTTTTATAAATTTCTATAGGGAAAAGCAAGAAGCATTGGCACGAACAAATATTTTAAATGAATAGGTATTTTTGTTTGTGATTATGTTTTGAGTGCTGTTTTAGATATGTACTAGGATATCGCAAAAAGGTTCTAAGCCATGTCTATAAGTTGTTTTCAAGACTCATCACGAATTGTCTTGCACGCAGATTTGACGATTTACAGTCTCCCGAACAAGCCGAATTCCGAAAAGGCTTTAGCACCGTAGACCAAATACATACGCTGCGGTAGGTTATACAGAAGACCAAAGAGTATAACTTGCCTCTCTGTTTAGCGTTTGTGGACTACGAGAAAGCCTTCGATTCGATTGAGACTTGGACTGCACTCTCTCCAACGGCGCCAAATCGACTATCTATACATCGAGGTGTTGAAAATGTTTGTACAAAAACGCCACCATGTCAGTCCGACTTCAGGACCAGACCTCGGAACCAATGCTTCTGCATCGAGGTGTGAGACAGGGAGACGTCATATCTCCGAAACTGTTCACCACTGTACTGGAGGATGTCTTCAAGGTTCTGGACTAGAGAGGGCTAGGCATCAACGTCAATGGCGATTACATCTCTTACCTTCTTTTTGCCGACGATATAGTGGTCATGGCTGAGACCATAGAGGACCTCAGTACAATGCGCGATGAACTCAGTAAAGCTTCCGAAAGAGTGGGTCTTAAAATGAAAATGGACAAAACCAAAGCCATGTTGAATGCCCATGTAACATCCAGTCCTACCAAGATTGGAGACTCAACACTCGAAGTTGTAGACGAACTTCAAAAAAGAGGTCACCCGTCGAATCCGACTCGGCCGGGCAGCGTTCGGAAAGTTGCGTGGTATTCTTTCGTCCAACTTACCGCTGTGTCTCAAGACGAAAGTCTATGACCAGTGTGTGTTGCCAGTGATTACATACGGGACAGAAACGTGGTCGATCACAATGGGTCTCATCAGAAGGCTAAAAGTCACCCAAAGGGCAATTGAGATTTAGGATCGGAGTTTCCTTGCGTGATCAAATCAGAAATGAGGACATCCGCAGGAGAATCAAGGTTACCGACGTAGTCCGAAGAAGTGCCAAACTTAAGTGGCTGTGGGCAGGGCACATTGCTCGCAGAACGGAACATCATCATCATCAGACTTTTCGGAGTTCGGCAAACGTAATAATTATTACTACGAAGTTTATCCCTACATAAAAAGCGTTTTTTAAATAAAATAAAAAGAATAATACAGTTATTTTTTTTATTTAATCCTTTCTTACAACTATTTTTACAGGCACAACCCAAGAAATAGTGAAGCAACATGAAACTTATACTACAAAAAAAATAAAATACAGTCTATCTTTATAATATCTCTAAAGTAAAACCCCTGTCTGAAAAAGTTTCCAAATGTCGCAAGTTGTAATAAAAATACCGACTTAAACTTCTGTTGAAATAATTATATTATTTTAATCTAGCGGAGTTTCATAAATCGGATACCCTATGCAATACAAATGCCGAAATACGTGTAAATGAGCAAATATTTGTCTGAACTCATAACCCGTATGCCTTTTTGTATCGTGAAACAAAACTTTGACAAAGGGTGATACTCAATTAAAAAGCTTATGACGGAATGATATAGAATGTTGCCAGTGCGGAAAGCTATACATGAATAAAACAAAATGTTTTAATAATGTTTCAATGTTTTCTTATTTAACCCAAAGGTTGACTGGTAGAGAATGCCTTGTGGCATTAAGTCCGCCTATGTATCACTATTGTACATGAAGTTTAAATAAATAAATAAATAATAAAATGCGCGCGAATTGTTTAAATATTGCATTCCTGGGAGTGCAATATTCGCTCTTAGTCCTTTGTAGAGTATGAGGACATTCGGCAGTTGGGCTACGACCACTGAACTTACATTTATGTTATGAATGTCAAAGGTGCCTGCGTTGATTGAAAACAGTGGTTTGTTGCGTCTAATTAAAATAAAATGAACGACACCTTTTAATGTGTATTTTTTATTAATTCGAATAACCTACTGCAAGTTTATATTTGAATGATTTTAATCTAATTTCATATATTTTTTTCGTCAATAAATAAAATTTAAATTTTGGCCTAGGAACTAATTTCATTGCGAAAGGATTGTATTATTAGATTTATTTCTTCAGAAGAGCTTAAGAGAGGCTAAAGCTTTCAAGCAATTTGTTTTACGCCTAATCTCTTTGCAAAGTTTACAGGGATACTAAAATCTGAGCCATATTTAAGAGCTGAGATAAATAAAAGTTACAGTTACAAAATAATTTTGGTATCGTTACTCAACATGAAATGTAAATGTTTTAGTACTAGACCGTTTGATTGGCTGCATTCGGAAATCATGATAATGAGGATGACATTTTTAAGAAATACGAATATATTTTTTGTCGAGTGGATAGTGCCTATCCTGGTGTCAGAGTTTTTATGCCGCCCATAGGCCTCTGACTTGGCTTTTACATGCCGTCGTGAAATATTTCTCAAGCATGCTAGTTTGGTTTCCTCACGAGGTTTTCCTTACCGAAGCAAGTGATTTGAAGTTATACAATACGCACATGAATTCGAAAACTCAGAGGTGCGTGACTTAGGTTCGGATTCGAGACCAATCCCAAACAATCCGAGACCGTCGGACCTTGGCAGTCCGACGGTCACACCACTAAGCTATCACTGCCATGCGAATATAATGCTAGTGTTTTGAATATTTACGAGCCTAAATATATACCTGCATACGAATACAATTACTCGAATTATTATACAGTTCTAAATATAGTTCTAATCGAGTATCATAATATTAATTCGGCAATCAACGGTAAGCGATAAAGGCTGTAACAGACTGTCAATATTGACTGCGAAGAATAATGGCAATAATGTTTGCTGTCATTAACGGATCATTACTCACTTTGACGGTAAATTACAGCTGGCCTTGACCTTATGATGGAGGAGGGTTATATTTATCAAACTTCCTTCTTATTATAGAAGATTATATAAGAATTACCAACTATACCTACATAAATTGCAAAATAAAATCTTGAATGAGGTAGTTTCTTACCTAAAAATGTTTGATTATTTCTTAATCTTCATGCTATTCACGTTTCTTTTTCCTTGAAGTCTCCTTCTGTTTTAAGTGTTGTGAAAACCTCGTTCTTTATGCAGAGTAAAGTGCATAAATGCGGCAGAAACATAGTTTTTTCTTTGACGTAATCACACACTGTGGATGCATCATTATCGCGTGTCCTTTGAGAAACTGTTCTACGCCAGCAAAGGGTTACATGTAGCATGTTCCTTTGAAGCTAGCCATGGTGGAATGTGGATAATAGTATGTTTTCGTAATGCTGGATGTTTGAGATGTTACAATTTTCAGTGGTTTTTTAGATTTAAATGTTGTTTTACAACTTGACGCTTAGAAGAGTTAAGTGGAAATGGAAAGGGAGAAGTTGCCCTGACAACAAAGGCTAAATTATTTATTTATTTACTTACGTTTCAGTGAGACTACCTAGTGAACGATGTCAAATAAAAACATAAAACATTGATTAGGTACTTAACTATATATTTGTTTTTATTATTGAAATTGCAATTTGTTTATTATAAACACTCGATTTTATATACATTTCATAAG
This sequence comes from Noctua janthe, assembly GCA_910589295.1. Lineage (NCBI taxonomy): Eukaryota > Metazoa > Arthropoda > Insecta > Lepidoptera > Noctuidae > Noctua > Noctua janthe. The sequence goes on from OU342552.1 coordinate 16,431,978, forward strand.
GTTCAAAATCGATAGCTTCAAAATATCGCGTGTGAAAGCACAATGTTTGTCAACGAATCGGCAAACTAATTGTCATAGCGTGATCGTATCGCAGCCGGTAGCTGAAATATTATTCAACTGGTACATAACTGAACCACTAATAATAAGCTATAAACTTGCTGTAAAATTACTGATTGAAAATTATTGTACTAACCGGTATATAAAATTGTATGATAACATGAAATTGTGTGGTACAGTGGTTACGGTTTATCGATTTACCGATCATGGGTTCGAACCTAGGTAGGAGCATTACTTTGTGTAATTAACTTCTCACAAAATGTTGCATTGCAGCCCTCTCAACACGTACGATACATTATAGGCTGATTACCTATGCTGTGAAATTGTGAGCCAGATTTTTTCTATTTTGTAACGTTCCAGAGTGTGGAGAGGAGCTGAGGAAATAACGAACAGTTATTGTCGTAGTTCCTTTGATCTCAACACTAACGTAAAAATTCTTTGTCGGAAAACAACGAATCGGGTTGCTCCATGCTCAGTTGCAAAATGGAGTTTAAAAGTGCCTTGGGTCGGAGACCTGAGGGAAAGAGTTGACTTTTTTATAATTACCACAATGGCTCTTCTTAAGTGGTGTTTTTTATTTTCAAGAAAAAAAGTTGAATGGTTCTGTTAAAAATCTGGATATTGTGTTAAACTAGCTTGTGCCCGCGACTTCGCCCGAATGGAGTTCGGGAATTATCTTATGGGATGATAAAGAGTATCCTCTGTGGTAATCCTGATTATAAACTATCTGTGTGGCAAATTTCATCCAAATCCGTTCAATAGTTTTTTCATGAAAGAGTAATAAACTTCTATAAATACACCGTCACGAACTTTTGCATTGATAGTAGTAGTAAGTTTACAAAAATGGTTCTCTCCGAGCTTTTAGCCATGCAGGATGTCCGTTCGTTACAGTGTCTATTGTCTCACAGAATATAAAGTGCTACGTAGGTAAACAGACCCTCAAAAACTCATCAGCGAAATTAATCAAAAATGTTTCAAAAACACGCTCAAACACAATATGTTGTTCCCCTTTCGATGGCATAAACAAACATAGTACGAACAAATACGCGCGTTCGTTACACGTACGTGTGGAAGGGCGTTTTTAATTTTTTCCCTTGTAACAATAACATTCTACGAGCGCTCCCCTTAATGAATGTGAGGAGAGTCGGGTAAATTTAGCATCGTAACGAAGTATTGTTTTAACTTGCAACGTATTGGTGTGTTTTCATTCGTACTTTCTATTCTTTTTTTTTTTTGCTTTTGTCTTTGTGAAGAGTGTGAATGTCTGCTGTAAGTTTATTTAATTAACTTCTTTTTGCCTGTGAACATTTGTCAGGAATTACATGAGAAATAATTACATGAAATATTTTAATTATATTGTATAAAACTATCTCGATTTGACTAGCAGGTCCACGTTTTTTAGGACAAGATAAACTACGGTTACGTTGCTTTTTTTGGTTTTTCAATTGCCTACACTTAGGACTAGATACTCTTTGCGTACAATTAACATACGTTTTAATAAACCCATCTGCCAACCTACAAAACTAAACACGCAAACTGAGCCCAAATCGTATTACAAAAACCACCTTCCTGTTTCCCAGTTCGAGGTAAATTTCAGCTGTATAAAAAGAAAGAAAAACCAACAACAAACAAAAAATATAAACAACTGGGACACAAAATTTCGTAGCGTTGAATCTGCTTACTCATAATTACCAGAGTTTTTTAAATACGAAAAATAAAAACATGCTCGTATAAAGTAGGACGACGGATCTAAGACCTCTGAAAAACGAGCCTACATTATTTATTCGAGGCCCTCTTTCGGTTTTAATTCGGATTTATGTATATAAATTAAAGAAAGAGGCTTATATCCTCGGGCTTGTGACGTGGCCGCTCGTGTACTACCTTTACTTCGCGAAACAAGTGCGTTTGAAAAGCGAGCCAGTGGAAATGTTTAAAAAGAACATTAACCACGCTTGCTACGTGTTAACAGTTCATGTTCTCATTATAATGAAGCACACAACGATGAATACAATTACTTATACTAACTATCTTCTTTTTAGACACCTATGTTCAACGCTTGCAAACACAAACTTAGCGTGGCTTCAAACGAGAAGGTCGCTTTCTGTTAAGTATAAAGAAGGAACTTTGTAATAAAATTCTTTAGTGATATTAAACCAGTCTGAAACTCCAAATGAACTGAATAATAAAAAACCTTAAGCGATGACCAAAAAAAAGCAATATGCATCATGAATATACAAATGCCGATGCTAAAAATTAATGTGTCAATAATGATTAGGAAACCTCTGACAGAAAAGTGGAAAACCATTTTTGTACTCTATGTTATGTAGATGGAAAAACCATGTCGAATGCGATTTCGAATCTCAAAATCTCGTTACGGATATCGCGGCAGGTCGAACGTAAATAGGTGAAAAAGGCCAGTGATATTTTATGACTAAAAGTACATTTCAAGATAAAAGTACGACAGCATAATGCGAGATTTTAGAATTAATTCTAAAATCGAATTCTGGAATATGACTCGCGAGGTTTGCTTAGGTATTTTTTTTCTATTTTAGAAAGCTATCGTTTATTCACCGATGGGACATAAACATAAGTGTAGGTACTTAGGTACTTATGTTGCGTCAAAGGACGATCCCCAAAGACTAGGCAACGCGGAGTATTTTGATGTCAATCTGACGTTTGCGCACAGTGTAATAAAGAGAACGATCGATTCACTGCAAATCAGTTGAGTAGATCCTCTGTTGCGTCGCTTAGTCTATGAAACCGTAGAATCCCTCCGTCCGTCAGTTTTCGGTGAACTGACGACAGTCGAGTCACCATAGGCACACGTCATAGAGTAGCGATCCGTCGCTTATCGTTTGTGGCTTTAATGCACAGAGGCTGTCGTCTTTGTTCATTCCGCACGTCAAGGCCCAATGCTTGTTAATATCTAAGTTACGACCATGGAACTTATCTTGATGTTTTAGAGGTCGTACCTAACAAATGAAAAAAATTAACATTAAAGTTGTAAAAATGTCAATAAACCTGATCAAACTACTTATGCGTTTTTCAAGTTTTATTTATTTAAACTTCATGTACAAGAGTGGTACATAGGCGGACATAATGCCACAAGGCATTCTCTTCCAGTCAACCTTTGGGTCAAATAGGACAGCATTGTGATAAAGTACAAAAAAATAAATAAGCAAAATACCATTTTGTTAACAAAAATTGATATACATAAACAGGTACATACTAATACACATATATACAGATAAAATGAAATAAACCAATAAATATTATAATACATACAAATAGTCCATTTTTCCAAGTCTGTATTCAAAGTTATTGTATTTCTAACGATATTATAATATTTTCGCCCTCTTTAAACTTTGTCGTCGCATTTAAATGACTCTCATTCATGCTTGAATGTTATATTTAGTTTCTTTGCTAATCAAGAAGTGATTATTCGAAAATTATAATTATGTTTACCTCATTCAAGATTACATTACAATAAGATAAGCCAGAGATGTCTGCTTCACCTTATCTCTGATTTTGGTTCTAAGTGAAGGACACTTTGCCCATCAAAAGAAACCAGAGCCTAAGTAATGCCTAAGTATAAGAGGGTAGTTGGAAAGTGTCGTAGTTTAGACAAGTTTTATAGATTACCTAGTCGAGATACCAACTCGTTCTAACTTTCATCTCTGTAAATATTCCAATTAAGTTAAACTTTTTAAATAGCTATGCCATCATTGATAATTATATTTTTAATATATTTTAAATATTTTTATATTTTTTTCATTTTAAGGAATATGTAAAAAAGTGTCAGGTTTGTATCATCATCATAATAATTTCAGCCGAAAGACGTCCACTGCTGGACATAGGCCTCCTCCAAGTGTCGCCACATTGACCGGTCCCGTGCGACCTCGCATCCAGCGGATTCCTGCAACCTTCACCAGGTCATCGGTCCACCTAGTGGGAGGCCTTCCAGATTTAAATATTTTAGTCTAGTTTTCCTGCTAAAACTATTAAAATAAAAACAAATAAAAACCTAATGCTAACCTATAAGCTAAAAATAACTTTTGAGAAATAGATAAGATATTTCTCAAAAGTTATTTCAAATACTAATATTGCGAACACGCTGTATTTGTAAAAGGTTTTTTAATGTCTCGAATAATATCGGTCATTTGCAAGCTACATTGCCGTTGCGAATTCGCAAATGGTTTGATGCCTCGTTTGATAAATTTCCTCCATTAGGACTGAATTAAAAAACTTCACCGCTCGTAAAGTAAATAACTTTCTTCGCATCATCGTTTTTCTGAGAGTAGAAAATGATGTCTTCATTAGCTCTCACTTGACTTTATGTTGTGTAGGTGTAGTTTCAAGTATGCTGTAGTGCCTTCCACAAAAGTTCCCCGGTATAATATCCTCGTGGATCCAGTTACTCTCAAAAGTTTTCCAATTTGAGAACCGCGTAGTTTTTTTTAATTTAGGACAGCGGGAGTTAAAATATGTTAAGCGCTGCTGAAAATACGCATGTGTTTGTTTTCATTAGTATTCCCAATGGTAATAAGGGGTGAAACGAGGCAGAGCCGACATTCGGCTAATATAAAATGTGCCCTGAATCGCACCTGTACATTGTGGCGTTTTGCGTTCCGCGTATTCAAACAGTGTGCGATTCGCGTGAATAAACCTTTCATCGCGCAATTTTTTATGTAGAAATTTTCTGTCGGGCAGACTGGAAGTCGCAATATTCATCTGATCGATCCAGTTCCGCTATAAAATGCGGGGCGATGCAGTGACTCCTTTGTGATACGTAGTTATTGAGCTCGATACAATGTCGGCACGATCTGTTCTCAGTTTGTATGACGTTGCTGTTCCTTAGAATCGTAATAAAATTTTGCGCATCGTTTCCTACCTCTGTCATTTCTTCATTTTGTTGCGACATATTGGTTTTCCGTTATTTCTCGATGTTGTTTTGTTCGCTATTTCGAGATCGTCTGTCATCCGATGTTCTGTTATGTTGATATTGAATTTCGCTTTCGTGGGTTAGTGTTTCCCATCTTTATTGTTACGTTTTACAATAATCGTTTACGATTATACGACTTTTTCTGTAGATGAGTCACTTCTTGTCAATTTACTTTAAGAATCTCAATATAATATATGACCATTTTATGTAAGGTGTATAATAAAAACTCAAATAATAAAAATTATTTCCTTTTAATAACATTCAAAGCATTCGGGCGAATGCTCAAAATTTTTTGGAAATAAATTCAACCTTACCATCATTACACGCATCAATCGCAACACATCTATCAGTATGCAACCTGAATACTGAAGGATTTACGTAAAAAATATGCACGTTGAAAATATTATTCAATCAATTTACCCGAACGGATATCAATGTGAAATCATGTAGATAAACGGAATTGAGGGTTCTGCATCCTGATCCCACGCCAGGTTACTTAAAATTGCATGTATAATTTAAAAGGAGTGGCTGACACACCACATTTACTATGTGGAGGGCAGGGAGATCGCACGTCCCCGATAACGCAGATAAAACGGGGAAGCTGGGCTCTGCGGATTTATCACCGGCTCCCAGATTTATTCATTTGTAATTGTACCCACTTGTGGAATTTCCCTTATACCTACATGTAAAACGGTTTTGAACTTACTCTTACCTTTTATTTAGGCCTATAACGAATAAGTGTTTAAGTACTTTTGTAGCTGAATATTTAATTTAATTATTCCTTTTTTTAAAGAGAATTTTTAATGAAACTTTGTTTACGATAATATCAGTAAATACCGACGCCAAAGCAAAACTATTTTAATATCAAAACTGTTTGTACTTTTTCCACAAAAAGCACAACAAGATCCCTTTTGCAAACTTTCATAATAATATCAGTAAGTACTTGTTTTTTTTTCAAGCCAGTCTGATTTTCTAATTACTTAAATCTACCTACCTATATAAAAGTGTTTTGTAGATGACATTTGAAAGGGAGTGATGGTCGTACCATATAGGGGTGCTTTCAAAGATCAAAGCTAAAGTAGAATGGATCTTTAGAAGTAATGCGGTGAGATAAAATACGCCTTCTGGCTTCAAATCGACCCTTATCTATCTCTCTTTAGAGTATCACTTTAATGTTGTGTGCTACAATAATACAAGTAGATATACCTCAAACAAACCAAAAGTTTTACGAGTATTTTTAAATGTTTGGTTATTTTTGTAATTTGAGTTGCGAAAACAGCTTAAATAGCATGTTCACTTGTTTGCCAAGAAGCTGTCGTCGGAGACACCCAGTAACGAGTCAGTGTCACCCACTGTACCAGCGACTCGTGCAGATAATTGTTGTGAAAGGAGTATTATCGTTTCAGTGATCGCTTGGTTTGGGAATGGCCACGGAATTTCGGTATTCCAAAATGCATTATCGTAATGCACCGTTGGCCATCCTTTGTCCGCCCCGCATGCTCCAAATCGATTCACAATGTACCTACTTGGACGCCGACTACGCCTGCCTCAGTAACGTAATTTGGAAAACCGAACATTACGGCACATCAGCTCTTACATTTATTCGACTTGGCATATTTGAACAAGTTCGTGTACTAAAAGTAATACAAGAAAAAGTTTGAACGTAACTTACGTGCAGACGACGAACGAAGAATTTTGTTTCAACTTATTATACAGTTATGTTCACATATCTGAGTTGAAACGCATATAAAATTTGAAGTTGGTTTTGTTTGTGAACTAAACTTTTTGAGTTTTGAAATGACTATTCTTAGAAGGATTTGAAAACTATTAGAAACTATCCATAACGCCACTGAATGTCCTCAAAATGTGTTTAAACTCTTGTCCTTCTACGTCTAATAGACTTAATGTAAATATCATATCGTATCATATCGAAAAAGAACCTATTTGTAAACATTGTAAAAAATATGATGTAAACATTCTTCTGCATAAATAACCGTCACAGGATGGTCGTCGTTCCAAGTGGATTTAACCGAAGAAATCTTAAGTTTTTTTTGCGGGACAATATTCAGTGTATATTCTCTCCGTTGGAGATTGCCAATGAGGTTACGATAAGGCGAGCTCGGCGCGTGAGTCTGCATATTTTTCTTGCTACGTTTTCAATTTAATCCGTATAATCTCAATGTGGGGTTGTTATCAAACAATTTCTCCCTTATTTGATGGAGAATTTTTTAATAATAATAATTTCGTTTTCGCAAAAATGCAAAACAGGCTGGTGATAATGTTGGGAAGTTATCTTTTTAAATTGGAAAGTGTTTCAAGCTTTTTCTTTATATTTATTTTCAGATAAGTGCCTTTTGCAGTCGCTCCATGTAAAACACTGGTATTCAGCTGCATCCTTTAGACTGGAAGCGGACCCCAACATAAAATGAGAAAAGGCTAAACACGTGATGATAAGTGCCTTTTTCACTTACATAGTAAAGTCGATAGATAAAGAGAAGAATCTTTACTGTTCCTCAATATATAGGGCAGTACAATAGGCGTTGCTAAAAGCCAATTATTGGATGAACAAGCATAGGTGGTGGAAAAGATTACCAACAATTTCCGGTGCGTGGTGTACTTTAAAAAAACTACCTACTTTTTTTTTTATATGCTTTTGCAACAGGAATAACTATAATGCTTTACTTATGTAGTAAGGAACCTACATGTGGGTTTGTTAACTATCATAATTATGTACCTATTTAGAACTGCACCATATTATTTACCACAGCGTACCGGTATTAATTAGTATCGGTACCAAATTCCGCAAAACCAGTACCGTTATTTATCCGAAATCGTAATACGTCTAAGTGCAAAAACGAAACGCACAAGGGCATAGCTTGGAAACTCGCTTAATCCCTCAAATCCTTTAATGGACGTTCGGGAATGTTGTCTAAAAGGTGTGACCCGTCACAGTACCGAATTTACAGAATAACAACGTGATAATTACGTAATAATGTAATTATTGGCACTATATGAGGTTAATGATATTCGTTCACAAATAATTTACGAGTATCGATGACAAAATCATGATGAATTATGAGTAAGTAATTATAGTTTTCAAATACTATAGTATAGTTTCGAGACACAAAAACTAGTAGAATTTATAAGTATTTTAAACCTTTTTGTTTCGTTTCATATCATGCTCAGAAATCGACACTTCCTGTTACATCTATGAAGTTCTGTACTAAATGACTCTTTATATTATTACCTAACAGTGGCGAAGGCTCCATATAACTCGATTCCTACCGGCTTTCGTTTTGAAAAATGGCACAGTCAGTATTATATAAACAAATAATATAATCACATTAAAAATATGTACTCCAGATTACCTCTTACAAAAATTGACCCTTCGCTACTGTTACCTAAATAATTTACGGTCTTGTCAAACTACTTCAAGGAACAGTCCTTCCTAGTTCAATTAGTAAGCATTCATGTCTTCTATTCGATTTCCCGGAACCTTAACAAATGAGCCAACACATCACTGTCTGGTTCTTTCCGCAAACTAAAAATATTACGAGCATCACTCTTCTCCTATTTCTCTCTAAAATGCATTTTGGCGTTCTTACTTGTAGCCATTTATATTAATAAAGAAACACTTGCTTTAACTTGAAAATAGTTTTAAGTCATTAATTCAAATCAAAGGAGTCAATTAATTTCATCAGAAAAATTTTCTAATTGATCACGATAATTGATTTTCTGCCTCGTTCCTACATTTCTTATTCGTTACGAAGTCAAGTGAAGCTGAAAATGGCATTCCGCAATCATCAACTTGATACAAATACCGCTCTCTCTGGAAAAAGACTCGTAAGCGGAAACAAAGACGTCCATTTTGCAATTTTAATGTAGCATTATTGGTGAGGAGCGATCAAAAGAACGTTTGCCTCAAAAAGTTGACTCCGCGTTCCTTCACGTTTGACGATGCAGTACTTTTATCTCAGCTGCACTCCCACCGGAGCGTAAATCTTTTGCTCTCTGATTTTTTTACAGACGAATAGAAAATTTAATTTGGCTTTCATTTTGGGGAGCTGACTTTAGGGACTACTGATTCATACTTGAAGTTCATCCCTCAATAAACTATCAGCAACATGGTTTGGATGTTCTGACGAATTCCGTTCTTGAAATGTTTTTAGAGTTCAATTTAATTTTTGAGTAATTGATGAACAACGATTCCAGTCGTATATTTTGGGAGTTTACTCACTATGTCAGAGTGAGATTATATTTTTTTAAACGTGATCAAAATAATATTTATGCTAGGTCAGGTCCAAAAGAGAGTTATTAACTCACTACTAATTTGGACACCATTCATTCAGGCTCAACCCGGCGCTGCAGTGACTCGATACTAAATGAAAAATAGTGCACTGAATTGAATCGTTTTGAATGCAATGTGTATGAATTTTAAACTGTCTGCATACCGATGAAGCAGACATGTTGTGATTGAAAAACTGATTTAGATCAAGCACCAATCCTGTGTTTTGTGTAGGATTATTTAAGCGTTTAGGTATTACCTAATATATCAATAGACCATGAGACCAAATCCCAAATATTCCAAGATTTTTAAACTAACTACTATTTTTACTTGAAGTCTTTTTACCTTCGTTTCAATACATAAAACGTGACAAAATATTAACTTTAAATAAATTCAGCAATATGTCGCCTATAATGCAAATGGCACAACTTAAAAAAGAAACAATAGTTGTATGGAATAATCGCCTAGATCAGCGGAAAGTATGTGTATCGCTAACATATTCTGGCTCACGTACCGCCGTTATCAGAGGGCCGCAGTCGACCGCGACGTAGTGTTGCTACCCCCACTCCTTCGCAATTGTTTATTTCTAAGGATAATCTTTACAAACGCCCCGCTTAGTGTAAATAAATAAAAGTAATGACAACCCTCCCGAACAAATACACACAACGAATTAGAAGACATTTGATTTTTTTATTTTAAATACGAGTCAAGTACTCCAACGATTATGTTTTTTTCTTCTTTAATTTCTACATAATGATTTGCTTGAATGCATGGAAAAAAATAATAATTAAACAGCATAGTGGCCAGTCATTTTGTGCGTAGTGTAGGGTCTATAGGCGAAGGGTTTATTGTGGCTGATTGTGGCACACAACGATGCGATGGAAAAGCAATTTCACCACTCCGCTACAAGGACGGTAGGGTTTTTTTTAATCCAGCACATTGTTGCATATGGCTTCCATTCTGACAAAAGTTTGCCAGTTATTGAAGCGTTATTGATAGTTTTAATGCTTTTGCTATTTATGGAAGACAATATAAAGGGTGTAAATAGACCCTTAACATAGCCGAAAGGCACTTGTTCTCCCCGTCTTTGCGATCATTTTTTTGTTCTAGACCCTACCTGGGAACCTTCTAGTTACGGAAATATTGGGGGTCAAAGTTCCAACTTTATCACAAGTTTTTTTTTTAAATACATGTTCTTAATGTAGAATTTTTACTTTACACACCTCCTCAACCCTTTGAGTGCTTTCCATCGAGTCCTACCGTAAAACGTGATTTGTCACCAGAAAAAAGAAAGTCGATCCCCAGCAATAATTTTTGCGTAAAGTTACTTAGTTTGATGTACAGAATGCTTGGTTGACGGCTATGTGAAGGGTCTGTTTACACCCTGTATTGTTGTGACTAACAACATTAAGCAGATTATGGACGCTAAAGTGCCTGAAGTGACTGCTAAGGCCTGATCAGGAGAAAGGAAGACGATATATTAATTTTTTATCACACTTTAATATATGAAGGCGCACGTGTAGCTTATGCATGATAACCCTAAAGTGTTTTATATCCGTATCATTATGTAAAGTAGGGCCTAAAACAACTCTTCGTGCGAATTTTATGCTCGCTATCAGTTTAAACCGTAATTTAAAGGAGTTTATTTGGCTATAACTACGAGGTAGATATTTTTAAACTAGACCAAGTTTGTGAGGCGATATTATTATTAATAGTGTTATAGGGTTTCCGTTTTAGACTTTTGTTTATAACTACTTATGGATCTTTCTAGTTGTTTGGAATACGGAGTAAGCTAAATATTGATATCTATATCACTGAGGGTTCTGAGTATGTGTGCGTGTGTGTGTGTGTGTGTGTGTATCTGTGTGTGTGTGTGTGTCTGTGTTTGTGGTTGTTGTACATGTATTTGGGTGTATAATGTAAGATGTTTTTAATATGGGTTATGAACCTGAAATAAATGAATTTTATTTTAATTTGTGATTTTAGTGATAAATCAGCCTGGTTAGGTTAAATCTAGAATAGAGAATCTGTCACAGAAGGCTCTGTATTCTGTAAAATCTACCACAGTCTGTTATTCCGTGGATGTTGGTGTGGATCACATGTTTGTAATCTATAACTTTTAAGGATTGTTTTCTTTTCTGTAGCATGCAACTGTTTTATGTGCCCAATAAATAAAATAAAATAATAACCGAATAAAAAAAAATATATATTATAATTAATTAATAAAAATTTAATTGTTAATAATTATTTTAATATTGATTGAAAGCGGTACTCCTGGACACGGCTCGTATTGTTAGGAGATTCCTCTCTCTGGAGCCCTGACCGGCGTAGCTTGGACCCTTTTTCCGATACCGGTGGGCTACAATTTATTAATATTTTTAAATGTTTTTTGTATTGTTTTTTCTAAGGAATATTTGAAAATGTAACTAATTTGTAAAGATATAATATAAAGGAAATACTAATTTAATATATATAAGGTCTATCTTTTCATACACGAAATATTTTAAGAGTAACTTCTATAAGTCGTAAAGTCGACATAGCAACGAAAAAAAAAATTATCTGAGTGGTTCTTTTTTACGAAATTATTATAATTCTAAAATTTTTTGAGAGTTTTTGCATAAAACCTTTACTCCCATAGTCAAACAATGACAGTAGGTAAATACGACGAAGTAAACTAGCGTAATGGATGCTTTAAAATAAGAAGCCAGTATTTATTTTGTGGGTCAAGTAATCTTAAATTATTTATTTTTTATAAAAAAAATTTACTCAGAAAAAAAAACCCCTTGAAATGGTTATAGTCGTTAGATGATTCCCTGAAAATATTTCGTGTATGAATAGTTAGACCTTATATAGTTAATAACTTTACTTGTATTATTTTAATAAAATGTGTAGTATAAGCAGTACACCACTGAGCCCTTTGTGTTATGTTCATACAGTCTATCCAAAGGTTGTCTAAAAGATATCGCTATTAGCGATAAGAACGCCACTGTAACCACAGAATTAGTAATATTGTAAAACAGTTATGTTTCAGTTTTGGTGTTCAATAAAGTATAATCTATTCTATTCTACCTCCGTCTCCATGGTAACCTGGCAAGAACGTAACGTTTGAACTTCGAAATAAGATGCTCGGACAAGCACCCTGATTATCTTTCTGTTAACACCATCGGCATCCCTTCTAATTGTATACGAGTATCACTACCTAATTAAAAAGGGTTGTGAAACACGGATTACAACAAAAGCTTTATCATAAAACGGTTTACGGAAATAGTAATTAGCTGGTTTCCTTGGGTGGAGTTTAATCAGGATGGCGGCATTCCCAATAGAGATAAATAATTTACCGGCAAAAAGTACGGTGTTTGATCGTGATTTTTATTATGCGATTAAAAAGGTAGTACCGCAGGTACCACGTGTATTTTTGTTATAACATGGTAAAAAAAACTTTCATTTTATTGCAACTAAAACGATTTATTTTAAATTATTAAATTAAGTATTAAAAAGATATTATATTTGAAAGGGTTCTAACCAAGTCTCACTCTTTCCTTGATAACTTTTTGGTTTGAAAAGAGTGGCAATGGAGTTTCTTGTCCGTTCTCCATAGAGATCTACGCTTTTTAATGGGCAACTACATTACTTTCACAAGTTATTAGCACAAGGAGTAAGTATCACACTAACACTTGAAACCACTCTTACCCTTCTCACATGCACTCACACACCCACACCTACAACACTACACTCACTACACCTACCGCACTACACTTCCCACACTACATTCCCTACACCACACTCTACCCAAACCACTGAAATTTTGTTAAACTTAAATATAGTTTAGTTACCTAAAACCTGAATATAGATTGAAAGAGACTGGACCCCACAACACAGGGAATCCTAGTGTGGGGTTCAGGGCTTCATCTACGTTTGTAAACATAAAATAAAATAAAATAAATAAAAATTATTTATTGTCTCATTAAGACCTTGTGACTAAGACTGTAATTTCGCTTTCTTTGTTTTTGTGACATTCAAAAGTGCAAGTAATGGTCTAATTGAAATAAATGCTTTGTGTTTGAGTTTTCCTAGCTCTAATCAAAGTCTTCACTACAAACTATGCTCTTTTTTTCAATTAAGTAACTTAAAACAAATTCGCATTAAAGCTCTTAAAAAGTTTAGCTTTCCTAGCTCTTAGGTGCACTTAATCAGCACAAAAGGTAGACAGCATTATGCCCCAGTTAACTTGTCGGCTTACCGGTACAAGTGTTGGACGTTGGCGGGACTACTTAACTCTTGACTCAACGTACTTTGTATTTTAGATTGAACTGTAAGCCTATCACAAGAACTACAGACATTGTAAGCGTCGGCACAGTAGTGAGTCTTTTATTTTACATCCGCAGCCACCCACCATGCAAACGGTGACCTGAAAAATAATTTAGAACTTTCCAGGCTTCAGACTAGTGACCGACGACTTGGCACTATATCCGATCCACTTTTCCGATTCATAAATACCGATAACAGCACTTTAAATGACAGTCTTTATGTAACGGTGCCCCATGATTTCAATTCAGACGATTTATCTGCTCAGCTTTCGCATTATTCCGGTAACCGCAGCGCGTTTGCCTCGATCCCAATATCGAAATTCAAAAAAGGGACACGCTTAAAAAAATATAAAAGAGCGACACGTACATAAATTAGTAGCGAAAAAATGGCTTCTCCGCATAACGTGAGATATGGCCAATATAACGGGCATGATGTACGCTGGATGGGAGTCGCGCGGTCAATATTGATACGCCTTTATGACCCATTTACCTTTTCGGTTGGCGCGTAGCGCGACCCAGGCACCGGCGGAATTCCGCCAGAGCGCCGTTTCAAAATTCACGCGGCTTTTCAAAAGTGCTAACTTGTTTACAATGCTGTGACCGACCACAGTACAGTTTGTACCAGTCTTTTAACATATGCTACGAGGTGTGCTACGAGCTACGATGTAATGCCGCGTCTACGAGAGCGTAGCACGCGCGCGCCTACGTTTACTTTTCCAGTTAGTAACATTCAAACAGGGCCGAATTTTAGTTGGCTTCGACAGTTTTTAACGCAATTTATGGCATGAAACTACACAAAAACTAAACCTAATTTTGGAAATAAAAATATAATTATGAAGCTTGTAAACCTTCCATACAAGTTTTTCTTCCCAAAATGTAAAAAAAAGAACATTAGGAAGCTTTTACTGGCTTGCTTTAAATAGGAGTTTACGTACGTCGTACTGAAAACAAAGTGAACATTAACTGGCTGGTTTACTTCATCACTCGTCTTGACGTCCGTGAACTATTCTGAAATCGTTCAACACTTGCAATCTCAGACTGTGGGGCCATGAAGTATCACTACTTCTCGGTATTCACTCTCATATTTTTTATACTATTGGTATGTTAGCCTGTAAACGGTGTGGTATGATTTTTTTTTGTCTTCTTTTTTGGTGTGAATTTTTTTTTTTTTGTGCCTATTAATTAAAGAGCGGTAATTTTTTTTTATTGTTTTGATATTAGAGTACCGTTTTCATTATAAGCTTATTTAGTTGATCATCTGCCTAGCCTTTTTCCAAGTGTATTGACAGTCAGAAATTACTGCTTTTATAGGCTTATTTTAATATTGGCTCTTTATAGTGTATTATTCGCGTTCCATTAAAATATCAATTACTGGCCCAGTTACTTATATTTTCAGTAAATAAGTTTATTTGTATAAGTTCTTCGATAACCCCAAATTGACTAGGATGTGGGTGGTATGTAAAAACTTATTTGACGTCAGAGCTACAAAGGCCTTTGACTAAAACAAAATCTGAAATCATTTAATTAGACTATAATTATGGTATAGTATGGGTATTTTTTATTTTTGGTTAAAGTTAAGAAGTTGTGAGTTATTTTGGCTAGTCACTAATTGCTAACTATTAACGTTAGTTATTTTTATTTTTTAATACATGGTTTTCTAAATGTAAAGTTAAACATCTCCAATATTTTTTTTTTACCTTTTATATGGTCACTGTAAGTTTGCAAGACAATGATCTCACTTCCAGTTCTTATCAAATAAGCATTTTAAATATGAAAATTAACCCTATCACCGCTGACGGCAATAAACGTTAAAAATAAATACTACCGGCTTATTCGCTCACTTTGCAGCCCGTTACTTCAAACTGAAGAAGAACGATAGAACTTTCAAGCAGTATTGAATAGTCGGAGAATTTAAACTCTACCGACTACACTTCGACCGAGGACAAGCGTCTTGGAAAACTATCGATTATACACTTAAAATAAACCTTATTATAACATATGAATCACGTTTATTTTAAAGTTAAGCTGATATGTATTATAATTCATATATAATATATAATCGATATGTGTAGTTAAAATTCACTATTTCTCGGTGATAGTGAATTTTAATCTACAGGGATGTTAAAGGCCTTAAAAATATAAAAAAGGCTACCAAGTTCGAAATTGTTAATTTTCTGACAGTAAAAAAAAAAGATCTTTAAAGATTGGCTATGGCTTATTGTAGGTGCTTTGAATGGTAAATTGTCAACATACAAAACTCTTAAAAAGGACAAAAGTTGCTAGTTACAGGTTAAAAAAGACCTCATGTACAGACGAGTCTTTGATATTTTATTTTCTATTTTAAACTGAGTTAATCACACGTTTCGCCATGCAATTGCTTGTTTTCATGGATATTAAAACAGGTATACTGTTTGTAAAACAGTATACTATTATTATCATTTCCTTTATTTATTTTCTTTACACATTTTTAGATATTTCTTTAAAAACCCATAATAAAAACATTTAAAAATATAAAAAAATAGTAGTCCGCCGGTGTCGGGAGCAGGGTTCAAGCTACCGGTGGTTAGGGCTATTATTATTATTATTTATTTATTCATAAAGGCACCAAATCCCAATTTAAACACTACACACACATACACATGCAAAAAATAATGCAATATATGCAAAAAACATACATACATATATTGCATATATGCATATGCTACGTATATACATTTATGAAGTGTGACGTGCTGTCTATGATGTTAAAGGCGTTCACGTAATAAATAATGCTCGTGTATGGCTGCCGATCTTCCAGACATTTACATAATTAATTTATGAGATACGTAATTTATTGCTAGCAGGAATTTTAGTAGATTAGTTGGAGCTAAGTAAAAGGTAAACAACAATCTAGTGTAGTCAGTGTGTCAGTCGATTGATAATAAAGTGAAACTTTATATAATCCCCCAATTTGATATATCTGTTTGTAAAACATGTAAAAGATCAAAACCGCACCAGAAAATAAAATAGTAAGCCGAACATTGTAAAAGCCGTAGTATAAAATCGTTTTGTGTTGATTGCGCATTGATTGTGCAACTGTCGAACCATTCGATGCACTTTCAAGAACTTTTTGCGGACGTGTGGTGTGCCAGAATGCGTTGCTTTTTACCACCCGTAGTCAGTTCCCGTTCCGTTAAAACTGATATTTGATTGTCTCACAAAAACTTAATACGAATTCGTTTTCGCTCGGTTGAATAACACATTTTCACTCGTAAACACATATAATCTCGCGTAATGGAACACATTCAATAAAGTAGGTAGATTATAATGACTGCATAGCGCAGTTGTAATCTGATTTAGCAAGTCGGGCGATTGCAAAAGAAAATAACTGACTGATCTCATTAAAAGACCAACTTTTGAAAAGATCGGAGTCAAGTCGATTACTAGTGAAATGATAACGAGTTGAACAACTCAAAGAGATAAAGAAAAGCTAGTGGTTTCCCCCTCTTTCATATCGAAAGCGCAGTAAATTGTTTTCACTGGATAAATGTCAGAGTGACCGAATTAGGGGTATTTTAGTAAGAGCAGACCCTTGTGAAGGTGTCGACTCATAAAATAAATTGAAATGCTTCGTCGATCAAGATTCGCGACAGGACGCAGCGGCCGCTCCGAGCTCGACGATAAATCAACTCACCGCTTTTATGTATAAAAAAGGAAAAAAAGAGCGGGAAAGTCGTTTATTTGTTTCCAAACTATATTCGAACGGTTCCCAAGCTTCGATACTTTAATAAAAATCTTGCTGTGGAATTGAAATTTCACATTTCGTCGCACCGGCCTCGGTGGAGAAAGCGGGGGTTCGGTATACGGACACTGGGGAAAAATGGATAACTGCTAAACTTTTCGCGTTTCCAGCTTTAATTAGGTAGAAAATGTTCTCTTAGCTGAAATGTGTAAGTAGGGCGTTACTCACGAGAAATTCATGTTATAGGATTCTGATTGGTTTAGCGTTGCTTTTACCTTTTATCTGTCATTATTCTATGCCGTATTCTTTGTCAAAGGTTTTACCATTATGTGCTTTAAACAAAACATCCTTTGATGTCTATGTAAAACTGTGGGATCCCTTACGCATTCACACAAAACTAATTCTCGAATAAACTCGATGATTGTCGCTTGATCCGAATAAGTGGTTTACGGCTAACAAAGAGGAACCCTAATAAAGGTCGTGATTGACCACCAAACTGAGCCCGGATCATCGGCCCTTATTGCGTGATGTTCCGTACTGGGAAACTCAGGATTATTATTTCTTTTTCCTTCGCATCTATCGGAAATTCTACTTCTGCTCAGTTCTTTTTTGGAATCTACAACCTGCCCAGAGCTTAATTTGTTTTTTAACACTAAGGTATAAAAACAGATTAATCTTATTGAAGAGATCCTATGAAATCCACTTTCAGTAATCATCATCACCATTTCAGCCACTGCTGGATGGGCCACTGCTGGCCTCCTCATTGTGACGCCAAATTGACCGGTCCCGTGCGTCTCGCATCCAGCGGATTCCCACAATCTTCACCAGGTCATCGGTCCACCTAGTGGGAGGCCTTCCAACGCAACGTCTTCCGGTTCTTTCATTAATAAAAGCAGCTAATAACAACCACCGTTTCTTTGCTCCATGTTTCACAGAAACAGGTAATTCGATAGGCTGTGCCAATAACAAAGTAACGTTCGTTGAAAAATACCCCCAACTAATATTCTCGCTAGCCAGGGGTCCGGTGAGAAAAATGAAAAAAAATTTGTTCCCCTATTGTATTTGGGACGCTTGACATTAGATTAATTCCTTTACCTTTCCCAGTCTGTCCGGGTGAAAGCCTCTTGTTCTTTCGTCCACTTGAAAATAATTTATCGCGATTAAAATTTATGAAAATGAAATTTTACTTCGCGGCGTGAATGTTCCGCTTTTGTTATAAGTGAAGTTTAAGAATTGGAATAAAAAGAATTTATATATTTTAATGATAAATGAGTTGTAATTTGATTAAAAAATCTGCTGTTTTAAACTTTATGTTTTAATTAAAAATTCTGAATAGTAGACAATGAACGGCTGTTTACTTGTATGTTTGTTTTACAAGTTAGCAACACCATTCTGTGCTTAATTTATTATGAAAATTATTTGTGAGAAACTTAATAGCGTTTGCTATAACTGGCTTAGTTGAGCGTATTGAGTGGCTACACAGATGCAGAAGGCATGATATAGGTACGAAACTTGGTCAGACTGTTCGTATTCGACGGGGCCATAGGTTTGCAGTCTCAAAACTTAGTCAGGCGAAGTTACAGAAGCAGAGACACTATCACCCGCATAGTACAAGCGTTTTTGGTGATACATTGCCTTATTTCTTGTGAATAGCGTTAAAGTGTTAAAACCGTTTTATAAGTAGCGATGTGTTCTTGTGTTTTAGTTCTATTGCTATCTATAACGGGTAAGTAATACAACATTTTTTTTTAGTATATGCGAAACCTGTATATAGTTTGTTCATAATAAGTAACTGAATGGATTCCAATAATTTTTAAATCATTTTATATTTGGTCCCAATAATATTAAAAAAAGGCTAAAAGTTTGACACCGAGCAAAACTAAGTACCTATCGCAATCATTTAGGTACCTACTGCCAAATTATTATTATCAGTGAGCTCAAGACGACGCTGGAGCCGCGCGCGCAGGTGCGCGACGTGGTGACCACGTTTTTGTGCGGACAGCCAGGTAACAGAACAAGTTTATAACTTTGTGTTTTTTCATGATACAGTTTCGAAATTATGTACATAGATTCTTTACATAAAAATACTAGACACGTATTTTAGGCTAGCGTGCTGCTACCGCGGCACGCTCATATTGATTCACCAACAATGGACCCCTCCATTGTTGGTAAATCAATCTGGCGCTCCGCTCCACTCCCGCCGTATTGCTCTGAATCGGGGTGTTAAACATAATGTTGGTATCAATATATATTTTAAACAATAGGCCCAATGATTTTCGATTAAATAAACGTTATATCCAAACCTTATACCAAATACGAAATAAGTTTTAGAGTATATAAATGTTATATGTAAAGAAATTATATCAGCAGTTGGTATATCTCATGTTTATTACATTTTGTGAACGTTATTGAAATAAAAATATACCAAATAAATTTATGTGATATGAGACGCTGAAACATAACATCACGCCTGTATTTTCACAAAGGGTTAGGCAGAGCTCTACGTACGTATGTTTAAGTCCCACGTAATTGCTTTTGCAATATTCTCGCCTCCTATTACATGGGATTGCCACCCAGGAACAAATTCATACACCGGGCTTCTCCGTAAAATCCACTATAACTTGGACAAGTCTAGCCTGGGAATCGAACCTAGGACCTTATGCTCAGCAGTACCGCCGGCGACCACTATACTAACGAGGTAGTTTTATTGATGTGTTTTTACCTAGTTTCAGGTGAATACTGAACTTGGTATCTTACAGCATATGGAATATAGATCAAAATATAAGATCTTATAATATTCAGAACGTTTTACCCGTAGCTACTTAGAAGGTTTGCGGCCCTTTTCAATCGTATTCAAAGGACAATCTGAATAAAAATAGTCAAGAAAGGCCTTTCTACTAAAATATCGAATTACTTTCGTGATATACTCAGCTGCTTCACCTGCGCGTAGTATTGTGTACCTAAATATAGATGCAGTATTTTTAGTTCTGGACTATTTGATATAATATCCGGGAATTTTAGTATTTTTTATTTTTCATCATATAAGTCTTCATCTTCATCTTGCCTCGGAAAGCACGTTAAGCCGTTGGTCCCGGGTGTCATTTGTAGATCTTTGACAGTCGTTATAGGTAGTCAGTGGCCCAAAAACTCTGACAACCAGTCTTACCAAGGGGTATCGTATTACCCAGTACTAACTGGGTTGTGGAGGTCAGATAGGCAGTCGCTCCATGTAAAATACTGGTATTCAGCTGCATCCGGTTAGACTGGAAGCCGACCCCAACATAGTTGGGAAAAGGCTAGGCAGATGATGATGAAGTCTTCATCTTATGGAAATCAGAAATAATATAATAGAGTGATATGGTTTAAAAAGTTGTACTCATTTAAATGCGTTTAAAAAGTGGTGACGAGAAAAACTCACTTTAGTAGTGCATATTGTCATTTTAGGCAGTTTTAAGCACCCAAATAATAAATCTATATTCCACATCATTTTGAACGTAGCATTTCGCCAATAAAGTCCTTTGTAATAGAAGGCGATCATTGTTTGCTTTCAACCTGTTACAAGTCTAGACTCCAGGTTGAAACTCATTAACTCTTAAACTTATAACTCTTACCTGAGCTAAAAGCTGAAGCCATAGCATGGCTTCGATAATACAACATTATGTTTAGTGTATGCGATACCTAAATATAGTTTGTTCAGAATAAGTAACTGAATCGATTCCAATAATTTTTAAACCATGTTATATTTTGTCTCAAAAATATTTAAAAAAGGTTACAAGTTGGACACCGAGCGACACTAAGTACCTGTCGCAATCATTTAGGTACCTACTACCAAATTATTATTATCAATGAACTTAAGAAGACGCTGGAGGTGCATGCTGATCACGTTGTGCGAACAACCAGGTAACAGAACAAGATTTTAACTTTGTGATTTTACATGATACAGTTTTGAAATTTTGTACATAGATTCTTTACATAAAAATACTAGACGCGTGTGTCATGTTTCGCATAGACTGAAACTAGTGTTGTATAGCCTTCAAGATTGTTGGTGCTTTAATAAAGAGATTTTTATATTAATTGAAATGCCTAGTCAGCTTAACAAGAGTAGTCACACTTCTTCTTTTTACCATCTACATAACATAACCCTGTAATCCCCAAAGCGTTAGGCAGAGGTGTACCTAATTAATAGTACACCCACCAGTGCCAGTTATGTTTAATTCCCACGTTTCACATTCCCACAAATCCAGACTCCGTGGCTGCTACTAAGAAATTCCTGATGGAAAAAAACACTTACCAATAACACTTTGCCCGACCTGGGAATCAAACCCAGGACATCATGTTCAGCAGTTGCGCTTGCGACCACTAGACCAACGAGGCAGCCCGTCTACATTTTTAAGTCCATCTACATATTCACGTCCATCTACATATTTACAAAAATTGCAGATTTTGTGTCCTATGTTTAAGCCTGGTTAGAAACGCAATCTAAAGTCTTCTCAAGTATTCTCTTGAGCCTAGAGGGGCAACTAGCTTTTAACCGCAAAGGTTCCTAACATTAATAATTAAAACCGGCCAAGCGCGTGTCGGGCTACGCACAATGTTGGGTTCCGTAGTTGCCCATCAAAATATGCGGATTTGCCTCCGAAAGATGATTTTTATTGTAATAATAAAAAAACAAACTTATATTTGCAGTTGAAATACCTGTGCTCCAATACATTATGTTTAGGAAAATATGTTATGTAAGTACATTTTATAAGTTGGTCGACTATTACTCGTAAACTTGTGAAGCCTACTTAACTATAATAGTTTTTCTTTTAATTTCGTTGTATATACTACCACCGTATTTTTTTTTACATTCCCAATAACAACCGTTTATCCGGTAGAGGGGGGACACTTGAACCTAACAAAAATTAGCACTTTAAATCTTAATATTTCACAAACGAATCCCTTAAATAAAATGATTTGAACAAACTCGCAATATTTTTTAAAGACCTATCCAACGATATATAACACTATGGGGTACGCGAGAAAAAAAAATCCCCACCTTACAGGAGAAACCCTAAAACTACTGTTCCTACTCCGTGTAATGTGGGCCGCGGACCAGATACCAGTTGCCCCCTAACCCAAAAAAAATTTCGAGATTTTATTTTACCACTTTCTTGACGTAACTAATTTGTATATTCATGCCAAATTACAGCTTTTTAAGTGTTTAAAGTGTTTTGCGCAAAGCTGCGGACAGACAGACAGACATGGCGAAACTATAAGGGTTCCTTTCCTTGTTGACTAAGGAACCCTAAAAATTAAACCTTGTTTGTTTAGGTAACTAAACAGACATTTGCGTTTTTATTAATTGGGTTTTTATAGTACTTAGTAATTTTTGGTATATCTAATCAGTGAAATTTTGTAAATTATTTGTATTGCATTGGATTTCTTATGTTACAAGTCAGTGGCCCGAAAGTCTGACAACCAGTCTTACCAAGGGGTATCGTAGTACTAACTAGGTTGTGGAGGTCAGATAGGCAGTCGACCCATGTAAAATTGTGGTATTCAGCTGCATCCGGTTAAACTGAAAGCCGACCCCAAGACATTAAAAGCTTGCAGATGATGATGATGGTTTTCTTATAGCCAGATGGTGAAAGATAGCGCATTGATGATGTTAATAATAACCTTAGTTTTTTAAATAGTGATTAATTACGCTTGTTATCCTCGAGGGTTCGGATTTTGGTGTACCCACTACAGTACTCCCAAATTTTTCCAGTTATGCTCAAGTTCCTTATCTGCGATAGGCTCGCCCCCTATTATACATAATAGAGGGCTAGCCTATTGCATATCAACCGGGCAAAATCCAAATTCTTGGCTACTATTGAAATGGAAGCCTAAAACAGTTTGGTCGACCTGACAATCGAACCCAGGACCTTGTGCTCAACAGTCGTGCTTGCGACCACTAAACCATCGAGGCAGTTCTGCTTAGTTTTTCATGATATTTTTAATACTTAGATATTTATGCCTAATTGGTGAAAATTGCAAATGACTTACAGGTAGGAATATCCTTTCGTTTTCGAGTTGGTGAAATATTGTCTAATGTTTATTGAAATACAAAATATTTGCAATATGGCCTTAAAAAGTATACAATAGTTGGATTTTACCTCAATTAGGAATAAACCTGTATCTCAGGTAACTCAGTCAAGTGCTTATACCTAAGATAGCTTAATGTTGCTATTTAACGTCATGATAAAAAGATCTTACTTATAGACAGATAGGCAGTCGCTCCATGTAAAATACTGGTATTCCGCTGCATCCGGTTAGACTCCAATATAGTTGGGAAAAGGCTAGGTAGATGATGATGAAAACGACCTTACTTTTGAAAACATGGAAATCATCTTTACTTCGAAAAACCCGTTCCTAACAACTTTTATTTCATCAAAACTTGTGAATAAAAACCGCAAACATTTATAAAAATGATAAATCGGTCGTCGGAAAATTAAAATCGACCGTTTTCCTTTATAATTCGTTGTGTTTCCGAAACCTTAACGTTTTAACATTAAAAGTCCATGGATTACATTTTTACATTCAATACACGATATCAAAGGAACGTTGGTGTAGAAAAAGTTATAATCGAGCAATGAAACCCCAACCCACGTACCCCCGGTACATACATTACGCTAATGGCACCTATGGCTTTGAAACAGGTGCCCAGCCTCCAGCTTCCAAGTTTTTACAGCCATTTTTCATACATTTATTTTTTTTTCAATTCTGTCCACGGACTCTTTTTTTTTTTTGAATGGTTATTGATTTTCTTTTTTCGTTAGAACAGACTTAAACCTGTTTTCCTTTTTTTCATTTTAAATGTTATTTCGAAAAGGACGTAGTGACTTAATGTATTTCGATAATGCAATATTATTTAAAGTCGGAATTTTTTTTTAAGTCTCTAACTAAAGGATATTAACAAAATAAATGTTTATTTTGCAGTCTCGGCAAATTCGATTGATCATTATTACTGTTGACTTATTTTTTTCTCAGAATAAATATTAATATTTGTATAAGTATCGTACCTATTTCGTTTATCGCGTTAAAAAAAATAGTCTTGCAGTGATATAAATTTCTAAACGTGATAATAGGCTTTATTTCTTTTTGTAGAAATTGTTTGATTTTGTGAGGTATATTTTATGTTCAAAGTAAATTGTGATCCGATTGGAAACCATCAATCGGTCATTTAGAAATAATAATTTTTTTTTTTTTAATTGACACCATGTGTATTTTTTTTTTCTTAACCATTTCGTCTAATATATGTTTTTTTTTAAGAATTTGAAAATTATTACTCTTTAAAATACTATTTTGATATTAATTCGATGCCGTAATGGAAATATTGACAAACGAGTCCGGAGACAAAAATCAGAAAATTATCGTTCTTCAATTATCTTCTGCATATTCAACGACATCTCCAAAATTCACGTTTTTTTTCTTCTAAATATTGTGTTTATGCAACAGTTTATAGTTTTTCGTATGAAGATCGAATTATTCTTGAAAGTACATAAGTTTTAGTAAGCTGAAGATAGAAAATCGCAAATATTTTTTCTATCAAATATTTTACTAGTAGTAATTTTTTTTTTAGGGACTTTACCATTTAGTCCGTTTCATTTGAAATTAAAAGGCATTGCCATTCACTTATTCCTGAAGTTACTTCAGTACAATCTACAATTTAAATTAAACAAAGTGGATATTTATTTTACTGGATATCATAATACATATACCAATGAATTTAAATATCACTCTCCCATACATTAGTACTGTTTGGTTATTTAATTTGCATATTAAAATTGTATCAACATCTCATTTCCCTAATTTGAATTGCTGATTCGGAAGTTTGCGATCAGCCTAATTGAATTTTGATACGATTTTATTATGCTAAAGCTAAAAAATATCGCGGTAAAAATATTTTGTGGAAAAAATCGTTTTAATTTTTCTCCTGTTTGGAATAAAATATAGTCTGTAAATTCTCCGCCGCAGTTTTGACGCCGATAAAAATGGTACTTTAAATTTTGAACATCTAAAGTACTGATTATTCACTTTATTTTATTTAATGATGTTAATAAATCAAACATACAAACAAAATATTATTCCGTATAGCTTCTGCAGTACGGAATAATATTTTTTTTTGTAAATTCGCCACCGCAGTTTTGACTCCTATAAAAATTGTAATTGAAAGTATGGACATTCAAATTGCTGATTATTCACTTTATTTAATTTAATTATCTTAATAAAGCACGTTACAAGACGCTGAAAATGTTAAACAATGAAGTGTACTCTGTATAGAATGAAAATAAAATGAAGATAAGTAAAATCGTTGCTAAATAATTACAATTTCCTTAACACAAAATCAAAAATTTTCAATAAAATCTAAACTTAAAGTAAAATTAGACAATTCAATTTACAAGTATTTGTCAAATTTATTGAATTTATTAAATCTGCTAACAATTAGAAAACGTAAAAGTTATAATAAAAAACATTATACACTTTTAAAATACCAACATATTTAAATAATTACCAAATAAAAAAATGGTAAAATCAAATAAAAATAATAAATATAATATGTTTTAAAATGAGAACTTACCTTTTGAGCGCCTAATCATTCACCACCAGCAAGCACCAAAGTCATTATCACAGAAAATTATTCAGTCACTTCACAAAAAAAAATCCCTTATGCAGGTGGGAAGAACATTACTACGACCGAGGTACGCGGGAGCGAGCTGGGAGTTCCGACCCAACTCGCTAGCTTTCCACTTGAATCTGAGGCCCGAACATGCCTGCCGCCCTATTTATTCCTTCTGGGGTGATACGCGCACGCGTCCAGCACCCTGTTGCTTCATAGTGAAGGGGAGAGATGGAGCGTGCCGATGTCGATAGTAATATATTTTATTTGCACATTTTGAAGTTTTTTATTGATTTTTGACTAGATTATAGGTAGGTACTTTTATAATTACTGACCACAAGAAAACCATGTGACAAAAAACATGTTTTATTTTTATTTCATTACAGGAGCTGAGAAAAAAAACTTCAAGAGTCGATAAGTAACTATTGTAGAAAAGGCTAGCGTTAATGAATTTTCAATAATTTTTGGACCGAGTAATCTAATGATATAATTTCGTTTTAGATGTTACGTTTGTTTTAAAAATTTATATTGTTCTAGAAACTTATCATGCATACAAAATAGATAATAAACAGCCATTAAGTTAAACCTCCCTTCAAAAACGTATTTAATGATGAATTTAAGTCATTTACAATCATATCACATCACTATTTCTCATGGCAATCAGTAAATTATCAAAAAAGTTGAAAAGTGCAACAAACGGAAATTATTAAATATTTTCGATCACATCGACATATGCACGCTACCCCTTCACTACAGATCTCCCCTCACACCCCGGGCAACCTGTAACTCCCCTCCCCTCCACCCTATCGTTTAAACACTGACTTATCAAAAAACTTATGTTTAAGTTAGATGCCATTACAAGTTTTGCCACAGTGAGGGGGCGGGGGCAAGAATCCGCTCGTGGTTGCCCCGGTTGCCCCAACCGATACCCGTTCCATCCACTAAAGATCCTCTTAATTAAGATATTTGGCGGATGGTTTTCTAGATCCTTAAAGTTATGCCATAATCTGATTACGAGACAATGTAAGTTTTAACGAAAACAGGAGGGACGGAATATTAATTTTCTCAAGACATTGTCTCGGACGTTTTCATAATAAACTCAATGGAAAACGTTTATTTCCCGATCATTATGCGAAAACAAAATGATCGGGTTATAGTCCTGTGGAAGTACGCTCAGCGCTCACTGCTCAGTTATTGTTGTCCCCGGGAGGTTTTGTTTGAATTATATGTCTTTTTCAGATGTGTCCAGCTTTTAAAAGCTCGGGGCTAAAACAGGAAGAGAAAGGGTGGTCATTTATTCAGATGCAGACACAAAAGCCCCCACTATTGATCTGAAAATGTAGGAAAATATTCACTGTTTATAGATTTTATACTTTATGCCTTCCCCGAGTGAATAAATTTGAGAGTAGACGCTCCACAGTCAAAGTTTAGTTATCTTTTGTCTTTGAATTTTCCGGATCGATTTACAAAATAATTATCTAAAATTACAGATGCAGTAATCATAGATTGTAGGCTTTTTTGTGAACTAAGAGAATTTTCAGTACAATTTTTCCAAAATATCCTTTTGCAGACTGAAAATAGTACATTTTAATATAAGTGGCGAAACTTTGTTATTGCATTCGAGGTGGTATTAATCCGAGCTGCAGGGGAGGGTCTTATGGAGCCGAGAACTGCAGTAACAAATGTCCACGCGTATCAAACGACGTTTTACAATACTGTTTCGAAGAAATAAAATATTAGAACGGAAAGTAATATGAATGCCTAATATGAAAAATATAAAATTCAAATATTTTTTTTTAAATTTGGAACGCAAATATATGTTAACTTGTTCATAAAAGTAAATAATTTTTAAATAATCATGTTTATCTATGATATTCTATTTATAAATGTCACAGTCAAAACTGTTAATCAGTCAAAACTACTTTTGACCGGTGAGAACTATTTAAACAATAACGAACATTTACTTAGAAACTTATTAGGTTAGTTAGGTTTTTTTTGTGACCCTTTGCAAAGCATTATAAGTTTTAGTAATTCTTGGACTAGGTAATTACACAACGTTCTGAAACAACTTGTTTTAAATGGAGAAAACGCATTTTAACATAATAACGATTTTGACTGACACCAGTCAAAAGTGATTTTGAAAGATTAACAGTTTTGACTGTAACATAAACACAATTTAAATACTCAAGAAATATTTACGCCGTAAAGACGCATATCTTTTTGCCGAGATTTAAAAATTTGAACCCATTTGGACTTAGCATATAAGTTTAGTAATCTGTGGAAATTTTTATTTACACACGTGTGTGGAAAAATATTAAAAATCCACGCGAGTGAAATACATTGCATGTTGAACCTAATCGTAGTGCGATAAGAACCAGTTTTCGAGAAAGTGTATTGAATATTATCTTTTGTAAAATTACTTCTAATCCTCTCTTAAGTCTCTGTGCGTACAAAGCATTTTGAACCAAAACATTTAAAACTCGTGGACAAGCAGTTATAATACATAGAGTCATTTTTGACTGGGGAGCAGAAGTTATTAATATTTAAAATTCACATGAGAACTTCTAAACATAACACAAAATTCAGAACTACCCGACCTTTAGCAAGGTAGATCCCTTTCTGAGAACCTGACTAGACACTGAACACAGGTAATTAGGTATTTCACAGTCGACCTTACTCAAAATAGTGGTGTTCAAATAATAGTGCTTCATTTAAAGTCGAAACTACGCAGGTACAATTAGTTTGTTTTGCTTTCAGTGTACCATTAATGTTCTGGTTGGTTGTGAAAATTATGCTTTTCTACGTCAATATAATTTTGAGGCAGCACCTTCTCTCGTGTTGTGTAGAAACTCGTCTAAACTTCATAATATTACGGCAGGGCTCTTACAAAGTTCTGTTATCCTGGTAAACGGTTTTATGGTGCTCCACATGTGTTCATATCCTTTTCAGAAACTTGTGTTCAGCGGTCACGGGATGTGTGATATAAGGAAAAATAATGACATCGTTTCGCGACCACCTTTTACTGACATATAAAACCATGCTTCTTTTATTCTGTCAGAGTACTGTCTTTTTGTGTTATAAATTATATTCATTTCTATTTAAGTGCTTGCATGATTTATGTAACGATTCTGATACCTATTCTGACCATTAATTACACTTTAAAACTATATAAAAATGACTGCGTAATATTGTGAACCTTTCCAAAGTGTTCACTAACTATTAAACAGAGTCGTTAAAATTTCGTCGAAAAATTCGTCGATTGAACTGAAAACTGTTGATGAGGAGGTAACAGCTTCAACGTAGGTAATTGTGCATCCAACTTTGTTTACTGGTAGTACGTGACTGTGAAACGCAACAACTAATTTTTCCTTTTGTGGCTGTGAATCCGTGTAAATTACTCTCTTCAAACAGGTAGTGGCCGCTAAAATCAGTTTAATTTGAGAATATTCTATTTTACTACTAGTGCGATACTACTACTACAAGTGTAGTAGGGCATTCAAGATAAAAAAATAAAAGACTGTATTTCTCCTCAAGCCCTTTGCTGCGGGACTGTTCGAAAGAGATACCGTGGCCATGGAACACAAAGGGCAAAGAAGGAACATGGATGGGTTTTAGTCAGTACAAGTCTGACACTCCCTTCCGCTCGACCCAGAGTGGGGAAGGGGTGTCATTTGATGATTTCCCATCCGAAAAAAAAATTGGCGCCAAAAACTACCACAATTTCACAAAAACAAAAAACTATCTAAAAACAAATGACTGAATTTGAAATTAAAAGAACACTGCTTTCGAATAAAATTTATTTGAATTTCGAATTGCGCGCCAATCCACAGATAATTAAATCTGAAAATGCTGGTTATTAAATCTCCAATTACTTAGGTAAAGACCTAATTGGCCAGACAGCACTGTGGGTGGGATAAGTAATTGGAAACCTCAAAAAATTGTCAATACGTTTGACGTGGTTTATTTCGAGAACTCGATTTTTATTCCACGAGCTTAAGGGCCGGACTCCAAGCGGCGACAAGACGAGAGGAGAGATGTGTTGTTAATCAATAATATCGGCTTAGCTTTAGTGGAAACGGTTAAGCAGAGATGAGAAGACATGTCTAGTAATTGTTTAGGCCCGCGGAGCTGAGAAGAGAGGTAAGCGGAGTAGCAGATGAGCGGTGTGCTGTGAGATGTGTGCTGTGAGCGGTGTACTGTGTATCTTACTTACCAAACATCTCCTCCGCTCTCCGTTTTGCACATCTTCGCATAGCATCGGTGGATACACCCTAGCTCCTACGCATCTCCTCTCCTATCCGCTTCGCACTTCCCCGCTCGTCTCCGCTTTGGTGGAGTCCAGGCCTTATTCAACAGAAGCCTGCCGTAAGTTGCTCATTAATTTTCTACCTACGCTTTCATATCAAATTAATTATTTACTACTAATCATGTCAATCATCCCAAACTAGACGTTAGTCTGTATCTTGGGGATCAGAGTTCTACATTTTCGTTTTATTATCCAAAAAAATCGAATACTATGATTATTAACAAAATTAAACTAAAAGTAAAATTAATAAATTGACGTAAAAACAAGGAAAATATAATTAAGAGTGAGAAAAAACAAAAACTTGGTAACAATACTTATTCACAAACAAGATTCAACTTAAATGTGTGTGTGCGTGCGTGTATGTATGTGTGTGCGTGTGTGTATCAAAGTGAGATTAGGAGCGCTATCAGTTTGTGTAGTCTTACTTCTTATGTAGCTATTTGTAGATAATCCTTTCGTTTCGTCGTAGGAGATTGTAAGGAGCCAGTTCTTTATGACCTTTTTAAACAGGATATTTTGAGGTATATTATGTTACAATACTACTTACATTGCATTTATTTGCCCTATCACCTGCACATTAGATGATATGTTTACTGCATCAGTGAATGGGGTTCGCGTGGCTGTGTTTTGGGCTAAACATAACCGTTGAACTTTTTGCCATCGACACGCTAAGTGGAATATTGCATTTTATAAAGATTAATTGATACCTTCATTTTACTGGAGATTCTTCAGTCCATTCCATTTTCTTTTTTTTTAGTCAGAAAACAACACCGTTGTAAAATAGTTTTCTTGATATAACTTGGATAATCTGAGATTAACGGACTTTTTTTAAGTAAGTAAAACAAAATTATTTGTTAAGTGCAAATCAGAAACTTAAACAAATTGTCATTATATCCGGGAAAGTCGAAAATTAAATGTATTGGACTGACTTACTTTAGTGAACAGCTTAAGTGAATTCTGTTGAAAGTCGCTGTAGAAATTTAATATGAAACGATTTGAAACCGAATGCTACTATAAGTGCAGTAATACTAATGCCTAGGCCCTCGGGTCATGGAGAGTTAAATTGTTTATTTCAACCTGACTTTTTTATATTTCTATGGTTCCATGTATGCTTTTTCACTTTTTGTTCCAACACTCGAATATTTCCGTGCACAGTTACATGAATTCTTTAGTCCAGTCCAGTCTATTTTTGCTCAAATTTAAGACTACGATATTTTTTTGAAATGTTGGGTGTCGTAGGTATAAAGTATTCAGTAATAACAAACTGGGCCAATTATACTTAATTGAAATGAATAAAAAGAAAAACATTACTAACGTTTCTACTTTTTATTTTTAACAAATAATTTATTTTGAGCCTTTCACAACGCTATGCTAGCAATGACGTTAAGTACCTACTAACTAACATTTATTTTAATAAAAGCGCCAATGCACATCAGAATTACGTTAAAACCCTTTTACCACTCGTTCCCAATAAAATGTAATATTTACTTTGGTAATATTAGCTCGTAAAAACGAGTTTTTGTTTATTTTATGTCTGTACATGTAATCCATCAGGTTTCATCTGTGTCCACAAATAAACTCGATAAATATGTTCTGTTGAAATGTACTCTATTGCGTGTTTTCAGTTTATTACATGTTATTTTATACCAAAGGGCGAGAATTGAATGCAACTTCACTTCTCCAAATAACCGTGGGTGGTGTTTCACTTTGTACTGCCGTATTTCTGTTTTTCTTTTATACACAGTTTTTCTCCATTTTATCCGAAATTCATTTTCTGTATTTTAAAATACTTCTTTCATCACAACTGAACGGTATCATCACGGTATTTTAATCCCTCTTTTTTTACTTCAACTATATTTAGTCAATGCGACATTAAAAAAAAAATATTTGGTTTGTCCTTTATTCTTTTAAAAGTTGTAATTTTTTTAGTAGACTTTTATTAATAACTGCTTAATAAAACGTAATTATTCGGTTACTGGAAGTATTTTAAACGCTTAACCAACTTCTTAACTCGCGGATTCACAATATTTTTATTTACTGAGGTATACAAACGGAAATAGTTCTACCACAGATATCCTACTATAAATTGTATTTATATTTTAATCCAACGCATGACGAAACCCAATAAAACGTGTTTATTAGGTTTAGATTACACTGTCATCTGCATGTAAATTAATCTGTGTAGAGAAAAAGGGGTTACAGGAATAACCAATAGGATTTGCAATCATAGACTTGCACTTAGAAAAAAACCTTTGTAGTAAGTTTGACTGACATGGTAAAAAATGTTGCCAAGATGAAGAAAAAAATGACAACGGAAAAAATATTTAAAAAAAAATCCAGGCTGCTATGGGACAGATCAGCACATTTTTGAAAATGTGCTAAAGCCACATGACATGACGCGAATAATCTTTGAAAATAAACTTCTTTATAGGAAAATGATGAAACATAATATATATTAACATTTTGATTATAACCGTCTCTTTATTTTTTTATGACAAAGCAGAACTTTAATTTTACTTAAACTACCTACGTAAATCAGTTGAGGGGGAGACGTATCACGTTTAATTGCAAAAAAAAGTTTTCTTACCGTATGAGGTACACAAATGTGTTGCCAACTGACTTTTTTGATAGGTTCAAATCTCCGGATTCGCACCCACGCGGTTTTGCCAAGTGTAAGGTTGTTCGTCAACTTACGTAGAGGCGTCATTGATGTGGATAGGTATTTTTCTCTGTGAATGCTGGTGAATCAGTAATTACCCAATGGCTATGTTCAAGCAAACTAGTGCAAAGGGCCTAGAAAAGTGGGATTTCGTATTTCCACAACGGCTTTTATCAGTATTGAATTTCGCAAGTTCGTCGTCGTTTTCGGAAGTTTACATCAATCCATTACATTTTTGGCTTTTTCTATTATCGTGATCGGTGAAAGAATGTCTCTTTGTCCAAGTCTTTTAGTATGTTGATTTAGTCGATAATCGAGTAACGACCTGCAAGCAAGAACCCAGACTTCGTTGAACGTGTCTAACGGCTAGAAATTGTAACATTTTGTAAAAGTATGGAGCGGGACTTCTACTAAATACTATTATTATTATTACACATACTTATTCTATGGATGTCCACAACATAGTGCTATGTCACCAGCCGTAGCTATGGCAACGGTTTGCGTGGTACGTTCTATTTCACGTACCAGCCACCCACGTGACCTCCACAGTCGCTAGGCTGTCTGGCATGGCGTGATTTCGCAATGGTTTCTTTATTACCAGTAAAAGTATCAACCGATCGAGTCATTGAACTTTCATGTTGACTCTCTGAAAGACTTTATCGATAGTCATTTGTTAGAATGATTACAAAGTTACGAGGCTACCAATTATATAGTGCGAAATAACAACAATCATTATTATGAAACTCTGATAATAATCCCATAAAGTAATAACATTGTTATTCTGTATTTTAAAGAAAAATAGCAAACAAATACAAATTAATATAATATAATTTTAAGCTCGGGAGAGCTGCAAATTAATTTCATAAAGTAGGTGTCAAAGATTTTCTCTTTCTAAGTAATTTAGATTTGATTGAAGTCCACAAAGGAAGCCCGCAGTTTCTCTGCGAAGCACTCTGATTATTTAATTTTCTAGGCAGCTGACAACCTGGAAATTGAGATTAAAGTAAATAAAATTGTCAACCTACAATAACTAATTTTCCAAGATGCATGTTTGTGGGAGTATTACAACGTTGTTTACATTCTAAACTGGCGACGATCACCTGTTTTGCACGGTTTTTACGATTTGATTGTAGTTTTTTTCATTTAAATATGTATGTTACAGTCAAAACTGTTAATCGGTCAAAACCAGTTTTGACTGGTGTCAATCAAAATCTTTATTATGTTAAAAAACGTTTTCTCCATTTAAAATATGTTGTTTCAGAACGTTGTAATTACCTAGCCCTAGATTTACTACTACATAATGTTTTGCAAAGGGTCACAAAAAAAACCTAATAAGTTTCCAAGTAAATGTTAGTTATAAGATTTTAAACTGTCATGGTCTCTAACATTACTCACAAACCTGAAACGGGATACACCCACCCGCAATAACTTCAGTTTATCCGTGATCGTGCTTGCAACAGCGCCGAAATATCGGGAACTCAAAGAAAACAGTAAACATGGTAAATATTCCGTTTCTAGTTATAATAAATGTTAGTTATTGTTAAAATAGTTTTTACCGGTCAAAAGGAGTTATGACAGATTAACAGTTTTGACTGTGACATATACATCAGCGGGTCCCTAACCGAATTCAGCTGAACACCAGTATTTTACATGGAGCGACTATCTATATGTGTTCCACAATCCAGTTTTACTACATGCACTATTTTTATTCTATTACTATGAAGGGTACCCTTAACATAAAAGAAAGGCACTTGTTTTCCCCGTCACTGCGATCATTTTTTTGTTCTAGACCATACCTGGGAACCTTCTAGTTACGGAGATATTGGGGGTCAAAGTTCCAACTTTTCACAAGTTTTTTTTTAAATACATGTTTTTAATGTAAGATTTTTACTTCACACACCTCCACGACCCTCGTACTATTCAATCCATTCATCAGCACAATGCTATCAGTGCTTGAGTCCTACCGTAAAACATGATTTTTCACCCCAAAAAAAAAAGTCGATTCCCAGCAACAATTTTTGCGTAAAATTACTTAGTTTGATGTACAGAATGCTTGGTTGACGACTATGTGAAGGGTATGTTTAGACCCGGTATATTTATACTATTTCATTTTTTTAAATTAAGACCTGTATCTTTTATTTTTATTGTTATTAAAACACAATATTA
The DNA here is from genome assembly GCA_910589295.1 of Noctua janthe. NCBI lineage: Eukaryota > Metazoa > Arthropoda > Insecta > Lepidoptera > Noctuidae > Noctua > Noctua janthe. The sequence goes on from OU342552.1 coordinate 16,467,065, forward strand.
TTGAAAATATTAATAAAACTGCTATAAATAATCTATCAGACACCATTTTCACCAGATCAAAACTAAAAACATTGATATAAAGAAGCAAGCGGTATCCCGCGCCCAGGTCTGTGAGGCCGATAAAACCCTCTTTCGTGATTTTTTCTTTTATAATCAATGATGGTATAGTATGGCTGCATTATTAGTTGCTACGATCATATCACTACAAAAAGTGTCTTTGTGTGAATCGCACTTAAGGTCGTATAAGGCGAATATCGAACTGTGAGAAATACGCGGGTATGAAAAATGAAAACACAATACGTATACACAACAATTATAAATTATCATTCATACACAACATTATGAAAATAATGTCTAAAATGATTGGTTTAAAAAAAAAATGCACTGATGGTATCTTTTTAGGTTTGTAAGTCTTTTTCAAGGAAAAAATCATCTTTGCAAACAGACCATAGTAAACACGTAGTCTATGCGACACTTCGAAGTATATGCCCAGAGAACAGAATATCTGCGAATAAGTTATTTGAAAAAAATATCCCAAAATTGAGTTCCTAACTTACGGTCCATGGTCCAAACCGTGCGTAGTTAGCGTAAAAAGCGAATTTACAGATCAAAAAGTTCGAAAAACCACAAAAAAAACTATTGAAGGGTACTCCGAAATTTTATTGGATTTACTGTCAATCCACTAGGAACTTGTACGCCGCGCAGTACGGACGGCGTGTCTGAAATCACTTGCCGGATGGCTCGTATCGGCGACTATTTCATTGAACTCAGCGGGACTCGTAAACATGCTATCAACGTAAACGTGAAAGCAAAAATGAATAACAGGCCTGCCAGTCTGCACATTGCCTGTCTGTTTATATCTATGAATCTACCATGCATTGATCTGGTTATGTGAGCTTGAAAGCGTGAAAATTGTCGGATATTTCGTAGGTGGTTTCGGAAGCGACGTCGTCGAGAAAAAAAAAAGCGAGCTCGTCAGCTACAGACTGTACTGGTCACTGGACGCTTGCCCAATACCGATAAGAATAAAAAGAAGAAATTCAGCCTTTATCTTGCGGTAGGACCACACAAAATAAAAATAAATATTAAAAATATGATTGTACCAAACACGTGGCTTTAGAGAGAGGCTTCAAAAAACTCGACTTGAACCATCAAAACGGGCTACCCTACCTTTTTTATTATTCTGGTTACTATAGAAGTTGAATGGATAGTCTCACATCATCGAATACTTATCAATTGAGAGAGTTTCGGTGTACTTACTTCATTAGGAAAATGTGTACCTACTAGATGAAAATGCTCACAATTTAAACGATTATTCAACTTAATGCATATGTGTGTGTGAAATACTGGCTTTATCTGTCTACCATTTCTTCAAAATTCACTATTTTTTAAGCTCTACCAAAGGATCATCTTGAACACCCTGTCTTCAAGATCATCTGGGGATCACCCAGGATATGGGAATGGTGATCCCCAAGATTTATCATCTCCTATTTCTGAAAAGTACAGGACTTTAGTAGCTAGGCTAGATGATTACAAATTGATATTTTCCTTTCAAACTAATAGTTTAGTTTAAACTATAGTGAAAACAAAAATTTGTTAGAGTTAATGTCCCTACTGAACTTTGTGACCAAATTATAATCCTCCATTTTGTTATAAAGTTCAGTAAGGACATTAACTCTAACAAATTTTTGGATCTCGTGGCTAAATAATAACAGCCGTTCGGATCGATCTTTAGGTTAAGCCGTGGTTGTCTAGGTTGGTCTGTGGATAGGTGACCACCCATAACATACCGAGTTTCCTCCGTGCCTCGGAAAGCATGTTAAGTCGTTGGTCCCGGTTGTCATTTGTAGATCTTTGACAGTCGTTACAGGTAGTCAATGGCCCAAAAAGTCTGACAACTAGTCTTACCAAGGGGTATCGTATTACCCAGTACCAAAGGCCCGTATTACTGGGTTGTGGAGGTCAGATAGGCAGTCGCTCCAAGTAAAATACCCCAACATAGTTGGGAAAAGGCTAGGCAGATGATGATTTTGTTATAAATCACGACCGACAAAATACATGATAACAAGTTTTTAGTATTGTTTTTAGATTGTCTATTGATTTCTTTGATTGACCCTTATTGGACACTCCGTAATTGAGAGATTTTCTTAGAATACATACCTACAAAAAAATAATCCACGGTTCCAGATAACTTGCGGATTATCTTGTTTTTTGCTCTTTGGGTTAACATACTTGCGTATTTGTTATTTTAGCGCCCCGCAAACTGCCAACTTACTATCGGTCGATAGTTTAGTCGGGCTCTCGGACTCCGACACTTATAAGACCACGGTTCAGGCCGTGGTCTTATCATGTGAATCCGAAGAAATTGTTTAGAAATTGCACAAGTGCAAAATTTATTTAGTAAACACTATCTTTTTTTTAAACAATTCTTTAACCACTTAATTATGTAAATTTGCGTATTATCATATACTTTTAAATGACTGAACTAGAGGCGAAAGTGTCTAAAGAAGCTGGGCATTTCCCTTTCATCGGAATCCATTCAGCTGTTAAACTTAAGGCCAGCGCACACCAAGGACGTAGCAAGGCCAAGGGATTTTGCCACGGCATGCCGGTTACCGAGATGCCCCGCGGCATGCCGCGCCATCCTCAGTCAACTATGCAACTGGTTCGTCTCAGTTCGCATCGTACACGCAGCGATCTTTCGTCAGACACAAGTTTGAACGCCGCAGTTTCTTTATGGATTATTTAAATCAGAATAACAGAAACATGCCACTTTTTATCAAATGTTGTATCTATAACGAAATTAAAAAAGAAAGTATTGTATTGTATTGTATAACGGGCTGGTGTCCGCAACTCCACGTCAAAGCGCGTATTTTGCGTGCGAAAAAGAAAGTAATAGCTAGTTAAATTTCATATTTCAACTTAAATAAGTCAGTTACTGGTAATATAGTCTATAAATAACGATGTGTATTAAAATAGCGGACTCCAGCTCATGCCATAGTGTCCTTCAGCTTTTAGCCGCATGCCCACGCGTCCCTAAATATGATGTTACCTCCTGTCGCATCCCGTCGCAGGCCATCACATCCTGCCGAGGCATCTCTTCGATGCCGTCGTGTCGATCTTTTAACATTGGAATATGTATATTTATACCAATAGCTACGTGGGAATTTACGTTGGGTAAAGATAAAATCCTCTGCGAGGCCGTCGCCGCGATGGACTGCGCTCACCTTTACAGTTACCTACTTTATCATTTAAAATATTATATTACCTGATAGTGATAGAACTAACAAAGTAATAAAACAAGTAAAGAACGTTACTTCATCTCACCATCTTCATCTGCCTATCTTTTTCCCAAATTTATTGGGCTCAGCCTCCAGCCTTACCGGTTGCAGCTGAATACCAGTATTTTACATGGAGTTACTGCCTATCTGACCTCCACAACTATGCTAGTACTGTTTAATACGGTGCCCCTTAGTAAGACTGGTTGTCAGACTTTCGGGACTACCTGTAACAATCGTGTCAAAGATCTACAAATGACATACGGTCACCCATCCACCTTGGCAAGCACGGCTTAACCTTAAAGATTGAAACGTGCGGCCGTTATTATTTAGCCACGAGGTCCTCAACGTTACTTCATCTAACAAAACTAATACTCTTATCATTTCCCAAACAAAAACTTAAATAACCTAATTGGTGAAACCCATATGTCTTCATAGCATTTGTCTGTTTAATTACTCTAATGCCCGCCGAATAAATTACTGTTTGCTAATGAACTACCAACATTATCCTAACGATTGTTCTTAGGCAACTTTTAAAGCCACAACTGTTTATTTTCCCGCATTAAAAGCTCTCCTAATCCTATTAGAATAAAAATAAAACAGGGTATAAGGCAACAAATTTTAAAGTCGGTGCCCGCGCGTTCCGTACTGCCTCCGTCCCGCACGTTAAACTTTTCTAATATATTAAAAATTTCCCGTACAAACATGCTGCATTAAAGTCGGCAAGTATCTACAAAGTTGCTTAAATACCTACACATATTCACGGGGGAATTTATTGACTATTTTATTTATTTATTTATTTATTTATTTAACACTTCAAGCACATAAGTACAGAGGCGGACTTAAGGCATTTTCTATAGGCATTTTCTACCAGTCAACCTTTGGGTGATGCAGAGACAAGCAGTGGTAGGTGTAAATCTGAAAATAATTTTAAATAATAATAAGATTAACTACAAGGATATATAAAATACTATAAATATATATCAAATACTATAAATATATATCAAAATTTAAATTAATGTAAATAAACATTTCCACGAATATACCAAAATAAAAACACAAACCATGGGGAAAACATTACCGTTGTGACGAAACTGCCAGCTTCTTCCGAATGTACTCACGAACTTTAATTTTAAAAGATAAGCGATTGGTTGCCATCCTGATTTCCTGGGGAAGCGCATTCCACAGAGAAATAGACTGGACAAAGAAAGATCGGTGAATGAAATCAGTGCGGTGAGAGGGACATTGAAGCATACGGTTTTGCGATGATCGCAGGCTCCTATTATGGTTGGCACAAATATACTGAAAGTGGGGAGCAAGGTAACTAGGGGAAGTGGGAGAAACAAGAAAAGAAAACAAGGTGGTAAGCGCCCTTTGCTCCCTACGCTGACGTATGGGCAACCACTTAAGAAGAGTCCGGTGTTCGGAGACATGATCATATTTACGCAAATTGAAAACGAATCGAATGCAGTTATTTAGAAGACGGTCAAGTTTGTCGAGGAGATCCGCATTCAGGTCAAAGTAGCACACGTCACCGTAATCGATGATAGGAAAAATTAAGGACTGTACAAGCATTGTTTTCGTATTTGAGGGTAAAAAGTTTCTCAAGCGGTACAAAGCCCGCAACGAACCAGTAACCTTCTGACTGACACGAGCAACTTGAGTATGCCATTTCATAGAGCTATCGATATGCAAGCCAAGATCCTTGACCTCAGCACTAAAAGGAACGACCGTACCGTCGAAAAGAACTGGTGGCAAGGTTGTACCATTCAACTTGCATAGACTGCGAGAGCTGCCAATGATGATCGCCTGACATTTATTAGGATTTACTGCCACACCAAATTTATCGGACCAGGTATTTATTGCTATCAGGTCCCGATTTAAATTGTCGATCAGATCTCGAAACGAAACGGTTACGATTTGTATGAAATGTCCAGACGACAATATAGATTTATATTTTTCTTTTTGTAATACGATAACCACTTGAATATAAAATTTATTATTAAAATTTGGATCATTTTTTCCTTTTCAGTCGGTTTCCTTAGTTTTTTAATTACTTTTTTTATGTTTATAGATTATGAAACTATATAAAGGACTTCAGTGTGAAGGACCGAGGGAGTACATCCCCGAACAAATTTATTATAAATCTATTATACCTCTATTAAAAAAATATATATTCAAGCTCTATTATACGATATTATTAACATTCTGCTTTCTGGAATAATGTGTAGGTGTATTAATCAGTATTAAGAACCTGTTAAGGTTTCTGCTGAGAATTATTTATGGAATCGTTGATAAGGTAAACAAAATAGATATGAGTGAAAATGAGAAATTAAAGTCTCGTGCCATGTCTGTCTATGTAGGTTTTGCGAAGCCTTTGAAAATATGATAACTTTTAGTGGTTTTCATCTTTCAACTATAATTTATCCTATGCTATTCTATTAAACTCATTACTATTAAATGGGCAATCTATGTACATCGTTTTATTTTCACGTTCTCGAAAACTGCTCTAACGATTTCGACGAAACGAAACGTTGCAATATAGTGCTTTACGGGGGCCAAAAATCCATCTAGCTATGTCTCCTATTCAGTTTCAAACGAATACCTATATATCTAATAAACAGTGCATCCGCTTCATTAAATATGATGTAACATGCAAACAATATTTTTTTCGAACTGTGCGAGCACTGCATTATTTGTGATCGCAATATAATTACAGAAATACTGATGTTGTAGCCAGCCAACTGAGTAAAACATCGAGCCTTTCAGCGAAACCGATGAGCTGAAAAGTAAAACGAAACCTAGTATTCAGTAAAAGAAGTACCGATATTCAGTGTTTGATCTTAAAGCTTTTAAAGGAATTCTGGCTTGAGATCGGGGTACAGAAGGGCTGCAGATGCAGCAATAATAAAGAGTTCAGAGCATCGCCCGCATCTTTGCATTTATAAAGAACTAGCTTTTGCCCACGGTGTTGCCTGCGTTATGGTCGGAAACTATCCCGCGGAATCGTAGTTCATCACTGAAACGTGGTTCCGTAGATTAGCTGTTTATAATATTAGTGGGTACTAATAAATTGGTAGCCTTAGCGCAGCATAATTTGATGTCATTACTAGAGTGCCGTGCGTTCCAAATGCAAAATAAAAAACGATACCGATAAGCTCAACTCTAAAGTTTATGACAAAAGTATTTTATTTTATTCCTTTTTCAAGTTAAGTGCGAGACGATGTACTTTTCCATTTACTCATCAACTAATGAGTTAATGAAATAAATTGCCCTTTATTATGAATTGTTTCTGTTTCTCTATCTGTTGTTATAAAATGACCTCAATTCAGTGTGCCTTTTGGCAAAGGCGTCCTCTAGCTCCTTCTACTGTTTTCTGTCACGAGCCACTCTCCTCCGATTGGGGCCCGCTGTTTTCTTAAGCTCATCTTTCCATCATCTTTTCTGTTTCCCACTGCTGCGTTTACTGTCCCTTGGATACCAGTCGGTCATTACTTTACTCCATTTTTCTGAATTTGAGATCAAATTCAGAGAATGAGTTATAAACTAATTGATTATCACTTGCTTTTCGGTAAAGGTAAACATCGTGAGGAAACCAGCATGCCTGAGAGATTTCTTGACGGCATGTAAAGTCAAGTCAGAGGCCCATAGGCGGCATAAAAACTCTGACACCAGGTTAGGGACTAACCACACGATAAAGAAAGAAGTTATAAACTAAATGATAAAAACAGCTTCACTTTAAGATATTCATATTTTATCCATATTGCAATTTATTTTATACATGGTTGTTCTGATAGCTTCTTATACTGAAATATGAAATAACAAGATATTCCTTTTGAATTTAAGTAATTTAAACCGCGTACCTGTTTAATATCCGTATGGCAGAATCCTATTTCCTGATGAGACAAGACAACATTATTATAATAATGAAATCATCGAGAGACGCATTTCACATTCCGAGATAAGGATGGAAAAGGTGTGACGAGCATTTGTTGTAATAAATAATAATATTCATTCTGTGTATTAATATATAATGTTATGTGAGACAAAGGAAAAATCTTGGAAAATTCCTACATCCTTTCAGTGAACGGATGTAAGAATTTTCCACGAGTACATCAACGGATGTATGAATTTTCCACGAGTAAGGTAAAGTATATTTTTCTAATTAGAACGGAATCTGAGTCAGTTGGCTAGCAACAATATGGATTCATCCACCTACTCGTATCCTCTTACTTACTTTTTCAGAACTCAAACATTCTTTGTACTCGTACCAATTACGTATAAAAAATCAAAACTGAAAATGTTCTGATAAAAGTATCAATTTGTCATAACTGCAATGCATTCGGAGTATACATCTTGTTTTCCGAATGAAAAAATTGTTTTTCCGCAATTCTCCCACCGGATATTCAAATCAATTTTTACTAAAATAAAATATCTGTAGCGAATATGAAACCTATGAAAGTTTCAAAAAGGGGTTTCGTTATTATTTTGAGGCCAAACAAAGGCTACAGTTACAGTCTTTATTCAATTTTGGATTGGCAAACGAGAATAAAGTTCACTTTTTGCATCAAACTTAAACTGATAGCATTTATTTCAATTAGACCATTAAAGGCATCTTTAGGTTTCTCATGTCATTTGTCATTTTGAATGCCCATTTAGGATTTATAACGATTTAAAGTTGGTTATTCGAAATGACAAAGAGCAGCGGTGGCCCTATAGTGGCGGCCCCGACTTACGAAGAGTAAGTCGTGGGTTCGAACCCAGCCAGGCGCATTACTTTGTGTAATTTATATCATCACCACTGCTCTCAAAACGGTGAAGGAAAACATCGTGAGGAAACCGGCATGTTCTAGAACCAAAAATTCGAAGACATGTGACATCTATCAAGCCGCACCGGGCCCGCGTGGTGGATTATAGCCCATTCCTTTTCATAAAGAGGAGGCCTGTGTCCCAGCAGTGGGAACATTATAGGTTGATTATGTAAATCACATAAAAGTCAAAAAAAATGAAGAATTTAAATGTCTGTGAAATCTTTCACATTATTAAACTGAAAAAGCACATTTGGAAGCAGCTTCCGTGGGAGGAGCTCGTGGCTAAGTACTAACAGCCGCCCGGATCGATCTTTAGGTTAAGCCGCGCTTGCCTAGGTTGGTCTGTGGATGGGTGACCACCCATTACATACCGAGTTTCCTCCGTGCCTCGGAAAGCACGCAAGCCGTTGGTCCCGGGTGTCATTTGTAGATCTTTGACAGTCGTTATAGGTAGTCAGTGGCCCAAAAAGTCTGACAACCAGTCTTACCAAGGGGTATCGTATTACCCAGTACTAACTGGGTTGTGGAGGTCGGATAGGCAGTCGCTCCATGTAAAATACTGGTATTCAGCTGCATCCGGTTAGACTGGAAGCCGACCCCAACATAGTTGGGAAAAGGCTAGGCAGATGATGATGATGATGGAAGCAGGTGGAACCTTACAACTGCGCTTGTGTTTTGCGTTTCAGTCTGGTTTTTTAGTTTTTACTTTTTGTTGACGGCGCCGATACAAACTGTACAATGGAAATAGTCGACTCAGTCATCTAATTTGCTGGAATGCCCGTGCAAATCGATTCATCTTTCGATTTCCGTCTGCGAATAATTGGTATTGATTGAAGATCGCTGGATGATGAATAAACACGATAACACAGGCCGATATGATATTTGGTGCAAGATATTTAAGACTTAATTTTAAGATTGTCTAGGTCATTTTTTCTGGGTCAGCTCTTGTTTCGGACATATAGATAAAAATCGATTTCACTAAAAAACAACTGTATTTGGGACCTTTACACAAAGAAATTCTATTTCCTATCCTGTCCTCGGTGCGCCAACACAAGCAGTCAGAGTGCCACCTATGACGCCGTGATAGTGGCAAAGTTGTAGGCAAACAAAATCAGTAGTATATCGTATCACGGTTCGCGTCAGAAGAAAATGTATGAGCGAGTGAGACAGAACTATTCAAATGTAACTGGTCAACGAAACAGAAATATGATAATTATTAAAGCGGTCTCGTGAACCTAAAAATACGAACCTTTGTATTTAACTAACTCATTCACTTTTTCGTACAGTTTTGCATTAGCTGTGGCCGTCAAAGGATGGTTTTTGTTTATTTAAATAAAAACTCATTTAAAGGCTTCCGTGAGAGGTGTGGAACGAATGAGGAATTGTCGAGAACTTTTGAAAATTGTGAAACTTTTTATGTGACACATAGGTTATTTTTTTTTTTTTGTTGCTTGCAACTTAATTGAAAAACGCTTCGTTATTTGTCTACCGTTCACTTTAGTTTGCTTGTTAGAAAATTCTTTTAATAGTAGAAAAGTAGGCCTTTTCTAGGAATGATCTTTTTTTATTTCGATAATGTTTTTAAAACCCGTTTTTTAGATTTTACTTATGCCACGTACCTACAAATACTTAAACTATTCTCATTATAACTACATAATTATGACAGACCAAATAACCTAACATAAAAGTACCATTTAGGTCCAGGGCTGCGGGACTGTTCGAAAGAGATACCGTGGCCCTGGAACAAAGGGCAAAGAAGGCATATGGATGGGTTTTAGTCAGTACAAGTCTGACATTCCCTTCCGCTCTGCCCAGAGTGGGGGGGGGGGGGGGGGTCATTTGATGATTTCCCATCCGAAAAAAAAAAGAAAAGAAAAGGTACTATTTAGGTTTCTAATTCAATCTAGCAAGCGAAGCGTCTTTACCCTCGACTAGTTAATGCCTGCTGATTTTCAGGTTTCGTTCTTTGTGGTGACACTGACGACTAATGACCTCCACTGTACTGGCCAGTATATTGGAGATCAGCTTTGTAAAAAAAAAAAATATCGTGTACTACTTATTTACCTATAGTGTGATTAGTATGGGTACTAAGTAATTAGCATTTAATTAGTAAGGCTCTTCAGTTTTTCAGCAAATCGCAGACCACAGCTGGACCACGGCCTCTTCCAAGCTGCGCAACACCCTGTCCTCCGCCTCCCACTTCCAGTTTGTCCCAGCTACCCTGCCTTTTTGATGTCATCGGTCTTTCTAACTGAAGGGCGTCTAGCTACGTTGAAACTAGTGATATTTAAACTCAAACTCAAGGTATTTATTTCAATTAGACCATTACAGGGGCTTTTGTATGTCAGATAGCTCCCGGCCACCGTAAGCGCGGGCCTGTGGAGTTCGAGTTAGCGGCTAGCTCGCCGTCCGGCCATCTTATGACGACAGGCCGTGTCGACGGCGCGTTCGTGTTCCACGCGCGCAAAAGAGATGTCAGCAACCATGTAGGGATCCGCATGGGCCGATGCTTGCCAGGGCTGCCGGACTGTTCGAAAGAGATACCGTGGCCCAGAAACACAAAGGGCAAAGAAGGAACATGGATGGGTTTTAGTCAGTAGAAGTCTGACTCTCCCTTCCGCTCCGCTCAGAGCGAGGGACCCCCCTCGCTCTGAGCGGATTTGATCCCATCCAAAAAAAAAAAGACGTGTGATAAAATTTAGATCGTGTTATTGCAATAAAACAATAACTAGACAGGCATAAATAACATGAATACGAATGGTCAAAAAGCCCAAAAACCCTAAAAGAACGTGCGAAGTTTCCTAAAACCCCAAAAAATCTGAAACAAAAATCTGGGGGTCTATTATAGAAACAGTTTCCATTAACGAATACAAGGGTTTGATAGAAATTGTAACGCACACGGAGCGGATTCCTCTCCGGATTCCTCTCGTGATAAGTTTGGCTTGTTTCTGCACGATTTGCTACTGATTATAGCCCTGCCAAATGAATTCCGAAGGCGCAGAAAAAAATCTTTTAAGGGTCCTACTCGGCTGTCGCGTCGCGTTTTTATCACGTGAATTAGCTTTTAACCTAAGCATCGGTCGTGCGGAAATATTAATGAAGCTAGTACCGTGTGTACGTTTTACACGACCATTTTGTATGGTTTTTAGACTTTGGGATATTGATAAGATTATTTGATCTTGCAGTGCTTGACATTGTGATTAAGACATTTCTTGTTGTTGAAATCGGAATTGGTAGATTTTATTAGCCTAAACATCAAGTATAACATCTCCCTTTAATATCCGGGAATGATTTGTAACGTCTGAATTAAAGCTGTTTAATTAGAAGGAGGTATTTATACGTTTGATTTTTATTACACGAAATAGGCTTGCGTTTGACTACGACTCATCATTTCAGCCGAAGGACGTCCACTGCTGGACATAGGCCTCCCCCAAGTGTAGCCACATTGACCGGTCCCGCGCGTCTCGCATCCAGCGGACCCCTGTAACCATTACCAACGCAATGTCTTCCAATTCGCGGTCGCCACTCCAGAACTTTCCGGCCTTATCGGCCATCCGTTCTGCGAGCAATGTGCCCTGCCCACTGCCACTTAAGTTTGGCTATTCTTCGGGCTCCGTCGGTAACCTTGGTTCTCTTACGGATTTCTTCATTTCTGATTTGATCACGCAAGGAAACTCCGAGCATAGCCCTCTTCATTACCCTTTGGGTGACTTAAAGCCTTCTGACCGCGATTCGCCTGATTTTATTAGGTACTTTCTTTAAGACTATACCTCTTCCAATCTCTGTTTGAGACAGCGTAAACATCGTCTGTTTGGCTGACGGAGTCAATGCAGGAGTGTGGCCCCACTAACTCATCCTTGGCCCTACGGATTTTTTCATTTCTATTTTGTTTATGTTTTTCTCTAACGACACCCAGTATTTGCACTGTCTGTTGGATCATTACAAAAAATATTACATGTCACAATTTTCTTTTTTTTGTACTTAATATGTAATGTGTAATTGTTGGTTCTTCCGAATAAATAAAATAAAATAAAATAAATTATTTCTAAAAATCCCAAAATTCAACCTCAGCGGCTGATTGAACTTGCAGATAAAACTTTACAGACGTGGTTTTTATCGATATCGAAGCACTACAAAACTTAAATAAAAAACCAAAACTCGCTTTCATATTCTGCAATACTGAGCTGCATGCACATCTTTGGTAGTCTGGAGGCGGTCCCGAGAACCAATTAGAATGATATCTATTCTGAAGGCAATGAACAAACGCCTTCAGACGCGACAAGTAAGTACGATGTCAACGACCGAAGGTAGTGCATTTACTTGTAATATGAATTGGAAAAATCTTTTAGTTATGCGATTTAATTAAAAAAAAACCCTGTATACGTAGAACGAGTATGTACTGCTAATAATTTAATTATGCAAGGAGAGTTTCTTGCAAATTCTTTTGAAAATCATGAAACAAAGACTGTTTGTGTTTATAAGAAATATTATATTTAGGCATGTTTAACCAAGGAAACAATGGCTGGATTGTGTGAGGAATGAAGGAGAAAGGAGTAAATGATTGCGTGACGAATGGAAGAATAACAAATGTTGCGATGACTCCAAAAAACATGGGACAAGGGCGGGATATGATGAAGATGAGTTTCGACCAGATCTCAGCCACGTCGACGGCATTGGTAAGTAAGTATGGAATCGAAGCCAAAGAGAAATACAAAAAATTAAAAAAAATATTCGTATAAACTCATACGATTATACACCGTGTTCTTCACGTTATCCATAAACTTTGGCAAACGCTTTAAACTTTAGCTTTTACAAATCTTACAAAGGAAGAGGCTCCGTTACAAAGATATTTGTAATTTCATTTAATTAAATTTAATTGAGCTATGCAGTAAGAAAGGATTGTAAGGCCTATATTGTCGCTTAGTGCAATTAAATCATCAAATGCTATTTGCATTTCATTTGCACGTACGTGAGGAACCCGAGAGTAAATAAAATAATTTAAAAAATTAGAATTCAATAATGTGTCCATAATGAAAAATGCTTATTTCCGTGGTCTAAACATCTGGTCGAAGTTGTATGTCGTTGTAGTCTTGTATATTGCCAAAGCATGTGGGAAAATTTCTCGAGTGAGCTTTCGCGATCTAATAAATATAAAGAGAGATGCACTTCAAGCGTAATATCGTGGCATAAAACTCATAAGTTACATATAAAATTGCAGGCGGGTGCTCAGGTAGGCAAGTATATTAAAAATGTAATCTGATTTCTGTCCAGGGCTAATTTAGATCAGTTGTCTGGCTTCCTTACTAATATTCTCGCTTCTGCAGCGCTTCGGGCATGTTTTCGGAAGCGCGCACCTACTGTTTCCACGCCACCTTGCGCAGGGTGCGGCCTAGCTCCAACACTGTCCTGGCTCAGCGACTGGATTGCCCTACGTTGGGCATTGTTGTAACAGGCATATCGCTGGTGCTTGATTTGTAATTTTAAATAGCTTTTATGTATAGTGGATATTATAATTATTGCTTCTGTCATTCCTTAATTTAATTCATTGTCATGTTTAATTTTTATTTATTTTGCTTTGTGCCTTTGACATTAATTGATTGAATCTGACATTTATTTATTGCTCATAATTTGTTACGTCATCTAATTAACTTTATTTCTTTAGTCAAAGTAGTTAATTTGCCTGTAAAATTGACAAGTGTTTGTTTTTTTTTATCTAATATGGGCCAATAACCTGAAATAAATGTTTTTTTTTTAAATATTAATTTAAAGTACGTTTATTTATTACCTTTTCACGCCAAAACCATTGAACCGATCATCCCGAAATTTTGCATGTTCGTTGTCAGGTGTACAGAAACGGACGTAAGGTACCTTTCATCTCGAAAAAAAAGTACTGTTCCCGAGAAAAACAACAATATCGTTCTATGATAAAATAGATGGTGCCACGTGTCTTTCGAATCATGATTGAATTATATTATTACAAGTAGAGTACAACCCCAATTGATTGTAAAATTCTAAATTAACGCGAACAAAGCCGCGGGCAAAAGCTAGTACAAACATAAATATTTAAAATAGCAATTTAGAGCAAAATAGTCACGTTTCTTTATTACGAATTTTTCAGTACAAGATTTGTGCACTTTTTTCTACAATAGGCAAGTAAAACAATAGTTACATAACGATCAAAAACATAAAAATGCCACCCCTATTGAAAAACTTCTCTCGCAAGAAAACTTCGCAACATTCTTCTAATCTTTATTTGATTTGAAAGCATCATTGACGTCATTCGTTTACTGTTCCGGTTTTAAGCGAAACCTGTGAAATATTAAAACTTAAAGTTGAAAAAGAAATGGTTAACATAGTATTTTGAGCACATTTTGGAAAAGATTTCGACAATGTAATACCAAAAATAAACATTGTCCAACAACCCTAGCCACATTGCGAATCATTGAATTTGAAAACAACGCAACTCTACAATTAACCCCTACAGTTAATTATTTTAAGCAAATTATGTTTACGACCACAGTTTCGTCACATCTCACTCAAACCTTCTTAAAATACTCGTAGCTTTTTTGGAATATAAATTATTATTTAATTTCCTGCTTAATCGTTCAAAAAGAGAAACTAACCTTTTTCGAGGCAGAATTCAAAAATTTTCGAGCTCGCTTCGCTCGCTAACGCATCTGGGTTACTTTTATTCTCATCTCTGTACGAATGAACATATTGAACCTAATTCACTGGGCGGAGGCAGGCTGCTTCAATTTTGAGCTCTCTTCTCTCGCTCTTGTATTCTATTAGTATCAAGAGCGGATCCGGGACGGGGGGTCATGGCAGGGCGTCATGACCGGGGTGGTCATGACGCCTGGGTTGGGCCTAGGTTAACCGTGATCATGTTTCCAAACTCATTGATTTAAATAAAATAAATAACCCAACCAAATTCCTGGCTATGGCCCCTTGTGACCCCCCCCCCCCCCCCTCAAAGACTTAGGCTGGGACCGCGCCTGCATACATGACACATGGCGATGTATTAAAGCGTTAACGAAGAAGCGGCGTGTAAAACGTTGTGATGGAACACACGCACCGCGACATGCCCCGCATCTTCGGAAACAACATCGTACATTGTCATATATTTGTGTTCGTGCGATAACGCGTGCCCATGCACGCGTCACCACCACCATGGGGTGAGCGGGCGCGTGCGGAGCTGTCTCTCGACTCAAGGCTCACGCTTATACTAGCTTATAAGCGCGTCAACGCTCGTACGATTCACTCGTGAAACAAAAGGCGTGGGTATACGCGCTTCCAAAAACAAGCTTATAATTATGTAAGCGCCGAAAATACGCTAATCTGAAACCGCCCTAAACGGAATAAAAACGTTCAATGCGGCGCTTGAGATGAATCCCGTGCAGAATATGCGACGCAAAATGCGCGTTGTTTGTTTTAACCTGTGGAACGCCAGAGCATAAACGGACGCACGTGCCCTCCACGTCAAGTCACAATTTCACCTACCATTTTGTCATATATTTGTTTCGTTGGGCGTACTGGGCACGCACTTGTTTGTCTCGTACATATAAAGGGTACCCTTAACATATCCTAAAGGCACTTGTTTTCCCCGTCTCTGCGATCATTTTTTTGTTCTAGACCATACCTGGGAACCTTCTATTTAATGTAAGATTTTTACTTTACACTCCTCCACGACCCCCGTACTATTCAATTCATCCATCAGCACAATGCTTTGAGTGCTTTCCATCGAGTCCTACCGTAAAACGTGAATGTTCACTCCAAAAAAAAAGGCGATTCCCAACAATAATTTGGTCGGTTTTTTGATTGGTTGACGGCTATGTGAAGGGTCTCTTTACTCCCTATATGTGACAAAGCGTTCATGATTAGGGAGCCATGATGTGACTATTCGCGCCAGTTTGAACAGCTCCCACAGTCCTTTCAAGTTACTTAACGCAATCAGTGTGAGCGAATTTAGTCCGAAATTCCAAACAAAATAAGCCTCATTAGAGTTAAATACAAGTGGCGCGAATATGTAGTTACATGCCGCGGTCCACGTTTTTCCTGCCCCAGTTTTAACAATCCGTAAAGATGTGAAAACGAAAATTTTGTTTATGTATTAAAGTTCGACATTGTAATTAAAGGTTTGTCAGCCAACCATAGAATTTGTGAAATAGTAGACAGTCACAAATATATTGCAGTTCTAGACAAATTACTTTTCGTCGTCAGGCCCCAAGCTATTTACATGTCTAATTATTGCATTGTCTAGAACCTAGACAATGCTATAATTAGATATGTTATTAACCTAGACTCTAGGTTATAGTTAACGTCAGCTGCATGTACAGTCGGCTTCGTAATTATTTTACCGCCCTAAGGTATAATGTCTTTGTCCAGTGTCCATGTGAGAGTTTAGCAGATCCAACCTTAGTGAAGGTGAGGGCAATCGAGTAATCGTATTAAAACGACTGAATTAGTTTGATGTAAATATTTTATGCTGCGATTCTTCGGAATTTCTATAATGCTTATCGCTACAAATAATACCAAACGATGAAGGACAATTTATATAAAACAGAGGAATAACTACAGATACGATACAGTGATTAATTAGCGGGATCTAGGACTTAGCGTATGTCTAGATATTGTCAAATGAATTGGTGTGTACTTGTCGGCAAACCAAAATGGAGTAGGCCGAAGGCTTCCGAAGTTGTGTTCGGATATAATGAATGGTAAGTATATATATTTTTTTTTTTTTTTTTTGTAATATATTACTAGCTTATGACCGCGAGTTCGATAATGTCCCACGGGATCATACTCTCGTCAGAGTCTCCTCAGGTATTGGTCGAGCTTCTTGGCAATTAAGCCATTGGCTGAAATTAAGCTATTGAAATTATTATTAGATAACTGAAAGTGAAAATGGAGTAACAGAGTAACTGACAGAAGTGTGTAGGTAAGCTCGAAACTGTGGGACAGAATGCGATTAACATTGTAGACTTTAAAAAAGCCGTTTATGACACAACGAAACAAAAGTAAAATCTGAAACTAAATTACAAGGTCGGATTCAAAAAAAAAAAACAACATTCAGTCCAGCACCTATATTATTATATTTCTTGATAGCTAATTTGCCACTAAACACAGTAAGTGGAGAGGTCCTCCTCAACTCATAAGTTAACACCATTCTACTTGTGATCTGAGCTTTACTACGTTCACGATTTATGTTTCTAAACATAGAAACAAAAATGTGTTTTGGAAAAACGACTTAAACACATACGTTTAAAGTTCAGTTTGCACTACAACTTCAATACTTTTTATGATATCCTCAATAGTACGAGTCATTCTAAGAACAACTTAATAAAAACAGACATAGAGTTGACGTTTGTTTAACAGATAATAACATCGATTGGAAATAGAACAAGAAAAGACATCGACCGGGCAATTTGGGAGTGAAAGTTGTCACATTACAGGCTCCAAATTGCTCAGGATGGTCAAATGCCTCTTAGATAATATATTTCCAGGGGAAAAATCTATCTATAATTTTCCTTAAAGGCTACTAACCCAACGGTTTTATGATGACCATCGTCATTTACCATCGTTTTGGTGTCATTGATGGCTGTATAAAGCTCGTAGTAGGAAGTTTGGTGTTACAGTTATATTATTATAGTAAGGGATGACTTAATTTTTACCTATATTGTGAATTTTAGAATTATAGAACTTTAAGACATTATTATGTGCGATACTATATTATCGTGGCTGTTGTATTTTCATACAATTTCTGACTTATGAAATAATTGGTAGGTAAACTTACATTAGGGGTTTGTTGTTGTCAGAGCCTCCATTACGAAGTAGTAAGGGTGGGGTGTGGTACACTGTTACTGTACTTAGTATGTACTCATCATTATCTAGGCAGATAATGATGAGTTGCATTCGGTTGCACGTAGAGCGGAATTCGACCCCAATAGACATACTTAGGATAAAAGGCTGCTTAGCCTTTATCTCAACTAAGTATGTATATTAGGGTCGGATTTCTCGCTAACCGAACGCAGCTGACTACCAGTATTTTACAAGGACCGACTGGTTATCGGACACACAATCCAATTACTGAGTAATAATTCTTACTGCATTGTAAAGTAAGAGCTATATAATAAAGCTATGATTTTACGAAGGATTTTAAAACACAGCCTGCAGGATAAACAGGCGGCTGTCTGCTTTGAAAGTTGGTTTTAAAACCGCCATGACGACTCCTCCGGACTCCTTTGTGTAAGCCTGTCGTCTGCACTATGGTATCCTTATCCTTAATTAAAAGTTTTATAGCTAGACGGAATAGATAGTCCGAATGTTTATAAAATGAAATGAAGTGACAATGGCTTATGTCGCGATCCGAAGAAATGTAACCACGGATTTAAAACGAGTTACTAGTATAATCTACATGTTGTCTACTGTTTTCGTTTGTCTTTCTTTTAAACTTTATGAATACAGTGCATCAGTATTTAAAACTTCGAAGTTCGGAATGACAGTCGTTGTTGATGTATAAAACAAACTGTAAATAAAAACTTGGATACAACTGGTCTTAAGCGTGAGCAAAATAGGTAGCAATACATGTCTGAAATAACATCGACACATGTACCGTAAAATGGGGTGTATAAAGCAGTAGCGAAGGGTCAATTTCTGTAAGCCGGAATACATATATTTAATGTGATTATATTATTTGTTTATAGAATGCTGACTGTGCCATTTTTCAAAGGGAATCCGGTAGGATTCGAGTTGTATGGAACCTTCGCCACTGGTATAAAGCGCAGGGGTGAATCGAGAACAAACTTTGAAAGGGATTTTAATTGAAATCTTCTTAGCGTGTCGATGACAATTTATTCAAATTGAGTCAGCCCAAAATTTGGCGACGAGTTTGGCACTTTCAGTAGCGTCCATCAGCTCCTGTAATGTGCAAACAACAGGAAAGGCAGGCCACGATAACAAGTGTCCCACTGTTTGTGGGACAGCATCACATTTACACTCCAGGTTAGAGACATCTAAGAATGTCCACCTGAACAGGTTTTCCTTGCTTCGGCCAACTTGTGTCCGGAGTCTATTCAAAGACTTCCAGGTCAGCCATGGCAACTCGTGTCCAGGTGGGAGATTATTAGCAAGGGGTTCAAAGGGGTTGGGTAGGGAAACACTTCCTCGCCACAGCTTCCGTCTTAACAGCCAACAGTCCAACAGTCAGTGACCAACAGTCCATAAAATATTAAGCAAATAAAATGGAGTACTTGTTGGTAACATATCATATGAATTCAACGTTAAGATACCTTACAAAGTTTTGTCTCGAAAACAGGATGAAAAGAGACGCACGGGTGAATACTCGTGAGTCTCTTTTCATCCCGATTTACTCGGTACGATACGTTATGTTTGACACAAATGATGCATGCCATTGTTTTTAACAAGTCTTTTGCAGGGGATGTCGAAAAGAATACTGCAATTTGCATAAGAGTGTTAACTCGTAGTTAGGCTAATTAATATTATCTATACAAATATTACAAATAGGTATTTTATGTAACTTTGTATGTAGGGGTAATCTTTGGACCTAATGATCCGATTCCGAAAATTATTTTACTAGCGGAAAGCTACACTATCCCTGAGTGTTATAGGCTATATTTGAAGCGTTCCCGTTGGATAATTTCCGACCATAACGCAAGTGAAGCCGCGAACAAAAGGTAGTGTAAAATATTTTTATTTATGAACGATGGCATAAATTGCAAATCTATTGTTTGGTTACACACAGATGAACTGTCATAATTATGAACCTAAATGTTTAACTTAGCATATTATTTTAATTAATAATTGCACAATTTATTTGAGTTCATACCAAACAAATTGTGATATTCCAACATGCAAAAAAAACAATAATCCAAACAAAGCTACAGTCACACAATCCCCCACAATATGTACCACTTTTGATGCGAGAGGGGTGCCTCTTAATTTCCGTTGCGGAAAACATCGCTTGGAAGAACGAAAAAGAATATCGCAACATTAAATCGAATGTAACTTTATTTATATCTAAACGATGAAAAGTGCTTAAAGATATAATCAAAATGCATACATTTCGTGATTTATATGAGCTTTCGTGAGAACCGTTACGTTAGCTGACAAACAATCTCTGTGTTATTGCAATGGTTTATCATAACAACTTGATCCCCAAGACTCACAACCATCGTTTATTTTACCACAATAGAGAGAAAGCCCCCTCCCATTTTAAACCTTGGCTGGGAAACTAAGACGTAAAATTCTAGGAAATTGTGGTGGTACATTCGTATAGTGAAAAGCTCGCTCGTGTCCCATTCTTCGAATATTCTAGATGCCAGATGCTATATTGGAATCAATGCACTACTAGGTAATCTGTGGCTTTACTGTAGTTAATTGTCACGGTTTTCTGGGAAATCAGAATCATGATATCAAAGTACTAGGAGGCCAGATCTGAAAGAATTACGATCTTCTTCGAGTCGCGTATGTTGGTTACGTTATCCCATGTCAATGTTCTAAGATCCCTTTGAGACTACCAGCGGTGTTGCCAACAGTAAAACTGTGATGGCAGAAGAGAGAAAAGAACTTGTTGCTTCAATGTCGTCATTTCTTTTTTGTGAACACCTTTGTTCCCTTCCGCTGGGACCTTTTTTTGGGTCACGACGAAAAAAGGTTATATGTTTCAACCGTACGACTGACAAATCGTGTGTACCTATGTATTAGAAGAAAATTATCTGTTTTAGGATAAAGTCGATCTCATGCGACACAGAACATTCCAAACTGTTTGATTCATGTTGTGGAATATTTACAGTTGAGTTGTTCTGAACAAGGAACCGAAAGGCAAGATCTTAATTAAACGACATTGTTTTTGTTAAGCGTTTTTTTTATGAAATTAATCACAAACCAGACGTTGTAGGTAAATAAAAATATTACTTGTGATGCAGTGATCTAGGGAATGGTAATAAAATTGATATTTTTTTCTTCAATGTTGAAGGAAAATGATAGCAGCAAGACAAAGTTATTTAAAATAAGATCTATAAATCTAGAAACTACCCTCTTATACTTGGGTTTACCATTCAAATAGTACCTGAGTAAGTAATAGTGTTAAAAAAAATATATAATTGTTTTGTTAGCAGTTTTTGTGAAGTTCCGACTACCGAGAAACTCGAGAAAGAAAGGAAGACAGACAATGTTGGCTCCTTGTCAACTCTTTTATATGAAAAAAGAATTTAAAAAAACTTTTTAATTCATGTTTCAAACAATGGTCTGCGTTTACTTGGTATAATATTATGACTTAGTTTTTTTCCATTGCTTACAGAAGTCATTTAATGTGTTCAGCAGTTCTCCTGAAATTTTATAAAAGGCCTCAACTAACAATGGTGCGGCCATCAGACCATGGTCTGATGGCCGCACCATTGTTTTTTTGGAAAAAAAAACAACATAGTTTCCTTCAGCAAAATTTATGTTTGCGCAATAATATACTCTAGAACAGTGTCTCTTAACCTGAGGTCCGCGGACCTCAATGTATGGGGGCCCAAATTACTGAAAAATGTACTGCTTTTCTTACCCACATACCTCTGTGAAAAGGCAATTTCTACTCTTGTTAGAATACAACTATGTAGTAACATCATCTCTAGCCCGTGCTTAAATGAAAATTTTACGACATTGGAAAATAATAAAGAAAATATAATTCATAAAAATAGAGCAATACCTGTGAAAGATGTAGTAGCACTACTATTACTATAGATAAGTAAGAATTGTCTTACTGACGTTTTCTATAACATACTTACGTATAACTGTTAGTTAATATGCCTATCTCTAGTAGCTACCGGTGGTTCTCACCTACCACGCACATCGCAGCTAGCCAAGTCTGTCTAAGAACCTTGAAGAGACGAGGTCATGAGTCGTCACATTCGAAGTTTTATTTGTAACTAGCGGTGCCCCGCGATTTCTCTAATTGAATCGAATTTTGTTAACAATTTCAAGGGTTTTTTTTTACACGGAACCCTAATTCTTCTTTTTAAATAAAAGTAGCCTTAGTTACTCCTTATAACATCAGCTATATGCCAGTAAAAGTCCCGTCAAAGTCGTTTCAGCCGTTTCGGAGATTAGCCGGAACAAATAGTCATGGAAAGTGTTTTTGTTTTAAGTACCGTAGATACTTGCATAAAATTATAAACAGACACTTCAATTTAAATTAAACGGTACTAGTAAGATTGTCAATAGGTAAGATAAATTTAGGTAGAGTGGTCCCAACACAAGGCTTCAATAAAAGTCATACTCATGTCGGTACCTACCCTGCGGGCTGTAAGGTAATAACTTTAAAGTAGAATTCCACAGAAACATCCAATCATTAAGCTAGATATAAAGCAAATAGTAACCTTATGCGGTAAATGTGACAACAGTAATGCAATAAAGAATACAAATATTTGTTGTTGCAATCAACCTGCATCGCACTTGCAATGTTCGCAGTGCGCCCTCGCAGTAGGGAGAGTGGGCCAACAACAATAGGTTCGTACAAACACAATACCCTCACGACGCATAATAAGGGTTATTGATTCGCTGACCGATGCTTTAATCGCGCGAATCCCCTCGCGGAAACATATTGCTTACAGCTGAGTCTAATAAAAAAATGTCAGGGGGAAATATGTTACCCAATCTACAAGTATAATAAATAAAAATGACATTTATATTCGTACTATGGTATTAGTAAAGGTTTAATAAAAACTACATACAATATATCAGGATTGAAGAGATCCCACTAAGGCGTTCAATTGAGTGATCGTTTTGAAATAAGAAGCACTGTCATAACATGCACCTTTCTTATCTTTTATAATATTTAAACTATAATATGTTTATTGGTCAATCAATCTTTAATCGTGAAACAGGTATAACAATAATGTCTTATGTATACATTTTAATGCTCTAGAGCCTCGAGCTCTGTGTCCTAACAATGAAACTTATTTTTAAATGCACATCAAAAAACTTATCACCCGTCAATGTATTTACATCAATAATATATTTTTTGCATTTAAATTACTGATTGCACATCAAATTTTCCAGAGCATACAAACGTAATACTCACACATAAATATCAAAATATTTTTACAACTTGTTTTCATCGTAAAAAAGGCATTGCGGCAAGGATAACATACTCGTAGGATACTCGTAGATTATGAGATATGCGTTCATAAAAAAGCTTCACTTTTCAATTAATTGCGATGTATCACTAACTCAAATTGTTGCTAAAATAATAATATTTTGAGGTAACTATTTTTCTGAGCAATCAGTTTTTTTGATTTGCATTGGGATTTTTTTAATGTAAAAAAGGAAGATTATTTGATTTACAGTTAAATACTAGCCTTAGTTTTTTTAGTAATAAGTCTGAATTTATACAATACTAAGTCAAGTTAGAGTAAATAATGTCAATGAAATGTATTATTAATAAATAATTAACCAATTATAATTTATTTTAACATGCATGTCAATGGCAAATTAAATTAAAGGGCTGGTTAGTGGTTATGCCATATTTTATCAATTAAAAATTCTTTGATAGACTCAGACGTCTTATCAATTAGAAATATACAATTCTCCTTTTAAATTTGCGGACATTATCTTTACTCCTTATACATTTTGGTAATTTATTATAGACCTAAGGGGCCATTAGAAAAATACGTTTCTGTATAGTGAAATACTAGAACCGACTGTTTGTAAAAAAAGAAACCTTTAAACCCAAGTTACTTTGCACAAAGATCATATTTATTTAGTAATTCGATGTAACTGCGGGGCCTTAAGTCCCAACAAAGGGCGAATCGGCATTATTTGTGCGCTCATTGAAATGCACCTCCCCCAGCGATGTAGAAGCAATACCTACTTAATCTATTATTTTGCAATAAAACTGGGGAATGCAGCTGGAACACATTAGTCATGCTAGTGTTAGACATGTTGGTTTTTACCCGCGTTTATTTAGAAAGTTTCGCTAATAATTTAATTATTGTGTTCCTGTTCGTGTGTAATTCGTTTAGTAAAATAAGAAAGTACGGAACCTGGTAAATTAACAGGTATAAATTTTACATGATCTTCAGATAACCTGTGGTGGTGGGCGGCTGAGACTATGAAATATTTATTTGGTGCCTTCGCAAAGTATTTAAGCGATGCCCTTGCTAGCCATAACCTAATGTAAATAATAAGAGTTTATTAAAAGAGAAAGTTATGACTGGAATTGTAAAGTAAAAAAAATGTGACGAGTAGTTTTGTAGTACAAACATTTACGGGAATCATATGAAAATTCATGTGTAATCTAATTTTTCTTAACTATAAATGCAATCAACTGGTTTATATCTAAGACCTCCATTCTTTTTGGTGCAATTTCAGTAAAGCCACAAATACAAATCTAAAACCCGCATTCTAGGACAATGGATGTAATGTTATGTTAAGTTATACCATGTAATGTTACGTTATGTAATAATTTATAGGCCCACAGCTCCCCGCTATTAAATAGTCTTCTCTTGGCGAGATTAACATTCATGTTAATGAATGACAAACATTCATGTCTATGAAATGGATTGTCAATATTTACCTGTTGATCTCAAACGAAAGGAAGCTAAACAATGACAGTATCAGTCGCCTGTTATCTTCGCCGAATTGTAAAAATCAACAGGGGGAACTTTGATGTTGTCCTACAGCGATTTACACGCAATGAAGTTAAGATTAGTCCAGACATGTCCTACTTTATCCCTACCCTCGTCCAGACTTTATCCAGCTTTGTCATTTGTGCGGACTTTAAAAAATTAAACGAGTATTCCTGGAAAAACAGAGATACGATTAAAATATCATGTGATTATGAAATTATGATAGAAAAAAATGTGAGCCGTCACGGGACGTCTGGCAGATGTGAAACATCGTCATTATTTTGTAAAAGTAATATGCAGAAAAGAACAGATTGTGATAGGAACTAAATATGTCATAATGATAAAATAAAATATTACGATTTTTTTTCCAGATAACGATGGCTATTTATTGAATAAACATTTATTTTCATTAAATACAAAAATTTACCAATTTATTTCAAATCGTGACTACTTAATTCGTTTAATCAGTGACTTCGGTAATAGTTATATTCGATGTTGCCTCTGAGGACGGTATTACTGTGACAATTGGTCGATGGTAACTGAAGTATGTTACAAAAGTATTGGACATAACATTATCAAGATATCTAATAAATACAGCATCTATTGTTGTTCCGTATTTGGTGGTAGGTTCTCTTGGATTGTTATTAATTTGCAATTGAAATTCTTCTTGGAGAAACGTAATTAATTAATTTCACATAAAAAAAAACAAGAATATGCTAACCCAAAAGCACCGCATAACAATAATGTCAAAACTCAGCGTAAAGTACGTTATGCATCATGTTTATCAATATGTCCTCTACTTTATCGATTCCGCCCGGAACGGGGCGCCGCGCCGCAGACTCCTTTTTACTCTAAGTGTTATTATTTTATGCGGTAATGTAAACCTTTGTATAATAAAAGGTAGCGCAAAGGGACCAAGGCAGGTTTGTGAACAAGCGCCGAGCGAAACGACATTTTTTTTCCGGGATAATATCATTGATTCGTGAAATTAATAACGATACAAGATATTATGTTGTGGAGCGAAGGCTGACATTCTCGCTTTATAATATACAATTCTCATCATAATACCTACGTTTCGATATCAGTATTGAAAACTATAATGGGTGTAAAAGTACCCTTAACGAAGTCGAAAGGCACGTTCTTCCTATCATTACGATATTATTTTTGTTCTAGATCATACCTGGGAACTTCCTAGTTCCGGAGATATTAAGGGTCAAAGTTCCAACTTTTCCCAACTTTTTTTTTAAGTACAAGTTTTTAATGAATAATACAGACAAATTAACTTAGTGTTTACTTGACTAACCTACGTAACCTGAGGTGTCCCAATAATAGATAAATTTATTTAGGTCTACTATGCACTGCACACTGTCTACAAATGTGAGCACCTATATTAATTGATCCCTGCCTAGTTCAGAATTTTACGCTTCCCCTTAAATATTACACTTGGTGTAAGGAATATCGACGGCGGCCAGGCAAAACTAGAAAATATAATGCAAGCATAAAAACAAATCGTGTGTGCGGGGAGCTCTCCTTTGACACACTGCCTTACTCAAATCATCTTACATGATGCTGAAGATGCTCTACGCTGTTGTTTCTATTATTATTTCTTGCATTAGCATTCGCGAATATTTCTCGATGGTTCCGTGCCCACTTGACCCGATTAGACTCGACACGATTAGACTCGACCCGATTAGACTCGACCCGAAGAGTAATACCACATGTTTTACTACCAATTCAGTGCCATATGTACAGTGAGACTCAGCGATATTTTAATTCTAATTAACTTATTATACATAGAAGATTTAATATTTTGTTATGATACATAATTTATCCTGGTAGTAATGACTTCGTTTCAAAAATTTAGCTTTATAAAAATAGCCTTAACCGGTTTTCTGGATAATTTAGTCAATCATGTTTTTTTTTATATTTTTGAAGTTAGTACCTACTTACCTTATAATTATAATCACGTATAAAGACAGATTCAGTATATACTACCTTGCCACTAGCTATAAGATTGTAATGATAATTATCAAAAATCTGTGACTTTTACTACAAAGTACAAAGCTTATACATAAATTGAAAAGTGCACATTTGCCACGGTTTATACGCCTTATTACGTCAAAAAGATCCTGCCGTGAAAATTGCAACTGCGCACAATCTACACCATAAACCAACTCCCGACCACACTCTCCCGACGCCTGAGCAGCTAGATCGACAGGAATGGGCTCCAGTTTAAATTTGTCAGCAAACATATTTGCGATTTGACATGGCTCAAGTAGGCCGTCTATGGATACCCGTACATTTTGCTTGGTCAGTGTGTAATATCGGGTAGTGCATTTCTATTGACGGACATTTTAGCCCTTGGTCTTGATACTAGCGGTTAGATGAGCGAGCGGGCGTTGAAGAATTGGTTTCACACCTGCGCTATGTCATACTCTCCCTCCAAATTCAAAATCAAAATCATTAGTACATTTTGACACAAGTGTCCATTTTTTATTAAAAAAAAAAATCTTTTGAATTTAGGACACAAATAAATTCATTTTTTTTTAAGAAAAGCTTTTATTAAAATAATTGTAAAACACAACTTAAATGTTTATATTTTATATATGCCGTAGGCCTCATGCGCTCCTTTGCTAAGTTTACAAAAAAAAAAAACAATCACCGCCCAATAACCACATTGAACTTTGTTGTTGCCTGTGAAAATAAAACTCTAGAAGAAAAAAATGAAAAAAAAAAACCACGACTGTGAAATACACTGCATTCTGAACCTACTGGCTGACTGACTCTTAATGCACTACTTTTAAGTGCATTAAGAGCCAGTCTTCAAGGAAATGTATTGAAAAGGTCATTTATTCTAGTTCTATTAAGCTGATTAACCAGCACTTTTTGAAGGTCAAAGTTTACAATAGACAGTCCCCCCAAAACACCAGCCCTTCGCCACATGAAAAAATGGCAGACCAAACTTCCGATTCTTCTAAAACATAGGTTAGGCGCTTTCCCGTTGCTCTGTTGTTTCAGTAAACAGAGTACCTACGCTTTCAGTAAAACCATGCCCTGTGTAATCCCACCGTGCAGGCCCTGCAGCTCCGTTTAAACAATACACTTGTTTATTAGGTGTGGTACTCACTGGTTCGCGTTGTTACATTATTTTCGGGAGTGTTTTTTAAAATATCTGTATTGAATTTTAGTGTCTGACCGATGGGAATCAGTTCAAGATTGACTAAAAGTGCATCAAATTCGAATTTTAAATTCAAAGTTTATGTTGAATGTTTATTTGAAAAACATATTATAATTAGGTGATTAAAATTACCTTGCAACTTGTGAAAAACATTACACACAACGATATGCATGACGCCTGCTCCCCGCACGTCACCTCTCCCACCCCGCTGAGAGCGCGTTCGTAACAGTTTATTCAATTTCGGTGCTTACGAAAAAACCGGTAAAAAGTTTTAAGTTTATTTATTATTTTTATCATTCCTTATTGTAAATATGTTTCTTTTAATCTGAGTTGTGTCTGTGCCAATAGCTTGGATTTGTGTGTAATTTATATTGTTCACGTTTTCTCGAATAAATAAATGAATATACCTACCGACATAGACGCAATTTTCCACCCAGTGTGTAACACGCCTTACTGTACTTCTTTTCGACGAAAAGTAATTGTCATTTAATTACTATTGGTTATTCTATTTTTCATATATACAGACAGACAGAAAATGTGCTTCACTTTTTGATGACAGTAACAAAGTTTTTAATATCATATGAATTCCTTTGGATTTGTCCGGTGGAGAGTCATTTTTACAAGTCCATCAAATGGTGCACTTTCTCTGCACATAGGGCTCGGGATAAGTATAATTATGGGGTTGTCTATTGTTTGCCCGAAGATTATATGCCATAATCATCATTTTCCCGAATTTCATTTACCCGAATTTCATTTGTCCGAATGTTTCATTTGCCCTAAAAGACATATGACATACTTTTAATTGCCCGAATTTTAGATACCATAAGATACGAATGCCATAAGTATTGTTTGCCTTATTTTTATGTGCCATAATAAATATTAGACATAATATTTAAATGGCATAATATTTAAATGGCATAACAAGTATTAGACAAATATTTAAGCCCCGTAATAATCATTACACATGATGACATTATATTTAAACGCCACAATAAATTGTTTTCGAATCTTTTTCCAAGCGACGCACTTACTCATGATGTTTCTACAGGCGCTTTAAAATGTACTTTAGTTATAAATACATTGGTGGGTACACGGAACATTTTGTAAGCGATATTTTATTGACAATACCGTAACTGCGTTTAAAGTAGTTCGCTGTTGTATTTGTGTTTTAAAATGGATTTAAATAATGTTTGCCAGTTATTTCAAACAACAAAAGGTGGTGTGAAACTCAATGTAAACGGTTATCCGTACGAGCAGAACAAAAAAGTGAAGTTGAAGTGTTACTGGGTCTGTGAATTACGCAGAAAATTAAATTGCAATGCGCGAGCAATAACGTCGTTTTTCGAAAATACAGAAAATCATACAATTGTGAAGAATGACGATGATCATAATCATGAACCCAACGCCAATAGATTAAATGTCGCAGGTTTGTCGAATAAATTAAAATGCATTGCGGCAAAAGATATAAGTCTAAAACCATGCCAAATTGTTTCAACTGCTATAGCTGAATTTCACAATCAGCCATTACAAATGCCATCAACAAGTGCCATGAAACAGACAATATACCGAGAAAAAAAGAAGCATATAGATGTATTTCATGAGCCAACAGATATATATTTCACGATCAACCATGACAAATTAAAATTACATGACGAAAGTATTATTATAAATGATGAATTATTTCAGGAAAACAAGCGTATCATAATTTATTCTGCACGGAAAATGATGGAGTTCTTGTGTCGATCTACATTGTGGATTCTAGATGGTACATTTAAAATCGTATCTACACAATTTCTGCAGTTGTATACTATTCACGGCAACGTTATGGCCAATAGGAAAACCACAAAACCGCTTCTGTTTGCACTATGTACAAACAAAGATAAACATACTTTAACCATAACACTTATAATAAACTATTTCAGTTCATCATAAAATACAGTAATGAGAATAATATGATGTTAAATGTTCAGAATTGTATCATGGATTTTGAGCTAGGCGCAATACAGTGTATGAAACTGAATTTTCATGAAATAAACCTGAATGCCTGTCACTTTCATTTAGCTCAAATTATTTACAGGCAAATTCAAACCAATGGGCAAACAGTAATGTATGGGAAGAATTATCGTTTTTCTTTGGAAATGAAGTCCTTGCTGGCATTGTCATTTTTAAGCCCTAGAGAAATTCCTGAATATTTTAAAGAGTGGGTGGAAACTATATTGCCAGAAAGTGTGCAAATTGCAAGATGGTTTGATGAAAATTACATTACTGGTACTAATAATAAACCTCCGCGTTTCCATCCTTCTTTCTGGAGTATTTATGAAATCCATAATGCTGGTCTTCCACGAACACAAAACTTTGCTGAAGCTTGGCACAATCGAATAAACAGATTAATGGGGAAATCCCATTCTGGTTTTTACTTTTTCAGTAAAGAAATAATGAAAGAGTCTCTTAAAGTAATGATAGACATTGAAATGATCTTAAATGGTGAACCAGAAAAAAAGAAAAAGAAACAAACAATCAATCGGAGAATCAAAATTAATTAGATATTATCTAAGAAAGAAGAATATACTAAAGAAGAATTTTTGCGTGCTTTAGCATCAAATTTGTATTTGCATTAAAAAAGAAATTGTACTACCTAATTATAATTATATAGTTTGATTATTAAACTTGTTTTTAATTCTAATACTTACCTACTTATTAGCTTTCTGGCTGTCGATGTCGATGGGTGCGCAATGTTTGGTATAATAAGAATAAACTTATTTATTCTGTGCATGGTTGATGGTGGGCTAGGTCGACGGAGCCCCGCTGGGCGGGGCTCCTACTTCTGTGTGGTTTATAAAAAAATAACCACGAAGGGGATCGCGGGGTCTATTCGCTCGCTTCGCTCGCTCACACGACCCCGCCATCCCCTTCCAACCTAACCTGTCCGAGTCGGGGTGCCCTAAAGTCCCAATTGCATCCAATTTCTCTTGATATAAACAACCGTTACACACCCGATGTCGATGGCAAATTATGTTAGTGCATATCATAATTATGGCATGTGATAATTAGGGCATGTGATAATTAGGGCTTACAATGATTATGACAAATGATGTTATGGTAAGTGACTTTATGGGAAACAATGATTCTGGCACGTGACTAATATGGCAAATGAGAGTAGGGCAAATGAGTATTATGTCGTATGATATTATGCCTGTTGACTATTATGGCAAATGATATTAGGGCAAATAAAATTCGGGTAAACGGCGGTATACCTAATTATGGTTATAGTATGACCACCATAAGGCACGCTTGCACCACGAATCGCTAAAGGCGTTTAACGCCAAACATATTTAAAACATCATTCTATCTCTGTCATCATTAAACGATTGATAGAAACAGAACGATGTTTTAAAAACGTGATACGTTAAACGCGTTTAACGATTCGTGGTGCAAGCGGGACTAAGGCTTCACAGATAAGTTGATTGAAGTGTGTCAAATTAATGGCATTAATGTCGGTAAGCTGTTCCTTTCATCGTCAGGCCGTAAAAGGCCTTGTTTGTGTTCATGGTCGAGTGGCGTCTTTTCCTTGCGGCCTAGTTTCTGTTCGCCTTCTTTACCATTTGATACCTGCTCTTTTGCGTCTTTGACCTTTATCCTCGTATTACTAATGACGTCACGGTTGGCGCAGTGGCTGAGCGGTTGGATGCTGCGCTGCTTGTCGCGGGTTTGGATTCCCGCACGGAACAAAATATTTGTATGGCCAATAGGTTGGGTTCCGAGTCTGGGTGTTTGTAGGTTTTAATGTTTGTAAATGTACCTACAAAACAGATGAAATTTCTAGTGTGGGGCAACGTACCTGCTACAGCAGGCATTTAAAAATATGCCTTTTTTCTTTTTTCCCTTTTTGAATCGTATTTTGTTAACAATTTCAAGGGTTTTAATTTTTTTGCACGGCACCCTAATCCGTTTTATAAAATAAAAGTAACTCCTTGCTTAAACCTACGTTACTCCTTATGACATCCAATATCTGCCAGTAAAAGTCCCGCCAAAATCAATTTCGGAGATTAGCAGACAAAAATATAAATCATCATCTGCCTAGCCTTTTCCCAACTGTATTGGGGTCGGCTTCCAGTCTAATCGGATGCAACTGATTAAAAAAAAAAAAAAAAAAACCTTTATTTATCTCCACAAATCAATACAATCGTTATTTGAGATATAGTTGACAGGTAATATAATTTACAGCAGAAAGTTGTAATTTGTGGGAGATCTGGAGTCTAAACTAAGCCTAGGCCTGTATTCAAGTAATTTTTATGTTTCCGTATAGTTTAACTTCAATAACCATTTGATAATTTTAGTTTTACATTCAACTTTACTACAATTTGATATATTTATAATTTTATTTAGTTTGTTATATAATTCACCTCCACGGAAAGGAAAGAATCTTTGCGCAAAGGAAGTACCAACCGCAGTCGTCCTACATACTGCGAAATTTCTCCTGGAGAGACCTATGCGTTTTCTCCCTTCTTCGGGTAGGTTTAAGTGTTGTAGAAGTGCAGTATGCAGTATGTACAGCTGGCGTACAGTTAGCACCTGTGCTTCCTCATAAAGTGAAATGGTGTTGGAAAGACGTGGTTTGGATAAACTAACTTTTAGTATCATCCTTTGGGCTCTTTCTACTGTTATCAGTTTTGTTTTACATGCCCCGCCCCATGTGGTAATGCAATAGCCAATTATTACCAGTATTTTACATGGAGTGACTTCCTATCTGACCTCCACAACCCAGTTAGTACTGGGTAATACGATAACCCTTGGTAAGACTGGTTGTCAGACATTTTGGGCCACTGACTGCCTAACGACTAAAGACAAAAATATAAATAAATGTTTTATAAACTTATTTTATAAACTTACCGTATATAATTTCGTAAGCATTCAGTAAAAAAAAACTGTTATTTTCGAATTACAAACAGAACTTCAATTGTATTTATTTGTATAGATAAAAAAGCTTTAAACTGATAGATTAGCTTCTAATCAGATCATCTCATAATCTGTTTGATCTAAAGGGGCAGATTTCAACATCTCTACCCTGGGTAAACTTTTCATAAAATAAACTATTAATTTAATACTTACTGCAACAAAACATAAGCCTCTGTCTACAAAGTTTTGTCTACCATGTTTTCTAAAAAAAAATAACTCTGCATATAGGAGCCGTAAACATCGAGTTAATTGAATGTGTCTCCTGCGGCGTCGGTTAAATAAAACCTTGTCATAGTACCATGTCATGTCCCACGGCAAACCACAGGGGAGGTGATTCAGGTAACATTCAATATTTGTGATCAACCAGTAAACTTGCCACTGTAAACTCTACCACATCACCTAAGAAAATAAGTTCATTTTTGTGTTCAATAGATAATGAAATTGATACTCATTTTCTGCAATAATAAATAATAGAAAATAACTGAAAACGATTGCAAGGTATCTTGGTTTTAATTTAATAACATCTTTTTAAAACGTGTATTTTTTGTGCCTTACGATGAATGTTGATGCAATTTCGGAACGAACAATTTTTTTGCTAACGCTTTACGTCGATGTTATTATTGTTGGAATATTTTGTTTTAAACAGAATGCTAGGTATTAAAAATTCGTCTGCCCAAATATAAAGGATGTCCGGTGGCAGAGTTAGGATTTAAATATCGAACTGTGCTTATACCATAGATCGGAGGGGCGAGCGGGGGGCCGCGTTTGATTTGTCATTCGTGAACCCTATTTAATCACAATATCGTAGTGGACTGGTGAACAACGTGCGTTCGCAATGGAAGCGAATCGTTTTCAAGGCAAATGATTCTTGTGTTGTTGCTCGTTTTAGATTTCGTTCACGGTACAATATTCGTCGGTTACGTTATGCGCCTACTGAAAATTTGATTAGGTTGTGTAAGTGCACCCACAACCCAGCTAAAACTCAGAGGCCAGTGCCCAGCCAAACGTCAAGAAGCGATGACAACATTGAACTCGTCGCGAACAGTTTGCGATATCCGCGCCAGTCGGTGCGCAAGAGGGCGGAAATTCTTATCGGCACATGATCAATGGTAATTTTCTTCTAATACTGAGAGAACGTCCTGCTTTCACTTCACACACATGGTTTCAAAAAGATGGCGCCATGCCACATACTGCTCGAGACGCCATGGCTTTGTTGCGAGATTTTTCCCAAACAAACAGCTTATCAGCCGTTTCGGAGACATCTCTTGGCCATCAAGATCGCCAGATCTCACCCCTATGGATTTTTTCTATGGGGATACCTCAAGAGTAAAGTTTATTCAACAAATGCAGCAAACATTGCTGATCTGTAAGACAATATCGTTCGGGAAATAAACGACATTCCGCGATCACTTCTCCAACACGTTGCGCGGAATACAGTCGACAGATTCCAGGAGGGTGTATGATGCGACGGGAAACATTTAAACAGAATATTTTTTTTAAACTAAAATCTGCTTTCATGTCCTATAAAGAGCAAGTTTACTATATATTGTAGTTTTATTTTGATTTAATTTTGAAATCCTAATACGAACACCGGACAGCCTGTATTTTGAACTGATTTTATTTTCCATTCAGTCTGTTTTCTGTGCATTGCATTCTGTTGTTATTTCTATCAATGACGAAAAAACGATAATCAAGTATTTCAGTAAAAAAACCATTGTACTAAAATAGGCCATTATCAATCAGGGCTCCAGAGAAAGTGGCTATTTTGGCCCACAGCTCAATGAGCATGCGGCAGACTTTGCCAGTCCAGTCCCACTTTAGTTTAGCGGTTTCTTGAGCAACGTCGGTAATTTGTGTTTTGGAGCGCATTGTGGTGGTTAGTTTGAACCCTAGAATGCTCCTCTCCATTACACGTTGGCACAGCTTGAGTTTGGCCTTTATAATGTTTGTCAAACACTATGTCTGGGATCCAT
The DNA here is from genome assembly GCA_910589295.1 of Noctua janthe. Lineage (NCBI taxonomy): Eukaryota > Metazoa > Arthropoda > Insecta > Lepidoptera > Noctuidae > Noctua > Noctua janthe. The sequence goes on from OU342552.1 coordinate 16,501,892, forward strand.
AGGTCAAAATGGGAAAAATGCACATGTCCATGATGTTTGACTTCAGTGACAAAGGAAGGTTACTTTTCATAAGCTCTTTCATGGACCAGTAGCTCTTCCAGCCATTTTGGGTTCGTCTTGTGACGTCCCTGTCTTGCCTGAAGTTGAAACAGGCCAACTAGCCTAAGTAGACGTGTTCGTGGACATTGGACATAATAAAATTCTTCACTATTCACTCTGATCCTATGCTTAGTGGTGTTTGACATCAGTTTAATCTACGACATGTTTATCGCCAGCCCAACCTCAAGGCTTGAATTACTGAGTTGGTTTAACATTAGCTCTAGTATTGCCTTCGTAGAATAGAATACGACTATGTCATCAGTTAAGCAAATGTTTGTTAAATACCTCACAGATTTCAACACTGCATCCCTCCCAACCAGCCGTTAGCTTTTTGAAGACTTCTTCTATAGCGATATTAAACAGCTTCGAATAGTAATGTTTTAATTTTTCTACTAGCTGTTTTGACACTTTTGGCGACATTGTTTTATTGTACGTTTTCGGTTTTTAGGGTTCCGTAGTCATCGAGGAAAGGGACCCTTATAGTTTCGCCATGTTTGTCTGTCCGCAGCTTAGCTCCATTGAGCTAAGCTTTTACTCTGAACTCTTGCTCTAACTCTTAGTACTAGAAAGCTGTAATTTCGCATGAATATACAGATTAGTTACGCCGACAAAGTGGTAAAATAAAATCACGTAAAGTATTTTTTTAGGGTATCTCCTGTACCTACAGGTATAGTGGGAATTTCTTTTTTTCGACTACCCCATAGTGTGGTATGTCGTTCGATAGGTCTTTAAAAAAATACTGCGAGTTTGTTCAAAAAAGTTTCGATTAAGGGATTTGTTTGTGAAATATTAAGCTTTATGGTGCAAATTTTTGTTAGACCCCCCTCTACCAGCTAAACGGTTGTGTTTGGGTATGTGGAAAAATTCACGGTGGTAGTATATATAACGAAGTTAAAAGAAAAACTGTGACTTCTAAGTAGGCTTTACAAGTTTACGAGTAATAGTCGACCAACTTATAAAATGTACTTGGATAAAATATTTTCCTAAACATTATGTATGGGAGCACAGTTCAGCTGAAAATGAAAATTTGTTTTTATTTTGACAATTAAAATCATCGTTCGGAGGCAAATCGGCATATTTTGATGGGCAACTACGGAACCCTACCTTATGCGTGGCCCGACACGCACTTGGCCGGTTTTTTTACATATAGAATACTAAAACAGTTTTTAACTCTAAATTGACCCTTATCGATTATGAGTGATTATTTGGGCAATTTTTTCATTTTATTCATAAATATTCGTTTTCTACACAATTTTAAATCGAAAAATAGATTTGCGTGTGTGGGTCTGAGGTCAGATGTATTTAAGTTGATTGAGAGCTTAAATATTTTTTACAAAGCTGGTGATGTGAGGTTGATGCAATCGTTCTTCCACCAATCCACCGAACTGATAACCTGCACTGATATCAGTTTTTCCGCTATCTGGACCGTTTAGAGTTACAGCTCAGATGTTCCAAAAGCTGCGCCACAATTGTACGAGTATGCCGTGTCGGAGGCATCTGAAAGCTCTATTATTGAAAATTGTAGTCGTATCTTTGAATATTAATATTAACTACAACCAACTGAGTTGTTAAGAAGTACAAAGGTATGTCTAGACATCAAACTTTAACGCATCTTGACTTCACGACCCGAGGACCTGTCTGTATATTTTGAAATCCCGCCTAAAATCGATCTTCACTCATCTGACTCTGAATGAAAAATACTTTTTAGGAATTACTGTTAGGGACCATGATAGTTTAAAAACTTTTACTTTTTAGGAATCTTAATACATAAACAAACATAATTATTACGAATGTATTTGTCCGCATGGGCCGATGCCTGCCAGGGCTGCAGGACTGTTCGAAAGAGATACCGTGGCCCTAGAACACAAAGGGCAAAGAAGGAACATGGATGGATTTTAGTCAGTACAAGTTTGACACTCCCTTCCGCTCCGCCCAGAGTGGGGGGGGGGGGGGGGGGGGGTCATTTGATGATTTCACTTCACACCCGAAAAAAAATAAAATAAACAGCATTTACTAAACTACAGAACAAAAATCGTATCTTTACTCAAGTAATCACTTTGACTTGTTTATAGAGACGAGTATAAAACTATATCTTCATTAGTACTGAGATCGTTTCCCCAGTACACAAACAAAACAGTCTTTAGACGAGACAAGTTACAACCTCGAGCACATTGTCTGCATACGCGATACTGTATAAGAGCCGAGAAATTAGGCAAAAATACAAAGTCTGAAGTTTAATTATATATTAACCCTTCAAAGATAATTTAATAAAAATTAGCTTATGCCCGCGGCTTCGCCCGCGTGGAGTTCGGGAATTGCCCACGGGATCTTACTCCTGGGATAAAAAGAAAGTAATATGTATAGTATGTATAGTTCATACACAGATTTATATATAACTGATACACATGTCTCATAATTTTAATTGAGAGTGTGTACTCCAATTTTCGAGTCAATCGACCCAGAAAATATTAAGTTTCACAGAAAATCCAAACCCCCATTTCACCCTTTTAGGGGTGGAATTTCGAAAAACTCGTGCATTGTGGATACCTACTTTTCATAAAGAATACGCACATGTGTCTAGGACCAGCGGTTTGGACTGTGCGTTGATATAACAGTCAGCCAGTCAGGACATTGAATTTTAAATTGGGGGATGATTTTGGAAAAACTGTGATACACGTTTCTCCTAATTTTAACTGAAGAGTATGTACACAAATTTTCAAATCAATCGACTTCGAGAAGAAAAAGTTTCTAGGAGAATTCAACACCCCATTTCACCCTCTTAGGGGTTGAGTTTCGAAAAATCATTCCTCAGTCCTTGTCTAAATTATAAAGGGAACTTCTGTGCAAAATTTCAGCTTTCTAGGTCCAAAGGGGTTTGCGCTGGGCGTTGATAAGTCAGTTAGGCAGTCTGGACTTTTCTTGTTATTTATATAGAATATCTAATTAGACAATATTTCTATAGCCTTTAAATTTTTAAATCGGACTATCAATGTCATGAAAGCCATTACCTACCGACGTTGGGTAGCTTAATTAAAGCCTACGGCAAAGCCCTATTTAAAAAATAGTACAATTATAGTTGTCGAATTTAGGTTTTAATTTTGAACTTAATTTTTTCAATTTTCTATTTGAAGAACATGCAGTTTTTTTTGCAGTTAGGAGCCACTATTTGGGACCTTTCATATTCACTATAATCTCCATCTGGCTCAAATATTTTCCAGTCTGACATCCATCCGACCACCACTTCAAGGTGCGCTTACGCTAAACGTGCAAATGCTCATTCTAGCCCCTTTCTATAACTTCGTGTAGTGTAAACAGACAGGTAGTGTCAACTGAAGCTTCGGTTTCAGCTTCGGTTTCGGATAAGTTCGGCCAAAAAAGAACTCAGACTTTAAGAAAAGCTAGTAATATTCTTATGTAACTTTAGCACCTCATATCTAAAAATTTCTCAAGTTAGTAGGTATGCATACGTTCACAGTACACACTAACACTACTCGATGCCACACATTTTGTTAATCAGAAAATAATTATGGTTTCGGCCCTTGGATCTTGCGCTATCACTATTAGTCAATTTTGTACTGTGTTCTTTCGGTTATTAAACCTTCGGCTTCGGTTTGGCCGAATTTTGTGGCGATAACCCATTAATCAGCCTCGGCCAATAATCGACCTTCGGTCACTACAGACCCACTACATTCCATAGAATGAGAACACCCTTATTCCATACTAGCTTCTGCCCGTGACTTGATCCCTGATTGACTTGATGATGTAATAATGTATCTTTCCAGCTGTGACAGAAGATCTAAAATCGAATGAGTAATTTCGGAAAGGAGTTTGCCTTTTTATAGTACTAAGAATAAGAATAATTTATTTTAAAATTTTTACAAAAAGTGTAGATTTAGGCGCAGTGTGTTATTTTTCATACGATAGTATAATTAGTACTTATAAGTAAACTATACATATAACTAAAATATATTCAACAGTTGCAAGTAATGATAATGTTCAATTCAGATTTTTGTACCTCCCCGATCTAATTTTATTTAAACCTGTGTTTCAGGCCATCACTTTTTAATTAGGACAGTAAAATTAATAAATAAATCAAATAGTATTTTATTAGTAATAAATTATAATAAATAAATAAAATTGAAATCCATTTATTTCATGCAAATTTAAATCAAATTACAGTTACATTAGTTACTTATAGTGAATTCTTTTATCGCAGGTGAAGGCCTCCTCCAAAGAAGCCCATCTCTCTCTATCTTGGGCTACTTGTAGCCAGTGAGGGCCAGCCGTTCTTGTAACGTCATCATCCCACCTCATATGGGGTAATAAATAAATTAGACTTAAGTGTTAATATTATTTTCACTCAAGGGTCGATTTTAGAAGAAACCCTTAAAGATGCAAGTAGAAACATGCATTGTGGAGTCAGAAAAGCCATTGAGGCCAAGTTAACAAAGCGAGCAATGTTATAAACGCATCCCGCTATGGGAATAGAGCAGGCGGGCCCGCGTCGGTGATTTCCCGGGTGACCGATTCTGGCCGCAGCTCGTAAACGCGGCGTCATCCGCACGTCGCTCATACAACGCCGTGATCAACACTTGGAAATGTTCGCTTAATTACCTGCAGTTTTTTTTGTGGTGATTATTCTTTTCTTATTTTTCGGTATGTAAGGATCGTAGTAGGTAGGTGGAAGCCAGGGCGCCCTGCGGACTCTCCGTCCGCATACCGGTCTATCGTGTTGCTCGACGAGGTGAGCAAGCTCTTTGAAAGAGTCATTGCCAACCGCCTCGCCGGGCACCTTGGGGGGTGGGGCCAGATCTTGCGGAACACCAGTTTGATTTCCGCAAGGGGCGCTCGACGGTGGACGCCATCATGCACGTGAGAGCCCTCACGACGGGGGACGCGGTGTCCCGGGGCGGGGTCGTCTTGGCGGTGTCTCTTGACATTGCCAACGCCTTCAACTCCATGCCCTGGAGCTGCATTAGGGAGGCACTCCAGTGTATCACCGGGTGCCGACCTACCTTCGTCGTATGCTCGGGGACTACCTGACGGATAGGGTCATCATCTACCCCGGTCGGAGCGGAGAATGGAACCGGCGAGAGATGTCGTGCGGTGTTCCACAGGCATCGGTTCTGGGGCCGGCCTTGTGGAACATCTGTTACGACTGGGTGCTGCGCGCCGACCTCCCTACCGGCGTCAGCGTAGTTTGCTACGCTTATTGTTTTGTGGCATCTCTGGCCATGTTATAGCCCCACAAACTGATCAGATCATCACACCACCTTCGCCGCGGTCAATATCGATGGTGATGTCCTCTCTCAGGCGTTCAGCGAATGACGACCTTTACATATCCCTTCGGGGTATTCCTAGCTAGCCCAAGTAAGTATGTACGTGTTTGTTTGTAATTTAGATCGGTGAAAAGATGCATGGATTGTGAACAGTGGTATGTTTGGGAATGTAATTGGAACATCGCATTATTTTGTTTACGATGGGTATACGAATATGTGAAAGAAGATGTAGACTAACTAATTATGATTATTATTTTGATTTACAACGTTATGTACACAAGTACGTGAAACGAAGGAGTGACTTCAAGCGCCTTTAAATTAAGTAACCTACGTTGTAGTAGATATAAACAGTACGAAGCTATGTCTCGTGTAAATCAGTTAATAACTTCAAAATTCAACCCCTTAAAATCCACCTTTCAGTTTACACAAGATCATCAAATTAACGAATCGTAACGCAACAACCAATCAGCGGCCGCGTCATGCCCGACACATTATCAATGCATGTTTTTATGAGCCCTTCCGGCAACTACTTAGATGCCTTTTGCTTTGATGGGTTCACGCAAGTTAGTCCACTTCGTAGCACGAGGGGTGTAAATATCTGCTCAAGGGCATCCCCAAGGAGATGAATACAGGCTTAGGTTCGTCTACACTTGAAGGACGGATCGACAAGAACGCTTTTATTAATAATTCACGTGGGCTTCGTAATACGTGGACAATGTTTCATATGAAAATGACGACAAAAGAGACATTTTTGATTTGTATACAGGTCTTGGAAATGGTTCTTAATACCTCAACTGAATTGTTGAAGGGCAGACGGAGGTAATACTGTTGAACACCCACTTTCAAGTGACGGTATTAAGGCGATAGTCTGCTTGTGCAAAACTCAGAAATACACAAATAGTGTGTGCGGGGACCTCCTCCTTTGACATCTAGTCGTACTAAAATTATTTGAGATGATGTCAAAGTTGCTCTACCTGCCTATTAACCGACTTAAAAAAAGTGGTTATCATATCGATTCTTATATTTTATTCTTATTTCCAGGAACCATCATACAATGATGTTATAAAAAAAAAATAATTTTCAGATAGTTATTATTGAAATTCATGATAATTTTTGATTTCGGTTCATCGTAAGAAATCTTATTGCCCGCAAGTATCAAAAATTACAATTAAAAACGTAACCCTTCTTTTCTTTGTAGTCGGTTAAAATAATTAAGTAGAGCAGCCTGCATGACATAACATGAGCGCGATAGCATGATTGTGCGAGTAAGAAGCAAAAACAATTGACGATATTCCGATGTCCTTCTACCTCGACCGCTAAGCGGCACAGGGCATCGTACATAATACTCTAAGCGGTCACTGAGAAAATATGGCAAACGTTTCTTTATATAAACTGTAATTTTATATGTGTTTTAGTATTTAATTTTTAGTTAATTTCAATGGTTTTTTTTTAAACTTTCATGACTTTTCGGCTTCGGGGGCACTGAGACGTAGCTGTGCAACGGATGGCGTGAGTCAGTTTGTAGCTTCGTCCTCTCGATACGACTGTCTACAGTCCTGCGAACTTTAGGAGCCGCGATGTGGATACAGCATTCGTACCGGGGTCGGTTTAAGACAACCAGTAATTATTAGGCACGTCTCATTTATCATTATCATTTATCTATATCCACTAGGTGTGCGTGCGCAGAACGGTCCTTTACTGGACAGGCATATTCACTAGCAGAGAAGCAGAGTGCCATACCTGTGGTTTGCAGAATTTTTCGGTGACCCCCAATTGGTGGTTACATCCACCAATAGGGGGGCTTCCCAAAAGTTGGATAGGTGATTTCTAGCATGCACTTTTAATTTTACATTGTGATAATTATTTTGTAGGTGAGTTATTTCAGGTGAGAACTGTGCGCGATGATTATGATAATATTATAATTACGTTTTGTAAATTATCAACTATACAAGATGTTATCAGAAAAAAAGTTGTTTCGGCTGTTGTAACTCTATCGATCAGGATTGATAAGGGTAACTCAATAAACTGGTAATGGTTTTAGTAACTTAATTCTGAAATGAGCTTGTAAGGGCATACATTGTAGTTAGCATGGGCTTAGCAGTGCGATTTGCTAGTTTACCTGTAACTTACAAGTGTAACATATCTATCGGGATCAAGGAACTCCCACTAAATTTTCTCCAGAACCAATATACACATCTCGCTTCAATATTGAATTATCTGTAAATTTCAACTCGAGTAAAAAGAATTGTGTCGAATCGGGAAGGAATAAAACACTCAATGAGTAAAAAACTTTTTATAATTAGTGAGTATTTTCATTTATGTGGTCGTTACGACTGGGTTTATAATTAATTGATTATAAACTTCTTCCAATAAATCATTAAATAAGCACTAAAATAACTAGCTTGCCAAACATTATTCTATTTATTTATGAAGAGTCAAATATTAATTTATTATTGTTTGTCTTGAAAAAATTGTGTTCCTCCACATACTACAAAATTTTCTATAAACTTTAAATGTCTTTAATTTCGTAGAACTGGAGAGGTGCAATATTTTAAATTATATGAACAACGGCTGCGTGCATAAGTTACATCAATACAGTTTAAATATTTTCACGGACTTTATATTATAACAAACTATGTACCTATTGAATTCAGACCATTTACCATAAGCCTATGTCAATGTTGTTGAAAGTTGCTTTGAAAGCGAGCCACCAGGCCTCTCATGCCCTGACCATGGCCCTGGGTGAACTTCTCATCTAAATTCACGAAGCTAAACTTTCCTTTTTAAAACAAAGATCTTTGTACGAAATAACCACAACAATTTATTGCCTATAAAGGGTGTAAATAGACAATTAACATAAACTAAAGGCACTTATCACAGTGACTCTCCCCGTCACTGCGATCATTTTTTGTTCTAGACCATACCTGGGAACCTTCTAGTTACGGAGATATTAGGGGTCAAAGTTCCAACTTTTTCACAAGTTTTTTTTTTAATACATGTTTTTAATGTAAGATTTTTCCTTTACACAGTTCCACGACCCTAGTACTATTCAATCCATACATCAGCACAATGCTATGAGTGCTTTCCATCGAGTTCTACCGTAAAACGTGATTTTTCACCCCAAAAAAAAAAGTCAATTCCCAGCAAAAACTTTTGCGTAAAGTTACTTAGTTTGATGTACAGAATGCTTTTTTTTTTTTTTTTTTTTTTTTTGGATGGGAAATCATCAAATGACCCCCCCCACTCTGCGGAAGGGAGTGTCAGACTTGTACTGACTAAAACCCATCCATGCGGTGCTCCGCCCAAGCGGGGTAGACCTCTACGGTGTGCTCCACCGTGTCCTCCGGACGATCCTCGCAGTGGAAACACCCGGTCGTTTCCTCCCGCCCGATTCGGTGCAGGAACCTCCCGAAACAACCGTGTCCGGTGAGGATCTGCGTCAGGCGGTAGGTGAGGGCGCCGTGGCGCCTCTCTAACCACTCCTCAAAGAGGGGACTTATCGCCACAATGGTAGCGTGCCCTGCACGGGGTTGCATTAGTCGCTCTCTCCATGTCGCCATGAGATCACGCCGGAGGTCTGTCCGCTGAGCGGCAATTTGCCGCGGCAGCGGAGTCTCCCCCCGACGTAGTGCCTCCGCGCGCCATTCATGCAGGCGCGCGAGGACTATCGCCTCCAGATTCCATGGCGGCAATCCGGCAAGGAGGCTAGCCGCCTCGCCGGAGATCGTGCGGTACCCCCGGATTAGCCTTATGGCTATCACCTTTTGGGGCACGTTCACGTAGTGGGCGGCTTGCCGCCTCAAAGAACGCGCCCACCCCGGGGCCCCGTAAAGGGCCAATGTACAGAATGCTTGGTTGACGGATATGTGAAGGGTCTGTTTACACCCGGTATAATTAGAAATAATCAATAATTTAATATTTAGCAATAAAAAGCTGAGTAAAATGTCTTGTATAATGTTCCCAATGCTGGGACGCCTCGCAGGCCCAGCACATGTTAGTGTCTGACACCACTTTAAAAGCAGCAGTGGTGGTGAAATAAATTGCGCAAAGTAATGTGTCTGCTTGGCCCTGAAATCACGACCCACGAGCCGCATAGCAAATGTCAACATTTTACCTCTTCTATAGTCTTTTTTTTCCTTTTTGGCAACTGAGCCGATGTTGTAGTCTGGCAGCGTATGTACTTCTTAAAATTTAACTTGATTAAAATGACAGCTGTCAACAAAATTAACGACTTAACTTTCCAGTAACGTCTAACGAGTGATTAATATTTGCACACGGAAAATAGAGTAGGTAGGTAGGGTAGGTAGATAGGGTAGGAACGTAGGTAGGGTAGATGGGTAGAGTAGGTAGGCAGAGTAGAATAGGTAGGCAAGGTAGACTAGGTAGGTAGAGTAGGGGAGAGTGGTGTAACTACGAACTCCTAAGCGGGAATGCAAATTAAACAAAACCAGCATAAGATACGAATCATATTTATTGCTTTCCATTAAGTTTAAGAAATCAGTCAAATAATCTCATTAACAATTTTAATACATTCAAATAATAAAATGAATATTTAGGACAAAAACAAAAACCTTGGTGTTCGGAATTACCCGAAGTGCGTGGGGTAATTTCGAACGCATCATGGGGTAATCACAGAAAAGAAAAATAAATGTTAAATAATTGTATATAATTGTGAATACTGTAGTATATTAAGTAGTTGACGGTAGGTCAATATAAGATTATAATTGTATGTGAGGGTGGCCGTAAATACATCAGTGTTTAACCAACCTACGTGTGTTTCACTACAAATACATACATCATCATTTTCCTGCCATTGTCCCATGTCACTTGGGGTCGGCGCAACACGTGTAATAAATGTGAATACACACGATAAGTAATATTCCAATTAAAAAACACCAACGAAGATACTTTCGCATCTATAATGATTATAATAAAATGACGTTTCGGGGTGATAGCGAACATTCGAGATTTGTTCGCGATTGCCCCGTGGGCTCAAATTTAAGAAACAAAATTCTGAGGTACCTATTATTATCACAATGCAAAATATATTGCTTGTAAAATTCCTCTTTGATTATGATTGTATTTCAATATAAAATACAATAGAATTGTATTATAAACGTAATAACTTCTACAATAAAGTTTTTCAAGCAAAAAATTACATGAAATTATAACTAAAACTTACGATCGACTTACCGTTGTCAAGGAGCGCGTCCTCATTACACAACTGTGTTTGAGCCTTGCTCCTTCTATAAAGAAATTATCGACTATCCTTGTCTAACATGCTGTAACGACTTCGTTCGGGGTTACCCCGCGTACGCGATTATCCCACTCTCCCCTAGGTAGAGTAGGTAGGGTAGGTAGGCAACGCATGCCGGACACAGATAGTATATATACATGAAATAATATACTAGCTGTTGTAGTATATTACATAATATACTAGCTGTTGCCCGCGACCTTCGTCCGTGTCAAATTATTATAAAAATACAATTTTCCCCGTTTTGACAACATTTTTCATTGATGCTCTACTCCTATTGGTCGTATTATGATGTAATATAGCCTTTAGCCTTCCTGGATAAATGGGCTATTCAACACTAAGAGTATTTTTCAATTCGAACCAGTACTTTGAGATTAGCGCGTTAAACACGATCATGTAAACGAAAAAAGGGTGATTTGATTGGTGGTTTTCTTTAACCCTACTAGACAGCAAACATGAAGACTTCTTAAACGGAGGAGCGCGGTGGTCGAATATAAATTTTCGTCATATTGGTAGTTTATAAGTTATCTTTTATAATACAAATACAAAATGTTTTATTCAAGAAATTTGTTACAACAATCGGTGGTTGTGGTAAATAGTTAAGTAAATAATACATTTTCACATTATAATAATAGAAATAAGTAATTAAGTATTGTTTAATTACCCACATATTTCTTACTGTTGTAATTATTTTGCTATGGAAGAGCGGGGGCTCTTCCATAGTAAAAAAATATTACAATATGAAAAATGATTATTTACTTAACTATTTTCATATACTATATTATGTACATTATATACAGACTACATATAGAACTAAAGTAATGATAAAAATAAGATTAAAAGAAAAGACAGGACTATTGTAGCCAATAAGGCTGATATAGAGGTGGTGGATCGATCAGAGCGGCGCGCAATGATTGTTGACATAACGGTTCAGCATGATGAGTACCTCAAGAAAGCCGAGAAAGATAAACAAATCAAGTATCTTGACCTGGCTCGCGAGGTTGTCGACATGTGGGATGTGGACTCAGCGATCATTGTGCTGATAGTTGTATCAGCCCATGGCTTAATTGCTAAGAGCCTCGACCAATACCTGAGGAGGCTCTCGTTAGGTAGCTGGATCAAGGGCTTGATTCAGAAAGCAGTACTCCTGGACAAGGCTCGTATTGTTAGGAGGTTCCTATATCTGGAGCCCTAACCGCCGGTAGCTTGGACCCTGTTCCCAATACCGGAGCGCTACAATTTTTTAAATGTTTTTTTTTTTAATATATATTGTTTTTTCTACGGAACATTAAAAAATGTAATTCATTTGTATGGAAATAAATCAAGTAAGATTAAAAGAAAGTATTTTCATTTTAAAAAAAGGAATAAATACTCCACAAGAATTTGTGTGAGGTGAATCTTATGACAACTACATAGGCTGTAATAAAAAACTTTGTGTCACCGACTTCCGGAAATAAACTTATTTTCCACAGTTGATTGTGTTTTTTTGGAAGCCGTTCATGTTTTTTTTTAATTTCTGCACAGTTTCAATCATGTGAAGAGTATTGTAGGTTGTACCAGCCACATTAACTGAGTTTAGATCTACTTATCGTTGGATTCTGTTTTTCCCGTCGGTAACTGGTGATGCAATAATGGTACAATCAAATCATAAACTAAATCTTGTGCGTATGGGGACCAAAGAAACTCGAAGTGTCCAAAATTTTCATTTTTGATCACGTGATGAATTCTCACCTCTCGCAGCAGGGGTAACAGTGTTTGTATGTCCGTACTAGTGGCCAACCAATCCGACGATGAAGTGAACATTGCTATCGGTAAAGTTATACCAATCAAGTTGTACGATGGAGGACCATAATTCTGATATTTTATTTGATTATTATCGAGCCCATAGTCAAACATTTGAAAGTGTCCGCTCTTCGCAAGCTGCACGTAATGCATCACCGTCCTCACAGAGCCTCCCGCAGGAACATGAGCTAGCACTTCCGCCGTGACCTTTTCATCCCACATAAAACCACCACCACCATTCCCGAGTAAGAGCAAAGTATTATAACAAGACCTGCTTACTCTTTTGCAATACTTTTTAATAATTTGTCGTGGGAATACTTCATCCCGCATAAATTCAAAATGTCCAAGGAAGTTAAGCGACTGCTCACCATTTTCAGTGTAGAAATTTGCTAACATACTTAGTGGGCCTTTAACGTGATACATAAAAACTAATGGGGCTAATAGAATAGCTGAACTTAATATAGTGTTATATTCCGGGTCCGTAGATAAAAGAACAAGTAATGCTGTGCCTCCCATGGAGTGTCCTATGAAGTTCATTTCCGAACTGTTTGTGAATTCACTTACATATTTAATTTGTGCTGGTAAATCGTAAACACCAATTTCATGCCAAGAAAAATCCCAAAACTCTGGTCCGTCAGAGCTCTTATTTGTGTGAATTCTAGAATATCTGTTACCCCGAGCATTCAGGAGCCACACATCGAAACCTTTCTCAAGTAACTTATAAGGTAGGGACCCATTCCTGCCCAAGAGTAGCCAATCATCAGAACTTCCAAGTAAACCGTGGTGTAGTAGTACTACTCTGCCGTTAATTCGATCAAATTCTTGTACCACTCGATGCATTGTTAACATATAACCATCCTCAGTAAGTACTGTGTGTGATTCTGATAAATATCCGTGTGCTGCAATCAACTGTTCAGCGTTCATGTAGGTCTTGCCCTCGAAAGTAACTTCTGGAAGAAATCCTGGAGGTGGGTGTAAGTTATACTTAGTTGAACCGAGGCGTAAACTATTTTCCAGAATATCGAAAGGCTTCGTTTTAGTCAATATGAAATCGGTAACCAAACTTTTACCGACGTGGATTTTTCTTTCTGTAATTTCTTCGATTTTTTTATTAATTATCCTTTTGACTTTATTATATAACTTTAAAACCGAATCAAAAAAGGTAACGCTCCTTACATCTTGATGGATCCCACACTCTTTAGAAATACACTCGGCATTTGAATTAGACACGAAGTCAAATAAAAACGCAAATAAAATAAATTTACGAAACATTTGGATAACTGTACTGAAGCTGAAACGAACTGAAGTGGACTCACAATAATAATTTAACGAACAAGGTGCCGTAGACGTAAGGCATTAAAACAATGCGAGCCATTCTAGTGCGAGGCTGTTTAGAGAGAGCGTTCGTGTCTAGATAAACATAGCGCCGGAACAATTGAAAGACAGGTACTGAAGTTAAATCTCATAGAGATATTTATAAACCCACTTATCTATTGATTCACTTAGCTGATAACATAATAAGTGATGTAACCGTTACGCAAAGAAGTATGAGATTATAAAAATATGATATGGACAAGTGCAAACCACCGATTTAGTATTGTTTTTCCAAGACACTAGTTGTGGCTGCAAGTGCGAGATTGTTATTGTAAATGCAATCAAACTGGCAAGAATGTCATTAGAATTCTCTTTAAATAAATAAAGAGTTTTATTAATGACTAGCTTCTGCCCTACAGCAAAAACATGTTTTTTTTTTCATAAACATTAATTATAACCGCTCTCAATTGAATATACAAACTGACGATATCCAAACAAAGCAATAATGACGAAGTTCTCCGTTAAACTAACCTCTAGGATGAGACTAGTATGGTTTTAACAAAACTTAAACCGTGTGTACAAAGGTCTAATTAGGAGACAACCCAGTGGCGGATTTACCAGCAGGCTGAGTAGGCTTGAGCCTAGGGCGGCAGATTTTTGGGGCAGCAAATTTGAGGACCGAATTTATTTTTTTTTGCTACCTCATAGAAATCAAAAAGATTTTGGCATGATGTTTTACAGATACAACAAATTTTGCCGATGACGTTCCCCACTCCCTCTTTATTTTTTTTTATTTTTTTATTTATTCCGAGTAGCAATCTTCCATAATCTAGGGTAAAACAGCTAGTTCGCCGGCCCCTAACCAGTAATCGGCCTCTGCGCCCTCTGCCCACACTTTGTATGAGGGAAAAGAGCGAAATTGTAGAAAAGGTATTTCCCTCTTCCCACTATCAACCCATACATGCCAATCCTACTACTGGTTGGAGGCTGCAAAGTGGATGGTTTGTATATAATTTTAATTTGAATACAGTAAATAATTTTGTGAATAATTTTGCAACCAAATGAAATAATTTAGTACGACTATACCGTTTCACGATAATTAAAAATATGGTTACTATCTGAAAGCCAAGTTCCTATAGGTACTTATGTGTAAATATTATGTTGATAGGTTTATCTAATACAGAAAAATATGGTATTGATTGAAGGAATTCCCACTAACGTAAAAAAAGAAAAACGTATTTGCAATTTCTTTTTTTTTGTTAAGTGAAGTTTGAGTAATAAAAGAACATAAATAGTAACATATAGTTACTATTTTTTACAATAAAAGCCCTTTCCAATGAATTATCACATTTGTTATTCAACAGCCATCAAAATAAAATATAAATAAAGAATTATCACAACAATTATCAAAGCATCGGCGTCGGCCGCCATGTTGTTTGTTTACATTTCGTTTTTTACGGACCCAAATTCAAATCCTAACTTCGTACCTTTTGTATGTTTTTTGGCTGAAAGCTATTATCAAGTACATATTTAATGCGATAGTTATTACTTTTTAGACAGAACGGGTCACAATTTATTAAATTACGAAAGAATTCCAATAAAATTTGAGAAACCTTACAACTTCAATATATTATTACAGTATTCAAAAATATACCCAAAAAATATTTTACGTGCAACCAGAAGTGAATAGTAAATATGTGACTTTTGTTTGTTTGATTCAGTTTTTTGTCACCGACTTCTAAAGCTAATGTTATTTTTCACATTTTTGTGTCTTTGAAATCGGTTTATTTTTGTAAAAAGTTTTTATTTATTTTTCCATTTATAGTTGTAATATCCTATACAATTAATATTTGCTATGCATTTATTTTACATTGTCAACAAAAACAAACAAATCTGGTTGTACACATCTGCGTACACCCTCAGAGCATACAGGAGCTATGTTATGATACAATATTGTGTAAACAATAAACATCTAAGCGATTGCAGCAATGACGGCTAATTTGCTGTTTATTATTTAAGAGTTACATTGTATATCTCTGACGATCAGCATCAGATCTTTACCAAATTTAGACGAGACCACCGCCGAATAGAATTCTTCCAAATAAAAAAAATCATTGAAATCGGTTCTCAATTGCCGAAAATATCGCTGAACGTACCCAAAGGCATTATGCCTACGAGTATGTGCCTATTTAAATTGGAGAATTCCCTTGATTTCTCCAAGGTCCCAACATCAGATCCTGACCTGATGACGATGGGACCACATGGGAATTATACTGTTTCAAACAATGCCCATAAAATTTGATGGTTGCCCTTAATTTTCCTTGGATCCCATCATCAGACTCTGACTTGGTGACAATGGGACCACCTCAGGAGAATAGGCTTTCGAATTAAAAAAAAGAATTTGGAAAATCGGTCGACAATTGGCGGAGAAATCGGTGAATATATGTACATAAAATATACATACAACAACTCCTCCTTTTTTTGAAGTCGGTTAAAAATTGCCAAATTTACATGTCATGGTACTATTACCATGAAGCCTATGCTTATCCTCACTAAAATGGAACTTAACATACCTAACTGTCAAAATGTGGGTGCACTGTACACATCTGCGTACCCCCTTAGAGCATACAGGCGTAATGTTATGTTATGGTGTTGTGTAAACAATAAACATCCAAGCGATTGCAGCAATCACGACAGATTTGCTGTCTAGTAATGAAGAGTTCCATTGATATATCCGAAGATCAGCATCAGATCTTTAGCAAATTTAAATGGGCCACAGCGAAATAATATTCGTCCAAACAAAAGAAGAATCATCAAAATCGGTTCTCAATTGGCGAAGAAATCGCTGAAAATACAAAAAAAAAATATTCAGAAAATACAAAAAAAATGATTTGATAAAACCGTGTTGGTCGCTGGTGAGGTGTTTTACATGCGATGTTAGACGTTCGGTTATAAGCTTCTCAAATACTTTGCCGAAGATGAATAAAATAGAAATGGATCTGTTGTAGTTTGACACCATGTTCTTTTGACCTCCTTTGAGTGGTTACGACCAGTGCCTTTTTCCATTGGTCAGGAAAAATACCGTCTTTAAGAGATTTATCTCTGTTATCTATACTATAATAATAGAATAATCTAAATTATAATTATATATTTTTTTAATTATAATTATAAATAAAATATTATAAAGCTGAAGAGTTTGTTTGTTTTGTTGAACGCGCTAATCTCAGGAACTTATGGTTCGAATTGAAAAATTATTTTAGTGTTGGATAGCCCATTTATCGAGGAAGACTATAGACTATATATTATCACGCTAACAACTTAGGTGGATCAGCAATATTGCATTATGTCCATATTCCTCAACCATTCGACAACTGACAACTGTCATGGCATGCATTAGAATAGAACAGCTGTTTTAGACAATTTGTCACCGAAGTAAGTAGCCCGAAGGTGTCAGCGGCCGCCGTCGATTTGTTTAATGCTGTAAGATTTCAAAAATAATAACCACGGTGCGTAAGTTCGATCCCCAGCCGGTTTTCACTTTTTGTAAAGAGGCATGTTGATTTTTTTTGAAGCTTCAAAATCATTACCAAGTAGTTTTATCCATACTTTTAGGTTTTTTTTAACCATTCTAACGATGTTTAATTGTAACAGGTCCCTCTATCAACAGATATATGAGTGTCTCCGGGTATTTTTTTGTTAAAACATCACGTGTAAATTATAAAACCCTATCTATACTAATATTATAAAGCTGAAGAGTTTGTTTTGATGGTTTGGATAATCGCGCTAATTTCAGGAACTACTGGTTCGTTCCTGAAAAAATATTTTAATGTTGTTATTTTAATTGCCTTCCTAGTATCCCTCGATAAATAGGATAGCCTATTTATCGAGGGATACTATAGGTTATATAACATCACGCGATAACTAATAGAAGCGGAGCATCAATGAAAAATGTTGCAAAAACCGGGAAAATATATTCCTTTTGAGAGATTCCGTTGCGTGCGCTGCGTAAACGGTTAAAGTTACGCAACAATCATGTATGTACAAATATGACGGAATTGTTCCTCTTAAAAGTTCTAAAAAAGTCCGTGATAGCATATGTCTATCTTATAAGGTTGACTCACAATAACCTTTTTTACGGTAATCATTTTTTTTCAAAAATAATGAATTATTTGCGAAGGTGTTTTTGTAAACATGGTATTTACCCTTATCCAAATAAATACGTTATTCATCACAAGTATTTAATTTTGAACGAAATTATCGGCTTTCGGAACGATGTAGGTACATACTGAACACGTGGTAACCTTATGCCTCCTTCCACCCTGTTTGTAAAAGCATAGTGAGCACAGTGATATCACTTGTTTAATAGCAGAAAAACAGCGTGTGGAAACCGTCATGCCTGAGAGATATTTCTCGACGGCATGTAAAGTCAAGCCACCAGGATATGCACTAACCAAAAGAAAGAGTAAGAGAAAGAAGACCAAAATATTAATTTCGCGAATGTCTTGCTGCGAATGTTTGCAAAATACCGTATAGGTATGCTCGCATTAAGTCCTGCTGTCCTGCTATTTCCTGTATTTTTTTCGAATATTGTTGATATTATAAGAAAATATATCTATCCCTATTGTTATTCAACACTTTAATGAAGCTCATTTACACTAACAGATCATAACCAACATTAAATATATCAAAAAGAACAGCGAGGAGGGGAGAGTTGCGGGGGCCGTATCCGTGGGGAGTAGATGAATTTTATGGTTTAAAATGGCTATTTTTTTACCTCCAAAAGTAATTTAATTTGTCGCTTGATTCAATTTAATGTGTCGCGCTGCCGGATAACTAACTAAATTTAATAGAATTAACAGATTGATTAATGCCTGCAGCAAAAGCTGATAGAGCGAAAGGTTTGGCCACAAAATCACAGGCACAGGAATTCAGCATCATAGCACCAGCATAGTATACCGTAATGTTTCCATAGCTGGGATACAGCCCTGCTCTCTATGAGAAGAAATGGTCTCGACCTGCAACACTTACCACTAGGCCACCAGTCCACCACAGCTCCTTATTACAAGCGAAAACGCACTCACACATAGACATGCCTCACGTACGCATACCATATGCCAGTGTGCTTGCTCTCGCATCCCACTCGACACGACAGTTGACGCGACCTTTGCATATTGTTCCTGTTCTGTCTACAACGAAAGATTCCTATACTAATCTATGATTTCATTATATGGTTATTTCTCGGAATTAAGGTTCTCATAGTATTTTGTAGAAAAACAAACAAAAGTTCAGTAAGTGCAACTTTCTTGTACGGTAACTATCGCTTTCCCAAAACCGACAACTGTTTTTGTTTTAGTGCATCTATGCCTCGTTGTGATATTTAATAGTTTCAAGAATATCATTACGTGATCCGTTATCGTAGTATCTAAAATATCAATAGATGCAGCTTTTTAGTGTACTGTACCCGAAGGGTAACCATTGCAACCAACCGGACCCTATTACTAAGCCTCCGTTATTCGTCCGTCCGTCTGTCTGTCTCCGAGCTGTATCTCATGATCCGTAATAGGTAGACAGTTGACATTTTCTCAGAATGTGTCTTTCTGTTGCCGCTATAACAACAAATAAAAAAATTAAAAATCAAAGGAGGCTCCCCTACCGCGGTGGTACAGAACCTTCATGCACGAATCCGACTCGCACTAAGCCGGTTTTATTTGTTATTATCCATTTTCATGATGTAATGATCAAAACCGTTTTCACCTCAAGTTGGCAGTGAATGTAATAAGCCGTGTACCTGGTAACAACCATCTTAGTTTATTTAACTCCATTGAATGACTTTTTCATGGAATAGTTTATTGAATGGGATTAAATGAGCTTAGAGGGTTGTATTCATGATTTTAATGATTATAATTCTGTAAGTTGTTACAGAATTATAATCATTAAAGAATTATTATCACGTATACGTGTTACTTGCACGACTCATTTATCATCAACATACAACCTGACACTGAACAGAAAATGGCAAAAGACGTTAGAAAAATTGAATTTCGCGGGCTACCCTGGCGCTCCGTGTTGGAAAGCGTAGTTGTGCATCCTTTAGCGGCAGGTTGTTCCAAGACAGAAATGGTGGTGTCTAGGGTTAGCGCAGAGTTTGCCTTAATAAATTATCGCTGGCGTTGTAAGCTTTATACATCTTGATAATATCAGTCTTCAATAGAGGGGTGTTCGTCGTTCCGTTTCTTTGACTATCGGAAGGCAGGTCTGCGGTAGCCTGCTTTGGTCCCGGTTTCGTGCCTGTGCTAGGAATAGAATCCAGCAACTCCTCATCACCGGTTAGTAAGCAACCCTGGCTCATTCGATTCGGGTTTAAAGCGATCAGAATACGTGAGACTGACTGAACTCTGCTCGATGAGGGATTCTCTTGCTGTGGAGCAACAGTTTCCTGGGTAGTTCTTTTGATTGATTCTCTTCTACTTTCTTGTTTTTACTGAACTCAGCTTTTCCTTTTTTATGGGGGGGGGTCCTAGGGTTGTAGATTTTTAAAGGGATTTTCTCCCCACAGTCTGCACCAACGACTGGCTAGAAAACTTGACGCTTCGCTGTCACTTCGTGCGATAACTCGCACTTCTGTCTTGTCCTCAAAGCTACTGACTCACCTCACAGTAACGTCAGTAGTAAGCAGGAGTTTACTAGAAGTGAACCCCATTTTCGCGTGTTTGTGAACTCACACGCGACTAGCGCCTCACACACCGTTCATTGAGACGACGCGCAGCCTAGAACCTAGATCGCGGCCTTTCCTAGAACTCCAATCCAACCTCGTACCGCCAAAAAACTCGCTCCGTGAGTCATCAGCACTTGGAGAAAAACCCCAAACCAAATTCGCTCCTCTAAAATTTCGAGGAACGAATCACAAATCACGTATGGTCCGATAAAACAGCTCCGTGAGCCATCGCACGGCAACCCACGAAAACCTATTCACTCTCCAAAACATCTGACAGAGAATCGCGCACAGTTCAAATCAACAGACGGTGCGCCCTCCGCAGAAGTAATGGATTCTACCATGTGTTCTGCTTAGTCTGATCTCGCACTTGGACATTTCCTGCATGAGTGACTACCAACAGAACCCCAAGATCATTGAAACACGCAAACCCCACCACGAGAACAACTTGGAAACTCCCTTGGTGGGGATATTTAAGTACCTACATTATTATGCCAAAGTCCGGTGTCCAAAATCAGGTCCGCTCGGTTTGTCCATGCCTATAAGAAGACCTAAATCAAGATCATTTAATTACTTTCGTCTTTACTTCAGTCAAAACAATGTACAGCAAACGTTGCTCTTCCTATGATTGTAATTACTATTTTTGTCGTTTGAATAGTTACGTATTTTCTTCATTCATCATTCAATAGGTAGGGATCTGCTGTTGTCGTTAGCCTGTCAGGGTTTTGTTCTGTGAGGCTATGGCCACCACTTAGACCCTTAGTAGACCAGGTTTACAATTTTAGCTGAAATCAAAATAATTTCAATTACCTACTTTGTAACTGAAGATACTGTGTCTGTCTTCAGTAAAGAAAACAAATATAAATACTAGGTACACGAGTTGTTATCTGACCTTTGTGTTGTTTACAAAGGCGTATCATGACCATGATACCATATCTGTTCTTCCAAGAATACTCCTCATTTTCTCCTTCACGTGGCTTACCCACCTACACATAATTTATTATTGTGGGTCTTCAAGCTTCGGGCTACAATAATTTACCTAATTTGCTATTAAATGTCGAATTCTATGAAACTTGACTGTATTTAGAAATAATTGCCCACGTTAGCTTATAAAAAAGACTTTTAATATCAATTACTGATTTATTACGCTAGGGGGTCGTCCTTTAATCACGTGAGGTTCAAACAGAGGGGAGGGGTCAGAAAAAAAACACGCTTAATATCGATGGGGGAGGGGGGATGAGAGAGAGTGACAATCGCGTGTACACATTTGTTTTTCATAGAATTTATGTTAATTAAAATCAAAGATACTGCTGCAGTTTGACGAAAAAGTCTCATATATCTCAAAAACGAATATCAAAAATGATATTCAAACCAATTTTCGTTGAAATTTTTTTTTTACGTTCTACCAACCTACATTTTTTTCAGAATATTCCTCCTCTGACGTTAGAAATTAGACGGGGTGGGGGAAACACAATTTTTTAACCCCGTTTTGACGTTTTGTTTTCCCCTGTTCCTATACAAAATACCAATACTAGGCTTTTTAGCTCTTCTTGCTTCTGCTCTAACTTTACACAAAAATTATTGATGGGAATCGAAATGTTTTTTTTTTTTGGGTGAAAAATCACGTTTTACGGTAGGACTCGATGAAAAGCACTCAAAGTATTGTGCTGGTAGATGGATTTAATAGTAGGCGGTGGTGGAGAAGTGTAAAGGAAAAATCTTACATTAAAAAAATGTATTTAAAAAAAACTTGTGAAAAAGTTGGAACTTTGACCCCCAATATCTCCGTAACTAGAAGGTTCCCAGGTATGGTCTAGAACAAAATAATAATCGCAAAGACGGGGAGAACAAGTGCCTTTCGGATATGTTAAGGGTCTATTTACACCCTTTATTTATACTGTGTCTATTGTGTGTACTAATATGTAATATTTTCTTAGTAACTTTACAAACACAATTTGAACGTGTTAAACTATTTAAGAACATATCCGTCTACAATTTATTACATAAACTATTTTATTTATGAAACTATAACATCATTAGTATTATAAAATATTTCTAATGTTCTTTGCAGTGTCAATTAAACACTTAGCAAAGTCTTGCTAGGTCCTTTAAATAATGTACAAGAACTGTGAAGAGGGGCTGATATGTAAGCAATAACTGCAAAACGGGTCGATCTTCAAGGTTAAGCAATCTTTGGTGGGGTCGGTTAGTGGATGGGTGACAATTCCTAACACAATCATGCCTGTCAGTTGTAGCTCTTTGACTGTTATTGTGAGTATAGAAGTCGGAAGCCCGAAAGTCCGACAACAAGACTTACAAGGTGTATCGTGGAAATGTTCCGGTAAAGTAAATAGGTTGTGGAAATGAAATGAAATGAAATTTTATTTATTTGCCAGATAGGTACATAATAACCTGGTCATTTAGGCTATCAATACGTATAAGATACAAGTATTCAGCTAGATCAGGGTAGGCTGGAAGACGGAAAGAAAAAAAAACGGACGACGGATGATTAAAAGCAAGTTGGGGTTCGGTTTTCTGGAAAGATAGTAAGTATAATTGGATGTATACTATTATTTTACGATGAAAATATGCGGAGCGTGCAAATTCACGACGACGCCAAAAATTTTGAAAAAAATCAGATACCCCCCACTTTTTTGGAGGTGACATCTGTTATATTGATTTTGTTCATGTACAATAGAGCCTATATCAGGGGTCCGTAATAACGAACCAAATGACTGTTCGGTTGCAAATCGACTCACTATTTTAGGCGCTACGGTGGAACATAAAAAAGCAGTACCTTTGTGCTCTTCTATCTTAATGTAATGTCTTGTTAACTATTTTGTGTGTACATAAATAAATAAAAAATAAAAATGTAACAAACAGTGGTCGGGTAAATAAAAATATTAAGCGTCGTTGTAAAAATGTCAGTACGGCGCCTAGTCGGTTTCGATTAACAAATAGACACACTCACTACACCAATGATGCAGTAAACAAAAAAAAACATTATAGGGAGTGTACAGGTCTTTAAAAAAATGCCGTACCTACTGTAGGTGTAAGGCACCTACTTGTATACACAATGACCTACTTGATCATTCTAA
This sequence comes from Noctua janthe, assembly GCA_910589295.1. Taxonomy (NCBI): domain Eukaryota; kingdom Metazoa; phylum Arthropoda; class Insecta; order Lepidoptera; family Noctuidae; genus Noctua; species Noctua janthe. The sequence continues at coordinate 16,525,430 of OU342552.1, forward strand.
GTACTGACATTCTTTGTAGTTATTTATGTAGAAGGCTATGTCCTGGCATGAATGTCAGGCTGTTAGAATTTATGATACAAACCTAGAAACCTAAATAGAGAGGCATGCATCCTTATACCTACATAGGTGGTACCTAATATCTTAACAGGTTCACTGTCCACAGACCACATACGGTCCGTAGAGAGACTTCCACATCTGTCCACAGACCGTATGTGGTGTGTTCGCCCGTACAATTTCTAAGCCATCTGATACTGTGGACGTAAGAAGAATGTCTCATATTTAATGCGGACTTGGGAGGACACATCATAAGGATAAAACATAACTGGACTTATGGACCATTCTCACTCTGGAGCCTGGACAGTGAACCTGTTAATAAAAACATACTGTTGTATTCTTAACGACCGGTACCAGCAAGTCAGAGTTCAAAGTAAAAAAATCATTTGGATGTCATGAAGTTAGTGTTAATTAAAACGGACATAAGACATTTTACCTTCTATTTTTACATTTATACGTACTTGAAGACATACTGCCTGCTTCGTTGGTTTAGTGGTCGCAAGCGCGACTGCTGAGCATGAGGTCCTGGGTGCGATTCCCAGGTTGGGAAAAGTGTTATTGGGTTTTCCATCAGGAATTGCTCAGTAGCAGCCACGAAGTCTGGGTTTGTGCCCGGTTTATGGCATTAAGCTCCCCCCTTTTACATGGTATTTAAACATAACTGGCGAAATGTGGAATATGTGGGTGTACTACTGGGTACACCTCTGCCTAACCCTTCGGGGATTACAGGCTGTTTTTATGTTAAAAACATTCAGATTCTTATTATTATGTTGAAAACAAACCTGCACAGTGCACAGCCATCGGTATTGTCCAAAAAATCTAACCTGTATTATACAACGTGTCCCAAATACGCACCAGGGATTGAGATTCAATAGCTAAGGTATTTACAATTGCAACAGTTACTTGTTCTTCCTTTACATAGCAAATTAAAATAAAGGAACGTACCTGGCTAATGTTTTCCGAATGGGATAAACGCAAATATGTTTTGAATTTTTTTTTTTTTAATTTGTTTCACAGTCTCGTATGTACCTTTAACTACCATGAACTCGTACCATGAACTAATATTTGCAAGTTATAAGGAAGTAGGTACATGTAAATCTATGTATGTACTAAACATACTTATAGATGAGGTACTTATTATTCCAGAAGTAAGATCGAGCAATTCCCGAACTCCACGCGGGCGAAGCCGTGGGTATAAGCTAGCATAATAATGTACACAAACCCTACCGGGCTGTGTGCGTGGTCACAAAACGGCTTATTCATCAACTGGTGAGTGTGAAACTCGCGAGTGCGCGCGTATCTCCTCCGATTTAACCTATTTTTTTGTCGTCAACTCGCTCGACCTAGAAATTCTGACGTAAAATACTTCAGATTTACAGTCAGCTACAAAAACTTCTTATAAAATACAGGGACCCACTTTAAATGTATAAGACATTTTATACGACTTGACTTTAAAACAAAACACAGAGGTAACATGAGAAGGGCAAAAATAAAAATAAAATATTACAAAAGTAACATTCTGGCAACGCTGGTTAGCATGCTTGGGTATCATGCGTCGTCGGCCGCATCCCCCTTACTTAACCGAATCAGCCCGCGCGGGCAATAGCTAGTTATGTATAGTGATTGCTTTCAATTCGTTTTTATTTGATTGTACTTTATAAAGTGCGAGCGAGTTGACGACAAAAAAATAGGTAAAATCGGAAGGTGCCAACTCGCGTGCACTAGCGAGTTTCACACTCGCCAGTTGATGAATAAGCCCACAAAACCCACTCAAGCTATCCTCAGCGAAGACGCGCGAGAGGTTTTACTATATTGCACAAGTGTGTGCATAGACACAGATGCACTCTCTTTTTTCCATTACTGCCATAGTCCAATGGGACAACAATCCGACACGACTGGAAATCAATCGCGCAGAATCAACACCTTACCTGCTATTAGTGGCACGAGGAAAACGCATCGCCAAACTGGGAGCTGCTACTGAGATCTCTCTTATGAAAAAATCGCTCGCTCAGGAGCTATGCTTTCAACTACGAGGCTAACCGAACAGTTAATAAAGCTATATTAAAAAACAATGGCTTGGCACACGTCCCAATGCGAACCCAATGAGGTTCTATGACAGCTGGCACCCCGGCGGTGGCAAGAGCACGACGGATGAGATCCTTAATGCTTGCCTGCCGCGCAATCCGGCATGCATTCTTACTACAGGAAAAGCCCTGGTGTCCGAGGCAATCGACTGCTTCACCACATTGACAGCGATGTGGAACCCCCTACTAGGAACTTACCACGTTAATAAGTTCAACATTGTTTGTTGTTAAATATGACGCTAATCAAAAGTTAATGAAAAAAAAACACCGATCTTTCGTTGTGACTCACATATTTACGATATTGATCTTTTCGAAAAGATTGAATAAATTACATAACTTCATGATTGTCACTTGAATGATCCGATTTTTCCAAAATTGAATCTCATTATTTGTTGGTTGCTCGTTGTCCTAAACCCAGATAAATTCATAAGTTTTCTTAGTTTCTAATAATCCTGATCGCATTACGAAGTAATCCTAAGTATTCGCAAAGATTTGATTTTTACAAATAACCGAGTAAGCGACATTATACCTATTCATGTTATTAAGAGGGAACAGGGACTGCCGGAAGCCGGATTCCGAAAAGGCTTTAGCACCGTAGACCACGTATATACGCTGCGACAGGTTATATAGAAGACCGAAGAGTATAACCAGCCACTCTGTCTAGCCTTTGTGGACTACGAGAAAGCCTTCGATTCGATCGAGACTTGGGTTGTGCTGCAGTCTCTCCAAACGGTGCAAAATCAACAATCGATACATCTAGGTGTTGAAGTATACAAAAACGCCACCATGTCAGCCCGACTCCAGGAACAGACCTCGGAACCCATCGTTCTGTAGCGAGTTATGAAACAGGGAGACGTCATATCTCCGAAACTGTTCTCTACCCCGGAAGATGTCTTCAAGGTTCTGAACTGGAGAGGGCTAGGCATCAACGTCAATGGCGAGCGCATCACTCATGTTCGGTTTCCCGATGATATAGTTGTCATGGCTGACACTGTGGAGGATCTCAGTACACTGCTCGATGACCTTAGTAGAACTTCCAAAAGAGTTGGTCTTACAATGAAGATGGACAAAACCAAGGTAATATTGAATGCCCATGTAACACAAACTCATAACAAGATCGGAGACTCTACACTCGAAGTTGTAGACAATTGTGTCTACCTGGGACAAACTGTCCAGTTAGGTAGGTCTAACTTCGAGAAAGAGGTCAATCGTCGAATCCGACTCGGCTGGACAGAGTTCGGGAAGTTGCGTGGTATCTTCTCATCCAACTTACCGCAGTGTGATATAATCGGTCTGAGATGCAGCAGTCACTTTCGCACTCTACGGGGGCAGGCTTGAGGCACCGCGACGGCAATGCTTTTTTCAAATACCTATTTGTCTAATTCCTCGCAGGTCCTGTTCCCTATTAACAATGTGGTATTGGTATTGAAAATATTCTTAACATTGCTCTTATTATATCCGACGCTGCGCTTTAGTGTGATACAGCGTACCTCAGCGACGATAGATGCGGAATCAATGCCGATTAACACGAGGGGAACAAAGTCCGTATATGTAGTAGTTTATTCGACTTTGTTATTCAACAAACGCTGCCGAATCGAATGTGCCGACCCAAACAAGGAGCACCGCTGATGTTTCAGAATTTTGCAGGAATATTCCTTCAAAATTATAAAGCTACAGGGGTGCATGCCATTTTTAAAATGGCACACTGGCGTTACAAGTCCGTCGGTCCTAGTAATAAAACTTTAATATTGCCATTCATAGGGTGGCACATAGTCACGTCGTTAGCATGCAGTTTGTAAACTCTTTAACATGTCGCCATCCAATCTGAGTTTAACTAGCTTTGTATAGCAATATTAGGAAAAAGTTTGATGAGTTTAACTGCAGCACTGCGGAAATGTGCCATCAAGTAGTGTTTCTGAAGTGTTTGACTGACCATTTCATGTTTAGCTTTTAGACTAAAAAGAACAGAGTAACGAGACAGGCCCAATGAATCGACTAACATGATATTTTAATTAATTTAATTAATACCATGTCATAAGTCATGGAATTAATTAATAAAATTTTATTTATGAATTAATTCCATGTCTAAGGAATAAAACAGTAAACAACAACAGTGTTTAATATGAACATAATTCAATTATGGAAGTACAAAAATAAATGGTGACTGACATAACTATATTTCTACGCACTTAAAATTCAAATTCTCTCTCTCCATACATGTTTTCATTGATTATATCATAGGCCCTTAGTAGTGTTGGAAATTATCGTCTTGGTTGTTGCAAAATCAATTTGAATTACATTAGCTTTCGTATCAGTAGAAACATTCAAACCATTTTTCAAAAAATCTATAATTTTCTTAAAAACTAACTCTTCTGCGTGAATCCCCCACACGAAGTCGGTGTGACACATATTCTTGCCTCGTATAATGTAATGATCTATTGGATTATCGATGCTGAAGTACAATCTCAGCATGTCTGGGATAGTGGCCAACCAGTCTTCACTGGAACTAATCAGCGCGATCGGCAATGTGACTTGTTGGAGGGGAAACTGAATATTAACATTATTAAACCAATGAAACTTGCCACTTTTGATCATTTGAGCATAATGCAGCATGGTGTCGGTGGAAGCACCAGCAGGTACGTGGTACAGTATTCTTGCCAGAAAACTAAGATTCCAAAGACGATTATCTGTCGGAATACCACCACTGACAAAATATAATGGATTACTGCAAAACAATAACGGGCCTTTACAATACCTCACTGCAAGCCATTTTGGTACTTTCCGTGAGGGCAGAAATTCCTTGCTACCAATAACTTTGAATAACTGGTCGGGCGGTTTCGTCGCCAGGGCCGTCAAGATCTTTAACGGCCCTTGAACATTGCTCATGAAAGCTAAAGGTGCCAACAAAATACCAATTCTTAGGTACTCATTGTATCTAGGCATCGTGGAAAGTAATACCAGAAGTGCCGTGGCACCCATCGAGTGTCCGATGTAGTCGATGGGATGTTTACTCTTTGTTACTACACGTATGTAATCAATAACGGAGGGCAAGTCGTATAGTCCCATTTCTTGAAACGAGAATCTCCAGAATTGTTCGGAATCTACTGCCAGTTTAATATGTCCACGCGAATAGTAATTTCCCCTCGCATTCGCCATCCAAACGTCGTACCCGAGGTCGGCTAGGATATACGGTAGAGATTTTTTAGGTCCCAGTAAAATCCAGTCCGCGGAACTGCCAAGTATTCCATGATGAAGTATCACTGTTTGATTCTTTATTTTATTTTCCGATTTCGGTGATATTCTATGTACAGTGAGCAGATAACCGTCTTTGGTGTGGATGACATGTGCTTCTACTTTCCTTCCATGCAGGGTGGCCAGCTGCGGCATAGACAAGAGCGCAGTCGGCTCGGCCCTCAGGCTGATGTATTCGGGTATTTCGGATTCGCTCTCATCTGCTGTTTTGTCGACGAAGTCGTAAAAAGTCCTTTTCAAAAGGGGATACCCAACTTGTTGTATTTTTGAAACTGTAGGCTGATTCATTTCGGTAGGTAAAATCATTTTTGATAATCGTAATATTATATCGTTGAAGGTGTCTGACATAGAAGTAGCTATATCATGAAAATGTTTTGTTATATAATCAAATAACGGATCACACATCACTTTTTGATTGACACATAGTACTATTACTAGAGTTAACATTAAAATCTTCATGTTCACACTCGCGACCGGTGGAACAGCGCTTGCGTGACTGACAACTGACTACTTAGGAAGGTTTCCAACCGATGCTATCATTGATTATGAAAACATATAGCTACAAAATAGAACAATGGAGATAGTGCTCGTATTTTATAACATTGCTCATTACTCAGTTTAATTATAAATAAATGTGCGAATCGGACGATTGAGTGTTTTATCACCTCACCTATCATATTAGGAAGTAAATATTATCCTAATTATATAACTAAAGAACTACCTTGACTGTATCCACGTGCAACTCTAATAAATTAAAGTTTCATCTTAATAAACTTTTCCTCACAGAGCTTTTTATTTATTTGAGAAAACATGTACAATATTACATACAAATCCATGCTATTGTACAGACAAAACACAGATTAAAAGAAACAAATTTACAATAGAGCATATGATGATTTAGAATGACTTTGCTAGTACTCTAAATGAAATCTAACTTTAAACCTTAGAAGCAGGTCAAAAGAATCCCATACGATTATGCAGAAAAATTAAATATACCGACATCAGCGCGGGACTTCGTCTCTCGCCTAGTTCGGGAGAACTTTCTTTCTTAACGACGTAAACAATTTAAATCTAATGCAATATGCAGACCGCGCCGGCGACTCCGGCACCCCGACTTTCACCCCTCCACCGGCTCTACCTGCGCCTTTATAAAAAATTCACCCTGACTCTGGGCCCAGAGCGTTCAGATACCTTACCGTCTAAAACTACTCGGGAATGGCCACTAACTCTATATCTTGGGGATTATTTCACCTTGTTATTACCGCATTTATTCGTTAACGCTTCCCTTTTGTTATTCCTGATATATTTTCTTGAATAAAACATCACTTTCGCTTTATTATTTTTACTGGTAAGTAATATCGACTTGTGGAACCTTATTCAATTAGCCAAATAACCTTACATAGTGCACAGCTAGCATGTAGCTTCCGAGAACTCCCAAAGCAAAACTAAATAATAAACCGAAACTACTAATGTTGCAAGGTTATTGTGTGGACGTAAGTTACATTTATACAATTTCGTAACTTCATAAAAACAGCATTAGCTTTGAGTTTGCATATTAACAATGATAAGTATATCATAAGGACTAAAATTGATCGCGTCGTCATTCTTAGCAAAGGGCCATTTAAGGGCGTTTTTAGTTTTATCGATGTGGCTCATTTGCTACCACAAGCTTCGCCATGCCACTATATCTCCGTTAAATTCTATTGTCAAAATGATAATGATAATCACCATCTTCATATTCAAGATAAAACTACTACTAAACTTTCTACTTGCTAAAATTATTGAAAGCGTCCAGTCACAAATTGGCACCCGAAATAGTATAAAAGGCACAACGATGTTTGTATAGATGTGCAAGCAAGTAGAGTGGAATGAGGCAGATCGAGCACCCAACATTGAACTCATGCAAAATGCAGTGGCACACCTTTCCCCTCCCGTTTGGAGCGCCCCGCGCAGCCTCCCCATTTATAAATGATTCGGGGCTCAATTTCGCCCACACTCACCCACTGGAATATTGTTTGACTTGTGAACGTACTGAGTGGACTTTAGGTTTTTACACGACCATTACGATCCCGGTATTGGGTTTTTTCCATCGTGCTAGTTCGTTGTTGAACAACAAGTTTTGTACAAACATTGGTTTACAGGAATAGACTACTACCGGAAATGTCTCTTGTCCCATTATTTACTTAAATAGTTATAATCATTATTTTTACCAACCCGCACTGGGCCCGCGTGGTGGATTATAGCCCATTCCCTCTCATGGAGAGGAGGCCTGTGTCCCAGCAGTTTAAACATTATAGGCTGATTATGCTATGCTTATGCTATGCTATTATTTTGAATCCGTTTTTTCTCACTGCAAAGGCCTCTCTTCCGTCTTTTCATTTTTATCAATAGTAATAACCGTGTATTATATCTAAAGCGTACACAATTAGTTCTATCTTACGATAAGTCCAAAGAAAAGAAAATATAATAATATTAACCTCGTATATGGGTATATAAATATGAATGGTCAAGGGAAACGAGGACCTACGGGCCTGGACCCATCACCACGGCGCGGCGCCGCCACCGTGTAACGGCACGACGTCGTACCGCGGTACGGTGCCTTTTTGGTGTAGTGTTGCTGTTTGTACAAAAATATGTACCCTTAAAATGTCCTCCATCGTGGTTCATTATAGAAAGGTTTGGATACACCCAATATTTTCTTTGGTTCTGTTTTTTCTTCAATCGTCGTCTTAGCATTAACAGGAGTCGTCTTTCGCGGTCCATATCTAGACAAAACTGCAAATTTGATTACACGTTTGAACCGATGGTTGCTGCCGTCCTGCCGTGAGCCGGCGCGGCGCACCGTACTGTGGTACGACGTCGTGCCGTTTCACGATGGTGGCGTCGTGCCGTGGTGATGTGTCCAGGCCCTACGTGGAAGAAATCCTTCAAACTGAGCAATCTAATTATTTCACACTACTACTACAGTACTATTCTCGCGGCGTCGCTCACGTGACCGCATATTCTTATAGCGTTGTTACCAGGGAATATTACATGGAAACATGAAGTCGAGGTATATTAATAAAGTCCTGTATACTTTCAAGTTAAACTAAAACTTGTTGATGTATAACCAACAACTTTTAGTTTATCTTGACAGTTTTTAAGTTTTTAGTCTTTAAGTTTTTAGTACGAGTATTAAAGGAACTCGTCGTCAATTTCTGTGGGGACTTAATTTATATCGGTACGCTAAGAAGCCGTATGTACGAAAGCAAATAGATGCAATCCATGATCTATCCTGGGTCCCGAACTTTAAAAATCTTTCAATATCAAAATCAAAATATTTTATTTCACATAGGCCTAGATGGGCACTTATAAAACGTCGACAAAAAGGTGCATGGTTCGGGTTGGACGTTTCCTATGGAGAAGAACCGGCAAGAAACTCCTTGGTTACTCTTTTCAAATCACTTAGTATTACAATATTATCTTGTTACAGCATTTGTACTTAAGTATGGGGGGGCAGCGTAGGCCCGACAATAAGTTGTTGCTTACTACACAAAAAATGGAGAAAAAAATAAAAAGTGAAAAAAGTTAACAAGCAGCTGGGAATCTACAAAGCCTACAATGTTCACACATTCACAAACAATCGATAAAAAAGAATCTATACAAAGGTAAAAAAAATATTGTAAAATACTAAATTAAACAAGTGGCACAAATATTGTTATCAGTGCTGTAACTATGACGGCGAGTTATGGACCAGCTCGCCGCCCGGCCGTCTTATGACGACAGGCCGTGTCGACGGCGCGTTCGTGTTCCACGTGCGCCTCAAAGAGATGTCAGCAAATAAGTAGGGGTCCGCAAGGGCCGATGCCTGCCAGGGCTGCGGGACTGTTCGAAAGAGATACCGTGGCCCTGGAACACAAAGGGCAAAGAAGGAACATGGATGGGTTTTAGTCAGTACAAGTCTGACACTCCCTTATATATATACATATATACTTCTTTATCTTCAACATAGTCCTTGATTATGTAATATGCTTTTTTAATATGAACATTTCAACTCTGAGAGCTAGAAAGCAGAACGAAAACAAAAGTGAGAATATGCAAAAAACACAATACTGAAAACGCTGCATTATTAATAGAACTGAACATCACGCCTGTAATCACCGACAGAGATAGAAGGGTACCTAATAGTATAGCCATCCTATGTAATAGACGACGAGCCTATTGTCATTAACTTGGCCCAATACATTCCCCGTAACTGCTGTTAAGAAATTCTTAATGGAAAAAACTAAGATTGCTGGGAAGCGATCCCAGCAGCTCATTTCCAGCAGTTGTGCTTGAGACCACTAGACCATCGAGGCACAAGGTATCGAGGATAGCATTATTATTTTAAGAAACGCAAAATACCCTATACAACATTAGTTTTAGTATAGGAGAAACCTGAAATACGTGTCTAGTATTTTTATGTAAAGAATCTACTCGTATGTACAAAATTTCAAAACTGTATCATGAAAAATCACAAAGTTATAGGCTTGTTCTGTTACCTCGTTGTCCGCACAAAACCTTGGTCAGCACACGGCGACGCCGCGCGCGCGCCTTCAGCGTCGTCTTGAGCTCATTGGTAATAATAATTTGGCAGTAGGTACCTAAATGTTTGCAATAGGTACCTAGTGTCGCTCGGTGTCTAACTTGGAACCTTTTTAAATATTTTTGGGACAAAACATAACATGGTTGAAAAATTATTGGAATCGATTCAGTTACTTATTCTGAACAAACTTTATTCAGGTTTCGCATATACAAAAAATAATGTTGTATATACACTAATATTGTCTAAATAACAACTCCAATGCTAAATGTTATATACTACTCAGAAAACGAAAAAGTGGAGTGACATGTCCATCATCATCCACTTAACCTTTGCAACTATGATGGAGAGAAATGTGAATTTAGGCGTCAAAAAGTGATCTAGTTACTAATTCTGACGAAAATCAATGAAAATACCACTGGAGCCCTCAAGTAAATTTAGCTCTGTATCATTTCAGGTATTCCCTAACCGGGAGGTCAAATCAAAACCAAATAGATAGTGATCGAAGCATTATTATTAGATTACCGTTCAATGTGGCAAAATGGAGAGTATTACGTGGACATGACAGAATTGCAATTGCAGTCGAGAGGACTGGACAAAATGCTACACTATGTATTTTGAACCATTAGGTAAGTTACATTAAAGTTTACATGATATTTTAATACGTACCCTTATGATCACTTTGTGACTGGATTAAAAGATAAAGATAAAGATAATTTATTTGTCAAACATGCGTTAAACTGACTAATGACATGCAAGGTATTGAATTAATAGATGTTGTGTGCGTCCATGTTTTGCCACTAACGGCGTACAAATTTTGTAGGTATTATAAAAAATTATATTTAATTGCATTTTACATAATTATAGTCATTCTAAATTTCATTACAAAATACAAAACAAATAAATAATAATTGATGTCAAGATATTATAGTATAAGTATATTAAAAGATTTATGGACTAATGATATTTAGGTTAAACGTGATTTTGCCAAAAGGATCAAAATATATTGTATCAAACGAAAAACTTATAAATGATTAAATATCATGTGAAACATTTGTAAAGCGAAGCGTTTTCCAAATAAATGCTTGTAAAGTGAGTGTTTATAAAATAAAATAACTGCGGAATAAGTTGTTTGTGAAATAAATAGTATATGTCACGTTGACCGTAAACTAAAAAATTGTCAAAGGAGTTTAGGTGAAACATTAGTGAACCGTGCCATTTGCTTTTGTTCATTGACGGGTTAACTAATATTGTATTAAGGAGGTCAGAGCATAAACGTAGGTACAGGATAATATATTATGTAGTTTGTATACGGAAATTAAACGTTGCCTTTACATACGTACTTACCGAAAATAAGCAACATACAACGGTGTCTGGATTTAATTAAAGGGGCCTTTGAGAATATTATTTAATTAGCGTAAAGTATGATTTTACCTTTATTCTGTTCATAATCGGACAAGGTAGGTAATATTTATGTTTTTACAAAGGTCCTAGAGTGTTCATGGTTATAACGTGAACAAATCATGTGATGTGGTAGTCAGAATGGTGATACAATGCACAAGATACAATATCAAGAAGTTTTCTCTGGGAATCAACTTATACACTACAAACTAAACATTGCACATGCTATTGAATACAATTAATGTTATGTTAAGCAATGAAAGACCGGAACATAATAATGTTTTTTCACAATGGGCATTGTCACACTTAATTTTTTAAATAAATATAGGTCTAGCGCGTGCAGGATTTCCTACACTACTTACTTCCTTTTTACTATGTTCCAGGTGGCCAAGGACAGTTAACTTGATTGTAACCAAGAGATAAAAACGAAATATGTCCTAAGCCACCATCGTCACGGCACATCAACTTGTTAACCAGGCGTCCACCCAACATAAGTACCTAACCAGACCGGCTAAGCAGCGAGCAGCCCGCTCACAGCAATACGTGGGGTCGTAGGCTCGCCCTAAACGGGTTGATGCCTCGCAGTGGTGATGCTGCAACCATGCATATAAGTTTGCACCCAGTATGGAGTTGAATACAAAGAATTCCGAAATGCTCGAGTTTTAACCATGCTGCAGGTTCCGTGCAGTGCATAAAGCGTTTATCTGATTGAAAACAAATGATGTTTTATAATAACTTTTGTGAGAAATTAAATAATATGTCGGAAGGTAGGTGGCTATCGTAACAATGAATAAGTAGGTACCTTACTATCCAAACAAAACCTATGGTACTCGTGTTTTGTCATTGAACCTATTGTTTAAATCTACATTATCTCACAATAGCACCCAGGTAGGTCTTGTTGTGAGTGAAAAGTGGGTGACCTATGTGACCGCACACTATGTGATTAGTATACTGTAAGGTTCTATTATTCTGTTTATTTGTATTATTTTTTTTTTTTTAATTTATGATAATTTGTGTTTAATGCTCTTTTTAATGTACAATGACTTGTTTTTTTTTTAATGCATTTTGATTTGTGTTTTTTACTTTTTTCAAAATATGACCTGTTATTATTGATAATTATTAATAAATAAACTAAACTAAACTAAACTAGCATTATACAAAGTGGATGGGACACCGACGATTAAACGGTTATCACGTATTCAGTACATAATATTCTGAAATATTTATTTATTTATATATATTTTTTTTTTTTTTTTTTTTTTTTTTATAATGAGTGGGCTTACTCTTGACCTCAATCTAGTCCAGAGGACAGAGATGAGGTTTTTCTATTTATTAATTATAAAAAGTCAGCTGTTCCAAACACTTTGGCCGTGAAGGTATTGCAGTTTTGTATAAAATGTGGGGTGGTTCAAAATGACGTAGGTACTGATCACGTGGTATCCGTTTAGGAGTCGGTGTCTCTGCCACCCTGTATACTTGTGCTCTGTAATTTTCTCGCGTGAATGTTACACTTAATTTCTTACATTTCTATAACATTTAGGATCTGTTTTACCAACTACGATTAAGTTTCCGTTAACTTACTGGGCAGATAATTTCATACAAATTCTGTTTCTTTTTGTAATTTATTCAGTAAGTTTGCTCGCGCTAATGTACACTTAATTTCTTACATTTCTATAACATTAGGATCTGTTTTACCAACTACGATTAAGTTTCCGTTAACTTACTTGGCAGATAATTTCATACAAATTCTGTTTCTTTTTGTAACTTATTCAGTAAGTAGTGCTATTCGGACATCGTAAAACAGCCCTTATTGTATATATATCTCTTAATTATTAATTTTAGTTAAAAAATAAAAAAGTTTGTTATTCTCTTGCCCCATTTTATTTCTTGGTGTTGGCGCAGTATGTCTTCTGCTTTCATACTTTGCTATACTATTTTTTTTTTTTTTTTCTCTACTTCTCTTACTTGGCTTTTCAGCAGGCACCTCCTTTCTAACCATAAATTCATATACTGATACTGTTAGCCTGCGTCATCCCACTGCTGGGCAAAGGTCTCTCCCCATGACTTCCAGTTGCTACGGGCTAATGTGGGCCACTGGTCGTTTCTTTTGTCAAGCTCATTCCGCCATCTTCTACGAGGTCTGCCGCGACGCCTTCTGGCTGTGTCAGGGCTCCAGAAAGTGGTTATAAAGGGAAACCTACCTTTGTCACTAAAGCGAAAAATCATGGACATGTGCATTCTTCCCATTTTGACCTATGGATCCCAGACTTGGTCTTTGAAAAACTTTCAAAAGTCCAAACTCAAATTCTGCCAACGTGCAATGGAGCGCAGCATTTTAGGCGACAAACTCACCAACCATGTACGCAACACCACACTGTGCTCTAAAACACAAATTACTGACGTTGTCCAAAAAGCCGCTAAGCTAAAGTGGGACTGGACTGGCCACGTCTGCCGCATGCCCATTGAGCTGAGGGCCAAAATAATCAGATAAATTTATAGTTCACAGAATTCAACCATTGTTTATTTCGTTTTCCCCTGCTCTTATATCCACGAAACATAACTCATTTGTATTTATTTACACGGTCCTTTGGCCCATAGAAATATATAAAAATAAACTCAAAACTTACTCCTCAAGTTTTCCCTCATTTCACCACATCACAAGCCATGACAACGGATTCCCACACAACTTTTCAGCCACCTGTCGACCTTCTACCAGGGTTTAGAATCATTAACTGAATTAATTCTTGGTAATAGTTAATGCGTTAATGTTCCTTACACTGACTTTAGCTACTGACGGTATTTCATAATGGAAAAATACATTTTATTGGTGGCTCATAGGCCTATTTTGGAAGAGTGTGAAGCGAAACCTCTAAAATCATCATATGCCTAGCCGTTTTCCAACTATGTTGAAGTCGGCTTCCAGTCTAACCGGATGCAGCTGAATACCAGTATTTTACATGGAGCGACTGCCTATCTGACCTGACCCAGTTATTACTGAGTATTACGATACCTCTTGGTAAGACTGGTTGTCAGACTTAGAACCACTTAAATACGTAGGAAAAGTTAAATTTTAAGGTAAAATTAGTGTACTGTAAACGGGCTTACAGTCAAAGTCGCTTCCCCGGCACCTATATTCTACAAATAACTCACAAGGAGCCTGCAACTCAGTAAGTATCTCTTTCATGTTATACTTTTGAATAAAATCGAGCACTATTTATAATGAAACTTTTATAACTCACACATTTTATTAAAATACAGGTAAAGTATTACTAACGGAAAGTTTCATTTTATATTTTTCTTACCGCCGTTTTCAATCACTTACTAACAGTAACGGAACGTTGCTGTCTCAGATAAACAGTTAAAGAAACAACTGTAACTGCTGTTTCTATAACTTTATTGTCCAACGTCTATCTGACAGAAACGGTAGACAGCCCCTGTAACCGCTAGTAAGCGCATCTCTCCGACGCGTTTCGTTTACAATTTACAATTTTGAAATGAAGACATCCGCAACAGAACCAAGGCTACCGACGTAGCCCGAAGAATCGCCAAACTCAAGTAGCAGTGGGCACATTGCTCGCAGAACGGATGGCCGATGGGGCCCGCTGGGTGCGAGACGCACGGACCAGTCAATATGGCGACACTTGGGGGAGGCCTATGTCCAGCAGTAGACATCTAACGGCTGAAATTATGACGATGATCATAATAATACCTACTATGAAAGTAAAAGTTACAATCAATATTTAGAGTACCAATGTATCTCTGGTTTGCTACTTTTACAATTAAAAATAAACTTTTATCGGGCTTTTATTATAGCCTCTCCCTACAGTTAGTTGCACTTCTCCTCCAAAACTTTGATTGGAACTAGAATGAAGCGGCGAATAATTTTTGATTAAACTTTGCCGCATTGCTTTCCTCGAAATTAACTGTGCTTCGACTTATTTACGAGTTCTCGAATATACTTGAACTTTACTTGGCTGTTTTATTTAACTGGAATTGATATCTTTTGTAGTTCTTGTTACAAAGGTTTATGTTACAAGACCAGGGTGGGTACTAGTTTATTTCTTTTCAGCATCATCATCTGCCTGCCTTTTTCCCAACTATGTTAGGATCGACTTCCAGTCTAACCGGATGCAGCTGAATATCAGTATTTTACATGGAGCGACTGCCTACCTGACCTCCACAATCCAGTTAGTACTAGGTAATACGATACCCCTTGGTAAGACTAGTTGTCAGACTTTTTGGGCTACTGACTTTTGGGTAACGACTGTCAAAGATCTACAAATAGTAGTAGTAGTTTATTTTTTTTATTTAGTTTAAATATCGAAACACTCTGTGTTAAAATGATAGTATTTGTTGAATCCATCCCTAGTTGGGCCTGGCGCGGTTCGCGCGCTTTTTGCGTCTTTGTACAAATTTCCCTCCATGTTCATGTGTCGTCAACGTAGTATTAATGTGTTTTTAAAAATTATGTAATATGACGGTGAGGATGTAAAATTGTAATGATTTACAGTCCAAAATTACTGTTAGGTTCACACACAACATTGTTATTTTTTAGTAGGTGCAGCAGGTTAGTACAATAGTTCACAAAACACAAAGCGTTAAGTTAGCAATCATGCGAGCACACCAACACTATTACTATTACGTACCGCGCCAACAATTTAGATGAAAATGTAAACAGAAATATGTATGTCCGCCATTAATGGGGACAGCGGGACTTTATTAATATATTTCCGTTGTTCTCATTGCTCTGCCCCGTATCACACCGGATCACCTCAGGAAGGATGAAAAGGTGCCATGAAACGCCTACTTCCAAACAACTGTAGTGCTAGTTTTTTTTTATTATAACTCAGCGACGAGTACTAGGCTAGCATAAGTTCAACGTGGTGTATGGTTTAATACTTCTGAGTTCCCGAGTAGAGATTTTTGCTGGGTTATAAATGGTGTACCAAAAACGAATTGTTTGGATGTGGTCTTGAATGTATTTCCACAATTATATTTCATTAATAGGCGACATCATCAACGGGAGTAAAAATCACCGACTTTATGTCCCCATCAATGGTGCAGGGTAATGGGAAAAATGGCAAAAATAAAAACCGTCGTTTTCGCGAGATACGGCCTAAACCAACCCTGAGCGCGGATCAAGTGTGAAGTTGGTCGGTTGCGACAATAGTATTGAGGGTTGGGTCAATATAAATCGATATCATCTATCGATTACCGCGACCCGATAAACGGACCATCCGTTTGCAGAAGTGTCCATTCGCGCAAAAGTGCATTTGCACCGGTGTCCTTTCGCGCTAAAGTGCTTTCGCGCATAAGTCCATGCGCGCAAATGTGTTTTCGCGCAAGTGTCTTTCACTCAAGTATCCTAGATATAAAAAAAAAAACCTTAGCATTATAACAATTTTGCAGTAGCAAGGCGACAAGTTCCATTATGCGGAAGCAAAACATTGATCATGAATTTCATTAATATTTTTTATTAAGCCATTGTATGGTGGTTCCTGGAAATAAGAACTAATTTAAGGGTCGAATTGGAGGAGCTCGTGTTTAAATAATAACAGCCGCTCAGATCGATCTTTAGGTTAAGCCGTGCTTGCCTAGGTTGATCTGTGGATGGGTGACCACCCATTACATACCGAGTTTCCTCCGTGCCTCGGAAAGCACGTTAAGCCGTTGGTCCCGGCTGTCATTTGTAATCTACAAATGACACCCGAGACCAACGGCGACAGTCGTTAGGTAGTCAGTGGCCCAAAAAGTCTGACAACCAGTCTTACCAAGGGGTACCCAGTACTAACTGGGTTGTGGAGGTCAGATAGGCAGTCGCTCCATGTAAAATACTGGTATTCAGCTGCTTCCGGCTAGACTGGAATGATGATAAGGGTCGAATTGATAACCTCCTCTTTTTTCAGTCGGTTAATAGGTAGAGCAGCTTTAGCACCATCGCAAATAATCCAAGTACGACTAGGTGTCAAAGAGGGAGGTCCCCGCACACACGATTTATTTTTGTTTTTGCAGGGAATTTCTGAGTTTTAACTTTATTTTAGGTACCTAAGGATATATAGATATTTATCGGCTCGATAGATTTTGCGATTTAGCCTCTGTTGCCTCGGAAGGAGTGCTGAAACAGAACTCGGATTTAGTTTGAGCGCGAGCGACCACTTTTTAACCCATGATTTACCCAAAAAGAGCGAATTTTATTAATTAAAAAAAAGTAGTTATTAAGCATATAACTAATAGTATGTTGCACTTAAAATAACTGCAATTGATTAATATCTTTGGTCTAATAAACATTGTAAACCTGCGCGAATATTTCGACGGGGTACCGTAAAATAAATAAATTTAACTTTATTTTCAGACTACAGTCGATAGTTTTGTTAGTATTTTGAGGTAAAACGCCTGAATAAATTGAAATCTGTGCGAACATTATTTACAGAGAAGCGGTACTAATGTACTATAATAATTAACAAACAGAAATACATTTATATTTGAATAGGGCCTGCACTCTGCACCCTCTTGAAATATTAATTGTTTCACTATACTGCTCACAGTGAAACGATTTGAGTGTATGAATCCATTAGCTGTTGTACTGGCACAGGAAATTAAAACTCCTGCATTTGTCTGTGTTCTCGTCTATGTCCATTAGTTCATTACATTGAAAAATATTCTCTTCATCAAACATTGTTTTGAAAAGACTGAATAGACTAGTTGAGCGTTTGTTTTAAGGTTCGGATCCGATGTTTACACTGTAAGTTACTTCAACTCATTATCCGGCAAAGATTGGTGTCCGGTCCCGCGTACGCAATAAATTCGTACCGGTGACTGAACCTTTATGGTGGAACTTGAAAAATGTGACAAAAACGGCTGTCGAAACTTACCTACATATTTATGTCTACGTCTTAATAAGTTGCAATATTCACAAAGAGCAAACTACATTAAATACCTACATAGATAAATACACCCAAGCAACAACAGCCGGACTGTCATAAGTAATTATTTGATGAACGAGAAATAATATCTTTACATCAGTCCGTCAGTACCCTCCTTATAAGAAGCATTTCAACGGACGGTCGGAAAGTTTGCACTAATAATAATTAGTGTTACCTATCGGTGCAAAATTATCAATAAGCAAGCTAAAACTATAATTTTCAAGGGAGAACGGCAGTGGAGTATGTAAGTAGATTCAGTAATACTACTCTGTCAAGAAAGTACCGGGAAACGATCAATAATACACAAAATATTAGTTTTTTCATCCAAAGTTATTCGATCGCCTTCAAAGTATGTTCCTTCAGAAACGATACACTTACGCCAACTAATAGTCCAATCATCAAAACATTTTTCGCTTTTTCGGAAACGGAATCGAGTTCAGTTCTCGCCGCGAATTCTCATTTATGTCTTCTACCGAATGAAAACGGGTGCCACGAAATGGTAATGTTGAGTTTAGGAAGAAGAAAGAAGTCGGCTGGAGCCATATCTGGTGAATAAGGTGGTTGTTCGATGGACGGTATTTGTTGAGTTTTTGGCGCATTATTGTGGTGCAAAATCCAAGAATATTCTTTCCACAAATCTGGTCTTTTTCGTGGAATTTGCTCTCTTAAACGCCGCATAACTCTCAAATAACATTCTTTATTTACTGTTTGACCTTCCGGCAAGAATTCCGAGTTCACAACACCGCGATAGCCAAAGAAAACGGTCAACATGACTTTGACTTTGACATGGTTTTTTCAGTTACATTTCAGTTGGAAGGATCCACTCTGAAGCTTGTTGACTAGTTTGCATGTCAAACTCGTAAACCCACGTCTCGTCACCAGTAACAATGCGTTTCATGAATGTTGTGTCGGAATTGACTCGTTCTAGCATGCCCTCAGCAACTCTTATGCGATTGAGCTTTTGGAGAAAATTCAGATCTTTTGGGACTAGCCGAGCGGCAACATGTTCCAAGTGATTATTTAAATGGTACGGATCGACTCGTGAGACACAGAAAGACATATAAGCTAAAAAAAAAAAATCTAAAAAAATTGATAAAAATATGTATAAAAAGATGGCATACTTCCAAAGTCCATCCTTATAGTCTAACATTAAGAAAATTCTTAAATATTTTTTATACGCAAACGCTGCGTAGAAAGAAAACAGATTAAGAAAATTCGTTCAGGGGCAGTAATATCTACGATGAATGTACTACAATATTGAGAAATACATGGCTATCTTGAATTGACTTTAATTATTGAGTTCGATCATCGAGCAACAGCGGTTTTTTTCACTCGTTCGACCACCGGACATTGAACTAGTGAGAATTTATTATAACTTGATTGTTTAATCATTAGTATTGTTAAATATAATAGAGTTGACTAAGATACAGTTGGGTAGACTATGTTACAACCATAGATACTGTTTTTTTTTTAATTATTTCCTTTATTCATTTTATCAGATATCTTTTTCATTTTTAAACATGTAACATAATTAACGCACATCCTGAAATTAGTTTGTTCAGAATCGTTTACTGAATCGATTTCTATAATTTTTATTATAGGTATTTTTTTTTCCCAAAAATAATTAAAACTACGTAAATTACAGTAAAAACTCGTTAACTCGTTTCGAACGCGAGCGAATACCTACTAGGCTAACAAGACCCTCATACCTACGTGTGCGACTGTCTGCGTTCGTGGATTTGTACTGTGACCACAACATTCTTCCGGAATTAGTATAACTAAAACAATCAATAATCAATGCTCATATATGTTTAACTAAAAATTCAGTGTATTAATTATGATTATAACATAATATACTAATTGGGGTGTCTGAGGGTGTGCGTTAATTACGTTACATGTTGTATAGGATAATACATTTTTAAATATTCGGATAACTATATAGGAATCTAAAAACTATGTAAAAAACATAACGTCACGCCTGTAATCCCCGAAGGGTTAGGCAAAGATGTACCTAATAGTACACCCACATAAAAAAATATTAAAAATAGTAGCTCACCAGCTTCGGGAACAGGGTTTGAGCTACTGGTTGTTAGGACTCTTGAGACAAGAACGTCCTAACAATACCTGCCATGTCCAGAAGTACTGCTTTCTTGATCCAGCTGCCAACCGGCACTCCTCCTCAGAACAGCCAGCAACTCAGTGGGACCGTTATATCAACAATCATTGCGCTACGCTCCAATCGATCTATCACCACAATGTCGGGCTTATTGGCAACAACAGTCCTGTCAGAGACGATAAGTCGATCCCCATACAACGTGATAATACCATTATCTAGAACAGGGTTGGTCGCATACAAAATATTTTACATAAGTTTTATTCCATTTCCATATCTCTTAATACAGTATTTAAGAATTGTGCCGTATGGTTCATAGGTTCTTAGTAATAAATGACCGTCATAATATGGGCGCATACGCCCAGTGTCCGGCGCCCATGTATGCATGAACAAAAATGTATAGTAAATATTCAATTATTGCATTTCTCACTTCAAGTTCTCTGTTGTAAAGCGTATAGGTATAGTACTCTCTTCTTCGAACGTTGTCTTCTTCGTATCGCATGGGGAATATGTTCTCGAAAGTCCGGTCGTGATAGTAGAAAATGATCATTAAGAATGTGTCTACGACGCCGTCGCAGTGAATGCTCACACACAACACAATTGTTCTCCATATCATCAGTGTAAAAATCACAAGGCTTAATCAATTCCGGTAATAACTAGACACGTATTAAAAAACATTAAAAAATCCAACAAATCACAATAGGTCAACAAACTAGAGCATTTATTATTATTAACAACTACGTAATGTAAAATGAAAACCTACTATTATTTTAACCTTTTACTTTTAGCAATTATTCATAAGTTTTAATTAGAATATTTGAACGTCGTTAACGGCAAGACATAGCGTTCATTTTATACCTATATTTTACAAATAAAAATATTTGAAATTTAATTTTTATTTATATAAATCTTAATATAATAAATACTCTTTAAACATCTTATAATCATAAAGTAATAGGTCCCTCTTAAAAATACCATCTACGGTCAATAGAGCTTTATCACATGTCAGGATAGTTGTCTAAACTTTTAACTAATCAAAAGAAAAAAAAACAATAACAGTATTGCAAATGGAATTACCAATCGATTATTATGTGGAATTTATCATAGTCTACGGTACCCTACTCTGTCTTAGTCTACTCTATTCTATTTAACAATGCTAATGAGCAAACAATCAAGTTATTCTCACTAGTTCGATGCTCGGTGGTCGAACAAGTGAAAAAAACTTCTGTTGTTCGATGATGGAACTCAATAATTGAAGTCAAGTCAAGATAGCCAAACCTTTCTCAAATAATAATCTTGCAGTATTGTAGTACATTCATTGTAGATATTCCCCTGAACGAATTTTCATAGCAATTTTTTATATGTTAGACTGTAGGGATGGAGTTTGAAAATATGACATCTTTTTATACCCATTTTTATCTTTTTTTTTTAGATACTTCGCGTTTCTGTAGGACGTGGGTGAATGTTGATCCTTCTTCTTGGAATGAGGATTTTCAGGCACTATTTCCTTCACTGTTGCGATGTTAACTTCAGTTGAAGACTTTGTTCCATCATATCTCGACCGCTTTTGAACGCTTTGTACCACTCATAAGCACGTATTTTCGATTAAGTTAATTCAAAGTAAGCCTTCTGTAACATTTTCAGGGACTGCAAAATTTAAGACAAACTCTTTGCTCGATGTTTTTGTCTATTATGAAATTCGCTAAACACACTAGATATAATCTAACTAAAACATCACTGTATTTAATCTCAATAACAGATGCAACTTAAACTCCGCGCCAAAATGGAAAACAGTTGTGCCAATACAACAAAAACAAAAAAAAACAAAAAATTGTATTTGGAATCATTTCGCACTAAGACTACTTTTTTGGACTTTCATGTAATGGGTAGCACAATGATAACATTTTGAAACCACCATACATTTGATCGCGTGATGCCAACAATCGCATATTGAAAATAGAATCTTATTTCATAATTCTAATCGTAGATTGCCTAATTCGGATATCGTCAGTACATTTTATATGTAAGTGGGGGTCCTACAATATGTACAGTCAACACAAAATTTGTTCTACTTTGGGTGTTTCGTAAATATAAGTATGTGTGATGGTAAAATTAAATGGGGTACAAACAAATAAAAAATAAAATCAAATCGGTCATTTTACTAGTACTAACGTATGCATATTAAATAAAAGTTGTAACTTCCTACAAGTGCGTAATACCACTAATAAAATAAAATCATTTTTTTTTTAATTTTAGTAGATACTTATTGTAAAATAAAATTTAGTCACAATGTGATTGTGACTAAATTTTATGTCTGGAGGATTGACGTCTTTATTATTTTATTTTAATATCGTCTATGCCAATAACGTTAAATTTAGTACCTACTTACTCATTTTAGGTGGAAAAACTAATTGGTAAGAAATGTTTTTCGTTAGACTATACTAAAATAGACATAATGCTATCGTCAGATTATTTTTTTCATAAAGTTGGCAAACTGCGATGGAACTGGGACAAAAATTAAAAAGTAGGCAAAGTAGGTTTCAAAATGTTGACATCGTGCTACCGATTACTTGAAAGTACAAAAAAGTAGTCATAGTGCTGAAGTAGGCATCGTGCTACAAAAATTAAACAAATCATCCATTCCTGATACTTTTTTGACTAAATCTATATCAACAGGGCTATTATCCCTAAAGCGTCAGCCCAATGTGTCGGTACACCTATATAGTACACCCACATTTCGCCAGTTATGTTTAAGAGGGAACAGGGCCTGCGCGGAATTTTAAAATTAAGTAGTTGAAGAAACTATTGCCGTCGCGCTGCGTCAGGCCTGCCCCCGTAAAGTGCGATAGGGACAGCTGCATCTCAGACCGATTTAATAACAAAAATTTAAACGAGATCGACGTTTCGTATTCCCCTTTTTTCTCCTCGAAAACTGAGTCGATCCAATTATTTTTGAAAGAGTGTGGTCTAGGTTCAATTTTTTTATGTTAAACACTTTTCGAATTTGTCTTGTAGTCCTCTAATCAACGCCGTAAAAATGAGCCAATTTGTCATTTTTGGAGGGTCATATTGCCTTTACTCATTAGTTGCTGAAAAACAACAAATGACAGGGACGTCTGACAGTAGTCATTGATTTTAGGAAAAAAAATGATTGTTTTAAAGGCATTATTCAGGAAGAAAAAGGGGAATTAATTTTGTATGGAGAATCGCAGCCTCTGTACCCTCTTAAATCTCGTATGTATAAAAGAAGGCGAGCGTATTCCCATCAACTGGGCAGGATTTGTCCTGGAGAGAAATGATTAAAAAATCTGCAAACACTGCCCGGCCTGGGAATCGAAAATGCGATTAATACCTAGTCGTCTAGTGACCAACGAGGTCGTCAATCAGAAATTGTTGAAATTCAAGGTACTAATCCGACTAACAATTTCTTCTCCGATGGGGGGAGGGGAGAGTCTATAATCCTGTACTGAATTCATGGTAACTGGTTGCGCGTTGATATCCACCGCGTATGTAGTAGAGATAGACTTACTAATTAATTTATTTATTTTTATTATTATTATTTTTTGCATGATATTGACTTATATACAAATATTGTACACCTCATGGGTATGTTACAGTGATACAATAATGCTAATTATAAGATCTGTCTTTTTACCTGTGGCAAACAATAAATAAATGAATTATGAATTATACAGGGTGTATAGGAACCCTTCATTAAGCCGTCAACCAAGCATTATGGACATAGAACTAAGTAACTTTACGCAAAAAATATTGCTGGGAAACAACTTTTTTTTGGGGTGAAAAATCATGTTTTACGGTAGGACTCAATGTAACGCACTAAAAACATTGTGCTGATGCATGTATTGAATAGTACGGGGGCGTGGAGGTGTTTAAAGTAAAAATCATCATTAAAAACCCGTATTTAAAAAAAAACTTGTGAAAAAGTTGGAACTTTGACCCCCAATATCTCCGTAACTAGAAGGTTCCCAGGCATGGTCTAGAACAAAAAAAACTACCGCAATGACGGAACGGACGGACGGGAGAAC
Source organism: Noctua janthe (assembly GCA_910589295.1). NCBI lineage: Eukaryota > Metazoa > Arthropoda > Insecta > Lepidoptera > Noctuidae > Noctua > Noctua janthe. Next base: position 16,549,864 of record OU342552.1, read on the forward strand.
AAGTGCTTTTCGGCTTCGTTAAGAGTATTGTTTCAACCTTTAGAAACATACATACTAATTTTTCATAATTACAATGGGGTGAATACTAAAGTCAGCTCAGGGATCGTTTCGTAGGGCCATACTCACATAATTGGATCAACACGACGTCCCAAATAATAATTAGTTGGTGAAATATGCACAACGTTATTAAAGGTCTGCTTTATTTGCCGTGCTATTATTACTATTCTTAATTATTCATAATGGTTCGGAGGGGGACGAATTTATGGGGTGACAAGGCAAGTTTTTAATTTTTGTTTTAATCTATTACGTAGGTAGGTATTACGAATATGTTTTAGTAGCTGTACCGTATGCGTTGCAATGCAGCTACTACCTACCTACTGCGACGAAATAAAAGTCCAGATCCGCCACAAACACTATGATTGAAAAAAATAAAAAAAATACAATTTGAAATTAAAAGTAAGATCTAATGGTAAATAAAAAAGTATAAAAAAGGTCAATTCTTCAAGAAAAATTTGGGTTAGTAGAGGTAATTTTATACCAAAAGCTTCAGGTGGAAAACCTACTAATTTTTAGAATATTAAGGGTCTAAAGATATTTAACGACTTAAACTAAACATAATTTGATTAAATATTTAAAAAATACAATTTCAGTTTATTTCTATGTAAAGTATGTAGTTACTTACGTCTTCAAATTTTGTTTCGTGTTTGAAAGCAAGGGTCCTTTGTAATCAATATTAATTCGTTCAGAACGAGATGTGGCTTTTATAAGCTGAACTCTGGTCTTTAGGAAGCGAGGTTTAATCTTGGCACATACCGGACATGATGCTGTCATTGTGTTAATTTCCGAAAGTAAGAAAGGTAAGTTTTCATTCGCACTCAGTGATGCATTCTATGTAGTAATACCGGGATGGCAAAGTGCCTCATGTAATTCCTTTAGTTTGTTGGTGTTCATAAAAGCACAAACTCTTGATAAGCCATCGGCAGCCATATTCTGAGAGCCGGGACGATAAATGATATAGTACTTGTACCGCGATAACTATAATCTCCAGCGTTGGATTTTTCATTCTTAATTGCTTTAATACTTATACTTAATTCTTAAGCGCTGGTCTGTAATTAGCAAGAAGAGTTTACCTATGAAATGGTAAGTCTTTCGACTATAGCACAAGCTTCCTTTTCTATGAATGGGTGCTTGCACTCTACATTTGATAAAGTCCTTGAAAAGAACGCTACTGGGCATCCATTCTGTGATAATTTAGCCGCTGTAGCGAATTCTGAGGCATTAGTCTCGACAGTGAATATTTCCATAAAACCGATAGCAACTAATGCAGCCTGTTTAATATATTTTTTTAGTTGTTCGAAGCATTTTGAAGCTTCGTTCGTTATTGGAAAAGTAGTAATGTTGATGACTTATTTTCTCAGAAAATTTGTCAATCCATTTGGCATAGTAGGCGAACACCGAACAGTCCTAAGACTCGTTTAAATTCCGTGGTATTCGTGGGGACTGGTAACTCTAGTAAAGTTTTTAATCTTCCACTCTCTGGACTAATATATTGTTTTTGATCGTGTAACCTAGCAAATCCATACAATCCCATGAAAAGATACTCTCTTGTTTGTTTAGAGTCAAGATATATTTCTTCGCTGCTAACATAAACTAAGCATGATTCTTGTCGTGTTCGTCTTGGTATTTTCCGCCGGCAGTCACGTCATCGAGATAAGCGAATGTTTCCGGAAGTTTTTCTTCGTATATGATAAAGAATTCTTTGAAATGCCGCAGCTCTATTAGTAACTCCATAAGGTATTCTTGTAAACTGATACAAATTGCCGCACATCCGTATATTTTTTTTCCGCATCTATTATAGGTGGCTAACTGACTGAATACCTTGTACTTTGATTCTTTGTCAATTATGGTTTGGATATGCGGTAAGGGATAAGCATATTATAAATGTAAATTTGTTTATGGTCTGTGAGTAATCGATCAGTAGACGTTTGCGATGAGCGCCGCCTCCTGCTACAAGGGCTTGTTCGCGCCAAAGAGATATGCTCGGCTCAATGACATTGTCTTTTCGAAGGTTTGAAATCTCTTAGCTATGAAGTCGCTATCCTCTTTGCTATAATGTCTAGATTTGATTGCTATCGGCTTAATATTTGGCGAAAGATTTGTAAACACAGAAGCAGGAGGTACCGAAGCTTGCATCACATTGCAAATCCCAAGGGGTTTTATTGGCCCTCCATTCGAGTTTTGAGTGGTCTTTCAGCAAATCGTGGCCCACGATGGCATCTGCGCTAAGGTCTCTACTCACCACGAGTAGAGGACGTTTCTTGTAGACATGTTCATTAATATTAGTCGTACCTCCAACTAAAGATGCATGGTTTGTAGACGCCAAAGTTATGGTCTGCTTTTGCGGCTTAAGCTTTAGTTTCATCATGCTCGGGATGTTTCTGGCGATGAAACTAACTGAGCTCCCGGTGTCAATTAGTGCGTCCGCCTGTATATCATTGACTGTTATCCGTATGGTGAACTTGCTCAGCCCCGAGGGAGACGCCGCAGAGAAGTTGTCAGGATCGGCCGCATTGAGATTTTTTTTATTATTCAAGTAACAAGGACTCATTAATACACACGAAATTCAACATAACACAAATGACACATTAAACACACGCAATACATTAAACTAACAATACAACACAAAACAATAAATACACAAAAAATATATTTATTTACGTTAGATGTCTATATCCTTGACGGAGACGATTTTTAGTTTTCGATGTAGGTACATTAATAAAGGTGGTCAATGGGTACCTATTTCTTGTATCTGATTAAATATATCCGAAAACCTGGAGCAGTGAGCACGGTATATAGCAGTAGGCTCACCATCAATTAAAATAATGTAGACAGTACTTACAAATGAGATCAGTAAAATAAAAGAAAAAGGAGTGACTAATAAATTGATTATTTATTCACTAAAATTATAAGACACATATTCAGTTACTGAAGATTATGGCACGTAGCTAGTTGGAAGTTCACACACAAAATGATTGCCTGTTTTTCCCTCTCAAATGTAGATAAATAAGATAAAATTATTCCGAAGACGATTTATCCAGACCGATCTCAGTTGGCAGGTTTCTTGTAACTCATTGACTTCGGTTGGGATGTTCCATCATTAGAAAATCTCATGGAAATGGAATCAACAAGCACCAAACAAAATCCGAATGGCATAGGCAAATCGTACTTCGTTGGTAAAACACAAGCAGACTGAATTAATCGAAGTCCAAGTCTAAAACAAAGATTTCAGTTGAAAACTCAATAATATGAGACGAAACAGAAAATTATTTTCAGGCAAAAATGCTAGTTGTCAATTTGACATAGAAATGAGTAGACAATTATCGTTTTTTTTTTTATTTGAGGAATCGGTGGTTTAGATTTATGGTTTACAGAAAAGAGTATTTAATCAAGTTGAAAATGTCTATTAAAGTTAAACCTATTTAGAACGTTTAAAATCAATAGATATCTTTTATTTACTCTTGCGTATTTTACACGCAAATAAGGTGTAACACGCAAGTAAGGTTTTACACGCAAATAAGGTAATTTGCGTGTAAATTCAATAAATTACTAACCTTTGTCCATTTCGTAAAGTCCAAAATATATAATTTTTTCAATATTTCTTTACAAAATCTAAAAAAATACAGCAAATTTTACGAATCTCCATACAAAACTTTCCGTGATATGAATTAGACGCAGTTCATATTATGAATTGTCAATTTGTGACCATTTTAGGAATTGTAACGTGATTCATAATATTTTCCTTTTATGATTCTGCAAAAGTGGCCATTTTAGACCCGCAGATCTGCTCCCGGAGTATTGGGATCAACGTCAAATCTCTCGGGTCGCAGATATTTCGCGAGAGCAGCACTGATTTTCACCATTTCCAAAGTATTTTGTATCTCTATCGACATCTCAATTAGCTTACTAAATTGTTATAAAGAACAAAACACATAGTAATGTTGGTTTTAATAAACTAAAGACTTACAGTTAAGTAAAAGGGAGAGAATGATATGTTATATGACAACCATAAACTACTAAAATCACAATGTAGGTGAGAGGTATATAGAACCAAATCACTGTTGTGAAACGATACCCGTCAAACCATAGCCCCCTCTCCGGTGAACTGTAGAACTAATAACTGTATAAAATTCGGTTTGAGTGTCCGTCCGCATGTAAAGGTATAATGGTTCATTTAGAGGTACTTTTTTGTATATGGTTTTTTTGACAGAGGAAGTCTGAATGGTGTTTATCTATCATGGTATTTTTGTTCAGTATAGTTTGACTAAGATTTTCCATCCCGGCTCAGCGTCTACAAATTATTCAGCTGTATTACGAAAAAAACCTTTTTCAATAAATAAAACCGACTTCAAAAACACAAAATAGTGAAAAATAACTTTAGCTTCAGAAGTCGGTTAAAATTTTTTTTGTGTTTAGAAGTCTGTTTTATTTTTTGCAAAAAAGTTTTTTTATTTTTCCATTTTTAGTTGTAATATTCTATAAAAATATTTGCTATGCATTTAGTTTACATTGTAATTAATACATTTCACGGTAATAGGCTTATCCCCAATAAAATGGAACTTAACATACCTAACTGCCGAAATGTGGGTGTACCTACTGTACACATCTGCGTACCTCCTCAGAGCATACAGGCGTGATGTTGTAAACAATAAACATCCAAGAGATTGCAACAGTCACGATGGATTTGCTGTCTATTATTGTAGAGATCCGTTCCAAAAATTATTGTTGGGGAACGACTTCTTTTTTTAGGTGAAAAATCACGTTTTACGGTAAGACTCAATGTAAGGCACTCAAAGCATTGTGCTGGTGGATGGATTGAATAGTACGGGGGTCGTGGAGGTGTTTAAAGTATAAAAACATATATTTAAAAAAAGACTTGTGATAAAATTGTAACTTTGACACTCAATATCTCCTTAATTAGAAGGTTCCCAGGTATGGTCTAGAACAAAAAAAATATTGCAAAGACCGGGAGGACAAGACAGTGTCTTTCGGCTTCGTTAATGGTCTATTTACACCCTTTATATTTATGTAAATAGAACCAACAAACAAAATAACACAATTCTATACTATTGCCACACAAACGTTAACACTTCAACCAAGTTATCTGTGCGGGCGGGAAACTCAGAACTAAAATAAATGTACCAAGTCTGACATATTGATGTAAATTTTCTTGACAAACAACGCCACCTTGAAGGCTTGAACTGCACACTTAAAGTGGTCATACTATACTTACAGCTAGTTTTTGCCAACGTCACTCGAACAACAAAAGAATCATGCACCCTTCATGCAGCACTGTAGTTTCGAATTAATATTTGAATGTCATTGTTTAGAATAGAAAAATCAATGTCAAATAACGTATCACATATTGAATTCTTGTTTTTTTGCTTTTAATTTATCAAATATTTGAAAAAGTTATTCTTTGTTTTCTATAGTAGTATTTAAAAGTTGATCACCATGCCTATTATTGATCGTATGAAAGGGGTACCCCGGGATTTGTACTCAGCTGAAGGGCTGTTATACCAAGACTGGAACGCTTTAACCCCGTGCCAGCGATCATGCACCACACGACTTGGTCTAGAGATACAGCGAGAGCAGGAAGACTACATGTTTAAGCACCCTGAGGTAACATTCGACAAATTTTGCAGGCGCTATAGTAAAGTGAATACACATACTATCACGTTCTTCGGTCTCGTAGGAACACAGAGAACCTGACCTACACACGCACACTTCACCGGTTATGTTTAAACCCAAGTAATATTAATAACAAGCTTATTGCCATGGAGCGGACTTAAATTAGGCTCACGATTGATGAGAAACTCCTAATGGAAATCCAAATAACATTTTGCTCGACCTGAGAGTCGAAGGTAACCTTAGCTGAAGCTATGCACACTAATTAGCAGTCGCTTATGGCCGCCTAACCAACGAGGTAGTCTCTATAATAAGTTAGTTTCATTTATAATTGTATTGTGTCGTTAACTTTGAACAGTATTCATTGTTAGACCGTATTTTCAAAGCCATGCCCGCAACGGAAATGGTACCACTGCCGTAGAAGTGAGGAGATCAAACTGAACAATATTGTATGGGCTGGCCTCGAAACTATCCAGAGCAGAATATTAGCAATGGTGACTCCATAACTGTTGTTATTGTTTTAGCTAAACGACTTAAGGTTATTTCGATTTTGGTATCACTACATAGTATAAAACAAAGTCGCTTCCCACTGTCTGTCCCTATGTATGCTTAGATCTTTAAAACTACGCAACGCATTTTGATGCAGTTTTTTTTTAATAGATAGAGTGATTCAAGAGGAAGGTTTATATGTAAATAATGCACCTGTGCGAAGGCGGGGCGGGTCGCTAGTTCTGAATAATTTCGAACCAGTGATGAACTGACGAACGACTACCTCGTTGGACTAGTGACCGGTGCGACTGCTGATCTTGAGGTTCTGATTTAAAAGTCTCACTGGGTTTTCCCTCCAGGAATTTCTCAGCAGGAGGCGAAACCTGGATTTGTGCCCGGCGGTTGACAATAGGATTGCCCGCTATTACATGGGACTTACACAAAGTTAGCAAAATGTGGGTGTACTATTAGGAACACCTCCGGCATTCTTCGTGGATAACAGACGTGAGATTAAGTTGTGTTTTGAACCAATTTTGTGTTCACACGGCGATATTTTAAAATTCTCAGTGGTTTCGCTCATCGATTCTTTGTTAATATGATTCTTATCTCGCTAGGACACCAATCAGGGACGCGAGGACTAACAACAACAATAATACTGATCTGTGGATCTTACCTGGTCTCCACTGGGTTGCACAACCATCCATACATTTTGTTGGCAGCGCGGCCTGGATACACCGCCATGGTATCCTAGTGAGATAAAAACCGTGGGTTGTCTAAAAGCATGTTGGGTTGACGACATTGTCGGTTGCAGAAACAACTAGAGGCAGAGAGAATATGGAGACTGCCGAAATAAAAGTAGTTCAGCTGTAACCCTGCAATGGGATGCTCCATCTTAGGGGTCAGTCATTGCATTCAGCCACTGTCACCACCGTCTCAGCACGGTTATAACAAACATGATAATCATAGTGATCGTTTACGACATCATGCTGCGCAATAGTCCTCCAGATGGTTGTCGGCCATGGTGGCCAAACTCAGCAGAGTCTAGCCACGGACATAGTGCACAAGTATGTGCAAAAACGCAGATGAACACTATTTGCACATAACTCGATGGCACGACACACCGACACAACCAGAGAGAGATCAGGCGCAGGATCCACAGCTTAACTTGCGTTTCGAGGCAACGAGGTATCGTACCGACTACTCACCCTGAATATCCGGGAACCCCAATAACATTTTGCCTGAAGCTCGACTAACTAAAATATGAATAAGCTTATGGGAAATCATCAAATGATTCCCCCCCCCCCCCTGCTCTGGGCGCAGCGGAATCCCTCAGACTTCTACTGACTAAAACCCATCCATGTTTCTTCTTTGTCCTTTGTGTTAATAAGCTCCTTGAATTTGTTATTAATACAGAAGACCAACTTTACAACAAAATCTGCCTATTACACGGGAATTTAATATTGCTGACAAAATTTGGGTGTACTATAGGATAGTGGGTACACGTCTGCCTAACCCGTCGGGGATTACACGCGTGATGTTATATTCTACTGTATCCTACCGCTATGGTAATACTAACGTTTTTTTTCTATTTATAGATCTTAGCAATGCTCAAAATATTCATTGCCAAAAAGACACGAACAGAAAACAGAAAGGATTTGATGATGGAAGCTGCTCGTCATTTCACAAGACCTGCTGAAGAACTTGACGCCGAAATTAGAACTTTTCTAGGGTCTCCGGAGCAAGGACCTTACGTTAATATGGTAAAATTATTATTACAATACGTTCTAAGTTATAATGTTATTTCCTTCAAGATTAAAAATCAAACAACTTTTTTATTGCAGGACGACAGAAAGTTTTACGATGACAGCGATGGAAGGTTCTTGACTAACTTACGAGACATCATCATAAAGCATTATCCACCAGAACCTGAGGTCTTCCTGACGCCTCCAGCTAGTGTCCCGAATACTCTATCTTCTTCGTTCTTTTCAATACAGACTTCAGAATTTACTCTGCCAACTCCAGGTAAATGTTACCTTTTATCTATCAGCGTATTTCAGAAATGTATGATAATTTTAAGGGTGAAAACTAGACCTATCATATTGAACAACTTTCTCCACGGGACCAGCGGCGTCATGATCGCGAAAAAATAATCAGCTGCCCCCCTACGAAATTTCAACACATATTCGATCTAAATATATGCAGTTTCTACCTAGCCCTAGACGGGAAAAAAGCGTTATTGTAAATAAAGTGCCCTATATCTGTTGTAATTAAATTATTAATTTGCGTGTGACAATACGGTTTTTGTTAAAACTATTATCGGTCTTTATTAGAATAGCTAAAACACGCAAACTTATTCGAAAATCTTTCTTTCAGAGCCCATCCCAACACCTGAACTAACCATATCACAGATATTCTACAACATGGTCTCTAACACCGTGGATAAAGCGATCTATGTCAAAGTGGATGACGCATCTCTCCTGTATGACACTGCCTATGTGGAACTGATGAAGGCAGTCGAAGAAGCCATGGAAATTCCCGTCATAGACATAAGAATTGATATAGCAGACCTCTTTTATAGAGCTTACCGCATTTTTGAAGTAAACATCATGGAAAAAGAGACATATGGTAATTCCTGGATTTTCTTTCTTTTAGGTGCATTAAAATAGGTAACATAGGTGCCTACCTATGTTACCTACTTTAATACGCTTAATTAGTCAAAACTGGGACAAACTTTTCAAGGTCAAAATTGTTAGTTTGTCTGATATGATGGAACATTTACAAAAAAAATTGGCCTGATCTTTAAGTGTTCTAAATTATGGTCAACAACTTAACGGAATCAGCATAGCTACGGTTCAATTTTACTAGCAGCTCCCAAGCTGAGTGAAATAACTTGTGGTGAAAACGGTCATTTGATACGTGTGAACATTTGCCACTACACTCTCGCAGTAGTAACATAACACCATGCCTTGTTATTTGCTAAAGGTTAGGCTTGTACACCCACAATTCGCCAGTTATGTTTAAGCCCCATGTAATAGTGGGCGAGCCTATTTCCATCAGCCGGGCACAAATCCAAACTCCGTGGTTGCTAAATTCTTGATGAAAAAACCCAATAACACCAGGAGCTCAGCAGTTGCGCTTGCGATCACTAGACCAACGAGGTAGTCTCGTAGTAATGTGTATTACAATCCATCCAGCCTTAATTTCACAAACTGTATTCCGTCGTAAGTATTTTTGTGAATTACAACCGTATTATTAGAGCAGAGTTGGCCCCAACTTCTAGGTCGGTACGAACCCTGGCAGGCGTCTTACTTCGTGTAATTTATTTCATCACCGTTGCTCTCATAACGTGGAACTAAAACATCGTGAGATATCCTAGAACATAAAATTCGAAGCTATGTAACCTACCAACCCAAACAGCCACGGGGTGGTTTTTAAGCCCACTCTCATACTCATACAGACCTGTGTCCCCGCAGTGGGAACATTAGAGGCTGCCGATGCTAACCGTATTGTGAATTGTGTATTTTCAGCTGCTGAAATTGCATGGGAAAAACGAATGAGGAAGAAATTAAAGAAGACGCTGAGGCGACAAGATAACTTTAAAGGTTTCTTACTAAACTATTTTAGACCGCGACGGTGTTAAAACAAAATGCATCTGACATAATATGTCAAATACAGTTTGTTTTCTTCAAAGACATTCAAATATTTACGAGCGATAGACGGGACAAGACGAAGAAAATCGTGATCCAATACTTGTTACTACTTAGTAACAAATCGTTCTGTCTAGTGTCACACGTCCGCTTGTCAGATAGCTTTCGTGTGTCAAAATCGAAAATGTTCCGGATCAAAATTTTTATGCAACAATATTCCCAATATCCGCTCTATAAGTCTCTCAGAAACCGTCATTCAAGCCAAAAATTGGATTATAATTATTTAGCTTTTTTTGCGACCATAAGTAACTTATGGTCGCAAAAAAAGATGTTACTAAGATGTTTCTTACAACTGTTGTAAGAAACATCTTGGTAAGTATACAACAAAGACATTCAATTATTTATAAGCGATAGACGGGACAAGACGAAGAAAATTGTAATCCAAAACTTATTACTACTTAGTAATAAATCGTTCTGTCTAGTGTCATACGCCCGCTTGTCAGGTAGCATTCGTGTGTCAAAATCGAAAATGAACGGGATCAAAAATTTTGTGCGAAAATATTCGTAATGTCCGCTCTATAAGTATTTTAAATCTCTTTGGTATACAATGTAAGTCATCGGTGCGATTGTTAGATAACCACTCATTCATGTACCTATGCAGGCGATTCTGAGAATGAAGTGCAACATCAAAGAAGTTTTTTCTGGCGTGATTCACGATTTTACGATATAAAACATACTACATAGTTTACAGTCTTCTAGTTTCGGCATATTACTATTCTTACTAACACTCAAATACTAACAAAACTATGAACTTAGTCTGAAAATAAAGTTTAATTTAATTTATTTATAACGGTTTCATACATTAGCTATTGTGTAAATAATTAAGTCAGGCTAGCAAAAACAACCACGTTTCGGGTATTTCTTAACGGCAGTCAATTAATAAAACTTTTGATCAACAGGATATGAAACTCCACCTACACCTAAGAGTGAAATTTCATCCCACGAGAGCTACAAGAGGCCTCCCCCGCGGCCTTGCGAGTGTCATCCAATGGCCCACTACAATCGATATGGAAAGGTAAAGTAACTATTCACAGATATAGCTACTACATGATGGAAAGTATCGACCGATCTGAACGCTCCAGGGTGCGGCGGGGCAGCTGAATCACATCCACGTCGACGTCGACCAAGCAGCTCCAAAATTCTAACCTCATATCCAACCTTAGGATCCTTAGGTTATCGTCTTTTCCTGATAAGTACTACCACGTTCACTGACGGTCGGTCGACCACTTTCAACCTTATTACCCGGAGCATATCAAAATCAAAGCACTTATTTCAAGTAGGCCAGTTACAGGCACTTTTGAATTGTCGAAACAAAGACAACAATGAAATGTAACTACAGTCCCAGTCAGAAGCCATAAAAACTGTGAAAGTATATCACCTACTGTGATTCAAGAGGACAAAATGGCAGTAATTAATTATAAAATAGGTATATTGAACCAAAGCCGAGTCCACCCAAGAATTGGCGGAGAAATGGAGCGCAGGTAACTAGTATAAAGGGTGTAATGTAAATAGACCCTTAACATAACCGAAAGGCACTTGTTCTCCCCGTCTTTGCGATCATTTTTTTGTTAGAACAAAAAAAATATCGACCATACCTGGGAACCTTCTAGTTACGGAGATATTGGGGGTCAAAGTTCCAACTTTTTTAACAAGTTTTTTTTAAATACATGTTTTTAATGTAAGATTTTACCTACCGTAAAAGGTGATTTTTCACCCCAAAAAAAAAAAAGCAATAATTTTTGCGTAAAGTTACTTAGTTTGATGTACAGAATGCTTGTTTGACGGGTATTTGAAGGGTCTGTTTACACCCTGTATTAATTAATTATTTTAATTATTAAAAAAAAAACATTTTCTTTTAGGACCGCTTCGGCATCTACTTACCGCGCGGAGAACAGTTTAGCAAGAACAATATAACTACTACTCCTGATTGTGAAACCCCACCAAACACGGTAACTCCTGGTAATGATGAGAAGTTGGAAACCCGGTCTACTCACAGCAATAAGACGATGACTACCGGTAAAAGTGTTATGACCAATGATTAAAATAAAAGATGTCAGACAAGGTTCATAGGACTGCATAACCAACAACTCTAAGAAAATACGGCATTTTGTCTCAAAATGCCGAGAAAATTGCATCATAATACATCGATTGTTTTCAATTTGTATCAGACTCAAGGAACCAAAAACATACATAAAGCCAGTTCATAATCCTGAGTTTTGTTTTCATTCATCATCTATCCTAGCCTTTTTCTCAACTATGATGAGGTTTTTTTCATGGCCAAAATACGCTGGGGCTCCCCACGGCCACGGCGCAAAGCTAAATCGGGCAACGCCGACGTGGCGTCTTCGTGAACAAGCCTCCATAGTACTTCATAATACATAACTGTCGGCCGGGGCAGCGCCGCATCGGGAAGACATGGAAAACAAGAGCCCTCGAGCATTCACTTACATGTTGCACCGTCTCGAAGCGCGTTTTTGCTCTTGGTGTGAATTGAAAAAAGGAGGCTCAAGCTTGCGCGTGGATTTTTCCGATCTCTCTGAACACACACACGCACATTATGTGGTCACAACCACGACTTCTCTCACGACTGGCTGCTATCTTAGGACTCTTTGACGGAGACGCGGCGCGTTACGCGTTTTTTCCTTTTACTGAGAGGCGCAGCGGTCCGCGTCATCACACGCACACACACAAACTTGTACGATATTGTTTACGGAGACGCGGGATGTGAAGCGGCGCGTGGGACGCCGCGTGCGGCCACGCGTACGGTGACGTGTGCTACACCGCGTGCTATGTCGCGGGTTTTGCAAAACAAACGAACTGACTGGCCGCAACGTTACGTGTGCCACCGCCTTGAACGCCGTGTGCGACGCGGCGAAGTCATCTGCGGGCTCCACCGCAAGCAACGCTTCATTTCATGCAAACGCGCGTAAAATCGTATGTTTGAATTAAAAGCGGGCCGCGCCGTACATACAACGCGCCGTGCGGCTCACCGCATCTCCAAAAGTGAGCCCTTAGCTGCAGCAGCGTTGAGAAGTTGGTAGAACAGTGTGGCAGGTCGTGCGGGCGAGTCGTGGCCGGATAATTCTCAAAGTCGCCGGCGATTATTATAATAGTACAAATATTCCGACTAAGGCAAGGCTTACAAGTACGAGTATGCAAAATACCAGGGTCGAAAACCAGGTTTTAAAATACTTGAAAGTATTGTATTTGGTAGAGTTCGGTCTAGTTCCTACCGTGCCAGACTATAAATATTTTCCTTTACCGAAGCAAGTGATAATTATTATACCATACACAAATGAATCCGAAAAATCAGAGGCGCGTGCCTTGGGTTCGAACTCGATGAGACCTATGACTTGGCAGCCCAACGGTCAGACAACTAGCACCGCTATGCTGAAGCATTCGAAAGCTCAAAATTCAAATGTGGTGTCTCAATGAGTACGCAAGTGTTTAATCACGATGTTTGCAAGTGATTATTATTATACAATACGCACATGAATCCAAAAAATCAGAGGTGAGTGTCTTGAGTTCGAACTCGAGACCTATGACTTTGCAGTTCGACGATCATACAACTAGCACTGTGTTTTGTTTTGCTTTACCATTAAAAAAGTCCTACAATCGGATGTCATCTGGGGGTAGCCAGAGTGAAGTAATCCAAGGAAGATCCACGCTGAATTGTTTATTCGATAGGTTAGGTCAGTGGTAGTAAGATTATTTTAAGTATTTTGAAAATTTCTAGTTAATTTTATATTGATGATAATGTACTTAGATATTAAATTATTAATAAAACATCTTTATTATTACAAACACGTTTATTATTATTTTAACTGAAACACTGACATTCTCAATACATAGTTTGGTGGTGGCGTGCACGGGAGGAAGGGTTTTTCGTTTTTTGTACTTGGTACCTATTTAGTTTACATAAAAAAAACCTACCTACCTACCTAGTACATAAATAATGGTTTTAGAACTTACATTTCAAGTCTAAATTAAAATAGATTTTGTTTAATACTATAAAAGAATCAATAAAACTAATAAAAATAAAACATACAATTAGTACATAAAAACTTTAGAGAACGGAAAAGTAAACTATTACTACTATTTTAAGGGATAATATCTGTCGAAGGTAGTGATGGTAGACTCAATGTGGTAAAATTTCTATCAAATTGTCTACAGTACCAGCCAAACGACATAAAATTTCATTTTGTTTTTCTTCCATTTCAATTCTTCTTGATTCCAAAAGCAGCCTTTCCATCTCCCTCTCGTGATATTTTTTTTCCCGGTCTACCTCTAGTTGCAGCCGGCGATGCTCGACAGCAACAAACTCACTCGTGGGTTATTCGAAGTGCGTTTGTATCCGGCGTGTGTGGGCTCGAAGCAGACCGCGGCGCCGTGGTGTGGATGTGGTAGGCGACGCCGTGAGCGATAGGTTTGCCCGATACCGCCGCCGCTGCGGAGCCCTCTGTGACGTGGACGCGATAGGCGACGTCGCTGACAGCATCGGTGCAGATGCAGTGCCGGGCGGCGGCGTTAGCACTGGTGGCGGATGATGGCGTGGAACTTCGGGAGGTGGCAGTGAAGGAGTGGCTGTTGTTGCCGAGAATAAATAATTATGTATATTAAATTGTGCCTAAATTAATAATTTTGCCGAAACATTGCGTCTTTAAAAAAAAAGGTACCTTGTCTAGTCTACAAGAAGGAATAAAATCCAACATAATATCATCTGTGGTAGGAATTTGAGAAGGACAGACAGTATGTGCAGAATCTCTGGTCGGTGATGGTTGAGAGTTTATCTCTGATGGTGGGGGATGAAAAATATAAATTAGAAAAATTACACTTGTTTATAAAAGAAAATAAAGTAATAAGCAAAGAAATAAACTGACATCAAAGCCTCTCTCCTCAATCCCCAGCTTGACTGGGGACAACAGTCAAACGCATTGCCCAACACCCTCTCTTCTGCAACAGTGAGAGTTAGTCTGCTGCTTGGACCACCGCCAGTACCAGAAGCATCACGTATTGCTACAGCTTTTTTCTTAGTTTTTGTTTTCCAGTCTGCCCACACCTGAACATATTTGTCTGTTAATTTGTGTCATGTTTTTAAGTGTCAAAACTGTCAACACGCGTAAAAGTGCTGTTGGAGATTTTCGTAATTTTGAGTGTAAAACTGCAAATCAGTGTTTGGAAATGCAATAAAAATGTAGTTTTGGTAGTGATAATTAAGTGAAATTGTTAGTAGCAAAAAGTGCTTGTCATTTAAAAAGAAAACAGTGAACAAAACTAGGAAGTGACAATCGTCTTTTCATAGTTTCTTCACATACCCACATATTTAATTACTTTTCCCTGACAATTTATCTCGTCATGTCAATATGTCATCTGATATTTGGAAAACTGTTGCCACTGTGAAATCGAAATATCTACTATAGTAGCGAAAATAGTAGAAATATGACGGAGTGGAACATCAGTCAAATAAAAACTACTGATGAATCGCTATCACCTCAGAAGTCAGCGCGTGCAACCGCCGCCACAAGCAGCAAAAAGGCCATGACTGTACAAATGTTTTTTTTTTTTTTTTTTTTTTTTTTTTCCGGATGGGAAATCATCAAATGACCCCCCCCCCCACTCTGGGCGGAGCGGAAGGGAGTGTCAGACTTGTACTGACTAAAACCCATCCATGTTCCTTCTTTGCTCTTTGTGTTCCAGGGCCACGGTATCTCTTTCGAACAGTCCCGCAGCCCTGGCAGGGTACAAATGTTTCACCCTTCTCTCTTTACCAGACAGAGATCTAAGTCTCACTCATTCACTGAGTCTAAGCCCGAAGTATATAGTACAGCCACTGTTCCTATAATGCTTAATCCAGGCGCAACACTAAACAATTAGAACAGGCTAAAACTTCACCTGCAAGAAAACCAAAGTGGTACCTGATCACCAATTCGGATTTCACGAGCAACACTCCATCGTAGAACAGGTACACCGAGTCTACCACATAATAAGACAGTGCCCAGAAAAGAAGAAGTATTGCTCGGCGGCCTTCCTCGGCGTCCAACAAACCTTTGACCGAGTATGGCATAAAGGACTATTATGCAAGATAAATTTGGTCCTGCCCCATTAATTTTACTTGCTAATAAAATGATACCTTAGTGATAGGCAATTTCAAGTAAAGGTACGGGACGCTAGATCCTCTCTCGCCAGGTGCTTAGCAGGGCTACCCCAGGGCTCCATCCTGGGCAAAGTTTTATATAATAAAATTTACTAGCGACCTCCAACAGTGCTCTGAGGTATTTGTAGCAACCTACGCTGATAAAGCCGCATTCCTGGCCTGTAATCAGGATGCCAACATAGCGAGCAGCATGCTGCAAAATCAACTTGACAGGACCCATGACTGGCTAAACAAATTGTGTATAAAGGCAAATGCACCCAAATCGCATCACATCACCTTTGCACTCAGACATGGAAATTGCGCCCCAGTCAAATTGGGTCAGGACACTCTAAAAGTACCTGGGATTCTACTTGGATCGTAGGTTGACATGGAAGGATCACCTAAAGAAAAAAAAACAGAAATAAACTACTGATTCAAGAACTTGCTCCGGCTACTAGGCAGACAATTTTCACTCACCCTGAGTAACAAACTGAGAGTATATTGTTCCATCATAAAACCAATATGGGCACATGGGATTCAATTATGGTCTTCCACAAGCAAAGCAAACATCATGTGCATTCAAAGAAGTCAAAACAGCATCCGGAGGGTCCTAGAAGGGCGCCCTGGTACGCTCACAAATCAGAAATCTATGAGATGGTCCTAGAAGAAGCGAAGCGCTACCTTGAGAATTACAAAGATAGATTAACCAACCATCCAAATCCCCTTTCACGATCACTATTGCTAAAAATTGTACTAAGAGACTCAAGAAAGCTGATATTGTGCTGCCTGATTAAGTAGAATTAGGACAGTACTTCTGATTCTATAAAAAATGAGATGCGTCTTTCCACACATCTGATCATAGTCAAGGATGACTGATAGCAGAGAAGAGAAAAAAAAAAAAATGTTGTCATGCATGTTCTTATCAATAATTTTCTAGTCTATGAAGTAAGCTGATTGTTGTATTACTTCATCTTGTAGAATAATAAATAATAATATTAGGAAACCCAACATCATAAATGATATATTTTTGTGACAAATACAGGTGGAATCTTACTTTTTTTAATTTTTCGATTGGCTTTATTACTCCTCCAGCAATGGAGTTTAGTAATTCTCCCAGTTCCTGTCAGTCGCGTCGGTCAGCTTTTTCGGCCTTGAGGCCCTTGCTGGGGCCTCGTTATATCGCCATGGCTAGAATATAAGTTAAAACTATTTCAGAGAAACAGAGGGTATGTTGACCTAAAGGGTCAAACACAATTGTTTTTGACCCTTAGGTCAAACACAATTGTTTTGTTTGATCGGCAAGTAGTAGTATTAGTTCATATCGCGTATCACGGCATTGTTTATGTTTCTAACTTTCAAGTGCTCTAGTATGATAGATTTTAACAAACGAAGATTACGAAATAACCAATAATTTACGTACCTTTCCATAAATTCTAATAAAGCTGCGAACTGTTCTGGGCTTGCTCGAGATCTAGATTCCATCAAAAGTTATCACTTTATTTAAGGTATCTTTCATTCAAATGCACAATATCATATTATTTCGAGTGACAGTAATGTTTAAAATTACATTCCGCACTGTGATATTATAATAAACCAATTATAAGAAGAACTCGTACCTTATTTCGGTTACTTTTTTAACACTTAAAAACAATTATTCCTTTCGTAACAATCCAAAACAAAACTTCAGCCCGCGCACAAGTACACTCCTAATTGATATGGCCATTTGTAGATCTTTGACAGTCGTTAGGCAGTCAGTGGCCCAAAAAGTCTGACAACCAGTCTTACCAAGGGGTGTCGTATTACCCAGTGCTGACTGGGTTGTGGAGGTCAGATAGGCAGTCGCTCCATGTAAAATACTGGTATTCAGCTGCATCCGGTTAGACTGGAAGCCGACCCCAATATAGTTGGTAAAAGGCTAGGCAGATGATGATGATGATGATATGGCCATTAGCCAACTGATTCGCCGCCCCCGTAGGGATGAAGTATGATTCTGTGCCTCATACATGGCTCTATAAGGGTGAGGGTGTTGGAGTTGTAGAAAGTAACTCTGCGTACCATCCTGATGTCATGTATGGGGCACTGGAGAATGGTCCTTCGCTATCCAGGAAGGCAGGTTCGCTGTCGAAAGATCCAGGGGAACAGCGAACCGTTAAGGATCGAGCGCGGTATAATCCGATTCCGTGATAGTCTAAGTCCTTTGTGGTTTTGTCTAGGCTTGAACCCTGTCAGCACACTGCTGGAAAGTTTTGGTCTAGGCTATCGGTTATTCTTTTCGCATACTCAAATGGACTCCAGAAAGATGATGCCCTGGATCTAATTCTTCACCCACGGTCGTTGGTGATGAGGCTGTATATCCCGCGGAAGTGCAGGGGTCATGGCTTTTTAAATGCTGAGCTGGCTAACGAGAACTGACGCAAGCCTAGTGAGGATGAAGACTGTTTTACTGTCCGTATCCTGGCTGCGCTTCGATGACCTCTTCAGGGAAACCAAAAGTTTTGTCTGTCCAATAATGGACTAATTTGTGATGACGAATAGCTACCGGAAATACATTGTGAAGAATGGCATGGTTGACATAGACAGGTGCATGCCACCGTCCGGGAGAAACAATCAGACACATTATTGCTGGGTGTTCTCATCTGGATAAAGGGGAGTAGGACTTGCATAGACACAACCTCGTAGCTAGAATTATCCACCAGCACGTTGCTTTGAAGTACAATCTTGTGGAATCGGAAGTGCCATAATATAAGTATGCGCTCAACCTAGTTTTCCGAAAACGGTAATACCACGTTGTATTGGGATCGACCTATCCTCACTGACAGGACTATTGTTGCCAATAAGCACGAGATCGTGGTGATAGATCGATTAGAACGTCGCGCAATGATTGTTGATATAACGGTTACGCATGACGAGAACCTTGTGAAAGCAGAGAAAGATAAACAATTTAAATATAATCTGGATTGCGAGGTTTTCGACATATGGGACGTGACTATAGCAGTCATTGTGCTGATAGTCGTGTCAGCCAATAGCTTAATAACCAATAGCCTCGCTCGACCAACATCTGAGGAGGCTCGAATCTTGCTTGACAATTGGATCAAGGGCTTGATTCAGAAAGCAGTACTTCTGGACACGGCGCGTTTTGTTAAGAGGTTTCTCTCTCAAGAGCCCACCACCGCTCTAGCTCGGATCAAGTTCCCGATGCTGGTGGACAACAAAATTTTTAAATGTTTGTTTTGTATTGGAATATTTAATGTAAAAATATTTTGTATTTAATATTAAATGTAATCAATATGTATGAAAATGAATAAAGGTAATTATTAAGTAAAAAATATTTTAACATTACATGGGACATATTATTAACATAATAGAAAATAAAAAGAAAACAAATTATAACTTAAGTTTCTTCATGCGTCCTAGCTACACGCCTTAAAGGAAATAATGAAGTAATAATTATTTTAACATTACATGCGACATGTTGTTAACAACATAGAAAATAATTAACTAAAGTTTCTTTATGCGTTCTAGCCACGCGCCTTAAAGGAAATAATAAAGTAATAATTGTTTTAACATTAAATGAGACATATTGTGAACATAATAGAAAAATACAACTAAAGCTTCTTCATGCGTCCTAGCTGCATGTCCTAGCGACTTTTTTGTTTATGTACCATCAAGTCTTTTATACCTTCGTCAAGGGATATAGCTGTGGGTATAATAATTTGGCCTTCTTAACTTTCGCCATTTTATTTACTTTTTAAGTAGCAGCCACGGTAAATGGGTTAACTTTTAGTATTCCTCATGTACGAAATACAATCCAGGAGATGAATGCATGAATGAATGAATGAATGAATGAATCGGTTCAGAGGTTGTAACCCCCAATGATTGCTCTAATAACTGGGTCTTATCTTAAACGCCTTGCAAGTAGAATCATACACGACACGCTCGTCTTCCAGTATAACTGCGAAAGAATATGGACGAAATGGCGTGCCACCCCCTTCGTAAAACTTACTCATAAACTCCACCCTGAAAACAACATAAAAGGCTCATGAGAGAAACGCTCACTTTCATTGTTAAAAATCACTAGGACAACCGAATAATTGATAAAGGGGTTTAATAATGTTTGAGTCGAGCCTGGCCTGCCTTACTGTTGTTATTTTGAAATTAGCCACGCATAAAACAAATATTGAGCAATAGCTGGCAACAATCATCACACAAGCACAGACGCACGACGACCAATCAAGCCATGACAAACCAGAATACGCTAATCTGTCATAGTACAGGAACCTCATCCAATTCGAGGTCAGGTTATATTGGATTTGTATAGCTTGATGTGTCGCCGTATGTACGAGACAAAAACTTCAAAAGCATTACGTTCCCGAAATAGGTTTAAGCTATCAAAGTTTTACTGATGGCCCCGACTAGGTGAATCGATTCCAACTTTTGCGCTCCCTCTTTTCTCAGTCTGGTGGGATAGCAATTAGATATGGACGAGGAAAGGCAAAACCAAAATACAAACTAAATTAATTTAGTTGCTCTAAAATTCGATTCAACAACTGCAGCTGTAGCAGCACATCACTATTTAATTTAAGGTACGGAAGGAATGTACTCACCAGTGTAATCGCAGGCAATGGAGAAATGCGGATAAGCCCTCCATCACCACCAGTATAGCAATTGTGAAAAATGCCCACAAAGCAAAAATTATGAAAATCCATATAAATGTGGTCACACCCGAGCGTGTCAGGGCGAGCTTTGACAGAATCATTTGCCACAGCATGTCAGACAGTTCTGAAACAAGATAAATGGGAGTATTCCGTCTGTCCCCACTGGTGGGGCCAGCGGTGGGGAAAATACAGGGTTTAAACAGACCCTTTTTTTTTTTTTTTTCCGGATGGGAAATCATCAAATGACCCCCCCCCACTCTGGGCGGAGCGGAGGGGAGTGTCAGACTTGTACTGACTAAAACCCATCCATGTTCCTTCTTTGCCCTTTATGTTCCAGGGCCACGGTATCTCTTTCGAACAGTCCCGCAGCCCTTAAACAGACCCTTTACATAGCCGTCAACCAAGCATTCTGTACATCAAACTAAGTAACTTTACGCAAAAATTATTTCTGGGAATCGACTTTGTTTTTTGGGGTGAAAAATCACGTTTTACGGTAGGACTCCATGGAAAGCACTCAAAGCATTGTGCTGATGGATGGATTGAATAGTATGGGGGTCGTGGAGGTGTGTAAAGTAAAAATCTTACATTAAAAACATGTATTAAAAAAAAAAAACTTGTGAAAAAGTTGGAACTTTGACCCCCAATATCTCCGTAACTAGAAGGTTCCCAGGTATGGTCTAGAACAAAAAAGTGATCGCAAAGATGGAGAGAACAAGTGTCTTTTGGATGTGTTAAGGCTCTATTTACACCCTATATACAAGACCGTGATTAGATCTGGCGTACTGTATGGATCGGAATATATATTAATTCCCACTGAAATCATTAAGGTAAACAAATCTCCTTCAGGAAGAATAGGAATTTTGAAGAAATAGGCCGAAGGATAACCATTACCTGGAAAAAATATTGGGGTCACAAATAGACATTCAAATCAATCTTCCGATCAGAACGAAAAAGACTATTATTGGACTCTACCATTTTACCTTGTCTCACGTCTTATGGCTGCCAGCTGCCAGACTTGGATATATGACAAGGCGAGAATCGAGATCCAAACTACACAGATGGTGCAAAGCTGTATTAGTATCAAACTATTAGCGGAGGTTTTGACCTTTGCAGCAGTTAACAGATTTATGGGGTTGAAGTGGAATTTTGTTTTTGTACTATAAATTGCAAAGTTTACCATTTATTTTTTGTGATTTTGGTTTTATTATTAATTAAAGAGAAGAGCTCGTGGTTAAGTAATAACAGCCGCTCGGATCGATATTTAGGTTAAGCCGCGCTTGCCTAGGTTGGTCTGTGGATGGGTGACCGCCCATTACATACCGAGTTTCCTCCGTGCCTCGGAAAGCACGTTAAGCCGTTGGTCCCGGCTGTCATTTGTAGATCTGTGACAGTCGTTAGAAAATCAGTGGCCCAAAAAGTCTGACAACCAGTCTTACCAAGGGGTATCGTATTACCCAGTACTAACTGGGTTGTGGAGGTCAGATAGGCTGTCGCTCCATGTAAAATACTGGTATTCAGCTGCATCCGGTTAGACTGGAAGCTGACCCCAACATAGTTGGGAAAAGGCTAGGCAGATGATATTAATTAAAGAAAATTTAGTATATTTATTATTTTTCGCAAAACCAAAAATGGAGTTGGGCCGGACACGTTGAAAGGTATTCCGATGATCGGTGGACAATCAGGTCAATTAAATGGTAGAGTGCGTGAAGGTGCATGATACCTAACCGAGCGATAGTGTGACGGGTGGACCGGTCGGCGCATGCGGTGACTCACCCGTGACAAGCAGCTGACCAGTTTTACTGATTTTTGGTTTAACTTCGGTACTCATCATCTGCCTAGCCTTTTCCCAACTATATTGGGGTCGGCTTCCAGTCTAACCGGATGCAGCTGAAATACCAGTATTTTACATGGAGCGACTGCCTATCTGACCTCCACAACCCAGTTAGTACTGGGTAATACGATACCTCTTGGTAAGACTGGTTGTCAGACATTTTGGGCCACTGACTACCTAACGACTGTCAAAGATCTACAAATGACACCCGGGACCAACGGCTTAACGTGCTTTCCGAGGCACGGAGGAAACTCGGTATGTAATGGGTGGTCACCCATCCACAGACCAACCTAGGCAAGCACGGCTTAACCTAAAGATCGATCCGAGCGGCTGTTATTATTTAGCCACGAGCTCCTCCACGAGGTTTAACTTCGGTACTATGGATCAGATTTAAACTCTCACTATCACAAAGCACAGAACTTTTCTTTACACACTATTTAATACGTTTTTTGTAAATATTAAACACAGAACGTAATTTGGGCTGCGGGCACAAAGAGTCGAGCGATTAAACCATAATTTTCTGTCATAATTTTCTGTAGCACGACACTTAAGAAAAAATTGATTAGAATCTTCGATGTCAATGAATGCACTATGAAAGCTACCGCGCCGTTACCAGGTGACAGCAGAAACCCAAAGTGCTGGTGCCGTAGCGTGTCCTACCGTGCTGTACAGAGTTACCCGCAAGTACTTACGTGAATGTGCAAGTGACAGAGCCCACAGCCGAAGGTAAGAAGCTGTATGTGATATAGTACTGAGCACATACTCAATGGTGTGTACTGCTTGATGTATCATCAATTCCGGAGGCGCAACTGAATATTTTTCTACTTCCGCTTCTAATTCTTTTTCAAGTACTGGATCTCTGTTTGAACTCTGTTTGTAGTCAAGTAGAGCTTCCTACAAAGATTGGTATTAAGATTATACTATAAAGGGACATATCTACAAGCTTAGCAGGCTAAAGCTTAGAAATCACGAATTATGCGCGTAAACAAGTTCCAATTATATCTGAGAGTCTCAATAACTAAAAGACATCTAGAAATAATATTATTGAATTGACTACTTTCACTTTGAATTTCGGTACAGAAAAATAAGAAAAACAAAGGAAAAAATACATGCCACAGCCATTTTCCTTTTTTTTTTATTATGCCTTATCTTGTACAGTGGTGCTCCTAAGAGCAACACAGGCACACATAACAATGCTACGATAATAAAAATCATTTGCACTAAGTATTGGCCCTCGAACAAGTATCCGCTTTGGCACCCAGTGTTTGCTGGAGCAGATTCATCCAAGAGTGCCATGTTAATAAATAATATCAGGACCTGAGGAGCACATTGAGTGTTCTTTTCCGGGTCAGCTGCAAAAAGAAAGATATAGTTGAAAAAAAAAAAAGAAATATCGTTATATTAGATTTTATCTACAGATCAACTGGTTGAGGACAGCACCATTGGCCCAGCGGGTTAAGGAGGACGCGGGTAATACAAACATTATAAGTCTTTAAACTGACATGGTCACTAAAATTATCATTAACACTGAAAACCGAAAAAAAACGGTAGCGGCGGCGGCGGTGCTAGCGGTACCGACCGCAAAAAACGAACAAGACAGAGAGTAGAGTCTACTCTCTGTCTTGTAGTAGACTATCAGTCTACTCAGTAGACTGATAGTCTACTCTTAAAGGTTCGCGCACATTATGTTGGGCCGCAGCGGGGCGGAGCGAGCCGCAGTGGACGAATAAAATGTTTTTAAAATATTTTATCCGTTTATTTTGACATACAATCCCGCAAAGAACATTGGGACCTTTTCTGACCCGGTAGCCGAACTTTAGCAAACATTAATGAAACATATGGTAGTTTTTAGATAGGAGCTCGTAGCTAAATAATAACAGCCGCTCGGGTCGATCTTTAGGTTAAGCCGTGCTTGCCTAGGTTGGTCTGTGGATGGGTGACCGCCCATTACATACCGAGTTTCCTCCGTGCCTCGGAAAGCACGTTAAGCCGTTGGTCCCGGCTGTCATTTGTAGATCTGTGACAGTCGTTAGGCAATCAGTGGCCCAAAAAGTCTGACAACCAGTCTTACCAAGGGGTATCGTATTACCCATTACTAACTGGGTTGTGGAGGTCAGATAGGCAGTCGCTCCATGTAAAATACTGGTATTCAGCTGCATCCGGTTAGACTGGAAGCCAACTCCAATATAGTTGGGAAAAGGCTAGGCAGATGATGATGGTAGTTTTTAGATATTATTACGTACATATGGGAATGTTGAGAAATGAGCATCGCTCAAACAAGAAATAGTTTGTACTTTTTGCTAACTCCCTATCACATTTTTTATTGATGAATCGATTTCATCAAAACGAAAAATGTTATCTGTGGTCTGGTCATTTGCGATTTATTCTTTAACTACTACAGCATTTTATTAATTTTTATCAACCTGTCTAGGTTAAAGGTAATCACCTTCTGGACTAATCTAAACATTTAAAAGCGAAAGGTCACTCACTCACTCACTCACTCATCACGAAATATTGAAAACAGCTTGACGTATAAAGATGAAATTTGGCAGGGGGGGTAGTTTATAGTTAGTAGACGTCCGCTAAGAACGGATTTTGTGTAACATGGCCGGATTAAGGAGGTCTAAGGCAGGCGCAGTCCCACCCTATGTCTTTGGGGGAGGGGTCACAAGGGCCATAGCCAGGAATTTGGTTGGAGAGCGATTTGGTGTGTTAAACTATTATCAACAACTTTTGAAAAACGAAATTTTACTAACCATCTCTGGATTTAAATAAACAAAACAGTCAAGGGCGCCTAAGGTTTATTTCCGGGGGGTGCATCTTTGGCTTTCAGAAACTGTGTCAGTTTATAAAGTTATACTGAAAAGAACGCAGAATGTCAGAGTGAGTTCGAAAATTTTTAGGTTAGATTTTCTTTTGACCATTCATACAGGAGTTGTGTAGGTATTCATACACAAGAGCAAGCGAAGTGAGCTCGAAAATTTTTTGCTCCCCGGAATGGGTAGGAGGAACTCTGTCAACTTGTGGAGAATTCAAAAGTACAGGATTTATCAGCGAATGAAGCGAGCTAGAAATTTTTGGCACCACTTCTTTTCTTTAATTTATACATAAATGAGAATAGGAGCACTCTGTCAACTTTTGCAGAATGAAAAAGTATAAGACTACTAAACTACTGGCGAGCGAAGCGAGCGAGAACATTTTTGCATTCCGCCTCGGATAGGTTGATTTCTTAATAGTTGTTGGGGATTTCGGGATGTTGAACCATCACACCCCCTTGCCTACGGCCCTGCCCCTGACATAGTAAGATTTTTCAAGTTTTAAGATAACACAAGAGCGAGCGAAGCGAGCCGGACCTCTTTTATCTTATTTAAATCAATGAGTTCAGAAACATGATCACGGTCAACGTAGGCCCAAACCCAGGCGGGGTGGTCATGACGCCCGGCCATGACCCCACCTTCCGGATCCGCTCTTGAAACTAATAGAATGCAAGAGCGAGAGAAGAGAGTTCAAAATTGAAGCAGCCCGCCTCTGCTCTGTGTATTAGGTTCTATTTGTTCATTCATACAGAGATGAGAATAAAAGTAACTCAGATGCATTAGCCAGCGAAGCGAGCTCGAAAATTTAAGAATTCTTCCTCGAAAAAGGTTAGTTTCTCTTGTTGAACGATTAAGCATGAAATTAGGTAATAATGTACGAGTATATTCCAAAAAAGCTATTTTAAGAAGCCCCCCCCCTCCCCCTCTGGGACCGCGCCTGGCTAAGGGCTCTCGTAAATTTGTATGAAAGTCCTTGATTGTTTGTGCTGTAAACATGAAATTGAAATTGAAATTGAAACATGAAGGTAGTTTATAGTTAGTACACGTTTGCTAAGAACGGATTTTGCGACAGGGCCGGATTAAAGAGGTCTAAGCACTCTCGCAAGTTTGTATGAAAGTTCTGCTTTTTTTTGTACTACCGACCGAGAAGAACCTAAAGCAAGTCTTACGAGTTATGAGTCGGAGACATAAGCTAAGAAGGAATTTTGTGTCAGCCTAGACTAAGGGCTCTCGCAAGTTTATATGAAATTCTTGGCTTTTTATACCTGCAAATTGGTAGAGAGATAGAATATAATTAAGACAAGTAAGGTAGGAACAGTTTTTATGACAGGGCCGGATTAAAGGAATTAATCGCTTTCGCAACCCTATGTGTTCAACAAACATTTATTGATGACTTATAATACAACAAACAGAAAATAAAACTAAATTAAATTCAAACGAAGATAGGTACCTATTTCCATTTTTTTTACAATAATATTTACGTAGGTAAGTAGTTTTATCAAGATAATGCTCGAATATTTTTCTGTATTTTCCCCTGGGTACCTCCGTGACGGTTTTCCGTGGTAAAAAAAAATACTTTTATGAACAAATTAACATGTTTAAATAAACATGTTAATTTGTTCACAAAAGTATATATTTTTTTACTTTTCATAATCATTTCAATCTATCCCATTCCATTAAACACCCACCCGCAATAACTTCAGTTTAATATCCGTGACCATACCTGCTTGCAACAGCGCCAAAATACTGGAAACTCAGAAAAATAGTAAACGTGGTAAATACCCCATTTTTCAGTGTTAATGATAATACATACAAACATTGATAAGGTGATGCCTTCAACGTAACCCGTGAAGTTCAAAATTTCTTAAGATTTTTGTGTTAGCATTTTTTAATATCAATACAACATCTCGTAAGCATTCTCTATTTAAAAAACCGGATGATTGAACTACCTACACTACAGTAATTATAAACTTACTTGATTTAGGAGAGTACCAGAGCCATTTCAAAATGATCATTATAGCCATCCATAAGAATATTAACACTAGGAATAGTAATTCAGGAACGAATTCGAAAACTATAGCATAATATTTTTTGAAAAATCTGAAAAGACATTAAGGTTTTATTGCCAAAGTACGCGTAAAAATTTTATATTCTTTGCTAAATACCGGGGAAAAATCGTGCACAATTATTTATACATAATTCAAACAAAGAATAACTGCACACAGAAAACAATTCATAAGATTTCCGATAGGCCCTCATCGCCTCCTGCTTCAGCTAGTCCTAAATCAGACACGATAGCTTTAGGTAGACGAGGAACGCAGAAGATCGAATATAAGTGGACCGAGAAGTCGTCGAGAGCATAACATTTTATTCATAACAAAGTTACAATACCAGAATGGAGGGCAGCCGAACAAGTCCCTATTTTAGTGGTATGTGCTCTACCATCACAGTGCGCAATTTCACGAAACGACAATAATGATGTCCAAAAGAATAATTATTGTAATAATCTATCTAGCTTACTTACCTGTAATTGATAAAACTGAGGCAAAGGCCGAATATCATATGAATGACTCCAACAATAATAGACATTTTCATTTTAAAAGAATTCTCGAACATGATTTTATTTTTTGACAACTGTAACAAAAAGCAAACAATATAGCATAGAGATAGATATTCCACATCATGTGGCTTTTTTGAGCAGTGACGAGCCTAAAATGTTATTACTCTATAGACATCATCATCGGTGCCCCGCCCCGCTCCCCCCCCCTTCCCCCTTCTTCTTTCACTTGTTTCGATCCAGTGCTGTTCGTGGCCAATCTTTATGATAAGTAACAGTTGAGGTCGAACCGCCATCTTCTCCTGGGGCTGCCTCAAAATCAAAAATCAAAATCAAAATATTTTATTTCACATAGGGCTAGACGGGTACTAACTCGTATAAAACGTCGACAAAAAGGTGCACGGTTCGGGTTGGTCGTTTCCTATGGAGAAGAACTAGCAAGAAACTCCATGGTTACTCTTCTCAAATCATTTGGTATGACAATATTATCATGGTTACATCATTTGTAAGTAAGTATGGGGGGACAGCGTAGGCCCGACAATAAGTCGTTGCTTATTAAACAAAAGATGTAAAACAAGATAAAAAGTTAACAAGCAGCTGGGAATCTACAAAGCCTGCAATGTTCACACATTCACACACAATCGGTAAAAAGAATCTATACAAAGTTAAGGTAATAATATAAATATATAAGTAAAATACTAAATTAAACAAGCAAAACAACGCGCCCTACCTCGTTGCAGTTTCCTGTTTTTGTCTAAAATATGCATTTTATATTTACCCTCCATACGGGATCTTCACCGAACCAGTACGGCACATGTGTTTCTTTTTGTGGATCCAAGGTCGGATATTCATCGCCTGTTATTAATTCGTTCGAGTCGAAGGTGTTTATCCAGTACGGCAACTTAAGTGCCATAGCTCTCGAAAATACGTCGTTGTAAATAAAACCGGTGTACATGCTGAATGCTCCCATTAATAGTACGACATAACGACCTGATAAGAAACAGTGGAGTTCTATTTATGAGGTAGTCTATCCAGCGCACACAAAATTGAGCACAAATTACTGAGCACGAAAAGTATTTCCACAAAGCACACAATAAAGACCAGATAGCGAGAGGAGATGCGTAAAAGCTAGATTGAAAATATTGTTCAAAAATAATTGAGGTGGCGCAGAAGAAGATTATCTGGCAAGATATGGAGTTTGCCACCTTCCAACCTTGGAGGTTGCCAAAAAACCTTAATAGTCACACAATTATTCAATTAAATCAAATTTTTGTTTTGATTGGAATTCAAGCATTTGTTAGCATAAGGACAGATTCGCTCGATCGATTCGCGTTAGATCAGATTCTTAAAGACAGAATATGTACAGATCGCACCATAAAGTTCCTTTGGAACAGAGAACGATAAAGGACAGACTCGGTTTACGCCAGATTATTACACTATAATATTTCAATTTCGACGATGGCCGAACAGTCTTGAATCTGAACTAGGGTTCCCCTTGCGGGGAACCCCCGCAAGGGGTTCGAATCCTGCTGGGGGCAATATTTTGTGAGCGTCAGTATGGTTGCCTGTATCGGCTCGCGTCAGGCTGGTGACCAAAAATTGCTACCTAATTTGGAAACAAAATAAAGGGACTTCAAAATGACCAGCCATTCTGATATCAGGATGGCTGGTCAACTCGCCGTTTGTGTGAACTATTCAACTTCGTGTTATTATTTTTACTACCTGATTGCTACCCTCACGTATTTCAATGTCCACCTTGTAGCTTTAACGAGTAAAAAGTTGTGATAATTTGATTTTTTTACAGGGAATGGATTAAGGTCATTGAATAATATTATTTTTAACAATGTTTCTTTTTATTGGAATATACTGACTAAAACAATTCTTATTCGGTTTTATTTACTCCAAGGTTTATTTTCTTCTTTTAAACGCATTTTTATAAAAGCTTATTTTTAAAAGGATTTTTTTTTTATATTATTTAATAATGAAAGTTAACAAAACTTGAAAAATTTGAATGTTTCTGTTTTTAACAACAGCTTGTAGGTATGTATACATTTATATGCTTAATTAACATAATGGGTTGGTGTATTCCAATAAAAAGAAACATTTTTGTAATCGTTTTAAATTGTTTTATTCAATTACCTTAATCCATTCTCTGTAAAAAAATCAAATGATCACAACTTTTTACTCGTTAAAGCTACAAGGTGGATATTGAAAGACGTGAGGGTAGCAATCAGGTAGCAATTATTCAAGTAAAAGT
The DNA here is from genome assembly GCA_910589295.1 of Noctua janthe. Classification (NCBI taxonomy): domain Eukaryota; kingdom Metazoa; phylum Arthropoda; class Insecta; order Lepidoptera; family Noctuidae; genus Noctua; species Noctua janthe. Next base: position 16,579,994 of record OU342552.1, read on the forward strand.
AAAAGTCCATCCTGATATCAGAATGGCTGGTCATTTTGAAGTCCCTTTATTTTGTTTCCAAGTTAGGTAGCAATTAATTGACTATAGGTAGTAAAAGGTAGCAAATAGGTAGCAATTTTTGGTCACCAGCCTGACGCGAGCCGATACAAGCAACCAGCCATACTGACGCACACAATATTTTGTCTAATGATTAAGTATGTTTGTACCCGAGTCATGGCCGTTATAATTTTTATTCGTTATCTAGTACACATAATACTCTTCCTACTTTGAAACTAGATAATTGGTATGAGTATGTGACATATTTATTTATAATTTCAATATGGTTTACGAACTAATGGATACTTATAATAATTCTTGTTACGAAGTTTTCTATCATGTTCCAATAACTTCTTGTAAAATGATATACAAACAGTAAAATTCAACGAATTACTGGCTGCTTATTACGTAAATGGGAAATGTAATGTACGGTTTTGTTTGTAGTAGTTAAATCTCAGTTTATTTTGCAAAAATATTTTTATTGAGCTATACGTTTCTCTAAAACCATGGAGAGAGCTGGAGGGCTACTCTCTAAATCCATCAATGAAAATACGGGCCCATCCGAAAGTAGTCCGTAACTACGGATTAAACGCTACTCCCGATTGATTACGGATTCATGATTTTCGAACGGAATCACAAACAATATTCGTGAACAAATGATGCATCGCGATAGAGTTACGCTACTTTAAGTTAAGTTCGGTTGGGTTATGTAATTAAGTTTTTAAACAAAAATCATTTTAATTTTAGGTAGTTAAGTTTTTAAACAAAAAATATTTTAATTTTTAACAATATACTTTATATTATGTCTTTATCTAAAGAATTGAACTATATTTGCCATTTTTGTCCGAATTATCCTGTTATTACCTTTGCCTTTCTTTCTTTTGGCATAAATTTTTAAATTAAATGTCAGTTTGTTATTTACAATATAGGTACATAATACGCATTATTATTAGGATGCGGGAACTTTCCGTAATACATTGTAAATTTTATGAGTGAGAACAACGACTTGCAAAACATCAGTGGCAACCAAAACACACCAGGGGTAACAACATACCCGGTAACAAGCCGAGGACAGGCTGATGAAGAAGGCTTCATTCGTGTGGATAAGAAGAAGAAGAAGCCTACTCGCAAATAGTGCGGTACAGCATTGACAGGTCCGAACATGTTGCTGCGTTCCGTTATTCCATCGACGCAGCTGTACGTGTCCCGTCTATATCACACCACGACGCAGAGACCCAAGCTTGCAACTAATTCTAAATAGAAATTATGAGACATGGTTACGTTACAATTACGATACCAACCATTTAATACCAATAATTTTTAGTATAAGCCAGTAGCGAAGAGTCAATTTTTGTAAGAGGTAAGCCGGAGTACATGTTTAGTGTGATTTTATTATTTGTCTATAGAATACTGACTGTGCCATTTTTCGAAGGGAATCCGGTAGGAATCGAGTTATATGGAACCTTCGCCACTGGTATAAGCATCTGCGAAATTTTATTTACTATGCGTGTGTGCATTATTTACGAACTAAATGAACTGACATGTCGTTGTTTTCTTGGAAGATGGGTAGGCCTTTAGTATGGGTCGCAACATGCGTCGATATTCTTGCGCCATCACGTCTTCCAAGCTCGTCGTGCTGTGCTGGCGCTGTCGCTATGGCTGCAGAGAACCTCATGCGGCATATGTATAGAATCCTTTGCGGTAACTATATTTTCGAGCCGTTTGGGGTTTAAACTCTGGAGTCGTGGGGTCCGAGTGCTCATAGCCTGTTTAAGGAAATTTCGAAACGCCTAGTTGACGCTTCCCGTGACCCAAGGGCTGGCTTTTACTTTGGCCAGAGCCTAAGTGTTGCCATATAACGTGGTAACGCCGCCAGTCTCTTGGGTACATTACCAGCTGACAGCATTGAGGAGGAGTTATTTGATGACCTTTTATAGTTTGTTGTTAGTTTTGTTTATTTATTTTAGGTTATTTAATAGTTTTAAATTAATAATGTATTTAGTTAGTTTACTCTACTTAGTTAAATATTTAATTAAATAATTTTCGTTATCTTGTTGTTGGTTTTTCTATATGACATTTATTATTTCGTTTATTCGTTTTCCTAACACATTATTTACATTTTTAAATATTTTCATTAACAACAATTTTATAAAACAAAACATTTAAAAATATAAAATAACATTTATAATTATTATGTAATTCTACCAGTAAGTCCAGTTTTTTTCATTTATGTTTTGATAAATAAATGAATCATTTTAAGTCAATTTAGTTTGTAAATAATGCACACACGCATAGTAAACTAAATTTTCTAGATACTTATACTAAAAATTATTGGTATTAAATGGTTCGTTGGTAGAGGGAAAAAATCTTAATACGTCGTAACACCATAATCATACGATATCTGTGTACCATCTTAGTTCAGCATAGTATCTATCATAAACTGTGCAATTATTACATATCAGGTGTAATACTTTCTGTTGACCAAAAATACGGTTTTAAAGACAGAGTAAAAAAAATTTTTAAAAATTGTCATCATCATCATCTGCCTAGCCTTTTCCCAACTACATTGTAGTCGGCTTCCAGTCTTACCGGATGCAGCTGAATACCAGTAAAAAAATTGTGTAATTTTTTTTTTTGCAGCCTTTAATGTCCCACTTCTGAGCAAAGGCCTTCCCCCATACACTTCCAGGTACTCTTTTTCAGCGCTACCTCAAATTTTTTTTAAACTATCGATATTTTCAATCTGCCATCGTCCCTCTCTTACTGTGGAATACTTTTTGTGCTTAGTTATTCGTGCTGAATTTTTGTGTGCGCTCTGGATGGAATACCTCCTATTTAAACTACAAATTAATATTTAATATTTTTTATACGCAAACCCTGCGTAGGGAACTATAGCTGTTTTGACATGGAAAGAAAAATTCTAGTGCGAGCAGGGTTTGAACCTGCGACCTTCCGATTCAGTACACCGGATGTCAAATTGGTTAAAACATCCGGTGTACTGAATCGGAAGGTCGCAGGTTCAAACCCTGCTCGCGCTAGAATTTTTCTTTCCATGTCAAAACAGCTACAAATTAATATGCTAAAGTATCAATGTCTTTAGAAATAAAAATATAGAATGGTTTTAACTTGATGGGAGGAATTTCACACATAACTAGCGGTCAGTGAAGTTCATTCATCAATGGATTTCATGTCGAAGATAGGGGAAAAATTACTAAATCCAATATTTTTTTCATTCATAGCACTAAAGCTCGCCAACAGCTACTACACAAAGATATTTTTTTTCTTATTTGTCAATATAAGGTGGAGACGACAATACGACAAACAAAATCCTGGCAATATAATTTTATAGGATTAATCTAAACTCTAAACATCTAAATTTAAAAATCAAACAAACAATTAGGTTGCTTGCGATTTTTTTTTAAATTATATTGTTAAATGTTGCGTAAAAAGTTCAAAAATCATACCACCGAATAAAATTGCCCAGATTTCATTATCAGACCTCTGTTCTTCGTAGAACTTCTCGTAATACCACATATAAAGGCCAGTCAATAGTAAAATGAGTCCGTGTCCACTGTCGCCAAACATAATAGCAAACAAAAACGGAAAGGTGATGATAGTGTAAAGCGCTGAAAAAATCAAACAATAGTCTTAGTCAATCATAAATCGTAAATCATATTTATTTCTGTAAATTGGTTTAACGAAACACTTTTACACGTCACATCATGTTATGTTTTAAAACCAGATGGGGCCGGTGTTTCGTACCTGACTACTCTCGAGAAAAAACAAGTCGAAACAAACAGAGGTTATTTCCAGACATTGGTCAAGTCATATTAGGACCATGCAGATTAATGTCTAAGATAGTCATACAGTCAGCCCCAAAAATTTTATGTAAACACGGACAATGAACCATTTTATTGTCTAGCATTACTCATTATAATAGTTTATATGTTACTGTAAAAGCCCGAACTGAGGCAAATCTTAGCATTTACCGGTAAATCCTAAGAGTTAGCAAGTCTCACCGGTAAAAGTCCGAATTGTTCTATTATTATTATTTTATTTACTAGTTATTTATTTTATATACATTACTACTACTATTACTTATTTTATTTTATTCTGTCGGTAAATCTTAGGTTTTACCACAGATACCGGTGAATGATAGTTTTCAGAGTACAACATTGCAGTTAATAATCAGAAACTATTTATTTAGTCCAGTAACCTTGTCGCCTGAAAGGTCGGGGTACTTTGCGTCAAATCAGGTGGTGGTTGATTTTATGCAGACTTGTTTGTGATGTTGGCCCAATGAATAATGCAAGTTTGTGTCATCGAGCGCCGAACGCAAGTTTGTCAAAAATCGAAAAAACCGCGAAAATTTCCTTCTTTTTTCCGGATTTGGCGATTATAACCCTAAAGGACTAGTTTTTGATCGTACCTTTTCAGCACACTGAACCCTCTCTCCTGGGGGTGGATATCCACACCACAAGGCCTCAACACCAAAATGATGGCCAGAGACGCAGCCCCACAAAAGCTCTTGCGGATCGTTTTTTGCGGCTGCTAGAAGGGTTGTGGGAACACGTTCAGATGCAGGAAGGCAGGGTTGAAATGATCAGTCTGCAGGCACTGCTGCGGGGCCTCCTGTGACAACATAGCTGATATTGCAGTAGTTGATATACCAGAAGGCGATGATCTGTCCAATGTCACATGGAGGATGTCTTGTGCCCACAAGACATCGATGATACATCACCATCCCCCGATGGGGATATGCCATCTCGATACGACGATCCAGATACTTATGAACCGCAAACGGGGCCTTCCAAGAGGGCTAAATTAACTTAATTTATTGATTTTGAATAACTCAATTGATTAACTAATAAACCTACTAAGTTTTGTTGTACTCTCCTTTTTTATTTCATTATTCGTAGCTTAGCTTATCATTAAACGTTCACACTTCTCATTTTCTTTTTTAACATCCCATCTTAAAACGTACAGGGCTTCAATTGTATAACAGGGGGGGGTTACGAAGAATCAGGGTCAAAATTCATTCCGAACGACAGAATATTGCGAAAAAGTTCGAAAAAATGATAAAGTTTGAAAGGCTTTCTCTCGGAAACCATTGGGTCTACACAGACAATTCTCATATTGTAGCAGATTTAGTCTACTTTAAAAACATCCTGAAAAGGTACTATCAAAAACTAGTAGAATAGGGTTATAATCGCCAAAATCTGAAAAAAACATCGAAATTTTCGTTTTTTCGATTTTAGACAAAGTTGCCTTCGGCGCTCGAGGTCACAAACTTGGATTATTTATTGGGCCAACATCATGAACAAGTCTGCAAAAAATCAGAACTACCGGATTTGGCGCAAGCTCTGATGTATAAATTTACTGGAATAATAATTATTATTGGTGCGACGCGTTTAAACTTGTCAATCTTTGTCTTGTCGACCGACTGGCCAGCGCACGGACAGACGGCGGAGGCACGGCAGGGGGGGTCGGGGATCATACAATACACTAACCGCTAGCCGAGCGGGTGTCGAGCGAGACACGAGCTGACACGACTATTATTATATTTCTGTCTTTGATTTCGGATATTTACCGGTGTTTGCGGTAAAATCTAGGATTTACCTACTGAAAGGCCGGTAAAAGTCCGAAATTAAAGATTATTAGGTATAGAATAATTTGGACTTTTACCGGTGAGAGTTGCTAAATCTTAGCATTTACCGGTAAATCCAAAGATTTACCGCAGTTCATGCTTTTCCAGTAACATATACAATGTTAAAGCTACAAACCATAGTAAACAATTAATTTCACAAAAACCTCCTACACAGGCTGGATACATAATACTAGCTGCGCCCACGGTGTTACTCGCGGTGAAAAAGTTTTTGAACAGAGAGCAGTACATCAAACTACTACAATCTGTCAAATTTCTTTAATAGATGTTCAACTTTATCGTTATAGCATTAGGTTCAAGGTTGATTGTAAAAAAATTACAGTTTCTGCTGCGGCTGCTGAGAGCCTCAAACGGCGTAAATACTGTTACCTAATTGGTAGTTACAGCTTTGAGCCGTTTAGGGTCGAATCTGTAGGGTCATGGGGCCCAAGTGCTCGTCCTCCTATTTAAGGAAATTTCTCGCCTACTGGTTGACACTTCGTGTGACGAAGGGCTGCACTTTCTTTGGCTAAAGAATTAGCATTGCCATTCAACGTGGTAATGCTGTCAGTCTTCTGGGCACGTTTTCGGATGACAGCGATGCGGAAGAGTACCTAAATGCCTAACTAAGAGACCTGTTGTTTATTTAGTTTATTTTATATTAATTAGTCCCTTTTTACCCGACTGCGGCGAAGCCCAAAAGGAGGGTTATATTCGTAAATATTTAGTTGTAATTATTCTATAAGTAGCTTTAATTCTATTGTATAAATAAACATATTAATAAAAAAAATAACTAATACTTGATTAGTGGTTGGATTTATATGGGACTTCTTTGGTTGAGTTCCTAGAGGTGACAAAAATCAAGCATAGTATTAAGGATTTTACTACAAATTCCATTTCGTCCAATCCAAAGTTAGTAGTATACGCGTTTAAACATGGATCAGTCAGTAAAAACCAGCCAAGTACGAGTCGGACTCGCACACAAAGGGTTCCGTAGCACCAAACAATATGTTTAACGCTCATTCATTAATCAATTTTACACTCAACACCAATACTTTTGTCTTTCATATTTTGCTAATTAAACACAAAGTTACTGCTGAACTTTCACGAAGAAGTCCCATGTCTCGAAAACTAAAAATCAAATCTTATTCAAACCATTTTTCTTTCGATTTTCTGTTACATGCATGAAGAGCCGCCCCTATTTTTTATTCATTATTTCACATCACTTTTGTGTGGGTACCTGCTCTGTGTGTGTGTGTGTGTGTATGGTGCCAACAGTCTCCGAGTATAAAGCCTATGACATACAGACGGACAGTCAGACAGACAAACGGACTGGACGAATCGGATTCTGTGCAGTTCTTAGAAATATGATTTTTCTCATCTTTAGGGATTCGTAGACTAAGAAGTATTCTTGAACCTTTAATAAATAATAAATAAATTCTATTTATTTCAGGTCCAAGACCCATATAAAAACCAAAAATAGACAAAAACACAAACACATAAATTATAGCTAAAACCTAAATATCAGAATTACATTACATTAACTAATGCTACTAACCCATGCATTGCATTACTAACCCATGTTTTTTTTAACATTATTAAATTAAATTAAAAAGTCAAAAATAAATTAAATACCAATACAGAATAAATTTAAAAAAAAAATCAAAATAAATTATCATATTATTAAAAAATTAATTACAAGATAGAAATAATTAATTACATTTAAGCCGAGTATGATATCACCCGTTAAGATTGTTTAGAAGACGAACTTGCGAGGCTGCTGAGAGCAATTTGTGATTCCCAAAAAATATTTTTCCAAAACAGTACAATTTTTTTTTCACTCTTTATATTATCTATCACTCCATATTTATTACTCTAGATGTCGATTTCAAAAGAGAGCGCTCCTCACACGTGCAAAAACAGTCAGTGATTTACCTGGATTCAGTTCTCTGTACGTTGAGTCACCATAGGCATTGATAAGATTTTGGAAACCCCTCGTGAACCTGTTTGTTCGATGATAAGTAGGAGGCATGTCATATGATGAAATCTTCGTGTTGAAAGAAGCTGCGCAGGATTCATGTGCTACCTGCAAGAGATGCAAGAGATCGGCATGCAATAAAAAACCGGCCAGACGCGAGTCGGACTCGCACATAAAAGGTTCCCGTAGCACCAAACAATATAATTACATCATTAAATTTTTAACGCTCAAGTGTACTATGTCAATTTACACACAACAGTATAGTGTCCAACATATTTTAAAGCTTGTTTATTTAGCTTGAAAAATGTTCTTTTGTTTGTTCTACAAACCTATATTTTTTCAGTATTTTCCTCCTTTTACTTTTGAAATTAGAGGGAGGGGGGAGAAATCAATTTTAGCGGCTTTAGAAGCGACTATATACTATACCATTTTTAAGCGCCGTTGGTCAAAAAAACAAGGGGTTGAGAAAATTGCAGAATATAGGTAACCTATATGGCGCTTAATTTGCAAAGGCAGATGCACTTTTATGACAAGTTAGTCTTCAAAGGATTCTTTCGTTCATGAGCTAAGAGACATTCCGAATGGCGTAAATTTCTCACATTTAGCAGGTTATGGTGAAGGTGGAAAATTTCACAAAAACTTGTAAAAGTTTGACTTCACCAAAACGACCCAGTTTGGACCCCAAGTTATCGGGGTCAAAATTGTTGTAAATTAGGTTTACTATCACCCATTTCAAGGATTGCATCCACCAATCACCCGGTATTATGTAGAATTTTTGTTTTCAACCTTTATTTAAGGAACCCTTATAGTTTCGTCTGTCCGGCTGTCCGTCGGTCCGCGGCTTAGCTCAAAGACTCTTAGTACTAGAAAGCTGTAATTTGGCATGAATATACAGATTAGTTACGTCGACAAAGTGGTAAAAGAAAATCTCGAAAAATATTTTTTCTAAGGGTATCTCCTGTACCTACACGTAAAGTGGTGATGTTTTTTTCTCGCGTACCACCTATTGTTGGATATTTATTTATTTATTTATTAAAACTTTATGCACAAGTAAAAAAACTGTACAAAGGCGGACTTAATGCCATAGGCATTTTCTACCAGTCTACCTTAGGGTGATGCAGAGACAATATACAGTAGGATATCGTTTGACAGGTCTTTAAAAATAATTGCGAGTTTGTTCATTTTTCTATTAAGGAGTTCATTTTTCTATTAAGGAATTCATTTTTCTATTAAGGAATTCGTTTTTGAAAAATTAAGCTTTAAAGTGCTAAATATTGTTAGACTCAATTGTCCCCCTCCTCTACCAGCTAAACGGTTGTGATTGGGTGTGTGAAAAAATTCACGATTGTCGTATAGGTATATAAAGGAATTAAAAAAAAAAACTATCACAGCTAAGTAGGTTTTACAAGTTTACGAGTAATAGTCGACCAACTTTTGAAATGTACTTGGAGAACCTATTTTTTCAAAACATAATGAATGGGAGCACAGGTTTTTCAACTGCAAATGTAAGTTTGTTTTTATTATTACAATTAAAATCATCGTTCGGAGGCAAATCCGCATATTTTGATGGGCAACTGTGGAACCCTACATTGTGCGTCGTCCGACTCTAACTTGTGCTTTTTTTTATTCGTAATTTCACATCGCTTTTGTGTAGCGGTTCATAGAAGACACCTATTCTCCAAATTTCAACTGTGTATTGCCAAGTCTCTGAGTAAAATGGCAGCGACATACGGTCGGACAGACAGACAGACAGACGGATAGGACGAATCTCTAAGGGTTCCGGTTGTGAAAAGCCTAAATCCAAATAAAAAAGAAGAACGTGGAGGTCCGCAGGTGCCATCTGAACTAATTCCGTTTAACTTCTTTAATTTTACGTAACTTAACATGACGCCTGTAATTCCCAAAGGGCTAGGCAGAGGTGTACCTAATAATATACCCACATAACGCCAGATGTTTAAGTCCAATGCAATAAGGGGCGAGGCTATTATCATCAACCAGGCACAAATCCGTTGGCTGCTACTGAAAAATTTCAAACAAAAAACCCAATAACACTTTGCACGACCTGGCAATCGAACCGAGGACCTCAAGCTCAGCAGTTGCGCTTGCGCCAGCTAGACCAACGAGGCAGTTGATTGATTTTCAAAGAGAAAACCAAGATGAGATAATGTTATTTTATAATAATGACGTGACCATTAATTTTATTTAGAAAAGTTAAGAACAGGTAGGTCTAACGTTGAAATGTAATGGAATGTGATGTGATGTGTGATGTGATGTGTGATATGATGTGTGATGTGATGTGATGTGTGATGTGATGTGTGATGTGATGTGTGATGTGATGTGTGATGTGATGTGTGATGTGATGTGTGATGTGATGTGTGATGTGATGTGTGATGTGATGTGTGATGTGATGTGTGATGTGATGTGTGATGTGATGTGTGATGTGATGTGTGATGTGATGTGTGATGTGATGTGTGATGTGATGTGTGATGTGATGTGTGATGTGATGTGTGATGTGTGATGTGATGTGTGATGTGATGTGTGATGTGATGTGTGATGTGATGTGTGATGTGATGTGTGATGTGATGTGTGATGTGATGTGTGATGTGATGTGTGATGAGATGTGTGATGTGATGTGTGATGTGATGTGTGATGTGATGTGTGATGTGATGTGTGATGTGATGTGTGATGTGATGTGTGATGTGATGTGTGATGTGATGTGTGATGTGATGTGTGATGTGATGTGTGTAATGTAATGTAATGTGTGTGTTGTTGCGTGTATGTTAGAATGTTAGTAGAAAAAAATATTTTAGATTTGTCTGTCAAAGAAACTTTCTACTTTACAAATAAACATATATTGAAACAAACATACGGAATATTTTTCTAAAATACTGTTGATTGTGGGAACGTCGTCTTCGGGAATCCAACACTCGGCCACAAGTACGTAATTATCGCCTAAGCGAAACTTATTCATTGTGTAGAAAATCGCTTTTGCTTTTTTAATGGAATTCTGCCACCATCGGATATCCTTGGCTATCTTACGAAGATAAACACAGCGAATGTATCTTGTCTTTTTTAAAATCTAAAAATATAAATATTGTTATTATTTTTTTATTGTTAAATAGAAGTAGTTTCTAACAACAGCCGCTCGGATCGATCTTTAGGTTAAGCCGTGCTTGCCTAGGTTGGTATGTGGATGGGTGACCACCTATTACATACCGAGTTTCCTCCATGCCTCGGAAAGCACGTTAAGCCGTTGGTCCCGGGTGTCATTTGTAGATGATTGACAGTCGTTAGGTAGTCAGTGGCCCAAAAAGTCTGACAACCAGTCTTACCAAGGGGTATTGTATTACCCAGTACTAACTGGGTTGTGGAGGTCAGATAGGCAGTCGCTCCATGTAAAATACTGGTATTCAGCTGCATCCGGTTAGACTGAAGCCGACCCCAACATAGTTGGGAAAAGGCTAGGCAGATGATGATGAGAAGTAGTTTCTAAAAAGAGATTATTTTTATTTGCGTTAGTTACTTTAAGGTTGGGTTTCCACCAGATATAACGTATTGCTTCAATTTCTTAGCTAGAAATGTCATTGGTTAGTTTTACGCAATTCCATTGCTGCGCTCATCTAGTCACGGTGGAAACGCAGCTTATACTGGCAAGAGCTGCATTCCCATTGAGGGACCACATTAAAATTTTGAGCTTTTGAATGCGTCAGCCTTTAGTAAAAAATCTCAAACAAAAACAACAAAAAAAATTGTTAATTCAGCCTTTAGTTTGTAAAAGTAGCCACTCAAAAGTTACAATCGGTTAAAGATGATCCTTCATCAAAATCTATGACTACTTTTTGATTTGTAGAACTAATTTATTCAATATCAATCCGTCCTGTTCACACAATAAAAAGAACTAGCATGCGGAAGGTGACCTTCATGAATTAGCGGGCTAACCAAGGAATCTCACTATTTGTTTTAGCCGACCAATACAATTTAACATTCAATTTTCAAAAAGAACCAACTGCAGTATGGTGGAAAATGACCGTGTTGCCAGCTATAAAATGAGGAACAGCATGAAAGATAGCCAACCAGGGATGACTGTTTCAGTGTCTACACATCATAAGCTAACATAAAAGGTGAGGAGTTTTCAAACTACTTCCTACACTTCCCCACTGATACCTACAGTTTTACATCAATAGGCTTAGTACAATAGCCAAATCCACCTACCCACCTACATGATGCTCATGTGTGATGAGTATTGTGTATCCATTTTACGATATTTTTATGTTTTTGTAATCCTGCCAGTTGTAAGCAACTACTAACAATAATAATAACAAAGTATTAGTACTCCTAACACTAACAAATAAAATTAAAATAATAAAATTTTCCCCACAAATGACAAACGATCCTATCAGCAGCCGTGGCGGTAACTGATAATAAACACAAAAAATTACAAACGAACCTAGCAGTAACCGTGGAGGCAACTCATAATGAACATAACACATGACAAACTATCCTACCAGCAGCCGTGGAGGCAACTGATAATGAAAACAACAAACTAATATTGGCCGAGGAGGCATCTAATAAACAATACTCTCATGTTACCCTGTTGGGTCCACGGCGGACAAACCACCCGGAGCCTAGTTCCTTATACCCTGTCAAATCAAAGACTTCGTGCCTGTCACAGAGGAATGGTCCTAAACTCCTTAACCTTTAATCCTGTCATATCAAAGACTTTGTCTCTATCACAGAGTGGTGTTCCTGATCCTATTCTTTTATCCTGTCAAATCCGAGACTTTGTGTCTATCACAGAGCATTACATTTTTTTTTTTCGAATTGGAAATCATCAAACCCCCCACTCTGGGTGGAGCAGAAGGGAGTGTCAGACTTGTACTGACTAAAACCCTTCTTTGCCTTTTGTGTTCCAGGGCCACGGTATCTCTTTCGAACAGTCCCGCAGCCCTGGCAGGCATCGGCCCATACGTACCCCTACTTGGTTGCTAACATCTCTTTGAGGCGCGCGTGGAACACGAACGCGCCGTCGACACGGCCTATCGCCATAAGACGGCTGGACGGCGAACTAGCCCATAACTCGCCGTCCACAGGCCCGCGCCTACGGTGGCCGGGAGCCACCACGTGACCTCCGACGCCCAGGGCGTCTCCCGCGGCGGCTGGGTCGTGAGGTTCTTTCCCTCTCACGTCCCGCCACCTCCTTCACTAGCTTGACTGCTTCGCAGAAGGAGGTGACGGCTTCCCATTCCCTCTCGCTCCGGACCATAGCTTGAACCAAGGCCGGACGCGAGAGATCGCCGCCGCCAATCGCCGCTACGAGGACACGGCGGTGCTCCGCCCAAGCGGGGCAGACCTCTACGGTGTGCTCCACCGTATCCTCCGGACGATCCTCGCAGTGGAAACACCCAGGCGTTTCCTCCCGCCCGATTCGGTGCAGGAACCTTCCGAAACAACCGTGTCCGGTGAGGACATGCGTCAGGCGGTAGGTCAGGGCGCCGTGGCGCCTCTCTAGCCACTCCTCAAAGAGGGAACTTATCGCCATTATGATGGCGTGCCCTGCACGGGGTTGCAACAGTCGCTCTCTCCATGTCGCCATGAGATCACGCCGGAGGACAAAGCATTACCTTCCCGTGAGAATTAACAAATAAAAAATATGCTACTTACACTACACTTTCAAAATACAAATTACAGAATATGAAAAGCAATCAATAAATTTATTTAAGATTAATCTAGTAGACAGTAGGTTTATTACAAGGGCCCAAAGTCAACAAGGTTCTAAAAACCTCATTAACAATCTAATTAGTGTTGTCGGATAATTTTGGCAAGAATATTTTATTCAGCTAACAGCTTATGATCCATAAAATTAAATAAAAATTGCAAGCAACTTTAAGTCTGTAACTGTGCATTATGTGTTTGGGTTATTCATAAATTCATTTAATTTTTAATATGAGGAAAACTGGATAGATGTCAAGCTGCTAAAAACAAAAAAAGTGAAACTTTCTGTTACCAAATCAATAAAAGCAACAATAAGCTGCCAACAAAATTTATCTCCACTATTACAGATAACAACCACAAAACTCCACATAGTGAAGGCGACGGCAGGTGCAGAGCGCGCACTGCAGATCAGAATGGCCGTGTCTCCGCAAGAGTGTCTTTTTGCTAAGAATATTAGTTAATCTAAATAATAATCAACTTATAATGTCTATTGATCCTGCCTTCTGTAGGTTGCAAAGTACAATTATTACAATGATCTCTATAGATTGACAGGAGAGATAAGCGCCATCTATTAGTCTCTGTATTAACTAGTACTCAGATAGTTCTTGTAAAGGGTGTCATTTGTCACTTATGATGACCCAATAGTATTCTTCAAAGAAATATAAACCTTATTCCGATAAGATTAGTTTTGAAATCAGAGTTACATTGTCAGTGCAGAGTAAAATTTTGTTTTATTTTTAGTATAATAAGAATTTTCTTTGTGTTTTTAATTATTAAGTGATGTCAAATATTAATAAAAATTAATGTTAACATACAATCACATTTTACTTTTTCAAAAAAATTCTACTACGTGGTCACCGTGGTTTCTTCCCAGGAATTCGATTATTATTTTAAATGTAACGGTTCCTTTATTGATACTGTTTAGTAAATTACTTTACTAAACTAAACAGTGTCAATTAATGTCGATAGTAAAAAAAAATACTAAAGGATAGACTGTAATATGATTTGCGAATGCTACGTGAACTGGTTTTTTTATGATAAACGTTACAATCGATTGTAATTTTTGATTGGCTGCTTTTACAAACTAAGAGGTTGAATTCACAATAGTTCAAGTACTTTTACTAACGCTAGACACCTATAAGTAAATTTCAATTTCCATTGTGGTCTCCACTCAAGGAAACTTATGGTGATCACTTGAGGGACCACATTCCGCATGCTAGTTCTTTTTATTGTGTCAACAGGAAAGGTTAAATTCAATAAATTAGTTTTACAAATCTTTTACTAAAAGTAGTAATTTATAGCAGTTGTAAAATTTAACTAGATTTTGAGATATGAATGCCTGTCTGTCACGACTGAAGGACCACCTTTAACCGATTGTAACTAGTTTTACAAACTAGAGGCTGAATTTACAATTGTTTGAAAACTTTTACTAAAGGCTTACACATTCAAAGGCTCAAAATTCAAAGGTTGTCCCTCAATAGGAACTCAAACCTGGCAAGGTGGTTTTCAATTGAATAATGGCTTCGGCTGGCAAGTTCGTTCTGAGTAATAGTAGCACGGACGTAAGTAAGGGCTTAGCAACGCTTGCCATGGTTGGTCCGTGGATAGGTGATCATTCACCGCCACATACCGAGACCCCACCTTAATTTGAAGCATGTTAAGTGTGTACCCAGTTGTCATTTTAGATCGAAGATAGTCGTTACGGGTGAAACCCAAAATCTGACAACCAGGTTTGTTTGTGTCCGGTTAGACCGTAAATAGACCTCAACATGGTTGTGAAATCTAAGCAGATGATGGTACCAGCCTACGTATATGGAAGGGGAGCCCTGGGGATTCTTCATCATGCATATTCAGCTGGAAAATTCGATAGCTTAATAGGTGGGGCTTCGTGAGAGTACGGCAACATGGAAAACATTTAGATAGAGCTGTTGCAGGCAGAGGCTCCGAATTAAAAAAAAAATACAAAATTACAACGGCACGTTCAGCCACGCTGATTTTCATCTTTTCGCACGAGATCTGAACCAAAAACGGACATTGTTGGCTGTCACATGCTCACAGAGCTCCTAACTTTTCAAATACAGCTTTGGCGTTCTCTCATGAAGCTTTCAATTTTTTTAAATATACTTGCTGAGGAACCTTCTATGGGGGAACCCAGAAGGTTCCTCAGCAAGCATATTTTTTCAATAAATGTACGGGCCTAACTCGCTCTTGGGCGTGTTTCTTACCTCTTCTAAGTCCAAGATCTTATAAACAAGTGATTCCTGCAGGTTGGCTCTCTGTTCAGGCGTTTCAGGACAAGAAAAGCAGTTAACTTTATATCCATTGCAGATCTTTTGTACACGTGTTGCCAGTTCTTCTCCTTGGCAGACTAGTAGGAAGGCCACTTTCCTTACTCCTTGGCGCTGTAATAAAAGATGCAAGTTTAAATACCAATAAGAAAGCAGAATGACAGTGAAAACGTGAAAATAAAATCTGAATTAGAGAGTACAAATAACCAGCTTTCCAATACAAACTCCACTTCTACTCAACTCGAATGTATCGGACAGTTTTTTTTTTGTGGTTTTGATGTTGATCCTATAGAAAAAGCGGTTCAGTTTGATGATCTATGCCAGACCCTTAAATATGGCAATGGATGAATGTATACTTACAGTTTTAGGATCAATAAGAATCTTATCTTCAGCCGCCTGTTTGTAGTAGATTATACCATGACAAATCCTCCACAGTAGCAATTCGAAAACGGCGGCACTAGAGCGTCGGACCACCCCCGTAGTCACCATGAGGCGACCAGTCCTCTGCAATTCGGTGCTTACTTTTGCCTGCCTGAGAAGAAAAGGACCTTCAATACAGATTGTTAGACAATTTAAGAGCATTGCAACTTAATCAGTTGAATTTTGTAATAGAAAATTTTGAACCGTAGTGACAGTCACTTTTTGGCCATTTTAATTTCTTCAAAACAACGGCGCGACGAAACCGGTACATGGGCAGGAAACAAAATGGATTCTGTGCCCTAAGGGTTGTCAGGTTTTGAATATCAGGATAAAGAGTGTACCTCAAAAAAAAAAAAAATCAATCGACTTGATAACCTCCTCTTTTTGGAAGTCGGTTAAAAACAGTGATTCTATTCAAAATTACTTTTAATCCTTTGGTCGCATCTGATTCTGCTTTTGGTACGTTCGAGCACATTGCCGAAACATTACATTGCTACGCTAATGTTTTCATACTGAGATAGTAAGTAATTTGCTCAAATTAAAAAAAACACCCGTCATTCTGATATCAGGCTGGCGGCTCACAAACTTTTTTTAATAACTCTAGTTTTATAAAAGCACTTTGCTTTAAATTTTACGCACATTCCTCACATTGCTAGAACATTGCTTTCATGTGTATAGAATCACTGTTTTTTGAGGTACACTCGTCATCCTGATATTCACGTGAAGTTCGCTATATTATGATGACCAAAGGCAAAGATCTCTATTATGATGAAAAATGACCTCATAGGATGTTTAGGGTTAACAAAAACTAAGGTTGGATTCCAGTTTTATCGTGCTTCAAAACTTAGCGGAACAATTAATTAATTGAGTTGACTATGCCAGTTGCCAAAGAAAAACTTAAAAGCCCTTACGGTTTCAATGGAATTCAAACTTTCGGCTTATAAGATATTGAGTTTGAATTCAAAAACAATTAGATTTTGAAGAGTATTTAGTGAGTCGATACACAATTAATTTCGCCAATTGCTTGATGCCCAAGTAGGCCTAGGATCTCCTAATGGTCTGGGTCTCCTTATAGACCAAGATGGTAAGATATTATTGACAAAAGAATATAATAATAATTATACAGTTTACCACACTTTTATAATACTGTGTGATTAAATACTCATTGTGTAAGTAATCATATTTTTAATTACTTAAGAAACAGTATAGTCTGTTTTTTCATTTCCGAGGATCCTAGCATAGGTCCAATATACGACAATACATAGTGAAACTCGCACAACTCAAAATATGTCTCCAATAATCTTTTTTCATTTGCGTCCATTTCTTCTAAATCTGTTTTCCATTTATCCAGTAAATGCTGTAATGAGATAACTTTTTGGTTAAATGCACCAATAATGAGATCAAATCTAAAACATAAACTATCTAATACTAATAGTAGTGACTGGGACAAAAGAAACATTGTTGAAAAAAAGCTGCAACAGAAAGCTTTGTTCTTTGCCTACATCTTGGTCTTCTTGGTCTGATCTTTGGTTATATTTGATGGTAATCAAATAGTTGTACTGAAGCCTTAGCACGCTTATACATATACACACATCAAAAAAGTATAAATTTTGCACACCAAAATTACATTAGTTGTCACATTCGGTTTACGAAACTTATCATAATTAAGCATCACTCATCATTTACAGAAACTGCATGTTTTATTAATTGATACTTTATTTTTTTTTTAACAAAGTAGATTAGTATACAATCTTTTTGTTTTCGGAAACAATTAAATGAAAATTCAAGATGGCGCCGTCGAAAATTTTCGGAATTTTCGTCATGGGTGTCATTTTCATGGATTTCGGGGTCGCTGATAACGAAAATGATGTCAAAGTAAACAGATTTTTTTTTTAAATAAATACAATTCTCATTTTTTTCTCTTCGGCTTCCCCTGACACAATTTTGACCCTTCGCCACTGGAAGATAAAGCTGAGGAAGACCAACGAAATGGTGAGACGGTGTGATTTGAAAACGTTAAGGAGAGCTGATAACAGAGACGACGGATGGCTATTTAACCAGCAGAAAACACAAGTTGAAAAAAAAAGAACGTAAACGTACCTCAAACTGACTCATGTCTTGGAGTCTTTTTGCTACAGATGGTTCTTCCTGTTCAGGTGGCACAATACCAATCGTATCCATTGCACTTCTTACAGCTGCAAGTTTAACTTGCATTTCAGAATAACGACACACTTCGAAGACGAAGTTCCTACTAATCAATTGTAGCTCGGGATATAGCTGGAAATAGAAAAGAAGAACATTAGAATATTACAATCTTCATTTGCTTTTGCACATTACGAGTGTTATAGCGACCCAACCAAGCCACTTTATCGCACAGCTGCAACGGCAACATGTCAACACATGCGAGATTTCTGTAATCAAATAACTATAAAGGGTGTAAATAGACCCTTAACGAAGCCGAAAGGTACTTGTTCTCCCCGTCATTGCGATCATTTTTTTCTTCTGGACCATACCTGGGAACCTTTTAGTTACGGAGATATTGGTGGTCAAAGTTTCAACCATGGACATATAAAATAGGGCGGACGCCGTCTCATAAAACAATTACTGACGCACCAAGAGTAAATCAGCTCGCTAATACAAACAAGCCGGCACGCACACATGCACAGGCACACCATAGTAAGTCTACCGCCGCCATTATGTTTATGAATTGAAAAATAAAAGATGCCGTCTTGTGTAGTGAAAACCTCTCGAAATCATAGTGGTTTCATCAAAACAAGTCAGGGGATCACTTTTCATAGGTAAGTAAGTTATTTATTCACCTTATTTCTCGTTTTTACTTAAATTTTTTTTTCAAAACACGAAACTAATCAGTGTTGTCAGTTATTCAATTTGCAAGTTACCTTAAATATGGGAGATTCGTTTTTTTTTTCACTTGAATTGTTGCTACAAAAATAAGTAAATGAATTAAGCATAATCAGCCTATTAATGTTCCCACTGCTGGGACGCAGGCCTCCTCTCTATGAGAGGGATTACCTACCTTTGTACATAAATATACTTGCATCCTGTAATCCTTTTGGTGTCCCGTGATACTAAACTATCAATATTATCAATTTTACTTTTTATAGATTTCCCTCTGCAAGTGGTGTGTGGAAGAATGACTGGGGGCAATTAATAAGAGACGATTGGAATCCGTCTAAATCTAGTGTAATCTGCAGTAAACATTTCGAGTAGAATGATTTGTACACAACAAAAGGTGGACTTGTTCGGTTTGTTACTTACGCCGCGCTGTCCCAAAAAAGGGAAAGAACAATAAATATCTATTTTCCTCTTACGATTATAAGCTTAACATATTAAATCATAATTATTTTTTACTTTTTATTCTAGACGTCAAGCGTTCCAGAGGAACAACTCGCTGAAACAAATACTTTCAGTGCTTCGCATGGGGTACGTACTAACACAGTATCATTAAAGAAAAACCTATTAAGGACAGAATAGTTTTTTAACCAACTTGAAAAAGAGGAGGTTCTCATATCGACCGAGTTTTTTTTTTAAGTTACACTGACAATCTTGAGAGAGGATTTTCTTTGCAAGAAGTGGCATTGGAACAGCCCTGCTTATTAAGCACAAATTCGTACTTGCCACATGTAAGTATCTCGTAAAAGGCTAGGCTTTATTCGAGTTTATTCTTCAAAATACACAAAATACTAAGACTTAAGATTTAATACATTAAATATTTTTACAGAAGTTATCCGAAACTGTAACACACACAGCTGGAGTTGAATTGGCACAGGCAGTATCCGTTCTGAAAACGGCGCATGAAGACTCAGCTGATGAAAATACATACCTTGAGGCAGAATAAAAAAAAAAACCTTAATCCAGAAAGCAAGGCGTCTTCAAAAAATATAAAAATATAAATATAATGTTTGGCCTTTTTAATTCCAGAGCAATGAGACAATTTGATTTTAAAAAGCCACTCTGTTCCCAGAACAAAGGTATTATATTTAATTTTTTGGATGAACTCAAAGAATCCATACTAATATTATAAAGCTGAAGAGTTTTTTTGTTTGGTTGAACGCGCTAATCTCAGGAACTCCTCGTTCGATTTGAAAAATTCTTTTAGTGTTGGATACCGCATTTATCGAGGAAGGTATAAAATTTCACGCCGATGAAGGTCACGAACAACAGCTGCTAGTAAATACAGAAAGCTTAAAGCGACTGTATGAAATCCTTATTGAAAATGAAAAACGGCTAGTATTCCTGCCAACCTACAAACTTAGCCAGGATCACCTGCCACTATTGTACATGAAGTTTAAATAAATAAATAAATTCAATATGTTTTATCACAATTTTGTTTGATTAAACTTAAAATCCTGGTTCCGAGGACGGTGACGAATGTCTTAAACTTCATTGAAATATTTTGCTTTTAAAAATGGATAATTTTTCTCCATCTGGTAACCATCTACACGCTCACACATAGATACGCGGCCGCCATTTCGGTGCTTCAATTTTTTCTTAGCGAAACTCTGTCCGTCCCTTTTTCTAGGTCCATGGTTCCAACTTCTCCACGTTTTTTTTTTTTTTAAATTTCTTTTAATGTTTTACACGGTAGGAAGGTGGTTAGGTTTTACTTTCCTTAAATTAAATACCGTACCTCCACATGAACCCCGTTCTATTCGATGCATCCATCCGTTAATTCTGCCTCGGCTACTATGATAAAGTTGGGGACACTTGTATTAAAATATTTAAATGCCCCCGGAGGCAAGGGTCGGTGAGTATTGTGGAGTCGAGAACTGTACTATTGTTTTGTTCCGTGCATTTCATTGAATTTATTAAAATGGAAAGTGAAAGTATTCTCCTACAAATTAAAATTCATATTGGTACTAAGTACATACGTCTATAAACTGCACACAACCTAATTCTCCAATGTCAGCCAAGACATCGAAGACAACCTCCAATTGCAGATACATTTGACACTTGGCCATCTTGTCACTTCTTAGCATACACCCCATTTTGAATCTTAAACGTAATGAAAACTACAGTTTATTTTCAAAAGCAGTACAGTTTGATTATCTTCATCATCATCATTTCAGCCGAAAGACGTCCACTGCTGGACATAGGCCTCCCCCAAGTATCGCCACATTGACCCGTCCCGTGCGACTTTCATATCAGCGGATCCCTGCAACCTTCACCAGGTCATCGGTCCACCTAGTGGGAGGCCTTCCAACGCAGATAACTAACTTATTTGTTTTCAATACACTTGAAAACTTCAAAAATAAGCTGGTTTTCAATTCGACATAAAGTTTTGTAGATTTGACGCCGCCAGATTTCTCACTGATTGAATATTTCATAAAAAAATTTAATAAATGGTAATTTGTTTTTGTCATGTGTTCAAAAACGTCGTTTGATACTCTTGTTCATTTGTGATTGCACTATTGTCTCTACTGCTATCCTGCCTTGAGAGCAGCTATCACAATCTTTCCACACTTACATTGTATAATGTTAAGTGGAAGAGCGGACACCTAACACAAGCATCTCCTTGCCTACTAATCATGTGTGTTATAACTTTATGTACTTTTTTCTACCTGTAATCTATTACTTCTATGTAACAAGGATTTCGTAGCATGATACCGACTTTCACACTATGACAAATTTTTGTGTTTTCAAGTAATTGGTAGCACAATGCCAACATTTTGTAACCACCATCCATTACCTCGCATAATGCCTACAATCGCATATTGCCAAATAATTGTTATTCTTATCGCAATATGCCTACTTTTATTTACGTCAATAGTTTTGGTATGTTTGTATCGCAATATGCCTACTTTTATTTACGTCAATAGTTTTGGTATATGTCAACACTAAATTTATTTTATGTTGGGTGTTTTGTAAATATAAGTAGGTATGATCTATGGGTGGGTATCAACAAATTAAAAATACAAACAATCGGTTATTTAACAAATATTTTCCTATTTACAAAATAATTTTGGAAATCTCTGTGTTACCTATTTATTTTCTTATTCAAATGCGTTTTGTGATTGATGGTCATATTTATGATTTTGTTCTGTAATGCTTTCAAGAAACGAAACAAGTTTGGATTTTTAAATAATTTTGATGTCCTCATTTCGCGAGTTATGTTTCAATCCCAAGTAAAAGGGGGCGAGCCTATTGTCAGCAACCGGGCCCAGATTCAAACTCTGGGCTCCAGTGTAAGAAAAATTAAATAACACTGCCCGACCTGGGATTCGAAGCCAAACTGTCACGTTTCCGAGATAAAAGCTAACAATTGTAAAAAAAATAAAATGGCGGAAGTTAGGCCGGCCATTAAATTCAAACCCCTTTATAAATATTTTACTAAAATAGACATTATACTATCGTTGGATTGGTTGAACTGCGATGTAACTGTGACAAAAATTAAAAATTAGGAATCATGCGATCTGGTGGACATGGAGGTTTCAAAAAGTTGGCACTGTGCTACCGATTACTTGGCAGTACAAAAAAGTGGTCAGAGTGTGAAAGTAGGCATCGTGCAACGAAATCGTAACAAGTCAGTCTGAATAGTATCATACGTCTGCCGCTTGTCAAGTAGCATTCTTATTTCAAAATCGAAAATGTTCAAGATCATGTATGATAATATTCCCAATGTCCGCTCTATAGGTCTTTTAAACTTTGTTACCAGATAACACGGGTGACAAAAGCGAAACACCAGCCCCCGTAGCATGACCACCGTAGACAAGGATTTCTTTGACGGAAGAATCGACAAAATGACAGATTGTGTCGACACAGTGACAGATTTCTTTGCACGATCAGTCATTTTGTCGATTCTTCCGTCAATGAAATCCTTGTCTACGGTGGTCCTGCTACGGGGGCAGAGCAGTAAAACACACATCTAAGCTATCATAGGTATACGGGAAAGGACAAACCTATGTGTACTTTCCTATACTTAATTACTTATAAAAAAATAAGGTTTTGTTACCTGTATTAGGAATTCCTTTATTTGTGTAAAAAAATATAATACCAAGTTTCCAAGCACGTTTAAAAATCAGCTCACAGAGTATCAATATAATACTGAATCAGCTTCAACTTTGACGTTGTTATTAAAATTGTTCTTTTTTGAAATCTTCTTCACTGAAATTGCATATCTTGTAACTGCCAGAATGATAATGACACAAAATAAGAAAGAGTTTTATTTCGTTAAGGCAATCTCTCAGGCTCTTTGCGATCATTATAGTAAAAGATCCCGCTTAAGGCCGACCTTCACTCATCTGCTTACTGAATGAAATATACTTTTTATCAATTTTAATACATAAAGAAACAAAATTATTACGGCTAGGTTACCTGATAACATTAAGTCAAGACATGGTCAAGACTTTTTAAAGTGCGCCATCTGTGAGCCGTGACCGATGTTACTTGACAACTTAGTACCAAATTATCGGTATTTTAATACACAAGGTGGCGATGACAATACGACAATAAATGCGACTGGTAATAGTAGTTCAAAGGAATATTAATAAACTATCAAATAAATCATAACATAGAAATTAAAAAATATAGTTTTCAAACAAACTAAATAGCATAAAATAGATTCTCTAGCAGCACTGGTTATAATCTATGGCAACAATAGAATACACAAGCAGATTTATTGCTAAGGAGATCATCATCTGCCTAGGCTTCCAGTCTAACCGGATGCAGCTGAATACCAGTATTTTACATGGAGCGACTGCCTATCTGACCTCCACAACCCAGTTAGTACTGGGTAATACGATACCCCGTGGTAAGACTGGTTGTCAGACTTTTTGGGACACTGACTACCTGTAACGACTGTCAAAGATCTACAGATGACAGCCGGGACCAACTGAACATGCAAGGTACGGCGGAAACTCGGTATGTAATGGGCGGTCACCCATCCACAGACTAACCTAGGTAAGCATGACTTAACCTAAAGATCGACTCGAGCGGCTGTTATTATTTAGCCACGGGCTCCTCTTATTCTTATTATTGCTAAGGAGATGCCAATGGTTTAATTATTAATCAATGTTATTCAGTAACGTCATGTACAGTGAGTTATAACAATTAGCTGACCCACATTTCCGAAAATGGTTGAGATTTTTTAGAATACTAATCGATGTTTTTTTTTTTTTGCGAACATCAACACAGGTACAATGGTAAAGATCAAAAATAAAAAATAAACCAACACCAGATACAAAACAAAAGAAATCTCCCACCAAGGCCGGTCACCGAGGGAGATCAAGACCATCACCACAAGAAGAATACTTGTTGTATATTTTGATTATACACTGGGGCTAATTAAAGTTCAATTAACATATGGATAAAGGTTTAATAAAAAGGTTGCGTACAGTGCGAATGTCGTCGGTATAATGACATGGGAAGATGTGTCTGTAGGCAGCGTGGCGTAGCAGTGTGCGCCTACTAAAAATATTATAGCAATATGTTGCTGGAGATACTCGCTGGTATTATTATGCGGCGTTGCGCCGCAACATATTCCCGGCTGTTAAAAGCCTGCTTTCAACTCTTCGGTTCTTCAGCGGTAGGTAGCGGGTAGAGACGGGTAAATAACCGTCGCACACAACCTCGTGAAGTTTTGATATCTGCGACTCGTGCCACTCCATCTGATCCATGGAATACAGAACACACAGACCTCTTCCGAGACGCCAGTTTAGTGGCGGCGCGTTTTCTTCTGCCAAAAGCACCATGTCTCCTATATTGGGCTGCGTAGAATTTCACTGCGCCATTTTGTTTTTTTGTTGAAGCTCCGCCAAATATTCTTTCTGCCATCTTTGCTAGAAGTGGTAGGAAGTTTCAAGGGTTGGTATCGTCTTCCAGGGCGCAGGTTGCGCAGTTTCCACCGATGATGAAATGCCCTGGGAAGAGGGAGAGGAGGTCATTAGGACAGGATGAAAAGAGGCACAAGGGACGACTGTTAAGAATCGCCTCCACTTGTGCAAACAAAGTCGAGATTTCCTCAAACGTTAAATGACTATTGCCAATAACTCGTCTGTGACATCTAGCCGATTTTACACCGGCTTTTCAAATGCCGCCGAAGTGAGGAGCGTAAGAAGGTATAAATTTATACTTAATACCTTGTTGACTTGCAAAATCAAATATATGTAGGTCCTTTACTTTCTTTAATAAAAGCGCCTATCTCCTTCGCGGCGGCGGCAAAATTACGACCGTTAACACCAAATATTTCCGTTGGTTTTCCACGACGTGCAATGAACCGCCTAAGAGTCATTACAAATGCATCCGTAGTTAAATCGCTGACGGCCTCTAAATGATTGGTTTTATAAATTAGAAACACAAAAAAACACATGTAACATTTTGTTAAGCGACTCCTCCTTTGCGATTTAAAATAAAAATGGACCAGCGAAGTCCAAACCAACGGACAAGAATGGAACCACACGCTGAGGGTAAACCCCATCCCAAGCCCATTTTTGGGCACTACGTTTTACTATTTGTTCGTCTGCATCTTACGCAGTTATTAACTGTGCGTCTTGCAAGATGTCTGCCGTTGACAGGCCAGACTGATTCACTGACTGTTGCGAGCAACAACTGCGGGCTTGTAAGTTTACAAGATGCTTTTTTGCAAAATATAATTTTGTTAGTTTATGCGTAGCATGCAGAAGTATTGATGTTTTTTCTCGAAGTCGCATGCGGAAGCATCTATGCCCCCACCGACGCGAATTAACTTGTTATCTTTATTATATTTATATTTAACGGAGACAATGATAACATTTTACTTCTACCCAGTAATTCTTTACCTTTTATAAGTATTATTCTGTAGGAAATGACTCACGCTGGGCGATACGGCACAGCGACTGAAACGATTCAGATTACTCATCAGCGGTAATAAACAGATGAGAATCACAAGATCGGTCGATGTGGGTGGCGTTATTTGGAGAAGCCTACGTCCAGCAGCAGACGTCTTCTGGCTGATATTATGATGGTAATGTTGCACTGAAATCGCTGGAAGTACAATTCAATCGACTAGTTTACGACAACATAATATCACGCTCGTAAATACCGAAGAATTGAGCAGAGGCGTTTAATACATCTCTCACACGTAGACAAATACGTTTTTTTAGCTTTTATGTCGAAGCAATACATTTTTTAAGTATAATTTGTACAACAATGAAATATCTGTCGTGTCGGGGCAAAAACCTTAAGCAAAGTTAACTTTGGCGTTGTTATTCCAGTGAAACGAAACCCTCTACCTTCACGTCGATCCCTGCAAGATCCTCGAAGATACCCGGATCCTATAGGTGCTCGCACCAGCGCCGATGGACCGAAGAGAGCTTCGCGCACGACAACATCTGCTAGGCACACTCCGCTTACCAACTCTCTTCGTCCATCGATCACGCCCGTCCGGCACAAACATCCCTATAGACCACAGGCACTGGAATAATTTACTGTTTCCCAACTAAGTTTTGTGGTGGGCTCGTACCTCCCTAGGGCAATCGAGCCTATTTTCTCCTCGTACATTATAGTCAAAAGCAAACATTACCTTAAATGAAAAATTGAATTAACTTATATTCGAGCAGTGACATCGAATGTAATTTGTTTGCGTTTGAAGATTAAAATTGCTGTCAAATATTAAGAAAATGGTTTATTTTGAACAAAAAAAACTGCCTTGGTTATTAGCTTCGCTGTCTGTTAGCGTCTCATGATCTGTGATAGGTAAATAGTTGAAATTTTCACAGAATGTGTATTTCTGTTGCGGTTAAAACAACAAATAATAAATTAATTATTAAAGGGCACTGTACGATGGTGGGGAACTCTTCATGCGTGAGTCCGACTCGCACTTTTTGTGTGTTAAATTATGATATGAATGTTACGGTCACGGTTAACAATAACAATAACCTAATTTATGATTTCATAAAATGTAAAGACCAATGAATACCATATTGATCCGAACGGATTGCAAATTTATTCCGTGCACGATGCAATTACATAAATAAAACAAAAAAAAACGCAAGGAGTTTTTTTGTAACCCTACGTGTGGGAAGAGTCCCAGTGCGTCATTGTCTAGAGAGGTACACTTAGTATCAATGTATCGTGTATCGTAGGTGCCATAACGGACAGAGGCGGTTGACCAGTATTCAACCTTATTACTCAGAACACAAGGATGAGAAGCGGTCAAGTTGTCCGTGGTAGTACATAAGTAACTTTTATAATCAAAGGGTTCCCGCAAATATCACAATAAATTTTATATTCATGAAAATGTATTTCTTCTTCGCGAAAAGATGACTCAGATTTTGTCCGACTAGGAGGCCTACCATGATGTCTTAAAGCAGGAGTCATACCAGTGTGGGAAAGAGATGGCGCTAGACAACCTGTATAGCTCTGTCTCTTTCCCACACTGGTGTTACTCCTACTAGACGTCATAGTAACCCCCCAGTACGTAGCGACCTAAACAACTCTTTCGGTTGCTTCATTCGAGTCGTGGGGCCCTACCGTGACGTTTTTCTAAACAATTTTATTGCAAGAACTTTTTGTTTTTTTTTTTGAAGATAGCCAAACTTAAGTGGCAGTGGGCAGGGCACATTGCTCGCAGAACGGATGGCCGATGGGTCCGAAAAGTTCTGGAGTGGCCACCGCGAACCGGAAGATGGTCATAGGTGGATCGATGACCTGGTGAAGGTTGCAGGGATCCGCGGGATGCGAATCGCACGCGACCGGTCAATGTGGCGATACTTGGGGGAGGCCTATGTCCAGAAGTGGACGTCTTTCGGCCGAAATAATGATGATGATGATAAACTTTTTGTATCAAGCTTAATTTTTATCGGTACTATGACCTCCACAATACAATATTGTTTTACTCTTGGTTAGTGCGAGGAAAGAACGAACGATTTATAAGACTAGCTTATGACCGCGGCTTCGCCCGCGTGGATTCCGGTGATGTCCAATGGGATCGTACTACCGGGATAAAAAGTCCTATGTGTTAATCCAGATTACAAACTATCTGTGTGCCAAATTTCATCCAAATCCGGTCAGTAGTTTTTGCGTGAAAGAGTAACAAACATTCATCCATCCATCCTCACAAACTTTCGCATCTATACAATTAACAGAAAGTAGGAAGTAGGATTTGTATATTCCCTGCTAAAACATTGAAGAAACAATAGAAATAGAAAATACAGCACTGTCTCTTTCAAATAATCGCTCCGAATCGTATTCCAATGTCATAGTTTTGAAGCAAAATTTAATTTGTAAGGGTTGTTTACTGTTTACATAAAAATCATAAAACCCATCATAATCTTTGAGGATTTCCCTTTAGAAAGTAAGAAAATATTTCAAAGGAGGTTTTGGCCTTAATTATAACATGGTAGGAATCGTCAGTTTTTTTTTTTTCCTATATAAAGGCATGGCAGTACATTATGTTATTTATACTTTGTCACTGCAACAAAAATCAATTATAATACCTGCTTGTATTTAAATCGAAAATTAAGAAACTTTTTACTTAATCGTAAATTGAGATTAGCGAGTTCAACCAAACAAACTCTTCAGCTTTATAATACATAATAATCAAGAACTTATATAAATGTCGGATTTGTCAGGATTTACTTCGTTGGGTTAGTACATCATGTGGGCAGAAGATGGGTTTCGTGCTATTAAAACACACTAGATGCGTTAAACTGTTTATAATAAACTAACAACTTACTTGACATTACAATATAAAACAATAACACGGGGCACAATGAATCCGGTACGGTTCCAGGACGTCTCAACTCCGCTGCGATCAGACATTGACTGTCCTCCTTGGCTCTAGCTGTAAACATCAGGGCTCATTTTCTGTCCGTACTAATGACCGAATCCGACAACATAGTTGGGCAACTGAATAACGAAACATTTTTTTCATAGTTGGGCAACTGAATAACGAAACATTTTTTTCATAGTTGGGCAACTGAATAACAGTAACGTTACATTCGCTAGAATAATTAGTAAAATTAATGTTTGGTTTATCTGAAGGTTGTTGGCCACCCATCTAACTACTCAGAAGTTAGAAGTGTGCAAAAGGACAAAAGTAAAAAAAAAAAAATTGAAATCCTACCATGATTTTTGGATATTTAATAATCTCTTTGTATTAGTTGCATTTTTAAATACAATTAACTAAGTTCCGACGTGAACCTCTGTTTTACCATAATATATGTATAGCAATGGTTCCTTGTCTAGGTTCGGCTGGGTATCAGTCCAGATCAGTGGAGCCAGATGCACAGCTAGTGACACAATACTTATTACACAATATTTATTTAAGTTGAAAATTCGACGTGGCTTAACCAGGTAAGTACCCCAGCTCTACCCACCTACGAGTAGTGGACCGCGAATAAGTAGCTACCTCAATAGGAACTTGAGACGGACAGCTTGGTTGATTCTTGGTTCCTCTTTATTAGATAATCCTCGACCGAGACCATTGAACCAGTTATTTTTTAAAGTTTAGTCAGGCCTTTGTTGCGGAAAGAGCGAAACAAAATAATCCTTGGACATACTTTTTTCGTGTAAATAACTGAAGGATTAGAATTATTTATTTGTTTCTAATACTACTTCGGAGAGAGTAGGTCTTTGTCCCAGCAATTGAAAAACTAAAGACAGAATATGCTAAAATACTTTTGCGCAGGACTTTCTATTCGTTTTATTTTGTGTAAATCAACACCTGTTAAGTTTTTAGGAACACTTTATAAGCTACGTAATGAGATTTACCTTACCTACCAGTAATTAAGTTTGGAGGCCAAAAGCGAAATGATCTACATATAAATATCCCAGGCCACATTTTGC
Source organism: Noctua janthe (assembly GCA_910589295.1). NCBI lineage: Eukaryota > Metazoa > Arthropoda > Insecta > Lepidoptera > Noctuidae > Noctua > Noctua janthe. The sequence continues at coordinate 16,609,857 of OU342552.1, forward strand.
CAGTCGGATGGCTGCTACTGAGTTTCCGGTGTAAAAACTCAATAACACCCCCCGACGCGGAAATCGAACCCAGGACCTTATGGTTAGTTAAGCTGCGCTGCTGCGCTTTCCCCTAAACTATGCAACTATGCTGACTATGAAAATAACGTTGTATACTTCTTGTTACAGACGTATCATGGTCTGTTATAAGTATACCTAGTGTCACAAGTAGACTAGTGGCTAGTAAGGATTAACATTGTACTTCCCTCGATTTTCCATTACGAGGTAAATGGTGCTAATAGCATTGCGAGATGTGACTAGAAAGCCATTGAAACAGCGTATCGACGAGATGACGGGACCGTATTAAGAGAGGACAGGGCGCTGCGATTCTCTCTTTTCGTACTTATTAATGCCTCTTGAGCAATATTTTTTCATAAAATCAAGGTCTACTGTAGACATCATGTCTCTGTCATTTCCTTTTTTTTTCGCAAATAATAAAACAAAAAAATGCTCCATTTTTGCGAGTGTGATTAGAGGACTAGCAGACAAATTCAGAAAGTTTTTAAAATAAATAAAATTGATAGGAACCTAGACTATTACTCTACACTCTATTACTCTTTCTTAAAATTTTAATGTCATAAATAATTGAATCGGCTCAGTTTTCGAGGAGAAAAAAGGGGAATACAAAACGACGATTTCGTATTTTTTTTTTTTGTGATATAATTGGTTCGAGCTGCAGCTGTCCCTATCGCACTCTACGGGGGCAGGCTTGACGCAGCGCGACGGAAATAGTTTCATCAAATACCATTTTTTTGGACATGTCCCCTCTTAAGTCGATCGTCCAATACTACGTAAGAGTGAAGCCACACGGCGTTGTTGGTGCGTTCCGTCGTCGCAAGTGTCGCAACGCTGTAACTTCAACGCACTGAGTTCTCCACGTGCAACACAACGCTCTTACGGTGTCGCTACGCCACGCGCCGTCACAACGCTAGCACATACTCTAAAAACCCTTCGATATTTAAATTGCATGGCCGTTGCAACGCAGCCTCGCTGCCCTCGTCGGCTCTTTTTGTTAGATGCGCTCGTGTTGCGATGCCACACGTCGTTTCAACGCAGCGGGTGGCATGTCGTTTTGATATATGTGGAACTACTAGCATCATCGCTCCGACGTCGCAACGGAGCGATAACGTATCGTGTGGCAGTGCTCCAAGATATTACGCATGTTAGCTGCACGGTTCATTCGTTTTTGGATAATGCATAGCATAGCATAGCAGCAGCCTATAATGTTCCCACTGCTGGGACACAGGCCTCCTCTCCTCCTCTAATCTAGTACGCAGGCCCAGTGCGGGTTGGTAGATGTCACATGTCTTCGAATTTTAGGTTCTAGGACATGTCGGTTTCCTCACGATGTTTTCCTTCACCATTTTGAGAGCAGTGGTGATGAAATAAATTACACAAAGTAACTCGCCTGCCTGGGTTCGAACCCACGACTTACTGCTCGTAAGTCGGGACCGCCACCACTGGGCCACCGCTGCTGTTGGACAATGAATAAGAGATAATCCCTCCTCAATGTTATTGTATACAGCGAAGCTAAGAATACACAAAAGTAGTTTAGTTAGCCTTGAGCTGCGGTAAATATTGTGGGTGAATGACTGTGGTCGACTAAAAATCGTGAAGACGGCGACTTGAAAATACGGGGTACCCTAGCTTGCTGACTGCGACCATTTCGTCTCGCAAATAGAAACGGAACAACCAAATGTATACAGGGTGTAACCAGACCCTTCACATAGCCGTCAACCAAGCATTCTGTACATCAAACTTTACGCAAAATTATTGCTAGGAATCGACATTTTTTTTTGGGGTGAAAAATCACGTTGTAAGGTAGGACTCGATGGAAAGCGAAGCATTGTGCTGATGAATGGATTGTACAGTACGGGGGTCGTGGAGGTGTGTAAAGTAAAAATCTTACATTAAAAACAAGTATTTAAAAAAAAAAATTGTGAAAAAGTTGGAACTTTGACCCCCAATATCTCCGTAAGTAGAAGGTTCCCAGGTATGGTCTAGAACAAAAAAAATATCGCAAAGACAGGGAGAAGAAGTGTCTTTCGGTTATGTTAAGGGTCTATTTACACCCTTTAATTAAGTTTATAAAATCTACGTAACACAGTTGGTCGCTCAGTATAGTATTATATAGTCATTGTTTTATTCCTAAAACTAACATTTACCAGTCATTGGTCCTAGCAGGTCCCAAACTCAAATGGTAAAAGTCAAATTCGACGCTTCCTCAGACTTCCTCCGTCAGAGTACTTGGAAACTACGGAAGTGGTTTTACAATTTTATTTTCAAAGACATGCCATATTATCAGTTCTTATCTCCTCAACAGTATAATAAACAGAATAAAGTTGTTGATTTGTGAAGTTGCAGGCGTCCGCTACTAGATTGAATAGTTACCTAGTTGAAAATTCTATCGCTCTTGAAACAAGATTTACAGGAAATAGCATCGTTAATAGAACTGCGCCTGAATGATTGCCTGCGAAACATCTAAAAGATTGAATTTTGTAGTAAACTAGGGTTTGCCAGCGATGTTGTTAGGGAAGTTTATTTAATCTATGGTTCGGCTTTAAAGGTAGGAAATTGAATTATTTCCCTATCCTCGCTGTCTTTCATGTTGTAGGTCTTATATTTTGAACATTTACACTTCCTGTAGAGAAATGTAATAAGGTTCTAGAGATAATTGGTAAAGGATAAGACGCACATTTTATCCACCAAAAACCATTATAACAATTTTACAAAAAAAATTATAGATACTAATTATTACTCAAGAATCACTCCTGTATATACCGCATTATGTACTTCAACAAGAAACTTGAAGATAAACTTGCTTATTTACCGTCTATATTCTACATCACGGCAGAATGTGGCCTGACTTTACCGAGCATTGAAACCATTCAATGTAGCAAGTATGTTTCCATTACCCTTATTACTCTACTAATGATAAGTTAGCACTGTTGTTAAACAGTAGTGGCAGTTTCTGTGTCTCGAGGTATTTATAGCATTCTTTTCTACATAAGTTCCAAATTAAATACTACAATACTAGCTACATTTTGTTTGCTTGTAAATTTAGAATAAATATTTAAAAATAGAAAAAAATAAAAATAAATTTAATATTTCGAAATATACAAATGTGGACGAAGCAATAGTTGTGTGATTTCATGTATATAATTATATAACACGGCAGTTTTCATCATTTGAAATGTATTTTTCTACGTATTTAGATTCATGCACCTAAGTAGAAAACGAAAGAATATTGATGACAAAATAATTAATATATTTTGAATAAATAAAAAATAACAGTATAAAAATTGCGTTTTATGCATTTACAAATGCATAAAATCCGATATCTAGTCATGACACTTAGAAGTTAATGCATTTGTAAATGCATAAAATTGCGTTTTATGCATTTACAAATGCATAAAATCCGATATCTAGTCATGACACTTAGAAGTTGCATCTCCACTTATATTCTACCCAGCCGTAACCGTATGATCTTCAGAAGACTAACTACTATAAAGGACTCAAGTCAATCATACTTATAAAGTATATTTTTTACAATAAAAAGTAAAACTAAGTAGCCATTGGAATTGGTTTTACAATTCGCCTACGGAATTGCAGAATAGTATAGTACCCTGCATGCAACTAATGTAGTTAACTCGAGCCCGAAACGCCGGGGGCTACTGTTAGAGTCCATTAAGCGCTCATGTCCACCTCACGAGGCTTGGTAAGCCTGTTGCTGTTGCATTCTAGGCTAAAGAAGAAAAAAAAAAAAAAACATTGATAAAATTGTTTACATAAAAAAAAATATCGGCAGAATTACCGGCGCAAATTTATATCATGCATTTTTCTTCTAAAACTTTAGTTATAACAATTTGTTTGGTTGAAAATCACTGCTGAGAATATCACTTAAAATTCTCAAAAATAGGTATAGTCACAGATATAGATGGTATAGTTTTCATTTTCCCAAAAGACTGGCGGCATTCTCCAGTCTCTTAGGCACACAGATATAGATATATCGATATATCTAGATAACGCAAGTATCACGATACGTATGAAAACCCAACGTGCCATTTTTGACTAACTACCTACTACCCGTCATAAGCACTATACACCGTGACCTTTTAGTTGTCTTACAACGGCAGCCCACTTTATGTATCCAATGACTACTAAACATTCATAAAAAAAGGTATTTATGAGATTTTAAATTTAAAAATAAAAATATTATTCAGTATTATGACGCATGACGTAGTTAAAACACCCTGTTGCGAGCAACGATCTACTGGACTCGAGTGCTGGGTAGGTATATGTTCTCCCGTTTGACAAGTAGTTTTAGTAGCCTTTATTGCTCTGAGTTAAGGTTTCAATTTCCTTGAATTAAGGATTGTATTAATTTGTCATGATACTGTGTGTCTAATTTAAGTTATTTAAAAGATTTTTCCGTCAAAATTTAACACCTTTTTTTTATGACGGAAATCGATTCAGAAGCCGATTCTGAACCAACTACTTTCAGGAATTGCTTTTTTTCTGTTACACGTTGTATATCTGTGCTAAGCACAAAACCGGTTGACAGCGTTTAGAATTGTTTTGACGCTATCTTTTAGTTTGTGGTTAATTTTGTTTATTTTATTGTTTTGATTAATGTATAAACTAGTTATTATAAAACTGTATACTTAAATAATTGTGTTGTCCGAAAACTAGGTTTGATGATACAAAAATATTGTAAAACGCCGGTTATCGATACTACACTACTTGGACAGTTTTAATTTTTTCATGAAACCCTACGTGAACATTTTGCGACAGTTGTTTGCTGTCTTGGGAGTGACGTTCCTAATTATCGTGACGTTCCGTGTTGTACACTGGATATAGTTTAAAGCGTTTATTATTCCTGAAACAATAAGGCAGACAAGGCGGCATTGAAAACGGCTGCCAAGTGATCCGCTATTGTGTTACGGTCATTTGTCTGTAACCTGTACATATCCCTGAAGGCAACTCCTTCACTCTGATATGCCAGAAATTACCGCTTTAACAGGGATATTGCAAAATTCGAGCAACATCAGTTTTCAAATCTTGTTCTTATTACATTCCGCCGACAATTCCGCACTTCGATTCTCATTGACCGCGCTGGTTTTTTTTTTGGATGTTTTATCATTTCGATGATAGAACATCCAAAAAAAAAACCAGCGCGGCCGACCCCTCCCGCTCTAGGCAGAGTGGAAGGGAGTGTCAGACTTGTACTGACTAAAACCCATCCATGTTCCTTCTTTGCCCTTAGTATTCCAGGGCCGCGGTATTTCTTTCGAAAAGTCCTGCAGCCCCGGCAGGCATTGGCCCTTGCGGACCCCTTCATGGTTGCTGATATCTCTTTGAGGCGCATGTGGAACACGAACGCGCCGTCGACACGGCCTGTCGTCATAAGACGGCCGGACGGTGAGCTAACCCATTACTCGCCGTCCACAGGCCCGCGTCTACGGTGGCCAGGAGCCACCACGTGGCCCCCGACGCCCGGGGATCGGCCGCGCTGACTGACCGTACCGCAGATAAGTTCGTTATTTTATTCCCGGGATATTCCAGATGCACTAACATTTCCTAATCCTGTTACTATTTGAAATGTGCGTACTGGGGAATATGGCTTACCAGTCCGCTTTACCTTGTCCACCAAGAACAGGATTAGGCTTGCCGTTAGTATCGGTACAATACTACTTGATGTTAAAAATAGACTGAACTAGATCTAGATCCCACTAAATTTCATTAGATTTGTAGCCGTAACAAGGAAGCGGCATATCTGGGTTGTGGGTTGATTAAATATCGGAACAACATGACGTAATTTCTTCGTTTATCGGCTAGTAAATCGAGGGCCGGTTAACCTTGACCTTAACCCATATTTTAGACAGCTAAACAAGCTAGCTAGCAGCTAGCTTTTGTATCATTTTTGTATCTTATATTTTTTTTTTGTTATCCTTAATGTGTAATTGTTTGTTTTCCCTAATAAATAAAATAAAATAAAATAAACAGTGAACTTCCCACAAATCAAGCAACAAGTTTTGTTAGCTTTCAGGTAGTTTCACATAGCAATAAATATCAAGAGTTTGTGTGGTAGGTATACTACAACTAAAAAACCCGACTACTGAAAAATCACGCTCTAATTAAACTCGGGGAATCCGGTTAAATTGTAGCCTATGTTACCCGGGCCATAATAACGAGTCGATTGACACCATATTCATCAAAATCGAATGAATTTTTAGGCGCTACGGAGGAACATACGTAAATACAAATATAGACTGCTAAAATCATAACCCTTCCTTTTGGATTCGCCGTAGTCGGGTAAAAAAACTAGGGCAAACTGTACCTCTGAGAATACAAAACACCGAAATAGTTGGCAGATGCAGATCCAGGTAGAAGTTTACCGTACACAAGTCCGAGGCCATGTTCTTTCATGGGCCTCGAAATGCGCCACCGTCGGGATCCCTACTGACAGTAGGAGTTCCCATCGGTGTCGAGTCGACGTAGAAGTACCTAGGACTCGTCCTCGACAGCCGGTGGAACTTCGTGGAGCATTTCCGAACTGTTTGGCTTTCAAACTGAAACGGGCCGAGGCTGCCTTCAAGCGGCTCTTGCCCAACCTGAGGGATCCAAACGCCTCTTGCCGGTGGCTCTACGCGGGGGTCGTTCGGTCCATGGCGCTTTACGGGCACCGCTGTGGCGCGTTCCTTGAGGCGGCGAGCCGCCTACTTCCTGAACGTGCCCCAGAAGGTGGTTGAGGGTACCGCACGAATCAGGAGGCGATAGTCCTCGCGCGCCTGCACGAATGGCACGCGAAGAATTATCACACACAGGCCTCCGGTGCGATCTCATGGCGATATGGAGAGAGCGACTGTCGCAACCCAGTGCAGGGCACGCCACAATAGTGGCGATAAGTCCTCTCTTTGAGGAGTGGCTATCATCTTCCGCCTGACGCGGGTCCTCACCGGACACGGTTGTTTCAGGAGGTTCCTGCACCGAATCGGACGGGGCCCGGGTGTTACCATTGTAAGGATCGCCCGGAGAATACGGTGGAGCACACCTTGGAAGTCTGCTCCGCTTCGGCGGAACACCGCCGTGTCGTTGCGGCGATTATCGCGTCCGGCCCTGTTTTAATCCATGGTCCGGAGCGAGAGGGAACGGGAAGTCGTCACCGCCTTCTGCGAAGCAGTCATGCTAGCAAAGGAGGTGGCGGGACGTGAAAGAACCTCACGTCCCAGCCGCCGCGGGAGACGTCCCGGTCGTCTGGAGCCACGTGGTGGCTCCCGGTTGCCGTAGACGGCCTATGGACGGTGAGTAATGTTCTAGCTCGCCGCCAGGCTGTCTTATGGCGTCAGGCCGTGTCGACGGCGCATTCGTGTTCCAAGCGCGCCTCAAAGAGATGTCAGCAACCAGGTAGGGATCCGTAAGGGCCGAAGCCTGCCGGGGCTGCGGGACTGTTCGAAAGAAATACCGCGACCCTGGAACACAAAGAAGAAGCAACATGGATGGGTTTTAGTCAGTACAAGTCTGACACTCCCTTTCGTTCCGCCCAGAGCGGGAAAGTCATTTAATGATTTCCCATCCTAAAAAAAAAGGTAGAAGTTTACCTAGTCAATTGTAATGATTTATAGATGAACACTTTGTGGCTGGATTACGAAAAATACGATTCTTATAGGACCAATGGAGAGTTTTATGGGCAAACCGATAAGTTGGCTTTTACGACCTGGCGTAAGACGTAAAATACTGGATATACACGTCTGAAACAAAAGCCTAACATAAAACATAGCTGGCGTTGTATGAGCTCAACGCCCATTATAAACTATGTAAATTATATCTAAATACGTACCTACCTACTACGTACTTAACTTATGTGTCAGAACCACGTAAGGTCTTCATTACGATTTGTAATTGGAGTATTTATAGATAATCTGACTGAATGCCTTTTATAGAATGTTTGCTTCAATGTTTATCATAGCATATATTTGGAATGTTCGTTCGATATAAGTGCCAAACGTGCGAGCTGCATTACACATCCTCGGAAATCCGCGTTTCGCACGGCTTCATCCCTTTGTGTCAGTTGTTTTCCGACAAGGAAATCTTTCGGAACAAAAGTCAGTATATTTCTGTGTGGCTCACGGTTAAACATAGTCTCGCCCACGCTGCTCACGCGCCGCAGCACTGCCGCTCCACGGGCCAGTCCCGTTTTCCTTCTCGCCGCCAATACACGCTCCAGGTTAGTACACGTTTTAAGATTCACTTTCAATGCAACCTCAGCGAATTGTTTCTACTTTCATATTTATTTGCTGCGCGATATTTGTAAATGGATCTGCAAATTGTTTTATTTGTAAAAGCAAATTCTATTCTATTATTTCATTCCCAAATTTTAATCTAGAATTGGTTACCGGTGTATGTGCGTTCGAATTCCTATTGCGTGATTATTTTTAGCCGTTCAGCGTTCAACGAGTGCATATTACAATACCACCTCGTGTCCGACTAAAAACCCGGTTTTCGATACTAAAAATATCCCGATATCGAATGTTTGCAAATTCTATTTTGAATTTGTTTCACTGTTCGACGCACGCGTCGTTGCTCGGGGAGGATAATCCATCAGGAGGGGATGATAGATGAAACGAATAGCGCTCCGGTCACCGCCGATACCATTACATACTTTATTGATTGCGCATTTGTAGACATCAGTGTCTGTGTAGTAAAAGTAAACTGTAATATTATGTTTATATAAAAATTCATTGAAGTGAAATGCGCGTTGATTTTTTTACTATTCCATGCCAAAAATCTAGATGTGCGTATAACATCAAAATAAATCGGTTGATCATTTATCTTGTCAAATTAAAAGTTTCTGATTCTATTTTCGTTTGGCTGTTGAGCATGTAAAATGGTTTATCCAAGGCAACAGGATATTACGTATTGTTTCGTCCGCCGAAGCCGCCTCTGTGTGACACGTTGTTTTTACAACGAACTTGATGTGCCTGACGTGATGTTCATAAAATACACAAGCGGAGATTTTATAGTTTCACAAACAAACCGGGCGCGTGAATATTCAGCTGAACACGGAACGCTTCCAAAACAGAAATATTTCAGTATAAACGATACGGCAAATAACTCACAAGTTTAACACGTAATAGAGACTGTTACAGTGTCTGTTAATCTAATGAAGATTTAATTGGCTGTTGATTCCCTTTGTTAAAACAACACACTACCTACTACTAGAAAGCAACTACTTTTGAATTTGTACTGACCTATCCAGAAGGTCCCAAAAATCCCGGTCGTTAAAAACAGAACCGGTTCTGTATTCCCTAGTCCCGACAAACAGGCGCGTCGCGATTTTATGACACGACTTAGCAAATTCAATCTTCAGTTGTCAGAACTTCATAATAATAGTCCAGAGATGAACGCAGAAAGTGTATGTGAAGTCAATCCGAACGACGAAACTCATAATAGTCTATTTTTTCCCCACAAGCACAATAGTACTCGTAACACCTATAAATAAGAATTCAATCTTAAACTAAGTAAATAATAAAATCAAGATAGAAACAAGTGATTACGATGTGAGCGAGTCCTTAGCGTCTATGTTGCATTTATAATATTAATTAATATCGGTGCAACTGGTCGTCTGCGGCACAGCTGTCTACCTTAATTAGCCAGGAGCAGGTTCAAAATGCTTAGAAGTTTATGCATTTATGAGATAGATTGAATTTTATGTTATTCGTGCGGTCAGACCACAGACATAGATGGTCTATCTATATATGTGGTTCAGACATAAAGTCAAATCTGGTCACTTTGGACTCGAACTACACGAATACACTGGTTGAAATTGACAGTTTTGTTTGTGAGAGAACCTTGGTAAGAACAAAGAAGCTTATCTTTGAGCTTTGTGGTCACGTCTTGCCAATTAATGCACTCTCACTGTCACCTGCGCTGACACCTGTTTGAAATGTTCTACATAATTATATTGAGTCTGAAACCGGATTTGCTGAAGGCTCTCTTGTATGAAGCTAAGCTTCTAGAAACAATACTATGATTACATTGCGCAGCGTCAGTGGCTATAAGATTGAGACGTGTCCCCTGCGTTCGCTCAGATTTCACTGCTATTTTTCTTTAACTAATTTAGACGTTTCTAGAAACTTTACTAGTCTCCGATATCAACCTTGATATCTAGCTCTTGCAAATCTTGAATTGTATAGTTCTGTTGTTTCAATAAGACCCTTATCTATATTTCGATATCAATAGGTATACCGGATTATATGAATGAACAAATTGCAAAATACTAATGCAAGTTTTATTGTAAGGTATTGATCATCACTTACGTACTTCTTATTTATTTATTTATTTACCAACAAATTATAACCACATTACAGACCAAGTCCAATACGGTGCTACAACATATAATAAAACAATATAAACAGTAAAATTACGTTAAAAAAAAATATTATAAATTATAATAGCTATAGTTAAAACATTAATACTTAAACATGACCAAGTTCCTAGTTGAGACCCCTTTCAATTATTATTTGTGCCCTTTGAACAAATGTCGGCGGCAGGTTTTGCCCAAATATATCTTATAGTTTTTATGTTGCCTTTATTCACGTTGAGTACGCAACCTTTTTTCAACTTGATATGTTACTATGATAATGATCTGCAATCAATAAAGGCAGCTTCGCAATTATGAAAACAGATCGCGTTTTTGAATTTCCACTATTTACGTAATATCATTCCACCTCAAAAAAAAGCTTTATGATTTAATCATTTTAACAGGATGTAATGCATTATATCTTATTATAAAGTACAATCAGAGATGAAATTGTGTTATTTGTAGGAAAAATCCTTTACCAATATTTTATTTCCTATTGTGGTTATTCTTAGTTCAATAATGGCGCACAAGACTGGACTGAGATTAAAGTGCAATTGTGGATTTCTTTTTTTATTTAGAGAGCAAAATGAAATGGAACTTTAGAGCTGGCTTACTTGTTTAAATTAAGCTGCTTCTTATGTAAACCCATTTGGAAAACGGTCAACAGTCTTTGACGGTTTCACTTTTCTTTATTACCGAACGAAACATTTTACCAACGTTTTCCCTACTCATCTTGATCAAAAATTTGTCTTTTAATGACGTCATAGATATGAAAATTCTGGAAGTAGTGAATAGGTTCGCACAAACAAGGTTTTTTGATTGGATTTCTGATTTTATGTTTATTATACAAAGCAAGGGTCGGACTGATAACAACAAAAATCGTTATTAATGTCACCTTACGTGTATCGCAATCATGCAAATACATATAATCCGATGTTCACTTATCACGGTGGCATCGGTCTGAGCCAGTCAGAAGGAGTTCTATATCCATGCTAATAAATCATAAACTGGAACGTCCTAAATATGCAGACCTAAATCTTTTTGTTTTCTTTCTTATTCGCAGGACACAACAAGATGAGTCGTTTAGGCCGGACCCGACGCACGCGCGTCTACGATTGCAACTTCGACAAAGGCGAGAGCTATTACCGCCCGGTTCTCGACCGTTTGGACGGTAAGACGCCCGTGCCGCGCACTACGGAACCCGACCGGGACCGCATCCGGACCGACGTTGAGAACCGCATCAAGAGCGCCCTGGATGACGTCGAGGGAGGTGATGATCTGTTCGACTCCAGGGGAGCCAGAGCGCAGAGGGGCAGGCCTCTGTCCTCTGCGTTCGACAGCGAGGAGCTTTCTGATGATGTAGGTGTTCACTCTTTTAATTTAAAATCGCCCTTACGTTTGTACCGATTTTCTTTTGTTTCAGCCATTCTTAACTTAGACCACCTCTGGCTCACATAATTATGTTCGGCTTGACTTGAATCGGCACGATTCGATACTCAAACTCAAAATATTTACATATTTCAATTAGACCATTACAGGCACTTTTGAATGTCAAAAAAATAAAAAAAGCGAAGATATAGTCACAAGACATAACAACTTGTGAAAGTACTGTAGTTGTTGATATAGACGGGAGGCAAAACTAAATGTACCTATAAGTACATAATTTGTTTAAGCGCGGATCCAGCTTATTACCCTAATTGAGGTCGGTAGTCTGATGTTCTACACAAGGCCTTAATAAAATTAAAAAAATAAAACCCTAGTTTACAATAGCTTTCAAATTTTCTTACGTAACTCGCCCGATCAGCGTGGCCACGGCGGTGAGATCATTTTCATGAATGATATTTTTTTTAAACCATTACAGGCACACCAAAACTGGTGGAATAGTTTAGAGTTTAAATGTGTGATATGCATTCTAGCAAACACACTTTTGTAATTTTCGTGATGAAACAGGCATATTACTTTATTAGTGTTCGTCCTATAATTTTACCTGCGTGGACCTATACACTGTAGATACAAGCATTGGCGTATTTATTTACCCTTGGGCCAAGAAGGCTGTGGCCTGGGGCAGCTAGAACTGCCTTAACTTATTCATAACAGCACTATTTATTTTCTAGTCTGCCGCCTCATATTCATGTATATCTCTAATTTATATTGCTTAGTGATCAGAAGAAAACTAACCTATCCGAAGCGGGCTGCTTAGTTATCGAGCTCGTTACTCTCGTATCCTAGTCTCTTAATTGTTCAGAAAATTTTATGCTTAATTATGGCAACCTTATTACCCGTATGAATGGAAAAATAAAACCTAAACGAATTCGAGAAAGACTCCTAAGTTTTTCAAGCTCATTTCGCTCGCTCTTGCATTCTGGAGTCCAATTTACTTATTCATTCTGAAACTGTAATGCATAAGTCCCGCTCCAGAATTCTAAAGTGTATTGATTATTCTGAAAATCTAACATATCAGAAGCGGGTGCAAAAAAAATCAAGCTCGCTGCACTTGCTAATTATTAGTTTCTTCTTGTAAAATTCATCATTCAGCTACTACCACTTCACGAAGATTTTGCCTTTTTTTTGTTTCGACGTCACTTTGCCGATTTAATAGCCGCGAGCACGACCTATTTTGAGGGCTGGATCCGCGATTGAATTTGTCGGCCGGCTGTGCGGTATCAGGCCGACTGCGCCTGAGGGGCCAAAAACCACGTTATTCTATTAAAAGTTGATTTTTAAAACCTGTCAAGAAAAATAGAACACGGTCAGCCGGGATGACAACACGATGGCTGCCAATATTGAAAGCACATCCTACTAATGAATGTTCAGTGTAGTTTAATATATAAAAACAACTCTCGGTAATTCTCCGTACCTTCTTGTTATTATTATTGTCTTTCTGTTCAAATCATTGCGAATATGGCAACCTATATAATATCTACTTGAATGAAAAGTATTTTCAATAAGATATCTATTAAAGAATGTCAGAATTTACTACCTCTAAATTAATGAATTACCTCATGGGTTCACTAATGCACAATACTATTACATACTCGTACATTATATTGAAAGGTATTTGTTGAAAATGAAAATGACACCACTAATTGATCAATGATAATAATGGCATTATTTACACTAGGGTGCGTTCATAAACAGACAACACGTTATATATATGAAATCGCTACATATAAATAAGTACCGTCTCCGAAAATTTTAAAATGTACAGGTAACGACTATTCTCTACTAGATTTTTGATTACTTTGACCGAAATGTAGGTGATTTCGCGGTAATTTTTCAATGAGACTCTGACAAGTTTAAATATCTTGCAGCTCAAAATAGGAAAATCTGTCGTTTTACGTTAATCTACTTTGGCCAGCAAAATATTTAGAAGTAAAGGGCCTGGATTCGAAAGGATCCGGCTATGACGGTTACAATTAAAACATATTTTGTCGCGCACACTCAATGGTATACAATTTTTGCCTCCAATGGAAAATTATATCTGTGTGTGCACCCTTACGATATGTAGTAGACATGGTTTTAATAGATTCAAGCCGAGAGCTTAACATGATAATGTTATATGTATGGTATGTAATGCATCAATTAAGTTTTGTCCGTTAATCATTTACCTAGTGACAATACAATCAAATGCATTACCGACATCTAAAATTATAAACTTGGTTTTAAGCTTTCACGGTTTACATCTAAACTTATACTGTCACTTACGGGGTATCATCCGTGATTGTTCATTATTTTGCCTCTTAGTTATTGTAAAGTTTCATACAGCTGCAAATCTCGATAAATTCTGAACGGAGAAGTCAGGTAGTAGGTATGAAGATGGGAATTTCTAAACTTGACTTGCACATAGTTTGAAGTTTCGAAACTATTCGAGCCAGACGTATTCAATTCTATACGTAATTGAGATATGTATATGTTAAGGCTGAGAAAGCAGTAGGAGGAACACTATCTTCAAATATCGACGCCATCCGCCATTTTGTCTTCGAGTCTCTAACCGTGATTCACGATTCTTCATTGTTGGTAGATAGGTAGGTGGGTAATTGAAATCACAGACAACACTTGACTCAAACTCCAAATGTTTATTTCTCATAAACCATTTACAGGGCACTTATAAACTTTTTAGAGTTGAGCCGTCCGTTTGCAAACATGGTTGGTTTTATGTAAGGAGAAGAACGAGACTAAAGAAACTCCTCTTTTAAATCGTGTTACAGTTCTCATTTACACTACTTAATATTGTTTACTTCAAAAACTACTTTTAATTACTTAATACTTCAATTGTTTTCTAATCGCGAGCTAACGAGACGTTACGTTACACCTACGCGAGTTCTTTGTGTGGCGGAAACACCACACACTCAGTACAGTAATTCATTACATAGTAAGTTCGGTAAAACTTACAAACAATACTAGAATACTTCACAATTTATTATTTTAACAATTAAACAATACCAATATTCACAAATCCAAAGGCGTTTTTAAGTTAAAGCGTCTTTAGATACTTTTTACAACAATGTTCTCTCTTGCTTAAACCATTTCCGGCAGATCAAAGGGTTTTTTTAATACAAAGAACAGCAGGTCTCACTAATAAATTGCTCTGTAAAATAATCTTGTTCCTTTTTAGTTTGTAACTAGTTACAGAAACTCATTTAGTTGTAGTTTCAAATTATAAATTGAGTTATTGTTTGTACTGTATGTATATTTTATAATATAACATATAAACTTAAATAGTAATACTTGTAAGTACTTACCAATATAAAGGGCGTCAAAAAGTTCGTGGGCATCTCTGTCAACGGGAATGGTGCCAAGGAGGCTGGCGGCATTGCCACGTTGGATGGCAATGTTGTTTCGTTGGCAAATAAATAGGTCAAGGGAAGACTTGACCAACCACATGGCGATGTCCCGAAAGACTAGGTGTGCACTCGGACCCTAAGGCTCTAGTATATGTATAAAACAGAGGCATGAAAACATTAATTACAGCGGAGGGAGCCGAATGCGTATTCTAGACGAATTCAAAAGCGAATATTGCAGATTAGGGTCTCTTCACCCCGCGCGCCTTGCGACGAGCATAAACACGTTTCCACGCGGCGACCGTATTTATTCCGTATCTCTGTTCGCTTGTTTTATGATCTGTTACTTAAATCTCATATTCATCTGCGTAGCCTTTTTCCCAACTATGTAGGGATTGGCTTCAAGTCCAAACGGTTGCAGCTGATTAACAGTGTTTTAAATGGAGCGACTGCCTATCTGACCTCCACAACCAGTTATAATTTGGTAATACGAAACCCTTTCAAAGACTGGTTGTCAGACTTTTGGGCCACCGACTACCAGTAACGACTGTCAAAGATCTACAAATGACAGCCGAGACCAACGGCTTAACGTGCTCTCCGAGTTACGCAGGAAGCTCGGTATGTAATGGGTCGTCAACCTAGGCAAGCGTGGCTTAACCTGATGATCGATCCGAGCGGCTGTTACTATTTAGCCAAGAGCTCTTCTTAAATCTCATTCAATAACTGTAATTTGACTAAATAATTGTATTTTTAAAACGATTCATTTAGTTCCCAACAAAAATATCACGAGGTACAGACCTGTAATAATCTCACAAAGCGAAATAAAAATATGACAGAGCATCGGCGCAACTTAATTTGTTTTCACATAGAGCTCAACTGTACCCTAAAATTTGTAATCCCGGATATTTAATCAAACCGCGAAACGGATTTTGTATTTGTTGCGTTACTGCATACCTCTTCCAATTAAATCCGGGTGCCCAGTGCGTGGGTTTAAAATAGTACGTTTTGATACAAGTGGGAAAACTTTGTCATTGCATCCGAGGCGGAACTTAAGGAACTTAACTTCGTGTTAAGGAGTCGGGAACTGCAGTAAATATTGCAGACGTGTATCAAATGACGATTTTCAATACACTTAAGAAGAAAATAAAATAATTAGATTTTTTTTTTCTAATTATGTTTATTTATTATATTCATTAATAAACACAATTTAAATATTCATAAAATATTTAGATGGTTTAACGAGATTTAAAGGCGGTGTTTTTTTTTCTCTATCGAGAAAAACCACCGCCAGCTATAGGAAATGTACCACTTTGGAATAAGTTTATAGATATCTGTGGAAATAAATCACTACTAGAAGAAATAAATGAAAAAAAAAAACTACAAGAGTGAAATACAATTTATTAATTCAGTACCTAAAAGAAGTGCGCACGCGCGCGCGTGTGCGACAAAAGCCAGTTTTCGAGAAAGTGTATTGATAATATTTTTCCATAAGTTGAATTTTAACGAATGCATTCGGTTGCCACAAATAAAACAAGACTGAATGATATTATCATTTGATGTTCCATGTTTACACATAGAATTCATCAAAATACATCCCATTTGCTCGCGCAGAACGTTTTCAAGCGCATTCCAGGAATAGATAGTCAGATCGTCTGTTCATTGATTGCGTCTGATTTCTTAAACATACGTAAGCTCATGACTGCGAGTGTAATAGTATCTCAGCGGAAATGAGCCATCAGCGAGAGATATATTATAGCGCACAAGTGCATTCTCTGTTCTTTTACTCTCAAAGTCCGATGGGACTTCAATCCGACATGACCGCAGAGAGATCAGGTGCAGAATCAGGGCAGTAGGCACGTTGGTATCATAACTCCAAACTCCAAGGCTCCTAGTGAGATATTTTAAACGGAAAAACTCAATAGCACTTTTTGCCCGACCCGCGAATCGAACGGAGGACCCCACGCTCAGCAGTCGCGCTTGTGATCATGAGACAAACAGGGAATTAACCATCAATACGTATGTTAGCAACGTAATAACCACTAAAAGCAGGTTGCGTTTGAGGCGAAGCTAAACGTCGTCGATCAAAGGTAAAGTCGTATCGCCCAACTTAGGAACGAACTCTGAACTAAACTGAGTTATTGTTTCGTACCCTGTGAGCACCTAAATTGGACAGATTTCAGATGCTATATGACATTGTTTCCAACAAATTCAAAGCATTTATTTCTCAAAGCATTTATTTATTTCCATTAGACCATTACAGGCACATATGAATGTCAAAAAAAAAAAAAAGCGAAACTACAGTCACAAGGCATAATTAATTGTAAAAGTACTGTAGTTTTTCATTCTAAGATCTCTATGGAGAAGAAAGGGCAAGAAACTTCATGGACACTGTTATACATCAAAATATTGTTACAAATCTTGGTTACCTACAGCAAACTGATAAACTTTCCAAATAGCATTGAGAACCAGGTATACTGAAATAGAAAGTAGGTACGATTCATTGAAAGGAATATTCAAGAACGTGGATGTTTATAAACAGCATTCGGGCGCATTACTGCCCGCGTTCTTGCATCCAAAATAACACAAATCTTCATTCATTCAGTGACAAATGTGGTATATTTTTAAAATCACCTAATACGTCTATTGACGGCGACATTGAAAGTAACATTCTATATTTAATGTTATGAGTTGCTTTGGAGCAGGTGCAGATACGTGTTGAGAGACATGTGCACAGTAATGTGGACGTATTACACGCTGTGTAGGAGCCGCATAGATGCCGTGTAGTTAAGTTCCGCGTAGGTACCGCGTCGGCTTATACTTTGAGTCTGTACTAACATTGCGAATGTAACAAGGTATTAAATGATTCAGCTTAAGCTGCTTTCTGGTAGTGAATACGGAACGGAATGTATTGAGTTAGTTAGTGTTTAGATGAAATGAGATGTTTTACGGATTGTCTGATAAAATATTTAGTGAAAATAACGACAACCTTGTATGAAGATATATTATAATTTTGGTCATAAATATCATAACTTACATTGAAATGACTTATTTACTGGTATAAAAATAATCTTAAGTAAATTATGTAGCGTCCACATAGTTACAATGTCGTAAAATATATTCGTACTAAATAAATAATACTGAGAAAACATTCTAGTGACACATTTACGGTTTTAGTCCAGTTGTGACGACAAGTGTTTTTGATGGACGCTTGGCAGTCATTGGACATGCGTGTGCGCAGCTGAATGTCTCAGTAACTCAGTAAGTACAATTATTATGATGTATTGGTAATTATGAACAGTGTTGCTGAATAAAATGTGCGTTAGCCAAACATGCATTTCTATTTTAACTTTATTTATTTATTTTAGTAATGCTACTAAAGCACTTACGGACTAAGCGGCTACGAACCACGAATCATACGACCACCCACAATTTTATCCGAAGGTATTCCGACCAAGACGAAAGTAAGATATTGCGTAGTGCGCGAGATACCCGCGGTAAGAAAAAAGAACCTGTTAAAAGAAGACTTGCTAGACGACCATTTGCAGTCCAATGATGATCACAAAATCAACATTCAAGTCTCGACCTTCTGCATATACTTAGCCAAAACAAAAACTGTCTGGCTTTCCGTTTCAGTTTGATGCTAAACTGAAATCTGATGAATCGAGATAACGTCACTAATTTTATGACTTCCAAGAAGCTTTAAATTACTCCACTGAATTACGTCCATTCAATAAAATAAAACGTTATTTACTATTACTATTACAACTTTAAATTTTTAAAAATTAATTTTATGAACCAGTTCCTCTTCTTGCGTGACGATAGCCAATTTTCATCATATTTACATACAAACAAACATACATAAACTCACGCCTTTTTCCCACGGCGGTAGGTGAACACCACAGAACGCCACCTGCCGTAGCAGGGAAAAGCATTATCCATCATTAGCCTGGTCATGCTCCTTTTTCTTTGGGAGCAAATGTATCATCAGCTCGGTTTGTATCTTAATGATATTTCTTTGGATTCTGTAAATATATTAATGTTCATGTTACTACAGTGCGGCGTTCTTTAAACCTCGCACGTAGTACATTAGATAATTCAGTACTTAACACCGTGTCATGATTGAGCAACTTCTCTAAAACAAAATAAAGAGCGTCGAACGACTCGCTCTCAACTGACGCACAAAAATTGCTATCACCAGACAGACGTTGAATAACTTTTCGTAAACGTTAACCCTATTTTTGCTTGTCGTTCTAAACAACTATAAAAATATTGAAAACATAATAAAATTAAAAACAGACTTTTAAAACTAAATACTTACACAAACTTATTTACTCATCAAAAATTTTAAAATTGACCTTTCTGGATTTATAAAATGATAAAATGATGGTAATAGAGCTGTGTGTATCTACTTGCAGACAGCTAGCATCCCCTTAGGATTATTGCCATGACAACCAATCGGATAATCACCTCATCAGAGCCGAGTCTAAGTCGCTAGACAGAGGCACCTTTATCTTTTATTAAAAAAATAAAAAAACAATTTTACGGCATTGCATTTAATTAGCCGCTGTAAATTTTATGATGTTGAGATTAATAAAGATTCCGTTTCAAAAGTCGACGGATATAGTTGAAATAACATGCATAGTTTTATCAAACAAAATGACCGATTTGCTTATCTCGTCTCGGTCGGCACGAGTTAACTCGATTCTAAATATAACGCATAACGTAACTTGAAGAACATCCTGCACGCGGTGTAATTAATACAACATTAGTTTTAGTATAATATGCGAAACCTGATATAAGTTTCTAGTATTTTATGTAAAGAATCAATGTACAAAATTTCAAAACGGTATCATGAAAAATCACAAAGTTATAGGCTTGTTCTGTTACCTAGGAGGTACGTAAATGATTACGATAGGTACTTAGTGTCGCTCGGTGTCCAACTTGTAGCCTTTTTTAAATATTTTTGGGAAAAAATATAACATGGTTTAAAAATTATTGGAACTAAAAACTCAAATTAGCTTTCTTCAATCTCAATTCATTAGATGTCAGCGCAACGTGTCCTCTTCTGTCTTGCTTACTTCTCTATTAATTGTCATCTCAGTAATAATCCCCTTTCTAGCGATATCGTCTTTGAAACAGTCCAGCCTTAGTTACTTTTGTTTTCTCTAGCTTTTATAGACGACCTTTCGTTCTCAAGACCTTTTGTAACTACATTCATTCCTATACAATACGGTACCTATTGTTCAAAAATAAATTAAAAGCAAACTTAAGAATCATAATTTCGAACACTTCTTAGGTAAAAGCTTTCACTATCAAGTTCTTCATAAAAACGACGCACCTAAGTATTACAAGCAAAAAAATAAGTCTTAGTGAAGAAACTTCAACAGGAAGGTATGAAAGTATTAAAGTTTCGAATGTTGGCTAAGTTGGAAGAGACTTCGTTAGCTAAGTTAATTGATTTTAATTAAACTATGCACTTTGTATTCGTAGTACAGTACTTAATAGCTCGTATTTTTTACAAATTATAGTAAAAATAAACATGTTACACACAGTTTGTCATAAAACCGCTGAGCTATCAAAATATCTCAATGAATGGAACGTATTAAAAAATCACGCTCAACTAAAGCTAGTTATACATTGAAACGTGAATGATCCAAGTTTTTGTAATTGTAGCGCTCATGCGACGGTCAAATACTTGGCCAATATTTGCTCGGCAATATTTCCTGACTGTGTTTCAGGAGCATCGAGGTGTATTACTCAATGTTTGTTAACGCCAATGGCATATGCAAACCAAACACTTGCTATTTACTAACATCATAAAACAAACTAGATATACAACATTAGTTTTAGTATATGCGAAACCTGAAACACGTGTCTAGTATTTTTATGTAAAGAATCTATGTACAAGATTTCAAAACTGTATCATGATAAATCACAAAGTTATAAGCTTGTTCTGTTACTTGATTGTCCGCACAAAAACGTGGTCAGCACGCGACGCCGCTGCGCGAGCGCCTCCAGCGTCGTCTTGAGCTCATTGATAATAATAATTTGGCAGTAGGTACATAAATGATTGCGATAGGTATTTATTTTCGCTCGGAGCCCAACTTGTAACCTTCTTGAAATATTTTAGGAACAAAATATAACATTGTTTAAAAATGATTGAAATCGACTCAGTTACTTATTCTGAACAAACTATATTCAGGTTTCGCATATACTAAAAATAATGTTGTAGATAAAGAAATCATTTGATTTTGGCGTAAATTAAACAGGTATAGGATGCTGTATGTTTATACTAGATCACGTTATATTTTTTTTTTTACTCATTCGTAATGTCAGCCCGAAAAAAATGTAAACACAGACAAGGAACCATTTTATTATCTATAACCATTGCTCCATGATTGTGTATATGTTACCGACCAAACCCGATTTCAGGCCAAACCGGTTTACTGGTTTATTGTGGATACACTAACCCAAATGAAGCAATTACCTTGCACCGCCCGTAACGCTCGCTCGGCTCGAGCGTCGCTGGTTACATTTCTAACCAAACCTAACTCATTTACACGTGATGTTCTATGATGATCATCCTTTGTATGAACCCAATAGTTTGGCCTAGGAAACTACAACAAACTAGTTCAGCCGGATATCGGGTTTAACGGGTAACAAATACAACGTAAAGCTACAAAACATAGTAAACACTAAATTCATTTCACCAAAACCTGAAAAAAAGAAATTTTCCATCTTTAATTTTCATTTTGACCTTAATATCGTCATCAGCACCTATGAAAACCCCAAAACCGTAACCCATGACGAAATTATGAAAATTTTCATTTTTATTGCAAAATAAAAAATGTAGTGTGATAAGCAGATGCCAGTTGATAATTTGTTAAAAATATCGCAATGTTGCTACGTAGAAACCTTTTTAAATGACGAATTATATTCCCAACTTTAAGAAAATTTACCACACCACTTTAGCTTAAAGTTTCTATTTCCGTTTATGGAAATAGAACCTATCTACTTATCAAATTATAACTCTTGTATTTTGGTGTCAGTCGCGTTAATTTCCCGCTTCATCATCATCATTTCGCCGAAAGACGTCCGTTGCTAGACATAGACCTCCAAGTGTCGCCACATTGACCGGTCCCGTGCGACTCGCATCCAGCGGATCCCCGCAACGTTCACCAGGTCATCGGTCCACCTAGTAGCTTCCAACGCAACATCTTCCGGTTCGCGGTCGTCACCCCAGAACTTTTCGGCCCCATCGGCCATCCGTTCTGCGAGCAATGTGCCCTGCCCAATTCCTCGGGCTAAGTCGGTAACCTTGGTTCGCCAACGATCGCCAACACGCCTGGCAAGCGTGGCGATTATGGTAAAAGCCATAATTATTTTCCGTTTATTCTGGTAAGAATGAATATCATATCCACTAGTGCCCCACGAACGAGCATTTTTGAAAATTAACGCCACTCAATTCATGTGTCATTCTCCATAAAAGCTAATGCTATAAAACGTGTAAGAAAGTTGGTAAAAGCCTCTTCATGTCGGTAGATATGTTTGTATATTCAGCATTTTTGAAACGGTGACGGGATACTTTTAAATATTTTTTATTAACAAGTAACACTTAATTAAAAGTATCAAAAACCTTGACTACAAATTGTATTATTTACCTGTTGTATATTTATATATATTACAGTTGCACCATGTAAAATACTGGTATTCAGCTGCATCCGGTTAGACTGGAAGCCGACCCCAACATAGTTGGGAAAAGGCTAGGCAGATGGTGATGATGATGATGATATAATATATAAATGTATATAGGTAAATAAGGTAACTCGACGTATTCCTTGCAGGACGTCATAGTAGGGTTAAAATGCAACAAATTAAACCACCAAATGTTCTAGCGAAATTCACTAGTTTTTTTGAGTTACGTTAATTTTAGTTTTAAATTTAAAAAAAAACAGATTATATCATTTGTAAAAAACCAGTAGTAGTTACCATTAACCCTGTATATTTGTAATCTCCTCTTCATTTCCTTCATTTTGATACCCTACTCGATAGGTTTGGTTATTAACGACTTACAAATCCGCCATTTTGTTTTTTTTTTAAACAAATTTTTAAGGACACTTGGGTTTTTGAAATAAAACTAATGATACCTTAATCGTCGAAATCCATCCAGCCATTTTTATCATACGAGGTAATAAAGAAAACAAAGAAAGAAACATACAAAACACGCGCGAAAAACATAACTCTTCCTTGGCAGTCGGGTAAAAATGTAGTTCTTTTATTATTTCAAAAAGTGTTAATATGCTATGTTCTTTAAAAATGGTAATTTGGAATCGAGTGCCGTAGGTATGTGAACTGAAGTGATAACATTACAGAACAATGAAAATATTTAAAAAAAGTCTACTCGTACTTCGCAAATATAAGCGCTATCCAAAACGGGCCCAAAGAAAAATATACTATAATAGGTATTTATTTAAAATAACAATATTATCAACTTATTCTCTTTTTAAAATTAATGGAATACAGCTCAGGTACCTACTCAAAAACCAACCTTAGCATCCCTTACGCATTTGAAACCAAAAATGATAAGAAAAACCTACACTGAAGGTCCGCTCAGTATAAATCCGTAGTACGTAGCCGGGGTTGTCGCGTAATATGAACACATTATAGGAGGTGCATTGTCCCTAAACCAAACAAGATGAAGGCATTCAATATATTGAATTCCACACCTCTTTGCTACCTCTCCCCTGATTCTCAGAATCTTATCGTGTAGGTAGAATATATCTCTATAGAACTGATCTGAATTATTTTCATCTTCATAAATATGGCGCGTGAAGTTCTAAATTGGCACTATTGTAAAAGGATTATTCGATATCTTAGGTTTCGAATTTGAGACGGCTAAGTGGGAATTAACCGGCAAACAGCGAATTAATTGCTCTGCCACTGAATGGCACATTAACTTATCAATACGTAAATGGTCTGGATTTTTGAAAAGAAGCTGAAATCTTTCTCATTACAATTAGATACAAGTTTTCTGCCAGCAATGGTTTTCCAGAACGTAGCTTTGTATTATCAGTTTACTAATATTTTATCTAGTTACAGGTATTCCAACAAAAAACACAAAACTGTTATCCATTTGCACCCTGAACAAAACGTACACAAGTTCTGCGACCCCGTCCAGTTAATCAGAAATGTCGACCATAATCGCCTTTGTCGGTATGCCCGGCGTTCCATGCACTGA
This sequence comes from Noctua janthe, assembly GCA_910589295.1. Taxonomy (NCBI): domain Eukaryota; kingdom Metazoa; phylum Arthropoda; class Insecta; order Lepidoptera; family Noctuidae; genus Noctua; species Noctua janthe. The sequence goes on from OU342552.1 coordinate 16,634,278, forward strand.
GACCAATGGTATTACGTGTCAAACACAGCATTGCCGTCACGATTCTGTTTGATAATTGATATTGTTACATACATCAAAGGTCCAGGTTCCAGTTCCCACTTTATCCTAACGGACGTTCGAATATTTGTAGACACCTATGTATAGACTAGACAGTATCTGCGTTCTGCGTTGGGTACCTACAACAGAGTTTCTAACAGTTATAACAACCCCGTCGGCGTGTTTAATACTCTGGAACAAGAGTCAGAATTATTTATTTGTTAAACATTGGTATTACATTGAGGATATTATTATATATTATTTTAGTTTATTTAATAGTTTTTAAACAATAATGTATTTATTTAGTTTACTCTACTTAATTAATTATTTTGAACTAATAAATTAAGACTTTATCATAACTAAGTAAGGTTTTCAGTATGTTGTGTACAAAATTACAATTTAAAATCATATAAATCAGAACCAAACATAAATACGCACTTAAAAAGATCATATAAGTATTCATCAACACTGTTGTCACTTTTCTCAACCAATTATTATCCCTGCAGTTATTTCTTTTTTATACACTACACTCTTTACATACACTGCGTTTTATCAGATAATTTATTGTTTTTGGGAGCAATAACCAACCAAATTAGAATTTTTGAATACTCGTTTTGGTATTTCGAAACAATGAATTAGAAAAAAAAAGTATCTTTCTTATTCTTTAACACAAAATAAAAAATATACTTATGCACAATAATACAAAAAGAAAGATCAAAGATGATATTAAATAACAATAACGACAACAATGTCATCTTTTAAATCTAGTTTAATGGTATCTCTGGTTGGAAGTTTCGTAACAAAATATGTGAAAATGGCATTGAAATATCTGCATAAAAATAGTGCTCAATCAAAATTTTAGATGCATTAAAGATCAGAGGATTTTTTTAAAACGCTAGGAACGTAATTTGAGGAACGTTATATAAAGCCAACAAAGCCTTGTTAGGCTATGCTCAATATCTTCATATTCTATTACTTTATCATTAGATTTTTTTTTGAACGTGCCAGCAGCACTATTTCCAAATTAAAACCTTTTCACTATCTTGCCAGAGACTTCGCAGTAAACTCGTTTAAAGTGTCATTAAACAGTCAAAAAGTCATATACTGTCCACAGCGACATATTTACAACACCCGAATCACTCTTTATAATGTTTTATTGTCGAATAAAGATTGCTGCATTGCTGTAAAAGCTATTTTATGATCAAACATGCTTTAGTTATCATGGAAAATTCCCTATTAATCTTCAAGTTTCATTGCTCACATCCATAATATGTACAGAAATCGAATATAATTAAAAAAACTCAGTTATTTTTATACCCGCCTACATTTCTACCGTTGCTACATTTACTTTATTGAATTCATCGGTGTGCGAGTGGATGTGGTTTTTTCCAACAGATTCTTCAAAATTCAATAATAAATACAATCTCCTTCAATTCGAAGTTATTTTAATGTTTAAATAACAATAATGTAGTAGAGGACTCAGAAATTCTCTCACATTCATTCAATTAATCAAATAACATAGTGTATAATGTGTTGTTTGTGGGAAAATGATTAATGTCAACAAAGGAAGATTACAGCTTAAAATAATAACGCCATGGTTCTGACAGTCGCGCTTGCGAGAGACCAACGAGGACCACATAGCCAGTAATATTATGAAATGTGCAATTCGTCGGTACCTACGTGCTCTTGGCATCTTCGAAAGCCAAACGCGAGCGCAGAGTTTCGTGCATTTCGCAATACGAGGGCACTAGGGTTGCATTTGAGTGTTCCGTTTACATTGACAGAGAGATATTGACAAAACAAGCGACGGTGGGCAAATACAGCAAATATTATAATGCGGAGAATAACGCGTACAAATTGCAAATTGCATATTACGTTACAATGTAAAATGGCAAGACTGTCTGCTATTTAGTTACTCAGTATTAATGAAATATTATTTTAGCTGTCCATTTTAGGCGACCATTATCGAATTTAAGCGTATGGTACATCAACTAGGTACAAATGACAGTAAAGTTATGAAACGTCAACATTTAAAGACATAAAACAAAAAAAAAATGTCTCTAAAATCATAGAATCTTTTTCAAACTGTTAGTCAGTGTCCTACTTTAATGTACGAATTAGGACACAGATTACCAAAATGTCAGTTTCCCAACTACATTTTCATCAGTTATAAATTGTCTCAGTGCGCGCTACTTTGATGCTGTGACACCTGACACGTTTTAGATTGTTGAGGAGTCGAGGCGATTTTTCTTGGCAGGCCAAACTTTGTGTTTAGACGTAGCTAGGTACTACGAGCTACTATGTAAGCCACCTGAAATTCCATTTTGATCAATCACCATGATTTTTATTTCGGGCCGTAAACATTCCGTACTGAACATTAATCTCATCATATAATAAATGGATGTTGCCATGTTCTCACGATGATTAAAGATTTGATTTTAATCGATGGGGTATTCTTCTTTAGTATTCTTCTTTAGAAGTTTCGAACTTGATTATATATTATTTCTTTCAGGTTCGTCATATTACATTTCTCATTCGACAAAGAGCTCAAAGACATACTAACAATATCTTTTAACTTTAATATATTATTGAAAAACAATTGCCTTGCATCCTCCGTTATAAAAGCTTGCATACTCATAGTTCTTTTAAAACACAAGATGGTAGGTAGTTGGCTTTCATCATTAAATTGCCCCGTAGTATAAAAATAGGTACGCGATGTAGCCACTTTGTACGTGAGTACTTAATTTCTAGACAACGTAGTTTAAATTGCATGCTCTTGCATACATAGGTACCTGGATGTAGAGTGGTCTGTACGTACAAAGCTGGAACTATCGACTCCTCCGACTCTTCGGCCCACTGAGCCATCACGGTTCCAATTCAATTAGTTTAGCACTGATACTCGAACACAATTATTTATGGCTGGATATGTTACACGTTCATTCAAACTAAAATTCGTATTTTTGTGAAACGCAAGTTATATCTTCAATTTTATCGGTGAAATGGATTCGGTTTCAGTTTTTTTACTCGTAAAATAATTAAATAGATTTTTAGAATAAATATCAAATGCTGAAAGTCTACATCGAAATTTTAATGAAGCTATCTTCTTCTTTATCGTGTGGTTAGTGCCAAACCTGGTGTCCGAGTTTTTATGCCGTCCATGGGCCTCTGACTTGGCTTTATATGCCATCATGAATATTTCTTGATTTCCTCACCACGTTTCCTTCACCGAAGCAAGTAATAATTATACAATACGCACATAAATCCGATAATCAAAAGTTGGGTTCGAACACGAGAGCTATGACTTGGCAGCCCGAAGGTTACAACACTAAGCTATCACAGTTATAATGAAGTTATATTAAGCTAACTTATCAGTCATGTTACGATTCATTGTTGAGCTTGAACCGTGACTGTCTACTGAAACAAAATTATCAATAAATCGATCGGGATTACTTGAAAACAAGTGAACATTCGCATTTATTTATTTATTATTTATTTATTTAAACTTCATGTACAATAGTGATACAAAGGCGGACTTAATGCCACAAGGCATTCTCTACCAGTCAACCTTTAGGTTAAATAAGAAAACATTGTGATAGGGTACAAAATAAATATATAAAAATAACTTAAAGCATTATTATAAGGTTGGTTGAATAATTTTGGAATGCTATTGAATGCAGTTTATTCCATTAAAATCTGTTAAAAGGAACGCAAAAATTCAATCCGGACCCAGAAACGTTGCTCATTTTAGCCTATTAGTAACCATTACAGAAAAAAATAACAATGCAACCATTTATTGCATTCCACGCTGTACTTAGGTGGAAACCACATTAAATAAAATAAGAGTAAGCTTCTACATTGATTAGCCACTATCAGTCTTTTAGCTTCATGTAATGTCATTATTATAATTACACTGTCACAGGCTTTGTTCTCTTATTCTACACGATCTAATGGGTTTGTAGAAAACTAATTAAGAGAAAAGAATAAAATAATCAATCAATCAATTAATAATCTATTTCAAAGTTACACCGTTACAACTTACAAACATTATAGACGTCTATAACGTTTGAAAATGGTTACGATACTTCAAAGAAATTCAGAATGTAATATTGAAAAATGTTCTAGATCCACGTTTATTTTTCTTCACCCAAATCGGCTTGTGTTATTTTTTACTACTTACGTATTTTATATCAGATACAGAGTAGAAAAATACGTTAATTTATGTCCCAATGTTAAAATTAACAATGACTAGAGACATCGTTACCTTCATGACGGCTCGCGGACCGAAATAACTCAGCAATCACTACAGATGATAGGCCGCCAAACCGAATGACATGAGCCACTCGAATCCCAAACAGATTTTTATTACATGCCGCAATCAAAATGGTTTATAATGGGATTACGTACGGAGAAACAAGCTCAGCTTTGTTATTCAGAAATGAGATTTAAAATGTTTTATTCAAGAAATAATCTCAGTAACTGCATAAATTAAAAAGTATTACCAGTATTGTGTTTTAGTTCTTCCCTAGCACTTTAATTGATTTCCTTGTCACGTGCAACGGCGTGTCCTAGAAACTATTACGTAATGTAACAAGCTCACGTTGATTGTATTATCATTTCAGATCACAGAGTCCCTGAGGCGTCTGCGTGCTGGTAAGAAGTCATCTCGCTTCGCCGAGGACATCGACTTCGACACCAACGTAGCCAATCTCGAGAACCGCATGAGAATTTCCGACAAGATCCTTGAGAGCGTTGGCATCGGCTCATCTTCGGTCAGCAGCGCCAGCAGAGCGCTGCAGGAGAACGAGGAGCGCACAGAGAAGCGCATCGCGCGTAGGATAAACGACGAAAACTCGCTCACAAAGTGGACAGCCCTCGGCAAGTCCGATGACGAGAGCGCGGCCGCACAGCGAGCAAAAGTGTCCAGAGCGCGTCTAACTGACTTGGAAGATGAAATGAACGAGCTGAGCGAAAGGACCGCCATGAGAGAAAAGCGCGCGGCTCGCCTCCGAGCACTCGTCGCCGACTCAGAAGCCTCCGACACGACAGTCTCGTCCTCCAAAGTCACCATCAGATCTGAGAGGGAAAAGAAGCAAGTCACTTTCTAAATAAACGTAGCTATCTTGTTACGCTCTCGTCGCTCTCGGCTCTAAAACGACTCGTTTTAGGACATAGTGAGTTCTCTTCGTTTCGAGATAGATAAGTTTGCTAGAATGTGTGATCCTGCATTTGCCTATGTACAATGGTCGAAGTTGATGTCTATTTTATATTTGGATAGAATAAAATGAAATGCTATGTATTGCCCTGTTTTCTATTTATTGAAGAGTTAATAGAATAATTTTACATTCAAAACTTATCGTTTGATTACCTGTCTCAGATTGTGTCAAGAAATAACACCACGCAGTTAGCTTGATGAAATGATTAAAAAAAATGTTTTTTCAAAGTAAAATACGCTGTCCACAAAAACTTTATTTATTAAGATTTGCAAGTTAATTACAGTACACGATATCATCGTATTACTAAAGGGAAAATATTCCTGAATATATTATTGGACATTAGAGCACCAGTTAGCTACGTCCGCTGCGCCTGCATCCACAAAGAGCCTTTTAATAAACTGGTTATTATTGAACCTGAAACGGAGCATGATAATTAGTGCAGGCCCCGACGGTGCGTGTATCTTTTTATGTGGTTTTTACTTTATATTTATACGTGCTGACCGATTTAGACCATCTTTTAAAGATGTCGTAACAAAACAAAGTTCTAAATCAAAGATAATTTATTTTCCTCGAAGACAACATCAAAGAGTATTTATTGCCATAAGATTGTAATGAAAATATTATTTTAGCGACGCAGTACGCACTGATATAATATTTTGCCTTTGACAGAAGCAATAAGTATTTTGTTTTTGTCTGTACTACGATGAAGTAATGATATTACCTGTACAAAATGGAGCTCTCCATACAAAGCCTTGTATTGGTTTTTATTCAAGGCAATATTGAATGTGATATTGGTCACAGTGGGGAATATAAATGGAAATATCTTAAGCTGCGTCTGTATTTTGTATGATAATATGCGTGGGTGTAGTGCCTACCAGACCCAGTCTTATTGAACCCGTGGACGTCCACGTGTACACATGGGTTTCTTTATAGAAATATCTTTACATACAAAAAAAAACATATTAATAAAATTTAGGTGTCTGTTTGTAATTAAAAATAAGTTATTATTTCTCGTTTATTTATTTTCTTTACACATAATTTACATTTTTAAATATTTCTATACAAAGTAATATAAAAAAACATTTAAAAATATAAAAAATAGTAATCCGCCGGTATCGGGAACAGGGTCCAAGCTACCAGTGGTTAGGTCTCCAGAGACAGGAACCTCCTCACAATGCGAGCCGTATCTAGGAGTACTGCCTTCTGAATCGGGAACTTGATCCAACCGCCTAAGGAGAGCCTCGAAAGATGGTTGTCGAGGCTCTTGGCTATAAGGGGATTGGCCATCACGACAATCGGCACAATGATAGCCAAGTTCACATTCCACATGTCGACAAACTCGTGTGCCAAGTCAAGATATTTTATTTGTTTCTCTTTCTCAGCTTTCACGAGGTTCTCGTCATTCGGGATGGTAACTGATCGGTCTATCACCACTATGTCAGGCTTATTGGCGACAATAGTCCTCTCAGTAATCATAGACCGATCCCAGTACAGCGTGACAGGGTTTTTCTCAAGAACTGGGTCGGGCACATACTTGTAGTACGGTACCTCAGATTCCACAAGTTTATATTTCAAGGCAAGTTGCTGGTGAATAATTCTGGCCACTTGTTTGTGCTTGTGCAAGTACTCGCCGTTAGCCAGACGAGAACAAACAGAAATAATATGTCTGATGGACTCACCCGGACGGTGGCATGCCCGACACACGTCAACCGTCCCGTCCTACATCTGGCCCATGAAGAGCCCGGTAGAAGCGTCCGTGTAGCTCCTTGCCTTGCCATACTTTCTTGCGGTCATCGGTAGTAAGTACTACAGGTTTGCGCCAGTTCTCTTTAGCCATGGACAGCGGGGTGAGTCCCTTGTCCACTGCGACTTCATCTCGGTGCATACCCACCTCGGCTTTTAAAAAATATTCTCTGAGACTGCATATCTCGCGGTTGTGAAGGGTCTTTGCGTTTAAAAAAACCTCGATCCCCGCACTTCCGCGGGATGTACAGCCTCATCAGCAATGATCGTGGGTGATGCCTCCGGTTTGCGGTCAGCAGTGTACGAACTATCCTATCCAGGGCATCGAGTTCGATCTGAGTCCATTTAAGTATGCCGAAAGAGTACACTAACCGGCATGACCCAACCGTTGAAGGCGCGCACCATGTTCCCGCCTGTAAGAAGGCTATTTAATACCTTGTTCAGGCGTCCAAAGAAACGCTCCCTCAGCGATTGCTTCATGTCAGTTACGTTAATGCCTAACGCTTCCGACATACCCAAAGGAGTTCAACGACCCGACGAAAACTGCCAAAGTATTGAAGCAACTTGTGGTCCTCGGCAATGCTGCATTACGTCATACGAGTAGGTATACTAATATTTCGTAACAAAGCCAAGCGATTGGTTGACTCTTTCCGTGACCAGAGGCAATTTTTTTGCCAAAAAATCAGCATTGGCATCCATCATGGCAATTCTCTAGCCTTCTGGGCACTATTCCCGCTGACAACGAATTTTTTGTCACGCTTTACTTTTATACATGTACCTACATATTTTTATTTTTATTTTGAGTTTGTTACGCACTATAATATCTTGACATTCCCAAAAACTTTTGCATGACCACGGCATCGAACCCAGGACGCTCGGCCGTTCGTGCTAATAAAGCAAAGTCTAAGTTTAGCGTTATACCTATTTCTAAACGCAATATAAGCGACTCTTCGTCAAACCAAGCCAGATTCACACGAACAAAGTGACGTAGGTATTATTTTCATGGGTATCGGGGGTAGCTCCATCTACCGAAAGTGTTACAAACTGTTTTAGGTTGAGTTAAGAACAAGATTATTATAAACTGTCATTACAGTTTAGACGTTCTTTTTTTCAGTGTCATTAGATGGCGACACTTACTAACCTTTTAACTATTATTATGTTTTTCAATTACATAACTTTGAATTAGTAAATTGGGAGATTATGATGAACGGTAGGTACGACTTGGTCGACAACGGTGTAATAATTACCAACGGTGTATAGAAAACAAGTACAATAAGCGCTGATGAAATGCGTTCCTAATCTTAAAAGACCTAAGTAATTTCTTTTTCGTAGGAGGTTTTGGACTAATAAAATATTTCCCAAAACTTCGCCACCCCTACGGCGTCGTCGGCGGCAATACAGAGGTTAGGTGGCTGAGCAGAGGTGAAGCATAGTTTGCGAGAGGTCTATGAAGATTTGTGTCATATGTGTGGTGTAACTCTGGATAATTATATATATAGATAACTTCTGGCTCTTGTGATACAGGGAATCCTAGTACAAGAGCCAGGGCTACACTGATGTTTGAACAATCACCTGTTAATAAAGATTTTATTTATTTAATTGATTGAAGCATGATGTGCCTTAGCAACAACGTGGTGGTTTAAACAATAGAAGTGAATAATAATACACCTGACTGCGTATAAAACTGACTATAGCTTTCAAAGTGTTTTGTAGGTTTTCCTACAAAGACTTGACGTGATTGACATAACCCTTACAATACGTAACTTAATCTAATGTATTTTTAAGAGCGTTTATACAGAAAGTGGTTTCGCTAATTTGGAAATATTACTGTATGGAAATAAGAAATATGGCTAACCAGTGAACTAAAATATTGATTATGAAACGCAATAATTAATATCGTAACACCGAATATTCAGTTTTAGATATTTGGAAACTTTCCAATTATGCCTTTTTTTCCACATAAAGCGGTAACAACATCAAATTCAGTTTTTTAATTGCATTTCATTATGAATATTCTAGTTCACCAGTTAGACATATTTCTTTTTCCCACACAGTAATATTGCCAAATTTATTAAAACAGGTAAATATTTGACAGCAATTTGCGACGTTGCCAACTTTTTAGATGAACGGTCTTAATTTTTGATCTTATTTTTAGTATCGCTAAAAAAAGACACTTGTTCATGTGGATTGACTTTATTACTGATTTATTCAAATTATCAATCAAGCTGTGATATTGACCGTGAGGTTTCCAGTCTCGGGGAAAAGAGTCCCCCGAGCGGCGCAAACATAATACGAGGAGATTCCGTGTCCGCTAGACCTACGTCATTTTATAAACGTACCTTACTTAGGTAAGAGCAATTGGATAATGTCAGACATCGAACCCAATCCGGTCTCGATTCATGACCTTATGAAAAAAGGTTAGTTAGGTAATTAATTAAACTTCATTTTTAAAAAGATGATTTTTCAGGTGTTTTCGGTGGTTGTGATTCGTGACCTGAACAAGAGACCATTTTCGTCTTAAAATATTTTTGTAACAAAAATAAATACCACTCTTTGTGATTGTTGTTGGTTAGATATTTTCAAAACTGAAATGTATTTTTCTAAACCAGTATATTGATTGTGGATTTTTTAATTTGCAACACTCCTTTCCATACTTGGATTTTCTCGATTTTATGACCGTAATCCGTTCTAGACAGTATCTCAGGTACTGCAAGGTCTTAAAATTGCTAATAGGACCGACCGCTTCGTCATATCGGGAGCACAATTTTCACAGGGTGTGCACCAAATTAAATCACCAAATTAAATCATGGTGATTTTGAGTAGAAAATTGGATAGATAGCATGACGTACCGCTCCACCCTTCCCCCTGGGCCATCGATCTCAAATTGCATTGTCGGCTGCAGGCGAGGCAGCCATTCGTGATAAAGATCATTAGTGGTGAAAATTAGTTATTTTTCGCTCTAAGCCCTAGATCGCTTGGATGTGACCTAGGTCGGTGGCATGGCTTGAAGATTATTGAATTTTATTGCACAAGTGATTGCAAAGGGTTCCGTTGCTAGACTTCCATACACTGACTGCACAAATTTTTTTTTTATTTCTTCGATGTAACTATTTGGGGTGTCGACAGCACTTAAAAAATAATTTTGGTGTTACGGACCCCTTTGTGCGCAAATCCGACTCGAACTTGATCGGTTTTCATTGTATTGTATGTTTTAGTAAATATTGGTATAGTTTTATAACAACCTTAGTAATAAAACTATTTGAATTTTAAAGGTATACAGTAAGTATTGTCCGGGTGCGGTTTTAAGGTTGATCAAAAAATTGGTGTTATTTTAACAATGATGCCATGAACCTTGTTCCGTGTTTATAATGTTCGTAAAAGATTATCTAAATAAGTCTATTTAATATGAACCTCGATTTGAATCAATTCGTTTTGGAAATATTTAGGTTTTAAATGTTTAAAAGCAGAGCAATTAATATTTATTGCGGCAAATGAACCACACACGCAAATGGGTTTCATTTACTTTCTCACGAATCACGTACAATGTCATAACATATTTCCCCGTCTATTTTTCTCAAAGCACATACGTCTGGCTGTTGCTTTTTTCGTTCGTTTCATCCATCGGTAACATCCATTCTATTGTTGGTTATCCCTCCGTTATCTGACGTTCGACAGATATGTCCTTTACAGTCTCAGTTAGTTCGGACTTTTTAAAATCTAACACATTTTCCTCCTAACGATTTTCGAATTTAATTTTACTAGGAGCAGTACCACCTAGAATAATAATTTTAAAGTTTAATTAAAAATAATAGTTTGCTTTGTGACTATCAAAAATCAAATCATTATAAAGAAAACATTTTCTTAGGTTAACAATTGCAAAACAAAGAGAATAAAATTGAATGATCCTTTACTACATGTGATTACTGTATCGTATTGTAATTAGCTGTCTGTTGCCCGCGTCGTCGCCCGGATGAGTGTCGGAAATTGTCCCACGTCCAAGCCCATGTTTCTAATTACATTGCAATCCGTTCAACGGTATGTACGTGAAAGGTAACTCACAGACAGGTCGACAAAGTGTTACATTTATAATATTCATAGTATATTGCATCCGGTTAGGCTGGAACCCGACCGAGACTAGGCAGATGAATATTAATAGTTTATAGTTTAATGAAATGGGAGCAGCGGTAACCTAGTGGTGGTGGTTCCGACTTACGAGTAGTAAGTCGTGGGTTCGAACCCAGGCAGGCGCATTACTTTGTGTAATTTATTTCATCACCACTGCTCTCAAAACGGTGAAGGAAAAGATCGTGAGGAAACCGGCATGTCCTAGAACCTAAAATTCGAAGTCATGTAACATCTACCAACCCGCACTGGGCCCGCGTGGTGGATTATAACCCATTCCCTCTCATAGAGCGCACATTTTAGGCTGCTGCTATGCTATGCTATAGTTTAATGAATAGTGTAGATATAGTGTCATTAAGTTTTTAACTTTCAAAATCCCCTATCTTATCAGAATGTGGTACACGGAATGTGTGTGCGGGACATAATTTTACCCATCAATGAAGTTTGATTGCGAAGTTAATGACTCAAATTAATAGTTCCACAACGCTAACGGTTATAGTGGAGCATTCTCCAAGTAATTATAATTTACTAGCAATTGGATTAGATCGTGCTTGATATATTGTGTTTAAAAGGAGCTGCGTTACAGCAGATTTGGTTAATTTCACGTGTACTTAATATTGGGTTTCAGGTTCTACTTGGGATAAGAAACAATTTTAAACCAAAACCGGTACCTAAAAAGGTACACAGTACCTAAACAATAGGATTAAGTTTCAGGCCGGACTTCAAAGGCTGTGGCAATCGCTTTCAAGAAATTTCGTATTTCTACAACAACATTGAATATTATTATAATTATCTTTGACATTCGTTAGGTAGTCAGTGGCCCGAAAAGTCTGACAACCAGTCTTTCCAAGGGGTATCGTATTAGCCAGTAAACTGGGTTGTGGAGGTCAGATAGCATCCGGTTAAACTACCCCTCCCCTCCCCTAACATAGTTGGGAAAAGGCTAGGCAGATGATGATATGTTGGACGTTGTTGTTGAAATACGAAGTTCACACACACTCGTTATATAGTGGGGAGTCCCACTATGAGTATAAGGGCTCATTTACGGAGACGCGGCGCGTTGTGCGGCGCGGCTGGCTTTTAATTCAAACAGAATTGGCAATGTATATGTAATATATGTAAAGCGGACTGTCCGTCAGCAGATTTTCGGAAAAATTTCGTAAATCCCTTCGTTGAACGTTCGTAGCCCACGAGTGCTCAATAGGAACTGGTCCACGCGAGCGACGGCGTGAGCCGATCAGCTGTTAAATTGACTTTTACCCAAATGCATTTAGTTCTCCTGCCTAGCCCGTACCATGATTGTAACACCTTGATATGGATGAACTTCCCAAGGAATTTCGCAAACAGCTCTCACGTCCAAGTGTTCCCCAAACACGTATTCTTTGTGTATCTGGATTGAAGCCGAACGACCCAGTATTCATAATAAAATATAATAATATTTGGTTTCGAAGTCACCAGTACTGACTGTAAGTTCAAAACCAATTGCCCAGTTGTAACGTTTCGTTGTCTTCTTGCCGTACTTTGTAAAAATCGGTCTCATCCGGCGGAGCTCCCCGAATATTCCAAGAGTGCCGCTCAGCCTATTCTATAGTATCCTGGTAGCCAGACCACTACCTTGATATGGCGCTTTGACTGGTGCCAGTGGCAACATTGCACTGGTTCGCGCTTACTTCCAGCATGCTTATTGTTGCCACCATCATCAGTTCTCTGGAAATACATATTTTTTTCATTTTTACTAGCTTTTGCCCGTGACTTCGCTCGCGTTATTTTAGAATTTGACAATCAATTCAGGTTGTACTCTGCTTGTAATAATTCAATCATGATTCGAAAGACACGTGGCGCCATCATAACAACGTTTTTTTTTCGGGATAAATGGTACCCTATGTCCGTTTCTGTACACCTGACAACGTATATGCAAAATTTCAGGAAGACCGGTTCAGTGGTTTAGGCGTGAAAAGGTAACAAACAAACTTACTTTCGCATTTATAATATTAGTGAAGATTTTTAATACAGTAAATAAATGTGTCAGCAACCGTTAAAGATGAATACTTTTAAACTTAGAAAAAAATAAAAGAGAAATATCGCTAGATAGTGTTGATGTGGGTATAAAAAATGCTATACGCCAACTCAAGAATTAAGATGATCATGTCAATAGCTTCTCTCGTGCTACGCCGTAGCAAGACTCCGTAGCAGACACGGACCACAATGTTCTACGAGTAGTCACCTTGTTCGTAGCTCGGCGTAGACCCTGCGTAGCACTCACTCGTTCATTGTCTTTGGGAATGCTGTAGATTGTTAGTGCGCAAGTTTTAGCTATCCGACGTCCTGAATTTTAATAAATTTGAATGGATTATTAGAGCAGTATTTGTAAAAATGATATTACAGTCTTTTTTTTTTTTTTTTTTCGGATGTGGAATCATCCAATGACCCCCCCACTCTGGGCGGAGCGGAAGGGAGTGTCAGACTTGTACTGACTAAAACCCATCCATATTCCTTCTTTGCCCTTTGTGTTCCAGGGCCACGGTATCTCTTTCGAATAGTCCCGCAGCCCTGGCAGGCATCGGTCCATGTGGACCCCTACAATATTACAGTCATTACAGATCAACTACCAAAGTTTGAAGTTAAATCAAAAATACCTACCTACATGGCAAACGCCTTGCTAATATAATGGCATATAATATCAATCTACCATTATTGTATTGTATTGTATAACGGGCTGGTGTCCGCAACTCCACGTCAAAGCGCGTATTTTGCGTGCGGGTGGGAAATTTATTCGATCCACCCTAACTCCCCGAGAAAGGCCAGCAGCTCCTTGATGTTGCTGACAATCTCGCGGAGAGTACCTGGGGTACCGAAGTACTTTGCCCTGAATGTTGCAACTACTGGGCATTGTAGAAGCACGTGGGCTGCTGTTTCGTCTTCCTTCATGCAGGCTTGCCACAGGGGGCTGTCTGTGACTCCTATGACAAAAAGGTGTTTATTAAAAGAGCCGTGGCCAGTGATGGCGGCTGTAAGTGTGCGCAGCTGTAGTTTGGTCATTCTTAGTGCTCGTTTGTTGAGGCGGCCACCGATAGTAGGAAGTAGGCTTCCTTGGCCTGGCTGCACTCGCCATGGTCGTTCGCTGGTTCGTTTTCTTACCAGTGTGCGTAGATACCAGAAAGGGAGCGGCACAATGGGTTCGGGTCCCACTGCTGCCATGCTTGATCCCCTTCTAGCGAGTTCGTCCGCTGTATCATTGCCTCGCTAATCGCTGTGTCCTTTGATCCATTGGATGGTTTTATTATTGAGATTACCAACCTGGTTCAGGCGTTGATGAAACTCGTGTATTAACCCAGAGTTGACTATGTGGTTGTTTAGTGCTAGCAGTACAGCCATGCTGTCTGAGAGTATACGAATAGAGTGGTCCACAACCCCCTGGCTAAGATGGCTGATGCCGCCAGGGAAATGTCCATACATTCTGCCTGAAATACCGTGTTGTGGGCGCCAGTGGTGTGGCTATATAGCCACACCACTGGCGCCCACAACACGGATGTTGAGATCCTCCGAGAAGACTCCAGTGCCAGTACCTGTTTTAGATCCATCCGTAAAGATCCGAAGTTCTGCAGGGCTCCAAGGATTGAGCCCTGCAGAACTTCGAACAAAAACAACAAAATCTAACTCCATGAGGACCACCGCTGCGAAGGATCGCAGCGGTGGTCCTCATGGAGTTGGATTTTGTATTTTTTATCGAATACGAACTGTTTGGGTATTCGAGCGTTTGTTGCTTTTGCCAGTAAATCATTGTAGATACCCCTTCAGTACGGCAGTGTGCTGTGTTTCCTTCTTACCCCAGAGTTGAAGTGTGTTAAGGCGTACTGCCGTCATCGTCGCTTCCTGCTGTATAAACAGATGGAGCGGTGGGAGTTCCAACATGGCTTCGAGAGCTGCGGTTGGAGTAGTCCTCATGTAACCTGTGCTCGCCATGCAGGCAAGCCTTTGCATGCGTTGCAGTTTAATGGAGGCTGTGGTTAGTCTGGTGGGGGGCCACCAGACTACTGCCCCGTAGGTGATCATGGGTCGGATCACCGCGCAATAAAACCAAAGTATAATTTTAGGGCCCCACTTCTTACCTATCATCCTTCTGCATTACCAAAAGTTGATGCAGGCCCTGTTTATTTTGTTGTCTAGATGACTGCTCTAGTTTAACTTACTCTCCAGGATGACTCCCAGGTATTTGACCTCGTCGGCTAACTGGAGTTCTGTATCGAAAAGTTTGGGTAGGCGATGCCTAGTGTTCGTTTTAGGGTAAAAATTACTAGTACCGTTTTCGTGGGGTTTACTGAGAAGTCGAATTATCTGCACCACCGTTCAACGATGAGTAGCGCCTGTTGAGTGAGATTGCAGATTGTCCCCGTCACTTTCCCCGAAATGAGGATGGCGAGGTCATCGGCATCAATCTACCATAATGCCTACCAAATACAATTGCACTAATATCATCATCACATGCCTTCCAGCACGTCCTAGTTACATATGCAAATGCTACTTACGGCTAAGTTGATTGTTCCAAACAACGCATTGGGAACACCCTGTAGATTGGCAACTAAGTAGGTCAGCGTATGACCGTTGACTGAAGCCAAATCATCCGTCAATATTTTATTGTGGGTGGGTACATCAATCAACGTCGTACTATACGAGTGTGCATAAGAACTGAGGAATTTATCCTTTCTCTCATTTACAACGACGTTCGATATCATATTAAATTATGAATGAAGAATTTATGATGAAATCTCGCAATTTCCGGTAAATATTGTTTTTTTTGTATAAAAATGACCCTCCCGCTCCGGGCGGAGTGGAAGGGAGTGTCAGACTTCTACTGCCTAAAACCCCTCCATGTTCCTTCATTGCCCTTTGTGTTCCAGAGCCGTGGTATCTCTCTCGAACAGTCCCGCAGGCCCGGCAGGCAACGGCCCTAGCGGACCCCTTCCTGGTTACTGACATCTCATTGAGGCGCGCTACGCCTGCGCCACACTGCCTACGCCACACGAATATGCCGTCGACACGGCCTGTCACGGCCTGTGTAATATTATAAGCTTAAAAACTAGTATTTGAAAATTTGGAACTTTTACCTACAATATCTCCGTAACGTAGAGGGTTTCCAGGTATTGTCAAGATCTAAAAAAATATCTCAATGACGCGGAGGACACGTGCCTTTCGGCTTCGTTAAGGGGTTTTTTACACCCATTATAATTTTTCCTTTATTTATTTTCATACATATAATTTACATTTTTAAATATTTCTATACAAAGTAATATAAAAAAAACATTTAAAAATATAAAAAATAGTAGCCCACCGGTATCGGGAACAGGGTCCGAAATACCGGTGGTCAGGGCTCTTGAGAGAGGAACCTCCTAACGATACGCGCCGTGTCCAGAAGTACTGCTTTCTGATTCAAGCCCTTGATCCAGCTGCCAAGCGAGAGCCTCCTCAGATGTTGGTCGAGGCTATTGGCTATTAAGCCATTGGCCGACACGACTTTCGGCACAATGACTGCTGTACTCACGTCCCACATGTCGACAACCTCGCGCCAGATATTTGAATTGTTTATCTTTCTCTGCTTTCACAAGGTTCTCGTCATGCGGAACCGTTATATCAACAATCATTGCGCGACGCTCCAATCGATCTATCACCACAATGTCAGGTTTATTGGCAACAATAGTCCTGTCAGTGACGATAGATCGATCCTAATACAACGTGATATTACCATTATCGAGAACTGGGTCGGATGCATACTTATAGTATGGTACTTCTGATTCCACAAGGTTGTACTTCAAAGCAAGTTGCTGGTGGATAATCCTGGCAACGAGGTTGTGTCTATGCAAGTATAGAGTTATAGTTGTATAGTTATATAGTTTTTTTTATTGTTATTTTGTTCGGTTTTAATTTTAAGAACGCACAGTCGTTTCCCTGTAACGTTGTAACGATTACTAGCAAACTTAGTTTCAAAACTTACAATGAAAAAGTCACTCAATTATTTTTAAACAGATTTATTAAACTTGACTGTATTTTGATGCGATTCGATATTGCAGTAATGAAGTTCTGTTTGCATAAACCGATCCGTCCTCATTACGCGAAATACCGGTTTATTATGACTGAGTGTTGTGATAATACTGTGTTTTTAGTTATACCAACGTGAAAATGGTAAATGATTTTTCAATACACTTCCTCGAAAACTGGTTCTTATCGCACTACGATTAGGTTCAACATGCAATGTATTTCACACACGTGAATTTTTTCATTTATCACAACGTGTGCCGAAATAAATATTTCCACAGATACTAAACTAACTGTACTTATACTAAATCCAAATTGGTTCAATACCTATAGTCGGCGGTGATTGTTTTGTGTTGTGAGATAAGCCTCTTTACGGCGTAAATATTTTTTGAATATTTAAAGTGTGTATAAATAGAATATCATAGATTTTAAACATGATTATTTCATGATACTTTTATTTGTGTTCTAAATTCAAAAATATTAATTTTTTCTATTTTTCATATTAGGTTGTTTAGCAGCTTCATACCTTTGCTTCTCCTTCAACCTGGCGAAAATTAAAATCATAGTTAATAATAGTATCATAGCTAAAAATTATTTTCGTTTTATTATTTTATTTCTTCAAACATGTATTGAAAAAGGTCGTTTGATATACGTGAGCATTTGTTACTGCAGTTCTCAGCTCCATAACAACTTCCCTTACGGCTGAGTTGTAAATTCCGGTACGAATGCAATAACAAAGTTGCCCCACTAGTATCAAAATATTAATATGTGTGTGTGTGTGTGTATGTGTGTCATTTTGTGTGTGTGTCTGTGTGCGTTTGTGTGTGTCATGGTGTGTGTGTGTGTGCGTGCGTGTGTGTGTTGTGTGACACAATGACTGGATAAATAGTTACTTAATTTGTACAATAGTCGCCCATTCAGTATATTGGTCGCCAATTAAATATTTATTCGCCCGATTAATAATTTATCATTAAAAATATATTCCTACATATTACCTGTTGAAACACAACGTAATGCAACAATACCATTTTATTCGAGGAAAGTGTCGACAGTGACCTTAAAAGTTAATAGCGATCTTATTGACTACAAAATAGCGATGTTAATCCGTATCCGTAATGCATTGTAGCCGTAGTATTCGGTGATTAAACTAACTGTGATGATTACAGTAACATTGGCATGTACCAAAAGTACCGAATCGGGGAATTTTCGGTTCCGGAGAAGGTACTGCAATGGAACTACATGCCCTACAGCTCCCGCAAGCCCGGTAAAGTAACTTCGTTCCGTTCCGATACGTTTTCTGGGTGTAGCATCCGTCACATTTTGGTTGCAAAAAATGGTGCCCGTAATGAACTCAAGACCTCATTCATCGAAATCGGCAAAGTAGTTTAGGTGCTACGGTGAAATATAAAATGTTACAAATATACAGACACAGCTAAAATCTTAACCCTTCGTTTTGGCTTTGCCGTAGTCTGAGAAAAATCAATATTCACTCGAGTAAACTCTCTAACTCTAAAGGTAGGAAGTACCTGACAGGTTTTCCTGTACCTGAATCCTGCGCAGTTTTGCAACATACACGCTACCTGTCACCTTTAAACAAAGAAACATCAATATTAAACAAAGGAAATTCGTCAGATAATAATGAGGTAAATAGATACGGCAGTGATTCAGAATGCAACTAGTTAATGTAGACAGTGCTGGACATACGGGCGGGCCAGATAAAGGATCGACCACATTACACCCGATCGCCTGTCGTGGCGGACCGCGGCGTGTGATGTACGCGGCGCGGACCGTGTGGACCAGGGATCATCAATATTTTTTCAACACCGTAGCAAAATAATATTAAATATTGGACTCTGACGGGGCAAGATAGCCTTTCCTCTTTTTTATTTTCTCAAACTGTTGCAAGTGCTAGCCGTTCCTTTAAAAAGCAATAAAAAACGATAGAGCGCAGTCGTCGATAGAATTCAATTTACAATGCATTTAGAATTCGTCGTTCAATCAATACCGTATTAAGAATTTACTATAATGGCAAATCAAATTATAGAAATGGACTATCACCCAGTTTCTGGAAGGAAAACCAGCACTCCAAGTACCGCACGTAGACTGTTATGATTGTTTGATTAATCGCATGACTTGACTTGCGTTTTATTTTGTAGTGTCGATAAAATGTTATCTCCAGAAAATTATCATTCACAGAGATGACGCTCTAAGCTGCCAAACTTATTCAAATTCTTAAGTTTTAGGTTTATTTCATACTATATTATTAAATAGTTCATGCCCGCGGCGTGAAGTTCTGTAATTGTCCCACTAGGTCGCAGTACCGGGATAAAAAACATACTATATACCCAGGTTACAAACTATCTGTGACGCAAATTTCATACAAATCCGTGCAGTACCTAGTTCCTGGGGTGAATGAGTAACAAACATCCATCCGTCCTCACATACTTTCGCATTTATAACCGATTTTTTTTTTTTTTTTTTTTCGGTTTTTTTTTTTTTTTTAAAATACCGTTAAGGGGTTATAAAACTTTTTACCATATAAGTATAAAACTTTTTTTTTTAATTTTTAATACGATAGTAGGAGCACAATTCGGGTTGGTTGTCTCCTATGGATAAGAACCGGCAAGACTCTATATAGTTACTCTTTTAAAAGTATTTAGATGAATAAATGTGTTAATTACGCAAGTATGACATAACATCAAGCCTAAAATCCCCGACGGTTTAGGCGCAGGTGTACCTATTAATACATCCACATTTCGCCAGTTATGTTAAAGTCCCATGTAATAGGGTGCCAGCCTATTGCCATCAAACCGGGCACAAATTCAAACTCCATGGCTACTACTGAGGAATTCCTGATATGAAAGCCCAATAATGCTTTGGCCAACCCGAGAATCCAACCCAGGACCTCATGCTCAGTAGTCTCGCTTGCGACCACCAGAACTAAAGTAGGTATTTGTTGGCTAAACTGTATGTGTCATATTACAGGCCGAAACTGTGCCGCAGGTTTATCAACCCTGGCGTGAGCTTTGTATCACACACCTGTCTAACTATGGCAGTGTACAACACCCGTATTACTGGCACTAAGGTACATTCGTCGCGCGATTTGTCGATTTAACAGTCAACGATCAAAAGGAATAGTAGTTAGGAAACACCTAGACCGTGTTCACGAAGGTTTAAAGATGATTATGTGTCAGCATGACGGAAAGCGTCTTTCTGTTGGATAATGACATACCGGGTGTACACAGACCCTTCACATATCCGTCAACCAAGCATTCTGTACATCAAACTAAGTAACTTTACGCAAAAATTATTGCTGGGAATCGACTTTTTTTTTAGGTGAAAAATCACGTTTTACGGTAGGAATCGATGAAAAGCACTCATAGCATTGTGCTGATGAATGGATTGAATAGTACGAGGGTCGTGGAGTTGTGTAAAAATCTTACATTAAAAACATGTATTTAAAAAAAACTTGAGATAAAGTTGGAACTTTGACCCCCAATATCTCCGTAACTAGAAGGTTCCCAGGTATCGTCTGGAACAAAAAAAATATCGCAGTGACGGGGAGAACAAGTGCCTTTCATTTATGTTATGGGGTCTATTTACACCCTTTATACTGCAATCGTCAAGCTGTGAAACTTATAGCACATTATTTTTTTTAATTACTTGCTTATTCTCGCGGCTTCGCCTGTGTGGAGTTTGGTAACTGTCCCGCAGGTTCTGACTATAGGCATGAAAAGTATCTTATTAAAACATTAAACATCCAGGTTAAGAACCATCTGTGTGATCCATTCAATGGTTTTTGGGTGAAAGAGAGTCACATGAGACAAGGACAGGAAGCTAATGATGAAAATATCTGTTACGAAGTAAGCTGGATATAATTACGGTAAGCTGATTGCAGACAACATTTATAATATTTGCTCCTGTCATATTCGATCCGATCTTATAATTAATATTAATTATTGCGTAATGAGCTGTGTGCTGGAATAATCCAGCCTTATCACAGATAAACGAGAAACGGGTTTTTTAGACGGAAGAATCGATAAAATGACAGATTTTGTCGACACAATGACAGATTTTTTTGCAGTATCTGTCATTTTGTCGATTTTCCGTCAAAGAAATCCTTGTCTACGGTGGTCGTGCTACTGGGGCAAGACACAGGAAACAAGACCAACGATTATTTTTTATATCTCTTTAAATTAATAATGTGGTGGCGCAAAGAGATATGTCCTTGAAACTTGTTTTGTTTTATTAACCATTACAAAAAAAAAATCAACTTCTTCGAATAAAAATCAAAGTTCTCATTCATTATTTACATCATCATCATTTCTGCCGAAAAAAGTCCGCTGCTGGACATAGGCCTCCTTAAGTCTCGCCACATGGACCGGTACCGTTCGTCTCGTATCCAGCGGATCCCCGCCACCTTCACCAGGTCATCGGTCTACCAGGTGGGAGCCCTTCCAACGCAACGTCTTCCAGTTCTCATTTATTGGTTTGTTTTAAATGTTGTTCATTTATTCAACTAGAAGATAATCTATTCAAGCTAAACGTTGTAATAAAATATAACAATTTTTTGCAAAGTAGAGAAACAACAAAAACTAATAGGTTTTTAATTTTCTGAAACACTTTTGCATTTAAATAGTTGTCGGGTTTATGAAGAGAAATAAAAAATACAAGGATTTACTTTGTCTATGAAATGAACTGGAGGAGTCTACTTACCGGGAATAGTTTCTCAGCGAGATTTTTTTACAAGTAAACAAAGAATTTGTTGCTGTTTATAGTTCAGAATTTAAATCAGCGAGAGCTGATTTTTATTTTATCTGCATTCTTGATGGAAAATTGTTATAATCTGCTATCGTTCATGAACTCTGGCATTACTAGGGAAATTCTCATCTATTACAAAGGTGGAGATGGTATGACCATAATGCCATGGAAGTTGGTGGGTGGGTAGGCCTTTGGTGTGGGATGCAACTTGCGTCGACACACTTTCGCTATCCTATCTTCCTAGCACAGCGGGCGGGCGGCCGCTGCAGGTTCTGAAAACCTCAAACGGCACAAATACAATAACTTTTAATAATTAACCGCAAACGGCTCAGATACATAATTGGTAGTTATGTGTCTGAGCCGTTTGGGGTTGAAACACTAGGGCCATGGGGTCCGAGTGCCCACCTAGTATTTCGAGAAATCACCAAGCGGTTGGTCGACTCTTCATGTGACCAGAGGGCGGGTCGATGTGGCCAAAGAATCAGCATTGCCATCCAACGTGGCAATACTGCCAGTTTTTCTGGGTACTTTTCCAATTGATCCTTTTCATACTTGAACATTTTTTTATTATGTCCTTTATTCGTTTTCCTAACACGATATTTACATTTTTAAATATTTTCATTAACATGTACAAAAATAAAACAACTATTTAAAAATATAAAAAATAGTAACCCACCGGTATCGGGAACAGGGTCTGAAATACCGGTGGTCAAGGCTCTTGAGAGAGGAACCTCCTAACGATACGCGCCGTGTCCAGAAGTACTGCTTTCTGAATCAAGCCCTTGATCCAGCTGCCAAGCGAGAGCCTCCTCAGATGTTGGTCGAGGCTATTGGCTATTAAGCCATTGGCCGACACGACTATCGGCACAATGACTGCTGTACTCACGTCCCACATGTCGACAACCTCGCGCCAGATATTTGAATTGTTTATCTTTCTCTGCTTTCACAAGGTTCTCGTCATGCGGAACCGTATTATCAACAATCATTGCGCGACGCTCCAATCGATCTATCAGCACAATGTCAGGTTTATTGGCAACAATAGTCCTGTCAATGACGATAGATCGATCCCAATACACCGTAATATTAGCGCGCATACTTATAGTATGGCACTTCTGATTCGGTAGGTTTAAAGTTTAAGTTTTTTTTTTTTTACATTCACTTCAAACCCATTTTATTTTTTATTATTATGATAGAATATAAATTGTAGTTTGAAAATATATACACATACATACTACATTCAAATATTTTTGTTACAAAGGTTTGACCATATATATTTAAGGATGTGGTTACCTGAACCACTTCTCCAAGGGGCCATAATCATAATTGCGAAAAAAAAAATACAGCTGTACCATATACAGAGTGTAAACGGACCGTTCACGAAGCCGTCAACCAAGCAATCTGAACATCAAACTACTATTTGTAGTCTGTATATAATGTAAATATAATTAATTCATGAATAAGTACTCGTATATAGTTTCATTAAGTCTAAGCTAAAATTATTGCTGGGAAACGACTTCTTTTCTTGGGGTTAAAAATCACGTTTCACGGTAGGACTCAATGTAACGCACTCAAAACAATGTGTGGACGGAGGTCGTGGAGGTGTTTAAAGTAAAGTTATAAAATTTAAAACTTATATTATTGTTAAATCTTGTTAAAAATTTGGTACTTTGACTCCCAATATCGCTGTAAGTAGAAGGTTCCTAGATATGGTCTAGAACAAAAAAAATATCGCAATTACGAGAAGAACAAGTACCTTTCGGCTTCGTTAAGGGTTTTTTTAACATCCATTATAATTGTACCATTAAAGACACATTTTGAATAAATTAAAAGGACCGCCATAGCATGTTTAATATTTTAATAACTGACAATATGTTTGTTATTTTTATAGCCTACTCACACTATCAAAATAGGACAACATGTAAGACTTTTGATCATAAATAGGACTTCGTTGTCTGTTTACACGCGTTGCCACATCAATAATACACAATCACATAATACTAATACATATATCATCGCCCAATTTAGACCACTCTAAAATCAATAGATTCGTTAAGACTATTAATATAATATCACGTGCAATATACAACATATATATAAATTGTATGTTAGTAAACATGGTGTTTGGATCAAAGAAAATACTCGAAAGGTGCAACGTGGTAGAACATTTTGGTATGTTAAGTACTAGAAATGCTTAGGGTGGAGTCTCCTATTAATGGCTATCAGAAACTTCATGGTTTTTTTTTTAATGTGGCTCTACTTTTTAATCGACCTACCTCAACGTTCTAGGGTCCGACCGTGAAACGATCACCTGAAGCGAACCCTCAAGCTCGTTTTTACTAAATTGATTGTGTGGGGCATGTATTGACGCATCCGGTCTGTCAAAGATTACGTATCAAAGCGATGTTGATGACCTGTTGCACTCACATATTTCTTTCAGGATGACCGGAGACCCTCAACGATACTTAAGATTTTTTTAAGTCCAGTAAACATTTAAAAGACGTAACATCAATGTTTTCCCATAATAAGCAAGCATAGTCAAATCTTGAAATCCTCTTCACCACTACACAACGACCACTGGTAGGCTTAAAAGTCATAAGAATTTCTCACGTTTTACACTAGCCGTCCAGGATAAACCACCAAAATATGAGAAGCAAATTGTGGGAAGAGAAGTAACTGCCCACCACTTCTCGACTTCGACAAACCCCAGGAACATTTACGTCCCAGACATGATCTACAGTGGCCTATGTATATAGACGGTACTCAAACAGTTGCGCACCCGAGTAGGCAGCTGCAAACACACTTTGGCAAAATGAGGGATTTACTCAATGTTAACAGGCCGTGGCCCACTTGCTAGAATGTTCTATGTGTCCCTACACCTGAGGACTTAAAAAAATGCTGCGGAACCGTAATTAACGTGGTTACCTACTGAGACCAAGAAAAATAAGTCTTACCATCAATACGAAAGAAGTACAAGAAGCATAGCATAAGCATAATCAGCCTATTGTTGTTCCCACTGCTGGGACGCAGGCCTCCTCTATATGAGAGGGAATGGGCTATAATCCACCACGCGGGCCCAGTGCGAGTTGGTCGATGTCACATGTCTTCGAATTTTTTTTGGTTCTATAACATGCCGGTTTCCTCACGATGTTTTCCTTTACCGTTTTGAGAGCAGTGGTGATGAAATAACTTACACAAAGTAATGCGCCTGGCTGGTTTCGAACCCACTCACTGCTCGTAAGTCGGGGTCTCCACCACTAATAGTAGAAGAAGACGCGACTTAAATAAGTACATTATAACGACACCCTTTACGGGAGACTTCACCCTTATAGTGAAATTGCTTAATGCTTAATTCGATTCGTGTGACTCACTGTCACATGCTTATTTACAATGTACATTATTTATTAACTGGCACATATCAGACGTCTATTTACCTGTACATTTTTCGAGGGATGCCAACGTCGCTATCAATATCAGGTGACTACTATAAATAAAATATTGGTTTGACAACGTGCACCGGAGCAGGGGTAAGTAGAAAATTAGAGTTTTATAATTAATTAATTTCTAACTTATTCAAAACGTGAACTTATTATAGCCCTAAGCTTTGAACTATTAAAAATAGGCTAGTATTTAAATGTAAATTAAAAAATCTTCCCTTTTTGAATAAAAAGTCCCAACCTTAATCAAAACTACTGATTGCACAGCAAAATAGTTACCTCAAAATATTATTATTTTATCAACAATTTGAGTGCTTGAAGCATCGCTATTAATTGAAAAATGGAGCTTTTTATGAATGCATATCTAATAATAACTAGCGTGTTCTAGATATAGAAAAAAGGAGAATGGGCTTCGAAGTATAGGCATCTGCCCCAAGGTCCAATAGCCATACGATAGACGTAATTAAAAAGAGCTTTAAAAGGAGAACCTTTGCTAGTAACGCGACTTTCGGCAATTGTCAGCACGTTGGGAGTTATTGTGCTAAATAGGTAACTAGTTGGACAACGAATTTCAGATTTTCCTGGCAACCAATTAAGGTTTTCTGGGTAATAATAATAACATATAATCCATTGCATAGAGCTTTTCAAGAAGAACGATTGCCAGTAACACAACGTTCGCCAATTCGTTGTCCTTTCGAAGTTATTGACCTAAATAGGTGGCTATTTGAGCAGCGAAGTTAAGATTTTCTGGGTGACTAATAGCAATAACATATATACCATTACAGAGAGCTTTTCAATGACAACTTTTGATAATTCGCAGTCCGTTCAGAGCTAAACAATTTGGACACTAAAGTTAAGATTTTCTTGGCAACCAGTAGCCATAAGATGTACATCATTAGATAAAGCTTTTTAAGGATAACCTTTGCCACTTCAACGAATTTCGCAAATTCGTATTCCGTTCGGAGTTATTGACCTAAATAGGTGACTATTTAAGCACCAAAGTTAAGATTTTCTGGGTAACCGTTAGCAATAAGATATACACCATTGGACAGAGCTTTTCAAGGAAACCCTTTCCCATTTAACGACTTTCGTCAATTCGTATTCCGTTTGCAGTTATTGACCTAAATAACTGAATAGTTGGACACCGAAGTTAAAATTTTCTTGGCAACCATTTAAGGTTTTCTGGGTAACCAATAGTAATAACCTATAATCCATTGCATAGAGTTTTTCAAAGAGAAATTTTGCTACTAGCATCACTTTAGCTAATTCGTATTCCGGTCGGAGTTATTGACTTAAATAAGTGACTATTTGAGCACCGAAGTTAAGGTTTTCCGAGAAACCAATAGCAATAAGATCTGCACCATTGGAAAGAGCTTTTCTATGAGAACTTTTGCTTCTAACATAATTTTTGCTAATTCGCAATCTGTTCGGACTTATTGACCTAAATAGGTTACTAGTTGGAAACCGAAGTTAAGATTTTATTTACAACTAATTAAGAGTTTACGGGCAACTAATAGTCATAAGATATACACTATTGGATAGAGCTTTTCAAAGAGAAATTTTGCTACTAGCACCACTTTTGCTAATTCGAAGTCTGTTCGGAATTATTGACCTAAATGTGTGTATAATTGAGCACCGAAATTAACATTTTCTGGATAACCAATAGTAATAAGATAGACACCAAGCTTTCATTTAGAATATTTGCTACTATAATATATTTTATTGCTATTAGACACTGGGGCAATTTCACCCATTCTCCTTTTAAATTCATTTGTTTTTTATCTTTTATTATTCATAAAACACTGTAACAACTATTTTACAAAACGTAAACATACCACACAAACCGTCATAGGTTTAACAGTGGAATGCAAGTTAAACGTCATAGGGCCAAAAAATAGGTATTTGAAGAAACTATTTCGGTCGCGTTGCGTCAAGCAGAGTGTAGATTGCGGCAGGGACTGCAGCTGCAGCTCAGACCTATTATATTACAAAAATTTAAGAGATGTTTCGTATTCCACTTTTTTCTCCTCGAAAACAGAGCCGATTCAATTATTTTTGTCGTAAATATTTTAAGAAAGAGCATGTCTAGGTTCCTATCAATTTCATTTGTGTTAAAAACTTTTCAAATTTGTCTGGTAGTCTCTAATGACGGCCGCAAAAATGGAGTATTTTCTGTTATTTTTGTAGGTTCATATTTTCTTTACTTATTAGTTGCTGAAAAAAAGAAAAAGACTGGAATGTGTCTACAGTAGACCTTGATTTTATGAAAAAGTATTGCTTTAAAGGCATTATTCAGAAAGAAAAAAGGGAATACATTTGTATGGAGAATCGCAGCCCCTATTTTAAACATTGCACTTTTACAGTTTTTATAGAAAAGTCAATGGCAACACTGATAAAAAATAGTATAACCGTTTGTATTTTTTATTACATTTTTTTTTTATTGTGGTGTGCGTCTATAACCAGATGTATGAACGTGGGCAGGTGGTGTTCTGTAGTTTCTGCCTAAATAAACTAAATGGGAAAAAAGGCAATAATGGAATAGATATGCCATTTTCTCAAAGGCTGATCGATCTTTCCGTCCAAACAGATCGTTTAATCATAATTATTTTCTTTTGATCGAGACATAATACATTATGCTAAGCACGCTTGGCATCCGCCGCATTCATTGATATCAGTGCGGCTGTTAAACGTTCGGTAATCACCAATTAATCCTCATTTATTATAACAAAACATGCGAAACGTCTGCGTAATTAGCAGAACGGATTGCATCCGCAACTAATATTTTATTTTGTTTTTAGTCTTCAAGCCTCTTGACAGAAGAAATGGAAATGCCTTCCAGACTGAAGAATGGATTTCGAAAAGAAAGCCTTAGGGCAAAATGAATTGCATGGAAAAAACCAATACATTTAATAAACCCTTAGTGGGACTTAAAATAACCACCTCAACAAAGTAATCCCTTACAAATTCGCATAAATAAATCAATGAATTGTCTTCCGGATTTAACAGCAGATGTGACATCATTTGTGTAAGAGTTTGTGACAATCTGGCTCATTTACACCCAACTCCAACACGATCTAGCGGAAATTTATATCTTTGTTTTGTCTTTTCATCTGACACCCGTAACTAATGACCTCAAGACGATTAATACATTCGTGTGTGGATCACCATTATAGCAATCGCAATTTCTTATGAAAGCAATTTGTAACAGGAGTTGATTTATTATTACAAAATACATCATTAACCATAATTAATGTTTGTTAACAGTAACATCGCGAAACATAATAATTAACAAACATTTAAATGATGATAAACACTTTTCCTACATTTTAATGTAGGAAAAGTGTTTATCATGATTACGACTATGCGTCACTTGGCACACTAATTACAAACGACTAGGAATTTGTCAATACAATGCACGGTCAGCGTATTGACAGAACATCATTGGCAACGAGTCGCACAAACATAGCGCTTGCGACAGCCAGCTGGGGTCAAAGGGAGGTAAATCGGGAGGCTGCGTACGACACCGGGGGACGGAGCTGACAGTCGTAGACGAACGAGCATCCGCACCACACGTTTCTCCAACCCAGTTAGGTCTGTGAAGTAGTGCCGTGACCGGTCGTGATTATAGTGAAGTTCCTTTAGCAAGTGTCAGCAATAACGCTGTGGTTTTTTATCTCAGAGTACCCCTTTACGAGATGTGGGACGACGCAGATGTTGAAGAGACCCCTGCGCCGGCGCCAGAGAAGGTGGCCCCGGCAGCCCCCGAGCCTGCCGCGGCTAAGCCCGAGGTGGCCGAACCTCCTGCACCTGAAACCACCGTCATGGGCACTGAACCTCGGAAACTAGTATTTAAACACTGGATCAGGTGACCAACTATATTTAATCCAATTTTACTAAAATAAAAACACAAACAAAAAACAGCTCGCCTCAATTTGTAAACAACACGGTTTGTGAATTTATTTGGCCATTTAGATTTCTTCAACAAATTTGGAAGAATTAATAGTAGCTTCGTCTTCCACGGTCAATATTTCTGTTAATTGACCAGAAATCTATTTCGAGTGGTACATTTGTAAACAGGCGCCCTCACATTACAGGCCCCGATTCCTCCAATACAACTACCTGTACGACTACCAGCACAATTACTACAACGACGTCATCAACTACCTGGACCGGCGGAACAAGGGGCTGCCGGTGGAGAGGCCGCGCGCGCAGACCTGGGGCGAGCGCGTGCTGCGCACTTATCTATCCAAGGGCTCCAGCATCAAGCAGCAGAAAGACTCCTCCCTGCTCCGCCACATATCGACGGGCGCCAGGTTCCATCGCTACCACAGCAAGTCCCTCATCTCGAGGAAGTATTCCAGACTCGGATTTAACACCGTCTCCATCTAGCTTCGCTCTAACACCCTCGCTTGACCTCGCTTCAGCGGACCCACTCCGGAGAGCCGGCGTGACCTTTGTGTCGATGTTACAGGATTTCGCTGGTGTGATGCAGCATCAGGCGCCGCCGCAACGGTTCAAACAGTAACACTAATCGGAAGCCGTCCGCATTCCTCTTTTAATATCTGTCTTATTTGTGTAAGACAATAAAACTTTAAGTTAATATACTTGGTTTCATTTGCTTGCGTATTCCCTGTACCCATGAACTGATATTTCTATAACAGTCTTAAAATTTAAGAAATACTTATATAAAATGATTTATTTATGCAATGCGACAGTCACATTAACCAGCTTTGCGAGTATTAATTCTTAGAAGCTTACAAAGCATTTAATAATTTTAAGGGAGCCTCAAGATATAATCTGCCACCTAACATGCACATGAGAACTGAGTCTGTGAAGATGGTAAACTAAATGCTAACGTACACAGGCTTCAAAGACAACACACAGGAACTAAACATAAATATCTTCCAAGAGATGGTTTACAGCGGTGTTGATACAACGACATGTGTTCAGTCTGAAACGTGGACTGTACCTACATATGTGCATGATGCAAGCACTTCAATTAGCGTATACTCCAAATATACCGTTGCACACGGGCCGACATCCACTCCACTTCACATTTGACAAAAAAAAAAATATCCAAAAACCAGCCACCTGCGGACTCCGTGGTAGAAGAATAAGCTATCAAAAAATTTATACTGACAGCATCATTGAAAAGCTTTTAAACTGTCCCCTTTATATCACGTTACAAACCCAACTTTTACTCGAAACACAAGTCATATTATAATAGCAATAAACATAATCACAATACAGTCCTGCGACCTTTTCCCGTATTATATGAAAGAATAATTCCCTCGCAATCGATCCTCGACAACGACTAATAAGGTATATTAGATTAATATCCAGATAAATGGCTCCCATTAACTTCGCTTAGAATAATAAATCTGTGCGCTGATTTCTTAATAAAAGTGATTTATCGGTGAATAATTAAAATTATTTATGGATAAATCCTGAAGAAGTACCCGTTCAAAAATTTTAATTATAAATGAACAATTTTGCTAATTTAAATTCTGCTCACGAAATGACAACTTTCACTATGAAATATTGCCATTACATACACAGTTGATGGAGATAGACAGTCACAGTTATGAGATGACTAATAACACCAATGGTAAATGATTTGTTTGAAACATAATGCGGTAATAAAGTATGTGTGTCAGTATCTGTCATGACGCGTGAAGCCAGTAATATGGCTCTTAATACAAGACGTTCAATGTCACAATAGCGTGACACACACTCAGTGGGCGCACACAAAATTTCAATGACGAGATATCTAAAATAACTTATCTTTGACAGTTCAGTGAATGTAATCACTTGGGCGAGCGCCAGCGTTGGGCTACCTAGCAGGTAAAGCAGGCAATCGGCCAAATTGAAGATAATTAAATGTTACAATGACCAAGGGAGCCCAGACATCGATTGGGTACTCGATATTTATAAATAGAACGCTCAGTTTACGACATCGGTGCTCTTGCAGTGTTAATTAGGTACTTCACTGCACGTAATTGTTTCCGCAAAATTCACTCAAACTTTGTTGTGTGCATTTTCGTTCCGGAAATGCACATTCAAATTAAACCACTAGTAAGTTTAGTTTATTGAGTTTTTGAATGTTCAGTACTGAATAATTATAACAAATTGGTTTTGTATTCCAACGAATATCACGTTACTGGACTCCAGGAAGTCAATGAAGTGTGTGTATTTACAAAATGACCATTACCAACACTTGTAGCAGTATCTTGCTACACTGTTAGGTACTGTAATATCTCTTATTTAAGTAGTACTTAGGATTTGCTTTAGTTATGAAAACAAGGAAAATATATTTCAACATCTAAAAATAAGATGGTACTTAACCGGTGTTTTAAATATTTGTTTCACTTTTCTTTACCATTCTTCCTGTACCTAATCTAGACAGAACTATAATTCATGCACTGTAGCAATAACTAAATTATCCTTTATCCCGTAGATAATATCAATGGCGCTCTCTATCACCGAATAATATCGATCGTCAATTATTTTAGGGAGAACCCGTCGCCGAGACACTACATCATCTCTCTACCTCATTTATGTGGACGAGGCTCAACAATTAATTCATAAATGACCGGATAATTGACGGATCTGGCGGACGGGTGAATTTTAATTACCGGCCGCATTGTGTTCGATGACACAGAGGTTAAGCAAGTAAATAGGATCGTCCGTCTGTGTTGAGGCACCTGCATTAATAGGTTTTCGTTTCCAACTTTGTTAAGAGGGATGCAAGGTATCGTACATTTATGTAATAATGTGGATTTACGTCTCGTACATGGCAAAAAATACTGACTGAACATGATTAACTGAGTAGAAATAAAAAACAAACAAATAGTCATTTATAGTAATTTTGGCTGAAAGTAAGGCAGAAAGATTCGTTTTTACAATTAGCCTCAGATAGGTATGTAAAAAACTAGAGATTAGATGCTCGTTACTTTTCATCCAGCCACGGCAAAGACGAAAGAAAGGGTTATGATTTTAGCCGTGTATGTATGTGTGTTTGTTTGTAACTTTTTTATTTTTCACCCAGTGTCCAATAAATGAGGTGTCAATCGATTCGTTATTTTGGTCTAAGTGACAAAGTACATTTTATTTGAACAAAATCAACATGGTGGAACAACATGGAATATACAAGTTCGTGATTATACCTGTCGTACTGTATGGATCGGAATGCTGGTCTGTAAAGAAGATGGATGAAAAAAGATTGCATGTAGCGGAGATGAGAATGTTGAGGTGGATGTGTGGTGTGACAAGAATGGATAAAGTACGACGAATTGCATGTGACTAAAAGAGTGATGAATTTAAATGTTGATAGATGAGAGCGAGACCAAGGATAGGATGGATGAATGTAAATGATAGCGTGACGGTTGACAGAGGAGAATGGAAGAAAAAACGTGTTGCGCCGACCCCAACTAACACGGGGCAAGGCCAGGGAGATGATGAGTTTTTTTTCTGTCTTTACACTTATTTTTATTTAATTATATTCTACAAGTCGAGAAACAGACATTTCCATGACAAAATTCACGTTTACAAAGCAGCAATTAAAACTTCTAGCTCTGTAGTTTAACCAACATAGCATTTAAATAATTCGTGTCTCTTTTTTACAAGTAGGCAGGTACCTGTGTGATTTAACTAAGAAACAAATCTTTTCACGGAGCTGTAGAAAACTTTTACTAACATCAAGTCTATAAATTTCCACTAGTAAGAATAAGCATAACTTAGTCAGGTAACAGTGTTACTCACTATCGCGACACAGGCCAGCTCTCTGTGAGAGTTAGCCATATACCCCACGTGGTCCAAATGCAGGATGATGAATGCCACAATATTTCCGATATTTTGAATATAAGGCGTTCCGCTTTTAAAAATACAATGTCCAGTTTGTATTTATTCATGTCGAATTTCCAGTATTGTCACGAATCACCATATGAATTAGCTTGTCGTTGTAAGACAGGTTGGCACCTTGTCACGGCATAGCTATCAATCAACTTATTAAATAAAGGTAGTCATGCCAAACTAAACGTTTTCGGCGTCGATGGATGTACGGCAAGCTTCGGCATACATTTCAGTAATAATTGGAGTTAGCTATCTTGTCTATCATCATTGGCTAAACTCTGTAGTCTTGCTGGTTCAGTTTCGGGCAATTATGTACCGCGACTTTATGTCATAATTCGATCGGTCAGAATACAGAATCTTCGCTCGAAATTACTTAGTAATGCTATGAAGCTATCCCGCGCCATCGTTTATCCTGAAAATTTTAGGACAGTCTGAGGAATTCGCTGCCGACTTCTCTGTTCCCCGATTATTATAATCTGGATCTCTTCAAGATTCGAGTGAATCGGTTTCTCCTAGACAAGCGTGGTCCACCCTAGGACCACCCGCATTATCGCGTCACGCGATAATGCGGGTGGTCCAACCCAGTCTATAAGTGTAAAAGAAAGCTAATCGGCGCATTCAGAGAATGCAAAGTTGAGTAAATAACAAAGTAAACTTATGACAAAACTACCGGGTGGAAATCCCGGATTCTGGGCTTCTATAAACAAATTCGTGTTGTAATGATCCTGGAACACTACCTTCAGCTGTCCCGCTTGCGATCAGTAGAACTTTAAGGTGATAAGACGTGGGACATAATACATAATTCGATAGATCTGGTACATGAAACAATTATTTGTTTTGGAATGCGAAACAAATGAGATCTATTCGTGGTTGATAAACTGTAGGTGAACAAGAAGCATCGTTAGCTGTGATAAAGTGGCCAGCTCAACATAGTATGCAATACATTAATAGAACAAAGGTCAGGACTTCAAATTAGATATATGTGTTATAGTAATGCAATGTGTGTTTGTAACTAACGAAGCCCACGGGGCTGACCGTCTTGAATTTGTGTCAATTTTTTGCTGACTTTGTCATTCGTCGGGTTATAAACATTACGAGCTGTGTACTCATTAGGGCAAGCAGCTTGATTTCCTTTGTATATATAAAAAAAAAACTGTAATTACGTTTGCAAATCTTGTATTGATAATGACAATTAATTAAATGTCAAGTGTGGATCTGTATACACAATACTGTTGCCCGTGATTTCGTTCGTGTGGAAATTTTAATGTAGTGTAGCCTTTGAGACTATGTCCCTCCCCAAAATATATCTCCTAGCCAAATTTCATTACACTCCGATCAGTCATTTAGTCGTGAAAAGGTAACAAACAGAGTTACTGCCACATTTATAATATTAGTTTGGATGACGTCAAAATTATATGTGTGGTTAAACCTCGAATATTTCAATAGATACATAATTATTCATGAATCTCCCAGACAAAAGCTGAAGACCTCAATGTGCCGTGCATGTTGACTAACGATCAACTCGACACAGACTTCGCACCACTGACGGACTAACAACTGAGCTGCGAAATCCTCTCAATCTCTCGACTATTTTGATTAAATATAACGCTCAGGTAGTTTAGCCATTTAACTAATTAAAATAGCTGAGTGAATTTAACTAGATCCAGACTATTCATTAACCTTTTGTATGGCGTGAACGTGGATCCGCGCAATCCTGTTTTTCTGTCGGAACGCGGTTCCACGACATCACGCGATTTTTTTCAGATAACTTTAGTTCGTGGTTCCACGTTCGTTATAACAAAGAATTCACACCGCAACTCGTGAGTAGCACGGTTTTTGAAATTCAGTTAGAACACTACTATTTTTGAATTAAAATTAAATTAAAATGATTCGTGTCGCAGCGATTCTGGCAAAATATTTCACATAGGTATTAATCAAAGTTTTTTCTTTGACAGGCGTTACAGGTACTTACAGTACTTCGTCAGTGGCTCGAAAGCCTGACATCCAATCTAACTAACCGGTATCGTGTTACCCAGTACTAACTGGATTCTGGAGGTTAGATGGGCAGTTGCTCCATGTAAAATACTGGTTCAGCTGCATCCGGTTAGACTAGAAGCCGACCCCAACATAATTGGGAAAAGGCCAGGCAGATGATGATGTGTCCGTTACAGGTGTAATTGATCTCAAACTTGTGTCATCATCATAAGGTTAACAATTACTTGCACTCGTTACCCGTGGTCCCGGTGGGTCGACCCATTACCGGGTCCATGGGTAATTTTAATTACCCGTGGTTCAATGGCATTAGGGATTGTTCCCTTCTCACTATATCGATAGAAAATGAAAACCACCAGTTACATACAATATAGTTTACTCAAATAAATAATTCCATCCTTGGGAACAAAAACATACTCATACCAAAACTATATTGAAAATTATGAATTCATAACCGACACACTAATGACTTATGACTCATAAACTATCTTAACATTTCTAATGCGTATCCAACTGATATTTCGCCAGTAATTAATTCCATTAGTGTATCGGTTATGAATTCATCATTTTCAATTGCTATTTTTGTTCTAGTTCTAACTGGATTATTCTTTTTATTTTTCGATAATTTGACCATAACGTTCAGGAGACGCATTATGTTTGTGCAATTTTTTTTAAATTTAATTTTGCTATGCCAAGACTCGGACACGTTATTGGTTCAGTGCCTTTCTCCGAAGACACTGACAGTTTTAACAATATCATTCATTAGCCAAAAATGTCGCAAGTAATTTAATTTTTTTTGGATTTTCATATAATTGGTGTTGCACCTTGATTTAATATATCCCACCCTTCCAAAACTCTATCACTTGGTAATAATGGCAATACTGAACACAGTGACACAACTCTGGCTTGAGGTTTACTTTTTGTAATGCCGAATATCTTTTTGCCCATCCTCCACATTGCTTGCTGCCAGTGATAATAGCACCCTATAATCTCAATGTCGGGAAAAACAATATGGATAGAATTTAAAGCTGCAAGTTCAAAATCACAGTGATATTTTAGTTTGTTCCCAGTTTGGAAACTGGGATTTTAATATATTGAAAAGGGCTATGTAAGTTTCGGTTTTCTTATCACTCAGTAAAGCGTAAATTATGGGTTTTGTTTTAGTTGTATTAGCAGTACTGCCCAATTCAGCGTGTATTGTAAAAAATTCTACGTCACGCAACGATAAGGTGTATTACTTTATCCTGTCCGATCTGAAAGGGGCATATAAGTAGGATACCAATGACATTACCAAATAGAGTAAAAAACATAAAATGTTTATGAAAGTAAAATATTAATGAATTTCAAAATGCTTTTTTTTTGTCCCAAATTACCACCGTTTCCCTAAATTCTAAAAAAACTTTTAAAACGTCATAACACCATGTTCGACATGTATGTAGTATGTTCAATCGTCTATTGTTTTTTTATGACGTCACTACCCGAGCCAGTGTGTTGCCATGTAAGTTTCCTCATTTTAGTACATCATCATCATTTCAACCGAAAGACGTCCACTGCTGGACATAGGCCTGCCCAAGTGTCGCCACATTGAACGGTCCCGTGCGACTCGCATCCAGCGGATCCCTGCAACCTTCACCAGGTCATCGGTCCACCTAGTGTGAAGCCTTCCTACGCAACGTCTTCCTGTTTGCGGTCGGCACAACTCCTAAAGGCGGGTGGAAAACCGGTACTTGAATTCTGTCATATCATAATCTTCCTAGCCTTTTCCCCACTATGTTGGGGTCGGCTTCCAGTCTAACCGGATGCAGCTGAAGACCAGTATTTTACATGGAACGACTGCCTATCTGACCTCCACAACCCAGTTAGTACTGGGTAATACTGGTTGGTAAGACTGGTTGTCAGACTTTTTGGGCCTCTGACTACCCAACGACTGTCAAAGATCTACAAATGACAGCCGGGACCAACAGCTTAACGTGCCAATGGGTGGTCACCCATCCACAGACCAACACAGGCAAGCACGGCTTAACCTAAAGATCGACCCGAGTGGCTATTATTATTTAGCCACGAGCTACTCATGTTTAATTCTGTCATACTCGAGGGAAAAACGCCACAGGCATGGTGCAGGGGTGTGGTGGTACTCTTCTTCATAAAGGGTGACAATGCCCGGCTGAAGAACTATAGGCCTATCTCACTTCTAAGCCATGTATGTCTACAAGTAGTTTTCAAGAGTCATCACAAATCGTCTCGCGCGCAGGTTTGACGATTTTCAGTCTCCCGAACAAGCCGGATTCCGAAAAGGCTTAAGTACCGTAGACCACATACATACGCTGCGACAGGTTATACAGAAGACCGAAGAGTATAACTTGCCTCTCTGTTTGGCGTTTGTCGACTACGAGAAAGCCTTCGATTCGATTGAGACTTGGGCTGTACTGCAGTCTCTCCAACGGTGTCAAATCGATTATCGGTACATCGAGGTGTTGAAGTGTTGTACAAAAACACCACCATGTCAGTCCGACTTCAGGACCAGACCTCGGAACTTATCCTTCTGCAGCGAGGTGTGAGGCAGGGAGACGTCATAATATATCCGAAACTGCTCACCGCTGCACTGGAAGATGTCTTCAAGGTTCTGGACTGGAGAGGGCTAGCCATCAACGTCAATTGCGAGTACATCTCTCAACTTCGGTTTGCCGACGATATAGTGGTCATGGCTGAGACCATGGAGGACCTCAGTACAATGCTCGATGACCTCAGTAGAGCTTTCGAAAGAGTGGGTCTTAAAATGAAAATGGACAAAACCAAAGTCATGTTGAATGCTGATGTAACACCCACTCCTATCAGAATCGACTAGACACTCGAAGTTGTAGACGATTATGTCTACCTGAGACAAACGGTCCAGTTAGGAAGGTCTAACTTCGAGAAAGAGGTCAATCGTCGAATCCAACTCGGCTGGGCAGCGTTCGGGAAGATGCGTGGTATCTTCTCGTCCAACTTACTGCAGTGTCTCAAGACTAAAGTCTATGACCAGTGTGTGTTGCTAGTAAACGTGGTCGTTCACAATGGGCCTCATCAGAAGGCTTAAAGTCACCCAAAGGGCAATGGAGAGGGCTATGCTCAGAGTTTCCTTGCGTGATCAGAAATGAGGACTTCCGCAAGAGAACCAAGGTTGCCGACGTAGCCCGAAGAATAGCCAAACTTAAGTAGCATTTTTTTAATTTTCATCAGGGTATTTATTTTTACCTTTTCTCCAAAAAGGATTAGGTACATAAATAGAATAGAATCTCGATACCTAATACGAGTCACGGTACCTCACGGATCGGACAGGGTTTTTTTGACATATTGTATATTACAATACAAACGTAAGATCTGGGAATTGTTGTCAAATGTTGTATATTGGGGCAATGGCAATTATATACATGCACTGTGCACTGAGCGATTTAGCCGTCTGTTATTCAATCTAAAGACGTCAGAGGAATTATCGTTAAACCACTTAAGATAGTATTCCAAAGAGAGTGGTTATTTGGCTTTCATTTTACATTTGAATTTAACCTTGATCATCACATGACTCTGAAATCAATCCATGAGATCGGTTGGTATAATGTTAATCATAAATATTTTGGTTTATTAACAACTAGCAATTATTGCAGACAGTTGTTCTATTCAGCTATTTAAATTTATAGATTATTTTTTTGCCCCCTCCAAAACTCTATATTGCAATTTTCATTGAAATCGTAAATAGAATTTTTTTTT
Source organism: Noctua janthe (assembly GCA_910589295.1). Classification (NCBI taxonomy): domain Eukaryota; kingdom Metazoa; phylum Arthropoda; class Insecta; order Lepidoptera; family Noctuidae; genus Noctua; species Noctua janthe. The sequence goes on from OU342552.1 coordinate 16,673,204, forward strand.
AAATTTTCTAATTTAATACTAAAGGATTTAAATAACATATTAGCCGAGATATTGGATATCGAGATATTGCCTAGGTTGGTCTGTGGATGGGTGACCACCCATTACATACCGAGTTTCCTCCGTGCCTCGGAAAGCACGTTAAGCCGTTGGTCCCGGGTGTCATTTGTAGATCTTTGACAGTCGTTATAGGTAGTCAGTGGCCCAAAAAGTCTGACAACCAGTCTTACCAAGGGGTATCGTATTACCCAGTACTAACTGGGTTGTGGAGGTCAGATAGGCAGTCGCTCCATGTAAAATACTGGTATTCAGCTGCATCCGGTTAGACTGGAAGCCGACCCCAACATAGTTGGGAAAAGGCTAGGCAGATGATGATTAGCCGAGATATTGGAGCCTCTAATTAGGGCGATTCAAAGGCCTGTCTGTGCAAGACCCATAAAATATCTTTTACTTTGTCCACTATACTTTAGTATTTTAAAATTAAACTTATTTTATAAACAGTAACTTTTGAAAAATATTTATTTTGATTTAAGTATAATCAAGTAGATTTACTCACTATACTGATACTGTGTAAAAATTTTTGATGACTGTGTAACTAACAATGATTAATGACAGGGTTCCGAAATGGGAAGGTGCCGCCGAGATGGGACTAAACCAAAATTTTGACCTAATAAATAACAGATTTTTTTAATTTGTATTTATCAAATCCCTATTAAATATAAACACCCCTATCTCCCTATTTTATATTTAATTGATATCATGAGAGATTTGTGGGTAATAAAAAAGTCGTTAAAAAGTATTTTTAAACAATTTTTTTGTTTGCCAGTTCAATTAGTTTTCACATATGAACAGCTGTCAATTCATATTAGTGACGCTGATGGGTGTGGAACAAGAAACCATTGCATCGTATCTTCAGCTACTGCCGCCACAGTTTCTAACGCTACTGCAGGGGAACTTGACACCTTTGCGTGATAAATTGAGAAGTTTTCCCGCCCGGTCCACGACGTCGTAGACTTTCGTCCGACGACAGCTGATTTCGGTATTACGCACTCGATCTAGAAGGGTTATGCCGAGCATGGTTCGCTCCATGGCCCTTTGTGCCATTCTCACTCGATGGACTGTCTCCTTTGTGAGCGTGTGTCTGTGATGTCTCAGCCGAAAATGCAGGATTTAGGCATTGAGGGATCTTTTTATACCGAAAAATATATTCGAGTTCACCTAATGCCGCCCACCCGAGCTGTACTCTTCCAGAAATTTCCTTGATAAACATAAATGAACATTAAACATATCTTTGTAAATTAGGTCAATTGCAAAAACTTAAAAGTCAAAATATATAATCCAATGCCAATGGAAACTGGAGTACTCCATCATATATAGAACAACGATTTAGCAGGTAGCCTAATCAAGAAAATAACATTTTTTTTTAAATTCCATTACAAGCTGTGTGATGGGATTTCCTATACGTAAAATAGACAAACTTCTACACGATCTTTCATCTTCTATTAAAATTTAGGGGATGAATATTCAAACAAAACCTCAGAGTCCAGACCCAGCCAGCTTTTATCAGAAAATAAAAGAAATCCTACAATTTCAGTAGAATATATAACAATACTGTAAATTGTAACCTCTATTACAAAAGAAGCACTTCAAAACGCAGTTACGTACAAGTCGCTGTCCACACAAATGCTCTGTGAGTAATTAGATGCAAGACCTAAGATTTACCACAAAACACTACTTTATTTTTATGTCCCACAAACAGTGACTAATTACATTTTAATATACATTACGTTTAGCAGAAATAAAAACTAGTAAATTCGACCTTCCAACCTTGTAACAAATGGTACCAAATAACTCACACAATGTGCTGAATAAACTTGAAAACACATGACTTATGTCACAGCCGGAGATATATTATTAACATTTTCTTGCTCTAGGCCAGTGTCTTGGACGACTATTTTTATACAGTGCCCAGCGAAACAATTGTGTAGAACTCTTTCGCCAATTGGAAAGAGTTGGAGGCAGTGACAGTTATAAATCGTTGTACATAAATATTTCCGAATGTTCCGCCCGGGCTGGGCGACGATGTCTGAATGAATTTCAATAAGAAGAAGATAACGCTGGCTCTGTTGGTAAATTAACCAAATTGCCATCGCAGTCGGATGCCGATGATACATTTTCAAAGATTTATGATAATAATTTCCACGCTCTTGCATTTGTTTAGGTTGGGACCTTTGCTTCACATATTGGGTTAGCAAAATCTATTTTTGCGATTGCGATTTGAACGTAATTTCATATTTTAATATTTTTATACGCAAACCCTGCGTAGGGAACTACAGCTGTTTTGACATGGAAAGACAAAAACTGATTTGATTGATTTTTTTTTTTGATTGTCTAATTGGTTAAGACGTCCGGTGTACTGAATTGGAAGGTCGCAGGTTCAAACCCTGCTCGCACTAGAATTTTTCTTTCCATGTCAAAACAGCTGTAATTTCATATTATTTACACATTTCGTAATGCCATAAATCAACATGAAAACTTTTCCGATAAGAATTCAAACATAAAACATATGTCAGGCAGGCATACTAACTGCAATATTATCGAGTTGTAACTACAGATTTCACAAGAACAGGAAAGGTGAACAAGATTAACTTACTTACAATGAAACTTAAGAGGAATGGTTATTTGTATCTACAAATATTCACCGTTTTTAGTTCATTTCATCTGAAAGTTGGCAACACACAAGCTAGAAAAAGAGATCAAGTCGCAATTACAGAAGTCAAAACGAATATTAAGAATGCGAATAACGGAGAGGAGTATGTCAAAAAAATTCTCAACAAAAAGGGTATGTAAATAGTTTGTTGAGGTTTTTATTATTATTATTATCCATGGTAATTGTTTGTATTTCTTGAAATGGATGACACTAGATCTAAATCGCAAAAAATTTTACGCCAATAAGTTGGAGTCCAAACTGACATGTTTTGGACAAAACGAACCTTTACAGTATTTCTGGAAATTTTCCACCTGTCTACCATAAACTGCTGAATGTGCGAAATCTACACTATTCAAGATGCTAAACTGATACTTTTCTCATGATCGAATCATCATCATCATCATTTCAGCCGAAAGACGTCCACTGTGTCGCCACATTAACCGGTCCCGTGCGACTCGCATCCAGCGGATCCCTGCAACCTTCACCAGGTCATAGGTTCACCTAGTGGGAGGCATGATCGAATGAATCCTTCGAAATCCATGTTTAGGGTTCTATATCCAAAAAAATATCTAAAAGGAAACTCTTATAGATTCGCCCTGTCACCACCGCCACACCACAGTTGAAATTTAAAAAATCGTAAAGCGGTTCACAGAATAATCTACCTACCAAGTTTCAACTGTGTAGTAGTAATGGTTTTGGAATAAAGTTACTGTGACATACAGACGGACAGACAGACACGACGAATCTATAAGGGTTTCGTTTTTTGCAATTCGGCTACGGAACCCTAAAAATTATATCGTGGCTTCTAAAATACTTTTTTCTTAAGAGATATTTGCTTCCAAAGCCGTAAAAATTGTGTGTCCCCCTCTCTAATTTCTAAAATAAAAGAAGGAAAATTCTGAAAAAATTGGGTTTGTAGAATATAAAAAAATCTCTTAACGAAAATTGGTTTGAATAAGATTTGATATTTAGTTTTTGAGATATGGTACTTTTTCCTCAAACTGCAGCAGTAACTTTGTTTTTCATTAACGTACTATGAAAAACAAATTTAGTTTTGCAGTTGAGTGTAAATTTACATCTGAATAAGCGTTAAAATATTGTTCTTGTAATTTTAGGTGCTACAAAACCATGTGTGTGCGAGTTCGACTCGCACTTGGCCGATTTTTAAGTATAGTGTCACCCTTTTCAAGGAATGCACCCAATTACCGATAACCCTGTATAGAACCTTACACCATAATGCAAATAAAGCTAAAGTTAATTAAAGAGTGAAAATTTAATTTTAGAAAAACCTAAAAGACCTGAAATGTTAATGTTCACTGCTCCTTATAAGTTATGTGATGGAGGATGCAATGGGAGTGAGGATGGGAACATCGCACTACTGTTCCCTGTCTTCATAGGAAGCAAAGGCCGTAAATCTTACAAGCAAATCTACAATAAGGACTTCCACGCCATACACAAAAAGAGACCTGCTGCGCCGTTCAAGAAGAGTACGATTAGAGTCACCACGATAAAGACTCCGTGCTTCATTTTGAGAGTAGCGCCTACCACCACTACTACAACTACAACCACTACGACTACAACTGAAACTCCCACAACCACAACAACTGAAGAACCCACGACCACAACAACTGAAGAACCCACAACCACAACAACTGAAGAACCCACAACAACTGAAGAACCCACAACAACTGAAGAACCCACAACAACTGAAGAACCTACAACAACTGAAATACCCACAACCACAACAACTGAAGAACCCACAACCACAACAACTGAAGAACCCACAACCACTACTACCACTACCACGGAGCCCCCTACCACCCAACCGTTGCGATGTCCTGATTGTCCTACTTATGGGCCAAATGTGTGCTTAAAAAAGAGAAAAAACTACACCAAGCACGACCCTGAACAAACTTCTACAACTCCATTTGCAAAGGAAAACTCAAAAACTGAGGATAAATATCATTTGGATGAAACTTCAATAGTAACTGATGCTGATGTTCAAACTGAAGCGACGGTGCTAAGAATGGAAAATGGTTTGTCTTCACTTGAAGATATGGGGTCTGATTATAATTTTTATGAACATGGCTTTCTACGTATTTATTAAGACAAAAAGCGTTTGTATGAATCTTTTTTTATTTATTAATTTGGCGATTCTTTAGTTTGTTTGCTGCTAAATCAAACTAAAGAATCGCCAAATGAATAAATAAAAAAATATCTCCAAAAGTTTTATTTAGAAGACTTTCTGAACTACATTATCACGGTTTATAACTAAACTTACACTGTCATACAGCGATCATGGCGCTTGCAACAGCGTCGAAATATCGGGAGCTAACAATAGTTAAAAATCACGGAAGTGATATCCCTTGACAGTGTTAGTTTCCCTTTTGTGATTTCTAAGAAGTCTTAGAAAAAATGTACACACTATACACCAATAATTATTTATAAGCTATGTTTTTGCATTGTTATTTTAGAATTGTTGTAAAACTTCACATAATCTATACAATATTGTTATCGGTGACTGTTGTTTTATTATAAAGTACTTTCCATATGAAAACTAAACAATAACCAAGAAAAATATCATAAACTATTTGTTATTTCTACACAGAACATTTTAAAAACTCATTTTCTTTGGCAGGGTATTTGCGTCGCTCTCATTCTGACTTCGATAGCCTTGGAATCCAGGCAGGAGGAGATACCCTGGAATAACTGGGTGTGGACCATGCCGCAGGGAACTGAAGAGCGTGAACTAAACTTCCGAAAAAATCAATACGTACCCATTAAAGCGCCTGCTTTTGAGTGCGAATGTCCTCCGCATAATGGTAACACTACTTTCACACTAATAAAAGCCGCAGAAACAGCACAGGTTGATAGTTAGGTACAGTGCTTGGAGTATATTTGAAGGATCAAGTTATAAATGAGATCCGATTAATATTTTATTCAATCATAATTGGAGTACCGCTATTTAGTCAAATGTTGGGTAAGCGTAGGACACTGTCAGCTTCGCTCAACCATGCCTGAGCGGGATGTATCCAACTGTGAGATTTTATGAGCTGTTGATGATGGTATTTGAAACAAAAATGTATACCTGTTTGTATATAAGATGTGTCACTATTTTACTCTCTTTTCAGAATGCGTTATTGAATTCAAAGTCAACAAAGACATGGCAGACTTCCTCAATGTACGAGGACTTATTAAAAATGAGGAGCTGAAAAAGTACCGAGAACAGTTGCAAAAGTTGGATAATTCTAGTGATGTCTATCAAGACGGGCAAAGGGCAAGGCGAGAACGGAGAAACAGGCGAAGTAGTTCAAAGCATGAAGAAAACTGTTGCTGTCCACCCACAAATGTGTACATGCCTTCATTTATAACCGACCGTAAATTCGACGAATTGGTGGAAAAAATGAAAAAAAGACAAAACTAATAATGAAAACTGAAAGGACATATAAGGACACTGAATGAAACTATACTTCAGCGAAATAACTGCGCAGGTGTTCTATATCATAGGGATGTCCACACTCGTGCATTTCCATCTACATTTTTCTTTCTCATCTTTGAAATACATCTTGCATAGATGTAACCAACGCCTTAGCTGAAAGAATTTTGTTACTCAAATCGGTGTAAAGCAAATGGTTTTGAAGCACGCGTTATAACGCTTGTTCTTGGTTTTACAAAAAGACGGACATCGGGTGGTGGTTAGTTCCAGTATAGTTTCAATCAGTGCGGTAAAACCTCAACACTCAGATAAATTTTCAAATAATACATTTAGTTTTATTGTTTATCCAACGTGAAATATAAATTGGTTTTTATTTCACACGACATAAAAGTGAAGCCTTCGCCGATACAACAATGCTTGCTGCTATTATATTGGTAGGGTTTTCGGTTATCCACTTATCGTCCAGTGCTGCGCAGGTTGATAAAAAATTTGGGTCATTAAAGCGTAAGTACTGCTTTGTGTCATAATTTCATTTCAGACTTATGAGGAGCAGGTTTATATTTCGTTTGCTACGAGATAATCTGATAAAAAAATACATAATCTTTGTGATTGAGATTCACCAACTCTGAAGTATTGGTATATATTTTATTCTAACATGTCTTTATTTTATACATATTATAAAGTAGGTAGTTAGGAAATTAGGACCTGTGAATAAGGAGGCCAGTTAAACTGCTAAACCAGTCGTATCGCTGCTTTGTCTGATCTGTCATTCAAGTTAGCGGCTGCCTTCGGTATGCTTACTTCAAACTCGTCTCGAATTTTTGTTTCAGCTAGTTGTCCTAAATCACCAGTAATGATTCAACCGGTGATTATAAAACTATTTAGATACCCAAACCAAGACAAAGCCCTGTCAATAAGAGAACAGCTGGAAAAAATGGTAAACGAAGGATTCGTACGATGAAGACATTGAGAAATAAAAGCGGCAATATTCATTCTGTATTTTTATTTAAAGAATTGATTTTAAACGACGTGGTTTACAAATTCGTCAAAAATGTACCATTACGCCACTGTGCAGGTGGCACACAATAGAATGAATGAAATGACGAACAGTGAAAAATAGAAGAAAAAAACAGAACAATGCGATAAGTAGGTGCCAATAAAGTGTGATTGAAAGAAGGTGACGTTAAAATCCAGCTCAAAGAGAAATGTCGGTAAGTCTCTGACGGATTAGGAGCCTTCTACATGTCACGAACTAATTAGCATCGTATTAAGCTTAGGATAATAAACACAAGGACATTATGACTAAATGTTCCAAGTGACTTTTAGGGTTCACTAATGTTTCAGCTAAACTCCTTTGACAAGTTTTTAGTATACAACCAACGTTTCATATACTATTTATTTCACAAACTATTTATTAGGCAGATGTTTTATTTTATAAACACTCACTTTACTAGCACTCATTTGGCAAACGGTTCGCTTTACAAACGTTTCACATGATATTTAATCATTTATAAATTTTTCTATTAATACTTTGATTTTTTGGCAAAATCATGTTTAAATTAAATATAATTTTGTAATAAATCGTTTAAACCAGTCACAAAGTGATCAGGGTACGTTTTAAAATATCTAAAACTAAAAGTTTAACATATCTGACGGCTTACTTACTTAGTGGTTCAAAATACCTACGATGACAAATGGCGCTGCCGATTGATTTCATGGCCGTGAGGCACTGTACATTTTGTGATGGCGTGTTTTTGTAGTACTATTTTTTTCGTGTAGTTTCGATTGTGTTTAGTGTACAAATTCAATTAAAGTCTAAGGTAAATAATATCAATATTTTGTAAAAGGCGTAGTAGACGTCGCCCAGCTGCGCGGGGCTCCTATTCCTATTTGCAGGGTTTAAAGTAACCTAACCTAACCTAACGTCGGGGTGCCCCAAATCCCGAGCTCGGTTCGCTCGCTCTTGAATCCTAAGTGTTTGTTGTTCCATTAATTAAAATTACCGTTGTGTATATTTAATGAGTTGAATTTTTATGAGTTGAAATTGCGTAATTTATCATCATCTGCCTAGCCTTTTCCCAACTATGTTGGGGTTGCCTTCCAGTCTAACCGGATGCAGCTGAATACCAGATAAATTGCGTAATGTGTAATTCCATTAAAAAATGTAAAAGGTTTTTATTTCAAACGTTGTTTTACGTGATGACATGAATATAAAATGAATTGTTTGACAAATAATACGTTATCAAATAAAAGTTTAGCGTGTGAATTATTTGCCAAACTTGTTGTTGTAAAATTATGAAATGACCAATCATGTTTTTGCCAATAGTTGCTTGTCAAATGAAAATTTGTTAATTAATTTTCGCTGAAAAGGCAGGATACCGACTTTTTACCATTCACCTTTGTTACTTTCCAACAAACGTATTATTTTGTTCGTTAGAATACTTTTATGTATATTAGTATGTAGCCTTGCCCTTGCAAACTAACAAAAAAAAACCTTATTTTTATAGGCAGACAGATATACCATGAGCTCAGTTAGGCCATAGGTCTTGATCTATATAATTATGTGCCCATTAAAATATGTTCAAGGGTAACAGATAGACAGCCTTATTTTTCGCTTTTATAATGTTGGTATTTATAATTTAGTATCGTTAGGCTGAAAGCTGAGCCTAACATAATTAGGAAAAATCTAGGCAGATGATGATTAGGTAGTATAGTGTTTATAGTTCACTCTTAGTAAGAGTTTATTAGTTTGTTACCATAGATGCTATCATAGATGATTCTTCTTTTTCATTTCTTCGTTGGCCTAGTGGTCACAAGCGCGACTGCTGAGCATGAGGACCTGGGTTCGATTCCAGGGCGGCAAGTGTTATTGGGGTTTTCCATCTTGAATTTCTCAGTAGCAGCCATGGAGTCTGAATTTGTACCTGGTTGATGGCAATAGGCCCCTTACTACATGGAACTTAAACATAACTAGCCAAATGTGAGTGTACTATTAGGTTCACCTCTGCTCATCCCTTCAGGGATTACAGGCGTGATGTTATGATGTGACAATAGATCTATATGACCTAATTGCTTAATTCAATAATAATTTAGTGACTTACGATGACCAAGCAATAATCCAACAGCATATCAAGCAATTAAGAGTTGACAACATTGTAACTAGTGAATTTCATGAGTTATTTTCAATGTAATAAATATTTATTTTATAATCGTTGCGTACATTATAAATACTTTACGCCTACAAATTGGCATGAAATCACCGTGAATATGAATTCAGTTCATGAATCCAACATTTTCGTAATTTCATCTGATAATGATGAGAAACAAAATACTGACTAATGATAAACATTAAATATTCTATTTATGATGGTCTCCTGCTCTGTATGCACGTCATAATTTTATTCGCCCATTAAAATCATTACTTACTAGTTAGAACGGAATCTTTGCAAATATTGTGTTTTGTACGGTCATCTCATCTGTTACTCGCTTGTTGGATATATCTATAACAACTGGGCAGAGATGAATAGATACTTTATTGTTCACCAAAAATTTTACAAACACAATTTTTACTTACAAAAAAAAGAAAAGAAATTAAATATATAAACTAATAAAAAAAAACAGAAAAAAAAAGATGTATTATATATTATTTTAAAGAAATTCCAAAAATATGCATGTTGACTTGGTAGTGAGCAACTTTTGGAGATTTTAATATTTCTCCTGACTGACGCTGTAACCGGCGTGATTAAACTTATTTCAGTAGGATTTTTGAATGCGCTAAGAAATATAATTAATTGATATTTTCAGCTAAAATGGATAATTCAAGTATTAGTGCAGCACCAGATAATCGTAATAACATCGCCATCCATCACAGGCGTCACGTACATGGACCACTTCGATTTCGAGGAGAGATACAGAGACGCTAATGAATGTAATCCGCTTTACTGGCACCCACTACATCTACCCCCCTACTGCGCAGAAGTTTTCGAGAAATTAATACGAGCCAGATTAGCGACTAACACCCCTGTCAGAATAACGAGGAAAAGGGAGAATACTTACCAGACACACAAATACCCTGAACAAATCTACAATTTCAATTACCCTTACCCAATGTATCAACTAGTTAGCGCAGAATACGAGGAATATAGTCCACCTTGGAGCCCATATGAAGAAGTGATGGAACTTTTAAAGAAAGACATTGCGAAAGATCCAAGCTCGCCGACCGTCACAGTTATACCAAACTTGGGTCCTGTTGCATTGTACGAACAAGAAATATCAAGGAAAAGTGAGAATATGATCAAATCAATAGCAGAAGCTTATGTCAAAGCTACTAAGAAGATGTATGATGATTACTACAAAGCTTATGGCAAATATCCTTCTGAAACACAATTATACGTTTATGACAGCGCGAAAAATAAAACGAATACAGAAGAACAAGCAAAAAAGAAAAATAAAGATAAGAAAAAAGAAAAGAAAAATAAAGTTCGCCGAGTGAGGACGAAACATGGAGGTGTAGTCACCATAGTAGAGACGAAGAATTTAGAAGTATTTAAAAAAGATAATCCTGCCTTCCTTTAACTATGTTATGATCAATTTATTAAAATATGATCTAAACTTTTTCACTAAAACGATTTATTTGCCACCCTACTAATTAATGATAGAACTACCAACATTTTAATAGAAATTACTTGAATGTAAAAACAAACACTACACTAATTCAAACCATTCATGTTTTGTAAACAAGCCCCTTTTTTTTTTTTTTTTTTTTTTTCGGATGGGAAATCATCAAATGACCCCCCCCACTCTGGGCGGAGCGGAAGGGAGTGTCAGACTTGTACTGACTAAAACCCATCCATGTTCCTTCTTTGCCCTTTGTGTTCCAGGGCCACGGTATCTCTTTCGAACAGTCCCGCAGCCCTGGCAGGCATCGGTCCTTGCGGACCCCTACTTATTTGCTGACATCTCTTTGAGGCGCACGTGGAACACGAACGCGCCGTCGACACGGCCTGTCGTCATAAGACGGCCGGACAGCGAGCTGGCCCATAACTCGCCATCCACAGGCCCGCGCCTACGGTGGCCGGGAGCCACCACGTGACCCCCGACGCCCAGGGCGTCTCCCGCGGCGACTGGGACGTGAGGTTCTTTCCCTCTCACGTCCCGCCACCTCCTTCACTAGCATGACTGCTTCGCAGAAGGAGGTGACGGCTTCCCATTCCCTCTCGCTCCGGACCATGGCTTGAACCAAGGCCTGACGCGAGAGATCGCCGCCGCCAATCGCCGCTACGAGGACACGGCGGTGCTCCGCCCAAGCGGGGCAGACTTCCACGGTGTGCTCCACCGTGTCCTCCGGACGATCCTCGCAGTGGAAACACCCGGGCGTTTCCTCCCGCCCGATTCGGTGCAGGAACCTCCCGAAACAACCGTGTCCGGTGAGGACCTGCGTCAGGCGGTAGGTGAGGGCGCCGTGGCGCCTCTCTAGCCACTCCTCAAAGAGGGGACTTATCGCCACTATGGTGGCGTGCCCTGCACGGGGTTGCGACAGTCGCTCTCTCCATGTCGCCATGAGATCACGCCGGAGGTCTGTCCGCTGAGCAGCAATTTGCCGCGGCAGCGGAGTTTCCTCCCGACGTAGTGCCTCCGCGCGCCATTCGTGCAGGCGTGCGAGGACTATCGCCTCCAGATCCCATGGCGGCAATCCGGCAAGGAGGCTAGCCGCTTCGCCGGAGATCGTGCGGTACCCCCGGATTAGCCTTATGGCTATTACTTTTTGGGGCGCGTTCAGGTAGTGGGCGGCTTGCCGCCTCAAAGAACGCGCCCACACCGGGGCCCCGTAAAGGGCCATGGACCGCACGACCCCCGCGTATAGCCTCCGGCAGGAGGCGTTTGGACCCCTCAGGTTGGGCAAGAGCCGCTTGAAGGCAGCCCCTGTCCGTTCCAGTTTGGGAGCCAAACGTCGGAAGTGCTCCACGAAGTTCCACCGGCTGTCGAGGACGAGTCCTAGGTACTTCAACGTCGACCCGACGCCGATGGAAACCCCTCCTGCCGTCAGTAGGGATCCCGACGGTGGCGCATTCCGAGGCCCATGAAAACACATGGCCTCGGACTTGTGCAGTGCCACCTCGAGACCCAATTGCCGGATCCTCTCCACGACTATCGCAACCCCGCGTGTCATGTTTTCGGCCGCCGCCTCGTGCGACCTCCCTTGTGCCAGTACCAGCGTGTCGTCAGCGTAGCAAACTACGCTGACGCCGGTAGGGAGGTCGGCGCGCAGCACCCAGTCGTAACCGATGTTCCACAGGGCCGGTCCCAGAACCGATCCCTGTGGAACACCGCACGACATCTCTCGCCGGTTCCATTCTCCGCTTCGACCAGGGTAGATGACGGCTCTATCCGTCAGGTAGTCCCCGACCACACGACGAAGGTAGGTCGGCACCCGGTGATACCGGAGTGCCTCCCTAATGCAGCTCCAGGGCATGGAGTTGAAGGCGTTGGCGATGTCAAGAGACACCGCCAAGACGACCCCGCCCCGGGACACCGCGTCCCCCGTCGTGAGGGCTCTCACGCGCATGATGGCGTCCACCGTCGAGCGCCCCTTGCGGAAACCAAACTGGTGTTCCGCAAGATCCGGCCCCATCCCCGCAATGTGCCCGGCGAGGCGGTTGGCAATGACTCTTTCAAAGAGCTTGCCCACCTCGTCGAGCAGCACGATGGGCCGGTATGCGGACGGAGAGTCCGCAGGGCGCCCTGGTTTCCGGATGAGGACCAGCTTCCCCGTCTTCCAACGAAGCGGAAACTGGCCTCTCTCCAAGCATGCGCTTAGGAGCCCTTCCAGTCGGGGCCCGAGAGCCTCAGAGGCCAGGACCCAGGCTTTGCCAGGCAAGCCATCGGGTCCCGGGGCGGTATTTCTGGTTTTCAGCCTGCGTACCGCCACTCTCAGGTCTACCCCAGTCACCTCCGGAACGTCGTCATCGTCATCGGTGTGGTCCGCTTCCGGCACCGCACGCGGCGGCGGAGCCATAGGCGGGGGAGGATGCTCCCCTCGCGAAGGGAACAAAGCGCTCACCACGTCCTCCACGAGCTCAGGCCGGAGACTCTGCGTCAACGGGGGGGCCCGGGTGCGGAGTTTGTCCCGCACCATCTTGTAAGGGCGCCCCCACGGATCTCCGTTCAGAGACTCCAGCATCTCCTCGCGGGCCAAGTTCTTGGCCCGCCGGACAGCCTCTTGGAGGGTGGTCTTCGCCGCTCTGTACCCCTCGTACAGCTCCGCCTCAATGGCTGCCGCATCCGGAGGGCGGATGCGGATCCTGCGATGCCTGGCGTACAGGCGCCGCGTGGCAACGCACGCCTTGCGCAGAGACGTCAGCTCTCGCGACCACCAGTACACCTGACGCCGGGCGCTTCCTGGCCGAACTCGGGGCATTGCCACGTCGCAAATGTCGGACATGGCCTCCTGGAACCAACCCGCCTCGTTGTTGATGTCGGCAGGCCTGACTGGTGATGACACCCAGGCCTGCACGATCGAGGCTTCCAGGAGGAGCTCCCGGTCCAGCTGCTTCAGCGCCCATCGCGGACCACTCGGGGCCTGTAGGACCGGCACGCTTGAGGACTGGGTGGAGACGTCAAACCGGATGTACCGGTGGTCAGAATAGGTCTCCACCCCCTCCATGACGCGCCAGTCAACGACACGCGGCGACAGAGCGGGGCTGGCGAACGAGATGTCCACCACCGACTCGCCCCGCATCCGCACGCACGTGGGGACAGAACCCCGATTTAGGACGACCAGGCCTGTCTCCAGAGCCCAGTCCTCCACCATTCTACCCCGCACGTCCGTGTAACGAGAACCCCAAGCCAAGTTCTTGGCATTGAAGTCCCCGAGCACAAGCACGGGGAGGGAATGGCTTCCGATGACGACACTCAACTCCGTGAGGGAGTTGTGGAACTCGGCGAGAGTTCGGCTCGGGGAGAAGTAGACTCCCACTACAACGATCTCCCCGAACCGTGCTGCTACGCACCCCTGACCCTTCCTGACACTCTCAAGGGTCGGGGTACCGGCGGCGACCGACGCAATTATGGTCACTGAGCCGCTAAGGTCCTCCACCCAGTCATCCCTGGGCGGGACAAAGTACGGCTCAGCGACCACGGCGATGTTAATCGACCACTGCGCCACGCTCTGGAGCAACAGATCCTGAGCGCAGGCGCAGTGGTTGATGTTCGCCTGGAGAAGGCGTAATGGGGCCGTTACTGGCACTCCATTTCAGCCCCCTCCCGGGCCCCCTGCTAAACAAGCCCCTCAACTGTACAGTTTTCTCATACACACCTTCATACATGCCTGTACATTTGTACAATTTGACGGTACAACCTGCATAACTCATCGTCTATTGCGGGCTAAAGTTACTCACTCGTAACTAAATCTACTACGTACATATCGCGCTCTGAAAATATGAAACGAAGAGTATCAACTTAGCAATGAGTTTAAAAATCTCAGTGTGTTCAGCTATTTCGGATTGTATATTTAAAATGTACTAATTAAACCCTTTCATTTCAAAAATATTATTTCTTCTTTTTATAACTTAATGTCCTCTAGAAGGTACCGTATTGAATTAAGTGTCACGTCGCATAGCCTATGGCCAGCAGGTTATCAAGACGTACGTTAACGTGAACGTAGACGTAGTTAATAAATGATTTCTATTTTATTCATTTGTGCTTCCTTAAATCAAATGAAGGATAAATAATAAATAAGTTACGTCAGAAGTCGGCTTTCATCATTTCAAAATCCATGTAGGTTTAATTTCGGAAAATTCTACCGAAAAAAACAATAAGAGTGGAGATCCGGAATCTAAATGACGAATTTTTAGAAATAAATTAAAGAAAGTCAAGAAAATATCCAAGCTCTCCAATTGTTACAGTGAGTCAACGACAGCATCCCGGTCGTTATCAAACCATAGTCCAGAAGACGGAGGGTATAGCCCGAGCCATGGCCGAAGCTTATATCGCGGAGTCTCGGAAGAAGCTCGGGGAATATATCGCAGCCTACGAAAAATATAAAAATGACCGTAAGAAATATAACGACATTCTGACCAAAAGAGATGCAGTCAAAGTAATTCAAATGAATAATTGGACTAAAGTGTAAATTATATTTTATAATAATTTTTAAGAAATATGGAAATTATTATAAAAATAGTTTGTTTAATTTAAACTTGTCCTCTAAAAAAAAACCGTTTCTATACATTATATAACTACTAGTCCCCAACTTTAGAGAGTGGTTTTCTTCCATTCATCGGGGACATTTATAAAATTAATTTATATTCGGGATTAATTTATCTTATATATAAAATTCTCGTGTCACAATGTTCGTTCCCGTACTCCTCCGAAACGGCTTGACCGATTCTCATGAAATTTTGTGAGCATATTGAGTAAAACAACGTTTGCCAGGTCAGCGAGTTATATATAATTATTGTTGTTTTGGTTCAAATTGTAGGTATTTATTTTCTGCGGGCGAATGGAAGTGGGGCGTCTGGCTTCAGGTACTACCGTCACCCAAAAGATACTATGCTTGGTGAAACCACGTTTAGGCTAGCTAGTTGCCTGGGTTTAGGCGTTCCTTGCAGGGCTCCACATCGCTGTCAATATGGCGAAGAGGTCTACTACCTCGGACACCATGGTCTTTCGAGCAGTAAAAGTACAGATGTGCAGATAAGAGATAGCACGACACGAAAGCATTAATTCAGTTCATTAATGACATCAGTTGTCATGCTCTTGCCACCGGCCAGTGTGGCTTAGCACTAGATGATTGGAACAGACCAGACGCTATGAACATAATGCCTCGAAAATTGGGTCAGCGTTTGGTGTGGAATGGTGCTTTATTACCCAAATTGGTAGTGTTTGAGTTGAAACACTAAAGCTATGGGGTCCAGGTGCTCCACCTAGTATTTTGGAACATGGCCAAACAGTTGGTAGACTCTTCTCGTGACCAGAGGGCTGGCCTATATCTTGGTCAAAGAAACAGCATTGCCTCCGAAAATGTCAGTCCTTTCTCCGTTAAAAGCGACGCGGCCGAATTTCGACGCCCTTCTGTTCGGCTTTTATTTATGTATTTTTGTTAATCACAAAGGCATCAAATCCCAATGTTAATACATGTACATACATATTTTTAGTATTATTTTAGGTCCGTATAGTAGTAAATAATGTGTAAACTAGTCTTATTTATTTATGTGCACACAAAATACATAACCGGACGTTACATTAAGATAGAAGAGCACAAAAATATTGCTTATTTCATAAGAAATTTCTTCCAGCATATCTGTGAATCTTCTGCATACCATGTGCAGTTATCAATGATATTTTATCATAATAATTATATGGGCCAATCATTCATGTAAAACGAAAAAAATGTATGCAACATGTGAAAACTCAGGTGCAACTTACAGCGCAGAAATAAAGTCAAATAAACTTGTGACTATTGTAGTCTAAAATTCCATTGTCTGAATTGAAATAGATTCATTGTTTGGTTCAAACAAGTGAGGTGTTTATAAAGCCCTGTAGAAACAACAAGCCAGTTCAGTCGCGACTGTAAGAACGAACAAAATGTTTCACATTAGGTCCATCACAAACATAAAGGTAACAATTTATTTATTGCGACAATGTTCAGAGCAACACTTTCTTATTATGTTTTATCCTGACATAGACAAGAGCATTATTCATTATTATGCATTATTCAGGCTCAAAAATTTTTATTCTATAAACTATTAAAAACGACTTAATTTTGATAATTAATTCCTTATCGGAATGGTGTCCCAAAGAAAAAATCCAAATCAATCGTTTTTTAATCATTTTGCGTGGGTTTAACCAATAAAATTAACCCAAGCAAAATGCACCTATTCGTACAAATTATATAAAGAATTAAAAATTATATGGAAATAACGAGATTATTAATTTTGTATTGGCTTGTACGCTTCCACTGGAACAATTAATCAAAAGAATATTAAAAGTAATGTCAGAAATAATATATATTTTAAAATTATAATTTTTGCTTAGAATACGTATGAAACTTTTGTTTTTTTACAGTTTTTATTTATATTTCTGACACTGGAAGGCATAGAATGCTCCATAGATGGTACATTTTCCGAACCCCGTCGAAACCGTACAAAACCCGGCGATGATCCATGCAACCCTCTCTACTGGTACCCGCAGAACATTCCAGAATACTGCAATTTTAAGAAAATGCCTACTCCTCCTACATACCCTGTGACAGAAATGAATATCCCTGTACCGGTACCAATACCTGCACCTCTGCCAATAATCCCTCCACCAGAGGTGCCTCCTATAATGATGCCCCTACCTGCCCCAATCCCATTTCCAATAATGCCACTGCCAATGCCTTTGCCATTTGGCATTCCCTTGGCTCCTACAAACCCAATGGTTCCCGTTGCTGGAATACCTCTACCGCCTCCACCTGCTATTCCGATGCCTTTCCCTCCCCAGTATCCGCTACCGCCGCCTTATGGGTCACCTTATGCTCCTCCCGTCGCAGCTCCGTATCCACCACCATATCCAGGGCAATACCCGGCACCTTATCCGTCCTCATATCCTTCTCCATACCCAATGCCATCTCCTGGAATGGGCATGGTTCCCGGAGTACCAGGCATCGTTAGTCCCGATGGCGGCATTAACATCATGCCATTCTCAGATGCCTACTCTGACATGTTAGAAGCCCATAAGCAGAAAATGATTAGAAGACGTATGCAGAAGCTTCTCCGAGATTATGAAAGACCTCCATGGAAGAGTCGAAGATCTACGAGACGACAGACTGGGAATGAAGGTATAGATGTAATACATCAAGAAAAAATGGCTGAAAACGCCTTTGATTGATTAGGTCATATTTATAAGATGTGAAAGTTTACGTGTTGCAGCAGTGGAAGATTTGTATTTTTGGTAACGATTAATAAAAAACACAATTATTTTAAAAAAAATATTACTCCGCAACACTTTAAACGCGATGTAAACGTATATATTAAGTCTAAACATAAGTTTTTATGCCCCCATACGTGCATTAATTTTATTGCCCACAACTTATTAGGTAACAGCGTAGTTGCCATAATACCTTTTACGTCAGGCTACTTATCCTTGTGAGGAAAAAGTATTCTTCATCCAACCCTCAAAAAACGGAATAGATTTTTTGTATAAAAATCATATTGTACGTAAAATACATAAATACTCATACATGGACTGTAAAAGCAAACACGAGTCCAAGAACTCGTTTTTAATACATCGGAATTAGGCATAGTTTCAACCCAAATATTGCGAAGCATTAAGTGCACCCTTTTACCGGATGAATATTTTATAATCCATGCGTTCATCGTTTGAACGTAATACAAATAATAATAATAAATAAATGTTTTTATATAATTTGTGTTACTAAAAATATTTAAAAATTAAAATAATATGTTAGATAATTAAATAAAAAATTTATATATTTTTTGTTGTTTTTTTATATTTCAGAAAAAACACATTTAAGTTTCACAAAAACAATTTTCAAATAAAATGAGCACTTCAGACAAACGTGAATCGTTTTTGCCTGTACTAATGATTAAAACCGGCCAAGTGCGTGTCGGGCCTCGCACAATGTATGGTTCCGTATCCCTCTATCGGTTATATATCCATCAAAATATGCGGATCTGCCTCCGAACGATGATTTTTATTGTAATAAAAAAACAAACAAACATTTGCGGTTGAAAAACCTGTGCTTCCATACATTATGTTTAGGAAAAAATGTTATTCAAGTACTATTTATAAGTTGGTCGACTATCACTCGTTAACTTGTAAAGCCTACTTAGCTGTGATAGTTTCCATTTTAATTTAGTTATATATACTACCACCGTGAATTTTTTCACACATCCAAACACAACTGTTTAACTGGTAGATGGGGAGAGGACATTTGAATCTAACAAAAATTAGCACTTTAAAGCTTAATATTCCACAAACGAATGCCTTAATCGAAAAATAATGTAAATAAACTCGTAATATTTTTTAAAGACCTATCTAACGACATACCACACTAGGGGTACGCGAGAAAAAAAAATCCCCACTTTACGTGTAGGTACGGGAGATACCCTAAAAGAATACTTTTCGAGATTTTATTTTACCACTTTGTAGACGTAACTAATCTGTATATTCATGCCAAATTACACCTTTCTAGTACTAAGAGTACCTTTTTAGCTAAGCTGCGGACAGACAGACGGACATGGCAAAACTACAAGGGTTCCTTTCCTTGTTGACTACGGAACCCTAAAAATCATTGTATCACATACGCCAGATAAAGTAATTAATGACAAAGTATCCATAAAATAAACTTCAAATAGCTGTCCTGTGAGTAAGTAGTTTTCACTTTCGATAGTTTGTTAAAGACAGTCACGGGGTTTTAATATTGATTTGGAAAATTCTACCAAGTGGTTCTGCAATATTTTTTTTTTGTGTTTACAAACAGTTTTGAAAAAATGGTCTATGTTCGAGCTTGATTAATTGTACTTATATTATTAGAAACGACTTTTTTTTTTGGGAGTGTAAATTTTACATTGTGCTGATGGATGGATTGAATAGTACAGGGACGTGGAGGTGTTTAGAGTAAAACTCTTACATTAAAAACTCGTATTTAAAAACAAAACTTGTGAAAAAGTTTTAACTTTGACCCCCAATATCTCCATAACTAGAAGGTTACCAGGTATGGTCTAGAACAAAAAAATGATAGTAAAGACGGGGAGAACAAGTGCCTTTCGGCTTCGTTAAGGGTCTATTTACACCCTTTATACTACTTAATCATGATTGAGCAAATGATTTACAATCAACATTAACATCATCTGCTTAGCCTTTTCCCAAACTATGTTTGGGTCGGCTACCAGTCTACCCTAACCAGTACAGCTGAATATTAATATTTAACATGGAGCGACTGCCTATCTGACCTCCACAGCCCAGGTAGGTACTGGGTAATAATATTCCCCTTCGTAGGACTGATTCTGTTTGTGACTACTCGTAACGACTGTCAAAGATCTACAATTGACAGCCAGGACCATCAGTTTAACTTGCTTTCCGAGGCACAGAGGAAACCCGATATGTAATGGTCACGCATCCACGGACCGACCTAGACTAGCAGAGCTGCCTAGCAGAGCTAACTAGCAGAGCTTAACCTCGAAGATTGGCCAATGCGGCTGTTATTTTGCTACAAGTACGATCATTAAAATTCAAATTGTAAAATAACCTAACTCGGAAATCACTAGCAAACCTGGTATCTTCAACGTTTTTCCCTTAGACTCAATGTTTTAATGATTAACGATGTTAAGTCAAAAGACGACACATTTCTCGGAAGAGTCGGTTTTATTTTAAAATAGTGTGCAAATACATGTAGACACGACAACTGTGAGTTGCGTCTGAGTGATATATCGCGCGCGTTGACGGAAGCGCGCCAAAAATGTATAGCAGTCGAGAAACGTTATATAAACTGTAACCAACTAAAAACATTTCTATATCTAGCACTTTTTTAAATATAACATACACACTAACATTACGGGCATCTTCGGGATGTGAGAAGCATAAAATAAACAGACAAGACGTTACAAGACGTACTATTATTCTTCTATAACAACTTTCAACAAAATTTACGTAGCTCTCAGAACAGGTCGCTGTGACCATCAGGACAGGCCGCTGTGACCCTCAGGCCAGGCCACTGTAACCCTCAGGACAGGCCGCTGTGGTGACGCCTAGCCCTATGTCCAGCCATGGACTTCTTACGGGTGAAATAACAAATAATAATGACAAACGTCTGAATTATTAATAGTTTCTTTGACTTGCAGAAATACACTAATCTAAAGTCTGAGCCGTAAAACTCAGCTACATTTATAACCGACTTCCAAAAGGAGGAAGTTATCAATTCGTCGGTTTTTTTTTGTATTTGTTTAGTGATATCTTCTGAAATGAGTAAATAAGTAACAAATTGTAGCGTATGGTATCGATCGATAATGACAGAGGTTGAAACAAATTAGGAGCACCTTGTTCCTAGTTCTAGTCTTTATAGGCAAATTTTAAATACGCAAGGTTACAAAAATCGAGCAACCTTAAATTATATAAACGTCTTGGTCAAAACGGGCGTAAGTCCAGCAGAATTGTAATATCCCTTTAAAATAAGTTCTCCAGCACATACCATACTATTGCGACGAATAAGCCAAAAGTCGCTGGAGACCAGAGCTACGGCCAATTTATTGAAAATTCTTCAAGAACCTATAATTTGTCGAAGATTTGACTACAATAGTAGATGGTTTTTAACGTTGATCATTTTGAAAACATTGTGCTAAAACTAATCACACTGTAATTAATCCGAGCAAGACCGAGGAGGTCCAAGAATCAACTAAGCACTGTAGAGGCTGTGTGTGTTACGGAACCCCCTTGTTAAATCATGTTTCTTATTAGTTTGAATAATAGGTGAAATCTATAGCAAAGGCAACAATGCATATTTCAAATGGTTTTGTTTCTGTTCTCATGTACCAACCGAAACCTAACCAACCGACAAAGCCTTTGCCGGTGCTGTCAAATTCGTCGAAGCTGGTCTTTGGTGAATGGTGCCACTCTCATGATTGTAGTAGAGAGCCTTTGTTTGCCTCGCAAGAGAATGCGTTTGTCTCTGCCCGTTTTGGGTTTCCAAGCGAGACTTCATACATAATTAGTCTTTGACTAGAATGCAGGTGCATTTTCAATTAAACTGATATTTTAGAGCACTAAAGTTGTTTAATTAATCCCAACAACTAAATACTGATCAGTTAAGTAAGTGGATACGGAATTATCGATAAACCAAACCAAACCGACACTTAACTACACTATCCTATTAGAAATCTTGATATCAGGCAGTGCTTACACATCTAAGGCTCCCAGCTGTTTATCGATCGTCATCCATTAACAGTTTTTTCAACGCTTTTCCATCTTTTTACTTGAGGTCTAGGATATTGTTGGGTGAGCTATGCGGTGATGATCCAGTGCAAAGAAGAAGAAGAAGAAGTGTCCAGTGTGGTGTGTGTGTTCAGGTGCATTCTTTCGTGTGTTGTTCTTGGTTCCACAACCAGACAGGCACTTTACGTAATGGCATTTATTTTTTTATTTTCCGACCTCTGTATGTTGCCAGTGATTACACTGGCAGACTGGCCAGAAAACACGTAGAGAAAAAACGTAGTGACGTTTTTTTTTTTGAGAATTTAGCTTAAATAGCTACATTCAAAGCTATGTCGTCTATAAAAACAGAAGATGTCATAACTGTCAAGTGTCACTTCTCTCTGTCTCATAGAGTAAAGTAATATAACGGGGACTCTGTCTTGATCAATAAAAATCTTGAGGCGTTTTGTTGTGAATAGTTGTGCATTTTATTTGTTTACCAGTCTTATTTGTATAGTGGTGAACACGAAAAATATATAATAATACAGTTAAAGTGTGCAGAGATGATACGGGCTACAACAATGGCATTGAGTGCAGTTGGCGCTACCCTGTGTCAGGACCATCTTATGGTGATGCCGACGGCCGCTCAGTTATTTGAAGAAGTTCTTTTAAGACTATAATACTAAACTCCTTAAATAAATGTTTTATTCAACATCGTAATTAATGTTTCATTTACTTTTAACAAAATATTTTTTTAATGACGATACGGCTGACGCAGTTGTGCGTAGTTGTCTATCCTAGTATTCAGTGTTATATGGATTTTTTGACGCTCCATTGAGGTTGACAGGAGAGCGCTGTTGGTAAACACTTGTGAAATGTATTGAAAAAATAAGATGGCGGTGTTAGTTCTGATTTTGCCCGCGCGACTAGGGTGGTTATGAATTATGTTATTCTAGCCAAATCCAATATTATAAAAATATGCTGAGAATTAGGTACCTTTTATCTAAATTTGACCGAGACCTATCTTTCGAGAGTATTTTAACGAATGTACGCGAGCTATAAGTGTGGTCCCCAGAGACCCCAGATTGCGTGGTAATCTGCCTTTGTTCTTTACCACCTGCATAACTGACTTTACCATTAGTGTACCAATCGTACGAAGGAACATTTGCTACTAAAACACAGGCTTCTAGCCTAGTTTAGGAGACAAATAAATAAATAAGCTATATTTGTATTAACAATGCTGTGCTGTTTCTAAAAAAAATACTGAATAAGCATAAACATAAGCATGATCAGCCTATATTTTTTTTTTTTTTAAACTTTGCCCCACACTAGGAATTGCTCCTGTATCGTGGGTGCGTTTACAAACATTTAAACTCACATACACAAACAGCCAGACCCGGAACAACTACCTGTAGGCCATACAAATATTTGTTCCGTGCGGGAATCGAACCCCCGACACGAAGCGCAGCAGTCAATCGCTCAGCCACTGCGCCAACCGTGCCGTCAAAATAATGTCCCCACTGCTGGGACACAGGCCTCCTCTCCATGAGGGGGAATGACTATAACCCACCACGCGGGCCCAGTGCGGGTTGGTAGATGTCACATGTCTTCGAATTTTTGGTACCAGGACATGCCGGTTTCCTCACGATGTTTTCCTTCACCGTGCTAATGTAGCAGTTTTCTATCAGGATAGTTACTAAAAGTAAACAAACGGATATTCATAAACGTTTATTTCCAATTCGAATTTAGATAACATTAGGCACTAGAATATAATTATAACAATGCGGACATAGCCTGATTTCATATAATTTTGATTCTAATAGGTACATTCTATAAGCGTTGATGAACTTTAATCATAAACTTATTATATTGCTAAATCTATTAAACATTTCTACTAATAAAGGGCGGTTTCACCAATCAAACTGAACGCGATCAGCTCACTTGAACCGCTTTCAAAAGATGTGGCGTCTATCGTGAACACAGTTTAGATATTACACAGTTTGGTGAAATGCGCCGCAAGTGTGGTATGGTGAAGTGCCATAGGTAGTAAACTACAGATTACTAACTTAAAGGACTATTCATACAGTATGCAGTTTTCTTAATTTAC
Organism: Noctua janthe; assembly: GCA_910589295.1. NCBI lineage: Eukaryota > Metazoa > Arthropoda > Insecta > Lepidoptera > Noctuidae > Noctua > Noctua janthe. Next base: position 16,697,360 of record OU342552.1, read on the forward strand.
TGTGCTAATCATAAGGTGATGTAGATCTTTTTAAATTCAGTTGCCAAACTAATATAAACAGAAACAGTTCCGTTATTTTGACTCCATTCATAATTTAAGATAAAGTATTCCAAATTAATATTAGGTATATCAGAAACAGCTTAATTTACTTTATAATTTAGTGCAATACTTAACGTACATACACAACATTATCCTATTATATTTTTATAAATATCACTATTCTATTTACTTACTCTAAGTATTGGACGGAATGCCTGACGGTTCCAGATATATACAGATACCTTACATTCTAACAACTATCTTTATTTGTAATTCTACCTTATAAGATTGATTGTATTCAAAATGTGTAAAAATATTTGCTGTTATATAAACTAGGCAGTTTCATAACGTGAAATACGAAGTTTCACTAGTAAAATTGTTCCGTTGAAAAGTGGTTCATTTATATTTCGAATTTTCGGCCCTCGTTACTGTTACATTTCAAGTGGCGTTGAGACCACTTAAAAATACAAAACACAAAGATGGAAACATACCTACTTACCGTCATGAATCTGAATTTAATTGGTCGTTAGACAATAAAGTAAAGATTATGAAGTGTTTTTTCCCGTCCCCTACAAAGGCCCTTGAAATACTGTGAGTGGTAAACATAATGATTGAGGGCACGTGCGTACCTAAACATACGGACTGCAGAACTGCTTGTGTTTTAGTATGTGAAGAGCTTTAATAAGACTGAGCGGGGATTATATCTGCATGCTATTTCCAGCTAATTAAAAACAGAATTATGTTTCACCGTTTTTTCAGCGGAATGTACGTGTTCTTTCGAATGATACAACACGGTGTTTCAACCATTAGGTGGCACTGGCTTCATGTTTGGCACTTTTATAGTGAGCGATTTCTGCAACGACAGTATTACACGTATGTTTTAAGTAAGTTTGCGTCCAAGTTAGTCTACAGCTGTCGCAGGAATATGCTGACTTAAAACTTAAAAGTAATCTTTAATAATACTTATTATAATTAAGTGCATCAATGCCGCCAGAGTTAATAGAAGTCTTAAGTAGAATTCCAGCTTTTTCTAATAATACTAATACACCAACTTTAGGTGTAAATTTTACACCATTATTAATTTACCAGATACATTAACTCATTACTTAATTTAGTTATATCTATAATTTATATATCTGCGGTGTTCTATAGGATGGTTACAAAATTGCCAGTGTGCCTATGTTTTAACATGACAATGTGATATTGTAAACACCTAATAAACTTATTGTTATAAACAACTACCAACCATAATCTATTAAAAATTGTGCAATATAATCTAAAACACATTGGAATGTAAAGTATGGACGGTCTAAAAGTGACTTAAATACTTACTTAACTATTTAAGATATTTGAAAATATCTAATCATTATTTAATACATTTACCCTTATTTGATTATCTATATTTACTAATACTAAAATGTGATGCAAATCTAACTTATATCTACCAACACGTACGACTAGTCAGAAACCTCGCAGATCTTTCGGAATATTAATTTTAAATGTCGAAAAGTTCGGCAACCATATTGATTTGAGATTCAAAATGTCGAATATCGAGTGTTTGAGAACATGTCCCTTTGTTAACAAATAACTTAAATTAAAAACAAACTAGTATTTAGGTACGTACTCCGATGGTTAGTAGCACTGAGAAACACACGTAAGTAGCTTATGTTGCACGGGATTAGTAGGGAGCTGTGCAAGGGAGCATTCACATGTGTCTGGGTATTGATAGAGCAAGCACAAGCTTAGTTAATTCCTGTATTCAGGCAGTTAACGGGGTGTTCGACCCCACAGTTAGTAGGAAGGTACTCACTTAAAACAAATGAACAATCTGACTTTACTGAATTGGTTTACGCAGTGCAAGCCGCTAAAAGGTAGTACGTACGTAGAGTACGATTTTTTACTGAGGCAACTTTACTGGCCACGTGTGAATGCCTTTAAATTCATTCCATGTTCGCTCTATGTTCGGAATTCCGCAGCATTAGTTCTTTGTTCCTAAATATGGTCAACTGGTGTTGCGTACTGATTTGCAGAAAATTTACAAGTTGCAGGTGCAACGTTCACATACGGGGATTTCTCAGTGAAAACAAGAAATAGTATTGTCGAAAACTGAAAATACGTGTACATTTGTGATGCTGAATTAAATTAACTATATCTTTATAAGTACCCAATTAAGTCCCTAGAAACACACACCTACTATTATATTATAACCATTAAATTATTTTATATTATTGTGATATAAATCCCTCTAAGTACCTACTTTGATATTTTTAGTTACAACTTAACGAATGCTACTTCTGAATCATGAAGATCGCCTGGCTATAAAACAAACTTTAGTACCTATGTAAAAGATTTTAAGCCGATATGGGCACACAGACAGATTTTAAAGCGAGATACCTAATTATAAACGACATGGTCTTATTATTAACTGTCTATCTAAATCCAATAGAAAATAAAACTTAATTTAAAAGCATACGCCTTAACATTGAGTGAAGCCGATTTAATTAGACATCAGGAAGACGATGGATCAGGAGGCCCTGGGGTCACTCCAACTGTGCAATTTTGTGCAATAGTAAAATAAATTCCACTTCCCATCACTAACTTCGATGAAGATAAAATCATTCATTATTTCTCGTGTTTAAATTTAATAATTGTGCACTCGTGAAAATACTACCGATGAAACGGTACCGCTTTAAATATTAACATGTTCATAGTTATCTATAAAAGCTATTTATAAGCTCTACTGACACATCATCTACCGATTATAGATATTAAACATAATTTGGAATTAATTTATTGAAGAAGAATATAATAACTATAAATCTAAAATAGGTTTAAATTTTAAATTAGTTATTTAAAGGAGTTAACATTACCCGATTGCTTTTAAATCCTATAACAGCACAAAAGCAAAGTATATAGGTACAGAAACATGGATGATCAAAACTTATCGGTAAGGTATGAGATAAACTACAGAAGTATAATAAACTACAGGGTGGGAAGACGATGGATTAGGAGGCGGACAGTCCGGGCCCTCCGACAGTGCAGATTTGTGCAGTTAAAACAAAATCTCCATCACGACGTTTCCTCACTTCTCAACAAAATGGGAATTAAACTCAAATAATAACTGTGTTCTGGTGTAAATGGGTCCGATGACGATGTTTAAATAATCCTTATTTAACTATTCACAAGAAAACTCAAATCCTAACAATAAGTAACAACATGAATTGTGATTTGTTCTCTACAAAACCTCAACAGACTGATGGGGCTAACAGGTTACCCAAAGATCAGTATAACAAGGTCTAACAAAAATCAAATAAAACGTTTACGAGGAGAGTTGGTATGATAAAGTAGATAACATTCCCAAAAATAGTTTTAAGGCAAATATTACAAACTCATCAAAATACGAGAATGTCAGTATAAAGTAAAACGATAACTGAAATTCAGTTATCAGCGGATATCTTTTTGAACAAAAATTAAGCATTATTGATGTTTGTGAGGCAAATATTACAAACTCATCAAAATACGAGAATGTCAGTATAAAGTAAAACGATAACTGAAATTAATACATTCATAGCACCGCCCGGTGCGGGCGGTGCTATGAGTGTATTAATTTCAGTTATCAGCGGATATCTTTATTGAACAAAAATTAAGCATTATTGATGTTTTAAAAAACGATCGAAATATAAGTTTAATTTTGAACAAACCATTTCGCAACCCCGAAAAATCGCTTACACTATTTTGTTAGTCCTTGTATGTGCCATTGCGATCAATAGGAAGATGTTTACAGAATGTCGGAAGACAGAGACTCCGACGCCCGACCACGGGCCCCTTGTTGTTTATATCGCAAAGCAAGAAAAGAAAAAACTTTGAAAACCGAAAAATCTAACAAAAACTAGTTTGTCGCAATGTTTCAGTGTTTTCCTACTTTACAACCCTCGTGAAATATACATAGCTCGATCGGTCTACAAACGCATTTGATTTCTCCCGGATTGTGTAGTCATATAGGCTTTGTAATGATAACCACTATTGGCAACCTATGCTGATCTGCGAAAGAAATCAATAAGTACTATCCAACACTTATTTGCGACGGAGTAAGAAAATGACTGGGACATAAATTTCAAATTATATTTACAAAAAAAGAACGAGCAACAAGTAAAGCTGAGCTGGATACCTAAAGGCGGATCTACATTTGTGTCATTTGTATGTACTCACACTGTGACGGTGATAAAAAACCGTGGCAAAACCAGCAAGTTCTGTGAGACAATGATATGTTCACATTATTATGGTCTATTAGCCACGAGTGCCCAACATAGTCAAGGTACAGTCCGGTAAAAAACACAAATGCATAACCACCTTAATACAGGATCCAGGAGCTGGATCCTGCTGTTAGAAAAAACAGTATTTCGTAATTTTTTTTTAAATAAATGATGCGCCACGAAAACATAGTTTCCATGATCTGGTTCTGATGTGATTATGATGATGATGAGGTGAAGTTTTAAAAATAAAAACTCATGAACTGAGTTAGGAAGACGGTGATTTTTTATGAAGCCAATTTTTTAGGTCTCATGTTGTTTATTTTGCAAAGCAAATAAAGAGATAATGGAAGGACACCAAACGAAACCGAGTTCAAGGTCTATTCGTAAACGACTTGAAATACTGCGTGAATGGGAAACAATTAACCAACTTTGAACGTGATTTCTCCCTGATAGTAAATATCTACCCTGATCTTTGAAAGAAATCCTGATCAACTCTTTAATTCGGCGGAAGAACATAACGACGAGAGAGAGGAGAGAGGACGAAAATATTATAGAAGTAAATTATTATCACAATGAATATACGAAAAAAGAAACAACAACTCGAAAAGCTTCGCTGGATACATGAAAGTGGATCAACAAATGTAAACCCATTTCCATGCAAGGATAAAGCCTTATGTACCGCTTAAAGTAAATGATGAATGACGATTATGAAGTTCTAAAAAATATAATTTAATATAAAGTCAGGAAGACAATAATTATGAGGTAAAATTTTAGGCCTGTTGTTTTAATAGTAAAGAAAATTAAATTTAACTGGAAGAAAATAGTGACAAACCTACATATAGGTCTTAGAATAAACCCTTTTTACTGCTTAGTTAAAGTTAATGTTAATGCTGGAATGACAACAGATAAAATGATGATTATGAAGTGATGAAAAAATAACATTAAAATCAAGTCAGGAAGACAGGGATTACGAGGTAATATTTTAGGCCTGTTGCTTAAACAGTAAAGCAAATTAAGTTTAACTGGAGGACTGACTACGAGATAATATTTTAGGCCTGTTGTTTAAATAGTAAAGTAAATTAACTTGAACTGGAAGAAAATTATTACGAGCTAGTAGTGTAGGTCGGTTGTTTAATTAAAAAGTAAAGCAAACTAAATTGAACTGGAAGACAATGATTAGGAGGTAACATTTTAGGCCTGTTGTTTAAATAGTAAAGTAAATTAAGTTGAACTAGAAGAAAATTATCACGAGGTAATAGTTTAGGTCAGTAGTTTAAAAAGTTAAGCAAAATAAGTTGACTTGGAAGACAATGAATACGAGGTAACATTTTAGGCCTGTTGTTTAAATAGTAAAGTAAATTAAGTTTAACTGGAAGAAAACAGTAACAAACCTACAAATAAATAATTGTAATTTGAGAATAAACCCTTATTTACCGCTTAGTTAAAGTAAATGTTAATGCTGGAATGACAACACATGAATGACGATAATGAAGTGATGGAAAAATAATTTTAAAATCAAGTCAGGAAGACTGATCGTGAGGTAACATTTTAGACCTGTTGTTTAAATAGTAAAGCCAATTAAGTTGAACCAGGAGCTAGCCGATGGTACAAACAGTATTTTTTAAGTGCATTTTTGAAACATAAAATCTTGTCAATTCAGTAGGAAGACAGTGGATTTGGGGGCCGTGAAGGCAATTCCTATTTAACCAATATGTGCAAAGCTTTAGTAAACAATTAACCTAACAAACCAACTACAGAATGGGAAGACGATGGATCTGGAGCACATGAAGTTGCTCAGACTGTGCAATTTTGTGCGATTTCAAAATAAACTCCACTTCCCTTCACTAACAAATTAAATTGAGATAAAAATTAAATAACCGTGTTCTCGTGAAAATGATACCGATAACGCTGTGTCAATGAAGCTTAACTTAACCTATATTTTTTGTATTTTTTTCTAGTTCTTTTTTCAGGTTTTTTTCTCAAGTTTTTTTCAAGATTTTTTTATCTACTCGTGGATCTAATACTAATCTACCTGGTGACTTATAATTAACTTACTAATTCTTTTAAGCTTCACTGACACATAGTCAAACGATAAGGATTATAAAACTGAAATAACATTACTGCTAATCAAAAAGCAAAAACAAGAAAACGCTGATTGACTTTAAAATGGAAGTAATACCAATGAAAATTTAACAATCATTTTGAAAAAATGTACAATCCCAAAGAAACTCAAACAAGCCTGTTTGAAAGAATAAACAAAACACTAATCCCTGTGATGACCAAATATCGTTTTTGTCGGTTAAATGGTTAAAAAATATTTATTTGAAATAGCAAAATAAGAACCAAGTTAGTATATAAGATGACTATATTATACTCTACTTCTACAGATTATTATTATTTAAAAGCAATCGACACAATACACAATTTAAAGCCATATTTATTTATATTTTAATAGAACATAAGTTATATTAAAATAATAAATAAATATGTATTTAATATCTATAATAATATTTTTTATTATAGATATAATATTATAGATAATCAATTAATGATAGTAAACTTAAGATTTCGGATCTCTCTCTGCTATGTGATTTAGTGAAAATCAAATCAACGATGAAATATCAACGGAACTAAATGCCTATTTAAGCTAAGTTTTATGCAATGCTAGTCAGAGAAAGTAAGCCCTAAAAACGAATGACGTTTAAACGTGAGGTTTTCCCGTTTGTCGCCAGGGAAAATATACAAGACCGTAATCAGAGCTGTCGTACTGTATGGATCGGAATGTCTATTAATTTCCACTGACTTCATTAAGGTTTGTTTTAATCCTTAAATCATCTCAAGATCTCAAGATGAAGTGGGGCACGGTAGTGGGGCCAACGAAATAACGGTTTTGATTTTTCCCGCAGCCCCACTGCGGGACTGCGGGAAAAATCAAAACCGTCATTTCGTTTCAACGGGATTACACCATAAAAATTCATGGTTTCCTGAAAAAAAATATTTTGAGGGTTAAGAATGCAGAAAGGGTAATTATCGGTTGTCTGTAACACTAATGCCTAAACAGATTATCTATGTACCGGAACTAAAGAATCTACTGTAAAATAAACTGTAGAACCAAACTGCTATGGGTAATTTAATACTTCTTCAGCTAAATACCCAAATCTGACTAACATCACATAACTTCTAGAATTTATTGTGCTGTGCACACTACCTTAAATCTAGTATCCTATTTAGTGCGTAAAACAGTGCCTTGAAATTAACACTACCTTATCTAGTTATCTTAATTACTGACAGTTCCGCTGATACGACACCAGAAGATCGGCGTTTACAATTTAAATATCACCGTTAAAATCAGGTCATTAACAAATTGTCTGTAGTACGCAATAAATTGAAGCAACAACCAGGCCCTCTTACACCACAAATCTGTAAACACCTTTAGCACTAAACAAACTAATCATCGTTCTGTTTCTGTCAATCGTTTAAAGATGTCAGAAGCAGAATTATGATGTAATGTTTAAGGTTAATCGGATTAAGGGATTTATCGTGAAAGTGGGCCTAAAAGTTACTTCAAGTGATCTACTGCTTCAGTTTGACTGTATCACAGACAAGAAATTGCACAGTGTAAGTAATTAGGCTTCAGTTTTAAGGTATAGCCATAGCCGCTAGGTTATGCATTACAGTTTTAAATGTGCATGCAAAAACGAGTTCCATTGCAAGGACGCTACAGTTTTCTCCTACACGCGTTCACGCATGCACGGGCAATACGGCACATGCATAATCTATAGTCTATGGCGGGGTTAACAGTGACTTTACCGTAGATAACCAGGTATCTTCATGAATAAGAAGTAGTAATACAACTATCAATAAGATTTACCCATGAAATATCAAAGACTATCAGATTAATTTTCGAAAATTAACTACTATCTTTAAGAATCTCTTAAAAGTTTCTGCTGTTGTTGCCAAGTAACACACTATTTCTGAATTGCACATCAATTTAATTTACTTTACATTTAAATGTGTTATTGTGAGTGACAACATTAGTTCCTTACTATCAGAAATGCTCCAGTCATTGCCTCAATGCTGTAACTTAGAAAACATGAGAACGTCACTGTCTCGGCACAAGGAGTGTTTGCTTATGTACTTAGTTAGATTACGACAGAATGCAACTAAAATATCTACGTTGTGTTTATGAATATCCTTCAGAAGATCGAAGATGGGAAGCTCAAACGTTTGATAATCAATTTGCATACCGTAACCAATTAGTCCTAAGTATAATAGATGTTAAAAACCTTCCCTAGTTGAAAACTTGATGAAATATTTCTACCTTCATAAACGAGGACATATCCCTTCTTTCAAATATCCTTTGTTGTTGTAGTACCCAAGGAACTTGTTCACGTTCCTTCGAGTTGATGAAACATACACTGAACTACTCACATTGATTGGAGCAGCACTCACAAAAGGACAAACCGAGTCTCTCTTGAAACTTTTGTTCTTAAAGATAGTTCGTTAAGTACTCCTCAGATCTATATATTCCGTATATTACTTATATATCTTAAATTCCTACTTCTACGCGTCTATGGGGGTCATTGTTTTCATTGCAAAATATTTGAGTGTTTTATGTTACTTATGGGTATTTATTTTGATAAATACTATACGTATGAAAACTCAAACTTTCCGAACTTTTCCTAGTGTGCTTAAACTAAATAAAAAGGCACAAAAGGGAATGCTTTTGTAAAGATAATAAACCTAAACTTTCTAAAAAAAAATTGATTGCCTCTTAAATAAAAGATATATCACGATGGATTCGAGAGCTGGTTATTTCATCTGACATTTTATGCTGCTTAATAGCGGTTCTTTTATAGTCAAACGGCGTGTTTCTAGCTTAAAGGTTACCAATTAGAATAAAACTCTTATAAGTAAGTACCTACGTAATTAATAAGAAATTTGTAATCTCTTTGAAAATTAAACATACGTCTTTTGGTGAGCTTATATGCGTTAATTAAATACATTTAAAGCGAACAATGAAAGCAGGACATAAATTCACTTTAGAATAACATTTAGTTGTATCATCGGGATGTAGTTATTTAGAGGTTAGTATTAAACGATCAATTCGACAGTTCTTATGATGTTACTGCACTTTCGGTACTGTTTTAATTAGTACCGTATCGTTCAAGAGAATAATAATATGGAGATAGATGTTTTAGAAGTAGACAGAGGATGGTTGAGGGATAACATTGTTGTAAGTAAGTGTAGCTAGTCGTGAGCCGGCGAGTTCTGTCGAGAGCTTACACTTGGTGCGCCGGCTTTAAGTTGCCAAGCTGCTCTTTGTGGATCAACCGGCAGCTGGCGACCACAGCTTCCTACCTTGGTTAATCATAAAACAAGACATCCCAACAATAAAACTTAACATGCTACCATACAGTTAATTTATTATTTAACAAATCGCAATCCATCACCAACAATAAGATAACATACACATTTAACATATCCCTTAAATGAAAAACTACCTCAGCCATGCTGAACATTTATTTAACCCGAGTCGAACTCGAAAATATACAACATAATTATATTTAAATATTATAAGCATTAGGTACATTTCCTAACTACATACTTGCAAGTAAACATAATACATAAATTATAATAAAATACGGAGAATCGTCAGACTCTATTCAATAGAATATTCGCCACAAAACAAATGACAGGGGATGAGAATGATTTATTTTTAAATATTGGTAATTTATTACAAGTTTATTACATAGATGCGATTCTGTAAGTAAACTAAAATAGTGTATTTTAACACTTGTTTTCATGTAAGTAATTAATAGTGCTTAATAGTTGTCCTGGAATTTCGCTACTGAAAACTACTCATTAACATGGTTGAAACCCCGGTAAATGAGTCCGCCTCATGGAATCTATTCATCAATTGATCCACAATGTGGTATTAATTAGGCTCATTAGAATGTTTTGTGTTGCAACGAAACCCATTATTCGCCACAAAAGTTATGTATGGCATTTCTGTTCCCTAGCATTGTTTTGTGGTGTTCATCAATCGAGTCTAGCAATAACCCGTTTGAATACATTCATACATATATAATACAAAGTATATACATGTGCAAAATTATTGCTGAACGAATACACGTCTGCGATAGTCGTAATTAATTAGTATCTTAATTCTATTCTAATGTACAATTACCCATGTGATGTCTATCATTTTTTTGTTTGTTTCTCTGACAGAAAGACTTAATTTAAAAACGGTTTGGTTGCCAAATACAATCCGAGCGACATAAAAAATCTCATTATTACACATTAGAAACTGATTTTAAAGTTTTTTAAAGAAAAGAAATGAGTTATTTTTAAATGATACTCATTGCAATATGTGTTAAAAGATCTGTAGATAGAATTTTTTGTTACTTTCTGTTTTTTTTTAATTATTTTATGTCTGTTACAGGTTGTAAAAAAATTATACAATTTCTAGGTACTAGACAATAATTAACCAACTACCAAGCATTCTGTACATGAAACTCTGTAACTCTACGCAAAATTATTGCGGGAAAACGACTTTTTTAAGGGTGAAAAAATCACGGTCTACCGTAGGAGTCAATGCAACGCGCTCGAAGTTGTAACATTAATACTTAACTTGTATTTAAAAAAAAATAACGTGAAAAAGTTGAGACTTTGACCTCTAACATCTCATCATCCGTAATAAGGCGGCTCCAGAAAAACAAAACATCCTAATCACGCGTGACGCTGTGAACTTCGATAAAGGTCTTTTACACCCATTAAAATAATTGAAAACTGCGATAAACATCACATGGATACTTATTTGCTTATTTTACTACCTGGAACTCTGTTATTGTGATGAATTTCGATTAATATTTTACGTATTACTACGGCAGTCCCAAAAATACGGCTTGACGTATAGATGGCGGTTTTTTTTTGAAAATAATGTCCTCGGTATAGAGTACCAACCTTATAAAACTAAAATCTAGGCTTCAATTCAAGCCACCGCCGTATTATTTATTATTTGCGCCCATCAAACAGGGAACACTGTCGCTGAATTTCTGTACATGAGAAAATTGGTCACAAAATTGGAAAAACTTTCATTTGAAAAACCAAACCAATTTCAAAATCGAGTTAAATTTTACTCTTGGACTAAGTAAAGAAATAAATTTAAAAAAACTAGATTTTTTGTGTTCTCTTACTTAGGCCGGGTATTTCTGGGATCATACCTATTTGATATTTCTTAATAATTTGAATCCTGATGTAAAGCAAAACGTAATCTCTCGCTAAATAATATTTACAATATAGCTGCACCAAAAGGGCCTACTTGTCTTAAAGGTAAGTTTTTTTTTTAAAACTATGTTCTGATGTTGATCTTACAGTTGCTTATAATTAGTTGTTCCATATACCTATATACATACAAGTATAATCTCCTAAAATATTAAAAGAAATATTTTAAGTATTAGCCTTTCGTTCGAATCCTTATGTTTTATAACTCAACGATTCAAGTCGAAACATCGATTCTGTTTTCGTAAAGGTACTAAAAATACGAAGAATAAATTCATCAAAACTTACTCTATGTTAACTCGACATCTATTGAAGCTATTGATTTAAAATGTGTTTTTTATGTTTAATTTTTCTTAATACTATTGCTAATTTAGTGTCAGATATTCCCACTACAGTTACTTTTAGATAATAGGATCCATCTGGAATGTGTAAATTAGTGAATATTCTATGGAATGTGAAAAACTACGTGAAAAATACGTACACCAATAATTGGTGTGTAATTCGGAAAAAGCCGTTTTTCCACAAGACAACACTATTCTGACACCCGTATCTAGTCAAGTTATCACTTGAGTTTAAGTATATACTTATGCAAACATTTTTATGCATTAGACAAGAATTTAAACGAAGTAAGAACCGTCAAAGAAAGCAAAGAATTCTAATTTTTGACGGTTCAAACTACAAGCAATTACTAAGCTCCAGAAAAAAAAAAAGTATCATAAATAAATTTTACTTCTACTCGAGTAATCAATTTGACTTGTTTATACGGGCCGTAAGTGTTATTTTGTGGAAATTTGAATGCAATCTGGTCAAGATAAACAAAACAGCGAACCTCTGTAAAATCCTTCCATGTTACCTGTTTAATTATTTTATAAGCCGGAAACGTTGTGACGTTGTAAAGTGGGGTGGGGGTGGCCGGCTCCTGACGCAGTAAACTGCGGACTTGAATATTCTGACGCGGCAGTACTGACGTTCCTGTTGACCTCTATGAACTTGATAGTTTCGCCGCCGAAACTGACAGCCGGACCTCAGAACTTGTGGCTGGTGGCTGGTTGCTCGGGTGGGGTCACATTCATCCCCATGTTATCGTAGGAGAAGTCTAACGTCGTATCTTCTGCAGGGTGTCGGTTACTAAGTGCCGTGCTGATGGTTTTCGGCGTCGTGGCTCCCTGGCTCTTCTCCGTCTGTGAGGTCCTGGTTTCCAGGTCTCTTGCGTTCAGAGGCTGCTGCGGTCGTTTCGCTGGTTCGGGGTTCCGTATCTCGAGTTTTAGTTCGTGCTTAGGTTTGGGCATCTCCGCGTGTGGGTTGTGATGGGTCAGGTCGTTTGGGTACTGCTTCACACGGTTCTGGAAATTGGTGAAAGATGTTGGATCAGTGGTCGAAGAAATAATATAATTCAAAAAAGTTGTATCTTTTTAACATCTTATTAGGGGAGAATTTGACAAATACAAATATTGCACCTATGTATGTCGTACAAACGCCAGCACATCAAGCTGCCCGAAACTGTCAAATTTTCCTCAACAACCTTGAACCTAATGATTTAGAAATAAAGTTGAAAATCTATTAAAGAAATTAGACCAATTGTAGCAGCTTGTTGTGCTGGCGTTTATACATCTACATACATAGGTAAGTTTGTTAGTTCGACAAAAAAGGTGTACTACGCATGCGTGTTTGTATGTTTCTCATATATTTAAATGCATATAGCAATAAAAAAGCCCTTCCTTAGTGCTCAGCATTACGTTGGCTGTCAATGAATGGATTTTTATTGAGTAGATTTATTTCATGTGTTGTGTTTTGCAAATGTGTATGCTTTGCGACTTAAACAAAATTGCTTTACTACGAGTATGTTTAGTGTGAAGTAATTCAATTGCACAACGGGCGTTTTAAAAAGAATAGGGATGTTATTCTTTTTTCCTTTTCATCTTCATAGTTTTATTATTATTTTAAGTCTCGCTTATAAAAATGTATTTAATAAATACAGATTTATTAAAAAAAAATTACCTTAGCCGGCTGAAATTTTTGTTTCAAATAACGCCATGAGAACTTGCCGCGGCAGACGATGATGAGGACGAGCACCAAGATGGCCAGTGCCACCGCGCTGATGATCAGGGCAGTCTGCGCTTGTCGCTGCACACCTTCGAAAGCATAATCTTTGTCAACCACCATTCACCATTTAGTCTAGAATATTAATAATTTAACACTTAGACATGCATTTTTGGGGTTGATTGGTCGTCGCAAGTTCATTGAAAAATTGAGCCCTTAGCACACAGCTCTGTCAACAACGATTACTCTAACAGTTCTTGATGTGAGCTCATCGCGGGCAGTTTCATTGGGGATTTTCACCCTTATTAGCAAATTACCGCAATGACAGTTCGCTTTGGACAAAGTTCCAGCGCTTTTGTTTTTCGTCGATGGATGCAATGATTTTATTAAACTTTTCTCGATTCACATAAAATATGAAGAAACCTTAATATACTTAGATAGTACTTATATAAAACTACTGATTCATAAACAAACATTTAAGTAAAGAAACATATAAGCATCAAAACATAAAAGCTCACAACACAAATGGAAATAATAAGGTCCAAAATAGCATATCGCAACAAAAGCAAGGCAACATTTACACAACTACGCTTTACATTGTCAATGAAGAATTATTTAGGTACGGGAGGGCGCTAAGGGGACTTAGAAACGCTACTAGTTGCTCCAGGCGTTAGCTGTCTACCTGTACAAAACGTATAATTCATAGGAAAAGTTTAAAGCTTCTGTTACCAGCTGTACCAGGATGGCAGGTGGTGTATGCTGCAGCATATAGGTATCTACGTAGTTTGTTCGCTACTGGTTTCAGTGCATAGCTCTTTGGTTGCATTAGCTTAACTATTCTAGGGCCGAGATCTATTAACGTTACTTAACTCGTGCTTTGACTGAGACATGTACCCACATCTGAACTTGTAGTTAGCAACAACAAGAGTAACACTAAGCCAAAGTTCGTGTTAAGTAACTTTTATAGATCTGAGCCTATTTATCAAAACGCACGGAAACGGTAATTCAAAAAGCAGTGCAATATACAATACAAGGTGTAAACGGACCCTTCACGAAGCGTAAGTAACTCTACGCAAAAATAATTGTAATTGTTGTTAGGACACGACTTTTTTTTTGGGCGAAAGATTACGGTTTCGGGTAGGACAGCAAAAACATTGTCCTGATGGATGCATTGAATAGTACAGGGGCCATGGAGGTATTAAAGTAAAGTTGGAGCTTTGCCCTCCAATATCTCCGTAATTATGGTCCTGAAAAAATCGCAATAACAGGGAGAACAAGTGCTTTTTCAGCAAGTCATACAATAAGGCATTAATAGTAACATTTTAGTTGTAGATATCCTTTTAAAATGAGAGTAGAAACCGTCCCGTCGAAACATGTCTACAGGCCAATTAAAGTCTAAAAACTTTGATATTCGCAGTGCAGAGCTAATTCCAGAACTTGCAAAAACTTAATATCTATGAACTTCACAACACAGAATATTAAATGTTTTGTTGTGAACTTGAAGATGCAAAAAAAGAGATTGGTGTTTATAACTTGTACATAACTTGCATTGCAGCCACTTTTAGACAGCTATGAGTGTGCAGAGTAGTCAATTGTTTTATTATCACAACATAATAATTATTTCCTTTATTTATTTCTGTACAAATCAATTATATTTTTAAATATTCCTTACAAAAAAAATGAAAAAAACATACACAACACAAATCTTCTACATTTTTAAATATTTCATAAACTAAAAACAATATAAAAACATTTAAAAATAAAAAAAAATGTAGCCCACCGGTATCGGGAACAGGGTGGTCCAAGCTACCAGCGGTCAGGGCTCCAGAGAGAGGAACCTCCTAACAATACGAGCCGTGTCCAGGAGTACCGCTTTCTGAATCAAACCCTTGATCCAGCTGCCTAACGAGAACCTCCTCAGGTATTGGTCGAGGCTCTTGGCAATTAAGCCATGGGCTGATACAACTATCGGCACAATGATCGCTGAGTCCACATCCCACATGTCGACAACCACGCGAGCCAAGTCAAAATACTTGATTTGCTTATCTTTCTCGGTTTTCACGAGGTTCTCATCATCACAACATAATTATTGTTAAGATTCCGAATAGATACGAATCCTAATTTGTAACTGTTATTAGACATTTTATAATATTAATATTTTAACAAATACATGTTTTTTTTTTTTTAAATACGTTTAACATGTTATATACGTGTATGCCATTCTATGGCAAAACACATGTAAGTTCACAACCCTATTTATAAGACCTTTGTACCATGTTTTTACACAAATAAAATTATTCTATTCTAAAGTTGAAAAGTTTTAACGCTCACTACAAAAATGAATATTGGCAGTCAGTATAGTGTCAAGAGAATAGTGCAGCTTGTATAACAAAAAGCTTGTTTGAGTTTTGAATAGGATTATTTTGTTCCGTGATCTCAGTGGAGTCTCGGCTAAATCAATACTAACTCGACGAACCTCTGAATTGGACAACAAAAGGACATTCTCATGTAAAACGCAGAAGCCAATTTATTTCTTGGATAAAAGAAATTTAAACTTTCAACGTTTTTTTAGACAAATATTTGTTTTTCATATCACTAGTACAGAGTAGTATCGGTTTTAGCTTTGTTAGTGACTCTACTACTTTCTTCTATTTAATATTTTGAGAAAGGTTATTTCTCATAAGTCTTATTGGTTTGCCCAGTCAATAGAATATTGACATTGGAAACACTTTCTAAAATATCTAAATTATGTTAAAGCTGATCCTTGTGAGAAAACGTTAGGAAACCAAAAAGTAATTAAAGTGGTTCATGCAACAAGTACTTATCTATGTCACACTTAAAACTGATAAAAAAAGATAAAGCGTTTGTCTATTGCTTTTGTCATTAAGTCGTGTCAAGCTCATTAACCCCTGAGCTTGTGATGTGTAATGAAGTAAGTTTCGGTAAAAAATATTATTGCCATAAAATTATATTTCCCGTGCAAAATACTTTTCATTTATGTCTAACTTGATTTGAAAACGAGTCCTTTGTGACGCTAACAAACCCCTTTTTTATTGGCTTAAAAAAATCAGTCTGGAAGCAATTTCATCCCTCATAAATATCACATTACACGGCGTTCAAGTAAAAGTCGAACATATTCGCAAAGCAAGCCAAAAGGACATGTACAACGAAACAAGCATCGCATGAACATAAAGTTCAGAACAAAGGCTATCAGAAAAAAGATAAAAAATAGCATTAAGTTACCGCTCAGATCCCCAGGAGGATGTGAATCTTCGGACCTCCGCATGTACCTCAGGTCGAGGAGGTAGCCTGTAAATAAACAAACATGGGTGTAAATATCCAGTTTAAATAGTAAATTTTCTGGAGTATTATCCATACATGGACTTATCAATCGGAATAGGATAATTTGGTTAATTTTTCCCGTTGGTTTCAGAATCCTCAGTGTAGGTAATTAGTTTTTTTTGCAAAGGACCGGATTATTGGCAACTTATCATCTTGTCCCATTCTATTTGGGGTCAGCGCAACACGTTTTATTCTTCCATTCTCCCCTGCCAGACGTCACGGCATCATTTACTCCTTTCTCTTTCATATGAGTCTTCACACAACCTATCCATCTTTTCTTTGGCCTTCCTCTCCCTCTCCATCCATCAACATTCATGTTCATCACTCTTTTAGTCACATGCTTATTGGGAACTATGATAGATAGATTTTTGTTATAATCTGACCGAATATAAGGAATTTTGCACAAAAGATTGTAGTTTTCATCAACCCGACCAATGGCGTATGAACCAATGATAGTACAGTACAGTTAAATGACAAAACGACAACGAATACATAAAGGGTTTAAATAGAACCTTCACATAACCGAAAGGCACTGGTTCTCACCGTCTTTGCGATATTTAATTTGTTTTAGACCATACCCGGGAACCTTCTAGTTACGAAGATATTGGGGGTCAAAGTTCCAACTTTTTCACAAGTTATTTCTTAAAATACATGTTTGTAATGTAAGATTTCTACTTTACACACCTCCACGACCCCCGTACTATTCAATCCATCCATCAGCACAATGCTTTGAGTGCTTTTCATCGAGTCCTACCGAGGAACGTGATTTTTCACCCCAAAAAAAAGTCGATTCCCAGCAATAATTTTTGCGTAAAGTTAGTTTGATGTACAGAATGCTTGGTTAACGGCTATGTGAAGGGTCTGTTTACACCCTGTATAATCGTTAAATCCTTGGAGTTCTTGAGAAGAGCACTATAGACCCTTGACGAGTAATTCAGATCCTTTACAAAAATAGGATTTTTGCAATTCTCCTCCGATATGGACAAGCAGCAGACGAACACCAACCCGTCAAAAAAATCTTATGTAAGGTACTCAATCATGTAACTAAGAAAACATGACGTCGAAAATATTTGGCTCAAAAACTAATGTGGTAGGTGTCGAATGATACTGTTCAAATATTTTTATTGTTTTAAAGAAGAGTGTTAATTTGCAGTGATCAGTTGACACATTGTCTGTCAGAGTCTGAGAATCTGTTTGAACATTTCAAGGTTGTCTTTTTAGTTTGAAGTCAGGACGGTGAAGCTACGGCACTAAGTTTTTTAGACTTCATTATAATTAATGCTCTTGGTTTGTTTCGCCTTGTACTCTGGAATCGAAACGCATCGGTACAGTTAAAAATATAGTCTAATCAATGACGTAATATAAATACTTTTTTTTAATAAAAAATTTAATATTTACAATCACAAAACTAGAAAGAAACTCAACTAATTAGATGAAATTAAAATACCTAATGTAGGCGCGGCAGCCCTATCGCTTGCGGACGTACCGCCCGGCTGTAGGCAATTATTTTAAGGACAGGACCGAGTCACAATACTGTAGAGTTACTGTACTAAATAAAGTAAAAAAAAAAAAAAAATTATGAAACTTTTTGGATAATGGAATTTTGTCAAAATCATTTTAGCATAACGCCGGGATCCCTATGCAAACATGGATTTTCTTTATTCAGGGTGTACCATGTTTTTAATTGATTACATTTCAATTACGAATACTCTCTTCTCTGTGGTCATCAATTCATAACAATACTTTTATTCACATAAAACGGGATCTGAGCCATAAAACTCAGTTTCAATGATTTCACAATAGAAAAACATTAACGGTACGGTACAAATTTCGAGATAAGAAAAGTTAGGGCCGGGTATTATGTTGATACAGGCGGGGTCGGGGAAAAAATGTCCCGAGCAAACAATTAGCAGGTTGAGCTACGCCGACAGGTCCTTGCCCGGGCCACACACACACCACCTCACTCACACACACAACGCACTTCACAAAACTATCAACTATTAAACGCTTATCAAATACATTGTTTCACGAATCAGCTCTGGACACAAACTACCCTGTACTAGATATTCCATAAACACAGACGTGAAACAAAACATTTTATTTATTCATCTTCGAAGTATAAAAGCACGAATGTAAATTCCTATCCCTAAAACACTAGAGGAGGAACTAAAAACCTAGAGGAGCAAAGCTCTCTTTTGTTTTCCACAATACAAGTTAATTCTAAGCTACTTAACTTTGTTTACAGACGAACTAATTGAAAACAAGCATTTAAATTTTAATAGCATCGCGACGTATGCAACAAAAACAGATAACACTTGCACAATTTATAAACAAGGAGCCACCTGTATTTGAGTTTGCCGGCAATATGGCTGCACACACAAACACTAGCCGTTATGTTTGTGTGCGTGACGTCCCCATGTGTGCGTACCATACCTGTCGGAATCAACGGAGCATGACTTTTATGGGTATTGTTACACCCTTTACCAATGATCCTACAACTGCATTCTATTCAGTCCGTTATAACTCGTGATGTACGAGGAATAACGACCCATTCGCAGTGGATTCGATAACTTGCTATAGCCATGCACCTGATGCTTTAGAATAGTACAGATGAAATAATAAGCGGAGCGTGCAGCGTTTCGTGAGCTGCGTCTAGTGATAAAAATAACTGTGTTTTTTGCTTGATACAAAGTTTATTAGATTTTAAATAAATATTATGATCACTTCTCATAATAAAACCATCAAAAATGTAGCCGACATCAAAATAAATGATGCCCTTTCATTAATTTTTTAGTTCACTCTTGGTTAATTTAGCGTGTTCATTCGAAAATATATTTAGCAACAAGCTGTCACCCGCGAGCTTCGTCCACGTAAAATTATTATAAAACGTCACTTCCCTATTTGAATCGAATTTTGATATCAATTTCAAGGGTTTTACTTTTTTTGCACGGAACTTTACTTCTTATTCTAAATTAAAAGGAGGATTACTTCATATAACATCAGCTATCTGGCAGTAAAAATCCTGTCAAAATCAGTCCAGCCGTTTCGGAGATTAGCCGGACCACACAGACAGACAAGAAAAAATAAATATTTTTGTCTTATAAGCACCGTATACGGGGTGGAAGGAACGCCGACGCGAAAACGGTTATCACGTTATCATTCTAAACTCCTACATAGAAATTTTTCATCAGCAATTTTACCGATTTTTATCAGTTTTTTTTTTTTGATCGGGTGCGGACCGCGCTGATGATGACGGTTTCGTGACGGTGCAAGGCTCCTATGGAGCCCAACGTTAAACTGCGCGCCGCGGAGCTGAACACCCCGATGTACATCTCTCGCCTCCATTATGAGGCAGAGGACATCGAGGAGTACGTGTGCCAAAGTACAGTTGTGGAGCCCATACCATCGTGTTGGCTTGGTGGATGTTTTCGGCTTTGTTATATTTAAGTTGTTGCTTCGTAATCATTTATCGCTTTCAAGGAGTTTGTATGTTTACAACTTTAGCAGAATTAACATAGGTTTTATTTTTTTCAACCTTAATGCTCAGTGCATAAGGGTGAAAAGTATTCGATAGTCACTGAGCGCAGTACTACATTTTTCACTTTTTTTAATTATCGTTATCTGAAACTGAAAAATAGTGTCGACTGTAGATGTAATTCTCTAACTTTTTCGACGAATTTTAACAGCAGATCTTTAGCTCACTGACGAGTAGTAACGAGTTCATTATCAACGTCGCGAATGATGCCATAAAAAAACATTTCTACTATGTTACTATGTCAAGATCAATCTCTACATGGATCGCAGCATCCGTAGTACTTACTGCATGTACGTGTGTCCACTTAATACTCTAACATCTGCACCATTACCGTGTTGCTGTATAAATGTGAAACCACTCTCATAAGAGATGCTTGACCTGAAACCTACACATTCTTTACTCAAGTGCAAGCGAGACAAACCGCAGTTAAAGAGAGATAGCAACAACCGTAGGCGGTTGGCGGTCACGAAACCAGTTGTAAAGTTTATTGTTTAATGATAACAGACTTTATAACTAAGACAACTGAGTTAATAATCGACTGCTCACTCTTTAAGGCTTCTATTATTATTTGTTCATATTAGTCATCATTATAGCTCAAAGGATTTCCATTTCAAGGAAACACGGCAGTGTTTGCTGAGAATGTTCGTCCTAGTCCAGGTAAGGCGCGTGCTTGTAGATTTCGTATAATGTATTATTATTTCACTATTGTCATACCTACCTACTCAACTTGTTGGCCACGGTGGGAACTAACTATGAATCTCATAGTTAGCCAACAAGACACTCGCTTTCAAGAAATTATAACCATACAATGTTTACTAACAGTGTCGCCACAGAAAATGTTGTTACGTTTTCATGTCGCGAACAATCTTTCAAACGAAATAACATCTGAATAACAGGACCATCGATGGCCTTTCTAGACTTTTTGAGATTCACAGCATTCAGTGACAGCATCCATTAGGCAAATGGGGTCTATTTGATTGATGACCAATACGGCATAAAAAGGTATTTTCTATTTATAAACAGATAGTACCACGTATTAATTAGTTACCCTACATAAACATTTTGTTTTAGTATGCGTACCGAGGAGACTTACATGTGAAGTAGAGGACTTAATTGTCAATGATCTTAATTTTTCAAGTGCCAATCTTTGCTATTTCTAATTGCTATTTCACGTAATAATCTATTGGTCTGCCTGCACATGGGGCACACCAGCGTAGGCTGACGAGCGTTGCCACCACGTGGCTTATCACCTTCTTGCCCCTGTTACTTGGGGTCGGCGCAACACTATTTCTTCTTGCTTGCACTTTTGTCCACCGTACACACTGTCATAACCCCCTTTTTTGTATTATTCGTCACTCACTCTACCAAACCTCTTTTCCCTTCCTCTTTCCTCTCCATTCATCAACATTTATATATACCGCTACGTCGAAGCTGACTGGCCAACAATTGAGCCACAGCATGACCGATTCTTGCTGATACAAATATATATCTTCTTCTTCTTCTTTCGTATCGCTGGGACATCTTTTCAAGTCATTACGTAAGTGGCCAAGTTAATCGCGCCGTCAGTAGCGTTTTAAAGTGCAGGTGTAGGGACACTTTGGATGCTCCGGCAAGTAAAAACTAAGAAGAAGGAGAAGCTTACCTTGGCATTCCTTGATGCAGAGTCCAGCATCGTAGTTGTGGCTGGTCTTGTTGCATACGACGCTGCATGGAGCGCACCGGTTGGTGTCGGGGGAGCAGTACTCCTCGAGCTGGCACGTGAGCTGGCCGCATCGGATGCCGTCTAGCGTCAGCTGAGCGGTCGCGGCGCCGGCCACCGCCAGCAGGCATGCTAGTCTAGACATGGTTGATCTGTGAAGAGGATCGTGGATTGAGTATTGGTTTGCTTGGAGAAAGTAATTTGATGATAGTATGTTGAAGATTGACAGAAGATACTATCCGTGTCTGATTACATTATTCAAACTTAAGATCATTCGGTCAAAATATTCATAGGTGGCTAACGGGTGGGTAACTTTTCGACTAGTAATTTTAATTCAAAATGATGATAAGAATAAGGTGAAAGTACATAACTATAAAGTGCTTAGTATTTTCGGTCCTTGACTGTACATTGATTTGTACATTGTATACAGCTGTGCTGTCACATCTGGTTTCAACAAGTACCCACAATGAAAACGGCATACACTGGCAAAAGCAACATAAGGTAACCGCATATTGAGTCCTTTAGGCACAACAGTGGAACACAAAGGACTTGGTTAATGGAGAGAGGGTTATAAAAACATTTCCTCTCGACGTCGTTACAAAGATCCCCTCTTGTACAGCATCAAAGGGTAGCGGGCTGCAATCAACTTTACGTAGGAGATGTAGATGCACAGTAAAGTCACTAAGGGACGACTCAATAGGTATCTAAATTGATCAACAACACAACGAAAATAATTGTGATGAATTTATTGATCGTACCATTATTTAATGGAAATTGGTGCTTAGTTCTGAGCGTCGGTAGACCAGATGAGTACACAGTCAACAGAGGATCGCATGGAATACCCGGATAAGACTCGCATAGACCAGCGAAGCATGGCCCAAAGGGGCGGAGCCCTATACTCACTATAGGTACTCAGAAGAGGGTGCGGAAAAAGGCTACATATTGATGATGACTTAGTTCTTACTCATTACTTAGTCTGATTCTGATCGATTCTTTACGCCATTTTGCAAGATTCTCTTAGAAGACAAAACGCTCAGTTCTCCTCCTATGTAAACTTCATTTACTTGCAGATTATATTGGCATAGTATTAGCATAAGTTATTTACACCAGATTTGCATATATAAGTCGAGCGAGATGAGACTAATGCATTTAATACTAGAATAATAATTGGTTAGGTTGAAATTAATTCGTATTAATGGTTGTTGAATCATTCAAAGATCTATGAAGATAATAACCTGTTGGTACACTACATACATTTTCCTCATCTACCCCATTTAGTAAACAACGCGTTACGATAACAAGTTCTCGCATTAAAAAACACGTTATGATAGCATGTACGTCTTGCTATTTGTAAGAAAAACACACATTTAAAGAATTACTTCTAAGAGTGCTTTAAAAACCCTTCAATATTAGGTTTGTCGACACGACACATCATCAATGACGTGTCGAAATTTATGTACTTATTAGATATCTTCGTGTTAGATTTCTTAAATATACCGATATGAAACTTCTGCAATAAAATCTACAACAAAATAATTAAACATCTCTTGGCAAGGGGTGCCCATCGCGCACAATTCTCACCCGAAATACCTCGGCATAACCTTAGACCGGTCACTAAACTACAAAAACAACTGTCATAATGTAAAATTAAAAGTGTATGCTAGAAATCACTTATTACGCCGTCTTACATCCACCAAATGGGGGACCTCCCCAAAGAAGCAGAGTGCCACCCCTGGATAGACTCACTGCAGTGGATGGCACTCTCTGCTGGTGAATATGCCTGTCCAGTATGGGATCGCTTTGCGTATGCACACTTAGTGGATACAGCTCGAAATGAGACGTACCGAATGGTTGTCCTAAACCGATCCCTGTACGAAAGCTGTATCCACTGTCCGGCATCGCGTCTCCTAAAATTCACAGGACTATAGGCAGACGTATCGAGAGGACGAAGCTACAAACTGACTCAGGCCATCCGATGCACAGCTACGTCTCAGTGCCCCCGGGGCTGAAAAATCGTAAAAGTTTTCTTGGATGCATGGGACCAACTAGTTCAGCCAATTACAACGATCCATCAGAAAGCCTTCCACCTGGGCACGCGTTGGCGTGGCCGACTTAGAAATCTTTAAACAGACTTCGAACCCAAGTCGGCCGGACCAAAGACAATCTCTGCAGATGGGGGTTCATGGACGGCTCAGACCTCAAGTGCATATGCGGCGTCTCTCCACAGACAATGGCCCACCTTCTATCTTGCACCATCACCTGCGCACTTGATGATCTGCTTACTGCATCAGTGAGTGGGCTGAGTCTTGGGCTTAACATAACATTTGAACTTTTTGCCATCGACAAGCTAAGAAGAAGATCAAAATCAATTCTTCACATGGAATCAAAATTTTGGCCCACCGTCAGAATAAGATGAGCAGCCTTGCTTTATAACAGTAACTGGAAAAATATTTAAAAAATTCTCTGGCATTTGTCGACCGGTTGTCGAGGAGTCATGGTCCTACCTCGCTTGAAGAAATCTGTTCGGAAAAACGTTTTTACACACTGCTCCAAGTTTTTTTTTGTGAAAACTGGTATTTATACTTACATCGCGCCGAGTCCGTTAAAGCTGTTTATTTATCATTCGAGCGTACAGAAGAATGCCTATTTTGTATTGAATGATATATTTATCTATATAGAATCGGTCTATGTGGTTTTATTAACGAGCCACCGGAAAACTGCACGAAAAACCGTTTGAGGCAATGAGTACAAATTATTTTTAAATGGCTTAATAGTACCTATAGTTAACTACTTGTAACGAGTGCAAGTTACCCTAATGTTAATCTTTATAACCATTACCAATGTGCAATTACTAATTACGCTAATAATCCCCTAATCCGTAGCTAATTACGCAAGCACGGACGCCTTACGCATCACAAAATATTTTAAAAATAAAAGTTAGATAACAAATGGCAGTTATCCAATACCTACATTTAGGTAAAAACTAATACATCAGCTAGCAACATGACAAAAAACTGAAGATTCTGATCTCGTGTAACAATGCATTTAAATAACCGTTGCAATTGATACAATGGCGCACACACCGTTGAAGTACCCATAGAAAAAAAAAAATTGAAAGGACAGCCCGTACTTTCGCAGCATAGCAAGCAGGATGAGTCATCCACCTTATGCTACGCTACGCCACCTACCTACCGACACGGCATTTTAGTGGGGTTGTACTTTACTATAAGCTCACAGGTAGTTTTAAAGAGAAGTTTGTCTTGATATTGAACTGACGTCTCTACTGCAATAAAATCTACAAAAAAAACGGATCACAGTGTCGTGTTTAGAAAAAAACCCTGAAATCCATAAGTTATGTTTGTATTCAATGGATCGTAACAGGCCCACCTGCCCACCCCAATGGGAAAAAGCGTGAGTGCGGAGGTAACTCTGCAATATGTGTATACATAATATCAGCAACAGCACAAACTAATCGACAACTAACATCACAGTTAGTCGTAGGTATGCATTTGTTTTGAATATGGAACGTGCTAGGCGTTGGAAGACGCTGATATTGAAGAATTCATCACGTCCAACAGCGCAAGCGCTCGTGCCTACACCAGAAATTGCAACGTCAGTCATCTGACATACGATCAACATACGTGACACGTGAAATACTCATAAAAAATGACAACTCAGAAAAATCCAAGTACCTACAGTTAAAGATGAATGAAAGTCATTACTCGTGCACGTTTCACCGTAATTAAAACCACTTTGTATTTAAAATGCTGAAGCAATTTTTATAACGGAGGAATGGTAGGTTTCTGTTTTTTTTTACCAATCTCAAACCTTTATCTTGTTTAATTTTGAAGTAATTATTGCTAGCAATGTTATTTTTCGAAGTAATATCACTAAATCTGAAAATGATGAATTGTTTCATGAGACATACGACGTTCGGTAACCAAAATAAATAAGACGTTAAAAAGTACACACCTAAACCAAAAATGTATTTCTAGTAGGGCGACCAACTAATTATTTGGTTTCCGCATTATCACATAGTTAAATTATCACGACACGTTGTTCAGAGGACATTCTTGTCTAAATACAAAACAATCGAATTTATTTACGGGTAGATTAGGTACCTGTTCTTACGCAATGAACATAACAGGTTAATCAAATAAAAACCTTATTTAAATAATCATTGGTTATAAAACTGTTGGTTTAGTTTGTTATTCACGAATATTTGCTTGAAGTCTCACCACATTTGTTTTACGCAGTAAAACTGATTTTATAAACGACCTTTAATGTATGACTCACCTAATAAATGATGATTTCTCAAGGTTTTCGTTGACTTTTAAGATGTACTAAATTAATTTGGGAGGCTAGGCGCCAGGACAAATACGCAAATAGAACTGACAAGGGAATACACTGTTTTTACTAAGAAACCATTTTTTTAATAATATGCATAACTGTACTGCAATTATCGTCTTAAAAGACAATACAAGAAGGGTAAGGACAAATTTTACCTGAGAAGAAAGTATTAGTCACATCGCAGTGTTAAGAGTTAAAGTGCTCAGAACGGTTACCTGGCCCAAATCATCGGCATTTCCCACCACAACACCACCACATACCACACAATGTCTTCAAAACAAAACCTTCAGGGAGGAAACTGTGGCTCAAACATTTTACACGCTTCACTCATGATTGTTAACAAACGCATTTGGTCTGATTCACAACGGTAATGTTTAAGTTTTTACCTCCGTTGCTAGGCAACCAACATCAAATATGCGACGCTTTAATCCATATTGGAAGTGGTGGGTAGTGAAGCTACTGTAGAAGTGAACGTACCGCTGATGGTGGAGGACCCGCGTTACCGGATGTACCTACCTCGAGAATTTCTCATATAGGTAAGTACCTTATGTGGCTCCGCTGAGTGTAAATGACGTGTCATTCGTGTGAATCGAACGTTAAAAAGAATCCGTTTCATTCATAGTTTTAGTTTAAGGATTGAAGGATTTTCGTCCGAAGGATTGTTTACATGGACAACCACAGAAAATAGATTTTAGTACGTACATAGGTTACTATGGCCCAGAACCCTGTGATGTTAATAAATGTTTCAGTTACTATTTCAAAAATAAAAAAGCAAACACTTGAACAATATGTTCAGTCAGTAAAAGAATAATTGTGTCGAAATTGATTAATTAACATAATAATGTAGCATTAGGTCTGTTTTTGTCCTAGATGGGTCAGGCAAAGGTGCCTTTAAAATAGTACAAGTCATCAATTGTGTCTCGCACGTCAAAGTCAGATCAAATAGTAAGATCCTAGACTCTTGTAGCCGACAGAACTTTATAGACTTTGCATCGTGTTGCAAAATAAAGGGAACTTAAAACGATAAATAAGGCTGGGAGTGAACTGACAGGCTGAGCTGTTTATTATTCACGCATCAATCGCTCGCGTCGCAGTTGAAGACTAAGCCTTACAGTTGTAAAATTGGTTCCGAGAGCAAGGCGTGCCTAACTAAGATTGATTTCAGTGCTCTTCAGGCGTTTACGTTGGAAATTTTTGCTGGATATGTAAGAAGTACTCGTCGAACAAAGACCAGACGCACGCTGGGGAAAATTTTAGGGAAGAATTTAACAACTTTATTCGTAAGCTAAAGTTTTCGACTCCAACGTCATTTGCACGGAAATGTTTTGTCAATTATTTTCTCAAATGAGAAAGTTTTGGAGAACAGGTAATTTCTCTTTACACGATCTCGAGCGTGATCTAGGCACTTGTGAGGACTGAGGAAACAACTTAGGATCCAGGAGGTTTTCAAAATTGTTGTTGACAAAAATATTTATGGCTGTTGTTAAAATGAAGCAACGAACTAGATACCTATGTATCAAGGTTCCTATTCAGCTATAAGTCCAATTCAAAGGCACATTAGGCGTCCACAAAGTCCTAACAATATCCCACAGGTTATTTGCTTTAAAATAACCATAATCCACGTAGGTATTACAATAGTAATTAAACCAATTCGTAATCAACCTTCAGAATATTCCATTTAAATTGATACCTTCGCGAGGACTCATTAAAGCGGTCGGTCTATAGTACTAAAGCTTTGGATTAAATCCATTGTGTACCTGTGTATGGCTTTCATAGACGTTCCGGGAATGCAAATAATAAGAAAGTAGAATCGTACTAGTACTATTCATTGGTTGACTTTTCTATTCGACTATCAAACAATGTCAGGGAGTTGTGGATTCGAAAAGCTATCACTATGCACATCTTATACAGAGTGAATTTTTCAAGTGGGCGCCGAAGTTATGAGGAATAGTGAAAAATATTCAAAAGTTTCGGTTTGATGTTTAAGTTTTGGTGAAAACCAAAACTGCATCAGTGAATTAAAAAATAAACAATTTTGGGATCGAACTTGTACGCCATATGTAATTACTTCCCAGAATTTGATCCAGTAATAATACAGTGTCTTTTTTTTACAAAATCTACTTGTTCAATTCCTGGCTAAGAATATTGGTTTTTCAAAAATGATGATGCATTTATAGCGATATTCCTTTGTGTATTTATCACTATTTCTTATAATTTCGGCGCCCACAATTCCTCATAGTTTCGAATTTGGCCATCCACGCCCACTTGAAAAATTCACTCTGTATAAATGAAAAAAAAATCATGTTTGGGGAAGAAAAGGGCAGAGCCTGGTTTCTTTTTCTTTTATTTTGTGTATAATTAATCTGCCTGTTCATCACATATGCGGAGTTTTACCAGATTATTTATTTATTTGCGTTATGAAGAATTTAAATCGGGTATCGTATTACCTAGTACTAACTGGGTTGTGGAGGTCAGATAGGTAGTCGCTCCATGTAAAATACGGGTATTAGGCTGCATCCGGTTAAACTGGAAGCCGACCCTAACATAGTTGGGAAAAGGCTAAGCAGATGATGAAGAATTTTAATCCTCGATCCAATCAACATTGGCCACCATGAGCCCTGGATCGAAAGAACTAACACTCGTGGGGAGAGACAGCCCAGCAGTGGGATGACGCAGACTAACAGACTCGCTAATGTTAAACTTATGATAATAAACAGGCTTAGTTTTAGGCGTGTGCGATGGTATTTGGCTAAACGTGACACGATCGGTATGCAATGATCTAAGCGTGGATCACCTTGAGACAGAGGCGCGCGCGCACGTACCTCCGTGCATCCTACCTCCCAACGGAATTAGTTTATAAATACTATTGATTATATTAACTTAGATTTTCATACGAGTATCAATCGGGTAAGGCAGATGAGTAGACCACTGAAAGCAGATGATCTATTTTTGAAACTGAAATGTGACCAAGGCTACTCTAAAACCTGTAAGGACTCTTATTTATTATGGGTTCATCGGTGTACTGTAGGGTACAGTAGCGAAGGGTGAATTTTTGTAAGAGATAAACCTGAGTACATATCTTTACTGTATCGAATATTATTGGCTATAGAATACTGACTGTGCCATTTTTCAAAGGGAAGCCGGTAGGAATCGCGTTTTAGGGCACCTTCGCCACTGGTAGGGTACACCTTTACCTAACCCTCCTGGGAAACATCCCGAAGCGAATCTCAGAAACAATAGAATCAAAGTAACAAGAACTAACTAATGCATAATTGTAGTGTAGGTTCTTGACTTTGCTTTCAGATGCTTTTGTTCACAAATTATTTCGATTATACTTTTATAAAATGGTTTCATTCCGGTATTGTTAAAATATTCAGCGTCAACCGTTATCTCTCGTTGACGAGCAACCCCGCAGTCCGCACGTTTTTATCAAACAAGGTCGCGATGACGAGCCGCGAGGCGCCGACCGTGAGCCGACTTGCTGCACGAAAGAAAGCAACGTATCGAAGACACCTCGCAACACCCACACGGCACACCACCTCATTGTTTCCTTCTCATTGGTATGCAACTAATACCACCATGAGTGTCTCAACCCGACGCTCTATGTATGTCTCACAATCACATAAAGGACCTCATTGAAAAATCAACTCTATCTCACCAAGATTAGATTCTTATCCAAACAATTGTGCACAAAAACAAAAAATGCAATCGAGATTAGAGGATAAAGTTGCTAGTTATATACGTAGTAGGTGTAGTTCAAACAAAGACAAAGGGATATATTGGTCATATATTATGCAAAGGATGCACATGTTATCGATCCACGGTTTTCCCAAGAGTTCAACATTAATTTTCTTTGCGGCGCGGGCGTCCACCACTGCGACTATAATTAGGTCGATTTAAAATGCAATCAATAGTCCTCGATACTGTGGAGTTAGAATAAATTATGTGAACTGGCGTCTATGTAACCTAGATTACTGACCTAAAACCGACTTTTTACCTTTTATTTGTCTAGAAAGTTCTGTTCTTGTATCGTCAATAAAAATGAATAAAACCGAACAAAACATTTCTCACTAAAGTGAACTACAATGAAATTCCCATAACAAATTGAAGGCAGCAAAATGTCATCGTTTGAACGAGGATGAGTCCGGATATGATAGGGACATACTGTCCTGTCCCGGATATTACGCCATGGCTGTCTCAAATACTATTTGCAGTTTGCTCACCTGCCGGGCAACTGAATTTCACAAAGCATTTAAATAAAACTGCATTTATGTCACTATTTATTAAGCAGCGTGCAGGGGAGTGTTTGGCAAGAGCGCTGAATAATTGAATTTATCATTTACAATTAAAAGCACTCAGGCAAAATACTGACGGGCTTATGATTCAGACATTTTGTCTTTTTAACAGGATTATATTAGCTTTACTTCGGTAATAGGTTGTCGTGGTATGGGCATGGGATGCGGAGGAATGAGGAAAATGTCGTGAAGAAAGTTTTGAATATAAATGTGGATTAGTAAGAGTAGAGCAAGACCAAAGAAACGATGGATGAACTGTGTGAAGGATGACAAGAAAGGAGGTGTCTGATGAGATGGTGAGTAAGAGAGTTAGAGTAAAAGAATACTATAATTTGTTATCTTGGAGCAGATCTGATGATTGAGTCAAGAGTCCCAACAGGCTCCCGTATATCCACCTACATGACTAGGTACGTATCCAAAAAGGTAGTTCTGCGTTGTAGAAAGTTACAACTGACATTCATAAACAAGTAATTTAGCCAGATTTGCCGGTTGTACCCTGTGGTTAGTGACAGCTGGTTTGTTTGTCAAAAATACCATTGAATACAGGAGCGACTGCTCTGCTTAAACCTACTTAAATTAGTAACTAGGTGCTCGACACTAAAACACAGAACAATATATTTTCACTTACTTAGGAAGCCAAAGTTGTCTCCCTAAACGTAAGTAAAAACTTGCAAAGTTGCCGAAAAGTTGTTCAGATTTAATGGGGATTATTTATCATAACTAGACAATATCGTAATGTTTAATTGTAATATGACGTCGGGTATGAAATGTCGACTCCAACTACCAATACATTGAAGACAGATTACTTAAATCTGGTAGCAGTATTGATTATACTTTTTCGGATGTAAACGTTTGTTCAGTTTAAAGAAAAGCTCTCCTGCGCAGTGGGTCTGTCAATCTTAATTAATGAGAAACGAGTTACGTTCATTTTAAATGCAAGTTAAATATTTAATAAGGTACGTTTGGAAACTTTTACACCAGTCACATGAAATTGTCTTTGGTAGAAGTAATTAATACTGCATCCGAATCCGAATTCCAAATCTATCATCATCTGCCTAGCCTTTTCCCAACCATGTTGGGGTCGGCTTCCAGTCTAACCGGATGCATCTGAATATCAGTATTTTACATGGAGCGACTGCCTATCAGTCCTCCACAACCCAGTTAGTACTGGGTAATACGATAACCCTTGGTAAGACTGGTTTTCTGACTTTTTGGGCCACTGTCTACCTGTTACGACTGTCAAAGATCTACAAATGACAGCCGAGACCAACGGCTTAACGTGTTTTCCGATGCACAGAGGAAACTCGGTATGTAATGGGTGGTCACCCATCCACAGACCAAACTAGGCAAGCACGGCTTAACCTAAAGATCGATCCGAGCGGCTGTTATTATTTAGCAATCTATCATCGAACAAAAATTAACCTTATAAAATGCATTTCTTTTCCAGAACTTACCGACCCCATCGGCTATCCGTTCTGCGAGCAATGTGCCCTGCCCACTGCCTCTTAAGTTTGGTTATTCTTCCAACCAATTTGTTAGCTAATGTTAATATTCCTGTAACAATTCTGAAAGTCCCCGAAAGTAACATTTTGTATTTTTATTATCTAGCGACCCACCCTTGCTTCGCACGGAGCCACCTACCGGGTCCAAAACTATATCGAATGTAACCTATATTTTAGGTAAAGCATCTACCAGCAGAGCGGTGAAAACTACGTTCGAAGTTCGAATCCATGCAGTAGTTTTTGCATGATACGCGTACAAAATACCGACACAAAAATTATAAAAAACTGTTGTTTTCGCTTCTGTTGCTGTAATAAAGACTCCCCATTTATATATTTAATATCTTCAATGTACAGATATTGGCCTGTTACAATTTTATTATAGATAATATCTATTAATACATCTATTAATACCCTGACCACCGGTAGCTCGGACGCTGTTCCCGATGCCGGTGGGCTACTATTTGTTTTCCTACTAATATTATAATTTTTTTTTTTTCGAAGGTTTTTGAGTATGGATGTAGGTTTGTTACTCTTTCACGCAAAAACTACTGAACGGATTTGGATGATATTAGGAACAAAACTTTATGTGTTAAAACGAATAAAGGGAATAATATAGATATAGTTTTTTTTTTAATTACTTAAAAGAACAAGAAAATTATTTAACCTTGCCGAAAACTCCATCCGCTTGAATGGCTTATAATGGGTGTAAAGTTACCCTTAACGAAGCCAAAAGTCACGTGTTCTCCCCGTCATAGCGATATATTTTTTGTTCTCTAAACCATACCTTCTTGTTCTTCTCGAGAACCTTCTAGTTACGGATATATTGGGGGTCAAAGCTTTCTTTAATACATCTTTTAAATGTTACAACTCGCGACCCCCGTAGTATTCAATGCATCCATCAGCACAATGTTTTGAGTACATTAAGAGTACATTAAGAGTCCTCGAGTGAACGTAAAACGCGATTTCTCACACCAAAAAAAATGTTGTTTCCCAGCAATCATTTTTGCGTAGTGTTACTAAATTTTATGTACAGAATACTTGGATCACGGCTTCGTGAAGGGTCCGTTTACACCTTGAATAAACCTACCCCAATCTATAAAGTAGATACTTAAAATAGTACAAAATCTTTCTGAAAAACGAAGATAAACCCGCGAATAATATCTGTCAAAAAAAAACCTGTCATAAACACTTACCTATTTAGTATTTTTTCAAGTTCCCCGCTCCAGAGTAAGCATTAAACAAAAAACGATGTAAGTCATCGGATCACAATATATTACAAACTAATATGAAAAATCTAGAGCAAAAGTATTGTTTTCATAAAACTCCTTAGCCGGAACTAATCTGATAAAGCAGGAAATTCACACATACCTCAGAAGTATAAAGTTGATTGACTCACAAAAGTGATATCACTACTTGTGTCACTACATTGTTATCAGAAATTATTTACTGTATAACTCATTAAGTACGCGTACATACCTACTACGTAGATCTTCATCTCACGAGCCATCAATCTCTTCCGATATTTATGCGTCTTCCATAAATGTAACACCATTGTGCCCAAGTTCAAGTAAAAAGAAAAACTTCCAGAAAACTAATTAATTTGAGACAATTAATTAATTATTTAAATGTACATTTTTTTTTAATTCAATTAACAGATTTTACTTATTAATTGAATTAAGGACTTGGAAAATCTAAATTGAATTTACAGAAAGAAAACAATTGAAATGGACGTCCGTTCTCTACGCTAGGCCATGCAGTTCTTGTGGGCTGCCGTTAGGGCATTAGCAATGGAGTAGTACTAGAATGACGTTGCCGGGCTACCAAGCTGGTAACAAATACGAAGGAGGTTCTATACAATATCAACTTTTTATAATCAGACCGATCAATATCTTGCACTGCCATACACCACCTTGATAAGAAATGGAGTTGATATCATGATAAGAATTCAAAATATTATTTGGTGCAATTTTTCAGTACTCTGCTCAGATGCGTTTGATGCATGACGGGCGACGACCTACAGACTTTCAACAGTTGTCTCCTATTTGTTATTTCACGGGAATCCGACTTTAATACTAATCCTTACATGAATTAGGAAAAACGAAAATTTTATCAACCTAAGGTTATTTTTTTTTAAAAACGTTGCCCCTCACTAGGAATTTATCCTGTATCGTGGGTGCGTTTACAAACATTTAAGCTCACATACACAAACAGCCAGACCCGGAACAACTACCTGTAGGCC
Organism: Noctua janthe; assembly: GCA_910589295.1. Taxonomy (NCBI): domain Eukaryota; kingdom Metazoa; phylum Arthropoda; class Insecta; order Lepidoptera; family Noctuidae; genus Noctua; species Noctua janthe. The sequence continues at coordinate 16,731,938 of OU342552.1, forward strand.
ATACAAATATTTGTACCATGCGGGAATCGAAACCGCGACACAAAGCGCAGCAGTCAATCGCTCAGCCACTGCGCCAACCGTGCCGTCTTTAGGAACATATAGTTAAAAACATCACGATTTTGCATGAAGCTGTAAGGTTAAGCAGAAATGTGTTTTCCTAGCAAGAAAATGGACCGTCAAAGTAATGGTCCCGCTCATATGACACACAAATTATGATCCCACTAGGGAGAGGCGACTGCTCTGCAAGCTTGAGCTCCCGGGTTTGATTCCCACGAATCAGCTTTGGGTTAACCTACGAAATGGCTTCCTAGTATTTATTTTTTACCTATTATAGACTAGAGTAGTTAGGACTCTACCTAATGAGACGTTATGATCATTATTTATTAACAGACTTATACAAGTGAAATGCAATCGCGTTTTTGGTAAATACCATGATCATTAGGTAATTAATTTTGCGAAAATCGAAATATAATTTTACACTATTTCTTAGGAATTTCATTATGATGATTCAAAATGAAATAAGTAGTTAGTCATTACAAAGAGATGTATCCGCGCAATATGTAGTTTAAAACCAACAGATAGTTGTAAGCCCTTTTTTCAAAGCCTAAAAATATTAACACTACCATGTTTATATATATTGGAAGTCGTAGTCTTTGTAAAACGCAACTTGCATTATTTCAAAAATTATAGAAGTCAACGTAACAATAGAAAAATATATTTCCCTGACAGCAGTAGAACTACTTTGTTTAGCAATAGTATTTTTTGGATGGCACCTCGACTTTATAACCATTTACCAAAATGTATAATAGATTTAAAAAGTGTGGACATATTTAAATGTAATGTAAAAAAAATGTTATTGGTAAAATCTTATTATAGTGTTAATGAATATTTGTGTGACAAACCCTAAATAATGTTTATTACTTAAGTTTGAATTAAATTGCGTATTTCACAATGATTAATTAATGACATTTTAGCATAATAGATTAACTTTGACATTATTACTTTGACATTATTTACTTTGACTTTAATTGACAAATTTAATAGACATGTAATTTTGAACTTTAATGTATTTAAATTTTTAATTTAGGGACTAACCACGTTTCGAACTAAATGTTGCATACCTAGTGCAGAATATGGTGACACTAACAACTTTCCTGTTCTTCAAAAACCCACCTGTATAACTACCCATATTCGCAATAAATGAATTTGAATTTGAATTTGAATTTGAAACTGTACCAAGATTTTAGTTTCTGTGCTCGTAACCAACAAATGTTAAGTTCTCAATTAAAAACAGGATTTTCTGTCAGGAAATACCCAGTTACAATAAATCAAGGGTTTGAATTGTTAAATGCCAAGGGGGGTCATATGTACCATTCCCTGGAACCTATTAAAGTGAGTGGGCTGCCTAAGGTTTATAAATATTAGAATAGCATTGCTGTACCAGTCTACTACCTACCTCAACGTTTATTCCGTGATAGTTACATGTATCTACACACCTTAATTATACATTGCATGTCTGATTTTAGTACATGGTGGGAAATTGAGAATTGTGTAATTGTTTTATTTTTATAATCGGTAAATTGTAAAGAAAGCATAAAAAAATGTAATTCAGTTTTACCGAACTTATGGCATAACATTCGGAAAAATAGCACGATACTAAACAGGAACCGAATGAAAATCCCAATTCAGAACTTTATTACAACTTTGACGCGCTAAATTCGCAGTGGCAGTAAACGCCGTGAACGTGGACATAAATTGCTGGCGTTCATTCTTAAGTTTTTTTTTTCACCAACGAAAAAAAAAACGGAGATTCTTTTAATAATTTATCTATCAATTATTCAGAAGTCCAATGACCGAAGTTACCTAGTTTCAAGAAATCTAAAGAACATGTAGGAAAAGGAAAAAAACCACCGTGTAAGGTGAGCTAAAAGTTTAACCACTCCATTTCACCCTTTATCGGCTATTGAGCTGTTGAATAATTGATAAAGCTCAGGTCTTGTGATACCTAAGTATTTAAAATCACCAAGGCAACGCTTCGTTGCAACAAAACGTCAAGGTAACAAATAGCCTTTTGATACTACCGCTAATGAATGAAAGTTATGATCAAAAATTTCGCACTATGTCTCGGATGCCCAACCTAGCCAATTTTTATGGCAACTGTGATAAGAACCAGAGGTAGAAGAAGTAGAATTAAAGATAAACAAAACGCCAACCATCAACACACCTCATCATCATCAGCCTACAACAGTCCACTGCTGGACTTAGGCCTCTACAAACGCACACCACTCAACTCAATTCTCGGTATCGGTCGGTCGATTCTCATCCACTTCGCTCCACCGACCCTCAAGGCGTCCCTCCTTACGCTTGCCGATTCGCGGCCTCCACTGAAGAACACGTCACACTTCTAATAGAGAGATATTATCTTCCATAAAAAAAAACATTGTTGAGGTAATGTTCAAGAAAATCTTTCACCGTAAATATAACAAGACCATACCCCCCAATTTTAATTTAGAATAGAAGACGTGAAAGCGACGCATCACAATTGAATCGCTGCAAACTTTAACCAAGAGCCCACGACGGGTTCTGAAAATAGCCCAGACTCGAACAATGGCGAAAAGAGTGGTAACGAACAAGTATACGCAAGTGAAGTCTTAAAAGCATTGCAATAAAAAGTTTTGCTTCGGTTTTTAAAAATTGAAATAGCCTCGGACAATGCCAGCCGGTTATGGCTAACTAGCAATCCGCCCGCGACTTCCTCCGCAGAAATTGTTATGGCTCGGCTAATTTGCATGATATAAATATAATTTATAGCCTATGTTACTTCCTGATAATTTAGCTTTCTAATAGTGAAAGGTTTTTTTAAATCAGTCCAGAACTTTTAGAGTTTATTCGTTACAAACATACAAAAATACAACACTTTCCTTTTTTTTTTAATATTAGTGTAGACAAGAAAAGGTGTTGTAGATTTTTTCTGGAAGGCCGATATTTCAGGAATAGATATAGTTAGTGTAGTTTAGAATATTTCGTAAAGCTTCTTATATGACCAATCTTAAGTTATTCTATTTCTTGGTTTGTATTGTAAAGGAAAGTAGACGCGATACAAAAGAATAAATCCACGTCTTTTCCCATTAAATCACATGGAATCAAAGACTAATAATTATCCTCTAGTGAAATTAGTTTCTATGAATAGAAGGTTCCATTATCTGAACTTGGATTGCTTTGGATAGGAAACTGGAAAAAGGGAATTTGACCGTCATCATCAGCCTAGCCTTTTCCCAATTATGTTGGGGTCGGCTTCCAGTCTAACCGGATGCAGCTGAATACCAGTATTTTACATGGAGCGACGGCATATCTGACTTCCACTACCCAGTTAATACTGGGTATTTGGATAATACGATACCCTTCGGTAAAACTCGTAGTCAGACTTTCGGGCTACCTGTAAAGACTGTTAAAGATATACAAATGAAAGCCGGGACCAACGGCTTAACGTGCTTTCCGAGGCACGGAGAAAACACGGTATGTAATGGGTGGTCAAGCACGGCTTAAGCTAAAGATGGACCCGCGCGGCTGTTATTATTTATCCACGAGCTCCTCCTCTAAACTTGTACGTGTGAAAAAACTGAGAATCATCACTTCTGAGAATTCACGACATTAACATAAACGAGAAAAACATGAAAGCCTATTAATTGCTCGATATTAATCTTTGGACCATTAGTAAATCTATTAGCATGAGTTTTAGAATAGGTACTGAAATAGCTATCTTCAATGTTCTATCTGAGCTGAGTGCCGCATACGGTCTAAATTACCACACTCGTATTATGGGGGCCTAACTTAACACATCTGTCATTTCTAAAGGGTTAGGCAGAAGAGTATCTAATTGTACATCCACATTTCACCAGTTATGTTTAAGTCTTGTGTAGTAGGGGCCTAGCCTATTGCTATCAACCGGGGGGAAATCCTGATTCGTGAGTGCTACTGTGAAATTTCTGATCGAAAAACCATGCAACACTTTGCTCGACCTAGGACTCGAACCTGGAACCTCATGCTAAGCAGTTGCGCGTACCTAGGAGTGTATATCGACTCGAATTAACAAACAAATCTAATGTTTTTCCAAGAGGTATGTTAGCACAGATCGCGGGTAGGCGTAGCGAGTAGAAGCTAGTATTTTATAAAATTCAGAATTCTTTATTAAAACATGATCTTAAAGGGGGCTATTATTCTGCTAATCTCTATCAACTCTGACTTAGATTGAATCCATTTTAATAACAATGGAAATACTTAGGTATATTCGACGCACGGGACCAGTTAATGTGGCGACACTTGGGGGAGGCCTATGCCCAGCAGTGGACGTCTTTCAGCTGAAATGATGATGGTGATGATGATGATTCCCGTTAATTTAATTGGAACGATGTCCACTTTAAAAGACAGTTTAAACACTTTCAGTAGCTTGTGAAGCAGCATAATTTTCACTTTTACAATGCACCCTTTTCCCGGCGAAGAGGTTTCTGTTTACTGAATATCTGATACCTTAATCTTCATACAAAGCAAACTGTTGGATGAGTCTGGTGTTACTAACATAACGTTCTAATACACCCGTCCCTAAGTAATTAGTTTAAGATCATTGTCCCAAGTCCTTTGGCCAGTCCTCCATGTTACATTTAGTAACTCGTACTTGAGTATACACGGCGACACATCAAGTTATATATTTCCTATATAACGTGGCCTCGCTTTGTATAGATTTGTCGTACAATGAGAGACATGCTTTTACTGTTTTGCAGCTTGCGTACCTTGGTACCAACTAGGAAGTGATATTAATGGAATTATGAACGTCAAAAAGATTGTATTTGAGAAAAAGAAGCGTTGAAAAACGTTGAAAATTCTCTTATTTCATAGAAGCAATTATTTTGAATCGACGTCTTCGTAGAAATAACTTCTCAACTGAAGAGTCATTTAATTTGGAAGTAAGACATGCACTAATTCTCTGTAAATAAAGGCGGCACATGAGCATCTATAGACTGACATAGTTGAATTGTCTATAGGTAAAGTGGAAGAGATGAATAGATTCCGGACCTTGGTAAAACCGAGATGATTGACGCCAGCCTGATTTCTCAGTAAATACAATGAAAATAGATACAATAATAATCACCGCAGGGTGTTTCATTAACTACAGAAAATCAATAACAAATGAAGTCGCAGACCATAGAAGTAAGCCTTGACAATGCTCGTGATCTCACGGTTTTTAACAAAGCCTCTGCAAAAACTGCACCAAGAACTTACTGTTGGGGATTTTTTTTGCAGAATTTTACGTATTAGTCATGTCGAGTAAGACAAGAATGATGGATCGTAGTACTCAAAGATCATTCTCTAAATAGCCGTTATCACGTTGTTTCTTAACAAAATACGTTTGAGAAAGCAGTCGATGAAACCTGTTCGAAACTGAATTTCAAAATTGAAAAGCCGTCTCTAGAGACGTCTCAGGTACATACTTAGTAATTACATCGCCTACAGCCACCATATGTAGTAAGTAGCTAAGTACCAACCTGTGAGAAAATGTATAAACTGTTTCATTCGCACCGTTATTAAGTAGCACTTAAACTAAGTATAAACTTATAGCTCACCTCAAAATACTGTTGACATTATGCCTCGTACCAAACCAATCACAAACACTAAACTTTCTAAATTTAAAAAATTCAAATGCTGCTGTTCGAAGCCTTTGCAGGCTCGGCGGCCAATCGCGGAGGTGGGTGACGGAATGCGACTCTTGCGCAGGTAGAGCCGCGCGTGTTTGTGAACCTGCCTCTGTGTGCGTGTATGTAACTACAGTGTAGCGATACGCCAGTGATAATGTGTGTGACGTGGTGAAACATTCAACTCTGACGTTTTAAAAACTTCCGAGTCGCTTGGATAGCTCCCATCGAGCTGTGAAGCTGAAATGATTATAATGCCTTTTTTGTAAATAGATAACAGTGCGTCTTGAACGTTGCCTGTGTGAATATTTCTGACGGATGTTGTTGAAAACAACGACTTGTTTAATTAACTGTAACCTTACCTTGTGGAGTGTGGCGTAACTTGCGACTGGACTCGGTCTACAGTAGAAGCAAAGGATATCTTGAACTCAAAGTTGACGGCAAGGTCTACTGCTTTTTGGTTGATCCTTTAAAGACCCTAAAACATACTTAATTTCTAAAACAAAATTAAAAAATAAGGCTTTACTCTTCGAAGGAGTTTGAAAAGGAATGACCACATCAAAGTTTTTCCAGATATGTCCGGCGAAAATTTTACGTTACAGTGTTCTACCTACCTACTGCACACCGCACTCGCCGTAAAATAATAGGACTAAAAAATTAAAAAGGCATTATTGCTAGCTAACTAGCCCCAGGCTGGCACTGGTCATCCCTTCCTGCCCCAAATAGAAATCCCCTGCCAAGTACATATAAAACTTTACTTATGTTTCCGCCATAAAACTGGCAACTGGCTTAAAAATCTCTTCATAAACCCAGAAACCCTCGAAAGATTTGTATTTTGTCATCTTCCATGATTTACCCTACTTCTATTACAAGTATCGGTCGGCGTAACAGCATTTAAGGCAACCCTACACTGGATAGACCAACGAAACAGAGAGTGAACGAAAAATGTAAGGTACCTACAATACATTACACTTATATTTTTGGAAATTCTTACTAATTACCACTTATTTTTTTGGCAAAACATAGAATAAGTACCTACCTACGTTCTAAGTTTGTCTTGGATATCACTAACATCGGTGAACGAAAATATCGTGAGGAAACCAGGATCGGAAAAAAACATATCAGCTGCTCCACACATTATTGGTCGCGTAACTCGAAGAAATGTAGGCAACAGCAGATTTTATAATCATATTTCATAGTTAGCCCCATAGTAAGCGTTGCTCATATTTATGAGTACTTCACTCCCTTAAAGTATTGCCCACGTTTAACCAAACACCCTGTATAAGAACCATTTCCGAGCGTTTGTGGTAATTAGAGCTCAGTGATCGGTTTTATTAGTTTTGCTTTCCAAGCTTTATCATTTCGTTTGTCACTCCATCTGATTCTGGGCTCTTTGCTGTTTTTAATTTATTAATCGCTTATGATTTTTGGATACTTATTGGTTTGTTATTATTTTTATATGTACCTAAATTTGTAGAAGAGGTTCTTGTAAAACTGTGTAGCTATTGTCATGAGGTCTCTCCTGTGTGTAACCGTGGTTCCTGAAGAATTCTGGACTTGTATCATTACCTACATGTTTGGTAGTTTCTAGTTTTATATAAGCGTGTTTTGTTCCCCATGTCTCTTCTATGAATTTGCTATGTTGTCGAGTCGCCTCTTTTTATTTTTTCCTTTTATTTTTTATGTATTATTTATTCTGTTTAATTTACTCTGGGTTTTCTTAACATGCCTAGTTTTGTTATTTAATAGGTACGTGATTTTTTTACATTTCAGAGTTTATATTTCTTCTATTAGGTTAGGTTAGGTACCTATAATTTATTTTTTCAGTTATGCTTTCAATTTGTTTTTTGGAAGACTTAAATAAAAATGTCTTAATTTTTTTGTTGAATTAGTGCACGTTGTCTTTTTCATAGCCAGTCAGGTATCAGTTTGCACTTCTGTTTTCTGTACCTATAGCTATGTATACCGAATTCACTACCGAGGCAAAACTTAGACTTTGCCTCGGCAGTGAACTCGGGATATCTTGTTATTAATTTTGTGTTCATTTTCGTTTCAGAATCCGAGCGAATGTATTAAAATTAATCTCAGATTTGGCTCCATTGAAATCTGCTCAGGATTTATATATTTTATTTATATTTTTGCTGATGGTACCTACCTACAAGAACTCTAGAGTTCTTGTAGGTAGGTCACAACGGTCACAACGTTTGATTTCAGTAAAGTTACCTAGTAAGGTAACTTTACTGAAATCAAACGTTGTGACCCTTTTGTTAGTACGGTTTTTCTTTTTTGTTTACCTGTTAGGGAGAATTACATACCTACTCGGTACTATAACATTGGCAATAACGTGAATCGAAATTAAAGTCGGTAATACCATACGTGAAAGAAAGCAAACAATTTTTATAAAACCATCCTCAGACAAAGAAAATCCATAGCTTGTAAATATTTAATAAGAACTACTACGCCGTTCCACGGAACGCTATTAATAACGCCCTCTATGCCAGACGGCGCGATTCACACGCGTGGCTCAGGTCGTCCTCAGTACCTACACGGTTAGTACACAACCTCTGCATCGCCTGCAACTTGAAGTTAACCGCAATGTAACGCACCAATACCAGATGTCGCTTTATAGATCGCCACGTACTCCAAACACAGCCGAACTCGCGTCGCACTCCTCTGATTGGCTACTGCGCCAGCTGCCCTAGTTCCAGTCCTCGGTCAGAACCTAACTTAACGCTAGACTTGAGTTATTATTACACGTTATATTCTGATATTGATTTAATAATTATACCACATATGGTCGGTACATTGGTCTTTCCCACATTAAATATTTTCCACTCCTCCACTGCATCTAGTTTGTCTATGAATTAAAAATAAAGGTAACAGATAATTGCAGTTAAACAAAGAATTCACTTTCCAATCATTTATTTCACAGAAATTTCATAATATTGGTGATATTAAGCTTACATTTACTTTTATAACATAATTATATTAGAACAAAATGCGAAACTAACATAATACAAACCACGAGCAAAAGGTCATGGTTATCAAAGTTATTTAACCATCACTATTTTAATTATTTAAACTATAGAAAATTGTAATTCTCCCTCTGACCCTTAATCTTTGACAATTTAAACTTAACAGAAGACTTTTTATAAAGGTGGTAGACTTAAATACTACTCTTAAAACATAATTAGATATACGAGTCTACGATTGATCATTTTTCTGAAATCCAACATGCAGTAATCTGCATGTCTTGCTAGTTTTAAACTCAGAGTGTAACATTAAACTATCAAGAACTGTGAAGAAATAAATTCAAGCGAGTATTCTAATTTACAAATCAAACAATAAACATTACTACGCACAAAATAAAAACAAATTGCAACAACCCACAGTATCAACAGGTTTTTAAAGAATCTTCAACATCATTATATTTGTTCTCTTATAAGTCAACTCAATTATACTTTTATCACTTAACAATTCTCTCAAAATAATATATCTCTGAACTAACTTACAATTAATCACACTTTCATTTTTATATACTTAATTAAGACTAAAGTAACAAATCAATTATTTCTTTCTGTTCGCATTAATATTATTCTTAGGAATGAAGTAGTAAATTATACATCTCTTTTTCTAAATAATTACGAGGTTGGTAGCCTTGGCACTTAACGACAGCACGATAATTCCGTCAATTCTGTGGAATACAATATAATCGTACTAACAAAGATAGAACGTATCTAATACTTCCATAAAAATTGCAAGCAATTACTCGTTTTATTTAAATTTGGTCATATGTGGTTAAATCTATCATTCTATACATAAATTCAAGCGAGTATTCTAATTTACAAATCAAATAATAAACATTACTACGCACAAAATAATGTCAAAATTATTAAATTATTAGATAATATTATTTCATGTTTTATGTCTATTCAATTTAATTTGCCACCAACTCAAATTCAATGTCTCTGTAATTAAAATTATCCTTTTTTTAACAAATTGACAAAAACTACTTTTTGAGTACGAAATACTTCACCATACCAAGTATAAAAAATTGAATAAATAAAAACATTTGATCGTCTATGGTACCTGCAAAATAACTTTTAATCTTGCTGTCTAAGGCACCAGTTACAAAATATGGACTTGTCAAGGCATACTTTTATTGAGGACGCTTGAGCTTACATCTATGTAAATAGAGACTCCTTAATAACACTCGACAACGCAGACTAATACCGATCATAAGAAAATAGTTGTATTCACAAATTTCGAGTTTATTTATTTCTGTAGCAGCAGTGCAGCTATTTAGGAGTACAAATGCACAAAAATGACATGGCACTACTAACCTAGTAATGTCTGGCGTAATCGAGTAAATGCAAAACTTTTGACTGTGTGCAATGAGCACACAATCAAACAAACATAATTTTGATCTAAATATATCTCTGAAAATATAACGGCTTGTGTTTATTCGGGTTTTTAGGTTTCCGTACCTCTAAAGCAAAAAGGAACCATTATAGGATCACTTTGTTGTCCGTCTGTCTATCTGTCAAGACACTTTTCCTCAGGAACAGGTTTTTTTTATCATGTTGACATTTATATGTAAAATATGTTAAGGAATTAAGAACCGTAAATATATGTAGTTCAATAACAAAAAAAAAGGGAATTTACTATTACAAACTTATTATTTGCGGCTGGTGCAATAACCGTGTTTAAGTTTATCCTTTAACAAACGGAACGGAACCCTTGGTGCAGCGAGTCCAACTCGCTCTTGGCCGGTTTTTTTCTTAATACTTTACCCTGTGGTTTAATCAATACATCACTATAATATCTTTGTTGCGAGCACCGAGAGGAATGTTAGGAGTACTTCTAATGAAACATTGACTATTCGATTGTGTAAACTATTATTATATTTGTGTATTTGTGTAGCATCGTGTTCGTGTCGCGGTTAATAAACGTGATGTATGAGTTCGCGTAATAATGGTTACAAGGAGTTTTGTCATGATCTGCTCAAGATTAGGCACGCTACGAGGAGCGTTCTAACTCGAACTGGTTAACCAATTAGCTTAGAAAAATAATTGTTAATAATAAGTTCGCCTATTACCCGTAACAAGAACACTGCACACAACTAATATTAAGAACAATGACAAAGTTAAATTTGTATATTCTTAACATTCCCAAAGTACAGTAAGCGCACAAGATAATAATTCGAAAATCTTCAACATAAATTTAAAAAGACAACAAAAAAAAAACTTATAAATGTTTCTTAACTTAAATGTCTCTACAATCACTATTATTTGGCGCAAATGGCAGTCCGCACGAATCAACACCACATCAGAGACTTGAAGAGAAGATGAAAAGAAACTCTGACCATACATTTGTTCCATTCAAGACTGGTTGAGAATTGAACGAGATCTTGGTCTGTAGACATCACGAGCACGAGATCTCCATATATAGACAAGGACCATTGAATCAAAAACGCTGCATACATTCTAAGTCACCAATTTATCTATGTTACGTAATGAAGATTAGCCATCAGTATTTTCGTGCGTTTATCATCAACGAGGTTTAAATGCATTTTTAATATTAAATATCATTGTGCATTGTTGTTACATGTGACGAGGAGACGGTGACCTTGCAACTAGACCTTTGTGGTCTGAACTTAAGAAGTTGAGAAGCTAGAAGCCACAGCCACCGCTTCCGTGATGTCATCAGAAGGCGGCGGCAGGGGGCAATCCTCTTCATATATCATAACTAGTTTGCTGTATTCTCGTTTTCTGCGGGAACTCTGCAAAATAAACAAGCTTATTAAATTAAAATAGAAATAGAAAATTGTTTATTATCCAGGTAATACATAAGCAGGTACAATTGTACACAAGAAGAGCTGTTACAACTGGCTTAAAATATTACCTAAAACTAGTTTACATAGATTTGTTGCAAGTGAGCCTCAAACTAGACAGTTAATTAGGGATGTTACGGAGCTTCGACTCCGACTCCGATATGTCGGAAGTTCCGATTGATCTTACACCTCCGGTTCCGACTTCGGTTTCGATACTTTTAAATCGGAGGTCGAAGCATAGCGGCGGCGGCGGCAGCGCGGGCGCGCGGCGGCTGCAGTCAACGTGTTCAAACAGGTTTATGCATGTCGTCATCTATTAATATTTCAGTTGTTGTTACGCCATACGGATGGTTTGTTTTGTTTTGTGCGGTTCTTATGCCACCATCTCCGACGCCACCTCCACCTCCGACTCCGATTCCGACTTCGAAAAACCAAATTTAAAAACTCCGACTGTCAGAGTCGGAGTTTTTTTCGGTTCCGATAAAACCACCTCTGTAACATCACTACAGTTAATCTGTGTCTTGGGGCTCGGTATTTGATTTCTAGAGTAGAAACTATAGAGGTACAAGGAAGCTGAAATGTGTATGCGGGCGTGGAGCGGTATGTGTCTGTATGTTTGATGTATGCATATTTGTTCCCATTATTTGATCCGGATTAGGGCACAATCTTTTGGTTTCGATTAGAGCAGAATCAATTGCACATTATACTTATTTATACCACATGACGAATAATAAAATATACAATAACGTTTAATACAAAAAGTCCCATATGAGTTTTCTATAAAAATAAAAGCATAGTTATCGGATACTTGTTAACTCCCGAATTAATTAATTTACTCCCAGTATTTATTAATTATTACAAAGTCATGTTGCGTTGGTTGAACCTTTTAATCGTAATTTAGAGCCCTGCTACAGGAAATGACGGATTTTACACTTACAAAATAACAAGATTGCCTTATTAAAGGTATGGTCGCAAAGGGTCCAGGTTGAAGCGGTATTGGTACCATCAATAAAATTTGTGATTCAAAGAGCTTTTTTTTATCGTGCCACACATAGTATTTACAACCTATTTAAGTTTTCGTTTTTAAAGAATATTAAGACTATCGTAGTTTTCGTCAATGGTGTTGAATCAAATAAATGTTCTGATTTTCTAGTGGTTTGTTTAGCTATTTATTATTTTTTTAACTTTTGCCCACACTAGGAATTTCTCCTGTATCGTATGTCGTATGTATGTGAGTTTAAATGTTTGTAAACGCTGGGTGTGTTTACAAACATTTAAAATTATTACCAATTGCTTAGCTACTGCGCCAACTGTGCTATCAAATTACATCATTCATGCATCGAAGTGCTACTTAAAACTTCTGTACCTAACCGAGTGTATATGGTTCCAGCTATGATTTAGTTATACAATAAAGTGAATTATTTACCTTTGTAACACTTATGGTGGTTTCTTCGCCGGAGCTACTGGAACTGGTTATACCTTCTTCTAAGGTAAGCCTGGCAGCCACACCTTCCAACTGGAGGTCGAGGTATAACTGACTTAACTGCTCGTTGACGAGTGAGGGCTGGATAATATAAAGAATAATTAGTAAATGCGAGAGGCTGTCTGACCTTACTAGAAACAGGAAGATTCGTTTTCCTTAAATTTATAGGTTCACGTACCTCTCAGAGTTTAAAAGGACATAAGACCAGCAGAAGTGAAATATATCTCAAATTACAGCTCATAATAATTCCTCCAATTCATACCACTGCAAGAAACACCAAAATCGTCGGAGACCAGAACTGCGACCAATTGGAAATGCTGGAATTGCCGATATTTGGTCGGAGATTTGACTACAGCAGCTCAGTCTTTTTCAAAGAAAATTCTGTTGAAAACATTTTGCTAAAGCTAAGCACATATTAATTAAAGAACTTGTTGAACTAGGTTAATTATAAACTAGCTGTTGCCCGCGACTTCGTTCGCGTGGAAATTTTGGTGTATATGTGTGAGACCGCCTCGTTGGTCGAGTGGTCGCAGGCGCGACTACTAAGCATGGAGTCCTGGGATCGATTGCCGGGTCGGGCAAAGTGTTAAAAAAATGTGTGTGTTTCAATTACATAAAGTTATCACACACATGATTTGCAGATCACCTTTTAAGCTTGTGTTAGGGGGCGTCCATTAATTAAATGAGGCAACTTTGGCGATTTTCGACCCCACGACATCTCACCAAGGGGGAAGCCCCCCAGCGTAGAAGGGGAGAATGGGAAGCTTGACCCCATTTCCCCCTTCTACACTCACACGAGATTTATCAAAATGCGCAGTTTAGTATTTATACAAAAAAATATTATTTAATATATTCTACGGAATCAAGAACAGATTATCGTATTTATAAATACGATAATCTGTTCTTGATTCCGTAATCATTGGGTGAGATTCGGCTCGACGCCCCCACCCCCCTCAAACGACTCACGTAATTAATGGACGGGCCCTTAGGTGACTCCGCTCTTCTACTTAACATTAAACAATGTATGTATATGCAATTGAAAAAATAATATAAATATTAGTATTATTGGGTTATTCCATCAGGAATTTCTCAGTAGCAGCCGCGGAATCTGGATTTGTGCCCGATTGATGGCAATAGGCTCACCCCCTATTACATGGGACTTCAACAAAACTTGCGAAATGTGTGTGTACGATTAGGTACACCTCTGCCCAATCCTTCGGGGATTAAAGGCGTCATGTTATGTTATGTGTGAGAACTGACAGCCAGATCAATATGAGATAATTTACTGATGACTTCAAAAGGCGTCCTTTTGGGTGCTGTAATTCTGGGTGGCAGAGGTCCGAAACAAAATTACATACAACTTTTTTTTGAAAGTGAACCTTGTCGGGCGCTTTTTATTCTAATACCGTTCTCTATACAACATTAAATGACTTTTTGCGAGACCTCTTAGACCTCTTTAATCCGGCCCTGTCGCAAATTTCATTCTTAGCGAACGTCTACTAACTATAAACTACCTCCCTGCCCAATATCAAGTTTGTAGCACAAAAAATGAAGGACTTTCATACAAACTTGCGAGACCCCATGGACCTCCTTAATCCGGCTCTGTCGCAAAATCCGTTCTTAGCGGACGTCTACTAACTATAAACTACCTCCCTGCCAAATTTCATCTTTATACGTCAAGCGGTTTTCGATATTTCGTGATTATACGCGAGTGAGTGATCTTTCGCTTTTATATATTTTGATTTGGATATTAGGTCTCCTTTGGTTGAATGCATAAAAAAGCATCATATTTATTGGTATTTTAGTATGAAGTGAAATCCTGATAATAAGTGAGCTAATTGCTATCAACCGGGCACAAATCCAGACTGCTTCTGAGAAATTCCTGATGGGAAAACCCAATTTTTCACTTTGCCCGACCTGGAATTTGAACCCTCATGCTCAGTAGTCGCGCTTGCGACAAAAAATAAATATTAGTAAGATATTAAAATTCTAGGTCTAGAGATAGAATTTTAATATCTTACTAATATTTATAGAACAAGAAGTGAAGAAGTTTCATAATCAAGCGACCAACCTGTTCCAAAGTCTTCATTCTCTGTTGGTCGGCCATAAGGGTTTCTTCCATAGACTTGGTATGGATTTGGTACTTGTAGACCAGCTCTGAATTGACGCACACCTGTAAGTAAAAGGAAAAATGTGTTAATTTTGACTGTCATCACTGTACTAGGAATTTAATAAGTATTTCTTTTTTGGTTAGCTCGTTCCATCGTCGACCTCGTCTCTGTTCTCGGGACAGTATAACAAAAAAATACATTTATATTAGTTCCGATTTAGCTCGTTGCCACAAGTTTACTGTTTGATTGTTTTTAAACCATTTTTTGTTGTGTGAGGCAAGTGTATACAACAGGGTAATTGACTGCTATCAAACATTGTATACTTTTTATATGTTACCGAAAAAAACGGATCTGTAACAAAATCGATCGCGAAGATAATATGGCGTTTATTTTTTATAGATATTTAAGCGATTTCTTTTTAATGTCGTTCAGATTTTTTCTAGATTTAGAAAATACAAATAAAAAAGATTACAATCACAAACTATTAATTCAAACAGGGGTTCCTCATTAAAAATGATGGTCATTCGTACCTGCTCCAGCCATGGCGGTTCCATCTTCCTCCTCGCGGCGGCCTTTTTCACGGGCTGAGGTGTATGATAAGCTGTGGCGTTTAATGGACTCTGAAATCATACTTCTTTTTATTGTCTGACGAAACAAAAAAAAAGAGCAAACAAGAATATTTTGTGAGTAAATCTAAATAGATTACATAAACCAACCTGCACCTACCTACACATACCTTGTCTAGAGCTATGCTGTGTCCATTTCGATAAAATAAAAATGTGAGTTCGTTATCAAAACGTATAGCTACTTGTTTTTATTTATTTTTTTGGTAACCTACCTCTTATTTTGACCACGAAGTATTTTGAAATTGACGACTAGCGTTTTATAATCAGCAGAGGACATAACAAATCATCCTGCGCAAAATCTGAAAAGAGACAGCCACCCACCCATGTGTGACTGAAAACTGAAATGAAAAAAACCAAGACAAGCTCTAGACAGAAACGGTCGACCTTGTGACCATCACAGGCCATTGAAACCTGTGTGGGAAAGTCTTAGGTCCAACACTGTTCGCCTAGCGGCTGATGGTAAAACTGCTGATATGTACCTTAAGTTGGGGCTTGTTGCCATTCTTGCCGTCACCACTGTCCTCGGCACTATCGGACTCTGTCTTAAAGAATGAAGAGTAGAAGGACGAGTAGCTAGACTCTCCATCAGTCTTGTCGGGAGTTTCCTCACAGGTGCCAGGCCAGTTTGGCTTGTTGAGACGATTGTCCCGTGGAGGTGGAGTGTTGGTAGCAGGATCTGTGCTCTGAAGGGATAACAATTCATATAGACATTGCGTAAGATTTATTTTTCTTTGAAGTAAAGTAAAAATGAAAAACTTATTTATACACTAGTTTTAAATTTATAGTTAAAACTATTAGTTACAACGAATGGTCGATTGTTATAGACCTGCGCAATTGTTGGCTTTGTGCTACCTTAATTACATGACTAGATATAAAACATTGTTAAAATTTTGTTTTTGAATTTTGTTTGCCAAACATTGATTGATAACGATGTTCATACCTGCGGTGTAGGGCCATCGCTAGCCCAATCATGTCCCGAAGTGCGCGTTACCAAGTTAGACTGTCGTAACAATGTCCTGATTATTAGACTTCTCGGTACCGAACACTAAACAGGCTGATTCCTTTCGTGTTAAATTAAAAAAAATAATGTATTAAAGACCTCAGTATCTTTTATAACACATTATTTAGTTATGGTAAGCGGACAGCGCAGCCTGTGCGCTTGTGCAGGCCACTTACTGGCTTGGTCCAACGTCCACGTAACCACAATAGCTTTATTTTACAATAAAACCTGATAAAAAGTTGTTGACAGATTGGAAACGGGTAATTTTAGAAGGTTTCATAATAAAATATAACACTAAGATGAGCAGAGAACCCCGAAAACTCAAGGGCTCTTTTGCATGCCCAAGCATTTAGTTTATGCTCTCTCTAATATAGATCAAGACGTAGAGATATAGAGAAATTGTAAAAAAGAATGCTAAAGTAATAGGTTATCTTAAATTTACAAGAATAGTTGCAAATATGAGCCACAGTTGCAGCTCTAACCTTATGACTTAAACTGTTAGAAGACCGGTTGTCTGTCGAGTATATTGTAGTCTTCGTTCCCATTCTGACCTTTCTCCGCACCCGACTTCTATAAAAGCATTTAAAAAGTGCAAAGGAAAACTCTGCACATTCAAATAGAAATATGTCAAAAAAGCTGGACATGCAATAGAAAAAAAAAATTAAGCACAGGAAACTTACATATTGAAAGAAATAAGATTGAAATCCAATTGTCAGTATAATAATATAAGAATCATCTTATGAAATTCAACAACAAATAGCAAGGCAAGGGGACGTACTTCATAGTAATGGAAGATTAATAAAATATAATTTGGTAATAAAACTCACAAAATGATCTATTATCAACTAAGCAACAAGAAATCAAATTATACCATAATTCTAAGAATGATGTAACATGTTATAATTGATGAACTCTTAGATGTTATTGTCATACCCGGTTCATAGCATTTGATGAGAGACTATCTGCGCTGCCGATGTCTGTTTCTGGTAGTTTCTTGTCGCACCTCGTGCTGTCCTGCACCTTGCCTGGCCTTAAGTTTATACTGGGCTTACAAGCCTGTGCAGGTATTCAACAACGGTGAGTTTATCGCCTCCGCGACGAATTCAATTACTTTTAAAGTTAATGCTAATCTAAGCTGATTATTAAAAAAAAAACTAAAAAGAAATAAAAAAGAACAAAAATTTTGTATTATGTTCAAATTATTAAAGAGTTTCCGTATATCACTGTGACTCATAAATTGAATTAAGTACCGAGTTTTATTAGTCCAAAAAATGTGCATTATCTTGCTTACCTCGTGAACTTACAGTCAAGTTAAAAATTATGTTATTATAGTTAGGCCGTTGCTTTGATACAAATAGTGTCTGGTCATTTGAGTGATTTATTTAGTTAGTGTTACTGGTCACGTTGTTATCACATACAGAACAAAACTGAAGCCGGTGCTGAACAAGATAATCTGGCGAAGCAAGCATTAGGACCGACTACGAATGATTGTGTACGGTACGAGATTACGTGATAAGGCCATAAAACACCGGGCAACACTCTCGAGAGAAATTGAAGTTATCCCACATCTGTTTGGGGGTCGCATCTATCTAACGAATGCTCTTTGAGCGTAAACAAAACATTCAAAAAGCTTTATTTACAAAAACAAAAAAAAAATGATGTCCTTTCTAAATTCTGTATAGCAATAAAAGTTTTCAAGGATAAAATGAAAACGGTAAACTGGTGACATACCTCTTCATAGTTGCTGCTGGTCAGACCCAACGGGTTCATAGTATTACTATATTGTTGCATGCACTGTGCCATCATATTATTGGATTGTTGCATAGGGCATGAAACCTGCTGAGACATTGGTAAGTACATTAGGGGTGTCCCATACATAGGGTGGCCGTACATCATCACTGTAACAGAAACAAATGATTCATTAAAATCTAGTTTTAAATCATATTAGTTCTACATATTCTTCTATTGCAGCAAGTTCTGACGAGACGAAGTTTTTTTTTTTTCATAGCTTATGTTTGTGCCACTGTTGGGCAAAGGCGTCCCCTTTCTTCCTCCAAATCTCTCTGTTTTGTGCAATTTCTGGTCACGCTTGCCCCGCGAATATAATCAGATCCTCACACAACCTTCGCCGCGGTTGACCTCGTCGGCGACGTCCACCCTCATGCGTCCAGTGAGTGATGGCCTTTGCCTCCGGGTGCATCCGTGCGACGTGGCAGCCCACTCCCACTTTAGCTTGACTGCTTTAACTCCAACATCAGCTACTTGAGCTATGAAGCGCAGGGTGATGTTTCACTTGGCACGTAATTATACTGTGATCCATCGCCCGCTGGTAAATCTTAAGGTGGCGCCAGCGTAGCCCGCGAAACTCAAATTTTCTTACGTTTTTTGCAATTTGCAGGTTCGTATCAGGTTGTATGTTGATTAAAAATGAGTCGCGCAATTAACACGTATGTAGTTCAGAATTACAATCATTAAAATCAAAACAACCCTCTAAGTTCATTTAACCCCATTGAGTGACTTTTTCATGAAATAGCTATTGATATATATATGTAGTTATCTTCCAAGCATTTTGGACTCGTCTTTCGACTTCCTTGTCTTGTCTATTTTTGTAAGACACTGGCCCAAGTACTGATCGACATATTGCAATTAATGCCCGTCTACCACGATCTTTCGTTTGGTGCTGTTAGTCATGATCTGGGTCTTGAATCTAGTCATTGCCGTGCTCAGATAAGAATTTTCATAATATTAACTTACTTGGCGCTTGGAACTGATGTTGCTGGCTACTTGAAGGTAGGTGGTGAACTGAGGTAGTGGTCATTGGCTGCGGGCCGGCTGGCGCATAATACATCGGGTACATGCCTGTAACAAAAGGTGTATTGTCAAAATGCGGGCCTTATAACAATAGAAGGTCATTATGCAGCCATGGGAGCATTCTTAGTTGCAAATAAATAGACATTTTTGATGTCAACTCAGTTACTTTTATGGCAAAGTTTCTTTTAAAAGCTTGAAAGGATTACGGTTAGCTGTCTGACCGAGGACTTGAGGACCGCTTATTAATTCGACATAATTGTGTTACATATACACCGTGACTTTTTAGTCGACTTACAACGGCAGCCCACTTCATGTATCCAATGTAAGTCACGGTGTATACAATACTAACTTTTGCAGTTGCAACTCGCGTTCCCACGGGAGCGAGGTCAAAAATATCCCACGGGAGCATTCTACCGGGTCAAAAAGTACTATGGTCTAACCCAGGTTATTGGCTAACTGTTTGCTAAATTACATTAAAATTTGATCAGTTTTAAAGCGTGAATGGACAACAGACCGACAGTTACTTTCAATCATATTAGTATGGATTACTATTTGGTCAGGTTTAGTATAGTTAGTGTCGAGAGTAGTTAGACTGATCAGTTACCTGCCACAGGCTGCATGGGATGAGGCATGGGGCTCATGATAGACATCTGCTGAGGAATGCCGACGCCCACTATGAAAGTGTTCATGTTGTTCGCAGACGGGGCGGGCCATTGATTGGATGCTGTAATCGCAATACGACGCCAATTATTGTAAGAGTACGATTTTCCAGAAAACATGATTCTTATTATGACATTTGACATAGTGAAGGTATGCTGAAATGTCTATATTTAATTATCATATTTTGACAGAATCAGAGGAAACGCGTTCGCGAAATATCGTGAATACATTGCACCATAAATGCACCTTGCCTACATGCAGGCAACCTGAAATGATTTCAAGCTTTGATCGATACAGGTAGGTTAAAATTTCCCTCATAAAGTCTTAATATTTGTTGCTGTATCCCTTAATAATGTTTAAGTTACCTACGACAACAATAACACGCAGTAATGTTACACAAGACGTATGGGATCGCGTGCAGTACTTCAATATACAGCCGTCGCCATCTCCTCAAGGTAACTTTCTTATACAAATAGTATAAGAAAGTAGTATAATAGTATAACCAAAGATTTCAACAGTTAGACGTCCTCTGTAAGTCGCACATCCCGCCTGAAACTACAGGGTGTTTGGTCAAGCAACTCTTACTATGGGGCTAACCATGATATATGATTTAAAAAAATCTGCTGTTGCCTACATTTTTTCGAGTTACACGACCAATAATGTGTGGAGCAGCTGATATTTTTTTCGCGGTTTCATGGTCGGCCCCATAGTAAAAGTTGTTTATTTTCATGAGTACTACACACCCCTAAAGTATTGCCCACGTTTAAAAAAACACCTTGTATAGATACGATTTACAGTACGACTTAATACTACTTCAAATGTCATTGTTAATGAAACAAAAGGGACCCGGAGAGAAAGACCAAAATGGATGAACTGTGTGAGAAATGATATGAAAGGAGTAATTGATGACGTGACGTCTGACAGGGGAAAATGGAAGAAGAAAACGTGTCGCGCCGACCCCAAGTAGAATGCGACAAGGGCAGCTAGATGAAGATGCTTACAAAACAGAAACTTAATCAAAATTTTAACATGGTGACAATCTTACGATTAATTTTTTAAGCTCGCATGCTTTTATTATGCCTCTACTAACATACCTGTAGCCAACTGACCAGCAGTGGTGGTGATGGCCGATGAGGGCTGAGTGACGGCAGCACCGGTCGACAACACGCGCTTGTTGCGACGCGCCTGCCTCGTGGATGGGCAGTGATGCTTGTGTGGACCCGCTTCCCCTTCCAACATCTTTGATGCACGTTTTAAACCATGGGGATGCTATGGGTACAAAGTAAAAGGAATTTTACTATCACATTTTCTCTTTTTTTTTCATTACTTTTTTCGTGTGCTGGCAAGATGTACTCAAATATTATATAATGTTATTTTCCTGTGGTGTCTTCTGTGTGTACGAAAATAGTAAAATAAATAAAAAATCAGACATGTGTCTTCTATGAACCGCAACATAAAAGTGACGTGAAATTACGAATCGAAAAAATAAGAATATATGGGGGGCCACCTCTATATTTTTAACTGAAGGTTAAAAGATATTCTGCGTACATAATTCGTTCTTAAAAATGTTATCGAGGTTCCTTAGTTCATGGTTGATGAGATATTCGCTTCGATGAGATAACCATTAAAATTGTATCCACTTCGATTTAGGTTTTCGTAAGTGTACTGTACAAAGCTACTTATTGTATGATGGTCTGCAGACGTAAAAAATCGTTTTTAACTAAAGCGTGGAAGTAACTTGTTATCAATCAATTATCGAATAACCAAATTCCGACTTACTTCAACGTTATTTCGTAGGTCTAAGCGGTTCCACGTTTCTTTAAGACTTAGAAAAACATACTTCTAAGTCTCTTTCAATATATTCCAATTACACGAAGTTGATTCTTGAAATTCTAGTAATAGACTGCTAAAGTAAAATGTATTCTAACCTGTATTTCAGTAGCCCCAGCACTGGTGGGGTGATAGGACGCATTACAACGAGCCAAGTGTTCTTTCTTCTTTTTCCTGGTTTCATTTGTGTTCTCTCTATCTCCTTTACTGCATGTACGAGTCTCTCTGTGCATCTTCATTAATTCTTTTTCCATCTCAGAGTTGTGCCTATTAAATTTAAATGATCTATAAGAAAAGTTGTAACTGTAGCTAAAATGTTATTTACATAACAAAATAACACAATTTTGGATAACAATAAAAACTATTCAATATTTCTAGTTATTAAAAGGCTTGGATAATACCCAATTATAATAATCCAATCATCTACTGTTGATATGCTACTTTATCTTTAAAAGGGATGCAATTTTTCGTTCGCCATCAACTCTTTACTAACTTGTTAAGCAATGCCTCTGAAAGCCGAATAGGCTGATAATCTCCGCCAGACATTGGGCTATTGGTCGCCATGATCATCCCATTGGAATCCGAAGAACAGGTAACTTCGCAGGAGTCTCTCGAATGCTGTGCCATCGGCGATAGACAAGTCCTGCAATAGAATGATACCACGTTATCATACCTTTATAATTTTTGTAATCAGAATGCAATTTAAACTGTTTTACAATTTAAGTGAAATGCAGTAAAATATAAGGGTGCAACTATACTGCACAGATATTAAGATTACGTCGGCTGAGTGCGGTCCGGTTGCACCCTAACAGGTACAACCATCAAACCATGTAAGATGGTAATAGTTGTACCATTTAAAATTAATTTTCAATTTTTGTTCCATATAGAAGTAAGAAAATTTTAGGTAGAAAAATGAATTTTGAGCACATTAAAGACTCACACTTTCACGTCACAAAAAAGATCTCAAATTATGAACTGGTGAAGCACTAGTGCCGAAGACTAGCATAAAAGTTGGTTATTGGTCCAAACCGATAACACGAAGACTTTGAGGTTGTTCCTCTCTATATAACTAATAGGTAATTAATTTTACCTCTAGGGGACTACGTGATCTTCCGGGTCACTGTACAAAAAATCCAAATAACATCGATTACACAAAAGCACACTTACGTGTACGTGACAGGTCTCGTTGTAAGTCCTAGAATATTCTCGCCGCTAGCCGTATTTGAGCCCTCATACGAGATAGCTTGGTGACTATCGAAATACCTGAACACAAATATAAAAATAATTATACATTTCGAAGAAAGCAGGAAACCAGGACTTTGTTTCTTCAAAATGTATAATTCGAGAGGAGCCCTGTGTCCCAGCAGTGGGAACATTATTATGTTTGTGTTACATTTTAAATAGCTCTTAGTTATTCTGGGAGTAATACATAATAAACAGTTTGATACTGATTTTAAGATTATGTAGACATACATAAATACTTCATTTCTCTTTTGAGTCAAGGTATTATTTAAATTCTTTTTTAACTGAAAGTATAGAACTTTCTTGGGATTGGCTCTTCTGGTTTGTTAATTTACCAAAGCTCGGGTGTGACAGTAAGTGAACTTACCGTTGCAATGTGTCATTGTAGTTGAGTTGGTTGTAACTCAACGGTGTTTCGGTGCTCGACTTGCTGTCATAATAATCATGATGCGGTGAAATGCCGCCGAGCATTACCGAGTCCCTTTCCTGTAAGATAAAGCATATTGTTCGGATAACGTTGCCAATTACATAATATAACAACACACGTATGAACCAAAGGTTTGTAATGCTTGGAGTATAGACCGTGACTTTTTAGTCGTCCAATCAATGTACCCGACATAAAATAGCTTAAGGCGCGATTTTTTTTATCTTCCATCATAGGTACAAAGAAAAATAATAATAAAATTAGAATAAAATTATGAAACATCCTGTTAATGATGTTTACGTGTCAAACGGGAACTGAATAATATTTTTATTGTTAAATTATTAAAATCTCATAAATACTTATTTTTTTTATGAATGATTAGTAGTCATTGGATACATGAAGTGGGCTGCCGTTGTAAGACGACTAAAAAGTCACGGTGTATAGTGGGACAACTTACGCCACCAGTTAACAAGTTTCCATTGTAAAATTCAAAAAATACCACCCAATAACACTTATGGAATCAGACCCAAAACCTCTAGCTGCGACTAGAGTCAGGTAGCGTTAACGAAACGAGTGTTTTTGGCAGAAGGAATGACAAGCTAGAACCTCAGACGGAAACCTCATATTGTATTCAGAATCATGCAGTGGTTTGGTACGGCAGTTATGAAGTTGGATTGCAGTTGCAAATTAAATGCAATTATTGACAGTAATTACGGAAAGAAGCTGTCCTTACACTAGTAAAGTGTGTCTCCTCATATAAGAAGTCACGGTATGCTACAAGTCCCAATTAATAGAGGGTTAACCTAATGCCATCCGGATTCCATTCCTTCCAGTTAGCTTTTAAAAATTTCGAAAACCTTTGTCTTGTTCAGGGAATCCGGTCCAAGACCTCACGGTCCGTCCAAAGAGTTATTGAATAAATATAGTATCAACGAAGCAAACGTAACACAAGGAAAGATTTACAAGAAGCTGAGAAACCTCATATTGTTCAAAATCATGAAACACGGTTATGGAACTAAAGTCATCAAGTTGTTCAATTAATAGAACTAAATTAACAATGAACTAAAAAAAATGAGCCTCTAGTCAAGGCACATCACGGTTGCAAATGTAGTAACATTAAATGCAGAAAGATGTCATCCACTACCCGTGATGATCAAGGCCGTTCGGAATGGTTGACATCTTTGATGTGTTGCTCTTCCATGTGCTCTCATGTGAGTTGCGACTAGCATTTACAACTTCGTCCAAAAAAACTCCGAGCACTAAGCGGACATGTCAGAAGTCCATTGACGACATTGAAAGTAACTTTGGAGGTGGTCTAGCTCTAAAGTGCATTGTCTATTCAAGTTAGACCTATAAAGGATGTAAATAGACCCTTAAGCCGAAAGGCACTTGTTCTCCCCGTTTTTGCGATCATTTTTTTGTTCTAGTCCATGCCTGGGAACCTTCTAGTTACAAAGATATTGGGGTCAAAGTTCTAACTTAATCTCAAGTTTTTTTTTTAAATATATGTTTTTAATGTAAGATGTTTACTTTACACACCTCCACGAACCCCCGTACCACTCAATCCATCCATCAGCACAATGCTTTTAGTGCTTTTCGTCGAGTCCTACCGTAAAACGTGATTTTTCACCCCAAAAAAACAAGTCGATTCCCAGCAATAATTTTTGAGTAGTTACTTTGTTTGATGTACAGAATGCTTGGTTGATGGGTATGTAAAGGGTCTGTTTACACCCAGTATGTATTCATATAATAAGGTTTAGTACAAATAATATTCGCGATTGTAAGACACTACAATGATAACACGTTAAGTTTACGCAACGAAATAATATCCCCCCTAGTTCCACGAAGAAACACGTGTTGTCTACTCCCACTCAATCGATTACCTGTTAGACTGGGTTCTGTTTGCCACTCCACTAGTCACGTGGCCGCTACAGAACATCGATGGAATTGACAAGTTATCGATTGATTATTATGTCACGTGTGCCTACCCCTACTTACTTTTAACGTGAGTTTGCCTCGTGTATGATTCGTAATTGTTTTAAACTATGTTATATGATGGGTAAAATTTACTGT
Organism: Noctua janthe; assembly: GCA_910589295.1. Lineage (NCBI taxonomy): Eukaryota > Metazoa > Arthropoda > Insecta > Lepidoptera > Noctuidae > Noctua > Noctua janthe. Next base: position 16,757,718 of record OU342552.1, read on the forward strand.
TTTGCTATAACAAATCATAGTTATAATAATAAAATTTTAATGATTTTGAAGTTACTGTGAAAATAGTAAAACATTTTTCACACGATGGCGTTCGTAAGTGGTAGTATGTAAGTGTTCGGATCGGCATTCGGTACATTCGATTAGCTAAGCAGCAATTCCGATCCTGAACATTTACTACACATATTCCGCCTGCAGGTCCATTCAGCGTCTACCCAGCGTCGCTGAATTAAATTCAGGTTCGACACAATTCAAGCTAAGCTGAGTGACTCTTTACAGAACATATCCTTCCAAACTAATATTATAAATTTGAATGTGAATTTGTTAGTTTGATTTTTTACGTCATCGCCTTAACGACTGAACGGTTTTGGTTGAAATTTGGCACCATGACCACTACCAGGGTTAGAACATAGGATTTTTAGACTTTACACTACAATTTTTTTCCCGGTAGTACCTTTCCGTTGTACAATATACGACTACCATGCGGGTGAGGCCGCGGGCATAATCTTCCTATAGTGGCTTTTGTCTCTGGCTGTCCCAAATAAATCTGCCGCGAACAGATGAGTAAAGTAACCATCGTCTAATATAAGAAAAGAATCCGAATGGAACAATTTCGTAACAACTCGTAAAGACTACAGGAAGTTATGGCATTTCCTGTAGGTCCGTAGGATCTGATTTTCTTTCATAAAGTTGCAAGTTCGTCTAAGTCGTTGTTGCTTAGAGCAACAACGACTTAGACGAACTTGCGACTTGACGTCGTACAACATTATCCAATTTTCATATATTCATGGCCTGCAATCGCCAACCGCCGCCAAATGTGGAAACAACAAGTTTCTTTAAATGGGAAAAGGCCTTGATTAAATGGTCCAGATTTTAAGCTTGTACTTATTTATTTATTTAATACTTCAAGCACAAAGTACAGAAGCGGACTTACTGCCATAGCTATGCACCAGCAGCAGCAGCAGTATGCTATGCAGCTGCACTATGCTATGCTATGCTTTGTACTTCACTTGGTGAATTTGTAGTCCAGATTCCTGTTACTTGTATTTTAATATAGGTACTGATACTGATAACCTGCGTCATCCCGCTGCTGGGCAAAGGCCTCTCCCCGTACTCTTTCTTAATTGGGTTAAAGTTAATTAATTGGTTTTGTATTAAATTAATAACGCAAATACGTCAAGCGTAGGGCCATTATTTCCCGCATTGCTGCTCTGCTTTCAGTAATGTTAGTATGATAACGGTTTCTAGATTGATACATAGTATGAACTCACATAGTAACTATGGTCTGGGTCGTAGATCTCCAGCCGCAGTTCCTCATCAGTCTTGGGCGCTTCTTCCATTAAACTCTCCATGAAGGTAGCCAGGTCCTGGCAACGTTTGCTCATCTGTTGCTTAGCTAATTCTGCTGGCTTAGTTAGAGCCTGTGAAATGAAAGAATCATTATAATTTTTACCTAAAATATTGCACATAGTGTCTATGTAAGGCCACTACATAACATGCTATATTACGTCGATGCGTGTCTAAGACAAGCATGTCTTAGACCAGATATGAAGCAAACGCATATCATGTACATACAAATTTCAATAATTACGTTAATCTGTTCAAACTCGAAGAATACTTAATGTTTTTGGAAAAAAAAAGGTTTTATATGAAGTTTTTGCCTTTATAAACTAGACTGCAATATAACTGAAATAATTGATGTTATTAATTGTCAGTTAAACGTAATTAATTACACGAACAACACATAATAAGCTAAACATCACATTGTAGAGGTAGATACAAATGTTTACCACCCAAAGGCTGATAGAATCCTGTTACAAGAAAGAGCAGTGAAGTGAGAAAAAAACATTAGCTACTTATATTAATAAAGTTTGTCATCCCGTGATAGTCGATAAGTGCAGAGAGCCGGCGGCAGTTGCTCCAGCGGTTCTCGGCACTGATCGACTATCCTAAGGATGGCTTCAACAAGCCATCCAGAGGATAGTTATCTCATAAACATCCTGCTAATCAGACGAATTAGTGCTCTAGATGACCAATACAATTACTAGTAACAGAGGTGTTAGGAGGTGGTGTTGTGTGTTGTTGGTGTGGTTGGTGTGCTTGTAAACCGATGAATAAATCAAAGTCTGAAATTATCAGGACTACTTTTTCGTAAACGTAAACTGTCTTCACAAATCAAAGAAATCTGTAGTTATGAATCTATCTCCCAGTTAAGGACTCGTTAAGCTATCCCACAACGTTATATTTATGTGTACGTTGATAAATAACAACATTCATTTACAAAATAACTGGTGCAAAAATAAATAAAATTTCCCTAAATAAAAAAGTCCTAATATTGCTATATAGGAAAAGATTAAAGTGCTGTTTTATTATTGTAACTTTGCTTGCCTCATTCATTATCCGAATAATAGAGTCCCTTAGCATTTGTGCTTTATTTTTTTCTTCCTCGGACATTTTCGTTGAGTTTTCTGGATCCGGAGCATGAAACACGTCTGGATTATTTGGCCCCTAGAAAATAAAAATCATGTAAGTATAAGGAATCGCGAGATATAGTAGTGATATCTAATATGAGTATTCAAATGTGTTGGTACCTCAATAATGTGATGTTTGCCGATAACAAACACCAGTTTCTTAGACCACGGGTTTATAAACGACGACCACTCTGTCTCAAGGCGAATGTACTCGCCATTTTGTGTTACCATCCTGCGAAAATATATTTATTTAAGATTTTTCCTATTTAAATTATTCGTGGTGCCCGGTTGAAAGTTCGCTTCCATTATATATGATAACTGACGAGATGTTGGTGCCCTATTAGGTACACTTCTGCCCTTAACAGGCGTGATTTTATATATATAAATAAAAAGAAAAGTCCTGGCTGACTGACTTATCAACGCCCAGCCCAAACCCTTGGACCTAGAAAGCTTAAATTTTGCACAGAGGTTCCCTTTATAATGTAGACAAAGAATAAGAAAGGATTTTTCGAAATTTAAGCCCTAAGAATATGAAATGGTGTGTTGAATTTTCTGTGAAATTCTCGGGGTCGATTGACTTGAAAATTAGTGTACATACTCTTCAGATAAAATTATTAGAAACATGTATCACAGTTTTTCCAAAATATTCCCCAATTTAAAATTCAATGTCCTGACTGACTGATATATCAACGCACAGTCCAAACCGCTGGTCATAGAGACATGAAATTTGATGGGTGTATTTTTTGTGACGAGTGGGTATCCACTAAGGAAGAGGTTTCTAAATTCCACCATTAAGAGGGTGAATTTCTGAGAAACTTAATATTTTCTGGGTCGACACACTTTAATTAAAATTATGAGACATATGTATCAGAAATCTATGTATGCACCCTACTATACATAAATAGATTACTTATTATCCCAGAAGTAAGATCCCGGGGGCAATCCCAGAACTCCACGCTGTTGAAGCCGCGGGCATATGCTAGTGTTATATAATGTCGGCCAATAACAGCTAATTCGCCCTGAGGTTACTCTTACACGTAGTATGTGGGTCAGGGACAACGTTGTCGGCCTAGGCAAACTGACATTCTATTCACGATAACGTTGAAGGAAACATAAAAATTGGATTGGGAAAATTTACCGAAAAGCTCTATTGGAAGTCGATGTAGAAACGCCCTCCGAACAACGTGCACTTACGACGCACCGTAACCAGCAAGACCACGTGATAAACCTACACACTGAGCGGTTCAATCATCAATAAGGCTTTTCTAAAGAGTATTGCCAACTTAAGGCCCACTATTAAAAAAAAAAAAAAAAAAAACTATAAAATGTTAAAAGGTTAACTGGACAGGATTGATATTTCTCTAAAGTAATTTCAAAGATATAATTCTTTTTCAATAATAAGTGTGGCTCGAACTATCGAGCCACACTTATTATTGTAGCCTACGAGAATCGAGTCCCTACCGATGAATAGATACTGACCTGTATGACTTGGACCTCGGCAGTCCTCCTTCTTTGACGATTGTATCGTACACCTGCCGCAAGTACATTAAATCCTCAGGGTGGTACAGCATCAACGCGTCCTTGCCAGCCAGGTCTTGGGGCAGATAACCCAGGTACGAAACAGATTCAGAGTCCACGTACTCAATGTGACCGTTGGCCGCGTGTCTTATCACAAACGGTACCGCCTTAATTACCATTTCATTCGGTGCTTTAGGAAAAAAATATATAAATATTATTAATTGGCTTTTTTAGAGAAGTTTGTTGTAAATGCAATATGTGGGTAGATAGGGTTTTTGCACTTTGAAGTTTTCACAGTTTTTTTGAAAGAGAAGAAAACACGTTTTATGTTATGTTTTGATTAAAGTGACTTAATAAAGATGTTTGTTGAACCAAAGATGAACTTTGTGCTTAGTCATATTTGCATGTGCAAGCAAGTACTTTATTCGGTGAAGGAAAGTTAACATAACTTCGTGTATAATGCACGTTGCTTTTGCTAAATAAAAAAATGTATTTACTTTAATATTAGGTTTGTTTCTGAATCTTTACTGACATACATAGGTACATAGGTCACTTGAGAGACTTGTTACTATAACATGATAAATAGGTAACGCCTTCTATCGTGAAGGCTATATCAGTCATTTCAAAATCTTCGGCGTCATCACCGTACGTGTTTCTAAGCTTTTTTTAATTTGAATTTTCGGTAGCCAGTTGGCCTTGAAGAAGAGACACTTACTTTTAAAGGCTGAGAAAAATGGCGTAGCCTGTATGACCAAGTAGATCACTTTGCCCTCTTCATCGCTTATATTTTTGAAGGTCAACTTTAGTAAAAACGGCATGTAGCCCACCGCGCTTTCTTTAACACCGAAGCCGCTTGTAAGGCCTCTGTACCGGCGAATACGACAAACCATAGACGACACCGGGATAACTGGGTTTTGAACTGCAGACAAAAGAGACACTTTATACTGAAATGTGAATCCTAACACATTGTGACCACAATGGCGATTTGGTTACCTGTAGCGTTCAAGGAGGTTAGTCTGCCAGTCATACTTGACCACTTTTCCAAAGAAACTCATAACAGACTCACAAAAAAAAATAAGCTTTACACATGCAGCAATACAATACAATACAAGATGCAGCTGCATCCGGTTAGACTGGAAGCCGACCCCAACATAGTTGGGGAAAGGTAAAGTTTGTCTACTGTTATAAGTATAGGATTTCTTTTTTTTCCCGAATCTGTTGAGTTTCGTTGGGAAAGTTGTTTAATATAATCGTTGGTAGACTCACCTCCTTGATGACTGCAGGTAACTAAATTGCCACCCTGTATAAAATATATCCTCATTTCAGAATACATAATTCAATGTTGTCAAATCTCAAATCAAGCACGTTTGGGGATATTTAAACATTTTCGCCAAACATTTATATTGATCATAGATTTAGTTGACATAAGATGTGACTGTAAATTGATTACGCTTTCAGAAATACGGGCGAGCAACGATACGGTATAAATAAATCAATCTTACAGTAGTTACAGATGCTGTTTGCAAAATAGGTTCGTGTGAATGAAATAGTATCCCAAGGCACTCGTTAGAATAATGTAGCTTTATACGAGTGATTTTTTGTTCTCGGATCAGTACTCCCAGAGATTACCTTTTTTTTTTTTTTTTTTTGGATGGGAAATCATCAAATGACCCCCCCCCACTCTGGGCGGAGCGGAAGGGAGTGTCAGACTTGTACTGACTAAAACCCATCCATGTTCCTTCTTTGCCCTTTGTGTTCCAGGGCCACGGTGTCTCTTTCGAACAATCCCGCAGCTCTGGCAGGCATCGGCCCATGCGGACCCCTACTCGGTTGCTAACATCTCTTTGAGGCGCGCGTGGAACACGAACGCGCCGTCGACACGGCCTGTCGTCATAAGACGGCCGGACGGCGAGCTAGCCCATAACTCGCCGTCCACAGGCCCGCTCCCAGAGATTACCTCTGGTGCGAACAATCAATTTAATATTTTTGTAATTTATGTAAGGATTTTAACATGTAATTTTATCTTGATTATTTTTTTATCGTATTACCCAGTACTAACTGGGTTGTGGAGGTCAGATAGGCAGTCGCTCCATGTAAAATACTGGTATTCAGCTGCATCCGGTTAGACTGGAAGCCGACCCCAATATAGTTGGGAAAAGGCTAGGCAGATGATGATTTTTTTAAGTTCCCAAGTGTAACAACGTCGTAATTGAGTTTTGTAAAAGTACACGGGCAACCTAAATAATTCAGAAAAAGATTTCATTTTTGTAGTAAAAATTTGAATAACAAAAGCCAAACGCCAAACCAAGCATTGAAAACTTCACCTTGTACAGCTAGAAACAACAATTAAGAATTTCAATTATACCGCGAAAGTGAAAGCTGGCCATTGAAAGAAGAAAACATATAAAAACCACGAGTTTCATGTAACAGTTTTAAGAAATAATTCCCTCTCGGTTATATAATTTTTCGCTTTACTTTTCCTGCAGGATATTTTTTTTATCCATCCATGTGCCAATCATTTAATTGAATATCCAGGAACATATAGTTTGTTATAGAAACACTTTAATGAAAACAACTAGGTACGCACTAAAAACTCGCTAATGTGCCCAAAAAAACACAAAGCATGAATGAAAGACTACTGTAATATAACTATACGACATTTATACAGGGACCTAGGTACACGTCAACGTAAGTACCGTAATCCCCTAATAAACGTGAAATAAAAAATAACATAGAGCAGAAAACGGCAGCGAATTGGCACAATGGATACAGAAAGTCGATTTACCTTTCTCTTGCGTACCGTTCGCTATTTTCGGGACTGCCAAACCATTCGTGATTTGAGAAGCAAAGGTGTTGCGGTCCTGTGAAAGAATTTTTATTACAGTTGGGGCTGCATCTCCGAAGTCAGGTAACTTTTATCTTTACAAATAATTAAATTGAAGTGTCCGTTTGTAATTTTAAAATATGTACGATACGGTACTTATAAAAAAAGCACATTTTATTTTAAATTGTCTGTCTTTCTCTGTGTCTGTCGGTTTGTTCCGGCTAATCTCCGAAACGGCTAGACCGATTTTGACTGGACTTTTGCTCACATATGTATAGTTAATGTTATTAAGAGGGCTAGTAGTTAAGCTACTTTTATTTATTTAAAGAATTAGTATAGACCCTTGAAATTGTTAACAAAACCCGATTCAAATATGGAAGTTATATTTTTATAATCATTTCACGCGGAAGAGTGTCGCTGGGTACAGCTAGCCGAAAATATATCATACTGACAAAATACTTTGCTTAATAGTTATCAGACAATTGAAAATCAGCTCTAAATTAAACACATCAAGTATTAGTTTCAATAACGCATTCTCTACAATCTTATCGTATTTGTTTAGTTAGAACACATTCGAATTATTCTAACACAAGTACTGATGACCACTTGAAAAGACGTTATCTAAAGCTATGCTATAACTTTATGTAGAAAAGGGGTAAAACAATACTTCAGTACTAGTTAAACTCACCCTCGGGTGCACGAAGTCGATGAACGACCTTCCAATCCACATATCCACCGGGAATCCAAGAGTGGTCGTCAAAGATGTTGTGCCATACATGACAACCCCATCATGCATCGAGATCACGCATGAGAATCCGTCCTGCAAACGAGTACGACGTCAATTATCTTGCCGGTGCGTTTCCATGTCGTAATGTATGCAAGCAGGTCGACTGCATCGGGGCAGTCACAGCCACTTGCTGATGCAACTGCTTTGACTGCATGAGCAATATTAAACCTGTATTCATACTACATGTATGAACATGTTAATTACTAGCAACTATTTTTTGTCGAGTGCCTCACCGAGGGACCTTTAAAGAGAAAGAAATATATCGTAAGTTCAAAACTCCATGTTTGTGTTAGGTCTATTAATTAGGTCAGTCGATTTTGACGATTTTTGGGCACCCCTTCCCCCTTGGTGAGATGCCGTGAGATTTGACTTGACCCCCTCCTCCCCTTAAACGCCTCACGTAATTAATGGATGCCCCCTTACACAAACAAGCGACAAAGAAAACACGTGCTTCGAGACGTCACAAGTAACTAACACCAATAGAACCCAGTTAATGAAAATCGATGAAAGAATCACGTCGATTTCTAGGAACAGCACGTTGTTGGACGCTCAGTAGGTACTTACAGTTTGTTCAAAAGCCAAAACCGATTAATACCCTCAAGGAATTTCCTAGAACATTACGATGTTTTTGACAAGTACGACAGCAACGTCTTTTCAGATTGCGTCCACGATTTATCAAGTTATTTAACAATTGTTCGTTCCGTAGGCACGTTCGCAACCCCCATAAATATTATAATTATTTCCCCGTTTTAGGTACACTACGGTCTACGTCACGCACACTTTCCGAGAATCATGTACATTATGTTTGGGCATTTGCATATTATTTTACGTTAATTAAGGCAGAGAATGGCCAAATTGTATGCGACTCAAATTTATATGATCTACAGCTTAATTAGAATGCATGTGCTTTTCCTGACAATTTTTTTTTAACGTGAAAATGAGATGATGCGTACCTTACAACGCAATTGTTCCGAGTTCTCACATCGCATCTCGTAGCGGCCAATGTCTTGGAATCGCTTACTTTGTACCTTCGGATAAATAGAAAATTAAGCTTGTATGCAAGTGTCGCTTCGGTGCCGTCAACATGACCGATGTGTATTTGTTGTCAAATAGGAACCTCGTTTTTTTTTTTAGATATACCCAATTTACGAATCGCTTTAAGATTCAAAAGCTCAGAGAGACCTAAACTCAGCAGTGGGTACTCTTATTTTATTTGTTTTTTGCCGCAAACCTCTTTCTTTTGTGCCTCCTTTAAATTTTATTTAACGGAGATTTTTCTTAAGTTCTCTTAAAGTATATTTTTCTTACTGCAGTGAACATTCTGCTACACCAATGTAAAAAGTAATAACATCAATATAACCTAGTGTGTTACTATGTACAGGAGAGGAATATGTCTAGTAGTAGACAGCTATAGGCTGCTGATGTCGATGATGTATAGAAAGAAACGTTTACCACAAGGGACCATATACATGACATTGTAAAAGCAGATCCCACATAATGTTGCTCAAAGAAGTAAATAGAGACACTTACAGAGCAGTAAGAAGCTTGGAGAGGGCGAACGCTTGCAAAGTTAGCTGCAGGGTTAGCCTGCGATATGTTGCTGGAGACCAACTAAAACAATTTACTAGCATCAGACACATCAAATACACGTCAATAAACACAGCTACAATTGATATATCATATAAGTTGATCTTCTACCAGGTCAGTCTACACATTTTTTTCCCTTCTTCATCTTTCTCCCTAACCTCTTATTTTCCCCAAAACTGTTAAAAACCTTTACCACTACGAACCCTCACCATATTCTTGCCCAGTATACCAAATCTTCAACCTCGCATAGTATATTGTGATCAAACGAGATGTTAGTAATTATTGGCAAACGTGCAGGTATGTCGTCAATGGCAGACGACGTCACGGCCCTCATCGCCGTCGCTTTGCTCGGCCCCTAGTTATGCGTAACAAGGCGCGAGCGCACGCGACACGAACGTCACGTTGTCGGGCATGCACCTACTAATAATCATGTGAAGTTGAATCTATTGTACTGCCAAGGTCTTCTCTGACACAGATGACACTGACTTAGTATGTGTATACAACACTTACACAAGTGCTACCAACCTCATCTTTAGTCGTCAGCTCAGGAACACATATGTCCATGTTCTCAACACCATTTTTTTCTGTTAGCGCATGCACAGGTGGCACCGGGATATCTGCACAACAAAAATCAGACGGATGATAAAAATGCACTTATATGTTTAAAAACATTGTAATATAATCTGAAAAAAAAAGAGACAACGAAACCACATCGAAAATTTGGAATAATACTCATATAATTAATAAATTATACATGTACATACCATGCATTCCCCGGTATACAATGCCCTGTCTATACTTTACCTCACGTGTGAACAAGGACGGTTACTGCGCACAGGGAATTAAAAATCCAGGTCGATATAAAACCTAAATATAATAAGGGGCAAAATGTATTAAACAACTGACACGAAGTTTGGAATATCCGATCGCCTTGGCCTTCTGTAACGATAATTAATAAATCGATTTAATCAAACTTCTGGCCGAACAACTACATACAATCTGCATTACATTTTAAAATTGGTTAGTCGCTAGTTAATCAAATTATTCTAAAAGTTAGGAAGACCGCGGCGACTTTAATTGGATAGCGAATAAGCGATGCAAAGCTTTTTTATGTGGTTGTATTACCTACGCAAAATGACTGTCTAAATACAATAGATTAGAATAGACTTATTTCTGTTTTTTTGTGTTAACTTTACTCTAACTTGTTCACCTTTTTCCAACCCAACTGTCTTGACTTTCATTAGCTTTTCGACAGTTCTTTACGCTGTTCCTAAAACAGATCATAAAGATGCACCCTAATTGAATTAATAAAAGAAAGAATTGCCTTGTGTCTAATTAAGCTGCTAAAATTAATTAAATTGTAACTTGTCTCACTTTTTATCCAAAATAACTCTTCGTCTCATGACAATTAAGGTAATGGCACTTCATACATGTGTTCTTTATTTGTAAGTATAACGTTATTTATTTAGCAGGGCTATGTGCCCATAAGCATAATCCTTTATTCGACAGAATATGGTACTCTATACGATATTGAATTAAGTAAATGAATATCTTATAAATAATAAAATCTCTCGCCCATTTAGCACATACTCTTCTCGTCTCAATAAAGGGGCAACGTTATGTTCAATTTGTTTAATCGGTATCACGTTTTTAGTTTAGCAAAGCTGAACGGCACGTGCAGTAAAACGATGGTTCAAACTGGATGTCCGCGTTATGTAAGAGACCTACGTCATCAATAAATCCAAATATAAAACCAAATCACGAGAAGTGATAAAATACAGAATACATAAATAATGTTTTACGTAATTAATACACAATGTAAAGGACACAAACACGTGACACAAATTAGGACGAAGGAATCGGTAGGATACATGACTGACTCTCAGAGGTAATGTATTTAAAAAAAACACCTGTTTCATTTAAAATGCATGCTCTAACAAGGTCAAAATGTATGGAAAAGCTATTTTATTAATAAGCGACGAAAATTGGGTTTGGGATTAAGTACTGAATCCATGGTCAAACTTTCTGACACGATGAACTTACAACGTGTATTTTAAATGGTCAACTAAGCAGCGCTTGAACTTGTGCGGTAAGAAAGCCAGATGATACCATAGGAAATACGAATATATAAAACTCATAGATTACATATCGACATGAAGACACAATTCGTCACGATACGACTAAAACTGCTGGGTACGAAACTCGAAAAACTACACTAGTTTACAAATATTAATTTCTTTGACCCAAAGATGTTGATTTTTTTGTGACTACCTTCTCATCATTTCATTGCGTTTTTTAGGTTATCAAGAAGTACGTCATTACTTCCAGTAAATATAGTAACAAGTTTTGTCTTTATTGTAATGAACATATTGTCTCCTTTTTTGTACTTGTCTCCCTGATAGTTTTGTTCTTTTCATTCTAGTCTATATGGCAACTAAGCTGGCTTACAGTAGTCACTTCTTTAAATACCTTCCTATTATTGGTCAGGATAAAGTCCATTTCATTCTTGTGCTTGCCGTTGGGTGACATCCATGTTCATTTCCTCGACTACTCTTTCTTGTAGAAACTATTCATGATGCTCAATTTGTTTTCCATTGCAAAGCTGTCTAATTTTTTTCCGTTTCTACTTCTTTGACCATGACCATGTTTCCCTATTACATATTCTTCTCTTTTGTTACAATTTTGAGATTTTTTATGAAGATTGTACGGCTGATTGTAGATCTTCGTATTATTTATCAGTTTTTATGATATCTTCTTTCCTGTCTGATTCAGTCGGTGAATATGCTTGAATTATTGTCCATATTTCTTCTTTATCTTTATGCAAAAGCAATTTGATGATCGAGAACTGCTATTCTTTCATTGATTTCTCTTATTTCTTCTGTTTTGCTTGCTCACTTGTTTTTGATAAGAAGTCCTACACCGTATACTCCCGGTGACTCACTAATGTAGTGTAGAATATATTTGCCATTGTGGTCCTCAATTCCTTACCAAACTGACCAAACTTGTTTACCAAACTGTCTCATTTCACTGATTGTGATTATATCCCAATTGATATTGTCTATAGCCAGCTCTAATTCTGTCAGGTGTTCGTAGTGGTCGCGTGTTTAAAGTAGCTATGTATATACCCAAGTTTGTACTTTTTGGTTTGCATGTTCGTTCATTTTTCCTGCTTAGAGGGTATTGGTCGTTTTTCCCCACGAGGACCAGTCGGCTTGGGGGAGGGTTTTGTTTCTGAATTTTTCTGTTTTCTTTATTGTTATTTAGTTTAGTTTTCAGGCTTTTGTTTGTTAGTTGCTATTGGTTCTTATTGGTTGCACAGTTAGAAAGAAAAATTGATCTATTTCTCATTAAATCGAAGGCATTGGTCCTGTTGGCCTTCGGGGTCCATAGATGTTGTTTCCTTGGTAGGAAGTTGGTTTGAGGCGACGAAGACAGTTCCCTCTTTCTTTTGTCCTTGGTTTTATTTTCTTATATAATGAGTTTGTCGTCCTTGAGATATGCAATAATTCCCTTTTTCCTTTCTTCTTCTAATTTTGGGAGTAGCTCTTTCCTTTCTTAATTACTTATTTTGAATAATCATCATTCACATTTAGTACAAAGAGCAAAACAAAATTTTAAAATATACATATAGTATATTAAACCCTAATATGGAGAGAGGATAGAGAAGTGGACGAGACTAGTAACAGAATGGTACTCACGTGATAGTAGGAGGAGCAAAGGTAGACAAACTAAACGTTGGGAAGACAACATGAAAAAGATTTCTGGTCCAAAATGGACACGTATTGCAAAAGATAGGACAAAATGGAAAGCATTAGAGGACTTTGTCGAAAGACAAGCTGAAAAAGATAAACCAGCTGCCGAAAAATAATATGTTTAATATAGGAAGTAAAATGGTATAATAGAGCTAGGAAATGTAAAATTAAGTTTCAGCAATAAAGGCTTATTTTATTTTATTTTTGTGATTTTGAAGGATCTGAATTGAAGGATGGCGAACGGGTGGGTGTCAACATGACTTTAATAAATCATTGTCCACACCCACACCTATTTTTTCCCCTAAAAACTTGAAAATGGGAACGGCGAAAATGATTTTCATTTTCTATTAAATTTGGAGGAATGGTAAAGGTAACAAGGTTTCTAGGATAAAAATGAATTACTGTTGATCCTCATAAAGAGACACTGATACAGATTAGAATTAAAAACAGCGTAAACTTTGCAATTACGCGGCGAAGATACAGCGCGGTTGCCTGCAGCGCTGCTCGTCACGTGTTCGATTTCCGCACTGAACAAATATTTATATGGCCTACAGGTAGTCAGTTCCGAGTCTGGCTGTTTGTGAATGTGAGTTTAAAATTAAATGTTTGTAATCGCACCCACGATAATAGAGAAATTTCTAACAAAAAGAAAACATTTGTAATAATTTCAATGAATGGAACTGTAAAAATTTAATAAAAAAATTATAATAATTTGAAGAATTGTTGTCCTAAAGCATTAAAAGAAAACACATGGTCTTCATCTCTGGGTCAAAAACGTTGTAAACTAGTGTTATTTATTACTTACCAATAAACAATAAATTAATAAAAGAAACCAAATTTGTCCAAAAATATATCTGTAAAGGCGCTGCCCCGCCAACAATTAAATCTGAACTGAACTGGACATTACAGGTGAATTCTCATTATGATGGAGCGCCGTAAGAAAATAAAATATTCATAATTTAAGTCTTACTAACCAAAAACACAGGTAGGTTATTTGCAGTAAGCTAGCATCTTAAAGCAGTTACTTAGTTGTGACCACAGCAGTAAAACCGTTCTTAATTTTTGGAGTAATATCCATTTTAATTTAATGATTAATTTATGATCAGATTATATTGAGCTTACTAGAAACAGACTTGTCTTGTATGTGGATGATAGAATGAACAGAAACTCTGGTAATAACTGGAAATATGGTGTCCTAAAACCGTTTTCGTGCAGTCAAAATTGGTTAAGTATCATAAGGTCTATATGCACCGTGGTGTAGTATTAACACTGTAGGTAAAAGAACATGCGAAGATACAACTGCGAAACTGATACTATGCTTACTCTTATATGTAATAGAAATTATGAGATCTACAAGAATGCCAGAAACATTAGACGTTGTTGAAAGAGACGACTGAAGCCATAGCTGACAAAAATCTAAAAAATAAAATCTTTATATAAAGCTCAGTAGAACGGTACCCACCATCTAGCTTCTCTTCTTTCGGGGCATCAAATGTGGAAACTGGTTCAGGCGCCCTGACCTCCTCTACTATTATATCGGGAACCAAAGTCTCAATCTGGGGTAGAAGCTTCTTTTTCTTTGGTTCTTTCTCTTTTTTGGGTGGTTGCAGGTTGTTGCTAGCAGAAACATATTAAAATTTATTAAATATACGTCAACACAAAGAAAATTTGAACCCTGATCTTGTTAAGGTTTGTTTAAGATTTTGTTTTCAGCTTCTCGCTAAATTATCCGAGTAAGAGTTTTAATCTACAATAACAATAATAAATATTTTTATTTCCCAAAAATACAGATAATTGTACTTTAAGTTTACAATTTTGAATTTAATGGTAGAGAACACTTGCATTAAACATTTGGATGCTTCAGAAATCTGTACTTTTAAACTAGGGTATCCTGTATCTTAAGAGACAGTGTAAATCAATCTTTTTATTTATACTTAATACTTCAATTACTTGGAATTCGCTGCGTTTCATGTAAAATACACAGGAAGATTTTGTTTCAGTTTTAGCCAATATGATGCTTTGCTTATGGCATACTCTTAACAAGATATTTTAGGGGTAAAAAGGGTATGGTGCTTAAATAGAGGAAATTGCCAGGTTCATCAGAAAAAATATATTAACACAAAAACTATTCAGTAAACAGATGATCTCCATCCACAGCAGTAAAGGTAAGGAAAAATAATTGATATAAATAACTAGAACTAGGTAATAGTTACTCACTATTCATAAGTCCTAAGGCATGGCAAAAGTTGGATATTGCTACTGTTAAACATTACTGACCTGCTTCCAGAAGTTGAAGGTTTTCCGCCATAGCCACTGCTACCGCTGGAATTGCTTCCCGAGTGTGTTGACTTGGAACTATGACTAAAAACACCTTTATAATAAGTACAGGATTTATTAAACGTCGATGGATATGGAAACGAAAACATCTTAATATTTTTCGATATAAGAACTGCTCAGATCCGCTGTCGGAGGAGCCTAGTCGACTTATGAGGTGGACGTCTTCCACAATTTTTTTTTAGAAAATTCGGAGCACTTGTACGGCTTTTGCTTTTCAATGAATTCTCTTGTAAAAAAACAAAGCCTCAGCAGCCTCAGTGGAAGTTATACCCAAAAGTTGTATTTTATAAGAAAGCCAATTTGGTTACCGAAAAATTCAAACAATGGCATTTGGAACTTGTAAGTTTTTAAGGCTTCCATTTCTTTATCTTGAAAGGAATTAGGGCCGAAAATTTTATACCCATTTCTAATTGAAAAAAAAAGTAATTTAAAAAACTAAAAAACCCGACTGAAAATACTGAAAAGCATTAAACGCACATTTTAAATTAAACAAAAGTAAGTAGCAGGCGGGGCCCATTTGAATATAAAATTATGAAAACAGATTTAATAAGTCCTGTGGGCAATTCCCGAACTCCATGCGGGAGAGGCCGCGGGCATAAGCTAGTTTAACATGAAATGTAAAAGGAGAATGCTCATGGATGTACGGAATCCCGTACCATGCTGCATCAAAATCAAACTTTGTTTTTTATAGACTACACTGATCATATTAACTCCTACAAAACTTCTTTTTAAAAAAAAAACCCGCGTTTCCGAGTTATTTTATAAAATCGAAAATAACCTAAAAAGTAAGTCTATTTCTTCGACGCTACCAACGATGTATTTACACACACATGCATTAGATTATTACTCTAAAAACAGCGTAATCCACTAATATTAGTAAGAATGTTTTTCAAGCAATCGTTATAGTTGTAATACACAAAAGAAACGATTACTGGTTAATCGATTCATCAAAAATCGATTCCATTGCATTCTACATCAATAAGACCGTCTGTGAACGGCTAATTAACCATAGACAAAATAATTATAATCTTTTCATTTTTATTGTATGCCCTACACGTTGGAGTAATTTGAAGCGAGGCAGGTATAGTTTTTCACATGAAATAACCGTCAAAAATAAAAGCGGCCGAATGCGGACTTCTCGACATATAGAGCATTTTTTGACAGGACTTAGAGTCCGCTCGACATTGAAGTCGACAGACAAGGGTTTGTTCAATTGAAACGGAACGTCATTTATATTCAGTTGAAACGGAACGTCATATAAAGGGAGTAAAACAATATCCATACTTTTAAACTCAAAAGTATATTTCCAGTTTAAAAATCAAATCCCCGACGCGTAATGCCGTAAAAAAATATGAAACTAATTACTATAAAATTTTGGTTTTGATGCGCGAGACTTTCTGGTACCACTTTTGGTCATTCTCCTTTTATGGTCTTCCTTTTATTTCAGTTGGTATGTTATGGAGGAAAAAATACTCCTTATGATTAACTTTTTCGACAGTTATTATTAAATAATTGTGTTTTTTTCAGTTTATTGACGGGTTCGCTTCCCGGTTTAGGCAGGTGACTATTTAAAAATCTTTGAACGCAGTTCTGATCATTTTAAAAATCAAAATGAAATCTTCTTTTAGTAAAACTTTCTATATACAATATTTAAGGTCCTTCCCTGTGGCATAGCCGTGAGACAGCCTGTATACGATTTTCTCCCTTTTTATACGGTTTGTCACTTCGAATTTCTTTAAAACATATAAGTAATATATATTTTTGTAATCACCTTTTAAGTCCCTTCATTTTATTACCTCACTCGAAAGTACAGGAAGAAAAAAAAATTTCAAACACCACGATATGGCACCCGAAATCCGCCATTTTTCTTTGTTTTTTTTATTTCAATGTAGACAGTGACACTCGCGCTACCAAGACGAACCTAACGACGTATAATTTATCCAAATCCGTTCATCCGTTTAAGAGTTACGAGGGAACATAGAAACGGACATACATACATACAGGTCCAAAACATATCCCTCCTTTTGGGCTTCGCCGCAGTCGGGTAAAAAGAAATATTTTTTTTGTATTCACTACTATAATTTATAAAACGCGCCACGGTCTATATTGTCGTGAATTTGTGAGGAGTGCGGACTGACGATCTACCGATTTTTAATAAATTTCGCATACCAAGTTTATACAGAGTTTATCATTGATTGTAATTCACCAATTCAAATTGCAGCAGCAAGGTTCTAACAAACCTTTATAAACCGTGAACTTCGGAATGAAAATTTAAAAAATGATACCCAACAAAAAGTTACCCATTGAACTTACATTTTCAAAGTCAAGAGTACTTGCGTAACACACTTACAATCCTAATGACATTTAGTTCGACCATTCAACAAAATACATTTCATATTATCCTGCGGACTCGGCACTATTCCAAAGCGACTTGGGCCGGCTGACTAAGTGGTGCAAGCAAGCACAACAAATTGCCTCTGAATGTAAAAAAAATGCCAACATAACAAATTCACAAAAAAAAAAACATGCAGTCAGTTTAAAAATCGAATGATAAGCGGCTAGAGGAAATTGAAACTATACGAGTAAACTATATACTAACTAAATGTGCGGCTGGAATACATAAACTCCTCCTTTTTTAGAAGTTGGTTCAATAATACAAAAAATGTTGCCAGAAATTAACAACTTTAAGTCTGAAGAGAGTAAAAGATAAACTTCAAAAAGAAAAAAGGTAAAGGTAAAAGATGTACTTCATAATTCAATTGATCAAGAAAAATATATATACTTAATAAAACTTTTTCTGATGTTCAATGATCCAAGTTGAGGTGGCCATTTACATTAAATTTTATTCACTTCAGACTTTTCGATGGTTTTTGCTTACCTTCTTCTAGACTGACTGTTGCTGCAACTGTTTGAGTATGCAGAATCTGAAATTTTTGCATTGTTTTCTGAATCGTCTAAGTTGTCCATGTTGCATTTATTTGAAACCTGTTAAAAGAAAAAAAAATATGAGGTAGGTGAGATAACTTCACATTAAAATTGATAAAAAGAAATGCAAGGGCACAATATCATTTTGCGTTTCATTGAATAATATATTTATGAATAACTTAACTAAATTAAATGACACATTCGCAGTCCATTTCCTCAACAAACCATTCGCATGGGCACAACATTTGAATTATAAAAAAAAATCAGTTATGAGCAGCACTAAAGCAACATTTGATTTGGTTGTAAACTTGGAACTGATTCACAATATTCTCATAAAAGTATTTTTGTAATGATAATATTGTGATAGAATAATAATACCAAAGGTACTTTCACAACTACCAAAGGTTCATGTTTATGAACAGACTCAGTGGCTGATTTACAAGTTTTCAAGGTATAGGCTGTACCGTTTTTGCCGCCCTTGCCTCTACAATTGTCATGTACTACATTATTTTTACAATCCAACAATTTCGTTGAAATTGCACGTAAAATATTTTTTGGGTATATTACCGATTACTGGTTGGGGGCGGCGAACTAGCTGTTTTACTCTAGAATATGGAAGATTGCTACTCGTAATGTGCAATGACAAGTGAGAGGGGAACGTCACTGGCAAAATTTGTTACAGACCTTATCTGTAAAACATCAGAAAACCGTCATGCCAAAATCTTTTTGATTTCAATGAGGTAGCAAAAAAAAAGAAATCGGTCCTCAAATTTGCGCCCCAAAAATCTGCCGCCCTAGGCTCAAGTCTACTCAGCCTGCTGGTAAATCCGCCACTGAACAGACTGATAGAATTAACTTTGACTTACATAGCAGTGAGTAATATAGCAATTAAATATAAGGAGAAAGGTGACACCTACCTACCTTCGGTACTGTTGTTTATCTCAAAACTAAACTTTTGGTTTACTGACTAAACTTTTGGTTTACTGTTACAGGTGTGTTGTTATGTCATTTAGATTAGATTCCACACAATTGTCAATTTCATAGTAGCAGTATGTCTTGTTAATGTAGTGGTCGCGAGCGCTACTAATAAGCATAAGGTTTTGGGATCAATTACCTGGTTGGGCAAAGTATTACACGTTTTTTTCCATCATGAAATTCTCAGTAGCATCCCAGAATCTGGATTTGTGCCCGGTTGTTGACAATTTGGGATTTAAAGATAACTAACTGGTGACATGTGGTTGTAGTAAACCAGAACCTCTCTGCCTAACCTTTCGGTTATTACCAGTGTGTTGTTATGTCATTTATGTTAGAAGTTCCTTGTTTACAACAATTAAAATATATTAGCATAGCAGCCAGGATTTATAGATTATTTTTTAGGTAAATATTTATGAGAATGCAAAGACGTTTCTAGTCTCAAAAACACTTATCTGAATTGTTTTATTTTTAAATTCATTGATGAGTATAATTGCTTGGTTATAGCATCATCATATTTGTTTCGCAAGCGGGCTGTGGGCTAAAGTTCCTTCAATTATTTTACTGTTGCCCTTCCATTTCTATTTTAACAGTGATGCAAGGGCCACGGAAGCACGGTGATCTTTATGCTATCACAAACAAGGCAGTCAAAATTATAGTGATCTATATGACAAAATGGTTGCTTTTGGATTGAACAGTCTGATGTAAAATAAGATATTTTACCTTGACCAGTGGCTTCTGGCATTTAAGTATTTAACACAATGCCTGATTACATAGGAAATGCCTGATACTGCAATCTTAAATCATGAAGGAAAGTTGGTTTAAACCAGGCCAGTTTGATAAAGACTTTTCAATAAGTATTGCAGTATGGGCTACCTATACCTACTTCTAGCACTGTTTTAAATGCTCATCATCTGCCATGCCTTTTCCAAACTATGTTGGGGTCAGCTTCCAGTCTAACTGATTAATGCAGCTGAATACCAGTATGCATACTTGGAGCAACTGCCTATCTGACCTCCACTAGTATTGTGTAATAAGATACTCTTTGATAAGACTGCTTGTCTCTTTTACATATCCATTGTATATTTATTTTTTATTTAACAAACAAGCATTACTAGCTTTAAATATTATATAACATCAATTGCTTTGCCTCAAACTTCAAACGCTAAGCAAAGGCAGTATCAAAAACAAAAGTAAGGTAAACTTCCTAATTTTTCAATAAGGATTTGTTACTGAAAATTTAGTTATTAATAGTGTTTCACACTAGTCTATAAGAATTACTAAGATATTAATAAGTTGATAAGAATGAATAAAGTTGATACTTTAAAGACTAGTTTTTCCTTCTACCAGTCTACTTTTGTTACTGACTTACCTAAATTCAAGTACTTTAAAATTAAAGCAGACATTAGACAGTTATAATGAATAAGGGCTCATAATCTTACTAAGTGTTATAAACATGAAAGTTTGTGAGGATATACAGATAAATGTTTGTTACTCTTTCATGCAAAAACTTCTCATTGGATTTTGAAGAAGCTTGACATCTTAAATACCACAAGATAACACATCGGCGGTAATTTTCAAAGATATGGTAGAAAATATTGAGTGTACTCAGATGAAGCCGCGCATGGAAGCTGGTTATCAAAACATTTGTAATGTCTATGATTTTTAAAAATATATATATCTGATTTTGGGAAGATGTCTGGTAAGGAAAATCATGAAGAAGGGGTTGATATAATGTTGTCAAAAGTTCACCAACTTGGTAGCATCCAATAAGAGTTCTAGTTAGGTAAAGTAGCATAAAATAGCATCAACATTATCAAGGGCACACATTTCTAGATAAAATAATCAAAATGTACCTCATCTAATTGAGACACACAGGAACAGTAGTCAGGTATGCATGCCTAACAAGGATGTTACATTTAGATACCTACAGGTATGTATGTATTCTACATAATATACCTGGAAGTAGAATCTCAATTTATTTTAAAAAATTGTAGTGCAAGAACCTAAATCGTAACAAATAGGTACCTATTTAATAAAGACTTTTGTCTAAAACTTACCAATTAAGACCAATGAAGGAAGTCCGTTCTTTTTTCAAAGTTTTATTTATATCTTGACTTGACAGTTAGTTCTTCTCAAGTTATGAAGTCCGTAATCGTAATTAAGTTATAGCGATTCACTTTATAACTGTTTTATACACGTAGATTATTTTCGTATTCAATCACAACGCACTTAACAATTTTTTCAACAATATTGAGGATCGACCAATAAGTTTAACAGCTAAACGTGAGTAAAACAAGAATTACGAGTTACTTCACCAGAAACGTTTAGCCGTAGCGCTGTTGATCATAGTGATGCGCCACTCGAAACGTGAGGTTGTTAGGAATCAAGCAACAGTAATCAAACAAAAACGATTTTATATTTATTCGAGTATCACAAAAATTCAATGTAAGTGTTTATTAATATTTGCATCCTATTTTTATGGCGAAATGTGTCATTGCACTATATGTTATTTTTACCACCTTTTGTGCCACATTTACCGTAAATAAATAATTTTAACTTTGCCTTTGAAGAGTGGTCGAAACAAATCAAAACTTCTATGCTGCCAGGCTAAGAACAAGATTTTCCTTATTTCTTTTAAAAAAAAAGGACAAATAGAGAAAACTCGATCATTTAATGTAAACAACGTTTATTCGATGCGATTAAATAATCGAAACAAAAATCTAGGCGAAAACAGTGGAACATCCCTTTGCCAACGTAAGAATTATCATTAGTGATTGGAAATGTGTCTCGGTTATCGATAGAATATTTTCGTAGGTATGTAGGTACTTAATTTGAATAATAAAAAAAAAGCATAGTTTGGAAAAAAGGCTAGGCAGATTGATTTTTTAACTTTAACACGAATTAGAACCTTTGTAAGCATTATATTATACTGAACAGTATAAAAATTTTGGAATCCGAATAAGTTGAAAAAAAATCAAACAGTTTAGTTTTAATAACATTCACACAACCGTGTCGAAAACATGATTTTTATTATTATGGCTAGCCCATATTGTCCCACTGCTGGGCAAAGGCCTCCCATCCATTCCATCCAACGGTCACAATTCTGTTCTACTTCTTTCCAATTCTCAAGAAAGACATCCAGTTCGTTTCAGTTTTAGCGCCCCCTTTATTCATAATCTATATTAATGATCTCTGCAAGACCCTAAAACTCAAATGCACATTATTTGTCGAAGATACGACATTAAGCATTCGATGTTTGAACAAGAGTAATATAGAATCAGAAACTAATAATTAATTACAAAATGCAGTACAATGGCGACAGGAGAATAATTTACATGTCAATCTAAATAAAACTAAAATTCGACAGTTTCAAACACATAATGCTATACTTAATCCGATTTCAATACTTTATGTACCTACCGTTTACTCGGAAATAAATGATATTCTATTCTATTCGTCCTCCATCTCCTTCTTGGTCTGCCACGACCCCGTGTCACTGCTTCAGGGCACCAATCCTGAGCTTTACGGGCCCACACATCGTTCGACATGCGACAGACATGTCCTGCCTGGTCCTATTTAAGTTAGGCAGCCTTTTGAGCCACGTCAACGATTTGCGCTTTGGAGCACAGTGTAGTATTTCGTACACGAACTGTTAATTTTACACCTAAGATATTGCGCTCCATAGCACGTTGGCAAACCTTGAGTTTAGACTTTTGGATGTTAGTCAAGGAACAACTTTGTGCACCGTTGGTCAAGATGGGGAGAATACATATGTCCATTAGCTTTCGCTTCAGAGACATGGGCAGAGTGCCTTTGAAAACATATTTCTTCGAAAACTTATTTTTTATAATAGTTTTTTTTTTCTTATTTTATCGGGGATTGTTAAATTTGAAGATGTCACCCCTGTAATAAAAATTACAAAACCAACACAAATAATTATTTCAAATTACAAACATATAGAAGATTTACGGTTTTGTATTTTTAAATTTCACAAATTAATAACATAATTAAAAATGCTGTAAATAATTTTGTGAAGTTTCGCCAATTTATTAGATAGATACCTAAATCCGGTAAATTAAAACGATTCTTTTTATCACTATCGATATGGCTGTAAGTAAATAAAGAATGAACATCACTAAGGTTCACGCTCAAAAACACGTGCATTGACTATGATGGAGTAGGATAGGAGTTCTCTTTCTTGGATTATTCCAAACCGCACGTGGCCGACGAGCGAGACAGCGATACTTACGAACGTTTTTAACGTTTACTGATTCGGAGTCGCGTGCGTGGCCGTGACGCATTTTGCAGTTTGCAGCACTTGAATGAAACAATTTTTCTGGAAATAGGTTTTGTAAAAAATACCTATTGTAATTGTTGATATAAAATGGCTAGTATTTAAAGTAAATCAAAGAAATCTTACTTTTTATTTTTGAAAAATCTCAATACTTATAAAAAAAAAAACTGATTGCACAGCCAAATAGTTACCTAATAAAAATAGTATTATTTTAGCAACAATAAATTTGAGTTCGTGTTCGTTATTAATCGAAAACCGGATCTTTTTTATCTTATAATAACTAGTGCACAATAAACTTTGTGCTTACCCGGTTAAGCAGAAGCCAGCCTCAGAGGTTGAACTGCGAGATGCTCTAATAAAAAAAAACTTAGTGCCTACTTAGAGCGTAAAAAAGATAACTCCTTATTTGCTATGAACGAAAAGAATTTCTACAGAAAGTTACAGACTAAACCACAAACTGACACAACATCCGAAAACATTATAGAATTACCAACAGCGGAACAACTTGAATCATTTTGGTCTGGAATATGGGAAGAGCAAGTGCAACATAATGATAAATCTGATTGGGTGACAGACGAAAAAACAAAATGGATTTCATTAGAAGAAATGGACTTCGTTGAGTTAACCGAGTCTGACATTACTAGTATCACAGCGAGACTTCACAACTGGAAATCCCCTGGCATTGATAAAATCCATAATTACTGGTATAAAAAATTAGAATCACTGCACAAAGTTTTAGCCAAAAATTTTACAGATATTATATTAGGGAAACAATATATACCCGAATTTTTCGCTACAGGAATAACCTACATGTTGCCAAAAACACAATACTCTCCGCAGCCTTCTCAATACAGACCAATTACATGCCTACCTACTATATACAAGATTCTAACATCAGCAATCACCACAAAAATCAATAAACACGTAGAACAGCACAACATTATTGCAGAAGAACAAAAGGGATGCAGGCGAGGTCACATGGGATGTAAGGAGCAACTAGTAATAGATTCGGTAATACACAAACATGCTGCCACAAAAAATAGAAATTTACACTGTACCTACATAGATTATAAAAAAGCTTTTGACAGCATTCCACATTCCTGGCTAATCCAAATTTTACAAATTTATAAAATTAACCCAAAAATAATTGACTTTTTGCAAAATATTATGTCCCGATAGAAAACTACCCTTCAGTTAAATTTTCACGATAACACTGTCACAACTAGACAGATAGCCATAAAAAAGGGTATTTATCAAGGAGATTCCTTGAGTCCTTTATGGTTCTGTCTCGCTCTAAACCCTCTATCTCACTTACTACAGCGTTGCCAGGCCGGATATAGTCTTAAACATACAACAGAAGAAACCACTATCTCACATCTTATTTATATGGACGACATTAAATTATACTCAAAAACTGAAAAAGACATGAAAAAGTTAATAGAAATCACGACCGAATTTAGCAAGGACATAAACATGCAGTTTGGACTTGACAAATGTAAAACAGTACATATAATAAGAGGCAAAATTAAGCCTGGTGACTACGCAATTAACACTAATGACACAATTACTGCTATGGAACCCACTGATTTATATAAATATTTAGGATACAGACAGCTCAAAGGATTAGATCACACAACAATTAAACAAACACTGAACACAGAATACAAGAGAAGAGTGGTCGCACTATGTAAAACCCAGCTCTCCGGAAAACATTTAATAAAGGCATTAAACACCTACGCGATCCCAATATTAACATACTCATTTGGAGTGATCAAATGGTCAAAACTGACATCCAGCAAATAGAGAGAACAACACGCACCACACTAACTAAACATAATAACCTACATCCTAAATCTGCAATAGAAAGGCTGACCATCAAAAGGCAACACGGAGGGAGAGGCCTAATAGATGTCCATCACCTCTGGCAGAAGCAAATAAGTAGATTGAAAACATTCTTTCACAGTAAATCTAACACAAGCAACATACATAAAGCCATAGTAATGAACGATATCAACTACACACCACTTCACCTAAACGAGCTAATAGATACACAACATACTAACAATGAAGACCCACAGAAGAAAAAGATAGAAGATTGGAAAAAGAAAGTGCTGCACGGACGGCATCCCCATGATTTAGAGCAGTCTCACATAGATACGACGGCATCAAATAAATGGCTAATGATAGGTAGTTTATTCCCGGAAACCGAGGGATTTATGATTGCAATACAAGATCAAATTATAAACACTAAAAACTATAGGAAATATATTATTAAGGACCCCACAATAACGAACGATAAGTGCCGCAAATGCCACAGCCAACCGGAGACCATTCAGCACATTACTGGGGCATGCACAACACTCACACAAACAGACTACACCCATAGACACAACCAGGTAGCAAACGTCATTCACCAAAATCTGGCTCTCAAACAGAAACTGATACAAGATACTACTCCTTACTACAAATACACACCAGAAAGAGTTCTTGAAAACACTACACACAAACTCTACTACGATCGCGCCATTATGACCGACAGGACCATTCATTACAATAGACCAGACGTAATACTTCAGGATAAAACTAATAAAGTCACTTACCTTATAGACATAGCAGTTCCAAACACACATAACTTGCAAAAAACAATAGGTGAGAAAATTAGTAAATATGCAGAATTAAAAGAAGAGGTTACCAGAATATGGAGACAGGAAAAAGTGTACGTAGTACCGGTTGTAGTCTCCACTACGGGTGTTATACCCAATCACCTCCACCATAGCCTCAAACTAATAGACCTCAAGGACTCTATCTACATAACACTCCAAAAAGCAGCAATTTTAAACACCTGCAGAATAGTAAGGAAGTTCATGCAAATCGAAGAAAATTAAATTTCTCCCCATGACTCACACACACACACGCTACGTTGACTTGGTTTAGGCCCGTTAACGTAGCTAAAACTAGCTAAAGAAGCTAAGAAACAAATATGTTTTTCCAAAATAATAATAATTGGCGGAGAAATCGGTGAACACAATGAAAAAAAATACATACAGTCGAACATAGGAACTCCTCCTTTTTTTTTAAGCCGGTTAAAAATTGTCTAAGGAGTTTTGGTGAAACATTAATGAACCGTGAACAATACATGTCATGGTAATAGCACAGATAATATAATACTGTAATAGGCTTATCCCCAATGAAATGGAACTTAACATACCTAACTGTTGAAATGTGGGTGTACTGTAGACTGTAATCATCTCAGAGCATTCTAGCGTGATTTTATGTTATGTTGTTGTGTAAACAATGAACATCCAAGCGATTGCAGCCATCGCGACAGAATTGTTGTCTATTATTGAAGAGTTCCATTGCAAATCTCCGAAGATCAGCATCAGATCTTCACCAAATTTAAATGGGACCACCGCGGAATAATATTCTTCCAAACAAAAAAAAGAATCATCAAAATCGGTTCACAATTGGCGAAGATAACGCTGAACATACACATCACCAAACCTCAATATCAATTATCAAGGATCAGTTTTAAAAAAAGTAGACTCTACAAAATTTCTAGGCGTAACGATTGATAAAAGTCTTAATTGGAAAGAACACACAGAGCTATTGAACAAACGAATCAATTCCGCGACACTTGCACCGACAATAAGCACCGATGCGCTTCTTACTGCCTACCATGGTATTGTCGGTTCCATATTAAGGTTTGGCATTATATTCTGGGGAAACTCTGTAAATAAAGACATAATATTTAAGTCTCAAAAAAGGTGCATTAGGGCTATGTTCGGTCTAAAAGTTACCGATAGCTGCAAACCATATTTTATTAAACATAATATTTGAAGTTTGCCTTCCTTATTTGTATATGAAGTAGCTAATTTTGTCCAAACGAATCCAAAATTATTTTAAAAAATGTCAGAAGTTACCATCCGCAGTCGTCGTGACAATCATAAGCTAGAAATAGTTAGGCCGAGCACGGCACTGATGCATAAAAGTATTTTCTATTTGGCACCAATTATCTATAATAAAATCCCTAATCTTATTAAGCAGTTGCCAACTAGACTATACAAAATACAGCTTAAAAAATTTCTTTTAGCGAAATGCTACTACAGCTTATCAGAATTTTTAAACGAGTAAATAACAATAGGTACATCGGCAATTAAGTTAGGTACGACATTTCTTATTTTAATATTTTTAGTTAATAACGTCTATTTTTTTAACCCTATTGTCTAAGCCTTTTTTTTTAATTTTATATCTTTTATAATAATTAATATACCCTATTGTATAAGCCATTTCTCGTAAATTTAATATTTTAAGGTAAAACCTTCTATTTTTTAAATTAAGTTACTACTTACTAGTTTTTTAACCTAACATTTTTTTTTTTTCGTACGCCGTTCCTATATGGCAAAACATGTAGAAACTTTATTTTTATTTATAAGACCTGTATAGTGCATACCATACCACTCATGTTTTACAAAATAAATATATCTTTATCTATCTTATCTTTATCTTTACGCAAAAAAAAAAAAACAGTCGGCTTGATAACCTCCTCTTTTTGGAAGTCGGTTAAAAATTAGAAGCAACTTTATTCAACTTGGGTAGACCGTACGTAATTGTGAGGGGATGGAAATCTTTAGAAATGGAAGGTAGGTGCTGTTATGTGAAGAACGTTTACTATTATTGAGGAAAAATATGGTTTTGTAACATATTTTTACTGTATGAATGAGGACGCTTGGTTAGGTCTGTAGAGTAATTTGTGTGTCGCCGTATATTGTGTACCTATTGGTTTTGGGAACAATTCAAAATAAACACAGCTCTAACAGTTTAACTAAGTTTATTAGTTCCTAGTAGTTTATTACAAAACACACTATAAAAAATACAAGTTGAACACTGGTGCGAGACACGACTACGCGAGTCAAAGTCATGCAGACCATATAATGTAGGTAGGTACTTTATGATGCAGACCTATACATAGAGACGAGTGCAATTAGACAAAAAGTACTCAAGAGGTGGAACGAAGTTTATAGTGGTCGGATTTTCATGGGACTTTTTTTATTGAGTTCCTAGAAGAGTGAAAAGAAAGTTAAAAAAAAAACGCCACTCGCGACTTTTTTTTTTGTTTATTTTCTTTGAAAGATTTTTTTTTTGTTTATGAATAACTTAAAATTCGATGAATTCATATTGTGGCGTAATAGTGGGACCTGCGTTCATCATTTAACGCCAATTTGGTCTGTTTCTTTGTTCATAGTTGTCGATGTAATGCATATCTCAAGTATTTTTTAAAAAAATCCTATTTTCTTTAATTATTTAATTTGTACAGAAATGAGAATAGGAGCACTCTGTCAACTTTTGCAGAATTGAAAAAGTGTAGGATGTTTTGGCGAGCGAAGCGAGCGAGAAAATTTTTGCACTCCGCCTCCGATAGGTTGATTTCTTAATAGTTGTCGGAGATTTCGGGAGGTTAAACCATCACCCGCTCCCCCTGGCTACGGCCCTGCCCCTGAGATAGTTAGATTTTTCAAGTTTTAAGATGAAGAGAACGCAAGAGCAAGCTGGACCTCTATTTATTTTATTTAAATCAATGAGTTAAGTGAAACATGATCACGGTCGACCTAGGCCCAAACCAGGCGGGGTGGTCATGACGCCCGGCCATGACCCCCCCTTCCGGATCCGCTCTTGATACTAATAGAATGCAAGAGCGAGAGAAGAGAGCTCAAAATTGAAGCAGGCCGTCTCCGCCCCGTGTGTTAGGTTCTATTTGTTCATTCATACAGAGATGAGAATAAAAGTAACTCAGATGCATTAGTGAGGAAAGCGAGCTCGAAAATTTTAGAATTCTGCCTCGAAAGAGGTAGAGGTTAGTTTCTCTTGTTGAACGATTAAGCAGGAAATTAGGTCATCATCATCATCATCATCATCATCTGCCTAGCCTTTTCCCAACTATGTTGGGGTCGGCTTCCAATTTAACCGGATGCAGCTGAATACCAGTATTTTACATGGAGCGACTGCCTATCTGACCTCCACAACCCAGTTATTACTGGGTAATACGATACCCCTTGGTAAGACTAGTTGTCAGACTTTTTGGGCCACTGACTATCTAACGACTGTCAAAGATTCACAAATGACACCCGGGACCAACGGCTTAACGTGTTTTCCGAGGCACGGAGGAAACTCGGTATGTAATGGGTGGTCACCCATCCACAGACCAACCTAGGCAAGCACGGCTTAACCTAAAAATCGATCCGAGCGGCTGTTATTATTTAGCCACGAGCTCCTCAAGCAGGAAATTAGGTTATAATTTATATTAAAAAAAAGCGATTTTAAGAAGGTTTATCAATTTGGCTCGTATGTTTGGGGGGGGGGGGGGGGTCATGGCCCCTGTCACCGCGCCTGTATTGGGGCCTATACATACTTTGGATTAAGATAATAACATTCCATAAATAAAACCAAATTTACGATTTGCAATAATAATTTTATTAGAATGTTTCAAGCATGGTTTCATAAAAAATAGAACATTATAGATGTCAGAAGGTAGGATAATAAAATATAGTATGCCACATTACAAATTGTATTTGATATACATTTCATTACCTAGGTAGTAATAACCGTTTGTAGACAATGTAGACATACCTACGATAAGTGTAGGTATATTATACATTCATAGTGTTCAAATAAGTACACAAGTAGGTATAAATTACGTTCCGGTTAGAATCCGTGCTTATAACCAACACCTATTGCGCAATCATCTGCTGACGTTAGTTTCACAAATAGTATTATAGACATCTAAGTTGGGATAGACATTTATGTTGGGATACACATTTATGTTGGTATAGACATTTATGTTGGTATAGACATATATTTTGGTATAGACATTTGTGTTGCTATACACATTTATGTTGGTATAGACATTTATGTTGGTACAGACATTTATATTGGTATAGACATTTGTGTTGCTATAGACATTTAAGTTGGTATCTTAGACATTTATGTTGGTATACCTAGACATTGTTGGTATTATCATCAACGAAAGTCCATTATCATAATATTTTATAACACTTTCCAGTGTCATAAAACATTATACGGGATAAAAGTAGTGAAACGGACATCTAGGCACAAATGGTTACCACGTGTTCAACACCCACAGCATTTCGAACTATCAAACGGGATATTTACCATGTTTACTATTTTTTTAAGTTACCGATATTTCGGCGCTGTTGCAAGCAACATGATCACATATAAACACGGAAAAACAGCAAAATTTCTACGTGGGGAGAGTTCGGAATGATTTACTAAATACATGGTACCGTTTGTGCGTCGGTGTTCCTTCCACCCTGTACGTATATTAATTAAAAAATTGCAAATCTCTTATTTGTTGCAATTTTTTCATGCAAGTTTTGCAAGGTTATTACCTGAATAAAATTGAAGTGTCTGTTTGTAACATCAAAATCACAGCTTTTTAATGAATGCATTTGAAAGTATATACGGCACTTATAACAAAACATATTTATTTCAATTTTTGTCCGTCTATCTTACTGTCTGTTTGTTCCGGCTAGCTGTAAGGTCTAACCTTAGGCCACTTTCGATTTAGAAAATAATTAGGGTTCCGCGCAAAAAATTAAAACCCTTGTAGTTGATAACAAAATTCGAATTCAAACGGCTTATCTCCGAAACGGCAGAACCGATTTTGACGGGACTTTGCTTGCAGATAGCTGATGTTATAAGGTCTAACTTAGGCCACTTATATTTTAGAATAAGAATTAGGGTTCCGTGCAAACCTTTCCGTTAAAACCCTTGAAATTGTCAACAAAATCCGATTAAAAAAGGGAAGTAATATTTTTTTATAATAATTTCACGCGAACGAAGGTCGCGGGCAAAAGCTATTGTAAAATAAGAGTGATAATTGACCTTCGTTGCTGATCGTCTGACCGTACCATATCCGGCGGTTAACATGGCAAAGAGGTTTTAGGAAACGACCGTCATCGTCACTCTTGAGTCTTGGATATACTTTTACGGAGACGACTCTGGGTCTCAATGTAACACATTAACGGCCGGGTAGGTACTGTAACGCATTACTTACACGCTAATAACAGGTACAACTAATAAACATAGAATATTTCCTTAACTACGATAACACATATGTTACTACCTAGTGTATATTATTTATATAATGGGATGTTGCAAAAAAAAGGGTTTTTCAAGGATATGTTGGTTCAATGACTGTCTTCATTCTCACACTGTACTGGAAGTTTTTTTTTTCATCAGACATGTTTTAGTGTGCAGCAATAATATGCTTCACATCATGTTTTTTAGCAACCACAGGCAAGTTCTCGGTGTTTTTTTTTTACTAATGTTTCGGTAAGTGATGCAGTTTCTTAGAAAATGTTGGCTGCAGTCTCCATCAGGTTTAACAAAATCTTAAATTTGTTGAAAGTAGTTCTATTAATTTTAGTCTTAGAAATTGATTACCAGTCTTTAATTACTTTTCTAAGTCTTGTTGAGTTTGTCGACTTATTTTTACTAAAGCAAGTCAACAACAACCCTTCCTTCCTTGTTTTTTTTCCGATTATCTAAGCCACAAACTCATTTTTTTTAATTATATGTTTTCCAATTTTATATCTTTTGGGATGAACTGTGTAAAACGTACGAACAATGGTCCACACTAGCCTTGCATCTTCGTCCAGTTGTTGGAAGCTACAGGTCGACAGTAAAATTTACGGAAACTAACTGACAGAAGGACGGTTAAATCTTGTCTACACACGAATTTTAGTCTGCATAGCACAGCACCACATTTATGAAGACTGTAGTTGACGAACTAACAAATCCAAATCTTGACGTCTACGCCATTATTTTCAACTGGTGTACGCAAATATGCCGCACAGACATAAGTCGGTGTGTGAGAACCGGTTACATAAGTATATAGCTTCGATAGGTAGCGTACTGCTATGATTGAGCTTTTTTTATTTTACCTTTGCATCAATAAATCTACAGCGCTTAATGGATAGTATGAAACCCACCAATTGCTTGTTAAACAAGGTAATCTTGGTCTCAAAAGTCACTGTGTAATTTCTCATAGAATTCACACAACCGCAATGATAACAGATTTATTAATATCCGAATTCTCAATTAATTATCCATTTATTGGTAACATTACATAAAACTTTTAGTATCTGTGTTGTATCTTAGTAAGGATGTTAATATTTTTTTACAAAAAAATACATTTTAAGCTTGCTATACGCTACGTCGTCAGATCTACTGCATATTCGATGCCGCAATTTACCGATATTCGATTCTTCGGTATGCTGTTCCGATTAGGCCGGAACGGAACACGTGCATAGCTCGCCTTACACGGCACTAAAATAGTATTCAGAGCTGGTGATATGTTAGCAGTATTAGACCCAAACAAAAAGTATCATTTTTGCATAACAATTAAGGAAAGTTCCGAAAGTATTACAGCAACATTAAAAGCTTAGTTTGCTCTGAAAAGTTTTGTATATATAATTATATTTAATATATGGTGGAAAGGCACAAGTTATAGGTAAAACAGATAACATAAATAAACTAGGCATAACTTGTCTATGAACCAATACATGTACCTATACATGGTTATTATAATTCTAAGTAGACATGGTGAAAGTCTTACTAAATCTTACATCAATAGTTTTGAGAAAATTGATATAAACTACCATAATATACACTTATTAAAATGATAAAATTATTGGTTCAAAGACCACATATATGTGTATGCCCCTTTTGTTAAAAATTTAATATTCTTTAGTTTACGGCGGACAATATTAAAAGGGCCACTTCTTCACGGGGCGAGCGAGCTATCAGCTGCATGGTGACGGCGCCGCCTGCGGCCACCAGCCTAGCTCTGAATAGTACTGGCGTGCCTCCGCGCCAAATACCCCCGCCGCGGATTTCTTTTACTGCATCGCCTGTAATGGCTCCCTTTGGGATTCCCAAGTGTTCACACACTGCTTTAGCAGCCTCTCCTACGTCTGTTTGTGACAATCCAAATGTGTCTGAAACTTCAGTAGCAGCAGCAGCCCTTTCCCAAGAATCTTCCCAGTCATCAGATGCTGCGCGTGCCCTGAATTGTTCAGCACAACTGACTTCCAGTTCTTCTAATGGGTAATTATCGCCATATCCTTCTCCAGAATCTGGCAGTCCAGTGGTGGGATCACAGTCACGGACCACAAACTCCAGTGTCGCTCCAAAAGTTCCTAAAGTATCTAGTGGGGATTCAGGGAATTCAAGAAGACAAAAGATGCTGCCCTGTTTATCATACGGCAGTTGTTGGCAATGTACTTCAGTTAACATTTTATAGCCGGGAGCAGCATCTAATCGGATATGAACGTCTTCGAGAAGTTGATCACTCAGAGTATTTACACATTCAAACTGTAAAATTAAATGCTTTGCGAAAATATGCTTGATGCAGTGAACGCGATACTCGGTTTCTGGCTCGGTCAGATCAACAGATTCACATGTTTTGAAAATTGGTCCAAGTTTTTCAACGCTGGGCACAACTTTTAACTGATCAGCATATTGCTCTTCTCGAGAAATAGTTGACGCTCGTGTTTCAATTTCAACTGGAGCTTCTTTCTGCTCTGGCGACTCTTCTTCTATTGTAGGAACAGTAGCAATGTTAAAGGGCTCGTCCGATTCATCAGAGTTTAGATGAAGATGCAATGCCCTCTCTAGAAGTACAGGGTTAGGTAACGGGACATTAATAATATAGTCATTTATAAGTTGCGCATCACCAGATTCCAAAATTGCGCTGTAATAAATAGCGCGGTCGCGAACTTCATCGTCGTCATCTAATTGACACCTGGCCAAAAGAACTCTTATATTTGGTAGTAGTTCGGGTCGTGCTGCTCCAAAACGAGCCACGGCAGAAACAGCAGCAGCCCGCACTGGACCTGACTCCAAAATAACTCTGTTGTATATGTACCGAATATACCTCGACGGCTGGCGAGCCTTTGGTCCTTCACGTCCCAGTATATGTAATATGCGAACTGCTAGTGAAGCATGTTCACAGTCTTCAATAAATTCACAAAGATGCGCCAAGCCTGTCTCTTTAGCATCTGGATTTTCTTCTACGAGAGCTATAATGGCATCAGCAATAGCAGTCTTGTACTGCAAGCCACCTTCATCTCGGAGCATACCAGCCAGAAATGATGCCAGTGATTGATGTTTACGTGGGTACTTAGAGCAAAGGCGCTTGATCGCACGTACTACAACAATTTTGAATTCATCAGAAATTTCAGACATGAAGCTGGAAATTTGTTTCATCAAACGATCAATTGAGCTTTCTGCACCAGTAGCTAGAAGAGTTGTAACAGCTAACGTGGCTACAGAGCGATTTGGGTCAGATATTAGATTTTCCAGATCAACAGCACAAGCTGCTACAGCATTGGGATGTTTGGCTGTCAGTTTTGCTAAAGTGCGAGCACCAGCTAGTCGCAAAGTAGCCTTGGAGGAGCCACAAAATATTTGGAGCACAGAGACAGCTTGAGCAAGATCGCGAGCAGATTTTCTTAAATTCACAACTGCATGCGCGGCTTCATAGACCACGATCTCAGATTTATGGCGCAAACAGGATTCAATAAAATCAACATAAGGTTCTGAAGCATCAGTTTGGTCTTCTTCAGCTAATTTGGCAGCATGACGAATTAGTAGGCAGAGTGCATATGGCGACCGTAGCGGAGACCGAGCCAGTTTGGTAACAAGCTTCACTGTAGAAAGGCGATCATTGCGTCGAGCTCCAGCAACTACGCCTAAAGCATGGTATGACACCATTGCGTTATCCGACGTGATGACCCCCTGCAAAAGAGAAAAATCATGCTTAAACATTTTGTTAAACAAAGGACAAAGATATTGAAACTGGATTCCTAATTCAATTTTACAAAATATAAGATCAGAGCTGACCACACAGCTAGGTACTTCACCTGGTGCCATGCTTGGTTAGTAAGACAGCTCAAATCGTGTGGTCAGTGAGATCTGCTTAAGTGCTTATGTATGTGTTTTGCATATTGTTGACAAACCACAGATGTAAGAGATTTACTATGTGATTTACCAAGTGACTAATTAGTCAAGCAGCATGTCGCCCAGCACCATAGTAACAGATGTTGGTTCGCTAGGACAAATCACCTAGCATACTGCGTAGCAATAAGTGAATTACCTAGCAGTGTCAGGAATGTGGAATGAGGGACTTAATTTAACAAAGTTTATAAACTGCCTAAGAAATAAACGAAAGTACATGCATAACAAATTGCTGTTGCAAAAATAAATCAAATTATAATCTTTTAATAAAAGACTAGACGCCAGCCTGTTACCATCCTACTGCAGGGCAAAGGCTTCTTCTCATACAAAGAACGCACGAGCATTGGTCACATGTTTGCTCAAGGCATAATGGTAATTTTAGAATAACATTAACTGAAGCCTGCTTTCCTTGCTGTGTTTTTTGTTTACCAATGTCAGTGACATTCAAGATAAAATTAGAAAGTATATATTATGAATTGAAAAAGTCATATTGTTACTTGCTCAGCTGTGAACCTACAAGCCTTAACCACTTTGTTAATAAGACAAACATTATTTAATTTTCATAGTCAATTTTATAGTAATTGATCCTAAAACAATCTAGCGTAGCTGCACTAGAATCAAAAAAAAAAAAAAAAGTTTATTAAACCCCCATCGCAACAAAGAAAGGCGAACAAACATTAGAAAAGTCAATAAAATGGCTGAGCCGGTTTTGATAATGCAAGTCTAATTGTAATATACACAGCATTCGCTTTCATTTGATACCCCACTTAGGTATATTAGAAAATATTCGATTATTCATCACCACTTTCACCCCCATATCTAAAATGGCTGCACCGATTTTTATAAAACGTATCTAAGAACCATCGCTAAGAAACTAGCTCTCAAATAAAAGAAACTGCAGCCAAATCACGGTTCACTCGTTTAAGAGCTATGGTGCCAGAGACAGACACACAGACACATTGTGGGAAAACTTACAACACTCCTCTTTTTGCGTCGGGGTTTAAAAAGTACTGAAGCTAGTCGCGACTTGGACCTTAAAAAAAATCCGACAACTGTTCTCTTCATACCCCTATTGTATAATGGGCTGGTGTCCGCAACTCCACGTAAAAAGCGCGTATTTTGCTTATGGTTCATACCTAGTAGGGTACACATTTGTTTGAATTCGCTGTAGTACGTGTTTAGACCAGCAAGACTTTCCATATACTATATCTATAAAAATCATGTGTGAGCTAGTGCTGTGTACTTGACAAAAATTTAGTTATTTAATAATATTATATTTTATTAAATTTAGTTAAATCAAAATGTTGAATAAATCAGATATGAATGCTGCAAGCTAAACACAAAATTAGTCATCCACAGATTGTAGCTAGCTATAACTATTATCACACCATACCAAGATTTAAGTTATAAAAGTTAAGGCACTCGCACATTTGCAACAATAAAACAGGGGAATGGATGGATGTATAAAAACTTCGATTAATTTCTTGTTAGTATAATAGTTTAGTCAAATTATCTGTGATATTGAAATTTGGTATGTTTGTTTTTTAATATCTATAAATTATTATTAACATACAAAATGCTGTTATACTGACTATGAATATAATACAGTACATCAGAAGAATGTACTAATTATAATAATTGTTAAAACCACGGAGATCTTACAGATAGAGCGTGTATTGTAGGCAAACCCCTGACAGATAAAACATTTTAATTAGCATCATTATATTTAAATTTTATTTATATTACAAGTCAAACCATTTATTTGGCCATTAAGCAGCACTTTTGAACACAAACATGGAATTGAAACTATTGCGCATTTGCAAAAATATCATGAGTACATTTTTAGCAGCAGTGGTATTTAAACAATAGCTCTGCTTTCATTGAACTGGAATATTCAGGTGTTGATTCTTCTAGACCACAATACTAAAAGTTGGAAAAAACTATCTTTTTCATCAGAATCTGTATGCTTATTGCTTTTAATAAATACTTGGTATTATATAATACATAATAGCTCCTAACAATATGAGCCTTGTCCAGGAGGCTGCTTTCTGAATCAAGCCCTTGATCCAGCCGCCTAACGAGAGTCTCCTCTGGTATTGATCGAGGCTCTTGGCAATTAAGCCATGGGCAGATACAACTATTGGCCATCATGTTTATTTTGGCCCACAGCTTGTTGGGCATACGGCAGACTTGGCCAGCCCAGTCCCACTTTAGCTTAGTGACTTTTTGAGCAACGTCAGTAATTTATGTTTTGGAGTGCAGTGTCGTGTTGCATACATGGTCGGTACATAATATAAAAATATATCGTTGATGAACTTTGTGAAATTGTTTAACGCAGTTTGTTAAGAAATCTGTGTTGGTGGGACGTTTCTAGTTCTATGCATTTGAACAGAATAACTGATGAATAGAATTGAATTACTTGACATAATTTATGTGTTGTATCATCTATTATTATCAAAAAAACATTGCAGTTTGCACAAATTATTTATCTTATGTATATAAAAATATCACGGTGTTTGTAGTTGCACTCCTCTGAAATAGCTCGACCGATTTTAATGAAATTTTAAATGTATATTTGTTAGGTATGAGAATAAGTCGTGAAGTATATTTCACACCAATAATTTCACGTGGACGAAGGTCGCGGGGCACAGCTAGTATGTTTATAATTATTTATTTACCTGAGCCTCCATCACCCAACGACGGACTAGATCGGGTACAGTAGCTGATAGGTGGAGAGCAGACACAAGAGCCGCAGAGCTGACTGCAGGGTTCTTGTCGACAATGGCCTGCTTCATGTAGCGCTCTATTGCTTGCAACATTGTGCTATCGGTGATTGTGCACAAAGCACGAATTGCAGCAGCTCTATACAAGTCTTCCTTGCCCGTCATATCTTTAGTGAGGGAAGAAGTAACTATAATTACGTCTTGCGCCATAGTGCTCAGTTCTTTGATTGTCAAGTACACAAGCCGGCGTAACACGACATCCTTCGACTGAAACAGCTTTGTAGTAGCGAAAAATATGTCCGTAGCTTCTTGAGTAGTCAATTGCTCCCCTTGATTCAATAAATACAAGATCTTCGTGAGGATATGTATACATTTTTTTGGATTAACGGGTGTCGAGTTAAAATATCTCGCCTCTTGTAACAGCGTAGTTTTATCCAGATTTTGAAAAGTACTCCCAGTGTCCTCGTCTTCCTTTTTATCACGGCGACTCATTGTAGAATGATTTGATTATAACACAATTATCTATTTACAACAGTGGGAACTCGGAAAGTTAAAAAAATTATTTTATCAGCCCGTCAGAAGGTACACGACCACGTCAATACGTCAGTCAGTCGGCAATTTTTTTTTTCATGGCCTTGGATACAAAGTCCTTCGGTCATAATAATAAAAACAAGTAAAGTTAAAAAAAAAACGAATAAACAATACAAGATAAAGTAAACTTGCTAATAAACATATTATATTTTCGACATCGTTGCAGATAAACTTAAGGTGGAAGCGCCAGGGTAGCCCGCGAAGTTCAAATTTTCTTACATTGAATGACTTTTTCATGAAATAGCTTAAATGAAGGTTCATTGTTTAAATGATTTTAATGATTATAGTTTTGTAACTACGTACGTGTTACTTGTGCGACTCATTTTTCATCAACATACAACCTGATATTGATCTGCAAATTGCAAAAAACTAAGAAAATTTGAACTTCGCTGGCCACCCTGGCGCTTCCACCTTATACAAAAAAGGTGGAACTTCAAAGAGGAGAGAAGAACAAAAATTTAAATAAAAAAACGTGACTGCTCCCGAATTTTTTTCATAATTTACTTTTGTTTTTTTTTTTTTTCGTTAGGTAAGACCATGGTTAATTATTATAATATTATTATTATATCATGGGTAAAACATGATTTTGTGAAGTCTAATATAACTTTAATTTCGGAAGGCAGTGACTCCTTTTGTTTCTTTGACTTTTTTGCCACCGATTACCAAAAGTAAAGTTATTTTAGACTTTTTTAATGTTTTTTAGAAGTCGGTTTTTTAAATTTTACTCTGTTTAGTTGTATTAATCCACACAAATTCTTTCATAAAACAATTTAACATTGTAACTAAAACCATCATGTCGTCAACATGGGGAGGTATACTTGGGAAGTATGTAGAGTTATTTGGTACAGACACCAGCACGCACATCGTGCCACTACAATGTGTGAAATTTCTTTAATAGATTTTTAAATTTATCGCTAACTGTCAAATTTTCCCAATCAACCTTGAACCTAATGCTTCAAGGTTGATTCTGACCTCTTCCCGTTGATTATGGAAGCTCTGACGTTTTACATCCAGGATGGTGCACTCTGGTGAATGCTGTTTGGCGACGACATTGGTTATTTATGGTTGTAGAAATAGATACGCACGGCGGCCAATCAACCTATACAAAACCAGTTTATGTGGATGTCTCATTCGATGTGTCGATGGCAAAAAATTCAAATGTTATGTTTAGCCCAAAACCGGGTGCATGAAAAGAGCCTCCCCGAGCGACGTACCCTCCGACCTCCTGTTACGCCCGGCGCACCCTGGGCAATCGATAATAGTCGATTGGCTAATCCCTTCACCACGATGGCAAATATAAATTAAATGGGCTTCTCAAAAGACTACATTTCAGATCCGCGTAAAAAACTTACGAGTGACAGAATGACAGATAAGAAAAACGGAAAAACTTCATATTTTTGTTTGAAAAAATAAAATCATCATGAGATCATTTTTGACTTTTGGAAAGAAGGAGTAGAAGTGGAACTTTGGTTTTTAAAAGTCCTAAACTCTCCAAAAGAACTGTTTCCACCTTGTGTAGACTGAGACTCGGCCACTGCTGCGGTCCAATATAAGATCCGCTTTCGTGACAGCTCCTTGTGCGAATGCGGACTTGAAGATGCCACTTGCACTAATGCACTGCAAAGTTCGACGGCGCACCTTGGCGCTGCCTTCACCTCATGATGCTGGCAGAATAATCGACATCGCTCCTAAGAGACCCACTGACCCGTCTCAGTTGCCATAGAAGAAAAAAAAAATTGTGGAGACTCCAAAGTTTCAGACTGGTTTTGTGCTGTGGTGACAATTTTAGTTATTTTTTGTGAGTGCCTCTAGATGACTGGATCCTCTTTACCATTTGTCCAGTAAGTATCCTTTATGCTCCACTGACAATATAATTATGTATTTTACCTATACCTATGCTTATAACATATAATATAATAGTAAAACCTGTCAAAGATTTTTTTTTTGTGTAATTGTCTGGTTGTTTTAGTTGGTTTTAAAATGTAGGGTGTAGAAGTAAAAAGATATTCTATTTTAAATTTTTTAATGGTTTACCGATCTACAAATACATTTGTACATGGGTAATTTGAAACATTTTGTGGCGAATTTTTGCCCTAACACTCATTATACATATCAATTTATTTTAACACTACTGCCTTCTTAATAGCATTGAAAGAAAGAAGTCATTACGCTATCCATATACATGGTGGCGACGACAATACGAATAAATTAAACTGTGTATACCTCAAGACATTTTCGGTCTGCATACATATATTCATTCTAATGTTTTCAGTAGCTTAGCCCCAGGACATTATTTTTCATTCTCAGCATTTTAACATAATGTAGATTATTAGGCTAGCACCAACAGGTTAACAACCCCCGCATTGGTATTTATAAACACTGGACACTTGTTGCAAACTCGCTACTTCAAAAACCTTTGCAAGTTCGTTCCTTAAATTGTATTTCTAGGTGGGAATTAGTACAAATTATACCTAAGTTTGTGAACCAATATTTATCAATGGTGTTCTATTTCGTTAACAGCTTTGCTTTTTAGTTTGTTTGATAAAATGTCTTTTTCTTTAATTTCGATGTTAGGATTAATTTAATAGTTTAAAAATACTTCTGTAAACTAGTATTACCAGTATTTGCAATCATTGTCGTATTGTCGTCGCCACCTTGTGTATAATTGTGGTATTAAATACCTAAGTATTAAATTGAAATAAATTCTATATTGACATAGTAACAATAATAAATTAGAAATAAATAACAATTTCCAAAACTCATCAAAACAAATGAGAGCAGGTGGAATGAATTTATCGAGAACAAAATTATTTAAATTTCTACTTAAATGGTTTAAAAAACCCTGAATCCTTGAAAGTTTGTTAAATTCTGCTATTGAAATCATCATTCTTACTTATGTTTAATCAATGGGAATAATAAATATGAAACATTAAGTATTATGTAAGTATTTAGCTTGGTTACTGTTTTATTCAATGACTTCTAGTACATTATTGAAGAAATAATAATCCACATTCTTACATATTATAATAGGTAGGTTATAAATATTCACAACACATAAAAATATTTGCTAAAATACTGATGACCAATTGTTAATAGAAAAATTCTCAAGTTTGTGAGTTTCAAGGATACTATATTTTATGAGATCATTGACCCATATTGTTGTATTAAAACACCTAATACAAATTACTAGCTAATGATTTTACATCATATTTTGTCCAGCGGTCTCTAAATAACCTTTTCGTATCTATTTAGCTCATCTCATCACAATTCTGGACTAGAAGATGCAATAAAATACAATGATAGTATGTATTTGATTTGCATCTTTACATTAAGATATTGCCAACATATTATTATGTTACATATACCTATCTATACTGTGTAAAGTTATAATTATAAAAATTAACCAACTTCAAGTTCGCACATTGATTAAAATTTTTGGAATCTCATGTGACCCATCATAATTTCTGCCTCTGGCATGAGTAATGTGCGTTTTACTTAGTAGATACCTTGTTGGTTTTTCAAGGAAATACTTTAAGAATTTCATAAACAGATTTTAACAATTCTGACTACACTTTTTGAAAGTTACATTTTTAAAATGGATACTGTCCATTTACTAATTTTTAACCGCAGTAACGTTAAACATCACTAGAGCTCCTTGTTTAATATGAATAGTCAATTTTTCCAAATATGTAAGTCTGCGGGTATTTTAAAATTGTGCACATGATATAAGTTTTTATGTTTTTTTTTGTGTTTGTTATATATCTATGTAATGACTACTCACAACGTCTCTTTGGTTCTTATGTGTTCGTATATAGATTTTGCTCTCTACAAGATGAAAGAAGATTCATACATGAAATGTGATGGTAGCGATTTGGGAAAACCTATTACTTCTCATCGATTGATCTACATAGCAATTAAAATTGCGCCCCATATCTTATACAATGTGTACTTTAGATGGAAAAGTTACAGTACTTATATACTAAAAGTTTTTTTGTAATTTAATACTAAGATAATTTTATTAAACATAACAATAACTATTTGGTCGCAAGTTTGACTAGCTTAGCGAAAATAAAGTTAGGTAGGGACCTATTTCTCATCTTGAGATGAGCCTGCGAACATTTAATTATATTTAATGTTTTTTAATAATGTATTAAATCCATTCTAAACAAACTGCCAAGCAGCAAAACAATATTATCACAAGGCCGAAAATAAATAACTATATTCATATTAAATAGATTTTTTGTGTTAATTTTTTTTATGACAAACTATTTGGAACGTAATCTGGAATACTCTCTGTTCAGAAATCATTTTGCAGCCAATTTTACTGCTTCAATGAACCTGAATTATTTAAAATAGACCTAAGTATGATAATACCTCTAAACTCCTATTGTTGACTTCATGAATCTACATGGACAGTTGTCATATCTACACCAGTCAAATGAAGATAACACTAATGGTAGTTGTGATGATTTCACTAACAAAGTAATAACCTTATTATAAAATGGCTATTATGTCAATCGAATTGGAACATTTTTTTTCTACACTACAGATTTGGCTTCACGTTAATTTATTTTTAATTATTTACATTCCATTAATTTACAAAATAGGTTACTCGGTCTTATTTGCTGGTAACACGAATTTCGCTACTTTATTAACACGTTTATTTTTTAAATTTCTAAATCTTATTTCAGAAATCGTCGTCCCAAATAACTACTGTAATTCTTTTGATAGTGTTAGTTCAACTATTAAGAAAATTCCAGTCGCTAGTCAATTTATTACCACAATAATTATCTTATGACTAGCTTATTATTTCTTGCTTCCAGCTAAAAGGTCATTGACCGACATTGTTAGTATTT
Source organism: Noctua janthe (assembly GCA_910589295.1). NCBI lineage: Eukaryota > Metazoa > Arthropoda > Insecta > Lepidoptera > Noctuidae > Noctua > Noctua janthe. Next base: position 16,801,391 of record OU342552.1, read on the forward strand.
ATTTTGGTGACAACCTAACTGTCAGCTGTCAAAGTCGCTGGAATTGAAACATCAGGCCTGCCCTAAAGTTTTTTAGATTGTCGTTTGGTTTGTGCCTTGTTTTTGAGAATCGAATTAATATATTATGAGAGCGGTGATGGCGGCACGATAATGTTATGTTCTCTGGTGTTGTAATCAGAAGCATGACTAATAAACTAGTTAAGGTAATACGCCCAAAATAAACAACTTTACAACTTTACAACGATCTTAAATATTATTATCTCGATACCTAAAGAGATGACACTAAATGGTGTAAGTTTATTAGCATGATACCAGTGCCGATGTCTCAAAAATATTTTCTATGTATTTTTTTCAAAGGAATGGTTGAATTTTGGTCTCCCTTTTTGGTCTAGCAGTTGTGCGACTTCGTTTCGATTTATCTATTGTAATTACTAACAGATTTCTGCCTTCTGTAGGCACTTCTAATCGATAGTACCTAATTAAGCTGAAGTTATACGTAATAATTTACACAATGCATCTATAAAACACATGAAAGCCGATCTTATGGTTACAAAACGATATCGGCTGTTACAAATAAACAATTAGCAAAGCGATCTTAACGTGAACATAAACTTTATTGTCTTAAAATAGACTAAATAATACGTAATTTTACTGTAATAATCAACAATAATCTTATGAAAATCGAGGTGTCCTTCACATTGTCCAGTCAGCCGATATTCTTTTTTTATTTTGATATTTTATTCAATTATTCTGTAAGTGGCTTGTATTGGCCATTCACAGGTAAACTAACATCAATACCTAATTATCTTGAGTCGCTTAATAGTTTCTAGGCCGGCGGTTGAAAAACATAAAAGGTAATTTCGTAGATATTTACAAGTAACATAGTTTTTTGTTCCACACTATGCAGCTAATACTTATTTTGGCACTCCGTTTTGGATATTTGCTTAGTAACAAATGGTCCTTTCATCCGCCAAACAGTAAGTACCCAGTTAATGTTTCTTGAAAATAACAAATCAGTGACATACCAGCCTAAATAAAATTGTTTCAAATATATACCATAACTGGTAGACCCCAATAAGGCCTGTTCACGAACAACATCAACAATGAGATCAAACTTATTCTATATTATACATACTCATTATATAATGCCCCAAAATTGGTTCGCACACATGTAGAACAATGTTAGTCTCCACCATAAACATCTATTGATAATGATGAAAATTTACAGGATATACCACAACTTATTTATGTTGTCCTAAACATAAATACTTAAACATTTGACATTTGTTTTAGGTAATGTCTCCTCCAGCTTGTGAAATTGCATCATTGAAAATATTTGAAATAGTTGTTAACTATTTTAATAATTCTATACCATTATTTTTTCTAGGCCTTGTTATTTCACATTTTTAACCAACTTCTAGAAAGAAGGATGATACATAATTTGGTATTTTAGATTCTTTGACGATGCTTGAATATTAAATGTAATTATTAACTCCTTAGAGTCAAACAACAATTTCACACATCTGGCTTTGTACATAATTATATATTCAACACATCTTTGACGAATTATTAGATATATTATTTCAATTCAATATCAATGTCAATTGATAAGCAAAAAATGCTATCTGCGGATTGTGGAACATTTATTACACAATGATTATTTTGACAAAAATGTATTTCTATGTTGGATTATATGACTAATAATAGAACATTTACTGTTTTTTTTTTCAATAAGTTAAAAAAATTAACAGCTCTTTGGCAAATTAATTTGGGCTAGTTAGTACTATTTCTTTGGTTTTAAAATAACTTTTGTATTAAGAATGAGCAAATCTCTAAACTTATTAAATGTCTTATAGAACTTAAAACTGGATAACAAACAAAGAACATCAGTGAAATGGCTAAAACAATTAAGAATAATAAATTATTGCTTATCTCGAACACTCAGTGACTTGATTGGATAAATATGTTATTATGACTACTACATATTAACATTTTACCACGAAGACTTTACAGTGATTTTGTTGCAGAGATCCCAATAAAAACATAGTCCAAGCTCCCGTTGATCAATATAACAAAAAACATTTCTGCTATTTTCTACCGATACTGTTACAGATTATTTGCAACACAACTTGCAATGTAACATTTTCCAAATACATTTTAATGTGTTCGCGAACACACCAAAAATCACATAACGTGCAACCCGGCTTAAGGAAAACATTACATTTCAAATAATCTATACCTGGCATAAAACGCAACATAGACGAGCATTTTGGAGAGCAGAGACCAAATAGGAACCTTTTATCTGACTCTTGTACATGCAGGGTCGGACTAACAACAACTGTTACTTCTTTTTAGTGGTGTCGGCTGGATTCGCTGGCGGCTGGATACTGACACGGACCTCTCCTGTGGGGCCCACCACGATTCTCACCTGCAAGAAAGACAAAGTGCTTGTTAAGGCGCTGTGCATAGTAAAAATAGGCTCTTAAAACAGAATAATTAGCTTTTATTTTTTATGTATTCTTCCTGTTCGTTCACCTGTTCATACATCTATCCATCCACCCTGTCCGTATGTCCATTCCTTTCATTCGTCTCTCCACGTAACCGTCTGTCCACACGGTGTATTCTTATACACCGCAATTTTCTTTTAGTTTTAACTTGCGTCAGAAAATATTCTAAAATGGCGGCGTTTATCATTTTCTCTCACTCTTACATTATACAGTGCGAGTCAAAAGGGCACCATTAGCTCCTTTTTTTGGGCGCCATTCTCAATTCTTCTTTGACGCGGGTAAATTCTAAATAATAAATCACTTGGTTGGAATATCATAACATTACATAATGCCTGTATGCTCTGAATGGCTATGCAGATGTGTACAGTACACACCACATTTTGCCAGTTATGTACCTATGTTCAACCATAAGAGTCTTTTTTATGTTGTTATTTATGTTTGTTTTCAGATTTTTACTATAAATAGGTTTAGGTTTATGTGTTATGCCTTTTATTATCTGGCATTGTCTTTATTTTACTTTTAGATTTTTCCATCTCTTCTCTCGTGAAATACGTATACGAGTTACAAAATCTTGTACTAGGTTATCAGTTCGCAAACGGCTTCTAATAGTACCTACTCGTTCCAGCGCAACAGGGACCAGAGGACCTGACCTTGTATAGTAGGTAGCCTTAAAACTTCAGCATAGTTGGTAGTTACCATAGGTAGTTACCTAGTCTCCTCGTCAGACATTCATAGCGTAGTAGACGGGGTTTGGGGGAGGTGCCATCGGAGAAGTGGCTTGCTGCGCTGACACCCCCGATGGTGCGCCTTCCGGGGCTCCCCTAGCGGCCCTGGATGGAGACCCGGGCGCAGGCTGGTACATGGGAGCTGCCACCTGAGGAATATGTGAAAATTGTCAAAATTATTAAGGTTGATCAAAATACATTGATAGTATTTAAAAAACACAGCCAATTGTTTGTTCACCTGAATTTTTAAAATACTTAGTGGGACATCATTTAGAAAAATTTGATATTTTGAGTATTTTATTTGGTCACACTAGAAATTACATTCTTAACTTTTTAATGTACCTAGTCTTTTAATTAATTTTGTTTTAGAAATGATTTAATCATTTTGTTTAGTTATTTGTGATTACAGACATACATACATACATAAACTCACGCCTTTTTCCCCATGGGGATAGGCAGGTACCACAGAACGCCACCTGCTACGATCCTTACATACTCCTTTTGCCTCGTCCACGTTCAAACATCTGGTCATGCACGCACGCCGGTTGCGTGTACCTACTACCCACCTGATCTTACTGAACAACGTCACCGATAAGACCAGTGTATCTCCTTTTTTCTAGGGCGTCCCTTTCCGGCGTGATTTCAGAACATAATTAATATCCACTATTTACTGAAAAGCAAACTTCATAATGTTAGTCGTAGCTCCGTAGCGCCTACGAGCTACGGAGCCACAGGATCCGTAGCTGCGACACTACGAATCTTCGTAACTGGCGTAGCGTGTCGCCGTATTTTGAAAACCCTCTAATGAAAAAAAGAAGCAATACATTTTTATTCTGAAAAATCATATAAATAAAAAGCTTCAAAATACTTACTTTCTCAGAGTAGCAAATCATCTGTTTTCCTCCTCCAGGCTGAGCGGCTGGCACGGGCCGGTATCGAGCCGGCGCGGGGCACAGCGTCTGAAAACATTTTTATAGAAATGATTAAACTAGCTGAACTTTTATAGTTGTTAATTATATTGAACCAGTGAAGTAATGACTGGCAGGACGGCATCACGGCAGGCACTTAAAAATAAAATTAATCATTTACCTACCAAAAACTGGCGTCATACGCACTCAATGATACAGCCACCGGTAGGTAACACCAAATATTCTGTAGTACAGAATATTCACATGATGGGTTTATCTGAAGATCAAACACTGTTTTAAGCTTTCTCGGTTTACTAACGGGATATCTTCTGAGATTGTTCATTATTTTGAGTACCCGATCTCCATTGTTCCATTAGTGCGCGTAGCAAAGGACAAAGAAAGAGGGTAGATAGATTTGTCTGCTCTTAACAATTTATTTTCCATCCACCCGTATTCTCCAGTCAACCCGCGATCATGGCACTTGCAACAGCGCCGAAATATCGGGAGCTCAAAATAATGAACATTCACGGAAGATATCCCGTAAGTAACAGTATAAGTTAAGTTATCTGAAGACGTTGACGTAAGTTAGAAATTTAGTTCTAATCAAATAAGATTATTTTTGTGGTTTTATGGGAGGAACTTGTTTAAATTAAACCAGTAAAGCCAAGAAGCAGTTTTAGGTAGCACGGATCTATTCTTGGATAAGAATTTTGAGAGAAACTCAACAAAACTTTAGTTAGTTACATATTCACACCTACTCAAGCTATTTATCAAACACACGAAGGAAACTTTACCTTGCTCATATTATTACTTTAATTAAAACTAGTACTACATATAACGTACAACTTGGAAATGGGGTTGCTCGGAGAATTCTAGAGAACTTAAACATCATAGTGCTTGAGTTAAGTCTTGTCTAGCCTTTATAAGTCACCAACTGTTTCCATGTGGCGACGTAAAAAAAAAAAAAACAAAAAATATCTTGCAGAACATCTTTGTCGTACCTGGGGGGTTACTATCACGTCTTAAAGCAGAAACAGTGGAATTACAACTGCTTTAAGTCGTCATAGTAACCCTTACTATGATGTCTTAACACGTTCACTGTCCCAGTACAAAGTTATAAAAATATTCGTACGTCCATCTACAAACACGCCCTAACTTGACTATAATCATTATAAGGGATTACATTTATACTAATATACGGCCTAAAGAACATGAATTTACAGGAAAATACCTGAAAAAAAAATGACTCCCTAAGGAGTCATGGACGTGTGAACAAAAATTGTGTAGAGGTAAGAGACGAAAACCAAACATCTGTTGGACGTCCGCAGTCATTACCTGTAAACAAACACAAATTCGAGAATATGACCCAGGAACTAAGTCGTAAGACGAAAAAAAACGATGCAAAGGCTGCTACAATAAGCTCATTTCAGAGGGACAAACTTCAAAACTTGCGGGTACTAAGGCTTCTAAAGTGGTAACGTGGTGCCCCAAGTGTAAAGCAGCACTCTGCCGTCCATGTTATAATACATTACTTTGATTTAAATAAATATACAACAATGCGTACAAAAAAAAAAATAGTTTTATTTTACCCTCCTGATATATGGGAGACTGGCAACATTTTACGGCGGCTCTTTTAAATTTTCGGTAGCCTTGTTATCCAACCATACGTCCATGAGAATCTTTTTCCTCTTATTCATACGTCCAGTGAAATAAAAAAACATCAAATTTACTTTTGGATTATGACTCCAACTGGAGTCATGGACATGTGAGTTTGGTACAAATGTAACTCCATTTGGAGTCATTGGACAGTGAACGTGTTAAAGCAGTTGTAATTCCAGTGTGGAAAAGAGACAGAGCTGCACAGGTCGTCTAGCGCTATCTCTTTCCCACACTGAAATTACTCCTGTTTCAAGACGTTATGGTAGGCCACCAGCCCGTACACAGGGTGGAAGAGACATCGTCGCACAAACTGTTACCACGTATTCAGTACATCATTCCGAACCCCCCCACAATACATATTTTTCATTGGTAATTTAATAAAAAAACCTGTAGCTGAAGTGGATGTGAGTAGTGCGCTCGTTGCGGCTGCACTGGGGCCGGCTGCGGTGTGCTGGCGCCGCTGCGGGCCTGCTGCTGTTGGTAGTACGTGTGCATGCGAGTGTCTGCAATACCAGTTGACCCACTGTTAGTCTACTTTACTCACTTGATTGCATTACTTAGGCTCACATTTATAGCAACACAGCGCTGAGCTTTACTATCCTCTACTATTTACTATATCACGCTAAGTCAGTGCTTCCCAACCGTTTAGCATATACGCCTATGGTGGTAAAAGTTCGAAATGAATGATGGGCACAGAATAGTTCGAGCTTTTACCATTAAGAGCTGGTAAATCTGCAGTTTTACTGAAACATCTTCGGACTTACCGTAGTTCAGGCTTTAATAGTAATCTATGGTTTAAATCTGGAGCCGTTCGGCGCAATCCCCCTTTCATCACCCTACGCCCCAAGTGTGGCGCGCCACACTGGTTGGAAAACCCTGTACTAGGTGGTACCTATCTAACTTAGGAGTGTGCTACGCTGCCCTCTATTGAGTAAATATACTATGTGTTCGCTTCGCTGTGTTTCCGTACGAATATGAGATGCATTAGAAAGATCAGCGTGGTTCCCGTTGTCTGATTAATCGCAAAAACACATCAGGCTTTAAACATAATTATTTAAAACAAACGTCGCCAGCTTGAAGTTTCTTGTCGAACTTTTAAGTTAAAATCACTCGGCAATAGAGTAGCTTTTTATTAGTGAAAGAATGTTTGAATAAGTAGTTTCGGAGATCAACACCTCTTCACAATATTTTAGTGGAAACTATGACTTCAATCCAATTCATAGAATAATAACTTACAGTCATTGGCCTGCTGCCATTGCTGCTGCGCACCGTAATCTGCATGGTGTTGGTAGTGATAGTGAGTACTGTACGGCAGATACAGCAGCTGATGGTGGTTCCTGATCGGCGGCGGCGACTCCGGGCGGCGGCAGCGCGGCACAGCGCGCACCGGCGATGTCTGCTCGGAGCTCGTCTGCGAGCTGTACAACTCCTGGCTGCTATCCGAGCATCTGGAATTGGTAAGTGGAAGCAAGAGTCAGTGTTGTGTGCTTATATCTCGCTGCGCTTCCACCGATGACGCCGCGAAAGTTTTGGGCCTACAAAATTTGAAGTGGCACGAAAAAGAATCTCGCTGTATCTATTAGGATTAAGAAGTCTTTCAATTAGCGCTGCATTGTCGCGTGCGGTGTGTTTTGGTGATTTTTCTCAGAATGGTCCGATAGGTAACTCAATTGTTTTTTAACCAATTTCCGGAAACAAATATCTATAATCATAGCTGCAAATATAAAAAAGTCTTACCCGATATTAGCATAAAGCGAGCAGTTCCTATACATGGTCTCTTGTTGCTGCCGCTGCTGCTGGTAGTGAGCATACGTGGCCATGTTCTGTGCGTGCGCGTAGCAAGCATCCGAGTGCTGCTGGGGCACCGGGGTGCTCTGGCATGGCCTCGCCGGCATGTAGTCTGATGATTTTGACCTGACGACCGATAAAATACTTTTTATATGACAACTTAAATATTTTTCAGTGCTCGTTTTCTGATACTTTCGTTAGACAGTCGCTATAAAATGCACGCAAGCATATCAAAATACGTATCGCACTAAAAATCAAAGGTTTGGTATATCAGCAATCAGCAATGCAAATACTTTTCTTATATTTAGCAAACATAATCTCTAGCGTTCATCTTACCAGTTAGAATTTGCACTGGCTCGGCTTTGAGGCCTTGAGTTAAGATTGGCCTCAGAGTAATATGGCCAAGAATAGTTAGAGTTTGTGCGTTGGCATGCGTGTGACGGCATCTGTTGCGGAGTGGTGCCCGGGGACGGTTGCAACTCATTCTGCATCTGTTGCAATATCTCGTCTGACGCTCCAAGTTGCTGCTTAATAGCAATACCGCGAACGGCCGGCCGGCGATGGAAACCTAAACAACACATTTTATATTTAATCACAAATATATTCTTCTGTAAAAACAAATCTGTTATTATCGATGATCGTGCGCAATTTGGAATGCATGCCTACTGCTGTAATTAACAAAGTAAAATAGTTTAGCTTTTACTAAGAAGAAAATAGCAGTAAAACATTTATTTAATTGTAGACTACAGTGCAACCGGATGGAATAAAATCGGCTTGAAAATTTTTAGCATACAATTTATATTTGGCCTACCCCAATATGATAACATTTCTGAATTTCGTATAAAGCTCAAGTGGCTTCCCATACGTCTTCGTCAAAATTCTCATAGGTATCTTCAAGTTCCTTCATGACACATGATAGATATCGGAAAACCTGATACTAGAGACGCCGATGCATTCTTCCAGCTTCTACGACAAATCTTTTAGAGCTGAAGCAGGCTTTGGAATGAATTACCTGTGTCAGTAAAGCGAACCCAAATCCTGTCCACTTATAAAAAAACCAATACCTACCTGTCTTGTGTTAAACATCACATTACATATACATCGTTCTCTGCTCTTGTTACATGTTTATTAAATATGTATATAGAATTGCATATACTTTATATATGTATAATTATATTAATATCTAATTGATACACCACAGACTATCTCTCTCCCTTGCTGTAATCCATCAAAAGGCTGTCTTGAAAATATTGCTTTTAGCGATAAGACCGCCCATTGTGTTTGTGTCACTTTATGTGAATTGTGAAATGTTTTCGTTTATAAATGTTATTTGTATGGCGCGCATACTATAGAATATCTATTCTATTATGTATTCTTGAAGTGGGTGCTTCTTGGTGAGACTTTTTATTTTAATCTTGACTTTACCTGCTTTAGATAAGTAAGCTGGTTTTGACTAAATGCATTTAGTAGCTTATCTTAGGTACATAATTATTTACATTATTAGAGATGACAACTTTAGTTCTGTGAGAAACTTTTAAATGATTTTCAAAGCAGTCCGAAGTTTGGATTTATGCCCGGGACGTCTCACGTCTTCTGACATCGTATTTAAAAGTAGGTAACTGGTGAAATGTCATGGGTGCCTATGACGTTTCACCTAAACCTACTAAACACCTCTGCCTACCCCATCGGGGAATTTTTACTATGTTAATAAAATTATATTAATTTACCGTAATCGTCATGCTCATCATCGCTGCTAACTGGCTGTGACTCCTGGCCGTACCGCTGCCTTAGTCTCTCAGTCCTCGGAGCAGTGGCTCTTGCAAAAGCAGCCAAGCCATCATCGCCTTCTCCGGCTCCTAAATACACAAAGAACCATCTTAACAAACTTTGTAACGAACGTCAGATTCGGTAGGTCCACGATATTATCCAGCTACCAAACTTAAGTCGGCCATGGTTGCCAAAAACAAAGGCCCAAACTTGTGATGAAAATTTAACGTTTTGAGCAATATGTAGTACGAAACGAGTATTTTTTTTCGAGTACAAAAGCGTTCGAATTTACGTAAAGTTCTCCACGCATTCATGCTAGGCCCCGTGCCCACAGTCCTAGGATCTGACATAGTCGTGGGTCATCTTCCCCTGAATGTTCAGTTTTCAAATATAAACAACTCTCAGAAGCAGTACGTAGGTACTAATATTTATAATGAGAATTGAGATTTTCATAGGAATGTTTTGTTTTGTGGGACGGATTTGTTCAAACCGCACGGACAAACTGCAGACGAGGCGCTACATACCGGACTCTCACAGATAATTTACTGATCTGTCAGTTTAACGTACAGCAGTCGGTTCGCAATCTGTTCGTAGGTCACTGAACCAGAACTTAGCTTTCAATGACCAGTAAAGTTATGGATGTTAGTGTTAGTTTAGATCTGTGTTGAGACTTACAGACCTGACCGCTTACCCGGTGTTCCTGCGACTACGTCCGGCGCTGGCGCATCGTTGTGTTCTTGCAAGTCCAGGTTAGTGGCCGAAGATGCTGAGGTACGGTCTCCCGGGGGGACGTAGTAGAAACCCTCGTGGTGGGCCGCGCTTCCGACACAGGCTGTCAATGGCGCTAGTGTTGACAGGAACTGCCTCCTGGGCTCTGACTTTGGCTGTGGGGAAACCCAGTCTTAATGTATTTTTTAGGTAATCGTAGATAAGTTCGTAACTACGGAAAAGACTATAATATGCCTTAAACAAGTTCCATAAATGAATTACTCCTCGTCTTAACCTTAAAAAATATATTTATTTCAGAATAATAGGATGCCTTGGCACAGCTTAAACCAGCTTACGGGCCTGAAATGAAGTTTACTTATATCTCTGTCTGTACTGCGGCTGCCTGCAGAACACAACTTAGCAAAACACAACTTGGCTGTCTACCTGTTTTCAAAAGACTTTTTAATTTAAACAACTAGCGTTTTATCGGGACAAAATGTTGGAAAAACCACTCGACATCCCAGCTGAACACTTCGATGAACTGAAGTGTTTTTTTTTTCATTTAAAGGGGTTTACGCAATAGTGATAAACTGAAAGTAAAACTCAATCACTACTCTTGCTACTAGCATATTATATTTATTTGAATGCACCTTTCCTTCAATAAGTACCTATAATACTTCCCTAAATAAATATTCGTTTGAACATGACGTCTTCTGCGCAAATGTTTTTTGTTCAAGTTTTCAACGGAGCCTCTATCCACTCGAAACTCAGCGCTGTTTGTTACTAATCTACCAGCATTTTTCTTAACTCAGAAAGGGATTTGAATTATTTGGCCTGCATAACTTCCCGCCATTTTAACTAATTTTCAAAATAGCAGCCATGCATTAGACTCTGTATTGGGTAATCAGTACCTGATGTCATTAAGTTACTACAGTTATTACCGTTTTTTACGAATATATATGCTATTTAGGGTGCAACTAAAATATTCAGTCATGATTGTACGCGGTAACGTTGAAGATTGAAAAGGAACGGTCCACCTAATGTCACCCGCACCAAGGTACCTACAGCGAAAGCAGTTGGTTAATTTTATTAGGTGTATTAATTAATCCCATCATCCGATGCAATTAGGTACCAGTTTTCACCTGGGTTCGTAGATCCGTATGCCGTGTAATGCAGAAACAATACTTTTATTCAATTTCGACACGTAATACGGACTGAATGTTAGATCTACTCTGCCCATAGAGAATATAACCACTTTGGCTCTGCCTACTCTAACTCAAGAAATAATAGGTAGGTACCTAATGATCGCTTGAGCAGACCCATTGTTATCAGATCTACATAATAAGGTGCATCGGATGTAAAGAAGGAATCATGCAAGTGTTTACGTGTTTCGTTGCGTGTTTTACTTAGTGGTAATCTGTAGGTAGGTACTTACAAATTCACAAAAAAAGTTGAAGTAAAGCTCATGACAGGTTGAATTAGTTTTCATAAAAGACTAACCTTCTGTGGTTCCTGGTGTACGTCACCCAGGTCTGGAGGCAGTTGTCGTGTGGGTAGCGGCACCGATATCGTCGAGGAAGAAGAGCTTGACGAAGCGCTGCCGAACGCTTTCTCGCAATTCTTGTCGATACTGATGCTATTGTATGATTTGTCGCTGGACTTGTCGCTACTACTCGACATCTTGTCGGCGCTAGCCCCGGCCGGCGAAGACCTCTGATCCTCAGGCTCATCCTCCACATCGCAAGTCAGCAGACGAATGCGTTCAGCGAGCGACGTTGTTTCCTGCTGCAAATATATATTATTAGTCGACAATTCTGATCAAATTGTTCCATCGACTACAAGACAATGACGACGGTATTTATGTTTGCCGTCTCGCGTTCTATATTGCGAACGACGGCTCCCACTGAGTTGGGAACTTGCTGCAGATGAATACCTACTACATGAATGGCTACAATACTAAAACGTCTATGGAAACTTGTATTTCTATAGGCAGGGCCTTCAATTGTGTAGACAAGTGATGTTTTCCATATAAAATAATAGAGTCATAGTCTATGTATAACGATATTTGAATCGTGTATTTCAGAAATACATTTTTTTCGATTTTGACTTTCGGTTATTTTTGTTGTCTATTGTCATGGATGCATACCTTCATCAGAAACACCAATATTCCACTAAATCCCATATAAGAATATTTCTACAAAAAAATCAGTGTAGTGCTGTTAAAATTATAATTTTGAGTATTATCTCCGTAACTAGAAGTTTCCCAGGTATAGTTTTTTACACAAGAAAAATATGACAATGACGGCAAGAATAAGTGCCTCTCGGCCTCGTTAAGAGTGTTTTTACACCAGTTGGGTTCGTACCTAAACACTTAAGTTCAAGAATCCCGATGCAATGCTATGCATTCTATGAATAATGATATTCCGATGCCGTCTACTATCTACTTTGCAGATAGTAGTCTTTGCCTCTCGTTCAAGACTAGGTAATAATTTGTCGTTCTCTGAATAAAACTACACGACTAAATTCACGACATTTTATCCGATCCGACATTCTTTCTTAAATATTTAGTTTTTACACGACCACGGCGAAGCCAAAAGGAAGGGTTATGATTTTAGCAGTTTGTATATTTATGTATTTACGTATGTTCCTCCGTAGCGCCTAAACTATTCTTCCGATTTTGATGAATAACGTGTCAATCGACTCGTTATTATGGCCCGAGTAACATACGCTACATTTTATTCAGTAGTCGGGTTTTTAGTTTTAGTATACGGCAGTGGCGAAGGTTCCATACAACTCGATTCCTACTGGCTTTCCTTTGGAAAATGGCACAGTCAGTATTCTATAGATAGACAAATAATATAATCACATTAAAGATATGTACTCTGGCTTAGGTACCTCTTACAAAAATTGACCCTTCGCTAATGGTATACGGCTCTCTAACTTTCTATTACCCGTCATCGCATCAGACACCTCCTTTCTTGAATGAATTTGTATTTAAAAAAGATTTTAATTTGAAAAATAAACATAAAGAATAACATTTCGAAGTAATAAAAATTGCTTATATTTTGACACTTTTGCACGTTTGTTGACTAACTATGAAAATAGAGGGGGCGTCCAAAATCACAGTCGGCCCCGGGCGGTAAAAACCCACGCTACGCCGCTAAATATTCTACAAATTTGACGTTAAGTTCCAGTAAACACGGGTTTAATTTCATCTGAAACGTCGGTGAAAGTTAGCGCGCTTTTTCTTGATAATCCTCGGTATGAATAGGAAAGGAAGAGTTCTATTCATTTTACTATCAACTTCATCTGCCTAACCCTTTCTTAGGATGCAGTTGAATACCAGTATTTTACATGCAGCGACTGCCTATCTGACCTCCACTACGCAGTTAGTACTGGGAAATACGATTCCCCTTGGTAAGACTGGTTTTCAGACTTTCGGGCCACTGACTACCTGTAACGACTGTCAAAGATCTACAAATGACAGCCGCGAGCAACGGTTCAATTTGCTTTCCGAGGCACGGAGGAAACACCACAGACTCACCTAGGCAAGCGTGGCTTAACCTGAAGATTGATCCGAGCGGCTGTTATTATTTAGCCGTAAGCTCCTCATTCATTTTACTATCACGATCCATTAATAACATTATGAACTTCGTTATCCGATGTATTGTTACATACCTATATCTTTAATTTCATATAAGCGATTTGATTTGATTTTTGGTCTAAGAAAAGTCTTTATTTTTTTTTTTCTCAATCCTCAGTCTATGAAAAAGTTCCAATAACTAAAACCTTTTCGAGCCACAAAAAAGGCAACAAGGTAAATAATTTATTCCATGGGTCAATTACACCGACGAATAGGAGAGTTTCTGACGAACACTATAATTTCTTTTTCTTGTTTTTCCAAACGTAATATAGATATCTACTAATAAAAAGAATCCGAAACAAACTCAGTTTTTGTCACAACCACTCGAACTTGTAGATGCCCAAGGTATTCAAATTCTAGGAAGTATAAAAGTGGGATGAATACAAGTTAATTCACTGAAGTATTTACTTCCTACTTTTACCGTATAACTTTTATTAAAATTAAAATGTAAATTCGTCAAAGGAGGTTGTACGGCTGAATGAAGATTTCCTCGGGAAGATTCTAAACGCTGGCGTATAATTAAAATAACCCGCTCACTGCACAGCGTGCGGGTTAAATTTGGTGGTCTAACTACTTACATGAGACGTAATGCTTCATACGTGGTGGAAGGGACACCGACGCGAAAACGGTTACCACGTATTAGTACATCATACTGAAACCACATAGAAAATTTTTCATCGGTTAGTAAAAAGAAGTCAGCTGTTTCCTACAAAAGTGCAATACCTACACGGTCAAAATGTAACAGCTGTTTATTTTCAACAACTAATGCAAAATTTATATGTGGGGCAGGTTAGGTCGTACTAAATGATATTGAAATGTAGATCTATTTGCAATAAGTAGCTAAACCTGGCCATTGGTCGCTTGTCTAGTCCTAGTTCCTATGTCAAACTCGACTATTGTTATGATGTTTGGCTTCATTGTTATGATATTGAGATACGGATTTTTTTTAGCACTGTTTTATAAGCTTCACCTGTAACTAACTAATGTGTAAAAAAATCTGATGTTTTGACCCACTTCCGATTGACATAACATTTTGCATACATTTTAGTATGGATGACAATGCATGGTTAGGTTAGGTTAGGTTACATTCTTAATCCAAAATGGCGGACTTCCAAAGATGGCGGACTAGTTATTTTTTGTGCAATCCCATGCATAAAAATACTCTTCTATTATTTTTTCTACAATATTTCTTCTGTTATGTAGCCGGCCCGTATAGTGTTTGAAATCTTTTCGTATGATACTTAAAGCTTAAGATTCACTTTTTCAGGTCAGGTCGAATCTGACATTTCGACAGAGGATGTTTTATTTCCACAGTCTAGTAACCTAAAATACATATATCGGCAGATATGTCGATTTGTTTGTTTATCGTGGCAAAGCTCGCGGCCCGTCGACGTCACTTATCAAGCCTGCTATAACCTCATTGTCTGGACATGACAGGTCAGATCGGCAACACGCGAATTAAATTTAGGCTTTATCGTATCCGAACAAAAGAAAAAAAAAACGAAACGTTTCAAAATAAATGTTTTCGTCAAACTTTGTTGAGATGGTAGAAGATATATAATATTACATAATATATACTTTATCACCAAATGTTTTATTTAACGTAAACCGGGACAGCAGCAAATCAAAAGGATAATCTATGTAATGGTAAGGCATACATAGATATTCCTTCACATGCTATTCAGATAACCAGACATCGGGATAGGTAGTCTGTTTGTCGAAAGGAAGGGAAATAAGTAACATAATATGAATATAAAATCCCGGAATGATTTTTGAGTTAAAGCTGTTAAAATAAATAATAATATAGTTAGTTATAATCTTCGCATTTCTTTAGATGGTGAAGCGGCAAAAGTGAAGTGCCAGCACCAAATACTCTATTGTCTTTAAACGCTGCCGGTGCGGCGGCTGTGTGTCAAACACTAGAAAAACGTCACGAATAGACACTAATACCAACCTACTTAATAGGCTTCTTATATCATCAGTCATCAGACCCCTTCATATCCAGCTTAAGGCTTATAATGAAGAGAAAACGGATTCCTCTAGAGCCTGAAGTCCTACCCACTTTCTGTACCCACTGTAAATGAGGCCGAAAGTGGAATTAGTGACTAAAATAACAAAATTTATTCATATCGCATTTTTTAAATACAACTTTATTTTCTATTTGAACATCAATCAATATTATTTTTTAACTTTTATCTTTTATTTAATTCAATTTCGAATTAAATCCCCCTAGATTGCGTATTCCAGTAAGCTTTCTTTTATATACAGAATTAATTAACTGATGCTACTTCATATTCCTGGGATTTATGTACAATACAATGCTTCGTCTGCAGAAATCGTAGATCTCGTTATATCTATTACAGGTAGTATTACATTTAGACGCGAGCGTTCATTACCATTTAATTCGAAATAGCCAACAATAATTTCTGTAAAATGTCGTGAAATCTGCGCATTGTCCGAGCGATAACAGTAGCACTAGCAACTGAAGTAATCATCCTTCTATTTTAACTTAATTGCCTTTATAATTGAACGTGACAGACTGTCTCAGTATTCTTGTACAAATATCGCAGAAATAGTAGTATATAGTAGTCGTGACTCGTAGCAGAAAAATAAACGTCAAAGAATATTTTCAGTAATTTTCACTCGTGTTTTGTCGCAATTTTTCAGTTGGTAGGTATTATAACCAAGGTTCGCTAGGGAATTCGAAAGACCTTTTACGTACGTATGTAATACGGCATAAATGTGTATACCAGTAGTACAGAGAGCACGGAATCCCCGCGCAGCCGCACAGTGCCAGTGTGGGAATCTCGCAATCTAGGGGGATTTAATTCGAAATTGAATTAAATAAAAGATAAAAGTTAAAAAATAATATTGATTGATGTTCAAATAGAAAATAAAGTTGTATTTAAAAAATGCGATATGAATAAATTTTGTTATTTTAGTCACTAATTCCACTTTCGGCCTCATTTACAGTGGGTACAGAAAGTGGGTAGGACTTCAGGCTCTAGAGGAATCCGTTTTCTCTTCATTATAAGCCTTAAGCTGGATATGAAGGGGTCTGATGACTGATGATATAAGAAGCCTATTAAGTAGGTTGGTATTAGTGTCTATTCGTGACGTTTTTCTAGTGTTTGACACACAGCCGCCGCACCGGCAGCGTTTAAAGACAATAGAGTATTTGGTGCTGGCACTTCACTTTTGCCGCTTCACCATCTAAAGAAATGCGAAGATTATAACTAACTATATTATTATTTATTTTAACAGCTTTAACTCAAAAATCATTCCGGGATTTTATATTCATATTATGTTACTTATTTCCCTTCCTTTCGACAAACAGACTACCTATCCCGATGTCTGGTTATCTGAATAGCATGTGAAGGAATATCTATGTATGCCTTACCATTACATAGATTATCCTTTTGATTTGCTGCTGTCCCGGTTTACGTTAAATAAAACATTTGGTGATAAAGTATATATTATGTAATATTATATATCTTCTACCATCTCAACAAAGTTTGACGAAAACATTTATTTTGAAACGTTTCGTTTTTTTTTTCTTTTGTTCGGATACGATAAAGCCTAAATTTAATTCGCGTGTTGCCGATCTGACCTGTCATGTCCAGACAATGAGGTTATAGCAGGCTTGATAAGTGACGTCGACGGGCCGCGAGCTTTGCCACGATAAACAAACAAATCGACATATCTGCCGATATATGTATTTTAGGTTACTAGACTGTGGAAATAAAACATCCTCTGTCGAAATGTCAGATTCGACCTGACCTGAAAAAGTGAATCTTAAGCTTTAAGTATCATACGAAAAGATTTCAAACACTATACGGGCCGGCTACATAACAGAAGAAATATTGTAGAAAAAATAATAGAAGAGTATTTTTATGCATGGGATTGCACAAAAAATAACTAGTCCGCCATCTTTGGAAGTCCGCCATTTTGGATTAAGAATGTAACCTAACCTAACCTAACCATGCATTGTCATCCATACTAAAATGTATGCAAAATGTTATGTCAATCGGAAGTGGGTCAAAACATCAGATTTTTTTACACATTAGTTAGTTACAGGTGAAGCTTATAAAACAGTGCTAAAAAAAATCCGTATCTCAATATCATAACAATGAAGCCAAACATCATAACAATAGTCGAGTTTGACATAGGAACTAGGACTAGACAAGCGACCAATGGCCAGGTTTAGCTACTTATTGCAAATAGATCTACATTTCAATATCATTTAGTACGACCTAACCTGCCCCACATATAAATTTTGCATTAGTTGTTGAAAATAAACAGCTGTTACATTTTGACCGTGTAGGTATTGCACTTTTGTAGGAAACAGCTGACTTCTTTTTACTAACCGATGAAAAATTTTCTATGTGGTTTCAGTATGATGTACTAATACGTGGTAACCGTTTTCGCGTCGGTGTCCCTTCCACCACGTATGAAGCATTACGTCTCATGTAAGTAGTTAGACCACCAAATTTAACCCGCACGCTGTGCAGTGAGCGGGTTATTTTAATTATACGCCAGCGTTTAGAATCTTCCCGAGGAAATCTTCATTCAGCCGTACAACCTCCTTTGACGAATTTACATTTTAATTTTAATAAAAGTTATACGGTAAAAGTAGGAAGTAAATACTTCAGTGAATTAACTTGTATTCATCCCACTTTTATACTTCCTAGAATTTGAATACCTTGGGCATCTACAAGTTCGAGTGGTTGTGACAAAAACTGAGTTTGTTTCGGATTCTTTTTATTAGTAGATATCTATATTACGTTTGGAAAAACAAGAAAAAGAAATTATAGTGTTCGTCAGAAACTCTCCTATTCGTCGGTGTAATTGACCCATGGAATAAATTATTTACCTTGTTGCCTTTTTTGTGGCTCGAAAAGGTTTTAGTTATTGGAACTTTTTCATAGACTGAGGATTGAGAAAAAAAAAAATAAAGACTTTTCTTAGACCAAAAATCAAATCAAATCGCTTATATGAAATTAAAGATATAGGTATGTAACAATACATCGGATAACGAAGTTCATAATGTTATTAATGGATCGTGATAGTAAAATGAATGAGGAGCTTACGGCTAAATAATAACAGCCGCTCGGATCAATCTTCAGGTTAAGCCACGCTTGCCTAGGTGAGTCTGTGGTGTTTCCTCCGTGCCTCGGAAAGCAAATTGAACCGTTGCTCGCGGCTGTCATTTGTAGATCTTTGACAGTCGTTACAGGTAGTCAGTGGCCCGAAAGTCTGAAAACCAGTCTTACCAAGGGGAATCGTATTTCCCAGTACTAACTGCGTAGTGGAGGTCAGATAGGCAGTCGCTGCATGTAAAATACTGGTATTCAACTGCATCCTAAGAAAGGGTTAGGCAGATGAAGTTGATAGTAAAATGAATAGAACTCTTCCTTTCCTATTCATACCGAGGATTATCAAGAAAAAGCGCGCTAACTTTCACCGACGTTTCAGATGAAATTAAACCCGTGTTTACTGGAACTTAACGTCAAATTTGTAGAATATTTAGCGGCGTAGCGTGGGTTTTTACCGCCCGGGGCCGACTGTGATTTTGGACGCCCCCTCTATTTTCATAGTTAGTCAACAAACGTGCAAAAGTGTCAAAATATAAGCAATTTTTATTACTTCGAAATGTTATTCTTTATGTTTATTTTTCAAATTAAAATCTTTTTTAAATACAAATTCATTCAAGAAAGGAGGTGTCTGATGCGATGACGGGTAATAGAAAGTTAGAGAGCCGTATACCATTAGCGAAGGGTCAATTTTTGTAAGAGGTACCTAAGCCAGAGTACATATCTTTAATGTGATTATATTATTTGTCTATCTATAGAATACTGACTGTGCCATTTTCCAAAGGAAAGCCAGTAGGAATCGAGTTGTATGGAACCTTCGCCACTGCCGTATACTAAAACTAAAAACCCGACTACTGAATAAAATGTAGCGTATGTTACTCGGGCCATAATAACGAGTCGATTGACACGTTATTCATCAAAATCGGAAGAATAGTTTAGGCGCTACGGAGGAACATACGTAAATACATAAATATACAAACTGCTAAAATCATAACCCTTCCTTTTGGCTTCGCCGTGGTCGTGTAAAAACTAAATATTTAAGAAAGAATGTCGGATCGGATAAAATGTCGTGAATTTAGTCGTGTAGTTTTATTCAGAGAACGACAAATTATTACCTAGTCTTGAACGAGAGGCAAAGACTACTATCTGCAAAGTAGATAGTAGACGGCATCGGAATATCATTATTCATAGAATGCATAGCATTGCATCGGGATTCTTGAACTTAAGTGTTTAGGTACGAACCCAACTGGTGTAAAAACACTCTTAACGAGGCCGAGAGGCACTTATTCTTGCCGTCATTGTCATATTTTTCTTGTGTAAAAAACTATACCTGGGAAACTTCTAGTTACGGAGATAATACTCAAAATTATAATTTTAACAGCACTACACTGATTTTTTTGTAGAAATATTCTTATATGGGATTTAGTGGAATATTGGTGTTTCTGATGAAGGTATGCATCCATGATGAAAAAAAGCAAATTAAATTATAGTTTCCTAATAATTCATGACAAAAATACTTTCGTTCTATTATTTAATTTCTTCGAAAGTGTATTGAAAAACGTCGTTTGATACGCGTTGGGATTTGTTACTGCAATTCTCGGCTCTATAACAACCTAGCCTGGCGGCTCGGGTGTGAATTCCGCATTGAATGCAATAACAAAGTTTCCCTACTTGTATCAAAATGTACTACTCCCTTTCAACCAGTATCAACTTACATCCCGCTATAAAGTAGCATTTTCTTAGAAAACAGGATATCGGTGTTAAGTTAATTTGTAGTATTTTTCCACAACGTAGACAGCCGCCCGCCGCTAGTAGTGTCTTTTTCAACGGAAATAACGTCAATAAGCGGATGCGAACTTCATCCAATATTGGAATACGCCACTCAATTTCACAGTATCGCGATTTAATAAAACATTTTTGAGATGTAAATCAGTATTTATATACCAATATTAACTAATGGGAGCTTTTACATCACACCAGAACTGAATAATGCAAGACATGACATGTGCATCAAGACATATTGATGGACATTTGTCATAATCAATCTAGTAGTTAGGCCGTTATGAGGTACATACATTTCCATACCGATGGCTACCAATTTCCAGACGTGTACCGACACGTAGTTGGAAGCTCTGAGTACCTAACTACTTTATCTGGGACTTTGATGACAGATGAGAATAAATTTATTAACCCACTAGCGACCCACCCCGGCTTCGCACGGGTGCAATATATACATATAAACCTTCCTCTTGAATCACTATATCTATTTAAAAAAACTGCATCAAAATCCGTTGCGTAGTTTTAAAGATCTAAGCATACATAAGGACAGACAGACCACGGGAAGCGACTTTGTTTTATATTAATTAATAATAAGTAGTGATTGTTACAAACAATTTCTTAACCTAACTTAGCTCTATGAATAATCGTAACAAGTAAAATTTTAATATATTTAGAAAGCAGAGGTCGCCAAACTAGGCTGCGCCTGTAACTTGGGGTCCGGAGTTGCGTTTACTTCTAATTAAAATACATAATTTATCGATGTGATAGTTGACAAGGTAAGTAGGTAAATGAGGAATATCCTTTTTACAAAAAACAAAATGATATTACAATAACAAAAAAATAAAAGAATTCTAATGTTTAATAATGTCGTGTGAGTGTGTGTTTACGCGTGTGTTTGTGTGAATGCGTGTGTATTTGTGAAGATGTAAAAAAAAAAATACCTTAAATAATTGTACAAGAAACACTTATCTAAGCACTATGCAGCGTTACAACTAGGGAAAAGAGTGTTTTTCATGGGTTTTGGCACCCAATGTTTGATTTAACTTGTGTCTAGGGTGGCAGTGTCCTCGCCTATGGTTATGTAACATTAGTTGTTGTAAGACCAGCACATTATAATAAATATCATCATTGAATTACAATATTATATTAACTAGCTAGTGCAACTACAACAACACAACACAATACAAGATAAAATTAATTCCAATTTAAGATTTTTATTTTTTTTATATTTTTTTGTGCTTGTTGTGTGCACTTGTGGCATGGGCCAAATAAATATGTTTTCTTTCTTCTTTCTTTCAACTAAGATGTTGCCTATTGACATACCTCTATGTGGCTGTGTATATGTGTGTGAGGGAGAGATAAATATGGTGCAAACATGTGTTTATGTAAGTCTGTATGAATATGTGTGCTTTATTAGCACTTATTTCATGTTATAAAGTTTAATTAACTTAATATTTCTTCCGTCTCTTCATATGACAGTTTGGCAAACCATTTTATTTTAGTTTTCTTGCATGAAAACTTGCTCATGTCTTTAATGTCGCAGCTTTTGCTGATTCTATTATAAATATGGATATGCGAGTAAAACGGGCGTCGTCTGGCTAAGAGGCTATTTGCTTCGGGAAGGGGAATGTATAGGACTCGTTTAGAGACAAGTCTTTCATAATTATTATGTCTATTTTGCTGGGCTTTGTGAACAAGTAATGTTGTCGTTGTAATAAATAATTGCCGCACTCTTAAGACAGCAAACATCTTATAAATAAATTAAATCTGTTGGGTAACGAAAAGGCTTTCTTAAAGCTACTTTTACAACGGCTCTTTGAGCTCTTTCTGTATTTATAACAGTGATTTCCCGACTACACCCAAAACAGAAATCCCGTATTGAAGTACTGACTGACACAGACCAAGGTAAATTGTGCGTAGAATTTCAATGGGTGCATAGTTGATCTGAGTAAACGTAAATAAGATGCGTGCGTTACAATTTTGTCTCGTTCCTTACATATTTTGTTGATCATAATTATCGTCTCTTTATCTGACCTCTACTACAATTTCCTCCTCCCTCCTGATAGAAAAACCCAATAACACTTTGACCGACTTGGGAATCGAACCCAGGACTTCATGTTTAGCAATCGCGCTTGCGACCACGTTTTTAACCGACTACCGAAAGGAGGAGGTTATCATGATTAAATGCAATCAAAATCTAATGCATTTAATAAATAACTCAAAACCGACAGTTACAATTGGCGTCTCAAATAAACTTAACAAATTAATCCACATAAACAAACACCGCTTATTAAAATAGAAGATGGGTCTGCAATGGAAATATGAATGGCAATTTTGTATAAAATTTCCCGTTTATTGGCACTACAAGTAATTAATTTATCGTGAAGCTCTGGCTCGTATTTTAATCTCACTTAAAATGGCCCGCACAGTTATTTTACTACATAATAGAGTATTTTTATGGGAGGAGCTGTGGGTAGATAATAAAAGCTACACTAGCCGATCTTCAAGGTTAAGCAGCGCTTGCTAAGGTCGGTCCGTAGATAGGTGATCATCCATTACATACCGAGTTTCCTCCGTAACTCAGAACTCAGGTGCCAGACAGGCAGTCGCTTCATGTAATAATAAATAGACCATACATCCTGAATCCATTTAGACTAGAAGCTAGCCCCACATGGTTGAGAAAAAAATAGGCAGATGATTAGTAGAGTATTTTTATCGCATAATTTAAGGGTTTTTCGACGGGATAGAGTAATAGTTATAAGGTAATATATGAGATAATAGATGTAAACATCCCGCGTTTTATTTTAGTAATTAGGAAGCGTATTAATACGAAGGTTGTGTAAAAGTCAAACCGAAAGTAAAAGGTCTTAAAATGGAACCAGGTCAGGTCAGGTACTTATACAGTATAACGGGGGTAACGAATCACCGAATGAGCTCTGTAGTACACGGTAGATCTCGAAAAGTTTCTCAGAAACCGAGTAAAAATGCGATATTTTAGAAAGACGACTATAAAATAATGTTGATTTCGAATTTGATGTAGGATAGGAAGTATGGAATTACAAAATCAGAAGGGTTCTGGTCTTAAATTTCTCAAATATAGGTTTGGCGTTCTTTTAACACTTGCCACCTACTCAGCTGTCATGTTTTTGTGCTGAATATGCTAGTTGAAAAACCCTCTGGGCTCACCTTGTGGGTGATGGGTGTCCCTTCCACCCCGTATACCGTACTTTAACATTTTTTTTAAAGTTCTGTCTGTTTGTCACTAATCTCCGAAACGGCTGGACCCATTTTGATGGGACTTTTACTGTCAGATAGCTGATGTGATAAGGAGTTTATTTTAGAAAGCCGTTCGAAGAATTGTTAACTAAATTCAGATTCAAACAGGGAAGTAATATTTTATAATAAATTCAGGCAGACGAAGCACGCTATGCTAGCACTTACAAACATATTCGATACAATCTATATGGTGCTTACTGTACATACCTACCTAAGGTTTGTACGTAGGTACCTATAGATTTATAATTATGTATTATTACACCCGAGCATTTTACACCTGAACTTATCGAAATGGCCAAAAATATCGATGAATGAATAAATTATGTTTAAATTAGTTAAGAAAACTTCCGACTTTTCCTTAACGACGACGTCCCGGTAATTACGACCAGGTGGCCTACTATGACGTCTTAAAGCAGGAGTAATTCCAGTGTGGGAAAGAGACAGAGCTATACAGGTCTTCTAGCGCCATACCCCCCAGATACGTATTGTCCAGTGCAATTAGACAAAAAGGTGGAACGACGTTTATGGTGATCGGAATTCCATAGGACTTTTTTCATTGAGTAGCCAGAGGTGTGGAGAAGTTAAAAAAATCTCGAGACATTTTTTTTATAATTTCCTGTTGAATATTTTTATTCTTTTATTAATAACTTGAAATTCGACGAAGTCATATTGTGGCGCAATAGTGTGACGTGTGTGCATTAGTCTATTTATTTGTTCATTGGTG
This sequence comes from Noctua janthe, assembly GCA_910589295.1. Classification (NCBI taxonomy): domain Eukaryota; kingdom Metazoa; phylum Arthropoda; class Insecta; order Lepidoptera; family Noctuidae; genus Noctua; species Noctua janthe. The sequence continues at coordinate 16,825,968 of OU342552.1, forward strand.
TCGATGAATTAACAAATAGAATTGTCTGATCTCGGAACTGTCCATGTAAAATTTTACCGATGTCAAAATATTTTGTGTGGTGGAAACACACAACAAAAAAAGGTTAAAAATGGTGTCGATTATTTTTTGTATTGAGTTCGCTGTCACTATGTCACACACATTTAAATGATATTCTTATTATAGTGTGTAATAGAAAACTCTCATGTTTTTTTCGTCGAATAAAATTGAACCTTTGTCAAAAAAAAATCGGATGCATTTTATATTAATGCGTTCTGGTCAATTCGTGCAAATCACGTCCGACTCACCTTCACACCAGTGTTAAGGTGGAGAAATTCCTTTCCCGACCTCACTGTCACACTTTCAAAATTCAGTGTGAAGGTGGGTCGGACGGGACTTTTTTTTCACACCAGTGTTGGGAATGTATGAATGATAAGAAAAAAGGGAATAAAAAATAAAACAGTAAAACAAGTTCACTATGTCTTCAACGTGTTCTTGGTTAAAAACCTTCCCTCAACTTATTCCAGCACTTTTGTGTCAAATGGTCATGGCACACATGGCTTATACAAGTTTATAAGTTAGTTAGTTTGTAAGTTTTTTTATTTATTTCATTTTTAAGTTGTTCCTTTTTTCACACTTTATCTTACTGATAATAAATACCTCAAGTGGCCAGTGATTGTTTACAAACCTCTCCCGCGTCATACGACAGTATCTCAATTGCCCGACCTTCACATTCATGTGATAGGGTAATAATTTCCCATCTGTAACACTAGTGTTATACTATATAAATACTAGTGTTAAGGTCGAGAAAGTAATTTCCGTACCTTAATACTGGTGTGAAGGTAGGGAAAGTAATTTTCTAGAAGTTTCTTTCCCAGCCTTCACTCTGATGTGAAGGCTGGGAAAGAAACTTCTCCTCCTTATCACTGGTGTGAATGTTCAGTGTGAAGGTGGGTCGGACGTGAAAATTTTGAAATTTTAATTTGAATTGCCAGGTAAGTGACTTTTTCACAATAGCCATGTGTGCACTACAAATAAATCGGATGGAGTGTAGTTTCTGATGATGGATCATAATATGTAGATAACAAAACAGCACATTATTTATTATAAAATGATAGATTTATAATATTTTGTGAAAATAAATTCGGCAAAATTTGGCATTTATTCACGTTACTGTGAACACCAATCTTAAAGAAATACGTCACGCCGTGGCAAACGCCATTCAGGGTTCTCAACTTACTAGTTTTCCCTCGAACCTCGGAGGTTTATAAGTGAGTTTGGATTTATTTAGGAGCCCCTATATTTAAAATTCAGATATTAAATAATTTATGTTTGAAGAATGTTACGAAACATATAGCGTACTTATTCTTTTAGGGAATTTCGAAGTTAATATGGCTATTTTAGGGGTATTTTGGTGGAACTAGCCTAAAAGTATCAATTCTTGATGTCATTTTCAATCTAGTTTCCATCGTTAGGCACCCTATTAACTTGTACAACCTTTGGTAGGTAACACAGTACCAAATTACGACGATTTTGATTGGGTAAAACACAGTATAAAGACAGGTTAGAAGTACCTACTTGAAAATTATACCTGACGAATAATTCGAGGTAATTATTTTCGTAGAAAAACCGGGGCTTTCAGCTAACAGAACTGTTCAAAAAGTTAGTTTGTAAATGAATTTGTATCAACACTAAAATGTTTGAAGTCCCGTGTCATCAATTATTTACTAGCATTGCACATTTAACTCTAAACTGTAGTTTAAAAGTGTCACTAATCACTGCCAAAATCCACTCGCAAATTGTCGGCGTCAATTTACTAAATGTAAATCGCAATTCGCCCGAACCAATTAGCTGGTCTGCTTATTTTACCCACGGCTGACTGATAGGTAAGTGTATATCCGCATTATTAAATGCAGCACTTTTCTGCTCGGATTCTGGGTATATATATATATATATTTATATGGATATATGGATGCCGTATAATTGCTAACAATAGCAAAGTCTGAAACTCTGAACACATTATTAGGGGTATCGTATTATCGGCACTACACGTCGAAAAGGCTTACATACGTTACGTCCTTTGTAGTTTGAATGACAGTTATAAATTCATCTGCAATCTAGAATTACAAGTACATGTCCCAAGCTGATAATAGCTAGCTGTTAGCTAGGTATTCTGCCCTAACAAAATCCAACCTGGTGTTCTAGCAATCAAAATGCTCGTAAATTACTCAATGTTACCTACCAAACGTCGTACAGGTTATTAGGGAGCCTAACGATGGAAACTACATTCAAAATGACATCAAGAATTGATAGTGCAGAGTAACCTCTTAATTTTAACTTTTTTTGTTGGTGGAACCTCGAGGCCAAATATTTTTTATTTTAATTGTCAATTCTAAATTTGAAATAAAAACTGTTTTTGAAGAGATGATTTATTTTCATTTTTTTTTATTCGTGTGCCAAGCTTCAAAGAGCAACTATTGATTTGGAAAATAAACCCAGAATTGTATGATGAAGAATTAGTAATGGTGAGCGGTTTTGAGGCCCCGAGTGTGAGGCAGTTTGTTGATGTCATCATCACGCATGTGATGTGAAAAACCTTTATTTTTCCTGGTACGTATTGATGGTTGAATCTTCTAGTTAAACATCCTATTTATCCTGGTATTTTTCTCTTCCTGATGATCTTGTTCTTGAAAACTGATATTTTAGACCGAATATTTAATTTGTTATAGATTGAAAATCAGTGGAAGGGGTCATAATATTTCAGGCCCCTTTTATTTTAGTTTCCAATCTGAAAACGCGTCTAACATATATGTCGATGAACGATTGAAAGTCGCCGGTGAGGTTGGTTGCGTGTCCTACGTTACCTGATGCACGCCGTTTTGAACGAGATTCAGAAAGGAGTGACGAGACGTTGTTGTGCAGGATCCAAATTTAAAAATTTATCTCTGGAATCGAGGTATTATTTACGAATATTATAGTCAGCAGCATTAATTTTTTTTTACCAAAGTGAAGTGAATCCACTTTTTTATTTATTACTCCACAATAGCTATAGACTAGTTCTACCAAAATACTCCTAAAATCGCCACAGCAACTTGAAAATTTCCCTAAAAAATAAATAAATACACTTTATGTTTTGTAACATTCTTTATACATAAATGATTAAATATTTGAATTTAAAGTATAGAACCCCTAAATAAATCCCAACTCCCTTATTAACCTCCCAAGTTTGGGGAAAACGACTAAGTTGGGAACATTTAGCGGGGTAGTTAGCCACGGCGCGGCGCGGCGTGACGAAACGAAAATATTATTTTTCTTTAGTTTTTTTTTTAACAAATAATGTGCACTTAATGTTGGTGAAAACAATTAGGCATTGTCTGATAAAATCTTTACCGTACACAGTAGGGAGACCAACAGCTCCGGTTAATGCTCGTACAGCATTCCTTAAGGTCTAAAAACTGAGGAGACGGCGACGCCGACATGTTTTTAAATCAATATAGGTCAATAAACACAAAGCAAAGTAATAAACGGAATCTTGTCTAGGTCCGATGTGATGTAGACTATTTGACATTTTTGAGAAGAAATGTTTCTACCCCCAAGTGTCAAAGTAGAGATAAATTGTCGTTATTGAAGTTGTAGATTTTTGTGGACTGAAGCATAGAAACATTTCTTATCTACATTTTTAACATCGCCATGCTTACGACGCCGACGATAGAAATCTTTCTACAATCTGTTATTTTGTCGATTCTTCCGTCGACAAAAGCAGTTTTCATGCTACGCGTGCTGAACGGTTTAGATTTCCTACAGTCAGCATAAGTTGGAGTGATGAAAAATATTCAAAAAATCTTTTAAAATTCTTTTTCTCAAAAACAACCCAGTTTGGTCCCGAAGTTATCGGGGTCAAAACTTATGCAAATTTAGGTCAAGTATCACCTATTTTGAGGTATGCACCCATCTAATCACCCTGTATTTCATTTAACTCACAGTTTTAATCATAAAATTAGTGATTTGGTAGTTCAGGTTAGTTTCTAAGTTTTATGTACCACTTGTATTTGCCTGAATGTTGTTTATTACCTTACCATTTCAAGAATTGCGAGTACAGTAAATCTCCTCAAATACTAGCCCAGTAAACAGAAAGCGCCGTTTTGTTAGTAAGTAAGAGCAGTAACAAAAAATCTGCACTGATACCACTCAATGCCTTAATAACAGAAATTATACGTTAACACATCGGGATTATGTAACCAATTTGTTATTAAATACAGAACCAAATACCAGAACAGTTTGCGTAAGAGCTTTAGTAAAGTTTGCTGATGAAGTTTGTTTTATAGTTTGACCGAAACCGCTGTACCGCGCGTTAGGAAGGTGCGACGGTGCGGGGGCGGGAAAGAAAGAGTGTGAGTTCACATGAGATCGATATTGTCAGACAGATCTTACGATATCAGTTTACAACATTTTAAAGCTATAGAGATAGCTACGTTTTATTAGGAAATATTATAAGTAGCTAATTATGTTTTATTAAAATTGACATCTTTATTTCAATCATTTTTTTTTCATATCATTACTTATTATAGTTAAGTTTTTATACATCATCAGGCATATTATGATGAATAAAAAAACGGCCAAGTGCGACTAGCGCACTGAGGCTTCCGCATAAACTTGTAGGTACCCGGTAGACCCTTAACGAAGCCGAAAAGCACTTGTTCTCCCCGTCATTACGATCATTTTTTTGTTCTAGACCATACCTGGGAACCGTCTAGTTACGGAGATATTAGGGGTCAAAGTTATTACTTTTTCACAAGTTTTTTTTAATACATGTTTATAATGTATAATTTTTACTTTAAACACCTCCACGACCCCAGTACTATTCCATCCATTTATCAGCACAATGGTTTGAGTGCGCTTCATTGAGTCCTCTTATTGTAAAACGTGATTTAGGACCCCAAAAAAAAAGTTTTTCCCAGCAATAATTTTGCGTAAAGTTACTTAGTTTGATGTACAGAATGCTTGGGTGATGGCTTCGTGAAGTGTTCGTTTACACCCTGTATTTTATTAATTTGTTATACCGTTCCACTGTTAGGAAATCTTTCCGTTAATTTAATTAGACCGTCTCGCTCGGCTGCTTGTAGCGTATTGAACGAAATGCATGAATAAAGAAAATATAATACTAGGCGTAAATAGTCATCGTGTCAAACCATTTTTTTTGTTTTGTTTTGCAATTTCACGATATTTATTATTTCGTAGTTTATTTAGTAATGATTTACTGTTTTTGTACACATCTATTTACATATTTAAGTACCTTTTCTCCACCACCATTGACTCATCACATAAAACTGTTTTACATCCGTGACCTCTCTAATCCAGGTCCAGTAGAAAACTAGCATCAGGCACTTGTTGCCCGGCATTTTGCTAAACTGATCCTATTACGCACAGCCATGAGGCACACAGTGTTACCTACCTACATTTTTTGTTTAGATTTTTTATTTTTGTTTTATTTTGTGTGCACTTGTGGCATGTGCCAAATAAATGTTATTTTCTTTCTTTCTTTCTGTATTTACGGTTTTCACATTTTTTCCTTTAGTTTTCTTGGCGAATTAAATTCCAATCGGCGCAAATTTTCAGTTGATGAATTTAAGTTGTCACATTTCTTAGGCTTTTTCGCAGTACCCCGTAGCGTCCGCCACGATTTTGGCAATATTTGCATCACTTTTAAATTCAAATCTTTCTTTGTCTGCTTTTTTTTTTTAAAATGCCGGCCATGGTATTGATAACACAATAAACATAACTCTGGATATTTATCTCATGTGCGTCTGAGATAGACAGACCGGGACAAACAACACTAGCTATCGCCGTCACCGTTAACGGCGGACTGATAGAGCGGTGCGGCCTGCACTGCCCCCCCATCTCGCTGCGCACGTAGCTAATCACCGAGGTGTATTTATAGTGTTAAATTTGCTACAGGAGATCCGAAAATTCAGTAAACACTTACTTTTGGTTGCTGTTTTTTCCTTGCTTCGCTCCGTAGCAGTGAGCATCGCAGCGCATTCCGCTCAGCCACGCGTCGCACTGCTGCCTCTTCTGTCTTGGGCCTCACTCCTGCGTCCCAAGCCCTGAGTAAACATTACAAACAACACTCTTTAACAACGAGTCCATTAGAAAAATAACAAGCAAATAACTACCATGGAAAGCGCTAGGTCAGCGGTGTTAGAAAACAATAATAATAAAACAGGAGTAAAATAAATGAAGGCCGAAAAAAAATAGCAAAATAAATGAAGCTTTCATACCTCAGCGTTTCAGAAGTGACTAACTGTGGTTCAATGGCGGGTGGGGGCGGCCTGCCGCTGTTGAACAGCTGCTGCACCGCGGAGTTAGCTTTAGGCGCGTTGATCGTGAGGATGAGTGGGGTCTCCAGTCTATCAGAGATACGTAACGTTAGGACCATGCTGAAAAGCTTCAGATGGAGATTAATCCCGCGCAGATACCGGGTGGGACAAATTTCGTAGCAGTTACGCTTCCCGCACCCCGCACGAAATTCGCCCCTATGTTAGTCCAACTTCTCGTGCTGAGCCATCAATCTTACTACTATTAAAATGCAAAAGTTTGGATGGATGTTTGTTACTCAATCACGCCAGAATGGCTGAACGGATCTGGATGAAATTCAGCACAGAGATAGATTATAGTCTGGAATAGCAAATAAGCAAATTTCTCTCGTTTTTTCTCTCAAGTACACAAAAAAATTTCATGGGAACGAAGTCGCGGGCAACACCTAGTTATAAGCTACCGTCAAAATCAAGATGTCATCAGAAGATTATACTTTTTCAACTCAAAATTAAAATAAAACAAATTCCAGCATTGTCTTTAGTTGGCTCAATATCAAATGTCCTAGTATGTTACGGGTATAAAGTTCTAAGAAGAAATATTCTGATAATACTTTTTCATTTATTTTCCTTTTGAGAAGGTCGTTTAACAATTTCACTGAGATTATTTTTCCAGAAACTCTTGAATTGAAATTGAGCAATATTGAGCTGCTTTGTCCAAAATGTTGAATGGCTGAGATTCTAGGTAAACTATTCCAACGCCTGACTAGTAGCGTACGTTACAAATACACTGCGAGTTCACTTAATTAGGCCCGACCGATGTATTGACACCGACATACATTGCATCCGAGAACTAGAGAGTACACGCACACTCTCCAATATCAATTTCTCATCAAATACTAACCGTTAATTAATTTCACTACAGAAGCGGAACTGAATATGTTAAATTTTCACTTAGTTAACTAACTATCTCAATATCATAAATGCTTTCATGTTTGAAGATAAAGTGAAACACACTTGCAACTTTGATGCGAGCGCTGCAAACTCAATTCTGTGAATGAAACTTCGTTGATAACTAACACCAAATTATTGGAACAAGGTGCCAATGTGGACGGACGTCAGAAAATTGTTATGGATTCGACCAAAATTAGAGCATTACGTAAATGACACACGACATGTCGTACTAGTAATTTTAGTACCAGCGGTCGGCAACATGATTGTGTTTTCTAACAGGTTTAATGTCGTCGGTAAATCAGTTTCTGTAAATGCAATTTAAATTTACCTTATCCGGTCTTTATTCAGTTTCATATTTTCAATAAAGTATTGTTCTAGGAAATCGCCATTTTCTCGCTGCTCGGTTGTGATGTTATGTCGGCATAATGCCACGAATTGTCTGAGTGGCGTGAAAATGGGCACTACAAAGGCGTATAAGATTCTTACACGCTTGTATTAAATCTAGTCATCCCATGAAAATAAATAGATACCTAAGGCATTTGTCACAAAAGAAAAAACACATAGGAAAAGTAAACTAAGGTGCTGAAATTAATTGATTTACCTTTTTGACCCAGTCCCCACCCAGCTATAATTAACATTCCACGACCAATGAAGTTAAGAAATTATTAAATGGTTCAAACGCTACTAAGGAAACGAGTAATTCAAGCCTTCACAGCTATTGGCATGAATTTCAAGAAGAGACTAAATAAAACTGTTTTCAGTTATTCAGTATTCAAAACACAATCTGGTGTTGCGTCCGCCGTAATCTTATTCCAATTCTCGAATAAATACATAATGGTAAAAAAAACTGCTGTTGCAAATAAACGTATTGTTCAGATAATGAACTTAATTATTTGTATTTATGATAGTTTTGTTCAATTGCCCGCGTCATCATATCCAATTAATATCAACTGCTCTACAATGAGGATGAAAGAATTGTGGTGAGTGAGCATTCAGAGTAATGTAACGATATTCCGCGAAGTGCATAACAAACAACGCTGATATAATCATTTAAACGGCAGCACAATTTCCATTCCGGTAGTGGACGCATTTTGCAGTCAGTCGAGTACATATTTTGAAAACTTTTCATTCGTGAATAAAATGAGTCGAGGCAATAATTATCGAGTTATTTCGGCTAACGTGATGGAACTTCCCAGTTATCGGCGCATCTATCGTATGAAGCAATCAACGGATCGCTTGGCAGGATTGAAATTCCTGTACCGACCTGTGAGCTGTACTTGTGGTGTTATACTCCTTTTGTGTTGCGATGTCGCTGTCTACTGTCTGCGTCTGTACCGGCTCTGGTTCTTTCTTCGGTAGCTCTTCCTCCGAATCTTTGGGTCTCTCCAAGAAGCGTACCGACCTTGGCGTGATGGAGCCATCTTCATCGCTGGCCGTAGTTGTTGATCGCTGATCATCATTCTGTTACATAAAAAACAGTAGTCACCATGATGTTTCCATCAGTGTTCCTAAATTCTATAAATTTTTCGGAACTTGCACCTGGAACCCACAAAGAGTTCTAAATAAAGTACGAATAATAAAGATGAATTTTTAATAAATTCGTTTTGATAAAACACACTTGCAATTACATTTTTTTTATTTGACGCCACGGTTGGCGCAGTGGTTGAGCAATTGATTGGGTACGATTCCCGCACGGAACAAATATTTGTATGGCCTACACTCCTACAGATAGTTGTTCCAGATCCAGCTGTTTGAGTGTGTGAGTTTAAATGTTTGTAAAGGCACCCACAATACTAGGGATTGCAATCCAGGAAAGTGGGATTCCGCAATCCAGCATAATTTTAGGAACTACCGGATCCCGCAACAACTTGCGGTCCCGCAAGCATAAAATCCCTCAAAAAATATTATAAAAGAATTTGAAACTGACGGAGTGCAAGAAAAGCTTTGTTGCACTAAAATTTAGTAACTATAAAACCAACGCGCGCGGAGGCAGAAAGAGCCTTTACAGCCGCTGCCTATATGTATACAGAGTGAATTTTTCAAGTGGGCGCGGATGGCCAAATCCGAAGCTATGTGGAATACCGATAAATAATCAAAGAAGTCTTGAGCCCGATTTTGATGAAAACTAAAACAGCATCATTGGTTTTTCATCAATATTCGAAATCAATATTCCTAGCCAGGAATACCCGTTGATTTTGAAAAAAGAAACACCCGCTGTATTATTATACCATTCGATAGCGTCGCTATTAAGGTAATTACAAATGTTTATTAAAAATCCTTCCAAGAATTTGAATTCTGGGAAGTAATTTTTAATAAATATTTGATTATTCTATAACAAGAAATATTTATTTAAATTTCAAAAACAGTTACTTAAAACCTTTGCGAGATTCCGCGGGATCCCGCTGGATTAAAGTCAATCCAGCACAAATACCGCTGGATTGAAAACAGTGCTGGATTGCAAGCCCTATACATGTACCCTCTGTGAAGGTTGCAGAATACAAAATGTGCTTAATAACCTGTTCGATTACGTCCTTGTCGGTGTCCAAAGACTTCCACAGCCGGCCGCCTTTCAATATGCCACCGCGGCGCTGCGGCAGAGGCGAGCTCTCGGAAGACAATCTGCCGTCAGTGTCCGCTGTGTCGCTATCCTCGCCTACAACAAAGAAAATTATCGGTTTTTTGCAACTCTTCATATCAAAGCATATTATTCTAATTACTGAAATAATTTGACGACCAATAACTTGAAGTTTTATATAATTTTCGTTGAAATTCGATTCGTTTACAACCAAAGCTTGGTGAATACTTAAACAATTAACATAAAACAATTTCATAGGATTGTTACATCACAAGGAGTGCTCAAAATTGCAGCATAGTATTATTTTCACTTGGGACGGAGCGCCTCTTTGTCTTTGCTACATTAACTGATAAATGTTCCGCGGAATTCTCGAACAGTCTCGTAATTGGCATGCTACAATATTCTATCTAATTGCACTATACATTCTCTTGTTTGCCAATTAAATCATCCATTCAATTCAACCTTCTTAGGTGCTCGAGGAAACAGAGAACAAGTATAATTTGTACCTATTTTGAGAAGAGGCAAACCTCCTATTAACTAACCAGGTTAAAGTGAACACGCCAGGGTAACCCCCGGAATTCATATTTTCTTCGGTACGTTTTTTTGCGATTTGCAGTTCAGTGTCATTTGTTGTTCATATTTTCATCATCATTGTTATTGAATCTGGTTAAATGAACTTAGAGGGTGGTATTAATGATTATAATTCTGTCACTACGTACGTATTACTGGCGCATATCATATTTTCATCAACATAAAACCTGACACTGACTTGCAATTTTTCGGATTTCTGTGGCGCTTCCACCTTAAGAATTGTAACGAATAGTCGGTGAAGTCGCGCTTTGGAAGATTATGAAGAAAACCAACTTAGGAATATTTTTAGGTTTTTTTTTATGTCATAACATACGGAGTTATCTTAAGATTACGGTGTTCTAGTACAATAATGGCTTCCACTTACATAGTGTTGTAATAATAATATGTTAAACCATGTTGTAACATGTTTAGTGTTTTGTGAATTAGTTTTTGTTACGATTCAAGATGTGGTACAAAGTTTTTTGTTTCTTTAAGTTTTCATAAAGTTAAACTGCGAAAGAGGCACGTTTCTAAATGTGCTGCTCCTGAATATTTTTTAAATTAAAACCCAATAACAGTATCAACTGAGTACCTACTTATCGAATTCACGACCTTTTAAACAGTTCTGACAACTGTTTTGACGGAATTTGTTACATATTGTAGATATAAAAATAGACTGCTGTTTTTGTATCAACATTATCAATCAAATTCTTTTGCCATTCATTAACATTCAACGAATATCTTCCTCCTACACAATACCAAAACGGGAGCAAATATTTCGGTAATAATGGAAAAACAGCACCATGTCATCAATAATTTGTTTGTATCCTTGAAAACAAATAAACTCAATTTTTCCAGTGAAATAAATTATGGTTTCCTATCGTGATTTCACGTAGTTATGCTAACGGGATCCAACTCTACTACATAGCCAAAAATTACCCTATTTATAGCTAAATTGTTTCCAGGAAGAACCCCTAGCTGGCTCAATACTCTTAGTGTGTGTTGGTCCCTATTTTCACTGACTTCGTACATTTATCGAAACTATCTTCCACGAATTTAGTGATTATTTACCGCTTGTTGGTTTACTGCATAAATTGGGAATAGTGTAGATTGAATTATCGAGAATTCCTGTCGTAATCTGCATATCTGACGCCGTAACATAGCTGCGGGAATAAGGCCAGTATTACCCCAAATTGTGAAAATTTAATGGTTCGCGTTTTAACATTAATGTATCATTCACTTTGTGATTAATAATAGGTCTTTCCCTATGTAATTGGAGATTTAAAACCAGCATTTTCAGATTTAATTATCTGTGGATTGGCGAGCAATTCGAAATTCAAATAAATTTTATTCAAGAGCCGTGTTCTTTTAATTTCAAATTCAATCATTTGTTTTTAGAAGTTTTTTGTTTTTGTGAAATTGGGGTAGTTTTTGGCGCCATGGATAAACTGAAAATTCGTACAATTTTCGAATATGAGTTCCTACGTGGACATACCGCTGTGCAAACAACACGAAACATTAACGACGTGTACGGGCCTAACACTGCTTGCATAAACCATTATTGGTTCAATCGTTTTAAATCTGAAAATTTTGAGTTGAAGAATGAGCCTCGCGGTCGGCCGGTAACCATTGTCGACAACGCCGAATTGAAGGCGGTAGTGGAAACGGATCCAACTCAATCTACGGCTGAGCTTGCTGCGGGCCTTGGAGTTAGTGTCAAAACGACATTGAAGCACTTGCGTCAAATCGGAAAGATAAAAAAGCTAGATAAGCTAAAATAAAAAAAAAAATATACAAAAATTTTGTTTTTAAAATTTTCTTACAAATCTCCAATTTCATAGGTGAAGACCTAATATATAGCAAAGTTGAGGACTACTTCTAATTTTAGTCATATGTTTTGAAAACACGATTCCAAAACATTTGCTTGATAGAAAAATACCCCAAAGTTACCTTTAAATGAATTATTCAATTATAAACTTTGAGTTAGTTAATGAGTTTGCAGGATAGTCGAACTTTGTGTAAATAAGGAGTCATAAGGCTTACTTTTTTTTAAACCCATTTCATTGTCAAAACCTTTCCTCTGAAACTTCAAGCTTTCTAACCAGTCGAAGCTCGGATTGCCCTCGGCCCGGGCCCTCGCTAGGACCCCGATGCTGCGATGCACAACAAACGTCATTGCGGTACCAGTATTATATCTGATGCTCTGTGCACTGCGGCCTCGGCCTTCATATGGGTGGGATGTATTTCTTGGTTTTCGCGCAGAAGTCCCAATGGACAACGTTTTATGTTCTAAAGAAATAATTTAGATTAAAAAATAAAGCACTCATATTTTTATTTTTTCAACTGTTGTAGTTTTAATAAAAAAAAAAAACACTTTTATAATTGTTCAAAATCGAAATCTTATGTCAAAGTCAAAAAGATAGAATATTTGCTTCTAAAGCAAATATTCTATTTAAAGCGTCACGTTTACGAGATATAAGCCATCAATAAATCTTGTTTGTATTGATGCCAGCTATTGATTAATACAAGTTTTATGAGTGGCTAATAAAATCAATGTTGTACTGATGGAGAACATTATAACTTTGATGGCATAAATCTCGGAAACGTGACACTTTAGAAGATTTTCTCGGAAACAATAGTTTGCATTGATGCCAGCTTTTGATTAATGCAGGTTTTATGAGTGACTAATAAAATTAATGTAGTACCGATTGTGGTTGATTGTAGGGTAGAAGTACAAAGCTCACTTGATCTGACCCGATTTTCGTCGTAATTAATTTGCTAACGAGGTAGCCGGTAAACCAGTGACGGCTTTAGCACAATAGCACTACAGGCACCCAGGTCGCGAATTCTGTAGCACCAAAGGGCACCGGCACAATATAGAAATAATACAAGAGCGAGCAAACGAGATCAATTTTTTTATCACTGCTTCTCGGATATATCAGTTTTTTTTGTCCATTCAAAGAGAAATGACGAAAAATATAAAAAAAGTAAGTAAATAGTAGAAACGTAGAGTAAAAATACGTGGAAAGGAGGTACCAAAATATTAGGTGTCCTATAACAGATCTTTCGATAAAAATAAGAAAGTTTTAGTATCATTACGATTTTAATACCTTGTCTAACCTTTTACTGAGAAGCATTTTTTTTTTAATTATTTGTTTTTTCTTTTATTGTGTGTCTTAGAAATGCCAACTTGTACCGACTTGGATATGTTTTATTAAGATTAAATTATGATGTCTCGTTGTTCTGTTCCTATTTTGATATCAGTAATATTTTTATTTTAAGTAATTTATGTATTTGTTACGGCTAAAGATGGGTGTGAAAATAAACTTAAGATTAGCTGGCTAAATGTAAGAATGATCACGTCTACATAAAATACGATTGTTATTGGAACTTGGAATGTACATGTCGGGTTGTCAGGATTTATTCCTTTAGGCTCGTACATCATGTGGGTAGAAGATGGGTTTCGTGCAATGAAAATACACTGAGTGCGATACACTGTTTCTAATAAACTAGCAAATTACTTGAAATTACAATTTAACACAATAACACGGGGCACAATGAATCGGGTACCATGAGCTTAAAACATCTCGGCTCTGTAGAAGCACGCTGTGGTGTGGGTAGATTTGTAAGTAGGTCGCACGATGTCACCACTGGTGTACTTGCGATTCATTCCAAATCCGTACTAATCCGACATGTATTTCACTTGAATAAAGAGTCTCTAAATTAACCCGTGATCAAGTGTACCAGCGGACGGACAGACTTAGCGAAACTAGAAGGGTTCCTAGTTTTATTATTATTTTATACCACATTTATATGAACACAAATTATAAATTCAATTTAATAAATACAATTATAATTTTGTTGTTACTTGTCATCGTTCTCTATCAATAGTGTTCACCCTTTTTTTTTTTTTTTTTCCGGATGGTAAATCATCAAATGACCCACCCCACTCTGGGCGGAGCGGAAGGGAGTGTCAGACTTGTACTGACTAAAACCCATCCATGTTCCTTCTTTGCCCTTTGTGTTCCAGGGCCACGGTATCTCTTTCGAACAGTTCCGCAGCCCTGGCAGGCATCGGCCCATGCGGACCCCTACTTATTTGCTGACATCTCTTTGAGGCGCACGTGGAACACGAACGCGCCGTCGAGACGGCCTGTCGTCATAAGACGGCCGGACGACGAGCTAGCCCATAACTCGCCGTCCACAGGCCCGCGCCTACGGTGGCCGGGAGCCACCACGTGACCCCCGACACCCAGGGCGTCTCCTGCGGCGGCTGGGACGTGAGGTTCTTTCCCTCTCACGTCCCACCACCTCCTTCACTAGCATGACTGCTTCGCAGAAGGAGGTGACGGCTTCCCATTTCCTCTCGCTCCGGACCATGGCTTGGACCAGGGCCGGACGCGTGAGGTCGCCGCCGCCAATCGCCGCTACGAGGACACGGTGGTGCTCCGCCCAAGCGGGGCAGACCTCCACGTTGTGCTCCACCGTGTCCTCCGGACGATCCTCGCAGTGGAAACACCCGGGCGTTTCCTCCCGACCGATTCGGTGCAGGAACCTCCCGAAACAACCGTGTCCGGTGAGGACCTGCGTCAGGCGGTAGTTGAGGGCGCTGTGGCGCCTCTCTAGCCACTCCTCAAAGAGGGGACTTATCGCCACTATGGTGGCGTGCCCTGCACGGGGTTGCGACAGTCGCTCTCTCCATGTCGCCATGAGATCACGCCGGAGGTCTGTCCGCTGAGCGACAATTTGCCGCGGCAGCGGAGTTTCCCCCAGACGTAGTGCCTCCGCGCGCCATTCGTGCAGGCGCGCGAGGACTATCGCCTCCAGATCCCATGGCGGATAGTGTTCACCCTTAACATAATCTTCTTGATAGTGCGAGCGGGATAGAACGATCTAGGCTGAGGAAACGGGGGAGGCGCACCCTTAAGGAAACCTGTACCGATTCCGATATTTCACGGTTGGCTGATTTAGATACGAAAATATGTCACGCTTCCCTGAGGGACAACTGAAGCGTAGCTTTGCTATGGTTTCATTATATAGATAGCATGCGGAGCTTCACATGTTCGTGCTATATGGCTCAATGATATTCTCCTAACGCGGTTATTATTTTTGCGAGGAGAGATTATCTTACTGCGCCATTTTAGGGAGCAGGGATCATTTACCTCTCAAGATTGTGTTAAAAAGTCGTCGACTTGTGAGCTCTTTGTATTAGAACTAGCGGCCCACCTAAGCTCCGCTCAGATAATCAAAGACTATGTACTATATACTAATTAAATCCCCTGTGGATTTAATTTAAGCCTAAACTAGAAGTCACAGTGATATAAATCAAAACAGATAATTGGGACTCGAAATAGATCTTACTGCAACAGATCTTAATTTCTGCCAACTGGGAGCAGCATCCAATGTTTTCCGCACAACCAGCATGACTATGCTTCTCAACTGGTTTCTTTATCGTGTGGTTAGTACCCAACCTGGTGTCAGAGTTTTTGTGCCGCCCATGGGCCTCTGACTTGGTTTTACTTGCCGCCGATAAATATCTCAGGCATGTTGGTTTCTTCACGATGTTTTCCTTCACCGAAGCCAGTGATAATTATACATTGCGTGTCATGGGTCCGCACTTGAGACCGACCTTGAACCTTGAGGTGTGACCTTCAACCTGCGAAGTCATAGGACTTGGCAGTCGTTCACACCACTAAACTATCACTGCTATTCAGCTGGTGAATCTGGGTGACATGTTATGTGTGGCTCCTTTCTGCTCGAGAGAATCACCCTGCTCGAAACGTGTCGGATAATATCGGGTTGCGAAAACCCGACCACACTCAACGGGCTGTATAAATATGAAACTTAAGTTAAAAAATTAAAAAAAAAAAAAAAAAAAAAAAAACTTAACTAAAAAATTGTCAACGAAGTTTTTGTGAAACATAAGTGAACCTTAATGTACATATGTACATTGTATTTTTTATGTCCAAAGAGGACAAAGGAATGAATGAAAGTACGAAATGAAAGGATGACAATAAAAAAGGAATTATTGTTATATTTTCCAATAGAAGTATATCATTCATATCGCCATGTATCAATGAGTAATGAGAGTCGTTATGCTCCTGTTGAATTTGATCAAGGGGGTTGTTTTTATTAACTGGCCGCTGCCACCATCACTTAGATCCTTTTGATACATAACCTCACTGCCTATTAGGTCTTTACCTATGAAATTGGAGATTTGTATGAAAATTTTAAAAACAAAAATTTTGGTAGTTTTTTTATTTTAGCTAATCAAAGTACTGGCCCAAATTATCTATACAATTTTGCCATTTTGATGGCAGTTTGTTTATTCCTTTACTGTAGAAGTCTGCCGGACGGTAGGCGATGAAGTCAGCGAAAGCGTTTCGTACTGCTGCCTCTCGGCTGTTGAATTTTTTCCCACTTAATTTTTTTTTATATTTTGTAAAAAAGTAGTAATCTGTTGGGGCAAGGTCCAGTGAGTACGGTAGGTGACAGAGAGTTTCCAGCTGTAACTCTAGTAGCTTTGCGGTGGTCTGTCGTGAAGTGTGAGCTTGCTCATTGCTTCTTCACGATAACAATCGTGAAGAAGCAATGGGCAAGAGCGATTGACCAGTCTTGGTTGTTGAATTGCGAGCTTCTCCATCATTGTTTGCAATTCTTGGCAATATACTTCTGCCGTCACTGTTGTGCCATTTGGTAAGAAGGTGTGATGTACAAGTCCGGCACTGGTCCACCAGACAGTCACCATCATCTTTCCATGAGTAATTTTTTTTAGCGCACTGATTATTTGCTGTACCCGGGTCCACCCACTGACACGAACGCTTACTGTTGTCGTACAGGATCCACTTTTTATCGCAGGTAACAATTTGATTTAGAATTTCCTCGTGTCTATGCCGATTCAGTACTATCCATGCTTCGACGCGTAAATCTCGCTGTTGGTCGCTTAGTTCGTGTGGCACCCACTTATCTAGCTTTTTTATCTTTCCGATTTGACGAAAGTGCTTCAATGTTGTTTTGACACTAACTCCCAAGTCCCGCAGCAAGCTCAGCCGTAGATTGAGTTGGATCCGCTTCCACTACCACCTTCAATTCGTCGTTGTCGACAATGGTTACCGGCCGACCGGGGCCTCGTTCTTCTACTCAAAATTTCCAGATTTATAACGATTGAGCCAATAATGAACCGTGTTTATGCAAGCAGTGTTAGGCCCGTACACGTCGTTAATGTTTCGCGTTGTTTGCGCAGCGGTATTACCACGTAGGAACTCATATTCGAAAATTGTACGAATTTTTAGTTTATCCATGGCACCAAAAACTACCACAATTTCACAAAAACAAAACACTATCTAAAAACAAATGATGAATTTGAAATTAAAAGAACACGGCTTTCGAATAAAATTTATTTGAATTTCGAATTGCGCGCCAATCCACAGATAATTAAATCTGAAAATGCTGGTTATAAAATCTCCAATTACATAGGTAAAAAACTATTAGATTTCACTGAATAGTTATTAAAATGTTTCAATGTTTCATAGTTACTAGATCGCTACCGTCTTAGTTACGATCTATAAACTTGACCTATCTCTAGGTCTATACAACTTCCAACTTTTCATTTTGTCTCAGGTCGCACTGTGAAGTTATTATCCTAGGTATTGATTTTATAGGACTACGTAGGTAAAAATGACTTTTTATAATCACGATTTTATAACCTATTGAATTTGATGTTTTAATGAAACTGAATGTTTTCATCGTGCAGCTGGCATTCCTCTTATACTGTGGTTCAGGGCTAACTTTCATAAGGCTCCAACAGAAATCTGCGAGCATAGTAGGCTTCCAGCGCACTTGTTATAGTGTACAAATTGTACCGAAGATGTCACCATAACTGGATGGACCAGGAATTACAAGAATTCGCGTTGAAACTTTCGGGGTTGGCAGCAATGGCGGCATAAGAAATCGTCTTAAAACAACTGAGTGTGTAGAGAAAAAAGAGCGTGCGTAAAAGAAAAGAAAAAGTGTATGTGCGGTAAATTCGCGATTAATTCGACGTTATTATAAATACCACCTCGACTGAAAATGTACTATCAACCGTGTAATTTTACATTGTACCTAAATAAATATTTTTGTAGGTACTCGTGTAGGTACAACTACCGGAGATTTACTGTCTTAATTAAATGTTACTCACTATGGAAATAAATATTTGGCAAGTTACTTATAATATAACTCAGCATCGATAATGGGCTGTAAATGGCTGAGGAACTTTTAAAATTATTTGAAAAGTTTAAATATATTAAAGACTACTTAACTGAATTAGGTCCAAGTAAAAGGACTTCTAAGATTAAAAAAGAGAAGAAAACAAATAAGTAGAGAAAAAAATCAATTTGACAGTATTTTGGAGAAAGTACATTCTTCTTTGGAAACTAGAAATTTAGGTTTAAAGATATTTATTCTCAAAAAAGACACAAAGTCACTTACATGAGAACAATGCTTAATATAACTTATATTTAAAGTTCGTCACAGACGTCACGGTAGCACTTATTATATTATAATTTATTACACCCATCCAATGAATTCAGATTTTAGGATTTGTGATCAAATGTTCCGCTAACAGAGTTTTGAATGCATTGAATGAGTGTAACCTTTTAATACATGAGGGTATTTTGTTATAAAATTGTGCTCCTTCAAATGTTAACATTTTTTTGCCAAACTTAGTTCTCATCTTCGGCAAAATCAGAAAACTAGCTCGGCGAGTGCTACGTTGGGTTACTTGTTTCACTTTCATAAACGATAAATTAGTCTGTATGCTTTTGTTGAGTGCCTTACGAATAAAAATACATGTATTGTAAATATATAACTGTCTAATGTTCATTATTTTGGTTTCTTCATAAATTTTTCTAGTTGATGTTAAATAGGGGTAGTTAAATATCATTTTTATTATTTTGTTCTGCGCAACTTGGATACTTGCTAGCTTCGTCTTGGCCGCACTGCCCCAAATTTCAACCAGATATAGTAGGTGTGGTTTAACTAAGGCATTATAGATGGTGTGACGCAATCTATGTGGGATACATCGAACTATGTTTCGGAGGGATCCAAGTAGTGACGTAAGCTTTGTTTTTATATGATCCAAGTGTACAGTCCACGATAAAGAACTATCCATTCTCAAGCCAAGATATTTTTCACAAGATTTTTGCTGTAAGGGTATATTGTTAATTACTAATGGATTATGTGGAGGTATTATTTTATTTTTTGCTTTAAACAAGATATAGCACGTTTTAGAGATATTTATTGTTAATAAGTTATATTGAAACCATGAAAAAAGGGTGTTTAAATCGTCTTGAGCCTGGGAAACTAAATCATGAATGGAAGGTCCGAAATAAAATAAGCAGGTGTCATCTGCGTATAGAGTAAGATGGCCATGTAGTTGAATTTCCTGAATATTATTTATGTAGATCAAAAAGAGCAGGGGCCCCAAAATTGATCCCTGGGGAACGCCACAAGTTATAGGTAATGTACCACTTTGATAATTATTATCCGTTCTAACTAACTGCGACCTGTTTTTTAGATAGGAATGGAACATTTTTAGGGCACTGCCGGTAATTTTAATGGTTTCTAGCTTTTTAAGTAGCAATTCATGACTAACGGTGTCGAACGCTTTTTTGAGATCAATAAAGATACCAAGGACTATGTTTTTTCCATCTACATTTTGCTTAATTTTAGTAACGAGGTCGACTGTAGCCGTTAGTGTGTTGCTTTTTGGTCGAAACCCGTATTGTCTGTCTGAAAGAAAGTTGATAGAAGTTAAATGTTTATCCAATCGGTTGTGTAGGATTTTTTCTAATATTTTTGACAATACAGGCAACACTGAAATAGGTCGGTAGTTACCTGGGTCCATTTTTGAACCCGATTTGTGTATGGGAGTGACCTTCGCCATTTTTAGAGTATCGGGAAAATTACCTTCAACCAGCAATTTGTTGAAGCATTTGCTCAGGTTGCTCGCAATTAAGTTTTGTATGCATTTTATTGCTTTGGTACTAATTCCATCTAATCCAGTACTACAGTTAGGGTCGAGATTTGATATGATTTTTGTGATTTCAGTTGCAGAACACGGATCGAGAGTTGATAACACTGGAGTGTATTCAGAAGGAGTTTTTGGTAAAGCATGTGTATGATCATCATGAAATGATCTAGGTATTTCATTCGCTAAAAGGGGTCCGATAGTGGCAAAGTAATCGTTGAAAATCTGGCAAATTTCGTTTGGGTTCGTAATGTGTTTCGAATCCATCAATAGTTTTGAAGGAGCACAATTTAGTTTAATTTTATTGTTTGCTAGAATGTTTACCAGATTCCACATTTTCTTGGGTTTATTAATACAATCGCTGAACTTTTTATAGTAGAAAATATTCTTTGTATCTTGCATGAGTTTGGCAACATGTTTTCTCTTTGTGATAAATTCTGCTTCCAGGGTGGTATTCTTTGAATTCTTCTTTAGTTCTGTCCACAATGCGTTTCTTTGGTTGATATCATGAATTATGTTTCTATTTATCCAGTCGTTTTGAGGTAGGTTTAGAATTTTGGTTTTTGTTGTTTTACTTTTGTCAATTATTGATTTTATTTTGTTTTCTAGTACTGCGTAATCACCATCTAATTCTTCAAGGTTTGTTGTTTCTAGCATATCATGTAGTTTCGTAAAATCAATGCCTTCGTATTGGGTCCGTATTTTTCGAGGGGATTTAGTTTTTTTGAGTTCAACATATATTTGTTTGTGATCTGACATTGAAGAGTCAGCTATTGCCATGTGAAAGTGATCGTCTTTCAGATTAGAACAAACATGGTCCAAAATAGATTTTCTGGTACTCGATTCCCTTGTACAATATTTCTTAGTGATTTTATTTAGTAATGTATGCCCAGTTCCCTTCAAAAGTTCATGATATTGTTTAGTCTTTTTGTCTTTGTTTAGAAGATCAATGTTAAAATCTCCGAACACTATTGCTCTGTTTTTTTGTTGTAGTTGAGACTCGTAAACCTCAAGAAAATCTGTGTAGTTGGTATCGCCGGGGTTGTATACGACTCCTACTTCCAGTGCATATCGCTCTAGTCGTATCCATAGATAGTTGTTTCCTCCTGTGTACTTAGAATCTGATAAGCTATGTTTGAGGTCATTGTGGACATATGCAGAAACTCCACCTCCTCTTGAATCGGTTCTGTAGTTGTAGTAGTGTGAGTAGTTGTTTATTTGTAGTTCCAAGGCTTGTGTTTCAGTTCTTATCCAAGTTTCAGTCACTAAAATAACATGTATCGTGTTAGGAAGCGATTGTAGAATGCATTTTAGTTCGTCAAATTTTCCTTTTTTGCGTATACTTCGAGCATTGAGGTAGAAAAATCTGAGCCGTGATTTGTTGGTTTCTATGTTTTGGTAATTGTTAATAACTTGGTAGGTATTGCTAGCCATTGTCGTAGGTATGGTTGCAATTATTGTTCGTAGTTTTTTGCAGGGTTGTTTATTATTGTAGGTGTGCCATTAATATACTTTATAGTCAGTTTATTCTCTCCATTATTTTGACGACGTGTTAGTTCTTCCTTTAGATCTTTAAAGTATTTTTGCTGAGCTGGGGTTTGGTCTGAAAATATTTTAATGTTTTCTGGCAACTTTTCTTTATTGCGTAGGAGATGCTTTGCGGGTGCAGAAGTGTCATAACATACTTTTATTCTGCGGCTTTTTCCTGGTGAGTATTTGCCTATTCTAAAGATTTTAATCGGTTTCGGGAGGTCTTCGCTCACTATTAGAGTAATTTTTAAAATATCGGCGGTATCTTGGGATTTTCGTTCTTCGGCGCTTGCAGCGGACTTATATAAATTAGAAGTAGAGAGTATTGAGAACTTAAGTAGTAAAATAAGCAGTTATTATTTAAGAATTGAACATTATGCTGTGAATTAGACATAGAGAAAGATTCTAGTTCTGTGGAAACTGAAGTAGAGAAAAACGCCAATATGGAGCAATTTGAAGTCAAAACCGCAATTTCCCTATTGCCGGTCATGAATAACACCGAAACGGTTCCTAACGACCACCTTACATAAGCGAGTTCCTCGTAGTTAACTATCCCAATGGAGAATTATCTTATCATTAGTTAAACAAGAGCATATTATAATAATGGAATCTAGAAAAAAATAATAATAATAGAATCCCTTTTCGGTATCTCGGTTCGTGCAAAGCCATGGCATGTGGCTGAGATGAGAATGCTAAGGGGGATGTGTGGTGTTACGCGAACGGATAAAATAAGAAACGAGTACATAAAACGAACTCTGAAAGTAGCGCCGGTGACTGGAAAAATGGGTGGTTATCGGTTGTCGTGGTATGTGCATGTGATGCGGAGGAATGTGGAAAATTTCGTGAGGAATATTTTGAGTATGACTGTGGATGGGTAAAGGTAGACAAAGAAATGATGGATGGACTGTGTGAAGGATGATATGGCACGAAAGGCTGGCTGGTATGGCTTAGTGATGCTTATGGCTTACTGACATGACGAGTAATAGAGAAATATGGAAGAAGAAGACATGCTGCGCAGACCCCATTGAATTGGGACAAGGGCAAGAGAATGATGATGAAAAGACGAACTTTAGACCTTTTACGCTTATACTTAGTTATGTTGAACATGCATTTACAGATATTTTTCTTAATACCTAAATTATATTAGACGTACAGGTAACTAAATTAATCATGATTGAGTCTTTTTAAATAGACTTCTTACAAATGACTGTAAGTGCCAACAAAACTTCGTTTCTATTGGTACAACATCAAATAAACTAAAGAACTACCCTATTTCCAGTAGACGAAAAGAAATGAGACTTGGAAAACATTGACGTAACAGATGTACAACTTTAAAACTTAGGTCAGAAAAATCCAACCAAGTATCTGTCGGCCGACACGTTGTATATGGTTCCGTAGGCAGTACAACTTTGTGTATTTTTCATAGAACAAACAAAACAGAGGGCTTCTACCAGCATCTACCAACTATAAGGCTGTTAAAAAAAATAGCAAAAACGTTTCATCATCACAAAGAAAATATGGCTGACATGTAAATGCGTTTCACGCATAAAATGAATTTGATTGGAAAACGTCACCGAAAATTTCATGTTTAAATTCCTTATTACTTCCTGAGGAAACTACAAAAAGAAAAATCAAATTACTTTAAGAGCAATTCCTCCTTCAAAGAATAAAATACTCTGTTATTGTTTACTGTTATCTAGTAAAATAAATGCATTCCTATTTACTTGGAGTTGAAACCGCTCGCCGCGGCTGTTTGTATTTTCTTTTTTCTCAGGGCACAATTCATTTATAGAACTGTTATGTAGCTTCCATCTTTTGCGAGTTACCTTCGTTTAATACCTTCTTATGTATGATATGTATAGTTTGTTTGTGATTAAAAAAATGGCCACTTAGAGCTTGTGCTTGCTTTAACCATAGCAAGCATAAGCTCTATAGCAAACTAGGAATCTTCTTCTTTATTATGTGGTCAGTGGGTAACCTGGTGTCAGAGTTTTTATACCGCCCATAAATGAGCCTTTGACTTGGCTTACATATCGTGAAATATCTCTCAGGTATGCTGGTTTCCCTTCACCGAAACAAGTGATAATTATACAATACGCATATGAATCCGAAAAATCAGAGATGCTTGTCTGACTTTGAACTCAAGACCTATGATTTGACAGTCCGACGGTCACACCACTAGGCTATCACTGCGTACAAACTGTAAGCTGCTGTTGAAAGCTGCTTACTTGGAATAATATAATGAAATTAAGTAAAATACTGTGGCATAGAAACGAACATATATTTTTTTTCTTTTCAACTACGGAATCCTAAGAAAACAAGTAGCAGATTCTTAAAGCAGTATCGAGATTTGAACCAGAGTGTTGAGTGGTTTCAATCCAAGTTCCTAAAGTTTTATTCTGTTCTCTTTACTCGCTAAAGTGTAGAATGCACTAACGATGGCGAACTCGTTTTTTTTTATAAAAAATGTTGCAATGGACTCACTAGTTAGTGGCGCTGCTGGAATTTCAGGCTTCACCTCTTCCATGCACATCTCTGGGGCACATTCTGAAAAAAGAAGACAATTTCAGTCGATTGTTCCGTTTTATGTAAGTATCACATACAGGCTTCGCTTTGCTGTCTGTTCGTGTATCACATGTAGATGAAATATGTGAACCTGTCTAACTGGAATGGAACGCCAAAGAAATAATTTGTGGAGGATTTGTGGTTCGTTAATAATTTTGCATGTGGTTGCAATAAACCATCTCGTTTTATGTTATTTAAGTAACTAGCTGTTGCCCGCGACCTTCGTCCGCGTAAAATTGTATAGCCTATAACCTCCCTCGATAAATGGGCTATCCACCACAGAAATAATTTTTCAGCAGTTTGGTCTGCGTCAGGATGGTCTGCGTCAGGATGGCTGGTTGCCTGTATCGGTTTGCGTCAGGCTGGTGACCAAAAATTGCTACCTTTTGCTACCTTTTACTACCTATAGTCAATTAATTGCTACCTAACTTGGAAACAAAATAATGGGACTTCAAAATGACCAGCCATTCTGATATCAGGATGGCTGGTCAACCCTCCGTTTGTGTAAACTATTCAAATTCGTGTTATTATTTTTACTTGAATAATTGCTACCCGATTGCTACCCTCACGTCTTTCAATGTCCACCTTGTAACTTTAACGAGTAAAAAGTTGTGACCTTTTGATTTTTTTACAGGGAATGGATTATAGTAGGAGAGCCGACTGCAAAATTTCCAACCTACTTGATACCGCGATAAAATGCACAATGGGTTCTCATAAAAGTGATGCTAAGTCCGAATTTGATAGTCTGCCACGGCGGAACTTGCCGAAAGTAAAAAAAAAAACCTTTTCGGTGCGAAAAAGGTTTTTTTTACTTACTTTACCCATCTGATACTGAAATAATAGTTATGGCTTCAGTTAGAAATTTACTGGTAGATACAGAAAAGCGAAATCTGTCAGTATTTTTTTTTGCCGGAAGTGCTTGGCAGACGCTCTCAATGGTGACCCCATCGGGACCCCTAAATATACCCATCTGATACCAGCATGAAACCAATTCCAGTCGGTAGGTATGAATCCTCATTTCTGGAATATATAAGTCTGCCAACGCTTTTTCTGCCGAAACACCTTGACAGACGAGATTATGTAAGCAACATCCGTAGAACCCGTATTTTGGAATTGTACAGATTACGGACATTTTAATTACTGAAAGCTTATTGTATTGCATGTATAATCATTATGAAGGTCTGTGTTAGGTACTTATAAAAATATCTACAGGTGAGTTTTTTTTCACTAGTAGTAGGTTTGGAGAATATTAGCAATTCTGGTTTAGCAGCTAGTTTAGTATATCCTCTTTAACGCGTTCCCGCAAAGTTTTGATTGTAATTATATCGACATGATACCTGGGTTAATCTTTAGGTATAGCCATAAAAAAAAACAGACGGTTAACGCCCGCCATTTGCATTGCCGCTTGACTTGGTACTGGAAACTGTTTTGTTACAATGACAGAATGTTTGGTTGTTTGGAATGTCTGGGTGCTGCTTGCCGACCTCCGTAGTGCCGTCAGCGTGGTTTGCTACGCTGACGACACGCTGGTGCTGGCACAACGGAGGTCGCACGAGGCGGCGGCCGAATACATGACACGTGGGGTTGCGATAATCGTGGAGAGGATCCGGCATTTGGGTCTCGAGGTGGCATTGAACAAGTCTGAGTCCATGTGCTTTCATGGGCCTCGGAATGCGCCACCGTCGGGATCCGAGTATTTTCTGCCTTCACGCGGCTCTTGGCCAACCTGAGGTGTCCAAAGGCCTCCTGCCGGAGGCTCTACGCGGGGGTCGTTCGGTTCATGGCCCTTGTTGAGGTCGCTTGGGTGGTTGTAGTAAGGAGAGAGTAAATAAAATGCACAAGTCCGTAAAACCAGTCTATTCGATATTCACGCTAACAGGGTTAATACAGTGTTACACAAGTTACCGTTTCGGCACGGCGCAAACGACTGCCGGCTAATCCATATGCGCGGGGGAACATTACCATTTGCAGCGTTAGCACATTGCTGCCTGTAGTCCCTACAGCCCTTTACGGAGCCCCGGTGTGTTCTTTGAGGCGACGAGCCGCCCACTACCTGAACGCGCCCCAAAAGGTGGTAGCCGTAAGGCTAGTCCGGGGGTACCGCACGATCTCTGGCATGGCGGCGAGCCTCCTTGCCGGATTGTCGCCATGGGCTCTGGAGGCGATAGTCCTCGCGCGCCTGCACGAATGGCGCGCGGAGGCACTAAGTCGGGGGGAAACTCCGCTGCCGCGGCAAATCGTCGCACTGCGGACAGACCTCCGGCGCGATTTCATGGCGACGTGGAGAGAGCAACTGTCGCAACCCAATGCTGGGCATGGCACTATAGTGGCTATAAGTCCCCTCTTTGAGGAGTGGCTAGAGAGGCGCCTCGACGCCCTCACCTTCCGCCTGATGCAGGTCTTCACCGGACACGGTTGTTTCGGGCCGGACACGGTGGAGCATACCGAGGAGGTCTGCCCCGCTTATGCGCAGCACCGCCGTGTCCTCGTAGCGGCGATTGGCGGCGGCGATCTCTCGCGTCCGGCCCTGGTTTAAGCCATGGTTCGGCCGAGAGAGAATGGGAAGCTGTCACCTCCTTCTGCGAAGCAGTCATGCTAGTGAAGGAGGTGGCGGGACGTGAGAGGGAAACAGCCTCACAACCCAGCCGCCGCGGGAGACGCCCCGGGCGTCGGGGGTCACGTGGTGGCTCCCGGCCACCGTAGGCGCGGGCCTGTGGACGGCGAGTAATGGACTAGCTCGCCGTCCGGCCGTCTTATGACGACAGGCCGTGTCGACAGCGCGTTCGTGTTCCACGCGCGCCTCAAAGAGATGTCAGCAACAATGTAGGGGTCCGCAAGGGCCGATGCCTGCCAGGGCTGCGGGACTGTTCGAAAGAGATACCGCGGCCCTGAAACACAAAGGGCAAAGAAGGAACATGAATGGGTTTTATTCAGCAGAAGTCTGACACTCCCTTCCGCTCCGCTCAGAGAAGGGGGTCATTCGATGACTTCCCATCCGAAAAAAATAAAATAAAAAAAGTGTCATTTCGATATAATTACTATCAAAACTTACGGGAACGCGATAAAGAGGATATACCAAACAAGTTGCTAAACCAGAATTGCTAATATTAAAAACAGCTAGTGAAAAAAAAACTCACCTGTAGATATTTTTATCACTTACTACCTAACGTATACCTTCCAAAGTACCTAGGTGTCACGTTTTACAGAGCCTTAACGTATAAGTCACATTGTCATAGTACAAAACAGAAAGTCGCGACCCGAAACAACTTGTTACGTCGCTTAGTTTCCACGAGCTAGGGAGCAGCACCCGAAGTTCTTCGAATAACCGGCATGTCCCTATGTTTTTCTGCTAGCGAATTTGCGTGCCCAGTGTGGTATCGATCCGTTCACGCAAAACAAGTAGATACTGCTATAAACGAGACGTGTCGGATAATATCGGGCTGCCTAAAACCGACTCCTCTCAATAAGCTGTACTCGCAAGTAGGTATCGCACCACCTGCTGTACGAAGGGATGTCGCATGCGCGCTGGAAAAAAAGAACCAAGAATATTATTCCCGACATCCCATCTACGACCACACACCTAACCCGGGAAGACTAAAAAGCTGTAAAATCTTCTTACGCTCCACTCAGGCAATCCAAAACAGGCCACCCAAAGTACGCTGTAAGTTATGGCAAGAGAAGTGTCCACCACCCCACGACTTCTTAAAGCTCCAAGAACACCTGGCTCCCGGCAGTGAACTACAGTGGCCTATTTGGAAAGCTCTGAATCGACTGCGTACCTAATTAGGCCGCTGCAAAATTGGTGTATTACTGGTCCCTCCAACACCTATTGCGAGTGCGGCGCTCCGGATCAAACTATGCCCCACCTGCTGGAGTGTCCCAGGTGTCTCTTGACGACCTGAATAGCGCCTCTGCCGCTGCAATAAACGTGGCCACCTACTGGGCCCAAACCGTCTAATATGGAAGGAACATCGATACGATAAGAAGACAGACCTCCATAATGATTATACATGCAATACAATAAGCCTTCAGTAATTAAAATTTCCGTAATTTATACAATTCCAAAATCCGTGTTATACGGATGTTGCTTACATAATCTCGTCTGTCAAGGTGTTTCGGCAGAAAAAGCGTTGGCAGACTTATATATTCCAGAAATGAGGATTCATACCTACCGACTGAAATTGGTTTCATATTGGTATCAGATGGGTATATTTAGGGGTCCCGATGGGGTCACCATTGAGAGCATCTGCCAAGCACTTCCGGCAAAAAAAATACTGACAGATTTCGCTTTTCTCTATCTACCAGTAAATTTCTAACATCAGTTAGAAATTTACTGGTAGATAGGCCTTAACTATTATTTCAGTATCAGATGGGTAAAGTAGCCCCCTTTTTCGCACCGAAAATGTTTTTTTTTTTACTTTCGGCAAGTTCCGCCGTGGCAGACTATCAAATTCGGACTTAGCATCACTTTTATGAGAACCCATTGTGCATTTTATCGCGGTATCAAGTAGGTTGGAAATTTTGCAGTCGGCTCTCCTACTATAATCCATTCCCTGTAAAAAAATCAAATGATCACAACTTTTTACTCGTTAAAGTTACAAGGTGGACATTGAAAGACGTGAGGGTAGCAATCGGGTAGCAATTATTCAAGTAAAAATAATAACACGAATTTGAATAGTTTACACAAACCCCCTTATTTTGTTTCCAAGTTAGGTAGCAATTAATTGACTATAGGTAGTAAAAGGTAGCAAATAGGTAGCATTTTTTGGTCACCAGCCTGACGCGAACCGATACAGGCAACCAGCCATACTGACGCACACGCAGTTTGTTGTAGGTACTTTGCGGTCGCTATCGAAAGAGCACTTTAAGAAGTACTCGTACTTTCTGCATACAAACAAACAAAGTAGATAGGTACGCCGTGAGCTATGGACTAAGATTCATTGAAGACAGGAGCTATGGTGCAACACTGCTTCTGCGTCAGTAACACTTGAACTATGTAAACCACTATTAACAAATAGAAGCTTTGTCAAGTTACCACACGATGGTTGACAGACAACCACAGTTCGATCACTGTGTGTCAAATCAAGCTTACTACCGTCAAGTTTGAGCCGCCTTATCCTACCTAGATTAGTATTTGACATAGTAATGCTCTGTCCAGGCACAGATAACAATGACATTTGTGGCATTTGTTTATTAATATTGTACACCTAACATCACGCCTGTAATCCCCAAAGAATAAGGCAGAGGTGTACCTAATAGAATGAGTATATACACCATTTTGCCAGTTGGATTAGTGCCATGTAATAGTGAGCGAGCCTAATGCCATCAAACGGGCACAAGTTTAGACTCGGAGCGGCGTGGCAGCTACTGAGAAATTCTTGATGGGAAAACTCAATCCCATTTTGGGAATCGAACCCAGGACCAAATGTACTGGAGTCGTGAACAAAACGAAATATAACAAAATATGTTTTAAATTAATCATAACAAACAACTGTCCTATTTACCGAAGTAGTTATCATAATTACAAACAAGTATCTCCAATTTACAAATTTTCAGTCCTTTAAGGGTCAGCGCAGACAGAACAGAGCGCAGCGGAGCGGATTTTATTAACGCACTTGAAAATAAACGTTATAATTATTACAATAAAGTGCATAAATGCTTGAACCTGACAAAAAATGCTCGCGCGTCCTCGAAGATATGCGGGATCCGTAAAGAAAATGCCCGAGACCGCGCGGGGATTATTCCTCTCTCTCTGCGCTGACGTTACACAGAGCTATACAATAGTATCACACTAGGTTACGTGCTCGTTGCAGTACAAAGAGAAGTGGTGACCGCGTCGACTAGTCGACCGTCTGCAAACACGCCGCGAGAGGGCGCTACACGCCCAAAGCGTTTCACTGCTATTTGGATTAGCAATGCATGAGGCTGATCTCGTCTCTGTCATCGAATTTGACTGCGCTCCACGTAAAAGCCTTTTTATTAACCGAGTTACAGTATGTTTACATAATTTACATATAAAATAGAAACTAAGTTTACAAGGGGTTGCAAAACACGACAAAGTTTTAGGAACTTACTAATAAAACTTTACGAATCTATAATTTTCTGTTGTCTTTTACGACATACTCACAAAAATTACTGACTTCAATTCAATGTAGTAAAAATAATTAAAATTATCTAGTAACGCAAATAAACCTACAGATGTTCAAACTGGAAAAGATTGGCGATTCTACAAACTGTTTCGTTTTAAACTTACAGAAGTCCTAAGTAACTTTAATTTTGAACTAACTTCTGTAATCGACGAAAGAGATTTCTAATTTCAGACGTATGTTTTTCTTTTTAAATTATGAGTTTCAAGGGGTTCCGTGAACCATTCCTATTAGAACTTTGTGGCTGTGGAATGTAGTGGAAGCGACCCAACTGTTTTTATTTTATTGGTGTGTGCACTTGTGTGTCGATTTTGCGGAAAATGCCTATCGGCATCATTTTTTTTGTTTCCTGTTACGAACGCCACTCGGCCGATTGGCGTAAAATACTAACAAGCAATAAAAGCGCCGTTTCTCACTAAAACACTTCGTTTTGGAAGTTGAGGTGACTGGGTAAAGTATCGCTGGTAGAAAGGGTCTTCGGTATTGCGAAACCAATGAGATTTAAATAATTACGAGCGATAGACAGGACAAGACGAAGAAAATCGTAATCCAATACTTTTTCTACTTAC
The DNA here is from genome assembly GCA_910589295.1 of Noctua janthe. Classification (NCBI taxonomy): domain Eukaryota; kingdom Metazoa; phylum Arthropoda; class Insecta; order Lepidoptera; family Noctuidae; genus Noctua; species Noctua janthe. The sequence continues at coordinate 16,857,194 of OU342552.1, forward strand.
AAATCGTTATGTCTCGTTTCACACGCCCGCTTGTCAGTTAACATTCGTGAGTCAAAATCAACAATGTCCGGTCTATAAGTCTTTTAAATCTCTTTGTGCGAAGCCCAAAAATTAATGATCAATTTATCGAATAATTCGTTTGATTTCAGACTAAAGAAAAATTATCTCTTTCTGATGCCGATGGTCAGTGATCGAGTTACCGCAGTGTATCGGTAACGTGAGCCACCGCCACACCGACACCACCGGCGCCGCGCCGCCCCTGGCGATGGCACTGCAGCCAGTATTCCATTCATCTTAGTTTGTTTAATTAACTTTTAAATAAATACTGAAAGGAACGAACTATTTCTTCTTAAACGATTAGTAGATCTTACTTTAGAGATAACACCAGAATGTTTTATATTTTAAGAATTGAGAACTGAAACAACTGTTCTCGACGTGTGACAAAGACTTATCTGGGGACAAATTACTCGAGCTAAACGTTTAAAGAAATTGTTTCTAAAAAATAATGAAACAAAAGCAACTGTATTAATGAAGCTCTCTATTTGATAGGCTGCATAAATTACCACGTAGTCAAAAACTAATTTAATAGCAAATCATAATTTTCTTATCAGTTTTTTTTTTGTTCTGAGGCAGGTGAGGAGGTATAGTAGTTGTGTTTTTAGCATGGCAAAACCGGTCATTTAACCACATACATTTATTGAATCTCTTTTAAAAAACGAATACAAACCTGTTAATAGTCCCTGAATTGACATTGATTGTGATCCTGAACGTTAACAGAAGAAACGATAAGTACACGGTTTATGGTTTCAGTTCGTGTAAAGAGATATCAGGGAAAGGGCAATGACCGCTATTGCCATGCTAAAACACAACTACACGAACGCGCGGTGTAAACGTCACGGAAACATACGTCGATTTTTCAATGGAAAATATATTTATCCCATAGCATTTTAGTAGAATTGTTTGCAACAAGCAAAATATTTGTATCATCTATAGATATTATTAAATTCTTAAAACTTAGAAAATATATTATTATGTGAAACGAGTTTTTTAATTTTAAAATCGACGTATTTACGTTACTTTTACCTAAACCACGCGCTCGCGCTCGCATCTGTAGGCACTGTAGGTAGTCGCCGCAGACACGGCTTAGTTTTCATACTTTTCTGGAGCACACATTTTTTATCTGTCCTCGTCCAGTCGACCTCGAGCTTCAACATAATGTTCTAAAATAATATGCAAAACTCATTGCTGAGTCGAGATTACGCAATATACTCTGGGACTTGTGTAAATTAATACCCGATGAACCCGATGTTTTAACTCGATGTGCAGCTTAGAAATATCTCGTTTTAAGACAGACGCACCAACACAACTTCGACAACGTGTCAATTTGAGTCAATTTGACGCCCGCCAATTGAGTTTGTGAGGCGCTTTCGAATTCGTGAGGGATACCGTATAATCACAGCATAAAATGTTGATGTCATTTACAAAATAATGCATGATCCATATTAATCAAGTAAGATTAAATTAATTTTCAAGTTAAGTTCTACTAAACGGCAAGGCTAGAAACAGAGCTATATCCAACTAAGTAATAAAATAATTACTTTACGCTGGTTCGTGCCGACCTCATTTCGTTTCAAAGCCTTAGTTAAGTAATTATCTACGATCTGTTCAGAAAAGATAAAAGTCAACTTCTTTCAACATTTTGACGTTTAATGTTCGAAATTTTTGAATAGAAAACACCACTTTTCAGCGAGAGTTAGAGCTTTTGTTTGCTATCCCGGGTGGAATGGAGAACACCTGCCTGGAAAAATACATGTTTAATAATAGAAACGAGTTATTACGAGTATGCCTCGAACTCTGCTCTCAAACAGCTTTAACAAAGCTCGGTTCTGGTATCGAGTAGTGTTCGCAGAATCGAAGTGGAATATTCTGGTGTGCCTAAAATTGCTCCTCGCTAACTCGTTAGTTAGGAGGAACAAAGGTGATTGTTCCGTGTTGCTAGCAACGTTAGAGCGGTAGTTTGTAACGTTACGCGGTAATTGTATTAGAGCGTTTCGTGCAATCAAAATTTAACGCAAGTAGGTATTTATAGCACGTGTGCCGAGCGACCTTCCCCGACCTTGTAGCGTGTGTGTGCATTTGTATTGGGGGAATTATTCAAATTAGAGAGCCTGCTAACGTCGCGTTCCGTATTAAATTTAGGCCTCTGGCTGTGATTAAAATTTAACTTACTTTAAGGGCTTATACAACGTTTAATTTTCCAGAGACTACCTATATTGATCAATAAGGCTGTGGTGATTAGCGAGAGTCTGTTAATATCTATGCTACATTTAGTCTCAAGAAACTATTTGTAGCGGAATATCACCCTCACAGTAACATTTTAGTATGTAGGGTACATCGACAATATTGTGCCCGCACTAAGTTGTCGATGTACCCACTATGCATTGATTTTTTGATGACAAACTTTGTATAAAAGGGACCGCCTTTTTCTAAATAGATTCATTCCAATAAGCTTCAGCACTTGCAACTTAAATATACTACGTCATCATCATCTGGAGTATTATTCCACACCACCTAAGCGCTACATATTCAAGTCCATTAAAGGCATTCATCATATTGTTGAATTCTCAAGTACGCTGCATTGCGTCATTGTGTTATGATTGTAGGCATTAAAGCGTTGCCTTGAAGCGTAGACATAACATTGAATCTAGCCTTGCCTTGAAATATGAACCTAGTCCGAGGCGGAAACTCGAGCTAACCCATACATTCAATGATATTATAAAGAAAGATACGCTACGATCATACGTACTGTTACGACTGCGATAGATAACACGGAACGTCTTATGATACAGAAAGAGATAGCTGTTGCACTTGAAGTACTTAAATTACGACAATTGTCTGAATTTGTCTGCAACAATTTGCGCGCGCTAGTGCGATATCTACCTCTTTTTGTTTATAAGATCATTGCATACAGCTTGATTAATGAGAAAATTATACAATCAGCCATAATGGACGGCGCTTATTACTAATTACTGTAATCAAACAACCGTCACAGAGCACTATCATGAGTAATAAGCTAATATAAGCAGATCATGTGCTCGTATTTTAATATAGGTAGAAAGTGGTAATTTAGACGTGTCTATTATGCTATGATGCTGGTCATATGCCAACGCTGCAAACACCACTTATATTACAGATTTTTCTTCATAATATGTAATGAGGTAGGTCTGTACCTGCCTACTAAACGAAACTGATTCTAAAATCCATTAAATCGAAATTAAGAAGCAGATTGTGTGCCTGCGGGGTCTCTCTAAATAACTGACGTAGGTATTTTCCTAAGTACTTATCGCCTTCCCTTGATTTATGGCTCATATTGTGGTTAAAATCCAATAAGTCCACAATATTGTTACATAAACGATGATTGTCATTAAATAATGAGGAAAGACTCCAAATATTTAAGTATTGGGGATCATTGCGAACTTTAATTCAGAGATCTTCCTTTTAGTCACGTACCGCCGCTTTCATAATAGACTGGATGTAAAACAAACAAACTTAGATCAATGCTTACACTGAGTCTGTGTGGAGTCCACTCGATTAATACCTTATTCCGCATACAACACACAGACATCACAAACGGGTTTAGACTCGTGTCAGTCAGAGCGTTTGAAAATGAAAGGACAAGACTAATTTATAGAAAGTGATTTCCTTTAGTAAAGAAATGCACGTTTTGCTGAAGGCCATTAGCAGATATTGCCGCAATGGCAACGATGACGTCTGCCCATCTCGCCGCCGGACGACCAACAATTTTCTTTTCAGTCCTTGGACGCCACTCGGTCACAGATTTACTCCACCTGCCATCACCGCGCCTTGCTAGGGGTCCTGTCCATATACATTTGAGTTCTATTATGCGATTTCCAATATCGAAGACCTTTGTACGTCTCCGGATTTCGACGTTTGGAACTCGGTCTATTAGCTTTATGCCGCGCATGGATCACTCCATGGCTCTCTGTGCTACTCTGAGTCTGTACATAGCCTCCTATGACAGTGTTCACGTCTCAGCACCGTACGTCATGGTGGGTAGAATATGTTAGTCAGGGATAATGTAGCATTCTAATGGTGAAAGAATTTTTGAAATCGGTCCAGTCGTTTTTGAGTTTACTCGTTACAAACATACAAATCTTTCCTCTTTAAAATATTAGTGTATACTAGTAGATGAAGTTATCGCCTAGTCGGTTCCTAGTATTTCGGCGAAAATTCGGCAAAAGGCATCGACTAATCGGCTCAAGCGATTGAAATGAAATTATAATGTTTATTAATCATTTTTATTTTATAATCAGCCTTACAGTTTTTTTATTTAAAATGTAGGAATCGAAAGTCGTACTTTGGTAATCAATAAATAAACTTACTCAAGAAAAAAAATAGTTTAACTTTTGACGTCTCGTTTAGAAAACTAAATTTCAAATTTCTGTAACCGCACGGCAGGTGCGAGCGAGTTCTTTGAATGATGTACTCAATGCGAGAAACTCAGCTGTACAAACACGGAAATTGCCGATGCCACCTGAACTCCACGAAAGCAATGATTGGCTTGGCCGACTAGTCCTCCAATCTCTACTAGCGACTCGCTCTGCTTCGCACGGTTTTTATGATGTACAGAAAAATGAACATAATTCTCCAAATGATGGTGAAGAAAGCCGCATCAACATCCGTTGCGGAGTTTAGAAGAACAACGTCGGGATAGACATGAAAAGGGATTGTACCTACTTAATTTAAAATACACTCACGGTCAAATTATATGGGTCGATGACGAAAATCTCTGTAACTTGTAAATTAATAAAGGTGCATGAAACTAACTTTTATTTTTATTATTATGATCTACAACGTAATTAAAAAAGTTTACATTTTAAAAAATCTTGTATTAGGAAATAAATTCAATTGGCGGTTCCACTTCTGGTTTTACTTTTGATTGTTTCCTAACTTCTGTTTTCAATCTGTCAAATCAAAATGATAAAAGGCGGTCATTATCGTCTTTCACCGTCATAATAGCTTTACTATCTGAATAAAAAGTATTATTCTGATTCTCATTCCTACCTATTCGTAAAAATAGTTTTCATTGCATCACCAAATAACATCTTACCTGGGGATATACTCTTATTCTATGTACCACTGTTATATCTATATATATATAAATAAATCCCTATTTCCCTTGGTCACGCGTGAACGGCTGGACCGATTTCACAAATTTACTTTTTGTTGTTTTTTTTATTGTCAGGAGAAGGGTCCTTAGGTGGATAGTGTTTAGGTAGTGGGTAAGTAGTAGGTAGGTAGTGGGTAGGTAGTGGGTAGGTAGTGAGTAGGTAGTGGGTAGGTAATGGGTAGGTAGTGGGTCGGTAGTGGGTAGGTAGCAGGTAGGTAGTAGGAAAAAGAGCATTGCAACGCGTGCCGGAAACAGCTTGTCCATAATAATAAGGTTATGGTCATCATCATCATCATCTTCCTGCCCTTGTTACATGGGGTCGGCGCAACAAGTTTTTTTTTCCATTCTTCCCTGTCAATCCTCACGCAATCATTTACAACTTTTTCTTTCATATCATTCCGCACAGAATCCATCCATCGTTACCTTGGCCTTAAATATTTTAATTTTAATTTAAGTTTAAAATGAAATTGAAATTGTACCAAGTAATCGTCGCTCTAAACAGTTATGCTAAACGAAATAATGCAGAATTTTAACATTGCCAAAGGTAATTATGCCAACTAAAATTCTGCCATATTAAAAGTATGCCATTGTAAATTCGGGCATATGAACATTCGATCAAACAATGATTATATAAAATAATTTGTATGCTTTAATAATATTCGTTTAAAGAAGATTATGCCAAGTGTGTTATGCCAACTAAATTTTGGAGGATCAAGCTTCTGCCAGATAGGATATATACATTATATACCCACATAATTATCACCAGTTGAATCTTTTCAATATCCACTTTTACCAAACTACCTATAAACATCTGCCAATGAATTCCCAGTCCACCATAGTATGTAACCAGCACACTGACATATTTGTGTTAACACCAGGACGTTGAGAGTGGCACTAATCAGGGTGCACAGAAAGACTCCAAGAGCATGGAGGCACGGGGTACAAACAGCGATGTAAAGTCCCAGGCCGATGACCCCAATTGTCCACAGAGTGAGAAGGAAGAGAGGAGTAAGTGGAAGGAAGATGATATCTATCGGTCTGGAGGACAAGGCACTAATGATGAGGGGTATGAAGGGGATATGGAGGGGGATGGTGGTATACCCATTACCGAGCCATGGAAAAAAAGATATTCTTTGTATTGAAAAGTATGAGTCTATGGTCAGTATTACGTACACCTCTACCTCAACCTTCGCGGATCACGGTTAGGTTACATAATTTAATTACGGCTTGCTTTTATTCGGTGCGATTATCGTCGGTCGGTCATTGGTGGACGACTGCAGTATTTCCGTCAGAGAAAATTCTCGAATTTCCATATTTGAGCCACACGTCACACGTCGTCACACGGCGCGGCGGCACGGTCGAAAGGTGAGGTTGTGAGTTTGGCACGGTGCCAGCTCTGCTTTGTTCCCGATGTAATATCAGTGTTGTGGTCTTGTTTGCTAACTTTTGTGCAAATGTTAGGGCTTACTGGCTATTATATATTTGTAATGGCCGTCGTTTCCTAACTGCAAAGTATCTCTACTTGAATTAAGTTATTCGGCTAGTAATCGTATAGACGTAAAGCAAGCAGTGCACGAATTTGTAGAGATAATCAAAGTACCCTAACTACCTATATTATTGAATATTTATAAACTGAATTTTAAATGCTACCTTAAAAATGCAACAATATTCGTATTCATTTCAGAAAACCAGACCACAGCTCGCATGCATTAAACTTTTTTTTTATGCTTTTGAAAGCTTTCAAACCATCAATGATTGAGTCCGGTAATCCGTTTATTCGTCAAAGGGGAATACCAGCTGTCAGTTTGTTTTACTTTTACAGCCTGGCTGTTTTTACTCCTGAAATAAATTCTCTTCACTGAGGCATTATTAACAAAAAATTGTCATACGAAAACACAAACTGTAATGTCGGTAGGGTCAACAGAGATCAGTCAGACTTGCGGTTGACTTTTAAATGTCCAGTAAAATCTGGATTTAATCACAAAATGCAGTTTTATAAATTTCTGCATTCAGTCATACGAACACGGTAGTACGATTTTCAATGAATTCATGTTGTGTTACCGACTCGCGAATACTACTAATATTCATCGTTTTGCACAAAGCCTTTGCTTTGTGTACTAAAAAGCCAACGTTCCCAAATATGCCAATGCCAGTGCTCCCAAATAGTTTTTTGCCTTGCTATCTCTTGAGAATTGTCCCTCGAAAACCTTCTTATAAAATGGGACGTTGTGGGCGACTCCGTCATGGACTTTCAAAATGGATATCAATTTTTAGTTATCTTTAACTTAGTTAAGTTTTCGTTATAATCTCTTCTAGAGTTTTAAAAACTGTTTTCATAAGATAGGTACCTATTATTTTAAAAGAATTCTGTTTATAACAAGAAACGTTTTATGTTAAGAACCTAGAAAGTGATTTTTAAAAGCAAGAGCCCCGGCCAGTATACGTTTCGGTATGTCATTGCACTCGGGGCGGAATTTCAGGCTAAGTGGAGCCGATAAATAAATTACCAAAAATTTGTGTCACGATATCCGATTTTTTAGGCAATAACAAGTAAATAGGTCCTTTGCTTAGAATATTTAAAAAATCCCACATTGCGGACTAATTAATTCAGTATTAGTTAGAGCCCCGATATTGTAGCACCATTGTTTAAAAAAATAAATTATCGGAATCGACCTGAGAATAATAAATAAAAGTTCCACACACGGGTTTTATTTTGTAACCGTACCTTTGACAAGCGATCCAGCGTTACCACATTCTCCTCGTCAATTGCGTCGCTATTCGTGCGAATTCGTTGTAATATGGTACCGTCAAACCCGAATTCAGGCCAAACTAGGGCTCACCACATAAGGACGATCGAAGGGCACACCGACTACATGGGTTAGGTTAGAACTGTGGCAAAATCGCGCGAGCCGAGCGAGTGTTGAGCCGTGGCAGCGGCCGGCGAGCGCTACTTGCAATTTGGTCGCAGTGTAATTGCGTTGTTTAGATTAGTGTATCCTGACACTATAAACCAGTAAACCGGTTTGCCGAACTACAGAGTAGTTTGGTCTGATAAAAACAAACTATATTAAATAACACAAGATTCTCTGTAAAGGTTTCAATAATTAAAAGATACTGAGATATATCTTCAATTTACATAAGTGCATCAGAAACCGCCGTTTGATCCTTTTAATTCGCAGATGCCATATCTATTGTTGCGTCTTGAGACTAAAAGATTCTGTCTGTAGGTTGCAATACGATAAGCCTATTAGCAAGCCAGATAATTGACTAACTATGTTGAATTTGGAATTACGTATTGAAGGCTCAATTACTCATACATTTCCATGTATTCATGTGTTCTAACATTATTTTTAAGTGTACTTACTAACTAAATTATGGATCGTTGTGTCTGATGCAAATAAATAAATAAAATTAAATGCTTTCTTGGGAATATTACTAAAACGGAATATTAAGTTTTATTCTGTGAAAGCCGTCCTTTCAAATTAATGTATTTATCTGAAGAATCTGACGTATAGGTAATCGGATTGCTACGAAAATACGGGAGTAATTACGTAAGTCAAGTACTCAAATTCTGAATTTCATCACGTTTGATAGCTCAATTTTTGTTGATATCGTTTTATATGCAAAAGCACTGCTCAAATTAACTATTTTGTACTTGTCAAATTAACTATTTTGTACATGTCAAATTAACTATTTTGTACATGTCAAATTAACTATTAAGTACATGTCAAATTAACTATTTTGTACATGTCAAATTAACTATTTTGTACTGGTCAAATTAACTATTAAGTACATGTCAAATTAACTATTTTGTACATGTCAAATTAACTATTTTGTACTGGTCAAATTAACTATTAAGTACATGTCAAATTAACTATTTTGTAGATGTCAAATTAACTATTTTGTAGATGTCAAATTAACTATTTTGTACATGTCAAATTAACTATTAAGTACATGTCAAATTAACTATTTTGTACATGTCAAATTAACTATTTTGTACATGTCAAATTAACTAGTTTGTACTGGTCAAATTAACTATTAAGTACATGTCAAATTAACTATTTTGTACATGTCAAATTAACTATTTTGTACTGGTCAAATTAACTATTAAGTACATGTCAAATTAACTATTTTGTACATGTCAAATTAACTATTTTGTACATGTCAAATTAACTATTTGTACATGTCAAATTAACTATTTTGTACATGTCAAATTAACTAGTTTGTACTGGTCAAATTAACTATTAAGTACATGTCAAATTAACTATTTTGTACATGTCAAATTAACTATTTTGTACATGTCAAATTAACTATTTGTACATGTCAAATTAACTATTTTGTACTGGTCAAATTAACTATTTTGTACTGGTCAAATTAATTATTTTGTGCTTGTCAATTTACCATATTGTACTGCTCAAATTAACTATTTTGTACATGTCAACTTAACCATTTTGTACTTGTCAAATTAACCATTTTGTACATGTCAAATTAACCATTTTGTACTGGTCAAATTAACTATTTTGTACTGGTCAAATTAAATATTTTGTGCTTGTCAATTTACCATATTGTACTGCTCAAATTAACTATTTTGTACATGTCGACTTAACCATTTTGTACTTGTCAAATTAACCATTTTGTACTGCTCAAATTAACTATTTTGTACTTGTCAAATTAACCATTTTGTACTGCTCAAATTAACTATTTTAACTGCCACTATGAGAGAAAGTATTTATAGTTGCAAACTTGCGTCAGCAATGTAAAGTATAATGTACCAATTCAATGTTCCTACAAGCCTACATGATGTTGTGTACCTAAATGACTCTTAGAAAACTAATCTTTTATTATTTTTTTTCCGTAATTGAAAAAACAATTTCGGTAAGTAGTACTTATTACTTTTAGAAATAACTGACAAACTGATATCTCATTACTTCAACTGTTAGAAGCTATTGTATGCTGTGCGTTTCAAATCATTCCGGCTACCGTGAATCCTGTAGCGCAATAAACGATACATTCCGTGTAAGTATAAAAGTTTCACTCAAACCGACGCAAGTAACCGGTTCCCCGTACATTCGCCACTCGGTACCCACGCCATCCGGCAGCAGGAACGTGTTCAAGGCACTTATTACTATCCGATCTGACACATATGCTCTTGAAATTCCGGACTTTATGATAAAACGTGCGCCGGTCGGCCGGGTCCTATTCGGATTGAGTTGGTTTTGTCGGCCAAGTAATTCAAACGCAAATCCTACTCGCTGTATTTCGTAAATCCAGCTGGAAAATCATATTAGCAGCCCTAGTAATACTCGCTATAGCAGAACATTTCCCACGGCGATCATTGTCCGACAGGTTAAAATGATATTGAGTGTGTGAATCTGGCTTCGTCTGTATTGTTAAGGGTCTGCATATTCTGGAGTGTTAGACAAATTGGAGACATTGAAGTTATAAGGAGAGAGATCTATCTTGCTTGAGTATGGCGCATATTTATATCTGACAGTGTTGTCGGGATGCCATTGTTAGGTGCAGTTAGTTACGGTGTAGGTGCGGTGTAGTTAGTTAGTTAAAAGTAATGCGGCGGCGTCGCCGTAAAAATCTATACATCTATGCAAATAAATAAATTTGAAGTGTCTGTTTGTAATGTCAAAATAACGGCGTTTTACTGAATTCATAAGAAAATATATACGGTACTTATGGCAAAAAAAAAACAGTTTTTATAACTTTTGTCTATAGGTCTGTCTGTTTGTTGCGGCTAATCTCCAAACATTGTTTGTTTGTTAATTCGTTACTTAGTTACAAATGAACATAATATAACCGTGTTAAAATACAATATTAAATAAAAGATTTCAAAAGCACACTACTTCTAGATAAAAATGACCACATCATATCACATTCGGTACTAGATTGTCATATCTACCGACACACTGTCCTAAATCCTTGTGAATAGGTCCTGAAAAGGTTAAAGTTGTCCATAAACCGTCGATAATAAACTGCCGTAAAAATATTACCGACTAATCAAACCATAACTTGCTTAGCCAAGTATTATTGCTAACAGTTACAATAAATACAGAGCCCAAGAGCATTTACGTAAGGCCACTGACAGAGAAATCAGAAAAAAAAACTGTGACAAGGGTTTAGTGGCACGGTTCTAATGAAGAAAACAACAGGCTGAATAAAGCAGTGCTCATCCAACCACATGTGAGCTCTGTGTTCATATTAACACACTCCGCGTTCGTCGCATCCGTGTACGTTTGTGCACGACTCTGAGTGTCAAGATAAGCTGGCGGCTTACAATTCGAGATAGAAACCTTGGCGCGGTTCCAACTCCTTGCCATGTCTGTCTTTGCATACGAATGAGTATGCCTTTAAGGAAATAGTAATTAAAAATATCATATCTCCTTGATTTTTAGGGTATTATTAATAAAAAAAAATGGATTAAGTACTTATACAGTAACAGGATCGACAGTAAATGAAAGGCTTTTTGTAATATTAATAGAAGTTTAACAGATTAAGATTTTATGATTGAGGGAAATAGACTTTCAAAAATTTTGCCGTTACGAAATAGATAAATCAGACAATGAATTGTTGCGGGCCTTATGCAAGGTATACTATTTTTTCGCATGAGGCAATCAATATTGAAGCTGCAATAATGTCAATCATCCTGTGATTCGTTATTTCATGTCAATTTTTATATACCTGAAAATGAAAGAAATATATATTCTTTTCTATAATATTCCTTGTTTTTGGGACAGTTATTGACAGTTAGCTGCTAGCGCGCTATTTAATTGTAACGGGTATTTTAAGAGCTTCTTATCTTTAAATTTAATGAAAACAAAGTGTGTGTGAGATATCATCGAAATTTTTTATTCGTATGAAAGGCCTATCGATGCTATTATGTATGGAATGTGACATCGTTCAAATGTTCGCTGCGGCTTCAAAGGGTGGTGCGCATCCGAAATGATGAAATCCACGTGAAATCGACTGCCTCGGATTCTCGTGCACACTCTCACGGCCAGCTGCGATGTTTTCGGCAGAACTTGCGTTTTGTCGACGTACGGATGTTGGTTGATTGTTTACTGAAATAGTGAACCAGTGGAAATCAAATTCATCCACCACACTGCGAATAGTCCTCTCGGTAGGATTATGGCGACCCATAAAAAGGGCGAAGCGCGCGGAACTTTGCCCGAACAGAACACCCATTTTGATAAAACAATTTTATCATTTTCACGTGTTGTTGAACGCTATATCCATCCATAGTGATTTGGCAAATCAGACTAAATAAATGACAGGCAATTTGACAGATATAGCTTCAATAATGTAGCCGTAATCAACTTTTAAAATTCGGAAGTCCCTGTTGAGAGACGAGATTAGAGATATATATTTAAAACCGTGTGTTTCCTTTCCTTACGTAGCGATTTCAATCTATCGAATCGCAATAACTTTTACCGTTTTTTAAAGTCACTTTTGGTTCGGGAGTTTTGCGAAACAAATGATTTTAAAAAGCATGTGAAAAAACCATTCAGATCCCTATATCTAACATACTGGTTTGTTCAGGGTAACTTTGACGGAGTAGTGTCTAATTTATACGAGTAAATATGATTTAAAAGCATTCTATTATGAGTTTTAAAAGGTATGTTATATTAAAGTGAATAAAAATGTACGATAATTATCGTTACTTTTTTTACAACGGTTATAGGTACCAATTTACTTATTCATATAGCATATAAACAAGGTATACCGAAACTACACGTCTGTTGGGTACTCTGTAATTAGATTACCTACGAATTGTAGCATATAATCCAACAAAAGGCTTGTTCACTTGTTCAGGCTTTAACAACGTGGAAATTCTATATGCTTCTGTCCAGACAAGTTGATGTGTTACTGTTACTATCTCATAGCCAGACGGAATGTTGCATTGATTTAATCAGAATTTCACATTTAGCTCGCAAAGGCTTTTGGCAGCTGACGGGTGTTTCTACCCTTTGTTTTACAAGCACTATAGTTTCACAGATCCGTCTATGGAAGTATGGAGCAACTTGCATCATTCTGCGAGTGAGTTCCAAGAACTGGTTACCTAGTACTGTAAGTAACATTGTAAGTCAAACCGACCTTTGTCAACTATGGTCACTAATTTCGAACGTGTTTGTAACCGCTAGCGCGTTGCCTTTGGTAGGGAACCTACCGTCAAATTAGCTAACAAGGTGCAAATACATACGTACACCAATTTTGTGGGCGACGAATATAAAAATAAATAAATGAATTTAAATCAAAGGGGTGCTACATGTGCTCGTTTCGCAACATTTTATGTCGCAGTGTTTCTTAAATATCATAGCCATACAAAAAATACGGTTTAAAATTTGCAATCCCATATTTAAAATTGTTTTCTTATTTAAAATTACACCTTTTAAAATTAAAATAAGATCACAATTTAATATATTTTTTTATGAGTATAATTGTTTTTGGTGAAATATGTACATTCTTGAATGTTCAAGGTTACCAATGAAAGTTGAAAAAGATAATTAATAATTTTTGAAAAAAAAAAATACAAAACGTAATAACGCGTTTCCGTCATGGTTTCTTATTAAAGTTTCCACCCGCCTAGACATGCTGAGAATGATGTTATCTATTGTATTCTGTGATTGTCTCTGCCATTCTCAACTATGGCGATTCGCAGTTCACCCACATTGATAGGAGCTGGGCTGGCTATCTATTTTGTCGCAGTGATGGTCATTGGGACAAAATATGCCTTAAACAAGTAACATAGAGTGCTAGGTAGTTCATAACACTTAGTTCATCACTAGCTTTATTTCCCCTTCAGCCTTTTACAAGGAGCTATTCTAGGGAATTTCAAGACGTTACTAATAATTAAATTATCCTGAACGACAGCTTGCCTGTGAGCAATTGTTAGCTATTGTAGCAGTGAACCGACAAAGGACTACTCCTTTGTCGGTTCACTGCTCCAATAATAACCTTTCTTTTAAAAGACATTTTTATAAGCCCGGACGATAGCAGCTTCAAGCTTTTTGTAAGTAAATAACGGTGTTTCCCAGCAAGTTGTTTTTAATCTACAAGGAAAATGCCAAGAATTGCAAATCATAACAATATCGTGTTTTTGCCTCAAGCAAACTGTAAAGGTATTTAAAAAGAGGCACTTATAACAAATAAAAGGAAACTACAAAGTTAGGCAGTGTATTTTTTCATTTAAATGGATTTTAACTACAGTCGTATCACGGGAACAGTGTGAACCTTAGTGGCACTCAATATTTCTTAGAAAAAGAAAATTGTTATAAAGCTTTTGAGAAGCGCTTCTTCCTGCAAGCTATTTGGAAATCTTTGAACCACCAGAGATGTACGAGTATTTTGGCAACATCGCCTGTATCTTCTAAAGTTAGCTCTGAGGCGGGGCTGAATAAATGATAGCACCTCGTTCGTCTAGCTTTCAGGTTTAGACTAAGTACATCCATCAATTGTTTAGACAGCGCTTGAGGCGTCGTGTGTGACCGCAGCTCGACACACGACGGCTGAGCTGTAAGTAACCGATTCATTAAGACTCCTTCAAATAATGGTGCTGGTCAGCTGATGGGATTGTCATTATATTACAATTAAATTGATGAATGCAGTTGTGGCAGGATTGTGGATAGTCATTCTATCATGGTCTTCGCTCTCCTAGAAAATTGCTGTTGACTTTTAGATCCTGTAGATATTTTGCCCTTGATTACTACCTACTTAGCCGTTAAGTCCGGTAACGCGAATATAAATAGGTACACTATATTTATGTTGACGGATGTCAAGTGAATTAATTTGCTTGGTATTATTTATAAAAAACATTATATTTTAATTTAATACTGTTTTTAGGTCATTGAAACAAAAAAAAAATGCGGCTACAAAGTAAAAAGTAATTAGAGAGAGCGACTCGACCTGTACTTACACGTTTTTTTTACAACTACATATTTTATTATTTAAGTTATAAGTTTAATTGCTGTATTATAAACAGACATCATCATCTTCCTGTCCTTGTCCTATGTTATTTGGGGTCGGCGCAACACTTTTTTTTTTGTGCATTACAGCAAGTACTACTGAGCAACACATATTGCTGGGAATTTAGAATTTAATCTACAAAGTAAAGTAAAACTCATATTTTTATTCAAGTAGGTAACTAGCGAGAGCGACTTCGTTCTCGCACGGTGTTTACCACTGGGCAATAAAACATCAAGATATTCTTATTACAATTATGAACGTTTAATATCTCCAACATTAAGTAAGTACATGCATCATGTATGATTTGTATTATACTATATACAACCTTATTATAAGAAGACAGGTTTTTTCTTGCATACACTATGGAGCTTAGAGCTAGACTACCCGCAGATATGGTGTTCTGACATGTCTGCATTGTGATCAGTCTTTTTCGGTCACAGTTTCATATGCTGCTCACTTGAGAGCACATGAAAGAGCAGCACATCAAAAATTCTCGACAACCACCCTGTGTAAGCCATCGAATGCAGTCGCTGAGGCCAAAATCGACAAGATGGCATCATCATCAGCATTCAATCATGCAGGGTGTATCATCTTATAATTTTGTAATCAAACTATCTAAGTATTTGTTGTGAAATAAGATTTTAAACTTTCATGGTCACTAAAATTATTATAACTAGAAGACGGGATATTACGGCGGTACTGAGTGCAAAAAACGAACAAGAAAGAGGGTAGACCGATTTGTCTGCTCATAAACACCCACCCGCAATAACTTCAGTTTATCCGTGATCATGGTGCTTGCAACAGCGCCGAAATATCGGGAACTCAAAGAAAACAATAAACATGGTAAATATCCCGTCTTCTAGTTATAATAATTTGTTGTGAAATTTGCGTTAACGGAAGCGGGCAATGTGGGTTACATTGCCCGCTCCCGTAAACGCAAAAGATGTGCTATTTGGTATGTGCTATGTGTCTGGTATTTAAAGCTCTATGTAATAACTATTAGAGACCGGATTATATGCATATTTGCATACTATGTTTGGATTTTGAAGTTAATGCATATTATTTTAGCTAACATTGTCATGTCGAGCATTTCTGGCATATTCGCGTTCATTTTAACTGTATCTAACTGGGGAAATATGCCAGAGGAGATTCCCGCAAACGTGCACCTACATTCAAATAGTGCTCATTGACTGAAGTGGATGTAGAACGATCGTTTACGTTTACAAGATAAAAACATATTTTAATTCATCATCATCATCATTTCAGCCGAAAGACGTCCACTGCTGGACATAGGCCTCTCCCAAGTGTCGCCACATTGACCGGCCCCGTACGTCTCGCATCCAGCGGATCCCTGCAACCTTTACCAGGTCATCGGTCCACCTAGTGGGAGGCCTTCCAACGCAACGTCTTCCAGTTTGCGGTCGCCACTCCAGAACTTACCGGCCCCATCGGCCATCCGTTCTGCGAGCAATGTGCCCTGCCCACTGCCACTTAAGTTTGGCTATTTTTCGGGCTACGTCGGTAACCTTGGTTCTCTAGCGGATTTCCTCATTTCTGATTTGATCTCACAAGGAAACATATATGTATACACACATATTTTAATTAACATATATTTATACAATATTAATATAATTTATATATTTTAATTAATAGAAGGCAAATCGTACATACCATTGATATTTTTTAGATGAGATGAGACTTAGATAACTTGCGAAATGTGGGTGCACTATTAGGTACACCTCTGCTTAACCCTTCGGGATTACAGGCGTGATATTATGATGTTATGTTATTTTCAAAAAATGTTGTCACTTTCACCTTCGATATCTCCGTTACCAGAATTTTCCCAGGAATGGTACTACTACACAGGAAGCATAAGTGACTGTCGACTTCGTAAACTATTTATTTACGCCCTTTATAACCTTATTTAATAATGATTTAAAATAATGGTGGAAAGTGCATTAAAATTTTAAGTAATTATGTTGTATTCGTAAAAATAATTACACAAGGAATTTAGATGCGGCACAAAATCTACCACTCGAACACCGCCACACTACGAGATAGAAAAGACTTAAATCTATAATACATATATGTCGCAGTAAGATAGTTATAAGTTATAATCCCTAGAGATACAGCTACATATATTCCGAAAGATTGTAATATGTAAGCGATTTATAACTTCTCGATCCCCAAGATACAGACTAACGTCTAGTTTGAGGATCCCTGTTCAAATTTCTATGTACAATGTACATGATTATTAATAAATATTTTGATTTAATTTGAATTAGAACTATCTTACAAGACTAATGTAGTGGAATAATTATAAACACATATTTATACTACCAAATGATTTTAAAAATTAAAACCTCATTTTTAATGTGAAATTATAAGCAGAAATATAGTTACAAAGCGCTTTTATAGTCTTCCGGTAAATACTCGTAGAGTATCCCTTGGGATATAACTATGTCACGGCTATAACTATTTTACTGCGACATACAGGGTGTAAACAGACCCTTCACGAAGCCGTCAACCAAGCATTCTGTACATCAAACTAAGTAACTTTACGCAAAAATTGTTGCTGGGAAACGATTTTTTTTTAGGGTGAAATATCAAGTTTTACGGTAGGACTTGATAGAAAGCACTCAAAGCATTGTGCTGATGGATGGAATGAATAGTACGCGGTTCGTGGTGGCGTTTAAAGTAAAAATCTTACATTAAAAACATGTACCTATTAAAAAAAAACTTGTGAAAAAGTTGGAACTTTAACCCCCAATATCTCCATAACTAGAAGGGTTCCCCGGTATGATCGAGAACAAAAAAATGATGGCAAAGACGGAGGAATAAGTACGTTTCGGCTTATTTAAGAGTTTATTTAACCCCTTTATAGATAAATATTATGAGTTCATAACATAAGGTCTTCTTAAAGTAGAAATGCAATCTCGGTATTCTGAAGGAGAACATTTTATCTACCGCATTATTGGCTTCGTTATTAATCAATTTGCTGCATCAACAACCAACGTAGTTATAATTAATTTCATAAAGTTTTGCAGATGCCATTTTAAATTTCCAATGACGTCATATGACCTGGGAAACTAGCTCATACGGACTTGGTTAAATTGGTTCAGTAGCGTAACTGGTTGTTAACGCGTATATGACCATAACTTGTTTTCACCGATTTTTATAGTTTGATACTAATTTTGTTGTAAGTTTTCAGTCTTAAAGTTGGTTTTTTCATGGGCACTTATAATACCAAACTAGATGGATGTGGAAATCATCAAAGTAAGACGAAATTATAAGCTAATCAGTTTTATTAAATGTATCTTAAGGTTAGTAAGACCGCGCGCCGGTTAGCGGGCGAGCGAGCGAGGCGGGCGAGGTTCTTTTCATACTTCGTCCGGCTCATTCGATAGTTTGCGGTGTGAACCAAAGTATGTAAAGAGGTGAAACGATGCCTCGTTCGGCTCACTCGCTCGCCAGCTGGCGGTGTGGCCTGGAATAAGTAAGAGGTGTTTAAATTCGGTAAATAAGAAAACACATTTGGGATAATTCCGGCATGCTTACGGTGAGTACCACTTGTGGATGTGGAGGCGACTAATCATCTTGTTGAGCATGCAAATCTTGGTTTATTTGAGTAGCCTTCCGATATGGTGCCTCTACAAGGCTGCTCCTTGTCTAAATCAATACACTGGACATTTCCATTTGCTATCAAACGACCTATGGGCTAAGTATATAATTCCGTTATAGAGAAAATTTCAAAACCATGCAATATGTACATTTGGTATCTTGTGTGATTTGTTACCGACCCATAAAAATATCCATTGATTCCAATAAGTGTATAAACCTTGATAAGTAATATTTATATCAGTATCACTTAAAAATATTATTGCTTTACAGATTTTTTTTTACTATAATTCACTAAAGTAAAAACTAAACCACTAAGAAAAAAATTAAATAAAACACTAACAAAAATATTTTTTTTACCATATTGCACTAAAGTACACACAAAATAATATATACATATATGTGTTTATAAATTGACTCGGTCGCAAAATTTTAGATAATTTTTCATTTACCAACTAGAGCTAGTCCTAGCCAATTAAAATAAAAGAACAATAGAAATGTTACTGTGCTGTACTTTAAAATAGATCTTTTGTCTATCAAAATATGGCATTAGTTTAAGAATTGAAACATGACATCACCTTTTTTTCTTTTATCTGGTAGATGGTTCCTAAATATTTAGGAGCCATCTACAATCTACACAGTTACGTAGATGTTGGAGATCAAAGTTACAGCATTTTCACTAGGTTTTTTTTTTTAAATGAGTTGTTATTGTCCTAACTGTATGCACTGATGCACTGTTCAATGCATCCATCAGTCCTACAGTAAACCGTGATTATTACCTCTAAAAAAAAGTCATACCCTAGCATTAATTTTTGCGTAGTCACTTGGTTTGATTTAGAGAATGCTTGGTTGATAGCACCGTGAAGGTTACACCTTGTATGTAATAAACTATTAAATTAATCTTTTTTCAATTCTAGTCTAATCTTCTTAGCGTTTCGATGGCTAAAGTTAAAGTACTTGCATTTTCTACTAGTTGCTACCACGACCACTCTTGAGGTTATAAAGTTTTCCATCGAAATATTTAAGAATAACTCAAGTTTTATGTAAAACTCTTGCCACTCGCAAAATCGCTTCTTTCCATTTTCGCTCTGCAATAGTCGGATGAAAAGGGATGTCAACTTTAACATTTAACAAAATTTATGGGCACAGTCGTAATTAAAATTTGATTTCCGACCGGTTGTTCACGCCTTCAAGTTATGACCAAGAAACTCTCAACTCCACGAATAGCTGAAGTTATTCGATACACATCAAGTTCTGTTGACCTAATAAAATCATAAGCATACCTAGTAGTTGTGGTACCCGGGCGGTGAATTGAGCAAAATAGGGCTTAGGAATGAGACTGTCACACAAATTAGGGCTGGAAACAGTCTATAAACAAAGCTGTAAGTTAGTATAAGTAATAACTACTGAATTATAAAATATCTTCTAGAGTACGCTCTAGAATAAATTTTTAGTTCATGTATCCGTAATACAGCTCAAACTTCATCCACCTATGCACATGATTCCTTAAATAAAAACTTTATAAATAGTTGTTCAGATGTAGATCTCACTCAAGGTCTCATCTTGTGACCGCGGCGGTATATCCGGGTAGGCCGCTGCCGCGGGCTACGGCCTGAATGCAACTCTACAAGCTTTTATGCGAGCCCCGAAACGCGAAGTAATTATGCCTCGCTTCGTAAGAATACATACATTGTAGCGAAATTTTATGTACGTTTTACGTTCTTCATTTCAAGTTGCCTACATCACCTACATGGGAAGATCTATCTGAACAGAGCGCCTAGACAAAGATACATTTTACCAGCGATAACGATAAGCACTAGAAAAGTGAAAAAAAAAATTGGTTACAAATTACTTACTCTCCCAATCCTCGTCTATGCTGATGCCTGTTGTAAAGATCTCACTGTAGTGGAGCTAGATAAGTTCGAGTGACTCCAAATTTTTTGCATCAGGTTCTTATTCAGTTTAGTTGGCAGACTCGTCTCACAATTAACTTGTTGTTTTTCTTCATCTATGTATTTTTATCTCTTTGTATGTATGTATATATATATTTATACCCTAAGGTAGACTGGTAGAAAATGCCCAAGGCATTAAGTCCGCCTTTGTACCTTATGTGCATAAAGTTTTAATAAATAAAGGAAACAACATGATCATATTTGGTTAGCGCAAATATGATTATGTTTCAGAGCTTCGCGTTAAGCTCTAGTGGTTGCCTATCCGCCTTCGCCGGAATGCGCATATTATGCGCGCCCTTTTATCTCAAAGAACGTTTTAAATTCCTTTATTATTATTATATTTCCTTTATTCCTTTTTACACATATTAAATACATTTTGAAATATTTCTTTTAAAAAAAAGATTTAAAAATATAAATAATAGTATTCCGCCGGTTAGGGCTCCAGAGACCGGAACCTCCTCACAGTGCGAGCCGTATCGAGCAGTACTAATCAGGCCCTTAATCCAAACGCCCAAGGAGAGCTTCGAAAGATGGTCATCGAGGCGCTTGGCAATAAGGCTATTCGCCGTTACGACAACCGGCACAATGATAGCCGAGTTCACATTCCACATGTCAACAGCCTTGTGTGCCAAATCGAGATATTTATTTATTATATTCTTTATTATTATTTATCATATTATACACTTGAGATCATCGTAGAATTTCAGATTTTTGATGCCTGTACATTCCACCAAATTTTAATTTTATGACCACTCATTCACGGTCCAGGCTGTCCGTTTATGGAACGAATTGCCGGCGTCAGTAAGACAAGTTCAGTCACTCGTTACTTTAAAAAGCTAAGTTGCAAATTATTTTCATTCACTGTAATATGATTCCAGTTTCCAAGTCAACATTTATCACCCATCTTATTTTTTCTACCACGTAATATTATAAAATAACTAACAACTAAATAACGTTACTTCAATTATTTTAATGTTTGTGTAGTTCGTATTAGCAGTCCCCCACCACCACTGCTTACCCTCTTTATATTTGACGTTCATACAGTCTATGCAAAGGTTGTCTGGAAGATATCGCTATCAGCGATAAGACCGCCATTGTAACCACAGAATTAGCAATATTGTAAAACAGTTGTGTTTAAATTTTGGGTGTACAATAAAGTATATTCTATTCTGTTGGATGGTCATAGGCACATTGCCGGTTTTATAACTACAGGCGCCCAGGGCAAGATTTCTGTGGCACACATAGTCGCCAACAGAATTATTTCTCTTCGGATTTGTCAGGTTGTGCCCTCTTACTTTTAGTCTCACATCGTGCGTTACAAGAAACGATAATCCTATTTAGTTAAAAAAAAAAACATTATTGTCGTCCGCCGTTGCAATCACACCCGGTGGGTACCTACTCATGTTTTGGTTTGATAGGAACGCAGTACTGCAATTGCAACTGCCGACCCTACAATTTATGGTCGGCTTGTTGACCGGTATGGTTTTACGTGTTATATTTCAACAACCTCTTATCTTTGGTCGATTGTAGAAGAACGCTGTCTCTACGTTTCGTGGACACAAAGCGAATTCTGGTTCTTTGATTATTATGACCACCAGCTTTCTCTTCTCAGGCGGAGCGTTGTCCAAATTGATCCTCAAGAATGTTGAGCCGGGATAAGTCGTTAAACTAGAAGCTAGGTACCTACCATAATTGTTGTTTTCCACATGGTTGGCAAAAGTATTAAGTTTGCTGAAGTTCTATATTCTGCTACTTTGATTAAAGTTTTATTAACAACAGGGCCTATGTTTTAACGCTTGTTCGAAACGGGTTAAATTGTGTTAGTTTCAAAATTTGACTAATGTCAAATAGGTAACTTTAATCGTTAACTGACGAGTAATTATACAATATATTAAATTAAAAAAACTAAAAACCCGACTGAAAAAAATGAAAAGCATAAAACGCACAGCCCAAACCGCATGTCCTAGAGACATGAAATTACTGGACTTGAAATTACATGGAATGGGGTGTTTAATTTTCTGCGAAACTTCTTATTTTTGGGGTCGAAAAGTGTACATACTCTTCAGTTAAAATTATGACGAAAGTGTAGCACAGTTTTTCTAAAGGCATCCCCCAATATAACAAAAGTCCTGACTGACAGTCAGATATATCAAAGCACAGCGAACCGCTGTTCTTAAAGACATGCAGTTAGAAGGTTATATTCTTTGTGAAGAGTAGGTATCCACTAAGAAACATTTTTTCAAAATTCCACCCCTAAGAATGTGAAATGGGGGTTTGAATTTTCTGTGAAACTTAATATTCTCTGGCCGATTGACTCGAAGACGGTGTACACACTATTCAACTAAAATTATGAGACACGTGTATTACAGTTTTTCCAAAATCATTGCCCAACAGAGTCAAATAGGGCTTGGAAACTCACGTAGACGGGCGCATGGCGCGCAGTGTTGCGCAGGGCGTGCGGGGCGTGGGAGTATTTACTATTAGTAAGTAGGTAGGATTTTTCTGAGGTAGACGTGTCGTAAATATAATATGTGAAATCCCGATTTTCGGTGATTTTGGTAGGCTCGTGATACGCGACATTGATGTCAAATATTATGTAAAAGTATTATGTCTATAAATAGATTCCTAATGGTTTCATTTGGTTGTCGTCACCGGTGCCCAAGCTCAAATCAAGTATCAATATTTCACATAATATATAATGTAATTGATATTACTATGAACTAATATATGAAAGTTATAAGTAAGTTCATGTAAATAAACTCGAGTGTGTCTGTATTACTCAACTAAAATGAAATACTTACACTAACTATTCTTTATTATCTATTCAACTTTAAAAGTAAAAACTAGTATTACACATATCTTGCATAAACTATTATAAATGTGAAAGTCTGGATGATAGATGTTTGTTACTCAATCACGCCAGAACGGCTGAACATATCTTGATGAACCTTGGCACAGAGATAGATTATAGTCTGGTATAGCACATAGATTACTGATTATCCCAGAAGTAAGTCTTGTGGGCAATTCCCGAACTCCACGCGGGAGGAGCCGCGGGGATAAGCTAGTTTAACATAAAATGTAAAATGTCATGGTCTTCCTTTTATTTCAGATGTTAAGTTAAAGAGGAAAAAAAAATCCTTATGATTAACTCTTTCGACCGTTATTATAAAATACTTGTTTTTTTGACAATATTGGCGGGTCGCTTCCCGGTTTAGGCAGGTGATTATTTAAAAATATTTGAACGCAGTTCTGAGTATTTTAAAAATCAAAATGAAGTCTTCTTTCAGTAAAACTTCTTATATACAATATTTAAGGTCCTTCCGTGTGGCATAGCCGTGGGACAGCCTGTATACGATTTTATACCTTTTTATACGATTTGTCACTTCGAATTACTTTTAAAAATATATATTTTATATATATTTTTGTATTCACCTTGTAAGCCCCTTTATTTTGATACCCCACTCGATGGTATACGAAGAAAAGAAAAATTTGAACACCACGATATGGCTCCCGAAATCAGCCACTTTTATTTGTTTTTTGTTTCATTGTAGCCAGTGACACTCGCGCAACCAAGACGAACCTAACGACGTATAATTTATTCAAATCCGTTTATCCGTTTAAGAGTTACGAGGGAACATAGAAACGGACATACATACATACATACATACCCACATACATACAGGTTTAAAACATAACCCTCCTTTTGGGCTTCGCCGCAGTCGGGTAAAAAGAGCCTGCCCGATCCGAGATCCTAATTATGTAATCCTTTTTGCATAACAAGTAAAAAAATACCTCGATAAAAATGGGATAATATGAATGTAGAATAAGTATACTACATGGCAACACAGGGATGCGGGTTGCGACACTCCGGTCGCTTCTAGGGTAATGACGTCATAAACGAACAATTGAAGATCCGAAATACTAATGCCGAAGATGGTGTTGTCACGTTTTAAAAGTTTGTTAGATTTTAGTTAAATTATGGTAATTTGGGCACAAAACTCATGAATTTTAAAATTCATTAATGGTTTCTTTCATGAATATTTCATGTTTCTTATTTTATTTGGTAATGTCATTGGTTACCTATATCTATGCCTCTTTTGGATCGGACAGGGTTTTTATATAAATACATAGATTATTTTCCCTGAGAATGCTTGCATAGTCCCCGAACGCACGATGGACGGTCAAAAACGTATTCAATTCCAAATGCAATAAGTAAAAATGATGCGCAAAAATACGTCAGAAATACAAAATGTGGTTTTCTGATCTCTGAACCTGTGTGAAAGGAGCGTACTCATATACCGTTTCAAAACAAGCATCCGGCAGAACGGCTATTTTAAAAAGTGAAGACTCTTCATCAAGCGCTAGCGAGGCACCTTGTTGGTTGTTTTGCAAACGTCTTAGTCCGCATTTTTTGTAATAGCAACTTAAAGAAAATTTTGACCTTTTTTTGGAATGCTAGAACTCGCTAGTTTGTTGATTCAATTTATTGAAAGATACGAAAAATATCGGTAGTAGCGATAAGTTGTAATCCATGTGATGTAATTGTATCCATGGAATTAGCAATTTTGTATAAAAGCTGTGCGACGATTTTTGGGTTCAATAAATATATTCTATCTATTTTGGCGTAAGCCAAGGTATTATTTGCCATATTTCGCACACAATAAAAACAACAATAAACTCAAAAGCAACATCTTCAAAGCAGCTATCATATTTTCTCGTTGAAAGTGTGTTTGTGGTGCGAGTAACTTTCCTATGCTTTGGAATGTTAGGCGCGGCTCAGATTTTTAGGTCAAGGCCATCCCCGTTTTTCCGAGCCGACTACTGTCAAGCTTCCAGACCTCTAATCGAGCGTAAAATATTGCCGAATTTTATGAGACAACTGCCTCCGATTGCGCCTATATCGGAAATTACAGATAAGTGACTGCTGCTTTTGCTACGGTGAAGCCAAAAGGAGGGGTTATGATGTTAGCAGTCTATGAATGTATGTATGTATGTTTGTCTTTACGTATATTCCTCCTTATAGCCTAAACTATTTATCCGATTTTGATGAATAAGGTGTCAATCGATTCGTTATTATAGCTCGGGTAACATAGGGTACATTTTAACCGACTTCAACAAAGGAGGTGTCGATTTTACTTTGTTAACCCCGAATTTAATTAGAGCGTGATTTTTCAGGAGTCGGGTTTTTAGTTGTTACCACACAAATTCTTGTTAGCCTCCCCGTCGTCTCCTTAAAACTGTTAACTTCAATTTAAATTATAATTCACATTTATACTAGAAGTCTTAAAAAGTAGAACAGAATAAAGTATAAATAATAATAGTGCCTATTTTGAGCGACGGAGTGCCTATTTTGAGCGAAGGTTGTCTCAAGTGAAAACCTAGGTAACGTTCCAAATTGTAGAGCGAAAGTATGGACAAAGTTTAAAATCCGCATTTACGTGTTAATCTTCCTGTAAAATCCTCATACCTGAATGTCCACATAGAGGCAGATTTTATTTCAAAACGAAACGATCTATTTGCAATGTCAGTTGGTGTGTTTGCTAGTTACAAATAACGCGCAACGATAAAAAGTAACATTCATTTTTCATTTTAAACACACAAATATTGTGGAGATTCAGTTTGTGCCATTTTATTCGCTTTGCGTTTTGCACATCATTATTTTTATCCATTAATTCATCGAATTTTATAGTCACATATTTTACGCTAAATTTTATCTGGATTCTAAATCGTCACTTCGGTTCACCCTGTCGGTTTACCTGAAATTTGTAATGGATGCTGTAGTTTTTATTTATCACTAACTGAGCCCCGAGACCTTCATCCGCGTGAAATTATTTTAAAATATTATCTACTTCTGTATTTGAATAGGATTTTGTTAACTATTTAAGGGTTTTGATTTTTTTGCACGGAAACCTAATCTTTTTTCTAAATATAAAAGTATCCTTAGTTACTCCTTATAGAATAGAATAGAATTTCTCTTTATTCGAGTATCCATGACTCAAAAACTGTTAGTAAAACTTACGACTAAGTTAGTAAGCACTGATAAAAACAAAAGAACACAAGAAATAACGGTGAATCACTGCTGCGACAACTCATGAGTGATAGCACAGCAGCGACCCACATAAACACAGTCCAGGCGACTGGCAATCATGTTTAAGATACTGTTGGTGCTGCCCCACACCCTGCACCAGGGAAGCGCATCTTTTACGCATTGTTGCGTAAAAATGCGCATCCGCGAACAACATCATCAGCATCGCTTATAACATCAAAAATAAAAAACAAAAATATAAATACAATGTTTTTTTTGTTATAAGGAGGTACAGCACATACTTTCATTTGCATTCGGTAAAAAGCTGTTATTTCGAAATTACAAACTGACACTTCAATTTAATTTATTTGAATAGATTTAATATTGCACACAAATGTCTTGAGGCGGATTTAATGATGATGATGCGCGACGAAAGCTTGATTTGTGGGAACCCAGCTTTTTCGCACGGCTTAAAGCAATTTTAGTTTTTATACTAATAATCGAATAAAGTTAAAGCTGACCGCCACATAGTTTGGCAAAGGCTAGGCAGATGATGTTGATGATGAATTGATGAATCGAATAAAGCTAGACGTCAAAATATCCGGGGAAACTGCTGATACCGACAGTTGGAAACGATGGTTTAATTAGGCCTGTTTTGCTTTGTAGGAAACCTTGAAAATGATTTATTCGTGAAGTAATCCTTTTCACATAGATATGTGGGTACCGCTGCTGCGATGCCAGGCTCACGGTAGCTGAAAAAAGTATGAGAAATCGGATAACCGGGTGATTTTAGCCTTACGTGTGAAAGCTTTCAAACATAGAGTTCGTGGGAATACGGTGCCGGCTAGCCGGATCGTCCGGGTCTTAAGCATAAAGAAATTTATTTAAGCTCTTTATTTCCAACATCCCTATCTCGGTTTCCCTGAAAAGATCCAATGAACAGACATGTTGACGTCTATAATTTTATTAAATTACAGAAACAGATAAAATAATATTTACTGACTATTTTCGCCAATAGTCGCGTGGCGGCCCTTTCCGATCAATTGGATAACTCAGATCATCATGGAGTGTTGTACTGTTTACAATATACTAGCGACCCGCCCCGGCTTCGCACGGGTGAAATATATTCATATAAAACTTCCTCTTGAATCACTCTATCTGTTAAAAAAAACCGCACCAAAATCCGTTGCGTAGTTTTAAAGATCTAAGCATACATAGGGTCAGACAGACAGCGGGAAGCGACTTTGTTTTATACTATGTAGTGATTTTTTTTACCGTTATCCTGCTATATTTTTGCACACACCTTTGGTTCTGGTGACAATACTTTTTTATGACAGATGTGGCTTAATCTTGCAGCCAGGATCGCCTCCTCACGAGAGAACTTCTCAACTGCTAATAGCACCGACACGAAACTATGTAAACGCGTTCAATATTGACAGAAAAAACTAATATACAATGAAAAAAAAAAATATGTTTTTTTTTTTTTAATAAATTTATTATTTTGTTTCCAGAGTTCTTATATTTTAATTGATATTTTGGTATAACGTTTCAACAAAAATTAGTATTATCGAAAATAATAACAGTAAAAGCTTTTCAGCTTTTAGAATGGAATGAGTTCGGTAGACGTAATATCAAGTGAGGGATCTTGTCCTCGTAAGTTAACCATTCTATGTCGCTATGTCTGCAGATGATATATTAAGCGTTTGCCCTCCAACCTCCGAACCGCGTCTGTACCTAAAACGTACAATGTATGAGAGAACACATTTTTCTTCAAATATGTTAGCGGGATTATACGAATAGTGTGCTTTATTACAAGCTTTTATTTAATTTGCAACATTCGTATGTCTAAGGTCGGAAAAAGGTTTTTCGTGTTTTGTATACAAATTCTAGACATGTTTTTTTCAAAGTTTTATTACATTGCTGTAGAAACCTTGGGATTTTTGATAAAAAATTGCAACAGGCAGTTGACAGGCCTCCCTTGATGTTAACCTAACACTATCGAAACAGGTGAAAATCTGAGGGTGCAAGGTCAGGACTATATGGTGGATGGATTAACACTTCCTTCTTATGAGGGCAAAAACGAACCATATTAATGTGTGAGAGGATGAGAGTGTGTGCGAGGCTCATTTTATAATGAACACGTGGTCATGGTCACGTGTGGTAATGTGTATTGGGATTATGAATGTCGTACGTACTACGTATTTCCACTGTTACCAATCCATTAAAATTAAAATTGAGTGTCGAATATAATTCACTATGTATGACATCATCTGCCTTAGCCGAATAAAATGAATGAGTCTTATTATTAGCATTTCATTCAGGAGCTATTCTGGATCTGTACAATTGTTCCCTAACAATGATGTGTTATTAAAACCCCTGGTGCTACAAAACTTCAATTTCAGCCAGTTGTTGAATTTCGATCTAGTTTAATTAAGCACAACACATACATATATTTAAATGTTGAAGATTTTATTAAACTCGTAGCAGTATAGGTTGCTATCGACAAGCTTAGAACGAGATGTTGTCAGGTTTGCGAAAACATTATGTTCTAATTTCAATTTGGGCGACGCGTGACGTCGGTACTTGTCAAAGGCAGATGCTGCTGACGCGCTGACCCCACCGGAAATGTAAGCAACAATATTTTTATTCTGCCTTTGGAAGAAACTTGGGGCACGTGCCAAAATGAGAGAAGTGACATAAAGAATCCCTTGGACAAACACGTGATATTCAACACGTGTTATCCCAAAGATTCTCTAAGGTCTTATTTTTTATATGGTTCCCTACCTTTACCCAAAATATCCAATAGGTATCTCTTTGACCAATGATATGAATATAACAAAGCTTGTGATGCTGTTAGATTGTCTGGCTATTGTATAACTAACGTGAAAATCTTGATCGCTATTTTTGGAAACTTTTTTCTTTCTAAATACTTATTACGCTTTGACAATGAGGTTTTGACATTTATTTAAAACTAACTAAGTATATGTGATGTAGATTATTGGTAAGACCAAAATACGAGTATTAAGAATATGTGGGTAGGGGCTAAAATGTAGCTGATCGCCCGGGCTCATTGTGGTGTAGGTATCAGTCAGAATATACTTGTAACTGTGTTCAGCTGTTTTATTCCTGGACTCCGTATCCCGTCATCCCGATGTGCTCCAAACACTTCACTTAGGTGCAGACGACAGCACATCAAGCTACTACAATCTGTCAATTTTTTTAATAGATTTTCTACTCTATCGCTAAAGCATTAAGTTCAAGGTTGATTGGGAAACATTGACAGTTTCGGGTAGCTTGATGCGCTGGCGTCTTTACAATATTTCAATTACAAACTATTAAATAAACTTTACAAGGTCATCAAAAAACACCTCTAACATATTTTTTTTTCTTTCACAACATTTTTTTTAAAGGTCTGCATATATTTTGTGATGTTTACATCGAACAAAATTCATCAATGTGTCTTATATTTGTCGTTGTCCTACGAAATATTCGAATATTTTTACTGGCTTTGTAAAAGAAATGACACAAAAGGTTTAACGCCTATTTAATTTTATGTTTTGAAATTGTATCTATTTTAAAGCTACTAGAGGCACGCTTGCACCGCAAATGACTAAATGCGTTTAAAACTAATAGGTATATTGAACATCATCCTGTCTGTCTCGTGTCATTTTTACGAACAATTTACAATTAACATTAAACACGTTTATTAATTTGTGGTGCGAGCGAGCCTAAAATTCGATATAACCTAACCATAGAGACCACAGTTTTCATTTCAAAGCGACTTAAATAGCTATATCGGTGCAAATTAGGAGCTAACCGGCAGGTGGTTTGTAAATCCATTGACGTGGCAATGCCACACATGAATCCAATCGTGCTCGCTTTTATTTTTAACATTTTGTAAAAGCACATAAAAGGTGTTCAATTGTGCTCACTTTAGACTATCACATTTAGTGATGTGACATGCTATGCTACACTGTATCGAAAAAAGACTGCTTTAGTTTCTTTCTCGCTAACGGTTTTACCCCGGAGAGAACTTTCTTATTAAATATTCACGAGGAAATAAGAATAGTGATGATCATTAATACGTTACAAGCTATTAATATTGTGAAAAAAAACTGAAAGTTTTCAGGTCGCTAGATACAAACTCTCACAGAAAACTGATTATTAGTAATAAAGTCATAAAAACAAACGAGATAATACTGTTACTTTGGTCAAAGAGTAATTAATGCAGGTAGTTTTGTCATGAATGAGATAAAATAATAGATATTCATTGTTCAGGTTACATTGGCCGCAGGAATAGCACATTACGACGGATTAGTAGTCGGAGTTAAATTGACGCAAAAAACTTCATTTATCGTATCATAATGTTACCTTTTACGGTCTTTCGGCTGCTTTTACTTATTACAGATAAAAACTCCAGTTTATGGCTGATTTTTTTACGGACTCTGGTCAACAATGAGAGGGCTTTTCGGGGGCTGTAGTTAAGGACCCTAATTTGTTTTCGGCTCGCTGTGTAGTCAGTGCCAGTGCACTGACTGTGCCGATATGTCCATTCACAGTTGAATGGACATATCGGCACTCACGTTTAATGTACGCACTATAGCCACAAGTAGTCCGTCTTTTTTGCAAGATAATATTGAAAAAAGCGCAAATAGCCTTTTTAAAACAAGCTTTAATTAAGATAACGCTAGGAGTTAAATAAATTCTTTAAGTTAAAACGGGTTGCAGGATTACCGTAACAACTAACAATTTAACTAGATACGTAATTAGAAATACTTTACATTGTATAAAACAAGGGCTTATTTGCTAGGAACGCAACGAGTCTGCAAAGTTTTAACTGGACTACGAGGAAGTTGTCTAAAAGTTACTTGCGAGATTCAACCTTAACCTACTAATAAGTGAAGCTAAATTAATTGTTATGCTACACTTACATAGCTACGTGTAAATAAGGCCAATATTTGAATAGATTCGTTAAAAGAGATGTGGCGGTTATTATTGATGTTAGACCTTTCTGCTTGGCCAGTAAATTGGTTGGAACATGCCACGAATCCTTACGATACGACACTACTCATGAAAAGAAACTAGGCACCAAGCCCGAGGTCATAAACGCAGGGCATTAAACGGAACTATGTTTCCGCTCGTTTAACAAGCTATTTTAACATTATAATATTAGCTTCACTAAAACAATGGTTTTAAATCAAGAAGCCGTGACTGAATAATAATTGAAAAAAAGAAATTGGAGAAATATTCCGGTGAAATACGATTCAAAATAAGGAGTTGAATGCACCCTGTCAGTTAGTGGGTAGGTCGCATGACTCTCCTATAATTTGGTATCTTGAGGATGAAGTCAGGAAGTGCTTAGTGGAACTCTTCAGTGGCTAGTAGTAAACCCTTTGAGTTTCGAGTCATATGATTCGTTTCGATAACTCCAATAGATTGCACTTAGTGTGATGACAAAATATAGCGTGCTTTCTACTTTTTTAACATGCACTTTGCATATATAGAGGAAATCCTAAAGTAAAAAAATCCCGTTCCTTTATCCGATGTTCTTATCTTATTCTTTATTGCACACAAAATAACAAATATAATGGCGAGCTTAACCCTGAATTGGGTGTTCTTACAGCGAACCAAATTTTTACTGCGATTAATTTTGTCTGCGATTTTGTCTCCGATGTTGTAAAAAATATGTGTTTCAGTAAACGAATTGTCAGATTAACAATAGTCCGCTTCTGTCTGTTGGACTAGCTAAAATACGATACAGTTTATTGCAGTAAACTGCCTTTCCCGTCAGCCGTCGCCGTCGCCGTCGCCGCGCGTCGCCCTGAACTTTTATCCTGTACTTTTATTTGTCAATAAAGTGGAAAAAGCGGATTGTTTTACGACCGACCTGCTTCGTTTCCACAAGAAAATAAACATCGAGTATACTTTTAAACGGTTTTCATTTTTAACTGACTGTAGGTTTTTAAGGGATTTGCAGTCCTACTAATTTTACAAATGCGAAAGTTGTGAGGATTTTGCGTGAAAGAGTTTGTTACTCTTTCACGTAATAACTTGGGCCGTCGCTATGACGTAATTACCAACAACAGCTTATCTCGAGATAAAAAAGTAATATTGTATTATTTAAGGAGGACGGTATTTTTGAACGATAGTATTCGATATTCAGCGATATGAATATTCATTTTGTGGTTTCACAACAAGTGTCATGGCGTGGACTTCTCAATGAGAGCGTATACCACAGACACAAACAAATATGTTCCAGCGACAGCAATTTAATAAAACGTTCGCACGGAAAAATACCAAAAATAAAAAATATACGGCAATATTCTCAGATCTACATAGTTAGAAAGGAGATCATTCACGGCCCCTACAAAAATATATTCTTAATTTATCAACTATCAATTATCACTTAACCTTAATACTATAATCTGAAAGTTCCAAAAGAAATACAGTAACTATTTCGAAAAAAACCGGCCAAGTGCGTGACGGGCCACGCACAATGTTGGGATCTGTAGTTGCCCATCAAAATATGCGGATTTGCCTCCGAACGATGATTATTATTGTAAAAAAACAAACTTACATTTGCAGTTGAAAAACCTATGTTCCCATACTACATGTTTAGGAAAATATGTTATCCAAGTACATTTTATAAGTAGCATTTATATGATACCAAAATTGATGTCCAAAATATTGCTGGCAAAAATATGATAATGGTACTTTCAAACTCAAAGAGCAGCGGGGGGGTTAATTGTAGAACCTTAGTTTTAACTATTAAAAATTGAAATAAAACTATGTTTTTTTTTTTGTATTTTCCTAGATAGCTGCGGAAACCCTAGTCTCTCGTTGTAATAGTAAAAAATATTGAGAGTGTTAGTTCCCATAAGAAAATCGTATTTTTTTCTAGCCTGTACTTTTATAGTCCAGTCAAATAAGCCAAAAAAAGGGGTCAACCTCGGAATGAGAGATTTTTGTGTTCTAAAAGTTGTCTCAAGTCTCATAAAATCTTGTGTCTGCGTCGTACTTTATTCAGGTCAAACCAAACGGCAAATATGCTCTACAATTTTTATCTTACAAGTTAACATCATTGACAATAATCACGAAAAACTGATTATTGTGACGTTTGACCTTGAATAACTTACGACGCAGACACTTTTGAGACAACTTTTAGAACACCAAAATGAAGGTGTATACGAGTTTACAGCTTATTATCTCTCATTCCGAGGTGAAACTCTAATATGACTGGATTATTATTTTTTGGAACGATTTGAAATCGTCGCGCCCTGCAGCATTTCAAAAGCGCATCGCAGCCCACGCAGATCCCGGCCCTCGGGATCCCGCGCACCGCGCCGCCGCGCCCCCGGCTCGCAACTAATATGCAACGAACTTCTATGAAATATTTAGAAAGCTCACAGCACAGCTCTGTTCAGTTTAACGAAAACTCTCGTGTTTTAAACTAATATTAGTTTTATGAGGTTGTTCCTTTTACACGTGCTTCATATTATATTTTCTTGTTGTAAACATGTTCAGTAAACCGTGCGATTATAATTTTTCATTACTTTATGAGATACTGCAAGTGTTGATTATTGCTTGTTAATTTTCAACTTACTTGATTGTAAAGTGGCTGTTATTGCATCACTTTTAGGTTCACAATGTAGTGTGTAACTGTGTATAACACGCATCCCCTTGTTTATAACAATGCTTTATTAACGACGGTGGTTTTAAAGACATAGTAATAATCTTTATCACAATAAATATATTAACCATCTCAAGCATAAAATTAAAACAAAAATTACTCTATAGGTACACTATACACCGTGACTTTTTAGTCCTCTTACAAAGGTCGTCCACTCAATGTACCCGACATAAAATAACTCGAGATAAATCGCGATTTTTTTTTATATTCCATAATAGGTACAAAATAAAATAATAATAAAAAAATAGAATAAAATTATGAAACATCCTGTTAATGATGTTTACGTGTCAAACGGGAACATTACCTACCCAGCACTCGAGTCAAGTCGAGTCCAGTAGATCATCGCCCGCAACTTTTTATTTTTAAATTATTAAAATCTCATAAATCCCTATTTTTTTACGAATGTTTAGTATTCATTGGATACATGAAGTGGGCTGCCGTTGTAAGACGACTAAAAAATCACGGTGTATAATTTAAAATAATATTATAGGAGTTATCGCAAAATAAAAATTCTCGCGGTGCAAAAATAATTACGGTGCTAATGCGATGGCGGCAGTCGGCGCGGGACGGGCTCAGTTAGTAGTATATATTTGCATTCCTTTAGATCTTCATTTTTTAGTTCAACTATCAAACATAAGTTACAAATATTATTTAAAGTTGATATCGCAGTACAGTAGGTATGCTATTCGTGTGTCTGATGTGCTGCCCGTGCCCACTGTACCTATAGATAACTCTTACTTTTTCATCACATGACCATCCATCCACTACTTCGACTATTCGTTCGAAGCCGGGGCATATAAATTTGAATGAAACTTTGTAGATTTAACCGTTGCCATGGTGACTATATTTAATTTGATAGAGATGGCCTGAATCGTCTTCTCCCGAGGGAACTCTTTAACCTTTACCTGTTACCGTTATTCTAATTTAGTATGCAAGGTTGAATACGTTTCTTTCAATATTTTTTATTAATACAATGTGTCCGGTCATGGACTAGCGATTTTCTAGGTACTTATATAACAACTATTTTCACTACATACTTGAGTCCAATCCACTTCCCCGTTATTTGGCAGCCATTTTGCTTTTTTTTTTGTGATAAACTACGTTACACCAGTAGAGTTTATAAAAAAATTCATATCTCTCAAAATATTGGTCTTACTGAGATTAAAATAGGCTTATTCGGAGGGCGATAATATTGTTCATCGATAACATTTCGAAATAATAGGTTCACTTTTTTATAACTTTCAGAAAAAAAAGATTAAACTAAAAAAATATGCAAATCGACAATTTTTTTGTGAAAAAATTCTTTGCAAATCAACTTTATGTATTAGAATAGTTGTTGTATAAGTACCTAGAATATCGCTAGTCCATGACCGGACACATTGTATATGATCATCACACAAAATTCCCATAAAATGCGATCTTGCGATTGGTTATCGGAAAGAAATAGCAATTTCTTGATATCGAAATGTCCAATACCTAATTGGGTTGCAGAGGTCAGATGGCTCAGATCCGCGTCAAATATGTACAGCATTCGTTCCGACAAACTTCGGATTCCAATATTTATTGGAAATCGGATGATAAATATCTACCAATCTGTTTCCCAAGTCACGACACATTTGGTATGACAAAGTCGTCAATATTTATTAAGTTTCAAGCTTTTATTGATGAAATGAATGCGAAATAAGTAAGCGCATTTGTGCACGCAAAATAAAAAATTTTATTTCTTGAAATAAATGTTATATATATATATAACTAAAGCTTCAGACGCTCAGACTGAACTGAACACCTATATTATAATAACTAAAGACGATTCTTCGAACGAATAAAATTAATCCACGCTTTAACAAAACTAGATAAAGTTAACTTTTATATTTAACTTTACTAGAGTCTAACTAAATGGTCCGTTCATTATGTTCGTCGACGAAGTTGATACAAAAAGCGACAGTAGCAGGCAAATATAAAATGTTTGTCCGTATTCTTAACACTTATCTAGTTGTGAAGACAGTTTCATTCACTGCTGCATATCGTAGGAACATGCTTACTTCACATTCAATTGTTAAATTGTTATCACAAATGTAACATTTTATATATATACATATATTACGGTCAACGCTATTAAGGTTAATGAGGTTTTTTTTCATGGACAGAAATAGCGCAAACATAAAATCTTGGAGCAAAAGCCATTTAATAAGCAGCAAATTAATAAATAAAACAAGTCGTAACAAAAAAGGGAATGACAAATGTTTATGCAAAATAAGGGTCTTAATGCCCGTTATCGTTAAAAAGGAATTCTAAAAAGAAAAGCATTGTTTTCCGTAGACGGGTACTGAAATGAAGGTGAGATTTGCGAACAGTCAGCTGAAACATAACTGAGGTTCTGACTTTTGCTTCTGTTTTCTTAACAATTTGTTGTTATGCATCCTCTATTTAACCTTTTTGTAGTCGCTTTTTGACTTAAAAATGAAGGAATGCATTTTATTTACAGGTATTTCGGGCTGTAACGCGAGCAGAGCTCATAACTCAAGTAGTAAAGGTGACCTTCTATTTTGATTTGCTCCTTGAGCCCTTGGTTGAGCAAGACGCCCGATTTATTTGCGCGAGCGACTCGTGTCTTACGACGGCAAATGCAAAGAAACGAAATTTAAAAAAAAAATTGCTTAGCTAGCCACGAAAAGAGCGCGCGTGTCGGTTGACGCGACTCATTTCGTCCATGCGAGGTGGCGCACGAGGACTTGTGAAAAGACATCGAAATAAATAGGCAGAGCTCATTTTCCGAAACTAAGTAACATGTAAACTAATAATATGACAAATATAATTACTATCAAAATAACAAAAGTCGTACAATAATAGATAAGTAGGTACCTACCTAAAACAAAAAATACATTTATATATGTCAGGATTTACTCCGTTAGGCTCGTACATCATGTGGACAGTCAGTGGGTTTCCTCCAATGGAAATACACTGGGTGCGGTGCGATACACTGTTTCTATTAAACTAACACAGTACTTGAAATTACAATTTAACACAATAACACGGGGCACAATGAATCGGGTACATGTCTAAGACGTCGCAACTCCGCTGCGATCAGACCTTAACTGTCGCCCTCGCCTCGAGCTGAACATCAGGGCTCTGTAGAAAACACTCTGTGGTGTGGGTAGACTGGTGAGTAGGGCACGTCGTGTCACCAGTGCCCACTGGCGCGTTTGCCGATTCATTTTATGTCCGTACTAACGACCGGATCTGACATATATTAACGCATGAGGTTTAAAGTTTACGTCTTTTCGTGCGAAATTATTAAAAGCATTATTTTTAGTCGATTCAGTGGCGGATTTACAAGTTTTCAAGGTATAGGCTGTACAGTTTTTGCCGCCCTTGCCTCTACAATTGTCATGTCCTACATTATTTTTACAATCCATGAAAATTCGTTGAAATTGCACGTAAACTAATTTTTGGGAATATTACCGATTACTGGTTGGGGGGCGGCGAACTAGTTGTTTCACTCTAGAATATAGAACATTGCTACTCGGAATGTACAATGACAAGTGAGAGGGGAACGTCATCGGTAAAGTTTGTTGCTGACTTCTATCTAAATTTGCCGCTCCAAAAATCTGCCGCCCTAGGCTCAAGCCTACTCAGCCTGCTGGTAAATCCGCCACTGAGTCGATTTGTCAGATAACGAAGTAGTCAGTTTCTTTGAAACACAAACTACAATTCGGTAGAAACATAGAAGTCATGGATATAAAATACCGCATGTTATAATGCTTCCACGCATTTCTGTCATTTAAATACAAAATCTCAACCAATATTTTATGTTTTAATGCTCTAACAACATTATTATGCAACATTATGGCCAACATTTTTTGCAAAACAATTCCGTTCTAACAATATCAACTTATTACTAAACTTGCGTTTGTACTACAAATCATTGAATGCGTTTAACACATTGGAGCCCACCCCCGTTTCTTATAGCTTGTGTTCCAAACCCGTATTATCCTTGAAGTTTAGGCAAATAAGCAGTAGGTACCTACTACAATCTCTGCTTGTGAGGCTCGCGCTCAGGCACCTTTACCCTTGAGCACCCTAAGCTTGCACTGGGTCTGACGTAAATCCTAGTAAAAATGTACCCGAAACAGTCGAAGTAGTATAATCATATGAGTGGTTGTGTGCTTAGTCGCATCCGACTTCGAATTCATCAAGTTCAAGAAGAATAATTAAGTTGTACGCCATTAATGGTATTCTCTTTGTTGGTTGCCGATAGCGCTCAATAGATACCGACCAAAGCGCCGCGGCATTCCGCATCCATTAAAGTCTAAAGTACACCTACATTAAATGAAACTCAATGGACTACAAAATGTGATCTGCAGGTCAGCATTAAAAGGCAGCTCTTGCTAGAAAAGATACTCATAACATTATACAAATTAGCTGTTACAAACATTTAGACCGTATAGTTACTGCATTTTCTTTTTATAACCACCGAAAAAGTTCTATGCTGGGTCTAGCGTACATGTATAATAATAACATGTACTAAATGGTAAAAAGTTCGTTTCACGAAACATCTTGTACTGATTGAGTATTTCGTGAAACGTAATCTAATATTACGGAAAGCACTGCGCAATTTTTGCAACAAATTTTATCATCATCTTCCTGCCCTTGTCCCATGTTACTTGGGGTCGGCGCAACACAAATATTTCTTCCATTCCCCTTGTCACGCTATCATTTACTCCTTTTTCTTTCATATAATTCCTCACATAATCCATCCATCGTTTCCTTGGTCTTCTTCTTCCTCTCAATCCATCAACATTTATATTCATTACTATTTTAGTCACATGCGATTCGTCCCTCCTCATCACATGTCCATAAGTCAATTCCACCACACATCCACCTCAACAATCTCATCTACTCTACATGCAATCATTTTTCATCATACATCTTCTTCACAGCCCAGTCATCATCATCAGTCCTAATCACGGATTTGTATATTTTCCCCTTCAACTTTTTGAGGGGCATCCGTGAGTCGCAAGATTTGCAAGCAATTTTTCACCGCAGGAAAATCATTTCTAGAAATTGTTTAATATTCACTGATAAAAGTCAGCTGCCGCACAGAAGCATGGGAAAGTTGTTAAAAAAAACTATAAAAGAGTAATTTCCTACCGCGCCAAGATCTTTTAGGAATTGCTTGGAAACACCAAAAATAGTCAGTTGCATATAGGTGAGGGGAATATACAAATTACAAATCCATTTATTTTGTGAAAATACGTTAAAAATAGCTGGTAAAATATGTAAAAATCAGAACCATACAAAATGTTTCCTAAATTTCCTTGAAATTAAGTTACATCAACAATATTATAAATATATCAACACAATTTGGTTCAGTAATAATTAAAATCATCAAATAACAATATGTATTTGATTACATAACATAAATGTCATTGTTAAAATACACGCATTCAATATCGGAGCGGTCATTGTTAAAATACATGCATTCAATATCAGAGTTATGTCGATTCAAGTAATTAAATTATAAAGGCGAATTAATTTATAAAACCTCAATATAATAAATGGTTTTTTATTTAAAAATTCGCTAACTGAATATTATATTTGAACTATCATTAATTGTGAAAGTCTGTTTTTAAATTCATTGCGGCTTTTACACTCTTTAATTTGTTTAGGTATTTTACTGTACAATCTGGGTGCAAATACACTTTTATACATATTCTCGGTTTTAGTAGGCACTGCACTGTGTGCTGTTTATCTGAGCGACGTAGACTTTCAACAGATTTATATTATAAGTACATAATGTTTTTGACAAAAATACCGGATTCATATAGTAGATAAATCGTAGATATAAAGATACTGGATTCATATTTTTTTAAATTGCTTGCATTATTCTTTAATTTTTTGCTTATGGCTCTTATACACTTTTTCTCTGCTATACATCATGTACCTTATTGGCATTACTCCATAATATAAGTCCATACTGAAGAGTAGACGCGACATAACCGTGATAAGCGGCCTATTGTGCGGTCTTTTACAACTAGCGATCCGCCCTTGCTTTGCACCACGCCACCTATCGGGTCCAAAACTATATCTAATCTAGCCTATATTTTAATTTAAGCATCTAGTAGTAGAGTAGTGAAAACTGCTTTCAAATCCATGCAGTATTTTTTGCGTGATGCGCGTACAAACATACAGACAGAAAGACAGACAGCCAGACAAAAATTCTAAAAACTGTTGTTTTGGTTTCTGTTGGTCTAATAAAGACGCCCCATATATTTTTTTTTCAATATCTTCAATGTACAGACATCGGGCTGTTACAATT
This sequence comes from Noctua janthe, assembly GCA_910589295.1. Classification (NCBI taxonomy): domain Eukaryota; kingdom Metazoa; phylum Arthropoda; class Insecta; order Lepidoptera; family Noctuidae; genus Noctua; species Noctua janthe. Next base: position 16,897,961 of record OU342552.1, read on the forward strand.
TTATTATATATATGTATATCTCGGATCCGGTCATTAGTACGGACATAAAATGAATCGCAAGTGCGCTGGTGGCGATGTCACGCGACCTACTTACAAGTCTATCCAGTGCTTCTACAGAGCCCTGATGTTCAACTCGAGGCGCGGAAGACATTCAGTGTCTGATCGCGGCGAACGTGAGACCTGTGGAACTGTACCCGATTCATTGTGCCCTGTGTTGTGTTAAGTTGTAATCTCAAGTAATTCGTTAGTTTTGCTAGAAAAAGTATATCGCACCCAGTGTGTTTTCATAGCACGAAACCAATCGTTTACCCACATGATGTACGAGCCTAACGGAATAAATCCTGACATATCCGTCATATACATTTTACTCAAACATATAGAGAGCATAGGAAAACCTACTACAAGTAAAAGGTTTTCCTATGCCTATTTGAGTTCTCCATTTCATATTTATCAATAAAAAGTTTGTTATATAATTTTGTATTTGAGCTTCTTTATATTTATTAGTTTATGTGATCCCACAAATTACTTACGGATGACGATATTGTCACATTTGCAGTTGGAACATGATGTGTTTCAACTGCAAATGTGACAATATCGAGAGATTTAACATGATATTTTAAGACGACTTATATTTCTCTTGTAATCTATAAGTAAATAACTATTTCTTGTATTGTTTGCAAAAGGACATGGCTAAAACTTCATAGACAAAATCCCAGAATCGCCAGCAACTAAATGTATAAAAATGAGTTCACTATAGTGAACTAGTGGCTGATTATCAGCCAATCAGCCTCCTAAACCATGTAGTATGGAAGTTATTATACGGTATCATAATCATACATCATTGATTTTTCTTGACTTTTATTTTATCACTATCACTTTATTATATATTAATATATTATAATATTGTAAAATATAATTAATAATCTTTATTATATTGACTGAACTAAACAGCTCGGTCCATTATAACATTTTTTTTTGCGTCTGAGTGAATCCTTGGATGGTGTGGATGCACAATTGGGCGCGGAAGGTGGCGCTGTGAAATCTGCCAGACCAAGACAACGTTAAGTTGTTGTATTCTTGTTGTATTTTGATGTGTTGTCGTTATTATCTTTATTCTTATGTTTTCATTTTTCTAGGGATTTGATGGTACTTATAATAAGTTAAAAATGAAGATGTTAATATTTTTATTAAATAGTGTTCAATATCCAAAATAGCAAACCCAAGCAACCCAACTCATAACTGGCCCAAGTAAGAAAATATACAACAATGCTAATGATATGGCCACAACTACCCAACGTTCAGCGACCATGTATGCAGCTACAACAATACTCCTTTATACATTGTCCATTGTAAAATATGTAGCAGTAATAAGTTTTCACCATTATATGTCTAGATTTAATTCGACACCGTAGTGTGTTTTCTTCTTCCTCGTACGTCCGTATCGCATAAATCAGCAGTTGGTCATGAGTCTTCCGTGGGAAATCGGCTCGCGTAGAGTCGCCTCCATTCTTAAAAATAAAATATTTCTCTGTACGTTTAAACGGTGCTCATCAGCATAATCAGCCAGTATGTTGGATCGATTCATATGTCTGTCGATCATTTCGGTGGAGTTATCGTTAAGGCGGTTGTCACTGTAGCTCTCATGGGTTGCGTTTATAAGCGCTGCAGCTATATGGAAATCCGTCATTGCTCTTGTAACGTGCTAAACACGTACTCGATGCCATCTCGGTGTAACTCGAAGAACTCGAAGGACAAAACGTAGTGCCGGTGACGGCGAACTGAACACTCAGAAGACACGCAACGGTTGTTAACACCCATTTTACAATAATATCCAATCGCAAAGAACGCAAGATAATCGGTATACAAAAGCGAAGGTCAAAAAGTAAAAAATCCAGCCATTAGCAATCGTATGATCAACCAAGAAAGAACTGCAATAGTTCCAGACCATGGATTTTAAATAAAGACTCAGAAGGTTTTTTTTTTAGCCATTTAGTCATCTCGCAGGTCAACCAAGGAGGTTGTCATCTGTTTAACCGGACTATCCTGAGTTTTGAGATTGAGCACGATTTTTACTACATAATTGTATGATTGTTTCGTAGAATTTTATATAATAATCCGAAATAACAACTTTTTTTTATTTACGGACCCCAAAGAATTCATAGATCACAGCTTCAATAGATTTTTCTGGATCTAAAAAATAATTGTTGTTGTTTCATTGATGAATAATCTAGAATACCACGTCGTTTTTGCAGTAAATTATTATATATTTTTGATGTACATATTATGCCTATAAAAACGGCATATATGTATGAAATTTCTGGTGATTCTGGGTTTTATTTTGGCCATCTCCTTTTAGTCTCATTTGTTTTAGAGATAAAGGGTCAAAGAGTTAGAGATAAATAGTCAATTTTCTTCAGTAAAACTTGAAAATCTTTTATTTTAAAAGTATGATGCCATCTACACATTTGATACCGTCAATACAAGCCCTTACATTTAATAAGTAATATGGTCTGATACGGTACAGTTTTCAAAACTCTTTTTAATTTCCTATATAAGTATTTGTCCCCTTATTAAAATTAATTGATTTACGATACACGTACGGACGTGTATCGACACGTTTGGGTCGCAGATATTCACATGTGTACCAATTTCAAATGAATCGGTTCAGTAGACTCGGAGCAATCTGACTGTGACAGACAGACACACGAGTGATCTTATTAGGGTTCTGTTTTTTAATTGGAAATAAAACGGACCCCTAAAAATCACCCATCACGACCTGTTATTATGCAGAGTTGCCTTTAGGCCAAGCTTCGAAAAAATTGCAAAAAAAGAATTGTTTGTCCGTTTATTACAACACCGGGGAAGCCCGCAGGCTGGCTTTATTGACACAGCCTGGTTTTGGTAGACATTGCCTTCAGGCATGGTGACTGAAGCCAGATTTATTAGCTGGTTTTGCTCAGTTTTTGATGAACAGAGTTATCCGGAACGCGGTGGGGCGATGTTTTGTTTATTTTTCACAATCTTGCCCAACTCTAATTGGATATTGTTCACGCTCAAATAGTACGTACTTACGTTTCAGCTCGATATTAATATGATTGTGGAATCTGTAAGTCAAGTAGGTACCAGTAGCTTCTCTGGTAGCGAGATGGCTACCCGACATGACCGGAGAGTGGCTAAGTTTGTAAAGGAAGTATGCACCTGTGTTCATGAACACACTTTTGCACTATAACATTTACTGCGTCGTGCTGTGTTGTGCGGGCTAGAATTATAGGCTGCCATAACCGAAAACGGTCAGAGAACTAATAAGTCTAGCAATTTATGGTTTTGAAATACCGGTATGTTTCTTTCGTTATTTGAGACTGTGCTTCATTGTAACACTAAGGTAATTAAATTGGCTTTTCTGAGAAAATAGGTTTGTTATTTATTTAAATGCAACCGAATAAAACAGATAACAAGAGATGTACCGCTGCCAATTAAAAGTTGGGTCAGTAAGTAACTACAAATTACTAACTGACCTTATTGTCTACGGTCATAATAAAGAGCACACATAATATCGTGTACCCGATTCCTAACGGTTTAAATGACGAACTTTCATCCTCTATTTAGATCTTTTTTACCCGACTACGGCGAAGCCAAAAGGAAGGTTTATGATTTTAGCAGTCTATGTATGTATGTATGTTTGTATTTACATAAGTACCTTCGTAGCGCCTAAAATATTCATCCGATTTTGATGAATAAGGTGTCAATCGATTCGTTATTATGGCCCCGGTAACGTAGGCTACATTTTAACCGACTTCAACAATAGGAGGAGTCGTTTTTACCTTGTGTACCCCGAATTTAATTAAAGCGTGATTTTTCAGTGGTCGAGTTTTTTAGTTGTAGTAGGTATACCATACAAATTCTTATAATATAAATATTTATCTATTTTTTAAATTTAATTCTGAATAATCTCCGAATATTTGGCTGGTCATTGAAAACTAACCCTTAACTTTAGCATAGTTTCGTGTTTTGAGACCCAGCAGTTAGGCTGTGTGTGCGTTGTCTGCCATTGAATTTAAAAAGGTTGTATTTATTACGAAGGACGTGTTCACCCCATGTGGGGTTTCCGATCTATACAAATAAATAATATTGAAGTGTTTGTTTATACTATCAAAATAACAGCTTTTTACTAAATGCATATGAAAATATATACGGCACTTATAACAAAAACACAAATTTTGTTTGTCTGTTTGTTTGTTCCGGCTAATCTCCGAAACGGCTGGACCGGTTTTGACGGCAGTTTTACTAGCAGATAGCTGATGTTATAAGGTCTAACTTAAAGGTCTTGAAATTGTTAACAATATCCGGTAATTTTTTTGGGATAATTTCACGTGAACGAAGGTCGCGAGCAACAGCTAGCCGTAAATAATCTAGAAATCAAAGCAAAGTGGTTTGTAGCAAGTCGCAGGCTCGCAGCTAATGTAGTGTGAGTTAACCAGCTGCCGCCAGTCAGTGCACTATCTTACTGTAATACGGAAATACGTTGTTTCTCTGTTAGAAGAGAGCTTATTCTCGCCTGCTAAACGGGAGAGGTTTCTGTATTCATAAAGTTTTTCCCGTTGAAAACTGGTCTTTAACCGTTTCTTCTTGGTTTATTAAACTGAATTTTGTCAACTTGTCGTGTTTATTAGTGGGTCGTGGGAACGGAGGGGGTGGGGACGAGGGTGCAAAACAACTCACTACATTGTCGTGGTTGATCTTGCATCGTTAAGTCGTGATGTTGAGTTCAATTCAGATGCGGTTGTCTAGCGTCGAGTAGCATTTAATAAAAATGTTTTTTTTAAGTACTAATAAACAAACTAACTAACTAGGTTTTAAAAAGTTTTCCCAATTCCCTAAAAAGGTAAATTCAATCCTCACAGTACAGTCACACACAGTCAGTACAAGTCTGACACTCCTCTCCGCTCCGCCCAGAGCGGGGGGGGTCATTTGATGATTTCCCATCCGGAAAAAATTAATACGAAAGTTTGTGAGGGTGTGTGGATGTCTGGATGCTTGTTACTCTTTCACGCAAAAATTACTGACCGGATTTGGATGAAATTTGGCACACAGATATTTTATAACCTGGATTAACACATCGGATACTTTTTATCCCGGTAGTACGATCCAGTGGGACAATTACCGAACTCCACGCGGACAAAGCCTCGGGCGTAAGCTAGTTCAAAATAAAATAGCCATCAGAATCTACTAATGGTTTAAGCCTGCTGTGTCTCCGTGAACTAGAAACAACTTAAGCCATTTTAGTCTAAGTAAATGTTAAATTCAGCGTAATATGAAACGTAAAAGTATTTTTATGTTTGAAGACTTTTACATGATGTAATTCATTTTTCCCTGTAATTCTAATGCTCAAAGAGAAAAAAAGTCGACAAAGATAGGTACCTTAATCTGTTTAGGGGACTGGAGTACCCATATTATTGCCAAATGTCTGCAAGAGATATAAATAAATGTCCAACGAGATTATGGGTTATGGGTGTTTTCGTAAATGCCTAAAGGTTACCACAATCTGCGAGTGACGCCAACTTTGATTAGCCAAGTTTATCTTTGTGGTAATGCAACCCGTCGTCGATATTATTCTAAGACCGGTCGATTGTAGCCAAATCGGACCTAAAACTTCTCCTACCATCTAGTCTAGAAGTAGAAACTGTGGCAGACTAAAATGTTGCTTGATAAATACTAAAACAGTTGAGATGCAGTGCATTTTCGTCTAGAAACAATTCGTGCCACTTTAGATAAAGGTTCTATAACAGGACGGAGCAGGAGTTGGTGGGTTTGGAGTTTGAGGATTGGTTCAGTTTATCTGTTCTTATTTCATACTGATGCGAAATGGTTTCTGTTTATTTAAAGGACGAGGGGGATGGACTAAACATTCCCCAAAGTGTATAAATGTTACCGGAAATGTATAAAACCTAGGAATTGCACAAAATTCAATTTCGAGATGATACTAGGAAATATATATAAAACGAATGCTCTCTTTGAATAAAACACGAATAAAATCAATGTCGAGGTAATTATCAAAATGTTGTAATAAGGTGTAGTCGACGTAGCGGGGCTTAGAAGGCTCCTATTTCTTTCTGCAGGGTTAAAAGTAACACAGCACGAAGGGAATGGTGGTATCTTAGTTCGGCCCCCACCATCCCCTTCGAACCTAAGCTGTCCGGAGTCGGGGTGCCCTAAGTCCCTCGCTCGCTCCGCTCGCTCTTGCATCCTAAGTTTTTCTTGCCAAAATGCATTGTTTATGTTGGTGTGGTGTGTAATGTATTAGGGTAACATAAAAATAGGAGTATAAAAGAAGTTCTCGACTGTGTGTAGTAGCCCCTCCCACCGCTATTCCCGCTGTATTTAAGAACATCAAGAATGTAATACATTTTGTTAGACATAATTTTTTTTGTTTTTCATTTTTTTTTCTAAACCTATCATGGATTTCCTATTATTTTAGGAATTGTATACAATGATGATTACTTAGTTTCCCATTAACATAAATAAATAAATGTATTGCAAATAATTGCAAGTAACGATACATTGCGTATGAGGAAATAAAACAAATCAAATTTATTGGATTTCCTTCACATTCCTGAAATAATTTCTTGTACCTGTCATCTTAGTATGATATACTGAATTCACCCCATCAGTTTGTGGAGGCCTGTCCCTTACACCCTGCATCTAAAAAACTGTGCAAACATCTTCTGGATTGCATACATTTTATTAAAGTAAAGTTGAACTTGAAGACTTAATAAAACACGAACATCTCAACAGTTCTACAAAACTCAATAATGCGAGGTATTAAAATCGTGTGTAGATGCCTGTCTAGCAGCCCCTCTGTCTTCACAACTCATGGTATTGGCAAGTGTGAGCATACGGTTATATAGGGTGACTGGTTAATAGTGACCGATACTTAAACACGTGAACGTAATTATACACGCACGCGTACGTACGCACGTATTCATGATAACTAGCAACTTTTCCACAGAAACGTTTTTTTTTCATTCCGTTATCTTTTATCCCAATAACAGAACAGTCGTATGAAACTCGCGCTCGCGTGCCTTTGACCTATCAGCTGTTAGCAGCGTGACGCCGTTCTGTCTCATTACTATCGTACCGTGCAACAGTGGGTAGGCAGACCACAGTGGGGGACAGAACGGCGTCACGCGGCTAATAGCTGATAGGTAAAAGGCGCGTGCGCGCGCGAATTTCATCCGCCTGTTGTGTTATTTAGATAAAAGTGAACGAGTATGCAAAAAAAAAAGTTTCTTTGGCAAAGTTGTTTGTTATCATGAGTACGTACGTATCGCGGTCACTAATGACCAGTCACCCTATACGTATATGTATGATCTATATCAACCTACTTAGGATAATTGCTTGTATTATCTGATGCCGACATTCCCTTCACAAGTTATTCCCGTCGACTTTTCAGTTTTCAAGAATGACTGAAATTGAAAGAAGCATACGTCGACTCCTGACCTATACACTCGCGCACAACTTTATTTGATTCATTGCATCGCTGAGGAATTTCACGTCGGATTCATTCTGCATAAGATGACATGAAAACTATCTTTAAATCTAGATTCACTGGAGAAAAGTCTACTCGATTTTCTTCGCTTGATTTAGCACACTTGTTGCGGAATAAAATGGCAGTGGGTAGGTAAATTCGCGTTGGTACACCCACGGATTGAATAAATCATGATGTTTTTTTTATATGTTTTATAGCCAGACTTCTTTATACGTATTGCGTTAAATGAAACTAAGTCACTTATACCGAAGCTGCGCTTCTCACGAAGTTTTTTAACTTATTAAGTACTTCAGAAAATTTTAAAATGAGATTTCTTTTTTACTATTGTTTGAATACATGTCATCATCTGCCTAGCCTTTTCCCAACTACTTTGGGGTCGGCTTCCAGTCTAACCGGATGCAGCTGAATACCAGTATTTTACATGGAGCGACTGCCTATCTGACCTTCACAACCCAGTTAGTACTGGGTTATACGATACCCCTATTGTTTGAATACATGTATAATTCCAAAATAAGTCAAGCAATTGTAAAATTATTATTCTACGCGATCGACCACTAATCTACATATACACCAGTCGACCGTGACCTGGAAAGCTGAACGTTCGACGGCCAACCACAGACTTTAAACGATGTGGAAATCTATGGAGGTGATCTCTGTCAACCTTTTTTTTACTTTAAACGACGCGGAAATATATGGAGGTGACCTCTGTCAACTTTTTTTTTATCTTTATACATACTAATGATGAAAATGACCTCATAGAAAACATAAACCGCAACCGTACATCGTTTTAGGTGACCACTGAAAATCAATGCTGCGGTTTCAGTACCGCGCTATGAAGTTAGCACTATAGTAAGCTAATGGATCAAGATCATATGAATGCCAGACACTTCTGGTCTTCTGGTAGTTTGTGAGAGTTTATTATAATTGTTTCTCATCTCCTACCTACTTGTCCTTGCCAATTACTACGTAATCTTCGAGTGAAAACTCGCACAGTAACCTGAGGCTATTCGTGCCCCCCGGGCGTCGGAGGCCACTTTGTGGCTCCATGATACATAGGCTACCTTGAAATATATTTTAACCAAGACAAATTTAAAAGAAAATCTAACTTTTTCATAATGTATTTTGCGTTTTTAAAACCCAATTTAACTGCGAAATTCAATAATTCAATTAAACCAAACCAATTCAAACCGCGAAAAACGCATCTCCCTGCAACAACAATTTCCTGAAAGGAGATGGCCAAAAATTGTATGAGCCTGTTCCCCAGAATGTATAAACGGGGTGGATAACGGTTACCACGTATTCAGTACATCATTCTGAGCCGGGCCAACATAGAAAATTTTCATCGGTTATTAAAAAAAAAAACAGCTGTTTCCTACGAAAGTGCAATACCTACACGGTCAAAATGTATGGAACAGTTGATTTTTGTTTTGTCCATCTCCTTTCGCGGTTTCTGGGACTTGTTGTTTTTTCGCGATTTTTTATTTGGGTTTTGATGTACTGTATATAACGAAGTATATAGTGAGTGTGTGGTCGAATTTTCACGGGACTTTTTTTAATGATTTCCTAGAGGTATGGCGATGAAATAAAAAAATGTTCAATCCACAAGACTTAAAAAAAAATATTTATATATTTTCTTCGTTTATGAATAACTTTAATGTCGACAACTTGAAATTGTGGCGTAATAGTGTGACCTGTGTGCATCCATTAAACGCCAATTTGGTCTGTTGTTTTAGTAACGTTCTCCAAGTAAACCTTGTCTTCGTACAAATAAAGCGCTAATAGTTATGTTAAACTAGTGCCCCGTCTGTTGACACTCCGGTGCAGATATTCCAGAACAGAAGGAACAGGTCAAGCTGGCACAACTAACCCGGTTGCAAGCCACTGAATCGGAAAGCAGCTTTGTGTTCATGTATTGTGGAGCTGCCTTTGCGATCGACTCAGCACACCAAGCCGTCTCGGCCAGCGAGGCGGCCCAGATGACCCGATGCTCACTCCAACAATTGTTCGGTCATTTGTGAGTGTGTGATAACTGATGTTGTCACACGCTTCTTGACAATTATTCGACCAATATCAAGACAAAAATTAAAAAATACTACTCGTTTTCTTTGCGAAGCAGCGCGCGGGAGATGTAATGCTTTCATTTGTTTCTTAGCTTATCAAAGAGCTTGGATGCTACAGTTTCCTTCTCGATATTGTTTTCTTTTTCTTAACATCTTATCGTAGTTTCATAATTAATTACACTAAATCATAATTACTTTTACTCTTTGCTCTGAAATAAGATATTTTAATTTAAAAAGGTTTTTAAAGTTATAAAATTGTGCCTTAGTTTGTATTTTTGTGGCATCAACGCGATAACATAGTTTCTTCACAACAAAATGGTATGATCGCAAAAATAGTGTTATTCTTGGAAACTAGACCATTATAAACGCTTTGAGATATTACCGGGCCTTGTCATTTAAATGTCAATAAAGCAAAATCACAGAGCGCCTGCAGAGACGGCAGTAGTGTCGTGTCTAATTTCCGGGTCGATCGTGATGATGCGTTTAACGTAGAGCTTCTGTGTATAACCGGCTTCAAAGCCGTTAATTACTTTACATCGTTTGTACCGAGTAAACGGTGGTGTGAAAATCGAAAGTGTGTCCGTGCACTTTGATTTAACTATAACACAATTTAAAAGGGAAATACTCCACCTAGCACTCTTTATTTTTACCGAGTATTTATTTCTCGTAGATATAAAACGTACTCCGTGTCGAGCACTTTATTTTTTCATTGTCGTTTCTCGAATTCTAATAATAATTCTCGTTTGCCCATGCATAACAAAAATAGGGCGCTGGTGGCTGTTCTGGATTTGCAGTTGTCAAACTACTTTGACAACTGCGAAGACCTCACGGATGCTCACTCAATCCTGTATTGTGTGGCTGTAGCGGCATGTCGTGTAGCTCATGTCAAATTTTCTGATGACAGAGCTACACGACCTAAACCAGCCGTACTGCCATGCAGTATAGGATTGAACGACGTATTGGTGGGGCCAGAGCACCATTCGTTCACTCATCGGCAAACTAATCTGTTTCAGGAAGAGCAATACTCGCCCTAGAGTGATGCGTTTCGTGAGGCGGGCGTTTTCGGGGACTGATATTAGTCCTCGAGACTACATGTCCCGTGTCACAGGGCGCATCGACTTCCTGAAGCAGAAAGTGTATGCATGGGCAAACTGTATTAGTAGGTATAAGCGGCGGGTGGACCGATACACACAGAATCGCACATTCCAAAGAGATGAAAGGTGGGTTTATAGGGCTTGGGAGCGACCGGACCAAGGTGTGGCTGACACGCGCCTGCCGGATGATGATGCCATGTGTTCGTTCTGGCGCAGTATCTGGTCAGTGCCTGTTAGCCATACCGAGGGTGAATGGACTCGGGAGAACGAGCGAGCGTGCGATCTAGTACCAGAAATGGAGGCAATCACTATCAGCCCCCAAGACGTAGTTCGTGCAGTCCGTCCGTTGCCCAACTTGAAATCTCCAGGGACGAGCTGCATAACTTCTGGATTAAATGGTTTACAAGGTCGCACGCTCGCCTGGCGATCCAGTTCCAGTCTGCCTTAGAGTCAGGGTCGCTGCCAGAGTTCCTGACAACAGGTATGACCCACCTGCTCCATAAATCGGGTAGTATTGCGGAGCCCAAAAATTATAGACCGATAACCTGTCTTCCGACGGTCTATAAAGTTCTTACATCCATTTTGAGAGCTAAAATTAACAAACATATTGATGACAATTCTGTCATGTCCGCTTCTCAAAATGGATGTAGGAACGGGTCCCGTGGTACTAAGGAGCTACTCCTCATTGATATGGCCATTAGTCAACAGGTTCGCCGTTCCCGAAAGGATCTGTCGACATGTTGAATAGACTATAAGAAGGCCTATGACTCGGTGCCACATACATGGCTCATGAGGGTGCTAGAGTTGTAAAAAGTTGATGCAACTCTGCGCACCTTCCTGATGTCATGTATGGGGCAATGGAGGACAGTTCTTCGCTATCCAGGATGTCGGCAAATCCAGAGGGATAGCGAGCCAATAAGGATAGAGCGAGGTATATTTCAGGGCGATAGTTTGAGTCCACTTTGGTTCTGCGTAGCCTTGAATCCTCTTAGCAGGCTGCTGGAGGATTCAGGTCTAGACTATCGGTTGAGGAGAGGTGGTCAAGTTATATCTCACCTCCTTTTCATGGATGACCTGAAACTCTTTGCCCCCAACGATTTGCAACTGATGGAGCTACTGAAGGTAACTGAAACTTTCAGTAGTAATTCCATCAGGATGGAATTTGGTGTGGACAAATGTGCGGTCATGCATGTAAAGCGAGGGGAGATTGTGGAATCTGTGGGAACCCCTCTCAGCAACCGAAACCTATAAGTATTTGGGTATGTCGAAAGCGCTGGTCATCAATGTTGCTGACATGAAGCAATCGTTGAAGGAGCGCTTCTTTGGCCGCCTGAAAAAAATATTTACTAGTCTTTTATCAGGCGGAAATAAGGTACGTGCCTTCAACGGTTGGGTCATGCCGGTTTTGATGTACTCTTTCGGCATACTCAAATGGACTCAAACAGAACTAGACGCCCTGGATCCGTACATTGTTGACGGCATATCGAATGCATCACCCGCGTTCTTCGGTTATGAGACTGTATATCCCGCGGAGGTGTGGGTTACGAGGCTTTTTAAACGCTAAGACTCTCCACAATCGCGAGATATGCAGTCTCTGGGAATATTTCCTTGAAGCCGACGTGGGGATGCATCGAGATGTGGTCGCGGTGGACAAGGGTCTTTTTTTTTTTTTTTTTTTCGGATGGGCAATCGAAAAATGACCCCCCCCTCCCACTCTGGGCGGAGCGGAAAGGAGTGTCAGACTTGTACTGACTAAAACCATGTTCCTTCTTTGCCCTTTGTGTTCCAGGGCCACGGTATCTCTTTCGAACAGTCCCGCAGCCCTGGCAGGCATCGGCCCATGCGGACCCCTACGTGGTTGCTGACATCTCTTTGAGGCGCGCGTGGAACACGACAAGGGCCTCATCCCGCTCTCCTTGGCTAAAGAGAACTGGCGCAAACCTGTAGTGCTTGACACTAACGACCGCATGGAGGTATTCCGGGCCCTGCATGGGCCTGATGTAGACCTATCAGCGTCCGTAGCCTGGCTACGTTCCGGGGACCTCTTCGGAGAAACCGAAGGTTTTGTCTGTGCAATTATGGATGAAGTTATGATGACGAATAACTACCGGAGATTTATTGTGAAGGACGGTACGGTTGACATATGTCGGGCATGCCACCGTCCAGGCGAATCAATCCGTCACATTATTTCTGGGTGTTCTCGTCTGGCTAACGGAGAGTACTTGCATAGACACAACCTTGTAGCCAGGATTATCCATCAGCAACTTGCTCTAAAATACAACCTTGTGAAATCGGAAGTGCCATACTATAAGTATGTGCCCGACCCAGTTCTCGAAAATGGCAGTATCACATTGTACTGGGATCGATCCATCATCACTGACAGGACTATTGTAGCCAATAAGCCTGATATAGTGGTGGTGGATCGGTCAGAGTCGCGCGCAATGATTATTGACATAACGGTCCCGCATGATGAGAACCTCGTGAAAGCCGAGAAAGATAAGCAAATCAAGTATCTTGATTTGGCTCACGAGGTTGTCGACATGTGGGATGTGGACTCAGCGATCATTGTGCCGATAGTTGTATTAGCCCATGGCTTAATTGCCAAGAGCCTCGACCAATACGCGAGGAGGCCGTTAGGCAGTTAGATCAAGGGCTTGATTCACACGGCTCGTATTGTTAGGAATTTCCTCTCTCTGGAGCCCTGACCGCCGGTAGCTTGGACCCTGTTCCCGATACCGGTGGGCTACAATTTTTATATTTTTTATTGTTTTTTTCTAAGGAATATTTAAAAATGTAAATGATTTGTAAAAAATATAAATAAAGGAAAAAAATATTCTAATCACTTCTGTGCTGGCACTTCCTTATAGGCTGCAAACAATTCTTATTTTTAGTATATATGCGAAACCTCAATATAGTTTGTTCAGAATAAATAACTGAATCGATTCCAATAATTTTTAAACCATGTTATGTTTTGTCCCAAAAACTATTTTTAAAAAAGTTACAAGTTGGACACCGAGCGACATTAAGTACCTATCGCAACCATTTAGGTACCTACTGCCAAATTATTATTATCAATGAGCTCAAGACGACGCTGAAGGCGAGCACGCGGGCGTGCTGCGTGGTGACCACGTTTTTGTGCGTTCAACTAGCAGAACAAGCTTACAACTTTGTGATTTTTCATGATACAGTTTTAAAATTTTGTACATAGATCTTAACTTAAAAACACTAGACACGTGTTTCAGGTTTCGCATATACTAAAACTAATGTTGTTTAAGTCTTTTTTTTTAAAGTAACATCCAACTATTATGTTTTGTTGACCTACAGTCTTTTATTTGACGTTCTTCTATGCAGGGTGTAAGGCATTGACGCGTGACGCTGTACCCATCGGTTAAAAACTGCTGCTCCACAAACGCGTAGTTGATAGACGGATCCAACACCATATTGCGTGCATAACCCCCATTTGAGTACCTACATTTTAGTGGCATATTCTGACTAGTGGCCCAAGTGATACGGCAGTGATGTAGAACGTGCCACCGACTAATAGCTAGGCTTTACTCCTAATGGAAATCATAAACCTATGTTAATTTACGCGCTTCAGCTTAGCGATTTTTAACGCGCTCGAGGGTAGGTTATTAATTTAATTCAAAGCAGGATTTAATGTGCATAAAAACCGCACTAATCTTAACGAAGTTTAATAAACAATTAAAACGAGACTCATTTTAAAACTTAACGCAAATTAATCACTAGCTCTTTAACTAACAAGAATATTTTATTTAAAAATCTAAATTATTCATACACGAGAATTTGCAAAAAAAAAAAGTGCAACATACATTACACACATAAATTACAGTTAATAGTGTAATTTATGTGTGTAATGTATGTTATATGTATGTGTTGTGTGTATGTAAGTTGTTTAAAAATTTGTTAAACAAAACTAAAGCTGTCAGTGTAGTGCAGTTTTGTTTAGTCTTTTTAACGGAAAACCTCGGACCAATAGTTGTAGGTAGTACTAGATCCAGTTCTTTATTTCTGCTTGTTTTGTGAAACTTGCGCTAATTGTTTTATAAAAGTTATAGCTACGGAGGATCGAAATCTCCTCAACGTTATTCTTGTTTCCATTTAGCATGTTTCTCTCATATTCTCGCATTATGGGAGGATGTTAAATAGTAAAAATTGTTGTACAGTCGGTTGTGCTTTCTTTTTCGTATTGGGCTTCATGTAAATGGTGCAAAACCGGAGGTAAAGTGAATCCGAGAGCGCTCGCCTTACTGTATGCTGTATGCTACTGCAAAAACAAAAACAAAAAAGGGACAATTAGCTTTCCCAGCCAGTGGAGTTGATTTTTTTGGGGCACCTTACTTCCTTTGTTGAGGGGTTAGTTACCTACATGATGGCGTCGCTGGACACTATTTCCTTTAAATACGAATATGACTACCGATATTATCGGCATACATAACTGTTACGTATAACTAACTGTTGCCGGGACCTTCATTCGCGTGAAATTATTATAAAAAAGTATTACTTCCCTTTTTGAATCGGATTTGTTAACAATTTCAAGGGTTTTAATTTTTTTTTTTTGCACGGAACCCTAATTATTTTTCTTAAATAAAAGTAGCCAAAGTTAGACCTTACAACATAACATAACATTATCTGCCTGTAAAAGTTCCGTCTAAATCGGTTCAGTCGTTTCGGAGATTAGCCGGAACAAACAGACAGACAGACAAAAAATAGGCACATATTTTCATATGCAGTAAAAATCTGACAAACAGACACTTCAATTTTATTTATTTGTGTACATGAAGTCCGTATTCCTCAATAAACAGGTATCAATATGGTCCGAAGTAACTAGACACTAATTAACGTCATGTTTAATTGATGCGGTGATACCTAACGCTCGATACGTCCAACACGCAAACGTCCGAAACTAATGAATAAACTAATTGTGAATGGCGGACACGTTCCTCTCAAATGTCACCAACGTCTAACTGTAATGAAAACCGCGGTCAATGTTGTATATCCTGCCCGGGTACTTCGTTCGTTTGATATGCATGGCCATGGACGCGTGCGAACCTCCCTGGCGCCCCTTGTCGACTTTTCACTCGTGTTAAAAGGGTTAATTAAAATTCAATTCGATTGCATTCGTTTATTGCGTAAAGGTGTCACTTTGATTAATACAAATTAAGTTCGATTTGCGTTCCGCTGAAACTCCAGTCTCTCGGAATAATTATTTAATTTATTTTGTAGAATTTTAATTTACTTTTCAAGCTATTAAATAAAGGGAAAGCAAATTGTGGAAAGTCCTTGTAGTCTGTTCTAGAATGTTTTTCTTTTAAAACTGCATAACTTAAGCTTGTACTATAAAGTAATTAGTGATGGATGAATTTTCATTGTTCTTGCAAAGACTTACTGCCAGCATCATATTCTTTTAGAAACAATGAAAGTAATTAATTTTTTAGCTTTACTTCTGACAAAAGATATTGAAATTTTGTTATATTATTATAAAAAAGTGAGATTGAATGGTAGGCTGGGAACATTTAGTTAGACAAAGACTAAAACCCTGTTCCTGCATGGGGTCACAAATTACAAGTGACGTCATAGGTAATTGCATTCCGTTGACGAAGCGTCCTTCGCTCGTAGTCCGAGCAAACTTTCAATCAGAGTAATCCAATTATTGCAGTGCGCCTGAATAACAAAAAGTTGTCTGCAGATTAACTGACTGATTTTTACGTTACTACGAGTAGGTGTCCGTCGTTCTTCTGGAACCAAGTGTTGGCTACTTCTATCTACCCATATTATGCAAATAAATGATATGATTCGAATCCATTTGTGTGTCATATTTTGGATCATTTGGGTAGCCAAATATCAGAACGAATATGTAATTTACTATGGTTGGACGTTATATTTTAGTTTGTGGTTAGTTTAGGTTATTTTATTGTTTTAATATGTAGTTATTATAACAGATTACGATTAGTTACATTATAACTCTTAAGTTTTTATGTCAGTAGTTAAAACAAAACACGATACAAATGGCGACGTAAGCAATGAGCATCGTAGTCCAGGTCATTTCATCTCGCTGATCCATTTTAAGAGCAAAAGTCTAAATCTAAAGACAGTTTTCCTTAATCAATTCTGCGCACAAACTAACATGATAGACATTCATTTGACGAAGATGAATGTTTCTCTAAAGTTGACAGGTTTGGTCGCACCAGACTCTTACAGATTCTTCAACACCAGCATTATCTTGAAATTCCAGTGTCGATTTTTATCCGTCCATACCGCTTTGTCTGATCCTTACAGCGATTTATCAAATCGCTTCTCATAGTTCCAACTGATTGAACGATGTCGTAAGGGAGATTTGACTTACCATCAGTCGGCGTGGTTTGTTGACTAGAGTTGATCCTGGGCCGCTCCTCCCCGGCAGCGATGTGTTTGGCGGTCCGCCGCGCCACTGGCCGCAAGTCTGCCTCCACATCACTCGCTTCCTCCTCTTCGTAGGTGTATTCCATTTCTGTAAAACAGTGTAGAGTTAGTGCCCACATTTGAAACTGTTTTAGGGAATTGTAGACTAGTGATATTGTTGTTAATAAATGGTTTTATAAATAACAATTGGTATTCAGCTGCATCAGGTTAAACTGGAAGCTAACCCCAACATAGTTGGGAAAAGGCTAGGCAGATGATGATGAAATTGTTTTATTAATATCTGGTAGCATTATCATTATCAGATTAAAACGTTCGCACTGCTAGGAAACACGCATGCTTTAAGTGGAAGGGACTTAGAATAAGTCCACCGCCTGCATTTTAGGTATGGTTTAGTGCGTTTAGGATCGTTTACGCGCGCTTTTTGCCACACGTGGAACTCGTACGAGCGTTGACGCTCTTATAAGCTCGTACAAGCGCGAGTCGCGAGGTAAATTATCATTTTTACTGAAAATTGTCATTTGTACACGAGTTCGATTTTATGAAGCGCGTGATTAGTCGCGCGTGTATGCGCGTAAGCCGGTACGAACTACATAATACGCTAGTCTGAAACCATTCTAAATTCTAAAAGCAAGATAAAACTAAAATTGACAACAATTTATATCTTAATATTTATTTTTTTATTTATTTGCTTTTGGTTTTGTAATTCCGCGGGAAAAGAGTTCCTGGAAGGAATTGGGGGACGCCTTACCCAGCACTGGGATACTATGGGCTGAACAAAAAAAAGTTTTTAACTTGTTTACAGTGTCCGCCTAATACCACAGACTGAACAAAGAAAACGTAGTGCCTAATCTCCTTTCACAATATTGGCACAGGCAAACGCGTAAAGATTAAAACCCGTTCTTACCAACAATTACAAAACAAAGACCCAATAGCTTTAACATTTCTGATTGTCAGCCAGTTATGTAACTGGGCAACCGGCACACTGAAAGAGAGCGGCCTGTTGATGGTTGTTAACTGATTGGCAATCAGAGTTTGGTTGTTCCACAGTCGCCTGACATGCTGTAAGCTGCCATTGCTGCCCGCATCGACTGTCATGTCAAAGATTATCTTCGGTACAGTGCCAGAGGCACAGCCTTGATACACGTTCGCTAATGGATTGATTTATACCGCAGCTGATTTATATTATCGCTTCGATGCATTTGTGCGATGGGCCGTACGACAGTGGTATCAAAAACACTATTAGCTGGCAACTTATTCTATTCTAAGTCCGTACTCACGCTAGGCCAGCTTACACTCAAAGTGGTACCGTTGACATACGGCTTACTGTACCTACGAGTACTATAGAATTGTTAATGCTGATATGGGGTGGCTACCATTAGTGTATGAACACAAAATATTTTATCAATTTGCTATAGATACCTCACATGCGCCCAAGTCACCGCATGTTCGTTAGTACCTTTAAAGGGCGTTTTACAGGGCTCATATTTTTAATATTCTGTTTTAGGTTCCTTATTTATAACTACACGTGAAAAGCTGTGTGGATTAAAAAGTAAACCAAACCTTCGGATCGCACAGCTTTACTATTATTTAGACATAATACAAAAAAGGAAAAGTAGAAGTTTAAGAACGACAATCTGTCAATATTTCACCATTATACATTTTCAATATCATTCAAATTCCGGTTGACCATTAAAGCAATCTGTGATTTAAAATTTTGTAATATTGCAGTTTTTGGAAGAGAGACATATAATCAATACGTGTTCATGTGTCCAGTCATAGATATCTGGCGCGTAATCCTCTCTCACGGATATAAACTTTTAAAATTCGACAGAATCTCGTAGCCTTAGCTTTTAAAGTACATTGCAGTGGCATTTCGCTTTCCTAGGAGTAACAATGGTTTCCAATCTAAAGAGCTTCGAACAGCTTTCAGATAAAACGCAGCTCGACTAAAAATACTCCGCGAAATATTTATCGCCATTTTGCATGTTCTCTTTTAGTGAAATTCCATGAACTGCCGTGAGCTATAAATTTTTAATTATTAATTTATATTAAGATAATTAATACGCTTGGGACCAACACTGTGAGGGCTAATGAATTACGTTAACGATACATAACTTACAACTAGGTATGCGTTTCTGATAGCGATAACGATCTTGTCACACCTAGAGGAATAAAATTCAATTTCGCTCATTTTGTGAGTCATACCAAGGAACTTACCGTCTCTATAAATCGTAAGAATGCCCCGAGACGGCAATATTTGCACGAGAAGCTTATTTTCCGACATTGTGTTTGATTCCACAAAGAAGTCAAGCGGTGTATGCAATTGTGTATACTATCGGCTTCTTCACCTCAATCGAATAATGTAAATCTTACCATCTTGTTTAACTGAGAAGTTCTATGTGCATTGTCGGATTCACTATTCCTGTTCCATTCGACATATATTGGCAGTATCTGAAAGTCTATGTTGTTTCATTTCCACGGAAATTGTGTAAGTTTTTGTGTGCGGTGATAGTACTCTGTTTCGCATTATATTTTGATTTTTCGCCTATACCACCTAAAAGCTTGTGGTTCACTATTATTTACAAGCCTGACAGAAATATTCAAGAAAGTAACAGGACACTGTTACTTTCTTGAATATTTCTGTCAGTACTTTCTATGTTTAAAGAATGAAATCCTTGCTGTGTTTTTACATTTCTGAAATATTTAGTCTTTGTCTTTTTGTATTTTCTTTAATACCTTAAAAATCTGTTACATAACGAGTAGAATTTATGTAAATCAGAGGTTTAATAGAGGGGCCTGTTTTCGACTTATGGCGTTCTTATCGTATTTTATAGTACACAGTAAATTACATACTCGTAGAGTTAGTGAAATTAAGGCCTTTAATTTCCTGAAGCGGTATTAGTAATTTTTATTGATGGGTCATTACCCTTTACCGTAGTGTTGTGGTATACAAGGGTATTATTCGCAAACTAATGTATATAATTCATGATATCCGTTACCCAATTCACTTTCACTCGCAAGGCTGTGGGCGGCGGGCGGATTCGGGGGTGGCCAAAACGACGAAAATCGATCACGATTCCCTAACACCGACTCTGCTTAGGTATCGTGAAACGAGACATTGTGAAACCACGTTGCCTTCTGAAGCACGAATAGTGAGTAGTGTCGGCAGCTAAAAGATGCCCGCTTTTTGTTTTCTATATCGTAATTATTTGTATTAAAACCAACGGAGGATTATTTTATCTAGTTATTTAGTTAGATTTTAGTACGGTATTTTATATTTAAATATCTAAATCATTGTGGTGTTTGATATAAAAAAACGAGGTGTACTATAACGGTTAAGCCGGTTAACCGGGGACTAGATACGCAGCGGGACAAGAGCCTTGTAAAATACGTTTTACTGAAGTCCTCGGATTTTATAGCCATTGGCATAATAGGTACAATATCTAGGTCTGTCGCCTCAGGTAGGCAAGAGCCAAATGGCTGTCTAGTCTCATTTGGCTCCTCCTAGTCTAGGTCATTTATCATCATGACTGGGAAGGTCAGGCGTGTACTTTTAGTCTCAACTGGCAGTTTTCGGTGACAAATAAATTGTTTTTGAGTGAGGAGCTCGTGGCTAAGTAATTACGTTAAGCCGTGCTTGCCTAGGTTTGTATGTGGATGGGTGACCACCCATTACATATCGAGTTTCCTCCGTGCCTCGGAAAGCACGTTAAGCCGTTGGTCCCGGGTGCCATTTGTAGATCTTTGACAGTCGTTAGGTAGTCAGTAGCCCAAAAAGTCTGACAACCAGTCTTACCAAGGGGTATCGTATTACCCAGTACTAACTGGGTTGTGGAGGTCAGATAGGCAGTCGCTCCATGTATTCAGCTGCATCCGGTTAGACTGGAAGCCCAACATAGTTGGGAAAAGGCTAGGCAGATGATGAGTGTGGATCATTTTGCTAATGGACCCGTTGTAAAACACTCGACGAACAAACTGTAACCATGAATAGCGCATGATTGTTGACCACAGCGTAACATTTTTATCGTTTATAAAAAAATAGTAGTTATTATTTTTTTTAATATCCGTAAATAATTTAGTAATTAGTCATTAACTAGTCAAACTCACCGACCATGTACGCAACACCACACTGCGCTCCTAAACACAAATTACTGACGTAGCTAAGCCGCTAAGCTGATGTGGGACTGGACTGGCCACGGCTGCCGCATGCCCAATGAGCTGTGGGCCAAAATAACCACTTTCTGGAACCCTGACACAGCCAGAAGGCGTCGCGGCAGACCTCGTAGAAGCTGGCGGGACGAGCTGGACAAAACAAACGACCAGTGGCCCACATCAGCCCTGGATCGTAACAACTGGAAGTCATGGGCCTTTGCCCAGCAGTGGGATGACGCAGGCTAACAGTATCAGTATCATTAACTACCAAATGATTACGCCTAAGTGAATAAGTAAGTGAAATCTTATACTTAGACACGGCGCTTTAGTCAAAATGTATCGAACAGCTGATTTTCTTTGTAATAATCGACAAAATTACAGTACTCTGTAGTAAAGTCCTGTACCTAGTAAATTCGTAGTGGCAGTTTTTGCGTCGATGACATTTCACCCTGTATTTTCAGCTAATGCATGACACGCTTGAAAAAACATTGATTGAAGTCGCCATGTTGCCAACCAGCCAATAAGCAATCAACTCGTGACGATTTTATTCAATATTGTAGGTAAGTTAAAGATCCACCAAGCATGTCTGACACGTTTACAGATAATAAGAAATGTTGACATCTTTTGCACACACCGTCTGATGAAATGGATAGAGCATGAAATATAACCTGAAAATGTAAAACCTTTTTAAAGGAAATTTTAAATACTGTTTGTTTAGAAGTTTAGTAAAATCTCAACAGTACTTTAATTAATTGCAAGACGATATCAGTAACCGTAATCAAAAACCAAAAGACCTATGACGACTGATGAAGACTAACTGCTAACTGCTGGCCCGCAGTTTAGCGCGTTGCTCGGATGGCATGAAAATAACTCTTTTCCGAGCACATTGCACGTCCATGTAGACCTGCAGCCTGTGGGCTAGTTACACGCAATAAAGCTACAGCACCCTCCGCGTTCAATTTAGCAACGGCTTCAGAGCGGTTTTGGGTCTGCCTCGCTACTGCAGTGCTTCAGGTACGTTCGCATGGGCGCGCACGGACTGCTTCCATGCGACCATGCGGAAGCGATGGGCGTACCTTGTGCGCAGACTGCGGGCCAGCTCCAATACCGTTCTAAGTATGATAGCTAATAGGTTGGACTGTCCTTATGTGCGACACTGCTGTGAGAGACAAGTTACATTAGTGTCGCACGTAAGAGACTATTATAATGAAATTATTATGCTTGAATGGGAATTATTATTGTTATTAAGTATGTGTTGATTTTGTATTTATATTGCATTTTCTTTTTGTTTGAGATTATGTGTTTATTTATTAATATTGTAGAATTTAACATGTTTCTAATATGGGTTAGGTACCTGAAATAAATGAATTTGAATTTGTAATTAGTTTTCTAGTATCGAATCATCTTATCAAATGAATGTATGGTCGTCGTAACGGCAGGAGAAGCTTCAACTTGATAGGCAAGAGAAAAATGGTCCATAATTAGTTTGAGAAAGTGTATGTAAAACTATAAATAAAAGCTTTGAAAAGTCGCGTGGCAAAGCGCGGCGGTAATCGCTGTGAAAGCGCAATGTCCCCACTTCGTGGCTATGGATGCTCGAAGTAATAATATAATACCCGACAGTCACAATAACTTAAAAAAGACAAATGGAGAAACAAATGAGAACTGTAAAACTGTATGCAATCTTGCGAGATGTGGAAACGAGGAATTAATTAATGAATTAAGCACTGTGCTATGCGATCGACTACAATTCGATCGACTACAATTCGATCTTCTTCTTTTTCGTGTGGTTGGTGCCTAACAGAGTTTTTGTGCCGCCTATGGACCTCTGACTTGGCTTTTACATACTGTCGAGAAATATCTCTCAGGTATACTGGTTTCCTCACATATGATACGATGGCGTTAGTAGATGAAGGGATCTTTATAATTAAATTTGAATAAAAAAGAAGTATTTATATCCGAGATTTACATCCAGTCTAAGCTATCACGATCTTCAGAGGTCATTCCCATGACTGACTGGGGTTATTCGTGTGATAAATTCGTAATAGTTCAAGCAGAATAGAGCACGATTCCAACGATATTTTTCGATATTTACTACCTGCACGCTCTGTCGACGAATTCTAAAGCATTCCGGCGATCGTTTACCGACGAACAGTACACGTGCCGTGGCCGGCGGTCTCTTGCCGTCCCTCAACATTTCGATGTAATTCACGACAATTTATTGTGACCCGAGCACTACGAATGTTCTAAACAGTTGAAAAATACTGATTAAATGTAACGAGGCTACCTTTAATGATTTAACACTTAAAGCTCCTGGCTATAAAAAAAGCTCTTAGTATCTGATCCAGTGGCGGATTTACCAGCAGGCTGAGTAGGCTTGAGCCTAGGGCGGCAGATTTTTGGGGCAGCAAATTTGGGGACCGATTTTTTTTTTTTTTTGCTAGCTCATAGAAATCAAAGATATTTTGGCATTGCGGTTTTCTGACGATTTACAGATAGAAGTCAGGAACAAATTTTGCCGATGATGTTCCTCTCTCACTTGTCATTGCACATTCCGAGTAGCAATCTTCCATATTCTAGAGTAAAACAGCTAGTTCGCCGCCCCCAACCAGTAATCGGTAATATTCCCAAAAATTAGTTTACGTGCAATTTCAACGAAATTGTTGGATTGTAAAAATAATGTAGGACCTGACAATTGTAGAGGCAAGGGCGGCTAAAACTGTACAGCCTATACCTTGAAAACTTGTAAATCCGCTACTGATCTGATCGTTTTCTGTAATAACTATTTTTTGTGTGAAGTTAAGATAGTCTAATCTTATGTCAGCCACTTGTTTTAGACGTCAAGTAAATGATTTATCAGCTACATGTTATGAGAAGCAAGAACTTGTCATGTGCCCGGTCGGATTTACCCATTGGCAAAAATTTTAGTTTTCCATACAAAATTTCATCCACCATTGCACTCCTTTAGATTACAAAAATCCTTAAACAAGAGTTCCTTTTATAAAGTAGGGGAAACCCATCAAAAGGTAGTCTTTTGCGATAGACTCTGTGCAGCAGTGTAGGTTGCGTTTCTGTCAGATTTTCATTAATATGTTTTTATTATCTAATACATCTTAATGTATGATTCGTATTGTAATTGTGACCAATTAAATGTTTACATTTAATTGGTCACAATTACCCGTATCAAGCAACTACCAAACAAGTCCGAAATTTGTGGAATTTTGTCGATTGAAACATGTTGGATATGCGGCTTATACCATACCTATATGGGGAGTCGAATTTGAACAGATGAAACCTGCGTCAGACCCACAGATGACAACAAATGTGTGTACGAACAAAATAGTCTCAGTGAGAAGACCATAACATAATCAGTATATAATATTCCCACTTATGAGACAAGCCTTCTCGCTTTAAGAAGGAGTCGGCCGTAATCTATTCGGGCTCAATGCGGGTTGAAATATATCGTCACTGCTCTCAACACGTCGTGAGAAAATGTCTACGGAGCAACATTTCGATGATATTTTACCTCTAAGCCGAGAAGACCATAATCTATATCGACATCAATAGACGATACTAGATGAAATATATGTAACAATATGTTATAATCTATGGTAGCTCTTACAAGCAGCGGACGATTTTAAAGTACTCTTAGCTGGGACTCATATTGACTAAGAAGTAAGCACTACACTGCCGTCTACTGAATAGCCAATTGTGTTACTGTAGCCCAGTGCCTTTGGTCTTGTTGTGTTAGGATACATAGTTATACATAATGTAACATCACTCCTTTAATCCCTGAAGGGTTAGGCAGAGGTGTACCTAATAGTACACCCAATTTCACCAGTTATGTTTAAGTCCCATGTAATAGGGGGCGAGGCTAGTGCCAGCAACCAGGCACTGATCCAGGCACATGGTTGCTATTGGAAAATTCCTGATGGCAAAACCACATAGTACTGTTTAGCAGTGGCGAAGGTTCCATACAACTCGATTCCAACCGGAGTCTCTTTGAAAAATGGCAGTCAGTATTCTATAGACAAATAATATAATCACATTAAAGATACTTACTCCGCCTTACCTATTACAAAAATTGACCCTTCGCTACTGCTGTTTAGGGTATACGATTATTCTCCAAGAGCTGTTAAAGCGAGCATCATCAGTATGGCGGCGGCGCACCCGTAGTCAGACTAATTAATTTTGAAACATGCTTGGCATAATTTGCTTTTACTTTTACACGCAAATTGAATTCAAAATTATCTAACGTCGGACGGACTTAAAAACGCAGCTTTTCTAAAAGATCCAAAATGTTAAAATGAAATATTTCAGACTGTTTATGATGTTGCAGGAACTTTATATTCTGTTATATAAAGTTATAGGACTCAGCGGTAGTTTGTTGGTTTCCTAAAACAAAGTTTATTGTGTTTCGCATTTGTGACTCCAAGTTTTGAGTACCTACAACACACGTTACTCTCGCTGATTTTTGCTCTGACTCTAAACTTTTTTTGGTTATTTTGATATATGTTGTCAAAAAAAATATTTTCGTTTCTTTTTAGTCTTGTTATAATATTTTCTTACCTTTGTTTAGATTTTTTTTTGTACCGATTTTTGTTAATGTGTAAACATTGTAGGCACATTTTAGAGCACCTGTTCTAGAAGTTTTATGAGTTCTCATGTACGCCTATCTATGGTAAATAAAACATTGATTTTTGATTCTGATTCAATAGCTGTATAATATTTGTTTATCAGAAATCCACTCCACCACTCCATTTTTACCGCACGCGCTCTATTTGCAAACAAGTAACATTTCATTCAAACGAATGTTTTTCTAACTCGAACATATTCAACATTGTATGCATTAGAAATAAACCTCTCCTCCTCGACTGCTCTTTTAGTAGGTATCAGTTTATTGAAAAATTGGCTGTGAGAAGATTCTTATAAAAGTTATTTGCGTGGGTGCACATAATATTCATAAGAGCATCATTCACTTGTATCAAAATGACTGCAATATTTATTCGTTCAAATGGATATACATTTTTTTTTATACTTCTTATTTACTGTAATGAAGGATCATTACAGACAACTAAGTACTTAAAGCAGAGCCCGTTCCTCATATTATCCTGACTCTCTGTCATCCTGCCCCATCTTAGTTTAACCAATTAAAGCTACTGAAAATACGTGTCATTTTTTGACTTTCGTACCAAAATAGTACAAAAAGGAACCACCGGGGCCGGTATCCGTTCATCCGTTTGTGTGTCACGGTCGATTATATCAGGTATATTTAAAGCTATCGCCACGAAAATTAGCACAATTTATAATGTTAATTGCAATGCCAATTACTAAGGTTCGCTGGTACCGATTTTGTTGTTCAGCTAAGTCGACCCGATGCATTTACTATACATAAGTATTAGTTTCCATTCAACTCGTGCTTCTCGGCAAACCTGCATCTCTAATCCCTGAATCACGTTAGAGTCGACTCGATACAACTCGGTCCGAGTTGTACCGAGTGGCTTTTTCTAAAACATATTTCTACATATCCCGAACAAGAATGTACAAACTAAACTTGTGCTCGTGCTCTGAAAAGTTATAGAACTCTCATATGATGATAATTGGACAGGATCTTAGGTACATAGTAGTTGCTACGCTACTTTTGTACAGCAGTGGCGAAGGTTCCGTACAACTCGATTCCTAACGGCTTCCCTTTGAAAACTAGCACAGTCAGTATTTTATAGACAAATAATAAAATTACATTAAAGATATGTACTCCGGCTTACCTCTTACAAAAATTGACCCTTCGCTACTGCTGTACAGACCTAGTTGTTTGCCTGAACTTAGGTACTCGTGTACTTATTTAAGTGCGCTGCTAGCCTGCCATGCATATCTATTGGCGTCGCCCCGTTATTGAACAGTTCAAAGACCTCTTGGAAATAAGAAAAAAATTAACGCCCTCAATGTCTTTGTTGGAAGGCGATTGCGCTACACAAGATTCTAGTGCATCAGATCATCATCTTGCAAATATTATAAACGAGGAAACGTGCACGTCCTTGGCAAGTATTTTACTTAAGAAAATTAAAAAATACCGGCCCAGGCCGACCAACAAACAGGATACTTTTAATCCTGACAGTAAATACGCTCCTCCAATAAAATATTCTATGCAAACACCTAATTTACAAATACCTAGTTTACTTAAAAAAAAAACACATTGGAACAAGCAATAAAACAAACTAGGCTTTTCGGTGCGAAAACTTTTAAAAATAAAATATGGACGTGAATTTCAGTGACAGTAGTGGCTGGCCAATCCATCAAAACAAAATTTTTACATCCATATTTTTTTTTCTCTAACTAAAGCACTCAGGTTTGTTACACAGAATTGGGTGTAGGTACTTTTGAAATATCACAGACTACAAGTAAGAACTGTTATAAAAGTCTTTGTTTTTCTGTATGTACCGCAACAGCATAACTTTTTTGAGCAGTTTTGCCTAATTTTCTAATCATTTAAATTTACATTAGAAGTAAAGTGGTGTAATGTGTTGTGTAGCTAGTAGGAATTTACCTAGAAATGTGTTCGACTGTACACTTGTACCCCAGTAAAATAATGTGAGTAACTGACAGATAAGATACAATTACATATTTGCTACCAAAATCAAATACCAATAACAGCCGCAATTAATAAGAAAAATATAAATAAGCAAGTATTACATAACGATTCTGAATACTTGAATTTGATTGTTTCGCTCATTAACCCCAATTATCATCGCGATCCCTAATCGCTTTATTCGGATAACATATTCGACCTTTATAAACGTGGGTTTCTCACATTCATCCACACAAGTTAATAACTCTATTAGAAGTTCTATTAGGATTAAGAAAATTAACATAGCTACCAAGAGTTTCCACTTGAAAAATCACAAGTTCTGATTGACTAAACACGAATTCTAACTTACACCGACCTGGGGCTGCAGTCTCGACATTTCATCTTCTCTTTCAACCTTAAGGTTTCGAAATCAAGTTGAAAATCTATTAAAGAAATTTGACATCGTTATGACTTAACGACCGATTTTTGTCGCTATCTATGTCGAGACTGCAGGCCCTGGTCAAAGCTGATTGCAGATGGCGTGTCCATAGCTTAGTTCCAATCTGAGCAATGCGGTCAAGCTATTTTAAAATATAAAATGACATTGACAGATTTTGAATCAATGCCGATACTTGGTACATGTTGTTGTAGCGCCATTCAATTTACAGTTGCCTTCCCCATTAAATTCCCAAAATGCAAATTCTGTCATTGTAGCTGTCACTACCTGAGAAGTTGAGAAGGGACCTCAACCATTATTTTTAACCCCCGACGCAAAAAGAGGGGTGTTATAAGTTTGACCGCAATGTGTGTGTGTGTGTGTCTGTATCTGGCACCGTAGCTCTTAAACGAGTGAACCGATTTGGATGCAGTTCTTTTTATTTTAAAGCTAGTTTCTTGGCGATGGTTCTTAGACACGTTTTATCAAAATCAGTGTAGCTTTTTACTAGATATGGGGGATGAAAGTGGTGATGAAGAATCGAATATTTTCAAATATACCCAAGAGGGGTATCAAATGAAAGGGCATGATTTGTATATTACAATTAGACATGTTTTATTGACTTTTTAAATGCTTGTACGCTTTTTTTTGTTGCGATGGGGGTTTTTAAAATTTATTGAACCATGACACAAAAAAGAATACTCTCAATTTTAATGTATAAAAAGTTGGTAAATAATGATTACTACTTCATATTGCCGTAAAGTATACAGTTTGTGGTATTTACTTTATTTCCGAGAATATTTAAACGGTGAATTATTAACATTTGTGCAATAAAGTTACATAAACATATCATGGAATTGAATAAAACTCATAAGTTCTAATTTAAGTATTTATCCAAATAATAATTGTGTGCCTTCGCTTCTGATATCTATTCTATTCTATAGGTATCTTGTTGTAAGTAATAAGCATCTCAGCTAATGAACCCGTAATTAGCAGCTGAGACAATGATCCCTCTACCGCACGTAGATCAGTTAATCATCAGAGTAGAGTGTAATCTGACCCGCACTACTGACTATCGGATCACAGCTCAAACAGCAACTAGATAAACACGTGTACCTGCTAGTTATATACCTTATACATACATTATCATGACTGTTAATGATTAGAATCGGTATGTAAACGGAATCAGTATGTAAACTATCGTGAATTAATAATGAAAACCGGTAATAAACACTTTTCAAAGGCTACTTGCAATATTAAATTAAACTTTTTCTATCGACGGCTTTTATAACTATTTTTCATTACGGCGGAAGCGCCAGGGTAGACTGCAAAATTCGAATTTTCTTAGGTTGTTTTGAAATTTTCAGGTCAGTTTCAGGCTATACGTGAAACAAAATATTATTCGCGACCGTAACACGTATGTAGTTACAGAATTATAATCATTAAAATCATCAATACAAGCGTCTCAAGTTCATTTAATTCCATTCTACTATGAATGCGAAAAAGAAAGCTATGAAAAAGTCATTCATTGGGATTAAATTAACTTAGAGGGTTGAATTAATGAGTTTAATGACTATAACTCTGTAAAGCCATATTTGTTACGGTCGTGAATCATATCTTAGCCAACATACAACCTGACACTGACCTGTAAATTGCAAAAAAACGTAAGAAAGTTTCATTCAGAGCAATATCGAAACACACGATACCGAAATACAGTGCAACGGTAAAACTTCCTAAAACACTCAGCTACTGAATAAATAAACGAGCGCCATGTTTGTAAGCGACTGTACCTGGAGCTTACAGGAAATTGCATTGCTTCAAGCAATTAATCAATAAATACTGGTACAATGCATTGCAGGATATCCATGCAAAAGGCTCGGGCGGCTGCACTTTTGTTTTATTATAGACTCGTTTTTCCAAGTAGCGAACGTGTATGAATATTTAAAAGTGTGATGGTGCATAAAAAAGGAAAGCGATTAGTTGTCGGTAGGTGAGTTGCTCTCGTGATCAAAAGTAATAATGAAACCTATGTAGGTAATTAAGAGAGTGATGGACCCGTAAACCGCAAGATCTACACCCTGAAACCGCGAGGTGCGGCCACGAAGGAGATAGTTGGACGAGTGTCTATCTTTGAAGGAAATTGGTTGGAATTTGGATTCATTTGGTGGCTCGCCTTTGCCCGCAGTGGGACAATACAAGCTAGCTATAATAATAATGAACCAACTATCAATGTATTCACATCGAACAATTTTTATTTTGTTTTCAGGTCGTTATCAGCCGAAACCGAACAGTAAAAGCCGGAACGAACAGGAACTGCCGCTCACGGCGGAACCAACACGCGCCCGCAGGAAATGTATGTATGTTACTTATATATTATAGGGTACTTATATAGGGGGACTGGTAATTAGTGGCCGATACTTAAACACGTAATAACAAACAACTTTCCCAAAGAAACATTTTTTTATACCCCTCGTTCACTTTTATCACAATAACAGAATCAGCTGTAAGCCACGTGACGCTGTTTTGTCTCCCACTAGAATCTGGCCCACTGTTGCAAGGTACGATAGTAATGAGATAGAACGGCGTCACGTGGCTAACAGCTGATAGGTCACAGGCACGCGAGCGCGTATTTCATACGGCTGTTATTGAGATAAAAGAGAACGAGTAGGTATAAAAAATGTTTCTTTGGGAAAGTTGTTTGATATCATGAGTATAATCACGTGTTTAAGTATCGGTCACTAATTACCAGTCACCCTGTGTATTATCTGCATACTTTATATTAACCTGAAAATTTCAAAGGGATTCCATTCCAGCAGTAAGCTTTTGGAAGCGTCGAGTTGAATAGAAAATACATTAATCCAGTTTCGCTCTAACCAAAGACAATTAAATAAACTTGTGAGAGACGGGCCAACGCGGACAAAATGTATTCTAATCTACTTGCAAGAGTGAACCGGTGGCTGTCAGCACTAATGGGACGTGTGAAACTTTGCAGTTATGTCATTTCGCTTGAAAGCTTCCCTGAGGACAGGATCACTTGGACAGCGGGACTGTTCGAAAGAGATACCGCGGCCCTGGAACACAAAGGGGTAAGAAGGAACATGGATGGGTTTTAGTCAGTACAAGTCTGACACTCTCTTCTGATCCGCCCAGAGCGGGAGGGGTCATTTAATTTTTATGATATCCAGAACGGAAAGAAAAGGACAGGATCACTTTTTCCATGACATTTCTTTTGATAGCCACGCTATAGTATCTAAATCTCTTTAGCTCTAACTAATTAAATAACAAAACATCACGCTAGGTTAGGCAGAGATGTACCTAACGAGTACACCTTAATTTTGCGAATTATGTTTAAGTCCCATGTAATAGGGGCGAAACTATTGCCATCAAACGGGCACAAGTAGCAATCAAGTATCAAGTGGGCTCCGTGACTGCTACTGAAAAATAGCGGAAAAACCCAATAACACTTTGCCCGACCCGGGAATCGAACCCAGGACCTTATGCTCAACAGTCGCGCTTACGACCACTAGATCGACGAGTCAACTAATTTAATGTCAATAATATTAAAAAAAAACTAGCTATGTGTGTAAATAAATAAATGTAGACATTACTGTATTTATTCACTAGGTACCTAGTTACAACATTGTATGCCACTAAGTTCATAAAATAGGTAAATATCAGCTTACTATACAAAATATATGGTATACTTCTAGAACCCCATACGGCAACGATGCATTTCACGCTCCCACGACTTGCGGCTCGGGTTACATAGCAGCGTTTACCGTGGAAATTTACGAAGGCTCTTCGAAATTCACTCAACGTTTCAGCTTTAAAAATAACAACATGCAATATATTTCACACGCGTGGTTTTTTAATATTTTTCCGCACACGAGCGGAGATAAAAATTTCCACTGATAACTATACATACACTAAGTCCAAATGGGTTCAATAACTATAATCGGCGGTGTTTTTTTTTTTAAATCTCGGCAAAGTGATATGCGTCTTTACGGCGTAAATTTTTTTTGAGTACCGGTAAAACGGGGTGAATAGGACCGCAGGGGTGAATAGAGACAAATTTTGAAAGGGATTTTAACGTTGAATTAATATGTTATGTTGCTAACAAGGTCTCTAAATAATTAAGTATAACTAAGTAAATAAAACAGAGTACTTTTTGATAACATAATCAAATTAATTCAACGTTAAAATCCCTTTCAAAATTTGTCTCTATTCACCCCTGCGGTCCTATTCACCCCGTTTTACCGGTATTTAAATTGTGATTATAAATAGAATATCATAGATAAACATGACTACTTAAACTTTTATGAACATATTAACATTTATTTGTGTTCGAAATTTAAAAATATATGAATATTCTATTTTTCTTATTAGGTTGTTTAGCGGCATCATATCTTTGCTTCTTCATCAACTTGGCGACAGCAAAGCGCGGAAAAAAAGCAAATTAAATCATCGTTTCCTAATAATTCCTGACAAAAATACTTTTCGTTCTAATATTTTCCATTTCTTCTAAAGTGTATTAAAAAACGTCGCTTGATACGCGTGTGGATCTGTTACTGCAGTTCACGGACCCATAACACCCTCGCCTGCAGCTCGGGTGTTAATTCCGCCTCGAATGCAATAACAAAGTTTCCCAACTTATATCAAAATGTACTATTCTCTAGCACGCTTATGTTAGCTTTGTCGATGTAAACGTGTAAAATTATTATGGAAAGTAAAACTTACAATATTAGTAGGATTGTCTTTCAACTTGTGGGTAACCTAAGGTTTAAATCACAGTTTATTGGTTTGATAGTCAAGTCGTAGGAGGACGTAGTTAGTCAAATTGACGTAGTTTGACAATTTGCTAAACAATTTATTACCCTTTTTTTCGTTTATTTCATCTTAGTATTATTTTTTTCCTTTCTTCGTATAAAAAGAAAATGTCAATTTAATTGAATACTAACTTCAAATGATTGTCTACAAAGTGGAAATGAATTTTTATTTTGTAATAGATACAGAGAGAGACTAAAAACAGTCCGACACCACTCAGATACTTTTACAACTCATCTCTGTGTTAGTCTGCAAATATCACCGAATTCATTGAAAGAATCGTTGATAAAAATAAAAATGTTAGACGATGCTCTCCAGTCCCTAATTAACTGCGCCAGTCCACTGAGGTCCTGACAAGAAGGTATTCTATCGGTATGGAACAGGCACCTAGCCTAGCATACTGCAAATATATTTCGACGAATCTTTTTCATTTACGTATTTATTTTCAAAGGTTTTATTTCGTAATTTCATTGAACATAAGTGAATGCATATATATTTAACTAACAAGTTAACAAGTAACTGAAGAAGACGGAGTTCTTCTTTTCAGGTAAAAAAACAAGGTGAAGAATTATTTTTCAGCTGCATCCGGTCAGACTGGAAGCCGACCCCAACATAGTTGTGAAAAAGCTAGGCAGATGATGAATACAAGGTGAAGAGACACCGACGCTAAAAACGGTTATTACATATTCATTTGTAAACAGACGGCCAAAATGAACGGCTGTTTTTTTTTTTAAGTACTGAAAAATTTCTGTGTGCCAGGGGGTTAGTGAATACGTGGTAACTAACCGTTTTAGGGTCAGTGTCCCTTCCACTCCGTATAATAGAGATGTTGTAAGTAACATTGGCAAAACTGAAAGGCGTACTAGGTGGGTCAAGGGATTTTAATAAGTAGTTGCTTTAGTATACTGCCTACCTACTTTCCTATATATATATATATATATTTTAGTCTGTTTGAGTGTCCCACTGCTGGGCAAAGGCCTCCCTTCTCCTTCCAAACCTCTCTGTCCAGTGCAATATCTGGTCATGTTCGCCCCTATCAGGTCGTTTTTCCTATACAATATTAGTTTTGGTATATGCGAAACCTGAAACACGTGTCTAGTATTTTTATGTAAAGAATCTATGTACAAAATTTCAAAACTGTATCATGACAAACTACAAAGTTGTAAGCTTGTTCTGTTAACTGATTGTCCGCACAAAAACGTGGTCACCACGCGGTGCGCTCGAGCGCGCGCCTCTAGCGTCGTGTTGAGCTCATTGATAATAATAATTTGGCATTAGGTACCTAAAAGATTGCGATAGGGACTTAAGTGTCGCTCGGTGTCCAACTTGTAGCCTTTTTAAATATTTTTGGGAAAAAATAAAACATGGTTTAAAAATTATTGGAATCGATTCAGTTACTTATTCTGAACAAACTATATTCAGGTTTCACATATACTAAAAATAATGTTGTATAGATTTAGAAAACCTATGCTTATTTTAAAACGAAAATCAGGTAGACAGGTACTTTAACTTTTAGGGTAAAGAAACTCCGTATATCTGTAAAACTTTATAACGAGGGTTTTCGTGAATTGGAGAAAAAAACACTTAGCCTTGATAAAAATAAATAACAGGGATAAGTAGGCTACATTCTATTAATGCCTACCTCACAGACTCATACGGGTTCTTGATATCGGCAATATGAGAAAATAATCGAATTTTGTGTGGTCTCTCTGCTCTTCTTTTACATACTCTGTCCTTGCTGTCGCTCTAAAGTGCCAATTTAGATAAAAAGGCAACTTGTAAGATGTTAACGTAATAAACTATCGCACATACAGAACCGTTTTTCTGCGTAGTTCCTAGGAACGTATTTACTTTCCAAATAAGGATAATCACCTATTCTATTTCTATCCAAAAACTTCTAATTGTCTCGTGACTCGGAAGATGTGTTTTATTCACGGCTCATGAACAATCGGTTCTGCATTGACGGACGATATTATTTACTTCAATTAAATTAAAATATTTACTTAATAAATGATTAGCTGAACGGTTTGTTTGTTCGAACGCACTAATTTCTAAAACTACCAGTCTTATTAGAAACAATTGTTTTGCATTTTATAGCTCAATTCTTGAGGAAGGTAGGTATAGGTATAGGTAGGTATAGCCATAAATAACATCACGGTACGAAAACTCACGAAACGGAGTGTAAAACCGCGGGATAGCTAGTAATTTAATGAAGTGAATGGTGTTTTTCATAAGAGGAGCGGAGGAGAGGAACTCGTGGCTTAATAATAACAGCCGCTCGGGTCGATTTAGGTTAAGCCGTGCTTGTCTAGGTTGGTATGTGGATGGGTGACCGCCCATTACATAGCGAGTTTCCTCCGTGCCTCGGAAAGCACGTTAAGCCGTTGGTCCCGGCTGTCATTTGTAGTTCTTTGACAGTCGTTAGGCAGTCAGTGGCCCAAAAAGTCTGACAACCAGTCTTACCAAGGGGTATCGTATTACCCAGTACTAACTGGGTAATACGTGGTGGAAGTCAGATAGGCAGTCGCTCCATGTAAAATACTGGTATTTAGCTGCATCCGGTTAGACTGGAAGCCGACCCCAATATAGTTGGGAAAAGGCTAGGCAGATGATGTTGTTTTTCATAAAATGTCATTGGAGTGGCAACCGCGCCTGCAATACCTTTAGTGTGGCAGACTGCCGATTAAATGATTATACAAAGCATACCATTAATTTCCACAATAATAATAATTCACAAGCGTTATTATTGAGCTTTTACGAAGTACTTAACACATTAAAGCTCCAATTTGAAACATTACGGTGGCTGATCGTCCGTCAATATTTGGAATTTAATTGTCAGGATTGAGTTAAAAATGGCATCGAATGAATACAAGGTGAAAAGGACATCGACGCATCACTTCATAGTATAAAACAAATTCGCTTCCCGCTGTCTGTCTGACCCTATGTATGCTAGATCTTTAAAACTACGCAACGGATTTTGATGCGGTTTTTATTAATAGATAGAGTGATTCAAGAGAAGGGTATATTGCACCCGTGCGAAGCCGGGGCGGGTCGCTAGTTGTGCATATACGGCTACCGTTATTGCGTCCCCTAGGTATATTTTAATGGGTGTCCACTACCTGTTGCAATGTTGGAAATAAGTTATAATTGGACAGTTGAATGTTAATGCGTAAATTTAGACATGTTTTTGTCACCATTCTTATGCGATAATGTTGAATAAAAAAATCATTCCCGCTGCTATGTCGATTCGTCGACTCTTATTTTTTTTGGTTTTTATGCATCGTCTTTTGTTGTTTCATTTCGGAAGAATAAAGCTACATTTTTGGAAACTAAACATTCTGGGCTACAAAGTTTTGGCTTAATTCCATTGTTCGTAGATAGGTGTTAAATGTTATGGATTATCTTTTCGCTCAGTCGGCGAGAAGATTTATATCTTCTCGCTGCCATAATTCTCGTAAAGTAGAAATTGTGTGTGGCTTTCTCGCGTTACAATGTACAATACCTACATCATCTGCCGAGCCTTTTTCCAAGTATGTTGGGATGGGTTTCCAGTCTATCCGGATGTAATTGTATACCAGTATTTTACATGAAGTGACTGCCTATCTGACCTCCACAACCCAGTTAGTGCTCGGTTATACGATACCCCTTGGTAAGACTGGTTGTCAGACTTTCTGGCCAGAAATCGGGCACTGATGCAGACGATATTTGCCTGATTTATAGCGATATAGGATCGCCCCTAATATATAGGACTTAACATAGCGTGTTAAATTTGGGTGTACTAGTACACCTCTGCCTAACCCTTTGGAGATAACAGGCGTGATCTTATATTATTGTAATGTGGTATAGTATTTGTTCGTACTAATTAATCAATTTTACTAAACTTATGGTTTTCTTTTGAATTAATACTATAAAATTAATTTAGCCTGAACTGATTAATTGTAATACTAGATGTCAGAACTTTTTGCATAAAAGAGAACGTCGTGAGTCGTGAACTCTCCTACGAAAAACAAGGAAGGCAGCTATTTCTTGCATAGCTCGCTACCGCTCCCGTTATGGACTTCTAGTCAGATGTGCGCCACACATGTAGTCAGGTACCTAGATAAACCAATTCACTTCGAACGATAAGAACGAATCTCTGTAGTTAGGATTCAACAATTGAATGCAACTGGTCTTTCGCTGTCACATAAAAATCAATAGTGAAGTCAAGTAGCAAATTATAATAAAATGGTAACTGTAGTACCCTCAATATTCGCAAACATTACGCAGGAATTGATCAGCATCCCCAGCTATTGGACATAGTTTCTCTGAAGAGAATAAACAGATACACTGAGTAGCAAAAAATGCATCGCGTGTAGATGTGAACAACTCTAACTACAAATCAAGGAGCATTAATTAGTAATATTGATCTCAAAGTCCTAGTGCAATTAAGCTAGAAACTTGGCCCTGAAGTCAACTCGTGACTTCAGGGCCAAGTTTAAACTAATTTGGAAATCTTGCCTAGATTGGTTCGTACAGCTTCAGTGCTATCGAATTTGACACAGACTTATTGTATATATATGTATTTAGAATGGGGGCTGGTAATTTACTCACCGAAGTTACTTGGGACGACAAAGTACCTTGGGTGTTGATCGCGATAGAGAAATTGCTTTAAATGAAATTGAAACAGGTTGCCTGAAAATTACCGAGGTGGTTAACGGAAATGTGATAGCATGGCGGCAAACCACCTTTATGGGTCTTTAATATTTTAGATGTGGACGGTTGCCAGGCAGCTACGGTGGATGTTTGGCTCGGACTACGAAATTCAAATTATTCTCCTTTTTACAAGTTTTTATTTAACTTGCACTATTTGTATCTATCTAATTTGTCCGAGGCCTAATCCTTTTTCTAAAGCAAAAGTAGCCTAAGTTATTCCTTATAATATCGGCTATATGCCAGTAAAAGTCCCGTCAAAATCCATCCAGCCTTTTCGTAGATTAGCAGGAAGAAACAGAGAGACAGACAAACATTTAAAAAATGTTTTTTGTTACAAGTATATACTTTCATATGCATTTAGTAAAAAGCTGTTATTTTGATATTACAAACAAACTCTTCAATTTTATTTGTCTGTAAAATATAGACTAAATAGGGAGTTTAGGCACCAATATCGACATTCTGTGGCCGTGCTTATAATTACCGCAGGATCCTCAGATATTTTAAACCGAAGGGCCGGGTGTTGACGACGCGGCGCTGGTGACTTTCGGTGCACACGATAGTGGCAAATTAAGACCTTATTTTATTTTCCTGAAACGATTAATTAACTAGAGTGAAATATATTACCAATGCGGTCCAGAGGGAGTAATCCGTTTTATTTAAATTATATTTTGATTAAGTATTTTGAGTCGGTGAAGTAGATCATTGCGCTCGAGGCGATATTGCATCCCGAGGCGAAGGCGAGAGCTAAATAGGGCCGAGAATGCTATGGCAAACGTATCAAACGACGGTTTTAAAAAGACTTTAAAAATAAATAAACATAATATTTCGAGAATTTGGATCCTCGTCGCTTCTAGTGCAATGACAAACTTTGCACACTTGCGTCAGAAAGTAGGTACTATTAA
This sequence comes from Noctua janthe, assembly GCA_910589295.1. Classification (NCBI taxonomy): domain Eukaryota; kingdom Metazoa; phylum Arthropoda; class Insecta; order Lepidoptera; family Noctuidae; genus Noctua; species Noctua janthe. The sequence continues at coordinate 16,936,652 of OU342552.1, forward strand.
TTTCTGATATTTACATTGAGCTGAACATTCAAAGAGAACAGTCAGAGAGTTTCAATTTATTTATAAATGCAAGATGGTGTGCCACAGCTACTGCGTGTGAAGCGGACATGTTGGGTCATTATTTAATATTTAGTGACATCACGAGTTTACACTTTCTATTACGGAAATAATGACATAACTAATTGTAAGTAGCGGTATAATATTTCAAATTGCTAGTTTTGATTACAAATTAAGTTAGTATTCCCTCCAGTGCTTTGCGCGGTTTCCCCGATATACCCGGCTCAGGAATCGCAGTCATTTGACGAAGGACAAATCTAGCAAAAAACATGTATTCATATTTGGGACGCGCCGCTTGATGGGACGAAATTAACCTATTCATTAAAGCTTTTGAAATTATTTGTCCCAGAATATGTGCGGTCAATGCACAGTAGATAGGTAATAATTAAAATTACACTTAGTTGGTTCTTGATCCATTAAAGATAATTATCTATGAAATATCAAGAAAAGAGATTTATTCTTCTTAGATCGCCCAATAATTGCCAGGGTCTTCGAAACTTTTAGTTATTTTATTCATCTGTCTGAAGGTTTTAGTCATTTTATTCATCTGCCTAACCATATCCCATCTTTGTTGTGGTCGGCTTCCAGTCTAACCAGATGCAGCTGAATACCAGTATTTTACATGGAGCGACTGCTTATCTGACATCCACACCCCAGTTAGTACTTAGTAACACGATACCCCTTGGTAAGACTGGTTATCAGACTTTCGAGCCACCTGTAACCTAAGTAAATGACAAATCATCAGTAATATACGTGTAGGAAAATTTTCATCCAAAAATAAAAATGATACCTATCCTAACTATAAATAAATTAGTAATGTAAATAATGAACATCAATTACCTACTGCTACACTAAGTGGCACAATGAACCCTAAATTCGTCTGAAGGTTAGACGTACAGCGGCCTCGCAGCGGATTATCTGTTTTATTAAAACAGTTGACAATAACCCGAATTTAATACATGAACAACTCCAAATGTAGCGTCACTTCAGTTCAGCGAGAACACGCATTTGAACGCAGACTCCGCGGGGATATCGTGAACTCGTGATAAGCGGCACAACGATTTAGTTGAGAGCTCTTTAGTCTATTCCAAGGCTCTTTTCGCATGGACAATCCTATGCCATTTTCCGCATAGAGTTGAGTACTCCTGAATAGGAATAACTCACAACGACTCAGTATAATTTTATTGCATCGCGCAGCAATTTATATGAAGTGGGACGCCTACCATTATTGCTTGAGCGAGAACATAAAAGTGTACGAACTAATGTTGATGACACTTATTCGCAAAAAAAAGGTTGGTAGATGACGTTGAAAGAATAATGAGCGAAAAAGGACTTTAAGGTCGATCTTTTTCGGTGATATAAATATATTGATCAGACATTTTCTTTGTACAGTTTTGACGACATGTTTTCATTCGTAATTTAGTACGAAGGACAAAAGGCGGCCATTGTGTGCCAAGGCACGAACATTCCGTTACGGCCCGCATTGAGTATGAAGGCAGCAACGCATGCGTGATGCGGCTTGGAGACGAACAATTAGACGATTCACACGGATAATGGACGGAGACTGTGGACGTGCCACTTGCCAGGCACTACGAGACAGAGATGTAGCTATAGCTATTTCTTTGTGCTCAAGTTACTTGTTAATGCAACTCGGTTAACGGCAGTAATTATCAAGGTTCACAGTTTTATATAGAATGTAAAGGAATATATTAAACCAATTTGCAAGGAAAGTCCCCAACCGCTCAGAAAATAATAATTAAAAATGTCGAGGTAAAAATTGTAGAAGCTTATCGGGGAAAAGCGTCGTAGCCCGCCAGGGGCCCCGGGCCACGGGCCCGCGGACTACTACGGAGGTACGGGAGCTAGTAGTATTTACTGTGCGGCACGGCTTTACTATGGCGTATTTTTAAAATGACGTCATATTTGTAGTTATCTGTCTCTGTCTAGCGTAGCCTTTATAAATCTATAAGGTTAATTCAATCGTATTGTCGCAGCTGCTGAAGATGTTTCAAATACTTTCAGTTTTTATTTTTTTAAACAGGAACTATTGTCTCGGTCCCCATTTGTACGAGTAAGTCACGTTAATTCCGATTGCATTTCCAAACAAATATAATCTCTTTGTTCACGACAGACAATAGCTCTGGGGAAAGTGCAAGATGAAGTTTTATCAACTAGTGCTAATTACTTTGAAAAACACCTCAACGAGTTCTTAGTCTTCGGAAGTTTTAAGTTCCGCCACGTAGATGCTTTATTATCTGCAATCAAAGTTAATAATAATCCAGTGGTTCCTGACTTTTATCGATATTTAACTTTAAAAGACTCAATTCTATTTCCGTATTGACGTTCAAAAGGATCTAATTGAAATAATTGGTTTGACTTTGATTTCAGTTTGAAGTTGTACGACGATATTGTAGTTATTGTGTCGCGTAGCAAACGATATACGCCTCTTACAGTAGCGAAGGGTCAATTTTTGTAAGAGGTAAGCCGGAGTACATTTCTTTAATGTGATTTTATTATTTGTCTATAAAATAATGATTGTGCCATTTTTCAAAGAGAAGCCGGTAGGAATCGAGTTGTATGGAACCTTCGCCACTGGCCTTTTATGCAGTCAATAAATAAATCTTGAAGTTCCGATGTAACTGTGTGAAATAGCGCAATGTAGGACAGTAACGAAGTCTTTAATAAGAGCTAAATCTTCAAACTCAATAGAAACAACTACGCACACAACTGAAACTAGCAATTTCATTTTAGAGGCAACTCCGCGTTTGTCCATGTGCCGGGATGTCCTTGGCTCCAATAGGGCGACAACACACATATATAACCTTGTTGTGCGCGCGTTATCTTTAGGTCGTTAAGCAATGTTCACGCTTCGGGGTTACACAGACAATGGCGACTCTGGAATGGTTCAACGTATACTTGTGCGCTCGAGATGGAAATTACGATGTGTGTCGCTGTCTCGCGTTTCTGTCGATGTTGAGAGTGCGTTGGCTCTGCGGGCTCGAGTTTAGCGAGCTGGCGGGCCAGCGGGATCGTCCCGCGCCCGCCGCCGTGCCCCGGTCACCTTAAGCTGTGGTTCAACAACATCTCGCAGGTCAGGGCGAGTCAACGAACGAGCGAACGTCAGGACTCGGCAACTTAAGCAGTGCACGCCGCTATGACCTTTCTTTTAAGCTGACATCCAGAGTATTAGATTCGCTTGAGGCATATTTCTGCAGACTCGAAGGTGCCTCTGGTATTGGCAGTTCTTATTGATGGCATTTCTATAAGATGTAATGCTATTAAAGATTTCATCATTTTCTTGAAAATTCAGTACGCTAAGCTACCAAGTTATTCTATAATATCTAAGGTCAAATTTGGTTAAGGGTCCAATCAACCGATAAAAAGAATATTTTAGAATGTCTGCCTAATACGATGAAAGTCAATAGCATAATGTATTGATATAAACTATACTTGCGGACTGACCTGACTCACGGTAGATTCGAACCTACAGCGTACCAAACTCACCGCAGTTGAACTCATTGAGTGACCCGCTCGTAATTAAATTATTTCGTTTACCTACATCCAGACAGTATTCGGTAACCGAAAATAGCAATGATATTTCCCTTAAAAAATGTCAACACAAACTCGCGATGGGCTAAAATAACGTAGCGTAGCTTGGCACGAACAATATTCCGTGATCGCATAACAAAACAATATCCGTCTTGGCATCAATAAGCCTCGGTAAACTGACGTCAGCTCATCGGCTAAAAATGAAATGCTTCAGTTTGAGCATAAAATTGTTGTAGGTATTTTCGTGATCAATAACGCCCAATTATTGTTCGATGTACGACCTTAATACTATCTGCTGCCCAATTAATGTACACTTCAAAATCTTCGCGTTATTTTGAAGGAGTTGGTAACTTGGTACCTACTTAGAACTTACTGGAATCACAAGTCGAAATATTGTGTAAATTTACGTTGCCATTTTCCGTTTATGTTAACCGAACGAAATGAGTACTGAACTAATTGAGGCGGTGTGTGTTCCCCCTATTATATAAATAGACAAAGACAAAGTAAAGTACATTTTCTCTTCTGTTTACGAATCGATTGCTTTTTTTATAACGCTTTTATTAGCTTCGCTTTTAAGTATATAAAAAAAAATAGAAGTTAAATTGGATCCACTCCCCGGTTTTCGTTTGAGCTGAATTTTTGTATACTCGTTCAGTTTGGATGATTTTTTCGGTACCGCAACGAAGATATTGTGTCAATGAACACGACAGATCTCTTTGAATTCTTCATTTTGCACGAAAGTTTATTAATCACTAGCCATATAAAGTCATGGTATCAAATACGCACGCGCGAGGCTGACCAATAACCATCCTGGCAGGGTCGCCATATAATGTTGCGATTGAGAATAGATTCAAACGCAAGCTCGAATGAAATGATACTAACTTTATTATGGATAAACATTGATTATATAGGCTACATCAGTTGAACTATAATAGGTATATGTTTATACACTACTAATGCATGGTTAGCTAAGTGACATCATTTTAAATCCAATATGTCGGACTCCCAAAGATTACGACGGACTAGTATTTTTTTATGCATTGCATGATCAAATGAAAGGGTTTGCTGAGAAGAATACGAAAAATAAGTACCTACACCTATAATAAAATGACGTCACTCTAAAGCGTGTTTTATAGTTTTTTTTAAACTATATTATTTTACTAGTAGCTATTGACGAGCTTTAGTAATATCAAAAAAAAAATACAGTCGAATTTCGACTACCAGGCGACCACTATTTCTGTGAATGTCGTTTCTCCGAACGGAGTATTACTAAAGTTACGGATTTTTCTGTTGCATACTAATGTGTGTTTTTAATATGTTTTTCTAGATAACTTGCAATTTTAATTGGCCGAAATCGGATGGAACTCTGGCAGAGTTCCAAAACCAGATCCTTGAAGAACTGTACAGCTAGAGCGACTAATGTTTTCTTCTTTTGGTACTGATTTACTGTTGGCTATTCTCTCTCTCACTCTTTGTATCAGCCCTCTCGCTCACTCCACGTCAAATACGGATATATTCAGCTGAACCCGATAAGACTGGCAGATGATGATGATGATGATTGTCTCTTGTTAAGGAAACCGCGCTCCTTTGTGTGTTCGAGTTCCCAAGCTCTGTCCCACAGGCATCATCATCTTATCTGCCCCTAGCCTTTTCCCAACTATATTGGGGTCGGCTCCCTAGTCTAACCGGATGCAGCTGAATACTAGTATTTTACATGGAGCATCATGCCTATCTGACCTCCACAGCCCAGTTAGTACTGAGTATTACGATACCCCTTGGTAAGACTGGTTGTCAGACTTTTTGGGCCACTGACTACCTAACGACTGCCAAAGATCTACAAATGACAGCCGGCACCAACGGCTTAACGTGCTTTCTGAGGCACGGAGTAAACTCGGTATGTAATGGGCGGTCACCCATCCAAAGACCAACCTAGGCAAGCACGGCTTAACCTATAGATCGACCCGAGCGGCTGTTATTATTTAGCCACGAGCTCCTCTGTCCCACAGGCATGTTGTGTAACAATACCTTAACACTGAGCAACGTCAACACAAATAATTTGAAACGCACTTGCGGGTAACTTCAGATTGTTTGAACTGGATTGAGAATCGATCAAACAATTTTTAACTTCGAACACTATCCCATTTACAAACTGAACTTAATGGGCCAGGACGAAAACCAGATAACTACTTTATAAAATAGTTAAACGTTAGGTGGTTACGCTTTGTAACTGTACCTTGGAAATACAAAAAAAAAAGAGGTTCTCAAGTCGAGTACCAAAATGAAATAAACATGATATTAAATAAAATTATTACATGGCTTGAACACAATAATCTTCATATTAATATTAGCAAAACAAAAATAATAGAACAATTCCAGATATATAACAATACGCGACCACGGCTTAAAATACAATATGGAAATGAGACAATAGGAGAGGTCGATTATGCAAAATTCTTGGGGATAATAATTGACAAAAACTGTAACTGGATATCGCATGTTGATGATCTATGTAAGAAGATAGATAGATTTGTATACGTTTTATAAATACACGTGTGGCTAGTGTTAATGCACTATGTGCAATTTGTGCATACCATGGCTGTCTCATCAATTTTCGGCTATGGCATTATAATCGATTGAACTTAAAAAGGTGTTTCGAGCTCAGAAAAAATGCGTACGCGCAATTTGTGGAGCGCACCCACTAGACAGTTGTGTTCCACTATTTAAAAAAAATAAAATACTGCCACTTCCAGCACTATATATTTTTGAAATTTGTTTCTTTGTACACCAAAACAGACATGAATTTGACTTTTTTAATGATGTTGTATCCAGACCCAGGCGCAAATGTTCCTCGGCGTAGAATTAAATTGTTTTCTAGTAATGTTAATGTTGTTGTTGTAATGTTGTTTTTTAATTGTTTTCTATATTGTTTTCTGCATGACCATTACTGTTTATAACAAATTGCCTGATGGCTTCAAAACTCTCAGCCTCAGAACATTTTAATGTAAATTATTTAACTTTCTTTTAAGCAAATGTTATTACTTGACTGAAGATTTTATGACTGAACATTTTACCTGAATATTTGACATTATTGCCTATAATCATAATTTATCTCCTTGACTAAACTGAATTCTGACGTATATAATTAATCTCGTTTACTACTATTGTTCAATTTATTTAAATTATTTGTAATTGTAATTCTAATTCTAATGATTAATTAATTTTAAAAGTAATGATGTTGGCCCATAATTTTAAAAACCATATTTATACGCCGGTAGCAGCAGAATATTATTATTGTCTACGCTACGGAAGTTGAAACTAGGGATGATTTAGTACAACGCATTGAGGCAGCCTTCATGACCTTCAAAGCAGAAATCGGTTTACGCACCACTACAGTCGAGATTAGACGAAGATGTCGCACGTACATACGCAATAGTGGCGGACAATTTGAACAAGATTTGTAATTAGGTATTTATTAAATAAATTATTATTTTTAATTTTTCTCTTTCATTTTAAGTTCGAGGAAAGTTAGAACCCTATGTAAGAAATAAATTAGAGACTGCGTAAGAGTGAGATAACATTATCTACCTACTTACAGCATGTTATTTATGTGAAAACTAGTGTTTTATCCTGAATATGGAGTAGCTTGATGGTGCGTCCCAATACACAAATTTAACGAATTAACGAACTTATTAAAAGATTTGTTTAGCATGTTGCATACCGTTGGAAAGAGGACAGACTAGAAAACTTTTTAAAAGATTTCGAAGATCTCGATCGCTTTTAGTTTTTTTTTCTAGCAATTTAAAGTTGAGTTAAGATTATTTTTTCTTCTTCCAAAAGCTTTGTGAGTTATTAAAAAAAAACTAGATGTTACTAGTGACTAGTTTTGAATTTGATAGAACCATACAACAGTACGTATAGAAATTAAAATGTAAATTAAGGAAATTACTAATACCTTTTAATTTAAGCATTGATGCTAAGTTTGGGAATTTTTCAAAATAAAAGTTAGTAAAACCGAATAAAAAAACCGGTGTGGCCAAGAGTGAGTTCTTGGGCCTGAAGAGATAGCAAATAACCTCTCCATTCGGACTATTCAATTTGGCAAACGATGCACCAAACACCCTGTATAATTCACACAACAACTTTGTACAATATTCTGACAAATAAGTGATTCTATTCTAATCTTTTCGAAGCGTATAAATATTTTTTTTATGTATGATCAGTGATCACGCAAAACTTTTTAGGGGGTGGTCTGTATTCGGCTCCACACAAATAATAATTAGCGAAGAGCAAACAAACTAGCTTAGTTTTAAGCTATATGTACTAACATTAAAAATAATAAACCTTTTATTATAATAACCTTATGTTGTTTAGCGACAAAGTTATTACTTTTCAGTTTTTATTTCTTTCGGTACTTTATCACCTTGTATCTAACAAATGGCTGGATGCATTTTGTCAATTACGGTGTAGTTTTATTTGTCTTAGAAACCCAAGTGTCCTTAGATAGTTATTTGAAAAAAAAAAAACAAAATGGTGGACTTTTGGCGCGAAATTATAAGTCGTTAATATATTTTTTTCAAACAAACCTATAGAGTTGGGTATCAAAATGAAGGAAAAGGAGGTTATAAATATCTATATAGGTACAAAACATAATTTTTTGTCGGGTTTTTTGATACTTTTAATTAAATAAATAAAAAGAATAAAAATAAAAAAATTAGGTACTTGTTTAATGATGCGGAACGGCTGATTTCAGATATTATAGCAAGCGGTGTAGCCAATCGTTTTTAACATGTTGTAGCTAAGATAAGGTTGGTGATAAACGTATCTCCTACCGGTTGTAAAAAGGTCTATGTTAAAGTTCTGTTTTTTTCTGGAGTCTGAATAATCTTTTTAGTGTTCGAGCATTTGTTTACAATAACAATAATCCTGCGCTCCCATACATTCGACAGTCGAGGATACGCGTCTCACCATACCGCCGCAGGTGTGACTACGTCAGATATGATTTCCACTTCTACCATCCGAGCGATCAGTCGAACAAATAAAAAAAAAGCAGAAGCGGGCGTAGTTTTGTGTGTTTTTGAATTCCCAACTTTAACCCACGTTAACTGGAATCGTTTGCCGAGTATGACATTCCGAAAATCCCTAACTGAACCAGTTTGTTTACCATTATAAAAATTCGTTCGAATAAAAGTACACTAGTAGTAATTTTTTAGTTATGTCACATATTTTCTACCGGTTAGAGTAAATATTTGTAAAAATTTTAAAGTTATTCACTTCAGGTTTTGTGCTAACTCCAGATCCCTAATGTAACAACTTCTTACACTACCTACAAGTACTCGTGCCTAATACAAGTGACTGATCTTGTGGCCTTCGAGAAAACGTGTACCAAAAGTTGGCCAATGTCTTATTCAGCTCAATATACTTACAACAACAACGTTAAAGTGCAAGTATCATAACATAACGAATATAATGTAATACAATAACAAAATATGCGCAGTATATTCTCCACCAGACGCGCGACGCGACGAACTTCACTAACATTACGCTCGGACCCGAACATTACGCGTAAGTGCCTAAGCTCGTATCGATCCTTACGCGTAGCAATTTTCGTAGCCGCGTAGGCCCGCTACGCGCCGCTTTCAGATGGCCCGGCCGCGGCCGGCCGGTGTGATTGCGGTTATGCATGGCTGGGACAATGTGTGCCTACGCGATTGCTACGGCCTACGGCCAACGCTGTTTGCCCCGACATTTTGTATGCGTAATAAAATTGCGCTCACGACTGTGCCACTTAACAATTTGAATGTCACGGTATTGTATTATTTTATTTTTTTTAGATTATTTTGATGTTAAATTTAGATATAGTAATATTGTGTGGTGTGTATTTGTCTTTGATTATTTAAATACTAACATTATTTTTAAATGTATCTTCTAGCAAAATTAGGTATCGTTGTGTCTGAAATAAATAAATTGGATTAGATCGGTAAAACTATCTATGCACATAATAATAATATCTTTTTATTTTTTTTTAATATTACTTTGTAAAGGAATATTGAAAAATGTTATTTATATGTGTAAATACGAAAAGGAATAATATATGTCTCTGCAAAAGACAGTGGTACCTAAATTGGACATTTAAATTTATTTTCGATCAAATCATATATAATAGTGTTAAAATGATCAATAGTGAGATATGCTACAGATTTACTACTGTTATAAACAAGAAAGTTAGTGATGACGTATTCACGTATGCGTGGATGTTTGTTATTACATACAAACATAAACTCACGCGTTTTTCCAAAGGGGGTAGGCAGAAACCACAGAACGACACTGTTACGATCCTTACATTTTGTTATTATTTCAAGCAAATACTACTGATCGGATTTTGATAAAAAAAATACGTTAATATAGCTTATACCTCCGAATAACATAGAGGCTTTAATAAATAAAAGTATTGTGAAAGAGAAGCTAGTTCCTTTTCATTTGACGAATTTAATAAATACCACGAAATCAAATTAATATCGTTTAAACTGTAAAACCGTTTGCGTTCTTTGGCGGGAAATTTACATGAAATTATTTATCGTTTATTTGGTTATTGTCAGAAATCGGTGGCTTCCCAGTGTTGGAAATTACGTCAACAGAACATTCCGTTTACACCCCACTTGGTACTAAGAAACCATGCAATTTAATTTCGACAAATAAGGTGTTAAAATCTGTTATCAATCACCGCGGCCTTTGAGGTTGAATTCTACGTTTTAAAAGGGAACATGCTTGGTTTATTTGTTGAAAAATAATGTGATTTTTTGCTTTTTTAATAATGAAAATGAAACGTTCTATATAATGTATTTTCTTTTTACTAGGTGGTTATTATTTTTCAAATAAACCCGATTATTATAGCTCATTGAATAACTATCGACAAAATAGTCATTGCTTTGTTATTGTTAAATGTTGTAGATTTTACGAAAATATATCGAAAGCAAACATCTGTATGACCTAGGAGCTCGTGGCTAAATAATAACAGACGCTCGGGTCGATCTTTATGGTAAGCCGTGCTTGCCTAGGTGGGTCTGTGGATGGGTCCCCATTACATACCGAGTTTCCTCCGTACCTCGGAAAGCATGTTAAGTCATTGGTCCCGGCTGTCATCTGTAAATCTTTGACTGTCATTACAGGTAGTCAGTGGCCCAAAAAGTCTGATAACCAGTCTTACCAAGGGGTATCGTATTAGCCAGTACTAACTGGGTTGTGGAGTTCAGATAGGCAGTCGCTCCATGTAAAATACTGGTATTCAGCTGCATCCGGTTAGACCGGAAGTCGAACCCAACTTATTTGGGAAAAGGCTAGGCAGATGATGATATCTCTATGACCTAAAATATCCTAGCGAATATGTTCCAAGCAACCTATTCAGAAGGTGGCACGTCGAGTGAGTGGCCGGTGAATGAAGGATTTAGACGAGGACTACGTACACATGCACGGTGCACATGAATAATGACGCCTCGATCAGTAAGCTGTCCCCCCTGCCCGGCCGTGCACGCCGCCTGAAGGGGCGATGATAGCAATTTCGCTACAATCATCGAGCTTCGTTTTTTGTACTGAACTACTGACGTCCTGCATCTGACATGTTTTGCGGCCGAGTAGAATTTAAACGGAATTGTTTACTGTTTTAACGAGCATTTTTGTTGGTTTGACCTTCAAAAGATCACAAATGGAAGAAAATACTAAATGCATTTGCCTCTAAACGTATTTTGAACTTCATTCTGTGCTTGTCACCTTCATACGATTTAAAGAAATGGAACGATTTGTTAAATATAATATTATGTTTAAAGTTAAATGCATTCTATTATTTGTGGCGTATGCGGGCCACAAATAGTTAAAAGCAATTACAAATTGTGGGCATAGTTTGACAAATACTGATTACTAAAATGAATCAAGTATTTTGGGTAACAATTAATAAAAAAAATGTTATTAGAGCAAAGAAGAAGATGGTTAGCGTCGTCTCTGATCTAATAGATAAGAAAAATGTTACTATCGTAGCGTAGTTTCTAGTGGTTAACACTGCAGATACGTTGCCTCAATACTTACTTTTTCCTTTGCCTACTTACAGAGGACTGGAGAGTCCGGCACCACGCGGCTAACAGCTGATAGCTAATAGGCGCGCGCGCGCGCGGTTTTCATCCGCGATGTTGTGTGAACGAGTATAAAAAAAGTTTCTTTGGGAAAGTTGTTTGTTATCATGAGTACAATAACATGTTTAAGTATCGGTCACAAATTATTCAGTCACCCTATAAAGGACCAGAGTGATAGTTACGAAAATACGGAAATATAAAGACCCTGTTTGGACTGAATTCGTGTGCGTTAAAAAAATTAAAAAGATCAAGTTCTCAATCAGCATGGATTGATGATGAATTATCTAATTATTATCAAAGAAAATAATTATCTAGATAATTACGAACATGTGAGTTAGTTACGGGATTAGATCCGAATCCGTCCTATGTAACTATCGGTTATTTTATGTAAAGTAATAATGCTTTCTTTTCGTACAGGACATGGTCTGCGTGTCTTAATGCCTTCGAAAGCTCTGTCTTGCTTTACTTTATCCACGATGGCTGCTGTAAATGCAACAAGTCAGTCAGTCGTCCCAAAGCCACATCTATTCATGTTTTAACTTGTTAGTTTCGTTGATCTAATTGTCCTTATTCACAGTTACCGCTTGCCATGGTAACCAACTGAACCGCGCACTTCATCATACATTTCATTTGCTATTCCGTCGTGTGACATGTGTCTGCTAATTTACTCGCGGTTCGCAGACTGTCCAATTTGTTTCCTATTATCATTTTTTTAATTACAACAGCTACATTGCAGGTACATAACCATGTAGTTTCTAAAGGGTGTAAATAGACCCTTAACATACACGAAAGGCACTTGTTCTCCCCGTCACTGCGATCATTTTTTTGCTCTAGACCATACCTGGGAACCTTCTAGTTACGGAGATATTGGGGGTCAAAGTTCCAACTTTTTCACTAGTTTTTTTTTTTATTTACATGTTTCTTATGTAAGATTTTTACGTTACACACCTCCACGAGCCTCGTACTATTCAATCCATTCATCAGCACAATGCTATGAGTGCTTTCCATCGAGTCCTACCGTAAAACGTGATTTTTCACCCCAAAAAAGAAAATTCGATTCCCAGCAATAATTTTTGCGTAAAGTTACTTAGTTTGATGTACATAATGCTTGGTTGACGGATATGTGAAGGGTCTGTGTACACCCGGTATATTATGTCATTATCAGGGCCTAAACACAAAACCGCGATGTCGCATCGGCGAAAAGTAGTGGTTTTAATGGTGAGGCCAAGCTGATTAGGCAAACCTATGTCAGTTTGGCCTTGTTTATGTATGAAACAGTTTGAATTGTCACAAGTAATAGTTTTTTGAGCCAGTAGTGGCTCTAGGCATCGTTCGTCATGAATCGAAACCTAACGATATTGATTAAGTCCACCCTCTACACGGTTATTGGAGATATATTTCTACCTTTTAAGAGAAAATATATCTCTTATAATGCCGTGGACGTGAAAACCGGTTAAACATCATTTGTCAAACGAGAATATTGAAATAATATTGGCCTTGGACGGCCATAGCCAATATTATTTCAATATTCTCGTTTAACAGCATTATAAATTCATGATTAATTTGTAATATTAAAGAGAATGCCCACACTGACTCTGTATCATACCATGACCGTGATAAGAACGACTCAGGCAAAAAAATTTTTTTTTTATGTTATGATTCTTTGCCCACTAAACCGTTCTATCACCGACCAACACCATTGTGTATCATGGGTGGAGCGTCAACTATTGTCAGCGAGAATATTTTGCCGGTGCAAGCGCTGCGTGCGTGGCCTTTCTTAATTCATTATAAACTGGTTACAAACGTGTTACCTCTTGTCTTGCCATTTTGTTACCTTTATTTCCACATGACTCACGTGCTAAAAATTTATCTTCATAACCAACTTGGTGCTTAAAAAATGTCCAGTATTCTCCCTAGACTTTTATTTTTTTGTAAAGCGCCGTGATCCTAGTAAGGTTGCGATCGTCGGGTATTCGCCTTCTCTTTCTTCCCTCGTCTAAAACAAGGGTGATCATTGCCAATTCTCTCGAAGACAATTTTCTAATAGCCATCAAAAATATTTATATTTACTGCTACAACCGAGAGAACAGGAACCGTACGGATATGACACGCAGATGATATGCGGATGATACGGTCATGACACGTTGTAGTGGGCATAGTAGTCCGTGTCATGTTTCTTTTCGTGCCTGATAGCACTGTCATGATATGGTACGGTATAGTCGGCAGACTCCTTTAACTTTAATAAGCGTTTAACGAGTATCATACTGATGTCAGCTGTCATACATACAATAATTATAATTAATTGGTCAGCAGCAAACTGGCAATTATGCAGTATCGTAATATGATAATCGGTCTAGGTCAAGTGGATGGAGTTTATGGACTCAGAATGTAGAAAGTAGAAAATTACTCGTAGGGAAAGCAAAAAATACGCATAGCCAAATTTTCCTTGTAATTTCGCTGAACTAATGTTATTACTATTGTAATAACACACACCAGGCGCTTTTGTAAGAACTTTAAAAAAATCAAAAAAGCTATTTCAAAAGTTCACGTTTCAGAGAAAATAAGTTCAGCCTGGGGGGTGGAACACGGGAATGTTCCAAAAATACACCACCTACATTTTTAAAAGGTGTGTACAATGAGAATCCTTAAAATGTAGGTGTGCTTTATTTGCAGGAACCTTCTATGACGGGTCTTGCAAATAAAGAAATCAACCTCCATCAACGTCCCCCTAAGTTCACGTGGCGTACCTGGGGTAGGCATGCCACGTCAGTGTTTAGAGTTTATGCGTTATTTAAATTTCTTTGTCGCCATTAATATAAGCAAATAAATGTGAAACCATAATAATTTTTAAGTTTGATAAAATTTTAGTCCGCTAGCAAAAACGCTGCGACGTACAGGCGCCGTGCCGGGGCGGACACTGCAATTCGATAAAGGGTTCATTAATTGACTCTGTAACCCTAAAAAAAGAGAAAAGTAAAAATAAAAAGACATCAGTGCTGCAAAACTCTCACTTAGCCATAACCCTGCTGCAAAACTCTCACTTAGTAATAATTCTGCTTTATAAAACGTTTTGCAGTTCTATTTTCACCTTTTCAGTATTATGAAAAATGCTGTTGCCGTGCTGTTCACACTTTTTGATTGAGTTGGTCTAACTAATATGTAGGTAATTTCGATGGTTCTTTAAAAACTCCAATGTTTCTTAATCAAAGAACATGAATTATGTTTTAATTTCAACTTAGTGTTACGTATGCTCTGAAGTACACTTTCTGCCAACAAGACCACTAACCTGATTTATGAATGTAACAATTGAGTACTAGTGAAACAGAAATGGATCAGTCGGTTAATCCGATTAGTACTACGTACAGCTTCACTCGTGTTTCCCTATATCGTATATCCATTGTTTAGTCGCAACCAGTCGGAATAAAAGATATAACTTTGAAATATCTGAGACTAAATTCACGTAATTTAACATTTTATCTTTTATACAAGGTGTAAACGGACCCTTCACGAAGCCGTTAACCAAGCATTCTGTACATCAAACTCAGTAACCCCACACAAAAATTATTGCTGGGAAACGGCTTTTTTTTGAAAAATAACATTTTACGGTAAAACTCAATGTAATGCACCCAATACATTGTGCTTATGGTTGCATTGAGTAGTAAACGGGCGATGGAAGTACATATCCAAAGTAAAGTTATAACCTTAAATAGCAGTATTTAAAAAAAAACTTGAGAAAAACTTGGGGGTTTCACCACCAATAACTCCGTAATTAGAAAGTTTCCAGGTATGGCTCCAAGAAAAAAATGATCGCAATACCGAGAAAAACAAGTGCCTCACGCCTTTGTTATTCTAATTACACCCTTAATAAGAATTTTCTTTCAGCTTCGTAAATAGGTACATCGCAGGTCGTTGCCAACAGTCTGCTTTCTTAAAACTTATTTCGGTTCGGTTTAGGTTGTTGAAGTATGCTTCAGTAATTGGGAAACGTAGCGGAAGTTAGATGGCAGTATGACACTCGCTCTAAGTTTACCAAACAAATGTATTTAAGACTAGGACCAACTTCAGCCTTAATGTAATTTCAGTAACGAGTTGAAGCTTTTATTGCAGCTGAAGTCTTTTTCAGTGCGAAACTAAAATAATTTAATTTATTATTGAAGTCGATATTGTCCTACTGCAGAGAAAATGCTTCACTTCCCTCCTTCCACGATTCACGATTTAATGCGATTGTAGGCCAATCCTTTAAGAAAGAGTCCAGCTCATCCCGCCATCTCCTGGGCCTGCCGTGTTGACGTTTCTTGCTATTAGGCTTCTTGCTATCGTCCACTGAGTGGTTATTTTTTCCCATTGCTCCTCCGACATGTGGCAGATGTGACCAGCCCAGTTCCATTTCTACCTAGCAGCTGTAAGTCCTGCATCAGCTATTTGGGTTTTGGAGAAAAGTATGGAGTGTCTGATGCGGTCCGTAACTAAAATATAATAACTTTTAGTCTAGCTCCTAAATTAATGTAAGTAACATATTTGTAGGCGGTTGCTAACAAACAAACATGTAAATCAATTACGTAAAGCATAAAATTTTGTTGATTAATTTGTTGTTGATTAATTTGATTATAGTTTTGCGTCACCTCAAATGTTACATTAATTTAGAGGCTTAGTTAGACTAAAAGGTTTTATTTTTTTATTTTTGGGCTTTTCAATTATTTTTTCGTCATTGTAATTTTAAAAATCTTTTCTATTTCCGTCGGTTTATTTTTGTCCTACATCGACAGCCTTCCGTCTCCATAGCCAAACTCTCGATGACAGTTATACCCCAGCTAGATATAAAGTTCTTATCAGGGTGAATGTAATAACCCCAAACACGCTGTACAAACAGCTGTAATCTGTTTAGGAGCACTCGCAAGTGTCATCCGTCTCCGTTTTCAGATCAACTCCAGGTGTCCTTGATGTTATAGTGTCTCCAGAACTACATTCATGAGAACCAAGTTTCAACAGAATCGATTTTCCACAGTTGTAAATTCAGTAGGTGAAAATTCAATTAACCCTTATTTTTCGACACTCTTATTTTAGGGATGGATTTTTCCTACTTTAAGGACTGTTTCTGGTAAAGTTCTCTATGCGTAGGGATTTCCATATTGTGTTATTGAATTCACAAAGGAATATTTCTTCGGCAAAAAAAGAAGTTGCATTTTCTCAATGAAAACGTCTCGCTGATGAAAAATTATATCTTGGTTAAGTTTATTGGCTTGTGGAGGTTAAGGGTTGCAAAAGTGTATCTTATGCGCCAGTCTGCTAAAGTACGAAGTTCTCTGTCCCTAGACTCGGCAGTAAGTGTGTGTGGTGTATGTACCTACAATTTTCATATAATACCTCATTTCCGTCTCTCTTTCAGAACCGGCGCGGTTATTATTGCATTTGATTTATCTTTCTTGATATTTTCAATTTTGTAAAACTTTATCAATCATTTTTATTTAGTTGCCGTCATTCTGCGTAATTTTGATGTTTTGATTTTAAGTCATTTGAGCTTTTTAATGATATTTTATGAAATTGACAGGCCGAAAATGTTGATCAGTTTATGTTGTATATCAAATTAAACTTGTTTACTTGATAATGCTGTCTTTATCACTTGTGTATTACGTCTTGTACAAGGTAATGTTGTCAAGGTTTTCATAGCATTTGCAGTTGAATTGGGACTTTTGGCCGTCTGTAAGCGTATTTTTAAGTGAATTCCTGAACAAATACCTGTCTGTTTTCGTTTTGGGAGCAATCAAACAGTTATAGCGGTGAATGTTTCGAACGCGACCTAACTTTACTAATAACAGAACTTTCAAATGTTATTCTTGATAACTTTTTGTTTTCCAATCAAGCAGAATTCCGCTTTGCTGTTTACTTTACAGGTTTATTTTAGTATTTTGTTTATTTAGGCAGCTTGTTATACTAATTTTGGCTAAAATGTTAGGTTATAGTAGCTGGCGTTAAGGTTTCATGGAAAACTCCAAATTTATGCTTCGAAAATATGTGTTCGAATTATGTGAAAAGTTATTTCAACGAAATAAGAGACTTAACTAAAAGCTTCAAAGGCAAAACTTAAACTAAACTGTAAATCCTTATATTCCTATGATAGAAGGCAACGTCTCTGGAGCTCGTGGCTAAATAATAACAGCCGATCTTTAGGTTAAGCCGTGCTTGCCTAGGTTGGTCTGTGGATGGGTGACCATCCATTACATACCGAGTTTCCTCCGTGTCTCGGGACGCACGTTAAGCCGTTGGTCCCGTGTGTCATTTGTAGATCTTTGACAGTCGTTAGGTAGTCAGCGGCCCAAAAAATCGGACAACCAGTCTTACCAAGGGGTATCGTATTACCCAGTACTAACCGGGTTGTGGAGGTCAGATAGGCAGTCGCTCCATGTAAAACACTGGTATTCAGCTACATATGGTTAGACTGGAAGCCGACCCCAATATAGTTGGGAAAAGGCTAGGCAGTTGATGAGAATGCAACGTCTGTCCAATATATAATAGCTATATTTAAAGACGTGCCGCGAGTGAAACAATTACTTTTACGAATAATTATTCCTCTTCACTCTGTGGTATCTCCACAATTGTAAATAAAGCCGTCAAGTATCGAAAAAATGCCTAATCCCCCTCTAATCCCTCCCCCGTAATCCCTCCCTTCATCTATTTACCGAATGAAAAATATTCATATTTTTTTTTTTATATTCAATTTTTTTTTTAATATACATGAGAAAACATAATTATAACGAATGGGTTGCTTGGTGGATGATTCGATTGCCAAAAATGTTGTTTTCATTCGGTAGACAGATGAGTGAAGCTTGATCTTAGGCGGGACGTTGAACTAACATAACATCCCGTCTGAAATTTCCGAAGGGTGAGGCAGAGGTGTGACTAATAGTACATCTCACCAATTATGTTTAAGCTCAATGAAATAAAAGGGGAGCCTATTATAATCGGGCACAAATTCAGACTTATTTCTTCTTTTTCGTAGCTGCTCACAAGTCTACTCATAATCCAGGCTTATATTCTTTTAAAGAAACTTCTTATTTGTTTGTAGCATACGATTTACATTCAAAATGCTTAAAAATGATGGCAACAAAATTCCCAACTGCGTATGGAGTATTGATAATTTGCAAATAGAGAAGGAAAAGACTTCTAGTACAGCAAGAACTTGTGAACATATCAGACTTCTGTTCCCTTTACTACTTTTTGGAGAAATCATCAACTTCTGCCCTTATCCCAATTTATTTGGGGTCGGCGAAGCATGTTGCTATTAATTTTTGGAGAAATATTTAAAGAAAAATGAGAAAAATAGCAAAATCTCATAGGATCAAAAAAAATTATTAAAATAAATCACAAAAAGTGAAATTAATACTGGGGTTCGAACATGAGACCCGTAGTTTACACAGCGACCATGAAACCGCTAGGCTGTTACGCCGATGACGTGACATTAAAATAGCTGCTCTCATGCACGTCATGGCTGAAACGTCAAACATTTAAAGAAAACGGACATAATGCAATGTTGCTCACCCCCTTAAGAAAGTAGCGAGATAATATAAAGCCTAACATTTGAAGATGCCTATAAGGAATGTTTGTGCAAAATTTGAACAGGATCTATGCAGCAGTTTTTGCACCATTCCGGTACATCGATTTGAATTTTTACGATTTTATTATATGTATATATATATATATAGAATATAGTTAGAAGATTACACATACTTTCTCTGGCTAGTCAAAAGATGAGACATAACTAGTGAAGTTTAAAAATAATAATCATTCTTTCAACAGATGACGAGTGATTTTTCAATAAACACGCGAATGGTATTTAAAATAGCCGTCCTCAGTGTTTTTCTTAAAAACATAATAATATTTATATTGTAGCAATCTTAACAAAACGAACAGACTTCCTTCCGGCTGAAACATTTACAAACATTAAAACTGCGTATAAATTAGTTATGTTTGCTGTATCGCTTGTGATGACGGTGACCGACGCTCAATCAGACGTCGACAATTTGGTTTGGTTGGAACGTATTACGGCACTGCAGGCTTACATTAGCACTAGCCAACCAAATACAGGGAAGGCCTCATTCTAAGGAACCGAGGAACCTACCTGCCTATTATTGACCATCGCATCTTGTTTTTTGATTTATTATAGCCGTGTTTGGCAAACTCAGTTTTAAATTTTAAAAGTATTTATGTTTTATTTTTATTGACGATGTTAAATTACACGTATGGTACACCTGAATTAGCCTTTTCTTTAATTCAGCTACATTTAGATATGTTGGTAGCTGACTCGACTAGATTGGTGTTGCCAGTGGCTCTCTTTAAATATGAAAAAGAATCCGCGAGCGATTTTTATGAAAAATATATTTTAAGTTTTTTATGTTTTCCCCTCACGTAAAGTAGATCATCATCATCATCTGCCTAGCCTTTTCCCAACTATGTTGGGGTCGGCTTCCAGTCTAACCGGATGCAGCTGAATACCAGTATTTTGCATGGAGCGACTGCCTATCTGACCTCCACAACCCAGTTAGTACTGGGTAATACGATACCCCTTGGTAAGACTGGTTGTCAGACTTTTTGGGCCACTGACTACCTAACGACTGTCAAAGATCTACAAATGACACCCGGGACCAACGGCTTAACGTGCTTTCCGAGGCACGGAGGAAACTCGGTATGTAATGGGTGGCCATCCACACACCAACCTAGGCAAGCACGGCTTAACCTAAAGATCGATCCGAGCTGCTGTTATTATTGAAGATAAAGTAGATATGAACTTTATTTGTCATTGAATAGGTCGCATTCAGGGATCCGTTAGCAAGGTATTAAGTTTTAGAGTGTTAATCTTGGTTAGACACAAGACGTTATCATTAGAGTTATTTCATCCGTTTAGCATCGTGGACCTTCGTTTGATATGCGCTGGCATTTGACATTACACTCGTGAATCAAAATTTTCAGCCACATTTTGTGTAGTGTTTTTCTAATGTAGTTCTCGCGTTAATAACAGTATTCCTTTAATTTTGTTGTGTCAAATAACGCACAGCATGTTTAATATTATGACTAGCAAAGAAATGACGTCTAATATGAACTTGTTAGGAAAAAAGACTTGGAATTCAAATAAATTGCGATCGGGCAAGAAGGCCGTGATAATGGTTCGATGAGTCAAGAGTAATTCAATTCTTTCGCCTGGCAAAGAGGCAAAGAACAGAACTAATTGCGACGGTGTACTGGCCAATCTCTGGAGGAATATGACCTGTTCAAAGAAAAAGAAGAAATAAGCCAAAGTACCGAATAAGTAGACTTGTTTTGTTTCTAAGTTGTGTATGAAGTAAAATACTATAAACTTTAGGAAGTGGTACTGTACTAATATCATAGGATAATTTAAACATGGTAGCGCTTTTCAAGATTACCTAGTTCAATTACCTACATGAACATGTGTGAATGCAGCTAGCATTCCTATTTTTAAATAGGAATGCTAGCTGAAATGTTTTCAAACGGATGGAAAGTTTACATATTTGCTAATGATGCAATTAAGATTTGTTTTGAATGTATCTAAGGCGGGTGCTATTCTCGTGTTTTGTAAAATGTTTGGTTTATAAAGGAATGAAATGAAGATATCAAGATAACATTCATCATCATCATCTTTCATAACAAGATAATATTCATCATCATTCATATCAAGATAACATTGCATTTGTTCTGGCATACTTTGGATGATATTTCTGACATCAACTTGCAAAATACTGCCCCAAACGGCCAGCGCAGCAGTTCGGAGCTGGTTTAGAGTTTGCGGCGGGTTGGAGCTTCTTTTTAGCATGTCCCAGATAGGCTTAATTGGGTATAACTCTGGGCTACGAGTTGGCCACTGCAATTTTTGTATGCCAACCTCTTCCAGATATTCTTCTACGCAATGTGCGACGTGTGGACGTGCATTATAGTGCATTAGGAGGAAATGGTCGTGTCCAATGAACCCCGAATAAGGCACTACGTGTTCCTGAAGAACTTCCTCGATGTATCGAACAGCTGTTACCCGATTATCGACGATAACCAACTCTGTTCGTGCGTCTGAACTTATACCTCCCCATACCATTATTGAGCCTCTATGGAAACTCACTGTTTGCGTGGTGGAAATGGGTAAACACCGCTCTCCTCTTCTTCTCCACACTCGTTCCCGACCATCTAGACTACGTAAAGCTATTTGACACTCATCTGTGATCAGTACTCTAGCCCATTGTTCGTGGGTCCAGTTGACGTGTTCTCGTGCGAACTGAAGTCGAGCTACTCGGTGCTGTCTGAGAAGCCCTGGACCTCATGCTGGTCAACGAGCTTTTAAATTGACTTCCTCCATTCGTCTGCTCACCGTACGCTCGCTAACATTAACGCCTCTCGCAATTTGAAGCCGCTGGCATATCTCAACAGCGGTCAGGTAGCGGTTTCTCAAAATCTCCAGGACAATAAAGCGGTCGTCTCGGGCCGATGTGCACCTTACGCCTCCACTGCCTGGCCTGTCTCCTGGTATATTTTAAGGGCATACTGCATCGATGACCGTAGTAAGTTAAGCGCAATAGCAACTTCACGCTGTGTCAGCCCTAGGTCAATTGATGCTACTGCTTGTGCAACCTGTACTGGTATTAGTGGCATTTTTATTGGTTTTAAAGCACCTTCACTTATTAAATTAAAAGCACAAAATCACAATAATTCAATAACCGAACAGTAAACTTTTCACAACACACAAATTTAAAACGTGAACTTAGTTGCTCAAATGACCCGATTCAATTTAAAATTAAAAGTTTCGTCGTGGTGCAATTAAACATAATGGATAACCCTCTTGAACTAAGGGTAAATATTTTCTGACATAACTGCATAACAAACATTCATCGGAGACACTTAAAGTTTTTGCTGTCGCGAGATAATCGTTTGGCCAAGATTCCGTGCCGCAGAGTGTAGTTGATGTTTAGCAGTCACTTGAGATATTTATAGTAGAATCGTAGAATGCAGACAAGAATAAAACAAACCGCTTTTCAGTTTCGTGTGTGTCCCGAAAATCTTTAGCGAGTTCGTTGTTTTACTGGTGTATGCTATATGATTACATCCTTTTGTGCTTGCTATGTTAAAAACTTGCCAAACAAACTCAGGTACATGATCACAAAGAACCGCAGACCGCCCACGCCAGCCGTTTTACAATAATGTTCCTATTTAGATAGGCACACAAAAGATTTGACAAAACTTATGCATGCCAGCGTTTAATTATAAGAATCCCGTGTGTTGTCCTGACATAGAAAAAGTTGTTGTTGAATCTACAACTTTCGACAGGAATCAAATGTCAATTTAACTGTATCTCCTTGATGGATATTGTTCTATTCATTAATAGGAACATAAAATGCTCATAGCGTTTCTTACTATGTTAAAATGTCGCGTATTTTTTGACGGGATTCAGAAGAAATCGTTGTCGCGTTCAGGTTTATTATTTTATGAATTCTTGCAATTTCATGTGTACATTACATGAAGTGTGTTGAAAGGCCAAGTCGTCACAGCTTGAGACACGCTTAGAAATTACGATACCTACCTACCTACCTCATATTCCAGATTGTTATTTTGGGCATTAGCCAAATTATACGACATTTACTTGGGATCGAATGAGACTTATTGATTGTCGTATTATCGGGGCATCTACCTTTGACAGTAGGCAGCTTTGTGAAAACGTTTTCTTCTAACAAGGGCAGTTTAAGGTTGGCATTTCATTTATTTGTTTTACTTTTGGTTGATAGGCAAAACGGTGACTTTCTAAATAATCAATAGATGTCGGTGGATACATTGAGCGTCTTTGGTCGACCGTGAACGTTTCAGAAGGCGATGTAATGCGTGCCTCTACTTTAGATGAGAACAATAGAGTTTCTGATGTTTTGAAACTTGACAACGTTACGTCACTTGTTCTAATAACGCTCTAACACGATCTAAATTGTTGTCAATTCAGTTGAAGCGCTTCATTGTTATATAACAAGTAGTCAGTTCGCTCGAGCTACATTGCAATTAAAACGATAACTGTTTTATCATTCTAATCACCCAGTTGACATTGTCATTTCGCTCGGCAGTAATAGCAATCGCAGTTTTAGAAAAAAATACACTGCATTTTAATCTGATAACAAGTCGAATTTGAAAAACAAATCGAATCTGAAACAAAGAAAAGAAAGACACTGCTAATGAGAGCTAGAAACTTCGATATTCTTAAGGTTTCACATGTTTATCGGTCGTGATGGCAGAACGTGTACAGCGATAATGGAGGATAGTGTCGTCGCTCAGCCGGCAGTCTGTGAGCAGCCTGTGAGACGTGAAACTCGAGATGTGAGCAGAGTTCGTCCTTGGCAAGGACACGGCGGGAAGTGGTGACTCACCGAGTGGCTGGTGAAGCGAGGCGTGCGCGTCGCAGTCGGCACAGATGGTGGACCGCAGCAGGCGCTCGCGCTGCAGGCGGCGCAGCAGCTGCAGGTGCTGCGGCGTGAACACAGTGCCCGAGCGTTCACCCACCAGCAGCACGTCGCCTGCCTCCCACCAGGCTTGCTCGCGCAGCGTGCCATCGCGGTTGAACAGCCCCAGGTCCTTATAGCCCTCCGGCGGGCTCAGCGCGCCCGCCTCGGCCTCTTGGTAGCGCTCGCACGCGCCGCATCCCGAGCACTCCTCGCCTTCGCCCTCGTCAGAGTACCCGCACTCGTCACGCACCACGATAATATAATCGGCCTCAAAAAATTCGTTGGCGCTCTCATCGAAGATAACTCGATGCTTTTTAGTTTTGCTCCCCTTTTTCAGTGAAGACTTTAAGTTATCGTGATCTTTATTATGGCGCGTATCGCGCGCGGCGCGGTCGCCGCGCATCGTCGCGAGTTGTCGCGACGCGAGCGGTCGCTAAAGTGTCGGAAGGCTATGTCGGCAGGCGTGAGGCGGCGGTATAGCCGACTGCAGCGCCGCGCCCGCCCTATCCTATCGATCGTCGCCACCCGCCTCGGTGGGGCCCGCCAGCGTTACGCCGACCATCCACGGAGCACCGAGACGATTTCCCACTTGCTATGCCATAAACATTGAGCACCGCGCGCGCTCATTAATTGGACTCGTAAATAAAAATTAAACGAGTTTTTTTTTCTTTTAATTATATTTTCTAATTGACATTCTATTTTCGAGATTAGAAATAATTTACTAATAGAAATTTATATACTTGTAAAGAATAATTTGTTTCAAATTACTGTTACCTCTTTATGACACACGACGATTACACCGGTCCAGGGTTTATGAGCAAATAAACAATAGGCCGCTCTCCGCTAGCTCTCGTGTAGATGAACGTAGTCAAGACATACTGTTGGCGATGCGGCGTGTTTACAGATGCTTGTCAACATTGAAAGAGAAAGCACCTCGGCTTCGCTGCAGATTGTGCGCGGGTTCGAGACCTGTAAGGAACAACTATAACTTCTTATAAGACTTCAGCATATTGTTGCGGTTCTGTTTTAGGGACAGACTTGACTCTATAAAGAAGTTTCTTAAGAAAATAAAAGGGTTCCGTTTTTTTCTAGTGCTGTTTACATATTTAAGTTTGTTAAATATTTACTATCTTTTTTTATCTTACAGGTAAGAGCAACAGCTGTGGGACAAAGAAGCCAAAAGGAATGTTTTGTATCGTAGGGTAAATCAGGAAATATTTAATAAAAACAATACCTAACAAATTATATTTCTCATTAATTTCCTCTCAAAAGATACATAGGTATCTACGGACGGTACGTTATGTTGTTTAAATAATATTTTTTAATATTCTGAAAGAACGAAGAGAAGCTCCATTGAACGGATAGTTTAATTTCCTTTCAAAGATTCTGTTAAATGAGTGCTCATTGAAATGAGCAGTTCCATTCCGCCGTTTTTGATTGAAAGCTGATCAATATACCGCACTGGTTCATCCATCATAAATACGTACTTAGAAAATAGCTACCCAATATTTAATTTTAAGTATGAAATTAACGGCCAAACCCTCAACGGCCACAACGCTTAGGCCCCTACTTATCTATATCATACCATTTCAATATGCAATTGGACAGTTTCAGAGGGAAACTATTCAGAAAATAGAATACTTCAAGAGTCTTCACGTAGGTACTTAATTAGGTTAATTATTATATTTTTATATACTTTTACTGGATTACCCACTTTGCACCAAGCGTTGAAGACTAAAGGAAAAATGAATGTATTGTGAGGAAAAAAAAGGAGAAAACGTGTGTAACGGTAGGTAGGGGAGTAATATGGAACCAGGGTAGGAAAATGATGACTGGTTGACCTAACATTTGTTGTAGAATTCTTCCAAATATTGTCTTAAACGTAGTAGACAGCATTAAAAAGTGTAATTACATACACTAATATTAGAAGCAAACTAAACTAACACCGCCAACAAACAAATAATAAACTCGCTACATCTCTAGGTGAGGTCCTTATTGATAGGCTACAGCGAGTGACATAAACTCGCCAACTGCGCTCAAATGAACCCCCGTTGCAATGAGGCCGCGCTTACAGCGGGGCAGCACAAGCGGCTGCGAGAGATTGCACGAAACATTCATGCAGTTAGAAAGCTGATGGATAGGGTTGGTGTCCTACCATTATTTACTTTCCATAATAAAATCAATCAAGAATTTGAAAAGCTTTTAAATTTAAATAAAGTAAAATAACAAAAAATGCATAGTTTTATAAGTTTTGGCGTTCCTTAGGGCTCAATCTTGGGTCCTACCCTGTTTCTTATCTATATTAACAACTTATGCAAAATGTCTCTAATGAATTGTTCAATCTTCACTAACGTAGATGATACGGCTCTATTAATTCATGGTAGTGACTGGCCTGAAACAGTTAAATACCTGGAACTTGCTCTAAACTCAGTGATGAAATGGCTGTCAAGTAATTTCCTAACCTTAAATTTAAATAAAACGGTTTACGTACCTCCAGATTCAATGGTGCTCAGAGTTCATACTTGTTTAATATATCTTTTTCAGAATCAGGCTGTCCTCAACTCAAAAGGTGTGTCTGTCAAGTACCTCGAAGTCTATGTAGTATGTGATAGCTCTCTGAGCTGGAACTCATATCGCGAGTCCGCAAGTGTCTATTTATTTTTTTAAATCTAAGGCACTCCGCGGACTGCCTTAAGATTAAAACTGTTTATTATATGTATGCCCTGAGTCAAAACATAATAAACTACTGCATCACAGTGTGGGGTAGGACTTCCAAGAGTGAGGAGTGGAGGAGGATTCCTGCCTCTGGAACGAGCACCGAGAGCTGTTCTCAAGGTTATGACCTCGAAGCCTTTTAGGTATCCCACCACGGCTCTCTACAACGAATTCCGTCAGTTTCCCACTATGAGACAGCTCTTTGTCCTTGGTACTATTTTGCGCAAGCATCGCTATGTGGTATACGATTCGAATGCTACCAAAAAGCGTAGACATTTCGAAGTCTGCTCATCTCACACACGTAGAACGGCCCTTGCTCAGCGTCATTTTGGTATATTGTCAACTTATTTATATAATAAAATAAATAAACTCTGCTCCATTGCTCCCATGTGTCTAAATGGATGCAAAACCAAGATCACAAAATGGCTCTTGATAGTTAATAAAGTAATATGTTTATAATTATATTTTTACAGACTTACATAAACACAAGTTTTCACCATATTTATCTCTCCCTCACACACATTACACATCTACACATAGGTACTTATATAGGCCACATCTTAGTTGCATTAGCTAGTAAATATAATATAGTAATTTAATGATGTTATACTGAG
Organism: Noctua janthe; assembly: GCA_910589295.1. NCBI lineage: Eukaryota > Metazoa > Arthropoda > Insecta > Lepidoptera > Noctuidae > Noctua > Noctua janthe. The sequence goes on from OU342552.1 coordinate 16,964,180, forward strand.
CTCGTCTTACAACTACTGCTACATGCTCAAACCATAGTCGAGGAAGCTGGCACCCTAAACACAAGTTAAATCTTACATTGGGAGTCAGAGCTCATCGAAAACACTATTTTTCCCTAGTTGTAACGCTGCATATATAGTGCTTAGAAAAGTGTTTCTTGTGCAAGTATTGAACGTAACATTTTTTTTTTGAAATTTTTATTATCCACAAATGACTAGCTTGTTAAATTAAATTAAATAGTTGTTTATTTATGGCAATTGGCAACTAGTCCCAATTGTTAGTAACACTGTTCTTAAAAACTATTGTTAGTAAACAAACACAAGCAAAAACAAAAAGAAAAGTATTAAGAGTGGGGTCTTCTGACCAGCACCTCCACAGCGTGCGACAACCAAGGTGCGTCGAAATTCTCTATCAACATACTTAGGATGCCGCTTTTTTGACAAGATGAAATTTGTTTTTTTGTGCAAATTCGAACATACCGGATGCACTACAATAGCGCGGCAGTCCCAACAGCATCCTGAAGCAGTTATTATAGAATTATTGGCAATACGCTTTAAACAGCGTAATCTTAACCCCCATACCACAGCGTGCGAACCCCATGTTGGCCCTGACCGCTAGCGCCCTGCGCTCTCGATCTATATCTTCATCGTCTTTGAGGTCTCCGGTTAAGAAGTGTCCCAGGTATTTAAATTTGACAACTCTTTAGAGTGGCATCCCGTTCAGCATTACTACTGGGTCGCTGTGGACACGTCTACCGGAGGCCTCAAAAACCATGTATACACTTTTGTTTACATTGTAGAGAAGCCCTTGACTAGTGACATACCTAATTGACATAAAAACCCAAAAAAAGGTGAATGCGGATGTGCACATTACAAAGAAAGAAAAAAAAATATAGTCAAAAATTGAAAACAAAATTATGAAGCTAGCATAATATTCGACTACAAATTCCCTAAAGTTAGCTGAGAGGTAATACAGGGTGCAAACAGACCCTTCACGAAGCTGGCAACCAAGCATTTTATATACATCAAACTAAGTAACTCTACGCAAAAATTATTACTGGGAAACTACTTTTTTTTTGGGGTGATATTTCAAGTTTTACGGTAGGACTCAATGTAACGCACTCAAAACATTGTGCTCGTGGATGAATTGAATCGTACGGGGATCGTGAAGGTGTTTATAGTAAAGTTCTTACATTAAAAAATGTATTAGAAACAATACCTGTGAATAGGTTGGAACTTTGACCCCCAATATCTCCGTAATTATAAGGTTCCCAGATATGGTTTAGAACAAAAAAATTATCGCATTGACGGGGAGAACAAGTGCCTTTCGGCTTCCTTAAGGGTCTTGTTACACCCTTTATATCAATGCTCTCAAAGAAGATCGGCTGAATGGCGGTCTCTTGATTTCAGAAGCGTTCTTCAATGAAAGTACCTACGTACATTATATGAAGCAATTTAAGGGGCTTTTCTTTCCAAGTCATCTCTTTTTTTTATTAAATTAAACAAAGTAAAAAATAGAAACAAATATTTTACTAAATCTGAAAATCTAATCGCAATCAATTGCAATATTGAAACGTAGAAACAGTGACGGAAGCAACGGAGTTACCATATTCAATAGAATATGGAATTTCTATAACTATACTAATTAGCAGGATTTTGCTCGTAGTCATAGTGAGTATCATGCAGCCCCGGATCAAGGGGGGGCAAGACGGGGCCCGTGCCCCGGGCGGCAAATTCAAGCTTGGTAGACGAATACACTACTCAGCATTATCGCAACTTTGCGATAACTAACGTGCAGTATAGTAAAATAATAAAATAAACAATTAATTATTCTCCGCGGGGTGCGTAGGCATAGATCGCGATTTCTCGCGCGGCGGCCGGTGCAGTGACACGTGGCAGAGTGCAAGTGAAACGCACTCACATTTGATGGCGGCGGTTAGCGTGCGTGCGAAAAACATGCGTAGCTATATTTGAAAACTTTTTTAAATCTCATGTTTTATTCTCAGACTATATCTTGTCCTATCCTAATTAAAATGTATGTCCAACACAGGTGCGGTCCTAGGGGATGGTCACAGGGATCATGACTCCCCGCAAAATCATACACGCCTATTTTATAAACCTTCTTAAAATAGCTTTTTTCGGATATAAATTATTACCTGATTTCCGGATTAATCATTCAACAAGAGAAACTAATCTTTTTCGAGGTAGAATTCTAAAATTTTCGAGCTCGCTTCGCTCGCTTATGCATCTGAGTTACTTTTATTCTCATCACTGCATGAATGAACAAATAGCACCTATGAATACCGGAGCGGAGGCGGGCTGCTTCAATTTTGAGCTCTCTTATCTCGCTCTTGCATTCTATTAGTATCAAGAGCGGATCCGGTAGGGTCATGGCCGGGCGTCATGACCACCCCTTGGGCCTAGGTCGACCGTGATCATGTTTCTGAACTCATTGATTTAAATAAAATAAATAGAAGTCCGGCTCACTTCGCTCGCTCTTGCGTTCTCTTCATCTTAAAACTTGTAAAATCTAACTATCTCAGGGGCAAGGCCGTAGGCAGGGAGGGGGGTGATGGGTGCAACACCCTCGAAATCTCCAACAACTATTAAGAAATCGACCTACCCGATGCGGAAAGCAAAAATTTTCTCGCTCGCTTCGCTCGCCAATACATCGTATACATTTTCAATTCTGCAAAAGTTGAGAGAGTGATCCTATTCTCATTTCTGTATAAATTAAAAAAAAAGAAGTGGTGCTAAACATTTGCAGCTCGCTTTACTCGCTATTATATCCTGTACGGTTGAATTCTCCACAAATACACTTTTTTCCTCCTATACACATTCCTGTATGAATGAAAAAAAAGAACTTAATTTATCCGAGGAAGGGTGCAAAAATTTTCGAGCTCGCTACGTTCACTCTTGCGTCTGAGTACCTACACAACTTCTGTACGAATGGTCAAAAGAAAATCTAACCTACCCGATGTATTGCTAAAATTTTCGAGCTCGCTTTGCTCGCTCTGACATTCTGCATTCTTTTCGGTATATCTTTATAAACTGACACAATTTCTGAAAGCTAAAGATGCACCTCCCGGAAATAAGCCTTAGGCGCCTTTGATTGTTTTGTTTATTTAAATCCAGAGATGGTTGACACAATTTCGTTTTTCAAAAGTTGTTAACACATCCATGTATTTTAAAAATATAGGCTTAACAGAGAAAGAGCAGAGCTTGACCGGTTGTTGTGGCGTTCTTTGGAGGAAGGCCATGTCCATCAGTGAGCGTTTTATGGCTGAAACGACGGTGATGATAAAGGTAAAAATATTGTCAGGCAGCGGCATTTTTCAGTTTTTGCCCTGCATCGAAATAATTCAAGATCCGGGGCTGGTATCATGAGACGTTTGTTACCTAGTAGGTATTACAAGACAAGCTGTTTACATTGCTGCGATGGCTTTTCTGTTTTGTCCAAGCAATGGAGTTACCATATTCAATAGAATATGGAATTTCTATAATAATACTAATTAGCAGGATTTTGCTCGTAGTCATAGTAAGTATCATAAGACGTTTGGTACCTAGGAAATCATTGATTTAAATTAAATAAAAAGATGGCCGGCTCGCTTCGCTCGCTCTTGCGTTCTTTTCATCTTAAACTTGAAAAAAGTTACTATCTCAGGGATAGGGCCGTAGGCAGGACGGGGCGTGATGGTTCAACCCCCCGAAATCTCCGACAACTATTAAGAAATCAACCTATTCGAGGCGGAATGCAAAAATTTTTCGCTCGCCAGTACATCCTATACTTTATCAATTCTGCAAAAGTTGACAAAGTGCTCCTATTCTCATTTCTGTATAAATTAAAAACAGAAGTGGTGCTAAAATTATCCAGCCCGCTTTACTCGCTAATACAGCCTGCACTTTAGAATTCTCCATAAGTTGACAGAGTTCCTCCTATACTCATTCCTGTATGAATAAACAAAAAGAACTTAATTTATCCGAGGAAGGGTGCAAAAATTTTCGAGCTCGCTACGCTCGCTCTTCCGTCTGAGTACCTACACAACTGAATGGTCAAAAGAAAATCTAACCTACCCGACGTAGTGCTAAAATTTTTGACCTCGCTATGCTCGCTTTGACATTCTGCGTTTTTTTTTCAGTATATCTTTATAAACTGACACAATTTCTGAAAGCTAAAGATGCACGCCTCGGAAATAAAACTTAGGCGCCCTTGATTGTTTTGTTTACTTATATACAGAGATGGTTGATATAATTTCGTTTTTCAACCCAATTTCCTGGCTATGGACCCTTGTGACCCCCCCACCCCCCCCAAAGGCTTAGGCTGGGACCACGCCTGCGTTTACATTGCTGCGATGGCTTATTTGTTGTATTTAGCGGTGTGAAATATACTTTACGTCTTACTCTCATACCTACTAAATATACACAATATGTATATTTCAGTAAATGTTGACATTATTTTAGTATATGCGAAATCTGAATATAGTTTGTTCAGAATAAGTAACTGAATCGATTCCAATAATTTTTAAACCATGTTATATTTTGTCCCAAAAATATTTAAAAAAGGCTTTAAGTTGGATACCAAGCCACACTAAGTACCTATCCTAATCATTTAGGTACTTACTGCCCAATTATTATTACCAATGAGCTCAAGTCAACGCTGGAGGCACCCGTTCGGGCACGCCGCGTGTTTATCACGTTTTTGTGCGGACAGCCAGGTAACAGAACAAGCTTATAACTTTGAAATTTTCATGATACAGTTTTGAAATTTTTTACATAGATTCTTTACATACAACGTGTAACAGATTAAGCGCAATACCTCAGACACCCCAATTAGAAAGTCTAAAACAACATCCGTATAACTATAAATAAATTTAAACCAAACCTAGTCTTTTTTTATAAAATAGTTATCCTTACTAAACGCAAAACGTATGTACATCAACATCCCTTCACACACACTTATGCAATGTTGTGATAAGAATACAATCGTATTGATAGGAAGAAGTAGGTACTTACAAAATTGGACACTTTACACTTAGGTTATTAATTTGCACTATTTCTGCGATCCACTTTCATTAAAGTTTCAAAATGACCACCGCCTTGTTCTATGCACTTATTTGCACGCGTTTTTAAATTGTATTTCAATTTTGTAAGCACCGTCTTGACACCGTCGAAGATGGAATGGCTGTTCACCATCAGCACGCAACGTTCGCCACACGTACATGTGGCTGCAGTTGAACTGGGGTGCTGCTTCTTTCGAGCTGTCCTCTGGATGTTCGTCGAGAATACGCTCTTGCAGACGAGTAGTCCGCACATTCGTCCCTCTGTCCAAAGCCGTATCAGGAAGGTACGTCCCAGAGTCCCTCAGTCGCTGAGTTGCAGCCAGCATCGTCCTAGCGCTCACACTGCAGCCAAAACGGTCATTGAACTCCCGACAAGCTAACGCGACATTATCAAGACAGCGAGCCAGTGTCCTCACCATCTCTTGTATTGTATGTTGGTATACCGGAAAGCCATCGCGCACGTAAACAGAAATGTCACGGAAAGAACAACTTCACTAGATTACTACCGGCTGATGACTGACTCAATGTTTGGGAGTCGGCGGCGTGTGTGTCGGCATTCCGCATATCCGTCAAAGAGGTTGCCGACAAATGCTTTATCTCTTTGCGATAAGTTCTAAATTTCTTCAAATTAAATAATTTTATTTTTGTAGGGATACTCTGATGACCTCACTAAGTTAGGTCGTGTATGCAAATAAGCCTTACTTATTGGAGATAAAGTTGGAATTCCTTTAAATTACCTTTTTATTTGATTATTTACGTGTGTGTATTATGAGCTAAGAGCGAACTGCAAATAATGTCGTGCGTTTTAGGAGCCTTTATTGCTCTAAGTTAAGGTTTAAATTTCCTTGAATTAAGGATTGTATTAATTTCTCATGATACTGTGTTTATAATTTAAGTTATTTAAAAGATTTTTCCATCAAAATTTAACACCTATTTTTTATGACGGAAATCGATTCAGAAGCCGATTCTGAACCAACTACTTTCAGGAATTGCGTTTATTCTGTTACGCGTTGTATAGAGTTTGGATTTTACATAGCCCTAAAGGGAAAACTCTAGGGGTGTGTTGTCACAGGATCTAGGCGGGCAACTCGCGTCTGAAGCGCGAAATTAAATCTTCACCAAATTTTTCTCGCAGTAAAGCCATTACACGTGCTGTGTGGTAACTAGGCTTTCAAAGTTTTCTGTGGTATAGCGAATCGTGGGGTCGGTAGGTCGATTATGTTGACCATGATGCTCCGAGTCCAAGAAACACCCTCCTCGTAAAACGCTGATTTTCGTAATACTGCTGAATAATTTGTAGTCACTATGCTGGGATGGAAAGACTTAGGTCCATGATGAAATTTCAAACTATACTGAACAATAATACCATGATAGGTTAACACGATTCACGCTTGCTCTGCCACAAAATCCATATTCAAAAAACATACCTCTTTAGGTTCGCTCAAATTATTTTGGGCCGCAGCGCAGCACAAAATTCTTACTTAGTACAATACGGTGGAATATGTGGCCCGCTGCACCCCGGCTAGTGTGCGATAATTCATATGAAATACTTAACATACTAGCGATTTGAGCGGATTTTAGCGCTTTACTTATAATTACTTTGAATATTTTTCATAATCTTTGGCGAAATACATAAAAGGCAAAGGAAAATAAAATATAAAAAAGGAAATACTTAAAAATATATTTTAAGTGGCGACTTAGACACTTATTGTTTTAGTATTTTAAGTGAAGTCGCTTTTCATCTGTTGCCGACAGCTTAGTAGGTCCATAGATAATCTATGGTATTTTGGTGATGGACTAATAAACCTGTGGTAATTCCGTGGCAAAATCTGTAATTGTGACGGTTGTTTACTCTGGGTATTATATTATTTGAGTCGATTTATGTATTCTACTTTTTTGTGTATTCTCTGTTAACAGGATTTTGAAGATTTTCATGTAAATCAAAATGTTTCGTTCAAAGTCAGAATCTGAAAACTTATGACCATGAAAATTTTAAAGGGGTTTCAGAACATTACTAAATTGTTCCTTTCAGACTTATTTTAGAAAAACCGCCATACAGCGTAGGTATACAAAACAGAAATAATTATGGCTACCACTCATGAGGGAGAAATAATTTTTAAAGAAATATACGGAACTGAAAATACAAAAAGATTGTATGTTAAACCCCCAGGTGAGATACCCTATTATTATTGTATTGAAGAAAGTTGACAATTTGTATTTAGTATTCTGGCCTACTGTACAATGCAGTAGGTAAGACTTCGTGGATTGTACTCCACGTCTGCCACGTCTGCCACGTCGTAATTTTGTTGTAGATCAATCAAACATTGTGGTACTCGATGAAGAAAAGTCCAGTGAAATCGCCAATTTTTTTACAAGCGTATTTCTCCCACAAGGATACCCTACCAGTGTAAGCAGAGACTACACAAATTACCAGATATGGGATACAGCACAAGCTTTTTGCAGCACAATTACTGGTAGGTTCAAACTATGATCTGGTCAACACAGTTGTAAGGAGCATGCCATAAAAGTGTAGTAAGGAACTTCACTATTCTCTTGAGAATCCTGTTGAACTACTACTTAAGTATACCATACCATTTCCATTTGTGTAAATTGAAATGATTAGACCAATAAGGTTTTGTGTTTAAAAAAGATCTTAAATCAATTTTGTGAACCTTTGGACTGCAAGTTCTTAATTTTGATGGTGCCTTATATAAGATGTTCAAGCAGCAAGCAATAAAACCCTGCTATAGTGCCTTGTTAAGTTGTTGTTCCGCCTTTGGAAGATTTCACAATCTTATGCTTATGCAAAGCCAATGAGCAATTTCAAATAACTCGCACCATAAACATAAAAAATAGTGTTTTTTTATGTTTAAAATAAATCATGCCACCTTCTTAGTAAAGCAATTACTAGACATTGGATAAGATGCACTATCAAAATGCAAAAATATATATTTTTATTTTTTTTATATGGGCCTACTCTTGACCTCAATCTAGTTCTGAGGACAGAGATGAGGTCAACGATGGAAAGATTGGGGCCTTACAAACTTGGGAACACCGATGTAGGCAGGGAATTCAACTCTTTGGATGCATGCATAATAAAAGATGTAGCAAAGCGCTTCGTGTGAATGTGTGGAACACCGACATGGTTTGGGTGATAACCTGCAGTATGTCTGGACTCCCGTTGGTAGGGAGATGGTGGAATGAGCTTGTGGAGCTCTTGGCCATACTCACCAAGTACACAGTCTGTAAAAGACCGACAACATACAACTTTGCACCTATGAAGCTTGGTACCCACCAGCTTATTGTCACCAATGAGCCTCTTGGCTCTGCACTCAACAGAGTCGAGTGTGGCTAATTGGTATTTGCCTTAGCCATCCCAAAGGTGAGCAATACTCGATGCTGGACAGGAATTGAGCTTTATATAAGAGCTGTCCAGGCTTGGAAGTAACGCTTAACCTTATTAAGGATACCCAGCTTTTTTGCCACAGTTTGGGCTTTCGACTCAATGTAGGCAACGAAGTTCAGATTAACATCAACCAGTGAGTATAAGAAACAAAGGATGTAAGTTGCTAAATTATTGACAGCTTGTGGGATGGTTATTTCTAGAATAATTGGGTCCTTTAAAAACGTTTATAAAAAAATTATCCATATTCTATTACAGGTATCCTCGCCACACAAGAAGTACTGCGAGGTGTGGGCGTTGGGGACAAGACAGCCACACCATTAGCGGCCACTGTTACCTGGGTTCTTAAAGATGGTTGCGGTCATTTGGGAAAGATATATTTTGCATACAGACGGGGGTAAGTAAAGATGAGTGCAACTATTTTTGCAAACAACTTTGTAAGGATTTTGAGGATGGATTAAAAATTGTTCAGTGTCGGCCCAGTGATAATGGCCACTATGGTATGCAGAATGAATCAATGCAACTTTGTCTCACATTCGGAGACCTGTGTCCCGGATGTGTGAAAGTTAAAGGCTCTTCATCATCATCATCATCATCATTTCAGCAGAATGACGTCCACTGCTAGAAATAGGCCTCCCCCAAGTGTCGCCACATTGACCGGTCCCGTGCGTGACGATATTATTGTATTTAAAGAAACCTTGAAAAACACAAGAACTAGTCAACTATATATCAAAATATTTTACATTAATATAAATCTTTTCCTTGTTTTTAAGTTTGTGCAGTCCATACAAAGGTTGCTTGAATCTAAAAATACCAGAGCTATCAAGGATAAAACCGCCATTGTAACCATAAAATTAGCAATATTTGTAAAATATTTCTGTTACAGTCTTAGTGTACAACAAAGTATATTCTATATATTTTAATGTTTCCAGTACTCACTTAGATGCATACAGTAAGATGTGGAGACTATATGCGGACGCCCTGAATGATGCAGCAATGTGCATTGAAATCGCTTTGCCAGCTTTCCAGAATTTCACCACATTCATCCTATGCATCAGCACTGTTATGAAAGCCATTGTTGGAGTCGCCGGTTTGTATGTTTCTCGTTGAAAATGTTACTGCATAATTCTTATAAATTCTCTGTTCAAATCATATGTATCCGTGTGTTACCGCCCAAATCCAATTTCGGGCTCAACCGCTTACAGGCTTGATGTTTTGGTATACTGTAGCAGTGACTAGTTAATGATGCAAGTCTTCTAGAAAACGTATATTTAATAAATAAATTATTTTGCAGGCGGCGCAACCAGAGCAGCCATGACGCAACATCACGCCATTAGAAATAACCTCGCAGATGTATCTGCCAAAGACTCCGCTCAAGAAACAGCAGTGAATCTCGTTGCTTCCCTGGTTGCACTGATAATTATCACAGTCTTTGGGTAAGATATTTAAAATTACATATAGTCTTTTATGATAGGGCTGCTCAGAGGTATATGCGCCATGAAAACTTGATTACGTGATGAGAAAACGCTAAATGAAACTTTGCTGAAACTTTTCTTAGTATAGACTAAGAAAAGTTTCAGACAAGAGCTGGGCAGGGGCCCACTTTCAGTTTTCAAAAGGGGCCAAAAACTAACAATGGGCTGTTCAGCAACGATGGTTGTGATCTCATCATACAGGGCCTAAAGTCCGGAACCAAAAAGACTTTAAACAAGCAAAACTTCTCGAAGATATTGTGGTCTTTCACTAAATCTGATTTCGTTTTAAACATATTTTTGAATATGCTTTCTAAAAAACCCTCTCCACTTACCATCGGTTAATGAAGTTTCATTAAAATCAAGGTTAGTTTTGTGTTGTTTTTACTTTAAGGTAATGATTATTTTAATGCTAGATTATCTAATTTCTACTACGAAATAGTCAATAAAATATCTTATGCAGGGCCGTAATACATCATCATTTTTAATTTATAAGCTTTTGCCCGCGACTTCGCTCGATCGAACAAAACGCCCTATAAAAACTTTCTTCAGGCAAAAATACATTGTAGGTAGGTACTAACTTGCAGATTTATCAAACGGAATCGATGTCTATCGATTGCAGAATACCAACATTCTTATTATTTATTTTGTATGGGTGTATAAAGACGCTTATTAGTGTGCCTGGGAACCTTCTAATTACGGAGATATTGAATGTCAAAGTTCCAACAATACAAGTTTTAATATTTTAATTACACCTCTTATATTAACACCAAATTACTTTTTTAAGGAGCTCTCTGATAGTATTCGCAGTAATGGTGGTATTTCACATCGTATTTAATTACATGGCAGTAAGATCAGTTTGCCTGAGAACCTTCAATGCACCAAGATTTTTACAAGCTGTTGAAATTTATTTGAAAGAAGAAATAATTGCAAGGCCATGTTACATCAACAGAATTGAACCAATTATTGCGATGCAAATGGGCCGGCTCTATATGGGTAAGTTATTTATTTAGTTGAAGAAAATTGATCTGCAAACATTAAAATTTAAAAAAAAAAAATTGCAATACGACCAGTGCTCCAATGTCACTATGTGGCAACGAATTTTTTTTTTGTGTTCCTTATTTGATAGGGAACCCGCTCCTCAGCTAGAGCATGAAACAACTGGGACTACGAACATTTAATTTTGCACAATGCGTGTTTGTCCAAATCAATTAGGATAAAGGCAAGAGAATGATGATGCTTTTTACAAAATGCAAATATAATTTTGTACATTTTGTAATGTATTTTTAATATATGTTGTCACTGTATTGAAATAAAGAATTTAATTATTTTGTTTTCAGATAAAAAACTATGTGGATTCAATATTATAATAGGAGAGTCTATGAGTAAAATGGTGAACAGGAATCCAAAAGCAGTAGATATGAATAATTTAAAAGGACTTTATAGCTATGCGGACTACATACTACTCCCATGTATGGAAACAAGAGAGATATATGTATTTCTACGGGAGTCTGCCAAGTCTGAGAACATACTGTGTGCTTATTTTCATTCCATATTACTTGGTATTATCATTTGCTCCATAAATAGACATTATTTGGTATGTTAATTACAAATAAGCTTTATATTATTTTATCCTATATCTATTTTGATGAAAATTGATACTTTTCATCCTAAATTCTTCTGCAATCACCAACTAAGCCACCCGTCTCACGACCGACGAAGAAGCGACTCTAGCTCTCAACGATCTTCTCGCTTATGGGAGATACAAAAGATTGTAAGTGCTAGTGAAAGAGACAAAATACAGTTATATTAGTCGTTGATCGCAGACTGTTCAAGCCGCCACGCGCCTGAGAGAACTTTCGAACAAACAACTCGTTGTAGTTGCTAGCTCTACTCGCTAATCGCCTTCTGTAGGACAGCTGCCGCAAAAGAGCACTTTCATCTGTCTTGGCTGTATTTTTTTTAATATTTATTTCTCACCACTTTCACAATAATTGTTTGACGAAAGTTAAGGTTTTAAAGACCTTAAGTTTTTAAATGAAAAATATCTATCAAGGTGTTTTAAAATTAGAATTTCGGTTTAGTATTTTCAAATAATCAAACAAGTGAACATAATTAAATATCACCGTGTGTGGCAACCCGATTCGGACAAGGTTAGGTTCGAAGGGGCTGGCGGGGTCTAGTAGGCGAGCAAAGTGAGCGAACTAAGACCCCGTCATCCACTTCGTGTTAGGTTACTTTAAACCCTGCAGACAGAAATAGGAGCCCCGCGCAGTAGGGCTACGTCGACTCGGTTTCACGGTGAACAAAGGGGAAGGTCCCCACACACAAGATGTGTTTTTGTTTTTGCTGTGAATTTCTGAGTTTTGCACGACAAGAATATATAGCCTTAACTGTCGAAATCCATCCAGCCTTTTGGAAGAAACGAGGTAATAAAGAATTTACAAATAAGCACGAGATACGTGCGAAAAACATAACTCTTCCTTGGCAGTCGGCTAATGCAAGCGCTCATTGTGCAAATGGCTGCGCAAACTTTTCATCTAATACCTTTTTGAACATAGTGTAGGTAGAACATACTTTGGATGGCGTATTTTTAACGTAGGGAATAATTTTGATTCCAGCCGATTTACAAGAATCCTGAAATTGTGTCAAAACCATTTCCGATCATTTGTGACAGTTTAGAAAATGCTGAATGGACAAAGGAAACAATGGAAATCCCATGTAGACCATTTAAATTTCAACCTTCCATTGAACTCATAGAGTTTGTTAACAGAGTTGTACAGAAAGAATGGATTACAATTAAATCAGGGCTCGCAAAAATTGGTAAGAAATTTGTATGTTCCGTAATGTCGAAACATTTTTTTTTTAAATTGATAGTTATACAAATAAATATAAGGATTCATTCACGAAATATTTTCAGAGAATTACTTAACGGTTATTATAACGAAGCCATTTCAAGAAAAAAAAATATCTAAGTAAAAATTTATTTAACAAAAAAAATTATGATTTGACCCACAAAATAAATACCGGCTCCTTATTTTGCAACATGCATTACGCTAGTTTACTACGTCGTATTTACCTACTGTCATTGAAGCGGGCGGCGGAATTAAGGATGACATCCTCGATTCAACATCATTCAACTTTGGATCTATCAACATTGTTGTTTACGTACAAAAATACTATTTTTCTGTAGGTAAGGAAATTCTCAGAAACAGCGTGTATCTGCAACAGTTAAGTAGGTAGGTATGTCACGTCCACGTCTGCCTATCTCTAGTACGATTGTTCAAATCAATCCACGCAACGCACTGACAGCTCACATCCCGATCCCTACAACCAAAAAATAGCTGACAGATATTCGAATTTCGACGCTCGCTCGTATTTTTTATTTCGTAAAAACAAAAACACTTAGATACATTCTTTTTTTAGTGGCGTTGGCGACTTTACTACTTATTGAAGTTACTCTTAAAATATTTCGTGTATGAAAAGATAGACCTTATATAGTCTATGCGATCACCGTTTACCATGAAAAAGAGAAAAAAATTACTGTAAAAAACATTGTAGAAACCAGCTTAATGATGAATTAACTTAAAATAATTAAGTATCAGTAGCGTGTACAAATTACTAACGTGTTGTTACAGGCTGGGACCTCAAAAAAAATCTCCTGTTGATTGATGAATGGCGAATATGCAACCCTAAATTCACACCCAAGGGGCCTGCTACCCGCGGAGTCTTTTCACAACAACGGTTCTCTGCTAATGACTTACTGAATTTCAGACAAACCCACAACACTGTTGAGGAAAATTTTATTGAGAATTGTACAATTGAACCCGACACTGCCACACAAAGTTAATCAAATCGTGATAAAGTGACAACAAGTCAAGCATCGACTACAGGCAATAGCATCGTAACAAATGATGGAGAAGCTAACTCGATTAAAAACAAATCAGACTTGGCACCGCAGAACATTAAATAGGTCTCAAATTTGAATCGTTGGCTGCTTCTGTGATTACTTTAACACAACAAAACGAAGAAATGTATAAATCAATTCAATTTATGTCAGGCAAATATGACGAAGTATTGTCTAAAGTCAATTGTCTCGTTCTAGAAAACACTGATTACAGAACCCGCATAAAATCAGTTAGTAGAACAATCAGTGTTTTTCCGTGGAGATAAGAAATATCTCAAAGCAAAGTAATGAACACAAAAAGGATTTGACCAATATTAACAAAGATAACGGCTAGGTTGTTGGATTGGAAACTACTATCCAGAACCTGGATATCAGAAATATTTACCGATCTAAGTCTGAGGCAAGTATTGCTGAATTCACTTTAGTAACTAGGAAAGAAGCAATGGTATTTACATCTATAAAGTTTAATAAATCGCAGCGCAAAGCAAAGGAACCCCAACTAAATACAGCCCCTATAAAACTACCTGGACCAGCCAAACCAATATTCATCTCCGAGTGCCTTACCACTAAAGCTCAACGTTTGTACTACATGACAAGGGCATATGTTAAAACCAAAAAAATCGCACCTACGTGAACGTTCTACGGCGAGGTATAGGTGAAGAAAGAGAAGGGTCGGGCCCCTATTTGTATACAATAAGAATGTAAAATTCTCAAGATTGTAATGGTACTAACTTTAAACCATCTTTTGTTGATTGTATCATTGTTGATTGTATCACTGTTTCTGTTTTGTGTGCATGGTTTCCATTAGGCATGTCTTAACGATGTTCTATCAAGTCATCGTTGTCTCAATAATTGTAGTAAATTGTTTATGCAATACCGCGTGTTGTAAATATAGGTACAGCTTTCATTTAAAATAGTTGCAGTTGCACTTGCTCTCATCGCTACATAATTATAAATTAAAGTCCCCCGCCGGGCAGAGGGTCTGTTTGTTCGGGATAAACTCGGGAACTTCTGAACAGATTTTGATACGGTTTTCACCAATAGAAAAAGGGATTAGAGAAGATTATAGGCTATAATTTTAAAACATTTTGCGGTGGAAAGCTACTTAATTGACGATATTTGGAATTAAGACGAAAAAAATAGTAATTTCGTGGCGTGCGTTGCTTAAATAGTACAAGTTACACGAAAATACTGTATGAACGAATTATTCCTCTTAAAAAGTTCTAAAAAAAAGTCCGCGGCAGCATATGCCTATCTTTTAAGGTTGACTCACAATAACCATTTTTATGATATTAAAATTTGGTAAAAAAATAATGCTAAATTTGCGAAGGTGTTTTTACCGACATAGTATGAAGCAGTTTTTAAATTTTGTACACCTCGTAATTTGCCCCTCAAAATATTTATGGAATTGCATCTATAATTTTCTAAATATGTGTATATAAAATAGGCAAAAACTTTTATAGTTGTAACAGCTGTGTTAGATTGTTCATAACTCCGAAGGTCTAGGATGATTGCCGAGGCGCACACTTTTCTTTATTTTCGTTTTTCTGTATTTTGTTAGAATGCAATTAATTATACAATATGTTACAAAAAATCTGTCCGATCCGAAAGGGGCATATAAGAATACTAATGACATTTTCCCAAAAATTTAACAAACTTTTAAAACAACACCATGCTCGGCATTAGTATAGTATGTTCGATCATCGATTGATTGTTAATCCCCCGCGCCCCTTTGTTGCCATAAAGTTTCCTCATTTTAGTAAATTTGATTAAATTTTTATCAGGATATTTGTTTTTTATTTGTTATCCAAAAAGGATTATCCCCTCACGGATCGGACAGGTATTTTTAACATATTGTATAAAATCACTAATTTTTTTAATAGATTACAATATGTTTGACTTTTGAGAATTTCATTGAAGGAAATGATCGGCATTCATAAATATGCTCCCAATGATCCCAATGCAACCAACAACAGACAACATATTATGACTACAGTTCTGTTAGTCTGCTTATTGAGCTTGCAATTCATTTTCCAAAGATGTATACAAATATTTTTGGAAAAATAACAATCAAACCTCACATGTGTGAAGTTCAGTCTACGTTAAACTTCAATATTTTTATGACTCTTTCTGAAATCCACTTGAACTAGTTTCAAGTTGATATT
The DNA here is from genome assembly GCA_910589295.1 of Noctua janthe. NCBI lineage: Eukaryota > Metazoa > Arthropoda > Insecta > Lepidoptera > Noctuidae > Noctua > Noctua janthe. Next base: position 16,980,184 of record OU342552.1, read on the forward strand.
TGTTTATTTCGAAATAACATGATTTGGAAACAGATTTCAATAGTCTGTGTCGTCAGATACTATTAATGACGTTGAGTTGTAATGAGATCTGGTGAATAATAAATAAATCGGGAAATATGTTATTTTTCTGGACAACACTGGCAATCATTATTCATTGAATTATGTAACTAATTCTACAATTAAATGTTTAGAATTAGAATAATTCTAAGTGGCTACTTGTGTATATGGACATGAATAAAAAGAATTTCAAAATAATGACTTAAATAGTATCATTAATCTCACGCTTTTTTAGTAGTAGTCATTTGGTGCTCAAAAAGGGGGTTACCTGGAAAATATTCCAGGAGATTTTACCAATTCCGTTACCCACTTTATAATAATACTAGCTTTTGCCCACGGCTTCGCTCGCGTTAATTTAGAATTTGAAAAACACTACTAATTTTTTTTAGATTCTATAATAATGAGGCCATGAGAGCCAGAGTGGCCTAACTGTCATTTTTTCAATACTGATTTTAATTGATAAAACTGTTCTAAACGGTAAAAGTCATGGCGCCCCGGTGGCCTAAAATTTAGTTCAACTTGTTTTTCATAGATGGCATTAGAATTACCATCTTAGCCTATCAGAAAATTAAAAAGTTTGGTTGCGCTATACTGGCCTAAGTGAGTTAGGCCATTTTAGCACTGGCAATACCAATTGCATTGACATTACTTTGACGTTAGGCCAAACTTTCAAAATTTGCCGCGTTTCTTGGATTGTTTTTATTGTTGATCGAAGGTGTTTTCTTGCCATGAATTGTACTTAAAATGGAAAATATGGAAGCTGGAACCTCTAGTAATGTAGAAAACACAATGCAAGGTAAGCAAAACATGATTATGATAAAAAAAAATAGTCCGATTGAGTGTTGTAACTAATGTTCTCAGTCTATGCTATTTTCTAAGCAAATTATTTTACTTTCAGAAATCTTTGGTGTAGATAAGGAGGACCCTTATCAAGATTCAGGCTCTGAGTATTTGTCAACAAGATCGCCATCGCCCACTGCCTTGGATCTACTTGATATTTAGCAGATAACCATTCTTCAAATGACATTTATTACCCAGGAAGCTCTCAAAACTATCAAAGGATGCCAAGAAAGCGAGTTCGACAGCCAAGTAAGTGGAAAAAGAATATCCGCAAGGCAAAACGCGCTAGAGGGGGGGATATGTGAATACAAAAGGTAACACTAGTTTCCAAAAATATAAACACAGATATTCCATGTAGATATAGACTAAAATGCCACGATAAAGTTGGTGCTGCACAGCAAAAAGAACTCTACGATAGGTATTATGCCATGGAAAATTTGATTTTGTAGTCATCTCACATATTTTCATTGGTAGAAAGAAGTGTTACCTAAAACAAGATGCTCTTTTCTCACTGATCACCGACTAACTGAGTTTCATTGGTAGAAAGAAGTGTTACCTAAAACAAGATGCTCTTTTCTCACTGATCACCGACTAACGCTCCACTACCAGAGTATATACTGTTCCAAATTCCAATGGATTGTCTACTACGGTATGTAAAGAATTCAAGAAAATATTTGCAGTATCTGATGGAAAAATAACCAGAGTTTTAAAAACGAAATTGTCCATTCCTACACCACCTATTGATAAAAGGGGAAAGCATTGTCCTGTCAATAAGACAACAGAAGAAAAGATTCAAAAAGTAAAGACATTTATTGATAAATTCCCTAAGTATGAATCACACTACACACTTCACAAGAGTATGAACAGAAGATTCTTAGCTCCAGATCTAAGTTTGCCAAAAATGTATTCCATGTACTTTGATGATATTTCAGAGTCAGAAAAGGTATCAGATTTTATGTTCCGGATTTTTTTAGTAAACAATTTAATTTATCATTCCATGCACCTATATCCGATTCATGCAAGAAATGTGATAATCTGAAGATTAATATAGATACACCTCTCAAAAGCTGACTCTGCAAAAGTTAATTGAGGCCATGAGAGCCAGAGTGGCCTAATTACTTAAACAATAGTTTTCAGTAGTAAGGAAAAACAAGCCCAGTTTTCAAAAAAAAAAACTTTAGAAATTTAATATATTTTATTATTCTTTGGTGCTCAAATCTCTTAATATGTAATATTCTTTATCTTTTAGGAATCATGTGAACCTTAGGCACCATTATATTTTTTTATAGATAGGTCACTTTGAGATTTATGTTTTAAGATTTATTGAAAAAAAAAAGCACTAAGTCCAGTGAGCGTCAGTATGGCTGGTTGCCTGTATCGGTTCGCGTCAGGCTGGTGACCAAAAATTGCTACGTATTTGCTACCTTTTACTACCTATAGTCAATTAATTGCTACCTAACTTGGAAACAAAATAAAGGGACTTCAAAATGACCAGCCATTCTGATATCAGGATGGCTGGTCAACTCTCCGTTTGTGTAAACTATTCAAATTCGTGTTATTATTTTTACTTGAATAATTGCTACCTGATTGCTACCCTCACGTCTTTCATTATCCACCTTGTAGCTTTAACGAGTAAAAAGTTGTAATCATTTGATTTTTTTACAGGGAATGGATTAAGGTTATTGAATAAAACAATTTAAAACGATCACAAAAATGTTTTTTTTTATTGGAATACACCGACCCATTATGTTAATTGAACATAAAAATGTATTTAACATTCAAGTTTTTTTTTAAGTTTTTTAACTTTCATTATGAAATGGTGCGAGATATTGATTTATCATAGACTAGCTGGTTCCGTGTGGGTTTCCAGAGCTTACGTGTTCATATAATAAAATAATCAAACTCCTCAGCTTTTTTATTATTAGTATAGTTGGAACAGTTTTAAAGTAATGATTAATTATTTTCCTTTTACAAAAATTTTATAAAAAAAAAATTGGTTATTGTAGATGTTAAATCAGCATTTTACTTAACAAATAAATAATCTCAATTTGGGTACATAAAGGTGTTAGTAATAATCATTGAGTTTTTTTTGCGTACAATATACAGTGAGAAATCATTTTTCCACAACTTTTTTTATTTTTGTATTTTGATCATCGTAACACTCCCATACCGAACCCCGTTTGCAGTGAGCTTTATAATGGCCAATGTTTCCGCCACCTTGGGATGGAACGAACTCAATAATTGAAAGTAACTGATAATCGTTATTATTCAAAGTAAGACAAGAAGGCACATCGTCAATGAAAATATATTCGTTTGAATAAAATTCAAAGGCAATAATGTCATGTAAGGTAAAGGTAAATGATTTTACGCCATTACAATCAGTTCTACGACATCGCATCATAAATTGTTCGTTGTTAATTAGTTCATCAGCAGCTTCTTGTAACTCATTAATTGGCCTATGGATGTCCACATTCAGAACTGGTACCTTCCTAGTCACTTTATTGATCGGACAATCAGTATTGGAACAGGATTCAGCTTCATCTGCACTATAAATTTAATATAGTCAATTAATATACGTTCAAACAAATTGTGAATATTGCAATCACAATTGATTTCAACTGTTGAACCACATTCTTTTGTTTGGAAATACTTTTGTGCTATTTCGGATCGAAGTCTATATACTTCTTCAGTGTTTTTATTGTCTGAAATACTACTTCTAATAAATCGGCAAAATATGTGCTCGCTATTTCGAATTATACGATTTACAATATACCCATCGATATATGCAATAGCCAAAGCTTGACCTACAGAATCTATAGCGCAAGTATATTTTATTGTGGTCCTAGCATTACCAATTTGTAATCTACTTCCATTCGATAACAGTAAAACCTTTTTATTTACATTTGTTTTTTTTAACTTTCCTTTTTTGTATACCTTTTCCCTTCCCGTTTTCTATACATGAAGGTAATTCTGTAAAAATCGAATCATCGGTAAAATCATGAGACGATCTTTTTATTTCTTTTTGTGGAATTTTACTATGTTGGTTGGAATATTTTGACAAAGGTCTTTGCTTTCTTATGATGAAGATTACTCATTGCAACCTTTAGCTCCCCTTTCAAAAATTCGAGATGTTTCATTAAAAAATCATCTGGTCGTAGTCTATTAGATTTTGTATTAATTTGTAATAAAAGCCTCTTGATATTTTTGAAATAAGACTCGACGTTAGAAGATGTTGGATTAATAATATCAGAATCATAAAGTTTCTTCATGACATTTGACCACAAAGGAAATTGACCCATTAAACGTGATAAAGTCGCAATCAAAGCAGGAAAATAATATAAGTTCTCATGTTCACCCATATCAGAATCGTCACTGAGAGTTTCAATTAATTTAACTGTATCAACTTTATTATTGAACCAGGTTGGAAACATAAGTTTTGATTCGTTCGATTTAATAACATTGTTTCCTAAAACCCCATTGAATATGGATTGACCTACTTCATCATTTAATTTATCTCTTTGTTCAATTTCTATTTCTGTGTCTTTTGTTTGGAAAAGACTCAACTTTTTTAATCTGTTTTTGGCCTCTTCACATCGAGTAGGAATACCCTTTTTGTTCAAGCCATCACGTTCACTTAGCATTACGATTATCATATCAGACAACATGTTTTTCGCTTCCTCATAGTCATCACACTTTTTCAACTCCATTAAGCATTTAAGATAAAAAAAAATTTACTCTGCTATCAACGTGTTTTAAGCAAGATAAGTTGAAAAGAATTTTAACGAAATGACTTGGTATCAATACGTATATAGCATGAATTTGGAAGTTTTTGCCCTTCTTCTAATTTTTTGTACGCATCTTCTACGTACTTTGCTGTAGACTCATGCGTTGTAAAGGCCCTAACGGCAGCCCCAATCAAAGCTGAAGAGTCATCTAGGTTAACCTTATTTGGGATTGGGTTAGATTGACTCCAAGATCCGAGCCATTTATATATACTATCCATCGACTTGACCATATCCATTGACTTTCAGAGATCATTTGGTTCACAGGGATACTACTTTCATTTTCTTTGGTCTTTATAACACATCATTTAATAATAAATGCTTGGTAAATATAAGCTTGTGCGATGGCCCAAATTCTTTGAAGATACTTCCGGTAGCATCTATACTAAAAATTAATTTGTTTATTTTCTTGAATTCTTTGCAATAAGCTTCTTGGATTGGATCCCAATAGTAAAAATAAAATGGATATAAAGAGATATGTTTGATTGCTTCCTTGTATGGAGATATTTGAGTCATCATCCATAGCGAAAGAATTTGATTAGGGTGATAGTGGGAGCTTCTTTTTTCTTCACATTTAATCTGCCGAAACAACCTACAGTTGGTAGATGTGTTGGTTCGGTTTCACCCGACAACATCATTTGATTAGCCATTTCATTGCGGTATGCAATCGCAGTTTCATGTTTAAGATCAGCAGACAACTCACAACGTTTAATAGGCGAGAGTTTAATTTTTTTGTTTGGCTCGTGTACGAAATTTTCATCATAACAGCTTACGACACATTTACAATGAGCAATTTTATCTACAGGCCAACTTTTTGTAACCTTTATTTTTGCTTGGCATTGTTTGCAGAATCCATTGCATGTTATTTTTATATCATTCTCTACAGAGTACTGTTTAAAAACCCATAGACACGGTTTTTTTTAATTGCTTCCACAGTTCTTCGCGTAACATGGGAGCCCACTGGTGTTTTGGCAATACATTTTTAGATCGTATTACAGATCTTGCATGCTGGTTAAGTTTCACACACTTTTGTATAGGTTGGATTTTTTCTCATTTGTATACATCTATCATGAAATCAATTCTAAAAGAAGACTTACAGTTATCTTTTTCTTCACTTTTAATTGACGATGTCTGCTGTTGTATTTCAGTTTCACCAGAATCAGAAACATCGAAAAAATATGGAAATATTTTTTTTACAGACGAATAAATTGCTTTTTGCGAAATCCTATCTGATAGGGCACATGCAATTTCATTAAATAATTGGTCGTTCGGTGACGAATATGGTTCACGTCGACGAAATACTTTTTATAACGTGATATCACACTTTTCTGTTCCTCTAAAGGAACAACAAACTTTCTTCCTCTTTTCATTATTTATTTATTTATTTAACATAACACACATAAATAAACACAAAACATTTAGATTACGTAAACAGAATAATAATTATCACAAGACTGTGCTGTGTGTTGTGTGTGTGCGGAAAAATATATTAATCGTAACGGGAGGTACTTAGAAAATGACTTAGTACTTAGAGAATAGTTGGTAAGGCGTTTTTTTTTTTTTGACGAATATCGATACAAAGTTCGTTATAATGCCTAGATTAACCATAAATTTCGGTGTACGGGGCCTCTTTAGGTGCTCGAGACAAAAACCTCCGCTGGCTTAATGTCGGCCCCGAAAGGGCCTAGCATTTAAGTCATAAATGAATAATTAATATTGTGATTATCAAATACTATGAGTGTGCGTTAGTTAAGAGAGTTGGTTAAAAAGCTCATAATATGTGAACGCTACTTTGACTGTAGTGCTAGCCGAGGCTAAAAATCATAAAAATTTTGGTTTTCGTACATCCAAGCTACATTATATTGAGAATGATTGTTTTGTCATTTAATTATGTGATGAATTCATCCATAGTTAAATTCAAATAGCAGTGGTAATGATGAATTTTGGTATCTAAAGTCGAAGTTTCGCGCCAATCGTGCGTGTTTACATTTTTATTTTTTCACATTATATCACACAGACGCGTGTAGATTCGATAACAAATATTGCAAATCAAAAATCAAAAAAAAACAAAAATCAAAGCATTTATTTCAAGTAGGCCAGTTACAGGCAGTTTTGAATTGTCGAAACAAAGGCAACAGTAAAATAAAGCTACAGTCCCAGTCACAAGGCACAAAAACTGTGAAAGTACTGTAGTTGCCCATTCCCTAACGTAGATCTCTATGGAGAAGAACGGGCAAGAAACTCCATGGACACTCTTTTAAATCAGAATACTTTAACAAAACCTTGGTTACATCATTCATTTTGAGATGGTACATTATGTGAGAACGATGCAGCAAGATGTGTACGTTAACTGTGTCCATAGTAAAAACAATTCAAAAATAAAATAATTAATTCAAATAAGCCGTGGCAAATAAGAGATGACCAGTCACAACTGACAGCGCCCGTTCACGAACATGACGCATGTATCAGCACCATTCAACACCATTTTGAAGGGAACTAAATGATCCGACACACGTGCCACCATCAGCGAGACATTTGAGTGTGCATGACATACTCCTAACCGCCAGGGCACATTCAAGTCAAGAAAAGACGCAGGTTTCCAGCGAATGACAGCTTTCTAGTACATAGTACTCACACAATATGGGCTAGGCGGCTATATAATACAAAAGAGATTGAATCTATACAATGCAAAGATAGTTATACAATCTTCAGCAGCTCCAACAATACTATTTAATGCTATCAATTTAGGCGCCCCTGTTCTTGTGGAGCAGGACCGGCATTGAGCCTAGCATTTTTATCAGTGATATAATCGTCCAACTTGTAATATGCTTTCTTACATAGTGTGCGTTTAATGCATGTTTTAAATTTCGTTTCATTCAGTTCAAGAATACTTTGTGGAATTTTATTATAGCATCTCAAACAGTACCCCATGAAAGATGAGTCTACTTTAGCGAGTCTGAAGCCTGGCTGAACTAATTGGTCTCTATTTCTAGTACTGTAACTGTGTCTGTCACCTCTTTTATTAAAAGATGTAGATTTTTTCTTACATACAAATATTATAAGCAACATGAAAATGCCCAGATCTTAGCGTAATTTACTAATACAGGACCAACAACACGTTATTTTAATTACTACTACTACTAAATTTGTATTCGAAATTGACGATCATTTTTTTTTTTATTATTGTGATGTGTGACAGCGATTATTCCAATCGATTATTTTTTTTTGTAAATTTCAATCAACTCGAGTAATTAAATTAAGTAATTTAAGAAATCGATAGATGGAAATTAAAATAATTTTGTTTTAAGCGTAATATACTATAAATATTTTTTAAGCTTTTATAATGTTAATCTTTAAAGTTTTTCTTACATTGTAGCTACTATAACCGACCTAACAACAAACAGCACATACTGATCTATGGCTAAATTCGCGCCGATTTCTTTTCCATAACAAAATTTAAATTAGGAATGCACTCGCTGTTCAAATTTCGTATGTATTTAAATTTACTAGATATTTTTTTGTTTTTACAAGTTTTTATTATAAACGTAATAAAAAATTACGTTTTTTTTATTATTAACTTGCCTTGTTAGTTTGTTAGGATGTATTATTGGTCTTCGATATTGCAACTGAATTTCAAACCAGTTCCTCCATCCGATTGAACTGAAATTCATTCAACATACCTTTAATACATTTTGACATTACTTAATCCAGCAGCGAGGATCGTCTCTACACGAGGGATCTTCTCAACGGTTAATAGAGCGGAAATGAAACTTCATATTCGCATTCAATTTTGATAGATAAAGATGATTTCTCTATCATGCCCACAATCCGGATCGTCTCCTGACGAGGGAACTCCTCAACGATCAATAGCATGGCTATAAAAGTTTGAAGACGCGTTCATATTTGATGGATTAACATGATTTCTATCATGAGCTCATCCAGCACCCAGGGTCGTCTCCTCTAAAGGGAAGTCATCAATATATGGTTAGTTGGTTATCAGAAATGATTACGACAAAAATATTATAGCTAGCCCACATTGTCCCACTGCTGGGCAAAGGCCTCCCTCCACTCCTTCCTTCATCTGTGCTACTTCTTGCCATTTCTCAAGGAAGACATCCAGTTCGTCCCGCCACCTCGTTCGTGGTCTGCCGCGATCCCGTCTCACTGTCTCAGGGCACCAAGCCTGAGCTTTACGGGCCCACAGTTCGTTCGGCATGCAGCATACATGTCCTGCCCAGTCCCATTTAAGTTGGGAAGCCTTTTGAGCCACGTCAACGATTTGCGTTTTGGAGCGCAGCGTAGTGTTTCGTACATGATCTGCTAAGACGACAAAACTAAAAAATTGGAAATAAAATAAAAAAAAAATCTTTTAAAAAATAAGCTTCTATAAAAATGCGTTTAAAAGAAGAAAATAAACCTTGGAGTAAATCAAACCGAATAAGAATTGTTTTAGTCGGTGTATTCCAATAAAAAGAAACATTGTAAATAATATTATTCAATAACCTTAATCCATTCCCTGTAAAAAAATCAAATTATCACAACTTTTTACTCGTTAAAGCTACAAGGTGGATATTGAAAGACGTGAGGGTAGCAATCAGGTAGCAATTATTCAAGTAAAAATAATAACACGAATTTGAATAGTTTACACAAACGGAGAGTTGACCAGCCATCCTGATATCAGAATGGCTGGTCATTTTGAAGTCCCTTTATTTTGTTTCCAAGTTAGGTAGCAATTAATTGACTATAGGGAGTAAAAGGTAGCAAATAGGTAGCAATTTTTGGTCACCAGCCTGACGCGAGCCGACACAGGCAACCAGCCATACTGACGCTCACGAATGAAAAAGGGGACAAAATTGAAACTCAAAATACACCTTAACAATTTATTTATTTTAAAGTAATGGGAAGTAATTAATTATTATTAATTCTCTTCATATTTTTACTTATTACTGATATCGTGACATCCCATTGTCATTCAAGTAAATGAACGTTCATACAATCTCAAAAACACGTTCCAACTAGTAAACTACTTTTCATTAAGATGTTTTCAAATACACCTCATATTGACAACAATAAATAGGTATACAGAGCCGTAAGAATAAACAAAATAAGTTATCGAATTGCTTCATTATTAGGCTGTGTTTCTCAATAATGTGATTCCTTTAAAGTATCTACATCACACGTAAATTCTTTGGTAAATAGAAAATAATTACATTAAAACTAAAATAAAATAGAGAACGACTTAATTACACTTTGCAAAAATTAGCTTGCTCAGTAGGTAATTCTCTGAAGGCTGATTTAAATTTGCATACGTTTAGTAGGGAGTTTAGTTTGTAAATTGCTATAATTAGACTGGTAAGGAAAATGTGTTCCAATATGCTACAGGAGGTAGGCAGGTGAACTCGTCAGGTCCGCTAGCTAACTCACTAATCAACGAACGCAAATGTAAATCAGCCTTTAGAACCAGCGATGACCAGTCACACCTATACCTATAGACAAACCATATGTTCCAAAACCTTTCATAATTGACCTACCATTGAACCTAAGTACAATAAAAACAATACTGAGTTAGCTGCAAATTTTGAAATAATAATGCAAATGATTTATAAATATTACGACAAAATGAAATATCGCATTTGGCCTAAGAAAACAGTATGCACACATACTGCATATTCGTAATTAAAGTTTCTACGTAAAACAACTTAAGTAGTGTCCGACCGAAACACGGCGTATCAGCCGGATTCGGAACCGTGACCGAATATTCCGCTGTTCTTGTTAAAAGTTGGTCACATTCACATTATTCGATTGAGGGCTGGCCTTTCAATCGTCAGATTTTATCGAAAGAATAAAATTGACTGAATTTTTATAAAGCCGACAGCTAACAAGTAACAAACAACCTGCGACCGCCGTAAATGAAACTTCAGTCGGACACTAGAGCTAAGTGACCAACTAACTTTTTTCTATTTACTTTAGTTCGTATTTCAGCAGCTACGTGGAATTCTCAGTTGAGTCTCACCACCACTGACTCTATTTGTCAAATTAAATGTCCTATACTCCGAAAATGTTATTCATACTAATATAAAGTACTAAGTAATAAACAACAATATTTACATAACAGATAAGTAAACAATAGTATCATAAGTATATAGGTAAATTAAAACAACAACAAAATCATAAAAAACAAGTAATAACAAATAAAAATGCATCAACAATAAATAAGCTTAAAATATGATTCATTTTGATACATTATCTTGGTAAAACGTTTAAAATATCAAACTGTTAGTATTTCTATTCAGGGCATAACTGTGTGCATTACGATCTAGCCTGAACGAATTAACTTATGTTTTTAGGTTTGATTAGTTTTTAAAATGGTTTATGAGGTATTCAGTGGTAAACGACTTGGGTCGCTCGACGGGCAGGCCGACCGCGCGCGACCAGATAAGCTGGGCGAGCACGCCGAGCGCGCGGGACACGCCGAACATCACCGTGTAGTAGTTCATCTCCGTCAGCCCGTAATACTGCAAGTGCAGACATTGCAGATAAGTTACGTGCGCACATTGTGGTTTTATTTATATGCATTTTTAACCTTAAAAGATATAGGTCATCACTTAGTGTTTTTTACTATAGTACAGGGTGACTGGTAATTAGTGACCGATACTTAAACATGTGATAACAAACAAATATAATGTTATTATGTTATTTTTTATAATAAATAAAAGATACTTTTAATACCTGTAAGAGGACACCAGAGTGGGAGTCCACATTGGGCCACGGGTTCTTGACCTTGCCGAGCTTTGTTAGGATCGGGGGCACGACTTTAAAGACAGCGGCAACCAGTTTGAACATGGGGTCGTTGGGCAAATGTTTCAAGGCGAATCCACGCTGGCAGGTGTATCTTTACAAACAATTTTTTTTAAGAAAAAGCTATGTCAAATAAATACGAAACTCATCGGTCTTTTGCTAGATTATAGATATAGGCTGTTACCTGGGGTCCGTCTTCCTGAGGACAGCGTGTCCGTAGCCGGGGACGACCTGTCCGGACTTGAGTGTCTTCCAGATGAACTCCTTTAGTCCTTCTTCGGTGAAGTCATCGCCAACCTTCTCGCGCAGTTTCTTCAACCAGATGAGTACCTGCACCGAATAATCTTAAGTTAACCAAAAAATGTTGAATTAAAAAACTTTAAGCTCCTTCACTATAAATAAACGACCACACATGGGGGTGTTTCCGAATGCTCTACACGAGAAGCTTCAAAAAGGTGTTTTGAATGTCTATTTAGGGTGGCTCTGTACAGGTCTGAATAATAAACATTATAAACCAAAAAATCAGTCACAGTGCAATGTTGTAAATTAATGAGTAATATTAATATTAACGAATCAGTCTAAGAGTCTCTTAACAAACGAGAATACTTTCATCATCTGCCTAGCCTTTTCTGAGTACCAATGGAACCATACCCAGAAAAGGCTAGGAAGATCATGAATTGTCTAACCGGATGCAGCTGAATACCAGCATTTTACATGGAGCGACTGCCTATCTGACCTCCACAACCCAAATAGTACTGGGTAATACGATAAGACTTGGTCAGCCTGGTTGTCAGACTTTCGGTTATCACCACAAAAGTTAGCATAGCCCTATTGCAATGCAAAAGACTGCTTGGCAGGAAACACCTACTGGCTATACACCACAGTAATCCGACCAATCATGACATACGGCTCTTTAATTTGGTGGCATAGCCCAAGGGGATCTCGAGAAACTACAAACATTTGTCTTCGTAGCAATCACCGGCAGCACGAGAACTTAACCCATTGCTGCATTACAGGTGATGTCGTAAGACAAAGAGAAGAGGCGACCATAGCGAATTTCAGGCTCGAAGTATCCGGCACTCTAAGTAAAGATTCCAGAATGATGAACACACATACACGCATAAAAGAGGATGCAATCAAACGACAGTTCATGATGCAGCGACACCCAGTAACAGAACCCTGAAGACCCACTGCTTCCAAAAACGTTATAACATAGAGCTCACAGCGGAGATGTGCGACTACTCAGGTCCAAAAGATCTAAGGATCTACACTGATGGATCAAAAACCGATGACAGGACGGGTGTCAGAGTCTTCGCAGATGACCTAAACATTAAAATATCCAGACCCCTGGGAATGCTCAGCACTATCTAACAAGCCTAGTGTGTAGACATTATCCAAGCGACACACGCTATAGAGGTCAGAGAAGTCACGGATACCCATATTCGTAATTTCGTATACTCTCCGACAGTGCTTCAGTTCTTCAATCCTTAAAGAGAAACCAGATCACGTCGAGACCAATACTAGAATGCCATAATGCCCTAGAACGCGTTACGGTACTAAAGCGCAACACAGAGACACTACAATGGATTAAAGGACACAGTGGATCACTTGGAAATGATGCAGCTGATGAACTCGCCAGAAGGGGATCCAGCACAAAAGCCTTCGGACCCGGACCCATTGTTCCCAAAAATCAAAATGGGACTATGCGTGCTCCATATATTTCAAACCTTTTCTTTTATTAAAATTAATATACCTACACCAAACACTTACAAAGAGACTGCAGACAGTTATTCTAAGTTACGTTACGTCGAACTCGAACAGCAATTTTATTTAATTAACGAGATTTTACCTATTCTCTTAACCCACTTTATAATATTATCTAAATAAAATTAAAATAAACAATATTGTCCTATTTGATTTGACCCAAAGGTTGACTGGTAGAGAATGCCTTGTGGCATTAAGTCCGCCTATGATGTACTCTTGTACACACGACGGCTAGTCAAACTAGATTATCCCCCTTTTTGCGGATCTCTCATTGTACAGAAAATCTATACAAAGCAAGGCCATTTTATACTGAAAATGTATAGCTTGATGTGCCGCCGTGTGTACACGAAGTTTAAATAAATAAATATTACAAAAGGTTTGACATCACAATTATAAAGTCACTTCCCATCCATTTAAAAAACACATGTAGCCACTCAAAAACTGCTTAAAACAACGTATCCTGCAGTTCACTTCCTTGGTTTGATGTCAACTGAACTCGATCAAGTCTAAATCAGTGAAAAACCAAAGATAGTATACGTTTTAAAACTCACGGCTGATGGCACGCCTATTGTGCCAAAGTAAAAAAAATTACTTTCTTTGGTTTTTTTTTTCTTTCTTTTTTTATATTATCTTCTATGGCGTTAGGCACGCCAGACGTGTCATGAAATAATTGTTCACCGCCACACAAAAAGTTTTTAATTTATTTTGCTATGGGCCGGTTTTTCAATCGCCAGGTAACTTCTAACCGACGATTAAGTTTGTCATTTTGACAGTTTTAAATTCGGTTATTGTATTTTTATATTCGGTTAAATTAATGACACATTTATTCTTCAGGTAGAAGACATCTAATGATTGAAAAATCAGCCCTAAGTTGAAAAAGAAAATGTTGATTATTATAACTAGAAGACGGGATATTTACTATGTTTATTGTTTTCTTTGAGTTCCCGATATTATTTTTATTTCATTTAAAATCAGCCATAGCTCAACATCTCCTGGAATCAGGATCGAACCACTGGATTGAGTTACATAACCCTCAGGTCATCTCGACAGAACGCCACTATATTCCTAGACTCGTTAGAGAAGCTATTGAGATCACCAAATATAAGAACTTCAATCGGGAGGATAGGTTTCAACTGTCGAAAGCCTGGAAATCAGTGGTCCAGCTGTGTAAAAAGCGGAATAGTGCCGAAAAAAGTTCGTGAGCGGACTCAGTGAGTTTCGTGTGTCGGGAACAGAATCGAGTTGTGAGTGACTGGTAGCGGTACTGAGTGCAAAAAACGAACAAGAAAGAGGGTAGACCGATTTGTCTGCTCATAAACCCCACCCGCAATAACTTCAGTTTATCCGTGATCATGGTGCTTGCAACAGCGCCGAAATAATTATCGGAAACTCAAAGAAAACAATAAACATGGTAAATATCCCGTCTTCTAGTTATAATAATTTTAGTGACCATGAAAGTTTAAAAAAAAAATGTTGATTATTTAACATTTGTAGGAATCATGTAAATATAACTCATTAACACATTTTTTTATACAACAACCATATGTATACTTTTTTGCCGGGAACCAGCAAAATATTTTAAATTCAATTTCCATAAAATTTACAAAATGTTAGATGTGCTTTTTTGCATTACGACGAATTGATGCATAGCGTGTCCGTGGTTTGCAGTACACACAATCACATACATTTCCTAGCAAAGCGAAGTGCGTGGCCTATCCGTGCGCCGCGGTGGGTATGCGCCTTTACGAAAAGTTTTTGATGCGGCGCCCACGCGGTGGCGCAACACGAGAAGCGAAAAAAAGTATGAAAAAAGTATTGCCATATCCCAAAATAGATTCCAGGGTTGCCATTACAAGGCTCTTAAAATATGATTAGTTACGTATGTAACACCAAGTTTTGTATTTTGTAAGTGCACAAGATTGTAAATACAGATAATATATCTAATTTATTTATTCATTAACTAACACTTCAAGCACAAAGTACAGAGGCGGACTTAATGCCATAGCCATTTTCTACCAGTCAACCTTTGGGTGATGCAGAGACAAACAGTAGTAGGTGTATACATATAAGGTCTAACTATTCATACACGAAATATTTTCAGGGAATCATCTAACGGCTATAACAAAGCCATTTCAAGGGATTTTTTATTCTGAGTATATTTTTTTATAAAAAATAAATAATTTAAAATTACTTGACCCACAAAATAAATACTGGCTCCTTATTTTTAAGCATCCATTACGCTAGTTCTACGTCGTTTTACCTACTGTCATTGTTAGAAAATGGGAGTAAAGGTTTTATGCAAAAAGTTTCAAAAAATTTTAGAATTATAATAATTTCGTAAAAAAAAATCACTCAGATATTTTTTTTTTTTCGTTGCTATGGCGACTTTACGACTTAAAGAAGTTACTCATAAAATATTTTGTGTATTAAAATATAGACCAAAAAAAATAATTGATTACAAAGATAAACTACAAGGATATGTCGCCGCAAGAGTGTCTATCTGCTAAGAACATTAATTAATCTAATTAATAAACAACTTATAATGTCTCATCCATCATAATATTGATCCTGCCATCTGTGGGTTGCAAGTACAACTACTACAACGCCATCTAATGGTCTCTGTATTAACTAGTACTGAAATAGTTTGTGACTAGATCTTCTGAAGATTAATTTATTAAACGAGTCTTTAGCTATAATTATAGTTAAAATTAAGATAAGCAAATATTTGACAATTGGGATTTTAACAATTGCTCATTTAACACTAAGATTTGTTTTGAGGCAACATTCCACAGTATTGTGGAAGATGGCGCCGAATACGATTTTAATGATCAATAACTCAATTTATAATTTGAAACTACAACTAAATCAGTTTCTGTAACTAATTACAAACTAAAAAGTAACAAGATTATTTTACAGAGCAATGTATTAGTGAAAGACCTGTTTGTATTAAATCCTTTGATCTGCCGGAAATGGTTTTAAGCAAGATCCCATTGTTGTAAAAAGTAATGAAGGCACTAATTAGTTATAACTCAATAACGCCTTTGCATTTATGAATATTGGCATTGTTTAATTATTAGAGTAATTAATTGTGAAGTATTCTAGTATTGTTTGTAAGTTTTAATGAACTTACTATGTAATTAATTACTGTACTGGGTGTGTGGCACTTCCGCCCATACAGAGAACACGCGTAGGTAGAATGAAAGGTCGAGTTAGTACCTGGCGATTGAAAAACAATGGAAGCATGTAATTGAAAGTGGTTTTTCAAGTGAACAATATTAAGTTGTGTAAATAAGAACTGTAACACGATTTAAAAAAGTGTGTAAGGAATTTCTTAGCCCGTTCTTCTCCTTATAAACAACCATGTTCGCGAACGGGTGGCTCAACTTGTAAATGGTTTAATAGAAATTGTTTGAGTCAAGTATTGTGTGTGATATAAACTACCCACCTACCTATCTACCAACAATGAAGAATCGTGTCCCACGGTTAAAGACGCGAAGACAATATGGCGGCTGGCGGATGGCGTTGATATTTGGGATTAGTGTTCCTTCTAATCCGTTCCCTATCATAACATATATGTAAATAGAAATTTACACGGATATACTAAAATAAAAAGACAAACAATGAAGAAAACATTAACGTTGAGACGAAACTGCCAGCTTTTTCTGAATGTACTTGCGAACTTTAATTTAAACGATAAACTATTGGTTGCCATCCTAATTTCCTGGGGAAATGCATTCCACAGAGAAATAGAATGATCGGTGAATGAAGTCAGTGCGGTGAGAGGACATTGAAGAATTCGGTTTTGCGATGAGCGCAGACTCCTATCATGATTGGCACAGATGTATTGAAAGTGGGAAGCAAGGTAACTAAGGGAAGAGGGAGAAACTAGGAAAGAAAACAAGGTAGTTAGCACCCTTTGCTCCCTACGCTGACGTATGGGCAACCACTTAAGAAGAGACCGGTGCTCTGAGACATGATCATATTTACGTAGATTGAACACGAATCGAATGCAGTAATTTAGAAGACGGTCAAGTATGTCGAGCAGATCCGCATTCAGGTCTAAGTAGCACATATCACCATAATCGATAATAGGAAATATTAAAAAGTTTTTCAAACAGTATAGAGCCCGCAACGTACCAAACCTTCTGGCTGACACGAGTGACTTTAGTATGCCATTTCATAGTTCTATTAATATGCAAGCCTAGATCCTTTACATCAGAGCTGAAAGGAACTACTCTACCGTCAAAAAGAACTGGTGGCAAGGTTGTACCATCCAACTTACCGAGACTGCGAGAACTCACAATGATGATCGCCTAACATTTATTAGGGTTAACTGCCACACCAAATTTATAGGACCAGGTTTTTATTGACATCAGGTCCCTATTTAAACTGGCGATCAGATCTGCTATTTCGTCAGTCCTCCCCTGAGAGTACAACTGCAAGTCATCGGCATACAGATGGTACGCACACTGAAGCTCAGAAGGTAGGAGATTAATGAAGATAGAAAATAGAAGAGGAGAAAGAACTGGCGTTCCTCAAGGCTGCCGCCTTGAGGAACGCCAGTTCTTTCTCCTCTTCTTCAGTTTCCAAATCACACCAACATGATGAGGAATCCTCGACATGAACTGACTGTTGACATTCCTGAAGGTAAGAGGAGAACCATTTCAGTGCTCCGGGAGAAACCATAACATGGGATAAAATGGCTAACAGGATGTCGTGACTAACGGTATTGAAGGCATTCGAGAAATCAACCAGCACAAGTACAGTTACCTTGGTGTCTTCCAGTCCTGCCCTTATATCGCCAGTCACTTTAAGAAGGGCGGAAACAGTGCTGTGCCCGGGCCTGAACCCAGATTGAAGAGGGCTGATAAGCGAGTTCCGATGGACAAAATTAGAGAATTGTTTGTGCACACAAGCCTACTTTGGATAGGAAGGGGAGGATCGAAATGGGTAGGAAGAGAGGGATTAGGGACCTTGGGTAGTGGACAAACATAGGCTTTGCGCCACAGGGAAGGAAATACTCCGGAAAATAGGCAAAAATTCACAATATGGGTAATCGCAGGTTGGAGATCATCCAGAAGAGTAGTGATCATACCACGGGTGATATTATCACAACCCACTGCTTTGGATTTGATTGAGAGAATTATCTTTTTGATCTCTCCCGGCTCCGGTAGTTAATATGTGGACGCGTTAGACCAGAAATTAAGGATAAAGTTTGTTGCTTGGTTAAGCGATCCATAGTGGTAGCAGAAGAAAAATGACGGTGAAGGTCGTCTAGGTCGATAGAGTTTGAAAGGTCTAAAGGTCGCGGTTTGCCGGATATCGATACTAGAAGAGGCGTATTCTTACATAGCTATACGTTAATTGTTGCTATTTGGTGCGCCCTAACAGCAGCATATACTTTGAAGTTTCACCAAGTCATAGCCTGTAACTGTATTTACATTGTGCAATAAATCTGTTTATAACAAACCTCCTGGTTAGCCAGACCGTGCAGAGGTCCAGCGAGGCCATTCATGCCGGCGGCGAACGCGAGGTAGGGATCACTCAGAGTTGAAGCCACCAAGTGCGTCGTATGCGCAGACACGTTGCCACCCTCGTGGTCACTGCACAAATAGAAACAACATACGTCAGCCAGCATTGACCAAGCTTTTATATTTCATTTCATCACTGGACTTAGTTCTGCCATAAGGAGTCAACCCACTTTTGAATTCAATTAAATACTCTAAACTAAATTCTAAATGTGGTGTTTTACCATTCAGTAAAATCTGATCCCAAATCATCAAAAACAATGATTAGAAATTAAATAATTAAATAAAATCAATCAGCACAATTACTTGGTTTTGATGTGTGTTTGGTGTATTTGGCAGAACTCCGCTCAACTATAAATACATACTTATTATTAAGGCGAGGTTATCCAGATAAACGTCGTTTTGTATTGTGTTTTATTCCTATATAGCACGGATTTAAATACTGAAAAAAAAAATATTACATATTTCACACTTCGATCTAGATATTTCGGCACAGCGATACACGATTACTTGCACTTTGTTGCATCCAATTAAATCGCAAAGACAAGTCTAAATGATGGTTTTTAATATTACTTCATTTGAGTTATATTAGGTTTTTAACAATAAAACTTAAACCATTATAAAGGTCGTAAAAAATGTGACAGTACACGGCGATCATAATTTGAAATGTTAAAAAAACCTATACCTATAAAATTTGCTGTGAAAACAGCAAATTTTGGAAATGGTGGTATAGATTTTTTTTATATTTGCTGTGAAAACAGCAAATTTTGGAAATGGTGGTATAGGTTTTTTAATATTTCAAATTATGATCGCCGTGTACTGTCATTTCATACTCGCATCGCGTGCTTCAGTCCCGAGCGAAACGCGTAGGAGGTCGGACGTGTGCCAATTTTTCGAACCCGCAACCCCACCCCCGCTAAGTTCTGTTACGAACTGAGCCAAAAATAGTTTGTAAAAATAATACTTAGTAAACACCGAGCCTAGGTTTATTTGAAATGTCATTTGTTCACAAAAGTACCTAATTTTCGTTATCAGCGACACCGAAAACCATGAAAATGACACCCATGACGACAAAGCTGAAAATTTAAATTGGCGCCATCTTGAATTTAAATTTTGACCTTTTTTTCGTTATTAGCGACCCCGAAAACCCTGAAAATGACACCCATGACGAAAAAACAGAAAATTTTCGTCGGCAGCATCATGGATTTTCATTTTGTACTCATTTTCGTTATCAGCGACCCCGAAAAGCACGAAAATGTCACCCATGACGACAAAGCTAAAATTTTCATTGGCGCCATCTTGAATTTTAATTTTGACCTTATTTTCGTTATCAGCGACCACGAAAACCATGAAAATGACACCCATGACGAAAATACCGAAAATTTTCGTCGGCGCCAGCTTGGATTTTCATTTTGTCCTTATTTTCGTTTTCAGCGACCCCAAAAACCACGAAAATGACACTCATGAAGAAAAAAACGAAAATATTCGTCGCCGCCATCTTGGATTTTCATTTTGACCTAATTTTAGTTATCAGCGACCCCAAAAACCACGAAAACGAAACCCATGACAACAAAACCGAAAAAAAAGTAAAGCATAATTTTTTTAAAAACCGAATTGCGCGTGGCGTGTATTTTTGAATCATACCCGTATTCATGATCTTAGTGTCAGTCAGATTTTAAATTCACCTTATTCACAAAAATAAATAAGTATACCTTCTTATTTTTAATTATACCTACTTATTTTAATTGTTAGTAATTAGGTTCACGTTCATAGAATACGTAGGTTCCTAATCTATCTATAACCAATAATTTCTAGAAGAGCTTCTTGCATACGGCGCTCGGGTTAGCCTCGCCTTAAAACACGGTGAGTAGCTTCGACAGACTGACAATTTATTTCTTTTTAATACAGGCAGTTAATGACACATTGTAAAACAGTATTTTTTTTTATTTCTATGTTTATACCAATATCTCCCATTCTGGACTACAATGTTGAATTTTTAAAATGTTGAATTTTCTTGACCCACAATGTTGAATTTGAAAAATGTTGAATCCCATTATGTTGAGTCATGGGGATGCAAGAAAAATAAATTCTAGAATACCAAAAACACCGAATATATTTTTGGTTTTTAAAAGCTTATTAAAAGAAGCTACTTATTATGATCGTCAAGTTATACCTTCCATCATCAGCTCAGCAACGTGAAATGATGATTACCAGGCACAAATATCAAAGAGTATATGAAAAACATTGTATGTGCCTATAAAATTTGAGGGTTTCCCTCGATTTCCCTAGGATTCCATCATCATATTTTGATTTGGTGACAATGGTACTACCTCAGGCTTTCGAATAAAAAATGAAATGAATAATGAAAATCGGTCTACAATTGGCGGAGAAATCGGTGAACACAGGTACATGAAAAAAAAATACATATAGTCGAACATAGAAACTCCTTTTTTTTAAGTCGGTTAAAAATTGTCAAAGGAGTTTTGGTGAAACATTAGTGAACCGTTAACAATACATGTCATGGTAATAGGTTTATCCCCAATGAAATGGAACTTAACATACCTAACTGTTGAATTGTAGACTGCACACATCTCAGAGCATTCAGTCGTGATGTTATGTTATGATGTTGTGTAAACAATGAACATCCAAGCGATTGCAGCCAACGCGACAGATTTGCTGCATATTATTGAAGAGTTCCATTGCAAATTTCCGAATATCAGCATCAGATCTTCACCAAATGGGACCACCGCGGAATAATATTCTTCCAAAAAAAAAAAAATTATCAAAATCGGTTCACAATTAGCGAAGATATCGCTGAATATACAAACAACAAAAAAAAGAAATCAGTCGACTTGATAACCTCCTCTTTTTGGAAGTCGGTTAAAAAATGAAGGACTTTCATACAAACTTGCGAGAGCCCTTAGACCTCCTTAATACGGCTCTGTCGCAAAATCCGTTCTTAGCGGACGTCTACTAAGTATAAACTACCTCCCTGCCAAATTTCATCTTTATACGTCAAGAGGTTTTCGATATTTCGTGTTTAGTGAGTGAGTGAGTGACCTTTCGCTTTTATATATTTAGATTCCGGTTTCTTGGGGCTTATTAATAAGAGCCTTATTTTTTACGGGTTTGTTTAAGAGCGGGCAACCCGTCATACTTTTCATACAAACCCTCGTACGTGATAATGCCGTTGTAACACATCTATCTTTAATTTTTTTAAACTAATGGGTATGTTGTGCACTCTAGCTTTTTATGAAAGCAAAAAATAAAAAAAAATAGAAACAAATTCAGTATAAGCCTCCAAAAATCTGCTTTTTTGCACAAATTTTAACTGTACTTTGGCCGTTCATAATGTACTCATAAATTGTAAAAGTAAAGAAAACATCTTGATAGAAATGCACATGTAAAGGAGATTCTAAATGACAAATATTTATTTCACAAACTTGTAAGACTTATTTAAAAACACGTATTTCCTGGTACAAGTTTTATGAAATTTCGGACATTATTTTTCGTTCAATGTTATCGTGTTAAGCGGTCTACACACCAAAGCCGCTGACCTTAGTGCCGGCGGGTTAACCCGGCGGCTTCAGAATGTCCAAGCCGAACGACTTTGCCGGCGGCAATGCCGGCGGCACGACAGCCGCGGCATGTGGTGTTCTAGTAATTGCCAAATAGTCGTAGAGATTGGACGTGTGTGTTTCGAATAATTCAGAAGTAGTATTTTCAGTACCTAATTGACATGGAGGAGGACGATAACAGTGATTTAATAATAGCAGTTTGTGGAGTTATTATCGGTGGATCCCTCAACACACGAAAGTGTTGGGTTAGGCCAAGTTTAATGAGTCGCAATAAATACAGTACTTGTCAAAGATTAAGTGATTTAAAGGAAGACGACTTGGTTCTATACAAACCCATTTCTTTTAAGACTTTCCTGTCATTAACCAGTACCGACTTTGAATATTTACTGAATATTGTTGGACACAAAATAGCTAAACAAGACACAAATTACAGAAAAGCAGTTTCACCAGTGAAAAGATTGTCAATAACGTTAAAATACCTAAGCTCAGGAAATTCTTTTAGTAGCCTGTGCGACGTCTTTAAAGTATCTCCTCAACTAATTTCAAGCATTATTCCTGAAGTATGTGATGCTTTAGTTGAAGGACTTTCAGATTATGTGAAAATTCCAAGTAGTCAGGAAGGATGGAGAGAAATTGCAGATGAATATTTAAAAAGATGGCAAATACCCAATTGTCTTGGGTCAATGGATGGGAAACACATAAAACTTCAATGTCCCCCAAAAAGTGGAAGTGATTATATAAACTATAAAAAATATTTCAGTATTGTGCTCTTTGCTTTAGTAGATGCTGATTACAACTTTTTGTACGCTAATGTGGGATGTCAGGGTCGGATTTCAGATGGTGGGGTTTTTAATAATTCAGCATTATGTCGATTGTTAAATGATAATGAATTGAATATACCACATAAAACCCCTTTACCCGGAAGGAATCTACCAGTACCGTATTTTTTTTTGGGTAATGACGCGTTTCCTCTGCAACCCCATATTATAAAGGCTTATGATGGTAATCACACAATGGGATGATCTAAGAGGGTTTTTAACTATCGCGTATGTCGAGGGCGAAGAGTAGTTGAAAACGTGTTTGGGCAGTTAACACACAAATTTAAGATTTTTCATAGACCTATTCAGCTAATCCCAGAAAAAGCTACTACTGTAACTTTGGCGTGTATACATTTATTTAATTATATCAAACGAACCGCTGCAACTCAGCAAAACGAATACGATACTGAAAATAATCAAGGAGAAGTCTTTCCCGGTGAATGGCGTAGACATCTTGAAAACGACAGTTGCTTAGATAATATGTCAGGAGAAGACAATCAAACCTCGGATACTACAGTGACCGCTGAGGATACAAGAGTGGAGTTGACTCATTATTTTCTTTCTAGTGTCGGAGGATTAGAATGGCAATATAACCAATAAACGCCCATTAGTCGAATAAAATTAAAACTCATATAATCAATATTATTTTTAATCATTAAGTAGTTCCATGTATTATCCATTAAATCTAAAATCGTAAATTACACATAGTGAGATACACTTTTATTGTGATTCGTATAATAAAGTTTTAAACAAAATAAGAAATGTGTTTTTGTAAACCAATAACATGATATTAACTATTGGTAACAGTAGAAGTGTCACTAAACTAAAA
Organism: Noctua janthe; assembly: GCA_910589295.1. Taxonomy (NCBI): domain Eukaryota; kingdom Metazoa; phylum Arthropoda; class Insecta; order Lepidoptera; family Noctuidae; genus Noctua; species Noctua janthe. The sequence goes on from OU342552.1 coordinate 17,004,178, forward strand.
TTAAAACCTTGCTATTCCTTTCGCACATATGTCAAGCTCTACTCGTGTGAAGAGAATAGTCAACACTAATTTTAAATTTAACTTTAATGGGGCTACCTATAGCTACCTTTATTATACCAAAAAGAAAATTAAATATTTATAACATATTTTGAAGATTACTTTATAAGTTTTATAACACTATCAGAAGGATTTAGAGCTAGGTATTCTTCAGCAAATGTTTCTAGTGACGAAGGTTGAATTGTTTGTGGATCTGGGTTTGTTTGGGCAGAGTATTCAGAAGAAGTTAAGTTATTTGTAGAAGGGCTTACAACCGTCTGTTGAAGTGAAGATGCTGTATAGTATCCTGGATGACTGTGTGAACTAGAAACACTACTTGGTCTTGCAAAATCCGTAAATGTATCGGATCTATATCCAGTTTCGGCTTCAAATATTATATTGTTGATCCGATGTCTCACAATAGCTTTCATTTGTCGATCCATTTGTCTTAACTGAACCGCAATATAATCTCCAAATAAACCATCCTCATCTTTTGTCACATTTGGTCGTTGGGAGACATTCTTTATAATATTCAATGCTTCGGATATCAACTCTTTATTAGGGTTGATTTTAGGACGTTTATTTCGTTGCCAAGTTGTATTTTCTGGCGACATCTGTAGTAAATCATTTTGATTTGATTGTGAATCTTGTTGTGAATCGTGGCTCGTCGACGGTGTGTCCTGCGAAAAAAGACGAAAAAGACTGCCCGTTTAGCCGTTTTACTTTTATTTAATAAAAAATAAATAAGTAGGTATCTAGTCAAAATCAACATTTATTGTGTATTTTTTTATTATGGATTTTATTAAAGGCACTGAATAAGTCTTCAACATTTCAATTTTTTTTTTTTCAAACACATTTTTTTTTACCTGAGTGGCAACTATTTTGCCAATGCCCGGGAAAGGGTTAAAATGTAAATACAAAGATACACTAATAAATAAACTAATATAATTATATGTCTATGGGGCCCTAGTTGCCTGATTATAAATAAAAAAAAATTAAATCTTTACTTACAGTATCGGTGGTTCCAGTAGGCACATTTTTGTTCTGCAGAAAATTTAGTGATTTGTAGGCAAACCATTTACATTTATATTTATCATAATAAATATCATCAGTACCCGCACCAGACTTATTTGAATTATCTTCTTTTTTTTTCTTTCGGTAATAATGACTAGTTAAATTTTTTATCTTTCTCTCGATTTCCGGAACATCAGTAGCAAATTCACTGGCAATTTCATTAAATGCGTCGTAACGCTTTGGCCGGCTTTTGTAGTCACGGTTTTTTGGGTTCCATAATATTTCTTTTAAATGATAGAGGTCTATTAGTTTTATAACTGTTGCATCGTCCCACTCCATATTGGTTAGTTGATAAAAAATAAAAGTGCCGACACTTCACAACAACAGAGAATGAATAAGTGATACGTCACTACTCTATGAAAGCCGGCGGGCAACTGACTGAGTGAGTGGAGAGGGATGCCGTCGGCATCGGCATGCTGCCCCGCCGGCTTGCCCGCGCGGGCGCAAGCCGGCGGCATGATTGTACAAAATAAGGCCGGCGGGTTGGGCCGGCGATCCGTGCCGCCGGGTCAGCGGCTTTGGTGTGTAGACCGCTTTAGACGGTATGAGGTGCGCGGGAGACGAGTCGTGCGGGGTCGGGGCGGGGTGAGACGAGGAAGTTGAAAGAAAATTGCCGCTCTGGCTCTGGATGAAAAACCAAACTTTTCGACCATGCTCGCGTTGACGATAGACGAACCTCTTAAGGTCTTACCCGCAGAATAAATAACTTAGTTACAAGTTTTGTGTCTTACCTGTGAATGGTGAGGTACATACGCATGAGCTCTATGAACTGAGGGTCATCGAAGCCGAGCAAGTTACAGTAGTTGTAAGACCAATCCTTGTCTTCATCGACGCGCCCGACGGCCTTGCCACCACGGTAGGTGTTACGGAAGACGGCTGCAGCCACCACGGGCAGTTTGGCGATCAAGTTCATTGCGTCCTCGTATGCGAACTAGTACAGAAAAGTTACATTGTATTCTATCTGGAGTACCTTGTAGAATTATTGGTTTGCCCCACGGGGGGGTAAAAATTAATTAAAGGTTTTTTATCTAAAATGGTATCTCTAAGCATTATGACGCATAATTTCCGATTATGTTATAACCGAAAATGATAAACTATTTTACAATATCTTGTATCGGCGGATATCAGTTGCTGTATCTATGCCGTTAACAACTTTTATGACATGTTGATGTTAAGCGTGAGTAAGACTACATACCTCCCAGTACTTAGTTTTTTTTACTCCGGCGGAGCAGGCCTTGGAGAACACTGACTCCGTGTTGAGGGCAGTGATGGCGGCCGAGAACTGTGCCATGGGGTGCATCTTTGTTGGCATGTTGTTGAGCATGGTGACGACGTGCGCTGGCAGCTCAGCCCTATAAATAAAATAATTTAGGGGTTTCTTTAAAAATGTTAATACCGCAATTCCAAAGACATGGCAGGTGAGTTGCCATCCCAGCGACTTGGAAGTTGAAAATTGTAATGTGCATGTACTTATAGCTCGTGGAGGATGTTGTGGCTAAATAATAGCAGCCGTTCGGGTCGATCTTCAGGTTTAGGTGAAAGCGCCAGGGTAGCACGCGGAATTCATATTTTCTTACGTTTGTTGTAATTTGCAGTCAGTCAGTGTGCGTTTCCCCTTTAAGCCACGCTCACCATACCCGGTCACAAATGGGTATTGCCCAGTAATAATAAACTGGGTTGTGGAGGTCAAATAAGCAGTCGCTCCTTGTAAAATAGTGGTATTCAGCCGCATCCGGATAACTGGAAGCCGACCCCAACGAAGTTGGGAAAAGGCTAGGCAGATGATGATGTGCATGTAAATTCACGGAATACAGTAATGCTGTTCGGCGGCAATTGGAATTGTGACAAGACGCAATTCACATTTTGTATAATACATGAGGATTTTTGTAGGTACTACGTGAGACACTACGTACGTGGCGGGATCCGCGGCAAGGGGAGAGGCCTCTCTGTCACCGAGAGGTCGGCGCGGCTTGCCGAGGAGGGGCGCTACCCGGGGGTGGCCGGTCACGGGGTGGATCGTTCGGGCTCCTCTGGTGACGAGGCGGTCGCAGACGGCGGCTCAGATGCGGAGCGTAAGGCCGAGTTTGCGAAGGAGGTGGAGGTGGCGCTGAGGGCTCTGTCTTACAAGCAGAAGCCCTCTACTAGACAAAGGGCCATACCTGCAGCGGCCGCCTCCATCATAGCGGCAGCGAAGGCCAGATATGCGGGGCCTCCACCAGACGAAGTTGCCAAACTGCGGGCGGAGGTCGCTCGCCTGACGGCTGCTACGGAGCTTCTCCAAGAGGAGAACAAGAAGCTCCGAGCAGACCTGGCCGGTCTGCGCGAGTCCGGCTCTCGCAAGGCGCCCCAAAATGGGGGCCAGCAGCGACCAAGTCAGCCCGTGCCGGTGGAGAACCAGGTTCTGAACCTGGTTCGGCAGGAGCTGGCTGCCTTTCAGGCGCGGTTCTCCGTTCTGGAGGGCATTGTCCTGCGCCCCCCCCCCTGGCGGCAAACAAGGCGGCCACATATGCGGCTGCTGCGGCCTCCGCACCGGGGCCCTCCAGCCAGCGATCCGGCAGGGTTACGTCGGCCCCCGAAAAGCCGGCTCTGGCGAAACCAGCTCCAGTCGGGAGGGCGGCGGCCCTGAGGCAGAGCAAGGCGGTGGCCCAAAAAAAGGGCAAGGCGTATGTACCGGCGCCAGCCGCGAGACAGCCGCCATCGCCACCTCCCCCGCCCACTAAGCCTTCTGTGGCCGAGCCCGGTTGGCAGGTGGCCGGAGAAAGAGCGATGGAGCGAAGGGCGGCAAAAAAGGCCAGGAAGCGGGAGCGGAAGCGCCGGCAAAAGAAGCGGAGCGTCGCGGCTGGGCTCAGCGCCCCGAAAACCGCAGCTGTAGTGATAACGCTACAGCCGGATGCGGAAAAGAGGGGCGTCACCTACCGCGACGTGCTCGCTAAAGCGAAGGCGACGGTGGATCTCAGAGAGCTCGGGATCGCCGGGGGCCTCCGGCTTAGAGTGACCGCAACAGGGGCTCGAGTGCTAGAGATCCCTGGCGAAACCCGTGGCTCGTCCGCTGACGCTCTGGCCGAAAAGCTCAGAGCGTCACTAAATGCGGACGAGGCCCGAGTGTCCAGGCCCGTCAAATCCGTAGACCTGCGCATCCTGGGTCTGGACGACTCGGTGACCGAGGAGGAGGTGGTGGCCGCCGTCACCAGGACCGGTGGGTGTCCTGCCGAGCAGGTCAAGGCAGGCACCTTACGTCCGGATCTGTCGGGCATGCGAACCGTAACGGTAAGCTGCCCTGTGACGGCGGCGAAAGCCATAGTGGAGGGCCGAAGGCTCTTGGTGGGCTGGGTGTCAGCGCAGGTGAAGCTGCTGGAGCCCAGACCTCTGAGGTGCTTCCGCTGTCATGTAGGGCCCCACGTGTCGGTCCGGTGCACCTCGGAGGTGGACCGCAGTGGCCTGTGCTTCCGCTGCGGCCAGCCCGGTCACATGGCCGCGGCCTGCTCTGCCGCACCGCACTGCGCCGCATGTGCGGCAGCTGGCAAGCCAGCCGATCACCGGGCAGGGAGCAAGGCCTGCGGTACACCCGCCAAGGCCAGCAGCAAGGGAAGGCCCTCCGCCACCACCGCCAAAACCCCCACCGTCGCCACCACCGCAGCCGCCGCCACTGTTACCGCCGCTGCCGTTACTGCTGCAATTTCCGCAGCGGGGCCCTTGCAGAGGGCCCGGGAGGGGACTGAAATGGAGTGCCAGTAACGGCCCCATTGCGCCTTCTCCAGGCGAACATCAACCACTGCGCCTGTGCTCAGGATCTGTTGCTCCAGAGCATGGCGCAGTGGTCGATTAACATCGCCGTGGTCGCTGAGCCGTACTTTGTCCCGCCCAGGGATGACTGGGTGGAGGACCATAGCGGTTCGGTGACCATAATTGCGTCGGCCGCCGCCGGTACCCCGACCCTTGAGAGTGTCAGGAAGGGTCAGGGGTGCGTAGCAGCACGGTTCGGGGAGATCGTTGTAGTGGGAGTCTACTTCTCCCCGAGCCGAACTCTCGCCGAGTTCCACAACTCCCTCACGGAGTTGAGTGTCGTCATCGGAAGCCATTCCCTCCCCGTGGTCGTACTCGGGGACTTCAATGCCAAGAACTTGGCTTGGGGTTCTCGTTACACGGACGTGCGGGGTAGGATGGTGGAGGACTGGGCTCTGGAGACAGGTCTAGTCGTCCTAAATCGGGGTTCTGTCCCCACGTGCGTGCGGATGCGGGGCGAGTCGGTGGTGGACATCTCGTTCGCTAGCCCCGCTCTGTCACCGCGTGTCGTCGACTGGCGCGTCATGGAGGGGGTGGAGACCTATTCCGACCACCGGTACATCCGGTTCGACGTCTCCACTCAGACCTCAAGCGCACCGGTCCTACAGGCCCCGAGTGGTCCGCGATGGGCGCTGAAGCAGCTGGACCGGGAGCTCCTCCTGGAAGCCTCAATCGTGCAGGCCTGGGTGTCATCACCGGTCAGGCCTGCCGACATCAACAACGAGGCGGGTTGGTTCCAGGAGGCCATGTCCGAGATTTGCGAAGTGGCAATGCCCCGAGTTCGGCCAGGAAGCGCCCGGCGTCAGGTGTACTGGTGGTCGCAAGAGCTGACGTCTCTGCGCAAGGCGTGCGTTGCCGCGCGGCACCTGTACGCCAGGCATCGCAGGCTCCGCATCCGCCCTCCGGATGCGGCAGCCATTGAGGCGGAGCTGTACGAGGGGTACAGAGCGGCAAAGACCGCCCTCCAAGAGGCTGTCCGGCGGGCCAAGCATTTGGCCCGCGAGGAGATGCTGGAGTCTCTGAACGGAGATCCGTGGGGGCGCCCTTACAAGATGGTGCGGGACAAACTCCGCACCCGGGCCCCCCCGCTAACGCAGAGTCTCCGGCCTGAGCTCGTGGAGGACGTGGTGAGCGTTCTGTTCCCTTCGCGAGGGGAGCATCCTCCCCCGCCTATGGCTCCGCCGCCGCATGCGGTGCCGGAAGCGGACCACACCGATGACGACGATGACGTTCCGGAGGTGACTGGGGTAGACCTGAGAGTGGCGGTACGCAGGCTGAAAGCCAGAAATACCGCCCCGGGACCCGATGGCTTGCCTGGCAAAGCCTGGGTCCTGGCCTCTGAGGCTCTCGGGCCCCGACTGGAAGGGCTCCTAAGCGCATGCTTGGAGAGAGGCCAGTTCCCGCTTCGTTGGAAGACGGGGAAGCTGGTCCTCATCCGGAAGCCAGGGCGCCCTGCGGACTCTCCGTCCGCATACCGGCCCATTGTGTTGCTCGACGAGGTGGGCAAGCTCTTTGAAAGAGTCATTGCCAACCGCCTCGCCGGGCACCTTGCAGGGATGGGGCCGGATCTTGCGGAACACCAATTTGGTTTCCGCAAGGGGCGCTCGACGGTGGACGCCATCATGCGCGTGAGAGCCCTCACGACGGGGGACGCGGTGTCCCGGGGCGGGGTTGTCTTGGCGGTGTCTCTTGACATCGCCAACGCCTTCAACTCCATGCCCTGGAGCTGCATTGGGGAGGCACTCCGGTATCACGGGGTGCCGACCTACCTTCGTCGTGTGGTCGGGGACTACCTGACGGATAGGGCCGTCATCTACCCCAGTCGGAGCGGAGAATGGAACCGGCGAGAGATGTCGTGCGGTGTTCCACAGGGTTCGGTTCTGGGACCGGCCTTGTGGAACATCTGTTCTGGAACCGGCGTCAGTGTAGTTTGCTACGCTGACGATACGCTGGTACTGGCACAAGGGAGGTCGCACGAGGCGGCGGCCGAAAACATGACACGCGGGGTTGCGATAGTTGTGGAGAGGATCCGGCAATTGGGTCTCGAGGTGGCATTGCACAAGTCCGAGGCCATGTGTTTTCATGGGCCTCGGAATGCGCCACCGTCGGGATCCCTACTGATGGCAGGAGGGGTTTCCATCGGCGTCGGGTCGACGTTGAAGTACCTAGGACTCGTCCTCGACAGCCGGTGGAACTTCGTGGAGCACTTCCGACGTTTGGCTCCCAAACTGGAACGGACAGGGGCTGCCTTCAAGCGGCTCTTGCCCAACCTGAGGGGTCCAAACGCCTCCTGCCGGAAGCTTTACGCGGGGGTCGTGCGGTCCATGGCCCTTTACGGGGCCCCGGTGTGGGCGCGTTCTTTGAGGCGGCAAGCCGCCCACTACCTGAACGCGCCCCAAAAGGTGATAGCCATAAGGCTAATCCGGGGGTACCGCACGATCTCCGGCGAGGCGGCTAGCCTCCTTGCCGGATTGCCGCCATGGGATCTGGAGGCGATAGTCCTCGCGCGCCTGCATGAATGGCGCGCGGAAGCACTATGTCGGGGAGAAACTCCGCTGCCGCGACAAATTGCCGCTCAGCGGACAGACCTCCGGCGTGATCTCATGGCGACATGGAGAGAGCGACTGTCGCAACCCCGTGCAGGGCACGCCACCATAGTGGCGATAAGTCCCCTCTTTGAGGAGTGGCTAGAGAGGCGCCACGGCGCCCTCACCTACCGCCTGACGCAGGTCCTCACCGGACACGGTTGTTTCGGGAGGTTCCTGCATCGAATCGGGCGGGAGGAAACGCCCGGGTGTTTCCACTGCGAGGATCGTCCGGAGGACACGGTGGATCACACCGTGGAGGTCTGCCCCACTTGGGCGGAGCACCGCCGTGTCCTCACAGCGGTGATTGGCGGCGGCGATCTCTCGCGTCCGGCCTTGGTTCAAGCCATGGTCCGGAGCGAGAGGGAATGGGAAGCCGTCACCTCCTTCTGCGAAGCAGTCATGCTAGTGAAGGAGGTGGCAGGACGTGAGAGGGAAAGAACCTCACGTCCCAGCCGCCGCGGGAGACGCCCTGGGCGTCGGGGGTCACGTGGTGGCTTCCGACCACCGTAGGCGCTGGCCTGTGGACGGCGAGTTATGGGCTAGCTCGCCGTCCGGCCGTCTTATGACGACGGGCCGTGTCGACGGCGCGTTCGTGTTCCACGCGCGCCTCAAAGAGATGTCAGCAATCAAGTAGGGGTCCGCATGGGCCAACGCCTGCCGGGGCTGCGGGACTGTTCGAAAGAGATACCGTGGCCCTGGAACATAACGGGCAAAGAAGGAACATGGATGGGTTTTAGTCAGTACAAGTCTGACACTCCCCTCCGCTCCGCCCAGAGTGGGGGGGGTCATTTGATGATTTCCCATCCGGAAAAAAAAAAAAAAAAAAAAGACACTACGTACAGGGTGTAAGGGACAGCCCTCCTCAAACTGACAGGGTGGGTGCATTGAGCTCCTTATTTTGAATCATATTCCACCGGAAATTTTTTTTTTTTTTTTTTTTTCCAATTACTTACTATTCCTTTATTTCAAAGTAAAATTACATTCCCTGTACGCAGCACTCCATTTATGTACACTCAAATTTATTGGATTCCCATAATATACCTGAAATAATTTCTTGTTGTAACGGTCATCTTAGTATGAAATACTGAATTCACCCCATTAGTTTGTGGAGGACCGTCCCTTACACCCTGTCATCATCATCTGCCTAGCCTTTTCCCAACTATGTTGGGGTCGGCTTCCAGTCTAACCGGATGCAGCTGAATACCAGTATTTTACATGGAGCGACTGCCTATCTGACCTCCACAACCCAGTTAGTACTGGGTAATACGATACCCCTTGGTAAGACTGGTTGTCAGACTTTTTGGGCCACTGACTACCTATAACGACTGTCAAAGATCTACAAATGACACCCGGGACCAACGGCTTAACGTGCTTTCCGAGGCACGGAGGAAACTCGGTATGTAATGGGTGGTCACCCATCCACAGACCAACCCTTACACCCTGTATAGTCTTTAAATTACCTTTTGTACCTAATTTCAGATGGTCGTAATGTCGTACATCCGCTTTATAGACGCGTTATACTGACGGTAACGTGTCCAAATTTTTACATGATGAAAATAAATTTATTTGCAAATATTTACTAAAATAGAAGAAATTTGACTAACCTACTTGCCCATTCCTTGGATAGGGCCGTTGTTTGAGCCTCCGTGGGGATATCTCCAGACACGAGGAGCCAGAAAAGACCTTCGGGCAGTGGTTCTTGGCCACCTTTAGCCTTGGGCAGCTTTTCCTGGCATTCAGGGATGGACAGGCCGCGGAAACGGATTCCCTCATCGGGGTCCAACAGGGAAATCTCCCACACCATCGACTTGATACCACGCATACCACCGTACATCTGTAGAAAATATTTTTTTTTATTAATTAAGGACGCCTTTATTGGTTCTCTATAAATGATTGACTTTGACCTCTTAACACGTTGTAATTACTTGATCATAACTGCAGACGGTCCAGAACACTCTCATACAAACCAATGGCTAGACATGCAGTTATAAAAATACCTTCGTATTGAGCCTTCAAACGTTTCTACACATAGATATGGTAAGAAATATTTATTTAAAGATATATCCCCAAAATATGCAATCTTGAACTGCGTCAGGGTTTGAGTTCTAAATTAGTTCATTAACCGCCTGCTTGGTTACTCTTTATGCGACTTTTTTGGTCATCGTAGTGAAAATATTAAGTGTAAAATACCCAATATTTATATTGCTGCTATATAATTCTTTATTTTTGTCCTAATGTAGTTTGAGTACTTAATTGGCTTACTTTTTTGTCAACCGTGAGCTATGGTATTGATAAGAATCGATGAACAACAACAGTTGAGGACTCTGTGGATTAGGATGTGTTAATATATGTGTATCGTACATATAACGGACATATAGGTAACACGTCACCGTTATCTAAATAAGGACACTGAACACTTATTAATATTATTGAGTTTTAAACTTACCATATTAACGGTTACATCACAGATTTTCTTTGAGCCATGTTTCTTACGGAAGTCCCTAATTTTTGCTATAAATGGGGGAATTTTTTCCCGGAGAATGCTTTTGAGGTCGGTCGACTGCGTGCGCAAACCACTTAAAAGAATCCATGCAGTCGGGCATAACTTCTGGATAGGACAAAACAAAAATAAACTCGTAAATTCTACCTAATTAATCCAAATTCAACTAGATATTGTATTGTATAACGGGCTGGTGTCCGCAACTCCACGTCAAAGCGCGTATTTTGCGTGCGCAACTTGTGTTCAACTAGATAAATGTTGCGTGCGATTTTATGTGTATTTTACCATGGTTATAAAATTAACAAGTCTATGCAATTCTAAAAAACTCTTCATGATGAGGCGCGACCGAAGTCCGTGATACAACAGAGTGAAACCTTCATTATTACAAACGCACAATAATAGGTGCACTTTAACACGTTACACGCGACGTCCAACAGTACAAAACTCTGGAAGCTCTGCCTCTGTAGGGATTCTCCGTGCCTAGTTTTTAGTGGTAATAATGATGCGACGACACTTGGAGAAGAGATAAACTGCTGTCTCGAAGTTCTAATAGAATGGATGGGCGCGAATAATTTAAATATTGGCAAAACTAAAATAATGACTTTTGAGCAAAGGACAGATGATAAAAAACCTGACATAAAATATGGACACAAGATAATTTCAGAAATGACAAGTACAAAATTTTTTGTCTGTCTGTCTGTCTGTTTGTTCCGGGTAATCTCCGAAATGGCTGGACCGATTTTGACGGGATTTTTACAGGCAGATAGTTGATGTTATAAAGTCTAACATAGGCTAATTTTATTTAAGAAAAATAATTCGGGATCCGTGCAAAAAAATTAAAAACCTTGAAATTGGTAACCAAATTCTATTCAAAAAGAAGTAATATTTTTTTTATATAATAATTTCACGCGAACGAAGGTCTCAGGCAATAGCTAGTTTATAATAAATGACCTAATCCTTTGTTAAATATTGAAGATATAAATTTATTTAAGAACCTACTTAATAATCTATAATAATAATTATTATTATTCCTTTATTCACTTTCTATACATACAATTTACATTTTTAAATATTTCGATAACAAGCAAAACAAAAAAAACAAAAATAAATTATAAATAGTAGCCCTCCGGTATCGGGAACGTCCGAGCTACCGGTGGTCAGGGCTCTTGAGAGAGGAACCTCCTAACCATACGCGCCGTGTCCAGAAGTACTGCTTTAATAATTATTATTAATAATTTCCTTTATTTATTTATTTATAAATTAATTATATTTTTAAATATTCCTAACAAAAAAAAGAACAATTTAATAAAACATTTAAAAATATAAAAAATTGTAGCCCACCGGTATCGGGATCAGGGTCCAAGCTACCGGCGGTCAGGGCTCCAGTGAGAGGAGCCTCCTAACAATACGAGCCGTGTCCAGGAGTACCGCTCTCTGAATCAAGCCCTTGATCCAGCTGCCTAAGCCCTAGATGATCCTCTTCCTTCAGTCACACCTGACGAAGTGAAAGACATCATAGATAGGCTTCAGTCACAGAAAGCTCCCGGCTCCGATAGCTTCACCAGACAACCACCTTCAAGTGTTTAAACTCCTCTCCGCTCAGCTTATAGTTTTATTCAATGGCGCCCTGAGCAATAACATCTTCCCCCAAGTATGAAAAGAGGCCACGGCCATAGGTATTCCCAAACCAGGCTGGAGTCAACCGAGCCGTCGAGCTCCCGGCCGATCAGTCTCATGAGTGCACTCTGTAAAATCTACGAGAGGCTTATTTATAAGCGACTCAAAGACTATGCCGAGGATGCCTCATCCCCAACGAGCAATTCAGATTCAGGACCAAACACTCGGGTAATCAACGGGCCCATCGCATCGTAGAACACTTGAGCGCTGGCTTCCACCGTGGAGCGTTGACGGGCGTGTTATACATTAGCGAAAACTTTCGACAACGGCTTAATATACTTGACAAGCTTTACCAACTAGGAGTGCCAGACCGTCTCGTGCTCATCCTACGAGACTTTCTGTCGGATCGCAAAGAATTTTTTTTAATAGATATCGATAATGTTTTTATTTAAAGTATAACAAAAAGTATACATTTAGGCGTAGTAGTATTATTTCTCATACAATGGTTTAATTAGTACGTATAAGTAAATTATAACTAAAATATTATTTTCCACAGTTGTAAGTAATGATAGTTCAATTCAGATGTTTGGTAGTGCCCTGCCCGATCTAGGTTTATTTAAACCTGTGTTTCAGGCACGGGGAATGCTCTGTCTTCCCCTCACCCCATCTGAGCAAGACCCCTTCAGGGCTCCGTTATTTCACCCCTTATCTTCACGCTGTTCACCAGCGACATCCTCAAGAGCAAAAAGGCTCACTTAGCCCTATTCGCTTACGACACCGCCATTTATTATACCGGTCACTGCCAAGCCGCCATCGCCCGTTCTCTACAAAGAGCAGCCAACGTCTTAGGTGCTTGGTTCCGTAAGTGGAGAATCGAGGTAAACTCCGCGAAGAGTCAGGCGGTACTTTACTCCAAACCGCGACTCAACCGCTTCCCCCCACTCCGATCTCTATGTTCGGCAAGCCTATCCCTTGAGAGAAGCAAGCCAAGTACCTTGGAGTCATACTTGACAACCACCTGTCCTTCGCGGCACATATAAGAGCAGCCCGTAACCGAGCTGCCTTCGCTATGAGTAGATTCCATTACATGATTACGGCTAAGAACAAGTTGTCACTTAAGTGCAAGTTGCGACTACACCGCAGTAAACCATCCTATTATGACATACGTTGTCCTATTTGCCCATACCCGCCACATCCATAGGATGCAGATCAGACCTTACAGAACCGATTCCTAGGTAAAATCACCGGAACCCCCTTCTATGTCCCTAATGACAGTCTTCACTTAGACCTCAAAGTGCCTATCTTCCAACAATTCATGAAACGTATTTCCAAGCGTTTCATACTGATACGCGATACAACCCATCGCGTATCAGTATGACTCGCCGACCACAGCATGCTTTAATCGCCCCCAGGCGACATAACAATCCTCCAGGAAAGTAGAAGGGAAACCAGTACTCTACGTAAACACAAATACAGACCTATTCCGACCTCGCCGTCGAGGTCCACTGCGACGTCCCGGTTCCCTTAGCGATCAATAATAGACAGCAAATCTGTTGTGATTGCTGCAATCGCTTGGATGTTTATTGTTTACAAAACATCATAACATAATGTATATGTACGTATGCTCTGAGGGGGTACGCAGTTAGGTATGTTAAGTTACATTTTATTAGAGATCAGTCTATTACCATGAAATGTATTATTAACAAAGTAAAATAAATGCATGGCAATTTTGTGTATAGGATATTACAACTAAAAACGGAAAAATAAAAATATTTTTTTGCAAAAAATAAAACCATACATCCTTTTCGCCAGTTATATATTCTGACATCAGGCCCAGCTCAAACTCAAAGCATTTATTTCAATTAGACTATCAAGACAACAGTAAAATATAGCTACAGTCCCAGTCACAAGGCACAAAAACTGTGAAAGTACTGTAGTTGCCCATTCCCTAACGTAGATCTCTATGGAGAAGAACGGGCAATTAACGTACCGTTTTCGCATTATATCTGATTTATGAGGTTAGAAACATTTTTCACAGAGTACATTATATATATTTATGACATTTTTCATTATTTTTTCGGAAAATATGCATTACCTACCTTGTAATAAGAGTGGTAGCGTTATAATCGGGGACCCAAGCCCTACCAGCTTTAACCCCTTTTCCCCCCCAACTCGTGCCAACCGATACTAGATCTAAAAATACATCGTGCATGATTATTAAGTTACACTTTGAAATATAAGCAAGAGTTTATTAATAAGTGATGTAGTTACCTGCACCTCTGGCAATTTAGAAAATTTATTTCTGAGAAGAGCCATTTTCAAACCCACCGAGCGCTTGCCATCAGACATAGATTAACCACCAGACATAAAGAAAGTCTAGACCACAGAGCATCATAATTAATACGGGCATAGTTTTTTCCTTTTTTGTGAATGGCATCTGGCAGTTCAACCTAGGAGGTTGTCGTCTGCTTAACCGGACTATTTAGTAGGTGCCTTGAGTATAAGGCCACCAGCCAGGGCAATAAACTTACAAACTAATCTAAGGGCACCTCCTTTGCGGTACGAGCCTCGGCTTAGGGAATAGGGCGCCGCTGGGGGAGGACAGTAAAGGAACAGGCTGGTTCTGAATGGGTTGTATAGACTGGCTTCTCGAGAGCTTTTTATTTTTCTCGATATCTTGTGCCATAACTAACCATACTATTATACCTACTCTATCCTGCATTAACATTTAGTTGGTTTTGCATACAAGTCTCTTGTGAAATAAATGCGACTTTTAATTAATAGAAGTGTTTATCAGTATGTAACAGTTTGGCTACGAGATTTAAAGAATCCATTTTCAAACAAGAATTTATGTAGTATACATGGTCGTAACCACAGTGGGACATGGTGGGACACTTGCCCCACCCTGCTCTCAGACCCGAAGCTAATAATTTTTAGGCAACATTAAAATAATGACAAAATTAAACATTCATTTGGGTACTTTAACATTTTTTACAATAAAATAAAAACTTGGTTAAGGTTAACAATGACAGAAAACCGTCTTGTCGGCCTCTGTATGATGAATGAGCATAGAAAGAGGGTTCTGTGGGCACAACATAAAGATAACGAAATTTTAGCTAGATTTAGCCAGAACCCTCGCAGGTTATTATTGAAATAAGGTGTAGTGCCATATTACCTACTAAGCAACCACTGCACACTGAAAAGAACATTTGAAAATAAAGGCCACCAGTTCTCCACAAACAGGCAATCATGTTAAATTATGATCTGAAATAATTTAGTGGCGAGTATTGGAATCTTTTGAACAACTACAATGTATAATTAAGGTGAGTTAAATGAGGTTCCAGAATCAAAAAAGTACCATTGTTGCTAAACCAAGATTACACCATAAGTTTTTGAGACATTGACTTGTTTGTGCGCCTTCGAAACCAATTGATTTGCCATTTACAATTTATTAAGCACTATATTAAATAAAAGTAGACGAAGAAACAGTCATCAGTTTTAAATAGAGCCACATTTCCTAGTCGAAATTAATTGCCAACAGAAAGTGTCGAAGAATATTTATTGACATTCGGGCCATTATTTTAAGTACCCACATTTTAATACTTAATTTAGCTATCATTTGTTAGAAAGAGTGTAGCTTTGTAAAACAAATGATAGTTTTGTGATTTATTGAACTGAGTGGATAAAATAAGTGATTTTATTCACTTCATTGAGCAAAGGTAAGTCATATTTTTTCAATATTCATATTTATCTTTTTTTTTTGTATTTTCCACTTTGCCATAGTTTCTATTAGTAAAAAATGCTGTTATGTCAAGTGTTTTCCAAGATTTTACTTTATGGAGAGAAATTTTAGTATGGTGTCCTCGGGGCCGAATGCCGAATGGGTCCAATGGACTGATTGCTGATATATTTTTTTTTTATTCGCAGGTTTGGTTCTGGCGTGAACTATGAATAAGCGATCGTTTGATGTTGACTATACAGGACTCGAGGAAGCTCTCTAGAACATTTTGAGGGAAGAGAAAGTCCAGATGTTAGTTACGACATAGTGGCTATTGCTCCAAACCCGACTGTTCTCACGGATGAAGAAGATGATGTCCAGCAAAACTAAGACGACACACAGACCAAATATTCTTCCACATGATATCCCAGGTAGAGTTGAAATGTTTGAGTCCAGGAATGATGATGAATGGTTACAAAAACACACGAAAGTTGAACCCCAGGAACCTCGTTGCCGTAAATGTGACGTTTTCTATGACATGCCTTCATCGGTGAATAATGTTCAGAAACGAAGGGAAGACGTTGTAAACCAGCTCAAAGACCATTAATATTTTTGCAAAGTTATTTAGTAGAGGTCTTCGACCTGATCGTTATGAATACAATGATCCCTCACAGTAGGTATTTAGAAATCATGTTTGTTGTGTTGTGCGGCTTATAACTTCGTATTCATCACGGTCAGGACAAAGACCTCCACATCAAATATCTTTGCAAAAATATTAACTGGCATTTGGTCTGGGAAAATAGGACAAAGATATGCCCACTAATATCTGCCAAGGATATGAAAAAGAAGAACCGAGCAGATTCGAGCTAGTCAAATTTTGTTTGTGCGCTGGCTTTGACAACAGTGTTTGTACCGTGGATACAAACCAGGACCTTGTTTACCCTTTTGGTTAGGTAAAAGAATGGAGCTCTGAAGAAGGAAGGAAGGTTGATGTGGACATCCCTTGTCTTCCAGAACTATAACAAACGCTTGGGCGGACTTGAACAAGCTGACCACTCAATCGCAGGTATACAACAGCTATACGAGGCAAAAAATGTTGGTGGGTTCTGTTTACCTACATGCTGGATTTGGCTGTAGCTAATGCTTGGCGCCTGCATGTCCTGACCGCTGAAAAGGAACTAGACCAGCTCCAGTTTCGCCGAAGTATCGCCCGATTTTATTTGAGGAGTGTAGGCACTGAAAGACCTGATGGAAGGCGTCGTAAACCTTCTTCAATGGTGCCAAGTATGAGTTTAGATGGTGTTGGACACTTCCCCCAGAAACTGCCAAGCCAGCTACGATGTAACGAATGCCACATGAAAGCACGTTGGCAATGTAAAAAATTCATCAAATCAATGTGCATCAAAAAACGATGTTTTGAAAAATACCATACATACGCCATTGGCCCTATTTGAGGACGGTGGTTTCTAATACATAAGGAAGGTTTTTCTTTATAAAATGTCATACTAGCCTCCAATAGTTACGTCCATAAAGTTTTTTTTCTGAAGTTGCTACTAGTTTGTACTTGGGTCCAAATGGGTTAAGACCCTTCGCCTCGACTCTGCACTGTGAATGACGCCTAAAACTCCTTGAGGAAATCAAATGTCTACAAAATATGTAGAAATGAAAAGGGGGTCAAAATTAAAACGCAAAATACTACACCATACCACTTTATTCTAGTATTGTCAATATTATTTAGTTCGTGAAAATTTGATATCGTGACTTCCCATCGTCATTCAAGTAAATGAACGTTCATACAATCTCGAAACACGTTCCGAACTAGTAAACTACTTTACATTATGATGTTCTCAAATACAACTCATATTGTGATAACAATAATCAGAGCCGTAAGAATGCGAGGTGTTGCTGCGAGCGATCACTACTGTCTACGATATTAAATAATGCATCGGCTAACAAAATAAATTATCGATTGATTATTATTAAATATTGCTTCATTATTAGGCTGTGTTTATCAATAATGTTATCCCTTTAAAGCATCTACATCACACGTAAATACTTTGGTAAATTGAAAATAATTACAATAAAACTAAAATAATTAAGAATTGAGAACGACTTAATTGCATTTTGCAAAAATTAGCTTACTCAGTACTTCTCTGAAGGCTGATTTACATTTGCATTCGTTTAGTAGGGATTTTAGTTTGTAAATTGCTATAATGAGACTGGAAAATGTGTTCCAATATGCTACAGGAGGTAGGCAGGTGAACTCGTCAGGTTCGCTAGCTAACTCACTAATCAACGAACGCAAATGTAAATCAGCCTTTAGAACCAGCGATGACCAGTCACACCTATACCTATAGACAAACCATATGTTCCAAAACCTTTCATAATTGACCTACCATTGAACCTAAGTACAATAAAAACAATACTGAGTTAGCTGCAAATTTTGAAATAATAATGCAAATGATTTATAAATATTACGACAAAATGAAATATCGCATTTGGCCTAAGAAAACAGTATGCACACATACTGCATATTCGTTATTAAAGTTTCTACGTAAAACAACCTAAGTAGTGTCCGACCGAAACACGAAGTATCAGCCGGATTCGGAACCGTGACCGAATATTCCGCTGTTCTTGTTAAAAGTTGATCACATTCACATTATTCGATTGAGGGCTGGCCTTTCAATCGTCAGATTTTATCGAAAGAATAGAATTGACTGACTTTTTATAAAGCCGACAGCTAACAAACAAGTGGTTCTGTCGGGGCGAACCTGCGACCGCCGAAAATGAAACTTCGGTCGGACACGAGCTAAGTGACCAACTAACATTTTTCTATTTAATTTAGTTCGTATTTC
This sequence comes from Noctua janthe, assembly GCA_910589295.1. Classification (NCBI taxonomy): domain Eukaryota; kingdom Metazoa; phylum Arthropoda; class Insecta; order Lepidoptera; family Noctuidae; genus Noctua; species Noctua janthe. The sequence goes on from OU342552.1 coordinate 17,022,349, forward strand.
AGCAGCTACGTGGAATTCTCAGTTGTTCACACCACCACTGAGTCAATTTGTAAAATTAAATGTCCTATACTCCGAAAATGTTATTCATACTAATATAAAAATATGTACTAAATGATAAACAATATTTTTATAACAGAGATAAGTACACAATAGTATCATAAGTATATAAATTAAAATATACTCAACAACAATAATAATAAAAAAACAACGCAAATAAAAATGCATCAACAATAAATAAGCTTAAAAAAAAATGATTAATTTTGAAACATTATCTTGGTAAAACGTTTAAAATATCACTTCAAAATTGACTATTGGTGTAATGTGAATCAAACTGTTAGTAGTTCCGTTCAGGGCATAACTGTGTGCATTACGATCTAGCCTGAACGAATTAACTTATATTTTGGGTGTGATTACTTATTATACTGCTTCATAAGTGAATCGGTAGTTAATGACTTTGGCCGCTCGATGGGCAGGCCAAGCGCGCGCGACCAGATCAGCTGGGCGAGCACGCCGAGTGCGCGGGACACGCCGAACATCACGGTGTAGTAGTTCATCTCCTTCAGCCCGTAATACTAAAAAGTGGACATTGCAGATAAGTTACTTGCGCACATATTGTGACATACGAACATATCATCATCATCATTCTCCTGCCCACCAACATAATAATAATAAATAAAAGATAGTTGTTATACCTGTAAGAGGACACCTGAGTGGGAGTCCACATTGGGCCACGGGTTCTTGACTTTGCCGAGCTCTGTTAGGATCGGGGGCACGACTTTGTACACAGCGGCGACCAATTTGAACATGGGGTCGTTGGGCAAATGTTTCAGGGCGAATTCACGCTGGCAGGTGTACCTTTACAAAAAATATTTTTTAAGAAACAGCTGCATCAAATAAATACAAAACTTATAGGTCTTTTGCTAGATTATAGGCTGTTACCTGGGGTCAGTCTTCCTGAGGACAGCGTGACCGTAGCCGGGGACGACCTGTCCGGACTTGAGGGTCTTCCAGATGAACTCCTTCAGTCCTTCTTCGGTGAAGTTATCGCCAACCTGCTTGCGCAGTTTCTCTAACCAGATGAGTACCTGCACCAAATAATCTTTATTAAGTTACCCAAAAGTTTGAATTAAAAAACTTTAAGCTCCTTAACTATAAATAATCGACCACTCATGGGGGTGTTTCCGGATGCTCTAGACGAGAAGCTTTAAAATGGTGTTTTGATGTCAATTTTTTTAGGGTGGATTAGTATTAATAATTCACTGGTAAACACTCTTTTTGTCACACGAACTTTGTGATGATTTTTGTTTATGTTAGTGTACCCACCCACCCTCATTAAAAGAACTAAGGATCTATATTGAGGGATCAAAAACCAACAATGGGACAGGTGTCGGAGTCTTCTCAGCGGACCTAAACATTAAAATATCCAGACCTTTGGGAATGCTAAACACTGTCTATCAAGCTGAGTGTATAGGCATTCTCCAAGTGGCACACGCTATAGAGGTCAGGAAATTCACAGATACTCGCATTCGTATACTCTCCGACAATGTCTCAGTTCTTCAATCCTTAAAGAGGAACCAGATCACGTCAAGACTAATACATAATGCTCTGGAACGCGTTTCGGTAATAAACCGCAACACGGTGACACTAAAACGGATTAAAGGGCACAGGATCACTTGCAAATGATGCAGCTGATGAACTCGCTAGAAGGGGATCCAGCACAAAAGCCTTTGGATCCGGACCCATTGTGCCCATTCCTTTCAAGCAGCTAAGGAGTTGGTTAAAGGATCACACTCAAACACAGCGGAGAAACGGTGGTCCTCGATACCAGGCTGTGCCATCCCTGGATACGAAACTGACTAAGCGCCTTCTGCGCCAGGACAGAGATAGCCTACTACTGGCGATGGCGGCGGGAATCATCACTGGACGCTGCTAACTGAACAAACACTTTCACACCCTGGGTATCTCTGACAGTCCCCTGTGTGCAGAGCGTGCATGGAGACAGAGGAAACTATAGCGCATGTACAGTAGAGACCATAAGTGCAGTAGCAGTTTCACAAAACGATCGCATCAAAACAAGTCGCACTTACGACCTTTTTCCATAACAAATATTTTGCACACATACACGATCTCGTATATCGCTCTCTTTCATAATTATCTAGTCAGAAAGAGTGCGATATAATGATCATTTGCCTTAGTGACAAGCCTGTCATGTCGCGACGGAGTATTAAGTTAGTGATATTTAATTTCAAACAAACAATTATGTGTCTATCTGGCTTAGCGGTTAACGCTATAGATAAAATGTCTCGCACTGTATACTCTGCGTTCGAACCCAAGTGACATTACTCTTTTTGTGTTTTAATTATAAATGATACGTTAGACCCGATGAGATATGTTTTTCTAAATATTAGTTGGAACTTATTATTAACAAAAAAGATGAGGGTGAATGTGAAACAAAATAAACTTCTGGATTGAACAAAGTAGTTAGTTATGACGTTGTTAGTTGGTGAACTTTGTTTCGAGCGTTTGTGTTATTATTACGATTAGCGTATTGTTTGATTGTCTTTATTCAAGATGCAAGCTAATATTAGTATTGATGACAGGGCAAATATTGTCACTTTGCGTAAAAATGGGCTTAATATTTCTCAAATTTCAACAGAAACTGGCTTAAAATGTGTAAGTTATTTTTAAAAATTATAAGTATTATGATGATAGTTGTGGTGTGTGATTTTCTTATTATTAAATAAATTGCTAGTTGCAAGTGTGTAATCATATTTTGTTTTTTTTTAGAAATTCTGTTAGCCGTTGGGTAAAGAGGTTTGAGGAAGAAGGTAGTCTGAAGAGTCGTCTAAGAAGTGAAAGGCCGCCGCTTATTAACCCGACTCAGCGACGTTTTATGGTGGAAGAATATGAAACAAATGGTTTCATTCCAACTATCATGTTTGCAGAGCAATTGGATACTACATTACAGACTGTTCGCCATGCATTCCATGCTGAAGGTTTACATCATCGGAAGCCAGCTAAAAACCATTTTTGACACAAAAACACAGGAAGGAAAGACTACGTTTTGCTCGAGATTATTTACATTTTAACTGGGAGGTGACTGTATTTTCTGACGAGAAGACTTTCAAGTCTTGCCAAAAGGAAGACTTAATTTATGGCGAAAAACTAATAATACTTAATTTAATAAGTAGACCGGGTAACTAAATATTTAGTAATATTAACATAACCGTAAATAAAAAAATAAAAAATTAAGAAATAAATTTTAAATTTAATGATCTTAAATTGGGGTTTAGTTTCAATATTCTTTTCGTCAAGAAAATGAACACTTAAGCTATAACCTCAATACATTAAATGTGACGTTACATTAAAAAAACACGTTCATAAAGACTAACTCATATATTATACTCATACTCATAGTATTCAATTAACTCTGCTGAATACTGATACCTATAATAAGCGGGTATCAACAATTATATTTGTGTTATTAGAATATCCTTTCCGTGTTATGTTATTCTTATTATGAATTGACTAAGTGGGTATACAACAAAAAATCTTATGAACGGTGATAAGAGAACTTTTTTTTGCCTAGATAGGAATGTGACGTCACATTCTCATAAAAGTTTGTTAATTTTATAAATAAATAAAACGAATAAAACATTTTTGTTATCATTCAGCATGATTTTTTTATTTCCACCTTCCAACACCGAAATCATAAAATAAAAATCATTTAATGAGGTTAAATAATAATACAATAACTATCTAATATATAACTTCTTATAAAAAATAAATAATAAGCATAACTATATCATAAATAAACATAAATACCTAACGACTTTCTGCTTAAAATACAAATATAATTAAGGTTTCAAAGAAACAAAAAACAGCCACACATTGTGATAACATGGATTCGAACTTGGACTTCATTGATCGTGAACCCATGCTCAGCCCAAACAGCTACCAACTCATGTTAATACTACGCGAATTTTAACAATGCAATGGTAAGAACAGGTCATCACTATGATGTGTATTCTAAATGCAACAGAAATATAATGCTATTTCGCGTAGTGTGACGACAGTTCATTAGTGTGTGTTATGTGTAGAATGTTGAGACATCACTCATACACGCACACGCACACACACTGCTGTATCGCGCTCGCACAGTTCATAGCAATGTAATCTTTAGCATGGTGCTGCACTTTTGAGGTCTACTGTACCCCTCGAGTGCACCGGCGTCACTCAGATCCCCAAGGAAACTCTTGGAACACCAAGATCCCTTGCGGATGTCCTGAGAAAACCGGGAAGGTTGATCTGTTTTCGGAGGGAGGTGGGCTGGTTGGAGTAACGGCCACCATGGCTCACGTACAATTGTCCACTTTAAGGACTAAGTACGGAAATCAAAACCCTAACATAGAACATGACTGTCAAAGATCTACAAATGACAGCCGTGACCAATAGTTTTCCGAGGGCACGGAGAAAACTTGGTATGTAATGGGTGGTCACCCATCCACGGGCTAACTTACGCCAGCGTGGCTTAACCTTGAAGATTCAATCGACCCGCACGGCTGTTATCATTTAACCACGAGCCCCTTTCTACACAATATACAGGATGTCCGGTTGTCTGCACAACAAACAAGAATACTATTACATTATTATAATGTGAACTTGTGATATTATCTTAAGAAATCGAAATGATTTCCAAATACTAATAAATATTACTGTGATTTTTTTAAATAAATTGATAGTATTTGATCTGATCAGGGAGTTTATAACTCATTGGATTTGACTAGACATTTGTGTCGAATAAAAAAGGGTTGATTTGACAGTTGCCGCCAAAACGGAACAGTTTAAAAAAAAAGTAAAGATAGAATTCAAATGTTAGTATTCAAGAAGTTATCTTTGTTAATATTAAAATGAAATTGATTAAGTTTTGCATTATAAATACCAAATTTTGTACAAGATTTTCACAAGATTGTAAATACTACTATACTAGAAGAGGTGTATTCTTACCTAGCTTTAATTTAATTGTACCCTTTAATTGATCTGCCCTAACAGGTTCATAAACTTTGACGTTTTAGCAAGTCATAGCCTGTAACATTGCGTAATAAATCTGTTTATAACAAACCTCCTGGTTAGCCAGTCCGTGCAGGGGTCCAGCGAGGCCGTTGAGGCCGGCGGCGAACGAGAGATAGGGGTCACTCAGAGCTGAACCCACCAAGTGCGTCGTGTGAGCAGACACGTTGCCACCCTCGTGGTCACTGCACAAATAGAAACAACATACATCAGCATTGACCAAGGCTTTAAGTTTCATTTCATCACTAGACTTAGTTCTGCCATAATGAGCCAACCCACTTTTGAATTCAATTAAATATCACATGAATTATCAAAAATCAGTACAATTACTTGGTTTTGATGTGGGTTGTTACATTTTGGCAGAACTCCACTTAACTATAAATACATGCATACTTATTTACAGTTCAGTTTCATTGGCCCAAAACTTAAAATATAGATCAAACAAATAATTTGCATTACCATTGAACATTAGTTAAAATAACATTTACACTCAATAAACATTCATATAGCATGTATAAAAGGGTGAGCAAGCATACAGTTATCGAAAGTATGTACGTACATAGCTGTGTTTTTATAGGATTTAGATAAATTGATAATGTGCATTTAAATATCATCAAAATATCCACAGGTTGTTTTCAGTATTTTACAACTGTGTATGCAGTGCAATCATATTTTTCATTGAACAGTTTGGATTTTATCAATTAAAATTAAATTTTATGCTACTGAGAACATATTTGTTGGAAAAAAAGAGATACTAATTTTCTTTAGTGAGTGATTTAACCCACTTAGGGTTTGTGTACACTTTCAAAAAATACTTTTAGAACAATGTAAAGCACTCAGCGCTGAACCTGCCAATTGTACATGTGACAATCAATTCTCTACATTTGATTAAACACTTTGTGTTTGTGGCATACCATGACTTTTTTTTAAACATGTAAGGCACTTGAGATAACAAACACATGGCGAAGTTAACCGTGACTTCGATCCAGATTGCCCAATCTAAAAATACTAAGCAAAACCTATGTTTGAGTTCAAAGAAATAAAGGAAGGAAAGGATGTTGTTAGTAAAAACAAAATTTTTGAAAAGAAAATACCAAAAGCACAGCATAATATAAACTACATGCTGTAGTTACAATTACTGAAAGCAGGAAGTATGTTCGCTGTAGGCTGTAAATATGACAAGTGCAAGCGAAGGTTATAGACGATAGAACATAATGAGGGCATCTCGCTTAGCTTACAGATTAGAGACAAACATGCAATGCTAAACAAATTACTCTGGAAGCGAGATTAAACACAAAATATTCAATTTTGGTATATTTTTATAATTTCTAGGGTTGAGTACGTCAATAGGAAAAAACGGAACCCTAACTCCTATCACTTTTTCATCAGTCTGTCAAAAGTGCCGTAATAAAAAAGGCTAGTTTAGTAAGAAGACATAATAGTTCAATAAGTTGTTGTTGGAATTTGCATTCATACGTGGAGTGCACAAATAATTTACGCTGCACTTGAGCTAAACGTAGCGTGTTAAATAAACATGCACTAAAATTCGCATTTGGCAGTTATAATAACATTCGCAACATTGCTAAGTGGGATTATTTACATACTATTAGAATCAAAAACGAGTGTTTGAAACATCTTCCAACAATGTCAGTGTTTAGACAGTGACCTTCAAATTTTTGCAAGAAGACAATTACATACTTTGTGAAGATATGCATATTGTGCTAAGAAGCACGTAACTACGTGCATTCAGTGTGCACTTACGTTTCGCTCAACGAGAAAACAGAATTGGAAGAGCCTTCATCCGTTGGGTTGCGCAATCAGGCACATTGATTAGCTCAACACAATGCACACATTACAGAACAGGGGAAGTCAAGATCAATAACACAGTTCATGCAAATCATCGTTCGATATTCATTCTTCGTTTGTGGTCTGACACTAATAGGAGTGTTGATTTTCTAATATTCTTAGGCCGTTAAAAATAATGATATACTTAGAGCTCGCAATTAGTGGCTTTATTATCACAAGTTTAATAACATTAATAATTTGGGTAGTTATTTAAAATTCGGATTTCTTGGGGCTTGGGGCCGCAGTCGGGTAAAAAATAAGGCTCGTATTAATAATACGAGCCTTATTTTTACCCGACTGCGGCGAACCCCGAAAGGAGGGTTATAGAAAAAATCGTATACACTGTGTTTGATTAACGGTTACCGATACTTTTAGGACATATTTATGCTCACGTTTATAAATACTCCTAACCCAACACTCCATGTTTTTTTATTCGGCTGATCTAGAGTATGTTCAATGAAATGCTATAATATTTTTGAATCTAAGAGACAGATGCACTTCTTACTGCCATCTCACTCCCACTCGTAAATTTAGTGCCTTATCTACCTGATCAAGCAAAAAACGGTACCTGCGACATTGTGGAGTCTATGTATTGGGACAGGGCGATGTTAAAATGACAATAACTCTTAAAATAATTGGTGTAGACTAGTCAATATTTTGATTTCAGGCAACATTCAGGGTTTAATTTTACACTAGAGTAGAAAATGAAAAAAGTAGTAATTGTTGTGTATTTTCGTAATTTTATAGGCTCTATTCAATAGCCTCGGAGTTTATCCTTGCAATAAAGTCATTTGCATGTCTCTAGGTCTCTTAGATTCAAATATAATCTAATAATTTGCTTTTCATTGAAAATTAGCCGAATAAAAAAACAAGATTACTGCCATTCGCAGGGTGTTGAGTTAGGGAGTATTTATAAACGTGTTGTTTTCGATAGAACTGAGAATATAATATGTCCTTAAAGTATCAGAAATCGTTAAGCAAACACACTGTTTAATAAAAAAGGTTAAATTGTCTGCGAATTCTTTCGTGTTACTACTAAAAAGCTGGAAATAAAAAAGTAGTCGCAAAAACTAAAAAACCAACTGAAAAAACTGAAAAGCAAAAATCAAGCACATTTTAAATTAAACAAATGTTGGAAGCAGGCGGGCCCATTCCATTTTTATATTCTTTAAAACGTGCTTAGTTTTTGCTTTTAAGTTTTTTTTAAGAATTTATTTAAGTTCTTACCCTCAGAATAAACAACTTAGTTACAAGTTTTGTGTCTTACCTGTGTATGGTGAGGTAGAGACGCATGAGCTCTGTGAACTGAGGGTCGTCGAAGCCGAGCATGCTACAGTAGTTGGCAGACAGATCCCTGTTCTCATCGATTGCGCCGACGCCCTTGCCGTCACGGTAGGTGTTGCGGAAGATGGTCGCAGCCACCACGGGCAGTTTGGCGATCAAGTTCATCGAGTCCTCGTATACAAACTGGTACAGAAAAGTTACATTGTATTCTACCTGGAGTACCTTGTAGAATTATTGGTTTTCCCCTTGGGGGGTAAAAATTAATTTATGGCTTTTTATCTATAAAATGGTATCTCTAAGTACCTACCATATCATGCATATCAGCATAATTTCCTTGATAAACTAATTTACAATTAATATCTTGTACTAGAGGATATCAGTTGCTGTATCTATGGCGTGAACCAGTTTTATGACATGTTGATGTTAAGCGTGAGTAAGACTACATACCTCCCAGTACTTAGTTTTGGGTACTCCGTCGGAGTAGGCCTTGGCGAATACTGACTCGCTGTTGAGGGCAGTGACGGCGGCCGAGAACTGTGACATGGGGTGCAACTTGCTCGGCATGTTGTTGAGCATGGTGACGACATGCGCTGGCAGCTCAGCCCTATAAATAACATTATTTAAGGGTTCCTTTAAAAATTTTAGTTAAAGGTATGGCAGATGAGTTGCCATCCCAAGGAGTAAGGAAGTTGAAAATTGTAATGTGCATGTAGTTATAGCTTGTGGTCCTCCACGAGCTATAATAATTAGTCCGGCTGCGGCTGCTATGAACGCGTTATACTGAACTGTACGGCTAGGTGTCCAAATGTTGTCATGATGAAATTATATTTATTCGGGAATATTTACTAAAAATAGATGAAATTTAACTAACCTACGTGCCCATTCCTTGGATAGGGCCGTTGTTTGAGCCTCCGTGGGGACTTCTCCTGTCACGAGGAGCCAGAACAGACCTTCGGGCAGTGGTTCAGAGCCACCTTTAGCCTTGGGCAGTTTTTGCTGGCATTCAGGGATGGAAAGGCCGCGGAAACGGATACCCTCATCGGGGTCCAACAGGGAAACCTCCCACACTAGCCCCTTGATACCACGCATACCACCGTACATCTGTAGAAAACGTAATATTTATTTATTAAGGACGCCTTTATTGATTCTCTATAAATTGGCTTTGACCTCGTAACACGTTGTGATTACTTGATCATGACTGCAGACGGCCCAGAAGATTGGTTAGACATGCAGTTATAAATATCTACCATTTTTATTTAAATCAAATAAAATGACCTTCGTATTGGGCCTTCAAACGTTTCTACACATAGAAATGGTATGTAATATTTATTTAAAGACATATAGCCAAAATATGCAATCTTGAACTGCGTCAGGGTTGAATTCTAAAACAGTTCACTGACCGCCTGCTTGGTTACTCTTTATGCGACTTTGTTGGTCATCGTAGTGAATATATTAAGTATAAAATACCCTCAAATATGTACATAGCTGCTATATAATTCTTTATTTTAGTCCTAATTTAGTTTGAGTAATTGGCTTACTTTGTTGTCAATTATGAGCTATGGTATTGATAAGAAGCGATGAACAACAGTCGAGGACTCTGTGGAGTAGGATGTGGGTCTACAAATATTTGATTTACAAGTACTAGATGTGTATCGTACATATACGTAACACGTGTCACACGTGTCACCGTTATCGAAATAAGGACACTGAACACTTATTAATATTATAAAGTTTTAAACTTACCATATCAATGCTGACATCGCCGACTTTCGTTCCGCCATATTTCTTACGGAACTCCTTAATCCTGGCCTGCTCTTTGGGGATTTTTTCCTGGAGAACGCTTTTGAGGTCGGTCGACTCCGCGCTCAAACCTCGTACAAGAATCGATGCTGTCGGGCATAATTTCTGGATAGGACAAAACAAAAACCAACTCGTAAATTCTACGTAACTAATTTATATTCAACTAGATAGATGTTGCCTGCGACTTCGTGTGTATTTTACCATGGTTATAAAATTAACAAGTCTATGCAATTCTAAAAAACTTTCGAGTGATTGATGATGAGGCTCGACCGAAGTCCGTGATACGACAATGAAATCTTCATTATTAAAAACGCACAATAATAGGTGCACTGTTACACGCGACATCGACAGTATTAAACTCGGAAGCTCTGCCTTTGTAGGAATACTCCGTGCCTCGTTTTTAGTGGTAATAAATTATTATTACTAATAATGATGCGACGACACTTGATGGAGAGATAAACTACTGTCTTCAAGTTCTAATAGAATGGATGGGCGCGAATAATGTAAAATTTAATATTGACAAAACTAAAAGAATGACATGAGCAAAGGACAAATCTTTGTTCGTCCTGAAGTGTTGTCCCATATTCCAAAAGATTCTTAGTTTGTCCCATATCACTTGGAAGTTGTGCTTCGTCCCAAATTATAAGTACATTAAAGGTACAGTCAACAAAACAAATAGTGTGCATCACGGGAGCTAGCGTGAAGCACGTTTTTCTTATAACAGAAAGTAATGCTATTGCCACAATGAGTCCATACAATACAAGCAAACAAACAAAGGACGCTATAAAAAAGTTGTGGATACTTTTTACCTGCTCTTATAAACACATTCCAGTGACGTCAGCTGTATACGTATAACTTGCTCACTGAGAGCGGCTAAAGAGTTTTATTATAAAATTATACGAGTTTTTCTCTCGCGGAGAGTGGTTGTTTGAAGTAACTAGCTGATTGATGTTACATTATTTAATAGTGCAGTCCGTTCAGAGTTATTGAACTAAATAGCTGACTATTTGGACACCGAAGTTAAGATTTTATTGGCAACCAATAGCCATAAGATATACATTAGATAGAGCTTTTTAAGGAGAACCTTTGTCAGTAACACGACTTTCGCCAATTAGTATTCCGTTCGGAGTTACTGACCTTAATAGGTGACTATTTGAGTTCCGAAGTTAAGGTTTTCTGGGAATCCAATAGCGATATACACCATTGGAGAGAACTTTTCTTCACGAACTTTTGCTATTAACAAAACATTTGCTAATTCGCAGTCTGTTTGGAGTTATTGACCTAAATAGGTCAAGTTGGACACAGAAGTTAAAATTTTATTTACAACAAATTAAGACTACGGGCAACTAATAGTCATAAGATATACACTATTGAATAGAGCTTTTCAGAGAACTTTTGCTCCTAGCACCACTTTTGCTAATAGTCTGTTCGGAATTATTGACCTAAATGAGTGTCTAATTGAGCATCGAAGTTAACATTTTTTGGGTATCCAATAGCAATAAGATATACACCATTCGAAAGAGCTTTCAATTGGAATATTTACTACTATACAACTTTTGCTAATTCGTAGTCTGTTCGGTTTTATTGATCTGGAGCTAGAGTTCGGGGCCCAATCAAATACCTAGTAGTAGTAGTAGTAACTCCTTTCTGACTCTGAATCGAGAAAAGTTGTCAAAGCAAGAAATATTCTTCTTGTTGAGATCAATCCATTAATTAATACATATCTTAACGCTATTGGGCGTTGGGGTAAATTTTAACGATCTGTCCAAGCTACCATTACCGTAAGGATTTGTTCCGTAGGGGTTTGTTGTTATTTTAGGTGTCAATATTTTGAAAATGACGTTTATAGGCATATAATTATATAATGTTTGAAACGAAAAGTATCAATGAAAGTTAATAAATTAACGAAATACCAGAAATTAATTCAACTTAATTTCTCTTATTTAGAGCTCTGTAGCTCCTCTCTGACTCTGAATCGAGAGAAATCGCCATAATAAGAAATGTTTTAAAGATCTATCCATTGGTATATATCTTAAGGCTTATTGGACGCTAGGGCAATTTTGCCCATTCGCCTTTATTTAAGAAGCTACTCAATAATCTGATAAGCAAGACATGCTACACTATAAACGAATACCTGTAAGATAGAAATTTGTGAGTGTAATAATAATACATGTAATTATGGTGAACATTTGAGTCCGATTTATCGTATAAGAATTATTTTGATTGTATTCTTGTACGCGTGTTGATAATATTAGATATATCTTAATTATAAATTATACATTTAAAGTCTAACATTACTTACTTATTGATTTGGATCTATGACATTACTTACTTATTCATTTGAATCGATGTTATTGTACAAGGTACCTAATATTTTTTAATTTATGACATTGTATAGCGTATTAATTTAATTTTATGACATTGTATAGGGTAGAATTTATTTTCTTTTCTTTTTGACAATAATAAATTTGTTTATGGAATTGGAATTTATGAAATTTTATAACTTTAATGATAAATTTTGCATGCCTGAATTGGTACAACACTGTGGACTGTGCTTTCACTAGACATCTGGAAATGTATGATATGTACTGTGTTGAACAATAAACATTTGAATATTTAGATTACCGAAGTGCACACCTTTTCTGGTTAGACTGCAGGTATGTAGTTAACAACAAGACGATTCAAGGCGATCTCGTGCATGTGAAATATCAGTAACCTCCATTAGAAGTCACGCTACACATAATGTGACTATTTATAAATACTCACATAGTTATAGGTATACATTACATAAGTATCTAACAATAAAATTGTAGGTATATATTGTTGCTATTATGATATCATTTTTTTCTTTACTTCGGGTACCGTGTACTCCAATGATAGTATAAATAAAAAGAGGTGCGCGCAAATTGTTGCAGACAAATTCTGACTATTGTCGTAATTTAAATCTTTCTGTATCATATGTTCCGTATTATCTATCGCAGTCGTAAAAAAGCAACGATATTTGAACGCCGCTCAGTATGAACGTAGCGTATCTTCTTTATAATATCATTGGTGTATTCTATTCAAAAACGTACATTATTATCTGTGATAGAGGCTGAAAACTATGTTCCACAGATTACGCCGTATCTGCGGAATCTAGCGGAGACACTCGGCAACAGTAAGGAGAGCATAGAGCGACGGCAAGACCTCCGTAAGGCTGCCAAAGATAAGACACGAAAGGCTGAGGAGTTTGCCGTCGGTGATCCTGTCTTGATGAAAACGCACAGTGTTTTTTAAAGTAGGTACATTATAAGTAGGTTGATTTAAACTACATTTTTTTTTATTCATACTGATATTTTAGGCTACCGCTGACTGAAATTCGGCTATATTAGGCTACTTAAGCTGTGGAAAACGGGCGACATTGTTGGCAACACTGGTCGCGCACGCGCCAGTCTGGCTCGCATCGCTGTCGCATAAGGTCTAGAGATGTTATATTAGGGTCATAATCCCATTATTGGATATATTAGTTATCGCATATTATGATACCATACCTATTACTGGGTATTAGTCAAATATTAGTGAACCGATCCATTATTAGCTACTCAATCTAATATTGATCCCTGCGTTTATTCCTCCTAATAATTAATATGAAATACAAGATTCTCTTGAATATGCACTTTCATTATATTATTACAAACGTAAAACGGTGATAAAATTTCCCTTCATACTTTAACAAGCTTAGGACTGTCAACGTTGATTATGTTGGTTCTATTCATACCTTACCAGGTTCTATTCATACAATACCAGGTTCTATTCATACAATACAATATTCATCTCGCTCACTCGCCCGCCTCGGGTCGGTTTAGGCGAGTCTAGTCATTTCGCTCACTCGTCGGCGAGTGAGATAAACGCGGTCGGCAAATAGTAATAGATTAGCGAGCCGGGTTGCCTCGCTATTAAGCTATTATTTGACTTATACCTGGTAACCTATTACTCTATATTCGCTTATCCTAATATTAATATACATGGCTTGTATTATAAAGCGCAGGCCACACCGCCAGCTGGCGGGCGGGCGAGCGACGCGAACGACGGCCTTTTCATACTACGTTCGTATCTTTCGATAGTTCGCGGTGTGAACCAAAGTATGAAAAGAGGTGAAACGATGCGTCTTTCGCGTCGCTCGCCCGCCCGCCAGCTGGCGGTGTGGCCTGCGCTTAATACCTCTACCTATTACGAATATATTAATCACACCACTAATATGGTCACATTTTTGCTCTGTTCTATGTACCTGTACTGCAATTTTTTTGACAACTAGAATTCTAGACTACATAACCGTAATATCTGTGACAATAAACATTATTTGTGCACCATCCATCGTCCATTCGATTCAATTCATTACCTGTCCCACTACAACGCCAAATTTGGCGTTATTTCCTTTAGAATTGTTTATAATAGAAACTTCAAACTTGACTCTTGTCAAGTACACAGAAAGTAACCTCAATCAGGGCAACGCGGGACGTCATTTGGAGGTGAAATGAAAGTCAAGTGGTTTCAAGTATTTTTGTTAAAAATAAACACCATCTTATATTTTAAGAGCTCAAAATAGCAAAATAAGGTTTAGAAACCTAAAATATCGAAATGGTTTCGGCATCAGCATAGGTTAATTTTTACTTACTGAATTGTCAACTAATGGTTTCGTTGAAAAGTCCTTTTAACCCTTAATTGGTCGCGTGGGGTGTTACACACACCAGCGCATCCTTAAAAGTTTGGAACTTTATAAATTCTGAATTTTGAGCGCTGAAGTTCCCGTTAGCTTCATAAAAACGCTTGTTTTATGATCAAGTATCGAGCATAATCGTATTCCGTATTTGTTTTATATATGATCGGGGTGTACCGTACCCTACATGACCGTTTACGAACTTTTTAGGCGCGCCCAATTAAGGGTTAATGCAATCCAGTTCGATGAACAAAAGAATCAAGCACTGACAAAATAACAGGAAATGCTTGTTTGTAAATAATTCGATGAGCGCAATCATAGCGGTGGCGATTCAATCAATAAGAAGTGAACATCGGCGGGTCAGCGCGGGTCAGCGCGGGTCAGAGTTTAACCTGATTGACATCATAAATCACATTCATGTATAAACCCTTCAAAACGTTGATAGAGACGAGATCATCAATTATGTATATAATTTTCTTCCTTGAATAAAAACAACAGATTCGATACAGGTCGCTCAGTAATTAAATTTGATTCGATACAAGTCGCTCAGTAAAAAAAAAATTGTTAAGAACTGACTCTGGTTTTTCGTGAGAATAGTCGAGTTGAAAATAATATCTAATAATAAGTATTGATGACTTAAATAATGTAGCAATACACTTTTTCATGATCATCAACTTCATTCTACTGCTGGACATAGGCCTCCCCCAAGTGTCGCCACATTGACCGGTCCCGTGCGACTCGCATCCAGCGGGGATCCCCGCAACCTTCACCAGACACACACTATACATTTTATATTCAACTCTATTTGTACCATTTATCTACTTTACAGATTCCACGGATTTTGGAGGTACTGAAGACCTGCCCGTTTTCAAATATCTCATTCATAGTCTTAATAACAATTTTTCGTTACACCGTTATAATATGGCCCTCAACCTCGCGTACATGTTAGTTTTACTCTTGAAACTGATAACGTGATAAAATGATAACGTTAATGTGATGCGTTGTTTCAGTGACAAAATTACGACAAAAGCACATTTTTCTGGTAAACCATTATACAGGTAGGTACGCTAGTTAGCAAGAAATGAAAAGCGGTAAATGAATACTCCAGCAGCATGGCAAATATGGTAAGTAAGTAGCATCGGTTTCGAGTGTTACAACCGGCGCGGCGAATAAGACACCAGAATGCGGGCATCCCCATTGTTGCGCTTGTAATCTACAGCCTACAAGGAACGAGGACATGGCGCATGCTCAGTAAGGTCACTAGAAATAAGGCCGAACAATTACGTAAATGAAACCCGATGGATACTTAGGTTTTTTCCTCGATGAAACTGACAAATCCCACAGTTCTGAATAGTGGAGACCGACAAGGAAAATTTTAACGTTTAATGTAAAAAGGGACTTACCGAGGCCAGCTCGTTACAATTTAATTTGCTGTCTCGCAGTTTGGTCACGGATATATTATTAGATAGTGGAAGGCTTTTCCATGACTTCCTTCTAGGTAGGTACTTCGCCTACGACGTTCATGATCAATTTCATGTGGGGTCCTGTCTAAAACTGTCTCACAATCAAGTAGGAAAACGTTAAACTACCCAACGTGTATTTAGAAAAACGGCCCAACTATCGGACTAGTCTACAATCAGAGGCAGCAAATGTGGCCGAATCCCTAAATGCGAATTTGTGAACCTAAACTTCTCCCCCTTCTTTTGGTGAAAAACGTGACATCAGCCAGTCACGAACGAGTTGTACATCTGAGATTTGCTCACTAACTCAAAAATCTGTCTAAAATCTGTCTGTATTCTGTGTGTGTTTATTAACACCTAGCTGTGTTTAAAAAACCAACAGTGTGTTCGAACGAGCGAATACATGAATGTACAACCTTCATTGTTAGATAATTTAGCAGAACGTGCCTCTACGTAAGATTAACGATTGGGTGACATCAGAGAAGAAAAGAACCGTCTAGCGGCAAAAAAGTCAAAAACATTCTTGTCTAGTGGATGGCATCGGAGTAGCGGCTAGTTTCTGAATAATAAAAGAGCTGCGAGTTGTTACGGCTTCTAGGAAATTAACGATTGGTTAGTTACTAGGTAGTCTAGGCACCGTAATAAAAGGTTACCTAGCAATGATGTTAGAAGTGTCGTACATTAGTGCAACATTTAAAAAACAACAGGATCATTTTTCTTTTCTGGTAAATATGGCGTCACTTGGGGGAGCCTTATGTCTATGTCCAGCAGTGGACGTCTTTTAGCTGAAATGATGATGATGAGTGATCATTCCAGTACAAGCTAGTTTCTGTGTAGATGAATTACACGGTGGAAACTGGAAGGGACATCGTGCGTGATACAAGCCATAATCATGGATTTACTAGATTCCCCAGCGTTTTTCGTCCATTATTAAATAATAAAATATCAGCCAAAAATGTTCACAGACTCTCTGTTTCAAATTAAGAAAAATATTAAGTAGGTAGATAATACGGATGCTGTTCCGATCCGGGGGCCTGAGCTCGTTTATAAAATCAGGTTTTAGCCATCGAAATTCAAACCGCGTCGAACCTACGCGATGAGTTTTACATAAAAATTAAGAGAACAAACAAATATTGTTTAATTAATTCAGCCTCCTTCAAGTGCGTGGTAGATGATGTCATAGAATCGTAAGACTGGAAATTCGGCGGTAAAATAAAGTTAAACTTCATTTGGGTGAAAAAGGTTAAAAGAAAATATACTTTTAGGATTCCGTCGTAAAATGGGAAAAAAATAAACACTTTTTCTGCATGTACAAAATATGCTTTAAAAAAAAGTATAGTCCGAAACACCACTCAAAAATATTAATAATAATGAAATTCCTGTTTCGACCGGATCGGACAAAAAGGGGCGGCCGAAACGTCTACTAAGCCATAATTTCGGCCGGTCGGGTCGTAAAAAAAATATTGAATGGAGGCACTACCCATAAATTAGGTGCAACCGATGAAAAAAAAACAAAGCCCAAGCGCAACAAAGCACAACAAAGCGCAAGGTATCGTTGGATCCCATTACTAAAACATAATGGTGTTTCTAAAACTATTTTGTTCAGAAGATATGCGCGAAAAGGGACAAAACCTGGAGAGTAAACCTGGTTCTAGGTAAAAATCACTTTCAACAAAAAGTGTTTGTTGTTTGTTTTATACGTCTGTCCTCTACTTATACATTTTTCTTGCAAGTATGTTGAAAAACGAGGTCTTTGATGCACGTGAGTTATATCATTGCATCAAATAAAATGTAACTTCTGTATGGTTTGATTTCGAGGCATAATTGGCTTGAAATCCCTGGCCCTACGTATTGATTTTCGATTTACAACATAAGGTCAAACAGTTGACGTTATCTCAATATAAACTAAACTTCCGCGTTGTTGGCATGAACGCTATGTAATAAATAAGAGATTATCTTAATTACCAACTAACTTTAAAATATATTAAGTGGTTACAAACGTTAATGTTATAAAATAATAGATTTACTCATTAGTAACAGTATTGCATTGTAGAAGTTACGTGAAAATATTGAATAACCACGATACAAACAATGAACTAGTGACATGCATTGTAATATTTTCACGATCATAACTCATTCACTAACTGAATAGGAACTTATTTATGAATATTGTGAATTGCAATGAAGCTGTAGCGCTATTGTAAATAATCGTAAACGTGTTCTGCTAGCATTGCTACATACAATTACCTACTAGACATTTGCGATAAACTGATGTAAGCGTTTTACTTAGAGCAAGTTAACACCCTTGCCACCAGGTTTCACGTCTTTCGAATGCAAATAAACATTATTTTCTTTGAAAGAGGCCAAAGATCTCCAATTATAAGTAATAGCTACTTTATACTGATGTCCTCTATTGATAAGATCGTATTGATAGCTGATAGCAGTGGCAATTTATTCATATTATCAGAAGAGGCATTCAATTTTGTAACAATTTACTTGCATAGTTATGTACAGATAGATGCCATCTTACATAAATCTTTGTAAATGTAGTTTAATCAGATCTATATTTTGTCGTTTACTCGTTTATAATTATTATACACTTTTACGATACTTTATTAAACGATTGACATTTGCCAGTATTCACATTTTATTACCAACGTTTTATCACTTAGTCGTTCCTTATCACGTCGACTTTAATACAATAGAACCATGTTTAATTTATCACAGACTTACAACTCACGCATGATAATAGGTAGGTACATACCTACCGACCCATGCGATTTCGTAATAATTCTAAGCGTATTTTCCATAAAATATAACATTTTACACTATTTATTGATATTGAGTTCGTAAAACATTATTTCCTAGTGGACTGTCGCGTTTTTTGTTATTTTACCACAAGAAGCCATAGCTCAACGCAACCTTGAACATGTGCGTCATAGTTACCAACGTTCTTAGCTGTTTTTATTTTAACTCCGGCGTAACTCCCATGTTTTGTTTCCGTTAATTTTCCAAGTCGTCAGTACAGTCTTTATAATGTAGTGGATATGTGAACGATACATGTAACATGTGCCTATAATAATCGTGAGCATTTGGGCGTGTGCCCGCTGCGAGCGCGGGTTGACCTGCATGGTTATCTTTAGAGTTGGGGCATAGCAGAGGACACGCATCGTGAATGTCATTGCGGGGATTTCTGTTATATAGTTTACTGATAACGATATCGCGTCACGACGCCATAGATAAATACAAGCATAATATGTTCCGGGCTCAGGATGTCAGTCGTCCGTACGAACTTATAATTTACGTAGTTTAAACGGTACCTAATTATGTAAATCACATTCGCGTAGAACAATAGTTGGTAGTCACCTGACATTGTAAAGTCAAGTGCTACTCCTGATTATGGCATGAGGAGGTACGAATGGTGCTATCTAGTACGAGTTGACGTGTGCCACGTGTGCTCGCTCAATGGGCGGCTCGTGATAACACGGTTACGTTAAAATTCTCGTATGAAGTAATAATTATGATCGTGTTAGTGGCTCCACGTGACAAGACGAGGCAGAGCGCGCTGCACGCTGCACAGTGACATCGGTCATCACGCATTCACGCCAACTAGCGCCACCGTGCATGACACTGACACAGATTGCCCAAGGCCATTGCCACATACTTTGTGCAAATCTCACGTGACTACACTACATATTTCAATAACAGATCATTGCAGTTTAACTTTAATCCTTTGCTAAAAACTGTCATATTGTTTCTGTGACAACTTGATAAGATTAAGATAAACTTAGTTGTGCTAGAGCATAATTATCTTGACACTTTGCATGACACTTACAGAAAACAAGAACACATTATGTAACCATAGAGACAACATGGCAGGTGATAATATTCAGTTGGTACATTCATTTTAGTTAAGAATAAGTTATTTTGAACAAGATGCAATAATTGTTAGGAGAGAACAAGGGTGGTCACAATCTAACAAGGAATTTAGAATCTGTTAATTATATTGTTACAAGGTTTTGTGAAAACTTATTCAAATTGATGAGAATCATTTATTTTGGAACCATATCAAATTAAGCCAGCCAGCAGTTTATCAAGGCAAAATAAGTACATGTAATTATGTCTGGGTCCTGGTTTAGTGTATGATTAACAAATAACAAATAATGGTCCAACATTATTGACCTTTGTATTACCTACATAACAAGCAACAAGATATTATCAAAGAAATATTATAGGTATATCAATAAATGAACAAATATTGAATAGGAGGCCTAATATTGAGCAAACTGTAACAAAATTAAGCTAGATAGAATAGAAGTTATTATCTGAATCGGGACTACACAATCATTGAATTTGTTCAATGATTTAGAACAAATTCAAAATGTTTCTCTGGAAACTGGAGTCATGAATATTATCAGCTTCCCAGTTATTGGTTAGGATGTCAACAAATACATTTTATTTGCAAAGATTATTGCATGACACATACCTAATGACTTAGTGTAAAATCAGCAATATTCCAATATTTTTATAAAATACAGATTGTAGATTGAAGTATGTACAAGAAAATGGTGAGGTTAATGTAAAAAATCCTGTCCATTTTGTTTAACATTTGTATAATATCAGAATTCCACATGACCATTTTTTATTTCAAAATAAATTCAGTCTTATCTAAAAACGCTTCTGCCACAATAAATCCAACTAAAAACACATTCACCTATTTAATAAAAAAGTATTAGGTAAGATACATTTAAAGCCTAACAATTATTGATTTTGCACACTAGTTAGTTTGGCGTCATGTGTCAAGCTAACAGAAATGCGCGAAAAGAATGAATGTAAAACAATTACAAAAATTCGGTACATATTCTGCCTATTTTATAATAGGCAGAATAGGTACCGAATTTTTGTAATGAATGTAATTTTAATCGCTTTGATTATAAACGAACATCCCGTTGTTATAAAACATCTTGACTGGAATTTCCCGCTGGAAATCTGCATGCTCTTTGATATAATATACCGGTCGTGTCGTAAATAACGAATATTAAATAAACTGCGATAATTTGTTCCTACTAAAAATACCGGAACTCACAGATTACCGGGATGCATTATATTTAAAGTTATTCCCAAACCCCAAAATAGTTTTTATTCCCATTACATAACTTCGAACCCAAAATGTGGGCAACAAGGTTATAAAAGTTCACAAAAAAACACATCGTGCATGATTATTAAGTTACACTTTGAATTATAAGGAATAGTTTATTAATAAATGATGTATTTACCTGCACCTCTGGCAATTTAGACAATGTATATCTGAAAAGAGCCATTTTCAAATCCACCGAGCGCTTGCCACCAGAGATAACTACACCTTGCTTGCGATCGATCGCATTCGCAAGTGATGGAAATGGAAATCGGAATGTTGACTCTAGGCTAGGCTGACTTGGCTACCAAACTGTGTTGCCAACGTAATAACTGAGATCGTACCATAGACATAATATAAATGTGCGTAATCTGCGCTTGCACCGGCGAACAGTGCTGCCAATCGTGGGGAAAATCCCTAATTTGCGGGGAATTGAGGGTTAGCGCAGGGAGAGCGTGGGGAATGACAAAAATCGGGGAATTTCGGGGAATCCAGGCCAATTTTTTCCGTGCGCAAACTATTTTATGTCGCGTATTACTTACACCTAAAAAATCACGTTTGGACTTGGCAGAAACAGCTCGACATTACTAAAATAATTTTTAATGGCAACACCACTCTAATGCCTGCTCAACCGTCATTTAAACAAGATTTTGTATTTCTGAACGCATCCATTTCTACATCACTAACTAATTGTCATGGTTGTCGATTTTTTAAATTGATGCGAAGGGTTGAAATTTTCAATAATATTATGGAAAAGTGGTTAAAAAGTGCAGCTACTGTTAAAAAAACAGGTAAGTTGCATGTTCAGCACAAGTAAACCGGAACCCTCTCCGCTTCGCGTTTGAGGTGTACAATACGGTTTCCTTGAGAGCCACCCTTGTTCCGCAGAAAATAAGACTATAAGGTATAGTTTTTATAAAAGTTTTAGTAGTTTATTAAACAACTTTTGTATAAAACAGCGTTTTTATTCTAAAATTATCATTTTGGGGACTTTGTGGGGAATGAATTAAAAAGAAGCGGGGAATTTCGGGAAATTGACAACAGTGAAGCGGGGAATCGAGAATTTTTTATTGGCAGCACTGCCGGCGAAACATTCTTTCGTGTTGTCCAACGAAATCAAACTAAATAAAAGATTTTTGACTATAAAAAGAGAGAGGGAAGTAGGGATTTCAACAGGTTTTGTTTTTAGATAAATGTTTCACCTGTGTGAATGCACAGTAAGGATTAAGGGTCAAAACCGTGAATAAAAAAAACTAATTTAATTAAGATTAGCTTGCTACATATTAGTAATCTGTGATTAAGATCTTACTACATCCTGGTGGAAGTGCCAGGGTAGCTCACGAAATTCAAATTTTCTTACGTTTTTTTGCAATTTGCAGGTCAGTGTCAGGTTGTATGTTGATGAAAATATGATTCGCGCAAGTAACACGTATCTGGTTACAGAATTATAATCATTAAAATCATCAATACAACCCTTTAAGATAATTTAACCCCATTCAAAAACTATTTCATGAAAAAGTCATTCGATGGAGTTAAATGTAAGTTCATTTAACTAGAGGGTTTGTGGCATTCGTTTCGATGTTAAGATTATGTAAATACTCATTTGTTTAAAATTGCAAATCAAAATGTGCATCTGGAATTCTTGATTGAGGGCCCATTTTTTTAAATGAAATAAGACTTATAGGGATATGAGGGCTATGGTTTTTGAGCTCACTAGATGGCGCCGACCTGTCCTGACCTGTGACTGTCTAGTAAGGTCCTCGCATTCATTCTAATTTACACTTTAAAGTACCAATAACTTCATAAAAAGTTTATTTTATTTCGTATAACAACACAGTGGAAACTTTATATTCATATTTACAAATATTCTCCATAACTTTGACAAGCATGAAACATTAATTTAAAACATTCTACCTCTGAATACTTACAAATACGATCCTAAGATGCTACTTAAAATCTTCAAGTCATAATTAATCAGAAATGACTCAATCTAGACCACAATCGTGAATATTAGTAAAAATACGTGATAAAAAAACACGCAACTCGCGAACACTCTATGACATCTGACCACTATATCTGTGCATGACCTGTGCATCTGACATTTCGGAAAACCTTGCTCTATACACGAAAGCCTCTAGCGGCGAATACATGCGCGATAATAAAAAATAGTTTGTATGAGGGTACAGTCAGTCCCAAAAAGATGTAAACACGGACTAGGAACCATTTCATTGTCTACAACAATTATTCCATAATCCACAAAGTAAAGCGACAAAACATAGTAACAATTAATTTCACCAAAACCTCCTACATAGGTCGGATACATTTTTGGTTTCACAAGGGTTTAAAAAATGGGCCCTCAATCCAGATGCACGTCAAATTAACCACTCATCAAAAAACAGCTTGATACCGACCTGCTTATTGCAAAAACGTAGGAAAGTTTGAATTTCGCGGGCTACTCTGACGCTTCCGCTTTAAACATGTTGAACCCTCTCTCATCGCTTAGTTAAAATAATAATATAATTTACATATTCGTTGGTTGAAATCTTTCAACTCACCAGACAAGTTCAAATGTTTGAACCGGGTGTATGTCTGACACCGGCTTTAATTGAGTTGGTCTGACCTTTTGAGCTACCCCCCCCCCCCCTGCACCCTATTACACTGATATCGTTACCCCGCGGCCCCCGCGCGCCTTCTTTCCCGGTGTTCTCTGATTACTGAACACTAGCGAGCTGCTGATTTCAGCTCATGTTTTACTGTACAAGTGTAAAACAACAATTAGCTGATCATAAGGCTACACATCGATAAAATACTACTCATTGTAAAAATGCGTTCTCTTACATTAGCGTGTTTGCTTTTTTTATGTTCTGCGGCCCATGGTGCTAAACATTTTCGGCTCGGGAGAGGCAGTGGCGGTAATTTAGGAGCTCCAGGGGGATACAACGGTGAAAAGCTACCGCCAGCTCAATGGTTCAAGCAGAGATTAGATCACTCAAGTCCATCTGATTTAAGAAGTTGGAAACAGGTGGGTGCTAAACAAATTATTATTATTAGGGTGGAAATTGAGGAAGTATTTTTTTAAATTAACACTTAGAAAATCATTCCGTCTGACCAGTACAATAAATATAACTTATCTGTACTGTCTTCGTGTCACACACAAAGAACAGCTAATTTAAAGATACCCTCAATACTTTTTATTTATTGAAATCATATTTGTATAACATCAATGACAATAAGTCAAAACAAACTAGAAAAAACATATTGATACTGTCTTCAAACAAATAGATAAGTTTGTTTACACAGTTAAAAACTCAGAAATACAACAAACAATAAACCGGCAATTACATCCCATCATGAATGCTTTGAATCGGTGCTCCCTATGGCTTGAAAATGTGGGTTAATATAGCACAGATCAAAATCGAGCATGGAGCAGAAAAAAATGCATAAAAGCAATATATGTGCTTCAACTTGACAAATCCTGTAGACTGTCATTTAAAAAGCTTGCTTTATGAAACATATAATATGTTTTTGGGGAAGCATAAGGAATTATTTAGTAATGCAGACAATTTATACCCTCGTAACCAACGAGACCCCCACAGGTTGTACTAGATATCCTTCAGAGACTAGCTAAATATAATAAAAGTTGTATTTCTATCTGCGTGTATATGTATACAGGTTGGAAGGAACACCAATGGTTACTACATATTTTTTTCTATTTTACCATCTTTTTAAGCAAGTGAATATTATTCTATTTGATTCTAAGATATACAAGACACATGCTTATTGTTGAAGTAGGTACATATAAAACCTATAACAATAGAAGCCCAACATTTTACCTGTTACTAGTCATGACCATTTTTTTCAGCGCTACTTTGTAAATGACAGTTACTATGACTTCAACAAACAAGGGCCTGTGTTTTTGATGATTGGTGGTGAAGGACCCGCTGATGCAAGATGGATGGTCAAAGGGGCCTGGATCGATTATGCAAAGAAGTTCAATGCTCTTTGCATCAATTTAGAACATCGTTATTATGGGGAGAGTCACCCTACTGAGTAAGAATCTTTATTAAATACAGATAGATGGCAGAAAATTAATTTAATTAACTAAATGTAATAAAAATCATTACTGTTAATTAAATTAGCATTCTATTGTCATTTTATTATCATTGACCTAACATTTTTAAACTTTCCTTAATGTTTCCATTTAAGACAGTATCATTAAAATTATGTATTTTAATTGTATTATTGTTATTTAATAATTACAGAGACATCAGTGTCAAGAACTTACAGTACTTGTCATCATACCAAGCTTTGGCAGATTTGGCAAATTTTATTAGTGCCATGAATGATAAATATAAACTTCTGAGCAATGTTCGCTGGATAGCCTTTGGTGGATCATATCCTGGCTCTTTAGCTGCATGGCTGAGGCTAAAGTATCCGCATCTCGTACATGCTGCAGTGTCATCCAGTGGCCCATTGTTGGCTAAAGTTAATTTTATGGGTAAGTTTTCTTTTTTTGATTTCTCTATGAACTAGTTAAAATTAGTGTGGTGAATGTTATGTTTTTGGCTACAAGGTCAAATGTAAGTTTCCTTTCTAAATAAAATCTACGCACTTGTAGCTGGCCCAGATAATATCTTAATTTTTTTGTCAAATTTCAGAATATTATGAAGTTGTAGTTCACGCATTGCGAGAAAAAACTGGTGGAGAAGAGTGTGTGAATGAACTCAAGATGGCACATAAAGAGATAACAAGAATGATGCAGACTCATCCAAATATAGTTGAGAAGGAATTCAGGTAACAGCTGTTTATGTAGGTTTTAACATTTTTAGTTTCATGTGACAATAAACATTATATTTTAGTTTATATTTTTTACAGAGTATGTAAGCCTTTTAAAGGTGCATCAGAAAACGATATAAAGAATTTTTTCAACGCCATCGCTGATGACTTCGCTGACTTGGTCCAATATAATGAGGACAATAGGATTAGCGCAGATATTAAATACAAGAATCTTACTATCAATACGGTGAGGAATTTCAAAGTATTTTCAAGATAGTCTACAATTATGTGCTTGATATGAAGGGATGTGGAAATTATTGTTTTCTAACTCCTCCATTGTTTCTTGTCAGAATGGTTTTGTTATGGGATTTATCCAATACATACAGCTTATCATTTTGTTGGTACTTATCAAGCTTCATTGTCTTGGCCCTGAGACATTTTGGCACACAATTGTTGCTACGGTTGGGAATTGTTTCCCAAAGCTTTTTTATCTGGCAACATGCAGTGTTTATTCTAAATGAGAATATATTTAAGCATTGATTCTAGGTGTGTAATATGTTAACATCTCCTGGATCTGAACCTGCATACAAGAAGCTTGCAACTTTCAACTCTATCATTCTGGACAAATCCAATCAAACATGCCTGGACTACAGCTATGACAACATGATTAAAGATTTGAGGAATATGTCTTGGGGCTCAGAAGGAGGTATGCATGCACTATTTATTTTAATTTATTTATTTTTAGTCCAGAATAGATTTTTGCTGTATTCACAAACTTCAGTCTGGGCTCATGAATACAGCAAAAATCTATTCTTCTGAACCAAATGAACACCGTGAGCACATATTTGCCTTTTCTAATAAGTAACTCTCCTGTCATCCGAGGGTTCTGCAACAGGCAATTATGCAACATAAGTACGGGCTGCTCAGCTGCATCTGGTTGCACTGACCCCAACATTTTTCGGAAAAGGCTTGGCAGATGATGATTAACGATTGAACACATCTTAACTACACAATAATAGTGTGTACCTGCCACATAATATGAAAATTAAAGTCATAATTATTATGTGTATTGTTTATTGCAGCTCGTCAATGGATGTATCAAACCTGCACAGAGTTTGGATTCTATCAGACATCTTCAGGAGAGGTTGAAGTTTTCGGCGATGATTTCACACTTGATTTCTTTATTCAACAATGTGAAGATGTTTTTGGTAAAAAGTTAGTATCTTGAATATTTAATATTTGGTTAAAATTTAAAGAGGTAATTTGGGTCTAAGTGCTTGTTAATCCAGCATGCATAATTGTTTATTGAATGAATGTGAATGAGAACAAAAAGCGTGCTAGATTGACCATGTTGTTGAAGAGGAAGACCATGTTGTACCACATATATATAAATTATGTCAGAGCTGTATTGTGAACACAGAAGAACAGAAAGAAGCGTAAGTAAATAATAAATGAATTCAAAGTACAGTTCTCAAATTCAAATTCTTTATTGTGAACTAAGTGTACAGTATTTTGACGATGGTAACAATAGGTAGGTTCTTAGAACTTAGTGGCCTGTTATGGCATTGCAATTTAAAAGGTTTTTAAAAAAAATATACATACTTAATATACACACACACACACACTTCACACTTCTTTATTCACATTATTTTATATTAATTAACATTATACAAACATTTTATAACTCTTTCTTCTTATTTTAATATTAAATAATTATTTTTCTCCAAGGAATTCTTTTACAGAGTAATATGCCTTTTTAATCAAAAAGTCTTTTAGCTTTCTTTTAAAAATACCAATTAAATGAATGCTCTTAATGTCTATGGGTAACTTATTATATATTTTTATGCCCATACAAAAAAATACTATTGCTATATAGTGCAGTGTGGGATGTTTTATTGCGTAGGTAGTGTATATCTAAGTCTACTGCTTGTTAATGTGTCATAGCTACTGATATTTGATTTAACTAAAATTGAGGCCTCATAGATATATAAAGCAGGTTTACATGAATTTGTTTGGTGTATCCCACATATTGATCTGATACACTTTTTTTGTGCCTTGAATGCAATTTCTTTATCAGTCGAGTATCCCCAATATAGTATCCCATAAGATAGAGTGGATCCCACATAGGCATGATAAGCACTAAGTAGTGTGGTTTGATACTTTTTTGAGCATGTAGAGGGCATAAGAGAACTGATGCAATTTGTTACATACACTATTTACATGTGTTTTCCATGACATATTAGAATCTATATGGATGCCTAGAAATTTTGTACTTGTAACTTCAGATACAGTTTCATTATTGTACTCAATAGTTCTAGTTCTGGTATATTTTTCTCCTAAAGGCAATTTTAAACTTGCCCAATGTCAAATATATGTATACTAGTAAAGCTATTTGGCATCTATACTCATTGAAAAATCCCATAGAATAAGTATGTTTCACATATTTGTTTAGGACTTTCACCATATTTACTGTCGCTGAGTGAATATGAGTTCAAGACTATTAATCCATTTAATTTAATTATATCCCAGGTACAATGCAGATTTTGTAGATGCCACTGCAGACTGGACCAATAGCAACTACGGAGCCCTGGATATTGCAGTGTCTCGAGTGGTGTTTGTTCATGGTTCTGTAGATCCATGGCATGCCCTGGGAATCACTAAAACTAAAGATAATGATGCACCTGCTATTTATATTAAAGGTAAGTGATTTGTTCAGTTATTTTCTAGAAAAAAAAAACAGTCGGCCAGTCAATGATTACTCATTGACTGGCATTTGTTTTTCTTACCTTTAAAGGAAATAGCACACATATCAACTCGGAAAGGGATCGTCACCTTACCGCCTTTGATTCAAGGCGAGGCGCTTACGTTACGATTCCGATTAGTGTGCGTTGCAGTAGGGAGTTTCATACAAAGAAGTACTGGTTTGAGCTGATACGTTGACAATCCCTTTCCGAGTTGATGTGTGCTATTTGATATGTGTGCTGCCAGCCCGTATTAAACTCTTTTATTATCACATTATTATTGTTTTCCGCTCGCCAAGGCCGAACAGAAAATGACTCAATTCTTTTGATGATGTCAAAGTTTTAACTATTATTTATGGTTGGTGTAGGTTTTCCTTATGCCTTAAGCATTTTGTCCTGTTTATTTTTTGTGTTAATGATTTTCATAGCAACTGCGTAATAGATAGTTGATTGTTGAAATGACACTATACACTTGTGATATAAAAGTTTGATTGTTACAGGTACTGCACATTGTGCAAACATGTATCCTCGAAGTGAGAATGATTCCAGTGACTTGATTGAAGCACGAGTCGAAATTGAGCAGTATCTTGCCAGCTGGTTAGGACAACCTTAACATGCGTATTTTGGTCCTAAGCTGAACAGGATGTCCGTGCATCTTTCAACAAAAGATATGCAGTCATTAAAAACTCATTTATTGTTTAAAATGTTCATTGAAATTGTACTGTCACTCACTTTAATGAGGGCATACTAATTGTAATTGCCGAAAGGATGTGCTATCCATTCTTACCAAGTTCCCGTAGCATAGAGTATTTTATGGAATATCTATTAGTATCAATGTACGTGAAACTGTTAGTCAGTTAGAGGCTAATGTTGTGGGGCATATTATTTAATTTTTATAGTAAACGAGAGGTTAAGACAAAATTAACGGTGCATTTATTTTATAGGTGTTTCGTGATAGACTTTACCTAAGATTTTTAGGAATAGGGTTGTTCATTATGTACGAATAAGAATTTAGTAACATGATATACTACTATAAGTTTTTAAACTGGCATGGTCACTAATATTATCATTAACACTAGATGCGGGATATTTACCATGTTTACTGGAAAACAGACAGACAGACTGACCGGACCGTTTACAGTAAACATGGTAAATATCCCGTTTTTTTTAGTGTTAATGATTATGATATACTACTGTTAAACCAAGTTATCCAAGATGACCGGGGTATTAGATTTAACATGATGTATATCATGTTATTTATACTTATTTTGGGTAAATAATATAGGATATAGTTCATGTCATAGTAAAATATTAATCCGCTGTATGAGAACTCTTTTAGAATCTCATGTTGTCAATAAACAATATACTCCATACATAAGAAGTAAAAATATTGGTGTTATCAATACTCTAGTAGTGTTTATTCATGATTAGATGTACTTAAATACTCTATTAATCGTATCCGTGTCAAATGTAAGTCTGGCATTGTATTGCAAGTCATTAGGTAGGACTTGCTTTTACCACTAATTACGATTAAAAGTGTTTTTATATCTATCTATTGTTTTAATATGACAAAAATAGAACGTGGCCTTTAAATAAAACAATCGAGATTAAAATACTTACAGCATTTATTAAGGAACAATGAAATATCTCAATAGGTTTTCAACCCGCTTACAATTAACTAAAACAGTTTAGTGGAATATGAATTAATATTTATTCGATATGCTGCTATACTCCCATGATCCATCCGATGGAACATCACATCATAAATTGGCGTTATATTATGTATAAAATTATTAATTTCTTTTCTAATATCATTAAATTATCACAACGAGAAATGCATCGCTATAAAGTTTTCGTCACCAGGCGCATCGAATTCATTTTTTTAAAATATATATAAAGCTCATGTAAACTTCTTTTTTATCTTCATTATTGCAATGTCAGTCTAAACGTTACTAGTGTACAATTGATTATGAATAATATATTTTTGAGCAATTATTGTATCATAGTCTTATATAAGAGGTTCCTCAAACGTGATTTTAATACCGACTTATTCATATCAATTTATCTTACATTACAAATGTTTTAAACATTAATAAAGTTGTTTTACTTTAGTGTTATGATGATGTTGATATTCTTCTTTCTTCTTCTCTATCGTAGAGCGGTTCTAAAGGTTTGCCCTTCAACATCATCTCCATAGAACTGCAAATAGACATTATATCTTTGATTTGACAGTGAAGTTCATAACATAACACCACCGCTGTTTCCCAAAAAATCGTAAGCAGAGATGTACTTATACTAAACCCGAAGGGCTTCGAATTACCTACTTGGCGCGCCCAACTTTCGCCTTCCGACGAAAATAAAG
Source organism: Noctua janthe (assembly GCA_910589295.1). Classification (NCBI taxonomy): domain Eukaryota; kingdom Metazoa; phylum Arthropoda; class Insecta; order Lepidoptera; family Noctuidae; genus Noctua; species Noctua janthe. The sequence continues at coordinate 17,053,517 of OU342552.1, forward strand.
TGGCGGAAGTTACGCAGGCCACGCTTCATATAAAAATGTGCCGACCCCTTTCACCAGTTATGATTAAGTCTCATGCAATAGAGAGCGAATTGCCATTAACTGGGCACTTATCCCGACTCAGGGCTGCGACTAAGAACATCGAGATTTACTTTGGGCATTTACCCAATAGTTTTGAGTTCACAGCATGGTTATAACTGAGTTCTAACCATGCTGACTCCTGAACTACGCACCCAAGCAACTGTATATGTTACCCGAGTACACACATTGTAGTTTCCGTAGGCTACGATCAAAATTATCAACTATTAAAGAATTTACTTACAATATCAACATGAAAACGACAACTTGCGTAGATATTGTGAGGTAGAATATAGAATTGACGAATTCTGTGTCAAGCGTCGCTTTGTACAGTTGTGAGTATATGATCGATGCAAACATCGCGACGGCGTTTTCCATCACGGACAGGAAGGCGTACGCCACACCTGTGGGTAAAGTACTCTTATTTAATTATATTGAGACAGTAATTCTTCTTCACTTAAGCGTGTCGATGGCAATATAAACCTTTCATCCTAAACATACAAATATAATAAGTTTCACACAGATTCACTACACACTACAACTCACATACACTCATCACTCGACACACATACTCTGTTTCAATACTCACACACTCATTCACTCTTCTAATATATTTATAACAAGTACCTAGCTATAACTTGTTCAATGGTTATTTATTAGTTTTTTCTATTATGGTTTTGGAAATTTTTAAATTTTTAAATTTTTAATTCGGTTATTATTATAATTTTGGAGCATAACTACTATTACTTTATATCATCTCAAGCATTTTAGGTAGGGACCTGGTGTCCTAAAATACAGGCCTCAGCTTAGTTAAGGCACCAGTCTCCCACAAATTAAATATTGTTCAAATAACTACCTATGACATTTCTACTAATACCTGCTTACCTACCTAGTTAAGTCATCATGATCGGAGATAAGTTCCTTTATTTTGTTAGTATTAAGTTTTTCATTTGTTTTATTTGTGGATGAGATAAATAAACGATTATATTACTGAGTCTACCCAGAACTCAATATGAGTTGGCGGTATCACTAGCGTCCATCAGTTATGAGTATATTAGAGGAAATTTGAAAGCGGCGGCAGTTACAGGGTTCGTGGTGCTTACATTCCCTCGGGTACTGCTAAGCATGCCATAGACGGACAGTTCCTTGCTGGCCTTTGTTGGCATTTAAATATCTAAGTACAATTATAATTATGGCACCAGATCAGCATCAATATAGATTTTTATAGAAGAATCGCGAGTCTCGAGTTGAGGCGATACTGATCCCTGCGTGACCTTAAATGCACGTAGTTCTGCCCAGTGCGCCAACCCACAATCTCATAGTCATTCATTTAAATACATCAAACTAATCCAAATGTCTAAATCACTGTGTTACTTTACTATTCAGTAAAATCAGACAGCAAAATTAATCAGCGTTTACTATAACAAATCATTACAATTACTACGGAGATTGGGAGAAAATTGAATGTTGGTTGGCACATTCTAACAGAATTTGCATAACTGATGTCCTCTTACCTCTCTCAGTAGCAGGTAGCACCTTGGAAGTCATAGAGCGTATAAGAGGTGCTACACACGGTCCGAGAGCCGCGAAAGTGGCACCGACGTACCACAGTTTGTCTGTCTTCGCATGAGCGTACACCAAGTGACCGCAAATGTGGGCAGTGGCCCCCAGCATCACTATTACCTGGAAAAACAATGTATTTATAAGGTGTTATCGTAAGCAATTTTAGCTCTTATGTACATATTACATGATTGTTAGTTTCGTCTGGAGTTCTCGTTTTTCTTAGAATGAACATAGTAATTCTAACAATTTATTTATGATCAGATATCTAAAATCCAACACGCTTACCCAATGCGGGTGTTTCGATTTTTTGGTACTGACACCTTGCCTTGGGCGGGTTAGAATTGTTTTGATCCTTCAGACAATAGTATCAAGGTCAACTTTTAAACAAATTCAAGAGAAAGCAGTCTGAACAGCGGGGCACGTATGACAATACCGAAATTTAAAAGACCGTATTTTAAAATAGCTGTGGAAGAAATCCCGAAAAATTAAACGACGAATGATTGTTTGGTCGAAAGTTTTAAATCCCGAAAGTTCATTTGCCCGAAAGCTTAAAATCCCGAAGATCCAGATCCCAAAATTTCGAAATTACATCCCAAAGACTAAAATCTCTAAGACAATGACAAAAAAGGAGCTTAACATAGTAGGTGAGTATGATACCAATAACATATAATTAAAACAAAAGATTAAATGATAATCATACGTATAATTAGGAAAAAAGAAGCACGTTATTACATAAAATATGCCATTTTTTTTTTTTAATGTACTTTTTTTTGACGAAGCGCTCGCGGGCCGCTGCCGCGGCTCTGCTTGCGCGTATTTGGTCACAGTATAACCGTAACCTATTTGGTCGGAGTAAACTGAAACTGTGTGGTAGTGCCATCTATGAGTAACCGCGGGAACTACGTTGCCGCTCTTTGGGATTTCTTCCATTCGGGGTTTCATCCTTTCGGGCATTTGGACATCGGTATTTTATTTTTCGATATAACGGCTATCGGCATTTAAAACTTTCGGTATTTTGAATTTCGTTGTTTTGGGCGTCGGTATTTCAGTCATAGTTATTATGAATTTTTTGGATTTTAATACGTACCCGAACAGCGACGCAAGCGAGCTCGAAAATTTTAACACTTTACCTACCTTGGAGTGGTTAGAATTGTTCCGACATACCGGAGCTAGCTGGCCGAATTTTGACCAAGTTAAGATTTAAGAGAAAGTAGGCTGCAAGGGCGAGCGAACCGAGCTCGAAAATTTTTACATCTTGCCTCGAATAAATTCAGATAATATGTAATTTGAGATCAAAATATCCACTTGCTCCATTTTTTGCAGCCTTGTGTATGTGTGCTATAATTGCATATTAAGGCCCCGGGCAAGGGGCTCTTAATTTATTTCAGCCTCTGTCTATTATCGGTCGATCATGCGAAAATCCAATAAGATTGCCAATCCAGTGGCAGAAAAAAGGACCCTTTGTGATATATTTGCGATATGGTATTATATTATGGGGTGGCTCAGTAGAATTTAATAGAGTATTCCTGGCTCAAAAACAGTGCATTCCCGCACTCTGTAACGTTGATTCTTTAACTTCATGCAGACCATTGTTCCAAAAGCTAAATCTACTAACAGCACCGGCCATATATATATTTGAGTCTTGTATTTTCATCAAAACACATCAGTACAATACAAATCCTTTGGTGACTATTGTAATTTTAATACCCGGTATCCTAATAGCTTTCCCTTGCCAAACATAAAAACTGATATTTATAGAAGAAACTGTTACCCCATGTCAATTAAGTTATTTAACAAATTACCTAGTGAACTGAAAGACCTACCCATTACTATATTCCGAAAAAAATTGTACGCCTGGTTAGTCAATAAATGTTTTTACACGACCCAGGAATACCTTAGTTATAAGAATAGAAAATTATTATAAAACCTCACTATGTTCCTATTCTAGTGCAATAATACCTAGTTAAGTTATTACACAAAGAAAATTAAAAAGAGTACCTATATGTATAGTTATGTCACCCATTCCGTTTTATTGTTATTATATTATAAGCTTTTATTTTATTTTTCGTATACCAGAAATGGTTATTATGAGGATCCTTAATCTTATTTTGTGAAATGTAACATTTATTTACCATCTATGTAGACCCATATTATGCGAATAAATTATTTGATTTGATTTGATAAAAGTTTTTTCGCAGGGTTCAAAGTACGAACCGCGCGCTGTTTTAGTCTGTAGCGGTAGTAAAAGCCACTCAGAGGCTCATTTTTAAACTTAAAAAATATTTTAATTTGAGTGATACTATTGTCCGCTACAATTTATTACGTACAATGGCATAGGGCAGGTTTAACCAGATAATCTTAAAGAGTTAGCAGTGATAGCAGAGTGGTGTAACCGTCGGATTGCCAAGTTTCGAGTTCGGACCCAAGACACGCACCTCTTAATATTCAGATTCATACGCGTGTTGTATAATTATCACGCGCTTCGGTGAAGGAAAACATCGTGAGGAAACCGGCATGCCTGAGAGATATTTCTCGACAGCATGTAAAACCAAGTCAGAGGCCCATTGACGGTATAAAACTCTGACACCAGGTTAGGCACTTACCACACGAAAGAAGATCTTCAGTTTATTTTCACACCCATATTTAGCCGTAACATTTACATCATTAGGTACTAACCGTGTCTCTCCAATGGAATACTTTAGTCATGAGGGGTATGCCAAGCAGCATCGCGATCACGTACAGAGTGCTCAAATATGTCCTAAAGTTGCTGAACGACGTGGTGTCCCATTTGAACACCTTTATAGTGTAGAGATACATCACCGAACGCTCGTCTGCAACAAAAGGAATCATCACACTAGTCAGCAGTGATTTTTAAGTATTCTACATAATTTTTGAATGAATAAAATAAAACAATATCCTACATTAATGAGAACTTCAAGAGAAATTAGCAAATAAAATGGTCATTATTTCGAGTACATAAATTAAAATCTAATCTAGCCTGTATTATCCCACCGATGGGCAAAGACCTAATCTTATGTCATCGTAATAGCTAAAAATTCTTAAATTGTGTTTTATAAATTAATATTAAAAAGCCAAGATAAGTTATAAAATCAGGTGTTACTTTGCTCAAATTCATGACATTAAACTTCCTCCTTTTTAGAAGTCGGTTAAAAACAGGACTCACCTCTCTGGAAAGTGTAAAACGCCATCGATATTAATAGGAACCATAGAAATAGCCTCCGATTGTTAGGTCTCTTCTGTGTGAGTATCGTTATAGTATGCGCTATATTCTTGACATCAAAGAAGTCAGTCACGGGGTTCTTGACCCCTGCTTCTTTCAAAGACTTCTGCTCCGGCCTGGTCTGCCATTTGAGGAATATCACAGTGTACAATGTGGCTAGAACCATGAGGGACGTGTTGATCCCGAACATGATCGTGAAAGATCGGTTCACTACTTTGTTCCATAGTAAATTACCTGCGAACAATAATCATTGAGATTTCAACGGTTTGATAAACTTTACATTACGTAAACGTTGTTATAATGTTACATTGGCACTGTGGCAGTGAAACCATCTGTCATTGATCGAATAATTGCTTTGATATATTGTTTCTCGAATAAAAAGTTTTGTTTTTATTGCAAACTACAAGAGGTAAATCGAATCAATGATTACATCTTAGTATCATGCTTGTGCTTACCTATAGCTACTCCAGACGGCATTGTACTTAAATAAACTACATCTAGTATGCCGACTCTTAACGTTCTGTTTTTCAATGATGAAACGTCAGCAATGTAGGCGAAACAACCGGCGAATATCGCCAAGTCAGCACCCGTTAAGGCACTTGGGAATGCAGCTGTGTATATCACGTACTCTACAGGCCATGCTGAAATATAAGAAAGAAAAAAGAATATTAGTGATATGAGGACGTAGGAGCTAGTCGCTCCCTGTTAAATGCCTAGGGGTAGACTGGAAGCTGACCCCAACATATTTGGGTAAAGGATAGGTAGATGATGATCGTAGGGCCCATTGTCGATAAAGTGCGTCCGATAAGTCAGGCCATTGTCATAATAAATAAAACAGTTGATGAGCCTCGATCAACACCTGAGCTGGCTGTTGGACCCAGGGTTTGATTCAAGTAGTATTCCGATTAGCTTGTTTTTGAGAGAAAGGAAGAATTAAAGAAGCCCCCGAAGTCACTTTTTTTGGTATAACAGTGGCTGCACATGGAAACCGTAAAGAAAGAAAGAAAACTAATCGTTTCGCTCTTGCTTAGTGGAGACTTAATAAAATAGTCACCATCAAAACGGATCTCTTAGCTTATCATTGTTACGCGGCTTCTAACATTAGATACGGCATTGTGTTATGGTGGAATTCTATGCATATTAATAGGGTATTTATTAGCCCAAAAACAATAAATCGTGTCCTTGTGATGTGCCACCATTGACTTTAAGTTAACCTCTTTTTAAAGAATTATATATTAACTGTTCCTGGAATCTATATATTTGAATGTTGTAAAGTTAAAACACATTAAACACATTCCTGCTTATTTCAACGTCTTGGAGACACTTACGTTGAACACGAGATATCCAGAGAGAGTGATTATTCCTCCAATGAAAAGATAAGAAACACAGAATATGCCTTCCAATAGTTAGAAGGATACATTTTAAACTACCAAAATCACTTAGGGACCTACCAACCAATCCTTTTAAAACGGCCGTAAAGATTCACGTTGACATTTTCCTATTATTAATTGATAATATTATATCATTGACATTCTTATTATTATAAAGTACCAATTCCATTGACTTCGCTTATTTTATTAATGTATTCTATAATTTTGGTTGCTAGTTTTAGCGAATTGTTGCTCAAGCAACTTTAAAATCGACGATTTATGTATTGTTACGATAATGTAGACGCCAGCACATCAAGCTACTACAATCTGTCAAATTAATAGATTTTCAACTTTATCACTAAAATATTAGGTTAAAGTTTGATTGGGAAAATTTGACAGTTTCAGGTAGCTTGATGTGCTGGCGTCTGTCTATACTTCAATTCTAGAAAATAAAAATTTCATTTCATTTCATTTGTGCAGCCCAGTGCGTTTGTTGAAAGAATCGACGGAACACTATTACACAACATGTTGCATTCAAGTGTCCTTCCTTGATTTAACTAAACAAAAGAGCACCTTGGGACTATATTTTAGAATCTTAAGACTAGAAGTTGTTATGCCACCTACGATTTCCTTTGCGAGTGACACCGTGGAAGGCTCACCGGCGCGCAAACGGTTGCCACGAATTCACTAAATCATTCTGAACCCCATTTCACATATAAATTTTTCATCACTATTTTTTTAAATCTACAGTTCCATACATTTTGATCGTTTAGGCATTGCACTTTTGTAGGAAACAGCAGATTTTGTTGTTCAGAATGCCTCGTCTACCCTGTATAGTTACCCAAGTAGCACATAAGCTATATAACAAGCCGTACACCGGCCGGTTAGAAGTTTTAATAACGGCATAGCCTCCATAAGTAAGTTCTACAGTAGATGTACAAGCGGCTACAGCGCCGCTGTACCCCCGAAAGAGGCCCCGATTTATACGGCTTAAGGTTCTACAATGTCTCTATAATGTTAGCAAATATGTGTTAGTACGGAGATACAAAGGTGCTATGCGAGCGGTAGTGGTCGCCTCATTATCTAAAATAAGTTCTTGTAGCGCGATTGTAGTGCTCGCATCTTATTTAGACTCGTCTGTATCTCTAAATTAGAGTTTACAGATCTGGATTAGATATACAGTAACGATATTTTGGGGAAATGAACAAAATATAATTGAAGTTTTAACAAAGACGTCTACAGTGATTGATGGAAGACTTAAAATAATTGAAAAATAAACAACATTGTGTGATTTTTATTTTATGCATGCAAAGTACCAGTGCGAGTGCCACTTTATTGTGAATATATACATATATTTTGGATAAAAATTACATTTGATTAGAGTGTGTATTTTGAATTTTTATACATATTTATGATATAAATAAATTATAAAAAATCATGAGAAATGCTTGTATTCAAAACTATAATGGCGTCTCGGTTACAACAGCCTTCAGAATATACTAGAACCATTCAACCGCGCATCTTCGATTTAAACCGCTAGTAACCACCATTAAAGACCTTTCAGAATCAGAATCAGAATTTTATTTGCTATGAAAGTAGGTACAGGTTAGGTGTTGTACATAAATTAATGAGATCGGCTTTCGGTTCTATGATTGTGGTATTGACGCTCTTTTGTACTTTTTTAGGTATATGTACAATTGTACACCTGGTAATTAATATATTCTTTTTAAGAGTCTAAGGTTGTACAACGGACTATTGATAATCCGTTGTAGGTAATTTTATTCAGGGGTCCATTATCTTAATCTTAAAACCCCTGTTAATCCTTCTTACACTTTATCATTATTCGTTTGTGTTTCTGTTTATACTCTACTAATTAAATAAGACTTACTCCAATATTTCTCGTTTATATACAATCAATTCAATATTTACAAATAACATCTATAGTACCCGGCACCAGAAGCTATTACATTATTATTATATTTATACATATTTTTTTGTAAATAAAGAACTTCTACCAAGTTACATAGCAACAAATCAATCAACAACATAATAATCTTTTACAAAATGAAATCACAATAAAGCAATTAAATTAGTAAAACACTTTTGTCCCCCTTCAGCCGCTATATTGGCTCTAGAAACGAAATGTTTGAGCTCCTAGCTTTATAAGGCGTGGTTTTCTTGCCATAACCAGCTATTTACCATAGAATTGCTGTAAAATTCACCACTATAACGGCCTACGTGTCACTATAGAATTATATTTCTCTGCTGTAGATATAGAGTGTCAACGGCAGTAATAAGAACTATTTAACGGCCTAGAAATTTAGAAATATGTAATATACAACCTAAAGCGCTTTAATGGAAGCTTATCACTCCATTTAAACACTTTTATCTATTATAGCCCTCTATAAAACCTAGCGGTGTTTTAAAAGGTATTTATAACTAGGATTTATATTAAATACTCGTACAATAATTCTATAACACGCCTTTGTATATTCATTGCAATTATATTTACTGTTGTACGGCTATTGTACCACATGCTTGTTAAAGAACTCAAAAATACGCGACTGAACCACTTAAGTATTATAGTAAACCCCATGAACAGCTATTATAGAACATTCAGGTTGTAAAGAAGTCATTCAAGCAGCTTGTGCGTTAGTTGGGTAAGGAGCCATTTTTCAAATCGTCATTCTAACAAATAATATTTTAACACGGTGCCTTCCGCGTTCTTGTGCCTATATTGTTTAAAAAGACCTTGGTTTTGTTATGCTTGTCAAATAATCAGCATGATAGACGTAATCACATCAGTATCTATTTGTATACATCTCGAGTACAATGTATTTGAGATACGAGTATATAAGTCACGGAGTCATCCTCAATAATACTATTGAGGATGACTCCGTGACGTTTGTTTTTAACGGAGAGCGGCCAAGCCCAAAAGGAGAGTTATGTGTTTGACCTGCATGTGTGTCCTCACTAACTATGCCAGGAACTGTGTACTGACTCGTATTGCTCAAATTTATAACTCGGAATTCTCTGAAGTTGATTTATTTAACTGTAATAAACCGACATTCAAAAAACGTTTACTTGAAACTATAAACGGCGATAAATGACAAGCAACCAATCTTTTTCTTTTTCTTGTTCTAATATCTTGTATTATTCCACCTTTTTTTTTGTTTTATATTTTTCAAAATTGTAATCTTAATTTAACCTTATGTAATTTAATTTTGTATTGTATTGCTATTATTATTATTATTTTTTGTTTAATTGCAAATATCTGGCATTAGTCCGTTCGCATTTATTTATACAAATATCCCAGTTATACAGGGAAACCTATAATTGGCCATATTAACTGTAACACATATATTTTGTAAAATAATTTTATGGATCGCTGTTGGTTACCTAAATATATAAAAAAAAAAAAAAAATATGTATGCTATTGATTTATGTCCGTTTCTTAGTTCCCTCGTAACTCCTAACGGATGAACCTGTTTGGATAAATTGTTTGAACGCACTAATCTCTGAAACTACTCGCCGGATATTAAAAAATCTTTTGCATTTGATAACATAATTCTTGAGGTCGCCAGGACCTTTAAGAGTCGACAAAAAAGTCAAAAACGTGGTGAACCCACGGTGCACAGCTTGACTTTTTGATAACATATTATGCGCTGTATGTAGTTAAATTCGTCACTGATATAGCGCAAAAAATACATATTTGTCCTCAGTTATCTGATCTATCTTCTATCTATACATATAAACTTCAAAGTCCTGACTGACTGATATATCAACGCACAGTCCAAACCGCTGGTCCTAGAGATATGAAAGGAGGGTATATTATTTGTGAAGAGATAGATATCCACTTAGGATTTTTAGAAATTCCACCCCTAAGAGGTGTTCACCAATTTTCGATTGACTCGAAAATTGGTGAACACACTCTTCAATTCAATTTATGAGTCACGTGTTGACGGTTTTTCCAAAATCACCCCCCAACAGACTCAAATAACGGTCAAATATAGGGCTTCAAAATTGACGTAGACGGGCTCATGACGCGCAGTGTGAGCTGGGGTGCGGGTTAGAGGGTGTATTCTTTGTGAAGAGCAGGTATCCACTAAGAAAGGGTATTTCGAAATAGCACCCCTAAGAAGGTGAAGTGGGGGTGGTTTATTCTCTGAGTTGATTGACTCCAAAATTGATATACCTACTCTTAAATTAAATGATGAAAATCATCTATTACTTTTTAGGGTTCCGTACACCAAGGGTAACCAACGGGACTGTCAGCGGGCGGTATCTCATGATCCGTAATAGGTAGAGAGTTGAAATTTTCACAAATTGTGTATTTCTGTTGCCGTTTTAATAACAAATCTTTCTAATTTTTAATATTTTTATACGCAAACCCTGCGTAGGGAACTGCAGCTGTTTTGACATGGAAAGAAAACCCTGGTTCAAACCCTGCATGCACTAGAATTTTTCCATGTCAAAACAAATCTTTCTAATATTATAAATGCGAATGTTTGTGAGGATGTATCTATATTTGGCACTGTGTGTGTGTGTGTGTTTTAGGTGACGCAAATTAGTCTAAGCCTGTACTACACAGTCTGAGATAAGACAGCAAAAGATAAGATTTTCCAAGAGTTATCTCAACGAGACATCAGAATAAGATCTAACTCTCAACTACGAGACTAATCTAATACCACGTCTCAACACTAATTCTGGAGTATGTAGGCACTTAGGTAGGTCCAATATGGAAAAGAGCTGTGTATCATGTTGGTGTACCTACAATAAAGTATATTTTATCTATTACCTACCTACATTGTTAATGTTACGATCAGCTATCACGTAGAGTATGGGTACGGGTGTAGACGTAAATCAATAATTGATTACTGTAAACTGCTACAGTACTAATTAACACCATTATGTTCAATCATTTCGAACCAGCGAGGGATGGTAACGAATACTACTTTTAAACGAATACTGATTTTCCAATTTATCTATCATCATTCATCATCATTTTAGCCGAAAAACCGAAATGGGTATGCTTTTCTGAACGTGGAGCAGAGCCAGTCCAGTTAGGCGGTCTTCTGCCATTGAAGCTCTAAAATTTTTAAGCCTTCTGAGAGTGGAAAAGCCTTTCTGCCGTCGCTACACGCTGCGCCTCATTTCTGCGTGACTTGGGAAGTTTCTTTTGGAGCTAGAGAAACTCCTCAATGATTTCCTCCGCACAAAGGAAACGAAGTTCTTTGAAAAAGCTGCATGAAGTCAGTGTTCACGATGCTTTTAGAAAGATTCACCGCTCGACATATGACGTATGTGCTCGTCGTGGAGGCGATCAAATTCCACAATCCCACCCATCGACCTCAAGAACATGGGCCCTATGAATCTCGGAAGCATTTGTGTCCTTTGTGCGGAGGAAATCACTGAGCAGTTTCTCCAGCTCCAAAAGAACTTCCCAAGTCACGAAGAAATGAGGTGCACAAAATTGAATCAATGACAGCGAGAGAATCAATGCTTTATCAATCAATTTTCGGGAAAAATTTACCATCTTTGAAGGGCCATCGCTATAGTGAGCTTAAATTGTTGCAAATTTAGATGTCTATAATGAGCATAGTTTTTGAGCAAAAAGTGAAAAAAGTCCCAAAATTTCGCAGTTTATCGCGTGGTGCGCAGCGAGCACAAGTTTTTCGAATTTGCAAATTTGGATTCATATCACCCTAACGGATCTATACAACATATCAAAAATGCAGAACTACATTATTCTTTACGATTTTAGCCTTTTTTAGCGTCGATTTTAAATACTGGGCTGCGGAATGTTTATTATTTATACACGTACAAATACTAACGTATGTGGTTCGTTCGCGAATGTATTTGCCATCATACAAAGTATTTATTGTATTTTTATTAATGAGATTAGAAACTTTTTACTTAATAATATACTTATTAAAAAATAGAAAATATTAAAATTATAATTTTTCCCAGTCCAGGGGGGTCATGACCCCCATTACCCCCCCACCCCCCTAGATCCGCCCTTGAGTGGGTGTTACATGGGCATTAAACATGACTTTGGTTTTGTCCATGTTTAATTTAAGACCCACTCTTTCGGAAGCTCTACTGACGTCATCGAACGTTGTACTGAGGTTCTCCATGGTCTCAGCCATGACCACTATATCATCGGCAAACCGAAGCTGAGAGATGTACTCACCATTGACGTTGATGCTAGCCCTCTCTAGTCCAGAACCTTGAAGACATTCTCCAGTGCAGCGGTGAACAGTTTCGGAGATATAACGTCTCCCTGTCTCACACCTCGCTGCAGAAGGATAGGTTCTCCGAGGTCTGGTCCTGAAGTTGGACTGACATGGGGGCGTTTTTGTACAAACACTTCAACACCTCCATGTACCGAAAGTCGATTTGGCACCGTTGCAGAAACTGCAGTGCATCTCTTTCCCACTGTAGTTATATTAAAATAATACTGCTATAAGAGGTGGTAGCCCCCAGCGGGCCTGTTGTCCTTAAATAAAACTTAGGTACTTAAATGCTCACCTTTTGCGGTATTGATGGTGATCATCGCTGAGAAAAATAGTTTTCCAAGAAGGCCGGCGAGTAGAATTATTTTGCGACCTCGCTTATCGCTGTAGGAACCTAAGAAAAAAGCGAGCAACAGTGGCACAACGTGGCTCGCGACGCCGTTCCATTGGTGGAATGTTGAGACGGTTAGCTGTAAACACAAGCACAAAATAGAGTCGTTAAGGTCAGAAAAACTTTTATTTTTATTTATAACTAGCGACCCGCCCTTTATTCGCACAATCGGGTTCAAAACTATATCTAATGTAGCCTATATTTTAAGTTAAGCATCTAGCAGTAGAGCGGTGAAAACTGCGTTCAAATCCATGTGCATCCATGTTTTTGCGTGATGCGCGTACAAACATACAGACACACATATAGACAAAAATTCTAAAAACTGTTGTTTTCACTTCTGTTGCAATAATAAAGACCCTCATATAATTTTTTTTCAATATCATGAATGTACAGACATCGGCCTGTTACAATTTTATAATATGTATAGATGAGCCTGATGGGCCCACTGCAAGGCCACGGGCTCCCTTCCCTCTCTCCTTGTCCGAGGCCATTTGGCCCAATCCCCCAAGTAAAACTCCAAATCGTCACGGCATCTCCTTTTGGGCCTACCGCGGCGCCGAATTCTGTTGTTCGGAACCTAATCTGTTAATTGAAGTTATTGCCATGTAAGCAAAAATGTATCAAACAATGCACTGGTATACAGAACACATGAAAAATGAAACGAGGTTTTCAGAGATGGGAAGATGAAATTAGAGCTACAGCGGGTGACAGAAAGAGGCAGCCGGAGCAGTACTTTGCCAATGACAGGCAGACAAGGTTGTTGGGGATAAATAATAAAAGAAATTTAAAAAATGTAGGTATATAAGTGATATATATTTGAAACCATGAGTCTTAAAAAGCTTATTTTAAAAAAATACAATGTTTTGGTGGCGTAATAAGGAAAAGTAAGTACAAATGCGATGGGTTACTCTCATTTACATGGTTATCTATATTACTTGCATGAATAAAGAATAATCATTATCTGTCTACTTTAACATAACTTAATTACAATATGTTACACCTTAAGTCTAGTATTTTGGTATGAAAATTCAAGTGAAAAATAATGAAGCATGCATCTAAATATATTCCATAAAAATAAAATACATAACTAATGAAAAAAATAATATGGTCTAATTACTGACGGCTAAATAATAACAGCCGATCGGGTCGATCTTCAGGTTAAGCCGTGCTTGCCTAGGTTGGTCTGTGGATAGGTTCCCATTACATACAGAGTTTCCTCCGTGCCTCGAAGCACGTTAAAGGTAAGCGTCCACATGTCCGCATCATGAGCATCGGACGCATCGCATCAAACGGATCGTAAGTGTTCTTTGTATAGAAAGTCACACAAGTGCGTCGACTGATCCGCACGCTACGGATCGCTCGAATCTGCTCATCGGTAGTAGGTAGGTAAGGTAGGTAGGGTAAGAAGGGTAGGTAGGATAGGTAGGTAGGGTAGTTAGGTGGGGTAGGTTAAAAAATATGCATTGCAACGCATGCCGCGCACAGATAGTATAATATATAATATATGGCTATAAGAAAAAAGACCAAAGAAACGATGAATGGACTGTCTGAAGTAAGGAGGTGACTGATGAAATGACTAGTAATAGAGAAGTATGGAAGAACAAAACATGCAGCATTGACCACACATAAATTGGGATAAGGGTAGGATGATGATGATGATGATGATAGATATACATACCTGTACTTCTCTATTAATATCGTCATAGCTACTAATGTTGTAGCATATCTCAGGGCTGTAGCCATGGTTCACTGTGCAAGCTTGGAATACATAAAATGTTTGTTCTATAACATTTGTGATCATGTATGCCATCATATACAGGAACATTGGCGGTTCTACCGTTATGTACTTGTACCACTGTTTCTGCTTCTTCATCTATAATCATAAAGATAAAGGACTTATAGATAAAATATATACACACACGCACACACATAAATACATACAAACACACACGCACGCATATACAAATACGTGCACTCCTCAGACAGCGAGAGCTGCTTAATGAATTTATCTTTAATTAAATTTTCTTTTTCCCTTTCCAGTAGCTTCATCCTATAATAATCAATACTCAAATTTTTATTGCATTCCATAAGTATTACATAGATGGTGTAACAAGGTAAAAGATCAATATGGACCCTGTCGGGCACAGCAACATTAGGAGAGAGGAAGAGGGCTAAGCAGCAATTCAATAATATCATATAAATTATAAGAAATTATAAATTTAATTGGATGTATAATTATGAATATATACATAATACATTGTTAGGTTTGTTCATATAGTATATTAGTTATTTTTATTTATGTATTGCATAACAATAATGTAGGTAATTATTATGAAATTATTAGAAGTATTTAATTATTATTAAATTATGTTATTATTTGTGTATTCATATTTTCATATTTATATTAGGTTTCCTAAATTCTTATATATTTATTTCGTAATGTTTGTTGCATTACATGAGAGCGAATGATTTTATTTTGTAATCGATTGGCATCCAGAAACTCCTTTACTGAGTAGTATGCCTTCGATTTCAGAAATTGTTTCAATTTATTAATAAATATATTTGTTTTGTCCTCTTCTCGAATTTCATTTGGCAATTTATTATACATTTTTATGGACATAATTAATGCGCTGGTTGAGTGCATTTTAATTCGGGATTGAGGTATGTTTATTTTGTTTTTTGTTTTAATAACATGGCTAAGGTACCAATTGAGGAAAGAGTGAGACAAAACCGTAACTTACTGGGGCTGCCTCTGTTTATGTATGACAATGTTTTGAGATAAAATAAATATTTTTGTATGTTTTTTATTTACTTTTTATAGATCAAATGCTAGACTTATTTTTAAATGCGCATCAAAAAACTTATCACCCGTCAATTTATTTATATCAATTAAATATTTTATACATCAAAATAAAGATTGCACAAAAAAAAAAAAAAACAGATGTAATACTTGTGAGTATTAGATAGCAAAATATTTTTCCAACATGTTTTCATCGTAAAAAAGGCTTTGCGGAAGGAAAACAGAATGCAAGAGCGAGCAAAGTGAGCTCGGGACTTGTGGCACCCCGACTCGGACAGGTTAGGTTCGAAGGGAATGGCGGGGTCAAGTGAGCGAGCTGTTAGAACCGGGTTCCAGATTTGATTTTTTAAAAAGAAACCACTTTTGGCTAGAATAAACTATGTATTAAAATTATTAAAAACACGAGTGCAAGATACATGTGCACGGTAAGATGGTTGGGAGACGATTGATGTGCTGGACTGTGACGAGGGGGAGAGGAATGAGAGGATGCTGCGTCAGCTGCAAGAATGCAGCGTAGACTGCTGACTAAACCAGAACGGGTACAAATGAAAGACGTAACTGAGCGAAGCGAGCTCGGGACTTGTGGCACCCCGACTCAAGTAGGTTAGGTTCGAAGGGGATGGCAGGGTCTACTGAGCGAGCGAAGTGAGCGAACTAAGACCCCGTCTTCCACTTCGTGTTAGGTTCTTTAAATCCTGCAGTCGCGCAGCAGGGCTACGTTGACTCGGTTTCACTTAAATAAATTGCCATATGCGTTAAAAAAATAGAAGCTTAGTTTTAACAAAAATTAATTACAAAGTTTATTGTGCACTAGTTATTATTGGATATCCGTTCATAAAAAGGTCCGGATTTCAATTAATAGCGATGCAGCACGAACTCAAATTGATGCTAAAATATTAATATTGTGCAGTACTGACGCCCGCACATCAAGCTACACGAAACTGTAAAATTTTCCCAATCAGCCTTGAACCTAATGCTTTAGCGATAAAGTTGAAAATCTATTAAAGAAATTTGACACATTATAGTAGTTTGATGTGCTGGCGTCTCGTGTCTGTACAATCAGTAACTATTTTGCTGTGCAATCAGTATTTTTGATTAGTTTTTTATATAGAAAGGAAGATTTTTTGATTTACAGTTACTAGCCAAAATAAATGTAATACCTACATAGTGTAAACAGTTAGATGCAGGGTGTTAGACACATTGATGACAGAATGTATATTAATTTTATGTTTAATAAATATCTATTACATGATGATAACAAACACTTATAAAAAGTAATATAACAGAGTTAAGTATTTACACTCAAACATCCATTTTGTATCCACATTAATTTATATTGTGTAATATAAAAGACATAAAAAGATAATTATCTTAGTAGTTTTGTAGCACCGTGATGAGATAATAAAGTAAACTTAACTCACAACTGATTCATATGCTGCGTGGTAGTAATTAGATTTGCTTTGTTTCTTTTTAACTATGTTTGATGGAATGCTCTGAAACTTATGGTACTGTACTATCTCAATTAGTATTAGTAGCTGACAATCAACAATAAATAAATAAATAAATTAATAGTAATTTAATCACCATCATCATCATCATCATCTTATTACTATTACTTCTCAAGTGGTTGGATATCATAAACAATTGAATGATATCTATGCTGTGTTAAGGCGTAATAAAGTAAAGAGAAGGAAATACCTCTTTTTGGTAATCTATACTAATATTATAAAGAGGTAAAATTTGTTTGTAAGTTTGTATACATATAGGGGGTAATCTCCGGAACTAATAATTCAACTCCAAAAATTCTTTCATAATTCAATTCTTTTAGCTACATTATTCGTAGGTGCTATAGGCTACAGTAGCGAAGGGTCAATTTTTGTGAGAGGTAAGCCGGAGTACGTATCTTTAATGTGATACTTTATTTGTCTATAGAATACCGACTGTGCCATTTTACAAAGGCAATCCAGTAGGAATCGAGTTGTATGGAACCTTCGCCACTGATAGGCTATATATTATATTTTGTATCATGCATATTAGAGAGCTATCACAATTTTTTCAGACGAAGTCGCGGGTGAAGTGCTAGTATGTTAGTAAAACCGTAATGGGATACACAGAAGCAAATCTTTAAGAGATTTGTTTAAACAAATTAATATCATGACGGTATATTGTCAATATATAGGGCGGAAGGCACACCAACCCTCCACAAATATAGTTAACACCAATTCAGTACATCATTCATTCATAAAATTACCGATGACAAATTTCTGTGGGGCTCTTGTACTGAATATGTGGTAACCGTTTGTGCGTCCCAACATTAATTATAATGTTGGTGGATCTAGAATTATACACTGAATCCTTGTCATTAATTTATGTCAATTATGTTTATAATAATATGATGTCATACTTGTTAGATCAATGAAATGAGCCAATAAATTTCACTCACAGTGGTGAACAAAATATTTTTACGATGAATACATCAATGACAGCCTTGATACTGACTATTATTTACCAAAAGGTCAACAGATATAGAGAGATAAAGTTAAATGAACAAACAGTTAAAGTGATTGTATGAGATTTTGTTAATTTGATTCATGATTTCATCAATCGGTAGGTACCTACTCAATATTTTACGTTTATTTTACCAATAATATACGCATGGTCGACGGAATTGGTTATGTTTACGTTTATAATTCATATTTAACTCAGTTTCTTTTAATATAACTTATGGTATCTTTTAATTTTAAATAACTATAAAAATTAAAAAACAAATATCTATATATAAATTTTATAGCACGCGGGAAATTATTAGTTTGATACAATTGATCAGCAAGCACAAGGAAATTAAACAAACACGTTCACGTTGGAAAGTTTTGTTTCGCTAGCAATGTGTCGGTTACATAACACAACAACGATGTTTCTGTACACCTTTTACGGAATTTATTAGTCGCAATCATAAAATTTAAGTTAGGTAATGCAATCATGTACTGTTTATTTACTCACCGTGCAAACGCCGTCTTCTTTAGTTATAGACGACATTCTCACTCAGCTTTATCAAGTAGTTTCACCAGATGGAATATATTACTGTAATATTATTTAAAAAAAAGTATTTATCTAACTATTAAGAAGTTTTTTATTTCGCACATTTTGTTACGTCGTGCGTAAACACTTGCCGGCCGTGTTGTTGAATACAGAGCCAGACAGAACATGGATTTAAATGTCGTAAGACATCTGTCAATTTAAGATTGCCACCGCCAGGGTTTTAAATACCCTGTTTTTACTGAAATGAAACATGCTATTTAGATCTAAAGATTAAAAAAAAATTGAATGATCATTTAGTACAATTATTGTAAAACGGAATTATATTTATATTTGAAGGAATTTTAAAGTTCGTCTTGGTCTCGCTTGTTTCGTCACCAAACATTTACGTACGTACTATCAAAAACCTACTTAAACACACCGTTTTCCTAGCCCTCGCTTCACACAGTAAATAATAATACTTCAATAACTTTCTCGTATCCCTCTACCCTTTCCACCCTTCCAGTTGGTCTCTTTCAAACGTGCCCTTGATTTTTATCCATCGTTCTGGCTCTCTGGGCGGAGCGGAAGGGGGAGTGTCAGACTTGTACTGACTAAAACCCATCCATGTTCCTTGTGTTCCAGGGCCGCGGTAAAATGATCAACCCTCCTTAGGAATACTTTTGTTTTGCATACTTTGATTTTTTTTGCATAATTATGCCAAAATATTATCCATTAGTTGCCTTTTACAACCACCGTAAATAACATAAGCACGTTTACACATGAAGGACTAAAAATCAAAGTAACTTTACTGGTTGTTGTTGAACCAGATGCTCTAGCAGAACACGATGCACAGAGCGTTTATTTACATTTCAAGCAAAGTCAATGCGTGATAATTTATTTACAACATACTGGGAAAGATTTATTAACTGTTAACACTCCCCAGTGTTGCCATGATAATTTAAATCATCCCACAAAAAAATCAAAATTTTCCCTCTTTTTAGGGTTTTGTGTGCGTGTATATGTTGTCTTTAGGTGCGTGTGTGTACGGAGAGAAATGAAATGCGACGGAATTTTTTTACTTGCGAAACGTGTTACAAATATTACAATGGCGGTTTAGGGCGAACTAGTGTACTATTACAAAATGCTGAGTCTGCGCTTCTACAAGGGTAACACAAATCAATTGGTCGATTGCTGTAAATCGGTTTACATAATATTATTTGAGGCGCATGAATCAAAATTTGTAAAGATTGGTGGAGAGTAAGATGGTAGACAACGTTTAAAAGAAACCTTAACGCATAGATGTTTTTTGACGGCCAAGCTATTTGTAACAAAAATTACGCACAGTTTTGCCGATGAAAACGGATCTGTAGTGACTGCAGCTCAGAACGTGAACATTTTGTGATGCATTAAATGTTTGCGAAGAAAAGTGCTGCACAAATGTTCGCGTACAATTTTGGTGAAATAGCACCAATAAACTTATGAAACATTAACGACCTATTGAGTATCAGATCTTCTTCGTTTTAATTTATTGTAGTTTATTGTTTGTATATTATGTAGGTGTAACAAGAACATTGATGAAAGAAACATTTATTTTTATCCACTGTAGTTTTAATACCTACTCATTAAAACAACAACTAACTCTGATTAATGTGTAATCTTTTCGCCTTTCAAGGTAGCACATAGTGTGACAATACTTTACTTTGTAACACCATGTAAAGCACGATAAGTCGTTGGGTAGTCGCGAATTTTCGACAGTTATTTATTATATTTGACAGTAGAAGTCGTACTCGTTACAGGTAGTCAGAGGCCCGAAAGCATAGTATGACAACCAGTCGTAGGTTGTATTTTATCTATGGATGATACTGATTCTACTTGTTGCAAACAATTTAACTAGAATGCTACATATATTTAGCTATTATTTAACTGAAAATCAATAAATATTTCTTAGGAGTACACAGTTGAAACTTGGTAGGTGCGATGTATTCTTTGAACCACTTTACGATTTTTATACAAAAATAAAAAGAAATAAAAGATTAAGGGGGGCTCCCCATACATGGAACTGAAAGTAAAAAATACATGGTACAAAATATATGTTTATGGTTTATCTTTTTACCGTTATTTTTATTTTTAATCTTTATCAATATGAAATTTTTTATTTGACACATTTCCCTTTTGGCGTAAATGTTTTTGTGTTTATAAAAAAACCTACGTACTACCTACCACCTACCTACTATTTCCGGGATCAAAAGTAGCCTAATATGAGCCATCTTGATAGCAAATATCATCCAAACATACACACATGCAAACTTTCGTCTTTATCATATTAGTGTGATAGCCTTTGTATTATTCTGATGTATATTGCTATATTATTACTGTAAAGTTTCATTAAAATGCGTTCGGTTGTTTTTGTGTGAAAGAGCAACAAACATCCATGTGGCAGCCTTCACCTCGTGGGCACAGCATTTCTTATTGTTATCGGAATTCTTTCCTCGAGTTTCCAAAGACATTTTAAATCTCTTTGTATAAAACCATAATGTCTTCTCCCTCTCTTCTATCTTCTGTGCTGTTTCTATTTATAGACTGATTTATTTATTTTACTCTTTGGACATAAGTAGGTACCTACTCAGAACAATAACTAGTAGGTATCTATTTATGACAGCTTTTGTCACATCCAGCAGTATACACAAAATAAATATTTATGTCACAGCGCATCATAGGTATTGTACCTAATAGGTACAATAGGCGGTATCTAGAAACTACCTTTATCCTTCCTATTTATACATGTAACTTAAAATATAAGGTAACCTTACCTACTCAGTTACTTTGCGTGTTTATAGTGTATGGTGAAACATTTTTGTATGCGTCATACATCTGTTCTGGTCGGTATTCCAAACAGCAATGGTATCAGCGTATTGAACACCTTTTGCCTTACTTCGAGAACGTTGTTTTTGCGTCCCACTCAAAACGGGCACGATCCTGATCGCCCTGGCAGGGTTTGTACCGAGTATAGGACTCATATATGCGTTCAGTGCGGGGAACGGAATGCTCGTAGCCTATGGAGTGCCTCCTTTGATGGCTGATATAGTTCTCCACTCATACGCAGTATTGGGAGTGCTGCTGGGCGCTGTGAATGTCATGCTCATCGTGGCTTCGGTATTCTACAACGAGAAGCAAATATTACTGTACTTGTGGTTCGACTGCCTATAAAATCAAAATCAAAATCAAAGCATTTATTTCAAGTAGGCCAGTTACAGGCACTTTTGAATTGTCGAAACAAAGACAACAGTAAAAAATAGCTACAGGCCCAGTCACAAGGCACAAAAACTGTGAAAGTACTGTAGTTGCCCATTCCCTAACGTAGATCTCTATGGAGAAGAACGGGCAAGAAACTCCATGGACACTCTTTTAAATCAGAATACTTTAACAAAACCCTTGGTTACATCATTCATTTTGAGATGGTACATTATGTGAGAACGATGCAGCAAGATGTATACGTTAAAAGTGTCCATAGTAAAAACAATTCAAAAATAAAATAATTAATTCAAATAAGCCGTGGCAAATAAGAGATGACCAGTCACAACTGACAGCGCCCGTTCACGAATATGACGCATGTATCAGCACCATTCAATTCAACCATTTTGAAGGGAACTAAATGATCCGACACACGTGCCACCATCAGCGGGACATTTGAGTGAGCATGACATACTCCTAACCGCCAGGGCACATTCAAGTCAAGAAAAGACGCAGGTTTCCAGCGAATGACAGCTTTCTAGTACATAGTACTCACACAATATGGGCTAGGCGGCTATATAATACAAAAGAGATTGAATCTATACAATGCAAAGATAGTTATACAATCTTCAGCAGCTCCAACAATACTATTTAATGCCATCAATTTAGCATTGAGCGCCCCTGTTCTTGTGGAGCAGGACCGGCATTGAGCCAAGCATTTTTATCAGTGATATAATCGTCCAACTTGTAATATGCTTTCTTACATAGTGTGCGTTTAATGCATGTTTTAAATTTCGTTTCATTCAGTTCAAGAATACTTTGTGGCATTTTATTATAGCATCTCAAACAGTACCCCATGAAAGATGAGTCTACTTTAGCGAGTCTGAAGCCTGGCTGAACTAATTGGTCTCTATTTCTAGTACTGTAATTGTGTCTGTCACCTCTTTTATTAAAAAGATGTAGATTTTTTCTTACATACATTATGTTTTCGTAGATGTATTGACAATGTACCGTCATGATGTTAATTTCCTTAAACAGTTCCCTTAGAGAATCGCGCCTACGAAGATTATATATGGCTCTGATGGCTCTTTTTTGCAGAATAAATATAGACTCAATGTCTGCAGCCCGTCTCCATATTAAATTTACATTTAAAATTACCCAAGCAAACAAAGAAAATAATTTGGTACACAACAAAAAGGCGATTCAACAAAACAAATATGTTAAAATTTAAATCAAAATTGCACGAAATAAATTGGAATGATATAATAACGGCTGAAAGGAATATTAATGAAAATTATGAAGCGTTTAACGAAATCCTAATTAGTATCCTAAATCAATGTATCCCATTACAAAAATACATATTAAAAACCAATTATAATAAATATTGGCTCTCAAAAGGTATAAAAACCTGTTGCAGAAATAAAAGACTATTGAAGATACTAGTTACCAAAACAAAAAACCCTATATTAATAAAATACTATAGGAAGTATGAAAAAATACTAAAGAAAACTGTAGTGACAGCAAAAAAACAACACTTTAAACATAAAATGATGAAATCAAGCAATACAGTAAAAACAATGTGGGGTATAATAAATGAACGGACAAACAAAAAAATGAGACGCGAAAAACAGAATATAACTATACAAACAAACAATAATAATATGACTTCGGAGCCCAAAGAGGTAGCTAACATCTTCAATGATTTCTTTGCTTCAATTGGGAAAACTAGTACGAGCTCAACTGGCAGTAAACGAAAAGTAACACCTATCATGTCTACAACGGAGAATTCGATCTTTCTGAGCCCAACAGATCCCTACGAGGTGAATGCCTTAATAAAAAATTTAAAAAATAAATCAAGCTATGGCGTTGATGAACTTCCACCTACACTATTAAGACAATGCGCAGATGAGTTAACTCTTCCATTCTACAAACTAATTAATCAATCTTTCGAGGAAGGCGTTTTTCCCAACCTCTTAAAAAAGGCCCTTGTAAAACCAATACATAAGAAAAATTCAAAAACTGACCCAAGTAACTACCGCCCAATCGCTCTCCTACCATCTGCATCAAAATTATTTGAAAAAGCCATGTGCAACCGTGTCTATGCTTATTGTGAAAAATACAACATATTTAATGACTGTCAAAATGGCTTTAGAAAAAACCGATCCACAACCCTTGCCGTCTATAAATACATACAAGAAGCCCTCGATATTATTAACTCCAAAAAATATGCAATAGGATTACTGCTGGATATGACGAAAGCTTACGATAGAGTACAATTCAACATCTTACTAAACAAACTTTATGCCATAGGAATCCGCGGTAAATGTCACGAATGGTTCACGTCGTATCTACAATATAGAGAGCAATTAGTGGAATTGGAATTTTTTAACCAAAAAAGTAACGAAATAGAATCGTTTCGATCTGAAAACATACCAATAAACGCTTCAATCCCACAGGGCAGTGTAATAGGCTGTTTCCTTTTCTTAGTCTACATCAATGACCTCCCGAAGCATATTAGTGAAACTTGTGTTTTGTTTGCGGATGATATATCTATTGTTGCCTCATGTGAAACTAATCTCAACCTAAATGATAAATTAAATTCAATACTTGACGCTACAACTTATTGGATGATGGAACATAACCTAGAAATAAACTACAATAAGACAAAAATAATGACGTTCCACCCACGACAAAAAAAACCTATAAATATAAACTTCAGTTTTAATAATTACAAATTAGAAACAGTTAATAAATTCACCCTATTAGGAATAGACATAGACACACACATAAATTGGAAGTCTCATATTCAAAAATTACAAGCAAAATTATCAAAATTCTCATACGCCCTTCGGGAAATTAAAAAAACTACAGATATAAAAACTGCCTTGGTAACATATTACGCATACGCCTATGCATGGCTTAAATACGGTGTCATATTATGGGGAAATAGTACAGACTCGCCCACACTATTCACCCTACAAAAAAAACTTATTAGGATTCTAGTAAATATTGAACAAACGGATAGCTGCAAGCCTCATTTCCAAGAACAAAAAATTTTAACCCTACCGTGCCTTTACATCTTTGAGATCTGTAAATTTGTGCGTAAATATCCAAATTTCTACACAAAAAGAGAAGACATACAAACTGAAATTGCTTTAAGACATAAGAATAGATTAAACATACCTACATCCCGATTAAAAATTCATTCATCGAGTACTTATGTTATGTCGATTAAAATATATAATAAGTTACCGAAAGAAATAAGAAATTTAAATAAATACAACATCTTTATTAATAAATTAAAATTATTCCTAATAAACAAAAGCTATTATAATGTGAACGAATACTTGAATGAAAGATGATAAGTAAATATAAACATATTTATCAAGAAGATTATTTAGTTTAACGTAATAAGAAATAGCTAGCTGCTTACCAAATAATAAGAATTATATGTTTTAGTTGTTTGTTAATTTTATGTTATTATTGTGTTTTGTGGATTATATGCAATTATTAAGTTTTCATGTATAATTTTATTTTAATTTTTAGCTTTGTACGACTGACATTTTAACTTTTAAGTATATTGTCTTTTTTGATTGAATTTTGATTGATTATTATTATTATATATATATATTTTTTTTTTTTTTTTTTCATCGCGAATGTGATTGTTTGGTTTCAAGTATATTTTAATTTTAAGTTTAAGATTGTACAAATTACACAAAATTTTGCTGTGCCCCGACGGGGTCTACAACGGCTCTTAGCTTTAAGCCTTTTGTAAAACACCATGTTTTTACCTTGTAGAACGCAAATAAATAAATATAAATATAAATATAAATAAATAAATAAAAATGCCATAAGACATAATAATATGAAAGTAACTAAAATAGACCAGTCTAGCGGTATCTACATCAGTATATTGACGGATTTTTCTTATAGCATACGCTGCTGAACTTAGCCGCCCCGCAAGAGATGTTAAATGAGAACCCCATTGTAGCCTTGAATCAAGCGTAATCCCCAGGAAAACAGTTTTATCTACAAATTCAAGTTTCTCTTTATTCAATACTATCTCACAATCGCTACCTACTTTTAACATTCGGTAAAGCAAATCTTACGGATTTCGTTTTTTTTTCATTTAACACTAAATTGTTTGCTGTGAACCAATTATGGACCTGAAGTAGGGTAGGTATTCACGTCATCTAGATTTTGGGCCCGTCTATTTATCTTAAAAATTAGGGAAGTGTCATCAGCGAATAACACCAAATTTTGAGGTTGGTTTTTCAATAAATAGGGGAGATCATTTATATATACTAGAAAGAGGAAAGGACCCAATATTGAGCCTTGCGGTACCCCCATTTTTACTTTTAAACTCTGTGAATTAACACCATTTATTTGCTCATGTTGTTGTCTATCACTCAAATAAGATTTTACCAAACTAAGTGCAAGTTTCCCTAGTCCGTAATGCTCAAGTTTCAAAAGTAATGTGTCGTGATTTACGCAATCAAATGCTTTGGAGAGGTCACAAAATATTCCAATGGCGTCTTGGGACTCTTCCCACGCAGTAAATATGTGCTTTAATAAGGTTACACCGGCGTCAGTTGTACAACGTCCCTTGGTGAAACCATACTGTTGATCGTGTAAGATTCTGTTGGTGTAACAGAAAGGTTAGGTTTATGTGTTTAAATTTAAATTCAGCCGGGCAGTCAGACACATTCGCCTTTAATAAACCTCCGTAGTTTTTAACGGTATATCGGTAAAGAAATTTACAAACTCATGAGCTACTTCCTGATTAGAGCTTTTAGGACCACATGCTGTATCTAATGTGTAGCTAGTGTTACGTATTTTCTTCCTGTTAGTCTCGTTATTTATGACTTTCCAAACTGTCTTAATTTTGTTTTCTGCTGTTTTGATCTTGTTGCTAATGTGCAAGGCTTTGGCAACCTTGCATGTATTTCTAAAAATTTTTGAATACTTAGCAACATACTTGTTAAAAGTTTCAGAGTTTATATAAGGCTTAAGGCCATAAAGCTCAAATACTCTTTCCCTACTTTTTCTGATACCTCTAGTTGCCCAATCACTAAATATAAATTTAGGGCAAATACATTTTGTCTTGTTTTAAAAAGTTTTGTCAAACTCAGTGTGAACTATTGAAAAGAAATTATCATACAATTGATTTATATTAATATCGTCCATATGATGGCTCATAATACTTAACTTGTTCTGTAGGGAAATACAATTGCAGAAAACATTATCTATACAAGTAGCAGAAGATGAAGTGACTCTCGTAGGTTCAATAAAAATGTTGGTCAAGTCAAATGACTTGAAAAGATTTAATAATCGACTGCTATTAGAATTTTCTTCTAAAATATTGATATTGAAATCACCACAAATAATTATAGGTTTATCACAGGCTGCAAGTTTTGCCAGGACATCTTCCATTATTGATTCAAATAAGGAAAAGTTTTGATAGTTTGGGGGTCTGTACACACACACAATTACATGCTTATCTAGCTCAACACAAGACAGTTCGACGCAATGTTCCGCCGAGAGACCTACTATGTCATTACATTGCTTATATTTAACACAATTTTTCAATAATATTAGGGAACCTCCACGCAGCATAGATTTACGGTTAAAACAGCTACCCACCGCATAGTTCTCATAATTAATAAGCATTTGGTAATCCTTTAGCCAATGTTCAGTAAAACAAATAATATCAAACATACTTCTTTCTAAAAATAATTCAATTTCTAATAATTTGGAAGGAATGCCTTGGATATTTTGGTGGAATAATTTTAAGGTGTTCTGCTGAGGCCCTTTTTTAATATTTAAATGAGTGCAAGAAGGTACCTTGATGTTGATAGGTTTAACAAAATTGTTAATGGTACCTTCTGTTGTCTCACTTCCTAGTTCAAATTAATATTAATATCTGGAGTGAGCCCCGAGACTCCCGTGCCATCACCAGACAATAAAATCCTATTACTAATTTACCCTAATTGAGAATTTTCCATGGTGACACATGGATCCTCCTCAGTACAATTTTTGTAAACATTTATAGCACTAATGCTATATTTATTTAAGGTCGCAGTGTTAATAATATAACTAAACTTTGACATACTACTTATGTCTGACTGAATATTAAAAGCTAAAAATATATATACTTCTTCGTAGACTTCGGTAGTATACTGCTCATAAGCCTATCTGCAGTAATTCATAAAAAATATGCTTTTGGTTTATCAATATTTTGTATAGAAGCTCTTTATTGGTTATTTTCATACTTTTATATTTTTCCAGTTGTAAACGGTTTCAGAAAAAACATACATACCACAGTGATAGTTTTGGAATAAAAATAAGCATTTTTTTTATGCCGAAGGTGGTAGTCTTAGTAAAAAATAAGTTCTAAATAAAACATGGCTTTCTAAGAAAAAACTAGGTAGGGTAGAGCTACTAATGATTTAAAATTACCAGACCTGTGTGATGTTGCTGTCAATATCAAACAATATTTGTAATCGGGAACTTTAGAAGAAGTACTTCACCGCTTCACCAGTACATGTCTGCCTAACCTTTCGGGGAATATTGGCGCGATGTTACGTTGAATATCTGCAAATAGCCGCGTTTGCGAATTGTGATGATTGTACACAATCTTTACTAATCTTGTTAGCGCGCAGATGGTAATCTAAATTGAGTCGGCCTCGGGTCAAAATTTAGCTGCAAGTTTTGCGTCTTCAGTAGTGTCATCGCGATCGGACAGTACTCGAGCGCAGTAAATAAGTAAATAAGGTAATCGTCAATAAAAATGCAGATAATTGCTATTTGATATCTTATTTACTTCCAAATTAATATAATTAGGTACATAATGATACGGCAGTGGTGTAAAATCAATCACATTTATTTTACCTATTAAATTTTTATGTTAGTCAGTAATTTACCTACCCAAATTACTATTTATTTTGCTGATAAATAATATATTTGCCCCATGGTAATAAATTTCCCCACTGAAAGCTTAAGAGAAATAAAATGTCCAGCGTATAACTGGCTATCAGCCCCGTAACGACTGATAAACCTTGAATTAACACAATGTTCTTACCTCATAAGGTCTACGTCGGATTAAACTTCACCTTGTAATTACCAATTGTACCATAGTCTTCGTAAACTATAATGGCTACTACAACGCACGTCGCGCGTACCGCTACCATGAGCGTGTGCGTAGCGTAGTCGCTACAAAGACACGATGCGTCACGTAGCGCTATGAAGTAATAGCACGCCGCGTAGCCGCTACGATAATTACTAGCTGCGTGGCGTAGGCGCTACGAAGATTTCTTGGGCCGCGTAGCGCTACGACAAAGCGCTACGAAGAAAAAGCACGCTGCGTGGACTCTAGAAGAAGACTACGTACGCCACGAATTGTGTAGAAGTCAAACATAGGAACCTAATATACATTATTTTCAACTAAATGGTTCCCTACCAAAAAAAGCGCGATTTAATAAAAAATAAATAATAAAACTTATTAATTCAACAAGTTTACCAAACCCGGACTCACTAGCTTATTAAAGCTGTTACCTATTTAAATAAGATGTAGATGTGACTATTGATTATTAGAGATTTTTCAGATTCTATGTACAATAATTTTGGTACTTCCAGTAGGTATGTACGTGGTACAACACGTATTACGTCTAGGGAGCCTATTTCAATAAAGAGCCTTTTATCTACCTACATCTGACGAAGTTGAAATTCATTGTATTTCATTTTAAATTAAATGAGTAAAAAATTTACTTCAGTTCTCATAAAGTTGACTTTGCTGACTGAGTTTTCTGTGTGTGACAAGACTATCATGGAAATTTTTGCTGTAGTTTAAGATATCATATTTGTTTCAAGTCGTTGCTGAGCGTAGTAAGTATTTACTAATTACGTTATGGCAAAGTGGAAGCCAGGCAACTAGAACTAGTCGCCATAATACGAGTAAATTGTTTGGTCCATAGCGCTCGAGATCATAAAGGTACAACAGGTCACAATGTGTTATTCACATATCTATATCTGTGGTTATTTACAAGGAGTGTGGTTCGTATCAAAATCACATCGAGGTATACAAAAGAATACGAGATAGCACAGATTGTACATCGTCTAAAGAAGAAGAAGGGAACAGCAAATGTTTGAGTGTGTCTCTGTTGGCCGCACAGCATATGCTGGGTAGTAGCAGCATCACCCTCCCGAAGCGCGTGGAATCTTTCGCAGCGCAATGTTTCTGCAACAGCACGAGAAACTGGTCCTGTAGCATCTCGAGGTGAGCTGATGTGTTCTCCGTGGAGTCTGTGATGATAAGAAACAATGGCCGGTTAGATAATAATTAGTTCAATTAATGTTTTTAAAAATACATATCTGCAAAAAAGGCGCCCTTGAATAAAATCTCATATATCTGCAGCTTATGCAATATGCCAGAATACTAATGTAAATGGTATAAGGGACAATTTTACGCACGTGAATACTTATTTTTAGGGTGAATTTTTAAAGCAAATTCACCATATGTTATTACTTCCAAGAATTTTATCCTTTTTAGCGACACTATCGAATGGTGTAATAATACATTATAATATATTTTCTTTCAAAATCAATGGGTTCGATTCCTGGTTAAGAATATTGATTTTTCAAAAATGTAATGATACAATCGGTCCGAGACTCCTTTGTGTATTTTTCGCTATTCCTCATAGTTTCGGATTTGGCCATCTACGCCCACTTGAAAAATTCACCATGTATATCGAGGAAAATTGCTAACCTGTACAAAACAACAACGTAGATTTCATCCAGTCATACTCCGACCTGTCTAGCCGACACTGAGATAATCTCTTCAACAGATATGTTAACTTCTTGACTTCTTCCTTGATATGAGGCCGTTTCAAAGTTACTGATGGTACGGCGTTTTCTGAAAATTCGTAAAAAATATTTCTTTGGTTTGAACTCGAACATTATATTCTAGA
Organism: Noctua janthe; assembly: GCA_910589295.1. Lineage (NCBI taxonomy): Eukaryota > Metazoa > Arthropoda > Insecta > Lepidoptera > Noctuidae > Noctua > Noctua janthe. The sequence continues at coordinate 17,084,408 of OU342552.1, forward strand.
ATTTGAGATATTTCATTGTATACCTTCTTCAAAGTAGAAAGAGTATTCTGCTGCAGTTAGGATGAAAAGTTCCTTCCATTTACTGTGTAATAGGGCAGTCTGTTCAGAGGGCTTCATATGGACGAACGAACCAACTCCGTGCAGCCATGTTATAGACGCGACTAAAATCTTCGCGGCTGGCCCACACTGTTCTTCATCTAGTTTCCACGTATCGAAACAATACTTTTTAAAATTCGATGTCATTTCTGTAATTCCATCCGAACTGCCATCTATAACGTGGATGGCTTTATGGCGGTCGTTGAGGTAATCGACGAATGTGTAAGGTTTATATTCCGAGGTTTGGCTCCGTCTTTCTGTTATTTTCGATACAATGTGCGCTGGAGGTTCAAAGTTGCTAGGAGAGTGAGGTGTGGCTTTTCTCGTATCTATGGACAAATTACATTATATTATTTCATTTTTCAATGCTCTGGTATGCTCTCTCTTACTGCTTTGGCAGCAACGTGAACGGAAAAGTATAACGTAACAACCCTTATGCTTGCCAGCCTTATGTACGATACACACACACAAATAGTCGCTTGGGTATCAATGAATGTATAAATGCGCGGAGCAAAGTGATAATTAAGAAGGTCGCAGATAGCAGAAGTCGCAGGGCATAACACATGCTAATAATATATTATCAATTACATATAAATGCTAAGCAACAGACCTTCGTTATCAATGGCGTCGACTTGGCAATCAATGTTGCAGGCCTCTTCAGTGCTCGAAACTTCATCTTCTTTAATCTTTTCTGTGAGTTGCGAATCTGGTTTTTCTACTTGACGGAAAACAAGAAAAATAATACGTAAAATTATTCACAATAAAATTAAAATGTTTTAGCTAAAAGTAAAGATACTCACTTTCTAAAGAATGTGAACAGCCAGCCGTAATGACTGGTGGATACAGAATGTTAGTTGGGATATAAGCTGGATGTGGAACTGGATAATTAAGTGACGCCGAGAACATCGGAATTTTGAAAGGGTTGAGAGGACTAAGCGCACTGATATGAGTGCCGAGGAGTGGGTTCAGCAGAGGAGCGTCGGACGACATAGTGTCCGGAAGTCTCGACGGAGGGAAGTCTTGAAACGGTGACCTGTCCAACAACGAGCTGTGAGTATTTGCGTTGGGGAGGGTTACGAGGCCATTGTACGCGTGTAGCGGGGGGAAGGTGGAGAGGGCGAGGGGTGTGGGGGCAGGGAGGAAGGGCTGCTGCCGCGAGAAGTTGTAGCCGAGCTTCTGGAGCGCCAGATGGTGCTGGGCGGCGACGGATGCGCGCGGGGCTCGCTCGTGTTGAACTGCTGCAAGCACGCAACATCGATTAGAAACTCTTGCAATAAAAATATGAAGGATCCTTAAACGTATAAATACTAAGAGTAATGGTTACGAGATAAGACATATACAGAGTGTAAACGGACCCTTCATGAAGCCGTTAACCAATCATTCTGTACATCCAACTAAGTAACCCTACGCAAAAACTATTGCTGGGGAACGACTTTTTTTCTTGGAGTGAATGTAATGCACTCAAAACATTGTGCTGATGGATGTATATACATACAGGGTGTGACAGAAAGGGTATAGTCATATGAAAGGATATGCTGCAGACCATCAAACTGAACAACTTCCTCCATGCTAATTTAGTTATACAAAATGGAGGTTATACATTTAAATGTAAAAACATTTACAGGCCTTAATCATTTTAGGACATTAATATACATAGTAGTCAAAATCACGTTTATATTATTGATAGACCTAGGTACTAGCATCCGCCCGTGCCTTCGGCCGTATGTTATTTTTTTTTTACACAATGTTTTGTATTATGTGAGCTAAGTTACAAACATCCGAACATTAATAAGTACATCTATCTTCACAAACTTTCGCATATAGTTGACCAGTTCAATCAATGCGTCATTAACATATTTTTTTATTTATTTTTTCATTACGATAGATTGATAATTCGGCGAGATTTAACGATGTCAAATAATTTCGATTTTCATGTTCTAAGTAGTTATCCACTACTAGGTACTAGGTATTAATTCATAAGTGTTCACAACTTAGGAAAATATGAATACCGCCCATATGAACTTCATCTTGTAGCCTGACTACTTTAAGTGTCACGCAATCGTATTGAATAAACATCTAAAATCTGATGGGCAAAACAGTAAGTGATAAGCAAACAGCTCCACACCACTGCCATAAGCCAAGGGGATTGAGAGAGGCGTTACAATAAAGGCAAGGCGCGACGGCTTGACGATACCGCAAACGATCCGTGGTGCGGTCCGCAACCCGCAATCAATTTCATATGTAAATAAATATCTGTGTGAACCACGACTGCTGGCGACAGCTTGCCTTCACGATACATTGTTTACTTTTCGCCATACTTACTTTGTTTACGGAAATCTTTAACTTGTCGCTTTTTTAAATAAATATGGAGTTGAATAAAGAATGTAACGATTTTGACACTGTAGTTTTTGTTTTTATTTCTTACCTAATAGTTGTAAAAAGACCCTTCACCAAACCGACAGGCATTTATTCTCCCTGTCATTGCGATTTTTTCGTTCCGGAGGTCAAAGTTCCAACTTTTTCACAAATAAACAAAAATACAAGTTTTTAATGACCCCTGTACAATTCAATCCATCAGCAAAAAGTTTTGACTGCGTTACATTGAGTTAAAAAAAGACAATATTTTTTTGCGTAGATTTACTTACTCTATCGAGCATTCTACTATTATTTTATTCTATGCTCGGTCGACAGCTTCGTGAAGGGTCCGTTACTTTATTGACGGAGCTATGTTTATAGGGTTTCATGCCTAAACTCATCGGAAGTCCTATAGATGAGGAAATTCCAATGAAACGCTCCAGACACGAAATTTGTTCCAGCAAAGCGCTACAAAAATGTTTCACGCTCACAAATCTTAGAGACTAAAAACCTTTACATGCTTTGGAGCTTCAGAAATGCAAGAGAGAGAGAGATAGAATAATACTGTAACTAAGTAATAATAAAAACATATAAATAAATAAGGTACACCGATACCTGCAAACGCGTCTATCCTCATATAACGTCGAGCTCTACTTCGATTTGTATGAAATTGTTGATATTTGACTTCGTGAGAGCGTAAACCTGCGATCTGACATGAAAGGGAAGATGAACGCTCGCCTGTGTCGGCCCCTGCGTTTTTCTCTCACCACTTACTAACACTTGTGTACCGCAAATACTTGAAATGTTTCCTAATGGAAAAGACATGCTGCGAAGGAGCCACCCTGGATAAATACTTTATTGGGACAAGTGCCCGCCCGTGTTCACTATTGATTACCGTTAATATCGCTCTGATTTTACTTTTTACTGGTAAATGTTTTCAGCGAACGATAGACAGTTTTGTGAATACAAGTAGTTGTTTAATAGTAAAATGTATCTGAAATCTCAGGGTCTCTGTATAAAACATTCTGGAGACTGAAAACTATTTGAAAATCACTAAACTAACCTAATACTTAAAGTAGTTTTTACAACGGAGTCGGGTATGAATTTCAGCTTAGAATAATAAAGTACTTCATACATAAGGTATGGCAATATTATAAATGCACAACTCGACAGCTGCTAACAACCGATGAAAGCCATTGTCGGCTTCACTATTATGTCACGCCACGTCTGGGAAACATAAATTATTAAATATTCCGCAACTAACTTCTACCAGTTGGTCTTTATTTGACCTTACTTCAATAACGCATTCTAACAAATACACTCATAGTAATAATGTCAAAGCTGCTACCCTTGCCCGAAGCCTTCGTTTAAGGTTCTCCCATTAATTTTCTTTTAGATTAAGGTCTGGATTGCGCGCTGGCTATGGTTACGTAGTATTATATTATCTGTGCTATGGTAAAGTATGAATTTCGACCTCCTTTAGATAGTGCGTGACGGGTCTAGCGGCATGACAACGTGTGTTATCGAGCATTACAATGAAGTACACCAATAAACGGCACGAACGATATATCCTGAGTTCCACGTACCTGTGAGCAGTCACATTGCCTCTATCAAAGACGAGTTCGGTATGAGCCTCACAAGTGATACCTCCCATATTATTATCGAGCCTCCCTGATAACCCACTATTTCTACTGTGGCATATGGAGTAGGACTCTCGCTTGCACGTTTGTGTACACGCTGGCGTCCATCTGGATCTCTTACTTAAGGCCACTCTGCTTAAACCTGACATTAGTATTTGCTTCTACACAATCAACATATTGCCACGCAAAACGAAGTCTAGCTCTACGGTATTGTGGGAGAAACTCAGGGGCCCGAGCTGGATAAATGCACTAAGAATTATTTTTGCACTATTCTTCTGATGGTTTGTTCACTCACACTAACATTATCCACATCGAAGAGACGATTACGAGCTTCACTAGTTGTATTAAAACGATATTTTTACGCACTGTGGTCAATAAAGCGGCCGACACGAGCCGAAGTGCATCGATGACGGGCCTTACCTGGCCATCGGGTGTATGAAACAGTCTCTCGAAATTGTCTGATGGCATAATGGCTGATGCGTTTGTTTACGACGTTGCTGTATCCAGCACCAGCTATCAAAATCCATAGATCTTGCTGCTCCCGTTACTGCTCATTTAATCCCTTTGAATAACTATTTCATGAAAAACAAATTCAATGGGGTAAACGAACTGAGAGGGATGTATTGATGATTCTAATGATTATAACTCTGTTACGCTATATTTGTACGAAGTAGGTACGCAGGTAGACTTTATTTTTTTTAGTTGTAATATTCTTCTCAAATTCTTTCTGTGTTCATTTTACATTGTTAACATACGTGTCATGGTAATAGGCTTATCCCCAATAAAATGGAAATAAAACAAAACTGGCGAAATTCAGGAGTATTGTATCCCCTTCAAACTATATAGGCGTAATGTTGTTATGGAATTGTGGAAACAATACTATATCCAAGCGATTACAGCAATAATGACAGATTTGCTGTGTATTATTGAAAATTTCTAAAGCCTATCTCCGAAGGTCAGCATCAGATCTTCACCAAATTTAAACAAAACTACCTCGGACGAATAATAAGAAATATCCAAGCGATCTATTATTGAAGAGTTCCATTGTATACCTCCGATGATTAGCATCAGGTCTTAAAAAAATCACCAAATTTAAACAGGGCCACCGTGGAAAACACTCTTCCAAACAAAAATTGAAAAATCATAGAAATCTGTTCACATTTGGCGAAAAAGATCGCTGAACATACACACAAGCTTTTGAACGATGGTTAAAAAGCGGTAAAAATCAGTAAATATTCTCAATGCCGGGATTCAGTCTCTGTGAAAGAGAGAGGAGTAGGCCAAAAGCGAACAGTGAGAGCTAGAAGCAGTAGGTTTCTAATTAATAAATTATATTTATTTTGGCAAATAAGTGCCATGTCCGTAAAAAAAATGGCGAAAAACGGGACCCTTATGTACACGTCCTATCCGTCTGTCTCTCCGTACGTATGTAAAGCCATTTTACTACGACTGACTGAGACTGTTGGCACCACACAGTCGAAATTGGTGGCCCTACATTGGATGTAACTGAGGGCTATAGTTTATTGACTGGTCTTGAAAAGTGATATCGAGGTTCCTAAAATACTTTTTTCTTGAATCAATGATTGATGACATATTCGCTTCTAAAGTCGTAAAAATTGGCACCCTTGTAATTTTCAAAGTAAGAAAAGGCTAATTCTAAAAAAAAATAATTTGTAAAACGTAAAAAAAACATTTAACAAAATATTTGGTCTCTTGTTTTTGAAATAAGTATGGGAATTTTACGTGAAACTGCAGCAGTAACTTTGTTTTAGTAACCTGTTACCCACTATGAAAAACAAATTTAGTTTTGGTGTTGAATGTAAATTGTTATAATATGGATGAGCGTTAAAAATATTGTTTGCTGCTCTTTGTGTGCGAACCCGACACGCACTTGTTTTATAAAGGCTGTAAATAGACCCTTAACATAAACGAAAGGCACTCGTTCTCCCCGTCACTGCGATCATTTTTTTGTTCTAGACCATACCTGGGAACCTTCTAGTTACGGAGATATTGGGGATCAAAGTTCCAACGTTTTCACAAGTTTTTTTTTAAATACATGTTTTTAATGTAAGATTTTTACTTTACACGCCTCCACGACCCCCGTACTATTCAATCCATTCATCAGCACAATGCTATGAGTGCTTTCCATCGAGTCCTACCGTAAAACATGATTTTTCACCCCAAAAAAAATCGATTCCCAGCAATAATTTTTACGTAAAGTTACTTAGTTTGATGTACAGAATGCTTGGTTGACGGATATGTGAAGGGTCTGTTTACACCCGGTAGATGAGGACGGTTTTTCCTATAGGCTATTGAAAAAAAAATCCGACAAAAATTTAGAAACCACAGTCGCTTTTCAAGCCCCGACCGTGGCCCCGACATAGTCATGGTAGTGATAAAAAACATTAGAAAAAAACGTGTTTGAAACAATCAAGACTAATGCCCAGTTTCTGATTTGTGTAAGTATTTTATTATAGAACTACTTGAACTATAATTAATGTGTTTCCTTCAACGTAATGTAGCATTCGAAATTCAAAATATTATAAACTTAATGAAGTCCTAAACTTCAACAAATCGTACACCGGCAATAAACAAACTCACCATCTTTCTTCATATTGACGCGTAGGCACTTTGAAAAGCGGCACGCCTGACACTGGTTCCGTCGCGTCACGTCTACCACACACCGGCCATTTTCTTTACACACGTAGTCCAAATTACTGAGAACGGAAAATAATACGTTACACGGTAAACTAGTCACTAGTCTAGCTGATTCAGTGTACACAACAATTGAGCGTAAATAGGCACCTTATAGTTCAACACATGCAATGGTTGTCTATTATCGTTTAAATAGTTAATGTCATAGGTGTTACGTTTCCATTTGTTGTTTCGTTTTTGTAATGGTTTCCTTTAATTTTTAGGAACAAGCGCGAGCTCTATGGGGTAAATGTCGAACTTCCATGTAAACTTTCATTTGGGATAATATAATTATGTTTGTATAGGATGAATTATCAAAATCTAGCTTACAACTTTTCAGGTGTAAGAAACTCTTTTGTCACATTTCAAACTGCTGTTTGTACGTTGTGCATCAGGGAAATTAAGATTTTTACTATTAATTAGATTTATAAAGCACTAGATATTGCTCGCGGATTGGCCCCCGTTAGTACGAAAATAACCCACGGGAACGTTTTAAATGTAGCCGATGACACAAGGGGGAAAATTTAGCTTCGCGTTAGTGAAAGAATTTTTGGAATCGGATCAGTAGTTCCGAAGATTACCTCCTACATACAAACAATTTTTACCTCTTTATAATATTAGTAGAGATATAGATAATTTGGCTGTCGATGTCTGCAATCGATAATTTAGTCTATACAAAAACAGCAGCTTACAAAATAATCGGGAGTAAAAACTTCATCAGGCTTTTCAGAAACTTGGGGATATTTTAACAATATTTTGTAATTAATAGTGATTACCGTCTTATGCTCCTCTTAAAGAATCCTCTGCAGCCGTCGCACGACGCCACGCCGTAGTGTTTCCCTGAAGCTTTGTCTCCGCACACGCGACACAAAGTTTCTGGCTTTGCCTCCATACTTCGGTAGTTGTGTACATTCGTTAAAGCAAAATAAAAAACATATCATCAAAAATTAACTACGTCATTAAAAATACGAAAAGATGAAAAACGTTAAAAAAATGTTTATAACAGGCAGCGCTTAGTCTTTTTTGAGATGCGATTATGCCATAATTATTATGCACAATAATTATAATGCAATAAAATTGTAAGGTACGCTTGCACAATGGATTAATGCGTTTAGCGCTAAACAAAGGTCTTTGAATTATTTGGCCTGCCTAACTGCAGCCATTTTATTCTGAAACTGGCGGCCACGCATTAAACCTGTATTAATCAATGCTGGCATCATATAAATTCTCTGCCTATCGATGCATTACCGAGATATGAAGAAAAACGCGGTCATACAGACAAACACGAAAAGGGGCTTCAAGCCCATATTACTGCAGCCACCAACTGGCCTCTCTAATAGGAAGGTAACTATTACATAACGCTAACCTACATATGTACTCAGGTAAATTAAAAAGTTTCTCTTAGGCATATTAGAGCAAAGTATCAAGTAGAAAGCAAATAGAAACTGTGTCAATAACAACAATTGTCTACGGCTACGTCTCCTTCAAGGGAGCATTGTGGGCCCTAGACTATTTCAAATCTACGGAAATCATAGCAATCATTGAAATTTTCAAGGTGAGCCTCCCATCCCAAGCTTAAAATGTACGCATTATTATGGTGATAACACCATGATCTTCGGTGCTATAGTATGGAAATTTCAGAAGAATGTATTAAACACTAGATATTTGATCAGGAAACCCTTGTTATAAAATGATCCAATCACAGATATAGATCCAGTAGTTTCAACTTAGAAAAAATTTATCATTTTCAGAATATTACGAAGCAAATGTCACAAAAGCTTGATAGAACTCGATTTTAGTTTTTGGATTGGAGTGACTGGAACAATGTATTTGGTGGCACTGCTTGTAACGGAGAATGTAAAAAGTGAAAATAAAATCCTACCCTGCTTGCCACAATGTTAATCAAATTATAATCGACTGTTATAAATTGCAGCCAGAATTGGTTAAAGAATAATTTTGTAAGTTGTAATGCCGCTACATTCTAAATGTGTTATGGAAATTATCTCGTAAGTAATATAAAATAGGCGTTATGCTTCTATCAGCATTCTGAGGTAAGTACAATGACGACATGCGACACTATCAATAAACGAGGATGACTTGCAAAATGTATTTAAAAAGTACTCAAAAATATTAACGGCTTCTTACTAAAAATATGCAGGATGTATCTCATTTTATAACACAATAACGTAATCAAATCATCTGTAAACCCAATATGCACCCTTGTAAGGACATTATAAAGTTTGAAAGAATACCGCTACGTCACCGGCGGCAGGCATTAATAATCGATTGATTATTCAAATAGGAAGGCCAGCGGTGCGACATCATACGATAATATATAAAAAATAACTCTTCGTTTGTCAGCATAGATAAATTGGCTTTTGATAGAGGTTTTGTCGTATTACCGCAACGTCGTATCGCGTAGGTTAGCGTCATGTCGCGTGACACTTGCGTTGTTATATTGATGATGATGATGATATACTTACATAACGTATATACTTGAGTTCAACAAAACACTTAGGTATTGACTCATGTCATTATAGACTAAGCTTCTACTTTTTGGACTTATCAATCTGCTTTTTCATAAATATCGAACTTCTAGCAGTCTATTTGACAGGATAAGCATAAACTTCTTTCTTCACCAACACAAATTATGATTACAGGATTCCCCAAGGCGATATAGTGTTCTCATCTAAGTACAGACGCCAGCACATCAAGCTACCCGAAACTGTTAAATTTTCCCAATCAATCTTGAACCTAATGCTTTAGCGATAAACTTGAAAATCATAATCATTCTCTTGCCCTTATCCCAATTCATTTGGGGCAGTCAGCATGTCATCTTCTTCCTTACTTCTCTATATCTATTACTCGTCATCTCATCAGACACGTCTTTTCTTGCCATATCATTCTTTATACAGTCCATCCATTGTTTCTATGGTCTTCCTCTACCCTTCCACGTTCATACTCAAAACTTTCCTCACAACATTTTTCCTCATTCCTCCGCATCACATGCCCATACCACGACAACCGATTACCACGCAACTTTTTAGTCACCGGCGCCACTTTCAGTCTTCCTGTTATGTACTCATTTCTTACTTAAAAAAAAAAAAAAAATCTATTAAAGAAATTTGACAGATTGTAGTGCTTGATGTGCTGGCTGGCGTCTGTACATAGCGAAAAAGAAACAAATTATAGTGAGGACCTACCTATAAAAGCTTTAGGGCTATTCTTGCGAAATCATTCTTATTCTTATTCCACACAAAATTATCATTCACGGAAAATGAAAAATTATCATTGTTTTCGGCTACTTCGTAGGTACGCTAAAACCTACGTAGAACTGGTGTTTTATCAAGCAAGGCAAACATTTTTCATTTTATTTACTCATGCTATACAGTAGGTATTACCTCCTTAATTAATCCATGTATTTACTCTGTAAAAGATCACAGGTGACCTAAACTTTAATTCTCATGTTTTACAAAGCGTTTCGAGATACACTTCATCACATAATAGTTTTATAAAACATTTAGTAATAAGTACATCTAGTTCCAAAGCCCCCGGTAACTGACTGCTGCCATGCTGAACTCGGGAACATGTGTAGGTTCTCACGGCGTGGGGCGTTGTCATTCTTTGGGGAACCTACTCATTAGGGTTAGCGCAGTCAGAGCAACAAGATGTTAGACTTTTGATTGATTTATTGAACATGAAATGGAGTTTAAAATAGCTAGCGCTAGGCATAATTCTGTGCGACATTTGTGTTCGCATTTGTCCATGGAAGTCACGCGAGCTGTCAGAGGTCCCTGACTGGTTAGCTTCTTAATAAATTATAACAAACCCCTCAACTTCTAAGTGACACTACAATTTACTATAATCAAAAAAGTACGATTTCTGGACCAATTGTTTAGATTTTCATTTTTTTTTTAAATATTGTTAACATTTTGCTCCGAAGTCACTATCCAGCCAAGGAATATTTATTGTTTTACTTAATTTTAGTTACGAAACCGGGCGGTAAATGTGTATAAGAGCCTTCTAGCATGATGTCCATTGCCCAGTATTGAAATAGGTCTCAAAAGTCGAAAAAGATCTAATTTATCTAGTAGGTATACATACAAACCCTGCGGCAACTCTGCAAGGGGCTTATAGTGACACCACGATTGCCGCTTTCCGCTCAAATTACAGACCCAAACTCAATTGTCAAGTCGCTGGTTATACCTTCTATTGGAAAAACACTGACATATTTTAGTAATTGTGGCGTGACGTACAGGTCACAATTACACCGTATGTGCGGTGAAAATGACGGGGGCTCAGTTCAATAATTATCCTTGAATGATAAACGCTACATGTTTTGATTGCAGCCCTCCCCTAACTAATTGCTATCCAAGCGGTTAACTTTTGGCTTTCGACTTTTGTAAGTAATACCGGGTAGGCTGATACTATCTTAATGTTTTGTGCTAAAACTGCCGAAACAGGACAAATTATCAAGGTAGATTGTTTTACAGTTTTACTTTACTAAAAATATTTTGAGGATTTGTATTTTAGCGTAAGGCCGATTTTAAGAGAAATTTGTGTGAAGTGTTAAAAGAATTATATAACCTAAACGTAATTAAGGAATTACAATAAAATTGATTCAGTATCTTGACTTGGCTTACGAGGTTGTCGACATGTGGGATGTGGACTCAGCGATCATTGTGCCGATAGTTGTTTCAGCCAATGGCTTAATTGCGAAGAGACTCGGGCAATATCTGAGGAGGCTCTCGTTAGGCATCTGGATCAAGGGCTTGATTCAGAAAGCGGTACTCCTGGACACGGCTCGTATTGTTAGGAGGTTAATCTCTCTGGAGCCCTGACCGCCGGTAGCTTGGATCCTGATCCCGATACCGGTGGGCTACAATTTTTTATATTTTTAAATGTTTTTTTTATTTTGTTTTATGTAAGGAATATTTAAAATTATAAATAATTTGTATAGAAATTAATAAAGGAAATTGATTCAAGGAATGCAAAATAGAAAATGGGTATCATTAGATACATATTGTAAAAGAAACAACATTCTATGATACTACATCAAACGCGAAAAATAGATAAAGTATCTAAGTTCTTAAGATAGTACCGTTAGACGGTTTTGTCTCACATAGCCGCTGGTATTTTTATCTAGATCTGAGAATGATTGGAACTAACTTGTGTGTGTCTGTGTGTGTGCTAGTGTGATAGTGCTTTGTGGTGGTGCCTATTGATAGTTATCGAACTTACAATTCTCAATTCTGAAACTGAAAGTAAGCGAAGTCCTCGCTGAACAGTAAGATTCCTTTGAGTGGGGATCTACTCGGCCTGATTTTCTGTTATCTACTCTCTACCAAGGTAACAGAAACCTTCAAAATGACGCCTGTGCAGCTACCAACGACGCCGTGGAAGGAAAGTCGAATTTAAAGATTAAGTTGATCTATAAAATAAACGATTTTGACTACCTTAACGATAACAAAATTAAAAAAGCCACCTCTAATTTAAGGCCAACCGCAGTCAATAATGGAGAAGCATATTGCCGGAATTATGGAGTGCTGTAATTATCCGCACCCCACGTTTAGTTGCGTCAACTTGCAACTCGTGTGCCGTGTTAGTGTCAGATGGACCCCCGACATTTGCACCGACTGACCTGCGGTGTGGTCGTGGGGCCCCCACAAGGGGGCCGAGTCACCGACCCGTTGCATCTAGCAGGTAAAGGAAACCAAAGGTCACTTTGATTCAGAAAGCTCGGATAGAAGAAGTGTTGGAGCATTTCGTCATTAGAAAGAAAGAAGGAAAAGCTGCTGAACAACTACAGAATAGAATAGAATTCGTTCCTTTTGGAATAGAGGTAGACTTCGGTACTATTACTAAAAGCTTTCTTTCGCAGATTCAGGGGTATATGATCGAATTAACGAAGTGAACGCTCTGAGTACGAGTAGGTACGTAATTACTAACACTTTCTACAAAAAACAAATCAATACTAATTTCTAGACCAAAGTCTTTGGGTTCTCAAATCATCTGGTAAGAAAAAAAAACAGCAGCTTCCCAATTTTTGTCATCGGGTACTTTGCTTTCTTATAAACAAAAATCTCATTTAATATTACAACATCCCAATTTCGTTAAGTGAGATTTACTTACTATTAGGTGAGTACCAACCGCAGGGGTTTGAAAAATTGTAACAAATAAATAAATTCTAAGACTGTTTGTAGGATAACCACATAGTTTTTCTTGCGAACTAACAAGGAATGTTATCAAACGAATAGTTAGACAGGGACGTCATTTAAAAGTAACGAGTACGTACACACATGTTGTGAGATCACCAGTTAAAATCGACAAGCTTATGCCCGCGGCTTCGCCCGCGTGGAGATCGGTAATTAACCGACGGAATAGTTCTACCGTGATAAAAAGTATCCTGTGTTAACAGCGTTAACGTCTTACGTCATTTCATACAAACTTTCAAGTGATTTTTTTTTCAAAAATGGTTGATCCGAATTTATTGAAATTTCGTACGCATAAGCAGGATACATAAGTCTAAAAATTTGACAGAGAACATTTTCGAAAAACAGTGTTACATCTAAATTAGACCGATTTTAGATTTTCCATAGAAACAGAAATTTCCAATTATCTTTTTTTTTAAAAGACATTTCGAAAAGTTCTTGTTTGGCGGATCAATGAAAGTTAATAAATTGACGAAATGACAGTATTTGATCTTACTTTTTACCATATTTAGTTATGTAGTTCCTCTCTGACTCTGAATCGAGAGTAATCGCCATAATAATAAATGATCTTCATGAAGAGATCAGGTTCCCTTTGGTATGTAAGGTCTATCTTTTCATAAACGAAATATATTAAGAGTAACTTCGAGTTACTTTAGTCGTAAAGTAACCAGAGCAACGAAAACAAAAATTATCCGAGTGTTTTTTTTTTTACAAAATTATTATATTTCTAAAATTTTTTGAGACCTTTTGCATAAAACCTTTACTCCCAAAATCTAACAATGACAGTAGGTAAATACGACGTAGTAAACTAGCGTAATGGATGCTTAAAAATAAGGAGCCGGTATTTATTATGTGGATCAAGTAATTTTAAATTATTTATTTTATGTAAAAAAATATATACTCCGATAAAACAAATCCCTTGAAATGGCTTTGTTATAGCCGTCAGATGATTCCCTGAAAATATTTCGGGTATGAATAGTTAGACTCTATATATCTTAACGCTATTGGACGCTAAGGCAATTTTGTCCATTCTCCTTTGCATGGCTATTAATTGGGTTTAAAAAAACAAGGGGTTTTAATGGCGAAAATGTATATGCTGTACTTATAATAATCTAATCAAATTAAAGCTTGATCTTCGGAAATAAACACTTATTTTTATTGATAAGAAAATAAGTACTGCTGTCAGCGGATTATGCGCCTTGTGGATCGCACTGTATTATCAAGGAGTTTTTCGGTAAATCACATACTAGGCACATAATTACACGGTACACAGAGAAAATGGTAACATTTTTATAACACAGGTAAGCAAAAACAAAATTTGTGACATGTTTAAGACGGAAATAGAATAAAAACGGGTTTGCCTCCAGCGGATATTCATCAATCATAACTAAAACAGTAAATGCTTTTGCTATTACCTAATCAAGATGACCTCAAACACTACTCAAAAAAAATTTTAGAAAATCATCCGTGTTTGTGGGTTACTTTTGTCTAATGCTAATAAAATAAGAGCATACAAAAAAACACATTTTACCGTAAAAATATTATACCGGAAAAAAAAAAAATATAGGTACTCACGTTTCTGATGTCTTCAGTTCCGTGGAGAAAGCTCAACAATCAAACGCCGCCAGATGATTATGTCCTCTGTTATAAAATTGTTCAGTCTGGGGTGGTATTAAGTAGTGGGTGGTTGGATATGTGGGCGGAGCCACCCTTCATACCCTAGCTACAATCAACTGGATTGGTCGCAGCTTAGAGGGCGTGACACTTTAGTGCTTTGTTCCTTTCATTATTTATGCTGAATTATGCTTGAACAGGTGCAGTCACCTCGATGTTTATAAAGCGTTTGTCAACCAGTCTCTTGTGCTTGTGAACTTACTTGGTTCAGGATTCAGTCTTCAGTTATCGAACATAAGTGGCACATTACCTATTAATATTTATGAAAGCGAAAGTTTCAATTTATAAACTTTTATGTCAGTGAACAATATTTTGATTTCAAAGTGTGTGGAGTTTGTTCCCGCTCTTATAGAGATCTACACCTTGGAATCCGCAACTACAACATATTTTTGTTTTTGACAGTTCATAAGTGCCTGTAACTGGTATATTTGAAATAAATGGTTGGACTTTACACTGTGCAAGGTGGGTCAAATAGCCTAGCGCCCGCATGGCGTTCGGTAATGCCCCCTAGGGACTCGATCGGGATAAAAAGTATCCTATGTTAACATCCTGGTTATAAACTATCTGTGCCAAACATCCAAACCCGTTCAGTAGTTTTTGAGTGAAACAGTAAAAAAAATACTCAAAAACTTTCGCATTTATGTAGAGTAACATATGATACGAAAACTAGTAAACTACGGAGGAGCGCGTGGCTAAATAATAACAGCCGCTCGGATCGATCTTTAGGTTAAGCCGTGCTTGCCTAGGTTGGTCTGTGGATGGATGAACACCCATTACATACCGAGTTTCCTCCGTGCCTCGGAAAGCACGTTAAGCCGTTGGTCCCGGGTGTCATTTGTAGATCTTTGACAGTCGTTAGGTAGTCAGTGGCCCAAAAAGTCTGACAAGCAGTCTTACCAAGGGGTATCGTATTACCCAGTACTAACTGGGTTGTGGAGGTCAGATAGGCAGTCGCTCCATGTAAAATACTGGTTTTCAGCTGCATCCGGTTAGACTGGAAGCCGACCCCAACATAGTTGGGAAAAGGCTAGGCAGATGATGATATGATACGAAAACTAGACACGTTTTTCGCTATACTTAGAAAATTCACGAGTTAAGGCATTAACCGTGCTGCTATCTACGCCTATATTAGCCAATAAGTGACATTTATAAGTAAATAGCTAGGAGCTACTGCTAGGCATACCTTTCTGAGGTCATTCATTAGACACTACTTAACTTTTTAATTCCATCGCGACTTTTTCTTGGCAAATACAGTCATGGACTGTAAGAAAACTTGCACACCATGCTGTTCTACAGAGGCGGCGCTAGGCGTAGGCGACGTGGGCCACCACCTACGGCCTCGCGTTACGAGGGCCACCTCGCAGCACCCTCGCACCTCGAAAACCCATTGCCAAAATTGGGACCGGAACGAAAAAAAAAAACTCTAAACTGTACATGGTCAATTTTGGTCAATAAATATTTTTTGTTGACAGCGCACTCTGTTTTATTTTTTTTCGATTTTGCTAACACAGCGACATCCTTCGTTCTTGTACTGACAGAAAGCCATTGTAATTTCTGATATTTTAACATACCATTTAGCTATGATTTCGAAGTTGTGAAATGATTTGTTTACACTCTGCGTCGCGCCACTGTAGGTATATATTTTGCACTAACGGTGCGGATGAATTTAGTCCACGCGATTTTATTATTATTTGTATTTCAAAACTTTGTTTGAAGAATGGTAACTATTATATTATGATGTACTGAGTTAGGCTATAATTTAGGTTAAAACATGCATCTAAGCTTAATTACGGTACAGTCATTAAGGAGTTTAGTAAGGTTAAGAGCAGGAAATTTCTGTTTCTTTAATGTTAGTCTAAGAAAATAGTTTGGATTGCAGTGTCTTTGTTATAATAAAGTAGTAAAAACAATTTTTCAACTGTTTTTTTTTATAACATTGCTTCTTGCGCCACCAGAGGGCCTCGCTAAATGTTCCTTGCCCACATAAAATTGTGGTCTTGCCCCGCCACTGCTGTTCTACAGTCATTTTCATGTACAACGGTAGCTAATTCATTAGCAGTCAAACCTGAATGGTTTTTAAATGGCTACAAAATGCCACTCACTAATCACTACAAGACAATACCATATCATTTTTATGGCAATCAATACGTAGTGGCATTGCCCGGTAAAATGTAGACTCGACTGCAAGAAGACTTACCCATGTTTATTTTTGTAAGGTTTATTTTAGAATCTTAATTAATATACCTATTATTATGTGTAGAGGTTTTGACTCATTATTAATAAAACTAAATATTTCAATCGGAACCTATTTATTTCATTGTCCCATTTTATAAAACAGAATGAACTAACTTACATATCAGTTGTTACACAAAAGTGCATTACATGCGTTATATTAACTGTAATATATAATTTTATATAACAAATACAAAGTTAATTCAACGTTAGTAAATAAGTACAGATAGAACAATAAGCTAAACATTATTAAAACACTTAATGCTTTGGAAATAACACTATTCATCTAAAAATTAAAATATTAACGCATATGTGTGTTTAACATCACTGCCCGGTATGTAAAAGTAGATAGTATCGCATGTCAATATAATATTACGTTAAATCACAGCTGAATTATGTTATTCTTTACGTTCACCCTTAATATTGGTGTATATCGTTTGTAATGTGTTAAATTAAACAGTCCGTTAAATACAAGACATACTGAACTTATTAAAACACACATTTACGATGACTAAGACAAATCTCAATTAAATGTGATCAAATCTAATCATAAATACAGGATGAAACTATTTCAAAATAGATTATGTACAGGCGTATGAATTATTTATCTAATGAATTATTACAAAGGTCCATCCAAGACTCGTTGTCCTAAAGAAAATTTTAGAAAACTTTCCGAGGGCTTCTCGCAAAACGCCATTTATGTTCCGCGTTTATTTATAGTTTAGGAGCGAATGAAGTCAGGCCTGATTTTCTAAAAATAATAAACTGGTTTAACTCCAAAACTATAAATAATCGTGGAACTTACATGGGGGTGTTTCGGGAAGCCTCTGGACAGAGTTTTCTAGAATTCTCTATTGCAAGTCGATTCTTGGACCACCCTGTATACTTAAACAATTCTGTAGGATAATATTGCATAGGATTATTACATTACGACTTCAATAAAGGTACATACCCTAAAACCGAGCACAGTTTAATATAATAAGATAACACAGTTGAAAGCGTGACAATTACATCTGAATCTCATCAGATCTGGATGAATGTGGGTAGGCAGGGCTACAGTTAGTGAAGCATTAAGATAAGATTGATTATATGTTGAAAATATACATCGTGAGACACTATGCAAGATTGGGAGGGTTATTATGATAACATTCCAAACTAATTATAATAATGGACACAAAACTATGGGTACTTCGAAGGGAACTAAGAGTTACGTGTCCTATGAGGACGGCCCTAGGAGGCCCTATTTGTTTTGAGGAGTTTACATTCTGTATTATGATTTCATCCTTATTCTAGAACAATGAGTGTCCTAATTCGAATAATCGGAATAGTAATATTACGTGTATGTAAAAATAATTATTTTCTCATTAAGTAGATAAAAATAAACACTATTGTGATTGTTTATTAGTCTCAACAACACAGCTAGTTACAAAACTCATCTATTTAACCGCACTTGTGGCTTTCTAGGGACAATTACTAATACGAATTACACATTTTTATATTATGTTATAAGTGATTTTTACAAAATAGTGAAGCTCCATATCATTGCAGATTACGACCTCCGACCGGCGCCTCATAAATTAATTCTATATTTTAACTTTACTACAACGTATGTATGAATAAATATAGTAATTAACTCTTATAAACAATAAATTACTAGTCTAAATCGTAATTCACGTTACATAATTAGGTATGTTGAAATAAAAATGTGTTCAAGTCATAACTTATGCGAACATTTTTGTAAGGCTAGCGGATTTCAGTGTTTCGCCCATTCTTAGTTGAGCATTTGTAATTATTAAATTGCACAGAGGTTTAATTTTATAAATAGATATCACAGCCATTATAACTTGCGTTGCTTTACGAAACGCGGTGCCATACGATTTCGCTTCAAAAACATTACAGTGCGTAAGTTTTTTATTGTTAAACAAAAACAAGTTTTAGGGTTGTTGGATTCATGACCCCAAACACATTTTTGATTCAACATATTTTGTACTTATATTTTTCCATACATTTGATTACTGACAATAATGCGTTTTCTCATTCACAATTGATTTAAAATAAAGTGCAGTTTCAATAAGATGAATGTATTTATAAATATTTACAGAAGAGATAGCAGGGCGTTATTTGTAAGGTTAACGATGAATAAACAAGGTGTAATCTTCTGGTGCCTTTACTACATAAATACAATTTTCACGCTTGTGAATGTTTTTTTGAAGCTGCAAATAGACATATTTTTATGAAAAACGACAATTGAGTAAATTAGAAGTCTGAACAATCAATACTGAATATGCATTAGCGTCACAGCCGCCTCAAAGCGTACATATAGCAATACCTATTAGTTTTTTTTTATGTCTTAATTTTATTTGATTAATATTTGTAATGTTGGGACGCGCAAAAAATATGTTCTTACAAAAACCACGTTTTATGTTTCTTTTTCCAATAAAAGTTGATACTCCTATAATGAAAGACACAAGCGATATATTCTTTCATGATATCCCGCTTTAGGGTCCCTGTTCGACCCAGGTCATTTCATTACCACATGTATGTACAATTATACTGGACACTATTTCACAACTTAACCCACATTGCAGTTGATTCACATTGAATGTTGATATTATTATTTGACAGAAAACCAATTACCAAAACTGGACAACACGTTCTCATACACTTAATAATGTGAAAACGATTTGATCCATGAATTTTACGAAAAACCTTCTGTAAATCTTTTTGATTTCTTACTTGGATAATAAGAAATCACTATGAATTAAAAGGATTGCAATAAACAGTAAAAAGATTGGAGAACCTAAAACCTCGGGATAAGGTTTACTTTTAATTGACAAAACAGTTGCATTAAAACAAAAATATGTCTATCTCTGATATTATTTCTCTACTACAACAAAGATTATTAAAGTTTTTAATAAATTACTATACTTATGTTCAACAAGACATAGATAGATATTTTCAAGTCCGAACATATTATTTCAGACCGTCAGATGTCTATTACGATGTAGTGTGGCTCTAAACCAACACCATTTTCAGTACCCACTACCGATGAAAGGGTGCGGGGTCGATCTGAAGCTGTTCGAATCGATTGTTCGGTTTAGTACGCGTGCTATGAGGTCGACGAGGTCGACGCATAATAGGCGGGGCACACATTGAACTCAAACCAAAGCAGATCGATACTCATGTTGACATTCGGCGCGTCTTGTCAAAAGAATGTAAGAAATAGATAACTGGAAGCTGCCCGCAATAATATTCAGAATACAGCGCCGGCAACATGATCATATTATTATGTAAAACTATTTATGTATGTACCTACCAGTTCACTGACGGTCTGCCACTTTTCACCCTTATGCCCTAAGTTATAGGGTTGATAATTGGTCCACCGTCAGTGAGCGCGGTAGTACAGTCAGGGTAAAAATATGATCGTCTTTTTTTGCTTGCCCAGTGTACGATATAACCTGCTTTAACGACTCACGATTTTCATAAAAACTTCAACGTCTTGTTCACAATTTTTTGTTATTTATTAAATATTTTTTTGTGTGTAAGAACGTGTTGTTTTTTAAATAATTTGATACAAAATATTGCAGATTGAAACGTATACGGCGCTTAGGCATAATAATGTTCAGTCAGACGGAAGCATTATCTTGCTCTATAATAGTCCGGGGATTACAACACTATTCAGTCGTTGCGTCATCAACACGCTGTCATTTATAGTAACTAGTAACCTATTACATTGTTACTACTAACATTAATATTAAGTCACCAGGCATCAGGCCCGCTTGCACCACGAATCGCTAAGCGCGTTTAACGTAGAACGTATTTAAAACATCATTCTGTTTCTATAAATGGTTTTAAGATGACAGAGACAGAATGATGTTTTAAATATGTTCAGCGTTAAACGCGTTTAGCGATACGTGGTGCAAGCGGGTCGTAATCTATGATATTAAATCTAAGCTACTGTCTAATTGCAGTTTGGTTAATGAAATGCCACCCGAGCGTTACAAACCACGTTCCAACAATCATAATATAGTAGGTACATTGATACATGTGTGTTCATTATGAACGATATAATACATGTAATGTTTCCTGTCGATTGAGTTGACGAGCAATAGAGAAGTACAGAAGACGCCATGGTGCGCCGACCCAAAATGAATTGGGATAAGAGCAGTAGAACGATGTTGACCATGAATATAAGCTTAATATAATGGTTAAAGTAACAGAATTATCTAACCCCAAAACCGAATCAGATGACATAATGTATTAAATTATATTGATCATCAAGCAAACTGTTTTTTTTTGTTAATCTTTCATAATTAGTTTTCAAATAGACAAGTGACAAAGGGTGTAACAAGACCCATGACGAAGCCGAAAGACACTTGCTCTCCCGGTCATGGCGACATTTTTTTGTTCTAGACCATACCTGGGAACCTAGTTACGGAGATATTGGAGGTCAAAGTTCCAACTTTTTCAAAAGGTATTTTTTTTTTTTAATTACATGTTTTTAATGTAGATTTTTACTTAAAACACTGCCACGACGCCACACTATTCATTCAATGCATCCATCAGCACAATGTTTTCAGTGCGTTACACTGAGATCTACTGTGAACCGTTATTTTTCACCACAAAAAAAAATCGTTTCCCAGCAATATTTTTTTGTGAATGCTTGATTGAGGGCTTCGTGAAGGGTCCGTTTACACCCTGTATATTTAGGCTTGTTCACACAGTATCAGATAAACTCAATAATTTTTTTTTTTGTGATTCGTTCCTACTGGAAATTAAGCATAATCGCACACAGATTACAGACAGATATTTTATAATTATTATAATTATACCACAACATGTCTTAATTATAAACAGACTCATTCTGGCATTCATCATCTTCCCCCGCCATGATATGAACGGTTATAACAATAACACTAGCAACAACCTAAAACTCTTGTAGTGCGCTACATGTTACATTATTATTTCCTCCATTTATAAAAGCACTTACTTCTGTGAACAGTTACCATTAATTTATGAAAGCGCACCACAAAATGATTCCTCTCTATTTTTCATTGAGTTTACAGACCTATTTTTGCTTTAACTTTACAAGGCTAACTACATATTTCCACAGTAGCAAAATAAATATTTCAATAATTCATATCTCTTACAACTGTGAAGGTTGTGTTTAAATGTTCTGTTTGTTTTATTATTAAATAAGTTACACCTACTCGGTTTAGCCACAGCCAGTCAGCCACTACATTAATATTAGCTATGTTATTACGACCAATTTTATATAAGAACATTATTCAGGTTATTAAGTCTATTAAGGTTTAATGAATTAGACGCTATTATGTATTAATTTGCAGTCGGTTTAATAAGTAATAATGTTTCTAAGTTCTATGATAAGTAGGTACAACTACGGATTATGTAGGCATATTGCGGTATGGCTAAAACTATGAGTAGCTCAATTATTACAATGTATTTATAATTTTAGAATGAGTAGAATCACGGTATGTGTGTAATCTAACTAGTTATACATTACTGTATTATCTCAATATGCTACACTGGCAAGAATTCTATTTGTACTTATGTGCGGTGAAAGCCCGTATCTCACTACATTACGTGAACCTGTCAGCAATCTTCGGGTGATAAACAAAGAGTGGACTATTACTGCAGGTGGCAATCGTTATGAATGGACCACACATGTAGATGCGCTACAAGAAATAATGAATCAATTGCAAGCTAACATAGTGAAAAGCCTTCTGACGCTCTTATAGAAAAATTCGAAGTAGCCCAATAAAAATAATATTGGTGCAAGACAATATTGTTTCAAGTTCTTTGATCACCCTAAATTGCCCTATTATGAGGGAAATGAAGTTGACCACTACGCAATACTACGGGAGCAGGACAAGTAAGCAAGTTAATCTGAACAAGTATTTTAATGCCGGCTGAAAATCTTATCAAAATAGAGAGTCAGCTGCTCCAAAAGTGGGGGAATGCGGAGACGGTGTGTTCACAAAACTAATTTCATACTACGTCGAAACCTTATTAAAGACAATTTTGGGGTTGATCGAGATCCCAAAAATCGTCCCATAAGGTTTCAGCGCAACGTGAAATTATTTATTTTTTACTGGATTCCCCCTGGGGTGCGGCAGCTAACTTTTTTGGATGATTATGTTAACGACTAGAAATAAATTTTATTGAAAATGAAAAATTGCGCAGTTCGTGCCGTAGTACAATAAAACTCATAGTAACCTCGGCTCGTGAAGGTGCTAAGCTATTATGTACACATTAGGTACATTATAGCAATCGCTGAATAATCGTATGCGTTATGTGATAGAGGCCGTAAGGTGTAGTGCTTCAAATACTATTGCAGGGATTGGCCCACGTTAATTAAACGAGTTAAAATCAAACGAAGTCCTGAAAATCAGGATAATATATTAAATAACACCCAAATGTCCTAGTGGCCCTTAATTTTTTTTTAGTATATAATCCATACAGTCGTTTTAAGGTACAATAACAGAACCAAAGCAAGCTTGAGTTTACTTTAAAGTTACTATTCGGTGCACTGCGCAGTCATAAGTAGAAAATATATTTTTCAATACACTTTCTCGAAAACTGATTCTTATCGCACTACGATTAGGTTCAACATGCAATGTATTTCACACAGGTGTATTTCTAATATTTTTCGCACATGTGCATAAATAAAAAAAATCACATACTTATAACTTTACTTTACTAAATCCAAATCTTGGTCCAAATGGGTTCAAGGACTATAGTCGGTGGTGTATGTTATTATTTTTAATCTCGGCAAAGAGACATGCGTCATTACGGATTAAATATTTTTTGCGTATTTAAATTGTGTTTATAAATAGAATATCATGGATAAACATGATTATTTAAAAATTTGTGTTCTAAATTCAAAAATATTTAAATTTTCTATTTTTCATATTAGTCTCTTCAGCGGCGTCATACCTTTGCTTCTTCTTGAACCTGGCGAAAGCAAAGCACGGAAAAAAAGCAAATTAAATCATAGTTTCCTAATAATTTCTGACAAAAATATTTTCCGTTCCAATATTTTATTTCTTCGAAAGTGTATTGAAAAACGTTATTTGATACGCGTGGGGATTTATTACTGCAATTCTCGGCTCCATAACAACCTCGCCTGCGGCTCGGGTGTGAGTTCCGCCTCGAATGCAATAACAAAGTTTCCCCACTTATATCAAAATGTAAACTATTGTAGCTTATTCTCGCTCAATAAACGTCTGTAATCATAATGGTGGTTTTATGGTAGCAGCATTACTATTGTTAATCATCTGTGTAACTAAAATAGGAGACCGACAGCAATAGTGAAACTATATTCATTGCTTTCATATTGGAACCGTGTTAAATTGCCACTGAGCCGTTAAGAATCTTGAATAGGCAGGACCAAGCTTGGTGTATTCACTAAAAATTGATAATTTATAATTTATCACATTCAGATTGCTTTTATTATTATCAATGATTTTTTACACGGTATATGAACGGAGCCGAATGAGTGGAAGCAAGGCGTAAGGGGTCCCCATCACCTCGACCTCCCCATAGCATTACCTACTAACATAATGTACTAGGAAAATATACAGAATTCTGATTAAATATAGGCCTGTTTTACACCCCCAGTACACAACCACAGATACGCAGTTGAGAGTCTACATAGACACTAAGCTGAATTAACTTACAGATTAATTATATTTTAATACATCCTAAGATTTAATGACAACAGAACACGAGAATGCAATTATTTAAGACATACAATAACGCATACTGTATTAAGGTTACATCAGAGTTTATGATTAAATGTGTAAGTATTACTTTTAACAATAAGTTTGTGATATGTTTATTTTTTTTGTAATACCTTAATGTTAATCTTACAATATAATTGTCACGGTGGTATGAAAAAGGCATACGTTATATATTATTTGACGGCGATCATCTGATTAACAAACTAAATACTTTGCGACACAACATAACAATACGTAGGACCTAAAAATATTATAGTATTCAATATCATGTTGCAAGCATGCACAGTCAACCGTCAACACTCACAATATGGAAGTTACTCACAAACAACCTGACAATATCATTATAATAAATGAATGAACAATATAAAAACATCTTTGGTGACATAAACATCAATATTTGTGTAGAATTAAAAATTAACATGATAAATAAACCAAATTTTTGCTAAAGTTCTTCCGTTACTTACAAACGATTTTATACAAATCTAATGGATATAATACAAAAAAAAAAAACATTACATTACATTTATAAAATAATATTTACATAGGTCTACCTAAAAATCAATAAGAATATTAATAAATATACATAATAAGGGTTCTCCACATAACAACAAAACTTTATTAACTTGATAAATCAATTATAAATAAAGATGAAAATACATTATTAATGAATACAAAGGATTTTTTAAAAAGCAAACGCGATTCCCTGACAAATTGCTATGAAGCCATCATAGGAAATACATACCTAGATATTAAAAAAATATTTATCAACGCAATTCATTATTAGAGCGTATCTAAATATTTCCTGCGAGTTATCCACGGCTTATTCTAATATACTAACTGTTTGTATAGTCGCCTTTGACAATAAAATACTCCGATAACACTACGCTTTATAACTCTACATCACGCCGTGAAAGGCTGCAGATTGAGTTAACAACGCCTGAAGTGAATAAACATACGATATTTATTTACTGGCTTTTCCCGCGACTTCGTTTGCGTAATGGTCGAAAATTATCCCGCGGGAAAGCTCTAAATATAGTATATGACACTCAGGGATAATGTAGCTTTTCATTAGTGGAAGAATTTTCGGAATTGGATCAGTAGTTCCGGATATTACCCCTACATACAAACTTACAAACAAAATTTACCTCTATAAAATATTAGTATAGAAGTTTAGATATACTGGTATAAAATAAGGCCATCAATCCGATAATGTTGAAACTGAGTTACAGCATTGTGTTATTAAATATAACAACAAGGTTTCGACATTAAATGTTTCATGATAACTATTAAGGTGGAAGCGCCACGATAGCCCGTGAAATTGTAATCTTACGTTTTTTCAATTTGACGGTCAGTAACAGGCTATGTTGTAATACGCACTTATTTACGTTTCATGAAATAGTCATTCAATGGGATTAAATGCACTTAAGGTTGTATTGATGATAATAACTCTGAAAAGCCATATTTGTTTCGGCCGCTAATCATATTTTAATCAACATAGACACTGACCTGCAAATTGCATAAAACGTTAGAAAATTTTAATTCCGCGGTCTACCCTGGCGCTTACACCTAAGCATCACGCCTGTAGACCTCGAATGAGTAGGCAGAGTGTAGTACACCATCGTGCCTCGTTTGTCAAGTAATTTACATACAGTTTCATAGTTCTGGATATTTTTATTCACTTCATCCATTATAACAGCAGACACTGCGCTTGGTATGGAACCCTCCTTGCAAACTACATTATAATACACGTGATAAAATGTTACGCATAAAACGTTCTAAACACAGCATCACACTGCAAAAAAGAGGTCAATATTCCCACACTCATACTTAAGTTTATACCGATTGAATTTTTTAAGTGGGCGTGGATGACCAAATTGAAATTATGAGGAATAGCGAAAAATATTCAAGGGAGTTTCGAGCTCGATTTTGATGAAAACTAAAACTGCATCCTTAGATTTTTGAAATTCAATATTCCTAGCCAGGAATGGAACCCATCGATTTCGAGTAAAAAAACACGCTGTATTATTACACCATTCTATAGTCTCACTAACTATGTCATTATTTCCCAGAATTTTATCCTTATTGGACCAAATTCTGGGAAATAATGACATGGCAAATTAAAGGAAAGAGTTAATTTTTGATTAAAACACATAACTATGGAAACAATTAGTAGTAATCAACGAAACGTCGAACAAAATCACTATTGGCGCCAACTCACTTGTAAGTTCTAATTTCAATTGTTTACAATTTGTTTTCTTTTAATGTGGCCTTTAACCGCGAAAATTAAAAAAAATGCAAATTAGAACATACTGTTGTGAAGATCGACTGCGCTGTGGGTGTCATGAATCAAGGACATTAATTAAAAATATGAAAAAACATAAAATTTAACATTTTTCCTAAGTTTGCCGTATGTCATTACTTCCCAGAATTTGATCCTAATTAGCGACACCATCGAATGTCGAGTGTGTTTTTTTTTCCAGAATCAATACGTTAGATTCCTGGCTAGGAATACTGATTTTTCAAAAATATACAGTTTTAGTTTTCATAAAAATTAGGCTCGAACTATGAGGAATAGCGAAAAATACTCAAAGGAGTTTTTTGAGGTATTTTTCGCTATTCCTCATAGTTTCGGATTTGGCCATCCATGCCCACTTGAAAAATTCATCCTGTATATCGCACTTATGGAAACACGAGTAAATGACTCCAGCATCTTGTCAGACCCTAGGCTGCTACTTTAATTGATTCTGTTTATGGAGCTGAATATCCGTTAAAAGCGACATTCTTTTCTATTTAGCAAAATCGTGAAAAATTTGTTCATTATAAAAATAAAGAATATTTACTGTTTTTAGAGCTATTATAATATTTAGTGTAAAATGCAGAGGCACTTATATACATCTTTCATTTAAAAGAGAATATCTACAGATTTCTTGGAGTTATACGTTATTATGGCGAGGTTATTATATTAATAAATTTATTTTTGGCTGTTTCCTTTTTATAAAGAACATGTTCATGTCGCTGTAGTTAAATATCGGCCACATCAAATACAAGTGGAATATGGTATGTTTGGTAATAAATACGTTTAGATGCTTTATACCAGCTGGATTGGGTAGCCGAAGCAATCAATTTGTATCCGAGAGATGCTCTACCCGCAGGTGATTATCTAAATACCCTCCAAATAACAACCCTGAAAATGTTACCAGAGATGTTACTACCGCTGGTATTCATGCAGTGACGTGCCGTGCGGGCGCGCACGACATGTAACACTGCAAGTGACTTTATTGAGGGTTGATAGGATATAGGCCTACTTTTGGTTGATGACAGTCCACTTATCCTAGTGGGCGAACCTTCACCCGCTAAAATACACACGTTTTTACGCGCGTCCCCCTGGACGTGGTACACGCACGTGACCGCACATGGTATTCGTTGTCTTCAGATTTATGTATGATATTTCTAACGAATGCTTAAAATTGCGGAAACTCCTACGAACTTTGCGTGCAAATAGCGCTCCCGCCTGCTCTCTTGTGACCATACCCGCAGTACCTCTCGTGTGAACCATGGTACAGTCCCCAACAAAAAAGCAAACAACTACATTTAGTCGTTTTTAGTTAATGAGATAATTTGACATATTCGTAAACCGGATTCCCATGACAGTACAAGATGACACGCGTCTACCATATCATAGAAGTGTTCAAAGATGAAAACGCAAGATAGCACACACTTTGAAAACTATACTATTTTCATTTGAATACTCTTGGCGAAAAACGTTCGTCATATTTCTTGCCATAGGAACTAAGCCGAATGCACTGACAGCATCAGCAACCCTGCGAATTCGGATGTCCTATCATGCTAAGGACGCAAACACCGACAGAACTATTCCCTAAAGTAAATACACACTAATGTTTAGAATTGCTTGTTTTCCATTATATTTGTACGTAGTTTATTAACTTATGATTATGAGTCATTGTTACGCGAGCCCAGGCATGTGAATTCTCACTCACGTTTTACAACTAAGAAATTATAATATTTTCTAATCTCTGCCTAGATCTCTCGTCATTTAAACTGAAACGTTATTTTCAGACGATTTGTTGTAATTCAACTGAAATAGCGCTTTCAATAATATTTGAATGCTAATTTTGATACGAAATTATGAATGCCTTTGGGCGTCTTTTTGAAAAACTCGATTGCTATTCTTTTAGGACTTTTATCGCCACAAGGGAACCTGTCGAACCACAGCTGGTGTATTGCCTGTACGATGTGAATGATTGCATGCGGAAAATATTTCCACACGATTACATCAGCAACACAAAGGTATGGTAGGTATTTTTACGAGTGTTGTTAGCCACCTAGGGAATCATATCACGATAATTCTGATATTTACTAACAACCGAAATATCAAATTTAAATACACGAATATTATTACATCAGAAATCTTGCAAATGTTTAAATACAATTTTAGAATTATACATTTTAAATAAATTTAAATTTAGTTCATTCAAAGAAACATCATTCATTTTCAAAGAAAAAATAAATATCATCCAATCACACAATTTGGATAAAACATTAGGAATTAATAATAATATCGTAAATTAATATAGTCACCTTGTTGCATGGATAAGATCTTGTAATACATCACGGGTTATTGAAACTGCCGACAGGATGGCTACGCTACATCCTGGAGTGGATCACATGTCCGCGAGAAGCTCCGAGTAGTAGTGAGTTGCACTCAAGTAGTCTACCAGTCGCCTCGGCAGAGGTAGGCTACTGACAAGGTCTCGACGTACGTACTTTAATATCACAAACCTGAAAATTTTATTTGATTGGTATAAAACTTAGCTTATCATTCCTTTTTCATTCTTACTCTTTGTTGCACACATAATTAAAAGATTAGACACAGAAATTGCTATAATAATGGGTTTTTACTGTAGTTTTTAACTTCGATTACCTCTATATAAATAAATCTATTATTCCAAATTATCATAAATCTATGTTACATATATCTACATATATAAAAATTATTAAAACAAAATATTATATTAATTATTATTTTTTATTGTCTCTTAAACGAAGATTGGATAAAGTGGGCGATCAACATATTTCAGCCATATATATTCGCAAGTCTGGATGGCATCTTCTCAACTCTACTACAATGAGGAGTAGAATATCTGACACCATGCCCGGTGGATTTCTATCGAGCTGCACCATACGAGAGCTATATATCTCAGTGCTATACTCAGATATATAGCTCTCGTATGGCGCGATGACTAAGCTCATGACCAACAGTTCACCTATCAACGTGCACTTAAACGGGGAGAAAATACACTATGTGCAAGAATAAATCGCAAGCTAATGGAGATGTGTATTCTCCCCATTCTGACATATGGTGTACAGACTTGGTCTTTGACTAACGTCCAGAACTCCGAACTCAAGGTTTGCCAACGAGCGATGGAGCGCAGCATACTGAATGTAAAAATAACTGACCGGATAAGGAACACCACACTGCGCTCCAGAACGCAAATTGCCGACGTAGCTTATAAAGCTGCCAGACTAAAGTGCGACTGGGCAGGCCATGTCTGCCGGATGCCGGGTACAACTGTGGGCCCGAATATCGCAAGACTGGAGCCCTGAAACAGCTAGACGGGGTCGCGGTAGACCGAAGAGAAGATGGCGGGACGTCTTGGATGGCTTCCTCGCGAATTGGCGACAAGAAGCACACCATCGTGAGAAGTGGAAGGAATGGGGGGAGGCCTTTGCTCAGGAGCGGGACAATAGGCGCTAACTAAAAAAAAAAAAAATGTCGCGATGGGAAAGACATTTTCATACTCAAACCTGCCAAAACCCACAATAAACAAACCCAATGCTCATAGACCTATAAGCCTGACGTCCTGTCTACTGAAAACCCTCGAGGGACTCTGTGACTGATAAATCCGAGATGGACTTCTCCATGTAAAACCGCTTTATAAACAGCAACATGCATATTCCACTGGTAGATCAACAGGATCCGCACGACATAGTGCATAGCGTGGTTTGCAAGATTGAATGCGCAGCAGACAACAAATGCTCTTCACTGGCATCAAGTTCATTGACATCAAGGGCCTTTGTCAAAACCATGTTCAAAAGCATCAACATGGCCCTAGAAAGACACTGCATAGACTAGAGTCTAGTCTGGTAGATCCAGGCACTCATGGTCTAGTCACTAGACCATGCGTGCCTGGATCACCATCACAAGAACAAGTCACAGTGAATGTCACAACTGTCACTGCGTGGCGAACAGTTCAAGAGCTTTATTAACTTTATTTTCATTTTCTTAGGTTTTCAACTGTTTAACTAATATCCCTCATCGACGTTGTAATGGTTCTGTATTTCGTACTACCATACCATCACAAAATTATCTAATAGAAATCAATAGATTGTATTCAGTTTCATATTGTACATATATTAATGAGGCCAAATATGTCAGCACCTTGTTGGACAAACAACTGAATCGGGCAAAACATTCCAACTACATCAGCACGAAAGCCAGCATAACCCTGTGCTAATGCTTGGCAGAAACAGGAACATGAGTCCTCAGGGTCACATCACAGTCTTCCGGCCAATTATCTCATTCGGCTAAATAATCTGGTGGCCCAGGACAGATCTGAGCGCAGCCTAAATAGACCTGAAAGAACTGCAGCGCTTTGATTGTGTAACAATCATTAACAGTATGAGAACCAGACAAACTATCACCCTGCAAGCAATGCTAGGAATGCAACCTTTACACCTCATTGTGCTGAGGCGCTGGCCGCCATTAGGCTCAGCATATCCGGTCCTGAGCAAAGACTCTAGGGTCAACCACATATGCATAAACGGCAACCAATGATGGCATCACCCTATGGCAAAGCCCCGAAACAACAATACTTTCAAAAGCACTACAGCAAAATATGCAGAGAACAGTGGGACTAATCAGGTCCGAAAGATCTGAGAATATACAATTATGCATTAAAGACAGACTCCGGAACCGGAGTTGCATATATCAAGCCCGCTGGGAATGTTCAACACCGTCTACTACGCGGAGTGTGGGAATTATCCGAGCGGTCTATGGCATAGAAGTCAGGAGAGTTATGGACTGAACAGACTAGGAGACCTAATCAGCTTTTAGAGGAGGCTGGTTGGAATGACCAAAGACGCTCGCCATAGCCCACGTACTAATTACATAGATTGGGTGA
Source organism: Noctua janthe (assembly GCA_910589295.1). Taxonomy (NCBI): domain Eukaryota; kingdom Metazoa; phylum Arthropoda; class Insecta; order Lepidoptera; family Noctuidae; genus Noctua; species Noctua janthe. The sequence continues at coordinate 17,116,276 of OU342552.1, forward strand.
TCATAAGTGGTACAGCGCATCGCTGGTCCCTTTAATAGTTTCCTCTTTTTTAATAAAATAATATGTTGCTTACCTGCACATATGCTGAAGACTTTGTACACGCTTAAACCTTGAAACCGGATACAGCAGTTGTACTCGCACTGGCCCAAGCACGGGCCTCAAGTTCAAAAAGAACAAATACCGTCCGCTGCGAGATGTTTCTACCGCATTCTCTATGAATTCTACTATTGTCTGAGCTTTAAACATAGTGCAGCCACCAAAACAGAAATTACCTGGAAATTAAACATAAAATGTTTTATTACAATTTTTTTTTTTAAATTAACTGGGTGAATTTTTCAAGTGGGCATGAATGGCCAAATCCAAAACTATGAGGAATAGCCAAAAATACTCAAAGGAGTTGCGAGCCCGATTTTGATGAAAATTAAAACTGCATCATTACATTTTTGAAAAATCAAAATTCCTAGCCAGGAATCAAACCCATTGATTTTGGAAATAGAAAACACACTGCATTACTACACCATTCGATAGAGTAGCTAATAAGGATCAAATTCTGGGAAGTAACAAGTAAGTAACGTGTTATGATACTTCTGATCATAAACCGGTATTATTAACAAATATTTGTAAAAATATAAATAAAGGACAATTAAGTACAAGACTAATTGAAATTACGAGACCATTGACGCTAGAAAATAAGTACACAAGACTAGGAGTGTTTTATGGAGTACATTGACAATAATATCGAGTGACAATAGCATTATCGACTCCAGATGATATAGATACTGCTACTCAGTATTGTATAACCATCATGATCCAGGAAGCATGTTGGAACAGTACTTTCAGGAGTACTGTCTCTAAGTAAAACTAGATTCTCTAATTATCCCCTGGGAATAAAAGAATCATTGCTTGAAAAAAGAAGATTTCCACGGATATGGCAACAACTAAAGTGGTTGAAACGAAGGCAAGTACAATTAACGTAAGGCCACTAGTAAGCTAAAAGAACTCTGGCATGATAACGCCCTAGAACCCCAGCTTGAATCGCTCACTCCTTCAGGCTCAACCAATTACTCTCTCTGGAAGCTTACAAAGCAATATACCAGACCCCAGGTATTTTAAACATTAGGTCTCTACCTATGAAATTGGAGATTTGTATGAAAATTTTAAAAACAATTTTTTTTTTATTTTAGCTTATCTAGCTTTTTATCTTTCCGATTTGACGTAAGTGCTTCAATGTCGTTTTAACACTAACTCCAAGGCCCGCAGCAAGCTCAGCCGTAGATTGAGTTGGATCCGTTTCCACTACCGCCTTCAATTCGTCGTTGTCAACAATGGTTACCGGCCGACCGCGAGGCTCATTCTTCAATTCAAAATTTTCAGATTTAAAACGATTGAAATAATAATGGACCGTGTTTATGCAAGCAGTGTTAGGCCCGTACACGTTGTTAATGTTTCGTGTTGTTGGCGCAGCGGTATGTCCACGTAGGAACTCTTATTCGAAAATTATATGAATTTTCAGTTTATACATGGCGCCAAAAACTGCCACAATTTCACAAAAACAAAAAACTATCTAAAAACAAATGACTGAATTTGAAATTAAAAGAACACGTCTTTCGAATAAAATTTATTTGAATTTCGAATTGCGCGCCAATCCACAGATAATTAAATCTGAAAATGCTGGTTATTAAATCTCCAAATACATAGGTAAAGACCTATTATCATATTTGCCCATGGTCCTTTGACGTGAGCTACACGACATGCCGCTACAGCCGCACTTAGTATGTGCGAGGTCTTTGCTGCCATCAAAACAATTTGACAGCAGCGACTCTAGAGCACACCTTGGCGCCTTCTTTCTCTTATGCATAGGCCAAAAACATTTTATTATTATTTACGTACGTATTTCTTTAGAGCCAAGTAGATTCTACAAGAAATCTTCATTACTGTCTAATAAAGCCATGTCATGTCGAAGATAAATTACATTTCTATCTGTACATAAGAATGTGTATCGATTCGCAACTGTGGTAAAACTGTGGAAATGATTCAAATAATTCTTACCCTGATCATGTTCAATCCTTACATGTCTAAGACCATTTAACTTAAATGTTAGAGTGAATATATAATGGTCATCACTGCTGTCACGGACGATAAATGAACCATCTGGTTCATTAGAAAGAATCTTTTCAGCAGCTTCCACCGATAGGGGGCCCCAGTACCAACCATACTGGAATGAAATATTATATTATATGATATTGATCAAAAGAGCTTTGCAGCAACAATATTATTTGTTTTAACTATTGGAATAAGTGCTTACATCTTTAACTTTCTGTATGGAAGTGGCGAAGTCCATAACAGTGTCTTCTTCAGTGGCGGGGCGGCGCACAGAAGGGCGCGCGTGCGTCGGCGGTGGCAGCGGCGGCAGCGCACGGCGCACGGCGGCGGGTGGCGATTCCTCCTTGCTCTCGCTCACTCGCTCCACGTCCGCCGCGCTCTCCGCCGCAGGCTGGCGTCTCCAGCGAAACAAGTTACAAAAACTCTGCTTCAAATTAATTGATAGTATCCTTACTGGCGACATTTTAGCCTTTTGGTTTTGACTTGTAATACTCTTCTTAACGACTTTATCGTTCTTCTCTATTTCGATCACATCCTTCGGAATGTTTTCTTTATGCTTTTTGTTCTTAACATTCATTCCAAATGAATTTTTGTTCGCTTTCCTATGGTTATTATTCGTTTCCACAGTTCTAGTTATTTCATTACTTTCTTTCAAAAATACTGTGGAGCTGGCGTCTTTCCCCATATGTTTTGCATGTATGCCAACATTGCTCACTATGGGATTATTCTTTTTATTAATAGTAGCTCGACATTCCGAATCGCTTGAACTAGAATAAAGAGTATGTAAATATTTTCTCATTTCGCGCAAGGTTAAATGCAATGAGTCAGTATCAGAGTCAGCAGTACTTTTCTTACAAGACGAACTAGGCAAGCTATGTCTTTTAGTTTTTACATCTTTAGTTCTGTTATTATCTTTTGTCTTATTATTTTTATCAGTGGGGGTATTAGTAGCTGTACTTTGTATTGTATTTTTGCCACGTTTTTTGATATTTCTGGGTAGCTTTTTTCCTTTATTTCTTATATTGCTTTGATTAGGCCGTACCATATCAATAGGCACTGCATAAATGTCGCTATCGAATGGGACATTGTACATATCTGTAATATCGGAGGTTTTTGAAGTCAGCGTATCATGTGAGATAGCCTGAGTAATGAAACTAGAGTCATCAGCCTGGAACTGTGTTACCAGAGAGTTATGGCTGCTGGACAATCGCGATGACAGTGAATTCCTCGAAGAAGGACGATTAACACGACAGGGACTCAAGTGAAGAAGTCTTGGACTCGCGAACCTATGGTTCAAACATTGACGCCGTTCGTATAGTGATTCAGGCTTAAATTTTCTTGGGTACATAGGCGAAAGGTGCCTTGTGTTTATTGTTTTGTTGTCCGCCGTGTCAAGGGTGAAGACAACAGTCGGAGGCACGTGCACAGCTGGACATTTCTCTATGTCATCTGCAGCGGGGCTATCCTGCAAAAGAAAAACACACTAGACTCAATAAAATGGAAAAGCTTTTTAAACAACATAATTATAAAGTTGTCTAGTTTTGTAGAAAATTCCTGTAACCAGGAAGGCTTTAGCCAAAAACAATATTATGACACTATTTCACTTAATGAGAATCATTTTGAATTTAAGTCAAACCAGTCTGCCAATTATGGACATTATTACTCTATGCTACCTTTAAAGCACCTAGATATAAATTTAGTAACAACAAAGGTACCTGAAATTCAGGTGGTGGTTCTATAGTAGTAGGTATTACTTTTCCAGGTCCTTTTTTCACAGTATTGAAAAAATCACCACACATACGTTCTGATGTTTCAGTAGATTCGCATAGTGATAATGACTTTTCATCAAAGTCACTTTCTTGTAACTGTACAGAGAGACATGGCCATGAGTTAGACATAGAAACACAACAAAGAAAATGATCGATTGTTATCTACTGCATTAAATGTGTATAAGTTTAACAAAGATACAATAAGTTTTACAATGCCTAAAATATCCTTCGCTGAGCTTACTAATATCATTTTCATCGCGTGGGGCTAAGTTACATAAACAATAGATTGGTTGTTTGAGAAAGTAGCAAGTAGCTAATAAATTCTTTTTCTTGCTTCTTGGATCATTTTCACTATTCTGCATAATAATTTTAGCTGCCTCGTTGGCTAGTCCATGCAAGCACTAATGCTGACCATGGGGTTTTAGATTGGAGATTTTCAGGTGGAGAAAGTGTCATTGGGGTTTCCCATCCTGAATTTCTCAGTAGCAGACATGGAGTCTGGATTTGTGCCCAGTTGACCGTAAAAGGCTCTTATTAAATGAGACTTAACTGCCAAAATGTGGGTGTACTGTTAGTTTTACCACTGTCTTATAACTCAAGCATCAAGATAGCAACATAATATATACAAAACATTTTTAAAGAACAGGATAATTTTTTATCAGACTTTTGGCCTCAGTTTTTTAGTTTTTCTTTTCAAAATCTATTAGATGCATGTATTTTGTTAAACAAAGGACAAATTAGCTCACATCCAAACTAAATCAATCAGTTGGGACCAACCAGCTTTTGTTAGACTGTGGGGTTGTCATATTATTTTGTGCATAGAGTGCATTCGCTGTAGTGTTGTGAGCAGCTAAGCAAACATAACAATGCATACAATATGGCAACAACTGCAATAAAACAAAGCAGGTGAAATATGGTAAAAATAAATAATAATGCAACACCAAAGAGAAAAATAATCATTAGTAAAATACAATTGAAAGTTCAGGATTGTCCTTTCTTATTGCATAACATTCTTATAATAGATAAAAAAGTTAATAATTTGCCCCTTACGGTATTGCACCTTTTCCCAATGTTTTATAAATGCGAAATGTGAAATATAAAATTCTGTTAAGATTTTTTTTTTTAAGTACCTAATAGCTGTTGCTGCGCCTGCAGTATAAATATCCTAACCCAGATCAAGGGTTAGCTGTGTACTAAATTTCATTCAAATCTTTTCTGCCATTGTGGTACCTTAAGGTGACAGACATAGTTACTTTTGCATTAGTGTTAGTATGGATGCTATTCAAGGAGTAAACTATGCCTGTTAGAGAGCTCCATGTATATTATTCAACTATTGACAGTTTGCCTCTTGTGATAAATACAGATGGCTAGGAGGTTATTATTATTTGGTTGATTGTCTCTCACATTTATATAATTGTTGATTCAAAACAATATATATTGTACATACGAATAAAAAGCCACAGCTGGATAAGTTTTAAATATATTTTAAATAATTACACACTATAAGCATCAACAACAAAACAACCAATCTATACAGGAAATTGTCATTACTATGGTACAATAATGAACCACAAACTACAAAAATGAGAAAACTAATTCGCAAAAAGCAATAATTAACTCTTATCCGTTTTTTTTTAGGATTTGGAGAACACAAGTAAATTAACCTTCGCCCACACGATAACACAATTACATAAACATGCATTAGTTACGTACTTATTTCCTATTCTTTTGTGATTATTTTACCTTTATCCCATATCAGAATATGTGGATATTTTATGCACTTAATTGGACTATTGAATCGAAAAGAATACAAAGTCAGAATCATTCCGGAGAATTGTTTACAACGCGTTTAGCTTCTAAATCAGAGACCAAATTACAATAAAGTTATAAAAACATGTTACAGAAAATAATTCTAAACATAAAATTAATACACTATCAAGCGCCATCTAATGAGATAATGTAATTTGTGCAGAAAATTTCTAGTGATTATCTCACCTCGGATACAGCGTGATGCCATCCACTGGCAGAATCACTAGAAAAAGAACCACTTGTAATTATAAGACCACTATCTTCGCTTAACGGAGGCGCCTCAGAATGTGTTGAAAAAGGCGGCGACTCCATTACCCAAATATTTGATTGGGATAACTAACATGAACAAAAAATGGACGTAAATTCAGTATTTTCATAAAAATATTGAAGGAAATACATTGCATTGCAGTCTTATTTACTTCTTAATAATGCCCGACCTACAACTTTTTTTCATGAATTGGATACAAGTGAAATGAGCCCTAAATATTTTTTTTAACAGTTAACATCTTTAATTGTCGAAACTGTATGTTGTACATAAAAACCGCCAGATAATAAATAATCTTCATTGTTAGGCTAAACCGTAGACAGAGAATGAGAATTCTCTTCACAGATATAGATAGATAACGCATGTATCACGAACTGTATGAAAACCAAGCGTGCCATTTTTTGACTACCTACTCTGACGTTACAACTGTCACTAGCAATATTTAGTGATGGGAAAGCCAAATCGGTTCAAAGCCACAGCCGAGTGCGGCATCCGTCTCTACACATAAATATTCGATTGAAACACTTTATATAACCAATTTAAGTTCTAGTGTTTACAGAAAGAAACGGAATTCTACCCTATTTTTATTTCTTTCTATCACTACATACTACATACCATTTCTCAGCTGTACGAATACTACTTGATTATGTAAAGAATTATTGACAATCGTTTATATCGATTTTGTGACATAAGTAATGAGACAGGAAAATAAAGTTCTCGAGTTGTAACGTTGGTTGTTTTAAGCACATTAGCCTGAGCTCTATTAACGATATCAAGCTGTGTATTTTTCCGACTTTGCGACGGTTCCGTTCCCTCATAATATTTGTTTGCTTTTTTTCCTTCAACAAAGCTCGCTTCCTCAAAATGTATTGAACAACTAGTGCTATACTTCGTTGGGAACAATTTCCCGTCGCATCAATTCATTTTTTTTTAATTACCATCATGTGGAAAACTAAAAAAAATCGAAACGTTAAGATTATTTATTAAAATTGTCTCTGAAATCTGTCTGAAATCAATTCTCGATATTGCTTTGTATTGCGTACGATGAACAGCACTAATCGAAATTGACAGGAAAATGACAAGCACCTGTACCATGAAACCGAAGAAGCAATATATGATAGTCTAACTTGTTTCGATATTCATCACTCGTCGCATCCACCTCTCCAAGTAAAAGCCGCAATGCAACACGAATTTGCAGCTTTCGTTTTTTAGAGAGATCCGATTATACCTATATCTGTGTCTGAACCACAAACTTCGCTTAAATAAACATTATCATAAGCCGTGAAGATGCAACGCGCCGCAGGTGCCACTACCAGTCGCTTGACTGAGTGACTCATTACATCGCACTCAACACTGTCAGTATTTGCTCGAAATTGTCCAGGTTCAGCAGCAAGCATTATTCGTGTACGTTTTTTAATGTATATAATGTGTATTGTATTTCGGTTAAACTGAAGCTGAAATGAAGCTGTAGGTATAAACGGTGACACATCAAGTTATACATTTCCAGTATAACATGGCCTCGCTTTGTATGTTTAATTAAGTCTTCCGTAAATCGTGATTTTTCACAACAAAAAAACCTGTTTCCGATTAATTTTTACGTAGAGTTACTTAGTTGGATGTACAGACAGAACGCTTGGTTGACGGCATCGTGAAGGGACCGTTTTCACTTTGTATAGACCGGCCACTATTAGAGATTTAGTATTGTATTGTATAACGGGTTGGTGTCCGCAACCCCACGTCCAAGCGCGTATTTTGCGTACGGGTGGGAAAATTCGATCCACCCTAACTCCTCGATGGTGAGTAAAGGCCCATTTAGATGGAGTTTCTCGAACGTTTCTGGGCAAGAAGAAATCTTACGCTACTATCGCAAGCAATAAATCGCCATAAGATTGTCGTATAACAATGTTTACATACAGGCAAGAACTAAATTGTCGCCTACGATTATGTCATACGAGATTCGCAAGTAAAGTATCGCTAGGCGATAAATTACTGAGATTGTTTACACAGCGAAAATTATAGTAAGAAGATTCTTGCTTACGAGTTCTCGACTTGTATAAACACGATCTCGTATGACATTTTTTCAAGTTCATACGAGTATTGTACAAATCGGTTTGAACCGTTTTTGAGTGCGAGGTTTGCCATTCGAGTTCAGTGATTACTACGGTATTGTTCACAAAATGACACAAAAATCATTCAAAGATGGTACTGCCGATAATGTTAAGTTCATTGAAATGTATAGAAATTACAAGTGTTTGTGGGATACGGCGAATGTGAATTATAAAAATCGTGAAGAAGTGCAGCTCTTGATGCATTTTCAAGAGAATTGGGAGTTGAGGAATTTGGCCCAAAGGAAATAACAGTAAAGATTAAAAATATTATCTCTTCATCTTCCAATCGTAATTCAAGACTATTACAAAGTATTAGATGCTCCAAAAGTGTTTCTTCTCGCTATCCATTTTTAAACCCAACATCTTTTTTTCCGTTTTCGTTTTAGTAATTCTTATCTTAGAAGAGCAGAACTCGCGCACTGCACTCATGGTAGCGACTGGCACAAAACTTCGAAATACAATTCTGGCTTTGTAGTTCTGTTTACACGGAGATAGATATATATTCGATGCGAGGCAATTGTCACCCAAGGGGAAGGGCGACAATCGTGAATGTTTACACGAAGAAACTTTTTTTGTTCTTTCGATAATCGTATCTTCGAGTCGAGAAACTCTCTCCATCTAGGGCCTTAATAAGAACATTATACTAATAACGATATTTATGAAGCTGTTAAATTACGCCTTTCCCCAGTCGTCTCCATTTTTATGAAATTAATGATTGGTTATTTCGTTATTAACATCATATTACATCACTTGATTTTTTTGGCAGATCCCGTCAAAATTTTTGTCTGCGTCAGGATGGCTGGTTGCCTGTATCGGTTCGCGCCAGGCTGGTGACCAAAAATTGCTATTGCTACCTATTTGCTACCTTTTACTACCTATAGTCAATTAATTGCTACCTAACTTGGAAACAAAATAATGGGACTTCAAAATGACCAGCCATTCTGATATCAGGATGGCTGGTCAACCCTCCGTTTGTGTGAACTATTCAAATTCGTGTTATTATTTTTACTTGAATAATTGCTACCTGATTGCTACCCTCACGTATTTCAATGTCCACCTTGTAACTTTAACGAGTAAAAAGTTGTGACCATTTGATTTTTTTAGAGGGAATGGATTATATTAGGAGAGCCGACTGCAAAATTTCCAACCTACTTGATACCGTGATAAAATGCACAATGGATTCTCATAAAAGTGATGCTAAGTCCGAATTTGATAGTCTGCCACGGCAGAACTTGCCGAAAGTAAAAAAAATAACATTTTCGGTGCGAAAAAGGGGGCGTTACTTTACCCATCTGATACTGAAATAATAGTTCTGTTTTAGTTTTATCTGTCACCCAACAATTGGCCTACAAATACATCACTTCACGAATGGTTCAGCTATCGGAATGTGAAAAAAAATACTGAATCCGATCAAACGAATAAATCGTTTTTTCGTGAGAAAAACTAAAAAGTTAGATATGATTTTCTACCAAAACGTCCGGGGATTAAAGTCAAGACGTTCTGAAACTAAAAATATACTTCACACCTTCCAAAGTAATTTATTAGCCTTAACTGAGACTAGACTCGATGACAACGTATTTGACTCCCGAGGTTTTCCCGCAAGAATACGCCGTGCTGCGGTGTGACAGAGTGGGGCGCGGCGGCTGCGGCGTGCTGCTGGCCGCGCGCTCGCCCTACTCACTCACACGTTTGGACTGTAAGCCTGAACAGTGTGACGAAATAATATGTGCAATAGTGGCCAAGTCTCGATTACGGTTTGCATGCTGTGTTGTCTATTTAGCTCCTAATGTAACTGATTCTTCAGCGGACAGACCTCCGGCATGATCTCATGGCAACATGGAGAGAGCGACTGTCGCAACCCCGTGCAGGGCACGCCACCATAGAGGCGATAAGTCCCCTCTTTGAGGAGTGGCTAGAGAGGCGCCACGGCTCCCTCACCTACCGCCTGACGCAGGTCCTCACCGGACACGGTTGTTTCGGGAGGTTCCTGCACCGAATCGGGCGGGAGGAAACGCCCGGGTGTTTCCACTGCGAGGATCGTCCGGAGGACACGGTGGAGCACACCGTGGAGGTCTGCCCCGCTTGGGCGGAGCACCGCCGTGCGTGTCCTCGTAGCGGCGATTGGCGGCGGCGATCTCTCGCGTCCGGCCTTGGTTCAAGCCATGGTCCGGAGCGAGAGGGAATGGGAAGCCGTCACCTCCTTCTGCGAAGCAGTCATGCTAGTGAAGGAGGTGGCGGGACGTGAGAGGGAAAGAACCTCACGTCCCAGTCGCCGCGGGAGACGCCCTGGGGTCACGTGGTGGCTCCCGGCCACCGTAGGCGCGGGCCTGTGGACGGCGAGTTATGGGCCAGCTCGCCGTCCGGCCGTCTTATGACGACAGGCTGTGTCGACGGCGCGTTCGTGTTCCACGTGCGCCTCAAAGAGATGTCAGCAAATAAGTAGGGGTCCGCAAGGGCCGATGCCTGCCAGGGCTGCGGGACTGAGATACCGTGGACCTGGAACACAAAGGGCAAAGAAGGAACATGGATGGGTTTTAGTCAGTACAAGTCTGACACTCCCTTCCGCTCCGCCGACTCCTCTCAATAACCTGTACTCGCAAGTAGGTATCGCACCACCTGCTGTACGAAGGGATGTCGCATGCGCGCTGGAAAAAAAGAACCAAGAATATTATTCCCGACATCCCCTCTACGACCAGACCACACCTAATCCGGGAAGACTAAAAAGCTGTAAAATCTTCTTACGCTCCACTCAGGCAATCCAAAACAGGCCACCCAAATTACGCGGTAAGTAATGGCAAGAGAAGTGTCCACCACCCCACGACTTCTTAAATCTCCAAGAACACCTGGCTCCCGGCAGTGAACTACAGTGGCCTATTTGGAAAACTCTGAATCGACTGCGTACCTAATTAGGCCGCTGCCAACATAATCTGGCAAAATTGGGGTATTACTGGTCCCTCCATCACCAAGTGCGAGTGCGGGGCTCCGGATCAAACTATGCCCCACCTGCTGGTGTGTCCTAGGTGTCTCTTGACGACCTGAATAGCGCCTCTGCCGCTGCAATAAACGTGGCCATCTACTGGGCCCAAACCGTCTAATATGGAAGAAACATCGATACGATAAGAAGAAGAAGAAGAAGAAGAAGAAGACAGACCTTCATAATGATTATACATGCAATACAATAAGCCTTCAGTAATTAAAATGTCCGTAATCTGTACAATTCCAAAATACGGGTTCTACGGATGTTGCTTATATAATCTCGTCTGTCAAGGTGTTTCGGCAGAAAAAGCGTTGGCAGACTTATATATTCCAGAAATGAGGATTCATACCTACCGACTGGAATTGGTTTCATGCTGGTATCAGATGGGTATATTTAGGGGTCCGAAGGGGTCACCATTGAGAGCGTCTGCCAAGCACTTCCGGCAAAAAAAATACTGACAGATTTCGCTTTTCTCTATCTACCAGTAAATTTCTAACTGATGTCATAACTATTATTTCAGTATCAGATGGTTAAAGTAACGCCCCCTTTTTCGCACCGAAAATGTTATTTTTTTTTACTTTCGGCAAGTTCCGCCGTGGCAGACTATCAAATTCGGACTTAGCATCACTTTTATGAGAACCCATTGTGCATTTTATCGCGGTATCAAGTAGGTTGGAAATTTTGCAGTCGGCTCTATTACTATAATCCATTCCCTGTAAAAAAATCAAATGGTCACAACTTTTTACTCGTTAAAGTTACAAGGTGGACATTGAAATACGTCAGGGTAAATAGGGTCTGCGTCAGGATGGCTGGTTGCCTGTATCGGTTCGCGTCAGGCTGGTGATCAAAAATTGCTACCTATTTGCTACCTTTTACTACCTATAGTCAATTAATTGCTACCTAACTTGGAAACAAAATAATGGGACTTCAAAATGACCAGCCATTCTGATATCAGGATGGCTGGTTAACCCTCCGTTTGTGTGAACTATTCAAATTCGTGTTATTATTTTTACTTGAATAATTGCTACCTAATTGCTACCCTCACGTATTTCAATGTCCACCTTGTAACTTTAACGAGTAAAAAGTTGTGGCCATTTGATTTTTTTACAGGGAATGGATTATAGTAGGAGAGCCGACTGCAAAATTTCCAACCTACTTGATACCGCGATAAAATGCATAATGGGTTCTCATAAAAGTGATGCTAAGTCCGAATTTGATAGTCTGCCACGGCGGAACTTGCCGAAAGCAAATAAAAAAACATTTTCGGTGCGAAAAAGGGGGCGTTACTTTATCCATCTGATACTGAAATAATAGTTATGGCATCAGTTAGAAATTTACTGGGAGATATAGAAAAGCGAAATCTGTCAGTATTTTTTTTGCCGGAAGTGCTTGGCACACGCTCTCAATGGTGACCCCATCGGGACCCCTAAATTTACCCATCTGATACCAGCATGAAACCAATTCCAGTCGGTAGGTATGAATCCTCATTTCTGGAATATATAAGTCTGCCAACGCTTTTTCTGCCGAAACACCTCGACAAACGAGATTATGTAAGCAATATCCGTAGAACCCATATTTTGGAATTGTACAGATTAAGGACATTTTAATTACTGAACGCTTATTGTATTGCATGTTTAATCATTATGAAGGTCTGTGTTAGGTAGTAACTTATAAAAATATCTACAGGTGAGTTTTTTTCACTAGTAGTAGGTTTGGAGAATATTAGCAATTCTGGTTTAGCAGCTAGTTTAGTATATCCTCTTTGACGCGTTCCCGCAAAGTTTTGATTGTAATTATATCGACATGATACCTGGCTTAATCTTTAGGTATAGCCATAAAAAAAAAACAGACGGTTAACGCCACCGCCCGCCATTTACATTGCCGCTTGACTTGGTACTGGGAACTGTTTTGTTACAATGACAGAATGTTTGGTTGTTTGGAATGTTTGGGTGCTGCGTACCGACCTCCCTAGTGCCGTCAGCGTGGTTTGCTACGCTGACGACACGCTGGTGCTGGCACAACGGAGGTCGCACGAGGCGGCGGCCGAATACATGACACGCGGGGTTGACGCGATAATCGTGGAGAGGATCCGGCAATTGGGTCTTGAGGTGGCATTGCACAAATCCGAGTCCATGTGCTTTCATGGGCCTCGGAATGCGCCACCGTCGGGATCCGAGTATTTTCTGCCTTCACGCGGCTCTTAGCCAACCTGAGGTGTCCAAAGGCCTCCTGCCGGAAGCTCTACGCGGGGGTCGTACGGTTCATGGCCCTTTACGGAGCCCCGGTGTGTTCTTTGAGGCGGCGAGCCGCCCACTACCTGAACGCGCCCCAAAAGGTGGTAGCCGTAAGGCTAGTCCGGGGGTACCGCACGATCTCCGGCAAGGCGGCGAGCCTCCTTGCCGGATTGTCGCCATGGGCTCTGGAGGCGATAGTCCTCGCGCACCTGCACGAATGGCGCGCGGAGGCACTAAGTCAGGGGGAAATTCCGCTGCCGCGGCAAATCGTCGCTCTGCGGACAGACCTCCGGCGCGATTTCATGGCGACATGGAGAGAGCAACTGTCGCAACCCAATGCAGGGCATGGCACTATAGTGGCTATAAGTCCCCTCTTTGAGGAGTGGCTAGAGAGGCGCCATGACGCCCTCAACTTCCGCCTGATGCAGGTCTTCACCGGACACGGTTGTTTCGGGCCGGACACGGTGGAGCATACCGTGGAGGTCTGCCCCGCTTGGGCGGAGCACCGCCGTGTCCTCGTAGCAGCGATTGGCGGCGGCGATCTCTCGCGTCCGGCCCTGGTTTAAGCCATGGTCCGGCCAAGAGAGAGTGGGAGGAAGCTGTCACCTCCTTCTGCAAAGCAGTCATGCTAGTGAAGGAGGTGGCGGGACGTGAGAGGGAAACAGCTTCACGACCCAGCCGCCGCGGGAGACGCCCCGGGCGTCGGAGGTCACGTGGTGGCTTCCGGCCACCGTAGGCGCGGGCCTGTGGACGGCGAGTAATGGACTAGCTCGCCGTCCGGCCGTCTTATGACGACAGGCCGTGTTGCCACGCGATCGTGTTCCACGCGCGCCTCAAAGAGATGTCAGCAACAATGTAGGGGTCCGCAAGGGCCGATGCCTGCCAGGGCTGCGGGACTGTTCGAAAGAGATACCGCGGCCCTGAAACACAAAGGGCAACATGGGTGGGTTTTATTCAGCAAAAGTCTGACACTCCCTTCCGCTCCGCCCAGAGAAGGGAGTCATTCGATGACTTCCCATCCGAAAAAAATAAAATAAAAAAGTGTCATTTCGATATAATTACTATCAAAACTTACGGGAACGCGATAAAGAGGATATACCAAACTAGTTGCTAAACCAGAATTGCTAATATTAAAAACAGCTAGTGATAAAAAAACTCACCTGTAGATATTTTTACCACTTACTACCTAACATATACCTTCCAAAGTACCTAGGTGTCACGTTTTACAGAGCCTTAACGTATAAGTCACATTGTCATAGTACAAAACAGAAAGTCGCGACCCGAAACAACTTGTTACGTCGCTTAGTTTCCACGAGCTAGGGAGCAGCACCCGAAGTTCTTCGAATAACCGGCATGTCCCTATGTTTTTCTGCTAGCGAATTTGCGTGCCCAGTGTGGTATCGATCCGTTCACGCAAAACAAGTAGATACTGCTATAAACGAGACGTGTCGGATAATATCGGGCTGCCTAAAACCGACTCCTCTCAATAAGCTGTACTCGCAAGTAGGTATCGCACCACCTTCTGTACAAAGGGATGTCGCATGCGCGCTGGAAAAAAAGAACCAAGAATATTATTCCCGACATCCCCTCTACGACCACACACCTAACCCGGGAAGACTAAAAAGCTGTAAAATCTTCTTACGCTCCACTCAGGCAATCCAAAACAGGCCACCCAAAGTACGCGGTAAGTTATGGCAAGAGAAGTGTCCACCACCCCACGACTTCTTAAAGCTCCAAGAACACCTGGCTCCCGGCAGTGAACTACAGTGGCCTATTTGGAAAGCTCTGAATTGACTGCGTACCTAATTAGGCCGCTGCAAACATAATCTGGCAAAATTGGTGTATTACTGGTCCCTCCAACACCTAGTGCGAGTGCGGCGCTCCGGATAAAACTATGCCCCACCTGCTGGAGTGTCCCAGGTGTCTCTTGACGACCTGAATAGCGCCTCTGCCGCTGCAATAAACGTGGCCACCTACTGGGCCCAAACCGTCTAATATGGAAGGAACATCGATACGATAAGAAGAAGAAGAAGACAGACCTTCATAATGATTATACAAGCAATACAATAAGCCTTCAGTAATTAAAATGTCCGTAATCTGTACAATTCCAAAATACGGGTTCTACGGATGTTGCTTACATAATCTCGTCTGTCGAGGTGTTTCGGCAGAAAAAGCGTTGGCAGACTTATATATTCCAGAAATGAGGATTCATACCTACCGACTGGAATTGGTTTCATGCTGGAATCAGATGGGTAAATTTAGGGGTCCCGATGGGGTCACCATTGAGAGCGTAGGTTGGAAATTTTGCAGTCGGTTCTCCTACTATAATCCATTCCCTGTAAAAAAATCAAATGGCCACAACTTTTTACTCGTTAAAGTTACAAGGTGGACATTGAAATACGTGAGGGTAGCAATTAGGTAGCAATTATTCAAGTAAAAATAATAACACGAATTTGAATAGTTCTCACAAACGGAGGGTTGACCAGCCATCCTGATATCAGAATGGCTGGTCATTTTGAAGTCCCATTATTTTGTTTCCAAGTTAGGTAGCAATTAATTGACTATAGGTAGTAAAAGGTAGCAAATAGGTAGCAATTTTTGGTCACCAGCCTGACGCGAACCGATACAGGCAACCAGCCATCCTGACGCAGACAAATTTTTTGTATTAAATCAAGCTTCTTCCATTTATTATAGTTCTTTTACGTGATATTTTCTCATAATATTCATACCTACTCAATTTTTACTGTTATCGAGTGCCTTTGTTTTAGCACCTACACACATCTTGTTTATGGTCGAAGTATAATATAATAACATTTTCGGTGGGTCAAAAGAATCAAGAGAAAAAAGCAAAATTTGGTGTTTGCAAATTTTTTGTTTTGTCAGTTTCTTTTCACATTTCATGGCGAAAACTAATTTGATCCTCAATCTCTCGATTCGATCGGTCAAAATAACTCGAAATTACCAAGTTTTTTTACAAAAAAAGAAAGAGCCAGGGTAGCCCGCGAAATTCAATTTTCCTTAAGTTTTTTGCAATAAGCAGGTCAGTGTCAAGTTGTATGTTGATTTAAATTTGATTCGCGACCTTCCTAAGGGTTCGTCAACGGCTTCAACAAAAAAATAACAGAACTGCAGTCAAAATATTTATTTGTTCAATAAATATAATAGAAAACTTATATTAAATAATGCTAAGTCACGCTTATCTGCACGCAGAAATCTTACCAAATTTCCTACTTATCAAGTAAATACATCTGAATCATCACATTGATTCAGTACTTGCTATTTGATCAGCATTATAAAATAAGGCTTATTTTTTAAATAACAATTGAAGCATGAAGCTTTATAGTAAGTACTTTTTACCAAGTAGTTATTGAATTTTATCTCTCAATTTTTGTTTAATATTACTATACAACAACAAATGAGAGAAAATGATATGGATGATAAAATTTCACAAATCAATAAATGTAATATGAATTTTGACAATCATGCATGCTATGAATTGAACACATAAGATTATGAATTGTCAATTTGTGATCATTTTTAGAATTCATTAATATGTCATTTAAATTATTTAGATAGTAAATGTTTATATTTGATAATATAATATTTAATTGTAATTAGATTATTAATTTTGTTTTTTAGTGTTTTAGTAGGGGTTGCTTATTTAACTGTTATGATTTGTCAAATAGTTGATTTTATTATCCAAATACGATTCTGCTAAAGCGGCCGTTTAAGACCCACAGAAGTTACACAATAATACACAGCTCACTACGAAACAAGTATTGTGTTTGTCGTAGTGCGGGCTATAGATAAGCTATAATAAATAACCTCTTTTTTTTAAGTTGGTTAAAACAGTACAGATAATTCTGATAACCATTAAACCTTGCAGTATTACATCTGTAAGATATTTTTTTTCTTTAAACAGATCCCCAAGTTCTTGGTTATTTGAAAAATTATTTCATACATATTCTGTTCTATTTTGGGAATAATGAAGGATGGAGCTTAACGAAATTTATACCTAAACTTTCACTTATTAATTAATACAATAATTCTGTACAATGTTTACAACTTCACTATTAGATAAGAACCAATATCCAATTAATATAGAAAAACACATTTAGAATTAAAAAAAAAATGCATTCAATATGTCACTTTCTTCTAGACGCTGAATTAACGAAAACGTCAGCCAAACTCAGTTCACTGGCAAATATAAGCGTTGCTGACTGCGTCAGACATAATTTAATAGTTAAAACTAAAAGATTATTAAGAAATTAACTATGATACACTATTATTAACCGATCTCTGAATTGAGAATTTCAAGTTCAGAACAAAGGAATCTCCAAAAGTAATGCTAGTGTAGTCTTTGACAAGTTCGCAACTTTAAATACTCAAATCAAAAACCAGAATAGTGTGTGGACTAAAGAAATTGATCCTAAAGTAACATACACGTGTTCAGACAAACTGGACACATAATTTTCGTTGTTTCTGACAAGTTATAATATTAGTTAAATATTATTGCCTCGAGCATCTTAATTAATAATATGATTATGGTTATTGCATTGAACCACAAGACAATTCTATTGAATCACAATCATTAAGTTGTATAAATAAATGTATTTCACTAAGCTTATTGCTTTCAATTACAGATTTGTCCAAATTCATCTATCGTTAACCTAGTTTAATCTATACGTATTTTTATCTCATCAACCCACCATATTTACAATAAAATGGTTGTATGAAAATACCAAATTTTGGATTATAAGTAATTCAAAAAAATATTTCGTTAAATAGCCCGCGTAAGATCGACCTTCACACATCTATTTACCGAATTAAACATCCTTTCAGAAATCTTAACACACAAACAAACATATTGCGAATGGGTTGCTTGATGAAATTTAAGTAAAGTCACCTTCTATTAAAAAAATACGTTTAGCTTTTTTAACTTTTAGATATTTTCAGGGTTTACAGTTATATATAGGTGAGTAGGTATTATGTTTGTACACTCATCTGTTTGCTTAATGAAATATACATATATTCAAAATATAAATACATAATATACAGATAATTTTATTACAATCACAGTTAAATAGGTTACGACTCACAGTTGTCGCAATTTTAAACAGTTTTAACTTAATTTTATCAGGGTACTCGTAATATGTTTGTTCATGTATAAAGATTGAAAAAAAAAATAATTCGGTAAACAGATTGGTGAAGGACGATCTTAGGAGGGATTTTGGACTATTATAATTTTCGATGTTTCTGACGAGTTATAATAATATTTAAATATTAATGCCTTAGCATCTTAATTTATAATGTGATTTTACATAGTGCATTGAACCGTAAGATTTCATAATGGGAATATGCATTATGTATGTAAAAAAAACAATAAAATACAGTACTATCAACCCAAGAAAATAATTAAAAGTTAAGTTCAATAACTGCAGTCGCTCAAAAAAAAAAATAAACTCGTACAATTTCTATAACAGTTCTAACGTCCGTTTGTCGCGGCAAAAAATTTGATGTAAACAAGGCAGATAGTCTGCCTTGTTTACATCAAATTTTTTACCCTTAATATAATAATTTTGCTAATTGTATGTGCTTTATTCAAGCAAACATTGCAATTACAACTTTAAGTACTTTTCAAATAAAACTTTCTTCGACACATATTATTTGACGTCACTACCGGCGTTATAATCGAGGGATGATGCGAATCGAGGGATGATGCGTTTCGAGTTTGCGTTCCGTTTCACCAAATACACGCTACATGAAATATTAAATAGTAAAATAAGTGATACATTAGAAAATTAAACAAGTGTACCACAATGTTTCTATGGGTCAAACCAAGGCTTTTTAAGAAACAAATAAGTTTTGTATTTCTTGCATATTCCCTATTCTCTTGAATCATTTAATTATTAATTTGAATACATAAATCATTAAGTTGAATTATTTAATCCATTAATTATTAGTATTTCACTAGGCTTAAGTTGAATCCATAAATTAATTAATAATTAAATTATTTAATCCATTAATTCTTAGTATTTCACTAAGCTTATTACTTTAAAATACCATTTACAGATTTGTCCAAATTACGATCTATTCTTTGCCTAGTTTATTCTATAAGTATTTTATTCTTATGCTCGATGGTTCAAATATAAACCTACCATATTTACAAGAAAATGGTTAGTATGAAAATATATTGTATTAGATGTAAACTATTCTAATGTTATACAGGGTACAATGTTGCGATAGTCCTCCAAGGCGAATACTGAAAAAATGATTCATTTCCTTTGAAATGGAGAATATTAATTATTTTTTAAAGGAAAGCAATATTTTTCCAAAAAAAGAAATTAGTAGTTTTCTCCTAAATCAAGTTAAACGGTGATTTACTTCATTTTGATCTGATCCGACTTCTCAGGGTTTCGCTTTGGAGTCGCATCTCAGAAACTGAAACCCTGGATAAATATGTTACCGGCCAAACCCGGTTTCAGGCCAAACCGTTTTATTGGCATATCGTGTCAGGATATACTACCCCAAACAAATCAATTACACTGCACTGCCACCAAGTTCCTAGTTCTAAACTGGTCTGGTTGGTCGTAGTTCTAATCCAACCCTATTCAGTCAGATGGGAGCCCCATGATTCTCTTGTGAAACTGGCATCTGGTTTGGCCGGTAACTGATATAAAGTTTATAGCTATCTTAAAACTTCCTTAACTGGGTGATGTATATAGTTATACTAAGAAAGTATATCCTCAGGGTGAATCACAAATGCACAACCGGCAAGTCAAATAATCAGTTTACAAATCTGTAATCACAAAATAGTCACTTGGTTATTAGCCCTTTTATATAAACACGGACTGAAGTAACTCACTAACACCAGTATCAAACCCGTGACGCGATAACATTGGTGATCAATCAGCGCCTTTTTGATGCAGCACATGTACGTCCGTCCAACGTACAGCGAACTGTTAAAGCAGTCCGCAGTGCGCGACACTAAAATGTCGACGAGTCAACTTCAGGAATGGCATAGCTTCACTCAGAGTTTGTTGGTAAGGCTGTAAGAGCTCGAAGGGATGATGTCGGTCGACGTGCCACTACAGCTTCGCCTTATTCCGAGCTCGAGCTGGAGCTGGAAGGCGTATAGCTGTAGTAGTCGCTCTGCTAGGCAGTGTTGATCTGCTCCACGTTCAAGTGCGTGATGAAGCGCAGGCGCATCTGCAGCGCCGGCCGCAGCTTCCGGATTACACTCTCCACTTCGTTCTTCATCGTGTCGCCGACGAACATGTATTTTATGTGATAACTGATGAATAGTTAAGAAATATTTACTTTTACGATTTCAGCATAAAAGAGTGTCCACATATAATTATGTATAGAGCTGGAATTCGCTTGAGGAGTCCATGCAATAAAAGCGACAAGCACAACTAAATACGACGAATGTCGGTGCGATCCGAATCAACGTCGATAAGTTTAGTGTGGGGTTTAAGTTTTTCGGCATTACAATTTTTTTTTTGCTGTTTTTATTTAATGTCCCCCCCTTACTAGGAATTTCTTCTGTATCGTGGGTGCGTTTACAAATAATTAAACTCACATACACAAACAGCAAGACCCGGAACAACTAGGCCGTAGGTCTTAAAAATCCGCAACACGCAGCCAATCACTCAGCCAATGCGCCAACCGTGTCGTCAAAATTCACAACATATTTTATATCTGACTATGCAAGTCTTCCATTCCAAGGATTAATTATATTACTTTCACTACATTCCTGCTTCTGTCTGAGCTTAGAATGATACTCAACTGTTCTCTTTATGGCTGTAGCATACGCAGGAGAGCGGGTCTAAAATGGCCACTTTACCCAGAATCATAAAAGGAAAATATTATGAATCACTTTACAATTCCTAAAATGGTCACAAATTGACAATTCATAATATGAACTGCGTCCAATTCATATCACGGAATTCATCTATCTGACAGTTTTGTATGGAGATTCGTAAAATGGTCCACTTAATATGAATTGCTTTGCTGTCATTTAGCAGAATCAGAAGATGTTAGTAAATAAATAGCAAAATCTTAAGAAAACATTTTGTGACAAAAAAAAATATAAAAATGATACATTTTGGACTTTACGAAATGGACAAACGTAAAAAAAATCTGGGATAAGAAAATAACTTCTAACAAAAGCGGTGACAGCAAAAAAGAGTCCGTTAATTTATTGAATTTACACGCAAAGTAAAGGTACCTTATTTATTTGCACGATTCGATATTGACACAGATCAATATCGAATCACGCAAATAAATAAGGTTATTATCAAATACTATTCAATTCATTTCAATTAAATTCAATTCTTTATTGCATATCACATGTGTGTAACAAGATCTTAAAATAATAATAAAGTTCACATGGACCCACAACAGGTCGGGCACAACAGTTTATATAATATTGACAGTAGCATTTAAAAATAATTAAAAAAATAATAAATTCATTTAAATATGTAAATAATGTCACAGGCTAAACTAAAAGGATAAAATAGAGAATAAAAAGTCGAATAAAATTAAAGTCAAATACATCATGTCATTAAAATAATAGTCAAAATATAATTGTGTTAACAAGATAATAAGAATCGAATACAAAAAGTAAATAAAATAAAATTCAATAAATAAGTAGAGTAGTAAAAGTCAATCCATTTTGAAATCATCATTAAAAAATCATTCAATGAATAATAGCACTTGTCAATTAATAGGTTTCTGACTTGTTTTATAAATATTTTGTCATTCTCTTCCATCCTTATGTCATTAGGAATTTTTTTGTATATTTTTATTGATATAACGTATTGCTGTGTAATTTTAGCTTTGATTGGGGTATTACGAGCGTGTTTTCGAATCGTGACCGCGGTGCATATCGGCGAGGCTGGTCTGAGATTTTAACAAAGAAGTTTGGATACTGTCTCACACAAATTTCTAGAATATAAATCGATGTCAAAGTTAGAATGTCCAGTTTCTTAAAATGTGGTCTACAACTTTCGTCGTTTTCAATATGGACCAATATCCAAACACATTTTTTTTGCAATATAAACAACTCGTTGACATCAACATTATTTCCTCAAAGAATTATTCCATACCTACTTAAGCCGTATGCATAACCGTGGTAAGTGGATAGGGCAGTTTTTAAATCTGTTGATTTTTTGAGCTCACGTAGTGCATGTATAATAATTGGTAACTTTGATTTTATTTTTTGTATGTGTGCTTTCCACGTCATATGAACGTCTGGGTGCAGACCTAACAAGGTAAAAGTATCTAAACATTCCACTTGACACCTTCAAACGTAAAATTGATATCTAGGATTTTTTTTTTGATAAGGCCTAAATTGCAAAATTTTGGTTTTCAAGAAGTTTATTTCTAGGTTATGGTCTTTCATCCAATTTTGTATAGTTAACATAATATTATTTAAAGTATCATGTAGGCGTTGAAAGTCATTACAGGAAGTCATTATTGAGATGTCATCAGCGAACAGTCCGCACGATTCCTGATATAAATTAAGAATAATAAACACCCTGCAACACTACCTTGAGGAATTGATTTTTTAACACAGAGCGCATTTGAACGTATTTGGCCGAGTTCCTCAGTGTTATGATCCAAATGGTCAATTTCTACGAATTGTTCTCGGTTTTGTAGGTAGGATGCGAACCATTTATGAGTTATTCCTCTAACGCAGATTCCGTATAGTTTGTCAAGGAGAATATTGTATAGTACTTTATCATAAGTCTTTATCTTGTCAAGTAAGATTCCAATCGCGTATTTTTATCATTTAAAACGTCCGTACATATTTTTTGCGTAAATTTATAAATTGCTAAAATTGTGGATTTTTTTTTTCCGAAAACCATTTTGAGTTTCATCGAAAATATTAAATTTTCGCAGAAATTATAAACGCGCTTGCCACATTGCCTTCTCGAAAATTTTAGATGATGTTGGTAGTAGTACATCTAATCCGTGACTCTATTTGCCATTTGATGTAAAACATAGTGTTATCAGTCGGTCGGAGCACAGGCCGGCCGCGTGGCTCTGAGTCCCCACTAGAGCCACGCGGCCGTTGTTTGTCCTACTGATGCAAAAAAAAACATTGAAACAGTTAGAAACATGTTTTGGGTCGGACGTTATTTTATTATGAATTGTTAATTTAATGTTTTGTTGTCTTAGTTTGTACGCTCTTTAATTATTTTCCACATCGATTTTGTTTTATTGGTTGAGTTTCTGATTTCCTTAATCAATTGTAATTTTTTTGATTTATTGACTATCTGTTTTAATGTTTTTTTCGTATATTTTATACTGTTTTGTTAACACAGGATTATTGGAGTAGGAAGTAAGAATTCTTAACAACCGTTTATTTTTACATGATATTTTAATGCCTCTTGTCGACCAATCCTTTCGTTTGTTTTGATTTAGTTTTAATGGGTATACATTTATTTAATATTTTAAGTAAAAGCGTCTCAAATGAGTTGTAATTTTCATCCATGGTTTTATCCGAGGTTATTATTAAGTTCCAATTAATGTCTTTTAATGTAAAACACTAGCATTACTAGTGTTTTGTTCATATTATGCATCGTCAATTGACATTGTTGTGTCGTTTAGTGGTGATATGTTTGTTTTCCGGATTGGGGTGGGGTATTGTCATTTCTATAGCGACGAGTGACATTAGTACAGTCAATGTTGGAAACTATTTTCTAAATAATAGGCAGATGTCATATTTAGGCATGCATAATGATATTTACTTGCGCACCCTGTGCATTTCAGAATCTCTCCAGCGTATTTTATTTCTTGCTTGCAAGCTAAGCAATTCATTTTGTTTTTTTTTTTAAAAAAAACCGCTAGTAGGTAGGTGATGTAGCTGTCTGGTGTTGCGACCAATCAGCTGCGACGACCGTGTGTTACGAAGATGTAGAGGGCGGGGCCAATGACCTCCACCAATGATGACTCACACAATTTGGTGTTAGTCGAGTGTTTTTGAAAAGTATCACTGGTTTTTTCTTTCACTTGATTATTAACAGGTTTTCGTTGTGTAAATTAAATTATGGTTTCAGTATTCTGACACCTCACAAGATCTTCTTTCTTCTGATATAACTTTTATGAACAACTTTTGGTATTTTCTATAGTTAATTCAATTTAGACACAGAGCGATACAAAAGCGATGTTAACCAATGCGCGCACCGGCTACAAGTGTCTGTTAATTAAGAGAGATGGTTAAAAAGCTCATAATAATGTCAACGTCATTAAAACTCCTGTATTTAGCGCGCAAGTTTTAGTTTCTACCCTTTACTTTATCATGCTTAAAAACAGCATATAAACGTTTCTACGTGGACATAGGCAGCGTTGTAGGTCAAAGTGACAAGATATGGACGATATCGCTGAACGACGAGTTTTCCAAGACCCCGCTGGTGATGCTGCATGGTATGGGCGCGGGCCTAGCACTCTGGTGCCCTAATCTAGATCCATTAGCGGCAACCAAGCCTGTGTATGATATTGATTTGTTGGGTTTCGGCCGCAGTTCCCGTCCTAAGTTCGCGTGTGACGCTCAGAAGGCAGAGGCTCAATGGGTGGAGTCTGTGGAGGAATGGCGGCGGGAAGTTAACATCGCGCAGTTCATCCTGCTGGGGCACAGCCTCGGCGGGTACATCGCCACGTCTTATGCTATCAAGTACCCTGAAAGAGTCCGCCACCTTATCCTAGCCGACCCATGGGGCTTTTCGGAACGGGCACCAAACGCCTACGAGAAGACCCAATTCCCAGTGGGTGCGGGCCATCGCCACTGCCGTCCAGCCTCTGAACCCACTGTGACCCGTCCGCGCGACGGGGCCGGCCGGCAAGTGGCTGATCAGCAAGACACGCCCCGATATATCGATGAAGTACCTCAACTTTCTGCCAGTTGCGGAGAGGGTTTTACCTGAGTATTTATATCGGTGTAATTCACAGACGCCTAGCGGTGAAGCAGCCTTCCATAGCCTGATGACAGGTTTCAGTCCTGCGTGTGGACGAGATCGACCCGGCTCTCCCTATCACCGTGCTGTGCGAATCCCGCTTCTGGTTGGAAAATTCCACTGGCCAGGTGCTCGCCGAAAATCGGGGACCTGGTAATACCTATGTTCAGGTTATCAACGGCGCAGGCCATCTCGTGTACCTAGACAAACCGGACCTCTTTAACAAGTTCGTGCTGGAAGCGTGCGCGCGCGCCGACAAGCACGACCCGGCCTCGCCGGCGCCCCGCCCACTCCCGCGATAGAAGCCGCCCACTCCCGCGATAGAAGCCGCCCACTCCCGCGATAGAAGCCGCCCACTCCCGCGATAGAAGCCGCCCACTCCCGCGATAGAAGCCGCCCACTCCCGCGATAGAAGCCGCCCACTCCCGCGATAGAAGCCGCCCACTCCCGCGATAGAAGCCGCCCACTCCCGCGATAGAAGCCGCCCACTCCCGCGATAGAAGCCGCCCACTCCCGCGATAGAAGCCGCCCACTCCCGCGATAGAAGCCGCCCACTCCCGCGATAGAAGCCGCCCACTCCCGCGATAGAAGCCGCCCACTCCCGCGATAGAAGCCGCCCGCCCACTCCCGCGATAGAAGCCGCCCACTCCCGCGATAGAAGCCGCCCACTCCCGCGATAGAAGCCGCCCACTCCCGCGATAGAAGCCGCCCACTCCCGCGATAGAAGCCGCCCACTCCCGCGATAGAAGCCGCCCACTCCCGCGATAGAAGCCGCCCACTCCCGCGATAGAAGCCGCCCACTCCCGCGATAGAAGCCGCCCACTCCCGCGATAGAAGCCGCCCACTCCCGCGATAGAAGCCGCCCTCTCCCGCGATAGAAGCCGCCCACTCCCGCGATAGAAGACGGCCACTCCCGCGATAGAAGACGGCCACTCCCGCGATAGAAGACGGCACTCCCGCGATAGAAGACGGCCACTCCCGCGATAGAAGCCGCCCCTTCCAAACCCGCGACCGCATCGGCGACGTCCAAGTCCTCCGAGGAACCCACAGGGAAGGTGTATACCTCTACGGAAGCACGTTATATTAAGCGACTGCCAGTTATCATATTAACCTGGTTGGCTAGTAACCTATTCATTTACTGTGTGCCTTGCCCAAGTTCAGCAACCAAGTAGGTTGTACTGGGTATACATGTGATCTTAGCATAATTTACTATTACGGCACCAATAACTCGTAATATTCATTACCACGCCTCAATTTGTCTTTGAAATTAAAAAAAAAAAAACTTAAAAAAAGTAATAAAAAAAATATAAAAAAAGATATAAAAAAAGATATAAAAAAACTAAAAAATAAAAATTTACATTTTTTTTTAAATTATTGTGATGTGTAAAACTTGTAGAAGTGATTATTCCAATCGATTCCTTTTTTTGTAAATTTCGATCAACTCGAGTAATTAAATGTAAATAATTTTGTTTTTAAGCGTAATTTACATTTTTTTTTTTTTTAAGTTTTATAATGGTAATCTTAATGGTTTTCCGTACATTGTAGGTACGAAAACCGACCCAACAACAAACAGCACGGACTGATCTATGGCTAAATTCGTTTTTTTCCATTTCAAAATTTAAGTTAGGCACTCGTTCAAATTTATATTGAATTTAAATTTACAAGATAATTTATTGTGTTTTCCTCTATTGGTTGGTTCAATATAGAATGCCAAGGACTTTGGTAGGAGGCATAGTAATCGTAATTTGGTTGGTTCTCACCAAAATAATTACTATTATTTGAAATTATACCCAGGAGATTTTATTCCGCCTCACTCTCAACTCTTTTTTTCAAAATTGATTTCTTTGCGAGAATCGATTAGGCTGTATACAACTTTTTAATCTTAATGATGAAACTTGGGTTTTCGGTCAGCACTAAGAAGTGTTATGTTACAACATAGTTGTCATGGTTTTTAGTAATATTTGTCTAGATTTTGATCCTGTTTTTATGAAATTATGTATGAAAACTGCCAAAAACAAGAACGCAGATAGACTGTTACTGTCTTTATTTTAACCTTTCGAGTTTTTTTAGCAACGAGAAATTTGTCTATGTACATAATTTCCAGCGCATTTTAAGTTACATATTTTTTGAAAGCGTGTAGTAATATGTATTTTACACATAATTGCCAAAAGACTGACGTGGTTTTACCGACCTAAAGACAGACTTCCAACTAGCTACGTACCATAATCTTGAGTAGAGAACGGAATAAGTGTAATATAATCATAATAAATAAATAATCAATTTTTAGTCACTCGTTTTTCTTTAATTTGACTGACTTATTCTGCGCCTACTTATGTTGCATTTGTAAGTATTGCCTAAGTTATTTTAATAGAAGCCGAGCCTACTGCCATATACCGTGCACAATGCTCCAGCCTTCCGGATACTAGTTTATGCTAGTAGGTATAGGTCACCTATAGAATCAGATACAAGAAATAGGTACCCAATGACCACCTTTATTAATGTATCTACATCAAAAACTAAAAAAATCATCTCCATCAAGGATATAGACATCTATGCGCATGTTGCTAAGTTAAAAAAGTCAATCTTTCTCATTTCGAATTCCCTTTCTAAGGCCTTATTTGCAAGTCTTAACTGTGCCATAATTGTCTTTTAATGAATTTTGCTTTGAGTATCGATTCTTCTACTATGTGTTACCATTTTACGAAAATTAGAGGAATTGCTAATGATCTGCTGGCAATTCGGAATATGAATTACTTTTAGATGAATTACTGAAAGTGGCCATTTTATATCCCCAGTCGTCACCTATACAGGGTCGAAACTTTCAGAGCAGTAAGGGAACCTATCTTAACCGTTGTAGCTACCGAAAATGAATGGGGTTCCCATTCACAGAATTCAAAATCAATATACAGTTAGCAAGAAAATAGTCATTTTAAACATTTTTTTTTATTGATGCCAATCGATTCTTTTTCCAATACCCATAATAAACTTCCTATTTAACCAACCGTCGTTGGAGTACTAAAAAACTCAGAAGCTGCAAAAAACGTTTCTCATACATTTCGTAGGAAATCATTCCAGCCCTCGTAGCATGACCACTGTAGACAAGGGTTTCTTTGACGGAAGAATCGACAAAATGACATTGTGTCGACTCAATGACAGATTTCTTTGCACTATCTGTCATTTTGTCGATTCTTCCGTCAAAGAAATCCTTGTCTACGGTGGTCATACTACAGGGGCAGGTCCTAAGAATCTGAGAAAATTGAAATACAAAAAATAAAATAAAAGACGAATCACGTAAAGAAGTTTTACATGTCATATCAAAAATATCTAGAAATCTTTTTAAGTTATTTTTTTTTATGGTCGAAACCTGACATTACGAAGTTTCCTTCGATTACGATTCTGACTTTTTTAGCATTGTTGGGAAGTTTTTGATCAGTATTAGAAATGGATGGATCGAGAGGCATCAATAAAAAAAAGCGAAAATAGCCATTCTCTTGCTAGCAGTATATTTTTTTTTTAATCTGAGAATGGCGATCAAATTTTCACGAAAAAATATAGATAGACTCCTAAAACCATTTTTGTGTAGCTACAACGGTTAGGGCTCTTCCCCGTACTGCCCCCCGCTGAAGTTTTCCACCTTGTATACCAAAATTGTGTAAATATGACAGTTCTTCCTTACAACTCTCTCCGCCGCGCTCTCGCGGCCGCGGTCACAGCAAAGAAATTTTCGTGCAGTCGCTTGGTCAACAATTCGTTATAAGTTATTATGGTCGCTAGCAAATGAAACTATAACGTGCATCGCGCATCCAATGAAAAATATAACAAAAGAAAGTGAGCATAGCAACGCACAACACAAAGCTATGTTACAGCACGTTTTTAAAAGGATACAGCAAGTCGCATATTGGGTCAATGTACTGCAGATGTTGCTGAGACTTATCGATATGCGCCAGAAGTTCGTACAGAGTGATAGTGATGTCCATGACAGCTCGCGATAAGTCGGAGTTAAATCGTTGTAAGAACGGGCCGACCAAGTGACACAGGTACAGCAGTTGAATCTCTGTATGGATCTCCACTGACAGTTTTTCTTTGACAAACCTGAAAACACATAAATATACAAAATAGTAGATTGTTTTAACGAAGCACAGCATTTTTGCCGTATTCTAGAGGTATGAAAACATACAAAATACCGTAACTACACAATGAAACTATTACGAGTATACTTACTGCGGAACTTGCATTATTTGCCCCGCCCCCGCGTGGTACCATATCGCATGAGCCAATGCCAAAGTTAGGCTGTATTTATTCTCCAGCATAGCATCATTCGTAGTAGTCAGGTTAAATAGTTGGAACGGTGTGTGTGGGTATGGCCATTCCGTCATTTCAGTGTTCATCATTAGTTCCAATATGCGGTCGTGAAGGACGGTCCAGTACGGATCAGGCAAAGCGGCCATTATCAGACCGATAGCATTGATCCAAAGCTGGATCTTTGTGGCTGGTATTACGACAAAGCCTTTGGTGATGACATCGAGAAGAGTGTTGCCGACAAAGTTAGGTGCCAGCGGCAGAGACATCAGCTCAACGCACGTCACGTACAGAGCGTGAGCCGAGGGATTCGGATACTCGTTGAAGCGCCAGTCTGTGTTAGGGAAGTGAGACGCGCCAGTCATAGCTGCGACTAAGCTAAGGAATATTAAAGTGAATTTTATAAAGAAATTACATGACACTTCATAGCTTGCGAAATGTGTATACTCTTAGGTACACCACTTCCCGACTCTTGGGGAATTGCAGGCGTGATATAATGCTTTAAAAAATATGATTGCAATATGAAGTTGCAATATGAAGTTGCTGTTTTACTTCTTTTCTTTTCTTGTTTTTCTTTTCCGAATGATTCAATTTGAAAATACGTTGGTTAAATTTATAATAAACAAAACAACTATTAATATTAGCATTTAAAAAGGATACTGTCCACCATGCGGTTGACTAGATTCAGATAGTAGTTAAGGTCAGGGGTCCAGCCGGACCCTGCGTCCGCGTCAGTCTTGGCTAGATACGTCTGGAACGCCTCAGTGGTGGCCCATCCGGAAGGACGCACGTCTTTCAACGATCCTAACACAGCATTCACTAGTTTTCTCTTCAGTAACGGTTTGTCCCGGAGCTTTGTCTCATAATAGTGCAGTGTGTTGTACAGGAAAGTGATAGGTCGATCTGTTGACATAATATTACGTTATACATCAACATAACACCACCAAAGTAACCTAATGCGTTAGAAAGTCGGCCGTGCGCACGTGGGTTAGCTCACCGTGGAATTTATACAAATAGCCAAGGTGTTCCAGAAGCTGTTCCAAATTCTTGCTAACAGATGGTATTTCCAAATGTCTGTGTACAACAATGTCCAAAACTGGTATGAACCGGAGACACACATTGCTCAAGTAAACAGGAATAGGGCCGCCGTAGGCATTACCAGCCTCTTCAGGGGCGAACTTCTCTGGGTATTTTCTATGAAATGCTAGATGTTTGTCGTACCTGTAAGTAATATACATGACAATTACTATATTGTTTTACTAATAATATAAAACAGCATTGTTTTAAACTTTTTATTTATATTATTTTATAGAGATTTTTTTTAAATTGTATTTAATGTGTCATCATCATCTGCCTAGCTGTTTCCCTACTAAGTTGGGGTTGGCTTCAAGTCTAACCGTATGTAGCTGAATACCAGTATTTTACATGGAGATTTTACCTATCTGACCTCCACAACCCACTTAGTGCGATACCCCTTGGTATGACTGGTTGTTAGACTTTCGGGGCACTGACTCATGTCATCATCATTTCCTGCCCTTGTTCATTGTTACTTGGGGTAGGTGCAACACGTTTTTTCCTTTCATTCGCTCTCTTCCTCTCCGTCCATCAACATTTATATTCATCGCTCTTTTAGTCACATGCGATTCGTCCCTTCTCATCACATGTCCGTACCAATACAGACAATTTCCTTTTCAACTTTTCTGTAACTGGCGCAACTTTCAAACTTCCTCTAATATACTCGTTCCTTATTTTATCCATTCTTGTCACACCACACATCCACATCAACATTCTCATCTCCACTACATGCAATCTTTATTAATCTATCTTCGTTACAGCCCAGCATTCCGATCCATACAGTACGATAGGTCTAATCACTGATTTGTATATTTTCCCCTTGAGGTGCATCCGTGGGTCGCAAGTTGTTCCAGTGACCTGTCGCCATTTCATCCATCCTGAGTTGATCCAGTGCGTTACGTCCCGTTCTACTTCACCATCCCCTTGGACAAGCGACCCGAGGTACCGGAAATCGGAACAGATCGGTATGGGCGTTCCGGCAAGAGTTATGGGCACAGGACTGGAGAGACCGCCGATATCACAGAATAATTATTTTGTTTTGAACCTACTTAATTTCAGATGTGCGTGTGGTGTGAGGGCCACTTTGTTAAAACTCTTTGAAAATGTGCTTAGGATTTAGTGAACATTCCCCAACAATTGAGAAAGTTGAAATCGGATTTTGTGAAAGTCATATAAGCGAGTTATTGACTGTAAAGTTGGGCCCTCAGTTCTCACATAGAGGATTGAGGGCCCACCTGTACCTGAGAAACTTTGGACCCTATAGAAAAAGTTTTCATGCCAAAATCTAAGCTAATAACAAACAAAATTTGTGAAAACAAGATATTATCGAAAAACACTATCCTACTTTGTATATCTTCGTTCAAAATGGGCCCTCAATTCTCATACACGTAAAAGTTAATCACGCAAATAAAATGAATCCATTAACTTACAGCTACTGTTTCAAATCTTATATGCTACTAAATAAATTGTGAAAATTTGTGACAGCAAGAACAGGTCAGCACTTCTTGTTGTTTGAAAGTTATGACCTTGATAAAATTCGGGAAAAATAAACACAAACAACAAGAAGTGGTGACTTCTTTTTGCTTTCACAAATTTTCACAATTTATTTAGTAGCTTATAGGATTTCAAACAGTAGCTGTAAGTTAATGGATTCATTTTATTTGCGTGATAAACTTTTGTGTGTATGAGAATTGAGAGCCCATTTTGAACGAAGATTTACAAAGTAGGACAGTGTTTTGCGATAGTATCTTGTATTCACAAATTTTGTTTGTTATTAGCATAGATTTTGGCATGAAGACTTTTTCTGTAGAGTCCCAAAGTTTCTCAGGTACAGGTGTGCCCTCAATCCTCTATGTGAGAACTGAGGGCCCAACTTTACAGTCAAAACTCGCTTATATGACTTTCACAAACTGCGATTCCAACTTTCACAATTGTTGGGGAATGTTCAAAATGTTCTAAATCCTAAGCACATTTTTAAAGAGTTTTAAGAAAGCCCTCACACCCACCACACGCACATAATTTCAGGCCAACATGCTCAAGTCTTTGCCACCACAGCTCCAATCTGCACTGACTACATGTAACGATCTACAATTGACCGCCGGGACCAACGGCTTAACATGCTTTCCGAGGCACGGAGGAAACTCGGTATGCAATAGGTGGTCAGTCTATCTATATCTGTGGTGGTCGGTCACCCATTCACAGACCAACCTAGGCAAGCGCGGCTTAACCTAAAGATTGGTCCGAGCGGCTTTTATTATATTTAAAGGGTATAAGAATAAATAAAAAGAAATGTCAACAACATCATTAACAAATAAACA
Source organism: Noctua janthe (assembly GCA_910589295.1). Classification (NCBI taxonomy): domain Eukaryota; kingdom Metazoa; phylum Arthropoda; class Insecta; order Lepidoptera; family Noctuidae; genus Noctua; species Noctua janthe. The sequence continues at coordinate 17,149,192 of OU342552.1, forward strand.
GTAATATTACCAATTATTTTGTTTCCAATGCTCAGGCGAGTTTTCTTTGACGAAATCCTGTGCTCTATTTCTCAATTCTGAACCTTTCAATAACAATAACTGAATAATATAAAGACACACTTGGCCTTCATTGCCGTCCGGATTGGGCCGTAGTACCTAGAATGTAAAAAATTTCAATATTTAGCCACAAAGTATTATTTACACAAGGTGAGTTTGTCGACAGATGAGAAACGCGATCTTCACACTCATGTACATGTATTAAAACTGAATAGAGTTGCTAAATCTCGAAACGATTACGATTGATACTTCGATTTCTTGTTTGTCAACATGATGTCTAAGGAGCGGTTATTCGCACTTTTCAACACGCGATTGTAGTCAGCTTTTAAAATCTCCTTTCGACTGCCCTATTTGATTCACTACCAATTTTCCTTGTGTTTATTTGTACATTCAACTTTTGGCAGATGGTCTTAATTGGAACTGGCCCCGCCATCTTGTTTTTCAATACATTTTCACAAATGTTTACCAAGAGCGCCCGTCTGCCTAGAGTGAGAGTGTTAATGTCTAAATATGACTTACCAAGCACAAGACGAGCCGGTCGACGGTAACGATATTATACTTCCAGATGATGTCGTTGATCGCGTCAACGCACTTGTTGATGTGCGGCCCGCCCGCGGGGTTCGTGACTTCAAACACGAGGTAGTCGCAGAATTTGCGCAGGTGTGCTGACAGGGCGCGGGCGCCTATTCGCTCCAGAATTCTGTTAATAAACAGACAGTATTACAATAGAAGCTATCGCAATTTTTTAATGACAAACGCAATAATTTTTAATATCACGCCAGCAATCCGAAGGGTTAGGCAGAGGTTGTACACCAGTACTACTCTGCGTAACCCCCTACCCACACTTCGCCAGTTATGTTTAGGTCCCACGTAATACGCGGCGAGACTATTGCTATCAACCAGGCACAAATCCAAACTTAGTGGCTGCTACTGAGAATTTCAGATGGAAAAACTCAATAACACTTTGCCCGACCCGGGAATCGAACCCAGGACCTCTTGCTCAGCAGTTGCGCTTGCGACCACTAGACGAACGAAGCAGTGGTTTTTACAGTATGTTGCTAACGATTTACAATATTACTAACACTAATTTAAAATATCACATAAGTACACCAAATATCATTTTAGCCAGGCAGAATTTGGAGCATTCTATGCATTACATTCGCGAGCAGAGTGCTAAAGAACATTTAAACAAAGAACCGGGGACATACACTCACTTGAAAGCAACAGGGTTGATTCTGCTAGTCTCAAAAATCATTTTCCACAAGAGACAGAGAAAGAGGGGCGTGCCTGGCACCGAGAAGTGCGATATAATATCATTGTCGTTGGCCATCGAGGTCCACTTGCGATACTCCTCTTCCACCGACTTTTTGAGCACTTGCTTGTTCTCTTTAGGGGCAGGGTTCTGTAATTATAAATCAAAATAGTACAGTAACAGTATAAATAAATTTCCATACATATCTAAGAACAAAGATCTGTAAACAAAGGCGCTTTTCGTGACTCATGTTCATCTTAACTACATAATGGAATTTGATGCGGCCACTGGTCATCACCACCATTTATAGAATTTATTCCTAAAGGTATATGTGTATCAGTAGCGAAGGTTAAATTTTTGTAAGAGGTAAGCCGGAGTATATATCTTTAATGTGATTTTATTATTTGTCTATAGAATACTGACTGTTGCATTTTTCAAAGGAAAGCCGGTAGGAATCGGGTTCTATGGAACTGTTATAACCGGGTTCCGGATTAGGTTTTTAAAAAGAAAAATTACTTTTGGCTAGAATAAACTTGTATATTAAAAATTACACGAGTGCAAGATACATGTGCACGGTAGGACGGTTGGGAGACGACTGGTATGCTGGACTGTTAGGAGAGGGAGAGAGGAATGAGAGGATGCTGTGTCAGCAGCAGGAATGCAGCGTAAGCTGCTGAGTAGGCCAGAAGGGATACAGGTGAAGGATGTAACAGCCCCCCGATTAGGAGGAAACTTACAGGTGGAAGGTAAGTTGACGCCGGAAGGAAAGGTAGGTTTTCCAGGGTTTAGGTCATTCGGAGACGAGGAGCAGGAATATCTTCGACATCTGTGGATGTCATTTCTATGGGAGTATCAGGTAAAGGGGTACATCTAGATTTCTTAACTAACTTATAATAACAATACAATTTATAGGAAATAACTAGGATTATAACTAGACTTATAATAATAGTAGTATAGGAATAATAGTTACCGTAAAGGACAATGTGAGGTTTTTCAATTACTCCATTAAGGTTTGTTTTAATTTGATCAGTTACTTTATTATAATTTGAGAAAAGAGAGTCTAAATTATTAATGTTTTTTAAATTAACGTAAGGAACTTTAATATTTTCTTTTAAATATGCAATGGGACTACAACAAGTATCATTAATTAATTCAAAGTGCAATATTATTGGTTTTAATTTTATTTCAATGTTATGTTTAGGTATTAACTTATTATCGTTGCAATAAGCAATACAGTTGTCTGGTATAGTTAGTATACCAGTACCGGAAATAGAAGATTCAGATAGATCTTGATTATTACATTCTATTGTTATTTTAGAATCTTGACTAATCATGTATATCCACTGATTGCTATGTAATTTATGAAAGGTTTCAAAATTACCATTAATGAATTTAGTTTTGCAAAGAGGAGGAACGGAAGTCAGAGCTTTTGAAATAACCTCAGTTTCACATATTGGTACGGCTGACGTGGAGTATACATTGGAAATTTCACAAATATAATATTGCGTATTTATAACTTTACAGGTAGTGAGTGAATTTAATTTACAATAAGATGATTTATCTTTAGTTATGCCCAAATATTTAGTTGATGGTATTATTGTAGAATACAATGTTTTGTTTACAGATTTAAGGGCGATAGGATAAGGTGTAGTATGATACAAGTCGAATTCTTTAGTATTTACTAAAGGCATTTGTAATACAAATATTATTTTGTTGTTTGCATAATAACTGGATACATCGGATATGTTTTCTAGAATATGGATATTGTCTAAGATTAAGGGTACAGGTAATTGCTTAGAACTAGGAAGAAATCTATAGTTACTTACAAGATCTGAAAACAATTGTTTAGGGGTAATAATAGATGGATATAGTATATTGGACTTACTGAACATAATAGCATTAATTATGTCTTCTAACTTAAATGATAAGGTTAATAAACTACTTTCTAAAATATTCGACAGTCCCGATATTTTAGACCTAATTAATAGTTTATTGGAAACTAGGGTTAAATTGGCCATTTCCTGGTTCAGGGTATCGATAGCATAACTAAGGCTAACTTCATTTGCATTGATTTTGTCAATGACTTCTTTAAGAGACAATAGTGTGGATGTTGTAACCATCATGTTTTCTTTCATGAGGGTTGCTAATTTAGTTTGATCATTCTCTAAGGTTTGAATGGCATTACTGTATTTCTCGGCATCATTTTGGTCCATATTTCCAAACAGTTGTTTAATTACTGAGCCGATTCCACCAAACCAAGCAGATCTTTTATAAGACTTAGATATAAGATGAGAAATAGAATCAAAGTCTCTAACTATATCAGAATAACGGGATGACAAAGGTTGGAACAAATAGTGACATTCGCCTTCATAGTATGCATTGCTTTGATTACATAGGAATTTAGAAGTTCTTAGGATATCCCTTATGTTATCTAGATGTGGTTGAATGAAAGAGACATCTACGGGGATGATAATATCTAAAGTATCATCAGTTATTTTTAGAGAGCCAATGGGGTCAAAATATATGCCTGCGTCGTCTGATGCTGGCTGGATATATCCTTGACTGTTTGATGCCAGGGTAGGATAAATGTAACCAATTCTGTAAGGAAAGGAATTGAATTGAATAATATTAAATAAAATATTATGACTCATTACTAGTTGCTAATTTAAATTCGTCAAAGTGGTGTTTGACGTGACGTCTGTTAATTAATAGTGACGCGGTATTGTTGCCATGGATTTTTACAATTTTAAACGGGCCTTTCCATATAGGTGAGAGAGCTTTTCTTAGGCGTAAGTGATTTTTAAGGTAAACAAGATCGCCGACTTTATATTTAATTGGCCTAGTGTGAGTGTCATAGTAACTTTTGGAATTTATCTTTGATTTTTGTATATGTTCTATTGCTTTTGCTCGACAGTACTTGAGTCTATTTTGGAGTATGCGGACATATTCAGGATAAGTAGCGCTTGCAGTTTCCTCGTAAATGGAATCCGGTATATAGGGTTTGTTTCCAAATACAAGCTCATAGGGAGAGAAATGAGTGGTTGAATGAATAGCCGTGTTGTACGCAAGCATAGCTGTATACACAAAGCGGGGCCAGTTGTTTTGTTGCTCATTTACATAAGACTTTAGGTATTCTTTTAAGGTGGAGTGACTTCTCTCGAGAGCACCTTGAGTTTGAGGGTGATACGGGGTGGACCATAATTGTTTTATTTTTAATAAGTTACATGTTTGTTTAAAAAGCTCAGCCGTGAAGTTGGTGCCTTGGTCTGTTAGTATTGTTTTGGGTATTCCGAACAAGGTAATGAAATGAACCAAACATTCGCATGTTTCTTCAGCAGTAGTGTTAGTAATTGGATAAGCGGCTGAGAATTTGGTAAGGTCATCTTGGAGGGTTAATATGTATTTATATTTATCATTACCAGCTTCTGGTAGTGGTCCTACTATATCGAAAGCTACACGTTCAAAGGGGCGTGTGGAAAGAGATGTGATTTGCATAGGTGCACGATTAGTTCTTCTTAGGGCTTTATTAATTTGGCATTGTGGACATTTCTTTACATAGTTTTCAACGTCTACTCGCATGTTTTTCCAGTAGTACCTTTCTTGGATGCGTTTCAACATTCTACCAGAACCTAAGTGACCGGCTATAGGGAGATCATGATTTTCTTTCATAATTTTAGGGATTTCACTCAGTGATGGGTAGATAATAGTATTCTTATAAATGTGTATAGTTATCTCTGAGTTGTGAAATAAATATAGGATCATGTTATATAGTTTGATATACTGATGAGTATCGAAAGGATTATTAAAATCAGATATAGCTATTTGAGGGTTATTCTGCCCTGTGAGACTGACAACTAACTCATTTCTTACGGATTTAAGACACTTGTAGATATCTTCATATGTGCATGTGTCAAAGTGATTGACCTTGGTGAAAATGAAATAATAAATTTTATTTTCGGATTCATATTTAAGGAAGGAATGTAATGTTCTTTCTAGTAAGGAAAATTCGCTCAAACTAGGAATATTAGATATTATTTCTTGGATATATGGGACGGATTCGTCCATATCTATAGATGTAGGGATGATGATATGTTTTTTATCAGTTTTAGATAGGCATTCGTTATGTTCTATTATGGTTACGTTAGGATTAAAATCCTTAGCGGTAGTTTTAAGAAATTCTGAGTAACTACCATCTGGGGTACTGGAGCTACTAGGGCTCGAGACATCAGGTGGTGATATTGGATTTGGACGATCAGTGGAAGGTGAGGGTAAGTTTTCATTTATTATATCATCTAGATCATCAAGGTTGCCTAACTCTGGCAAGCTTGTAGGCTGAATAAGGGGATCTGTGAGGTCTTCCAGTTGAATTAAATCGTCCGGGGGAACAGCTGGAAGAACATTTGGATTTGATGTTTCGTCGTAGTCTGGTGAGTTTAGATTTTCATTGGAAGTACCAAGTATAGGATTTATAGGATTGACAGATTTGGTTATAAGATAGCGGGATAATGCATCGGCGGCATTATTTAGTTTCCCTTTTCTATATATTATTTCATACTCATATTCCTCCAATTTTAATCTCCATCTCTGGAGTTTACTACTGGGGTCAGAGTGGTTGAATAGCCAACGTAAGGGACGATGGTCAGTAATTATTGTGAATTTTCTGCCATAGAGGTAAGGACGGAAAGTTTTACAGCCGAAAAGAATTGCAAGTAATTCTTTTTCAGTTGTACTATAATTGCACTCATTTTTGTTGAGTGTACGGGAAGCATAGGCGATGGGCTTATCCTTGCCTATTTCACCTTGGGAAAGAATAGCGCTGATTGCATAATTTGATGCATCACAGCTGAGAAGAAATGGTTTGGAGAAATCAGGATATGATAATAGCGGAGCTGTAGTTAATTTATTTTTTAGGGTTTCGAAGGATAACTGATGTTCGTTTGACCAAATGAACTCTACGTTCTTTTTCAGCAGATTTGTTAAAGGTTTTGCAATGCTTGAAAAATCAGGGATGAACCTTCGATAATAAGAGACGAAACCAAGGAATGATTTGACGTCCTTAGGAGTTTTTGGTGTAGGGAATTCATGAACTGCTCTTAGTTTTTCAGGATTTGGTTTTACGCCTTTGTCAGTAATGACATGGCCAAGGTATGAAACTTCCTTTCTTAAAAATTCACATTTATCTGGTTGTAGTTTTAATTTGAATTGACGAAGTCTATAAAATACGTTAGTTAGGTTATCTATATGAGAAGGGATATCAAATGAGTAAATCACGATATCATCAAGATAAACGAAGCATTGGATGCCTTGGAGACCAGATAAAGCGGAATTCATTAATCTCTGAAAGGTGGACGGTGCATTTTTTAATCCAAATGGCATGCGAGTGAACTCGTAATGCCCTGTTGGGATTGAAAATGCTGTTTTGGGAGAATCATCAGGAGACATGTTTATTTGATGAAAACCGGAAGCTAGGTCTAATGTGCTAAAGTATTTGCACTTGCCTAATTGATCTAGGATTTCGGCTATGTTTGGAATAGGATAAGAATCGCCAATAGTCACGTCGTTAAGTTTACGGTAATCGATTACAACGCGCCATTTTCTTTGACCAGAAGCATCGAGCTTCTTGGGTACTACCCAAATTGGTGAGGACCAAGGGGACATAGAAGGTTTTATTATACCTTGTCTCAGCATTTTTTTTACTTGAGAGTCTACCTCTTTCTTATGGCATTCAGGAAATCTGTATGTCTTAACATGGATTGGGCTATCGGTCGTGGTTTTAATTTTGTGTTCTATTGCATCACTGCAAGTTAACTGGTCGTCGGGTAGATGGAAAATGTCTGAAAATTGAGAACAAACAGAGTATAATGACTCAGTTTCTTCTGGATTAAGGTGGGACACGCGAAGCTGCTTTAGGACTTCTTCTGTGCGTTCAAGAGTTTCGGGTTCGGCTACGGTACCGATAAAGACTGCAGCTTTCAGTTCGAAAGGTTTTAAAAGTAATTTTAGATCAGACTTAATGGTTACATGTTTCTCTGAGGTGTTAACAATGGAAATATTAACACGGTTGTTATTCTTAACTTGAACTAGACAGTTTGCTACTAATAAATTTTGGGAAAGATGTTGGTCAATTATTAAACCTTCTTTTATTTCTGGATTTGCAACAGTACATTCAATTATGGTTTCACTGCGTGGTGCAATAGTGTAAACGGGTTCGTTGAAATGCATTTTAAGCATAATATCTTTTAAATGCAACACACCTTCATCATAGTTAATTTGGCCACTCATGGAATTGAATAAGTCGTTGCCGACAATACCATCGTAGGGTATGCTTAATTCATTAACTACACTGAATGTATGTGTTAGGTATTTACAGTCAATATGAGATTTGTCGTGTGTATAGATAGTTATAGGGATTTGTCCTAATGTACATAGGGGATTATCGGTAGTTGAATCGATACCTTTGATTTTGAATTTAATCGATTCGTCAATAGCAGGCATGTCATCAATGACTGATTTTTTAATTATACTTATAGATGCGCCAGTATCGACGAGGAGGGATAAATCATTAGAGGAAACGGGGGAATTTACTTTTATATAGGGTAAGTATTTATTTGGTATATTGGATGTGAATTCGTATATTTCTTTATTAATATGTTTTTCATTTTCAGGATTCTGGATTAAGTCTACGGTTTGGGGCTGGTTACCCTGTTGTTTGACTTGGATGGAATGACCTCGAGTTTGGGGCTGGTTACCCTGTCCATGTGTCATGAAGGATTTGGAGTCTACGATTTGGGGCTGGTTACCCTGTTGCTTGACTCCAACGGAATGACCACGAGTTTGGGGCTGGTTACCCTGTCCATGGGTCATGAAGGATTTAGAGTCTACGATTTGGGGCTGGTTACCCTGTTGCTTGACTCTAATGGGATGAGCACGAGTTTGGGGCTGGTTACCCTGTCCATGGCTCATGAAGGATTTAGAGTCTACGATTTGGGGCTGGTTACCCTGTTGCTTGACTCTAATGGAATGACCACGAGTTTGGGGCTGGTTACCCTGTCCATGGGTCATGAAGGATTTAGAGTCTACGATTTGGGGCTGGTTACCCTGTTGCTTGACTCTAATGGGATGAGCACGAGTTTGGGGCTGGTTACCCTGTCCATGGCTCATTGTTTGTGTTTTTGCGTCGTCTATTATGGAATTTATCTGTCCCGTGCGACGCTTATTCGGGACATTTTTTAGTTTAAACTGTTGTCAACGGTATCGTAACCTTCTACATCGGTTACTGCATTAATACGGGGTTTAAAATTAGATGTGCTTGTCTGCGCACTTGAAGGATAAGATTTGTTTTGATTGTTAAATCTTTTATTATTGTATTCACGGAGTTGGCACTTTTCTAGAATATGCCCTGATTTTTTGCAATATCTGCAGAATGGATCATTTGAAAAGGGTTGTTGAGAGGTTGGTTTTTGGGATTGATTGTTATTAAAGTTACTGAATTTAGACTTAATATTTGGATCATTTTGACGAAGTGGTTTCGCGGCTAAGGTTTGTTTGTAGGAGTATTGTTGCAATTTTTCTTCGGAAATCGCGTAATTTATGGCGTCATTGAGATTTTTGGGGTTCCGACACCTAATGATGTTTGCGATACGAGGGGTAAGACCCATCGTGAACGTGTGGAGAGCTAAGTCCTCCATTGCAGCTACTCTGCCGGCTACTTCACCTTTCTTGTGACCGGATATAGAGATTTCTGTAAGCAATTGAGATAAACAGGTTTCTATTCTAAGTGAGAATTGGTTAACATTCTCCTGGGCACCTTGTCTGCAATCCTGGAGCTCTGCAAGAAGATGAGCGTAATGTTTGCGCTCTCCAAATTGGTTCTGAAGGAACTCTTTAAGGGATGGCCACGAATCGAATTCCTTGATTGAACAAGCAATCTCGGCTTTACCATCTAATTGGCTGATTATGTACTTGAAGACGATGTTAGTTTCATTCGAAGAGGCTAGGGAAATAGCATTATCGCAATTATTTATAAATGCATTTAGTTTTTCTCGACTGCCATCAAAGGGCTTTATGAATTTTAAAATGATACTTAAAGGTATGCTTTCCGCAGACTCTTCTTTCACCGCGGCTCTTGAACCTTGGGACATGGTTGACAACAAGTTTTTTATCTTAAAGAACAGCTAAGTATAATAAGTCTGAACACAAGATAAGGGATTAAATTTAAGTCGACAATGTATTCTTATCGCTTGCGAGCCTGGAACTGCGACGAGCGACGAGACGTAACATCCGGTGATGTGACGTGTGGATTGGAATGTTCAACTTCAAGGTAACTCGTTGAACGATTTTTAATAACTTTTGAACTTTGATCACTATTAGATATGGGAAATTTGTTCACAACTCACAGTAATATTGCGCACATGTTCTTCATGGTTTTGCAGGAGGATCTGGAGCTGGAACTGGAACTGGAGTGACCTTGAACTAGGTCAGTACCGGGTTTACCGGTGTGGTGAGTCGTCTCTGGAACTCAGGAACTTGAGTGACCTTGAATTAGGCCAGTGCCGGGTTTTACCGGCGTGATGAGTCGTCTCTGGATCTGAAGCACTTTCGCGGAGTTTTTAGCACTTTTTGGGAGGATTCCGAGGATTTTATAATCCCATTTCAGCTGCCACCAATGTTATAACCGGGTTCCGGATTAGGTTTTTAAAAAGAAAAATTACTTTTGGCTAGAATAAACTTGTATATTAAAAATTACACGAGTGCAAGATACATGTGCACGGTAGGACGGTTGGGAGACGACTGGTATGCTGGACTGTTAGGAGAGGGAGAGAGGAATGAGAGGATGCTGTGTCAGCAGCAGGAATGCAGCGTAAGCTGCTGAGTAGGCCAGAAGGGATACAGGTGAAGGATGTAACAGAACCTTCGCCACTGATTTGTATAATACCTTTATACTGAATTAGCTTGATATGATATGGCACAGAAATCTCGACGTTTTCACATTACGATAAATTAGTCAAATGCACCTGTGGGAAGCAAAGTCGGGACACTAGTTGTATTAGAAACATAATACTTAGCACCAACAGTTCAATAAAGTGCCTAGCCAAGTGAGGTGATGTAAGCGCGTAGAGTCGCATGGCTCCGAGTTTCTCGGTATTTAATTCTGTCTCTACGAGTACGGGCGAGTCTAAATTAAAGGTGCCTCGTGGATTCTATGATTACGCAAATGAAATCTTGGACAGCCACTTAGAATTTCATAGTGAACAAGACGTGTGTCCAATGACGGTGACTTTTCAGAAGCATCGTCCTTCGTCCAAAAAACATGATACATTCAACTTTAAGCTAAAAACCGTATAAAAAAGAACTTTCATTTTATCCCCTATTTAACACCTTTAGGGGAAGCATTTTCAATGATTCTTCCTTAGCTCATATTCGAAATGAACTCTTGTGAAAGGAGATCAAGCGGAACCGGTCCAAGTAGCGTCGATTAATGAGACATATTTTCTTGAAGCTGATGTTGACATCAGCATCATTTTTTGTTATGGCGTCAAACCAATTCCTCTATGGAAAAAAAAGTTATTGATCATTTAAAATGAACTATGTAATCAACGATGGCATTAATTACAAACAGCGTCGGTGATTAAGACATACATCATTATAAAGCTTGTTAGAAGAGGGTTATTCTTTGTTAAAAACAAACAAATCGCCGCCGAGAGAAAAAAATTATAGACCATTATGTATAAAACAGAAAACAAAATCTTCTTATTTAAGAGATACAAGGAGTGTCGGTGATTCAGACACACATCATTTTAAAGCTTGTTAGAAGAGGGTTATTCTTTGTTAAGAACATAAGCAAATCGGCACTGGGAGAAAAAAGTTTAAACGCCATCCATAATGCACAATTAGTGACAACAAAATCTTCTAATTCAAGAGATACAAGGAGCGTCGGTGATTCAGACACACATCATTTTAAAGCTTGTTATAAGAGGGTTATTCTTTGTTAAGAACATAAGCTAATCGGCGCCGGGAGAAAAAAGTTAAACGCCATAATGTACAATTAGTGAGAACAAAATCTTCTAATTTAAGAGATATAAAGAGCGTCGGTGATTATTACTGTATGTGCGTTACCGGTAAACGAACCATAGGCTGCTGCGCACATAATTGTCTTTATTTTATTTTTTCGGCTGGGCACGTCATCAAGAAGAAGTAGTGCCATCCTGCGCATTTTCACGACTCTATTGCAAATAGAGATGTCACATGACAACTAATGCGACCAACTGTGAACTTCAGCATACGATGAAACTGTCTGCTTACTCCTTTAAGGATCAAAGTCGTGACGATTTTCCCTCCAGGACTTAGCAAACATTATTTTCAACTCATAATACCTAATGCTACAAACTGTGAACTTCGGCATACGAAGAAACCTGTCTGCTTACCCCTCTAAGGATTATAGTCGTGAAGATTTTGTCTCCAGGAGTTAGTAAACAGATCGTTTTCAACTCATAATAACTACCTTGTACTACTACCTTGTATTGCTATTTTATTAAAATGAAGAATTCGATTCACTAAAAGTACTATTTATACCCTTTTTTTTAAATCGATTTCTATGAGCTTTGGAAATTGAAACGCATCAAACACAAGTGTTTTGAGTTTCCTAGAATCAACGAAGCTTCTTGGACCAGAGTCTATAGAAGCTTGCCCGATCTCCTTCAAGCTTAACCACCCAACAGTTTATGCTGAGTGTTGTCTGGTACTGAATGCCTGGATTTAACATTTTTATTAAATGCTTTATGTAGATTATGGTTTATGGACATACCTGAGCAAAGAACTCGACGAGCATTGGCGGGAAACACTGGAGCGTGTGTTGTGACCACATGTGCGGCGTGTTCGTCATGATTGTAGTGAGAAGTTCCTTCACCGCAGCACCGTCACTGCCTGTTGGTGAAGATAAAAACAGTTTCATTAGTCTATGTACTAGAATTTGTTCATAGGTGACTTTAAATTTTCATAAATTTAAAGTCTCACACCTAGTGAGTGAGTAAAGACATCCACAGCTGAATATACCACCACGTTACCGGTAAGGTGCTTCTCACATCCCGCAGATTCCCGCAGCATTCCCCAACTCTTCGGTCACCGGAAGCCCTTTCCACAGCGCCTTCCGTGTAAGTGATCACCACTACAATACCAACAGGCTAAACATAGCCTGTCAGCCGTTCTTTCTGCAAGCACTGTGCCTGCCCTGCCCTCTGCCACTTATGTTTGGCAATTCCTCAGAATATGGCGGTTATCTTGGTTCTCTTCATCTTTAAATCGAGCGCGCAAAAAAAACTAAGCATAGCCCTCCCTTTATAGAATATGCTGTGCCTTTTAGTCAGTGCTATTTAAATGTATGTTCCTTCTTTCCTTCTTAGGTGTCTGTTCTAAATGGCTAACAAGTATGGTCGTACGATGGTCCAACAGTTATCTATTAGGACACAATGGCACCATTGCGTTGAGGATCCAACAGTTCCTGTTGACCCGCAACGCAATAGCGCCATTCCAACAATAGCTGTTGAAGCCATTTCAATAAAATCGCATTGTTTACTCGTCGGTCGTTAACCAAAAATAACCATGCCTTAGCGATTTCATAATTATAATTACAAAAAATGTAAAAAGCTTACCAGCCCCCGTCATGTAAATGCCGCGCGCTAGAGTGAGCACCAACACTCGGTTCAACTCTTCACTCTCTGACGAGACCAGCGACTTGGGCTCTGAGACAACCCTCGACATTTGCAGCTGCACTCCGGAACTGCCCAGACTTGTTATCAAACGTAATGCTGTACTTTCGAAACTGGAATAAAGAACAGTTTTAAGCTTTCACGGTTTACAACTGAACTTATACTGTCACTTACGGGATATCTTCCTTGATTGTTCATTATTAACAAATTGTTATTGTTATTTTTGTTGTTATTGTTCATTGTTAATAATGAACAATCACGGAAGATATCCCGTGACAGTATAAGTTTGGAATAAAGAAATGATTACTTTTTAGTGCTCTTGTACTTATAATACTTCATGCATAGTGAAGAAAGTCGTTTTTACCATAGTTGTAGCTGTGTCTGATTGGCTTGTGGGTATGCAGCTAAGGAATGTATGTTAGACAGCAGTGTGACCCTGTAGTGCGGCTGCACATGGTGAATACGATACGAAAACATGTCCAACAAGTTATGAAGTATGCCCCAAGCATGAGATTTGAATACATTCGGCAGCAACTGATCTGAAAGAGGTAATACTCATTTATTAAACCTTTCGCACACAAATTAAAAAATATAAAAGCAGAGAAAATCTTTAATCCTATTACTACAGGAAAGTTTTCTCTAAAGATATTTAGAGAAAGCTTTCCTTTCCTTTTTATTTAGTTTCAGCGTTCAGATATTTTTTACAATTATTACTGGCACTTTAGTGATTTCACTTTTTTAAATGTACTTACGTATGAATCCTTTGATCCCCATTGACTCTATTTCAGTATAGACCAAGAGACGGCTGTAAGTTTCTACCAACGCCGGTGCCATCATGCTGTTTCCTGGTATATTACTTTTATTCTGAGCCAACTTTGCAACATGAGTTACTATCGAGTGTATTAGTGACATCTTACAGTGTAATGTCAAGCTGTCTAAAATACACATAGACAAGGGAACAGTTGGCAGAGGCGTGCCTGGATTCCCATTCGGCAAAGCTTTCTGGCTTCCAAACAGTGTTTCTATAATCACACCCATCGGTCTAGCGAAGTACTCTTGATTTGTTGAATATGCATTGCATAATAAGGCTATACGGTAGTCAGAGCCCATCAATGTCGGTGTACTATTTGAAGTCATTAGATGCTGAAGAAACCTAAGATACAAATATTCATATTATTTAACTTAAAGATATACAAATTTGTATTCTATCTAAGTAAATCAAACTTCACAATAATTACTCTGATAAATAATGGAAAACACATACTCATACTGTACTTTTAAATTTTGTGGCATAGTCATTGTCTTGTGTTCAGTTTCAGCTTTCTTCAACAAGTGCATCCAAATACATACTACAGCCATTTGATGTGTGCAGTGGGCTTTAGTGCAATCAGGTACAGGTAGTGGCTCCTTTTCAGGATACAGCAATTCATAAAGCTTTATTATTGGAAGGAAATTGGATGATGGGTTTCTCTGAATACTTCCAGATATAAATTGTAATAACACCCACATAAGGTGGTCTCTACCTTTTTTCATATCATGACCAATCAATTTGCTATGGAGACCCATTACGATGTTGGGGAATGAAGCAAATCCAATGAGGATCAAGTATATAACCTGTGATGATAAGTGGAGCCAACACCAATGTGAAGAAGACATTTCATCGTCATCATTCTCAGATTCACTTCTTTCCATTGGCAGTATCATGAGTTCCACTAATTGATCCTCAAGAGCGATGCAGCGTTGTTTGTGCTGCTTTTGAAGACCAAGCATAGAGCACATCATATCTCTGGAATATGGCTGTTGTAAAACATGTCTTAACAATGCTATTTGTGGTTTTAGAAGTTCATCATCATAAGGCAAATTACCCTTCAGGGAAAATTTCAAAGTTGTAGGATCTAATCTCCACGGGTTAACAAGATGATCAGCATAGCCCGAAAACTCCACCACAGGCAACATTTGTGAATGTCCAATAATAGAAACCATTTGGGCACAAGGTTTAAAACTTTCCACAAAACTAGACAGAAGTTTAGCCAGTTGCTGAAACAGAAACATACAAATATTTGTGAATTTTATCAAATAGTAATAATATTACGGTGAGAGATTCTAATGAATTTATCATCTCTAAGGATTTCTGTACACAATACACAAGATTGCTAAGAAACCAGTCATGCAGTAACCAGTCAGTCAGATGAGATTAATATACAACAAATTAACAATATACAATTTACCCAGTGTGGCCAGTGGTTGTTACCCGGATAATCCTTCTGGATCTCAGTGACGATGAAGTATGCTGGCAGCAATGAAGCAGTGCGATCAAAAATGTATTCAATTACGTTGTACAATGCTCTTAACTGAGGCATTGTACTCGAATTTAACCTCACTGGAAGTGTATGAGCTTTCTCTCTGCATCCCTAGAAAAAATATAATAAGATAAAACCTAGGAACTTTGGTAAAATAAGTCCCACAATAGAATTATACCAACCTTCATTATTTCCCTGACACCTTTATAATCGACTCCTCCAATAATTCTTCTGATCAGATTGAAACTTTCTATCCAGAAGTCAGCATTCTGATACATAAGCTTTTCATTGGTCAAAATGCAGTCACATAACATCCTGCAAACATCAAAAAATGTAACAAATCATTCATGTGTTTAACACTAAACATATTTCATACCTTTTATTTTGCTAAAATACAAAACAATGTTTTAAATAAGTTTACAGCATTATGCATTTAATAATTTGTGGTACAGGTAGGCTACATGTTGTTTAACACGTTAAGCGCCATGTGTATAAGTCAATATACACCCTAGTGCAACTCTCACAGGCCAGTGTATATCTAGTTATAAACCTCGAGTTAGGATACAACCAGTTAGGAGAATAGGAAAAAAAACAACTCAAGTTCACATAGTATTTTAGGAACAGGAGAAGTCAAATAAGCAAAAAAAAAAAAAAGTTATTTGCCTCAGAGGTGCCTTGGCGTTGAAGGTGTTAGAGACATGTGCGCTGTAATTTTGATACATACCGAGCTTGAATAATATTTGTGTTCACTAGAGTTTCCAAAAGGGCAAGGAGTTGTTTCATTTTGTATCTGTTAGTCAGAACAGCCGTAAGAGTCAAATACTGGCGTAATGCTGATTCCTGCAGCTCTGCACTCAAGTTGGTCATGATGCCGCACAGTCTCTTCTGATACATTGCTAACATTTCAATTTCTTCTTCTGGTTTATGTACGAGGAAGCAACTGAAAGCTTCCTCAACCGCTTCAACGTGCTGCAAACAAGAAATAAAAAGTTTTAATTTTAAGGTTCTTAGATCATAGCTAACCTTAAAACATAGCTAACGCTAAATTGCTTATAAAAAACTGAAATGTTTAGTACACAATGTATTAAACATTTCGGTTTGAACAGTACAACCTAACACTTGTAGCTTTATTTGTAACACAGTAAGTACCACCATAGTTAGTTGTCAGGATAGTTTTATAATATTATCCTGACAGCTTGGAGAGCAGCGGTGGCCCAGTGGTGAAGACCCCGACTTACAAGCAGTAAGTTGTGGGTTCGAACCCAGCCAGGCGGATTACTTTGTGTAAGTTATTTCATCACCACTGCTCTCAAAACGGTGAAGGAAAACATTGTGAGGAAACCGGTATATCCTAGAAACAAAACTTCGAAGACATGTGACATCTACCAACCCGCACTGGACCCGCGTGGTGGGTTATAGCCCATTCCCTCATAGAGAGGAGGCCTGCGTCCCAGCAGTGGGAACATAAATAGGCTGATTATGCTATCCTGACAGCTTGTAGGTTGGTAATCAACAAGTTGAAGTAAAATGAGGCAAATAAAAATAAGTCTGATGAAATATGCAACATGCTCAACAATAACATGCTTAAAGCCATACCAAAAACAGACCCTCAAGAGTTTCTTTATTATATTTTGATGAAGGAGACAGGTTAGAATATTTTTAAGGCCATAAGCATTATACACAAACCAGGAAAGAAAGAAACTAAAGAAACTTACCAAAATCTCATTGACAATATTTGCTACTTGGGAGTCAGCCATCTCTGCAATACTGTTTCGCACAATTATTTATGTAAGTACCTCACTCAAAATCTACTGGAAGTAACATTCATATTGAAAATTTATAAAAACATCTAAACACAAGCCTTCAATTTTCGGTACAAGTGACTTAAAACAAAACAAAAGAAGCTAGGTTACATTTGGAAATAATAATTATGTCGCATTCTGCCAAACAATATAGTTAGTTCTATGGTAGTCTGGGACAAAATAGTATAAAGCTTTATTTCAAATTAAGCAGTAAAATTTTCAGAATATTTCAGTCAAAACTTGAATGCAACAGCACAACGTATTATAAATAGAAAAATAACTTCGCAGAGAGAAATATTCGAAATTCAAATACCAAAACTAAATTTCAGAAATAGAATAAAATGGCTTGCTGTCAAACAGACAGCCGACCAAAGACAGCCGAAATCACAGGCCGACATCGACATAGGACAAGACGACAGCGGTGAAAAAAGGAAAAAAAAATGGCATTATTAAGTACTGTAAACACAAAGATATGTTCTAAGATTTTGTTAGATGAAGGATTAAGATCCTTCATCGTTTCAAACTTTGGCTTTACTTAGACTATGTCGACGGAAAGAGTGGAAACCAGGCGCTCCGCACGACCTTGACTCTTGAAACAAAACAAAATAATTGAAAGCACCCAATATTTTTGTAATTGACGTGGAAGTAGTAAGTACAAATCGTTATTTTTTTTGCAATATTTTAAAAAATAATTACAATGTTATAAGTAGATGCACTATTTTCGGCGCATAATTATAACATCGTGTCAAGGTGGTGATAGACCAATCAGCGCGACGCATTATGATAGTCGATGTTACCATAGCGCTTGACGAAAACCTTCAATTTTGCACACGAGGTTATCGACACGCGGAATGTGATCGCGGCTATCATTGTGCCGATTGTCGTAACGGCCAGTGGCCTTATGGCAAACAGCCTCGACGACCGTTTTTCGAGGCTCTCTTTAGGCGGCCAACCGCCTTGATTCAAATCAAGGGCCTGATTCAGAAGGCAGTATTCCTCGGCTTGCATTGTTTGGAGGTTCCTGTGTCTGGAGCCGTAACCACCGGTAGCTTGGACCCTGTTTCCGACACCAGCCAATACCACATTTTTTTTATATTTTTAAATGTATTTATGTGTTTTTTTTTAAGATATATTTAAAAATGTGTAAAATGTGTATGTATAATAATTATAGGAAATAAAAACTCTTATTACAAAAATCTTTTTTTTTTCCATTTTTAGTTGCAATATCCTATACAAATAATTGCTATGCATTTATATACATTGTTAACTATATATTTCATGGTCATAGGCTTATTCTCAATAAAATGGAACTTAACAAGCCTAACTGTCGAAATGTGGATATACTGTACACATCTGCGTACCCCCTTAGAGCATACAGGCGTGATGTAGTGTAAACAATAAAATATCCAAGCGATTGCAGCAATCACGACAGATTTGCTGTCTATTATTTAAGAGTTCCGTTCCATGTCTCCGAAGTCCATGATCAGATCATGTCAATATTTCTGAGAGAATAATTTGAGAGTATACTCTTTCAAAAAAAAAAGAAAACAGAAAAATAATTTTTCAAATCGTTTCAGGCGTTTTCGAGTAATCAGTGAACATACATAAAAAAAAAAGATTTCGATGGATTGAGAACCTCTCCTCCTTAAATATTTTTTTGTATAAATCAAACTTGAATACTATGTGCTACAATTAGTTTCCAGTCGCGAAAAAATATGTTACTACTACTAAGTTTGATAGAAAATGTGGTTGTGCTTGAAATACTAAATACATATTGTGTCAATTTTTTGGTACCTAGGGTATGCCAGATTTGTAGAATCAGCCTTATTTTTAAATGAGGTCATATTAGACGCAGAGTAGGATGGTATAAAATGTTTGATTTTCCCATGAATCTATACCTTATTTAATAAATAAATACAACATATAATACCTTATCATTGTGTTTTATTTCTAAAAAAATCCCTTCGACTCTGATGATAGCGGTAGTTATGTACTGTCCACTGCTGGACATAGACCTCCTCCAAAAGAAATAAAAACACACAGTAGATAATACTAGTATTAATTCAAAAAGTACCCTTTAGGGGAAAAACATTATTTTTGACTATTGTCAAAAAACTGATTGTGCTGCATAACTCTGAATGGACTAAGATTTGAAACTTAGCGCCAAAGTAACTTTCGCGTAGCTTAAAAATACCTATCCAACAATCTATTACACATAGCATAGACATAGCCTAGTGGGGTCTAGTGATCTCGTAGGTCATCTGATTGTGCCGTTTGTACCAATCCAGGTATTGAAGTGGTTATTACCATAGGCAGTGGTGATTCTGCTGTTACGGGCCGGAGCACCAAACGTCATATTAAAAAAAAAAAAAAAATTACGTCAAAGATATTGTTAATTAGGTACTAACATAATAGGATGGACCTTTGAGTAAAGTGCTTTATCTTATCCCATTGAATTTATAAGTTAAGATTTCATGGTTTTTCTTTCATTTAATTTATCATGTTTGTGAGAGAGGTTTGATCCTTATGATTGACCCTATCGATTGATGCCATAAAAGTACAGGGTGTTATTTTATTGGAATTTAGCCGGTTCGAATCCCGAGTGTGGCAAGCGAATTTTCGAAAATCTTTGAATGCAGATTTATTTATTTTTAAAAATAAAGGATTGTTTCCATTGTGTAAAATTTTGTATTTCCAGTATTTAGAGTACTAACCCTCCAGGTGGCGTTGGAAAATTTCAGCCTGTATATTTCCGGGATCCCTAGTTTTAAACCTTTAGCTCTTAGGTTGTTTGTAGTTTTAGTGAACGCATCTGGAGCTCGCACGGACAACGTTTAAGTTGGAAGACGACTTTCTCACTTCAATTAATATTTAATTAATTCTTCTTTTTCTTCTAATTCTTCTTTCTCATCGAATTCCACTTTTTCGTCTTATTTTTCTTGCCTTGCTACTTAAACCGTTACTTTCCAGATTCACCTAGTTATTCCTATAGGGATGTCACCTGCCTCTATGTCACTTTATAGGCACAGTATAAATATATACAGTATTGTGACTGAGCCCTGTCCTTGAAATAATTACCAACAGCCGGGCGGTACGTTCGCAAGCGATAGGGCGATCCGTCGCATAGACTTGAATTTGTATAGTTTTGATACCAAAAAGGTATTTTGTTAGTTATTACAATTAGATTTTGTTGTCTTCCAGCCATTTATCATCCTTATTCACTGATATTATATATAATTACAGAAGACCAGTCTCTGTTGTTGAGTTTTTTTTGTGTACCTATATACACCGCCGAGGAAGAGGAGCTCCCGCTACCGGCTGCCGTGGTTACAGTATATTAATTTCATCTATTTAGTTGAGTTTATTTTTAGTTTTGTGATTGTAAATATTATACTTTTTATTAAAAAAAAATAAGTTAATCGTGAATGAAATAAGAAGTGTTCAATAAAAATACAATTTGTGTCTTTTGATTAGTAGATTTAATAAAAATTATAAATTCGAGACTTTTTTTAACGCGAGCGTAGGTACCTAAATCACTCGTCTGTCACTTTTTTCACCCTATCCACATATTTATTAATTACTCCAGGTATTTTACTCGGTAGAATAAGCGAAATACCTACCTATTAAAATTAAACAAATTACGTATCTTCTAGTAGGTATATAAATTATTTTATAGTCTTACCTTTCGGAGTTTCCAGGTAGTTTAAAAAATGTCATCTCTGGATGCGTTATTGATGAATTCAAGCAACTAAAGACAGCACAATATAGTCTATTATAACTCTTTGCCAAAACAAAACAAAACCATCACAACGTTCGTTCGTCAGTGCGGCGCATTCGTGACTTCTTGGGTACCGACTGTGTACCAAACTCGAGGCGTGTAGGTATGACTCGTGTTCCGACCGTTTGTATGAAGATACACTGTAGATATTATTACCTTGCTACAGGGATGTTATCCTTTCATAGTCAGTGGCGGATTTACAAGTTCTCAAGGTATAGGCTGTACAGTTTTTGCCACCCTTGCCTATGCAATTGTCATGTACTACATTATTTTTACAATCCAACAATTTCGTTGAAATTGCACGTAAAATAATTTTTGGGTATATTACCGATTACTGGTTGGGGGGCGGCGAACTAGCTGTTTTACTCTAGAATAGGGAAGATTGCTACTCGGAATGTGCAATGGCAAGTGAGAGGAGAACGTCATCGGCAACATTTGTTGCAGACTTCTATCTGTAAAACATCAGAAAACCGTCATGCCAAAATATTTTCGAATTCTATGGGGAAGAAAAAAATAATAATTAGGTCCCCAAATTTGCCGCCCCAAAAATCTGCAGCCCTAGGCTCAAGCCTACTCAGCCTGCTGGTAAATCCGCCACTGTTCATAGTGCAGTTATTTTTTATCGACGTTATCGAGTTTTCTTTTTGCTGGATTGAGGGTTCTGCAGTATTTCCCTGCATTTAAGCTTGTATGCTTGGAACCTTGAGTTGCTTTCTTTACATTCACCCACGGCCTACAGCAACAAGAAGTATCTCAAAAAAAAGACAAAAATGAGTATAAAAAGAAGGCATATTTCCAAACTCCATCTTACAGTCTAACATATAAAAAAAATTGCTATAAAAATTCGTCCAGGGGAATATCTACAATGAATTTACTACAGTACTACATGATTATTATTTGAGAAATAATTGGCTATCTTGGCTTGACTTCAATTATTGAGTTCCATCATCGAACAACAAAGGTTTTTTTTTACTTGTTCGACCACCGAACATCGAACTAGTGAGAATTATAACTTGAACATTTGCATTGGTAAATAGAATAGAGTAGACTAAGATAGAGTAGGGTAGACTATGATAAATTCCACATAATAATCAAAATGGTAATTCCATTTGCAATACAGTTATTGTTTTTTTTTCGTTTGATTAGTTTAGTGTTAGCCAACTATCCTGACTTGTGATAAATCTCTATTGACCGTAGAAGGTATTTTTAAGAGGAATCTATTAATTTATGATTGTAAGATGTTTGACCGTTAATGGTGTTCAAATATTCTAATTATAACTTATGAATAATTGCTAAAAATAAATAGGTTATAATAATAGTAGGTTTTCATATTTTACATTATGTAGTTGTTAGTTTGTTGACCTATTGTGATTTGTTGAATGTTGTATGCTTTTTATTACCTGCCAAGTTATTACCGGAATTGATTAAGCCTTGTGATTTGGACACTGATGATATGTAGAACAATTGTGTTGTGTGTGAGCATTCACTGCGACGACGTCGTGGACATATTCTTAATGAACATTTTCTACTATCACGACCGGACTTTCGAGAACATATTCCGCGTGCGGTACGAAGAAGAAAACGTTCGAAGAAGAGAGTACTATAACTATACGCTTTACAACAGAGAACTTGAAGGGAGAAATGCAATAATTGAATATTGTTGTTTCATCAATATTCAATTATTGCATTTCTCCCTCCAAGTTCATGTATACATGGGCGCAGGACATTATGAATATGCCATACTATGACGATCATCTATTACTTAGGTTGGATGAGAAATAATCCAGAACCTGTGAACCATCCGGCACAATTCTTAAATACTGTATTAATATATATGGAAAATGAATAAAAAAAAAAGAATGTAAAATATTTTATATCAGCCGGACCCAGTTCTAGATGTTTGTAATATCACGTTATATGGGGATCGACTTATCGTCTCTGACAGGACTGTTGTTCCCAATAAGCCTGACATTGTGGTGACAGATCGATTGGAGCGTAGCGCAATTCAATAGCGGTTATATGTTTACATAGCGGTCCCACTGAGTTGCTGGTTGTTCTGAGGAGGCTCTCGGTTGGCAGCTGGATCAAGAGTTTGATTCAGAAAACAGTACTTCTGGACACGGCACGTATTGTTAGAAGGTTCCTCTCTCAAGAGCCCTAACATCCGGTAACTCAAACCCTGTTCCCGAAGCTGGTGGGCTACTATTTTTTATATTTTTAATGCTTTTTTTATGTGGGTCTACTAGTAGGCGTGATGTTATGTTACGTTATTTACAGACTACAAATAGAACTAAACTAATGATAAAAATAAGACTAAAAGTAAGAAAATATAAACATCTAAACAACGACAATAGGACACTTAGGCGTCAAAGTACTCTTCCGCATCGCTGTCATCTGGAAACGTGGTCAGAAGACTGGCAGCATTGCCACGCTGAATGTCAATGTTAATTGTTTGGCCAAAGAAAGAGCCAGCCCTCTGGTCACGTGAAGTGTCGTGACATGTCGTCTGGTTTCTTGCTATTGTCACGTACCAAGCCGTTTGGTTCTAAAACCGCTGGTACGCCGGCGCTGGCAAGGGCTCGACGAATAATGTCGTTAAGGCTGGCCGTGCAATGCGACCTGCGCTCCTGTAGCAGGACAGGCCATGGTGTCTGAGGCTGTCGACAGCTTCACGACAGTGACACCGTTGCGGGGCAACACAAGGTACGCCTAAGCGTAGAGTCGTAGCGACCCGGAACGATGAGTCATACATCATAGTGCCAATGGTGGATGACGGAAGTGCCTGAAGCCACAACCCCAACTCCCATTCCACTACGGCTAGCAGACGGGCATGCTCCACAGTATTGAATGACGTATTTAAAAGGGTATTCCGTACAATACTGCAGAGCGGCACGTCCCACTGTCTCTGGGAGGACAGGTTGTCGGGCAAATCCGCAACGGTCAAATACGGCACCTCAAAATCAACCAGTGAGGAAGACCGAGGACAGGAAGGCTGGTACTCTTATACTTTAAAATTTTGCGGACGCCGAGACCACCCCAGCGAATGGGAAGTGTGGCTTGCTGCCAAGCTCTGTGGTTTAGGGCCACTTTAAGTATTGAAGTTAGAGTGTTCCTAATAATTTGGTCTACTTTTTCGGATGCTTCCAAAGATGAGTGAAGCGAAGGCTAACGTGAATTTTGGTCAAAAACAACTATATCAAATAAGTGTGAAGGCCGAATGAATGTTAATTTTGAAAAGTCGCAAACATCATTAAAGTTTTGAATTTTTTCTTCAACGAACGACGGAAAAGATTCGTCAAATATTGGTGACCCTAGGAGGTGAAGAGACTTTTTTCCGGTAATTTTGATATGGAATGTTATGTTATGTTTTTTTTATATAAGTAGTTTGATTCCTATATAATTATCCGAATATTTAAAAATGTATTATCCTGCAAACGATATCTGATATAATGAATAAAGGAAATAATTTAAAAAAAAACAGTATCTATGGTTGTAACAGTCTACCGTACTCTATCTTAGTCTACTCTATGCTATTTAGCAATGCTAATGATTGAATAATCAAGTTATAATTCTCACTAGTTCGATGTTCGGTGGTCGAACAAGTGAAAAAAACTCAATAATTGAAGTCAAGTCAAGATAGCCAAGTATTTCTCAATATTAACATTATATTAACATATATTAACATTCATTGTAAATATTACTAGCCCTTTTTTTTTTTTGTGCGTATTGGAAATCATCAAATGACCCCCCCCACTCGGAGGCCCACTGGGTGGAGCGGAGGGGAGTGTCAGACTTGTACTGACTAAAACCCATCCATGTTCCTTCTTTGCCCTTTGTGTTCCAGGGCCACGGTATCTCTTTCGAACAGTCCCGCAGCCCTGGCAGGCATCGGCATGCGGACCCCTACTTGATTGCTGACATCTCTTTGAGGTGCGCGTGGAACACGAACGCGGCGTCGACACGGCCTGTCGTCATAAGACGGCCGGACGGCGAGCTAGCTTATAACTCGCCGTCCACAGGCCAGCGCCTACGGTGGTCGGAAGCCACCACGTGACCCCCGACGTCCAGGGCGTCTCCCGCGGCGGCTGGGACGTGAAGTTCTTTCCCTCTCACGTCCTGCCACCTCCTTCACTAGTATAACTGCTTCGCAGAAGGAGGTGACGGCTTCCCATTCCGTCTCGCTCCGGACCATGGCTTGAACCAAGGCCGGACGCGAGAGATCGCCGCCGCCAATCGCCGCTATGAGGACACGGTGGTGCTCCGCCCAAGCGGGGCAGACCTCCACGGTGTGCTCCACCGTGTCCTCCAGACGATCCTCGCAGTGGAAACACCAACTAAATTTGTTTTATGAAGCTAAATGAGGGTAAAAATGGTAAAATAGACAAAATATTAATAAAGTAAAAGAATGTCGTAGTGGGTAGTCTAGTCGAATTTTCCACCAATCTTCTCGTTGACTTAAAAGCACGCAAGAATCTTTCTAGTGATGTTGTCCTTGGTATTTGTGTTGGTATATTAGGCGTCATAAGCCACTTTTTTAAACCATATCCACTGTCTCCCAAGACTATTGGGTTTGGGTATGGTCTCCAACCACTTTCCCAAGTCCCAAGTCTGTGTTAAAGAAGAGCATCTCATCACTCTGGCATCGTGAACAGAGCCAGGCCATCTTGCAGATGCGTAGAAAATTTCTAAGTTTGGCCCGCATACCACCATAATATTAATTAAATGGTTTCCGTTTCTGTCTACAAACGCAGATTCATTTTGATAAGGTGCATCTAAAGGAATTAACGAACCGTCCACAATACCAGATATTTTAGGTATCCCATTATGCCTCATGAAAAGTGTTGATATTCGGTTACAATTATCAGGCCAGCGAACCTCTTCTTCGAGTAATTGAGTAATCACGTCTCCACATACCCTTCTTATGCAATGATGTACGGTTGCTTTACTAAGCCCATGTGCATCACCAATAACGTGGTACTGTAAACCACAACCCATCCAATGGAAAGCGCATAAAATTTGTTTATCCGGTGTAAGTGCTAGGTTTCTGCTTGTAACGTGTTCAAGTCGATGACCAATTAAATATTCTACGGTAGTTTTACATACCCGAAATTTGTCTTTAAAGCAGAAATCTGTAGTTGAGAAGGAGAAATTGATTCTGCTTTTAAATGATCGTCAATGATCACTACTCTCACTGCTCGATGTAAGTACCATTTTTTTGTAATAAACCTTTTAAAAACACTTTCTTACACCTAAAATTCAAAATAAGATTTCGCGATAACTCTATCGCTCTAAAGCTCCTTTCAGAATTGTCGGACAATTCTACAAATATGTCATGACAATTTTCTGTTTAATGAAGCAGATTTGACAAGTTTTTTACGACAAATTGTCACCTGTCGCTTTAAGTTTTATTAAACAAAAATGGCCGATTTTCGCGACAATCCGACATATTTGTGAATTTTCCACCATGACAATTTTGTCACTTGTAAGTTTTATTAAACAGAAAAATTGTCGAATTGTCACTTTTTGACATATGGCCCAGGGTGTGCAATCTTAGAACATTTTACCTTGCAACTAGGAGAAAATAAAGTTACCAAATTGAAAGAGTACCGTAATCGAGTAACAGGTCTTTCTCTTAATGCCTTTTTAACTTTGTTGTATTATAAAATCATGTATTGCTTGTTTATAAATACAGATGGCGCTTGCCGACTACATTGAAAATAGATTGCAATATACCACAGCTTCAGTGACGAAGTGACTATTTTGTTCTTGTCTCCATCTCATGAACACTCCATCAAATGAACGTTAAACCTTCTGTTTAGTAGTTTATTTTATTATAATTGAATTAAATACTCTACCAAACTTTTTAAGTAAATTCGAAATACGCGTAATATATTAAATAAAATCATAAAATATGTTTTTAACAAACAAAACATTACTACTGGCCTCCATTTTAATAAAAGTGATCCTGATACTCTAAAGCCTGGTACAAACATTCGTGTCGTAGTAGTTATTTTGTACTTTTAACTTGCTGCAATGAAGCAAGCTTTCAAACAATCAATCTGCCGGTCGTTTTTGTTGTTTTTCAAGAAATTTGAATTGGAATTTTGAATGGAAGAGAATATTTGTTACCCTTAAGATATGGAGATATCATCCAGTCTGTTCTTGAAGGAATTCCATGAGTTATTTAACAACAACAAATGTGTTATACAACAAACGGCATATTATTATTAATATTTGACGAAATGTCTCTAAAAGCTAACATTACAAACAATAAAAGAAAAGATTTGATTCTATTATGTATGATCTACTACGACGACTTTTAAACCAATACTTAGGGCAAAATTAATGACTAAGGGTATAATAATACGGGTTTTATTTTCTGCAGCCAAGTAATTCTTAATTTATTCATATACTTTAGTCTATGAGTAAATTACGGCGTTAATAAAAATAAATTACCTAATTTCATAATAAAAACCTGCCAGAAATCAGGAATGATTTTAGACGTATAGTATAATCTACACAATTTATTATATACAAATCAGGAAAGTTGTAAGTTTATGGTTACAGATGGCGCCACCAATCGCTTTCCTTCTGAACCCGTTGAGTAAAGCCTCTATACCTTCCACGGCTGCGGGACTGTTCGAAAGAGATACCGTGGCCCTGGAACACGAAGGGCAAAGAAGGAACATGGATGGGTTTTAGTCAGTACAAGTCTGACACTTCCTTCCGCTCCGCCCAGAGTGGTCATTTGATGATTTCCCATCCGAAAAAAAAAACAAATAATAATAAATAAATTAAAAAAAAAAACCTCTATACCTATATATAAAAGTACTCTGTGTGTATAACTTAAAGGTCTTTGCTTCATTGTAATCGGTGCTCTCTATCAAAATGCTCAAGAACAACTTATCATGATTATATAAAATACATGCTACGACATCTATTTAACCAAATTGGCACCAAATTGGCACACCAAATTGGCACTAATGAATAAAAATGTGATCACAAGAAAACTTTTTAATTCAGCAAAAGATACTCTAGGTTAGTCTTCATGACGCTGCTTTGAAAATCTACAGAGCCTATAGAGTGAATGTTCGATCGCTTTCCATGTTTTATTTTTAAGCAGTTTAACTTCATGCTCGATAGATGGCGTTGTTCATTTGACTCCATTTTGTTTGACCCTCGCCCGTGTCACAAGTTTGGTTTTTTAACCGACAAAACCAAAGCAGGAAGTTCATTCAACGCCTATATTTTTTAATGTATGACCACGCACATTTTTTTACAGAGAGACTTCTCTGTAAAAAAATGTTTAAAACGATTCTCAAAGTTGGTCCTATTAAAATTAAAAAACGTGTTTGGGCTCATTTCATGCACAATGATGAGATTTTTAGACTGAACTGGAGTATGACTGTCATCGAAGGTCTGACGATGGGGACGGAAGGCGGTCGCATGAGGTACGCAACTGTTTACAGCAGCTATATCGTGTTTGGGCTCATTTCATGCACCTTGATGAGAACTTTAAACCTAACTAGAGTATGACTTTCATCGAAGGTTTGACGATTGAGACAGAAGGCAGTTGCAAGAAGTCTTCAAGAGTTTACAGCATCTATATCGTGTCTCGTCTCATTTAATGCACCTTGATGAGAACTTTAGACCTAGGTGGAGTATGACTGTCATCGAGTGTTTAAGTATGAAGATGTAAGGTTACCCGTATTTGGAAAAAAACAAAACATAAGTAAAATATTTTAGCGATTAATGCAAATATTTCCTAGAAATTAAATTGTTACCTACTTGAATCTATACTAATATTATAAAGCTGAAAAGTTTGTTTGTTTGTTTGGTTGGTTGAACGCGCTAATTTCAGGAACTACTGGTTCGAATTGAAAAGGATGTGTGTGATGTGCTCCTTTAGTATTGTATTATAGGTGCCTACGAGCTACGCTCTCCACCTCTCTCTTATGTGCCGCAAACGAAGTTGCGTGAGTCAGCTAGTCATATTAAGAGTCTTATTAAAAGGTGATAACAAGACACAAATACAACAAAAACAAAAAAAAACCCGGCCAAGTGTGAGTCGGAATCGCGCATGAAAAGTTCCGTACCATCGTAGCAGGGAAGCCCCCTTTAATGTTTAATTTATTTTTATTATTTGTAGATAAAGCGGCAACAAAAATACATATTCTGCGATAATTTCAACTGTCTACCCATTACGGATCATGAGATAAAGCCCACTGACCGACAGACGGACAGCGGAGGCTTTGTAATAGGGTCCCGTTGGTTACCCTTCGGGTACGGAACCTTAATATTTGCAACCAATATGTTTTAAAGTAATTTGAAATATAAAAGGGAAAATATCAAAAAGTTAAATCGTCTGTGTTTTTCACATTATTAAACTAAATTTAATTAATCTTTAAAAAAGTAAGTACCTATGTAATTAAAAAAACCCACTGCAGAAAAAAAACTGAAAATAGTAAGCAAATTCGCAGCAGGCGGTATCAATTAAATGAAACTGCGTAACTGCGTACTGCGTGTGCCATTTTATGCGTAAACTTATTTGCGACACTAAACGATACCACTCAATGGCGTCGGTCGGCGAATGAACTAGATTTTTATATGTGCACGGTCATAATGGCCAACGTACTTTAACCATAATTGCCAACGTACAGAGTTTGCCTTATACTAGCCATCTCCACAAGTTAAATGCTCTAAGTTCCTGATCAACTACTTAGTCGGAATTTTCGGTGCTGGCAACACCCCGAACGGCGTAAAAAAGGCGGCTCCGACCAGCCAGCCAGCCCTAGGCTTAGTGCTGCCAGATGAGCGGACGATGTCCCGGATTTCAGAGATTCGGGGACTTGTCTAGACTTAATGCTTTTCGCATCAATTATCAAAAAAAAAACTTGTTTTCTCGGAGAAAGATAAATCTGTTTCCCATTCGATTCCATTCGATTCGATTTCTTAATAACTCAAATGCCTAAATCAAAATAATAATCTTTTAAAT
Organism: Noctua janthe; assembly: GCA_910589295.1. Lineage (NCBI taxonomy): Eukaryota > Metazoa > Arthropoda > Insecta > Lepidoptera > Noctuidae > Noctua > Noctua janthe. The sequence continues at coordinate 17,179,081 of OU342552.1, forward strand.
AGATTTATTTACAGCTAAGTTACTAAATGTTCTAAGTTTAGAGCATTAGACGAAAAATTTAGTAAACAAGTAAACAGAATTAAGCTTATACGAAGCTATGGAAAGTTATGATCTACTGTTTTTGATAATACCGAACATTTAATCCAAGTCCTTTAGCTTTGAAAATGAACTAAAACTTACAACGTGAACCCTCGCTGCATTGAATCTGATTTGAAGTTTCCGTTTTACCTTTCACCCCAATATGTGGCTTACCGGATCTGGCAACACTACGGAGGAGCGCCCGGCCGGCCCGCTGCGCCCGCAGTCAGTTAGACAACATAGGCAGTGGGGCACGCGCATTTTGCTTATAAGTTGCAGTGAATTAAAATTATAAAATCTACAGCGCGGCTCTTTGTGTAAATTAAAGTGCGTGCGATTATTGACTGGACTTGTTTAAACGCATTTTGTTTTCAACATGGCCACCGAGGTAATAAATAACGTGCCCGAAAACACCGAGAAAGAAAAGGAAGCACAGGAGGACGCGCCGGTAGACAATGGACAAACTAAAGAAGATCCTCCGGCCGAAAAAGTTGAAGAAAAGGCAGAAGAGAAGAAAGTTGAGCCTGCGCCGCCCAAGATCACGGTGCACAAAGCTAACTTTGAAAAAGACGTTGTATATTTGTATCAGTTCTCGCGAACTCCTTTGTTGCCCTCAACTTCACCGTACTGCTTGAAAGTTGAAACATGGCTTCGTTTGGCCGGCATCAAGTACGAGGTAAGTGTACAACTGTTTTTATTATTTTTAATTGTTTAAATTTTTTAAGTTGCTTGCGTGTCTGTTTTTTTACAGTATTTAACTTTTTTACACTTAAACGCTACGCAGGTTTTTGTTATTCAATTATTATTTTTATTGCATCTTAATTTTTTATTAGGTATATCTACTGGTACCAATGGTATCTAATAGCGGGAAATACAGCGAATTTGGCCCTGCGAATTTTTACTGGACTTTTATTTTAGGAATTCATAATAATTCACAATCATTAGAGAGTTGAGGGAATAGCGAGGCATCAATTCATAATATGACCGTTACCCATCATAGATCTTTATTAACGTAAAAATAATTAAAAGATTTTCATGAAATTGATAACGTTCAGTCAAATTATTATAGTATTCGTTCGTGGATGGTCTAGCCCTAAAGGGTACCGCGTTCGAGTTGCGTCTTGCAAGGCGCGGACGGCGCTGCCCGCGTCGCGGCGAGTATGAGAAGCAGCGCTTGCCGTTGCGGCGAGCACATTTTCGCCCAAAACCTTTAAATTAATTGATAGAAGATGCTCAGGATTAAATAATTGAAGTAAACATATAAAAAAAGACAGATTGTCAGGGGTACTCTGCTTTGAGCATTATGCTTTTTAAATTAAAATTTGTAATTAGATGGCTGGCTTCAATTGCGTGAATAAAAAAAATACACAATAATTGAACCAAAGAACAATTTATAAATTCCTCTGTTCTGTAGGTACTCCATTCTTCAAGTAATCTACCCTAACTACACTCCCAATAAACCATCAACTCAACCCATAATGATACTTGATTAAAAAAACCATGTATTGTATCCATTAAAAGCTTGAAATTAATTTAAAAGGTCTCTTTTAAATTAATTTCAAGCTTTTTCAAAAATTTTATTCAGTGAAACATGCATTAAGAGGACCTCGTGGCTATAATAATAACAGCCGCTCGGGCTGTTAAGCCGCCTAGGTTGGTCTGTGGGTGGGTGACCGCCCATTACAAACCGAGTTTCCTCTGTGCCTTGGAAAGCACATTAAGCCGTTGGTCCCGAATGTAATTTGTAGATCTTTGTCAGTCGTTAGGTAGTCTGTGGCCCTAAAAGTCTGAGAACCAGTCTTACCAATGGGTATCATGTTACCCAGTACCTCAGTACTAACTGGGTTGTGGAGGTCAGATAGGCAGTTGCTTCATGTAAAATACTGGTATTCAGCTGCATCCGGTTAGACTGGAAGCTGACCCCAATATAGTTGGGAAAAGGCTAGGCAGATGATGATGAAAACTTGCATTATGAATTGCCCTTGTAAAAGCACTTGCTAGTTTGCTTAGAACTTACATGAGGTAGTACACCTCTACAGAATTTGCATTTATGTGAAGAAACTGGATTTTGCACCTGAAAAGCTGCCCACGTTGCAACTAGGACTCAGTCAACTAACCATTACTGGCCAGCTTTGTCAAGGGTATACAGAAGGTATTGAGAGACTGGTGCCTTAGAGACAGTTCTGTTTCATTATCTCAACCTTGCTGCGGAATCGACACCTGACGGTGTTGATCTGCAGCAGGAGCGGAGATGTGTTCGAGTAGTTGAGGAGAGGGCAACAGCTAGAAGATACTCTAAAGAAGCCAATCCTAAGTCCAAAGTGGTCTACCTGAAATTAATAGCAGGTCACCGGCAAGCACACCTCCCCCTACATTATCATTCATTCAGCATTCATTTCTAATATCCTGAATAAATGTTGGTGACTATGGTACCAATTTAAAGCAGAGGCCTAAGCTTATAAACCACAAAAAAAATCGCCATCATAATATGATGACAATTATACATATATATATATTTTTAAATACATTCCTAGTACTCTATTATGAGCCGGGTTGATGGCTGAGTTGATTTAGTTGCTTGCGATTATAGGTAGCCAAGAAATTGATTAATTGGACTTAATGCCCAGGCATTTTGAGAAATTCATGATGGAAGGCAATAATTGAATTTGATTATAACTGTTGAAATTGTATTTAAATTTCTCTGATTTTATTTGTGGCATTCGCAAATCCATAAATCATCAAAATTCAACCCAATACTAATTTGCTATTAAGTAAAATTTCGAGGGCTACCCTGTTCTTAGAGAATTAATTTTTAGAAAAACATTTTTACATTTAAATATTAGTTATAATGAAAGACAAAGTACTTATTTGACTCTCACAGGACATAAAATAAAATACGAAAAAGGAAATAAAACTAAAATTAAAAAATAAGACCAACTAAAATAATTTTGCAGTAAAACATAAAGTTAAATTAATTATAGGCCAAAAGGCCATCTCACCATAGATCTGCTTAAGATTTTGCTTACCATCAAGACAACCACTAACAAGCTAACTGGATCAAATTTTATTCTAATAGTATTAATGTTATCTTTTTTTTATTTATTATACTATCTCTGCAAATAATAAATTACTTAAAGAGTCACCTAGGTACAGTAGCACTGTTTTTTTCCGTCGTGGAAGTCGTCAAATGACCGTCCCGCTCTGGGCGGAGCGGAAGGGAGTGTGAGACTTGTACTGACTAAAACCCATCCATGTTCCTTTTTTGCCCTTTGTGTTCCAGGGCCGCGGTATCTCTTTCGAACAGTCCCGCAGCCCACAGTTACAGTACTTTACACATGAACATGGATCAAGAGAGTGTACAACCTTCAATGCTAAACACTAAAATCGAGTAGCCACATAAACAATATCTACGTATCGTGTTAGTCTCGAAAATTCCTGCTTGGCGATTTCTTACTTTCTAACACGATCATCTCTAGCCCACACAAAGATCTTCAACCATAATCAACGTTAGAAAACAGCACAGGGAGCTCTTTTTGCGTCATACTGTTACATCATAATATTCGCATTATTTTAAAACGTGTCGTTTTAGATTATAAAACGTCTAAATGAAACGTTATTTTATTGAAATAATTAACTTTATTTAAAAAAAAACAGAGACTAGTGCCTGTCTGTATATGTATAGCTAGGACATACGTTAATATGGACACAAAGCACCTTCGACTCCGATTGAAGTAGGACTACCGAATACAATTAACTGGCGAAACTTCATACAAGTTACGGGTATTTATATCTAACGATGATATTATGCTTTTTATGATCTGTGTATGACACAGATCGAAGGACGAAAAAAACGTAATAAAAAGTATCACTGTTTTCTAAAAAGCTAGTGTTTTCTAAAGTAGGGATAATGTCCTTCCGTTTTTTTGGTAACCTACGACCTTTATAGTGTTGACATTGCCTAGTGATTAATTGAAATGATTTAAAGTAGAATTAACCTACTAAAGCTTGAATGAGCAATTATAAATAGGTAGGTACTACTGACTTACACGGAGAGGATAAGATGGGTAAAACTGTTATTTGCGTAGAGGAAAATAACAAGTTTATTGCAGTTAGTTACCTATCCAGCAATGTCTCATTATTAGGAAAGATGACATATTATTTAATTAGTAATACTATATGCTGTAAATATTATGTCGCATTTTTATTGACATATTAAAACGCAACGATAGTACTGTAGTATTCTATAACTATCCACCAATGTGAATTGAATGTAATAATAATAGTAACACGTTATGAGCATCCATGTGTAGTCTCTTTAGCTAGCGTGAGGGAGGGTGTAGGACGTGCGGTATCCGCCCGCGGCCATTGCCCTTTAGTATTAACCTTGTTCATACATACCTACATTAACATACCATCAGCGGCGGGACAATAAATCTAAAAATACCCGTCAATCATTTCACCATACACATGCAGTTTATTACTCCTGCATCGGTAAATCTGTATTAATTAAAAATGAGTTTTTATTTCGAAACATTATTTTTTCATTGATCGACTGAGTATGGCACTATGGTGCAGTGGTCTTGATCACTACCTATTGGTACCAACTGAATTTTGTGGAAACCGCTATCGTTTTTAATTTATTACCCATGTTTTAAATTTTAAAGGTAAGACTACTTTGGATTTTTTTAAATGAATGAAATGAAAGCTACCGCTGAGTCCCGCTCGACGCTTTAACAACTAGAGTTCCTTTACAACGAGGTAGTGACCATACTTAATGAAACTGATTCGGCTAGAGCCGGTCAAAAGCTTAAAGCCCGTCACAGACGTAGCTATAATATATATTAGAATCGAATTACATGCCACCTGGCATAAGGCTGCTGGTAGTCGTACCTATCTATGTGTGTACATTGAATGCAAAATCTGTTATTTTTCGAAGAAGCGACTACTGGGGTTATAATTTTTAAAAGGTTGTCGAAGAGTCAGCGCTCCCCGAGCGTCTACTGGTATGTTGTAGTGTTATACATTTCTCTGCATCAGGATTAAATTCACAGTAAACATATTTGTGTACCTAGATGCACATCGTCCTCAATGATAATTTAACCAGCAATCCGCCACTATCAAATGTAGGATTGCAATGGCTGACTTTTGGGTCTGCAAATCTAATCTAGTTGTCGGCCGCATAAGATGTGACTGTGAATACAATGTGATCGTCAATAAAATAAATAGCTATCAACGCTCCTTGCGAAATAGTAATAAAAATTGCATTAATAAACCCTTGAAGCTTTCTTAGAAAAGGTAGGTTCGCTACTATGTCCACTATACTAGCACTTAAAAGCAACCGCGTGTTAATGCATGCGACATACTTTCAGACGTTAGCTTTACTTCTACGCAAAGAAAGTTTTTACAGCGAGAGCGAAGTAGAAACCCGGGTATCGTCAAAATCTAGGGAAACTAGTAAGTTATCCGACTTCCTGGTGTTATTAGGATTCAGAACTACGTACCTATACCTACATATTATGTAAGATTTTCATATACGAAACCTTTTTAGTACTAGATCGTTTTTGTCCCTAGGAGAAGGAGGGTCCACCCTCCTTCTCCTACAGTAACAGATCACAAAACATACATATTTTCATGACGTCTTGTTAGTCTAAGAAGAACCAATGAGACTGGTCTAGTATTATACATATGTAAGATATGGGATTACCAGCGTAATTGCCTTGTACATGAGCTAGAACTAAGACTCCATTGTGCTTAGGCATAAAACATAATGCTAGTTTATAAACACAGCAGATATACCTAATTATAACGCGTGCAGTGAGTCGGTTGTCCGTATTGTGTGTAATCGATTTCGCTTGCTTTGTGAGGCATCGGCAACAATGCGTTTATTATTCCAACTGAGAGTCGTGTTTCGTGCGACGTATTTGGTGGTGGAATGCGGGTCGGCCGCGCGCCAGCCCTCCTGTCCACATTCGCACGACGGAAGTGCACGTTGACTTGCTTAATGCTACTTTGCAAAGCCATTAATTCGTATTCGAGTCGGATAGGTTCTATATTAATAACTAGCACCTGTACCGTTATAGTATGACCTTCATTAAGCATTGCAACGAGTCCCGTAAGGAACGTTACCGTACCATATATTTCACAGTGACCCAATTAATGAAATCATGATTAGTTTGTCTAATCTTTACTAATTAATTAGTATAATAGTACTTACCTATACTTTAACGATCCTTTTAACCGACTTTGAGCATAAACAATGAAATTCTCTGATGACAATACGGCTGTTCTCTACCCAATACATACTTTTATTTAGTTTACGCCCGCTTTATTATAGCGAATGTTTTATGTAAAGTATTCCTGAGATGTTTCAAAATAATATTCGGAGGTCTACTCACGTGCGTCACCCGCGATTGCTGCTTTTGCTTTTCTGATAATTTCATTGATATGATTGCCGTCGACTTCGCCCGCGTCGACTTTAATTACCTGTACAAACTTCCATCCCCTATTTTACCCCGAACGGAAATTCCAAAGACCGATTTTGATTTTCATTGAAATAAATCAAGTAAATACAGATAAACCTCTCGAGGTAAGCGGAGCCGCTTGACTCCTCAATGAATGTTGGTATATCAAACAAAATTAAGTTTCTTGTTTATTGCCCATCTTATTGTCTAACTAATATTGTATCAATCTATTGGAGTAACTCAAATCGGTAATACACGTATGTTGCAATGTGATCGAGAAACCGCAGCTGCGAGTTAGCCACTGAGCTATGAAATCGTGCGGCTACGGTATGTCGGCTGCACTTTCTCAAGTTCCGGCCAACACTACTGGAGACTATTATTATAAGAAGTCAGTAGCTTCGCATACTAACGGCTCTCGCTTAATTACCTTATTCTGAGTAAAACATCGACTTGTAACAGGGGTCATGACGCTCATGCTTCACATTCACGTCTCTTCTGTAAACATAGACTAGTATTACCAGAGACGGATGTAATACCTGTGTCTTGTTTGATAAACAGTGCGTCGGAGTTCACCGGGCGTAAATGTCAAGAATCTCTTATTGAATTCAGCAAATGAATGATTCAGAATCTCTTTGACTCCAACCAACTCAAGCAACCTCCTATGTTATAATTATCTCTAGGTTAGCTGGCAGAAAAGTATGGGACGTGTACACTGTACAGGAAGTAGCATGCTTGTTTCTGAATTTTCCAGATCATTCACTTACTGAATTCAGAAAGGCATAAATTTCGGGCTGTCTCGGACGCTCGCTTACTCGACTATGTCAAGCGAGGGGTTATTGTGTCTCATTAAACCCGGGACACCAAACTTTAAACACTTATTCATTTATAAAATTCATACAACCTACAGTTAATTATTATTAATTACACATACATATCTATAGTTAATTATTACTATTAATTTACGAATGTTTAATTTAAGATCAGTCATCATGAGTCGCTTCCCTTTACAGACTAGGTACGTTAGGAATGTCCTGTTTGTCTTCAGAATTACTCAATATATGCGCGGAATAACGACGACATTCGTCGCTCGAAATACAATAATAATACTTCAAGAGTATTGAATGATTGATCAAGTTACACACTGCGATGGGTATTCTTTATACTTTCTTACTGTACTAGTGGAAAAAACAAGGATCCTCATGTTAGGTAGATCGTATTACTAATTTATAGTGCACTAGCACTAGCTCAAATTTTAAAAACATGCATTTTTTATTACATTTCTATATTTTGAATAGGATTTTTTTTATCTCTTACTAACTCTAGTACTCTACTCTACTTTTTGAAGATGAGCAAGTTAGCATAAATTCCAGTCTGTCAGTATCCTTCGCAAGGTTGTTAAACCCTTATCACTATCGTAAAATTACGTGTACATAGTAGGTATACCCCTATCCGTACGCTTGTGATGTAGGTATTCAATTCGCAAATAAGTAACACTTATTATTACGTCCACCAAACATGATAAGAAGCTCTCTTTGTAACAGAATCTCAATGTGGTACTATTTTGGTAATTAGTAATACTAAGTAACACAAATATTGACCCTACAGGATGGAAGGAATATCGACGCTTAAACGGTTACCATGAAATCTGCACATGAATCCCCTACCTAGCGAAAAACAGCTGTTTTTTTATGTGAAACATCTAACCTGCCTAGGCAGTACAACCGACTCGTATGCCGTGACGGAAGATGGCATGACCCTGTCATGGCGCCTCCCCTATACCATGTAAAATCAACCTTTGATTTATTGAGTAAATAAAAGTCAAATAACGTCTCTTTTATTATAATAATTAAAATCTCTAATGTTCTCTATGGAGCCCTGACCGCCGGCCGGTAGCTTGGACCCTGTTCCCGATACCGGTGGGCTATTATTTTTTATATCTTTTTGTAGAAATATCTAAAATAATTATGTAAATCGAAAAAGAGAATTTATTTTTCTTAAAAATAAATTGATTTTATGAACGTAACTATTTTCTCTTTATTTTACTCCATATTTCGGTAAAGGTTTTTTTACTAATTATGAATTCTAATATAAATGTTTCACATCTGCCGGGCGTCCCATTACGGCCAATTTTTTAATAACCGATGAATAGTTTTGTCTCTGGGGTGTCTACATTCATGTGCTGAATTCATGGTAACCGTTTGTGCGTCGATTACATTCCACCCTGTATATATATAATATATATATATATATATTGTCGTGTATCGTGTATAACATCTACTTAGTGCATCGAAACATCAATCACTAAAGAGAAGAGTGAACACTGCACAGCACAATGGCTCGATCGTTCCCCGAACGCTACTGTTTAAGTAACGGTAGCACATTGTGTGATATTGCCTTGTTTACACTTAACACACGATACTTAACAGTAACGTACATTGTTAAAATTAGCCGCAATTCAATGAATGTTATTTCTTCCACCTAGCGAGGTATTTCACATATTAGTGAAAACATGCTAAACACGAGTAATGCTTTGGTATCAAGTTTTAGTCGGAGCTTCGAGTTAACACTGTCATCGCAAGGGCGGTACCAGTATGAATCAATAGTGTAGTCTAGATTTGTGCCCGTTACTAGCAATCGAGGCTATTTTTCGAACTTGTATAGAAATGGGGTTGGGTGTACTACACTTCCGATCTACTGTTTTTTTTTCGCTGATCAAAACTATCAAGATTAGCTGCAATGTTCTGATTCATGTTTTCAACAACCCAGAATATAAGAGTACCTGATATAATTATATCTACTTCTCCATACACTTATGAATTGCTAAGCGACCAACTCACTTGTTTATTTATTTTTTATTTATATTACTTGGTACTTGATAGACGAATGAGTACTTTCAATGGTTTTTTACTAATTTATAATGTTCTTTTGCGACATGCGCCTAAAGTAAAACCAACTAATTGTTATTATGACCCCTTTGATAAGCTCATAGATTTTTAAAGTTATTTCATTCAATGATTAACTGATGTTAACATAAGCTGAGATATGATGACCAAATGTAACATCGTAACGTCGGGTGAAAATGTCATTATTAGTTGAGGGAACGCCTAGACGGAGGGGTCGGCAACCGCGAGGGCTTCGACCTGAATGAGATCGTAAGAGCGCCTGCGCGACCCCGCCCGGCGCGCGGCGGGCTCGGCCGGCCATCGACCAACCCCGGCCACCCCGAGCCCCGCACCCCCTCGGCAGGGTGCGCCCTGCGCCTCTGCCCGGGCCGCCGCGCCGCGCGCCAGCGCCCTCATACACCTACCTTACCACCTAAACCGTTCATTGTCTGGCTAGTGCTACAAAAAAATAAAAATAAAAGGTACTTGTCTACCGCTACGTTTTATCACGCTGTATGCATAATTTAAATAAACAATAATTCCTATTGTCCTCCGTGATGTAAGACTCGCATTGCCCACACCGTCAAAGTTAGAACTAGGAGAAACTTCTAGTTTTAACTAAGAAAGGATTGTTGGACCGTCGACAACAAATCTTAAAGTCGATGAAAATTTCTTAGGTTTATGCAAAATACTGAATTTGAATGAAATGCTGGTTTAACATTAAATGTCTGCTCGCTGTTTGTTTGATTGAAAAACTAATTACAAAAAGTATTAAATTTTAATTTTTCACATGAGGCGGGCCCGGGCTTTGAGCGGGTTAGCTTCAGCTAGATAATACGACTACCTGCCTAGTGTAGACCCTATGCCGCCGATATGAACATCTTAATCTGCAAGGATATTTTATCAAGATTTAAATTTAAAAAAAAAACAAGTTGGTAAGGCTAAGGACATAAGTCAGGAGTTCAGGACGGCTGATAAATTTTATCCTTTTCTTATGTAATAACGGTCTATTCTTAGATTCTGTGACAGTTTTATTCACAGCTCATTTCATACTTATAAAGACTGATTTTACCAATGCTCGACAAAATTAATTGTGGTAAAAAAAAAAAAATATTAGTTTTGACTTTTTAAATCCCCCAACTCCTCAAGCCAGGTGACTTAAGGGATTTTCCAAATAATCGTAACGGCCAGACGGACGAAATTAGGATTCCGTTTTCGCCATTGGGCTGTTGGGGGTATTGTTATAGTTTCCAACTGACTTATGATAGGTGTCAGCAGTTTCTGAAATATGTTATATTTATATACATTTCAATTTTTTAGGAAAACACTTCAAATAGTTTTGGTAGTTGACGAAATATAAAACAACAGTTTATATATGTATATACGATATCTTAACTTAAAGCCTAAATCAAAAGCGACATGAATTAAATTTCCGACAACGCTGAAGAAATTTATAGACACACCTAATATGTATATGGGACGATATTTTTCCACCGACGCTTTAATTAGTGTGCGACCGAAACAGGGTGTACAGTATTTATAACCGAAACACATTTAAACATAGAAAATTGTTTGTGTATTTTTACGCCTGTACGAAAGTTACATCACATATGATAACATCACGCCTATAGTCGCCGAAGGGTTAGGCAGAGGTGTAACTAATAGTATAACACCGTTTCACACGTGTAGTAGGCGGCGAGCCTATTACCATCAACCGGGCACAAATCCCGGCTCCGTGACTGCTACTGGGAAATCCCTGATGGAAAACCCCAATAACACTTTGGCCGACCTGTGAATCGAACCCAGGACCTCGTGCTCAGAGGTCTCGAATATATTACAGTTAAATCTGGTTAAATAGAATAAAAAAACAATAGTTAAAGTATGTAGCATAAATAGTTATTTATTTATGTTATGTTGACAATTTATAGCCACGACCACGTGTGTCGTTCGGGTGAGTTCGTTGGCGGTGCCGAAGTTTCGGCCAATATTGGCTGACACCGTAACTGTGGCCGACTGGCCAAAAAACCTATGTAAAATTTTAATCTGTGTACTATAAAGATATTAATTATACCACCCTATATTTTATGGTAGATAAGTGTGTACTAGTATTAGTTTACTGGCTTCGATATTGTCGGTCCCCAGTACTGACAAACTAATCAGAAATATCTTGGCGTCCACACTGATTGATTTGACGTGCCGTGCTTCACCGAGGCTAGCGACGGCTGCTATGTTTATTACCTCGGATCTCCGGCATTTCTGAATTAATTATTTGAAAGCAATGATATTATAAAGACAAAACGCTACGTTCATACTGAGCGGCGTTCAAATATCGTTGCGTTGTTACTACTGCGATAGATAATACGGAACGTATGATACAGAAAGAGATAGCTATTGCGCTTGAAGTACTTTAAATTACGACAATTGTCTGAATTTGTCTGCAACAATTTGCTCGCGCTAGTGCGATATTTACCTCTTTTTATTTATAATATCATTATTTGAAGTGGAAAAATGTACTTTCTCTCTTTCTCTCTGTATTGTACAATATTAATGAAGTCAAGATCTGATGAACAACAACAAAGTAATGAATCCTAAAAGACACCGTCTCCTGAAACTAAGGTTATTTTGCGCTTTTTGGTTTTTTATGGAATAATTTCTGTATAATTTTGCAAAAAAATAAAACAATTTTTTTTTTTTTTTATCCATAGTTGTTTTTAAGTTTATTCTTTGTCCCTACATAAATAAATCGATGATTTATAAATTATAAAAAAATGCTTCTTGTGTGCATAATTATTACAGACAGCTAAACTATTCTATTTTATACTTGAGTTGCTTAGCGTAAGTCTAAGACGATGCATAGGTAGGGAAGGAATGGGAGTTATTGGTCCACTATCGCACCGTAACAGCTTCTGAAGTTGTCTGTTGGTTACATGCAGACTCAGACGTAATGAAAAGATGATGAGTCATCTTTAAGTTAAGAGGCTAATCTATTCCTTTTAGGTTACGGCTGTTGTCTTAAAAAAATAATCTTTATTTTGTAATGTTTGTCCACATTGTGCTGAGAACTTGAGGAATGAACAAGTGTTAGCTCAAACATTATTAATTATAAACGACGCGTCGTCGTTTGCCTGTGCCATACAAATTAAATGCCCCTACGTATTGATGGCGATTCTTTGTGTTAAACTACTACTCACTGTATACCTACGTATAATTATTTATGTATATCGTCTGGACCCAATAAAATCAATAATTTATATGCAAGCCTATAACTTACACATACATAATCTTGTAAATTATAATGATTTGTCTTTATTGTCGACAAGTACATAGTATACTCTTGATGGTATCAATTGCATACAGTAATTTAATATGATTGGTACATTCTTGGTGTAGGAAATTTATTTTAGTTAATAACTAAAATCATGTCTGATATTGATATGATTTGAGTGATTATAATGTGGCTGGGCTCGAGCTGATGAGAGGCGCGGCGCGGCGGGCGGGGCGGGTTTGCCGGCCGGTGAACCTCGCTAGTCGAAATCAATACAGCTGCTCTCCCCGCCCGGCGCGGCGCGCTGCGCCCGGCGAAGTCTGGAGCCCGTTGCTATGGATACCGTACCAGATAAACCAACGGGCTGAGACCCCGCCGCTCTCGCCCCGGCCGATCCCCCGCGCGTCCTTTTCCCGCGCCCCTCTCAGGCCGCCGCGCACCGCTACGCTTCCTTCCATGGCCCGGGCGACCCATTCCCGCACTCCCCGTTGACAATAATTCGAACTTTTTCTGTTACCATGCAGACAGCGAGCAACCTGTTGCTACCACGTGGAATTAAATTAAAAACATCACAGAGAAAGTGTAACCAAGTCAACGAACGGTTCATTTTTGTATTAGAAGACGTAATTAGACGTATAAAATAATGCCTGTACTTTATGATGCCCTTAACAAAAAAAAAAAAACAATCTCTTTAACAAGGTTGCCGGTTAAATTACCAATGTTTATCGTAGAAATGGCATAAAGGAAAACGTACTTACACACAATTGATAAAGTACAAGTAGCAGAAACTTAAATACATATATGTATATGTAGTATTTAGGTAAAATTCGGGCTAGTAAGAAAAAAAAACAGTATTTAGGGACCGTCTTCTCGCACCCCTTATAATACCTGCCTGGCCTGTATAAATACCAAAAAAAAAACGATCCCTTTATTCTGAGTCTGAAGAAACTTGAAACTGACTCAAAGTAACGTTTATAAATTATAATGTCTATAAACGTGACCTTCGCCAGATATATGGGGTGGTTGGGGGGAAATTAAAGAAAGGAATCTCTGATCTCTCAGTACCCAAAAATATATTTAGGTGAATGAATCGATCCCCCCTTTGTGAATTACGACATGTACTGCTAGCGCCATCTCGTTTTTAGATGATGTACTATTTGTTCTTGGTTTTTATTAATATAAGGAAATAAGTAACTAGAACATTCAAGTCTTATAGGTAAAGATAGTAAAAATGTAAAAAATATCAATTAAAACGGAAAATAGGACACGTGATACGAAAGTTTTATTAAGCGCCTATTGGAAATTAGAAATATCTCGAATGCATGTCACTAGTTATTCTATGGACACTACGAACATTTTCCGACAGATAAATTGAATTGAATAAAACTAGGTACTTATACAGTCTTTAACATCTTATCGGCATGAATTACGGTTTGTGGGCATTTATGTCACTTAAGCGCAAGCCACCGCCAGATAACGAGCGAGCCGGGCGAGCCCTTTTTCATACTTTCTTTTCGGCTCTTTAGGTAGTTGGCGGTGTGAACAAAAGTATGAAAATTTAAGAGGTGAAACGATGCCTCGCCTGGCTCGCTCGCTCGCTAGCTGGCGGTGTGGCCTGCGCTTAATCTGTTGTTAATGCTCGCTTTAAATATCATTGCCAACAGCGTAATTTCAACTCTCAGCGAACAGCCAAGCGTTATAAATCCAAAAATTCTCTTTTAATTGGTCATTTTTTTAAGTATCGCCTTGTGTTAGTATAAAACGGGAATTACAGTAGTAGTGGTCTGCTTCATCTCCAATGCTCATTATTTTTTTGGGTTCACGGGCCTATCTAAAAGCTTGTGCTTTATAACTTTACATCATTCGCATTCGGATTCTTCGAAATTCGAAAATAACAGATAAATTCGGCTTTTCTTGACTATTTTAAATCCGGTTTTTAAGACTCAAATTCGGTTTTTTCTGATTTTCGTCAAAACTGATTCTAACGGATAATATTTATTTATCCACAAATTTTATGTCATCTTCGGCCTAGCCTTTTCCCAACTATGTTGGGGTCGGCTTCAAGTCTAACCGGATGCAGCTGAATACCAGTATTTTATAGAGAGCGACTATCTCACCTCCACAACCCAGATAGTACTGGGTAATACGATACCCCTTGGTAAGACTAGTTGTCAGACTTTTTGGGCTACTGACTACCTAACGACTGTCATAGATCTACAAATAACACGCGGGACCGACGGCTTAACGTGCTTTCCGAGGCACGGTGGTCGCCCATCCACAGACCAACCTAGGCAAGCACAAATTTTATGCATTTATCCAAAAAGTTTGTTCTATCAAGCTGCATCTATGAATGTTGACGATTCTACCCACGTCGATGAAAATGAACTCTATTGAAACTGTGAATCTGGTACCGATCCATCGCCGCTCAGTTTTAAAGAAAAGCTCAATTGACAACTTTCTATTGCAAGTGTGGGTAGAGTGATCATCATCACCAGTCAACGAGTGTGATCAACGCAACTGATTTGACTTCAATGATTCACGTTGAAATGGCGTTATTTGAAAACGGAGGAGGTCGTAGAGACATTCTAAAAAAAGCTTTGAACAGGTTGCTTTCCTTACACCGATCAGTGTTGAACCCGAAAGAGCTTTTTCTACTGCTGGCATGTTCTGTAATAAAATAAAATCGCGCCTAAACGATGCAACACATGACGCGTTCATGTTTTTAAGAACTCGTTTTTTAAAGAAGATTGATTAAAATACTTATTACTATTATGATATGACTGACTGATTAGATAGAATAGAAATGTACTTTATTGAGTAATTCTTTTCTTATTTGTAAGTGACTTACGTTAACCTTTTTTCTTGCATTTAAATAAAATAGGAGGATACCTTACCTTAATTATCTTAAGTTTATGTTATGTTAGCTTAATTCTCGAAAGTTTAAGTGTAGCTTATGTTATGTTATGATTATGTAAATTTATAACGGGAAAAAGTTTTGTTGATTATTTTAGTTAATTTTATTCTGTTTTGAATTGAGCGAATAAATGCAGATTTTAAATAATTTATGCTACTTATTTTATTTCAGTTTTATAAAATCAATTTAAAACATTCAAAAGTTCTATAAATCTGGATAAATAATTGGACAAGAATACAGAAATCTGGATTTTAAGAAAATCCGGAGTTCGCAATCCAGTCTTGCTCTCATCCCAATTCATTTGGGGCGGCGCAGCGGTCTTCTACTTCCATACTTCTCTATATCTATTACTCGTCATCTCATCAGACATCTCCTTTCTTGCCATATCATTCTTAATACAGTCCATACATCGTTACATTATACATGATTTCGATTTCAACTGTATTACAGGATTTGCGCCCGGTTGATGGCAATAGGCTCGCTCCCTATTACATAACTGGCGAAATGTGGGTGTGCTATTAGGTACACCTCTGTCTAACCTATGTTATGTATATTCAATATATACTTTGTGTTGTTACTTTATTTTGATTTGATTTTTTGTATCCAGATAATTTATTGAGTTGTTGTGAAAGGTTTTATATTGAAGTTGTATTATTGTTTATAACTATAAATAGTTGCATGCCAAATGGTAGAATGTACCAGGAACAAAAAATTACTACTGGAACAACTCATGTATGTATATGTACCTACATTCAATGCAAATATTTTTTTTCTATTCTATTCTATTTTTTATCTTATTAGTAACGGCAAGTTAGCAAAATCGAAGAACTCGGTTTAAAGTAGTTTCTATGCAAAAACTTGATACACCCCACTTCGAAATCGATGACTTCTTTCAATATTAGGATAAGCATTGTGTGTATTATTATCGCGTTCGTGTTATGGGGACCCGTTTCTGGGGTATCGTAGCCTATGTGACAGAGTAGGGCCAATGTCTCACTCTACTTTTACAAATCCCTTCGAACTGACGAGGTCTTTATCGAACAGCCCGCAATCACTGATTTAGTCTGCATAATATAGTTGCCCTAATGTTTACAACAACCGCTCTCCTCATCATCTTAAATTAAATACTTGCGCAGATGTTGCTCAGATTTTGTCCGACCAGTATGTAGCGACTAGCGATCGAACAGGTTTATTGTTTGTCTCATTCAAGTCCTGAAGAGTGAAGTTAGTTGTGCTCGACGCGCAGGAGAGGTGTGGCATATCGACTAACAAAGAATACTCGATTATACTGACACTAACTAACTTGTATATTTCGGTTTAATAGGCGGTTTGAATATTTGTAGTAATAACATCCGTAAACTGTCGCCGACTATAATTCCATGAATTGTCTACATAAATCACATAACAAAAGCAACATTTCAATAATTACTTTATAAATATAAACGATTCGTATATCGTCGGGGATAGTGCAAATCCGCGAATCTACCATACGTAAAGTGCGCTTATCTGCTCTGCGTGTAGGTTTACAGGGGAAGGTTATAAGTTCTTTTATTTTTTTATTTCAACGATTATTGACCTCATTTTTACATTAATAGTAACAATTCATGTGTTCTATGTATTGTTTGACAGTAGAAATCTATTAAATTCATTAAATTAGTCACTACGACAATGCATAATTGAAATTAGTCAGATACGCGGAATTATCCAATGCTAGTTGCGCGCATTTGCACGATCCCCGACGATATGTATTTAATCTTTTCACAAAGTATAATTTCAAACATAAATTGTAATTAAATCTTAATTAATTCTGGTGGGTTATAAAACACCTTTACTTTTTTTTTATTCGTATTTTATTTATTCTTCAACATCACCGATGAAAAATAAATAAATATATTCAAACTTAGTTTGAGTTAACCATAATCCTGAAAACAGTTTGTACTTATCAAATAAACAACTTTTACTATGAGACAACCCATTAGACGCGTAAAAAAATCAGTTTGTTGTACATTTAAATGTGTCTTCAGAAGTTAAGCGTCATTGTTTGTAGCTTCATTAGGTTTCAACAGAATTGAATAGAATAGAATAATATTTATTTGCTTTAAAACATGGTAAAAACAAAAAAAAGGAAAGGCATACATGTTTTTGCTTAACAGTAATAAGCGTGCAAAATTTTCGCGATAATATTTAACATTTATTGTCAAAGAAGTCTTTGACACTGTAAAAACTATGACAACTAACTAACAACCAAACAACTAACTATAATATTGATGCTTTTCAAGATAAGAATCGAAATGTGTCTCGCGCGATATCTTACTGATACGAATACATACATATATAAGAGTTGCGTCGTTCATATATCGTTAGGTCAAGCTTGTACCCTCTGGATAGGGGGATACAGAGTACAATAATAATCGTATAAAATAAAAAAATGTACCTTTAAAATTATCGCTGGCCGGTAAACTACTATTAAGGACGCGTTTGCAGAATTGATAGGTATAGAATCGAACTACTACATTGACACGGGTTATACACACAAGTGTACGCACGGCTAACGGCGAGAATAGTAGTCAAGTGATCTCATTTTGATACTTTGAAAGATTCATTTTTTTTACGTATTTCTCTGTAATAAAATTATGGTACCTACAACAAATATTTATTATTGCTGTTTATATTTTTACGAATTACGTCCGGACTTGATAACGTGACCTGAAAGTGTACTTCAGACACTGCTACTGGAACTCCTTGACGAGTAGAACTAGGTGAGCCGAGTTTGGGCTCATTTTGTTAGTTATGATGAGACCTTACCTCCGGACATGATAGAGTGACCTGAAGGTGTACTTCGGTGACTGTTGCCAGAACTCTTCGACGAGTAGAACTAGGTGTGTCGAGTTTGGGCTCGTTTTGTTAGTTATGCTAAGACCTTACCTCCGGACTTGATGGAGTGACCTGAAAGTGTACTTCGGTGACTGCTACTGGAACTCCTCGACGAGTAGAACTATGTGAGCCGAGTCTGGGCTCGTTTTGTTAGTTATGATAAGACCTTACCGCCTGACTTGATGGAGTGACCTGAAGGTGTACTTCGGTGACTGCTACTGGAACTCCTCGATGAGTAGAACTAGGTGAGCAGAGTTTGGGCGCGTTTTGTTAGTTATGATAAGACCTTACCTCCGGACTTGATGGAGTGACCTGAAGGTGTACTTCGGTGACTGCTACTGGAACTCCTCGACGATTAGAACTAGGTGAGGCGAGGATAGGCTCGTTTTGTTAGTTATGGTAAGACCTTACCGCCTGACTTGATGGAGTTACCTGAAGGTGTACTTCGGTGACTGCTACTGGAACTCCTCGACGAGTAGAACTAGGTGAGCCGAGTTTAGGCTCGTTTTGTTAGTTATGATAAGACCTTACCGCCTGACTTGATGGAGTGACCTGAAGGTGTACTTCGGTGACTGCTATTGGAACTGCTCGACGAGTAGAACTAGGTGAGCCGAGTTTATGCTCGTTTTGTTAGTTATGATAAGACCTTACCGCCTGACTTGATGGAGTGACCTGAAGGTGTACTTCGGTGACTGCTACTGGAACTCCTCGATGAGTAGAACTAGGTGAGCATAGTTTGGGCGCGTTTTGTTAGTTATGGTGAGACCTTACCGCCTGACTTGATGGAGTTACCTGAAGGTGTACTTCGGTGACTGCTACTGGAACTCCTCGACGAGTAGAACTAGGTGAGCCGAGTTTAGGCTCGTTTTGTTAGTTATGATAAGACCTTACCGCCTGACTTGATGGAGTGACCTGAAGGTGTACTTCGGTGACTGCTATTGGAACTGCTCGACGAGTAGAACTAGGTGAGCCGAGTTTAGGCTCGTTTTGTTAGTTATGATAAGACCTTACCGCCTGACTTGATGGAGTGACCTGAAGGTGTACTTCGGTGACTGCTACTGGAACTCCTCGATGAGTAGAACTAGGTGAGCAGAGTTTGGGCGCGTTTTGTTAGTTATGATAAGACCTTACCTCCGGACTTGATGGAGTGACCTGAAGGTGTACTTCGGTGACTGCTACTGGAACTCCTCGACGATTAGAACTAGGTGAGCCGAGTTTAGGCTCGTTTTGTTAGTTATGATAAGACCTTACCGCCTGACTTGATGGAGTTACCTGAAGGTGTACTTCGGTGACTGCTACTGGAACTCCTCGACGAGTAGAACTAGGTGAGCCGAGTTTAGGCTCGTTTTGTTAGTTACGATAAGACCTTACCGCCTGACTTGATGGAGTTACCTGAAGGTGTACTTCGGTGACTGCTACTGGAACTCCTCGACGAGTAGAACTAGGTGAGCCGAGTCTAGGCTCGTTTTGTTAGTTACGATAAGACCTTACCGCCTGACTTGATGGAGTTACCTGAAGGTGTACTTCGGTGACTGCTACTGGAACTCCTCGACGAGTAGAACTAGGTGAGCCGAGTTTAGGCTCGTTTTGTTAGTTACGATAAGACCTTACCGCCTGACTTGATGGAGTGACCTGAAGGTGTACTTCGGTGACTGCTACTGGAACTGCTCGACGAGTAGAACTAGGTGAGCCGAGTTTAGGCTCGTTTTGTTAGTTATGATAAGACCTTACCGCCTGACTTGATGGAGTGACCTGAAAGTGTACTTCGGTGACTGCTACTGGAACTCCTCGACGTGTCGAACTAGGTGAGCCGAGTTTGAACTCGTTTTGTAAGTTATGATGAGACCTTACCTCCGGAGTTTGATGTAGCGACCTGAAGGTGTAGGTACTTTCGTAATTATTAAAACAACAAATCAAACGTTAACAATTCATTATTGTCAGAATATTTTGGGTATGTGAAGAATGTGCTCTTAGCTCCATATTTCTTGCCTGTCTTGGGTCAATCAATTCTGGGAGGAGACAGTTTTTATAAAATCGAGTTAAATATGTTTCCATTTTCTCCTTCCAAAATTGTGGATCTTTTTCTATGCACTGGTACTTTATTTTGCCAGGACCTGTCCAAATAGCAAACACACAAGTGTCTTCCCTAGTAATGCGCAGCTGTCCTTGAACTTGGTAATACCATTTATGTTTCTTATTTATTATAAATGTATTATTTGCCGCAGGCAACCAAAAATTAACTTTTTTAAGTTTAATGGCGTCGTCTGGCTCCATCTTATATGCCGAAGATGGGCATTTAATTTCAATAATGCCAAGCTCACATTTTCCATCTGGGGTTGCTCCTAGATAGGGAAATTCTTGGTCTATGAATAACCCGCACTGTTCTATCCGGGTGTTCAAAGCCGTTTCTAAATCACGAATTGCTGCCTCTTCGTTACTTCTGCTATGTTTGATGGACGGCACATTGCTTAGATCTTTTCCATACAGTATTTGTTTTATCAGTGGACCACATTCAGTTGTTGGGCGCCGTTTGCAGACTGTCGCGAACCAAGACGCTGTCAGAAGCTTTCTCCGCGTTTCTAACCATAACGGACTACCGCTCTGTAATATGGTGTCTTTCTCCAAGTTGTCTTTTTCGGTCTCCGAAAGTTGTAAAGCATTCAAAAATTTTAATTTCACCTCTTTGTATTCTTCCTCAGCCATGTCAACTTTTTGGCAATTTTCACCATAGTAGGCGTCTTGTTTCGGTAATGTCGGCCTGATAATTTTTTTCTTTTTAATTTTTTTCTCTAGTCTTGTTTGATTTCGTTTTTGCCGTATTTCTTCTAAGTGGACTATTTCGGGATTAGCTTCTGTGTCAAAAATAAATTTGTGTACAGCCGACTGCAGGACACTTGTGTTGTATGAAACAACGGCTGCAGCACAACGAGCAAGATAGGAGCCCCGCTGGGAAAAGTTAACTCTTTTACCTCCAACAAACTTTGCAACTCGTGCATTGAAACTTTCTACCGCATTATTCGTTTCATTGTACACAAAACTGTAGGCATGCGTTGAAAGACGTTGGGCCAAATCTTCAACTTTTTGAAATACGCCGTATGCTGTCAGTTCTGGTACCAAATTTACATTGCGTTTTTTAATATCATCGGTACAAAAATACGATGCGCATTTGGAGTGATCACCAAAGATATGGTAGGGACCATTTAGTATGTCATTTTTAATGCATCTGACTTTTTCTTCGAAAGTAATGTCCTTACTAGTCCAATATTTCACGCTGCTGTCAATGCCCCAACGTATCCGCAAATAATTTTCTTTTAGAATTTTTCTGGCCCTTATGTGGTAAGCAGTATTGTTAGACATTGATAGCAGACCCTTGCAGTAATTTCTTAATAGATGATTTTTACATTCTATTTTGCCCACTGTTACATTTACATATGGCCTTGCCTTCCGGATACTAGCATATGTGCTTGAATCACCATCTGCAACGTACTGATTGTAAATAAGACCATGCATATCTAAAGATTTTTTAAAGCCCTCTGTTATTATAACTGCTTCCATCGCAGTGGAAGGACCTTCAAAATTTTTGAAGCAAGTATGTTTCTTTGGGTGTGCTCCTTTTGTTTGTGCTCGTGAACAGATATTACAGACCTTATTTTTCCGTCCTTTCTTTGAGTGCATTCCTACGATTGCACCAACTCCAGAAGATGCACTATAATTAGTTCCATAAGAACGCTTGGACCAACATGCATCACCCGATACAGGTATCATTGCTATTCCATCATCATTTGAGCTCCCAATAGATAGAGCATGATGCTTTTCTTCTTTACCAGCTTCGGCCATATAGTGCTGCGCAGTTTTTTTCCACCATCGACTAATTGCGTCGTGTTTAGATTGGTACAATCGTACCGACATTGGTGGCACATTTATGTGACACAGCACAGTATTAAGCTGCGTAACCCCAGCACCAATTGTCATTATAGCGGCTACGATCTCTTCATTTACATCCATTTTCTTTTCTGAATGGCTGGAAGATTTCAGCATGAATTTAGCACCACACATTTGGCACTTCATATAAAAAGTAGAGCAAAGTCCACTTCTTTTTTCATTTAATAGTTCAACAGTACTTAAACTACAATTAAACATCGAATTATGATTCCCAATTTCTTGCAGTTGTTTCATGAAATAATCCACTTCTATGATCCTTCTTCCTGAAACCTGGAACGGTTTTATTTCTTCATTTATGGAGTTCTAAAAACAAAATAAATGGTTTTAGGCTTACAAATAAAGTAATAAAGTTAGAAAAAATTACAAATGTATTATTAATAACTTACGTAAGACGTCTCCAAATTGTTGTCATTGGAAGTACTACAACTCGTTTGATCAAATCCTTCTGAAGACGTCGCAGATGTGTCACGAGTATTGCGACTACCTTTAGAAAATCTGTGAAAAAATAACTAATGATAATAATAGTTCCCAATTATGATTTTGACGCTTCAATAAACATATACTAACCGTCTTCCTTTTTCTAAGTTATTTCTACTGGCACGAACTCTTTTACGAGAGGTTTTGCCAAATGTCTTATACCTCGGCATCTAAAACAAAAGTCGAATTATGAAACTTACACAATATTCACTTTATTATAAACAAGTAGTATTCATACTAATAGCAGTCACCAAAATACACCTTCAGGTCACTCCAACGAGTCCGGAGGTAAGGTCTTATCATAACTAACAAAACGAGCCCAGACTCGGCTCACCTAGTTCTACTCGTCGAGGAGTTCTAGTAGCAGTCACCGAAAAACATCTTCAAGTCGCTACATCAAACTCCGGAGGTAAGGTCTCATCATAACTAACAAAACGAGCTCAAACTCGGCTTACCTAATTCAACACGTCGAGAAGTTCCAGTAGCAGTCACTGAAGTACACCTTCAGGTCACTCCATCAAGTCAGGCGGTAAAGTCTTGTCATAACTAACAAAACGAGCCCAAACTCGGCTCACCTAGTTCTACTCGTCGAGGACTTTCAGTAGCAGTCACTGAAGTACACCTCCAGGTCACTTCATCAAGTCCGGCGGTAAAGTCTTGTCATAACTAACATAACGAGCCCAAACTCGGCTCACATAGTTCTACTCGTCGAGGAGTTCCAGTAGCAGTCACTGAAGTACACCTTCAGGTCACTCCATCAAGTCAGGCGGTAAAGTCTTGTCATAACTAACAAAACGAGCCCAAACTCGGCTCACCTAGTTCTACTCGTCGAGGAGTTCCAGTAGCAGTCACTGAAGTACACCTCCAGGTCACTTCATCAAGTCAGGCGGTAAAGTCTTGTCATAACTAACAAAACGAGCCCAAACTCGGCTCACCTAGTTCTACTCGTCGAGGAGTTCCAGTAGCAGTCACCGAAGTACACCTTCAGGTCACTCCAACGAGTTCGGAGGTAAGATCTTATCATAACTAACAAAACTAGCTCAAACTCGGCTTACCTAATTCAACACGTCGAGAAGTTCCAGTAGCAGTCACTGAAGTACACCTTCAGGTCACTCCATCAAGTCAGGCGGTAAAGTCTTGTCATAACTAACAAAACGAGCCCAAAGTCGGCTCACCTAGTTCTACTCGTCGAGGAGTTCCAGTAGCAGTCACTGAAGTACACCTCCAGGTCACTTCATCAAGTCAGGCGGTAAAGTCTTGTCATAACTAACAAAACGAGCCCAAACTCGGCTCACCTAGTTCTACTCGTCGAGGAGTTCCAGTAGCAGTCACTGAAGTACACCTTCAGGTCACTCCATCAAGTCAGGCGGTAAAGTCTTGTCATAACTAACAAAACGAGCCCAAACTCGGCTCACATAGTTCTACTCGTCGAGGAGTTCCAGTAGCAGTCACTGAAGTACACCTTCAGGTCACTCCATCAAGTCAGGCGGTAAAGTCTTGTCATAACTAACAAAACGAGCCCAAACTCGGCTCACCTAGTTCTACTCGTCGAGGAGTTCCAGTAGCAGTCACTGAAGTACACCTCCAGGTCACTTCATCAAGTCAGGCGGTAAAGTCTTGTCATAACTAACAAAACGAGCCCAAACTCGGCTCACCTAGTTCTACTCGTCGAGGAGTTCCAGTAGCAGTCACCGAAGTACACCTTCAGGTCACTCCAACGAGTTCGGAGGTAAGGTCTTATCATAACTAACAAAACGAGCCCAGACTCGGCTCACCTAGTTCTACTCGTCGAGGAGTTCCAGTAGCAGTCACCGAAGTACTCCTTCTCTTCAGGTCACTCCATCAAGTCCAGAACGAATAGGTATTTATAAACTCTACTTACCTTTCCATAGCGAAATAAAATAGAATAAAAATCTTACCTTGTCAAGTATCAAATTTGGTTTATCGAATATTTTGTGTGTGTACAGCGATCTTTTTCAATTCGAGCCGCTCCAAATATGCGATACGTGTCCTCTCTCGACGGCGGCCGCGCGCAGACTGAAGTTTCACTCGAAATGCATGTGCAATAAATCAAGACGGGGACCGAAAATAAAATAACCCTTATTGCAATCGATTAAGATTCATCCGGAAATAGCAAAAAATGGGAAAGCATTAGTTTTGGTTTTCATTTTTCTGCGACTATTTATAGCATTTAGATAAAAAAAAATTACTAAAATTAAGAACTGGATATGTTTGCCTACATATAGTATTTTTAGAAATAGTAAAATACGTTAGTAATAGCACAAAAAATGTACCTAAACTGAACCCGGTATTGTTAATTTTGTGTGAAATGGCAACGTAAGATCGATTTTACATTATAAAAAACTAAAATTCTCAATAGTAAAGTTCCTATCATTTTATGATGAAGAACCAATCTATACGAGGTAGTTATTAGTTACATTGGATTTTGTTTAGTTATGCCATAAAATGTACTGAAAAACTGCTTATTTTTGTCTGATTTGCAAACGCGCCCTTAATCTTATCTAACTTGGACATTACAGACTGTAATGACCTATTGCAGAGCGAAGACTTCTCCTCCTTATGTGTAAAATTAGGTAATGCAACGATTTGACTTTTTCACAGAATGTGGACCACAAGGCAAAGTTCCGCTCCAAGAAGGGCCAGCTGCCATTTGTGGAGCTGAACGGCGAAGAGGTCGCTGACAGCACTTTCATCATCAAAGAACTGTCTGAGAAATTCAACAAAGATCTTGATGCGGGTACGTATTGTCTCACTTAGCAGGATACTTCGATTTGCCTAGAAGATATATTATTATACTATAAATGGCTCGATACATTTTTTAGGGTTCCGTAGTCAACAAGGAACCCTTATAGTTTCGCCCTGTCAATCCGTCTGTCCTCAGCTTATCTCAAAGACTCTAGTACTAGAAAGCTGTAATTTGGCATGAATATCAGATTAGTTATGCCGACAAAGTGGTAAAATAAAATCTCGAAAAGTATTTTTAAGGGTACACGTTTTTTTTTCTCGCGTACCCCGTAGTGTAGGATGTCGTTGGATAGGTCTTTAAAAATATTGCGAGTTTGTTTAAATAATTTTTCGATTAACGAATTCGTTTGTGAAATATTAAACTTTAAAGTGCAAATTTTTCTTAGACTGAAGTGTCCCCGTCCTCTACTAGCTAAACGGTTGTGTTTGAGTGCGTGAAAAAATTCACGGTGGTAGTTTATATAACGAAGTTAAAAGGAAAACTATCACAGCTAAGTAGGCCTTACAAGTTTCCGAGTAATAGCGACCAACTTATAAAATGTACTTGGATAACATATTTTCCTAAACATAATGTATGGGCACAGGTTTTTCAACTGAAAATGTAAGTTACTTTTTGTATTGCAATAAAAATCATCGTTCGGAGGCAAATCGGACCGTAGGAAGTGTCCGCATATTTTGATGGGCAACTACGGATCCCTACATTGTACGTGGATACGCACTTGACCGGTTTTTTTGTTTTTATGGTTTTTGTTAGGATTAGGGTCAGTTCACACCGAAACAGCCACTCGCGGCGCCGCGAGAGGTCACGCGGCCCGAGTCTTTTAAACGATACTATGCATTTCCTAATGGAGATAAAGCATAAAATAGCTTGACAGTGACACGTCGCGTCACTTTTCGGTGTGAATTGACCCTTAGCATCACATAGTAACATTAGTAACAAAAAAAAATAGCATTTTCAAGTTTCTTAGTGTGAAATGTACAGGTAGTAAATATAGGTCGTGCGTCATCATTATTGGGCGGGGGCTCGGCCCGGTATTGATGTTTATTATGTTCAACAGAGGATTCTCGGGAAAACCGGGCGGACCGAGTCCTAGTTCCCTAGAAAGTTCTAGGACGCCGCGCATGTGCATAAAATGTAGGTAGAGGAACCAGGCTCGTTTAAATGACCTATTTTTGTTATATGTAGCCCTGACGCCGGAGCAGCGGGTCGTCGGTCACGCTATGATCTCTATGATTGAGAACCATCTATCTTGGGTGGTCCTATGGTGGCGCGCTAAATACCCGGAGAGTGTTATCAAGGGATACCAAGTGAATCTGCAGAACGCGCTCAACACTCGCCTGCCGAACCCGATCCTCAACTTCTGCTACAAGTTGACGGCTGCCCGCAAGGTACGTGGAACCTAACATTAGGATAACTCCCTTCTGAATCAAGTCGTGATCGCTTAAGTAGTGACATTTTAGATTCTTGTCACCTTTGTCTTTTTAATTTCACAGGTATCAATCCTTTTCATGACATTGTTTTCGTGGTTTATTTCGAATGAACCCATTCGATTGCGATCGGTTCATCAGCAGTGAGAGGTCGCGAGTTCGATCCCTGCCTGTTCACGAATCACCATTGTTAGCAATTAACCAAATAATAAGCTCAGTAGAATGGGTTACGTGAACACTAATGAATACAGCTCAAGTCATTGTCTTTGTTTTCCCAATCAGGCTCTTTTATAAAATATTTCCTTGTGTTTGAATGAATTAGAAATGACCAGCTTATTACCGATAGATACAACGGTTTGTGTTTATTGTAAATTGGATTGGTACCGACGTATTATTTTTTTTAAATGTTGCCCCACTCTAGGAATTTCTCCTGTATTGTGGGTGCGTTTACAAACATTTAAAACTCACATGCACAAACAGCCAGACCCGGAACAATTACTTGTAGATAATACAAATATTTGATCCGTGCGGGGATCGAACCCGCGACACGCAGCGCAGCAGCCAATCGCCCAGCCACTGCGCCAACCGTGTCGTCTAAATTAATCAATTATGTTTCAGTTTTTGTTCCGATAGTTAGTTTCGGTATTTTTGTTTGCAATAGGCGTGCTACACTAAGCTCATGTTCGGGTCGGTCTAATTCGGCACAGGCCGGGCGGCAAAATCGAATGTATAGTTCTCTTCCCGGCTTTGCCGAATCAGGCCGACCCGAACATGAGTTTAGCACCGCTTACTCCAATAACTGAACCGAGAACAAGTACTGAAACAATTTCTTCCTTATTATTATTAATAAAATTAATCACCTTTGTTCTCATTGTATTCAGATTAGTCATATTAGTATAGTTTTTACTTGTCGTATTTTCCTCGTTGTCATAATATGTTATATTACTTTCAGGGCATGAAAAAGGCGAAGGCTCATGGAATTGGCGTGCACTCCCAAGAAGAGATCCTGGAATTTGGTAAAAATGATCTGCGAGTGCTATCGGGTCTTCTGTCAGATAGACCTTTCTTTTTTGGAAATGAACCAACTCTTGTAAGTGCTTCTTAATACTCAATTTTGTTTAAAAATAAGCGAAAACCGCATCGCAAGCTCACTGTTAAGGTAACTTAGTTTCGCTGTTTTACAGCATTGAATAGTAACTCCTTAGTTTAAAGCACAAATTCCATCGGCTAGCTTGGTAAAGCACGGGCTAGCTAGTTCAGTCTACGTATCGTAAAGCTTGCGCTGCGGTGACTCATTATTATGATTATATGATTCCAAATGTTTTTAAACAAGTAGCCTCGAGAAAATTACGTTTGTTAAACATATTTAGTGCTATATTTCTTATCAATTACTAAGATTCCTGCAGTTCTACCAACAGTACAGGACTTGGGCCTGCCTTTTGTTATACAATGAATGAGACTTGAATGCTAACGAATCTGACATTGTTCACAGCTGGATGTGGTTGCGTTCTCGCACCTCGCACAACTCCACTTCATCGACAAAGAAGTGCCGCACCCGCTGCGAGACGCCATGAACGAGCTGTTCCCGAACCTGGTGGGGCTGGTGTCGCGCATCAAGGAACGCGCCTTCAACGACTGGGATGACATCTGCTCCACGCTCGACCTTAACGCGCACCTGCCTAAGCCCGTGAAGGACGCCAAAGAGAGCAAGGAAGGCACCGGCCCCAATGAGAAGCAGCCTCTGCCAGATGAACCCGAAAAGGGCAAGGTACGTTTTATGTCTCACATGAAAAAAAATACGCTATACATGTATGTAAGTACATGGTTTTTTTAGGTAACACAAAAAAATTAAAGCTAAAATTGTAATTCAACTTTTACAGGGCGATGAAAAGGAAAAGGAGCTCGAAAAGGAAGCCGATGAGAAAGGAAAGGACAAGGACACTGAAAAAGAGAAGTAAACGATCACAACATGTACGGCGCTGATTTCATTATACCGTGTAATAATTAACAAGTTGAATTATACTCTTAAGAGTCAGACTCGTCGTAGATTCTGTATATTATAAGCGTGTAAATCCATTTGTCTTTCCCGTTCCTTTCAGTAAAGGGGTCGCGAATGCGTCTCTATTGTAATATCATTGTGCTCTCCATTCTTATAAGAGTTCACGTGATGTTGTGTACTCGTGTCGTATATAAACCATTTGGTCTTAGAGTTGGTTTGATTCTAATATTTACGAAAGTAGTTTGTGTAATTCAATGCTCTATGTGTTTATAATAATTGATAATTCTGTCATTAAATGTTTGAATGATTCAAATCAATATGATAAGTATTGCTGTTTATAATGTATTCAGAATTAGGCAAGCATTTTATCCAAAATGAGTAATAGCATATGTAATTAATTCGAGATAGTCCACTTGCATCGCGTTAGTGTATCGTCATGTATGGAACTGGAGTCTGCAGTTGTTCGCCTGAAGCATATATATGACCACCAGGCGTGTACTCGTCAATATGAATAGGGGTGAAATTAAGTATTGTGCCAAGTTGCTTCAAACATTACTGTTCACGTTTATTTTCCGCCGCTACATCGTAAATAAAATTCTTTCGTAATCTTTACAGTTCTTCATATTCTGACAGGGTCTTTGAACAGGGCTAAGAATGCTATTTTAAATTAATCGTAATTATTAAAAACTAATACACGTTCATTAATACCCATTTTTGTAAGAAGCGTCGTATATTCGAGAATATGTTTTCACAAATCTCATTGTCCATTCATACTTTAGCGCCAATGGCGCTCTATGTTTTTCTCTATTTTGTAAGTCTAGAATATTTGATACCAAAAATTGGCTGATTTAGATAAATTGGAAAGAATGATGCATTTCTTAAAACATAGCTCTTCAACTCTAAAGAAAGAGCTAATGTGTGATTAGACTGTTTTGAGATTCTTGTACTTTATTGGTTTATCTTTATACAAATAAAATTTACAATTTACAAATTTTTGATAATCGAAAAACCTGGAAGACTGTTTTTCATGTTATAAATAATTCATAGTCCATAAAATTTTGATATTGTATAAATTGTTAAGGTTTAGAAAGAAATGTACTCAAAATTTATAGTATGTATTTCATCCTGCATTATGATTATTCAGTCGATGACTTCGTAATTGCTTAGCACACTGTTTAGCGATCAAGAAAAAAACCTGCGCGCGGTTTCCTCCAGCAATGGTTACAAATAAATGTAACATAGTCGCTCCCACTACTGCGTCTGCCCGTTGGTCGCGATGTTTCTGCGATATTGACGCCCACGCCACGGCTGTCAAATAATAATGCACCTTCATACTCATTTAAAATAATTTTTGACAAGCCTTTAGTTAACTATTACTACGTTTAGACATGTTTTGTAAAATAATCAACGAAGACTGACTATTCATTCCTTGATTGTTTGGTCAGCCAGCACTACGACTGAATAATTGAATGAAAATTTCTTTATTTTCGTAAAGTTTGGGTCTGGGGTTGACTTACGGCGTTAGGCACTGAAACAGGCTTAAAGCTATATATTTAGGTAATAAATCACTAAAGTACATTCCAGTTTCACACATCATTTTCACGATATAGTATAAACATTGTGTCCATCATGTTGTTGGCTGTACGCGATGAAGTTGAACGGTTAATTTTAAAATTTGTAATAATATAAGTAAATGGTTTTCGCATCGTGGCTTGATAGTAGAATGTCGATTTTAGTCGGTTTATAGATAGGCACGGTACGTGATTACCTGTGCTTTAGTTCCATCTTTACATCTCAATTTGATTAATGTTAGGGTTTAATATGATAAGTAGGTATGGATAGGTTTCGAAATTGCTACATGTTTATGTGAAATAAATGGTAATTATAGAATAATAGTTATGCACGTAACAAAGATTACGTTAGTGTAAGAGGAGTCGTGGCCAGTGAGGACGAGGTGCAGGCCCGCTCCGCCCATAAATTTAGGGAAAAAAACAGAAAAAAGACAAAAAAAATTTTTGGTTCCGAATTTGTTTGTCTTATGAAAATTTGATTTTGACTTTCTACGGGGATAAGGTTGACGTTTTTGGTCCCTCCCGACAACTGCTGACCATCACTGCCATTAGATACAAAGTAAGGAATTAAGAATAAGAAAGTAAATAGTTTAGGGAATGATATACTATACTAGTCGTCGCGTACGCATTCGTCGTAGGTAGAAGCGTGGCGAACCAGCCTCTCAGTAGCTGCGTAGCCACGTACTCATTCATTCATATGTAGTATACGTATAATATTATAATGTTTATTTAACAATAAGGCTGAAGATTTGTCCAACCATCCTGTATGAGAGCCTGTTTCAGTGTAATGCGACATATTGACAGAGCTGGCTGCTTGCAAACTGTAGTGTGAACACGCGTTCGCTACGTTACGTAGGTAATGAGATTGTCTGCATAGTGGAGTCACACATAGAAGGGTAATTTTAAAATGACTATGATTACATAGGACTAGATTTAGGTTAGGACTAATATTTAAGCATCACAGTAATATTAAATGTCATACTCCCATTTTAACGTGTTAAATTGTCGAGACAATAAAGAAAATCGCAAGCATTTGTGACCATCGGTATGTGATGTGGAGGGCTTATTGCATTTGTTCAGAGAAGACAGAAGAAGTAGAGGGAGATTGTCGAGTTTGTCAGGGATGCTCACTTTATTGTCTCTTACTAGGATATAATACAATACCTAATCAATATTATAATCAACATAATTATTCATTATTCACACTCATTATAAAATTGTTGTAAGTTAGTAGCTATTATACAAATTAATCATAATTACTCATATGTTATAAGTATTTCAAGTATGTATGTTTATTCTATCTAAACATAGGGAAACCTAAGAAAAAATAACATTGTAATACCTATAGTTACGTTTTTTTCTGTAATGATAATCCATTCACTTATTATATACCTAGTAATGTGGTTTTCAATTAATGTGTCAATATGTTAAACTTAAGTATAAAGTAGATAGTAATGGTTCGCCATCCATAACGACGAAACAACTGAGCTTCGACGCCAGTCGACACATACTTTAAGAATTTCAATGTAATATTCTGTCGTCATTAAATACAACTATATCTACAAAAATATATACTGCAATGTGACTCGGCGTGAACTGTGAAACCACTTCATGCTGAGTCCCGGAGCAGGTGAATGTTTTTATTTCCTAATTTTCTAGATTCTGAAATACACTCCATAATCACAAGCATAATATATAATGATAAAACAGTTTGGAGAGCTATTTACTAAATAACACGTGCTACATCTGCTACATACTATCATGCATATGAAAATGCTTTCTAGAATTGTTATATGAACACATACTGCAAATAAAAGTTTGGTGAGCTAGCTTTCTAGACATATTTTGGAAATATAACATAGGTACTCCATATAAAATAAATGGGAACTTTGAAGACTGAACAGATTGTCATGCAACAATCTGTTATGAAAGTTAAGCATTCTAGACATATTATGAAAACGCGGTTAGCATACTCTGCCTACGATGTTCCCACTGCTGGGAGGCCTCTATGACAGATGGATTAGCATGAAACCTACCAAACACATGGACCTAATCTGGATTGGTTTAAAAGCAGCCTCGGAGCTTGACAAACCATATGAACACAACAAACGATTAACAGAATATAAAACTTAGGCGGCAAGCACAGGCATACCATATGAACACAGCAACTTTGCGTAAAAACGATATGAGCTTTTTGAAAACAGTAACAAGCTGCATTATTTCAGCTAACAAAAAAAGTAACAAACGCACGCGTGCGCTTTCTCGAAAACAGCGTGCTTCATTATAAAACGTTTGTGTTATTTTTAGATGAAACAACAGCAGAACTCTGAACAGTACACATTTTAATTGTGTACTGAATGTTCTGAGTTGCTAATACATAACATAGATGGTAATCGGAACAATACAAGAATAATAATAATTATCAATTTTATCTTGTATGGCTGACTATGTCCTTTTATCCTTTACGTACGTCTAAATACTGATTTCAATACCCGTCTCAGCTTTATCGCTGCATTCAGTCATGGAACGAGTTTCATAAACAGACAACTTTCTATCTGGCATTGCAAACTCGGTGCTTATTCGACGATTTTATTATGTGCATCTGGATTGAGGGTCCATTTTTTAAATCCTTGCAAAATGAAATAAGATTAATAAGGAAACAAGTAAAAACTTAAGGCAAATGGCCATGGATTTCTTAAACTTGAATTAAAACTCTTACGATTAAATAACTGGGCCCTCAAACCAGACGCGTGGTTAAAGTGGCTTAGCCTAAATTTCAGAAATTGCTATCTCTGGGTTAATCACTTTTATTTGAGATTTTTTAAATATTTTAAGAAATTCCCGACTCTGTAGAATA
Source organism: Noctua janthe (assembly GCA_910589295.1). Lineage (NCBI taxonomy): Eukaryota > Metazoa > Arthropoda > Insecta > Lepidoptera > Noctuidae > Noctua > Noctua janthe. Next base: position 17,212,595 of record OU342552.1, read on the forward strand.
TGACATTACAGATTTATGGCGGTACTTATTTCTAGATCCCTCAATTCATTAATGTCTTTACTGAGGAATCTGCAAAACATGAATTTAACGGAAGACATACATAAATTCGATTTTAATATATTTTATTTAGATACCTCTGGGTATAAGTTATAAACAGATAATGACACAAAAGTTAATTGTTACAAAGTAAATGAAAGTCGAATTTTACTAAAACGTCTGAACTGAGAGCCCAATATGTTCGGCTTTGACTAGGGTCAACCTTATAGAATCATTTTGTAGGGTTGATATGATTTTGTTTCTACAAAACCTTAAATAAAAGTGATTAACCCAGAGATGTATTTATTTTTATTTTTTTTGTCATATTCTACAGGGTCGGGAATTTTTAAAATATTTAAAAAAATCTCAAATAAAAATGATTAACCCAGAGATAGCAATTTCTCTAGGCTATGCCACTTTATGCATGCGTCTGGATTGAGGCCCGAATTATTTAAATCATAACAGTTTTAATTCACGTAGAAATTCATGGCACTTTGCTGTTTTTACTATTTTAACAAATTTCCCTATAAGCCTCGTTAGTCTAGTTATTTAATTTCGCAAGAATTTAAAAAATGGGCCTGTATGCAGATGCTCATGATTTTATTCATTCATTACTGAATAATGTACGCAGGTTTTGTAAGGCCAAAAAAAATGAAAAAAATATCCCGATACAGTACTGCCACTGCGGCACTGCCATCTACTGATATTAGAGGTAGGTAGGACCCACAGAAAGGTGAGCTGCAGCACAGATAATATAATACTACGTAGCTGCAGCAAAGAGTAGAATACTTATACCAAACGGGGTTGCTGTAAGCTTTGAGCCTAGTTGGCGTCCTTTAGCGCCCTCTAGTTTGTGTTGCAAACATTTCCAGGTGTGAACGTTACACCCGGGCATCAGAACACTCGGCGAAAACAGGCAACTTGTATAGTTTGCTAGAGGGCGCTGTGTGAGCTGTGTGAGCGCTCTCTTGATATTTTTGTTGTAAGAAGAAAAAAAAAAAATTCAAAAAAAAAGAGCTAAATGAGTAAACACGCTTAAGAATAAGTATTATTAATAGATAAGTATAATAAAAATATACTGTGTTGTAGTCGGGATCTTGCTCTAAGACGTCAGGTGGAGGTGAGCCTCAGTTTTCCAATGTGGCAGAACCCGGTTACAATTTGCCCGGCCTGGGAATCGAACCCAGGACGTCAAGTTCAGTAGTAGCGCTTGCGATCAGTTATTACTTACTAGATGTTTAAAGAGGAGACAATGAGTAAGGATTATGCCGTATAGCCGATTTCGGCCACAGAACTGCATTCGATGGCTCTCTAGGGTGTTTTTTCATTAGTTTCGGTGTGCTGCTCTTTCATGTGCTTTCAAATGACTAGCATATTATTATTAATCTTTGACCGAAAAATTGCGAGTACAAACGGTCGTGTCAGAACAGCAATGGCGCTATTGTAAGTTATAGCTGTTTCGTGGTCTAACTTTAAGGTCATCACGTTTTATTCCTCACCACGAACACCTTCGCTCTTCAAAGACGTTGACCTGCCGCTGCACAGGACATCTCCTCTTGGGCCAACTTTTTCCACACCTAGTGAGGGGTAAATTCCGCATCTTCTGCCCCCGTAATCACAAACGCTTCGATTTGTAAAGTTTTATGTCTATCGCGCTCGTTTTCGTAATGCCAATAAAATATAGAATCGAAACGATTGTGAGCATTTCTCAAAATAATTGCACAATCGACTGTAGCCTCTATCACATTTTGTTTTTTTCTGTGTAAATAATAGATCACTACTTTTTATAAATTGTCTAGGCAGTAAAACCACTCTACATAATAAAAAAAAACAAGAAGACAATAAATACAGTTAGATTTTTTTATAAAACATATTATATCAAAAATCCGTTTCACCCAGTTGTATAAATAGTGAAGTGTTCCAATCTCAATATCTTATATCCGAAGCATCGATCTTTATTTGAGTGGACATGGGCATTGCATAAATAAAAAATATTATTTATTTATAACGATAAGTCACAATTCTCCTTAAAACACCCTATTTGGCATTACTTTATTAATATGTTTTTAATTAATTATTTTAACTTGTCCCGTAAAAAGTTCCATTTTGAAACTCCAGTTTTTGTGACCATCATTTTGGAAAATATCAGAATCGATTGGTACTAAACATATTTTAGAATAATGGCAGCAGTAGCAAGCTTGGCATCTATCTTGTTTATATTTATAGTTATTTTATGTACCTTAAATGCGAACGGTAAAAGTCGTTGGTTAAGTTAGCGGTCAGAAAAAAATCCTAGCTTTGATACTCAAAAAACACAGGTAAGTTCAGATTTTATTGTTCACTTTAACTACCATTACAGCTCTCTTGATCTCTATCTTGATTTCGTTAACCAAATCGTTACACGAGTATTCGTTTGAGTTGCATGCGTTTACAATTTAAATAAATTTTGCACTTCATTTTGTTACTTTTGTGTGGTAACGTATAAATGAAAAAGAGGGTAACTAAATGGGAAATTATTAGGCTGAGTATATATTAACTGTCTGTTTATAATAATAATGATTACAATTATAAATGCGTATTGTTTGTAACCTGAACCGGTTTTGGATTAAAGATCAATTAGGATTGATTATAAAAGACCATAACTGTTTAAGCATGGTTACCCTTTATTTTTTTACAGCTCACAATCAAAAATGCCACTAACCACTGCTGAGAAAATGAGGCGGTACCGGGAAAGGCTTAAAAAGCCCAGAAAAGATGGAGGAGCAGCGAATACGAAACGTAGAAAGGATAAAATCTAAATACTTATAATAAATTGGTAAAGGAAATGTCAGAAGACAAAAAAAGAAACAAATACAGACTTTGACAGCAGTACATACCATAATTTGGATATAATTTGAACTGCTGTGAACACTAGGCTTTTAAAATCCTATTTTGTTACCAATATTCAATTTTTGTTACTGTTCCCATAAAAGCGGACCCGTATTTCTTTTCAAAATTGATATTTTTAATCTTAAGCTGTAATTTTTATGAAAAAATCACAAAGGTGTGCATTATTATTTCATATGTAGACATAAAGCTCCTTTACTGTGTTTTTAAAACAGAGTTGTGGACAAATAGTAATGTTAAGGAAATATTACTGCTTTTAAGTAACATTTTGCTGTAAATGGTAACAGTTTTTTTAGAGACAAGTAAAATTATGGTTATGTCACCCTGTTAAAATTAATAAAACTTCTCCTAATGTTTTGGTGTTAAGTTAAGGTAATTGATAGAAGGTAACAAAATGGGAATTTTTATCCGCCTTTGGTTTATTTTAAATATTTTTCTGCTTTTTCACAAATTAAACCTCAAAATAAACCTCATATTCAGATACTTTAGACATTTATCTACAAATTAAAACAAAAACTAAAACTTTATTTTACATTTTTATTTTAGTATTATATCTTATAAATGGTGATTTTTTTTGAGAAATGCTCTTATAAATACGGGGCTGAAGTGCCTAGAAATTCGAGAGGCAAGTAACTTTGTGTTTGAGTCAGGTACAGTAACGGCCTGCGAGATCACCAGACCTCACCCCTTAACAAAAACCTTACCAAAAATCCTATGCAACTGTACACGAGTTAAAAACTGAGGTTCGCAATAAGATTTTCAATATTATTCGCCTCGCTCCTCGCTATTAAAAGTTACTGGAAATGAATTCCATATAAGAATAAATTTGTATATCCATCAAAATGGAACTCATTTTGAGCAAGTAATTGGTTAGTTTACCCTTTTTTTTGTCCCATAAGTTAACATTTTATGGTTTTCCTTTCATTTAATTCAAGTTTGTTACAGAGACTTTATCCCTATGATTGACCCTATCGATTGATGCCATAAAAGTACAGGGTGTTATTTTTTTGGAATTTAGCTGGTTAGATTCCCAAGTGTGGCAAGTGAATTTTCAAAAATCTTTGAATGCAGAGTTATTTCTTTTTAAAAATAAAGGAATTTTTCGTTTGAGTAATAATTTCTATCTCCAGTATTTAGAGTACTTTCCATCCAGGTGGCGTTGAAAAATTCCACCCTGTATATTAAGAAGTTTTCCTTCCATATTACTTTTCATCATAGAAATAATATTAATCAAGGAATGAGCATTGCTTCTATAGACCCTAAATAAAAGTCCAAAAAGTTTAAACAGACCGAGTGTACACAGTTTAAACAAATTAATGTTCCTTTACGCAGATGTAGAAACGGCTCAATCGTTTCAAGTTGGGACAAATTAGTACTTAGCCGGCGACGTCTTTAGCAACAACACTTAAGGGTGATATTAAAATCCAAACAGTTTTGAGAGCGGGGAACACTGGCGGGCGGTGGTGTGGTGATGTACCGAGGGGGGGGGGGGGGGGGGGGGGCTGCTTCGAGGTGAGCGCGTCTTATCGCGAGTGTTCCTCTGCGGAAACACCGCGACCACTCGGCCGCGGACAAGCTGTGGGGTCGCTGTTAGTGTTGTTAATTAAATAATTTTGCATAGTATTCATTATTAATAACACATAACAGCGCACCTGTAATCCCTGGACTGATAGACAATTAGACAGCGATTTACCATGTTATAGGGGGCAAGCCCATTTTTCATCAATCAGGCGCAAATCCAGACTCTGTATCTGTTATTAAGACATTTCTGATAGAAATGGGAAAAGCTCATAAAAAAACTCATCACTTTTAGTACAGGCCAAACTAGAAACTACGAATTATTAATCCTGACGTTCCGATGTTCCATACTACATTTTATCGATTTACGTATGTGGAATTACTTCGATCTATACATAGCTAGCCTCATGGTATCGGTATTTTAAATTTTTCGTGTAATGTTTCCAAAAGTTTTAAACATATCGACTCTACGCATTGCCCTATCCAGGCTACTCACTTTTTAACAGCGTTAATAACGGTGGAATTAAAGCGCGAGAGGCCGCCGAGGACGATTTAATTAAACCTTAACGAAGATCCCTCACTAGCCCCCCCCCCCTAGCCTACTCCCTCCCTCCACCTTTACCTGCCCGCTGTTTTATTTAATTTTTGAATCTGTTTTCACTTATCTACTGACTTTTGTAAGCGTTTGTCCTGTCTAAACAAACCTTGGTTTTGTTTTGTTGTTATTCTTGACGACGTCAAAAATCTTATTGAAGTCTGTACTTCAGTCATTGCAATACACTTTTGGTAGTTTACAGGGAAACTACCAAAAGGCCCTATACTTTACAGTAACACAAATTACGTGATCCATTGCCTTAAATGTAAAGTCAATTAGGCATGAGGTATGTACGGTGTGGAGTGTAGGCGTGCCGACGGCCGCTGTCGCCTGTCGCAGATAGCCGCGCGGCCTGATCCCGCGTGATTTACGGCCGCCCGGGCCGCTGGGCCGCACGGTCGCTAATGTGCACGCAGCCTTACCGCAGTCAAGATGTTGCACCCTTTTCATAAGGACTTTAGATACCGCAACCACGAATTAATATACAAAAGTGACTTTGTCAGGGATTCAGGGTTAGTCACTCAAAAGAATCTACAATTATTAGTAAAAGTTGTTACTCATTTCTATGGTGTTAATTTATTTTTTTGTAACTTGCGGTCACTTGATAAAGTACTTGTTGTATTCTAGAAAAGAAAAAAAACGAGCTTTTGAATGTTCTTATTTCAAGTGACAACCAAAGAAGCTGTTACGTTATGTTAGCAACTAAGCTAAAAAACGTAACTTAAATCTATAATTAAAACCAAAAATTCTGAAATTATTTTCAAAACAAACACAGCGTCTAAAAAAAGTTATTAACGTTTTCATTAAGGTGAGACTGTTCATTTGCAAAATGATAAATATGGCATAAATTATTTCATTTAATATTCAATTCGGTTCTTTCGTCGTGGCTTCAAATATTACGGGTAACGAGCAGCTACTTAGTCGGCGACACCCTTTTTTTCTGATACTGTTTGCTGACTGGCTCATAATTTTGAGTTTAAATATGGGGAGAGATACGTTCAAAAGAACACTCGGCAAATCCTAAGCACTAGGCTCAGCGCATGGCTTCACCTGCGCTCTCTGTTGTTACTGCACGTCCTTTTGCTTCATATTCTGTGTAGCTTTTAAATGTAACGTAACTTAGGTACTATTTATTATTGACGACGTGTTTGTTTGAATACAGCGTTTTTATTGAAGGGTTCTAGTTACTTGTTTAGCTTTCGTTTTACGTTTGATACATTTCCCTGCTATATCATATAGTGACGTGTCGTTTTGGAGCTTTCTCGATATTAAAGCTTGAGTCAAAATCCTTAAGTCTGCCGCGTCAAAGAAGGATAGTTTCAGAAATTTATGAGCTGTTATATTATAATTTAGTGTCGCGAACCAGCAGTAAAATCGGGCTTAAAAGATCAGAGCGGAGGCGGCGAGCGGCGCAGCGGGGCTCCTCGCACTCTACACGCACTTAGCGGGTGATACACAACTAGTAATATAAATGGATATTGGATGAACATCTACAAAGCAATTATTGACAAGCCACCCAGAACGATACCCTCGTTAATTAAAAAAAAAAGTAATCCATCGATACCTAATTATTAATTTAAGTTTCAGTATTTTTCTAATCTAACGTTGTACAGTATACAAATAAGATTTAAAGAAAGGCTTAACCCGTAACCACATTTCGCGCGCTCCCTCGCCCAAGTTTCGGATCCGGCCATTTTTCCGCCGTCGGCCTCTGAGACGGCGTGAATTTTATGAAATTTAAAAGTTTTCTCCTCGCCTCCCGGGAAAAAATGTGATTAAATATGTTTTGTTCAAGAGCAAGACATTAAAGCGATGTTAAGGGTGTGATAATGAGGGCGTTGATAAGCGTTTATTAGCCGGGCGGGCCGCGTCGGCGATCTCAATAATAGCGGCGCCCGTAACGCTATCAGGGGGGAATTAAATCATTTTAACGTAGTTTGCGACGAGACTCCTTAAGAAAAACTCTGTGATACGACGCTTATTTGGCTTTTAAATTGCGCGCTTTGTTGATTGTCGCGACGAGCTTCACGGAGTTTGCGTTGTTTTCAAAAGTAATTCTACAGTTTTGGGGTCTTCGCGATAGGTTACAATTAGTTTTAATGTTAGATAATTAAGATATCGTACATGTGAAAATATCTATAGTAAGTAAGAGTAAACAACACTATGAAATTTAAATTAAGGTTAGACGATATTTTGAAAAGTTTTAAGAAAACAAATGTATCTGAAAATAGGAGGAGGAGGAGGAGGAGTATCATACGCTCAAATAATAACAACAAGCAATGCAACAGCGGTTTTGTCGAATTATCTTATAATGTTCTGCATTAAGCAAGATTAGTCCACATTTGGCATACAATAGCTCGGCGGCGGCGTGTGCGCCGAGGGTGCTAAGTTGGCGGCTCAGTCGCGCGGCGCAGGTGCGCGGCCCGGCTCACCGCACCGCACCGCACTATTGATGACCCTTTCCACGCTCACACGACATGATTTACAAGCTGACAGAACACACATACGAACCATTCACATCCATACACATGCGACCAGCGTATTGAACATTTTCTGTACTAGGTGATTACGGCTTCGTAAATAATGCGCTGAAAATAAACATGTGACATTTGTCCAGATGTATGTCGAGACTGTCCAAGACACGTAGGTATGTCAGATCATCTAGCTCGTAACATATATAATCATTTCAAAATTAGGAGTAACCACCTACTTACTACTCGATTCAAAATGAGGCACTGAGCCTAAACGATGCGGAATCATACAAATTACTCTAAATATCAAAGGGGTTGTCCGTTCGGTGTTTAATCACGCAAACGTCACTGCGACTATACGGAATTAAAGCTCAACCATAAAACATGTCGGTCGCAATTAGTACAGTAAAATTGCAATTTGATTGGTGTAATTGCATCTCTTTAGAGGCGGCGGTGGCACAGTTGTTATTAAGCGTTTCTAATTTAATATCATTTGCATAGACGTGACCCGCGGCGCGCGCCTCCACACACCTCACCGATGTCGATGTGGCTGGATTTTTGATGATTTCTGAGTTTTTCTAAAGTTTACTGAGATCAATCGTCACTCGATGTTTTCGAAACTTCTGTTTCTATGACGAAACAGAAGTTTAAGTTTTTACCGGTTTTACTATGGAATGTTAGCAACATAAACAATAACTATTACACCATATTCAGCAGGTGACTGTACCGTCTTGGCTGCATTAAGCCGGTAAGATGACTGTTATATTAATTGAAACCATTACAGCACATTACAAAAAATATTACCATATTAATTGTGAGAACTGTAGGTGAGGGTTGTGGGTGCGGGGTGCACGTGGGGTGCAGGGCGAGGCTAAGGGGGGGGGGGGGCGCAGAGCGCGGGGGCCCGCAGTCCCTGTCACAGATACAAATCGCGCGGATTTACGCGCACTCCAGCCCCAGTGGAATTTATCTGACGCTTCTATTTACGTATCCTTTTATTTGTTTCGCTCCTATTAGTCCCGATAGAGAATTTTTATGTTTGCATGCTCCCGGGCCCGGCCCCGGCGCCTGCCCTCGTAAAGCGGCGACTTGTCAACACTTTACAGCGACGATAACACAATTTCCGAGCAAGCGATCTGCGTTTATCGGATTATACGGCAATAACTTAACGCTGTTGACTCCAGTAAATATTTTCGTTTGCACCGCGGCCTGAGCCTGACTAATTACACCCGTTTGTTGTCCGGATCCAGGTGCGCTGACACGCTTAATCCTTGTACTCTCACAAGTGAATCACTGAACACATACCGACACATTATCACCCATCAACTGTTAGTTGAAGTAAGAAACTACACTTTTATGCAGCTATTTACTAATTTGATATAGTTTCAATCATGATGTCTAATACAAAGTGAACAATAACAGCAATTATCAATATGCTTGTCGAATTCACGGAATACCACATTGATCAGTAGTGTAGATATATGTATGTGGTGCAGGGAGGCCGGCAGTCGGCAATCCGGCGCGCAAACATTTAAATTAATGTAATAAAGAGGCGTGAAATACACGGCTTTAGCGTAGCCCGGGATTAGAGTAGCGCGTAGCGGCTCGTAGCGCGCTGCTACGCCGTAGTCGCTACGGCTAACATGAGCAAATTGACAACATTTCTTTTTTCAAGATCTCTTTTTCTGAAAATAAATGAATACTAATGCTTTAGCACTGATATAGAACAATTTTGGGGCTTTAAGAGCTCACGTGCTACAGTGTCAGTTTCTGAAACGTACACTGACTTATTGGTGAAGTTCTTCAAAATGGTAAGGTATAGCGCGCGTCAACCAAGCTGAAGGAGAACGTTAGGGTCGTAGCAGGTGACGTTCTGCCTACCCCTATGGCCAAGGCGTAAGTATATGTACCTATGTGTGTGTTGTGTGTGTGTGTGTGTGTGTTCTAAGTGTGTGTTGTATATGTGTCTATGTATGTGTGTGCGTAAAACGGTTACAACTAAATACGTCAATGTGTTGCAAGTCAATATTGTGACGATTTGTAGGTGATATTGTTCTATGCAATTCAATTTAAGTGGATGAACCTTTGTATGTCCCCTGCTGTGTGAGCACCAGTTATTTCCTAGAGCTTTGTGCGCAGAAAACGTTTGTGGTCTGTTTACGTCATGTACGAGTATATAGTAAACAGTTATAGCTTTGACGGTAAAGTTGTTTTCTGTTATTGGCAGAATAAATATTCTCATACGTGGGTACGAGAATAAAAAATAAAACGTAATACGATACATAAAAAGTAGAGATTTATTAACGGAATTAGAGAAGAATGCGAACGGTTTTAAAAATTTCTTAAATAATTGTTTTTCTGTGACTGTTATTCTAAACTAATAAATAACCGAACTTGATGGCCGAACCTTAGAAGGAAAATAAAGTTGAAATTTGGAAACTTCTTCAACAAACCAACGATGACGACTCATTCATGAAGAGGCTCTTAACGTGTAAGGAAAGTTGGGTTCACAAGGTTTATGGATCACATCGAGACCAAACTTCAATCATGACAGTGGGTTGGCAAAATCACCATCACCGCTGAAACATCTTGCACTCAAAAAACAACAATGCGCGAAAGAAGCGAGATATCAACAATCCGTGAAGAGCAGTTTACTTGGGAGGTTATGACGAATACAGCACAACATGACGCCGTCAACGATTCGTGTCTAGTTTTAGTTAAATAAGGTTTTTGATATGTATTAACTTATTATTTCATAAGATTATTTTGTGTATTTTTATCTATGAGCCTCAGTTGCCTGACAATAAAATGATTGATTGATTGAATACCATGTTGAAATCCGCACGATGATAAGTAACTTCGTTGTCGCGCAATTTTAAAAGTTTGGATATTTATTGAATGTACCTCGTATAAGATAAACCTGCAATGACACACTTATGAAACGTCAAATCGTAGGCCAAAAAAATCTATGTTCTACTTTAACAGTTTTATAAAATGGTTATAATATAATACGTCGGGCTTTATTCTGTTAAAAATGTAATTTCCCTTTCTGAACAAGAAATGCTACTACTACGTTATAGGTGCGTAATTCACCTGTATAGCTTTACAATTAGTTGGACAGAACGAGCCGATAGCCAATAAGCGATCAGATTCGGCAAATTGCGTCCGTGCGATGTACGATCATAAATCGGGCGGTGTCGGGTCGGCTTAGCGTCGGTTAAGCCTCGCCTGATAATAGGGTTAGCACGTCGACACGACTTAAAAGTCTCTCCGTGTTACACGCTCACTCACACCTATTTCAAACGATTATCGTTATTAAGCCTCTGTATTTGTTTCGCTGGAGAATGCAGGGTGATATTGTCTAAGTAACGTTTGAATATTACTGCGGGCATGTTTCGCGATGTGTAAATGGCCACTACTAATCAAATACCAAAGTAAGAGCGGTAAAAAGCTACTGATAATGCGTCATGATTTTAGAACTTTCTTGCAAATCCTGATCGATTTTGTTATTTAATTGGTTGATAGTTAGTACTATTCGGATATCGTAACACAATCTCTATTTTAGAGGAAAATATGTTATTGCAAGTTTTTATCAGAAAACATAAAATGTCTACGTCAAACTTCACTATTAATAGTCGTTGAACCATCAACTTTTTGAGTAGTAGCATGATCGGATAATAGTGGTGTGAACAGGTGGCCGCGCGGGTGTCACGTCACTAGTCACGTTATTGCACAAGTTTGACGGCAGGGGGCGCGACGGCCAAGGGAACCCCTACGTGATCACGGAAAAACCTTACTGCATCTACGTTATCTATACTTACTATCGAAATATTAATAAATATACAAATTTCATAACGATAAAGTCAGTTTGTCGGAATATCAGTGACATGTTTTAGAAGCATGTAACTTGACATGATGACAAATACAAAAGATTTTAGTATTCGGCATTTTAATTACATCAACACCTAAATTATACGGCGATAAATTCCACATCAAAAGGAAAAACATACATCATAACGGTCTCATATGTTCCGAGGGTCGAATAAAACATTCCAATCACGTTGGCTCGCTTGTTTTACAAACCGATACGACGTGGCTTCCGGTGACTTCGACTTCTGAATAACGCACTATAAGCTGTATGTTATACGTGCCAAGGTTTGGTTTGAGTCAGCAAACGTTTGGCCAGTAGACATGACAATGCAATCAGCGGTGACCGGGCGGGATTTGTTTCATACATGATCGGATTTGCGGGATGAATAAGTTTCGACCCCACAAAATAACAAAGAGCCTTATTGCACGTTACGCGTTTTATAAGGCACTTTGCGAAATTCTTTCCTTTCAACCGTGGACGAAGTTTTATGTAAAACTATAATCAAATTGATGTAAAGGTTACGCACCGCCCCACCAGACTTCCTTCTTTTTGAAACCGTTACATACATCTATCTACCTAAATATTTTCCTTAGTTAAAACTACCTACACATAATAGTGGAGTGTTTGTTTGCACATTCCTGTGCCAGCAAAGCCGCTGGTCTCATCAAAAGCCGGACGCAGATGAAAACGATGGGAAACCGCGATTTTAGAACAGGGTTTTTGATTGCTTGCGTTGTGTGGAGGCAGCGGGGGAGTACGGGACGAGGGCTAGTGTTGGGAGGAGGGGGGGGGGGACCTGCGGCGATAGATTAATGTCGTCGATCTAATATTCTGACAGGTGCGGTCGCAGCGCTCGCAAGCACTCGCAAGTCGCGCCACAAACGCTGCTGGATGCGGCTTCTGACTCTGTGGATCGACAGTTCGGACCTGACGTGGTGGTGAGACAACATCAACCGTTGATATAAAAATCACTTTATTGAGTACAGAATGTGACTGAATGGAGAGGAATTGTGTTTTCCACCAATCATTTTTTCGCCATCTTAATAGATTACTGTCAAATAAAACTAGGTCCCTCTTCCACAATAATTTTTCCCAACAATTGTTTCAGCATCTCTTCAAGGTACCTACATCCACGGCATTTTATAAACATGCAGGTCATACCAAGCTTCCGACTTTCATGTCGTCAATAAATAACATATTCGCGAGGTATGACAGCTGCTACTAATCGAGCCCCCTCCCCTGCCACCATCATCTCCGGCATTAGTAGGACTCGCGGCGAACTAAAATTTTCTCTGCGAGAAACTTTCCAAACACCATTAAGTTAATCTGGTCGTTTTACAGATGTTCTGCTGATATTAAACACGCTAACATTTCAGCCGGTGACGCTGTGAGGCTGACTTCTTGTCGTACCCCTGATTTAATTGTAATGCTTGATGAAATATTAAACGATATTTTACTTAATTGATTGACAGTCAAATTGGAAAACCATGTAGTATTTTAAGTCAATTTTAGCTGATAAGGTTATGAGTAACTATATAAATTTGCAATCATAGCAATTTGCCAAAAAAAAAAGACAAAAGAAAATAAAATTATTTACTAAAAGTATTCGGTAAAACTAAGGGTAACATACAAACATAACATAACATAACATATATACTAACTAACTAACTACTCTAAACTAACTAACTAACTACTACTAACTAAACTAACTACTTACTAACTAACTAACTAACTACTACTACTAACTAACTAACTAACTACAACCAGTCTTACCAAGGGGTATCGTATTACCCAGTACTAACTGGGTTGTGGAGGTCAGATAGGCAGTCGCTCCATGTCAAATACTGGTATTCAGCTGCATCCGGTTAGACTGGAAGCCGACCCCAACATAGTTGGGAAAAGGCTAGGCAGATGATGATTCGGTAAAACTCTTTCTTCTACAACTCGATTCATCCTATTCATCTAAAACTCAATGACGTCCGTGACGTAACAAAAAAAAAAAAAAAATAAAAAAAAAATAAAAATCTTTATTAACAGGTGATTGTTAGTAACATCAGTGTAGCTCTGGCTCTTGTACTAGGATTCCCTGTATCACAAGAGCCACAACAATATCAAAGGCTTCCATAAAACGAGGCATAACAATTTAACCCTCCATCATTCCACTCCTGTTTTATTATAATTGGAGGTATCACGAGTTATTAATGCCGCAAATCGGAGGCCCACTGATGGCCTCTGATTTGCGGTGAACGATGAATGATTAACGATATTATTTTAATTACTAATATCTGTGCATACCACGTAAGCGGTGCGCAAAAAGCAATATGCAAACGTACGGCCGCTTGCTCTGACGGTCATTAGTGGATGTGTCATTGTTATTGATGCTGTCATTTCTTTTGGTATTTTATTTATTAGAATACTTCAAGTAGTTATGATTTATTTGTAAGATTATTAATTTAAAAGTCACATATTTATTTAAAAGTTCAAAGTCAGGACGATTTTAATTTACATAAAATAGTTCAAGTTTAAATCCTATTAGCGAATGAAATAACATTGCCACGTAGGCTACACTGCTATGCATCGCGGAATATTTTTTCACTTAAGGTTCGTACAGGAAGCTGGTCGTATATCGCGCTACCCGCAGCCCCACAGCCTCGCGCTGTCGACGCCGACGCCGGTATTTTCAATTCCTCTCGCGGCTCACTCGTCAACATCTCACTTATTTACGAGATCCGACCCTAACGACTACAGCTGACGGCGAAGAGAAATATACGTTTTTTGCCTTGAACAAAATAATAGTCGAAACTTTCAGTATTTTTTTATTATATCCGGCATTTTTGTACTTTACAGAACAACCATGGATAATTCAGATTTAATTGGCAATATATGAATTAAGTCCTAAATATTTGAAAACTTTACGAATATTTGATAAAAGAGCAGCAGAATATAAAATAAACCATCAAACAAATTAATTAATTAATTAAAAGTAATGATTTCTGTTGAGTACATACTCGTACAGTCGGTCGTAGCTGCTACGCCGTAGCCCGCCGTAGCCGCGGCGGTTAGTCGCGCCCCGTGGCACCAGCTGCGTGTAAATTGCTTGCGCTCGATAATGGCCTTTTCAATTTGCAGGGATTTGTAAGTTGAGCTTTGAATAGACGTGACTATGATTTATTTATTTACAAACTTATTTTTTCTAATGCTTTATTAGTATAAACAAACCTGTGATTCCCAAGACAAGAGTTTATTATATTGAGCGTCTAAAGCAAGCATTAAAAAGGGGTGCGAAAAACAGACTATGCAAAAAGTATCGTATTAACTTGTACGAGCTTGTGTAAAAGACGTTTTTGTGTGAAACACTCTGATACGGATAATCCGTGCGCGACATAACCGAGATTGTATTACGGCAATAAGTCCGCCTCGGTGCTGCTATACGGGCCCTTAATCCCGCTAAGATTTTTTTCACACGTCCCCCGCCTGCCGGGAGCTCGCCTGCCTCGGGGAAAACTAATAAAGAAACCATTTCGTAGTCAGCTGAAGCTTGAAATGTATTTTTTATATAATTTACCGCGAACTGATTGTGCCACAGACACATCTGAAACCCTCTCGATTTTGAGTTAAAGTAAATCTATACGACATCCGAAGAGTTTGGCATTCAAAGAAAACTATATAATGGTAAGCACTAGGTATCAAGCAAGTCACTTTCATGATAATTAGAACCTGAAAGATGCAACTTTAAAAGAGATGTTCAATACAGCAGGTAGCTTGTCAACTAACGAAATCGCATTTATTTTAGTATATATGAATTGTGTAACTTAGTATATTTATCGTTATCCAAGCTGGCCTAGACCTGGCAAACTAACACATCCTACCAAGCACTTAACAAAATCAGAGGAAAACATAATTAGCACAGACAATTTTAATAGTACGGGTCATAATGAGCATAAATAATGTTGTGATGTGACGTTGCGGGCACGCTGCGCACGACAGCGCGTCGCCGGCCGGCGGGCGGCGGGCGGCGGTCACGCACTAATTACGGCGTCACGTGTCACGGCAAAACAAGTCGTCACCCGCCGGACGCGTCCCGACCGCTAGGCGTGTCACGCTGCCCATCGATAAACCCAATATTCTTCGACTTGCTCGCTTTTAAGATCATCGTTATTCTCCTGCCCTTATCACAATTTATTTGGGTCGGCACAGCATGCTTCTTGGTTACCTACTAGTCATCCCAGCAGTCACCTCCTTTCTAGCCCACACACACACACATCGGTCCATCCATCGTTTCTCTGGTATTCCTTTACTCTTCCTCGCGCTTTAAAGATCGATAACATTGATCGACTATATATTTATTCAACGTTGTTTTCAAATCATCCAGGCATCCATCATATTCTGATCTTCTTCTCTCGTGTCGGCACAACCTTTACTAAAACACAAGGTCAAGTTAGATAAGTTAGAGAACTCAACAGATGTGATTGGTGTCGATATCATAACAAGATAAAACAAAAACAATAATTTGCTGTTTTTTGGTAGCTGGGATCCTCTTCTTCTCGAATCGATGGGTCAGATTTTGTCCGACCAGTACACATGGAGCTGAACAGCTCAATAATTTGCCTCATTCTCCTGGAGGGTACATTTAGTTGGTAGCTTGACTGACAGCCTAGGATACACAAACAGATCTGTGTAGGCTCTTTTATAACAGTCGAAATGCCCGTATGGTCGGATAAATCTTCTGTTTCTCTTTTGATTTCCTATTAATTAAAACCATTTTCCTCTTAGTGACTACGAACGAGTACTTGATTGTTGCGAATATTTATAAGAGTACCGTTTGGCATTGTATTTTAAATTTTGACAGAAGAGACAACTGCTTTACTTACCTTGCAAACCCCCAGACGAGGTCTAGTCATAAAACATGGTTGTTTCTAGGCTGTTTAAAAAATACCAGATTATTCGAGTACGTTAGTTAAACAGGTCGCAGCCCTACACTCTGCCGGACATACGGCGTGGTCAGGGCTGTCCACATCGCTCGCAAAAAGCGTCGGCAAAACGCAACCGTGTGCCCGCTGCACTACTCGACCGCAAACTGCGCCCTCCGACACTTGTACCGACACTATTTACATGTTTCAGTATGTTTGTTGTTTATTTATTAAAACACTAGCGACCCGCCCGGCTTCGCCCAAGTGCAATTTACTGAATGAATACCATTTTGTTTAGATTTTCGTTCAAAAATACCATCCTCAGACTTTTCCGGTAGATTTTTCTAAAATTTTCTTTCATCTCTTGTACGTAAAAAAGTTGACGATTGTTCAATTTCATAACGTCATCTACGTTATAGAATTGAACAATCGTCAACTTTCTACACCATACAATTTTGGTTGTCGTGATAACTGCTTGTAGATATTTTAAATTTTACTTGGGGTTTGTGTTACTAGATTATTTCTGTATGATCAATGACAGTTTGTTGTTGTAGTTTTTTACGTATCTAATCTAACATGTAAAAACCTAAAAGAGTAAGTACTACCCGTATTTTTTGAGAATATATGAAACTATGACTTATTAAAACTTCTATTCCTGTAAGAAATATTTATTCATGTTTGTTATAATGTTTAATAGTGAGCATTAAAACTATGTAAAACTTACCTATCTGTGAAAATTTCCACAAAATGTTTGCTTTGATTGTTTTAAACGTAAGTTTACACCGTTCGTTGGCCAGTTGGCATAACTTTTAAATAAGAAAGCGCAGTAAAGGTAAAGGACATGTTTGAAAAAGATTGTGACTACCCTATGTGTATGACACAAGGTACAACAAGAGACGGGGGCCGGGACGCCGCGCGCCGCTTTGAAATCCGCTTCAAATTGCATTACACTTGCTGTGATACGAGTGGGCCCTGCCTTACCCTTACCCGTTAGAACTGTCTTTTTATATTCCGATAACACTCGTACGTAGGTAATTACAGATGTAGCTAGTTTCACAATATTTTTATTTCATTTTGTGGTGCTTGTAATATGAAAGTGTTTTTTTTTTACCCGACTACGGCGAAGCCAAAAGGAAGGGTTATTATTTTAAGTCTATGTATGTATGAATGTATTTACGTATGTTCCTCCGTAGCGCCTAAACTATTCATCCGATTTTGAAGAATAAGGTGTCAATCGATTCGTTATTATAGCCCGGGTAACATAGGCTACATTTTAACCGATTTAAACAATAGGAGGAGGCGATTTTCCTTTTTAAACCCCGAATTTAATTCGAGCGTGATTTTTCGGTAGTCGGGTTTTGTAGTTGTAGTTACCACACAAATTCTTGTTAAATATAGCTTGGTATAGCGTTGCGTGGTCTTTTGGTGCTTGCTTAAGTAACTTCGTTTTTATTTTAACACCCTAGTTCTACTTCCAGCCCGTGTTGTCCTGAATAAATGAAACCTCTACAAAGCATTACCTTTTTGCTGACCAAACTCTTTTCATTTTATCAGTTTGATACTTTGTGAATCATTTCTATTTCTTTAAGGTTTTCTAAAATTACCAATTACCCTGGACGAACGACATTGTATGTTCATTCTATCAGAATGTTTACTTTACGTCTGTCCGTATTAATTTGCAACAATCTCCGTTAGGCGTGTAGTCGGGGCCACTGATTCAATTATGTCACGTTTGGAGTACACTCGTTCACGCGAAAAGATGGGGAAAAACGAGAAAAATGTCGGCATTAGATCGCGTTGATAAGTGAATGACTTCTCGCATGGCTAGCTGTCAAAGAGCGCGCAGCCGGGCGCAAACCGGCCGACGCGGTCGACACGCCGCCGCCACCG
Source organism: Noctua janthe (assembly GCA_910589295.1). NCBI lineage: Eukaryota > Metazoa > Arthropoda > Insecta > Lepidoptera > Noctuidae > Noctua > Noctua janthe. The sequence continues at coordinate 17,230,772 of OU342552.1, forward strand.
CGCCCGGCACAATCCACACGAGCCGAGCCCACAACCTAAATGCGCTTCATAAAATCATTTAATTCATTTGCGATTTGACTATTCAAGAATACTTGAGCGAGGTTTTTTAGTGTAAACTCAGATTGGCCAATTTATGATTTTTTATCGAATATTGTGGTATACTATTAATTTTTTGCTGTCATATACCCACCTGGGTTAATTAAAAACAGCAGCACAGTTCGATTTTTGAGATTAAGCAACGCTTACTAAGCTCGGTCCGTGGATGGGTCACTAACCATTACATAAGTACCGAGTTCCCCCGTACCTCAGAAAGATCTTTGTCAGTCAAAATACAAGTATAGTTAAGTGGCCGGAAAGTCTAACAATTGTCTTACCAATTAGCCAGTGGAGGTCAGATAGTTCAAGTCACAGAAAAATAGCAGTGTAAGTATCAGTACCTTTTTCCTTACTACCTTTAAGGGTGTGTAAATTATACATTAATGAGAATAGATCGTCAGCTCTCGCGAACGATGTTCCGGTTAGCCTCGCGGCAGTAAAGCAAATCCTTTCTAAATTGCACGTCGCGCACACGTCGCCATCGCCAGGATATGTCGATATTTTAAAAGAACACAAGCTCCGCACGACATAAAAAAAGATACGAGAGTTAGGACTTAGTATCCATTTGCTGAAATTGGCCTCGTTCAAGATAACAACAAGTTTTCGCACCCTCGCAACTAAATGTGCAATTCATACGTGTGTAAATTTGTGTGTGTACACGCTACTGTGCACCCTATTGTGTGGGTCACAAGACTTGGTATGCTGCTCCTCGAACCAGTTTTAAGCATATGTCATTGTGGATGCTTAGGTAGTCTTATCAGATCTTGTTGGACAACATGCGGTGAGCGTCAATTCTTTATCGTTAGTAAAATTTTATATATCCACGTACGGAAGGAAATATGTAAGTAGCTGCATTTTGATGCCAATGGTTGGTTTCGGAAGTTACTGCACTTTAAATAATAGTTTTAAAAGTCCAGTTGCATTAAATTTATCTGAGGACTAATTGAGTGACAAACTGTTGTTTAAATAAAAATCACATGTGACTATGAGATGTAAGCATACATGCACGTACGTAACCCCGCGTAGGCAAGATCGTAGCTTATCTCTGCAGGCAGCGTCCCATATCGTTTAGCATGTGATTACACACGCTTCGACGAACAAAGCAAACTATCCACTGCCGCCGCACCGCGCCGCTCTTGGCAATGCATTCTTTCTCGGATATTGAACACGGGACAGTGCACTGTGCTACACACATAATACAACAACAATTGAACAACATCACAATTTCTAGTAGGCACGTTACTATAAGTAAGATTCTGTAGACCTTTATAATTCAATAAAATGTGATGATATCAGAAAGGGAGAAAAGCGTAACATAAAGAATGGGAGATGGCAATAAACGAGTTAACAGGACATCTCAGGCGCGGGTACTTTCATAACCCTCCGTCGCTCCGACTACTGGGCCTTTTTGTATAACTGTCATCTTGTCAAACTATAACACGCTGCAAATCCCCACATTTCCATACAGCCGTATTTTACGGCTCACCAGAGAAAATAAATAACAACGATAATATAAATATGAGAATTTTCCGAACCTTTAAGTTTGAGGGTATTTACATATCAGTTGTTGACGGAAAAATCCCTTCGACTGATAATAGTGGTTGGGGAGGTAGCATCGGTTTTATCTGTTTTATTGTATTGATAAAGTGTTTTAGCGTTTCATAATATCTACTTAGAAACTTTTGTAGGGTACTGAACTGTTTTTTCTAGATAGTAATTATTTTTAGTCTACCCTCGCCTTTGTTCAAACAGTAAAATATGTAACGGTTATTGCCAGTCTAGAAATTGAGTAGTGAAACCACAAGCCGTCGGCCGGCGGCGGCAGCGTTCGTCCCGCAGGGCTCGCGTGATGGATGTCGGGGCAATTTGTCCGACCCCCACCGATGACCCGTCACCGGCGTCTCGTCACTACTAATACATGTCAGGGAATGCGACGACAGTGCACTCATCATCAGTCGAACCACTTACTTACATGTTTGGTACATTGCTGCATGGTTCTTTTGGCGCTTTAATGACATGGTCAAGAGGGCGCCGTTGGTAAACATTTGTGAAAGAGTGGTGGAATTAGTTCCGATTTTAGTTACGCGCAATACGATCCATTATCTTATCTCTTTGAAGTATGCATAAGAGTGAAAAGTTAAGTATTACGCATACCTACGCACCAATATACCTCGATAAATATTGTAGTGTATGGACACCATGACTTTTTAGCGTCCCCTTGCCAAATGGCAAAAACGGAACCGTGAAATTGAATTTTGGCGCGTAGGTGTCTTCTATGAACATACAAAAATAAAGCAAAATTATAAAACAAAAATGGTGATGTCACACAGCTTTTGAAAATCCAATTTTTTTTCTTTAAACAAATTACGTAAGTGAGTGTAAGTATGTATGTCAAAGACACGTATCGTATTATCATATGATTCGACTTGGAGATCTTTGGCCTTAGTGCCAACCCTTACCGCGAGACGAGTGAGCACAGTGAACACAACACAACCCGAATGGAACGTTAGCCGTAGCTAGACGACTTTCGGTATGAATGAGCAGGAGAGAGAGCAATACAAATTGTCAACGAATCAGAACGTGACCATCTTTTAACACGGTAGGATCAAACGATTTAAATCTATGGGTAAACGCTACTACTCGTGAGACCAGTCAAGGATGTTTCTACTGGTGGTCGCCGGAAGTTGTGGTCTGGATAATTAAGTTTTTAGGGTTCTATACCTAGCTATAATTATAATATGTCTGTGTACACCTACGTCTGTTCGAATGTAACAATTGTAACATAGACAACGTACATTGTCCTTGGAGACAATTCGCACTACCTCCAATCTCCATGTAATTTGGATATAAGAATGAAATGGCTAGGTTTGGTCAATTAACTGAACGTGTTTGAAATGTAAATCTGAGTGGAAGAACAGAGGAGCTGCCATAGAAAACTGAGTCGCGCTGTAGTACCATATGGATGAACGTGGACGAAGTAAAAGGAGTATGTTTGCAGGTGGCGTTCAGTAGTTTCTGTCAATCGAAAGAGTTACCATTCTGAGCACCACCGTATTTTTTCTAAACACTATCCCCAAAGTAGAATATGCCGTAATAAGGTACCTTTACCTTATCTACACTTACATATAAATTAAGCTGAAGAATTTGTCTGTTTGAACGCACTAATCTCTGAAACTACCAGTTAGCTTTGCATTTGATAGCTGAGGCCTGAGGCTTTGCCTTGAGAAAGGCTACAGCCCTTAGGACCCGAGTAATAAGCGAAGTAGCGGGTGAAACCACGGGGCATACCTAGTTACGCATTAATTGATTTTGTGACTCCAATCTCAACGTATTATCCCAAAAAGTAGAACTAGACAATTCCCTGTCTTCAAGTTAAAAACGTTTAGTCCCAGCTATGGCTCCATAACACAAATTAGCCGATGCGATCAATATATGAGAACATATTATAACATTATTATTTCAATGCAGATATCTCGGTTTTAGTGTGGATCGTGAAGTAATGGCGCGAGGGCGGGTCTCGGGATTTTCCACTGGGCGGAGTTTACGAGAAAAATACACCGCCTTCCCGCGCCACGCCCTCGTGCTCTCGCTTTTCCACACGAGCATTTAAGTTATTTTCCTTTTATTATATCGTGTCCGTGTGAGCTTGGACGTCTGGGCACACACACACCGGTCCCATGTTACAGAACACCGTAAGACCACCGCACTGCTGCACACTAACTGGGCTTCATATTGTTGAAGACAGCACATGAGCACAGCTTAAGAATTTAGACCTCTGACTTACGGTCTCCAATTGTAATGAGGGACTATATTTTAAAGAACTTATAGAAAACACGGAAACAACAAATTAATTGTATCGTTGGTTTATATGGCTGATGAATATGATGGAATATTGACTCTTAAAAAGACAATTCACGCCTTGTTACCCAGTACTAACCGGGTTGTAGAGGACAGATAGGCAGTCGCTCCATGTAAAATACTGGTATTCAGCTGCATACGGTTGGAGTGGAAGCCAACCCCACCGTAGTAGGAAAAGGGCTAGGCAGATGGTGATGATGACTTGCTAGTCGAGTGCAATCAATCCAAAATATACTCAATTCAAGACGCACTAGCTGCGTATACTTTGCCTGTTAATCCCCAAGAAGCTTATAATTTTTTTTAGATATCATCAACAGTGCTGCAGAAGTAAGCATTTCTTATTTTAAATTTAACCAAAACCACTGAAATACATTTAAACCAAAGAATTATTGGTCTCCGATGTTGTCTTAAGCGGTGGCGGCAAGACGATTGGCTTTAACGTGTTTTAGAAAAAACCCAACTCCAGATAATTTAGAAGTGTTACGGGACAAAACTCGTGTAGCTCAAAGACTAACTAGAAGTGCTAGCACGGAAGGCTTCCGTAAGTTCTGTTCTTCAGTGGATGAGGTCACCTCGGCTAGTGACATGTGGCGACGCATGCACTGGTTGAAGGGATATCGTTCAGCTGGACTCCATGTGGACGAGACGTTGGCTGAACAAGTTCTTTTTAATTTAGCTTCTGATTTTAAATGCCCCTCTCTACCTACCTTTTGTTCTCTAAATCATAAAATGGAAGTAGATATAACAAGACAGGAGTTTAGTATAATAGTATAACGGGCTGGTGTCCGCAACTCCACGTCAAAGCGCGTATTTTGCGTGCCGAAAGACAGGAGTTTAAAAAATGTGTGAAATCTAAGGACCGCTTTACGATGATATTTCCTTTTCGATGATTAAAAATCTCCCTGACATTGCTAGAAATATCTTGCTACATCTTTATAGTTTTTTTTTTTATGGCGGCGAGCCCGCATAGTACCAATCCCCAAACCAGGTCGAGGTTTCCGCTTCTGCAATAATACCTATTTCGTTTAAATCCTGCTTATGTAAAATCTTTCATTCCATCATTGAATTGAGTGATACTTAGAAAGTGGAGGATTTCTTTCTGAAGAAACAGTTGGGTTCAGGAAAGCTCGCTCATTACTAGATAATTTAAATTTACTAACCCCGAAAATACAAATTGGCGAGTAGGTTTTTTTTTTCTCCACCCCTCTAGGAACTCGATAAAAAAGTCCCATGCAAATCCGACCACATAGTTCCACCTTTCTGTATAATTGCACTCGACTATCATAATTGAGCTATGTTATGCAATAACCTGTTAACCCACAAAAATATGAATTTTAAGTTAACGCCATCTAGCTCTTGTAGCCAGTCTCCTGAACCCTTAAAAAAATGCAGAGGCATGTACTAAATTTATAAAAACGCCATCTACCAAAAAAATGTTTCTGCAGTTTGCGGAATTAGTCTTCAACAATTTTGCAATAATCGATTACAGACCTGTCACAACACGCGCGCTTTTCTTCTGTGACAATTACTTTAAAATTTTGTTTTCTGTTGGTTATTGCGGCTTTCAGTGAAATTTAATATACGTGTAGTATTTTGTAATATTCATGAAACTGTGGGTTGTGCGAATTTCATTATTTTACAAGAGTTTTTAAGTCTCTACTTGCTGCAACAAGGCACAAAGTAAGTTTTCAGTGTTTGATTTTATGGTTTCTCCTGTTCTATACAATCAATGACGCACTAAAGTAGTTTTTCTCATCGTAAAGAACTATGGAATTGGAATGAAATTAAATTATTTCCCGATAATTACGAAAAATCTGGCATTTTAAATTTGTGTAATTTATAACTGGTTATTGCTTTAATACTTGTACCATAACGGCCGCTTGGTGTATTTATCTTTTTTATATTATTCTATAATTTAATCCGAAGAGATGCTGATATTACTATGAGGGAAGGTTACAAATTACATATAAGAATGTCTATATTTACTCGTTGTAGGCAGATGATAGTAATTTATAAAAACATTAAATATTAAATTTTTTAATTGGTTATTGCGAAATTGATATGAAAAGTTTTAGGTATGTGCTACAACCATGCATCAAATTATTTTCAGGTATTGAACATGAACTCTAGAGCACAGAAGCTTGTCGCTATGGCTCGTGACGAGCATTTATGTAATAAAAACGACGACAAAGAAGAATCTGAAGTAGAAGAATCTTCCAACAGTGGAGATGTAACAACTTTAGCACAGTTGAAACAGGATGTACATCTTAAGCGTCATAATACTGCTTCATGTTCGTTAACTTATAAAGATTTTGAGCGTGACTTAAGCTATAATGATTTAAATATAAGTAATATGGAAGCGTCTATAGATACTTCTCAGTTAATACATCTGGATGATTTAGATATTGTCCGTAACAGCCTTTCCAGTATGTTTAATGATTACGATGACAAAGGAAACGAAATTATCGCGGAAATAGAAGTAGTAGCTTCAACTTCTAATACTGATAATATTGTTCAAGATTGTATAGATATGTCTGCTACACAACTGACTGAAAATGATAATAATCAATCAAGCATTTTAAACTGCATCGAACAACCACAATCAAATCGTGAGAATGATCATCAATTAGAGATAAATAATATCGGTAGACCCAAGCGCGGAAGAAAAAGAAAAGTAGAAGACCAGTCTAGAAAAGAGCGAAAACGAAGAGCCAATGTAAACGAAAAGTATATCAGTGCGAAAGGAAAAGAAGTATTACCAAAAGAATTCGACAACATATACCATTGTGATTGCAAAAACAAATGTACAACGATCTTGTCAATTGATAGCCGGAAACAAGTATTTGACCAATTTTGGTCTCTTGGGTCATTCGAAGGTCGATGTGCTTTCATTTGTGGTAAAGTAACACAAACCCATAAAGCTAGGACGTATACTTCGTCAAATTCGAAGAGAATATATTCACGAAAATATACGCTTTGTGATACCGAAATATGCAAGAAAACGTTTTTGAAAACCTTAGGTATTTGTCAAAGTAGAATCGATATAGCGATGCAGAAAAATAATAGATCATCTAATTTCAAAGACAATAGAGGAACAGCTAGTGGTGGCAAAAATAAAATCAATGAAGATGACATTAATCTAATAGTTGGCCATATTGATTCTTTTCCTAAATATATTAGCCATTATTGTAGAGGTAAGACTGATAGTCGTTATTTGAATACTGAACTCAACCTATTAAAAATGTACGATTTATTCAAAGCTAAATATCCGACAAATGAAAACCTACCGAGTCTTGCAACATATAAGAAAATATTTTATGAAAAATTTAACCTCAGATTTAAAGCCCCAAAAAGTGACACATGTAAAACGTGTGACACTTTTGCAGCTAATATAAAATCATTAACAGGCACAGAAGCTGAAGAAGCAAAAAAGCATCGAGATTTGCATATTAATAAAGCATCAGAGCTTAGAAAGCAAATGAATGCAGATCTGAATTTGGCGTCAGAAAAAGATACTGTAGAAACACTTACTTTTGATATGCAAAAAACCCATCCACTTCCAAAAATACCCACTAATATAGCCTATTACAAACGGCAGTTAAATTTGTATAATTTAGGGATTTATATAGGAAGTAGCAAACGCTCAATTTTTAACTTATGGCTTGAAAATGAAGGTGGAAAGGGTACTCAAGAAGTTGGATCCTGCTTGCGAAAGTACATTTTGAATAACATACAATCCCCAGTAACGGATCTAATCTTATGGGCGGATTCTTGTGGAGGGCAAAATCGGAGTATTAAGTTAGTTCTCATGTTAATACATACCATGCAACATCACACATCTTTACAATCGATTACATTGCGGTTTCTTTTGTCGGGGCATAGCTTCCTACCAAATGATGCCAATTTTGGTGTTATAGAATCACAGTTGAAAACGCAACAAAGGCTTTACACTCTAGAAGATTATGCAGAAAGTATTCAGAAGTCAAAGAAGAATAAGAAGTTTGAGGTTTCGAGAATGGTACCCTCCGATATGCTCTCTGTCAGGCCACTAGAACAGGCTATAACAAATAGAAAAGTTGACAGTGCTAAAAACAAAGTTAATTGGTTGAAACTGCATGAGATTGTGATAGAAAAACCATTTCCCTATATTTTGAAAGTCAAAACTGAAATTGCACAAGAAGATGCTCAGATAGTAAATCTTGAGAAGGCAGGGAAAGGCCGCAAGCCTGTGCTAAAGAATATTAATTTGCCCAAATGCTGGCCAAACGGAAAGTCTTTGAGTGTAGAAAAATTAAAAGATCTAAAAGAATTAATGAAACTAATACCGGCAGACGCTAAACCATTTTATGATTTCCTAAAACATACTCCAGGTGTTTCTATTGATGAAGATATAGATGGATATCATGTTGAAGATATTGAACAGCTATCAGAGGATGGAGAAGACTGATCTTTTATTTTTGATTATTTACCGATGTGATCTCTTATCGATCTCAATTTTGTTGATTTTTCAAATTTATAATTATGTTACTATGTTTGCTGCATTTTTTTGTTACCTTATTCTTTCCCACTGCTGGAAAAAAGCCTCCCCCATTTTTTAATTATTTTTGTTAGCAATAATATGTCAAGGGCTTGAAAAACATTTTAGCACTTAAAAAATGCTCTGGTTAAATTTTGCAATAAACTAATTGGGCTTAAATGTTTGTTTCAAAAATCTTAATATCTTGATTGTAATTTCGCAATAAACAATTCATCATTATTTCATTTATTTTTATTTTTCCTATAACTCTCACTCTATTAAGCTGTGTTTGAATCACTACAGTACATGATGACCTATTTAATAAGTTTTGGATACAATCAGAATAGCTTAAGAGTATTTTTTGTAGCTGTGAATTTCTTTGAACTGAGATTTCTCCGGTTTAGGTTTTTTAGGGTTGACACGTTATTGCATAACATAGCTCAATTATAAACGATTTCTTTATTTATCGTGTAGTAAAGTGCCTAACTACGCATTATAAACGATAAATCTCATTTGAGTTTATGTCACAAAAATACTGGCCTGAAATCAAGAATACCTAATTTGAAAATGGAAATCGTTGCTATGCTGTGACAATCAATTTGAAATTGGAACACGCCTGGTTGGATAATTGTGTCAGTTCTATGTTGTGTTTACGAAAAAACATTCGAGGCTTTTCATGCAAGTGTTGACAAATTAAAAACAGAAACAATAATTTATCAATAAGTACCGGCAGTTCATCAACTAAAACAACAATTACGTGCTTGTCTATGGATGATGGCATCAGTTTATACAAAACTAACAATTATTAAACGAAAGTGGCTAGCTTTTATGTCGTTACAATTCACAAGAGGAAACAATCCCCGTTGGCACGGTTGTCTGGTTTCCTAAAATGGATTCAAGACAAAAACTTTTAGCTTTTGCAAGCAGTGACTGGATAGAGGAATTAATAAAGGAATACGAGTTAGAAGGTAATCTTTAAAATTGTTGATTCAGATTTTGGTTCCTGTTTTGTGTTAAGGCTTTATATTTCAATAAACCTAACACGGTTTACTTTGAGGGATAAATTAAGCATATTGTAAGCAGACGCCATACTTAGTGCAAAACTGATAGCATCACTAATAATTTAATAAAAGTTATTTACATAACTTTTATAAAAGTTATTTACATAACTTTTATTAAATTATTAGTGAATTTACAACTTGACCTTCGTTATTTTCAGTTAGAGTGGAAGCTCGCTGGCCGACGATTTTGTTGAATTCGACAGAGAGGCGGATGGTATGGGCTATTAGCTCCATACTTGACGTTAATGGTAAAGGAGTACCAGGAAGTGCCTGCAGACTCTTAGAAAAATACCTATCCTCTCATGTTCGAACATTTTTACAAGAAACTCGTAGTAAGTAGAAATGCATAATACTTATACACTAGCTTTTAAATGATACACTCGTCGAGGTGTGAAGTTATCCCACGGTATCGTATAACCGGGAGAAAAAGTATCCTATGTGTATGTATGTTGTATGTAAGTGTCCTGTAGCCATTTGTAGGCACACAATACATTTTAATTCGAATTAATTTTTAATGTACTGTCAGCTGTGAAGCTATCAGGATTTCATTACATAACCTGCACTCCTCGAAGGTCATGCAAAGGTGTACCTAATAGTACATCCACATTTCACTAGAACTAGATAAACGAGGCAGTCAGGGTTGTATTATCTTCAACTAGTGTGAAACTAGCGACTCTGTCATTAGTCATAAGACGACCTAACCGCGAAACCTAAATACGAAAGCGGAAGCTTCTTGCTACTGATCCAAAATGTGATCCAAACTATGGGACGCAGAATGTCGTGTTCTACGTGCCCTGATGCCTGCAGACTACAGGAGTTGATGGACGTTAGCGATAGCGCCAAATGCGTAGATAAATTCTGGAGCGATTTATTAAAATGGGTTTAAAAAGAACCTTAACGAAGCCCAAAGGCACAGGTTCTCTCTTTTATTGCAATCATTTGTTTTTAGGACTATACCTGGGAACCTTCTAATTACGGAGATATTGGAGGTCAAAGTTCCAACATTTTTACAGTTTTTTTAAATAATTTTTTTAAATGTTACAATTTTACTTAAAATACATCCATGAACCCTATATATTATATTCAATGCATCCTTCATCACAATATTTTGAGTGCATTACATTGAGTAATCCGTGAGTTTTCACCCCTAAAATAGTCCGTTTCCCAGCAATAATTTTTGCGTTACTTAGTTTAACAATAACAATGTTTGGTTGCCGGTTTCGTAAAGTGTTCGTTTACACGTTGTAGATTTTCATCGACACGCTAAAAAGAAGATGTGAATGTTTTGCCGTCAGACGCTGAAGAATGGATCCAGTACAAGAACGTGGTGTCGTCCCGGTTCTACCTGCTGATCGTGTCGTGCGTGCTGCTGGCGGCCAAGATGACCGACATGCAGGCGCCGCTCAACTCGTCCACTGTCAGGAACAAGCTGCTGAAGGCGGATGTCGACCACTCCTCTCTCGACATCGTGGTAATGGAGATCCACGTATTCAATTATCTCGGTACGTTTTGCGTGTTTTGTGACTCACAGCTTTTTGACATATTAGTATGTACTAACCCGTTTTAAAATGTTACACTGCACACACACTGCCGCTACATTGAATTCGTTACGAATTACAAAAAGAGTAAATTATTTCGACTTGGATATATATTATCTACTATTGTCCGAGTAATTTTACATATGTGTGTACCTTGTACCTTGTTTTGGCCATAGGGTGTATATTATTTGTATCCGGCCTGTGTAGAAGGTTTTGGTGAAATTAATTGTTTACTATGTTTTGTAGCTTTACATTGTACACACACATTTTACATTTTACACAATTATTGAATAATGGTTGTAGACAATGAAATCGTTCCTTGTCCGTGTTTACATCTTTTTGGGGCTGACTGTACACACTCTCTGAGAATGAGACTTGGCTAAAATTCTATGATTGTGAAACGTTGGAAAGCAGCACCTCGACTAAGTGTCTCACAACTTGCATAAGGTGCCTGAACATATTCCCAAACATTTCGATACTATATTTTATTCTAGGATACCGTATACCATTATGGAATACTTTGGAAATAGCTGAATTTCTGGCAGTCCAAATGGGTATGACGGGGCCTTCGGTCCTAAGGGCGCTGGGGCTCATTATCAACCTGACTGAGTACCACCGTGATATACTCGAACTGCACATGAAGAACTGGATGTGGCACAGAGGACCTGATTCTAGTGCACCGTCACCAAGTGAGTGCCTTGACTTGTGGATATAGTACATCATCATTCTCCTATCCCTAACCCAATTTAATTGGGGTCGGCGCACCATGTCTTCTTCTTCCATACTTCTCCATTACTCGGTATCTCGACAGTCACCTCTTTTCTTGCCATATCTTCCTTCACAGAGTCCGTCCATACATAGTTTATTTGGTTTTACTCTACACGTATAATCATCCACATTCATACTCAAAATTTTACTTATTCCTCTGCATCACATGCCCATACCATGATTAGCAGCTTTTAACGCTCTCCTAAACTCAAACACAGATCTTGAGGTGTTTGCGAATGAATGGAAGGTGATGTCAGAATGATTGAATTTTTGTGAGAAGAATAATACATGACTGTGTTAAATAAACTATATGTTTAAATTCTGTAATTGAATTCGACCGTTCTATTTAAATAAATAAATGATAACCGATGGCTATACAATGTGTTGATATATTACATAACACATATTATTTCACAAGTTGTACTTAACTTCATGTTAATAGAAGGGCCAGTAACCGAGAACAAAGCCAGTGGATCGTAATTCCGGGATAAAAAGTATCTTACATGTTAAACCAGGTTATGAACTAGGTATCTGTGTGCTAAATTTCATCCAAATTCTCTCAGTAGTTTTTGCGTGAAAGAGTATCAAACATCCATCCTCACAAACTCTAATTGCTCGTATAATAGTAAAGAGTGTTTTAAGGAATTTTAATTAGACATGTTTTTACATTTTACAATTCCAGTTCGAACTGGAATTCACACTGAAGTGTGGTTCGTTCGGACCTGAATTGCCATTTAATAAAACTCTTTGCTCATTCGTATTTTTTGGGTTATACTTAAGCGATTTGGGCTATGCGATACCCTATCTAGGAATTTTTTTAACACATTTGCTGTCGTTTTTCTAATAGGACCTTCGCTAAGGTGTCGTTTTGCTATTAGGATCTTATAGGGCGTTTCGAGTAGGAGGAAAATAAATATGTCTAAATTAGTGGAAATATCTTGGATTAGTTTTAATAAGTACATTGTTCTATATGTACGTAGGGTCGAACAGGGTGACCCTGCACAACTTGCACGTGTGCGCGGGTGCAGTGGTGGCGACAGCACGGTACATGCGCTGCCTCGCCCACAACCTGGACGTGAAGCTGGGCAAGATGCTGCGCGTCGAGTCTCGCTACATCAAGGCCATGGCCAACACCATCTTGCTGCGCGTGCTCAGCGAGGCCTCCTACGTACCCATCCTCAAGAAGAGGCGCCTCATGTAGCTGATATGCTGTGTGGCAATCGTTGTTATATATGTACATACCACAAGGTAACACACATTTAGTTAAGTTAGATTGACAAACATTACAGAAAGCCTGTATTTCTGAAGGCTTGGTGTGTACCTATCACGTAGGAAAATTGATTTTTCAAAAATCAAATGATGATGTTTTAGTTTTCATTAAAATTGGGCTCGAGACTTCTTTGAGTATATTTCGCAATTCCTCATAGTTGCGGTATTGGCCATCCACACCCACTTGTAAAATTCGCCCTGTTTATACTGGCGAATATAGTAGGTACCAATAAGTGGTTGTTACTAGTAAGTGAGGTCAATGTGACTAGGCTAACGTAACTCGACTGCTCCCAGTCAGCGATGATGCCTACTGATCGGATGGTTGATGTACAGTGCAGATTGTCCAGCAACAAGTACACACGTCCCCCACATCGTGTGTGATTGTGTGCTTGTCTGTACTTCTGTATAAGCCTCCAGACAGCGGTGCGAGTAGGTCACGTCTTTTGATGTTATTTTTTGTGCCCCTCGGCTAGTAATCACGTCACAGCATGATTATCACATGCAGTATTAATTTATTCTTCTGTATTAATTTAATACCAAACTCTTCAGTTCAAAATACTTGTTTAATCTAAGTGTAAGTACTTAGTACTTAGTAGGTACTAAATAAGGTAATCCATTTTATAAATTTAATTTTTTCACTTTCATTTTTTCTTAACACATCGCATATGACAAATAAATTAGTTGTTGTGTAAAATAAGCGTTACTAATACCACGACTGAGCATGAGGTATGGGGTTCGGTTCCCAGGTCGGGCATAGTGTTCTTGGGTTTTTCCTTCAGGACATTCTCAGATGCAGCCGCGGAGCCTGGATTGTGGTCCGTTGATAGCAATGGCTCTCCGCCTAGTACAATGAGCCTTGAACATAACTGGCGAAATATAGGTGTACTGTTAGGTACAGCTCTGCCTAACCCTTCGAGGATTACAGGCGTGATGTTATGTATGTGTATTCTTAATAGTTAAATTTGTTGTCGACCATATTATTACGAACTGCGTAAGGTATAAATTAAAACACCACCGCTAGATTGTTCTCGTAAAACAGTTACCGTGACTATATTCACAAGTTTCTACATGTAGGTACAAGTATGTATTAGGTTACGTTTAGGTTAAGTTTGCTTATTACAAAACAAGACTGAAATAAGTGTGCTGTTATAACAACACTAGGTACAACCTGTTTGTTACTCCACTGTCCCAAAAGGTCGACTTAGGTTTATCCGGGTTAACTTATCCCAGTTTTTTAGGTAAAGTTCGAATAATCACCAAAATAAATTCAAATTTAGAGGTCTAGCCTTCTTTTGGCGATTTGATACAACCAACTAGGATGTAGGAAACTTGGTAGGTAATGAATTAGTGGGCTTACAAAGCCGGGCTTACCCTTGAAGATCGACCCGAGTGGCTGTTATTATTAACCCACGTGAAATGTATTAACTATAGGTACTTCTATTTATTTTCTCGCAGTCTATGGTAAAGAGGTAGAGTACACAACTCTTGAAAAACAAAATTAATCACGGTTCTTGTATCCCTCGCTGCGCTCAGGATTCTACTCTAGAATCTCTTGCTACGCTCGGGATTCTACTTTAGAATCCTTCGCTGCTCTCGAGATCCAACTTAGTCGAAATAAGTTCACTTTTTTTTCACTTGTTGTATAATCTACTATTGTCTCAATAAGACTGACGTTATTTATTGTTTGATTGACAAAGTTTTTTTTAAATCTCGGAATGAACACATTCTTCTTAGATTTTCAGTTATACCCAGCCAATGAGCATAAGCATGGAATAGAATTCCCATTGCGTGAACATGACATTGATCAATAAATGTAAAATGATTTGATTTGATTCTCATTTTTTTTGTACTGCTCATATACAGAGTTAGTCTTTTTTAAATTGTGCAACAGGGGGAAATCCGAATCCATAAGAGATACCGGAAAACTTACATAGGAAACTTTTTTTTTTTAATTTTCCAAATGTTCTTCCATGTTATTATACTGTAATGTACTAGTAGAGAATTCCTTGTAGCATTAAGTCCGCCTATAAACTGTTACAAAAAATACCTGACCAACTTTCGCTGTCCCGATTTTTTCTTCCCATACAATAAAATTATCTATGACGAAACAGTGGCACACATAGGCAGGTATTAAAAAAGATCTTACACTTGACCAAATAATTAGTATAAGTACCAAAATTGTTTTCTTCAAAAAAGGGCTTTCAATTAAGGTTTTCCGGTAACTCTTATAAATTCGGATTTTCCCTTGTTGTCCAACTTAAAAGAATCACTTTGTATACAGTTATAATACAGAGTTTATGGCGCGACGCGCAAGCTGTGACGTCTATGACTGTTTAATATCATACTAATATTGTTATACTTAGTTTATGTACACTAAATATATGTCATCTACAGGTTAACCGTCCTCGTTTGACCTGTATATGACATATTGACATATATTTACATTTAGTGTACTCTACTGTAATAAATACTTATGTACAGTCCAACCATGACGTGTTTTTCATGATATGTAAATTAAATGTGAATAATTTAGCAGAGTGCAATTAGCGAAAAAAGTGGAAGGAAGTGTATACTGGACTGATTTTATGCGAGTTCCAAAGTAAAAGAAATGCGTTGATAACAAAAAAATACGACGGTTTTTTTTTAATTTTATTCCGAATAACTTGTAATTCGATAAATTTATATTGTGGCGTAAATATGTGCACCATTCATCAATTTAGTCTTGTTGGACATTTTTACGTCTGTAAAATAAATCTCCACCCACACCTCTGGGAAACTACTATTAAACTACTAACTACTACTTTTTTACTTAAGGCACTCGGCTAACTTTAGATTAAGCTAAATGTAAATTAAGACTTGAAAAATATGTAGTTACTTCTCATAATACCCATATTGACTTGCATTTATTATGATTATTTATGATTAACTCGCTGCGTGTCTCCGAGCGACATTGGTATTTTTGTTATGTTTTTGAATAAAAAAATCAACGTTTTCTTACGACTGTAACTTTTATTTCTATTCCTTCCTCCAGATTATACATTACCTACCATATTTTTAAAGAGGCAATATTATTAGGATCATTTATTAAGTTAACGAAAACACATAATTAAACATAATGGATATTATCTTCATCATCAACATCAACATCAACTTTTCCCAACTATGTTGGATCGGCTATAAATATACGCCTATAAATACATACTACTGTATCAAACACTCATCCAAACATTGTATATCACTGGTACACCACGACATATACATTGTAAAACGCACATCATTACAGAATAGCATACATTTCATTCAAAGCGATCTATGTGCTGGTATATTTCAATTCCGCTTTAATGTCTCCTCATAGCACACTTATTAAATTTTGTAGTTCTTTGCACAAGTTAGTGTGTGGAGGCTGAGCAGGAGCAGCGCATCAGATATTAAAGTGTGCGTTTGTTGTGGCGTGCCCCGCTTTGATCGCTGAGTCGCGAAATATGGCTGCACCGCCGGAACTCTGCCGGTTTAATATCCACGCCAATCAAACGCGCAACTTTTGCCAGATATTATTGCAATATATTAAAACGATGAATGCACAATCATGTGCGATATTACATGTGTGTGACACACAACCATTGGGCTGGAGAGAATATTTAGGGATGTCTTTTAAAACACTGTCCGTCATCTAAGGAATAAGGTAGACCCTATGCCTGATTTCCAATTTACAGTAAACAATGATTTACTGAAACTAGCATTAGATTGAGGGCCGATTTTTTCAAATTTTTACAACATTGCATAGGAAATACCTCAGAACGCATTATTATTTTTAGATAAGTTTTAATGATATCAAATAGTTTATACACTGCCCTGCCCAACCAAACATTCCCCTAATAACCTTAACCAATATCGATAACCATTTTAGTTGCTGTTCCAATAAAAGGAGGATGAAATTTAATTAAACAGTAATTGTGGTTTACAGCGGCGCCCTTTTTATCCGCAAAATGTTAACAAGTTATAAAAATTATGAATTAACATCCACGCGGCAAGGGTCCGGTGCGGGCCGCGGGAAGGGGGAGTGGAGGGGGGTTTGGCTAAGGGTTCACCACAATAGACGCTGCTCAAGGGTGCCCAATAAAAACTTGACAAATGGCGTTTCATAATCGTGTTGCATTCCAAGCCTCGTCACAGCGATCCCGGATTGTCCTCCCTCTGGAAAATATGTCTCTTGTTCAGAAATTACCTTGTGTGGTGACACCGCTACTATATCATAACACATTTCATTGCATGTTGTGGGGAAGCTATAGGTATAACTTTTTGGGGAGAAGATGATTTTATTTTATTATTTACCTACCTGTCTATCCGACCATAACACTATGGTGAAATTAGAGGAGTAACCGGTGGTTATCGAATGTTATCAGCATGATAATTGCCGGTAAGTACGCTGTCATGATAGCAATAGCGATTAGACCACAACTGTAACGCCATAGCCCTGTGGCTATGACGTTACAGTTGTGGTCTAATCAGAGCCTGTGCTCTTGAGAGGCTGTAAGACCACTATGCACCATTACCGGCTCCTCACGTGATCTCGATCTCAATTAACATAACCGCATACTGTGTGCGGCTTATTGAGCATCGGTTTGCATGACAGCTACTTCTGCCTAACCTAACCATAGATTTGAGGACACATGTGAAACGCATCATTGGTAATGGGATTGTATCTGTTTCATAAAGTGATTAGTTGGGATAAAGCTTCTCTTATTAATTAATGTTTTATAAGTACATCACTAAGCAATATCTATTTTCTTAAGTGAGCAATGGTTGATGAGATATTCGCTTCAATGGGACTTTTTCGTCAAACTGCAGGTAACTCTGTTTTTTGTAAATTGACGAATTAATGAAGTTTAAAATTGTTAATTTTTAAATAATTTTATTGTTTGGTGCTACGGAACCCTTTGTGCACGAGTCCAACTCGCATTTGGCTGATTTTATCTGTATTTTTATTTACCGACCTAATTTACTTCTACGTTTACAGTATACAGACGTAAATCCAAGCTATTGCATATTTAAAAGAAAACATATTTACAATTAGCAATGATACAAATGTGAGTGAGAAGATGGACGAAACATCCTCTCACAGAAACTCAAAGTTCCACAACATACGTCTACGCATCTCGAGGCAAATATATCACAGTCCGGTATCGATGTCAGTAGAGCATTCAGCATTCGGCGAGCGCGAACAAAGGGAGAGTTACTCGTAGAATGTGTATCTGTGCGTGCTGGCCGTACATCCAACAATCTTCACGCAGTCTAAGTTGGTATTTGGGCAAAAAGTCTCATAAGCTGAGCTACATGTGCCGTGTTATTTTTATCAAAATGTGTTTTAGTGAACAAGTCGTTAGAGTATCTTACCATCATCATCTGCCTAGCCTTTTCCCAACTATGTTGGGTTCGCCTTTCAGTATAACCGGATGCAGCTGAATGCCAGTGTTTTACATGGAGCGACTGCCTATCTGACCTCCACAACCCAGTTAGTACTGGGTAATACGATACCCCTTGGAAATAATGGTTATCAGACTTTCGGGCCTTGACTACCTGTAACGACTGTCAAAGATCTACAATTGACAGCCGGGACCAACGGCTTACCGTGCTTTCCGAGGCTCGGAGGAAACTCGCTATGTCGGTGGTTACTCATCCACGGACCGACCTAGGCAAGTGTGACTTAACCTGAAGATCGACCCGAGCGGCTGTCATTAACTTAGCCACGAGCTCCTAGTTAGAGTACGTACCTTATCAATAAAATAAGAACAAAATGAAAAAAGCAAAGCGTACGGAATCGGCATTTATCGTAATTTTACAGAAAGTGTTTCGTTCGACCGTCGCGCGTCGCCGTCGGGAAACTGGGAATGAAAAATCGTATGGCATGGGGACTCTTCGATATTAGCGTTAAAATTGCATGAGTAATTAAAGGGACGTTGATTTAATCGTGTGGTTTTAAATTTAAGCACACCCATGTGCTGTGACTCTCTTTGGCTACCACAACACACGGTCTATGGTTTATCGCCCTTTACGAGTACGTCATCCTCGTTTGGTAGGTATAAGTATTCTACTCTTTGTGTCATCCCTGCAGTTTCTTAAATAAAACGCATGTTTTATTCCTAATAAGCCTGTACCGCATTACTAATAATTGTATTAATTACTCAACAATGATAACTTAACAATGACTTTACCTTCATAAACATAGTCAGAGGTCGGACCGTTTAATCTGGCATAAACATCCCTCAAACTCGTAAAGTAAGTCTCGCCACTATTATTAGGCACTAGCGGCTAAAGAATGCCGTAATAAGGGGCGGTATTAGCCTCGCCAAAATATTGTGCCACGTCACCAGCTAGGGGCAGAGGGGGGCGCCCACCGGCAATATTATTAAAAATAATTTCTCATTTTTATTGCTCGCTCTTAAGCTAGTGGTGTAATAAATGACTACACTTTTATTACAATCATTGTTGTTGAAGTTTTAATGGGATTCAGAGATAGTTTTTAATCATGCGCAACATGACAATCAAATTCTGCTGTATATCATTGTTTAGTGTTCTTGAATTGAAACTTGACGAACGAGATCTGTTCGTTTATTTTAATTATTAAATTTGCCACTGTGATGTTACACTGTCTTTTGTAATACAAAAATTGTTTAAAAAGGTCCCGTTTTTACCAAAATGAATTAAAAACATTTTAATTACTGAATATAAAAATATACAACATTATTTTTAGTATATGCGAAACCTGAATATAGTTTGTTCAGAATAAGTAACTGAATCGATTCCAATAATTTTTTAACCCATGTTATATTTTGTCAAAAAAATATTTAAAAAAAGTTAAAAGTTAGATACCGAGCGACATTATTTACCTATCGCAATTATCAATGAGCTCAAGACGACGCTGAAGGCGCGTGCGCGGGCGCCCTGCGTGGTGACCACGTTTTTGAGCGGACAACCAGGTAACAGAACAAGCTTATAACTTTGTGATTTTTCATGATACACACACCCATAAATAAACTATCGGTGTCGCATATAATACTAAAACTAATGTTGTATAACGCAATTGCTTTTATTAGAATGAAAAGTGTCTGTGAAATTTACAATCTCATGAGGAGACAAGTCTGGCTGCATGATCACGTCATGTCGGTTATAAAATGTATTGTCTTTAGAACCAAAGGTGTGTGAAACAGCTCAATCGGTTAAGGGGAACGGGTTTAAAATTCAGTTGTTAGATTTGACCAACCAACCAACTACAACTACTATTTTCCAACCAACCAACTACAGAACTAACCAATAAGGCAAGTTAAATAAAAGCTTATAAAAAAACCACGAAAGACAAAACACGAAAATTATACCGCATCGCGTAGCGGCGGCGTAGCACCGAACGCACTTCGTTGTAAATCCTAAAATTTGGTCAAAGCAACTTCACCTTTCTGTGTTATACGAGTACCGTGTAGTGTCTTAGAAATAATCTACATCTATACAAAAAAATAAAATTGAAGTGTCTGTTTGTAATATCAAAATAACAGATTTTTACTAAATGCATATGAAAATATATACGGCACTTATAACAAAAACACATTTTTTCATTTTTTGTAGTTCTGTCTGTCTGTTCCAGCTAATCTAAATCGGACCAGACGTGTCGCGTCTGGTCCGATTTTGTCGAAATTAGCTGGTCACTGGCTGCTTTACTGAAAGGTAGATGATGTTATAAGGACTAACATAGGCTACTATTATTTTAGAAAAATAATTAGGTTTCCGTGCAAAAAAATTAAAACCCTTGAAATTGGTAACAAAATTCGATTAAAAAAGGGAAGTAATATTTTTTTTAAATATTTTTATAATAATTTCACGCGAACAGCTAGTATGCTTATAAAAAAGAACTTGCGAAATGAATGAGCTAGCTGGTCGTAGCAGTTTGCTACAAGGCCCTACGCCTGAAGATATGAATGTTACAGAAGTTTCATATGACGTTGTAGCCTAAAATCTGCCAGGTACCAAGCGACCTTAAGAGAGCAACACTCTTTCGAGATTCAAAAGGATCACAATTACCTAATTTGTATGTCTGATGGCTTTAAATTAGACGTTGCGGCTTTAAACCCGGACAGATTTATTTTATTGAAGATTCTGCAGCTTATTTTATTGAAGATTCTGGAGATTCTAAATACATTTAGATCATATGCTCATCTTTTGAAGATATTAAATAAGGTTGCAAGCAGGTGCTTACGTGAACGATGAACCAGAAATCTATGGGACCAAAAATAACTTTAAAAATGAATGCATATTTCAGTAATTGTTTGAAATAAATTGTATCATCGTTTATTTCGTTTCGTTTTAAGTACAGCTATGACGGTGTGCGCAGCGAGATGAAAAAAGAAAAAAGAACCACTTTGGATCAATTTGTTTTCCCGTATAATCCTGATGTTCAGCTGGGAGTGGTCGCTTGCTCCGCCCAGTTCACTCTTCTCTAACAATTTTCTGTCACACTCTTTTCATTTATTTTTTTTATACAAAGAGATAGAGATAACATATCCATTCTGTTACATCTACTGTTTATCTTAAGTAATTATATGTCTTACTTCAATGGAGAGATAAAATGTAAAATAAAGTCCTCATTTTGCTTGTTAAGCTTTAAATTATTTGATAAGAAAACTACGTTTTATAAAATTAGTTTTTACAGTTAAACCTTCACAATTAACTTGTAAATGAATTCCAATCTGACTGTTCGAGTGGATGTGAAACAGCGTATAATGCCTGGAAGAACCACTCGACGTGTTCTGTTAACGCTGGCTTCGTGTGCCGTTGAAAGCCACTATCTACAATATGATTCAAACAGCAGATAAAGTTTTTACAGATTCAAAGTTCTAAGATGTTTCTAGATGGTAGGAAAACGGTGTTTTTCTTATTTCTGGGTGTGGGGCGTGTCAGTCGCGACGCCCGCCCAGCGCGCGTCTAGCGCCGCAGTCATCCCGCCGCTGCCGCGCGCTCTGCACGTTGCGATTAATACCGTGCCCGCGCGAACTCGCTTTTTACGTACGAAACACTTCCGTCGCAGAATCTAATAGGTAAGTCGTGTTATTGTTATTGATTAGGTGCCACATGCTTTAAAAGTAGAAAAAAACGGGAACTTTGAAATACTATTCGTGAAAAAGTTTTAATTTTCTGGGAAAGATATAACATAACTTTATTAAAAATCAACAACCTACATTTAAAAATAACTTACTTTAAAAATCATGGATTTTTTTTTTAACCTGTATAGCATTCTTTTAAAATTATATATTGTCTAAAACTAACAAATTTTAATGTGGATTATTCGGACTTTTGGAAAATATTGCCAAATCCCATTTATTTAAAACCTGTTGTCATAGAAAAGACAATAACTTTTTAACTTTGTTAAGTTTAACGAATAAAAAATTAATATTATTTAAAATATCGTTATATAAAGAACCACGTATTAAAAAAATAGTACAATTCAATTCAGATTTAGCACTACCAGAGTAAATAAAACATTCACTGTGAGTGACAAATTGTAAAACTGTGTGCACACACAATATCCGTAAAAGATAAGTTAAGACGTGTATAGTCTTTTTTCAGGACACATTTTAAAATGGTCGTAACTGATTTTTTTTTCTAACAAAATACTTTCAATACTTTTTTTCAGTTTGGGTCTAAATAAATAGGCACAATTGATTTAGTTTTAAAATTAAGCGCATATCCATCTTTAATTTAATAAAACTATACATAGTTGCCTGCTTAGCGCCGGTTATTAAGGAACTCTTGCTCGATTTTTATCGTAATACTATTGATACAATAAGTACGAAGTTTATTTTATTTCAACTTATTAAAAATAAACAGTGTAGCGTAGTTTTACTTTTTTTTAACCTTTGAACTTGTTGAGTCCTACGAAATACTTAGAAAATAAAATAAAAATAAATAATAATTAAATACTTGCAGTAGAAAAACATTATAAATTATTGAATGTTTCGCATTTTTTAAATAATTGTGATCAATTTTTTGCCAGAATTAGTGATAGACGAAGGTCTGTTAATGACGAATGCATTTACTCGAATTTTCATTTGCCTATTTCAATAATTAACATTGTTAATGTGAAACCATTCTATATAAGAGACTATTACTTATAAAATAATACCATTGTACGCATCGACAACAAAGGATTCAGAGATTAATTTTATTTGTGAAAATCAGTCGATACTACTTCTTTGAAAAAAACATTAAACAAAACGTTTTGAAACCTTATTTCAGTTTTAAACCTTCAGGTGGGCGCAGGATATAAAAACAATGGAGTGTATCCGTATAATATCTTTCATTAAATGGTAATTATTTTGAATATCTCAATTATCTGCATTGGCGATTTTATCAATTTTATTTTATAAGTTTTTTTAAATAAATTAGAGAGTGTGAACATCATCGCTATGAAGCCAAAAACTGTGCATTTTTTGTATTACCAAGTAACATCGCATATTCATACTTCTCGCTGTAGGGACACAGGACTTTCTGTGAGAGGGTCGGGCTCTTGGGGCCATATTCAAGCAGTTAGTGCGCCCACTACGGGCGTGGATGTCGTATTGTCTTTGAATTTTTGATTCTCTTCATGCTGATTTCTACACGATGTTTTTATTCATTGTTCAGTAAAATAAAAGTGGTGATTTTTTTATAAAATCATGCGCATCGAATGCAACAAAACGTGGCTAATGAAATATGAAAATTACCTTCCATAATACAAAATTAGTACGCACAATTAAAAACACAACAAAAAAAAAACTGCCAAATCTGTCGTGCCGTCGGACGCAAGTGATGTCAACGTTTTACATATTGCAATTGATAAAGTAGAAAGAAGAAGAAATAGTAGTGGGTGGAGTAGTAGTAGTAGTGTAGATTTATTATTGGCCATTACCTCATAGCTAAATAAGAACAGCCGCACCCGGTAAGTTTGTGGATGGGTAACAATCCATTACATACCGATTTTCCCCCGTGCATCGGAAAACACGTAAAGCCGTTGGTCCCAGTTGTCATTTGTAGATCTTTGACAGCCGTTGCCGGTAGACAGTCAGTGGCCCGAAATTCTGACAACCAGTCTTACCAAGGGGTATCATATTACCCAATTCTAATTGGGTTATGGTCACTAAGGCACTATATAAAATACGGGTATTCAGCTGCAACCGGTTAGATCGAAACGGATCACAACATAGTTGCGAAAAGGCTAGGCAGATGTTGATTGTTAGCATTTTTTGGCGTTCTTGAACATTTGGAAACGTAGATGACCTCAAAAAATGTTAGCCTCCATATAGAAATTAGGCCATTTAGGTAAATTCAGGTTTTATGAAGCTCGGGTGTTATATGCAACACAAAAAAAAAATGTGGCTGTATCAAAATTCTAATCTTTTTATAATAATGGTAAAGCTCATATTGGGTACAAGAAAACAAAAAAGCGACAACTAGCGAGTTAGTTGTCGAAAGCTAGCGTAATGTGGGTGTTGGTACTAAACGTATTCCTCTGCCTGATCAATCGGAGATAACAGGCGTGATATAACGTTATGTTAAATACGAAGCGGTAAATAATCGTAACTTTAAAATTGACATTTCATACAACAAAGACCATCTACAAGATTTTTACAATAAACTCATTCAGGATCACGTCATTCTGAGGTTAGAACCTCCTAGAACTGGTGGCCTGCCATTACGTCATAAGGTGGAAACTAGCTAGCCTGCGAAATTTAAATTTTCCCATTTGTTTGCAATTTACAGGTCAGTGTCAAGCTATATATTGATTAAAATAAGATTCGAGACTGTAACAAACATGGCTTTACTGAGATATAATCATTAAATCAACAATACAATGCTCTAATACAGTGCCTATTGAATGACTATTTTATGAAAAAGAAAAGAAAAGAACGTTTGACGTAATTAGGTACTTGATTAATTAAAAACACAGCCGTATTTTGTTTTTAATGTGACTGTACTCTGTGATAGCCATGTCGAGGCGAAACAAAACACAAACCAAGAAAAATCACGAGTCGTCGTAAAGAGAATCGACATATCGGCAATGATTCGAGCTTCCACCTTAACCACTATGCTCGACAAAATTTTGACACATGACACACCAGCTGAATCGGCGGGGTAATGCGAATTGTCACGAATTTCAAGAATTTTCGTGAACTTTCATCATTCGATTTTATTATGAAAAATATGTCGCGGCAGCTGTTTCATACGATAAGTTTGTGGTTAATATCTTCAATAACGTGTTATGTCGGTAAAACGGCGTCAGTCAATTGCCAAATATGTTTAAATTACATACCACTACACCCTTCCCAAAAATAGGTAACTTAGATGCACTGGAAATAATGTACTTAGACAACTTTCTCGTTTGCTAAAAAAACTCGAAAGGGCAAAATAAAGACAGTAACATAGTATCTGCGTTCTTATTTTTACCATTATTCATACATAATTTAATGAAAAAACACGATCAAACTCTTGACAAATATTACTAAAAACTCTAGTGCTGATCGTTATCCAAAGTTTCATCATTCGATTATAAAGTTGCTTAAAGCCTAATCGATACTCGCAATGAAATCAAGTTTGGAAAAAAGAGTTGAAACGGAATAAAAACTCTTTGGTATAATTTCAAATAATTATTTAATTTTAAAATTAATCTTTCTATGCAATTTTTTAAATAATTTCATTTAGTAATTATTCGATGCTTTTGGTTGACTTCAAGAGAAGGAGATTTATAAATGATAAGAAACACTGAAATGTGTAATCACAAAAAAAACTTGCTTCTAAGTAAACATTCTGATTAGAGAAACTTATAAATTGTCTCCTAACTTTCCATTGAATTAGCAGCGAGAGATTTGGCATGAAATAAAGTTTCACAATTCAAGCAAATAAATAATCTGGTAATGGATTGATTTTCAATTGTACATAAGTACGCAAGGGTGCGTTTTTCTTTATTCAAAATTTAAATTAGGAATGCGCTCGCATTTCACATTTATACTTAAGTGTTTTAATTTACTATTATCATTTATGCGAATTTTGTTTTGTAACATCTGAGGGTTGGATAAAGAATCATGGTAGGCATAGTAAAAAAAAAATAGTTTGATCTGCCAAAGATAAATTTTATTTATTAGTTTAAAATTGTGTATCGATTGTTAGCGTTTTGTCGGTTATGTGTTAGATTAGGACAAACTTTTGTTTTGTTTAGCCTATTCTTTCCCACTGCTGAGCAAAGACCTCCTCCAATCCTTTCCAACTCTGTCGGTGATTTGCCTTCTCTGGTCAATCAGCCAAGAATGAGTCCAAATCGTCACGCCAGCGTTTCTTGGAACTGCCTCGGTGACAACGACCGACAAACTTAATGTCTTTTATTTCGCAATCGGCAATTCATAAGACGTATCCTGAAGAAACATTAGTTATTCTTTGAAAGCGGTTCACTGTCAACTCTAAAAACTATTCTTACAACTGCAAAATTCAGGTTATCCATTTTAGGCCTTGGGCCATGTGGCCACTTGAGTTAAGCCGTGAATAGCTATGCGACAGAACCCTCAGGGCAAGAGCCCTACTTGCATTAGTAGAGTTTTCTTCAAAATAGTTTGGTTGCTACTAAACCAAGCATATTAAGTATAAAAAATTGACTATTAAAAGTATTAGTCGGAGAAGGTAAAAGATAAAGAAAATTGGAATGCCATAGGGAGGCCTTTACCCCGCAGTGAGAAAGAACAGGCTGATAAAATAAGTATTTGTTAATGGTGAATACCACAATAACGAATCTAACCTCATAATAACTTTACCATACCTTTCAAGATCCTGGGCTTTTATAATCAACCGACCAAACAATAGAAAAAAAAAATTATTAATTAAAAAAAATTAATAATCTTATTTTAGAATATTTGTTTTGTTGTATTCTGTACATTTTTGATCCCGCATCATTATATTATGCTATTCACCGTTGAGGACTGTCCTCATGAAAAGACAATCCTGGCTGTAGGTCAAATATGATAGAAATTATGTTTATTGATAAAAATTGAACGCGTATCTATCAAAGTTTCGTGTCTGGGCTATTAACCATTGAGGAGTTCCCTCGTGACAACACGATTCTGTCTGCGGGATGAGGTCATGATAAAAATCATGTTTACCCATCAAATATGAACGCGTCTACAGATTTTTGGATCTGTGCTATTTAACATTGAACAGTTCCCTCGTGAGAAGACCATTTTGACTGCAGGATGAGGTCATGATACAAATCATCGATATCTATCAAAATTAAACGCGTATACAAAGTTTCGTGACCGCGCAATTAACCGTTGAGGAGTTCTCTCGTGAGGAGACGATCCTGGCTGCAGGACTAAGTAATGTTTATCATAAAAAATTATTGTCACCAGAACAAAAGGTGTGTGCAAAATGTCAGCTCAATCGGTATTTAAAGGGAACTGGTTTGAAATTCAGTTGCAAGATTTGACCAATACTTACTAACAAGGGAACTAAAATAAAAGCATATTTTAATAATATCAAAATCACAATAAGTGATCTAGTAAAATACAATATAAATTTGAACAGCGAATGCATTAATAATTTAAATTTTGATGTGGAAAAAAAAACGGCGCGAATTTAGCCACAGATCAGTCTGTGCTGTTTGTTATGTCGGTTTTAGTACCTACAATTTACGAAAAACTATTAAAATTACCAATATAAAGCTTAAAAAAATATTATTGTTTATATTTTTTTAAGCTTTATAATATATTCTATTTTATATAATTTATTCTATTTTACGCTTTAAACAAATTTTTTTTCATTTCCATCTACCGATTTTTTCAATTCCATAATTTAATTTCTCGATTATCGAAATTTACAAAAAACTAATCGATTGAAACAATCGCTTCCACACATCACAATAATTAAAAAAAAAGAATGGCCGTCATTTTCGAATACAAATTTGAGGAGTCGTAATGAATATTACGAGTTATTGGTCCTGTGTTAGTAAATTACGCTAAGATCTGGGCATTCTCATGTTGTTTATAATATTTGGAATGATATTTGTCATATTTGTTATCGAATCATACGCGTCTGTGTGGTGTAATTTGAAAAATAAAAATGTAAACACGCACGATTGGCGCGAAACTTCGACTTTAGATATCAAAATTCATCATTACCGCTGCTTATTTAAATTGAACTATGGATTAATTCGTCTCATAATTTAATAATGAGTTAATCATTCTCAACATAGTGGAGCTTGGATGTCCGAAAACCACAATTTTTTATGATTTTTAGCCTCGGCCAGCACTGACGTCAAAATGGCGATGACCGTATTTATGCACTTGGATTTATAAAGAGGAAATTAAGAAACTTGCGCGCTAAATACAGAAGTTTTAATGGCGTAAACATATGAACTTTTTATCCAACTCGCTTAATTAACGCACACTCATAGTATTTGATAATCAGAATATTAATTATTTACATAAATAATGAGGATGTCGTATGACTTAAACGCAAGACCCCTTTCGGGGCCGGTATCCAGCGGAGGTTTGAGTGTCAGACCCCCAAAGGGGCCCGTACCGAACTTTATGGTTAAAACAGTATTGTTTAATCTTATTCTAGAAGGGTCATGCGATGGAGCTATACAGGACGTAAAACCAGGTTTACAATAAACCCCCTGGAGGCCTGTACTAACGAGTGAAACAACGACTACCGATTAAGGGTAAGTGATGTTCCATCGTCATCTTATGAAGGCATGTCCTGTGGCCCAGTGATGATCCCAGACCGGCGCATTAATTTGTAAATAATATCATCTCCACTGGTCTCGGAACGGTGAAGGAAAACAACGTGAGGAAACCACACTGGGCCCGCGTGCTGGTTTACAGACCAGTGTCCCAGCAGTGGGAACATTATTTTATTTATGCTTGAGTTATGTCCTTCGATGAATATTATCATTTGTCGGTTCCATGGAATCTGAGGAAACTAAGAGAAGGAAGAAAGAGAGGAGGATAGTGACCATCGAAGGACTTCAGGAGTTTTTGTTAAATTTGTAGCCCCTCGGGTACTTTCTGCGTGACCATCATCAGTCTCCTGTACCCTAATTTATTCCGGGCCGACGGCGACGCCGCATGTCTTGCTCTTCTTTACTTCTTTATTACTCGTCATCTCATTAGTCACCTCCTGTCACTTCGAAACTGTCACTGGCGAAATGTTAGTGTACTATATAGGTACAACTGTGCCTTACCTTTCGGCTTTATTACAGGCGTGATATCAGATCAACATCACTAAGTTAATTAACACACAGATGATTGTTTACGGTCACTTAGAAATCTAATAGATGATTTTACGAATTTACCTGTTCGTGAAGTACAATCACAATTACTCGAAGAGCTTCGTTAGAAGATATTAGCATCTCTCCCGTAATCTATCAGACTACGAACAATTTTACTTCTTAAGAAAAAGATTTGAAGCTGAATGTAAAAAACGTTACAATAACTATATTGACTCAGTTGAAGAAAATATTAATGTTAAATACCTATGGTGTTACATTTCAAATCGTAAAACTAATACATACCCTCCACAGGTTCTTATGAAGGTCATAACTCGAGTGATCCTTCTGAAATTTGTAATATGTTCTCTGATTTTTTTCAATCAGTCTACTAACATTCCACGTTAGTAAAAGTGGAACTATAGAAAGAAAATAAAGGAAGGCTGGGTAACACTACAATACAAATGCGCGCGCGGTACTTGATCATTATTTTGCTGCGGTTTAATTTTAAAACTGTGATATCTCCTAAGATATTCATTGAAATCAAATGGTGTCAGGGCAATTTTATTCAAAATTAAATACTTTTAATGAATAACGTATTTAGTTGGATAAGGCATAACACCATGTTTATAAACACCTTCGCATATAATGCATTATTTTATAATTTGATTACCTACCATAAAAAAAGTTATAGAGAGCCAACCTTAAAAGACATTCATAATTATGCTAGTAGGGGCTTTTTGTAAGCTTCTATTTTAGAACTGTTTAAAAGGAACAACTCCATAATACATAATTGTTGCGTACCTTTAAGCGCAGTCCACACCGCCAGCGAGCGAGCGAGCTGACGGGCGAAGCGAGGCCATAGAAACTATATAAACTACGTGCGTAAGTGTCACGTATCCTTCACAACATAAACCTAGCCCATTCCAAAGTTTTTTTTTAACTGTGGCACCCTTAGAAAACTAAAGGTTATGGTGATATGTACGTTACCGCCGCTGCATTGCCGGCAACAGTCATATGAGCTTTTTTTTAAAATATTATTATACCTCAAAATAAAGTAGGTTTTTTTTTTCCAAATGGCTCTGCCTTTGATGAACAGTATGAGTCAGTGGCGAAGGTTCCATACAAATCGATTCCTTCTGGCTTTCTTTTGAAAAATGGCACAGTCAGTATTCTATAGACAAATAATATAATCACATTAAAGATATGTTCTCCGGCGTACCTCTTACAAAAATTGACAATTCGCTACTGGTATGAGTAGGTTTCGGTTTCGCCAAGCCTTTTTATACCCCGTAATTTTGAATAAACTGCTACCCATGAAACAAGGGGGGAGCGGGGTGCTAGTAAGTTACAACAGAATAACTGTCCCAAATATAAGTAAAAACACACTAAAAATAAAATGACAAAGAAGAAAAAAACAAATCTACTCTTGAAGTTCTCTCGCTCGGAACGCCATTGCACTGCACGTCATCATTCCAGTTAGTATATAAGATCATTGGTTTTGGCTACATTAGGTAGATTGGATTAATATCTATAGTTTTAAATAAATTGTTTATTTTATTTTAAATTCATTGTGAAATGGCGAGTCTGTAAGTGAAACTATGTAGTTTGACTTACTTACTCCCCATTTATTAATGCTAATATTGAGAACGCAGCTTGAGGGTGTGTACACTATGTACCTAATTAAGCACTCGGAGATCGAATTACTAAGCCATCTCTAAGTAGGTTCGCAAGGACATAATTATATGCGACTGGTATATATCTAATTAATTTGTAATAACAGCTAATTAAACACAAAGCACGGACGGCATGCGGTAGAACCGTGTAGCTAGATACCTACTAGGCAAATTCGTGACGCCGAAGCTGCGCTGGACGCACACTGCCTGTCAATGTCAGTTGACAGTTCAGTCAGTGTCAGTCAGTTTTTAGACGTCATTTCTTTTGTAGTGTAAGTAAATCGTAATACGCTCGGTTTGTATGGAAAGGATTGACAACGGCTGCTAGCGGCCGCCAGGGTGTCTCCCTGTTTTGTTCATCGTCATCATTATATACGCGAAAACTGACTTTCTTTAACGAAAATTTTGAATAACGCGTACCTAGTAGCTGAAAGCAATGAGATTTTGTGACATCTACAAATTAATTTTTGTTCACTGCTTTCAATGGTTTGGTCACGGGTTTTCTTGAACTTTAAGTTTACGTAAGTACTTAATGTACTTATCTTTGAAAAAGTATTTATAGGAACAAAGGCAATAGAAATCTCGAATTCGTTATTCTTGAGACACATTGGAAAAAAGTAAAAGAAATTGGGATTAAAAAAATAACTTGAACTCTTCGGCAATATCTACTTATGGACAAACAGACGGACCAAATACAGTGTTGTGTGATTGTACGTAGGTACAACTATTACGAATTTATATGCGTCGAATAATAAGGTGTTCAGACATAAAAAATAATTATAAAAAGAGTCTTCACAAAGTCCTTCCTTTAGGAACTCAACGAAAAAATCCCATGAAAATTCGATAATAATAAACTTCTACTATTTTAGGCTAATTGTACTCTATAGTCGAGAACAATTAGCCTATATATTATTATCGGCAATTTTGCGACTCTAATTTTATTATTAGGAATGATTATAGTACATTTTGATATAAGCGGAGCAAGTATTGCATTAGATAAAGATAAAGATATATTTATTGCATAACTGTGTACATTAAGTTATTAGTAAACATTACATTTTTAGTTTCAACAGTTTACCCAAGTCGGATATGCAATTTAAGGATTTAGGTGCATACAAATCGAGGCGGCGGCGGAGGCGGAAGTCGCACCCGAGCCGCAGGCGAGGTTGTTATGGAACCGAGAACTGCAGTAACAGATGCCCACGTGTATCAAACGACGTTTTTCATTACACTTTCGAAGAAATAAAATAATAGAACGAACAGTATTTTTCACACCCAAAATTACACTTTCTTGAAAACTGGTTTTTATCGCACTACGATTAGATTCAACACGCAATGTATTTCACACACGTGGATTTTTAATATTTTTCCGCACACGTGCGGAAATAAAAATTTGTGTTTGTTTTTTTTTTAATCTCGTCAAAGAGATATGCTGAGTCTTCACAGCGTAAAAATTTTTTGAGTATTTAAATTGTGTTTATAAATAAAACATCATAGATAAACATGATTATTTAAAACAAATATTTACTTTTAAGAACAAATTAACATTTATTTGTGTTCTCAATTCAAAAGTATTTGAACTTTCTATTATTCATATTAGGCTGTTTAGCGGCATCATACCTTTGTTTCTTCTTTAACCTGGCGAAAGCAAAGCGCAAATTAAATCATAGTTTCCTAATAATTCCTGACAAAAATAGCTCAATTTTTTATTCTTTCTTCGAAAGTGTATTCCAGAATGTCGTTTGATACACGTGGCCTCGCCTGCAGCTCGGTTGCGTGAATTCGGCCTCGGATGCAATAACAAAGTTAGTAATACCTTATGTTTATTGTTTCAAAAGAAATTGCAACAATATACACTGTCTTCACACTAGGATTCCATGTCTTGGATTTCTTTTAACCTGTATGCAAACATAAATCCACAACACACATAGGTAAAAACCACAGGCATGCTTCTATTAGACTACTGACTAGAAAAAACATCATTCTATCACAGCTAGTTAGAATCAGGTATCTCGAATTAATTAAGTAACTTCGATTCAATAAAACTAAACCTTCTTCAGCTAGTTAAATTGATGATTATGCAGATATTGATGTACTCGTTTCTAACATTTTGATCATTACATTTTTGTACTCCAGAAAGACTTGTAAAAATGCGATTTAATTGCATGCCTCGCCAGTCGTCACGCTGGGGTAGGCAATGATTCTTATCAGGCCCTTATTGAAAAAGGGGCGGCCGCGTTCCTATCACGCATAAATCAGGAACACGCGTATTTCTTTCAGGCAATGTTGGCTCTTTTATTGCCTACTTATTGGTAACCTCGATCTGATATATTACATCGATAGAATTAACGGTCTAATAGAACTATTATTGATTTACAGATCTATTTATAGAACATGTCAGCGGCGTCACGTACTAAATGCGCACAAAGCACCAAGTAGAAGTGGGCAACTTAAATAACATTTGTCAAATCTTATTATTTATTCATTAAATTATATACTTATTCTTAATATAAACACTGTTTGAAGCTTTCACGGTTTATAACTAAACTTATACTGTCAATATCGGGAGCTCAAAATAATGAATAATCACGGAAGATATCCCGTAAGTGACAGTATAAGTTTATTCTTATTATAGTTCAGTACTAAGGGTTACATTTCATTTCATTACTCACTACTACTCTCAGAACTTACAACTTACGTGGCCGATATTATTCCAAGCCAATATTCTAGAACACCCAGAAGTGTTCCATAAATACAAGTACAATTAAACGGAATGCACCGTATGTATCATTTCATAACGTTTACACTGGCGGTGTTTATCGCCTACTGTTCCGGCCATACTATTCTTTTACCAGTGTTTACACGTCGCGGCAATAGAATAGATAGCTGCAAGTAACGCGGCCCAACTGCTCCTAAGTAGGTGGCGTGGGGTGCGGTCACACTGCGGACCAAACAAACACCGAATAAAAGTACTTTATACTCGTTAAGGAGAATCGTTATTACTTTTTATTTCGACTGCTTTGTTAACTTAGTAAGGGCTGATGCCGTAGCTGAAAAGCCAATTGTGGAGCACAATTTTTTTCCTTTAATTGATTCTTGTAGACGCAGATCTTAAAGGTCTAATATGGCGTTCAGTGTGAACGAAAACTTTACTTGAAAATTATGAAAAATCAACAACGCGTGTTTGTAACGTTCGATCATATTGGCGGCTGGCTGTGAATGAGCTTTAGTTTTTTGAGAATTGTAATAATACTACCTTCTGCTAAAGTTCAGTAGGTACGTCTTATGTTATTTAATTTTTTATTTTTCTTGTAGAATACTACCTGTATTCTTTGGGAACTGCCTGCCAAATTGAAAAGCAAATAAATCACACATACATTTTTTTTTTTTTTTTTTTATAACTTTGCCCTACACTAGGAATTTCTCCTGTATCGTGGGTGCGTTTACTAACATTTAAACTCACATACACAAACATCCAGACCCGGAACAACTACCTGTAGATCATACAAATATTTGTTCCGTGCGGGGATCGAACCCGCGACACGCAGCGCAGCAGCCAATTGCTCAGCCACTGCGCCAACCGTGCCGTCAGATTAGATATTGCCTTATAAGTTTTTTAACTGGTGATCAAGATTCAAGATTCAAGAGTCTTTAATTTGCATGAAATATGGTACACGATGGTCTTATAAAATAAAAGGTTTCACACATTTCGCACCATCATTGGTCACTAACACGGTCATCGGTGCAAGATGAAGTGAAGCCATGTGCACGCACCTTGATCACGGTTTATCCGTGATCATGATGCTTGCAACAGTACCGAAATATCGGGAACTTAAAACAAATAGTAAACATGGTAAATATCTCGTTTTCAGTGTTAATGACACCTATTGCCTTTTTTAAACTTATTAAAAGTTAAGTTACAAAGAAAATAAATATAAATAAGATTGCATACAAAACAGGAACCAATATAGTCATCATAAATAGTGAACTAGCTAGATAGGCGTTTTCAGCTATTAAAAGTTTACTTTTACTGAGTCAAACGTTTTATTTTCAAATACTTGCGAACTTTCAACCCCTATCTATACAGATTAGGACAAGTCTTTTTATGAACGCTGCTTGGTCATATGAGTCTTATGAGTTTATGAATATCATGAAAATAACTCGTGATCGATTCAGTTTGCAATCTCAAGATTTCCGAACCGTGAGGTACCTAAACATAACTGGCTTATATTAATTAACAATTTACGTCAATACGACCTATAGATGTGTCCAGCAATGACGTGACCAAGTTGTCTTTGACATCAAAATCGGGTGCAAGCACAAAGCAACACACTGTTTACTCCCTGTTTGATTACATCGACAACGCTTAAGCCATTACGCTGCTGGGCTAATTGGAGACTCAAACGGACAGATATTGAGATCTCGTTACGTATATCTGTTAATCAGACGCGTCACTGATTGGAGCGGATTGTCAACGATAATGATGTGCATTAGGCTTATAATTAGTACTTTGAATTAATCTAATTAGTCACTCTTGTTCTGAAGATGGATAACATTCGTTTTGGGGGATTTACAGATATTCTTGACTGCAAATGTTGTAAAAGCATTAAAAAACTGTGCTGAGGTTATACAAAATAGACACCAAAATATGTATTTAGGAGAAAAGTACGCATTGTTTTAAGTAACTTAGAAAAAAAAATCTTCACACCGAGGGTCTTAGCAAAAAACGTCCCAGTGCACATTTCTTACAGAAAAGAAAGGTGCTCACCAAGCTTGATCAGTGTCTTAGATTTCAGACTATTTCAGATTCTAAGTAAGCTGTAAAGCCCAGTTTCTTTACGATGTTGTCCTTCGACGTTAGTCAATTGTAAATCGTAGATTTTCCTTGGGTAAAATGAACGCAGTGTAAACTCCAATTAAAGCCACTTGATTTAACTTCAAACTCCCTAAAACGTCGAAATTACTAGACTGTGGTTGGTTTATCTTGTTGTCCATAGAATGATACACTCTATGTAGCATAGCATCACACCCACTCTAAATACTGGCATGAACACACGTCATTATTAAGCAGTAAACTGTACTTTCTAAGCTGTTTAGAGTACAAACAAACAAACAAACATTATTTTTTATAAATTAGATGGCTACATTGTTAAGAAATTTTAAGGAATCTTCTCCTTTATTATTTTACTTGTTATTCCATAAATACCACTAGAAGCACATTTTGATATATTATGGTATAGGTCAACCTAGCTGTTCTCGACATTTGATAATACTCTTTTATTAGTAACTAGCTGACCCGCGCAACTTCGTCTGCGCCACATAAGAGAGAGGGTTAGAGAGAAAGTGATTCAACCTTAAAAGATAGACATATGCTATCGCGGACTCATGATTGTTGGGTAACTTTAACCGTTTACACAGCGCACGCAACGGAAGCTCTCAAAAGGAATACATTTTCCCCGTTTTTACAATATTTTTCATTGATGCTCCGCTCCTATTGGTTGTAGCGTGATGTTATAGCCTTTCTCGATAAATGCTCTATCCAACACTAAAATAAGTTCCTGAAATTAGCTCGTTTAACCAATCAAACAAACAAACTCTTCATCTTTATAATATTGGTAAAGATTCAATATTTGCATTAATCCCTAAAATATTCTACTTATGT
This sequence comes from Noctua janthe, assembly GCA_910589295.1. Classification (NCBI taxonomy): domain Eukaryota; kingdom Metazoa; phylum Arthropoda; class Insecta; order Lepidoptera; family Noctuidae; genus Noctua; species Noctua janthe. Next base: position 17,267,489 of record OU342552.1, read on the forward strand.
TTTTCCAAATATGGGCTTCCCTCGACCGCCTTAAATCTTCATCCTTAGACACTCGATGACAGTCATACTCCAGCTAGGTCGAAAGTTCTCATTAAGGTGCATGAAAAGAGCCGAGACACGATTAAGCTTCTGTAAACTATTGCGGGCCTCTTGCAACTGCCTGCCGTCTCCATCGTCAGTCCTACGATGACAGTCATACTCCAGGCAGGTTTAAAGTTCTCACCAAGGTGCATGAAATGAGCCCAATAACAATATAGCTAATCTGTTGTAGCTGTAATCTGTTGAGGACCTTTTGCAACTTCCTTCCGTTTCCATCGGTAGACCGTCTATGATAGTCATACTCCAGCTAGATCTAAAGTTTTCATCAAGGAGCATGAAATGAGCAGCTGTAAACTCTTGAGGACCTCTTGCAACTGCCTTCCGCCTACATCGTTAGACCGTCGATGAAAGTCATACTTTAGTTAGGTTTAATGTGGTCATCAAGGTGCATGAAATGAGCCCAAACACGATATAGCTGCTGTCAGTCAATTTTAAAGTTATCTTGTGAGCACATTTTTATTCATTAGTACCATTTTGGTTCAATAGATGTTGCAGCATGTATCTTACATATTGATGATAAGTTCTTCTTGAAAAATCAGTATATTACTGCTACATAAATACCCTTGATAATAAAACTATTTGAATAAGAATTAATACTACGATATGAATGTAACCAACTTTTGTTTCTACCGGGGCGATCTAATTAAATTTTAAAACACAAAAGCTGCTAATGTGACTTAACTATGATAGTTAGATATATGCTCTCGCGGACTTTTTTATAGGTAATGATTACTAAAATTATGTAGTACATCATTTTAAGTATCATCAATAGTTTTCTCAGCGCACGCACGCACTCACGAATAATGAATTTTTTAGGCAAAATTTTGCTACTTTAGGTTACATTACAATTTTCTTAAGGATCTCAATTTTTTTTTAAATAAATTATAGCCTATGTTACTTCCTCATAATTTAGCTTTCTATTGGTGAAAAAATGGTTCAAATCGGTGTAGTAGTTTCGGAGCCTATTTGGTACAAACCAACAAACAAAAAAATCTTTCCTCTTTATAATATTAGTATAGATGCAGCACAGATAAAGATAATGGAATATACCCCAACAGTCGAAGCAATCTGTTTCGCCTGCTGTGCTTGATCGGATGTAATACAAAATCAAAGCAAGCGAGTTCTCCTTGCTGTGGGAATGCGTAGCCGTCGCCAAATAATAGGAATCGCCAAAGGTAGGGTTGACAATACCATCACCTACAATTGAACATACCTAACATAATTGGCAATACCGGACAAAAACTTCAGACCGCGGACATTTGAGTTAAATTCAAATTTTCCAGGACACCTTGGAAAGCTTATTACAATAGAAATGCAAAATATCGCAAAACAAACAGTACCTATGGTGACAGAGAGAGAGAGAGAGAGTCCGTGAACAAGAATTGACGGCGTGGTGGAGGCGTTCTGTCGACTGCTATTTTTCAGCACCAGAGTTGATCTAGATGCGTACCCGTGGTCATTATGGATAAATTTTGAACTAATATGATTTTTTTTGATTTATTGATATCATACTTAAGTAATATCAGATAAGTTCCTTCATTTTGACCATTAATGCAGAATTATGTTTTAAAAACCGACTCATGCAGTGCAGTTTAAAAAAAATGTGACCGGGTTAACCGGACTTTTTTTTACAACCTCGCCCGGACGGCCCCCGGACGCCCTCCAAACCAATACAAATCTGGGGAAACCCGAACTGATGGCAACCCTTGTAAAGGGATCGCTGTGATTGAGCTAATTATTTCAATATCGAACTATTGCCTGCTCGGGACAGTACGATATAGAAAGCGAGACACAAACAGGCGGTGACCTCTGCTGCTTGTCAGTTTCAGTTAGTCCGGTTTGTGGTGACTCGTAAGAGCAATTATGGTCAAAGGGAGATGTATTGGGCTAGTTCTGCTCTTTGTAGAATAGTCTGATTTGATAGTTTGAAACCAGTAGTGTACGACGATGCTCTTTGAACGTTAGCGAGATAAATTACATACTCACCCTTTTTTAAACCCAAAATATCTTTTTTTACTCTCAACAATAAGTGAGATGATTTGTGATGACGGCAGCAATGAGTAGTGTTGTTTATTTGTTCTCGTTGTCCTCCGCTATATTTCCGCTGCAAACGAGCGGTCGCGACGCTATATGAACGCTTTCAAAATAAACAGCTTGTCTATTTGTGTGTGGTTAAGTGGCTGTAACACGGCTTTTTTGTTTATTTCCCCGAAACCGTTACGATGACGTTACTTTCTGTGGAAATGTTTTTTGTGGCGTAAGTAGCTTTGTACGACCTGTCGTTAATGAAATAGTTTTAGACCGTTTCTTAGTAATTGTCTGTCACTGTAATTGTCTGAAAACAATTTCAAGATAGGCGTAACTAATATCGTGGGGTTATATGAAGGTCCAATATCTTGACCACAATCGGTAGGACGGTGTAATGGGGTGCTGAAAATAGAAAAAAAATATTCATGGCGTGAAAAGTTAGAAATTTTCATTTTAGTCTACTTGCTGGGCTTAGAAACGATGCACGTGCGAAAAACATTCTGCAGCGAAAACTTTTCTGTTGAACTCATCTGCCAGGCCTGCTAGCGTAGTTTTTCCAAAGAATCTTGATTGAATAATAAACTTGTGTGTTTAGAGTGTAACCTCCGTCATGGAAGGCTTCCTCCACCACATGGCGCCGCAGTTCCTGCACCCTGCGCTGCAGAGCTTCGGCTGTGGCGCCTTCCGCCCGATAGGGGGCGCCTTCCACCCGCTATACCCGGGGAAGGCCTTCGCCAGGCATCTTGGAGAACAGTACGCGCTCGGCCAGAGTGTCGGGCAAGCTTTGAGGGTGAGTTTCATCTTCACTTTGGACTGTTTTCGCTATTATAACAACAGGTAGATAGGTACTTGTTGCTTTGCTAGTAATGATAACTGCCTGTTTGTCTTGTGGGCGCAAGCACGACTTCTGAGCGTGAGGTCCTGGGTTCGAGACCCGGGTTAGGCGGCAAAGTGTCATTAGGTTTTCCGTTTAGAATTTCTCAGTAGCGGCCCGGACTTCAAAAGTTGATGGTGTGGCACCTCGTGGCACCTCGTCACTTGGAAAATAGATAAAACCGTTGGCGCTGCGCCTGATCTCTTCCTGGTCAAGTTAGATTGCCGTCGCATAGAACTTTGAGACAAAAGGAGCAGAGTGCACATTTGTTTGCGCACACACTTGTGCACTATAATTCCTTCTGTGTAATAAGTCCCGTCGCTAGCACAACGTTCCTTCCAAGAAGACGTCACAAGCAAAGCAACGTTATAGGTTCTTATTCTAAGTACTCTGATTTCATATGACGATGTCACTAACAACCGATATTGAATGTTTGTGTTACACAATAGCAACTGTCTGCCTGTAGGTAGGTAGGTGTAAAATGTGATTGTACAAGGTTTAAGCCTCTTCCTAGCACTTTCGTAATATATTTTTACATTCCATAAAATGTACGCAACGGGCAACGGGAATAGGTCTTGTCTTATTCATTTGTATAAATTTACACAAAACGCACTAAAATGTAGATAAATACATATGTTACTTACCTTTAGCTTTACCGTAAAGCTTAAGCTTAGACATGCATAATTTGCCACCGTTAACTTCCGTTTTACATACTTCTATGTTAAGGCTGCTTGTCCATTGAAGCGGAGTGTGGCTGCGGAGCGGAGATACTGCGAAATATTTACCAATAGGATTGCAAACTAAAGCGGAGCGGAGGTTTTATGCAATCTTATTGGTTAATTTTTGTCGGTTTTCTTCTTCTTTTTTTATTTGGACTCGCTCTGGTCGGGACTTGGACATGAGCACAAGTCATCAATAGCTACGTAAACGACGACTCGTGGGCGAGTTGCGGGCACACGAACTAATTACTGTTCAATACAATCATGTGCTGGGTGCTTGGCACCGAAAGTCCTAGGCATAGTTTTAGTGATTTTTAAAATAAAGGCTTATAATATAGGTTATCTATTAAATTCGCATTCAACCAAACAAACTCTTCAGCTTTATAATATTAGTATAGATTACCAGATTTTCAACAATAGCGATGCTTGGAACCAGCTTTGCTAGCGCCATTGTCTCACAGTTACAATCTCCATTGATTGCTGAGGTGAACTACTGTATTATAATCGATTAGGAACGGTGACCGTCCGCTGGTCCGTGGAATAGGTATACCCGGAGAATTTGTCACGTTAAACTGTGAGTGCGGGGCCCATTGGTTTGCCAGCATTTCATACGTAATGTCGTAACGTGTATCGCAGTGGACCATTCAACTCATACTTACATCACAAACAAAGCGTAGCTTAGCTTTGGACCGCAGTGGTGCGGCACCTCAAGGGACCTTGCGCACTACGACTTGTCGCTGTACTGAATACTGGTCGGCCTGCTGAGGCCAAAACTCGTGCTCGTGGCCGCGTAGTGCGCGTGGTCCCTTACTCGTGAACCTTGGCTAACACTATGCTAAATTAATTCATCATTATTCGTCATGAAGCAGAATGTCCGCGACGACAGCAGCACGCCGCCCCTGTACCGGCACGGCGGTTACGCGGCACGAGACGACACGAGCTCCCCGGGCTCGGCCGCGTCCGCCTCGCCTCGTCCCTGCAAGGACGACGACGCCCCGCCTGCACCCACCTGCACTGACTCGCACGACTTCTTCTCACGTGAGTAACCACCTTCTTCTCCTTTTCAATTCGATGGCTCTTACCCGTCACAACGTCAGTGTCCCACAACATACGACTTTTTTGTGAGCGCCTTTTCTTGCTATAAAAGCTCTTAAAAGCGTTGCTTAGCTTGTATGTACTCTGGGTCTCTGGCTAAGTGTTATTTATGTGTAGTTTAGATGTCATCAAGTGTTAGTGAAATTGAGTGTACCTAAGAGTTAGATGCATTAAAAGTAGACAGATAGCATCAGATAGTATGTTGTTTGTATGGTCAACTATTATAGGTACGTGACTTGCCCGTGTTATTACCAATCCTACTACCAGTAGTAATACGGGTAATTCCGTTGCTTTTGTTACTACTGCAGTAGTAGATGTTAGAAGGGAATTAAAAAAAATACCGTGTTTCTACTTCCGATTGTAAATAGAAAAGAAAGAAAAAATATAAATGTGATGCAACCAACTTGGATGTAGCGCTCGCCGGCCGCTGTCGTGGCCAGCAGTGGCGAAGGTTCCATACAACTCGATTCCTACCGGCTTCCCTTTGGAAAATGGCACGGTCAGTATTCTATAGACAAATTTATTTATTTACGAAATACCTACAACTACCATTACAGATCTGCGACCCAATGCGATAGAGTGGCCTTACATGCTAAATCCTTAATCTACATCCTAATAATATAATCACATTAAAGATATGTACTCCGGCTTACCTCTTACAAAATTGACCCTTTGCTACTGGTGGCCAGTTTCTATTATATTGCTATGAGTCAGACCAAATACCCTAGTAAGTAGGGTAAGTCATAGGTGCACCTCTGTCTAACTCTTCGGGATAACAGGTGTGATGTAATGTTGTTTGTGCAGCGGATGGCGAGCGCAAGTCGTCGTGCGGCGTGTGCGGCGCGCGGCTAGGCCCGGGCGTGGCACAGGCGCACTTCCTGCAGGAGCTGCAGCATCTGTACAGCCTCAGCGCCCTGCCGCGAGACCCGCCCGCGCCCCCGCATCACCCCCTGCACCACCAGGATGAGGACGCTCGATGGGAGGTAGATACTCACTTACATAAACTGTGTTAAAACACTCTTGTTCTTCCCGTCATTGCGATCATTTTTTTTTTGTTCTGGACCTGGGAACCTTCTAGCTACAGAGATATAGGTTGTTTTAACTTTAAATATCTCTACGACTATTTAAAGCATTTATCAGCACAATATGTTGAGTGCGCAACATTGAGCGCTACCGTAAACCATGATTTTTGACACCAAAAATAAAAAGTTTCCCTGCTAAAATCTTTCAGTACTATTTAGAGTTTGATGTAGGTACGTAACGCTTGCTTGAATGATAGAAACCGAACTTTTTCTTTCACACAATTTTATTAGCCATACTACCTTGTTTTAAATTGAGACTACGAAGTGCTCTGCGAGCAATTTGCCTAAGCAATTTTTAATTGAAAGTTTACAACACGGTCACTTTATCTCTGGAGCTCTGGTAAACGATGCCCCTCTAAAATGCCTATATTCGCATACATTTGCCGCTATGGCGTCATCTACAGGATCAGAGTTAATTTGACTGGGTTGTACCTACGGAGACCACTACTGCAAATGTTTCCTGATGAAAAACGTTTTGCCAGACATACCAGCGCATCCGCGCCAATCGTCAGCGGCGGCTGAAGCTGCGCACACGTAAGCGCCACCACACGGTGGAGAGCATGTTGGGCTACGACCTTGACGAGGAGAGGCGGGAGGAGCGCCCCCGCGAGCCCCGGCCCTACGATGCGGAGGACGAGCCCGTCGATGTGGAGGGCGACTCGCTTGGCTGGCCCGAGTCGGCCATCAACGTTGATGGTAACGCTGCTGTTTCTTTTGTCACCTTTCAGAGGTCTCAGGATGGCCGAGAATAACAGAGATTGTTCTTGTACTTGGCGCGTATGTAGTTCATGACCTAGGTTAGGCTATAAGGTGTACTCTTAATCCCGGTCGTAGCTTTCTATGTGAAAATTTCTGACATCCACGCGGGCGAAGCTTATCTATAAGCTTCGCTATTCAGGATTACATTCTGGGAACTAATGGCATAAAGCAAACTAAAGGAAACAGTTCATTTTTGATAAAATACGTAACAGTATGCAAATAGTAGTAATCAACGAAACGTCGAACAAAATCACTATTGGCTTACTTATAAGTTCTAATTTCAATTGTTAACTTTTTTTCTTTTAGTTTCGCCTTTCACCGTGAAGAGTTAGTATTTTAAATTAGAACAATGTTGTGAAGATGAGTGCGCTGCGGGTGTCAACAATCTAGGACATTTATTTAAAATGTTCTCTACATTTTAAATAAATAACATATTAACATAAATAACCATTTCCTTACTTCTCAGTATTAGATCCCATACAGAGTGGAAATTTTCAGCGGGGCAGTAAAAGGGGAACTACCTTTTACCGTTGCACTTACACGAAAATGGATTTAAATAGACTATCAACAATTTTTCGTGAAATTTTGATCACCCCATTCACAGATTTTCAAAAAAATGTACAGTTAGCAAGAAAATGGCCTTTTTACACAAAACATTTTATTGATGCCAATCGATCTTGTTTCTAATACTGATGAAAAACTTCTACAGGACCAACCTAGGTTTGGAGTGCTAAAAAAGTACGAAATTGCAGAAAAATATTTTCATACTTTTAGTATGAAAATTTTACACAAAAAGTTTTTTGATGTTTATCTATCCTGTTTCTAATACTGATCAAATACTTCTATATAATCTCAAAATGAGTGATGAAACCAAAATTTTGTAACAATATTTTGATTTAAAAGTGTCCATGGAGTTTCTTGCCCATTCTTCTCCATAGAGATCTACGCTTTGGAATGTGCAACTACAGTACTTGCTCAGGTGACTGTGACTGTAGCTTCCCTTTTTTCTGACATACAAAATTGCCTGTAATGGTCTAATTGAAATAAATAATTTGAGTTTGAGTTTGTTTGAGTTCGTTCGTGGACTTTGAAATTTTGCGCTGTTGTTCTGTATACGCCAGGGAAGGTTTCTGAAAAAAGGCATTGCAACCCACAACTAGTCATAGATAATAAGATAAAATAATAATTAAAAAAATTGTAAAGACCTACCTACCTATTTTTAGAATTCAAATCGAATTTAATTAGGTTCCTTCGACTAATTACTTTAAGAAAAAATATTTTTTAAAACGAGTCAACTAGACTATTGTAATTTTGTTCAGAAAAAGAGCAGCGCAGTGAGGGGGAGAAGCTGCACATGAATTATGCCGAGGACCTGGAGATATCCAGTACCAACGATGCCATGCAGTCACCAGAACGCGTGAGGTATTTTTTCTCTAAATGCCCACACCGCACCTTGTCCTACTTATATTTAATAGGTAGATAGGGTTTATCGAAAAATGGAGCCAAATTTTTGGATAAATCTATACTATCTTTATACATCTTACCTACTATATTTTAAAGAGGTAAAATTTGTAAGTTTTAAAATTTGTATGTAGGGGGTAATCTTCGGAATTAATGATCCCATTCTAAAAATGTTTTTACTGGTAGAAAGAAACATTATTCGTGGATACTATAGGCTATAAATTATATTTATGTCATGCATATTAGCCGAGCTATCACAATTTTTGAGGACGAAGTCGCGGGCCAAGTGCTAGTTCGTTTATAATTGTGAAACATTGTTTCTTAAACGAATTTTAAAAAAGAGGAGGAATTTCCGTTTGTTACTGACTTTGCATGTCTTTTTTAAAGGATTGAGACACCAAAGTCTCTGTCTTTGGACTGCACACCAAAGACAGCCGAGAGCGTGGAGCGGCCAGCAGAGGTGTCGACGTCGGAGGCCTGGGCTGGGGCCGGGGCCTCCGGTGCTCCTGCGGATGCCTGGCCGGCCCTGGCCGCGGAGGCCTACATGCAGGCCACGCGCCACAAGATCGACGGCGAGAACCTGCCCTCCTCCACCGACACACGTAACTAAATGTCTGCTAGTAACAGAATTATGTCCAATGGTGTGACTGCATCTCATTCATTTTTAGCGGTTAGTTGTTTTGAAACTATAAAAAAGCCTCACACTAAATACAAACCGTGTTATATTGTTTAGGTATTTATAATTTGCTAATATTATGACATTTCAACCATTCAATTTCGTATCCAAAAAGCGCTTGTTATAGATGTAGGAGAGACGGTCAACATTTGTCGGTCTTGTTCAGCACCCAATTCAATCGCTCTCTTGATATTGTTAATGAAATAAGTATAGTTATATTTTTATTTATTAGTAAATAATCGTTCTATAAAAATATTATAAACGTTCGGGTTAACTGACTAGGTACCTACTTTATCGAATAATTGTCATTAAAAGTGCTTGCTTCTCCTTTTCCACCAACGACGTGGCACTTTTAGATCATCTATTAGGTATATGTATTAGAGAAAGTTTTAAAATAATAAGATATCGTTATTTATTTCTGTGTAAATAGAGTTAATCTGTTTTAACGAACAACTTTAACGTTATGTTCGATGATTATCAAATACCTTAATGTAACTATCATACTATTTGTATCTATTTTAAATCTAGTTACTATGTAGATAAGTGATAGAATGTAAATCAACTCGTCGTTGTTATTAACTATGTGTACATAATAAAATATGTCAAACTGTTTCATGTTATACAAATCATAATTATATTACATATATGTATATCGATAAAAAAACTTAGCTACGTATTGCATCACTAGAAGTAGGTAATACCTACATTGTCTATATTCGTGACTTAACTCTGTGGATTATAGTAATTACGATCTGCAAATCTGCAATTGCATGCCTAGATGTATGTTCATTGCTTAGTATAGATGTCTTATTACCTTCAATCGTTTTTATTTTATAAAGGAAATAAAAAAAAAATTAAGAAGTCAAAGGAAATGTATTCAAACTTCTTTACATTAAGACATCATTTACAAATCTTTTATTATTCACAATAACGATTATCTTCGACGTAACTATGAAATTCCAATACTTGCCAAAGACAGTGAACAAAAATATAGGACTGGTTAAGAAGTTCCAGCTGCACACATAGCGCAATCATGTTCATGAGTCCAGAACTAGCTCCTAGCTCCAAGCTGAACTTATCGAAGGAGGAACGATAGACGACTACGGTAGGATTGTGCTCGCAGTTAGACAACTCTCCGAGACGACTCCAAACCGGGAGTTTCCCCGAAACTTTCTTCCAGTTAAAATTGGACGCGCCTAGTTACTAAAACGCACAGTTTCTAAGGTATGCATTCCATCAGATCTTGTAAACAATTTTACTCGAGAAAGCAAACTATCCCTTGACACTACTTTCATGTAATAGCACTGAAACTTACTTGGGAGCGTAAGTGCACTATTAGCTAAGTTATTTCGATTACACTTACGCACATTGACAGTTTAAAGTATGAACTTCAGTTACTATTTAATAGAAAAAATAAATAAATTCACAGAAGAAAGTATAGACCTACTAAAATTCGTAAGTGAGCTGTAGTTTTTCTTTCTACTTATGTCCAGCTTGAAATGAAATATAAAGAAATATTGGACCAATGCGCAAAGGTCGAATGGCGAGAAAAGGAGATACAGAATTGTTCATAACCTTATTCGTTAGTTTAAAATAAGATATTAGTGTGTAAGCACACGTACGAATACCAACAAAGAACATTCAACAAAACGTATGTACTTACCTACAACAAAACAGAAACGAAGTAAGATTTCCCTATGACCTCTACTTGTATTTTACAATTTTTACATTTCGACACGAATTTAGATGCTTGTTCGATGACGCTCTACACATATGTTAACAAACGTGGTAGCCTGCAACTACGTTAAAGTGGGTATATGGCGACGTTTTTCAAACAAACTGGATATTTGGGTTTTCGTGTTGTGTCAGGCGGAAGTATACGTAAAGACCCTGACAACGCGACGGTGCGACGGCTGGCTACGATTGACACTCCCCAACCTTGAAGGTCGAGTGTCGGAAGGCGTCTTCGGCCGTAGACACGGACGCTCGTAGCGGCACCTCCGGCTCAGTTACCGTTCGATAGTCTTGAACAACCTGTCGGAAGGAAAAACACGTTGACTAGGTACTAGCTATCTAATCGACGAGTTGCTAATCTACAGGAATAGAAATTAAAGCGGCCTGGAGCAGATTGCGCACTGTTTTCGAGACGGGGAGTACGGACTATGTAAGCTATCTATATACTGTCTCACTTGGCGAATGTGTTCCTCGCGGGCAGCTAGTTGCTTGGTGAGTTCTTCCTTGCGCCGCTCCAGCTCCGGCTCGCAGTTGCCTTCATTGATACAGTTGTTGATATGTTCGTACTCGCGGTACAGGCTCGCGTACTCTGCGAGGCTCTGCTTGGCCTCGTGGCTTCCACGGCCCTTCGACGTGGCGCAGTCAAAGTCCTCCCGATTTGTCGCAAGACTGCTTGAAACATTAATACACAACAAAATTGTGGTTTAAACCTAAGATCTTATAAGTCTATAGGTTCAGGTAGTAAAAAAGACAGTTTGAAAAAGCTTAAAGAGAATAAATGATAATTAGATACACATTCTAGACACGGTTAGAAAATAATCTTTGTGTTAGTAAGTGGGTAAGTTAGTAGTTTGATCTGAATGCAAAAGTTTTGTAAGCTGTTTTTCGATTCTTGTAGCAGCAAGTATACCTAGCATCGGTAGGGAAGCACTCACTTGTACATGGAAGTGTAGAAGTAGTGCGGACGGGCGATGGCGCGCAGGAAGCGAGGCACCATGCCGTCGCCCTCGCTGTACATATTCAGCATGCGGCTATAGGAGATGTACTTATAGGAGGGCAGCCGCAGCAGCCGCCGCCCTACGCGTATCGCGTTGATCTCGCTGTGGTGGTCTAACGACGGGTGCTGGTTCTAAGTGCAAAGGTGATTTGTAAAAATGTTTTTATTTTTTTATTAAATCTTATTACTACGTAAAGGAGCCTTCGCCTGTAATCTAACAACATTCGATTTTGAGCTACTAATAGATGTTTGAGGGTATGAAGAACAGGGTGTAAAGTACTTCATCCCTCATAGAAAAGCCCTTCATCCTCCGACCAGACGGGTGTTGTCTGGTTGGCTATTGCCCAACAGTTGTTTTCGGGTTCTTCTATATAGTATTAAGTCGCGGATAACTTTACATGCGCGATGTAGGATTTAGGTGTACTTCGACGTTTAGTTCGTCGTCTGTGTCATAGATGGCGCTGTAGTACTCTATGTTGCTGTAGTACTCTTTGTAGTGCCGCTACATATGATCCCGATGAGTGCCTATTCACCTGTAATCCAACATTCAATTCTCCACCTACAGTGATTTTTGCAAATTATATCGTTACAGGTTGCGCACTGTAATGATCGGTTCTTCTCACGCTCTGATGTAATGCTCAAATCTGACCTATTACATTACAGACGCATACCTACTCCCGGTATCAGGATACTTGAGAGATAAGACGCGCATGGACTTAAGCGCGTTTGGACATTTGCGCGCATGGACACAATAATGGAAAAAAAAAACATAAAAATACGTAAAAGTAAACATCACGCCTGCTATTACTTGAAGGTGGACCGAGTTAAAGATAACTGTTTTTATTCTTAATTTGAATGGGTGTGTTTTTTCAGTGATTTTCAAAATGAAAATCAAAGATGAAGCCGAGGAAAATTATCGGTTTTGCCGTCATGGGTGTTGTTTTCGTGGTTTTCGGGGTCGCTGATAACGAAAATGAGTTCTTAATGAAAATTTAAGATGGCGCCAAGGAAAATTTTTGGTTTTTCCGTCATCGGTGTCGTTTTCGTGGTTATGGGGGATAATTTCCGATTTTCACGAGCTCATCACCTGCTGCCTAGCCTTTTCCCAACTATGTTGGGGTCGGCTTCCAGTCTAACCGGATGCAGCTGAATACCAGAATTTTACATGGAGCGACTGCCTATCTGACCTCCCCAGCCCAGTTAGTACTGGGTAATACGATACCCCTTGGTAAGACTGGTTTAAGTATAATAAGTAGCAATTTTACATAGGGTGATACAATGAGCTGTCTATAGTCCCCGTCACGAGAAGCTATAAATTGTGAAAACACACAGTCAGGTTCGCAACCTTACAAAACTGACTGATTAGAAAAAATCAAAATCAACAATAACAAACAATATTAGAAAACAGCACAAACTTCGTTCATAAAATGTTTACGTTCCATGAGTCAGACGCATTCCAGTACCACAAAACTCTAGACGATAGCGCAATTCGTGGTTGATGTTGCAAACTTGCGTCCAAATGTTAGATAATCTATTAGACTATAGTTTAAAGGCGTTTTGAAAGGAATTTACAGTCTTTAAAATAGAGTTTAGAGTCGTTTAATAAAAAAATATTTTTGGCAACAATCGTTGCCAAGAGCAAAGGACGAGTTTTGGTTTTGGAAACTATAGTTGCCAGAAGCAAGTGACTGGGTAAAATATAACCCGACCAAGTGAAATTGATCGTTGGTTTCGTATTACACGTATGTTACTTTGAGTTTATTGAATTTGGGATTATTTGTTGTTGATGAAGTTGTCGCTACGTAACTTGGTAGAAGTTCTTTATTTACAAAATTTATAGCTTCTCGTGACGGGGACTATAGCAGGTTGTTACCTAGGCCAGTCATTGTTGATTATGATAAGCAGTTCTTTGCAGAAGATTCTTAACACCCTTTGCCCCGCAGTGACTCTGCTCACCACCATAATCGGTTTAAGTAAGGCCACCAGACTGGTAGTTTGTATTGGTTGTTTTTTAGTCATGTTGTGTTGGGGTATGCTGAAACCGGCGCGACAAGATATCTCTACATTAAAACAGAAAAGTACCTATTAAGTAATTCAGACTTACTGACTTGTTTCTCTTTGCACCATATGCGGGTACGTGGCCCAAGCCTGAAAAATAATTAATAAAAATACTCTGTTAACTTCTACTTAACAGTAAATGGGGGCTAAGGACCAAGTCTGCAGATACGTTGTTACCTTTGCACACGATCCTTGCATTTGTATCGCTATTATCGCGCAGAAAGCCGCCAGTATTAAACAGTACCAAACGCGCTGTGCGCACTTTTGAATCGATACAAACGCACGTTGATTCGCGTTTGTATCGATACAAACGTGTAAAATCTGCTAAAACGCACAGAGGACTCGCTAATCAAAAACGCACGTCGTCAGCGCATAAAAAAAACTTAGTGTGCAAAAGCCCTAAAGCTTTCCATTTGCATCTGGACTATGTAATTAACGTTTGTCAGTTTTTTTTGCGGTTTGCTTTAGGACTAATCGTGGTAGTGTGGCGAATCTTAAGTCCGAAAGCGACATCTAAAGAGTGTCGAAGGAATTGATGGAACAATACCCGCCCTCACGTGACCAAGTCTGCCTCGTATCATATTTAGTGAAATTCAAGTTCCAACATGCCTGCCTGGGTAAATCATAAAGATTTTTGATTGCCTAAACAGTGTAATTGATAAAGATTTCAGGCAGAAATTGTCATTTCAACAAACATGAAAAACCGTTGAAGCGTCTGAACACACATTACAATTACTAATATATTGCAAAACTATACTAATTCATACATAACCTGTTAGGTAATTTAATATAACGATTCCAATGATTTAACTTTTAGAGAGTTACCTATCGTAACTTTAGAGATATCGTCGTTTTAATCAGACGCGTCGTAATCGCGCGTGACCACACAGAAGTACCCCACAGATGTCCGATGACGCGCCAATATGGCCCTAAAGGTTAAAGGGATAACAATCTTGCGTCTTACCCATATGATGTGCGATAGTCAGCGGTATGCCAGATAGTGGTTGTTGAATTTTGAGCCCATTTAACACCTAGAAATAAGGAACATTTCAATATTGATCAAATTTCCCAATTTGTTATATTTACCAACATGTTCAGGCCCATGAAAGCGTGTTAAATGGTTTTATTTTCAGTTTGGAAAGGCCGACATCGACAGACATTTTTAACAGTTGCAGCGTGGACTTGTCATCCACCACCTCCTTTTTCTTCTTTCTATATGTTTCTAAGTTTTTCAAATGATACAATTGTAATAAATAATTATTCCCCGACATGTAATACAAAATAACCGACTCCACTATTTGCCTACGCAGATTGCGTTTTGGCTGGACACTAATGTGGACAGGAACATCGCCGATGACAATACGAATATTCGTGGCCAACCCGACACGAATATTCGTCCGATATTGTGGGCTCTATTAATGACACAGCGCCTGTAATATGACGAGCCGTTTATATGTCGCGAAAATTGTCGATAGCTAGTCTATTTATATCTGAAGGTGTTGAAACCATGGCTGACATCTTGTTCACCTGTTGTATGTTGACGCCGATGTTGTGTGAGGGCGCGGTGCTCTTGCTGACCACGAACGGGATGTTGGTGTGGTTGGAATGGCCGTAGTAGCTGCGCATGCCTGCCTGCTTCATCTGCGAGGCTACGGTTGGCATCTCGTACCGACGACTCCGGAATTTAATGCGGCGGGGATGATGCGCGCCCTTATGACAAACATGAATAAGTAGCTAGCTTTGTGATTGGTTAGTTTTACGAACATTTCTCCCTGCACATCCTCGCACATCACTGGAGGTAACGTAGGCTTTTCATGGCACATCGAGTATTTGAGTTTAAAAAAGACAGTCACACAGTTAAGATAAAAAAGACAAAGCTGCACTTTTTCAAACACTCCGTTAACCATATTTTCGGCCAGGTATTGTCTGCGAGAGGCGCTTTCGCAATAGAAGACTATCGTCACGCGAATACGTGGTCGCTTCCTTGTAGAACACCTCCGGCACGGAAGCGCCGACAGCACTTCGCGGGCGGCCCCCGGTCAATATTAGCAATAAGAAAATAAAGACCAACTATCGTGGACGGACAAGTGTCTCATGATACTACCTATACCCCTTTTCCCAGAAGTAATTAATAAGTAATTGATAATTTAGGCTCCGTTTTTCTGATTGTGAGTACGCCAATGCGTTCACTCGTGCAAAGCGATGGCGAAATAGATCGTAGTGTAAAGCACAGAATTAACACGGGATGGATGAAATGGCGGCAGGTCACGGGAACAATCTGCGACTCCCGCATTCCCCTTAAACTTAAGGGGAAGATTTATAAAACAATGGTTAGACCTGCTGTCTTGTATGGATCAGAATGTTGGGCCACAAAAGGGATGAATGAAAGGCATTTGCATGTGGCGGAGATGAGAATGCTAAGGGGGATGTGTGGTGTTACGCGAATGGATAAAATAAGAAATGAGTATATAAGAGGAAGTTTGAAAGTGGCGCCGGTGACTGAAAAGTTGTGTGGTAATCGGTTGTCGTGGTATGGGCATGTGATGCGGAGGAATGAGGAAAATGTTGTGAGGAAAGTTCTGAGTATGTATGTGGATGGGTATATGAGTAGAGGAAGACCAAAGAAACGATGGATGGACTGTGTAAAGAATGATATGGCAAGAAAGGAGGTGTCTGGCGAGATGACGAGTAATAGAGAAGTATGGAAGAAGAAGACATGCTGCGCCGACCCCAAATGAATTGGGATAAGGGCAAGAGAATGATGATGAGTACGCCAATGCGGACAAAGCCGGTTTCTCGGATTGTAAAGAGATTTAATAATATCTTAACCAACCTGTTTAGCTTCCATTGATATCGGCATAGATTCCAGACATCCATTGTCTTCGTGTTCATCTTCGAAATTTTGTGTGTTGTGAACTGTAAAGTCGTTTTATTAGTTAATTGAAACTGCATGAATAGATAGTCGACCGCGTAATTACTTCTTGTCTTTCACAAAAACAAACCAGAAAAGTCACTTTAGGTTCTTTTATTATTCTTAAAAACAGATTCTACCTAGACATAAAGCAATTACGAGACCAACTAAACAAAAAACATAACTGTACATAAGTACATGGGGTGTATCGGGAAGCCCTTCCAAAAGCAGCTTCTAAAGAAAACCTTTTGGACGTCAATGCACGGCTAGATAGTTAACAATGTCTAATTCTTTCCTTCCAAAGGCATTTTCTCACAGATTTGGCATCAAAATCAAAATGATAGGTATTTACGTTGCAATAAGGTACCTAGTGTGTTACTGCGTAAGAAAATTCATATATGAAAGTAAGTCATAATTATATGTCGTATTTGCCAATGTGAAATCTAAAAATTTTCTTCTATGTGAACTGTCAGAGGCAAATAAAGACAGCAATAGCATAAGAAGAAGAAAAGAAGAAAAAAGAAGAAGACAAGGAAGAAAACAGAAAGAAGAAAAAAAAGAAGAAGAAAGAAACGTCAGCATCCATTGAAACCCTGCAAGGGGCGTGTTTCGGCAAGATAGGTAGGAAAGGAGGTGCACATTGATTGATAGACTTCCTTTACCTTTTTTGAGTTTTTTGTCGAGAACTTTTGCTGGCAAGGGGTTCATGGGCGCAACGATCATTGGCGAGGTGCCCTGTCGGCGCATGCTGGGGGAGACCTTCTGGCTTTTGTTGAACAGCTCCACAACCGGTCGCTCCTCTACCTGGCTTGCTGTCGTATCAACAACAAAATAGGTTGTGATTACACTAAACCAACTTCAACATTTTTAGAAATTGGTTACACGCACTTACTTAAGGGTAAGTGTAAACGCGCTACGATTTATAATAAATAATTAATAATTTGCCGAGCGAATCGCAATCTAGAGCGTCTGGCGGCGCAGCGAGGTGGCAGAAACAAATGTATGGATCATGCCACGGTGTCGCGCGGTAGACGCGGCGAATAGTGCAGGAACCAAACAAGTTTAGTTGTATTCGCCGCGGAATAGTGAACACCGAAACTTTTATTGCCTGGTTGTACATTCATAAGAATATAATCAAAGGTTTCGACACTCATTTAGGTATAATTGAAAAAAAATCTGGATGTAGTCTGTATTAATTTTTCGTACTTCTTGTGGAATCCTCCATCTATACTCCGATTCTTATTCAAATCATGTACTCCACAATCTCTTCCAAATGTTCTTGTCTTGAACCAAAAAACTACTACTTTCCAAGCAATATCGAGATAACTCTCGGTGTATACTAGTCGCGGCGTCGAACGCTGCTGTCCGTGGCCTGTGCGGCATGGATTGCCGCCCCGCCAGACGCCTCTGTTCGCGTTGCCCGTTCCCGTGGCCAGGCCGTTATACTAAGATAAGGAAATCAAGCTCCGTACCCGGCTGTTGGATGTTTCTGAGGACGGGCTCTCTGCGGCGAGGTGCCGGAATTTCACCCTGCTGTCCGCCGTGCCAGTGATCTGCTGCTGCTCGTCCTGTACAAATCACGATATAACTTTGTCAGATGGTGATTTTAAAAGGTTTGACGTGGGTTGGAGAAGTATGAGATCTGTTCAAGAGGGCAATGTTTTCTATAGATGTTTTTAAGTTTAAGAAAAATTGGGAACAATAATTCGTAAAATATTTATCTAGCCGAGCACTGAGAAGTGGTTATCTATTTGTAAAGGCCCGACATACTTACGTAGGTCGTGGATTCGGTCGCAAGCCCAACATACGTACAAGGCACTTTACTTTGTGTGATTTATTTCATCACCACTTCTCTCCAATCGGTGAATGAAAACATCGGCACGATATCTGGACTTTTACCTTCTTAATAAATTAAGTCAGAAATCGCCTTCCGCAAGTATAGTGGCGATCAAGTCAATGTTGTTCTCGGTAGGTATGAGAGGAAACCTTTGTCCAGCAGTGGGACGTTAAAGCCTGGTAGTAGAAGCTAGTGAACCTACTAATACTTATATTTACCCATAAACGTTTTATTTACCTTCTATAGGAACATCTCTGGGCAAATCTCCGGGCACATTTCTGGGCACATGTCTTCGTCGGATATTTGTTGATTTTACCAGACGCGTTCCTGTGGACTTATTGGTGACGGGGCTGCTGTAGTAAATTACGAGTAGTATTAGCAGGAGCAATGGCAATTTTACCAGGAACAACGTTTCAGCGTAATTGACAACCAACTTACGAGAAACTGTTTCTTGCGATTAATGATTGCCTGTGCATGTTATTGAGACAGCGTGACATATTCAAACAGGCCAGTACTTTTGCAGCTTTAAAACTTAAATTATTCAAAATCCCTCCGAAGTTTCTGGTTGTCTTATTTCATTTGTGCGAAGTACCAGGTACCAGGTAGGTGCCACAGGTGGTAGGTGCTTACTAACTATTTCTTTTTCTATGATCTAAGTTTCACGTACCCATAACCCAGTATACGAAACTTAACTTTCTTAAGAACCAATTCAAGTCCAGGCTGACATCAAGATCATAAGCTATGAAGAAACTTACTAGACTGCCTGTTGGTTAAACGTGTCGAAGTTAGTAAATTCGTCGGTGTTGTCGTCCCGACCACAGGCTACCTCTTGCCCTTCGTTGGATAGATGGGTCCGATGGCTACACATACCTGTGTAGGACAATGTGGAAGTACTAAACGAAGTTAGTTAACAAGATAACGGTCGGTACCACAGGTCGGTAGCTACTCATCGAATGGTCGAAATGAATAGCCTCAAATTATGAGTACTTAGAGCCAAAGTCATGTTTCACAATACGTACTAGTTTTCAGACAAACTTTTCTTTAGCTTTAGCAAAATTTAGCCATTAAAGGGGAAAGTTCATTATTAAAAAAAGCATTTAATACCTAGAAGATGAAAACCAATCAAGATTACAAAAAGTCACAAAGAGGCACACGGATATACAAACCGAGATAATCAATTAATGATGTACCTTTAACCTACATATTCGTTTAGTTTAAAAAATACCACTCACTGTCTCCATCAGCATGCGACCGCTGTCTTCTGAGTTTTGAGTACGGTTGCTTATCCGAACTTGATTGCAAATGCTAAAAAAAAAAAAAACAAAATCGTAAAATCCTATAGCAATCTTTGAAAACTAAGACACTTCTAGTAGGTAGGTAATACGTCTGCGTTTGTTACGTACCCCAAGGTGTTCCTGAGCTGGATTCTTGAAGTTGTTATGGAAGCCCCGAACCTGGCCGATCATCCGGTGCTGTTCCAAGGTGGCTGGGTCCAGGTAGCCTCGCGTGCGGTTCTGCGGAATCTCCAGCCGACGCAATCTCGTAGCTTGCTGAGACACCTCTGTAATCAGCAAGGCTGGCACAATGTTTCTAAGCTAAACGAGGTTATTAAGTCCATCCAACACCCGACCCCAACTTAGTTAAGAAAAGGCTAGGCAGATGAAGATAATTATTTTAAGCTCATCTATCCACCAACCCGATAACGTAACCTGTTCTACCAAACCTAAGTGATGTGCCTAGGAAGCATAACTGCTTTCATCTTAACAGATGCTTGAGGAATCAGCACTAACCAGCTATGCTTAGTACACTGACACATCTGTCACCATCATGCCACATCTATCCCAGGTGTGTCCAGCGTAACTACTCTGACGATGCCTTCAATCGTAGTGTTGTCGACAAGTGTCATCTCTACCCAAAACCTAACCGCGGCAAGATATTTCTTTTGCAAAAAAGCTATTGTGAGTGTTTTTATAAAAAAAAATTGTACATTCACGAAGAGCAACTAGATACGATAGAGTAGGGCACTGTATGAATGCCAGCCTAAGGGTCAATTTCCATCAAGCGGAAAAAACCTCGCGCATTTTTTTTAAATAACGGACTGTAGTACCAGTATTGAGTTTAACTTAGTATAAAATTCTACGCACGACATTAATCGCTTCTCTTCGCGCGATATTAATAATTATTTCACATATTATTTCCCAAGAAAGAGGAAAAAAAGAAACATTTGGTAAAGGATTTCGCCGAAGTATAATTTTATTTACCTACTGTTTCTGAAAAAAAAATGTTTTCTTTTTTTTGTATTTTTTCATAAGTAGACGTTTAGCTCAAGCATGCGCGAGTTCCCAATTTTATACGTAGTTAAAGTCAATATTATTATAAAGGACTGTATTACAGTCTTTTTTAATGAAGTCCTTATCGACTTTCAAATATAAAATAAAATATTTTGTGATATAAAAAGTGCGCGAGGATTTTTCCGCTTGGTGGAAACTAACCCTAACTCAGTAGTACTTACTTTTCTTCGGCTGTGTCCGCACAGTTATGAAAGGGATGTCATCTAGTGTAAGTGGCGGTTCTGTTACTTTGCTTATGCTAGAGAAAAAACAGTTAATTTGAGCGTAGTAGTTTGCACGGCTAAATGTATCAGAATGAGAAAGAATGTCACGAATGTTGCAATTCATAAAAAAGTATTCATTTTTTGCAATCTAAAACCGCAGTGTGTTTGTCACCGTAAAATTGTAAAAACCGTTAGATTATAATCTATCTCGCGATATTGTAATCTGTCGAAAGATTGTGAACCGTATCATACTGGTTACAATTTAACGCATTACTTTTCGGTAGATTATAATCTATCGAAGTGTAACCGTCAAATTGTGAAATGGCATGCAACGGAACGCACCTCGCACGCTGATTGGTTGGACGTCATGTGCCCCAAGCCGCCATAATTATGTATATAATCTAAACATTTTTACAATTTTACGGTGACATTATATACGGCGTAGGGGAAATACTACCTTGTTATAATAATTATTTTTCAGATTACCACTCATAAAATTAGAATCAAGACTTGTTAACGGGTAAGCTCGTTTGATTCCCAATTTTAATTAGTGCAGATCTTTTAATGAAAATAGTGTCAAACGATAGGTTTATATTTAAAAACAATAAATTAAAACGATTTAGGTCGATAAATTAATTATTTTGGAAATATGATGAAAATTGTAAAAGAAACGCTTCGGAGGGATGTCCTTACTAGCGGTTACAGGTGCTACCTACCGTTTACGTCAGTTTGACAATAAAGTTATAGAAACAGAAGTTACAGTTAATGTTTCTTTAACTGTTTATCTGAGACAGCAACGTTCCGACTGTTAGTAAGTTATTGAAAACGGCCATAAGTGTAGTCATAGTATTGGATTAGTATTTAAATGTCTATGTCTGAACCCCAACTAATGGATGAGTGAAATTGGACAATGTAGGTACAGTTCATTAAATAGTTTGATGATAATCTAGTTTCTCAACCTAGGTAATCATAACCCTGTAAGTTGTATAGTACCTTCGTTTTTTTTTAAGTTTCTTTTTTCTTTTTAATGATTTCATTAGATCCATTTTCTCTTGAAGCTCGTCGCATTTTTCTTCAGCTATGGAAAACTGATTAACTACTTCTTGTATCGATGCTGGTAAAAAAAGATTTTTAGTTAGCATTCACGTAATAGCAGGTACCTATGTATGTAAGCATGGCTGTCCACACACAGCTGAGCAATGAGCGAAGATAAAATCACCAGAACACCGCACACCAACAACAAAATTGCGTCTTATTCTAATCCATCAACAGAATGGTTGCTTCTCGTTCAATTGGAGAAATTCAAACAAGTCGTTCTAACATCACCTCACCACTCGGCGCCTACTTTTTGTAGTCAGGTGGTCGCACTAATTAGGCGAAGGCGTGGCATCCCTGTGATCAAGCCACATAGTCGATTACAGTTGCGTGCTCATAAAGCAGATATCCCGTATCACAATAATCATCTTGACCGACGCATAAGCCAATGAGTGATACCTACATACATATTTAATGGAACTGATCAACTACCTATAGTTCTGTTCAAACTTTATGGCGGCTCAGAAGTTAGCTACGAGTGGCAATCAGCGCAGTTATAACGGTTCCAACTTTATTGCGGCTCGAAACATCTAACGTAAAGCTGCGTATATAATGCGCTAACGTCTAACTCGCAGCTAACTTCCGCGCCGCCATAAAGTATTAACAGAACTAAACCTACTCTTTGAGACTAGTACCTAAGTAGGTACAGCATAGCATGGATTACTACGAACCGTTTTTGTCCAGTCTCCGTTCGGAACGCGTTCCTTCTAAGGTGGAGCCAGCTAAACTGCTGGAGCTCCTATGACGCTTATCTGTAATAATTTTACTATGTTATGTTAAATACCTACAGACGCCAGCTACAGATATCAAGCTACTACATTGTCAAATTTCTTTATTAGTTTTTCAACTTTATCGTTATAGCAGTAGGTTCAAGGCATGAAGAGATGTTATGGATATGACATTTCGGATCTGGATACGGATATGGATATAGGAATAAAATTATATCGGTTTCGGATATGTAATTATTTCGGATTATCCGTTAGTTTCGGTTACGGATATTAGATTGAAGTAAAATATAAACACAAATAGTATGTAATAATTTGGTTTTATTTATAGGTTTTATCTAGTCTAGATTATCATTTGGTATTATAATCAGGCATTTAAGTAATTAACTATCCGAAACTTGTGAAACGGATACGGTTACGGTTACAGATATATTTTTATTTCGGATATCCGATAGTTTCAGTTACGGTTTCAGAGCTCCAGAACATCCCTGGTTCAAGGTTGATTGGGAAAATTTGACAGTTTCGGGTAACTTGATGTGCTGGCGTCTGTACAATGCATTTTCAATACCTGTGACACTTGCCAATGAGTACCTACCTACCTAAGCATGTAACATAAATTGTCAGGAGGTAGGTATGCCACACATTCTACTGACCGTTTTAAAGCAACTAGCCGACGGATTTTCTTACACCCAGTTTCTCCCGCTTAGGGGTTGAATTTTTTTTCGTTTGTGTATATTAGAAGATAGACATAGCGTTACTACCGTTTAAAAGATCTTTTTAAGAGGAAATATTCCGGAATACTTAACATAACTGTATTGGTTTACGCGGCGCACGCCAGCCAGAAAAGCAAATAAAACTTGACGGCATGATTTTTTCCGACATCGTCAATAATATTATCATCATAAATATTTTAGCACACTTACACGAAACCTTAACGAATTATAGGTACACCTATAACTTCTTCATAAATCATCCTGTCCATTGGTGAAAACCGTACGTATTCGGTCGGTAGTTTTTGAGTTTATCGCGTTTAAACACAAACCACAAACGCGGCCGGGGAGGACTTTGCTTTTGTAGTGATAGTGGTTTAAGTAGAGTGGTGTCGAAAGTCGAAGCAAGTGGACTTCGTTAACTTGTTTTTTCCTTACTTCACTCCGTGAACATCCAACATCATGGCATATACCTAATTCAACATCGATTTTGAGAAAGGTAGGCACCTTACTACCTACCGATTCCGTCATTTTAACATAAGTTTATATCGGAGAAGTGAAATAAAAACAACACAATGAGTTGAAAATAAAAATTCTTGTTATCAACTTATTTGCGACCAAGTTAAATAGTTATGACCAACCTTTAGATAACTTTAAACCGTCGCCCATATTAACTTGAAATTTTCATAGCACACTACTCGCAAGCTTTGCGCTAATTTTAAATAAACAGAACGCCTGAATAATAAATATAAAAGGAGGGTTTTTAGTAAAAGCACTAAAAAATCATTACGTCAAGTTGACAAAATAATATCAATCCTGGAACAAGGAAACATCCGCGTTCGCTTCAAAATCTATGTGCTTAGGTTGAGTACTTTTCAAATATAACACTGGCAGGTTATATTATTGGGCTGCATTTCCACCAGAATTTGTGTAATTATCGCTTCATTTTCTCAGCATGAGCACTGCCCTCGTTGCTCAACCTCGCATACTCTGGTGGAAACGCAGCATTACATACAGTTTACCCAGAAAAGGAATGCGCTTAGGTAAACTACGTGTTTTTGAATTAGCACCACAAAGAAACTTCTGACTGGGGCAAAAACTTAAAAACGGGTTCCGGCAGTTTTAAACAAAAACAGGAGGAGATTAAAGGTTAGGCACAGTCAAAAGTACTACAAAACATTTCTCCATTCATGAATTTTGAAAAATTAAGTAGGTACTGGATATCTTCGTCTATTCCCAGTCGTGACCACCGGGCCACGGGCTTTGGCAGCAGTCGGCATTGGCGATAAATGGGAATAAAATTCCCAATTTTAACCACTGGCGACGAACGGGAAAGTAATTTCCCATTTGTTGCCACCGGAGTACCATGAAACGACTACTTCCAAGCAACTCTGGATTTTGGCGCTTCGAGCTAACTCTTCAATAGTGAATGCATAAATACTGAAGTGCATAGTGGTGCGGTCAGTTTGTTGCTGGGCCAGAAGTCGGCCAAAAAAACAAAGCACGTGCCCCGGGGCTCAGGCGGCGAGATGGTTTGAGAGTATCGAGCTCTTAAACTTTACTACCAAGCCGACAAAGCCACTCCACTCCTATTTATGTAGATTCTTATTTATGTAAATATGGCTGCGACCCTCACAGGTGCTGAGCTGGTCTGCCTCAAGCTTGCGACTACTGGTTCACGAGACGATGAGGTGAGGTGATGCCAATCCTTTGCAATGCTTAAACGGGAGCGTTAACCTTTACACTTTGACCCAGAGGTTTATTTATGGGGTGCAAGCTTAGGAACGGTAAGATTATCCGCCAGGCTAAGTGATCTTCGGTGGGCAGCAGTCAGGTTGGCCGTTGCTGGGTGGCAGGTGGCAGAAGCTAGATGAGAATTGCCGCAAGTCGGAGTGATAGGAGGCCGATGTCTAGCCGATCTATGGTGTTAACTGTTGCGCAAAGTTAATGTAAATAAAATAAAACTTTATAATTTAATCTCATTATATATTTATTCCATATACACCTATAACTACTTCTTGACACAAAGAACATATAACTGCACTGATAATGCATAAACATACAAAATAATCATCGCTCTTGTAAATGACAAAGAACGCTAAATAAATATTAATACAGAAGACTTGTGTTACCATTTCCAATGCGTAAAAAAGTATACAGTAGCTTATATACAGGGAGCAAACTTTCAACGAGGCAGTAAGGGGAACTACCTTAATCGATGCAGCTACACCAAAATGGTCTTAGGAGACTATCCATAATTTTTCGTGAAATTTAGATCCCCACTCAAATTTTCAAAAAAAAATTCAGTTACCAAGATAATGGCCATTTCACAAAACTAGTTTTGATGCCAATCGATCCTGTTTCTAACACTGATCAAAAATGGGACCAACTCAGGTTGGAGTACTAAAAAGTCAGAAATTGCAAAATAAAATTCCATACATTTTATTTGAAAATAGTATTTTTTTTTTGAAAAACTATGAATGGGGATCAAAATTTCACAAAAAATTATGGATAGTCTCCTAAGACCATTTTCGTGTAGCTGTAACGGTTAAGGTAGTTCCCCTTACTACCTCGTTGAAAGTTTCCACTCTGTATACATAAAAATGTAGTTATAATTTTGAGTACATGTATATTTGCTATAGTCGATAATTATATTTAGCTCCCAAATTCAGTAAAGATGTTAAATAATTAATTTATTATATTAACATTAATTGCACCCATTATATAATTTAATGAATCATTAAAATCAAGTATTAAGCGCGAGCGTCACCAAAATGCTTCTTCAGAGTACTAATGTTAGTTAGTGTTAAGATGTCTTGTTACAAATACTAATTGAAGTGCGTTGACGCAGCAAGCAGTGGTCGAGCGCCGACACCGTACGCGCTGGTGACAAGTGAAGCTTCATAATACAGAATACGCACCGTCTTTACATCACGAGATAATTATATTAGACGCTAAACTAAATATTTCGTATTCAGCGTTTGTTTTAATTAAGGTATAGTCGAACTCGTAATTGTTACTGTTATAACTTTTGAGAACAATTTAACAGTCACATAGACAAATAGACCGTTTTGTGATGTGCAAGTAATATTCAAGTTTAGTTTGGAACTATTACGAGGCCGACTAGACTGTTTACTCCAAAGAATTTCCTGTTCAATAAATGCAAAAATATTTCATGGAATGATGAATTTATGTAATTATCAGTCCAAACTCATATTGCATGACTCGTATTATTGTATATAATAATTTATACTCTGTATTGCATCAATAACTTAACGATTTATTTTATCGTCTGAAATTACGAGTTTCTAGCGATTAAAATTTGCTGTTTTTTAGAATATTATGCTAATTATAGTAGTATAGTGTTTAGTCAATCTTAAGTGTTTATTTGTAAAAACTATTTAGAACACATCGAAATAATATAAAACACAAACGTGGACGGCCGTCCCTTGAGACAGGCGTTGTATTAATTAAAATATAATGATTTTAATAAAAGTTAGTATGTTACCAAGTAATACTTATAAAAATACATAGACGCACTGTGCTTAGCAAATATTGTGCATGAAGTTGCTTCATCGATTCCAGCTTACACAGCCGGCATAGACAATTTCGTTATCCGATCAATATCGTAATGTTTATGCTATTAATACAAAGTTATTGTTGGTGTACAATTTCTTCATATCAGTCAAACAGAAAGGACAATTGGTTAAAAAAAATATTTTCTAGTCCGCAAAGTCGGACGATTGAAATTTTAAAAATCATTAACCTACTTTATTAGCGACGGATGAATTCATTCCCATCATAACTAGGGAAAGAGAAATTATCTAAATAGCCTTACTTGGTATGGTTCCACATGAACCGTAAATATGTAACAAAATAAAACATGAAAGGGAATAGTCCACCCACATGTTGCCAGCTGTGTCCAAGTATAGGGGGCGAGCCTATAGCCATTACAATTAAATACTTACGGTTCAAAAACATTGCGTGGTGTTACTATTCAGTTTGTGGAAAAAATCATTAATAAGTTTGCTTTAGCTTAATTCAAACAATCTCCGAATCCCTTTCATTGTACAATGTACGGCACACATACGATCGTACTAATAGCTGATCGCAGAGCATGGAAAAGCCGAAGCGGCAGCGTCTAGAGACTGCAGCAGTTATAAAATATGTGGCGCTGAAAATGCGTTGAGCGCACTACTTCTGTCACGGACTGCCTTTTCAATGTATACGCTGACACGCTCGGTTTGTATTTAACATTAAACTGTTGACAATGCCGCCTGTAGCAGCGGCCGCGGAGCGTCTCCAAGCTCTGTGACTGCGGCGCTTATCGTACGGATAAACGCAGTTATGACTTTGTTCTTATTTTTACAACGATATTAACTATACTAAAGGGTGAAGATTTTAGTCCTTCTATAATGCAGATAATATGGATCCATCTTGAAATAATTATGTATTTTGCCTGGTTATAAAACGATGATGGAAATTAAGTTTTAATGAGCCCTAAATAAAAATGTATTTAACATTTAACCACATATCTTGTGATAACATTAAAATATACCCTTGAAGTGATGGCATCACATATTCAGTAACTTTACCATAGCAAGTGAGTTGCGTTTCGACATAAGCTAAGTTTATATTTGATTATGCAAATCAAACAAATTATTATGAGTGGCTTTCGAGCGGCGATGGGAATCGAATCGTATTGAAACGTTAAAGAACGCACAATATTACGAAATAGTAAATGATAAAGTTGTTATTCGCTGTAGAGGCTATCGTATTTTCCTCTAATCCAGTTTCAACTAGAACAGCTCTTTCGGCATTTGAGCTACTGTTATTATTATTAAAGTATTCGTTTACTGTCTTACAAGTCACGATCGCTATTCGTTCTATAAAAAATCCAGAACACAGCTTATGGTAAAACAGAGTATAATCACTTTTTTTTTAAATACATTATCCCTTTTTTCATTGTTTTTATAAAACGATACTAAATGTAGTAGCGATACGTTTTTATATAGTTCCGACTAAAATATCTGAATATATCCCAAAAAAGACTTAATAATCATTATAACATCATAAATAAAAGTTAATTAATTACTTGTTCAAAAACCGTTTCGTTATGAATAATATTATATGGTAAAATACTAAAATGTACGCGTGAGGGGGCCGGGTGGCGGCGCGCACGCGGCCTCACGGGCACACTCGCGTCGCGTGGTGGGCGGCTCGTATGCGCCGGATTCTTTACAACAGCACACATTTCTTTTTCCTGGCCGGTTCTGGAGGCTCCAACGCTGCTAGTATGGCTTCATCGAACACGTTCTTCAATCCTTTCTGCAAGACGAGGGAATAACAATTAATTGTTAACTCTTACCTTCAAACACGACATGCTTGTTTGGGTGGAACATATTTGTATGATTTTTTTTTCGAATTTGGGATTGGAATACCAGGGAAAAGTTGCTTTATACAAATACGAATAACACCGCTTAATATGGAAGTTCTAGCTTGAGAGCTTGAACCCCGCCAGAGAAATGAAAATTCACCTTTAAGTTTTTATGGTGATTTCCTATGGTACACTCTTTCAATAAACGATAACTTAATATGAAATATTGTGATTTTAATCTTTACAGATTAAAACAAAACTATATTTTATAAAAATATATATTTTTTTTTTTTTTTTAATAACAATTTAAGAAAAAATACACAAATCCTTTTTCGTCTCGATTTTTGGAAGGACCTTTCGAGATACTAATTTAGATTTTATGAATCCCTTCCTTCTAGACGTGTCGCATACACTTAGGCTGCCATCAGACAGCTTGCATCGCAGCACGTAGTCGATATATTCAATTTGCCGCTAATTTTCTATGGGCTCGGCCGCACAATCCGCGATACAATCCGTCTGATGGCAGCCTTAGAGCTGCTTCTGTAACAACTATGACGGCTCTCTTGGGTATTGCAAGGCAATCTCATAAACTCCCAAACCGCATCTCCTTCATTTTCTTAAGGTTTTGTTTCATTTTTATTTCATTGGAAGTATTCGACGTCAAAAAACTGTGGATAACTCGTTCAATAATTTTTGAGCTTAAAAATGCTAGAACCACGTACCCAACATAAACAGAACCTGTATTTTTTATAATCGAAATATGTGACTTAAAATTCGCAACTTTTTTGATTCTTTAAAAATAATTTTAGTTGTCATGTATATTCCTTCCATCGAAATATAACGCAGGAATTTCTGTAACTCTTTCTTTATTGGCCTCTGTACATGCTATTATATCCTTCTTTTCTGTTTCTTCATCCTGTCCACGATTTCAGTCGTATGCGCCTCAGAGTTGACATCAGAAGTGAAAACAGAACAGATGACACGATAGCCGCCGCAGCTCGGTCTGATACTCCTTATTTATCTATCGCAGACAGTCGTCAAACTATGGAGACTGATATCGTTGAGCTAAGTACGCTAGTAGCAGTGTCAATACCCTCTGCTGCCGAAGAACAGGAAGGAAGGTTGACGTCGGAACTAAATCTAGATCCGATAAAAAGAAGAGGGAATTTCTTCGTTTGACGTGATTGATTTGTACCTGTTGTTTGAGATCACGTAATCGATTGTTCTGCATTTTTTATCACTGGATAAGATCCGTTTTTCCAATAACCATTAATATGTTAGTATGTTGGTCTTCTAAAAATATATGTTCCTCTTTTGGCACCCGTTTTTCTCTCAAACAAGTATAGCCTAAAAGTTCTTTACATTTACAGGCAGCTATGTCAAAAAACGTTCTACTCTGTACTCTGAACTCTTCTAACCTTCCTTCCTTCACTTTTTCAACGACTTTAACACACTTTTAATAACTATAAGGCTTGTTTGCGTTTTTCTCTCAAACAAGTATAGCCTAAAAGTTCTTTACATTTACAGGCAGCTATGTCAAAAAACGTTCTACTCTGTACTCTGAACTCTTCTAACCTTCCTTCCTTCACTTTTTCAACGACTTTAACACACTTTTAATAACTATAAGGCTTGTTTGTACCCATAACTCTTAAATTTTCGTCGCGACTATTTCAGTTATTCCAAAAATTTAGGTCTTTAGTTGTGTCTTTTCAAATTTGTAAGTCGTGAAGAACCCATTCATAGAATTTCATCACTTTTTGTGCGTAGGTAAGACATTTTCTTTCAAATGTGGACTATCATGTGGACATTTTATCTTTAGTCTCGTAGAACTCTCTTTACCTTTCACCATGAGATAATTATCGCATCTAGCTGAAACAAACACTGCAGTTCGTAGTCCAGTGCGTGCCACCCTCCCCGCTTTGTCCCGCACTTAGCCTCTCCGTTACAGTGCCAAAATATAGTATAACCATAAAATATTTGTTTGTAACAGTTAGGAAACAATTGTTTGTTTTGTTTCAATGTTTTTTTAATAAAAACAACCTAGTTTTAATTAACTCTGTACTACTCTCTAGGTAATTTTTCTGTCTTGGCGGGGCCTGTTACCGTTATCTGATAATATTTATATTTTGTATGGAAGTAGCTGATGGCAATTGGCAACTTTTTATCATTATTCAAATTCAAGATTCGAAAAAAAAAATCGCTCGTATAGTCCTGCGAATAATCAGGTAGGCCTTACACCATGCTGAACGTTAGCTATTGTTATTATATTATATATATTATAAATCAATATAACTGACACAATAACAGAAAGAACATCTTTTACACGAAAGATATCTTCACAGTCTATTTTACTGCTACTTGTATTTACTACTCAGTGAAATATAATGAAATAGCTCGGTTTTGAGTGGACTTAATTAGTAGTTTCCCATAAACTACCTGGATTGTTTTGTGAAACAATTGGGAGATAAAATGGTGAACGCAGGTACTAAGTTAAAACATGCGCTAAAATAGCATTTAAAACTCTTATTTTACGAATGCAGTGTGCTTCGGTTTGAGATTATAAGTGCAGTTGTTCAAACTACGTGAACTTAGGTTTAGTAAAACAGTACCTTCCTTTCTGTAGACATTTGAAACTTGTTTAATTCAGTCTCCATTTTATGTGTTCCAACAGAAAGGTAGCAGTGTAAACAACGAACCAAAGACAGTTGCGTTTATCCAATACTTCCCAATAGTTTCATTTTACTTTATTATGACATCAATTACACAATCCTTATAAACATAAGAGACATGTTTTAAGTAAATATTATTATTCATAGAACAAGCGAATTCTGCTGTGAAATTGAAAACAAAATGGTTATGTTTGAGATATTAATTAAAGGCGGTATTACTTTGCATTACGCCTTTAAAATATAATGAAATTGGGTTTGTTTAATAACAACATTTTCATATTTTAATAAAGATTAGTATGTGCCATACCAGGGATGAGTAGTTATTAAAACCAAGCAACAAGGTTCAATACAATTGGGTCATACCTGTGTGAGCGCTGAGCACTCTACGTATTTGACAGCCTTGAGTTCCTTCGCTAGTTTCTCGCCCTGTTCCAGTGATACAGGCTTCTGTTTTATCTTAGCCAGCTTCTCCATTGTGGCTGGGTCGTCTCGCAAGTCTATCTGAGTGCCCACCAGGAGGAAAGGCGTCTTTTGCTGATGATGGGTAATTTCTGGCACCCACTGGAAATTTCAAGCATTGAATTAGAATCATCAATATTAGTACCTACATTATTAATAGCATATTATTCAATTATGTTTTATTACATTTAGAAGCTTAGCAATAATGAAATGGCAGTTAATGAAATCCTGAAGAAGTACTGTATAGTATTTATGAGTATAATAGACAGTACTTACTCTCAAAAGCAAAACAGTCTGCAAACTGTTGCTACTCATTAAGCTACTTTATTGCATCATTTTATAAAAATATTAAATTGTGCTAAATAATATTGCTTCATGATTTAAATTGACATTTAAATATGTGTAATATTAGAATTGGCTGTGTTTAGCAATGCATGCCATTAATAATTTTAACTTACTTTTTCCTTGACATTTTCAAATGAACTGGGGCTTACTACACTGAAGCAAACAAGGAAAACATCCGTCTGTGGATAACTTAGCGGTCGCAACCTATCGTAGTCCTCCTGACCTGTAGCCAACACACAAAGTAGTTAATCAATATGTTACACAAAGTTTAATATTAATGATTTTCTTAATTAGTTGTCCAGACATAAACTGAAACACAAAACTCAATTTCACACTTGACTACTTTTTAACTAGATTGCTGCTATCAATATGTTTGGTACATATTAGAACTGAAGTTACATATCAATCAAAATCAAAGCATTTATTTCAAGTTGGCCAGTTACAGGCAGTTTTAAATTGTCGAAACAACAATGAAATGTAGCTACAGTCCCAGTCACAAGGCATAAAAACTGTGAAAGTACTGTAGTTGCCCACTCCCTAGCATAGATTAAAACAATTAAAAAATAAAATAATTAATTTAAGTCGTGGCAAGCAAGAGATGACCAGTCACAAATGACAGCGCCCGTTCACGAACATGACGCTTGTATCAGCACCATTCATCTCAACCATTTTGATGAGAACTAAATGATTCGACAGACACGCCACCATCAGCGATACATTTGATTGAGCATGACATACTGTTAACTGCCAGGGCACATTCAAGTAAAGAAAAGATGTAAGTTTCCAGCGAATGACGGCTGGTAAATACTACTCACACAGTATGGACTATGTGGTTATATAATACTAAAGAGCTTGAATTTATACATTGCAAAGATAGTTGTCATAACTGGACATGTAAGGTACAATAAGCAATGACAGGTAATAAAGCATAGTAGCAGTATTGCACTCTATTCCTGATCCTAGTTCTAATGGACAACCAGAATGGTGAATGTATACGAACTAAGTAACTTTGTATAAAACAATATATTTACCTGCAGTATCAAAGAGACCTAGTGTATAAGGTTCTCCTCCTATCATGACCGTGACAGCATAGTTATCAAACACAGTTGGCACATACTCGGATGGGAACTTGTTGGTTGTGTAGCTTATGAGTAGGCATGTTTTACCGACGGCACCGTCGCCTACCACCACACATTTAATCGTCTGCATGTTCGCGAATGATGGGTAACTTCTTAACAGATATCTGCGATGAAAAGTTTTACTCGCTTTTTCTAACGCACTGAAGTGATTCTCTGACCATAGCAACCCTCAGGAAGTAGTCTGAAACAAAACAAATATTGTGTCAATCTCAGTTGTTTGCATACTACAAGAATTTTGATTTAATTATGACATCATTTGTTGCCTTTAAGAATATCACATAGTTTTTGAACAATATAACGCAAGCAATTTTGATTACACCAACTAAGAATATCGTCTTCCATGCAGGCCTAAAGTTTTGTCTACCACCAATGAGACAAATTAATATAAGGCTCAGGTAGCAGCCATTAAAATAAAATAAAAAAAACAATAATTACAAAAGGTTTTTATTAACTGACCTAATTGTGATAGTTATTTAGTCAAGTCAAAGAGTATTTATGTGCTTGTAAATAGATCTTTAACATATCGACAGTGAAGTACCAATACTTCATTACTTTGTTTTTGTCGATTTTTAGTTTCTAATGCCAAGTACTAGAATACAAATGCATGTACTGGCAAAATCTCCTAATGCAATATTTAACTATTTATGCCTTAAAACATTATAGAATTAGTTACTCAAATATTAGACTCCAATGTTGCTGTGAATACCTACTAACTTTATTGAGTAATACCTCCTATGTAAATTAATAAAAATATCATGTGCAAATACCTCCTATCTTTTCTAAAAACGTGGTGATTATTTTCCACTTTTGATTATTATAAAACCAAGCAAGTAATTTTTAATGATAAGCTATTTTTTATCAAGAAATAGGTGAAAATATACGAAACTACATTTTTTTATAATGATGTTATATTACTGTCATCAATACTTCATTTCATCCTCCGAATTGTACAAAATGTAATGATACTAAAACCATCACAGCAGAGTGCAATTATACAAAAATTACTCAAAAGCTGGAACAAAGTGAAGTTAGTTTTAAATTCATATTGTATTTTACCTTATGAGATTCTGAATAAAAATTTTATTATTATTATTATAATATGTATTTTTTAAAGTTTCTCATGGTCGGATTTTCAAGGGAAGTCCCATACAATTTCCTGATATTTGTGAATGAATTTTTAGTAACTTCACTCAGGTGAAAGAAAGGTGGTTTAGTTGAACATTTTGATGTCCAGAAAACAAAACACCTATAAAGTCTTAAAATTCGGTATTTTAGAACTAATTGAGGAAAGCAAGAAATTTAAAAAAAAATCTTGATATATGCATTTCATTGACAACACACACATGAACAAAAAACCGACCAAATTGGCGATTAATGGATGCACACCTTTGTGCATCCATTTATCGTAATACACGCCACAATATAAATTCCTCGAATTTAAAGTTTATTGATTAATGAACAAAAATATTGGTGCATTATTTTTTTACTTTCTTCTTCTCACTTCTAGGTTAGGACGTCAATAAAAATCCGACCACTATAAACTTCTTTCCATATAAGCTTTATTTAAGCTTTAATTTTTTTAAATATAAAATAAGACTTTCTTTGTTTCCTGTCAATTTGCAATTTTTAACATAGGATATAGTCACAGTTCATCGATGATATGGGAAGCACACAAGATTTCAATTCCAATATCCCTATGCTATCACAAGAAGAAAATCAATTGACTAGCTAGCCACAAAGATAAAACATTTTTAGTACATAGACATCATGTCTTTTGTGCAAGATATCAATGAAAAAATCGCGAGTGATTATTGTAGGTGATAGAAAAAGTCGCACAAAGAAGTCATAACAAGTATGGAATACTTGTTATAGAGGTAATATTAAATATTAACACAACATTTGGAAATTTGGATTCTCAAAAAAATATTTTATGTTTAAAAGTGCTTATTAAGTATAATTGCTGTTTAGTAATATGAGGAAAATAAACACGATTAAGCGGCAAATATAGGACATAATCAGAGTTATTTAAAGCATTCATGATTTAATCCACCACAGAAAATATCATTAAAAAAAAAGTAATTATAATTTTTCTGATAGTTATTATGATATAAATAGAGAGAGAACTAGTGTAAAATAGAACATAATTGATATTTAAAAAGCAACAGCATTGCAAATAAAATAACATTTCCTCATCACCTTTCACTAGTGTAGTCTATGATGACATTTGGTAAATCATATAAAATAACCATTTCAAAATTATTAAACGAAATGTCAGGTATTTGACTACACTTAATGGGGAATTTCACATGAATTAAATGTATTTATGTACTTACTGCTCATTAAATAGAGCACGTGTTTTGTGTTGTCAACAACGTCCAAAGGTATCCTACCTTAGAAAGTTGTTGACAACACAAAGGTCTTTGAATTTACTAGTTGATTAGGCAAGCATGTGTTCAGAACCAATATGCATTTCAGCAGAAGTGTTCTAGAATAGAAACCATGAACAGGAAACCAGAAACGTCCAACAACATGGACTCAACCCGGGCACAGGTAGATAACAGATTAGATGAGATCAGCCCTATATAAAGCATTCTAAAAATCCATACAGATGATTTGATGATAACACCCTCATCCTATTGTGTGGATGTTGATTGTAGGCCAGTCACAAAGGATGTTACCGTATTTACAGACGCGCGCGGCACCGCGGGCGGATGCAATATGTCACATGCAAATTCATTGCTTCAGTATTCAAGATGCCAATTTACATTTTATACCAAGCATCAAGTTAATTCTAGATATCAACCATTGAACATAACCTCTGTTTTGCAACAAATAAATTGGTAAGAGAAGCACAGCTGTAATAATGACACAATAATCATGAAATATATACAATTTAAACTGTGTCTAAACTGAATTCTACCCATATTGAAAAAAAAACTGTCGTTTTCCATTATTTTTAAGGAAAAATCTATGAAATGACCTTTATTGCAACAGTATTTATCACTATTTATTTACTTCTTGTTGTTACTATCAAAAATAGATGATAGTTTATCAACCAGCTGTGGAAGTTTGACATCATAGCAAGGATTTTTGATTATCAACAATCACTTTTTAATAGAAAAAGAAACTAGAGGATTTGAAATTTATATGTTCTCAAAAAGTTGTGATTTGTTGTTTAAAAGTTGATTGTTTTAATTCTGATAGCCATGTCATTTAACACAATACCATTTAGCAAACATAATGGCTGTATGCATACCATAAAAACAATACACACTCGCTCGAGCAGCTAGCTGCTTATGGTAACACAAGAATAATTTCACTGCATAATAACAATATGTTATAATTGTTGATAACCCAAATAGTCATTTTTCCATTGATGATAATTATTTGGTCACCATTCATGGTTTATTTGGTCAAGATGATTAATTACATATTTCCCAAGTATTACTGCATCTATAACTTAATAGTTCATTATGGAAACAATTTGAAAACTGTCCAAATTAATTTTCAAAATATTTAGAAAGACATCTTCCCATGTTCCATAATACAAACAACAATAATCACAATAAATACAATCTGAGACAAATAAGTAGGCACTTGACAATGTAGCATCTGACTAATCAGTGTAGGCGTGTAAAATGTAGGTGAATAACTCGCACAGCAAATAAAATACAAGCATTATAAAACGATAAATAGAACTACATTCCAAGCACGATATAGGGTAACGACCCCGAAAGGGGTCATGTAAATAAAAGCGTGTGGTGATTTTCAGGATGCTAAAAAACAAAGACATCTCTCTAGATGCATCGATAGCGTGATAGGCGGTTGCCTGTGCGCCGCCACTCATTAAC
The DNA here is from genome assembly GCA_910589295.1 of Noctua janthe. NCBI lineage: Eukaryota > Metazoa > Arthropoda > Insecta > Lepidoptera > Noctuidae > Noctua > Noctua janthe. The sequence goes on from OU342552.1 coordinate 17,304,743, forward strand.
ATGCCTTCCTGTTCGTTTCCGTCATGACTGTTCTATCTAAACGAACACATACAACAACACATAAGGGTGTCTGATGCACCAGGACCAATAACACTGAACACAAGATTAATTAATCTACATACCGGTGCAGTTATGTCCAATATTGATAAGTATTTTTACATAATCACGTCACAATACCTTTGACGTCCATTTTGTGTCGAGTTCGATCACAAGTAACTCGCTATCATGATATTACAGAAATATAAATGCATTTTGTTATATATTTTACTTACCGTATGAAGATGAAACACTTTCAAATCAAAAAATTCAATTGTAACTCACTATAAATAAGTTGAAAACTACAAAACTGTACGTTGCGGGTTGGGTCATTGACGGTGACGCCATTGATTGGATGAATAGTGATGTGCTTCTAATGTCAGTAAATCTCAAACAAAACTGACTAATGCTTATAATCTGAAGTCGATTTAGCACTTTTCGAGTTGTGATGCAACAGTATAGAGGACGTTTTGTGCAAAATCTTAAATATAAAAACTTCGTGTCACGGTGTTTCTGGTCGCAAACCTCCGAAACAGCTCAAACAATTTTTATAAAAATAAATATGTGGTATTATTTAGTAGGTATGAGAATAGGTCGTAAAGTATACAGTGAGAGTCATCATTATGCGCACAATTGTAATTTTATCGACGGAAAACGTATTTAAACAAATCTAATAAATAAATATTTAATACACAGTACACAAAGCTGTTTAATGTACAGGTCAAAATCTGTTTTACTAAAATAACATGTCCCAAGACTTGACACATAGCCTACCTAATAAAAAGGCACAAAGAACTTCGTATGCAAGAGTGAGCGAAGCGAGCTCGGAACTTTGGGCACCCCGACTTGGACAGGTTGGGTTAGAAGGGGATGGCGGGGTCAAGTGAGCGAGAGAAGCAAGCGAATAGACCCCGCCATCCCCTTCGTGTTTTTAAAAAAAAAATCAGGAGTAAACTCTCGCGAAGCGGTCGACGGCCTCCCTTGACTGCGCCTCGTAGAGTGGCGTAGGGGTGAGGGGAGCTTCCCTCCCCCCCTTAAATTAAGTTTATAATTTCAAAAACATTACGAAAAATTAACCTCTAAATAAGATTTAAAAAAAAAACACTATGCATTTCCTAAACTTTTTCCATGCGGGAGGGAGACCTCCACCCCTCACTCTCCTCAAATATACATATATTTAGATGCCTTATAGTGAAGGCTTTCCCTTACCGATAATCCTGAACGATTTTAGATCATCGGACATGAACGTGTTCCCCGCCTGTTACTGTGACTGTACACACGCTGCTCGAATGTGAGGAACAAGGCATTACAACAGTTGATCACAGTAGTGCTAGTCATGTCCTTACAGGGGTAAGCAGATGGGAATCGGCTATATTCGTCGATAATAATCGTAAGCAAATATCTATTCCCTGTGTTCGAAGGCAAGGTTCCAAATCAATGTTAATTCATGCAAAAGGAGATATGGCTTTTATAACCTCTTGTCTTTAGGAAGCGTACATACCGGACGTGATGCTGTCATTGCTTTAATTTCCGATAGTGAGAAAGGTAAGCTTTTCATTCGTACCTAGTGATGCATGCTAGTGATACCGGGACGGCAAAGTGTCTCATGTAATTTCTTAAATTTGTTGGTGTTCAAAAAAGCACATACTCTTGATAAGACATCAGCAGCAACATTCTGAGAGCCGGGATCATAAATGATATCGTACTTGTAGCACGCATGATAACTCTAATCTCCAGCGTTGGATTTTTTTTGTTCTTAATTTGCTGATATGGCACAGAGCGCGCGCGCGCTGGTCTGTAATTATGAGGAAATGTTTACCTATGAGATGGAGTCGTCATTTTTTAAGACTTTCGACTATAGCCTAAGCTTCTTTTTAACCGTCTTCCAAAAAGAGGAGGTTATCAAGTCGATTGAATTTGTGTATGTTCAGCGATATCTTCGCCAATTGTGAACCGATTTTGATGATTCTTTTTTTGTTTGGAAGAATATTATTCCGCGGTGGTTCCATTTAAATTTGGTGAAGATCTGATGCTGATCTTCGAAAATTTGCAATGGAACTCTTCAATAATAGACAGCAAATCTGTCGCGATGGCTGCAATCTCTTGGATGTTCATTGTTTACACAACATCATGCTTGAATGCTCTGAGATGAGTACAGTCTACAGTACACCCACATTTCAACAGTTAGGTATGTTAATTTCCATTTCATTGGGGATAAACCTATTACCATGACATGTATTGTTCACGGTTCACTAATGTTTCACCAAAACTCCTTTGATAATTTTTAACTGACTTAAAAAAAAGGAGGAGTTTCTATGTTCGACTGTATGTATTTTTTTCATGAACCTATGTTCACCGATTTCTCCGCCAATTGTGGACTAGATTTTCATAATTTTTTTTTATTCGAAAGCCTATACTAATGAGGTAGTCTCATTGTCACCAAATCAGAATCTGATAATCCCAGGGAAATCGAGGGTAACCCTCAAATTTTATAGGCACATACAATGTTTTTCGTATACTCTCTAACGCAATTTGGATATTTGTGCCTGGTAATCATCATCTCATGTTGCTGAGCTGATGATGGAAGGTATAAGTCAGGACCCTCAAATTTCATGGGCATTGTTTGAAACAGAATACTTTCCTTGTGGTTCCATGGTCATCAGGTCAGGATCTAATGATGGGATCCTGAAGAAATCGAGGGGACTCTCCAAATTTTATATTATCGATATCTTCGACAATTGTGAACCTATTTCGACGCTTTTTTTATTTGGAAGAATTTTATTCCGCGGTGGTCCCGTTTAAATTTGGTGAAGCTGATCTTCGGAGTTATACAATGGAACACTTCAATAGTAGACAGCAAATCTGTCGTGATGGCTGCAATCGCTTGGATGTTTATTGTATACACAATATTATAACATAACATAACATAAAGGCTTTATGCTCTGAGGGGTACCCATATTGCGACAGTTAGAAAAAGCCTACTACCATGAAATGTCTCGTCGATGTGTCTTTGACGGTTATGCGAAAAGCGGTGACGGCGGCGTGTGCGTCGGACACACCGCCGCCACCGTACAATACCTAACATTGCATTGCTAGTCATCCGCCGATAGCGATGTAGTGTGGATGTTCTTAAATTTACTTCCGTAATATTTTTTTTTTTCGCGTGCGGTGGCTTTCCGGTATACCAACATACAATACACGGAGATGGTGAGGACACTGGCTCGCTGTCTTGATAATGTCGCGTTAGCTTGTCGGGAGTTCAATGACCGTTTTGGCTGCAGTGTGAGCGCCAGGACGATGCTGGCTGCAACTCAGCGACTGAGGCATCTGGATGCGGAGTAAGGCAGTCGTTGGATAGGTCACGGAGGACCTGTGCCGTGGTCTCCCAGATTGCCTGACTTAACACCATTAGACTTTTATTTGTGGGGTCGCATAAAATCGCTCGTGTACGTCAGTGAATCTACGAGTATCGAGGCTCTAAAAAAAATTGAACAAGCATTTGTGACGGTGAAAAGTGATACTGAAGTGCTTACAAAATTGAAATACAATTTAAGAAAGCGTGCAAATAAGTGCATGGAACAAGGCGGTGGTCATTTTGAAACTTTAATGAAAGTGGATCGCAGAAATAGTGCAAATTAATAAGCTAAGTGTAAAGTGTAAATAGTCCAGTTCTGTAAGTACCTACCTACTTCTACCTATCAATACGATTGTATTCTTATCACTGTATATATTATGATTCAAATCTTACCGATCATTTAAACACGCCGTCTTTGAATATTTTTGTAGTACAAATAATAAACTGTACCTAAACACAACTTATCAGAGAGATCGAGGGATTCGCGGGGGTGCAATCTCGAAAGATAAAGTCGCTGTTTTAAATGCATCCCCGTTACTAAGCCTAAAGTCTTAGATTCGTGTTGATAATTTCACTTACTAGAAAATTTTGTTCATTGAACTAACGCATATCTAATGCCTACAGCTATGGTCAGCTGGCGGGCGCACGAGTGTGCGTGTCGTGTCGGCCGCTAACATTGCATGAGTGGGTGTGCGATGCATATACGTTTTGCGTTTATTAAGGATAACTATTTTATAAAAATGACTAGGTTTGGTTTCAATTTATTTAATTACGGATGTTGTTTTAGACTTATAATTTAATATTCTAATTGGGGTGTCTGAGGCATTGCGCTTAATCTGTTACACGTTGTATACTGTTTATTGTTTGTGTATTAATAATACTTTTTTGTTTCCATGCAGACTCCCTAACAATGAGAATCTTTAGCAACGGTGGCTTGAAGTTGTCTCTTTAAAGAAGAAGTATTCAACCTATTGCCTAGTTTGCAACCGTTTTTCATCATTAGCATCTTCGCACTTCAATTTAAGGTTACTGACTTATACTAAAAACCAATAATAACATAAAACTATACGTTTAATAATGTATACTGTGATTAATAAATTTATCAAATACTACATATTAAGTTGTTTGAAAATGCTACATGCTCGTGCTATATCTATGTGAATGTTGCAGCCCTGTACGCTTTAAAATGTTTTTACAAATGAAGGATAATAAGTGTCACGTATTCTTGACTTCATAGACCTATCCCATTACAGAATTTTACAGTATGCGTAGGCTTCGGCTTAGCCCTGTTTTTGATTAAACTGCTACCTATGCAAAGCGCGAGTGCTAGTAAGTTATAAAAGAATAACTGTCCCAAATGTAAGTACAAATATTGGATACCCTATTAGAAATTGATGACATCCACTCTTTTAGTTTTCTCGCACGGAACGGCTTTCCGCTGCACGTCATCATTCCAGTTAGTATATAAGTTCTTTGTTCGCACCTTGTTGCTTCCATAGCTTTATTATTCTGTTTTTAAATGACGTGATTTGAGCAAATGCGTATTTAGTAAATTAGTAAACCGGAGACAATTCTTTTTTTTGTTTGAGTTTCCTCCGATAGACCGAACTTGGCAACCATTTTAGTCCTTTCCAGAGAGTATGGCAATTCTTTAACGAAAATCGTATAAATTAAACCAATCAACATTGCAGGAAATTACACACATAGATTAATTACACACTGGCTGTAACTCGTTGGCATCAGGCGGGAAATAAAAACCATTTTTAAATTCCGAATCATTTTTACTCAAAAAATAATTTTATAGTGAATTTGTCATCTTGTGTGGTTATTTTGTCAGAGTAATCTTGCGAAAATTATAGAAGTGGATTACATTGGCCGTCTCTTTAAAATACAAACAAATTGAGCGCGTAATATTTACCTAACCTGAAAATGTTGCTTTTAGGTGATATGTTTCCTAATTTTACTGCCAACTCGACCATTGGGAAGATAGAATTTTATGACTATCTTGGAGATTCGTAAGTTTTTATACAATTGTTGAAAAACCGGCTCTATTTAAACATTTTTAACACTGTTCTAGCTATTTATAAATAACAGACGAACATCAAATACCTACAAACTACATCATCAGTTTTACACATTTTTGCATAGTCTACGGCGCCGATTACCAGTCATATTGTTTCCCTTTATAACATTAAAAGGTAAAAAGATGCTGTAGTAATTTTTTTAATTTTTACTACTGTTTCATGAAACAAGTGAAGACACCAATAAGGTTTTTAGCAAGACCTAAACACTACACAACTTACCTGACAGGTAAAAAAGGGAACCAGGATTCAGAGTTGCCAAAAATTATTTTAGTAATTATTGGAAGCGAAGCTTATTACATCAAAACTTACAAAAATACAAACTTGGCCTCTTTAAAATTTTAGTATAAAAATATTACATACCAACCCTTCTGCCTGCAAATAAACTGTTTTATATTTTCCAGATGGGGTATACTGTTCTCTCACCCATCAGATTTCACTCCAGTATGCACTACAGAGTTGGCTCGAGTTCTCAAGCTGATGCCTGAGTTCCAAAAGCGCAACACCAAAGTTATTGGCTTGTCCTGTGATTCTATTGAGTCTCATAAAGAGTGGTGCAAAGACATCCAGTGCTTTGCAGGTAATATGGTTTTCATTGGCATATTATATGGAAAAGGAATGACCAGAAACAAATGTGCCAAACTTTGATGGTAAAAACAACCTAAGCAGGATCATCAAATGGAGGCATCAAATGTTCTGCTCAGTAATTAAATAAACTTGTTTCTTTTTTAAGTATTTATGAGTAACTATATTGCTGAAACTGGACAGAGCTGAGCATGAGGTCCTGGGTTCAATTCCTGGGCAAAGTGTTATTAGGTTTTCTTAGTAGCAGCCATGGAGCTTGGACTTGAGCCCAGTTGATGGCAATAGATTCGCCCCATTACTTGGGCTTAAACATCACTGGTGAAACGTGGGGTTACTATTAGGTACATTAGGGATTATAGGCGTGATGTTATATCATATTGCTGAAAATTTCCTAAAATCTGTAGACATTTAAGGAAGATATTATATTTTACTTAGATGATGATTTACTGTATGACTTCAGCGCAAAGCAGTAAATATATGTCTGATTTGTAAATCTACCTCAAGCACTGACAAATTAAATGTACAAAGGGGAACTTTACAGCACTAGTCACCAAATTCATTTAGTTTGTGCTAAACATATTCAAAGCATCATTCTGACTATGTTATCATCAAAGTATGACAGAAACAGGACAATCTTGTAAATAAATTCTGTGCTGAATGTATTTAGCCGTGTGTGGTGCAAGTGGAGGCAGACACATTCACAAACAACAGTTAGAAAACCTGTTTTGAGTTATAGAATGGTATCCTTATATGTTTCATCTTACCTAAAGAAATAACAAATGATTTACAGGTTGCAATATCGATGAGAAGTTTCCCTATCCAATAGTTGAAGACAAGAATAGAGAGATTGCAAAGAAGCTGTGCATGGTAGACAAGGATGAAGTGGATTCTTCAGGAATTCCTCTCACGGCTCGTGCTCTTTTCATAATTGACCCAAACAAGAAGTTCAGGCTGTCTTTTCTTTACCCAGCCACTACAGGGAGAAACTTTGAGTAAGCATAGTTTATCATTTTTCTTTTCCTATTGGTTTAGGCTTCACTAATAAACTCTTCTCAGGTCCAGAGATTCTTAAATGTACAGTAGCAAAATGAAAAGTTAACAAACACATTCCTAGTTTTGAATGGCCAATTTGTATATGCCATTTTTTTTTCAATCATAATGTTGACTAGCACATGCTGTATAAATAATTAAATGCTTAAACAGTTTCCATGTTAGTTATTTCAATCTGGGAATTATTAAACTTTGCACTTGAAAAGAGTAATAAACCATTGACAGTTGTTACAGATAGTCAGTGACCCAAAAAGTCTGACAACCAGTCTTACCAAGGGGTATCCTATTACCTAGTACTAACTGGGTTGTAGAGGTCAGATAGGTAGTTGCTCCATTTACAATAATGGTATTCAGCTGCATCCGGTTAGATTGGAAGCTGACCCTAACATAGTTGGGAAAAGGCTAGGCAGATGATGAAAGCATTATTATGCAATATTATGTCTATTATGAGTTATAACCACAGCTGACACAATCCCATTGTTATGTCGGGGGCCCGGGTCAAGTTATCACTAGTTGATAATATTTATCTTTGAAGATGTGTATGTTATTGAACAATGGATTATTATCGCATTGTCGGCCAAGTGAAGAAAGAACGTTGACAAAACGACAGTGACTGTACTGTAACCCATAACACTTGAATAAATGTACTTAGTTACTTATAATTTTTTGTAATCTGCTTAGTCATTGTCACCTTACCTACATAAGTAATTGTTTAAAAATGCAAATAACTCGAACAATTTAAAAACAATTTTAACAACGAGGACTAATGAAAAGTTACATAGGTACTATGTAACTTTTCATTAGTTCCTAGGTGTATCAGTATTTGTTTCTAAGACCTTTCCTTGTTCACTGGAATCGAACTAACAACTATACTCCGGTATGGGAGTGGCTAACAAGGCCCGAATGACAGTTCTTCTTAGCGTGTTGTTGATGGCCAGAAAAGTTGGCCTCCGCTCCGCTGAACTCCGCTCACTGATACAGAAACGAGCACAAATCCAGACTTCCGTGGCTGCTATTGAGAAATTTCCGATAGAAAAACCCAATAACACTTTTGTCTGGCCTGGAATTTGTGCACTGTAGAATATTCTTCGAACGTCAACAGTTCGCCGATTACTCTTTTGAGATAATAGCATCGTAAATTTTTGAAGGTCTCATCACTAATCTTCATTTAGAATGCATGCTCCTATGAAGTTTGTACCATTGTCGCTATATGTTTCGAGGGCTTTCCAAGCTAACATTTTGTCTAGTGCTGACAAAAAATGGAGCTCACATCTGAGACTACTTCTAGATGCAACACCTTCGTGACCATGCATACGAACACAGTGATGTATCCTTTCCTGTACGTTATCCCAGCAGGAAAATGGCTCCTAGAATGATATGAGTGGAACGTATAATTAGTGTATAATCTGCTGTGAAGTGCACTACATAAAAAAATTGTGCGCTTTGTCGTTTTTTGTAAAAAAAAGGAAGAAACGATTCCTGCTGCAGTAATGTTTTACCAGCAGGTAAATTCTAAACGAATGATCGGATATAGAAATATTGTGCATGGCCAGAGAGCTTATATTTGTGCAAAAAAGTGCACTGAAAATAAAGTGTGTGCGTCTTCAGGTTTTCGAGATATTGCAATTCCTGCTGGAGTAACGTTTTGCAGAATCGTGTACCTCTAAAACCATTGTATGTGCGCCTGTAGAAATTATTATTTTAATATTTGGTATTTGAATATTAAATTAATCCCGTTACGATTTATGTGTTAGTTTAGCTATCAACCAGATTTCCGATTACTATATATTAAAAAAAATTTGATTATTGCCAATTGTTAGACGAGGACACAATCCACTCTGGTCGCTTTCTCGCTCTGTAGTTTTTTCCCTCCTTTGAATTAATTAAAATAATACGAAATCTGTGTTTGTGATTAAGTTCATTTTCAAACGGTTTTTTGATATCAAGGTTTTGTTTGTAATTATTCCTGTTAGTATACAATGTGTTTGGCTACCGGTTACCCATACTTTAAGGGTATATTATATAGTCATTTCTATGGACAAACCTCCAAACCACACACCCCGCGAATGGCAGCCATTTTGTTTTTTAATCGGCTGCTCTAGATCTAAGGTATTTGAATGTAAGAGACCTAGAGACGTGCCAACGATCTTATTGCAAGAGTAAACGATGAGGCTATCAAATTATTTAATACATTTTCCTGAAAAATAAGCAAAAAGAACCTAAAAAAATAAGAAATTTAAAAAAAAAATTGGTAAAAATATCTTATTTTTTTTCATTTTCTATCCTAGTGCAAAATTAGCCCCGGAATGTTGCGTATGTTTTTATGTTAAATCAAAAGTATTTGAGTCAACCTACAAAATGATATCAAAATATTGACTCGACATCAATGACTGAGTTATAGCCATTTAAACATAGCCCTGTCCCAGAGCATAGACTTCACAATGTTGCAGGTACCCTGTTCTTTGTTTGAGCAGGTAGAACAGGCACTAAATTTACGAGTGGGGGAGTGCGACGGCAGAAAGTACACTTCCCTCATTAGTGTGTGAAGTGGCTTAATAATAACAGCCGCACGGGTCAATTATTTTTGTATTTTTCGTGCTGACTTGCTTGTCTCTGAAGGCTGATGATATGATGAACACTAAATACCAAATATCGACGCCATCCGCCTATTTTCTTCGGGTCTTTAACCGTGGGACACGATTCTTCTTTGTTGGTAGATAGGTAGGTGGGTAGTTTAAATCACACAATACTTGACTCAAACTTCAAACGTTTATTTCTATTAAACCATTTACAAGTTGAGCCAACCATTCGCGAACATGGTTGTTTATAAGGAGAAGAACGGGTTAATAAACTCCAAAAACCACTATCAATAATTATTACATACTTCAATTGTTTTCTAATCGCGAAGTAACTAACTCGACTTCTCGTTGTACTTACGCGTGTTCTCTGTCTGGGCGGAAATGCTACACACCCAGTACAGTAATTTATTACATAGTAAGTTCATGAAAACTTACAAAAAATACTAGAATACTTCACAATTAATTACTTTAATAATTAAACAATGCCTATATTCATAAATGCAAAGGCGTTATTGAGTTAAAACTAATTAGTGGCTTCATTAATATTTACAATAATGGGATCTTGCTTAAAACCATTTCCGGCTGATCAAAGGATTTAATACAAACCGGTCTTTCACTAATACATTGCTCTGTAAAATAATCTTGTTACTTTTTTAGTTTGTAATTAGTTACAGAAACTGATTTGGTTTGTAGTTTCAAATTATAAATTGAGTTATTGATCATTAAAATCGTATTCGGCGCCATCTTCCACAATATTGTCCAATGTTGCCTCAAAACAAATCTTAGTGTAAATGAGCAATTGTTAAAATCCCAATTGCCAAATATTTTCTTATCTTAATTTTAACTATAGTTATAACTAAAGACATGTTTATTAAAATAATCTTCAGAAAAACTAATCAGGATCCATAGATCCAGTAGTAGTTAAGACACAAGCCAATAGATGACACTAGTCTCTCACAGATGACAGGTTCGCTTCAATATATGATGAATGAGAATTGTAAGTTGGTTATTAATTAGATTAACTAATAATCTTTGCATATAGACACTCGTGCGGCGACAGATATAATTAATTAACCTTTGACATTATACTTTACAGTGAGATACTGCGTGTGTTGGACTCCTTGCAGTTGACTGATACCGCCAAGGTCGCTACGCCTGTGGACTGGGTGGTAAGTCTTCATTTTAAGCTTACGTACTTACGTTGTTTAGATGAGCTCTCACATGTTCTTCTTATCACTCTAAGGGCCGATTTTTCAATCATTAGATAACTTTTACCCGAATGCGACGTTTTGATAGGATCGTTCATACAAAAAATTACAAACTTATTCGTCGGTTAAAAGTTTACTGGCGATTGAAAGACCGGCCCTTAATCTAAATGCCAAGCAGCCTACTAGAGCATCCAGTGAAAAGAAGTTTAAATTGAGTTAATTTTTATGGTGGATTTTTATTTCTCTCCCTCTTAGTTTCGCCTCGACTTCCGAAGGCTAAACGTATAATTTCGGCACAAACGATTAACACAAAAACGTCAGCTGTTCCATATATTTTGACCGTGGAGGTATTAGGATTGTGTTTTGTGTGGTGCAATAAATTAAAAATATATTGATAAACACGACCGCGCTGCCAAAATCGCGAACTAAAGTTGGGGGACTGTCCTATGGAACAGACCAGTGGCGAAGGTTCCATAGAGCTCGATTCCTACCAGCTTCAGTCAGTATTCTATAGACGCATAATATAATCACATTAAAGATATATAATATACCAGCATTACATCCTATTTGAACTATATTTCCAAATAGTATATTACACACATATCTGTGGGTATCACATCACAGTACAGCCATTATTTAATACATTTTAGGATTTCAATCCTAAAATGTATTACAAAAATTTTCATGTGTCAACTTTAAAAAATTACAAAAATTTTCATGTGTCAACAAATGTAGCAACAGGTGGCGCCAAATCCGGTGCTCGGGTGTCAGAATTCAGAACTAAAATCGTATGGACGCGCACACGTAACTGCGCGGGTGTAAGGTGTAATATACAATGAGTAATGGTCGATATCGTATTTGGTACCAACTAGTTTTTTTTATTTTGTTGACTTATTTACATATTTAAGATAAAATCACGTTAATTTTTTTTTATTATACTTCCTCTGCATTTTATGCTTTACTTTTTTTTCGGTTGTGTTGTCATGGGTGTCACTTTCGTGGATTTTGGGGTCGCTGATAATTAAAATTAGTTCAAGATGGCGCTGATGATAATTTTCTTCATGGGTGTCATAATCGTGGTTTTTGGGGTCGCTGATAATGAAATCATTTTCATTATCAGCGGTCAAAATGAAAATCCAAGATAGCGCCGACGAAAATTTTCGGTTTTTTTCGTCTTGGTGTCATTTTCGTGGTTTTCGGGGTCGCTGATAAAGAAAATGAGGTCAAAATGAAAATACAAAATTTTCGGTTTTTTTGTTATGGGTGTCATTTTCACGGTTTTCGGGGTCACTGATAACGAAAATAAGGTCAAAATAAACATAGAAAAAAACAAACTAAAAAAAATTAATTAACTCTCAATTTTCGCCCTTCGCCACTGGAACAGACACAATCGCTTCCGACAGTTCAAGCAACAAATATTTACTTAATCGCTTAAAAATAGCTTGTATGACGGTACATACTGATCAGTCCGAAAAAGTAACAAAATCATGTCTACCCTGCACAATTTTGTCCTATATAAAATTGGAAATCGATTTTCTCTATATGTCCATACTTAATAGAAAGTTGATTTTCAATTTTTGCGTTTAGAAGAACGGGTGACATGTTACATTAAAATAATTTAAAAAAAAGTTATTCTAATTTGCGTTAATCTCTGAATGAGGTTGAGTCTAGTCAATATAGCCGAAAATATTATGTACGTTTGCCCCACAAGGCCCCCCAGAATTTGCGTTTTAGGTGTGCACCAATGCAATGTACTCGCCTCTAGGATTATAGGTACCTGATTATTTTTCAATGTACCTCTGTACTTTGAAGAAATATGCAAAACAAGGGCCGTGCCAGCCAAACGTTTTCAACAAAGCCCCGTGAAACTTGAAAAATATATAGCGTATTAAAAAGTTGCATAAACTCAAAGAATGTACTCTGTTAACACGTTATGTGTGTCGGAATCGTCAGATGTTGCGAATTCGTAATAACAAATAATATTAGATGTAGATAAGGGGCCGTGCTGGAAAAAACATAAGAAAATATCTAAAAAAGACAAAATAACCTCAGTAAAAAACTATTAAATTCAGATATATTCATACATTCAGTAAGCTATTTTTTTTTCCTAACCTGCTCTGTCTCACTTATCGCGAACCCGCGCGTCCTCCTTCCAGCACAGTAAGCTAATGTTTATTTTTATTTTTGCAGGTTGGTGATGACTGCATGGTCCAGCCTTCTGTGCCCGTAGACCAGATACCCAAAGTGTTTCCGCAGGGCACCACTGTGATTCCTATGCCTTCCGGCAAGACTTATCTGAGGAAGACAAAATGCCCAAAGCTTGTAACACCATAGTGACTGTAATCGGTTTTAATTTAAAAGTGATATATTTTGATTTTATTGCTACTCAATAAATTATTTAATATGCACATAACATGAAAGTTATATTATAATAAATATTAAATTTTCAGTTCAGTTGTAATTAATTTACTCTCAAAACTAAATTAGTGCCTCTTGTTTCTCTATATTCGGTGTAATGTAGCAAAATATTGATTACTAGGTTTTGCACGCGACATCGCTTGAGCTGGCCAAAAAAAGTAGTATTAAAAAAATAACAAACATAAACAAAACAAATATACCATGATCTACTTACGCTAGAACAAACGCCTATCCAATCTAGTAACGCAATAAATAGCTTCTTCGCAAATATAGGCGCCCACTTAGCGAATACCATACCGACGACTCAACCGATTTCCGACACTAATTCTCACAGTGCTCATTGCTTGACCTTTGTTCTCTTAGACACTGACTTTATGGCAACCTGCCTTATAATTGAGAACCTGAAATCGGACTGCACCACAGGCTGGGATGGCATCTCGAATAGAGTTGTTGATGTTCCACACATTCGTACGAAGCGCTTTGCTACGTCATTTATTATGCGCACAGCCAAGGAGTCAAAATCAAAATCAAAGCATTTATTTCAAGTAGGCCAGTTACAGGCACTTTTGAATTGTCGAAACAAAGACAACAGTAAAAAATAGCTACAGTCCCAGTCACAAGGCACAAAAACTGTGAAAGTACTGTAGTTGCCCATTCCCTAACGTAGATCTCTATGGAGAAGAACGGGCAAGAAACTCCATGGACACTCTTTTAAATCAGAATACTTTAACAAAACCTTGGTTACATCATTCATTTTGAGATGGTACATTATGTGAGAACGATGCAGCAAGATGTGTTACGTTAAGTGTCCATAGTAAAAACAATTCAAAAATAAAATAATTAATTCAAATAAGCCGTGGCAAATAAGAGATGACCAGTCACAACTGACAGCGCCCGTTCATGAACATGACGCATGTATCAGCACCATTCAACTCAACCATTTTGAAGGGAACTAAATGATCCGACACACGTGCCACCATCAGCGAGACATTTGAGTGAGCATGACATACTCCTAACCGCCAGGGCACATTCAAGTCAAGAAAAGACGCAGGTTTCCAGCGAATGACAGTTTTCTAGTACATAGTACTCACACAATATGGGCTAGGCGGCTATATAATACAAAAGAGATTGAATTTATACAATGCAAAGATAGTTATACAATCTTCAGCAGCTCCAACAATACTATTTAATGCTATCAATTTAGGCGCTCCTGTTCTTGTGGAGCAGGACCGGCATTGAGCCAAGCATTTTTATCAGTGATATAATCGTCCAACTTGTAATAAGCTTTCTTACATAGTGTGCGTTTAATGCATGTTTTAAATTTCGTTTCATTCAGTTCAAGAATACTTTGTGGAATTTTATTATAGCATCTCAAACAGTACCCCATGAAAGATGAGTCTACTTTAGCGAGTCTGAAGCCTGGCTGAACTAATTGGTCTCTATTTCTAGTACTGTAATTGTGTCTGTCACTCCTTTTATTAAAAAGATGTAGATTTTTTCTTACATACATTATGTTTTCGTAGATGTATTGACAATGTACCGTCATGATGTTAATTTCCTTAAACAATTCCCTTAGAGAATCGCGCCTACGAAGATTATATATGGCTCTGATGGCTCTTTTTTGCAGAATAAATATAGACTCAATGTCTGCAGCCCGTCCCCATATTAAAATGTCATTAAAGACATAATACTATGAAAGTAATTAAAATTGACCAGCCTAGCGGTATCTACATCAGTATATTGACGGATTTTTCTTATAGCATACGCTGCTGAACTTAGCCGCCCCGCAAGAGATGTTAAATGAGAACCCCATTGTAGCCTTGAATCAAGCGTAATCCCCAGGAAAACCGTTTTATCTACAAATTCAAGTTTCTCTTTATTCAATACTATATCACAATCGCTACTTTTAACATTCGGTAAAGCAAATCTTACGCATTTCGTTTTTTTTTCATTTAACACTAAATTGTTTGCTGTGAACCAATTATGGACCTGAAGTAGGGCATAATTCACGTCATCTAGATTTTGGGCCCGTCTATTTATCTTAAAAATTAGGGAAGTGTCATCAGCGAATAACACCATATTTTGAGGTTGGTTTTTCAATAAATAGGGGAGATCATTTATATATACTAGAAAGAGGAAAGGACCCAATATTGAGCCTTGCGGTACCCCCATTTTTACTTTTAAACCCTGTAAATTAACACCATTTATTTGCACATGTTGTTGTCTATCACTCAAATAAGATTTTACCAAACTAAGTGCAAGTTTCCCTAGTCCGTAATGCTCAAGTTTCAAAAGTAATGTGTCGTGATTTACGCAATCAAATGCTTTGGAGAGGTCACAAAATATTCCAATGGCGTCTTGAGACTCTTCCCACGCAGTAAATATGTGCTTTAATAAGGTTACACGGTCAGTTGTACAACGTCCCTTGGTGAAACCATACTGTTGGTCATGTAAGATTCTGTTGGTGTTAAAATGATTTAGCATTACCTTTTCAAACACCTTGCTAAAAACTGGCAACACGGATACAGGTCTATAATTATTTGTATCTTTACTATCTCCGGATTTAAACAGAGGTATGACTTTACTGTATTTCAAGTCCGGGAAAACTCCTTGATCTACACACAAATTAAAAATTAAAGCTAAGTATGGTGCTATAGTCTCAACTATGGATGTACAAACTCTGATAGACATTCCCCAAAGATCTTCGGTCAGTTTGACTTTTATTTGACGGAAAGCTTTAATAACTATCATAGGGTTTATGTGTTTAAATTTAAATTCAGCCGGGCAGTCAGACACATTCGCCTTTAATAAACCAATTGAGACTTCAGGAGAGGAATTAAGAGTCTCCGTAGTTTTTAACGGTATATCGGTAAAGAAATTTACAAACTCATGAGCTACTTCCTGATTAGAGCTTTTTGGACCACATGCTGTATCTAATGTGTAGCTAGTGTTACGTATTTTCTTCCTGTTAGTCTCGTTATTTATGACTTTCCAAACTGTCTTAATTTTGTTTTCTGCTGTTTTGATCTTGTTACTAATGTGCAAGGCTTTGGCAACCTTGCATGTATTTCTAAAAAAAATTGAATACTTAGCAACATACTTGTTAAAAGTTTCAGAGTTTATATAAGGCTTAAGGCCATAAAGCTCAAATAGTCTTTCCCTACTTTTTCTGATACCTCTAGTTGCCCAATCACTAAATATAAATTTAGGGCAAAAACATTTTGTCTTCTTTTCAAAAGTTTTGTTAAACTCAGTGTGAACTATTGAAAAGAAATTATCATACAATTGATTTATATTAATATCGTCCATATGATGGCTCATAACAATTAACTTGTTCTGTAGGGAAATATTATACCTCTTTAAATTATTAGTAGTTATAGGTCTAAATTGAATCTGAACTTTTTGCAATGGTATGTTACACCTAAAAGTTACAGTTTGTCCGGTATGGTCAGACGGCAAACAATTTACTATGGCTTTATCTAAGTAATCACAATTGCAGAAAACATTATCTATACAAGTAACAGAAGATGAAGTGACTCTGGTAGGTTCAATAAAAATGTTGGTCAAGTCAAATGACTTGAAAAGATTTAATAATCGACTGCTTTTAGAATTTTCTTCTAAAATATTGATATTGAAATCACCACAAATAATTATAGGTTTATCACTGGCTGCAAGTTTTGCCAGAACATCTTCCATTATTGATTCAAATAAGTAAAAGTTTTGATAGTTTGGGGATCTGTACACACACACAATTACATGCTTATCTAGCTCAACACAAGACAGTTCGACGCAATGTTCCGCCGAGTGGAATTCCCTGCCTGCGTCGGTGTTCCCAAGTTCAAAAGACCCCAATCTATTAAAGTCGCGAGTTAATAGGCTTCTTTGGGTTAGCTCGTTCCATCGTCGACCTCATCTCTGTCCTCGGGACTAGATCGAGGTCAAGAGTAGGCCCATTTAGTATAAAAAATAGCGCCCCCACTCATGGAGCTTTTTAATAACTGTTTAAGGCAATTTCACTCCTACCCTAGCTGTCTAAAATCTTGGAGAAGATTATTAATAGGAGGCTCATAATTTTTTTGGAAAATAAAAAGTTACTTGCGGATGCCCAGTTTAGCTTTAGACCGGGAAAATCGACAAACGATGCGGTACACAACTTACCGAATTCATCGCAACGAAATTGGATGAGAAAAAGAAATGCCTGACAATTTTCCTAGACCTTGCAAAGGCCTTTGACACAGTCTCTTTTGATAAACTTTTGGCAAAGCTAGAAAACATGGGTATAAGAGGATCAGAACTGCTCCTTTTTAATGACTACCTTAAAAATCGCACGCAAAGGGTAAGGACAGGCGATAATGTAAGCGGGGAGAGCTCGGTGATCTTCGGAGTATATTATGACCTTTGCTTTTCCTGTAAATAACCTCTGCAAACTTAATCTCCAAAACTGCAAAATTAACTCATACGCTGATGACACAACTCTTACCTTCTATGGAGATGGGACGAAGTCTTTAAATATACCCAGGAAGGGTTCAACACGGTCTGCCACTGGCTTGCCACAAACCTTCTAACTCTAATTACCACTAAAACTTTATATCTAACTTTTCATTACGGAACACTTCCATCCCATCACACAGAATAATCGCACATTCTTGTCCTCAACAAATAGCCTTAACTTGTAACTGTCCACATATTAATACATCTAAATCCGTTAAATACCTGGGTGTAATAATAGATGACACCTTAAACTTCTACGAACATATTAGTAATGTCTCCAAGAGAATCCGTAAGCTTACTTATGTCTTTAAAAATCTTCGGCACGTAGCGGACTCCAAAGTCATGCGAACTGTCTACCTGGTGCTATGTCAGTCTGTCCTCACCTACTGCATCTCTTCATGGGGCGGAGCTGCCAAAACACATCTCCTTGAACTAGAAAGAGCTCACGTCCACAAAACCACGACACCCACAATTAGGGTTGCCAACTTTTATTAGAAGAAATAGAGTATATCTGATTTCAAAGGAGGTAAATACAGAGAACGGCCTTCCAAAAAAAGTGTATAATTTTTTTTAATATTTTTTTTAAAGTACCTATTAAAAAAAAATACTTTTTGCAGCAAATAACAATTTTTATTTATTTAAACTTCATGTACAAGAATGGTACATAGGCGGATTTTTCACGGTTTTTAAAAGAATCGTATGACTCTAAACATTCTAACTCTAAATTTATATGTATAGATCAGGAGCTCATTGTAATCAATTTCAATGAAGTTTTGTTTCTCTTTTCCCGCCACTTCACATTCATGACCGAAAAGACTCTCAAACAGTATCCTGAAAGCATTGTTGTACTGCACGCGCAGTGCGCTGTATGCCCGCTGCGTAAAGTTTGTCCGCAAGCTGCAAGTGTAAAACGACTGACAATATGCCTTAAATAAAGTTACCTTCACAGGTCTAGTACATCGCACAAACCTGCGAGCCAACATATTAAACCGGACAGACAGCGCCCTGCGCTCTCAATGTCCAGCTTAGGGATGTTACGGAACTTCAACTCCGACTCCGATATGTCGGAATTCCCGATTGATCTTACACCTCCGGTTCCGACTTTGGTTCCGATACTTTTGGCGTAGCATAGCGGCGGCGAAGGCGCGGGCGCGCGGCGGCTGCAGTCAACGTGTACGAACAGGTTTATGCATGCATGTTGGTCGCTCGGGCAACACGCGTTCTGTCATCGATTAATATTTCACTTGTTGTTTTGTTACGCCGGACGGTTTGTTTTGTTTTCTTATGCCACCATCTCCGACTCCGATTCCGACTCCGAAAAACACTATACCATCCGCGTAACTAATGTTGTTTATACACACTCCGAGGTCTATGTAACATCCAATATTATTGCTGCTGAGCTCACCGATCAGCCGGTTCATATAGGTACAGGTTAAAGAGGCTAGGGGAGAATAAACAGTCTTGTCTCACTCATACACGTCCGACCGCGCACCCGCCCTTCTAACGGTATTCAGCTGTTTACTGTAACAGTACCAGTTTAGTGTAGGTATTCGATATCATAATCCTAACGTTCAGATGTCCTCGAGCCAATCAGGGTCACAGAAAACGGAGTACGTGTTTAGCCTATGTGGTAATGCACTATATGTAACTTTTGTCTCCACAAAGGCAAAGGCATGAGACAATCTGTCCTGAATTTTAGTTTATTGTAAACGATATCCTAACGTTCAGATGTCCTTGAACCAAGATGGTCACTGAAAACGGAGTGATGTGTGAACATGCGCTAGCTCTGTCTAATTTTGTGGAGAGAAATGAGACAATCTGACCTGAATCTTAGGTTAACGGGGTGCATGGGCAGCATGGGCAAAGGAGTCTTGTGGCGCTCTCTGGAAGCAGCTAGACAAAGACACGGTAACGCAGTGTCTAGCCTAACTGATCCCTTCAACTTGGTAACTTGAGGTAGCACGGTGACACAATGTATCAAGGTAAACTAAGGTAACAAGATAATATTGAGTTTTAGAACTAAAATGGTGGTAACTTGAGGTAAGAAGGTAACACGGTAACAAGGTAAAATAAAAAAAAAGGTAACAAGGTATCAAAGTAAAATAAGGTAATATTGAGTTTTAGAACTTAAATTTTGGTAACTTGAGGTAACAAGGTATCGAAGTAAAATAAGATATCAAGGTTTGCTTTAAAACTAAAATGGTGGCGCCGAATCAGTATTTTACTGCACTATGTAGGAATTCATACTCCACCTTCCGTTCCATCTCACAGTGTGGGAATCTCGCAATCTAGGGTGATTTTAATCAAGATATTATTTTTAATAATTGATAATGTAGTTATAACCTATTTATACCTAAGACTCTATCTGTCAAAGCTACATATTAGAAATTCTTGTAGGTAAGTTCAAAAAATAAATAAAATGTTGCAAGTGTTTAGATAAAAATCGTTGTACCTTACGACAAAAAAAAATAGGTAAAATCGGAAGGTGCCAACTCGCGCGCACTCGTGAGTTTCACACTCGCCAGTTGAAGAATAAGCCATGAGGCCGAAAGTGGAATTAGTGACTAAAATTACAAAATTTATTCATATCGGACTTTTTTTGTAATACAACTTTATTTTCTATTTGAACACCAATTAATATTATTTTTAACTTTTATCTGTTATTTAATTCAATTTAGAATTAAATCGCCCTAGATTGCGAGATTCCTACACTGTGCATCGGGTGGAATAGGCGCCGAACCAGTATTTCATTTATGTTATTGGGCATTGTAGGGGAAGACCAGGCAATGGGGATCACCCACACATCTACAAAACTAAACATCGGAGAGTCTCATAAAGGACCTCTGCACCCGGCCCAGTCGCCCCCGCCATTGATACAAACGTCTCGTGTTAGCGGTCGGCGGGTGTTTCCGAATGACAGCCGTGTGTCGATTACGCGCCGCGCTGATGTAAATTTCGTATTTTCGTTTATTATTATTGTATCTTAATAAGACTTTTATGTGTATGTAGTCTGTCATTCAAAATAGTGATTTGCTACTTAAATTGTGCTAATAAATGCCAGTTTATTTGATTTTATACTTTTTCTCATTGCTGTGGTTGCGGGGAATGAGGATTAGGGTGATCCCTATTGTCCGCAGTAATTTACCTCTAGGGTTTACTACCTAAATGATATTTCTTTTGTAGATGCTGAAAGTACCTACGAGTTAGAACTTTCGAAATGTTACCTGGTCGAAGAATAGTTCACAAAAAGCTATTCAGGTGATAGGAAAACAGGGTTACTCAATTAGAAAAGCTTCTCAATCTGTATATAGTCCATATTATACTGCAAAGACGCAGGAAACTGATGTCTAATATGTGGTGAATTCGGCAGAAACAACGAAATCTGGTACCAGCTGTGAGTTCAGGTAAAATGCATCGGGTGGGACTCAGTCAATGTTTATACCTGCGATATGTGTTAGTTTTCGTTTTGATCCTGATTTCCCACCTCGGTGCAATGGGGGGACGGATCAAAACTGTTTTTTCAAACTCGTATAATTACGAAAGTGTGTATCCTAGTTCCTAATGATTAATTATGATCACAGTTGATAAATGCATAGGTAAATTATGTTACTAGGCGATTGCAAAAAAAAAATATTTTAAATAATCTTTTATTTAAATTGTCGCTTAAGTGGTTCCCATTACCCCGTTTTACCTTACTCCACAGAGAGTGACGTGGCGACCGGAGTGAGCCGATGGAACGAAGGTTGGGGTAGAATGCGTATAATGTGTTTATTGTTTATGTATCCTTGGATACTATGGTGAACAGTGAAACTCTAACCAAAATTGAGTTGCTCTGAAAAGAGAACATTTTATTTAGTGACAAAAACTAGTTTTAACACTAATACATTCTTTAACCTTAATTAATAACAAACAAACCTGAAAAGAGAAACAACATTGAAAGCTATTGTTTCACCAGTTCTTAATCAGTATTATTTAAATATTCAAATTTCAATCTAATTTTCATAACCTAATTCGCATGCGGTATTCAATACGTCAATCTGACAGACAGCTCCCTAGAAACGACCAAGTTCACTCACAGATAACTTATACATCAAAGTCATTACGCGGCAAATTCAAACACACTTAAATGAAGTGTCAAGCACTTTGTTTACATGCGTAATAACATCCTTCTGCCTAGGTATTGCATCCTACATACATTGTTTCGACGAGTTCAGCATTATTATTATATACTTAGAATACTTAGAATTACTAGGTATTCTAAAGAATGACTGAATTATATGCTTTGCCAGTAACATGGCAGTAGCCGATTCATCGACTTCGGCTTCGGCCCGAAGTCGACCTTCGGTCGGACAATAGTCGTACAGGGCTTTAACACCTCCGGTAGGTAGGTACTTGTTATAATTATGCCATGGTAATCTTGGATACCGTGAGATGATAATAATAGGGTCATGCGCATGCTCATGCTATAATGATCGAATTTAATATATAAAACAGGTATGATTTCCCAGGTTTTAGACTATGTAGGTACCTACCTATATACCATTCACGCAAATGATTAAAAAAAGATGTCAAAAGCAAACTCTTGTCTAGTTATTTATTAGCTCTTGTTGTATCGGTCAGCTACTTATAGAAGTTTACTGGGATTGAGAATCTCTTAACAAATTATTGTGTTGATTAGTCAAAGTGTGTGTAGATTCGTAATCGTTAAAAAGTGCAGCATGGTTCGTTTGGGCCTAGAATGACGTTGTCAGGAGGACACTGTTTGTTTTGTTAAATTGTCTGTGAAAATTGTAGGGATTGAAAAAACAATAAGTATCTTATATCTACATAAGTTGCTAAAGAGCCGATTAAAAACTTTTGTGAGTCGGTTAACTAAGCCATCTAAGAGATGTCGCTAGTCTACCATTGAACTCGCCGCAAGAGCGTTACCAATACCCACGCTAGTGAACTAAGTATTCTGAATAGATAGATTCTTTTCTTTTTATTTCGTACAAAACGGTTTTAGTGCTATCTTCAATCAAAGTTTTTAGTTAGTGCTCGTATCTCTACGTAACTTTGTATACACGGCGGCAGATCAAGCTGTACATAACCAGTATAACCTGACTTCGCTTTGTATGAGCTTCCCATTCGATGAGAGAACAGCTTAATTTGGTTTAGCATAGCTTGACTGGCCGCTGTGCGTACTTACCTAAAACCTAAGGGAAAATTTCACTAAATAAACTGATTCTAACTAGGAATTATAACGAAAAATTAATATCTGCGTGAATTTTTTCCTGCAACATAATCTTAATATAAGATTCTGTACCTACCTAATACCTACATAAAGTGCAAGTGCACAACACAATTCGTTATGAAGCGGTCATTCAATTTGGAAAAAATTGTGGGTAGGTACCTATAATTACCTAATTAACTATTGAAAAAGCTTAATTCTTAACAAAGTTGCTCCTTTTGCTACTCCGATTGATCATGCGATATCCTTCATTCATAATACCATTTATTGATTAAATTAATGCTTGTGCTTATGTTTATACTTAGACTTAGTCAAGTGATAAACTTCGCCATTCCTCGTCTTGGAATAAGTAGGTACCTATATGTAGGTACATGACGCTAACCCCAAATTCATACTACATCCAGCAGGTACTCTAAAGTCATTAAATTGATAGAGATAATATAGTTGTTTGTTCAACGTTATTTCGCCCGTTCCCACTATTTATTGTTTCTCACTAAAACTAGGTAGCTTGGTCGTACTTTAGAGATGGCAAACACGCAAGGTTTGTGTAGCGCAGTTGCACTCCATTAGCAACCCTTAACTCCTTGTTGAGTTGGCATAAGCAACAGAAATATAAAGATGACGGTGTTGGACGAGGGCTGGGCAGCGTTCTGCGGCTACCGGTGCAGCGCTACGGGCTCCAGTGAAAGCCCACTTTCATCGGAGTGGGGCGCGACCACAAGCACAACAAAAGTGAACGTCGTTGCGTGCGCGTACGACGCCGTGAGTCGGCGAGTGGCCGTTGTGACAGTACGTTCCGAAACGTGAGTCGCGCGTCTCGTGCGTATCGTGATATCGTGATGTCCAGGTGGTGGATGGTGGTGTTGCTGGCGAGCGCGGCGGCGGCGGGTGGTCGCCTGCCCCGCACCTCCCCGCCCGCGCCCCAAACTCCGCCGACGCCCTCCGCGGCGCCGCGATTGCTTCAGAGGAATCTCACCCTCGCATCTAGATCTTCAGTAAGAAACAGGTCAGTACCCTTAATGTCATAACTGTATGATAGAGTTATATTTTGAACTAAACTCGTGAGTTTGTGTCCTCACATCAAATGTTATCAAACAATTCATCAAAGTCCATATCAGAATCATACGTTCGAGTTGCAGTGATTTGCGAAACTATCACGTTACTTTTCATAATGAAGCGCTACCCTTTGAAACCTGTACGTTGCATAACAGTGAAGCTTGGGCTATATGTCGGTGATGTGGATGTTTGGAATGGCATGGCATCTTATATTATTGTTAGATTCATTTAAAATTGAGTGAGTATTATGTGATACTCGGCTGTTCGTTCTAGTGAAGCAACAGTAACCGTGCGCGCAAGCTTTTGTGCTTAAAGTTGTCAAGTACGACGACTAACCGAACGGAGTCAACGCGCTATCAATGAAAGACTACGGCATCGGCCCAGTTTTGAAATAATTGGCGATAATATCAAAAGATGCTGACGCTGGTAATCCAATCTGATTACCATCGTCAGCAGCCGGCTCTGGGAGTACCTGGCTAACTGTGACTGTGGGTTACTAACGTTGCTTTGATCAAGAACGCTGTCAACTGAAAGTCCTTGAATTTCATAATTTCGTACCTATCCTGTAGCGGGAACTGAAATGATCGACGAAGCCTCGATTATCCCAGCACCATGTTATCAGCAACATGTTTTTCATACATCAAATAATTCACATCATTAACGGAGAAATTGTACGTTTAAACTGTGTTATATGAGTCGAATACTAATTCTGGAATAGGATAAAGCTAGAAACTTTACTTTATTATTGATGAAAAAACAAGATGATCACTTTCATTATTTGCGCAATGTAGAGTCTGGCGCTGTTCGGTAATCATTTCCATAATTATAGAATTTTATTTAAAATAAATGAAATAATATACTATTCCGACTGTCAGCTTTCAAAATTACCCACATAAATATCTATTTACCAATCGTTCTTTACGGCCTATACGAAACTTTAAAGATCGCTGTTATCGTAAAATCTTAATGTATGGGAAGTTGTTAAGACCATCTATTGTTTTTGAACTGATTGTTTCCTGGTCTGAGATTGATATGGTAGGTGGTTAACTATTTTTTAAACCCCCGCGCAAAAAGAGGGGTGTTATAAGTTTGACCGCAATGTGTGTGTGTCTCTGTCTCTGGCACCATAGCTCTTAAACGAGTGAACCGATTTGGATGCTTTTATTTTTATTTAAAAGCTAGGTTCTTGGTGATGTTTCATAGCTACGTTTTATCAAAATCGGTGCAGCCTTTTACTAGATATGGAGGATGAAAGTGGTGATAAATAATCGAATATTTTCAATATACCCAAATGGGGTATCAAATGAAAGGGCATGTGTGTATATTACAACTACGACATGTTTTATCAAAACCGGCCATTTTGTTTGTTCGCTTTTCTTAGTTGAGATGGGGGATTCTTTTTTTATACGGAACGTCGTGGTCCTCTTAGCCTTTATCCCAATTTCTACCCATATATCTTCGTCAGTCATAATGGCGATGTCCACCTCCTGTGACTCTTTCTCATCATTTTGTCTTTCATTTTTCTTATTTATTTTCTCGTAGAATACACTTTTCTCTTCTTACTATAGCGCCTTATCGTGCACCTTTCAAATTTCTTACGTACTTATTCCTAATCCCACTTCTATTTTTAACTATACTAACTGAAATTCGTTGTTGCCTATAATTCGTTCTATTTATGCAGGACCGCTAGTACTACTTATTCTTAGTTCCATAGTTATGAAAGTAATAGTATAGAAACTCATCTGTCTGTTTGTTGTCATTTCGCGCCTAAGCCACTGAAGCGATCATTAGGACATTATGCTCTTTTTTTCATCTTGGAAAATTATGAAACACATAATACATTCAGACGAAGTCACAAACGACAGTTATTGTCAATTCTCGTCAGTTTGGACATCAAACCAAGGTTTATTCCAGTGATATGCTGGGATGAAAACAATGAGAAGCTCGTGGCTTAATAATAACAGCCGCTCGGGTCGATTTTTAGGTAAAGCCGTGCCTAGGTTGGTCTGTGGATGTGTGACCACCCATTACATACCGAGTTTCCTCAGTGCCTCGGAAAGCACGTTAAACCGTTGGTCCCGACTGTCATGTGTAGATCTTTGACAGTCGTTAGGTAGTCAGTGGCCCAAAAAGTCTGATAACCAGTCTTGGCAAGGGGTATCGTATTACCCAGTGCTAACTGGGTTGTGGAGGTCAGATAGGCAGTCGCGCCATGTAAAATACTGGTATTCAACTGCATCCGGTTAGACTGGTAGCCGACCCCAACATAGTTAGGAAAAGACTAGGCAGATGATGATATGCTGGGAAGCAAAGTTATTTAACTTAGCAGAGCATGAGCTTCGCACACGGTCCCTTCAGAACAATCGAACCAGCTGCTACCACCGCCACCACCATGATATTCCACCATATTACATGAGAAAGCCTTCCACTAGTTTTAAGTTGATGTATATAGGCCATTGCCTATATACATATCAATTAGAAGCTTTCTTCTTTAGAGATTTAATGATTGACCTAAAATTAAAAGCATTTTTTGACCATCCCTTGTATAAGTTTCCATACGATTTTTACGTTAGATGTTACGTTACATTACGTTATAAGTTATAGTAAAGTTTTAAGCTTTTCACCATCTCCTTGATGTTCCGTTTATAATGGTAAATGGTACGTTATCTTTTAAGGTTAAAGTGATGTAAAGGGTAGGCTATGTTAATGCCACATTTATTATGCCTACGAATTTACAATAAAAACCTTAAGATTAATAATTACAGCAAAAACGACGTTTTCATTCCCAAGCCGTTAAATTAAAAAACTTGACAGTTACAAACCACGCAAAGTTGTGAGTCAATCTATTATTTAATTTAAAATACGTAAATTAATTCAACGTACACACGACGACGGCTAGTCAATCTATACAAAACCACTTTATGTGGATCTCTCATTGTACGGGAAATCTATACAAAGCAAGGCCATTCATACTGGAAATGTATTGCTTGATGTGCCGCCGTGTGTACCATATACCGCTAAGTTCACCTAAGTTTATATATATTTTACCTGTTTAAAAATAATACAGTTTATATGTTTTAAAATTAAGTAAACAACATTTTTTTCCTAATACCTGTTATGATATCATCGAATTTGCAAACATTGTTTGGATACGAGTTTTTCTCCAGAACAAATGTTTCTTCTATTTAAATGATCAATGAGACAGAAGACAAAAAAATATTAATACAGTAGTACATTCACCTCGCATCTTTTGCCTTTTAAAATAAGTTTAAATATGCGCTTTGACTAATTTTTAAAACAATCACTACGTAGTATAAAAGAAAGTCGCTTCTCGCTGTCTGTCTGTCCCTGTGTATGCTTAGATCTTTAAAACTACGCAACAGATTTTGATGCGGTTTTTTTTAATAGATGGAGTGATTCAATAGGAAGATGTATATGTATATATTGCACCCATGCGAAGCCGGGGTGGGTCGCTAGTATTATATATAAGAAAAACAGTGTACATTGACTTGATTAGGTGTTATGGTCTTTGGGCAAAATTAAAACCTACGGTTTCATTTACCCGGCAGTAAGATTATAAATATATTGTTGAGCACGGACCTCATCATCAGCTAAAGCCAGAATTCACCCTTTGCGGGGTATCCCTGCCTTTGTCTCTCCACGTTCTTGTGCCAGCATCATCTAGGTTTTTGCCCGATGGCAACAATCTCGTCTGTCCAACTCACTTAGACCTAACTAATAGTAAAATACAATTAATACTAAACAACAGTTGTGCTTGATCAATGTATGCCTTCTGTGTTGCAGTAGTCTCATGTCAGGAGATGCGTGCCGTAAATCGCCGCCGCTTTCCACATTCTCTCGCGACATTTTGCTTGTCGTGTTGATTCATTACATTTTTCTATAATTCGTATCTTTTACTTATGGTAGGTACTCGTGCAGTGAACATTTGAACAGTAACGTGTACCTTATCATGTCCACGTTCACTTCCTCTACCGTATTATAAGCCAATTTGTGGACATTCATTGTTTAATTCGACTGCAACTGTGGGTTCTCCTTCTAAGGAGTTTTTCTTTAATTTTATATTTTCCGATCTCCAATTAACACTACCGTATATATTATTTCTGTTTTTTCTCGATTTGTTGATATCAAAACGTCTATAGACTATATTTGTTGACATTCTATCGTTTTTGCCGTAACAAAATTATATAAAATTAACGCAACAGTAGCGTCTAGCGTCGTCCAATAATGCCTATTACTAATCTGACTTTATAATTATGTACATACCTATGCAAGATATACGTATACTAAGGCAATGCAGCCGATCTGCGAGCACTTACATGACGCCCGCCTGGGGATATTATGATGAAACTTACATTTTGATCGCAAATATTCAGCTAAATTGCTCTTATTACACTATGCAATAAATGCGAAATTTTAGTGTAATAATATTCCTAGCCAGCCAGTAACGTCCCGTCTGGTGACACTAATTACACCTTCAGAATCTAAGCTTAATGTGATCTACAATTACCATAGCAAAATAAACCGATAGTAGCCTTTCTAGAACATGTTGTTGGGCGGTTCCTTCTAAGCTCCAAGTACAAACAGGTGGATAGAGGCGCAGCTTGCGTTCGAAACGAGATCAAGGTCACGATCTCGTATTGTTACTGTTGAGCCGCTAATTACGAGCTCTAATAGCTACAAATAACAGCTCTGTTCATTGCTCATGCCTGCGACTTGCTACTGAAAGCAGCCACTACCAGCTTTAGGTACTACCAGCATAATGTGGTACACATTATACTGCCTGGTTTTAATTAATTGCCGCCCGAGACATCTCCCATTCAAGTACTAATGAATGGATTCGATACGCGTTCTCAAGTCGCAATCGCATCTCCGTTCGCGAAGGGACAGTCGACCGGCCAAGGACGCTAATCGAGCGAATGTAT
Source organism: Noctua janthe (assembly GCA_910589295.1). Classification (NCBI taxonomy): domain Eukaryota; kingdom Metazoa; phylum Arthropoda; class Insecta; order Lepidoptera; family Noctuidae; genus Noctua; species Noctua janthe. The sequence continues at coordinate 17,333,775 of OU342552.1, forward strand.
GGCATGCATATGAACTTTGCAACTGTTCTAAAAATATATTATACAAAGCGTATTTTTCAGTGCAAGCGGCCTTTCGTAAGTTGTTGGCGGACCAGTGTGTGAAGTGCGCGGGCCACTGTTCTGTGTAAATGTCAATGTCGGCTTACGTTGATACAGGAAGAGGTCTGGGCGTGTTGCGATGTCGCCGGCTGCGGCTGTAACCACTCAAACAATGTCGTATCGTATCTATCTATAACAAGGACACTGCCGACAAGGATATATATTGATTGTATCACCTTTCGGAACTACTGCGTTCCAAATGGCCGAGCCTGTAACTAACCTATAACAACGGCCACCTACTCGTACTAAATGCATCACCTTCTGATCTGTTTATTTTGTCACCACTACAGCAAAGACATTTGTTTATTTAATAATTAGGAGATCCATACTCACTAACCTAGATGCATGTTAAGCATACAAACACGTTGAACGTTCTCCATTAGACTTTACGTGTATAAATGTTATATCATTAAGTGTGTTGTAATTTTGTAACAAATTAGAATGAAGTATGTTTTGACAATAACTTTGTCAATTTTATAATTCTCGCTGTTAGGATTTGTATTAAGAAAATGTTGTAGAATGTAAAGTGATCGTTTGGCGAACAAACGATAAATGATCACATTAGACAAACTACATTACTCCATGCTACTATTTAATTTTACTCTATCTGTGCTAAATATACAAATTATATAAAAAAATAAAGGTAACGGTTAGGACGCCTTCGGCGAAGGCGAATGAACAATGCGAAGGGCCTTCGCATTGTTCGTTTATTCACCGGGTATCTGAGGGGATGAGGTCTACGCAATGTCTACGAATCTGTAGCGCCTAGCAGCGTAGGTATAATTATATTCGCTTGGCTTACTCAGCATCTACGCTGGGCCAATGCAGCGTCTACTCTGAGCATTTTGGTCCAACTAACTTTAGGCTCGACGACGCTTAAACGCTTAATGCTTAAACTAAGTAGGTACCAATTTTTTTGATTTGTATAGGTGTCTATTTGTCTTGTTTTTTTACAATTTCTAATTACCTTAACTTTCAATATGACGTGTTATATTCCGAGTTCCGGGAGACGTTACAGCATAGGGTCACGGGGTACACTGCAAAGGGTACCGATCATTATGCCGTGGCAGGCTGGCAGGTGTGTAAGTGTTGTGCAGGCGTACCGTGACTTGCACAATCGGGATCGTCTTGATTCGCAACAACATTTGATACGTGAAATTGACGTATCTGTTTAAAGTAAGATTGTTGAATCTAAATATTCAACAGTTAGGTACAACGTCATTTTGTGAAAAACTGATTTTAGGCTTTCATTTTCTTTCTATTTGGCTATACAAGTCTCTTCATTAATTTTGTTTCACATGCGGATCAACCTCCATAGATTTACAAACTTTTAGTTGAGAACGCCGTAAAACAACTAATAACTTCACATAACTATAACACTTCGCCAGTTATGTTGTAAGTCCCATGTAGTAGGGGACTAGCCTATTGCCATCAACCCGGCAAACATCCAGACTACGTGGCTGCTACTGAGAAAATCCTGATTGAAAAATCCAATTAAACTCTGTCCGACCCAGGAATCGAACCCAGGACCTCATGCTCAGCAGTCGCGCTCGACCAATGAGGCAGTCCACTAAGCAATACCTACTAAAAAATAAAATTCAGTCAAATTCACGAAGGTGCATCCCTAACAACGGTACAGATAACCAGATTTCAGTAGAGCCGTCCGCCGCCGCCGCGCCGGGTCGATACAAGAATGAAACCTTTTCAATAACTTATCACAAAGTTGATTTGTTCAATTTCTATCGGCTGCACAATTTCTCTAACTTACGTAAAACTAGGAACTTAAGTGATCATATTTTCTTACTATTATGTTCTTGGTTGTTCACAAAACCACTTAAACGTAATAATGTTATTACAAAGAAAGACGTTATCTAACAGATAGTAGTTATTACATGCTAGTACGATAGTAGATGTCGCATTTATTTGCTCATCATATGGGTAATAGATTGATGCATCCGGCGCATGCACCGGCGGGGGGTGGAGGCGTCTCGCATCATCTGTCATCGCGTAGCTGTTCGCTCAAGCGTTGCAAAGATAACCTGAAAAATGTGCTTGAAACCAATGAGTGTTCTAAGAATTATTTGCTATAGGCAGTTAGCTATTTAAATACAGGTGAAGGAAATAAACAGTAAACAATACAACATTACGCAAGCAGCTTGTAGAGTTCATTTTGTTTTTATTTATTTTAAGGAATTTTTTCCATGAAAAACGAACGTATATGCCAATTTCATAACCAAAACTGAAGTAACCAAAGTTATACTTACTAATTACGAATTAGGATTAAGGAACATAGTGAACAGAATTTTAGAGACTACGGAATTAAAAGTGCTCAATTACTAATTCAGCTGTCAGTTTCAATTAGAATTTAAGAATACGATTGAAGCAATATTGCTACCAGTTAAACCATTTGTTATTCCGAACACAAATCCAGTCAATAGTCTAGTAAGTAGTTACGGGTGTGTTGCACAGTCGTTAATCGCTAGTGACTGTCGGCGCTTTACGTAACCGCCTGGATTGTAGGGCGGAAGCCTACTTATGGTAATATTCGACTCTCAGCCGTATGTCTTTTTCCATTGACATGTTTCAACGTGGAATGACATCTAAAGTAACCAAGTGGGCGACAATACTCGCTGAGCACTGATATAGGATCGTTTGTTCCATAAATGGAGCTCAGCGAGCAAGCATCTAGAATAATCTCGTGGTCAAATATGTTGTTCTCCAGAAATACACTTAATAAAATCAGTCGTTTTAGAATTTAACATCAAAAAATGTTGGCCCGTAAGTGTGGTCTGACCTACCATGGCCCATCATCACTAGAGCTGTGATTAAATGTTGAAAAAGATTAATCGGCAACTCAAGTAGGTATGCATTTTGTTAGTTTTACTTGTGTGTTAATTTTAATATAATGTGTACAATGGTTTTTCAGATTAACATATTTTATGGTTATTTTAAACAATCAATTAGATCAATATTTTTGCACAGATGGCGTTTATTTTTAGGTAAATGGCATTTAGCTAAACATGTATGAAAGAACGGGTTATTTTTTTTTGCAGAAAAGTGTTTTCATTAACTTTTTTTAGGGTTCCGTTGCCAAATGGCATAAAAACGGAACCCTTAAAGATTCCTACTGTCTGTCTGCCTGTCTGCCATAGTTAAAATTAGTAGCGCAGTTATCTTTTTTGAACCGCTACACAAAAGTGAAGTGAAATTACGTATTAAAGTAAACATGTATGGAGGGCCCAGACATGTTACCGAAGGTTAAAAAAATCTGCGTATATCACTGCGTGGTCATACATTCGTTTCTTGAGCAGTTCCTCAATTGCCCCCCCCCCTCCCTGTAATTTCTAAAATAAGAGGATGAAAATTCTTGGTTTGTAGAACGTTAAAAGAAATTTCAACGAAAATTGGTTTGAAACAGATGCGATATTTAGTTTTTAGAGATATTTCTAAAAACTAAATATCTTATCTCTTTCAAGTTCAGGTTTTTACAACCGAATCAAATGCGTCTGAATTACAGCGCGTATCACAAATGCGTGACCACTTTTTTCGAAGACCAATCGGCTGGAGCCCGTCTTAAAGAACACCCCTACCAGACGCCCTACGCAGATTAGCCCACGAAATTAATAATGTATCTGAATCCCAATGGTGACCCGCGGTGACGCAGTCCCTGGCGGCGGCCTGTGATTCTTAGATTGCCAAATAGGGCCGTTAATTTGTTACAGATCAGGAATTCAGAACCAAGATTAGGATTAAAATACAAAATTGTCAGGTTAAGCAGAAGCCAGGTTTAAAGGTTGGCCTGCGAGATGCCATTAAAAAAAAATGAAAGCCAGAATTAATTTTGGGTGTAAGTCGAGTCACGTCGTCCGATCCGGAACGAGGCGAATGGCGAATATCGTCTCTATAAATCTCATTCTACCCGGCTCAAGCGCATTGCGCGTCGATATTACGTAGTTAGCTGCTGAAATAAATTTATCTACCGACTACATATCTCTCGTAAACAAGATCACTTAGTAATTTAAACGTAATATATTTAAAATAACCTCATAAAATGTCATTTAGCTCTGAAGATGTCTCCCGGCAGAGGCACTGCGCCCACGCACACACACGTAATAATAATTCATTGTTTACAATATTTTGCGATCCAATATGATGAACAGACACGTTTGGTATTTTAGATGAAGATACGAGGCCAAAATGGTTTTTATAAAGCGATAACAATTCTGTAACGATCCTTTGTACAAAATACTGATAAATTTAATGTTAGTAAGTTAATGTGCGGTTTATAAACTATTTACTTGTCAAAAGTGGTCAATTAGTAAATTATCCTATCTGGACACTTTGCTATACCTTCTAAGATACCTCTCCCCCCCGCCCCGTCCGGAAGATGAATAACTGTTATTCAGATAAAATTAATTTATGTTTACTGTATAATCTATTTTTCAAACAACGTCCACCTTTTTATTACCTTTTGCGATCAAAAGGTAATCAAAAAGTGGACGTTGATAAGTTTATTTGGGAAAATAGTTGACTCATATCTATGAATACGTAGGTATACCGCATACCGGTCCAAAACGATACAATACAAATGGGGCGGTGACTCTTCCATGCGTACTTACAAATATGGCACAATACTGCTGCGTAGTTTTAAATAGATTAATTTTAAAGCGTAGCAGCATCGTAGCAAAATGTAACACGGCGTAGCGGCAGCGTAGGCGCAGCGTTAAACTCGCTTTTGTATTTTGTAGATTCGATTCTATCTTTAAAACATCGTTTCTGATAAGGAAACTAGGACAAAGAAATTAATAAAATCTTGGAGATCCCCCGGTGGAGATATTTAATACTATTTTACGTCATTTTTTGTTTCCCTAACCTACCTTAGAAAAATATTACTTGCTCTTAGGTTTATTTTATTTTGTTTTTTTTTTAAACTCCACTGATGTGATAAAACAAGACAAAAATTACCCATTCATAGAATTTTTTTCTAGTTTTCTTCGACTTTTAAAATACTTCAAACTTAGTAGGTACCGAATCTTGCATTTTTAAGTAATAACACCGTTTTCAATATCTAATTCACAAATGTTGCAAATACATTAAGATGTAGAATTAAAACAATACATAATACTCGATGCAGTTTTTGTTAACCTTGATGCATATAAAATATTTATGATTTATACATAATATGTATTAGTTTCTAAATTAAATAGGCTACTGCGAGAGCAACAGTCAAATGGCCGCCAAAGATAAATCTAAGATAAAAAGTATCTAATGTTACAATTTAAATTACCTACAAGTATGTTGGCACAGAGACATATAACATATTCTTAATTACGATATAAATTACGGAACAAAAAATTAGCACCGAACGAGTAGCACTAACAAATTAATAGCTTTTTTAACCTCAAAATTAAAAGTCATAGTGAACGGAAACATTGGTATCGCTCGTTTTTTGTAACAGCCCATATTTAATTACTCAATTCTTAATCTCAATTTAACATCTTACTGATACACTGCGAGGCCGAGTTGCTTACTAAAAATTTATGTCTTTGAAAACTTTGCAAAGTACCTTGACAACTCGACATTAAATGATTGTGAGCAAAAAAATATGTTATTAATATTATTTCAGCCTGTTCACTCTTCGGTGGGATTTACAATATTATATTGATGTTCATTTTTATGGTCCCTTCTTTCAATGTTAAGATTTAACTACAGTTTCAAGGCTCGGTTAAATGCCAACCAGGTTACTTCAATTTGTAGATTTTTCATTGCGTAAACTGACGTAACTGTGATAGCAAGTAATAATGGTTATTTCACTATTATATTTGCTAGTGTTGGGCAGTGCTTAAAAATTGAAAACTGTTGCTTTTTATCTTTCGGAACACGAAAATGACAATATATATTGAACACCTACTTACGTTCACCTTGCACATTGGGCCTACTGCCCTTTCATACTGTAATTAAAGATAATCATCGGATTATAATAAGACTCTAAAGGTAACATAGTCAATTTTCATCATCATCGAAGTCATTAACATCCAATACATAATAAATATCAACGATAACCAACTAGAATCGAGTTACGAGTGGACTGTTGAAATGATGTCGAATATAATTTCTTAAATTGCGTTCGACGAAAGGCGATTTCGTCACTAGTGTTAGTGCTCAGAGCCCGACACGACAATTCGTGCCAACAATTGTTTAAACACTCGTTATTTGTTCACAACAATCCATAACTGTAAGACTAATTGTCGCAACAACTCGAAGACAGAAAGGTTTTTTTACACTTCGAAATCATCGTAAAAAGACATCTTCCGCTCATTTGTCTCTGTATACGAAGGCCGTTATCAATCAGAGCGGTCAGTATCTCAGTTGTTGTTAATACACACATAAATCACAATTATGTGATTAGTTTGGACTCTGGCGGAGCTCGAGCTTCAGTCAGGTTTTATAAAGCTCGAGGGGATTACATTTCAAAACTGGCGACCTTCAAACATCAGATTATCTAAACTTTTACATTCGAGAGACCAACATTTGACTGAATGGAGGCACTGGAGGCTGCTACAGCAAATTAAGTTGACATTGTATGACTGACCCGCTTGAGTAACTCACGATGTTATGCATTTTTCTTAAATAATCGTACATAATTCGCGACAAAGGGGATTCATCCGTTAGGTCTTCTTGGGAAATAATAATAGCTAAAATGTTTTGCTACGGACGTACCTATTTGTATGATTTATTATCTCGTTTACTGAGAATATCCGAATCCAGAGAAGGCTTGGCCAATTTATTTTTAATAATAGGTTATAATTGACTCTGTATCATAAGCTCCGACAGCTCCTAGATAGGCTTGTTAATATTGACATTGCAACCTTGTGGACGCAACACAATTTAAACAACTCTTGACATAGTAATTGAAATCGTTAAGTTCATCGATGCATGAAATTCTCCGTCTCGTTTTAATAGTGAACAAATGTTTGGCAAATGTGAAATGATGTAGTGTTTACAATCGCCGTTAGAATTCCGAGACGAAAGTCAACGCTCTGTGTCTGCGTTGACCTTTTCTCTGCGGTCAACTGTCGAATTCTTATTGGTTTTTTACACAATATTCATTAGTATCGACAGATGAGCACTATTTGGGTTAATATCTGTTAGTAGACCCCGCCTAGGTGTCGGGGGTCACCGGAGGCCTCAGCACGCACATCTTTCGAGATCGGTTCACAAAGTTCATGCTGGCGCCGCTTTACACACCAACCGCGGCCTACCCTTGACCTCTTCGCCACGACATCATTCCTTCTGTTCTTCTTCACGATGATAACAAAACGCAACCGAACGCATCGTTACCCAATCTGTCTAAATATCGTGACATTTCTTTGATTGGACAAGAATGTCGAATCTGCTGATATCTGCGGTTAATTGTGCATGCAACTTACCCGCTAGGCAATTATCACACCCAAATTGGTGTGCGAACGTTGTGTTTGTGTATAGCACTTGAATAAAATCGTTGTTGTGTTTCGAGTTAGCACTTATTAGCTGAACTATTGGAACAATGTCCTTCGTAAGGTGGTGTCTTGTAGCGTGGACAACATTCACGGTGCTTGAAACGATTAAATTAATAATAGGTATCTAATAGACATGACTGTATCCGCTTTAGTGGATAATAGTGGTTTGTGTCACTATAATTATCGCAAACAAAAAATGAACTGACGAATATTGTTTATTTGGACAAACACGTGTACAGTATTCCATGACAAATATTTCGTAGGTCATATGTTATTGTGGGCATTGCATGTGGGTACCTAATATGACAAAGCTTTAGCCCACTTAAACTGGCATTACTTTGTTAGGCGTTTCTCTAACAATGCTTCTTTAACCGGTAGTAGATATAGAAATGGCATTCCTAAAAGTGGTAGGTGACAGGCAGATTGTCGACTCATTTACAAAACGCAGGTTAATAATAGAAAGAAATAACTCAATATATCTTGTAAATGTGTTGATGTTATAATACGAGAATTTACTTTAAATTTCCTGTAAACTATTGTAAACATGTTTAGTTGTTGTTGAGCTCAAGTACAGGAAACAGTAGCTAATGCACACCAAGAATGAGGAACATATTCAAAAAATGCTACCGAACGAACTAAGATGAAAATTATTTTTTTGAATATAAGACCTTGTATGTATTTCCCGGAATTCAGCGTAACTGTAGGAAAACGTTAAAAATGAACAATTCAAAAACAGCTGTAGCTTACCTAGATATATATGGTGCCCAAAAGGAATACCTACACGATTCATTAAGATGCTTACTCTAAAATCAAAACAAATAAAAGATGTTTTATTACCCACATCTGACATTGACTCGATGCTCCTCCAGTTTGGGGGGTCAACTTCACCGTGTAGACGTGCGGACATATATTTCTGATAATTGTACAATAACTACAATGTCCATTGTTTTATGGTATGCGACGTTACCGCCGCAGAGCAGCCGGCACTCGGCGCGCGGCTGCCTGACCTCGAGCTCGCTGCGCCCGCGTCGCGCTGAGATAGATTCGATAACAATACGATTGTTGAAAACTTGAATTATGTTCTCTAAGTTACGCCAAGGAAGGTTATTTTGATTGTATCGGTGTATGAAAATTGTTAGGTCCGTATTTGTACTGCTTATCAGCCTCCGCTTAGAACTTTTATAATAATGGACAGCTTATTCTCTAAGTTCCCAGATTGTTGTCTTGCTAATAACCCTATTAACAAATATTTTCTTTTGTTAAGTGGTTTATTCAAGACATTTTTCTTGGTATTTTCTATGGTAAAAGGTTAAAGATTTGTATTTGGTGATAGTAGAGCACAAGGTGCTGTAAGTAGGGGATTTGGGTTAAGTATTTGTTTCACGCCATTCTGCGCAGTAAGTGAATCAAATGTATAGTCGTCTGCCGCTCCCAATCTAAATGATAACGACCTCTAGTTGCGAGAGCCTGGCCAAAATACAAGTTTCCAGATATGGCGGGAAGCGACTAGTATTTATAGGTTCACTGTGTGTCTATGGTTGACTGACCTTGCCAGGTACGAACACGGCGTGGAACATGGTGGGCTAATTGATTCAATTCTAAGAAATAGAAAAAAAGTAGGCATTCATTCGGTTTTCCAGAAGATGTTATACAAATGATGTCATTCTCGCTTGCCCACTCAAAGTATACTAGAGTGCCCTGCTGTAAACAAAATATGTTAACATAAGTAATTAACCTTTATAAATATATACTTAGTCAACCTGATGTTTACATCTGCGTAACTTGCTTATAGCGTGCTATATCGAGTAAAACCGAACCGAGTGATGGATGAGGCATAATATGCGATTGCAGTCTGCAAAACAAATTCTTCAAAGTATTCCCTCGTAGCAATGGAAAAGGCAATAGGTCACTCATATTTCAATATAATGTTGATGTCATTGACACCGGGTAACTCTTAGATAATCAAACCATCCGCCATGCTTATATTATGCTGCTTTGTATTAAGTAATGTTTCAAATCACTCGACCCTTTTCCCTACTTAGGTAGGTATATTCAAGATACAAGGTAAAGTAACGAAGAGAAATCGAGTTAACTTACTTTAAATTCTTTCGGTGTGCTTTAATTACTTGCTAACTACCACGGGTACCATTTGTTCAAAACAATTGGAATTAAATAATCATTTGGTCAATGCAATCCGACTTTTTACAATTGTACGCAAGTTTGGTGGGCCTTTCGTTGTTTCGATTCGGTGTTACGATCACAGTTGGCGAGAAATGTTTGCAATTTTTTGCGTCAAAATAAGACGACGAAATGAATGTCAGCAAGCGTCAATTTAATTATTGCGAGAGCAGAAAAAACGTGCCTAAATTACAAGAAACACAGACATGAGGCAGCAGCTGAGAGGGCAGTGCGCGGGTGCCGCCGCCGCCGCCGGTGCGACACCCGCCGCGGAAACGTAGCGCAGCCACGCTACGCGGCCCACGAGTGCCTACTTACGAGACCGGCAAATGCGACGGTTTTTTGTGCCCTAAAAATAGGCATTCAGGCTGCGTAACCCCGTCATCGTCACCGAGAAGAAAACTGTTGGGCTGTAATTTATATCTGACACCGTTGAAGCTAATTATTTGTTTTTCTAACCGTGTCTCAGACGCTTTGACATCAAGTGCAAAATTCTTGTCATATTTTTATTTTGCAATTCAATCTAAGTCTTGTTTCTAGATTTATAAAACATTCGGTGAATAAATAACGTTTGCCCATTTCCCACGGTGGAGCACTTGATGGATTCTAAATACTCGATACTGTTTTAATGAACTGCGGTACTAGAAAAACTGTATAAAATTATATTTAATGTTCGACCTGTTTTAATTTTGCCGTAATGACTATTAGTTAAGATAGATAGACAGTTATGGCGGTCTGGTTAATTGTGCAATAGGGCGATTAGCTAATTACAAGTAGGTATCGGCTATAGTGTATCCGCGACAGTTTCACGGTGGGGCCGCGTTCAGATGCAGACACTTCGGCAGTGCTCGGCGGCAGTCGGCTTGAGCTCGAGCTACATTATAATCGACGCTCGATCTTACGACACCGTCACACCGCATAATAAACTGTGCAATGCACAAGCACATGGTGTAAAAACCGAAATACGGTAACAATCATATTGTTACAGTTATTGTGAATTGACCCAAACATGACTAGTCAATCAATGCTGTAAAAAGGAATTTAATTACTTGGTTATTCACATTATATTTCCTATGATATTCATATAGGTTTCTTATTAGGTCTGCCTGTTGATTACCTAATAAATATAATCATTTTACAAATACTTCAATGTAGGTACTTAATGTTAATACAATGAACTATTTCATGGAATCAATAGTGTCAATATTTGCATGGAAAGTTGTCACTTTTCGCTATAAAAGTAGAGTTACGACACCGCTTGGTAGTTGCTCCAACTAAGTAGTGATAGCCTTTCTGTAACCAGTAGGAGGTTTACGTAAACATGTGCAGGAAATTGCACACATTTTACTAAAGAATACTTATTGTCCCTTACCATTGAACATTGCTATAAAAATTAAAGTGTTTTTTAAAGTATACCGTAAAATTTTTATTGTATTTTTCATGCTTAGTCGATTGTAAAAATGCTCGCCGTTAGCAAGTGCTCGTGTAAGTACAAGTAGGTACCTAAGTAACACGCTTTAGCTTTACTAAATAGTCGCGTTGAGGCAACGTGGGCGCGTCTATGAAAAATGCATTAGATTGCAATGGTATAACAAGAATGTATTTTTTCATTTCTGGGAATTAGGAGTTTCTGTGACGACAGTTATCATATCGCCGTTGGAATCTATGGCCGTTTCCTTAAATAGTTTGATCAAGATATCCTTACTTGCCGAGTGGAGTTTATGTAATCTAGATCTATCACTAAGTCGAACTGAGCTCGAAAGAGAAGATATTAATAGAGATTACTTTCTTGGGAGGAGTGCGCTGACTGTGTAGAATAGTTTCGTCATATCGTTTTGACGAACAGTGATTCGATTCCTTCTGCCCACTTATCAAGGATAGTGAACTGTTTCACGTTAAAAATTAACATCTTCATAAAACCGTTACTTCTATTTCGGCTGCCCTACCCAAAGTGAATGTAACGATTTTGCTCTCAAAACGACATTAATAAAACTCAGTATAAATGCCGGATGGAGCTGCGAACTATGAAGAAACATGTCTGATTCGTGTGAAGGCTGCTACCACTGCCACCAGCGCCCTGCGCGTACGCAGGCTACGCACTCGACACGTGCGCCTCAAGGCTAAGGTGATATTTACTTGCATGTCAATATTTCGTAAATTGCCTATTTTAGGCGTGTTTACACTTCGCCACTGAATACTACAGTACGTAGTACAAGTTCCTCTTTGTTATCATAACGAGTGATGTAAAGGATGTTTTTGTACCAGCAGATTATTTATCTTTATCTACGAGTACTTACATTAATATTATAGAGAGAACTTTGGGCCTACTGATCTGATTCTGAAAAATCTTGCAGTAACGGGAAGCTACGTTATCCCCGAGAGTCATAGGCTATGGTTAAAACGTTCCAGTGGGATAATTTCCAACCAAAACGCGGGTGAAGCCACGGGCAAAACCTAGTAATACATAAATAACTCCTAATAATACCTAAAAATATGTGTGTTGTTATGTTTTTGTGTGTAAATGTAAGATGTTTTTTTTAAATATGGGTTATGAAGCTGAAATAAATGAATTTTAATTTTTAATTAATTAATAAATGATTGTATTTTCTTGTCTTTGACAGTGTACCTAAGTATGTAGGTATGTACTTTACTATAAACGACGCGCTTATCATCCTCTACGGATATCGAATAGTATGTAAACTTATTGGTTATGTACCAATAATGGCCTTAGCTTCTAGCTATTAGCTTTTTATTCAAAAAGGATGTCAACTTCCTGAGCGACAGCTAATTAGTTTCTGTACTTGACTCTAAAATATACATCATATTATGTTGGTTGAGTAACTACATTTCACGATTTAGATTGTGTTGAGGTCGAAATTTATCCCACGAGAATGTACTACCGGAAAAAAAAGTATCCTGTGTTGTAATCCAGGTTATGGTCTATCATTGTGCCTAATTTCATTCAAGTCCGTTCAGCTAAATGTAACAGAAAGATGTAAAAACATCTTCCAATCTGATCTTCTGATGTTCTTATTAAAAGAACGTCACTTTACGATACTGGGTTTTACTATGTAATAATTGTTAACTAATAAATTTATATTCTTTTTTATTATTGTATAAATCAATAACCACCTTTGTTAGAAATATATTTACATTATATATATACTACAAATAGAACTAAACTAAAGATAAAAATAAGACTAAAGTAAGAAAATATAAACATCAACTAATAAATATGAATAGTATGACATAAGTATTTCATTCCTAAAGCTCGTTGGGTTGACGATAACGTCAAAATCGTATGAAACACCTGGATAAGGTACGCATAGAACCGGGACGTTTGGCAGAAAAATGGGGAGGATACCCAGCAGTGGGTGACTCCGGGATGATATGATGATGATGATGAAGTATTTCAGAATCGTAACTCATTGCCTCTATCATTTTACAAGTTACCTCCACATCTTTATTGTGAATGCAAGAACAAAAGATACTTAATACATAATAATCTAGTTATTTTTATGGGCCTGGTTCCAATATCTAGCTTACTTTACTTCAAGTGATTATAATTACACAATCTATACCTAGGTGTTTTGAACATTTCTAAGAATAGTCTATATTGTTTTTTATAGGACCTCTATGATATAGAAACCTGTTTAATAAAAGGCTTATTTTTAATGCTAGGTAATAGGAAAATAATTAAAGGTAATAATGATATAATGGTTGGCATTTTTTGCCAATTATTAAATTACCTATACTCCGAGCAGCCGGAAATTGAAACTCATGTGAACGTGTTAGCAGATAATGTAATTTGAAATAAGTTTTCATTGGTTATTTTATTATAAGGATATTTTGTGTACGACTCGCAGTCGACAAGGTCTTGTTGATTACGACAATTTACACTAAATTATCAGCTCATGAATATAGCCATCGGCAAACCCATAGCTGTTCCAACCAGCCACTTTCGTTGCAGTTGCAATTTTGTTAATAACAACTTAAGCTAAACTACTTAAACCATATTTTAGAAAATTAGCGTCATTTCAACCATATGTTAGGCCTACTTCGGTTGTAAATCCGTCCTGCCTTAATTAACATTGTCGTAATCAAGTAGATATCTCTATTTACTAGTTGCGTGGCAAGTAGTAAACAGCTTTGTACTGAACACGTGACCTTTTCGTGAACTCAAGTATATATGCAGGTATATATATCTATATACAATCTTCACATGGTCAGTGGTAATCGAGTTCGTGCTACGTTTCTTTCGTGTTTATTTGTTTGCAATGAAAAATAATGACACGTATGGCCAAATGTTTGGCGCAAACATATGTATAAGGACGGAATTTATATACTACACCACAAACACACATACGTGTTGTATGGTTTCATTTGAGTTAGTGAGATTAGCTGTTACGTACACTACTGCCGTGACAAGACATAATACTGTGTGAGAGATATTGTTCAGTGAGGAATAATAAGAAAATGTGCCGTAGAGCCTTGGTCTTATATGTAGAAGCTATCTCTAATCGTTGTATTAAGACGCAGTATGGATAGTTCCACACGACAAGCTCGACCGCAACACTGTTGACCGTGCAGATCGTGCCTGATCTGATACGATATCAGCTACCGTGCAGGCGTGCAGCACTCATACGGTTAGCCGTACAACCGAGCGCAGACCTACGCACGAATCTACGAACTTTCGTAATCTCTCGGCGAAAACGTCAAGCACGTGACGCAATGCCCTTTCCATGATCCGAGCCATCAAGCGGTGTTGCCACCCTAACAAATCATTGTAGCACATCAAGTTACGTACGGCTTGTTATAAATCATACAAAGCAACGTTATGTGGATCTCTTACTATGAAAAATTGACTAATTTAGCTTGGTTACGTATACACAGTGCATTTCCTATTGTCAGTGTTGGTAACTGGTAACGGCACATTTAGGTTGCAAAAGACGTCGTCTACGTAGGCTCACGTTTCTCTCCACTTAAGATCTATAAGGTGAAGTAATACGCACAAGCTGCAATTATCTATCAAAACAATCTCGTTTTAATTAAATTTCCCGTGTAAACTTGTGGAGCTTATTTCGCGTTATTGTATTAGTTCGAGTGATATTATAGAATGGTTGAGAAGGTGTCAGCTAGCTCCATCCACCACTCTTATTGCATCACGGCTGCTATTTCCATAATGTTTACAGACTGATGTGATATTTAATTCCTTAGCGGATGTGTTATTGCGTTGCTGTTATATCCTATATATTGTGTATAAACATACACAAACTGGATATTGTTTGTGAATCATTCGAGACCGGTTCTATAAATCAGATGCGTTGTGGAAAATCGGTCAGTGCTTATTTTGGACATTCAAATATTTAGCAGGTACCAAAACAAAATGCTCTACAAAATAAATTCACATAATCAGACATTTAGATGATGCTGGCTTTTAAAAAGGCTCAAGCTCAAGATAAAAAGAAACGAAACAAAATAACTAAATAGCGCTTTCGTTCGTGTAGATTATGAGTGTGTTTCATTCAAGCTCAGTATAAAAAAAAGAATTAACGAATTCCAGTGTTTTGTTCGTTTTACAAGACGTAATACAAACAGCCATTTAAATAAATACAATGAAACCAATCTCCTGTGCCATAGAAAAAGTAATTTGTTTATTAATTTTTTTATCTTGCAAAATGAGAAAAAAAACGAAAAGCCGGTGCTACCACTAGTTTTAATAAAAACTTTAACTAGGACAAATTAAAAGAAACCTTGTGACTTCATTATCTGATTGATATTGCTACATAAAATAAATGAATAAATTAAAATTTATTGTATTTAAGAATTTGATGCCAAAAATACTGTTTAGCATAGCTGGCATTCGTAAAGTAATCATCAATTCATCATCAACGCGAGATTTGTATTAATTTATTCATAATCCTGTTAATTTATAATTTGAATTATGATTGGAAATCAGAAACATTAATACTATTCAGTTATTTTATTTAAACGTTAAAGACGAATGTTTAACGTTGTGTGAATTTACTATATTATTTACCTACCTACTACCTACTTATTTCTTTTTCGACATCGAGTAACTATCTATTTATTGAAACATAATTTTAATTTGGCAAATTCGCACAAGGTGCTCTACATACATATATAATTTAAAATATATACCTTATAAATACTTCCATGCTCGAAAGTAATTAACGTCAATAATATGTGCAAGGTCCTTATATATGACGTTTCAAAACTATTCATATTTTGTCAGCTTTCATAGAATAAATACAAACTAAATACTAATAACTTTAAATAGGTCCATTTGAAGCGCCTTATCTCGCTTTATCTTGGAGGTTTTCTGATGCCATTCTTCTTTCTATGTTATTTTTCGATACCACGTTCTTAATTAAAGTAATAAATCTATCTAGTAATGTCATATTTAATTAAGTGATGTGATCTAGAACAATAATTAGTAGGTATTGTATCACATAAATATGTTGAAACTGATATTAAAAATATAAGACAGGTCGACCTTTTGTCATAACGATATATACTACAATGCATAGCCCGTATTCTAAGATATCTACAAAAAATCTCATCCATTTATTTACACTTAATAACACAAGTCACAATCGCTTTCCACGCGTTTCAATTTCTGCAACGACTTTCAATATTATTTACATACGAGTATGTCAATCCCATTAATTTTTGACTTTTCCGTCATCGTTAAGTATCCACCGTCACCCTCAGATAGACCCATGTGGGCCCACAGACCCTTTTGTCATAATTGTCCTACTACTCAAGAATTTCCTAACAGAAATCATGGTTAGCAAAGTCGCTAACTAGTGCATACAACGCGATAATTATATAAGTGGCAGCAGGACTCATGACGACAGCACCTAATTATCTCGAAGAGAGCTAAGCTTTGCGTCGGGAGGCGTGTTGCTCGCGTGACATTCGCGAATGACAACCATCCATTACTTGTAACAATAGAACTGATTCCTTGTCGTTTCTCTTACGACAAACAACAAAGCCTATACATGATTATAAAAGTACTTAGAAGTTCTTAACCACAGCACATATTTTAAGTTATTTGCTTCTTTGTTATTAAAAGGTAGGTAGGTACTAAGTACACATATCTTTGTGTGTTTCAAATATACTTATAATTGTAGATAATATACGTTCGAGAAAAATATAACGCTCGGCGTAGCCCGCGTTCTTCCGGACATGATTCGGCGATGATGGATGCCGAACAAACAGTCTGCAAGCTAAATGCTTCGGTTTGGCAAATGGGCTTAGTAGGCGTCCGATCGGGTCTAAACAGGAATTTCATTATTATAAATATATTGAGTGGTGTTTCGACACCTGCCGCGGATAAACACTGTCGATCTTCTGATGTTTTTCATCGCAAATGTTCCGCTCGACGACTTTCCATTTGCAGCCTTAACTAGGTTTAATGGTTAATTTGCATGATGAGCCGTTATAGCTGTTACAATAAATCATTAAGGTTTTACAACATTCTATTTATACACATAATCCGAGTATATGGCAGGCAAACTTCCTTTCAAACTATTAACAAAACTTTTATACTTAATTAATTATGCTTTTATTTTTTTTATGGTTAAGTAATATGCATCAATCTGTGGAAATAGAGATCATAAAAGTTTTGAGTTATTTTATTAGTAATTAATTGCAATCTCGCCTCTTGAACCGATATGTTGCAATTTAGCTTCGACTTATTTGCAATAGAGATTACAAATGGCGATGCAACTAAAGCAGCAATGTTTAGAAGTTTTACTGAATAGCGTTCTGAAAGATAATGAATTCGTTACAACGAGAGCGATTGATGGAAGTAGATTTGATGGAGATTATCTTTAATGATGATGGGAATCGGGTGAACGACCTTCGAGGAACATCAAAGACAATTGTTGGCGGTTGCACTAAAGAGGGTATGATTGTGGAACCGTTCGGAGGCAGTCACGTTTCCTTCCATTCCCATAGTGAGCAGGCAGCACGACTGGCCGCATCCTCACGACTCGGTACTAGAGAGGCCTAGACGTAATTTGCTTATCTTACGTATGAATTGAATTGATTTATTTTATAAGTTCCAACGAGAAACACCTGCATTTGTTTAATAAATAACTTATGAACAATATACTCTGTTTACTTGTGAGAGGCATACGTTGGTGAATTTGTTACCAAGTCTTGGATTTATAACAATGATCAAGTTACAAGCATTAGAGAGTTGATACAACTAAAAAGGACTCAATTTTACCAGATTTTTTAAATGGTAAAATCTGGTAAAATTGAGTCCTTTTTAGTTTAAAATTGAGTTCTTTTTGGACTCAATTTTACCAGATTTCATCATTTAAAAAACTGGTAAAATTGAATCCTTTTTAGTTAAAATTGAGTTCTTTTGAATTCGGATGCTCTAAAACTGAAATTAAGCAAAATTTCAACCGTTTAAAAAAGCATACTACAGGTGCATTAAACATGGCTTTGCATTTTTGCAACGTGAGTATTTTTTTAACTTATCTTATTAAACGTTAGATACAAGTCCGGTTGGCTGGGGCCATGTGGAGCAAACATGCTCTGATCACGACTACGATCACAATGTAGTTAATGCTTGGCTATCTAGTCCAATGACGATTTTTTCTAATTACCTTCGTACATAAATCCATGTACATGTACATATACACTCATGACATTTGTCACGTACAGATACGTGTACAGAAATGTGAACACTAAGCAAAATTCAAAAGTGATTTTTCTTACTGTATTGATTAACGTTTTACGTTTTCACGTGTGTTTTATAGTGGAAGTAATACTACGAGTATTACGAAAAAGTTCTTATCTCAAAGTACAAACCATTATTTCACGAGAAAATCGCTTTTGAATTTTGCACAGTGTTAACATTTTATTGGCCGTGGCTGTACAGGCCAGATACGTATTCATGAGTACAGTGAACAAGGAAATAAGTACGTAAAGGTCACTCGTTTTAGATACGACTCACTGTTTGGTAAAAGTAAACTTAAAGTTGCATAGGACTATTGTATTTGTTTGGCTGTTTTGGTTGGACTAGCATAGAGAAATTTTAGAGAAACACACCCCAAGTAGCAAAATCATGTCATATAAATGGTACAATAACGTTTTTTACTTAACTTTCAGCCATATTAAAATGGTTTTATAATAGTTTTTTATACGTAAATATAACGGGGGTTTGGGCGCAGATTATACAACATTTTAATCGTGAAGGGGTCGTTTTGCAGTCGCGTCAGCAACAATAACGTTGAGTAAAAATCACGTAGACATTGTAAGTTTAACTAGTAAGGTTTATAATAGTTTCTAGTAATACTCTTATGTAACTATATCATCGTATTGACGTTTTCTTATGCTGGTGGTCGGTCTGTGGTACAAGCTAGACAATTTGTGTGACAATCTATTGTGTTGTTATAAAACTTAAAAAAAAGTATAAGTCAAATGTTTTAATATTATTTATTAATTTAATGTAAAGAAAGCTTATTGTGGTGGAAGATGACGAGCGGTGACATAGTTGGGAATTTAAAATTTTCGATGATATGTATGATTATCTTCGTTAATATTTTAATGGGCCTCCATAATATTGGTGTTTCAATATTATTTATAAAAATAAAATACATAATTGTCATCAATAATTTCCGCCATATTGTCAGTAGACATTGGGCGACTGCATTTAGACATCTATATAACTATTGGTCTTATACATGTTTTTTGTATCATCTATGGCGTCCACCATGACGGTTGCAATTAGGGTTCTTAAGTTATATTAGAATAACGTTTCAACCTAAAAGTTACTTAAAGGTGGTATATACGACCTATTATGACGATTCTATAATAGTTAACTATAAAATCGTTATATAACAGTTTGTTATTTAAGTGTTGAATAAAAGGTTCTAAATTTACAAAACATGGCGACTCATCACTATTTTCTGACTGAAACGTTTACTCGACTTAATGTTATATGACCGTCATATAAATTATTGAGATGACGTTTACAGGACACATTAATATGACTTAAATTATTATAACTAATGCGTCGAACTGAATACTACTTTACAACTGTTTAGTTGCTGCAAAATTGTTATAAAGCCCTTAAATGTCTGTTAGTTGTATAGTTCTAATATTATATAACTTTTTTGCTAGTTGGGACACTAGCGGCCAAAATTTTCTGAACTGCAGGAACCTTCACACAACTCTATTGTTTCCATTTTTTAAGATAATTTTAATAAACTACGCTTTCAAACAAGCAGTAAATACCGCACGTTTTTTCAAAAAAATGAAATCTTCTTAACTGAAACGCTTGAGTATTTTTGAAAGTAAACCCAAGATAATTAGCATACGGATATACTTGCATGCTATTGTGCCAACTATTAGCAATTTAATATGACTTAAGCAGTACAAATTATACATCTGTTGCTTATAAAGTTTATAATGAGTTTGCAGTAAGAGTTGATAGAAATATTCGCAGCACCGCGGCAGTCGAAATAATGCACTCGGCGATAATGTAAGACATTATTGGATGTTTTTCGTAAAGTGATCTACGTTTATCTGATGACCTATTCATCTTGGCCCCAATATGGCCAGAACGTCAACTCAAATTCTTTAGAAACTAAAGCTCATTCACGTTACTTATATGGTATTAAGAAACATTTAAAATGTTTCCAGTGAAGACCTAAAAATTTTTAATTACAGCTGAGTGCAACGATTTAATGGGTACAGACATAAAAACGCTTAACAAGCCCCAAGCGAAGCGTTATAAACTAATAGCCGTGTATGCCGTGTGATCACAAAATATCCGCATTTATTTATGTTTTCCCCTTTTTTTCATTAATTTCTCCATCCGGTAGTTGCGAAACCACAGTCGTCAATTATTCATGCCGGTTTAAAGAAAATATTTAGTTAATTAAACATTCGAAATGCAAGACACTTGCATAATCAAGCCATTAAAATGTAACAGTAAATTATAGCGTTGCTAAGCTAATACATGCTATCCGAATGATTAAGTTAATAACAGGAAAATAGGCACGTGTAGCTACAGATTTAACCTGATCCAGACATTGCATACAATTAAAATGTAACGAAACGAAGTTAAAATTGGTTTCCACAACACGAAATGTTCACGAAGTTGTAATTATAGGAATTTTCTGTATCCAGGCGAAAACTGTCTGTTTACAATAAAGTATCATTGCAATAGAAATGTTAGTAATTTATTTTTATTTTATTCCATCGCAACTATTTCATCTATATTGTCATTTTTAAGAAATACAAGTGAACTTAAAGCGACTGTTGCCTTTTATTAGCAAAAAACTACCTCGTCGTTAAAATGTGTCTCAGTTTTTTATTGAACTTTAATCAAATTGGGCGCTGACTTCCTGCTCAATCTACTTTTGAAAAAGTAGTCCTACGTGCCTACAGCTGGAGCTGGAAAATGTAATTACGTTTACCTACACTTAAAGACATTTAATTATTAAGAAGATTTATGATCAACTCCACATTATCGCATACCTAATCTTTGTAACACATCTTGTAAGCAAGCTCTGCAGCAGACACAGATCTGAATACTTGAACATAAATCTCACGTAAGTACATAAAATATGTGCGATAATTTAAAATTATATGCTACAATAAAACAAACATAAAATTAACAGAGTCGTTAATTTTAAGGGCTTGTCCACAGCGCCTTTTACGCGGCCTGCTGGTGACCGACTGGGCGACAAGTTTTAATTGCCTCTCACAGCACATTAAGGCTATAAACACAACCACCAGAATATAACTTTAGAAATAACCAATCAATTAAGCGGATCTAAACACACGTCCGCTACGAAAACGGCCAAAACCTCCATTATGGCTAGATATAATAAATTCTGCATCCTTTATTCATATTTAGTAGCCAGTTATAGATTTGTAAAAGTAAAGTAGATTATGTTAACATAAATAAAGGGCTGGCCGTGGAGGCTGTGACCTGTGACTCACTGTGAACACCTGTGACTGTGAACCTGCACTACTGGCACCACTGAACTTGATAGGTATGCTACAAGATACTGAAATAAAAACAAATTAATACGAAAGTGAAGCTAAATAAAACTTATTCAAAATACCTATGTATGTACCTAAATAGTTTCCTTGTACTCGTAAATCGAGTTAAATTAAATTAATCCTGAGCTGATTTTGTTTAACAGTTCATAATTCAACCTTATTCTAATAAAAGCTCGAAACTGAAGCTCTATAAACTAACAGTTTTCCGCGTCCTTGGCCGCGTTAGATAAATCTTAAAGATTCATTGTTATTTAAAGTCTGCTATTATGAATCAGATCAATAATTTAAATTACATTTGCAATTTGAATTCCAACATAATACGTACCCTAACCCTTGAAGTAGGTTTACCGAAACAAATTAATCCTGTAAGTTAATTAAAATCAGATCATAATTCTGCTATAATTTTGATTGGACGTCACTTTACTTGTGTTAATCGCATACAAATCGAGCAGTTTTATCATCGACGACTCGAATACATAATAACAGAACCATAAATATTCATAGCGCATCAAATGTGACAAAATATAAATCAAACATATTTTATGATGTTCCGGCTAAGGTCCACGTTTCTCCGATATTCGAACGCCATCTTATTTTAATAACCAATTATTGTGAATGATGAATTAATTTCATTCAGATCACTCAAGGAAATACATTCAATTTTGTTTTTATAGCATATTTAGGAGGTTTTTTTTTATATTAGAACGGATTTTGAATCGAATAGGTATTAATATTCGTTTATTGTATTTAAATGTAACATTTACAAATTAATATGTCGCTCTAACTTCGAATTAGAATCATATATTCATTCTCGTTCTATCAATCAACATCTAGTATGCTACAGTGTAAGTCATCGTAACATTGAAGGCAGCTCATAGCCATTTCGAAACAAACATTTCAATGCGCACAAGCTGCCGTAAGCACATACACGACGATTGATGTTAAGGACAATCTTTCCTATTCATATGTGAGATACCGCGTGAAGATAAGGTTAGGACAATAGATTGAAGCAGCTGCGTTAACATTAATTGTAAATAAATAAATCTAATCTCATCACAATTTGCAGAAAATAACATTAAATACTCGTAAGATAAATATACAACAAAAATGAGCATTAAGCTATTCAATTTTAATCTTGATGTTAGAAACAAAGCGTTTCCAAGCAATCTTCACGCTTTGGGAACTCATTATTGTATCTAACATCAGACGTAAGGCCAAGTGCGTTGTTTAGCCGGTAGTGTCGGCAGTGCCGCACCCACCCCTCACACAAGCAATAAGTATTGTCGTGGTGTTCATAACATCAATAACAATCGCCGCCTAAGTGCTCAACCAGTCGGCACCCGCCGCACCGTCTAGTTTACCAATCGCCAACACAATTCATTCATTACAACTGTTACTTCACATTGCACACATTACCTATTGTTATTATGTAGTGCATTACATTCCGTTAATCAAGGAAATGTACAGTTAATAACACTACCTATAGTGTTTGTTAATCCCAAACATATAATTAGCGGTTTCACACTTTGCTTCATGAACCGCACCTCCGTAGTTTCTAAGTCCCCGATCTAATGATACCCGGTGGGATTTGAAAGCCTAAATTATGATTCTTTTAATTACAGTTTATACAATACGCAATTCATAGTAAGAACGGTAGTTTAATGTCCTCAATTATATGTACTTTCCATAGCGACCTACGAGTTAACGAGATGAAGTAAAGTCGACAATCTGTTTGAGGTACACACGGAGCTATATTTATGCAAAGTTCAGAAAAATTTCTCTAGATGAGGCGGTAATGAATTCCCAAGCCATTGTATGATAAAAATGAACTTTCGCTTCGTGGTCATTGTCGCGATGGCAGCTAAAGGCCTCAATAGACGGTACATGAGTGTTGCAACATTTTTACAGAATAAATAACTAACTAAAACCAATGTCAACTCGTGAATGTTGGCTCGCGTGATTGGAGCTCTCTGCTCTGATATTGTTTCTATTCAACTTAATGTACAACGAGATAAATAACGTTTTCGCTTTTGTTTGCTGATCTACGAAGCGCTCAGTTTTGAAGTTCCATTGCTAAGAAATAAGTGAGTAAGGTCAACCTGCGGCTTGAGCTCAAACATGTGAGTAGCCGCTATATCGAAAGTGTTTGTTTGTCAAGTTTACGTAATGACAGTCACCCACACGCACGTGCAGACACCATCACTGTGCGTGAAGTTAATTGTGTGGAGCCCTCATCCTGCCTGATAGTCCTGATACTGATGGTTCCAATACGGTTTATGACTGAACGAATTGTTTCACATTGGGCTACTTACTTTAAAGTGTAAATTACTACGTAGTCTGTAGTAAAAGGTCATATTCGCTTTATGTTATGATACCTATATTTACATGTGACGAATGACGAATGTGTCGATATAATTTATGTAAATAATAAATATTGGTAGATATATGAATAAACAATTTCGATCCAACTGAGTAACCTTTACAAGCTCATCAAAAGGTATGAAGCCTCCTCGAGTCTGTTGATTCTTGTATAATAAGGTTCTCTTTTGGCGCGTAAAATGCTCGAGGTTTCCGTGCCTCCGTGGGGGGTATAATTGTCGTTAGACAAACGTAATAAATAACTCACTGCTTGGCGTTTAACTGTGAGTGTATGAGGTGGGAGTACATCTAGTTGAGTCGGTGGTATGACAGCAGCTTGCTTGAGACAGCACAGTGCAGGACAGAGCGGTGTTTGCCAACTGCACTCATACCCGTAGATTGCGCAAACGAGCTTCCACTCGCCTACCACTGATTTGTGGCCACTAAGATGTAGTTCGCAGACGCGGAAGCGGTTGTTGGTATCTTTGCACGTTAGGTAATATAGGGCGAATAACTAGTGCAGCTAAATGCCACGCAGCGCCAGAGAATGCTTTTATATAAACCTGCTCTGTTTTCACTAGCTTAGAATGTTACTTTATCTTCCTTACTGAACATGGCCAGTTTGTTGTACAATACTAAATGTAATCGGTTTACTTGACATAACAAGATAAATCAATGGCTTGGGTAGATACTGGAGACTTTTAATTTGAGGACAAGGGTCGGTCTATAGCGAGATCTATACGATTATAAATGTTCGCAATATGTTAATGTCACATCCCTATAAGTCTTTTTGCGTTGAACTTCATACTGTACTGTGGCCCCACACGTATGAGTCAATTACATTTTTGACTGGTTTTAATGAGAGATTAAGAATCAACCAATCGCCATCGAGAGATACAAGTGTTTTAATACTTATATACGTATGTATATAGGTAATAAATATGCGTTCTACATAACAATATACTTCGAGGTTAACGATTATATTCTAATTATTATGTTCGTGTTTAAAAACAAAAACGTTATTTACTCTACATTCTTACATGTCTGTGCATGAATGACCTCTGTGGCCCAAAAAGTGCAGAACTAGCAATAAACTGTTTGGTAGGAAACATTGTGACGTGTTTAATTGACTTCGACTTATAGAAATCATATGTAGTATCAGAATGAGTGATGTTTCGCCGGTGCATAACACTGTAGGCCGTATCGGAGTTTAACTTAAATGATGTAATGTAAATAGCGATGCAAATGGCTCCCCGGCCTGTAAAGGTTACAATTTGTAACTGCAATACGAGAGGTGCTTAATTGCTCATCACGTTTACGTGAATCGCTTTAAATATATTTTAGAGACTGGCAGCACAGTTATGCACTACGGGTTATCTTAAACTAGAACATTAACTGCTTAATATAATCTAACTGTTCTTTTTTTACAATTTCCCAAATCTTGACTGCGGAAATGCTGATTGCGTGTTATAAGAATCTAGACACGCGTATACAATAACAAAAAGCTTCATCCTATATTTTTTTAATACACGATTATATGAATAAATGTAGTCGTTATAACACTAAAAACAACAAAAGAAAGGCACTAAATAACTTATCATGCATGCAACGGTAGTATAATAATATTAATGATTTCCTAAGGTATAATTGTTTCACATCCACCGAGACCGACTCTCTATCGCTTTGGGACCCGTTTCCTGTCGCTCCATATTATGAGGAAATAGAAAATTGAATTTCTGTAATACCTTATAATGATAATCCCTTATTGCCTTTGACGGCACGGGTGGCGCAGTGACTGAGTGATTGACTGCTGTGCTGCGATTTGGGCTTACAGTTAGTTATTCTGGGTCTGGCTGTTTGTGTATGTGAGTTTAAATATTTGTAAACGCATCCACGATACAGGAGAAATTCCTAGTGTGGAGCAAACGTTATAAAAAAAACAGGCCAAGTGCGAGTCCTGCATGGCCTGTTTTAAAAATTAAAGGGCTCACCCGTTCATTTTTATTATTTGGTGTTAAAGCGCCAACAGAAATACATTTTCTGTGAAAATTTCAAGTTGCGGTCAGAAAGTAGTTTTCAGGGTACGGAACCCTGAAAACGACACGAACTCGTCGTCAGTTCTGGCTGACTTCACTATCACCCCAGCAGTTCTAACCCCAGCTGTGGTAAGCCAACGCTGCCAATGTGACCGTTTTCACTAATAGTTGGAACCATAGACAGCAAAAAGAAGCAAAAAGAAGAATGTGAAACACAATGATATTTTGATTATGTTTAGAGGTAATTAATTATATTCAACAGACCACGCGTATCTACACAAAAAAAAATGCGGATGGTCTAACTGAGATGTCCAATAACACATTTATGGAACTGACTACTATCGAAGAACCTAGTAGATCAGTAGATACATACTAGCAAACATAGGCCATCTTACAGTCTCACATTACTGTTAGTAAATAATTTTGATGACATAAATATTCTATAAGCTCAGCTTGTTGTGAGGATTAATCTTTGACGTTTCAGTATTAATCGCCCATTAAAATTCACTATAAGTACATACTTAATTATAAGTAAGTATAGCAGTTAGAATTACGTTCACAAACACGACGTGAAGGTCGGTAACAACTTTTAAGTGCGAGTTTCTTGCACTTAAAAGTTGAAACTTTTAAGAAAAATCTTTTGATAAAACCTACTGTTTCTCTTGTCTACTTCTATGATTTCTCTAGAGTGGACCATTTATACTATCAAGGTGATTAATAAATTCTCCCAGTTTTATTTATTAGCCATTGAAAGCCTGACTAATAATTCTAACGATAGCACCTGCACCACCTGCGGCACTTCACATCTCGATCGACTCCTGTCTGTTTGATATTATTGCTATATTACATATACAATGTAATCAGAGACCAGTTACTTTTCACATATATCTGTTCTCATAAAATATTATGGGTATTCTAATTAACTTTACGTTTACAACTTACTTCGCAATATTTTTATTTCTTCATACTCAAGAGCTCTATTTTCGGCAGTTATAATTCCATTAGCAAAGTGTTTTATCTAAATTAAGACACATTAATGCACAGGCTACGTATTTATTTCACATGCCTCTCGATTATTGAGAAAATGCGAATTTTTAAGGCAATTATACACATTAGCACTTGTTAGTTCGAGAACTGCGCCCGCGGCGCGGCGGCTTTTGAAAATGTAACAAGGTGGTCGGCGTTCATTCTAATCTTTCTATTTTTGGACCGGCCTGCCATAATATACGGACCATTAAATCGGGGCGACAGAATAAATAATCATGAATATGTAGCTTGTGTACATAAGCCGTTCTTTGATGTCAATCATTCTTCGACGAATATGTTCATTCTCGTAAGTTGTACCGACACAGTCCCAGCATGTAGTTGGTACACATTGATTCTAATCGCTGTTGAACTCCTTGTAAATAGTGGTTTCAGGGTGACACAGCTTTTTAATGTGTATTTCGCAGAAGTGTGCCTTCATTTCTATTTACATTTTGATTCTCAAACGAGTACTGGGTTCACTTGTTGTGCTGTGTTGAACACGTAAATATCTTTTGAGAACGTCTTCATTTAACGCAACTTACTTTAGCTTTAGATAATGATGATTACCGCTGCTCACGCGAAAACACGACTATTAGTTAATAGGTGCACGCAGTTAATGGTCGATCACAGTTCAGTCTACATCTACGCCTTTCTAAATGCACTGTTGATCAACTGATGTTTACTAAGGTGTAATAAAGTACGAGACGTCTTGCTGAGATTATGGAGAAAAATGACTTGGTTCTTAGGATGACATTTTGAATGCGCTTTAGGAACGTTTAGCGATATTTTAGCTTCCCCTCTCTGGCTACTTGTTTTTGATAGATAGACGTTTTGCTTATTGACGCCATTTTAATTATCTATAAAGATTTTGTTTCTACCCAGTTACATCAGACGTCCTAGTAAGTAATCATTCTCTCACTGTACCTGCTCCATGTTGGTCGGCCTTTTAGCATTTGAAATACGTATTTTAAGCCTTGGTTTGTCTAAATGTACTTAATAGTATTTGAAAACGTTAAACAATGCAACTCGTTAGAAAATAACAACAATGCAGGGAACGATTGTCTAGTCAGCACTCGTTAGTACCTTCTAATTAGAGAAGCGAGATTTACTGCCTTCCGCCCTTGCGGGAACAAGCGTGAACAATAGAAGAGAGACTTATTTTAATGAGTGTATAGTGCAGGGTCGAGATATACTCGGTCAAGGCGGACGGAGTGCATTAAAAAAGTCTCAACGAGCGGTAATACTTAAATATAGCCAATGTAGGTGCGGCGCACCCTGTTTAGCCCCGTTATAGTTTGTTGTCAAATTCTGACTAGCTAACCGCGGCATTATTTCTAGTTCGTTCCTTTAAAAGAGAAGAAAAAGTGGAAGTTTGATGAAGATCACAAACAGCCACATATTGAGCACCTTGCTGCAGTAGTGTGCACTGACAAAGATGCCATCAGTCCAACAGCCCACGAACCTCGTTACGCAGCACTTGATAAAATACCTTTCCCGGTATTTATTATTACGAAACGCTTGGAGAGCACATTGTGAAACCGGGCGATTCGCAAAATGTCCACTTCAAACTTTCACTACGGGGAAAGGGCTTTTATCGTTCCTACAAATATCTACCGCCATTCCATATCAGTATGTTGAACTTCTAATCTCGGACACCTTGCAGCTCGTTGCGAATTTATCGATGAGAAGATCTTAATAGGATCAGACTGAAGTGTCAATCAAAATCTAGCTATAGCCACTCTCTCGTTAAGTGTAATTTTATTTGATTATTGTTCTTAATAAAAGTTTCATTGTTTTTCCTTGATGTGCAACAGGCAGGTCAATGAATCTATATTTGTATTTTAAAGTTACAAAAATAAAGCATGAACTTATACCCTCATATCTAATTAAACAGTAGCCATTTTTGTAAAGTTAAAAACTCGAAATCACATCTTGCTATGCATTGCGTGCCGCGGCATGCAATATTAATTTGGGTCACTAAATAAAAATTAAGAAGTTAATGTATTCGAGATCGGTAAGAAACAGAACTGTTAACGCCGCATGCGACTATCGATGATGCTGTGCTGTTTGTAAAGAGTGCGCTTACGCAGGTCAGGATGGCGGATCAAATAAAAAAGTCACAGTTTTCAAGTCACCATTGAAGAGAAGAATGTGTTACAGTAATGTTAATTGTTTCTATGTTAGCAAATGTATAGGATTGGCTAGCAAGAGTGCGGATACTTTACTTGAGGCACTTGCAAGAGATATAGATGTAGATAATAGCCGCAGACAGCAGTACCTCAACAGGATTGCCGACTCATGGGCCACCTGCCGACGCCAACTCCCACGCATACCATTGCGTCACCGTCAGGGGCGTCAGGCTGCAACACCAAGTCCGACCATCACTAATCAATCATAAACTTAACGACATTTTGCAAAACCTTCGCGCCCTCTTTTATTAGATTCACACGAGGGACACCGCAGCCTGATCTAAAGCCGTTACATAAAACTATTTAAATATTAAGTCCCCGTCCCAGCGTTACATAAGCTATTAATAGTAATTTAATTATTAATGTAATCTCATTCATGTGTAGGTGCTCGTGTGAGTAAACACAAACATATATCGTCAATTTTGTATTCTGCTTGTCCAAAGATACAAGTTAAGGAACTGGTTTTAAAAAGTGGTTTTCATACAAAATAGGACGTTGAACTTTTTGTTCCAATCACATTATGTAATCGACAACCAGATATTAATTTGTTTTCTCTCCATTACTGGGTCATAATCATAACAAAATAAACTTAACACATTAAGAAATAATTAATGTCCTAAACTTAGTTTTTATTTATTTACTTATATGTTTTAATTTCTATATCAAAAACACGGTCGTTTGATCGTAACTTATGTACCAGCATTATAAGTCAGCAAAATTAGGAATTTATTAATTTAATTCAACTAAAACTACTTAAGATTAGATGGGTACACTTTTTAGGTTTAAAAAAATATGTTGTTAATTTATAATTTGTCCCTTTTTAAGGGCACAGGAGTAAGAAATACTATGTCACGTTTTGACCAATAAGACGTGAATAAATCAGCCCCAAATACGTGTTCACAGACAAGGAAATACACGCATTATTCAAATTCGCACTGCTACTTTATTATTTGACTGCAGATATAATATTTGTTTTAAGTCTGTGTACATCCGATTGTGTAATAAGTTCTGCGTACTGAACACTAGACTGAAGGCAGTTACTGTTACTGTATACCGATGTGAACGGACAAGGCGATTTAACTAAGGTGACATACCTATACCTACGTATGTATAAACTTATATATTAGTTGCGCATTGGTCAAGTGGCTTTCAGTCACAGAATCGTAACAAACAGTAGTTTACAATCGAGTACCAATAGATAGTGATCGAGATATCCATGTGAGTGCGGCGCAGGCGGTTGCGAAATGTGCGCGGACGCCGAGTATTGCGTATCGAACTTGTCTCTTATTAAAATGACTAGCTCCGCCCCGCGGCAATGCCCACCCGCCGTTTTTTGCTCTGATTGCCTTATATATCCGGGACTTTATTAGTCTAAGTGTTTCTATTTACAAACTATAAATTGAGTACAAATAATTATTAAATTATGTACAAGTATCTAAAATGGAAAATTTGTCCGCATCGCTGTCAACAGGAAAATTACCCAGAAGCAGCGTTGCCACGATTGATGGCCACGCTGATTTATTTGCCAAAATAAAAGACCCGCCCTCTGGTCCCGTGAAGAGTCAAGTAACCGCTTTGCGATATAGGTATCTCGAAAGACGAGATGGGCGCTCGGACCCCATAGCCCTAGTGTTTCTTAGTCGAATAGATTAGACACAATATGCCGAAGACAGAAATTGAAAAGAATTTAAGAAAGTCGTCCCTGAGCAGTGCGCCTACGCAGTCCCAAGCTATTGTTCTAACGAGCTTTCATTAAATTCCGCTGTCATCGATGTAACCGCTTAATATGCTCACGATTGGTTCACCAGACACCTTCTGTTATTATGACCTCACTGGCAGCTCTTCAAAAGTTTATGGCTTCGTTTGAATCTAGCTTTTTGAACAGAAGTTTTATCAGCTACTGGAAACTCTAGTCAACTCTGAATCTAATTTTATACGCTAAACCCTAAATGGTGTACATGATCTTTAAGACAGTCACATAGTCTCTATATATGTCTCTGTATATCTATGTCTGTGTCGAGATACAAAAAGAATTTTCTTTCACAAGCAAGGACACTGGAAGATCCTTGCGAGTGGGCCCCTCCCCTCTTTGTATATCTGACTTCATAATCTACAGACTATACTGTCATAACATGTCTGTAATGTATGTTACAGTCAATCTATTAATCGGTCAAAATCACTATTAATTGGAAAACCCTTTAGGCTAAAATGCTTTATTTCTATTAAAAACCTTTTTTTTCGGAACGCCTTTGTCGTAAATGTGTTTAAAAGGGTTATGTACAAAAAGAAACTACCGCCTAATAACTTAGTAATTGTAAAAATAATTTTACCCCGTCAAAACCATTTCCGTTGATACACAGTTTTTACTGTGACATACACATACAATTATTTATTTAGTGGTCCTAAATGTACAAGATATCAAATTATCATACTCACAGAATAGCATATTTAATACGAGAACGAAGGTTCTCGGATTCAATGATAAAAAAGAGTATTAAATACACAGGTGTGAATGAAAATGGTACTGGATATTCTAGTAAAGCGTCTTGCGTTCGAACTTGAAGAGGCTGCTCTTATTATACGCAAAGGGCAGCAGCATTAAGACTCCATACCGATAACCTTCAAAAATAAATTGACGTTTTATCTCTTTTGCGCTTCTCTACAATACTACAGGGATCTTTTGGCGTTTCAATGACTTCGACATTGACAGCGCTGTTCTGTTGGTAAACATTTGTGCAATTAAATTATTTTGTGAATTAAAATACTATGTAGAAACAAAATGGTGACGTTATAAAATGTAAGCTACGCGCCAAAAGATTATTTTACAATTATCAAGTTATTTTAAAGCATCGACACTATGGGATATTCTTTATGTTCAAACTCGAAAGTAGCTTCACTATTAACTTTATCAGACATCGATATGCAAAGGGCAGCATTAAGGTTTGATACCAAAATCTACAAAAAAAAATAAACAACAATAAAAAAGCGCATCTTATAGACATAGCATTGTACCGAATCGGCATTACGACACCTCATTCTGCTAGCTGGTCCCGATGCGATGCCTATAAGTGTGTGATGCAGAATAGGTGTCATAAAAAGAATCCTTAACGGCTCCAGTTGATGCGAAATGAATCCCGAGAAATGCTCATACAAGTTGTTCTTTAAGGTTCGATAACAATATCAGACTCAACTCAAAGCATTTATTTCAATTAGACCATTACAGGCACTTTTGAACTGTCAAAAAAAGATGAAGCCACAGCCCAATAACAAGGCATAATAACTTGTGAAAGTACTGTAGTTGTCCATTCCAAAGCGTAGATAAATAAACGTTACAACGTTTAGAAGCGCAACTCTAAAAATGTTTAAAATATCTACAGGCCTTTAAACATTAATTAACGTAAATACTCAGAATGCAACATCGATGCATAACCTATCAAATCGTTGCAGGCTAATCGAATTGATGCGCCGATAGACCAGAATGTAACGAGCGTTGCCAGTGAGCGTCTGATCTAGATGAAGGTCAGCATCAAGATTCTACGAGGCAATCTTAACTTTAGATTGCTTTAATATTATAGGTATTGAACGTAGGTACCTACTACATACAAAGCTACATTATAAGCTAGCTGTGTCTTGTGAGGTGAATGATACAAATCAGACTAATAGGGTCGCTCTTATTATGTTCAATGTCCGTGAGACTTCAATTTATCTAGCGAAATATTGGTGTACTAAGGTGCAGTTCAGGGAAATACGGGCGAGGTGCTATGTTTATGTTAAAACAGCACGTTAATCTAAAGTACTGACAACAACGTTGAAGTTTCATGATGGTGATAAAAATATACTTAACTAAATAAAATTAAATTATTGTCAGGTTAATAAGTCTTTTTTTAAATTTAGAACGCAACGAATTGAAAGTGAGAAATAGATGATTAAAGTCGAACTAAATGAATGAAATATAAAATTGACATATGCACAGTGTTTGACGTTGCCTTTAAATCTGTCCTGAAATTACTTATTTGCTTACCTTCTCTAGGGTTTGTTTTGTTAGCCGTCGTCACTTTACCTTATCGCAAGCGCAACTTTAAAGTCTCATGACTTTGTCATGTCTAGAGATGTTTTAATGATTTTTTCACATTTTTATTTTTTTCTTATTTTAATGATTAAAAAAATGGCAACTTCTCCATTATGCATGTTTGTTCTGTATGTACTATAGATATCGATCCAATTAAGACAGTTTACAGGTTTGCTCTCGCGATATGGACTTGCACGATACCCTTTTATCGGATGACACTGACTTTAAAGCAAGTTAACACTTAAAAGCTTTTGCAACCTTTTAAGCGATTAAAAGTATATTAAAATCCAATTTTTCATCTTTCAAGGATACAGGCCAGTCAGTGTATAGATAGACCTTTAAGCCTCGAGGTTTACCAAACTCATGTATGCTACTTATCTAACGTAATAAATACTATTTTATTAGTGGTTGGTTTGTGCGCATACTGCGAATCGAATTCCCATTTATATTTAATTACTTAATCATGTACCTATAATGCAGGTCTTGATTGTTTTTTGATTTCGTCATACTATCAATAAAAGGCACATAATAACAGTGAAATGTTTTGTGCAATTTGCCGTTAAGCAGTTGGCCGTTTGATAGTGAATGCCTACCATAAACAATAGTGCTTATTTATTTCCTTATTGCTGGTTATAATAACGGTAATTTGATCATATAAATTCAGTATTTATATCAAGACATTAATCGAGTTCCTTGCATGTCAACTGATCCGATATCAATTCCGTATAGCGACAGCGTTGAAGCATGAAGCGACATTGTCAAAGATGTTTTATTTACAATACAAATTATTATTTATTTTTGCGCACAAATATGACATTGCAAGGTTTTACATAATTCCCAGTGGAACCCACAAAGCCCGTATCGTGGATACCAGAAGCGAACTCAACCAACCAGAAACTCGAGTGAAGAAAGAATTGGCCCAGAAGCGTTGTATCACTAGCGCAGGCCTAGTTACGTGTTAAGCCATCTCTCTTATGAAATTATTATAAATCTGTCATTGACACATATTATTTGACAGCAGATAAACCTGTATATCGAGACTGTTTCCAGTTTCCCGCTTGTTTGTCAAGTGAGTCCATCACGTCACGAGGGTTCGATGACATCAGTCGGAATAGCTTTAACATAAGCAGTAGGCGTGAAATAATTGTATTCAGTTTCGCACGTTTCTTAAATCAATATTCGATATGCTAACGTGCAAGAACAACATCAATTTAAGATTGCTTCGCGGTGTCCTACAAAACGGTAGTAAACGAAGATTACGGTTTGACTTTATTAGTCTTTATTGGGATTTGAAATTACGTAAGTGCGGTCTGTTCGATGGAACGGGAACTAGACTGGGGTTGGCTGATTTTTCAGCACCGAACCATTATCTGCCTAGTCTTTTTTCAAGTTTGGGTCGGCCGAGACCAACAGTATAACGTGCTTTTCAGCACCGAATAAGGTGCCTATTTAGGTGGTGCTGAAATTGTTGGCTTACACACAGACGTGCCTTGAGTTCTAACTTCCGCTTTCAACTAAGACTTTTTGTTTCTGTAACGATCCAAGGGCCACATTAAATGACAGCTACATAGTTATACATACTTTGGGGGTCATTGATAATTTATTTTGTGCCACGGTATTTACACTCTTAACTATAAGTGTCACCTGAGTATACCTACTTTTTTAGGTTCAATAATTATTATTATTATATGAAAGACTTTGCCCGCGAGTTCGTCCACAAAAAGAAGCGCGATAGCTCGGCTAATTTGCATGATATAAATATAATTTATAGTTACTTCCTGATAATTTAGCAGTCTATTGCTGAAAATAGGGTAAAAATCGGTCCAGTAGTTTTTGAGTTTATTCGTTACAGACATACAAAAATACAAATCTGTCCTCTTTATAATATTGGTAAAGATGTATGGTCTAGGGCAGTGTAGTGTGTAATGACAACAAGTAGCAGTGCAAGTGGCTGCGACCTTGCTTGGTTGATAAACGGCCCGTAAGCACCGCTCGCCGACCTCAGACCGAGTTCCGCTCAACTCCACCCAGCGCACTTAGAGCTGAGGATACAAGTACATACTTACACGGTAATCACACTGTCAATGCACACTAACCAGACGTTCTATTGGGCCGAATTACGCACCGAATGACGGACCCTTCTGCCTGACAGCCTGTTTAACAATTATCTTGACACTAATTCGATGATTGGTTATAAATAAGTTTGAACATCTACTTAGAGGAACATCCGCTGACGAGTCGAGGCTTTAAAAAACTAGGGAAGGCAGAGATCTCAAGTTGCAGTTTTCGATGTTTCCTACAATTTTCCCATATTACTTGCATATTTCCACTTATTAAGTGCATACCTGGCGCCTATCTTCCCAGTCCCAGTGTACTTTACTAACGGTAAAGTTTTTACGAACAATTAACCTTCTCACGGCCTTCAATAACCGTGAAACGGGTCAAAGTCCCGATGCAGATGTCGAATGGCAATTCTCACCAGACGAAACACTAAACCGCTATGCCTTCAGTAAAATACCGTGACTTCCAAGGAACAGTGTTTCTTATATCGGCTGCTGTTTGACGACAGATGACATTTTTGTGCCCTAGTTATTTATTCACTATAAGCTGAGAATCAGAACTTTTTGAATGTCAAAATCACATACTAAGACAAATCCCCCTTTCCGTCCTCCACCTTCGAATTTAGCTGGGTATAAAAAGTACCTAGCGGAACAAACTCCCCAGCAATGCTAAATACAAAATTTGGGCTTCCTAAACAAACTAGATCTTTTCTTCCGACTAGGTTTCTCCAAATAGATTTTCAATCAGTGTTTAGTATAAATAGACTTGTCCACTATCGTTATTAGTGGAAAAGTCGATTTGTCGTCATCATAATCAATCGTCATTTGAGGTCGGAATCGGCAACCGCTGCGTTTAGGCTTCCCTTTTCCTATCCTCCGTTTCGTACCTTTTCTCCTACCGCACTGCCTGGTACCGTGCGCCCCATCCAGGAGCTTTCCGGGACTTTTAATGAAATCGTCAATCCAAAAAGATTATTCTGTTTCGAAAGTCGATTAAGACATTCGACATACTCTAGGCCCTCTTCTGCCTTCAACACAGATCTATTAAACTTATGTCTTTTAAGTTTCCCACAAAGTTCACCAATTCAAGGCCTCCCTGGCTACCGACCATCCGGTCCTTATAAAATGAATCACGCAAAACACAAAACTTGTATCTTCTTATTTCCATAATCGTTTATATCTAGTTATTTGTCTTCCTACGCGAATTATATGTTATGTTGATGGTAGGTCATTAATTAGACCCAGATTCGCTCAGGTATTTGTGCTAGTCTTCGTAGGTATAAATGTGCGGTAAGTGAAGTAAAACCGCATGTTTTGTTGTAATTTTATACTGAGGCCGCTTAGCTTAATTACTTACCTAATCATATTGAGAACACTAGGTTTGGTTACATTGAATCGATACAGATCCTGATGTAGTTTACACGGCATGCTCGTGTTAGGGCCCCTGGGCCCTAACACGAGCATGCGTTGTAAACGTAACGTAATAAAGTCGCTTTTAATCGAAAATACTATTATCCTATAGCATTTTACTTAAATTGTTTGCAACAAGCACAATCAGTATCATACGTAGATATGAATAAATTCTTAAAGTTATGAAAAGTTTACACCGCGTGCTCGTGTTCTGAAATATATCATTATAGGTACATGCGCCAACAAAGAGGTGATAAATAATAATAAATTATTTGATGATTTTATGACATATAAAACTTATTGAACATTCAATTTGAATAATTTAACAAATGGATTTTATATTGTCACTCTTATTATAAGTACCAATGGTGTGAGGGGTTAAATTACTTGTAATTGATCAAGAAAACATCTAAAAAGTACTTTGAACTTTAGCGACCTGGTTTTCCATTTTCATAGAAAGATCAACATTCTACATGTTACAATTGAGGTTCCAATCTGCACTGAATGCTAATGTCACCGAATTCCACAAATGTTGTGTGGCAGTACATTGACGTAGCTAATTAAGTGAGTAAAGTACCTATGCGTCTATTCCCATTTGCAACATTTTGTGTAGGTTGCATTGATGATGATGACTCTTGATGCACACGTCTTAAGTAAAACGAGATTTAGCATGCTTTTAATGGAGTTAAATATCTCTTCAGGGAAAGACATTATTTGGATAAATTATCTCTTTGTTGATTGGAATAAGAAACTAATAACACTGTTTTAAGGTTTCACGGTTTACAACTAAACTTATACTGTCACTCTCACCCGCATTCTCCAGTCAACCCGCAATCATGGCGCTTGCAAAAGCGCCGAAATATCGGGAGCTCAATATAATGAACAATCACGGAAGATATCCCGTAAGTGACAGTATAAGTTAAGAAACTAATAATGTGTTAAGAGCTCTGAATAAAGATATTAATCTAAACTACTTTATTCGTTACCGGTATCCGGTTAATTTCTGGATTTAATACGAATTTCTTCGCCAAGTATTTCCAAACTGTTCAGTTGAGGCGGAGCTGGCGATAGGGCACTGGAACAGGATCCAATAATTACGAGTTATAATGAAAATTGTACGAAAGTAAATAAACGTAAGAGGAAAATCCGTCACGAAACCTTTCACATTCGTCTTAATTAGTTACATAAAAGTTTATAAAGCTTCATAATGATTAAATATACATTTAAATCTGTTGGGAGACAAATACGTTGGAGCTTTTACAGCGTTTTTTTGCACTGCAAGTTTTATTTAGCATTGAGTAATGAACATAAGCACGCAATGCAATGCTGTTAATGTCGGTGCAGAGGTTAGGAGCTGGTGATTCAAGATCTTGCGCCAGACTTGCAACCTCAAATGTGGTTTGGTAAAATGCGGTCTAATTAATTGACGTGACAGTATAGTGCAATGCACGCGGGAGATATTCATCTGACCGCGCGCGGGGCAGCTAGAGGGCCGCACTGTACCCACTGCCGGGTACCCGTTATAATCTCGTGCCTCACGAAGTCTCGTTTATTTTTTGTTTACTATTCGTGATCAAATCGTCAGCTGCAATACTAACTGTTACGTGATAACCAACCACGACCTTTTTTTACTTGAGCCTAATTCACACGAATAATTTGGTGTTATTACTTTGTGAATTAACATACTTAATACACATTATTATGCACCAGAAAAATATAGAGGTGAATTTTAAAAGAATTTCGTAATTTTCCTTATTCTTCAAATCGGGCATTTTATAATTTTATAAGGTTCGTAAACGATAAAATTACGTAAAATCGGCATACAACATTCTTTTCAAAACTTCAACGAGCACATACAATTACTTAGCTCTAGAGAAAGAGTGAAATGTTATAAAACCTCTGAGATTGCGTAATTGGCGTCAGGAATGCACTATACCGATAATTGTTAAATTGTCAATGATTACAAGTCATTTTGAGTGGTAGCTATCTATCATAGAGTCACGTATTGTAAGAATAAGGCGGTTGTTGGCTCGCCCTGTGCTGTTCATAACGAGTCTAACAAGAGTAGGTACGTAACGTATGGCAAAAGACAAATACTCGTTCATTATACAACTGGCATGCACTAATGCGTCGGTTGATCGTTATCATATCACACGAATCGAAACGCGGTTAACAGTGCTTGCTTACTTGTGATATACGTTCGCCAAGTAATACATTAAAGTCGTTAGGTAAAAATCTTTATTTAATTTTCTATGTAAGCACAGTAACAACAGTTACCACATAGAGCATTACGTGTAGATCTGGGAAGCACTGCTAATTAATATGTAATATGTGAGTACTTATCTATAAATAGGTACAGCACTAAGATTCCTTCGCATGTTATCTAAAGAAAAGCTATTCATTTACATGCGATGCCTTGCATACATTACTTGAGTATGTTGTAATCTAACCTTAGGACAAGAAGTGTGCAAGTCTAGCAGATCACAGGATGCATTCACAATATAAAACCGATTTCATCGATGCGTCACCGCACCCTAATCAACGGTTAAGTAAACGGTAATTAAAATCGGTTTCACTTTTCCGTGATTCAAAAGTTAAAGAAACGGTTTCCGATTTCCATAGATGTTACATGATTAGGTAGTTTTCGCCATTAGAGAGTCCAATTTACCTGAGATAACATGCGTTAATTGCTTCCTGTAGCATAACATACGACAGATGAAAATTTTATTATTCGTTCTATATTAATTCCTTCACAAGTTGCGTTTTTAATACTAATAATAACAACGGTACTGTTACCAATATCATCGAATTTCTTAACTGAACATGAGGGTCTCGACAAATTGACATTCAATCAGCGAAAACAATGAAAGAAAATCATTATATACAGGCTGTAAACGAACCCTTCACGAAGCCGTCAACCAAACAGGCGGGGTAGCGATAGTCGTGGAGAGGATCCGGCAATTGGGTCTCGAGGTGGCACTGCACAAGTCCGAGGCCATGTGTTTTCATGGGCCTCGGAATGCGCCACCGTCGGGATCCCTACTGACGGCGGGAGGGGTTTCCATCGGCGTCGGGTCGACGTTGAAGTACCTAGGACTCGTCCTCGACAGCCGGTGGAACTTCGTGGAGCACTTCCGACGTTTGGCTCCCAAACTGGAACGGACAGGGGCTGCCTTCAAGCGGCTCTTGCCCAACCTGAGGGGTCCAAACGCCTCCTGCCGGAGGCTATACGCGGGGGTCGTGCGGTCCATGGCTCTTTACGGGGCCCCGGTGTGGGCGCGTTCTTTGAGGCGGCAAGCCGCCCACTACCTGAACGCGCCCCAAAAGGTAATAGCCATAAGGCTAATCCGGGGGTACCGCACGATCTCCGGCGAAGCGGCTAGCCTCCTTGCCGGATTGCCGCCATGGGATCTGGAGGCGATAGTCCTCGCACGCCTGCACGAATGGCGCGCGGAGGCACTACGTCGGGAGGAAACTCCGCTGCCGCGGCAAATTGCCGCTCAGCGGACAGACCTCCGGCGTGATCTCATGGCGACATGGAGAGAGCGACTGTCGCAACCCCGTGCAGGGCACGCCACCATAGTGGCGATAAGTCCCCTCTTTGAGGAGTGGCTAGAGAGGCGCCACGGCGCCCTCACCTACCGCCTGACGCAGGTCCTCACCGGACACGGTTGTTTCGGGAGGTTCCTGCACCGAATCGGGCGGGAGGAAACGCCCGGGTGTTTCCACTGCGAGGATCGTCCGGAGGACACGGTGGAGCACACCGTGGAGGTCTGCCCCGCTTGGGCGGAGCACCGCCGTGTCCTCGTAGCGGCGATT
Source organism: Noctua janthe (assembly GCA_910589295.1). Classification (NCBI taxonomy): domain Eukaryota; kingdom Metazoa; phylum Arthropoda; class Insecta; order Lepidoptera; family Noctuidae; genus Noctua; species Noctua janthe. The sequence goes on from OU342552.1 coordinate 17,374,578, forward strand.
GGCGGCGGCGATCTCTCGCGTCCGGCCTTGGTTCAAGCCATGGTCCGGAGCGAGAGGGAATGGGAAGCCGTCACCTCCTTCTGCGAAGCAGTCATGCTAGTGAAGGAGGTGGCAGGACGTGAGAGGGAAAGAACCTCACGTCCCAGCCGCCGCGGGAGACGCCCTGGGCGTCGGGGGTCACGTGGTGGCTTCCGACCACCGTAGGTGCTGGCCTGTGGACGGCGAGTTATGGGCTAGCTCGCCGTCCGGCCGTCTTATGACGACAGGCTGTGTCGACGGCGCGTTCGTGTTTCACGCGCGCCTCAAAGAGATGTCAGCAATCAAGTAGGGGTCCGCATGGGCCGATGCCTGCCAGGGCTGCGGGACTGTTCGAAAGAGATACCGTGGCCCTGGAATACAAAGGGCAAAGAAGGAACATGGATGGGTTTTAGTCAGTACAAGTCTGACACTCCCTTCCGCTCCGCCCAGAGTGGGGGGGGTCATTTGATGATTTCCCATCCGGAAAAAAAAAAAAAAAAAAAAAAAAAAAAAAGCCGTCAACCAAGCATTATTTATGTACATCAAACTAAGAAACTTCACGAAAAATTATTGCTGGGATCGACGACTTTTTTTTAAGGTGAATAATCACGTTTTAAAGCAAGACTCAATGTGACGCACTCAAAACACTGTGGTGATGGATGGATTGAATAGTACGGGGGTCGTGGACGTTTCAAAAGTAAAGTTCTCACAGTAAAAACTTGTGAAAAAGTTGGAACTTTGACCCCCAATATCTCCGTAACTAGAAGGTTCCCAGGTACGGTCTAGAAAAAAAAATGATCGCAATGACGGGGAGAACAAGTGCCTTTCAGATTCGTCAAGGGTCTTGTAACACCCTTTATATGAGGAAAAGTAAAAAAATGTAACAGGTTGTAAACTTTTGTCAGTACTTTTTAAAATCGACGTAGAAAAACGAAATGTTTGAAAGTCAATGACACTTTGTCTAGTCCCTCTAATGCAGTCGTATCTCAATATTTCGAAACAGTGACAGCTCAATAATTAACCCATCACACCTTACTTAATTACATAGAAGAAAATGACAGATTATGCAATTAGTGAATAGCCATATAACAGCCAATAACCATCGTTAATTGACAATAAAACCTGCACAACGTCGTCAACATATTTGTTTAATTTAATTAATTGACGCGAGACATCGTAAAACCTTTAAGGGAAACAAAGTAAGCTTTTGCATCTAACTTTATAACGGGATTTTAATTTAAATGTGGTTTTATGACAGACAATAGTAATATAATGACTAGTTTTCTGATAGATGCACCTAATGCTTAAACTTAACTGGAGTAAATGTATCCCTAATTATGTAATAAAAAATGTGTACTGCTCTGAACTATTTTTTTTTCGATATTTTGGTTGTATAGTACATACAAATGTGCACAATAAAAAATGTTAAAGCCAAATATAGTACCTATCTACAGTTAGCGATTAAAAACATTCTTAGGGCCGATTTTTCAATAATTATAAACTTTTACCTGAAGAGTAAATGTGACATTTTAACACAATGTCCATACGAAAACTGTCAAAATGACAAACTTATTCGTCGGATAGAAGATAACTGGCGATTGAAAAACCGGCCCTTAATAGAATAATACCAATGCAATGGACACTCTCTACCTATAAGACTGTTTTCGTGAAATGTGCAGTGCGCATGCGCAACCATCGCAAATATGTACTGTAGAAGGCAGCTTTGCTTTGAGGCAGTCACCGCTACTAAAGGAAACAGTTGCATAGTAGTTAAGAATACTAAGAAGACGTGTTTACTTCGTCATTTCAATAAAAAAACAATACTTTTTTAAAATAAAATAACTATACAATATAAAATTATAAACTGATTAGCTTATGCCCGCGGATTCGCTCGCGTTGAGTTCAATAATTTGTCCCACGGGATCATATTACCGGGATAAAAGTATCATTTTTGTTAATCCAAGTTATAAGCTATCTGTATGCTAAATTTCATCCAAATCCATTCAGTAGTTTTTGCGTGAAAGAGTGACTAACATCCATCCATCCTCACAAACTTTCTCATTTATAATATTAGTAGGATTTGAGAGGTTGAATGTCACCAGTATAGATTCGAAAGGGGCGACCATTACTATAGAATCTCACCTAATCTCACGTGGGAGAGAGGGGGATATCGGTAACACTATCTGCCAGCCTTTATGATGTGAGTTTGACAACAGGCTTCATAGGTAAACAACCTTATGGAACTTACACACTAAAGTCACCGGTCATGTCTGTGGTATGTCCGTATGTCAAGTGATCGCCTACGACAGTTGCTTATGCCTCGGTGTGTAGTCTCCATTACAGTAGCTACGTGTGCTGTACATACGGCGACACATCAAGGTATACATTTCCAGTATAACATAGCGGCGCTATTTATAGATTTCCAATGCAATGAGAGATCCGCATGAACTGGTTTTGTATAGCTTGATTGGTCGCTGTACGTACTATGTACACAGTATGTTTTGGTAATTTTTTACAATGTCAATTCATCATCGGGCTGTCGTAACACTCGAACTAACCAGATTATACATAAAACGTTTTTATGAACTAACCTGATCTAACTGAATAATGATAATATGGCGTGTGAAATGTTGTTTAGTAGTCTTTTAAACGATATTTGACTTCAATAGTAAATTAATTGAGTCATTCGTAATAGTATGTTACGAATGTCTACGCAAAAAATGAAACAAATCATTGTCTGTGTATAATTATTTCATTAATTTCGTTTACAATACTTTTAAAATGAAACATTAATCTAAGATTCTTCTTTTTTCACATGTAAATGCAGGTTCAATCCATTGCAGGAGTTCTCTTTGTATATTATAATAGAATACTTTATCAAAACTTTTACCTAATATATTGCTTGGCTTGTTTCAGGTACTACTTTACACCCACAAATACTTAACCTGCTGAGAACTGAGAAAGGGTAGACTCAGGTTCGTGTTGATTGTTGTTGATAAATTTAGAAGCTGACCTGGACAAAATGACGTTCTAGCAGCGGTGACAATGAAGGAAGAGTCAACAAATGTAGTGGAGACTGACTGAAGCTGCCGAAAAGCATAACTCAATCATATTAAAAGTCGTTGTAAAGACACGCATAGCTCCGAAAGAGGGCGACCATTAATAACAAATCTCGGCAAATATCACGTAACTTCACGTTTAATTACTAAAAAGTTTCTTCATTAAAATAATGGGTGTAAAAGTACCCTTAACGAAGCCGAAAGGCACTTGTTCTCCCTTCCACATGTCCATTATTTAACTCTGAAAGGGTGGTAAACACTAGTTCAGAAGGTATAATCGTAAATTTAAGTTAGATTGCCATAAATTGTAATTTCGTAAACACATTTTACTCAATAGCCCTTATAGTTTAGTTAAAAACGTTCTGCGAATTTAAACAAGCCGCCATATTGGTAAGTCTAAATTATTTCTCTAGCTCAACAGTTTCTGAATTGAGCTCAATAGCCGAATCAATAATTTAGTTTATAAGTTGTTAATAGAACAATATATTCGTATAAGATCTTGCTGTCCTTGTACGGCTTATTCATTTAATGATTCGTTTCTTTTACTTATATAGATATCATGAAAATAACTCTCATGAAATAGGCTCACAAATGTACATATAATTTGCCAGTTACATTCCTAATGCTGTGTCACAGATACTTTCCAAGACGCGGGCACAAGTTGCTAATAGTAAGGTATACAACCCGAGTGACTTATGGTATTTACCATTAGCAAAAATGACGAACTTCCGTACAAATACAAAAATATATAAAATAAAAAAATATAAATCCTTTCTTAGTGCTTAGGTACTTACTTTTGTTACATTAAGAACTTTTGTGCAATTTTTTTTTGTTTCCAGGTTTCAACGGTTTGGGTAGATTTTTGTTAGGTAGCATAATAAGTATAAGCATCGGCAGACATAATGTTCCCACTGCTGGGAGACCCCACAGGCCTCGTCTCTATGGGGTGGGCTGTGTTCCACCAGACACGTCCAGGGTTTGGTTTTATAAAGTTAAAGATGGTAAAAGCTAGGATTATTATAAGTAATTCCAAAGCACTATTAGTATAAGCAATACATTACACGCAGATTGAACTCACAGTTAAATATCAAGTGTGATCATCGGTTGAGGGTTACCGCATTGTTTCTTGTTACCTGTTATTATCTTATTATCAGTCCTTTTGTTTCGTGGTGAGCCAATTATCCTCCATTTACGTTAGACGCTGATGGTGCGCCGGCGGATGTAATAAATACGCACGTTTATTATTTAAATTGATGGACTTTAATAGGTTTCTAGAATATTGATAGATGGTAGAACAGGCAGGTGCCCAAGACAGCAAAATTCGGAAATGCTCGGTATAAGATACTCGTGCAAAGCAAGCGTTGTAAGTTGGTGGTAAATGAATCCACTACGTGTAAAACAATTCCCTAAATGAAGCCGAAAAGCACTAGTTCTCCCCATCATTGCGATTATATTTTTGTTCTGGGAACCTTCTAGTTACGGAGATTTTGGAGGCCAAAACGACAGAATTTTAAAAGTTAAAAAAAGCAAGTCAATTGTGTATAACTTTACTTTAAATACCTCGAAGACTATCCATTACCACAATGTTTTGAGTGCGTTACATTGACTCCTACGGTAAACCGTGATATTTCATAAAACAAAGTCGTTTCACTGCAATAATACTGACGTAGAGTTACTTAGTTTGATGTACAGAATGCTTAGTTGACGGCTTTGTGAAGGGTACGTTTACACCTTGTGTGTATGAGAAAGTGTATCGAGAAGATTTTTAATACCGAACGAATTTTAATACTGACACATGGCTAGAATCAATGAAGTGTTTGTGTCACGATGTACGGTTCGCCTGAGAAGTCTTGAATTTGTAAAGAGAGTTTAGTTTTTAACATTTACAGAAGTTAAATTGGTTTTAATATTGTAAACGAAGTTTAACAAATGGAAAATAAAAAAATGACTTATTGCCGAAAAGTTTATAATTGATTTTGCCTTTAAGAATTGAATTAATCTAATAGTGTATTTTTTAATCTATTTCAACGCTGCTTTATTTGTAAATACTTTTTGTTTTATACTTAGCTGATAAATAATTCTAATGAAATAATAATGTATTTGCAATCAACGTCAGTTATCATTATCAATGTTACCTTAGAATAGCATCCATCGTGTTTTCCTCTCGCTAATCAAAATACTTGAGATTACAAAAACTCTCAGTTTCAAGTACACTCAACCAAGGCTGTGTCTCTCTGTCATTACAAAATTGTCAGCTTTGATGTAAAAATAATATAGCACGTATTTACCGATCGTAAGAACCAGCGGACATGTCCCTTGCTATTGCAAAACATCCATTAAATACCGTAGCTAAATGTAAAAAGGTGGCGAATATAATAAATACAATGGACAGTTTATTTAATTACGTTATATGTAGGTAATTAAACTTTTTTTTGTAGCTCTTGGTCTAGATATTAAAAGAGACCCTGAAATATAGCTAGCTAAAACACAATTTATTTTTAGTAGCGTATTACAAAATGTCATTGTACTGCACTTGTTCGGAGTAAATGAGTTTTATAAAAACCATTTTATTGTTATTATGTTCAAAATACAAAAGTGGAAAGAAACTGGCTTGACTTAGAACCAAACTTCAAAGACATGTTACATCTACCAACCCTCACTGGGCCCGCGTAGTGAATCACAGCCCACATCCTCTCATAGAGAGGGCTGTGTCCCAGCAGTGGGAACATACAGGCTGATAATGCCGAGAATGATTGTTTCAACACCTCATTATCATAAAATAATAAAAAAGCTTCTCAACTTAACCACGATATAAGTAAATATTCTGTAATCAGCACTTCAGCTGTCAAATTACCCAAGGTTTTATATTATTTATAATGGTAAAATCGCCATCATTTGTCATAGCAGCAGTTTACACCACACAATTTAACTTGGAAATCTAAGTACCTACCACAGAAGACTATGTCTATAGTTTTCTACATGATTTACTTTGTATTAAGTGATCCTGTACACTACTTTCCTTATTGTCGTACAAGCACAACGTTATACGCAGCCATATGTAACTAAACTGCTCAAGGAAGATCCATTAATTTCACTTTCCGTTCGTCGGCGCCGGCATGTCTAGCTGCAGACTGCACACTTATTAGTGGCGAAGAGAGTGAACTATATTAACGATCCGTGTCGGTAAGCTATCGCACATCAGTGCTATACACACGTTCCTCACGTATCTACCTAATGTGACATTACATAAGCCCCTTTCCCCGCGAGGCGAGCCGTCAATCAACTTCGAACTGATTGTATCGCCGAACCCGCTCAAAACGCACTCGTTATGATCTTCATCCTATTTCAAAATGAGTCGAGTTTGTTTGTCATTTGCCAACGCAGGCTGAGGCAACGTCTCTCAGCTTACCGACTCCAGCCCGTCGTGATAGTACAATGTTTACGCTTCGTAAAACTAGCGGCTATATCTGAAACGTATCACAATCATCTCCTCCTTTGTTTGGCGTAGTTCAAGCTCAAACAATCACTTGGCTTTAAACATAAACAAAGCTATAAAATCCCACTGTACGGTGTTATCAGTATCACCTATTTGTTTGATTGTACAATGATGTCGTACACCGATACGTTGTTAGATACAATCGGGGCAGGCTGAACATGGTCGTAAAGCAGGGCGCGCGGCGTGCGGTGCGCGGGCGCAGGCGACTGCACGGTAACCGTGTGTTTATACCGCGCCGCATACATGTGTGTCGTGTGACCGTATTCGTCAACTCACGGGCCGAATTCTTAAACAGAATCAGATATAATTATTCAGTCGTTATGCGATAGAATTATGGCGCGGTACGAATACTTGGACGAGATACGTCAGTCATGTCAAATGTTTAACGTATGTACACGTCCGAAGATTTATCAAACTTGTACCTACATCTGCGCCAAAGACTGACGAATTTATCTTTACACTTATTTCAAAAGAACCAGTGAAAGGCTTTTAAGAAACAATCGTTTTTAACTACCTATTATGTACTAAACTGTAGGCAATTAATATGTTGTGATTGTGTAATATTTACATGCTTTCTACTAATATTAAACTGTTATCAAGTTACAGGAAAGTTGTCCCTTCCTCAGTTTAATATTCTGAATAGATAAATACGTGATATAATAGAGACATATGGCTATAATTATAAATTACCAATATGAATACAAATCGGACCGCCCGTCGCGAGAGCAACACGACTCTGATACTTACTGATTGCTTCGTAGCTGATAATAATCGGTTTAACGCTGTGAGAGCACGAATGTTACGGTTTGCTGCAACCGGGTCTTAAATTCATAACCAACTAAATATTTGTTTCCTTAGTTAGATAGAGCGTCTGAAAATTTATTACAAAACAGGATATTATAATTAGACTATTTCAATTCACTGTGCTACGCCGTAGCGCTCCCGCTGTAGCGGTTAAATAGGTCAAGGATGCGTAGGCGCTACGAGCCTACGAAACTGCTACGAGACGTTGGGGTTAAGTTTTGCCAAATTGTGTAACTTGTTTACTGTGGACATTTCGAGAGTCTATTTAGATTCAGATATCCTTGTTAGGCAGGAATGCCTCCTTTACATAAAGTGTTCCGCTCTCTTAAATGTAAATTGGTCCTTCAGCCGCCACAAACTGAACGTGAGCTTAAATTCCGATAATCTGAATTTTAATCAACATGATCAGATTGCAGCAATTTTCCTCCGCCTTTCGTATAATATATCAAAATATTTCCTAATCAGTTGGCCATTGGCCACATATTTTGCGCAGTGAACGCCTTATAATACGAGTTCGTCTAGACGAGTTGTCATTTGATAAAGTTATGGGCGGTTGCAACAGGCACACTGCACTGTGATCAGTGCAGTGCCAATCCATCACTCGTGGACGTTTATCTACTAATATAGAGCTGTAATAATCATACATCGATAAAATCGTGAAATAACTTGCCAAGCTTTACTCAGCAAGTAGAAGCTTTTAAATATGACGAAACGTCCACTTGAATTACTTGCGGCAATTATTGTATCATTTTCCGAAATGATTATTTTAAATGTTGAGTTAATTATAATTATATTTACATTAAATTCCAATGTAATTTAGAAATATAATATACAAAGTTGGGAGATAAATTAAATGTTGCAGTAAATTAAAGTTCTTTTATTTTCAAATTATACGATTCATTTTATTGTTACTTGTTTTGTAAACGTTTGCTTTCTACGCCGACCTCGCCTGGCCGTTTAGTACCTAGTTTAGATTGTAGACTCTTTCATCGGTTTTCACAACATCCTGCCGACTACGCCTCGATATAGAGCTGTTTCGATAAATAATAAATTAATTGTCGTTTCATTGCATTGGTTTAAAGCTCCAAGACTTTCAAAGATTCAGCCTTTTGTTTTTTTTTTTTTTTTTTTTTTTATTTTAAAATGTTTTAATAGTAAGCAATATATACAAATTTATAATATACATTTATAAATTTATAAATTAAAAATAAACTTAAAAAATGGCGTCAAAAAACTCCTCCTCAACGCTGTCAACTGGTAATGTACCCAAAAGACTGGCGGCGTTGCCACGTTGTATGGTAAATAAAAAAAAAACAAACAAACAAACTACCGATTTGTGTCTTCCGTAAAATATGTACGTAGGTACCTTCAACTTGCAACGTGTTGTCCTTTACTTAGTAGGTATTGTAGTTAGTAACGTCACGTTGTCACAAGTGAGCTCGAACACAAACTAGTGGGTTCGATTACCAAGCCCGACAAAGAGTATTTAGGGTTTTTTAAATGGAATTTCTCAGTAGCAGTTATGGAGTCTCGATTTGTATCCAGATGGTAGCAGTAGGCTCGCCTCCTACTAAATGGGACTTAAACATAACTGGCGAAATGTTACTATTAGTTATCGGCCTGCCCAGCCTTTTGGGGATGACAGGCTATGTTTGTTATGTTAGTCTTCTTTTTCGTGTGGTTAGTGCCTAACCTGGTGTCAGAGTTTTTATGCCGCCCATGGGTCTCAGACTTGGCTTTACATGCCGTCGAGAAATATCTCTCAGACATGCTGGTTTCCTTACGATGTTTGTTTTTTTTATGTTATATTAGTACTAGATATGTATTTTAAGTACTATACAGTCAATAAGGTAAAAACTTAACAATATTTATATTTTTTCACTTCCTCATCAACTGCTTGCTTAAATTTTTCACATCGCACTTTGCGCATTGTCTGTGTGTTGGCTAGGTTGCGGTTGATTCCCGCACTAATGTTTGTCTGACCTTGCTCCGCTGTTCCGGGTATAGCTGTTTGTGCTTGTGAGATCTGTATTTGCAAACACACCCACGAAACAGGAGAAATTCCTAGAATCCGCATTTTATTTTCCATAATTATAATGCTAAGTATATTAGCTCAAACAGAGCAAGCGTGCAGACACGATCATAAATTATTTGAAACGTTGCAGATGCGACGCGAGCGCATAGCTTCGCCATTTTAGAGATGATTTCTTTATTTCTAATGTCAGTAGATAGAAAGTAAGAGTATCATGTTTCACAGTAATCAAAACTTTTGGTAGGCCTCGTATTTATATAAGAATATTTGTTTGCAATGTTTTTTATACATTTTGTCAAGTTGTACTTGACATTAGTGTTTGGCGTACTTGACAGAGTGTACCTAAGCGTATCAAAAAACTCAACAGGTAGTGAATATGTTTATGTTTACCAAGAGCTCACAAAAGTATCGTGTGCCGGATAAATATTTGTTAATGATGGCATAATGATACGTCACGTTAGGACGATGGCGAGTTGCTATCACCAACCCTAACTGCCACACTGGTGATCTTGACAATTTCCTCGTATCTTGTCTTGCTACAGACCAAATAATATATGAAAAGTTTGACAACCAGTCTTACCAAGGGGTATCGTATTACCCAGTACAGTAGGTACTGACCAGGTCATGGAGGTCAGAAGGCACCTTTTTAACGTCGTCGGTTCACCTGGTTCTTTTGACAGTAAAATATAGGTAAGTCAGTCATCAAGATGGTCGCGAGGATGAGTACGTATTCTCGAAGATTTGGACGTAAAGAAACATTTAACAAACAAATCGTCTTTCTTTCTTCTTTAACCGTTAAAAGTAACGGTCACAGAAAAAATATAGCTACCTCACCACAGATTAAAAAAATAATAACATTGCGTCAGTTGCCGTCAGGTTGTTAGTGCATACTATTTGAGCACTGTAATAACCGGTTCCTCTTGGTTAACCGTAACTACTGGAGACTTACTCTTATTTCACAATTCCTATGTCGTAAAACTAAAAAGAAGTATCGACTAATTAGTCTTACAAATTGGAATTATTGTTTCAACATTTCTTATTTAAAAAAAAAAACTTAAACAAGAAATGTTGTCTTATTTGAATAAGTATTTAAATTGCTTATTTCTCAGAAATCTCTTACTACATTATCGGAGTTGGAGGTGCGGTCCATTTTCGGATACTAAGAATTATAATAATAATTAATCCTTCATCACTGACAGGACTATTGTCGCCAATAAACCTGATATAGTGGTGGTGGATCCATCAGAGCGTCGCGCAATGATTGTTGACATAACGGTCCCGCATGACGAGAACCTCGTGAAAGTCGAGAAAGATAAGCAAACCAAGTTTCTTTGCCTTGGCTCGCGTAGTTGTCGACATGTGGGGTGTGAACTCAGCAATCATTGTGCTGATAGTCGTTTCAGCCAATGGCTTATTTGCCAAGAGCCTCGACCAATACCTGAGGAGGCTATAGTTAGGCAGTTAGATGAAGAACTTGATTCAGAAAGCGGTACTCCTGGACACGGCTCCTAATTTTAGGAGTTTCCTCTTTCTGAAGCCCTGACCGCTGCCGGTAACTTGGAAACTGTTCCAGATACCGGTGGGCTACTATTTTTGATATTTTGAAATGTTTTTTTTTATATTGAATTTAAAAAATGTAAGTAAAGACTATAAATAAATAAACACAAATAATAATAACATTTTCGTCATAAAAAGTTTGTAACTTATGAAAATTTTGTTCAGAATGCTTTGTGCTTGAAAGACTACAAGCGCTATGTATGCTCTTTCTATTTAAAGGTCGATAAACTAACATGAAACTCGAGCAAATTAACCGTTTTGATGGAATTTTAAACGATTTTGAACTTTCTTTAACCTTTACTCGGCCAAAAACAGACAATGTTCTGTTCAAAGTTCAAATTCTTATCAAACCCTGGGTTAAGATTTATCCTAAGTTTCTCTACGCTTCACTAATTTGCATTCTGTTCTTGTATAGTATTAATAACATAAATTACTGACGTAACAAAATTAGGTCTTAAAACAATAACACTTATTTCTAGAAATGTTTAATGTTAAGTTATATCATCAGAAAAATATAAAAATCTTTATAACTGTGTGAACTCGCTTTCTAGTTTGACAAAATGGCGTTTGTTCATTTGAAATTCTAGCACATGTAACTCGCACTTTGAACATTTAAATTTGGATTAGTAGGTTATTTGTAATATACTCTTAGGACCTATTTCATAGGTTATGACAATATAGGCCATAGGGGATAAAAAATGTCATGGTGTCGGAAATGTCAAAGTTTTAGTTTAAAAACCTTAATGTACTGGTCATGGTGTAGGTACCTAGTTATGTCTAGCAGATTACTATATATAGAAGATACTCAAGCACCTAATTCAACAATTCAAATATTATACCTACACAAGACTATCTACAAAAGCAAGCGTTCAAAACAGACTTCACTCTTGTTAGATTACCAAGTTATTCAGAAAGATTTCATCTAGGTAAACAAAGCGACCAACTATTGATACGCTATATTACCTACCTGAGATGTACCACAGACTCAATGGATAGCTCGTACTCAGTGTTGCGTGGCCGACGTCATAGAGAGTACATGTGCGTGAGTTGTCTGAACAAACATCTTTGTGTACTTTTACGGTACCTAGTCACGGTTTGTGGAGATCATAGATATTATATATAGGTAGTATAGGTAGATACCAACACGCTATACATATATAATACATACTCGTATAGTGAAGCGTGGTTGTTTTGGATCTTGAAAGACATTATTAATAAAATATTGTGAAACAGTCCCTGAAAATAATTTTGAAATAACAAGATGGAAGTCTTAGTAAAATAACCATGCAGCATTATCTACAAGTTCAGAGCTCATAAATATAAATGATGAAGTACTGAATGACTGTAATGACGTAGGAAGGAAACAGCATTTAAGTGCCTGGGAATGGCTAGAGTATGGCTTATTCCTTTGATGTATGTTCAGCTTCCTGTTAGTCCTGAACAGCCCAGAATATGAATTTCCATACGATGGACGGGAAACCATGAGCTAAGTTGTCATCTACTCTCAATGGCCTACTGGTTGCTTTCGGTTCAAGTTTATTTAAACTTTACAATTGTCATTTCGCTTTAAAACGTCATTGAGATATAGGATCACATATATTTTCTTTATCATTCCTTTTGATATATTTTTTATTGTATCTAATCTCTTTGGTACTACAGTGATTTTGCTGAAACAAATCAGTTATTCTCATGAGCCAACATCGTTAGGCACGACCACCGCTATTACCGATATCTGTTGTAAAATGTTACAACTATTAACAACTATACTTAAGCAACCGTTTTGAATATCACATTTTATTCAAAGAAATAATACAAAAGTAACAACACATAGTTATGTAAACTGACTTAGTAATTGTGATCTAATTTCAGCTGACGGCGTTGAAATGCTCGAAGTTTTCTCATGATCTTGAAACAATGAAAATGTAGTTAACATTTTATATGAGCCAGGTGCGGCCGACCCGTGTCGTTCATAAACCTATGGACCTGCCACCAACCTGTTATTATAGAAACATAAAACTGTACGTAGAATGTAACACAAGAACATTATCGTTGGCATATTGAGTTATCATGTGACTTTTAAGGCCTCTAAGATCACGTTATCAATATTTTTTATGGGAGAAACATGAGCCGAGATAACCATTGTTTTATGTCCTAATTATGTCGTCGATAAACAGAAACTCTATGAACAAGAAGCTTATGTAATGTAATGAAATAAAATATCTCCTGGTATCGGCAGCCTAGACTAATCATAGCTATTACACGCAATAGCACGGCGCGTGGGTGGCGCGCAGTGCTGCCACATGGCCACGCGAGGGTCAGTGCTTACAGCCTCACACTGCTCACTCACTTAATTTCAAAGTCGACGTCAATATATCCGCACGAAATGTGCTCAGCCGCCGACGATAAACAAACGGCTCAACGCAAGGTCTCACTGTGTGTGACACTTGTCATTCCCATGAAAATATTTGTTATTTCTACTTATAACATACTTGGTGACATATTAGTGCTCTATTGTCGATTATATCGTAGCTAAGTCCCAACTAATTATATTTACCTAGATTCTTATAAAATCCTTGTAGTGGAGTTGACCGTAACATACATCAAGCTGTTTGCCTGTCGATCATTATCTGTTGGCATACTATCTGATAAGGTGCACGCAAAAACAATAAACTAGAAAATCGTATTAAAGCTATTGTTAGTCTAATCATACTTCAAATATATCTAGATGTTAACATTGTATTCATCTTATCGTGGAGAACCGTTATTCCGAATAGTTCATACATGGTGTTAGCCAAATCTGGCATCATCCAAATCGTGATCATGTCGTGAAGACGCCTGCTAGAAGATAAAATTAAATACCACTCACGATTCTCACAAATACAGACTAGGACCTGGGGTATGTAAGACACTTCATCATGATGCATACAGCTTTTTTAACGCTACCAACAATCACGAATCATGAATAGACTAATACAATTGAAATCCGCTCAATAATTATGATAAATGCTACTTAGCAAGCCATTAAAGACAAAATCACGACTATTTCATGCAATGTACCCAAAACAATGAGCTAGAGATGTGCACTAACGACCTGTAATCAATCAAAGGCATTATTGTCGCAAAATCGTCGTGCAAATGAGCACGCGATTCAAAACAGTCTAAAAAATGTGTTTCGGACGTCGCGCACAGACAAAACACTTTCGATACATACATTATGAACGAAACAAATAGAACAAAATGTTCGTTAGACAATGGCCCCTCGTACAAAGCAACCCGCGCAATCGGAGCCCACAATAGGTACATACTTGGACCCTGAGCCAGTGAGCCACATTCGAAGCTTGGCCAAAGAATGTACTGCCCTCGGATTAGTCCTGCTGATTAGACAAATGTTTTAGTCTCATTAGAATTGGTTCCAAAATCGTTAAACGTGAGCGAGAGGAGTATTGCTTCATACGGTATTGTTCATATTTTCAGTTTCAGTATATCGTATTAAGCTGCGTCTGGTTAGACTTGAAGCCGACAGACACCAAGATAGTTGGAAAAAAAGCTGGACAGATGATGAGTGTTGTTCATGTATTGGCCTGTGTTAGCAAACAGTAATAATACCTACTCATACTCACCAAAGCCTACAGGGTTAAAGTACCCTAAAGTAACAGTAATAATACCTACTAATACTCACCAAAGCCCTGTAATGGCCCTAAAGTATTTTTTACGTAAACAAGGAAACAATTTGTGCGTATCTTCTACCTGCCGGTGAACACAATCATTTTTATAACATTCTTGTATAATATTGAAGGCCCATCTATTTTAATTGTCGGCGATGGTTATCAATTAACAATGGCTTATATAATAACATTAATATAATACATTTAATCCACCTAACATTTATTGTGTAACGGATTAACGGAATTTTTATTTTACATGTTATACAATTATTGCTGCTCAGAACTTAAACCGTTAACAATATGCTTGAATATGTAAATGACTAATGTTCTACAATATATCAAGTCACAATTTTGTTAAATTAATAAGTATATATTTTTATACGGCAAAGTTGAAGGCGCCATCTATTGTAAAAAAATAGAAAACATTTAATCACAAAATTGTTTTTTTGAAAAATACAGGCTGTAAACAAACCCTTCACATAGCCGCCAACCAAGCATTCTGTTCATCAAACTAAGTAACTTTACGCAAAAATTATTGGTGGGAATCGACTTTTTTTCTGAGGAGTAAATCCCGTTTTACTGTAGGACACGATGGAAAGCACTCAAAGCATTGTGCTGATGGATGGAATGGATTGAATAGTACGAGGGTCGAGGAAGTGTGTAAAGTAAAAATCTTACATTCAAAACATATATTTAAAAAAAAAACTTGTGAAAAAGTTGGAACTTTGACCCCCAATATCTCAGTAAAAAGAAGGTTCCCAGGTATGGTCTAGAACAAAAAAATAATCGCAAAGAACAAGTGCCTTTCGGCTATGTTAAGGGTCTATTTACACCCTTTATGTTTTAGTACATCTCTAGATTATGACGCAGTATTGCAATCAATACATTTAAGTGTTTGTATAAGTTACCTAATATGTAAAGTAACTCCGCAACAAGTGAACGAATCTCTACCGAATTAGGCACGCGTGTTATTAACGATTGATTAACACACCCACTGTTAACTCAGGAGTTACTCGTAGATTTATGGCAAAACACTGGCATCACGCGATACGCAGGTAACTGCGAGCTTAAGAAGAATAAGAATACATGTATTTTATATTTGCCTTGAAGAATTAATAAGAGTACCAATAACCATAGATATAGTTAAATAATAATACAGCAAGTAACAAGAATAAGAGCAACGATCTACAGAAGGTCTCTGCGCGCAACTTACAAAATACATTGGTACTTCCACGTCTAGACGGAACCCGCTCACCCAAATAGTTCCACTGAATGCTTCATTAATCAACACTAGTTCGATTTAATTTCTAGCACCGTACCCGGGAATACGGTGCTCTAGTGCGTTCGAAAGGAGGCAGGTGTTGCGAAATACTCCAATGCTGCTGGTACACTAGTAAATGTATCGCTTTCAGGAAGTTAATGTATCGGATAGGACAGCTCGTAACAGGCGATCAATTTACTAAAGCAAACACTATTAAAGTGGGCCGGTTGACCAAACTGCGATTTTACAGCGGATTTGCATAATATCGGGCGATAGCCTCTCGCCTCACTTTAGCTCGATGTGACCGCCTCTATACATATAATAACAGGTTCGTTTGTGATTTCGAAATGAATTTATGTTGCCGAACACCTTGCTGTTTGCGAGATTAGTAGAACTTAGCTTCGAAAGTTATAATATCAGCGATATTGTTGCTCAAATGTCTTTAATTGGTTCTGAAGTCGTTCACTGTAACGTGAACACTGGATCATGTCGTCACTGTAGCTATTTCGATACCGTTACGGTTATCTTAATTCCATATTACGCGCTGATACTATGCAACGCTTTTTTTAAATCCAATATTATTTAAGCATCACATGTTGAAAACTACTCATCCTCACTTAGGTGTTAATCAGTAAAATATCAAGAAGAAAGTGGTCGTAAACATATTTAAAAAAACTTGTTTACTTCATTGACAACATCGTGATTAATAATTCCCACATCACATTAATATATTACATAAATATATTGGTTGGTTCAACACGTCTGGCGATACCATTCATGTTTATTTACATAAATAAAGACATAATGACAACCATTAAAGTACAATATTATTTAACTGGATTAATGTCGAAGAATTTCTTTATTTTATGATTTATTTTGATTAGCATAGAAGACATTTCATCAATAAATAATGTCCATAAACAGAGGGTAATTCAATGTTAGGTTTAGTACTTATAATTTATTAAGCACTTATATCGTTGATACTTCGAGCAAAAATGACGTAACCACTTTACAACGACACTTTACGATATGCCGTCAGTAAACATACGCGTATTGTTTTTATTACAGGCCTACGCTATGTCACTTGGTATTAATGTTCAATTAAGCACTTTGACTCTATCAGACATGTCAAAAGTTAAAAATAACTCGTTAGACATAGTAATAAGACCTAACATTTACCGTAGCCCATTTAAATTATGTTCAACAAAAATATTTACCTACACATAAACTGGTTTGACATGACGTTTAATTTACGAAATCGTTGGAACAAATTGCTACATGATATTTTATAGGTTCATACATTTTCAGAGACTTTGTGCAAGCGCAAATGAATATAAAACGACTAATAAGTCTTATTATATATACATACATACTTATACATCTTAGTGTCATGTCTACAACGGCCGTAGGTCTATGACGCTATTAAACATTTGGTAGCACGCACGTTGTAGCACGTATTTAAGGTTTCTATTTCTTGCCTTACATAACAATTCTGTTGACAGATATGTCAATTTCACTAGGCTTATAGAAGTAAACATGAAAATAAAAAAAATAACTTTACGGCCATAAGGTCCTCCCTCACTTCTAATATCTCAGCTTTTTCATTTAGGTACAAATCATTTGTGTTAAAAATACTCTTGTACTAAAGTCAGTGTTTTTATTGTTTCAGAGAGCAGTACATATTCAACGTATTTGAAGTAATAGTGAGTACATTAGAGACGAAACTACAAAGGATAGAAAACTTGGACAAGGCCGTGGAACACTTAATGAGGAGAGTTGAAGCGCTTGACTCGAGAGTTAATGACAACATACACAAAACAGATGCTATCATATCAAAACTGGGGAACCTCGACCTAAAACTGTTCAGTCGCATAAGCCAGAATGAAGAGGAAAGCGTTACCGAAAACGCCGCAAAAAGACAAGCTGCAAATAAAAACAAGATAAGTGACGCACAGTTGCTTGACCGAAAACTGGAATCTTTAGATCAAAAAGTGTCGAACATCGACACGACACTGCTAGGCCTTAAAAATCAGATCGACAGCAACTTTTTGCCCGCCGATGACATCAATGCCGAGGCCAGTGAAAAGAAACCTATTAATTTGAACGTTATAGAAATTGCTAAAGGTTTGAATACCGAGGTTGTCAATGAAATCACGAAAGAAGTAGACCAACTGCGAAGCTCCGTATCGACGGTTGATCGTAAACTACAGTTCCACATAAATCTCGTTTCTGAAAATTTAGGCAAAGTTCTGTACATGATGGCCGATGTACACGCCGCCATTGTTGAACCTGAAGATGCTTCCATTAACGTCAACAGCCTGTTTAAGAACCGAACGGCGACAAGCACCGCGGCTCCCGCCACGAAAAACAGTAAAATTGATAACCTTGTAAATAAAATTATCCCTATGATGAGTGTTTCAGAAAAGATGGACGAAGTTTGGGATGTGGTGGTCGGTACTAAGAGTTCCGTAGATGATTTGGTTCCTAAGTCAGATGAACTACTCACGCAGACGCAGCGTCAAGAGCGCGCTATCGGACAGATCCATAACGACTTACGTCTCAAGACAAACCTCATCATCGAAAACTTAGACATGGTGGAGAAACGGCTGAAGAAGCAGGAGGACGACGTGGCGACGCTGGCACAGCGGCCTGTGCCCCCCGAGCTGCTGCTGGACCCCACCATCGACCGGCTGGTAGAGTACGCGCCCAACCGGTACCGCGTGGACGAGCCCTACCCGGACCCCACCACCAGCACCGTGGCCGCCACCACAATTCCGCCCTCTACCACATTGAACAACAGGTGACATCTTTCTATTTCCAATTTTTAATGCCTTTGCGATTGTGGTGTTGCCATAATACTTTAATTTGTTTCCATGCGACATGTTTTTGCGAGCCCTGGCGATTGTGCGTCTTACTCGTACAACCTACACACGCGATATCGTTATGGTGCAAGGGGTGTAGGGGAGTACGGTGACTAATGTCCGTGTCGCACGCAGCCCGAGCACGAGCACGTGGAGCTCGCCGGGCAGCGCGGGCGCCACCGTGACCGTGACGCCCGCCAGCTCCGGTGCCACCGGCAGCACCAGCCCGCGCCCCGCCAGCCGCAAGGGCGGCATCATCTTCCCCAGCGTCAAGAACAAGCCCATCATCGGCAATAACACTTTCGCTTCGGAAATCGTCGCCAACTATAAAGACGTGAAAGTGAGTCAAAGTTACATAAAGAATATTATTACTCATTATAACACAACACACCTATCGTTGTCGCTGAACAAATCTTAAAGGTGCAATTAATAAAATGTGCTAACCGAGCGAATGATATAACTTTATTGAAGTACCACGTAGCATCGTGTTTCATCGTCCCGTGGCTATTAATCATAATTGAAATTGTCTTTAGTAAAAACATTTTGAAACGTTTTTCTTTGGCCCGTGATTGATGGAGTAACAAGATAATCTCAAAGCCTGACATCTTTGTATGAACTGACACTCTAGAAGAAATGTTTCTTAGGTAGCGAGCGTAAACCTCCGTAATGTGTATCAATAACATAATGCAAAACAAAAACGTTGATTGCAAGTAGCTGCAGCAATACGTCTTAGTTAAATTGATTCTTGCCTAGATGTAGGCTAGATGAAGTAAGGCGATTGCATCGGCTACGCGTAGGGGATTGGTACAATCAGTCAGTCGAGGCGGTGGCTCGGTATGTTACTATTACTCTGTTCGTATTTAAGCTCTGTTGTCGGTATGTTAATCAGCGCCTGTCGGTCTGGCTGTGCGCAACTTGTATACACAGTCTCTCCGATACACTGCCATTTACGTCTCCCGGTTTAGCAATAAGGAACACAAAATACTGCGCAATACATGTTCTGGTATGCAGTTACCGGAATATATACATTCGGACCAAACGACTGTAATACCAGTCTATACTGGTCATAAAATGTACAAATATTTTATGACATCCGCTAGTTATCACAGTTTAACAATCTCATTTCTAAATATCCATGATTCAATCAACTTAAAGAGCTTAGAAAGCCAATAAATAAGTACATATTTACGCCAGATCCTGACCAGTGATGCCTCGAAATCATTTCCAGGGATTTCTTCAGCCTAGTTTCTACAATTATTCAAGATTCTTAATTATTTATATTTTTTAATCAAAAAAATAAAAATGTTTCGCAAAAAAAACAACATTGAAGACGCTTAAAAATTGTTGGCTCATACTCGTACTCAAACAGTAAACTTCGCAAGAGCGAAGCACTGTTGTTGCTCTGTCGTTGAAAAAGCACCAAGCTGAGACACCGCGACATTTCCGTGCAAGGAAAGTTGCGTGGCTCTCATTACGTAAATCTGGTTCGGCATCACGCTCATACAGCGAGCCGCGCTTTCCGCGCCTTTGTAAGCGCCCGCGCAAAAACCGGCCGTTCCCACCATGCGACAATTACCAATGATTACAAGTGTTTATTGTTCTTAGCGTAAAAGAACCGGCGGTTATGTGGAGCTCCGTGATGCAACATTTTATAACATGTTTACCTATCGCGCACGACTCGCACCTGTGTAAAAAATGTCGCTCCAAATACTTACGTTATTTTTACGAGCGCCGAGCGTCGAGCGCAATCGAATACATACATTGTGGTAACTGTTTGTTCGTAACAATTCCGAAATACTTCACATTTCTTACTGCCGCTATACATTTAAGGCACGTTTTATTGTTATATTTTTTAGATTTGGTCTCATGAGCGTACGATACTTAAAAGATAAATAAAATTGACCGGAATAGGCGTGTAACAATGTTAACAAAAAATTCTGTAAGTAATGTAAAGCAATTCCCAGTAATTAATAGGTATCCGATACCTAAATATAATCTACATGAAACGGCACTTATTATACTGAACTGACGCAGATTGTCGTGATTTCGCAACTTACCTAACTTAAGGTAAGTAATTAATTTCGCGAATTAACTTCCTGTACAGGTTATTGAACAGCCACGTCCCACGTATTCAAGTGTTGTAATTTCAATACAACCAATAGGTAGGGAGACTATACTCCAGTAGAGCAGGTGACTGAATAACTATCTGCTATTTTAGTATCTTAATAGATTATCTCGGCTTATGTTTGTTAATTCCTAGATTAAGTTTTTGCGTGGGAAATGAATTGTTACGGTAAGTTATCGTTCTCAACTTCGAATTCTCAAATCAGAAACCGGGAGCAACTTGCAGAAGAGTCAACAAAAAAGTCATGGATATTTAAAACAACTACTGATACAGATACTATTAACCTGCGTCATCCCACAGCTGGGCAAAGGCCTCTCCCCATGACTTCCAGTTGCTACTAAAAAACTAATGATCGTGAAATACCAGAACACAGTAGCAAAGATTGAATTGTTCATCATTCATAAAATTAATCGTTTTCATACTCATAATGCGTCTTAGTTTTTACGAATATGTATGGAATATGTGTGTATGTAAGAATATAACACCGACTCGCCAGCACACAGACCCCGGAGAGGCTTGCGTGTATGGCAAACACAGGTAAAATTAGGATAAGTGTCGTGGAAATAAAAAGAATAAAAAATAGATCTATACTGATCAATTGGGCACAATGACATTAATGGGAGTAGCTAATTGTAATAAAGTTAAGATGTATTTGCATAGATTGTAGGTAGAGAAGAATCAAGGTAGTTTGTACTAGGCATGGAAATTGCAAACATAATTAGAGAATTAATATAGGTAGGTAGAGTAGATACTGTCTTAAGCAAATTACTCTTATTGCTATTGCAATGCTATAACAATGACATCTACAGGAATGTAGTCAGAAGAGTGACAGATCGTGACCGTCTTGTCAGTCGAAATGATGAAAACAAACCTCCTACTTTCATTTCCCCCGGGGGCCGCAGCTGTCTTACGACCCAACGCTTTATATTACATACGCTTATGCAAATCGCAATATCAATAAATCACAGTATAACCATGGTGCATTGTGCATCTGTTAGCAATCATAGGGATAATATCAACGGTTAGCGCTGGTAACCGTAACCGCAAGTTTCATCGTAACGTAGGAAGTCGAGTTTCCTGTAGACAAAGTTTCCCGATAGCACCGCTAAAGATGCGAGTCGAAAACGGTAATTGGGTAATTTCTTTAACTTTCTGTACCCCAAGGGTGAAAACAGAATAGCGGAGTTTAATGTACCACAGTGCGACACGACCCGGTTTTTTACGCCTAGTTATTATATTTCCTTTGTTGACCTGGAAATTAGATGCTCTTAAATGCTTTTTAAGACTCACGATTCTGCTAAGGCTGCCATTTTATACCCTCTGTACAGTTCACCTCTACACAATATATAACGTGAATCTTCAGTGTTTTTAGCAGTGTTTCAGTCAGTCAGTCAATCACGGAGCTTATTTACATGGATCGATTAAACTTTCAACGATCATTCGTTGAAAGTTTAATCGATCCGATCGTCATTCATCTTTGACTGACTTATCACCGTTTACTGAAGTTCCCGATTCAAAGTTAGACTGACTTTAAGACTTGGAGTCTACGGTATTTTATAGATACCTAATGTAAAGATAGAAAGCACTTAAAATGTTCTTTCCAACAGCCTCAATAGTTATTACATTTGAACTTATGATGAAGGTGATGAAAATTACTGGCTATAAACTGTTTGTATGAAAGTGATCGATTCTAACTAAAGCACTGTCAGCACTCAGCAGCTATTGTAAACTTGTGAATGAATTATTGTGGCTAGCCCATCGCGTACGTGTCCAATTAGTAAAAACGACTTAAAAGATTAATGATTTTAGTTCCGCGATTAAGATGAACGATGCTATTTTGGGTAGAGGCTAGAGGCAGGTAGTCCTGTTCTAGGTGTAACAACCGCTACTACTTACTGTTATACACAGGTTCGATTCCCAGGTCGATTAAAGTGTTATTGGGTTATTTTCCATCAGGAATATCTTAGTTGTAGCCCTGTGTCTGTATTTGTAACCACTTGATGGCAGTAGGCTCGTCCCATAATATTATGAGAATTAAATATAACTGGCGAAATGTGAGTGTAGTGATGTACTATATACCTAGATAATACCTAGTCAAGCTGACTTTTCCTTCAGGGATTCGGCGTGATATGTATCACACGGTAAACCTATTCCATATCTAAAGGAAGGCCCTTATATCACTCTTCTTTCCCACGACGAGGTCCGAGGCCCGTTGCTTCTTAACGATTTGTTATTTTATATTCATAATAGGTGTCTATGGCATCATTACGAGACATAAGTCAAAGGGAAGGTTAAAATGGTCTCTTTATAAACGAATTGTGCAACAATGTTTAGTGTAAAAATAATAACTGCCTAAGTATGGCGTCCGGTACGGTACCCAGAAGGCATTGGAACAGTAAGTTGTGCAATACCGACTGCTATATAGAGATATTAATGAACCGTCACGTCAGGCGAGCGGTCGGTAAATGCCGACGTAGGTAATTGGCATACCAGATCGCGTGAATGAGCTCCTAAGATTTACACAAATGATGTTTTGTTTCCATTAGAAACGGTTGCGGTTACTAATTGGTAAAAATATCTTGCATAATTGCTTTAGGCCTGCTGTTTACTAATGATTGAAAAGATATACTTTAGTTGACCTCTCCTTCCTTTTTTTTCATTCAGCCTGGCTTTCGCGACGTTTTTATAGGAACTTAAAAACAGAAGAAATCCTACAGGAACGCTGGAATGTTTCCATAGGGTTGAAAACTATGTTTGAGGTCATCCTTTACTTACACAAGGTTTTTTTCCACTTTTATAGCCCTCCCTTCCACTGCCTCTCCCAGCTTCACGTGTTTTTGTTATTATTGAAATGATCAGGTAGTTTTAGAATCAGTTTAATTAAAAAAATCGGATTTTTGACACCAATTCGATTGCTCGGGTCACTCTTTATTTTTTTATTTTTTCGTGGCACCAAAAAATACCTACCACCTGATTGCCACATTGTCCCCCCCACCCCATCGTGATTATTCGTGATTTTTTTCCTGACCACCTACCTCTATTCGAACCACACGTGATTACAGGACTACCCTTAAACGAAATACGGAGGCAGGTAGCCATTTAGTTAATTGTAATAGATTGTACGACAGGTAAAGTGATAGAGATAGGTCGGTTACAAAACGCTAACAAGTAGGTAGGTACCTACCTAGGTAATTGAAAGCAAAAATCTGCAGTCTACTGCAACTTTACTAACTAAATATGACTTTAACATAACGTATATTTGAAAAATACAAAAAAAAAAAAAAAAAAAATACACATTCAATCAAAGATTATTATAAATGCGACATTTAAACAAATGGCAATTATCTCAAGAAAGTTTCAAAGGCGCCGTAATCAATCTACCTGTAGAATCAAAAGGGAAAGAAAGTTATAAATATTGCGTAACGATATACATAACGCGGTATTAAAATTGATGGCATTGTTTGAGTAGGTACTAAAGGTTTATACGCGCCTCGCACCCATTCAAATTCATTTATGTGTGTAAATTATCATTCCGAACGCATCGCGAATACCTATAATAAGTATAGCCTATGCGAATAGATGTTGTAAGACGTTGCACATTAAAGTTATTCAAAGCGGGCGTAGGGTGCACCGAAGATCATTTCCGCAATTTTAAAGATTGCTAAAATGAATGCATGTATTTGCGTGCTCATAATTTATTGCGTACTGTTTGATTATGTATGTAGAGTACTAGTCTACAATGATATCTGATGTCTTTCTAGGGGTACTCGTGCGTGGACCTGATGAACGGCGGCATGCGGGAGTCCGGCGTGTACTACCTGCAGATCAGAGGAACCACCTACTGGTTCTTGAAGGTGTACTGTGAACAGAACATAGCTGACGGAGGCTGGACTGTAAGTAATCATTTTAGACTTATAGGGTCGATTTCACAATTGAAAATTTGAAACTGGACTTTATCAGCACATCAAGTCGTGTTGAAGAACAATCGAAGTCATCATTGGTGAAATTATGTGAGTGAATTTCGCCCTTAGATAAACACGCGTGTTGTTTGGGAAAGATTGCAACAAACGTACCAGGGCCCTAGCCAGAAATTTGGTTGGGGGGTTGGGCGGTTTACACTAAATGAAAAAAAACTTAGGAGGGCGAGGTCAACCAATGAGTTAAACAAGAAAGGCAATTCGGAACCATTTTTGTGAACTTAGTGATCACTTTACAATTTTAGGGTTCTGTACCCACCGAAAAAGCGGAACCCTTATAGGATCACTTGCGTGCCTGTCTGTCCATATGTCACAGCTAATTTACCCCGAAAATACTGGGCGATTGAGTTGAAATTTGGTACACAAATGTAAGTCGGTGACAGAAAGACAGACGTGTAACGTAAATGAATGAATTTTAAGCAAGGGGGCCACTTTTGGGGTTAAATTAGAAGAAAAAAAAATACAAAAAAAATTGTTTTCCTATAGATTACAGGAAAACCTATAAGAAATCTATGAACGTACGGAACCCTCTCCACACGAGTCCAGTATTTTTATGTAAATCCTACTCTAGGGAGTTATTTAGGAGGATAAAGCGCTGGACAACCGTCTCTAGATTGACTTAAAGATATCTATCACGGCTACCACCGGCAGGATAATTTCCAGGGGGGTGAATCTTCACGAAAGAGCTCGACAATTTTAGCACTCCACCTCTGATAGGTAGGTATATGTATTAGGTTTTCGTTTGTCGATGTCGATTCATACAAGAAGGAACTTTGTCGACTTATACAGAAAGGCCTATCAGACTCATACAGGAAATGTAGGATTCAAAAGCAGAGCAGCGTAGTGAGCTCGAAAATTTTAGCACTTCACCTCGGGTAGGTCAGATTCTCTTTGACCATTCATACAAAAACACGAGTTTTGTAGGTACCTAAGTACCCACTTTGTCAACAAAAAATCAGAAAACTATAGAATTTAGAATTCAAAAACGAGACTCAAAATGTTACCATTCCCCCTTGTATAAATTAGGTTTTTATGTTCATTCATACAGAATTAAGAATAGGTTCTCCTATTCTTAATTCTGTATGCGCCGTTAACTTATACAGACCTAGCTGTGCCCCGCGGTTTCACTCGCCGCTTTTGGCTTGTTTTCTTTTTGCTCGGCTCCTATTGTTCGTATCGTGATGTTATGTAGCCTATAGCCTTCCTCGATAATTGGACTATCCAACACTAAAAGAATTTTTCAATTCGAACCAGTAGTTCCTGAGATTAACGCGTTCAACCAAACAAACTAACTCTTCAGTTTTAGAATATTAAGTATAGATTGAGAAAGTGATATACCTAATAGCGAGCGAGAAAAGTTTTGCATTCAGATTCGGATTGGTTTCTATATACTTGACCGACATTTCGGGAGTGTTTGCTCCCCCCCCTACCGCCTTTACCTACGGCCCTGCAACGTACCACAACAGCTTTAATGGCTTTATTAGCGTCATGCGAACTGCGAAGGGCACTGTCGAACTTCGTAGTCTTCGTACAGTATCACCAAAGTGTAGAAAACGCCATTGACGAGAAAAAGCGCCACGTCATGTGATACTGATGGTGTTAGTTTAGAATTCTGACACTAAAAGTAAATAGAGTTTCTACTTATTCATTTCTTGTGTGATTCTCTTGTCTGTTTCTGTTGTAAAGTGATAATTATTCTCGATCTGTGGGTGTAGTGTACTATACAGGGTGGAAGAGAGATCGACGCACAAACAGTTACCACGTATTCAGTACATCATTCCGAAACACACAGACAATTTTTTCATTAAAATAAAAAATAAAAAACAGCTGAGCAGCTGTTTTGACCGTTAAGGTATTGCACTTTTGTAGCAAACAACATTTTTTTCTTTAACTTTTTGACCGCCAGAGTATAAACGCACGCGCGTGCCCTCCACACCAAGCCACAATTTCACCTACCATTTTGTCACTTATTTGTGTCGTTTGACAAACAGGGCACGCGCTTGCTTGTCACGTATATTTATGGGACTATGGCGGTCAAAAGATTAACACTCCATTACACGCGCCCCGGTTTGGGACGCGACTGCTCGCGCGCCCTACCTTTATAGAACTATTTTGAGTGTTGCATTTACAGGGCCTATTAAAAAAAAAACTTCAATTTCATATGAAACTAAACTTTAATAAGAAACTAAAACAGACAAAACATAACTGTTAACATTTATTAGGAACTTAATATGAGACTTCTTGTGAATTTTGACAAATCAATTACTTTTTGACATCAAACCTTCTCAGTCTTCTTTTTTTACTAGCTCATATCCTCCACACAGTCTTCATCATTTTTACAACAGTCAGGACATTGAAGAACCTTATGTAGAGGACAAATCCACTTGTTACAGGTGTGATATCGTTTTCTGGTGCTTATTGCGCGCTCGGCCCAAAAGGAACATTTCCCAACGCGACCAGTATTGGGGTATCTCGAAATATGTGCCATTTTTGTACGAAATATAGTTACTTTGGTTACAAATACTATTAAACTAAAAAAAAAACACATAATAACAATATTTATACATAATATAAACACTTACGTAAAATAAACACGAAGGGTAAACTCCCGAAAAAATTGTCACGCGAGTGCTCGCGCGCTCTACTATTGTAGAATGTTAGTTTTGACGCGATTTTTCTAACACCTGCGATCGCGTAGGTCGCCGCAAGGATACTAATATTGATCACCAGTTAGTAATAGAGGAATACTATGAGTGTCTGCGTTAGATACCCACAATTCACGTTAAAATTCCATGAAATGCATGCGTGTTCTACAATAGTAGAACGCGCGACTAATGGGTGTTAATTAGGTACCGATAAAAAAATTCTATTGGATTCGGAAAGATGTACTGAATATGTGGTGATCGTTTGAGCGTCGATGTCTCTTCCACCCTGTGCGTAGCTAGGTACACCTCTGAGTAACCTACCCGGGGAACAAGCGTGATGTGAGGTATGTGTGTATTATAACAACCTACTAAATAAATATATTAACAGGACTAGGTAAGTAGAAATCAAAGAATTAACCATAGGACAAAAATTGATTTAATTTTAATAGTCATGCAATCATGTTTTACACCCGATAATTAAAACCAGTAGCACTGGTATACAATATGTTAAAAAAAACCCTGCCCGATCCGAAAGCGTGTATAGGTATCC
The DNA here is from genome assembly GCA_910589295.1 of Noctua janthe. NCBI lineage: Eukaryota > Metazoa > Arthropoda > Insecta > Lepidoptera > Noctuidae > Noctua > Noctua janthe. The sequence continues at coordinate 17,402,628 of OU342552.1, forward strand.
CAACCGCATTACCAAAAAAAATAAGAAACAAAATATTGATGAAAGTAAATATATTAATGAATTTTAAAACCATTATTTTTGTGCCCAAATTACCATCATTTCCCTGAAATCTAACAAACTTTTAACGTGACAACACGTCTTCGGCATTAGTATGTTCGATCGTCAGTTGTTTGTTTATGATTATGACTTTGATACCGAAAGAGCGACCGGACTGACATCGCCCGAGCTCCTGTGTTGCCATGGTTTGCTGATTTTAGTACCTTTTATTTAATTTTTGTCGGAGTACTATTTTTTACTTGTTATCCAAAAAGGATTACATAAACAGAATCTAATCTTGACACCTAATAATAGCCTCACGGAACGGACAGGGTTTTTTAACAAATTGTAAGCCTAAATAAATCATCATCACAATTATTAAAAACGGTTCAATTTTAACTTATAAGTAAAGAAATCGAATAGAACGAGACAAAAACAGTTTCATTACAAAACAAGGTTCAACTGTAGTTCAAGCCAAACTAACAACTCAATGGCCGTACTCACCATCCAAACTGAATACTGCCAGCTCAATTGAACCGCGTTCAAGTGCTGTCAGCATCATGTCATATTGTGACACTAGCAGCTCTTGAAATGGGTGTAGATATAAATTTGACCGTAGGCCACTGTTTTTAAAGTTTGAAATACCTACATAAACAGGCTGAGAGTTTAAGTTTGGACTAAAAATCTACCTCGTTTTCTGATAGCCGAAAATATAAATAAGTATTGTAAAGACAATAATAATTATAACAAACTTTACTTCAATTACCCTCATCTCAAATTGCTATCCTAACAAACTATACCTAAACACTTTTTTTTATTCTATGTTATTAGTTAGCCATCGCCTTATCCTGCATTTCTAGAATCCCAACTTTAAAAAAAAATAGAAAATTTAATTTGAAACAATCCATCGTTTAACATTAACACAGACAATAGATAAATTAATTAATCGAACAACTATAAATACAAAGTGTACTTTAAGTTGGTAATTTGTTAATTACTATTAAGACATCTGCCAGCGGTGATCAAACTGCAGAAAAACCAAATAGACAGTTTGACAAATACTTTTATAAATTCAAGAGCTAGGCTTTTGTGAGGCTTTAGGGTTATTTTTGTGTAATGTAATACTGCTGTTTAGAGTCAATCCTTTGATGGTAAACATGTAGTATATTAATAATTTTAAATGTTCATTTTACAGTGACATAAAAGTTGACATAACTCTTGAGCTCACACTGTGCATTCGGAGTAATATCACTAGTTTAGAGATAATCCATTGACAATATACATACTTCATAGTCCCTAGTGACATCGTAGTACAAATTGCTGTCGCTGTTTAGAGCCAATCTCATTACAATATCATAGGTAACATGATATATTATTATAAGTACGGAATATAGTACGCGCGACGATCAATCAAGCCATACAAAACCATATCTCGTTGTACAGGAAATCTAAACAAAGCGAGGCTGTGTTATACTGAAAATGTATGGCTTGATGTGTCGCCGTGTGTACCCATTACTGCCACCAGGACCGCCAGTAGATATTTTTAAATTATACGGCAATATTTCTGAAATTTTACAAAATAGAAAATCAGGATACAAACAGTCCTTAAAAGTTTTTAAACATACACAAAAATGATTATTCAAGTGAACTTACCTACGTTATTTTTTTAATTAATTTTGGTACTCACAGGCAACTCAAAAATATCACCATAGAAAACTCAGATAAAAGAATTTAGGCGTTCCGTATACAATTATACATGAGGGCCCAGGATACAACGAGGATACAATCAATAACCAAATTATATAGTTTTTGTATCCAATTATACAATCTGGCAGCAGTGACTGCAACTTCTAAGTTGATTGATTCATAACAATAGCAAATCACCCCTGGTAGCTGTTATGCTAACCACTAGAGCGCACGTCCAATAAGAAAAAAGCTGTGTGGCTATATGGTATAATAAGATTAATAAATATACCTCTACTTTTACTATATTTGAAAAAAATAACTACTTATGTCCATATTTAACTCGGCTAATAAATATCTAATATTCTCCATTAGAGTATGAATAAGAAAGCTATAGGAGAAAAATGCTACTTGCATGTAGTTTATGTGACTGTTCAAAAGTCCTTGACGACCAAGAGTATAAGCTTGAATATAAAGTATTTGTAATAATTGATATTTATATTTGGACTATTATTAACAGCTATTTTCTAAGTCATAAATATAGCAATCGCTCTGACAAAAACAAAATGTTTCTAATTGCTAATATATTGCTTATATGAAGAAAAATTTAAGTAAATACTAAATATGACTATTTAAATATTTGCTTAGTACAAATATTGTTAAATTGAATACAAAGCTATGAATATAAATTAAAATTGAATGTCAATTGGATTTAAGATTAAATCTTAGGCAGCTTTAATTAACGGTCTGATACCAATTAAACATGGTGTTCAATGCTCATTGATTGTCTCTCTGCTTGAGAATACGGTTCCACAGAACTGGGCCATAAGACTGGTATCAGAAATTAACTACCTAATAAATATTATAAATATATTTCTTAAATGCTACGCAGATTGGCTATTTGCAAAATATTTGAAAAATGTTAAAATTATGCTATTGACATTTTATAAGTTTAAACATTAATACATTAAATGTACTATTACCAAATTGGAAATCTACTACATTTTAATACGGATTTTACACTATTATGATAGTAATTATATAGTTAGCTTTTTTTTTTTGATATTGAAGAATCATTCAGAGCTTGACGATTATACTTGTCTAAGATGCATACACACTAACAATTTTAACACAATCGTGACTGGTAATCCTTTGATAGCTGCTTGAGATAAGTGATCCTTATCCCTTAAAAGAGAGAGAGAGAGAGAGAGAGATGAAGCTCTACAGGACGAATAGCCTATCCTATTTTCAACCGAACAATGATTTAACCTTTTGACCGCCAAAGCATAAACGCACGCGCGTGGCCTCCACGCCAAGCCACAATTTCAGCTACCATTTTGTCACATATTTGTGTCGTTTGGCGTACAGGGCACGCGCTTGCTTGTCACGTTTATATGACGATGGCGGTCCAAACATTAACTAGCCATTATACAGCCTCTGAAGGGATCGGCGTACATATGAGCTACGTTCCAATCATTGTATTGTCTTTGATTGCAATTAAAACCTCCTTTCTATTACCCAGGTGATACACCGTCGAGATGACTACGGTATCCCTGCTGAGAACTTCAACCGAGACTGGAGTGATTACAAGAACGGGTTCGGTGACCCCAGCAAGGAGTTCTGGCTCGGTAACGAGAACATTTACATGCTCACCAACAACGATGACTACATGCTCAGGGTTGAACTTGAAGATTTCGACGGTAATAAGAGGTAAGCAGACAGTCGCTGTCGTCAGTTTTCGAGTTTTATCTGAGTTTATACATTCTATATCTGTTAAATTAACAGGAACTGCACGCTACAGGTAACATAAATTAGGTTGTCTTAGATTAGACATAGACATTACTTAACTAATCAAATCATTGCGCATAACAATACCGTAATTAAACATTAGAACAGTTCTACAGTATTATAACAAAAAGTTCTAGAACAACTAAACATTACACACAAAGAAAAAATAACATCAACGCTAGTCTTTAATAATCAGATTCGATACACCGCATCAAAAGACGGTGTCGTTTGTTTCATTGTTTACGCCTCTGACATAGAAAATAGCGCAGTGACTGCCGTTCAAACGCATAACGGAACCTGAGAACAGTCTTCTCAATTTTGACACTTTTCACGATTTAAATCTTTTCATAGCTTCAATAAAATATCGCCAATGAATAGAACAATTTATGAGTGTTTACAAACACATGTTTACAAGTTACATCGTAGGCAGTAGCGTAGGCGAAACTATTTACAAGTTTATCACCCGCACTTATCAACGTTTTACAAAATATATAACTACTAGCTTGCCCGCGGCTTCGCTCGTGTTAATTTAGAATTTGACAACCTAGCTGTGTGAAATATACTTTACAACCTATTCTCATACCTACCAAATACATAAAAATCTGTCGAGCCATTTCGGAGGAGTGCGACCACAAACACCGTGAAACGAGAATTATATAAATAAAAAGATTGGTTAAACTAAATTGCATTGAAAATAAAATTATTGAACATGAGATTAGATTGAATGAACTCCCAGAAACCGGGCTTTAATCACATGGCAATACAGTTTATGAAGCAGTTCTGTGTGTTTATTAAACAGAGAAGGCTTAACGAAACCGTCGATTTTTAAAGGAATAAGAAAATGTACCAAAGACTAATGACTTTCCGACAAAACAGGTATGCACAGTATTCGCACTTCAAGATCTACTCGGAAGCGGAATACTACAAGCTTGAAATAGACGGTTACGAGGGAAACGCGGGAGACTCCCTCAACGACCCCTGGTACGGATCGAACAACAGCCCCTTCTCTACCTACAACAGGTATGTAAAACTAATTATTCACACAAAAATCGACTTTAAGGCGTTCTTAAGGTCATCCGCTCATTCGTCGAAAGCACTAGACTTAACCATATCTCATACGAGTCGTTACTAACATAAACCAATTACATAGTATAGCTACTGTTTTACAACACATGAATTAGTTAAATTAATTTGTTTTCGACAGACACAAATAAAATTATTTTACAATTTTTATAGAAGAAATTCTTATTCTAATATTTTTTGTTTTTTTAAATATTCATCTATCTCTACGACACTTAGAACAACTTTATTTACCAAGTCATTCACACGAAACGCTTATTCGTCTAACCCTTTTACGTCACCCTTCGTTCAAAACACCTACTTCTAGCTAAAACGATTAAATCCCCATGTTTTCACCGGTATCTACAATATCTATTAACCTTACCAATTAAATCTATCAAATACAATTTTACCTTATACAATATCGACTATTCAATCAAATATTACCTACTGACGACAACATCAAGTCAATAAAAAGAGCTTCTCGTTTTTAACCGAGGTAGAAAAACACTGCCTTGAGAGTAGAAATGATACAAAGATGTTATTTACAGAGATAACGACAGATCCTCGTTGAACTGCGCTTCTATGCTGAAAGGAGGGTGGTGGTGGAAGTCTTGCGGCCGCGGCCTTAACGGCCTTTACCTTCACGACCCACAGGACCTCACTGCCAGACAAGGTGAGCTAAAGCACTACTACACTACTAAGATTTAACTTAGTATAAGCGACTAACATCAATAAAGTCAACTAAGCAATCTTCTAAAGACAAAAGAAAATACTGAACTGTCATAAGCGAACCATCTAACATGTACAAAGTAAAGCTCTGATTAATGTCAATAGTATCGATAGTGTGATCACATCTAGTTGCCATTATTATTTAGACAGGCGCCGGCGCATAGCGACGCGTGGGAGTGACAAACCACTGTAGGTAAATTCGTTACGAGAGTGGATATTAACAGTTAAGGTGTTCCAGGTATCGTGTGGTTCCGCTGGAGAGGCTGGGACTACACTCTGAAGCGTGCCACCATGATGATCAAGCCCAAAGGCCTGCTGCCCAACACGTGAAGCGCCGTCACACGACGCGACACAACACAACTTATCCAGCCTCTGTTCACTCATTACCTGGATTCGACCCACAGACATTACGACACCTAAAACATTCAACAAGCGTTTTAGTCAAAATTGAACAGAAGCAACCAATCTGTGATACTCTTACAACGATATTCGACTCGAAACTCCCAGTCGTACAAAGAATAATCAGATCTAAACGATTGCTTTCCGAATCCATGTAATGACATAGAACATAGCAGGCAGCTAAGCTCAATATATGTACCTATCTCTGTAAATAATTACTCGTAAATCATTGATCATGTCACTGTCATCGCATCTTCGCCATTGTAACAGTAAAGTGTGCCCCGATGTAAATACCAGATGCTAGACTATGTTTAAAGTGCCACATCACGCCCCAAATTCATTAATTTATTACTCATGTGAACTTGATACATAAAAAAACCTTTCGTTAATTAGGTTTATAATTTAGATTGTAAGTAAATTTTTGTAATAAGATGTAAATAATTACTATTATGCAGCAATCGATAAGATGCAAACAAAATGACAACAATACTTATATGTAACGTAATATTATGACAGCGCGGAATTAGCCTGGGAATTTGAATTTTATTTTACATTTCTAAATGCACTAACTCTCGAAATATTATATATTATTATATGCTTTAATGTATGATTTTAATTACATATGTATAGTTGCACATTGCTCTATTGTAATTAACCACTAGCACATACACATCAATGTACCTGATATATACCTGTGTAGCAGCAATTTCGTGTAATGCCTTGCACGTGATATAAATATGTATACAGACACATGCACAATATGATATTATCAACATTAAACAATTTGCACTACTACAACTAATTAGTTTAAAGTTAAACAGTCACTCGTGAGTCGCCGCCGCGTCGCCGTTGGCTCGTTACTAACAAGTGTCCAATATGTAAAGTAAGATGTCGTCAGGCAATGTTCACTAATAATCCACACTGTACTAAACGCCTATACTTCAGGATTGTTTATGAATTATTGCTTGGCATGTAACTATGCTCAGTTATAAGTTATATACACGAATATTGTTAGTAAATAAATGTGCGTATTTTTATCGTCGTCGTTTTATTCACATAATACTTTCATATTTAACATAATGTACATATAATTCTGATTAGGTATATGAAACTGTAATTGATTAATATAAATATACGTGTGAAACATTCATGCAAAAACAAAGTTGTGTCAATAATATTTGAAGTATCCGTCCATCTAATTCACGTTATCAATTTAGATTAGCGTTAAATTTTAATTGTTTTAATTCACTTCACCACTAGACGCCGTTATAACAACACTGACTCTAAAAGCTGATAATTTAGTCCATCTCAAAATCCGGTTCCGGTGGTTTGACATTCAACAGCGGATCCATGTGACGCATTAGGTCTATATCCAGATCCATATCCTCCATGTCAATATTATCTGCTATTAAACCGGGCGGTGGCGGAGCCTCGCCTAAAAAGTCTTTGCTATCATCAGAGTCTAATAAATTGCTACGAGTCACCGCGTGCGAGAAAATAGATCGATCCATTTCATCACGTGATTCTAGCATGGCTTGCTCTAACATGTTCGGAGGTTCTATATTAAACAATAAATCTTGTGTGTTGTCTCTATATATGGCGTCTAAATCAGCTAAAGAATAATGTTCGGCGGCGGGCAACACGCGCGAGGGGCTGGACTGCGAGTCACGCCGCGAAGTTCGCGCGCGTTTAACCCGCTTTCCAGCCCCAGACATGTGTTATACTTTTTGTTTCTTCGGGCCCTTTTTATTAGCACGTTCCTTGGCCTTCTCGAGCAGTGGCAACAGCTTCTTCTCCTCTGCTAATATTCTGAGCAGCATGATGATGAATGGCAAATAGTTATGCCTCCTACGAGCCATTTCTTGTTGATATTTCAACATCTTTACATCTTCATACTCAATCAACATTCTAAGTCTGGGTATTTCGTTTTCCATCTCATCTGTTTCCATGCCGAGCATCTGCGACTCCGCCATCAGATCCTGGAGCTGTCGCTCATAGATCATCTTCCTGTCGGACACGAGGGCCATCAGGTTGAAGTGGATTTCGCCTTCAGTATATCTGGAAAAGTTAAGTTAACTGTTAGCATCGATCACAACATAAGACGTCATCACGCCTGTACTGCCATAGTGTCACCGTTTTGGAGAATACATGCGTGATGCATAGCTGCGTGAGGGGTGCTACACACATACTCGGGTCGGCATTCGGTAAAGACAAGCGGCAAAATCGGGTACATGTAGATATACGTTCGTTCGCCCGGCTTGCCCCGTATTGTTCTTAGTTAATCCTAATTTACGGTCATTGACGGAGTTTACCAGTCGGCACGAGCTGAATGAAAGCAAAATATGTGTATTTAATTTGCTTCGGATCGGATAGGCTCTGTTGGTCCACAAATAATGCCGAATTGTATGTGCCGACCCAAACAATTGTGTAGCACCCCAAGTTTCAAGTAACGCCCGCCCACCTATCATATCCAGGCTCCATGCTGCGGCTGAAAACAAAATTAGTTTTCAGATGGAATGGAAATGAATCATCAATATTATAATATCAATGTTAATAATGTGATTAGTCAAAAGCAAAATAAACAATAATCCACATACACATTAATTCTTTTCATAATAATTGGGCGGACTACATCCAGCCAGTCTTGTTCTGGGGCGACGGGGCCATGGTCGATGGGCCCTTCCTTGAGGCCATCCAACTCGTATAGACGACCGTCTATTGGCATGTAGCCAACGAAGTGGTACGCTTCGTCATCCTGAAACATCACGGTCATTCTGTGTTATTGTTTGTGCAATGTGAAAATTACAGTAAAGAAAACAGATTTAGATGCTTAATTTCTTATTCATTCTCAGAAATAGTATTTTCAAAATTCAAATCTGATTTAGTAGTAATAATAAAAGTAATTCTGAACAAGACAATACTAGCAATCATTTAAAAATCAGCCGACAAGGATATCTTGGCTGTAGCATACATCAGACTGGAAGACATAAAGTTTCAATTTAAAAGACTAAGAGGACTTAGTCAAAATAACATTGCAAATAAAAACACATAAAAGCTCGTAAATTCATAATTGGAAAGAAAAGTGAATAGTTTGTTCGTACAGGTTTACTCATGGAGCGACGTAAACTGAATTGCGTCTCTTGTGTTTCCAAATCGATAATCACATATTCAGCACCATTTCGATTACAGAATTTTGTGAATTGTGGATGTTGCATAAAGTCCAGTTCCATCCTCGTCTATTTTATCAATCCATAAAATTTCATACCTTTGAAGCAGTTTTAGGATCAAACTCAAAGAGTGTTTGGTTCGCCATGGAGTTGTGAGCACTACGAATAGTCTGCGAGTTGCTTAGTGTAAGTCCTCGCATCCTGGGATCGAAAGACATGCTGAACTCCTTCAAACTGTTCAGTTCCGGGCCCAGGTCCACATCGGGATGGTCGCAGTTCAACAGCAGACTTATTACGGCCTGTGTTGCACAGGCATTGTTTATAACCTAAAATTAATACAAAAGTCAATTTAAGGAAAGTGATGTGAGTTTTACCGAATACTGGCTGTTACCAGCAACTTGTCCGTGTCTTTTGATTGATTCAGAGGTTTAGGTGTGAAAATGTTAAATACGGTAAAAAAGTAAGATTACATCAAATCTGTATTTTCCAGAGGGATTTTGCAGAAGAATACTAGTACACCCATATTTCGCCAGTTATGTTCGAGTCCCATGTAAAGGAGGACGAGCATTTTGCCATCAACCATTCGAAAAACCAAACACCGGGCTACTACCGAGAAATTCATTATGCGGAAACCCAATCACATACCTGTCCTAGGAATTGAACCCAGGACCTTATGCTCAGCAATAGCACTAGCCACCACTAGACTACCGAGGCAATGAGAAATATTAGCATGGCTACTAAAATAAATGTTGTATGCTGTTCAGCATTATTAAATTATATAAGTATAATATTATTTACCTGTTTAGCGAAGTAGATTTTGTCGAGACGACTGTCAGTAACAACGGGGGCTGCGGGCTCTTCATGTTGCAAGTATTTGAACAGGAATATAAGTCCATGTACTGGTCTGAAAGAGAATGTATAACAGATTTTAATGTTTGATCCCAGTAGGGCCTTCTAACCTTTTAGGTGTTATTATATTTTTACAATAATAAATCTTTTCAACAATTGTTTCAACTCTGATTGTTCTTCATGATTTTTTTGTGAATCATAGAACTGTGATGAGCTTCTTTTCGTATTACAGGTACATCTAAGTATATTGTAATGTTTTGGTCCATTTTATGGCCATGTTTAGATCAGAGGAGTGTTTTAAATCGTCAAAGATACAAGTGACTGGACATTAAAGAAACTCCAGCAGATGGAACATGGTTTGATGAGGAGCCCCACACTCGCACTTGGTGTTTGATGGATCAAATATAGTCCATTTCGCCAAATTATGTTTGCAGCGGGCAACTTGGACACACAATTGATTCATTGCTGAGGATTACATTTATATAAAACATACCTTAATGTTTCGAAGATACCATCTTCAATTGTCCACAATTCTTCAACTTGAACCCCACTAGCTCCTAAAAGATAAATATATTTATTAAGTAGAGTAAACTAACTATATACATTATTAATTAAAACTGTTAAATATACTAACAACAAACTATAAAAGGGTATCGAAAAACTACTCCTTAACGCTGTCAGCTGGTAATGTGCCCAAGATACTGGCGGCGTTGGCACCTTGTATGGCAACAGCTTAGCCTCTGGCCAAGGTAAAAGCCAGCCCTTGGGTCACGGGAAGCTTCAACTAGGCGTTTCGAAATTTCCTTAAACAGGCTATGAGCACTTGGCAGAGTTTCAACCCAAAACAGCTCGAAAATATAGTTTAAATAAAACATTCGTTTTCTTTACTAGTAGTGAACTGTTAAAAGTGACTTGACTGGCATGTGGAGATAAATAATTCTTTAAATTGGATAATAGCTAGTTATTTCACAAATCGACATCGTATTTCACAGAGTATTGGACGTTTTTCCTTTACATCCGTTTTATGTTAGTGCTGAAATAAAAGGAGTTTAGATTTCCAAGTACGCACCTACTTATCTAACTTATCTTAGGTTTGTTTCGTTAGCCACACATCAAGAATAAATAACATAATGCAAGAACAACTTACATGTCTCATAACTTTTTAATTTCTAGAGATATTTTAATGATAATTATTTTTTTATTTAAATTATCAAGCTTAACCCAAAAAATAAAATATGGAAACTTCTCCATTCTTCTCCAGTACTTCATTTGAAAAGGGTTTCTTTCTAACTTTGGCTATATTTACCAAAAAAACCGGGACAATTACGTCCCATAGACACACATCACAGGACGCCTCATTTGAGCCTAACAGTAACTAACATGCATACAGCTCGGATAAGTCAACTGAGTCCGCTCTTCACCTAGTGGTCAACATGATGGCAGAAGCGATACATCAGAAGGGCTGAGGAGGGTACCTGCCTCATCCCTAGGCACCTTCATAGACATAGAAGGAGTTTTCTATAATACTATTTTTTCCAGCAAAAACACCACCTTCTCTAGACACAGAGTAGAACAGGTCGTACTAACACACTGGATTAGTAATATGTTAAGCAAACTAGTGGTTCGCTTTGCAGGAGAGCAGCAGATAGCCATGATCGCCGGAAGCTATCCCCAAGAAAAATTACTGTACTATCCCCCCTCCTCTGGAATCGGTGATTAATCACCACAGCTATCACAAAACTCAGTGCATAACACTTTTGCACAATTGGTTAAGCAGACTACCTCACAATCCTCATTCCAGGGAAGGTGACTGCGACAATGGGCTCCCTTAATCAAAAAAGGCTATGAAATTTTAAAGCTCAGAACCTTGAAAGACCGCAGGGATCGTCGTGACTTAATTGAGACATAAAATATCTTAAATAGGCATTATGACCTTCAGGATTTCAATCAACTATTCAAGCCAAGCAAAAACATTCATCTAAGAGGCTATCACCTTAAGCTATGTACCAGTAGCGAAGGGTCAATTTTTATAAGAGGTAAGCCGGAGTACATATCTTTAAAGTGATTATATTATTTGTCTGTAGAAAACTGACTCTGCCATTTTTCAAAGGGAATCTGGTAAGAATCGAGTTGTATGGAACCATCGCCACTGCTATGTACCAAATTTTCAAAAAATAACCCTCACAAACACTTTCTAAGCAACTAAACAGTCAGAGTATAGTATAAGCTCCTAGACGATGTAGTCTCAGCCCACAATATAAACCAATTCAAAAATCGACTGGACAAACAACATATATTATACTGCAAGAAGAAAATCTAGTGGGGATCAACAGGCTCCAGGCAGCTATCAGTTGTTTCAACTGCCTGCCTGATAATAAATAATAATAATAATAATACAGCGATGAACTAGCTAGAGACCAATCAGGTATGGTAGCACCTATAGTTCAAGTAAGTGGTGGGACCTGAAGCCATCATGCCACTCCCATTCACCCGAATGCGTCTTTCTTTGCACTCTGGTAAATAAACACACCAAAGAACAAAACCACACGAGACAGAGGCACATAATATGTTCTTAACCGCCCAGAGGTTGCCTCGTACTGCAGTAGCCTAGAATCTCTGCAGGATCATCAGTAACACCAAGGTCAGCTCCTCGAGAAAAGCTGGCCTTTCTGCTGGGCTGGGCTTCCCACCCATACCAAAAACACGCGCTTCAGATGTGGAGTTGCAGGCACCAGCCTGTTTTGCATTGGCATAGGAACCCGTTTTTCCTGGTTTTTTAAGAACCTGGAAAAACTGGTTCCCAGATCCCCGGTTTTGAGCTTTGTAAAAAAACCAGATCCGTCATATAAAAACCTGGTTTTTGAGATTCTTTTTTAAATCATCAACTTTTGATCAACCCTTTGAGCTGTTATTACTGAGGCACAAACCCCTCTTCATAAGTTTCATGAGTAGGACCATATGATTTAACTTATGCTACTAACCTGTCTTTAGTAAGACATGCCTTATTTCGATCAGTTACCTAGCATAGACATAAAATCAGGATAGTATTGCAAAACACGATCTCCTATAACATTCAAACTCTTATAATCAAAAATGAGAAAAGGTTAGACTTACCAAACTTTTTAATGAGCTGTGTGAAAACCCCCGGATCACTCTCTATCAAACACCAGTCACCAGCGGACTCCATGTTGAAATATCACCTGTAGGAACAACACAACACTATTCAAGACAAAGCATTTGATTCAAACCATTTTGATTATGAAGGCAAGAGGGAGAGGGTTGTCAAACATTCACAAGTTGTACCTTATCTTATGACTATTTACTCCCATTTTATATAGTTTTTTTTAACTTGTCAGCCAAGGTGACAGCCCCTGTCTATACATTTTACTTAAATGATAGCCACGCCGCCGCCCTACCAGAGCCGATCAGCGCAAAACACCTTTTAAGGAGGCACTGCTTTCATAAACCTTTCTCCTTCCTTGTATTTGAATTATAATCGTGACTTGTTTTGCGATTAGACCAAGCACATTCCATCAGCAAATATACTCGAGGAGGTAATAAATCGGAAAACAAAATCTGCCATTTACTCGTATTTGGTTCTCTAAAGATTACAAAACGAAATGATGACTTGTAAGTCCTCAGCAGGAAATGGACTGCGGCTATCGCGGCTGTAGCATCTGATGTATGGAGGGCTTAAAAAGTTTGGTAAAAACATTTCAAATAGTACTATTCATAACGTCTATCAATTCATTAACACTTATGAATGCGATACAAAACCAAGTAAAAGAGCACTGAAAACGAAACAAATTTATGAAAACCATTTCACCTTTGTTGCCTAAGCCGGCAAAATTTTCAAACTGTGCTATTATTTGGGTGTGAATTAGATGATGGAATATTCTTCTGATTTAAATTTTTTTCAAACTTGTCGATTGGGAAAGAATTAACTTCACAACGCTAAGAAATGCGGCAAACTATGCATTAAAGATGTAATTTTTTCCCGAATCGTAAATCAATATGACTAGTGGTGCGAAGTTGGATGACATGACACTACTGACAATAGTCGAATCGAAAAGCCAATAAGAGATATTAATCGACTATCTTCTACTCACGGAAGAATCAACAAAATTAATGACAGATATGAGATAGTGCAAAGAAATCTGTCATTGTGTCGACACAATCTGTCATTTTGTCGATTCTTTCGTCAAAGAAATCCTTGTCCACGGTGGTTATGCTACGGTGGCAGGTTAACTATAGAAGATAAGCCATAGAGACGACATGGCTGGGCTTACCTTTTTGCAAAAGTATATTGGGTTAGTTTTATAAAAGTCTCACTGGTGTCATTAGTATCTTTTGACCCTAAGAAAATATAAAAAGCTTTGGATGTAACCTAAAAATACATTAGCAATGTGTCGCAATCGGAAATAATAATAAAAGAAAGATTAATTTCCTTTAGTGTTATGTATGTTGTATTCTAGTAAATAACATGAAAGTGTGCTTTTAGTTAAAATTGTCAAAATATATGGTATATTTAATTATGTTAAAATAGCCTTATTGGACTGATTGGGACCTATCAAATAATCGAGTAGTTAAATAAAATAAAAACTTTAAATGGAAAATCAAAGGTACAGTGCAGCATGATTCTTTCGACGCGTGGCTTTGCCAGTAGTAACAGTCATCTTGGTGTTTTGAATACTATTTCCACAAACAATTTCACAAAGGTTTGTTAACAACACCCTTCTGACAATGTCATTCAAGAGACACAGTGTGACATGGTTGCAGGGTTCGCAACCATGTAACACTGTGTGATTTTGTCAATATGTTGACTTGTGACAAAATCGCCTAAAATGTCTGCATACCACAGATACAGAATAACTAAACAACATTACTCTTATTTTAAAAACTCTGGCTGTCAGTGGTCTGCAGTCTACAATAAATTGTCTAAAATTGTTATGCTGTAAGGTTGCGTAGCTTGACACGTTCGCTGCATCGTTCTAAATATTCATAATATTTGTCTGCAACGAATGCTACATTGCACTTAATGTGATATGCCTTTTGGGCATCCTTTTCCTCTTGAAGATATTTTTAATAAAGTTGGTGCTCGATTTCACTGCGCGTTGGAAGTAAGTATTTTTTTAACTAAATTGTTATTAATAATAAATCGTTTTGCTTTGTGTTAGCTTTAGCTTATTGAACGTGTTCTTCCTTTCTTACATTTTGTCTGTAAGAATCTAAAATTATATCGTTCTAATGTTAAACTTGCGTGACCGTGATCTTAGTATGTTACGTGTTCCATATGCCTCTGATAAATTGCGATCGACAACAAAATTGTGTCAAGTCTACAAAATATAATATGATGTATGTATGTCTCAAATTCAGATATTTAACTATAGCTTTGTTACGACTATTTTTAATTAAATAGTCGTTAAGCTATGTAGTTTTTCTTATTAGTGGGTACACGCCATATTTACCTGTAGACCAGGTATGAACAACCCACAAACCTAATTTAATTTTAAACTTAACTGAAAACGAGACTTGTCTCAGACTTGTTTTTTTTTCTACAAATAAAGTACAACATTATTATTCTGGGGATAATTTTCTTCATATCAAACACTTTGTGAAGGTTTGGCAAACAAGTTACCTATTTCTTACTTAGAGGGACTGAAAATTTATTTGTAAGCTGTAAATCTTTCAATTTGCTGTGCCGTTGCTGTGCTTAAGTAATATTAATACTGTTTTGCCATCATGCTATATTGTTTGTCAATGTATTTTGTAAGTATTAGCTTACTAACACTTACAAAATATATTGATAGAATATGATCAAGATTTTAGTGTTGTTACTCTGATTTCTGAATATAAGTACTGTTTTTCAAATAAATAACCTGTTTGCATATCCAATTTAAAAAAACAACTTCTCAAGTGGTTATTTTAAAGTGTAGAATTTCACACTATTTAGCAGATTCTACTAGTCTCTACTTTACTTTTTGTATTAATTCTCCCTTTTTCCTCTTTTTGCTATATTTTTGTCCATGTAACTTAAACTAGGTACTGTTGTTATAGGCTGTCTATAATTTTGGCACTGTTTATGCTCTAATGTCAGTTTTATAATTACAAAGTTATGTGCAAGAGCTATCAGAAGTTATCTCACATAACTCATGAACCACTAAAGTGCAAACTTGCTTGTTTTCGTAATCATTTCATCCTTGACCTTGTTAAAGGCGACACCTATTAAAGTTGATGCGGCCAAGGCAGATTGGTGTAGGATATGGTTCATCACGTCACAAGAGATCATTATCTACAATGATTTCCTCCTAGCCTAGCTGCAATAATCAACTTTTAAAATGACGTACAGACCAACACATAAAAGCTAGTAAAATCTGTCCAATTTATTTTATAGTTTTTCAACTTTATCTCTAAAGAATTAGGTTCAAGGTTGATTGGGAAAATTTGACAGTTTCAGGTAGCTTGATGTGCTGCGTCTGTACTTAATAACTGGTTTACTAGTTGCAAAAAAATAGGATTAATTTCTTAACTGATATGCTTTATCTTATCTGGTTTATGTAATCATGTGTAGTCAATCTCAAATAGTATGAAATAACAATATCATTTCAATTCATAACAAATTGGGCGTGAGAAATATATTCAAATGAGTAATACAAAATACCATTGTGAAAAAAGAACACAATAGTAAAACATTTAGCATGTGTAGGTAAAAGATCAATGAACTGCAGTTCCATTGTTCTTTTAGCAATGTTTTGTAATTGCACCCCATCCTTTCCCAGGTGCTTTATGGTCAGTATTCATTGCGCAATATTCTGGATCAGTTGTCATTGGTAAAATCAGACTGAGTTAAACCACAACATAAAAACTGTGTTAACATGTTTCAAGGAACTCTTACCTGTTACTTATAGTATAACACCTTATCTCTGATTAAGTTGCAAACCAATTTTTCAATGAAAATAGAGTAAAAGTTTTGCTGCGGGAATTCATTTATTAAGAAATCTCTCACCAGCCAACAAATTTTCCAAGAATTTAGGTTCTAGATGGCTCGTAAGCATATGCTTTGTGGTAAGAAACGATAATGCCATTTTCACAGACACAAAGCTTCATCTAAATAAACGCTAAAATAAAGTTGCAAATAACAAAGCGCATGCAATCTTACTATTGACTATGAGCAGATGTGGTACCAGATTGAGTGTCATGCAGTTACTTCCCCATTGCAATTGGCTCTTTGTATTCGGTAGGTCACATTGTAGGCTATCTAGTTTAAGCATGTTGCGCCTTTATAGGTGATTTAGTGAGTCAAAAATAGTGCGCTGCACCGCTAGTGAATTTGTATGATGTTAGAGATGCTTCATGTATGCTTTTGTCTATGCATGGCTCTTATTTTGTCCTACACTGTGCTTAATATGCTTAGGAGATAACAAAACTATATTACTTAACTACATACTTGTAAAGTTGTAGCCTTGTAACAAATAATTACATGCTCAAATATGCCTTGTAAAAAACAACAATAAGCATACTGAAATTGACGTCTTTATAATCTTAGTGTGAGTCATAAATATTCATAACGTGTTGTCGGCGGTCCAAAGATCCCTTAGATTATGTTAGAATGAACAAAATCGCACCACTAGGACGTAACCACGTATTAGTTATAACCATCGTAGTAGGACTAGAGTATGTCTATGTCTAATGCAATTAGTCAAGCTGTTGTGTAATAACAAAATCTTTACTGTAGCAGACACAAAAGAATTAAAAGTAGGTACTTTCACAAACGTTGTGTCGATTTAAAAAAAAATATTTAATCCGACAACCGTTTGTCTTCGACCCACTTAAGACCTCCATGGTTTCAACGATCATCTTTATTGCAGTTTCGAGTACATTTTTCTTATTTAAGTACTTTACTATCGTGGGCTCATACGACATTTGTCGGGTTAGTTTTTTTTGGGAAATACTTGTGGTAGTTCCCAGTATTAATCGCTCAATGTTAAGAATCCCATCATACGATCTGGTAAGTAGACGTACCTCGTTCGATTGGTGCATTTACTCAAGCAACATCTGATGTCTAATCTGATAAAGATCATAAACAGTCTAGGTTATCGTCATTTCGCGTTGATGATAACGAATGTATCGCTGTTATCATATCACATTAGAGACAGCGATCTTTTCGACTGAAAGAGTGATTTGGACAACTGAAACTTACTATTGCAAAAGCAAGGAATGCGTGTAGTCCTAAGGCAACAGTACCATTAGCTATGTAGTTAAATTGCGGAAGTTTACTAAAAGATAAAATCTGGATTTAAATTGTCTACGTGAAATTGAACCAAAATTGCTGTTAAATCCGAAAAATATTAATTTTATTTATTCAAATTTTTATTGTAGGTACTCGTATGTACCCATGTAATTCAAACAACAGCTTCGAAATCGGTCCAACAGTTTTCGAGAAAACTAGTTTGCTCAGGCGCTTTTAATTGAGATTTAGAATAAAGGCCATACCTAGCACACCTAGTGGTAAAAATAAGACTACAATTTATATCAACCACTTGTTTACCCTTTAAGTAAGTGTCTACGTAAAATGTATTCCAATTTTACTTGGGGTTGCTGGGGAGATGCTCTACAGCAAGCCCTAATTCAGTTGCCTGTTCTTGTTAACCTGTTAAGGTACATATTTTTTAAAGTACGTACTAATTTGGTACATATTGCGTACAATTTTATTGTGATATGACATTTATAAACAGCAAAATAGATGATGGGGTGTCTGGGGAACATGACTACGCAGACTCCTTCCGCTTTGATGCGTTCGAAGATTACCGTTTGACCTGACGGAACGTTAGGTGGCTAGTGGAATGTCAATGTTAAGTCATTCTTCAATTAAATTGTTTTGCCTCTGGCGTGAATGTCCACCAAAACTTCGTCTTAATAGTACTAGGATTATAGTTATAACGGCACGCATGCACTACATCATAATACTGACCTCATAAGCATAACGCTAAAACTAGGCTCAAAATAAATCACCTATTTCTGCTTATTATATTTTTTTTTTAATTTTTTTTTATTTTCATTGTTTGTATCTATCGTGCGCAAAGCTGAGAAACATTAACCTACAGTCGTGGACTAGTTTAATCGACGAAGAGTCACTGACACAAAACAAATAACATCTGTTATCAGAAAAGTATTAATATGCTTGTTTTTGTTTACAGATTGGTGAATAATGTTTGGGCTGCTGCTTAGTTTACTGGGCTTAGCTGGCCTAAGCCCAGTTCCTTTTCTATCCGACGTAATAGGCGCCACGGAGCCAGCACTGAAGTTATTAATATCAATACTGCTAGGATACCCGCTGGCGGTTATCTACCATAAATATGTGAAGCAAAATGTAGAATATAGGAACTTATATTTCATCCTGACGGGGTTCGACATGGCGTTCTATAATTTTGGTGTCTCAATGTACCATAATGCCATTCCTGCGCTAGTAATTTACTTAAGCACAAAAATTCTTGGCCCGGGAAGAAACAACGCAATACTGACGTTTGCGTTTAACATAACCTACCTGCTGGCGGGCTACGTGGTGACCGAGTCGGAGGACTACGACATCACGTGGACGATGCCGCACTGCGTGCTCACGCTCAAGCTCATCGCGCTGTCCTTCGACGTGTGGGACGGCAAGAAGATGCTGAAAGGGGAGGAACTGTCTGCTAACAATAAACTGACGGCTCTGGAGAGTCCGCCAACATTCCTTGAACTGCTGGGATTCGTTTACTTCCCGGCGTGTTTCCTAGTCGGACCCATATTCTCGTTCAGGCGCTACAAAGATTTTATATCCGATAAATTCCCATTGGAAAAGGAAGCTACTGTTTATGAGGCACAAGCTGTGAAGAGGATGGTTCAAGGTGTAATCTACTTGGCGGCTTATCAAATTGGAGGTAATTTTCTTTTAATATTTTATTAATACATGCGATGCTAAGAGGTTCGTAGGTACAATGTTGTGAATATACCTAATGATATTCAGCAAACAAACTTGTATAATTTTGTTTGTTCCTGCTAAATATAGAATCAGAACGTGGAGCTAATTTTGCATATCTGATTATGTACATGTTTTTGTCAACCGGCCTCCTAGCCTGAAAGAATCTACCTACTTGATAAATGAATACTGGTTAGTATTCATCACTTGATGTTAATTCAATTGTGTTTTCTTTTGTTTCAGTGAGCGTATTCAGTATGAAATATATGTTATCGGACGAGTTCTGGGACACATCAGTATTCTATCGTAACTTCTACTGCGGACTTTGGGCTCATTTCGCACTCTACAAATACATTTCCTGCTGGCTACTCACCGAAGGTAAACATACTATCATCATTAATTCATTATTCTTATCATGTTCTACATATCTCATTAATTCTGGTACTGTTACAAAATATTTCAACATTTGACCTAGATTTATATCAATAATGATGGGTGGATGATCTATATAATCATAGGTCTATGACTATCATACCAATTGCAAAGTGATACTGGAAACGATGAATCAACAACAAAAAGCGATTACAAAAAATGATACGAAAATACGTGTTTGGATAAAATAACACAATTGTTAAGGGCCTATGGTGAAAACAAATTTAATCATAGTTCGATGGAATGCAGCGGCGACGGCGCAGACGCTGGAAAACTGAAAAACGAACTTAATTTTACAAACTACTTATTTCGGCCGTATTCTAAAATGATCATAGCTCATTGTCCATAAATAATAAAAGAACATTCACATTATCTTCAACATCGTTTTTTATAGCTAATATTTTCTTCCTTATTTACATTCAGTGTATTCGTAGTGTAGATGTTGCAATCACGCTGCTGCTTCCGTAACAGTAACTTTTATCCACCTTCAAAGTGAAGTAAATAAGTAGATTAGTGATATATATTTTTGAAGTCTACGAACATAGATCGTTCAAGAACATTAAAGTGAATCAAAAGGGGTCAGTATTTGACCAGCTTAACTTTCGACATCTTATTTTATTTTCAAAATATCAGCCTCGCATTAAACCATTATTAATCAATTGCTGATATCAATACAAACAAGTTGTGTATGAGACAAAATCTCACCGATCTGAAAAAAAGTACTACAGGTCCAGCGTGTACGGGCCACACTGGCTGTCTGATTTATGAACGAAAGACAGTGATGAAATTACTTTTGAAAGGCAAATGTTCGGAGGCAAATCGGACCGTAGGAAGTGTCCGCATATTTTGATGGGCATCTACATTGTGCGTGGCCTGGCACGCACTTGGCCGGTTTTTTTTATGTTAAAATTATAATTTTAATATAAAAAAAACCGGCCAAGTGCGTAATAATTATTATTAAACCTAAAACTCTTGTTTACAATAAATTTCAAATTCAATAATTATTTCTATTTTTTAAAGTAAAATTGCTGAAATAACTCTTTAGTTGTTACGCCTCGACATCGAAAAAAGTAAAAATGTAGACCAAACTTTGTTTTTTATTTTATTTTAGGAAATATGGTAGGTACCGTGTCTTCCTCATTGTGAGATACTAGACCATATAGTTAAAAATAATATTATAAATTTTTATATCCCAATTCTACATACATTAAAAAGCAAACATAAAAAGAAAAACCACGTTGTTTTCAATTCGTCACCTTATGGTCTTTCAAAACAACTTGTTATATAACAATGGTCGCACCGATTTATTGCTTAAGTATTTAATGTTTATAAGGCAATCAGTGCATTGACTCCATTTTAGTATAAATTAGTTTATTTATACAAATTAAAATTGTTCTTTGTAACACAATGAACCACCGGAATACTTTATTGAATCTGGATCAATCGTTTTAAGTTCTTGTTATGTTAACGATGAGTTGCCGGGTAGTTTGGCTAAGTAAGCCATTTCTTCTTTTTCATCCCACCTGGAAAGGGCAAGCAGGCATTTGAGTGCTGCCTGCTGCAACTTTTGACTTTCGAAAAGTGATTCTTGATTCTATTTCAACGAATGATGTTTGATGTTGATTATCGTTTATTCCAGCGGCTTGCATCCGATTCGGTCTGTCGTACAACGGCACGCGCACGGAGGGCGGCGTGGCCGTGAGCCAGTGGGACGGCTGCAACAACATCAAGCTGCTGCGCTTCGAGAGCGCCACGCGCTTCCAGCACTACATCGACAGCTTCAACTGCAACACCAACCACTTCGCCGCTGAGTACGTGTACAAGCGCCTGCGCTTCCTCGGCAACCGCAACCTCAGCCAACTCATCACGCTCGCCTTCCTCGCGCTGTGGCACGGCACGCAGTCCGGGTACTACATGACCTTCCTCAACGAATTCCTCATAATGGTAATGGAGAAAGATCTAGAATCAATGCTAATCAAAACTGAATTCTACCATAAAATGTGGAAGAACACTATCATCAAGTACCTCCTCTACATTTTACTCAAAACATACACGATAGTATTCATGGGCTGGAGTTTGGCGCCATTCGACGTCAAGAGCTTCTCAAAATGGTGGACTGTTTATGCTAGTTTATATTTCTCAGGATTCATACTATTTGTGCCGTGGTCCTTTGTTTACAAGCCCCTCGTTAAAAAAGCCTTAAAAGCTAGTGGAGCCCATCCCAAAGCACAATAATTGTAATTAGATAATCTTGTATTGGTTAGGTAATGCTTACAATCGTCGCATTTAGCATAATATGGTTATTACAAAGTTTAGTATTTGCATGTCGTACATATCCATACATAATTTAAAAGAAATCGCCTAAGTACAATTTCGAGCTATAACACTTGGTTGGACAAGTATTTAGAGAATGTCCCACGCTCGCTGGCAAGTCGCATATTGTGGCTACCGGTCGTAAATGAAATGGAGTTAGTTTGTTTTGATTCATATATATTATGTTCAACTTTAGATCATGGTTGCAGTTGCAAGTTAGTTAAATGTACATTTTATTTTTGGAACTAAATACAAAATTATTCCTTATAATAATTTCGGACCGGGTTACTAATCCAAGGAAGATATGTCTCGTGTAGAGCTGTATTTAATGTGTTTGATGATAACAGGGGCCTCAGCGTTTACTTATAATGGATATAGTCGTTTTAAGTTATAATAAAGACCGGACTTCATTTCTGACTAGACCTATTTAGATTAATGGTCAATCTATCCGATTAAAAAGAGGGGCGTCCCGCCGAATACCGACGATCGATGGAAATTATTTACTCTTTGACGGCTTAACTGACAAGACACTGTCGAAAAATACTTTCAACAACATAGGATATAATATTTGCAAAGTTATTCTCCATTTAACTGCATATTGCATGTTCTGGAGGTCAGTAATCGAGCCCAGAAAGTCGTCATTGTACCAACTACTACATACCCATATAAAGTATGTTCGATCGTTTCAGTAGGTAGGTGAATTTAATTTTATATTAAAATTTTGCCCTATTACGCACATTATGTCGACTGCTATTTTCAATAATGATCCTAATTTTATTATAGTTGTTTGTTGCAAGATAATAATTAATTGCATATTGCATATAAGTGGATTTTGATATTAGTTTCGTATTGGATTTATGTTACATTTACATATCTATTAATATTAACATTATTACGAAATTGTAAGTTTTTCAATACCCTCGTATTTTATGTGATTGACGAACCCGCGGTTTTGGCCGCGTCAATTCATTTTTGAACACAATATCTTTATACATTATAGCCTATGAAAGTTTGAACAAAATGCGTTCTATCGTTTTTGAGTGAAAGAAAAAAATGATTTTTAAAGAGAAAAAAATATTTAAAAGACTTCCATTCACCCGACCGTCGGAAAGCAAGCTGAGTATTCGTTTAATGGAGGTTCGATTTTTTATATCCTCCCTACTCACCTCTTTCAATATTTAACACTTTTATAACATAATTATTATAATAGACAGACCATGTCCTGTCGCGAATTCCAATATTTTCTTGACTTCTACTCCTTCATTATTAACGCTTATGTCAGTCATTCAATTTTCAATTCCTATCAATAATAAAACTTTTTTCTATTTAATTGTTACCGCTTATCTCATTTATTCAGATGGTTATATTATCAGTGAATGATAAACGCGGCAACATTAATGAGTAGCTTTAATACTAGTACCTTTATAGACAACTTCTCATTTCCTACACACTTGATCAATTAAAATGATCAAACTTTGAGTATATGCAAGTTTTACCAAGCTTTAACCACACTGAGGACAATCTCGCTCGGCAGGCTATTCGCGCTAGTTTGAACTCTTTTAAACAAACTTGACACAATCGGCGCGGGCAATTTCAGCATGGGATTCGCTTCAGTTTTACGATACCTGATTGTCTTTAGTCGTTCCCCTGTCTCCCTGCTAGCATGTAAGTTCCACCCAACAACGTTGCCTAGCTTACAATTATTAATAACTTGTGCTCTTATATACGGTATGATGTTAGTGTAGAATGTTAGGTTAGATACTAGTCTGATAATATAATTAATATAAATTAAAATAATTCATCTAAATAGTGGAAAAGGGCTGTAATAGTTGTAGCCTTATTTTTACGATTGTTGCTTAGTTAGTAGTAAATAATAATCATACAAACCATCACGCCAATTCAGCCTCAGAACGTATGATATGTCCGTAGTTAATTTATACCCAGTAACATCATTCTAATTTCTTATATATTACCCTTATATCTACATGGTCCAATGACATACATTTTGGACTGAGAACCGCAAGTGGACAAAATCCTTTTTAGAGGAAACCGAACAAATAGTAATGTAAATTGTCTAGGATTTGAGTACCTAACTTTAAAATTTTTTAGAGTTTGGTGTGCCGGTTTCAGGTAAAAAAATATAAAATTCGATTAGTACGGCGCAGTCAACGCGCATCCTTTGAGTGACAAACACTACGCATTATAAAGCCGCGCTCTTGCCGCTTATGACATCAAGTGTAATTTTGCTATATTTGACAACTAAACAACGCTGTTCTCTATAACACTGTTAAGTTTGCTGAACTTTGCTCTTTGGCAACCACAAAAAGTTAGAAACGAATTGTTTCTTAGATTTAGTTGTTATTTCGTGGCATCTTAGCAAAGTAATTCTATAGTATCTGACAGCTCCTATTTCGTCACGCCTATTTCGGACTACATAATTATTATGTACCTACCAATAACAATGTATAGTCATAGTATACCTGAATAACTGTTCTGCCTACGATATACTTACTTAATATAACTTTTCAAAGCCTGTGATTAGAATTATATAATTAAAAATAAAAACCGGCCAAGTTCGACTTTGGCTCGCGCACCGAGATTTCCGTACGAACTTGTTAAAGGAGCCTTGTTAAAGGACCTAGAATTATAAAATTTGGTAAAAAGCTATTGGACACAACATACATACAGAACATGTAAAGTAAAAATGAAAACTGTAAGGACATACGTAGTTTAATAACAAACAAAAAGCGAATTTACTATTACAAACTTTTAATTTGCTGTTGGTCCAATAACCGTGTCTAGGGATCGAACGGTAAAGTTAAGTTTGTCCTTTAACAAGTTTGCTATTAAACTACATATTTACGGTTTTCAGATTTGTTACAGGACGGAGCCCTAATTATATCTGAACTATGTAAAATAACGTTTGATAAACGCAGATAAAAACTTGCATTAATATGACACCATAATATATTTTTTAATTATTTGTGATTTAAATGTACCTTATGATTTATAATGAAAACTATGAACATGTGTAGTTACAAACATAAGACATAAGTGTTGATAATAATGATTTAGACCAGCGTTTATCACGATATTATTTATAAAACGTTGTTATTATTTACTATAAAAGACCTTGAGTTGTTATGATATTATCTATGTATTCGTAAATTTTACATATTGTCACAAAATAATGTAGCTACTACCTGTTGTAAACTTTATAATGATGTATGGTGTATTGTTTTTTTTATGTTATAAACAGTACATAATCATACGTAAGATCAGCCCAATTATTTCGTTCAGTTCAAGAATACACGGCATAGCATAATCAGCATATAATATTCCCTCTGCTGGGACTCTGGGACACAGGCCTCCTCTCTATGAGAGGGAATGGGCTATAATCCATCACGCGGGCCCAGTGCGGGTTGGTAGATGTCACATGTCTTCGAATTTTTGATTCTAGGATATGCGGTTTTTTCACTATGTTTCCCTTCACCGTTTTGAGAGCAGTGGTGTAGAAATAAATTATACAAAGTAATGCGCCTGTCTAGGTTCGAACCCACGACTTACTGCTCGTAAGTCGGGGCCGCCACCACTGGGCCACCGCTGCTCTAAGAATACACGGAAACCGCAAGTCACTGTAATAAATTATGTAAAGTAGATAAAACAATTGACAAGAGGCAAACACTATAAAACCTGGTTTGTACATTAAAGTTTATTTCAAGAATAAAGAGAATAAAACTGAAAGGAAGAATTTCATTTTATATTTCACTGTTTTGTCGATGTCTTGTACGACAAAAACCGGGAATTGTTGTCAATAGTGGTGAACTAATTACGAGGTCAACTAAACATTATTCCATTACCACAAATTGACTTTACAGCAGAGCAAACTATCGATAGTTAAGCTTTATGGTCTGAAAAATATTTTTTTGTTATTTACCTGTACCTACAGCAATACAAAGTGTGCCCCGAACACACAATCATGAATCCGTGATCATAATATTCAACCTTGTAGGTCCAGTGGTCGTAAGCGTGACTGCTGGGTTCGATTCCCAGGTCGGGCAAAATGTCAATGGGCTTTTTTCATCTGGAATTTCTTAGAAGTAGTCTGGTTTTATACATATTTATATTACACTAGCTCTGTACGCGTGCGTTGCAATGCAGCTTTGCTACCTACTCCTTGTGTTTTTACTACTCTGTTCCTACCCTACTTACCTTCTATTTACGGTATGGATGCGTATGATCGGTGTGGTAGGTAGACGCGTAAATAATAAGTCACTACGCTAGTACTCACAGTTCTATTTGTTCAGGTCCACACGCACAATACAAACACAAAAGAAGGAGAACAGAGGATAGTACGGAGTCACAATAGTCACAGGAAACAAAGAACACTTAGAACATAGTTCATATAGGCGAAACATTAAAACCATGCGGTTTCGGGGTGTCGCAGTCGTTCGTACGCGCGCGCGCCGTTACGAGGCTCGTTCCGACTGGAGGTCATGGTAAGGGCGTCAACGCCCGCGCGCTGCGTCCCACCTCGCTCGCTTGCCATACGTCACGATGACGTAGCCCGGCCGCGGTGCGATTCCAATTGACGCTGTCCCGGAATCATCCGACATTATATTGTTGCTGACAATATAAGATGCCGATGATGTGTTATAAGTGTTTATTATAAATACATGTAAATAAATCTGTTTGTGTGTAAATGTGTTGTGATGTGTATTATACAATACTAAAACATAATCTAGATATTGGGTGTATACCCTACACCACCCCCCTCCAGAGACCGTCAAGGGCGATAAAAATCTGGAAATCTGACCCGACGACCAGAACGAGTTGTATACTCTGTTTTGTCGCCAGATAGATTATGTTCATGGGGGTCAGTTTTGTCGGCCAATATGTAGGCTGGTTTAAGGCGGTCTATTGAGACCGTGACCTCTTTGCCCTTAAATAAAATTATAAAAACTTTGTCACCCCTTTGCAGAACTTTGTGAGGACCTGTGTAGGCTGCTTGCAGCGAGCCACGTAATGCGTCTTCACGAAGGAACACGTGATCAGTGGTCTGCAGATCCTTAAACACAAAAATGCTCGCCTTGTTGTGACGGGAAGCTGGAGTTGGCTGCAAGCTGTGAGCAAACTTGCGGATGCGCGCGGTGAATTCCGTGAAGTCGGTCGTTCCGTCATCACGGGATGAAAAAAATTCTCCTGGGAGCCTTAGCGGTTCGCCGTATACTAGTTCGGCAGAAGACGCTTGGACATCCTTTTTGAATGCGCTCCTTATACCAAGCAATACCCACGGCAGGGACTCGGTCCACTTGTCGTTTGCATGGCACGTGATGGACGCCTTGAGTTGCCTGTGAAATCGCTCCACCATGCCATTACACGCTGGATGGTAGGCCGTGGTCCGTTTGTGCTGGAAACCAGCAATCTTCGACAATTGTTCGAAGAGAGCCGACTCGAATTGACGGCCTCTGTCCGTGACAATGTCGGTAGGACAGCCAAACCGGGCAATCCATCCAGACAG
The DNA here is from genome assembly GCA_910589295.1 of Noctua janthe. NCBI lineage: Eukaryota > Metazoa > Arthropoda > Insecta > Lepidoptera > Noctuidae > Noctua > Noctua janthe. Next base: position 17,430,562 of record OU342552.1, read on the forward strand.
CAATGCTTTTGCTACTGTCTCAGCAGTAATGTCGACAATAGGTACGACCTCTGGCCACCTGGTAAATCGGTCGACTGCCGTCAGACAGTATCTAAAGCCTTGTGATATTGGGAGCGGGCCCACAAGGTCAATGTGGATGGTGGTGAACCTGGCGCGTGGGAGACGGTATACTCCTAATGGCGCAGACACATGGCGGCTCACTTTAGCCCGCTGGCAAGCGAGACAAGCTCGTGCCCACTCCCTGCAGTCCTTCCTGACGCCTGGCCAAACGAAGCGCTCTGCGATTAATTTGGCAGTCGCTGAGACGCCTGGGTGACTGAGGGAGTGCAAGCTGTCGAATGCTTGCTTCCGCAGCATTTTGGGCACATATGGTCTGGGAGACGCTGTACTGACGTCGCAGTACACGGACTTATGCTCCCCAGAGACCTTCACCTTCTCAAGCACCAGTGAAGATCCTTCCTGAAGAAGTTTCTTCAGTTCTGGATCTGATGCTTGAGAGTCGGCGAGGGTGCTGAGGCTGACCGGCACCTGTAATTCTTCCACGCGAGATAAGGGGTCGGCGACAACATTGTCTTTGCCAGCAATGTGCCTTATCTCGGTGGTGAATTGGGCTATGAAGTCGAGGTACCGGAACTGCCTAGGCGAGCAGTTTTTCTTCCGTTCATGGAATGCGAAACTGATCGGCTTGTGATCCGTATACACGACGAAGTGCCTAGCCTCCAGCATGTGGCGAAAGTATTTGATGGCCTCGTAAATGGCCAGCAGCTCCCTGTCATAGGGAGAATACTTTACTTGCGAAGGGCTAAGCTTCCGGGAAAAGAAAGCTAATGGCTGCCAGCCGTCGTCGCTAAGCTGCTGTAACACCGCTCCGATTGCAGTATCCGACGCATCGGTAACCAATGCGAGTTTGGCATTGCAATCGGGGTGGGCTAATAAAGCAGCATTAGCTAGGCTTTCCTTGCAGTCCTCGAATGCTTGTAAAGTATTCTCCGCCAAACATATGGGGTGCGAGCCCTTTACGTTGCCAATCAAGAGGTTGTGAAGTGGCGCCTGTATCTGTGCTGCGTGGGGCATGAAACGCCTATAAAAATTTATCATGCCCAAAAATCGGCGCAACTGACGAACGTCTTTGGGCTGTGGGAATTTCTTTATGGCCTCGACCTTGGTGTCCAGTGGTTTTGTGCCCTTCTCGGAGATATGGTAACCTAGGAAAGTTACATCCGGGACACCGAAAACACACTTGGACGTGTTAACTAACATGCCGAAGTCTTTCAGCCTGTTGAAAATTATGCGAAGATGCTCCTCGTGCTCTGCTTCTGACCTGGAAAAAATTAAATAGTCATCCAGGTAGCAGTAACAGAAGTCTAATCCTCTGGTCATCTCGTCGACAAAACGTTGAAATGTCTGGCCTGCGTTACGTAGACCAAACGTCATGCACGGAAATTCGTACAGGCCGAACGGTGTGGTGATGGCGGTCTTCGGAATATCGTCCGGGCTGACTGGTATCTGACTGTAGGCTTTCACGAGGTCTATAGTGCTAAAAATTCGACAGCCTGCAATGCTGTGTGCAAAATCGTGTATGTGCCTAATCGGATACCTGTCAGGGATTGTTCGCGCGTTGAGCATGCGGTAGTCTCCGCAAGGTCGCCAACCGTTGTCCTTTTTGGGGGCGAGATGGAGTGGAGATGACCAGGGACTCTCCGAGGGTCTGGCAGTTCCATTGGCCAGCATCAGCTGGAACTCCTGCTGAGCAATTTTCAATTTGTCGGGCGCTAGTCGCCGAAATGATGATGATACTGGCGGGCCTGGGGTCGTGCGGATATGGTGTACGGTGTTATGTGGTGTGGTGCGTAGTGTTCCGGCAGGTCGGGTGATGTCGGGAAAGCTGTCGAGGATTCTGTGATACCTCGAGTCGCCAGAAGACACCTTTACAGAAAATAAAGACGAATCTGAGTGATTCGAGGCTATACAAAAAACGTTTGTACTACTGTCTATTAACCGTTGGTTCTTACAGTCAACGGCTAACGAGTAAAAACACAAAAAGTCTACACCTATGATAGGTTTTGTTACCTCAGCTACCACAAAACGCCACTTAAAGTCTCTACGTAATCCTAGGTTTAGGTTGAGTTCAAGGAAACCATATGTTGGGATAGGCGTCCCATTCGCGGCCACAAGTTGGTAGTTAGTGGGCGCACGACGATCGCTGAGCAGACGACGAGGGTACACGCAGAGGTCGCTTCCTGTATCGACCAGGAACTGAGTGTTCGTTCTTCGGTCTGCGACGAATAGGCGACCAGTAGAGGCGGGGCAATCGTCTGTCGCCATCACCGACTGCCCGCGGCGTTTCCCTTTCTGTAGTCGCAGGGCTTGACGCAACGCTTGGCCTTCTCACCATGCATGGAGTGGTACCAGCACTGAGGGTGTTTCCTGTAGCTGGAGTCTGACCGGGTTGAAGAACGTTGGCGTGAGTTGCGTCGCGTGTCTCGACCACGGCTGTGGAAGCGATTACGCGACCGACTGTCACGCAGCTGCACCGTCAGGTCCTTCATGGCACGCTTCAGTTCAGCGATCTCGGCTGCCATCTCGCTCATTGTGGGTCCCGCTGCCGATGTTGAAGCGACATGACTCGGTGCCACGATGTCTTGGACGCGGTCCGCTAGCTCAGCCAGCGCCTCCAGGGTGCTGTGCGGTTGGGATGCCAGCAGGGGCTGGATGCTGCTAGGGAGTCGGCTGCTCCAAATGGTGCGCACGAAGTCCTCTGGCACGCTTGGTCCGGCTAGACCCTGCAGGTGGCGAAGAAACTGCGACTGCTTCCGGTCTCCCAGCTCTTCATGCAACAGCAGCTGCTTCACCTTCTTCTCCTGGGAAGCTGAGAGACGCTTCACCAATTCCGTCTTTAATTTGTCGTAACGGTTGGTGGCGGGAGGAGACATGATTACGTCCTTCACCTCTTTTGAAAATTGTGGGTCAAGGTGTCCGACCACATGGTTGAATTTTGTGGCGTCATTCGTCACCCCAGCATTCTCAAATTGGGCCTCTATTTGAGCGAACCATATTTCGGGCTCTTCTGGCCAAAACGGTGGCAGCTTCAACGGCGCACGGCAAATCTCGTGCGACGCCACAATGGAAACGCGCTTTGCCCTGCGCGGTCTCCGAGTGACATTTTCTGCCGGCTGTGAAGACGCGGTGTGCTCGGACTCACTATCACTCATCTTTATAATGTTCGACTCGGGGTCACCAGTGTGGATGCGTATGATCGGTGTGGTAGGTAGACGCGTAAATAATAAGTCACTACGCTAGTACTCACAGTTCTATTTGTTCAGGTCCACACGCACAATACAAACACAAAAGAAGGAGAACAGAGGATAGTACGGAGTCACAATAGTCACAGGAAACAAAGAACACTTAGAACATAGTTCATATAGGCGAAACATTAAAACCATGCGGTTTCGGGGTGTCGCAGTCGTTCGTACGCGCGCGCGCCGTTACGAGGCTCGTTCCGACTGGAGGTCATGGTAAGGGCGTCAACGCCCGCGCGCTGCGTCCCACCTCGCTCGCTTGCCATACGTCACGATGACGTAGCCCGGCCGCGGTGCGATTCCAATTGACGCTGTCCCGGAATCATCCGACATTATATTGTTGCTGACAATATAAGATGCCGATGATGTGTTATAAGTGTTTATTATAAATACATGTAAATAAATCTGTTTGTGTGTAAATGTGTTGTGATGTGTATTATACAATACTAAAACATAATCTAGATATTGGGTGTATACCCTACAACGGGATGAATTTTTATCGAAATCCGTTAAGCCGTTTGAGCGTGAAGGAGTAACACACATACAAACTTTGGCCTTTATAATATTAGTGTGATTGCACTCAAACATAGCTGGTGGAATGAGGTTGTTCTATTAGATACAATTCTGCCTAACCCTTCGGGATTTCAGGCGTGTTGGTGTAGGTGTCTCATGAGACCAACTCAGGAACTTTAAATACAACCACATCCATGAAATAAAAAAAAACCTCTGTATTAGAAAACGTAAGTCAATGTGAAAAATATTCAATTTTACGGATGGTAGCTGTAACACAAAAAAAAACTAGACGTGATCAAATAAAATAAAGTATTGTAATGTGGATACCTGCTCAAATAATTATGTTATATGCAAATTAGTTCTTGTTACTTTCTTGTTACAAAATTTTGTTGATCATAGAATAAAATAAAAGCTGTTAAAAAAATTTTTGCGCACGTCCCTTAGGTACACTTAAAGTGGGGTGATTTTTCCTCGTCATCTTATTCCATAATGTGAACCTCGTCATCTTATCTCAAAAATATATTGGTGTGTGAAAGCTATTTTTCAATTCAGAGATCCGTCTTGTTAGGGGTTGGCGGGGGCGGCGGGCGTAATCGGGTTCAGTAGGTAACTGCTCACACGGCATAATAGTGTACGTACTTTTGTGGTACCGAATGAAACGATTTTGTAGGCCTTTTTATTCTACAGTTTTGTAGAATAAAACAGCGTACGTTAAAATTTAATAATTGTTGACGCGACGTGTGACGCGGCGCGGAAACGTTTCATTCAATGGAAATGGGGTACCAACATGCAAGTATGTATAACTAGCTTTTGCCCACGACCTTCGTCGGCGTGAAATTTTATAGCCTATAACCTTCCTCGATAAATGGGCTATCCAACACTAAAAGAATATTTCAAATCGAACCAGTAGTTCCTGAGATTAGCGCGTTCAACCAACCAAACAAACAAACTCTTCAACTTTATAATATTAGTATAGATTATCAACTAGTAGTCAACTTGTCATTAACGCGGCTTATGTTTATTTCAGGAATTGTTCTTATTATTTTATGTTATGTTTCCCTAATGTTAGAGTTAAAATCATCATCTGTCTAGCAACTTTGTTGGGGTCGGCTTCCAGTCTAACCGGACGCAGCTGAATACCAGTACTTTACATGGATGGACTGACTATCTGACCTCAACAACCCAGTTAGTACTGGGTTATCCGATACCACTTGGTAAGAGTGGTTGTCAGACTTTCGGGCCACTGACTATCTGTAACGACTGTGAAAGATCTACAAATGACAGCCGGGACCAACTGCTTAACGTGCTTTCTGAGGCACGGAGGAAACTCGGTAAGTAATGGGCGGTCACCCATCCAAGGACCAACCCAGGCAAGCGCGGCTTAACCTTAAGATCGACTCGAGCGGCTGTTATTAATTAGCCACGTTAGAATTAAAATGGCAAACCAAAATAAGGAAACTAACTGTTATAACAAAAGGTGGATAACTAAAGGTCTAAGAATTAGCAGTAGACGTAAACGATCATTACACTTTATACATTACTAGTACTTGGCCTACGGCTTCGTCCGCAAAAATTGTGATAGCTCGGCTAATATGCATCATATAAATATGGTTTATAGCCTATAGCACCCACGAATAATGTAGCTTTCTTCCAGTGAAAGAATTTTTAGGATTGGATCTTTAGTTCCGGGGATTACCTTATTTCTATATACAAACAAAAAAAAGAACCACGGGCACTTTTGTATGAAGCTTGGGCTAACCTTGCAACAGACATGAAACTTCGTCAAGTGAAGGGTTTTTGTTTTACTTGATTTTATAGTATGGGAGCATAGTTGGCTTCGATTGCGAAACTGCAGTTTCGATGCATTTTCATAAAATATATTTACGGTGATTTTTAATTCATTGTTGATGTTTCAGGACGTGAAAGTATTCATAATACGTAACTTGGGGTGATTTTTTCTCGTCTACTTATCCCATAATGTGGTGGGTAAAATGTATCCTTACAAGCAGGCGCGGTTCTGGGGGGGTTGCACAGGGGTCATGACTCTCCCCAAAATGATTCAATCAAATTAACAAACCTCAAAAAAATTTTTTTTGGATACAAATTATTAACTTCCTGCTTAATCGTTCAACAAGAGAAACTAACCTTGCCGAGGCAGAATGCTAAATTTCGAGCTCGCTTCGCTCGCTAAAGCGTCCTGCCCTTTTCGTTACTTTTATGTCTCATGTCTGTGTGAATGAACAAAAAGAACCTTATACACGGGGCGGAGCCGAGCTGCTTTAATATTAAAGTTTTAATCTCTCTTCTCTCGCTCTTGCATTCTAATTATACCAAGAGCGGATGCAGGGGGGGGGTCATGGCCGGACGTCATAACCACCCCGTCCTGGGCTGGGTCTAGGTTGACCGTGATCCGTGGGTGAGGGTTGAACTCCCCCGAAATCTCCGACAACTATAATGAAATCAAAACAATCCGAAGCGGAATGCTAAAATTTTCTTGGTCGTTTCGCTCGCCATTAAGTCCTATACCTTTTCAATTCTCCATTAGTTGACAGAGTTCCTCCTATTCTCATTTCTATACAAATTAACAAAAGAAGTGGTGCTAAAATTTTCCCGCTCGCTTCACTCGCTAATACACCCGATACTTTTTCAATTATCCATAAGTTTACAGAGTTCCTCCTATTCTCATTCCTGTACGATTTTTTTTCTTGTTTTTGATGCGGTCAGTTCATTTACTGACATTCAGCATTGTTGTTTTTGTTGTTTGTTTGTTGTAGCTTTCCTGTATGAATGAACAAAAACAACTTAATTTGAGGAAGGGTGCAAGAATTTTCAAACTCTCTCCGCTCGCTCTTGCAAGTAAGTACCTTCAAACTCCTGTATGAATGGTCAAAAGAATATCTAGCCAAACCGATGTAGTGAAAAAAACTAAAAGTGTCGAGCTCGCTCTGACATTCTTCGTTCTCTTCAGTTTTTTTTATAACTGACACAATTTCTGAAAGCCTGATAAATTCGAACAGGGTGCAAAATTTTACGAGCTCGCTACGTTCGCTCTTGAATCCTGAATTTTCTCAACTGATAGGCTTTTCTATACACTGTGACTTTTTAGTCGTCTTACAAAGGTGGTCCACCCGATGTATCCGACATAAAATACCTCTAGGCGTGATTTTTTTTACCATTAATTTAAGATAATAGTTATAAAACAACAACCTGTTTATAATGTTTAGGTGTCAAACGGTAAAACATACCTACCCAGCGCACGAGTCGAGTAGATCATCGCTCACAACAGGATGTTTCAACTGCGTCATGCGACATAATAATTAATAATATTTTTATTTTTAAAATATTCAAATGTCATAAATACCTATTTTTTATGAATGTTTAGTAGTCATTGTATACATGAATTGGGCTGCCGTTGTATGACGACTAAAAAGTCACGGTGTACAAGTCGACAAAATTATTCCTTGCATGAATCACCACCGATTTATTGTCGTTTTTCAAAAATTGTTTCTTATATTTTAACATATTGCTACGGCCCTGTCTGACCCCCCAAAAGTCTTAGGCTGAAACCGCGCCTGCTAACAATTCTTGTTACATTTGTGGAGGCATTAATTTTAAAACTTATTTAAAAATTTGACACAATTTGTGACCAAGTAATATGAACATTATTTTGGCTTTGCCAACAGACAACAAGACAAAGCCCATGCTTAGTCTTGTTGTCGAAAAAACACATCGTCAAGTTGTGAGGAACCCATGCTCCTCACAACTTGGACTATGTGTTTTTACCACCATTACATATGGGCTCATGAAAACTGGCACTTGTGCTCATGAAAAATGTCTTCAAAGCAATGGATAGGACTTGAAACAATGCAGGAGGAAAATTTTGATAAACTGAGTAACGAAAAAATTTAAGATTATATTTGTTGGTCTTCAAATCAGACAATTGATGATAGATGAAATATTTAAAGAAAAACTTAGTAATTTGGAAATATCTGCTTGGGAATCTTTTATGGACACTTCCATAAAAGATTCCCAACTTATTTTTTTTCCGGAAATCACCTACAATGACTATTAAAGTATTTTCGAGGAGCTCTTATAAGAAGCTCTTGTAACAAGTCCCTAAAAATACATTCCCTACTTTCACATTTGGACTTACATCTGAGCACCGTCAGCAATGAACACGGTGAAGGATTCCATTAGGATATTTTTACAATATAGAAACGATATCAGGGCAGTTGGTGTCCACATATAATGCTCGCTACTGTTGGACATTACAATGAGACCTCCTTGAAACAAAAGACAGAAGAAAATCATAAGGGGCATTGATATTAATACCGCAGTACCGTATATAAATTCATTTTGTTTATTAATACTTTCAAATACAATAAAAACATATTACAGTAAAAGTATTCGTATTTCAAATATTATAATATCATTTCTATTATCACTGGCCTCTTTCTAAACATAACTAGACAAAGTGTTTTTATTGACTGTTATCGGCGTGATTACCTACTTACAAAGCTTATCTATGCGAAATTATAGCTTTCTATACTAGAAAGCTATGGTAAGGTAAACCCCGGACAGACAGATAGAAGGATATGGCGGACCTAGAAGGGATCCTTATCTATGTCTACGGAAGTCTAATAAAATAATTTTGAACAAATCATCTTTTTTTCCAGTAAGCACTAGTTCTAACACTAGTAAGAATAAGCCTCTTTTTAGATAATAGGTTCAGGAGTGGGTCACAGGTTATATGTCGCAGTGTCTGCTCGTCAGTGCAACCATGGCTTACATAGAATATTTATCAACAACGTGTTGAGCACACGTTTCTAGACCACACTGAAATCTAAAATAGTATGCTACAGAAGCGAAGGATAATTTTTTTGTAAGAGGTAAGCCGGAGTACATATCTTTAATGTGATCATATTTTTTGTCTATAAAATACTGACTGTGCCAGTTTTCAAAGGGAAGCCGGTAGGAATCGCGTTGTATAGAACCTTCGCCACTGGTATGCTATCTTAAGTATTTTTTAGTTCTTCCTACTTGCTAATCTTTTTTAATTTAATTTAATCTTTGCTCAACTTAAGCCGGTTTTTGTCAGAGAAACACGCGACGTGGCGCGAAGCTTTTATCCACCGGTATGAAGTAACAGTGGTGTGGGAGGACCGTGGGAAAAGACATTTGCAGCCAATCCGTATCTACGGTACATATTGATCGAGTCTCCGACCTAGAGCCTCGCAGTCACTCTGGCGGATAACAAAATACAAAAGTTTTGTTTTTTAACACAATACTTATGAAAAAACTGTATAAGTACGTAGGGAACATCAAGCGGCATGTAAGCATAAAAATCTAGGAATTAATCTACTCTCTGTGTCTGTCGAAATAACTCATAATTAGCGCCTCGTTGTCACTGCTGCAGCTGGGAGCTAGGATATAGGCCTCTGTGAGAGTGATAGCGCCGCTTTTCACCACTCACGTCACGTGTCGCACGGATGTCACATTAGATCTTTTAGATCTACAACATGCCAGTTTCCTCGCGATGTTTTCCTGCACCGTTTGAAGTTATTGTTTTACTTGCACCTTAGCATTAGCAGTGAAACAGTAGACCGACTTCCTTTTGAATTAGATTTCCAAAATGTGGCTAATTAGCTGTAAACTGTAAAACATTTTCAGATTTTTGAAATTCCCTATCTATTCTCAAGTTCTAAGTTCTACTCAAACTTTACCTACCGTGATTCATCTAATTAATGATGTTTATGATGCAAATAAGTTTTTACAAACACTTTAACACTTTATGTTTTAAACTAGATGGGGCCAGTGTTCCGTAGGTACCTGACTAGGTACTCTGAGAAGAAAAACCAGAAAAAAACGCAAAAGAGGTCATAGTCTCTTTTAAAGTCCAGACATAATCTTGGTCAACTCACATAAGGACTATGCAGATTGGTGATTAAGATGGTCTTTTGGAGAAACCAGCACACAGATTTGAGTGGGCATTTGTCAGTTATCGTGTAGCTTGACCGATAACTCAAGGAGCTCAACGACACGAGGAACGATACTAAAGAAAGGACATTTATGTAGGTCGCTTATAGTACTCAAAAAAACATAAAAAAAGTGACCCACATGGTCCTCACAATCACAAACTAAAAGTGGACGCGAGAGACAGCAATAATTATGTTGTGATGTTCCAAATTATACTCACGTGGTAAATCCAATAAATGAATAAATTTAGACCTAGACCGCCCGTCCTTCAAGCAACAAATAACCGCTTCGTCACAATTACCAGATGATGTGACTAGCTAAATAATATATCAGTTTACTCTATCCTAAGTATTTTTGAAGGTAAAAATTATAAAAATATTTCAGAAGATGGAAACGTTACTGCGTTGGAACTTTTGTAAGAGCTGTCTGTTGCACACCACAGCGACCAGATGGGATGGGATAATACCAAATTATAGACCATTACCTCCTTAAAAGATCAATGCCAATCATAAGTGTCTTACGATTGGCTGTATAATATTGGTAGGTCCGTAGGTTTGCACTTCCCGAATAACCCTTTCCACAGACTACAGTGAGTTATGTCGAGATCTTCTCGTATTGCATTATTGGTTTCCTACTTTTAGGAAGCGTTTAAATTAGTAAAACCGAATGTGTTTTAATGATTGCGTATGGATATGAAGCGTGGTTCGGAGCTCGCCCCTTGGGAATGGAAACACCTGTGTGTCCACAGTTTCGCCATTGAGCTTTGCCATTTTCAACTATAATAGCTTCCGATCGAAAATGTTTAGTTTTTCATAGCCAGGTACCTACTTCCTATAAGTTAATGAGTGCCCGATTACTTGTTAAGTAGTGATAGCTGTTTTAGATAACGATATCATCCCACAAAATTCAATGAACTGGAGGTTTTTTAGTGATCATTGCTATGCTATTTAGGTGCCTTTGTTTTTTTTTTACTTTAGTACTGTGGTACTTAAGTAAAAAAAAAAACAAAGTTCATAGCTATCGCTAAACTGCTAACTTATAATTACCAGGCCTGTAGTACGTATACCTAATTCAAAACGACAGGGTTCACATGAAAAAAAAAAACATACGTAGGTACACTATTTATTGAAATAAATAAATAATATTAACACAACAATTTTAGGGTTTGGTACATTTTTTAATCACTATCATTAAACTTATTTTGGTTATGGAGGTCAGATAGACAATCGCTCCATGTAAAATACGGGTATTCAAACTAGAAAAAAAAAAAAAAAAATAGAAAAATAAAAAAAAAATAGAAAAAATAGCAAATAAATAGCCAACCCCAATAAATATGGGAAAAGGCTAGGCTAGGATGACGATCATTAAACTTAGTTTAGGATTTATATAGGTACAGTGATAGGCACAGTGACTAGAATTGTAGTACAAGTAATTAAAAGTTACAAGAATTTAACTAGGTAGCTTTGGTCTTGTTATACTTACACTTAATTTAACTGCTACACTTAGATTAAAATTACATAATTGACAAGACATAATTGAGATAAAAATCTTTATTAAAATATACTTAGATAATACTTAAATTATAACATAGTAACCGCAGCTGGTATAATAATGAGATCATTTTTTTTTTCAGAAGTAACAACGTGAATAGGTCGAAATATTCTTACCGTGTCATGTTGTGTCGTGACGCGTCACGCGATTGAGACCAATGAAAAGGTGGGTTGGACTACCAACTTAAACTCTACTTTAGAAGTTAATCTGCTGATAAAATTCGTTGTCATGGTATCATGTGATGAGGAGGAATGGGGGAATTTTCGTGAGAAAAGTTTTGAGTATAAATGTAGATGGCTATAAGAGTAGAGGAAGACCAAAGTAACGACGGATGGACTGTGTGAAGGATGATATGGCTTGAAAGAAGGAGACTGCTAAGTTGGCGACTTATAGAGATAGTATGGAAGAAGACATGCTACAACAACCCCTAAATAAATTGGTATAAGGGCAGGAGAATGATGACTGTTAAACATCTGCACTAAGGTCCTTTAAACCTTGGTGCAGCAACGGTCATTATTCTGATCATTCAGAGACTTGAAAAGTAGAATTTGACGAGTTCTCAAGTTCAAATTATCAAATCAGACAGCAGGTCTTAATCTTTCTTCCTCATGTCCCAAACTCCATCTCTCTCACACGCTGAAGTGAGATCGAAACAATACTGCTAGAAGAGTTGGTGGTAGGCCTCTCCCCCTGTCCATCATCATCTGCCTAGCCTTTTCCCAACTATGTTGGGGTCGGCTTCCAGTCTAACCGGATGCAGCTGAATACCAGTATTTTACATGGAGCGACTGCCTATCTGACCTCCACAACCCAGATAGTACTGGGTAATACGATATCCCTTGGAAAGACTGGTTGTCAGACTTTTTGGGCCACTGACTACCTATCGACTGTCAAAGATCTACAAATGACACCCGGGACCAACGGCTTAACGTGCTTTCCGAGGCACGGAGGAAACTCGGTATGTAATGGGTGGTCACCCATCCACAGACCAACCTAGGCAAGCGCGGCTTAACCTAAAGATCGATCCGAGCGGCTGTTGACGATGATATAAGACATGTCGAATTAGAATGAATTTAATTGGCCAACACTACCACTGAAGGATCGTCACGGGACAACACAACGGTTTTATAGAGGTGTTTATCTAAGCTCCTCTTTATCAATTATAGTGGGGGTACTTGCGAAGATCCTGGGGTCTTCAGGTATCCATATCTTGGCGTGCAGGGTGGAACCCGGCTGCCTCTCTCCACGACGAGACCACGACAACGAATGAGCTTGTAGGTTGCTGCCTGAAAATAAATATCACATTTTAATGTGTATAAACGTAGCTTTAATACCCGTTGTGCACAACTATGTAATTGCTAGAAATGCTAGATAGGTCACCTCATCTAATTAAAAATATTGTTTTTATTCATCGATACTGTTACTGAACGCCGTTAAACAACGTTGTTCAACGTATGTGAATACGTACACCAAACAGAACAAATATGTGATAAAAGGCTGGGCGTGAAGCCGTCCACACACTCGCGTGCTTTTATGCTCTGGCGTTCAATGCGGTCGGAGAAACTTTTGAAAATTAGGTATTTGAAGAAGAACTGCAGATCCGAAGTAAAAAGTTATAATTCGAGGTTTGGTTCTCGACTGTTTCCTCTTCCAACCCAATATTCGAGCAATTTAAAAGATATTTCATAAACTGAATAAGGAACCCATCCTGTGTCCCAATATTTTTCTTTTTTCATTAATAGTTGGCTAACTTGTACACTAGGCCTCTGTTGACAGCGGACTAAATAGGAAATTTTGAACATTTAGAAAGGTTCTAATACTTATAAAGATTATGTACAGTAGAGACCATAAGTGCAGTAGCAGTTTCACAAAACGATCGCATCAAAACAAGTCGCACTTACGACCTTTTTCCAGAACAAACATTTTGCACACATACACGATCTCGTATATCGCTCTCTTTCATAATTATCTAGTCAGAAAGAGTGCGATATAATGATCATTTGCCTTAGTGACAAGCCTGTCATGTCGCGACGGAGTATTAAGTTAGTGATATTTAATTTCAAACAAACAATTATGTGTCTATCTGGCTTAGCGGTTAATGCTATAGATAAAATGTCTCGCACAGTATACTCTGCGTTCGAACCCAAGTGACATTACACTTTTTGTGTTTTAATTATAAATGATACGTTAGACCCGATGAGATATGTTTTTCTTAATATTAGTTGGAACTTATTATTAACAAAAAAGATGAGGGTGAATGTGAAACAAAATAAACTTCTGGATTGAACAAAGTAGTTAGTTATGACGTTGTTAGTTGGTGAACTTTGTTTCGAGCGTTTGTGTTATTATTACGATTAGCGTATTGTTTGATTGTCTTTATTCAAGATGCAAGCTAATATTAGTATTGATGACAGGGCAAATATTGTCACTTTGCGTAAAAATGGGCTTAATATTTCTCAAATTTCAACTGAAACTGGCTTAAAATGTGTAAGTTATTTTTAAAAATTATAATTATTATGATGATAGTTGTGGTGTGTGATTTTCTTATTATTAAATAAATTGCTAGTTGCAAGTGTGTAATCATATTTTGTTTTTTTTTAGAAATTCTGTTAGCCGTTGGGTAAAGAGGTTTGAGGAAGAAGGTAGTCTGAAGAGTCGTCTAAGAAGTGAAAGGCCGCCGCTTATTAACCCGACTCAGCGACGTTTTATGGTGGAAGAATATGAAACAAATGGTTTCATTCCAACTATAATGTTTGCAGAGCAATTGGATACTACATTACAGACTGTTCGCCATGCATTCCATGCTGAAGGTTTACATCATCGGAAGCCAGCTAAATACCATTTTTGACACAAAAACACAGGGAGGAAAGACTACGTTTTGCTCGAGATTATTTACATTTTAACTGGGAGGTGACTGTATTTTCTGACGAGAAGACTTTCAAGTCTTGCCAAAAGGAAGACTTAATTTATGGCGAAAAAATAATAATACTTAATTTAATAAGTAGACCGGGTAACTAAATATTTAGTAATATTAACAAAACCGTAAATAAAAAAATAAAAAATTAAGAAATAAATTTTAAATTTAATGATCTTAAATTGGGGTTTAGTTTCAATATTCTTTTCGTCAAGAAAATGAACACTTAAGCTATAACCTCAATACATTCAATGTGACGTTACATTAAAAAAACACGTTCATAAAGTCTAACTCATATATTATACTCATACTCATAGTATTCAATTAACTCTGCTGAATACTGATACCTATAATAAGCGGGTATCAACAATTATATATGTGTTATTAGAATATCCTTTCCGTGTTATGTTATTCTTATTATGAATTGACTAAGTGGGTATACAACAAAAAATCTTATGAACGGTGATAAGAGAACTTTTTTTTGCCTAGATAGGAATGTGACGTCACATTCTCATAAAAGTTTGTTAATTTTATAAATAAATAAAACGAATAAACATTTTTGTTATCATTCAGCATGATTTTTTTATTTCCACCTTCCAACACCGAAATCATAAAATAAAAATCATTTAATGAGGTTAAATAATAATACAATAACTATCTAATATTTAACTTCTTATAAAAAATAAATAATAAGCATGACTATATTATAAATAAACATAAATACCTAACAACTTTCTGCTTAAAATACAAATATAATTAAGGTTTCAAAGAAACAAAAAACAGCCACACATTGTAATAACATGGATTCGAACTTGGACTTCATTGATCGTGAACCCATGCTCAGCCCAAACAGCTACCAACTCATGTTAATACTACGCGAATTTTAACAATGCAATGGTAAGAACAGGTCATCACTATGATGTGTATTCTAAATGCAACAGAAATATAATGCTATTTCGCGTAGTGTGACGACAGTTCATTAGTGTGTGTTATGTGTAGAATGTTGAGACATCACTCATACACGCACACGCACACACACTGCTGTATCGCGCTCGCACAGTTCATAGCAATGTAATCTTTAGCATGGTACTGCACTTTTGAGGTCTACTGTACCATCAAAAAGGAAAATATAGGGACATAGAAGAAGTTGATATTTATTTTACTGTAAAAATCATTGCTTTAAAGTCATAAACCAGAAAGAAAACAGGCGAGAGCGTTTTTATGGATAAAAGACCACCCGCATTTCCTCTTAAGTCAGTCGGTCAGAAATCTATAGTACGGAATGTATTTTTGTCTACAGAAAAAAATGTGAATATTTAGTTCACAACCAAGTACCCAGCGGAACAAAGGTAGGTACGTAGATACTAATATGTAATAATAAGGGACTATTTTAAAAGCGGTTTCACATTTCTACTGAAATCATGTAAAAATGAATAAAAGCTTTTCAAATAAGCCTGTGAGTTATCAAATAAAATTGCATTCCTTATAAAAGTTACCGTTAAACTCTATCCGTCTGATATCATTAGTGAAAACTAGTAAGCCATTTCACAATTGCAAATTTCCGGTGCTATCAAAGACATTCATAAAATGTTTACTAGAAAATATTTGCTTTAAGCGTAGGACGTATGGAACGAAGTAGTATAATTGAGTTCTACATTCATCGTTTGCTATGCGAATGTGACCTATTCTTATAATGAAGTAGGTAATTGTGAGATTATTGATCATCGAAACACCTGACAATTTACAGTATTGTTCAAGTCAGCTTTTATTATAAAATAAAATAAAAAGTTTTTATTGTTTCTCATACAATTGTTCTACAGCCCAAAATTGAGGCCGCCCCGGTAAGTTATAAGGATACTTGTGATGGGGCTACCTCGCAGCTTTCCATGTGTTACAATCTACAATGTTGAGACATAGTTAAAAATAAAAGAAAAGGTTTAAGTACTTAAAAAAAAAATTAAAAGCCTAGATTTACTAAATTATAGTAGGGTGTTCGGGTATGGTATGTGGTGTAGTGTTTGTGTGTGGAGGGGGATGTGGCGGTGTGTAAGTGTGAGTAGGTGTGTGTGTGTTAATGAGTGATTGATTCATTTATGTTATGATTGGGTACAGGTTTTTTTTAGCATATTCTGGTTAATAAAAGTTAATTTCTTCGTAAGTTTGTGATTTTAACCATTTCGTTAGAGTATGTTTGCATTCATGAGGTAGATATTCAATGTGAGGTTCAGTTTATTATAAATATTAAGTTGATGGAGTATTACACTGACGCCTGGCGAAAACCGTACGTACCCGAGGGGAATAACCCACAATGTCTTTACGTCTTTTATAAATGAGAGGGTTTGTGCAGATGTATGGTTATGTTTATTATGTATAATTTCGTAAAAGTGAGCTGACTGTAGTGTATGTCTGTAGAATATCGAAAGGGTTTAAAATACATAACCTTGTTATGAGATCTTTCTGCCATTTCTAGGTGTAGAAATTTGGTCTATGTTCCCCAGATCGGTATACAGTATGTGATGACCGATTGTGAGGGCAGTATAGATTTTATTAAGTAGCAACGGTAGCATCACAGGTCTTAACGTTTTAAAAATCCATATAAGTTTTCTGACTCTGGCTATGATATTTTCGAGATGGGTGTGCCAGGACAGTGTTTGGTCAATTGCTCTGACAGTAGATATTAGATATTAGATACGTTGAAGGTTAAAAGATTAGCATTTAACCAACATGACATTACCGCTAAACCACGTTCAGTAGCAGCACGCACGGTAGCCCAAGAGTCACAGGCGAAAACTACTGCTGTGTCATCTGCATATGAATAAACTCGTCCGCCACTGTTACCGATACTACACAACTCATTTATATAAATCAGGAACAGCGTCGGGGCGAACACACTTCCCTGAGGTACTTCAAAACATACAGTTTTTCACCGTACCTCTTTTGCTTTCCTGATTACTTCAAGTCTGTGAAACGGTGTCAAATGCCTTTTTTAGGTTACTAGTTAGGATTCAATTCGTAAACCAATCTAGAACATCAGCTTAGGAGAAGTAGCTTTTCGATAGCTTTTTTTTACACAACAATATGTCCCGTCTATGAAGAAAAGAAGCTATGCCAACTATAACTATGGCTTTAATTTAAAAAAATATCGCCATAACCTCAAGTGTTTTTGACCTCATACTTGATTATTGATCAAAATCAACTGAACAACGAAAAAAAGAGCTAATCGTCCAACTTTAATTATCCGCGCACAATCGCTCCGGAACCCCTAAGCGCTTCAACTTGAGGTTTATTTATCTACAATTATTTTTGTGAGACGTAAAGAGGGCTAACTAAACAGTTCGCAAATGCGTTAAGGCCCGTCTGGCCCCATGACGCGAGGGGCGCAGCCCGAGGGGCGCGCACGTGCGCACTGTTATGGGCCCTTAGGCCCCTTCTATACACCCCGATAGGGTTGACCTGTCCTTGTCGATTATTTTTTTCATTGTATTGCGCTTATGATAACAAATTCATTGATTCATTACACCGATAACAGAATGGGAGTTGTTTTTTAGACCAAAACAGTGTTGTTTGTAAATGCAGTTAGAATAAATTGCACAGCATAGAAAATATCTAATTACAATCGTGCAATAATGAATTAGTCTTTGGTAAGACATTGATAGGGGTTACCCTGTGATTTGCAATATCCAAGAAAATTAAAATTGATATCGACACGCTAAGGAAAAGTGTAATTCAGGGATGTATAGTCATGGTTCATAATATACATAAATTGGTAGATACGAGTACAGGAGTAGGTACAGGAAGAGGTACAGTACACATTCGTGTTTAAAACGTAGCGTCCACTCGCCCAGTCCACCCCTCTAACTACCAAGTGCTATAATGACAGTTTATATCATGTAACAGTGGACATAATGAGTATTTCCGGTAATTTGTGCGTTCGCTACGTACCGAACAGTCAGATTTGTGTCGTTAATTATTTACTCAAGAGTCGAGTACCATCGTTTTAAAGCAGTCTCGTAATATGTCAGAACAAAATATTTTAAGAGTTTTATTAAAAATAAAATTTAAAATAAAACAACAATATTTTGTTTACAGTTGTCCGCGATAGATTTTGCCAGCGTATTTGGAGAGCGCTCCTAACTCCTCCTCTATCCTGAGCAGTTGGTTATACTTGTCGACTCGCTCGCCCCGCACTGGCGCACCGCACTTGAGCTGGCCTGCGGACAGACCCACCACCAAGTCAGCCAGGAATAAATCACAAGTATCTCCCCATCTATCAATGACAACAACGCCTAATCCAGCCGCTTTAATCAACTTGTAACATTCGATGATCTCACTCAAAGTACCCGCTTGATTTAGTCGCAAACTGATCGAATTTCCAGCTTTTTTGTCGATGGCCAGACCAACTCTTCTCAGGTTGGTCTGCGTCAAGTCATTGCCTAGTAGTTGCGCCGGAGTGCGAGTCGTAAGAAGGGAAAATGCAGCCCAATCATCATATTCGAAAGCATCTTCAATGGAACACACGGGAAACTCTTTTATGTTGTCCAAATATATTTCCGCGAGTTTGTCAGACGAAACATATTCTTGAGGATTTGAATTTGGGTTTTTGAATTCTAAATCATAAGCTCCATCTTTGTATAAATCCGTTGCAGCTGCGTTGATGCCTATTTCAGCCTTGCCGAGATACCCGCATTGCTTTATAGCATCAGTGAGGAAAAGAAGCGCATCTCTGTGGCCTATGAGAGGAATGGAGAACCCGCCGGTATGGGAGACGTACGAAGTTTCGATTGGGTATTTAGACAATACAGTCTCTTTGACATACGTATATATTTCTGTTCCTATTTTCATCGCCTCTGCAAAGGATGCCGCTCCAGTTGGCATAATTGAATATTCTTGAAAGGGCAATCCGTTAGACGACAACACTCCACCAGTCAGGATGGTGAAATGTGGAACTGGCAATATGATGGTGGTTACTCCTGCCATATCTGAGATGTGTCTGTACAGTGGCATGCCTTTCTTGGCGGCCCCAGCCTTGGCCACCACCAGTGACACTACCATCATAGCGTTGGAGCCGAGCCTCGACCTGTTATCAGTACCGTCGAGCGCGATCATGAACTGATCTATTTCTTTTTGCATGGTCACCTCGAGGTTCTGTTTTATGAGTTCTGGGGCGATTATAGTATTAATATTTTTGACAGCCATCGATACACCCATACCGTGGTAATCCGTGGCAATATTATCTCGTAACTGTAACGCTTCTGCAATTTTTTTCTGGTCAGTTGATGAAATTGCAATGCGAAATAGTCCAAGTTCAGTTACCATATCCACCTCGACGGTCGGTATGCCAGATGAATCGAATATTTGACGAGCGAGCAAAAGTTTGATCGGCATTGTGGAGTTACTTTCATTTGTACAAAGAAAAAGTGTTGAAAAATAAATAATTTACTTTGAAAATAATTTTTTAAACTTATTGCACTAAAATCCGAAGAAACGAAAACGTCAAAATTCTTCGTTAAATGTTGAGGATTTGAATTTTGCTTCCGTATGTGTGCCAGTTACCGTCTACTAACATTGATTAAAAACTTTTTGATTTGTTCGTGACAGAAAAAAAAATAGATACCTAAAAACACTTCACGCAAGGCAATACGAGTGTGAAAGGGCGCACGTGCGCTATAATCTCTATGTAAATCCTACATTACACTCCGATAAGGTGCTTTTTAATAATTGAAAAAAAAAACAGATTATGCGTTATACGTAGGAGTATTGGGTTGCAGCGAAGTCATAATCTTTAACACATCAGAATAGAGTATTTCATCAACCCTTGCTCATGGTTCCCTGTCGATTCTTAGAGTTCGATATTTACATGAAAATGTAGGTATTGTATGGACAAAAAATAATATAAAACATATAATTATACAAAAATTGCTCTTTGTCTACGTACGCGCGGCGACCAATAAACCTGTTTATGCGGATCTCTCATTCTACGGGAAATCTATACAAAGCGAGGCCATGTTATACTGGAAATGTATAGCTTGATGTGTCGCCGTGTATAAGTTACGGTAAGTGTGATTAATTGTAAATTATTAATAATTATCCATCATTATTAATAATTACCGAAAGTCGAGGTCAAAATAAGAAATTAATCACATTTATCAGTGATTATTAATAACCTTAGTATCGATAAATGTAATAAATAAACGCTGTAAATGCAGAAAAATGCGCGTTTTCTGCAATTCTAAGTGCTACAAAAGTCTTTTTTGCAAAATTAAATAATAATTATTGTTTTTGGGTAGATTTTAATGAGCGCAAATAAATTAAATTTAAATGTGTCACAAATACTGAATATGGGCCTACTGAAATACTAAGTGGGCGACAAACCGTGGGCAAATACAAATGTTTAAAACAGCAACTTTAAAATACAAATTTGAGTTACTAGTTGTTCAATACGATCAGTGTGATGATTCAATTAATAAATAATTCACCACTAGATTGTAGTTAAGGCGTAGTCGACGTAGCCCCGCTGCGGGGTCTCCTATTTCTGTTTGCAGGGTTTAAAGTAACCTAACACGAAAGGTATGCCGGGGTCTTAGTTCGCTCACTTCGCTCGGTCACCAGACCCCTCCATCCCCTTCGAATCTAACCTGTCCGATTCGAGGTGCCACAAGTCCCGAGCTCGCAACGCTCGCTGCTGGTTCTTATGAATAAACATGTAATTTTCTTTGAGTTATGTTATTTGTTAGCACAATAACTGTGGTATTATAAATAAATACCTACTGGACAAATCATTTTGAGTGTTATTTTATTACTTTTACCAACGAGAGTAGTGAATTATTAATAACAACTGCTAAAAGTAATGAATTTCAATTTTATGTTCACATTTACCAAATCATGAGGTAATTAGATATTAATAATGATGGATAATTATTAATAATTTTCAATTTAGCATACTTACCGTAAAATTACATGAATTCTTATAACGATTTTACGTGCTATAACTATCTATTTTATTTTTAAACTCAATTCACAAGGCAATAATATGACATTAATGGCATGAAGGGTTTGGGGACGCGTTAAAGTGGTATGGAGTACTTAATAGTGTTCTAATACAGTCCCGAGCGCCACCCTATTAGTGGAGGGCGATCTTTCAATTTGCTACGGCGTGATTCGCAAATATGCTGCTGTGCCCTTGTTTACACTTTTAGAGCGTTCAGTTTCGGTACAAGTGTAGTTATTTATAGTATAATGCTTTTTGTGTGCCAAACGGGGGCGTATTGTTTTTTTTTTTAAATTGAAATGAAATTTGTATTTTATTCGCCTGTTGTAAAAGATAGATAGAAACCGAATATTATTAGTGTGATCAATAAAATACGGTAAGTCTTTGCCTGACACATTGGATAAAACATTGTGGGAGAGAACTTTATCGATATAAAATTAAATGATATAATCGTGGGATCCCACAGGACCCCGGCCTTCTCACATCACGCGATAGTGATGTACCCGTGAGAACAAAGCTACTGGACCATCGACACATCGCTTAACGATTATATTCGATTATCACACGCGATGGGTGACGTAATTACTACCCAACATGTGCTAACTGCAGTCTTAGAGAGGGGTAACAATAGGTGGAAGTAAGTTATGAATAAATTAGCACCTAAATTATAGATAGTAGGTAAAAGGTACCTACCTAGTTTTAATAGTGTTGTAATGATTGACCATTAAAAATTAAATTATGTTAGGGTTAGGTACAGCTGTTAGCGAAATAAATCGATGGTAATTTCAGATTTTTGTAATTGAATATTATAATCTTTGAAATATATATATACTTACTCTTAAGTAAGTCACACAGTCAGTTTTCATTCAAAATCTCTTTGAAGCCTGTCGTTCACCGAGTTATGACGGTGACCGGTAGGTACATAGTAACTAAGTAAGTAAATGAGATTTGAATGGTTGAAAATAGTACCTACCATAGTAGGTGTTTAATTTGTTTTAAAATTGTTAGTATCCTTTAATAACAGAATAAAAGTTAACCTTAAGGCTAACATTAGTTTTTCCTACGAACTTCTTTTTACTGATTTAAATAATTTATATCAAATTAGTCTCCCGCAATAGATGGATAAATAAATAAATAAATTTATTTCTCATTAAAATTAGTAATATTTTACAGAAAAATAGTTTGGCAGTATTACTCGTAATTTCTAATAACTGGATGCAACTGATTTGCAACAATACCTGTATTTCGGTTTCAGTATCTTTTCCCTCGATACTTGAGCAATAAAATGCCAACAAAAGAAATATGATTTGTTGGACTACTACTACTAATTAAATTTTGAATGACTTATAACTAATTTAAATGCTACATTGTTTAAAATTAAACAGCGTATATACGTGAGTGACAAGTGTGTGTGAACTAGTAGGTGATTTACGTGGAGTTTGAGTGATGTGGGTGCATGTGTGTGTTGGTGTATATTTGAGAGTGAGTGTGTGTGAGTGTGTGTGATTGAAGTGCATGAGCATGATTTTATCTAAGATTATTCTAACAAATTCGAACGTAACATTCTAATTTCTGTTCAGCGTTTAGAAATAACTCCGTTTCTTCATAATTTGTTTGTAGCAAATATTCACTTACATTTGTTTACATTTAGATTTAGTAATTTTGCTATAAAGGAACGGACCACGGATTGAACGCATTCTGTGATAATGTGACAATACCACTTACAGAATGCAAGGTAACAATTTTATATTTCCTTGATTACGTATTTTACGGATTTCGACGCCATGTAACAATTATGCCTGCTGAAAGGAATTTTAATGCGTTTCCTCGCTAACTGGCTATTATCGCACTACTGTTAGTTTTAGAATGCAGTGTAATTCATGCACTTGTTTTTTTTTCATTTATTGCGCCGAGTATAGCTATTACTAGTAGTGTTTTTAAAGATATAAACTAAGTCAAACGTGGTGCAATTCCTATAAATTTGCAAATAGAATATCATAAACAAACATTGCTTTTATAAATTAATTAAAAATAATTTGTATTCTAAATACCTAATAAATATTAGAATTTTCTATTTTTCATATTTGGATGTTTTAAGGCTTACTTTTGCTTCTCCTTCAACCTGCGAAAGCAACGCGCGGAAGAAAAAGCAAATTAAATCATAGTTTCATAATAAAGAATGACAAAAATACTTTTCGTTCTATTATTTTATTTCTTCGAAAGTGTATTGAAAAACGTCGTTTGACACACGTGGGCATTTGTCACTGCAGTTCTCGGTAAATTCCGCCTAGGGGGGAATGACAAAGTTTCCCCACTACTATTGCGTACATCGGTACATGTATGTACCTAGGTACTATTTCCATTTTTCAGAAAGAAACTTTGTCACTAAGTTCAAAATCGCATTTAAATGCGTATTTTTCGCCGCGTAGTTGGCAAATGCAATTATTGTGCGGCAATTAATTGTGAATGTAATAAATTCACATTAGTGGTGTATCGATCATTAAAAGGTGCACAAACATTGCAGGGGTCGCGCCCTGGCACGGAGCACCGCCGGCGTCGCCGCCGCGTCACGACCCTGGGCATCGCTGCGTGGCATTAATGCTTCATTGGACACCGCACATCTGTATGACTTTATTTGTACATCAATTTGTAATGTTACTGATAACCTAGTTTTTATAAAAAATAAAAAAACGTGTGTTACTAGGTACCTACTCATTCCCCCTACCGTCTCGGTTTTGGCCAGCCGACTTCCTAGATAACCATGTCCTGTTATTATTGTAATGCACATCCCTAGAGCGTAGTGGTTTATCCGATCTATTCTAAAGCTGTATAATATCTATTCCAAAATAGTACTTAATGAATTCCCATCACACAAGGATTCGTGTAAAAACGCCTTAGTTAATCTCAGCAAATAGCAGGAAAATCAGTCAACTGTCTCAGAAGGAAATACAAATAAAACGTACACCAATAAAATAGTTTAAATTTTCCTCCATTTAAACTGGCAGGTAAGGAGTGGCCGTAGGTGCGAAAAGGCGTAGGGTGAATAGGAGTAATTACGAGGCTATTATCTTGCAATTGCAGGACAAATAACTACAGTGGCAAAGCAATTTGCTTTCCAGTAAAATCGTAGGTAGGAATTAAGGCATAGTCGTAGGAAGCTTCGTATCATTTCATGTAATAAGTACCTATAGTCTGTTTTTTAATCTCGTAGACTAAATTGACAAGGGAAAATGTCAAAACTAAAGGAATAAAGAGAATGTCAATGATAAGAATGTCAGTGATAAGAATGTCAATATGTTTACAATAAATTAATAATAGGAAAATGTCAACGTGAATCTTAAAGGTTGAGATAATCATTCACAAAATAAAATAATTTATGTATAAGCCATCTTAATAATGACGTTTTAAACCGATTGATTGGCAGTTCGAGAACACACGAATAATCATATTTAAGTACAAAATACTCGCGCAATCTAATACCTTTTATAATAACTTTCTTCTGTTCCTCCTTGTTGTGTGTGTTGGCTACTCCTGACAGCATGGTTTCTGTTGAACAGCGGTCCACTCGTACCTAAGTATACAGAAAATAGGGTATGTTAATTCAAAGTTCTACTTTTTCACATCTTTATAATGTTCTGACGGAACAATAGGGCTTTCTTTTCGAAATTTGAATGGGCGAAACTTTCCTCTCTTAACTAAATGCTATATGAGATCAATTTTCATTAATACCTTCTCTTTGTAATAAAAGGAACTCTGTTACGGACACATTCTTCTAGACTAGGAGTTTAGGCTGTTCATTGTCTGTCAATTAATTCATGATATAGCAGTCCAATTATTCCTAATACTTCTAGACGTCTGTTACACAATCCACACATATTCAATCACAGAGCACAAAAATTTATAAAGGGTGTAAATAGACCCTTAACAAAGCCGAAAGGCACTGTTCTCCCCGTCTTTGCGATCATTTTTTTGTTCTAGACCATACCTGGGAACCTTCTAGTTACGGAGATATTGCGGGTCAAAGTTCCAACTTTTTCACAAGTTTTTTTAGATACATGTTTTTAATGCTTGGTTAACGCCTATGTGAGGTCTGTTTACACCCTGTATTATTATGAACATACTTACCAGTTCACCCAGAAAGTTAATATATCCGATGGCTAGCTTTAAGGTGTCAACTTTAGACAGCCTCTTCTCGTAAGGAAGAGTGGGGATATGAGCACGTAGCCCTTCGAAGGCATCGTTGATGGACTGCATTCGACGGCGCTCGCGTAGGTTCGCGGCTTGACGCTGTTGTATCTGCTGCTGAGGACACCGCAACGAAGATTTACGTCTGTGAAGGCGCCGGAAGTCCGATCTAGATATAATTAAGATTTATGTAGATACAATGATCATCTCAATTCTGCTTAAATAATGATTGGTCGCCGAAGCAGTAGCAGTAGTTCAAAGAATGTGCACTCTACAAGCAATGCAAATAGTGTGCTCTCTGACATACTCAAAAGAGCGCACTTAAATGTTATCTCTATTTACTTTATCATCGTCATTCGTCATCATCATCCTGCCTTTATACGAATTTATTTGTTGTCAGCGCAGCATGTGTGTTCATCTTCCATACTTTGTCATTGTCAATTTGTCAGTTTTTTATTTATCTTGTTAAAATTCCACTTGAGCATACACTGTATCAACTTGAGACTGTATCCTCGTTTCATTTAGATTATAAAATTAATAAATTTAGTGGGCAGAGCTGGCCTGATGCTGCAGGTAAGATCATACGAAGAAGTTACTGTTCCACCTGATAATCTCAGAAAACTGAATTAAAAAAATATAAGTAAGTAAAAAAATATAGTAAAGTAAAATATAAGTTTCTAGATTAATAGAGGGCTTTAATTAAAAATCACTTGTTAGATCAAGCTAATTATTCCTTAAAAGTGACATGAAAAGTACGCTAAGATGGCTGCGGTGACGTCCTATAGATTAGAGAAAATTGAAAATAAGTTTTTTTATAGTCAGCTGCATGTTAGAGCTCAAGTTTTAAGATCTGGCTATGACAGGTAGGTAATCTAAAGTAAATCTTAGGAAAATCTAAACATTAAGGCAAAATTTATTATGAAAACAGAAAAAAATGGTTTTTGGTAGTTAAAACTCACGGAATTCGCTGGATTTAGAGCTTAATGTTGTTCTACGAAATGCAACCGGACAAAACACAAAAGGCGCAAAAAACACAGATATAAACAAAAAAAACTACAGCATTGCCAAGCAATAATTAGAAAAAATTAGGACATGAAGGCACGTACCTAATTTTTTCCACAGATCCGTACCTTCGACGTGGTGTGGATAGATTTTCTTGATCACTAGCATAGAGGCTGCCATCGGACATCGAGGAGTCATCATACATGTAGTTGTCAGAACTGTTTGCTGAGGTCGGTGAACCTCCCACGGGCAAGGGCACCACACTTGTATTATTGTCCAGAGACGGGCACCTGATTCCATTAGGTCCGTCCATTATAGAAAAAAGGAATAAAATATTTAAAATACTTAAATCACTATACACATGACTAGTCAGACTAAACGAAATTCCGAAGGAATCCTGAAGGTTGGAAGAGTAGTGTTGTCGGCGACAGTTGACGAGATTATGAATTGAGCGTGAGGGTCAGGGGGAAGGTTGCGCGCCTAGAGACTCCGCCCTAAAACAGCTCTCCGCCCACGTGATTACCGACCAAAATAAAGAGACCCTCGTTAACGAGCAAACGAAACCTTTGCTTTGGAGCTATGGTATACAATAACGAGGGGTAGAAAGGACCCCGTTTAACTGGTTACTAAATAATGTTCTAGAACAATTGCTTTGGTAATGTAATCCTTATCTTGTTCTGGCAAAAGGCTCTATTAGGTAGCTCATTAAAGTCTAGACGTTGTAATGTCTAAACACTTCATAACCGACACCTTTTATGCTCGGCAAGAAAATTGCTTTGATATTGTGGCTGTATTTAACTTAATTCTAATTTTACAGTCTGGTGAGTATAGCCGATGCTGTTGTTATATCTTTACTAGAAAGCGACGATGCACTCTATGTCTTAACATTATGGGTGGTTTTCGAAGCTCAGAGTGTTACCATAGTCGTACGGTTAACTGTCCAAGGGTAGGTACATCGCCGAGTCACCGACTGTAGTCTCCATTCATGTGCATCTTTATGAATGTTTCACTTACTGTACATTTTACTTTAATTTCTCTGAATGATAGGAAAGTGTCAGGTGAGCTTAATTTTCTACGATGTTTGCTGACTTCAGGTTTTGTTAGATAATGTGGGTAATAATTACCAGTGGTTGGAGTAGGCAGATTGAGTGTTGGTACCTACTCGGTACATGGTCTTTATATGAAAAATATAAAATTCAAATATTTTTAAGTTAGAACACAAATGTTAATTTGTTCTTAAAGTAAAAAAATTGTTTTAAATAGTCATGTTTATCTATAATAATTATTCTAAATATAAACACAATTTAAGTACTCAAAAAATATTTAGGCCGTAAAGACGCATAATTATCTCTTTGCCGAGATTAAAAAAAATCAATCAAAGCCGACTATAGTCATTGAACCCATTTGGATTTAGTATCAGTTTAGTTATCTGTGGAAAATATTATTTCCGCACGTGTGCGGAAAAATATTAAAAATCCATGTATGTGAAAACACATTGCATGTTGAACCTAATCGTAGTGCGATAATAATCAGTTTTCGAGAAAGTGTATTAAAAATTATTTTATTATATTGAAAATAAAAATTTCCACAGATAATTGTACTTGTATAACGGGCTGGTGTCGCAAGTCCACATCAAAGCGCGTATTTTGCGTGCGGTAAAACTATACTTATACTAAGTCCCAAATGACTATAGTCGGCGGTGATTGTTTTTTTTTAAATCTCGGCAAAGAGATATCTTTACGGCGTAAATATTTTTTGAGTATTTAAATTATGTTTATAAATAGAAAATCATAGATGATAACATGATAATTTAAAACAAATATTTACTTTTGTGAACAAATTAACATTTATTTGTATTCTAAATTCAAAAATATTTGAATTTTCTATTTTTCATATTAGGCTGTTTAGCGGCAACATACCTTCGTTTCCTCTTTAACCTGGCGAAAGCAATGAGCGGAAAAAGGCAAATTAAATCATAGAGTCCTAATAATTCCTGACAAAAATACTTTACGTGTCCCACCGTCTCTGGGAAAATGGGTGGTCGGGTTCTTCACTATTCAGGCAAGCGAGTTTCCAAGCATCGATAGCCTCGGAGAAGCACGGCACATCAAAATTAATCGGTGTAGAAACCAGGATATTCCTGATTAATTTCTAAGTTATTTTTCTTAAAGTAAATGGCTAATTCAACAAAACTTTTACATCATGACAAGTTCCTGAAAAATACTCATCTCATTCTTCCCATTTTAAAAATGTATTGTGAAATTTAATTTAATTGTTGATATTCATGTAAGTATTTAAAAAAATGACAATAGTGTTTTGTTTATTATTGTTTTATCGACGGAACTGTTTGTATCGATGGAACTGTTTGTATCTACGCCGTGTTCAGCTGAATTAAATGTGTAAAATGTTTTGGTGATAATGAATGTATGTACCTATATTTTAGTCTACAGTATTACTTTGTTTTATAAAGATGATGTGTGTATTAGTTATTGTGTCTTGTTTAAATGTTGACATTTTGTCTTATGTCCCTCAAAGTTCTATCGACTACTTCCACAGCTTTGCGATTTGCATCGTCCACTCATCCCATATGATTAAAGAAAAGTTTAAGAACTAATTAAGAGAATGCTGAATGTAAGAGTAGGCCGAATATTTTAGCATCCTACATTCATGACTAAAAATTAATTCGCGAATATCAGAAAATCGTCTATGTTAATGAAGCCAATTTTTTTCAAAATATTTTTATGCAACTCGTGCAAATTAGTGTCAGAATCCTCATTTGAGTAGCTACCTAATGAGGTATTTAATGATATAATATAACAATTATTCGTTCGTTCGTTGGTTCGTTATTCGTTTTATGTATTTATTCTATTTTCTCTTCTTCTTTTACACACTATGTCTACATCTCTTTTTTAGTATCTCCTTTCGCAGGTATGCTGGAAGAGATTTCTTTAGAAATAAGCATCACCTTTGTACTATTTTCTGTTCCTTTCTTCTTTCCTGTATTTAGTGTGTACATAAATTGTTAAATAAATAAATAAATAATTTGAAAAATGTTAAAGGATAGTTGTGAAATATATAATAAGGAATCTATCGTTAAGAATTGGGAGCGGGCAGTGGTATCGGTAATTTATGTAGAAATGTGAGATTAAAAATCAATTAATAAGAATATAAGAATAAGAAGAAGAATAAGAACTACCTAACCTACGGAGTTTTTTCAGATCGATAATAAATATGAAGCAGCTGACGATTTTGACGTAAAAACGCTTGACTTTTCACAGGATGCAGGTATGTACTGGTGATAAGTTAAATAGGTACTTCATACTTCATAAACTCGCAATTATTAACCTCTCGCTAGGTCCAAACGTGTTCGCAAAAAACGATGCCTTTAAAACTCCACCTCCTTAACTTTTTATTCTAGATTTCATTGTTGATATTAAGCACGTACTTATTTCGAAGTTCGTATTAAGAACTAGCTGTTGCCCGCGACCTTCGTTCGCGTGAAATTATGATAAAAACATTGTAACGGCATAGCGTATACTAAATGTGTATCCTGTATAGCGTAAGCTAAGTTTGTATTTCGTACGTAATATATATAAGCATTGTGCAGTATGTCCTAGCACGCTCTTTGTACAGTAGAGACCATAAGTGCAGTAGCAGTTTCACAAAACGATCGCATCAAAACAAGTCGCACTTACGACCTTTTTCCAGAACAAACATTTTGCACACATACACGATCTCGTATATCGCACTCTTTCATAATTATCTAGTCAGAAAGAGTGCGATATAATGATCATTTGCCTTAGTGACAAGCCTGTCATTTCGCGACGGAGTATTAAGTTAGTGATATTTAATTTCAAACTAACAATTATGTGTCTATCTGGCTTAGCGGTTAACGCTATAGATAAAATGTCTCGCACGGTATAGTCTGCGTTCAAACCCAAGTGACATTACACTATTTGTGTTTTAATTATAAATGATACGTTAGACCCGATGAGATATGTTTTTTCTAAATATTAGTTGGAACTTATTATTAACAAAAAAGATGAGGGTGAATGTGAAACAAAATAAACTTCTGGATTGAACAAAGTAGTCAGTTATGACGTTGTTAGTTGGTGAACTTTGTTACGAGCGTTTGTGTTATTATTACGATTAGCGTATTGTTTGATTGTCTTTATTCAAGATGCAAGCTAATATTAGTATTGATGACATGGCAAATATTGTCACTTTGCGTAAAAATAGGCTTAATATTTCTCAAATTTCAACTGAAACTGGCTTAAAATGTGTAAGTTATTTTTAAAAATTATAATTATTATGATGATAGTTGTGGTGTGTGATTTTCTTATTATTAAATAAATTGCTAGTTGCAAGTGTGTAATCATATTTTGTTTTTTTTTTAGAAATTCTGTTAGCCGTTGGGTAAAGAGGTTTGAGGAAGAAGGTAGTCTGAAGAGTCGTCTAAGAAGTGAAAGGCCGCCGCTTATTAACCCGACTCAGCGACGTTTTATGGTGGAAGAATATGAAACAAATGGTTTCATTCCAACTATAATGTTTGCAGAGCAATTGGATACTACATTACAGACTGTTCGCCATGCAGTCCATGCTGAAGGTTTACATCATCGGAAGCCAGCTAAAAACCATTTTTGACACAAAAACACAGGGAGGAAAGACTACGTTTTGCTCGAGATTATTTACATTTTAACTGGGAGGTGACTGTATTTTCTGACGAGAAGACTTTCAAGTCTTGCCAAAAGGAAGACTTAATTTATGGCGAAAAAATAATAATCCTTAATTTAATAAGTAGACCGGGTAACTAAATATTTAGTAATATTAACATAACCGTAAATAAAAAAATAAAAAAAAATTAAGAAATAAATTTTAAATTTAATGATCTTAAATTGGGGTTGAGTTTCAATATTCTTTTCGTCAAGAAAATGAAGTTTCAATATTCTTTTCGTCAAGAAAATGAACACTTAAGCTATAACCTCAATACATTCAATGTACGTTACATTAAAAAAAAACACGTTCTTAAAGTCTAACTCATACATTAGTATTCAATTAACTCTGCTGAATACTGATACCTATAATAAGCGGGTATCAACAATTATATTTGTGTTATTAGAATATCCTTTCCGTGTTATGTTATTCTTATTATGAATTGACTAAGTGGGTATACAACAAAAAATCTTATGAACGGTGATAAGAGAACTTTTTTTTGCCTAGATAGGAATGTGACGTCACATTCTCATAAAAGTTTGTTAATTTTATAAATAAATAAAACGAATAAACATTTTTGTTATCATTCAGCATGATTTTTTTGTTTCCACCTTCCAACACCGAAAACATAAAATAAAAATCAATTAATGAGGTTAAATAATAATACAATAACTATCTAATATTTAACTTCTTATAAAAAATAAATAATAAGCATGACTATATTATAAATAAACATAAATACCTAACGAATTTCTGCTTAAAATACAAATATTATTAAGGTTTCAAAGAAACAAAAAACAGGCACACATTGTAATAACATGGATTCGAACTTGGACTTCATTGATCGTGAACCCATGCTCAGCCCAAACAGCTACCAACCCATGTTAATACTACGCGAATTTTAACAATGCAATGGTAAGAACAGGTCATCACTATGATGTGTATTCTAAATGCAACAGAAATATAATGCTATTTCGCGTAGTGTGACGACAGTTCATTAGTGTGTGTTTTGTGTGGAATGTTGAGACATCACTCATACACGCACATGCACACACACTGCTGTATCGCGCTCGCACAGTTCATAGCAATGTAATCTTTAGCATGGTTCTGCACTTTCGAGCGTCTACTGTACATGTCGTTTATGTAGAAACAATATACGAGTTAGTCGTTGCCAGTCTTTCATTGGTTGGTCTTCAATTTTGGCACTCATAGGCATAGTGTGTTTATGTCTATTTTTCCGTCAATGCATCGGTACATGGAAAAGTTGTCTGACCAAGCAGATGCAATCTCTGCAGTCGACCGCTTTCGAAGCGGCTCGTAAAAGTTTTAGACGGAAGCAAACGGTTGAAACTTCCTATAATGAAGATGTTTAAAGTCAAGGTCTAATAGCGATATAAGTGAGTGTGTTTGTGTAAAACCTACCTAATTTCCAACCACTCTGAAACGAATGTGTACTTAATAATAAATGTATTGTATCAATTTCAGCTGTAATATTGTGTTAAGTGATGGTTAAAAATTTTTTTTTTCTTTCCCGGGTTATTTTGTCAAAGAAGTGTTTCTTTTAAAAAGGGGGGGAGTAGTGTAACGGCATAGCGTGTACTAAATGTGTATCCTGTGTAGCGTAAGCTAAGTTTGTATTTCGTACGTAATATATAAGCATTGTGCAGTATGTCCTAGCACGCTCTTTGTACATGTCGTTTATGTAGAAACAATATACGAGTTAGTCGTTGCCAGTCTTTCATTGAATCTACACCCAAGGTCACACTCTAAAACATATTACTTCTCTTTTTGAATGGGAAAGGGGTCCCTAATTTTTATTTTGAAATAAAAGTAGCTTAAGTTACTCCTTATGACATCAGCTATCTACCAGTAAAAGTCCCGTCAAAATCGCTCCAGCCGTTTCGGAGATTAGCCGGAACAAAGATATTACAAACAGACACTTCAATTTTATTTAGGTATTTGTATACAGACAGACAGACAAAAATTTAAAAAACGTGTTTTTGTTATAACTGCCATATATATGTATTTTCAGATGCATTCATTCATTTCATGTTACAAATAGACACTTCAATTTTATTTATTTGTATAGATAAAATGTTTCCGTCAAACCGATACAGAAAAATTACGGTCTGGCTCCAGGCGCTGGCATCCGAGCCTCTGACAGATGTCTATTGAAGGTATTGTGTCCGCAGTCCGCAGCCGGTCCACAATTCATAAATTCGCAATTTTCGTATACTTAGGTCAAACAAAAAAAGCTTGTAAAATGATTGCGTAACATAGTTGTACCAACCCCTTTTACTTTCACAGTAGCCTACACTTCTACGACATCTGTGTGCCCTTTGATTGCATCTGTGATTGCGTCAAGAAAGAAAACTTCCTTTGTTCAACAGAACTAGGAAAACTCCAAAAAAACCTGTTGAATGGGTGACATTTCGAAGTTTTTCGCCTTGTATTTTGTTTTCAGTATTGCGTAATTAGGGTGCTGGACAATGTTCTGTGAACGTACCCCAATTATTGCGAAAAATCTAAAAAAAAATGGTAAATGTGCGCTTAGTTTTTTCGTGGCTGCTTACGTAAATGCTCTGTTTACGTAAAGGTGCTTTTAAACAGATAATATTTTTACTGCAATATAATAGACAGGGTGAATTTTTAAGTAAGCGTGGATGGCCAAATCCGAAAACATGAGGAATAGAGAAAAATACTCAAAGGAGACTCGAGCCCGATTTCGATGAAAACTAAAACTGCATCATTAGACTTTTGGAAAATCAATATTTCTGGCCAGGAGTCGAACCCGTTGATTTAAAAAAAACTGTATTATTACACCATTCGATAATGTCGCTAATAGGAATGAAATTTTGGGAAGTAATGTCATATGGCAAACTAAAGGAAATAGTTCTTTTTTGATAAAATACGTAACAGTACGCAAATAGTTAGTAGTAATCAACGAAAAGTCGAACAAAATCACTATTGAAATTCACTTTTAAATTCTGATTTCAATTGTTTACTTTTACTTTCGCCCTCTAAGAATTAGTAAAAATTAGAAATTAGCACAATGTTGTGAAGGTGACTGCGCTGCAGGTGATATCAGTCGAAGATATTTTTATTAAAAGTGTGAAAATACCTAAAATTTAACGTTTTCCTTAAATTTGACGCATGTCATTAACTTCCCAGAATTTTAACCCTATTAGCGACACTATCGAATGGTGTAATAATACAGTATGTGTTTTTTTTTCAAAATCAACGGGTTCGATTCCTGGTTAGGAATATTGATTTTCCAAAAATCCAATGATGCAGTTTTAATTTTCATCATAATCGGGCTCGAGACTACTTTGACCATCCACGCCCACTTATTAAATTCACCCTGTATAGCTGCATTATAGTTGCCGGTAGTATTGCCAGCAATTACAGCCAGGCTATGTAATATTTGACAAAATTTTAAATGTAGCCGCAATATAGTCTCATGTTTGGTATGGCCAATGCATTTTTAGGTGTATATGGCCAGTTCCATTGTTGTTTCGTTTGTTTAGTGGCATAGGTATGTACATCCCTATCTTAAGTGACATGTCGGTTACCGTGAATGAATCGCAGTTAAGTGCAGCTATGTTGTGTCATGTCTTTCGCTGCGACGGAGATCAGTTCGACTGCCATTATTGCTGGATTTTGTAGCTCTTTGTTATTAAGAGCCATACCAGAAAAGATTAGAACAGTCTCACGCGAGCCGCCAGGCGAGGTATGATGCCGCTAAACAGCCTAATATAAAAAATATAAATTATATATATTTTTTTTTTAATTTAGGACACAACTATATGTTTAAACAATCATGTTTATTTATGATATTCTATTTATAACCACAATTTAACCACAAACAAATAAAAAATTGATAACCAGGAGCTTGATTTTTCCTCGAAAAATAAGTGTAAATGAGTCAGAAAAACTAAATTTTATTTTAATGATATTATTTAGAGGCACAGAGATTGATGAATGAGGCAGGAGATTGACGCATTATTTAATAGGTAGCGTTTTTTCTTTAATTTTGCCGATCGCCGATATTATTTATACGACCCATTTTGGAGTTACCACACTACATCCTGCAATTATTATTTAAATAAAATTTATGGCTTTTATAAGACTGTCCGATTTACGGACTTACTAAAAAAAAAGTGGTCTCAAAAGACCAGAAGCTAAAAACCGTGTATACTTAAAAAAAATCTAAACTGTCAGCGTCAACTACGGTATTGCCAGTATTGATTGGATTGCAAATTTTCTGGTAACTATGAGTACATTGGTTTATGAGATTAGTAAGTTTTTGAAGGTGACGGCAGACCGTAACCGTAAACTGCAGCGGCATCCAATCACAATGACAGAACCTAGTGGCACTAGAGTGCGTTCTGAGTGACAACAATATTGATGTAAGCGATCATAGTTCCAAGAGGTGCTACGATTCAGTTAACGCGTTCATCTCGTTAACAGCAATACTTCCATTCGGAACGTACGTACTTCACTTTTCAGAACGGTGACAGTTCGATAACAATAGGAACTCAATATTTCTTTACATTTATTTATAAACAACAACAAATACTTAGTTAAGTACTTTTGTTTATCTAACATTTCTTTCCATTGATTTTGAGTTTTAGTAGCTTCTATCCAGCTTATATCTAGAATGCCTGTTGGGTCACCTACTCCATCGCCTTGTTAACTATCACTAAACAGGTTTTAATAATTTTATCGATTAGTTAATTACTATCGCAGGCATTTCCATGGTTGTAAAAGCTTTAAACGTATATTTATGATCTCATCAACCCTTGTTCGGTTTGCCAAAGAATCGAAAAGACATGATGATTGTCGAAATGCACACTTCAATTGGGAGATCTTAGATTTTATTGATACTACTGAACTAGCAATAAATCCACGATTCGTCCTTGATTCACCGAGATTGAAAAATTATTATTTTTGCACGAAAGTGGTAATTTCGTATTTTATGGAAGCAACTTCAAGTTCGACTTTGACGTCCATGCTTTGACGTTATGACTTTCAACAGTGTTCTTGTCAAAAATATGTGTCATTGTCGAAATCAAAAAGACAATTAGCTTGGAGCTGCAGCTTCATGCAGTGCAGTGTTGTTTCTGTTTAGGGCTGAATTGTTTGACTACTTAACACGTTGAAGTCATTATTTAATAACGATCAAGTAGCGAATGTTATTCTTACTTCACCAATATATTATTTACCTGGTGTAAAGTTGATAACCAAGTAATTTACAACAAAATGTTCATAGTAGGTTTAACTGGTGGACTTGCGACCGGAAAAAGTACAGTACTTTCAATATTTCGAGGGCATGGCATAGCAGTGATTGACGCAGATGAAGTAGCTAGAAGAGGTAACTAATACTTTTTATTATGTGTTGGCGAAAAAAGTAGTGTACGTGTAGTGCAGTTGTAGTTGTAATGCGCTTGCGTTGTCTTGCGACTATAATCTGCCTGGCATAATGTGGAGGTCTCATACAAAGCATGTTTATAGTGAATTGCTATCACTAAATTAAAGTTATTCTGAATCACATCTATTCATACAAATTGGTGAAAATCTGAAAATCATCTTTAAATCACTATTTCCAATTATATCTTATGCAGCCCTTTTTCAATCCAAAAAGAAACCAAGTCTTGCTCAGTTCAAGTATTAAACCATTCATAATTTGATGTTTTTAAGAAGTATGACTATCTTGTTTATTTATGTTTACCAATTTGCTTTCGCACCTCTGTTGCATCCCTAGTAGTCAGCACGACCACTATCTTAAAAACTGTCTAATTTATTTAAAGAATATCATAATTACTAACAGCCCATGCACTACTGCCACAAGGCTGTATTAATTTTGTGCCCATCAATACTTTGCCTGGCAAATTCAAGTCCAGTGCAGCTTCAGCTTAGCATAGCGAACTACCATAGACCTCCAATTAGCTTCTAATTTTATTAGCCAGCTTGCTGAGCACAAAATAACACAAACTAAATCAGTAAATATCTCCATTATTGAGAAAATTACATTTTAGTTGGTTCTTAAGTAAACTCCTAGTACAGACAGGCAGAGACATTACGTTTTAAAAAAATGGATTTTTCTTAAAGGCATTTTAGGCATTATGATTTTTTTTTAATGCCTTTTAAATACCATGTTAGCTGATGTATGGCAGAAAGGAAAGGAGCCAGCAGTGGGTGATAGGCCTGACTGATATAATGATGTTTTCTAAGCACACTATCATTTGAATAATAGAATGTTATGTAACAAATTCAACAAACCTATGGGAAAGAAATATAACATAACTAGCTTTTGCTCGCGGCTGCGCTCGTGTTAATTCAGAATTTGACAACCTACCAAATATACATAAAAAATTTCATAAAAATCGGTTGTGCCGTTTCGGAGGAGTGCAACCACAAACACCATGACACGAGATTGTTATATATAAGATTTAAAATATGTATCCCTTCTGTACTGTATTAGCTTTATCTTGTTTTAATGCTCTGCTGTTGTACTTTTACATGCAAAATATAATCTTATTGGAATAATGGCAAGGCTTGTTTCACTTTGACTATGCAGTCAAAGTGAAACAAGACTTGCCTACAATTTACTACATTGCTTATTGATAGACAGATTAGCAGCTAGTTTAATTTTATAAAATGGATAACGTTTTCTATTTAAGCAATTGCTGTTGCTTCTTGGACTTCTGCATTAGGTCCTGGGTTAAGTTTCCAGGATGCACAGAAACTGAACTCCACCATTATTTTTTAAATAGTAGAAGCATGCTATGTTATCATACTGTACACTCTTATCTGTGATACATAATTATCGACAATTGCTTTAGAGCTGATAATGCGACTTAGTTGTGTTTTCTGTAGTGTCATATTTCCATGATTATTATGTTGAGTTGTTGATAATGTTTTAATTTATATTAACGCTTATCGTCTCTTACGCACATTTTATTAGCTCGCGCGAACAAGGAGTAACACCAAAGCGGCGACGAGAAGAGCGGAGAGACATGTGGGAATCGAACATTCAAATGGTAGAAATGCACATAGTGTCTCTAATCCCTTATGGTAATTGGTAGAATCTTGCATGTCTCCTTTTCTCCTCTCGTCTCCTCGTTGGTGGAAACCAGCCCACAGCCTTGATTAAGTATGTACATAATTGTACAAGTTCAAATTATTTCAACTGTTTTTTTTTTAATTAGGAAACACCAATGCTGGTGACTAGTTGGTGCAACACTTAGTAGTCATTGCTGTGCTACTTATGCCCGGTGAGACAGGTTAAATTCCCTATGGACTAAGTTGTTCCGGGTTAAGCTGTTTGTCAGTTAAAATCGTGTTAGCAAGTAGGTTAAGTACTGTATATTGTACAGGGTAGAAACTTCCAGCGGGGCAGTAAGGATACTATCTTTACCGTTGCAGCTACACGAAAATGGCCTTAGGAGACTATCCATAATTTTCTGTAAAATTTTGATCTCAATTCAAAGATTTTCAATTAAATAAGAGTTTGAGCAAGAAAATAGCCTTTTACACATTTTTCTTTATCTATGCCAATCGATCCGTTTCCAGAAAAGAAAAAATTCTATAGAACCAACCATCGTTGGAGTACTAAAAAGTCATAAATTGCAAAAAAAACTTTTCTCATGCATTCATGCAAACCATTTTCGTTTAGCTACAACAGTCAAGGTAGTTCCTCTTACTGCTCCGCTGAAAGTTAACACCCTGTCTCTTTAAGTTTACTTGTATAACCATGAATATAAATGTTGATGAGTGGAGAGGGACAGGAAGACCAAGGAAATGATGGATGGATTGTGTGAGGAATGATATGAAAGAAAAAGGAGTAAATAATAGCGTGACGAGAGTGGAAGAAAACAACTTGTTGCGCCGACCCCAAGTGACTTGGAACAAGTACAGGAAGATGACGATGATGACTTGTATAACCATTTTTTTTTTGTAAGATTGGAAATAAAGGCGAATAATAAAATGGTTTAAAACAAAACAAACTGATAGTAAAAACTTTTTGAAAAACAAGCTTGTAAATATAGATGTGACGTCATTTTTTTTTGTATTCTTCTCAGCAAACCCTTTTAATTGACACCCATATTATGGGGTTGCATATAAAATAACGAGTCCGCCTTCTTTGGGTGTCCGCCATATTGGATTTAGAATGACGTCACTTAGCTAAAGAAGAAAAAGAAAGAAAAATTTCTACGGCTCAGAATGATGTACTGAATACGTGGTAACCGTTTTCGCGTCGGTGTTCCTTCCACCCTGTATAATCGATACCTCAGTTGATTTGCTTCATATGATAAGGAATTACCCAATTACCCATCAACTTAAACTGAATTATTTAATTATTATTTTTCAGTTAAAAACAGGAATAAGCTAGTTTGTTTTATTAGGACAGCAGGCCTGTCCGTAATAGGTTAAATAACTTATTTACACGAAACTTATTTTCGATTCCAGTATTGGACCCAGGCACTAAGGCGTGGAAGGAGTTACGAGAATATTTTGGTGACGAGGTGCTTTTTCCCGATGGCAAAGTCAACAGAGCACGACTGGGTGAAATCGTATTCGATGATATAGAGAAGAGACGGAAATTGAATGCTATTACACATCCGAGGATACAAACTGCGATGATGAAGATGGCCATATCGTACTTTTTCTCCGGTCATAGCTACATAGTTATGGAAGTGCCATTGTTATTTGAAACTGGGAAGATGTTGACCTTTATGCATAAAATTATTACTGTCGTTTGGTGAGTTTCACTTTTGTCGTTCTATTTCTTTATTTGGTAAACTAGCTGTTGCCCGCGACTTCGTCCGCGTGGATTTCGATTTTATTACGGTATTACCCACAGGTTAATCATATAAATATTATTTTATCTTATCACCGACAGATCAGATTACGTTTGAATACTATACAGGGTGTAGGGTACAGCTTTGCGGCTTGCCCAGACTGATGGGGTGAATTCAGTACCAGTATCATACTAAGATGACCGGTACAAGAAATTATTTCAGGAACGTTATGGGAATTCCATAATTTTTTTTTGTTTAATTTTCTATACGCAATGTATCGTTACCGTGGCAAAACGCACGTAGTAAACGGCAAGTGCGACGACGAGTTCGATGATCTCTGTACCTAGGCAGGAAGTGAACAGCTGATTTAACGCGTCGTTCGCTAGAGTTTGTCAACATCAATTGTTGGTTGTTTTATTTTTACCGTATTATTTACATAAATGTGGTGCTGCGTACAGATAATGTAATGTTACTCTGAAATAAAGGAATAGTAACTGAAAAACGATAAATAAAATGAAAATTTTCGCTGGAGCATGATTCAAAATAAGGAGCTGAATGCACCCTGTGAGTTTGCGGAGGGCTGTCCCTTACACCCTTTATAAATAAGTAACCTAGATATAATTAAATAGCTGGCCCCCGCAATTTCGTCCTACTTTCGTGTATTATACTTTGAAAAAGTAGTGCCTCTGGGGCTAATAAACATAGATTACATTACTAATCCGCGAGCAAGCCACATTCAGTTGGCCGTGGGAAAAACAGACCTTAAGTCG
This sequence comes from Noctua janthe, assembly GCA_910589295.1. Classification (NCBI taxonomy): domain Eukaryota; kingdom Metazoa; phylum Arthropoda; class Insecta; order Lepidoptera; family Noctuidae; genus Noctua; species Noctua janthe. The sequence continues at coordinate 17,471,277 of OU342552.1, forward strand.
ACACCAGCGGTCTTTGGGATCTGTCTTTGGCTCTTGTTTATGGTCATTCTTGTCTATGGACTTCCTTCATTGAATCCTTGAGATCTAATCTTTGTCATTATTTTCGCTGCTCTTGCGTACTGAGAAAAATTAGACCAAAAATAACCAAAACACAAAGCAAAATCAGTAAATCCAGTCATATCCTAGCCAAGTCTTTGAAAACTAAAGTAAAACCTGTAAAACCGTTTATCTAGCTAATTCAAATTACGTCAGTTTACAAAAATCAAATTCATTAAGTATTCATAATTTGCAGGTGTGTCAAGGCTGTTTTGAACAAAATATAACTCTGATAACACACATACGTGTTACGGTCGTAATAAGTACATATGTGTATTTACAGTATTATAATCTTTAAAAATCATCCATACAACGCTCTATGTTTATTTAATCTTATTGAATGACTAATTCATGAAAAAGTCATTCAAACAATCTGTTCAGTAGTTTCGGTGATTAGCGTGAACAGAGAGACAGACACACAAAAATTAAAAATGCTTTTTTTTTTGTATTCTATAAGGTAGCTCTATTTATAGCTCCCACTCAATTTTTGATAAATTTGTACAATGTACAGAGACTACGGTTCTTATAGAGTTATTATACTCGTCTGTATTGATATACGAATGAAAATTACATTTTTAAATATTTGAACATAAAAGAAAATATTATTTATTATTTCGTTAATTCATTTTGATACAAATAGATTATGACTAGATATAAAATTAAAAAAATTAAAGCATTTAAAAATACAAAAAAATAGTAGCCCACGGTATCAGGAACAGGGCCAAACCATGGCGGTCAGGACTCCAGAGAGAGGAACCTCCTAACAATATCAGCTGTGTCCATGAGTACCGCTTTCTCAAGCAACCCTTGATCCAGCTGCCTAACTATAAACAACCTTTACCAAGATTCTTAATCGTTTTGTTACTATTTTCAGTGAAGACCACCAGCAACTAGAAAGGCTTTGTAAACGCAACGATTTCTCGGAAACCGTGGCCAAGAAACGCATCACTTGCCAAATGCCGCTCGAAGATAAAGTGGCGAAGTCTAATTTCGTGGTGGACAACTCGGGCAGCTTGGCCAATACTAGGCAACAAACAGAATGCATCATTCGATTGCTCAGAAGGTCTAAGTTTACTTGGTAAGTGTACTTTTCACAAATGCTTAACATAACATCACGCCTGTTTTTCCCGAAAAGTCGGGCAAAGGTGTACCTTAAATACACCAACATTTCGTGAGTTATGTTTAAGTCCCATGTATTAATGGACGAGCCTATTGCCGTTAACCGGGGACAAATCCAGATTACGTGGCTGCTGAAGTGTTTGGTGGAAAAACCCAGTAAATCTTTGTCTGACCTAGGAACTGAACCCAGGACCTCATGTTCAGCTGCTTAAAGGACCTAGTCCTTATGAGGTCATGGTTGCAACACTACCATCCGGCCTGATGTCAACAAATCAGGCCGCCTCTGTGAGAGGAAGGAGGCCGAGGGAACCTAGTGTAGTAGTGCAGGTGGAACCCATAAATGTCTTGAGTATTTGGCCCTGGACACACACTTGGCCTTCGATGTTTTCTTTCTTCTTTTTAAAACTCTCTTTTTTTTTACAAAGACCATAAATGTCGAATTATTTGAATTGAAAGGCAAACTCAATGACTAAGTTTAGATTAATCTGCACCATCGCTTTTATAATATATTTTTTTATTTGTTTCAGGTACTTTCGAGCAATTATTTTAATTGCGTTCTTGTCCCTCATTTGCGGAATCGGACACATAGTCTGTAATATGGTCAACAATAAGATATGAAATATTATTTTATAAATACAATGAGTAGGTTCGTATATTTGAACTCAAGGTAGCTTGGCCCTGTAACCACAATTTATTTATTGATATAGTGACACAGTGAGTAAAGAATTAACATTTTAGAAGTGAGTAGTGATGGAAAGTTTAAGTACTAAAATACAACCTCAAACCCTGTTTAGTGGGACCTTAGGGTATGTTAAGGCTCTTAAAGCTATTTGTGAACAAGTTCATCCGTGCAATACGTACAAACTGGCATCATACCTAATTCTGGCTGCAGGCTTTCACAATAAAAAGTATATGAGTACCGGTATAATACAGGGTGTAAACGGACCCTATACGAAGCCGTCAAACAAGCATACACATCAAACTAAGTAACTGTAAAGTTATAACACGTATTTTAAAAAAAACTTGTGAAAAAGTTGGAACTTTGACCCCCAATATCTGCGTAACTAGAAGGTTACCAGGTATGGTCTAGAACTAAAAATGATCACAATGACGGGGATAACAAGTGCCTTACGGCTTCGTTAAGGGTACTTTTACCCCCTTTATAATATAATTAAAAGCCCAAGAAACTTTTGTACCTCTGGGAATCTGCCAATTAATTCCGGTGTCCTTGCCAGCTTCGCATCATCTGCACTAGTATACGCAATGCGTATTCCTTGTGATTAGATATACGATATATAAGCGGAATAAATTATGATATGTGTTTATAAATGTAGTTTTAAGTACGTTTGATATTGTTGTTCGCTAGAGGCTGGAATATATGCAAATCATGGAAAAGTATTGGTGACCTTTCAAATAGATCCTAAGTTGTAATTACAAGTTGGTATTTTAGTTCATTTCTTGTTTAATATTAACCCTATTAGACTGCCTCAATGGTCCAGTGGTCGCAAGCTCGACTGCTGAGCATGAGGTCCTGGGTTCGATTCCCGGGTCAGGCAAAGTCTCATTGGGTCAATTTCAGTCAAGAATTTCTCAGTAGCAGCCATTGAGCCTGGATTTGCGCCCACTTGATGCCAATAGTCTCGCACACTATTACATGAAACTTAAACTTTGCTGGCGAGATGTGGGTGTACTATTAGGTACACTGCCTAGCCCCTTGGGGATAACAGGCGTGAAGATATGTTATATTTGACTTCCAGCTTATTAAGTTTACAATAGACGACATAATCCCAATTATGAAATATCACTTTCAAAACGGAATAGTTTCGAAAGTGATATTTATCGGCCGACAGGGATGCTCCGAACTTTAGTCCGTATCACTTTGTTGGTTCAGTGATATCTGTGATTCATTGCATATAATCCAGTCTCTAATCATCACAACACAGACGGTAGGTAAATACTAGCCAAAGCGATATTTTATACTACATTCAATAACTTGTAGAACATTCAGTCCCGCTTGGACCACAAAATGGCAGAGGCAAAAATTATGTTTGATACACATACATGTGTATATTTAGCGCTAAACGCACTTAATCATTTGTGGTTCAAGCAGGTTTTGTTTATGCTTTTATCCAGCAATAAATAATAATAAATTAGTATGGGGAGGTAGTAAAAGGTTATACAAATGTGGCTGATGAAATACAAAGGAAATATAATGTTTTTTTTTATATTTATTTAGTTCAGGTTATGGTAAGGAATATGGATATTTGTATAAGGCTTGCATTGTGCTCGTTTAGAAATATTATAGAGTGTAATAGCGTATACAGTGGTTTATTGTTAACAACAAACTTTACCTTTAAATTATATATTTATGTTTTGTAATAGTTTAATGAAGTAAGCACCAGTACCTTTTTAATTATAGAGCAATCATTCAAAGATATCAAAACACCATGTAGGAATATAGATTCAAATGATATATAATCACATACCTAGCCAATTGAAAAAAGATGGTTTGTTATGTTTGTTAGTCTATAATGAAATAAGAATATACTATAATAGCAGAATAACGATTACATTCGCACACATTTTAACGAAAACGTGAATTTTAAAATAAGGTACAGTTATAACAGAAAAGGTATGCGCTTCGGTATTTTGATGTTACCGAATTACTACGAATGTCGATGTGCCACAGACGAAACCCCACACAGAGGCTAAGCTTTTACGGCCAGCATGCACCACAAATTACTAAATGCGTTCTAGGACTAAACGTAACAAAACTTTCTGTTTATGAAAGTTTTTTACTTTTCATTTCACGTTTTTTATGAAACTTTCACTTTGCTGTTACTGTGCTGATCTGGTCGCACCTCGACGTCTGCCACTTAAAAGTTAGTAGATATCGTGTCTGAAATTACATAATATCAAACACGATATAATGTGTTAATCTTTGATTTTGTAGCATGGCTAATATATTAATACTAAATAGGGAACTATTTACAGCTCAGCTTTACAATAAATAATATTATCCCGCTTTCGTATTTTCGGAGACATTCGTTTATTGCCGGGGCGCATGCTTTTTTGGGAGATGTATATTTATACAATAATAATTTAAAAATTGATTTGTACTGTGAAAATGTGTCGTCGTACCCACTAGGCAATCCTGAACACTGAACTTCTGGACTATTTAGCTAGTTTTAAACAGTGTAATTGCGGTCAGCAACAAGAGTCATTTAACACTTATTTTAATTTCGAAATATTAACTGAAAACCAAGTTAATAATACAGAAAAAAAAGAATGGAAAAGACGCAGTTTTGTACCTACCTAAATTATTAAATCAAATTAATGTTTGTTTTATCAATTTAGATGTTATGTGAAGGTTCAGGAACAGACTCGTTGATGTTCGTACCACTTTGACAGAAGTACCTACCTACTTACACCGATATGATAAAAAAACACAGAAGTTCATACTTTCAATAAGTATGTAGGTACGTACAGTTGATTTTTTATACCTTCGTCAGTTTAAAAAAATTCCTTTATCAAGTCATCAAGTCAGTGAAATATCACTCTGATTTGGACAGTGACGCAAAAAGCAGAGGTAATGGGAGAGGCATTGTGAAATAAGTCTACCGTCTTGTTGTCGACCACAAAGCATTCGTGCAACACTTTAGCATATTGGATATCTACAATTATGCCCGTTCTGTTGTTTTGCGCAATCACATAAATAAACATGTCAAGGGTTTAAAATTGGAAAATTAAAAATGTAAACCTAAACACTGACATCTTTATTCCTTTACTGGAGGTTACCATCAGGCATATCCTATAAAAGCAGTATTATTTTAAACTTACTTTGTGTTTTTGCACCATGGCGTCCATCAAAAACAGTGAGCAGCGCTAAGAGGCGCAAGTGTGCTGCAGGTTTTCTATGGAGGTTTTGACAGCGCCCACTCGCGCGAGTCTCAAAGCATGCTTTAACCTTATCAAAAATATCAGTTGTGATGATTTCACCACAAAAAGTTCATTAAAATCGTACCACGGCGTGGTTTTTGTCAACTAACAGTTTTAACATCATTTCACCGGACTGGATGTTAGTATTAGTTGTTCATTTGGTGGTGGTGGTGATAGAGCACCAGCTACGACCGTGGCCCTACTGGCACTGAGGTCCTGCTCACCACTAACCTCTAATTTAGTCTGTAATTAGTAATAATTTATTATAATTCCATAATTAATGAAAATTTAAACAGAATGCACCTTTGTCGTCTGCAAATTTCAAAAACTCACATTGAGTTAGAGGTAGGCTGATGACCCCACTAGCACCACCACCTGGTACCTTACTTGTGAGCCCCGTGTCTATTTCATTTTGTATCATCTATAATAAATAAATAAATAAAAAGCCTTTTATTTCTCATCTCAATTAAATTTACACACTTTTAACACTAGGTACTTATTAATAATATTAAACGTTTGTTCTCTTAGTCTTTAACTTATCCTAGACCGTAGTCGTGTATTTGTCCTAGTCCTAGTTTAGTAGTGTTAGTTTTTATTGAAGGTTGGAGATGTAGCCCATTACGGGCAGTGGCGGGTTTACCAGCAGGCTGAGTAGGCTTGAGCCTAGGGCGGCAGATTTTTGGGGCGGCATTTTAAGGACCGAATTTTTTTGTTTTGCTACCTCGTAGATATCAAAAAGATTTTGGCATGACGGTTTCCTGATGTTTTACAGATAGAAGCCTGCAACAAATTTTGCCGATGACGTTCCCCTTTCACTTGTCATTGCACATTCAGCAATCTTCCATATTCTAGAGTAAAACAGCTAGTTCGCCGCCCCCCAACCAGTAATATACCCAAAAATTATTGTACGTGCAATTTCAACGAAATTGTTGGATTGTAAAAATAATGTAGGAGATGACAATTGTAGAGGCAAGGGCGGCAAAAACTGTACAGCCTATACCTTGCAAACTTGTAAATCTGCCACTGATTACGGGTAAAGGGCTCCTCCATCTTTTCCCACTTCTCGCGGTCCTTGGCAAGATTTAGCCAATTTGATGGTCTCTCCACCTTTCATTTGCCCGGTGGTGCTATCCATCTCGTGGTTTTGATGGTCCATCTGTCATCACCGAGGCGTGTAACGAGACCTACTGAACGCCATTTTAATGCCAGCGCTTTTGTTAGGGCATCTGTAAGCTTTATCTGTTTTCTGATGTTTGCACTTTTTACTTTCGCTTCTTTCCATCGCTCTCTGCGTTGTAACAATTTTCAGTTTAGTTCTGTTAGTGTGAACCCAAGTTTGGCACCCACATAATAAGCTTGGTAAGAGGCAAGTATCCATCACTACTTTTTTTACATTTAAAGTGTAGTGGTCCTTTAGAATATCTTTTAGAGACCAGAATTTTTTCCAAGTGATGTTTGCTCTCCGTTGTATTTCATCATCCATGCTCGTCTTGGTGACCCTTGCTTTCCTAGGTAGATATATCTATATATTCTATGTTGTTTCCCTTGATGCATATTGATTTTTTGAAGCTGTGTACCAAGACTGTATTCCCCACCAACTAGGTACATGATTGTTTGTTCGACTTCAGTCAGTGGAGCAGTGGTGATGGTTCGGTTGCCAGTCTGTACCATTTCTTTTCTCAGCCGGGCTGCTTTACTGCAGGCCCGGCTCTTAAAGACTCGCCAAACTCAGGGAAGATAAAGAATTCCAAGTAAATAATATTAGTCCACCGACCACTTGCATACAATCAATCAGATTATAGAAAAAATATCTTACACAACGATATTATACGACGACATTATAAATAATACGGCCTTGGCGAATAAGTCAACTAATATAAAACCCCCTTTCCACATGGAGCACAGACACATTAAAGTCAAGGATAGATATGTTTCCTGTATTTCACCATTTTCTTTGCATCCTTACAGATTTGACGGTAGATATTATTGAAATGTCTAAAAGATCATTATGTAGTACGTTTTTTTAAAGAATGCAAGGAAAGAAAATTACACGATACATCATAATAATATCTGGAAAACAAATCAAAATGTCCCCAAAGAAAGATACTAACTCTGAAAACGATTAAAGGCATTTTAAGTCCAATTTTAATAGGAAATGGGTGTTGTCAAATTACACAGAAGAGAGATTCTTGATTTATAATGAAGATAAGCTCAAAGCTTTAATACCGATTCATACATGGACACCAGATAGAAAACTGGGTCGCCCATTTAAAGATTTCGGAGGCTTATCCGACCGTAGTTTTTTTTTTTTTGTTAACATTCTTTGTGTCCCACTGCTGGGCAAAGTCCTCCCCTTTCTTCCTCCAAACCTCTCTGTTCTGTGCAATTTTTGGCCATGTTTGCCCCGCGAACGTGATCAGATCGTCACACCACCTTCGCCGCGGTCGACCACGTCAGCGCTGCCCACCCTCAGGCGTCCAGTGAGTGATTATCCTTCCCACCTCTCCGTGTGCATCCGTTCCGTAGCCAAATGGCTAAAACGGAACCCTTACATATTCGCACTGTCCTCTAATTTCTACAGTAAGAGCCTCCTCTTACTTTAGAAATTCTGGAAAAAATTAGGTTTATAGAGCGTAAAAAAAACCTTTCAACGAAAATTGGTTTGAATAAGATTTGATTCTTAGTTTTTGTTCTTTGTTTTCATTAACATACTATTAAAAACAAATTCAGCTTTGCTGTTAAGTGTAAAACATGAGAATGAGCGTTAAAAATATTGTTATTATACAGAATATACAGTGTGTTTGGTAACGGTTACCGGTACTTTAAGGGCATATTATATTCTCATTTCTATCGACAAATACAAGTTTATAAATATTCCTAACCCCACATCCCGCGAATGGCAGCCATTTTGTTTTTTTTAATCGGCTGATCTAGGGTATGTTCAATGAAATACTAATATATTTGAATCTAAGAGACCTAGAGACGTGCAAAGGGTAAGCTCTGAGGCTACGAAATTATTAAATAAATTTCCTGACAAATAAGCAAAAAGAGCCTTAAAAAATAAGGAATGACGGAATTTTACAAAAAATATTTATTTTTTACCTTTTCTACTCTAGTGCAAAGTTAACCCCCGAATGTTACGTATGTTTTTATGTTAAATCAGAAGTATTTGAGGCGATCTACAAAATGATATCAAAATATTGACTCAACACCAATTCATCATCATTTGCTTGCCCTTATACCAATTATTTTAACAATTATTTTCATTTGAATATAGCCCTGCTCCAGCACAGAATCCACAATGTCGCAGGTACCTAAGACACATAAGACACCAAAGGACAATGGACAAATTCCATACAAAAAAAAAACCCAGCGTCAACAAAACCAAAATCTACCCCTTATTATCACATATATTAACATTATATATTATTCATTAATTGTTTGTTTGATACTTCTGTAGGGTGACTGATATTATAAGACAGTTTCATTTGCCCTACAACAGTAGTTAAGAAAACAACAATATATGTTTTAAGGTTTATTCAATATTCATTGACCCTCCAAATCTACAATGATAGGAGTCCAAAAGAGCTGCAGGCTGTTCTATGTCTACATCTCTAGCGTAACCTAAATAATATATCACACTTATTACGTGAGAACAGCTTCCCAACGTACGCATACCATGAATGCAAGAACAATAATATGTAGTTAATTATCGCGTTATGCACGCTTTCAGCTGGGTTATACATAATATAATTATAATATGTTTTTGTACGAACATGTCTGAATTCTATTCTCGCCCGTAACAAAACACCAGGTTTTCGGATTCTGCGCGAGCGGGGCGGCGGGCGGCACGAGATATTTTTTGGGACAAAGACCGTGAAGATCGACCCGTGCAGCTGTTATTATTTAGCCACTTCAGGTAAAAGTAAGTGAGAGAGTCACTTACCTTTCTGCCGTCTCATTCCCATTCGTAAATTTGGTGCCTTATCTATCTGTTCAAACAAAGAACGGCTGCAACATTGTGTGGAGTCTATGCGCTGCCGCTGGGACAGGGCTATGTTCGAATGGCTATAAATCTTAAAATAATTAGTGTTGAGTCAATATTTTCATTTTGTAGATTGACTCAAATACTTCTAAATAAACATTAAAACATAATCAACATTCAGAGGTTAATTTGGCACTACAGTAGAAGATGTAATATTTTCTAATTTTTTTAAGCCACCTTTTATGCCCTTTTTTTTAGGGTTCCGCACCTCAGTCGGCAAAAACGATTGTCCGTCTGTCTGTCTGGCGGTCTGTCAGAACCTTTTTTTTTCAGGAACACGTGGAAGTGTCAAGTTGAAATGAATATCAAATACTCAGGTCTGCCACCCCTTGGAGCAGTGAAAAATCATAGTTTTAATTCAACGCGCTCAAAAGATGTGACCGTTTCTGTCGCGTATTTTGCGATTTCACAAGGAAATAAAAATCTATTGGGTATTTCCCGTTGACCTAGAATCATAAATTTAAAGGAAGGAAGGAAGGAACCAATATTTTTCAGCACATTTAAAATGATATTCGTAAATATGTAGTTTAATAACAAAATACCTAGGTACAAGTTTATAGGGAACCCTTGTTGCGCAAGTCCAACTCGCATTTTTTAAGCTTGAATAATTTTTTGGACTTTATTAACGTGCACACTGTCTGTTTAGTGTCCTATCTTCAAGTCTTGATAGGGCAACGAATTTGTAAATTGACGAAGATTATACTAAACTTGACTAACTACAATAATCGTATATTTGACACAATGAAACTTTTTTTTTATTTTTACGATTCCCATACCTTATAACCACGTATACGTAGACGTGTATTAAATTTAGATAATTTGCATACGATACGGTAATTGGCTGGGTGTAGGTTTTTTCCACCACAGATTGGGGTTTGCCCGTTTGTTGGTTTTCCCTTGCCTTAAAGTTTTATCTTCAGTTATACCCACAGTCGACATATCGTTGTCATTATCAGTGTTAGTAGTGTAGATTTCAGGGTAGTAGGTTCTGGCCGTTGTGTGCTCTGTACTGTGAACATACTGAGATGTTTCTTCAGGGTATTCTGGGTCGGTTTTCTGAGTATGGGTGGTGCTAGGGCTCCACTCAGGCGTAGTGGTGTCCCTTTTAGGCGGGGTTTTATTGGCATCAACTGCCTCGCCGTCCTTACTGGAGTTTCCTGGAGGCGACGGTATAAACAGTTGCCTTACTGGATCGTAACTATACGAACCGAAGATTGGTCTAAAACAGAAAAAAACCTTTAGGTAGGTAACTAAAAAACTCATTCGAGTATAGGTAGGTACTTACTGAACTGCTTTGTCGGTTTGGTGGTCGTAAGCGTTACTACTGACCTTGAGGTCCTGGTTTCATTTCCCAGTTCAGCCAAAGTTTAGACGGCACGGTTGGCGCAGTGGCTAAGCGATTGACTGCTGCGCTTCGTGTCGCGGGTTCGATTCCCGCACGGAACAAATATTTGTATGGCCTACAGGTAGTTGTTCCGGGTCTGGCTGTTTGTGTATGTGAGCTTAAATATTTGTAAACGCACCCACGATACAGGAGAAATTCCTAGTGTGGGATAAAGTCTTGGAAAAAAAAAGAAAGTAATATTTTGGTTTTCTATTTCGCAGGGATTCCGCAGTAGTAGCCTGGAGTTTGGTTTTGTGCCTTGTTTATGGTGGCTATAGTCACGCTCCTTATTACACAGGACTTGAACATAACTGGCGAAATGTGTGTGTAGGTACTGTGTCTGTGGTACACCGCTGTCTAACCCTTCGGGAAAACACAGGCGTGACGTTATGTATTTACTCATACTAGTTACTAATGCTTTAATGCCATATTTGTAACCAGTACAAATACTTACGGTTTAACTCCTTCTTCTACCACAAAACGTTTGAGGGATTCTCTTTTACCAAAAACAGAAAAAACTGAAAAAATAAACTACACATTACAAATGAGCCACGTTATGTCAGGATGCCATTGATGATATCTCGCCGAGACAGGATGAGTGCGAGAGTGTATATTAAGTAGCCCTCGTCTAGTTCTCACTTGCTCTTCTTCTGTGTTGGTTTTTTTGCGAGACGTCTCGGGAGAGACAAAGAGGGGTCTCGGTCGAGGGTGTACAGCCACTTGAACATGTAATTAACTTACTGCAATATAGGCTGAAGAACAAGGCACAGAAAATAGACAAATGAAAACATTTTCTTAACGTTTTTTCTAACAAAGTGCAGAACATTTTCTGAACCATAGGTAGCTTCGCTTGCTACCTTTATATTTTTTACTACGAGCAATAATACTTTTACCATCAACTAAAATGAGTTTTCTTAGTACCTACGTAATAAAATATTTTTATACGTTGTTACAGTTTATGCGATAGTTAACGTCGCTTCTAACAATGGTGAGGTGAGAAAGACTACGAGACTTTAGTCTCGACATTGGTCAGCTCGTCTACCGAGTGACTTCCGTGAGACGGTGGTACAGTGGTAACGTGCTCTGCCGTGCACTAAGAAACGGTGTCTCCTTCCATATGCAAATTGTGATAACCGGTGTGGTTTTAGTGAGTTGAAAATGCTACCTTCCGTTGTCGTATCCCCAAAGACCGATCGCCTTTTGAAGGTGTTCCGGAAAACAAAAAACGTCGACAACGGCCAAAGTGATTCGCCGTTAGCGCCTTTAATGTACCGAGATCCTAAAGTGCTTCAGCTCCAGTACTACCGGGCTGCCACTTTACGTTTATGAAGCCCGTTGATAGCCGTGCAAAGTAAGTTGATTGTCTGCAACGGGCTTTGAGTAAGGCTCAATCTCCACGTAGGTAAAACAGAGGAATTAGAGGTTATTTTATTTTAAACAACTCTTCCCCTCTCAACATTTATATCAATAATGATCATCTCTATCGGTTCATTTTCGTCCGCCCCGCCTCGGTGGATTGTCTTTCTTATGATAACATCATGGCTGTACCTCGTTGTGTAGAATTAGAAAAGACATACAAAAGGACTCCGAATCTGTAGACGTAACATAGGTTTATTATCAGTCATATTTCTTTGATAGATGGGTTTAGCTGCTAGTAGACCGTTTGCACAGCCGTTACAGCTGAGGCATACCACATACCTATACGATAGGATTAAGTTTAGCATAATGACCCCTCTCCAGGTCTAGGGTAAACAAAAACTGGCAAAATGTAGGTGTAGGTTCTACACCTCTCCCCAAACCTTCGCGAATTACAGGTGTTATATTATTTAAATCTAAGATTGTACCTATAGTACAAATAAAAATTAAAAATAGATCCAGTTTAAGTCTTTAACCTGGTTTGACCCATTTCCTGAGGATGACCTACTTATATTTAGTGTGCACTGCGCCGCCGCGTCAGGCTCGCCGCCAATCGATTTTCTGAGTACCTACGAGTTACCTCAGTTTACTTGTGACGTGAAATCGTACCGTTAGCGTTGCAAATATGAAAGATTAAATCATGGAACAAGCACACAAGGCACCAGTAAATATGGAACAAGAAATTAAGGATCTGGAAGATATGGAACAAGACATCAAGGATCCAGAGAACATGGAACAAGAACCTACAGAAGAAGAAAAAGATAATATCTTAAAGTTTATTGAGGCTGTAAAAGAACACAAATGCATATGGGATATGCAGTCTGAGGAATATTACAATAGGACAATTTATAGAGCCGCATGGCGGTCACTGTTACCACCTGCGGCAGTTCCAGTGCCAAACCAGCCCATGGGCAGTGAACAGAAAGCAGATATAAAACTGAAAGGTAGGTTATAAACATTACACAAACATCTAATATTAACATGAGAAATTGTGCATTCCGTTCTGTCTATACCTCGTCTAAAAAAAACCAAAAGCAAACAATGAAATGAGGATTATGCGCTGTTGTTTGTCGATTGTGTGTGTTAACTAGTTCACGGCTAAACCCTAAGACAAATTTTATTGGGAATCAATCCAAAAACGTAAAGAAACGGTCATGTACCGCACTACATTGTGTGGTGGAGTCTAGGGTGACAAATGAAAGGCAAACTCTAGTGGTCGAACACAAACATTCGACATTCAACTTTATTGTTGCACAAACATTGTACTCCTCATTGTCATATTCATTCACAGCCCGACTTTACCCGCTGTGGGGTTTTACCTGTCCTTTTTTGTAACAATCTGCACGGTCCCACACAATGCCAAATAAATCATCTGCCCATGTTGCCACAGGACGATCAGCACTGCGCCTTGCTCTGCTAGGCAGGGGTACGCCCCGCGCCCCTGTCTTGTCCTAGAGGCCAAAAATACGGCAAACCCATAGCAGACTGCTCAGAAACCCTAACATCATGAAGAGCATTAGGCAAGGTGCCGGCAAGATTATTCTTGCCGGTACCTTGGTGGTTGCTTATTCTTTATTATATCCAGGGAGGAGCACCGTCAGTTCCATTAAAACAGTTCGTAATTTTTGCACACCACCTCGGATAGGTATGTTAGATTTTCGTTTGTCAATTCATAAAAGAAGTAACTTTGTCGATTAACACAGAAAAACTCATCAATCGAAAAAAAAATAGGATTCAAGAGCGAGCGTTGCGAGCTTGAACATTTTCGCATTTTTTAATTTCATTGCTTTTCGTTTATCCTTTATTATAGAAATACGACTAGTTCTGCCTATTTACAAATAATAACTTTAAGCTTATGAACGAGACCGCGCTCGATATTTTAGGATATTATCGGATAAATTAGGTTATTTTTGTTCATGAATACATACAGAAACCAGAATAGGAGTACGAAAGAGCGACGCGAGCTCGAAAAGTTTTTCTTTCCACTTCGGATACATTGGTTTCTCTATAGTTGTCCGACATTTCGGAGGGTTTGAACCCCCAAAACCCTCCCCCTGCCTACGGCCCTGACGATAGGAGACGCACTGCCAAGCGGCCTGTGCATGTTCAGTGTACACAAAGGAGTAGAGGTGAACAGTTTCTATATTGACAAGGTGATGATCGGACAGCAACCTAGACGACTTAAGTTTTTATTCACTCAGTAACATAATAAATAAAAAATCTTAATCTTTTCTATGTATTTTCTTTTCCGACTTGGGGGTGGAAGCGCACCCCCTTGCACCCTACTGCCGGCACCTATTGTATTAGGTTATAAGGGCAAGCCAACCTTTAGGCTTGTGTGAAAGTACCGCTACTAATGCTAGGTGCCCTGCCCTACCCAGTTCCATTTCAGTTCCATAACGCGATTTCCAATAACCTACCGAACAAATATTATGGTCCTACATACATAACCAATACAGAGGAGCTCGTGGCTTAATAATAACAGCCGCTCGGATCAATCTTTAGGTTAAGCCGTGTTTGCCTAGGTTGTCATACCGAGATTCCTCCGTGCCTCGGAAAGCACGTTAAGCCGTTGGTCCCGGGTGTCATTTGTATATCTTTGACAGTCGTTAGGTAGTCAGTGGCCCAAAAAGTCTGACAACCAGTCTTACCAAGTGTTATCGGATAACCCAGTACTAACTGGGTTGTGGAGGTCAGATAGTCAGTCCATCCATGTAAAATACTGGTTTTCAGCTGCATCCGGTTAGACTGGAAACCGACCCCAACATAGTTGGGAAAAGGCTAGGCTGATGATGATGATACATAACCAATACTTTTCTTCTTCTTTTAGTTGCTGAACTCCAAAAAGTATGGGTGGGCCTAAGGGACAGTTATTACAAAAATGAAGACCCAGGCAGAAAGTATAAAGATAGCTTGAGATTCCTGCACACCGCTTTTCAATCTCGGTAAAAATTAACTTTAAGCGTACCTTTATGTGTAATGTCCTAAATGTAAATCGGAATAGGTAGGTATGAGGTACCAGTTCAATATGAACGGTCAGCAATGAAAGTCTGTTAACCAGTGTTATAATAATATAACAGTTAATGTATACTTGTTTTCAGTACATACTTATTGCATACAGGCAAGAATGTCTCCGTTGTAAATCTTTGCATAAAATTTCGTTATTTAAAATGTTATATTCGTATTGAATCATTACAACAGGTACGGATAAGATGTAAAGCTAAAAAAAAGCTAATAATTAAAAAATAATGTTAGCTGACTTTCGTTGATGACTGTACCTATCATGTTCGTCGTGAGATAACTTTTTAAATAAGATGTATTTTGATTTGTTTCAGTGAAATGGAGGCTTTACTTGAATTTGATGAGCCATCTTGGGATTTAATGGACTTAAGAACTTGGAATGCGAAAAAGAAACATATTCCAAGGGCTAATAGAATTACAGATCCAGCGCCAGAATATGAAAAAGAAAGATTAATAAAGAGACCAAGGCTTAGCTATCATGAAAACTTAGCTCTAGAGCGTGCTAAGAGAAAAGCGATTGCTGAAAAAAAAGCGATTGCAGAAGAAAATGCGACTGACATAGAAAATGCGACTGGTACAGAAAATGGGACTGATAAAAAAAATGTGACTGGTATAGAAAATGCGACTGATACAGAAATTGTGCCTGGTATAGGAAATGTGACTTTCACAGAAACCGCGACTGATAAAAAATATGTGGCTGGTGTAGAAAAAGTGACTGGTGTAGATAATGTGACCGGTATCGAAAATGCAACTGACAAACAAACAGTAATAGATATAGGTAAAATGATTGATAAACAAAAAGTAACTGGTATAGAAAAGGTGACACGTTCAGTAAGTGCTACTGATAAGGAAAATGTGACTGGTATAGAAAATATGACTGATAAGAAAAATGGGACTGATATAGAAAATGAAAGTGATAAGAAAAATGTGACTGGGACAGATAATGCGACTAATAAAGACAATGCGACTGGTACAGAAAAGGCGACTGATACAGAAATTATGACAGTAAAAGAGTACGTGACTGGTACAGAAAATTCGACTGATAAAGAATATGCGACTGGTACAGAAATTGTGACTGGTACAAAAAATGGGACTGATACAGAAAATGCGACTGATACTGAAAATGCGACTGTTAAAAAAAATGTGACTGGTACACACAATGTGTCTGGGACATATAATCCGACTGATAAAGGCAATGCGACTGGTATAGCAGTAGCTTGCAGCTTACAGCGGCTTCGTGAGCTAGCAGATAACGCTTTTGGTACAGTAAATGCGATTGGTACAGAAAACGCGACTAGTAAAGAAAATGCGACTGAGGAAAATAAACCTGGAACTGAACCGCTGTCTATCTTGGAGAAGGCGATGACACTATACGAGATAGAAAATCCTGGCGTATGGAGTTCGGATGAAGATGAAGCGGTCAAAGCAGCGCGGACGTACGTAGAAATCACAACACAAACTGATGAAACGAAGGAATTCCCTAATATGCCAATACATACCCAAATTAATGAGCAAAAACAGTGAGAGACAAACCTATTTCCGCGGTCGTTAAACTAAAAACTAGCGGTTATAACCAAAATTTCCTATGTAACCTCAAAAACAGTATAAATCACGAACTTATAATTTAAAAAAAGGGTTAACTTGTTTTTGGATAATTTACCGCAACAGTAACTTCACATTCTTTAACAATTCACACAATAATCATTTTATGTACTAACACCTAACGTTATGGAACAGGTAGGTACCTAAGTATGTAAAGATGTATGATATAATTATGAATTTATGACACTAAAAGGGTGAACCAATAAAAAAAACTTACCTCAGCTGGGGATTTTCGTAGCATGTTGGAGAAATACAAACAACTATTTTGAAATATAAGATTTTAAATTATCATTGGGTCTTTAACATTATTATTAACACTAGAAACGGGGTATTTACCATGTTTACTGTTTTCTTTGAGTTCCCGATAAATGGGCAATATGGTTGGTATTTTGAAATACCAACTTATTTATGCTACCATTGTGAGTCAGGCTTCTCACAGGTCGTCCATTATGGCAATAGTATCATGAAGTAGATGATCCCGTATGTATGTTTACATTTATCTGCGACATCAGTGAGTGAAAACAAAGACGAGGGTAGGGTGCGAAAAAAAATGTGGCGAAGTAATAGGATTTTTTAAGTTTTTTCAGGCAGATAATGTCTTCCTGTAAGGTTGTTTATTGTAAGACAGAGCTTCAGACATTTTAATAGTTTTTACAGGCTAATACCACACTAGTTTAATTTGTAGTTAAATGTGCAAGATGTAGACAACAAAGTTTAAAGATATCATAATTTTATTCATATTATTAAGATCTCATAATATGAACAAAATTATGAGTTTTATAATGTGTATAGATTTTAGGTAGGATTTCAAATGACTTTAAAAAAAAAAACATGATGTTTGAATCATTATATGTACTGTCGTAATGGGTTCCAAACCCCTGTGTAAACTTTAAAAAAGCGTTAAGATTTTATAAATGTTTTCTAAGTGTTTAGATTTTAGGTATGTTTCCAAATGGTTCATGGTGTATAAGAATCAATTAAATACTGTCCTGGGGGGTTACAATGACGTCTTAAAGCAGGAGTAATTCTAGTGTGAGAAAGAGACAGAGCTATACAGGTCTTCTAGCGACATCTATCTCCCACACTGGAATTAATCCTGCTTTAAGACGTCTTGGTAGGCCACCTGATAGGTTTCAAACGCCATTGTAAACTATAAAATGATGTTAAGAAATAATAAAATATAACAGTATACTTATTTCATGTAACGGAATAATAATAAAATACCAGAACATTGATAATTTTGTTGTTTTTTTAAAAAAAATCATGTCATAGTTCATCCACACTTCGCCAGTTATGTTTAAGCCCCATGTAATAGGGGCCGAGCCTATTGCCATCAACCGGGCACAAATCCGGACTCCGTGGCTATAATTGAGAAATTTCTGATGAAAATACTAAATAACACTTTGCCCGACCTGGGAATCGAACCCAAGACTTCATGCTCAGCAGTTGTGTTTGCGACCCCTAGACCAAAGAGTCTGTTACTTATTTACCGACATACAAAGATTTAGATAGAAGAGCACAACGATACCTATTTAATTTACTGCTTATTTCATAATAAATTTCTTCCAGCAGACTTGCGGTAGAAAAATTTGGATAAGAAATGTAGGCACAGTGTGTAGACAAGACAAAAAAGGAAAATTAAAAAAAAAAAACAACAATATATATATATATATTTAGTATATAAATAAAATAAACATACATATAAAAATGTATAATTACCTAAGTACCTACCTATACACATAAAAAATATAAACTGGAATTGTAATAATACAGGGTCTAAGGGACAGCCATCCGCAGACTGATGGGGATGACCGGTACTAAAAATTATTTCAGGAACGATAAGGGAATCCAATAAAGTTTTGGTTTTTTTCTTCGTACGCAAGGTATCGTTACCGTGACAAAACGCACGTAGCGAACGGCAAGCGCGACGACAAGTTTGATGAACACTGTAGGTAGGCTACGCAGGAAGTGAACAGCTGATTTCACGCGTTATTCGTTAGAGTATTTCAAAATTCATTGTTGGTTTTTCTATTTAAGCCGTATTATTACATAAATGGAGTGCTGCGTCCAGAGCATGTAATTTTACAATGAAATAAAGGAATAGTAACTAAAAAAACTATAAATATAATGAACATTTTCCTGAGAAAAGTTCCGGTTGAATATGATTCAAAATAAGCAGTTGAATGCACTCGGTCAGTTTGCGGAAGGCTATCCCGTATAAATGTATTAAAACAAGACTTAACGAAGCCGAAAGGCACTTGTTCTCCCCGTCATTGTGGTCATTTTTTTTTTGTTCTAGACCATGCCTGGGAACTTTCTAGTTATATTGGGGGTCAAAGTCCCAACTTTTTCACAAGTTTTCTTTTGAATACATGTTATTAATATGTATAAGGTTTTTACTTAAAATACCTCCACAACCCCCGTACTATAAAACCATTCATCAGCACAATGTTTTGAGTGCGTTAATTTATTTTTATTTGTTTGTTGTGTGCACTTCTGGCATGTGCCAAATAAATATTTTTTCTATCTTTCTTTCTTTCTTTCTTTACATTGAGTCCTATGGTAACACGTGATTTTGCACCCCAAAAAAGCAAGTCGTTTCCCGACAATAATTTTTGCGTAAAGTTACTTAGTTTGATGTACAGAATGCTTGGTTGACGGAATTCCGTCGTACATGATTGTTGCGTAACTTTAACCGTTAACGCAGCGCACTCAACGGAAGCTCTCAAAAGGAATAAATGTGCCCCGTTTTTGCAACATTTTTCTTTGATGCTCTGCTTCTATTGGTTGTAGCGTGATGTTATATAACCTTATAGCCTTCCTCGATAAATATGCTATTCAACACTAAAATAATTTTTCAATACGAACTAGTAGTTCTTGAAATTAGCACGTTCAACCAATCAAACAAACAAAGTCTTCAGCTTTTTTTACCACCAAGTAATTCCCGGATGCAACCGAAAGGAACCCTTATAGTTTTGCCATGTCCGTCTGTCTGTCCGCAGCTTAGTTCAAAGACTCTTTGTACTAGAAAGCTGTAATTAGGCATGAATATACAGATTAGTTACGCCGACAAAGTGGTAAAATAAAATCTCGAAATTTTTTTTTAGGGTATCTCCTGTACCTACACGTAAAGTAGGGATTTTCTCCGTTGGATGAAAATTAACGTTGCTGATGGACCCGTCGTTAGTTTTTAGAACTTTTTGGAAACTGATTTATTTATTTATTTATTCATATAACAATTCGCATTGTGTTCGAATTATGTAGTACATTAATTAATTACAGCTAAAAATAATAAATTATGAATATCAAACAGTAAAACTCACAAAAAATAATCAATAACATATGATAAACATTATGTCAATGGAACGTATATAGTTATTTTAAAAATGAATGTTATTTTAAAAATGAATTTTCATGTCAAATTATTAAAATCTATTCTCTAAAATGCAAAAAATCTAAAAATGTCTTCAATAAATTAAATGTCAAATAAATGGTAGGAAGTGTAGGAACAAAAAGGTAAATAGTAATGGTGTGTAAATAGTAGTGGCAAAAGTAAATGATAGTGGGCGCTTGCCCGAAGCTAGCGCTCCTGTCTGAAACTTTTCGTAGTATACTTAGTTTTAACGATGTCTCATCACGACCTACCTACTCAGCTATCAAGTTTACATGTAGAAAATGGGTACACTAAATACGAAAAACTTACACCGATAGTCGCAAATCTGAATTTTAAAATACCGATTTTCACAATTCCGAATGGTTCTAAATTCCAAATATAACAACTCCGATTTATCATTTATCCTATTTTAAAATTCCGCGATTTCAATATTCCTAACGGTCATAATTACTATTCTCAAAATACCGAGTTTCAATAGATCGTATAACAAAAAGTCCGACTTAATGATAATACGAAATATCAAAAATACGAATTCAGATTATTAAAATACCGATTAATTAAGCGAGCATGCATGCAACATGCAGAAGGCTTGGTTTCTGTCACGGCTCCGGCGCTGCGGGGCTCCGGTGCGGCGGCGGTCCCACGCGAGCTTATCGTCGCAGATGTATTTTACGCTCACCACCGCACTTTCGGCTTGCTGGCCGGCGACCCCGGCCAGCCTCAGCTGCGGCGGCGAGCGTTAAAACCACCTGCTCCTCAGCACGCGGGTAGCCTCAGTAGGTACACCACAAATTCTATGACAGACTGACGAGTAGCAAAAAAAGGGATGAACCTTTTTTTTGCTACCCGCCAGTTTGCAAACTATTGTTTGCCTGCTACCTGAGCGCCTAACCAGAGAGTAGGGATGTATGGGTAATATGTTTAAGGTAAACCGAAGTCTTAACTCCAGAGTAGCAGGGATCATTTTAAAAAAAATAACACGTGATGTTTCGATATTTTTTGTTGCTAGCTAGTTCTACTGGAAATTCTGTGCACCCGCAAAAAAACGGTACAATAGGGTTGCCATCGGGGAAGTGCGGGGTAAGCGGGTGGGGAGTCCCATTTCTAGAAGGTTCCAACATATCGCACACAGGTAGTTTGGTACAAGCAAGCAATCCTGTTGTGCAAAGTATTTATTTATTAGTTCCATGCCGCTTCTGTGGTACAGTCTATTCGTAATCTGTGGTTTTTACAATTCTGCGTGAAAATGAACCAATATTTTGTTTGAGAAAATTGAGTACAATGGGCTGTCATTCGTGGTTTATTTTCGTCATTTGTGAAGTGTATTAATTTCTTTATTGCTGGGGACTTCCAAAATTCTTTGTATCCTTGAACTTATTATATTATTTTTTATTAAAATAAACAGTTAAAATAAAAGTCAACTGTTGGTAAATTGCAATAATAGAAATCATTTGCATTAATTTCAAAGTTGATTGTTTTGTGAAGTTATTTTTCGCGATTCTGGGACAAAGTCAAGAATGTCTAGATAGTAAATAGCTTCTGCGTATTGTGTTTATGCGTAGAAACGAGCAGACTTATTGATATTGTCGAATAAAAGATGGCACATTTTGGAAAACGCGATGTTACCTACAGCGCACTTGATAACGAATTAACTCCGCCACTGGCCTCACTGGCAGAGACCACGAATGCAGCTCCAACTTTTATTACCCTGGACCACGAACACGAGGATGCCAACAATGTAATCATCCATAAAGTGCCCAAAAATAAAGGTAAGCAATCAAAAGCCAGGGTGTTCTCTTTATAGGTCTGTGTTCATTGTCTCGCTATCACTATTATGATATTCAACAGTCCTAAAAAGGTGTTTTGTTTTTGTATACAAGGCCATTTAAAATATTGCTGTATCATCAATCTTTCTTAGTAAGTTTTGTTCCAAATGAAAACTGCTTGCATAAAAAGCTCATGTTATTTTCTTCTTGCAGGAGGATGGACTCATATAGAGGATCTGGACTCATTTTTTACAAGAATGTATAGATACTATGTCCGTGGTGGATTTTACCCAATGATAATCTCTGACTTATTTTATTTGTTGCAATTTATCTTCATTGTGTGGTTTTCCACATTTTTGGTGTATTGTGTAGATTATCAGAAATTATTTAGGAATGATCCAAATGCCAACAGAAGTCAAAAACTTAGTTTAAATGATGTCATATCTTCTCCTTCAGTGTGTGTGCAGAGTGTGGCCTGGAAATGGTGAGTAGTACAATATTTATTGTCAAGAAAAGTAGGCCACTCTTTCATCTACCTATGTAGTTTTACCTGTTCAGGTCTAGACTTCTGTATGTATACAACCTGAACAAGATATATTTTCTGTCTGCTTACATAGCAGTGCAAACTGAAAGGTTAACACATTGCGGGACAGACCACCTCAACACATTATCTCGGTATTTTGTTATGTGACAGTATGGCTAAGGGCGGTAAACTTTATTTCACTTAGCAAACCATCAATAACTGCTGCTTGCCCACAACATTCCTAGGAAGCACATGATCTAATTTCACATCATGCAACTTCATTCGTTCATAGGTGTCTCGGAAAACTCTTTTCTAATAATTTTTCAACACTCACATAAGCAGTGCTCATGCACCAAAACAACACATTCACACTGCCGACAGGCGTAGACTGAGCCATACACATATACGTCTGTGGCCGTTAAATTATATTTAAAATGGTAGTACGGCTGTAGACAGACAGTATGATAAAATGTAGGGCATTTTGAAGTCTTATATCATGACATTTGCAAAATAGTCAAGTGTTCCGCAATGTGTTAATGTTCAATTCAAATGTTCAGACCATACTTGGGTAGTTATGCATGTGCAATTGTGCATTAGATATGATGAAAACATTATTTTGTGATAATACATATAACATGAAAATTACCACAGTCCAAAAGTTATCACCAACTCTTTGTTTTTTTAAATGCTTTGTTCTAGTGGCCTAGGGACACTGTGTTTTTTGTATATTCTAAAATCCCAGTTCAGACAGCTAAGCCTTAGCTGCCAGCCAGCCAGCTTCATCCTTCATAAAAAAAAGAAACTGTTGTGATTAATATATATATAAATAAATCCATTTAATGGTCCAAAGAAGGAATAAATAATTTATCATTCATTCTTGGGTGATAAATTATTTATTCAATAAAATACTCTTTTCTTTTGCGAATGCTTTAAATGTGTTTTGCTTAAGCTAATGTCAATATTTTTAAACTTGATGTTTTTCAAATAAGTTATTATTACAATACAGGTACAATATTTTTTTGTAAATCTATTGAACATTTTAGGTGGTGTCTCATCGCATTGTGTGCAGTCATTTGGTTGATGAGACTAGTGATATCAATATACCATTTATATTATGCTTATGACACAAAATTATTTTATAATAATGCATTAAAAATCAAAGAGGTGAGTAAATAACTCATATTCCTGTATTTCTTGTGGTTTCACTACATCAAAATAAAAATGTCTAAAATATGATATTTTTCTATAATTGGCTGATTATGTGTTTCAGAGTGATTTAGTTTGGATTAATTGGTCCACAATACAGGATAGAGTGCGAGAAGCACAGCCAGAACATCACATGTGCGTCCATAAGCAAGAGATCAACGAATTAGACATATACCATAGAATACTCAGGTATTTTATAAAAAACCCTCTTTGTTTACTACACATAAAGCTGAATTGAACACCACATAAAGCTTGTATAAATGCATCACTAGCAAAATAGGCCATGCAACCCATGCGGGAATCCACCTGTGGGTGTTGTAAAAGCTGGATGTGGACAACGTTTTAATGATGATAAACTTCCCAAAATTGTATTCAAAGTATTAGATAATTGGTAAAGATAACACCCCAAACTCACCAAGAAGTACAACCAAAATTCTGTGTTTTAAATTTACAAATGCAGTGGAAATTCTAAATGTCATAAAGGATATTCGTTCAAGTGTTGTAAGGGACATCAATATAATTATGACCTAAGATTACAAACTCAGATTGTGGTCACTGTTCTGTCTTGAGATCAATAATACATAACAAGCACTACATATGATGCACATAAAAGTACATAATAGTTATTTATGCAACGGCTGCAATATCAAGTTTAATATATGTATGTATATAAGTATTTATTCTTATATGTTTTAGTTATAAATATTTTCTAGTCTTTTTTTTCTGTTATAGCACCTACTGTATATTGTCTCTGCATCACCCTAAGGTAGACTGGTAGAAAATGCCTATGGCATTAAGTCCGCCTTTGTACAGTTTTTACTTGTGCATAAAGCTTTAATAAAATAAATAAAAATAAATAAATGTCAAACCAACCAACCAACTTGAGTTCCGCCTTTGTCTGGTTTATCATTTCAAGAGTTTATTTACTCCATACTATACTATACATGAAATTTGTTTATATTTATTAATTATTATGCTCGTATTCACACTAGGAATTAACCAAAAATTATGAAAATATATCGGACAGCACTCCTGTAATGGGACTTTTACCTACTACATTGATTGTTTTTACTTTAAAGCCCATACTAATGAAAATAGATCTTGTCTCAAAGAGGCACTTATTCCATGAGAAAACGGCTTCTGAATTTTGCTAAGTCTAGACATGTTTGTGCTTGTGACTGTACACAAGCTTTGCTCAAGTTAGGAGGAAAATGTTCCAATCTTATCACTTTATAGTTGTAAATGAAAAATGGAGAATACTGTAAATATAACGTGTGAAGTAGCAGTCAACAGATATGAACAAATTTTTTTCCTTACAGATTTACAAATTATATGGTAGCAATGGTCAATAAAAACTTATTGCCTCTGCAAATACATGTGCCTTGTATTGGTGATTTTCACTATTTATCACGGGGTTTGAAATGGAACTTAGAATTTCTGTTATTTTGTAAGTATCACACTTTCATATTATGTCTCGCCAAAAGACGAGGACAGTCACGCATTTTCTTTAAATATACAAAAAAGTTTTTTATTTTATTGCTAACACAATTTAATGTCAAAATGTATAGCCAACAGTCCCAATATTAATTCCATCTTAGAAACACAATCTAGTATGAAAGCAATTTGTTAAACCAGTTGCATTTAGTACAAAATGTGTGTTCCATCAACAGACAGTCCGTGGAGTCCTTGGGAGAATTGCTGGCAGCTTCGTGCGTGTTACAAGGACCATTCAAAACGAATGTTACTCGCTCGTCAGCTCGAAAGACAAATACTATGGTTGGCCATTGTGAACTTACTGCTCTCGCCACTTATACAGGCGTGGCAAATACTTTATTTCTTCTTCAATTATGCCGAGGTAGGTTTCATAAAGAATTTCTCTTTTTCTGTAACAAAAGCAAGAGCGACGACATATTTATGTGGCTTTGACTTACATGTTGCGATGTCTACTCTGGCTACACGCTATCTGCAAGAGTTCCCAGTTTTATAAATGTACGAGTACATTTGCATAATTTTATCGCACCATATCGAAGAAACGCGTGCCTAAGACGGGAAATACCCTACCTTATCTAAATAAAAGCGAAGTGACAACCAGTAAGTTTGTACTGGTTGTCACTTCGCTTTTCTGTTTAACCCTACATTTTTAAGGGTAAACTTAGCATAATTTTATTACGCGTTCATTAATAAGGGGGCTACAGCTTGTTGCTTCCGAAATATAATTCCAATTATTTTTTCCAAGACGTTTTTATTATGACACCTTTGAAATAATATGATATATTTACACACGAACGTCGAGTGTAAATATTTAAATAATATGAAATAAATGAGCGCTGTAATCCTAATATGTTTTTATCATACTTTTATGTTTTATTCCAGTTAATAAAACGTTCGCCCGCGTCACTTGGTCTGCGAACATGGTCACCATACGCCCGCATAACTCTGCGACATTTCAACGAATTGGAACATGAACTCCGAGACAGACTGAACCGTGCTCATAAACCCGCTACCAAATACCTAGGAAGCTTCTCATCACCTATCACTACTGTAATTGCCAAGTAAGGGATTTTGTGATAAATAAACCAAAGTTTAAAGGACACCCAAACTGGCCCTAAACATTAAGCCAAGTAGTACAAGACCTAACATTTTCTGTGAATTCAGGCTCTCTTTTTTTCTTAAAAAGACGGCAGTCCGCTCTGCCACTAAAAGGGAGTTGTTTGTTTTGCAACAAACGAAACAAAGAAGTACGTATTGAAAGAAACTATCTAGACTGTTTATCAAAATGCGTAGTTCGTGTGATTCATAATTCATTGAGTCACGCAAATGTCTGCTAGCGTCGTAGAGGGTAACCAGTGTTGAGGAGTGTTATCTTAAAATAACCAATAGTTGCAATTCAGATTTTGTTGATTGCAGTGTGGAAATAGAAATTGGAATAGCGCTAAGGTGGCTTGTAGGGCATATTATGTCGACTCATTTTGTTACAAGCATGTCTTTTAGGCGACTAATACAAATGACCGCATAGAATTAGATGTTACATTATAGCATTTTCTTACTAGGCATACGTATCAGAGTTACTAAACAACATTATTTTGTTGTATCCTTCTAATCGTGACATTACAGTAATCGTAACTACGCCAAAGTATTTATATAGCGAAAGATATTACGTAAACAATGCCGTGCTATTTATATTTTGCAACGTTTACTTTTGACAAAAATACAACTCGTGTGATTTGGCACTTACTCCGTTACTGATTTATAACAATGACGAGGAACTTTCGTTCCGTCTTTTGCGCATCTTGCTGTGTTTCTATCGATCGATTAATGACATTGTGGTGTGGCGTCTGCATTGTTTTATATTATCTGCAGCCGCCTATTTTTACTGTTTATACCCTCTGTTGCAGGGTATCTTAATATACAGATGAATAATGTTTAGTCAGTTTTTATAACAAGTAGCACAAATAGCTATTAGCATATTTGTATCGAAAATATCTTTCACCTTATAAATCTAATCGACAATCTATCATGTACCTATACCCAAAAAATAATAATCCACTAAATTGTAGTCTTTTATTTAGTTAAAATTAACATTAGAACTCCGCAACATAGTAAATAGATTGTGGCAAGGAGTACATAGGAAGCAAGAGCGAGCAAAGCGAGCTCGGGACTTGTGGTACCCCGAATCGGTTGTTAGGCTACTTTAAACCCTGCAGACAGAAATTAGACGACACTTCTATTATTTGGAAACCCAATACAATTATTTGATGATTGATATTATTGCGTTTCGATATTACTTAGTGATTCAATTTATTAAGCGGCAGATCTACTATTTTAGGAACAATAACTATTTATTACATCCTTAAAAATACATTTATTAAGTAATTGATTAAATCATACCACATCAAAGTTACTTTTTTTGTTGGTGTGGGCTACTTAGGATCGATGTAAAGTGTATTTTAACCATAATGTATGTGAATATAAGGTGTCATGTTACAGGAACGTGGTGTTTCTATCTGCGAGTGTCCTGGGCGTGCTCGTCGTGCTGTCGGTGTACGACGAGGATGTACTCACAGTGGAACACGTGCTCAGTATCATCACTATACTGGGTTGTATTCTAGCTGGGGCCAGGTTGGTATACCATATTATCTTCTACGCATGTTAGATTTCATTCTCCAACTAAGCGGTAGATCTGAGCGTTTTCGAGTTTGTGTCGTTTCCGATCGGTACATCAACTTCAGTTTTAAGATTTATTTTATAATGCCGGAGCGTGCCACTTTATACACTTTTCGCAATTCAGTCTGTGTGTCGTCGGTTTTCTTATCGAACACAACATCGATCTCGATCGCAATATTTACAGCCTTACTCGCTCGCGACCATAAATGATACACATTTAGATGCATTTCGTACACATACAGGAGTCTGACCATGACCGTACTAGGAACGACTCGGTAAAAACAGTATTCTTTGTTTTGAAAAGTAAAGTAAAAAACTATACCCAATAACCCGTTCGGTCGCGTGCCATGCACGGCACGGAGTGTCAATGTTGGCGAGAATATTCTATCTCTAGTACTGACAAATGATGGCTGACGAGTACCGGTTTACTGCTGTCTCTGAAATCTTTGAAAATCGATGTTTTTATTCTTTGATTTATTGCTGCAAGTGTTTGTTTTATATGTGGTCTGGTCGCTATAACATAACATAATAATTATAATTATTGAAAAATTAGAATGGGCACAATAAATACAATTTAAATCAACTACGCGCTAACCGCGCTACTCGCTATGTTTCATGTATATGTGTAAGTTCTCATCACTCATCTACGGCGGGAACACAACACTCACGTCACCATCACAACGCTAATCCAACGTCTTTGAGAATAAGAATAATTTATTTGCTTAAAATACAGGTTTTATCAGTTGTTACTATTGGTTTAGGCACAAAACATATTTTGCCTTTTAGGGCATGCATGTATGATTTTTATATAAAGCGTATTTAAGTGAAATATAAGAAATATTTCCATAAGCTCATTTAAAGTGAAGTAATTATTAAATAAATAAAAACTACCTAGATCTGTGTCTTCTTGTTCTGATGAGCGATGAGCATTGGGTTTTATTCTGTTCTAGTTTTGCTGATTTTTCTAACCTTTCTTTATTTATCGTGTGGTTAGTGCCTAACCTGGTATCGAGAGTTGTTATGCCGCCCATGGGCCCCCGACTTACATGCCGTCGAAAAATATCTCTCAGGCATGTTGGTTTCCTCACGATGTTTTCGTTCACCAACATCATCATTTGCCTAGCCTTTTCCCAACAATATTGAGGTCGGCTTCCAGTCTAACCGGATGCAGCTGAATACCAGTATTTTACATGGAGCGACTGCTTATCTGACCAAATTACGAACCAACCAACGCTAATGATAATTATACAATGCTCATTTCAATTACAAATCCTAAACCAGGCGATTAAAAAAAAAAAGACCAGGCATATTAGTGAACTATACCGTGCAGTTCCATCGATTCTAATTCTTAGTTTTTTATATTATTCCTCATTTTCTCGGTGCCGGGTGCAATGGTGTGTGTCAAAGTGACTTATTCGTATTTTATTGCTATTATATTAGAATTAGTTCTAAATATAGTAGTGAGTATTTTACGATGTGTGTAAGCCCCGAAACTAGGTTTGTTTATTGTGTCCATTTACAATTAGGTCAATTTAGTCTGATCTATTTTATCGTACTTGCTCGGACCTTTAGCCAATCTACATTAATATTAGGAAAAGGAACTGTTTTTAGTTTGGATATCAAAGGCAAACCATTTATATGAATTGGGTAAGAATAAGCCCCTTTGAACGTCAAACTTTAAAACAAAGACATTAGAATAGATTCTACACAACTGTTGTCGGAGGTAATCTCCGAAACTACTCATTCAATTTATAAAAACCTTTCACTAATATGTAGAATGGATCTTTAAGGACATAGGCGGTATTTTTCTAAATTCCACGCTGAAAAAGCCACGGACATGAATAGATAGTATAAAGGCAATTACTGGTACATTCACGACTAATAATATTTAATTATATATACACGAAGCAACAAAAGTGATTTTCTCCTAGTGTATTGATTAACTTTTTACGTTTTCACTACATAGAATATTAGAAGCCACACTACTACGAAATAGGTCTTATCTCAAAGTAGCAGCGTTATTTTACTAGAAAACCGCTTTTGAATTTTGCTAAGTATATTTTCATTGCTCGTAAATATGCATGGTGCGCTGAGGTTCTTCAGCGGCTGCTGCTAGAGACGACATTGTCAACTTCCACAAACACGCTTGTGGTGACGTCTCCACGATGGACGTTTTGCTCCTAGCTCTCTATGAGCATAACGTCCATAAGTCCATAAGCCTTTAAAATATTTAGACACATTCTTGTATTTGGATACTCTTATCCAAATTCAAGAATGTATCTAACTATTTTAAAGGCTTTCAACGTAACCATTGTTCGATTGGTTAAATAATTTCTGGGGAAATTATAGAAAGAAAGAAAGAAAAGCTATTTATTTGTCACAGAGACTGACGTGCATCATACAAAATAACAACATACAACGCATAACAAATATTTATAAAAACAAGACAGAAAAAAAAACTTAACAGCTTGCACGTCGTGACTGCGACAAGCAGGTTACCACTCAGCATGACCGAAAAAAAATTCTCAAATCCAATTCCAATTTTTTTTTTCGTTAATGTTCCGATTTAATTCGTTGTATTGTTTCATTTTGACAAAAAAAATATAACTTCACATTAGTGCAAAATGTTGGGGGTGAATTATCATATGGCGGCGTCGAGGTTATTTTGTCAATGAGTGCGCAACAGTAAGCTACATGTTAATGCGTACAAATCATAGTCTAAAATACGAATCGTTGCTAGTACTTCGCCCTTAGGTCTTTTGTTCGCTTGGTGAAAGTACCCCGCGCCGCGTTACCGCCGCATCTGTCTGCAAGCTTTCAAAGCGATCCATACACACAGTGGATTGTAAGCAGCTGTCCCGCTGCCGAAGAAGAACGAGTACCTATCGGCCATTGTCTCGCTAACTCGCTTATGAAACTTACAAAAGTTTGTTGGTCGCGTGTCAGTACAAGAGATTATATTAATTGTTGATCCCTGATAGTTTACACCGTGCACCTTCAACAAGAACCCTGTCAAAGTAACAACTCGGTTATAGTTGCTAGCTCTACTCACTTGTCGACAAAATATGTGTGAACCAGATTCCTTACCTAAAGATTTAGCCACTCAAATAAATTTCCATCGCACAAAAACTACTCTTTATTCCTTCCACAAGACTCACTGATGCCAGCATGTTTAGTGATGTGTATATTTATGCATGTTCATCTTCTCAGCTGTATATTTTGTATTTATTATTTCTATAAGTCATTTTTACTAATTGTCTTGATGTGCTGTGTCACATTGACTTTTTTATGTTTTGATTTTAGGGCTCTCATAGGTGAGGAAGAGCGCCTGGGCGGTGGTTGTACGGGCCCCGCGCGAGGAGAAGAGTTGTTCGTGCAAGTGCTGGGGCACGTGCATTACCTGCCCGCCGCGTGGAGAGGCCGCGCGCACACCAAGGACGTGGCGGCGCACTTCCAACAACTCTTCCAGTTTAGGGCTGTGCGTATTAATCTATGAACTACATACATACATAATATTATAACTGGACCGTTCGCGTTGCTCTCGTGCTCGCAAAGGTTCGATTCCACTCTCGGCCAAGTTATTGGAATTTCTCAGTAGTCGCCCGCAGTTTGGTTGTCGGCGGTCGGAAGTTGGCGGGATCGTTTTTGCGCCTGATCGTTCTCCGGCCGTGTCGATTGTCGTCTCATGGGACTATGAGACTGAGGGAAAAGGGTGTACATCTGTGTCTGCGCACGCACGCGTGCACTATACTGTCTCTTGCGCCGACGGCTCCGCTGATATTGGACGCTGTGACCGAAAACGGTCTGGAGAACTATAATAATTATATTTTCAACATTCACAGCTGTTTGACCTTAGCGAAATCCCTACTGTGTGTAGTCGTCATTGTGCGTTCACAACGAAAACATTAACATAAAAACGTTTCTGGTGCGACCAAAGATATCCACTAAGAGGAAAGAGACAGAGAAGTAGAGATTTCTACACGTTTATTTGAAATATACAGTTACAGTCTCAAGGACGAAGAGCTGAAAACGCCGAAAATACCACTTCCCTAAATAGAATTAATACAATATACTAATGTTTGATAGTGTATGTGTGATGTTTATGTATACAAAACGGAGTCAGGATTAGTGCCCGGTTGATGGCAACAGGCTCGCCACCAATACATGAAACTTAAACATAACGAAACGTGGGTGTCCTATAGATACACCTTTGCCTAACCCTTCGGGAATAACAGGCGTGAAATTATGTTGAATACAAACTACCTGTATATGTCTAAACATGATCAATCTTCTCCAGGCGTACATAATCTTCGAGCTGCTCAGTCCGCTGCTGTGTCCCCTGATCCTGTTCTCACTCCGCTCCAGAGCGCTCGACATCGTAGACTTCTACCGTAACTTCACCGTCAGTGTACTGGGCATCGGGGACGTCTGCTCCTTCGCACAGGTATGCTACACTTTTAACGGTGCTATGTTCAAAGGCCCTACTAACATCTCTTTTATCAGTACTATTTTAATCTTACTTCAGTGTGAGAAAAAGGTGGACTTAGAAGTGCTGTAGAGCGCCGTCTCTGTTCTGCTTTTTAAGATTGAAGTAATACTTTTACGAGAGGTGGTGGTACAGTCCTGAACCACGCGCTGTTTCTGGCACAGGCCAGATAGCAAGTTCGAATGTATATTTCGCCGCCTGGCCTGTGCTGAATCAGGCCGATTTGAATATGTGTACACTTGAGTAGATCTTAATATTATCACTTACCTACATGTGGAAAATGTGTTGTTTAGACAAGTGGGGTTACCTTTTGAGTTACGAAGCCCTCTTTTAAGCTTTGTCACTGTTTAATGTTGCGAGTGCGATGACACGGGCTGGTGGACGTAAATTATTAATTTTTAAATTTGTCCTTGGACGTTGCTTCACGACGTTTTCTTTCACCGTCTTGAGAGTTAAGTGCCTGCTCGGGTTCGAACCCACCGCGGCCGTTACCACTAGCTAGGTCACCACTGCTCTGCACTGCTGACTCTGACATTATAGTAAAATCAGCTGCTCATTACATTTTGTGTAACCATGATCTACATGAGGGGAACTTATTGTGTATATAACCATAAAGTGGTAAAGCAGTTACACAACTTAAATGATCAATTTTTAGGAATTGTCTTGACTTAAACGTTTGCAACCAGTGGTGTGTAGGTAGTCGGTGTTTCGCTGAAATTCGCCGATAACGGAACTTCAATCGGTCTCTAATGCTCTATTAAACTACAAAAGTGAAAATTATTTCAGCTGGATATCCGTCGACATGGTCACCCTGATTGGCACACACCGGGTAAATTGAAAGGTATGTACATTTTATGTTACTTTCGCGATTAGTCGACATCGGACGATCTCCATGCATCCGACAAGTTTTCGGCTGCTTCGTTGATCTAGTCAAGCGTTTCTGCGGGACATGAGGTCTTGGGTTCCCAAGTCGGGCAAAGTATTATTGAGTTTTCCGTTAGTAATTTTTTAACCCAGAGTTTGGAAGTAAGGCACGGGGCCTTGAAAAGTGGCGCCGTTGGTTCTGTGCTGCTGATCCCACTCACACATCATTCCCACATCGGACTTGCACCTGTAAAAATTTAGTAGTGCACAAGAATGTGCGCAATCAGCTCACAATCTTTTGCACTAATATATTTTATTTTTATATATCGATTGCTACTGTCCGCTGAGACTGGCCAATCTTGTTCGGATACGGTCAGGAGAATAACAATCATTCTCATAAAACAGACAACATAACAATACCTCAATAAATGATTTTAGGAGGAAACGGCAATACCCAATACGACCAGGGAGAGGGCGGTAAGACTGAGTTGTCCTTGGTGGCGTTCTCGTGCCGCCACCCCGGCTGGCAGCCCACCGAGCCGTCCCAGCGACAGTTCCTGCGCTCGCTGCGTCAGAGCATGTATCACGCGGTGCCTGCCAACAACCACCTGGTAAGTACTTCTTATAATGTCGCAGGATAATAAGAAAAAAGCATAATAAAGCAGCATATCATAAGTAAATCGCGAACAGCGACGATACGTATGAAGAACGTTGATCGGCTGTTATGAACGTAATAGTACACTAGGAGCTCATTGGTTACTGCAGTCACTTGAGCCATGTTATGA
Source organism: Noctua janthe (assembly GCA_910589295.1). Taxonomy (NCBI): domain Eukaryota; kingdom Metazoa; phylum Arthropoda; class Insecta; order Lepidoptera; family Noctuidae; genus Noctua; species Noctua janthe. Next base: position 17,505,087 of record OU342552.1, read on the forward strand.
CGAGAATAAAGATGTTATGATTTTATTCTTAGGTTTTATCCAATCTAAACTGTTACATTACAGGCGAATGCCGGAAGCATTCTCATGAGGGAGCCCCCCATAAAATAATCGGAGACGAAAATCGCCGGATGCGAATAAAATAATTCTCGCGCTACATTAGAAACGACAAATAACATGCTTTTTAATATTTTATTTCAGAACAAAACGATGCTGGGCTCATACATTCAACAAAGTCTGTTCGGTGCTATTACACCACTTCCAGCAGTTCTGTCATACTATCCCCAGCAGAAGCAGCAGCAGTACAGATTACCAGTATGTATCATTGATGAAAATCACCCAAAAACGTACTTAGAGCGATAACCTTAATTTGTTGAGGTCGTGGTGGTGATCTTTCATTTCTAAAAGTGCATTAATAAAGTCCTCACTTTTACTGTAATTTGGCGCAACCTGGGTCGTAGGCCACCAGCTTGGCTAATATATTTACTTCGGCATATAAGCTACAGTTCTTCTCGAAGCCATACATTTTAATAAATAATAATTAACGTCAATTTCGCGGAGACCGAAGGTCATATATTCATTCGATTTTCTATGTTTGGCTGCGCGCAGCCATTCGGCTGCTGTGCAATCGTGCTCGTTAAAATGGCTGCCGCAGCCAGAGATCCCCAGCCGCCTAGCGCATCATCTGCCTAGCCTCCACAATCCAGTTAGTACTGGGTAATACGTTTTCCCTTGGTAAGACTGGTTGTAACGACTGTCAAAGATCTACAAATGACAGCCGGGACCAACGCCTTAACGCGCTTTCCGAGGCACGGAGGAAACATTTATTCAAGTAATAAAGATTGATAATAAGTAGCTTGGACCCTGATCCCGATACCGGTGGAGTAGAATTTTTTTATATTTTGAAATGTTTTTTTGTAAGGAAATAAATATAATTAATTTGTATAGAAATAATAAAGATTTATTATTATTATTTTTCAAAGGACATGGACGAAACGAGCGACGAGGACGACGCTCCGTCAGCGGGGCCGACGCACTCGACGGAAGCAACCAGTGGTCCGACACCCATGGGGCTGGCGGGAGTGAGCTCAGTGTTGGGAGCTAGTGCCATGAGTGGGGACGCGCCGCGACGGCCCGGCGACGACAACCAGGACATGTCTGTTAGCACGCTGCATCTGTATGATCTGCATCTGACACAAGTACGTACTAATGTTACGACGACGAGCGCCACAACTTAATGTATTGTGCTATAGTTAAGGGACTTGCAGTATACTCTTATAGCATCTCAATAATTGTCAAAAACTGAAGTGACAAGCGATTTTTTACCATGTGTATTGTTGAGTATAGTATTAGTATTAGCTGCCACCTTAAAGCCATGAGAATGGGGGCTGTTGTGTTCGTCTGTAAAGTTCAAATTGAACATTATTCCAGTAACCGAACACGTAGGATTAAAAACTCAACACTGTTCGATTATCGTTGTTTGGAGAACAACATTACATACAACATTTTTTTTTTTACAATTTAAGTGTTTTTGGCAATAACATAAATCAGTTCAATCAGGATTAATCACTAACATTATGTTAACAACAGTCGTGTGTCGCCGGAGTAGGACTATTCACTGACCTACCTGCACATTTTTTTTCTGTCACGAACCTCTGCGTTCAATAGGTACAAGCCGTGACAAGACAAACTTTAATCGCTTATTTAACCATTCTAAGGGATATAATTCCTTCTTTAAGGGCCGGGCTCCACACTGAAGCGGAGATGAGATGAGAGGAGATGTGTTGTAAACCAACAATAGAATTTCATTGAAACTGAAACACCTTCTATAAGGAACTCTTGTGCAAAATATCAGGCATCTTACACTCAATTGAGGCTATGCCTTGTTTGTGAATGAATGAAACTAATTAGATAGTATTTCTTCTTTCAGGCGGGTCAGAATCTATCATGCTGTACGAATAAGTGCAGCGAAAGGCAACGCGGCGGGCGCTGGGGCAGCACCGAGGGCGAAGACACTCCGCTCCTTCACCGGCCATAACACCGGTGCCAACTGTCCCCGCGTGGCGCCAAGTATCCGGTCTGGGTATAGCACGCGCTTAGACAGTGACGTAACAAACAATTATCTTCTTAGTATACACCAGTGATTGGTCTAAGTTCCTTGTATATTATATCACCGGCTAAAATGCGAAGTTTCTGAATCTTTTTGTTTTTTTTTTGCGATGGTTTTCCAAGTTTGTAACGGATTTTTTTTTTATTATAGAAACTGTCGCAAATTTGATTGACAGTGTCAATTTTTTGTTTGTAAAGACTTCTTTCTCTAACCGCGTGTCATACTCAGACTACTCAATTCACTGACAATGTTCTTAAATTTAAGTAAAGTGGTTTTCAATTTATGTGATAGCGAGCATTCCCTAAACAAAACCATGTTGAAACCATGTATAGTTGTCCACAACTCAAAATCGGATGTCAGAGAATAGAGTTGCCGCCAAGCCAACTGGGTCATTTTGTTATACAACGTGATTTTATATGAAAACACACTATCCTGTTAGATAATTAGTAGAATCTTAGAACGCACATGATTTGTTTTATATCAATTTTATGAGTCTTTGAATATGAATATATGTACAGTTATTATTGTACAGAAGGATGGGATTGATCTTGCTAAACTAGTTTTTACAACGTGAATGTCCAGTTATATTGGCCGACGAAACAGGATGATTAAACATCAAAGTTCCTGTTATGCATCTTGGGCTCGGTTTTTATTTAAATTGTTGTACTATCTACGTTTACATATTGAGGGTCAGATGTTATTGATAATTTTATAAAAAAAAATAAGATGGCGTCAAGTTGTCAATAATCGCGTTTACAATCAAGTGCCGCAGAATTCATGTGTGAAAAACTTGATGCGGTATCCTAAAAATCCTTTAGCCAACATATGAGAACGATAATAATTACTAAAGGAGCGAACACTACGCGTGCTTAAAACACTACGCTTTGGAATGAATGAAACATTCATTAAATAAGGTCAGTGTACAGTATAACTACGAAGTTTAACGTAAGCAATATAGTTATAGTTGCATTATCCATACATACAGAAAAAAAAAACAAAAATATTTTTAGTATGCATAAAGACGAAAAATGCTAAAAAAAAGCCTTAAACTTAATAAAAAATATTTTTTTATAAAATACGTATGTATGTAGAACCTAATGTTTATACAATCGTATTTCGAGTAATCGTAATAAAAGAGGAAAGTGTTTTAAGGAATTGCCTTGCACTTTATTTGTCAGGAGCTAAGACCGATGATTTAGAATTAAATTCAGCTTTCCAATATTTGTGAGGACCAATAGTAATGAGGCAACAACCAACTAATCATTAGATTAAATCGTTAGATTCTCTCACACGCTCTGTCTTATCAGAGCACCAACTATGAGAGCACATCTCCCGATTTAAATCTTTGCTCAAAAGACAAATCTTCGACTGGGTTCTATGTCCAAGCAACTATTTCGAATGCAACAATAATAATTACAGTGCAATAAAGTTAATTTGAGATTTTAGATTGACTGCCTCCAAAGAGTCTTCCGGAAATACGATATCGGAACACTGCCTTAATATACTTAGTAATAACATCATAAAAAAATAACGAACGAGAGGAAAATAACCAATAAAACATATAACATAACATGTTTTTGTAAGTAACAAGTTTTATAAAGAATTTTATAAAATGATCTAGTTTTAACTATATATATATAAGAAGTGCTATACAATTAGCAGCCTGAATCCGACAGGCATGTCTTCCGAAATTCAACGATCTGATACAAAGTAGCTACCGATACTCGAGAAAACATCTAAACAAAATGAAACACGTTAAAATAATCAATACCCATCATGTCCTTCGAGTCTAGATAGCTAATCTATTTTAACATTCTATAGTGAATTTATCAAAGCACTATGAATAATAGTATAAGACAGTGATAGAAATAAATAACATACCAGTGAGATTGTTCCTTCCATTTACTTTTAAAGAAGTGTCTATGATGTTTAGTAAAGGTCAAAATGATAAGTAATATTTGTGATAAAAGTGCGTTTACGCAAGCAAGCAATCCTGACGGACATTGATGGCATGAATACTGTAACACCAAGCAAATTACTGTGATGCAAACCTGTACACGTTATTGCTAAAAATACTACCTCGCTGTATACAGGGTGAATTTTGCGCGTGGATGGCCAAATCCGAAACTATGAGGAACTCAAAATTACCTATGATCTTAGCTCCTGATAAATCTTTCGAGACAAAGTACTAGAGTCATCTGCTATAAAATAAGACTGTCAGAATGATTTCATATCGTCAATATGAATTTTGAGTGCAAGAGCATTTACTTAAACAGGCTCTTTGAGTATCGCCTATTTTGCGATTTCACCAATATTCCAACGTGTTTTGGGGACTCTTAGAGAGTGAACACTCTTATCGACGTTGAATCGGCTTGAGCTGATCATGTATGACCATATTAGTCTCATTCAATCCGGTGTGATCTTCCGGTAAGCGACAAATCGTAAACGTCGCTGTTGATGAAAGTGTGAGGGGTTCAAGGCTCAGTGTCTGTCTGTGTCTACTTTATACTTTTACCACAGACAGTTTTTCGGAAAATTGATACATCACGCTTCCAAAAATCCGTCTGTGGTAAAAGTCTCCTGTCTGCTATGGCTTTAACATGTAGTTCTATCGAAACTAGAAATACGATTGCACAGACAACCAACGTGCTTAATACTCACTCAGATTGAGTGAGTCACTTAACTTTCTAAATCTTAAATATTTTTATTAACATAGCACGTAATTACCAATTTTTACAAGAATATAGCGTCATTAAATTTAGAGTAATGTACAATTAAAAATACATTTTTCTTACGAGTTTAGTACTGCCAAAATGAGCCTTCATGGGAGGTTTCATGAGGTTTCAGTTGAATAAGTTAAAGTAATCCAATCTAACTATCCAGTAACCTCTGTCCCATATTATACGAGTACATCTAAAACCGATGCTTAATTCGACATAATCATAACAATTCTTCCGGAAAGCCCCGAGCAGTTTAAGGTTAGTTGGTACACTTTGGCAGAATTAAGCTCATAGTTACATTGTCATGATTATATTAGATTTTATATAATGTGTTCGTTAGGCTGTGATGTAGGGGGATCCATAAAAATGTCTCATACGCTGTAGATAGTCCATGTTCCACTGAAATTATGTAAAAGTACGCTTACTATTGAATATTTCTCTATTATATATGTTAATTAATTGTAGTATCGGCTAAAGAGAGGTCGGTTTATATTTCAGTGGAGTGTGTCGAAAGAAAAAGGGTTCTAGAATGACAAAGAAAAACCCTACTCTTACAGTTCACTACGTAATTGATTTGTACACAATATTAAGGTTGAAAATCATAAACAAGGTATTTTGTCTATGTGACAGTTGACATCCTTAGTGAATTTTCAAGTGGTAAAGCAACTAAAAGGTAGACAATACAAATCCATTGGACCTCCCTACGAAATTCACAATATTTTTGCATCTTTAAAAAAACCTAATTTTATGATGACAATAAAGAATAATAAACCTGATCTTCCTCCTGATCTATCCAACATGATCATAAGTACATAATTTTCAAGGGACAAAAAAATAGAACTTAGAACTAATTTTATGTAAAAATATTTGTGGTTTATTTTTTTATAAATAACGAATATACAGGGTGGTGCCGACAATACGACAATATATTAAACTGCGTAAACCTCATGACGGTCCTAGTCTGCATACAAAAATGCAATCAGTAGTTTAGTCACAGGTCATTATTTTTCATTTTCAGCATTTCTTACATGATGTAGATTAATAGGCTAGCGACAGGTTTAACGACCCCCGCATCGGTAAAAACACTAAACACATGTTGCCAAGTCGCTACTTCAAAAACCTTTGGCAAATTCTTTCCTTAAATTTTATATTCAGATACGAATTAGTGCAAATTACCAATTATTAAAAAATATACCTAAGGTTAGTGAATAAATGGTGTTCTATTTCGTTAACAGTTTTATGCTACTTAGTTTGTTTGACAAAATATTTTATTTTTTATTTCGATATTATGAGTTACTTGATAGTTTAAAAATATTCCTATGGACTAGTATTACCAGTGTTATCATTTAGTATCGTATTGTCGCCGCCACCCTGTATATAGTTATAAATTTTAAATAGTAATCTCGGGCATCGTTTTATGAGTCTACTATTAAGAACGCCTCTGTATACTATTAAGTAATTTAACCTACCCCTTCAGGGACTACAGGCGGGATGCTATGTTATATTATTTAAAAGTAATAATTAAGATTCTTCCATAATACGCAGCAGCCTTTCAACGACGCCAAACTTTTCCAAAATTCCACACATCTTTGTAACCATTTTTTTGGTTAGCGTTTGAAGTTTTACACAGTTTGAATAATCCGTTCGTTCACTTTGATCTGAATATGGTAAGTCACCGTCTTAATAACAATGTTTATTATTTACATATTTAATATACAATCTACTAGCTTTCCCGTTTTTTACAAAATATTTACCACATCTGGACTTGTGCCGTAATGAGCCTACACATAACCTCTTAATAATTAATTAAAATAGTTCAAACGCATCCAACATTCTAAGTGTGGTGTAACCACTCTTCTAGCTCCTTTTTACCATTACGACTACTTCCACGGTCTTTTAATAAACATCTTGTTTAGATACCCTTTAAAAAATATTGACAGTTGTGATTATATTAACTTAAGCCGACAAGCTTAACCGGCGTAGATATATATCTAGTTCAAAAGGTGTAAACTGTTTGTTTGATGCTTCCAACTAAATAAAAAATACTTATTGCTATCTTTAAAATAAGACTGAGGAGGAAAGAGACGGTTGCGTTACTATTCTGGCCTGTCAAACTACTGATTTTGGTGTACTGCAGTGTACATTTATTCTGAGATGTCGTTTGATAGCTCGCATTGACGTTTTTGACACGCCTCTTTATTTGAATTCTGGTTAACAGATGGCAAGTAACATTTACTTTAGTTGGAACACTCAACATTCATAATATATTATGTATCGCTTGTATTTTTCTAAAAAATAATAACTTCCAAAACACGAAATGGTCGCACGTATTAATGTTACACCGTCTATATTTTTGTCTATACATACAATTTGATTTCAACAAATAAGACTTTAAGATCTGATATACTGGGAGATACAACGATTATATACTCGCTTCGACTTTTCAATTAATTACTTACTTATAAAAACATCTATACGTTATTGGAAGGAAATATATAAATAAAGAAATACAGCTATATTCATATTTTGCTAATCATCATCATCTAATAAACCGTAATATTTTTATAAATAATTATTATTTCAAGTTTTAAAGTGTAGAAATATTATGTATATAATAATACATTTAGGGTAATCATTTTTGCCGATTAAATGCCTTGGCTGGCTATTTTTTCTGTTGTAGATATCGCCTTGATTAAATAGTACAATTATCTATTAATAATAATGGCCAATTTCTTTTACGATCGTACAGTTTGGCCATATTACAATGTTGAACTTTTATTGCTTGTCTGTTCTGATAATAATTAGGTAATTGGACAGGAACCGTCATCATACGTATTATTAAGGTTAATAAATCGTATGGTGACGGTTCCTGTGATTAAAACTAAACACATGGGAGACTGCCAAATATTAAAAAGTTCTTGGAAATGATTGTCTCTTGACATAAACATCCGTCAGGATGATTCGCCAAAAGGATTCATCATCTCTTTAGGTCGGTACGTCATAAATAACGAAAAAGCTTCAGAAAACGATGCGATATAGCGTTTGTCTTAATTATTTTATTGCGTAGTAGTAATCTTTACAATTCGTCCATGTTTGAATATGCTTTGCATACGTGGTATCTGTTTGTAGGCTAATAGGGTACAACAATCCCACTGCGGCTGTCTGTAATTTGACTGACATCTTGTGTGAAAAACTTTTAATGGAAGAAGAATTCCAGTTCCTGTCTTAAAAAAGCAATAATAATAAAATAATGTTTAAATATAGACAGACAACGAATAGTGGAAATTGAGTAAATGTGATGTACCTAAGTACAATCAGTGCCAAAAATAGGAAAAAGGGTAATGCTTGGCACTGACGGTACTAGAAACGTAACGCCAGCTGACACCATTGTGGATACTCTGCGGCTGTACGGCTATAGTCAGCCATTTTGAGGTCTTTTTTGCCTCGCATTGCAAATATCCGCAGTAAAAATACCCGCGTAGATGTAAACAGGCAGATTTGAACTTCTAATCTACATTAATGCGTTATCAAAACAATATATACATATACAAAATGATATATTTACACTTTACTGTTAACATTAATTAATTTAGTTTTTGTAATAATTGTTTGAATTATTCATCATAATTTAAAACGCCTTGGACGAGGCTAGACAGTGCTTCCAAAGTACCTACGCTACTCGCGAGATGTATGTCAATGGACTTCAATATGAGTACTTTAGTGATGTACTAGCTAGAACGATCTCGTTGTTACAAACTCCAGGCAGTCTGGAATAAGTTAGTTGCCTTACTTAAATCTCTGGACACGCCATGAACGTTTTTCAGTAATATAGAAATATATTTGCATAGGGTTACATATACATACAATATTGTTTACGTTTCATATTCTGTTAAATATTGTGTATTTACTAACGCGTAAACTGTATGTGCACTTCCATATTAGTCCTCTGAATATAATATGTATATAATTTTGTGTGATATGTGTGTGATGTGTGTCAGTTATATTTAGGTATAGTGATGAAAATTGTCTTTCTTAAGGTAAATAATGGATCTCCAAAAGCTTTCCATTTCGGTATTACAGCATAGATTTGAAACTCAACAAAGTTTGAAAATTTCCATAAAAATAATAATTGTACGCATACTATTATTCTCCCATTTAGTTGTAGTTTTATAAACCCATAGCGATTTTTGCATAAATCAAGCTATTATTAATAAAGTGTTACCTATAAAGTAATCTTAAAATTATAAGTCTCCAGCTTGTAGTCGGTCGTGAGTAATATTAATGATGAAATGTTTACCTGTAAAGTGTATGTGTGGCGTACTGTTGGTCGAAGTAGTCATAGTAACACGTCTGATTCTAACAAAAAGATATGGTTTTAAGTTTAAAATGTAGTGTTTTAAACTGTAATTTGTGAAGGTTCAGATGTGGTACTGTTTATGTGATTTAAGTAGATTTGTCACGTTAATAGACGATGAATGCACTCTATGGTTATCGGTAATTGGTTTCACTAAATTTCGGAAAAAAAGGTCAAGGTGAGCTTCCAACTAAAATTATATTGATTTCAACAGGGCAATCGCCATTAATCCAAAATAAAGTACCCAATATCTTGATCAGAAGGTGAGGTTTTATTGTAAATTAGTTTTAGCAATTTAGTGATTTATTGAAATCAATATCGCATAAATGTTGTGATCAGGAAGAATGTGTGCTCCATAGGAACTTCTTTATTAAAAACCAAATTATTATCCAATGAAAGATGACATTGTTCTACATTTCGAGGCCTTGTCCCACATTTTTTTAATTGGATTGTTTTTAAAAGAATCTTAGTTTATTACCTGATATTGTTAAAAAACAAACTCGTAGAAAATAGTATTGCTGTATAAGAAATAATAAAACACATTTTAATAAAAACAAATCCTTATTACTTAAAAACAATTATAAAAATATTAGTATTATAAAGTTTATGAAGCTCCCCTAAGAAAGTCGTGCATCAGTGAGATAAAAGCAAATAATTGTATTTTTTTTATTTTTTGGAAATCGGTAATAGATTATTTAATTACATTTGGTTTTGATAAGTTTCGCGCACTTACAAACATGTGCGCAAAGATGTGAGAAAGCTTAGCCAGCTTAGAGTCGTATACAGTCAGCAAAAATGTTTTGTAGGAGCTGATTACAAGTAATGCTAGCTATGTATGGGCATGGAGTGCGCCGGGTGTACTCGCGGGTACCACTCATCGATTGGTCAGCGCCCACTGTGATACAGCTTTATAACTTTACTTGAAGTTATTGTTTCAAATAGTTACGGTCTGTTCGCATAAACGCAACTCTCCATCTTTTATTAAAGGTTTGGCTAAACCGGTATAGATATATTCCGGACACATGTCTGGACACCGGACTCGGAAAGATAATGTACGGAAGACTATGTCAGTGTAACGTGCCCATAGCCGTAGTCTACCTGCAATGAGTACATACCGGTTTAACATATTTTGATTCATAATTTGTTTCCGTTTTCAATATGGCATTCAACACAGTCGTCTAAAACGGTACTTATTAAACCACGACCCAAGAGTGTGAACGGGCATTACCATGCTCGTTTTAACTAACACTAGGCAAGAACTAAAAATGAATGCCTCATAAGCGCTCTGTTTGATTTCAACTTACGGCTCAGCGCCGACAGTTCATTTTCCAATAGTGAAATTATTGTAGTATTAGTGATGAAGTTTAGTGTTAGTGGAAACGCATCAAAATTAAAGAAATGTAAGTCGAACACAAAATACTCAGACACTCAATGTATAAGGTGTATTGTTGTATATTTTCATGCCGTGATGTGTTTTAATACAAGAAATGGCTTACGAAATTAACGAGACAATTAAATTACAATCACGGTTAGTAATCTAATTCTAAGTTGTAACAGAATACAACGAATGACTGCACGTTAAATTGTTGTAATAACTTAATGCTCTGCTTGAGATCTCGGAAGCCATTTTTGACAGCTGTCAAGTGAAATTTTAAATGAAATCTTCAGTGTCATTTTTCAAGTGTGGCTTTTTAGATCATGACAGATATCAGTACCTACCTCGTTATTCATAATAACTTAAAAATTTATCAAAGGCTACAAATTTTAGGATCTTAATATACATATAAAAATCTCGTGTCAGTATGTTCGTACACGCTAATCTCCGAAACCACCCAACCGATTTCAAAGATATTTTGTGAATGTGTATGGCTGGTTCCAGCTTGCAAAATAGGATATAGTGTAGTAGTTTTAGATACGATAGGTCGCGCCGTGTGAATCAGAGGCGGGTCGCTAGTAAGAATTAGGAGGGTCAGTATATTTGCATCAAGAAGTTTAAAATCTGTAAGTTAAAGTTACTAAAAACTTATTATGTGTTTCTCCCTGTAATTTTTTATTGATTCATTAAATAAATTTGTTAATTGGTAAGTACCAAATCCGAACTGTGATGTGCCGAAAGTGGTGGCCGAATGCAATCAATCACTCGGTCCATTAAATTACTTTTGTGAATACTTTCATGTAATTCCTTTTTATACTATAATTTGTAGGTGACTTGTAGAACAAATTAGACGGTAAATATGACTATGTTGTGCTTAGTGACTCTGGTTGTATTTACCTTTTGCTTCTTGCCTACGAACCGTGGTAAGAGTCTGCTTATTGTTTCTCCTGTTAACTAATATACATGTTTTAGTCGTTAATCTTGATGTGTTCAATTTAGTCTATCGTGCCATGATGTAAGTGGCGGTCCCTTGGGGAACATGAAAAGGAAATCTGGAAGCCTGGGACGAAAACAGTCAGTTCTGGATCTTTGCGATCATCCTGTCCATCTTTGTCTCCTGAGGAGTCCGGCCTAAGTGATGCACACTAAGTACGTAGAACCTATAATCGTTCAATGATAGTCGGCTCTGGCCTCAATTATTCAAAGTGTACGGATCTTATATTTTTTTTTTATATTTCAACGCGTTGTGTCATGGTGTATCGGAAGCCGCATAGAACAGGGCTTTATTAACCAAATTTGTAAATATTTAGTTCAATTTATATTAACATAAGAATATTGTGATAAATAATTATATATTTTTGTCAACTTGTCTCGTAACATGATTAGATAGTTATTTTTAAATATACTCTACGTTAATAATCATTATTTGTAACTTGAATGGACGATAGAGCATGAATATTTCAGTACCAATGTTCGCTATTTTCATTATGCGCATTGTAAATAAAGAATTTAAAATAAAGTTGGCGTTTTTATTTGTTAGCCTTACCTATTACACTGTAATTGTGAAAAAAATATCAGCTGCCCTAACTGTACCAAATGTATGGGGTACCCGATAGTTTTTTCACAATGGTTCGATATTGGTGTTCAGTGGTTCAGTTTGATGGTCTACTGTACTGTACAACACCATAAAATATGACTACACCCTTACTGTCACACGCTGTATAATGCACTACCGTCAGAGACGTATTCGAAATTACAATACGTATGTAAAATCTAAAATTAATAATCATTTATGTTGTAATACGCAAATTTAGAAATAATTTCTAAAGAATTGTAAATAGATTGCTTGCCAAGTCGTATTTGCGATAATGCATATTAATAATGCAGACATGACAATACATGTATTTGTCAGCAATGAAAGTTTACGACGGCGACGAAGACGCAGTGGAAGAGGCTAAGTTTTGGCCCAACAAAATATGAAGTAACACGAACAAGATGAAAGTTTTAAAACAAAACAGTGGACTACATTTATTCCAAGTTTTACTTAAACACACAGTCAATCGTATATGGATATCTTTGAAACAGGTACCTACGGATGCGCACTGGACAATTTAAAATATACATAGGTACAATGAAATAAGTACTTTAAGTACGTCAGTACTCGTACACTAAACCGAGATCTCGATTCAGCTTTCCCATCCAACGCGGTCTTACGAGAATATAGACGATATTCACAAAAACAAAATCTCCTAATTCTCGGATTTTCACAGAACTTAATCCATATCGTGCAACATTGAATCTAAGAATGTTAGATATAATTATCCGAAATACTAAAGATATTACTAAACTATATGGCCAGATGAATGCATTATTTTGAAATTTGAATATAAAACAGTGCAAGTTTTGAAGGCTATTCATATATCACACACTTGTGACAAACACTAAAATAGAAAAGTTGGCGAAATGCCGCAGCACGGCAATGTTCGTTAGAGGTCATGTATCAGCTAGGTATGTGCACATAAATGTTTCAAACACAAGAGAGAATAATTAATTGGCAACAGGAAAAAAAATCAATTTACTTTAAATTTATTTTTCTACAATCTTTACATTTTTAATAAAATCGTGTTGGAGCCAAAACGGCCCATGGAACATTTTTGAAAAAAAAAAATTGTATCATTAAAAATACTTGTTATAAAATTTTTGTGTCTTTATTTTAACGACGACTGCATAGATACTGTTAAACATTTTGCATAAATATTTCTAAATGCTCTACCTGATCCAATTTTATATCTACTTATGGGCGTCGCCAGGGGGAGAGGGCAGGTGGGCAGCCCCGCCCCCCTAGTAGCTCACGATTTTTTAAAGTTTAATTTTGGTTTTTTAACTTTTCCTGCCTGATGCCACAGAACGTACGTAATAAATTGTGTAAATAAATTGGCACTCCTATTAGATTTTCCCATGATCAACCGGTATAGACAGACAGAGGCTGAAATAAATTAGGGGCCCTTTGCCCCCAGGCCTTAATAGGAAATTATAGACAATTTTGCAAAAAGTGAAGTATGTGGATATTTTGATCTCAAATTACATTGTTATCTGAATTTATTCGAGGCAAGATATATAACATTATTTTTAGTATATGCGAAACCTGAATATAGTTTGTTCAGAATAACTTTGTAACTGAATCGATTCCAATAATTTTTAAACCATGTTATATTATTTCCAAAAAATATACAAAAAGTTAAAAGTTAAGTACCTATCGCAATAATTTAGGTAATAAATTATTATTATCAATGAGCTCAAGACGACGCTGGAGGCGCGCGCTGCGTGGTGAGCATGTTTTTGTGCGGACAACTAGGTAACAGAACAAGCTTATAACTTTGTGATTTTTCATGACACAGTTTTTAAATTTTGTACATAGATTCTTTACATAAAAATACTAGACACGTGTTTCAGGTTTCGCATATACTAAAACCAATGTTGTATAAAAAAGGTCCGAGTTAGCTTCGCTCGCTTTTGCAGCTTAGTTTCTCTTGAATCTTAACTTGGTCTATAAGTCGCCGAGGTAACTCCGGTAGGTCTAAACAATTATAACCTCTCCAAGGTAGGTAAAGTATTAAAATTTTCGAGCTCGCTTTACTCGCTCTTCAGGCTACTTTCTCTTAAATTTGTCTAAAAGTCGACCAAGAAACTCTTATCCTTTTTGCCGAGTATAAAAGACCAGTAAGTCCCTATCACTAAAGCGTCATGGCTTGAAAAGCAAGCCCGTAGCAGCAGATCTTACAGTGCCTGCCGAAAGAACTTTGGCAAATAGTACGCTCATAGTTTATGAATAAAATTAAATGACAACATTATTATGTAGATTATAATCGGCTGACATCGTGCATAGCCAGTTCAGTTCGCTATGTCAGTAAATAAGTTAAGTACTTATGACTTGGGAGCGAAGCCTTGATAGAAGTTTGTCAATCGAACTTTGTAGCAAATGCTAATCATGTTGATTTTTTTTTCTTTATCAGTTTATAGAGGACTTGATCAGTATGACCATGCAACCCTCATAGGTACATTCTATGTCTATCTACGCTTAATATCTAAGTTTAAGTAAGTTAGTAGTAAATTTTCTGGCTGTCCTGGACATGAGGGCAGCCAACATCAATAGATTTAAGACAATTCTCTACGAAAAACTTACTCCTCTCAACCTCGTTCCGGACACATTCCGCTAAAATATGGCTGTAACCTTATCACACTCAGAACAATTGGGCGACACAGCCTTTAAAAAATCCAGATTCTCGGGCACATTACCGGTTGACAGCGTCGAGGAAGAGTTTTTTGTTTTTTGTTATGTTGTTTTTATTTTTAATACATATAGTTATAAACAGAAATAAACTATATTCAGATACTAGCTAATGTTTTTACTGTTACTGTTAACAAAGCTAAACTCAGTCTGTCACCTTTTCACGAAATAACGGCTGAACGGACTTCTTTCGCCACCGGATGACCTGAATGAGGACATAGCATACATTTTATCCCTGATCATGTTCTCATGTGATAATTTCCGCGAAGCCAGGAGCAAAAGTTAGAGTATCTAAAATAAAAAAAAATGAGAAACAAGTTTCTAGATAGTGAAAAATCTATGTGACCTGTTGATCTCTTATCATGATCAATATTTATTTATAGAGCAACTTTTGATAAAATAGGTAGTCATCCCACATCAAGTTTTCTCAGATGTGTGTCAAATGTTTAAAACGAATAATAAGACGGATTACGGATAAGGAAATAATTTTGGTACCTACGCTTTCGGGGAATATGTTTAATGTAATTTTAACCGACATATAGATACATTTTCGAGTTATCTTACAATGAAGTTATGTACCCAGTAGGTATACCTACAAATACCACTAGGTCAGTACATTATACCATAGTATCTGTTTACCCACATTATGATAGGTAATGATTTTAGATGCGAAGTAATCAGAAAACGATATCTACCCAGATCAATTTTCAGAGATACAAGGCCATTAGTATCAAAATTAAAACCGCGATGATGCTATACCTTAATGTGTCCGAATTATATTTACCGATAGAATTGATATTGATCGTCCACTGTCGAACCGTGAATGCATCAAAAGTCAAGGACAGGTGATATAGCACTCAGAACTAGTTTTTGGTCCTCTTAGATTTGATTTGCATATCGACTTAAAATGGCTTTTTATTATATTTAGGTATTACTGCTCCTAGACGATAATATTAGGTAGTGTTAGTACCTAATGCCTACTCAATGCATAAGTCCACGCAGCAATTTTTAAAAGAGATTTTCTCCTTCTGTTTTGATTAACGTTTTACGTTATCACGAACATACTAGGTATATTGGAAGCCATACTATTATGAAATAGGTCTTATCACAAGGTACAGGGTACAACCCCAAACGGCTCGAAGATACAGTTACCTCAAGGAACTATATTTACGCCGGTTGAGGTTCTAGTAGTAGCCTGTTAGTGTCTTAACTTGGCTCGCGAGGTTGTCTTCATGTGGTATAAGACTCATCAATAATTTTACGATATACGTTACTGCTTGACTTTATAGCCAAGAAACTTACTGCCTTGAAAATCACTCTTGAGAAGCTCTCGTTAAGAAGTTGGATATGTAGGAGTTGGATCAAAGAGGAAAAACCAAAGACAAATGCGTTGGTTGGTAAAAAACCAATAAACTTTACTAGCTCACGCTGATTTTCAGCTACACGCCTACAACTCACGAGATATCGACGTGATATGTTCCGTGCATTACGTATTATGACACGCCCGTTTATAGACATCATCCACAGTCCGATTTCACCCACTGCTGTGTACAGGCTCCTATTTATTTGTGTCAATCTCCACGCTCGTGTTTTACCCACGATGGCAACAATGTCGTCTGCACATTTCGGCTGCCGGAGGACCAACACGAGGCATATTAAACGTAAATAAATGAATTCATAAATAAGAAATCAAGGTTTGATATAGAACGTTGTAGGTACTAGGTAGGTGGGCTACTTGTCTCCTGGACAATACTTCGTTACATTTTTAATCAATTCAGAACTGTAAGTAAATGTTACGTAGGTATGTAGTACCTACCTAAATAAAATAAAACAAAAATTAAATAATTTTGTAAGTAGGCTCACCATGAAGTATGAACGAACACTACCGGTTTAACCGCCTATAAATTTTTATCACAATGTTTCCAGCGAAAACATAGTGACATCATCTTCTTCTCGCACCGCAATTTAAAACCAAACTGTGTAGGTACCGTACCTACACTTGAAGCATTTCTGGCATCAGTCTTGGTAGTGCTTGTTATTTCCAAGTGCTAATACCTAATATCAATTATGTTCAAAAGCTGTAAAGCTAAGTCTTACTCTTACGTAGGTACTTCCTAAGCTTAGGGTAAAATCTTGAAAATTATGCTTATGTGAAAACCCAAGTCTATTTACAGTATTTTATATTTATATAAAGATTTTTTTGAGTTCAGTCCTTATCGGCCATGATGAATTTTATTTTTACTAAATAAAATTCTCTCACTGGTGGTATAAGATTAACTAAATGAGAAGTTTCTAGTAACCTATTGTTCAATGTGCATTATATAATGATCTCCCTTTTTCGCTCGTTATAAAAGAACCTAGTGAGGTTATTTTAGCAAAGAGTGGTTTCTGAATACAGTACCCCAAGAGATACCTACTGATTTCGATAAACTAGAACACTGAAATCAAAAGATTATTAAGTTGTAAATAATCGTCAATATCTCTTAGCGGTTCACCACATTATCTTGTTTGTTAACTGAAAAAATTATATGTCGTACAAACTCCTAACAAAATATTATCGGCATATTTATTTTTTACCCCGGACGAGTTCATTACATTCCATCTAGCCCTTTAAAGCAGGCTTGCACTAGAGTCGAAATAGACGAACTCAATAGACTTCTTCGGCAAATTAACGCAAAATTAAATAAGCAGACATTCTTTTGAGACACTGTTTTATACTCAAATTTGCAACACCGACGAAGCACCCTGCAGGACGCTTTATAACTGCATTTTAAATGTGCTACTTGCGGGCTTGGTACAGAGGCATATTTATTGCAACTATTTCTGTGCGGCCCTCCTCCCGAAATTATCTGTCTGTTGCTCTTCAACCCTTTTTCGGGTATTTTATTATAAAAAATAACTTATTCCATTATTTCATTATTTAATTATGAGCAAAAAGAAAACAGTAGCGCAATTTGCGACACAAAACAATTGATTCAGCTGGCTGCTTCTTTTGTGGCGCCAACGAAAGGAATGTTCGCAAGCCTCATAAGAGAAAACATGCGTGAAGATTAAAAGTGCAAATAAAATAAAAAGTTAGTGCATATCACACATACCTAGCATGCAAGTATTTGCGAGGTCCTTGTTGCCAAACCACTTGTACTTTGCTGACATTGAGGGTGTTACTCACGTATTCGTATGAGTCAGCAGTAAAATGACAATATCTGGACTGCCTTATTGTTCTCGGAATCGCAAACGCGACTGCTGAGCATGAGGTCCTGCGTTCGATTCCCAGGTTGGGCAAAGTGTTACTGGATCTTTCCATCGGGAATTTGTCAATAGCAACCGCGTAGTCCGGATACGTCCCTGTTGGTGGCAATAGGTTCACCGCCTATTACATGGGACTTGAACATAACTGGTGGAATGTGGATGTAGCATCATGAACGCCTCTGCTTAATATTTCGGGGATTACAGGCATGATGTTATGTTGTGGTAATCAAATGGTATATATAATTATTCGTTCGGGAATAAGCCAATCGACTCAGCTCGAATTATGCCGAACCGGCCAAAACATGATTCAGTGACGGTAGATCATCGACATCATCGCTATATCTGCACGAACCGAATGAGACCCAAATATGTATTTATAAAGTCTATTTTAAGTCGGCTTTGGTGAATCGAACAAGCGTGTGACGCCCCTTAAGCACAGCAACACAAAGCGAATCTTCTCAGTTCATATGATTTCGTTTACAAGAAACATCTGAAATTGTATTGTTATTCCAACGATGTATTTATTATACTAGCTTCGTAAACAACTTTTAAAGTGCTTTCTTGTTGTTCAAGTATTTTGTTAAGTACCTACACAATATTGATTTATCGGAGAAAATATCTTGATTTTTTTCTAAGTAGATTCACGTCAAAATTCTTAATTGATTAATCAGTCTTGATTGTACGATAACTTTCATTGTACTGGGAATGCGATGATAACACCTTGAGATTCTTTTTTGGTGATTATGTCGTCATCAGCCCAGCCTTTTCCCAACTATGGTGTGTTCCCAGTATTTTTCCTGGACCGAATGTGCTGGCTAGTGGAGGTCAGATAACCTCTACTAGCCAGTTACTGGGTATTGGGTAATATTGTTATTATAATAAAGGGTGTAAATAGACCCTTACCGAAGCTGAAAGGCACTTGTTCTCCCCGTCTTTGCGATATTTTTTTTTGTTCTAGACCATACTCGGGAACCTTCTAGTTACGTAGATATTGAGGGTCAAAGTTCCAACATTTCTTTTTAAATACATACTTTTAATGTAAGATTTTTACTTTAAAAACTTCCACGACCGCGGTACTATTCAATCCATCCATCAGCACAACGCTTTGAGTGCGTTCCATGCAGTCCTACCTACCGTAAAATGTGATATTTCACCCCAAAAAAAAGTCGTTTCCCATCAATAATTTTTGCGTAAAGTTACTTAGTTTGATGTACAGAAAGCTTGGTTGACGGCTTCGTGAAGGGTCTGTTTGCACCCTGTATTATAGTATTTTTAATCTACATAAATGTGTTAGAGTACTTCGGGAGCTGAAACTAAAACTCCATAACAGGCTGAAAGTGCAAGTAGATCCTTAGATTATTATAAAATGTATATATGCATAGTACAGGACCTAAGCAAACGATTAATGTAAAAATAAAATATTCGGCATTTTGTATACTTAAACTGAATCTAATGCACCAGGGCAGGTAAATAAATGTTTGTTTCGATTCTAGATATGAAGAAGTTGTTGCCTTGTGTGCAGTGGGTCAGCTATAAGGGTTGAAACACTAGGGCCAGGCTAGTCAGTATGCCCACCCAATATTTCGGGAAATCGCCAAGCGGTTGGTTAACACTTCACGTGACAAGAGGGCGGGTCTATGTTTTGGCCAAAGAATCAGCATTGCCATCCAACGTGGCAGCCTTCTGGGCACTTTTCCTATTGACCGCGATGAGGACGAATTTTTTGACGCCCTGTAACGCTTTTGATACTTGTACATATTTTTACAATAATTATTTTTTTTCAATTAGCTTATTTTGTCCCACTGCTGGGGAAGGCTTTCCCCATGGCCTTTCACTCTTCTCTGCGTGCGGTTTTCTCCGTCCAATCTTACACAAACGTCTCTAAGTCGTCACTGATTGACGACTCTGGCGCATCGGTCCTGCCTGACGCATTATACGGACATGAACCGCCCAATTTCACTTGAAGCCAGCAGTCTAATTGCGCACATTTTTACTATAAAGGGTGTAAATAGACCCTTAACATAGCCGAAAGGTACTTGTTCTCCCCGTCTTTGCGATCTTTTTTTTGTTCTAGACCATACCTGGGAACCTTCTA
This sequence comes from Noctua janthe, assembly GCA_910589295.1. Classification (NCBI taxonomy): domain Eukaryota; kingdom Metazoa; phylum Arthropoda; class Insecta; order Lepidoptera; family Noctuidae; genus Noctua; species Noctua janthe. The sequence goes on from OU342552.1 coordinate 17,525,275, forward strand.
GTTACGGAGATATTGGGGGTTAAAGTTCCAACTTTTTCATAAGTTTTTTTTTTTAATTCATGTTTTTAATGTAAGATTTTTATTTACACACCTCCACGACCCCCGTACTATTCAATCCATCCATCAGCACAATGCCTTGAGTGCTTTCCACCGAGTCCTACCGTTAAACGTGATTTTTCACCCCAAAAAAAGTCGATACCCAGCAATAATTTTTGCGTAAAGTTACTTAGTTTGATGTACAGAATGCTTGGTTGACGGATATGTGAAGGGTCTGTTTACATCCTGTATACTGTTAAAATTGTTATTATCAATTATAATAACAGCATAATTCCGATGCCTTTGGGTATTTATCGAACAGATAGCAACTTCGAACCAAGCAAAGCAAGAAACAACAGTGACATTTTCATTTTCCTTAGTACAGCCACGAGCAACCAAACCAATACCAATATGTATACACTTTAGTTAATTTAAAGGCAATTTTCGCGAGAATTAACGATTGTAACTTGGCGACAGGATCTTTTTCATAAAAATATGAGTTCCAGAATACTATGTTCGTAACAACATGAAATTGGATTCAGAAGAGTAGGAGAAAAACACTTTTGAAAGGTTGTAAAGTGTTTGTTTACGTATTGGTGCTCGTGACTGTACTTACTTTCTTAATGAATCCAATAGAAGCAATAAAGGAAGCTTATGTTCTTTCGTTTTTTTTACCGGATAAAAATGTAATGTAGCTATGTAATTATCATTTAGTGCAGACCTAGTTTAATAATGTACAGGTAACTTATTGGTTATTTAATGAAGAATTTAGTTTTAATGAGTGTAATAAAGATTACAGGGACATAAGAAAAAGTAAGAATTTACGCTTGTACTAAAACACGACTGAAGATTAGTAACAATTAAGCAGTGACTAAAATTGTAGTTAATCATTTAAACCGTTATTACTTGGCACCTACGGAGTGCTAAAAACTACTAGGTATTTCATTCTAAAGGTGTTAGGTCATTGCTATGTACCTATCCTAAATAAATTATATAAGAAGTCAAGGATTTTATAAAGCTGTATGCTATTTACAAGGAAAACTGCTAATACATTATATTACGCACAGAATACACAATCACCTATTGCGTTTATAGGCCTATTATTTCTTAGATATTATATTTTCATCTTTGTGTTTGTTGTATTTCCGGGACATTGCGTAATAAACAATGACATCTTTTATAAATTGACGTTTAAGGGTTATCTAACGTGAGTCTCGCGAAGGTCAAACAATTCTCAATGCACAATGCCAAGAGCTTTGATGGATGGTTTTTAACTAACAAGAATTTGTATACTACTACCCCTAAAAACGCGACTACTGAAAAATCACGCTGTAATTAAAATCGGGGTTTACAGGGTGAATTCGACTCCTATTGTTGAAGTCGGTTAAAGTGTAGCCTATGTTACCCGGGCCATAATAACGACTCGATTGACACCTTATTCATCAAAATCGGATGAATAGTTTAGGCGCTACGGGGGAACATACGTAAATACAAACATACCTACATAGACTGCTAAAATATAACCCTTCCTTTTGGCTACACCGTAGTCGGGTAAAAAGGGTTCTACTGCACAGTTTCCACATTTGAAGCGTTTATAAAAATGTTTAAAAATGTTAACATTCCAAAAATTCGTTGCACGCGTTGATGTCTTTTGTAGCACTTCGTAGCGTAGCGAGGCTACACGAATTGTTTTGATAATTGAAAATTGTAATTACATACGTGTGACTTGTGTTATAGCGATGTTATGCAACTAATGTTCATCAAATGTCAAAGTACCCTTGCTTCAAATAAGGTAGGACTCTTACAGCCAAGCCTTGAAGGCTGTATCCTAAATGTTTACGGAGCTGGGTTGTTGCGAGTGTGAGTGGAGGGTTGTGAGGCCGCCAGGGTTACAGGAGAGGTGTTGAGGGTGAGCCGCGCGCGGCAGCTGGTGGGCGCGCGGCTATAAGTAAGAGGTGCGCGCGCGCCGGCGAAGTTAGTCGCCGAACGGCAGCGCGTCGTCAGCGGTGTTACCCGCTCCCCCCCTCCGGTGCGTTCCACCCCTACCTCCTCCCCCACACGCACTAGCCTTTCTCACACGATCACCGGCGATTCTCACTTGCGCAACACGAGTCGAAACCGAAAGGTCGCCGCTATTGGCATTTAAGCGCTCTCTGACATTAGCGTTGCATTTAAATGTGCGATGCAGCTTCCTCGTTGAGCTTCACTCTCGCAACTTGTGTCGCTTGGGAAAGGCGCGTGTGTTGACGTGACGTCTCTGTTGCAGCAGCAGCCCGAGCAGCCGGGCCGGCAGACACTGTCCGCCCCACACCACATCACCATGATCGCCAGGATAGCGCTGTAAGTACCACATACTGCTAACTATAACTATTCAATGGCTGTTATTGTTAATGCGATAATTACTGTTGCATATTACACATCACTATCTGTTTCCACACGGTCACTTTCTAACATCAAAGCTAATAATTGTTGTTAGAGACGTGTTTATAAATCTATAAATGGACGTCGCCGGATCGTCTCCGTCTGCAGCCGGTGACTTTCATCTTGTGTTTGCTTGCTACGATGACTTTCAATTACCACTAAGTTTGAAATAATGATATCGCTAACTCATCGATCGATATGACAAAAATTCAATCTGATTTCTCGTGTGGAAATCAGGTTTTCATTGCTCAACGGCAGCCAACTGACATCACGAATGAGGGCGCGTATTTCTCAATGAAGGCTGCGAAACATTGCTTTTAAAATATGCACGACTTTGTGCGCATATTGTCTCCCTGACAGCGCCTGCGCCCGCTCTAAGCTAGCTGTCGAACCTCGTTATTGTAGTCTTATTTGCATATCGGCGCATATCGTTTCATAATCTATAAATAACTTCATGAACCCGCAATTTCACATCCTGATACAAGGCGTGTTGCAAATAAACCGCAAATGCTAAATGTCTATTGTGTTTTGTCGTTTCTGCTGCAAAAGCAACGCAGCCGGTACTTGCGGCTGCAACTTTATGTTATTGCGGAGCGTCTCACCGCGCGCCGAGGAGCTTCGCTACGCGTCGTTTTCACCATTTCATGGTTTTCTCCAACCATACACATTTTCTTAGTTAGTTACATACGCACAAAGCGTACCCAATAAGCATTTTAGAAGGCCGCACCGGAGAGATTCATTACAGAAATGACTATTAACTGTGATAGACTTATTGAGTTTAGAAATTAGCAAGTCTACCTCGGTGAGAAAATTTCACAACGAGCCTTATTAGCTTATTATATTCACTCTTCACACGCCCGGCGTCATTACAGGAAACACTGTAGAAAAGGCATCAATAGGAGTGATGTAAACATTGCTAAGTGACGATAAAAGTTCTGTAATACTTTTAGATAAGTAACATGACGTGCGATAAGTGTGATCTAACGCGAGCCATTGTCAAAGCTCTCTCTAGTTGCAACACGATGTTAAATGGCGTCGCGGATGCGGCACTTACACATTAAGACGTCCTGCCCACATTGCCCACCTGACACCGTCAACGCCGCCATCGGTCAGCACCGTCATTGTATGGTACAAACACACAAATGCGTGTGATATATGAAAGCGTTACTAACAAACTTCCCATGATCTTTAGTGGCGTGGTCAAACTTTGAATCGCGTGTAAATTTCTTTGCTGTAACTTAGCTGTTCTTTTTAATCGATTTGAACTTGAATCAGATACGTTTTATTAGCAAAATAAAATACAAAAGTTTAATAAAGGTATTGAGAAAAAGTTTTTACAAGCTGCATTCCAAAAAAGTACACAAAACCTGCTAAAGTGGCAATCTCCTGATGATGACCAATCGTATCCTTGGGTAAATAAGGGTTTTTTACAGATCGAAATTATCAAGAATTTTGTCAAGGTCTTTTCGTTAATTGCAAAGATATCGTCGAATTTAGTCTGCGGTTCGATGTGACCTCAGTTTTGAATACATTTTGATTCAACGTTCGTTTTTATTGTTATCCGCAAACAACATTTAGATTCTAGGAATAGCTTTTAGATATTTACTAAACCAGAGTCCGTTGCCTTAAAATGTAATAAATATTGTGCAAAATTTACTTGAATACAAAAAGGTTTCCTTTGTTCAGTTTTTTTCACCCACTCGACTTTGGTCAAAGTTGTATCGACTTAAATTTGAATACCCACTTCCATGTTTTAAACCAAATACTCCTAAAAAAGTGTTAAATTTTTTCTTTTTCATAAAAAATAAACCATGAATATATTCGTTTAAATAAGAATCGTTAAAAATAAACAATTGCGGATGACTAAAAAACGAAATCAAAATATAATCTGAATCCCTGTCCCTGACTTTCAGAGGCATGTGTCATAAGAGACTGAGGGGTTCCAAAGATACCATGTTCGGCCACGATTGGTCGAACATTGACCCTTTTTCGGTGAACTTCGTTGGTACCTGTTCATAAAGAAATATCATTTAAAATGAAGTGTGCACAAACATTTTTAAGTTCTAATTATAGATTCCTTCTTATTTTATTGTTTTTGAATGGCAGTTTCCAATTCAAAACCGAATCAATAAATCAATAATTTCACCATTAATGGAGTTATTGAAAAACGCTTTTAACATAATTTCTCCAACTAAAAGCAAGGTCACGTAGGTCGTAAAGTTCTTGCATTGCGCTTTAAGTGGTCACGAAATACTTTAATAGCGTAGATATCGAAAGTAAAACAACATTTGAAATGGTTATGAACGGTTTAAAGTTTTATTTATGGGTTCAAAATAAATAAACTCACAGGTGGGCGAGATGCGATACATTACCGCACTTTATTATGCGGAGGAGGAAAATAACAATACGTACAAAAGTAAAAGACCGGAGTCATTAATCTCGGACACATTTAGAAACATCATTCCGTATATTTAAGCTTTTAAATGACACTTTTGAGTTCCACAAAAGTTCTCACACATTCCTAACGCGCATTTAATGATGATTTATATAATAGTTTACATTTAATTGTACAGCAAATAATAGTCATTGTTTAAAGGAAAGCCAGCAACATCCAAATCTATCCGCGTGTCCCGTACACGTAACATTACGTGTGTTGTGAAACAATCGCTTTATTATATGCCACCACTTCCTAATTAGGTAATATAAAACATTCCTAGATTGCTTTCTCTATTAAAAAACTAACGTAACATATCGTATCTCATGCAAAATTCGTTTAGGCGTTTTCTTACTGAATACAAATTAGAATGAGAATTTCTCCTTACTAAGAGATTTTTGATACGTCGACGATGTGTTAAAAGAAAGTCCATAAAACGTGACGATCGGTGTTTACGTCGCGTTCCGAGTTATGTCTGTTACATTTCAATAGGTAATCATTGGTTCGATGGTCCGACTGCGAGCGGCGCAGGCGCCGCGGCTCGTAAATGAGCAGTTTGTAGGCACGCTTCCTCCTTACAGCGCGTACGTGATAGTCTTTACGACGTATTATATTATAGATAACTATTATTTATTATTACATTGAAATGACATTTGCGTCATAATTTTATTCTAAAAAGCTAAATTCTCCAACAAAGTTCAGTGTTGTGAGAGTAAACATAGATTGCGTGATAGCTCATTAATTATGTATTTCGTTGGCCTTCACATTAGTATGGATTTAGTGAAGATAGCTTGAAGAAGCTTTTGTCTCGATTGACTCATCGACACCCAGCCGATGCCCACAGACAACCTAGACCTAATTATGAAATTAATTAGTTATTGTTGTTATAATTAGATACCTTCTAAGATAGATTTGATTTCGATATGTTACAAGCATTCAAGGACGTGAACCCCCAATTCAACATTTGAATAGTTCATGGTCGTAAAAGTAGTTTATCTATTTAAAATTCAGGAGAAAAATGATGAAAACTTTTCCGTCACTTTATTTCAAACTTTGGATGAGATTAGAAGATTTTCAGGTTTCTCTCTTGAAGTCATATTTGGCAAAATAGTAGAGTCACTTGTAAACAAAATACAGGTCTCGTATGCACATAGACATACGTAGCTTTTCCAGCATCACTTCAGTATATCGTCCCACCAAAAATATCATGTAATCACTGTAATCTCGCAAAAACACTTACAATGCGGTCAAATATAATTATTCAGCCAACTAACATATATTTTATATGTATAGTAAATACTAAATACCCATAGCCACGCAAGTAACCCTTTCATCATACTGTACTGTCAAAATGTAGTTCGTAACGCAACAATGTTCAGTTCAAGTTGTCCTATTGTCTCTGGGCGTGCTCTCATTGTCCGGTGCGTTGCTCAACTCGTAATTTGTCTATGATTCTGCGAGCTAGGAGCTATATTGCCTCCGTTGAATTTGTTGCTACAGCTACACAATTGTGTGGATTTCGTTACGGGAATCAGCTAAACACGTGTGTGGGTGTATCTTGAAATACCGTTTTGCTGATTGAGTAAGCTTTTGTTGAAAAACTTAAAGTTTTGCTGAAGTTCTGACTGCCTTAATGGTGTGGTGTTGATCGAAAATCACATAGGTTCGATTTTGAACTGCAGATAATTTCAGTCTACCGTCTCGTCACGCGAGGTACTTTGTCTCTATTAATAATAAGCTGTAGCTCCTATCTTAGTAAATCATGGAACTTCTCAATTGCATAAAAAAACAGTTCCTGAAATGGACATGCAGTTACAATAAAAAAAATATTGTAAAAACTATTTCCTGATGAAAGTACGCACGACGGCCAATCAAGCTATACAAAACCAGTTTATGCGGATCTCTCATTGTATAGGAAATTTATTCAAAGCGAGGCCAAGTTATACTGGAAAAGTACAGCTTCATGTGCCGCCGTGTGTACAACCGATTTATTATGCTAATGCAGCTATACTTAGGTATTAATTGTCACGTACGTACAACCAAACATTGAGTTGCAATTTATTTACGATACGAAAGTTTTCTAATAACTTTTATTAACTGCAAGTATATTTTAATAAGTACTTCTACGTTGTACAAAATGCACGCCGAATAATATAAATTGTTCCTATTGGCATTATTTTGATAAGTAGGTACTATATTTTTAACTGATCTGTGTGCTTAGCAATAACATATTATAAACATTTTCAGTTCAGGAACTCATTTACTTAAACTAGCACATATTACTTTCAGTTATGTACGAAGAGTAAGAAATCAATTTATTACGTACCCCAACCGGTTTTTAGCATTCGATAGGTAGATGCAGGTTAATTAATAAATATATACTGGAGCTAGCTCATTTTATAAGATTTATTGAAGAATGATCTATGCTAGACCGAGCCGAATACGAGTCGTACGTCGGACGGAGCATGGACGTGAAACGGAATTCAAATAAATGTCATATTATAAGAAGACCCTTTCACGGGCGGTTTGCATTTAGACCCAAAAGGGTCTGATTGGTTTATTTGTATAGATCATTTACGAGGACCGCGCGGATCTATACATTTTTGATAATCGTTTTTTGTATGATTTATGTGCACGCACCCGGCCAGGCAACCGTAATGTATTCAGCGTAGATTCGGGTATTCAATTTTATCTCTCCAAGAAATAGGAACCTACTAGATAGTACCCTTAGCTGCGCCCGGGCGCCGTCCGGTGCACAAGCACAGCCCTAACACTGACGCGCGGGCCGGACCGATATTGGTCTAGCATAATTCATCGTTCATTGAACGGGCTCCCCTATTTCACCACATTCGCTCTATATGCACATACATACATATATGCTATTATATTGAGGTGTCTGTTTATGCGCGCGGACGTCCGGGCGGCCGCGTCTGGGCAAGTTTCCCCGGACGAAGCCAAACGTAACATCCGCCACACAGTTGTCGTACGACAAAAAATGACCGCCTAAACCATTTGAATCACGATTATTGTGGAACTTGGAATATCGGGTAACGGCTTCGTGAGTAGTCTCTTAATACTTTTATTCCAAATGAAGGCTGTATGCGTTGCGTTTATGTCATAATTTTCGTTGATAGAGTCAGTATAATTTGTTGTAATTATTTGATAGATTTTTGTTGATTTAGATGGTATTTGTGAAGGAAAAATTGGGCAAACTCTGTTTAATATTAATGTAGGTGTTTCAAAATGTTGGTGACACGGTGGTGGCAGGCGGCGGGCGCTGCGCGGGCGCCGAGCGCGTCGTCTCGTCGCCCGACCTTCACTTTCGCTTTTTATGTGTGAATCTCGCTTAAGCCCAACGCACACACCTCGCTTACGTAACTGGCGACAATTGCGATTGTTTCACACTATGTCCTTTTGTAAAGTCGGGATAAAAATTGATTGTTTGTTTGTTACCTAACTAGGCAAAATCTGAATAATAACTGAAGATTGCGAAGTCATATTTACTTTTCGAGTTCTAAAATAATCTAGCAACGTTCGCTACGATTAATTGCCGCAAGCTGTACCGTTGAGAACCGGTTAGAAATTAGCAAATTAAATTAGTCGGCTATAACTTTTATCGATTAGGCTGGTTGCGCACGTGTTAGGTAGGTATTATTATTACTCTATAAAAAAAAAACTAAGATAAAATAACATTTGCATTGCAAATTTTGCAACTGGCTTCATTTATTTATAATTCAAATTGTCTGTCAGTATATTATTTATAGAAATTTTGGCAAAAACTATGACAGTAAATTGCAAAACCAGCTGAGTTCTTTCGTAAATATGAGTTCGATGGTCCATTGAAATAGCTTGTCACCAGCCACCAACCTGTTGGTGTGACGTAGCTGCGCCGAGCACCTCACATCCGACAACTTTCGCCCGCGTTCAAATGAAAACAAAATCTTCGTTCGTTCACATGCTCAATAGATCAGATCAGTTTCAACCAACGCTCAATGCAGCTTGACTAATAAAATAAAAACTCATAACAATATGACATAGACCGAGCAGGAGGAGGCTGGACACTCTTTAAAAGTCAAATAATAATTATGATAGCAGATTTCCTCTATGACAAAACAAATAGTCGCGTTACATAATAGGCCAAATACGTTACACGAAATGAGATGAGAGGTCGAGGTATGTACACATTGTTTAGTTAATAATGCTGAAGCCACACTATGTTTTAATGCAATTGAAAACAGCCCCGATATATCTTCGGCAGAATATTCCAGATGCTAAAGGATGGTAGGTATAAAATAAACGGTTTTCATTTCCGTTTTTTTTTAAAACCGAGCAATTTTTGAATGAAATTATGGGAAATTCGAGGATATTGATTGGCATTTCCCCCACATTGCAGCGCTTTTGCGTTGATACCTATAGCAAAGGCGCCGTGGTAATTAATGCATCACCAGGGGCACATACGGCAAAGTCATATGGAACGATTTTAGAACAAATGAGTCGCGTTCGATCTTTATGCGGTCACTTGTGAGTTTGAAGTGAACTTTACAGAATACCTAAACAGTTTTGAAGGCTAAGCTCGTCCCATCCAGTCTAACTGTTCTATGTAAAGCTAATGGTCCTTCTTTGGCGGTCGTTACGAGATAAAGCAGCACTAATGAATACCACATAACGACGTAAATGGTGGCCGCCTTCGCGTGGGACGTGACATTGACAAACGTATATAATATGTATTTTCTTGTTGGTACGGTATTACAGTACCCGGCCGTTAATAGTGCAGACTGTGTTTTAAAATAAGTTAGACTTTATAGAGTGTTATTTATCATTCACTCATACCTCGAGATTTTTAGTTTTACTTATTTAACATTTTAACTAAACTGTTCTAAATTTTAATGACTTGAGTACTGATCTTCGAACCTTTTTATGGTCTGCTAGACTTTTTGACGGCTCCTCGCAACACATATTTTACAAAAGCAATTTCAAAATGTTAGAATAATTATCTATCAGTATCCTGATTCACCTACACTTTTTTTGTAGAGTCATTTATATTCTTGCATAGAACAACCAGCATCTACGTCATCGTACATCAAGCAACTATCCTTATCCCAGCACCATCGGATACTCTCAACTTGACCTCATACTGTGAGCGTTAGCCAACATTCCTGTCATTACATTCAACGTATCAACCAGTTTGCAAACAATATCTTAACTCCGAGTAATCGTGGTTGATGCCTATACTTTCTATGAGTCGATATGTCAAGGGCGGCTGGTTGGCAGATCTGGTCACGACCTAGCAACAGTGCTGATCCGCTCAAAGGGACGCTAAGGATTCACACTCGCTTGGAATCCGCTGACACTCTATTGTATAGTCATTCACACAAATATTTGGCACCATTTCCATTGCAAACAGTTGAAGATTTGCTTTTTACAGTTCTAAATGAACTTCAGCAGTACATAGCGATGACGACATATAAAAAAATGCGGATCCTGTCGCAACAAATACCTCTTTCTTTCAGTGTCCAATTCATTAGTTACGGCAAGAGATTGATTTCAATCGGAATGTGTATAAACTTGGCAATGTATGTGGTAATTCAGATGGTAATAAGTTGCCTGCAGACGTAGTGAGTTATGTCTGATTGCTGTGTGCATCGAATGTACTTTGTAAATTTTGTTTTAGCTGCCAATTAGTTACATTTTTATAATTTGTTCTTTCGCACGTCGCAGTCATTTTTAGAAATTTTAACGCACAAAACTCGCATGTTATGCAAATAACGCTATAGGAAGAACCACAGTGGTTTTATTGATCGATTATTATGTTCATAAAGCACAAGTTGAGCACGTGCTTCTAACACAAGAGACTTGCACTAACCTACTGTTGGCTCGAGAACCGGCTCGGTAACAACATTCGTTTGCGAGTCCATTTGACGCAACGCTTAATTTTAATAGTTTCAACGCGGTGAAGCTTGTAGCGATAAATTGCAGTAGCATTTTTCTCGGCACGTGCACCTTCCAAAAAGTCGTTGCGGTTAAACCGATAGAATCAATGGTGTGTGGTAACTGTACGCAGGACTGATGCGCCAACAATGCGGTCAAGTCGATGTCGTGGCGAAAATAATAAACTAGCTTCACCTCAAGCAATATTCTCGTGGAGCTTTGACGTTACATAAAAGCATATTTTACGCCTCAGGATATTTAACTGTTCAGAAAAACTGGTTTCATATTTCTGTTTGAAATATTACTTGCAGCATATCATAGATATTGAAATTAACTTTAAACATCATTTTCACTACATAATCAGCAATTCATACCTTTATTTGTTCTTCGTGACCAGCAACAATTAGAAAACGAATGTTTTTAATATGGGCAGCACATTCTATTTTTGCGCCGGATACAACGAAAGGGAAGCGGTTAATTGGTGAGGAAAATAATACTTAATTGTCCGTTCGTGTATCTTAGTGGTTTTAGGGACTGATACGAATCAAGTTTGGAGTCATGAAGTTACCATTTAAGTGTAACCAGACACTCGCTTCCGCCAAAATACAGTCACGACGCAGTTTTTCCTAAAAAAGAAACTGTTGCTGAGGAAACAGTGGACAAGTCTGATGGTGCGTCAGCCTTCTTGAAAGAACGAGCTAATAAAATACTCATGTCATTCATTTTGTGACATTTTGTTACTGAATATCTCGTTATATAGTTCGCTGGTTTTACAAGTTACTTAACATTTTATTAACTCTTTTCATGTTCCTAGGCGATTCTTAATGCGGCAAATATGTAAATAACTGTGTGATATTTCGTAGTAATAAAATACATTATGCATTCTACTGCCGATGAGCTGGGAAGTGCCTGACTCAATATTTTGCATAGGAAGGTAGCTATTTACGCAGGGTGTAAGTTCAGGCATGCTAGCTAATAATATTTGAACAAATACATCTTATATCATTGGTTTCGTCAGATAGGTTTGCGCATCGAGTGCGGAGAAAACGCTAAAAGCATGTCATAATAAAGTGACATTGGATTAACATGATTGCATCAGTGACATTAAGTGTGGGGTCCGGGTTCGAGTCTGCGCCCGCGCCCGACAACGAGTCGACCGCACATAATCGGATATTAATGTGCGTCTTCGAATTTTGTAAGCATCACTTTCGGCTTCAACCAGTTTCACTTTCCTGCCGATGACCTATCGAGGAATGCGAAGTGAGATAACGGATGAATAAAACATCACATCGATTAGTTATGGGTACTTATCAACAATGTCCCGTAATATCGGCAGTCGGCACCGCTCTGTAGGCGAGGCGGTATGTGTGCACGCACTATTGTTGTTCGACGCGGATGCAACATCTACACTTTCTAAGCAAATCGCTGTAGCAACTCGCGGGATTTAACCTTTATCTATTGCTTGGCATCGTTTCGCAACGTGTTTTAAAGCCGGCGGGAGATTCCCAGTAATGAGAGAGTATGTGGCCGCGGCGGCCGGCGACGTGGTGACGTGGTGGCGGCTCCACTGCACGATTGGAACGCAGTTTTTTGACCTTGGCTCTTTCTATGCCCATGATCTGCGGTGGTATTACGAAACATGAGCACGAGCGGCGCAACATGGAATGGCCACTGTAACGCCACGTATAAGTGTGAGTTACGAGCGCCAGACATGAACGTAGCCTTTGTAGCTGACCATTGTAAGTTATTCTAAACACGTTCGAGACAAAGCTATCATTGCGGTCAGCTGTTGACCCGGCGCGCGGCGGTGAGAGGTCATGCTAATTACCCGTCCACGGTGTTTGCTCGCGTTTTTTATTGACAGCTACTATAAGTACTGTTCGAAAGTAATCAGGACTAGGAAGCGAAATGAACCATGAAGTCGACTGCGGACTGGTCGCTGTTCTATTTGAAGATGATTTACATTTAAAATATTCGATACTTTTTGTGAGGTTTTTAAAAGGGTGCGCCGTCAGTCACGGTACCTACGCATGAGTGGTTCCTGTTTACGAAACGTGTTTTATGTGCCGGCATTGTGGTAAAAGTTGATTTTCTGCTTGGGAAGCGTAGGTATTTAGCAAGAAATACTTGGACCTTAATATGCGGTTTTTGAGCCCCCAATGACGGCGGGATAGTCATCGACCTCATAATGGGTTCATGCGTCGAGGTTTTCTGTTTTATGTTCGATCGATTCCGAGAGAGTTTTGTGTGAATCAGAGGCGTGAGGATTACATATTCTCGTGCAGTGTGACGGCAATATTTCGGTGTCAGCCGCGGACAGGCGCGGTGCGTGCCTCTCATACCGCACTTGGTGATTCCGGGCATGCGGCTCCGTGATACTGGTACCCAAGTGCTCGCCGCTCACTCGACCACTAAAGCTTTATTTATAGATCTCTAGGCATACTTCATTTATGCAAAATTCCACTTCTTAATTTACATTGTTGGCTCCGACTCGTTTTCATACAGGCGCGTTTGTAAATTAATTCATTGATCGTCTAAAAACAGAAATTGCTATAAAATTGTAGTCTTCGCTTGTTGGTTGCCTTTAAAGTCATGTCGAGTCTTGACTCTACTGACCCACTAACATTTCAATTTCCAAAAGTCTCTCTGTGACATTAAAGTATGATACTTAATTGTATGTACACACATTAAATCGTTAGAATTTCACAAACGGTATATTTTTGCTTGTTGCAACGTTAGATGCAACGCTACGATTTATGAGTCGAAACAAAAACGCTCTTCAACATAAATTAACACAGTGACTTATGGCTCATATTATGAATTGCCTACATTGTGGATAGTATGCTGTAATGTTAAATAATAACTTTAATTACATCTTCTGCTTGAATATAGGACAATGTCTAACAGTAAACTATGAAACACTTGGAAGTATCAAAACTGCAATATAAACCGTCTAGTTACAAATTATGATAATTAATGGCACCGTTACGCGTCATAATATGACTACTTCATCTTTATAAAAACATTGTTTTTTTATTAATTCGTTACACTATTGTATCGTCGATCTACATCGAGATTTGCACTTCCCTTCTGATTAGCCTATCAGTTCAGAAATTACGTTAAAATTGCCTTTTGTTTGTTCCATTGTCTATAACAATCGTAGTCACGTATCTGCGTTCATTGTCTCGATCGATTGTTTGCATCGTGGATAATCTGCGGAGTAACTGCGGCCGCCGCCGCCGCCGCCACGCTCACGTTGCCGATGGTTTAGCGTTCTGTGCACGGGCGTCGTGTTAATTTCTACGTGATCGCAATCCGACTTTGCCTAGGGTTGACGAACCACAGTACCGTACAAGAGCTACGTGCCGCTTAATTGTCATTATACTCGCATGACTCCGTGACAGCGCTGGAATATTGCTGGCCATCGCGGCATCGGCCGTCACACCGAACGTCAATTTAATTGCTGAAATAAAGATGCCAAAAGGACGATATTACTCATATCCAGTTTACCTTTACATGCTCGATATGTCTTATATACTTTTATTCGATGAGTCACTATAGTTTCCTGTTATATGGCCTGGAATTCGTTGGTTTATTTCTTAGCTAAACTGTAATAGACCAGTACGATAATTCGCACGTTACACTTGGACGATGTCTGCTATTTTCTCTTCTCAATGTTTATCATTATTACGTTGTCAACTCGAAGTTTATTCATTGGCTTGGCATATAACACTAGTGTAGTTTCGTGATTGTCCGATTTGAAAGTATGCTGAGTAAAGTTGTGTTACCCTTTCGATTTCGTTTCACATTCACGTATGATCCGTCACGTCCGTCAGCGATGTGGTACACACGTCTATCTAATGTTAATGATTTTAATTCTACTACAGTAAATGTCGAAGACAGACCGCGAGTCGTGATTCATCAAACATTGTATAAGCTCCGTGTTGAATTAGTTTTCTTGATAATATGTTTCGCGTCTCTGTCGGTGAAGCTGGGAGTGAGGGAGTGAGCATGAGCAATAAATAGGCAATTGATTACGCGCACATATTTGCACCCGTGGCTACGTTCACCGGTGACCTCGAGGTGCTCGAGCGGAGACCAGACCTTGTGGCAGGACGCGGGTGCACCGCCAGTGTCGGCGCGCCGTTGTCGCCGGCGCCTTCACGTGCCGCATTTAGGAAGTTCAGAATGCTCTTGAGATATGAACGCAGTCAGTGATCAGTTCACTCCCTCCAATGTTATGTTTGAAAGGTTCGCTTTCCGTGTTCCAATAATAATAAGTAATTGTAAATGGTTCCTTTCCTTGAAACTCCGAAACAACTTTTTCATCAGTTTGTTTAGCAGATCGTTATAGTAACAATTTCGATGGCGACTCCAAAAGATAATTAGTTCACAAGTTTTCTTTATGAAATATTAAAAAGTAAACTACACATAATGGTACTTCGAATAACTAATGAGATTCTATTTAACCTCCGGAAACACTATTTCAATTTTAAAATTACGAAATTGCAACAATTACCCGAAATTTTAGTTGCATTATGGAACAACGCACAATGCGTAACCGGCTAACCGGGCTACAGTAAGTGTCGCACGGCAAGGACTTGCGAAATCTACTAAATATTTTGGGCAAGGCTTTCTCAATAATATTTGCGTTTCTTGTAACCCTGAGCCCGCGATCAGCCGATATTAACGGCTAACTGCTCATACAATACTTTCTAATAAATGTTACAGAAATTATTCGAAACTCTACGTGTGCTAGCGCCAGTTACTACGTAGGTCGGTGCTGACTACACTAGGCATTTACACATCCCGTAACTCCTAGAAATAACCCATTAATTTTAATACAATTGGGATCTATTTGCGTGTTAAACGACAAATATAACTGACGTCTAATAAGAACCTGTTCATTACATAAAGTTGGTGTCCGGATCGTGACAATATTAAGTATTCAGATCCGGGTTTCTCTGACTCACTCAACATTTTATATTTTTCGTATAAATATGACATTTGACAAATGCTTTAGGGCTAATATATGAGAACTTTCGGTAATTTAAACATGCGTAGCGCACCTTGAGGCTATTCATATATAAATATCAAAACGTGTTTCAAATGATATAAAGATTAGCATTATTAAAAACGCACAAATAATTATAATATTACAACATACTTAAACAACGAACAACTATGTAAAATATGCACGTTCCAAATACTTCATAGTATACATATTAATTACTTATTTAAAAGTGTTAATTTTAGTAGAATAGTATGCTCACCAGCCCGTATCTTCTGAAAACAAAATAAATAATAGAGCGCTATGGAAAGAAAAGTAAGTTAATAAAAAATAACCAGTGCAGGAATAAACCCAGAAAAATTTTAGACATTTTCTCAAAAAAGGAGTGCTACGAGAAGTGCTACGATATCTCGTAGCACAATTCGTAGCCGAAGCGTAGAGGTTCCGTTCCTAAATTGGTTAATAAAAAAGGGTGTCAAATTCTTAAAGGACCACACACAGCCTGGCTGGTTAACCAAAGTCCCGAGTAGCTTTGTTTCGTTGACACGGTCTTGTGGAATGCTCGAATTGATTCCGGCAGCACAAGTATTGTTCATATCCGTTTGCACAAGGTATCGGTTTCATCGGTCGGTGTTTATTACTCTGGCACAACGCACTGACGAAATGAATTCATTTTATTTGTAGGCTGGCTCAATATAACACTGTTGTGAAAAGTGAAAACTATTTCAGTCATTTCTTCTAAAATATTTTTAAAGTTTTTCGCTTTCTGGTACTTTTTGTGAGAATGTTCGGAATTAAATTTTTGAATATCGTTGCGAGTTTCCCATGGTTTGAGAGTCAACATTTGTTTGATATAAATGTCTTCCGTCCGGGAGTTGGCGTTAGGTCTTTCGGACCCTCATTGACTAGAACACATGGTGTTTCTCCAGCAACTTTCTAGGTCAGGTGCTGCAGTGCAACCATCTTACTGTTGGGCAAAGTCTCGCCCACTTCACCTCTGTTTTCTTAACTTGGCCTAGATCTTATGCGACCCATTACATGTTGGCTTTGTTCAGCTCAACTTACCTAACTAATTTGAATTTAGAATCGACAGAATTCCACTGTGAAGATTACCTGTGGCCAACTATCTCTCACGATTTTACATTAATGAAAAAGCCTCCAGAATTAGCTTCAGTTGTGATTAAGTATTACTGGTCTCCAGTATTAATAAACACAGGCTTTAAAAGTAATTTAAGACAGACATTGGTTGCGAAGAATATTTCAATAAAATACTGACAATATATTTACGATTGCGAGTTTCGAAGATTGTCGTAAAAGCCCAAAGAAATGTGTGGTGAAATCTGGAGAAATAATCATCAATTGACATATGACACTTATTACGTAGCTTTTATTCGAATCTTTAACCTATCATCTACCTATACCTAATGCCAACAGGCAGGTTATGTAAGCCTACTATGTGGTAACAACTACACCAAAGTAAATAGTCTTTGGGTTATTCTGCCGAGTCTAAAAATAGTAAAATAAATGTCTCAGCTTAGATTCATGGCCAATCAAACTCAAAATCAACTCAGTGCAAACTCAAACATTTTATTTTAATTAAACAATTTACAGGCAATTAAACTGATCAATTAGTCTGGAAATCGAATGTCTATCTCTATTTTTTTTTACAAAATAATTATGTTCACTTTCGAGAACGGGCCAGATATATGTATATGCTTTTATCAGACTTATCATCGTTGTCGTCTATGATGGGTGCGCATATCTATGCGTCTCCTTCACATAATGTCAGCGATGGTAACTAAGGCTTGGTATGCGATGTATTGGCTATTCACGTAGCCTGCGCCTGCGCCAGTACTCAGCCCAACGTGACGCCGCTACTTGTCAACGTTCTCAGGAACAAGCACGTGTTTGAAATTAAACATTCGAATACTGTATGTATTGTGTGAGTCATTAAATACCACTCCCTATTGAGAAGCGAGCTTTTTAATACATATTTAAAGCTGTTAGCAAAGTGTCATCTTCTATTACACCACTAAAATGTAAATATGTGACCATCAACAATTTGAATACTGTAGCAAAAACCTAGCTTACTTAGTAGTCTTTTCAAATGAAATCTTAAATGTTTTAAGTTACTCTAAAAATGCAAAGTTATTTCTTGAAATATGTAGAACAACTTTTGTCAATTCAAGGTGAGCTAAGAGACATAAAACTTATGTAGACATAAAACGTATGTAGACACGATAAATAATGATTCGGGTAAAGAGCGATTATAATACAATTTGGCCCGACCTGACGTTACAAATGCTCTTACCTAACTGGTTGCAATCGAAATTGCAGTGAGGAGATGTTCCACTCTTGCGCACCTATGCAAACATCTCGTAATATGTGCCTCGTGAGCTAGCTGCACACTCTAATGTCAAAGTGACGGATTTTATAACATTAAACTTGCTGGGATATAACTGTTTTCTGTTATGCAAACCAAATTGTACGGATCATCTTCGGGATACCTTGCAGAATTTGGTCGCAATGAAACGACATTGTTGAAAACAACCTATAGGTTTCAACTGCTTTTTTCTTCTATTTCTATCAATGATTACAATAAAACGGATACTCTGCATCTTGTAGATAATTTAAAGAGTAGTATCACGACATTACTCTCAATCGTATCCCGCTGCGCCATATTTATTTATAAAAAGTCAGCACTTACAGCGCTTGATGTTTGGGTAAGATTTTTATGCTATAACAGATGTATGTAGCGCTCAAGCGGTCAAAAGCGCTGAGTGAATAAAGTTATGATGAAAGACATTTTCACATTGTTGACATTTTATAGTATGACAGTTGTCAGATGGTCAATTGCCATACACGTGTAAGGGCCTAGGCTCACACGGCGTTTTATTCGGCGCACATGACGCGTGTTTAATGCGTTTTAAAAGAGATTGAGTTGCAGCCAGTAGTAAAACTTAACACACGTTCAGAAATACAGTGGCGCCGTAAACGCGAGTTCTTGGTACGTACGTCATTTGTGCGTATAAAATAATGCACTGTATGTACGCATAGACGCGATGCAAACGCAATACGAACGCGCTTTTATCGAAACGCGCGGCTTCAGCGCATATGAAATAAGCCGTGTGTAAACGCCCTAACGTTTGCGTGTATTGGTTTGTGTGCGTAAGTATTTTATACTTAACGTGACTACTGTCGCAGCAAGCTAATTTATTTAAAACAACAACGTTACAACTTTAAAACTCAAGAACTTAATTTTAGATCATCTTTTTTGTATAATAGATACTTTATTTGTATAGCAACTAAATAATGCTTATGACGTCATAGTAGGTGGTCAAAAAAGGCCCGCTTGGTTTTCATAAGGTTCGTGATACTTGCGTTATGTAGGAATATCTTTATCTGTGGTTTGTGTTGATGTGTCTTCTTATTACTCTGTGGTGTTTATTGATTTGATATTACGACTAATAAAAGAGCAGTCTTGGCTAGAACAAAACTCCATTTAAAGTTCTCTTGAACGAATTAAAACTTTATAAGCAAAGCTAGATCCTGCACCGAAATATAAACTGAACTTTAAAACACTCCGGCGCAGCACTTCTAGGTAACATTTCAGACTTACCCGATAGGTTAACTATAGGTCTATGTTCTAGTCACATCGACTCGGTAATTAAAAGATGTTCAATTTAAGTAGGTAGGAAACAAGTACTTTAGTGATGACCCCTTTAGAAAATGTTTATGCAAATCAAGTTGCAAAGGCTGTTTTCGAAACCGACATTCCTTCAATGAGTGACCTATAGAAATATTCTGCCTTTAAACTTTATGATTTCATGACATAGCTGTAAATTTAATTTATTAGAAATCTTTTTTTTTTTAATGATTTTTTGCTGTGATTTTTCCAACGTCAGTAAATGTTATGAATGTGTGGGAAATATAGTCCGTCCTTGACCCCCTCCCGTTCAGGAGCTGCTCCCACGGATAACAATCACCTCTTCTGTTCAAATGTACCTAGGTACTTAGGTAGGTTAACTTTTTAACTCCGCGCAGGTTTTCCTAGAACCAGTTTTCCACCGGTTTTCTGTCACCTCATTGAATAATATAAACTGCCTCACTAAATATTAATGTGACCACTTTTATTTCAGAAATGTGAAACGATTGCTCGTTTATATTATGATGTTGTTATGTAACGCCACATATTTGCTGCGGAATGTATGTTTAACTCCGGATGTACTCAACATTGTAAATCTTACCGTAAAAAGCTTTTGTTAGCAGTTTCTTGTTTTGAAAGTGCCACCTACATGCCCAAGTGAAACTATTGCAAGTCAATGAATAACATTCATGCAACTGCAATAAAAGTATTAGTTATTTAAATGTTGAAATTGATAGGTGTGAACAAGCATTTGGCGTGTTTTACAATATGCATGATATAGTCACGATAACAATACAATAAAAAATATATTCAATTTTGTCTGTATAAACGTTTTTCGACGGTCCATGGCCAATGCAACAATGGGCAAGTTGCCATTCGGAGGCACTTTACTGTATACTTGACTATATAGATATTACTAGAAACATAATTAAAATATATAAGCTTAACCTTGCGTCTACCATCCATCGCGGTTGGCCAATGTCTATGTGGTGTAAGTTTTTATACAATAACTTGAGTTATGTTAGATATTTGTTATCTTAATGATAAAGTTCACACGATCATTAAAAACCTTCTGGTATGTATGTTTGTAATTATAAAGTGACATTGCATATACGATTTGTTAGATATTTTGCGTAACTGTGGCCAAGATTTGTATTAGGCGACAGTTTGTTCCAGTGATTTTGACATTCTTGAGATATTATGCCACATTTGAGGTACACTCTATTTAATTCTAGACCAAGAATTTCATAAACCATGGGAAATGCATCCTTATCAAGGACATTATCTACAAACCTGCGTGGAAAGCTAAACAATGTAGACGAACAAGTTACAAACAAGCATGAGCAGCTTAGAGACGAAACTCGTTTTTACCACGGAGAGAGTTTAACCTTTACCACTGCGGTGCTATTTAATCAAAACATGGTAATATTGCGCATGCGATGAACAGTGAAAGAGTTAGCTGGCAATACTTTCTTGTCACGTTTGTATATCTCAATTTCCCGGGAGATAGTGCCGTTTCCTCCGCGCTGGGGCGATGCACCACTCGCCTGGGAGGAAGCGCGGGGTTGCCGAACCCAGATGTAATCGAGTCAGCTCTGACTGTGCACATCTATACAAATGATAAATGCACCGACAGCGACGCAGACGCACTCACTCTTAATAACAAACATTTTTAATTATGGCGCTTTGTCTTACAACATATATCTTGCCTACGCGCATACTCGATCATCGTACAATTAAAATTCTTTGGAACTGGACAGGAGTATGCTAGTTTGACATGTAGTCACTAGTCATTCGTTGTTACGAAAGAGTATTTTCTATCTTGTAAATAACAAGCCACTAAAGGCGCACGCGACAAAAAGAAATATTGTGTAAAGTTTTAGGTAGATCGTTATTTGTCACGCCAATTAGCGAAAGGTCGATTGATCTATTTTAGAATAGCCTTTGTGATCTGTTTTACGGATAAGCTTATAATTATAACGGGTTGTGTTATCTGGAGAATCTATTAGATGGTTATATTAAATTTTATTTTAATAACAAAGATGATTAATTATATACTTCTACGGAGTAGTTTTAGCTTCTATAGGAGGTTAGCGAACGCAAAAAAGTAGGTATGTATGTGTTAGGAATAAGTATCGAAAAGCAACCTGAAAATATTTGAACCCTATGTAGTTCGACTACATTCTAAAATAACTTGATTCACGTGTCTCAAATCCAAATGGTACAAATAAACGGTGCCCTGATACGCCTTGAACTTTCTGAACCCTCTGTATGTAGCAATACCATGTAAAGTTTAAAGAGCATGGGATTACCTTCGATATTTGAGGGGATCATTTTTAACGTTTACCGTCTAGAACTTTGAAATTTATAATTCATCAATTAGGCAGAAGAAAATTTTAAAACGAAACGTTTTGTCGAGTGCTAGAATTGCTAGCTATAATAAGCTACGTTTTCTGGTTATCCGCATCCAATCAATAAAGCATTTAACTTCACATTATTTGGTCCAAATACTCAAAGTACAACAGCTCGCAGCACTAGCAACAGTAGGGACTACTTAGTATCTGTAGGTATCAAGTCTTTGTGTATCGGTCCTGCCTGCCCCGCTCACCTAGCCTTGCGACGGCGACCTTACATCTAGTGAAATTGAACCGGTACAAACGTAGCTACTGGTCTCGTTCCACTCCAGTGCGGAATTGAGGCTGCATTCATTACCTCAATGATTTTCCATAATATTTATGTAAGATTAATTTAGCCCAACGATGTTGTGTGACGTCAAATGGAGATACAGGAAATTACGTATTGTTATTAACTTATTATGGAAAGCAGATATTCAAGTACAAGTTTTGCTGGAAGCTGCTACACCTCTTTTTCCTTTTTATCACTCAGTTTTATGATGCTTTAGAATCGGTTGTATCCTGTTATGCTCGACAGCAATAGTAAATATATAAATTGATTTGAAATGGTCAGTTTGAAAGTTCGTTTTTAGTTTTGCATCAACCTGTATAAGGTTAGCAAAAGTCCGGTTATGGAAGAACAATACGTATCGTTAACCTGGGCTTTATTGTCCAGTCGGTATTCTCGGTAACCTTCACAAGTAAAGTGGCGGCTGCATCGGAACCAGTCACGGTCGGCGTGGCGCATTCACTGGCGTGCGGTGTCACACACTTCCTCACACACAGTGAAATGAAGGTGGGCTAATGCGATCGGATGGACTTAATACCAGTGTAGCGCCATTCGCTTGTTATCCCTCAATCACCTTCCGTATGTCGTCGAGGCTCACAAGAAATTGTACGGAAGCTAAAACACTTCCGACACCGATAATTGCATTCGAGACTCGATAAAGTAGCCGTGATATAATTCATTGCCCTTTTTTACCCACAGCTCCAGCAACAGGGTTCCGAAAGACTAATGTACATGTCATTTTTATTAATGCACAATGTTTTCTCCGAGTCTGATCTTAACAGCCCGGGTTATTAATGTCTGTAACCAGACGGTTGGGCAACCGCAAAATCATCTTCGATCGTGAAAGGTTGCAAAATTGCTGCCTCGTCAAACTAGCATAAGACACTCGGTAGGACGCTGCAACACTCGTAACAGCTCTTACGTACTGATAATTTTAATGACAGGCTGATCAATTATAAAGTGCCATAAATACTGTAATGAATTGTAGTGGAGTTGGACGAGCTCGCTGCGAGCGTACCGGCTCGTGTGAGAGTCAGTCCAGAGGCGAAAGTAATCGTCGACGTCATGTAGAATTGCCTCATCGATCGGCTTGCACTTGCGCGGAATCGAAATGCGTAATACACCCACGTTCTGATTTTCGCCGCCATTTCTCACGACCACATCTCTCTTGCAACATTGCAATGTTCGACAATGCTTGTTTTGTAGTCATCTAGATGAATTTTCACACAACTTCTTTGCCCCCCATCGTGCAACTGTGCCAGAAATATCAATAGCTATGCAAATCGATAGCTGTTATGAAACCAATCAATGTACAAAAAGTGTGCTAATATTACCCGTACATACGCATGATTATACGTCACTTTAAACATACACATTAGAAATGCTCATGTAACTGCGAAGTTGTGTTGGTAGACAAACAATACCCAACTCGAGAATGCGGTGATGAAATGAATTGGTGACTCAGAGTTCCTTGTGCAGGGTCGCAAGCTTTTGACTCGTAGGCGCAGCTGCCAGATGTCATCTTGCTGAGTCACGGAGCACTGACTTGTATTCCGTAATGTAACAAACTTTCGTAACTTACCATGCTGATGGAGATCTCACAAATTCCGTTTCTTTGTTACAGATGCTTGTTAGTGTGCACGTTCTACTCGGTGCACGCCGAAGTAGATATCATCACGGAGCCTCGGCCCGGTGAAGAGTACGTGCTGGTCAGTTCAGGCCAACAAACTCCATTAAGAAACTTCGAGACCTCACACAAAATTCCTGATAAGCACCCTCATCACAGAAACTTTAAACAAGATGACAGTGAAAAGATTGTCAAGAAGCTATACAGCGGTAAGGTTAAGCACGCCACCGAGGGCATCGTCGCCATCGAAGAGGACAAGAAAGCATTGTTCAAAAAGGGATTGAAAAGCAAATCTTCCGAATCAATTGAAGTTGATATTCCCGTATCAAAATTAGAAGACATTAAAATAAGGGAGAACTTGAAAGATGTTGAGACCAATCCTAGAATGGCCGTCGCATTGGAAGCGATGTCAGAGTCTGGAAAGTTAAGTAAAACTTCAGGCACAACTACTCAGAAGCCTGTTCTCACTACTGCCCCACCAACAACTAATACCAACCAGCAATTCGACTACATCCCTATTAACTTTGATACAATCGACGACATCAACACCGGACTGTTATCGTCTAATATTAATTTAGAAACGGCCGGCTCGGAGCAGAAGCCTCAATCAAGGATCCAAATTAAGAAAGGTCCCAATGGACAGGACTACGAGTATGAGTACATCTATTATTACTATGATGAGGATGAAGAAGGTAACAAAAAAGACGGAAATGGCAAAGACAAAGCTTCATCTACTACCGCTAGCCCTATTCACAACTCTCACGATGGTCCGGAGAAAATCGAAAGTGAGAATCACATCGCTAACGAAAGTAAAACCAAGAACAAGTACAGTTCTATTGACAGAACAGCCACCACTGTAGCTACTCCAGAAATACAAAACGAAGTTGTTCCAGCCACAACCAGGGGCCGCGGACGCAGCCGCACCGTCGCGCCTGCACCCGTCTCAGAGGAAGAGGAGGAGGACATCAGGTATTTCATGTTCTATTGTAAATCTAAACATTTAGGGTACACTAAATTATATGATACACTTTATACTTTTATTATTTATTCATATTAATAACACTTCCTAATATTCAAAGCGTCAGGTTGCCATCAAGCACACGGTTCCCGCCTCGAGGTCGTAACTTAGCATCAGCCACTTCCACAACTTACGTACCCGAAGTATCTTCTGAAACAGTAAGACATCGCGGACGGTCACAAAACGACAATGTAGCCGATGAATCAATCGGTCAGACCAGAAGCAGGACCCGTGCGCACATCAGGTAACGTACACACAACAATTCACTCTGCGTGCACAACATATCTGAAAATTGATTTACTAATGATTAATTATACTTACAGACGCCCAAGCTCGGAACTTGTGGACCTGGACAGCTTCAAAACTCATTCCGGTGACATTCCTTCCCCGTCCCAATACAAAGAGCCACCAAGCAGGTATTCCTCAGAAAGCCGGACCACTACTGAAGAAGTGCCCGAAACGACACCAATTGCCAAAGAACCTACTTACGCCAAAGAGTCAGCCAGGGAGGGTCACAGCCTACTGGCGGGCATCAGGTTCCAGGAGATCTTAGATGACTCGAAGCTGCCCGCCGACTACAAGCAGACTACTCCTTACGACCAAGAGACCACTGAGTACACCACCATGACTGCCATGGAGAAGGTGGCTCTGGACCTGTATGCTTACTTAGCTGGAGAGAACTTGAACAATGACATTAACCCGACGGAGGAGATCAACTTCGATGGTACGACAACTGTTGTGGACGACATTTGGACGACGACGGAGTTCATGAGTACCACGGAGGAGCTGACAACGCCGCCAACCACCACGACCACAACTACGACCACTACGACGACGACCACCACGCCTGCGCCGACGACCACGTCAGCGGCGCCCACTCGTCCATCCAGATTCAAAGGCCGCGCCGGCGCCCGCACGCGCCCGTCCACCGCCAGCGCTGTCACCGAAGCGCCCCAGGAGACCTCCACCAGAGTGCGAGGTAAACACACAGCTCTCGACCACTTGTGTAATAACACTAACTGCTTCACCGTGAACTACTTACATTGACAAATCCAGTTCGAGATTCTCGGCGCAATTGGCGAAAGTCCACTACGTGGTTTAATTGATACTAATTATTGATTCTATTGGACGAGTGTGTTCTACACACCGCTATTTTCCATTGGAATTTGTATGTGTCGTTATAATTTTATTACTTTTTAAATTGAGTATAACCGCTAATATAGAGTATAAGTGATTAATATGTATAATGAAAAGCTTTGTACAACCAAAAACTACTATTCCCAAGGCTAATTATGAACCAATACTTGGGACTATTTGTAATGTAGTAATTTTCCGATACTCGACAGTGACTTTCAAAGTTCAAACAGGCGCGGGCGTTCCCAAAAATTTAAGAAACCTTTTGCTTATGGTCACGTAAGACTATCGCAAAGGATCGTATACGTATAAGTGTTGAAGTTCATAACGTTTTCTTTGTTCCCAAACGCTGTAATCAATGCTTAAAGAAAATACCTAACACTACAAACAAATTCCAAACAAATATTCACATACCTTTTCTTAAGTTAAACCGCAGTGGACTGGATAACACCGGCTAAATGCCGTCGCCATATTCCTAGCATGCTGCTTATACCCCAAGTTATTTATGCAGTAGCCGATAGACCTGCGAAAGTTATGTTTTCATTATTCATATGTTGCTCTGCGATTGTTTTTGTTGCGAATATGCATTTAAAGCGAATGTCACGCTATGGAGAGGTTCCGTATGGCGTTAAACACACAATTAACACATCATAGTGTGTCATGGTTCTTCACCGCTTGAATGATATTACCAGGAGAGCGCTGTTGGTAAAAATTTGTTAAAATGTCTGTTAAAATTAGAATTAAAAAACAAGATGGCGGCTTCAGTTCCGACTCCGGCCGCATGCCAAAAGAACCACGACGAACTCTATGTGAATATGTGTGTATAGTTTTGAGTTTTTCTCACGAATGTTTGGCGCGTGGAAGCTGGGAGGTGTTAAGTTTTGTTTTATGCTTTATGAATGTATTCATACATCTGCTGCTAACAATGGAGTGGGAAAGTCGCATTCGAGGGAGATCGCGTGTCTCGATGTAGGTGACACTTGTAATTATTACATCACAGACATAGTTCAGCGTGGTGCTGTTTGTCGGTCGATATCTGATAAGCTGGGTTTGTTACCATGATAACGAAAGGTATCGTTTTATTTTTAGTTAGTTTGAAATATAATTTTTCCTTTTAGTAAAATAGTTCCAAGTAAGATTTTTTAGTGATCAGGTATGAAAAATATTATGAATAGACGACGGTATTTTGCGTTGAAACGGATATCCGCTATTTATGGGAATACAGAGTAACCATACTGTAGTTAATTATCGATCCATAAATTATATAAGTACGAACTTAGGTAGGTATCTACTAAAATGATCTTGAAGTCCTAAGAACTCTTAGAATTAGTTGCCGTCAAGTCTTTGACCAGAAATCTATTTACACCTTATCTCAGTCAAAGGTACCTTGAACTTCACTGTGACGAGTTTGTTATCATATCAGCTGCTCTGATAAGAACCGAGTCTTTATCCATTAAGTATCAAAAACAATGTTATTTTTTCTCTGCTTGTTACTATGGAAGTGTACAGACACGCATATACATATTTTGGTTTTAGGCCGCCTTTGGGTATCCCAATGAATTCACCTGAAACCTGACGCGATATTTTCCTACACAGAAAGCGGGAGGGAAGGGTAGGGAAGTACTATAATAATAATTTAGCGTTTGCCCAACTATTTTCGACTTCGAAAGTAGATGTTAGACAAGGATGCAACTAGAATTTTTAACGTCAACCTCCAAACATGCTTATGTCTCCTGAGAGCTCCTGAAACCTGTAGAATTAGACGATTTTTCCGAAGAATTTTGTAGGTACACGACAGTTCACTGACCGTCGACCACTTTTCAACCTTATTACTCAGGACATAAGGGTGAAAAGTGGCAAAAGTCCGTTCCTCATTACATATATTTTATTCAGGCACCCAGAAACAAATGCAAATGCCCCTTTAGGACAGGTTTATTACTCAATTAGGTGTAACTATCTACTTTTATCTTTAGATCGGTAGGTAATTAAGGTACAAAATATTCGGCATCATCGCTATCAGTGATAAAATGACAAAAAGGTGACTTAGAAATATAGTTTTAAAATACAAGAACATTTTTTGTTTCTCTACAACAATCGTTATAACACATAATTCAAATAATATCAATGATGATACGATTGTTATTGAGATAATTATTATCTTACGCATTGTATGCTTACCTATTTTAAGGCAAGTCAATGAACACGCAACTAAATAGACAATTTGGTATGATATAATACAAAGTATCTTGAACTCATTCCTACTAACGTCCGTTTTTAATAAAGTTTCATTAATATTACAGTCGAGTCGTGTTCGAGTCTTATAATTATAATGACTACCTAGGTATTAAACTTAAGCATTTTTTTTTAAATTATTGTAATAATTCACGTTGTGCATGTACCAACACGTAATATGAAAAATAAGCATTGACGTAATTTCGTCAGGAATTCTAACAAGGAGAGCTAGTTGGCCATGACGCGGAGCAAGTATATAGGTACTGTGATAGGTATCTATATTGACAACTAATATACTAAGCTGACCGACATTGCGATATCTTAGCAACTAGATATAGATACTCTAGACATAGATACCAACTTTTGTCGAAATAGCTCATTTCCAATCGTAAAAGTTTTTGAAACAGAACAAACATTGGCACTTTCGTTTATACAATACTTTTAAAATGTTAGCTATACTTATTATTAAACAAGGAAAAATTGCCTTAAAAAAGTCGTAAGCAAACATTGCGTAAGTTAATGATTTGGTCAATAACAATCATATCAGCATTTTCATTATTTGAATTATGTATTGTAACGCTACATGTGATCGACCGACAACTTCTGCTGCTGAAAAGTAAACATTTGGTTACCTTTTACATCTCGCCTTTCCCACTCAGATATTGTTGAAGCAAAAAAATATCAAGTAAAGGGCAGAGGTGGCCCGCTCTATTTGTAGGTATGCATTCAATGTGCGTTTGTTCACCAGGTCGTTTTGGAAAGCCGAGTATAGGAGGTCGCAAGACTACCGTTGGAGGCAGCTCCACAGCCGCCGACTCCACGACGGCAGCCCCAGCAGAGAAGCCAATCACACAACCCAAGGTCTGCATCCATATTCATTGACCCGTTACTGCGTATACTTTAATAGCTTAGTTCTAAGTGCGACCGTACTGTTTTGCATTGCGAATTTTGTGCCAGCTAAATACAGTGGTTAAGTTCGTGTTACGAAACCTCTAAATGTTTTGATAAGATGTAAATGTTAATTACTAGTTAGGAGTGGATTTATGAAGTAATGGTTTGGAACTAATCTCAAACTATGAACATGTTCGTAAAGGAAAATAACCCTTTTTAAGTAATGGGTATGTAGGGGATCACTTGTAATGAGTAGGTAAAGTAGCAGTAACATGTTATAAATGGAAATATTTATGTACTACTGAGCAGTCAAAAATTATCATTTCATGAAAGACTCAGTAAGATGCTACACAAATTAGTACGACTATAAACTGCATTGAACTAATTATAAAAATAATTGACAAAATAATGAAGGTTTGATTGCATCAAAACTAAAATCATTACTTTTAATATGAAGACAACGACATTGTGAGTTAAATGACCCATCGCAAACACGTGATATCCACCATACCGCACTGGGCCTACGGGCCCACTCTGTGAGAGGTCACAGAGAGCCTGTGTCCCAGCCGTGGGAACGTGATAGGCTGACTATGCTACAGCGCTATAAGTATGACTAAAACACCACATATTTGACGAGGGTGTTCCTTTTTGCAGGCTTTCGGTCGTCGGGGCCTGTTCGCCGGTCGTACCAGGCCAGCCTCCACCACCTCTGCCCCCGTGTCGGACGATGCCGGCAGCGCAGCAGCGCCCAGTGAAGCCCCAGCAGCACCAGCAGCACCAGCACCCAGGTACAAAACGGGGTTTTTCAAACGCTTTGTGTAAAACAAAATATGCTGTCGGGCGATTAGCTTCAGAAATGGAAGAGGCCTCATTCATAGAGACGATAAAATACCTCTCCTATATGTATAAGCCACAGGCATTGAAATGGGGAAGAAAACGTTGGGGGAAAAACTCTCGTGGAGAATTACTCGCATCTTCTCATAAAGCGAAGACCTACGACCCAGTAGTGACAACATTATCGAATCTTCTTCTATTAGTGCACTCGTAATTGTATTGTAATTCTTATTTTCCTGCATGAACAAGAGAGAAGGTAAATTAACATGACCTGGCAAAAAAACCGTCAACAGATCTGCATCAAACTCCAGGCATTCTGACCAAGACCTCACGAAATTCTTCCAGACCTAGGCTTCGTCCAGGCCTGAGGAGAGGCCCATCAAGCACCAGCACGACTGCTGCAGCCGCCAGCTCAGCTGCTGAAGACAGCACGTCCCCCAACGCCGGATCCGGAGAAGTCTCCGAGACTACACCCATTCCTTCAAGGACTCTTGGGTTAGTTGGATCAGCTCTAAACTACTTTATTTAGTATCAGTACTGATTCTATGATAATAGCACGATAAACCCTGACAGGGTTTAAATAACAATTACACTGAAAGGCAAGCACTGTTTCAGTATCAATTTGTGTGATCTCAAAGGAAAATGACTCTTCTTTGCCTTATTATTTTACCTCAATTAATATAAGAAAACAAAAAAAAGTTGTTTTGCCCAAGGGCACAATGTCAATAAGTAGGTAAGTGAGCCAGATACTGAATTTGTAGATAATCAATTTATACAATACTGAATGAATGTGTTGCTATGCAAGTAGCTATAATGTTAATCCGCCATGTGACATCAGTTTCATTATTTTAATTATTATCAGTGTTGTTATGTTGGTACAGTCAGATTAGTTACGTTTTCATAATGAACTATTTCCTGAAAATTAACACAGTAGTAGGCAGATCTATCTACTGACCTTCGACTTTTAGCAAAGTAGGTTTCAACATTCAGCTGAAAGAAGAGAGTAAGTGGATTGTGGCATGCTCACCAAGCTCGGACAACCAGGACGGACAAACACCACACATTGACAGATACTGTTCGTCTGCCGGTCCGCAGTCTATCCGTAGGAGTTTAATAAATCGAATGTAATATTTGTCACGTAGCCGTGGCAGACCCGGCCTCCGACCAGCGTCCCTCCGCCCCGGACCCAGGCTGAACCTGCGTCCCAACCCACGCCAGAGAGGCAGCACAGCCCCTGAGGCTGCCTCAGAAGCCCCTGCCGAGACCTCGGCCCCTGAATCCCCTGCTACTGATGTGGATGCAGAGGTAAGAATAGAAACACTGCTATTTATGGCAAAATAGCTCACTGGAAATTCTAAATACCCTCGCTTTAAGATATGCGGTGATCGTTAGTGTTTTTTTACTGGTTTGATTGCTTTTGATAATACCATAGTATTCCAAAACAATTTCTTGAAAACGAAAGACGAATGAAGAAAGACTGGGAAAGTTGAGTAAATGATAGCGTAACAGTTGGCAGCGGACAATAGGAGACAAACTGGGAACAAAACTGCGCTGACCCAAGTAACATGAAATGGCAGGAAGATGATCATACCATTCTCTTAAATTTTTAAACTGACATGGTCAATAATAATATAATTCTCTTATTCAGTGGTCGTATGAATACTCTTTACTTGACATTACCAGGCTGAAACGTGTTGTTTCCTTTCAAACAGGCCTCATCGCCCACTCCCGCTCCTGAGGCGCCACGCAGCGGCCTGAGAGTCCGCACCAGGCTGCAGCTCTCCCCGTCCCCAAAGCCACGCACTGCTGTCACCCCCCCTGCTCGCCGTGTCAACCCTCTCCTGAAGAGGAAGCTGGCAGCGTCTACAGAGGTAATTTTGAACTAATCGTTGCCTGTAAAGACAAAATTTCGCTTAGACTTCGTGTATTAACATTGTAACATGGTAATATTGTTAAAACCAAATATTTTTAAAAGAGTAACCATGGAGTTTCGTCCCTGTTATTTTCCATGGGAAATGACCAATCTGAACAGTGCACTTATTTTTTGACGATTCATAAGTGCCCATGTAGGTCTATGTAAAACAAAGTATTTTGAATTTGAAATTGAATTTTAGTGGATACTTTTGCTGACTTACATTTTTATGTAATACCAGGCAACTACAGAAGCGCCTAAGAAGGAAGAGGTGACAGAAGAGAGCACCAGTGCAGAGCAGAACAGTGAAACGGAGACAGAGCCCACCCTAGCCGAGACCACCGCCGCGCCCCTACGCGGGCTCGACGCGCTCATCGCCAAGAGACGCGCGGCCGGCGGCATCGGCGGCAGACCCGCCAGGCCCGCCAGAGGCATCTACCATCCCAAATAACCACCACAAACATCCTAATTAACTCTGGTTACATACACAATGACATAATGCTGAAACTTACGCCTCTTTCTACGTATCACTCCCGATCCAGTGACTCCGTCACTCGACTAAATTCATTTTACACTTTTATTTAAAAGTACTTTCATTTTACACTTTTATTTAAAAAGTACATTCATTTTTAAGGTTAAATTAGAAATTCTCAGCTAAGTTCAGCATTTATGATATGTCATTAATCTTAGTCAATTCACTCCAGAAACTACTTAGGTGTTAGTGTCTCGTCTGCATACTATCTGCCTAATATCAATGTTTTTTCTACGTAGTTTTAATGTGTCTATAATTAGTTTAAGTTTCTAATATTTTTTCATGCCTAGAAACGTGCCTTTGGGTACTCTCTACTTAGTACTATCCTTTTTTATTTTACAAGTGTTATGTACATATTAGTAGTAGATATTGTTACGAGTAAGTCCGGGATTCCATGTATAAGGAAATCGCCCAAAAATTCAATAGAAACCAAATCAATATCAGTTTACCATCTATAAAAATAGTATTTTCCGTTATCAAAAGTCCTAATTTTTAGACGTTTTACGATTTCTCCCTATTGGAAATTATTTCTGACGAGATTTGCAGTTAAATACGTATTATGTAAAACGGTTATAATGTACTTAAAAAACCGCAACAAGATTACCGTCACGCCTTCGCTGAACACGACACCAAAATGAGCCTGTTATCTCCAAACAACTTTAGATATAACTATTCATATTTTGTCTAAATATTGTTTTAATTATATCGTATTTTTGTCTTTATTCCAA
Organism: Noctua janthe; assembly: GCA_910589295.1. Classification (NCBI taxonomy): domain Eukaryota; kingdom Metazoa; phylum Arthropoda; class Insecta; order Lepidoptera; family Noctuidae; genus Noctua; species Noctua janthe. The sequence continues at coordinate 17,558,341 of OU342552.1, forward strand.
CACAATTTGTAGATATTGAAACTGAAAATTTTCGTCGAGCATACTTATTTTCGTGTGTATTTATTATTGATTGCTACTTGTGTATGAGGTGACGTCGGCGTCGCAATCAACTCGACATAACCCACACCGTAGACATCTGCTGAAGCACTGACTGCTAGTGCCATCGTGATATGTTTTTTGTATCTTTCGTAAGTGTGATAATAAAATTAATAATTAAGATAATAACGTTTGGATGATATTGTTTTATTTTTCTCCTGATAAAATGTAGGTTCATGTTTTATTTCACAAACTACTACTTGAAATGATAAAAACGATTGTTCGTTGACACAGCTCAAACACTCAACACATCTAGCGTCAGAGAAAATATATTGATAGTCACAGGGGACCCATATATGAAACAATATGAAAAAATGTAAAGCAATCGTAACAAAAATCAAAAATTAGGTGTCACACCACCAAAAATCAAAAGTTAGGTGACACCTAATTTTTGTTATTATCCAGATAATTATCACTTCGAACCCTGAAAGCCATTCAGTAGTTATTCAGGCGACCTTTACAGTAAAAATGATAAACAAACTAGTGAAAGTGAAAACAGCGAACTTTATACACTCATGGCTAATTGAACTACTCGAAAATGTAAAGTGAATACTGATGCAGTTTCTGTCAGGTGCTTGGCCGACCTATTCAATTTTTATAATCTTTTTGCAATAGGGAACGTTAGTTTAGTGCCAGTCGTGTTAATCGAAGTCATAATCGAAACTGGCAGGTCATGTGCCAACTGTAACAATATTTTTTTTTTAATTCAAATTAGTCTTAGCATATCTAGTTTTTGGAGGACAAACTTCATGACGCCATAACATCATGCCTGTAAACCCCGTAGGGTTCGGCAGAGGTGTCCCTTTCCTAATGTACACCCACATTACGCTAGTTGTTTATATCCCTTGTAATAGGCGGCGAGCCTATTGCCATCAGCTGGGCACGAATGTTGCTACAGAGAAATTTCAAACGGAAAAACCCAATATCAGTTTGTCCGATCCAGGAATCGAACCTAGGACCACATGTTCAGCAGTAACGATTGCCCTCACTAGACCAACGAAACCAATTCACTCCCCTAAAAAGCCTACCTTTCACCACTCGAGCGCTCCCTAGTTTATAAGCTGGGGAAAAGAGGCGAAATACAATCCCTAGCATCAAATCTGTCAGAATCTTTAGACATTGGTAAAAGAAAACAGCATAATATGTATTTCGGTAAGCTGCACTAAGTAAATCTTTCACTTTATGCAGGCCTATGAAGTACCACATTATTACAAAATAGATAGAAACAAAAACTGCTATGGGATCAGACGGCAGCAACAAACACCGCAATAAGTTTTAGCCAATCAAAGTGCCTGGTTGGCCAAGGTCATCAGTAATGAATGACCGGCCAATATTTAATGTTATAGTGTGTCCGTATAATGTCCTCTGCCAGTTGGAGCCTCTACCTACCGTAACACGCGATCGATTGACGATGTTTATTTATAGAATTAGCGCTAAATAACACAGACATACGGCATTATACAGACCTACGGCATCCTTACCTACAAATATTAGAGACGTGAAAGTCAGTTTGTATGTTTGCCACGCTTTCACGTCTGGATAGATTTCGATTAAAGATACATAAATTACACAAGTACCTAGACTATGATCTGGGTACACGCATTGTTATCCAGAGAGCATCCCATGGAATAATTTACGACTACCTAGCTCGCGAAATCCCGGGAAAAAACAACTTACATTACATCAAACAAAGAACTTACATGTCTTAATAACTAACCAAAAATGTCCTGTGTTTCTAACTTCAGTGGTTTATTTTCTGCGTTCATGAGTTAGTAAGTCAGGATTTTTTGAAATATTCTTTCGGTTTGTAGGTAACCTATAGCTAATCCTATCTCAATGTTGGTACGCTGCCGAAGAGAGCAACACAGCCAGAAGTGTAGAACCATCTTCATTGTTCTTATGTAAATAACAAGTATTTATTAGAGGTCGACAAGGTTCATCTTATTCTTCGTTCCATATTTTTTTGTTATCTTTGAGTTCACTTCCTTTCTAGCTATACATTTCATTCTTTGCACATTCTATGGCTCTCTTCGTTCTTTGAACTCTCTCTTTTCTTATGGATTTCCTGTTCATGGTTCATTTTCGTTTAAGTTCAGGTAGGGACCACAACCATGATGTTCAATTTTATGTTTGAAGAAGAAAAAAATATTTAGCTCATGGACTTATAAATTCCCGTGAAAGTTCGATTCTATCGAGTCTGAATTTCAATTAAGTTGGTGGCTGAAAACGTGTTAATTCTGTAATTATATTATTTGAGACTACTGTTGTAATGTTGTATGCGATACAAACCTTGCATGCCTATTTCTTCACTTCACAAATCGCTATAGTATTAGTAGTAGAAGTACAAACCTATTAAGGATACTTTACTTAAGTAGGTAATTACCTTATTATGAAATACTTAACGTAATCGAAAGCGAGTTTGAATGCGATAAACATGTTTACGCAAACAAAGGAGATCGAGTCGCAATACTGTCCTTCTTTGACATCATTATTAAGAACAATATTGTTTTTGTTGTAGACAAACAACAACTGAACAACTTGTATAAATCTTGTTTAAATAAACACGACATAAAAATAGACAACAGTGATGACACAATCGGCTCTAATACAGCTGGCAAAACTGAACACCTGACTGATGACTAAACCGCAGGCCACACCGCTAGCTAGCGAGCCGAACGAGGTATCGTGCATAGTTTCACCTTTTCATACTTTCGTTCACACCGGGTACTACCGGAAAAGCCGAACGAAATCTGAAAAGAACCTCGCCCACCTCGCTCGCTAGCTGGCGGTGTCGCCTGCGCTTAAAAGTCAGATCTTATCCTTATCTAGGAAGTAGTTACGGATACACTAACTAGTAGCACAGATAAGCATTTTGTTAATGTAAATACTCATTAATCAAATTTTATCTGGCTGCTCACACGGCCCAAAAAGTAGCCCCGTTATGATCTCAACAATGCACACGGAGTCTGCAGCCGGTCGCGAGGTGGCGCGAATTGACGCGTGTGGCATCGCGACTGATTGGAATCGAGTGCAAACTCTGGCGTACATAATGGCAGAGCAGACGGCGACTGTGACGTTCGCTCATTGGCCGCTAACGAAGATAAGTGTCGACCGCGCGCCACGCTGCCGCTTATCGGAATCGTACCGCGCTCCTCGCTGTCCCTTACTCCTCAGTTGTTGTCCAGCCGCTCAGCTACACATACAGGACCCCAAATAACTTAAACGTGAGTATCATTTTATACTTTTATTTATTAAGAGTTACCATAATCGTCATTACATTTTTATCGAACCACTGGGAACCATGAATGAATGTTTTTAACGCTCCGAGTTTTAACTAGGCCGACACAGACTTTAATACTTCGATAAAAATTATTAATTTCTCCGCAAATTTCGCTCTGCGATATAACGTTACCCAAAAGTATCATGCAGTTAATGTGTACCTTTTAACATCATATTCATGATATAAAATGTAAATTCTGCTAGTTACCTAATTAGTATATATTTACTTTTAGTAAACAGTCAAACCGGTTTTGTTCCCTTTTTATACATACCTTCTTGAAATAATTATTCGTGTAACGTGCGTTGAGTTGCAGAAAACCACGACAAATACTTGCGACTACTTATGTATTTATTTATTTACAGGCGTTGAGGTGTACCTAATTCGGGTTTTCTACATTTATTTTTGTTTCTTCAGGTACAAGATGGTTTTGGAAATCAAGTCAGTTTTAGTAGTGGATGGTGTTGGTGCTAACTGCACGGAGATACTCAATTCACATGGAATAAGTGTCATCAACAAAGCGAAGATCACAAAAGAAGAACTCTTACAAGAAATACCGGTAAGGGCTCTTCACCAAGGTCGACACCAACATGTTACACATTTATTTTTTCGTTTTCATTCCTAATAACAAGAGGTTATTACACTTTCCTACGATTAGGGCACTTTGTATAAAATCTTTAAAGTTTTCTTTTCGTTTACGCTTATCTAAACATTCGAATCGTTCAATAAGTAGATAATAATATTTTACTGCTGCTTTCAGATGAAATATAAATGCATTAATATTAAAATAAGATCATTTCATCATATTCTCATACTTGTAGTTTTTATTTATCTTTTTCCGTCTAACAATAGTTACCTATAGTGTGTGAGGTACTTCTTAACCTCTAAATTAAACATAAGGTATCTTTTCCTCAATAATTAAGGTGCTGCAGCCATAATTAGTATCTTTGTCCTAGGTTACGTGATGCTTTCATTATTTTATGCTATTCACTACCTGCCTATTATTATCTTAACATGAGAAATTCAAGTGTTACTTTATGGGAATCCGGAATAACTTTTACGAAAAGTTAGAATAGTTTTCAAATTCTACGGGAACTTTTAGGACTGGCTTAATTGTTAATAAGTATTAATCTTGGGACTTTGGGAATTCAGAACATTAACTTCTGGGAATGATCTCAATAAAATTCCGACTGTTGAACAGAAATACGACGCTCTGGTTGTAAGATCTGCATCACAAGTCACCAAGGAGGTTCTGGAAGCCGGCAGAAACTTGAAGGTGGTTGGTCGTGCTGGTGCTGGAGTAGACAATATCGATGTCAAGACTGCCGGCGAGCGAGGAGTAGGAGTCATCAAGTAAGTGGCTGTGAAACATACTAAGACAGAATAAAATGAAAAAGTTAGGTAAGTTAATTCGCATGAAGTTTGGCTCGATTCAAGCCATGAGAATTAATTGGATTTTCAGACGGTACTTTAGCTCAACTAGATCAATTGACAAACCTAATTGTTAGCCAATGTCAATGATTTTGTTCATCTCTTGCTTGTTTTATTATTTTACAAAAAAAAGTAAAGTCAATGGTTCGACCATTGTACTTTTAGGTACTTTTGGCTCTTATCTGAAATCTTATGTTTGATTTTTGTTGCAGTGCTCCAGGAGCTAACGCCTTAAGTGCGTGCGAGCTCACTTGCAGTCTGATCCTGAATCTCTCGAGGCATGTGGTCCCTGCTGCCTCAGCCCTGCGCGCCGGTCGCTGGGACCGCGCCCTCTACACCGGCACAGAACTCAACGGCAAGACCCTCGCTATCCTCGGCCTCGGCAGGGTCGGCAGGGAGGTCGCCGTCCGCATGCACGCCTTCGGAATGAAGGTACATCTCTCTCTCTTATTCTAGGTCTGAGCGAATTCACCAGCGAATAAGATCTACCTTCAAGCAAGTTTCTATGGCGTGTTTAGCCGTCAAAATGACATTTTTACTGTAAATAATGTCACTTTGACAGCAAACCACAACATAGGAAAGAAACATCACATGATATCGTTTTAATGCTGCAGAAGATAAAACTTTTTGAACAATGTTATAATTTGAAATACTGTATTGGATTATGCATAAGCTAATATGACACAACTGATGGTGATGGTACAACTGTTTGTATTGATGATGAGTTTGACTGTCGACTCCAAACGAGACCTGATAAAACAAATGACTGTTACTAAAATTCCACTGACACTAAGAACTCGTGAGTAAAATTACCGATAAGATAAGGAAGCAATAGTTATGGAAATACTGGGATTTTTCTGATGAAATAATGTATGATGCAAATTTTAGCTTTTAACCTACTGATAACATGTCTATTCCCGTTTATGTTGTTGTTTGTAAATTTCAACTGTGCAATATGCTTTTATTTATCATGATGCGCTGGCTTGCTATTATAAGCGAAATATTATCGTCCAACATAATTTCTGAATTTATTGCGACTGTATCTACCTAGTCTTCTTTCTTACAAACTGCCTGCCTCTACAGATTATTGGCTACGACCCGTTCGTCACCGCGGAGGACTGTGCGTCATTCCACGCCACCAAGATGGAGCTGGAGCAAATCTGGCCCCTCGCTGATTACATCACTCTGCACACGCCTCTCATTGAATCTACTAAGAGTGAGTACGCGTACATACTGAATACTTTATAATCATCATTATCATATCTTTTGGTTAAATAATAACAGGCGCACGGCTCAGTCTTCAAGGTTAAACAACGCTCGCCGCGGCCAGCCCGTGTGGAGGGGTGACCATCTGTGACATACCAAGAACCCTTCGTAACTCGGAAAATTACTTCGGTGGTTTCAGCTGTCATTTATAGATTTTTGACAGACGTTGCTAGTCTTTAGCCCGAAAGTATGACAACCAGCTATCTGTTGCTCATTAACCGGTTTGTGGAGGTCAGATAAGCTGTCGCTCCATATAAATTACTGGTATCCAACAGCATCTGGCTAGGCTGGTAGCCAACCACAATAAGTTTGGGAAAAGGCAGGCAGCTGATGATGATTATTTGAGCCGAAACAAGACAACTGCCGGGGTCTGTGTCTCTGTCAGTAAACTGAAGTTCTGTCGAGGAAATATATCGTAAACGCATTAGTGATTGCAGTGTCAGGTTAGGTTAGAAGAACGTTGTTACCTGTTGTTACTGATTCTCTTTGTCATCTTTTATTAAGATGAAAGACGTATACGAAAAATAGGTATTTATTACCAGCCGTTGCCCGCGACCTTCGTTCGCGTGAAATTATCATTAAAAAAAATATTATTTCCAATTTTGAATCGGATTTTGTTATCAATTTCAAGAGTTTTAATTTTCTGTACAGAACCCTAATTCTTAGTCTGAAATAAAAGTAGCCTAACTTACTCCTTATAACATCAGCTATCTGCTAAACGTCCCTTCGAATTCGGTATAGCCATTTCGGAGATTGGCCGTTTGAGTTGGGTTTTGTTAACAATTTCAATGATTTTAATTATTTTGCACGGAACTAACTTATGATACTTTTTTTTTTCTAAAATAAAAGTATCCTAAGTTAGTCCTTGTAACATCGGCTATCTGCCAATAGAAGTCCCGTCAAAATCGGTCCAACCCTTTCGGAGATAAGTCGAATGAAAGGAAAGACAGACAGACACAAAAAATAAATGTTATTGTTATAAATGCCGTATATATTTTCATATGCATTCAGTAAAAAGCTGTTATTTTCATATTACAAACGGATACTTAAACTTTATTTATTTGTATAGATAGGAGAACAGATAGCAGGGTGTTGCTATTCTTGGCACCCGGCACCACTACACACGGACAAGAAACATTATTTTATCGTAGGACAACAGTGTGATAATTCTTATCAGTCATAAACTGATTCTTAGATATTATGTTTTAGGACGTTTTTGGGAAGATATTATACGGTTTGATTATTTCTATTTTATCACTAACACCGTTCGTTGTTTTCATAAGTTTATCTATAAATTACCTGATTTTGCCCGCGGCTGCTCTCGCGCCTTAATCAACTAGCGGTGTGAAATATACTTTACGACCTATTCTCATACCTACCAAATTTACATAAAAATTTCATAAAATCGGTCGAACCGTTTCGGAGGAGTGCGACCACAAACACCGTGACACGAGATTTTTTATACATAGATAGTGCTCAAAAATCTTAATTCATCCATACTAATATTATTATGAATACGAAAGTAACTGTGTCGGTCTGTTAGTACGTAACCTTTTTACGCCTTAGGGTTGAGTCTCATATAGCAGCATGGAATCCAATATTTTTCCATCGGTAGAATCATTATGTGCTCTAGCACATGATGGTTCTCGGCTCTTGCAAGAAACAGAGCGGGAGTGCTTAAGCACGCGGCAGCATCGATGAGCATAGACAGAGGGTCAACCCTACCAGCTAAACTATGACCTAGGCTAGGATATTTTTTATCCCGGTGCAGTTTTGAAACATTCATATATGTTTGATTGCCTCGTTGGTCTAGAAGTCACGCATGAGCTCCCAGGTTCAATTCCCAGGTCGAGCAAAGAGTTATTGGATTTTTCCATCAGGAATTTCTCAGTAGCAGCCACGGAGTCTGGATTTGTGCTCGGTTGATGGCAATAGACACACCCCTTATTACATGGGACTTAAACACAACTGGCGAAATGTGGGTGTACTTAGACCTCTGCCTAACCCTTCGGGGATTACAGGCGTGATGTTATGCAGTTGTACGTTCATCATCATCAGCCTAGACTTTTCCCAACTAAGTATGTTGGGGTCGCCTTCCAGTCTAACCGAATGCAACTGAATACCAGTGGTAACACGGTGGTACATTCGCGTGGTACAATTTCCGATCACGCGAGCGAACCCGCGGGCAAATGTTTGTATAAGATCTACGGATAATGCTCTTATTAAGTAAATTGTTCGAAAACAATTGGTTACACATACTTTATTGTATTCAGTTGAATATTTATAAGATTTCTGTTTAATGTAAGCGTTGTGTGTAGACATTAGACAGGTCAATCGGTTAGGTACCCGCCCGTACGACTCTGTTCAGAAATCAGAATGTTCAATAATTCAATTGCTTAATATTCGCGGACTATTAATGTTATTCATTATTTACAGACTTCATAAACTCGAACGTGCTGGGTCAGTGCAAGAAAGGAATCAAGATCGTGAATGTGGGACGAGGAGGTTTGATCCAGGAGCGGGACCTGCTCGATGGCCTTAACTCTGGACAAGTAAGATTAATTAATTTACTCTTTCATTCTACTTACCTTTTCGGAAGTTTTCCTAGCTCGGTCCATGACCACGAAATAGAAGTGCTCCATATATGCTTCCCTTAGAAACTCCGAATTTTAACTATTGCGTTCAACTTTTATTTCGAATTACTTTTATTTAAAATTACTCAATTCCTGATTAGGAATAAGAAACCAAATATTCCAATCGTTACATAATATTATGTACCTAGCTGTTTTGACATGGAAAGAAAAATTCTAGTGCGAGCAGGGTTTGAACTGCGACGCAGGGTTTGCGTATAAAAATATTAAAAATTATGTACCTACTCCCTCCGTATTTCGTTCGCACGAAAAAATGTTTTAAATTTTTAGCCAATATTATTCAAATATAAACTAGGTACATTTTTTTTCAATAACCAGTATTGGCCTCAACGATCTATCAATATCATGAATTTCTTTTGAACTATCTCTCGCGAATATAACCCTAATAATGATTGCCTACATCTGTTATTTTCTAGGTTGGAGGTGCAGCTCTTGATGTGTTCGAGCAGGAACCACCTACTGATCCCCTGACCCTTGAGATCATTCAGCACAAAGCCGTCATCGCCACTCCGCATTTAGGTATGAACATCTAGAACTTTCGTCGTTGCATCTTGTTTTTAATTCTCATGAGCGCCAGTGTAGCCCGCGAAATTCAAATTCTCTTACGTATTTTGTAATTTGCAGGTCAGTGTCGGGTTGTATGTTGATAAAAATAGATTAGCGTCTAGAATTATACTCATTAAAATCATCAATACAAACCTCTTAAGTTCATTTAATCTCATTGATTAACTTTTTATGAAATAGTCATGCAATAGGACAATTAGAATTTCGTGGCTCACCCTGGTGCTTCCCCTTAAGATGTGCGAGTATCAAGTTCCGCCGCATTTCTCCATAACACCACTCTGTGCTGATTTCGTTCATCTTGATTGATGAGATACGCTCTTTTAGATTGAGAAATACAGATTGTGCCACGTGTACAAAATTCTTTATTTATCAAATAAAGGTTTCATCAATAATATACTTACAGAAAATGTAAAGGTATTCTAGATACATACATAACAACTAGTATAGTTGATGTAGCTAGGTATAAATTCCAACAGATATTGCTTATAATTAGCATAATCTGTGAATAACTCTGTGCGGCTGCTATGAAAAATAGGCTAGTGTGTTATCGAGTAAGTAGGTATATCTACATACGAATTACCATTCTTACATAACTGTAGAAGTTATAGCTCTACATAATTATGCTCTAGTTACAATATTACTAATAACTTCTGCTTTGCAAGTATCGGTTCAAATGAGTTTGTACACTCAACTCGTAATGTGGCTCGACAACCTTGTCACTGCAAGGGACAGTACCTCACAGTTATTTTTATCTCTGACTGCCGCAGTCCAACAGCGACCTTGTTGTTAGGAAAATAAAGTTCACTATAATTTTGACAGATTTGTCAGTGTTAGCAACGTAAACAATAATCTTATTGCTACGGGCTTAGAGATCGGATTTGGACAGCAATGCAAGGGCAGAGATATAATAGATTTGAGAGGACTGTGGGTGTAGGTGGTAGGACTGATATCTGAACTATACCTACACCCTTAATCCCAGAAGGGTTAAGCAGAGGTTAAGCTACCTAACAGTACACCCACATTTTGCTAGACATGTTTAAGTCCCGTAATAGTAATAGGGATTTCGTTGCACGATGCCTACTTTCGCACTGTGACTACTTTTTTGTACTTTCAAGTAATCGGTAGCACGATGCCAACAATTTTAAACCACCATACATTAGATAACTGGGCACAAATCCAGACTGTGGCTACTACTGAGAAATTCCTGATGGAAAAACCCAATAACACTTTGCCCGACCTGGAAATCGTAGCCAGGAGCTCACGCTTGCGACTACTAGACCAACGCAGCAACACCTACATAATAATTGATTTTATGTTTCTAATGGTAACGTAATCAGCAATAACAGTGAAGCCGGTGTTTCATTATTTATGCATTTAAAAGAAAAAGGAAACAGTTAATTATCGATTATTATATTTCTGGCAGCCTCGATAGTAAGTACGCAAGACGACCAATCAAGCTATACAAAACCAGTTTATGCGGACCTCTCATTGTACGGGAAATCTATACAAAGCGAGGCCATGTTATACTGGAAATTTAGGGCTAAATGAATTAATTAATAAACCGCTAATTAGCGGTCAGTTCACTACAGGCTGAGTTATAGGAATTCTTAGTCAGGAATTTCTTAACACCTGTCCAATTAGTGGGTAGAGGTTCTCTCTGATCTCTGTCTTTCTTCATCACTAACGAAATGTGGATGTCTCTCAGAAAATTTCATGTTGCGTTATGTATGTTTTAAGTAATCTGGTCGCAATGATATCTAACCCTGATTCATGTTATTGTCACAGGTGCCTCTACAAAGGAAGCTCAAGTCCGCGTCGGTCAAGAGATCGCGGAACAGCTGGTCAACCTCGTAAAGCCAGGCACTTACAACACTCCTCTCGCAGAGGTCACCCGCGTCCTCAAAAAGTAGACAAGCAGAGAGTAGAAACATTCCAATGCTAACTCATCAGTTATTTCATTTTATTTCTAAGCTATTTTAACTATCATTATCGTCCTTAAGTTCTCATTACAGAAGGTATAATTTACAATATTCAGCACTGCATGGATCTATTGGCGCGTGGCCATAGTTAGAATTGTAGCGTGCTAGCGTCGCCATCTTGTTTTAGCAATACAATTTTCACCGGCAATTTCACAAATGTTTACCAACAGCGCCCTCCTGATAACTTTAATCAAACGCCAATAGAACTATGCTGCACTGTATGCGTAATTGACATACTTAGGTCTTAACTCAAACGTCTCGACGTTGTCTTCTCTGTATGTAGTAAGTTACTATAAAAATGTAAAATTTCATTACAAAAATCACTGAAACAAGGGCTCGACCATATCTTTTTACTCAATGAGTATTAAACTACTGTCTAGTGCCATATTATGTGAGAAGCATAACGTGTATTTTTGGTACTTCGCTGAAGTGCTGACCCACTTCAGTCTATAGGTACTTTACCTAATATACATGTCGAAATTGTTAATTCTTTATCAATAATTCTATGTTATTATTTTTATACAAAACTAAGTATTTGAAAATTCAACGGAAAGATCGGAAAGAATCGTTGATCTATCAATATATAACAAAATAAAACACTATAAAATTAAATTTAAAATTATTTTATTTAAAAATTACTTACACTTATAATTTACACAAGTATAAAAAATGTATTCTAATCCATCTAATGTGATGAACTTGGAATCTAAAGGGGTTCTCTCTAGCTTAGGCCCGCTGTGGGGCTATAACCTTGGCGATATTACGTAACAATCCACGAAGAGGCCAAGCAATTTTATAATAATATTGAAGTCATTGCATCTAAATTACATAATTGGTTCAAATTATTTCACAATATCACAGGGTGAGTTGCCGCATCGTGTTACGGATATGGTCTAGGTTATAGCCTGCACGCAGTGAGTTAAACTTGTTCCCAGATAATAGTTTGATAGGAAGGGATGAAAGGAGGGGGATGGTGGGTGTGGGAGTATTGAGTAGTGTGGGGGAGGGAGTTAGTGACCGCCTCGCCTGAGCGGGGTCCTGCCGGACCTCGCGGGGGCTGCGGCGGCCTCGCTCTGTGGTTCCTCCTCTGTTTCTTGGACTGACCTTGTGGCTGCTGTGAGAACAAAACAAAAATAAACATCCATTTAGTCGCTTCTCAGGTTGACTCAAAACGCCTATCAAGTTTTCGAAATGCCAACACAAAAATAATGTTAACATTTTTTTTTATTACTATAGTTACTCGAGTTTGATCTTCTTTTATCTGCCTGCCTGTATTTATTGAATGCTCAGGAAATAATATTATCAGAATCAGTATTTATTTATGTAAACATATAACGTTCTCCTGATCGCGGATGAAGGGCGAGCAAGCTCGACAAGGCCAAACAGTCACCTCAAATAGTTCAGGTAAAAGTATTTCAACAATTATTTCCTTGAGTGCGTAAATGTTGGCTGTTTTTTGGGGCGTTGTCGTCGTCAATATCATTAAAATAACCCCTAAAAGTTAAACTAGAAAAGGTGTCCACTTTGGTAATCTCCGGGTTTCCAAATTAGCACGATCGTTACACCGCGGACGAACTGATTGTCAACTTAGAATACGTGTAACTTAAGGTATGCTTTAACTTACGTCTGCCAAATCGGTTTCTGCTTGGCTTAGATGCAGGTGGAGCATCGTCATTAGCGACCTCCCTGGTCACGGGAGCATTGTTGAAACGCTTTTTGCTCTGTTTATCTGTAGTTGAAACAAAATCCTTATTTATGCTCTTGCTTTTAACTTAAATGATGATGACGAATTATTATTAAATGATAAACCTTCCACCCAAATGATAGTGCCAAGGACACAAGTGTGCATGATGAAATGTTTAATTCAAATGTTTCGAACGATGAGTATTAAGTAGTACTACTAACTGTAGGAAATTTTGGTGGGGTCAAGAGAATCCTGTGCCGACGACGAAGTGGTAGTAGATGGGGCGTTCAATTTGGCTGTAAATACAAAGTGTTATTAATTTTAAACCAATCTTTCCTAACATTATCTTTAGCAGTGCCTTGTCCTCTAAATAGTTTACAATCTTAATACCAAAAGTTTTCAAGAATCATAGCTAAATTAATCTAAAAATTGAAAGCCAGATTTCTCAAAATTTGTTGAAACTCTATTCAGATTTTCATTTCCGTAAAAGATATTTCAACAACGCCACTATTCAAAATTTATTTTGACCTGACCTTCAGCAGCCTGAGCCCTCTTTCTCTTCAGAAGTTCAAGCAGTTCCGTATTACTCCTGAAGGGCCTGACGCCACTGCCGACCAGCTTCTTGCCTTCAGTCGTCGATGAGGGAGCCTCGGTCGAAGCCTCCTGCTGCTCGCCTTCAGCTGGGTAGTCACCTTCGTCGTCGTATTCTACTTCCTCCTGGAAAATGGAATATTCATGCTTAAGTCAGGCTCGTCCCTATTACATAGGACTTAAAAATAAGTGATGAAATATGGGTGTACTAGATACACCACACCCACTGCCCAACCCTTCGGAAATACAGGTGTGTGTGATGTCTTTAGTAGAGTCTATCGCATTGATCTATTATACAACTATTTTAGAAGCAGTGATGCAAAAGATATTCGTGTCTGGATGGGCTACTTTGGTGTTTGATCGCGAACAATCCTACTTCCTACTTATAATATTATATATAAAGTAAGAAACTGACTGGCTGACTGATTCACTGCCTGATCGACCAACGCACAGCTGAAACCGCTGGGTCTAGAAGCAGGAAATTTGCACAAACGTTCCTTAAATAACGTAAATGTGCACTAAGAAGAGATTTTTGAAATTTCATCCCCTACGGGTAGACCAGGGTTGAAAGTTTGTATGAAACTTGGTCAATTTTGCGAACAAAGTCGTGGGCAACAGCTAGTAATATTATAAATGCGAAAGTGTGTGAGGATGGTTGGATGTTTGTTACTCTTTCACGCAAAAAGTACTGACCGAATTTGGATGAAATTTGGCAAACAGATAGTTTATAACCTGGATTAACACATACGATTTTTAATTTTTATCCCGGTAGTACGATCCCGTGGGACATTACCGAACTCCGCGCGGGCGAAGTCGCGGGGGTAAGCTAGTCAAGGCTTAATGTAGCACGTAATTTTAGAAATCGACCTTTGTGTTTAACGGAAACCAATATTGTTTCAAAGAGTTAAGAATTCATTACCACAAAATGATCGGTCTTCGAAACACAGTAGCTTATTTGCCAATCAAATAACCCGCCATTGACCCAACAGAACAGGTCCAATAAACGTCTGCCTCAGGGCGTGTTTTAAAGGTTGAAACATTATTGTGTATTATTGGGACAGAAATACGGTAGAGGTTCGTCACAAGATTCCAGTCTTGGGCATCCATTCCAATCAATTTGGTAAGTATGGTCTCTAAACTCAACGTCTGACCGCTTATCTCTTATAGGCATAATATCTTATAGGACAATAAAAGATTGGTATTATAAGGTTCGAGACCAATACAATACAGTCGCAGGTTATCAAACAGCCGGCCTGAACTACTCGTACGTTACAGTTCGTAAAATAGTCTCAAAGTGACAATTCATAATATTAACTGTGTCTGTGACCATTATTTTTATGAATTGTTTTGTGATTCATATTATAATTCTGCTAAAGCGGCCATTTTAGGCCCCCTGACACGTGTAACAGACATCAAGGTCACCTTTGTGGTGAATAATTTTGCTAGATCACGTGCACCTATCCTTGACATTTGCATCACAGGTTCTATCAAAAAGTAAATTTAGATTTAATATTTATAATTAGACAACTACAGACCGGACTCAATAATGCATTCAAGTTCAAAAACAATAAATGCATTTTCCGCATACGAGCAAAGATCGCGTTTCGCATTGGACGTCGTAAATTTCCTTGGGAATCCAGTTCGGTCTGACGACGGGTGGTGGCCGAAACTTGCAGGTAGAAATTCCTCAAAGGAAAGGGAGGTCTTGCAAAGGTCACACGCGAAGGTGACCCGATCATCGGACGCTCGCCCCACTCGCCTTGAACTAGATGGACCTGCAACGACATCCTTTGCGAAACGCTGGTGCATCGTGCGACGTCACTGCCCAACTTGTATTTTTAGATAACATCAACAACAACAATCGGTAGTTGCACCAGCTGAATGCTGGTGTAATTCAGAAGAATCGTTATAAATAGATGCTTGAACACACTGACAAGTCAATCAAGGTTTCGATTATTCGCATTGCAGATTCTTAACAAAGCATAAATCTCATAGTAGAATACTTTATTCGAAATGAATTGAGCTATTAAATGTGTTTTGACAGTTACTGTTCTATTTGTAGGTATGATGCAGTATGATGTATTTTTTATTTTTACACAAAAATAAATATCAAGTTTTCCTCGTTTTTGATGATTCAAAAGACAGGTCAAGGCAATCCTGTACGAAACAGGATTTAGAGGGCAACCAATGTCAGTTGGCACCACACTCGTAAGCTTAATAAAAGCTTAAGTAGGCAATCATAACATAATTCCTTTGTTTAATAAAAAGGAATTGTTTAGGCGGGACTGGGTCTGCGCGAAAACATTAATCGCGGACAAATACCAAATTATCTCTCAGAAAAAAAGATTCATCGTTAGAATTAACCCTTGAAACAAAATACACACCTATATGCTGTGCTAGCGCAACCAGACAGTCGTTCAACTAACGCATATTACTTTTGTACTATTATTAGCAACACTTCCTCTCATGTCTTGACATTACAAGAAAAGAAACGCTTTCCAATACATAATTGGTATTGTTAGATTTAATTGAGCGTGAAATCGCATGAACTTCCACCTTTTGGCGGCGAGAGGCTGCGCGGGCGCGTCTCGTGTCGTCGACTCGTGACACACAACATGACATGTAATACTGACTACACATATTTACACAATTAACGCTCACTCTTGGCCAAACAATCTGCATTGACTGAGATTTGTTGCGAAACGACACTAAGTGGACTTTCTAAGAGCTTCAATCGTCGCGGAATAATATGGCAATTTCTTTCAATAGACGTGTGGAGATGTGTGCAATATTGTTGTTTTACATGTTTATTTGTAGGTGTGCATGCGAGCCGTTCGTTGGGTAACCGCGGCCGCGCGGTGCCTAACCGCCGCCGCCAGGTAATCAAACACCTAACAATTTACCCAAAATGGACAATCCAGTGTTCGGAAATCTTGCAATTTTCGATTGCATTTGTTCTGGCGTACGTACATCATCATCTCATCTGCCTAGCCTTTTCCCAACTATGTTGGGGTCGGCTTCCAGTCTAACCGGATGCAGCTGAATGTTATGTAAAATTCATATTTACGAGCATATAATCTAGGAAAACAGTTCTTCCGCCTTTGCTAGGTCATAGACACTATAACTAGAATATCAAGTTTAACAAGAAAAGAATATTGCCCAAGAAGGAGAAACAAAACAGCTACTGAAAATTCGAGATTGTTAAAAACCGAGGGATTTATGTACAGGGTGTTGATTTAGCCACCAGCATTACTAAAGGGGTTATCTACCTGACATACTAAAGAACTTTCCCCATAAAGGAAATATGATCATGAAAAAAAATTGTTATTCATATATTACGCGCCACAGTCTGTCTAGTGTTGCATGGTATAATTTCATAGAGAAGTTCATCAGTAAGGCGTGTAGCCGTTGAATATTGCAGGTGAGTAGATTGCCACCCCGTTTAAAATTATTACAGTAGTGAGTATACCTGCGGTGCAGGTGTGGTGGTGGTTGTGGTCGGCTTCCCCTTGGCCAGGCCGCCGCGCTTAAGCAGGCCCCGCGCGGGCGCCGGTCTCTCCTCGTCCTGCGCCCGCGCACAAACGACGCACGCCACCAGTATAAATCTGAAATAGAAACACGTCTCAATTGAAATATTGTACATAAGTATACATATGCAACGGCTTTCCTCAAAGATGAAGGTTAAACTAATTATTATTGCCTGATAGAGGGCGAGGCTAATGTGCTCTTACGTTCGACGTTTACTATTCCAAAAATGCTACGTTGTTAATAAGACATGATAAGAATTTTTATTCCACAATAACTTGATCATACTGACCGTCGGATAAAACCCAGTTATTGGTGCTATAGACGCGTTTACGACCAATAGCCCGACCAACAAAGCGGTATGAATTCTATGTCACTGCATATCTAATGCTGGCCTCCCAAACATTTAATACTTATTCATATTTCAACATTCAAGTTGATAGACCATTTTTTACAATGGGGTGTTATGGTAACACTGAATCAGGACCGTAACAGTAACACATTTGTGTAACAAACCTGTTTGTTACATATATTATTAGTTACTACATTCTTTTTCACCTGACATCATGTATGCTGTAGGCAAATTTTGGCAGCCATATCAATCAACTACATTTGGTTCTATTATAATATTGTCGGTAGCTTTAAAAGTTAACCTATCAAAACACACTGTAGTCTGATAATTGTTTTACTGCTATGCTACAGTAATTATAATAACCGGGCCACCAAACGTGTTGCATCCAGTTGTGCACAGCAAAAAATGTGGTTATGACGATGCTTGCTAATGAAAATCAATATTACTCTTGAGTATCACTTCGTGTTGAAATCGCCGAGACTTTATGCACCGAAGCGTCTGCGAGTGCAATCGTAACGACACAACAGTATCGGGACGTTTGATGACTGCCTGACTGCAGCCATACATTAATGTGGAATATGTTGTAAACACATAAGGAACACTAGCTTGTTTTAACTACCACGACGACGAAAAAGTATTAGAATGCCTTGATTAAGATTTTTACGCATTTATTATTTATGTACACACAAAATACTTAACAAGACAACACACACACACAAAACATACAAACATTCACATACACATTCTTTATAATTTTTTTTATTGTCATTTATTTATTTACACCCTTGTATCGTATTACCCAGTACTAACTGGGTTGTGGAGGTCAGATAGGCAGTCGCTTCATGTAAAATACTGGTATTCAGCTGCATCCGGTTAGACTGGAAGTCGACCCCAATATAATTGGGAAAAGGCTAGGCAGATGATGATTTACTTACACCCATTCTATTATTTTACTTAAAAGTAGTGCAGGTATTTTATCTTATTTTATTCTTCCAACGCGACTAGTATCCTTTCCAAGTTACAGCCTGAGCCTTGCCTTGTCAGACTAAATTAATACAACCCTGACTTTGTTGTTATCTAGTTCGCAAAGTGATCATTTACTAAAATTCTAACCAGACCTATCGCTGCAAGTCGCGTACCACAACCACTAGGTGACTAGGTGTGTATTAACAAACATTAATAAACTGCTCGATATTCCGTCAGATATTTACGATACAATCACTACAAAATCGAATATCACTGAGAAACAAGTAACCAGTTTCGACTGTTCCAATTATAATGGACCATCGGTTCCTGGAGTACTTTATTATGTATTTATATGCTTGCATATCCTATTTAATCCATACTTAATATGCATGCATATTTTAATCAGTGATAAATAAGTAAATTTTTCCTATTTATAAAATTCATATTGCCTAATCGATTGTGAATTATAAAGCCGTTATAATAAAGCTAGTCTCGTCGGTATCGCGACTTATCTGCCACAAGTTATTTAGATGTAAAATGTCAGGGATATATATTATAAATGCTTGCATACCTGCCAGTCTGTCACCTATCCATGTACCTACTTATTTGATATGCGCAACTTATAATAACTGCTAATTTATTATCTACTAATAAGAAAGACGAATGATTCCTCGAATTCATAATGTCATGTGTCAGGCACGAGTGCCATGCACTAGGAATTTGTGTTGTCCTTGTGCAATCAATTAAGACCACGACCGTTCATGAGACGTGCAACATTATAATAAATATTTGTCTTTATATCAGAAAATATACTCGGACGATGTAACTAACTAATTGCTACTATAATTGTCGCAAACATATTTTTTACATAACCCCTAATAGAATATAAGTGTCTAATATAAAGTTACGTATGTATGAATCACGTAATAGAAAATAACATTTCAACACGTTAGAAGTGGTCATACAAAAAGGTCAGTTAATTTTAAGTTCAAGGGGGCAACTGTAGATTTGATAATTCAATTGTTATAACACTCGTCCTATGCTGCTTCTTGGGGACAAAGTTTTGTGTTTTGTACACCTCAACACCAATAAGCTGGTAACGTCAAGCTAGATTCACAGGTTGAAGAATGAGTTTTATTAGTAGGTACCTAACGTGTTCTTATTACACACATAGTTCAAGGTTTTAAATGTCGAAGTATGGCATGCCGAGCCGAGGCTGGGTGAATGTCGTGTTACGAGGTGCAACTCGGCATCACCTCCGGGTCGGCGATCAGCGCCGGTCTCAGAGACACCTCCATGCGCATGCTGCGCCGCATCGCCACAAAGGTCACACCTCACTCTACTACATAGATTGTTGTATAACGGGTCCTCGCACAGGGTCGACTCAGGTGCACCACGCTTCAATTCCGTATCCGCTTCCGACAACAGCTTCCCCTTGCTTTCTCTGTTTTATGTAATTCACGAACGAACAGCACCACCCGCACGCATTGTCCGACTAATATTATGCGCCATCACGAGTGCTAGGAAGACGATGCGGTACGACACCGATCGTCACAACTGTTATTTACAAATATTTTATCACGCCTCAGTAAACGTGCCGTTGCATTTTGTGAAAGGACGTCCGCACATTTTATTTGTTGTCTTGTGAGTAGAAATCGTGTAATTGCAGTTCAAGTCACGTCGGAAAAAGTTCAGCTTTCTATACTAGGCAATGTAATGTACTATGTCGCACGTGTCGCGTGTGTGGGCGCACTGAATGTGTAAATTTAACCTCAAATCACGTCAAGGTCAGTCGGCCAGAAACCAGAAGTA
Organism: Noctua janthe; assembly: GCA_910589295.1. Taxonomy (NCBI): domain Eukaryota; kingdom Metazoa; phylum Arthropoda; class Insecta; order Lepidoptera; family Noctuidae; genus Noctua; species Noctua janthe. Next base: position 17,578,535 of record OU342552.1, read on the forward strand.
GTAAAAAGTAGGCTGACCTCGCAGTGCAATGCGGCAGGCGCAGTGCTCTGCCCCCGGGCGCGCGCACCGCTCTGCCCAGTACCCAGCCATGACGGCGTTACGCACTTTTGACAGGAATTCCATTAGTATCTATGGTAACCTTGTTTTGTGACCCAAAAATCCAATTTCAACACTGTTCCCACGAATTTCGACAGTCCAAATAACAATAACGCTCAAAAATGGTAGGTAATTGGATTAAAATTAATTAAGTAAGTACACCTTGACGCAGATCTAACATGAGTCCAATAAATTGAGAAACAATGAGAGCTTTAGCGCACGAATCTTCTCACAGTTTAATGTAGCTTCATTCAACCGTTGAGCAATGTGCTCGTGTCATGCGCATCTCTGCGAGAGCTTTCGTTATGAGTAGTTTCAGTGAATACTGAATTTGGTACCTCCACGATTTTTAAACAAGGATAGATGCGAACGGGAAAGATACTATGAAACACTGAATGCTCATGAGTTTCTCGATTTAATAGGCAAATGTCAATCGTCTGGTTGGGCAATTTTGTTTATTACCAAATGTCTTATGTGCGCAGTAAGTAATGTCGGCATTGAGCAAGTCCTAGTTGTTTTTGAGCGCATCTACTTCCAGTCACTCCTTTGTTCTACAGATGCTACGAGCATGCTTAGATCTATCTAAACTTCTAGCTCAAAATGTGAATCTAATGTCTGTGGGATGCGTAATAAAGCTTACAATGAACGTTGCGAATCATCTACCCACGTATTACTTCGTCTAAGCGAACAGCGATTGCTAAATACGGTGAGATCCAAAAAAATGATCAATAGGGTAGAAAACTGCGCTAAACTGATACAGAATTTTAATACATTATAATCTATATTAATTGAGGCCAGCAAGTGGAAGTGGTTGCATTCATTATCAATAGTTACCTACCGACATTGCAAAATGTAGAAACACCAATTCTTAAACCTCGTTTCAATTATCCAGGCATAATATTTTCCGTTTTGCGTTTTTGAGGCTTTTTTAATACTAGCTTCGTGTTGCAAAATGTTAAATGTTAATTTCAAATGCAGACATGTGAAAGTTTGTGATACAATGAATTCTAAAAAGTAAGGCACTTGTTGCAATTCGTAATCGAGATTGTCGAAATATTATTCTGATGTTACGACAGCGTATGTAAATCTTCATGTTAATAAAAACTCACGGTTACAAAAAAGGATCCGTGTTCACAGCAAAGCTTTTGAATTTGTTCGGAGAATATATGGAATATGTAAACTAAGATCAATATATTCTGAGTTGAGTAAGTGTTGCTGAACGTTTAATTTAAAAGCAGCATCACACGTGCAGACAGACTGATTTGTAAACCTTTTTACGACAATTTAATGCAGAGCGAGATATTTTCTGAATAGATATATGTGAATATGTATTTTGAACTCTAAACATTCCAAAGGCCGACAAAACACGATCAAGGACTTCTAGGTGCATATTTAATAAAATGCGTTCGTGTTTGCTTGTGAATCTAAATTTAGTGTTGGTCGAAATTAAATTATGGCTGATTTTTTTAAATCGTTCGGTTTTGACAAGCGTATGGGCAACGTTCGAAAGATACCTCTTAAAAAAAACTATAAGACTCTTTTTGGAGTGATACATACTGGCTTTCCGAAGCTATGTTCTTGAAGAACCATTTGTAGAAGCATCAATCAATGAAGAAACACGATTAGCTACAAAGGAAGAAGTGTCAAATAAGAAGATATGCTACACCAACCCCAACTAAACAGGGTTAAAAGGCGGGAATTTGATGATTTTTTCAGATTTGGAATAAGGTATAGCTGAACAAATGTATACTCGAGAAGAGCTAAAGTCGTCGAGTAGGGCAATGATTAATTACGGAACATTAGAGCCAAATATAAAGCCAAAAGAGATATATTCGTGACGACAAGAGCTAATACGCGAATTTGGATAAAATTGTGACATGAAATAAAATACAGATGCATTTAGACAGAAGTATCTAGGTTTACCCAGTCACGTACATATAAGAAGATGCGGATACGTTTTACATAACAATGCTAGCCGTCGAGCTGTAAATGCCGCGGCTCCGGGAGCCTAGGCTCGGCCGCGTCTGCCGCATCCTACATAACGCTACATTGCCTAATCGTAGGTCGCGGGACCAACTTTCAACATGGGACCGACTCATTCATACAACCGGTTCTTGGTTTCGCTCAATTAATTTGAAAATTAATTACTTTGTTACACCGGGTCAGTCCACGGTCTCTATAATGAGGTTTATAAGTCAACAAATTATGAAATATCAGTTACGAATATATTCTAATTTGCGGATAGGACTCTGATAGTAATGGTTATCAAAGTAATGTGCACTCAACGAGTGACTGATCGTAGGCGGCATTCATTATATGTCCGCAAGCTGTCAGTTGCAGTAAGTACAAGGGTGCGTTGTGTTACGTTTGACCATTGAGAATGATATTAGAAAGGCAACACACGCCGTAAACATTCCTAAGCTTATATTGTATTTATGATTACGTTTTTATGTTTCGTCATAGGTTATAAAGCAATACTCGACACTTGGTTAATAACCATAACCATATATCAATAAATGGGTAACGAACACAATCGTTCACTTAGCCTACCTTTCAAATGATTCGCCGTGCGAAATCCCCAACAAATGTTAATGCTAGTGAGTGGTATTGGAAAAGGCTTCAAATAATCTATACCCTATAAATCACTTAAGAACGGCATTAAGTTAGTTACCAAGTGTTATGTGGTACAGATAAAGAGACATCGCAAAAGCAATCGCACAGCTGCAACCGGAGCTTAATAATGGTAAAGCGCTCCTTATCAAATGTAAGGTGAAACTATAGAAAATTTAAAGGGGCAGAACTACAATAATTTAAATAAAAGATTTAAGGTTACTCACAGGGGTAGAATCTTCATGTTTGTGTGGTGCAGCTGGTGATGTCGCAAGAGGCACTAGAGTCGGTCCTTTCTCCGCGGCACGGTTTTGTGCAGGTCTACTATCGACGGAGGCCACGCTTGATCTGCCGTTCAAACTCGAACACCTCCGGTACACTCCAAGTGGCTGTCGCTGCAGCGCCCGCCCGCGCCGCGCCGCGCGCCGCCGCCCCGCCCGGCATGCGGCACCACTAGCCTGATTTATATTCGTGAGGCGCGCGCGCAACCACATGCCGAACATTGTCTAAATAGCAACTTTAACTCAATTGTTGGCTCTTAAACTAAGTAAATCCTGTTGTGACGTCGCCGCGACGCTGCACCATATCGTGACAAGCTTACAAAAAATATTTTTGAAAACTATGCTTACGAAGCTTCAGAAACGGGCTATATTATTATGATTAACAAATTGTCGCTAATGACCTTTTTACAGCACTTCCTGCTCAGTGCTTCGTGAACTTTTACATTTTAGATAGGTCACCTGCATTTTATTATCAAACGGTAAATTATGATGCTTTTGGGAAAGTTGAAGGATGCTAAAATTATCGTCGATTGCTTAAGTTAGATAATAGCTAGACTTATTGGAATACATGCGCTGTTGTGTCAGTTATGAGGACTGATGGGCGCCTGATAGGTAATAAATAAGTGCGAGCGCTACTACGCAGGCCACTTTCATTGAGGCTATAGGTGAGATTAATCTCAGGAATTTTATTAGGTAACAGACAGATGACATCTGATTGGATGCCAATGCTATAAAAATAAAATTATCTACTCTTTCTTTATTTTTTCGGTACCAACCATTTGATTATACTATAGATAAATAGAATTTTGCACTCTCGCTCGTAATTATTTTATTGAAGAACCTGTTTAAAGGGATTTATTTAAGAGATATTACATAGATGTAAACTATCCAATGAACTGAGTAGAAACCTGTAAGATAAAAATAAAATATTAAGTGACACCTCATCATCTAGTGTTTTATCTTACCTGAAAGCATCGACGGGGTGTGTTTTGTATTACATCATAGTATGCAACTTAGTACTAATAGGATGTGTTACATAATTTCAATTTGATCGCTAATTTAATGAAAGCATTTAATTCATGCATTTTTTTAACGTTTTCTGTTACTAAGTAAGTTGGTAAACTGCTTGCCGTATTCAATATTTCAGTGCATATGACATCAGTTGCCCTTCATCGCTTGTAACGTTGTTTTTCCGGAAAATATGACGCGCAGTGGCCGCAGGCACGGGCAGCGACCCTGCCTTCCGATATAATAGGTACTCGATATAGTCACCCGGGCCCGTCATGACCACCGTATTACCTACTTTTTAATTACAAAGCACATTCAAAAGGATTGATCGTACAATTATTTTGGTAAAGACGCTTCCGCGTTGCTTAAGTATTGGCCGAATAGTAATATGATAATGCCCTTGTGTATTTTATGTCGTATACTTGTTTTTTTTTTTAACGCACTATAGTCTAGACGTTGTCCATTTGTATTGAACGCAGGTATTTCAAAGCCATTGCCGTAAAAACTATGTTTCTAGTTTTTTGGAAAATATGCATAAATATATACCTTTACGTAAACTACCGTTATTGCATCACTATTCAATAATATGAATGTAAGGGTAGATAATAAGGTGCGTTAAAGATAGTTAGCAATAAAATTTATTTCATTTTAAAATTCCTACATAATTATCAATTATATCTTTCCACAATAAAAAAGATCCTTGAAAAAATATGTAGGTATACAGCAAGATTAGAATTTTATAGCAATACTAAAGCTTTTTTTAATATGTTCTAAAAATTGCAACATTATGTATTTAGCATAGCATTGAATACTAATAAGGTGTATCGTTAATTTTACATAATATAATGTATATGAATTTGTTGATTTTAAATGTGAGATGATTTGACCTTTCACATCTAGTCGTGTCTGCCGAGTGCGCAGGCGCGGGTTCAAGCTCTGCCTGCGAAACTTAGGTAGGCACGTTATTTACAACGTAAGAATAGAAGCTAAGTTCTACCACCGTTCATACTTGGTATAATGTATGGAAAAATTTAGTAAAGTACTAAAATAAGGACATATCCTTTACCTACTTGGTAGGTACCTAGTTAAATAAAACGGGTAGTAATAAAAGCTCCGAAAGAAAAAATATAAGCTTACTCAAAATATGAAATTTACAGCTTTATACAGGTTGATTGGTAAATGGGCGCATTCCTTGAAATGGGTAATACTGGACTTAATTTGCAACAATTTTGACCCCCATAACTTGGGGTTGTTTTTGAGATATCGAACTTTTAATTCGGTTTAAAAATTTCCCATCTCTCCACCATAAACTGCAGATTGTGAGAAATCTACGCCATTCAGGATGTTAAACTGATACTTTTCTTATAGCTCATGAAGAAATAAATTCTTCGAAAACCAGTTTGTCAAAAAGTACATTTCCCTTTGAAAATTAAGCGCCGTAAAGGTCATTTTCTGATTTTTATCGAAACTTCCCTGGTGTTCGAGGCTGTTTTCTCAAAATAAATGTATCACACTTGTTGTGCAAATTACAGGAACGACTTTCTTGTTTCATTAGCTTTCTAAAATAGTGCCACAGTACCCACTTTTAGCAAGTAAATGACCAGAAAACAATGGTTGTTCCTGACTAGGTAGTATTTTAATAAAACTGAGTAGTACAATTTTTTCGATACACGTCTTCCAAGCTGCAAATATTTCAAGAAACTTTAAAAGTTCGATATCTCAAGAACAACCCGGTTTGCACCCCAAGTTATCGGGGCCAAAATTGTTGCAAATTAGGTCTAGTATCACTGGTATCACTCATTTCAAGAAATACACCCAATTACTAATCTAATCACCCTGTATACTAATTTTCCGACAACTGAAAGGATAAAGAAATTACCGAAAAAACTACTGAAAATTCCGAAAATCAATACAGCATATTTTGCGGACGTAATATATTTCCACTACCTTAAATCGCGTTTTATCGAAAACTACAGTTAGACATTTTCATCGTAACTATTATAAACTTAGAATTAACCTATAAAATAAATAAAACAGGTATAAAATTAACGTCAAGATTAATATCAAAATGTTGTGATAAGGCGTAGCGCCTCTCATGGCGACATGGAGAGAGCGACTGTCGCAACCCCGTGCAGGGCATGCCACCATAGTGGCGATAAGTCCCCTCTTTGAGGAGTGGCTAGAGAGGCGCCACGGCGCCCTCACCTACCGCCTGACGCAGGTCCTCACCGGACACGGTTGTTTCGGGAGGTTCCTGCACCGAATCGGGCGGGAGGAAACGCCCGGGTGTTTCCACTGCGGGGATCGTTCGGAGGACACGGTGGAGCACACCGTGGAGGTCTGCCCCGCTTGGGCGGAGCACCACCGTGTCCTCATAGCGGCGATTGGCGGCGGCGATCTCTCGCGTCCGGCCTTGGTTCAAGCCATGGTCCTGAGCGAGAGGGAATGGGAAGCCGTCACCTCCTTCTGCGAAGCAGTCATGCTAGTGAAGGAGGTGGCAGGACGTGAAAGGGAAAGAACCTCACGTCCCAGCCGCCGCGGGAGACGCCCTGGGCGTCGGGGGTCACGTGGTGGCTTCCGACCACCGTAGGTGCTGGCCTGTGGAAGGCGAGTTATGGGCTAGCTCGCCGTCCGGCCGTCTTATGACGACAGGCCGTGTCGACGGCGCGTTCGTGTTCCACGCGCGCCTCAAAGAGATGTCAGCAATCAAGTAGGGGTCCGCATAGGCCGATGCCTGCCAGGGCTGCGGGACTGTTCGAAAGAGATACCGTGGCCCTGGAACACAAAGGGCAAAGAAGGAACATGGATGGGTTTTAGTCAGTACAAATCTGACACTCCCCTCCGCTCCGCCCAGAGTGGGAGGGTCATTTGATGATTTCCCATCCGAAAAAAAAAAAAAAAAAAGGCGTAGCGCCTCTAAGCGAGGCTCCTATTTCTGTCTGTAGGGTTTAAAGAATCCTAACACGGAGGGGTTTAAGGAACCTGTCCGGAATCGGGGTGCTCAGAGTCCCGAGCTCGCTTCGCTCGCTCTTGCATCTTTAGTTATACAGGACAGTTATAGATCTTAGGAAAACGATTATTTTAGCAAAACATGTTTTTGGAAACTTAGTATTTTATTATTTTTCGTAGAATTGTAATAAGGATAGGCTGATGTTTGTTTGTTAAATACCAAAAAAAATGTCGGTTATTTTTATTAATTTTTCGGTAATTCATTTTAACCAAACTTAGTAAAAACAGTCAATCACAGATCGTTGGAAGTTATTTTTCGGAAGCTTTATTATTTCCTAAATTAAATTATGGTGAATCGAACTTGCTAAACTTAGGAACACGATTAACGAGTAACCGGGAGATTTCGCACTTTTGACTCTGAAGATGTTCTCGTGTTATACGCATATTATTCATGCTTCACAATCGTCCATGGGACGCATCTAAAATAAAATCAAACTCCATACCTATATCCAAATTACAACTTCACGTAGGTACAATGATTTCAGAAAAACTTGAAACTACATATTTTAAAATGAAATCCTGAACAAATTAAAAACTTAAATAAAACCCAATAAAAATCTTGAAACATCCTCGTGAAATGGGCCTGTACTCGTACGAGCAGTGAAATGTATGCTATATTTCTTTTTCTCGTGAACTTGTGGGCTTCCAGTATACTATGTTCGTGAAAACGTTAAGTGTTAATAATAAAACATAAAATAATAAATCGGTAATGCAGTACGAGCAAATCACTTCTAAATAAGTTGCTGTATGCGTATACCTACAATACTTTGCTTGTGACTGTACAAACAGGTATTTTTTTTTTAAAACAAGAAAATACCTATTTGTTAGGTTTGCTTCATTAATAACTACTAGTATTATTTATATATGATTTTGTCAACTTGAAATAACAATATGGATACTATTTCAAATCTGAAGGATTTGCATCAATTATAACATTTTAATTGCACAACCAACATAACCTTATACTTTTCCACTATTAGTAATCTGTGCATTTTTATGTACTAAATTAACAATGAAGTTTCAAGCGAGCCTGAAAACTAACTAATTCTAAATCAAACAATGTGTTTAATTATTAAACACATCAACCATGTGTGTTCATTTTTTAAACAGTTTTTTTTGTTTTTCCTTCAGGTGCTAAAATCACCAGGCTGCTCCGGGAGCTTACTCTAAAGCAGGCCACGTAAAACTGGCAGTGTGAAAAGCAGTTCTCCCTTAAGTCTATCCTTGCTAAATTAAGAGTTTGACCTTGAGATTTACTTTTGGTCATGGCAAAGCAGACTTTAACATAGATTCCCCTCGGGAACAACCGGTCAGTATAGTTGCTTCGGTATTCCTGCGCCACACTGCGCGCCATGCGCCCGTCTACGTGTGAGTTTGAGAAAATTCAACCCCCTATTTCACCCTCTTAGGGGTAAAATTTCGAAAAACTCTTTCTTAATGGATGCCTACTCTTCACAAAGAATACACCCTCCAAAATTTCATGTCTCTAGGACCAGCGGTTTGGGCTGTGAGTTGATATATCAGTCAGTCAGCATTTTGAATTTGACATGTATTGATTTTTTCCATAAAAACTAGCTTCTTATGTTATTCGATTAAGTACATTCAAGCAGGTAGCCTGACTGAATGCTCATGTTCACGATCTAGCCTGCGTCTGGTTAATTGCGTGCACACCCAGTTTTTATCCGAGAACTGAGGCGATTTTGATTGCATAATTGTGCTGTGCGTGCGTTCGGCCTCATGAACAAGCGCTCATAGAATCTCGTAGTGTAACCCGCGCCGAACCTAGCTTGCATAGCCATAGATAAACCGGACTCGGTGCGAAGGGACCGGGGGTAACTCTGGCGACCGGCCGGGCCGGGTAAACCCGTCCGTGAACATGAGCCGTGTTACCGCTTGGCGACAAACGTGACGCGTGTTGCAACAGCGAGTGCGGTGTGGAGAAAACTAATGACAAAAATGGCTCAGAAGACGTCAGGTCATGCGACGCGATAGTAAGAACTCACGCAAGCTCTAATTTAGGTACATTAAATCCCGATTGGTATGTGTATGTACTTTGCACGAAAGGAACCTGTGCTTCTTCAAGCAATTTAGTTTTGTTGCTTCGCTGCATTACTAAACGCCACGTAGACGATGCAAGTGAGCAACGCAGGCGGCGCGTAAGTATATGACGTGTCGTAGCAACTACTACGCAAATGATGTTGATGGCGCAGTCGCTACGATATTTCGTAGCATTTACTACGCAAACGATGCGAGTAAGTGTCGTTGGCTACGCAAAACACGCAAGAAACTACGACGTCTCACCTCAAGCCTAAACACAAAACATGCGAGTAAACGACGCAGCGGCGCGCGGCGTAGGCAATAAACCACATAAAGGAGAACCTGCTACGCAGACGAGGCGAGTTAGCCATGTAGGCACTACCACTAAATATTGCATTTGTTCCATTTTTATATAATAATATTTTGTTTTAAACTGGCCAACTGCGAGTTGGACTCGGGCACCGAGGGTTCCGTATCAACTTGCAGGTATTTTATTACTAAAGTACAAATTCGCGGTATACAATTTTTTCCTTTACATGTGCTTTAAGACATTGCTTCTTTTCTTTCATGATTGTAGGTCAACGGCAAGTACCCTATAGGTTTTGATTCCATTGTGAAATCGCAAAATTTGCGACATAAACGGTCATATCTTCTGATCGCGGTGACTTACAAGTTTGATTTTTCACTGCTCCATGGGGAAGCAGGTTTGAGTATTTGATATTAATTTCCACGCGTCCCTGAAAAAAGGGTCTTGACAGACAGATGACAACAAAGTGATCCTATAAGGGTTTCGTTTTTGCCAAATGACGTACGGAACCCTGAAAAAAAAAATCTAATTACTTAAGTAAATATAAGTGTTGCAAGTTAGTCCATCCGTATTTATTTAATATGTACAAATAAGTTGCAAAACTCCAAATTACGTATAATAAATTCCATCGCACTTTTATTCATTTAACAATAATTACATATGGTTATATAGTCATTAGATGCGTCTATTTGTGTTTACTAATTGTAAAGTTAAAAAGGCCAGACAAAATACTGGTCAACTTGTATCTTTGTGGGTTAGACAAAATGTTACACTTAGCTAAAAAAAATCAATTAAGACCTCTTACTAAAAATAAACGAAACTCTTTTATTAATAATATTCCTATAGCAATCTTTCTAACGCTAGTTTTGATTCAAAAGACTCACAATATAAACTACGGCACATTATTTTCTACAGTTTGCCAGGAATTCAATAAAACGTGAAAAACAGTTAATCAAACAAAATCAAAATCAAATCTAAATCTAAGTTTAGGGAATGCGCAACTGCAGGAATAAGAAAAACAGAGTTATTTCATATAATTTATATCACGAAAAAAATATTTAAAAGTGTCTGCGCCCAAGCAAAATCTCAAATAATCATTTACAAAACTGGTATGTGTAATGTAATAATAAAATAAAAAAACTGTATGGCAGGTGATCGGTAAACAGAGAAACTGGAAAGACACAACAACGAGATCAGAATGAATTGTCTTTGAAAATAGAATAATCAAACCTTTTCTGATAAGCTAGAAATTGTTGAGACACCAGAAAATATCTTTACCAAAACTCCGTTAGAGGCACGTCCCTGTATACAGCCAGCCTGTGCGGGTCGTATACCCAGAAACAGTACAACGCTCTCCGTGTTCTGTGTAATAATGCGTTCAGGGTGATGTTGGGGCTGCCCCGGCACTGCAGCGAATTGACTGATTCTACACGATGATGCGGAATCGGTGCACATCTCTAGGGCGCAGGCTCCGGACCACCTCCAACACTATCCTGAGCGTATTTGAGAACAGGTTTGATTGTCAGTACATTAACCATTGTTATACCGGGTGTAAACAGACCCTTCACATATCCGTCAACCAAGCATTCTGTACATCAAACTAAGTAACTTTACGCAAAAATTATTGCTGGGAAACGACTTTTTTTTTTGAGGTGAAAAATCACGTTTTACGGTAGGACTCGATGGAAAGCACTCATAGCATTGTGCTGATGAATGGATTGAGGAGTACGAGGGTCGTGGAGGTGTGTAAAGTAAAAATCTTACATTAATAACATATGTTTTTTAAAAAAACTTGTGAAAAAGTTGGACCTTTGACCCCCAATATCTCCGTAACTAGAAGGTTCCCAGGTATGGTCAACAAAAAAATTATCGCAGTGACGGGGAGAACAAGTGCCTTTCGTTTATGTTAAGGGTCTATTTACACCCTTTATAATTAATGAAATGACTCAGAGGCGTATTATTAGTAACGTACCATTTTAATTTTAAAATTTATATTTATTTATTTTATTTTATGAATTACATTAGATAATGTGACTGAAATTTTAATTTTTATAAAAAAGAAAAATCCAAATTTACAGACTGGCAGCACATCAAGCTACAACAATCTGTTAAATTTCTTTAATAGGTTTTCAACTAAATCACTAAAGCATAGTAGGTTGATTGGGAAAATTTGACATTTTCGTGTAGCTTGATGTGCTGGCGTTTGTACAAGCATAATATGAGCTTAAATTGATTGTTATATGATTTTGAATTTGAATTGATTTTGAATGGGGTCAAAAATGATTTTAGTTACCTATACAAAATAAATAAAAAGCCTCAGTTATTCATATTTTATCTCTCTCGGTATGTTTTTCTGGTATGAGAGTTCAGTTCTATTTGTAAGTGCTCTGTGCTCTGTAGCATGGACGGCGAAGTATATTAATATAACATCATGTCAAAAACTTCAATAGTTCATTCATTTCAGGCATGGACATATTATGTCCATGCCAACCCGGAATGAAATGAATGAACTATTGAAGTTTTTGACATGACATTGATGACAAACGTAATCTATACACTTGAACCAACTTATCTGTGCAGGCGGGAATACATAGAAGTAAAATAAATGTACCGAGTTTGACATAACGACGCAAATTTTCTTGACAAGCAGCGCCACCTTGAACTGCATGCAGTGGTGATCAAGGAAATTATATACTAACTGGAATGAGGACGTGCAGCGGAAAGCCGTTCCGAGCGAGAAAACTTCGATAGTGGATGTCATCCTTTTCTAATAGGGTATCCAAAATTTGTACTTACTTTTGGGACAGTTATTCTTTTATAATCAAAAACAGGGCGAAGCCGAAGCCTACGCATACTGTAAAACTCTGTAATGGGATAGGTCTATGAAGTGAAGAATACGTGACACTTAGGTTACATCCATCATTTGTAAAGAGATTTAAAAGCGTACAGGGCTGCAACATTCACATAGATTAAGTATGAGCATGTAGCATTTTCAAACAACAAAATATGTAGTATTTGATAAATTTATTAATCACACTTTAAATTATAAAGCTTATGGTTTTATGTTATTGTTGGTTATAGTATGAGTCAGTAATCTTAAATTTAAGTGCAAAGATGCTGATGATGGAAGACAGTTGCAAACTAGGCATTAGGTTGAATACTTCTTCTTTAAGTGGACAACTTCAAGCCCGTTGCTAAAGATTCTTATTGTTAGGGCGTCTGCATGGAAACAAAACAGTATTTTTAATTCACAAACAATAAACAGTATTTAAAAAAGTAAAGATAGAATTCGTTTATTTTCAAGAAGTTATTTTTGTTATTGATAAAATGGAGTAATTGATTAACTTTTGCTACTGCATTATAAATGATGTATTTTGTACGCATTTTCACAAGACTATAAATACCGATATGGATAATAGAAAAGGCGTATTCTTTAGAATATTTTCTTGATCCCCGTTTATATATTTAGAACATTGTCACCCTAGTCGTAATTTGTAAACAAAGTTATACGAAGTTCCCTGAAAAAAGAAATTCCACATCCAGCAAACCCATACAACTCGATTTCATGACATTTAAAGAGGAAGATATCACTTAAGTAATGTAAAAAGAACTTGATAACGCAAAAATATGACTTCAGCGCGAAATTGTATCGGCCATATTGTTTGTTTATATGAGTGTCATCTATATTGCCATTCAGAAATAACATAATTCATAAATAATTTAATTTATTTAAGCTTACTGTATTTCGCAAGAAATTATTATTTTAATATTTAGTATTTGAATATTAAATTAATCCCGATACGATTTATGTGCTAGTTTAGCTATCAACGTGATTTCCAAATAATTAGATAAAAAAAATAAAAAAAATATTTTTTGTGTACTGGCAATTGTTAGACAAGGACACAATCCACTCTTGATCGCGTTCTCTAGTATTCTTCCCCCTTTGAATTAATTAAAGTAATAAATACTCTATTTGTTTAGGATAAAGTTCAATTTCAAACGGTTTTTTGATATCAAAATTTTGTTCGTACTCATTCCAGTTAGTATATAAGTTTCTTGGTGGTGATACAATAATATTGTTCTGCTATCTGTTGTGTCATTTGAGTCTAAATATATTATCTATAATTGAGTATCTATGTACTACCAATTTTTATTTTTATTTCTATTTTCTACAAGCATGTTTCATTACGTGTAATTCTGTATCTAATTTTGCAATGGCATATTGAAAAGACAGAGAACTATTCCATAATTGCTTTTAAATACAGTTTGTGCCCAAATGAAGTGTTTGTTTATTTTTAGTCTCGGCAAAATGATACATTTTTTAATATTTCTGATAATTTCGACTACATTCGCTGATCCAGACGTTAAATATGCCGCAATTATATTCAGACATGGTGATAGGACACCCGTGGACACTTATCCTACTGACCCCTATCGGAATGAATCTTTATGGCCTGTGAGATTTGGAGAGCTCACCAACACTGGTAAAAATCAGCATTATCAACTGGGGAAATGGTTCAGACAAAGATATTCGGTAAGATAATACCTTTATTGTAACAATGTGTCATTTTAATGTTGATATTGTGAGAGTGTAATCTGAGGAGCTCTATAATTACTACATTAATCACCATTACCTACTTCGGTGCATTAGATAAACAACAGTCATATAATAAGTTCATAGATAAGTTAATTACCTGCTGATAGTTTCTATGTAATTCTTGCATCTGAAGTAAAAACTAGTGTTACATTAAAATGAAACTACTAAGTTCCAACATATCAGAGGAGATTGTGGCTAGATCTTTGACTATCATTACAGGTAGTCAGTGGCCTGTAAGTCTGACAACCAGTCTTACCAAAGGGTATCTTACTACTTAAATAATGGATGAATACAAACTGTTACCTGGATTGACCTACACTTATGTTTGGTCTGAGTATTCTGTTTAACCTGTCAAGCAATTGTGTAAAATCAAAACCCACCCCCTCCTTGTTGAACATCACAGTCCCTTTTCTCACCCATTCTAACAACTTTTGTCAGCTTAACTGATTTGGTGTTCAGGCACTAACCAAATTAAACAGTAACAGCTACCTCAGGGTAACTACCCAGTGCATAAACCATGAATGGAGAAGCAGTGAATGGCACAGTTCATAACATTTAAGGTCAAAGGGTGATGACTGAAACCTTTCCACACCATGCAGCTTACTCTGTTAAATAGTATGCTGTCTCAGTTAAATAGTTGGCTTGTAGTTTCCTAATAAAGGCCTTGGTCTTATAATGTGTGTAATGAAAATGAATAAATCAATAAACATTTATTATGTAATAATTTATTTAAAATTAACTTGCAACTCTATAATACATTAATTGCTATTACACACACAATTTATAAATCTTATTTTTAGTTACTATCATTTGTCTTATGTATTTGTGTTGTAAAAATAGTTTTAAGCACAAAATATATGGCAATTTGTTAATGTTAGACATAAATACATCTAAATCTCATTTGGTTTATATTAAAACTCATTTCTTTTTCAACATTTCAGCATTTACTGTCAGAAGACTTTGATCCTACTGAAATTTATATTCGGTCAACAGACATGGACCGCACTCTCATGTCAGCCCAGGCAAATTTAGCAGGTGAGGTGTTTTATTTTCATAATGAGTCATATACTTGGACACAGGACCTGCAATAGTACTGCTTATTTGTTTACTGAAATCAATTTTGTTTATTGTTTAAGAAATACTAGTATCTTTTCATTACATCCAGTCTTTCTATACAATAGGACTTAACAATAATAATAATATAAGCCTTTATTCAGACACAGAATTTTTACAATCTTAATCTAATGACTCTGGCGTGTTGGTGACACCGACAACCTGGTCTGTTTGCCCAACTTGGCCAAGGCCTCCTCCAATACTTTCCACTCCGTTCTACTATGCGTTCTCCTAGTCCATGTTTTCCCTGCTGTGATCTTTATTTCGTCTTCCCACCTTCAAACTGTCTACCTCGATTTTTTTTGCTGTTTCTTGGGTACAAAAATACTGTACTATTGTTCCATTTTTCAATGCCTCTTATTATATGGCCAGTCCATTTCCACTTTAGTCTTTTTATTCTCGTTGTTACGTCTTCAATTTTCGTGCGTCTTCTGATAGTTTTTTTCTTTATTCGGTCTGACTTCCTTATATTCATCATGCTTCTTTCCATTGCTGTCTAGCATGTTTCCAGTTTCCTGTATTGCGCTTTACTGAGGGCCTATGTCTGGCAGCCATATGTTAGGACTGGGAATATGCAAGTGTTATATAGTTTTGTTTTAACGGCCATCTTAGTTTCTGTGTTCTTCATTACTTCCTTAAAACTCCAGTAACATTTCCATGCTTTCCCAATCCTTGTGTCTATTTCCTTTGACATTATATCGGTAATTAAGATTTGTTGGCCTAAGTAGATGTACTTTTTACATACTCAACTGTGATAGTGTCTTCTGAAGCGTTTGTCATGGCTTTAGGTTTGGAAGTGTTCATTGTTAGACCTACCTTGCGACTTTCTTCATCCAGGTCTATTCGCATGCTCTGTAATTGTTCTTTTGTCGTGGCATATAATTTAGGTGACAACGGGTCCCCCTGACGTACACCTCTATTTATTTCTATTAGTTCCCCTTCTTTTTCTAATTTTATTCTAGCTGTACTCTTGGTGTATATGTTTTTTAAAATTCTAATGTACTTGTGTTCGACTCCTTGGTTCTTTAGACAGTGCCAAATACTGTTGTGGTCTATTGAGTCGAATGCCTTGTTGTAGTCGATGAAGCCTCAGTAAAATGGTACCTTACATTGTTTGTTCTTCTCGAAAATTTGTCTTACAGTGAGTATGTGGTCTAGTGTTGAGTAGCCTGTCCTGAATCCAGCCTTGGCTTGATTGGCAGCTTTGGGCTGATTTTCGTCCAGAATTCTGCTTATTCGCCATAGAATTACTTTTTCGAAAACTTTGCAAATATTGGACTTTAGGCTTATTGGCCTATAGTTGTTCATTTCGCCCCTGTCACCCTTTTTGTAGAGTATCGTTGATGTGGTCCATTGAGTTGGAATTCTTTCGGTGTGTACAATAGGACTTATAGCATACTAATTCTTAGTAAATAATATGTCTATTTCATTTTTTTTTTACAAATAGGAATGTACCCTCCAAACAACAAAACTGCGTGGAATGATAAAATAGACTGGCAGCCGATACCGGTACATACTGTGCCAGAAAGCGATGATGAAATACTTGCAATGAAGAAGCCCTGTCCTGCTTACGAAAAGGAATTGGAGAGGCTAACACATTCTAGACCATACAAAGAAAGGCTGAGTAAATATCAGCGTTTGATGGAGTAAGTTGTTGATGTCTTACTTTGAGAATATAATACATAACTATAAGTTTTAAACTGTCATGGTCACATGTTTACTGTTTGTTTATCTGGACGGGTTTGTTGTGCTAGCAACAGTGCGGA
The DNA here is from genome assembly GCA_910589295.1 of Noctua janthe. Classification (NCBI taxonomy): domain Eukaryota; kingdom Metazoa; phylum Arthropoda; class Insecta; order Lepidoptera; family Noctuidae; genus Noctua; species Noctua janthe. The sequence goes on from OU342552.1 coordinate 17,595,359, forward strand.
GAGGAACTCTAAACAAACATTAAACATGGTAAATATCCTGTTTCTAGTGTTGATGATAATAAATACATAATAAGGCCAGTCAACTGACTTGATCTAATTAGATAAAGAATATTCTAAGTATTAAAATTGTTAAAAGGCAAACAGTGGTAATGAAACAATAACAAACCACATCTTTACATATTTGTATCAATTTCTTATACTGTATTGATGTTTAAGATAATAAGATGGTATGACAACCTGACTGGATCATCTTTACCTGCAAGAATAGTGTAGATAGAACAAGAACTTTAAACTTCTTGGAGAAAGACTGGCCCTAGTAGCCCTAGATAGAGAGGAAAAGAAGGGGACTGCATTCAGTGGCTTTCCAGAGTGGTTGAAAGCTTTGCTTGGTGGTTGATGTGTTCTCAGATGACATGTGACACAGCATATCCAAAGTTGATCATGAACCTTAGAGCTCAAAACAGACAGAGAGGATCAGAAAGAAGACAGAACACAAACATTTTCTGTTGGTGGTATATTTTACGGGCCATAAGAATAATAATGAAAGTTTGCCATGTATTAAAGACATTTTGACGGCAACTGACGTATTTGAACTATGACACTAGTTGTATTTACATTATTTTATTAACATACTCAAATAACATTATTGTTTTTCAGTTATCTTTCAGCATATACTGGAATGAAAGTAAAGGACTACTACGACATTGGTAATATCTATTCTACGCTATACATTGAGACGCTGTATAAGTTTAAACTACCGAACTGGACACAGTCTGTATTCCCGGATAAAATGCGGGAGCCATCATGCTACAGGTTTTTTAATAAATTTGAATTAACTTTTCTTCCATGAAGCCCTTTCGTTTAATGTTGTTAGAAACTTTATGAGAACATTTATCTGTTTCTCGCAGTTTTTTTTTACCTACAAAATAATATTTTCTGTCATTATTCAAAGTTTTATACCTATGATTTTTTTTTTTTTTCTTTTCTCAATATTTAACAACAGTCTATGTCACTGTGATCTATATTCCTCAAACCTACTTTTATAATAATACTTTAATTTCTCGGCAGCTTTACAACACAAACGGATACGCCCCTCCTTGCGAGACTGAAAGTGGGTCCACTACTCAAACATATAATGACACATATGAAGGAGGCAATGGATGATTCCTCAAAAACCCGTCACAAGGTAACAATGTACAGTGGCCATGACCTGACTGTAGGCAGCGTGCTCAATGCTCTGGGCTTGTTCGATGGGAACTGTCCCTCATACACATCAACTATACTCATTGAACTATTGCCTAGTAAGTATGATTATGAAATTGTTTTATTTAAAGACTCAGAAGCTGTAGAATCATCTTTTGTAAAAATTTATTTGCCCAAAATACTTATATTACTTCATTCATCAACTTCTGACAATTTATTGTGTATTTCAGACAACAAAACTGGTGGAAATGATGTGAGGATCTCATACAGGAATACAGTAGACATAGTAGAGCCAAAAGTTCTCAATATTCCATACTGTGGAGAAGTCTGTCCTGTAGAAAGATTCAGAAAGCTTTACGACAATATACTCACTGTTAACTTTGAAGATGAATGCAAAAAGGAGGTAAATCATACTATCAGTACTCAATAAAAGATGTTCAAATTAGAAATCCTTAAAACAATATCTTAATGCTGCCATAGAATTCTCTTTGCAAAAGTTCATGTTTGCCTCGAGTATCTACCAAAGGAGAACAAACTGTGAAAATGGATTGGGTCAGTAAGAAAAACTAAAATTATTCTTAAAATAATAGTGCTATCAATTAATGAAGAAAGAAAGAAAAAAACATACAAAAAAATATTAAATAAAAAATTAAATCCAAACAGAAAAAAAGAGATAATTGTGTATCTCTCACGGCTGCGCCAAATAGGCCCAGTTGAGCGACCTTGGTTTTCAACTGGACTGTAATAAAACTGTAAATCTATATGTTGTGGATAATTTACTAGTTAATAAAATACAACCACGTATTGGAAACAATATTAGTTAAATTGTCAAAATAACACGTCAAAAAAAAATTGCGTTGTGTGATCGTTTAAAGTTTTATTTCATACGATATTAAAATAAAGAAAGAAAAAATAAAGTTAGTTGCATACATGTTTACCAGTATTAATTTGTAAGTTACAGAGATTTTCGTCATCGACCCGCTTACTCCGCGGTTACTAAAATTGAACCAAGATAAAACTGTCTTACTATCACCCTTATCATCTGCCTAGCGTATCCCAACTATGTTGGGGTCGGCTTCCAGTCTAACAAGATGCAGCTGAATACCAGTATTTTACATGCATCCCAGTTAGTACTGGGTAATACGATACCTCTTCGTTCAGACTGGTTGTCAGACATTCGGCCCACTGACTACATGTAACGACTGTCAAAGATCTACAAATGACAGAGACCAACGACTTAACGTTCTTTTTGAGGCACGGAGGCAACTCGTTTAGTAACGGTTGGGCGCCCACCTACGGAACAACTTTGGCAAGCGTTGTTTAACTTTGAAGATCAACCCGTGCCCCTATTTAGACAAATTTATTATGTTCCTATTATTAAGTTAAATACATTAATTAAAATCTTGGTATTTTTCAGTCTTTATCGAAGGGTCTTCAAGTATCTAAATAGGTATACAAGTCTTGACCTTCTTTAACAACTTGTGCAGTATTTAATGTAGACGTATTTACTCATCAGAATTTTAGGTTGATGCAAAAAATCTTCAATAGCAGCTATTCAATCTATAACGAAAGTGAAGGACAGTAACAATCTAGCCTACATTGTTACTATCCTTCACTTTCATTATAGCGGTTGCCCGACGCAAAATTCTTTTTTAATAAACACAAATTAAATTTTTAAACAAACACGTAAAAACCGGTTTTTTGATAAGATCAAAAAAAAGTTGATAGTGATGTTGTTTAATAGTTAAATATGTAGTTAGAGTTTTATGTATCAATGATTTAGCGTGGGTAAACAAAGTAGCTAGTATACTATCTCGTGTTATAACCTCCCCGCCACTTGAATCCACGCTAGTTGGGGTGGGCACAACATGATACATTCATCAACATTTACTTTCAATACAATTTTAGTCACTTGTTCCATTCCTCCGCATAACATGTCCATACCAAAACAGATTTACACATTAGGAAGTGGCGAAGGGCGGACGTTCTGAGGGACAGCCTTACGTAATGTTGACGTTAGTAAGAGCTGATCTTCAGCCTAAATTCAATAAATAACACAGGCGCCACTCTCGCACTTCCTTTTATTCAGTGTTTTTTTAAGTGAATAACAAGGGGAAATCCGAATCCATAAGAGGTACCCATAACCCAAAGTTTTTTTTAGTTTTAGCATACTCATCTTTTTGTTCAGGTGAGTTGACCATTGAAATAAAAATAAAGTGACCAAATTTTTAGGATTCCGTAGGCTGTTTTTGATATGGAAAGAAAAACTCGAGTGCGAGCAGGGTTTGAACCTGCGACCTTCCGATTCAGTACACCGGACGTCTTAACCATATTCCGTAGGCTAATGACAAAAATTGGGACCCTTATAGATTCATCCTGTCAGTCCGTATGTCACAGCTATTTATCTCCGACAATGTTCGCACCACACTGTTAAAATTTGGAGAGTAGGTGTCTTCTATGAACTGCTACACAAAAGTGGTACAAAAAAAAAATATAAAGGTTGGCCACCTTTATGTTTTTTTATCATCATTTCACGTCACTCCCTACATGTAAACGAGGGTTGAAAAAAAATCTATTTGTATTAATGTGCGTATGGATGTGGTGTCCATCGACAGCTCTTGAAATTGATGTCGAGGTTCCTAAATTACATACAAAGAGCTTTCAACGAAAGTTTCAATAAGATTTGATGTTTAGATTTAAGATATGGGAATTTTTCGTGAAACAGCACCAGTAACTTTGTTTTTCAGTAACATTATAATGAAAACCAAATGTAGTTGCTATAGCTGTTGAGTGTGAATTGACATAATAATATGTATGAATATGAAGCTTAGGAACGCTTTGCGCGAGATCCACTCGCGCTTGGCCGGTTTTTACAAGCTTTTATTTAGTTTCACCAATCAAATCTTGCAAGTTAAATTTGATACACCTCCCGGCTTCCGATTGAGCTGACATTTTGCACGCATATGTATATCGCGTGACAATGCAATATTATTATTCATGCTGTTCGACTATGTTTCGTGTAAGGTTCATTTCATTGATGAGAAGAAAAAAAATAGAGACAGCGTAACGTGTCCTAAAAAGGTTTACCGGTATCTCATGGATTCGAATTTCCTGATGGACAACATCACTTAAAAGAAACCCTCTGTTTGCTAATTTCTAACTTTATTTATTCTTGGCCACGAAGGTATCCATTGCTACATTCTCATCATACTATTTCATATCACAATGTGTTATATGATTAAATTATTCACTTTTCAGTTCCCGGCACTACTTGGAGGTTCATTTATCGTCGGTCTCTGCTTGTTCATGGGAATTTATATCGCCCACAAAATACAGTTTGCACGTGTTGTTAATCAGCATAGGTAAGTATTTACTAAGTTCTATTACCAATATTGTACAGTCTATCCTTTTCTACTCTGTAAGATAGCGACGACAATACGACAATAAATGAAAACACCGGTAATTCTAGTTCATAGGAATATTCTTAAACTATCAAAAAATAAATCCTAACATCGAAATAATTTTTTTTTTTTTCAAACAAACTAAAAAGCATAAAACTGTCTAAGAAATGGAACACCATTTATAAATATTGGTTCAATAACCTTAGGTTTAATTTGCACTAATTCGTATCTATAAATACAATTTAAGTAACGAATTTGGCAAAGGTTAAGTAGCGAGATGGCAACATGTGTTTAGTGTTCATCCCGATGCGGGGGTCGTTAACCGACAGTTTAAGCTAGCCTGTTAATTCACATCATGTAGAAAATGCTGAAAATGAAAAATAATAACCTGTGACTAAACTACTGTATATATTCGATTGAATTTTTGTATGCAGACTGGGAACGAGGTATACGCAGTTTAATTTATTGTCGTATGGTCGTCGCTACCCTGTATAATAAAGGCAGAATTCTTCTGACGGGTGGTTGATCAAAGTATTTCATAGACGCGCTTAATATTATGTACTAAATATATGTGAGATTGTATGGCAATATAAACGCATAAAACACTTTAAACAATTTATTTCTAGAACACAAAAACCTCAACGTCACACCGTACGTCCGTCGTAAATCTTGTCGTCGCCATTTTCCTCCCTCTCACACGCACTGTCACAAACATACTTCTCTTTCTTTTTAACAATTATAAGCTACGTTCATACTTTGACATTATACAATTTTTTATTTTTTTTCTATTTACCCCGAAAGGAAGGCTAAAGTCTTTTGACCATTCTGCCTAGTCTTACGTCCATTTGACATTATACAATATTTGTATCCCACAATCGGACATCCTGATCCATTTTTGTCCTTAGACCTCCACACAAACATTCATCACTAGCTTTCAACTTAAATTTAACTACTAGTACAATATTACAACATCGAAATAACAACATAATAAAACTTAATTTCCACGTTTTATTTTAAAAGAGAAAATCCAACAACATTATCAATATTCCTCTCTAAACATGTTTACACACTGACATTTAACATTGCAGTAGGTATATTACAGATACAGATCTTTTATTCATAATTAATTCTTTTAATTGTTTGCGTTGTAGTTTTTTTTGATCTGATATTTTTATTTGTAACAGCTCACGGAACATAGGTTCCGTTTGTCTAAAACAAATGTTTTAACTTTCAGGAAAAATATGATATACTCAAGTGTCCAGACTGCCCCTGCGGCGCCAACCAAAGCCTTTGAAGCCTAGATATATATTTTTTTTTTTTGTAGATTTAAGTAATTGACCAGATTGTATATTATCAGTAGTTACTACGAATTTCATACATCAATAAATAATGTTTATAATGATTAGAACTTTCATAAAAACAGTCTTTTTGGAACTGTATTTTTTCATATTCGTCTACATTCTTGTATAAATAGGAATATTGAGTAGGCAGGAGCCTTAGTAAATGTTTTAATTGAATAATCTATAATGTATGCACCCTTTTTTATCTGTTAATTATATTAGATTCTACATGCGAAAAAGTACGATATTTAATCTTTGGTATCCCTGGAACGTGGATACGCTAACTAAAGTTATTAAAAAAAAACGCGTGATGTTGTTTTGTCGTGGATCCGCGTCACGGCACTATAACCGGATTGCGCGGGTCCACGTGCATAAACACAGGATAAAAGTGATTTATAAAAAGTAGGTAATATTAGAGAAATTTACCAATGTGTATTATACATTTAATGTTGCGTGCGTTACTGCCAAGCGAATGTTTTAATAAATGCATTTAATTTTATAAATTTCTATTGTGTAAAATACTAAGAGTGAAACTAATTGCAGTCAAATGTTTTTATTTTAATTTTGAACAATTAAAATTAATTAAAAGCTGAGAAAGGCAACATGCAACGTGGAAATCTTATGACTTATCACCCTAAAGGGTGAATCTAACGATTTAAAACTTTATTGTAACTGACTAAATCCCCGTGTCATTTACAAGGAAGCGTTGCGTAAAACATTAATAGACCTTTTTACCCATAGAAAATCAGTAAAAAAATCTTGAGGCTTAATAAAAATGCAATTAGTCTGTTTGGTTGTTATTTAATTTTTTTTTGACTTCTATGTAGTATACGGGGTGGAAGGGACACCGACACTCAAACGGTTACCAAGTATTCAGTAGGTACGTCATTCTGGCTCCGCATAACACTCTGGACACCACAATAGATATTTTGATCGATTTTTTTTTAAATCAGTTGTTTCATACATTTAAACAGAGTAGGTATTGCACTATTGTAGGAAACAGCAGATTTAAAAAATAAATTATGTACAATAAAAAGGCAGTTTTGGCCATACATTTTGGTCATTGTCTTTTATCAGCGCAAATAACGCTCTACTATACTGACACGCATTTATGCAAAGTAAAAAAAGACATCGTATGCAGACTCTAAATTACTTTTTATTTAGTTTCCGCCAATATTTTACGCCAAGCGCCTGTCGATAACAAAACAATTGCTTCTTTCCTTAGCAATATCTATTTGTATTACTATTAATTGTATTGATCCATGCCAAAACATTACATATGTTTGGTGTGTGGCTATTTTGTACGTATTTTATCTGAATGTATTCTTGTACATCAAATTTATTAAATATATAATTTTAAAGATATTTTTATTTTATTAATCGTCACTAAGGCTTGCCACTCAGGAACCTTTTTTGAATTTAACATCCTAGGCTAAAATAATAATGGATTTTTAATCTACCCTTTGTGAACGTATTACACCCAAAGATATCTAACCAAAATGGAAGATTAAATTGATTTTGTAAGTCGTGTAACTTTATAAAAAAAAAAAACGGCAGTGCGCCATGTCGTGCGCATCGCTAAGCCTGGTTTCAGAGCGGTTCGAAACCGCTAGGTCATTCATTTATCCGTCTAGAAAAATGAGAGGTGCACATGGGAGATGATAATTTCATTAGTATTATACAATTGTGGGAAAATTTTCAATACTTTAGACCTTGGACGATTAGTTTTTCGAGTTATTTACGAAAAACTTGAAAAAAGATTCCGCTTAGATCCTCTAGATTTTTTATGAACTTTGGCAAACGGATAGACCATGACATGGGTTAGGATAGAGGAGTTTTCTATCCCAGAAGTATCTTTATTCCTCTATAGTTATTGCACCCCTTTATTTTTAAAGATGGGCACCAGCGAACTGTTCCACCATTCGTCAGGTATGACTTCAGCCAGCAACAACTTATTGAATTTAATTACGCGGTTATGACGCATAACCGCGTAATTCTTACCATAACCAACCGGTTAATAATCGTCATAGCCGGATAAATAGGTAATAACAAAAAAATAACTATTTTCAGCACAAATCATCATTTATTTAAAGTAAACTAATAGTAATTATCCATAATACTTTTAATTCCGACCATACGAGTTATTTCGGGACAGTTTCAGGATCGGGTCGCAGCCCCCTGATACTAATGTCATAGACAACTTCCTCGATCTTTTTCATGTCATATTTCAGAACATCGAAACGTTTGCGTAGGTGATCGTTCTTTAAGGTCAGTAACCTGGAAACAGAGAGTAAAATATTTAGGACATTTGAGTTTCTAATAATCGTTCAGAGCACTGTGTCTGGATTAAAATGTCAACAGAGGTAAGATAAAAAAATTGTCTGTAATTTTTGAGAAAAAATTCAAAAGTAAAATTATTTATTTGCAAAAAATTATTATAATGATTAATTACGATGTAATAATAATTACAACGGTATACAATTTGGTCCAACTACCATATTTTTTTTATAAAAAGAAGTAAACACGCACAAGGAACCATTTTATTGTTTATCTATAATCATTATTCCATAATTGTGTATACATTGTAAAGCTACAATACATTGTTCACAACAATTCATTTTACACAGGCCGGATACATAATAATATAAACACCCTATGTAGGGACCAACACGAGAGCTTCCTCTACCAAATGAAAAAAGAATCACGTAAACCAGACAAGTAATCACGGAAGTTATAAGGTAAAAACATTAATGAAAATGGCCAAGTGCAGTCGGACTCGCGCATGAACGGTTCCGTACCATCGTGGTAGGGGAGCCCCCTTTAATTTATTTGTTGTTATCGCGGCAATAGAAATACAGATTCAACTAAATAAAAATGTTAACTGTCTACCTATTACGGATCATGAGATACAGCCTGCTGATCACAGATATAGATAGACCTAGATAACGCAAGAGCACCTACTTCGCGTGCCCGACCTAAACTAAAGAAACTTAACGTGGCCACTGTCACGCCTCAGTCTGCATTGGTGCGCCACGCTAGTCAGAGCTCTCTCAAAAAATTAAAGCCGCAGATTCGTAATGCATTGCGGCTTTGACTTGAAGAGGTTGATGCGACGTTCTGTTTTAACAAGTGATACTATCGTATATCGCTTCGGTTTCTTATTACATGTGCTTTTGTCATTTTTCTGTCAATTTTATCTATTAGTGCTCTTCATCGTACGCAACACAAAGCGATTCTCGAGAATCGATTTCGGACACATATTTCAGAGACAATTTTAATAAATAATCTTAAATTTTTGTGATTTTTTAGTATTCCACATGATGGCAATTTAAAAGGAAAATGAATTGATGCGACGGGAAATAAAGTTTGGTTCCCAACAAAGTATAGCACTAGTTGTTCGATACATTTTGAGGAAGCAAGCTTTGTTGAAGGAAAAAAGCAAAAGCAAACAAATAAAAACTCTGAGGGAACGGTACCGTCGCAAAGTCTAAAATAAACACGGCATGATGTCGTTAATGAGTTAAGAGCTTAAAAAAATCGTTTATAAATGATGATCAAGCTAATGTGCTTAAAACAACCAACGTTACAACTCGAGAACTTTATTTTTATTTTCCTGTTTCATTACTATGTCACAAAATCGATTAATTGTACACAATTACTTAATAAATAGTATTCGTACAGTAACTGAGATATGGTATGTACAAAGGCGAACTTTAGTTACAGAGAGAGAGAAAAAAATAGGGTAAAATTCCGTTTCTTTTTGTAAACACTAGAACTTAAATTGGTTATAAAGGGTGTAAATAGACCCTTATCATATCCGAAAGGCACTTGTTCTCCCCGTTTTTGATATATTTTTTTTCTTTAACACCATATCTGGGAACCTTCACGTTACGGAGATATTGGGGGTCAAAGTTCCAACTTTTTCACAAGTTTTTTTTTTTAAATACATGTTTTTAATGCAAGATTTTTACTTTACACACCGCCACGACTCCCATACTATTCAATCCATCCATCAGCACAATGCTTTGAGTGCTTTTCATCGAGTCCTACCGTAAAACTTGATTTTTTACCCCAAAAAAAAAGTAGTTTCCCAGCAATAATTATTGGGTAAAGTTACTTAGTTTGATGTACAGAATGCTTGGTTGACGGCTATGTGAAGGATCTATTTACACCCTGTATAAAGTGTTTCAATCGAATATTTACGTGTAGAGACGGGTGCCGCACTCGGCGGCGACATTGAATCGATTTGGTTTTCCCATCACTAAATAGTGCTTGTGACAGTTGTGACGTCATAGTAGGTAGTCAAAAAATGGCACGCTTGGTTTTCATACAAATCGTGATGCTTGCGTTATCTAAGGCTATCTATATCTGTGCTGCTGACAGACAAAAGAAGGACAGCGGAGGCTAAGTAATAGGGTCCGGTTGGTTACCCTTCGGGTACGGAACCCTAACAAGATACGGCCGAACCTCCTCCTTTTTAGAAGTCGAGTAAAAACAGCAGTTTCATTAATTAAATTCGGTAATATTCACTAAAATATTTCTTTGTTGTTGGGGCTGACGGACCTCAGTAGTCGTTATTTTTTTTAAATCTTTGATGCTTCGTGGTCTGTTACTTACTTGTAAATAACTAAACAAATTCGTTACTAAATGTCCGTAATCACAATACCTTATTTTTCAGACACTTTTCAAGATCTGGCTGATGGTCTGTGAGAAATGAGAGACCACACTTTTAAGGGCTATAGTTTTTAATATTTATATTTACTATTTCCCAGGTTCGTTCTACAATTAATTTAAGACTACTACTAAATCCTAGTTTTTTTTTGCTAATTCCCTGTTTGTCCTTCAGATCACATGCTCATGAAACTTCCTTGGAGTCATAAGGCGATTAGCGCCTAACAAGTATTCTTTAGGGTGCTAACACATGTTTCTATCAAATAAAACAGGATTTAAGTATGCCCATTCCGTAGTGAAAGAAATAACGATATGTCAACTTACTCCCAAAAATAAACTTATTTACCTGAAACCAGCATTTAGTTCCATGACAAACTTAGATATCTGTAGAGGTTTCTCGTAGTCACCCCGCGTAGCTGCGTTCACTGCGAAACGGGCCTGAAAACGAAAATTGTAGATAAGTACATTTTGATACAAGTGGGCAACTTTATTATTGCAGCCGAGGCGGAATTGACACGAGGTTTCTTGAACTGTCGACTCAACGACAAAAGATAAATAACACAATGCGCTTTTAATTAGGTATTTACTTAAGTGGCGCCTAGTGTCAGTAAAAACTGGCACTTCATGCTTTTAACACTCTGCAGACAGGACTTGCTTAACTTTTCTGATATGAAATACAAAAATTTTTTTATATATTTTTGGATGCCATTCGAGAATACCTTACCAGTTCTGAGCACAGCTGCAGCAGTCCATTTAGATAATCCTCTATGTCCAAGTGGAAGCCAGTCGGCCTTTCAACCGCACTTACTGAAATTAATAAAAAGACATTTTAAACTGAAATTAATGGAAAAGATTTATGACTAGGTGTGTCCTGTGGATTCACATGCTATTTCTGTTTGCTCGGCTCATAAGGGTCGCAGCGTGATGTTAAGTTAGCTTATAATAATATCTTCCTCAAGAATTGGGCTACCAAATACAAAAAGACTTTCAATTCAAACCGATACTCGTAGTTCCACAGATTAGCATATTGAAAGTTCAAACGAAAAAACAAATAAAATCAGCTTTAGGAAGGAAGGTCAGGAAAGTCAGTAAGGAATTTCTTACAGGTATTCAAATCTTATATGTAGAAGAGTAGTCAATGTAATTACATTTTCTACACTTAACATGGGATATGTTAATTTTTGCGCCTCAATTCATCAAAGGAATTACTTTGTCAACTCAAGTAAAAAAACTTATCAATGGACAGAATGCAAAATACAAAAGCACTTGAAAATGTTTAATACTTTGACATTACATTTAACACAAAGTGCATTGTCAATCTGGCTAAGACATTCTTGTATAATATGTAATTCATGAGACAATGCTAATTGAATGACGTTTTCTGAATTAGTCTGGAGGAACTGAAGAGGGCGTCACTTAGTGGATCGCCAAAACCCGAGCTACCTTTGCCCCGATAAGACCTGTTTGGCAATCACAGAAACTGCCCATTAAAAACTAAAGGGTAAAACTCAAAATCTTTGGATACAATGTCAAATCCGTGATGCTCTATGGGTGCAAAACGTAGAAAGTAAGAGAGGAAATCATACGTCAAATCCAAGTCTTCATTAACCACCTGTCTTCATCGCATTCTCGGAATTTAATGGCCCGAGACAATACCTAACAATGAGCTTCTAGAGAAATGCCACGAGAGCCCGGTCAATTGCCAGATCAAGCAACGTAAGTGGAGAAAGATCTGGCACACTCTCCAGAGGGGTTCTGATCAGATATCCAAACAAGCGATCAATGCCCTCTGCCCCAACTATGGGACAAAAGATTTTAAGTAAAGTAAATGGGAAAATTTCTTCAAAACAAGTAAATAACTGCTAATGTCTGTATTTCACTTACTGCCTAACACCTGAGCAACAGTTTCACTTGAAGTGAGGGTTCCGGTCTCCAGCCACTCAGTAAGTGCAATCAGAAAGCAGTACCGCTGCAGCATGTTGCGCCAGTGCTCTTGGTATCTAAGGAAATGTAAGTATTCAGGTGTAAAGTAAATCTAAATGTTCAGGTGTGGCATAATCAGCATCCCTAGTTCCCACGGCTGCAAAACAGACCTCCCCTCTATGAGGGAATGGGCTGTACATGTACATGGGCCTAGTCCTGATTGGTAGATGTCACATGTCTTGGAATTTTGGTTTTAGTCTAGAACATGCCAGTTTCCTCACAATGTTTTCTTTCACCATGCAGAGAGCAGTGATGATGCAATAAATAACACTTAAGTTATGCAGTAAATGGTGGTCTTACCACTGCGCCACCACTACTCCGGTATAAACTGGCAATATTATTGACAATGTGTTGTTTTGGTGTACACAAATAATAAATCCAAGGCACTATACAAAAGACAAACCCTCACAGCTCATTTGTATAGTTTATCTTATATTAGGTCATATACACACACTGCACTTGCGGCAAGGTACTATGCACTTCACCATTTTGAAAAGAGTCAACAAGATAAACACAAAATAATATTATTATCAAAACAAAGTGCATACTAACTTGTAATAGTCATTGGGGGGTACAGCCTCCTGCAGTTTTGCGTATCCTGCGCGAGAAGACTCGAATAATTCCCTGGCTTTCACACAGGCTGGCACAACTGAAATAATATTACCTAAGTTAAAATCGAAGATGTTGTGGTGCACTTGGTGTTTGAAGACTTCGCATTTACCGGCACTCTCATTGTAATGTATCACTTGGAGTAATGTGGTCGCTTCGCGCAATATTTGGCCGATATCTTTGCAGATGCTCCGAATAACCTACACCAAAGAGCATTTTAAGATTAATTAACAAAATGAAACAGAAAATATAATAAAGTTTGGCTTTGCAATTACGAAGAACAACTTTTCTGCATCAGCAATTTGCAACCTACCTCTCGTACGTTGTATTCTTCGTCGATATCTTTTTGAAAATCTGTGAATATGGTGTTTATAATGTCTTGATTTTCACCCATTTTCTCTGATTTCTAACCTAACACTTTTATTAAAAAGAAAACAGAGAGGTTAAACAATTTTTTTGACAGAAAAGAAATCAATAGTTTTATGATTTTTTAAGTTGTTTATACTTTTTTTTTATCAATTGGACACTAGCCTTTTAGGAAGAAAAAAAACATAGCAACTCTATGATCATGATTGGGGCTACCCGATTTAAAAGTTCCGGAGAGAATGACGGACTTTCTTGTGAAACTTATTTAGTTTTTATTTATACCTACCTAAAGAAAACAGCATTTAAAAAAAAAATTACGATCATTCCCACACGCATCAATATCTCGCCCGGCGCAGTCAGCAAGGAGCCAATGGTGTATCAGAGATATTTGTAACTAGTTCATTCGCCGGTGTATTGTTTTGTGTCGCAAACAAGTGCTCACTAAAAATTATCAATTATAAAATTTCCTGTTGTATTTCAATTAATTACCCAGTACTAACTGGGTTGTGGAGGTCAGATAGGCAGTCGCTCCATGTAAAATACTGGTATTCAGCTGCATCCGGTTAGACTGGAAGCCGACCCCAACATAATTGGGAAAAGGCTAGGCAGATGATGATGATGATTTCAATTCGGCTGCCGGCCTTTTGGGCGACACTACCATTAGAACTTGTATTTTTACATACAAATTCACGGGAAGTTTTGTTTTTGAAGTCGGTTTTTCTGTCGGTTTTTTTGTCTTTTTTTTTGCATAAAAGTTTTTTTATTATGAACTTAATTCATATTAAAGGAAAATATTATTATTATTCCTATTCTGAATCTATCTTGAGTCGAATTCAGGTTCTTGAAGTTTTAAAAGTATCAGTGTTTCCTCAAATAATGTTTCTTTCTTTTTGGGTCCAAAATGGGTCTTGTTGATGAAACTAGTGGATCTGACGAAAGAAGGAAAAATAAAAATATCCTCTTTGGAACTCGCTCTACTCCTCTTACGGGAGTAGTGTTCCCTAAATCTTCTAAAATGCTTGTTCTGGGCTTCCAGGGGTCGGACTGGGCCGGAAGGGCCCGGGTGGCTCCCCAAAGCCCGGGAAATAGGGAATAACGCAAAAAATTCTCAGTTCAAGTCATCATTTATTTAAAGTAAACTTATAGTATTTATACGTAATACTTTTAATTCAGTACTGTGCGAGTTAGTTCGAGACAGATTCGGGATTAGGTTTCAGCCCCCTAATACTTAAGTCATAGACGACCTCCTCGATCTTCTTCACGTCGTATTTCAGAGCATCGATACGCTTCCGTAGGTGATCGTTATTTTGGTTCAGTAACCTGGAAACAGAGTAAAACAAATATTAGGTCGACTTATTTTTTTTATTTGAATTGCTAATACTCGTTCTGGAGCACTGTGTGATTGATTGAAATGTCAACAAAGATTAGAAAAATATATTGACTGTAGGTTTTGAGAACAAATTAAAAGTCAAATTATTTATTTGCAACTTTAATAATAATTATACATGAGCACGCTGCTGGAGGATTCAGGTCTAGGCTATCGGTTGAGGAGAGGTGGTCAAGTTATATCTCACCTCCTTTACATGGATGACCTGAAACTCTTTGCCCCCAACGATTTGCAACTGATGGAGCTACTGAAAGTAACTGAAACTTTCAGTAGCGCCATCAGGATGGAATTTGGTGTGGACAAATGTGCGGTCATGCATGTAAAGCGAGGGGAGATTGTGGAATCTGTGGGAACCCAGCTCTCGGATTCCATAAATCTTAGATCCCTCTCAGCAACTGAAACCTATAAGTATTTGGGTATGTCGGAAGCGCTGGGCATCAATGTTGCTGACATGAAGCAATCGTTGAAGGAGCGCTTCTTTGGCCGTCTGAAAAAAGTATTTAATAGTCTTTTATCAGGCGGCAATAAGGTGCGTGCCTTCAACGGTTGGGTCATGCCGGTTCTGATGTACTCTTTCGGCATACTCAAATGGACTCAGACAGAACTAGACGTCCTGGATAGGAGGGTCCGTACATTGTTGACGACATATCGAATGCATCACCCGCGTTCTTCTGTTATGAGACTGTATATCCCGCGGAGGTGTGGGGGTCGAGGCTTTTTAAACGCTAAGACTCTTCACAATCGCGAGATATACAGTCTCAGGGAATATTTCCTTGAAACCGACGTGGGGATGCATCGAGATGTGGTCGCAGTGGACAAGGGGCTCACCCCGCTCTCCTTGGCTAAAGAGAACTGGCGCAAACCTGTAGTGCTTGACACTAACGACCGCATGGAAGTATGGCAGAGTAAGGAGCTTCACGGACGGTTTTTCCGGGCCCTGCATGGGCCCGATGTAGACCTACCAGCGTCCGTAGCCTGGCTACGTTCCGGGGACCTCTTTGGAGAAACCGAAGGTTTTGTCTGTGCAATTATGGATGAAGTTATGATGACGAATAACTACCGGAGATTTATTGTGAAGGACGGTACGGTTGACATATGTCGGGCATGCCACCGTCCAGGCGAATCAATCCGTCACATTATCTCCGGGTGTTCTCGTCTGGCTAACGGAGAGTACTTGCATAGACACAACCTTGTAGCCAGGATTATCCATCAGCAACTTGCTCTAAAATACAACCTTGTGGAATCGGAAGTACCGTACTATAAGTATGTGCCCGACCCAGTTCTCGAAAATGGCAATATCACATTGTACTGGGATCGATCCATCGTAACTGACAGGACTATTGTAGCCAATAAGCCTGATATAGTGGTGGTGGATCGATCAGAGCGGCGTGCAATGATTGTTGACATAACGGTCCCGCATGATGGGAACCTCGTGAAAGCCGAGAAAGATAAGCAAATCAAGTATCTTGACTTGGCTCACGAGGTTGTCGACATGTGGGATGTGGACTCAGCGATCATTGTGCCGATAGTTGTATCAGCCCATGGCTTAATTGCCAAGAGCCTCGACCAATACCTGAGGAGGCTCTCGTTAGGCAGCTGGATCAAGGGTTTGATTCAGAAAGCGGTACTCCTGGACACGGCTCGTATTGTCAGGAGGTTCCTCTCTCTGGAGCCCTGACCGCCGGTAGCTTGGACCCTGTTCCCGATACCGGTGGGCTACAATTTTTTATATTTTTAAATGTTTTTTATATTGTTTTTAGTTTAAGAAATATTTAAAAATATATAAGATTTGTGTAAAGATAAATAAAGGAAATATTATACATGTATGGTTATATCTTACCTCCTTTACATGGATGACCTGAAAATCTTTGCCCCCACCAATTTGCAACTGATGGAGCTACCGAAGTTAACCGAAACTTTCAGTAGCGCCATTAGGGCGGAATTTGGTGTCGACAAATATGCTAGTCATGCATGTTAAGCAAGGGGATTCCATAAATCTTAGATCACTCTCAGCAACCGAAACCTATAAGTATTTGGGCATGTCGGAAGCGCTGGGATCAATGTTACTGACATGAAGCAATCATTGAGGGAGCGTTTCTTTGGCCGCTTGAAAAAAGTATTTAATAGTCTTTTATCAGGCAGAAATAAGGAAATAAGAACTAGACGCCCTGGATAGGAGGGTCCGAATATTGTTGACGGCATATCGAATGCATCACCTATCCATCCAATCATCCATCATGCATCATCCATCGTTCTTCGGTTATCAGACTGTATATCTCGCGCCGGTGTGGAGTACTGTGGAGGTTTAGGCTTTTTAAATGCTAAAGACACAATCGCCCGGGAAAAGCGTCAATTTTTGCGGGCGCAAGGGCGGTTCTGCAATCTGCATCCACTACCACTACTACCATATTTACCTATCTACCTAAAAAGCATATTCTGAATAATAAACTGAATAACAAAATCTGTCGATTTTATACGGGTTTGGTCGTAAAACGGTGAGGCGAAGATAAGATATATTTATTGGCTCAACATTTTGATCATGGCCCTTATACTAACATGTTTGTGAACAAAAGTTACGCACAACTTTGCCGGTGGAAACTGCAGCTCAGTGCGCAAACATTTTGTGTTGCACAATATGTTCGCGAGCAATTTAATGTTCGCACAAAATTTCGGTGGAATCGTACCATGATAGCTACTAGAAGTTGAGTTTTCAGTGGCTCAAAATATGATTGTGATACGAGATAAAGACATATTCGACTTTGATTAATACCAATACACTTGACTAATTCATATCTCGTCTTATAATTTATTGGTCAAAAAATGCTGGCTCCAGCACGTCGACCTACTACAATCTGTCAAATAAGTTTAACAGATTTTATATACTATTATCGCTAAAGCATTAGGTTCAAAGTTGATTGGGAAAATTTATCAGTTTCAGGTAGCTTGATGTGATGGCGTCTATAATTAAAATGATCAGCAAATAATTAACTATAGCCACTAAATACAAGCAACAAAACACCGAAGCATTTCTTTTTTTATTGTATAATAGACTCTTTTTGGTGTTTAATTTCACCAAATTACCCATAAAGACTCCCAAAAATAAATTAAGGCTTACCTGAAGCTTGCATTTAACCCCAGGACAAACTGAGATATCTGTAGAGGTTTCTCGTAGTCACCCCGCGTTACTGCGTTCACTGCCAAACGAGCCTGAAAAAGAAAATGGTAGGTACATTTTGATACAAGTGAGCAAATTTTGACATTGCAGCCGAGGCGGAATTGACACGAGGTTTTTCAATACACTAGTAATAAAATAATAGAAAGAAAAGTATTTTTTGGCGTAAATTATTACTAGCTTATGCCGCGGTTTCACCCGGCTCTTCCGGGATAAAATAGTCTATGTACTAATCCAGACAGGGCTTTAAGAAAAAATAGTATTATTTTTACGCAACTTTAGCACCTGATATCTAAAACTTATGCATCCGTTCACAGAATTGCAATGGGGGATGCTATTGCAAGATCCTTCCCTACGGGCCACGGCACAACCAGTTGTGTAATTTTTTTATTTTTATAGAAATAATGTTGGGAGGAAAGTTTTGAGTATGAATGTGGATGGGTATATGAGTAGAGAAAGACCAAAGAAACGATGGATGGACTGTGTAAAGAATGATATGGCAAGAAAGGAGGTGTCTGGTGAGATGACGAGTAATAGAGAAGTATGGAGGAAGAAGAAGACATGCTGCGCCGACCCCAAATGAATTGGGATAAGGGCAAGAGAATGATGATGATGATGATGAATGTTTGACTGTTTCCCCACGGACCAATTGGATGACATAACTAGTTGTGCAGTGGGGAATGCTATTGCAAGATCCTTTTTTAGGAGTACTCGATTAGGAGGTATACCATCCAATGCACACAATAATTTAATGTTAATTTGTTGATACAAGCATATAGAGCGGGCGCTGTAAGTGACTGTGTAAAGAACAGAGTATGTTTGTAAGACTATCCCGCAGCCTAAACCGATAAAGTTGTAAATTATCGCAGAGGGGTATATGAGGAAGAGATTTTGCAAAAATCGAAAACTTTGATATGAAAAATCTTATTCCTTCCTTTTTAAACTTGAAACTTGGCACGAATAAGAATGTAGTAAATAATATATATTATATTGTCAAGTTTGACAATATAAGCTTTTTTTAAACTACCCTCCAATGGTGCTTTAGAGGGTAAAGTTTGTATGGAAATTTCTTAACGCGTGGGCCGATGAATTTCAAACTCAGCATTTACAATTTAGTTATAATATAATAAAATTAAGAAAACATGTTTTTGGATTTTTCGAAAATAGCCAGTCTAAATGAAAAGGTCTAAACAAGTTTTAACGGGAGGATTTTACGGCTTACTTTGATAAACTAAGTTAGCATGAATAATCCTTAAACCAAATAAATGAAACGTGCCAAATTTTTTTTCAAATACTAACCCTATCTGTGTGAATTTCGGGAATACAGTTTGTACGAAACATCTTATTCCTTGGTTCATATTTATGTTTTATATTTTTGTTTTTATGTCATTTTATAATCTATAATTAGAATAAACTATGACTGAATTGTACTGTTCGGTGTTCAGGGACCAAATCAAAGAACCATCTTGCTTTAAGTATTAACCTTTAATGCCCCACTTACATTCTAAGTTACATTTATATAGGGAGGTTATCTTACACACACTACAGAATCATCATGAATTTATAGCATGTACTCCATCGGTTTTCTTTACAAATGAGAGGAGAAAGGGTAAAAAATGGACCAAAATATTTACCGGCAAGATCCATATTATTAATCTCTGAGCTATTCCCAACAAAAAGCCACTGGTGGAATTCGGTCCTCATATTTTCCGTACTTACTTCCCTCTAGAGCCGGGTCTAAAATAATTTCATTAATAATAATGTATTTATTTATGCTTGTCTATCTATAAACACAGTTTGAAAATTCATTAAATATTAGGGTCTTAAAGGCATGCGTGTCTTTCCTAAGATAAAAAAAACACTCACCCCCAACTATAGGAATCAAACCAGGTTGGACAAAGTTTATAGTTATCTGTGGCCAAAATAAAATACTTAAACAAATAAACGAAAAAAAAACCACCAGTGTGAAATACATTGTATTCTGACCAAATAGTAGTGCAATAAGAGCCAGTTTTCGAGGAAGTGTATTGAAAATTATATTTCAGAGATCTTCAGCTTAAAACCACCTGTACTTTAGACGCATTTACAGATACAAACGTTATGCACATTTTGACATTTTCGGTCACCGCCGGAAGATATTATTAAAAAAAAAAAATACATCAGCGCGCTTTTAATTAGGTATTCATTTAAGTGGTGCCTAGTGTTAGTAAAAACTGGCACTACATGCTCTAAACACTCGGCTTAAGTTTTCAGGGATGAAATATTTTTGGATGCCATTTGAGAATACCTTACCAGTTCAGAGCATAGCTGCAGCAGTCCATGGAGATAGTCCTCTATGGCCAAGTGGAAGCTAGTTTCTCTCTCAACCACACTTACTGAAATGAATATAAGAGTTACTAGACAAAAGACTGAAATCAGATTCAGTATCAGATAAGAAAGTATTTAGGTAGGATATTTTTTACTATGTGTGGGCTGCAGCTTCACATGGCATTACTGTTTTGTTCAGCTCCTAAGGGTCGCAGCATGATGTTAAGTTAGCTTATCACCTTTCTCAAGAATTCAGCTTCCAAATGCAAAATAATAATACTATGAATGTATGCAATAATACAATAAAATACCTCCTCACATACAACAACTGAATGAGACTAAATTTAAATCTTGTATAAAACACACACTGTGTAGGCAAGCATATGCTTGGCTTAATACTGATCCTGCTGCACAACCATAGAGTAGAACTGGTCATCTCTTAGCTGCAACCTTTTATTTTAATTATACACTCTTAGCAACATCATTATCACATTACATAAGTAATATCTCAACATGAATGATGTATCCAAGATCCTATTAAAACATTTTCATAAAGAATGTCCATGGAGTTTCTTGCCCTACGCTTGATCTATGCTTTGAATGGACAACTACAGTACTTTTACAAGTTATTATGCCTTGTGACTGGGACTGCTGCTTCATCTTTTTGTTTTTGACATTCAAAAGTGCTATGGTCTAATTGAAACAAACAGTTGAGTTTGAATGAATAACCAAATGAATCTAATTTAACCGAGGCAAGCTACTAAAATTTTTAAGCACACAACTTTTTTAATTTTATATAAGCTGTCAGAGTTACTCCTAATCCATCTCTTTATGAATGAACAAAAACAAACAAATTTAACCTAGGGGGACTGCTAAATTTTTAGAGCTTGCTTCGCTTGCTAATGCATCCTGTACTTTTTAAATTTTTGTACAAGTTGTTGTCATTTAACACATTACTTGAATCTCACCACCTGCTCCCCTCTAGACTAAATTTCCTGGCTATGGATAAATGTGACCCTCCCGAAAGGCTGCAACCGTGCCTGTCATCAGCTCTAGCAGCGTAAGTGGAGATGGATCGGCCACATGCTCTAGAGGGATTCTGACCACCTACCCAAACAAGCGATGGAATGGCAACCTCAAGGGACTGTGTTGGCACAAGCATCGGGATGACATGTAGTGAAGGCCAATTAGGGGACAAAGGATTTTATGTCAAGTCAAGGGATCTCTTTAGGTTTCTTCAAAACAAATAAATAACTGTTAATGTCCATATTTCACTTACTGCCTAACATCTTAGCAACAGTTTCATGTGTAGCGAGGGTCCCGGTCTCCAGCCACACAGTGAGTGCTATCAGAAAGCAGTACCGCTGCACGATGTTGCGCCAGTGCTCTTGGTATCTAAGAAAAAGTCAGTATGCAGGTATATAGTAAATCTAAAAGTTCAGGTGTAGCATAATTAGCCAACCTAGTTCCCACTGCTAGGAACCAGAGCTCCCCTCATGTGAGCAAATGGGCACAAGGGCTCAGTGCAGGTTGGTAGATGTCACATGTCTTTGAATTTTAAGTTCTAACACAGCCGGTTACTTCACAATGTTTTCATACACCATACCGAGAGCAGTAGTGATAAATAAATTACACAAACAATGTGCCTAGCTGGGTTTCAAATCTACATCCTTACAACTCGTGGGGTTGTTACAGGGCCACCACTGTTCATGTATATGTATATCTGTTCAATAATAAATCCAAGGCACTATACTAGAGACAAATCCTTATAGCTTATTTGTATAATTATAGCATATCATACACACACCCCAGTTGCGGGTAGGTACTGTTCACATGAACCATTTTGAAAAGCATCCACAAGATAAAAACAAATATTGTAATCAAACCAAAGTGCTTACTAACTTGTAATAGTCATTGGCGGGCAGAGCCTCTGTCAGTCTCGCGTATGCTTCCCGAGAAGAGTAGAATAATTCCCTGGCTTTGACACAGGCTGGCAAAACTGAAATAACATTAAACATTGAGTTGAAATGGAAGATGTTGTGGTACGTTAATTTTTAAAGAATGTTTGCAATGCTTACTGGCTTCAGCTTCATCGTGGTGTATTACTTGGAGTAATGTGGTCACTTCGCGCGATATTTGACCGACAGCTTTGCATGTCTCAAGAATACTCTACAACAAAGAGTGTGATAAAATTAATTACCAAATTATTTCGGTCGATGAAAGTTTGTGTTTATTTTGATGGATTTTACAGCAAAAAGCAGAAAACACAATAGTACAACTTTGTGGCACATAAACAATTATGTGCCACAATTTTACATAAACAATTTGCAACCTACAGCTCGTATGTCTTGATCTTCGTCAATTTTTTGTTGAAGACCTTTAAACATCATGTTTACTGCATCATTTTCACTCATTTTTACAGATTTTTAATGGCAGTAACAATATGAAACAGCGGTACAACTTGCTTGACAGAAAAGGAATCAATAAATTGACATGCTAAATTGCTAATTTGATTTTTTAAATCCCTCTTGACTTTCAGTAGCACTTAAACGCTAGCTTTTTAAGGAATGAAAAGCATTGGAAGTCTATGATCCTGGGGCTACCATGTTTATTAGATTATTTAACGAATTTTCTTATAAAACTTATTTTGCTTTTAGATAAACATTAAATTTTAAACAAAGCTGTAATTTATTAAATAAATACAGCTCATTCACACATGCATGCGTCATTATATACTCTCCTAATCGCCAACCGTGTTAATCAACAGAGGAATAAGCTCTAGATATGGCACAGCTGGATTTACCCCTCTGCCAAAGTATGTAAATGGGCCATAATACTACAGACGTTATATAAAACCCGTTCATTCGCCGATCGTTGCCATTGTGTTTCGTTTTGTAAAAACTTTACGGCCTACTTTCTCTTGAATCTTAACTTTGGATCAAACAGTTCTTACTTGTCCAAGGCAAGTTGCCAAAACATTTTCGAGCTCGCTTCGCTTGCTCTTGCATTCCGCTTCCTCTTGATGTCGAAAGAATCCTAACTGGTCCAAGTATAATTTTAACACCCTATGGTGTTAAAATTATTGAGCTCGCTGAGCGTCCCCGGAGGGCGGTGGGGGATAACTTTTCCTGCCTGATGCCACCGAATTCGAACGCAATGAATGGTAGCGTACAATAGAATCAATCTCAAAATTAAATTATTTTCGGCTTACACTCTTAGGTGCACTTTTTAGCTACAAATTTACACATTTTCTTGAAACCAATGTGCGTGGTGAGCCCTGCGAAAAAACTTTTATCTTAAAGGCACCTTTTTTTGTCTCATGCGAAAATCCAATAGGACTGCCAATCCAGACAGTCCTATTGGATTTTCGCAAGATTCACCGGTAGAGACGGAGGCCGAAATAAATTAAGAGCCCCTTACCCCAAGGCCTTAATAGGAAATTTGGCATACATACACAAAGTTGCAAAAAATGGAGTATGTGGACATTTTGATCTCAAATTACTTGATTATCTGAAATTGTTCGAGGCACGATGTAAAAAACCGATTGGACACGCGCGTTGAGATTGTGACTGCGGAGAATCAAAGAAGCTGTTTGGAGCATGCGAAGTGACCGTACTCCTGCGAAGGTAACAAGTGACGTAGGCTCGTGTTGCTTGACTCTAACACATCGTCTAAGAGCGAACGGGGCTTCTGGGTTAGCTGCCATCTCGATGTGAATACGTAGATGTCACTGGATAATGGTTTCTTTTTCAATGTATAGAAAACGTATCTTAAGCACTAGGTACTGCCCGTTTTCACTTACGTTATGGTACACCTTTATGTAATGCGTAAATGTTAAGCAGTAACTTAGCATAAAAGTAACATGGTGAGTACATCGCCCCAGAGTTTATCAGCAAGCATATTCAGCATGAAAACTGGTACCGGTGGTGGTATATTTTTAAGTATCTGAATAGATGGATAGCTGAATAGGTTAGCCGTGATGTGAGATAACGCCAAAACCATAAGTACGCCAGCACATCAAGCTACCCGAAAATGACAAATTTTTCCAATCAACCTTGAACCTAATCCTTTAGCGATAAAGTTAAAAATCTATTATAGTTGACAGATTGTAATAGCTTGATGTAATAGCGTCTGTACGAGTGTACGCCATGTACGATTCGGTCACTTGATATTAGATGCAATCGATGCTAACTTTTCTTTTCTTTTCTCCGCGGGTCTGAACGAGCCCTTTTGTCCGATAACCTGGTAAAGGTTGCAGGGATCCGCTTAATGCGAGACGCACGGGACCGGTCAATGTGGTGACACTTGGGGGATGCCTATGTCCAGCAGTGGACGTCTTTCGGCTGGAATGATGATGATGATGAGGAAAACTAACCGTTGAATTTGAAGATACTTGTAATAGTTTAAACAAATTAAAAACAATATTTACAGGTTGGATTTGTCTGGAACTGGGAACAATGCCCAGTGCAACCAAATTATTACAGTTCGGAGCAATGAAAGGGAACAAATGAACAATACATTATTTTACATCTACTATATCTATACTAAAAAAAAAATTGAAGTGTCTGTTTGTAATATCAAAATAACAGCTTTTTACTGAATGCATATGAAATTTATACGGTACTTATGACTCAAACACATTTTTTTTCTGTCTGTCTGTCTGTCTGTCGGTCTGTCTGTTGGTCTGTCTGTCGGTCTGTCTCTCTGTCTGTTTGTTCCAGCTAGTTTCCGAAACGGCTAAACCTATTTTGACGGGACTTTTGTTATAAGGTCTAATATAGGCTTCTTATATTAGAGAAATAATTAGGGTTTCGTGCGAAAAAATTAATACCCCTGAAATTGATAACAAAATTCGATTCAAAGACGGAAGTAATATATTTTTTATTATTATTTCACGCGAACGAAGGCCGCGGACAGCAGTTTGTCTTTCACTATGATCATGACATGTGTGCAAATCTGCGCTGGTGTTAACACCAGCGAACCGAAATGCCGCGAACCCCGATTTCCGCGTATCCAAATCATGTCGACCATCGATATTATTATTTCAGTGTCTGTGGTTTAATTGGTTTTTTTTAGTTGTCAAAAATGTCAAATGAAAATGAAGTGTGTCGAGCAGAGGAATATTACAAAACTCAATAATTACTCGTGAAAATTATTTGTAAAGTATCGTAGTAATTTACAAAGACTCAATAGTTTATTTTTGTGATGGGACATTTTGTTTTATGAATTAGTGCAGTGTGTGTTATTGATGTGTTTACGGTTTGTTTCGCAATTATTTGGTCACGTCTCTTTAGTCTATCTCTTTGGGTTCCTCGCGTAGTCTTGGAAAAAAGTAATGCTACAGTATAAAATTGTCAGCATGTTATCTGTTTAAACCTAACTAAAGATAGGGAAATGTCTATTTATACTTATTTTGATCAACTCAAGTTTTACCTTGTTCCAAAAATGAACTTTCAAAGTATGCAGAAAGTACTTCTATTTCTGGTAATAAGGTAGGGTCTCTTTAAGTACCTACACATATCCAAAGAAATTTTTGAAGTGTCATAGTCATGGAAATTAATCTTAAAATTAAAAACTACCCACACTGGAACAACTTGAAATATTTAGTCTCAAAAGTTGGTGTGTTTCAGGTGGTTGTACAGAAAACCGTTTCATTTAGTTACTGTTACTATTAACAGGTTATCATCAATATAAGGTTTCTGTGAGTTCTGGCTTTTGTACACACATGATTTAACTTGAAACTATAAACTTTTTCAATTTCTAAATCTACTTCTTGCACCAAATATAAAATCTATTCTTGCTGTATATTTTATTTAGCATTGTTACTTTAGTTTGTGTATTGAAAGCATAATTTGTCTTTGATCAAGACTTTTCCATTAGACTAATAATTTATTTATTTATTTGCAAATGATTTCATCCATGTGGAAGTCTGAAAACAGAATCATAGGACTTAATTAACAATATTGATTAACATCCAAGGTTAAGTACCCATGGTTAATCTTGTATGGGAGACCATCAAATGACTTTCCCAGTAGTGATTAACTATTTTGCTTATTTTATGGTTTTTTTCTTATGAAATGTGGGTATACTTGGTGTACCTTACCTCTCTGCCTAACCCTTCGGGAATTACAGGCATGATGTTATGTGTGTTATGGGTTTTTCAATTTCCCACCTATTTTTTATTAGAATAAAAAGTATGCCACATTGAACCTTATAAACTCTTCTATCTTATGGGAAAGTCTCATTTAAATTAGTTAACCTGTTCCGGGATTACCTCGGTCAAATAAAAAGGCAGAAAATAAAAAATTCAATTGATGTTTGGATATTGGTATCAAATAAATAACTTATGTAGGTACTTGGGAAAATGCATATATTCGGAAATAATAGACACAAATTTTATTTATGCATCAATAATTATAAGTTATATGTAACCCAACTTTACAATTACATTGCACATAATAAAAGTCTGATTGAAGTGTCATGTTTGTTCAGATATTCTTACCTACTATAAAAAACCTCAAAGTTGAGTGTACTTACTTGTTATAGTTTATGGCTGTAATAATGTGGCTTATTTGTTACCAACCAATGCATTGAGGAAACACTGAACATTATTTGCATAATGAAATGATAAAGAATAAGACTTTATTGAGTAAACAAAATATAAATGTTATAAGTTTACAATTCACATTCATATTTGTATGAAATGCTTTCTCTCTTTTGTTTACACAAAAAAAGATTCATATTAATATGAAACACTTAGATAAGTAAACACAAGGTGTGGTTTATGAATCTTGTCCTATGTAGTCACTTAAGTGTCTGTCTGTGGCTGTATCGTTTTTCCAAATAAAAAACCTTCTTCTCCTTCCATACTTCTGTATTACTCATTATCTCAGCAGTGACCTCCTTTCTAGTCATATCATCTTACACACAGTCCATGCATCTATGACAAACTTCTAAGTAAAAACGCCAAAAAGTGAACACACTACTACAAAACACGTGTAAACACTTTGTTTGATTCAGTTTTTTTGCCACCGACTTCTGAAGCTCAAATTATTTCGTTTTATTTTATGCAAAAAAGTTAATTTTATTTTTCTAGTTTTAGTTGTAGGTAATATTCTATACAAATTTTTGCAATGCATTAGTTTTACATGCCATGGTAATAGGCTTATCCCCGATAAAATGGAACTTAAACATAACCAGCGAAATTTGGGGGTATTGTAACCCTTCAAAGCATACAGCATGTTATGTAATGGTGGTGTAAACAATACATATCCAAGTAATTGCAGCAACCACGACAGATTTGCTGCCTATTATTAAGGAGTTCTAATGACTATCTCCGGTGGTCAGCATCAGATCTTCAAATGTAAACAAGACCACCTCGAACTAATACTTTCCAATCCGATTGACGAAGATATTGCTAAAAAAATATTAATAATAATACAAACACACAAAAAAAAACGTTCAGACGAATTGAAAACTGCCTCCTTTTGGAAGTCGTTTAAAAAGTATTCATTATCCATCATGATATTGTGTCATATTGCTTAAATAAAATATTAGGTTTTAGCGTTGGTCTTAAATTCAATTAAGAAAGTGGCAAAAGTTGAATTAAATATGATATGATTGAATTCCCCGGCAGACAAATTGTTTATAATGGTATTTCCATTAGGATTTTTAGCAGTCCAGAACTCTAGAAGTGGGCCATATGATGGTTTTGGCAATAGGCTCACCCCCTTTTTAATATTAACAAACAAAATGTGGGTGTACTAATTGGCACACCTCAACGTAACCTTTTCAGAAATACAGTATTGATATTATGTTATGATATGTACCCACTTTTTCAAATGCATATTTTTTCTTGTTGAAAGTCTGATGTATACAAACCAAATAATTGTATTGATTATAATAGTTCATCTATTATAATCAATACAATTATTTATGAGAAAGTTATAGGTATTTATAATTAAAATATTGCTTATTATTATTTTATCAGTGCATTTCAATACCAATGAAGTATCTGTTTGTGATTGTACACATATTTGTTTGTACAATTGATAGCTACCTAAGCTACCTGTTTCCTTTGTCATTATATCAGCAGGGGATTTACAATATTCATTAGTTATATATTATTGATATTATTTCCATCATATATGAGGTTTATTAATAGAACAGAGCAGGCAAACTACTTAAACTGTAGGTTAGGCAATAGTTATGTT
Organism: Noctua janthe; assembly: GCA_910589295.1. Classification (NCBI taxonomy): domain Eukaryota; kingdom Metazoa; phylum Arthropoda; class Insecta; order Lepidoptera; family Noctuidae; genus Noctua; species Noctua janthe. The sequence goes on from OU342552.1 coordinate 17,624,011, forward strand.
GTGTATTCATAAAGGTCTGGGGTCCGCAAATCTATGTCTAAGCACACACAATATTTTGTGTAATTAGCAACCTAATCCGTCATAGCCATATTCATGAAATACTATTACTAAAAAATGGGCAGTTTCCAGTTATATAGTACCATATTAATAGTTAATATTAATAAGGCCAAGAGAATGATGATTAATAGTTAATATTGACTTATTCGTCAACTAACGAGTGTGAAACTCGCGTGCGCGCGAGTTGGCACCTTCCGATTTTACCTATTTTTTTGTCATCAACTCGCTCTACTTTGAAAATCTGATGCTAAATAAGTCAGATGTGCAGTCAGTTACAAAAACTACTTAAAAAAAAATATAGGTACCCGCTTTAAATGCATTTTCTTTCTTTTTCTTTTACAAAACTAACATTCTGTCAACGCTGGATGGCATGCTTGGGTATCATGCGTCGTTGGTCGCATCCCCCTCGCCTCATTCCTCGCACCTCCAACATAATTATGCTTTAACGTATCCCGAAATCTAAGTAGATAGTCGGTATTTAACCGAATCAGCCAGCGCGAGCAAAGCTGCGGGCAATCCGTTTGGTAGTTGGTTTCAATCCGTTTTTATTTGACTGTACTTTATAATGTGCGAGCGAGTTGACGACAAAAAAAATAGGTAAAATTGGAAGGTTTAACCCGCGCGCACGCGCGAGTTTCACACTCACCAGTTGACGAATAAGTCTTAATATTTTACGAACCCCCATTTGTTCATTTCTTAGCAAAATAGTGCGCATTTTAATACATTCCTTTCTACCGCGTGATTGTGTCTGAACATTACGGTTTATTACGCCAATAACAATGCGTGTAGCAAGTTAATTCACAACTGTAAAGATGTAAACTAAGAGTACCGTAACATAATCATAGTTGTGCAGGAAGACCCATATGACGTCACACCGTGTGGGCATCACATGCGATTAGCCGGATCGACAGCGCGCGACCTCGCGGACTGTCTGTTATCGTTTGCGCGAAGCATCGAGTTTTTAATTTGCCTCGCCTTGGCTTTGTTACGATAACTGTGGGTTAGAAGGCGAGGCAGCTCAGAATTCACGATAACTTGTGAAAAGAGCATGTTAGTTGCGATTATCTATCTATGACATAAAATAAAATCGTAGACGTTCCGTGTCACAATAGTTATTTTTTTGCAAAAAATGTACTGGAAGGTGCGAGAAATAAGTAATAGAAAGTATTTTTTTTTTTTTCGGTTTTCAGGTTTGTCGGTTTTTTTGTTCGTTTTGGTGCGCATCACGTAAAAACTTCTCATTGTATTCAAAATCTAAATATTGAAAGATAATAATCATTGTTGTGAGTAATATATTTTAGCGTTTATTTCATCAAAATCGACCAACAAACGCAAAAGATATTAATTTTTAATATTTAGTAAGTAACCTCATACCGTTGTGCCCATCACTTTTTTCCACCGACTGATTGGGCTCCCAGAGTGAAAGTATTTTTTAATTGTTGTAATTAACAGTTGGGACCTAGGATAGATCATGAGTTGCATCTAAATTTTGCTTTCGTTAATGAACATTGACAAAAGAATGCTCGGTCACGTGACCGAAGCCACGGGCACGGCTAGTTACGGTTAAATTTAATATTATAGCGGTTTAGGCTGGCGCCAGTAGATCCTAGATTATTTAGCTTTTCGTAACGTTCGCGCTACTGGATCTAGGACATATAGGTAATCAATGTCAACCGAGTTGAAATAGCAACTCTGATCACTTTAAGCGCTTATTGCCCGAGGTATTTTTGAAATGTTTGGATTGATAAGATAAACTTTGTTCCATTTATAATAGTTTTTGTGAACCTCTTGCAGAAATGTAGATTATTAATAAGAAACGTGTTAGTGATCTAAAAACAATGGCAAGTGCTCTGTAATGATCCAGATTAGATAAACATGTATTTCTTAATGTGATTTAGAAGACGCTAGAACCACGGTAACTAGAACCACAGAAGATGTCTGCTACACCACAACGCCTGATAACAAGTCCACACTCCTAGAAAAGCGAAGCCGCGTATACCTACTACCTATACATAACAACGTCGGCTCCACCTGTCTCGCCAAATTGTTTACATAATCAAACTAGGTACATACTGTGCATAATTACATATTTTATAAATATTTCCACATGATATGAAATATGGTTGCTCGTACAAACACTTCGCAAGAATCTTAGCTATTAGCCTATTAGTAACAAAAACTCTATTATCACCACGTACATTTAGATAATGTTGTCATAGATCAGATAGACGATTAGTGAAGTAAGTAACACTGATGAACTTCGTGACTCACAAGACCCTACACCAGGCAGCCTAGCGCCCTGGCCCGTCATTAATGGAAACATGATCTCTTCTGATTATTTATACAAGACTTTTTTTATTAAAACATTAGCTGATTTGTAACGCTTTATATCAATCAACTTATTGCAGTTGTCTGTTAGACTTTTCCAATGTCTTTGCCAAGTTGTTGATATTGGTGAAGACAATCAAACGACCCAGATCCACCTTTGAGCTTCAAGTAAGTACAAAAACGATCCTTCATTATTGGTTAATGTTGAACAAATTGCAATTTGTAGCCAAGATTCCGTGGTATATTGTATATTCAAACAAATTAATATCATTGAATATATAATACCTACAGGCAAGCAAGTTTGTTTTTGTTTTCGTATTCAAACGGTAGGATTTTTCTATAAATAGATAATGTTTTTTACAATTTGGCAGTGGCTAAATGTTTTAGGCGCCAGTCATTTCTCATTGTTTGTTACTCTTATTAAAATTAGGTCGATATTTTACTAGTCCAGTATGTATAGATTATGTATCGTTTGTGCTCACAATCCGAAGTAAAACCGATAAACGATTCCTGCATAGGAGAAACCGGGATAACCATAATAATAAACCAGCATTATCGGCAGTGTAGCTTAATAACTTTTTACCTTGTCTCTCATTCCTCCATATCAAGACCGACGATTGTCTTTCAACTTTTCTGTGTAACTGGAGCAACTTTCTAACTTCCTCTAATATATTTATTTCTACTTTATCTATTCTTATCGCTCCACACATCCACCTGAACATTCACATCTCCGCTACATGCAATCTTTTTTCATCTATCTTCGTCACAGCCCAGTATTCCGATCCATACAGTACGACAGGTCTAATCACGAACTTGTATATTTTGCCCTTTAACTTGAGGAGCACCCTCATGTTGTTTCAGTGACCTACCGCCATTTCATCCATCCTGAGTTGATTCGGTGCTTAAGGTCTCGGTTAGGGAATCCAATCCCGCATCAAAACCGCGATCCCGCAGACCTGCTGGATTGAGGTCATCAATCCCGCAGATCCCGCGGGATTTGCGGTAGAGATTTTTATAAATATTCTTTTGTTTTGGTAGTTATTTAAAAAAAATGAAATAAACAAGTAAATTATTTTTTTTATTATCGTTATTAATATTAAGTATACTTAAGACTTATTACTATTCAACAATTGAATTAAATGATGTCTGGGCTCCCCTACCAACTATAGTGCGCAATAAAAACGCCGGAAGATGACATTTGAATGACCACCTCTTAATTGTTTTGCGAGCAAGTGTGTCGCTGCCTCTGATCGAGCTAAAGAAACATCAATATAATAGATTTTTAATAAAAACCAAATCTATTTTCATAATATGAAAATATTATGGACATAATAGTTTATTTTACTCGCAATGAACACAAGTTGACGTGCAGTGCACAGAGAAACTCTTCTTTTGCTTACAACTTTTAGCACTTCGGGGTGTTTTTCTTTAATAAGACGTCGTGAACACAGAAAATACGTCTAATAGCCTCAATAAGTGGTATTTAAGGCTGGCATTAGCGATTTCCGCTATCGCGTCCAGTATTCCACGCGATACTATAGGAAACGACTTATTTACGACATTGCGCCCTCTTTTATTTTCAAATCGGCCGATGGAAACTATTTTCTTAAAACTACCAATAGGCACTCGATGAAATTAATTGAAACATATGTTGTTAGATACATACCAAGAATTGACTGTTTTTTTTTTTTTGTTATTTTTTTTTACATGCAAATATTTCGGTCCTGATGAGATTGAAATTGTAGTAATCTGAAATCTGGATATGTCACTTTTAAATATTGTATCTACTATATTACATTTATGTAACAAAATAAAACCGAGCATTGTTATACAGGCTTCATAGTACACAAAGGTTCAATTTAAATCTACTCTATATCTACTTAAATATCTAAATATAAGATTTACTCCTTAATTTCAATATTATAATTTCAATGTTATTATGTTTTTAAACAAAAAGCGCTTCATCCTCTCCTCTAAAAACTAACTTGCTGTGCCCGACAGGGTCCATAATTGTTTCTCTATAATTTACCTACCAGCCTTGTATACATTATGGAATGCAATAAAGTATTGAGTATTGAGTATTGAAATCGAATTGAGAAATAATTGACAACTTTATTTTAGAATTTTAAGGCACTCTATCTGTATTTGATAGTTATTTGATCCAAGTGCACACCCAAGTATTAAACATGATATTAGAGAATATAACTCGGTAGCCCTTTTGTTCAGACTGCCCGCTAGCAACAATAAACCCTTTTCATTCACGGTCGCCGGGCATCAGGTTCTGCCTATTGTCCGTTTCTATTCAGTGCGGTGCCTGACAAAATAACCACTACTTTCAACTTGATAGCTCTGCTTCCTACTATAGCGGTACTCATTGCCTTAATATTGATACAAATAGCTCAGGAAAATCAAGTGTCTTTGGCTGAATTGCCACGTCGTTTTAGATCTGTTATATAATTAATAAAAGTTGAAATTATTCCATCCTCCCGTTTTCCATATTTTACTTATCCCAATTCCTCTCAGCGAACAGTGAAATTGATCTCCCCAACTCCTCATGGGAATGAAACCACCAACCAGTTGCTCCGGTTTGGGGCAAACTATAAACTGAAAGAGCCTAACCAGTGTGTAATTCCGAGCTGAGACCGTAGGCCTAAAATGGCCGCTTTAGCAAAATCATAATAGGATATTAAATATGAAACACGTTAAAATTCATAAAATGGTCACAGACACTGTTATTATTATGGATGATACTTTATGAACATTTTACGAATTGTAACGTCATAGTCATTCATGTTATTATGCTACGAGGGCGGGTCAATAAGTCCGTGACTTTTTGAATTTCTGACCTCTTTACTGAAACAGCAACACTGCTCCTGTCAACAGGCATCTGTCAGTTGACTCCTGTCAAAATTTAAACTTGCTGCGTCAGTTAGTTTGTGTTTGACAGCTATTTTTATCAGACTACTCACTAATTTGAGGAGAAAATGGAAAAAAGTGAATTTCGTGTGCTTATTAAGCATTATTTCTTGCGAAAAAAAACCATTACCGAGACCAAGGCTAAGCTTGATAAATACTATGGGGACTCTGCACCATCGATTTCAATGGTAAAAAAGTGGTTTACTGAATTTCGTTGTGGCCGTACAAGCACTGAAGATGCCGAACGTCCTGGACGCCCAGTTGAGGTCTCTACACCCGAAACAATCGAAAAAATTCACGATATGGTGTTGACCGACCGAAGATTGAAAGTGCGAGAGATTGTGGAAGCCGTAGGGATCTCGCATGGCTCAGTGGTTTCAATTTTGAATGATCACTTGGGCATGAGAAAACTTTCCGCAAGATGGGTGCCGCGTTTGCTCACAGTCGACCACAAACGCAATCGTGTAACAACTTCACAGGAAGCTTTGGCGTTGTTTAATCGCAATATGGAGGAGTTTTTGCGCCGTTTTGTAACCGTGGACGAAACATGGATCCATCACAACACACCAGAAACCAAACAACAGTCAAAACAGTGGGTTTCTAAGGGTGAATCGGCGCCAAAGAAGGCCAAGGTGGGTTTGTCAGCCAATAAAGTTATGGCGACTGTTTTTTGGGATGCACGCGGGATAATCCACATTGACTACCTTCAAAAGGGAAGAACAATCAATGGGGAATATTATGCCAACTTATTGGACCGATTCAATGACGATTTGAAAAAAAACCGACCTCATTTGGCCAAGAAAAAAGTTCTTTTCCACCAAGACAATGCAAGGGTGCACACATGTGCAGTTGCCATGGCAAAAATCCATGAATTGGGCTATGAATTGCTCCCTCATCCGCCCTATTCTCCAGATTTGGCTCCGAGCGACTACTTCTTGTTCCCAAACCTGAAGAAATGGCTTGGTGGAAAAAGATTTGACTCCAATGATGAAGTCATCTCGCAAACAAAGGCCTATTTTGAGGACCTCGACAAATCATTTTTTTTGGAAGGGATAAAAAAATTGGAGAAGCGTTGGACAAAGTGTATAGAGCTCAAGGGAAAAATAAAATTATTTTTTTATCAAAAAATCTGTGTTTTATTCCAAAAGTCACGGACTTATTGACCCGCCCTCGTATTATGATTCTGCTAAAACGGCCATATTAAGCCTCTTGATGATTATAAGTTTTTATTTAGTTTCACCTGTTCTAGTATCTGTCTGTCTAATCAATTCATCCAAGTTATATTTGACCACTTCTCGGTTTTCAATTGAGCTGAAATATTGTACACACCTTTGGTTCTGTTGACAGTTGACATTTTTACACCAACTGATCCTCTCCTCACGAGATTGTCGCGTATGTTTTAGTATCCCTTTTGTATTCACGCACAAGCTTTTGCGAAACAATTCTTTTTCATTTAGTCTAAAATTTATTTTCGTCTTATTAGTGAATTTTAATGAAACCTTTAAAAAAAAATATTTGAATGTGGTAGACATAATGTTTATCGAAATAGAACGAGTATAATAAAGTTGCCTGTCCGTGCTATTAACCATTGACGAGTTCTTCGTTTTAATTTACTTTAAAATTTATTGTTTTCGTTTTAGTGAATTTTTAATTGGATTTCAAGAGAGTTGAATGGTTCTCCTGTAAACGAAATTGCTTTTCACGAAATTCTGGTGCATGGTCTTGGGGATCAGACCACTTGGCCAATGCACTTTTTTTGCAATTGATTTAAAAAAAAAAACATGATAATTATATTATTTTTTCGTCCAATTGTGAAAATACTACAGTTATAGTCACCATTCATTAGTACATTTAATGATTGAAATACTAGCTATTTGCGTGTCAATATACACGCATGAAATGTAAACATTTGTACAATCAACATTACGCAAAAACTTGGCTAAATTAAAACGTTAATTTCTTTTTAATGTGTATTTCAATAATGAAACTCAAAAAGAGAAAGCAATCAAAGGAAGTCGTTCTAGGAGCACGGTAGTGCCCCCAAGCAAGTCGAGCAATCAAACAAACGGCAATAGCCGTAACGTGTTACCATCCTTTTCTCGAAGCCATTCAGGATATTTTCGACCTGATTGCGGGTAAAGCTAGAAGCCTGAATTTTCAGTGACTAAGAAATAATAAAACTAAGTATATTCACAAATGACATTCAATTGAACCCGTAGTTTATGAGCTATTGCAAGTCAGTTCACAAGCTTTAGGTTTTGAAAACAGTTCAGTGTTAAGCCTATAAAGCACAGAAAAACTAAAATATACCGCAATTTCAGTCCCGTTTTCTAGAAATACAAACTACATAAGTAACTTTGTAATCCTATATGAATAACATGTGGTTACAAACTTACTTTTGCAGTTCATACAATTTTTCGTCACACTATCTAAATAGATACGTCGGTAAATAGTGGATATAAGTAGGTACAGTAAGTCACAGACAATCTCTTCTTTAATATACCTGTATTACAAGTAGGGATACACTGCGAGGACTATCTACAAAAAAAACTGCCAAGTGCGTGTCGGGCCACGCACAATATAGGGTTCCGTAGTTGCCCATCAAAATATGCACATTTGCCTCCGAAAGATGATTTTTATTGTAATAGCAAAAAAAAAACTTATTTCCAGTTGAAAAACCTGTGGTCCCAAACATGTTTACACATAGTTTACAGTAGTCATTTCACATGTTTATATATTTCATATGTTGGTTGACTATTACTCGTAAACTTGTAAATCCTACTTAGCTGTGATAGTTTTGCTTTTAATTTCGTTATATATACTACCACTGTGAATTTTTTCACACACCCAAACACAATCGTTTAGCTGGTAGAGGGGGGGACAAAACTAATTTGTTTATTCATGCCAAATTACAGCGTTCTAGTACTAAGAGTCTTTAAGCTAAACTGCGAACAGACAGACGGACATGGCGAAACTATAAGGGTTGCTTTCCTTGTTGACTACGGAACCCTAAAAAAGTGATTCTGCAAAATGTGTTGCGAGACTTGCAGTTTTGTACGTTATGTTTTTGATGGGATACATATGTATTTATTGTAAGTCAACCATTGTTCGAATTGATTGAAAGATAATTAATTGACGTAAGAACAGACCTAATGCTGTTTGCTACTTACTTTGGTGTAGGTACTTGTCGTTACATTCTTCAGATGGTGCCAATTGCAAATTGCTTCCTGGCATTTCTGGAGATATTTATTGTCAATAAATTTTTATCATCTAATATTAAACCAGTTGGTCACGATGTGCCAATCAAAACGTATGCCTCAGCTGATTTTCAAAGGTCATATTAAATTGTAACATGTACAGTGATATATAATGAATTGTTGGTTGGTTTTATGATAATATTTAGAGTTTCTCAGACATTTCACGGTAAGTAAATGCACCCTACTTTCAAATAAGAAGAAAATAAGTGCTATCGATAACTTTCCCCACAAAAAACCCACAAATATAAATTAGTTAATTACGTACTTTAGTAAAAGTAAATAAAGTAATGAATAATGATGGATGATGGCAAAATGACGTAATTCTTATCCTCGTCGCATACATTATCTACGTAGACGGGTACCTATGTTTGTTTATTTAAATCTATTGTCTGAGTTTTATTATGGCAGAGTATACCTTTGTAGGCCATGTTTTCATACATACATACTGTACCATAGTAACAGGTTTATAATTTTCAGAACTAATGTTGTAACACACTCGCAACATTCGTGATAGTTTTTCTCGTTTCTTATGTTTTCGTAGAGGGGAGTTCGTTTATTCATTTGTTCGCAATAGTGCATTACCAACTGATATTGTGACCCGGGTTTCTAGTTTTACCGCTATGTAACCCATCATCAGATCTTGGTAACTTTCTACATCTATTTACTTGCAAAACTGACTGTAAAAACGGCTAAACGTCTCGGATGTTTGATTAACGTGACCTATGCAATTATCAAAAAGTACCTATTTTTTTAAAACAAGTAACGTGAATGTCTTCGCAACCACCATGTATAAAATGATTATTATAAAACCTGTCAAGAACATTGGCCTCCTAAAACCTGTATAGTTTTGTATTTACAATTAATTTACCTAGAAATTACAGCTGTATAGGTACCTTAGCTTGCTAGTTGTTATGCACTTTAGCATTGCGTCCTTGCAGACCTGCATTTGCATCGATCGTTCATTAATCTCAACATGGCTTGACTAGTAAAATTAATATAATCGTCGACAATACTGTTTCAATCTACAAACAGGGCTTGCAGTCATTTGTATTCGTTCTATTAAATAGTGATCAAATCCTTCATCCTTGGCTATTTGAAAGTTGTCGAACATACTGGATATCTAAGTAAGACCCTGTTAGTAAGCTGATTAACTGCTTCCGATTTAGGTAGGTACCTAAGAGTGGCGATGGTTCCATACAACTCGATTCTTACCGGCTTCCTTTTGAAAAATGGCACAGTCAGTATTCTATAGACAAATAATATAATCACATTAAAGATATGTACTCCCAATTACCTTTTACCAATATTGATCCTTCGCTACTGGTACCTAATATTCTGGATACTATTTTGCCGACGTACGCAAATGATGCGCAAGTCCCGCCTGGTAGGGCTCAGATTTTCCCATTCCCTTTTCTAAAATTTCTTTTACCTACGGCGGCAGTATGGTTTCCATATATGAAATTCAAGATTTAGCTTTATCCCATGACAATACCCGTTGCTGCTGTTCTCACCGAGGTGTATTAAGCTGCCACTTTGCACACATTGTTCGCCGTGCACAGCGGTTCGCCTATCAATTAGCAGTAAACAATCCATTTATAGCATGACTCAAGGTCAATAGGATCTTAATATTGAGCCATTCGTAATCCACAGCGTAGTGTAGCAGTAGTTTTGGGAGTGTGCGTAGGTAGGTCCATTCTTAAAAACATCTCATGTAAACAAAAACCACTACGACGTCCATTGCTTTACTCTTTAACGGTTTTAACATCAGCTGCTACTTTATACACGAAGAAGAATCTTCTATTACGTTATGAGAGATAATAGAATTGTTACAAAGTACTTGAGGTACTTCTGGACCTATTATTATTTGGTACACGGGCGACTCATCTTGCGTCTATTTAAGACGGAGCGTTGAGATGTCATGTGATGACTTCTTGATCTCGTCTAATTACTTTATGGATGCTGTTCGGTTGTATTGTATGTCTAAAGTGTTTGTGTACTTTGTCCTTTGATTGACATTATCACGGTGTAGTGGACTGACAAGATGTAGAGCAACTATGTTAAGCATTCATGTAACTTCTTCCATTAATGCCGATACGATCACTGCGATTTCGATTCTCTAGTGCGGTTTTTGCGGTGGGTGTTCCTTTGAGAGGTAGGCTAATTTTTCGAGCCATCATTCGAGGTTTCGAGGGAGCATAAAAAGATCCGCTCCAAAAATAATTTCTGGCATTTTCAAAAGGCTCGTTTGCATCCTTTTTGGGTAGAATTTTTACAAAGTAGCTACTTCTAGTTGTTAAATAGGTAAACATATTATTTATCCAGGACTGTGATGTAATAGGTACTCTTGTTTAAATTTATTCAAAATAGAACGAGACAGGAGATTTACTTATTAAGAATTGTACTCTTTTAAAATTATCATGAGATCATCTACAATGGAAATAACATATCGATGACAATGTTAATTTCGTTGTGGACACTTGAATAGAGATTTCACAAATCATGCTCTTTGCTCATCGTAAACTTCGCGCATTGTTATAGCAAATTGTGATAAGATAACAGAGTGAAGTGGCTGCGCGAATAAATTAACACAGTGTTCCTCCTACCACTATAGTTGTCCATCTTCCGCGATACATTGAAAACAAGTTGTGTATGTAATCATGAATGAAATCAAAATCACACGTTTTATTCGAAGTTGGCTAAGAATCAGCTCTTTATGAATATCGAAAGTTTGTAGCGGTACTACAACAGGTACATCGTACAAAAAGTACTACAGCGCCATCTAAGATTCAAATGAAAAACTACACTACTCGTTACATTTATCCGCGACTTAAGACTTATATAGTCTAAAAAAACCCGATAACAACTGTCGGGCAGTAGCCCACCAGACTTATCAGAGGATCCCCCCTTTTCTATGGAGGATGAAGAACTTTACACCCTGTTCTTCATACTCCTATAACTTACACACCATAGCCTATATTTTCTATCAATCAATCTCCACACGGCGAGAATTTAATGGCACAGCATGACTCATGGAGATGGCGCCTAATCTCCTTTAAAGCAAGTACATAGTCCGAATTTTGGTTACATTATGCGCACACGAACAGCTTTGACATAGTGGTAACGTTCCAGACTTACGTGTAGTAGGTTTGAATGAGGGCAGGCGCTTTAGTTAGTGTAATTTATGGCGTCACCACAACATGTTCTAGAACGATTGTATCGCCGTGCAACGCACTCACTAAGCTCGCATTTTGATTTTTCCAGGCCCCACTCTTTCACATAGAAGAGGTCTGTTCCAGCAATGGGAACGTTATTGTGATTATGCTATGCGTACACGCATGATAGAAGATATACTTTTTGGAAAACACTACGTAGTCCCTATGTATAATATGTCAATGTCATGTTCTTAGTAGTTTCCAAATTAACTTAAATGTAACCATTTCCGAGACTACGCGGCAAGTAGCAAATATGTAGAAGAAGTGAAAATAAAGAAGTGACGTGACCATAAAAGCAATTTTAATTTCAGATTCGTAAAATGTTCCCTGGACATAGTTTGGAATCATACAACAGCACCATGCCCTATGTTCGGTGACGGAAGCCACGAAACTAGTTACGATATTACTTAACTTATGACATTACATTGTACTATCATGTGACTTTTTGTGAATTAAAACTGTGTTAAGTTACTAAGTGCCTTAAGTAATTTGCCGCTTTTCTAAATATCGTAGATTTGGCCAAACAACAAAGGCACATGCTGTTCAATGGATACCGAAAAAAAAGCAACCTCAAATGTAAAAGTAAAGAAGAGCGGACGTAAAAATGAGAAGAAGAAAAAAGCTGAGGCACATGATGCAGACGTCACATTAGAAGAAGTATGTCAACAAATGAGCAAGCTGGCTGACGATGACGGCGGCGGGAGCGTTTCGGCCAGCTCCACTGACAGTGAAGACTTAGTAAATGCTATTAACTACAACACCATCACATCACTAGCCGCTCTAAAGGATATAATCCAAGGCGACAATAATGATACTCCGGAAACAGATAGTTTCTTTCAGCACTACTTCATGAATCACTGTAACAGTCTATCAAGTAGAAATTCTAATTCACCATTTCCATTTCCCGAGCGTCGGAGGTTATCACAATGCCGCGAGGAAGATGAAGACGATGAGAGGAAAGATGGCGATCTATTTCCTCCTAATATGTGGGATGAAGTTAGTCCCAAAATTGTTTCTAGAAGCAGAAACAATGTTGCTAAACATAGCAGCACCACCGAAACAGAAGATCAGAATGCAAATGTTGTTAGCGAGCCATCGTCTAATGATGGCAATGTCGCAGCTGATGGACAGGAACCGCCGAAAAGAACTGTAATGGGAGCTCGTCATAAGTTCCTGGTGACTACGATGCCGCAGATTGAGGCTCCGCCGTCTACACCGTCCGCTGTCGAACGTGCTTTGCGCTCGCATGTGCATAACGCCCATACCGTTCATTTTGGAACCAAAGGCGCAGAAGAACAGCGGCCAAATGTTCGTTCCATATTTGCAGGGGAGAATCTCCATCTTGATAAAAATTATTTTGATAGTAGTTTAATCGAAATTAGATCTACCGTTGATGGAGTAGCCGCTAGTTCCGAGGACATTTGGGTTAAAAGGACCGAAGACAAAGTAAGTAATCCTGGAAATCTTAAATTCGAAATGACTTAATTGAATACAAAGATACATAGAAATACATGTCATCTTCGAATATTTTATAAATTACAGGCCCTCAAAGAAGTGCCCTCTGCCAAAGCCGAGCTATTGAAGAAAACTGAAACTGCAGCTAAAGTGCCTAAAAAAAATGATGCTAAGACGACCAATGCAGAGCAAGTCAGAGTGCGCTCAGGAACCTGGGGTGCTGCGACTGGGGCCAAACAAAAAGAACCCACAAAAAAGCTCCCAGTTAAGAAGGAAAAAGAAGTCCGACGCAGCAGTGACGAACGGAGACTGAAACGAGGTGAGGGATGAATATAATTATTATTTATTATAATATACAGGCTGAATGGGACATCGGCACACAATCGCTTACCACGTATTCATTACATCATTCCGAACATTAAATTATTCATCAGTATTTTTTTAAACATCTGCTGTTCCGTACATTTTGACCGTGTAGTTATTGCACTTTTGATTATTTTCCGATGAAAATTTTCTATGTAAAACCCCCCGGTTTTCTGAATACGTGGTAAGCTTTTGTGCGGCGATGTATTCCACACTGTTTATAGGGTGACTGGTAATTAGCGACCGATACTTAAACACATGATAACAAACTAATTTCCCAAAGAATTTTTTTTTTATGCTCGTTCAGTTTTATCACAATAAAACTTACGGAGCGGGCTTGCGAGCCGCGCGGCTGCTCTGCCTACCCACTGTTGCACGGTACGATAGTAATGAGATAGAACGACGTCTCGCGGCTAACAATTGATAGGTCAAAAGCGGTCGCGCGCGATTTTCATACGGCTGTTGTGTTATTTTGAAAAGTGAACGAGACTAAAAATTAAAAAAAATCTTTGGGAAAGTTGTTTGTTATCATGAGTACAATCACGTGTTTAAGTATCGATCACTAGTTACCAGTCACCCTGTATATGTTTCGACTAGTTTCGACCTTTCCGTTTGTTATTGCTAATTAATTGCTGGCGCGGTAACTAGTGGCATAGGTTTTACAACTATCATGACATCATTTATACTGGCGTGATAAAACAACCGAGGTCTTTGAAGTGTTGATGCTAACTGTATTGACAAATAAACGGAAAGTTACGTAACACACAGTTAGTAAATATAGATTTATTATCGACGAAAAGTGTAGTAGATCCCGCAATGTTTGCCAGAGTGCGCCTACATATTTGAGTCGCACACCCGCGCTGGCTGCTCGCCAACTGTCTAGCTAGTCGTAAGGGTCGATGTTAACGCGAGACTTACCGAGATTAGCGTTATATTGTTTGTGGCTATTTATCATTCCTTTTCATTGGCTATTTATTATCGTTAGTTAATTGACTACTTAAAATTTCACCTCACACATAATCTACTAAACTGCTGTGCTGTCTTTCGTAACCGATGCATGCACAAGTTGCTTATGAATCAATTTTGAAAATAAAAATTCTACTGAATATTCTACTGATATTTATCTTACTACTATTACCTATAAATGCGAATGTTTGGGTGGTTAGATGTTTGTTACTCAATCACGCTAGAACGGCTGAACGGATCTGGATGAAATTTGGCACAGATATAGATTATAGTCTGGAATAGCACATAGGCTTTTTATCCTGGAAGAACCCGATATCCCGTGGCAATTCTCGAACTCCACGCGGGTGAAACTGCGGGCATAAGCTAGTGATAGTATAATTTAGCTTTTCAACTAGACGCATTCAGAACCTAAGACATTGTTTTCGTATGTGCACAAAACGCTCTGCTATAATTATTTTTGTCCGAACTCGAAGGTGCCCGGCGGCGAAGCTGACAGGCAAATAATACATCTATAGAGTTCAGTATAAGATTATGATCAAAACGCATCATTTTGGGAACACTACTACAATAAATTTACATCGTTAGAGTAGGTACAGATTTATAAGTCTAATATTAGAACGCGAACTGTGCGACACAGAATTAGGAAAACGGCTGTGCTGAGTGAATGATTTGTAGTTGATAGCCCGACTTGAGAAAACACTAAAGTGGGGTACTTATGTTTCAGATTAAAACTACATGTATTAAATTGCACTACACAGATTCAACACTAAAGGAAACCCTTTAAAATTAGATTGGTCATAACGAGCGAATGCAAATCCCAAATTCATTAATTTTTTTGGTCCATCCTCCCTAATGTCCAGAAAAGAATGCTCTTGGCAGTTCTTACTCTGGTTCATTGTTCGTTGGGTCTAAGCCCACCACATGCAAAATAGTATGCAGCGGCCTTGAGTTAGTTGTGGTTATAGCATATAAGTAGCTAACATTAGCATTCTGATGTTTGTCTACGCGTAATAGAAAATAGTTTTACTCCATTTTAGGCATGATTTAGTACTGCGATATGTTATAGATGAAAGCTAAATGAGCGGTAGTCCCGGTGCTGATATAATTAACTGCTAGAACAGTTCCAGGTGTTTAAACAGTGATAGAATTTAATTAATCTGTTGTGCGTTATAAATGTGTAAGCCTCACGGAATATGCCACAGCACAGCGCGCACAATACATAATGCATAAGGTTTCTATGTACACTTAAATACGTTGCGTCCATTACGGCACTGACATTTAATTGTATTGTTTTATACCCAAAACAAATGCGATATTAAAAGACAGATTCACACTGAGTTGTAATAAAAAAAATATCTGTAAACAATGGTGACGCTGTCTGTATCACTGCTGTAATCTTGTTTACGATGCCTATTGCGAAGGGACGTTTGATTGTTTTAATAGCATCTTCATTCAGTGATATCTATGCTATTATTATTTAATTGGCCGACATTCGATATTTTCTAACACTTGTTTTATAATTTGCATGTAGGTAGAACGAAATATTTACTTTTTCCGAATCTTGGTTTCTCATTTCCTCTTTTTGTCTAAAATACATCTTGCTAAATCTTTCTTCAAAGTCATGCTGCATTTACATCGATCGTAGTTTTGCGAGAAGTGCGTAAATTCTATTAGAGTAACAACGCAAGCCGGTTGCTCGTGACCTTCAGTAGGCTTAACGGTACCATATTCAATTAGGCGTTAGTGACTGCACTCGGATTGCTCTACAACTGAGCAAACCATTGATATCGGGCATCTGGAAACAATTATTTAGATGCTAATAGTTAATGCACATAAGCGAAAGAAATTGATTAATTACAGATTTCTTTTCATGTAGAATACCTACGTAGCTATTACCAGTGTTATATTAAATTATAGTTGGTAGGTAATTTATAAAAGAATCTGGGAAATGAGAAGTTCTCTTATTTTACAATGGTTTTTAATAAATATTCGTTGATTAATATAGGTTTATTTTTAATAAGTTTCGGAAAAAGTAATGATTTTTCGATTCGCGAGCTATAACCAGCTACTACGATAATGCATGCTTTTCACCATTATAGGTGAAACATTTGTGTTTGCAACGAGTACCTACAGTCCGAAATAATAATATAAACACCAGGTTAGGGGCTGGTTTCTCAACGGGTATTATCACTCATCTTAATGAACCCCTATAATTGCTAAACTATAAACTAAACATTCTGATAAAATGATGCAGTCGAAAGAATAAATACTATATTCTGTAATTCTGTCACCAGTAAAAAAAGTGGCTGGGTAAAATACTTGATACGGAAGGCAGGGAACATCGCGTTACTGCGTAGCATGGGAGATGTGGAAGGCTTTCATACAAGCCTAAAAGTTTGGCTTGCCCTTATAACCTTCTACTATTTATAATGTTAGGGTTTCTGCACAGTCTGCCTTGCCGTATTTTTGACCGCTAGGCACGCCACTGAGGGCTGTCCAGCGGTGGAATTCGACGGACTCAGTCGATTGATTGACCCGTGCCAGCATTGAATTGCATTTAACGGACTTATAATATTATGATGCCATGCCGGGAGTAGGTGAGGATAGTTATGATGAGTGACGTGCATCAATGGAAACCGTTTTGTAACATAACCGCGTGACCGCTGTCGATAATTATGTAGACTCTGACACAGATACGCACACACTGAATGAATTTGTTATCGCCTCACCTTCTTCGGCTTGATTATGATTTATAACTGCAATTAATAAACTGTGAACTAGCTCTGCCCCCGCGAATCTGTCTGTGCATTTTTAATTGCCAGTGTGAAATGTGCCAGAAGAGATCCATGAGCAGATAATTTAATTTGGTTTAGCTACATCGTCTCATGATTTCGTTACGTAATATAGATGACTACATAATATTTAATTATACTGTGTTTGTTTTTGTCTTGACTCTTAATGTTTCATACCTCGATTGTACATTATTTGTGCCGTTTGAAAATTGCAAGAAAAACGTTAGATTCTGAGAAAAGGCTATTTGATCGATTGGTGTTATGCTGGGTCATGCTGATGTTGATTTTATTCATGGCAACTAACTGACCTTGACCGTAGGTTCCACACTTAATAAAAATACCTTACGGATAACATCATGCCTGTAATCCCCGAAGGTTAGGCAGGGGTGTTATGGTACACCTGCATTTCGACAGTTAAGCCTCAATTAGGGACTTCAATATATTGAAGTCCCTAATTGAGGCTTAAACAAATAGAGCGCAAGCCTATTGCCATCAACAGGGCACAAATTCAGACTCCGCAGCTGGTACTGAGAAATTTCTGATAGTAAAACCCAATAACGCTACACGACCTGGCAATGAACCCAGGACTAGCAGTCACGCTTGCGACAACTGTACCAACGAGTACCTTGTACAATAAAGTATTAATGAACAATTGTGTACGTTTCAGAGCAACGACTGGATGCAGCGATCACTCGAAGCACGCAGTCAGTGGGCGAGCGCAGACGGCGAACTTCCAGCGATGACGGCAACGCACATCCTATGTACCAACAGACTATACACGGTAAAGAACACGTACACTTCTTTCACAGTTATCTTACCTCTCACAAAAGTCTTATGACAACGGAAATAAAGGTCACTTTACTCTAAAATCAGAGGTAAAATAACAATGAAAGGACATTAATGAAGATAAGTTTCCCTATCAGTAAAAAGTAGTTTAACTTTTGCCATCAAGGAGCAAAGTCAATTGATTTATTTTAATGTGACCATTAAATGGCACTTTGTAATGTCAAAATGAGCAACTATTATTGAGTTTCGATAGGTGTAGGTGCCAATGCATTTACATCAGAGGCTTCAGCTGTGTCTCCAGGGTGACAAGGCACCGGCGATTCCTCTGATAATGCAGATTACCGTCACAAACATGTTGATTTTTTCCTGTAATATTAACGTTAATATGGAAGATGGATGAGAGCAGCGCATGACTGGTCGTTGTGGCGTGGCGATCTTTGGTGCCTATGTAGCTGTAAGGATAATGATGATTAAAGTTCCATTATTAGATGGCGAGCTTATTGCCATCACCACAGACCACCAGCTATCCGCAATAAGCCCGCGTTGTTTCAAATGGCCTACTCTCTCACACAGAGAACTCAACAGTGGCCCTAATCCTAACACCGGACTACTAATGAGATATTCTATTCGAAACAACTCGATATCTAATAGAATGTTATATTTTCCAGGAACCACCGGGGTGAGTCGGAGGCCTGCGGTGTTCGACATCCTCAAGTCGAAGCCGCGAGGCGACGTCAAGAAACAACCGTCTATCATGCAGCAAGTCATGACTGCAGTACAGGTCAGCATTGAAACTAGATTTTGTCCGTGTGGAAACTGGATGTCCCTAATATTACAAGGATTATCTTGTTCTATGTGTGGTTCAAATCCCATCGAAATCTATTCATGCGTGGAAAGGTCACAAATAGACAGCAACAGTGTTACTTTAGCTGTTTTAATAAAAGTATGGATCATGAGTTCGGGCAATAAATGCCATACCCCAGTTTTGGAAATCTTATTCAATTAAAATTAGATGTCGCATCTCCTTTCAAGTCATTTGAATGTCTATGGTCATGTCTGAAAAAACAGGGGTTCATAAAGGTTGAGGATTTTTTTATGAAAAAAAAAAGAACCGGTAAGAGTTATAGTAAGTAGTATGTGAAACCTTCGTTACGTAATAAGTGAGCAATGTCTTTACGACCGAATATATATAGCGTCTAACTATTCATACACGAAATATTTTCAGGGAATCATCTAACGGCTATAATAAAGCCATTTCAAGGGATTTTTTTTTATCCGAGTATATTTTTTATAAAATATAAATAATTTAAAATTACTTGACCCACAAAATAAATACTGGCTCCTTATTTTTAAGCATCCATTACAGTAGTTTACTACGTCGTATTTACCTACTGTCATTGTTAGAATATGGGAGTAAAGGTTTTATGCAAAAAGTCAAAAATTTTTAGAATTATAATTATTTTGTAAAAAAAAACACTCAGATATTTTTTTTTTCTTTGTTATGGCGACTTTACGACATAAAGAAGTTACTCTTAAAATATTTCGTGTATGAAAAGATAGACCTTATATATATTTTTTTTTATTGTTATTATTTTTTATTTTTATTTTTTATTTCTCATGTCTGTCCTCAGGACTAGATTGAGATCAAGAGCACCATTTAATATTAAAAAAAATATATATTTATCATCATCAACATCTTGCCCGTATATCAATTTATTTAAAGACGATGAGGGTGTTTTCTTCTTCCATACTTCCCTGCTAAACATTATCTAAGTAGTCCCCCGAGTCCCCATTAAAGTCAAATTATCATCCACACAGTCCATTCATCGATTCTTTGTTCTTCGTACTTTTATAGCCAACATTAACACACCCACTAACATGTGCTTAATTACAAAAGTGACGACAAACCGCACATTTAACTGTTTTTCTCGAGAATCAAGTGATGTAACAATGGTGTTACCTGAGTAAAATATATTTGAAGTGCATAGGTACTTACTGAGTACACAGTACTAAAGTAAAACTTGGTTATCAATACAATAGTTATGTGAATGACACAGCGCTGAACAGATTGTATTGAATTGTTACAATCACTGGAATAGTTCTCATATGCGGTAAGTGTAGGTTTCTTACTAGAATTTACTCACTGATTTTTTATGTCCCTGTTGTAATGCCTGCGAGATTACAGCGATATTTAATAATCAAATGTGTGCACATAGGTCAGAAAAAATGTTACGAGTAAACCTTTTTTGGACTGTAGGAACTGTTTAGAGAAAACCAATATTTTCTCTTGTGTCTTTTTTCTAATTAACAGACAACAGTTGTACAGTTTCTGGGTATATAGACAACTGTTGTATATATTTCCAGAAACTGTGACAACATAGAAAAATAAAGAAAGTGTCAGTTTTCCTCTAACAACTACCAATATTCTACACAATCAATAACTTATTTAATATGTTTTCAGAACATGACCAAATCCAGCACTCCTACCAAAGATCCTACCAAACTGGAGACTCCGAAGGTGGAACCGGCGGTGACCCGGCCGGTGCTGAAGGCCAGGGACGGGTCAGCACATCCACATCCTGGTAGTGACACGAGGGTAAATAGTAATCCATCTGATTCGACCTAAGAATTGTTTTGGCTTTATTTCGCGGACAGCCCGTAGCAGTTAAGGCATAAACAATACAGTTCTACAAATGTTATTTATATTACATTCCACTGTCTGGCACGCGTATCTGTTACGTAAAGCTATATAGCTTGCGACGTCCTTACGTACCTTGTTGAGTCAAGTACACTCGCGTAAAACGACTTATCTGGGTATACACTTGACAGACGTATTACAACATTCAACTATAACTTATTGTGGCCAGTACACACCCATGTATATTATCAAATGATGGTAACATTCGTGGGAAAGGGATTTCATACTATATGAATTGAAACTTGTGGGTCGCTCGAAGAGCTCAAATGATTTTATGTAAAGCGGAAACACAAATTTTGTGGTAGTACATTTTTTTTTGCCGCAATTTTCTATATTTGCTTTGTCAATGGTTACAATTTATGGGTGGGATTGCGGATACGAAATATCCAATCAGCGTTAGCGCTGTGGCCAGTTATACAAAAAAGAAAAAAACCACCCTGTTTAATAATGTACCTAGCAATAACAGCATAGGCTACTTAAGCACTCACAGGTGCCTTGCTTAGCGCCCAGAGCCTAGTGATTACATCTAGTCACTTACTTAACTCTGGCTAGAATACACGATGGCCACACTGCGAGGCGACTGGCGAAGGCGCCAAACGCGCCACTGCACCCAGCCGGATACGAAAATTCTAGAACGATCGTTACACTTTGCTACTCGCAAGGCGACTCGCCTAGCTTGAGGCTAGTGCGTACGTAGAATTTAAAGGATTTTTTTCAAAAACAAAGGAAACTACCATCATTTTTCTGAAATAAACGATTTGGGTGGATCTGGAAAATGCCGAAGAAGAAAAGACGAAGATTGGCATATATTTTTCCCTATTCTCCTTTATACAAAGTAGTGGTAATAATAAAATATTGCGCAAAGTTGCCTTCGTAGATATTAAATAAATTGTGGCGTATCAATTGGTAATCCCATTCCTGTTAGTTATGGGTGTCAATTGAAAGAAATAGGTTAACTCGATGCCTGTCAATATATTCTTTTTTTGTTCTTATAGCTGAGGTCGCTGTGGACAATTTGTTAGCTTTTTAAAATAAAATGTCTCTTGAATGTTGTGTTGTGTTGTTGCAGCACCCACAGCACTTTTTAGGTGTTTATTAAAGTAATGACAACCAGTCTTACCACTGGGTTGTGGAGGTCAGATAGGCAGTCGCTCCATATAAAATACGGGTATTCAGCTGCATCTGGGTAGACTGGAAGCCGACCCCAACATAGTTGGGAAAAGGCTAGGCAGATGATAATTAAAGTAATGTCTCTTAAAGTGTTCAATAGATCCGAGAGAACAATATCAAGACATCGCTAAAGTCTTCTTATATTCTTCTTAGTCTTTTCTTTACCAAGAGGGAAAGAAAAGTAAATATATTTATTTAGCTTAGACTACACGGCACACACCTGCCTCGTTGATCTAGTGGGCGCAACTGCGAGGCAAGAGGTCCTGAGGTCGATTCTTAGATCGGGGAAAGTGGTTGCTGGCTCGGCCTTCGATACATCGGAATTAAATATAACTGCCGAAATGTGGGTGGACTATTAGTACACCTCTACCCAACCCTTCGGGGATTGCAGGCGTGATGTTATGTTATATCTGACTAAAAGGGTCAAAACATATTCGACAGATATGTTGAGAAGTCATTTTTATATGTGTTTAATCTTTATCTTTTTCCCCAACAGTACTACCACACGATTACCGCATCGTCGAGTCGTCGTCCTAGTGCCATGGCCAAAGTGAAGGAGATGTTCCGGGGACGAGTCTCTGCGCCGGGACAGGGCGTGCCGGTAGAGGGCGCTGAGAAGAGAAAAGCGGTAAGAACATATTTATTCGAACTTTTCACGTACAATAAAAAGTAACAAAGGGGGACTGGGTGGTGGGGAAATAACAAACGTACAAGAGGAACGTAAAGTACTAGAGGAAACAAATATAAAGAAATATTGAAAACTTATCATAAATTAATGAAATATAAATAAAACAGATGTACCTGTAACTGATCAAAGTGTAATGGGATTTTACAGTGCTTACGTCTGATTTGCCAGAGTGATCTTTATACGCGTTGTTGTAAGGTGGCTGTTCGGTTACTGCCATTGACAAAATCACAGTGATCTTTATTTTCGTTGCGATAAGGTTGTAGTTGGGTTGCAGCAGTCAAATATCTGAAAGGATTGTTAAATTCGCCGCTACTCAAGTACGAGTGATGCCCAACTGCCCGTGATACAAGAGAGTAGTTTTTCAAGCGAGCTAGTGCTAGCAAGCTAGTTGCTCTAGCTTCTTGAGGGAGCTACTAAGCTAATGTCTGAAGCCAGGATTATTTAGTAGGATGACGTCCTAGTCTTGAGTTTACGAGCGAAGTCGCACGATACGCTGCTGCGTGCATTGGGCCCTTAGTATAATCAAGTATCTTAGATATAAGTTAATTAGGCCTTAATTATTAAAACCTTCGACCAAGATATCACACTTATTGTATTAAGGCAACTTAGGATTGTCGCGGTTATCCAGGCCGGTAGACGGTCGGTCAAAAACAAACTACGTAGCAGTGGCGGATATTCCATACAACTCGATTCCTACCGGATTCCCTTTGAAAAATGGCACAGTCAGTATTCTATAGACAAATAATATAATCATATTAAAGATATGTACTCCGGCTTACCTCTTACAAAATTTGACCCTTCGCTACTGCTATGTAGTATGAGTCGTGGTAGAGGTTCACAGTGTTTCCCTTTTCAGAATAATCCACTGCCGGGCATAGGTTTTCGTTGTGCTAATCTCAATTTGGACCCTATGACCATGGCATCAATACTCTTTATAATAACATACTGATATCAAACTATTACTTTGTGAGTAACCGCTCATTGATATGTGCTTATTGAAAAAACAACTCTAAGACCCACACATTAGTTTGGTGCAACTTAAAACATTTTATGACTTTTTCATATCATTCTGAAATCTACTTTTAGCACTCTTGCATTAAGTTTAAATTCGTTCATGTGCAATAACATCAGTTTGAAGGAGTAATTTGTATAGCGGATGGTTCACATTTCGTTTTTAACCTGTTTTGCCAGGTCTTATTCACTTCTATCTTTTTCTTGTTTTATCTGCGAGGAATACATCGTAATATTCTAAGTTTATTTAAAATTAGTATTTAGACAAGGAACATAATCAGCATGAATTGTGTCCTCTACTGGGCCACATGCTTCCTCTCTGTTAGAGGTGGTGGGCCGAAATCCACCACGCTGGTCGAATATACCCGACTACCTAAGGTAAATGATTATAGTGGTTATGTCACTTGGGTTCGTCCAGCCATTCAATTCAGAGAAATATGTAATAAGTTGAATCAATATCATTGAGAAATGTAACATCACGCCTGTAATTTACGAAGGTTAGGCAGAGATGTCCTTATAGTTGCACCCACATTTGACCAGTTATGCTTTAAGCCCCCATGTAATAGGGGGCGAGCCTATTGCGATCAATCTGGCACAAATCCAGAGATCCAATGTGTCCCAGCAGAGGAAACAATTCATGCTGATTATGCTCCTTGTCTTATATTAACTTATTTTATTCTTTTAACTTTGTTTTTACTTTCACCAGGGGCAGTACAAGGCCGTCTTTTGATCACAATATCACTGTTGTGTACCGTTCTTACATATCAAGCTATATAATAATATAATTTGTTTAACTAAACACTTGCCTGTTGTAACGTAACCTGCGAATGTACAGGGTGTTTGGTGCATCGTTTGCCAAATTGAACGGGCCGAAAGGACGGTCTGTCTCTTCAGCTCCAATAACATCCTTGGAGCCACGAACTTTTTCTTTTAAATTTTATAAAAATTTATTTCGAATAATCCCATAATTAATCGTTTAAACTTGAAGTTGAGTTTTAAGTTTATTTTTCCAATAACTTTGGGAGTTATCTGGGCGTTTTTCAAAACAAATGTACACGTGACGAACCGGAACTAATTTTTGTGATACAGAAATTTTGTTGTAATTTCTTATCTCATGTAATAAAATATACTTATAAAAATGGATAAAAAAAAACATCAGCATTATCAAAAACAACGTGGTAATCTTAACTTTTATCGAAGAGTTCACAGAATAATGATCCGGTTCGTCACACAGGAAATAAGTAAATAAAATGAAAAATATGAATTGTTATGTTAAATTGTTTTTAATGTTTATTAGATAACTATCAAATCTATGAAAAACAACATTTAAAACTGGAAAAATCACTGTAATCATTGCTTGGCAAATATTTTTCTTTTGAGATCGTCACAATAGGAACTTTTGACCATTAGAAGATTACTTTTCTACTACTTAAAATGAAATTTCACGTAATGAACTTACAAATAAAGCAACTATAGGGTCAAGTACTATACGTAAATATTATCAAATAACGTAATATTTTTTAAATAGGACTTGTTTTTGTCTCGGTAAAAATATGAGACAGTGACTATCTGGAATTCTAAGTGACAAACTGGAAAGTATTAAGAAAATACTACACAGAGTCTATTTCGTCGAACATTTCTATTTTAAGTGTTTAATTAATAATCTAAAGTAAAAACAGGTTATTACTAAAACTTTTTTTTACTTGATTTTGGGATGCATAACTAATTTACATATTTTGAACACAATTTCTTCATTATTTTGTTAATTTATACTCATTTTTAGTATTTATTTCTATTCCAAAAAAACTATTATTTTGCCTTCCGTTGCTCATAAAATTTTTCGGGGTTTCGTTTTAGTTTCTCTCGGTATCGTTTCGCTCTTTCTACTGCGGTGAGGGCCATGTCACAGAAATATACAAGACATACTTAACATAATTATGATAACGTACAAACACAATCTATAGGTATTAATTTTAATTTTTATCCAAATTGATCTAACCCTTGTAAAGATTATCGGATGACAAACACTCAGATTTCAAATCTTTAACACTTATAAGGTAATTTTGGACAAATATTTCGATACCTAACTACCTAACTTACCAACTAACTAAAACCACTAACTTTTATAGGAGAAGTAAATATTGTGGTTTTGTTCTTCAAATAAAAGTTATCTGACTACTTATTGAAAAATCAGCCCTTATAAGTTTATTTACTGTATTATCATTCATCGAATGTAGCCAAAGCCTAATAATTCCGGTGCGTCACAAATTGGTTCCGGATATACAACACGTAACGAACCTGACGTGACGATTTCATATCGACGAAACTTCAAAAAAATTATTCAAGCTATTGGGCCTCATTTTTACTACTTTCGATTTGTTTTACAATAATTTATAAACAAAACTTTGATTGTGTTACGGCAAATAACTTTATAAATTACTACATACCTCATAACATCCCGTTACTATCCGGAACTCCAATTCGGCACCACTGTAACTCGCCGACTTTCGTCACTGATTTTGTTGATACTAATGTTTGCTTCAAAATATCGGCTTTTCCACCGACCAAATAAATGTAGCCAGAAATGAAAAACAACCATGTTTTAGGGAAATATTGAGGCAAAGTATTAAAATATTGACTGACTATTGCCGGAATTCCGGTCGGTCATATTCGTGGGACACCAATATATAATATTTTGAGCTATTTCAAGCCAAAAATTAAAAAAAGCAGCTCTTAATTGTGTTTATGATTTCAATATACGTCTATCGAGCCAACAACAGTAACGACATTAAATTTATTTTATCTTTTCTGACACTTGAAAGTTTCAAAATGAAGGTAAGACATGAATATTTTACACTTTTTTTGTTGATAGTTTTGCAATATTTTAATAACAGTGGTAGTTGGGCTGCATACTATTTTAAATTTTGTTACTTAAATATCTAAATATTGAATAAACATGCAGTTTATTTGAGTAAGGTGCATACAAAAAATTTAAAAAATAGTTGAAGTCTAGGACACCCCTAATTCGCAAATGTACATCTTTTTTGATAAACGCCCATCTGTGATCTGATCAAGTTTAAATTCTATATAGAATCAGAAAACAGCAGGTATCAAAATGGAAATTAAATTTGGCGATTTTTCTTAATTAATATAAAAATCCATGGGGCCAAGGATGACTTTGGGCTGAAGCGCCAGCAAATGACACCTTTTTCAACCTTTTCAATTTGGCAAACGATACACTAAACACCCTGACTAGTGTTAAAACTGTAGTATTCTGAACTTTCAAAGAAGAAATTGAATTTGCAAACGTATTGAACATGTCCAGCTTTTTTCAATACTGTGTAAGGTGGTCGTTTATTGTACCAGCATCTTTATCAATGGCTCCCTTTTTTTGATTTTCAACAAATTTCTTGTCTGGTTTTAAATAAACTTATACTGTCACTTACGGGATATCTTCCGTGATTGTTCATTATTTTGAGCTCCCGATATTCAACACAATATTATTTGTACTGTCAGTCACGGAAGGTATCCCGTAAGTGACAGTATAAGTTTAGTCGTAAACCGTGAAAGCTTAAAACAGATTTTAAATATTCATTATGCTTATGAGTACGACATTTAATAAACTCTGTATTATTTATGAAATACCGCGATCCCGGAAATAAATTGGTTTTTAAAAAGCGGTTCCATACTTTTGTACCCTATGCTCGGCAAAAACGTACTTTAGGTAAATAAGCATCGGAAAATCCGATCTCTACATAATAAAATAAGGCACAGCCTTTCTGAGCCAGCAGCTCTAGAAACATGAAAATTGTTCCACTAAAAGCCCTAAGGGGGTTAAATAGGGTTAACTAGTATTACAGTACGTCCGTTAATTTTTTAGATAGGAAATCTAATCACATGACGGAATGAAGGGCACATGTTTGTAGCATAATGAACTCGTCTACATTTTGTTTACAGTCTGGAAGTTGTAAACAATTTATAAATGCTTCTCCCTATTATTATAATTGGCAAATATCGTGGGCTTAGTGCCAGATTTTACTATGGTACTCCAAGTATGATTTAGTTTTCTTTCATTATCAATTTATTGTAATTACACATATGACACGATGTATTCAGTGTAGTGGTCTGTATTAAGACGTTCTTTTACGCTGGGGCATCCGTTTATTAGACGTTTTTGTTCTCCTGTACATCATCATCATAGACGTCCACTGCTGGACATAGGCCTCCCCCAAGTGTCGCCACATTGACCGGTTCCGTGCGTCTCGCATCCAGCGGACCAGAAGTAAAGACATCCGCAAAAAAAACCCAGGTTACCGACGTAGCCCGTAGAATTGCCAAACTTAAGTGGCAGTGGGCAGGGCACATTGGTCGCAGAACGGATAGCCGATGGGGCCCAAAAGTTCTGGAGTGGCGACCGCGAACCGGAAGACGTTGCGTTGGAAGGCCAACCATTAGGTGGACCTAAGTACCTAGATAAATCAAATTATATCATATCATATCAAACACATTAAGTATCTGAATCCAGATGAGATGTATTAAAACTCTTTGATGTTCTACGTTCAGCAGTTAGAATCTAATTCTGTCGGCTATAAAAATAAAATACTACTTAAGAAATATACATATCTTGATAGATTCATTGAGTTATTCGTTTATCGTTAAGTGTCTCACATCAGAAAGCAATATCACAAACTCTTTCTTTTGATATGACATTGTGACAAGTTCTCAACAAAAATAGTGAAATATTTAATTTTACTTTCGATTTTGACAATGTTCAGTTGAACCAGAAAATGTACGCGCTTCGGCTAAGCTAAACTTCATGTTTAAAAATTAGCGCCGTCCTACCATCATCGTTACCGTCTTCATGCCGTGTGCCATTTTTCCCTGATCTGCGTATGTTTCAACCAGGTCTTACGCGCGAGTTTCTGAATTTCATCCAACCTCCTGGCTTTGTCTTAACGTAACGTATCTTTGAAACATTCGTCGTTATCTGACAAGTTTTTGGCAAGGTATTTGTGTACAACTAGTGTTTGATTCAAGTCAGTAGGTAGGTACTCATATCATGATTGTGTGGGATAACTGCCCGTTGGAGCTAAAACGTCATCGCGTCCACACCTAGCTCTAAATGCGGCCAGTGTGATGACGTTCCATCGTTAACTAGGAATTTTATGGGCCCATATTTCATTGTGCCAGTGTTACTCCATCTTCTTAATTGAGGGGAAACCAGAACATTAACACGTTTTATGTGGAAGGTTCTGAAGCTAGGTTGCCCTGAAAACAAGACTCAAGGGCTCTCCTGTCAATAAATCATTAAGCCCATATGTTATATTTTGAAACACTGAGCAAAGATTGCATACTAAGTTGGGCTTGTCAAATATTTTGGTAATCGGTAATTTGGTACCTAATTCATCAATAGCATCCCCCGTAGCATGACTACCGTAGAAACAGGAAGAATCGACAAAATGACAGATTTCTTTTGTTGATCTGGCATTTTGTCGATTCTTCCGAAGACAAAACGCGTTTCAACGGTGGTCATGCTACGCATGCGTGACGAAAAGGGTTAGTTTTTAGAGCATGATTGATCGAAATTATCGAAATGCGAAGTTATCAGACTATGCATATTAATATAATTTGAAAACAACACGCAGCATGCATTTATCCAGCTGTTTTGAAGCGTTTATCCTTAAATTGATTTGATTACATCACCTACTCTTTTGTATACAGACTCGTGCGCACGTTGTTTGCTAGTTAGTAAAGTACATGCGTGATTACACGGCTGGTATTAAATGGAGTGTCGCGTCTATCACAGGATCTAGACCGCCGTGCGTTCGTCCTGACCAGCCGCGGCGCAGACACTTCTGCGCAATCATTAATTAACTCGGGAAGTAAACATGCCAGTATCGCGAACAATGACACTTTGTTATCGTTTATGATAAATCAGTGGTAAATAAACGCGGAAAATGTCACAATTGCGATTTTATTACTTGTCATATAGTAGGTACGCTGTAAATAACCTATGGCCTAAATTACGATATCACGATTCCCCTCACCAATAGCTATGTGTAGGTGTTAAGTTGTCAAGTATTGTGAGATTGTGACCGCGAGCGAGCACTGTGGCGGTGGGTGCGTGGTCGGTTGGCCAGATTGACGGCGCGAGCGCATCTCCCACATCAGTTTCCCAGTTCCGCTGTGGAACCGGGCTGCCACCAGCGGATATCGGTCACTCTCTCACTCGGCGTTGCATAACAGTAACGACGTCTCGTGACGGCGGCGTTATCTCTCAGTACTTATGGCGATGCCTTCGCGCTATAACCTCCTCACTTTTACTGAAATGTGTCAATTATAACAACGCTCGTGCAAAACTTATTCACTTCACTGAAATGTACATATTAGTGTGAGTGTTTGTGATAGTGAATGGGCTGATATGGCTAACTATTTTAGATGGAAAAAGGGCAAAAGAGACGAAGATGTGTTTTATTCAGAGAAGCCGCGTAGTCGATCTTTGGATCCTCGGTCCTTGGAGTTGAGTGGAATCAGGCTTGTAGCACAGTACCATGCACAGAAACAGTCGGCACAAGAACAACAGCAGGTAATAATAGCTATACTTCTGCAGTTTTTAGTTATACATTATTTATTAGAAGTCTAGAAAATACAATAAGTGAGAGTTCAACACCCGTTTAGTGCATTTATCATCAGTGCTCGTAGTTTATTGAATCATTAGCCATGCGCTAAGGATTTATTCATCATCTTTCTGCCCTTGTTTCATTCTTCTTGGGGTCTTCCATTCTCTCGTGGCACTAAAGATTTAATGAACTGGGTACTCAATTAAATTTTGAGTCAAAACCATTTTTATTTCAACATTATTATTTGTTTTATATGTTGTCAATTGGCTAGTATACAATTTAAATACTAATGTTTGATAGATAAAAAATGTCTGTTATCGTAATTGAAACATAAATTATGTGAATTTTATCTTTGTGTAATATTGCTGTGATGCATTGTAGAGTGTTATTACGCGACTGACTCAGATGGAGGGTAATGTTTTTCGCGCATGTATGTATGTAGGTCCGTTCCATAGTGACTTTGTAACTCCTAAACGGATGAACTGATTTGGATAAGCCAAATCAGTTCATCCGTGTAGGACTACGTCGTTAGATTTGTCTTAGAGGGAGAAAAACTGGTGGCGAGTGTCACTAGCTACATAAAAAAAATCTACTGAAAAAACAAAAAAAAACAAGTAAATTTTAAATTTATTTATTTAACTCTTCAAGCACCAAGTACAGAGGCGGACTTATGAGGCATTAATTAGGTTTCATTTTTAATAACTTTTTATATTATGTTACTAACTGTAATGTTACATTTTTTAATAATTTTTTATATAATGTTACTAGATGTGTCCGCGAGAAATTGTTATAAAAAATATTACTTCCCTTTTTGAATCGAATTTTGTTATTAATTTCAAGGGTTTTAATCTTCTTGCACGGAACCCTAATTATTATTCTAAAATTAAAGTAAGTTTAGTTACTCCTTATGACATCAGCTATCTGCCAGTAAAAGTCCTGTCAAAATCAGTCCAGCCGTTTCGGAGATTAGCCGTTTGAATCGGATTTTTCTAACAATTTCAAGTTTTAATTTTTTTGCACGGAACCCTAATAATTTTTCTAAAATAAAAGTAGCCTATTTTAGATCTTATAACATTATCTATCTCCGTCAAAATCGGTCCAGCCGGAGAATAGCTGGAACGAACAAACAGACAGACAAAAATATAAAAAAATGAGTTTTTGTTTTAAATACCGCATATACTTTCATATTTTGCATTGCATTCAGTAAAAAGCTGTTATTTTGATATTACAAACAGACACTTCAATTTAATTTATTTGTATAGATGTTTTTTAATGCCTGAGACATTAATCCTGAGTCCTTGCCGTCTGCCTACGCGCTCCTATTTAGAAAAAGTTAGTAATACGACGCAGCAGACGAGGTCAGCGTTTTATGAAACGTGCTACGCTACCGTACAGATAAATCATAATTATCTACATGATCTTCCATCAGATGAGCCTAAGATGATTTTTATAAGCTTTTATTCAACTTGCCTTGGTAGTTTGTTAGTATGTATTGGTCAAACTGATTTTCCCGTTCCCACCAACCGAATGTGCTGAAATTTTGCATACACGTTTGACTCAGGAGACAATAAATTTTTATGACAGACAATACGTAATCCTGCAATCAGGATCGTGTCATCATGCTAACAATTAATAGCAACTCCTCAACAATTAATAGCATGGATACGAAAATTTTGTAGAAAAATAGTTCACTTTTGTTGGATAAACATGATTTCTATCATTATTTAACACTTCAAGCACAAAAGTACATTTCTATCATTACCTCATCCTGCAACCAGAATCGTCTCCTCAAGAGAGAAGTCCTGAACTTTAACTTGGTTAATAGCATGGATACGAAAAAAGTGTTGAGATAATGATGCGTTATCAGAAATGATAAAAATAAAAAAATAAAAATAATTAATAAAAACGCTTCTATACATATCTACTTAAAAGAAGAAAATAGCCTCGGAGTAAATAAAAATATTTTTATTCTTGCGCTTGTTCTGTGAGAGGATGCATGAAAGATGACTTTACTTTGTTATTTTTCAGTATTTTATTTAATATTTTTATAATTCCTTATTGTAAATATGTTTCTTTTAAACTGTGTTTTTGTCTGTGCAGTAACTTGGATTTATCTGTTATATTGTACATGTTTTCATAAATAAATAAATCAGTGTATACATACTGTGCCTACCTACAAAATGATGCGCTAATATTGATAATGCAAGACATATCTCGAATCCCCAATCTGTTCATGTTAAAATGAATGTGTCGATTAACGGCGACAGGACGCAACCAATTGGAATGGATTTATTGCCTCGTCTGTACTTGTAGCTTAATGCAATCAGTGCTCGCATTGATAATACTATTATTGATATACAACTGATAATAAATTCTATGTACAGAAAATAATCGTCATGACATACCTACGCACATGTTTTCGAGGGCGACTTTGAGCCATTGTTTCGTATTGTTCCTGTGACCTCGATTAGCGAACAGGAGGTTTAACCTGTCGATCCCTAGTTTACATACACATACCTCAAAATAGATATTGAAAAACATTCTATTGTCAATTGAGGAAAACGCCGACAGGCGTAAAAATTGCAAAGGAGATTCGTGAAGAGATTTTACTACGACCCTGAAAGTTATTATATGAGAAGGAGGAACGAAGAATCGTTTTACATATTTTGGTTATGATTAAGTAGATACAGATGGGCGTGTTTTTACTGTTGAAGAAGTTCTCAAGCCTTATAGAATTTAGAAGCCCATATGTATTTATTAATGAAATTCCTACAGCTAGATAAATAGCATCGATTTAATTATGACGGTTAGTCTTAATAGCAAATATAGCATAATCAGCCTATTAATGTTCCCACTGCTGGGACGCAGGCCTCCTCTCTATTAGAGGGAATGGGCTATAATCCACCACGCGGGCCCAGTGCGGGTTGGTAGATGTCACATGTCTTCGAATTTTTGGTTCTAGGACATGCCAGTGGTGGAAACCACGACTTACTGCTCGTAAGTCGGGGTTTCCACCACTGGGCCACCGTTGCTCTCATCTCATCTCGTCTTAATAGGACATGTTTTTAAATATGTTTTTTAGAACATCACTACTAGGAGTATATTATTCCTAGTTTTCTTAACAAGAGGCGCGGAGCACAGACACGTAAACACGTATACTCATGCATATTTTATGTTGATAAACTATTGCTCTGTCTGCGTAAGGTGTCGTGACAATCTTTGTTTACGATGCTAATATGTTTTTAATGTTCTAGAAGTCGTGGCCGTAAAGTGTTCCATGTACCTAAGATTCGATCAATTTGGCCGGAAAATACTCCGACATTATCTCTTGTCCCTTTTGTCTTATCATGATTGACGATCAATTTGTTTGTAATAAGCTAAACCAACGGTTGTTCCAGATCGCATTCATATTTTTTATCGGTCACGGTGACTGTCTACTTTATTTTATCGAATAGAATCTAGTTTCCTATTGTTTCAGTTGATGCAGTGAGAATTGATAATGTCACTTTCGCCTCTAAGTAAACATGACGACATTTCCTGAATAATGAAGGCGGAATATTTGTCGCAAACATTCGATGTCATCGTTTCCTATAGCTATCTCATTACTGCTAGTGCCTGCGAACTGTGCCGGGTTCATTATTCATAATTCCAATCATTAATGTGAGTCTCATACAGGTCGCAAGGGACATCGACGCACGAACGATTACGACGTATTCAGTACCTACATCATTCCGAAAGCCCCTCACTCACAAAAAAATGTCATCAGTACGTAATTTAAAAAAAAAATCGGATGTTCTTTACATTTTGACCGTGTAGGTTTTGTCACTTTTGTAGGAACTGCAGATTTAAAAAAAAATACCGATTAATGATTTCGATGTTGGGGGTTCGGTAATTCGGTATGATGTACAGAACACGTGGCAAGCGATTTTGTGTCGACTTCCCGTCACCCTGTATAATTGTCATCACATAGCTATACCTCATGTCAATTATTTGTCTAGTCAGTTGACATAAATAAATCCTTGAATATTAATTATGAGGAGAATATGTTCATGCTACAGCAATTAGAGCAAATTATATTTATGTCGATTTCGCCATAGACAAATGAATAGGTTTTGCGTTATAGACAACATCATGGCAAAGTGCAGAACTGCAGATTGTGACGCAATCTGTCCTAAACGATGCATCTGTTCCTTCTTCAAATAGCCACTTGCGCAAACGTCGATTTATGAATGATGCAGGTCAAGTTTTATTTAAGATTCGAATCAAGTAGAGTCTACAGTCATCGAATTATGTTGGGATTGTTGAGATGTCACCTGTTTCAAATAAAATATTCTAAAAGAAAAACAAATCTGTCGAGTACTTATTTACATTGTCTATTATCACTTGATAAGCATCATGTGCCCTCAAATATGTAAAATCTACGGTTTATTATACGCTGCTATCAGTATTCGGAATCAAGAGTCTCATATCTATGACAAACTCTAAAATTGACACCTTTTGACGCACTTGCTGAAGGAGACAACGATAATCGGTTGTTGACACTGCTTACATTGTCATATAAATTGATTTTCGAAAGTGTTTGTGATTATCTGCGTGAAGATCTTGGGCTATTTTTGTGACGTGAACTAGACTGCTATATTTGCTTTACGACTTTGTGTCGCGTCTTCATAAAGAAGGTATGGGGACAGCGGTCACCGAGTAAAGCTAGTTTTCATAAACATACGTAGGTATTCGTCTAGCTCTAAAATCATTCTGAAATTAGTGAATTTATGTAGATACCAAACTAACCTTACCTAAATTAACTTGGAATTTCTCAGTAGCAGCCCGGGGTCTGAATTTGTGCTCGTTTGACAGCAATAGGTTCGATTAAGGGAGAGCCCTTATTTCCGTTATGGAACTTAAATAAAACTGCCGAAATTCGAGTGGTCTTTAGGTATGTACACATTGTACACCTTCGGGATTCAGGCCTGATGTTATGTTAACAAACTTTTGGGTATTTGTCGTTCGGGTGTGCCTCTTGATTAGCTTACTGTGATTTTATGGAAGCTGCCAAAAAGCCATCTTCTGCCAAATATATTCTGACCATTGCAGATTTGCAGGCTTACCTAGACTTGCTACAACAAACAATACTTTTCTGAATTGCGTATCCTTGTTTTCAGGACAAGAAGTAGCTATTCCTATTAGCAATCTTCCTTGAATACGTAATAAGGTATCTTTGCCAGATATGATACCGCCGAGTGTCGATAGCAGTGCCTAGTGTCGGGATCTATATGGAAAGAGTAGCAGTTTATTACTAAGGCGTTGCTAATAATGTCCATGAAGTGCGTGTTCCCATGATCTGTAATGTCGTCGCATCAGCCATTTGGTGCATTAGCACGCAGACCAGCACTCGTAGCATGACCAGCGTGGAAACGGATTTTGTTGACGGAAGAATGGACATAATTATAGATTGTAGAATGATTTCTATCGTCGTAAGCATGGCGATACTAAAAATGTAGAAATGATATGTTTCTATTCTTCAGTCGACAAAAGTCCACAATATTTTCTCTACTTTTGTCACTTCGAGGTAGAAACATTTCTTCTCAACAAATGTCAAATAGTCTACGCAAGATTATTTTTATTAATAATCTTTGTGTTTATTTTGTATTATATATTACCTTGTATATTGATTTTAAAAACATATCGGGGTCCTTCCTATCTTTGCCGTCTCCTCAATTATATATTTAGGCCGAGAAGAATGAAAGTAACTCCGAAACGAATTCTGTACCCGCTCTTGATCTCTCTGCTGTGTACGGCAAAGATTTTATCAGACAATGCCTAGTACCCGTTTCACCAACACTTAAGTTTCACCTAACTGAATGCCTAATTTCTGAATCCACCAACACTAAGTGACACGAGGATAAAGATTCGTAGAATATCAAGTTGTATAGAAAGAGCTTTGTCTATTCTTGTTAGAATAGAGATATAATTGGTCATGCTACGCGTGCAGGCAGACATCACGTTCGTGTCTTCTACGGGTCAACAACTAAACTGATTTGCTGTTGAAATCTAAACAAATCAATTAACATTTATTCAAATTATACAGACAATCAGCATCTTTTGAATTTCAACATTTCAAAAGACCTCAAAACCAGGTTTCGATGTAAGGTAATTATACCTTGGTAATTATTTTGATAATAATAAAAATGGGCTATGGTTGGGCCATCTATTTTTTATATTTTTTAATGTTTTGTTGACTTTTGTTTTTTAAAATTATTTAAAAATGTATAAAATAAGAGAATACATAAAAACAATAAATAATAAAAAAATCACTAACGTTATCAATATATCCGGACATTTCACGTGTATCCGAACACGATTTTCCGAATCCGCGCGTATCCAAACGCGTTAGTTAAGTGGTTATGGTAACTTAAACAAAAAACTGTCACAAAAATGGTGTTTAATCCCAAAAAGAATTTTTAATCAAAATAAAATAAATATTAATGTTTTGTTTAATGCGACTTCTAAAGAATAAAGCAATGAGCGATTATAAATTGTAGGTCAAAAATTAAGGATATCTAGTTATGATTCAGCATTGATAATTATCATAAAAATTTCGAACCCAGCTCAAAACCCGTTTGACAACGTCCTGGAATTGTATATGGGGAGTAATAGAGAGATAGAGATAGAGATCATTATATTTGTTCAAAACATGAGTACACACACAAATAGCATGCAAGATGTTACATCGAATTATAATAATGACAGTCATGTTATGCCTGGACGGCGTACAAATATTAAAATGTCAGACGCTACAACAACAACAAGTGATTTTAAATTGGTTTACACACAGCAAATATAGTTGTTAACAATCCAATGTAAACCATACGTAAACTAAAAGGTACAATGGAAACAATGAAATAGTGTCATAATAGTAATTAATACAAATAAAAAAAAAACAAAGGTAAAATAAAATTAAAATAAGGATGTCATTATACATGTCAAATTAATTTGTCAATTAGAATTTCGTCATTGCTGTAGTAGATTAACAGAAGGCTTTTTAGTCTATTTCTTAATTTTTCAGTAGATAATTTTCCTCCAATGTTTTGGCAACTTATTATAAAGAATTGGCGCCATACAGAATACACTTTTACGCATTAGAGTTGTCTTGGATCTCGGGATACATAGCTTACTATTGTCGCGTCTATTTCGAACTACTTTATCTGACACTAAGGAGAATAGGTGTGGATTCGATTTGACAATCTTAATGGTCTCTAAAATGTACATTGACGGAAGGGTTAATATTTTATGTTCTTTAAAAAATGGTTTGCAACTCTCTGTAACATGAAGGCTCCTCTTTTACTCCTACTGCTCCTCAGTAAGAAGTGGTGTTCATTAGTAAATAAGTTTAGTATCTTATTCATTGTTCAATTCTAAAAACATCTATGCGTGCACAGTACGTTTATATATTAAGTAAAAAAAACTACAGTAATGTAAAATTAAATTATAAAGGGTGTAAATAGACCCTTAACGAAGACGAAAGGCACTTGTTCTCCCCGTCATTGTGATCATTTTTTCGTTCTAGACCATATCTGGGAACCTTCTAGTTACGGAGATATTGGGGGTCAAAGTACCAACTTTTCTCACAAGTTTTTTTTTTGAAATACATGTTTAAGCACCTCCATGACCCCCGTGCTATTCAATCGATCCATCAGCACAATGTTTTGAATGCGTTACATTGAGTCCTTACGTCAAACGTGATTTTTCACCCCAATAAAAAGTAGTTTATGCCAAGCCATGGGGTATATAAATGCCTAAAAGGAAACTGTAATAAATTGTCTCGCAACTTGAATTGAAGAAAGTCCTGCGTGAATTACCCCTTGAACTTTGAGTTCTCAATCGAATGAATCAAGTATCAAATTGACACCAATTCGAATCAAACTCGATTGTGCTCAGAACTCAGTGGCTGATATCGGAAGTAAGCCCGCATGTTATGATCATAATATTGATACTTTCATAGGTTTGTGAAGATCTTCCAAATCCAAGTCTGGTTAGAAAATATTTTAATCTAACTACTAGGTATATAACTATTAATTAACTGATTAGGTACTGTAACTGTAAATGCATTTAACGCTAAACGTAATTAAGACATCGAAAGCGCGACTGCTGAGCATGAGGTCCTGGGTTCGTTTTCCTTATCGGAAAAAGTGTTTTTGAGTTTTTCCAGGAATTTCTCATTAGCAGCCAGGTAGTCTGGATTTGTATCCGGTTGATGGAAATAGGCTCACCCACTATTACATGAGACTTAAACGTAAGTGGTGAAATGTGGGTGTACTATAAGATACACATCTGCCTAACCCTTTCGGGAATTATAGGCTTGATGTTATGTTGTGTAATTAAAACATCGTTATGTCTCTGTTATCCCCAAACAATTGACATAAATAGAACGGCGATGTTATAAATTCGTTTGGCGAAAAACGTACTTTGGAAGTTGTGGGCCATTCTCTAACTTGAATAAATTATCGTACTTAATTTATTTGTAGATACTTTTTCATGACTTATACGCATCGCTACCGGCGAAGGTTGCTAATAGGTGTTGCGTTTTTGGGTACCTAAACGTAATAAGAGATGAGTCTGAAAATTCGGACGTAAAATATCTGCATTTTAGCAGAAAATAATTAAAATATCCTAAATACATAGGCTGGTACAAAAGTATTCGGGAAAGAACTAAGAGTACTTAGTAAAATACGAATACTTTGATATTGAAATACTCTAACGAACGACGCGTGAAATCAGCTGTCCTGCTTAGCTGCAGAGTTCATCGTACTCGTCGTCGCGCTTGCCATTCGCTACGTGCGTTTTGCCACGGTAACGATACATAGCGTATGAGGAAATAAAACAAATCAAATTTATTGGATTCCCATAACATTCCTGAAATAATTTCTTGTAACGGTCATCTCAGTATGATATACTGAATTCACCCCATCAGTTTGTGGAGGGCTGTCCCTTACACCCTGTATACAGTAAAATGAAATTGAAATGAATTAATATCAATCAAGTTCGTTTACTTTGTACAGATTCTACTATGTAGCAGCAGTGGCGAAGCAACTCGATTCCTACCGGATTCCCTTTGAAAAATGGCACATTCAGTATTCTATAGACAAATAATATAATCACATTTAAGATAAATGTACTCCGGCTTACCTCTTACAAAAATTGACCCTTCGCTACTGCTATGTAGTAGTGATTTTGTATGAAATAACACAGAAAAATGTCCTCACTAAAAACGATTTTTTCATTCTATGTGCAAACAACTGTGGAAACATTAGTAAGTATGTTCCGCTGTCTGGATAAAACGACTTAAAAGTATAATATTAACCGTAGTTTCTGTTTACACTGCCTGATTTTTGCGTACGATATATTGCCCTCTGTTTTTATGTTGCTTAAACGTTAGTGCATTTTGCATTCGCACTTTGTATTACGGCATGTCTAGTCTAGGTATTTCAATATGGCATCTACAAGAGACACGTTCAATCAGCAAGAATAACATCGTATCTATGAATCACAACTATTTACATACATAATGACTTAAATACATAAATTATTTTATTGTATTCTAATATGTACATACATTGTTAGATTTTGTTTTACGTGTCAACAAAATAATACACATATTATTACTAACCCGGAGATATCAATACAATAATAAAAAGTGTTGCGTTTTCCAAAAACAATCTTTATCTTCGCAGATAACAATGCAGGTTCAACACCAATTTATAAAAAAAAAAAAAATATGAGAAAACGTTCTTTTTTTTTAAAAAGGTGTCAATTTCTTATGTGTCATGCATGCATGAAGGACTTTATTTAGGTCGATTGCGATTGCGAATAAGAAAGTTTGATTGCCTACGTTGCAGTACTATACAGAAGTAGTATTGCACAGAAGTGAGCCTCTCGACACGACCCTAATGGAAACTCCGCACTGTCTAAGGTGACGCGCGACGAGACCTTATCATAGTCTAGCCTTTGACCGCAAAGTCTACCGTAGATCAAACGATATTGTGAACAGACGACGCAAGTTATTCATAAATTCGTCGCTATTCACGTAAACTGTGTCAACTACGAGGTCTATCAAAAAATGTAACTATTGTGCAACCTGCAATCTGTTTACTTTATCTTCAGTCTGCAGTCATGTTAAATCAAAACGATTTCACTGTGAACAAACGTCGCAAGTTATTCATAAATTCGGCTCCATTCTCTTAACTTTGTTACTAGATGATCTATGCAAAAAACGAAACAAAATTATTGTGCATTCTGCAAACTGTTAAACTAACTTTATCTTCAGTCTGCAGTCAGTGATGGAAACGTTTTCATTTAAACTATTTTAAATGAAAACGATTTCACATGTGAAGAATTCTCACATTTAACAATTGAAAGTTTCTCAGAAATGAGTCGTTTTATCTAGTGCTGTCAATCTACTCCCCGCGTCGTCCATTATTGGGTCTGTCTAGATTGCTCACACTTCATTGGGTTAACCTACTGGGAATGGTACACTTTCATCCTGGATAACGGGTTAAGCCCCTTTTAGCTGTTCCATTTATATCTGTTATTGATAGGAGTGTTATGAGATTTATTCTCATTGTGAATGTGAGGTATATGTGTCCAGTAGAGTTAAATATATGTACCGATGTATTTAAGTTAAATTTCATGGTTGTTTTAGAGACTGAGCAATGATCACCTACTTTGTGGTCAATTGTTGGGTCGTTGAGCTTTTAATTTTTGAGTTGAGCTACACTTTTACTGACACAAAATCAGTAAACGATTTCGAAGCTATTTGACCTTTTTTAAAAGGGCATCTCCTCATGGTCCTCACATGATCTGGCCAACACAATGTCTAGTAGACACACCTCCACCCATATCTAGTTTATAAAAATTCGACGTGTATTTGTGCTTTTTATCCGACTTCCAAAATGAGGAGGTAATCAATTCGTCTTAATTTTTTTTGTGTCTGTTCAGCGATATGTTACCCAATTGTGAACCGATTTCGATAATTCTTTTTTTATTTGGAAGAATATTATTCCGCGGTGGTCCCGTTTAAATTTGGTGAAGATCTGGTGCTGATCTTCGGACAATATACAATGTAGCTCTTCAATAATAAACATCAAATCTGTTGTGATTGCTGCAATCGCTTGAATGTTTATTGTAAAGGTAACTTTACACAGATATCATAACATGGCCTGTATGCTCTGAGGGGATGCGCAGATGTGTACAGTACTCCCAGATTTCGAATAAAAGTTATTTTTTTGCTAAAAGGTTGTTTACTTTACAAAAATAAATATCATTTGAACAAACGATATGCGAAAAAACTACTTATTCATACCGTACCCTCTTCCAGAAGTATCTAATGCAACAGTCTTGATTAGGATGAAATGAGCTTGTTTCAGTAGATTAGTCAATAATTTGACAGTACTGTAGTTATGAATTATTTTGTATTGATTTGTGATACAACAAAATTTCCATCCTGCCCCCGTAGCATGACCACCGACCACCGTAGACAAGGATTTCTTTGACGGAAGAATCGACAAAATGACAGATAGTGCAAAGAAATCTTTCACTGTGTCGAGAAAATCTGTCATTTTGTCGATTTTTCCGTCAAAGAAATCCTTGTCTACGGTGGTTATGCTACGGGGGCAGGTCAGAACCTTTGTTCTCATATTACATTCGCAAAATATTATATTCGCAAAATATTATATTCTCGAATTATTATATTATCAAAATAATACACAAAGAACAATCACAGCGAAAAATGTTTTTAATTTGAGATCATCACATAGGTTATTCATCACATATATTTGTCTCGGATGGGAATCAAACCTACAACCCCTTTTTTTTAAGCTTTACCTACCTTCTGTAAAATAAATCAAACT
This sequence comes from Noctua janthe, assembly GCA_910589295.1. Classification (NCBI taxonomy): domain Eukaryota; kingdom Metazoa; phylum Arthropoda; class Insecta; order Lepidoptera; family Noctuidae; genus Noctua; species Noctua janthe. The sequence continues at coordinate 17,666,233 of OU342552.1, forward strand.
AATGATTTTAAATCACCCAGTAGTAGGTAATCCTGAAGATATGCATTAATATAATATTATGTGCATTTATATTGAAGTTTTAATAGATAAACTCTTTGCTAGTAGTTCCAGTCAGATTACAATGAAAAACCTATGTTTGTACTAGTGTCAGTTTTTATTTATCAATTGTTTTTGATGTATAGTGTGACATTGTGAAAAATATTTATTGGGAATAAATTTAGCATTCTGATTAATAAATATTAAAATAAAAATGTCTGAAGATAGTGAAGCCAAGTTTATAACGAGTCAAAAAGGCAAGTCTGTTTTTTTATATAACGGTTACAAATACAACATCTTCATGAAAAATAAAAATGGTACAACCAACTGGAGATGTTGCAACCAAAGGGAGTGCAAGACTTCGATTACATTAAGTTTGGATAAGAAAGTCGTTAGACAGCCCAAACATAGTTGCAGCGTTGATTTTGAAAGAAATATAATTGTTATGGCAATGGAGGAGTGCAAACAAGAAGTGTGCAAAAATTTTGAACCCATTCCAAAAATATTTGAAAAGCACTTCTTGGGAAAACAAGTTTTTCTAAATAAAGAGTATCTGATCCCATCATTTACGTCCAAAAAGGATACGCTATATACGCTGTACAGGAAACGAAATAATTTTTTGAATGTCGGTACATCAAAGACTACAAGTAATGTGAGATTGCCACACCACATTGTGCAAGATTTTTTTTTTATTTGATGATTATGATGGTGAAACGGATGATAGAATTATAATATTTTCGATGTTACCTGCTCAAAAGCTACGAGAATTATTCCAGACAATTGATATTGAAAAATTAATTGCATTATCACAGACTGCTTATCCAACACAATTCAATCAATAGAATGCTTAACCATGTTAGCGGCGTTGAATAACCTCCCAAAATTTTCCTTGATGTACTTATATACTTTTGCAATTTTTATTGTTGAGCGGCTGTACCAATTGTCGTGCTTGGAAACAGATGCCACTTGTGAAAACTTGTATGCACTTGATCACTCGGGATTTGTTTAGTTTCAGTTATTATTAATTATATTTTATTAATGATAAATGCAAATAATTTTGCAATACTGTATGATACTACAATTAATTTTTATTTTAATATTGTATTACGTTCGAAAGTGTTTCCATGATGCCTAGGAATTGGAATAAAGAGATTTTGATTTAAATAAACGTTTTCTAATATTTTGAGAATATAATAATTCGAGAATATAATATTTTGCGAATATAATATTTTGCGAATGTAATAATATGAGAACAAAGGGGTCATAATGAGCGTAGTAAGTACGATTTGAAAAATTTGTATCTCAAATCATAGCTCATAATTTCTCCAATTTAATCTATTGCGACAAGTATAAGTAGCCGGCGCCCAGAGATAGGGTCTGTTACATGCTGTAGAAACAAATGCAATCAGGCAATTTTTTTTTAATCTACTCTTATTGCCGTTGATAAGCTAAGAAGAAGAATCTTAGTGTATCGATGGCAAAAAGTTCAAATTTGTTTAACCCAAAACAGCCACGCGAACCCCGCTCTCTGATGCAGTGAGTAGGTCATCAGGTGTGCAGGTGATAGGGTATGCGGTGCAAGATGGAAGGGTGGGTGGCCATTGTCTGAATGGGAGACTCCGCATACGCAACCCCCACCAGCAGAGATTGGCTTTACTCCGGCCGATTTGGGTTCGAAGTCTCTTTAGAGATGTCCAAGTCGGCTACAGCAACACGTGCCCAGGTGGAATGTTTTCTGATGGATCGATGAAGTTGTCAAGGGGTTTAAACCGCTCTCGCCAGAGATTGCACCTTGCTGTAGAAGCGTTGAAATTGGCCGGGCTAGCTGAGCCCACGCACCCAAGACAACTTTTACGACTTTTCAGCCTCTGAGGCACTAAGATGTAGCTGCAATGGATGGCTTGAGTCAGCTTGTCTTCTCGATACTTTAGGAGGTGCGATGCCGGACAGTGGATACAGCATTAGTACCAGGGTCGGTTTAAGACAGCCAGTAATTTTTCGACACGTTTCATTTAATTGTACTATAACCATGAAACTCGAGTTTTACAATAAGACGATTATACGGATGTTTAATATGTAGTGTATATTCATACGTCAACGTTTAATGCAGGTGATCAAATAAATAGGACTCTGCAAATATGGACCGGTAATGTATTGGTGCTCATCGATTTATTTGCGTTCGTCGTTGTTCTTATAGCCTTTAGTTACACTAGTTACTAAGTTGCATTATAATTATGGCTTATAATTTTTTATTTTAAACATTTTGTCTTGAGACATTTTATCTTTGTATTGCATGGTAGCGCTGCGTAGCTATTTTCACATTTGGAATAGCATACTTATGTTTTTTTTCTGTATCGACGCTGCTTTGGTTTCTCCATGTTGTTTGAGCTCCATTGGTGACCACTATGATAATAACTGTAGTAGGTATCAGTAGAAAAGTATGTGAAAGGTTATTGGAAATGCCAAAATACCTGCCCTAAAAATAATACGCTTACTCTTGAGTAGGTGTTACGATTGACATCTAATATTTATTTGACGTCACTGTGAATAGGTGCCATTAATTGGATAACCTCACCTCGGTTTGGTGAAACTGGTACGGACAAATTGCGGACCAACGCAACCGGATACTGACAGATACTTCAGTACATTATCTATGAGCGTCCGGTGTCCGTAACACCATCCGCAATTTGTCCGTACCGCTTTCACTGTGCCTTAAACAACACAACTCGGTAATGTAATTGACAGGCTGATTGGTTGGCATTTTGTACGGCCAATGTCAGTAACAGAGCACGACGTTGGAAACGACAGCAATCATTGACGTAAATGGAAAACGTTAAGCTGTTGGTCCCGGTTGCCATTTATAGATCTTTGACAGTCGTTAAGAGTTGTCAGAATCCCGAAAGTGTGGCTACGAGTCTTACCAAGTAATCGTATAACCCAGTAACTTGGTTGTGGAGGTCAGATAGGCAGTCGTTTCATATAAAATACTGGTATTCAGCTACATCCAGTTAGGCTAGAAGACGACCCCAACATAGTTGAGAAAAGGCAAGGCAGGTGATGATGGTTTGGTCTTTCGCGGCTTTATGCCGCTTGGAGATACTGATAAGCCTACCGAAGAATGACGAGGTGTTAAAGTTTCCGAGGACAAACATACATCGATAATATCTGCAAACGTCATTTTACTGAAAATAATGTTATAAAAATAATTTAACCCTTGTTGCGAAAAACATTTTCATTCACAATGGTGTTCACTTTAAAATTTAAATAAAACATGTTTTGCTGACGAGTTTTTATTCATATTTACATGTGAAGTAATGAATTTTATTCATGTTTTGAGATGAAAAAGAAAGACTTAAGGCAATAAGATCACAAATGTTAGCAATGGCCGTACTTCAAATTCTGTAGTGGTAATTGATTTGTATGATTGAATGTACTGTCAGGGTAATTAATAGCACAGGGTATTGTCGTCAATTTTCCCTGTTAAAGCCATTCCATATAACTGGCAATTGTAATTTGTCTAAAATTTAGATGAAAGAAATCTTCCTTTGATTCAAATATTTACGAGCGATAGACGGGACAAGACGAAGAAAATTAAAATCTAATACTTGTTACTATTTAGTAACAAGTCGCTCTGTCCAGAGTCGTACGCCCACTTGTCAGGTAGCATTCGGGTGTCATCGAAAAAGTTCGACATCAAAATTTTTGTATGAAAATATTCGCAATGTCCGCTCTATGAATGTTTTAAATCTCTTTGATCATAATGCTTAAATAACGCGCTTAAATTGGTACCTACTATTTTTCATAGTTTTTCACATTCAATTTATTTTATTACGTTGTGTTTTTTTTATGATACAATATTTTTTTTTAACTAGTTCGCCCTTTGCTTATTCTAGAAACGGCCTTGCCATACTTTTTAGTTTTATCATGTTTTGTTTGCTTTGAGTTTTTCCTAAAATTTGTTTAATTTCTGTTATTTCAGAGGGTGATAGCTCAACAACACCATGCTGCAGGTAAGTCGCAAAGTTTCCACTACCAATAGCCACCCCTAGCCAGCGCAACCCCACTCGTAGGGGCTTTATTATCATCAGCATCTTCCTGACCTTGTCCCATATTACTTGGAGTCGGCGCAAGCGCAACACGTAAACAAAATGAATGTTTGATTCACGTAAATTGGTGGAAAGTCAAGCTTCATCGGTATTTGATATCTGCAAACGAGGTTCGTTTTTATTCGGATTTAGAAAATAAAAAAGATTTATTAAAATGTCCGAACATTTTTGTAAATGTCCTGCTTTTTGATAAGTTTTCAAATTTCGAAAATGTGACACTTTCCGGAACCGAGTTCCGTCGTGTGTGTAACCTCCTAACATGGCACTCAGATATCCGGAGAAATGGCGGGTGTTTCATAAAACATCCCTGCCTACACCTTCAGAGAAAGATCATGCTATTATGTTTTGTTACGATAATTAATTTGTACCTAAGTGCCTTGATTATGATTAGGAACTTCACAGCACTCGAATGATGATTTTAGTGCTTTGTTATACTTTTATCGACTAAACTGTATTAATTTTGTTAACTGAATTATGCGGATCAAGTGGAAATCGACTTTAAAATGGGCCACTTTCTTTGTTCGTGCCATAGAAATACATGTACCGTGCTTACAGTAAATCATCATCAACTGACTGCTTGTCCCTTGTTTCTTGGGGTCGGCGTAACACGTTTTTTCCCCCTATTGTTTATACAGTAAGAATGAGTGTATTAATCTCAGTAAATATAAAGGAACGTGAGGTCAACAGATACTGGGCTGCGGGACTGTTCGCAAGAGATACCGTGACCCTGGAACACAAAGGGCAAAGAAGGAACATGGATGGGTTTTGGTCAGTACAAGTCTGACATTCCCTTCCGGTCCGCCCAGAGTGGGGGGGGGGGGGGGGTCATTTGATGATTTCCCATCCGAAGAAAAAAAAAAAAGGTCAACAGATACTGTGCAGTCTATTTTATATTTATATGATTTAAGTACACTGCTGACTGTTGTTTACAAAAAATATCTCATTTTACTCCACCTCAAATTGATTTCTATATCTCTCAATTTAATAAATAAATGACAAAAGCACACATTTTATGTATACCTCAACTTCACTGCACGATGGCGCAGTGGCTGAACGATTGACTGCTGCGCTTCGTGTCGCGAGTTCGATTCCCGCACGAAAAAAATATTTGTATGGCCTACAGCTAGTTGTTTCGGGTCTGGCTGTTTGTGTATGTGAATGTAAATATTTGTAAACGCATCCACGATACAGGAGAAATTCCTTGTGTGGGACAACGTATTAAAAAAAAAAACTAAAACTTAAGAGGACAAAACTTAGGTAACATATCTGTTAGTACATAGGTCTTTCTACATTAGGAATTCTATTATATTCTACAGCCAACACCAAAGACCAAAGTCACATTGAGAAGCATTTGAGAAGAATAGAGTTGTTTTATTATTAATGGTTCTGAACGTTTTCAGCACGCTATCATTATTTCTGTTGCAATACCTTCAAAAGATTTCCTTTTAAAATAAAAGTGAAATAGTGGCTGAATGTCACAAAGTTGTCGAGACTTTCCAAGCAGACTTAAAAATTTATAGAACTTTCAGAGACAAGAGATAAGTGGCATATATAAGAAAATCCCATACTTTTCCTTTAAATATTTTGTGTTTGACTCGACTGTTGGTATTTTTACTTCCGTATCTAAGACCTACATGCGCCATAAATCACTTAATGCGTTTAGCGCTAAAAATGTTTAAAACATCGATCTGTCTCTGTGATCTTTAATCGATGGACGGAAACAGACCGATGTTTAAATACGTTTAGCGTTAAACGTATAAATTACCTATTTGTGGTGCAAGTGGGCCTAAGGAACTACTCTACATCGAATCGAATCTTTACCTCAAATCGCAAGTATTGCTGATGTATAGTCACAATCTTTAAATAATTTTACCCGAAGGCCGAGATAGCATGAATCCGCAATTACTTAAACGCAATATTAATAAAACACGGCATTGAACAAGGGAAAAGAAAATGAGGTGATTTGAAGCGTCCTCCAATCCACGGAATTAGTTTAAAGTTTAAACAAATTGGATTTGCCTTCGGCTAAACTGCTCTTTTAAATTAAAATAGGCCCATCAAACAATTTAATATATTATAAAAGATGTACTAAAAGAAACAAATAAATGTTATTTCCACGTAGCAACCATCGATCACGTAACTCGGTAACTAATAGTTATTTGTTCGCTATATTGTTTTTAGTACACACGAGCGAAGTCTGTTTAACGGTAGTAGGTATTAATATGCATTGAATAAACACTTTAACATAACATAACATCACGCCTTGTAATCCCCGAAGGGTCAGGGGTGTACATAACAGTGCATCCTCATTTCGCCAGTTATGTCAAGTCCCATGTAATAGGGGGCGAGCCCATTATAAACACTTTACTATCAAAAACATCTACATGTTTTCATCCTTCGTTTCTTTTTTCCGATTGGTCCCACCCCACATAGTGGAAATTTTTGCGTGCATATTTGTTTCCCAGTTCAGCCAGTCATTGACTTTTTACATTCGCCATGAGAGATACATGTTGCCATGTATACAGATACATGGCAACATGCATCTCTAACTTATACGTCTGTGATCTCGGAATCCAATAATGTTTAGCAATATGCTATCAGTGCGTGAGACGTTGGAGGATTCAGATTCCAGGTCACCTGCTTACTCTCGATCGATCGCATAGTCAGTAATAGAATGCTAGATTACTTACTGTTTTTTTTAAATAGTTAGTCTACTTATGCTTTTGCTTCTATCGCATTTCGACGCCCTCTAGATTGTATAATAAGTTACAACAAATTGATTAATGCGTAAGTTAGTAGTAACTTAGATTAATTTTCCAAAGTTTATCGTCGAGAGAGTTTTCACAAGTTAGGTTTACATATCAAATAGCTTGTTAATTTGGTTCGATGTTGATATACAATACCACGCATGGCATGTGGGTAACATCAAGCCATACATTTCCAGTATAACATGGCCTCGCTTTGTACAGATTTCCTGTACTATGAGAGATCCGCATAAACTGATTTTATATAGCTTGATTAGTCGGCGTGCGTACGTATCCTGAATGCCAGTTTTATGTTTGATACGTAATCAAATCACGTGTCTACTGCAAAGATTGACTCTATTGTTATTTTGGTAAATCAATTACAGCCGTTTATTAGATATTGACCGCTAACTTACTAAAACGTGCCTACCTACCAACAGTACCTAGAATTATGTTACTTGTTACCTTCTCAAATAAACACGACAAGCATGTAACTCTTGTAATCAAACACTACTAATAAACAATTAGCCGTGCAACGTATTTGTAAGCACTAACATTGTAGGTCCATCTGTAGTATAAACAAACAAATGATGTTGTTTCGTGCAATTTATCAATGTCTGTTAACATGTGTCCTGCAATACTGATATTTGGTTATGTGTGCTATGCATTATTCATGCATGGAACTTGAAACATAGCCAATACCTACTCTCAACATAGACAGAGTTGCGTGGCATGCAAAGTTTTAATACTGTGTACGTTTTTCCTGAACGGTGGGACATTGTAAATAAGTTGATTGAATAACAATACAGTTCATTCAATGTTATGTAGATGTATGGAATAAAGTAATTACCGAGTACGCCGCAGATATAGATAGGTATTTACTAAACGTTGCGGCTTATTGTTATTTATTCATGCTGACAACAGTTTATTCAGTTAAATGAGTACGGTTTACTCCGGAATTAAAATAGTATTGTTATTTATGGATAAATTTCGCCTTACTTACAAACCTACCGTAACATCGCAACAAATTAAACCTCCGCTCAACGATCACAGCATAAGAAAACCGGCCAAGTGCGGGTCGGACTCGCACACAGGGTTCCGTAGCACCAAACAATATAATAACAATTTTATTTACGCTCATTCATATGTCAATTTACATTCAACAGCAAAACTAAATTTGTTTTTGATAGGATTTTAATGAAAAATAAAGTTACCGTTGCACTTAAAGGTCCCATGTCTCAAAAACTAAATATCAAATCTTATTCTAACCATTTTCGTTGAAAGTTCTTTTTATGTTACGTGAATTTCTTCGGAACTTTCCTCCTCTCACTTTAAAAATTAGAAGGGAGGGACACAATTTTTACGGCTTTAGAAGCTTCTAATTTCATCAATCAAAGAAAGTATTTTAAAAACCTCGATTTCATTTTCTTAGAGCTGTCGATAGACACCTCACAGTTATTACACATTAGTATATGTAATGTAACGATTATTTTCATCCCTCAATTTAGAAAATATTTTTTTCAAACCTCCATTACATGAATGGAGGGTCTCCTTTTTTTCATAATTTCACTTTACTTTTGTTTAGCGGTTAATAGAGGGTTCCAACAGTCTCGGAGTAAAGTGGCTGTGATATACGGACGGACAGGGCAAATCTATAAGGGTTCCGTTTTTGCCTTAGCCAACGGAACCCTACAAAAAATGGACATGCTCTACAATTTTTTTAAATTAAAATGTTTGGGCTTGTCAAGTGTAATCTCAGTTGAAAGTAACCAATCAATGCCTGCAATGCCTGCAATGGTCGTGGACCTCCACGACCATTGCAGTGTTGATTAATTAATAAAGCCTGTGATAAATGAGCTCATTCCCAGAAATAATTAGGGATCTAGAAGAGAAAATAAAAGAGAGTAATATTTTACAGTGTCGGTATAAAAATAACTATTTTCACAGGAAATTACACGAAGAATTCCTAGAACTTGCCAAATAAAGCTAAATCATCATCTGCCTAGCCTTTTCCCAACTATATTGGGGTCGGCTTCCAGCCTAACCGGATGCAGCTGAATACCAGTATTTTACATGGAGCGACTGCCTATCTGACCTCCACAACCCAGTTAGTACTGGGTAATACGATACCCCTTGGTAAGACTGGTTGTCAGGTTTTTTTGGGCCACTGACTGCCTAACGACTGTCAAAGATCTACAAATGACAGCCGCGACCAACGGCTTAACGTGCTTTCCGAGGCACGGAGGAAACTCGGTATGTAATGGGCGGTCACCCATCCACAGACCAACCTAGGCAAGCACGGCTTAACCTAATGATCGACCCGAGCGGCTGTTATTATTTAGCCACGAGCTCCTCCGCCAAATAAAGCTAAATGTGGATGTTATTTTGATCAAGTCTGACTAAAAACTATCAACATAGCATTAAACATGCAAGCTAGACTTTGAATTCTATCGAGTCAGTTAAAGGGCAATACCAATGTTATTATATGCAACTAAGTTAATTATTAACGCTAAGCGTTCCTTATTGAAGAGTACTTAATGTCGAGTTTTAGCTAGTACTATAAAAAAACCTAAAAATTATTTTAAAGTTTTTGGTCAAGAATATTAGATAAGGTATTGCTTAAAGATGTTTGAGGAGCTCGTGGCTAAATAATAACAGCCGGTCGGGTCGATCTTAAGGTTAAGCCGTGCTTGGCTAGGTTGGTCTGTGGATGGGTGACCAGCCATTTCATCCAAGTTTCCTCCGTGCCTCGGAAAGCACGTTAAGCCGTTGGTCTCGGGTGTCATTTGTAGATCTTTGACAGTCGTTAGGTAGTCAGTGGCCCAAAAAGTCTGACAACCAGTCTTACCAAGGGGTATCGTATTACCCAGTACTAACTGGGTTGTGGAGGTCAGATAGGCAGTCGCTTCATGTAAAATACTGGTATTTAGCTGCATCCGGTTAGACTGGAAGCCGACCCCAACATAGTTGGGAAAAGGCTAAAGATGTATGATATAATTTAGAGTAGGTAACTAAAACGAAAGGAATTTATTTTAGCGGGGCGTGTTAGGGCAATTTAAAAATTATACTAATTCAACACAGTCTTTCTCTTTCACTCACAAAATTATTATTTGTCCGTTTGACTGAAATCCTTACTTTTCTCATAGTCACTACATTGTGCTTTTAGTATTTATCTTTGATTTCTAAATTAAATTTCAAATTAAAAAATCCCTGTTTTTAAATTTGAATGCACGGCTCTTTTAGTTTTAAATGTCAAACCGGCAAATTATGTTCGGAGAAACGAGAAATGACATTGATACTGATTTTTTTCACTATCATAGGTATAATTATGAAGATATTAATCCTTTTGAACCCTAACAAGGGTCATGCCGAAATGCCAAACGTTCACAGCCTAATAAAGTCAAATGACTGAAGAAATCCGTATAAAAATGGAAAAACGCGTTCACACTGAGCCATACACGTATCGTATACATACGTCAGTGACCATATTAAAAATTAAAAAATAAATATAATATTGTAGTACGGTTGTAGACGGTATAATAAAATGTATGGGATTTTGAAGTGTCATATAATGACATTTGCAAAATAGTCAAGTGTCCCGCAATGTGTTAACATGCAATTTTCACCTTTCGATTCACAGTTCCGGAAAAGTGGGTATTACCATCAGAAATTTCTCAGTAGCTGGATGGTCTTCGTGGTTGATGGTAATAAGCTCGGCCCCTATTACAAGGCTAACCTCTGCCTAACCCTTCAGGCCTGCTGTTATGCTATGTTATATTAACCAGTCGGCAAATTGATAGCAAGTCCTGCTACCTATTTTCCCAAAGTGCAGCGAACGCAAGTTAGGCTTCGCCATTAGTGGAAGGTACATTATTGTTCGTACAATATTGGGTAGCTTACAAAATTACTGGACTGTGTTCAATTTATTAAACACTCATGCCCATCCAATACTCCTCTAGTAATTATTTTTTTTATAACAACAATATTTTTTTAAGGTATTTCTATACTTCAAAATAAAAAACCGGAACCCTTTTTTATAATTATAAGATAAATAGTTTTGAAGTTATTTAAGAACATAGGCGAAAATTGACCACACCCCGCTCCCCCTTCCTTAACTCCGAAACTACAGGGCCGAAAATTTTGAAAAGAATACAAAAATTGTTCTTTGCCTATAGATTACAGGAAAACCTATAAGAAAGCCATAACAAGCAAATAATAAAAATAAATTAAAAAAGACTCGCCTACTCTTCGTGCGCGAGTCCGACTCGCACTTGGCCGGTTTTTTCTTCTTCCAAACCTATTGTTCTTGTAGTCGATTTCTGTTGTGACTTGCTGTTGTTAGTGAGTGAAACCGTGATTTTCTGTACCTATTGAAAATTTAGAAAGACTGTAGTACTTAAAATTAAAATAGAATTCTTTTCTTTTCGAGCTCGTAGCTAAATAATAACTGCCGCACGGATCGATCTTTAAGGTTAAGCAGCACTTGTTAAGGTCGGTCCGCAGATGGATGAACATTCATTACATATCGAGACTCCTTCGAGCCTCTGAAAGCACATTAAGCCGTTGGTCCTGACTGTCATTTATAGATCTTTGAAAATCGTTACTGGTAATTAGTGGTCCGAAAGTCTGACAACCAATCTTACCAAGGGGTATCGTATTACCCAAATACACAGTACTGAGCGCAGGCAGTCGCTCTATGTAAAATACAAGTATTCAGCTGCATCCGGTTACTCTTGCAAATCGACCCCTGCATAGTTGAAAAAAAAGCGAGGAAAACTAAAAAAAAAAAATTCTTTCGTTATTTAACGAAAATTTTTAGCTGTTATTTTAATCCAGCTATGCAGCGTTTATAATGCATAAATAATAATGTATTATAATGCGTTTATAAATTTTCGAAAACAAGAAATTTATTTTTTAGATATGTATTATGTTGTAACCTGTTACAATGTTTTCTTATTTAACCCAAAAGTTAACTGGTAGAGAATGCTTTGTGGCATTAAGTCCGCCTATGTACCACTATTGTACAGTAGAGACCATAAGTGCAGTAGCAGTTTCACAAAACGATCGCATCAAAACAAGTCGCACTTACGACCTTTTTCCATAACAAACATTTTGCACACATACACGATCTCGTATATCGCTCTCTTTCATAATTATCTAGTCAGAAAGAGTGCGATATAATGATCATTTGCCTTAGTGACAAGCCTGTCATGTCGCGACGGAGTATTAAGTTAGTGATATTTAATTTCAAACAAACAATTATGTGTCTATCTGGCTTAGCGGTTAACGCTATAGATAAAATGTCTCGCACAGTATAGTCTGCGTTCAAACCCAAGTGACATTACACTTTTTGTGTTTTAATTATAAATGATACATTAGACCCGATGAGATATGTTTTTCTAAATATTAGTTGGAACTTATTATTAACAAAAAAGATGAGGGTGAATGTGAAACAAAATAAATTTCTGGATTGAACAAAGTAGTTAGTTATGACGTTGTTAGTTGGTGAACTTTGTTACGAGCGTTTGTGTTATTATTACGATTAGCGTATTGTTTGATTGTCTTTATTCAAGATGCAAGCTAATATTAGTATTGATGACAGGGCAAATATTGAAACTGGCTTAAAATGTGTAAGTTATTTTTAAAAATTATAATTATTATGATGATAGTTGTGGTGTGTGATTTTCGTATCAATAAATAAATTGCTAGTTGCAAGTGTGTAATCATATTTTGTTTTTTTTTTAGAAATTCTGTTAGCCGTTGGGTAAAGAGGTTTGAGGAAGAAGGTAGTCTGCAGAGTCGTCTAAGAAGTGAAAGGCCGCCGCTTATTAACCCGACTCTGCGACGTTTTATGGTGGAAGAATATGAAACAAATGGTTTCATTCCAACTATAATGTTTGCAGAGCAATTGGATACTACATTACAGACTGTTCGCCATGCAGTCCATGCTGAAGGTTTACATCATCGGAAGCCAGCTAAAAACCATTTTTGACACAAAAACACAGGGAGGAAAGACTACGTTTTGCTCGAGATTATTTACAGTTTAACTGGGAGGTGACTGTATTTTCTGACGAGAAGACTTTCAAGTCTTGCCAAAAGGAAGACTTAATTTATGGCGAAAAAATAATAATACTTAATTTAATAAGTAGACCGGGTAACTAAATATTTAGTAATATTAACATAACCGTATATAAAAATAAAAAAAATTAAGAAATAAATTTTAAATTTAATGATCTTAAATTGGGGTTTAGTTTCAATATTCTTTTCGTCAAGAAAATGAACACTTAAGCTATAACCTCAATACATTCAATGTGACGTTACATTAAAAAAAACACGTTCATAAAGTCTAACTCATATATTAGTATTCAATTAACTCTGCTGAATACTGATAACTATAATAAGCGGGTATCAACAATTATATTTGTGTTATTAGAATATCCTTTCTGTGTTATGTTATTCTTATTATGAATTGACTAAGTGGGTATACAACAAAAAATCTTATGAACGGTGATAAGAGAACTTTTTTTTGCCTAGATAGGAATGTGACGTCACATTCTCATAAAAGTTTGTTAATTTTATAAATAAATAAAACGAATAAACATTTTTGTTATCATTCAGCATGATTTTTTTATTTCCACCTTCCAACACCGAAAACATAAAATAAAAATCAATTAATGAGGTTAAATAATAATACAATAACTATCTAATATTTAACTTCTTATAAAAAATAAATAATAAGCATGACTATATTATAAATAAACATAAATACCTAACGACTTTCTGCTTAAAATACAAATATAATTAAGGCTTCAAAGAAACAAAAAACAGCCACACATTGTAATAACATGGATTCGAACTTGGACTTCATTGATCGTGAACCCATGCTCAGCCCAAACAGCTACCAACCCATGTTAATACTACGCGAATTTTAACAATGCAATGGTAAGAACAGGTCATCACTATGATGTGTATTCTAAATGCAACAGAAATATAATGCTATTTCGCGTAGTGTGACGACAGTTCATTAGTGTGTGTTATGTGTAGAATGTTGAGACATCACTCATACACGCACACGCACACACACTGCTGTATCGCGCTCGCACAGTTCATAGCAATGTAATCTTTAGCATGGTACTGCACTTTTGAGGTCTACTGTACATGAAGTTTAAATAAATAAAAAGTGCTCCATTTTGATATTTTCCTCTCGATATTAGTATTTTTCAACCACAGTCCAGGGATTCCGCGAATGCCATTTGATTTGGAAGCGAATCCCGTTGGTGCTTTTCACGGTATTATAATTATTCTGTTCCGTTTGTTAGTTGAAAATTCACAACTTACCTAATTAACTAATTAAAAGCTCACCACGAAACTAATTCGATGGTGAAATGATCGTTCTCTTTCATTCTTATTGAAATTGGGTAAACAGACAGTTTTGGCATCACACCGCGCTTTTGATCTACCAGATACAAATTCTTTATGTGCATCGCTTTCATAGAATAATTATGTCGGTAGTAATACCGGCTTAAAATATTGAAAGAGTATCGTGGATTTTTGTTTCCACCTTGTTTGAATGGGTGACACGTTCGAAACATTGAATGGCTACATCGTGTGACACTGGCCTTAATCTGAAGCCTCTGAAAATAACATAAAAAAACCGGTCAAGTGCGAGTCGTATTCACATGCACACAGGATTCCTAAGCACAAAACATATACTAAATATATTTTCAAGGTTCATTCATAATTTGTTGTTTGTATCACATTCAACAGCAAAACTAAATTTGTTTTTCATAGTTAATGAAAAACAAAGTTACTGCTGCAGTTTGATGAAAAAATCCCATTTTTTAAACTAAAAATCAAATCTTATTCAAACCAAATTTCGTTGAATGTTTTTTTACGTTCTACAATCTTACATTTTTTTTAGATTTTTCCTCCTTTTACTTTAGAAATTAGAGGGGAGACGCATTTTACCACTTTGGAAGTGTCTACTTTTCAAACGATTGACTTTGAGAAAAATGGTTTTAGGAACCCCGTTGTCTTTTTTAAATAACTTACCTATAGATATACGGGGAGTCCCCCTTAATCTTTTTCTTTTTTATTAAAATCGCAAAGCTGTGCACAGAATACATCAACCTGCCAAGTGTCAACTGTGTAGGTAGTCCTAATAGTTTCGGAATAAAGTTTCTGTGACACACGGACGGACAGACCAAAGGCCACTGCAAGGTAAAGGCCTCCCTTGACCTTCCCTCTTTCCATTTTTCTGTCTTTATCTATTTGGGCCCAATCCTTTTGATAACAGTTCATCTCGTCACGCCATCTCCTTCTGGGCCCACCGCGTCGCCAGGTTCTGTGGTTCGGAACCCAATCTGTTCCCACTTGGGCCCAATTCTGTTGCGACTTGCGGCAAATGTGGCCTGCCCAGTTCCATTTTAATTTTTACTTATCCTGGTTTATTCTATAATATTCGAGTTATCAGACTGTACCACCTAACCAAACCTATTGCACAACACGTCATAACCCCAATTTGTTCCACTTTTAAATATAGAGGTCAGGGGGAACACAGAATGTCGATCATTTCATATGACGTTACTACCATAGCGTGTTTATTTTATTACCTCAATGAGGTCACAGCTCTTCTCATGCCAATTTTCATATCAGAATGATCAAAGATATTTGAGTTATTTAAGTGAATTCGTTACTTCTCCGTAAAAGAACATTTATTATTCAGCCGATTCAATTTGTGACAGGCTCGTACTAATCTATGCTCATACCTAGTTTACAAATTTTGGCTACCTGACATACTAAAAATAAATACAGACAGACTTTCCAATGTTTTTATTTGGGGTCGTTTTAAAAGGGCAACACAATCTATCTCCGTCGCTGGCCTTTGGCGCTGTTGACTGTATAGGTCACCAGTGCATCAATATTAGTATTTCCGCGACTGCTCGGATATCAGTGTCAGGAACAGATTAACTTCTCACGT
The DNA here is from genome assembly GCA_910589295.1 of Noctua janthe. Taxonomy (NCBI): domain Eukaryota; kingdom Metazoa; phylum Arthropoda; class Insecta; order Lepidoptera; family Noctuidae; genus Noctua; species Noctua janthe. The sequence goes on from OU342552.1 coordinate 17,682,099, forward strand.
TTATTTCCGATATCCTATGTCTATGATTGTCGTCTAGATTTTTATTAGGTCACTGATTTATCTAGATGCGTGAAGAAACCCGTACTCAAATATCCCTTAGCCCTCAACACTTCTTAACTTATGTATTATTTTCAGTCAATTTCCTGTGCATATTGGTTTAAAGTTTTTCCATTGTATTGAAGCATATTGACTTTAGTGAGGACTTTAGACCCATCGTCATCATACACGATTGCAAGACACCTATCGTTTTGGTTAGTAGGCAGGCACAATGCCAGCCCACGAATTGGGCGTAAATATTATTGTATAGTTAAATTGATAATAAGACTATAAAAGTGGTAGGCCACTAGGTCCAAGTGACATCAGCGGCGGACAAGCCAAGGCCAACGTGCATGATGCGCTGGTTACCGCGGGAGGACGGAGTGCCGGTGCGGCGTGTGGTGTGGCCGCGTGGGGCTGGCGGGCGGCGCGGCGGCACTCCACGAGGCGACGTGAGACGCGGCGGCCGCTCGGACCGCTGCTCCACTACCGCGTGCCGACTGCTCGACTACGCGCGTCTTCTATAATGCCCTCTCGTTCCCACTCTCTTAGGTAGCTTATTTCACTAAGTTAGTGTTCCCACGTCTGTCGCGAGTGAGTGACGTGTCGCGCGCGCCGTACATACACACGATAATAATAACGATACAATGAACTGTGAATATTTATTTACGATGCACATGAGCGGAACATTGTGTTAAATCGTCCAAGAACGGTGTGGATGTGGTTATTAGGTCTAGTTCCCTTTGTTTGATCAGATCTCGGTGCAGCCGGTGGCACGGCGTGGTGTTTACGTTCTGTAGTGGCACATGGTGCGAGCTAGTACAACTTCTTGGTCGTGAGTTAGCAGGCGCATTGCGACACATGTTATAAACAACGTTGTTTAGATCACAACGTAACGTACGGCTCCGTAAGAGCCGCCCGAAACCGCGCCAATTGCCATCATCATTGTTGTTCACATTTTCCCTGACGAACGGTAAACACACATTTTATCAGCACCTTCCGTCTGTATCAGTACGAACGGGTTTTGATAGATAAATATATTTCCATATAACAGGTAAATGTGAATATTTGTAGTCTTAACAATATCAGTAGCTAGATTACTTTTAGACAGTTTGATAACATTACACAATCAGTCTGTCTCTGCATTGTTTACAAAGTTACTTAAGAAGTTTCAAAAGTTTACAGACTCTCGCTAAAGTGGCAATAAACCATTTAAAATGGTGTACCTCCACACACCGAATATATATTGTAGATGCAAGCATTTAGACACTATAACAACCTCAAATACAGGCTGTTTTTTGTCGATTTTTGGAAGGTTAGCATAACTTTAAATGTAATATATATAAATTTTATTCGGAACTTTGCTCGAGGTTTAATAAATGTATGACGCTTTCAGGGATACATTATTAGTTAAGACACTAATACCTTTCTCCACTGACTTTAAAGAGTAAAATGAAAAATTAGAACTACAAGTAATTCATTTAATAAAATGTAAAAGCTCAAAACAAAAAAGTAATAAATTCTAACTATTCGTGTAGAATGAAGTTCGAAAATGAATCTGAAAAGCTGCACTTATAAATTAAAGAAGCGTTCGTGCAGAAAGAACCAAAAACTTGAAATATTTATTCAAACTTGAAAACTACCGAGAAGTCCGTGTTAACACTAAAGTTTGGTCAGAAGGCCACCGAAGTGCCAATATTTCATTGTTGTTGATCTAGCCTCTTGACATCGGCTTAAACTAGCGAACGAACAGACAAATAAACGCAAAGAAGCAATAATACAAGCACAAAGTATCGTTTGAATACCATACAAACATAATTATTGGCGAAGAGGATATTTATTTTGAAGTCGTACACGTTCACGCAAAAAATTGCAATGTTTGAGACGGATTTTCGGTTTCTCGCTCTGATTTTTTTAAATAGGTCAATAGGTTGCGTATTTAGTTCCACCTAAATTATCGCTATGCAAGCGAATCAAGTATTTAGAACGGAAACTAAATACTACAAACTTAACATTTTTGGTGTTGAACTTGCTATTTTTTCAGTTTCCAGTTACATAATATCTTAGGTCGCAGGTGTCATTTAATACATTGCTGCCTACGATGTTATTCCTATTGTTCAAGTTGGTTAGTTACCTATTTTTCTTGAAAAAAGACAATGACATTGAAATTAGAGTTACGCGTTTGTTATTGTTAATACGACCGTCGTCTTTGAATCTTTAATTGTTAAACACAATCGTGTCAATTTGCATTATTATTTCGATGTTGTTAAGCAAAAACAGTCTTTGTAGCGGATGTTTGGTAATCTTTGTCGTAATCCGTCATATATACTCTAAAGGGATCCCTTGATAAGGTTTTATCACTTGGGGCCAAAACTACGCTTATCTTACTAATGTTTGATGACATTCCGGATAACTTTGTAGGTATGACCTGTCTAAGAATGGCGAAAGTTTAGCCTGCCTTTGAGACCACAAAAATACGGTGTAGTTAAGGGACATCGCGACAAAACATTTACCAAGAATTCTACAATACCTTATATTTTTTTATAACCGATGAAATTTCAAATGCTGTTAGGTCTAGGATCGTGTACTGAATCCATGTAAACGTTTGTATCACGAAGTCCATTACGCCCTCTCTAATGCAAGGCTATCAATTCTAAGTCTATACTGCTGATTTAAGATTTATCTTCTTGGAAACTCGGGTAGATGGCAGTACTATTCCCAAATTACAAATCTATACATTTTAAGTAGAGATTTAGCGCACAATTGGCCGTTTAATTAAAGTTCCGAATCAATCTCACACCGACATTAATCTGCCTCGCGCCTCGGGGATGTAAAACCTTGGACATGGACTTTGTATTTAACTGGTTTTAAAATATATAGCTATGTTTAAAGTTAAGGGATAAACACTAACATAATCGAAATAATTACACTCGTTTTGTTTATTATATTATATTTTTCTTTTTGCGGCCTTAGTAGTTGACCTCTTGAAGTCTTGGCTGTGTCCTCAGCAAGCCATTTGCAATTACATTAGTCATTGAAAATATAATATTCTCGCATGTCTCTCATGTTCAAGCAATTAAAATGATGATTTGTACTTTCAATTGACTAATCAAGGAAGTTTTGTGACCTTTCTGTTAGAATCTAACAGAAAGGTCACAAAACTTCCTTAGATGATGTTAAATTCCAAAACACAAACTTGTGTCTCACCACATTTTATAACCGGTTCTGTTTTTATAAAATCCTAAATTTTAATTTCAAACAAACTGACACAATAAGGTTGTGTCAACCTGCCATACAAATAAGTTCCTTAACTGCACATGATTTAGGTAACTATCTAAAAATATATCGAGGTAAATCATTGAACTTGTCCAGTATGTTTTATTAAAAGAAAAAATAAGTAAACGGTCCAATCGCTAGACCTTGAACATGTAAAGTTATGATAACTGATAACGTTATAATACCTAGTTAGTAATTATATATTCATTAGTTTCCTTGTTTTCTATTTAGTCACGACAGTCTGATATTTTGGTATATGTATAACACATGCAACTTTGTTTCAATTGTAAGTCTAGTAACTTAGTCTCACATTTTAATAAAAAAAAATACATGCTGTTTTATAGCTGTCATTAAAGAGGAATAAAAAAATAATTTCTGCATTTAAAAATAAATCACTACTAGAAATGTGTTTTATTTGCGTCTTTTTTAAATTATTTAAACTACTTTAATAAATTGATAACATCACGATATTGTTTGCGCTAATAAAGACTCATTCACAAATACCAAGATTAGTTGTTTTGCGTTCAAAATTAAGATAACTTTGTTTTTTCTTGTTTATGTTTTACAACATTGTGTGCCCCTAGTCACGTCCGCAATGCAATGATTCTCCCATGGTGAATTAACTTGGCACGCATTGAAGGTGACCCTCCCTCCAAGTAACTACGCATGCGTCCTGCCCATACGCTTTTGTTCACCGCGTCCTCAAGGCCTTGCGCGTTCCCGCGTTGCCACAGCCATGATCACGATCCTCGTAAGTAGGGCGTCGCGACCTTGGAAGTCGTTAAACCTGTTATATCCCCTTTCGGCTACGCGTTCTCACAGCTGATGTGTTCTCTCGCTCTAAAATAACAAAAAACACTTGACCTCTACCTAAATATTCTTGTAGCTTCTGTGTACCTATAAAGGGCGTGCTACGGACACAAATAATCCTTATGTTTAACCCTTTCGAACCTACCATCGTAAATTACACGTGTTTTTTTTTTTAAATTTAGCGGCTTCGATTCCCGTTTCAGGACATTTTTTTTAAATCTTTGAAAGCAGTTCAATATATTTCCTAAACCAAAATCAAGTCTTCTTTTAGTAAAAACTCCATATTACAATATTTAAGGTAGGTACTTTCCTTCCGTGTGGCATAGCCGTGAGACGCTCGGTATTTTCCTCTTGGTGTTGTACGGGTCAATAAACCCCGATATAAGCACATATCATTACTCGGTTTTCATAAAAAAAAAACAATGAAATTCCCTGACGCGCCGCCCAGTAAATATTTCATCTAAAATAATATGTAGCCAGCCGAGATCTGATCAATATTCAACGAAGATGAAGGTGTTAGGACTCAGTGAAGTTTAAAGAGACAATATTATTCAAAATGCACGGACTCACACATTTTCTTCAAAAACACCATCGGGAGTCAACTCCCCCGTTGGAAAAAGACGACAGCAGCGGTGACAGCTGGTATTCTACTCTGAGTTCAGCAGATTCACGTAATGTAGTGGGAAATGAAGGCGTCTCGTCGTCATCAGCTGCTCGACCTATCCCTATAAACCCGAGAGGCTCTAGTGCCCAGCGCAGCTTGAGAGCTAGTTCAGGAAGCCCCTATGAGTTCGCATCTAGTCCCCGCGACCGCTACCCCAACTTTGCGAGTTACATTCGTGATGTTATGGAGAGAGGCTCGCCCACGCAGCAACACTATCACACGCACCAGCCAGATTACAGGCGGCAGCGTAGCGAAGGCGATCGCAATCAGATCAATGTCAACACATACCACGCACCACGAAGTGACTACAGAAATTTTGTTTCACCTCTCTACAATGATGCTATGGATGATATTCAAGAACACGAGTATAGCAAATGTGAACGCTATGGTGAAATCTCTAGTTCAAAATTAAGCCATAGGAGTCGACATGATAACAAAAGTTTTGCTCAAAAGCTAGCAGAAAGTGTGACTGGCAGCAAAGATCACAGTAAAGAGCATTCAAAAGATCACAGCAAAGATGACAAAAAAGAAAAAAATGAAAGGCGAGGGTCAGGGTCAAGCAGTAGCGGCCATAAGCACAAGCACCACACGATACAAGATTTGATTCGAACGTTTGGTAAAAAAGTGGGGCAGTGGCGGCACGAGTCTGGGGAAGGACGGCGAGGCTCTTGCGCTATTCCGGCCGCCAGTACCGACGAGGCTCGTGCTATGGACAGTGATGAGTTTCGCTCACGATCTAAGTCTCTCGATGGTGATCACTCACATAGAATTCTAAGGCGGAAAGTGCTGGAAGACTGCGGAGCTACGTACCAGATTTACGAAGAAATATTAAGAGAAGGTATTGTATTTGTTCTTGGCAGTATTCTATCGCTTTATCAGTAGATTTAAAAAACGGCCTAAGAGATTATTTCTGATACAAAACTTGTTACGCTAGAAACTTGTTTATCTTGTTGCAGAAATCATTGTTCTCGCTGTACAAGTGCATAATAGAAACTATCCCAACGTGCCGCCGAGATTCTATTTAGTTTTAGTTCAATACAGACAATATCTCTGGTAGGTATAAGTAATACGACAGCGTGTATAAAAAAAAAATCATTCCCAAACTTCGTTTCCTACGTTATACTCTGACTTCTGAGGTAATTTGCGATTACTTTAGGTAAGTACGTCATTATATGACTATTTATGAGGAAACTAATTTCAGTTATCTGATTTAGATCTGTTGGTAGTTTTTGTTTAATGCTCGCTCTGATTCGCATCATATAGTAGGACTTTCACAGCACACTTTCTTGCGGTTTATGCCGTACAACGTTACATGATACTTACACTACACTACACTACACTACACGCGTTCATTTACTTTGATATAAACATGATCATGAACATGATTATCGGATCACTGGCTTTAGCTATTCATCTTCGAATTGTTGACTATGCCGATTCAGTTCCCTATGCTTCAAAACAAGTTATTATTATTAAGTTTAAAGGTATATTAACTCTTTTTTATCGTCTCCCAGTAGTTTAATTGAGGTCATATTCATACTGAAGTGTTTAATTGTAAATAATAAAACTCAAAAATCTGCTTTGGTAAAACTTGGAAAGTATCATCTCAATCAACATTGCTGAGATATCCGACAACAATGTCAACCGTAAACACTAAATCTATGTTAAAGAAGACATATCGCTACCATCCTAAACACTAATTAGCTGTGAGGCCGATTCAGTGAAACTCATTACTAAATAATATGCAGTTGGCGCAGATGCGGCGTTGCGTTTATTTTAAAACGAGAGCACGATACGCTATGCCCGTCATCTGTAAATGACCGCATGTATTATAAGACCCTTTGCAATGCTCTTAACATTAGATGCATATTAGAACATAATGATTAATCTAGAAATCCAATAATGGATTTATGGATGGACTAGCAGCGATAGTGTTAATATCGTCAGCTTTTGAATTACATATTACAAACACGTGATGGATGATCATCATGATGATTCTATATACTCGATCGATGTTACGTTTCTGACAACTAAAGAGGAAGGATGTTAAATTGTTAACATGTTTAGTTATCATGATATTCAAACAGTATTCTCTATCTCATAATGGACAAAAATATTAGACAATCTTGAAGAACTTCTTTGTTACATTCCACCTAACCTAATAATAGTACAATACCTAATAAATAAGACCCCGAAAAGTTAGTACAAAATGTCATTTACACGTTCTAATGACTGACTTTTCTTTTTGATGGTTTTTGATTCGCGCTTTGATCTATTTTTACCTCCAATTCGGTAAAAATCCTATTTCCTCATTATTCAATTACATTAATTTAACTGTTTATTCATCTGCTTAGCGCAGCAGATGAATAAACAGTTAAATTCCTCTTGCCTCTTGTTTTACATTGTTTAACGGGAAACCAATTACCTCTATCTCTCCTCTTCTTCTCGTCATTGTTAAGTCTACAGTTCATTCATTGAATTCTTGAAACACTCATTTTCAAATTCCTGTGGGCGTTAAATTAATTTTAATTTGAATGTTAGAATCATACACTAATAAATACAATATAAATTACTATTTTATTATTATTACGACATCTCTAATTCTCTAGGTTAGTTACTGCAAGCTATCGGTCACAGATTTTTTTTGTTGTGAAATAAATACATTTTGTTGACGGCAATTGTTCATTTATTGAAGATAACCTCTACGTCACGTGTACTCGTATGCTACGTGCCCTATCCCGTCTGGATTCAGTCTGCCTCGTTCGCTAAGGTCATTATAGATAATATTATAATCGTTTCGTCAACAGACAGTGTGCAGCTCTAAAGACTTTTTACGACGAAAACTGGTGTTAGCTTCATGTACGTTAAGTTGCACTGGTCGGGTTGGTATGGAGAAGAACCGCATAGAAACTCCGTGGTTACTCTTTTAAAATTATTCGGATTTTACAATGTTATTAAGTTACTGTACTAAGAATGGGAGGAGTGTGTAGACCTGACCATAAGTCGTTGCTTACTGCACAAAAACGTAATGCAATATAGAAACGTTAACAAGCATCTAGGATACAAGGCCTACCATGTTCACAGATTCACAAACAATCGGTAAAAAATAATCTATACAAAGAAGAAAAATATAATAAAATACCATATTAACAAAGTGACACAAATGTTGTCATCAGTGCTGTAACTGCTCTTAACAAAAGTGAATAAATTATTCAAACTAATATAAATAAGGTTGAGAATAGGTAGTTAGAGACATCCACATATTTGTGGCGTATATGAGCTACCAGGGAAGCCATGTGCAGAAGGAACTAAACTTATTTACCTTCAACGTAGTCTATAATTTAGTAATATGCTTTTTTTAATAAGGACACGTTTGATGTAGTTTTGAAACTTTCGTCGCTCAGTTCTGTAACCGTCTTTGGCAACATGTTATAAAACCGTAAACTGTTTTTTGTATACAGCTTGTTGGTTTTTGTTAATCTGAATTTGAGATTTACAATTTCGTGTTTACTGCGTGTATTTGTATTATAGAAGTCGCTTGCCACCAGTGCAGCTTACGTAGGTAACTTTTATGTAACCCATTATTGTCAAGAGAGGATTTTTTCTCACGATAATCTAAGAAGGCGCTCATTCAAACGATTTCTAATTTAAGTTTCATGATAAATTCATCCCTCGTAGGTGAAATATGAGACATACTGATGAGTCTTCAAACGAACTGTCCGCAGTCCGCACGGACTCCTGTTTTCCTTATAAGATTGTAGTAAACGAAATGTGGACACAGAATACGAACGGATAACTAGGTATCATTTTATATAACAAAATGGGTGACCCGTCGTCCGTGAAATATTTATGTATTCTGAACTAAACCTTCCTCAAGGTATTCTCAAAATTGTTGTGAAAACAGCAGTAGGTAAACAAGACTTAAGTAGGTAAGTACCTAGTATGTTTTTTAGTATTTGTCTAGAAAAAAGACTGGAGAATGAATACAAAGTAGTGACACTAACAGTAGCGTCCGTACTACATTACCTACATATTACGTCATCTTAATCAGGTTTCCTTGATATCTGTGAGGCCACGATGGCACTGTACGCAAAACTGGAAATGGTCGTGCTAATGACAGCAAGACGAGTTACTTTCGACAAATCCGTGCCTTACCAAAATAATACTTAAAAAAATTAAGGATAACTTAAACTGAAAGTTAATTCCAGTCAATAGGATGAAGGAGATGTTTTTCATCTGTTGAGTTGGTATAACCACCGTCTTTTGCGACTGCGGTCGTTCATTTATGTGTAAACGATGAAAGTCTCTACAACGTAATAGTGCAGTCGTTAAAAAGTTTTATGATGTCTCGTATAAAGCTAGCTTAAGACCTGAGTCAAGGCTGGTGCTTCATATCTCGTCGTGCTAAGTTGGTAGCTTCAACAACATCGAGTGTATTTGTTATTCTCATGTTCTATACATGAGCTCACGCCTTTTCTGAAACAGGCAGAAACTTCATTACCCCACCTACCATCGTTACACGCTCATTCTGCTCCTTGAACCATTTTGAGCTCTAGTGCTGTATTTGTGTAGCACCGGGATTAACTTATTCCAAGTACTGATCATACTTGAAGGAACGTTGAAGGACAGTTTCAGATTTTGATATCGGCTCGGCTCACCTGAAGTACGAGTAAGTACCGAATTTTCACAGAAAATGATAACTGTGTGATTTTGAATAGAAGATGACGGTGTGTTTACAAAACGAATTGAGAGGCATCTACATTAATTTGGATCTGATGATCATTCGTCACATAAGGTATGTCGTCGCGGTCCCTATTAGGTCACATTCACTAGTCCGTCACCTTATGCATCTGGTCAGTTTTCTTAACTCGTTTTTACACTTAGGTTTGATGGATTTTTGTACAATTATTTACTTTTCATCCAATGTGTTTGATTGCCAAGACGACCACTTTCTTAGAATCTCATTAGTATCGATGTCAGCGTATTGTTTGTTTGTTTTTGTTGATTATTTCTTTCACTGAAACCCAACTAAAGAAAATATTAGAGAGGGGTTCATATTTCACATGACATATTTTTTTAGGAAAACCTATATTACTCTTGGAGTTTTCTTTAACCAAATAAATACTCAATTATTTACCTATATTATTTTGTGTCTAGTAAGCTCCTTCGCGACTAAATAAGATTTCCGAGGAAAATTCCAGACATTGGAAGAAAAATTACGTTGTTTTCTTTCCGCAGTATAATTCTATTATGGATTTTTTTACCATGATATTTAATAGAGTTTGTTGTAGAACATTGCGGCGTGCTTAAAATATAAATCATAAACGCTAACTTACATTATGTGATGTACGAGTATGTATGTGTTACTGTTGATTCATAAATGTTGAATTCATAAAAATAAATAGATGGTTTTAAAATTTTATTCTCTCCGCATTCCCGGAAAATTTCGGACGTTCGGCAATTCTATTTCCGCCGAGTAAAACTAATAACGATATCATTCAATTTCTGAAAACCTTCTTAGGGTTCCGTAACCAACGGGATCCTATTACTAAGCCTCCGCTGTCTGTCCGTCCGTCCGTCTGACAGAGGTCAGTATCTCATGATCAGTAAAAGATAGACAGTTGAAATTTTCACAGAATGTGTCGTAAAACTACAAATAATGAAAATAAAAATAAATTTATAATTAAAGGGGCTCCTCTACTACCATGGTACGAAACCCTTCACGCGCGAGTTCACCTCGCATTTGGCCGGTTTTTTTTATCCAAACATAGTTACTATCGACCTGTCAAGTTTTTTCACTGGAAGAAGATATTTGTTTAGGTGTTCCGTAGTTAATAAATATTATTAGTTGTAAAGAATAATAAACAAGACCTAAAATATTTTTGAATAACCTTGAATACTTATTCACCACAGTCATAAAGGGAAATGGCATACTTTCGTTGTTTGCAGGAGTTCTTTACTTAAATTGGATAATTATTACATCCAATGAAAACTATTTTTTCAACTAAATTATTCCTCGAAGCGCAACCATTACTTGCGCTCACAAATTCAAATTAAAAATATTATATGTTTATTCCTCAGAGCGCAACTTTGATGAAAAATAGAGAGGGGTACGATGGATTCATTTTTCATTTTCGCGCTTTGAGGAATAAAAATATAATATTTTTAATTTTAATTTGTGATCGCAACTAATGGTGCTTTGTGGTTGTGGTTCGAGAAATAATTTATTTGCGCTTAGTTGATTGCGTTTAAAAATAGTTGAGCTTTGGGGAATACCCCACCGTTTCAGGTCACAAACGACTGGGGTTGTATGGGGTGGGAGGTGTATTGAATTTCAAAGTGTAGCCTGCAGTCCATATCCTGTTTCGGTTAGAATTTAGTGTTCAGCTACGTAGGCTGGTAGGAGTAATGCTTGGTGTTGTTTAGCCAGTTCTGCGAATAGACAGACGCATAGTTCTGTAAATTTTTCTGAACTGGACCTTTGATAGCTCCGTATCGTTTCATTTGCAGCAATTTGATTGTCAATTCAAGGGAGTCTCTACGACTAATGTGGACTGCATTTTTATTTTATATAAGCGGTATTCGCAATATTATCGAAAAATGTCAAAAATAAAGTCTATCAGAAATAATACTAACCCACAGGATCCTACTACCAGGATAAAAAATATGTTAAGTATGTGTTAATCCATGTTATAAACTATCTGTGTGCTAAATTTCATGCAATATTAATAGGAAGTATGATTGCGATTTGGATCGTACAGTCAAAGCCGGCACGGTTCGCGCAGTGTGTGTGTGTGTCGCGGGTTCGATTCTCGCACGGAACAAATATTTGTATGGCCTACTGTTAGTTGTTCCGGGTCTGGCTGTTTGTACATATACATATGTTTGTGACGATACACGGTACAGGAGAAATTCATTGCGCTATAACTTATTTCGTGATAATATGGCTTCCAAAATACTAAGTTCGTGAAAAAGTATCGATACAGTAGAAGAAATATGCCTTGAATATTGAAAAGTTTTCGTTTCATTGCTCGTGACTGTACATAATTTCATAACAGTTTAGGCCCGTGTGCACCATTCATAATGTTTCACGCTGCTGAACATTTTTAAAACGTCATCGTTCTGTTTCCCTCAATCGTTGAAGATGATAGAAATATAATGTAGTATTCAATGTTTAACGCTAAAAGTGCATTCAGCGATTTGTGGTGCAATAGGGCCTAAGACAGAAGTAGCTCGAAGCCGCCTGAAGAAGCTCGTTTCCTATAAGGTGGAAGCGCACGGTTGCCCGCGAAATTCAATTCTTTTTTTGCAATTTACCGGTCAGAGTCAGACTATGTTGAACATCCTGACACTGACCGGCAAAATGGCCAGGTCTGAATGTAAGAAAATTTGAATTGCGCTGACTGCCTTATCCTTCCGGCATCTTCCTTAAATTCGAATTGGGAATATAACAAACCTAGCTGCTGTCCGCGACTTCGTCCGCGTAGAAGAAACATATTAATATTATCCTATGACACAACACAAGCCAATAGTGTAGCTTTCTGTCAGTGAAAGAATTTTTGAATCGGATGGGTAGTTTCGGAAATTCCCTCCTATAACCAAACCTAACTTTTTTAAATCAGCCTGCTCTGACCCACTGCTGGTCAATGACCTCCCCCATGGCTTTCTAATTGTGTTTACAATTTGCCTTCTCCTTCTCGTCACGCCAGAGTTTCTTGGGCCTGCCTCGGTTACGACGGTCTTCTTCAGGCACCCACTGTGTGACTATCTTTACTTCTTCATAATATTAGTTGAGCTTCAGACACGATTATTTCAACGGTTCGTAGAAGGTAAATGGGTTACTGGGTGGAGAGAATTTATCGGACGAAACCGGTCCAAGTATAGCGTGCGTTCCACTTTGGATGCAGCGGTTAAGTAAGCTTCGGGGTGAAAAAATATTTGCAGACGTAATCTCATTTTCAGGCGTTTTGCATACATGAGATTATATGGATTATGTAAAAATACCAAAGCGGTTTTATCTGGATAAATAGGTAGGTACAGTCAGCCCCAAAAAGATGTAAACACGGACTAGGAACCATTTCATTGTTTATAACGATTATTCCATAATTGTGTCTACAATGTAAACAAATAATGCTACAAAACATAGTAAACAATTCATGTCACCAAATTAATTGTTTACTAGGTATGTTTTGTAGCTTTACATAGTAGACACAATTTTGGAATTATAGTTGTAGAAAATAAAATGGTTCATTGTCCGTGTTTACATCTTTTTGGGACTGACTGTACAGTGTGTGGGAGGATTATGTGGCATTAAGACTGAATTGTGTGTTTCGTTGTAGTGTGTTGGTGTTTAGGGTACATATGTGTTTTTTTCTTTGTACATTATATTGTTTGAACCGTCAGGTAATTTAATTAAGTTGACTATCAACTTAAATAGTCCGTATGGTCAAATCACTGCTGTAATTATCTGACAGTAGTGTAACAAGTTGCTTAACTATTAATTTCGCTGACTGTACCAACTAAGTGCCTATCTGTTGTAGATCTAGTTCAAGCTCCTTTACTAAAATTACATCATCTAAAGTCGAGGTACTCCATATATTTTATACATATCATATGCTCCGTTTCTATATAAAAAGCATGTACAACAAGCTATTTTCGGTCCGTGATAATTCTTAATAGGATTTACGGTCAATGTCAAAGGGACAAAGTTATTTCGGATAATGTTAATAATACCCGTTTTAAACGAACAGTTGGTACCTACTAGAGATGGACCGAATGCGGATTCTGCCGAATATCGAGTTCGGCCAAACATTCGGTTGAAACATGCGCCGAAGTCGAACTTCGGCTGAAGTTCGGTTGAATTTCGCGCGCTCTTACACCCGTATTTAATGGGCGTAAAAGTAGGTACCCTTTTTACCCCCTTGCTATGTTGACGGCTTCGTGGAGGGTCCGTTAACACCCTGTATAAATAAGTCCAAGTGATTACTTGAGTAAAAGTAATAACTTAAGATAAGATTTTTATGCTGGATTTTTAGTAATTTCTTGAAGTTAGAACTGTCACAACTTAAAATTCTTAGTTTTGCTTTTGTCGGTTTTACTTCGTTCAAATTCTTGTCTATTTATGTTTATGCTTCTCTTTTATAGTTTTCTTGCTTAACAATTCCAATTAGAAATAAAAGCTAATACTTAAAATTAATATTTCGAATATTCGTTCTAATATTCGGTCCGTAAACCGAACTATGGCCGAATACCTAAATTCGGTTAAATTTGCCGAATTTCGGTATTACTGAACGTGAAACGGATTTCGGTCCGTCCCTATAGTACCTACACATGTTTCGATAGTGGAATAATAAACTTATTTGTGAATGGTACTTATGTGATTCGTTAAGTAGCCGTATTGGAAATGACTTAATATTTTATTTTACTGCCTATATATCCTTCTGCTACAAAAAATTATTTAAAAGTCCGTAATTTTCTCATCCGCAAACTTTTGCGAAGCCCAGAAAAGTGATTAAAAAAAAAGTATAATTAATATAAAAAGCTTCACTGACTGAGAAATCTGTGTAGATACATGAAAAAAGATAAGCGTTCAATACAAAACCTCCTCCATTTTAGAAATTGGTTAAAAATACGCTTTTAGCTACTTAGAAGAACGTAAGTGCTGAGAGTATTTCACCGCAATATCTTTATTATGTATAACAAACAAGTAACATTCATAAAGGAAAACATTTTACACGGGCATTTCTCAATGGGCGGTCTTACCGCTTTTTTTTTTTTTTTACTATTGAATATTTTATTTGAAAACTATTACAAAAAGTGTACATTTAGGCGCAGTAGTATTATTTCTCATACAATGGTATATTTAGTACTTATAAATAAACTAAAACTAAAATATATTCAACAGTTGCAAGTAGGTAATGGTAGTTCAAACCTGTCCGTTCTAGGTTTATTTAAACCTGTTTTTTAGGCCATCACTTTACATAGCACAATTTAATTAGGACAGTAAAATTAAAAAATAAAATTAATCTATTAACAACTATAAGTATAATCAAGTTCGTACAAAAGAAAAACACTAAAACTAGCTTAAGTAAATATGTACAAATAGATACAAGGGGATAACATAATCAAACCATAACTTTTAGGAGTTTTTCTGTGTCTGTGTAATTAAGTATCGCTAAATAATCCGACATTACAAAACTATATTTTTAAAAACTTAAACGTATAGAAGTTTAGTATCTTGTTGAGTCTATTATAAAGAAAAGGTCCTAACAACACAAATTCGATTCACAAACGCATGTCTAGTTTGAGGTTTTGTGCAAACCAGGTCCTTCCTTCTCCAATCGGAAGGAACTGGGTTATAGGGAAGTGTACAGTGCTGGTGTAGGATTATGTGAAGTATAAATAATTGCCGTAAGTATTGCTGTAAGTACATTACATGCTTCGTAGAGCTGGTGTGTAGGGAATCTAAAATGACGGAAGGTAGCAACTTTTAGAATTGCTCTTTGAGTACGTTCTAGAGGGAGGAGAATTGAATTTCCTTCCTAATTATGTTAACTATAAGTATGTTATTGCCATGGTTGGGTACCTAATAGGGGAACTTTATCAGAATTTAACCTTTAATGGTCCCGCAACGGCAGCTTAATTAATGAGGTTAATAAGTATATTAGTTCTCCATTTAGTCCCATGAACAAATACCAATATACAAGATGTAGTAGCACGAAGCCGTCAACCAAGCATTCTGTACATCAAACTAAGTAACACTACGCAAAAATTATTGCTGGGAAACGACGTTTTAGAAGTAGCGCTCAAATTAACGCATTCAAAGCATTATCCCCAAGTAGAATGAATGCATTGAATAGTACATTTTAAATATAAAAAATATTATAAATAATTATAAAAAAACTTTTAAAATATATAAGTAATAGCCCACCGGTATCGGGAACAGGGTCCAAGTTAGTTGGTCAGGGTTCCAGAGCGAGGAACCTCCTGACAACACGAGCCTTGTCTAGGAGTACCACTTTCTGAATCAAGCCCTTGATCCAGCTTCCTAACAAGAGCCGTGTCAGGTATGGGTCGAGGCTCTCGGCAATTAAGCCATTGGCTGTAACTACTATCGGCACAATTATCGTTTAGTTCACATGTCGACAAACTCGCGAGACAAGTCAAGACACTTAAATTGCTTTTTCTGGAACTACGACTTTTCCATCTTAAGTCATCGGCCTTTTAATGTTATAAACATTTTCACGAGTTCTGTACAGTTTTATTAACCTAACCGTGATCTACTTTTCTTGGTGAAGTAGAGCACACCGATGCCACAAAACTAATATTATTCTAAGAAACTGGGATCTGGTCGAACGACGAATATTAAGAGGGAACAGGGGCTGCGATTCTCCGTACAAATGTATTCCCCTATTTTCTTCTTGAATAATAATGCCTCTCTACTAAAGCAATATTTTTTTTTTTTGTGAAATCTAGATGTGCTGTAGACACGTCCCTGTCATTTCCTTTTTTTCAGCAACTAAAGAAAAAATAAAGAAAAAAAAAGAAAATATGACTGTCCAAAAATTACAAAAAAATGCCCTTTTTTACGGCTGTGATTAGAGGACTACCAAACAAATTCATTCTTAAAATTTTGATGTCAAAAATAATTGAATCGGTTCAGTTTTCGATGAGAAAAAAAGGGTATACAAAACATCGATCTCGTCAATATTTTTATGATATAATTGGTCTGAGCTGCAGCTGTTTCTATCCCACTCTACGGGGCAGGCTTGAGGCAGCGCGTCCGCAATAGTTTCCTCAAATACAAAGTTTTCTAATTCCTCGCTGGCTCTATTCCCTCTTAATTACAAACGGTCTCAAGTGAAATGTTTATTTAATTCTGAACGGCAAATATTGAACAATCTAAAACATCTTTTAATTAATTCATCATATTCTAATATTTGTTGCCGATTTATTTTATTTCCGCTTTAAACAAATGTCAACATTATAGTTCTTTTGTAGGATGACCTGAGGCACAACTAGCACGAGCGCGCGGTGTTAACGTAACGTAAATACGTCATTTTTAATCGAAAATCCAATTATCCAATAGTATTTTAGTTAAATGGCGTGCCACGGGCACAAGCTAATATTTCATAGATTGATTGGATTGCTATTGATGACACTAAAACTTCTTGAACGCGGTTTAAATGTGCTGATCTAGAAGGTACTTATTAGTTCCACGGTACATCACTTTCAGTTTATTGGTGAAGTTCGCACTGATTGTCCTTTGTTGTTGTCAGATTTTAGGTTCTGGATAAGCAAAAACGTACTGTTCATGACTATTACTTTTGAAAGAAAAGGACAGCAAATAGTATCCATTAAGTGAAAGAGACTTTTCTGAAAAACATCAACGAGAGTCCCTGCATCTTTTTACAATTTAGAATAACTAGTCACTATGAGATAAGCTCTTTCTAAAATGGTCGATGTTTATAATTTTACGTAAAAATTGAATATTATTCCATTTATTTTATAACTTGATGTTTTTCCACTCCACTTAACAGCAAAGGTAGTATTTCGTTTTAAAGTGTATCGGCAAAATCAATTTTCGTGCAAAAATAAATCTCTACATCGTTAGCGTCATCAAGGTTCTAATGTCTGGTCGACACTGAAGAGATAAATACGAGCATCGAATTACCGCATAAGTTGCCTTTTTTTTCGCACACTCTTGCTTTCTACATTCTTTTAATTCATAAACTTTTCTTTAGAAACAAACTCAATCCTATTTCTGTAACAATGGGTCAATCACTCCATTTTAGTAATGCTCAAAATTGAAAGCAATCTATTCTATTCGAGGCCGGGTATTAAAATTGGTGGGCTCGCTTTCTTCGCTCACACATTTTACGTTCCGTTCATTGATAAGTTTTTCTACTTGAATGGACGCAAAAAACTAACATATCCCAGGTTTTTATTACCTTTGTCAAGCATAGTGTCCCTCAGTTGAGCAAAGGACTTCTCCAAGTCTTTCTACAAGGCCTTTTGTCCCGCGCTGCCTCGAACCAGTCCTCGCGGTGTGCATCCAGGTCGTCTCACCACCTCTTTTTGGGTCGGCCTAGGCACCCATTGTGTGGAGAGTTTTGCCCAGTGGTTATCGTGCTTGCGACTGACGTGCAGAAAATGTAATTACATGGCCTACTCTTAATAATATTTGACTATACATAAGAAATTCCTTACTGCTCCGTCCCCCATAAGCTGGGTATGCCCATGGTCGCTGAGCAATCGACCTACCACCGTCCAATATAGGTACCAGTCTGTGATTACTTTCTTTATCCTGTAAGCAACGGAAATAGTCTGTACTGACAATCGAAGCCTTATTTCCAGGATGTGCAAACGCCATTAAATACCGACAAACGAGCTCCTAGTAATTTCCTCATTTTACTGCGAGCATTTCATTTTACTATGACGGCTTTCAGCTTTGCTGTAGATATGGGATTCTGGTTTTGAACCATTTTTAATATAGAAGTGAAGCCATTTCAATCTGCTAAAAACGCGAAAGTCGACACACAATGTTTATCCCTGTATATAGTACTTTTATTCTCTTGGGATAATTTTCGACCGTTATGGTGATTTCATAAAATAAGTCTGGAATTCGGGATGTCGTCGTCGATATTATCAACACTTTCTTTCGGTTAGGTACTGTGTCCCAATACCTGGCTTCTGCTAATAGTTTGCATTGTTCATAAAAAAATAATAGACAATTTTTTTCAGCATAACTATCAACTATGCTAATCTAGAAATGAAAAAAAGGGTGCTATCTCATTTATAGTTTGGAATTTTTATTTATATTGGTACAGGTAGATCTAGCTATATTTCATTTAAATGGAAATTAGTTTGCTGACTGCGAATTACAGTTTTTAACGCCCAACGCAAAAAGAGGGGTGTTATAAGTTTGACCGCAATGTATGTGTGTGTCTGTCTCTGGCACCGTAGCTCCTAACGTGTGAACCGAATTGGATGCAATTTTGATTTGAAAGCTAGTTTCTTGGCGATGGTTCTTAGATACGTTTTATCAAAATCGGTGCAGCCATTTACTAGATATGGGGGATGAAAATGGGTATGAAAAGTTGAATATTTTCAAATATACCCAAGTGGGGTATCAAATTAAAAGGCATGTTGTGTGTATTACAATTAGACATGTTTTTATCAAAATCCGTGCAGCCATGTATTAGATATGGGGGATGAAAGTGGGTATGAAAAATCGAATATTTTCAAATAGACCCCAAGTGGGGTATCAAATGAAAGGGCATGATGTGTATGTTACAATTAGACATGTTTTAGCAAAACCAACTCGGCCATTTTATTGACTTTTCAAATGTTTGTTCGCTTTTCTTTGTTGCGATGGGGGTTTTTTAAATTTAAGTTTTAATTAATTATACATGGATGAAGTAATCAATCATACATCAGCATCATCTCTTTTTCCCACACTAGGTAGGTATTTCTCCTGTATCGTGGGTACGTTTACAAACATTTAGGCTGTGGCTAAAAGAGCGTAATTTTTTGAGCTGTGAGTCGTGTATGCAGCGTAAATTCCGTGACTCATTTTGCGCGACTCACAGCTGAAAAAATTAGCTCGTGTGGCCCCAGCCTTAAACTCACATACACAAACAGCTAGACCCGGAACAACTAATCGTCCATGTAGGCCACACAAATATTGGCTCCGTGCGGGGATTGAAACCGTGGCACGGAGCGCAGCAGCCAGTCGCTCAGCCACTGCGCCAACTGGTGGCGTCAATTGTAAATTTATACATAATAATATGTTTGAATATTGCTCTGAAACATTCAACCTGCTAGGTAAGTAGGTACCTGTCTATCTTTTTGACGGGATATATAATTTACCATATTATGAGAAAGCGTAATATCTACTTGTACTTATTTACAATTTAAGGCACACTCATTTGAAAGTTTAAATTAATGCGTCTTAAATATTACTTACAAAACTGAATAAAAAACAAAGATAGGGATTTCGTCCATCATCATTCTCTTGCCTTTATACCAATTCATTTGGGTTCGGCGCAGCATGTCTTCTTTTCCATACTTCTCTGTTACTCGTCATCTCATCAGAAACCTCCTTTCTTGCCATATCAACCTATACCCAGTTCATCCATCGTTTCTTTGGATTTAAATATAGAACATTATAATTGAAGGTCGAAATCACTTTAGGCTTCGTATAGAATCTATAATAAACCTTTTGCCGTACAATAGATTCTAACAATAGGTCATAAAGGACAGAGTTCCAACGGTTATAGCCGTAATGATGACATTATAACCCAATCATTTATCTACACATACTTGTAATGCGTTTCAAATAAGAATAGGAACGTCAATGACCTTTATCTGTTAGCTGTCACTTGAAAAGTACGCACGACGGCCAGTCAAGCTATACAAAACCAGTTTATGCGGATCTCTCATTGTTTAGGAAATCAATACAAAGCGAGGCCAAGTTATACTGGAAATGTACAGCTTCATGTGCCGCCGTGTGTACGTAGTAGGTTTAAGTTCTAGAAAAACGATTAAAATAACATTAAGAAGATAATAACAATCATTAATATTAATTAAAATAAATTTTCGTAAATTAAAATTGTATTGCAAACCGTACTTTTCAAATGACAGTTGACAGATAGACATCATTGACGTTCCTATACTTATTTGAAAACCATTATAAGTATGTACATGATCATGATAGGTACCATCTTATTGATAAAAAAGTTGTTTCCTATAACGTTTATTTGTTTTTAGTCACGATTGTTTATTGAGGCTGACACTCAAGGATAATGTTATTTTTAGGATAAGTTTAAAATCTATTTTTAAATTTGTTTGACAAATATATATAGTCCTTTTTACCGATTTCGGTAACGGCGACCCTTTAATGCTATTTCCTTGCGTGTGCCCTTATATGGCTGGCCAGACCGAATTTGCTTTTAAACTTGCTTTTCGATTTGCTTTTTGCTTTTTGACAAATATAATGTGTGAGAATGTGAGTTTTTTTTTTTTTAATTTAATATATTTATAAAATACCTTACTTTTTCACTTACTCACTGTTACTTTACTTCATTATAATATTTATAATTATAATTATTATAATATTTGTATTATAAGTTATGCAGGCCTACTTCCGAATAAGAACGTCAAACATTTCGCAATTATCAAGATAATTATTTTATTTGGTAGGTGATTATTACCCACGCTGATTCATAACTTGATCCCTTTTTCTTTATTTTTTAATTAATAATTTCAAAAGACAAATATTAGATTTAGATTATAATAGTTTTATGATTTTTGTTAGTATCAAGAATTATATCAAGATAAAATTGTCAAGAAAATTATTAATGAAAATATAATCACTTCGAACCCTGGTATAAAGTAATGGAAATAATTTAAAAAAAAAAACGAAATTGCTTACACACTTCAAGCCGTGGCCGATTGGATATATTACAGTAGTTTATGAACTAAAAAACTCCAGTGTTTTCCCACATCGAACTGCTAATCCTATTAGCAATCAAAACTTAACAATTATATATATATTAAATATTTTTACTGTTATTAAATTGACCTTATTAGGCGTATTAATCTGTGGGATCATACGTCTACTCCTACGGTGTAAGGTCAGTGAGAGATCTTAACAAGCTGCTGCTATTATTAATCAAGTAATGCCTCTTTATTAAAAAAATCAACAATAAATACAAAAGCTTTAATTTCTATTCCCTTTAACTATAACTGTAGTTCGAAATTGTTAATTTGCTTGGTTTTATGCTTTAGCTCATACTAACTTTAAGAGATGAATCGTGCCATAGTTTTTAATAAAATCGTCTTCATAGTCTTGATGCAAGAAGATACAACACCATAGCAACGAGAATATTCTGACAAAAAAAAAATTGTTAATTTGCGTTCATCAAATCAAAATTTTATTAATATAACGATCAATCTTAATATGGTAGACGTGATATCATATTATTAACCTGTGCTAACATCTTTCTCTCTGCCACATATCTACCAAATTATGCTGTTTAAAATTATACCTACTCACTAAAATATTTTACCGGTACACGTTTTCATTACCACTAGGCGGCATCTAAATGATTCAAAACGCGCACTGTAATTTTTTTGTATGCTCGGACCATGATTCAATTCCCAGGTAGATGTAGATGGCAAAAGGCTCGCCCCTTATTGCATGAGACTTAAACAGACCTGGCGAAATGGGGTCGTTCTAGTAGTTACAACTCTGCCTAACACTTCGGGGATTACAGGTGTGAAATAAATTGTAAAAAGGACGACGGCCCGCTCCTCTGCGCACAGTAGCACAGTAGACCGACGCCGAATAACTTAAAAAAAAAAAACTCGTAACAATGTTATCAGGAACTTAATATCTGTGTCACTCATGTAAGAAATAAAATTTACAGGCTCCAATTATTTTAAATACCTGATCTTTCATAATGAACGTGTCCCACTTGATACTCGTGACTGGCATAACATTATATCCCATGGCATATTGTGAGGAATGACATGAAGGGAAAAGGGTAGGTAGGTAAATCATACTGTGACGGTTGACAAGGCAAAATGGAAGACAAAAAACGTGATGCGCCGACTCCAAGTAACATGGTAAACAGGGAAAAGGGTACAAAAAGGATAATTACTAGTGTCCGGTCGAAGTTTCGGTTTCGGTTTCGGCCTAAAAATCATTTTTCTGCAAAATAACAGCCTAACCTTTCGGCCGCGCCGAAACTTACAACATCGTACTTTCAGGTGCGTTCGGCACGGTTGGCAATGGGACGTGCACGGTGAAATGTTGAAATTTCAATTCGATGAAAGTGAAACGTAGAAGAACGCTGAAATATTAGGCCAGCGAGATGTTCCATTGTTCTTTCCATTTATCTGGAAAGAACGGCCCACTGACATTTTATTCAACGGTTTAATCACGATTATAAAAGGTTCGAATTCGGTTTCGGTTTCGGCCGAAACTATAATCAAAACCAAACCTTCAGTTTCGGTTTCGGCAAAAACATGTTTCGGTCGGCCACTAACAATTACGTACCTTATCTCGGCTAGCCACAGATGTATAGTTGTTTTTCTTACTGACTATGTAGATTTTAGGAAATGCTAGGCAATTTATTGATTTACACTTGGGCAATAGTGAATAAATACATAGGTCAATTAATAATAAATTATAGCACTAAACTTGAGGTTGTTCTCATTTTTGAGGACCTCTGTCAGACTATGAATATTGAGGACCGTAAAGCTCATGGTTGGGGACCAAAGCTCCATAGTATCACTCATGTATCTACCACTTCTTTGTAATAATAATGCCGTCGTGTTTGTTTGTTTCACAGGAGCTCACTTGCGCAGAGCCACATCACAGGATGCGGAGAAGCGTCGGTCGTCACTAGGACATGTGCCGACCATACGACACCGGGCCTCGGATGCCTTCCTCGACCCTCATCATGCTGCCATGCTGTTCCGGGATTCACGAGGGGTGAGTGTCAGACTAAAACACCCGGACTCCACCAAATCGGACACGAACGGAGATGTACGAAACGGAGAAGAGAGAAGATGCGTAAAAACTAGGGTATTCACCGAAGCTGCGCGGAGATGTGCAAAGCGGCACGCCGCTCAGAGCACACCGCTCACCGCATGCCGCTCACTTCTCTTCTCGTCTCCGGTGGCCTAAGCAGTTACAAGACATCTCCTCTCCTCTCTGCTCAACCGTTTCCACTAAAGCTAAACGGAGACGAGAAGTGTAATTAACGAAATTCTATTGGTGGTTTGCAACACATCTCCTTTCCTGTCGTCTCGTCTCGTCTCCGCTTCGGGGAGTCCGGCCCTAACACTCGACATCACATTGCCACACCTATCAAGTATCGATGTGTGGTATAGGCGTTCCTATGGAATTTTAGAAACGTTCAGTTTTATAGAGCATTTTCTTCACGGAGAAGTTCCTTTCACGGAGTAGAGAAACTCTTTTGTGGGCCTCTCGGTCACTCAATATACAAGTAAATCACTTGTGTATTATGTCGAGTGATAATTACTGGGTACCTACCTATTTGGTTATTCTTGGAAAGGCACATGTTTAACACCATGTTTCAAATTCAAGGCTCTAACTAAATCTAGATAGCAAATAACATGTTAAACTGTAAATTATTTTTCTTTTAATGTTTGTAGTACCTACTTACGTTACTTGAGGTCACTCTAAGTAAGAAACCTTATCATTGCACCCATGTTATAAACTAGCTAATCTTACTGATTGCGCTGTATAACTAGAACTGATACTGATACTGTTCGCTTGCGTCGTCCCACAGCTGGGCAAAGGCCTCTCCCCATGACTTCCAGTTGTTTCGATCCAGGGCTAATGTGGGCCACTCGTCGTTTATTTTGTCCAGCTAGTCCATCTTCTTATAACTGGTAGCGTAAGGTATCCCTTGATTAGCTACTCAGAATTAAAATCATTAAAGAAAATAGTACAAGGATAAACAATTCTATTATACTTCATTCAGAATATTATAGCTAAGATGCTTTTAAAGGTATATTGAAATTTAATGCCTTGTGTTAGGGTCAAAATTAGAAGGTAATAATTAAATTAGAACAATGAGACAGACCATCATCGTAAGGGTCAGAAAATATTGATTGCATTTACGGTACAAAACATACTCCAAAAACGCGTTCCAAAACAATACCGAGGAAAACTACGTGTCTGTCTTTTCAATCAGATTTTAAAGGTATTTTTTTTTGTATTAGTATTCTGTATACTTTCGCCTGCGGCTTTGGTCGCCTTGCGGTCGGGAATTATCCCACGGGAACGTCGTAAATAAAGCATAATATGACACTCTGGGTTAATGCAGCTTCCCATTTATCAAAGAACTTGCTTATGCCCGTGGCTTCGGTCGCGTGGAGTTCGATAAATTATTGTCATTCTCATTCGGGTTTATACTACCGGGACAAAAAGTATCCAATGTGTTAATCCAGGTTATAAAATGGTGCTAAATTTCATCCAAATCCGTTTAGTAGTTTTTGCGTGAAAGAGTAAAATACATTCATCCATCAATCGCCGGATGATCCTCGAAACTTTCGCATTTATAATATTAGAAGAAGACGATGTTGATGTTCCGAAAATTTTCCCTATATCAAAACTTTACCTCCTTATAAAGTATAAGAATACGAGGGCGGGTCAATAAGTCCGTGACTTTTTGAATTTCTGACCACTTTACTGAAACAGCAACACTGCTCCTGTCAACAGGCATCTGTCAGTTGACTCCTGTCAAAATTTAAACTTGCTGCGTCAGTTAGTTTGTGTTTGACAGCTATTTTTATCAGACTACTCACTAATTTGAGGAGAAAATGGAAAAAAGTGAATTTCGTGTGCTTATTAAGCATTATTTCTTGCGAAAAAAAACCATTACCGAGACCAAGGCTAAGCTTGATAAATACTATGGGGACTCTGCACCATCGGTTTCAATGGTAAAAAAGTGGTTTACTGAATTTCGTTGTGGCCGTACAAGCACTGAAGATGCCGAACGTCCTGGACGCCCAGTTGAGGTCTCTACACCCGAAACAATCGAAAAAATTCACGATATGGTGTTGACCGACCGAAGATTGAAAGTGCGAGAGATTGTGGAAGCCGTAGGGATCTCGCATGGCTCAGTGGTTTCAATTTTGAATGATCACTTGGGCATGAGAAAGCTTTCCGCAAGATGGGTGCCGCGTTTGCTCACAGTCGACCACAAACGCAATCGTGTAACAACTTCACAGGAAGCTTTGGCGTTGTTTAATCGCAATATGGAGGAGTTTTTGCGCCGTTTTGTAACCGTGGACGAAACATGGATCCATCACAACACACCAGAAACCAAACAACAGTCAAAACAGTGGGTTTCTAAGGGTGAATCGGCGCCAAAGAAGGCCAAGGTGGGTTTGTCAGCCAATAAAGTTATGGCGACTGTTTTTTGGGATGCACGCGGGATAATCCACATTGACTACCTTCAAAAGGGAAGAACAATCAATGGGGAATATTATGCCAACTTATTGGACCGATTCAATGACGATTTGAAAAAAAACCGACCTCATTTGGCCAAGAAAAAAGTTCTTTTCCACCAAGACAATGCAAGGGTGCACACATGTGCAGTTGCCATGGCAAAAATCCATGAATTGGGCTATGAATTGTTCCCTCATGCGCCCTATTCTCCAGATTTGGCTCCGAGCGACTACTTCTTGTTCCCAAACCTGAAGAAATGGCTTGGTGGAAAAAGATTTGACTCCAATGATGAAGTCATCTCGCAAACAAAGGCCTATTTTGAGGACCTCGACAAATCATTTTTTTTTGGAAGGGATAAAAAAATTGGAGAAGCGTTGGACAAAGTGTATAGAGCTCAAGGGAGACTACGTTGAAAAATAAAATAATTTTTTTATCAAAAAATCTGTGTTTTATTCCAAAAGTCACGGACTTATTGACCCGCCCTCGTAAATATGGACACGTAAACGGAAATGTTCTTTCATATTTTCAACTTTAAAACCACCACAATTTCACTCGTTTTACGGACGTGTCTAATCTAATGCTACGCTACTGTTCAGTGCTCCAATGATTGCCTGAGTACCTGTTAATTGTAGTTAGGACGATAATAAGTACTTGTACTTGGCACAATTTCTTTGTTACTAGCTATTCATTATTGTTTGTGGTCGTAGCTTATTGTTTCTTCAGCGCATAAAAGACACGTCCTTTCAATCGCAAAACTTTAACACAGATCTTTAAGCACTTATTTAAAATGTTCTTACCTATTAGGAATTTACAGAAAACATCCATACAATTAGCTAAATGTTTTTTTTTTTTTTTTTGAAATTGCTAAAACCGACAAGATCGAAATTGGAGCTACCCGTAGAATCAGCAATATCGTAAAAGAGCTGCTGTGAACAATTCTGATATACAATCAAGTATAATCTAGTTATATATCTATTTAATGAAATAATGACATTTGAGGCCAAATAAATTATAATTCTGGATTTAATTTTTATCGGAAGCTAGATTGGAAGTTTCTTAATACGACTCATGTGCAGTGCCCGCCTAATCCCATGCAAGTAAAATCTTTTACTACTAGAATTAAAACTTGATGCCACAAAACAACTGTTTATTAGTTTTAAATATATTTTTTAATAAAATAACTAGCTGTTGCCCGCGACCTTCGTTCGCGTTAAATTACAATACAAATATTACTTCCCTGTTTGAATCGGATTTTGTTAACAATTTCAAATTAAAAATTAAAACCCAATTCTGGGTTAAGCTCCGCGTTGTACATAAGCTATACATATATCTGCGGGACTGTTCGAAAGAGATACCGTGGCCCTGGAACACAAAGGCAAAGAAAGAACATGGATGGGTTTTAGTCAGTACAAGTCTGACACTCCCTTCCGCTCCGCCCAGAGCGGGGGGGGGGGGTCATTTGATGATTTCCCATCCGGAAAAAAAAAGCTATACATATATTGTAATTTTGTGTGTATATCTTTTAATTTCGAATGCAGTAAACAATAAGAATTTCAAGGGTTTTAATATTTTTGCACGGAACTCAAATGTGTTTTCTAAAATAACAGTAGTCTATGGTACTCCTTATAACATCAGCTTTTTGCCAGTAAAAGTCCCGACGAAATCGGTCCAGCCGTTTTGCAGATTAGCCGGAACAAATAGATAGCCAGAAATAAAAAACAATAAACAAAAATGTAACAAAGCCATTTCAAGGGATTTTTTTTTATCTGAGTATATTTTTTTTATAAAATTTAAATAATTTAAAATTACTTGACCCACAAAATAAATACTTGCTCCTTATTTTTGAACATCCATTACTCTAGTTTACTACGTCGTATTTATCTACTATCATTGTTACAATATGGGAGTAAAGGTTTTATGCAAAAACGTAAAAGCCAGCCTTATAGGTTGATCTGCGAAATGAAATTCAAAACAATAAAATAAATAATTATATAAAAATATTGCAGATGACAATATGTTATTTAAATAAAAAAAAGGTATGTTATTTCTTTGAGAGGTCTGTAACCTCATTTTGCGATCTGTCTGTAATTTCATTCTCACCAGAAAATAGAACGTAGAACAGACCGAAAAATAAAGAAAAATGGAAAACGGTGCAACAGTCAATTTGTAAATTAATAAAAAAATTGTCGATTAATAAAAAAGATCTCATTGTACAGCGTTTGTAAGTGTACACCGTGGCTTCCAGTAATGGCCACTTGTTATTTCACGGTTGCAAAGTTTTCGAACTGAGCTTCTAGCAGAGTACCACTTGAGCCGATAACTTGCAAAGAATACGTCAAACAGGCTTAACTTTGGTGATGCGGAACACTGGGAACGTCAAGTGGCTTGTGTAATGGCAAAACTGATCTTGAAAAAAAAAAGTCCCGTACAACCTTTCATTTAGTTCCACTTAGTTGACAATGTTTTTTTAGTAAATTGGCAATCTGTCACAGAAAGACCCAGATTCAACTTACATGAGATCGGAGAATTAGCGTCTTAATAAATAGTAATTTTAGCTGGCATTTATCGATAACTTTGTCAGTATAATTGTACGTATAAATACTCCCATAGCTACACGACAGTCAGTGCCGTGCAGTAACTGACCTCCTTTCTCCTCTTCTTCTTTGTAAAATGAACTTTTTAAGCAGGGACTATACCTACCTACTTACCAAGTGTCGTCGATGGGATTTATTATGAGCAAAGAAGTGATAATTAAATCTCTAAAAATTTCTTTGTTATTCATTATCATCATTCTGCTGCCCTCATCCCATCTAAGACGGAAAAATAATTATTTACTCCTCATTTCAGTTGCCGGTGGCAGACCCGTTTCTGGAAAAAGTCAGCCTTTCCGACCTAGGTAAGTTTACAACCGTAATTAAATCAGTCTGTCTTACATCGGCGCCACATGTTGACCCCAACGGTCGTACCAACGTTGGTCGGTTAATTTCGTGAGGCGTCCATACGTTGGCTATTATACCAGTCCTGTCCCGTCAGCGCCAACGTGAAGATGTCCGACACAGAAGTCGAAATTGCTCAAAGCGCTTTTACATGACTGAGTGCCAATTATAATTTATATTTATTACTGAAAAAAAGAAAAAGCCACGTCAAAGATGATGGTAGATGACGACACATCATGAAACACAAAATCAATAAGTACAGACTTATACATTCTGTTCTAATAATATCGGCGCCAACATGACGGATCGCGAACGTTGGCGCAGATTCCTTCGATAAAACCGACACACCTCGGCCAACGTCGGTGCCAATGCTTTTTTCTAGATCCACACGTTGGACGTGTGGCGTTGGGACCAACGTTGGGGCCAACGTGTGGAGCTGGTCTTACCTTTACACACGTTGCGCGGGATGAAAGGGTTCCAACGGGTACACTACGCAGGTAGCCCATGACCTAGGCTAACACATAATGCCATAGGTTACGTTTATCCCATTAGTAAGTACAGTTCGTCCCGTATGACAGAACGTCACTCAAGACTCAAGCATTATTTAAAATTAGTGTCAACCAATCAAATAGCTTGAATCTATAGACCGACCGCTTTAATGAGTCCTCCGCCTTGACCCATCAAAGGCACATTAAACGTCCACAAAGTAACAATATCCCACAGGTTATTTGCTTAAAAATAATCATAATCTAATAGTGTTCAACCTTCAGAATATTTAAATTGATACGTTCGCGAGGAATCATTAAAGCGGTCGGTCTATAGTAGTAGTAGTATCTTATATAAGATAATTTTCAACTGCCAAGCTGGTGATATTCATCATCTGCCTAGCCTTTTCCCAACAATATTGGGGTCGGCTTCCAGTCTAACCGGATGCAGCTGAATACCAGTATTTTACATGGAGCGACTGCCTATCTGACCTCCACAGCCCAGTTAGTACTGGGTTATACGATACCCCTTGGTAAGACTGGTTGTCAGACTTTTACTTTTACTTTTACTTTAAGCTGGTGATATTAATCTTTAATATTATTATTACCTTAAACGTTTCTTTATGGGTTATTAATGAAACGGCTCTTTCTAAAAATTTCACTTGAAACGACCATTACACCCATGCAGTTTTCCTTATATTACATATCAAGTTGGGAGCGTGTTGATTCATGTGTCGATGCGGTTTTCCCTGGTTTTTGTAACGAAATAAGTTCAAGATATAAATAATTCATTTGACGAAAAACGGAACCCTTATAATTACGTCATGTCCGTTTATCCGAATATCGAGCAGCCATTTTAATCGGAGATTATTTTCACTATCCGATGAAAATTGGTAAAGGCTGTATTCTGTGCCCCGCTAAAAATGATGCAGTGAAATTACGAAAAAAAATTTGGAGTTATACTCACCATTTTCGTATCTCATACTTACATAAAAATATTATGATGACGTTTCTAAGTGACTTTGTAAGTCTTTGTAGTCTATAGGTAGCAACGAATTTTATTTTTAGGAAACAATCTGAATCAGTCATATAATATATAAGTAAATACTTGCTTAGCTTAGGTCAGTTCGCATGATAGATGTTATGAATGACCTATAGATAAAGGGGTTCTATCTCAGCAATCAGCAGAAACGGTTAAGATAAGGTTCATCCCATTGGAATCGTTTCTACTCGGATGAGTTTTCTGCTATGAGTATGAGTACTTCAAAGGGTTTTAGAAAATAATCCTTTATAGTCTCTTCTCGAAGGACAAAACTCGAAGGGCTAAGGCAAGTGATATTCAACCATAAGGTGTTAAAGCGGTGGATCACTAGGGTATCACGACGTCGTCTGTCATGTAGGATGACATAATACGTGACAGAAAACTAAGACAAATCTATTATTCGACGATTTATTTATTTATTTACATCAGACACAACGATCCATAATTTAGTTAGTAAGTACACTAAAAAATTATGTTAGTTTTAGATCACATAATCAAAAACAAATACACACCACACAATAATATTATAACTAAGTAGTACACAAAATAAAATTACAATCATTTTTCGTCAAATAACAATATACAATGTAAAAAGTCCGTAATCAAATTTAAAAATAAAATAAGTTAATATCATTACCCAATCAAACCATTATTATAAAATAAAAATACATTAAAATTCAATACATAATTGAATAAAATTAAGGTAAATGGAATTTTGAAAAATAAATATTATAATAAAATTCACAAATGATTAAATGAAATGAAAATGAATGAATGATGATGATTGATTGAATGATTTCTCAAAAATGAATAAGCTTTCTCAGTATTGATTTAGATACTTTTTACAAGACCTATCTTTATTATCTTATCTTTTTAAAGAAAAGCCCGTAAACATACTACGCATGGGTATTATTGCTGGCCCCATCATTGTAACTGCCAAACAAACAATTTGTATAATGACAGCTGTCCTTTAACGCAGCTGTCATTTCATTGTATACATTAATTACTTATCTAGCATCTGTACGGTTTTACGCCCTGTTTGCAATTACTTTTGAGCATTTAATTTGCTCCCATTTCAATTAATTTCGATTAACCTCAATGTTGGTTTCCAACATCGGATTTGGCCAGTACCTATTGGCTAGTACCTATAGAAGGTGTGTTTATTGAAATAGCTGAATCCCCGCTCTGTGGTTCATTAATTAAACATACTTTACTATGGGGCCAACTCTGAAATTGCGAATAAAATGCAGCTATTACATACATTTTATCACATCCATTCGAGATGTGAACACGAATGGATGGAAACCCGA
Organism: Noctua janthe; assembly: GCA_910589295.1. NCBI lineage: Eukaryota > Metazoa > Arthropoda > Insecta > Lepidoptera > Noctuidae > Noctua > Noctua janthe. The sequence continues at coordinate 17,713,650 of OU342552.1, forward strand.
TTTATTTTCGCAATGTCAGCGTTATTGGTTCCATACCAAAATTCATAATGATGAGTTCCATGATTCCTTCCCAGGATTCCAGTTAATTCAATAACACCTTGTAGTAACCATCACAGTTTGCACAACGTTGTTCCAGCAACAAGTTTTCGTGTTGCCGGAAATATGTTGTTTAAGAAATGTTGACCTACTGTTTCTAAAAAATGTTTTTACAAACATCAGCACAACTCGTTAACTCCAATACAGGTGCGGCATCTAATAAACTTAGCTTTATCTAGCAAACAACAGGAATTGACAGTTTTAGCTATAAACAATTTAACAATTCTTATGATAGCGATAAATTCGTTTTTTTATCGCCGACACAGCAGTTATTCTCGCCATTTTGATTGTGTTCTTGAACAGCGGTCAAGTTAACGTTTTCATTCATGTTTTCTTAAACGTATAATTGTTACAAGTTAAATACAAGGTTATAATAATATAGCCACGTGAAGTGTGTTTAGAATTCGTTCAGTCGAGAAATTCAATTTTATGATGCATGAACAATATTATGATACGATGCCTAAGTAGTGTTTGGAATTCGTTAAGTGAAGAAATGAGATATGCTTATTTATCTACGTCAGAGAAAACTCACGTGGGCTGAAGGTATCTAATTTCGTATTATAGTAACAGGATGTCGAATTTTGTTGATGCAAGTATGACCGCCTTATTTGAATGAATGATATTTGTGTATTTAATTCTATGCATTTCATAATCAAGTCTTTCCAATGCCACAGAGTCGTTTTGATATCTATTAGTACCTACCACTAGTAGGTACAGTCACGAACACTACTATACGGTATTACAGTTAGCCACGTCTAAAAGTGATTTTCTCCTACTCCATTGATTATCATTTTCGTTATTACTGCAAGTAACATAGTATGTTGAAACCCGTACTATAATAAAATATTTCTGATCTCAAAGTTAAAAACCACAGAAAAACGCTTTTGAGTTTTGGTAACTATACATATTGGTGCTCGTGACTGTACCATTAGGAAGTAGGTACGTACGGCGACCAATCAAGCTATACAAAACCAGTTTATGCGGATAGCTCATTGTACGGGAAATTTATACAAAGCAAGACCATGTTGTACTGGAAATGGAAATAGCTAGTTTTGTCGCCGTGTGTCATAAGTATAATCATAAGCATAATCAGCCTATTAATGTTCCCACTGCTGGGACGCAGGCCTTCTCTCTATGAGAGGGAATGGGCTATAATCCACCACGCGGGCCCAGTGCGGGTTGGTAGATGTCACATGTCTTCGAATTTTTGGTTCTAGGACATGCCGGTTTCCTCACGATGTTTTCCTTCACCGTTTTGAGAGCAGTGGTGATGAAATAACTTACACAAAGTAATGCGCCTGGCTGGGTTCGAACCCACGACTTACTACTCGTAAGTCGGGGTCTCCACCACTGGGCCACCGCTGCTCTCCGTGTGTCACACGAAGTAGAAAATAATTTGTTTTATGTATACTATAAACAGAACTACAACTCGTTTCACTTGAGATATTAACTAGCATTACTAACTCATAATGCGCATAATATACGCAGTAAAACAAAGAGGAGAACACCATTTTGGATACACAATACACATGCGTTTTGCAACGAATTTACTTTATCGTGTCGCATTAGTTACGGTGTGCATTACCTATCGATAAAATGATTGAGGTAGGTGTTCAGTGCCATAACATGGAGCAAAACATCGTAAGGAAACCAGCATGCCTGAGATTTTTCTCGACGGCATGTAAAGCCAAGTCAGAGGCCTATGTTCGGCATAAAAACTCTGACACGAGGTTAGGCACATGATAAAGAAAAAAGAAAAGTGCCTTAATTATATATTGAAAAGGGACATCAAAGCCCATATAGCCATGAATTCAGCTATTTTGAGCCTCTTACACCACCTTCAAGTAATTTCAACGCCTGGTCGGTCTAGAATCGTGTACTGTACTCATGGGTCATCAGGATCATGGTAGCTGCTGGTGCGTTGAGGACACTTACACACAGTATAGGTCCTTATATCATCTGCCTAGCCTTTTCCCAACTATATTGGGGTCGGCTTCCAGTCTAACCGGATGCAGCTGAATACCAGTATTTTACATGAAGCGACTGCCTATCTGACCTCCACAACCCAGGTAGTACTGGGTAATACGATACCCCTTGGTAAGACTGGTTGTCAGACTTTTTGGGCCACTGACTACCTAACGACTGTCAAAGATCTACAAATGACAGCCGGGACCAACGGCTTAGCATGCTTTCCGAGGCACGGAGGAAACTCGGTATGTAATGGGCGGTCACCCATCCTCAGACCAACCTAGGCAAGCACGGCTTAACCTAAAGATCGACCCGAGCGGCTGTTATTGTTTAGCCACGAGCTCCTCAGTATAATTCCTTACATTAGGAGATTAAATTGCGAAATCATAAAGAACTAAACTTCGTCTATATTTGTGTTAAATAATTTAGCAGCATATTATGGAAATAGAGTTCAACCGGCGAGTGAGTCTTCTGTATGATGACCGGGATGCGCATTTTTAGTTTTCTATACATAGAGCACGGGACTACCGAGAACCAACAAATAGCGTCACGCGTTTTAAAATTCCATGAGCATAATTGAAAAGCGAACCGGAACAGTTAGAATTATTGTAGATAACCATGAAAAATAAACAGGTATTGCAGTTACCATGCAGGCATGTTTACTTATTTTTCTTATCTAAAACAGTAAATATCGCTTGCAATGCCAGCTAAGTTTGATTCTAATTGTTTAAAACAAAATATTATACCTGAAAGTACCAACAATTTAATAATGGTACCTACTTAAAGTTTATTTTAAATTATTTCGATCGATGCGGCTACTCTTTGAAAAGATTCTCTTGTTAGTGACATAAATAGAGTGAAATAAGCTAAAGACAAATGCTTCACTGAAGACGAATTGTCTCTGGGAGGAAACGACTGGTGTGTAATGAATTCATAGTCTTTTCACAGATATTTTACCTCTGACGCGTCAGTGTCAAAATTATAGTGATTTTTATTCTAGTAACCACTAGTGCCACTGAAAAGTCTGGTAAGATCACAATGACCTTTATGTTGGTCAAATTAAAGCTGCTATTCGGTTGTTGGTGTCAGAGGTAAAATAAGTGTGGTCGGTGTGTAGTCGCATCTCGTCGGACACACTGCGCGGCTGCGCGGCGGTGGGCGTGGGCAGCCGGCCAAACGACGGCGACGTAGCTGTAGCAGCGGGCGCGGACCGCGGTGCTAGTGGTGTCAAGTTCGTCGCGTTTCCCGGCGTGCGCGCGCGTATAATTAGCAGTGAGCCGTGGGAGGCGCGCCGGGCCGCACTGAGTGGCGGCGGGCGATGCGCCGCCCGGGCCCCGCGCATGCTGCGCTTACATTACTTCTCGGACAACCCTGCGCTCGCCGTCGACGACGACGAAGAGTCTGTCTACTCCATCGACCTCATCAAGGAGTTCGAGGCCGTCGGCCGCGCTTGGAAGGCGTTCCTAGCTGACTGGCTCCTCAAAGGTGCCGCCGGCTTGTTTATGTCACCCACGCTGCGCGAGCGCTTTTGCGCAACTCTACCTGTTGATGTTTGCGTTTTGTTTTCGTTGTGCCTGTCAGTGCTGTGACGAGGTGGTGATTGAGTCGTTATACTCCGGTGTCTTCGGCCAGTGCATTGACATCGCGGATTATCCACTTTCATGGAAATAAATTTGAATGCAGTTTTTGGTTACCTCTGTACTCGATGTGGTAGAAGTTTTGTTGGAAGGTAAACCATGACATTCACTAAGAAGTTCATCAGGTTTCCGGAGTCAAAGTTCACAGGGTGATCCAATAACTTAATTCCAATTATTTGGTAGTAATTCACTTTCTACCACAGTTGCAGAGGTTTTTCTCAGATTGCTAATCGAACGTGAACCTCAACGGACTATAGTAAATTAAAAAAAGGTCTAAACTGAAATAATCTTACTATTATAAATGCGAAAGTTTGGATGGATGGTTGTTACTCAATAACGCCAGAACAGCTGCCCGGATCTGGATGAAATTTGGCTCAGAGATAGATTATAGTCTGCAATAACACATATGCTATTTTTTATCTCGGTAGAACGTTACCGTGGGACAAATACCGAAATCCACGCGAGCGAAGCCGCGGGCTCAAGCTAGTATTCACATAATTATGCAAATTCAGTTTCACGTATGACTTCACGAACTCAGTCCACTTGAGGTTTGTAATGACGTCACTTCGAAAGCGCCGCGTGCACAACGCAACAGCAATGAACGTAAATAAACAAAGAGGTATCCGCATCCGACATCTATTGAACGTTATTCGGATAGCAACAGCTTTTTTTATCTAGACGTATAAGATACCTGCGTCACAATATTTTTTTAAACGCAAGGTTTTTTGAATAATTGATCTGTCTTCTGCCAAAACTTTGTGGTGGTCGATTGGCGCTCGGTGGTCCGTCCAGCTGAATATTTGGGATAAATAATACAAACATACATTAATGCAGCATGAAATCAGCTCCTATCTCTCGGTTTCTAAAGACTTGGTGAACCCGTCGAAAAATCGTACTTTACTTTACCGCTTGTGATGGGTCTCTCCCAGAAAAACAATCATGTTAAATGTTGGGATCAAAATAACCTCGACAATCACGACTTAACATAATTCGAAACTTTAAATTGAATTAGTACATTTTGATACAAGTGGGCAAACTTTGCCATTGCAGCCGAGGCAGAATTCACGAAGTGTTATGGAGCCGAGAACTGCATTGACAAATGCAGTTGTGTGTATCAAACCAAGTTTGTCAATAAAGCTGCGAAGAAATAGAAGTATAGAACGAAAAGTATTTTTGTCATTCTAAACTATTAGGAAACTAGATTTAATTAGCTTTTTTTCCAGCGCTTTGCCTTCGCACGTTGACGGAGAAGCCGCAAAACAGCCTAATATTAAAAATTGAAAATTCAAATATCTTATTTTAAAACACCAATAAATGTGAATTTGTTGAAGAAAATAATATTATAAATAATAATGTTTATTGATGACATTCTATTTAAAATCACAATTTGAATATTCATAAAATATATTGGCCTTAAAGACCTGCGACTAATTGCTGCGATTAAAAAATCCACTAACCCCGGATATAAGAATTGAACCACGTATTCTTTAGTTTTTTTATTTATCTGTGGCGAAAATGACACACTTGTGTAGGAATAAATGAAAGAAAAAACACGAGTGTGAAATACACTCCATTCCTAATAGTAGTTTAATAAGAGCTGTTTTCGAGGAAGTGTATTGAAAAGCATTTTTTAATACAATTGTTATATCAATCTAGCTTGTACTATCACGTGTGACCCGTGGGCCTATAGGAGTACTATCGGTAGGTAGAAGTCAAATTCGTGTCCTGTGGGGCTAATCTACCAACCAAAAGCAACTGCACTGTCTTGGAAGACTACAGAATACAATATCTGTCCAGTCTTAGAGAAAGTTCAAGTCAATTTCTAGCCGAGTTCCTCATCAACATCAAGTCTTCTTCCTCATTCCTCAACTATTTCTGTCCCAAGCTTTACCTACTAATTACAATAATAATTCACCGTAATGACTATCATATTTTCAGTTCTACTTCGTGTTGCATTCATCATATCAAACGCCTGACTCACGCGTTCGAGGTTTATCATTGAATGCAATTGCAGTAGTGGTAACATATTTATTGCATTACATGAATTTCTACTAATAGACGGCAATCGAGGCGCTAGAAGACAAACAACACTATTTCGAGTGATGCGAGTGTTTAGAGTCAGTCGTTTATAGAGGAATTATTGTAAAATTAAACTAATAGATAATTGTATCATTCAATTCGATTCGCGACATCACGCCGCATCGTATCTTCCTGCACGTGTCCCATTTGGGGTGACGCAACACGTTTTGCGTTCATATTTTTAATAATTAAATAATTCATCTATTTAGTTCAAAAGATAGACACAAAAATATTAACATGCTGTCATCTTTTCTTTAGACGGTGCCCCGATTTTCAAAGCTTGAAGTTTAATTTCAACATTTAGTTGAGATAATTATCTTTAGCTCTGTTTCCAATTTGCAATAAGCATCAACTAAAGGTAAACTGAATCTTACCTAACTAAATCTAAACTTCCACTGTCTCTAAGATTTAGTTAAAGCTGTGGAACTATTTTATTTAATTGACGTTTACCGCGGTTACAAGTTTGGTAGTGACTGTAACTCTAAAGTGGGTCTGTCTTCCCGGCGGATATTCTAAGTTCAACTTTCACATGTAGCGAAGACGTTCGTTGAACTTCGGTATACAAAGCGACGTCAACCAATGCCAGATGCGAAGACTCCTTTAGTTAAGCTCATCTAATACAGGTTGAAGTTTACCTTGTTAAAAATTTTGACAGTGACTTTACAGAGTATCTCTAGTCTCGGTATACTCAGTAAAACTAAATTTAAAATTTAAAAAAATACCCCACCACAACAAAGAAAAGCGAACAAACATTTGAAAAGTCAATAAAATGGCTGAGCCGGTTTTGATAAAACATGTCTATTTGTAATATACACATCATGCCCTTTCATTTGATACCCCACTTGGGTATATTTGAAAATATTCGATTTTTCATCACCAGTTTCACCCCCATGTCTAAAATGACTGAACTGATTTTGGTAATACAAATCTAACTGTATTATACACATCATTTGCTGTCATTTGATACTCCACTTGGGTATATTTGAAAATATTTGATTTTTCGTACCCACTTTCATCCCCCATAACTAGTAAATGGCTGCACCGATTTTGATAAAACGTATCTAAGAACCAACGCTAAGAGCATAGCTTTTAAATAAAAAAACTGCATCCAAATCGGTTTATTCGATTATAAGCTACGGTGCCAGAGACAGACACACACACACACACACAAACACAAACACAAACACAATGCGGTCAAACTTATGACACCCCTCTTTTTGTGTCGGCGGCTAAAAAAGAAATATAACCTTCATATTTACCGGAGCCGTTAGTCGAACCTATACGCGGCGTCAACGGGACAAAAACAATGCCAGATGCGAAAGCTCCATTAGAGCTCCAGCCCCTTCTTGTTTTTCCGTGGTTGAGCTGGTGAACAACAATAGACAATTTATGCGCTACTGACCCAGAAACTGGTTAAAACTAAAGTACTTTTAAATGTAGCTTTTTTTTATAACCCCATTTTGTAGTCTCTTACTTATAACTGTATTTAAAGTCGCGGTAACTCTTGGTTGCCCTTAAACTAGTTGCATTGAGTCATTCTGCTCAGGTAAGCGTACTCTCAGCGTTCTAATTGGTTTCCGCTTCCTGATCACAATTTTTAAATGGCAGCCGGCAAAAGCTTTTATTTTTATTTTAGATAAAAAAAAAAGGAACTTAGAGATGAACAATAGGTTCTTTTTTTTTACCTATTTAATTGTCGTAGTCGGAGAAACATAATTAGAAGCGTCTTCCGCACTGCACGCTATCCTTGGGCGTATAACCACAGAATAAATGGTACAAGTATAACGCACAAACGCTGCGATAGTCGAAACAGTCACGCGAATGGTAGCGTAACGTTTACGAGGCGTCGCGCGTCGTCGCAACGTTAACAAAAGAGGAGGCACAATCCTTATCAATATTATAAATGTGAAAATAAGTTTGTTTTTGTAACGCCTTAGTGGCTGATCCTAACTGATTATGACCTGCTTTAGGACATAGGGATACTTTTTATCTCGGCAGTAAATACCCGTAGGAAAATTTACAAAATCCACACGGGCGAAGATGCAGGCGAAAGCTATTTCTTTATAACTTGAGCTGAGCGCAAAAAGTTATCAAGGTCAAGAGTGTCAGCTACCTAATGATGTCGTGAATTTAATATAATAATTCAACGACGAATTATTATGCATTAAGTTTTGCTTACTTTTCATTTCCGTCTGCTAATTGGTACCAATGAAATAATCGGTATAATCCAATAGCATAATGATATTGTTTGAGAGTTACGAAATCCATTGTTTGTTCAGCTTCCTTGGCGTTTTTTTGTAACTCGATATTGGGACGTGACCACACAATGCCTTTAACGCGAAATATTTAAAGACAATTGGGAATTCAATGGAGTGGGAGAGTGACGAAAATATCCAAAGTAAAATCGGCAGTGTTTAGTGTCTTACACTCGATTGTAAATCACAAGATGTTTTGCCGGTAATTTATATAAAAACTAATTTTAATGCTTGTAAAATAATAATCACGCATTCGACACGAAAAACGTTTTCTTGTGGATGATGAGGGTTGCGCCTTATCAAGCAGCACGGAATTGCACTTTTCCATGTTCCTATTTTGTGAGGTGAGGTTCAACCCTTAGTAATAACTTGAAGATAAAGACATAATAACAGCTTATAAATAATTCATCATTTAGTTTGATCAAATAAATCTGAATGACAAAAAAAAAAACATGATTAATATCTGTTTTCCTTGTCGATTTATAAAGATTAAAAAGTTACTAAACCGTAAGTTATTCTTTCCAGTTTAAGTTAATCTTACGACAATATCACCTCACTTTATGCTTCACTGCGAGTATAAAGAGTGACGTTTCCAATACGTTTCTTGGACGGGATTCAAAGCATTCCTCTTCCGACAATATTGGTCAACCCGCCAGTTATAAGATACGGACTTTCAAGAACATTCACAAGCATGTAAACTTCAGGATACTTTGAATTCTAGATGCAGTAACATTGGATACTCTGTTTAAAACTTGTCATGGCACTGTATTATACGGTGGTTGGTAGCGTCTGCAACATCGAAGTTCTACAAAGTTTGATTTAGTTACACTGCACACCACAGTCACCTGAGAGATGATGACTGTGGTGTGTAGTGCAGTCACGAGCACTCAATATGTATACCCTAGGCGATCTAGTAGTTTAAAGTTGTTACGAACATAGTATTCAACTCAAAACTCTGGCACGGTGTAATGCGATGACTATCGAACCGAAAAAGGAGACTGTACATATGCTCAGATTTTTATTCAGTAATCGAAAGACGGAAAATGCGAAAGTAACTCTGACTGTAACATTTTCACGCAAAACGCGAAAAACTCGCGCACACGGGTGGAGCATGACCTAGTTTAGGAAGTGGATTTGATTGATAATTTTATGCTATTTATGTTTGAATATATCGGGCATGTGGTGTTCTTAAACATTTTGAAACCCAGCTTTCCTCGAAAAAGTATCAGCTGCCATATACAATAGAAATCCGAGTTCTTGAGTTCGGTATTATAGATATTAACAGATTTTTTTTTGTGGTATTTTGGACTATTCTGCAGAAACACAAAACACGCATTGCCGACATTTTTTTTTATTTGTGTCGAAAACATAAATAATAATTAATAATTATATTGTTAATTTATTGTTTTATCCACATGATTACAAATTATTGTTGCAGTTACTTTATATGTATCATTACTTAAATAAGTAGCATTTAATTAAAAGTATCAAAAACCCGACTACAAATTTTATATATTTGTAATCTCCTTTTAATTTCCTTCAATTTGATACCTTACTCGATTGGTTTGGTTGAGAAAAAAATATTAACGACTTACAATTTAGCGCAAAAAACCGCCATTTTTTTTTTAAAAAAAAACAACACCTGTCCAAGGACACTTGGCTTTTTAAGGCGAATATAACGATTCCTTAATTGTCGAATTCCATCCTGCCGTTTGGAAGACACAAGGTTATAAAGTTTACAAATATACAAGATACGCGCGAAAAACACAACCCTTCCTTGGCAGTCGGGTAAAAAGAAAGATCGACAAACATCGATCGGTAGACTTCATAGTATGACCACAGATACAGACAGAATACACAGCGGTTTTAGCAGTACAAGGCAACAAACAAAAATCCACCGACCGGTGTTCTCGGTCGAGGTTTTTACGTCTAACGGCACTCCACTAATTGGTGAAGCCAAAATCATCTTTAATATTTTAGAGTAGCCTCTGCATCTGCAAGCCTTGTCTCTTTGGCTACGTCAAAGCAAATCAGCATAAGAGCGTAATATTATAGCTTCTTTACATTATCTTAAAGTATTAATTAATTAATTCGTTCTTCAGATGAAGTTGAACCAGTTACCTTTGGCACGAATGATATTATTTTTTTAAACTTGTGCTTTTACGCTAAGCTTTTTCTGTTCTTTAACTACATTTTATTGATGAATTATTTACTTGACAAATAAAAACTTAAATAATTAGGTCGAGTGGTTAGATACTTAAACACAACATCATAAACAATGTAAATGTTCCCTATTTCTGCCTCTGCTCGAAAAGCACATTACACAAAATAAGCTGCACATTTGAAGTAAAATTTTGAGTACCTATTCCGACTTCCTTTGTGGTGATTTCCGACGGAATACATTCTATTTATTTGCTTTGTTTTTATGTTTGCTTTGTAAATAGTAGTGGAACTCATTAATTTCGTTGATTAAATTCATTGGTACAGTTGCGATTAGGGCAAAAGCACTGCTGTGGCTATTTTAAATGGGGTCTGCCCCGACGCCAAGTAACATTGGACAAGGTTTATAAGGTGGGAGAATGATAATATTCAGTATTTTTTTGTGGTTAAATGAGGGTGTTTAATATTATTATGGTTCTCATTCACCACTTTATATCATCTATCTTGATGAGCCTATTACGAGGTGGTTAAACAAATTTTATTGCCCATAAAATTCGCTTAAGCTTTCTTTATGTTACTACCGTACGAGTCTTTTGCTTTCTCACAAATTTAAGTAGTTTAATAAGTTAAATTATATTCAAACGAAGTATTAAATTAATGATCCATAGTTTCACAACCTATATTCTAAATAAATATTCTGGAATTGGTGAATCAAACACTCAAAGCACCTAGATATGTATTAGTTTGACTGATGTGAGAGTATTCTTTGATCTATTTTGCGATCTAAGAGGCCTCACCCACGGCGACTTTTTGTAGCGATGCTGTCGCGCATGTGTATCGATACAGCCGCAAAACTGTCGCAGGCTGTGTACCTTCGCCCAATTCTGTATCGCTAAACTGTAATCGCGATGCTGTCGCGCGTTTTCAAAACGCGCGACAGCATCGCTACGGAAAGTCGCCGTGGGCGAGGGGCCTAAACGAAATATCAGTAATGTCAGTCTATCCAAAGTTCAATTTAAGCCAAACATACACTTTATTTACAACTTTAACTACTTCTAATGCATTTTAAGAGCTCAACTATTAGAATTACGGTTTTCTGGTAAAGTGTGATGGGAACTGGAATTTAAAAAAAATGGTAAATAGATGTGTCCATAAAGCTCATCTCAATGCTTTACCACACAAAGATTTTAGTTGAATAGCACTTGCTTATCATAAATCAAGGCCAAAACACTTGAAACTTCATTCAGGCTCAGGTGACAGGCCAATGGGTCCGTCACCTGAGCCTGAATGAAATTCCAAGTACCTGAGAGTTCTTTTATTCTGTGAAGATAATCCATCCATGTCGTCTATACTACTAAGTATTGACACAAGTATACAGGGTGTAAACAGACCCTTCACATAGCCGTCAACCAAGCATTCTGTATATCAAACTAAGTGACTTTATGCAAAAATTATTGCTGGTTTCGACTTTTTTTTTGGGGGTGAAAAATCACGTTTTACGGTAGGACTTGATGGAAAGCACTCAAAGCATTGTGCTGATGGCTGGATTGAATAGTACGGGGATCGTGGAGGTGTGTAAAGTAAAAATCTTACATTAAAAACATGTATTTAAAAAAAAACTTGTGAAAAAGTTGGAACTTTGACCCCCAATATCTCCGTAACTAGAAGGTTCCCAGGTATGGTCTAGAACAAAAAAATGATCGCAATGACGAGGAGAACAAGTGCCTTTCGTATATGTTAAGGGTCTATTTACAACCTTTATTTGCCCAGTAGTGTCCATAATGGCTAAAGAATTTGCGCGGTACGGTCTTCTGAACCCTATTTATGCTATTACATGGCTCAGTGATGCAGATAATTAATTTGACTGATACATGCAGGCTTTTGACAGACTGAGGTAGATAAACTGTGGGTTCGACGTGTTACAAAGGGCTCTGATTGCTCGCCCTTTGATACTACCCGTGCACTTTGTAAAGGTACTTTAATGGAATATGAATGGATAAGTTTCAAATCACATTTTTAGTTCAGTTGGCGGAAAACTAAATTTTCTTATTCGTGACTATCGATATTTTACGGTACTCCATCATTTAGTTACCCTTGTGTCAACCAAATAGTATGTTTGATGTTACGTTTGAATGTCGGGGGTAACCGTCGAAACTACTGATCCGATTCCGAAAATTCTTTCACTAATATAAATCTACATTATCCCCGAGTGTAGGCTATTAAAACGTGCCCGTGGGATAATTTTAACATAAGCTATTTGGTGATTATATGGATCACAGTCATCACACAAATCAAGCTACTTGCATTTTTTTGTTCAAGTTACATGGGCATGTATATTCTTGGCTTTATTATTATTATTATAAGCCTATATTGTCCCACTGCAGGGCACAGGTCTCCCTTCTCTCCTTTCTCTTTTCGCGTTCTAGTGCGATTGTAGTCCAATCCTTTGAGAAAGAGTCCAACTAATCCCGCCATCTCCTTCTGGGCCTGTTGTGTTGTCGTTTCTTGCTGTTTGGTGTCCATTGAGTGGTTATTTTTGCCCATTGCTCCTCCGGCATCCGGCAGATGTGACCAGCAGCAGCAGTGATCAGCTATTGGGGTTTTCGTTTTTTTTTTCTTTTAATGCTGCATCCTCTAATTTGATTCTGTAGAAATGGTAAAACATGTGTATTACATGTTTCGCTTACCCTTTCAGTCACAGTCAGATGTTAATACTCACTCTGCGTATCCTCATACACCCTCCCAGCGTACATAATAATTATTTAAAAAAAAAATGGTTTGTATAGTTATTGCACTGTATATTGGACTTGTGTCCAGTTGTGTCCACTTCATGTTCTTAGCGCGTAGTTTAGGCGTGCAAATGGAACAGATAGACAGACTTACTTTTGCACTTTTTATAGTAGTAAAGAAATTTCTTTGAAGAGTAATCAATCAACAGTAAGGAGTTAAAACTAATCAGAGACTAGTCGAACAATAGTTCACACACAATGGCGTTGACCTTGTGTCGTTCAACATTAAAATTGTTTACGGAAATAGTGACAAAGGCATATCTTCATGGTCACTCGTTATTAGTTTATGGACAAGAGAATTTGTAAATACAAGTGTCCATCTAACTTTGGATAGCCAACTGGTATTTGGAAATACCGACAATATTCTGGCATCCTTTGAAGCTATCAATCAGGAAACTGTCACGCCTTTGTCTGTTTTCATCTTCCATATCTCTATTCCATCAGCCGTTATCCTAGTAATTGCCTCTTTCCAGCTTCCTTTCACTCAGTTAATCTCTTTCTTCTTTGGTCTTCCTTAATTTCTATGGCCTCTAATGCATACAGGTTCATAAACAGACTTTATATATTTTTATTGTGCATACTTCTCACAGTTAGTACGTAGTGTATTTTATTTACCATTTATATGCCAGTTGGGTATAGCCGTGTTATAAACTTGTTGTGGAATATAAGGAAAACAAAGTAAATCAGCTGTTAGGAAACTTAGCAAAGCAGCTTCGTGATATGTACAAGGATAAACTTGGTATTTTACATTTCATGCCCCCAATTTTGGAATACATGACATCATAATAATATTTATTGAACGCACATTTGCATATCATCAAATTGTTGGTATAGGAAGCCTTTTAGGCCAGTTATTTAAATAAATCGAGCCAGCCTAGATTTGTCTGATCCGTAGCTGCTCAGTGATCACCCTCAAAAATCTTTCACACCGACCCACAAACGGTTACCACGTGTTCAGTACTTCATCCCACTGAAACAGAAAATTTTAAACGATAATTAAAAAATAAAAACTTGTGCAATAAGCACTTAAACGGTCAAAATGTATGGAATGCTTTTCTTTTGAAAAAGGTTAGTTTTCCACCACCGAAAACAGGGACGTTCTAAATTAGATTTGATATTTTTTAATTGGTGCAAATGGCGCTTCTTATTGACTAATCATGACTTACCATTTAACCTTTTGACCGGCATAGTCACATATACGTGACAAGCAAGCGCGTGCCCTGTACGCCATCGACACAAATATGCGACAAAATGGTAGGTGAAATTGTGACTTGGTGCGGAGGACACGAGCCTGCGTTTATGCTCTGGCGGTTAAAAGGTTAAGCGTGTGCGACTAGCAACATATCCAGGATAGAAAGTCGTATGTCCTAACACAGTTGATGGTCTATCCATTGTGCCTCATTTAAACTAAAACTGTTCAGTCGTGAAAAGTTAACAGATGGAGTTACTTTCACATTTATAATATGAGTACCTATTGATTTTTCGACCTATATTTTTGCTGTTCAGAGGTGTTCAGGTAAAAGGTTGCAAACAATAGACAGGTATAGACAATTTATGTTAAAGTTGACCCATTTATCCATCGAGTAGGACAATATTTGCGCTGTAGATAACATCGCTATTTGTTCGCAACTGTGAAACGTGCAAGACCCGTAGTAAACAAGAATAATCGAAACTTTATCGAAAGGGAATACAGCGTAACGGAATTATAGTGATTGTTTACTAATCGATTAGAATTCAATGGCATTGTGTTTATTTAGGTATTCGAATTTTGCAATCATTAACAAAACTTAACATTATTGGTACAATATCAACTCGTATCAAGACGTATTCTCTTTGTCTATCGATCAGTCAATATTATCTTTACTTATATCACACATTTTCTGAACATAACGCATAACAGCATAATTAGCGTCACTTAAATCTTTAAACAAATATTTCTCTAGCATGTATCTCCCATGTTTATTGTTTAGGTCAACAACGACTCGTTTACCTTCATTTTAATCGAATTCCTTTCATAAAATCTAAAAAACTCACACACAAGGAAACACTAAAATAATACTTATCATCACACTGTTGAATTTATTATCCAATGGCGTTTCGAGTGTGGTAGAGTGTATAACAAGCCTACATATGCGTATGTTTGTGTATGTACCAAGTCTATAAATAGGCATCAAAAATGACTCATTTCTTATTTTATGTCCACGTCGCCGTAGAATGAGCATGTTCCAATGTACGTTAATACTAAGTTTTTTCTTATGATGCTCTTTTCAGAGGAGGATGAGTCCCAGATATTCGTCAAGTTCTTCAAGTTCCACAAGTGTTACGACCTGATACCGACTTCGGCGAAACTGGTGGTCTTCGACACTCAACTCCTGGTCAAGAAGGCGTTCTTCGCTCTCGTTTATAACGGTCAGTGTGAATAACTGTTTGCGTATCAAGGGATTTATACATGTTGAGTACAATATTACAGGTTAGTTTACAACCACTCAACGTGTTTTTGTGTGGCCACAAAAATATATTTAACTCATCATTATAATGCCGCTGTTATCTGCACGTTCTTTTTCCTGTTATTCAATGTCATCTTTGTTGTAACGTGTTTTATTAACCATAGATAAATGTTTAGCGAATCGTGGTATCACA
The DNA here is from genome assembly GCA_910589295.1 of Noctua janthe. Lineage (NCBI taxonomy): Eukaryota > Metazoa > Arthropoda > Insecta > Lepidoptera > Noctuidae > Noctua > Noctua janthe. Next base: position 17,729,274 of record OU342552.1, read on the forward strand.
AAATTGTCATTGATGATAGTTGTTATAACAATTTTGTGACACCTTGGCCTCCTCTCTTCTAATAGCTATGCGTTTATCTTTTATAACTGAAAACCTTACTTATGTCAGCGAATGCACAAAAAAAGCGTTGCGATTTTATCTTTAGTGCGGCTAAGTGTCTAAAGCGATTTAAATAGAGTATATAATGCCATGCGAGGATTGCGAGGTAATTAAAGAAATCAACTGATGATGTAACATTTCTGATTTATTTATCCAGCTTTGGTGTTTGCAATGTTCGGCCGAACCCCATAAGAAACAATACGGCCGTGTTGCCATGGAAACTAAGGTGTATATCGTTCCTGCATTTTTTAAACTGCAATGGCTTATTATAAAACGGTATAATCTCGATTCACGTCTGTTCCAACACTAGTTTTTGAATTTTGCTATTTATAGGAATACAATTATAAAACATGCAATTCCAAAACACGGATTTATCACCGTTCTTACGCTAGACTTAAATTCAGATAATTATATTTAATCAATGTTATTAGAAGATAAGGATATACGATAAACAGTTCATTGAACTTTACGGTTTCTGTATGAATATTTTTAATTACCCATTGATAGGCGCCCACTTGCTTACAGTCTCCACCACGGGGCTGTATTGTTTCTTAAGGAGGTCAATGAGTAAGCGACAGGCAAGGCAGAAACGCTATGGTGATGACAGATATTCCCTTAGGATTTAATCTACTTAAAAATCAAAAATTCGTTCATTCACTGACTGACAACGCATAGTCTAAACCACAGGGTCTAGAAGCGTAACATTTTGCACAAAAGTTCCTTAAATTACGAAATTGAGTTAAAGCAAGATTTTTCAAAAATTCATCCCCCATCCCTATGAAAGTTCGTCTTTTTAGCCGATAAGACATCCCACCGCCCAAATACCTTGTAAAAAAAAAAAAGTGGTCTGATCCTCTCACAGATTCGCTGGTCTCTTCTGACAGGACTCAATTCAAAGGATAATAAGACCCGGCTATTTTGGGTATTGGTGAATAAAGAACCGACCGACGTCTAGTAGGCCGAAACCTATCTACTCGACTAGACGACCTATATTTGTCGATAGAGAGACAGTATCTAAAATACGCCTACTTCAAAACAGGTCATGCTATCTGTCTACCGCGAGTCTTTAAACTCGCCTCCATGTCTTCCATAGCGATTTAACAACAAAATTGTTACTCAGCTCTTTCGATAATAAAGTGTCTTTTCAAAATAACAATAGCGTATTACTAATACCTACTTAGTGCGAGCCTACTATACTTTAATACTTCCCTTATGACTCCCGTTTTGCGGGTGTTTTGCACATAAAAGCCAGCTGCCTTTCCCCACTATCTGACGGGAAGACAAAAAAACATTTAAATCTCCTCTTTTTGTCAGCTGGGTTCAACACTCTCAATGTTCAATGGAGCCTTCGATACGATTCAATACTCGACAGTAAAAAGCCGCCATTTCGTATTTTGTCTGACACTTATGCCTACAGCTTATTACAAAACATAGTCACAACCTGCAATATAGCATCTATTGTTTGATGCAGTTAACTATGGCATATGCAGACGAGTATATCATTTGTCACGGTTGTTGTGCTTGTAAACACTCCTCCGGTGGCTCAAACCCGCTATCCGTTGGTACTTACGAATAGGAACACATACAGCATTAACATAACTAATATTTAGCAAATTGTGGTGCAATTGGGTCTAATTGTTGTCAGGTAATGTCATATTCGTGTCCTCGGAATCTCTAATAATTGGGGTTGTGTCTGTCTCATCATAGGTTTCTATGCAGTAATCAATCTTGTACAGAACACTATGCTGTCCTTACGTCTACTAGTTTGTAGAAGCTTAACAAGTGTAGCACATCAATCAGTTTTGTTTGCGTTTATTAACGGTTCAGCGCTGAAAATAGGTTTCTACTCTCTCCTAAGTGTCCAAATAGCTAAGGGCTTATACACGACAACAGGATATCCTCATGCCAGATATTTTATTGTAGTTGGCAAACTATGTTAGTGGCTTACATGCAAAATTCATAATTTGTTTTAGCTGTAGTTTGATATCTTTCCTCCTTTTTGATGCTTTAAGGAGCTAAAATTTGGATTCATGTCCCGAATCTATGCTAAAAGTTTATATAAAGATGTCCGTCGCACTTACACCGTGAATGATGTACAGTAAAACCGCGCATAGCTATGCGTCGTAAATTCGGCGTTATCAAGTTTACTAATTACAATGAAAAACGCAGGTATTAAAGTTAAACTTGGATGTAAGCAAAAAGTATAGAGAACTAGAGACCAGCTTTGTGTCAAGTGTTTGTACATCCAGAAATTTCATACGAATAACAATTTGTAGCGGAGCCGACTGAGCTCCACCAACGGAAGAGCTAATTCTTTATGCTAACCTCATTTTATGAAAGGCATGATGTTTCGTTTAGATAGAGATTGTAAATTAATTAAATTATATTCTATAGTGACATCAATACAGCTTCAATGATTCTACGATGCAAGGCAGTGTAATGTAGCACCACCACTTTGACGCCTCAGAATCCTGCACGCAATGTTTCCCATAGAAGCAGCATAAAATATGACAAACGACAATCATAGTAGCCCAATAAACAGTATCATTCTGGTCGTCGTGACCCTAAGCACAAACGTTCGGATGTGAAGGAAGCAGGATTAAGCCTCCTGGCTCTCCTCCGTTAAAGAGGCAGGACTAGAAAGACATTGTATGATGACGGCCGCTGCTCAACGCATCGGTTGTTGTTAGGATCTCGTCTGTATCATATGAATCTAGGAGAATTCTGTGCCATCAGTGAAAGCGGTTTCTCCATTTCAAGCTTCACTGACTTTTAGCGTCGTAGTAACTATGTAGCCCTGGTTGTCGCCGCAAACATTATCTCGGCGTAATTCTAACAATAAAGCTAAAATAAATGAAATACCAGTTATATTGTCACATAAATCGGTTCTCGAATATCCATTAATTTAACATATTATCCGACTTATTCATTATGGTCCCAATATTGGTCACCACCAAGACCAAAGTTCTTTAACAAAACATTGGCCTTGGGCCGCCTTCAGCAAATACCAACAAAATTTGTTGCCAACAGGTGTCCGAGCCGCTCCTCTATGGGACTCGCAGCGGCAAAAGTTCGTCGGCATGCTCACCATTACAGACTTCATCAAGATACTGCAGATGTACTACACCAGCCCGAATGTTGCTATGGAAGAGCTAGAAGAGCACAGACTTGAGACTTGGCGACGTGAGTATATTTTTAAAGGGCAAGTTTGTTTAGCGTTAGTCAAGTAAGAGAAAGCAAGGCGTGATCGCCCAGAGATTAAGACCTTGCCTCTGATGCATAACGTTGTGGGTTCAAATCCGAAGTACCAATGTGACTTTTTCAATTCGTATGTATTTTCTAAGTTTATTCTTGGACATCACAGCCATCGGTGAAGGAAAACATCGTGAGGACACCTGGACTTGGTGATCAATGCTCGTGCCTTCTCTGTATGAGAAGAGGCCTTAGCCCAGCAGGGGGACAGTAACAGGCTGGTATTATAATAAAAAGCAAAATATGTTATTTGCGAGTCTCATAACAGTTAAGTATTTTATTTGGGATGCTCAAGTCGGCAAAGTAAAACATCGTGGACAAACCAGCGAATGTCATAAAATTAAAAAATCGAAGACATGTGACATTCACCAATCTGCAATGGACCCGCGCGTTTATTCAGATTTCATGATAAGCCACAATATCTTCGAGAAGCCGGTTTACTTCGTTTTGGTTCAGTCCCCGTACGATAAGATGAAAATCAACGATGCTGAACAGCCTGTTGTCTTTGGCCCTTTTTCAAACGAAAACTTTTGATAGTATAGCTTTTTAGTTTTCTCATCACGCCCTACTTACTCAGTTTTCAAGCTGAATTTGCTTGCAAGAAGCCCTCTGGGCTCCCCTACCAAATCTGTAATGAATCGGCTCAGAAATACCCCACGTTTGGCGCTATGACTAGTGTTCATCAACACGCAGGACCACATTTGCACTCCAGGCCAAAAAGATCTACAAATCTCTTTAATAAACATGTATTTCAGATGTGCTGAAAGGATCCGTGGTCCCGCTGGTGTCGATCGGGCCGGACTGCTCGCTGTTCGACGCCATCCGCATGCTGATCACCAACCGCATCCATCGGCTGCCGGTCATCGACCCCGAGACCGGGAACGTCCTCTACATACTCACACACAAGAGGATACTGCGTTTTCTATTCTTATACGTTAGTATTTCATTTCTGAGACCCTAGAACCAACAGTATACTCATCCTTATCATCCTCTTGCCCCCTTTTATTCTTCCACTCTCCCCTGTCAGCTGTCACTCTATCATTGCTCATGAATTTACAATAATATTTTTTTTATCGATGGCTATAAGAGCAGAGGAATACCAAAGTAACGATGGATGTGGCTGGGACTGTGGGAGAAATGATATGGCTCTCATGAGATGACGAGTAATAGAGAAGTATGAAAGAAGAAGACATGCTGCGCCAACCGATTAAATCAAGATTTGGGCGCGGAAATGATGATTATCTTTTATCTTCTGTTATGTTTAAAGATCAAGGTGGAAAACCCCTTGTCTTTAATCAGTCACTATTCCTGAACCTGGGCAGCTAACAGTTATTTAATAGTAACCCAACAAGACCCGGCCTGGGGATAGCCATATGCCCAACTATCGCAAGTTTGGTTGTAGTTACAGAAGACTGATGATCCCAAAATCACTCACATAAACAATGGTTCTATAGCACGAACGCGCCAAGTAAAAGTAACGTAAATTGGAAGGATTTCCGAATTGTAAATAAAATTAAACTATAACGGTTAAAATTATTGCTCTTTACTTCATCAATTACTTACAAATAACGCACTTTTGTTTAAATTACAGTTTACAATTACTTTTGGAGATTAGAAAATGGGGAAAGATAGCAAAAGGACTAATATTAATTGAACACAAGGAAAAGGAAATTTCTATTTTATGCGTCGATGTGTATGTATGTGAGAGTGTAGTAGTGAATATTGTGCATGTGTGATTAGAATATGGCGGTAACATTCCACGCCTAAAAACAAAAACGCGTGCATTACCCGTAAATAATTCAGCGTCGTAAATAATTTTCATGCTAGATAATTTATGTAAGATTTTTTCGTCGTCATTGTATCGGTGTGTCGGTGTCCGTGGCCAAAGTCCAAATCGAATCTCATTTTCATACGCTAGGTGAAGAGGTGTAACTGTGAGTACCTACTTTGTAAAGAAGATATTGGACTCGACTCAAAAAGTGTAAAATTCATAAAACTACCTTTTCACTTGTAGATTTATATTACGAAGGAGTAGAAGGCATAAATTGAGTAGCAGTCCGTCCGTCGTCCGTTTTTTTGTGGCCATATAGGGGTTACATAATATTACATGAAAAACAAACTTCTCATTTATGTAATAACACGCTTTGAATCTGAAGGAATTTCACGTGTAGCCGTATAAATAACGAAATACCATATTTAACCAATTTCATAACGGAATTTCAAAAATTCTTAGTGTTTACCTTCGTTTGAAACTCTTTTCATGCTTCTAGACTGTGCAGTTTAGTTTCGTTATTCCATAAATGTAATATATTTAATCAGGTACTTTGAATTACTATGTGTTTTTAACATTCCAGATAAACGACTTGCCAAAGCCAGCGTACCTGCAGAATAAGCTCCGCGATCTGCGCATAGGCACGCTCAACGACATAGAGACGGCGACAGAGGACACGTCTATCATCGACGCGCTGCGCAAGTTCGTCAACAGACGCGTCTCTGCGCTGCCGCTCATCGACGCTGATGGACGCCTCAAGGACATTTACGCTAAGTTTGACGTCATTGTACGTATCAGTTGGGAATTAAAATTTTTTGTGCTACTTGGTTATTTACCAGTTGTCAGGAGATAATTAAAACAATATTTGAATTTCTAACTTTATTGGAAAAAAGCTTGCTATGAGTCACTGACTCCTGGCACAGCCTACTTAAGTACTAAATATGTACGTGGAAATATAAAGGTTTAATCTACCACTCTTATTTAATTCACCAATAGTGATAAAGTTACGTTGATGCCAGCTGCTTCAGTTATTTTGGCAATTCAATAAAATGTCCAGGACTCTGTTGAAAACATGTGTGAAAAATGTGTATGTTATTACTCTGATGCTGAAAACTTTTGCATACTAGTCTGGATCATAACGGAATCGCAGCGTCCAGCGCGTCAATATTCAATAGGATCATTGCAGACGGTTACTACTATCAAAATGTACCCCCGCTTTCATCACAAATCGCATCCGTTTATTGCTAAATGTATTCAAAACACAATAATTATGTCTCTTTCATCTGCAAATAATTAACAGAAATAAAACAATGTATTGAATAAGTTATTCTCTTAGGTCTTGGAATCAAACCAAGGAGAATTAAAACATCACGTATATTTTAAATAATTGAACAAACACGTCACACTACCACGCACTCCCGAATATATTGTCCCATCGAACGCGGTCGTGCCGATCGATAGTGCTGCCCGCCCATGCATAGGGTCGGGACAACCATGAACCATGGTGTCGCCATCCGATTTAAGAGCTTTAGTCATTTGTAAAGTTCGTGGTAATTCATGACGATAGTCTGGCTAGACAATCTTTTCAAGTAGCATCTTGTTACCCTGTAGGTACAGTTATAAATTGTAAGGGCTGTGGGGAAAACTGGTATTCAGCGGCTACTGGTAATACTGGAACCTGACCATAGTTGGGAAAAGGCTAAACGAATGTTGAATGTGTTAAACGTTGTATACTCAGTGTCTTCATTATAACTCCAGAACCTGGCAGCTGAGAAGACATACAACGACCTGGACGTGTCGCTGAAGACTGCCAACGAGCACCGCAACGAATGGTTCGAGGGCGTCCAGAAGTGCACCCTTGATGAGACACTTTTCGATGTCATGGAGAGGATAGTGCGTGCTGAGGTAGACACACCATTCTTATTTACTAATATAAGTGCGAAAGTGATCGTGAGGACACTGGTTAAGAAAAGGACCTACACATAAAACGGGTGCCGAAACCCTTGCAATAACTTTTTGTCAATAATATTATGCTAGGTGTAATGTTGAGACGATGACTGGAACAGCCAGACAGCGGATGTGAAATTTGGGGTGTTGGCAAGACACCAAATTACAAGGTACAAAATAGAGAGAAATTTGTGAGGAACACAAGTTTTGGAATGAGGAAGAGACGTGAATGGCGTGGGAGTAGTATTCGTATATTATAGTAGGACGTGTGGAGTGTCGAGAATGAATACAGTAAGAAATTTGTGTGTTAGAGGAAATTTTGTAAGCTCTGACAGTTACAGAACGTTGTTAGGGGATCGGTTGTTTTGGTATGCACGTGAGATGAGGAGGAATGAATAGCATGTCACTAAAAGAGTGATGAATATAAATGTTGATAGATGGAGAGGGCGAGGAATACCAAAGAAAATATGGATGAATTGTGAGGTTCACGTTTTGCTTCTTCTGTAATTGATGCTAATCAGTTTTAAGAGTTGCCCAATATGACATTATTAGCTAATCCATTTTGAAATTCTCGTTGGTCTACACTACACTACCGTCTGAGAAAACATATAGATCTGACGAAATCCTCAATATTTAACTGATCATTCAGTCATAGCTTTTTACATGATTGTGAAATAAAAATATTTTTTCCTAACTTGCAGGTGCATCGTCTCGTGGTGGTAGACGAAAACGACAAAGTGATAGGCATTATATCTCTCTCCGATCTGCTTATGTACCTTGTGTTACGTCCGACCGGCGAGTGTGGCGCCGGAGGGACGAGCCTGCGCAACGAACACTCTTCCATTGAAGAGAAGGACGAGACTATTTCCCCAGAGGGAGCCACTAGCACTGGTTCCCAAACTGAGAGCGGCCAAACAGAAACAGGCGATGAAGAATCCGGCCAGGACGAAGCAGCGGCCCTAAGCCCGACCGACGACTCTGTACAGAAGACCGTCGACAGCGAGTGCCAAGATCCGTAATGCGTGATTCCTTGATGAGGTTCTTAGTCATAGAGCTGGCGAAACGCGAGCGCGGTTTATTTAAGTCTGCATTTCCATTTTGATAAATGTTTAGCAGTAGCAACTAACCAGTGTAAGTGGCGGTATAGTTGGTCTGGGTTTGAAATACGGCTGCAGGCGGAGTACTGGATACCATGACAAAGGGGTTTGATGGAGAAATATCCCTGGTGAACTTGTTCTATGAAATTCTGAACAGAATTTTAGTACTTTTATAAATATTTGTTTTTATAAATATAAGTAATTTACTATTCATTTTTGTATATTTTTGAATACGAATTGTGAATGTTACAACCGAAGAATAGAGTTTTATCGTTTTCATCAGTTGTCGTTCATTATCGCCAACTTTGTCATGTTATCTACTACCAAGCCTGGCATTAAATATTTTACAACCAAATGTGAACGGTCATTTTCACCTGATAGTAGAGAAATTTGAAAAATAAACCGGCCAAGTGCGAGTTGGACTTGCGCACCGAGGGTTCCGTACAAACTTTTTAAAGGAAAAACTTAACTTTGCTGTTCGATCCCTAGTGACGGTTATTGCACCAACCGCAAATAATAACTTTGTAATAGTAAATTCGGTTTTCATAAGTTTTTTATTATTAAACTACAGATTTACGGTTTTCAGTTTGTTTCCTTTACATGTGCTGTAAAACATTGCTTCTTGCCAAATGTCATGATTCTTGGTCAACGGGAAGTATTAGGGTACTTCCTGTTGACGGCGACGAAGTTTTGATTCCCTTGTGAAATAGCAAAATGTACGAAAATATGCGACATAAACGGTCCAATCTTTTGATCGTGTTGACTTACAGGTTTGATTTTTTCAAAGCTGTAAGAGATCGTAGACCTGAGTATTTGATATAAATTTCAACGTTGATACCGACAGACAGACACACGGCTAACAAAGTGATGCTACAAAGGTTCCCATTTACATCAAAAGGAACTCGAAACCCTAAAAGGAACCAAGGAACCAAAGAAAGTTTTTAAGTGTTTATAGCGGTCGGCCGTTGCAAACAGGAATAGTCCTTAGGGTGGTCACACGCAAGATTGTTTGAATCGAACCAAACCTCAAATTATTTAAAACAATCGTTGCGTTCCGTTAATTTAAAAAAAATAATATTATCTACTATTTATATAATGAGTGTGTTTGCTTACATACTAAGTAAACGAACAACGATTTTCGAACAAGTACGTGACGAGGCGAGACATTACTTCGTTTACCGTGTGTCTGTCTCCGCTGTTACTGAATAAGTTAAAGTGACCGAGGCTTCAGCAAGGAGTCAACTTTTCAGAGATTGAGGAGCCAAAGTTAGTGCATGTGTACTTAAGACTGAATCCGTGTGAAACTCCCAATACTTTGCACGAAATTCGGACAGACAGATGCCTGGTTATATCCTTAAATAGTCGCCGCAAGCGACGGCGCATGAAAGGCGCGGGCGAACCGATCACAATGTTTCCAGAATGAACACGTCTTGACAGACAGACAGCCAGCAAAGTGATTTTTTTCCTTTTGGGGTACGGAACCCTAAATACTGATTTTTATTTCACTTAAAAGGGTTTTGATGTTTCTTTTTTTTTCAATTCCATTTTTGAAATGATATTTATGTGTATATTCTATATTTGTTTGTATAATTTTTGGTTTCACCTGTTATTGTATATTATGATTGTCAGTAAATCGGTCAGGTACCGGCAGAGCGCTGTAGGTATATAGTTACGTCTAGTATATAAACATATTGTTATAACTATGCGTGACGTGCGCTACTCCACTTCTTAGGTACATGTCTCATATCTAGAGAGCGGAATTTACATCGCTAAATTTTCTAGTACTTATGTTTAATGTTGTCTTTGTCAACTGTTTGAACTGTCGAGATTACTGATATTGTTTGCCAACGATTACTCCATTTTTCATAGTCTGATAAGTAAATGAGGTATGAGCTAACAACAATATGTATTCACAAGTAACGAAGTAACAGGGTATTATTGGGAACTTTATTTAAGTCGGTCATTACGCGAGTTTTCAAATGAAACTTCTACAAAAACTCTTTTAATGACTTTTATAAATAAATCTATATTTTTATCCTTGAAAAAATCGATGAAATTGCAACATTAGAAACATTATCCATGAAAATTCCGCCTTCTGCTAATAATCATACTAAGATAGAATTAAGTTGATATTATGATTCTGTGCATTCTCTCGGTACCTCTCCACAATCAGTAAGTAACATAGGTGCGTTCACGTAGAATGTGCCATGTTAATTATGTTAGTTTTACGGTACGCGTTCATACAGTGTTTGTTAATACATTCATAAATGGGCATGGATACGTGGAGTTTTTGTAGCCACATTACATTTTTATCTAGTAGTCAATATATTAATACCATACTCATATTTAAATTATTGTAATATCCGTATGCGATACAATGTTATCATAAATGTTAGCTGAAGTATTAATTCGAAGTTTAAATGTGTAGTAGTGAGCAGAAAAATGTCTATTGTACGACATCTCATCCTTTCCATCTCCACCACAAAAAGGTATCCGCCAAACTAACGCTATTTAGATAATAATCTTTTGTTTGATAGTAATTATTCGAAAATTGGAGTGTTATCGACCTAAAAGACAGGAGTATGATCAACATTAAAATGTCGCGTTTCTGTTCTGCTCGACGATTCGGCGTTATTAGGATTAAACTACGAAACAACTAAGAAATTGGCTGTCAATTAAACAGTAACATAATGTACATTAGAATATAATTTCTTATTTTAAAAGAAAAGCATAGATATTTAAAATTACTGATAGGAGAATATGTCTAAAATATTGGCGATTCGATTTATTACTAACAAACAAAAACAATGTGTACCGATGCTTCCCGTAAGTATTATAAAATTGTGTTATTAATTTATGAGTAGAATAACGTTATAGTAAAGATTTTATCTGTTATAAATGTTGTATTAATAAATTCAAATAAATTGTTCTGCAGCAACGTCATTGGGATGACTTTTTTGACGTTTCAAAACATCATGTGTATAATACGTAGTTCGGAGTCCCAAAAGATATGATACATAGATTTCTTCTTAAAGTTATTGTGTTCAATGTTTGAGAGAAGAAAGCGCACATGGCATGATATGGCATTATGAGGATTTGAAATAAAAAATTGATTCCGTCAGCCTGTTGTTTTTTTGTACAACAACATTTTTTACCCGATTACGATGGAGAGGAAGGGTTCATGGTTTTCGCTGGCTTTATATGGAGAATGTTACCACTTCACAATTGTCACCCAATTTTCCTACAACTTTTTTTAAGGAAAATGATCAGAACTGCCTTCAAAGACAGACCTGGATGAGATAGAGTCACGAACCGGATACTTAAGTTAAGCAAAAATTACTTGCTGCTGTAATTTTCTTTGTCAATCAGGCGACAAAACAATTCCATCAAATTATCGTCCGACATCACATCCTTGTCCAAAATTTTGCAATATTTTATGAACATTACATACTCCTCAGTTTGTTAGAGATAATCATTATGGCTTTGCAAGCATAGGTCAACGGAGGATGCAGTCACTACTAACCTAGTTGATATTAGTAAATAAAATGGACGATGGCTATAAATGTTACCTACACTATGTGGTGGCTTCCTTAACTTGGCAAAATCCTTTGGCCCTGTAAGGGCCGGCGCTCACTGACGGACACAAAGTGACCTATACGGCGCTCACTGACGGACACAAAGTGACGGCACGCGTGTCATTCCACGGGTTGCCACGGCGCGCCATTGCATCCCGCGAGTCGTTCGCGGGATGCAATGGCGCGCCGTGGCAACCCGTGGAATGACACGCGTGCCGTGCGCCAGTGAACGCCGGCCCTAACGCGGCGTATTCTCCGTAAAAAGAGTAATGCTAACTCGGGTGTAAACGTGGTTTCCCATTTGCTTAAACACCCGCCATCTGCTGACGCTTACCGGAGATAAAACTAAAGTTCCAAATTATAGCGTAAGCATAACTTATAAACATCCTGCCCAAGTAATCAGCTGCAGTCTTGTCTAATAATGCACCAACAAGATGTAGGTACCTGCCCAAGCCTTGAGCGGTTTAAACAAACTAGTTATCTTGGCGTGCACATAGACCTATACCTTAACTGGTTAAAACGAATAGAGCCTGGAAGCATTCAGTTCACAAAACTTCTTCATATTTTCAAAAAAATGGGCTACATGTCAATGAAACTGCTCTCAACATGCTCTATTACAAACTCTGCCAATCTAATAGGTCTGTTTTTTCTCACATTTTGTTCTGCTTGTAACTGATGAATAATTATGTTTTCCGAATTTCGTTTTTATTTGGTTAATTGTTAAACTACGTACCTTTTAGAGTTTAAAAACCGTACTACTAGTTGCATATTACCTCATAGGGTAGTATGTCAAAACACCTGTTTCAATGTGCCACCGATTTCGCTGCTTCAAGTAGGTACCTATATTTTTGTCATACAATGTGTTTTGAGAATTTAAGATACGCATTTCAGCGCAGCTTTTTTCACCCTAACCATAGTTTGCAATTGCATCAAAATCCGTTGAGACTCTGCCAAGAAAAAAAATAGTAGTATGGAAATATCACTTTTCACGATATCGTCCATACAGATCGGCAATTTTATACTTTAACCCCTAATTTTATCAACTACTGCATTATAACGTGGGGAGTTACACAAGACGCGTCTAATAAAAGTTAAACGTGCACAACGGTGCTTTCTTTGTTGATTTTTCCCGAAGGGAAGCCGGTAGGAATAGTATTCTGAGCTACCTATCTTCGGGCCTGCTGTTTAGCACCTTATTCGACTTGTTCGTCAACTGGCGGCTGTGCAACTCGTGCGTGCGCGCGAGTTGACACCTTCCGATGTAACCTATTTTTCGGTTTAAAGACATTTATTTTCTCAAAGAACAAATTACACTTCACTTTTTAAGTGAACCGTGTGTGTGTGTGTGTGTGTTTAGAAACTTAACTAAATTAACAATAGGTTGTGTTACATTACGACGTTCAAGCTATCCAAGAAACTGAACACCATAGTTTCATGCATAAAATAGCAAGTATACAGTACTTGCTACAGACATAGTTTAAATGTTTGCAAACGCACTCACAATACAGGAGAAATTTTGTTGTCGTCAACTCGTTCGCGCAGTACAAAGTACAGTCAAATAAAATCGAATTGAAACCAATCTCTATAAATAACTAGTTATTGCCCGCTCTGGCTTATTCGATTAAGTACCGACTATCTACTTAGATTTCGGGATACGGCGAGGGGGATGCGGCCGACGACGCATGATACCCAAGCATGCTATCCAGCGTTACCATAATTTTAATTTTGTAACATTTTACGTTACTTTTGAACTTCTCATGTTACCTCCGTGTTTTATTTTAAAGTTAAGTCGTATAAAATGTCTTATACATTTAAAGTGGGTACCTATATTATACATTTTATAAGAAGTTTTTGTAGCTGACTGTACATCTGACGTATTTAACGTCAGATTTTCAAGGTCGAGCGAGTTGACGACAAAAAAAGGTAAAATCGGAAGGTGCCAACTCGCGCATAGTCGCGAGTTTCACACTCGCCAGTTGACGAATAAGCCCCTTATTCAGGCGGCCAAAAAAGCGCTCCCTAACAATTGTCTCTTGTCGGCAGTATTGATACCTAATGTTTCGGACATACCCAAATACTCGTAGGTTTATGTTGAGGAGAGGAGGGATCTAAGGTGTATGAAGATTTTATTTATTAAATATTATTATATGAAATGGAATCTTTATGGAAAACTATGCTCATCGGAACCCCTATTACTTAAACGTAATTGGCAAAATATGGGTGCATTATTAGGTACTCTTCTACCAAATCCATAAGGGATTATAAGTGTGATGTTATGTTATGTATTTGAAAGAATAGTCAACATAGTCAAAGGCTTTACTTAAATCTTAATGTTAATGGATAAGATTTAAATTAAACACCCATGTTTGATTTATTAACATTTTATTACGATCGATTATAATAAAAACTAATTTTACATTTTTCAGCATAAATAGTTCCCGGAGCGAAGCAGCGACTCGGTTATATCAATTGGTCCAAAATACTTGGTTTGCTCCTAATACATTGCTAACATTTATTTTATTCTTTCAAAGAGCTGTTTGATACAATTTTGAATTTGTTTACTTTCCTTTGCTGTCTACTTTTTGGTAACTGCTCAACCTTTTGTTTAATTTTACATATTTGAATATAAAGTTTCTAAGCTTTCCTAAATCATTAAGGTATCTTTTTCAATACGTTTATTTTCCTCTCTTCTACAGGCGTTGAGTCGTTCTCCCTACGTGTCGCAGGTTGCCATTATCTTCTATAACATTCTAACCGTGTTTTATCCTGCGCTTGCAGGAATGAATTGTTTAAAACAATTACTTTTTCTACATTTTCCCTTTTCCTTCTTCACGATAATCGGCGCTGCTGCGTTCCGGAGAGGCGACAGCAGAAACAGACAAATTATTATCTAAATTATACTGATAGTGTGCATTAATACTTTACGACTATGGATCCAAAATTTCGGCCAGAAAGTGTAAAAAGAGAAAAAGATAAATTATTCCGTTATGAAAGCCTTCGAGTAGAAATAATTCAAAAAGACTATTTGTTTTACAAATAAAGATATTGCATCAAGTCAAAATCTAGGAAACGGAACAGGAGAAGCAGCCACAGTCGTAAGAGCGAATAAAATAACTTAATTTAACACTCGACATACTTATTAAGTCCTTAAAAACTAAAGAAACCTAAAAAACTATATATCAATCGTAGGCAAATTAACTAATATTCTTATGTATTCTAAAATAGGAATGTAAGCATTGCATACACAGATACTTTATCCCAATGTCTAGCTGAACCACGGAATTAAGAGAGATTAGAACATTAAAATGTTGTAATTCGATTGCTTTTCTTACCTATTTTACCGCAAGGCGCTTATCAGGCAGATATTTTTCTTCGATTACCTAATTGGTTATGCTCAATGATAACCCAATATAGTGGGGAAAAGGCTACGCAAATAAAGCTAGACATTACCATTATGTACCTGGCCAACTACGGAGTGAGAATATTGTGTGGAGTGAATTGTGTTACATCTTTGATGACACAGCGATCTGATGTTATATGACTATCGATATTTTATCATTTGCTTAGACATTCACCGCGATAAAGTGGGTAGAAAACTTAGTACTCCCAAAACACACAACACCATCTCCAGCCAATATTCCCTCTCGACTCCGTGTCCATGTTTAATATGCTCACGGACAGCAGAATCTACACTTAAATATAACAGCAGTGCTTGGATAACTCGGTTAAATACGGGGAACATCGATTCGGCGCTTTAAAATACACCAGCTCGATCTCCACTCAAGGCTAAGGGAAACCAACCCCAAATAACTAAAAGTTCGCGACTAAACTGGTATTATCTATTCGTACTGCCCCCTTTGCCTTCAATGTAGTTAAAACTTTTAATGTATTTTAAAGCTTAGAGCAAACTGTGTGTATTGTAGTTTGGACAACTGAAAGCATCTTCAAAACACATTGTGTGATTTGTGGTGGAAATGGGCCTAAATGCAACATGGCTGATAAGATGCCTGCTGATGAAGACAGGCTTGTTATTGGAGAACCCTTTGGGAGGCTGATGAGTGACAATGTTACACTTCTGCTGGGACCCGACTTTAATTTTGTGTCGCAGAGTCGGTTTGTTACCAGAACGATACTGTCATCGGTGGACTACGAGATACGCATGTCTGTCTGTCGTCAGGTTGTTCTTAGTTTGTCCAGCTGCAGTTAAACACAGTCTGCCCTACGCTTAACATTTAATACTTATCTAAATTTATAATACCTTATAACACGTAGGTAATAATTAAGACTTACTGATTACAATCCTTCATATCAACAATTTATAATTAAAATTTCAAGAACTATCTATGAACATAAAGAAGAGAATAAATAAAATTTTTGAGCGTCATAATTTTGATAGCAAATTCAAAATGGTTATGGAAAATATTGAATTAACCGAAATTAATTTAGGTTCGGGCTGGTAGTCTTGGCTAAAATGGTGGTGACACAAGAAGTGTTCTGATCAAGTACCTGCGGTTGATGGTACAGGCCTTCCATTTACCTAAGACGGTGCCTGAGGTAGTGACACGTCACCGCAACCGTCCCGTACCGTGCTTCAAACCCGGGCACCGTCTCATACAAGGGTGACTTTAAACTCCTTTAGTCCACAGATGAAATGTGGACAAAGAAAACGACAAATTCGATTTACGGGCCATTGAGGAACGGTTGCGTAGGTCTTAAAGAACCATCGTTTTCATTCGAATTTGGATAGGTCAAAACCTATCAGATGAATGTTGGTCAAGGATGTTAATAGTACTTGTTAGAGGACCATCTCTTAAAATAGAGCATTTACGCGGTCTTGAATTCTAACTGATGTTAATGTGCAAGAGTCGAATTTGCACCGTATCTACGTAACGCATCCCTAAGGAGTCAGGATCGAATCACTGAGGGTTTTACGAT
This sequence comes from Noctua janthe, assembly GCA_910589295.1. Taxonomy (NCBI): domain Eukaryota; kingdom Metazoa; phylum Arthropoda; class Insecta; order Lepidoptera; family Noctuidae; genus Noctua; species Noctua janthe. The sequence goes on from OU342552.1 coordinate 17,745,950, forward strand.
TCACGAAACCCAATGCTGTCAGAAAACTGGTATTGGCGGCATAAGGAGCAGTGTGTGAAGTTCCTCATTCCCTGTAGAAAAGGGAGGAACCTCCGACCAGACGGGTGTTGTGTCTGGTGGGGTTTTATATCGCGCGGATAACTTTAATAGTTGGATATGTCAGTATAGTTCGTACGTGGCGTTATAGGTGTCACCACTGTTGCTAGTCCAGGCAATACTACCATTTAATGTTTACACCACCCAAGACAACAGCCCTAAAAGGTAATTATAATGTGTCTGATAGAAGGAGCACATTCATACTTACAGTTATTGATACATAGTGCGTGTTTCCACAGCAACATACCTAAATACTATTAAATAGAAGAGAGTTACTTGGTACCATCTCTATTTGAATACGGGACGTGGTTTTTGTAGTCCCGGTTAGAATGTGCGTGGTTTAGAGATTAAAACCGCGATGTTCGTAGTGATTTTAAGTTTATTTTTCTACATTGTTCTTCTGCCAGGTACCTGGTAGCGAAGTTCATGGGTAACTATGAAAGGCACACACACTCTTCGCCACCGGATAACGTGCAGTGAAGTAAGCCTCATTTGACTGCTGTGAATGATCTTCAATTGTTCAGCAGTTGTCACCGACTTCATATTTTCGTCGGTCTTAAGAGGTCACGCGCATTCTAAGTAAGCCTCTAGTCCTCAGACTTGAGGGGTTCCCCTGGTCGTAAGGACTGGCTGATGTCTCATAGGCTTATGTTGAGCCTTGTCTAATAGTTCAGGTGCCAACTGAGATCACTCATATTGTCATGTCCCGTAGTCAGTTACGTATCATATTCTCCGTGAGAAGAATATCGAACATAATTATAATTCATTGTCAGTTTATAACGCATATCAGCTGTTAGACCTTTAACAACTTAATTACAAATCATTTAATTTCAAGTTGAGTACTTACACCTCGACTTGAAAAATCCAACAACTACTAGTAATTTATCAACATCAACAAATTTTAATCATTAAAGGTACGGTCAGATCGCCAGGTCGCTGGCGTGCAGCGTCCGGGGCCCAACGTGGCGTTTAGTATCGAGTTGTACCTATATGGGTACGGGTTGACATGTTGTATGATCGCCGCGATCACAATTAATAAGAAACATTCAATGTTTAATTAGTACTCGCACGCCGACCTCCTGGTAGTCTAGCCGTACCTTAAGGCCTTACCAATTTTATCATAGTTTTAGTTATCCAAAGAGAATTTTTCCCTGAGTTATTTACTCCCTGACAAAATACTTAACCTAAAGTAATAACTACTTGCGTAATTAAATAACATGTAACAAAAGAGGTTCCCGATTTGATTTTTTTAAACTTAACTTTAAATTAACCCTGTTTTGTCTTCTGTGAGCTAATGTGTAAAAAGCGACTAGTACCCAGTTAAGGTATTAAATAATATCGAATATATACTTGAGATCAGTGAGTATTATATCTACAATAGGCAAAATTGCACTTTCCAAATGCGGTTATAATATATCGTCTACCACAGTGACCAGTCAACCACAGTCACCATTCCTGTATGCTTTTTGGAAAGCGCAAACACTTGAAAACGGGAATATCATACAATGAAATATTACCTAACTAAAATAGTGGTATTTAGCCTAAATTATATATTATACTAAATCATAAATAAATATATAAATACTGAAGAGTTCTAATAATATGTTAAGTTTATAGTTAAACCATTACTTAAAATATCACATTTTTAAGAATAATTTTAGATAGAGTAGAAAATAAATCATAGGTAAGAAAGAAACATGACTAGAATTTGTTTTAACTTAAAGTAATTATTAAACTAATAAGGATTATTCAAGAAAATTAATGTCAATACATAAAATTGTAGGTTCGTTTCCTGGTAGGTTGGTACTTGGGATGAAACTATAGATGTTTTGGTTTTAGTTGAAAGAGAACCAGAATCGAATCCGGGTCTTATAGTACCGCTGCACTCAGGATATGTACCTGTTTACTTTCATTCGTAAACAGGTACATATCCTCAGTGCAGTTCATTCATAAAACGCGACACACATCCATCGCAATGCTGTTACTTTGTATCGCTTTGGTATTCTTTGGAGAAGCTTTTTGAAGTTTCTGTCAATAACTAAAAAGTCGGTAGCGAAGTGTGACCGCACCTTTTATATAAAATTATATAGAACTAATATAAAATACATAAACTGAACTGAAGTACATAAAAAGTATAATGTAAATGTTCAACAACGTTTTGAGCTGGATAAAAATATTCTGTAACAATAAACAGGTGAAAATTGATATAAAAAATAATGAAGGTCGTAAATTCTTTAACTTAAGGCAATACATGAGTTACAAAATAGGTAGGTACAACTTTCTGACGGTGGGTACCTATATATATACAAACTACGGAAAATTTTGATAACAGGAGAAAAAATTTGAGTAACAATAAATAAATCTCGTAGAAATTCATTGTGATATGTTTAGATATTATCATTTTAGAATTTGGAATAAAAAATATGGAGATAGGTAGGATATTAAGTGCCTCACGTACGTTGAACTGGGTCAAACGTTGTTTTAGTACCTGATTGTTATAGGTACATTATGTGTTTATTGTAAAAAATGATGAATTTTGATAATAATCATCATCAGATATGTTTATTGATGTTCTGGATTTTGTGATACTGCCGGATCATTGGTGAACGTACGGAGTATTCGTTAAAATCATTGAAACAGTTTATAGACTACATAATATAATGATACAGGTATAAAGATGGTATATAATATATAAGAATATCACTACTATAAATATATCTACAGTAAATGGCCAAGAAGTTTTATAAATCGGTTAATATGTATAGTCGGCATCGCAGAGAAGTAACCATCATAACAAGTTAAGTGCTTGGTGTATGTTTCTCTCGAGTGACGACTGTACATAAACTACGCTAGAAGTTGAAAAAGCATGTATTTGAAATGTACATACACATAGCTACATAACAAAAATAAAGAGGAGATCACGTCCAAGGTCAGGTTGTAAGTTCTTCAACAGATGTTAAATTGAAGATTAAAGACAAGTCTTAAAACCGTGAAAAGCGATCCCTAGGCTTTTCAATTTACGAAGTCGTGATCTCATTCTATTTCATCAAGATATTGTAAAATAATCAAACATTTTTCCGGTTTCTATAGAATTTAGAAAGTTGTGTTTGACAAAATAAGTGCACAGAGCGTTCATCTTATAGTCTAAACCCTTTAGTAAGACAGTCGTGTGATCGAAGTGTTTACTCCCAGGTGGGAAAGACAGCATCCGGGTAGGCCCAGGGTGGCCGGCTGATCGAGCTCGTCACGGTAGTGGTCCGGTTGGTGCGCGGATCAAAGCTGAAATTATTAGGGTCTGTTTTAGTACACAATAATAGACTTGAGGAAAAGACGATGTGTGCGTATTGTGCATGTTGTGCTTTTGTGTAAGCGATGCTACACTTTCGGGTCAACAAAGCTGGCAAAAATCGAGACTACACTTATTTGGCTCTCCTTTGGCATCTAACATCGCTTAGATTCGCATTTTCGGGTTACCTTGGTACAATACGATCTTAGCCGAGCGGTTTTTAATTCTAGATATCTTTGATATTTGCCACATTTGAACACGCGGGTAGCCCACCTTATTTTCACTTCGAACCACATTCGAGCGCAAAGCTCAAATCGACAGTGAACTCTAAATGAGGTAGCTTTTGTTTGGTTTGGTTTTTGTTGAAAATAATCTTATTATTTTAACTATAAACAAGCTTAGAGAAGCCATGGAAAACTCTATTATAAAAACTTATTTTACTTATAGAAAAACGGTCGTTTATTTACTAAATAAATTATTTTAGTAAAGGGGCAGCAAAAAAATAACATAGTAACAGTAAAAAGTATGAATATTCTACAAAACCTCAATTATACATAAATAGGTAGGTTTATGTTTATATGATTTTGTGAGCAGTGTTTAAAATAAAGTGTTAGATAATAGGGCTAAAAAAATAAATAAAATTATAAAAAAAGCTAAAGAACTCGAAATAATTATGTTATCATTAATTCTTTTACTGTAAAGCAATCATTGGCATCCACAGAGCAAGGAGGCGTTTCCTCGGCTGCTGCAAGAGGCGGTACTGTCAATACTTTCAGTATCGGTAAATCGTATTACAATTTATTTAGTGGCAGAAGTTTTGCGCTCAACGCATTCACGGAACCACGAATTTTATTAGTACTGCCGTCTCTATACGCTGCCGGTAGTGTTTCCGTGCTCTGCTGTGTTAACAAACTTAAACTCATAGGTACACACGGCGACATATCAATGTATAAATGTTAGCCAGTATAACCTGACCTTGCTTTGTATGAGCTTCCCAATGAGAGATTAGCTTACTTTGGTTTTGCATTGCATGATTGGTCGTCGTGCGTAAATCTAAAGAATACTAAGCCTACCTACCTACAACTAATCACGAACTTTAATAAAACCATGAAAACAACAAGAATGCAGAGTGTTTGATATTTTTTGAAAGGTTTCGGTGCATGAATTAGTACTTAAGATAATGCCTACTGTTCGGCGGAAATATCTGTAGATCTTAAATCGCGTCTCTTAGTTTCAGTATAGTACAGGTCTAAGGCTAGAAGGTATTTCACGTCAACGAAAATGAAACTTAAATAAGTAACCTAAGACCCCGGGCATAGATCTTCCTTTCAGACATGTCAGGTCTAAAGATACTTTCGCCAAGTTCTGAACAACCCAGGCGCCGTATTTTGAAGTGTTCTAGGCTATCATAGTTCCGTAACGAAAGGGGAAAGAAGTTATCCATCTGGTATAGCTCCATCTCTTTCGGACTGACGTGGTGTTGGCTCTAACAGCTCATAATACGGCCTGCAAAAGTACTCACTGTGTTTCAGCCTGCCTGAGCGTCGACGGATTGGAAGTGGATGGTTGCGCTTGCGATTGCATTCGGTTGCTTTCCGACGAAGGGGTTGAGAACCCACTTCCTACTGGTTGCAAGTTAGACTCATGCCACGTAAGTAAAGGATTGTCATACCTGGAAAATGGTGACTTTTGGTAGACAGGTGCAAAAACAGTTAGAAATCTAATGCTAAATTCTAATTAATGTTATTTCTATTGATGCTACTTGATAGTTGATGGAATCATTTGAAGAGTAATGTGGTGCGAGATGGGTAGAGTGACTGTTCGTTGCATTCCGGTACTCATTCACAAGTTCTACAGTCTCCACTGGCTCGTGAAGCAGCGTGTAGGGCTTTACTCACATGTTTGTGTCAAGTCAAGCGAGCGCATACTGCCTTCCCCCCCATGCTATGTTCGTGAACAAAGATTTACACACTAATAAGGATGACCATAACCCATGATTCTCTATTCCTATGATACCTACAATCTTTAAAAGTAGGAAAAAATTGGGTCATTCTATTACTCAAGAAGATACTAACTCCATGTTGCCGTAAAGTCCTTCGTTGCCGTCGCCTTCGAAGATGTTGCGGTCGCCAGGGGGTTGGTAGGGTGGTGGCGGTGGGATGGTGGTGCGGTCCAGTGGGTTTGGCGGCGGCGGAGTCACGGGGGTCGGGACAGGCGGGTTTGTTTCCAAAGTCGAGTTCTTGATGCCGTATTTGAAGTACATGAACATGCCTGGAATAGATGTTAATTCGCCGTTAAGAACTTATTTGTGTTAAAGATGTGAGTAAGAACATTTTAGTGTTGAACAAAGCATTAAAAAAATTACCGGCTACCGGTGTCGAGACCAGGGTCCAAGCAACTATGATGGTCAAGGCTCCAAATAAAATCAAAGCATTTATTTCAAGTAGGCCAGTTACAGGCACTTTTGAATAGTCGAAACAAAGACAACAATGAAATACAGCTACAGTCCCAATCACAAGGCACAAAAACGGCGAAAGTGCTGTAGCTGCTCCGTAGAGAGGAACCAGATTCTAAATGAAACCCTGAATTCAGCAGCCTAGCAAGAGCCTTCTTATGTGCTGGTCGGGGAGGCAGCTGTTACGCATGGGCTTTTCTTAACGACTTTCAGCACAATGCAATTAAAATACCGATAAGCATCATCCTCTAAAAATCGCCAACCCCGCGCATACGTTCAAGAGATTTCTCTTATCTTTCTTGAAAGACGTTGAACATACCCAAAGCCCCCTAAGGGCCTTCTTCAACTTTTCACTTTGAAAAGTAAAAGCGATAACACTTTAAAGTTTGTAAACGGGTACTTAAATGCCTAGTCCGTATCTACAGTTTTTACTTCATAATCTTTTTATCGCGTCCCAATAGACCAGTTCTACTATTCTACATCTTTTAGCAGACTTTTATAATTTAATTGTGATTTCTACTAAAAGAACGAATAATTTTGATAATGGATCAAACACTAATTTAAAAATAGGGATGGCTTCTTCTTCTGTTCGAGTCCATGTAATTTTTTAGATCAGTAAGTTGGGCTAAGTAGGTGGTCACGTTAATAGCAGCGTTACAGTGGCGAAGGTACCATACAACTCGATTCCTACCGGCTTCCCTTTGAAAACGCGCAATCAGTATTCCATAGACAAATAATAAAATCAGATTGAATACAACATGTACTCCGGCTTACCTCTTAAAAAAATTAACCCTTCGCTACTGCAGCGTTAGTAGTATCCAGTATGTCTTCCAGTTGCGTGGACACTTAGGACATGCCACTAAATGTGTCATCTTTGATCACCACACTCACATAGTGTGTCTGACGGGTACCTAATTTGAATCGGATAGGAATTTTTTTGGGAAACTTGTTCAATATGACGGGTAGACTTACCTCCTTAAAGGATACAGGTGACTTAATCGCCACCAACAAGTAAAATAGACCATTAACATATACAAAAGGCACTTGTTTTCCCCGTCTTTGCGATAATTTTTTTGTTCTAGACCATCCCAGGGAACCTTCTAGTTACGGAGATATAGGGGATCAAAGTTTCAACTTTTTCACAAGTTTTTTTATAAATACATGTTTTTAATGTAATATTTTTACTTTACACACCTCCACGACCCCCGTACTATCCAATTCATTCATGAGCACAATGCTTTGAGTGCTTTCCATCAAGTTCTCCCAAAAAAAAAAGTCGATTCCCAACAACAATTTTTGCGTAAAGTTACTTAGTTTGATGTGCAGAATGCTTGGTTGACGGCTATGTGAAGGGTCTGTTTACACCCTGTATGGTATATGAAACTTACCGAATATCATCCAGACCGTGAATCGGACCAGGGTCAAGATTGAGAGGTTCAGGATCAGATAGATATTCACGATGATGGCGATGGTCGGTACGAAGGGCAAGCAAGGGGTGGTGTACATCAGAGCGACTCTGAAACATTTAGATCGCCACATTAATAAAGCAGTTCAGATTAACAAAGTGGAAAAAAATATTCATAAACAAAATCTAGGAATTGTTTTTTTTTAATCTATGGATATATGATTTTAAAATGATTTTAATTAATCAATTTTTTTTTTCAAATAGTTGAAGACAACGCTTTGAGCATTGTCAAACACATGCTACTTGTTGTGTTGCATGAGGCAAGCACGTTGTCTGACAATTTTGAGTAAGTTAAGTTTCAAAGAAATCAGAAAAAAAAATGTTTGAGTGTAGAGCTTGACAAGAATTCAACTCAAAATTCTCAGCTCTGCAACCGGCTGCAACTCTTTAGTTATCTTTCACATACAATTAGTGTACATAGATACATATCTCCTAGATCTAACAAACCCGAATATAAAATTAGTAGTCAACGAAAACTTGCAAGTCTTTCTTGCATTAACTAAAATATGAATCTTTATATTAGTATGCAAGAAAGTGCACTTAGAAGTTTTAGACTGAACTGAGCTTTCAAGTAGCGTCTGCGTTCAAGTATGAAAATTGTATTAAAACGTTGTTATAATTGGAAGTGCAAACGGCGCTGTCCTGTCCTTCACGACATTCTTCAGTAATATCAATTACCCAATATTCATACATTAAAAAATAAATCCTGTATGAAAATATCATGTAATCCTAACAATATTCTAAGAAGGTAAGTTATGGGTCCATGTGTGTCCATTATGTCAAATAAAGAAAAGCAACAGAAAAAAGTAATAAGCAAAGAACAGTGGGGTTTTAGTCGGTTAAAGTCCGACAGAACCCTCCGCCCCAGACTGAGGGTTAGGTCCCATGTGGACCTCCGTAATAACAAAAATAATACCTACCACTATTACTTTTTCTTTACGACTAATCTAGTACTGGGAGACCTAAGTAGAATAATATTATACATAAAGTTAGTATAAGCTGTCTCGTCTAGACTGAAGACCGAAATGAAAGATTTGTTTGTTTGAAAATATACTTATTATTTATATAATATAGACAGCACCAATATTATAGAAGTATGGCCGGTGTCAGTTACCATTCCGGTTCTCTTTACATTTGTACCTAATTTCTAGATTACCTATTAATCAACTAAGAAATCAAATGATCCTTACCGGTTTTGTGGTTTCCTGGAAATCATCAGCAAGATGGTAAAGATGGCCAGTATCAGCAGTATCATGCAGACGTTCGTGAAGGTGGAGCTGCCAGGGTTTCCGTAAGCCGCGAACAGATCGAACACGATGATCAGGAGGTACATGATGCCCACCGACTTGATGACAAACATTCCTGTTGTGAGGATAAAACAAAGAGATTTTAGTATGATACTATAGGAAAAATAGGTATTGAGAAGAAAAACATAGTACAAAAACAGTCATCCCATGTCTCAGTGCGGTCGAATAGCATAAATTACATACTTTTACCGACACTAACTCGAACTTCACAACACACAACTGTGAATGGATTGCACGATTTATGTCCATTATTAAGAAACTAGCGACCCGCTCCGACTTCGCACGGGTGCTATGTACCTACATATAAACCTTCCTCTTCAATCAGTCTATCTATTGCTGAAAACTGCATTAAAATCCAAACGCATGCATGCATGTTTTTAAACTACTAAAAGATCTAAGCGTACAAACAGCGGGCGCGACTTTGTTTTTACTATGTATAGATTATTGATTTGAGACCCATAGCCGTCTGTCATCCGAATTCTCGTAAACAGTGTTCAGATGTATGAGGTAAACTTACCGCTCATTTCCGTAGCCGGACCGAGGTCGACCCAGGGAAACAATCCAGGGCAAAGGTAGCTCATCGCATGCAGTTGTCGGTACAGAGCCGCGAGGAATCGGCTGCAAGTACTGCTGCTGCCTGAAGATCCACCACCAACTGCACATAGATGGCGCTGTTTTAAAACTGCTGCTTGCAGTAAAGTAACAGGTGGAATTGTCGTAGAAACTGTTGTACTGCGGTGCTCACTGATGGTCGACCACTTTTCACCCTTATGCTCTGAGTTATAAGGTTGAGAAGTGGTCGACCGTCTGTAAGCGTGGTAGTACCTAGGTAGTTGAGTTAGTGCTTAAACAATTTACGTCCAGTTTCACTAATGTCACGTAAACCGACACCAAGTAACGTTTATGTATATCCCTATGCAACCTCTCCCATTTTACCATACGTTTCTGAACAGGCTATTCGTAATTTATCTTTTTGTACATGTTCGGTAGTGTCATAAGATTGTCTAAGCTTTAGAGTCACACCAATACATCAAAATATTACTATAAAAGTAATACTCGTGCAAATAAGAATACATTTTGTTACATCGAAATCGGGCCAGGATTTCCAAAGTTACAGCGTTGTAAAGTTTAACCGATTTTTTAATTTTGCGTTTCTTCGCGCGCTACTACGACGACGTCACGCTGCAAATGTCATGTCCGAATGCGGGTGATGCAGAGTATTTACGTTCATAAAATTTGATTTTTTAAGTTGTTTGCACTTATTATTTCGACTTGCAGCTCGCAGCGTGACGTAACAAGTTAGTCGGATTTTGCTGCGGAGGCCGTACTTTAAAGTTTAATATCTCAGTCAGTTTTGAAGATAGAAAAAAAAACAGATTCATTTCTCTCGAGTTATACCTATTTTTTGGACATGCTGATAACAAAAAACGTTGGTGTGACTCATTGTGTGTCATATGTTTTTTTTAGCTAAGTAAGTAATTTAGACATTATCGTTCCCTGAGATCGAAATAGGAGGAGTTTATTTGATTAAACTTCAAGGAAGGAAGGAATATATGAGGGAGGTTAAATTACGGAGAGGAACTTTACGCACACACATTCGATCTATTCCGATCCCTAATCGGACACGATGATAGATGATACCTAATATCATCTAGTACCAGTGAGAACCAGCAGAAATCTGCTATACCTAGTAATTTTCATAGTGGCTATCAGTTGTGAAGTTTTAGACGAAATAATAACACCAATAAAATAAAGTTAACATAAAATCGGATTAGCTATTCAGAAAGCTGGTTTACCTAAGATAAATGTTTACGGGTTCTAATCTAACCAATTCGGTGGATTGTCAAAAGTTACTATATGTACCTAGTACCTACTACAGAGTCCACTGAAGGTCGACCACTTTTCACCCTTACATAGGTAGGCCCTGTGTAATAAGGTTGAAAAGTGGTCGACCGTCAAGTACAGCCTACAGGTGACTAGCCTGACCTGTTCCATCGACTTATTGTTAAAACAACTTGTTCTATTAAACAAGGTTGAGTAGACAATTACTACTTGAACACGCAATGTCAAGTCAGTCAAGGGTCTATTAATTTAACGAAAAACTACTGTGTACTCCTTTATTTTTTATCATTGAGTACTCTTTTCGTAAAGGAAAAAAATAAGTACTGTCTCGAGTATAATAAAATAACGTAGGTATACGCAGCAAAATTCAAGTGTTATTTTCCTGTGAAAACTATTGAAATTTTAGATAATAAGAGTATGTGATCATTGTTCCTTAAAAAAACCCTTTTTTCACTTAAACTTTAGAAAAAAAATTGATATTCAGGTGCAGGTTAAGCTGGAAGGCACGCAGCAGATGAGGATGGCTATAAGGGAACATAGCTTTTGAAATTTGCTTAACGTGCGGTCAAATCGATGACCGGTGGACACCCGATATTGACAGCAATTTGAGTACATATTTGTCAAAATATGGAAGCTAATCTTTGTCACTACTGATCTGATGTCAAAAATTCTGTCACTAATGGGAAGCCCCATTAGTGACAATTATCTACAAATGTCAGAGACTACATTTACGACGCATCCATGGGATAATTTCAGAACGTAACTGGAGAGAAGCCGCGGATAAAGGAGTCTGCCCACTACACCGTAAATGACCGTGCTGGTGCTAAGAATGTGTTAGGCAAAAAAAACAAAAAAAATAATAGTAAAATACGACACTAAGCCCACCAAACCGTTCGGACACCGACCAACACCGTGGGTGTCGCGTGCCATTCACGTAGCTTATCGGCACCGGCAAAATATTCTCGCCGACAAATTGTTGACGCTCCGTTTCATATTTTGCCTAACACGTTCTAAGAACGGTCATGGTACGAAATGGTGTAGTGGGCGTAGTACTCCCTTGTCATGTTTCTTTTCGTTCCTGATACGTTCATAGCACGGTTATGGTACCTTATATAATCTAGAAAACCAACAAAGTTTTCTTGAACAAGTACCGTTATTACTTTTTCCATTAACAGTGTTTAATGTACAGACAAGATCAGCATAACTTATAATTTCTCCTTCAAATGGTTTATAAGCTCTATGGTTTTCCACACTACCGGTTTTTGGCAAAAGCAGTAGAAAATAGATAAATATCCAAAGTTCCGCGGTATAATAACTGTTGTGCTACCGGTATTATAGTGATAAAAAGGTTCAAAAGAAACTTATACAAATAACTCATATAAAACATTTAAATAAGTACGAAAAGCTGTAACAATGTTAATAAATTACAGGCGCAAATTAACATATCGCTTGGCAATATAGCAAATCACAGAACCGTTACAGATTTTTGGAGAAACAATTTAAAAAAAAAATAGCAATATGAGCATAAAACCTAGATGAAACAACGTCTTACCGTAGTAATTGTTCTCGTTGTTAGAGTTGACCAGGAAGGTATCGTCACGGTACTCTTCGCTCTCATCGCCAGGCAGAGTGTCATCCGAATCGGGGGAGCTGGAAATATTTGTAAATCAGAAGCAAGTGTCATGGGAAACGCAATTCAGGGCGCGAGATTTCTGCATAAGAATTGTTAATAGTGACGTTATTGTAAGTTCGTGTTTCAAAATTAACAGAAATTATTTATTTTTAATACTTGTTACAAAGTTTAAGTTCAGGAAAATTACATGGAATCTTTCAAGGTTTGGTCAAAGTGCGGACTGGCGGCTACCGGACACATCAGAGCATTATTATCAATCTGTCTTGGAATTTGACCGAACCTTTCGGGAGCCCTAGCTAGCCGCGTAGCTAACACACATATTTGATGACACATAAGGGAGCGGCCGGCCGGCCTTTCGCGGAGCCACATTCGCAAGACATTCGCAGTTAGCTTATATGTTACCTTCTGGTGACTCGGCGAACCATGACCCGCTGGCTGGGAGGCATGATATGGGTGGAGGCGTGTGCCTGCAAGGAAAAGATAAAGTTAGTTATAAAAATTGGTTTATGGTTTAGAGCGTATTTTTGTAACGAAGGAAAATAAATAAATAATAAATAACTATAACATCACCCTCATTTCGTCAAACTGACGAAATGTCAACAGAGCCCGCACTCGCAAGCATAATGTCAACAGCCGGGCACGAATCCAGACTATGTGGTTGCTACTGAAAAAATTGTGATGGACGAACCCAGTAACACTTTGAGTGACTTGGGACTCAAACTTAGGACTTCATGCTCAGTCGTTCTACCATCATCATCATCATTTCAGCCGAAAGACGTCCACTGCTGGACATAGGCTTCTCCCAAGTGTCGCCACATTGACCGGTCCCGTGCGACTCGCATCCACTCATTCTATCAGTGGTAATATTTCCTTTGGGATATTCAAAATTGATTTTGAATATCCCAAAGCTATATCGCAAGCTTTGTGCAAAACAACACGCTTCTAGACTTAGCTAATGATGGCAGTGCGTTGTCTGTCAGTAAATAAAAGATTTTTACGAAGTTACTAAAGAAACCCTAAGTTATTTAATACTTCTACAACCCTTTAAACCCTCGACGAGTAGCTTCAGGAGCCTTTAATCCATGTCTACAAAGAAAGTTTGATTGAGTGAGGATCAAATGGCTTACGAAGATAAGGTTCCTCCAACATTATATATTTGAGCCTACATGTTACACTAGTAGTATTTTTATAGAAATTGAAATTTTGGAATATTCAGATTTAGTTTTGAATTATTTTAGAGGATAACAAACTTGTACAAAAAGCCCGTATCCTTTATCATAGTAAATGTAGCTTTACGTCCAAGGAGCGATATAATGCAATGCAATTTTTAACCAACGAAAAAAAATGAGGAGGTTCTCAATTCGACACGTTTATTGGAAAGCGTATATCTCAAAGATGGTCCCATTTAAAAGTGAAAAATAAAATCCACCCCTAAGGATAGAATACGGGAGTTGATTGATTTTTTCCTACTGAATTTTTAAACAGATTCATTTGCCAAAGGCCTATTGGAACTGACTTTTTCATTCAAAATCTGCCAAAATTTTGAATGAAAAAGTCACACTATAATAAATTGTAACTTGTAACTCTAAGATAACCTAAAAATGTTTTAAATATATATATTTGTTTTTTGACTGTAATTACATCGGGAGACAAAAACAATAATGACATACTTTTAGATTCGATCAAACCTTTACGGACAGATTGTGAACTGACACCGGACACCGGACACCGACAGATGCTTCAGTATATTGTCTCATACAGTCCGATGTCGAACCATAAAATTTTAACATCACGTCTCGCTCGGTTTAACTCACACAACTAAAAAAACCAAAGTTACAAATCATTAATTTGTTTCAACTGATCAATAAGCAGCCTCGCAACAAAGGAATACCTACTCGTAGTTCAATAAATATCATTCTATTCGACGAAAAACATTGCTATGTCTACAGAACAAGGCTCCGGATATTGCGGTACAATATATTGTCAGTTACCTTTGGCTGGCTCGGTATATCAACAACACTGGCTCTAAATAGCCAGCGTTGTTGATTTACCATCTATACCGAGCCAATAAGGTAATCTAAACAAGGAATTTTACCCATTCGGATCTCTATAAACAAGCAAAAATCAATAAGGGTTATTATTGATTTTTGCAATAGAAGCATGCAATAGAAGTTTTTGGAAATTTCTTCATTTCTCTAAGAGATTATTTTCGTCTATATGAACAACTTTTATTATCTGGCCGACCATCCGATAAACCATTCTCTACTTTTTATTGGTTCTTTTTCATAAAAATCGATAAATAGGGATATGCAGAATATGCAAAATATTTTTATTTAAAAAAATGCATGTACCTTTGTTTAATTTTCGAATACATCAGTTATTTTAAAATTTATTATTTTATACGTATCTAGTTTTTGGTGAAACGGAACGCAAACTCAAAACACACTTTCCTCAATTATGTAGTGACGTCAAAAGCTATGTGACAAAGAACCACTTTTATTTGAAAAGTACTTAAAATTTCACTTAGATTTTATCATAATATTGTAATGGACAATATTATTTGATCCTCTAAAATCTAATTGATATATAGTAAATGAGGACTTTTAAAACTAAATCAAGTATTTTTTTTATGTTTAAGATTAATTTCAATTATTGCGTCTATGTTAGTTGATCTTCGGATAAATTATAAAAGAACTGCATTCAAGGAAACATTATAATTATGTTTAAACACACTCAATTAATATTTGGTATGCAAAAATATTATTTGATCCTCTTTTTTAGTTATAGGTCTTTTTTGCAAGTGGGCATTGGGGAACTAAGACCCCGCCACCCCCTTCGTGTTGAGTTACTTTAAACCCTGCAGACAGAAATAGGAGCTCTGCGTAGCACGGCTACGTCGACTACGCATTATTACAATATTTTGATATTTACCGTGACGGATTGATCTTGACTTTTGGTTACTTTTTTGTCTATTTAAATTTCTCCCAAAAAAGACAAAAAAGTAATTTAGATAAATAGAATTATATAAAAAGTCATAAATATATGCTATAATGCTCATTTCTTTTAGTTTTGTAGTCCAATAAGTAACCATCGGACGTAATTTCTACATCTCAAACATTTTTGCGTAGTCCTAAACAGCTTAAAATATCGATTGCTTTGATTTATTTTGTCACGAGGAAAGAGGTTCAATCACTAAAAAAGATGACAGTTCAGATTTTGATGTGAAACATCTATAGCCGCACGTAAAACCGATTTCTGGCGTGGCGACGCATGCCGTGGCGACGCGTTGCCTTTTGACTTTGACTTTTGTTACATACTTCAGTTACCATCGACCAATTGTCACAGTAATACCGTCCTCAGAGGCAACATCAAATATAACTATTACCGAAGTCACTGATTAAACGAATTAAGTAGTCACGATTTGAAATAAATTCGTAAATTTTTGTATTTAATGAAAATAAATGTTTATTCAATAAACAGTCATCGTTATCTGGAAAAAA
The DNA here is from genome assembly GCA_910589295.1 of Noctua janthe. Taxonomy (NCBI): domain Eukaryota; kingdom Metazoa; phylum Arthropoda; class Insecta; order Lepidoptera; family Noctuidae; genus Noctua; species Noctua janthe. The sequence goes on from OU342552.1 coordinate 17,761,534, forward strand.
AATCGTAATATTTTATTTTATCATTATGACATATATTAATTATAATTTATCCTATCACAATCTGTTCTTTTCTGCATATTACTTTTACAAAATAATGTCGATGTTTCACATCTGCCAGGCGTCCCGTGACCGCTCACATTTTTTTTTTGCTTGCTTTTTTTAGCAAAATTAAAACTATCATTTGAATACATACCATATTTAATTGCAATTTTTGCTTGAATAATGGAAATCTAATTTGTTAAATTATTCTATTAAGGGCAGATTAAGGTAAACGACGACAAATCATAGCCGCGACAGTCATCACACTGTATTTTATTGAAGTAAGTCATCATCTGCCTAGCCTTTTCCCAACTATGTTGGGGTCGGCTTCCAGTCTAACCGGATGCAGCTGAATACCAGTATTTTACATGGAGCGACTGCCTATCTGACCTCCACAACCCAGTTATTACTGGGTAATACGATACCCCTTGGTAAGACTGGTTGTCAGACTTTTTGGGCCACTGACTATCTAACGACTGTCAAAGATTCACAAATGACACCCGGGACCAACGGCTTAACGAGCTTTCCGAGGCACGGAGGAAACTCGGTATGTAATGGGTGGTCACCCATCCACAGACCAACCTAGGCAAGCACGGCTTAACCTAAAGATCGATCCGAGCGGCTGTTATTATTTAGCCACGAGCTCCTCTTTTATTGAAGTAAGTAAAGAAAAAAAAACCATGCATATTCCCTATTCGATTGGTTCAAGTGCTCTTCTGAAGTTTCAGAAGTACCCATAGTTTATGTGAAATAATTAAACAAGTGTGTGGAGCAAATTTTCCATTGGATAATCCATAAAGTATCATTGAATGCGGTACAAAGTTACAGATTTTGTATTTTCATGCCAATAAAACAATCGAAATATGAAAAATTCAACATTTCCTCTTCATTATTTCACAAGGGGAATAATTAAACATCAAGTCGTGGCTTACGAAATCCGATAACAGGTAACAAAGGGAGGAAAACATGAAGTAATTGGAGTAACTGGAAATAAAATGATGAAATATTAACAAATAATATTCGCCCGAGCGAAATTCGGTCACGGTGGCCAATCCCAATAAAGCTGAGCCTTTTATGCAGCAGATATTACAATGCAATGTGTATAAGACTGCCTCCTTGGTGTAGTGGTCACAAGCGCGACTGCTGAGCATTAGGTCCTGGGTTCGATTCCCCGGTCGGGCAAAGTGTTATTGGGTTTTTCCGTCAGGCATTTCTCAGTAGCACCCACGGAGTGTGGAGTTGTGCCCGGTTGATGGCAATAGGCTTGCCCCCTATTACATGGGGCTTAAACATAACTGGCGAAATGTGGGTGTACTTGTTAGGTTCATATCTGCCTAACCCTTCGGGGATTACAAGCCGTGATGTTATGTTATGTTATGTGTTTAAACAAGTATGTACAGACACGCGATACACTTATAAACTATTAAAGGTGAAATTCTCTACTGTATTAATTGTAATTTTATGTGGTTACGATTATGATCATTCTAGTATTTTAAAATCCGTATGATTCTGAAATAGGTTTTATCTCAAAGGTGCAAGGTGTGTTATTCCATGAGAAAATCACTTTTGAATTAAGATAATCTTGGTGCTCGTGGCTGTATGGGTACACACAGAACAAGTCTGAGTCAAAAACTCGAAAACACGTAGCATCCACCAGAGGTCTGTGTCCCAGCAGTGGGCTTGCACTAGGCCAACTTTTATACTAGAGAAGAAACACTTGGTATCTTCCGTTTCGCTTTTCCGTTACCCACTTTGGTGGGTACGTAATATCCAAGCTCGGTTGGTCCAGCCTATTGGAGATCTGTGTCCCAGCAGTGGGCATGCACTAGGCCAACTTTTATACTAGTAAAGAAACACTTGGTATCTTCCGTTTTGCTCTTCCGTAACCCACTTTGCCGGAGGTACATAATATCCACGCTCGGTTGGTTCAGCCTATTACCAACCGAGCCGTATGTCATTAATCAGCCGCTCTTTAATATTGTTGGACTGGGCGTAACTTGTTAAGTTCGAGAGCTCGTTCATATGCTGTTTTGTGTTAGTGCTTGTGTAAATAATTACGTTGTGATATTATAATAAATGTTTAAGCTATGCTGCCGTTATTAATTTTTTTTGTGTATAATAAAATTAACTGACACTGAATCCGAATGATCTCAAATTATTTGAAGCAAGCTGATGAAACAGTATACCAATTTATTGATTGACCTTTACAATATGTTAAAAAAAAATCCTATCCGATCCGTGAGGTTATGATTACGTATCGAGATTAGAATCTATTTATGTAATATTTTTTGAAAATTAAATAAAATGTACTAAAATGAGGCAACTTTTATGGCAACACACGGGCGATAATGTAACAATAGTATTTAATTGACCATCAGAGCCAAAATGTTATTCAGAACAGGAGACATTTTCCGAGGTTCGCCGCATTGTAGCTATTCAGTTATTTTTGTTTTCCGCCACGCGTCTGTAATACATTTATTTGTCCTCTGAAATCACCCTTTTTGCAATGAAAATAGAGATCAGTGATCAAAATCAAAGTCAAAATTACCGTGAACTCACAGTAGCATGACCGTGGGCGCAGTGGGCTATCCGGCCTACATTTATATTCAATGTGAAGCTATTACTACACATGCGCAGCTTGTGTGTTGGAAAAATTGTGAAGCGCTTCCAGTTTTGGATTTAAATACGGGAACATAAGTTACGTCACACCCACGCACGAAGGGACCTTTCGAATAAGCGAGGACCCACGATAACTTTGACCTTTAGGTACGGTTAGTAGGATACTTGACGAACTGCTAAAACCGATCTTGTTGCCGCAGAATAAAGGTGCTGACGAAGTGAAACTTACTATGGACGTGCGGTTGACTTTACATACCTGAATAAGACGGTGGACATAGGCGTGTACTATGTTTTTACTTAGTATTTTACCAGAAGCAGTTCGTTTTTTATACAATATGTATTCTAAATCTTTCACTGTATAACATCAGCAGTAAAGTAATTTTATATAATACCTTTTTCTTGCGTTTATTTTCACCGAACGAGCAGCTTTAGCAATTCTTTTTCTTTTAAAAGAATGATAAAGAATGTTTCGTTAAAAAGTGTGTTCTATTTTCTTGTCTTTTAAGAAACATTTGCAACTGCTATGAATCTGCAACTTCCACAGAACACCGCTGCTTCAAAATAATATTTAAGTGATTGTAAAGAGAACTGCTATGCTATTTCGTAACTAGAGGCACATGTTCTTAAAACTAAACGCTTAACTATTACAGTACAAATACTGTTCTAATCAAATATTTTTGTGATTGGATTTTATTGGGGGATCATCAGGTTCATTCGTTTATTGGAATTTCAGAAAAATTACATTTATTTTATTAATTTAGTACAATTTTTTGCAGAAATAAATGAAAAATGAATGATACTACGATACATGACGTAAAAAACGTCTAATCACAATCAACATCACGAGAAACTTGATTTTCTGAGCTAAATATGTAGTTATGATGTTCACCCCGAAAAGTCGAAAAGAATCACATTCCTACTGTAAGGAATAGATATTGAATAAGTAATTATAATATTCTAATAAACCCAGATAAAAAAACCAGAAATAAACAAGAAAAAAGCATGAAAATTTCTGTAATTTATACTTGAGCGGGAACCATTCAGCAGCGGCAAATAACGGTGCAGTCATTTATCTCCGACGCCACTTACGAGAATTGATTTACATTCCCTCCACGGTATGCCTGCGCTCAATTTATAGAAGATTGAGAAAATACAAATTTTGTACGTACACTCATAAGCACTAATATGTAAACACTTAGCTAAATGACTGCGTCGTTGACCTAATGGTCGCGTTCGCGACTGCGGAGCATGAGGTAATGGGTTCGATTCCCAGCTCGGGATTTTATTTGGAAATTCTCAGTAGCAATCTGCGGTCGAGATTTTTGCCAGGTCGGCAGTAAATGTTCGCTCCCTATTTGCGCTATAGGTGCAGCTCTATTTCATCCCCCTGGGAAACCGGTATGTTATGTTCATGTGCCATTAAACTGGATTAATTACTAATGTACCTAACCGTACATGATTGTATCAATTACTGCCTTCATTAATATGCCCTATACATAATCAATCAGCACTTCTAAAAGTGAAGTAACGCTACGTCTATGACGTTGGGATGAAAGGTTCCATACAAACGCTGAATGTGATTTGTATGAGCAAAACTACAGACGCGTTTAACAATGGCGCTGTCGTATTTATACTTAGGTATAAGTGGTTCCTTTTGTCGAAGAATAGTTCATTTATTACTGCTATTATACTAGGGTTATATTCTAAAAGTAAAAATAAAACAAATACGTGTAGAATATGTGTAGAATCACAATTAATTTTTCAATACACTTTCTCGAAAACTGGTTCTTATCGCACTACGATTAGTTTCAACATGCAATGTATCACACGTGTGGATTTTTAATATTTTTCCGCACACTTGTGGAAATAAAAATTTCTACAGATAACTAAACTTAAACTAAGTCCAAATGGGTTCAATGACTATAGTCGGCGGTGATTGTTTTTTTGTCTTTACGGCGTAAATATTTTTTGAGTATTTAAAATCTACATTACGGCACGGCATCACGCGTGAACGGCTGGACCAATTTCGCAAATTCTTTTTTTGTTCTGTTTGTTACTGTCAGGAGAAGGTTCTTAGGTAGGTGGTAGGTAGTAGGTAGGTAGTAGGTAGGTAGTAGGTAGGTAGTAGGTAGGTAGTAGGTAGGTAGTAGGTAGGTAGTAGGTAGGTAGTAGGTAGGTAGTAGGTAGGTAGTAGGTAGGTAGTAGGTAGGTAGTAGGTAGGTAGTAGGTAGGTAGTAGGTAGGTAGTAGGTAGGTAGTAGGTAGGTAGTAGGTAGGTAGTAGGTAGGTAGTAGGTAGGTAGTAGGTAGGTAGTAGGTAGGTAGTAGGTAGGTAGTAGGTAGGTAGTAGGTAGGTAGTAGGTAGGTAGTAGGTAGGTAGTAGGTAGGTAGTAGGTAGGTAGTAGGTAGGTAGTAGGTAGGTAGTAGGTAGGTAGTAGGTAGGTAGTAGGTAGGTAGTAGGTAGGTAGTAGGTAGGTAGTAGGTAGGTAGTAGGTAGGTAGTAGGTAGTAGGTAGGTAGTAGGTAGGTAGTAGGTAGGTAGTAGGTAGGTAGTAGGTAGGTAGTAGGTAGGTAGTAGGTAGGTAGTAGGTAGGTAGTAGGTAGGTAGTAGGTAGGTAGTAGGTAGGTAGTAGGTAGGTAGTAGGTAGGTAGTAGGTAGGTAGTAGGTAGGTAGTAGGTAGGTAGTAGGTAGGTAGTAGGTAGGTAGTAGGTAGGTAGTAGGTAGGTAGTAGGTAGGTAGTAGGTAGGTAGTAGGTAGGTAGTAGGTAGGTAGTAGGTAGGTAGTAGGTAGGTAGTAGGTAGGTAGTAGGTAGTTAGTAGGGAAAGGTGCATTGCAACGCATGCCGGGAACAGCTAGTGTGTTTATAAATAGAATATCACAAATAAAAATTCAAATATTTGAATTTTAACTTTTTCATTAGGCTGTTTAACAGCATCATACATTTGCTTCTTCTTCAACCTAGCAAAAACAATGCGCGGAAAAGCAACATAAAACATAGTTCCCTAATAATTTCTGACAAAAATACTTTCTGTCCTTATATTTTATTTCTTCGAAAGTGTATTGAAAAACGTCGTTTGTTACGCGCGGAGATTTGTTACTTATATCAAAATGTACATTTTGATATAAGTGGCTATAAGTTTCATTGATAAATACTGGTAATTCATATTTAAAGCTAAGAAAATGCAACATTGTCATATTTCACGTAAGGGAACATTAATAACTGTGACATTGTCGAGAGAAAAAATGGTAATTGAAAAATAATTCATATACCCGTTGATTCTTTGATAAGGTCTCATTCATACCCTAGAGTTATGGGATCTCAAAAACACCTTGTATAAACTACTATTAGTCTACACGTCTGAAACGTGATTGTTATGTTTTGAGCGAGACTAAAAATTATACGTCCGAAATGCGACCATTTTAAAAACCAAATGTGCAGTGTTTGTGCAAAGAAAATGGTTTTCGGTTCCTCGTTGAACAAAAGAACTTGTATTATATTATCATGCTTTCTTACGGCAGCTTTGAAAGTATTGGCCACTTCTCTACGCCTCTGTACGTTTTTTCACGATATTAAATTTTCTTTCTGCTGTCAGTGATATCCAACTTTAACTTGTATATACTTGAACCAAACTAATTGCTACACTAATTAACTGTTAAAACTACATCACTTTGTTTAATTATTTAGCACCTAAGTATTTACTAGTTGCAATGTCCGTATAACCCAATAAGTAATCGTTTGTCATTCAATAACTGAACAAATTTAAAGAGAATTTCAAGCATCGGTGAAAAATCAGTTTTAAAATCAAAATAAATCCATCGATATTTTTTTTTATGTGCGATGAATTGCTGAAGCAAAAATAGCGAGTGCTATTTTTAATCTTTTATATGGTATCGATGGCGGAGGTGTATACTAATACACTTCCACAATGGATGGGTATGATCTATCATTTTTAATTGATTCGTTTCCACTAAAACACACAGGAAACGAATGAATTAAAAATTTGACTTATTTCATTTATTTATTCGCTTGTATGTCATCTTAAATATCGAACTAGTAAATATCATGTAACGTTAAGAATTATAATAGATTAGTATTGTTATTTGTAAAAAAACGTTCCTGGAATGACTATCTATACACATTTTTTTTTTATTTTCTTAACCTATTAACAGAAAACGAACTTGATAATGTTCACCGATAAAATTACTAGGATAAAAACACCTTCCTTTAATAACCTCTCTATCTTGAGGTGGCAGCCAATAAAAGAAAACTACATTTTTCTATCATCAAACATCGGTGAGAAGATATTTTCCCAGAAACTGAGAAAATAGTTGAAGCTTGCACGCGAACGCGAAATAGTTGAACAAGCGGTTATCCCCGAGTTCACCCGAGAGGGACGGCCATTTCTTATTATTTCTTGTACAATTCTTATAATAAGTCATTACGTCTATTACTTTAACACCACATTCTCATTTTTATTGTGGTCTGTGTAAGTTATTGTGTATGTACTAATTAAATAAATTCTTTTCCAGAATTTCTTCCTGTCTTGATTCTATTTGCTGTTTCTATTTTTATCTTTATCCTAATTACAGTCATGTATAGTAATGTATGTAATGTAATGTATGCGTTCCGTATTTTTTTACATTTAACGCATTTTATAATTCGCCAGTAACTTAGTTGTGGAGATCAGATAGGCAATAGCTCCATGGTTCCAAAATACTGGTATTCAGCTGCATACGGTTTGATTGGAAGCCGACCCCAATTATAGTTGGGAAAAGCCTTGGTATTAGATGATGAATAAGGTAGGAAGGTACAATAGGGACCCACGATAAAATGAACGACGCTTTGGTTAATGAATTAAATCATTCTTCGCTTTAGAAACACATTTTTCCATTATGACCCGCGCTGCAGCTGTCAACCCTCTATTTTCCGTCTATTTATTTTCTTATTAAGTTAGTTTCTTTAGGTTATTTTAATTTGTTAATGTGCCTATATGGTAAGTTAAAGGATATTATTAATTTTAAAAGTAAAAAAACAATACTACAATCCAAGAAACAGTGGAAAAAAATTATCGCAGTCATAATAATATGCTTATGTTGCGATAGCTAGCTACCGCCACGTCATGCAAACATTATAATACAGGGTAAATGGGACAACGACGCGAAAAAAGGGTCAGAAAAAAAGCCTGCCCACATAGATCGGTTTAAAAAAAAAAAATGACTATACATTTTGACCGTGTAGGTATTGCACTTTTGAAGGAAACTGCTAATTAAAAAAAAAAACTATGTAATATTTCTACATGTACATAGTAACGGTTTTCGCGTCGGTGTCCCTTTCACCCCGTATGTGGCTCATACTCAGTCCCATAATAATTAAGCTAGCATTTTTAGTTTCTGAAATATTAAGGTTTTTAAGTGACCCAGATTCGTTACTCTCAAGCTATTATATTTTTACGAACGTTGCACCGAGTATTCCCTGGCGAACAAGCCAGTTACTGTTTTATTTTCTTGGCTGTCTTCAATACACAGAGTTACACGATAAATGTTAACGGGCTGTTGGTTTTCACAATTTTTCACGCTTTTCCACTGCCTGCGCTACATTTTCTTTTGTTAGTAACACGATTTGCATGAAAATAATGCTGTCGCTTCATCGTGGACGTACAAAGTGTATAATCTACTTAATTGCTATTACTTTGTATATAAAACGTTTTATTTTCATAGACTTCACGTAGGATATCATAAACTGTATATTTATAGGTATAATAGGACAAAATTGAATTGGAAATTAAAAATCGGCGGTGTAATGGCTTAACACACTCCTTCAGTGTAAGTAAAGTCTAACAACATTAATTGCATTATTGACGTATTGAAGTCAATAGTTACGTAACGTCGTTTCTATTTTGACGGTTCAATAAATTGTATTATTTAAGTGCGCTCGGAATTTTTATATATTTAAGCTACATTAGCGATATCCTTCAAAATCCTTTGTATTATGATTAAAAGCGTGTAACTCGTTCAAAGTCAGTAAAGGATGATTTCCACCAAACGGTTCGCATCGCATAGTATCGAAAGGATACGAACGGATGCGGTGACAGGTGATCGCGTCCGGTAGGATGTCGACACATACGATAGGCTCCGCACCGTCGCTTGCGAGCGTTACCGTTTCTGCGCCTAGTCAAATAGTTTCATTCCTACGCAAAAGGATCCGATCGGATACGGCGACAGATGAACGGAGCCGATCGCACGTCTTTCGGCTAGGATCGCATGTCGCGGCAGACGCCCGTGGTCAAGTTGCTGTGCGCGGCTAGGTAATATAGACTTTAAATACTGTGTACACGATTTAATACCGTTAAAAGATTGTTAAACCCGGTCCGATCCGGTGCGATGCGAGCCGTTTGATGGAAATCCTTCTTAACACAACGTTTTGCAAGGGAATTGTTACTTACAATAAGCTTGGGAGAGGTAGGCCTATGTCCAGCGGTGGACTGTGATAGTCTGCGTTGATAGATCGATTCTTGCTACGTAACGTACAACTTTAGTTACTAACTTTAGTCTTGACTGTTATGAGCTTGGATCGCAATAAACGTCTAAACCATGCCTTCACTAACAATTTATCTTCTTCCTGCTAATTACTTCACAATATTTCTACAACTTTCCAACATTTTCTGCACAGCTGGGAAAGCTTCTTGTTTCAAGGATGCGCTTAGGAAATAGGAAGTCCGCGAAATTATATTTTCAAATTGTTATGCATGCAGTCAAAATATTATTTGCCATTTGACACTGCGTTCATGAGATGTTAAGTTTTAATTATTTTGTGTTTAATCTGGCATCCGTTTATGAAAATGTCTTTATGTTGATACGTACTTACGTTTAAATTGTATTTTTTATGCTAACTTTCGCTGACAAATTCAGAGTGAGGTTGGCATTTTCAATGCATAAAAACTTGAAATCAACACCCTGAACTGTGACAAGGTACTTCTTTGTTTTCTCTCAAAAATTTTCCTTATTGTGGTGTATTTATCTGCCTATCTAATCTATCATTTAATGGTGTAAAAGCCAACAAGTGCGAATTTGGCAAAGATGGCGACGCTTCATTGATGGAACATGTTACTTATTTGTTAAACAAGACTTCTTGCCGAAAATTCTAATGAGAACTGTGGTGGTATTCGGTAGTCTTTTTTTTTATCTATGCATCTAGTACCTATATTGTTCGGTACGTTAATTGGCAAGGTACTGGAGCGTTTCATACAGCCTGGGGGGTTACTATGACGTCTTACAGTAGGAGTAATTTCAGTGTGGGAAAGAGACAGAGCTACATAGGTCGTCTAGCGAATTCTCTTTCCCACACTGGAATTACTCCTGCTTTAAGACATCATGGTAGACCACCTGAACTGCAGAAAAAGATAAAAGTTGAAAGTTTTTTTTTTGGATAAAAGATTCTTAAGCGGACAATACTTTTAAACACTAGAATTATCGCGAATATTTTGAGTGCGACTGCTGCATACTATTATAAAAGCACAACGCAGACGTTGAGAAGACAGTTTTCGTTCTGATATTCGAATAGTTTTAAAGTTGTTATTCAGATATAAAAAAAAATATATATACACCTTGTTCTTCACGTTATCCGTAAACTTTGGCAAACGCGTCTATTGCTGTTTTTGACATGGAAAGAAAAATTCCAGTGCGAGCAGGGTTTGAACCTGCGACCTTCCTTCCTTCGTCTATTGCTTTTACAAATCAAATCTTTCAAAGGAAGTATTACTTAAAAAGGCTTCGTTACTAAGATATTTGTAAGAAAGGGTCTTAATTTGGCCTATGTTGCAGCTTAGTGCAATTAAATTATCAAATGCTATTTGCATTTCATTTGCACGTACGAGAGGAACCCGAGAATAAGTAAAAAAATAAGAATTCATTAAAGTCTCCATAATGAAAAATGCTTATTTCCGTGGTCTGAACATCTGGTCGAAGTTTATATATATCATCCGGAACACGGTGTATATAATATAAAACAGTTAATAGTTTCCGTTCAGTTTGTAAGTATAGATTTTGTCCCCTTGATCGTGAAGCAATACCATAGTGAAATATTGTTTTACGTTATTTTTACCATAGTGAAATAGTTATTTTATTTCTTCTCCACCAATAGTGATAGTGCAGTGTTTTCTTACCTACCTTTCCGTGGGATAAAAATAACGTTGCAGCAGGAAGGAACCTATAGGTACAGGACGTTTAGTGGCTCATTTTGGATCCATTATAGTTTAAATTCCCAAATACGAGTCCCCCCGTCCGGTACCATTATGCTATATTGATTAATCCTTGTGAGATATTATAATTACGACGTGCAATTAAACGACGCCAAATAATCTGTGTCCAATCTAGTATGTAGGAGGATTAGTAGGCTTAGCTGCTTAGCCTGCTCTATCTATGTGGTCAGACGTGTTTAGGATTATGATCTCTATTTCGTATCCTGCAAAGCCTAAGGTGCTATCCGCACATATCAGGGTCAGATCCTTCGAGCTTCGGAACATCCGGGCTCAAAGTTCCGTTAGGGACGGGATAAAAGTTACATAATTATGTATAAGCATATGGTATAAGGGACTGCGTGACACAAACTTTTACTGAAGAAATACCCCTAGCGTCGATGTTTTCTTCGTTTTCAGGGTTCCGTATCCGAACGGTAACCAGCGGTAACCCTATTACTAAGCCTTCGTTGTCCGCCCGTCTGTCTGTCAGCGGGCTGTATCTCGTGATCCATAATAGGAAGACAGTTGATATTTTCACAGATGTTTATTTCTGTTACCGCTATAGCAACAAATAATAAAAATAAATTAAAATTAAAGAGCAACAGTGGGTAGGCAGAGTCACCCGGCTAACAGCTGATAGGTCAAAGACGCGCGCGCGAATTTCAGACGGCTGTTGTGTTATTTTGTGATAACATTGAATGAGTATAAAAAATTGTTTGTTATTGTCAGAATTCCTCCTCGTGTGCCTGACGGCTGCCGGTCCCTCTCGATACGTCTGGAGGGAATAGCAGCTGCTGGGCCGGTGCACCCTGGGCGTGGGCAGTATCCTTCCCCGAGGAATGGGAAGAGATTCTTATTCTTCGGGGAATGTTACTGTCCATGGCTAATATTCTGACATGGGAGGGGCCCATTGTGGGCCTAGGGGGCGTTGTTCCGCGTGACCCTCTGAAAAGCAGAGGGCACAGCGGAGGAGCAAGGGCGGGCTCGGTGTGCACTTACCCTGCCTCCGAGCAGACAGTGAAGGACACAGTCCTTCACTGTCCCCGTCGATATCGTAATCCCTCCGTCGAAGTGTCGTGGAACACGTCTCGCGGCTTCGATTGGGACCGAGGGTCTTGGCTTAACCGCCCGGATCACGAGGTAGAAAACCTCTATAAAAAGTTACCCCGAATCTCAAGCGGCGGCGCACCGCGAGGAGATGTATGGCTGACGGGTTCCTATGGAAAATCAGTCGCTAGTGCGAACCACTGCCGGGCCTGGCTATGGCTTATCTGGGCACAGGGGGCACTGCCCAGATGGACTTTTTATTTCCCCCATACTCGTGGGAACAGTATGGAAAATCACTTTACCCAAAATACGGCCGATAACGGCGAAGGAAGGAAGGAGAGGGATGCAGGGTCGGAGTCCTGCACCGCATCCAGTGACGTGAGCGCGGGAGGCTCAGAGAGCTCCCGGCGCGGGAGGCCCGGGGCTGCTGCGGGGAACACGGAGTTCCTCCGCAAGCGATCCAGGCCGGTAGGCGACCGAGAGTCGTCGTCAGAGGGGGAGCTGGCTTCGGCTCGCAAGATCCCCACCAGCAAGCGTGGCGGGATCCGTGGTAAGGGGAGAGGCCTCTCTGTCAGCGAGAGGTCGGCGCGGCTTGCCGAGGAGGGGCGCCACCCGGGGGTGGCCGGTCACGGGGTGGATCGTTCGGGCTCCTCTGGTGACAAGGCGGTCGCAGACGGCGGCTCAGATGCGGAGCGTAAGGCCGAGTTTGCGAAGGAGGTGGAGGTGGCGCTGAGGGCTGTGTCCTACAAGCAGAAGCCCTCTACTAGACAGAGGGCCATACCTGCAGCGGCCGCCTCCATCATAGCGGCAGCGAAGGCCAGATATGCGGGGCCTCCACCAGACGAAGTTGCCAAACTGCGGGCGGAGGTCGCTCGCCTGACGGCTGCTACGGAGCTTCTCCAAGAGGAGAACAAGAAGCTCCGAGCAGACCTGGCCGGTCTGCGCGAGTCCGGCTCTCGCAAGGCGCCCCAAAATGGGGGCCAGCAGCGACCAAGTCAGCCCGTGCCGGTGGAGAACCAGGTTCTGAACCTGGTTCGGCAGGAGCTGGCTGCCTTCCAGGCGCGGTTCTCCGTTCTGGAGGGCATTGTCCTGCGCCCCCCCCTGGCGGCAAACAAGGCCGCCACATATGCGGCTGCTGCGGCCTCCGCACCGGGGCCGTCCAGCAAGCCCTCCGGCAGGGTTACGTCGGCCCCCGAAAAGCCGGCTCTGGCGAAACCGGCTCCAGTCGGGAGGGCGGCGGCCCTAAGGCAGAGCAAGGCGGTGGCCCAAAAGAAGGGCAAGGCGGCGTGTGTACCGGCCCCAGCCGCGAGACAGCCGCCACCGCCGCCTCCCCCGCCCACTAAGCCTTCTGTGGCCGAGCCCGGGTGGCAGGTGGCCGGAGAAAGAGCGAGGGAGCTAAGGGCGGCAAAAAAGACCAGGAAGCGGGAGCGGACGCGCCGACAAAAGGAGCGGAGCGTCGCGGCTGGGCTCAGCGCCCCGAAAACCGCAGCTGTAGTGATAACGCTACAGCCGGATGCGGAAAAGAGGGGCGTCACCTACCGCGACGTGCTCGCTAAAGCGAAGGCGACGGTGGATCTCAGAGAGCTCGGGATCGCCGGAGGCCTCCGGCTTAGAGTGACCGCAACAGGGGCTCGAGTGCTAGAGATCCCCGGCGAAACCCGTGGCTCGTCCGCTGACGCTCTGGCCGAAAAGCTTAGAGCGTCCCTAAATGCGGACGAGGCCCGAGTGTCCAGGCCCGTCAAATGCGCAGACCTGCGCATCCTTGGTCTGGACGACTCGGTGACCGAGGAGGAGGTGGTGGCCGCCGTCACCAGGACCGGTGGGTGTCCTGCCGAGCAGGTCAAGGCAGGCACCTTACGTCCGGATCTGTCGGGCATGCGAACCGTAACGGTAAGCTGCCCTGTGACGGCGGCGAAAGCCATTGTGGAGGGCCGAAGGCTCTTGGTGGGCTGGGTGTCAGCGCAGGTGAAGCTGCTGGAGCCCAGACCTCTGAGGTGCTTCCGCTGTCATGTAGGGCACCACGTGTCGGTCCGGTGCACCTCGGAGGTGGACCGCAGTGGCCTGTGCTTCCGCTGCGGCCAGCCCGGTCACATGGCCGCGGCCTGCTCTGCCACACCGCACTGTGCCGCATGTGCGGCAGCTGGCAAGCCAGCCGATCACCGGGCAGGGAGCAAGGCCTGCGGTATACCCGCCAAGGCCAGCAGCAAGGGAAGGCCCTCCGCCACCACCGCCAAAACCCCCACCGTCGCCACCACCGCAGCCGCCGCCACTGTTGCCGCCGGTGCCGTTACTGCTGCAATTTCCGCAGCGGGGCTCTTGCAGAGGGCCCGGGAGGGGACTGAAATGGAGTGCCAGTAACGGCCCCATTGCGCCTTCTCCAGGCGAACATCAACCACTGCGCCTGTGCTCAGGATCTGTTGCTCCAGAGCATGGCGCAGTGGTCGATTAACATCGCCGTGGTCGCTGAGCCGTACTTTGTCCCGCCCAGGGATGACTGGGTGGAGGACCATAGCGGCTCAGTGACCATAATTGCGTCGGCCGCCGCCGGTACCCCGACTCTTGAGAGTGTCAGGAAGGGTCATGGGTGCGTAGCAGCACGGTTCGGGGAGATCGTTGTAGTGGGAGTCTACTTCTCCCCGAGCCGAACTCTCGCCGAGTTCCACAACTCCCTCACGGAGTTGAGTGTCGTCATCGGAAGCCATTCCCTCCCCGTGCTTGTACTCGGGGACTTCAATGCCAAGAACTTGGCTTGGGGTTCTCGTTACACGGACGTGCGGGGTAGGATGGTGGAGGACTGGGCTCTGGAGACAGGTCTAGTCGTCCTAAATCGGGGTTCTGTCCCCACGTGCGTGCGGATGCGGGGCGAGTCGGTGGTGGACATATCGTTCGCTAGCCCCGCTCTGTCACCGCGTGTCGTCGACTGGCGCGTCATGGAGGGGGTGGAGACCTATTCCGACCACCGGTACATCCGGTTCGACGTCTCCACTCAGACCTCAAGCGCACCGGTCCTACAGGCCCCGAGTGGTCCGCGATGGGCGCTGAAGCAGCTGGACCGGGAGCTCCTCCTGGAAGCCTCAATCGTGCAGGCCTGGGTGTCATCACCAGACAGGCCTGCTGACATCAACAACGAGGCGGGTTGGTTCCAGGAGGCCATGTCCGAGATTTGCGACGTGGCAATGCCCCGAGTTCGGCCAGGAAGCGCCCGGCGTCAGGTGTACTGGTGGTCGCAAGAGCTGACGTCTCTGCGCAAGGCGTGCGTTGCCGCGCGGCACCTGTACGCCAGGCATCGCAGGCTCCGCATCCGCCCTCCGGATGCGTCAGCCATTGAGGCGGAGCTGTACGAGGGGTACAGAGCGGCAAAGACCGCCCTCCAAGAGGCTGTCCGGCGGGCCAAGCATTTGGCCCGCGAGGAGATGCTGGAGTCTCTGAACGGAGATCCGTGGGGGCGCCCTTACAAGATGGTGCGGGACAAACTCCGCACCTGGGCCCCCCCGCTAACGCAGAGTCTCCGGCCTGAGCTCGTGGAGGACGTGGTGAGCGTTCTGTTCCCTTCGCGAGGGGAGCATCCTCCCCCGCCTATGGCTCCGTCACCGCGTGCGGTGCCGGAAGCGGACCACACCGATGACGACGATGATGTTCCGGAGGTGACTGGGGTAGACCTGAGAGTGGCGGTACGCAGGCTGAAAGCCAGAAATACCGCCCCGGGACCCGATGGCTTGCCTGGCAAAGCCTGGGTCCTGGCCTCTGAGGCTCTCGGGCCCCGACTGGAAGGGCTCCTAAGCGCATGCTTGGAGAGAGGCCAGTTCCCGCTTCGTTGGAAGACGGGGAAGCTGGTCCTCATCCGGAAGCCAGGGCGCCCTGCGGACTCTCCGTCCGCATACCGGCCCATTGTGTTGCTCGACGAGGTGGGCAAGCTCTTTGAAAGAGTCATTGCCAACCGCCTCGCCGGGCACCTCGCAGGGATGGGGCCGGATCTTGCGGAACACCAGTTTGGTTTCCGCAAGGGGCGCTCGACGGTGGACGCCATCATGCGCGTGAGAGCCCTCACGACGGGGGACGCGGTGTCCCGGGGCGGGGTTGTCTTGGCGGTGTCTCTTGACATCGCCAACGCCTTCAACTCCATGCCCTGGAGCTGCATTGCGGAGGCACTCCGGTATCACGGGGTGCCGACCTACCTTCGTCGTGTGGTCGGGGACTACCTGACGGATAGGGCCGTCATCTACCCCAGTCGGAGCGGAGAATGGAACCGGCGAGAGATGTCGTGCGGTGTTCCACAGGGTTCGGTTCTGGGGCCGGCCTTGTGGAACATCGGTTACGACTGGGTGCTGCGCGCCGACCTCCCTACCGGCGTCAGTGTAGTTTGCTACGCTGACGACACGCTGGTACTGGCACAAGGGAGGTCGCACGAGGCGGCGGCCGAAAACATGACACGCGGGGTTGCGATAGTTGTGGAGAGGATCCGGCAATTGGGTCTCGAGGTGGCATTGCACAAGTCCGAGGCCATGTGTTTTCATGGGCCTCGGAATGCGCCACCGTCGGGATCCCTACTGACGGCAGGAGGGGTTTCCATCGGTGTCGGGTCGACGTTGAAGTACCTAGGACTCGTCCTCGACAGCCGGTGGAACTTCGTGGAGCACTTCCGACGTTTGGCTCCCAAACTGGAACGGGCAGGGGCTGCCTTCAAGCGGCTCTTGCCCAACCTGAGGGGTCCAAACGCCTCCTGCCGGAAGCTTTACGCGGGGGTCGTGCGGTCCATGGCCCTTTACGGGGCCCCGGTGTGGGCGCGTTCTTTGAGGCGGCAAGCCGCCCACTACCTGAACGCGCCCCAAAAGGTGATAGCCATAAGGCTAATCCGGGGGTACCGCACGATCTCCGGCGAGGCGGCTAGCCTCCTTGCCGGATTGCCGCCATGGGATCTGGAGGCGATAGTCCTCGCGCGCCTGCATGAATGGCGCGCGGAAGCACTATGTCGGGAGGAAACACCGCTGCCGCGACAAATTGCCGCTCAGCGGACAGACCTCCGGCGTGATCTCATGGCGACATGGAGAGAGCGACTGTCGCAACCCCGTGCAGGGCACGCCACCATAGTGGCGATAAGTCCCCTCTTTGAGGAGTGGCTAGAGAGGCGCCACGGCGCCCTCACCTACCGCCTGACGCAGGTCCTCACCGGACACGGTTGTTTCGGGAGGTTCCTGCACCGAATCGGGCGGGAGGAAACGCCCGGGTGTTTCCACTGCGAGGATCGTCCGGAGGACACGGTGGAACACACCGTGGAGGTCTGCCCCGCTTGGGCGGAGCACCGCCGTGTCCTCATAGCGGCGATTGGCGGCGACGATCTCTCGCGTCCGGCCCTGGTTCAAGCCATGGTCCGGAGCGAGAGGGAATGGGAAGCCGTCACCTCCTTCTGCGAAGCAGTCATGCTAGTGAAGGAGGTGGCAGGACGTGAGAGGGAAAGAACCTCACGTCCCAGCCGCCGCGGGAGACGCCCTGGGCGTCGGGGGTCACGTGGTGGCTTCCGACCACCGTAGGCGCTGGCCTGTGGACGGCGAGTTATGGGCTAGCTCGCCGTCCGGCCGTCTTATGACTACAGGCCGTGTCGACGGCGCGTTCGTGTTCCACGCGCGCCTCAAAGAGATGTCAGCAATCAAGTAGGGGTCCGCATGGACCGATGCCTGCCAGGGCTGCGGGACTGTTCGAAAGAGATACCGTGGCCCTGGAACATAAAGGGCAAAGAAGGAACATGGATGGGTTTTAGTCAGTACAAGTCTGACACTCCCCTCCGCTCCGCCCAGAGTGGGGGGGGTCATTTGATGATTTCCCATCCGGAAAAAAAAAAAAAAAAAAAAACCCAGATTCGTTACTCTCAAGCTATTATATTTTTACGAAC
This sequence comes from Noctua janthe, assembly GCA_910589295.1. Taxonomy (NCBI): domain Eukaryota; kingdom Metazoa; phylum Arthropoda; class Insecta; order Lepidoptera; family Noctuidae; genus Noctua; species Noctua janthe. The sequence continues at coordinate 17,779,361 of OU342552.1, forward strand.
GTTGCACCGAGTATTCCCTGGCGAACAAGCCAGTTACTGTTTTATTTTCTTGGCTGTCTTCAATACACAGAGTTACACGATAAATGTTAACGGGCTGTTGGTTTTCACAATTTTTCACGCTTTTCCACTGCCTGCGCTACATTTTCTTTTGTTAGTAACACGATTTGCATGAAAATAATGCTGTCGCTTCATCGTGGACGTACAAAGTGTATAATCTACTTAATTGCTATTACTTTGTATATAAAACGTTTTATTTTCATAGACTTCACGTAGGATATCATAAACTGTATATTTATAGGTATAATAGGACAAAATTGAATTGGAAATTAAAAATCGGCGGTGTAATGGCTTAACACACTCCTTCAGTGTAAGTAAAGTCTAACAACATTAATTGCATTATTGACGTATTGAAGTCAATAGTTACGTAACGTCGTTTCTATTTTGACGGTTCAATAAATTGTATTATTTAAGTGCGCTCGGAATTTTTATATATTTAAGCTACATTAGCGATATCCTTCAAAATCCTTTGTATTATGATTAAAAGCGTGTAACTCGTTCAAAGTCAGTAAAGGATGATTTCCACCAAACGGTTCGCATCGCATAGTATCGAAAGGATACGAACGGATGCGGTGACAGGTGATCGCGTCCGGTAGGATGTCGACACATACGATAGGCTCCGCACCGTCGCTTGCGAGCGTTACCGTTTCTGCGCCTAGTCAAATAGTTTCATTCCTACGCAAAAGGATCCGATCGGATACGGCGACAGATGAACGGAGCCGATCGCACGTCTTTCGGCTAGGATCGCATGTCGCGGCAGACGCCCGTGGTCAAGTTGCTGTGCGCGGCTAGGTAATATAGACTTTAAATACTGTGTACACGATTTAATACCGTTAAAAGATTGTTAAACCCGGTCCGATCCGGTGCGATGCGAGCCGTTTGATGGAAATCCTTCTTAACACAACGTTTTGCAAGGGAATTGTTACTTACAATAAGCTTGGGAGAGGTAGGCCTATGTCCAGCGGTGGACTGTGATAGTCTGCGTTGATAGATCGATTCTTGCTACGTAACGTACAACTTTAGTTACTAACTTTAGTCTTGACTGTTATGAGCTTGGATCGCAATAAACGTCTAAACCATGCCTTCACTAACAATTTATCTTCTTCCTGCTAATTACTTCACAATATTTCTACAACTTTCCAACATTTTCTGCACAGCTGGGAAAGCTTCTTGTTTCAAGGATGCGCTTAGGAAATAGGAAGTCCGCGAAATTATATTTTCAAATTGTTATGCATGCAGTCAAAATATTATTTGCCATTTGACACTGCGTTCATGAGATGTTAAGTTTTAATTATTTTGTGTTTAATCTGGCATCCGTTTATGAAAATGTCTTTATGTTGATACGTACTTACGTTTAAATTGTATTTTTTATGCTAACTTTCGCTGACAAATTCAGAGTGAGGTTGGCATTTTCAATGCATAAAAACTTGAAATCAACACCCTGAACTGTGACAAGGTACTTCTTTGTTTTCTCTCAAAAATTTTCCTTATTGTGGTGTATTTATCTGCCTATCTAATCTATCATTTAATGGTGTAAAAGCCAACAAGTGCGAATTTGGCAAAGATGGCGACGCTTCATTGATGGAACATGTTACTTATTTGTTAAACAAGACTTCTTGCCGAAAATTCTAATGAGAACTGTGGTGGTATTCGGTAGTCTTTTTTTTTATCTATGCATCTAGTACCTATATTGTTCGGTACGTTAATTGGCAAGGTACTGGAGCGTTTCATACAGCCTGGGGGGTTACTATGACGTCTTACAGTAGGAGTAATTTCAGTGTGGGAAAGAGACAGAGCTACATAGGTCGTCTAGCGAATTCTCTTTCCCACACTGGAATTACTCCTGCTTTAAGACATCATGGTAGACCACCTGAACTGCAGAAAAAGATAAAAGTTGAAAGTTTTTTTTTTGGATAAAAGATTCTTAAGCGGACAATACTTTTAAACACTAGAATTATCGCGAATATTTTGAGTGCGACTGCTGCATACTATTATAAAAGCACAACGCAGACGTTGAGAAGACAGTTTTCGTTCTGATATTCGAATAGTTTTAAAGTTGTTATTCAGATATAAAAAAAAATATATATACACCTTGTTCTTCACGTTATCCGTAAACTTTGGCAAACGCGTCTATTGCTGTTTTTGACATGGAAAGAAAAATTCCAGTGCGAGCAGGGTTTGAACCTGCGACCTTCCTTCCTTCGTCTATTGCTTTTACAAATCAAATCTTTCAAAGGAAGTATTACTTAAAAAGGCTTCGTTACTAAGATATTTGTAAGAAAGGGTCTTAATTTGGCCTATGTTGCAGCTTAGTGCAATTAAATTATCAAATGCTATTTGCATTTCATTTGCACGTACGAGAGGAACCCGAGAATAAGTAAAAAAATAAGAATTCATTAAAGTCTCCATAATGAAAAATGCTTATTTCCGTGGTCTGAACATCTGGTCGAAGTTTATATATATCATCCGGAACACGGTGTATATAATATAAAACAGTTAATAGTTTCCGTTCAGTTTGTAAGTATAGATTTTGTCCCCTTGATCGTGAAGCAATACCATAGTGAAATATTGTTTTACGTTATTTTTACCATAGTGAAATAGTTATTTTATTTCTTCTCCACCAATAGTGATAGTGCAGTGTTTTCTTACCTACCTTTCCGTGGGATAAAAATAACGTTGCAGCAGGAAGGAACCTATAGGTACAGGACGTTTAGTGGCTCATTTTGGATCCATTATAGTTTAAATTCCCAAATACGAGTCCCCCCGTCCGGTACCATTATGCTATATTGATTAATCCTTGTGAGATATTATAATTACGACGTGCAATTAAACGACGCCAAATAATCTGTGTCCAATCTAGTATGTAGGAGGATTAGTAGGCTTAGCTGCTTAGCCTGCTCTATCTATGTGGTCAGACGTGTTTAGGATTATGATCTCTATTTCGTATCCTGCAAAGCCTAAGGTGCTATCCGCACATATCAGGGTCAGATCCTTCGAGCTTCGGAACATCCGGGCTCAAAGTTCCGTTAGGGACGGGATAAAAGTTACATAATTATGTATAAGCATATGGTATAAGGGACTGCGTGACACAAACTTTTACTGAAGAAATACCCCTAGCGTCGATGTTTTCTTCGTTTTCAGGGTTCCGTATCCGAACGGTAACCAGCGGTAACCCTATTACTAAGCCTTCGTTGTCCGCCCGTCTGTCTGTCAGCGGGCTGTATCTCGTGATCCATAATAGGAAGACAGTTGATATTTTCACAGATGTTTATTTCTGTTACCGCTATAGCAACAAATAATAAAAATAAATTAAAATTAAAGAGCAACAGTGGGTAGGCAGAGTCACCCGGCTAACAGCTGATAGGTCAAAGACGCGCGCGCGAATTTCAGACGGCTGTTGTGTTATTTTGTGATAACATTGAATGAGTATAAAAAATTGTTTGTTATCATGATTACAATCACGTGTTTAAGTATTTGTCACTAATTACCAGTCACCTTATATCTATGTTAGTTTATTTTATTTGTGGCCCATTGTAACCTACAATCAACGATGTTACGTTATGTTAATACTTACAGTAAAAGTGGTTTCGCGGTTGGCGCTAGCAGTTCCCTCTGGGTCGACGGGGGTTCGCAGACTCTGCGGCAGCAGTTCGATCAGGTTCGTGGAGTGGGGCTGGTAGCGCAGCACCAGCACGCAGGTGGACACCAGTGTGTAGGCCAGAAGAGTCCCTGGGGTGGAAGATAAGGTTCTTTATTCGTTCGTTATCGCTATAAATGCGCTGATACATCGCTACAAATGCGCGTTTGTATCAATACATCGCGCAGAAAGCCGCCGCCATTTGGAACCACAGTATTACGATGGCGTCGCTCGAGACAACTCTGCTTACAATTGAAACGCGGTGTAATCGCACGTTTGAATCGATATAAACGCAAGTTAAATTTTCGTTAGAAGCAATACAAACGTGTAAAATCTGCTAAAACGTGTTGATAACGCGCAGAGGTCGCGCTAATCAAAAACGCGCGTCGTCAGCACATAAAAAACGTGGTGTGCAAAAAGTCCTAAAGCTTTTTAAAATTACTTTTCAAACATGTTGTTGACAACATAACACCTGCTTCACTTAAATGAAATAAAACCTTATTTCAAAGTGAAAGCTTTGTGTAGTTTATTATCAAAGGTGGGTTTAATGGAACGTGCTGCATAAAAATAATCGTTTTTTCGAAGTGATACTGAACAAATGAATTGTGTTATAAATGTCTGCTTTTACTATTATCCATTTTGCTGCCCGCACCTAGTTCTTTGTGCAATAATATGAAGTGCTTCTTAATGTATTGTGGGAGAGTCAGCTTTCTGATTTTAATTTACTTCAAAGAAGGCGTAACCTCAACTTTGCTATGTTCGTGAGGAAAGTTTTGAGTATGACTGTGAATGGCTTTAAGAGTAGAGAAGACCAAAGAAACGATGGATGGACTGTGTGAAGGATGATATGGCATGAAAGGTGTCTAATGAGATGACGAGTAATAGATAAGTATGGAAGAAGAAGACATGCTGAGCCGACCCCAAATGAATTGAGACAAGGGCAAGAGATTGATGTTAACTGTGAAATATAATTGAAGAATGAGGAAAATGATCCGAGTGAACTATGTCAATATCAACAGCTTCATCCTAGTACACTCGTATGAAGCTTACTCGTACGAGTCTACTCGGTCCGAGCATAGTCTGACCGTGTCAACGCGGTTTAATTGTTTTGAAAACCGTCGTTTGATACACGTGGACATTTATTTTGTCACTGCAGTTCTCGGCTCAATAACAACTGAATTTCGCCTCGGCTGCGATGCCAAACTTTGCCCACTCGTATCAAAATGTACCTATTCCACCATCATAGTGCCTGCTATTGCAGTGCACAAGATCGGGCGAACTAGCATGTGAACTAGCCTGGAGATAGGAAGGTGAAACTTTGTTCGGAAGTTCCCTTTATGCGGTAAGTATACAAGGAATTAATTAATTAATTACAGTCGATTATTTTGTTTAGTTTACGTGAAGATGATGCTGCTGGTAAAGTGCTGGTATCCAAAGAAGATCGTAAACAGGTTATACGAAAGAAAAGTTACTCTAATCCCGCATGGGCGGTTCGCGGATAGATATGATTTTTATATTGACAATATTAGTTAACGAGAAAATACTATTCAAACGTCATAATCAATCATAGATATAATCATATTTTGTCGCTGCATGTTGAATCTATCGATTTATAGTGCTGCCTGGTGCTCTTTGCTCGTGTACCACACTAAGGTGGGCGCGATGTTGGTGAAGATCTTTGAAAGTGTTTCATGAAATTGTTTTGAAAAAACAATCTAACGGTTCAAATCTTTGCTGATATCATAATATTCTGTAAGTTATTAAGGTCCCACGCTAAGCGCCATGTTGCGAGTTCACCGCACCCCACACGGCACCGCTCGAGTTGTCTGCCACTATTTACCGCGCTAAACTATTTTGCATTGTCCCGACCTTTGTGCCTAATTGAGATAACCATCGTTTTGTTTATATAACCAACACGGAGATATACTTTAAACGGTTTGTGTATCTAATTAAATACACGTATGTGTAATAATAAAACTGTTTTGTATTTCAATTTACATGTCAAAGACCTGGGTTTACTTTTACACAAAGTCAAAGACAATCAGCATAGCGATTCAATGTTGCCATAATATATGATTCTATATCCTTCGTAAGTTGTCTGTTGACAGCTAAAATGAACAATTATAATATATGTTCATTTTTATGTAAAATCTTACGCGAACGACAGAGTCAGCCAATCATTGTGACAAAAAAAATCATTGAAAATACATCTTTATTACCTGTTTTTGATATGGAAAGAAAAATTCCAGTGCGAGCAGGGTTTGAACCTGCGACCTTCCGATTCAGTACACCGGATGTCTTAACCAACTAGACCATCGCACCCTGCTCACAGATCTCGAAATTTTCGTTCCATTAATAACGTCTTACGGTGACGTTAGCGCCATCTATTTAAGAAAGTATCGAACTAACTTAAACCAACACGTCTTCACGATCTTTATTACCTTCACGAAAATTATGAAACCGGTTCACTGAAAGCTACGTCGTTGATGTTCTATTGTCGACGGCATAATCCTGCTATGGTTTTGCATTAAATAACTATAAGAGGCTGCGATGCCAACCTCGCTGGCAGAATTTACTTCACCTAGAATCTTTTACGACCGTCCGTGCCGCGGCCTTTGGGGCGTTAAAAATATTTCAAGCTGGGAAGACATACTTTTGGTTAAATATTTAGACATTAAAAGTTGAGGCTTGGCGCTCGTGTGAAATGGATAGGCCAAATGGTGTTGTGTTTATGTTTAATTTAAGTATTGGAATATCTTTTAATTATGTAGACCAGAGCAGAGAGAAGCTAATTCTGTATAACAGCCTCCGGGTGTGTGCCGGTTAATTTATGATCTGATAGTTCCATCTTCATTTATCGTACGATTCTGGAATAATTTTAAGTGCGTCTATGGAATTTCGCTCCGGAATAGCATCAATTTTACCGTTGGTTTGCGTTTTACCTATAGTAACAACCGGTTTTTAAAACGCCAAAAAATAATAACTAAATTGTATTTAGCTAGCTAAACAATTGTCAAGGGATGGTAACCTGGCTGAACTAATAATTAACAGCCACTAGCAACACTTCTCTTGCTTTTAGTTTTGATACGTGGATGGTTTTCCTTCCAGAAACAAAGCATTAGTTGGTAAAATCTATTTCTATAGTGGTACTAAAACAGTAGATAAACATTTGTTAATTTCATCATTACAGCCGCAAGACGTCCACTGCTGAACATAGGCTTCCCCCAAGTGTCGCCACATTGACCGGTCCCGTGTGACTTGCATCCAGCGGATCCCGACAACTTTCACCAGGTCATCGGTCCACCTAGTGGGAGGCCTTCCAACGCAACCTTCCAGTCAATATCTTCCGGTTCGCGGTCACCACTCCAGAAGTTTTCGGCCCAATCGGCCATCCGTTCTGTTTTCCTTTTGTTTATTTATTTACATGTTAATCTAGGGCGCAATTAACATGCACGATGAAATGAAAACACTAATTTAGGTACCTACGCTGCGTGTCACGCGTTGCCAAGCAGCGCCTATATAGCGGCAACCAATTACTTTCGTTAGTAATTCAATTAATAATAAATTACTTTGGTTGTTAAATTGATTATACCTAGCTGTATTTTTATAATTATTACTTACATGTTGTAATTTTGGGAAAATTGTAGTAGAACTTCATGTGAAGTTAGTTCTGTAGGTAGTTTGGTAGGTTACCACAACCCAACTTTTTTACCGAAATACATTTATACTTATTTGTGTTTACGCGCAGGGAAGCCCACGAAACACAAATTTTCTTACGTGTTCTACAATTTGCAGATCTATGGCAGGCAATACGTAATGAACATGATTCGTGACCGTAACACGTATGTATTTTCCGAATTATAATCATTAAAATCACCAACAACCCTCTAATTACAACCCTCTAACTTCATTTAATCCCATTGAATGTCTACTTACCCTGCAAATTGCAAAAAAAAAAAAAAAAATTATTTCGCAGGCTACCTTAGCGCATTTAGAGATTCCTATTTAAGACATACGGTCAGCATGTTTGCATAATGTCCCCAGTATGTACAAAACCTCCCTTAAAGCGTTATTGCCCTAGAACAACATGATGACTTGTAGTCTCAATAATCTGCCTACAAAGTTCCCACTGCTGGGACAAAGGCTCTGTAAGTAAGAGTGGGCTGTTATCCACCACGCGGGCCCAGTGCGGGTAGCAGAGGTCACATGTCTTTGAATGTAGGTAATTGCATAATCAACCTATAATGTTCCCACTGCTGGAACTCAGGCCTCCTCTCTATGAGAGGGAATGGGCCACCATGCGGTCCCCGTAAGGATTGGTTGATGTCACATGTCTGTGAATTTTTTGTTTCTAGGCTATGCCGGTTTTCTCACGATGTTTTCAGCAGTGGTGATGAATTAAATAACACAAAGTAATGCCCCTGCCTGGGTTCGAACCCTCGACTTACTGCTCGTAAGTCGGGGCCACCACCACTGGGCCACCGCTGCTCTCGTATGTAATTGGATCCATTAAAACTGTATTATGAAAACAACCTTTCTAAATAAACCCTTAACTGTTTATTAGCATTGTAATGTTTTTAGTCGAAGCGAAACATTCGTGAATTCATAATTCAATTTATTCCACTGTTTGCTTAAAACGTATCTGAATTACAAACAAATATTGCGATCCTAATAAACTTTAAATATTAAGTATTTGTGTTCGCGTGGTGACTGGTAGTAGATACATGGTCAGGAATTAGCTAGCGAAACTACAAAACGTGATGAGTATTCTTATAAGTAAAATTTTATGATCTTTATTAGTTTAGAAAATCACTCTTTTTTTGTTTCTTAAAACATGAAACAGGTGTTTTAAACTCTGAACGTGTTGAGACATATTATCACGTTTACACGAGAAAAAAATACCGGTTGAAATAATAGATTAGTTAAATTGTTGATAGTGGAACATCCCCCTCTCAAACAGGGTCGTCTCTACGCGTTCCGGAGCAGCTGTGATCTCCAACGTCATGTTGTGACAAGCAACATGTCGTCGTCATGTAGGCAGCGTAACGAATATTAATTAATTGCTAACTAGGTTAAAACATGTCTCGACTTTAGATTTGATTCTTGATGAAATTATTACATTCTCTCATTTTCTATTTAAAGTGTCAAAACTATTCAACACCAGTCGAAATAAAGTTCAATTTTGTAAGTGAACCAGTAAATGAATGATATCTTTCTATGTTTTTTACGACTTGAAAAAACACTGATTTCCATGTTATAAACTAGCTGTTGCACGCGATCTTCGTCCACGTGAAATTATTATAAAAATACTTCCCTATATGAATCGGACTTGGTTAACACTTTCAAGGTTTTTAATTTTTTTGCACGGAACCCTAATTCTTTTTCTGAAATAAATGTAGCTTAAGTTACTCTTTATAACATCAACTATTTGCCAGTAATAGTCCAGTCCTGTGTGTTTCGGAGATTAGCCGGAACAAACGGACAGACAGACATACCAAAAAAATGTTGTTTTTTTATTATAAGTACCATATATACTTTCATATGCATTTAGTAAAAAGCAGTTATTTTGAAATTATAAACAGACACTGCAATTTGATTTATTTGTGTAGATTTGAGAAATCACATTTTGTGCAAAGATAGGACTTACAATTTTTTCAAAACAAACATATCATAACGCAGTACTTAATATTTGGCAAGCTTTTATAAATAAAGGGTGTAAATAGACCCTTAACATAAACGAAAGGCACTTGTTCTCCCCGTCACTGCGATATTTTTTTTGTTCTAGACCATACCTACCCTACCTAGTTACGGAGATATTGGGGGTCAAAGTTCCAACTTTTTCACAAGTTTTTTTAAATACATGTTTTTAATGTAAGAAATTTACTTTACACACCTCCACGACCCTCGTACTATTAAATCCATTCATCAGCACAATGCTATGAGTGCTTTACATCGAGTCCTACCGTAAAACGTGATTTTTAAAAAAAAAAGTCGATTCCCAGTAATAATTTTTGCGTAAAGTTACTTAGTTTGATGTACAGAATGCTTGGTTGACGGATATGTGAAGGGTCTGTTTACACCCGGTATAGTAGACGTACGTATACTGCCCGTCGTACTTTCTAAAACGACAGTGTTCAGTTTGGGCACAAAACACAATGTCTTCCGACCTCCATGTCTAAGTAGGTCAAGGGAACGATGTTCGCCGAAGGCTTGCGGCCTGCGGGCGCTATCTGGATGAGCTGACGAAAAACATCCTGTGGCTGTGTTTACCGATAACTGATATTGTTTTTTCGTATTATTAAATGGTACGCGAGTAGTATTTTGAAAGCGACTTTGTCTTATCTTTTAGGAAGGATTTTGACTATTCCTACATCTTGTGAAAAGTATTTATTCCTTGTTTAAATCATAATGGAAACATGTGGGTAAAATTGCAGCTTTCCGAGACAAAGGATATGGGCCATTTTTTTTTTTTTTTGTGGCCTCTCTCTGTTGAGTCAGTCAGAAGTTTTCTTTTGTATTGATTAGGACCAAATACCGACAGCGCATTGGCCCGCGGGTTGCAGTTACAGAACTGGGCGTGTACCGTAACCACGAGTGTGTTGCGCTAGCCTAACGCTATAGAAAAACATCGTAAGGAAGTTTGGACTTTGATTATCTTTATTACTAACATGGAGTCAGCAAGTGTTGTTATAAATGTTTTACGCTAGAATGGAAGAAGAGATTTTCTCAACGTGATTATTATGTTGTTTGAGAAAGTATAATAAAAATTTCCTCCAATTTTGCCTGTGTTTATTCAAGTATTTACTCTATATCAGCCTAACATCAGCTAAGGAAAGAATTGCCAAGATTTGGGGTAACCCAATTACTTGAGAGTCATTACAAATTAATGTACAAATATGAACATCATTTCCATACAGATATTGACATTGTTATAACAATGTCAATATCTGTATGGAAATGATGTTGACAAACACAACGCGGGAAGAGAGACAGAGAGAGGAGGGTACAGCTTCATCTAATTCTTCCTCTTGTATTATTTAATAGATTATGGTGCTTGTATTTAAATATTTATGAAGTTGGTTTATCATTTCATCGTGATATTGTGTGTCGAATTTTTTCTTCTGTATGAATTGCACTAAATAAATGATTTACCCACTTATTTATGTGATGTGTTATGGAGAAGGGCTCGGCTCCATTCTGTATCGGGCCCAGGTATTAACTAAATCAAAGTAAGCTTATTTGAGAGAGGACATAGCAACATGTAATCATTGAAAATTTGCCGGAGTTGGGCAATCCAGTAATCGAGTAATATGAAATATAGAGAATATACATACCTATATATATATATATACTAGCACTTGGCCTGCGACTTCGTTCGGCTAATTTGCATGATATTAAATATAATTTATAGTCTAGTCTAGCTTTCTATTGGTGAGAAAATGGTTAAAATCGGTCCAGTAGGTAGTTTCGGAGCTTATTCGTTACAAACATACAAACATACAAATCTTTCCTCTTTATAATTGTAATGTCGATAAGTGAGAAGACCGAAAGAAAACGTGTTTCTCTTCTTGGGCTTCTATAGCCAAATGGCATAAACTAAATCAATATACGGGGTGGAATCCCGACACCGACGCGAAAACGGTTCACATAATTCTGAGCAAAAAAAGAAATCAGCTGTTCCATACATTTTGAGCGTGTCGGTATTGCACTTTTGTAGGAAACAGCAGATTTTTTTTTTAATAACCGATGAAAATTTTCTATGTTGGTGATGTACTGAATACGTGGTAACCGTTTCCGCTTCGGTGTAGTATTCTAATATGGTATGATTGGCGTGACCCACTTATGTACAGTTTATCATAATTTCATGACACTACCCCTCAAAAGTGAATCGTTTTCTCGCTCCACGTTACTAAATTATTTGGACCAATGTTTAATCAATTTTTTTATTGAATGACGTCACACAATAATAATTGATACTAAAAGCAAAATTCAGCATAGCATTCGCCAACGTCCATACTACGTTGAATACACCGGTTCTCGTCCGATCACCGAAATCCCCTTTTTTAAAAATTACGGTATGGAAGGGATCCATACCGTAATTTAAAAAAAAGGGGATTTTGGATATTTTCCGTTTCAACCGCAGATGTAACTTGCGTTTTTACAGTTTGTTTCAGAAAAATACGAAATATAAACTGTTTTATCCGGTAGTTTAATGAATACTGTGCTGGCGTAAATATTCACCTCAACTACTTAGTCGATTTTTTGCCTTATTAACTGTCTGTCATTTGTCAGTTTGTTGACTAGACTTTTCAACTATAAAATAAATCAATCTAAGATATATAATTTAAAGGAACTCGATTCGCAATCTTCAAATGATTAATAAGTACATTTCCGTACACATCTTACCCATCTGTTAATTATCGATAACTTAGTATTTAATCGATGATGAAAAATGATGTATTAATATTTTTTGATTTCTTTGAAAAAAGAAACCCTGAAATGCTATCCTCTTTTGTATCTTAGGTGTAATATAACGGCATGGCACTATGCGTTACGTTTGAAATATATAAATGATTATTTCGTTTATTAATTTTCTTACTTAATAATAATAATAATAAAGCTTTATTTGTTCTCACAGTATAAAACCTTAAGATTAGATAGTTACAAAAATAACAGTGATCGTGGTTTTATAGTCACAGTACGGATCGCAACTGGCATCTTAGCTAGATTACAGAGTAACCTGTGTTAAAGATACCAGTCCCTTTTCCCTATAAAATGTTAAGACAATTTCACACGAGATTCAAAAAAACTTAAACTTATTAATTACATTAAAAAAAAAAAACCATACAAATAACATTTAAAAATACAAAAAATAGTGGTCCGCCGGTATCGGGAGCAGGGTCCAAGCTACCAGTGGTTAGGGATCCAGAAAAAAAAAAAATATTATTATCAAATAATTTTTCGCTAACATTACCAATTCACAAAAGTTAATAAGAGCGGACTTTTCAATTGAAAAAGCGACAAAAACGAAGCGAGTGTGCGTTTACAGCCTTTGCAACGTGAACCCATCCTTATGAGGTGCTGAAAAATTCAATTTTCGTGGAGCCGTCCTCCTCCGCTGTTTCTACTTACTTCGTAAAATGAGGGCCTCTCGTCCCCGCGTTTGTTTTTACTCTTTGATACAGTAATGTACCCAGTTTGAATCACAATGTAAACCTTCAGGCTCCCGAAATTTTCGACAGATACTCAGCCTCTTTAACTTTTAAATACCCATTGTTTTCTTAAAAGTTAAGAGATCACAATGAATTTTTTCAGGTCGATAAGATATTAAAATTTTCATTGTTCTTTCTTCTTTGGTGAATCTTTTTATGAGATAATGTCCCGTTAAAAGTAGTAAATTTTGTATTGTATTATTGATAATAATTTATGACCAAGGAATAAAATCAAAGTCTTTTTTACTACCTATGATTTGTCGCTCTTGGGTGCAAGAATTACGATACAAAGCCTCTTACATTTCTCGAATTTTGCGAGTTCACTACATAGTATAAAACAAAGTCGCTTCCCACTGTCTGTCTGTCCCTATGTATGCTTAGATCTTTAAAACAACGCAACGGATTTTGATGCGGTTTTCAGTAATAGACTAGTCGCTAGTTATCTATATTCATGAAATACAGTTGGAAGGTAGGTCCCTTTACAGGCGGTCCATAGGTACCTAAGTGCGATGTCCCATGAGTTTTCACATGTTTTCCACACGAGTGGGTTCAATGACGTGTGGCTTAATCTTTTGAACATTGCGTGCCGTGTATGAAGAGTGTATGAGTGTTTCGATCGATATTTAGAGGCAAATCAGGACGGAAAACACGCAACAAATTAGTAACTTGTCACGAATGTGAACATGGAGGTAATGTGAGTTTTTTTTACAAATTTAAATGACTGTGTTTAACACAATGTTTTGTTACAATTGACTACTGGTCTTCAAAAGATAATCGGGCTGGTGTCCGCAACTTCACGTACTTCACATATTTGCGTACAGTGCAAGACATAAAAGATAAGTTTGATACAAAATGAAACTTGAACGATGAACGGCACGGTTGGCGCAGTGGCTGAGCGATTGGCTGCTGCGCTGCGTGTCGCGGGTTCGATCCCCGCACGGAAAAATATTTGTATGTTTTACAGGTAGTTGTTCCGGGTCTGGCTGTTTGTGTATGTGAGTTTAAATGTTTGGTAAAAGTACCCACGATACAGGAAAAATAATGTAGGGTGAAGTTTTAACAAAAAAAGTAATTAGTTTACGAGTTAGTTCTTGAAAAGGAGACATTCATATAGCCTTTATTTTATTCAGCTTTTTAGTACTTTTTTTTTTTTTCGGATGGGATATCATCAAATGACCCCCCCACTCTGGGCGGAGCGGAAGGGAGTGTCAGACTTGTACTGACTAAAACCCATCCATGTCCTTCTTTGCCCTTTGTGTTCCAGGGCCACGGTATCTCTTTCGAACAGTCCCGCAGCCCTGGCAGGCAGCTTTTTAGTACCTTCGTTCAATGATCAAACTCTAGAGTGATATTAGTTTACTTAAAATAACTAATTTCTCTTTCGTAAAACAGTCACTATCGGAGCTATCTTAACATAATATTTTATCACCAAACCCCTTCTATTTATCAAACCGAAACTAATCTATACAAAAAAAAACTGATCCTTGAACTAGGTGAATAATTTCCTTGCAGTTGGCACCATTTGCAAGTTATAGCTAGGTGACATTGTTGGCAACTATCGCGAGCTGTTGTTACTTGTTGTACTGTATCTATTCAATTTTGAATGGTGTCAACCTGGCTGTGCCACTTGCACTGACCTTTTGGCGAGAGCTCCGACGTAGCGAGGTGTCGGTTCAGATTGTAGCGATGTAAATGTTAAATTAGTACCCTAACTTGAATAATTTACAATAGATTTTGCTTAAAGTTTATTCATGACTAAAATTGTGTTTACTATTTAGTTGGTGTTCATTAATTTGGAAAAAAGGACAGCCTCGCTTGAAGTCTTTATAAATGTCCTGATATCAGATTAAGGAGTCAAAGATTGAAAAGTTTAAGACAAAATTGTAAGTAGAATAATTTAGAGCAGATTTTGCTCAAAGTTTATTCCTAACTGAAAATGTTATTAATTATTTAGTTCGTTATCCTATGTACCTAATTGGTGTAAAAAGGCTGACAGGTAAGTGAAATACCTAGCATAAAATGTTTTTAATGTCAGGATTTAGTGTAGATTTGGCAGACAAAGACTTAATAAAAACGAAGTCTGCTCTAGCTTAGTGAATACTTTAGAATAGATTTTGCTCAAACTTTATTCATTACTAAAATTGTGCTAAACTATTTAGTTCGCCACGTTAATTGATCTCAAAAGGTTGATAGGTAAGTATAATAGCAGAGCCTAATAAAGTCTTCATAAATGTCTAAATTTATGGATGATGATTTGAGTGGATTTAAAAGTCAAATATTTAAAAATACTTTCATTTTAAGTTGAATAATTTAGTACAGATTTGCTGAATATGAAACCCTTATTCATAACTAAAATAATTGTTAGTCTGCTACGTTAATTGATTTAAAAAAAAATTCGGGTGGGACATCAGTCGGCACTATTATTTGTATGGTGGTGGGTAGTTAGTTTCATTTTGCAAATATACTTGTCTGTCGTTGACCCACGTATTTCATTAACGTAACATTGGCGACGAGAACAGGATTTTTTGTTTTAAATTTTCGGGTTACGCGTGTCTCAAAATGCCTATTGGTAAAATTGAACCATTTAATTTGGCCTCGAAATAGTGGCTAGCATATATTCGTCGAGTAAATCAGTATGTACGGCTTAACGAAATCGGCGAAGAATTGAAAGTGCCTATGTTAATAACGGTCGTCGGGGAAGAAACATATGCGCTTATGTGCGATCTGTGTTCACCTAGATATCCGGAGAACAAAACATTTGACGAACTAGTGAGATTGGTGACGGAACACTTGGAACCGCAACGATCGGAAATCGCCGAGCGCCACGTGTTCAGGTTGCGCCGACAGCGTCCGGGCGAGTCCCTTACGGAATACCTGCTGGCATTGAAACACTTGGCATCTACGTGCAGTTTCGGAAAGTGCAAGTCATGTTCGACGCTCGAAGAGAATTTGCGCGACCAGTTTGTATCAGGCCTGGCAAGTGACGTAATGCGATCGAGAATCTTCGCAGAGAAAAAAGTACAATACAAAGAGGCAGTGGAGCTGGCGCTGGCACTAGAGGCAGCGGAGAAGCATGCCGAGGTGAGCGGCACCACGACGACGACGACGACGACGATGACGGCGGCGGCGGACTCAGCAAAAACGGCAGGCGGCGAGGCGGGCGAAGGCCTGCATTACGCGCGCGGCGGACGGACGCGCCAGCGCGAACCGCAACGCTTGGCGGCGGCGGCGACGGAGCAGCGGCAGCAGCTGGCCCAGCAGGTGCAGGCGGCGCGCGTGCGGACACGGCGCACGGGTGCACGCGGGCCTGCTGGCGCTGTGCCAAGGTGCAGCCCGCCGAGAAGTGTCGTTTTAAAAATTACAGTTATGATGAGTGCGGCAAAAAAGGCCACTTAAAAGTGATGTGCAAACAAGTGCGCGGTAGTGGCGGTCGGCATAATTATATAAGTGACGAATCAGAGGACGGTATGTTCAAGTTCAACGTGGCAGCTGGAGGTAACAAACTATATTTCATTAAACTGTCTGTTGATAACATTGATATCGAATGTGAAGTGGACACAGGTAGTCGTATATCTTCAATAAGTGAGGTGATGTACCAATGTATGTTTTCGCATAAAAAGGTACGAGTAGAACCATAGTTTTACGTTGTTACTCGGGGTCAAGAATTGAATTACTTGGTTACATTGAGGTAGACGTTTGTGTAGGCGAATTAAAAGCTAAATCATTACGATTATACTTTATTAAGGGTGGGGCGCGGCCTTTGTTGGGACGAGAGTGGATGCGCGCTTTAAAGATTACGCAAATAAACCTCAATGAAATCATAGATGATGAATTGTTAAACAAATTATGTAAGGAATTCCCAGAAGTATTTAGTGATAAGTTAGGTACATGTAAACAGCCCATACGACTACAGCTGTCTGATATGGAACCAGTTTACGTGCGAGCGAGACCCATGCCGCTGGCACTGCGCGCACGTGTCGAGCGGGAGCTGGAGCGTCTCGAGGCAGACGGTTCCATCTACCGCGTTGACTACTCAGACTATGAAACTCCAATAGTACCCGTCGTAAAACAAAACGGAGACATACGTATTTGTGGGGACTATAAAATAACCATTAATCCAAAGTTAAAAAGGGATTATTATCCGTTGCCGCGTATTGAAGAGCTATTCGCAAATCTTAGTGGGGGAGATAAATTCACAAAGATTGATTTGAAACATGCTTATGAACAGTGTCTGTTGTCGGACGACTCGCAACCCTACACGGCTATAACTACGCATATGGGTACTTTTGTGTACAGACGTACGGGTTGTCGGTTATACCGGAAAAGTTTCAAAAAATTATGGAGGACACACTGCGCGGGGTGCCAGGGTGTGTAGTGTTCTTAGAAGATATTTGTGTGACGGGGTCTAACACACTCAATCATATGAAGAATCTGAGAGCTGTATTGGAAAGGCTACGTAAAATGGGACTTACTGTTAAACTAAATAAAGGTAAATTTTACAAGACAGTGTAAAATATCTAGGTTTTATTATTAATAAGGAAGGTTTGCGACCGGATACCGAGAAACTGGAGGCCATTTAAAGCGCGCCTAGACCAGAAAACTTGTTACAACTGAAAAGGTTCTTAGGGATGGTTAATTATTACGGGCGATTTATTTCTAGTTTGAGCACTATGCTACAACCATTACACAATTTGTTAAAAAAGGATAGCGGCTGGGAATGGGACTCCAAGTGTGATAAGGCTTTTGTGGAGGCAAAGCGATCTCTCCTGAGCGAACGTGTATTAGCACACTACGAGGAGGG
Organism: Noctua janthe; assembly: GCA_910589295.1. Taxonomy (NCBI): domain Eukaryota; kingdom Metazoa; phylum Arthropoda; class Insecta; order Lepidoptera; family Noctuidae; genus Noctua; species Noctua janthe. The sequence goes on from OU342552.1 coordinate 17,797,068, forward strand.
GCGCGACCTGGTGCTGTCGGTGGACAGCAGCGCGTACGGTCTGGGCGCCGTGCTGGCGCACCGGTACTCGGACGGTAGTGAGCGGCCCGTCAGCTGCGTGTCGCAGACACTTAGTGCCCCCGAGCGCAACTACAGCCAGCTCGATAAACAGGCGCTGGCTATAATGTTCGGAGTCACGAAACATCACTAGTATGTGTTCGGAAGGCGTTTCACGCTACGCACAGAGCATCAGCCTCTGACACATATTTTTGGGGCCAAAGGGGGAATCCCACAGACGGCTGCCAGTCGTCTACAAAGATGGGCGGCACGCCGGGCAGCTTATGATTTCGACATAGAATTTGTGCGATCAGTGGACAACGGTCCGGCTGATGCGTTGTCACGGCTACCATTACCTCAGGAGGGTCGCTTCGTCGACACGGTAGAGTATTTAAATCTAGTAGAGGAGTCGCTGCCTATTTGTTTTAAAGACATCGCAAAAGAGACAGAGCGCGATACATTCTTAAGTGAAATACAAGGTTATGTACTATTCGGTTGGCCGACAGTCCCGAGCTGCGACGCGGAAAAACCATTCTTTGCTAGGAAGAATGATTTTGTAGTAGATCAAGGATGTGTCGTTTATAAATATAGGATAGTGGGCCCTCAGGTTCTGCAAAAGAAAATATTACAGGAAGTTCATGAGGGTCATCTAGGTATGAACAAAATGAAAACTTTGTCGCGGAGCTACATTTACTGGGCGAGTTTAGATCAAGACATTGAAGAAGTGTGTAGGTCATGTGCTGCATGCCGCACCGTGCAGGACGCGCCGCCACGGGCGCAGCTGCATAACTGGGAGTTTCCACTGCACCCGTGGCAACGCGTACATGCTGACTGCGGTGGTGTGCGATATCTAATCAAAGTAGATGCGCTTTCTAAATGGATAGAGGCCCTGCCGATGGGTGGCACGAACGCAGCTGCAACTATTAAAGTTTTCAGAAATACATTCGCGCGTTTCGGTTTACCATCGCAACTCGTGACTGACAACGGCCCGCCATTCTCTTCACAAGAGTTTAAAGTATATTGTGAAAAGAATTACATCAAACATACAACTTCGGCACCGTATAGGCCTCAGGGGAATGACGCGGCTGAGAACGCAGTTAAAACCGTCAAAAAGTTCAGTACCGGAATTGTGAACATGCAAGTACAGGGGCCTCGCCAGCAGTGGCGCTCCAGGGGCGGCGCTTGCGCAGCCGACTTGACGCACTACGGCCGGACGTTGCCGCAGCAGTACGCGCGAGGCAAGAGCGTCAGGTCGCTCTTCGGGGGCTGATAGGGAATTTCAGGTTGGGGATGCTGTAATTGCACGCGATTACACGGCGAGGGGGGACAACTGGACCGAAGCCACTGTTGTCAAAAAGACAGGGCCAATTTCTTACAAAGTTAGTTTAGCTAACGGGATAGAGTGGCGTAGACATACCGACCGAATTATTTCAGCAAGTAGCAAAAATAGGTACTCATTATCACGCGTGAGTGACGCGGCCGTAGCCGAGTCTACGGGCTCTAGGGCAGCCAAACCAGGGGTCGATAACGGAGCCGAAGGTGAGGTGTTTGAGGACGCATCTAGCGGTGACAGTAATACTAAAGACACGCCGCTGGAAGCGTCAAAGTCTGCACAAGTTCGACCCGAACGGCATTCGTCTTCGGTATCACCGCCACCGATGGGTGCGCCAGCTCGCGCACTGTGTGCGTTCAACCGAGCAAGAAAAATGTAATGTGAAACCATACTGAGTTGAAATTGTTAGTTGTAAGTTGTACAGTAGAGACCATAAGTGCAGTAGCAGTTTCACAAAACGATCGCATCAAAACAAGTCGCACTTACGACCTTTTTCCATAAAAAACATTTTGCACACATACACGATTTCGTATATCGCTCTCTTTCATAATTATCTAGTCAGAAAGAGTGCGATATAATGATCATTTGCCTTAATGACAAGCCTGTCATGTCGCGACGGAGTAATAAGTTAGTGATATTTAATTTCAAACAAACAATTATGTGTCTATCTGGCTTAGCGGTTAACGCTATAGATAAAATGCAGTCTCGCAGTCTGAGTTCGAACCCAAGTGACATTACACTTTTTGTGTTTTAATTATAAATGATACGTTAGAGCCGATGAGATATGTTTTTCTAAATATTAGTTGGAACTTATTATTAACAAAAAAGATGAGGGTGAATGTGAAACAAAATAAACTTCTGGATTGAACAAAGTAGTTAGTTATGACGTTGTTAGTTGGTGAACTTTGTTACGAGCGTTTGTGTTATTATTACGATTAGCGTATTGTTTGATTGTCTTTATTCAAGATGCAAGCTAATATTAGTATTGATGACAGGGCAAATATTGTCACTTTGCGTAAAAATGGGCTTAATATTTCTCAAATTTCAACTGAAACTGGCTTAAAAAGTGCAAGTTATTTTTAAAAATTATAATTATTATGATGATAGTTGTGGTGTGTGATTTTCTTATTATAAAATAAATTGCTAGTTGCAAGTGTGTAATCATATTTTGTTTTTTTTTAGAAATTCTGTTAGTCGTTGGGTAAAGAGGTTTGAGGAAGAAGGTAGTCTGAAGAGTCGTCTAAGAAGTGAAAGGCCGCCGCTTATTAACCCGACTCAGCGACGTTTTATGGTGGAAGAATATGAAACAAATGGTTTCATTCCAACTATAATGTTTGCAGAGCAATTGGATACTACATTACAGACTGTTCGCCATGCAGTCCATGCTGAAGGTTTACATCATCGGAAGCCAGCTAAAAACCATTTTTGACACAAAAACACAGGGAGGAAAGACTACGTTTTGCTCGAGATTATTTACATTTTAACTGGGACGTGACTGTATTTTCTGACGAGAAGACTTTCAAGTCTTGCCAAAAGGAAGACTTAATTTATGGCGAAAAAATAATAATACTTAATTTAATAAGTAGACCGGGTAACTAAATATTTAGTAATATTAACATAACCGTAAATAAAAAAGAAAAAAAATAAATAAATAAATTTTAAATTTAATGATTTTAAATTGGGGTTTAGTTTCAATATTCTTTTCGTCAGAAAATGAACACTTAAGCTATAACCTCAATACATTCAATGTGACGTTACATTAAAAAAACACGTTCATAAAGTCTAACTCATATATTAGTATTCAATTAACTCTGCTGAATACTGATACCTATAATAAGCGGGTATCAACAATTATATTTGTGTTATTAGAATATCCTTTCCGTGTTATGTTATTCTTATTATGAATTGACTAAGTGGGTATACAACAAAAAATCTTATGAACGTTGATTAGAGAACTTTTTTTTGCCTAGATAGGAATGTGACGTCACATTCTCATAAAAGTTTGTTAAATTTATAAATAAATAAAACGAATAAACATTTTTGTTATCATTCAGCATGATTTTTTTATTTCCACCTTCCAACACCGAAAACATAAAATAAAAACAATTAATGAGGTTAAATAATAATACAATTACTATCTAATATTTAACTTCTTATAAAAAATAAATAATAAGCATGACTATATTATAAATAAACATAAATACCTAACGACTTTCTGCTTAAAATATAAATATAATTAAGGTTTCAAAGAAACAAAAAACAGCCACACATTGTAATAACATGGATTCGAACTTGGACTTCATTGATCGTGAACCCATGCTCAGCCCAAACAGCTACCAACCCATGTTAATACTACGCGAATTTTAACAATGCAATGGTAAGAACCGGTCATCACTATGATGTGTATTCTAAATGCAACAGAAATATAATGCTATTTCGCGTAGTGTGACGACAGTTCATTAGTGTGTGTTATGTGTAGAATGTTGAGACATCACTCATACACGCACACGCACACACACTGCTGTATCGCGCTCGCACAGTTCATAGCAATGTAATCTTTAGCATGGTACTGCACTTTTGAGGTCTACTGTACCTATTATGATTAGTGGACTTGATGGGGAGAGATGTGAAATCAGTCAGTACTATTATTTGTATGGTGGTGGGTAGTTAGTTTCATTTTGCAAATATACTAGTCTGTCGTTGACGTATTTCATTGACGAAACAACGGGAATAGGATAGTCTTTTTAAATGTAATGATTTTATGAATGATGGAAATTGGAATTGTTTCAGTAGATTTAAAAGTAAAGATCTTCACTCAACTCGTTTTACTTTCTACATTTTCTGTTGAATCACTTCAAAGTATCTTGTCTTCTTGTCACGCCTTAGACAGCCGATTGTCCTTGCCCGTAGCGTGATTGAACATGGCAACACGCAAGCTTTATATAAATGTAAGTGACTTCACGACAACTTGATGGCATTTATGACGTGAACGGATTGGCAGTCATTGTTCGTATTTGACAAGTTAGGATGTAAGCGAATGATATAGTAACAGTTGTTATTTTCGAAGATTTCATGATTTTATTGATTGTACAATGGTGCATGAATGTTTTGGCGCTTGAATGTCGTCGACAGGGGCTGGCTGACTTTGGCCACGCGCCAACTTAAGGTACATGTATAAGTCCGATCCGGTATATCTGAAGGTATTGTGTAAACTGGGGATAAGTTATGTGGGCTCTGCAAGAATTAAAATATGGTTTTTGAGGTGAAATATGATTTGCAATCACTTCAGAACTTACGGCCGCTTTAGCAGAATCATATTATAATTTGTGAAATGGTCACATAGTGACAATTCATAATATTGACTGCGTCTGTGACCATTTTAAGAATATTTTTTTATGCTGAAGCGGCTATTTTAAGCCCCAATTGAAAAATGTAAAAAGATCTCAGAAAGAGTATTTAAACCTCACGTAGCATTCTATAGATACTGCCTACCCAGGGCAAAACGGCGTCGTACGTAAATCAGCAGTGGGTGGACTGCCAATGAAGAACCGACGATAGTTTTAACTTGCTGTTTAGTCTATACTTATATTATAAACAGTTAAAATTTGTTTGTAAATAGGGGGTAATCTCCGGAACTAATGATCCAATTCTAATAATTCTTTCACTGGCAGAAAGCTACATTATACGTAGGTGCTATAGGGTATAAATTATATTTATATCATGCATATTAGCCGAGCTATCACAATTTTTGGGGACGAAGTCGCGGACGAAGTGCTATTGTTTCATATCTAGTGTACATTTTTTTAAATGTCATAAGCATATTATATTGCGTTACTAAGATATAATTCTAAAACATTTTGACAACGTCACGAGGTGAAAGGCCTGTAATAAATTGTGCTGAGAAAAAAAATCACAGGTTACAACAATAAGCCGTGGTTTAAAACGGGGTGAACCCGCTTGACTTTTATTCATGCTAATAAATTGCCTGACCAAATAGATTGACATTTTAGGTCACTTTTACACCGATACACCGTTTTTACTGAACATTACATATTTTTCCCGAAATATTCGTGTGTACTTTTAAGATAATAATGTAGTGAATTTAAGTAATTTACAAGCAATACTAAGCACGCTAAGTAGTTGGTTCCGGGTGTCATTTGTAGATCTTTAACAGTCTTTACGATAGCCCGAAAGTCTGACGACAAGTCTTACCAAGGGATATCGTATTACTTGTTCTTCCCGTCATTGCGATAATTTTTTTTCTAGGGTATTGGGAACCTTCCAGTTACGGAGATATTTGAGGGTCAAAGTACCAACATTTTAATTTTTTTTAAACACATTTTTTTAATATTATAAATTATCTTTAACTACCTCCACGACCCCCGAACTATTCAACGCATCCATCAGCGCAGTGTTTTGATTGCGTTACATTGAGTCTTCTCGTAAAACGTGGTTTTTCATCGCAAAAAAAAACTCATTTCCCAGCAATCGTTTTTGCGTAGAGTTACTTAGTTGCCGGCAAACTGACGATAAAATAATATGTGACTATTTTCTTATTTCTTTAACTAGGTTTACATTAATATATTTAATATGTGGTCCACCGTATATAAAACGATGATGAAGCACCTCATATGTGTCTAGGGGCCTATTTAATATAACCGATAGGCGACAGGTAAGCGATAATCCAACAATCCGACAATTCTAATTATTTTATTATTACTTTATTAAACGGCACGTGTCATGAAAGTGTGTCAATCTTGCTATTTATTCCCGCAATATCGCATTGTTGGTTTTATTAAAATAAGTCCCAAGCCGCCCACCATTTATGTAAAACGTTTTGTCGATCGAGTGACGTTTTGCTTACGTACGTCGCACAGTCACCCATTGTTCCGTATTTTTTGTCTAAAAATCTATATCTGTATAGTTTTGCACTCTTTCTACAAATAAACGGTATAAAAAAAGTCACTTTTATGCTTGTTTGGTTGTCTTTGTGTATTTCATAAACTGTAACATAGATTTTTATGCGGTTTTTAGTATTATTTCGGAACTTATAAAACTAAAACTAATCTGAAGACTTTCGCAGACAGGATCTGTTCTCCAATATGGGTGACGTTTATTAAGCGGGTAATTTGAATGTTTTAGATTTATCTTATTTTTATTTGAATGTTTAATATTTATTTTATCTTATTTTATTTGATTGTTTTATTTTATCTTTTTTAATTTTGAATGAATTTCAATTTTATCTTATTTTAATTCTAATTTCAATGTTAATTTTAATTTTGATGGTAATTTTTTATTTTATTTTTTTTTTTATTTTAAATGTTAATTTATTTTATTTTGAATACTGATTTCACTTCAATGTAAATTTCATTTAATTTTAATTTCACTGTATGGATCAAGTTTTCTGAATTAAATTAATTTTATTTATTTTTATTTAAAACATATATACATTCTTCTAAAATCTCGGTGTTTTGACATATGATCTCTCGCACGAACCAGGGTCGGATCGCCACCGCGCAAGTAAAAATCGCAAAATGATTAATTCTTTAGTGTTTTTAAAATTATACACTTTTTGTTTTTGTTAGTATCATTTATTAAAACAGTTTCAAATCCCACGTCCGAAATAGTGAACGCTAGCTTATTATATAAGACGATGAAATTCAGGAATCCGTTTATAATTGATAGTAAGTAATCGGGAATTTGGTAAATTAATTATGAAATCTATGGTCCGTCATTACGGTGTCAAGAGCTTGATAATTATAATATTGTTTGCGATAATTACTTACTGTTGTGTGGGAGACTATAATTATTTCTTTAACTACATGATTACTCAAATATAAGCAGATGTTCGATTCATTTTACACGGATATCCCGTGTTTGCCGGGGGCTATAAAAATCACGTGTGAACACATCTTCGTACACGCTAAGCGCCGAAACCACCCTAACGATTTTAACGAAATTTGTGAATGTGTATAGTTTGTCCCAGCTTGAAACGTAGAATAGTTTTAGACCCGATAGGCGGCGCTGTGCGAACTAGGGGTGGGCCGCTAGCTATAGCTGCGGAGACTGGACTTCGACAAATACATATTTCAGGACATTATATGTCAAAGTGTGCAGTCCGCGCCGCTCTTCAGTCCGCTTGGTTTGACGGCACCTTTTTAATCAGCACATTCGATATGAACAACAAAAGCGACCCGAAACAATAATATTCATTCATTCGACTTGGGAATGGCCCAAGTTGAATGTATGAATATCGGTTTGCTTTACACTTTTTCCCGAACGTAGGTACATAAAGGGTGTAACAAGAGCCTTAACGAAGCCGAAAGACACTTGTTGTTCCCGTCATTGCGATAATTTTAAAATATTTTTGCAATCTAACCAGGCAACCTTTTCCATAAATCAAGCTACCCTCACAGCATACTCACTCGTGATCAAATCCCCCTCTCAAACACTAGCAAAGCACATTTACACTCACATTTTAGATTTCATGTTATTACCAAAACACGTTTACACTCACAAATTAGCATTCATATCTCCACCAAAACATATTAGGTATGTTTTGGTGGACACGCATTTTAGCACTCAAGTTTCTTTCGAAACACACTTACAAGCACATTTTAGCACTCAAGATTCCACCAAAACATACTTACACACACTTTCTAGCAAACAATGCCTACATTTTTACGGAATTCTTATACTAGTAAAAATTACGTCTAAAGAGTTACTAATAACACTTTCACCATCTAAATTTATAGCTTTATTTGACACCATTCAGGATTTCGACGAAAATGTTACTATAAATTGTCACGCAAGTGATCTGTCAGAAGAATGTAGAATACTGACACATTATACTCAAAATTTTAATATACTGTCACTAAACTTGTGGATACAACATTACCACTCACTTACAATCTTTCAAACTCACCAACACTTTACGAATCTATTAATGACACATATGCAAATGCTGAAATCACCTTCACTAAAACAACCAAAGATCATCTAAACAAACGTAATAACACTCGAGTTTCCCTACATCTACAAAAACCAATAATAATGACAACAACAAAAATAAAAAATATAAACAAAATCCTAATTTACACTTATACCCATGGCTTTATTTGATGTTATTGAGGATATAGATGAAATCGAATCGACATGCGATCAATTAGAAGACTGTTAGGAAATAATAATGAAAAATAATAGCTGCAAAATACTCACGTTTAATATAAGAAGTTACCAGCCCAACTTCGATGATTTTTGCATTGCTTTTAAGCGACTAGACACTGACTTTGATGCTATTGTTTTGACAGAATGTTGGCTAAGTGAAGGGACAATTCTGGAGCCACTGCCAGGTTATTCTGTTTCTCACTAACACTCACAATCAAATAAAAATGGCGGTGTCATAACTTACACCAAAACGAGTAGAAATATAAAAGTGATAGTGAGCTAATGAACATTGACTGGTCTGATATCCTCAATTCTAACTGTACCAACTCCTCGATAAACTCACTTGATGAAAAAAATAAATGACTGTACACCCATTGAAATTCTACGCACAATTTACCTCGGTCTGTGTCAGTCTATACTTCAAGACGGGCTTTCTGTTTGGGGTGTAGCCGGCAAAAGCACTTTTTTAGAAATAGAAAGAGCTCAAAGAGCCGTTATGAAAGTAGCTTTAAGAAAACCTTTTCGCCATCCAACAGACCTAATTCATAAGGAGTTCGCTGTCTTAAGAGTGCGGCAATTATTCATCCTAAATGCAACATGGTTCGAGGTGGCGCAGGAGAAGTGTACCTGGAAGGATATGGGGGAGGCCTTTGCCCAGCAGTGGGACATACCAGGCCAATCAAAAAAAAAAAAAAAAACGCAACATTGCATGTTCAGAAAACCCTAAAAAATAGATACGATTATAAAAAACTTGTCTCTTAACGCTTTCTCAACATTCCCCTTCCCGAAGCAAATAGCCTCATACCCAGACGATGCTCCTTTTACTTGCATATCCATATTTATAATAGAATCAGCAAAAGTTACGACATTAAAGACATGCAAAAAACCGTAATAAAATGGTTAACCAAACTATCCTGTGAAGAGACGGAAGAAATATTAAGTTAATAAACAATCAAAGACTAAATAACTGCAAATAACACACACATCTACACACACACACGCACACACACACACCAACACGCACTCACTCGATATTTAATAAACTTTAGAATAGAATAGAATAGAATAGAATAGAATAGAATAGAATAGGTCTTTATTTGCTTAGAATGTAGGTACATAAAAATAAGTTGTTAAATTATATAATAGGATCCGAGTACATTCTGCATTCATTTAGAATACTTTTTATTTTAATTATTGTAATATTATTTAATTTTTTGTAAAATGTAATCCACAATTACCTACTTATCAAAACGCCTTGTTAACAGAACTATCATATCAACAATATGTGTTTTAATTTTAAGTTATCGCAACTCTGGCCCCCAAGATACAGCGGAGCCTAGTTTGGGGACCTCTGTTTACAATTTTTTATTTTTTTATTTTTTATATCGTTGCCCCACAGTAGGAATTTCTCCTGTATCGTGGGTACATTTACAAACATTTAAACTCGCATACACAAACAGCCAGACCCGGAACAACTACCTGTAGATCATACAAATATTTGTTCCGTGCGGTGATCGAACCCGCGACACGCAGCGCAGTAGCCAATCGCTCAGCCACTGCGCCAACCGTGCCGTTCATCGTTCAAGTTTCATTCAGTTCGAAATTTAACATTCGTCGGCACCGACGAATGTTAAATTTCAATTTGTTACGATTATATCTTAGTAGCTCTAAGTTAGATTAAGAAAATGTTTGTAACAATGGCTTAATAAATTTATTTTTACTCTTTATTTTGTTTGTTCCAATCATACGTGGGAACCTTCTAGTTACGGAGATATTGGGGGTCAAAGTTCCAACTTTTACACAAATATTTTTATTTTTTAACGTACTATTCTTTCCATTCATCAGCACAATGTTTTGGGTGCGTTACATTGAGTCGTACTATAAAACGTGATTTTTCAATCCAAAGAAAAATACTCGTTTCCTAGCAATAATTTTTGGGTAAACTTACTTAGTTTGATGTACATAATGCGTGGTTGACGGCTTCGTGACGGTCTTTAACGTTGGCGGAGTATACTATGTTGAGAGACATCCCATTCTATCCTCGAACTTAAGCTAGTGACAAATAAATTATTTAGTAAATTCACTACCAATTTATTTTGCTCATAAATTCTAATCACAATGCTGTGGTCCTTTGACAGTTGTATGAAATGGCTGGCTACAACCCGGCAAATAGACATAGTGCGTCAATTAATTTAGATATTATCAATTTATTTGTTCACTTTACCGGTAGTACTTCAGTTCCGATAAGTTTACAGTTGAATAATTAGAAAATTGAATGAACTTACTTATGTTTGATAATTAAAAGTATTTTATTGTGTGTTTTATTGCTAGCCTATATTTTCCCACTGCTGGGCAATGGCCTCCCTCCATTCCTTCGATCGGTCACGATTCTGTGCTACTTCTTTCCAATTCTCATGACATTCAGTTCGTCCCGCCATCTCCTTCGTGGTGGGTTGCGACCCCGTGTTGCAACGCAGATTATTCAATCTTGCTTCACCGAGAACTAGCACTTCCTCTTCCTATTTGACTGCCACCGTCTGAAAGACTTCTTCTTGGATACTGGTGAACAGTTATTAGTATAAAGCATTCTTGTCTGTTTATTATTCACACGTTTCTTTAATTATTTAATGCTTCATTGCAATTAACATGGTTCCATTATAAAAACAAAGTAAATTTGACTATTTAAATAAAAAGCTTGGCAGATAATGATTAATGCAACTAGTTCACATCAGAATACGGAGTGGTTTTATTAATTAATCATCTACCTAGCCTTTTTCCAACTATGTTGGGGTCGATTTCCATTTGAATATTTCACATGAAGAAACTTTTGATTTGTGTTCTATTCTATCTTTATTTTGTTTTTCATCAGTTCAAGACTGGGTGTTTTATTTTAAGACGTTTTTTTAATCAAAGATTAAGTTTAAAATGTAAAAATAGTGACGGAAAAGCTCTTTTTTTTAACAATATTCATGTATTAAAACATCACTTTAGTATGACAAAAACACAGATAAAATCTTTTCATCAAGTGTAAACCTTTTAAGCCAGCGTGAGTACGATTACAGATCTCAATTCGAAAGGCTGAGATTGGCAGGATGGAGCGCAGGAAGTAATCTGACGCTGAGCCAGAAAAATCAAGTGATTTTTAGTCAGACTAAGCATCCTAAATATATAGTAGTGTACTGAGTAATAAAGGAATGTTGTAATAGGCTACCAAACAAATTTTAAAGCGAGTAAACACAAATAAAAATAAATAAAAGTCGTATATGTAACTACTTTTCGAGTCCTAACCGTACTAGCGATATATCTTGAATAGTTACATATAGGGTGGCTGGTAATTGGTGACCGATACTTAAACACGTGATCGCTCTCATGATATCAACAACTTTCTCAAAGAAACTTTTTTTTTATACTCGTTCACTTTTATCTCAATAACACAACAGCCGTATGAAATTCACGCGCCCGCGCCTGTGACCTATCAGCTGTTAGCCGCGTGACGCCGTTCTGTCTCCCACTGTGCTTTGCCTACCCATTGTTGCACGGTACGATCGTAATGAGATAACGGCATCACGCGGCTAACAGCTGATAGGTAAAAGGCGCGCGCGCAAATTTCATACGGCTGTTGCGTTATTAGCATAAAAGTGAATGAGTAGGTATAAAAAACTAAACTAAACTTTGGGGAGGTTGTTTGTTATCATGATTATAATCACGTGTTTAAGTATCGGTCACTTATTACCAGTCACCCTATATACCTACCGAACAATTTGTAGTTCAAGACTTAGATGCAAACGAACCGCCGAAGTTTCAAGTGGAAACGTTAAATATTCAGAGCAACTCCGACCAACATCGGGTCAAACGAGGCGAAGTTTGAGGACGCCAGACAAGCAACAGCTACTTTTTATCAAAACATAAATCTAAAAAGTACTTAATCTGAGGCTTATTGCAATAACAAAGAAAAATGGAGAAAAAGATACCGCCTGTAGTTCTAGCAGCGCTTTTTGTTTTGTTTGCTTGTCGCGATTATCTGATTGCTTTGGATGTAGGTCAGTTGGTTCCTTGTCGTTCGGCCGGCCGCCTAGCTTTCCGGGTCGTCGGCTCATCGGGGACCGCCTCGTGTCGGGATGGCCACGGTATTAAGTAAAAAGCAAGCGAATGACAGGGTTACCACCGAAATTAAATAAACCCATTCGATAACTATTTCATGAAAAAGACATTCAATGGTGTTAAATGAACTTAGAGGGTTCTCCCTTATATATATTTTTTAAATGTCTGTTCAGTTTTGTGTAGCGGTTTATAGAAGAATTTTCTATAATTCAACTGTGTGGTGTCAGTCTCGGAGTAAAATGGCTGTGACTCCATTTTGGCTCCGTTTTTGCCATTTGACTACGGAACCCTAAAAAGCCTCAACCTAATAAATATTAAAATAAGTAGTGTCTAATTTTGAAGACTACTACAGCTAATATAACGACTAAATCTAGATAAGTATACTTATAACAGACACTACAAAGAGTTTAGGTTCAAAAGCCCACGCAACTTTAATAGAACTAGCTTCATAAGTTACGAAGCTCGATAAAGTAAACACAGGAGTATTAACTTGAGAGCCGGCTGCCAACATATTACAACCGAGCGTGTCTCACCCAGGGGACCCGTAATCCGCACGACGCCGACGCGCAACGCAGGCGCAAACTCATTACAGCACAGATTAAAAAAAGAAAGAAAAAAAGAAGACTACAAACTAATAAATTACAAATATAGGTGGACTGACTTTTAAGGGACGCTACACACATGATCGCACAACTACTCACCTAGCCTTTTCTCAACTATGTTGGGGTCGGCTTCCAGTCAAATCTGATGCAGCTGAATACCAGTATTTTATATGGAGTGATTGCCTATCTGACCTCGATAGGCCAATTACTGGGTAAAACGGTACCCTTTGTTAAGAGGGCCCTACAGCCTAGCTCGAGTTGCAAATGTGGTTCGGGGCGGTTTTATTCGATCACAAATACTACCGAATCGAACAGTCTGTTGCTGTTGTCTTGAACATTTGTCATATAATATCAGTGTTTGTTTTGCTATCGCAGTCTTTTGTTACTTAATTCGTGCAAATAAAAATGTTATGAAAAGAAATCCTATCTATACATACAGGGTGTAAGGGGTAGCCCTCCACAAACTGATGGGGTGAATTGAGTATAATATCATACTAAGATGACCGGTACAAGACATTATTTCAGGAATTTTATGGGAATCCAATAAATTTGATTTGTTTTATTAACTCATACGCAATGTTTTTTTACCCATTTACATCCCATTAAAAAGCAAGCGATGTGCGTCCTATAAAATAATATGCAATGCAATTCGATTTTCTCATTGCATGTCAGAGTAAATTTAAACCATACAGGGCGTCGTATACGACCGCACTGAATTATTCATAAATAGATTTGAATTCATAGCAAAACACCATATCTGTTGCAGTGCAAATGTATAGTTGATTTCGAATTCATTAGTAATTTTTCTGAGAGGGAAATTACTGATAAATATAACGATATTTTAGTATGTGGCTAAAAAAACGGTTGTATACATCATTAGCTCTCGGCTTCGCTCGCGGTAATTTAGAATTTGAAAATCAATTCGGGTTGTACTCTGCTTGTAATAATATAATTCAATCATGATTCGAAAGACACGTGGCGCCATCTATTATCAAAGAACGTTATTGTTGTTTTACTCGGAAACAGTACTTTTTTCAGGATGAAACGTAAGCTTTAATTATTTCTGTACACCTGACAATGTATATGCAAAATTTCAGGATGATCAGTTCAGTGGTTTAGGCGTGAAAAGGTAACAAACAAACAAACATACTTTCGCAGTTAAAATTTTATTTAGGAATTTCTCTGGTACCTCCTATTTCATAATTGTTCGACAAATAAGTATTTCTCAGGTATTTGAAAAGCGCGAAATGTTAGTATTTTTAAGGTACATGTCTCCCGAATACCTCGACTGTACAGGCTTGATGTTATGTGTTGCTATTTTTGTGACGGTGGTCGAGAAACCGATCCCAACCTATTAATAGTTCAGAATAATATATAAAACTATAGTTTGAAAGTTTTCAACATAAAATGTAAAATCTCCTTTATCCTGCGGAAGGGTTTAACATCAAAAACGCTTGACGGGTCACTAGATATTGTAATAAAAACACGCTCAAGGATCTAACAAAAGGATTCTTGGGATTTGTTCAATTGTATTGTTGTGTTCACTGGGTTCAATTACTTCAAACATAGTTTTATTTGTTCACCAAATAAAAACAAAGGAACAGATAAATGTTACTTATAGTATACTTATAGTATGTTCTAGATATCTCTATTGGAAAAGTTTCTTCACTAAACAATAATATTTTAGAGTTATCTTTGCATTTTGTTAAGCCGTTGTCTCGGCTGTCATTTGTAGATCTTGGACAGTCGTCACAGGTAGTCAGTGGCCCAAAAGTCTGACAACGAGTCTTACGAAGGGGTATCGTATTACCCAGTAATAACTGGGTGGTGGAGGTCAGATAGGCAGTCCCTCCATGTAAAATACTGGTATTCAGCTGCATCCGGTTAGACTGGAAGCCGACCCCAACATAGTTGGGCAAAGGCTAGGTAGATGATGATCATTGCATTTTGTGTGATGATTCAAAATAATGCTATCTTGAATCATTACACATCATCTGCCTAGCCTTTTCCCAACTATATTGGGGTCGGCTTCCAGTCTAACCGGATGCAGCTGAATACCAGTATTTTACATGGATGAATCATTCAATTCATCATGAATCATTACACAAAGATGTTAAAATAAAAACATAACATGACGCCCGAAATCCCCACATTTCACCAGTTGTGTTTAAGTCCCATATAATAGGAGCAAACCTATTGCCATCAACCGAGTAAAGTAGCAAGTAAATTAAACATTTTTTTTCAACATCAAAATGCGTTGAATGCTTTCACCAGTTGTCTAGGCCAAACTGTAAAACGACTCATTTTTATTGACATTTCAGTTAATCGATAGGTCAGTTTAAAGGACGGTTCAGGCTGTAAAAACATTGTTTCTAGTATATAAAATGACCCAGAAATATAAGGTCTGCATCGGCCAAGCGGTATTGAGCCCCGGGAGGCCACTGTTTGCGGAACCTATCAACGGCCTGTTTGCCAAACGTATAAAGTTACTTTCTATAAGGAGCTATAAGTAACCATATAATTGTTTGCGAGGAATTTAAAAGCCCCTTTTTCACTTAATCGTAATTGTTTCCTTTGCTGTGATGTATTATATTATATAAGCGACCCACCCCGGCTCCGCAAGGGTGCAATTTACTAACACCAGCGCGTATTTATATATAGCACACCACAACTATAGCAGTGATAGCTTAGTAGTGTGACCGTTGGACTGCCCAGTCATAGGTCTCGAGTTCAAATCCAAGGCACGGACCTCTGATTTTTCGGATTCATGTGCGTTTTCATAATAATTTATTTAATAATTTTGCGTCGCGCCATAATTGTTGATATAACGGTCCCGCATGACGAGAACCTCGTCAAAGCAGACATAGATAAACAATTCAAATATCTAGATCTGGATCACGTCCCACAGGACGTAAGTGCAGCAGTCATTGTGCCAATACTCGTCGGGATTAATAGCCAATAGCCTCGACCATCATCTTAGGAGGCTCTCGCTTGGCAGCTGGATCAAGGGCTTTATTCAGAAAGCAGTACTTCTGGAAACCACCGGTAGCTCGGACCCTGTTCCCAATGCTGCTGTTTTCTATATTTTTAAAAAAAAATATTTTTTGTTAATAAAAATGTAAATAATATGTTAGAAAAAAGAATAAAGGAAATAATTATTTATTTTTTTAGACACATTTTTATGACATGACACACAACAAATAAAAAAGAGTAAAAAATTAAATTAAGATATAATGCAATAAAGTAGCGCTAGACCCCACACTAGGATACTCTGTATCGTGGGTGGAGTTATTCCTGCGTTAATGACACATTATAAGTGCACTGGTGGGTAGTTCAGTACTACTTAACTAAAGAAAACTTGCAAATTACAATTATAAGGTTTGTGTAGAGTGTATTTGTATGGACATATGTTTGTATAAAAGGAATGTGTTACGCCTGGGTGAGTAGGGTTTGACGTCATTTTTTATGTTAGTTGCTTTAGGTTATTTTAATTTATAAGTGTTTAAGTGTGTGACAGTTTGAATGAAATTTAAATAAAACTTTAAATGCTCTAAAGTGGGATAATAAATAGATTCGAAATGCTAATTTATAACTTTAAAAGAAAAGATATCTCTCTGTTACGTTTTTATGCATAAACGTCTGAAGGATTTCGATGAAATTTGACACGCAGGTAGACCGTGACCCCTTTAGGATATATTATTATAATCCGACTTCCACTTAAGAGAAACCACGGGCAAAAGTGTACAACAGTTTCGTACATCTGCTACGCCGTAGCACTAGCTACGAAACAGTCTACGGTAATGTCCAGTCAACCACACACGTACAGTCTGTGTTCTAATTAAGCTGCCACCTGTGTTCACTGTCGGCTTTGTGGATGGACTTTGTTAGGTATAGCTTCGAATAACTGTATGCTAATTTCACTAGTAGTCAAAAGTCAAAGAAAATCATAGCATTTATGAAACTGGTAGTATATAAAATAATTACTAGCTAGTCGCACAGTTTTACGATTTGATGACCCTACATTTTTAGGGTTCCGTACCTCAAAAGGAAAAAAACGGAACCTTATAAGAGAACTCGCTGGTCTGTCTGTCCGTCTATTACAGCCAATTTACTCCGAAACTACTGGACAGATTGAGTTGAAATTTGGTACACATATGTAAGTCGGTGACCCAAAGACAGACGTCTAACGTAAATGAATGAATTTTAAACATTTACCCCCTTACTTTTGGGGGGTAAATTAGAAAATATAAATAAAAACTATATCGTAGTCCGCACGCAAAATACGCAGTTTGACGTGGAGTTGCGGACAACAGCCCGTTATACAATACAATACATATCAAATAAAAGGAATCATTGTGTGCATCGCAAATATATATTTTTTATAATTTTAAGATAAATAGTTTTGAAGAAGAAATGGAAAAAAAAACAAAAAATAGGTCTTTGCCTATAAATTACAGGAAAACCTAGAAGAAAGCTATAACTATAAATAATAAAAATCAATTAAAAATCAACAGGGACTCGCTTACTCCGATGGTACAGAACTCTTCATGCGCGAGTCCGACTCGAACTTGGACGGTTTTTTTTTATTATATGTAAGTTTTATAGTCATGTATGAACAAATTTTCCGGACAAAAATCTATTAATGATTGTGAAAACCGCATTAAAAAGAAGAACAACGCGGTCACACAAATAGAAACGAAATGCGAATTTATTTCAAAATTATTTATAAAAGGTGTAAATAGAACCTTAACATCTCCGAAAGGCACTTGTACTTCCCGTGTTTGCAATATTTTTTTTTGTTGTAGTTACGGAGATATTGGGGGTCAAAGTTAAACTTTTTCACAAGTTTTTTTTAATTACATGTTTGAATGTAAGATTTTTACTTTACGCACCTCCACGACCTCCGTACTATTCAATCCATCCATCAGCACAATGCTTTGAGTGCTTTCCATCGAGTCTTACCGTAAAACGTGATTTTTCACCCCCAAAAAAAAATTCTGATTCCCAGCAATAATTTTTGCGTAAAGTTACTTTGTTTGATGTACAGAACGCTTGGTTGACGGCTATGAGAAGGCTCTGTTTACACCCTGTAGATGTAAGTACCAAGGTACCTAGAGGTGGGTATGCTAAAATCATTTTTTTCATCAGACTATTCCCCTATCGCCAACAGAACTCTCAAGGGAAACAATATCAATAGTCGATATCAAGTCGGCAACATTATTATCAATGCAGCTGCATTGTCTACGTCCCGACCTCAGCTGCCAGCCTACTAAGCCATCAACTAGCATTATCTACTCCAACTTTTGACGTCTATTATATAGATAAGCACTCTTTTATGCAGGCTGAACCAATGCCTTCGAAGTTAGCGCTATCTTGCTTCCGGAGACGGGTACTTAGACAATGCATTGCCGTTATCTCTCTGTCCTCTTCTGTTGTCAGTGGTCAGATCTTTAAACGAATAGAATTTGTTGAATTTATTTTGCAGTGGTGGATTACAATTATTAATGGTGAGCTCGGAATCGCCATGGTGTTTATTTTGCAAATAGATTTTGACAAAACCTTTAACACGTCATTTAAAAAAACAAGATGGGGCTGGTGTTTCGTACCTGACTACTCTGAGAAGAAACATCCGAAACAAATTCCTCTTTTAAGATCCAGACAAATAATCTTTTATCAACTCACATGAGGACTATACAGATTTGTAGCTACTCTTGTCGCAGATCAGCATTCAAAGCTATCAGTTTTTATAAATAATTTCATGCAATGCAATGTCTTGATTTGATTTGAATGTTTATTCACTATTTGCAGAGCGTGAAGTGAAATATTAATAATACTTTTATATTTTGTTTCTGTGGATGGGTGACCGCCCATTACATACCGAGTTTCCTCCGTGCCTCGGAAAGCACGTTAAGCCGTTGGTCCCGGCTGTCATTTGTAGATCTATGACAGTCGTTATAGGTAGTCAGTTGCCCAAAAAGTCTGACAACCAGTCTTACCAAGGGGTATCGTATTACCCAGTACTAACTGGGTTGTGGAGGTCAGATAAGCAGCGCTCCATGTAAAATACCGGTATTCAGCTGCATCCGGTTAGACTGGAAGCCGAGCCCAATATAGTTGGGAAAAGGCTAGGCAGATGATGATGGTGATGATATAAAATGTCTGAGAAAGTGATCGCGTGTAAAATCCATCTATAATTTACCTATTTTTAAATTATTTTTGCTAAATGACACAGCTGTGACAATCGTCTAGCGTTAAGAGCGCTTGTACAGATTATGTACAGATGCTTTGATTGTGAGATTAATTTCACGCAGTATAGAAGAGAAGTAATATAATTATTCGGGGACCAAATTAGGATTTAATCAAGGTCATTGGCTCCTGACTTGCAAGCAGATTAGTTCAACAGAATGTATTGGGTAGTATGTATGACTCTGCATCGTTTACACAATAGTAACTAACACTCCGAGTGTATTGGTAAATTCGATTCAAATGTCTGCTCATGTAGCTATATTAACTACATAGATCCTCGGTCAACGACAGACGGACAGGAAGGTCGCACTTTAATTAATTAAACCTACTTACTACATAAAACTTTCTTTAGCTACTCAATATAAATAAGTAATATTTTTATACAACTACATACGTTTGAAAGCCACGTAGAATCTAGCTAGTACTTTATTTATTCTAGAACCTATGTATTTTACAAGTAAGTACCTGCGACTGATGAAATAATGAAATATCCTGTATAATTAAAAAAATGTAATTAAAAATCTTATAATGATTTGTTAATCATTATAAGATTTTTTGTGACCTCGATAAAATTTTTCGACGGTCCGTACCCGACTTAAAACTACTTACCGACCCCTGTTGCACCTAATTGCCCAACTGCCCGGAGGCAAAGGAATGCAACTGCCTAAAGTCAGTGTCCGATTCCAGCAAGTAGGCTCTTAAGTTTAAGTTTAAGTATAAGGAGTCCAATGTTGCAAACGTTTGGTCATAATTATTGTAATGAGACTAGAGTGGAGAGCCGCCGAATCCCGAAATACGAGCTCGTCTCAGTTTGGGAATCAGTGTACTATATGTAGTTGCTACACTGTACAATGATTTAACCATATACCTACATTTTGTTACATGTTTATTTTTTAGTGCTTATTGGTGAATAAATTATTATTATTATTTTATTATTAGTGGTAACACTGACGAAGTAATACGAAGTTTCAATAAAAGAAAAAACTCAGGTGCTGGTCTTATATTTGTCTTGTTACCACTGAGTTACCATACCAAAATATTATGTAAGTATCAGTGGGGCCAGTGCAGAAATGTAAATTGTTTAGTTTTAATAATGTAAATTACTTAATAAACATTCCCACAGATACTTTAAAACATTGTTTCCTGTTGAGTCGAAGGAACCAATTCTTCGATTTATATCGAATTGTTGAATTTTCATGTATTCTGTATAAGTTTTAGGCCTTTGCTCAGCAGTGGGATGATGCAGGCTAACAGTATCAGTATCAGAACCTGAATCCAAGAATTACTGAGAGAGTAAAGAGATTCTTGCATTTGTATCTGTCAATTGATATTAAACTTTAATTTTTATCTCCCTAGTAAAATCGTACGATCCCGTCTGAGCCAGATGCTAGTTGTAATAAAATAGCATTTTTTATGATACGGTGATAAATATTGCTGGTACAGACATCGACATAAATATGATTTATTCTTTCGACTTGTAAACTTTATGGATAAAGAATTAGTAAGGACATATAACCATATTGCCTTATAAGTACCTAAAAGAAAATTATAGAGAACCGTTTTGGTCCATTAGTGATGCGCTATTACTCAAATAGCAATTAATAAATTGGAATATTAAAATAGTAAGAAATTTTCGTCTGGCCTTTGGTCTAACTTCGTCAAAAATTTTTGTACATTTATTTGTGACACGACCATAGTCTGAAAGAAACGTCTTTTTTTGTATGCATAATTTTTTTCTTGATTTTCTTACTAGCCTTTTCGCTACTTTTTGGGGTCAGCTTCCAGTCACACCAGATGCATCCGAATACCAGTATTTTACATGTAGTGACTGCCTATATCATACCTTCACAACCCAGTTATTACTGAATAATACGATACCTCTTAGTAAGACTTGTTATCAGACTTTCGGGCCACTGACTATTACGACTGTCAATGATCTACAAATGACAGTTGGAACCCACGGCTTAGCGTGCTTTCCGAGGCGCAATTTTTTTGCAATACACAATATATTTTCTTTACAAATATGCATTCTGTGGCCACGTACGCGTAGCTGATTGCTACGTTTGTGCTACGTGGTGCTACGCAGATACGTGACTATTTTTGATCTCCATATCTCAGTATGGAATTGAAACATGATATGTCTGCGATAAGTTTCTATAGGAAGAGTTTTATTATTTTACTAGCTTTTGCCCGCGGTTTCGCTCGCGTTAGTTTAGAATTTGACAATCAATTCGGATTGTACTCTGCTTGTAATAATAATATAATTAAATCATGATTCGAAAGACACGTGTCGCCATCTATTATCAAAGAACGTTATTGATGTTTTCAGCCGGAACAGTACTTTTTGTCGGGATGGAAGGTGCCTTATGTCTGTTTCTGTATACTTACAATGTAAATGCAAAATTTCAGGATGATCGGTTCAGTGGTTAAGGCGTGAAAAGGTAACAAACAAACTTACTTTCGCATTTATAATATTATAGTTAGGATTTTGAATGTAACATAATGCGATCTTAAAAATGTGCAACGCCATGTTAAGAAATAAAAAAGATCACTATGATTAATGGCGTCGCATATGACTCAATTTGAAATTGCGAAACAGAAAACGATAAATTCGTTTTAAATTATTTACTTTTTTCTAACTGAGCTTCAACCAGATGACAGAATCTAATTAATAAATCAGATGTTGTGTAGGAATTCAAGCGCGGCGAGTTAATTACACCCAATTATATATAAACAAGTCAAAGTGGTTGCTTGAATAAAAATAATTACTTATGATACGATTTTAATACTGTAGTTTATTATTTGCTTGAAATTAGAACTGTCAAAAGTAAGATTTCTCAGCTATGCTTTCTTTGACGGTTCTTACTTCGTTCAAATTTTTGACTACTGCATAAAAATGGTTGTTTAAGTAATTAATAAAACTCAAGTGGAAAAAACTGGAAGGCGTTGCGTTGAAAGAAAAATGACCTGGTGAAGGATGCAGGGATCCGCTGGATGCGAGTCGCACGGGACCGGTCAATGTGGCGACACTTGGGGGAGCTATGTCCAGCAGTGGACGTCATTCGGCTGAAATGATGACGATGATGAAGTAATTACTTTAATTTGACTATAGAAAGTGTGTGGAGGAGCTCGTGCCTAAATAATAACAGCCGCTCGGGTCGATCTTTAGGTTAAGCCGTGCTTGCCTAGGTTGGTCTGTGGATGGGTGACCGCCCATTACATACCGAGTTTCCTCCGTGCCTCGGAAAGCACGTTAAGCCGTTGGTCCCGGCTGTCATTTGTAGATCTTTGACAGTCGTTAGGCAGTCAGTGGCCCAAAAAGTCTGACAACCAGTCTTACCAAGGGGTATCGTATTACCCAGTACTGACTGGGTTGTGGAGGTCAGATAGGCAGTCGCTTCATGTAAAATACTGGTATTCAGCTGCATCCGGTTAGACTGGAAGCCGACCCCAATATAGTTGGGAAAAGGCTAGGCAGATGATGACTATAGAAAGTGTATGTCTCTCTTTAGTAAGTTAAGTGCTTATCTCGTTGCGAACTAAGTTGAGATAATAGCTGTAGTAGGCAAATACCTCACTTTGTCTAATTTACTAATTACCTATATTTTTTATAGAGTTTTAATGGGAATTATTCATGTAAAATTTCTTGATTTGAACTTAAGAATGGATTTCATGGAAAAGTGTTCCAAGGGAATGATAACTCTCATATGTATACGTTAGTTTTACTATTTATTTTATTTTAAGATAATGAAGTAAAAAGCTAAGTTATAATGTGGTACGGTTTATGTTTAATGATTTGTTTTTACTTAAATTATTTCGAACGCCAACACATCTATGCCAACTAGCTTAAATAATGATAACGTATAAAGGATGTAAAAATGCCCTTAACGAAGCCGAACGGTACTTGTTTTCTCCGTCATTGCGATATTGTTTTTGTTCTAGACTATACCTGGGAACCTTCTAGTTACGAAGACATTGGTAGTCAAAATTCCAAGTTTTTTTTTAAATACATGTTTTTCCTATTTTTTCTTTACTTTAAATTGAAGGTATTTAAAGTCCCCTGACCCCTGTACTATTCAATACACCCATCAGCACAATGTCTTAAATGCGTTACATTGAGCCCTACCGTAAAATGTGATGTTTCACCATTCATTTTTGTCACCAATAAGTTTAGTCGTTTCCCAGCAATAATTTTTGCGTAGTAAGATGTGCAGAATACCGGCCGGCCGGAGTGTTGCGGCTTCGTGAAGGGCCCGTCTACACCTTGTATAGGTACGTATTGTTAAAAAAAAAACAATGTTATCAAATATCCAGGAAACATTAAAAATCTTGTTCCCCAAGAAAGGCGATAGTTTTTATTAAACTTTCTTCGTGTTCCATCGACGCTAAAGTATTGAATGTCCAAAGTGAAAAGTTTCGAGGCGAAACTACTTCAAACACTCTCTTACTTCACTTGTAAGGTGTTTGTAATTGATCTTTCTTGCATTCTCCGTTCCTCGTTAGAATATTTACAGGCAATAAAAATGTAATTCTACCATAACAGGATGTGTATTAAAAATGTATTGAAGAAACAACAACATCACTCACTCACTTCCGCCTAACAATCGAGATTCTAAAACTATATTTGTCTTCAAAAAGCAAGTCAAAGAGCATTACCTCTCCTCTGTACTGTAATATTCTGGATATATACATTATAGGTATATATTTATAATACCAATATTTATTTTTTATATGTGTATATAGTTGTGGGTATCTTTATTTAATATAAAAATATTTTTGTTTTAAGTTCTAATTAAAATTTTCCTGTTTTCTCTTTTCTACACACTGTGTCTACATTTCTAATAAAACTTCCCTCTCGCAGGTCTGGTACCTTTGTGTTCTTCTATCTTAATGTAATGTCCTGTTAAGTATTTATGTGTACATAAATAAATAAATAAATAAAAATTAAAACATCATTCCCACACAGATAAATTTAGTTTTCTCACGTACGACACTAAGAACCTTAATACGCTAAGGTTCTAGTGTCGTGAATCGTAAAGTATTTTTCCCTCGGCACTTTTAGTTAGCAAGTAAGTCATCTTAGTGCTCGGCACTATGCGAATATATGCTTTAGTTGAAAATATATTATGAATCGTCCTCGATTTTCTAGTCTGACTTGAAACTGTCACGACACGTAGGTTTCAATATTGCTATAAATTCTTTTAGTCATTTCATAATAAACATGTAGATAGTTATGCAGTATCCCCCAACACACACCGGACACGCTTGGCGGATTATGGCCCACACCTTATAGAGAGGAGGCCGGGAACGTTTTAAGATGATTGTGAATGCACTTACCAATGCTCATCATTTCGACCAGCACCTCCAGTTGGACGAACAAGGCTACCACGGAGGCGGCGATGCCTCCACAGATGGTTGCGAAAGCAGGAGTACCGGTGGTCGGTGAGATTATGGCCAGTTTTCTAAAACAAAAGAAAACGGAAAATTAATATAAGTCAAGCCACGGCTTGTCTGATGGGAATTTCCTAAACGCAACTTCAAGAACAGCTTTTGTTTAAAGAAGTAGCCGTAGTAGAGTATACGCCAGTTTTTTACTTTTAACTAGCATACAAAATATCATCCCCTGTTAGGGGATTTTGAAAAATCCTTCATTAGTGCTCACTTTCGTGACATAAGAACATCTTGTAAGAAATACCAAGTTTCTGCATCGGTAATAGACTGTGCAATGTCTGTCAGTGTAGTTAAGATTTTAATTTAGAAAAGATACTTAAAACCATTAATGTAATTTCAGAAATATTGTCGCTTTTTGCTCATAAACCTGCAAAAAAGAATTTAACACGAGTTCCGTAAACTCGTGTTAAAATGGCACGGGCCGTCGAGAGCAGGCAAGGAATCTCTGTCATTTACTCCGTCTTCGCAAGTTTTCCTGAAATATTTTCACGACCGGCTAAAGCCACGCTCAAAGTAGTAAATTTTACCACTTCTGGTAAAATTTTACCGTGTTATTCACATTCTCGTTCCTCGTTCGTGAGGAACTCAAAGTATGTGCACTCCTCAAAGAGACGTGTGCTTCCAGTATCTCGTCGAATTACGCAAGTTCTGTGTACATCCTTGGTAGAGAAAGCTTCTTTCTCTTGACTATTAGTGCGAAATAAGATCCGGTTAATAAAAGTTGGCCGTTCCAAGAAGTGAACGGTAATGGAATCCGTATGTTTAATAAACTTACATTTAATGTTGTTTTATATTTTGAATGTCTATTTTGTCTAGTCGCCGCAATGACTTTTGCTGAGTATGTGGTCTTTAGTGGATTGTTAATATAAGATGTCAGTACTTACTCATTCCGATTTTAATTTCAACTTTCATGTCTTTTTACTTTGTTACTGAATACTTCTAATAAATAGTCAGATTTAGGTGCTGTTTAGTCGATACAATCCTCGGAATTGTAAATCAAAATGTACGTACAGTATCATGTTTGATTGCGGAGTGGCATTGCGGGACGAGGGCTTAATATCTCGAAATCACTAATACTCAGCGGAATTGTGGATTATAGAGATAGCTTGTTAGTATACAGTCTGACATACCTGTCAGACTGCATGCTAACTACTACTGTTTGAAGGCACCCCTTCAAACCGCGTTGCTGTATAATTGCAGACAGTATAAGTCAAATCTTGGCTGAACTGCAAATCGTTTTGGATCGATGAAGAGACTACTGTTTAATACTACATCGGGATGAAGATGGTTTAGGTACTGAGAGAAAATGGGGTGATGGGGGATGAGGGGTGATGGGGTGGAGTTGCTAGAACTAAATAAACTACTGTAAGAAGCCCAAGATGCAACCCAGAAACTAAAGTATAAAGCTGTGGGTCTTGATGGCTTCTGCGGCTATGTTACTACATCTTGGTGCTGATGGCGCCAAGATTGTGCACCAGTGATGAACCAAGGTCTTGAGGACAGGCCAATGGCCAGTTGATTGGACACAGTCCGCTGTGATTCCTCTCCACAAGAAGGTCTCCACTATTAAGTGTGAAAATTTAAAAACCTTATCATGTCATCATGTTGGTCTAATCCAACTGTACAGAACAAGCAATTGTTGTCGGGTGCATTACACATTTTTCTTCATTGACCTTCCACCTCTGTCAGCTGTCACTCTTTCATTAACTCCTTTTTATAGCATTCCTGTCACTATCGATCCATCTTTTCTTTGAGCAACCAACTTTACAGAATAGCACTATTGCAAATTAGCTGACAAACTGAATTTTCAAACAGAGATGGAGCATTATTACAGAGAAATTATCAAACAAACTATTCCTATCCTATGAAGGTTCAACCACACTTTACTTGCATACTACGAGTGTAAATGTGTTCCTAATGCGAAAATAAGCTAGGACAACTTTACATCAATTCAGTGAGCGTTTGTGAAGCGGAGTTCGGTAACTTTATTAGCACCTACACTCTCGAGATGACTAAAGCTATGAAAATGTTCACGACATGTACCGTTTTAGCGACCGGGAGATGTGGAACGAGATTTTGAAGTTTGCAACGCTTATTTTAGTGAGGTTCTTCAGGTAGGTCAGGTGCGTACTACTCGCAACCGGCGTGCGTGTATGACCAGATGTATGAATGTGGACGAGGCAAAAGGACTGTGTAAGGATCGTAGCAGGTGGCTTTTTGTGGTTTCTGCCTACTCCGATGGGAAAAAGACGTGAGTTTATGTATGTATTTACTGTAAGCAACGCTTATAAACAAATTCCGAAGCGAATAGGAAATTCAATTTTTCATATTTATTTACAACATAAGTTTTAGTATATGCGAAACCTGAAACACGTGTCTAATATCGGACTTGGTAAAACAATAGGTTAGCTTACAAAGCGGGGAACTGAACTCAGTTTTAGGTTTCCGGCAGAAACTACGGAATATCTAAGTAAGTTGTAGTTGCACTAATTTAACAGTGCCAAAATGCTTTAGGCAATCTGTTATATTTAGTAACAACACGAAATATTAAATATACAACATTAGTTTTAGTTTATGCGTGTCTAGTATTTTAATGTAAAGAATTAATGTACAAAATTTCAAAACTGTATCTTAAAAAAACACCAAGTTATAAGCTTGTTCTGTTACCTGGTTGTCCGCACAAAAACGTGGTCACCACGCCCAGCGTTCGCGCCCCACTCTCCAGCGTCGTCTTGAGCTCATTGATAATTATAATTTGGCAGTGAATACCTAAATGATTGCGATAGGTACTAATATCGCTCGGTATCCAACTTGTAGGCTTTTTTAAATATTTTTGAACAAACAATATTCCGGTTTCGCATATACTAAAAATAATGTTGTATACCTAGTAGTTTATGTCATATTGAAATTACTTGATTGTTATGAGTGTTAAGAAAAAAAGAAAATTACTGTCCTAGTTCAAAATATGTCACTCACTTGCGGTAAATAAAACGTGTAGTAAGTAAACTTAGACTGGAAAAGAATGCGGTAAAGATATACCTGCATAGCTCATCGTAAACAAGGAGCAAGCAAAGAAAAAATATTTTTTGCAGATTTCTATTAATTTCTTTGAATTTAAATAAGATATCTCTAATAAAAGATATCTCGAATCTGCTACCGAACATCTCTCCATATGTTCCTCAGCTCTTACAACCCTAAAACCTATATCAGTAATACAAGAACACCTGTCAAGTTGGTAATAAACGCTCATAGCCGTTCGGTAGCGTAATCACCAATAGTTCACAAATGAAAACAAATGGGCTTTGCTACAGCGTGCAGCGCGATAGTTCATGAACACGGATCATTTGACGGCACGGTTGGCGCAATGGCTGAATGATTGACTGCTGCGCTGCGTGTCGCGGGTTCGATTCCCGCACGGAACAAATATGTGTATGTGAGTTTAAATGTTTGTAAACGCACCCACGATACAGGAGAAATTCCTAGTGTGGGGCAAAGTTTTTTAAAAAAAAGACACATTTTAAAACTTCATTAAAGGCAGTCAGTCAGTCTGTGTATAAACTGTTCTAGTAAACAGTATTAATTGAAACCATGGACCAAAGGGGGGAACTGAAAAAAGGGATACTTCGAAACGGGGAGGTAGGGTTTCCAATTTGGTGATATCAGTCATTTTAGCGTGTATTGCTTTCGGACTAATATTCTACGACGATACGTTCAACGTTATATCCGGATTTAATACGGAGATACTTAATTGAATCGTCAGTCAATGATATATACACGGTGGTAGGTATTTGAACAGCATTCAAGCTAGAATATTGCATTAAGTTTTCCATTCAGCGCTTCATTAGTCGAAAAACAAAGAGAGAGCTGGTCTAATTAAAGCTGCATTGAAATGAGAAACTGAATAGTATCGAGAGAAATTAATATATGACAATAGCAGGAATGTTTCAATACTAGTGGTGAAACCAATATACATTCATAGTGTAATATTGTGCAAAAGTTATATTAGCTTTTCACAATAACCACTGAACCGATATTATGTTTGCTCGATAGGTAACTTGGACACGGTGATGGATATAGGCTACTCTTCACATTGATTATGCAGAAGAAGTTTCGGGAAACAGCGAGTTGGTTTTCATTTATTAAAAAAATTACAAAATTCTCATTTAATTTCGACGAATATTTTAATTTTACATTAAATCATTTAAAATAGGCCCGCCCTCCGGTCACGTGAAGAGTCGACCAATCGCTTGGCAATATCCTGAAATACTATAAGGGCACTCGGACCATAGTGTTTCAACCCCAAAAAGCTCAAACACATAACTAGCAATTAAATTATTGTATTTGCGCCGTTTGAGGTTTTCAGCACTTACAGCATCCGCCCCAGCTCACTGTGCTAGGAAGATGGGATGGCAAAATTCTTGATAGGTACTTTTTAATTCTGCTACATTTATTTGGGTAGGCGCAGCATGCCTTCTTCATTCACACCTACACCATCTCAATAAGCCGTTATATCATTTTTCAGTCTGCCCATCCATCAATTATTTCTACACTTATAACAAGTACAACCTCATTTCTGCGCATCATACTTACATCATAATCTTACAAAACCACAATTGAAGGTTTTATAAACACAAAGCAAGTCGTAACTGGAGTGGTTCTCAATTAATCAATAACGGGCACCTATTGATGCGGTTTTCGGACCACAAAGTGCAGGTCTTCAAGTGGAGGACTTTTATTCTGTTACTGATTGTAACAGCGAGGCCGGCTCGACGTGACACTCTCCTGAGCTGTTAGTCTAGCTAGAAGGGAAACTGTTGTTGTTTTTACAAGCTCTTTTTTAACTTATGTAACTGAAAGTTTTTTTTGGTTAGATAATAACTCTTTTCTAAACGTGTATCGTAAAGTTTTAATTATAAAATCAATGTAGAAAGAATACTGAGAAAAAAAATCTTCAAATAACTCTTCATTCTCTTGCCTCTTGGCCTTATCCCAATTTGTTTTTTGATCGGCGCAGCATGTCTTCTTCTTCGTTATTTCTCTATTACTCGTCATCTCATCAGACACCTCCTTTCTTGCCATATCATCCTTTACACAGTCCATCAATCGTTTCTTTGGTCTACCTGTACTCTTTTACCCATCCATATTCTTACTCAAAACTTTCCTCACGACATTTTCCTCATTCCTCCGCTCCAAATCATTTCTTCAAATAACTAATAGATTAAATAAAAGTTTTCTCTGCCTTATAAGGTTAAGTGAAATGTGAATTATATTAGCTCTCTTCTAATTTTAAAAGTTATCAGAACTAAGCGTGACATCTGTGTGTCAAACACGAACGCGCGTAGTAAATGTAACGTACATAGATTCGATCGATTTAATATTAAAAATACTCGTTTTCAACATAACTTAGTTTTAAGAGCAAATTATTGGTGATAATAATGGTTCTGGTCGTAAAAATTTTTTGGCGTTCAATAATGATAGGTGAACCTCATGTTCTTTTTTTTTAAAGAATCCCAAGCGTCTCGACTTAAGGTGATGTTGATTTGATGAAAAAAGAATACTAACTTGAAGATCAGTCCATCCAGGGCCATGGCGTAGACAACGCGGGGCATGGGGAACATCGAGCCAAACATGGAGACCGTCAGTCCAGCGAGCGCCCCAATAGCAACGATGTACTTGCAGGTTGGGGCGTTGACATGGGCGAACATCTGCACGAGGGCCGAGTCGGTGTCCACTTGATCGTAAGGCACTGGGGGCAAAAAAGAAAAATATAAGTTTTCCATGGAATGATACATATTATACATAGACTCACCCCTTTTTAAAAGTACAGAACTTCACCTCGGTCGGCACAACTGCTGAGCATGAGGTCCTGGGTTCGATTCGATTGGGTGAGTGTTATTGGATTTTACCATCAGGAATTTCTCAGTAGCAGCTACGGAGTCTGGATTTGTGCTCGGTTGATGGCAATAGTGTCGCCCCCAATTACATGGGACTTAAACATAACTCGCGTCGTCCATGCATGTTCATAACATCTGGTCATACACGCACGCCGCACGCGCCGGTTGCGAGTACTGCGATAAGTGTAAAGGTCCTTCGATGGAATCAAAATCCTTATGAAAATGCGGATTATCTTTGGGATTTTGTCACACTAAACTACCAGCGGTTATTCTTATTCGAAATGTGTACAGACGCCAGCACATCGAGCTACAATAATAATTACAATCTGTCAAATTTCTTTAATAGATTTAAACTTTATTGATACAGCATTAGGTTCAAGGTTAATTGGACTTTGACAGTTTGGGGTAGCTTGATGTGTGTCTGTACTTGTAGCTGATTTTAATGTACTGACTTTAACTTTTTGACTTTCAACTCGCATTTGATTCTACGATTTTCACGGAAAAAGAAGAGTTTGTTAAAGCAAAATGCTAGGGGCACCTAGTACAGCAGCGGAGAGCGTTACTATTTATTACTTCGAGTGTTAACTGCCAACTTAAAAAAAAAAAAAAAATTGTTATATCCTTTATGATTTTTCTCTGGCTTTTTTAGGGTTCCATACGTCAAGAGAACAAAACGGAACCCTTTTAGGATCACTCGCATGTCTGTCTGTGTGTCCGTCTTGTCACAGCCAATTTACTCCAAAACTACAGGACCGATTGAGTTGAAATTTGGTTCACATATGTAAATCTGTGACCCAAAGACGGACGTGTAACGTAAATTAATAAATTTTAAACATGGCGGCCACTTTTGGGGGGTAAACTAGAAAATGAAAAAAAAAAGTTTCGCGAACTACATCGTGTTACATATTAAATGAAAATTAAAGGGGGCTCGCCTACTACGATGGTACGGAATCCTTCATGCGCGAGTCCGACTCGCTCTCGGCCGGTTTTTTCTATACTTTTCGTCATAAATAACAGTATTTATGACGAAACAATCGTTATAAATGGAACAAAATCATAGCTGCAGCGCCGCCATGGCAATTTCACTTACGGGTGCTACTCAACTTTCAGTGAGTTCGTTACCATGTAAAAGTGGAGTGCAATTTAGCCTTTGTGAGCTTTAAACGAGTGAGTAAACCACTTTGATTCGTCCCACCCCCCCTCCGCCACCCCTTTTGTCCTGCTTGCCTAGACACACTTTACCAATTTGGCGGTAGTGACCCGAGAAAAAAAGTAAAAAAAATATATATTGGAATGTTGTTTTCCGAAGCAAAAAATAAGACGTTGTAAAATATCAGAAATGAAGCAGATACAGACTGTATCTGCTTTATTTCATTGAGTATCGAACTGTATCATACAGTTCGATACTCAATTAAAAGCACCGACAATGTGGACAGTTACGACAGTGATACATTCAACGAAAATTATTCTTTCATTGATCTGAAAACCTGTCCATTATTCGCCACAAAATTCATTACTCATTATTTTTTATTAAGGCTGAATGATACAAACCTTGGCCAGACTGAATATTAATAACGGTTTTAATATTCAGTAAGCAGCATGATAATCCATGACTGAATTTTCAAGGCACACAAAAGTATAATAATCTAAGTATTATTGACAGAAACCGTAATTATTTCGTTCAGTTCTGTGGCGATAGGGCGACACAGTAAGACTCATCATTGGAAAACTTTATATTGATTATCCCTTTTTGAAGTTTAAGCTAATATCAATTTTTGCGAGGGTTTAAGTTTAGCCGCTCCGCATACAACTAGGTCAGGACTAAGTATGCTGTTGCATGATTTTGGTATAAATGGTGTAACAAGACCCTTAACGAAGTCGAAAGGCACCTGTTCACCCCATCATTGCGATATTTTTTTTTGTTTCTAGACCATACCTGAGACCTTCTAGTTACAGAGATGTTGGGGGCCAAAGGTTCAACTATTACAAAAGATTTTTTTAATTCAAGTTTTTAATATTGTAACTATTTTAAATAACTCCACGACCCCCGTATTATTCAATGCATCCATCAGCACATTTTTTTAAGTGCGTTACACTGAGACTTACAGTAAAACATAATTTTAACCCTAAAAAAAATACTATATAATTTTTTTTTTAATTGTCATAAATACTTAGGTTTCTTTCTTTGTCGTTTTCATTTTATAAAAGTCGTCATTATGGCAATTAATACGTACAAATGAAAAGCTTGGACAAATTTTGGACGAGAGACAAAATACCGGATACATGACAAAATCCGGCCAGAACCTTAAAATCTTAAGATACTAGACATAAGATGGTCCGTATAATCAAAGTAGAGCACCTGCTATGACTAATTGCATTTTTTGATCAGTAACTTTTGGTGATTGATTACACGAGAAACAAATATAAAAAGCTGAAAATTACATAACAAAATAAATCCTGATAATGAATAAAAATCGTCCTGTTGGATGACCCCATAGCTAAACGCTTAATTCTGAAACATAATGTGGATGTTACCTTGCACCTCTGCCCAACCCGTTGGGAATACAGGGCCGGTGCTATGTTATGTATTGACACTTTGACGTATGACACAACCAATTATCAACGAACCAACAATAAAATATCAATTTTAACGTAAAACAAAATCAACGCAATTGTTCATTTAGTTTTTACGTTAATATCACTACCACTACAAACAAAGTCGCTTCCCGCTGTCTGTCTGTCCCTGTGTATGCTTAGATCTTTAAACCTACGCAACGGATTTTGATGCCGTTTTTGTAATAGATAGAGTGATTCAAGAGGCCGGGGCGGGTCGCTAGTTACTGATAATTTTGGCTGCAACACAGATAGGTTACAAAACAAGCCCCGTTTCCGGACTTGGTAAAACAATAGGTTAGCTTACAAAGCGGGGAACTGAACTCAGTTTTAGGTTTCCGGCAGAAACTACGGAATATCTAAGTAAGTTGTAGTTGCACTAATTTAACAGTGCCAAAATGCTTTAGGCAATCTGTTATATTTCGTAACAACACGAAATATTAAATATACAACATTAGTTTTAGTTTATGCGTGTCTAGTATTTTAATGTAAAGAATTAATGTACAAAATTTCAAAACTGTATCATGAAAAATCACAAAGTTATAAGCTTGTTATGTTACCTGGTTCTCCGCACAAAAACGTGGTCACCAAGCAGCACGGCGCACGCGCGCCTCCAGCGTCGTCTTGAGCTCATTGATAATAATAATTTAGCAGTAGGTACCTAAATTATTGCCATCAGTGTCCAACTTGTAACTATTAAAAAATATTTTTGGGACAAAATATAACATGGTTTAAAAATTATTGGAATCGATTCAGTTGCTTATTTTAGACAAACTATATTTAGGTTTCGCATATACTAAAAATAATGTTGTACATAATGTATTTTTTTTTTAGGATGGGAAGTCATCAAATGATTTCCGCTCTGGGTGGAGCGGAAGGAAGTGTGAGACTTGTACTGACTAAAACCCATCCATGTTCCTTCTTTGCCCTTTGTGTTCCACGGCCGAGGTATCTCTTTCGAACAGTCCCGGCAGGCATCGGCCCTTGCGGACCCCTTCCCGGTTGCTGACAACTCTTTGAGGCGCCCGTGGAACACGAACACGCCTTCGATGCGGCCTGTAGTGATAAGACAGCTGGAGGGCGAGCTAGCCCATTACTCACCGTCCACTGACCCGCGCTACGGTGGCCGGGAGCCAACACGTGGAAGCCCGGGGCGTCTCCCGCGGAATATTAAATATTCTGTTGACATCGTCATTCTCCACAATATTTGGTGTTGGGTTAACATGTCTTCATTCATACTCACTTACTGTCTTATTACTCGTCATCTCAACGGTCAGTTTATACCGAGATCGTAGTTCACAAGAATACGTCTATTTTATCAATTGAACGCAAAGTATTTATGTTTTACTCCTAAAGGAATAAACCAAGCAGTTGACTGAACATTGTAAATATGAATTGTATCAGAAAATACTCGAAGTTCCTTTTTCTACGTAGTATTCAGTGAGAAATAACATTGACTTCCGGTTCAAAAAGATGCCAGTCGAAAGGTCTTTTAATATTCTACGAGCATTGTGCTTCGTTTGCAATATTTCTTTTGCAACATTTTTTGCTTGAAAATTTGAAAAGGATCAGTTTTTGTTTTGCATTTGAACTAGAAATACACTGAGTGAGTGTATTTAACTGCGTTTTGCACAGATTTTATTTTCTCAGAAAAATAATTAAACAAATAAAAAACAGAAAGAAACGAACATCTTTTTACTTTTCATTTCTTTTTTCGACATTGTCTGAACTATGGCAGGGTGTTCCCAATATTTTACAATGAAATGATAAATCATCCTGATGTTGTTCTGATAGTGGAAACGCCTTAGAACTATTAAATTTGTTTGAAAATATATTATCGTCGTCTGCCTAGCCCTTTCCGAACTCTGTTGTGGTCGGTTTCCAGTCTAATCTGATACAGGTGTAATACCCTAGGTAAGACTGGTTGTCAGACTTGCGCACCATTGACCTATAACCTAAGTCATAGACAATGTTTCATACTTCTAGAAAGTGCAAAGCTGTGTATCCAGTTATTACTCCGTAACCATCGGGGTACTTGCAGAACACTAGAGTGACGTTAAGTATCTAATCTATTAAACGTAACTATGTTGCCGTCCGGTAAAGCAGGGATATACATTATTCTCCTTTACCTGTAACTACCGTTTATTATACCTAGTGATATTATAATTATTAATTCATATATTTAGTCTATTTTATTAACACCAGGCCTATTATCCCCGAAAGGTTAGACAGAGGTGTTCTAGACCCCCATATTTCGGCAGTTATGTTCAAGTTTCTTGTAATAATTATTTCATCTAATTTGCAGTACCTTTGAGAACCTAGTGAACGCTCTTGCCGTAGCTACATACTGAGCCCAACAGATCTAAAAAGTACAATTGTTTCGAAAAGAGGAAGAATGCAATGTTTGTACCTCAAAAAGCATTTCTAAATTTCGTACGAAACGGTTTGTGTCCCGCACGAATTTATCAAAGTTTGAAGTCAAATTGTCAAAGGTATTTACCAGCTATTTTCATTTTTTCCAGATCTACCTTTCTATGTTTCTTTTTTACAGGGTTTTACATACCTACCACAGCGTGCCAATTTTTTAAAAACATAGTTTCCACGCTGGCTGTACTGTGCTTAATTTGATCCGAGCAAAATCGCCGAAAACCATTGCACTAACATCAGTTAAAACGAAGTTAAACCCATCAAACAATACCCGGAGACCGTACAGCCAAACATTTCACGTTATTAAACAATCATAACGTTATATATAACAGGTTTATATAGGAACGTGGCTTTTGGGGATTAAAACGTCTGGTATATACAAACATTGCTTCCTGCTGGCATGCGGTATTTCAGTATGCACACATATTGGAATAGAGTGCTCTTTCCACGCATGGATTACCACCTTAATGGTTACTCCCAACGCAACGGCACTCGCATCGCATCGGATCGGAAAGGATACTAATTGATGCGGCGATAGCCGATCGCGTCCGTCAGGATGTCGATCCATACGATAGGCTCCGTACCGTCGCTTGCGAACATTTCCGTTTCTGCGCCTAGTCAAATAGTTTCATTCCTACCGTGTTGACGTGTTCTAATTTCGATCGGATACGTCAGGCGAATGGAGCCGATTGCGTCTCTCAGCATACTTTAGGCTACGATCTCGTGTCGCGGAAGACGCCCGCGGTCAAGCTGTTGTGTGTAATATAGACTTTAGATACTGTGTACACGATTTAATATCGTTTAAAGATTGTAAATTCCGTCCAGAAATCATTATTTATAGAGCGGATATTGGGAATATTTGCACACAAAAATTTTGATGTCGAACATTTTACATTTTGACACTAAATGACAAGCGGGCGTGTGACACTAGACAGGACGATTTTGTTACTAAGTATAAACAAGTATTAGATTACGATTTTCCTTGTCTTGACCCATGTCTTGACCCATCTATCGCTCGTAAATAATTGAATGTCTTTGGTCTACTCCATACAACATATTGAACCTGTGTGACGATTGTTTTAGCTGAGAGGTCCACTTTGAACGGTTTTGTTTAAACTTAAGAGATGTTTATTTGTCAAAAACGTTAGATTAACGCTTTTCAAGCAGATAATATCAGCGTTTTAGCTTGTAATAATAGTCCACACATCGGTTTACACATTGTATTTTGTTTCACTTCGTTTTGGCTGTCACAGATTACATTCACATTAAAAAGGAAATAAAGCTGTGCTTTTAATATTAATAAAGTAATATTGCTTCTCCGGTGATATCGTTTTTTAAACATTGATAACCCACCAAAAAGTACTAGGCTAGCATAAATAATTATCCACCTGTTGCTTACTCCTTGAAGTTAAGGAAAATAAACTGTACGTATTCGGACATAATGAATTACATTCCTATATTTTAGTAAGGGCCCTTTGCACGCCACGTTTTTTTCATGCACTGACGACGCACATTTTTTATTAGAGCGTCCTCTGCGCGTTATCAAGACGTTTTAGCAGAATTTACACGTTTGTATCGATTCAAACGTGCGCTTATAGCGCGTTTCAATCGTAAGCAGAGTTGCCTCTGCGCGATACAGACGCGCGTTTGTAGCGATGTATCAGTGCGTTAATAGCAATACATACGCAAGGATCGTGTGCAACGTGACTGCAGTCTAGCGTTTGGTGAGTGTCCTGATTGTGTTCTATGCGCGTCGTCAACGCATAAAAAAACATGGTGTTTAAAGGCCCTAACGCGTTAAAAAAGGCCTAGAGACCTAGAAACGAATGAAATTATATTATGAAAGGGATTGAAAAAAGGTTTAATTAAGGTTGAAATAACTAAGTTCACTCCATTCACTCGCCAGAGAGCACTACAGTGTGTGAAGTGGTGCTGCGTACTCATAGCCCTTTACTTTCCGCAAATATGAGAATTTATTTCTTAAACATTTGTAAAACGTACTTATTATTATATTTAATCATTTTAAAGCATTTGTAAAACATTCTAGCATAACATCACGACAGTAAATCCCATATAGGCTTGGCAGAGGTGTACGGTCGATGGTCGTCTACACTCAATTCTCAGAAATAATTAGAGGTAATAAACGACCAGCCTATTTCCAGCAACCCAGCTCTAATCTAGAAGACTGGCTGCTATAGTAATCAATTGTTTTTGTTAGTTGCCCTATTGAAATAATAAAATAGAAACCCTACGATTAGTTATTTTATTTCAATCTAAAACCGACCAATTGTGTCTGTAGTGTTGGAGGTTGGCACCATTGTGTCATATTTTAGCGTGGCAGGCGACACTAGCTGTCAACTATCAAATTGTCAGGTGTCAAGTTAATTAGCAGCTGGACACACCAGAGGTTTGCCTACATCAATTAGTTTCTGCTAATTTGTTTCCCTGTGAACTAATTCGGGATTAAGTAAGTTAAGTCCGCCTATGTACGCATGACGGCCAATCAAGCTATACAAAACTAGTTTATGCGGATCTCTCATTGTATAGAAATTCTATACAAAGCGAGGCCAAGTTATACTGGAAATGTACAGCTTCATGTGTCGCCGTGTATACCACTCTTGTACATGAAGTTTAAATAAATTATATTCTATCAATGACTAGCAGTCCGCATGGGCGCATAAAACATTTATGTATCTTTTTAATTAGTAAGTTCGTTAAGCGTTAAACGTATTTAGTGATTTATGGCGCAATTCTGAGTCTATTAACATTGACGAAACCGTCTGTCAGTACATTCAGTTTAACAACTGATTAACATAATCAGTTATTTTTTCGATAATGAAACAAGGAAAAAAATCAGATATCTGATTACTTTTTAAAAATAGTAATAATTTATATTTGTCTCGAGTGCGCGTCTGCATTTTAAGGAAATCTCTCGCCGCCTGGTCGACTCTTCGCGTGACCAGAGGGTTGGCTCGTTCTTTGGCTCGTAGTTCTATTTGTAGTCTGTATATAATGTACATAATATATCATAATGTAATAAACAAATAAACACTGAAATACATAAAAAATGAAAATGAATAATGATGACCACCTAACGACGTTTCAACCGGTGAGTCTGACCTGGTTGCATTTCGCGTGCGAAGTTTCTCTAACACTGAATAAGGTCATGGATAAAGCTGTGCTGCAGGTGTGGTTGCTTTATAGTGTAGAGTAACTTCATTTGTTTCCCAACAACCCGTTGCTTCGTAGGTATTGTTAAATTAAATCACGGGCACGAAGGTGCACTTAGCTAGATTCGTTACGAGGAACCTGTCGATACGAGATTACCTCATTTTAGTAGGCTTCCATGATACCGTATTCGTTATTCGTAAATTTTTAAATAATAATTCATATTTATAACACAAAATCTGTTTTGAAAGTTGGTATTAAGGGGGAAACATTGTATATTATTTATGTATATATTTGGGCTTTTGCAGAAGAGCAACATAACAGATTATTTTTAAATTGGTGTAAAAATAATGTCTGAACTCTCATCAATAACAACAACTCATCCATCATCGACTATTAGTTACTAGAGGATGTTAACCGACTCCTATAAAGTATCGAAATGGATCCTCTTTGTTCTCGTTTTATTTTAAAAATCGTTGGTGGTGGGTGATACTTCATTTAGTAGCTGTCAATTCAACGGGATTCGCAATCCGTACACACCGTCACACATCCGTGAACGTAAACGGAAATCCATTATAACCTATCAAAAATCATGCAACTGTTACCGTACTGAAAAATATTACAGATTCCCTGACACGCAAATAAATAAAAAAAAACATCAAACAGAAAATTTCTTAAAATCTGGCAAATATGTACGATGCAACTGGTTTTCAAATCTCACTGAAAAAATACTGCTATCTAGACTAGGTACATTTATTGGAATAATCCTGCGGCATGGTAAAGTGAAACCGGTTTGCGGTTAATAATTTTTACATCCTTTGACGTCAAACGTTTGCGTTTAATTTAATACAAACTGTGTCTGACAGGATGACAACCTTTCACCCCACATTCGGAAACGATTTTTGAAAAATAATAAATCTGTGTTCACCGTTGTGAATCAAACGGCAATTAAGAAACATGTATAATCCGCCGAAAGCATTCCCACCGCTGGGACATAGAGCTCCTCTCTTTGAGAGTTGGTGTGAGGAGTCGTTACGTTTTTAGTTCTAGGACATTTCGGTTTTCGCACGACCGTTTTGAGTTCAGTGTTCATGAAATAAATTTCACAAGGAAAAGTTGCCTGCCTGGGTTCGCACACGTATGCCACAGTGGCGGTACTTTCAAGATGCTTAAAAGCTTGGCTTGCCCTTATAACCTATTACTCTTCATGATGTTAAGTTTTCTGAACAGACTTCTTGCCTTATGAGCTTGTCGAACTGCATTTGTACCTAACTGCACCAGTAGAAGATTGAAGACTTCTCTTCAACCCAGGGAATATGTAGGCGCCCCACATATGCGTGGGCAACCGCAGGGAGGGCGCGGGGCACGGTGTACCGAGCCCGGCTGCGCGAGCGCCGCTGCGCGCCACACACTGAGCTCACGACCACTCCGGGCATTTCTTTGTACGGTCTTCACACGTTGCACTATTTATTAACTGTGATATTACACTTATTTAATCCCAACCGGGTCTATTTATTATCTTATTCATATGCACGCCACTGGATCTACAGCAAGGCGGGGCAGTTGACGCCTCTGCTGCTTAGCTCGGCTAGGCTATGGCTTGAAATATAGCAACCAAGCAGCACTTGGATAAAATAATTGCGTTGTAACTTGTAGTACTTGTAATACACTGCCAAAAATGTTGAACTTTTTAAAACTAATTGGCGAAATTTTGATTACTCTTTAGTTAAGTGACGGTTAGGTTTTTAACATCAATAGGGAAAAGTATTTTTATTTTATTAAAGTACATGATGTTAAGCAAATAGGTTTCTACAAAAACTTTTACAAGTCATTTTTTTTAAAACTAGGTGGGTCCGGTGTTTCGTATCTGACTACTCTGAGAAGAAACACCCAAATCAAACTCAGAGATCATAGTCTCTTTTAAAGTCGAGACATAATCTTGGTCAACTCACATGAGGAATATGAAGATTAGTGTCTGAGACGGTCTTTTGAAGAAAAAACCAAACAGATTTGAGCGGACCTGTCCAGTCAGTGCATGTACTTGTCAGTTATCGTGTAGCTCGACTTATAGCTCAAGGAGCTCAACGACACGACGAACAATACCAAAGAAATGGCACTTGGGTAGGTCTCAAATTGTCAGACAATCTTTAAAACCAAAGGGAAAACAAACAATAAAATGACGCATGGTCATCACATTCACAATAATCAAATAAAATCAATAATACTTTACAAATAAATGGTCATAAAATCATTAAAATGTAAATTCACAATAATAAAAAATAAAATACTTAACAAAGTAAATATTCATGTCAAATTATTAAATGTCACAGTGTATAAAAGAAAGGAATTAATAATAAACAAGCCAAGTCCGAAATTTCAGCATTCACGGAACAAATTTCATTGGAGCAGCTTAATTTCAAGCCTTTCTATCTTCGAGATAGTGATTAACATTATAGTAGTCTTTCAGACATAGATTTCGTTTTATAAATTTAATTATTTGAATTTATTTAGGCTTAAGGCTCGGAAGTTTATTGTAAAAACATATACATTGGCATCTGAACGTACTTAGTTGCAGAAACAATAAATTTGTATTCGTTCCTCGTATTTATGTTGTGGTTATCACTGTATCTTTTTAACAAATTAATATTTGTACGTGCGTACAAAAGGTTTTCATAAATAAACTGAGTGGGCACAGTAAGTATATTAATCTCTTTAAATTTTTTTCTGAGGGAGTATCTAGGACTTAATTTATAGATTGAACGAATTGCCTTATTTTGCAAAATAAATATTGTCTGAATATCGGCGGCATTGCCCCACAAGAGAATACCGTACGACATTACGATGTAGAAATAACTAAAGTAAACTAAATGGGCTGTCTCTAAATCAGTTAAATCACGATTTTTTCTACTGGCGTCTGCTGCAGAGCTAAATTTTTTTGACAATCTGTTTTATGAGGGCCTCACTGAAGCTTGGTATGTAAAGTTACGCCTAAGAACATTGTGTTATCTTCCGATATCAAATCTTCATCCTTAATTAGTACACTAGTTTCCACTTGTCTTACATGGGGTATCGTAAACTTTATACGTTTACTTTTTTTCATTTAGGAGCAGATTATTAACATTAAACTAATTAACGATTTTAACATCGTCCGTAACTAGCTTAGCAGCTAGTTACGGACGATGTTAAATCGTTTCGTTTTGTTCACGTCGTGACACTTTTCAAACAAAGTGTCGTCTGCGAACAACACTATGACATGTCATGATTATTCTTTATGAGGTAAGGCAAGTCATTAATAAGAAACAAAAATGGGCCAAGAATTGAGCCCTGGGGTAGCCCCATTGTAACTACGGATCCGGAAGATCGTTAACATCAACTCTCTAAATCCTATCACTCAAATATGAAGTAAGAAGATCCATAGAGTCGTTCCGGATTCCGTAGTGGTGTAGTTGCCTGATTAAAGTTTCATGAAGAACGCAATCGAAAGCCTCAGACAAATCGCAAAAAATGCCCAAAGCATCGCATTTATCCTCTCTAAAGTATTTATGGCATTCAATCAATTTATTATCTAACTAAAGGAAGTCCGAAATATATTGATTACGATTGCATACTCGTAAACACGACATTTGAAAATCTACATTTCACCCAATTCCTTTACTTCATAAAACTTATTATTTTTTTTGACTTTTATTAACATTAAGTGCCTTTATAAAAACGTCATAAAAATGTATTCATTCCTTTCTAATTATGCAAAGTAGGTTAAAGGTATAATCCGCTCTAATTTTGCGAGGAATTATGTTATAAACGAGCGCACTACGTTAATGAGACGTTGGTTACACAGAAAATGAAATTACGACCAAGCTCTAAGCCTTACTTTGCCGTCTAGAAAACTGACCTTTACGAAAGCAAACACGACACTGTTGGTTAAGTGAATTTTAAAATCTTTTAGTTTCACATAGACATAAATAACAAACTATTTTGTGCATTTAGAAACTTACTAGTAACAAAATACATTTAGACCCGATTGCACCACCAACTAATTAATTATGAATAAATACAGTTACCGTTCCACGTATTACAAATATCGTTCTATTTCTGTCTATCGGTCAAAGTTGACAGAGACATAATGATGTTTTAGATACTTTTACCGTTACACGCATTCATAAGTGGTGCAACTGGCTGTAAGGCAAATCTAAAGTCATTTATTTTAGAACCCCTCTTATTTGGTTGCTAACAATTTAACCAATTGCACAAATAGGTTCCCCAATATTAGTTTAATCATGGTAAGTAGCTTTTACATACTTTTCTGTATACTTTTTGCAACAGCGTTTGATTATTAGCATAGCATTCTACGACATAGCTGCTATATTGTGTTGCCTTTAGCGTGTCGGTGGCACCTTACCTAAACTGCGTTAGGTATACTCAAAAAGGTGAATTCAAAAAGTTTATTAATGTTACAAGTTACAAAGAAGTTATAATTAACATCGACCGCTTTGTGAATAAAATTTATTTAAGTTCTAGGATTTAAGATTGTCTTAAGAATGTTGCTTTGAAATAACTACACATCAAGTAGACAGATGAGTTAGCAAATTTAAGTAGCTACCAAGAAAACATTAGTGCTTGGAAAAAAAGGGAGAAAAGTCACTAAATAACTCTAATAATTGGACAAGGATACACTTAATAGATCCAGTGGTAAGAGGAAATAAGACAGAAATATATTT
The DNA here is from genome assembly GCA_910589295.1 of Noctua janthe. NCBI lineage: Eukaryota > Metazoa > Arthropoda > Insecta > Lepidoptera > Noctuidae > Noctua > Noctua janthe. Next base: position 17,840,824 of record OU342552.1, read on the forward strand.
TCTTTATCTCCTTTGTGTATGCTATAGCTGGCTGGGACACAAGGCTCTTACGATTTCTTTGAAAAGCCCGATCCCTTTAGAGAATAGTTACTTACCACTTTACAGGTGACTATCAAAGACCATTGCTATCGCCTAAGACTTGAACCAACAGGAACAATCTATACATATACTAAAACCTTGTTAGTGCCAAATGCAATCCCAGAGAAAAACAAAACACATCAGACAAAAAGAGCTGGCTGAAAAGAAAACAAATAAAAAAGAAGTATGATCTTACCTATAAGTGTCAGCATCATGGAGGTCGAAACATAAGCCAGAAGGATGATACCGAGGCTGTTGACTATGGCTAGAGGGATGGAGCGCTTAGGGTTGTTTGCTTCTTCACCGGTGGTGGCAATGATGTCGAATCCAATGAAAGCGTAGAAGCACGTCGCAGCCCCAGTGAATACCTGGTTGAGAAGGAAATTGGACTTAGTGATATTACTCTTAAAGACTTTCTTCCATACATCGTTGAACCCACAATTTGATGGTCCGTTACAAGTTCCAAATTAATGTCAAATGTTATATACAAATTTCAGCTTTAAGCTGCTTAAGTTTCTATTTGATTGACAATTGCATAATTAAGATATCATTGTTAGAGAATGAGTTATTTTAATAATATATTTTGTAATTTTTAATCTTTATTAGTTTAAAATTTGTTGTTCAGATGACTAACAGTAAACACACAGTAAAGTAGGTTTCGATTATATAAAATAAACCAACTTAACAGCCGTGTCTGATATACTGCGGATAATGCACCACTCTTAAGTATACCTATATCTCTCTGAAAATAATGATTTACATAGGAATATAAACATATGGTTAAAATTGGTGGCATACCCAAAATATTGTGTCGCGTGCCATTGGTTCGCCATCCTAGTTCTAAGAAAAAACGTTGAGCTGCTACGGAGCCAACGACTTGAAAAGATGAATCGGTGATTAAATTAATTAATTTCTACCTTTCAAGCTGGGAATATTTTAAATTTGTGAAAGAATGAAACTTCACCGAGACTTCAGTGTCCACAGCTGACGTTGCAGCACAGCCTTAAATATTTTCTTAAAGAACCATTTAAGAAAAAAATGTGAGCCGTCACGGGACGCCTAGCAGATGTGAAACATCGACATTATTTTGTAAAAGTAATATGCAGAAAAAAACAATAAAAAAAGAAAAAAAAAATACCGTAAAATGCCTCTAGATACATCCAGCAGGTGACGCACCGTACACACTACTGCATATAGACTGTATATATATACCATCACATAGCGTGGCGACGCGTCGCCATGGCATGCGTCGCCACGCCAGAAATCGGTTTTACGTGCGGCTATAGATGTTTCACATCAATAACCATTTGACTTTCCTGAATTTTATTTTTTACTGCGGTCAAAGTCAACCTTTTCAGGTTAACCGTACTTCCAAGTAAAAGAGGTTAATTTGAATTAATTAGCTGTATACCCAGCGGCCATTAAAAGTACCAACAGTAAAAAAAGAAGACTGTTGACTTTCCCTTGGAAATGGTCATAAAAGATCATAATTTTCAAATTTATTTGTCGTCAGGCTTTATTGAAAATTACGCAAGGCTGAAATATAACTTAGTAGTAATGTATATGCAATCGCAACTTGGCATAATGGGGAATAGCAGACCTGTTGAATTATACGAGTGGGTAGTTGTTTAGAACATGAAAGGAGGACTCTCTGGTATGACCAAGTACTACTCTATACAACAGAACTGCTCTCTATAGAACCTGCTGAATGCCACTGACTCTTCTGTTCTTGTGGTTGTCTCTTGTGCGCAACTGATGAAGTACCATCGACTCGAGAACAAAATCTTGATATTTAAAAAGGTAGTAGAACAATAGATTTTATTATAGCAAACTTTCAATACAATATAATCTATAACTATAGTACTGTCAAATTATTGATTAATTGACTTACAAAACAGGCTCATTTATCCATCGCGATTTATTGCAATCGACATCTTTTCAGTTCGTTGGACGTATCCACTAAAACGTAGTAAGTTGAAAATACTATACGACTAAAATATTTCCTAAAGACATTATTATAGTGAGTTCCATTCAATCTGTACTTTTGATACTAACAATTGAAATATTCAATTCACCGCACAAAGAGCTCCATTTTATAATAATCCCTATTTTATAAAATATAAGACGATTGTGCATGGCTTGTGGGTCTTTGTTGGCATTTCATTGAATAAAAAAATAGCTGCTTCAATTTGCTGCATCAATGCAGTACATACATTTATGAAAAGGAGAAAGACTACAGGGCGTTAAAAAATTCGTCCGAATTCTTTAAATTATTGCGAGCCGCCGCCAACGGGACAAGTGCCTAAAAGACCGGAAGCATTGCCATGCTGGATGGCAATATTAGGCAATTTTCCCCTTTTGATACTCGTGCAAATTTTTATGATTATTTTAAGTAAACTTAAAAAACACACGCACATGTAATCATCATTCTCTTGCCCTTATCCCAATTCATTTGGGGTCGCCGCAGCATGGATTCTTCTTCGATACTTCTCTATTAATCGTCATCTCATCAAACACCTCCTTTCTTGGCGTATCATTTTTTACACAGTCCATCCATCGTTTCTTTGGTCTTCCTCTACTCATATACCCGTCTATAGATTTATACTCAAAACTTTCCTCACGACATTTTCCACATTCCTAGGCATCACATGCCCATACCACGATATCCGATTATCACGCAACTTTTCAGTGAACGGCGCCACTTTCAGACTTCCTCTTATGTACTCATTTCTTATTTTTCCATTTGCGTAACACCACACATCTCCCTTAGCATGCACATGTACAGTTGGTAAATACTGTAGGTACATACGCAAAATAAATTATATGCAGTATTATTTCTTAATAATCAGCTCTGCTGCCGCCGTACATTTTTTAATACAATATCATTTTTGTAATAGGATTATGTTATCTAAATAAATTTGTGCATTTCCAATAAAATTTTCTCCTTTTTAAAGTGTTTGAAGTTGTAGTCTCGTTTTGTTCACTTATTCAAAGAACTTATAGTGTTTCTAATCCTTATCCTACGCAATGATATTCCACCCACCTGTATAACTACCTATATTTGCAATAAATGAATTTGAATTTGAATTTGAATTTATTGTGAATGGTTCAATATTATGATTTCATTTCACAATGGAACTTTCTATCTCTCGATATTCTTTTTACTTTCTTCAATGTCTGCTTTTTAGAAATAAATCATTCATATTTTTATATTAAATCGCTGACTTAGCGTTTACTTATTAAAATATCGAAACTATAAGAGTGTATAGGCCAAAATGCATCTTACAAATGTGAACTTGTTACCTATTTATAATATACCTATAAATAATTTCCCGCAACATTGAATTATTACTGTTTTAAATACTCTATAAATAGTCTATAAGGGTAGTTATTATGAAATAATTCCAATGACCACGCGCTTGGCGCAGTGGCCGAGCGATTGGCTGCTGAGCTGCGTGTCGCGGGTTCGATTCCCGCACGGAACAAATATTTGCATGGCCTACAGGTAGTTGTTCTAGGTCTGGCTGTTTGTGTATGTGAGTTTAAATATAAGTTTTTTATACATTTTTGAAACGCACCCTCGATACAGGAAAAATTCCTAGTGTGGACAACGTTTTATGTTAAAGCCAAAAAAAAATACCCTTAGGCATAGACTAAGGGTATTTTTTTTGGCTTTAATAAGTGAGATAAACATGCAGAGTTACGAAAAAATAAAAAGGCGTATGTTCTTTATTAGAATTATGCTTTTAAATAACATTTACTACAGCTTGACACGGTAAAGACACATCCATCAAAACTTAATTTGTCAGTTGGTACATAAATCTATAGCCACCACAATAAGTGTTACCACCTACAGTTTGTGTGTCTAAGCAAGAAAATGTGTGATCTCAAATTAATGTTAATATTTTTTTTTCAAAAGCACCGGGCTATCTCTTCCAGACAGCCTTTGAAAAGAGAAAAGATGAAAAGAGATAAAAGGACAAACCTACGTCCATAACTTCATACAGACACAATATATACCTACCAAAGGTGTGCTGTGCTACACAAATGTGTGGGTTGTCAAAGCCGCAGTCTAATCGAATATTATGTGCGGGGAAAACCAATGCGGAGCGGAGGTTGCCGATTAGCTAGAGCCGAATGTTAGCCGAAAATGTGTATTATTTGAATCGGGCGAGCTTTGTTTTTTCAAAAAAACACTGCCGAATCGAACCTTTCGACGCAAACATGTGGGTCTACCGGGTCCCCACTCCATACATACCTAAAATAAAAAGTGCTTGCTAGTCCTGACAGAAAAGGCATTGTCGTCGTTATCTTCCGTTAGCTATCTCTTATGGTTGAAAAGTCAAAGTTGGAACTAGAACTCATCCGGCACACTGGATAGCGGTTGCCAGTCCCGATCGCTATAAAAACCTTCAGTTACATTCAAACTTCCAAAGCGTTGTCTTCGTCTGGTGACCGAGATTGAATGAATGAAACTTTGAGGTTTGAGGTGACCTAAACTAATCAATTGCAGCTGTCTGTGTGACTTTTGACGTTTGATATCTGTGACCTAGATATTGAAATTGAAAAAGGAAGCTGCATTTTAAAGACCATTTTTAGCGATAAGACCGCCCATTGTGTCACCCTGTGTAATATGTCACTTTTTATACCTGCAGTTTGTTTCATAAAAATTTTAAGAGTGGGTAACTAATAATTTATCTATCTATCTTTAAATATCTTGTCAATAAATAAGCAGACGAATGCAAGACACTTGCGTATAATTAACATAATTTATATTTAATTCTTGTATGGTGAAATGAAGTGTCCGTACGCAGCATCTACATTATACTACCACCACTTTATTAATGTCTGACACGGCACCTGCTAACGCCGTAAACGTTTTAGCACCAGTAATAAGTACACAGCCTTTATTACTTCCCTAGGCGTTGTTAAGCGGGATCCTAGCAAACTAATAAACGGCGAGTACGATTGTCAGTTTGTCATTCGAGTATAATTTATTACGGGTTACAGCTACGAAAAAGATCAACCCTGACCTACATAGCTGGGTATAAAATGGGAGCCTACAAATATTCTGTCTGGCTTATATTCAACCTATTTTTCGTGTCAGCGTCACATCTTTGTTTGATAACGATCGGAAAGGCTGAACATGTCAATGTCCCCGTAATTACATTTTTGCTTTGTCTACATCGAGTGGAACAGGGAATGTTGGGCGACAAGTAAAAATCAATTTGTAGATTGTATGGGTATTGGCTGGTGTTCACACAGCATTCCAACTGTCTCTTGAATCTACAGGGTGTAAAAAGACCCTTCACGAAGCCGTCAACCAAGCATTCTGTACATCAAACTAAATAATTTTACGCAAAAATTATTGCTTGGAAACGACTTTTTTATTTGGGGTGAAAAATCACGTTTTACGGTAGGACTCAATGGAAAGCACTAAAAGCATTGTGTTGATGGATGGATTGAATAGTACAGGGGTTGTGGAGGTGTTTAAAGTAAAAGTCTTTCATTAAAATCATGCATCTAAACAAAAATCCTTGTGAAAAAGTTGAAACTTTGACCCCCAGTATCTCTGTAACTAGAAGGTGATATGGTTTAGAACAAAAAAATGATCGCAAAGATCGCGGGGAGAACAAGTGCTTTTCGGTTTCGTTAAGGGTCTATTTACTTCGATCGATATAATTATATGTGAAGGCTCGCGATAACTTTAAAAACAAATGAATTGCGATTTAGAATAGCGGACGGTTATTTGCTGAAATTATTGAATTTTTTTAAAGATTTTTTGCAATTTCGCCGGCTACCCTGGCGCGTCCACCTCAATTAATAGCGCTACTATATTGCCTATTGTATAAGGTATAATTTTTTCAACAGCAAATCTATATTTAATTCTGTTTCTGTGTAACTTTATAAAAACGATTCTATAGACTAGCCGTCTGTTGTCGTTATCACCGAGCCCAGTCGTGTGGCTTGTACACATTGAAGTTAAAAAAGAAAGTTAAGTAAGTACTCACTCCACTCCATCCAAAAGGTAAGAATCCATTATGTTCAGTCCAGTTGGAAACGTCGACGTAGAACAAGCCGGCTGCCATGATGAACACCCAAATGCTGAGATTGATGGCATTCAGCAAGTTGTTGAAGAAGAGGGATTTCCTCACTCCAGCGACTAACACCAGCATCATCATCAACGTGATTGCACAGGCTAGGACATCCGGGGGTTTTCCTGTCGATGATAAAATCTGGTTAATTTCTTTTAGTACTTCAGAATTAATTATTGTTGGGCCACAAAAGGGATGAATGAAAGGCATTTGCATGTGGCTGAGATGAGAATGCTAAGGGGGATGTGTGGTGTAACGCGAATGGATAAAATAAGGAATGAGTACATGAGAGAAAGTTTCATACTTCCTCTCATGTACTCAGTACATGAAATGAATGAATGAAATGAAGTATGAAAGTGGCGCCGGTGACTGAAAAGTTGTGTGGTAATCGGTTATCGTGGTATGGACATGTGATGCGGAGGAATGAGGAAAATGTAGTAAGCAAAATGTTGAGTATGAATTGGCTATAAGAGTAGAGGAAGACTAAAGAAACCATGAATGCACTGTGTGAAGGATGATATGGCTGGAAAGGAGGTGACTGCTGAGATGACGAGTAATAGAGAAGTATGGAAGAAGAAGACATGCTGCGCCGACCCCAAATAAATTGAGATAAGGGCAAGAGAATGATGATGACTTCAGAATTAATCCTCGTAAATGATTAACGGAAAATTGTTTGTACACGTTAGAAGAATTTATGCAGCATAAGAAACTTATTTTGTTTTATATGAGCGAAATGTGATAATAAGATATTTTCTTAGTTTAATAATCGATACTTAAATTCACCAAGATAAGAACGTGTAAGAAGTCATTACCTTTTAAGAACTAACTCTTTCAGAACTTATTTTTAGAGTTGTAATGGATGTTAGAAACTGTAATATTGTTGATAATTAATGGATATTAATTAATACTGCAAATCTAGCGCCTAACACGAATGCGTGGTGATAATGCTTGCGACCACTAGGCCAATGACTCAGTCACATAGTAAGAATAAGAATAATTTTAAGAAATTAATAATAATAAATTATATAAATTATAATAATAAGTAATTATAATAATTAAATAATAATAATTATAATAAGTAAGGAGCTTCACGGACGCTTTTTCCGGGCCCTGCATGGGCCCGATGTAGACTTATCAGCGTCCGTAGCCTGGCTACGTTCCGGGGACCTCTTTGGAGAAACCGAAGGTTTTGTCTGTGCAATTATGGATGAAGTTATGATGACGAATAACTACCGGAGATTTATTGTGAAGGACGGTACGGTTGACATATGTCGGGCATGCCACCGTCCAGGCGAATCAATCCGTCACATTATCTCCGGGTGTTCTCGTCTGGCTAACGGAGAGTACTTGCATAGACACAACCTTGTAGCCAGGATTATCCATCAGCAACTTGCTCTAAAATACAACCTTGTGGAATCGGAAGTACCGTACTATAAGTACAGTTCTCGAAAATGGCAGTATCACATTGTACTGGGATCGATCCATCGTAACTGACAGGACTATTGTAGCCAATAAGCCTGATATAGTGGTGGTGGATCGATCAGTGCGGCGTGCAATGATTGTTGACATAACGGTCCCGCATGATGGGAACCTCGTGAAAGCCGAGAAAGATAAGCAAATCAAGTATCTTGACTTGGCTCACGAGGTTGTCGACATGTGGGATGTGGACTCAGCGATCATTGTGCCGATAGTTGTATCAGCCCATGGCTTAATTGCCAAGAGCCTCGACCAATACCTGAGGAGGCTCTCGTTAGGCAGCTGGATCAAGGGTTTGATTCAGAAAGTGGTACTCCTGGACACGGCTCGTATTGTCAGGAGGTTCCTCTCTCTGGAGCCCTGACCGCCGGTAGCTTGGACCCTGTTCCCGATACCGGTGGGCTACAATTTTTTATATTTTTAAATGTTTTTTATATTGTTTTTAGTTTAAGAAATATTTAAAAATGTATAAGATTTGTGTAAAGATAAATAAAGGAGATAATAATAAATAAAAAGAAATAAAATTAATGCGTTGATTTCTGAAAGTCACACTAGGATTCCCTGTCTCGTGAGTTCCAGGCTCATTCGATCCGTTTACATTTTTATTGTTACACAAATAATATATCCGTTACAATAAATTTTTAAATCTAGTCTAAACTACTCGTAATCTAGAAAAAAACAAAAAGAAAACCAGGTAGTTACCTATGCTATGTATATGACAGTTATCTGTATGTGTGTGCGTAATTTTGTGTGTGTGTGTTTGTGTGTGCGTGTGTGTGTGTCGGGGGTGAATTTAGACAGTCGTGTTGGTGTTGTGAGAGTGTGTCTGAATTTTATACCTGTTGTATGTAAATAGAATTTTGTGATTTATAGTAATAAATATATAATTGTAAAATATATAGGTATATATAGTTTTAAGACTGTATTCATATCTGTGTTACACATTGTGCTCGTCGTAAAAATTAACCATAATGTTTCAGGATAGTTGTACGATCGATTCAAAAATCGTTTGAATTAAGGTCACGTTTTCTTTGCATTTATATTTCTGGACTTGAAATCATATCCGATAATTGTATTCTCATTAATAATACGAGGAAACTGTGTGTAAGTTAACTGTAGTTTAGAGATTAGACACGAAACCGCAATCTGATGTTTAATCGACTTCATAATGGCTTTACCACCCTAGCGGTGAAAGTCACTTGCACATCGTAAAACGAGAAGCGACATCTTTTGCGACAGTTAGATAGTTACAACCTTTAGAATTTTAATTTATTGGGAATTGTTGTTTATTTTAATTATTTATTTGGAAACATTTACAACATAACAGACAAATCCAAGCTATTACATAATTAAAAGAAACAAATTTAAATAAAAAAAATACAAGAAAACAACAAGAAAAAGTCATCTTTAGTGCGTGCTCTCACAGAAATTCAAAAATCTACAACATACGTCAACATCATCTGCCTAGCCTTTTCCCAACTATGTTGGGGTTGGCTTCCAGTCTAACCGGATGCAGCTGAATAGTCGAATAGTCGCTCGACTGCCTATCTGTCCTCCATAACCCAGTTAGTACTGGGTAATACGATACCCCTTGGTTAGATTGGTTGTCAGACTTTCGGGCCACTGACTACCTGTAACGACTGTCAAAGATGTACAAATGACAACAGGGTCCAACGGCTTAGCGTGCTTTCCGAGGCACGAAGGAAACTGAACGAAACGAAAACGGTATGTAATGGGCGGTCACCCATCCACGGAACAACCTAGGCAAGCGCGGCTTAACTTTTAGATCGACCCGAGCGGCTGTTATTATTTAGCCACTAGATATGTCCACCCATTTCGAGGCAAATATATCACATTCCGGTGTCGATGTTAGTAGAGCATCCAGCATTCGGCGAGTGCGAACCAAGGGAGCGTTAGAATGTGAAACTGTGCGTGCCGACCGTACATCCAACAATCTGTGTCCACGCGGTGTCCGATGGTATTTGGGCACGGGAGCATAAAAGGTCTCACAAGCTGAGCTACAGTTCCGGGCAATCAGACTCACCACGAAGGACACGTCAAGTAAACCTGATGGGTCTAATTAGTTGTTGAAAGGGGCCAAGTCCCTAATAACGAAATCAGCTATACTTATTGAAGGACCGTTAATTAACAAAATAAAAATGCATTTTATAAAGCCGCTTTAAAAAGCTTAAGCCCACTCCAAAAACTATGCTTAAAATGAATTCAAGTGATTAGTTAATCTGCTATCAACTGCTCTGATTGGTCAATTCTTTTAAAAAGAATCCATGAAAAATCTTTCAGAGGTCGATTTTTCTCAACAATGGGATATTAAAAATGGAGTGATTACTCTAAGGCTAGGAGTGACTGGAAGCAAATAAATAAGAGTAATAAAAAAAATCTAGTTTGTTTTTTTTTGAGAATATTATTTTCAACTACAAGATGGACGCAGCGACATAAATAAATTAAGAACACCTGATTGGTTTTGAAAGTTTTTGCTATCATGAATAAAATATAATTATGATTAAGATTGAGAAATGTACTTCTAGAGTACCTACTCTGGGCAGTAAAACTAGAACGGAAAAAATACATTCGATTTTTCCTCCCCGCCTGTGCAGAATCATACCGAATAGCCACCCAACCAGCGTCCCTTAGTTATTTTCCTCATTCATCATCATCATAATCTGCTTAGGCCTTTTTCCAACTATGTTGGGGTCGGCTTCCAGTCTAACCGGATGCACCTGAATACCAGTATTTTACATGGAGCGACTGCTTATCTGACCTCCACAACCCAGTTAATACTGGGTAATACGATACCCCTTGGAAAGACTGGTTGTCAGACTTTTCGGGCTACTGACTACCTAACGACTGTCAAAGATCTACAAATGACACCCGGGACCAATCAGTTATCTTCCTCATTAATGAGTTAATATTATTTGTATCCGATTTGAACTATTATTAAGAATCTGTTTTTTTTATTTTCAAGTGTCCCACTACTGGGCAACGGCCTCCCCTTTCTCCTTCCAAACCTCTCTATCTTGTGCGATATCTGCCATGTTCGCCCTACAAACAACATCAGAACGTCACCCCTTCGTCGCGGTCTATCTCGAAGGCGATTTCCCCCGTCAGGCGTCCAGTGAGTGACGATCTTTGCCCACCTCTCCGGTTAAATAACAAAAAAAAAACAAAGTTACTTTTTAGTAGTATAACAAACTGAAGCCTTCAGTTGTGATTCTATTCCATGATTTGCCATTCACCAAGTTATTCGTATGTGTATGAAGTTAGTATTTCAATCATAAAATCCATTCTGGCATCGTTCATATTATGTTGTAAATATAATAGGCCTTTGTGAATGCATAATTATTCTGACTACACTGCAAAGCTACAGTATTGACAACAGTTGCAAAATCGTGTGTCGAGCATGCATGCAATGCTCGACGAGAAATATAATTTTGCGCAATTTACACGGAACAGACATACAATCGCTTTACGTAATATTATGGCGTTCAACTCGAACCTGAAAAAACTCTACATAGTGATAAAGAATAAAAATGTAAAATCTAATAAAAAGTCAGTCGTGTACAATACAAAACACGTTCTTGTTCAATAACAACGATGTCATCAGGTTTTTTAAAGCCAGTATCATAATGGTTCAGCTGGATTTTAGCAAAAATGTGTTAATCAATAATGTAAATGAATTTCGGACGAGAAAGTAAAAACGATTGTACGTAAAATACATTTTAAATATACAAAAAGGTTTAATAAAAAACAATGACCGAAAGATCTCTTCAGAAAAGGAGTCCAGGCGGACCTTAAAAATCGTGCTTGGGAAAAAAGAAACACCGTGTTTATGTAGCCTCAGTTCATCTCAAAGGCAACAACGCGTGAATAACTTAGGAGCGTAACACCTTTTGTGAATACAGTGGCACTAGCACGAGCGTGCCATGTAAAAGGAAATAAATACAAATGATTTGAAAATACTCGTCTACGTCACAATCAATTATCTACCTAGCCTTTTTCCCAACTATATTGGGGTCAGCTTGCAGTCTAAGCGGATGCAGCTAAATACAAGTATTTTACATCGAGAGACTGCCTATCTGACCTCCATAACCCAGTTAATACTACCAGGTAAGAGTGGTTGGCAGATTTTAGGGTCAATGACTGTCTGTATCGAACGACTGTCAAAGATCTACAAATAACTTTACGTGCACGCTGCATATGTTTCGTTTCGACGAGTTCCACATGAAATATTTATTTAATATTAAGAATTTAGTATTATCTATGGGTGTATACTAATTGTGGAAGTTGTCAGTAATTTCGATTGTATAAATATTTATTTGTGAGTAACGGGAAGCAATCAGAGGTCGGCCACGACGCGGTCCCAACGTTTGTTTGCCTAGTGGTACAGTTATATTTAGCAGACAACATGTTGGATGGTTGTTAAATTATGTGATAGTGACCTCTTTATAAAGAAACAGGTAGATCATGTGATGTCATCATAAGTTTAATTATCAAAACCACTCATTTATAGAAAGAAAGAAAGAAAGAAAAAGTATTTATTAGACTCACACAGAACAATACAAAAAAAAATGGTTGAATTCACAATAAAACCACCAAACACACAACAACGCACACACACATGACACACACACACAACACATACACACACAATACACACATATATACATACAAAGTTACGTACGTTTCCCCACTAATACCTCATACAGTGAAAATTCACGTTAGGGGTAGCCGTCACCTCCTTCTGCGAAGCAGTCATGCTAGTGAAGGAGGTGGCGGGACGTGAGAGGGAAAGAACCTCACGTCCCAGTCGCCGCGGGAGACGCCCTGGGCGTTGGGGGTCACGTGGTGGCTCCCGGCCACCGTAGGCGCGGGCCTGTGGACGGCGAGTTATGGGCTAGCTCGCCGTCCGGCCGTCTTATGACGACAGGCCGTGTCGACGGCGCGTTCGTGTTCCACGTGCGCCTCAAAGAGATGTCAGCAAATAAGTAGGGGTCCGCAAGGACCGATGCCTGCCAGGGCTGCGGGACTGTTCGAAAGAGATACCGTGGCCCTGGAATACAAAGGGCAAAGAAGGAACATGGATGGGTTTTAGTCAGTACAAGTCTGACACTCCCTTCCGCTCCGCCCAGAGTGGGGGGGGTCATTTGATGATTTCCCATCCGGAAAAAAAAAAAAAAAAAAAAAGGGGTAGCTCGGCACCCTACTGCCATAATTGTGCTTAGCTTACTCCACAAACGTTGGCGATATGTTTGCCAAACGATTGATGTTGGCGGTGGCTAACCGAAACAAGTTGGTCCTGTTGGGTATACATGAGTTTAAAACTTAAGTTTGTGAAACACTAAACGCAACGACTTGAGTCAGCTTGAATTAAATATGTCGTCCTTCAAAGTTTCTTGTTAACAAATTTCTGCTGGTGACGACATCGGTCTCACCTCATGATTACGCCCTGGTTACGACCATAAGCGATGCGACTACTGACTTGCAGCTAACTTGGTTCCTGCGTTTCACAAGTCGCCGTGATCTTCTTAAATATGTTTTTTTCGCCGTCACAAGCACAACACGCATGCCGCTTGGGCGACTACTGTTTTACTAAATTTCGAAGTTTAAAATAACGACGTATCGTATACATAAAGTTTGAAAGACGGGCGTGTGGCTTGTGGCCGATTAGTGTCGATTAGTATGGAGCGGTGAAACATTTGCGTGCGGAAACGTTGATAAAACAAAACTATTACCGGGGCTTTAGTTTCGGGTAAGTAATCATTTCTTTTTGATTTGCATTCTTATTGGTATAGCTAGGTTGTAGCTTAACTAATACTTTTATCAAAGCTTTGTGGATTTCCTGGAGGTACGGGTACCTAGTGTACTTAGGTAGGACCTGCTGTTAAGGATATGATGATATGTTGATTACCAACTTAAAGTGTCCGAAAGAACAAGTTGCAATTGTCGTTTGACAATTACTATGTCACTTTGTTTAACAATTACTTTATTGTGTCCCGACTGCACAATTTAAATTATCCCTATCTACTTAGGTTATGTCATACTTTGTAAAACTATGTAAGTTGTTTCATTTATCATCAATCAAAGTTCAAAATATTAAAACCATTTGTTCGCTCGTTTATAGTCCCGCCGCAATATTACAAATCAAAATACTGCTGGGCACACACTGCTCGATAGCTGTGTGAATCGCTGTGGTTGAGTGGCGTGTGCACGTATATGTGTGTTTTATGGAATTGTGGGGCGTAGAGGTGTGTACCACAAATACACTATATCCTGCCAGATTTTGCAGTTCCGATTAAGCTGGTGGGGTGCAATTTGACTGGAAATGGAAACTGTAAAAGCTGAATAGTTGTGTGGTTCAAAATATTGCCAGGACGGGGCTATGTAGGAATGAATAAATTATTTATTATATGCCATATGTAACTATGACGTATCGTCTTACATTGCACTAGATTGAACTTACATTGCACCTTGAGGCAGAGGTAGTAATTTGGGGATATATTAGACAGACTCAAGTGGATTAAGTGTCGACTTGAGAGCCTTTTTGGTAAGAAGAAGTACAATTACAGTATGCATCAGTGGCGAAGGTTCGATAGAACTCGATTCCTACCGGCTTCCCTTTGAAAAGTACCCAAAAAAACCCAAAATTAAATCCCAAATATTTATTTTGTACCCTATCATAACGTTTTCTTATTTAACCCAAAGGTTGACTGGTAGGGAATGCCTTATGGCATTAAGTTCGCCTATGTACCAGTATTGTACATGAAGTTTAAATATATAAAAAGGACACAATCAGTATTCTATAGACAAAAAATATATTCACATTAAAGATATGTACTCCGGCTTACCTCTTACAAAAATTGACCGATAACAGCAAATAGTTATAATATAACTTAGTACTATTTCCTTTCATGAAACAGTAAACGAAATGTTGAAAGATAAATGAATTATACTTAGAACTGAAATTTAATTCAAAGTAAAACTGTCATTCAGAAAGCAATTCGCTTTAAGGAGATTCATAGAAGAACGACCAGCCGCCACTGCACCGGGAGCAAAACCTTGTTAAAGTAACTTTATTTCCTTTTCATTGCTTGTTGCATTTTATCTGACCAACAAGGCTACAGCGAGTCAGTTTATTCACGGTGCAGTCAATTCTGGTTCCATATAGAATTGAATTCAGACGGACGGTGCAATAAGAAGATAATGTTGCAGAAAATTGGATAGATATAGCTGTAACCGCTTGAGTACGCACGGCGGCACATCAAGCTATACAAAACCAGTTTATACGGATCTCTCATTGTACGGGAAAATTAAACAAAGCGAGGCCATGTTATACTAGAAATGTATAGCTTGATGTGCCGCCGTGTGTACGACCTACACGCTCGAGCAACAAGCTTGTTCTGTAGAAGTGTTCACAACGGCTATATATTAAAAACGCGTTATAACGATATGCTATTTTTAAAACGCCTAATATTTTTTCAGCTATAATATATTAGTATTCGATCTTTCGATGTATAAAACGTCGTCGAGCGCCGCGTTATTTCAACGCGTGCGCTGTTAGTTTTATGTACGTAAAGCCACGTAACGCTTATGGACCTATTTTAATACCTATATTTCTTAAAATTGCGAAAATTTGGAAGCATTTTTTAAAACTATAATTATATAAACTCAATGAAATTTCCTTCGTACTATTAACAGGCTTAGGACTGTCTAACTGAAATTGTAATTTATGATATAATATGTAGGTATTTTATGCTACGTTTTATATTTATTAATTAAGCAATATAATATATTAATATAAATATTAAGTACTTTCAGTCAGGCGTACTTAAAAGTTCTTCGGGGCATTTTGATCGTTAATTCTACTCGATCGTTATTCTAAACTAACTATATTTACACAAAACTAACTTCCACCAAAGTACACCACCAAAGCAAGCCAAGCTCCACCAAAGTAGTTCAATAATAAAAATAATAATTACGATTAACACACAAATCGCTTAAATTGTAAATAACTCACGTCTAAAAACAACATAAAACGACAAGCAAGTCGTCCGCACTGATAAATAACATTGAACCTAATATCCAATAAAACGAAATAAATAATAGTTTGATAGGTTATTTATTTGGAATCTATCAATCTAGTTCTTATTCAGTTTCGCTAGAGCATATTTTCGCATAATATACATAAAATAACTTCGGGACTAATATTTTAGCTAAAGATGAAATTCTAGCTCTTACATAGTTATAATAGAGCATAATTTGGCATGTGACATGAAATATTAAATATCGTTTTGCCGTTCGGCACCAGAGGCGCTGCGTTCAAAGTACTAAATTTAACCTTGACGTGGCGTTTGACGCTTCATTCACTTGAGAAAGTTGGACTGGAGTAAATCTAAGAGATGGCGCTATTAGAAATTAATACTATCGTGTTCGTTCATAAAAATAATAGGTTGACGTAAATAGCTTTATTACCTAGTTTAATAAATAATAGGTTATATGAATATATTTTTTTAATAGGTTATTTATTTAGCTACCTAATATAACGAACACCTTTAGTTCTGACAGCGGCAGCAAGGAAAATTAATGACACAGTGTGACTGGAATTTGCAACTTGCAGAGCGACGCGCGACGAAACAAATGAACCGCACATGTTTCTAGACGTTATGCGTGAATAGTCTTTAGAAGATAATTTTCGACATCACTTATTTTAAGGGTTTATAATTATACCTTGATTATTATCTTGATAACATCAAAAATAATAAAACACTAATTAATTCATTCCACGTGTATTCGAACGCGATTTTCCGCTTCCGAGCGTTACCATTATAAATGTCTATATTTATATTACGCAAAATACGCACTTGGACGTGGAGTTGCAGACACCAGCCCGTTATACAATACAATACAATATTTTAGTAAAATATAAGTAAATATAAATTATCATTAATTTTTAAGTAACCAAAAGTTTAAGAAATCAATAATTATCTTGATAATTTCGAACCCTGCTTATTTTCCTATTAAATTTAATTAATTAAGTAAGTAGGTTAATAATACAGTCGACAGTAAATTGTTACAATAATTGATTATCGGGTTATCCAAAAATCACCTAATCAGACGTTAGAATGTGTTTTGATTCGATTTGAGGAATTACTCAACGAAACGGAAATTTCAATTGACGTTGAACCATTTTGAAGATACATAATATTCGTATACAACATGTAACGTAATTAACGCACACCCTCAGACACCCCAATTAGTATATTATGTTATAATCATAATACATACACTAAATTTTTAGTTAAACATATATGAGCATTGATTATTGATTGATTTAGTTATACTAATTCCGGAAGAATGTTGTGATCACAGTACAAATCCACGAACGCAGACAGTCGCACACGTAGGTATGAGGGTCTTGTTAGCCTAGTAGGTATTCGCTCGCGTTCGAAACGAGTTAACGAGTTTTTACTGTAATTTACGTAGTTTTAATTATTATTGGGAAAAAAAAAAATACCTATAAAAAAATTATAGAAATCGATTCAGTAAACGACTCTGAACAAACTAATTTCAGGATGTGCGTTAATTATGTTACATGTTGTATATTTGAGTTCAAAATGGTCTCATTCATCAAGGCCGCTACATACTCATTCGTAACGACAAATTCGATACGGCTATAAAGGCTGTTAATTGACCCTTAACATAATCGAAAGGCACTTGTTTTCCCTGTCTTTGTGATATTTTTTTTGTTCTAGACCATACCTGGGAACCTTCTAGTTACGGAGATATTGGGGGTCACAGTTCCAACTTTTCCACAAGTTTCTTTTTAAAATACATGTTTTTAATGTAAGATTTTTACTTTACCTCCACGACCCCCGTACTATTCAATCCATTCATCAGCACAATGCTTTGAGTGCTTTCCATCGAGTCCTACCATGAAACGTAATTTTTCACACCAAAAAAAAGTCTATTCCCAGCAATAACTTTTGCGTAAAGTTACTTAGTTTGATGTACAGAATTCTTGGTTGACGGCTATGTGAAGGGTTTTTTTTTTTTTTTTTTTTTTCCGGATGGGAAATCATCAAATGACCCCCCCCACTCTGGGCGGAGCGGAGGGGAGTGTCAGACCTGTACCGACCAAAACCCATCCATGTTCCTTCCCTGCCCTTTATGTTCCAGGGCCACGGTATCTCTTTCGAACAGTCCCGCAGCCCTGGCAGGCATCGGTCCATGCGGACCCCTACTTGATCGCTGACATCTCTTTGAGGCGCGCGTGGAACACGAACGCGCCGTCGACACGGCCTGTAGTCATAAGACGGCCGGACGGCGAGCTAGCCCATAACTCGCCGTCCACAGGCCAGCGCCCACGGTGGTCGGAAGCCACCACGTGACCCCCGACGCCCAGGGCGTCTCCCGCGGCGGCTGGGACGTGAGGTTCTTTCCCTCTCACGTCCTGCCACCTCCTTCACTAGCATGACTGCTTCGCAGAAGGAGGTGACGGCTTCCCATTCCCTCTCGCTCCGGACCATGGCTTGAACCAGGGCCGACCGCGAGAGATCGTCGCCGCCAATCGCCGCTATGAGGACACGGCGGTGCTCCGCCCAAGCGGGGCAGACCTCCACGGTGTGTTCCACCGTGTCCTCCGGACGATCCTCGCAGTGGAAACACCCGGGCGCCTCCTCCCGCCCGATTCGGTGCAGGAACCTCCCGAAACAACCGTGTCCGGTGAGGACCTGCGTCAGGCGGTAGGTGAGGGCGCCGTGGCGCCTCTCTAGCCACTCCTCAAAGAGGGGACTTATCGCCACTATGGTGGCGTGCCCTGCACGGGGTTGCGACAGTCGCTCTCTCCATGTCGCCATGAGATCACGCCGGAGGTCTGTCCGCTGATGTGAAGGGTCTGTTTACACCCTGTATTTTTTAAACAACAAAGTCCATGCGATACAATGTCTACATATATTTGGCTTTCATTCAGCTCGTGCCGATCGGTAAACTAAGTTCCGCATCATTCATCGCTAAATCATATTCGGGAAGGCACGCTACTCACAACAATAACTAAAGCACATTATTGTTCTGAGGCACGCTACGCCGATCGGTATTTCCCGAACACATTACTCGGCATTGCCGAATCATACTGATCCGAACACTTCAGACCTGTCCAACACCTACACAGGTAAACATTTCCAGACACGTTTGATAGGGGAATATTTCCACAAGTCCGTCCTACATTCAGGAATGCGCATTAAATAAACACTTAGCCTAGAATCCTACTTATATAGGGTGTTCATTCTTCCACAGACGTTTGACATATTATTATTATACCTAAGAGCGTTATTACACTGGTGACTTGCGACCGAGTTCAAAGAAAGAGAGAGAGAGGGCTGCGGGCTTGTCGCGAGCGCAGTAGGTACACGCCGCGCCGTGTCGGCGACTGACGTGAGTGTAAAAGAGACCGAGAACAACTATATCTTCGCAGAATAGTCGGATAGGATAAACATCGAAATAAAAAACAAGTAAAAAATGTTGTGAAATCACGCAGAATTCGTGACGAGTTTCGGGTAATTCGCCCGCTGAGAGCTAGTTGGGCTTTTCCCGTCGCTTTTAACTCGCTCGCAAGTCGCTAGCGTGATAACGCTCTAACACATAATATCTTGACCGTGGCCCTGCTTACAAGTGCACTTAGCTCAGCGAGAGTTGTGTCATATTATAGCAGATTATGAGGCGTCAATACACAAAGGGTATTGTGTTTCAGTGACCTTGATCTTTGTGATTTTCTTCGAATTGTTTTCTCATTGGTAATAGGGATAAGGTTTTCTTTCCTAGACGTTTTATTTAGAGCGAGAAGGAACTAGTGATCATTCTTCTTCCAATATAGCGAAAGGATTATAACGGTCAACCAAACTCAGTTACCCAGAGCTGAGTGCTGTCTGTGCAGAGTGCGCTGAGTGTTTGGAATCGCATTTCTTTCATTACAATTTTGTAAGATTAACGCGGTTAGTGAAGGCTCCCATAGATACTAATGTGAACTGTCACATTAGTTCGCATCGTAAACTTCAACCCGGGGTCTCACGGCGTAAAAAGTCTACCGAATATATAGAATTGGATGTGCGGCACCGCCTTTCCAAAATCCTTCAACACAATTAGGTTTTTACCAAACCATCCGTCCATTGTCTACATATGTCTGGTATTTCACCCCCCAAACAGAGTTTTTCCGGCATTAAGAAAAAATATAAGTTCAATGAGTTGAAAAAGGAATGCATCCGGACTTATTTGCAAATGACCGGCTTTTTGTCAAGACTTAAAATTTTGAAAAAGAGGAATCGAATTTTTAGAATTACTTCCCCTACAAGACTTTCATCCATTTTTCATGAACCATCGGCACAACGCATACTACAGTCGTGCCGCAGAGTGCTTTTAGTTTTTGTATTTAAAATTTCGATAACCTTGTATCGTGAATCAAATGAGGTTTTGTGAGTTTTAGAAAAGGGTTCTGCTGATATCGTTACAATTAGGTTATTCTATCAAAAAAGAGAAATGGGTGATGGTTGCAAAAATATATACCTACCTATATGCAAAAAAATTACGAAACTTCGAGTAAGTACGCAAACGTACAATCAAAATCGCTACAAACGAGTACCTACGTACTGTCTTACGTATCAACATCGAAACTAGATTTCAGAGACATGTGTCTTCCTGCAACGTTACTCTCCGATAGAATACGGCTACGACAACTAACATGAATGGATGATGCATCTAAAGTAGGTAGATATATCAGCGGATGAGTACGTTTCGCATTTTAAATTATAGTTGGACAGGCAAGGTTCTTTGCGGATCGAGTCAGTTGTAAGGTTGGACCTGAAAAAGCTTATTTAAAACTAAGTATCTCTTTGTCTCAAACTCAAAGCATTTATTTAAATTAGACCATTACAGGCACTTCTGAATGGCAGAAAAAAAAGAAAGCGAAGCTCCAGTCACAAGGCACTTGTGAAATTAATTTTGGAGAAGAATGGGCAAGAAACTCCATGGACACTGTTTTAAAAGCTACATCTACGTTATCAAAAATCAAAGTCTACCATGGAAGTCCGACTATGGCATGGACGACGTGTTTTTTAGTTAAAATGCTTTAGAATGATTGTTATAAAATACTGTTACTGACTCTTAGCTACACACACAAGACTTAAAGGACTTTTGACCTTAAGGAAGTTTTGAAACTCTTGGTTGAGACTTGCCTTGACCTGGGCTGGTTTTCACTTTGGCCAGAAGCTAAGCGTTGGCATACAACGTGGCAAGGACGCCAGTCTCTTGGGCACATTACCAGTTGACAGAGTAGAGGAAGAGTTTTAGACGCTATTTTTAACACGCTTTTATAAGCTTCATCTGTAACTACCTATGTATACAAATCTTAGAAGTTAAATTTGACCCACATGTCGGATTCCGATTGAGCTGAAATTTTGCATACATGTTTATTGTAGATGACAATGAATGGTTAGCTAAGTAACGTCATTCTAAATCCAATATCGCGGACTCCCAAAGATGGAGGACAAATTATTTTTTTATGAATTCCCATGAAATGGGTATCAAATACGTTTTTAGTATTTTTATACTATACATTTTTTCCCTTTATTCATTTCTATACATGTGAATTACATTTTTAAATATTTCAATAACAAACAAAAACATTTAAAATATAAAAAAATAGTAGCCCACCGGTATCGGGAACAGGGTCCAAGCTACCGGCTGTCTGGGCTCCAGAGAGAGGAACTTCTTAACAATACGCACCGTGTCCAGGAGTACCGCTTTCTGAATCAAGCCCTTGATCCAGCTGCCTAACGAGAGCCTCCTCAGGTATTGGTCGAGGCTCTTGGCAATTAACCCATTGGCTGAAACGACTATCGGCACAATGATCGCTGAGCTCACATCCCACATGTCGACAATCTCGAGCGCCAAGTCAGGCTATTTGATTTGTTATCTTATTTAGTTTATTGTTAGGTTATTTTCAGATTTTAAAGAAATAAAGAAAAAAAAAAAGAAGAAAAAAGAACTTAGAAACTTGAACGTACATACGTTCAAGTTTCTAAGTTCTTTTTGGGAAGGTAGATGGAGGTAAATGTTGTAATCATTAGCAAAGTTCGAATATCAAAGTATTAGGTCACCAATATGATGTAACATCGTGTACCTGTATTCAGGTAGGTACCCTCATTTACCGACGATCGTTTGGGTACCGGTTTCTACTCGAGTGGTTTTTAAGCAGCTTATAGAAAACTCTGGAGATTTACTACAAATTATTGTAACATACATAGTTATAATACCATCACGCCTCTTCTCATGCAGAGAACTAGTAGGAACTAGAAGGCCAGAACATTAACCACCACTTTTACTCAGGGCTCAAATCAGATCTATTAATCTTCTTCTCTATCGTGTGGTTAGTGCCTAACCTGATTTGTCAGAGTTTTTATGCCGCTGACTTGGCTTTACATGCTGCCAAAAAATATCTCCGAAGCAAGTGAAAAATCAGAGGTCCTTAGGTTTGAACTCGAGACCTATGACTTGGCAGTCCGATGGTCACACCACTATCTAAACTATCGAGATATTTTAATTTAAATCCAGCACTTCAATTGCGTTACACACTTCTTCATCACAATCCGAAAGATTTTAATGGAAATTCATGATAAATTGCTTTTTTCTTTTTTTTTTTGTTAGCCTGTACTGTCCCACTGCTGGGCAAAGGCCTTCCCCAATTCCATCCATGTGCTCTTTTCCCGCGCCTCCTCGAACCAGCCTTCACAGTACGCGTCCAGATTATCTCGCCACCTCTTTCATTGCTTTATTTGTTTGAAAAAAGTCTGCTTAACGATCTAAAGACCGAAATTAATGTTTTTAAACTTTCAATAATAATATGTATTGGGATTATAATGTTTCGCAAGCACCCTGCAGATTTTCTCATGATCCTTTTTTTTTACTAATGTCAGTTATGTCCAAGATATACTTAGAAAGTCAGTCTTAAAGGCAATATTTTGTTCATAAATTTACAACAAATAATAAATAAGCTCCTTAGCGATGCGGTTCCGTATAAGGGGCTTGGCCTGTCTAGACTCGGATGCTTTTGTAACTAAGCCGGTCTGTGCTTGAATAAGTCTATTTTACAAGTATCCTAGCATAAATTGGTTTTTTTATAGCCGTATTACGTTTAAATTGGCTACCTACATTTTGTTTTCTTACTTCATAATGTTCTTATATTTCGTTTAAGAAGGATCTCCAAATCTATTTACATAAATCTATAAGTAGGTAATACAAAATCTAGTGGCTTATGGTTTCCTCCTGTGTGATCGTTTCTATTAGATCGTCCAAACAACACAATGGATTTCGATGGTGTTCACATCATCCTTAGGAGGAACTTACACGGTCAGACTATATACTGTCACTACGGGATATCTACCGTGATTTTTAATTATTGTGAGCTCCCGATATTTCGACGCTGTTGCAAGCGCCATGATAGCGGGATGACCCTAAGATCCTTAAGATTAGATTATCCTTAAGATAGTTTGTGCTGTGGGATAT
Organism: Noctua janthe; assembly: GCA_910589295.1. Taxonomy (NCBI): domain Eukaryota; kingdom Metazoa; phylum Arthropoda; class Insecta; order Lepidoptera; family Noctuidae; genus Noctua; species Noctua janthe. Next base: position 17,864,040 of record OU342552.1, read on the forward strand.
AGTACCAAAATCTCAAAGTATTAACTTTCTTCGACGGCACGGTTGGCGCAGTGCCTGAGCGATTGGCTGCTGCGTTTCGTATCGCAGGTTCGATTCCCGCACGGAACAAATATTTGTATGGCCTACAGGTAGTTATTCCGGGTCTGACTGTTTGTGTATGTGAAGTTAAATGTTTGTAAGCGCACCTACGATACAGGAGAAATTCCTAGTATGGGCAAAGTTCTCTTTAAAAAAAAAATTAACATGTCCGTAGAAAAGCAGGTGTAGGTCGCCGGTCAATATGCTACAATATGAGTATTTCCTTCCGTTTCACTATAGGTATGAAATCGAAATCTGAAATCGTCAAAATGTCTGCTTATATTCTGTTTCAGCAAACTGTTCAGCAACAACTATTTTGTAATATTCAATGAAGGCGAATATTTTAAATTATTGTCCTCAATTTACGTTTAATTTGCAAATAGTGGCTCGATGCTAATAGCCTCAAAGTTCGTTAACTGTAAGCGTAATTTTAAGACAAGTGCTATCAACAAAACAGCTGTTACCTCCGCCAAAATACTGTAAACAAATAGTAAGAACTTAATGAATTTAACTTGTAAAATATGGGAACAATTTGTTGAATAGTCCTTTTGTAGTATTTGCCTGAGTGAAACACGGAGAGGTCCCACATTTTGGTGATCAAATATTCAACACGGTTTCAGAATAACCGCACGTTGTAAAGTGCTTGGTTTAAAAAGGAACACTTAATCTATTTTTAACATTTTAATGTGTAATGTGATGTATGTAATGCCACCCATTACATACCGAGTTTTCTCCGTGCCTCGGAAAGCACGTTAAGCCGTTTGTCCTGGCTGTCATTTGTAGATCTTTAACAGTCGTTAGGTAGTTAGTGGCCCAAAAAGTCTGACAACCAGTCTTACCAAGGTGTATCGTATTACCCAGTACTAACTGGGTTGTGGAGGTCAGATAGGCAGTCGCTCCATGTAAAATACTGGTATTCAGCTGCATCCGGTTAGACTGGAAGCCGATCCCAACAAAGTTGGGAAAACGCTAGGAAGATGATGATGAATGTGTAGTGTTGGTGATTCTTAACTGGTTTGGTCGTGTTGAAAGAATGAATGAGACTTACAAAAGTAACCTACAGGCTAAAAGTTTACAACGCAGACTTCAGTGAAAATTCAGAGTCTATTTAAAGGATGGCGTTTTGTAGTTTCAGCTCACCCCAATGAGAAAAAAGTGAGTTTATGAGCATCTTGTGTATTTAATTTTGTTTCCAACTTAATACTCACAGCACACCTGATAATATATATTTCACTATTCTTTGAAAACTATCTTTTCGTTAATCATCATCATCGTCTGCCTAGCATTTTCCCAACTATGTTGGGGTCGGCTTCCAGTCTAACCAGATGCAGCTGAATACCAGTATTTTACGTGTTTTGTTAGTATTTTGTAGAATACCTCTGTATCTAGAAAATAAATGTTTCTCCATTTATGCTTAATAATTACGATTTATTATTTAAAAGATTGAAAAGCAACACTAAAATTGCACAAAAGTTGCAATCGCACAGAGAAACTACGCCAAAGTTATTACAAAAACCTTTGAACAGCAACATTTAAATTCTGTAGAGACAAAATAATGATTTCCACCAAACGGCTCGCATCGCATCGGATCGGAACGGATTTTACAATCTTTAATCGACATTAAATCGTGTATCAAGCCGCGCACAACATCTTGACCACGGGCGTCTTCCGTGACTCGCGATCGGAGCCGAAAGTATGATGTGAATCGGCGCCGTTCGCCTGTCGTCGTATCCGACACGATAGGAATGAAACTATTTGACTAGGCGCTGAAACGGATACGTTCTCAAGCGACGGTACAGAGTCGATCGTATGCGCCGACCTGCTGCTGGACGCGATCGACTATCGCTGCATCCGTTCGTATCCTTTCCGATTCGATACGATGCGAGGCGTTTGGTGGAAATCTTACTTAAATCAATTTAGTTTGATGTCTAACATCGTGGTTCACAAAATCGACGTTCAATATGTTTTCGTCAGAGCGACAGGTCCCTGTACCAAGGAATGCTGTTCCCAAGCGGACATTACATAGAATTTTAAGTAGGTATAGCCGACCGCAAGTCTTGGTAGTAATTACTTTAACCTCGAGCTGTACTAGTGTAGTACTGAATTCCAATAGAATGAGCTATTTGGTAGAGACTAATGGCAATCAACTTAAAGGGGTTTCCAATCTTTTAAAGAGTTTCAAAAGGGTTTAGATGGGTTATAGCACATACTTTAATACATTTTGCAAGCTTTTCGGTAACGAAAATTTTCGACTAAACGTGCCGCATCGCAACTCACTTCATTTGAAAGTGAAAAATCATAATGATCAATTCGTTAGGTTCTCGATTTTTCTTGACATTATTTCTGTAAATAAATGAAAGGTGTGTTAAAACGACAGGTATTTATACTGGAATTAAAAAGTTAACAAACCTGTCCGACATTAAACTCACTTTAATCTCGTGCCAAAATCCCTTTGTCCTCGCAAACGAAGCTTAAAAACTAAACAACCGAAAATGTAATTAAAAAACAAAATATCATGCTGTTTAAATCCGCTTGCTCGAATCAGAAAATATTTTTTTTATTTTCCAAATAACCGTTACTGTTTGCCACATATGGTTTTTATATCGTCAGCTGGGTGTCAAAGCGGTAGGGAGGGGGGGTCTTATTAGGGGAAAGGGTAGAGAATGTTGGCTGACTCCCGACCCTGCTTAAACGGTCGATCCTATTAAATATGCCCCAGTATTTAACAACGTTGATCAAAGTTGTCCGCGTGCCTAAAACGACATTAGCCTACATTTTGATGCAAGTGTGCAAAGTGTGACATTGTGCTCAAGGCTGGTTAAATGGAGCTAAGAGTGCAATGATAAATGCTTACGTGTAACAAACGACATTTATAACACAGTTATAATGATGAATGCGTTGTTGTTATCCGTTTAATTTTCATTCTCTAGAATCATTGGTTTGAATTACCCATTGATCATACTTCGTGCAGGTTCGTTACTATTCACTGTAAATATACTCCTAAACCATTCCGTCGATGTCGCAGTGTAATCGATTTCTAATTAACGTTATTGATCGTTCAAGTTTTAGTACTTCGTTTGTTGGCAATTATCAAGTCGTAATGTCCTATTTAATACTTGGAGAAATGTCTGTTATTCTGGTTAGGAGTGGTTAATAAAGCATTGAACCTTTATAATGATATTATTTATAACAATTTTGATAATACGAAAATAACGAACTCGGCAAGACATCTCCCAACTATTTTTGGCGTCGACTTCTGGTTTGATTTTTGTACCTAGCATTTTACATGGAACGAATGCCTATCTGATCTCTACAATTCAGTTACTGCCAATCACAATACGCCCCTGGGCAAGTTCTTTCATTTGCATTGTCCATATAAAAAAATAAATGTATAGGGATTAATTGCAGAAATGTGATAGTGATTTTTTTGCAAAACTATTAGGTCTTTACCTATGAAATTGGAGATTTGTATGAAAAATGTAAAAACAATTTTTTTTGTATTTTTTTATTTTATTTTAGCTTATCTAGCTTTTTATCTTTCTGATTTGACGCAAGTGCTTCAATGTCATTTTGACACTAACTCCAAGGCCCGCAGCAAGCTCAGCCAAAGAATGATCCGTTTCCACTGCCGCCTTCAATTCGTCGTTGTCGACAATGGTTACCGACCGACCGCGAGGCTCATTCTTCAACTCAAAATTTCCAGATTCAAAACGATTGAACTAATAATGGACCGTGTTTATGCAAGCAGTGTTAGGCCCGTACACGTCGTTAATGTTTCGTGTTGTTTGCGCAGCGGTATGTCCACGTAGGAACTCATATTTGAAAATTGTACGAATTTCCAGTTTATCCATGGCTCCAAAAACTACCACAATTTCACAAAAACAAAAAACTATCTAAAAACAAATGACTGAATTTGAAATTAAAAGAACACGGCCTTTTAATAAAATTTATTTGAATTTCGAGTTGCGCGCCAATCCACTGATAATTAAATCTGAAAATGCTGGTTATTAAATCTCCAATTACATAGGTAGACCTATTATATACATTATACATGGTGAATTTTTCAAGTGGGCGTGGATGGCCAAATCCGAAACTATGAGGAATAGCGATATACGCAAAGGATTTTCGAACCCGATTATGACGAAAACTTAAACTGCATAATTACGATTTTGAAAAATCAATATTCCTACCCAGGAACCGAACCCATTGATTTGGGAAAAAAGTACACACTGGATTGTTACACCATTCGATAGTGTCGCTAATATGGACCAAATTCTGGGAAGTAATGACATGCGGCAAACTTAAGAAAAATGTTAAATTATGTCATTATTTACCAGAATTTGATCCTTATTAGAGACACTATCGAATGGTGTAATAATACAGTGTTTCTTTTTTTCATTCACGGGCGTGAATGAAAAAAAAAAAACTTAAAAATTCAACCAGTAAATGCGTTTATGTGGAAAATTTTTCCGTTGACAAAGATCAACCTGTTTTATTGCCCTTCTTTTAATTATTCTAAGACGAAGCAATATTGTCTTCTAAGTTTGAAACATACAAAATGGATTAAGCAAAAAGCGCTTTAAAAACTTACTTCTCATCTCGCAATGAGTTAGCTTTGCTGAGTGTAGATGAGGAAGTTCTCAAGTAAGTAATTGCTTACTCGTACATTAAGGAAGTTCCGTAATTATTCTGCAGTGAGAAGAAGTTTCTTCTGAAATTGTGGGTGCATTGTTACGTGTTAGTTTCATGGACTGTTTTAAGAAAAGAATTAATGAGTGTGATTTAAAATTCTTTTTTGAAGGAGTGCAATGTTTTATTTCTTCTTCTTAGCGAATCGATGGCAAAAAGTTTAAAAATGTTTAGCCCAAAACTCAGCCACACGAACCCCGCTCACTGATGCATTAAATAAATCAACAAGACCGCAGGTGATGGGCATGCGGTGCAAGATGGAAAGTGGGCCATTGTTTGTGGGGAGACGCTGCATACAAATATAAATAATTATCGTACCGCTAAATTTGATTTCGTTACTTACTAGCCATAAAATTCGGAAACCAACCTCTTCAGCATCTTCGTCACCTTGTCCCATGTTATTTGGGGTCGGCGCAACACGTTTTTTTGCAAATTCGGAAACCAATATTTAAAAATATAATTCTCAGTCTTATAGCTCCTGTAATAATAAAGTAATACTTGGAGTTAATATAACCGAAATATTTACTCACATAATTATATACTAAATACCGCGATGATTACAGATAATCCTCAATTCAGTATCGATAATCCTCACACGGTTGTGCGAATTAATTACACGTAGGTACATATGTTACGTTTAGAATCTATAATTAGTTTGTAAAACAATTAATGATGGCTGGCTTCTGCCAAAAAAGTCGGAATGATTGATTTGTGTTCTGTGATCATAACCCGAGCAAGGTCGCATGAACCAACATGATAGTACATAAGATTTTGTTCAATGAAATGCTTTCGTCAGTTTTGAATAGAATTTACAATAGAGCTAACTAACTTAAATCACACCCGTTTTCACTATCACTGCGCTGTTGCATAGCAACAAACGAATGCCTTAGTATTATTGAATTTCAATCCTCGGCGCTCATGAACTGAGCATTACCTAAATATCCAACAGGGCACTTATAAAGGGTGTAAATAGACCCTTAACATAAACGAAAGGCACTTGTTCTCCCCGTCACTGCGATCATTTTTTTTTGTTCTAGACCATACCTGGGAACCTTCTAGTTACGGAGATATTGGGGGTCAAAGTTCCAACTTTTCCACAAGTTTTTTTTTAATACATGTTTTTAATGTATGATTTTTACTTTACACACCCCCACGACCCTCGTACTATTCAATCCATTCATCAGCACAATGCTATGAGTGCTTTCCTTCGAGTTCTACCGTAAAAAGTGATTTTTCACCCCAAAAAAAAAGTCGATTCCTAGCAATAATTTTTGCGTAAAGTTACTTAGTTTGATGTACAGAATGCAACAAGCATTCCGTGCATCAAACTAAGTATGACGGATATGTGAAGGGTCTGTTTACACCCGGTATTAAGACGTTTATTTATGTTGGTGTAAACAGGCATTACTTAGTATCTCTTATAGAATGCTAAGATTTCATACAAACGAATAGATTGTTCGGCTGACCCATTTCTGATTTTGATTTCTGCTAGATAATAAATAATATTATTTGTTCCGAAACCAAGATGATATTAATATTCTACAGAAGTACGACCTCAATACGAAAATATTTGGTTTATTACCTTCGGGTAGATATTCTACCGGTGTTAAACTACGAACAGATCCTTACCACTGTAAGGATCTGTTCGTAGTTTAGCGTGACAGCATCCTTCAATTTGAAAAGCGTTACTATTCTTTTGCCTGTTTACTGTGAAAACGTTGATTAGATCATTTGAATATTTAGCTTTGTATTCTATATTAGGTTATTGCTCCAAATATAACAAAATAAAAATGGTTCATGCAGGGAGGCAATTAACGCCGCGTCGTCGACCCGACTGACGTGGTCGTCTCCCAATTTGTTCCAAATTCGTTAGCGATAGAAGTTTTTTGTATATCTATGCAAACAAGTTTTTTAATTTTTTCGTTGCTATTTATCCCAAATGCTTGTTATGTATTAACCTTACATTGTTAATAATACGAGTACATGTCATGGTAATAGGCTTATCACTAATAAAATGATAATCTCGTCCTTTTGAAAGTCGGTCAAAAAGCACTTTCAATTTGTCACGAATTTTAAAATTTTTTGGGCATATTTCCAAGTTTTTTATTTATAAACTTTAAGTTATCGCATAACTGAGCTGGAGTTTCATTTTTACATGGTATTCAGCTGCATCCGGGTAGCAACAATGTCCATAGTTGGAAAAGGCTAATGATGTACAGGCAGAATTGCATATTGTATGGTACGTATTTTGTTTCGCGTACTGAAATGTAATATTATTTAGTGGATTGATTTTTAAATAAGTAAGTAAATTAGCAACAGGAGGAGGAGCTGGTGGCTAAATAATAACAGCCGCTCGGGTCGATCTTTAGGTTAAGCCGTGCTTGCCTAGGTCGGTTTGTGGATGGGTGACCACTCATTACATACCGGGTTTTCTCCGTGCCTCGGAAAGCACGTTAAGCCATTGGTTCCGGCTGTCATTTGTAGATCTTTGACAGTTGTTAGGTAGTCAGTGGCTCAAAAAGTCTGACAACCAGTCTTACCAAGGGGCATCGTATTATCCTGTACTAACTGGGTTGTGGAGGTCAGACAGGCAGTCGCTCCATGTAAAATACTGGTATTCAGCTGCATCCGGTTAGACTGGAAGCCGACTCCAACATAGTTGGGAAAAGGCTAGGCAGACAATGATGAAGTAAATTAGCAACAAAACTCGATTTAATACTGTCACGTTTACGCACCACCAAAATTGATACATCATCATCAACATCATCATTTCAGCCGAATCACGTCCACTGCTGGAAATAGGACTCCCTCAAGCGTCCCCACTTTGGCCGGTCCCGTGTGTCTCGATTCAAAATACATAAATGTAGATAAAATGTTTTTCAGCATTCTATATAATAGTCTGTATCTACATAAAATAAATGTTTTGCTGAGTAATTATGATGGAAAGTGTGTTTGGTCTTTTATTACTGACCGCGTTGCGATCTTCAATTATAACCAACCTCAGTCAATAGTGGCCAAGGTTAGGCCACAGAAACCAGGGCGTCCTAAAGCTCGTTGGGTCGAAGCAGAGGCGGCGCTAGGCGTAGGCGACGTGGGCCACCGCCTACGGCCTCGTGTTACGAGGGCCACCTCACACCTCAAAAACCCATGGGCAAAATTGGGATAACTATTTTTCAATTGTTTTTTAATTTATAACATTGCTTCTTGCGCCACCAGAGGGCCTCGCTAAATGTACCTTGTTTACATAAAATTGTGGTCTTGCCCCGCCACTGGGTCGAAGATATCGTCAAAATCGCAGGAAACACCAAGGAAGTATGTCAGAAAAAAGAAGAGGCCTATTATACCCAGAAGTGGGTGATTCCGGGATGATATGATGTTTATGATGAAGTCAATAGTAGATCACCTGCTAAGGTGATTTACTATCGACTTAAGTCAGATAGCTGAATACTAGAAATTCATCCTCCTCTTGTCCATTTCGCGTATGACTTTACGTATATGAAATAAACTAGAATCAAAGCTATCTACGATGACATGCTAGTATTTTATAAAGCACGAGTTTCACAATATTCTTGAGTAAATATACTCGGAAACATCTTTCAAATCCCCAATAATACCGACACCAGTCAAGATATTCTTATTTCAAAATTCCCCGGCTTCATTATATTATGTATTTGCTGTACTTAAGGATGCAAATATTATACCCTCAACTCCTTACGGGGAATGGCGAAGGATCGGAGGGATCGTCGCGGGACGGTGCATAATTAATCAAATTTTAAACCGAAGTTGCACCATCGTGAGTAAAGCAGTTATAGCCTCGTGTGGTAACTGTCGGACTGCCAAGTCATAGGTTACGCGTTCGAACCCAAGGATTCATGTGTGTAATGTATAATGATCACTAACTTTTGTGAAGGTTAACATCGTGAGGACACCAGAAACATGCCTGAGAGATATTTCTTGACGACAGGTAATGGGCGTACCTGGCCTCTAACTTCTTTTTTTTTTTTTTTCGAATGATAAATCATCAAATGACCCCCCCACTCTGGGCGGAGCGGAAGGGAGTTTCAGACTTGTACTGACTAAAACCCATCCATGTTCCTTCTTTGCCCTATGTGTTCCAGGGCCACGGTATCTCTTTCGAACAGTCCCGCAGCCCTGGCAGGTTTCATAAAGCTTAACTTGTCCTTATAATCTACTACTCTTCATAAGGTTATGGTTTCTTGCCTTATGGGCTTGCCATATTCTTGGCCCCTAGGCACGCCACCTATGCTTAAACTACAACTAGTAAGATACGGTCGTTCCCAGACACCACAGACAATTAAGTTTTTTGTAACAACACTCTTGTGAGTATCTATTAGCTCCTCTTAATACCGATTCAATATTAAATATCTCGCGAATTAACCTCTGAAACTGGTGCAAAACAGTCGCGAAGGGTCAATTTTTGAAGAGGTAAACCGGAGTACATATCTTTAATGTGATTATATTATTTGTCTATAGCATACTGACTGTACCATTTTTCAAAGGGAATCCGGTAGGAATCGAGTTGTACGGAACCTTCGTCACTGGTGCACAATTATTACCGTTGTCCGTTTCAGTCGTTAAACAAAATGGGCCAAATGAGTTCTCTTTAAGATCCGAATTGACCATGATGTTGGATGCACCCGAAAATTGATGCCACGGTGAACTGGTCTCAACAGGATTGCTTGAGCGTGAAGATCGCAATAAATTTCCCAAAGGCGTGTCGTAGTATTGTTGCTGAGGAAATACGGTTCTTCTGAAGTATGTGTGATGTAAGTACAAATAATAAATTCAGTAGTGACGTGATAGAAAGACGGTTGTTGTGAAAATGTGTGCTGCAGCGGAAGCGAAGCCTGTGGAATAATAATATTATTTCTACACATGGAACCACTAAAATTCTGCTCATTTGCATATATATTACTAACTGTTGCCTGCGACCTCCGTTTGCGTGAAATTATTATAAAAAAATATTACATCCCTTTTTGAATCGACGTTTGTTAACAATTTCAAGGTTTATAATTTTTTTGCATGGAACCCTAATTATTTTTATAAAATAAAAGTAGCCTAAGTTAGACCTTATAAATCAGCTATCTGGCAGTAAAACTCCCGTCAAAATCGGTTCAGCCGTTTCGGAGATTAGCCTGGACAAACAGACAGACACAAAAATAAAAAATAAATGTGTTTTTTTTATAAGTGCCGTATATATTTTCATATGCATTCAGTAAAAAGCTGCTAGTTTGATATTACAAACAAACACGTCAATTTTGTTAATTTATATTTGTATGGATAGAAATACAAATCCTATATTTTCGTATACGGTTAATCTTGTTTATATTGCAGATAATTGTGTTTAAATATTCAGATTTCAGTTTCTTTTTAGACTAGTCGGAGAGGTAACCTCGAAGGTAACTAGTTTATAAAAAACGTTGACGTGTAAAAACGTTTTGACAAATTAAAAGGATGATAAAAAAAACACGTTTCATTTCATCATTGTATTTTTTTTGAGCAGTTTTGCATAGTAAAGCTTAATCCGGCCGTAGTCGATAGGTTATAGACACACACGGCGACGGACAGTTTTTAATATGTATGCAAAAGCGAGTTCCATATACAACACATACGTAACTGCAAGCCTGTCGGTTGGCTGATTTGAAAAGTATGTCATCACCGGCTACACACGACCATATGGTTGCTTTCGTGGGTTTATTACTGTTATATATATAAGTTCTAACTATTCATACACGAAATATTTTCAGGGAATCATCTAACGGCTATAACAAAGACACTTCAAGGGATTTTTTTTTTATCTGAGTATATTTATTTATAAAATAAATAATTTAAAATTACATGACCCACAAAATAAATACTAGCTCCTTATTTTTCAGCATCCATTACGCTTGTTTACTACGTCGTATTTACCTACTGTAATTGTAAGAATATGGGAGTAAAGGTTTTATGCAAAAAGTGTCAAAAAATTTTAGAATTATAATAATTTCGTAAAAAAAATCACTCGGATAATTTTTTTTTTCGTTGCTATGGCGACTTTACGACTTATAGAAGTTACTCTTAAAATATTTCGTGTATGAAAAGATAGACCTTATATAGGTACAAATACATATTAATATAATTGTAACAGGCCAATGTCTGTACATTGAAGATATTGAAAAAAAAAATGATATAGGCTTTATTAGAGCAACAGAAGCCAAAACAACAATTTTTTGAATTTTTGTCTGTCTGTCTGTCTTTCTGTTTGTACGCAATAACTACTGCATGGATTTGGCTTTTTGCTAGCCCCGGCCAAGCTAAAATATCATCGAACATAAGGGCGATTTTTGTCTGTCGAATAAAATATGTAATATTATTACATCAGAAATCGAGAGAAGGGCTGAGTGAGAACATCTATTTGACTTGTAAAGACGGATTATCTCCAAAGGGCCTTAGGAGCTCAGCATCGAATTCAAAGATTTCAATCTGCACGAATCTTAAGGGCTGGACTACATCAGTCTCTAACCGGTTTTCAAAGGTTTCAATAATTTATGATCAGAGAATTAAAATATGTGAAGACATTTTTCCGTCAAGTTTAATTTTTTTCGCAAAATGCTTTGGATTATAATATTAGGTGTATAGTTGGTAATCTCTTAAATATTAGGGAATTTATCTTTAATCATAATAATATTATGATTAAATAAAATAATGCAGGTCAAAGGCCTCGCTTCCCTCTTTCCACTTAATAATATTATGATTAAAATATATTTTAAGTTTAGGAAATCTTTTTTACACGCTTTTATTAGATAAACCTGTAACTAACTATGTAAATTTGATCCGCTTCCCGGTTTCCGATTGAGCTGAAATTTTGGATACATGTTTAGTTTGGATGACGATGCATGGTAAGCTAAGTGATGTCATTCTAAATCCAATATGGCGGACTCCTAAAGATGACGGACTAGTTATTTTTAATGCATTCCCATGATATGGGTATCAAATGAAAGGGTTTGCTGAGAACAATACGAAAATTACGTCACTCGATAGCGTGTTTTTTAGTTATTAAAATTATATTTTATTGTTTGTATCCTTGTTTTTAAATATTGGCCCAATTCGTGTAGTTTTGGCAGCTAATTTTATTTGAGTCGTGTGTGGTTACTATATGTTCCAAAATCACGCAGAACTTATGGTTTTGCGCTCTCTTGGAAAAAGTGTTATCTTACTGGGTTTTGATAAGTACCAACCGATCTGATTATCAAAACTAGGGCTATCTTAACTAACCCTTTCTTCACAAAGGTCACTCACATACACCTTTGTTCTTAACTACTCTTTGTTCTATCTCCCCAAGGCCTATCCTCCTTCTAATTCAAGGCCAGAATCTTAGGCTGAACCTTGACTTTCCTCATACTAAAATGTACCTTAGTCGTATGAACTCTAAGTTTGCTTTATAAATCTCCGTCTCAGATTTATGATTCCATTTAATTTGCGGGACTTTAATTGCTATTAATGGAGCAGTAGTGTGTGGGTGAAAATAAATCTTACCCTAAATTGGAAATTGATTGTCTTGAACCTGAAGAACTAATAGAATAAATGGCTGGTAATGTCCAGTATTTAGACCGTCATGTTACAGATAATATATTGAATGGTTTTTACAGCGATTCAGCAGTAGACGGAGTATTATTTTGTATGACAATTATTAGTGTTTTTTTGAGAAACTTAGCTTCATATCAATGTCCGTTCATGAAGGTGTTAAAGGTATAATTCCGATTACCGCAGACCGCAGCGGCATAGCCACCTAATTCATATCGCAATATTGTCGCCTGTTATCGATAGGGTGCACTGCAGTCGCATTTCGAATTATACCGATACTTACCCCTCATAAAGTGGTAATTAAGAGTTTAAGTGATTAATGTGGTATATTTCTCTGTTTTTTGGTAGATGAAAAATACTACTCAAAACTCTATCCGAAAATATGAAAAAGTGTGTTAACATTCATTCGTCGTAAAATTATGCATTTCCATGAAGAGTTCTCTGAAATGTTTATTTTATATGAGAAATGAATAAAGATTTTTAGTGAGTGAATCGCAATCGCAATCTCAATGTGATTGAGATTGCGAGCTAGAATATTGATAGTGTTCGAGTTCGAGTGACCGCACACTTTACAACAGATAACTCATTTATTTCTAAAATAAAATCATGGCTGATTTTAAATTCGAATTGTGGTAGCCCAGTGGGATGAAGAAGGCTAAAGGTTAGGTATACAGGGTGTAAACGGACCCTTCACGAAGCCCTTAACCAAGCATTATGTATAACAAACTAAGTAACTTTACGCAAAAATTATTGCTGGGAAACGACTTTTTCTTTTGGGGTGAAAAATCACGTTTTATGGTAGGACTCAAAGTAACGCACTCAAAACATTGTGCTGGTGGATGGATTGAATGCTACGGTGGTCGTGGAAGTGTTTAAAGTAAAAATCTAACATTAAAAACATGTATTAAAAAAAACTTGTGAAAAAGTTGGAACTTTGCCCCTCAATATCTCTTTAACTAGAAGGTTCTCAGGTATGGTCTAGAACAAAAAAATGATCCCAAATGACGGGGAAAACAATTGCCTTTGGGCATCGTTAAGGGTCTTGTTACCCCTTCATTGAGTAGCCATTAAAATAGCAACTAAACTGATAGAAATAAAAGGAATTTACCCGTTGCGATCAAGCCTACCACAGTGTGGGAATTTCACAATCTAGGGGTATTTAATTCCAAATTGACTTAAATTAAAGATACTAGTTAAAAAATAATATTGGTTGGTATTCAAATAGAAAATAAAGTTGTATTCAAAAAAATGCGATATGAATAAATTTTGTCATTTTAGTCACTAATTCCACTTTCGGGCTCAGTTACGGTGGGTACAGAAAACAATTTTAGGACATCAGGATCTAGAGGAATCCGTTTTTTCTTCATTATAAGCCTTAAGCTGAATATGAATGGGTCGGATGATATAAGTAGCCTATTAAGTAGGTCGGTATTTTTGTCTACCCGTGTCGTTTTTCTAGTGAGTTTTGTAATTTCGGCGATCATTCTGAAAATCGAAAAAAAATGTATGACGGTCGCACAAAATCGCAAGTTTTATCAATTGTACTCAAAAGTTAAGACTCTAAACTATAAATTAAAACAATAAAAACACCGGGATATTCAGGTAATTTTTTTATACACCTTTTGTGTTGCAAATCATCGCTAAAAAATCCTTAATTTAACTGTGCTTTCAAATGATGTTATTAGATCAATATTTAACTGTTACTTAAATAAAATACACTCTAACTTACCTTGAGAGATATACACAATACAATAATAAACCAATAAACAAGACTATACGTTAATTTGATCAGTAATCTCAAGTGAAGATGTCCCTTGAATGTAGTTGTTCGTATTGTAAGGGTACAACGATAACGGACGGGGGCTGCTTTCAAGCGGCTCTTGCCCAACCTGAGGGGTCCAAACGCCTCCTGCCGGAAGCTTTACGCGGGGGTCGTGCGGTCCATGGCCCTTTACGGGGCCCCGGTGTGGGCGCGTTCTTTGAGGCGGCAAGCCGCCCACTACCTGAACGCGCCCCAAAAGGTGATAGCCATAAGGCTAATCCGGGGGTACCGCACGATCTCTGGCGAGGCGGCTAGCCTCCTTGCCGGATTGCCGCCATGGGATCTGGAGGCGATAGTCCTCGCGCGCCTGCATGAATGGCGCGCGGAAGCACTATATAGGGGGGAAACTCCGCTGCCGCGACAAATTACCGCTCAGCGGACAGACCTCCGGCGTGATCTCATGGCGACATGGAGAGAGCGACTGTCGCAACCCCGTGCAGGGCACGCCACCATAGTGGCGATAAGTCCCCTCTTTGAGGAGTGGCTAGAGAGGCGCCACGGCGCCCTCACCTACCGTCTGACGCAGGTCCTCACCGGACACGGTTGTTTCGGGAGGTTCCTGCACCGAATCGGGCGGGAGGAAACGCCCGGGTGTTTCCACTGCGAGGATCGTCCGGAGGACACGGTGGAACACACCGTGGAGGTCTGCCCCGCTTGGGCGGAGCACCGCCGTGTCCTCATAGCGGCGATTGGCGGCGGCAATCTCTCGCGTCCGGCCTTGGTTCAAGCCATGGTCCGGAGCGAGAGAGAATGGGAAGCCGTCACCTCCTTCTGCGAAGCAGTCATGCTAGTGAAGGAGGTGGCAGGACGTGAGAGGGAAAGAACCTCACGTCCCAGCCGCCGCGGGAGACGCCCTGGGCGTCGGGGGTCACGTGGTGGCTTCCGACCACCGTAGGCGCTGGCCTGTGGACGGCGAGTTATGGGCTAGCTCGCCGTCCGGCCGTCTTATGACGACAGGCTGTGTCGACGGCGCGTTCGTGTTCCACGCGCGCCTCAAAGAGATGTCAGCAATCAAGTAGGGGTCCGCATGGGCCGACGCCTGCCAGGGCTGCGGGACTGTTCGAAAGAGATACCGTGGCCCTGGAACACAAAGGGCAGAGAAGGAACATGGATGGGTTTTAGTCAGTAAAAGTCTGACACTCCCCTCCGCTCCGCCCAGAGTGGGGGGGGTCATTTGATGATTTCCCATCCGGAAAAAAAAAAAAAAAAAAAAAAAAAAAAAAGGGTACAACGATTATTATCTACCCACTTCAACATTTGTTATTTATTTTTTAACTAGCCTACAAGAATTTCTAATATGTAGCTGTGACAGATAGGGTCTTAGGTACAAATAGGTTATAACTATATTATCAATTATTAAAATTAATATTTTGATTTAAATCCCTCTAGATTGTGATATTTCCACACTGTGCTAAGTCCGCAAATTGCTCTACAAAGATTTGCATATGACTAAGGGGGGGTTATAACGCATGAACTATGTGCTAGCATAGTAACTAATCCTTGCAGATTACTTGTAACTACTGCGGTAAAGTCTGACGTTTTTACAAAACGATCTAAATGTACAATATTATACCATTATGTACCTAAATATGAATAACAGAAGAGAATAGACTATGCGTGAAGCATATTCTATTTTATTCTCTGCATAAGAAAATGGTTTTTAAGAGTAACTGTTCTGTGGACTTTCTTGCGTGAGTTTCTTGAAAGGAAACGAAGAATTAGAACCGTGTACCCTAGGTTACACCTAACCTAACAGACAGATGTGTTGCTGGGGAGTTAGGTCCGCGTCTTCTCCTTTCCACCTAAAACAATAGAAAGAGGCGAAGTATCGTAGTCTTGTAAACTATGACGTTCAAAAAGTGCTGATGACCCCTAATTTGAATAAATGAATTTTTCTATACACTTTCTCGCAAACTGGTTCTTATCGCACTAAGATTAGGTTCAACATTTAATGTATTTCGCACGCGTGGATTTTTAAAATATTTCCTCACACGTGCTGAAATAAAAAATTCCACAGATAACTCGGCTCCCTAACAACTTAGCCTGTGGGTCGGGTGTTAATTCCGCCTCGAATGCAATTACAAAGTTTCCCCACTTAAATTAAAATGTACTTTTGATTTTGATTTCATGTAAGTCTAAAATAAAATATGTCGAATGGTAAGCACACTAAAATTTGCTTATCCATTACGAGTTGTTCGTGCAGTAAGCGTAAATCCTTACTGGAAAAATAAACGCAAAATACCTCTATTGGCGAAATAGTATCGATATACTATAATATTACTAATGTTCGGCAATCGTTTTGAACATCTACTTTCATGAATAGACATTATGTGATGTTCTTTTTTAGATCAATGCGCCCTATTTCTGTACCTAACCCTTCACAATAATTAATCAGCACTTTTTAATTTTCTATTGAAATACGTTAAAAAAACTTGACTTGACCAAAATTGTAACTACCGATACTATGTTATGAAAACATATAACACATGGTTTGAAACAATAGACTTACAACACTGACATAACTCACACTACGGAAAAGTTTGGCAAAGAAATACAGGATTCGTAGCATAAACAATTTTCAGTCGTTTCAATGGGTTTAGCGTTTCACACATTCAATTTTCCTTTTTTTATTGGGTGCTATTCACAATTTATCCACTTTTATAGAATGTTAACTGTTATGTTGGAATTTATGAAAAGCAAGTCGTATGGCCGGTGGGAATTCGATTTTTCAGGAGGTTTGAAAAATGAGTTACCAAAAATATAATATTCATTTAACTTTTTACTCTCTGTTTTATTCCAAAAGCTTACACGTCATCAGATACCTTTGGAACATATCACTACTTACTTCCATCCAATTTCAAAAGAACTAGGTAATTTCTCAATATAAGTTTTAATCCTCAGATGTCTAATAGTTGGATCATAAAGTTGTACCAGTTCCTTAACACAAACACGTTTACACTAAGTTGCGAAAGTTATAGCATACAGAATTAGCATAGTAATTATATACTTTAGCTTTTATAATATCCTCGGGGACTGCTTACGTGCGGACTTAAGCAGAATAAAGATTTTGATACATGCTCTAGAAAAAGTAGATGAAAAATAAAATTGAGACAAAACCCGTGTGGGACGCGGGAAAATGTATCAGTATGGAGCTAAATGAGTGAGTGACAGTTGACAGGGGAAAATACGTGTTGCGACAACCAATATGAAAAGGCCATGAACATGAAGATGTTGATATGGAGGTGTTCAAACGGTGTGCAAATAGCCGCGTGACTGTGAATCACTTTTGAACAGTCCTTAACCTTTTGAACGCCAGAGCATAAACGCACGCGCGTGCCCTCCACGCCAAGCCACAACTTTACCTACCAATTTGTCACATATTTGTGTCGTTTGGCGTACTGGGCACGCGCGTGCTTGTCACGTATATGTGACTTTGGCGATCAAAAGGTTAAATAATGATCTAGTTTTTTAAGATGAAAGCGCCGGGGTAGCCCGCGAAATTCAAATTTTCTTACGTTTTTTGCAAATTGCAGGTTAGTGTCAGGTTGTACGAGTATGTTGATGAAAAATGAGTCGCGCCAGTAACACGTATGTAGCTACAGAATTATAATCATTAAAATCATCAATACAACCCTCTTAGTTGATTTAACCCCATTCAATGACTTTTTCATGAAATAGTTACAGAATAGGGTTAAATGAACTTAAAGGACTATAGTAATGATTAAAATTCTTTAACAACATACGTGTTAGTTGTCGAAAAGTAATTCACGCCCAAAACCTATCCTCCGTCGAATATTAAAAAAAGATACCACAGTGGCAGCTATTCTTACTAGACTCAAATACTTACATCATCTGCGATAGCACCCATTTCATACCGAGTTTCCTCCGTGCCTCGGAAAGCACGTTAAGCCGTTGGTCCCGGCTGTCATTTGTAGATCTTTGACAGTCGTTAGGTAGTCAGTGGCAGAAAAAGTCTGACAACCAGTCTTACCAAGGGGTATCGTATTATCCAGTACTGGGTTGTGGAGGTCAGATAGGCAGTAGCTCCATGTAAAATACGGGTATTCAGATGCATCCGGTTAGACTGGAAGCCGACCCCAACATAGTTGGGAAAAGGCTAGGCAGATGATGATGATCTGCGAGAGCAACTGCCTATCTGAACTCCAAAACCTGGTTCGTACTGGGTAATACGATATCCCTTGGTAAGACTGGTTGTCAGACTTTTTCTGCCACTGACTACCTAACGACTGTCAAAGATCTACAAATGACAGCCGGGACCAACGGCTTAACGTGCTTTCCGAGGCACGGAGGAACCTCGGTATGTAATGGGCGGTCACCCATCCACGTACCAACCTAGGTAAGCGCGGCTTAACCTAAAGATCGACCCAAGCGGTTGTTATTATTTAGCCACGAGCTCCTCAGACTGAAAAACCACGTAGACTCAAATACCTACGTCGTGTCTAAAAGCATTAGCTTTTAAAAACCTTGTTCCGTTCATCCTTCTTATGGAGGGATTATAATCCCTTTAAGAACACAGCGAAAAGAATGAAAACGCGTCAGAGTAATGTTTTATTTAATTGCTAGTTATACCAGCCAGCCATGTGGTACAGTCTTCGATTTCGTTTATTTTATTTTCATAGACCATTTTCGAATAAACGTGGCAACATCATCTTATACCCTGGTACCTAAAGTCAAGTAATTACTTATGCTACCATTTTTATGCAATATGTACACAAGAATTTTAATGAAGTAAGAACCGTCAAGTAAAGCAAAGCTAAGAATTCAAATTTTTGACAGTTCTAACTTCAAGCAATTACTAAACTACAGAATAAAAATCCTAACTTAAGTTATTAAGTTTAAGTTAAGTGTACAAAATGGGCATAGTGGACATTGGCAAGACTGCTAGGCTGCAATGGGATTGGGCGGGTCACCTCAACTGCATGCACGACGACCGCTGTGAAAAAGTCTCCACACGATGGTTACCGAAAGATGAACGGGCCGCGCTGCCGAGGCTGGCCCAGAAAGAGGTGGCGAGACGATCTGGACGCGTACCGCGACGGCTGGAAGGCTGGAAGGCTTCGAAGAGGCACGTGAAAAGAGCACGTGGAAGAAATTGGGCTCCCACTGCAGCAGTGGGATAGTACAGGCTGATAAAAAAAAGTCATTACTTTTGTTCAAGTTTTCACTAGGAGTAGTTTATAGATACGGGTCTTAGTCTCAGGCTGTTTGGTTTCTTAAAGGTGCGGACACCGACCGGACAGAAGAATAGGTGACGGACATGGGATTTTTAGAGATGTTTTAGTACTTTATCAGCCAAAGTTCGGTGTCCACGATTCGGTTCGGAGTGCAATACGGTCAGATTTACTACGTTATTATACTTTTAAATACATACGCGAGTTATAAAACCGCAGGGATTATGTTGCCAAAACATGACTCTAAGCGCCCCTAGCATATACATTTTTCTGTACTGTTTCATACAGAGTATGGACAAAGGATTTATTTTTAAATAACAATGTTGTAGTGCCCAAAAAAGTTCGCGAGCAGACACAGTGAGTTTCGTGTGTCGGGAACAGAATCGAGTTGTGAGTGACAGTGGTAGCGGTACTGAGTGCAAAAAACGAACAAGAAAGAGGGTAGACCGTTTTGTCTGCTCATAAACACCCACCCGCAATAACTTCAGTTTATCCGTGATCATGGTGCTTGCAACAGCGCCGAAATATTGGGAACTCAAAGAAAACAATAAACATGGTAAATATCCCGTCTTCTAGTTATAATAACAATGTTGTGTTGTAACTTTGGGTCTAGAATCAAGTATCTACTGAATACATGGCAGTAGTTTGCACGCCGATGTCTATTTCAACCCGTACTAAAACCAACAAAACTTGCTAATATTGCCTGCCAAAAATCAACACGCAGACCACAAAGTCTATCGATTCTTGGATCTAACCTGAGTTTACCTGAGGCTGTTTAAGTGGAACCCTATGGGCATCTCACCTCAAACGGATATTTCACCTCAAATAAGAGGATACGTCGCTTTGAGGGCGTTTGAGAGGATTGTTTACTGACAGCAATCACTCTGGGTGTACAATTACGTGAACTAGCCCATGAGTATCCTGCTTTTGTGATTATATTAAGCCTTATTTTTACCCAACTGCGAGGTGACAAAGACAGGGTTATGATTTCTTAAGAAACACTTTAATCTGGTATTAAACCAGAATCAAAGTGTGTTCCTGTGGTCCCATCGGGCTGCACAAAGCACCGCAAACTCGATTGTCGCTCTACGTTCGCCGACGTCTTTAGTGTGGCCACACATCGGCTTAACTTTAATAATGAAGGACTTTGCACTTGCGCCCCTGGGGCGGTGGATGTTAGCCCACGCGACGTAACTAGTTATTGAGTGCGCTGACTTTCCGTTTTGTCTTGGTGCTTGTAGGTCAGTGACGGTCACGTTGCTAATGTAGCCCAAAAAGACGGGGTTGTCGTTGTGCTCAAAATCAGCTCCATGTATTTTTTTTAAGTTATCTGGCATTTTAATTTCTCAGGTGAAATGGGCGATATTGCGCTTTAAACAGATTAGGCTTTCGTTTTTTTTATTGTAACGTGTACTTAATTCAGTGTTGTTTCATCATTAAGTAGTTTTTTTAGATAGTTAAGACCACCAGGATTGTACATGGAGCTTGATATTCAACAAAGTGTAAGTCTTCTAAAGGTGGTCACTAAGGGAGATATAGTTTAGAATGTTGTTGAGGTTAACCTGTGACAATTCAACTGGAAAGCAGCATGCATGGCATTTTGCCTCAAGCGGCAGGACATCTTGCTTTGAGGTACTCTGGTTGGATTATTTACAGACACTGACCCCGAGGACACGACTGGGAGTAAACTAATATGTATATTGCATAGGTAGTCTGCAAATACAGTGAATGTTAACAAACGATTTGCGACAGTATCAAAACGTGTTCGGAATAATACTAAAATTGTTCATATTGTGGCTTAAAATTCTGGGTTTTCGAACGAAAGATAGAAAGTCTTTATTATTATTTATTGTCTTTCTTTCGTCTTATTTTGTCTTTTTTTTAACTCAAATGTTTACTATTTTTAAATTGCCAATAATAAAGTAATAATGAATATACAGGGTTATTTGTACAACACACAGACAAAAAAAATTCATCTCTCCATACATATGTCCGAACAGCTGATCGAGTTTTGTATGAAAAGTCGTTTTTTTTTTGTTTGTTTTCGGAAAAGCCTAGAACAAATGTTGTTGTTTATGATGTTAGTAATCTACTCCTGCGAGGTTGTTGGTGTTTTACAAATAACCCTGTATATAAAATTATTTTACATTGAAATATATTTATTATATAATTATTTTATATTTTACCGACTGAAAATGACATAAAAAGATGTTTTTCAAATTATCTGTAAAACTAAAGGAACCGTTGAAAACCGGAAAAAATAGGAGACAATTTGTGCTTTTTTCCTATTGTTTCCGGTTGCACAGATCCTAGGGGCCTAAAAAGACCGCTTTAGCAGAATCATAGTAGAATAATAATATGAATTACGTTAACATAATAATTACTGGGTCTGTGACTATTTGACGAATTGTAACGTAATTCATATTATTATATATTCTACTATGATTCTGCTAAAGCGACCTTTTTAGACCCCCTGAACTACAAATGATATTTATTTTCAACGAATCGGAAAATTGTAATAAGTGTTCATTTTTCATTAAATTTAGTAACATAGCGATATAAGGTAAAAAAGTAGGGTGTTTAAACGTTTGATGAAAATGCCAGTTACCCCGTATAATACACCAAGATAACCCGACGTAAATGGAAGCCATTTTAGCCCTAAGAAATGGCAGATGCAGTGCTAACTAGGTCGTATTCTTTGACGGGCAATGGAAAAGCTATATTTGAATGTAGGCCATAACAATGTGACGATTGAGGATCATAAGAAAGTTGAAAGTTTTATATTATTTCTGTCAACTGCTCATTTTTTTCAGAGAAATAACACCTGAAAACATAGTTTTGCTCGCGGTACCGTGTGGTTGCCGAAAGTAAAATTGCAGGAATAAACACGACTTATCGTATGGGCTATGAACAGGTCACCTGACTGCTTAATTTCTGACTCTTATGAAGTTAAATCATGAAATAAAGATGTCAGACAGGGTTGCTTTCGAATTTATAATATTAGAATGGATAAGAGAAAAGGTTCTATTTATTTCTTTCTGAAGATCTAGATTGTTATAGGTCAGGCCGAGGCAGAATTAAATTATCTTCTCTAAAATAAGACCGACGCTACAAAAATGTTTTTCGAATTGTGAGAGAAAGCTCTAGAAATAGTTTGCTATATATTTCTATTTCTATATGAATAAATAAAGTTGCTAATGGTGGAAGCACACAGCTTCCTAACGAACTAAAAGTAAAGTCTTTAGGAGGAACTTATGGAGAAAATGTACCCAAGTCAAGTATTTATTTTGACAGTTCTCAGAAATTTTAAATCGACTAGCTCTGTGATTCGTTAATTGCCTTCCATAAAAAAAATCGGTCATTAGGAAATGTCACTAGATTTCAATGATTCTGCTACAGACAGGTACGATTAAAATATTGATTGCCTTGAGTAATAGCGAAGCAAAATGAAATAATTATAAAAGTAAAAAAAAAATTGGTTTTTCGATATAACGAACAATGACGTTATGGCGATATCGAATGGCGATTGTTATTGAGATTTTCATCATGTCTCAGCTTAGCGGCACCTGGAGACGAGACTTGTGCCCTGTATATGGCAATAGGGCCACCCAATATTACACGATGTTTCAATTTTAGTGTTCTTTAGGGAGCAGGTCTACATACAGAAAACAATAAAATTTAAACATTTTGTGCCGAACGTTTCAGAGATTATGATAAGATGAAGAGATGTTATGTTCAATTATATATGGCGTAAATTGACCCTTCACGAAACCGTCAACCAAGTATTCTTTACACCAAATCAAGTAACTCTTCGCAAAAATTATTGCTGTGAAACCACTTTTTTGTTGTGAAATATCCATGATCTATGGTACGACTCAATGTCACGCACTCAAAATCTTGTGCTGATGCATTGAATAGTAGAGGCGTCAAGGTGGTATTATAAGTAAAGTTAAAACATTTTACTCTTCTATTAAAAAAATTGTGTGAAAAAGTTGGAACTTTGACCTTCGATTTCTCCGTAAGTAGAAGGTTCCCAGGTATGGTCCCAGAACAAAAAAAATATCGCAAAGAGGGGTGTGTGTGCCTATAAGTGCCTTTCGGCTTCATGAAGGGCCTTTTTACACCCATTATTAGCTTTCCTTTAAGTTTGAAATGTTTTCGGTAAATGTTGGGTAGCTAAAATCACCAGCAAATTCATAGGCAAATTGACTTTCCACAGTATTTTCATTTTGCCATTACGTCAATCCAGCTGACCGGTTAAATAGTGATTGCATAAAATTACAAAATAATGAGATACAATTGAACGTGTGAGTGGGCGGTTGATGCTTTCGCTTTTGTGGCATTAATGCGCAACTACACGGGTTCCGTCAAAGGGATTAATTGATTCACTGCGGGCAGTTTGGGCGGCCTTAATAAACATTTGGTCACTTTATTACTTTATGAAAATTCGTTTAGATCTTGCCGAAAGTGTGATTAATGGTTATAATGAGGTTTGGCTCGTGTAGTTTTATGCTTGCCTCTGTGAATTGGTGAAAAGAGTGGAATCATGAGCATTATAGAAGCACAGCATGTCTTCTTCTTCTGGAAATGTAGAAAGAAATTTAAATGAGAGTTTCCAAAATACACAAAAACAATAGGTAGTAAAAAAAATAACTATTGCCATAATACAATGGTCTTGGTTGTTTTAAAATTGCAGTTATTCAGCTCTGGAACGCGCACGTGCTACGCCTTTTTTTTTTTCTCGGATGTGAAATCATTCAATCATTCCCACTCTGGGTGGAGCTGAGGGGAGTGTCAGACTTGTACTGACTAAAACCCATCCATGTTCCTTCTTTGCCCTTTGTGTTCCAGGGCCGCGGTATCTCTTTCGAACAGTCCCGCAGCTCTGGCAGGACGCGCTACCCCTTGGCATTAAAAAAGCTGAAAGCAAAATGACTTTCAGAAAAACAGTTCGAAAGTATTATGTATTTAAAATCTGACTAAATTAGTCAATTGATTCTGATTAATATATTATGTGTATTATTATATTAGTATCATTATAAGTGCCTATATAAATTTTCGAAAGCAGGAAGTTATTTTTATATGTATATTTATTTTGGACCCTATCACAATATTTTCTTATTTAACCCAAAGGTTGACTGGTAGAGAATGCCTTGTGGCATTAAGTCCGCCTATGTACCACTATTGTACATGAAGTTTAAATAAATAAATTGCTCACAAGCTAGATACTCGTATTAGTAGTCATAGTAGTTATTATAAGGTTTTTCGTATTTTGGACTATTTGTATGTATATTATAATATATATTAGTTTATTTCATTTTACTGTATATAATGTGTATGAGTATGTACCTATTTATATATATCTATGTTAACAAAAAGGTAATTTTTTTTTTTTTTTTGTTCTCTATCACAATGCTGTCCTATTTGACCTAAAGGTTAACTGGTAGAGAATGCCTCGTGGCATTAAGTCCGCCTATGTACCACTCTTGTACATGAAGATTAAATAAATAAATAATAGCCTCGTTACCAACTTACTTATTGGTTTACTGTTATATAGCAAGTTCAATTACCGTAGCATGAGGTAGTTTTGTAGTTTCGGCCTACCTCCGTAGGTAAAAGGCAAGAGCTTATAAAATTATTAAGAAAGAAAAGATAAATAATGAAAAATCTTTTCATTCAACTACACCATTCTGTTTGCTTTTTCAAAAAACTTGGAGTTTCTGTGTCTTGAAATGAACAACTACATATCATTAAGCCATACAAATATTTGTTCCGTGCGAGAATCGAACCCGCGACTCGCAGCGCAGCAGCCAATCGCTCAGCCACTGCGAGCAACTGCGCCGTTCATAATTCCTTTGAATTTTATGAAGAAAGTTTTCTTAAAAGTATAGTGACGTGCCTTTTTATAAATATTGTAGAACTTTAAACAAACAACGAGTAAGTTGAGTAAACAAACTGAGGACACGGTGTCGTGTCGGCGCCATGTTTCTCATGCTCTTTGCTTGTTAGCGTTGTTTTGAAACGTTTGACAACTCAGCTAGCTCGATAGTTTGAGCACACAGGTGTGATAAAACTACACGGTGTAATTGAATCGTCATATGGTAATACCGTTGTGGGTAGCGCAAATTGAATTTTCTGTGTGAGTTTTAAAGTATTTATTCTGAAATATCTTTCTGTATTTACCAGGGAAATTATTTTTTGCGTCCTTGGTCAAGTGGTCGCAAGCGCGACTGCTGAGCATAAGGTCCTGGGTTCGTTTCCCGGGTGTGTCAAAGTTCTCAGTAGCAGCCACGGAGTCTGGATTTGCGCCCGGTTTTTGGCAGTAGGATCGCCCCCTATTACATGGGACTTAAACATAGCTGGCGAAATGTGGGTGTACTATTAGGTACACCTCTGCCTAACTTTGCGAGGATTACAGGCGTGATGTTATTATTTTTTTTGAAGCAAGTTGACTACTTATTACAATCACATCCGTCATTTCTCAGCAATTGTACGAAATGGCTTTAACACGACAAATTGACGAAAAGCGTCAGTTTTTTTCACAATCAATTTCTTCATGATATCATTTTGTTTGACTTTGAAAAAGAAACTCAATTTTATTACTGAAGCATTTATCAGATCACGAGAGTCTATGTTTTAAAAGTACGAGTTATATTATCGAAGAAAATTCTAAATTCATCAAGTATCTCCGCTTCGTTCGAAAGCGATCCACCAAACTAATTTTATTTTAGTTCTACACCGTTCGAATTTCAAAGAGCGGATCCTTAAACATCACTTCGACTTCGAACGGTGTCGAAAACACTACAGAGACTAGAATAATTCTTTTTAGAGTTCCGTAACAAAATGAAAAAAGGAATTCGTCTGCTTGCTTTTTTTAAATCTGTTTTCATGCTCATGGGTACGTTATGAGTTTTCGGGCTTTAATAAAAATGGAAAGGTATTTTTTAGTTATCTGTCCCTAGTAGTTACAGTATCCAATCATATGGAACGCAAAACCAGTCATGTGAAAGAAATACCAACTCTTTTGAAAAAAAATCATTTATATTTGTGGGTATATTCCGCGGCCGCCGTCCATTTTTACAGCGGTTTGAAATATTCAGCCAGTAGTTTTTTCCACTTTGCCTTTCAAAAGTAATTTCGCTAGTCTATTATTATTTGGTTAGTTTGTAGGATGGACGTTAGACTAGGCAGTATGGTCAAAAGACTTTAGCCTTCCCTTCGGGATAAATCGAAAAAAAAAAAAAAAAAAAAAAAAAATTAGTTTGTAGGATGGACTCTTTTCCAAATTCGAAATTGAAAATCTATGGCGGGAATTTTTGGTATTTCTTAGTTAACGCGAAATTCAGCCGGGTATGTAAATGTACGTGGGACATTTTGCCAAATATTTTTTTAGAATCCACTAGGGGCCGATTTTTCAGACCAGTTTGACATTATTTTGTATACAAAAGTTGTCATATCGCTATTTTTTTCTTTAATCACGGTTTAATTCGAGCCAAAGTAATCAGTTGGTTTAGGTATGTTAAAGATGTATGGAAAAAATAATTAGCATTAAACATTGATGCGTTGTTTTGTTTTAAAAATGGTTCGTCGTTACTTTTTACATAAATAGTTCAGGTCTTCTTATAATCGATGATTGATTCATTTTCAAAAAGAAAACATTAACTATCTTATCTCACAATCATAGATTGTTTATGATTTGCACGAAATATATTGACAAAATGAAAAATGTACTTACATTTATCAGAATTTATTTATTATAATTTGAATAAACTAACTAAATACATTATTAATTAAAAACTATTAAATAACCTAAAATAAATAAATTAACAATAAACTACAAAAGGGCATCAAAAGTCTCCTCCTCAACGCTGTCAGCTGGTAATGTGCCCAAGAGACTGGCGGCGTTGCCACGTTGTATGGCAACACTTAGCCTCTGGCCAAAGTAAAAGCCAGCCCTTGGGGCACGGGAAGCGTCAACTAGGCGTTTCGAAATTTCCTTAAACAGGCTATGAGCACTCGGACCCCACGACCCCAGAGTTTCAACCCCAAACGGCTCGAAAATATAGTTACCACAAAGGTTTCTATATTTACGCCGCTTGAGGTTCTCTGCAGCCGCAGCGGTAGCGCCAGCACAGCACGACGAGCTTGGAAGATGTGATGGCGCAAGAGTATCGACGCATTTCCCACTTACATTAGGTAAGAAATTCTTTAAATACGGGTGAAAGTATTAAAATCTGAATTAGTGATTTTGATCCAGTCAGTATCAGACTTCGCGTTTTTACTTAAAAAAAAAAAATGAGAAAGTACTTACCATACATCGTTCCGATTTTACTAGCAAGTATCCGGGAGATGGCGCCATCAAACAGCGAGTCGAAACATGCACTTAAGGCACGGGCACAGGCACTGGAACCGATCTGTGCATCAAAAGGAAGCATTAGTAAGCACGACTGTTGGCCATGAGGTTCTGGGTTCGAATCGGGAAAAGAGATATTGGGTGTAGGGTATACACCCAATATCGTGTATTGTGCGTGTGGACCTGAACAAATAGAACTGTGAGTACTAGCGTAGTGACTTATTATTTACGCGTCTACCTACCACACCGATCATACGCTTCCATATTGGGTATTCCTACCAAGAATAGCTCAGCTAGGATTGATGCCAATATAATAAAGGCTTGCTTCCTATTATATGGGACTTAAATAACTGGCGAAATGTGCCCAGAAAGCAAAATACTGCCAAGTATTTGCTTTCTGGGCATTTAATTGGATACGCAACATAACATGCGTTGCTCGCGTTTAAAAAAACTACTTAATGTGTTCGGTGTAAGTTCGAAGTTAGTCAATCAGAACTTTTGATTTTTGGCATTATTTTAGTTTAATTTATCGACTATACTTTTTGATGTGTCATTTACAGGGAACTGTGCATCTAGGTGTTTTACATATTATGTATTATATCAATGGAGGTAATAGGTAGGTATATTTGACAGTTTGAAACTAAAATTGGAATACGAACGTTCTTAAAATAGCCTTAGAATGTTCCATTTTCATAATCAGGTAAGTACCTGATCTGTTTTTAATGTGACGTTACGTTTGTTCTTAGAATTTGAGCAAAAATATCGGCCAGTACTAAGTGTGAGGGCTTTTTAGCTAAAAATAACAATTACGGGATTATATTAGCCAGTTTTATTTTAAAACTGTTGTAAAAGCGGTTGGTTTCGTGCTTTTAATATGCTAATAACGTGGCTTGAAATATGAGTCACCCAATTTAAACGGTAGTAAATGCTAGAAGTTGTTCTGCTATATTTGTTGTAAATCGAGTTTTTTTTACCAAGCACTGTATGTACATTTGTTTTATGCTCGCTTTCTATAATATTTTAGGACGGCAAATCTATACTAATATTATAAAGCTGAATAGTTTGTTTGTTTGGTTGAACGCGCTAATCTCATTGGATAGCCAATTTCACGCGGATGAAGTTACGCTAGTTAAAAATAAAACAATTCAGTTAATTTCGGAGTTTTCTCGGAATCAGCATTCTTATTGTTTCAGGTATTTTTTCTACAATTATTTTAGCTTTAATTTGTTCTAGTTCTGGAAAATTCAACAACGCCTATTGCATTCTAAGCCTGATATAAAACTCGAAATACGTAAATATTTTCATATCCCCGTTATTCTTAGATTTCGTCCAAATTTTAATTCATCATTGCGTATTCATAACGAACAACTTGTATTAATTGGAACAACACTGAAATTGGGATCAGTTAAGAATAAAGAGTTTTTTGTAACATAATTTCACGACTGTAATCCCAGAAGGGTTGGGCAGAGATGTATCTAACAGTTCACTCACATTTTTAGAAGGGGACAAGTTTTCACTTAAGACGTTTCCAGCTAATCCAATAATACATTATACCCGAATTTAAATGCAAACAACGTGTGAATTTGGATTATTTAAGTCGAGCTATCTTCGGAGCTCCCTTCTACACTTTATCTTATTTTTAAAAGGAAAAGTTAACAAAAGATACTTACTAGGTATTCCAAAACCATGTTCCAACCTATGACGAAGGCGATAAACTCTCCAACGGTCACATAGCTGTACATGTAGGCGCTTCCAGTCGTATGGGGGACACGGACTCCAAATTCGGCATAACAGGCTCCTGTGTGGACAAAGAAATTTATTAATAATAATAAAATAATAAAAAATGTTTAATGTTTAATAATAAATGTTTTATTTTTTATTTTTAAATGTTTTTTTTTATATTACTTTGGATAGAAATATTTAAAAATGTAAATTATATGTATAAAAATAAATAAAGGACATAATAATAATAAAATTTATTTCAGACCATAAGTCCATAAACAAACACATATTACAAATTTATACATACAACATCAATATATACATGAAAACACATTCTACACAAAAAATATTTTAAAAAAAAACAAATCTTTATGCACCTTCAAGTTAATTAAAGTTATATGTTAGAATTGCAGCGCAGTGGTTGAGCGATGGACTGCTGCGCTGCGTTGGGTTCGATTCCCGCACGGAACAAACATTTGCATGGCCAGCAACAGTGGCGTAGCTACGCCCAACCATTGCAGTCGCATGTGGCCCCTCATTCAAGGGGGCCCCGGTGGACCACACTTAAGTTGATGATTTTTAAGTTATGAGCATGCAAATATTTAATAAGTTCGTACTTAATTGTTTAACAATACACTTCGTATTATGCGTGTTATCGAAGTAAGTGTATTCGTAAAAAGATAAATTAGTACAAAAAAAGAGAGAGAAATTAAAAATGTTACAAAATTTAAATGTGTGAATGGAAATGGGTAGTAGCACCGCATTCACCCTGACTATCGGAAGACTCTTTAATTCCCCATTTTACCAGATAGTGTTTGCAGTCTATAGTGAACCTGATTACTGTGGTGTAAAGTGCAAAACGTTTGAAGTTTAAAAAAAAATATAAATAAATACTACTAAATACTTTTAGTTGTATTTATTTATATTTTTTTTTATCTAGTATTTTTTCGTTCGGTAAATTTCGGGATACCGCTAGGAGTACCCAGCGGTATCCCGGAATTCACCGAACGATGTATAAAATCTGTAATCTGCACTATATCTGATTGCAAAAAAACAAAAAGCGTCCGTAACGAATACCATTGTATTCATCGAAGCTTAAAGGCTTTGTAAATGAGCATTGTTAACATATTGTTGCACAATAAGGCACATTCTGTCCATTCATGATTAAAAACATCATCTTCTTTAAAATATCAACACAACTCTTTAAAATCCCTTTTCGTACTTACCAGAAAATATCGAGGCAAGGGCGGCAATGATAAAGCTAATAACCACACCAGGTCCAGCGAATTTCCGGGCAACCATTCCAGCAACCAAATACATCCCGGTGCCGACGCAAGAGCCGACCCCGAGAGAGGTTAAGTCCATAGTAGTGAGGCATCGCTGTGGAAGAAAAAATATTGATAATTTGGTTGAAGAAATAAGTTATTTGGTTTTGAACTTGGATGCCGTAAAAACTGAACTGCGGACACTGGAGTTTGACAGATGTTTCAGTACATTCGGTGTCCGCAGTCCAGTCCGCTCGGTTTGACTGGCCTTAACAATTTCCGAGCCGAGCTGAGTCGAGCAATTTTTGATTTTTTAAGATTATTCTGACAAAGGTAAAGTTATTCTCTTTATTAAAATTGACCTCGATCCCGATTCAAAGTTGTTTTGTATTAAATACTTTACGGTTGTCGGAAACAAGAGATCTAAATACAAATATTTGCCTCGAAGTTCTGAGTTTGGACTAAAATTAGAATTTGAATGGCTGTGTGCCGACTTTATTTAGTCTCACTGTCGAAATATGAAAGCAAGATGACGCACACACTTTAAATAAAACAGTCCTAAAGTTAGTGGTAGCCAAAATTCTCTAAAATGTACTTTAGATACCTACTGCTTTGTCTGAATGACTTCGTAAGCATGAATAACATTGAAATGTACCACCAACATACCAAGATAGCATAATAAATATTAAAAGATACATATAAACGATAACCACAGCAAAAGAGAACGCGGAATGAAATCTAATATCTCTTTCCACAGGGATTTTTATTTGTTATCTGACAAGCACTTTCCAGAGGAGATCCAACAAGTGTTGCATGAATTGCTACAATATAATAATAGCTTACATACGAGGATCGTTATTTATAATGAGGCAACAAAACTATGTAGCTTTCCAGAGAATATCTTTCGTTTCTATATAGAAAGATTAAATTCAAATGAGATTGTTTAAAAAAAGCTAAAGTTTTCAGTTTTCCAAATATAATATTTATTTGGATAATTTGAAATAGCATGTGGAAACTTTGAGACAAAACTTTGGCCACAATCTTATTATTGATCTTCAAACGATATGTTGAATAGATTTTGACTAGCTCTCTGACTCAAAGAGGTACTGAGAACCAACATTAAAGCTGCGTTGAACTTTAATATCTCTAAATTTCGGTGGATTTTAACCATTATGTGGGTTAGAACTTAGGAAGGGACACAAATAGCAACTTTGTTCATAGGTTAAACTTTGTTCGTACTTTATTTTTTTTAGTTTAGAAAGCTCTTTACATACTTTGGTGTTTTATAAGAGATGGCAAATATTAAAATATCGACTCTCTTCGGCTGGTTATAAGAGTAAATTAAACAAATTCATAACTCGTAGTTATGAATTTGTTTAATTTGGTTCAATCTAAAAGTATTTTCTTTTGGGATACCTCAACATTGCTTTCCTGCATCAAAATATTAATTTGGAACAATACTGTATTGTCCCTTAATGAAATTCCATCGACCGGGGCATAAAAATATCTGAACAAGCGAAATAAATAATGCATTGTCATCCGTTGTGCAATTTGGAAAGGAATCAATATTGAACAGTTTCAATATTCAAACAATTGTTTGACTGCCCATAATTATATAATCCTTCGGTCAAAAGTTGAAAGTTTAAAGTTTGATGAAAATTCGAAAACGAAACCATGCCTCATTAGTTAGTGATTGTAAGCGCGTCTACTGAGCATTAGGGCGCTGATGGGGGGGCAAAAAGTGTAGATTTATTATTTATTTGTTTATGTGGTACATAGGCGGACTGTGGCACAAGGCATTCTCTACCAGTCAACCTGTGGGTTAAATAAGAAAACATTGTGATAGGGTACAAAATAAATATATATAAAATAAATTCTTGCTATCGAAAATTTATATAGGCACTTATAATGATACTAATACTTATATACAAATAAAATAAACTCTACTCGAACTTCTGTCCTTCAAGAATTTCGCAATAGGCGATCCTATTGCCAAGAATCGGGTCGGTCTCCGTATTGTATGGGAATTAAACACATAAGTGGTGAAATGTGGATGTAATATTAGATATGTTATGCTATGAAATTAAATAGAATAAAAGTTTGTTCCAATTTAGCGCGCAGTTGTGCAATGTGCTTGTCGTTCTAGTGATCGAACACAATACAAAAGTAGGTTATAAAGTTGCTTACTGACAATAGAAAAAATATTGTAGTATTCCGGTTGGACTACAAAACCAATCATGATGGGAAGATAAAACAAGTAACCTTTACTTTTGAATGAAATTGTTTGCGAGAATTTGAGTGCGGTTCGATCCGAATTCTGCACTCTACAGAATTAAACTTCAGTCATTGCACGAACACTTTTGTTACAAATGTCCACTGAAAACGCATTGTGCGGCGCACGTACAAATAAATGATTGACATGTGCGAGTCCAGAGTAGTCATATTAATAATTTCATCAATAGACATGATTTTAAGCCCACTGTGGCAAAATTACGAGGTGATTCACTGTAAAATTGTGTAATGAACAATATAGAGAGCTTTTCAATGGGCAGGAACAAAGAATTCATTATAATAATTTTGGTTAAAACTAGACAATTCATGGGTACGGTAATAATTAATTCCGTTGAATCAATATTATTTTGAATAAAAGCTGGGTTCGTAATTTTTTTATGCCTGGAGCTCACTCTGTCATCTGCCGTCAATTATAAACGAATAGATTATTAAACGAAGAAATATCTCAATTTATGTCCGTTTCTGTTAACGTGCCCATTTCAGATATAAAGTTTAAATGAGTTTTATCTGTAAGTGATTGTTACACTCTATTCTGATTTCTTGCTGGTGTTTCATTTGCTTATATATTAGTGTAAACAATTGTTGGTGAACCAAATAAATAAATAAATAAAATATGACTGTGCTGCTAATAACACGGCTGGCATGTTCTTGTACCAAGGCAGACAAAAAAAATCGAACACATGTGACAACATATACTGGGCCGTGTGGGAGATGACCCGCAGCTCTACTACTTTGGAAAGAAATAATCTTACTATCTTCTTCTTTACACACAAACAAAATAAAAACAAAGTTGCTGCCGCTGTTTGTACGCTTAGATTTTTTAAACTACGCAACGGATTTTAATGCAGTTTTCAGCAGTAGAGAGTGATTCAAGAGGAAGATTAAATGTGTCGGATCCGGTTGTTGGTATTAACATAAAATGAATCGCAAGTACGCCGGTGGTGACATCACGCGACCTACTTACAGTCTACCCACACCACAACGTGCTTCCACAGAGCCCTGATGTTCAGCTCGAGGCGAGGGCGACATTCAACATCTGATCGCAGCGGAGTTGAGGCGTCCTGGAACTGTATCCGATTCATTTTGCGTTAAGTTGTAATTTCAAGTAAATTGTTAGTTTGCTAAAATCGGTATATCGCACCCAGTGTGTTTTCATTGCACGAAACCCATCTGCTACCCACATGACGTACTAGCCTAACGGAATAAATCCTGACATATCCGACAAAATATGTATATTGCAGCCGTGCGAAGTCGAGGCGGGTCAGTAGTACTATTATAAATACGGAAGTTTGTGAGGTTGTATGGATGTTAATTCTTCTTTCACGCAAAAATGGTTGAACAGATTTGATGAAATTTGGCATACAAATACTGTTTTTTTTTTTTTTTTAAGAAAAACGTTGTCCCGCACTATTAATTGCTCCTGTATCGTGGGTACGTTTACGAACATTTAAACTCACATACACAAACAGCCAGACCCGGAACAACTACCTGTAGGCCATACAAATATTTGTACCGTGCGGGAATCGAACCCGCGACACGAAGCGCAGCAGTCAATCGCTCAGCCATTGCGCCAACCGTACCGTCAATAATTTTATAACCTGGATACCTATATATAACATATAGGATACTTTTTATCCCGGTAGTACGATCCCGTGGGATAATTACCGAACTCGGCTAGGCATACGCTAGTATTTCATAAAATCTGCTTTACGTGGTATTTGAAAGAGAACATTTTTATTTAAAAACAGTCAGTCACTAAACCTAGTTGTCTTTGCCGGCTACACACAGAACATCTCTACGTTGAAATTCTTGTCTCCATTTTATTGTAAATCGTGCAATTTACGATTCAGTTTGTGCAGTATAACTCGAATCGACGACTGATGGACTAAAAGGCCGTTGCATCTTGATGTGCGACCACGAACAACTAAAAAGAAATCTCATTGAATTGCATAACGTACTGCTTTTCGTTTACAAGTTACTATTTTAAACTTAGCAAGAAATTATGCAGGATTTTAAAAATGGTTTCTCATTTTAAAATTACTTCGCGGTGTCGTTTGTTTTTTGAAAAGCAGAAAAATATGAAAGCGTTCTCGCATCTGAAGTTTTTAAAGTCTTATTTCCGGTCGTGGCTCCATTCAGGAAAATGCAATTATTTCATTGAAAACACTAATTACTGCCGAGAGCGACTGCTTTTCAGATGACGTGATGACACACACACGCTTGGCTTGGCTGACGTATCGTGACGCCTGATTATAGTATGTTTATTCTCCTCAAAATTGGATATACATCTCATGTTGACATAAGAATTGACAAAGATTTGAAGTAATAATTGTTTAAAATCTTATCTTGTCTAATTACACGATGTTTTAATTAGTTAATCGATTTGTCGCCGGATAGTTTGGTTTCGTCTAGTAGAACATAAAAAAAAAAATCATTGTGCATTCCGTGACGGTCATTGCCCTGTAAAAAGCTTTCTTATGGCTTATAGTGAGTAAAGTACTTATAGGCACGAAAAATACATGTTCATTACATAACATTAATTATTTTATTCAGATAAGTTATCGTACTAATTTCAAATACAACAAATATTTTTCTAGTTTCTTTAAAAAAAAACTTATCAACCTATTTCATGATTTTATGCGGCCCCGTAGGACTATAAATTTAAAAACTTTCATAGAATAAGCTTGTTGAATAAACATTGGAGATCAAATTCTGCCTCAAATCGTCAGTTTCATCCCACGCCAGCCCACACAAAGTGGTCGTGGCGGGTTGGCGGGTTTAACGCTTACACCCCGATCTCTAGCAACATGAATGACGTTTCGAATAGAATGGTCTAAATTGATGGCAGATATTTTTGACACAGTTGCCTTTCGTGTCTCTTTACATTTTTCCTCGGAAAACACGTAGATATTATTTTGGTACTATCACTAAAACATGTAAGACAATAATGTATTTCAATAATGTTATTAATGAATAAGTTTAAATTTGCTTGTATAATATTCTGAGTAAAATATAAATTTAATTTAATTTGGTTATGTAATTGTATGTGTAATTTTTTTTTTATTGATTATTTTAATGTTCGTGTGTTTTAATGTGATAATTTTTATAATTTTTATATGGACAATGTCTGAAATAATAATAATAAAGCCATTTATTTCCCAAAGTTTAACATAGTACACTTTCATAACAGTTTTTTTTTTTTTTTTTTTTTTTTTTAATACTATGTCATGCAGTATTAAAATCACATGCAACATAAAGATAAGCATTAAATTTAACTAAAATTAACATAATAGAGTTATTCAATTGAATTATTTTACGGAGCATCTTGACATTAAATGTTTCAATATCTACCTAATTAGTTACTTTTTCATTAGAATTTATTATTCATCGATACATTATTTTAGATGAGCAAATATCAATAATTGATTCCATTAAATATGATAAATAAGTAAGAAAATGTAATTAACTAATTAATAACAATTGATTCAATAAAATTCTCATTATACATTCAAAATATGATAAATAAATAACAAAATGTAATCATTAACAATTATTTTAATAAATATAGGTAGGACAAATAACAGTTTAATTTAATAATTCAATTTGATTAGTAATAATGTCTGAAATAAATGATTAATAATAAAAGAAAATAATAAAAACTACGCGATGTATTGATGTTTGTTGAGTTGGCCGTGTATAAAAATGATTTACACTCTATGTAAATCATTTTTATACACGGCCACTTTAATTATTTGAAATTGTATTCATAAATAGAAGGAATCTAATGCGTGGCCGTTCTAGCAAATAATTGTAGTGTCATTAACAATTGTTTTGTTCTGGATTATTAAAATAATTTGAAAACATACTAAAAGCTTTATTTTTATTTTAAATTACCTTTATTTTTTTTAATAAACCTAAAAATCTAACATAGATTTGTTACGTTTCGCCCGATAGGTATACTCGCACTATGATACTAGTTATGACATATTAAAGTACAGCGCCCTCGCAGAATCACGTTCGGAACAGCTCTGCACATTTGCTGCGGGTATTGGTGCCTCATAAATATCTTCCTAAACGACCGTTTTATGCGCTAAACGTTTTCTTTCGCCAAAGCAATGTATTCGAACCGTAAACGGTCGTATTTATTTCGAATCGAAATTTATTGATGTAACGCTGTCTACGGTAATGAGAAAAGGTTAATTTATTAAAGAGTTTTACATTTATTATGATTTTGAAATCCATACATTAGAATTATTATAATTTTCGGTAACCTTTCTCTGTTTGTAGCAGGTGCTACGCGGTTGCTACGGCGTAGACCTTCAGCGCGTCTACAAGAGCTACGCGTAAAAATGCGAAACAATAATCAAATGGTACAATTAAATTCAGGTTAGATTTTATTCTAGAGATTTTATTTATTATTTTTAAAGCTATTAATAAATAATTAACAAAATGTTTCTATGACAAGAACATTTTTAAACTTGATCTTAACAAACTAAAGTACGTCAAAATATGTTCAATAATGAAATTGCTTGTGTGTAGTGGCACTTAATGTGCAACAAACTAACAGTTGAAAGTTACAGTTCAAAACATTGGTCGTCTAACATAAGTAAACTGTTGTTTATGTTTTCCGCTCGCTCACAGAACACGCACTGTTGGAGCAACATTTTCAAAGCTCACGGCTTGTCGCTTGAAGTTAACATATATTACTTATGTTCCGTTAAAATTGACCAGACAGTTAACAGACAACGAGAAAACAAACAAATTAAATGAGCACTCAGATCCTATTTCGCATAAAATTACAGAGCTATGAATTAAATGCTTTGTTCGTCTGTCTAGAAATAATAACGTTTCTACTTTCAAGCAATAATTCGTTCGCTCGGCTCTGGTACAACAAGGTGTAGTGGCGCCACGGATTTCATTTATTTCTGTCCTGTAACGAATGGAAACTGATATTAGTAGCATACAAAATAAATTGGACGCTAGGTTTACACACTATTGATTTCAATTGCGTCGTCGCCTCGCTTATAAGTTTGTCGCACGTAGCGATGCAATGGTAAATTGCTTATATTCCGTGAAAGGAATGAATTCACACAATAATTTAGCAATTCCATCCGCGGAGGCAAAACAGCATGAATGTAAACTATCGTTCAAAAAGTTTTCTATATTTTCTAGGTTCAATAAATACACGTTGGTGCGCGAATTTTTTGAAGTACGGAATAAACGGTATCGACGTTTAGTGGTCAACACCTCTGAACGTTTACACCATAAACTGCAATCGAGAAATAGTTGGAAACCAATTCGTTGCTTCAGGCTGTGGTTTTAATGAAAGTTCGATTTCGATCGTGGGTTTTGAAATATACATGATAAGCGGTGCAATGCAATCCTTTTGTTTTAAGGTGCGACTTGTGAGAGAATACTTGACGTCAATTTTGCTAGCTCCAAAGACGTTTAATATCGTAATCAATTTGCAATAACCAACTTGTTAAAGTTGGTAAAAGTTCGTTTCGTTTAATTTAAAATTTGAAGTCTTCAAGAGCCTTTTGCGGCAGTCGAAACTTTAACATCTATTTTTCCGTGAAATCACTAAGGAATTATTAAGTTTTATTAGAAATAGAGGTGAAATCCACACCTACTGCCAACTTATTATTATCAATGAGCTCAAGACGACGCTGGAGACGCGCGCACGCGAGCGCACTGCGTGGTGACCACGTTTTTATGCGGACAACCAGGTAACAGAACAATCTTATAACTTTGTGATTTTTCATGATACAGTTTTGAAATTTTGCACATAGATACTTTACATAAAATACTAGACACATGTTTCAGGTTTCGCATATACTAAAACTAATATTGTATACAGACTACAAATAGAACTAAACTAATTGTAAAAATAAGACTAAAAGTAAAAAAATATAAACATTTAAACAACGACGACAATAGGACACTTAGGCGTCAAAGTACTCCTCCGCATCGCTGTCATCTGGAAACGTGCCCAGAAGACTGGCAGCATAGCCACACTGAATGGCAATGCTAATTCTTTGGCCAAAAAAAGAGCCAGCCCTCTGGTCACGCAAGGTGTCGACCAGTCGGCGAGAGATTTCCTTAAAAAGGAGACGCGCACTCGGGCCCCATGACCCGAGCGTTTCGACCCCAAACGGCTCAAAACTGTAGTTACCAATAAGGTTACAGTATTTACGCCGCTTGAGGATCTCAGCAGCCGCAGCAGCAGCGCCTGCACAGCCCGCCGTGCTTGCAAGGTGAGATGGTGCAAGGGTGTCGACACAGGTTGCGTCCCACACCAAAGGCCTACCCACCTTCCAAGGCACCAACGTCATGCCGTCTGGTCTCTTGCCATCGTCACGTACCAAGCCGTTTGGTTCTAAAACCGCTGGTACGCCGGCACTGGCTTGGGCTCGACGAATTATGTCGTTAATGCTGGCGTGCCGTGCAATGTGACCTGTGCTCCTGTAGCAGGACAGGCCATGGTGTCCGAGGCTGTCGACTGCTTCACCGCAGTGACACCGATGCGGGGCAACACAATGTGCGTCTAACCGTAGACTCGTAGCGACCCGGAACGATGCGTCATCCATCATAGTGCCAATGGTGGATGACGGAAGTGGAAAAAAAAATGTATTAGATTTGCATAGAAATAAATAAAGGAAATAGTAATTAATAAAAAATAATTTATAGAAAACGGTACGAATTCAAAGTTTTATGAGATACTTTTAAATAGTAAAAATCAATGAACAATTCATTAAAACAGCTGATGAACCATTCAAAAATCTGTGTTCTGATAAGTCCCGATACACAATACATCATGCAGATGGATACGTCTGATCTGTCATGGAAATACAAGCAACAATGGTGTTCAACAATACGTGTTCCATTTATGATTCTCGATACGACTCGATACGACTTATTATTGGAAACGTGCCAGCGTGTGCCTCTCTAAATACTCTGATATTCAAAGGTATGATGTTAATTGGCTTACAGTGTTCCTAGTATGCTTATATTAGGATCCCTTTGGGCCAATTAACAACGAAACATGGATGGAGTAGAATGAAGAACGTGTCTACGGTAGGATTATGAGTTGATGAAATGGAATTCATTGATTTTTTTGTTTTTAGATTTTTATGCACTTAAAGTCTGTTAGATAATACATTACACACAAGTGCCGATTTGTTTATCTGCACGACTTTCGAAAGTATTGTCACAATTTATTTATTTAACAATTTATGTACACAGTAAATACAGAAAAGAAGAAAGGAACAGAAAATAGGACAAAAGTGATGCTTATTTCTAAAGAAATCTCTTCCAGCATACCTACGAAAGGAGATACTTTAAAAAGAGATGTCAAAATTGAAATTTTTAACTATGTTAACGTCGCCTTGCAGTCTGACCGGATGCATCTACCAGTATTTTACATGGAGCCACTGCCTATCTGGCCTCCATAACCCAGTTAGTACTGGGTAATACGATACCCCTTGGTAAAACTGTTTGTCAGACTTTCGGGCCACTGACTACCTCTACCTGTAACGCTGACTATCTGCAGTAATATTCGGCGTTATCTTAATGGGTTTCTGATTACAGTATTATTCTGAACTTGGGCAGTCTGTGGTAACCGATAATCTAATAAGTCTAGGTATTATTTGTTGCGAAAAATCAGAGTTACTTTTAAGCTTAGTTACTTTAAGCAAGTATGGAGTTTCACACCATTCGATACTTATTTTGTTTTTTAAATATACGAGTATCAGCACTGACTTACTACATAGTTCGAATTTTGAAGCAATATTTCGAGATAAATAACCTCACCAATTAAGCTCCTTGTCGTGAATGCTTGCTCACAGACTTTGCTATAAATAAAATGAAAACAAAATAGCACCAAATCTATTCTTAGACAGGATAATTTTGAAAAGGAGACTGTAACTAAAATTTTAAATATTTACTCATCGGAAGGACCAACCGGTAAGGTAACAATACTGCAATGAGGCCGACAGACCACCTTCTGAAATATAAAGTAGTGGCCGGCTCTGGACGAGGTATCTGCGAAACGATTATTTCAGATGCCCGGAGTCAGGGGCAAATTAAACTTAAAAAAGAACCGAATACTTTTCAGTCCTATTGAAAGTCATTTCAAGAATATAATGAGTGAGTCTTTCTGTAATATATATGTAGTTTGTCATCACTGCTCTCAAAACCAAAAAAGTCGTGAGAAAACCAGCATATCACAGATTAGAAGCTTAACCAAACCAACCAATCCACTGTGGGCACGCGTGTTGATGGCCCGCTCCTCTCATAAAGTGAAGCTACGAGAATATCAAACTTAAGTGAGGGAACTAATATTGTAGTTACCTAAGGGCACCACCACGAAGAGTATTTCGCAAGCAAATTCGAACAATGTTCAATGTACCGCATAGTTTCCAACTAGCTCGGAGCGAACAACAGGAACAACTATGTTTGACCACGTCTTACTTGATCATGTTTAAGACTCAGCGAGTGCACGTAGCTGCGTTATTGAGCTTTGTCTTTATTTTGACAAAGTTGCAACAAAGTAACTAGTATAATGAGCCAAATCATAACAGTATTATATTCATTTACAAATAAAAATAACCTAAAGTAACTCAGCTCAACACAATACTAAAAAA
This sequence comes from Noctua janthe, assembly GCA_910589295.1. NCBI lineage: Eukaryota > Metazoa > Arthropoda > Insecta > Lepidoptera > Noctuidae > Noctua > Noctua janthe. Next base: position 17,905,682 of record OU342552.1, read on the forward strand.
TTGCGTCTAAGAACTCCTCCTCAACTGGTAATGTCCAGGTGCAGCGATAAACTTTGGCCAGCAATGTAAAATACAGCCCTTGGATCAGCATTAATTGTTTGCATGCTTAGTGATTTATTTTGTTGGTAGTTAGCATTGCAGCATAGCATAATCAGCCTATTAATGTTCCCACTGCTGGGACGCAAGCCTCCTCTCTGTGAGAGGGAATGGGCTAAAATCCTTCACGCGGGCCCAGTGCGGGTTGGTAGATGTCACATGTCTTCGAATTTTTGGTTCTAGGATATGCCGGTTTCCTCACGATGTTTTCCTTCACCGTTTTTGAGAGCAGTGGTGATAAAATAACTTATACAAAGTAATGCGCCTGGCTGGGTTCGAACCCACGACTTACTGCTCGTAAGTCGGGGTCTCCACCACTGGGCCACCGCTGCTCTAGTAGTTAGATGTCTACAATAAATTACTGGGCAATATACTTGGTACCAAAGGTGGGGGAAGGTGGGGGGGAGTTCTGGCGCGGCTTGGGAGTGGTCTATAGCCAGCGGTGTACTGCGATAAGCTTAATTAGTTAATTGATTGTATTTATCGGTATTCTGATCACTATTTATCAAAAAAATACTTATAAAATTGAAATAATTAGTACAAACGCGAATGGCGAACGAGCTAAGATTTGGACTAGTAGAAAGACCATAAAATTGTAGTCTAATAATTCTTAAGAAAGGCAATTTAACAATGTTAGAGGAAATTATTACCAACCTATCAAAAAAATCTAACATTACTCACGCACGATTAAATAGATGAGTTAGCATGAAGATAGGAAGAAAATCAAAGATACAATAGATGGACTTAGAAAAAGATGATTTGTCTAGACAAGCGGAGTCCATTGAGATGAAGATTTATGGAGAAGTAGGGAAGAAGAAGACATGCTGCACCGACCCCTAAATAAAATGGGATCAGGATTGGAGAATGCTTAGGTTTTTTCTTTTTTCTTATGGTAAATCTTCAAATGACCGCCCCCCCCCCCACTCTGGGCGGAGCGGAAGGGAGTGTCAGACTTTTACTGACTAAAACCCATCCATGTTCCTTCTTTGCCCTTTGTGTTCCAGGGCCACGGTATCTTTTTCGAACAGTCCCGCAGCCCGGGCAGGCTTCGGCCCATGCGGATCCCTAATTGGTTTCTGACATCTCTTTGAGGCGCGCGTGGAACACGAACGCGCCGTCGACACGGCCCGTCGTCATAAGACGGCCGGACGGCGAGCTGGCCCATAACTCGCCGTCCACAGGCCCGCTGATGTTTGCTGATTCATTTGTTAAATTAAATTCTCCTTAAAGAAGTCTCTACAGTGTAGTTTGTTTAATTATTGTTGGAACTATTTGATTTCTTGGTTATAAGTCTTAACATCTACAGTTTTTTTTTTCTCTTAGCAGGAAGGTTTATTTTTGTGTCACACAGTGTCACACTATCTTTTCTTTTTTTTGCATTTTAATTTTTAATTTTTTGTTTTTATTTGTTATATTTTTATACTGTGTGCACTTGTGCTGCAAATGTATTTTCTTTCTTTCTTCTTTCTTTCTTTGTGTACCTTGTTTGAGTATTCATGGTAAGTTAGAAATAAATAAGAGTTAATCGAATAGTAATTGTGGTTTTTCTTAGTAGTTCTTCTGGGACCTAACTGTACTTGCCGAACAAAAAGTTTACCAAACGGGAATGAATATACGCATACTCAAAAGTTGACGAAACGATACTCGAGGTATGAAGATCAAAATAGTTACGAAACGGGACTTTAGTGATGGTATTTTGGTTAGTTGGCGAAATGGGACAGTTACCAAACGGGACGTACCCAAATAAACATTAAAGGTACCCACAAAACTGAAAAGATGACATATTTTCTAGTCTTTTTTTTCTGTTATTGCACCTACTGTATATTGTCTCTGCATCACCCTAAGGTAGACTGGTAGAAAATGTCTATGGCATTAAGTCCGCCTTTGTACAGTTTTTACTTATGCGTAAAGCTTTAATAAATAAATAATAAGAGATGTTGCAGCTTGTCACATTTAAAACTTGTGTCCTTCAACCTCTAACCGAGTACCTCAGTACTATGAACCACATGTAGCTACGACAGAAAATATTTAACGTCTGAAGCAGATGTCGCTTTTGTACCATTTGTTCTAATGTTGCCCGCTGGAACTTTATTTATTTATTTATTTATTTATTTATTTATTTATTTATTTATTTATTTATTTATTTATTTATTTATGTACACACAAAATACTTAACAAGACATCTTTCATCATATATCATCTTTCTGTTATTTACTTAGAAAACTTTTTGTTAGATTTAAGCTTGTTTTCTTCAGCAAACAGTACCAGTATTATGTCCAAGATGTTACCGTCGATGTGTTTTTAAAACCTGTGATACGGTGTTACCACTTTTTCTTTTTTTAACTCTGCCCAACGAGGAATGTACCTGTAGCTGGACCAAAATGTACCTAAATCTGTGGTTCATACTCGATGTCCTGTCGTGTTATTAATGTATTAATTACTTGTGATTGGTTGCGTCGGTGGTTGTTTCGAAATAATGCCAGATTTTTTTTTTCGGATGGAGAATCATCAAATGATCCCTCCCGCTCTGGGCGGAGTTCAAGGAAGTGTCAGACTTGTACTGATTAAAACCCATCCATGTTCCTTCTTTGCCCTTTGTGTTTCCGGGCCGCGGTATCTCTTTCCAACAGTCTCGCAACCCCGGCAGAAATAATGCCACTTGGAATAGAAATATGTAACTAAGTCGCTTAGAGTATCTTTAGACCGTCAGTAAATTTGCCTTGCATCTGAACAGATTATTCAGAAGTAACCTTGATGATTTTATTTTTTCGCTAGTGTGTGCGCAATCCTCGTTTTCATAGACCGGTAATATTACTCAGGGTTCAGTTACGAGCTTACGAGCTGTAGGAATTTATTGAAGGATCAACTATCACAAGTGCGTTTAAGGCCGTCCGCGACGGACGGTCCCCGTGCGTGTTCCGCCGAAGAAGTCTCCGACGCGGATGACCGTAGTATGTATGTACTTACCGAAAGTCGTTGTCTTCCCGGTAAGGTCACCTCTTGAGTCTGTTCAGACTCGCGAGGGTCCTTGGTCCGGATGAGCTTAGTGAAGAGATTGTGTGTGTCACGTCTCCACCCACCCCAGTCCACTTGACGGATGGTTGTCAAGAAGCTGCAACAAAAATATTTAATTAAAACACAGGTCCTGTAGAACAGGACAAACTGATATACTAACAGCAATGATGACAGTCAACCAATGGTCTGTCGATTAAAAAAACAATTGATATTTCGATACAAGTCAATCCCAAACATTTTTGTATTCTCGAAATTTTTAATCGCGCTGATAGAATGTCATTTTGTTAGAGCTCTCTGTTCATAAACTATTCGAAGGAGTGTTAAATTAAATCTTTATTGAGAAGTGATTACTCACAAATATCAGTGTAACCCTGGCTCTTGTACTAAGAGATTCTGGATCACAAGAGCCAGAACAGAATAAGAGATTTTTTTTTTATACATTCGGCCTAAAGTCGACCAATCGGCAGCATTAGACAAGACAAAGAGTAGGATCGGTGCTAGATGAAACATCGTTCCATCGGACTAATAAATTATACCAACAGAGGGCCATCTGGTTTGTACTCAATTTATATGTTTTTAGATGGTCCATATACGACTGGGAAGTTTTCTGTAGGCGGTTGTTTAAGGCCCTATAGTTTTATTCGTGCCGCACTATACCTGCTGTGATTTATTGGATTAACAGACTTAAGGAACCCGTTGCGACCGTTCATTATGTTGTAGCTGTCGAACGGATTAGGATGAAATACATCACACACACTACCAATCCAGGTCGAGTCTTGGACCACGCATTGCCTGGGCTTGCTACTTTGACTTAAGAATTCAAAGTGAGAATAAATTAATTCAAATGTACCTTTCTACTGCTTGAAGTATTAGAAATAAAGCAAACAAGTTGTTGCAAACAGTTTACGCGCTATAATTTAATACCTAACCGCGTTTCTCACGCGCAGTCTGTGTTTACTGCTAAAGGTTTCACGCTTTAGTTAAAACTGAGAGAATAAACAATTATTGACATCGATTATATTAAGAACTACTGTTATCTTAATCTATTAATTTGTTTACGTGCCAGTTCAAAAGTTCAATTTAGGAGTCGTTGTGAAAAATGGAAAAATGCCATAGATTAACTTATGACTATACGAGCTCACGCTGACAACTCTATACAATGCTTATTGTTTTGGGATTCCCAACAAATGCAAGGACATGTTAAATAGAACTTGTTTGCAAAATGCACTAAGTGCGTCGTGTGCCTGACACTCAAAAGATCTTGGCTAAAGTGGAAATCGATCGAGGAAAAGCTCTAAGTCAATGGAGAAAATTTTGCCTTTAATTATCGTTAACATCTTAACGGTAACGGGCGTAGGTGGCTTCTTTTTAGGGTTCCGTTGACAAATGGCAATAACGGAACTTTTATAGATTTTTTCTGTCTGTCTATCTGTCTGTCCGTCCGTATGTCATAGTCATTTTACTCCGAGACTGTTGGCACCACGCAGTTGCAATTTGGAGAGCAGGTGTGTAAGGACCCACTTGTTATTCCCGTCATCGTAGTAGTTTCTTGTATTGAATTAGCCTTCTGGTTACGGAGATATTGAGGGTTTCAACTTTTTGAACTATTCTTTACGAATAAGGTTTAATAGATGAGAGAAATTAACCAAAAAAAAATACTCAAAAAAAAAAAACGCAGTTAAAATTCCGATTTTTTTAAACTTTGCTCTCCACATCTCCAGGAACTCAATAAAAAAAGTCCGACCACGAAAACCTCGTTCCACCCTTCGTCTCACAACTATTGTATTGTATTGTACCCTTTTGTCTAATTGCACTCGACTATGAATGTTATGACTAAACTTTAATCACCCCCATAAATCCCATTGATGTGTAAACACCCTTAAGTACAAGGTTTGGTTGTGTTACATTGCACGCTTCTTACCGTAACATCGATTTTCACCAATAATAAAGTCGTTTTCCATAAAAAATATTACTTTGTATAATGTAAGTACAGCATGCTGATGATAATGTGCAAATGCATCTAATATTATTTCAATAATTGATTTACTAACACTGTTTTAACTATTAAATTTATACTGACACTTACAGGATTTATCCTTTTATGATGGATAATCCGTAAGTGACAGTATAAGTTTAATTGAGTTAATGTTATTAATGTTAATGTTTTTTTTTTTTTTTATCTGTATTCATCTGATCTGGACAACCTACATAAATACTACTAACTTAGTCTTAAGAAAATTAATGTGTTACTAACAAAATATGGACATTACCTAGTCTGAAATAAACAAATTATATTTTGTTTTATTATTTTATTTATTACTTACTTGAACACTGTATAGGATTGCAGCCATGACGCCACGCGAACGCCTGTGGAACAAGAAAAATCAGAGTTAAATACAAATTCTTATTTACAGAACTTAATGTAGGATTGACGGGAATATGCAACATTCAAGCTCAGGCCACTATGGCAAATCCCACGCGAAGTGTAGGACCTGCACCTTGCACCTGCAGGCGTGAGACTGATGGGGGAGCGAGATATTAATTAAGAAGACGTCACACGAGTATTCGTTCCAGTTTGAACACCTCAATAAAAGTTGGTTGTCACTAACGGCGAGTGAAGATGCGAGGGAATTTCGTCTCAACTCGTGTGATCAGAGCTTAAGTATAAGTTAAATATCACATGTTAATTGTCCTTAAGCAGTATTAGTATAAATATAACAGTATAAGTCTAAATATACTCTAATGTGGCTTATCGGTTATGTTAAATAAATGTAAGGCTGGATGTGAAACAAACTGACAGACAAATCGCAGTCGTAGAATTTCATCAGAGCTCTATGGTATCTGCGGTACCAAAAGGCATTATACCGTACGAAACACTGCTCTGTACCAATCGGACACAACCATAGACAATGGTTTTTGAAACAAAGCAAATGTGACTAAGGGATTACTCTCGGACCTATTCATGACATGGACACTGAAATCAATAGATGTTATCGAGTCAACTGATCTATAGACGAGACTTCTGTACAATCCTATTGTTCAAGTTATAAGAAGTCATACTGGTGAACAGGCTTAGACCATGGGTATTAGAGGCTTATACTGACAGGCGATACTGTGTGACGTAGTTCGAGAATGTGATGCTGATGACCATTTTCAATTTATAGTTGTGACCTGATATTTATTGATGCTTAACTGGGTTGTGCAGGTCAGATAGGCAGTCGCTCCATGTAAAATACTGGTATTCAGCGCATCCAGATATACTGGAAGCCGACCCCAACATAGTTAGAAAAGGGTAGGTGGATGATAAGTTGTGACGTGACATAAAAAAAATATAGGAAGATCTTGATGCAAACTAAATAAAACAGCCAAAATCATGCAGAGAAATCTACACCGGGATTTTTAAAACATTGGTCATGAAGAGCAAAAATAATAAAATATTATACGTAGTTTAAAAAAAAACACGGTTTTTTATCTCTCGTATTCTTTTCAGTAAATCCTTTCATTTGATACCCATAACACAGGAATGCATAAAAAATAACAAGTCCGCCATCTTGGGGAGTCGGAAGCTAAAGTTATTTTTCACTTTTTTGTGTTTTTGAAGTCGGTTTTATTTTTTACAAAAAAAGATTTTTATGTAGTATTCGTTGTTTACTGTGAGTTCCTGACTTCTAGCTATATAAAAGGAAATGATTAAAGAGAAAAGGCAGAGGATAGTCTTTGTATAAAGATGGGACGCTTTGAAAACGAATTACCACTTGACTAGACCTTCAGCCCCTCAGGTATAGCAACTAGAACTTTTAAATTAAATTAAAGGAGTCCTCACTTCCTACAGATTACTTTAGTCATTTCAGCGGTTATTTTGGTTTAGTAATACGCATTGTAACCCTGTACCAAAAAGGTATAATCATATCGTCGGGGATAGTGCAAATCCGCGAATCTTCCATACGTAAAGTGCGCGTATCTGCACTACGTGTAGGTTTACAGGGGATGGTTATATTTCTTTTTTTTTCAACTATTTTTGACCTCATTTTTACATGAATAGTAACAATTCATGTGTTCTATGTATTGTTAACAGTAGAAATCCATTAAAGTCATTAATTTTGTCGCTACGACAATGCGTAATTGAAATTGGCTACATTTGTGAGATACGCGGAATTATCCAATGCTAGTTGCGATTTGCACTATCCCTGACGATATTTCTGAACAATTTTCACCACAGAACCAACATCATTAGCACGAAACATGATTATAATTAGCTGTACCGTAAAATTCTTCAATACCTATTCGACCTAAAGAGTCATAGCGAGATCCTTACATTAATTTGTACAAAAAAAAAAGAGTTCATTTTGAGGGTTCAAAATATTTGTCAATGTTGAGAATACATTATCAGGAGTAGATTGATATACTTATCATATTTTTAAAACCCAAGTCGCTCCACGTAAAATACTGGTATTCATCTGCATCCGGTTTGACTGGAAGCCGATGCCAACATAGTTGGGAAAAGGCTAGGCAGATAATGATTTTTAAAACCCCGCATAATTAAAATATTTCGCAATGATAATATCAGTTGTTCGTTTCATCTCGTTGTCCATTTTGTATTTATAAAAAAAAAACGAAGTGACAAGTGACATTAACGGATCTATCTAACTGACAAACAAGTGATGTGACTTGTTGTCACTAACTTACAAGCTTATGGACTGGGCATACTTGCAGAATTAGCGTGACCACAAGAATCAGGCTCATAAAATGGCCGCCATTTTTATTCAACATCATTCAAGAAAACAACAAAATGTCTTTTAGCGCACACCCATTTGACAGCAGACCTTCAAGAAATCTCGGTGCAAATTATGGTGACGCAGTCATTGTTAAGCTGTTGACGTTACACGAAAGTGTTGTCAAAAAAAGCACTTGACAAACTGTAGTTGTCTCTCTTTTCCTGTGCAGCTACTGCTTTATTAAAAAGAAACAAAACTGTTTTTCACATGTTTGTGGCGATATTATAAATATAACAGTTCTTTCTACACTAAAATATGCCGTCTCCATAGGTATATCTCAATGCTCTGGTCTGGCGGGTCTTACACTGAGAGCCGCCATTTCGTTCTAAAATAATGAGCTCCTCGTTAAACTATCTAATTTTAACATTATATTTTTATTGTGGTGTTATAAAAATATTGTAAATGCCTAAACACACTCTTTAGGCACCCAAGAGTACAAGAATTAGAATTCCACTACTTCTCTAAATATACTTCTCTAAATATCTGTATTTTTTGGACAAATTCTGCCCTGATCCTTTACGGGGCAGCTGATTATTATGAGATTACAATTTTGATCTCATGGAGAAGATCGTTCAGTTTCATGGTATGTACCACAGTCTTTTCCCCATCTTAAGCTTCTTCCGAGCTACGACGCTACGGAGCGCCTACGAAACTGCTACACTGCTACGGTATTCGTAGCACAAAGGAGCATGGGCTCCTTGGAGATTGAATGAAATGAAAAGCACTCCATAATATTTCTTTATGAAGCCCTATTGCTGTCTAAGTGAGTAAAGTAAAGTAAAATGTTAATGTAGTAGCTGTTGAAGTCTTTACAAACAAATATTTCACCTAAAATGGGGCCTATCTTTCTTTCATTTTTGTGCTTGATTTAAACTTGCCTTACATGAAACAAAGAACACCCCATAGGCTATCATCAGACATAGGTCATATCTTGAATTGATGCGGGATCCACGTCGCCTGCGACCTTAATAATAAACCACTCGGGACTATTTTAAGTACTGAACAACAGAATTAAATTATTCGGACTAAAATTAGATTTTATTCGGCTACCGGCTTGGAAATTATTGAAAAAGCGCCTTTTGTGGCTCAGGCAAGACATTTCCCGAGGCGAAATTGAATTATGTAAGCCGAATTAGAATTTGCTACGTGTTTTATCTGTCGAAGATATTTTGCTCGTTATTTCATTGACCTCTTGAGAACCTAACATAGCGAAAATAAAGTGCGCATAAATGGACCTAACTTCTTATTTAATTTTTCAGTTTTTTTAACAAAAAATCTAAAGAAAGCATGCTCAATATTCCCTAAAAGTGATAGGCAATAAACTTCTACTGTCACTTACGGGATATCTTCCGTGATTGTTCATTATTTTGTGCTACCACTAATGAACTCAAAATAATGAACAATCACTGAAGATATCTCGTAAGTGACAGTATAAGTTTATTGGCTGCCACTTTTGAAATTTCGATAAACGGTGTAAATAAACATTAATAAATCATATTTTCCATTTAATCTGACGGCTAAAACCGAGACCAAATCCAAATCGTCATTAAAACGAAATTTCAACTGAAATCCGTCGTCCAACGAATTGCGGCACGAATCCGCCACGCTTGTCAAATACATCCGATTTCAGCTAAATATTGATTTATTAACATTTCGATTAATATTGAATGTAATGTAGGTAAATACAAATTAAAATCAATCAGTGAATTATTAATTATGGCCCATTTCGAGAATTGAGGTGACATGAATTTGCACAAAGTAAAGCAGTGCTTCCTTTGCAGCTTTGGTTCGAACCCATGTCTTATAACTTCTAATTCGGATCCTATACCACTGCGCTGAACCTATCCTCATGTCTAGGCCATAATTCTCGTCATCTTCATCTGCCTAGCCTTTTCTCAACTATGTTGGGGTCGGCTTCCAGTCTAACCGGATGCAGCTGAATACCAGTATTTTCCATGGAGCGACTGCCTATTTGACCTCCATAACTCACTTAGTACTAGGTAATACGATAACCCTTTTTTTTTTTTTTTTTTTTCCGGATGGGAAATCATCAAATGACCCCCCCCGCTCTGGGCGGAGCGGAAGGGAGTGTCAGACTTGTACTGACTAAAACCCATCCATGTTCCTTCTTTGCCTTTGTGTTCCAGGGCCACGGTATCTCTTTCGAACAGTCCCGCAGCCCTGGCAGGCATCGGCCCTTCCGGACCCCTACTTATTTGCTGACATCTCTTTGAAGCGCGCGTGGAACACGAACGCGCCGTCGGCACGGCCTGTCGACATAAGACGGCCGGACGGCGAGCTAGCCCATAACTCGCCGACCACAGGCCCGCGCCTACGGTGGCCGGGAGCCACCACGTGACCCCCGACGCCCAGGGCGTCTCCCGCGGCGGCTGGGACGTGAGGTTCTTTCCCTCTCACGTCCCGCCACCTCCTTCACTAGCATGACTGCTTCACAGAAGGTGGTGACGGCTTCCCATTCCCTCTCGCTCCGGACCATGGCTTGAACCAGGGCCCGACGCGAGAGATCGCCGCCGCCAGTCGCCGCTACAAGGACACGGCGGTGCTCCGCCCAAGCGGGGCATACCTCTACGGTGTGCTCCACCGTGTCCTCCAAACGATCCTCGCCGTGGAAACACCCGGGCGTTTCCTCCCGCCCGATTTGGTGCAGGAACCTCCCGAAACAACCGTGTCCGGTGAGGACCTGCGGCAGACGGTAGGTGAGGGCGCCGTGGCGCCTCTCTAGCCACTCCTCAAAGAGGGGACTTATCGCCACTATGGTGGCGTGCCCTGCACGGGGTTGCGACAGTCGCTCTCTCCATGTCACCATGAGATCACGCCGGAGGTCTGTCCGCTGAGCGGCAATTTGCCGCGGCAGCGGAGATTCCTCCCGACGTAGTGCCTCCGCGCGCCATTCGTGCAGGCGTGCGAGGACTATCGCCTCCAGATCCCATGGCGGCAATCCGGCAAGGAGGCTAGCCGCTTCGCCGGAGATCGTGCGGTACCCCCGGATTAGCCTTATGGCTATTACCTTTTGGGGCGCGTTCAGGTAGTGGGCGGCTTGCCGCCTCAAAGAACGCGCCCACACCGGGGCCCCGTAAAGGGCCATGGACCGCACGACCCCCGCGTATAGCCTCCGGCAGGAGGCGTTTGGACCCCTCAGGTTGGGCAAGAGCCGCTTGAAGGCAGCCCCTGTCCGTTCCAGTTTGGGAGCCAAACGTCGGAAGTGCTCCACGAAGTTCCACCGGCTGTCGAGGACGAGTCCTAGGTACTTCAACGTCGACCCGACGCCGATGGAAACCCGTCAGTAGGGATCCCGATGGTGGCGCATTCCGAGGCCCATGAAAACACATGGCCTCGGACTTGTGCAGTGCCACCTCGAGACCAAATTGCCGGATCCTCTCCACGACTATCGCAACCCCGCGTGTCATGTTTTCGGCCGCCGCCTCGTGCGACCTCCCTTGTGCCAGTACCAGCGTGTCGTCAGCGTAGCAAACTACGCTGACGCCGGTAGGGAGGTCGGCGCGCAGCACCCAGTCGTAACCGATGTTCCACAAGGCCGGCCCCAGAACCGATCCCTGTGGAACACCGCACGACATCTCTCGCCGGTTCCATTCTCCGCTTCGACCAGGGTAGATGACGGCTCTATCCGTCAGGTAGTCCCCGACCACACGACGAAGGTAGGTCGGCACCCGGTGATACCGGAGTGCCTCCCTAATGCAGCTCCAGGGCATGGAGTTGAAGGCGTTGGTGATGTCAAGAGACACCGCCAAGACGACCCCGCCCCGAGACACCGCGTCCCCCGTCGTGAGGGCTCTCACGCGCATGATGGCGTCCACCGTCGAGCGCCCCTTGCGGAAACCAAACTGGTGTTCCGCAAGATCCGGCCCCATCCTCGCAAGGTGCCCGGCGAGGCGGTTGGCAATGACTCTTTCAAAGAGCTTGCCCACCTCGTCGAGTAGCACGATGGGCCGGTATGCGGACGGAGAGTCCGCAGGGCGCCCTGGTTTCCGGATGAGGACCAGCTTCCCCGTCTTCCAACGAAGCGGAAACTGGCCTCTCTCCAAGCATGCGCTTAGGAGCCCTTCCAGTCGGGGCCCGAGAGCCTCATAGGCCAGGACCCAGGCTTTGCCAGGCAAGCCATCGGGTCCCGGGGCGGTGTTTCTGGTTTTCAGCCTGCGTACCGCCACTCTCAGGTCTACCCCAGTCACCTCCGGAACGTCGTCATCGTTATCGGTGTGGTCCGCTTCCGGCACCGCACGCGGCGGCGGAGCCATAGGCGGGGGAGGGTGCTCCCCTCGCGAAGGGAACAGAGCGCTCACCACGTCCTCCACGAGCTCAGGCCGGAGACTCTGCGTTAGCGGGGGGGCCCGGGTGCGGAGTTTGTCCCGCACCATCTTGTAAGGGCGCCCCCACGGATCTCCGTTCAGAGACTCCAGCATCTCCTCGCGGGCCAAGTTCTTGGCCCGCCGGACAGCTTCTTGGAGGGCGGTCTTCGCCGCTCTGTACCCCTCGTAAAGCTCCGCCTCAATGGCTGCCGCATCTGGAGGGCGGATGCGGAGCCTGCGATGCCTGGCGTACAGGCGCCGCGTGGCAACGCACGCCTTGCGCAGAGACGTCAGCTCTCGCGACCACCAGTACACCTGACGCCGGGCGCTTCCTGGCCGAACTCGGGGCATTGCCACGTCGCAAATCTCGGACATGGCCTCCTGGAACCAACCCGCCTCGTTGTTGATGTCGGCAGGCCTGACTGGTGAATACGATACCCCTTGGTAAGACTAGTTGTCAGACTTTTTGGGCCACTGACTACCTGTAACGAGTGTCAAAGATATACACGTTGGTACCGGCTCAACGTGCTTTCCGAGGCACGGAGGAAACTCGGCCGGTAATAGGTGGTCACCCATCCACAAACCAACCTAAGCAAGCACGGCTTAACCTAAACATCGATACGAGCGGCTGTTAATAATTCTATTCAAGATAAAATCAATTTACTAAAACGCCTTTCAGTGCGTGCTGTATGTCTGTGGTCTCACATCTAGGTTTTGACGGACTTTATTAAACAGGAAGCTGGAAATAGTTTTAGGCCAGGCCTTTTTATTTCGACCTTGCCATAAAGATGAGGCCCATGAAATTCTAATATATTGCGGCCACAAGGGTACTGTGTGCCGACGGGTCATAGGTAAGGCTTTTTTTGTGATTCGAATAATAAATTTTTTATCTCTTGCTTCAATATATTTTGGTAAAACGGATTTGAGACATTTATTTATTAAGTGCTGTGTAAGTCGATTCAGGGTTTGTAGATTCATGAACAAGGACTGCTAGACTAGCCGCGACACGGACGCTCACAAAGGAGACTTTCCACCGAGTACGAGTGACACAAAGGGCCACGGAACGTACCCTCTTAGATCGTGAGCGTAACACCGAAATCCGCTGTCGGACGAAAGTCTTCGACGTTAGCGACTGGGCGGTGCGCCTTAAGTGGACCTAGAAATAAAGCGTAACAAAATCCAATTGAGAATTCTGGGTTCATTAATATATGATTGATGTTAATTGTTCTTGTTAAACATTATAAAATAATTTCAGTCAAAAATGTTTCTTTGTCTCTTAATTTATTTATTTTTAAAGTGACCGTTTTCATGAAAAAACGTGGCTTTATAAAATCAAAACAGTGACTGGAGTCTCCTTTTATAAGGAAAGTCTTGATAAGGAAGACTAATTAAAATCCGTGACGGTACTCAAAGCAAGAGTTAATAAATGGGAAGAGAACTCTATTATTTTTTATTTGGACGTAAGTAGTTCTGCAAACATGTTGTTCGAATTTTAATTCGTCCTATTTAGTTACGCAGTACAATTCGCATTAACATCACGATTATCCCTTTTCATTTTAACATCGTACAATTTTGTTAAACTCATATTAAAAGTTACAGTTTCTGTTTGTAGTAATTATGAACGGAGTTCTGGTTTTAAATGAGCGTGATCTGTATAAAAATTGTTTAGTAGTTTTTGTAGTTTTGTAAAATAAAATATACTGCATCAATCACGGTTAGAACATAGGGGCGTGGCGGCTCATCGGAATTTAAGCTAAGCCGTTATAATGACAATGACATCAAAGTCCACTTGCACCACAAATCAACTAAACACAATGTAACGACAAACGAACATCCATCGTTCCATGTCAATCGTTTGAATATGATAGGGATAGAATGATGTTTAAACTAACACTACACTGACATATTACGCGCTGCAGGCGGCCTCAAAGAAAAACTGGAACATTCAAATTGGAATACGTTATCTGTAGCTGCTGTGTATTTTAATAAAGCCAACGTGAGTCTGTTGTATTAGATGGTCAGATGAACCGTGATCAACAATGCTACCGGTTTGTAATTCTTTATTAATTCACGAATCCGTTGCTGACACAATAATGAATAAGAATTTTATGAACGTTCTTCATAGCAAGTTAATGACCCTAAAATTTTATGTGTTCTGATTAAAATTTTCAAAACAAAACCGTATATGCTGTAGAAGCATCCTTTTTTCTAAAACATCTTAACATAACTACCTAAAGGATGGATCAATGGCGGAGTAGCTGAGGACACTGGTCACTGACGGATACTGCTATCTACACTAGCCTTTTTGCCCAACTACGTTCGGATCGGCTTCCAGTCCAACCGGATGCAGCTGAATACCAGTATTTTACATAGAGTCTATCTGAGCACAGCCGGTACCAACGGCTTAACGTGCTTTCCGAGGCACGGAGGAAACTCTTTATGTAACGGGTGGTCACTCATCCACGGAACCAACCGGAGCGGCTGGTATTATTTAATCAGTAGATTCTCGGTCACTGACGGGTAATGCAGTCCATTATCTATCAGAGTTCGAAGTCCGGAGTTGTCATACTACTTAACTTACTCTTTACGTATAATATCTTTTTCCACTTATTTTATAGTCCCTCTTCTATCGCGCCTCGATAACTCAATTGATCATCAAGATTTGACACGCGGGCGCGGAAAACAGCTACTTTTTATTCTGACGGAACACTCGAGGTCTTGAACTGAAGCCTGTTGACAATAATTTGATTTCGAAACATCCTTTTTTAACATGCTCTTGTGAAAGTACTGGATCTGCTATCTATACTAGGGAGCCTTTTAAAGTCTGCCTCATTAAGGGGTTCAATTCTCAGGTCGACCAAAGTGTTATTGGATTTTGCGATAGATATGAGGAAATCTTTTACAAAACTTACTTCTAGACCAACAGCTTTGTGTGTTCAATTTTCCATTAACAATAATATGTTTTCGTACTAAACCTCCATAGAAAACCCATACATACATACATAAGGAATATTTTCCTTTATTTATATTTTTACAAATCATTTACATTTTTAAATATTCCTTTGAAAAAAAACAATATAAAAACATTTAAAAATATAAAAATTGTAGCCCACCGGTATCGGGAACAGGGTCCAAGATACCGGCGGTCAGGGCTTCAGAGAGAGGAACCTCCTAACAATACGAGCCGTGTCCAGGAGCACCGCTTTCAGAATCAAGCCCTTGATCCAGCTGCCAAGCGAGAGCCTCCTCAGGTATTGGTCGAGGCTCTTGGCATTTAAACCATGGGCTGATACAACTATCTGCACAATGATCGCTGAGTCCACATCCCACAGGTCAACAACCTCGCAAGCCAAGTCAAGATACTTGATTTGCTTATCTTTCTCGGCTTTCACGAGGTTCTCATCATGCGGGACCGTTATGTCAACAATCATTGCGCGCCGCTCTGATCCATCTACCACCACTATATCAGGCTTATTGGCTACTATAGTCCTGTCAGTGATGATGGATCGATCCCAGTACAATGTGATACTGCCATTTTCGAGAACTGGGTCGGGCACATAATTATAGTACGGTACTTCCGATTCCACAAGGTTGTATTTTAGAACAAGTTGCTGATGGATAATCCTGGCTACAAGGTTTTGTCTATGCAAGTACTCTCCGTTAGCCAGACGAGAACACCCGGAGATAATGTGACGGATTGATTCGCCTGGACGTGGCATGCCGGACATATGTCAACTGTACCGTCCTTCACAATAAATCTTCGGAAGTTATTCGTCATCATAACTTCATCAATAATTGCACAGACAAAATCTTCGGTTTCTCCGAAGAGGTTCCCGGAACGTAGCCATACTACGGACGCTGATAGATCTACATCGGGCCCATGCAGGGTCCGGAAAAAGCGTCCGTGAAGCTCCTTACTCTGCCGTACCTCCATGCGGTCGTTAGTAACAAGCACTACAGGTTTGCGCCAGTTCTCTTTAGCCAAGAAGAGCGGGGTGAGCCCCTTGTCCACTGCGACCACATCTCGATGCATCCCCACGTCGGTTTCAAGGAAATATTCCCTAACACTGCATATCTCGCGATTGTGGAGAGTCTTAGCGTTTAAAAAGCCTCGACCCCAACACCTCCGCGAGATATACAGTCTCATAACAGAAGAACGCGGGTGATGCATTCGATATGCCGTCAACAATGTACGGACACTCCTATCCAGGGCGTCCAGTTCTGTCTGAGTCCATTTGAGTATGCCGAAAGAGTACATCAAAACCGGCATGACCCAACCGTTGAAGGCACGTACCTTAGTGCCGCCCGATAAAAGACTATTAAATAGTTTTTTCAGGCGGCCAAAGAAGTGCTCCTTCAACGATTGCTTCATGTCAGCAAAATTGATACCCAGCGCTTCCGACATACCCAAATTAAGTAATATTATATTTATAAGGGATGGATGCGAGACTCACGGGACCGGTCAATGTGGCGACACTTGGGGGAGGCCTTTGTTCAGCAGTGGGGGCGTCTTTTGGCTGAAATGATGATGATGATATTAAAATGGGTAATATTTTATTCGTGAATATTTTTTGTGTATTCGTTTCTTCATTCTTACCATAACATACTACCACTACTTGTTTTGAAACTGCCTCTTTGGGCTAGAGGTCGCGACCGCTGAGCATGAGGAAAGGGTACGGCAAACATAGCACTTTCCATCAGGAAATTCTCAGTAGAAGCCACGGAGTCTGGATTTGTGCCCGGTTGATGAACAGAGGCTCGCTCCCTAAACGTGGGACGTAAACGAAACTTGCGAAATCTGGCTGTACTTCAGGAGTTCTTAGGTACACCTCTGCCTAACCCTTCGAGGATTGCAGGCGTGATTGGTTGTTTCCATTTTGCGACTATTTTCTCTTACAATACAAACAGCTAAATGTAAAAGATAACGTTTATCAAACAGAAACTGATGTCTACTTCATCATCTGCCTAGCCTTTTCCCAACTATGTTAGGGTCGGCTTGCAGTCTAACCGGATGCAGCTGAATACCAGTATTTTACATAGAGCGACTGCTTATCTGACGTCTGCTTAAGATTAAGAAAAAAAATGGTCATATTAGTTTTTTCTATGAAGACGTGAAAGCTAACATTAATTTTCCAAGCTAAACATACGTTTACAAAGGCTTAACACATATTCCCTATTTCAATTCAGAATGAATTTGCCTCACAGTAAGGATTAGGTTTCACAACATCTAACTCGTGAATATTTCAACTAATATTACAGAACATAATTGTTGTCCTGAATAATACTCGTTTTACTTCAGCACTTCAGTTTTGGCAATCAGCATGACACTATGTCTACATATAAAGAAGAAAGATTTGTATGTTTGTAGCGAATAAACTCAAAAACTACTGGACCGATTTCAAAAAGTATTTCACTATTAGAATGCTACATTATCCCTGAGGCATATATTTATAACAAAAAAAGTCCACCCGTGCGAAGCCGGGCGGGCCGCTAGTTTATAAATAAAGTAACTACCTTTATAGAACCCCGAACTCTGAACAAAAGACAATGTTTTTTTGAGCTATGAAAACGAATAGAAAGACTAAAGACTTAAAACTATTAATGAGTCCTCGTGAAGATATCAATTTAACTGGAATATTCTGAAGGTTGATCTCAGGTTGGATCACAGGAAGGTTGTTAGATATGAGTTTACGTAAAACTCACGCTAACCTAGCACTCTATTAAATCGGGCGTGCAATTTATAACTCCCAACACAGAAATACCTGCGAGTACCTATGACAAATTCAATTGGTGTTGTTACGTTTTAAGTATAATCAGCCTTTAAAGTCCCAAAGCTGGGAAACAGACCACCTGTCTAGAGGGAGTAGATCGTAATCCACCACGCGAGCCCTCCACTGTTGGCAAAAACGCCATACATTTTTACTAACAGCTGAAACCTTTTCTTTGCAGAATGAACTGGACATAGCTCACGAGAACTGGCTATTCGAATTAACTCCCGACCAGGTTTAGCCAAATTAAAAGTACCTAGATTGGTAGGAATATTCAACTGTAGATTTCAGTAAATCCGGTCGAGAAAAAAAAAGCGAACTTAATGCTCGGTGCTCCACTTTAAACCCATTTTTGTTAAAGTTAAAATATTCATTTGAAAGCCTTAATATTTTACTCTACACTAGCGACCCGCTTCTGCTCCACACGGTTCATAATTATTTATTTGTATAAGTAAATTCATTTATCATATTAATTTTCAGAAATTATTGTCTATTTGATGATGAATTGCTCACCAAAATCCGTCGGAAGATGCAAGTTCTTTTTGTGTCTGCGTGACCAGACAGCCTCGGAAAGAGACTTACAGCTACTATACTTATAGTTAGATAACACAATTTTCTTTTCAATTTTTCACTGATTTGAAAACTAGCCCATGAGTATTCTCATGTCAAGTAACGTACCACATTAATCGACCCATCGCATCGAAAGTGGTTTTAAATTATAAAAATTATAGTGCTGACCTATTTTCTGAGTTAAACCAAGTGGGTTTCTAAGCCGGCACTCAGCCCGGCTGCAGCAACGTGATATGATAGTTCCACACTAGGTAAGGGTGGACGCACATCTGACGGATGTTTCTCAGTAGCAGCCACGGAGACTAGATTTATGCGATTGATGGCAATAGGCTCGCCCCCTATTACATGGGACTTAAACAAAACTGACCAAATTTGGGTGTGCTGTGCTAGATAAATACACCTCTACCTTACCCTTCGGGGCGATATTATGTTTATTTTATTTGTCTGTTCAGTTTCTGTCAGATCTGCGTCGACCCTAAAGTTCCGTACGGTCTAATCCGATATAATCTATTACAGTCAATGTCAAGATTTTTAATAAAACGTTCGACGAACAAATTGCTAGTTTTAAATTTGTCATCTTATACGTGTTTTGTGTGAGATAGGAGCCATTACGAAAGTTTAATTCTTTGAGGAAAATTGTTAACTTTTCTTTGGCGTTGTGTTGAGTTTTCAGATAATTAATTTTTGTGCTGGAATAGGAAATCGAGCAACTAACGCGACTTCAATTAACTTTAATGAATCATTTATTTTCTTTGAAAATTCCACGTTTGTTTATACTACAAACAGAACAAACTCATTTGTTTTTCAAGTAATTAATTGCAGATTCACACCTAGACACCGTTTCAACTCCACTTCTTCTATGAATTTGATGAATTATTTCAAGAATATTGTTGCATTTAGTGCCCTTGTTTCATAATAGTCATCATAATAGTAGTCGTGGGTTCGAACCCAGGCAGGCGCATTACTTTGTGTAATTTATTTCATCACCACTGCTCTCAAAACGGTGAAGGAAAACATCGTGAGGAAACCGGCATGTCCTAGAACCTAAAAATTCGAAGACATGTGACATCTACCAACCCGCACTGGGCCCGCTTGGTGGATTATAGCCCATTCCCTCTCATAGAGAGGGGGCCTGTGTCCCAGCAGTGGGAACATTATAGGCTGCTGCTATGCTATGCTATGCTATGTTTCATAATATATTGGTACTTATACTGGTCTGTCTACATAGAAAAAAAAAAGAAAAAAAAAATGCTTACGTTTTTAAACACTGCTCGTTGTGTTGATAAACCAGATATTACTTCCCTTTGCTAGGTCAATCACTAAGAATTTTACAAAAACAAACTGCTAAGTACTGCACTGAGTAATATAAGATTTTATAAAGCTTAGTCAAAGTCCTCGATGATATTAAATATCCCTTAGAGCAGTTTTTCATTAAAATTAGTTTACCCGTAGTTAGTTTCTGAATTAAGAACTGCAAAAGACTGAAGCACCCATCTTGAAAACCTTCTTTTCCTTTGTAGTTTCGACGTCGAGCAGGCTTACACCGTGTTACTTGTGCTGAACATATTTCTTACATAATAAGTTTTATAATACCTGTCCTAGGATACTGATCCGTCAAAGCGTAGTAAGATGGAAGATGCTCTACTGGAAAAAGAGAAATCTATTTAATCAAAATCTTAAATCCAGGTTTAGAATTTTAAAATTTTACACAAGTTTTATTTGTACACCGATTAGCTTTTTCCCGCGGTTTCGCATGCGTTATGATCGAAAATTATTCCACGGAAATGTTTTTAATATAGCCTGGGACACTTAGGGCTAATGTTGCTTCTTATTGGTTAATTTTCAGAGCTCCGTTCCGAAAACTACCGCCTACATCCAAACTTTGCCTGTTTATTATAATTTTAGTATTATTATGTAGATAGTGATGTAGCGAAATAAAACGAGGCACATCACTTTCATACGTATAATTTAGTAGAACGACCTTTTTATAATGTTGTTTCAAAGTGATAACACTTATAAAAAAGGTAAAAACAAAATTATAATTTTTAAATTGATATTATTTTTTGTCCTAATCAGTGGACCAATGTTGTCAAATTAAACAAATGTTTCTTATGTTATGTTATAATAAATACGGTATATTTTTTACCTTTTCCAGTGAGCACTAAGAAAGGACATTTTTTTTTTTATCTAAAGATAAATAGGAGAAGTAAGTTTGTATTTAAAATATTCTAGGTTGGCGTAACCTTATTTTTTTTTTTTCTAATGCATAATTGCGTGGCGTACACGCAACATGCAAGTTTAAAACCGGCATCATTTGTATTTGTTATGCAAACGTCGATCGTTCTAAGTGCTGTAATTATTTAAATAACACATGATACCTATAAAAGCAAGGAAATTATATTGATACTGTAATGAATATTTATTGTTTTGTACCTAGAACGCTTCTGTGTCGGTACACAAAAACTAAGTGCCCCTATTACCTTCGTTTGTATGTTTACAAAACGATCGTTAGGTGCAACGTATTACTTCGTAAGTTAGAGAGCAAAACATAAAAGTTCAAAACTTGCAAACCATACCACCAAAAAAAAATTGTTTGAGACTTACTACTCTCTTTATTTTTCGTGATTTAATTTGATTAAGTTTTCCTACCTACCTACTATAATACCAAACAGTATCATGAACGAAATACACAATTTTCATCAAATAATTCCCGAACTATTTTCATGTTGCATCGAAGTTACTTACATCATCGGCTTAGCCTTTTTCTGGGTTCGACTTTCAGTGTACCCGGACGCAACCAGAATACCAGTATTCTTCAAGCAGTAACTGCCTAGGGGATCGTATTACACAGTTACCGCCTAATCCAGTAACTGGGTAATACGATATCCCTAGGTATGACTTTCAGATTTTCGGGCTACTGACCCGTAACGACTGCCAAATATGTAATGGATGACCGAAACACCATTCACAGTAGTAATACACTTGCGATTGGCTGCAACTCGTCTGATGTGAAACGATGATACGACCGAGGGTGGAGCACGCTTGCCTATAAGAAACCGATTCACTCGAACTTTGAAGATATTCTGATTATAATGATCGATAAACGGAGAAGCCGGCAGTGAATTCCACAGACTGGCGGTTAGCACAATAAATGTGGAAGTAAAGCGAAATATAAATATTAATATCGAAATACAAATATTTTGATTGAAAAGAATAATGGAATAACTCCATGGAAGTGTCCATGGAGTTTCTTGCCCATTATTCTCCATACAGATCTTCGCTTTGTAATGGGCACCTACAGTACTTTCACAAGTTATTATGCCTTGTGTCTGTGACTGTAGCTTCGCCTTCTTGTTTTTCTGACATTCAAAATTGCCTGTTATGTTCTAATTGACATAAATGCTTTGAGTTTGAGCGCTTAACTGAACTGTAACAGCTGTTGTGTCTTAAACAAATGAATAGTGCTTTGTGTATTTAGTTCATTAACTAGTTTTCAGTAAACGAGGAGCTGTCGAGTGCCCAACGCGTCATATCCCCTAACTGGAAACGAAATAACAGTAGAAATAATGACGTAGTTCTTTATCGTTTTCAGTGTTTACTGAAACGGAATCTTGTTTTATCGTAGATTATGTAATATTATTATTTAATTTTTTATTATACTTTGCCCAACACTAGGAAATTCTCCTGTATCGTGGGCGCATTTACAAACATTTAAAACTCACATACACAAACAGCCAGACCCGGAACAACTACCTGTAGATCATACAAATATTTGTTCCGTGCAGGGATCGAACCCGCGACACGCAGCGCAGCAGCCAATCACTCAGCTACTGCGCCATCCGTGCCGTCAATCTTTGCAAATTACGTACTTGATTATTTTTTACTTTGTATAAATCATTCTTTGTAATCTCTTAGTACATTACTTATATTCCATAGCACAATACAATAAAAACGTAATGTTTTCTTAATTGATAATTTTAAATGATGATATGATGTATAACCTGTGCAGAGGTTTATGTCCAGCTGTGGACTGAGGCTGACTTGTTAATAAGTATAAAATTGGTAATTTCATTATAAGTAATCAATAAGCACACTAGTTTGAACTACTAGTTTAGTTTAGTTACTACTACTAGTTTTAGTTTGAACTAGCATCTCATTTTATTGACTTCACATTTAGTAAAACCTAGCCATTTAATAAGTTACCACCTTAACCTGCAACATTTAATCTCCAAAGGGCATTGAGCTTTGAAAATTGTTGTCAATACATGTGTTGGAATGCAGCAACGTGCGATACATGTCCCGGCGCTAATTTAAAAACCAATATTCGCAAAAAATATTATTATTATAATTGTCAATTATGATTACATATTATTATAATTACAAATATTTCAATTTACCATTTTACTATATGAAATTCAATAATCTAAAGTAATACTAAATCGAAATAACAAAGCAATCAAAAGTTGCTGGTGGATAATCCTGGCAACGAGGTTGTGTCTATGCAAGTACTCTCCGTTAGCCAGACGAGAATACCCAGAAATAATGTGTTCTCCCGGACGGTGGCACGCCCGACATAAGTCAACCGTGCCATCCTTCACAATGTATTTCCGGTAGTTATTCTTCACCATAACTTCGTCCATTATTAATATTTATTGTTATTATTTCATTATGATTTGATTATAGTTTGATTGGAATGAATAAGGCTTTATTTATATTTTTACAAATCATTTACATTTTTAAATATTCCTTAGAAAAAAAGCAATATAAAAACATTTAAAAATATAAAATTGTAGCCCACCGGTATCGGGAAAAGGGTCCAAGCTACCGGCGGTCAGGGCTCCAGAGAGAGGAACCTCCTAACAATACGAGCCGTATCCAGGTGTACCGCTTTCTGAATCAAGCCCTTGATCCAGCTGCCTAACGAGAGCCGACACAGGTATTGGTCGAGGCTCTTGGCATTTAAGCCATGGGCTGACACAACTATCGGCACAATATAGTGCTCAATATAGTGATCGCTGAGTCCACATCCCACATGTCGACAACCTCGTGAACCAAGTCAAGATACTTGATTTGCTTATCTTTCTCGGTTTTCACGAGTTTCTCATCATGCAGGACCGCTATGTCAACAATCATTGCGCGCCGCTCTGATCGATCCACCACCACTATATCAGGCTTATTGGCTACAATAGTCCTGTCAGTAATGATGGATCGATCCCAGTACAATGTGGTACTGCCATTTTCGAGAACTGGGTCGGGCACATACTTGTAGTACGGCACTTCCGATTCCACAAGGTTGTATTTTAGAGCAAGTGTCTGATGGATAATCCTGGTTACAAGGTTGTGTCTAAGCAAGTACTCTCCGTTAGCCAGACGAGAACACCCGGAGATAATGTGACGGATTGTTGCGCCTGGACGGTGACATGCCCGACATATGTCAACCGTACCGTCCTTCACATTAAATTTCTGGTAGATATTCGTCATCATAACTTCATCCATAATTAAAGCTTTATTTATTTTTATACACATAATTTACATTTTTAAATATTTCTATACAAAGTAATATAAAAAATATTTAAAAATATAAAAAATAGTAGCCCACCGGTATCGGGAACAGGGTCCGAAATACCGGTGGTCAGGGCTCTTGAAAGAGGTACCTCCTAACGATACGCGCCGTGTCCAGAAGTACTGCTTTCTGTATCAAGCCCTTGATCCAGCTGCCAAGCGAGAGCCTCTTCAGATGTTGGTTCAGGCTATTGGCTATTAAGCCATTGGCCGACACGAAAGCTTCATTATTAATACTCGTATTCGCAAAAAATGAACCTCTGTTCAAAGTTAAAGAGTCAAAAAGAGAGCTACTGAAAAGAATTTAAAAAAACCCAGAAGAGACAAACCTAGAAAACTTTTGAAGAAACATTATAATGTTTTTGAAAAACATGCATGTACAAAGACGATACCAAAGTATTTTCTATCCGAGTCCGATACAGTCTTATAGTTATCTATATATTGATTGCTTTACTCAAAAAAGAAGCGTTAGAAAAGTTTCAATACGATGGAAATGAAGAATCAAGATGAAAGGTAGCGGAAATCTTGATTTTTCATTTCCATCACTTTTTCACAGCTATTGCCGTAAAGTCTAGCCAACTTACTTACTTAGGTACCTGTAAGTTAGTATCCGCACTACAATTTTTTTAAAAATTAAGTGCCTGGTATAGTGTAGTAGTTATGCAAAAAATGTCGAGGGAGCGTTCAAAATATTTTCCGTGTTGCTCTTTTAAACCAACGCCGTACCGCAGAAAAGTAAAGTTACTCGTATTTCAAAGAAAATCTCCCTCTCCGAGATATTTCCTTTGACAATTTTTTAATTTAAAAAGTCAAACAGATGCAATTTTAAAGGAAATGGAAGTACCTTTTTGACCAAACATTTGTATTATTTTATTTATTTATTTTAGTAAATCTAATAAAAACAAACAAAAATGGAAACCATAGTCACCAGAGAGCTATTTAAAAATCCGCACGTATAAACTTATAATTAAAAATATGCGTGTGTCATTATTATGTGTAAGGATATTTATTGTTTGTGTTTAAAAGAAGATGTAGTGACAAAAATTTAAAGGAGTATGCTAAGATGATTTGGGCATGTCGAGAGGATGAGTGAAAGGTATTTTGTTAGCCTTTCACTTATCAAGGAGAAAGCGATTAAAATGTTTTGATGATTGGATTATTCGTTGGCGTAGTGTATCGATATCTGAAGGAGCAAACTTTGAAGGCCATAAAATCGATCGTTTCCCGGTACTTTCTTGACAGAGTAGTACACTACGAATTAGTAATAGTAATAGTAATATTTATTCAAAACCTGACATAGTAATGATAGACCGATCAGCGCGCCGCGTAATGATAGTCGATGTTACCATCCCGCATGACGAGAACCTCGTGAAAGCTGAGAAAGAGAAACAAATTAAATATCTCGACTTAGCACACGAGGTTGTCGACATGTGGAATGTGAACTCGGCTATCATTGTGCCGATCGTCGTGACGGCCAATGGCCTTATAGCCAAGAGCCTCGACGACCATCTTTCGAGGCTCTCCTTAGGCGGTTGGATCAAGGGCCTGATTCAGAAGGCAGTACTCCTCGATACGGCTCGCAATGTGAGGAGGTTCCTGTCTCTGGAGCCCTAACCACCGGTAGCTTGGACCCTGCTCCCGATACCGGCGGACCACTATTTTTTATATTTTTAAATGTTTTTTTTTTATATTGTTTTATATTAGAATATTTAAAAATGTAATGAATATTTGAATATGTAAAAATAAATAAAGAAAATAATAGTAATATTTATTCACATACATAAGTACATTTTTGACAAGTACAGTGCTTAATCTAAACTTAAAGTACACTAAAGTATTAGCATTTGAGGCCGAACTAGGCAAGGCCTGTATTTCAGCCCTCAACGCCGATCCCCCTGGGTTACAAATTAATTATTTTTACTATGCTATTGCAATGATCCATGCATGAATGTACGTATCTAATTTAACTTATATAATAAAATGAAAAATACTAGAAGAAAAGATTACAATATTACAATTTTATTTAAAGGTGTTTCCAGGTTAGTCCAGGAGTAATCTAAGGGTTGATATTATGAAGACGTTTATTTACAGTCGCAACTGTCGTATTACGCAATATTGCTTGTTAGACGTGTTTTATTAAGTACGATAAAGCTGAATTAGCGTCAGCAGTATTGTGAACTAGGCTATGATCAATGTTGCGTAAATCATATTCGAGTTTGTTTATGTTCAATTTAATCTTTGTCTTGGGGCGATCTTGCTTATTCAGCGTTAAATTTATGGCTAATAACACTGAATATTGTAAGTCGGATATTGTTGAGTTAGTAACAAGCGTGCTAGCGTAATAAATGAATAAGTGGTTTTGATCATCATATGGTCGAGGCAAGACTCGCTCTGAGGCAATGTGTGAGCAGGCATAAAACCATGGTATGACCAGATGTTAAGAACAATTATACAACAAACAATTATTGAACAATTATCTCGAGTCCCTGCATCGCAGTTTTCAGAGCCAATGTTAATTTTAATACCACCAACTAGTATTCTGTTTTTTTTTTTTGTACCTTGCCCCACACTAGGAATTTCTCCTGTATCGTGGGTACGTTTACAAACATTTAAACTTACATACACAAACAGCCATATTACATATTATTATAGCCAGTATTACAGTCTAAAATGGGCTAAGTGCTTGAAAGATCTGGTTTAGGGGACTGTGGAAAGAAGTTAAGTATCTTTCAGAAGGGAATCTATACAAAGCAATTATCGCTGTGGTTGTACCAACTTTGATGATAAGGCAGTTAACAATACGTTCTTGTAGATCAGGTTTTTTTTTCATTAAACACTGTTATTTTAACAATACCTAATTTACTATACTTGTAAAGAATATCTATTGCACAATATTAGCAGAAACAAGCGAAGATAAAAGTAACTCTTGTATGAATAAGTCAGGAAATCGGGGTTATAAATAATTTAAGCCAATACATATTCTAGTGGCGTTCGAGCGGGTCCGCATAGGGATGCGAACGTCGTTACTTTGAAAAGGGCACTACTCTAATGACTTTGAAAATATTTACTATACTGTACACGATTACAATATAAATTGATCTTTTTACGTAAATGTTAAGGATTTATACTTAATATAGTGTACAAAAGGTGAGGTGTCTGGAAAGTACCTTAAACATAACATCACGCCTGTAAACCTCGAAGGGTTATGCAGAGGTGTATCTAATAGTACACCTACATTTCGCCAGTTATGTTTAAGTCCATGTAATAGGGGGCGAGTCTATTGCCATCAACTCGGTGCAAATCCTGACTGAGAAATTCCTGATGAAAAAACCCAATAACACTTTTCCCGACCCTAGAATTAAACCCAGGACCTCATGCTGAGCAATCGTGCTTGTGAACACTAGACCAACGAGAAAAGTATAGTATTGTATCTGGAAAGTATTGCGAAGATAATGGAAGTTTAACAGGTTGTTTGGGGGTACACTAGGAAGACTATCTATAGGTTTTGACCTCGAGGACCCTGTGCTAATTTAGGGGGGCGGGGCAGCGGGGAAGAAAACATAACAGCTGTACTAACAGTGCAACAAGGCTCTTCTGGCGATTGTATTTATTTGATTGGTATTGTTGTTCGTGCTATAACATCCTTGTACGACTATAGTAGTCAATTCTAGTCTAACTGCAACTTCGAAAGCGGAAGTAATTACTAGTGATATTTATTTATTTGTTTATTTAATTACAACGGTTGTGTTTACAACCAATCATAGTCACTAAAATTATAAAAATAAAAGAGACAATTATAACACATATTAAAATATACAAAATAACAAAGTAAAGGAAAATTTGAATTGATAACATCAATAAAAGAAGGTTCACAACACTTCTATAAATTCCCCTTACAGTACTTCTGACATACCAATTAAATTTTCGTCCATCCATTCGCAAACAGATCGTCTGCTGCTTTAGAATCCAAGAGATCATTAAGCGTGGCCAGAGTTCGAGGAATTGGCTACTTAGCAACTTAGATAAACGTAGTTCAGTACCTTATCGCCATTCACTATTAGTGTATCGGTTGCAGCACCACAAGAGCGTCATTTAAACTAAACGCTCTTGGTAAATGCAAGAGAATTAGTTAGCAGCACGAACCTCTGATTACCTAGCCTTTGTTCAGTGCCGGCGTTAGGTGGGGCGGGCCCGGGGTGCCAAATTTGGGGGGGGCCCCGAGGTCTAAGGCTGACACGGTAATTGTTACGTTATATGTACACATTGGTTCAGCAAAAAATTAACACTTGATATTGATAATAATTTCCTAAAGTGGGCGCCACCATATTCTTGCCCGGGGAGTCAGTGGCCTTAACGGTAGTTACTTAAGGTCCAACCAACTAAATTGATTAATTCTTTAGTAACTACTTGTTAAGTGTGTTTTCTGAAATCTAGTGGAGGTCTAAAATGACCACTTTAACATTATCATAATAGGATTATTATGGAATTTCGTTTCAATTCGTAAAATATTAACTGCGCCTATCTATGATCGTTTTAAGAATTTAAATGTGGTTCAAATTATTATCCTAATATGATTCTGCTAATACGGCCATTTCTTTCTTATGCAAGTGTTCTTAGTTTTCAGTTGAATTGTGGGAGACTTATAAACGAAAAAGAAAACATTTTTGACATTTGCGTCATTGTTGACACACAAACAATGACGCAAATGTCAAAAATGTGAGGGACCGTTTCTGCTGCATGTTTCTTTCATGTATAGTGCATTGAAGCATTACATTAGATCAAACATCGTTTCAAGGTTTCACGGTTTACAACTAAACTATACTTATCGGGAACTCAAAATAATGAACAATCACGGAAGATATCCCGTAAGTGACAGTCAAAATTTGGATTGCATTAGATGTATGTAAACGTTTGCAAATCCAGTTGCATTTGCATTAACGATGCAATTTCCGCCAAGTTTGGTCCATCCTAGATAGTTTGAGGGTACAAACGATAAACGGTATTGCAAGTCAAATTCGAATATTGATTTGAGATACTAGAGGTAATCGCTAAGACTTTGAAAACCTTTACTGACATTGATACTTACTGAAAATTTAAATGTTTGAGAGAGGCTCATGGCTTATTTAGTTCTAGCTTATGTCAACGTGGAGCTCGTTAATGTCCAACGGATCGTACTTCTGGGATTAAATGTATAAATACAAATACAAATACTTGTATTTGTTGAACATAGGTAGGTACAGATGTTATTATTATTAATGAACGCTATGTCTAGCCGTAATCGGCGTACAAATATTATTTTACACACATGCTGATTAAAATAAATTATCAAACAGAATATTTAAAAAAAAAATAAAGAAACCAATATTATTATCACATATTATTAATTAATTCTAATTCAAACAGTCAAAAAAAAAAAACTGAAAAAACTCATTGTCAAAACAAAACTAATATTATTATCACACATTATTAAATAATTCTAATTAATTAATTATCCTATGTGTTAATCTAGGTTATAAACTATCTGTGTGCCAAATTTCATCCAAATCTGGTCAGTAGTTATTGCGTGAAAATGTAACAAACATCCATCCATCCAACCATCCATCCTAACTTTCACATTTATAATATTAGCTGGATTATGACCTTTATTTATTTCTTTACACGTTTTATACTTTTTTAAATATAAAACTTCCAGTCTAACCGGATGCAGCTGAATAACAGTATTTTGCATGGAGCGACTGCCTATCTGACCTCCACAACCCAGTTAGTACTGGGTAATACGATACCCCTTGGTAAGACTGGTTGTCAGACTTTTTGGGCTACTGACTACCTAACGACTGTCAAGGATCTACAAATGACACCCGGGACCAACGGCTTAACGTGCTTTCCGAGGCACGGAGGAAACTCGGTATGCAATGGGTGATCACCCATCCACAGACCAACCTAGGCAAGCACGGCTTAACCTAAAGATCGATCCGAGCGGCTGTTATTATTTAGCCACGAGCTCCTCCTAATAATAGTAATATCCCTAGTAATATTATTATTAAGAGTCCACGGATCGATTTCATTAAAGTTTTTTTTTTCGCACCTTCATCAATTTTATTTCTTCTCTACCAGTACTTAAGCTCCTTTGTATGTACTCAAACAAATAGCAGGTATGACCACCCTGTGTTTAACTTAAATAGATAGTTTAAAAAAATTATATTCAAGCTTTATGACGCGATATAATTGGTACCGTATATGTTAATCTGGCCTGACGGATTCAAGTGCTCTCTGAAGCAAGAAATTGATTGGCAGTAGCACAACCCACTGATCGAAGACTCCATTACCTATCTGCGTCCCTCTACGTATGGATATCTATGGGTAGGAAAGTTAATTGGATGCATTGTATCCAATAACCGGTCCCCGACGAAATGATTCGCTTGTAGTTATAGCATCAGCTATCAGTGTCCTGCCACAGTCTTCTCACATAAAGAAAGCATGAACATTGATCATGTTTGCTGAAGGCGAATTGGCGATTTCAGAATTATTTTAATCATCGTTTTTAGGATTAGAAAAGTCACATACAAATGTGTGCGAATATGGTATTACACTTCTTGTACTATGTATTCTGTTTTCATTCATTTTCTGTTTTTTTTTTACCAGTGGAAGTGCGTAGTTTTACTAAGGATAACATTTTCTCCTAATACAAAATGCCTCTATCTATTTTTTTTTTCACTAGCTACCCGCCCTTGCTTCGCACAGGGCCACCTACCGGGTCCAAAACTATATCTAATGTAGCCTATATTTTAAGATAAGCATCTAGCAGTAGAGCGGTAAAAACTGCGTTCAAATCCATCCAGTAGTTTTTGCGTAATGCGCGTACAAATATACAGCCAGAAAGACAGACAAAAATTCTAAATTCCATATAATTATTTTTACAATATCTTCGATGTACAGACATCGGCCTGTTACAATTTTATTATACGTATAGATACATATGCAACAGGTGGATTAAAAATCGAGCCACCGTGAACATGCAAACACGTAGATCCGAGTTTCACGACCCAATTGATTTTATCAGCGCTCCATTTATATTTTAATTAAAGGTTTCCAATAAATTCGAGTGGAAATAAAAAATTGTATTAACACCTGCGGATGGCTAACGCTTTAAAACCCTTTAAAACGTTATATTTATTCTCTGAAAACCTGAACGTAAAAAGGATTTTAGTACAATAATTATTTTTCTTTGCAAGGATTAATGAAATTTTTTTTTTTTTTTTTTGTTTGAAATCACGTTGCCTGACTCTAGGAATTTCTCCTGTATCGTGGGTGCGTTTACAAACATTTAAACTCACATACACAAACAGCCAGACCTGGAACAACTATCTATTCTCTTTCTATTCTATCTATTCTATCTATTTTATAACACAGCAATTCGTAACATTCAATAGGGAATTAGTTGTCGCCTTGTTAGTTGTCCTACTAAACGTCCCATTCGATTAGGCGATGCAATCATAAACCGCAACATCCAATCGCAATGACAGATAACAGCAAATCGATCGGTTTCTATGTAACTGGAAACAGCAAGAGGTGGCAATGTTACCTTCAGAATAATTGTACGAGTTTAAGGAAGATCCCACCTTAATACTAATATTAACATTATTTAGCAAAAAATAACATTATTAGCCTTTTTTTTTGTTTTTTTTTCGGATGTTAATTATTATCCTAAGCATTATTAGCCTAAGGTAATAATAATGTTCTTTCTTTTTGCTAAATTATGTTAATATTAACGTTAAGATAGGTTCTTCCTGCTCCTATGAGCAGTCACGCCACAGAATCAAACTAAGCGACATCGGGGTAATGAAAAATCCACTGTTTAAGGTGGAAGCGCCGGGTAGCCCGCGAAATTTAAATTTTCTTACGTTTTTTGCAATTTCCAGGTCAGTGTCAGGTTGTATGTTCATGAAAAAGGAGTCGCGCAAGTAACACGTATGCTACAGAATTATAATCATTAAAATCATCAATACAACCCTCTAAGTTCATTTAACCCCAATTGAACGACTTTTTCATGAAATATTTACAGAATAGGGGTTAAATGAACTTAAAGGTGCTATATTGATGATTATAATTCTGTAACTACATTCTGCTGCGCGACTCATTTTCCACCAACATACAACCTGACAATATAATAAGAATAAAATCTTTTTAACAGGTGGTTGTTTAAACATCAGTGTAGCCCTGGCTCTTGTACTAGGATTGTTTGTATCACAAGAGCCAGACCTCTCAATTCACAGGGAACATATAAAAAACGATAGACAAAAAAAAACACTGACCTGCAAAATGCAAAAAACGCAAAAAAAAATAACTCCGCGGGCTGCCCTGGTGCTTCTACCTTAAATTAAACCAGTGAAAGCATTGGGCTAGCCAACACGCAACAGTTTTGACGCATTCATCGCCAGTATCCTTTGTGAAATAATACAGGGCTGAGCCGAGTAGCATTCACATTAATGACACTCGATTAAGTGTCGCTCCACAGGGGAATGTGGGGATCGTTTGATACGCAGTAAAAAGGGTACAGTGGGTCTAGTTGGCTTTTGTGTCTTTTATCGAAGCTGCAACTGCAACGTAGTTGTACTCACATCTCAACACAGAGTTTATAACGTACGTACCTATGATACTAATATTACGAAGAGGTGAAGTTTTTATGTTTGAATGAAGTGGGTAATCTTGGGAATGCTGCGGGTAATCCCGAAAATTCTTTAAATAGTGGGAAGCTACATTATCCCTGAGTGTCATAGTAATCACTACATAGTATAAAACAAAGTCGCTTCCCACTGTCTGCCCCTATGTATGCTTAGATCTTTAAAACTACGCAAAGGATTTTGATGTGGTTTTTTTAAATAAATAGAGTGATTCAAGAGGAAGTTTTATATGTATATATTGCACCCGTGTGAAGCCGGGGCGGGTCGCTAGGAGGCTATATTTAAAACAACATCGTGACGCAAAAGCTAGAAGCCTATAAGTATTTCACAACTGATGATTTAAAAGGTCAAATTCATTCTTTATTGTCAAAAGTATCACGCTTCTTTTTTCTTGACAATACCGTTAGATAGGCACTGTCTCGCTCGATCTTTCCAATCGGGGTGTGCGAATCTTCTCAGTGTAAAAACACACGCCCGACCTAAGTACATACAGCGAGGGTAAACCTAACTATGTATTAAAATCTTCACCTTTTTTTTTTTTTTTTTTTCGTATGGGAAATCATCAAATGACCCACGGCCTGTCGTCATAAGACGGACGGCCGGACGGATATGGGACGAGCTGGCCCATAACTCACCGTCCACAGGACCGCGCCTACGGTTGCCGGGAGCCACCACGTGACCCCCGACGCCCAGGGCGTCTCCCGCGGCGACTGGGACGTGAGGTTCTTTCCCTAAAATCTTCACTTTGCATACAGTCAGAGCAATTCCGGAAATGATTAAAAAAATCCCTAATGTGTGTTTTGTATAAAGGGTGTAACTAGAACCTGATCGAAACCAAAAGGGCACTCGTTCTCCCCGTCATTGCGATCATATGTTTGTCCTGGACCATACCTGGGATTGTATAGGGTACAATGGTGTTCCGGGTGAACATCTTTTAACAACTTTCACTAATTAAGAAGCTAAAATCTACGTAATTAAATTTTGAACAGTCCTCAAAGATAAAATAAAAAACGATGAATAGTATTCAAAGGTCAATGATTTAAACATTAATCGCCGTACGGTTCAACGATGTGGAAGAAACTAATTGTCATTATCAGAGCCCGACGATCCTTCCTATTATGTTCTATCATCAAATAAAATGGCAGAACCCTTTGTTGGACATTAGTGCCTCTCTGATAGTAATAATACAGTGAATAAATGATTCGAAAATTGCCATTGTTGTTTTGATATTCAGCCAGCGTTTGTGTCGCGTGTGTTGAAGTTGCATGCATTCCTAATGCCTCCGTGTTTCTGTCGATTCAAGATTGAGAATGTTTTTTAAACTTCTTTGTTACAATTTTATTTCATTTTCATTTGTGGTTGAGGAACCAATTGTTGTGGTCGTAGGAAATCTTGTTTGGCTACATCGAACCGTGAATATTTTATTGTGTACAATGCATTTTAAAATGGAATTGGACGTTTTATTGAATTCTATTTCGAGAAGTCAGACACAGAAAAACACTTTACTGTGCGTTATTCATTTCTTCACCAATGCACTGCCCTAGAATTGGATTCCATTTCCATTACACATGGAATTTTAAATAAAATAGAATATAAAGTAACGGTTATAAATGTCCATTACATATGAATTCCTACCGATGATATACATTCCTACATTTGCTCCAAATGTCATCTGCCACCAGTGGGGACAGAGGTAAGAGCAAATGCGACTGAACCAGATGCAAACACCATCAGTGGTGGTAGATGCGACAAAAAGTTCCAACTTACACCAGTGGGGATAGGCCGGTGGGGGCAGATCGGAATAAACTATGCGATATCCTCCAATTAGAAATTGGCCCACGTGATGCAATACGGCGTCGACTACTCCTTTTCACAAAGAAGAGATCTAACTTAGTATTGGGAATGTTATAAGATAATTGAGCTATACAATACATTTAATAATCATACAACTAACTATTTACAATACGTACTAAACTAAATTAACAAGAAACATAATTAAAAAAAACAAAAACCCGACTGCAAAAAGTAATGTAATGCACTAAAAACACCGAAATTTAAACATATAACTTATATTATGTATATTTTCTTAATCCCCTTTTTTTCCTTTTTTTGATACCATACTCAATACGTTTGGTTATTTTTTTTGATTAAGTAACGTATTACTTTTTCGCGTTAAAAACAAGTATTTTGTTTTTTTTCAAACACCTATCTAAGGACACTTGGGTTTTTAAGACGAATATAACGATACCATAATTGAAGAAATCCATCCAGCCGGTTATAAAGAAATTTACAAACAAGCGACGCGCGAAAAACACAACCCTTCTTCGTTGGCAGTCGGGTAATAAAAACTATAGAAATGCAATTCGAATACAAAATAAATAAATAAATAGCTCTATTTTCCCTGAACACACACACACGCACACATTATCGCTTGTTACTCGAAACCGACATTTAACTAGTACTTCATTTTGGTAATACGAAAGCAGTATCGATTCAAAAAGTAGGGAGGCAGATAATCTGCAAATCGATTTAAGAATCAAGAAAGAGCTTCAAGCTTCATCGATGTATCGCAGAGTTAACACGGTCTCGCCTCGATAAAATCTTCGTGACCGAATTGAGATCGAATCATCGATTTTAAAATTAGGGATGGGTTCACCGACGGTTGTTGTTCTCAATAAGGCGTTGGCAAAATTATTCTAAAAGATATTTGCATAAGATATAAAATTAATAACATTGGTTTTAAGATTCTAAGAGGTCATCTGGTAACAATTTAAACGCGATGGTTCAACTTTAAAATTATTGCATTGTTATACAGGGTGAATTTTTGAAGTGGGCCACGCCCACTTTGCAAAATTCACCCTAGTGTGTGTATTTGGTGGCCCTCTTTTACATCGAACTTTAACATAAAGATAATAGAGAATGTGAATGTAGGTACTACAGATAGGTACACCTCTTATGGTGTCTGGTGATCTTATGTTATACATATTATAAAAGTTAACTGTCACGAAGGTAGTCCACTTTGTCTAGTGGTCGCAAGCGCGACTGATGAGCATGAGGTCCTGGGTTCGATTCACGAGTCCAGCAAAGTGTTATTAGATTTTTCCATCAGTACTTTCTCAGTAGCAGCCACGGAGTCTTGATTTGTGCCCGGTTGCGGCAATAGGCTTGTGTATTACATGGGACTTAAACCTAGCTAATGTGGGGGTACTATCAGGTATTACTCCGTTTAACCCTTCGGGGATTGCGGGCGTGATTTTATGTATCCAGTTACCACAAAATTT
The DNA here is from genome assembly GCA_910589295.1 of Noctua janthe. Classification (NCBI taxonomy): domain Eukaryota; kingdom Metazoa; phylum Arthropoda; class Insecta; order Lepidoptera; family Noctuidae; genus Noctua; species Noctua janthe. Next base: position 17,941,755 of record OU342552.1, read on the forward strand.
GAATACCGCGATTCAAATTACCAAAACTTAACAGGGCCTGCTAATGCAGCCACACTAATTTTGAAGCTAATTACCTGTGGTCGCCATAAAGTGGCACTTAACGCTAATTTAGTTGAAATTGATTGAGGGTGGCCATTGCCCATCTAATGTAAAATTATTAAATAAATCTGATGCCCTGTGTTGTAATGAAAAACAAGGCTCGAATATATAAATTAGTTCAGGAATTTAAATTTTTAGTTTTAGTTTATTATAATTATTAGAAACAATCATGTGCGTATTTATATAAAGTGGAATTTGAGTTTAATTGGTACGAACTGAATGGACCGGGACCCTCGATATCAGTCTATTGAGGCTTGTATTTAATTTGTTGCAGTTTGAGTAGCTCAGCGGAAGAACGCTATGACAACCGACCGTGTCCTATGTTTAAAAATCATGAAACTCATTTTATAGTTCAGCATTTCTAAGTAACGCTACGGAAGAGCGTGGCTAAATAATAACAGCCGCACGAGTCGATCTCCAAGGTAACACAGTGCTTGTTGAGGCTGGTTCGTGAATGGGTCCATAATTCAATAAAAAACAAGAAGTCCAGGATTGGTTACTCGGACTTAACTATAGCGAAACAGAAGACCTACTTGCAATTGAGTATTAACCTACTCACCAACACTCTTCGTAACATACACTACACACCCAGAGTTACCTTTTAGTTTTAGTTATCTTTTATGACTTGAACCGTTCCATTTGACATATTTTAACAGTCAACCATATTTGTCGAAAGATACTGGCTCCTGCGACACAAGGTGTCTTAGTGCAGGATCCAGTGTCACATCTTATTGTAACACGTTTATGAAACAATATTTTTTTTATTTATTTATGTAATTACATACAGAGTTTCCTCCATGCCTCGAAAAGCACGTAATTCCGTTGCTCCCGACTGGCATTTGCTTCTCATATTTTACTGACGTTACAAAACAGAAGCCCGAAAGTCTGACAACCAGTCTTCCCAAGAAGTATCGTATTACCCAGTTACTGGGTTGTGGAGGTCAGATAGGCAGTCACTCCATGTAAAATACTCGTATTCAGCTGAATCCGGTTAGACTGCAAGCCGGCCCAAACATAGTTTGGAAAAAAGGCTATGCAGATTGATTTCTAACTAAACGATAACATACGATTCTCTCTGATCTGTTACATAAATTTTCTCGATAATTCAAGTTCAGTAAACTTCAAAATTAATGATGATGATAAATGATTCGACTTACAAGAGCAGAGATTCTCCAATGTCATATTGTTCTATACGAATCATTGCTTGTTTCTTATGAAAGTAGGTGTGTTACAAAAGATAAAAGATCTTTCGTCACGATATCTTCAATCACTTAGACCTTGGTCTGTCGCTGCCGTTTCTTTTGTTACCTTGAAGGTAGATCACGAAGTAAATATACAGAAACAATAAGATTGTGACCCCAAAATACTTTCTTATGAATCCATGTTAAAATAGTAAATTCAAAAGTATTTTACGCCACTGAACCTATTGCTATGTTTTACAGATAAGTAACATATAACATGATGCCAGCTAAACACAGAGAAAGTCACGCGTAACAGCTAGTGAAGAAATAAAACCCACAACTTTAAAAGTTTCAACAGTTTCAGCCAATTCAGAAACTTGTAACTAGTACGTATACTACGTGACAACTTGCGGCAGATAGTCGGCGACAATCAGTTCCTATCGCACGAAGATTCCATCTTGCAAATTTCTGGTTAAATAACTTAGACAGGAATATTCAAGATGCGCTCAAAGGTTTGTAAAAATTTACTTTTTCGTGATATTTCAAATTCTTTACGGATCAAATGAAGTGAATCATTATATTAAGCCAAATCATAACAATCTTATATTTTACATTTATAAATTAAAATAACCTAAAGTAACTAAGTTAACAAAAAACTAAAAAATTACGCGTCAAAAAACTCTTTAACGCTATCAACTACTTGTCCCCAAGAGAAAGACGGCGTTGCCGCGTGGTTTGGCAAAGCTGGCTGAGGTAAATCCAGCCCTTGGGTCACGGGAGTAGCCAGGCTTACCAAAGGGTATCATATTACCCTATTACTTAAGTGGGTTGTGAAGGACAGCTAGGCAGTCGCTCCATATAAAATACTGATATTAAACTGTATCTGGTAAGACTGGCAGCCGGAGAGAGGCGCCACGGCGCCCTCACCTACCGTCTGACGCAGGTCCTCACCGGACACGGTTGTTTCGGGAGGTTCCTGCACCGAATCGGGCGGGAGGAAACGCCCGGGTGTTTCCACTGCGAGGATCGTCCGGAGGACACGGTGGAACACACCGTGGAGGTCTGCCCCGCTTGGGCGGAGCACCGCCGTGTCCTCATAGCGGCGATTGGCGGCGGCGATCTCTCGCGTCCGGCCTTGGTTCAAGCCATGGTCCGGAGCGAGAGAGAATGGGAAGCCGTCACCTCCTTCTGCGAAACAGTCATGCTAGTGAAGGAGGTGGCAGGACGTGAGAGGGAAGGAACCTCACGTCCCAGCCGCCGCGGGAGACGCCCTGGGCGTCGGGGGTCACGTGGTGGCTTCCGACCACCGTAGGCACTGGCCTGTGGACGGCGAGTTATGGGCTAGCTCGCCGTCCGGCCGTCTTATGACGACAGGCTGTGTCGACGGCGCGTTCGTGTTCCACGCGCGCCTCAAAGAGATGTCAGCAATCAAGTAGGGGTCCGCATGGGCCGATGCCTGCCAGGGCTGCGGGACTGTTCGAAAGAGATACCGTGGCCCTGGAACACAAAGGGCAGAGAAGGAACATGGATGGGTTTTAGTCAGTACAAGTCTGACACTCCCCTCCGCTCCGCCCAGAGTGGGGGGGGTCATTTGATGATTTCCCATCCGGAAAAAAAAAACAAAAAAAAAAAAAAAAGACTGGCAGCCGACCCAAACAGGGTTGGGAAACGGCTAGGCAGATGATGAGCATTACCGTTATTGTTAATACAATGTCACTTTATCTTTATCTGACCAGAGGGTCTAGTCTACACTAGACCCTCTGGTCCAGTAGACAGCTGCAGTTGCATCTTCATAAGCCGAAGGTAAAGTTTTTATTTGATTACATACTGTTAATGTTTGTTGTTATGTTTTAAATTTAAAGTAATTATGAATTTCAATAGGGATTTAATGTCTTTACGAATAAATAAATAATAAGGGCCCCCTTTTGTCATTTAACTACAGAAACTTAAAAAGCAGCTTTCAGCTAGTATGATGACAATAGGCTCGTCCCATATTACATTTGACATAAACAGTACTGGAAAAAATTGAGTGTACTATTAGGGTACACCTCAGCCTTACCCTTCGGGGATTACAGGCATGATGTTAGTCGTATGTAATGTAAAGTCAGTAAGTAAATAAATAAGTTTTGTAAATAAAACCCAGAGTAATACTGTAAAATAGCACTTTCTACTGCATACTAGACTCCCGATGAAGTAATACGATTTGTTTTTATTGGTATCGGCTATCGGCGGCGTAAGAACGTAAGTGATATAAAAAAAACAACTTACTTGTCGGTAGCGCTGGAAAATACACCATTTTGTTTTTTCTTTAGCTACTTAGACTAAACAAAGCTGATTTGGTGGCGACTTTTTATTTAATTAACAGAGTCGAAGTCAATAAGTGAACGTTAGTGCAAAAATAAACTGGTTATTTTTAAGTCAAGCAGTGTGCTCTATAGGGTTTCCCATCGGCAAACTTTAATTACTTGTTTAACCTATTAAGGGACCAACTTTCAAAGTCTTTTTGTATTCGCTTTACCCGTGTAAAAAATCTTAGAAGTTAAATTTGACCTATTTTCTGGTCTCCGATTGTGTTGAAATTTTGCAAACATGTTTATTTTTTATTACAATGCATGGTTACCTAAGTGAGGCCATTCTAAATATGGCGGACTCCCAAAGATGGCGGACTAGTTATGTTTTATGCTTTTTTATATGGGTATCATATGGTTTCTTGAGTAAAACACGAGAAATAAAATGACGCAACTCTAGTTTTTTTTTTTTAAATTCTTTTATATAAGTAAGATTCTTGTACAAAAATGTCAATCTTGTATGTCTAGAAGTTGGCCGTGTCTTGTTTGTCAGTGAATTTAAGTATGTTGACGAGTTTTGTCGTCTACTCGTAAATACGCAATAGCTTTTTTATAATGTTCCCACCGCTGGGACACAAATGTCTCTTCTCTGTGAGAGTGGGCCGTAATCCACCACGTGCGAGTTGGTGGATGTCATATGGTTTCCATTTATTGGTTCTAGAACAGGCCAGTTTCTTCACCCACTGTTTTAAGCTTTCACGGTTTTTAACAAAAAAAATAATAATAATAATATCGGGAGCTCAAAATAATGAACGTTCGCGGAAGATATCCCGTAAGAGACAGTATAAACTCAGTTTCTTCACCATTCACCATCTTGAGAGCAGTGGTGATGAAATTATTTATTTATAAAATACAAACATAAAGTATTATTACATAGCCTTTAAGATTTTTTACCGTTTTAACTTATTTGTGTATTCAGATCAGATAATATGATTAAGTTCAATATTAGTAAAATTGAAAATAACGTGCCAAAACACAGTAGTGTGTAGTGGCACGTTATTTTCAATTTTATTACACAATGTTATTTATAATAGTAAAAAATGTAGCACAAACAAGCGAAATCGCGGAATGAATTCTTATAGGATGGGCCATTATGTAAATGACTCGAATATATAACGTAAATTGTATGTGTCTTCACGGTGTTACTTTGAGAGATGAACACGTATTGTAATTATTATTTTCTTTAATCATTTATTTCCACATTTTTAAATATTTCTTAAAACAAAAACCATTTTAAAAACATTTAAAAATATAAAAAATAGTAGTCCGATGGTGTCGGAAGCAAGGTCCAAGCTACCGGTGGCTACAGAGACAGAAACTTCCTCACAATGGCAGCTCTCGTAATCATTATGTTATAACATCCTGCATTATGTTATAACATCATGAATTATGTTATAACATCATGCATTATGTTATAACATCATGCATTATGTTATAACATCATGAATTATGTTATAACATCATGCATTATGTTATAACATCATGCATTGATATTTTTCTTTTATTTATAATTTTACAAATCATTTACATTTTTAAATATTCCTTAGAAAAAAAACATTTAAAAATATAAAAAAAATTAGCCCACCGGTATCGGGGACAGGGTTCAACCTACCGTCGGTCAGGGCCCCAGAGAGAGGAACCTCCTAACAATACGAGCCGTGTCCAAGAGTACCACTTTCTGAATCAAGCCCCTGATCCAGCTGCCTAACGAGAGCCTCCTCATGTATTGGTCGAGGCTCTTGGCAATTAAAAAAAATATATATATAAAATAAATAGTTTATCCGTAAAATACGTCTGAACGTTAAATAAGCTATATTTTAGCAGTCGCATAGATAAACCTGATGGTATTCAGATTTTAAAAAGTCGGCCAAAGTGTTATTGGGTTTTTCCATTAGGAATTTATCAGTAGCAGCCACGGAGTCTGAATTTGTGCCCGGTTGATGGCAATAAGCCCGCCCCCTATTACATGGGACTTAAACATTACTGACGAAATGTGGATGTACTAATAGGTACACCGCTGCCTAACCCTATTGGGATTACAGACATGAAGTTATGTAATGTTATACAGATTACAAAAGTTTTAGCAATCTTCACAAATTAACCTTCAGTTAAATACTACTGTTGCAATGGTGGCAATATTTCTAAATAATTATAATATATCCTAAATATATAAAACAACATCACGATGTTTTCTTTGACGGTTAGGAGATGTATTTTACATTTACCTTTAAATATGGCTTTACTGAGTTATTAACATTAAAATCATCAATAAAACCGTCTCAGATCATATCACCCGTTGAATGAGTATTTCATGAAAGAGTCATTCAATGGGGTTGTATGAACTTAGAAGGTTATATTGATGATTTCAATGATTATGGCTGTGAATGATATTTTGTTGAACATACAACCTGACACCGACCGGCAAATTGCAAAAAAATTTAAGAAAATTTAATTTACATTTCGCATCGTATGAATAAAGGGCCCATAATAAAGGGTGAGACTATCGCCATCACGAATTCAGAAACCGAGTTTTTGCTGACGAAAACCATACTAGCAAAACCCGATATCACTTTATTCGACTTGGGCACCAAACCCTTATACTTTGCAGTAGCAGTCAATCCTAAGCCTGAATATAATAAAGAATATTATTTTTTTTCTTTATATTATATTTTTTTTTAGTCTAAATTAAATGTATTTTATTTTAAATATTTTTTTTTGTTACTATAGAAAAATGTCTGGTTTCCACAAACCAAAAATGCTTTTGTATCTAGACCTATGTTTAACTATTATTTTCTGAAAGTCCCAGCAAAACAGGGATTTTAACACTATCGTTAAAAATGTAGGTAAATTATACCGGAGATTTAATTTTGATTATCTATTTATTTAAAACCATATTATATTTGTCTCGGAGATATCGTGTCTAAATAAAAAATTTTAGGTCTGAAGACTTAGAAACGGTGCTAAAGTTCAATATGATATCGAAAGTAAATGGAACTCATTATTCCTCTCTGAATGAACTTCGAAATTGACTACAAATGATAAAATTATATTTCATAGGATTCCGTATCCGTAGGGTTATCAACGGGACCCTATTACTAAGCCTCCAAAGTCTGCCGTCCGTCCGTCTGTCTGTCAGCGGGCTGTATCTCATGATCCGTAATAGGTAGACAGTTGAAATTTTTACAGAATATGTATTTCTGTAGCCGCTATAACAACAAATTACAAAAATAAATTTAAATATCAAGGGGGCTCCCCTACTACGGTGGTACGGAACCTTCATGCGCGAGTCCGACTCGTACTTGGCCGGTTTTGTTTAGATAGAAGAGTACAATAATTTAGAATATGATCGCAAACGCAATTGATTTCGGAATTGTCCCCATATTTTTACAAAAACAATGTTTTCATTGCAATGGGCATGGGGGCTAAGCTGTCATCGCGGTTTGCGATAGCTATGACTTATGGAATCGTAGCTTAAATATAAAGGTAAGCTAGTTAGATTAATATCTGCCAGACTGGCCGCAAATATTGAATGCCATACCTACGCCATACAACATAAAGAAACTATTTCACGTTTCGACACGTATAAGCAAGAACATAAAAAAGAAAAGGCAATATCAAAATACTGATTCTTTGTGATATTATTTCTATCATTCCTCCTACGATTTATACATAAAGGTTTCCTACATCTGCATAAATCAGTTTCTTCATTCAAATATGTTATTTTTTGGACCTATTCAGCTACTCATATATAAACTAAATTTCATGTTCTTAAAATAAGAGCAAATAGATGGAAGCACCTATTTTAATATAGTGATAATAAGTCCCAATAATGACCGGTTTCGAGACCTTAAATCTATACAATAATTTAATTGTGAAGCTGCTCGTTTTTACTCACTATGAGAAGAATTCACTTTAGCAAATGAAGATTTTTGATCAACGAGAAATGTCTGAACAAAACGGTACTGAAAACCGACGTGAAACCAACTTTTCGGCATCAGAATTATTGCCCGAACGCCTCGTGGCAATTACCCTGTTAAAAAAATATTCAATGTACAGTTTTGACTTTGCTACAATTTTAACTTATTGAAATTTTGCTCAAGTCTGCCCGAACACCCCGGAAATTGAGGAGACGCGTCTACATTTCCGTTTCGCACCTTGATCCTAATACAACTACTCTTAAAAACGGATTCAAACTACGAAATAATTTAAAAGCCGAGGAAAATGGAAATCTTTTGTATGTTATCTAGCAAGTCGCGTAGCTCGGCGTAGGCCCTCGTAGCACCTGTGTAGCGAGACGTAGGCGCAGCTCTCGCGTAACAAAGGAATTACTCCAACGCAGCCATCCTTCAATGTTTCATTTATGAATTTATTTTAAGAGTCACGGAGGTCATAATGATGTCTGTGTTCACATTATGTTATTATTGTTAAACATTGACTTAGTTTATGCCTACGGATTTGATGTAAAGAAAAACGATGAGGTATTAACTGTTTTCAATCATATAGTTGAGTTTAATGAGCCACCGCCCTAGTAAGCTGGGGTGGTTACTTAGTAGCTAGGGCTACCAACCATCTGGGTTTGTACCGTCTACCTTTTGGTAATTTTTTCGACTTTTTGTTTTAGAAAATTAAGAAAAGGGCTTGGAAGACTTTTGTATGAAGCCTGGCCGGCCTAATCAGCCATTTTTTTTTTTTCAAAGTTTGTTAAACGGGTTTTGGCGTGGCCGCAACTGTGAAAAAAAATTAAAATGGCGTAAGTTAAGCCGGGCATTCTAAACCAAATCAAACCCCTTTCGTGACCTGTGGAAAATTAAAAAAATTAAAGTACCCAAAATATCAGGACTTTTTTACAGTACTTATTAAGGCAACCCTACAAGTATTTATAGCAGTATTGGCAAACGATAAAGTAGGTACTTGATCATACAAGGGCGTGTGTAATTTCAGGTTTATCTTGCACATTTTAGGGTATATTTTATGAAAGAGAGGGGTGTTAAATGCTTGTGTTCCTAGTTAAAATTTACAACAAACCTAACCACTAACCGATGTTTCAAAGGTATGCTTAGTAAACAGCATATATAAAAAATAAAAAACTTTTTTGGGCATGTTTTCAACAACTTTTTTTTTAAACGTGCAGCATGTCTTAACAAGTAAAGGAAAAGCCAGGACTTAAAAAAAATACTTATGTATTATTTAATAAACGCCTTGCGTTTAACTAGATTTATTATAAATAAAATCAATCACGAACTAAAATAAATGGTCAAATAATTCCAGCTCAACACTGTCAACCGGTAATGTGCCAAAGAATCTGGCGACATTACCACGTTGTACGGAAATGATAATATAAGTCTGGAGTCGTTGATCCGCCTTCAGCAAAGGTGGAGATCAATGCCTTCTCTGTATAAGAAGAGGGAACAGGCTAGCATTACTATTTAATTAGCATTAAATAGTAATAAAACCCCAAACGGCGCAAATACAATAATTTAATTGGTAGATATGTGTTTGAGCCGTTTGGGGTTGAAACACTAGGTCCGAGTGCCCACCTAGTATTTCGGGAAATCGCCAAGCGATTGGTCGACTCTTCACGTGACCTGAGGGCCGGCCTATTTTTTGGCCAAAGATTCAGCATTGCCATCCAATATGGCAATGTAGCCAGTCTTCTGAGCCCTTTTCCTGTTGACAGCGATCTGGACTAATTTTTTGACGCCCTTTTGATACTTGTACATATTTTTATTACTATTATAGATCTGTAGTTTGTTAATATTCTTTGAAGTAAATAGGACTATAATCTAATACTAATCTTGTAAAATGTACAAACTATTTTTAATTTTCGAAACAAAGAACTCGAAAGAACTATAAACGACAATAAAAGATACGACGTAAAAAGCTTTAAAAGCAAATTTATTAAAAGACCTCGGAACCAAACGGATTATCCCATCCCATAGACTTTCATTCAAAGAGAGTCCCGTTTCACGTAGAATATTTTAACAACGGAAAAGATATTTGTTAGTTTTATTTCTACATATTTTGTGCTGGCCATTTTATCCGAAACGTTACTCCGTGAACAATCATTTTAATGGATCTTTTGACAACGATTATTCAGTTTTTATTTATTATTTTTCTGAAGCCAGCAGGGGAAACAGGAACGAGACCACTGTCACCCCCTGTACGGGCATGAACTACCAAAACCACGCTTAAAGAGCCGTAAAAGCTTTTTAAGATATTCGACCTCCTTAGTAGACGGTGCGTCAGATGAGAGATGCGAACTGTGGAGAAACAAACATCCCACCCCTCCACATTTCCTCAACGTGGAAGAACAACTGCCTGGATACGAACTACAGTGGCCAATATAGAAATCCCTTAACCGATTGCGAGCACAGGTTGGCCGCTGTAGATATCATATAGCCAAATGGGGCATCCTCGATTCTTCCCAAACAGATTGCCAGTGTGGAGACCCTCTGCAGGATATGCTCCACCTCCTGTCCCGCCCATCCTGCACAACCACTTGCACCTACCAAGATTTAATCGAAGCAGAATGTTAGAGCTGTGCACACAGGTCATACAGGTCTAACACAATATGAGTTCATCGACTCGTAAAGAAGAAGAAGCTCGTCAGTTGGATTAAATTTTAATTCACTACAGTACTTCACGTGATTGTAGTCTGCCCACAAACTGTCAGAACATGAACTAGTTGATCTCAAAGTCAGATTTAACAGCGGTCGAATCAGTGGTAAGGAGTTTCAGTGAAGTAGATTTTATCTGATAAAAGTCCCGCTACCGTACAGAAAAGATCATTAAACGACGCTTGCTGTTGACTTAAAACATTAAGCGTTAACAGATATTATTTTAATTAAATGCTTAAGCAAATGATTCGATAAATGAAGGATTAAAAAAAAAATTACTTCCCTTTTTGAATTGAATTTTGTTACCAATTTAAGGTTATCATTTTTTTGCACGGAACCCTAATTATTTTTCTAAAATAAAAACCTATGCTAGACCTTATAACATCAGCTATCTGCCTGTAAAAGTTCCGTCAAAATCGGTTTAGCCGTTTTGGAGATTAACCAGAACAAACTGACAGCAAGACAAAAAATTTAAAAAAAAAACTTTTCGTTATCAATTGCCGTATAAATATTAATATGCATTCAGTAAAAAGCTGTTATTTTGATATTACAAACAGACACTTCAATTTTATTTATTTGTAGAGATGCGGGAATACTTGCACCCAGGGGACTGAAATACTTAAAAGACTGAAGTTAGGCCGAACAAATTTTTGAGCCGTTTAAGATTCTGTCCAACCAGTACGAACTAATTGTCCCCAGGACACGAACAACCATTCAAATACGACTCGTATTTCAATGTCCGGATGTCCTCAATTTGTCCGTACCAGTTTGACCGATCCATGAGCTAAGTAAAATACAGAAGTTAAGCGGCGTGGACATCGATTGCTTTTTCTGAGCTTTTTAATAATGAGATTATTGATTAAAAGTATTGTATCGAAAAGAATTGATTAAGAACAAGTGTTGATTGGAAAATTGTATTTATTTAAAAGAACTTCAACTCAACTGAACTGTTAATTTTTCTTTTCCTTTTTAAGTACCTAAGTAAATTTGTTAGAATAGATGACACTAAGAAAGAGCCAAGAATACCCAAGTGAGAATTTTAAATTTTCACCGAAGGCCAAAATCATTTCCGCGATTAAACCGTAATATATGACTTCGAATGAACAAGCTCCCGGTATTAAAAACAATCACAAGACGGAAAATGAAAACTTGATCCGAAAAACTCCTCATGAACGGTCTTTGTCCAAGTTTAATTGATTTTGTTCGTATACGGTGACGCGACCCTGAGCTCACACTCGTGTGAATGGTACGCAGATCAATACTCGTAAAATGATTAAATAATTCTGTACAAATGTCACAGTACACTGCGGGGAGGCAGAATCCGGGTCGAGGATAGGTAAGTAACAGGACGGGATGCAAAAATAAATTGTTTTTTTTTTTAAGACACATTACAATACGACGTACTGAATTTTTATTTATTTATTTATTATTTCTTTATTTAAATCAACTTTGGATCATAGGTACAATTAAACTAAATTAAAATCAAAGTCAAAATTAAAACATAATCAAAATAAAATTAAAACAATTTAAAAATGCCTTCATGTTTTACGTTTTCAAAGATTACTATTGTGTAGAATTCCAAATGTCCTGGTAATTTTTAAGGTTTCGTACTCGAAGGGTAACCAACGGGACCCAATTGCTAAGCCTCCGCTGTTCGTCCGTCCGTCTGTCTGTCAGCGGGCTGTATCTCATGATACGTAATAGGTAGACAGTTTAAATTTTCACAGAATGTGTTTTTCTGTTGCCCTACAACAACAGATAATAAAAATAAATTAAAAATTAAAGGGGCTCCACTAGTACGCGCGCATGATGGTACTCGCGCATGATGGTACGGAACCCTTCATGCGCGAATCCGACTCGCACTTCGCCGGATTTTCATATAAATAACGTTTAAATATCGTTGAATGACCAACGAAAATTGACCATCCTTTTTCACGTTCAATATTTAGCTAATTATATATTTTAGTATTCAGTAAGAGTACCTACCGAGTCCAAGTCATCTGTCAAAAATCTCTTGTCTTTTTGACTTACCAACATTTTTCCATTTGTTTTTAGATTCTGAACATTTCTTAACTACGAATACTTCGGTAAGGTGTTGTTACGAGACCAGTACTAAAATTTTGTACGTATTTATCGAAACCACACTAAACAAGCAATTTTCAACCAAATGGGTTCATTGCGTTTCTTTTTAACACCTGACGCTATTTAAAATAATTGATACCGGTTTCGTGTGTGATATACGCAGTTGATTAGACAATATAAACCTCTAATATATCGAAATAGATTTTAAAATCAGTAAGACTTCACTACATAGTATAAAACAAAGTCGCTTCCCGCTGTCTGTCTGTCCCTATGTATGCTAAGATCTCTAAAACGGATTTTGATGCAGTTTTTTTTAATAGATAGAGAGATTCAAGAGGAGGGTTTATATGTATGTCAGGTACGTCAGGATTTATTCCGTTAGGCTAGTACATCATGTGAGCAGACCATGAGTTTCAAGAAAACACACTGGGTGCGATACACTGTTTCTAGCAAAATAACAAATTACTTGAGATTACAACTATTCATACACGAAATATTTTCAGGGAATCATCTAACGGCTATAACAAAGCCATTTCAAGCGATTTTTTTTATATAAGTATATTTTATTTTTTAAATAAATAATTTAAAATTACTGAACCCACAAAATAAATACTGGCTCCTTATTTTTAAGCATCCATTACGGTAGTTTACTACGTCGTATTTACCTACTGTCATTGTTAGAATATGGGAGTAAAGGTTTTATGCAAAAAGTCTCAAAAAATTTTAGAATTATAATAATTTTGTAAAAAAAAACACTCATATAATGTTTTTTTTCGTTGCTATGGTGACTTTACGACTTATAGAAGTTACTCTTGAAATATTTCGTGTATGAAAAGATAAACCGTATATATTGCACCCGTGCGAAGCGCGGGCGGGTCGCTAGTGAACTATAAAATAGTTCCATCGGTCCGGCAATACATCTTTTTATTTTCTCTATTTTAACATAGTTACTAATGGTTACTATTCGCCCATTATTGTAATTCATATCAAAATATGTTTACTACAGGTTTTGTGTCAAATATATCCTACATGTGAAGGTAGAAGGAAATAAAGTACTCATTTGACACGAAACTGAAACAACTAATAATCGCTTTCATAGCGTATCGTATTTGTACAATAACTTTCGATAGTATTCTTACAGGCTTTTCGATAGCTTACGTCATTTTAATGCATATACGTCAATACAATGAATGTCACTTCGTCCAGGTCCTCTGAGATTATCTACACCCTGAGCTGACAATTAAAATCAGACTCAGACACAGCACACTACCTTCCAATATTATCCCGGGATATGCATAATCAGTTCTGACAGGCTGATGTCTAATGTCAGAGGTTGCACTCAGAGTGATCATAAATAGACTATATGTGCCTAAATTGGGATCCCGTGTATGCGCCGAGTACAATGTTTCGTCTGGAACTATTTTAGTTGCAACTAATTGCAATGGGAATTCTGTGTTATTCTACAGGGTTTTAAATGGATTTGCCTGTGATATTCGCAGGCATTTCCATCAAACCTTGTCATAGACAAATATGATTTACAGTAGGATACATCTATTGGTTGGAGATCTGAGAGTACCGATAGTGAGCACGAGACTTCGCGTGAATTATTTAATTATCACTACTCTAACTGGGGTGAATGAAAACATCGAGAGGTGAGCGAGACAAACATGTTAAGACTAAAAAACCATAGACCCGTGACATCCATCACTCCGCATTGAAACCGCGTGGTGGATTACGGCTAACTCCTGCCCACAGGAGTCGTGCGTCTTCGCAGTGTTATCATTATTACAAGCTGCTTTAGGCTAATCATCTCATCTGCCTAGCCATTTCCTAACTAAGTTGGGGTCGGCTTCCAGTTTAACCGGATGCAGCTGAATACCATTATTTTACATGGAGCGACTGGCTATCTGACCTCCACACCCCAGTACTGGGTAATACGATACCCCTTGGTAATACTGGTTGTCACACTTTTTGGGCCACTGACTACCTGTAACGACTGTCAAAGATCTACAAATGACAGCTGGGACCAACGGCTTAACGTGCTTTCCGAGGCACGGAGGAAACTCGGTATGCAATGGGTGATCACCCATCCACAGACCAACCTAGGCAAGCACGGCTTAACCTAAAGATCGATCCGAGCGGCTGTTATTATTTAGCCACGAGCTCCTCCTAATAATAGTAATATCCCTAGTAATATTATTATTAAGAGTCCACGGAGCGACTGGCTATCTGACCTCCACACCCCAGTACTGGGTAATACGATACCCCTTGGTAATACTGGTTGTCACACTTTTTGGGCCACTGACTACCTGTAACGACTGTCAAAGATCTACAAATGACAGCTGGGACCAACGGCTTAACGTGCTTTCCGAGGCACGGAGGAAACTCGGTATGCAATGGGTGATCACCCATCCACAGACCAACCTAGGCAAGCACGGCTTATCCTAAAGATTGATCCGAGCGGCTGTTATTATTTAGTCACGAGCTCCTCCTAAATTGTTTTTAATTTTTACCTCAGGCTTAGGGATTGCAATCTGGCGCCGGATGCGACCGATTAATCAAAAAAGGAATAATTTTTCCTTTTCATTCCAAAATGGACTGTTTAAGAGTTAAACGAGTAATTGTATTAAATATATTTTAAAACTTTCAATTTTACTTAACTTTATAAAATCTAAAATAATTTAAATTAAAAAAAATAGTCTGCAGCCGAAAAGGCCCTTTCAGCTTCTTCACTTGTCGGTTTTAAAGTCAGCAAATAATCATGATTTAGCAGATAATAGTATTCTCCTCGAACTCATTCACTTTCAAATGCAGTAATTTATTTTCTTAGTACTTTATCAAAATATTTCTCTTAAGTATGTCTTGTGTATGTGTATGTATTATAAGACGTCGCTTCCTGCTGGATTTGCAGTTGTAATTCTTCCTGTAATGTCAAATAGGTATGGCTCCTTTATGACTCTTTTAATTCCAGTGCCAGAAAATAAAAGAATTATTAGTCAATTTATTTAAATTACGAAAACAATTATGAACAATTTATGAAAAAAAGTGTTAACATAATTGACTTCCAAAATATCAGCATTCATTGTCAATCAGACTCGCGTGGAATATTAAAAACGACAATGGCAAGGGCCATATTGAAGTAGGGACTAAGTATGCATAATCAATTAGGTTTCCTTTTCCATTAACGAATAAAGGACGGAATATTACCGAGAGTCGTTGCTGCCTTTTCCAAACTACGTTGGGGTCGGCTTCCAGTCTAACTTTATGCAACTACTATAAGAATTTTACATTTAGCGACTGCCTATTTGACCTCCACCATCCTGTTAGTTCTGGGTAATACGATACCCCTTGGTAAGACTGAGTTCAAACCGCAATATTTATAAATATATCATCTACAGAGAAAAGTTATCTGACTATCGAAAATTCAGCCCCAACTGAAGTTATTTTAATGTACCCATAATTTAGATAGAACTAACTGTTGCTCCGTATTTGGTCTAGTTATTTCCAGATTCAAATATTATGTATATTGTCAGTTTTAAATTGTTTTGTGGCGTGCCTTGCAGTAAAGTTGGTACCCTGCCTTTAACATCAAGTTCATTCTACTCTAGAAGTACATATAGATCCCAGCTAACTGCACCCGCTTACGCAAATGAGTTTTCATATACCCTGTATGTGGCTTACTGACCGGCAATGAAAAGACAAAACTAATTAGTACAGAAACAGTTTAGTAAAGGCCAATATTTTAGCTATCAGTCATTTAAGCTTTGTTCTGAACATCAGTTAGAAAAATCGCTGTCGAGACATAGACATGCCACGAACTTTTACCAAAAACTCGGTACCAGCCAAAAAGAGCGATCTAGAATGATGTAATGGATTCATGGTAACAGGTGGCGCGACAACGTCCCTAAGACCCTGTATTTAAATATAGACGTACGGAAATAAATAGTTACCGCAACAATAAAAAAAACATCCATGAATCTCCCTGAGTTATCCTTTGATTCCGCGAAGATACTACTTAAACCTCAGAATTCGACTACATTTACGAAGAAAGGTCTTATTGGTAAAATTGTTTGAACTAAATATCTATTGTTAGGCGTTCACTCTTATTCTTTCATGAAACGTTTAAGTAACGATTCCCGGATAAAAAATATTATCAATCAGAACAGTCAAGTAAGGAAAATGGGACACATTTTTCCTTCCAATTTTATTCTATTAATGTGTTATGACTAATTTTTAACCTTTATAACAGTTTGGATAATGGCGTAGGCAATAACATTTTGTTTTACCCAACATTGTGTAAATTATGTAATTTATGTAGGTTAGTATAATTATTATCTAATGATTACTATTACAAGCAGACATATTAATCCCGTCCAAATGATTTAACACCTTTTTCAGAGTGACTGTTTTAAATCATAATTGTGAGCAAATTATGTAATTTTAGAATTATCGTACAAATATCAAAACCAAAATTATATCCCGCAAAGACACGGGATTTACCGATCCGAAATTATTTCATGTAAGTACAAGGTACATTAAATACCGAAATTAAACGAAAAACATTCAAACGAAGATTCCAAAGCTTTCTCAAATGGTGCTGCGGCACACAGCGAGTTTAAACAAAGACCTAAGTCAACAGAAGTAAAAGAGTACTCGACAACAGCGCGAGCCAAAACCAAGCCCGAACAAAATAAATTAGCGGTCTGAATTTCAGACACGGGTTAAAACAATCATATTACATTTCCTCCCCCATATTAATTCCGTTATAACGCATTCAAAATCAAAGTCACGTATACACGAAGATTTATGCCGAAGGCCAAAAACCATTCGAAAGTATTATTAAATTGCCACGGTTTATTACTTTGTATTACTAGGCAGGCGGTAACGTTTCAATGCAACAACGTCGAGGCTTTGTTTTTTGAATAAATAAATGATATTACGAAATCGAAGAAGATTCCTCCAGCAACAGCTCCAAAAGCGCCAAAAAAAAAAAATTTTAGACGAAAAAAATCCTCTGAAATTTCTTAAGAAAAATATGGAGAACGTTGCCGCAACTCACAGGTAGGCTGAAAAAGATACTTACGTTCTATAACTACGGGTGAAGGCGCGAAACGCGCGAGTTGGCTGAATGCGCACTAGCAAACGGCTCGAACTTGAAAGCGATGCGAGCCTGCGAGCGGCGAAACGGACAAGCGGTCGCGGGAGCGGGCTGAACTTAGTTGAGCGGATTAGAGAGGAGCGAGTCGAGCGCACTGGGGGCAAGGGAGCGACCGTGTGCGGCGACCGACCGAGTCACACTGAACTGCTGTTTATCGACCTCCCCTCGCGCACTCTCCGATCCCGCCCGCCTTCACGCCACCGAGCCCGCCTACCGCACAGCGTTGCCGAAATGTAAAGAGGCTTTGCCTATTCATCTGTCATTATTCTTAGCTATGCAGCGATCGATTCCCACGTGACACACATTCACTAAGATATTTCTTAAAAAAATTATTACAGAAATCGGTAAAAACTTTCACAATCACCAACCTATAATGGTCCAGAATCTGGCGAGTGAATGAAGCCAGGAAATTGCTAAAACAGAATTTAGGAAACAAGTACCGCTAAATTGGCCGAATCTCGCAATATAACGCCTGAACCGCGTCATTCTCTCTTATTACACACCCTACATGAAGTCCTTTTGTTTAATGAAACATCGTTGGATCTTGTCTGGGATTAAGTTTTCTATTATACTTATTAATTTGTTGGAATTACGATCATGCTTATTTAGCGATGTTCATACAAAACTCACGTTTTGTAATAGAATAGAGACAATTGTTAGCAGTGCTGAACTTGCTTTGCTCCATAATCTCATATAATTGTATCTTCTTCTGATTACTTGCTTATTTTCCTAACGATATCAGGCTCTGCTAATTTTTCAACGATATAATGCATTGTTCCATTTAGGACCCTAACACTGTTCAAGTTCGTTGGATAATCCAACCCTTAAAATAGAATTCAGAAAAAATCTTTTTTAAATGTGCAAATTTTAATAAAGCATAAATAATAATTCTGCTTGAATCGGGCTCTTGTCTGATAGTTATAGACACAGGGACGTCAATCTTAGAGGTTAAGCAACGCTGACCGTTCGTGATGGGTGAACATTAATGTGATTGATAACAAGACCCTCCGTGCTTCGAAAAGACGTTAAGCTTTTGTAGATAAACAGTGTAAATAGACCCTTAACATAGCTGAAATGGCACTTGTTCTCCCCGAATTGTGATATTTTTTTTGTTCTAGACCATACCTGGGAACCTTCTAGTTACGAAGATATTGGGGGTCAAAGTTCCAACTTTTTCACAAGTTTTTTTTTTAAATACATGTTTTTAATGAAAGATTTTTACTTTACACACCTCCACGACCCCCGTACTATTCAATCCATCCATCAGCACAATGCTTTGAGTGCTTTCCATCGAGTCCTACCGTAAAACATAATTTTTCACCCCAAAAAAAAAGTTGATTACCAGCAATAATTTTTGCGTAAAGTTACTTAGTTTGATGTACAGAATGCTTGGTTGACGGATATGTGAAGAGTCAGTTTACACCCTGTATTTGACAAAAGTTATAAATAGTCAGAAGCCCTAAGTTCAGCAAAGCACAGTCTTACCAAGGAGTATCGTAGTTAAAATAGGTCGTGAAAGTCAGATAGGCATTTACTCTATGTATAGTATTGATACTCAGCTGCGTCCACTTAAATTGGAAGCTAACATAGTTAGAAAAAGGCCAGGCACATGACGGCAAATGAAATTACATGCATGTGTACGAGATAGTTTGATTATGTCTTGTGGTTGTGTTTATTACGAAAGCATGTTCTACACTAGACTTACGTGATAAAGGATGATTTCCACCAAACGACTCGCATCCCATCGGGTCGGAAAGGATTCAAACGGATGCGGCGACAGCTTATAGCGTCCAGCAGGATGTCCCTTGCCAACGTTTCCATTTCTGCGTCTAATCAAATAGTTTCATTCCTACTGTGTTGCGAAAATATCCGCTCGGATGCGACAACAGAGTAACGGAGCCGATCGCTCGTCGCAGCATATTTTCGCCTAAGTCGCAGTCGAAGTCGCCCGCGGTCAGATGCTGTGCGGGGCTTGATAATATAGATTTTAAATACTGTGTACACGATTTAATATTATTTAAAGATTGTGAAATCCGTTCCAGTCCGATGCGAGCCGACCCTTATGGTGGAAATCATCCTTATGACTGTTACGTCATACTTCTCGCGCGTAACCTAAATACAGTAAAGCATGAAATGAGATGTCGCTTTCTTTATTTTGAATTCCTAGGTTAGGTTAGGCCACAAAAATTTCAATATCTCTGATGATAATTCTCAGTTTTTGTATTTTTAATCTTTAAATAGATAATGAAGTCTTAAACGAATTGTGCCAAGTCCTAGAATGGAGGCCACAAGCACTTAACTTAAGTCTACCCACGCATTAGAGATATTCTGTGAATCCCGGTAAAACTTATAGCTTTTCACCGGCTTTTTGCGGCTTTTTGCGACCGGCAGAATAGTTCAGGAGATAATCTCTTACATCATACATTCAAGCTTGCTAAATTTATTTATTTTTAATATTAGTATAGACAAGCGACTAATCCCTGCATCGCATGATTTCAATGACCTCACAAAACAATGATACTTTTTGATTATAGCACTAGTATATAGTCTTATAAACCCCTAGGAATAAATTCTCACAACGATAGTTAAAACCGTATCAAACGGAGGACACACATACCTACACACGAAAAGCGACTTTCATAATATACAACATTAGTTTTAGTATATAATGCGAAACCTGAAACACGTGTCTAGTATTTTTATGTAAAGAATCTATGTACAAAATTTCAAAACTGTATCATGAAAAATCACAAAGTTATAAGCCTGTTCTGTTTCCTAGTTGTCCGCACAAAAACGTGGTTACTACACAGCGCGCGCCTCCTGCGTCGTCTTGAGCTCATTGATAATAATAATTTGGCAGTAGGTACCTAAATTATTGCGATAGGTACTTAAAGTCGCTCGGTGTCCAACTTTTAAGTTTTTTAAATATTTTTAGGAAAAAATATAACATGGTTTAAAAATTATTGGGATCGATTCAGTTACTTATTCTGAACAAACTATATTCAGGTTTCGCTTATATTAAAAATAATGTTGTATATTGGTAAATTTAGAAGCCACGAAAGAGAGTTAGCCTATAGGTAGATTCATAATTCATTCGATGTTACTCCTCATTAATGTTAGTCATAACGCGGCATGACGTCATTCTAGTATATCAAATCTAAGCGTAATTTCAATGATAGTTAGCAGATTGAACACAATATTCGTCCTGACAGCACAGGCTGTCTATGACAGAGAATGCTTTAGATTAGTTAAGTGTGGTTATGCGTGCTCTATGATTATGTAATAGAGACAGTCTTAGTCAATAAATTGTAAACTATCTAATTAATAAAAATATATTTGAGTACCTAATACTTTTCATACAAATCAGATGTCAACGTATACCCTTACGTGATAGCAATAGTCAAGGACAGTTATGGAATGGTATCATATTTATTCGTGTAAGGCCCGGAATGTGGAGTCCGAGCCTTAAAGCGGAGACGAGCGGAGATGTGCAAAGCGGCACGCCGCTCACAGCACACAGGTCACCGCACGCCGTACACAGCAAACAGGTGACCGCACGCCGTACACAGCACACACCGCACGTCATACACAGCACACCGCTCACCGCTAACCGCACCTCTGTCCTCTCCTCTCTGATCAACTTCCACTAAAGCTAAGCGGAGACGAGAAGTGTAAAAAACGAAGTTATATTAAAATGACCGGTTAGACAGGAGATATGATAATAAGATTTGAGGCTACGCCAGCTTTATCCAGAAACCTAGGCTGCCGCTACATGTAACTGTTAAGGCCGACACACATAATCCCAGACATTGCAGCGTTGTGTTGACACTTGTTGAGAACGACTTCAGTTTGTCTGTGGGATGCTTGCAAATAAATGTAACATTTTCTTAATAAAGTCCATGGTACAGGTCAAGTCACGTCCAACAACGTTCTTGAATCACAGAAAAGTGCTTTTGTAGTGTATCTATTTAATAGATATGGAAACATTGTCTCACAGCTACAAGTAGTCAGGTAGCTGTTACTAATGACAACTGTCAGTCACGACGAATGCGGGAAGTTGGAAGGTGAAGCGTACCTTGGACCGGGGGCTTGGTGGTGTGACCTGTGTTATAGATCTAGTTAGTAAATTGTGTTATAAACCTATTAGCTCAGTTACAGGAGGTTACATGACAGTTAGTTTCGTGACGACGCAACGCTCAGCGGCAAGTTGAATATCGGCGACGCACCGCAGCGAGTTTACATGTGTTGGCCCTTAGTCGTGAATGCCACAGAAATACGGTCAGGAAAACATATACTCTGGGATACCTACCTACCTATCTACTGACATGTGGATTTCGTTTCGCCCCGCCGAGGCTGTTGTAATTAAGAGGCTATTTGGATTGAACACATTTATTTACACCAGAATAAACAACAAACAACGACTTATTCTCCTTGATGGTACAGTTTTTTAGTGTCAGGTCAAATCTGTTACATTTTGTTTTTTAGTTTATTCGAATGTCTAATACAGATTTACGACACCACCACCCAAACCAACCATAAGTATCTGTGCAGGCGGGAAAACATAGAACTATAGACCGACCGCTTTAATGAGGTCTCCGCCTTGCGTCTACAAAGTCCTAACAATATCCCACATGTTATTTGCTTAATACACGTCGATATTACGATAGTAATTGAATCAATACGTGATCAACCTACAGATTATTCCATTTAAATTGATACCTTCGCCGAGGACTCGTTAAAGTGGTCGGTCTATAAAATAAATGTACAAAGTTTGACATATCTATGTAAATTCTTAAGAAGCAACGCCACCTTGCACACTTAAAATGGTCATACTACACAATGCTAAATAGACTTCATCTAAAGATCGATCAACCTTTTTTATTATTTTCATATTTCTGTATTTCCCAACATATTAGTGAACACAACTAATTTTTAGTTTTCTTATAACCTTCTAATGGGGTATTCCTCAAAACGCAACTATTTTTAAGCGCAACTAAATTATTCCTCGAAATGCAACCATTAGTTGCGCTCACAAATTCAAATTAAAAATATTATGTTTATTCCGCAAAGCGCAACCTTGATGAAAAATAGAGAGGGGTATGATGGATACATTAATGATATTGATAGACAGTTTTAAAACAACTGTCCTAATTGTTTATTTATTAAAACGGACTATCAGGCAAACAGAAATTAACTAGAACAAACTGTTTAA
This sequence comes from Noctua janthe, assembly GCA_910589295.1. NCBI lineage: Eukaryota > Metazoa > Arthropoda > Insecta > Lepidoptera > Noctuidae > Noctua > Noctua janthe. Next base: position 17,964,452 of record OU342552.1, read on the forward strand.
GCAACTTCTGGTAAATAATGTTAAAAATACATACAGGTTCATTAAAATGAATTATGACAGTTGTTTTGAAAAGTACCAGGGTAACAGAAATAAACAGAAAATAGACGCCTGTAAGCATTCTGGTTACAAAGTTATCAATCAGCAACAAGACACTACAGGGCATGAGTAAAAAAAGAGTGTATTAAAACATACAATACCTTATTAAAGTATAAATAATAATTTAAAAAAAAAATGATTTCTTTTCTAATGATACTTCAAACACCTTTTAATTATTAAGTTATCGCTTAATACACTTCAGTAAGTGACGATACGATATAGGCTTGTACATACACAATAATTAACCCTTTACGCGGAGACACTAACTAAAGCAAAATTTCATAATTTCTAAGTTTGTCGCTAGTACTAGACAGCACACAGACTTTGTATCTTGTAATTAGATTGTGATAATAATAAGATTGTGATACCTAAGTACCAATCCGGTGTTATTCTTAGTGTGCTTTAAGCTGTAATTGAAACTAAACTTTGGTCAAGAGTACTGTAAGGTACATAACTGCCTAACCCTCCGTTGATGACAGGAATTATTAACATTGGCTTGGCTACAATAGATGACTTGAATCGATTTTATGTCAGTGGTTGTGGGCAGTCCAGTGCGCATGGGAACTTTGACACCGTGGTACCGACATCTGTAAAAGACAGGTGGTTTACATGAATACAGGGCGTAAACAGACCCTAAACGAAGCCGTCAACCAAGCATTCTGTACATTAAACTAAGTAACTTTACGGAAGGATTATTGCTGGAAAACGAATTTTATTTTTGGGGTGAAGGATCACATTTCACGGTAGGATTCGATAGAACGCACTCAAAGCATTGTTTTGATGGATGGATTGAATAGTACGGGGGTCGTGGAGGTGTTCAAAGTAAAAATCTTACATTAAAAACATATATTTAAAAAAACTTGTAAAAAAGTTGGAACTTTGACCCCCAATAAATCCGTAACTAGAAGGTTCCCAGGTATTGTTCAGAACAAAAAAAAAACGGGGAGAACAAGTGCCTTTCGGCTTCGTTAATGGTCTATTTACACCCTTTATACTGATAGAAATAACATTGCCATCGTCTTACACACTTACAGTGGCAATGCCTTTCACTTCGACAGGTCAACGTAACTTATTCCATTGTTTAAGTTGCTGTGCAGACGATTTTTTCAAACATACATAGGTATATCAGTAAAGATTAGTAATTCCCTACAAATTCCTTTGAATTGTGATATAAAGTGTGGTATGTATTCGGTGCTGGTATTCAGTTCAATTTATCAGGAACCAAAAAATGCCCCCATTAATTATAATGATTATTAAGATTTATTTGATTATGTGGAGACGGGGGATAAAAGTAACACACAAAAAGAAGAAGTTGACAATTATGTAATAAAATGTTGACTGTAAAGAACAACATTAAATACTTTCTATTTGTTTAGAATCTATTCCTATTTTAGAAATACTAGGAAAGTAACAAACAGAGAATTGCTGAAAGGCTACTAGTTGCCATGGTAGCGCTAGCAACGTGTGATGGAAAATAACAAGTTATAATTATATTTTTGTTTCCCTTCTAAGGCATATCATTTAGTAAAAGGAAGTCAGCACCAATAAATACATCTAAAGGCCCTTTCCTCGCCACCGGCGAGAAAGCTACTATCGACTATTTTCTGCTCAAGAAACGTACAAAAGATGTACAGCGCTCGTCAGTAAAAGAAAGAAAATAAATTTATTTAGACTAAGAAACGCAACACTGCAAGAAATTATCATCTGCCTAGCCTTTTCCCAACTATGTTAGGGTCGGCTTCCAGTCTCATCGGATACAGCTGAATACCAGTATTTTACATGCAGCGACTCCCTATCTCACCTCCGCAACCCAGTTAGTACAGGGTAATTCAATACCCCTTGGTAAGACTGGTTGTCAGACTTTCGGGGCATTGACTACCTGTTACGACTGTCGAAGATCTACAAATGACAGCCGGGACCAACGGCTTAACGTGCTTTCCGAAGCACGGAGGAAACTTGGTATGTAATGGGTGGTCACCCAACCACAGACTAACATACGCAACCGCGGCTTACCCTAGAGATTGATTCGAGTGGCTGCTATTATTTAGTCACGAGCTACAAGAGATACACAGAAAAAAAGGTAGTTATACGTGCCTCACGGCTGTTCTAGTGAAGTCTCTAGTTTTTCAAGATAAGATCTGTCTGTTTGTTCGGATTAATTTATTTATTTAATGCATAATGTACACAAACAATTTTACACGCTATGCTTAAAACTAGTAAGTACTCGTACATGACCCTGTTAGGGTGCGGGGCACAGCAAGATAACATAAAACTTAAAACTAATAATATTGCAGTGTTAGTGTTATCTATTATCTAATATACGTAGACCATTATGAACTTTCACAATAAAAATTAAATATCTAGCTTTAAACATAATACCTACTTATATCTTTATATTTATATCTAGCTTTATACATATAGGTTCTAGTTGCTAGCTCTTCGCTTATCGTTAGCCGTGGGAGTGCAACCTAAGAAAAAGGAATCACAGTACAGCGATCATAAATAACGAAGAAAGCAGGATGCTTTCTTTTTTTTTTTTTTCCGGATGGGAAATCATCAAATCCCCCCCACTCTGGGCGGAGCGGAGGGGAGTGTCAGACTTGTACTGACTAAAACCCATCCATATTCCTTCTTTGCCCTTTGTGTTCCAGGGCCACGGTATCTCTTTCGAACAGTCCCGCAGCCCTGGCAGGCATCGGCCCTTGCGGACCCCTACTTGATTGCTGACATCTCTTTGAAGCGCGCGTGGAACACGAACGCGCTGTCGACACGGCCTGTCGTCATAAGACGGCCGGACTGCGAGCTAGCCCATACGGTGGTCGGAAGCCACCACGTGACCCCCGCCTCCTTCACTAGAATGACTGCTTCGCAGAAGGAGGTGACGGCTTCCCATTCCCTCTCGCTCCGGACCATGGCTTGAACCAAGGCCGGACGCGAGAGATCGCCGCCGCCAATCGCCACTATGAGGACACGGCGGTGCTCCGCCCAAGCGGGGCAGACCTCCACGGTGTGTTCCACCGTGTCCTCCGGACGATTCTCGCAGTTGAAACACCCGGGCGTTTCCTCCCGCCCGATTCGGTGCAGGAACCTCCCGAAACAACCGTGTCCGGTGAGGACCTGCGTCAGGCGGTAGTTGAGGGCGCCGTGGCGCCTCTCTAGCCACTCCTCAAAGAGGGGACTTATCGCCACTATGGTGGCGTGCCCTGCACGGGGTTGCGACAGTCAAAGCAGGATGCTGACAATAAGAACAAAAGGTGCTGAACGGATTTCCAAGAATACGTTCTTCAGAAATCAAGATATTTTTGTCATTAACTACGATAACAAAGAAAATAAAAATGGCGAGCAGTGGTGGCGGGAAAGTAAACGATCGCGAATTTTTGGTGGTGAGTTCGAACTCAGGCTTTACTTCGTGTAATTTCGAAACAGTGAAACCGGCATGTCCTAGAACAGAAAACACAAATCACGCTTGTAATCCCCGAAGGGTTAAGCAGAGGTGTACCTAATAGTACAACCACATTTCGCCAGTTATGTTTCTAAGTTCCATGTACTAAGGGCGAGTCTGTAAGTGTTACGCGAATGGATAAAATAAGAAATGAGTTTATAAGAGGAAGTCTGAAAGTGGCGCCGGTGACTGAAAAGTTGTGCTGTAATCGAATGTCGTGGTATGGAAAGTTTTGAGTATGAATATGGATGGGTATATGAGTAGAGGAAGACCAAAGAAACGATGGATGGACTGTGTAAAGAATGATATGGCAAGAAAGGAGGTGTCTGGCGAGATGACGAGTAATAGAGAAGTATGGAAGAAGAAGACATGCTGCACCGACCCTAAATGAATTGGGATAAGGGCAAGAGAATGAAGATGTAATAAGGGCGAGTCTAGGCCATCAACGGGGCACAATTCCAGACTCAGTTGCTGCTACTGACAAAATCGTGATGGAAAAAATCCAATAACACTTTGCTCGGTCCGGGAATCGAACCCAGTACCTCTTGCTCAGCGGTTACGGTCGCGACCACTGAACCAATGAGGCAGTCCAGAACAAAGAAATCTAAAATAAATGTGATATCTATCAATTCGCACTGGGCCCGTGTGCATAAGATTCAGTTTAACTATCTTGAACCATGATCTGCCTAGCCTTTTCCCAACTATTTTAGGGTCGGCTTCCAGTCTAACCGGATGCAGCTGAATACCCGTATGTTACATGAATCGACTGCCTATCTCCACAACCCAGTTAGTATAGTCAAACTATCTTTAACTATCACTACATAAATAAGATACAGGGTTTAAGGGACAGCCCTCCGCAGAATGATGGGGTGAATTCAGTGTATTATCATACTAAGATGAGCGGTACAAAAAATTATTTCAGGAACGTTATGGGAATCCAATAAAGATTTGTTATATTTCCTCATACGCAATTTTTCGTTACCGTGGCAAAACGAACGGCAAGCGCGACAACGAGTTCGATAAACTCTGGAGCTAGGCAGAAAGTGAACAGTTGATTTCACGCGTGTCATTCGTTAGAGTATTTCAACACTCTCTGTATTTTTTTTCATTTTAGCCGTATTATTTAAATAAATGGAGTGCTACGTACAGAAAATGTAATTTTACGTTGAAATAAAGGAATAGTAACTAAAACACGATATAAAACTGAAAATTTTCCTGAGAAAAATTCAGGTGGAATATGATTCAAAATAAGGAGCTTAGGCCGGCGATATATGAATATAGTGCAGTTGATGAGGGTAGGTGTACGGAAGCTGAGAAATACAGACCGCATTTCCAAGACTGTAGTATCAGTTGTCTTTTGTACTTATGTAGTAAATAAGATGGAATTAGATCTCGAAATACTTACCCATAACCCATGTTTGAACGTATCATCGAAAATTTCAAGTTGACTACACGCATTAGCTACTCAAGGACCCCTTTTTGCGAAAAACATTTTTTTACCGCACATTTTCCGTTTAATTTTTATTTTTTATGTCTGCATTGACTTTATAGTCAATGCTTTTTCTCATTGTTACGAAATGATCAAAAAACAAGAAATAATAACTGACTACTGCATTGAAAACTAAGAGTTTAATCACTGTTCACTTATAACAACTGTCAAAATACTTTGAGTTAGTAACTCTAAAGCCAAATCTTTTTGTAAAGGACTTATTTGATTTTAGATTTATGTAATCTAAAATCAAATTTATCCTTTGATGATGGCAGGGAAGTTCTTAAAAACAATTTTAATGAGTAAATACGCACATCATTAAAATTTCTTAATGAGTTACATGTCTGTGAACATTACAGACGGTAACATTACAAACTTAATTACTAATTACTAAGACAAAGTGCAGGAACCGAACGGATTTAAATCTGGCGTACCATTTAAAAATGTATCTATAAAAGTGAACACAAATTAAAACTTTGTGTATTTTTTTTTTCCGAATGGGAAATCATCAAATGATCCCCCTACTCTGGGCGGAGCGAAAGGGAGTGTCAGACTTGTACTGACTAAAACCCATCCATGTTCCTTCTTTGCCCTTTGTGTTCCGGGGCCACGGTATCTCTTTCGAACAGTCCCGCAGCCCTGGCAGACCCCTACTTATTTGCTGACATCTCTTTGAGGCGCACGTGGAACACGAACGCGCCGTCGACATGGCCTGTCATCATAAGTCGGCCGGACGGCGAGCTAGCCCATAACTCGCCGTCCACAGTCCCGCGCCTACGGTGGCCGGGAGCCACCACGTGACCCTCGACGCCCAGGGCGTCTCCCGCGGCGGCTGGGACATGAGTTTCTTTCCCTCTCACGTCCCGCCTTTCCCTCTCACGTCCCGCCTTTCCCCCTCACGTCCCACGTTTTCTTCTCACGTCCCGCAAACTTTGTGTATCAAACTATCAAATTGCGGTCCCATTTTAACCTTAAAAGTTGACCATTAAAAAAGAACCGTGCTTGCACTGTATCTTTTATTAAAAAAGTCATAATTTTGACTATTTGTATTGCGCTGCATCCAGTTAGACTGGAATCCGACCTTAACATAATTAGAAACGAGCTAGGCAGATCTTATAATCGATATCTACAAGGTGTAAACGGATCGTTCACGAAACCGTCAACCAAGCATTCTGTACATCAAACTAAGTAATTCACTTCAACAACACGCACTTAAAACATTGTGCTGATGGATGCATTGTATAGTAATGGAGGCATTTAATGTAAAGTTATAAGATACAAAAAAACTGTAAAAATGTTTGGATTCTGAGCTTTAATATCAGCTTTATAACTAAGTAGAAGGTTCCAAGCTATGGTACCAAAAATAAATAGATCGTAATGACGGGCAAAACAAAAGGGTATTTTACATCGTGCGGTCCATGGCCCTTTACGGGGCACGTTAAGTCATTGGTCCCGGCTGTCATTTGTAGATCTTTAACAGTCGTTAAAGAACGTTCAGTAGTCAGTGGCTCGAAAGTCTGACAACCAGTACTAACTGAGTTGTAGTAACTTGAGTGTGTGAGTTGTGGAGGTCAGATAGACAGTCGCTCCATGTAAAATACCGGTATTCAGCTGCATCCGGTTAGACTGGAAGCCGACCCCAACAAAGTTCGGAACATAGTTTGGAAAAGGCTAGTCAGATGATGAAGAATCCAAAAAAAAATGGTAACTTCTCCATCGAGAATCCAATAAAGCCCCTCCATAGCTAGTTAGAAAAGCGCAGGTCGATTTTCCGCTCCCAAAGCAAAACAAAAAACTTTGCACTAAAAAGAATCCTCACCAACTTTGACTTAGATGGAGTAGTATTACGAGCGGATCCAAATACGTAAAGCCTAGCTTCCCAAAATTCTTCTATTACTAAAATACCTTCAACAACATAATGTAATTATTCGCTACGACACCTTAGGCAAGCGGAGATAGACTAGCTGATTGGGTTTAATAGACAGGCGACCCAGAAAATGTATAACTATAGAGTATATGGTGTAGAAGGTATGGTACACTTTGCGCAAACGAATTTACAATGATGAACGGACGAATTTTTGACTGGAACTTACTGTAACTGTAACGGTTATAGGCTATGTGACGTCACATCAATATGGCGACCTCTAGCCGTGTTCGTATGCCGACTACCCTAACAAAACAATACATTCTAACAGTAATAAGCGATCATAAGCTTGATCTAAACCGGAATGTAAGTGGTCTAAATGATGGTATAATCGGATCAAAAGCAACACCACAACCATGATCACATATACAGACACGAAAATAGACTTTAATTTATAACTAGCTGTTGCCCAGGACTTCGTTCGTAAAATTGACCAAGTTTCATACAAACTTTCAACCCTCGTTTTAACCCCTTAGTGGATGAATTTTCAAAAATCCCTTCTTAGTGCACACTTACGTCATTTAAGGAACGTTTGTGTAAAATTTCATGCTTCTAGACCCAGCGGTTTCAGCTGTGCGTTGATCGAACAGTCATCGAATCAGTCAGCCAGTCTGTTTCTTACTTTATATATATAGATATGTACAGACAAAGTAGACTTAACTGAAACGGAACTAGTGGATTTTTATTCCTTAATTTTAACAGCAGCTATCAGCGACTCAAACTCGGTATAATATCTAAGCGGTAACCGAACCTACCATGCTACTCAAGAAAATCTTAAATGATTATTGATTTAATAACTGCAAATTACTCACAAGAGCTAAACAAACTAGAATAGTACACATTCTTGATCAAAATCATGAGTACAAAATTGTTGTGATCTAAATCTGTGGGTAAATAAATATTATACTTTTGGAACACCGACGCTAAAACGGTTACCCCGTATATACAGTACATCATTAAATTACCGATGAAAAACTTCTATGTGGGGTGTTCAAAATGATGAACTGAATACGTGGTAACCATTTTAGCTTCGTCGGTTCCTTCCACCTTTTTTTTTTCATACCTTAGAAACCGAAACTAGGCAAGAAATGCCTGTGTTTCCTATCTCCGTTAACTGAGTAGCATTCAAACCGAACTTTACCAAGAAATAGCGAAATTCTGAAAAAATACCTTCACCTTCAGCCAAGATACATACTTACTAATGAGTTTGATGGTATCATAATGAGACTGACATGCCAACTTAGTTCAGCTGCTTAGTTACAGAACCTGCGGCGAATGGAATGTTTCACCGCTGTTTTTACGATTATACATCGCTGCGACGACGGTTACGGAATAAATTAGCATCTTTTCCCTATAATTAAGCACTTTATGTATGTATAGGTATAGTACATAGTCCCTATATTTACGTTACACAACACGCAGTGTTTTTTTTCTAACAGCAACGTTTTAACAATTTAGCTACGAAAGTTTATCGATTTTTATGATTCTGCGACCTTATTCTGCAATATAACGAGTGTTTTAGGGTTTCTTATCTCAAAAGGTAAACGGAACCCTCATAGGATCACTTTGTTGTCCGTCTGTCTGTCGGTCAAGACCCTTTTTCTTAGGAACGCGTAAAGGTAGAAAGTTGAAATTGATATCAAATAGTCTACGGGTTTTTTTCAGCTGTGAAAAAATCAAACTTTTATGTCAACGTTATCAAAAGTTACGAGTATGATGTGTTACGATTGCAATCATATATTGTTCAACATAGAGCTTGACACAGACCGGCAAATTGCAAAAAAGTAAGAAAATTTGTATATCGAGATCTGCTCTGGCCTTGTACTATTTATTCTGTGCCCTGGTGCTTCCACCGTAAGCGTACTCTTCTCCATTTTTGTCACTACATCTTCTATTAATCCGCAACATTCTCGTATAACCGTACTAGTTGTGCCCCGCCGCTTCTGACTTGTTTTAGTTTTGCTGGGCTCTTATTGGTCGTAGCGTGATGTTATAAAGCCTATAGCCTTCCTCGATAAATTGACTATTAACACTAAAAGAATATTTCAATTCGAACCAGTCGTTCTTGAGATTAACGCGTTCAACCAAATAAACAAACTCTTCAGCTTTATAATATTAATATTATTATAGTATAGATTATATTATATTGTATGTGTGAAACTATTACTGGAATAGCTACTTGGCACGATTTCTCGTTGTACCAATTTGTCACAGCAACCAATGCCCCGTAGGTTGATTTTTAAAAACAATTACTATCTAGGTGGTATTGTACAAAAAAGTGGTTGGTCCCTAATGTACAAGATTGTTTCTTAATTGTACACAAACTTATCGTATGCCCAAATTTTTTAACAATGTTTGTTGTTTCACAATGTTTTCTCTAAAAGTATGAACCCTAAATAACAGTTCTATTTTACAACATAAGTTCGAAGTTAAATCGGGATAATTACGTATCCAGGATTCAATAAACAAAGTTCTTATTTATTGCTCAGTAACTGTTAAAAGTATATTTCGTGGATGCGTTAGATTTGGTATATATGTTACAGTCAAAACTGTTAATCGGTCAAAAAGACTTTTGACTGGTGTCAGTCAAAATCCCTATTATGTTAAAATGTTTTTTCTCCATTTAAAATATTTTGTTTCAGAACGTTGTAATTACCTAGTCCTAGACCTTACTACAACATAATGTTTTGCAAAGGGTCACAAAAAAAAACCTAACAAACTTAAGAAGTTTCTATGTAAATGTTAGTTATTGTTAAAATAGTTTTCACCGGACAAAAGTAGTTTTGACTGATTAACAGTTCTGACTGTGACATATAAAGGGTGTAAATAGACCCTTAACATATCCGAAAGGCACTTGTTCTCACCGTCTTTGCGATCTTTTTTTTGTTCTAGACCATACCTGGGAACCTTCTAGTTACGGAGATATTGGGGGTCAAAGTTCTAACTTTTTCACCAATCCATTCATCAGCACAATGCTTTGAGTGCTTTCCATCGAGTCCAACCGTAAAACGTAATTTTCCACCCCAAAAAGAAAGTCGATTCCCATCAATAATTTTTGCGTAAAGTTACTTAGTTTGATGTACAGAATGCTTGGTTGACGGCTATGTGAAGGGTCTGTTTACACCCTGTATAAGGAAGTTAAGAAAGAATTAAGTGCGAACGGTTATATTAATCGCATACCCCACACTATGGGTGGAGAGACACAGTTTTTTTTGCCAAATGAACCTTTGTACTTGCTCAATCAAACAATGAATATAATGTCAATCTATATAATCAGGTATTCTAAATAATACCTGGGCATTTTATACAATGCTTGAAACTGTCAGTTAAATAGAAGCATTCTGTGCTGTGCAATACCGAATCGTTAGCCGGTAATGTTTTGGTGTTGGCGGTATGGCATGGTATTCCTACGAGAGGGGTCGTGTGCTCTACGTGAGCTTGACAAACGGATGCGCGATTAACGCTTGTGCGACTTAATTGTACTGCGATTCACCATAGATCGAATGCACGCTTGTGCGACAAACTGAAGCTCGACATCACGCTAGTGCGACAAATCATTGTGCGACTGAAGTTCGACACTACTGAATGCAATCAATCGAATGCACACTTGTGCAACAAACTGGAGGTCGATATCATGCTAGAGCGACATAAATCTGTCCCCTGGTCCCAAGTGTTTACTGAATCTAAGTAAGTTTATTTGAGTGAGATTCCATAAAAGCCGGTTAAAAGAAATATAATTATGTACTAAAACAGAGAAGAATGAAATAAAACGAGCGAGTGTCGCTTTGTAGCTTTCTATAGCCAAATGGCAAAAATGAAGTCTGCATAGCACAAAGCCCTTTTCACTCGGAGTTCGATGAAAATTGGAGTGAAAGAGTTTCCTGTGCACCACTAAGTAACTAGGGACGACACTCTCTGTACATGTACCTAATCGAAGGATGAAAAAAACATGCACATATACGTTGGATCCCGTAATTTAATAGATTCTGATGGCGAAGTTTCTAAATGGCATTTTCATTAAAGGCAAAAGTTACCGAGATGGGATATTTTCTGTTGCAACCGCAGACGTTATTGAGTTTTTTATAGTTTGTACGAAAAATAAAACAACACAGAATAAACTACAAAATAGCTTTTTTTTTTGTATAAACGGCAGTGTCGCATAAGCGTTATTCGCGATTGGGTAGTATCGCACAATCATTTGTCGCACTAACGTGAAGTCAAGTTTCAGTTTGTCGCACCAGCGTGATGTCTGGCTTCAGTTTGTCGCACCAGCGTGATGTCTAGCTTCATTTTGTCGCACTAACGTGAAGTCGAGCTTCAGTTTGTCGCACCAGCGTGATGTCTAGCTTCAGTTTGTCGCACTAGCGTGAAGTCGAGCTTCAGTTTGTCGCACCAGCGCGACGTCGAGCTTCAGTTTGTCGCACTAGCGCGACGTCGAGCTTCAGTCTGTTGCACTAACGTGAAGTCGAGCTTCAGTTTGTCGCACCAGCGCGACGTCGAGCTTCAGTCTGTCGCACTAACGTGAAGTCGAGCTTCAGTTTGTCGCACCAGCGCGACGTCGAGCTCCAGTCTGTCGCACTAACGTGAAGTCGAGCTTCAGTTTGTCGCACCAGCGTGATGTCTAGCTTCAGTTTGTCGCACTAGCGTGACGTCGAGCTTCAGTTTGTCGTACTAGCGCGATGTCTAGCTTCATTTTGTCGCACTAACGTGAAGTCGAGCTTCAGTTTGTCGCACTAGCGTGACGTCGAGCTTCAATTTGTCGTACTAGCGCGATGTCGAGCTTCAGTTTATCGCACAAGCGTGCATTAGATGTATGATGAGTCGCAGTAGAGTTTAGTCGCATTAGCGTTTATCACGCATCCGCTTGTCGTCCTCACCTAGTGCACTCCATCATGTGTAGTCTTATTTTTGTGATATTGTCATTTTGGGATTCAAAATAAAGGGCTACTGGGGACAATTTCAAAAATAATACGAAAAGACAAAAATCTGTCAGTAACTGACTGTAATAAACAGCAAGACTTTCACCAACTGCAATAGACTGCTCGAAAACTGAACTTTTCTTCGCTTTCGGACCAGTTCCACTTTGTCCTTGAGATGAGCGAGACTTCAGACTCTTGAACATGTACCTACTCGCTTGAATCAATTATTTTAGTGTTTACTAGCTTGAGTTTGTGAAACGACTTATCACTGAATATACAGGGTGTACAATTAAAAATAAATCTGCTGTTTCCTACAAAAAGTGCAATATGCACCATTAAAATGTTAAAATGAACACCTGTTTTTTTGTTTTTAAATCGCTAATATATTTCTATGTGGGGAGCTCGGGTTCGGAATGTGGTATTGAATACGTGGTATTTAGGTATTCTTATGTAGGGCGATGGGATTCCACCCTGTATGGTATTTGTAAGAAGATGTTATTGATTACATACCATAAACTCACGCCCATATCCCACGGGGGTACGTAGAAACTACAGAACGCAACCTGTTTTACGATCCTTAGATACTTTTTTCACCTCGTCCAAGTTCATATATACTGAGGCAAGAAAAGTATGGAGTATTTTTCAAATGTCCGGAGATATTTGCAGATCTCATAAATGGATCTGGGAACCCTACCTTTAACAACTGTCAAAGATCTGCAAATGAACAAACGTGCGTGGATGGTCACCCATCCACCGACGACAGTTATGATTATAAGATTGCTCAAACTGTACACTATACATTGTTGCAAAAATGTGAGCATCTTTTGATACAATGATCAATCAGTTTTGTGCTGACTTGTCTTAAAACTATCAAGACCTTGCAACCAGAGAGTGTGAGACACAAACTATTCCAAACCTGAATAAAACAAGATGGCAGACGAAGCGATAACACAGTCTAACTTGCTGTATCAGTTGTCCCAAGTTTCTGAACACATGACAGTGTTCACAGAGTGCTTTTTCGTCTAACTAAAGTTCTATCAGGACTGATAAGCTCGAATAATTGAAATGGAGTTCATAGTGGCGATAAGTCCCCTCTTTGAGGAGTGGCTAGAGAGGCGCCACGGCGCCCTCACCTACCGCCTGACGCAGGTCCTCACCGGACACGGTTGTTTCGTGAGGTTCCTGCACCGAATCGGGCGGGAGGAAACGCCCGGGTATTTCCACTGCGAGGATCGTCCGGAGGACACGGTGGAACACACCGTGGAGGTCTGCCCCGCTTGGGCGGAGCACCGCCGTGTCCTCATAGCGGCGATTGGCGGCGGCGATCTCTCGCGTCCGGCCTTGGTTCAAGCCATGGTCCGGGGCGAGAGGGAATGGGAAGCCGTCACCTCCTTCTGCGAAGCAGTCATGCTAGTGAAGGAGGTGGCAGGACGTGAGAGGGAAAGAACCTCACGTCCCAGCCGCCGCGGGAGACGCCCTGGGCGTCGGGGGTCACGTGGTGGCTTCCGACCACCGTAGGCGCTGGCCTGTGGACGGCGAGTTATGGGCTAGCTCGCCGTCCGGCCATCTTATGACGACGGGCCGTGTCGACGGCGCGTTCGTGTTCCACGCGCGCCTCAAATAGATGTCAGCAATCAAGTAGGGGTCCGCATGGGCCGATGCCTGCCAGGGCTGCGGGACTGTTCGAAAGAGATACCGTGGCCCTGGAACATAAAGGGCAAAGAAGGAACATGGATGGGTTTTAGTCAGTACAAGTCTGACACTCCCCTCCGCTCCGCCCAGAGTGGGGGGGGTCATTTGATGATTTCCCATCCGGAAAAAAATAAAATAAAAAAGGTTATGAAACTTAATGCTTTTACTGTTTAAGTCCATATTTTCAGAAGGGCTCGCGGCTAAGAAATAACAAGCACACTTGCCGATTTTCAGGGTAAAGCAACGCTTACCGGGGTCCGTGGAAGGATTACTGTTCACTATTCATAACGAGACCCTTCCACGTCTCAAAAGGAATGTTAGCTGGTCGGCCTTGGCTGTCATTTGTAGATCTCTGACTGTCGTTGCGAGTAGGTAGTCGGCAGCCCGAAAGTCTGACAACCAGTTTTACGAAGGGGTATCGTATTATCTAGTACCTGGATTGTGAAGGTCAGATAGGTTCCATGTAGAGTCGCCAGCGCATCAAGTTACCACAAAATGTCAAATATTCTCATTCGATTTTGAACTTAACCATCAACATTATATGGCTTAAAATCATATAGAAAAATTTGACAGTTCGTGGTAATTTGATGTGCTGGCGACTGTACAATTCTTACTATGTCGGCTTCCTGTAATCTTGTCTAACTTAAATCAGCTGCATTCGGAAGCTGAATTAGTTTGGGGAAAAGGTGAACTGCGAGCAGGCCAATTAAATTCAAGCATTGGAACCAAACGCAAATAAAAAGAAAAAGGTAATTCATTGCAAGCAAGGATCGTACCCATGTAACTTTGTAATATTTTAGCAGGCAAATAAATGTTGGTTAGGTACTTTAAACTATCGACCGACCGCTTTAATGAGTCCTCTGCCTTGCCCCATCAAAGGCACATTAAGCGTCCACAAAGCCCTAACAATATCCCACAGGTTATTTGCTTTAAAATAACCATAATCCACGTTGGTATTAGGATACTAATTGAAATAATCCGTGATCAACCTTCACAATATTCCATTTAAATTGATACCTTCGCGAGGTATTAAATTAAAGCGGTCGGTTTATAAATAAAACTTCATTGAAGCAAGTTCCTGCCCCCTATCTTCAAACCAAACACATTGTATTGAGCAAACCCTACCGAAAAGCCTACTTCAATTCTGTTGAAAGTTGTTGTACAAATACAAAACGCTTTGAACACAATGGCTACTAAATAGCCACTAGACTAGTCTAGTGGTTAGGCCCTAGGGCCTAGTTATTCAATCGACGCTTTGTTTCGGTAATTGCAACTTCACCGCCATCTGTTTTCAATCCAGTTACCTAATATTCGGAAAGAGAGTGTTCCTATCATGCTTCGTAACGTATATTTTGATTCTACACCTATACTGAATTTTTAACGCCATCTTTGGGATGTAGCCAACACTATTTATCAAGTCTGCGTAGCGTTTCTCGCAGCTCATTATAGGACGCTGAGGCTTCAATTCTTCTTCAACTGTTTCATAGATGGCGTTTTATTAAAAATATCTTGAATTCTACTTTTCGTTTTTTAGTAAAATACGAAAAATTACTGTAGTAGTAGTTAAGTTAGCTCATTTTAATGAAGTTCATAATTTAGCTATTTACACAAATTGACTCCCAACGTAAAGATTAAGTAAGTCGTAATGAAAAAACAGTCACATGGTAATTGAATTGTATCAATTTGATACACAATTAATTTCCCTGACTGCAAATAAATGGGCAGTTCACAGTATACATATTTTTTTAAGTTAATGAACCATTCTGTTTGCTCAGGTTTATTAACCAAAGGCACCTTACTCAGATCGCTATGTTTAATATTAGCACATGCCCGTGGCTTCGCCCACGTGGTATTCAGTGATTGTCCCACGAAATAGTACCTACTACCACCAGAATGAAAAGTATTCTATGTGTTAATCCAACTTGGATTAGATAGACTATCAGTGTACTAAATTTCATCCATATCCGTTCAGTAGTTTTTGCGTAAAAGAGTACCAAACATCCATCCGTTCATCCTCTCAAACTATCGCATTTATATTTATAGTTGTAGGTAGGTAGGTAAGATAAGATCTTTATTTGAGTCTACCTAGTTGTTGCCCGACTCCGTTTCTGGTTATCTTCTCTGATGTGTTCACAATACCTTACCATCGTAATCAGATGAATGATTTATTAATGCATACACCTACGGAAACAAATAAACAATGTATTTCATTTCATCTCTAGGTTGTAAGTAGGTACTATTTGCGTTTTTTTTTCTTAAAAGATTAATTTCATAGTTCTTATATTACACTTTTGTTTTTACTTCGATAAGCAGACCATAAGACAAGAGTTATTCTAATCATGCATCTATGGTTAGTCGTAAAACATTAAATTCTGTAGAATTTCATCTGTCTTACGAAACAAGCACGCCTCTAAATTATCTGCAAGCCAACACTTATTTGCTTTGCTTCGCTTGGGTACAGTCTCCAGCGCATCAAGTTAGCACAAACAGTCAAATTTTCTCATTCGATTTTGAACTTAACCAACAACATTTTATGGTTTAAAATCATTTGGAGAAATTTGACAGTTTGCGGTAACTTGATGTGCTGGCGATTGTACCGGCGCGGCGCTCCAAAAGGCGCGTCACCGTGACCTGCTCTACAGAACTTCTTTCAATTCTCTCAGCAGTTCCTGTCGCGACGCTAGTTGCTTGAGCGTTTAACTCGTGAGCAAGAGGTATACACAGTACTTGAACAGTTTTCCGGTAGCAGCAACTCAACGGAAACCTTATTGTAGCTACAATAAAGCCCACTGTTATATTGACGGTGATGTCAAGAGTTTTTATAAGGGTGAAAAGATCACTGGAACGCACCATGGACGACACTGAGCGATTGTTGCGATGTTATACGATTGTAATTTTGTGGAATTATGAAGACAATTTATTAAGGACCATAGGCATTTTTCTAGTAACTCCCCCAGAATTGAAAGAAATAGTTAATAACTGATGATTAGGACTTCATTTCATTCTTAAACAACAAGTGCCTAAATCGCCGGTGAACCACTTGAAATGTGTTGCGTTTTTCAGAATTTTGCCATAGATTTGACCTATTACCTACTGAAACTAATAACATGTACATAGTTTAACAAAGGAGTCCCGGAACATCTGCCTCTACAGTCCTTAGTCGATTTTAGGACCTCCACGCCTTTGCTGGGTTTAATTACTGTGTGTTTAATTTTAGCACAATAATGTTTACAAATTGATCTAATTTAAAAACAAATGACCGTTGTAGTCAAATCATCGATAAAATACAGGTAATTCCAGCCCCTGTAGTATGACCACCGTAGACAAGGATTTCTTTGACGGAAGAATCGACAAAATGACAGAGATAGTCTTCCGTCAAAGAAATCCTTGTCTGCGGTGGTCATGCTACGGGGGCATGATTTTCAATTGGCCGAAGCTCGGGTCTCCGGCGACGTTGGTTCTTGTCGCTCTCATATGAATTGGAGAACTTATTGTGAGCTATGATTTTATATAAATGGTATAAATAGACTTCTAACAAAGTTGAAACGCACTTGTCCTTCCCGTCGTAGCGTTATTTTTTTTGTTCTGGACCATTCCTCGGAACCATCTAGTTACTGAGATATTGGAGGTCAAAGTTCCAACTTTTTCACAATTTTTTTTTTTTTTTTTATTACTTATTTTTAAGGTTATAACTTTACACTAAATACCTCCAGGGCCCGTTCACTATTCAATGCATCTATCAGCACAATGTTTTGGGTGCGTTACATTGAGTTTTACCGTAAAACGTGATTTTTCAACCTAAAATAAAGTCGTTTTCCAACAGTATTTTTTTTGCGTTAGTTAGTTTGATTTACAGAATGCTTGGTTGAGAGCTTCGTGAAGGGTTCTTTTACACCTTGTACTTCAATTCTGTTGGACTTACGCCCATTTCGAGCAAGATAATTTATACTACTTGGTCTAGTTTAGATCGAATTCGTTCAATGACCATGAAACAACGTTTACTTTTTTCCAATATTCCAATATTATCAACCTACTCTTATCCACCATCACGTAATTCAGAGTGAAACGATGAATTTCACATATGTTCCGAATTCTTAAAGGATTTTTATAACAGAACTCGTGTTCATCAACATTGGCAACCTTGTTCCCTAGCCACTACAGAGAATAAGCAAAGAGTGTGTATTGTGACATTCTTCCCAGATCTGCCCGATTTTTAACAGAATTAGGGAACTTTTATTTTTTTCCTTTTCTGTTCTATCGGTTATTGATTGTCAGAATTTGTGCCTGAAGGCTAATCGGAGGGTAGGCAACAGTAACACCAAGTGAAAGATGTTTAATTTGGCCAAATCCACGAACACTAACTATACTTTTATAGTATACTGGCACCGAGCTTGGGCGATGGCCGACGCAACGAAAGGAGTGGAGTTGACTTTTGGGTAACATATTTTTATTGAAAACTGACTGCTGTTTTTTCATCAATAAGGCGGTCACGACAAGTTTAAAAACAAAAATAACATTGTATTGTATTGTATAACTGGCTGGTGTCCGCAACTCCACGTCCAAAGCGCGAATTTTGCGTGCGGAAAAATAACATTATTGACATTACATTAAGCCTGTAATCTCCAAAAGGTTTTCGGCAGAGATGTACCCTAATAGTACACCCACATTTCGCCAGTTAAAGTTAGTCCCATGTAAGTAGGGGCAAGACTATTGCCATCAACCGGGTACAAATCTAGATTCCGTGGCTGCTACTGAGGAATTCCTAACTCAATAATAATACATTTCCCGAACTGCGAAATCGAAACCAGGACCTCGTGCTCAGCAGCCGCTCTTGCGACCACTGAGCCAACCAACCCAACTAGTTAGAATTACTTTATGTTAACCATTTATCCCAGGTCTCACAGTAATAATATCACGTGGTTTGAGAATTATCCTTGGTCCTGCGATCTAAAATGTTGCCATCGACAAGCTATTAAAAATGTCGACTATTATTTAATTCAAGCTTCTATAAATTTAAAACTTTTAATGATAATCTCGTGTTGTTATTTTAATAATTACAAGACTTTTTTGTGCCTTGTAATTACTACATTTATTATTATTTACAATAATTTCTCATAAATGATGTTTGAGACAACTTGACTAGTCATTTTGCGGCCGTAGCTCCAACATCTGGTTCTGCCTTAGTTCATTCTGCTACTGTAGTAACAGCTGGTGTTTACTTATTCATTCGACCTATTTTTTTATTATTAAACTTCTACGAATATTTAATATGAAAAGAAACTTAACGAAGGCAGCTCCATGGATCTCCCTCACGGAATACTAAAATATAAATGATAGAAGATGCGCCAAACATCTATATTGAAAAATTCTTCGCTGTCCGATCATTGGAAAAGTTCGATATAAGACCCCGTCCTCGTTTAAAACAAGACTTTGCTTTTCTTGTACAATTCCACTTTTCGAATACTTAATGTAGACATACCCCTTTTCATCTTTTCCGAGAAGTTTTGGGCTCTTTTAAGATTCGTCCAGTGGAAATTATGCTCTGTTGGGAGTTCGGACGATATGGCACGGATCAGTACCGCGTGATGCCAGGTAAATTGAACGACAATAGGACGGGTTGGAGAAAATTTATTATAAAATACTCAAGGAAAAATATTTACTTAAAACTCAGACACTCCATTGATACGGTGTGGTGAAGTGAATTTTGTTTTTAAAGCATTGATTCGCATTTAGTAAGGCTCAGTAACAAAACCAGTGTTTACTTAACTCGAATTAAAAACTAAAGTCTCCTTAACGACCAGCATCGGACGACAAGACAATAATATATGTAGGCGGACCCATAGTCGCATTTGGCGTAGCGTAACAAATTGCGAACAATATTTCAAGGCTTAGTTGTTAGTGAAACTTAATCGCCTCTCGCAGGACACTCTCAAATTAAGTTTAATCGCACCAAGTGAGGGGGTCAGTTAAAAAAGAGGCCCCCTAATCAGGTCCGCGCGAGCACGCGTTAGGTACGCACTTACATAATGAAAGGGGGAAGCGAGGGGGTTAGGGAGCCGCTGGGGGCCGTCATCTGCGTACTCCCTGTCCGGCCGCCCACGATCGATACCTATACGTGTGGACTTTATGTAAAAAGCCTCCTGCACACCCGGAGGACGCCGACCATAAGTGTCGAGGAACGAGTCGCCCCCAGGGAGAAGGCACGAAATATCTTCAATTTTCGAGAGAAAATTTTCCAATGCGGGGGCGAGTGCCCGCGGCGGAAGGGCTGCGTGGCTCGCTCCGGACGCCTGTGTCCGAAAAATGCTCGAACCTTAATTGAATTTACAGATTTGCCTTTCGGAACGCACTCCCGACGCTGGCGCCCGACGCCCGTACCTACGCTGTTTATTGCGGGCGCTCGTTATGACTCTTTACGAGCTGCTCCGATGTGCCCGATAACTTTTTATTTATTTATAAACTTTTTTATTTATTTAAATATAAGCACGTTAAACAATGACGATAGGTTTCGTAGACCGCGATAGTTGGATGTGTTGTAAGAAGTCGTTCTGATCCATTAGGGACACATTTCGTTCAGTTCGCGACTGACGCGATCACTCTTTTATTGCTAATGAAATAGTTTAATAGAACTATTACTACTTTACTACGGTCTTATAAACTTACTCAACTTTTTAACACCAAAATTAATTACTTAGTAAAGAAATAGACTAACTTTCTGATTTTCGATCGATTACACCTGAAACACTTCAGAGTGTCTCTGTATAAGTAAACCATCAAGTGACATATTTATGAAACCCCCATTATTAGGCATGGAAATTTTTATGGGTTAACAAAAAAAAACTAACAAACAAAACTTTCAAAAAAACCTATTAAAATAATCTTGTAATGAAAACTCAAAATAGGGAAGTAAAACAATATTTTGTTAAGTTTAACAATCGTCCTTAACAAAGGGTATAAGGGGCAAAAAAATACTAGTGGTATCTTCAATGCCCCACTTATTAGTGGCCCTTACGTCACTCTCTTTTCATGACGTCACGGCTCTTCATTCAACACTTTTTTGGTAAACAGACGAGAAATAATATTCTAAGTAGAATGTAAGTTAGATTACAAGTAAGTTAGATGTACATATTATAACGAAATTGATTGACAAGCGAATCGACAAGCGAATGTGTTAAACCCATTCTGTAAAATAATGATAGTTGTGAGTTGTATTGCGTGTGATTTTTAGTGTACTCAAAAGTTAGTAGTGAGTTGCTGGACAATTCACTCTGCTGACTTTACTACTTAATCACTACCAATAATGTCAGAATATGATGTATTATTAATCGATTAATTATCAAATAATTCTCATTTTGATTCCACAGGAACACTATTCTCAATTTGGAAAAAAAATCCTGATGGCCTTAAAGTTATCTAGAAATAGAATTCTGATGTATAAGCCGTATTACTGAATAGTTTTAATATACCGTTCAGTAGTTTTTGCGTGAAAGAGTAACAAACATCCATCATCTAACGTCACAAACTTTCGAGTTTATAATATAAAGTAAGATATCCTAAGTGACCATATGCCTAAATACTATACCGTGTGTAAACAGACCCTTCACATATCCGTCAACCAAGCATTCAGTACATCAAACTAAGTAACTTTACGCAAAAATTATTGCTGGGAATCGACTTTTTTTTTGGGGTGAAAAATCACGTTTTACGGTAGGACTCGATGGAAAGCGCTCATAGCATTGTTCTGATGATTGGATTGAATAGTACGAGGGTCGTGGAGGTGTGTAAAGTAAAAATCTAACATTAAAACATGTATTTAAAAAAAAAAACTTGTAAAATAGTTGGAACTTTGACCCCCAATATCTCCGTAACTAGAAGGTTCCCAGGTATGGTCTAGAACAAAAAAATGATCGCAAGTGACGGGGAAAACAAGTACCTTTCGCTTATGTTAAGGCTCTATTTACACCCTTTATAATATAAATAAAAATACAAAATTAGAAATCTAGTTACGCTGGTCATCTAAATCAAAACCAGTATTATTTAGAGCCAAGTGAAATGTTTCTCAATATTCATACAGTCTACGTGTGTTTCAAGTAACAGAAACTCGTGTGTTTCAGAAACTCAAGTCATTTTCATGCGCTTGACTTCGATGTAAAACTAAAATGTAACATTAGTTATATTTATATCTATGTACTTATCCCTTTCGTATCGTCCTATTTCAAACCGGAAGCGTAAAAAAGGCTATCTTGAAGAAATATGTTTTATTCTTTTTTTTTTTAATAGCCTTGTTTTTCCCACTGCTGGGCAAAGGACTCCCCCATATCCTTCCAGGTACTCTTCTCCTGCGCCACCTCGAACCAGCCTTCGTGATGCGAGTAGTATTATATTGTTTATATTTATTCTTTACTTCATCATCTGCCTAGCCTTTTCCCAACCATGTTGGGGTCGACTTCCAGTCTGACCGGATGCAGCTGAATACCAGTATTTTACATGGAGCGACTGCCTATCTGACCTCCACAACCCAGTTAGTACTGGGTAATACGATACCCCTTGGTAAGACTGGTTGTCAGACTTTTTGGGCCACTGACTACCAGTAACGACTGTCAAAGATACCAGGCCAACGGCTTAACGTGCTTTCCGAGGCACGGAGGAAACTCGGTATGTAATGGGCGGTCACCCATCCACAGACCAACCTAGTTAAGCACGACTTAACCTAAATATAATATTTATTCTTTACTTATTTAATTTAAATTAATCTGCTCTATGAAATGTGTTTTTTCAACAGCATAGTTAACTTGATTCTGCAATCAGGAATTGAAGATTCAGGCTGCCGGCCACAGCATTGAGAAGGAATCCAGAGTGTTAGTTTTACCTTACTTGACTGATTTTTAAAGTACTTAATGCCTTAGAAAGTATTTATTTATTTAAAGTTCATGAACAGGAGTGGTACATAGGCGGACTTAATGCCACAAGGCATTCTCTACCAGTCAACCTTTGGGTCAAATAGGACAGCATTGTGATAGAGTTCAAAAAAATAAATAAGAAAAATACCATTTTGTCCACATAAATTGATATACATAAATAGGTACATACTAATACACATATAATATATATACAGATAAAATAAAATAAACTAATAAATATTATAATTCATACAAATAGTCCAAGATACGAGAAACCTTATAATAATTACTATGACTACTAATATCTAGCTTGTGAGCAATTTTAGTCTATTTTAAATAGTACTTCTGAACTGTTCTTTTGAAGCTTTCAGCTTTTAAGTATTCGTTTTGGTCTTCAAGTAACGCTAAGCAACTAGATTTTGCTAAAAGGTAGTAATTTAGTTCGTCAAAGTTGAAATGCTTTTATTGGGGCTTTCACCAAGTATTTGTGAAATCGAGCAAACTTCTAAAATTTCTAAACAAAACTGTTTTTTAACAAAGACTGAGTAAAGTTACTCCCTGACCGACAAAATACGCTGCAAGTCTGTAACTTCTCCTCGTTAACGAAAGTGCAGTGCACATGTACGTACGTTCCTATAAAATGCATGAATGTGGTGAAAGCGAAAGTTTACGAGAACGTGACCTTCAAACAGATCTCCCCTCTCTTTTGGGGGGGTTGAAAAGTTGGAATGGTGCAGGTTCATTGAATGCAATGCAGTAGGACGACGGGGGTGCATGGGGTGCAATGTCAACCCGCTGGCGGCTACCACATTGCTGAGTGGTTAATGTTAATTGTACTACTCTATGCTTGTGTCCAAACGAGATATCAGAAGTGGGATAATAGTAGGTATACCAGATGTAACACCCGGTTCTGAGTTAATAATTAGAAGTTGTTGACTTGTCAAACTCTAATTAGCATTATGGCAAAAAGTTGTGAAGTTTTCTGACTATACTGAAGGTACCTTGAGTAATGCTTAAATAAAGTTTGACTATCGACAACTACTACCCGGGTAGAGTGTCACCGGTGATACGTAGTTGTATGAGACAATAATTTTCAATAGTTCACATTGGTGTAGCTATGTGAAAAACGTAGTTTAATAAATTTTTCACTTGTATGGAGTTGTGCAGGTAGGTAATACATTTCTAAAATTACTTTTTGCTTTACACTTTAGCATAAAGTTCAACCAAAGAAAAACAAAACTTTGGTCATTTAAAACTACACTAAGATATAACAAAACTTTGGTCATTATCGTCATCATTTCAACCGAAAGACGTCCACAGCTGGACATAGGCCTCCCCCAAGTATCGCCACATTGACCGGTCTCGTGCGACTCGCATCCAGCGGATCCCCGCAACCTTCACCAGGTCTTCGGTCCACCTAGTGGGAGGCTTTCCAATGCGACGTCTTCCCGTTCGCGGTCGCCACTCCAGAACTTTTCGGCCCCATCGGCCATCCGTCCTGCGAGCAATGTGCCCTGCCCACTGCCACATCTTTACTAAAATTCTCATTGGTCATGTCTTTCCAAAAATTTTCAAAGAGGCTGGTGACGGATTTCGATTTTTGATTAAGCACAATAAAATTTTATGAATGCAGCGACCTCGAGTTGCAACGAGATTCATCTCCGTGCGAAGGCATCCCTCCGTCGTTTATAGTATTGACTCCAGATTATGGTCAACTAGCTTCTATCAGCTATATAGGGTCTAACTATTCATACACGAAATATTTTCAGGGAATCATCTAACGGCTATAACAAAGCCATTTCAAGGGATTTTTTTTTATCTGAGTTTATTTTTTTATAAAAATAAACAATTTAAAATTACTTGACCCACAAAATAAATACTGGATCCTTATTTTTAAGCATCCATTACGCTAGTTTACTACGTCGTATTTACCTACTGTCATTGTTAGAATATGGGAGTAAAGGTTTTATGCAAAAAGTCTCAAAAAAATTTAGAATTATAATAATTTTGTAAAAAAAAACACTCAGATAATGTTTTTTTTCGTTGCTATGGTGACTTTACGACTTATAGAAGTCACTCTTAACATACTTCGTGTATGAACAGATAGACCTTATATTTATTACTTACTGTAAAGTTTCATCAGAATACGTTCAGTGTTTTTTACGTGAAAAATTAACAAACATCGATCCATAAATCCATGCTCACAAACTTTTGCGTATAAAAATACATAGTAAGATGAGATGAGAAGTAAGATTCTCGTATTACGCCAGAGAAGAGTAAAACATTGATCCAAGATCTCCGATTGTGTGGACGTTCTTAAAACGAATTCAAATTATTGTCGATCATTTGTTTTAGAAAACTTTGAGCCCATGAGGCGTACCTACATCTACTCAAAAGATGTTGCTAGTATAATAAACTAACAGTATAAAAAAATACTATTTTAAAGAAAAACCAAGTCACCATTTAAACACCTTTACGACTCTTATTAATTTTATTTGTTTAGGATCTCTAACAAATTATGTACGCAAACACACGAAATAAATAATCGACGACAAAAGTATGACGTAGGTGTACTCCTTCACTTACAGGAAACCACAGCATGGTTAATAAAATGTATAACTAAGCTAACAAAGTAAAAAAAAAAAAAAAAAAAAAAATTAAATCTAAACAGGCAATAAAATAAAATTGGAAGAAAAAAAATTAAAAATAACAAAGTCATGGTAGCAATTAAAAATCAAAACGATTGGTAATAAAATTGGAAAAATAAAATTAAAATAATTAAAAATAACAATAGAATAGAATATCTTAAAAGAATTTTGACAATAAAAGATGGAACGGTAATTTATATACAAACAAAGAGATTTAAAAGGCTTAAAGAGTGGACACGGGGAGTAATTTAATACAAAAATTAAGATTCCAAACCTGACAAGGGGGCGTATGACACTAGACCGAGCGACTTGTTACTAAGTAGTAACAAGTAGGTATTGAGTTACGATTTTCTTCGTCTTGTGCCGTCTAAGTCTTGCTCGTAAATATTTGAATATCTTTATTTGCTAAATAATACTCTGTTACTTTTTTTAAGTTTAGTGTAGATTTCCTAAAAAGTAACTCTCGAAAAAAAAATGCTGCCCTAATGTTCTTTTTCACCAACGCTCGGCGACGCCTAACAAACGCAAACGTATGCCTATATAAAAGTGCTGTTGGAATTTCAAAGCTCGGGTCAGCGCCGAGTGCTGACTTTGCAACAGTGCTATAATATTTACGCATTGATATACGAGTCACTTCATTTTAGTGACAATGAGCATCGGTTATAGATTTTTTTTGCAAAAATAAATACCTATAAGATTATTTAAAGTTATTAGAATTGTATACAATTTTAGCCAGCTTTGTACTGACCACTAACAAGAAAATTTCTTAATAGGATTTCAATCGAAGTTCAGTCAAACATGAAGTTGATGACAATATTTATTGAATAGGTAATAATATATTTATCGATCAACAAAAGAAGGGGTAGGTACTGTAGGTAGAGATGACCGTATTAATATTTATAAAAAATCAACGGAGGAGCGTCCAATCCCCGAGGGAAGTATCCGGTCCGTCAGTACTACCCCTTTATATTGTCCTACGTGTTTCAAAAATTGTCTACTTTTCCAACTGATTTTGGTTCTTTCTATTTTTGTTTCGTGGGCTGTTAACTTTTTTTGTGAACGAAAAGAATTACTTTTTGTTCACTGGTAGGTAGATAGGTAGGTACCTAATTGGTTGTATTAGGCCATGTTTCGTTTTTAGAAGGAAGTGTTAATTTTAAATGTCAAATTGAAGTTGAAGTTTAACATTATTTGCATTGGGAATAGATTTAAGAATTATAAAATTACTTTCTCGAAACTACTTAACAGGATTTGAAGAGGTAGTAATTGACATTATCGGCAATCCAGGAAGACTATTCATAGGACTTTTTCACCCCGTTACTAACAAAACTTTTCAAAATCAATCCTGACACGCGACCTATAAAGTAAACCAACCAAAAATCAGAGACGAACATTTTACAAGTGAAAATGAAACCACCGAAATGACAACCCGTCCGTTTTAATCACCTGCGTTTGGCCAAAAAAAAAAGAAAATGCTTTCGAAAATCGAACGCGTTTGGAGAAAACCGGGTCAAAACGGAACACGGACCACACGAAATACACAGAATACGGAATATATTCCGTTCTGAGTCGCTGTGATGCTATTGAGACTGCCAGTACCTACCGATAGGACGGCAGCTATAGGTCGCGCACATGTAAAATAGCTAGGACTGGTAGGAAGGGTACTCTACTTAGGTATTTAATTAGTTTTATTGATTTTTGGGTTCATTTCAGTTTTGATGAAATAAATGTTGATGTACTTAGTTATTTTGTGATATACAGAATTATATAAGATGTATGCCTAATTAGGCAGCCAACGTCAATTGCATCAAAGGCATATTACTAGCCAAAAAATTTGATTTTGAATTATTCCCCAGTTAGTATTAGTATTGTAGAAATAAATAAAAAATTAAATAAATATTAACTAGTGATTATTTTTTTTTCCATAATCCTCTCAATTCCCATCACAAACAATAGCAGTCCGTTGCTGAACCTAACCCTAAACCTGCTCAGCTGCACTTCATTCTACTCGATTTTCGGCTAACCTCGTCTAGCTGCTACTAGCTACCTTGTGAAGATAACTGCTCCACCCGAAGGAGTCCTAAACTCCGTTTATCGATTTGCAGTCTCCACTCAAGAACACATCTATCCCAACAAACATCAATTTTTCGGTTTATGGCCGGCCATGCGATATTTATTATTTTTATATCCTTTTGGAATAAGTTTAAAATAATAGCGACAGCTACGTTTTCGTTTTAAGGTGCAACTCGACTGCGGTCAATCGATTTCATCCAATCGGTATTAATCTCCACAAAAGATTTATTCAATATTCCAAGATAGATGGTCCAGACAGTGAGTTCTTAATCTCGGAATTAAAAAAGTCGTCTAAGATCGAACATAATTTGGCTGTCAAAAAATGTACCGAATCAGCTTCACCCAGGTTGAACCTTAGCATCTGCCGCGGGTAGTCTCGAAACGCTGAACTCTTAGATTTTCCTAATTACTGCCGAGCCATTGTTTAAATAATTCCCGCCAAAAAGTTCTTACACCATTACTTAATACACACCACCACAAACAAAACTTTAAAAATACTTTCAATTTTCAAATCTAAAGTAGAGCATACCGCCGAGCGTTCGATTAGAAGCTTGGTACTGGGGGCTACTTCTCTGTTATATCTGCTCGTCCAAGATACATGCCTCGCATAGGCGCACTCGTGTTACCGTCCGCGTCCTGGCCAGCGGGGGGCGCGGGGTGAGGGGGGTGCGACCCCCTCCCGCCCCCCGCACGACCCCCGAATCGCTCGCCGCACCCCCACGGCCCCTTCGGCCACCCTGCGTCATCTAGTACGGCGACTAGCCCGCTAGGGTTAATTCGAACTATTCAAGACTATTTGAATATTTAAAAAAAAATAGATTTTAAACTTTTTCGCGATTTCTTCTGTTTATAAAGTTGGGTTGGTTTTGTTTGATGTTTTCGAGGAAATTTTGGAGAATTTGTAGTTTTAAGTTTCTGGTTTTACTGCTTAAATTAGTTTTGGGTTATAATATTCTCGTTATTAGACTCACGTTGTCACCTAACCACATTGCTAGCCTAATTTTAGTTCTATAAAACAAACGCGTAATATAAATACTGTTTTAAGACTTACTAAAAAATCCATAACCTTATGCTTAATTCGGCGAACTAGACTAGAAACTTTCAGCATCTATATTAAAACCAATTACGTGCCTATTTAGCAGTTCATCTCATAGTTGTAACCCACCTACGCAGAAGTTTTCTAACACAACACAAATAACACAAACAAAGGTCTGACAGATTTTTCTTTCATACGTACAAGACCGATTGTCTGTCTAATAAACGACTGGCCGAAAAAAATTTTCATCTTTAAAAAAAATCGAAGAAGAAAATGTAAGTATTTCGTGACAGCCCTGGGTGTCCAGCTCGCAGCCCTGATTCTGTAGAACAGAGAGCGGCGTGCGTGCCCGGCTCGTTGTAAACAGCCAACCCTCGTAGGTACGTATGTAGGGCGGACGGCCGGCCCGCACCCCCCAGAGAAAGGGGTGCCCCCGCGTCTTCCTTGTTCCTCCTTGTGCAAATTCCCTTGACGATGGAAATGTGCTCAGCCACATTTTATACAATTTCTAGTCCACGCGTCGAATGCTGTCCACACATGCTTGTGTTTTCTCATTAGTGGCAGCCGTGTGGTAAACCTAAGCTGTGGTGAGAATATAATTATGTAGGTATAGTTAGAACCTCTCACCTAGAAACCTAGATTCAGTTTCGCTTTCAATAAGTACTTGACTGTCCTAGCCTTTTTTAGTTTCAATCAGAAATTTACTGAAACTGTACATCAGTTACTTCACTATTACTTCATTCAAGTTACATTCCAACTTTTTAGTATATCTCTCTTATGAGCCTCCACAAAACTCAACCATACAAGTGTATGTATGGCCTTGTACAACTTCCATTGGTGTCTAACTGGCTAGGTTTACCGGTCCCATGGCAATAAACATGACGATGGACACCAATGAGGGTTCGAAAAATCATGTTTGGTATTTTTTTGTCAACATTCAACTGATTTTAATTAAAAACCTTGATTTTGCCAAAGATTTGTCACATTTTATTTTTTCATATCATTGTTGTGTTAGATTTTATATAAACACTAGCTGTTGCCCGCGACCTTCGTCCGCGTGGAATTTTATAGCCTTATAACCTTTCTCGATAAATGGGCTATCCAAAACTAAAAGAATGTTTCAAATCGAACCAGTAGTTCCTGAGATTAGCGCGTTCAACCAAACAAACCAACTCTTCAGCTTTATAATATTAATTTAGATAAAGAGAAAATGACAGAACTAAACACCCATTGAAGTTGAAAACTCGAAGCACATACGACAAACTAAAAGTTTAGTATATGAATACATAATTGTGTTTGAAAATAACTTAATATATTAAACTGTGTTTCTATTATCATGTCTATGGCAATCACTTTTTCATAGCGTTTTGTTATTTTGCAGACTGTCTTCCCACTGCAGGGCGCAGACCTCCCTTACTTCTTTCCAATCATTTTATTGATTCCAAAAAAAGACACGATAGCCCAACGCGTAAGGGGTCAGCTGTGAATCGATCGGTTCCGAGTTCAACCCCGTTTGAACTGCAGCCGTAAACTTGCATAATCAGAGGGTTAGGGGAGATGGCGAAGTGTCCGGTCATTTGCACAAACTGGCACGTGGCGTACAGATATAATGTATGATTTTAACTGCTAAGTTTGCTTCCACTGGTTAATTTTCTTTTGTTACCTCCTTTGGCAAAGGTCTCCCCCAATTCTTTCAAATATAAAAATATAGATCTTATTAAATACCATTTAATATTTTGAAGTCCCCAAGAAACAAGCAATACTAACTTAATACTTACTAGATACTACTTAGTTTGTGGAAACTGGCCAAACTAACCGATTGTTAAGATTAGTTAAAGTTAGAAATAATATACATACGTATGCGTCACAGTTGTAACGACATCCTTGTTATGATGAAAATATTAAATATACTCTATAACTGTTAGAGTGTCCAACTAAAAACAACAAAGGAAAATATTTAAATCAGTACTTGGATTTTCCAATAAGAAAACTAAAACAAAATCTTTATCATTAAACTGAAAATATTATCTATTTATTACATCGATTAAAATAAAAAACTTAAACAAATCGAAAAAACATTGTCTCCCATACTATAAATAGTGACGGACCGCACCGTCATAAAAAATATAGACAAATAGAGTTGCGCCATTCACACATAATCGACTAATTCCGTCTGAAGACGAAGGTCGGTATGAATGGGGCGAGTTATTAAGTCTGTTGTTCCGAACAAATCGCTGGGGCCGTTGACTTTCGGTTTCATTCATTTTCGCCAGAACTCGGCCGCGACTCAACTAAGTATTTGTGTACTTACTTGGATAATTTCGTCCTTGTGTTCTGTAAGTTGTGTACAATTCTCAATCTCAATACTAAGAACTTGTTGTACACCGAAACTTGTTTATCATTTCAACTGAACGCTTCTGATACGATATAAAAATATGTATGATAATTGGAAAATTCCTAACAGAATGCGACTTGGTGTTTTTTTGTTAACAGCACAGGTTTTTCGCAAACAAATACATTTGTTTTATACATTGAATAAATGTACTAAACTTAATTAACGGACACATTAACAGGTTATAAAAAACATAAGGGGTATTCCTCAAAGCACAACTATTTTTAAGCGCAACTAAATTATTCCTCGATGCGCAAAAATAGAGATGGGTGTGATGGATTCATAATTTTTTTTTTAATCATGGTTGCGCTTTGAGGAATAAACATAAAATATTTTTAATTTGAATTTATGAGCGCAACTAACGGTTGTTCTGCGAAGAATAATTTAATTGCGCTTAGTTGGTTGCGCTTAAAAATAGTTGCGCTTTGATGAATCCCCCAAAAATTAAATGTAGATAATATCCTAACTTAACTACCTCTACAAATAATAGCTTTGTTTTATAAGTTTCATGGTTAAGATTGTTTACGAATTTCCTTACGAGTAAGTATTTATTAGAACTCCGACTCGTGACCTTGTCAGTGTCGCTTATTAAGCTCAAGAAAAAGGTTACCTTCCGGGTAGGAAATAATTCAGTAAATCCCGAAACTTACGCGTTACCTAGTAAAACTGTGGACATCCATATGTAAGTTTTTATGTCAGATTAGTTAAAGTTAGAGTTTTAAATTAAAGAAAATAAATATTTTGAATTTTTTTGAATTAAAAAAAATAGAAAATTGTGTTTAGATGTATTTAAATTGATACTTATCTCTTGTAAGAAATGGTCTGAAGCTTAAGTCTAAGCTGTTCCAATAAGCTCCTCTTATTAGTTTTATAATAAGCAAGGATGGAAAATAGCTTATTGACAAAGCTTTATATCAAACAAGCTTTTAATACAGAGCCTAGGGTAAACTCAACTCTGGGCTTAGCAAGTTAAGGTTGTTTTTAACCTAGCATGGGGTTTTTCCACTGCATTTTCTTTGGAATGTGCGAAATCAGTATTGGTAGGACGCTGAGCTTGACTCTATTAATGTACTTACAAAATTTACGTAAAAACTAGGCTATGCTTAAGTACGTTAAGCCTCGGGGTCCCTTCGAGGCTTTCATCCTATTACTAAAAGACCTAGATATTATTTTATCCTTTTAATAATAAATGGGGTTCCAGTTTCAACCAGTAGTAGCTTCAGATCTGCCCTCATTTGTTATTGGTATAACTTTGTTCCGCATTTAGTAGTGAGGATATTAATTGATGTGGCCACTGAAGTTGCTTTTCTAAGTCACCTATTAAAGAAGCTGTACTAATACCTACATCATCATCATCATTTCAGCCGAAAGACGTCCACTGCTGGCCATAGACCTCGCCCAAGTGTCGCCACATTGACCGGTCCCGTGCGACTCGTATCCAGCGGATCCCTGCAACCTTCACCTGGTCATCGGTCCACTTAGTGGGAGGCCTTCCAACGCAACGTCTTCCGGTTCTTAATACCTACAATTCGACATTTATTGCCAAAACTATGTGAGAAGCATTTACGGGACACACGTAAAATAAACCGTCGAACTTTCAATCTTTGTGTCTATCAGTGTGAATGTCTCAGAATCCATTTCCATACTTCCAGATTTACTATCTTTACTTAGTGTAAAACAAAGTCGCTCCCGCTAAACAGCGGGAGCGACTTTGTTTACGTACGCTTAGATCTTTTAAACTGCGCAACAAATTTTAATGCAGTTTTCAGCAATAGATAGAGTGATTCAAGAGGAAGGTTTATATGTATGTTGCACGCGTGGGAAGCCGGGCGCGTCGCTGGTTAACATTATAAACACGAAAGTAAGTTTGTTTGTTACCTTTTCACGTATAAACCACTGAACCGATTATCCTAAAATTTTGCATATACGTTGTCAGGTGTACAGAAACGGACATAGGTTACCTTTCGTCCCGAAAAAAAGTACTATTCCCGAGGAAAACCACAATAACGTTCTTATGATAATAGATGGCGCCACGTGTCTTTCGATTCATGATTGGATTATGTTATTACAAGCAGAGTACAACCCGAATTGATTGTTAAATTCTAAACGAAGCCACGGGCAACAGCTAGTAATGTAATTAGATGATGCATTTGATCAAATACAAGTATTTTACGCATTTGATGAAAGAAGATTGTGTTTATAAAATCATTCTAAAAAATCCTCTTTAAAGCGATGTTTACTCTATTGGGCGTAAGTTCATAATACCCACCTTAATAAAGAGCTTAGTAATAATTTTGGTGTAGTGTTATGTTACGCGAATGGATATAAAAGAAATGTGTACCTATGAGAAAGTCTGAATATGGGCATGTGATGCGGAGGAATGAGGAAAATGTTGTGAGGAAAGTTCTGAGTATGAATGTGGATGGGTATAAAAGTAGAGGAAGACCAAAAAACGATGGATGGACTGTGTAAATGGTGATATGGCAAGAAAGGAGGTGTCTGATGAGATGGCGAGTAACACAGAAGTATGGAAGAAGACGATATGGCAGAAGAATGATGATGATATGAATCCACCTAAGGATGTTGACGACTAATAGAAGAAAAGTATTAAAGAAGAAGACACGCTACGCTAACCCCAAATAAATCGGGATAAGTTCAAAAAGTTTGTGGGTATCGAAGATTCCTCTTTCACGCAAAAATAACTCTGTGCGTGTGTCTCTTTGTGCTCTTCTATCTTAATGTTATGTCTTGTTGAGTATTTTTTTGTGTGTACATAAATAAATAACTGAACAGATTTGGCACACAGAGAGTTTATAACTAGGATTAGTACCTAAACGTCTGCCGAGCCTTATCCCAACTTTGTTGATGCCTGGATGCAGCTTAGTACCAGTATTTTACATGGAGCGACTGCCTATCTAACCTCCACAACCCAGTGAGTACTGGGTAATGCTGGTAAGAGTGGTTGTCAAACTTTCGACTTGGATTAATACCTAGGATACTTTTATCGCAGTAGTACCTCGACCGCGTGGGATAATTTCCGAACTCCACGCAGGCGAAGCCGTGGATATAAGCTAGTCTCTTTATTTTTTATATCATTATATAGCAAAAGTACTCATTTCCAAAAATATACTTTCCACATACAGTTCTGGAACTTTCAGAGTCACTTCGCGTTCCACTCGTCTTGCTTAGATTCATAACACCTACCACTAGATGGCGCTTCTGTACTTACATAGCCACTTCGAACGCTTTTGTTGCAAGTATTGTTACATAAACATTTCTACAAACTTATTACTTTGAAAACCGATGTTTGGGTGAAAACTTTTCAATCGGTATCGTTGTTATGTCGATATTTTTTTTTTTTTTTTTAGTCTTGCTTAATAAAGCAGCCCTCAAAAGTTCACATAAGTTGTAAGAAGTGAGTTATTGGAAGAGGTTATTTAAGTGATTATTCTTAGGATGAAACGAAGTGCCTACATACCTAATAGTTCCATGGATATCAGTGACTTTTATTCGATGAGATTATTTATGATTCGTATTTCAATGACTTTAAAAACCCAATTTATTTAAGTCATTGCAATACGAATCAAGTTTTTCAGTTGGATACTTAAGTAGTAATTTTAAATTGACACTGCTGTATTCACAATTAGAACACCTAATGCCTGAAAAATATAAAATCTATACAAATAAATAAAATGGAAGTGTCTGTTTGTAATATCAAAATAACAGCTTTTTACTGAATGCTTATAAAAATATGTACGGCACTTACAAACATTTTTCAATTTTTTGTCTGTCTACTGTCTGTCTGTTTGTTCCGACTAATCTGCGAAAAGGCTGGACCGATTTTGACGGGACTTCTACTGGCAGATTACTGATTCTATAAGGTCTAACATAGGCGTTCATTTTTAAATACGAATTAGGGTTCCGTTAAAGAAAAAACCTTTGAAATCGGTAACAAAATCCGATTCAAAAAGGGAAGTAATATTTTTTTTTATAATTTTAGGAAGGAAGCGTGCAGTCGGGGCCTATAGATACGAGTTATGTACCTGTGACCCGGCAAGGTATTTTCATTCCATGGCGAAACAAGTTCATTAGCTACACCACTTCATCCGCATCTACATCCTTCTTTTTAAGTCTTTTCTTTTAGTAGCCATCGATATCCCACTGCTGGGCACAGGCCTCCCCCATAAAACAGGTACTATTTCCTTTTATATGTGGTTAAATAGCAGAAGAATATAAAGATAGGAAAAGTCGCTCCTGATGTAGTTAAAAGATGAAAGTTTGTATGGAAAATCGACCTTTGGCAAAATTACTTTCAACAAAAAAAAAATTAAATCTGAATTACTTATTTTTATTTATCATTAAAAAACAAACGGTTGGACGTCCATTTCATACCAGCTATGGGTCTAGGTCCGAAGTTTCGCGAAGTTACAGACTTCTACGAAGTTCATAAAATTATAATCAGAGAGAAACTCGGTTTCAAACAATAATAGATTTATTTCGTGATCATTAAATCTTTGTTTTCTTTCCTTTTTCAATAAATGATTTACAGATTTAATCTCAAAGTTTGTAATTTCGTTGTTTATATTTAACTGATGAGTTGTGTAATCGAATGCTTATAAATAATTAGCAAGAACATGAAGTACGCCTAATAAATTAAGAAAAAAAATTATCCTTGGTTTTCACAGATATGTTAAAAAAATATTTTTAAATTTTGTTTTCATATATTTTTCAATTAAGTATGTAAAATACATGGTGTAAATGACATTGCCGCACAAACTAATAACATGGATCCCAGTACACATGATTTTAGACGCTCAGCGTTGAAAACGATGGTCTTTTTTTAAATCAATCGGCTGTTCCATACAAAGTGCAATCAAACAAGTCCTAAACCCAAGTACTATTTATTATTTATTTTTTTGTCATTTTGTATGATGCACGTCATGTCCTTGAGACAAATAAATATTTTTTCTTTCTTCTTTCTAATGGCTGATATTTTTTCTAAAGTCTAGAATTATATTTTAAACTCGTTCTTTCTAAGTCTAGTTTCCAAATAATATCAAATTGTGAAACCATTCACTAAACCAAATTATTCTTGGTTAAAAAAATAGTCCCAAAAAATAGTGATCTTAAAAAGATGTCTGTAGGTAATTATTTATTAAGATATACTAGTCTATTAATCCAACAGTTTTTTTGGACGATTTGAGCCCAATATTCAAAAGTTTTGCAATATTTTTAACCGACTTCTAGAAAGGAGGAGGTTCTCTCAATTCGGATTTTTTTTTAAAGTTTACAACCTCATAATTCAGTGATTACTGGTTCGATTTACGTAATTCTATTTTTTACTTACTAGTAGAGGAAGGTTACAAAACACTAAAATGTGGAAAATAAGTTAACTTCCGGAAGTCGGTGTTTTTTTATACAATTTTGTTAGAAAAAAAAATATTTTAAGTACGTTCTTTGTAACGATAGGAACCTATTTATAAAATCATGAAAAACATATAACTAACTTCATTAACTAGAAGCATAACTACAAAGCAGCATTCCAACTGAAAACGGCACGAGCTTCTCTATTTTAAATTAAAATCATTGAACTTCACTAGTTTTATTGAAAAAGTAAACAAAAGTCATTAAAACAATGGTGTTTGTTAAACAGCAATTACTGCACGGCCACTGAATAAGTGGCCAAAAACTCTGCCTACTCCCAGGGAATGGTCGTGCTTATCACATAAGTTTTTTGCCATTTCTAGCTTCGCAGCGGCATGTGGGAGCAGCATGGCACAGCATGCTAGATAAATACGGCGTACGGGTATCGACACACTTGCGTCCTACACAAAAGGCCTACCCATCTTCCAGCTACTTACTTATCATCACAGCTTCTTAGTCATAGAAGACAATACAAGGAAAAACGTACCACAATATCAATACCATCAAAAAACTATATTTTGGCCAAAGAGCCAAAAAACATCCAAAATTTTCGTACTCCGACCATCACACGTTTCAATTAATAGTCAAGTATTTCAAACAAAGTTTTAGAATACTCAAAAATACCTAGTTATCGTACCATAGTATAGTAGTATAGTTGGAGTAGGTTGAAATACTTGTCATGAACAGAATGCTATGCTTTTAATTAAAGCTGAAGTAATTTAGAGGGGCAGGGCAGGCTGGGGAGCAGGGTACGTTCCACCACGCGTGGTCATGTATTAGGCAAAATCTTCTGCATACTCATTTGGAAATGTTTAAACAGTGAGGTAGGGGTAGCGGGTGGAGGGCCGAAGGCTATGGTTAGTTCTCCGCTACAGATAAATTAATAAAGCAGCTACCTAGGTGCGCATAGATATAGCACGCATGTCCGTGAGTACCGTGTTAAAGGGTGTCCCGATTTTTCGTGGTACGTTTCATTGGGATTTTGTTTTTGTATTCTTGTAGAAGTAATTGAATTGGTACACTTCAATATAGGTATGGGAAATGTAAGTAGT
The DNA here is from genome assembly GCA_910589295.1 of Noctua janthe. NCBI lineage: Eukaryota > Metazoa > Arthropoda > Insecta > Lepidoptera > Noctuidae > Noctua > Noctua janthe. The sequence continues at coordinate 18,001,539 of OU342552.1, forward strand.
TGAAAGTGGCAATGGGATTTTAGTGAAGAGAACGAATTAGAGATACTTATAGCTATGCCACTGTAATAAATATCCAAAGTTTCAGTGTGCATTTATGTATATAATGCTAGCGGAACACCAGAGGAACATATAGATTTTTTTTTTCTCTTTCACTTATTTTATTTTGTTTATAGCATGAACATCGATATATGACTATCTGAAATATCTTTACTTCTGTAAATGTACTCCAAGGATTGTTTTACACAGTTTTAAAGCAATATTTATTTGGCGAAGTCAGCACAATATTCTCAACCCATCAAAAACAAAGAAAACTATTAAATAATCAAACACCAAAACCGAAACATCCTGTACGCATGAGATGTGAGATGTAAAATTTGAGCCGAGCACAACGCCACACCTATTATGAAATTTGTGCACACACACAAGAATGGACACACACACACACACAACCTCCGAGAAAGGTACCTATTCGGACTTAGGTGGCTATTGGGGGGGTAGGGGTTCTACTTGCGACGTTCGGGCCGGCTTAAATTTTCGTATTAATATGTATCTCTTATACTCGCGGATTTACCAGCCGATGCTCGGCGTAATTATGTGGCCGGCAAGGGGAGTTTTTAATAGCCCACGGTAAAAATACAACGAGAGACTTAAAAGAATTTGGGTAATGTCCTTTGTGTGAATTTTTAAATGTTTGTGCGAAAGTGTCGGGTTTTCTTTTGATGTTTTGTTTCTAATTGGTACACCATTAAGTTTTGGAATTGTCTCAACGATAAATCCACCTTTTCATTCAATAAATTGTACTTAGGTACTGGATTTTTTTCATAGCGATAGATAGATAGCGATTAGCGAAAAAGTTAAAGAATCCACTCTCAGTAAAACCAAACAACAAAACAATACAAGAATCACTCACACCTATATAATCTATACATGTTATAATCACATACCTATTCTACATTATGTACCCTAGAGGTGCGGATACTGGACATAATATCGATTTATCTCAAGTTCGAAGTCCGTGACGTACACGACACGTAAGTACGCATATTATTGTGAAACACAGACGAAGTTCAGTACGCCGCACTCGAGATATTAATTTTAATGAACACATCCATTTGTTAATTGGTAGGGATATTATAAATGAAACAAAGATAATTCCTTACAACTGAGATGAGAAAGCAAAAAGGGATGCATTGTATGAATAGAATAAGAAATTAGTTTGTAAAAGGATATCTGAAAGTTGCACCGGTAACTGAAAAGTTGTGTGGAAATCAGTTGTCATCATAAGAAAAATGGCTTGATGAAAGCTTGAGCATGATTGTGAATGGCTATAAAAGCAACTGAATACTAAAGAAACAATAGATAGACTGTGTGTGTGTTCTTAAAAGGGGTAACTACTGAAATTATAACTAACTGTTGCCCCCCCCCCCACCCCACCTTCGCCCAAGTGAAACAATTTTTTTTAATTTTTTTTGCACGGAACCCTAATCTATTTTAATAAAAGTAGCCTAAGTTACTTGTTATAACATCAGATATCTGCCAGTAAAACTCCCTTCAAAGTCCAGCCGTTTCGGAGACTATCTGGAACAATCAATGATACAGGCAGACAGACGGACAGACAGACAGGCAATAAAACAATTTAAAAAAATAGTTTTGTTAATGGTACCGTCCATGTTCATACACCTGGTCATACACGCACAGCATAGTTTTTATCCGACTTAAAAAAAAGAGGAGGTTCTCATTGCTGTTGTATTTTTTTAAGTTTCTTACCTCATAACACCGCCATTTATGAACCGATTTGAAAAATTATTTTTTATGTGAAAGGATATGCTTTCCGAGGGTCGATGATTCCATAGAAATTTCATCAAAATCGGCTCAGTATTTTTTTTTTTTCTTTTTTAAGCAGTTTTTCTTCTTGGGCTATGTTGATGACATTAAGATTCCTTAATAACTTCTAGTTACAATGTAAAAATTAATTCATTACAAGAATTTATGTGGTAAACTACAACTAAAATGGGTAAATAAAACTCAATGAAACAAACAGAGTCACCGACTTCCGAAGGTAAAGTTATTTTAGACTTTTTTAGTGTTTTTGGAAGTCGTTTTTTTTGTAGAAAATTTATTTAACTTAAACAATCGTCATAGTATTGGAATCCCGCCACCAAAACTATTTTCAGTAAACAGTTAAGGATCAATATAGTAAATGCAATCTAATAGTTTGGTTTTCCAACCACTTTATGCGTTTTGTCAGACGTCAGGGTCGATCGATTAGATTATAAGCAACGCTTGCTTAGGTCAGCCCATGGATGGGTGTCACCGTGGATCGGTGGTTTCACAGTGACAACCAGTAAAGATGTCGATCCCAGCTCTGAATACTGGAATTTGGATTAAAGCTGTGACCGAGTGTTTGACATCGTTTAATGAATTCATACAACAGTACACAAAACATCTAACATTATTTTATTACATAAAGGGTGTAACGAGACCCTTAACGAAACCGAAAGGCACTTGTTCTCCCCTGTCATTACGATCATTTTTTTGTTTTAGACTATACCTGGGAACCATCTAGTTACGGAGATATTGGGGTTCAAAGTTCCAACTTTTTGACAAGTTTTTTTTTTTAAACATATGTTTTTAATGTAAGATATCTACTTTAAGCACCTCCACGATCGTCGTACTATTCAATCCATCCATCAGCACAATTTTGTGAGTGCGTAACATTGAGTCCTACCGTAAAACGTGATTTTTCACCCCAAAAAAAAGCCATATCCTAGGAATATGTTTTAGTAAAGTTACTTAGTTTGATATACATAATGCTTGGTTGACGGCTTCGTGAAGGGTTCGTTTACACCTGTATATGTTTGGAGGCAAATTGAATTTTAAAATAAACCTATATTTCATTTTTGTTTTCTTGTGTGACAAATTATTACATCATCATCTGCCTTTAACCAACCATGTTGGGATGGGCTTCCAGTCTGATCGGATGCTGCTGAATAGCAGTATTTTACATGGACCAACTGCCTATCTGATCTTCATGACCCAGTTAGAACTAGGCAATATGATACCCTTTGGTAAGGCGGGTTGTCAGACTTTCGCGCCACTGACAGCCGGGACCAACGGCTTAATGTGCTTTTTGAGACACAACTCTGTATGTGTGGTCACTCATCCACGGACCAACCTAGGCAAGCGCGGCTTAATATAAAGATTGACGAGCACGAGGTCCTGCCAAGTAAAAATAAAATTAATTAAATAACTTTAAGTTTCCTCGAGCTCAGATTATTTACTAGTATTTACAAAGAAATGTCAAACAAAGTAAATAACAGAAGACGACGCAACCACGTGCTTTCCAATTTATCTTTTACTAGGCCATCTATATGCTACGCACCTACGCCGCGTAGCCAGTTCGTAGGCAACCTAGTTACGAGGCGCTACGACGAGCCTACGACGCGTAGCATTACGTAACTTGACCAGTTTACCGCTTTAACTAAAGCTATGTCGATTGTAAAATTGTAATAATTGTTTAATAATTGGGAGGCCATTGCCCAGCAGTGAGACTGAAAAGACTACTAAAAAAAAATTGTCATTTCAGAAAATAAAATCCACTTACCTAAATAAACGTTGTAATTTCTTTCGTACATTCTAATCACGGTTACGTCACGAGGGTGAGGTACGTCATTAAGCATTATTAATTATGTAGTGACTAAACAATGCGGTCGTCTAAGTCGTCTCAACTCAACCAATCCCTTCCACGTGTTAACTTAAAACCAACTTAAAATCATTAGGCCCAAGTCTTGGTAATTAAAGTTTAATGTCGCAACTATATTCGGACGCAACAAAGCAAATTATTTTTGAACCAACCCATACCCATGCATCACAAATCTGCACTTAAAGCTGTAAAAAGCGCTTTCAGTGCTCTCGTTTAAATAAAGAAATTTTCGTTAATAATTTAACAAGGCAAAAAGGATTTTCACCCGAGGTTGGAGAGTGAAGCAACCCTATTTTCGATTGGTAATTGAAAAGGGTACGTGATGGTTAAAAATTCAATAGGCAGCTTAACTCCTGACGGCATGGCTGTTAGTGGTGACAAGTCCGCGGCCGTCCGACGTGTGAACGTATGTACAACGACAACTCGAAAAACGCACACTGAACTTGCCTTTAAGAACAACTTTACTGATATGCCAAGCCTTTTCCCAACTATATTGGTGTCGGCTTCCATTCTGACCGGATGCAGCTGAATACCAGTATTTTACATGGAGCTATTGCCTATCTCACGTCCACAACGAAGTTATTGTAGGGTCGAAGAGGAAAGAAAATACATAGTAAACACCTTGTAATAACCCAGAGTCAGGATTTGTGCTCGATCGGTGGCTATAGGCTTGCCCTTTATATGAGAACTAGCGACCCGCCCTTACTTCACCTAGTGCTACCTATCGGATCCAAAACTATTTCTAATGTAAACTATATTTTAAGTTAAGCATCTAGCAGTAGAGCGTGCAAACTGCGTTCAAATCCATGCAGTAGTTTTTGCATGATGCGCGTACAAACACACAGACAGATAGACAAATATTCTAAAAACTGTTGTATTGGCTTCTGTTGCTCTAATAAAGATGCACTGCGCCTGCGCTGCTCTGTCCTCTGCTTTTAGCATACAGGCCCAACTACCCTTTTAATGAGAATGCGCTAAGTTACCCCCCGAAATTCAAATTTTCTTAAGTTTCTTGCAATTTACAGGTCAGTGTCAGGCTTACGTTTAACAAAATATGATTCGCGACCGTAACACAGAATGTATTTACAGAATTATAATCATTAAAATAATCAATACAATCTCTTTAAGTTCATGTAATCCCATTGAATGTCTGTTTCATGATAAAGTCATTCATACAGCGTAATACTGACCTGCAAATTGCAAAAAACGGTTGGAATTTCACGGTCTATCTTGGCGCTTCCCAGACAGTCCACCTAGCTAAGATCCCACGTTACCCTCGACGATATGCATTCCAAGACTCATTTGATTTACCAGCCATCGGTCCATCGACAAACAGACAACCACTTCCGCTTGCTGACTTTGCAAGCTATAGCAGTAACAACAGAGAATTCCTGACAATTTCATTCAAGCGCCAAGAATATTATTAACACCCGATCCGATCCAAACTGAAATAGGATTTAATATTGCACTATATCCTATCGAAGCCGCTCACAACTATTTAATATCCTAACGTAGCAGGAGGCAATATCTATGAGGAATCTCACACAATGCAATTTCATCGCATCGCACAAGTTCCTCACATTTCAATTCACACGATTTATGCGAAGGTTCAGTAAATCACGAATAGCTTTTAATATTAGTATACGTATTTCTAAATGGAGACCGGCTTCCCGTCCGCGTCGGCAGATTACCAGTATTTTGCATGGGGCAACTACCTATCTGACGTGCACAACCGTTGCTAGGTAACACGGTACCCCTTCGCAAAATTGATTGAGTTTCTTAGATCACTTTCGTACGTTTTATTAAAATGTTCATGAAAGTGATACTATGCAAATAAATAAAATTGAAGTGTCTGTTTGTAATTTCAAAATAACAGCTTTTTACTGAATGCATATTTTATGAAACCTACGAGTATACGGTACTTACTCGTATAACAAAAACACATTTTTTTTTCGATTTTTGTTTGTCTGTCTGTTCCGGGTAAGCTCCGATTTTGACGGGACGATGTTTACTGGCAGATAGCTGATGTTATAAGGAGCAACTTAGGCTTTTAATTCTATTTGATGGTCAAAGATCTATAAATGACAGCCGGGACCAAAAGTTTAACATGCTTTCCGAGGCATGGAGGAAACTCGGTAAGTAATGAGTGGTCCTGGTCGCCGATTCACGGACCAACCTAGGCAAGCGCGGCTTAACCTGAAGATCGTTCCGAAGCCACGAGCTCCTCTGAGCATATGCAACTGCAATGCTCGGATATGTTGGATAATTGCCCGAAAGCGGTTCAACTGATCGCGTTTACTTTTACCGCTGGATTTTGCTCGATAATAGGATAACAGCTAAGGGTAATGCATCTCTCTTTTCAACACGTTCACACAACCACTTGAATTAGAAGAAACGGAGACATGCGACACATTTTTATTGCTGATTATACGTGTATCCTATCCAAAAGGTTTTATTTGTCGACGAAAAGTTTTACCTTTTCCGCTAAAGTGGGGCACTGGCTGTTTGTGGTTGAAACTGCATGGTTAGAAATGCTGTCGGAATAAACTGCATATTAATTCAGGCTTTTTAGTGAGTTCAGTTTAGCAATATGAGTAATGTTTTTAATTTGCCATTACAGAATACAAGGTAACATCATCATTTCAGCCGAAAGACGTCCACTGCTGGACATAGGTCTCCCCCAACTGTCGCCACATTGACCCGTCCCGTGCAACCTTCACTAGTTCATCAGTCCACCTAGTGCAAGGCCTTCCAACGCAACGTCTTCCGGTTTACGGTCGCTACTCCAGAACTTTTCGGCCCCATCGCCATCCGTTCTGCGAGCAATGTGCCCTGCCCACTGCCACTTAAGTTTGGTAATTCTTCGGGCTACGTCGGTAACCTCTCTTGCGGATGTCCTCTTTTCTGATTTGATCACGCCAGGAAACTCCGAGCATAGCCCTCTCCATTGCCCTTTGGGTGACTTTAAGCCTTCTGATGAGGCCCATTGTGAGCGACTACGTTCACAAGGTAACATCGTGACACAAAGTTTTTGCCGAGTATTTGATGCTAGAAAACTATGATTTTAAATTTTCTTCCCTTCATAGTTTTACATCGGCTTTTCCATACAAAAGTGCTTTACTGTATTTAAGATAACTGGTAATTAAAAAAACAACAACTTTCCCACAGAAACATTTTCTTTGTACACAGACTTTTATCACAATAACACAACAGCCGTATGAAGTTCGCGCGCGCCTGTGACCTATCAGCTGTTACTCGTTTAAAAAATGTTTCTTTGGGAAAGTTGTTTGTTATCATGAGTACAATCACGTGTTTAAGTATCGGTCACGGATTACCAGTCACCCTATAAATTAGGATAATTATTTTTAATTGGAAATATTATTTTTTTGTAGTTCTCAGTTTCAGCCAGCAAGTATATCTACTTGCTGGGACGGAACCCTTCAGAATCTACTTCTTCATAGTCTGAATAGATTTGTAGTACTCTGTATTTTTAACCCAAATGAGAAAAATATGCGCCCTTTTTACTCCTATATTCCAAAGTACAGGATATGTTTCCATTAATTTTAATTAATCTCGTTTGACTCTTGGGGTATAAAGCCCATCCAACTGTAAGGTATCATCAAAGGTTTTTACTAACTAATACGTACAAAAAACACGAACAAGAAAATATCTTTTTTATTTATTTTATTTCGTAAGGGAAAACAAACATTAAGAAGTGTATTTGATCAAAGATACACAAGTTGTAATCATTATCAGACAAATGTATTTAAAATTTATGTTTTTTAAATAATAACTTTGCTTTCAAATTCTGTTTCGGGGCTAATTATTATTATTATTATTATAGATACTCGCACACATATAAAAAAATATCAGTTTTTGCGCCCTCGCCAAACATTATATTTTTACACTAGATTTTGCCTGCGGTTGCTAGCACAAGATGAGGTTGGAAGATGGTAATCATCCCTCGGGGACATATTACCGGGGTGATATTGTCCTAGGTCGTAATGCAGGTCTCTCCGTGTCCATTTAAGCAAAACCCTGTTGGCTCGCGAAGGTAACAGACAGAGGTACTGATGCAATTATATTTGTAAGGTAAAAAAATCAATTTCACAATATTTCATATAAGTTATTTTGAGAAATTAAATAGAATCTAAGCTGTTTTTCCTCACTATTTATAAAAATATATTATACCAGCGTTTGCTGGCAGTGCGCCAGAAACTGGATACTACGTGGAATAGCAATGGCGAAGTAAATGGCAACTTTCAGCGTGTTCCGACAGAGGTTTTAAAGGAATGCTTTTTGTTCTAATATTATACTGAAAAGTACAAAATATTTGGTAGGCAAACTAGGTTCCTATCTATTTGAAATCCTGTGGAAAGACTATTCTGTCCAAATCACGCAGTTATCTATACAAATAAATGAAATTTAAATGCCTGTTTGTAATTTCAAAATAACCGCTTTTTTACTGGATGCAAATGAAAGTATATACAGTACTTATAACAAAACAACTTTTTTTTAATTTTATCTCTCCTTTATGTCTGTTTGTTCCGGCTTATCTCCGTAACGGCGGGAAGGAATTTAACGGGACTTTAACTGGTAGATAGCTAGATTTTTCAGTAGTCGGGATTTTTAGTTTTAGTATACCACAAATATTCCTGTTTTAGAAGGTTCCGTGCAAAATAATTGAAACACATGAGTTTCTTAACAAATCCGATTTAAATAGGGAAGTAATATTTTTATAATAATTTCAAGCGGAGGAAGGTCTGTAGGATATAAAATATATAGCCTCATCTCTTTTGTGTCATGCTTCCTTGATATCATCCTAACAAAGCAAGCCACACGGAACACGTGTAGTCATCGCTCAAGAAACCGTTAATTATGCAATGTGATTTTACAATATTGGAAATGATAAGATGGCAAATATCTCTAAACACATATTGCATTTTGAATGAACAAAAATTCACCTGTTTGACGTTAGTATAGAACAGTAATGTAAAGTTCACCTGCTATTAATTTTAGCAGCAGCTTGCAGTACAACAGATGAACTTGTGCAAGCACATTGTGAAGGCCTCCAGTGAAGCTACACGTAGGAATCTGTAGAGATGTTCGATGAACATCAGTGGAAGCTTCTTGCTGAAATATGATATCAAAAAGATGCTACAGTAACATAATTATCTCTTTTCAGACCCTATCATCTTCAAAACTAAGCGATGTACAATATATATAGTCCTCCTTACCGATTTCGGTACCGGCGATCCTTTAATGCTATTTCCTTGCGTGTGCCCTTATATGGCTGGCCAGACCGAATTTGCTCTTAAATACCCGGTCACAACTAAAGCAGTAGAGTTGACCGGTGGAGTTATAAGTGTAGGCGTAGGAAGGCTTAGGTCTCTCTTTACGTATTTGGCACTTTTCGTTCAATGTATCGAGTCGCTGGTTTTCGAAGGCTTTTACATTTTTGTAGATGAGCGCCAAGATGACCTATGCAAAGCGAGCCTCTCCCAACCGGTCGGATCAGTAGCGCAAGCGTTAAGATGTACAATATTCTGCTACAGACGCATAGGTTGGGTTATGGCTCCATTTAATGTCAGATCAGTTTTGGGGGTAAGCAGCAAAATCCCCCGGTTAAAAGCAATATTGTAGATTAATGTGAACGTAGTCCAAGGTTCAGACACCTCACCCTTCGCTATTCTACTTCGCTGTAAAACCCAGAAACAACAGCTAAATATATTTTACCTTCTCATATAATATAACAAAATTTCAAGAAAAGCTAAAATTTTTCGTCTTAGCTAGCCTGAAGCACGATCTAATTATATGAATGACAAACGTAGCCTAATTTAGTAGAGTCCAATTATAAAAGAACCATAAAAACTAGGTTGATTCCTTTTGGATCTGACTTTCAGCGAACAATATACAAGTTCTGATGACCTAAATAAGAAAATGCAACTATGATCATCTTCTTGCCCCTTGTTATTTGGAGAAGGCGCAACACGTTTTCTTCTTCAATTATTATTTTTTAAATATTTCGTCACTATCATTCTTCACAATTTCATACATCTTTTCTTTGGTCTTCCTCTCCCTCTCCATCTATTAACATTTATATTCATCACTCTGTTAGTCCCATGCGATCCGACTACATACGCAACTGCAAAAATTACTTAAAAGAAAAATAACAGGTGTATCCTTAACGAAGCCGAAAGGTACTTGTTTTCCCCGATTTTTTTGTCCTAGGCCATACCTGGGGGTTTCCAGGTATGGTCTAGAACAAAAAAAAACTAGATGGTTATCTAATTACGGAGATATGGGGTGTCAAAGTTCCAACTATTTTCACAGTTATTTTTTTTAAGTTTACTTTATATACCTCCACGACCCCCGTAATGCATCCATCAGCACAATGTTTTGAGTGTGTTACATTGAGTCCTACCGTGAAAAGTTACCTCCCAGCAATAATTTTTCCGTAAAGTTACTTAGTTTCGTGTACAGAATGCTTGGTTGACGGCTTCGTGAAGGTTCACCAATTTACTGAAGTAAAACATCAAGCTCGTTTTCTTTAACCAAACAAAACAAAGTTGTTGGGTTTTAAAACGGATCCGAGCATTGAAAAACCCGCAGCACGTTCTTATAAAAGCACTAATTTAGGTGTCATCTAGTTAGTGACAACGGGCGTAAAAAAGTAGTACGCAGTTACCTAAAGGAAGGTACTGCCACGCTCACTATCAGTCGATCATTTTTCACCCTTGTGCCCTGAGTAGTAAGGTTGAAAAGCGGACATCGGTGTGAGGGAAGTGAAAGGTCTATTAAGGATCGTATCAGGTGGCCTTCTTTAGATTCTGCCTACTCCATGGGAAAAAAGCGTGAGTTTATGTATGTATGCTTGCATGCATGTGACGTATTTCTCATCATTTTGCTCGGTCATCAGCATCTACAGGCTGAGATGTCTCTGATCTGAACAAAAAAGGCATCTCCGGCGCTTGCATCGCACTGGCCACACACTAACATTATAGTACCTACTCAAAATTGTTTTTAATACTTTTATATTTTGAATAGCCGACACTGTCCTATTACTGAACAAAAGCCTCCCCAAATTGTCCTAGGTATCCCTTTCCTAAGCCACCTCAAACTGGCCCTTGCGGTACTCGTCTAGGTCGACGCGCCACCTCTTCATGGGCGGAAAAAATAATATACTACTTCAGTTTTATTCAGCTTCAAAATCAAATATAAATCTTTCCTCCTTTTCAGAAGAAGAATCTATATTAAAAAAAAAAAATTGTCTATATCTATACTTTTGTCCAACTTAACTCGTCAGTGTCTTTGCCACACCAACCCTTTTTACAGCAGCCGTTGACCACTTTTACTTGAGCTGCGCTAATTACCGCTCAACGAAGTCCCCATGGACCAAGCTAACAAGCTAACTCTCGCATTACTATTTTATGTGATTTTACTTTTGTTTTGTGTACAATTGTACAGTAGCGTAAACGAATTATTTATCAAATTCACACTCTATGCCAATTTGGCGTGTTGAAGCCATCAGATAACTGTCAAAATTTAATAATGACAGCTAAGATATAAATTCGCGGATACTAAAATAAAATACGCTGATAGTCAAGTAGCCTTACAACTTATTTCCGTGACTTTACAATTTCGCTCTCGAATTGAACTTAAACTTTCTTACTGATTTCTTTGATTTTCCTGGTTTTTCTCGAAGCATTATTTTGAAAGAAAATTCGTGTTATCAACATTTAGCAAAGTTCAAGAAATCCTCTTTGGTCGTAGGTATGGACTACCTACGTAGGTAAAGCATAAACTGAACAAAGTGCGCCGTATCCCACGCGAGAAACTCCAAGTAGTTTCAAAGGTTTCAAACTAACTAGTTTTTCCAAAAAAGTACTAGTTTTTAGTAAAGTTTATTAGAAATTCTTTTAGTTTTTATAGAAGTAGATGTAAATAAACGTGATTACTGTTTTATTAAGATTGTGTTAGCATAAAAAGGTTATTGTTTTAGAAAAAAATTAACCTTCATTACCAAGAAACGTCTCTCGTTTTATGAAATTACAGACGTTTGTTAACGAAAAATTCCTAAAGCTTACTATGCGGTACTCACGTCACATTAACAGACAAAACTCGGAGTCCCGTGTTTCACATAATCGACTCATTACTCGCACCGATATATGTAGCTACCTATGCTGCGTGGATACTGTTCGAATCCATTTACTTCTCTAAATTATGCGTAAAACGTCCATTTGACGATCTCCCCTCTTCCCTCTTATCGCTTGGACAGAACGGGAGCCTCGGGCGGGGGCGCCGGACTAGGGCAAATTGGGGGGTTTACAAACCCCCCCAAGTGAGGGTGTCCGAAGTCCAACCTCACCCTTTAGCTACCCTGAAGTTCCATCTCTCACACCTATAAATTCGGCACACACATTTCACCCCAAGGGAGGGGGAGAGGTCTATAACGCACCAATCCTTTCGTTTGGCGTGTCACACTTGCCAAGCTTTGGTGACCTCCACTACAAATTAATATTCACAAACGTTTCCGTTACTATCGTTAATCATTGCTGTTTCTGCCAGTGATCTCGCTTATGTACAACACCTTCGGTTTAGGTAGCTGCCTATGTACCGCTTTGTGTTATTGCTTTGAGGATCATTCTGAAATATATCTGGTATCATACCTATTGGTACTGTAAGTCACTCAAATGTTCTAGTAAGCCTTCAATGTCTGTTTTTCTATCTGAGTATAAACGTTACCTACAATTTTTGAAGAAGAAGGTACCAGAATTTTCTGCACACAAGATCGTCAATGGTTCAAACTGGACTAAGTATTGAAACGTACCAGAGTTTTAAGTTCATATGAAAAATGCACTCTAACTGGAAGTTTTTAAAGTGCATTATTTGCTCAATCATCTAGGTGTCACAGGAATATGTGTTACATCTCGACGTCATTGTTAAATTAACGATAAAGGTACCTACTTACAGGATAACAGTGATCAAAGTTATAATAATTAATTGAAAGCAACGACGTAGCATGTATTTCTAAATAAAATACTGGAGATCTTAACATAATAAAATAATGTAGGGACAAATAAATGTAGAAAAATTAAAATTAAAATGATTAATTCGAGCATCACTGACTCATAGTGGAAATAACTTCACACACATACAGTCACATTACATACACAAAATACTAATTCAATTCATATCAATTTAATTTAAAAAGGCGCGAAAGCTTACAAAACAGCTTTGTTCCTAATTAATAATTATTATTCTTTATAGAAATATAAGAATATATTTGGAGTCCCACAGGTACAAAATTACACAAACTAAATAGTTCAGCAAACAACAGTTTAAAAACTTCAAATAGGTACTTGATGTAAATTCCTGTGACAAGGAAAAAAAATAGTTATTAATAAAAATGTAATATTCCAATAATGGTTTATTATGTAAATTAATAGTTCGTATATGTCAAAGACAGATGTAAACATTTTTGTCTATCCCTTGAGATTCTGTGGTTTCAAGCGCACTGTTGGAGATTTAAAAAAAACTACCTGGTTCGTGGTAGTCACGAGGCATAAATGTTAGCGTTCTCCAGCTAATAAACCTCCTCATTACTGATCAAGACTTGGTCCCATCCACCCCGCTACCTCTGTCCCGTCAACGGGGCAGATTGGAAAAATAGTTTCATCGTCCGCGGTAAAGTCGGAGGCGGCGTTTAACGGGGCGGATGGCACGAACAAAGTTTCAATTACCCAGCATAAATATCTAATCTACTATCATTCTAATGATCGTAGTGTTATTTATGCATTCACAAGTTTCATCGGTTTTTGTAGAATTTAGTCGTCCCAAAGTAAAAGCAAGGTCATGGTAAACATCGATATTTTGTGATAAGGCGTAGTCGACCGTAGTCCCTGGGTTCGTATTTCTGTCTGCAGGGTTTAAAGTAACCTAACACTAAGAGGATAGCCGGGTCAAGTCCGACCCCGCCATCCCCTTCAAACCTAACCTGTCCGACTCGGGGTGCCAAAAGTTTTTTACTATATTGAGGAGTCTAGTGTTTATTTTAACAAAATAAAAGATCTACAATCTAGTGGAATGCAACTTGATCGTGTATTCCTCTCCGTTGTACACAATGCCGGCGTAAATAAAACTTTGAATACATCGGTGATCCGACAATGTCTGCACTTCCTCAATCACGCGCCATCCCTGGACACCACTAGCTACAGCGGGGCTAGCAAATGATACTTCCACTATCGACCCACCTTGCTGACGGAACTCCAGGAGGTGATGTCGACATCATTTTTAAAGTAAAAATGTAATTTCTATGTTCAGTTATCTACAGATATCTACTTTAGGGATTCTGACTTCCAGTAAGGACTTAGGAAAGTGCTGTAGTCGAGATCACAGACGACGACGGGACGAAGAAATGTGGGAAGACAACCGACTAGGTCATCAGACGATCTTCTTAAAGTGGCCGGAAGAAACTGGATTACCATGACACAAAACCACCAAATGTGCAGAAATTTGGAAGAGACCTCGGTGCGGAGCATTCGGTAGCCAAAGGTTAAAGAGGGTAAATTTGTTTTTCTTTGTATCTTAATGAAAAACAAAGTTACTGCTACAGTTTCACCAAGAAATCCCTAATCTCAAAAACTTCAAATCATACCCTATTCAAACCAGTTTTCGTCCTTTTTACGTTCTACAATCCTAAATTTTTCAGAATTTTCCTTCTCTTACTTTGAAAATTAGATTATTAAGAGGGCACAATTTTTACGGCTTTAGAAGCGAATGTCTCATCGACCATTGACTTAGGACATAGTGTTTCAGGAACTTCGATATCATTTTTTCTAGAGCTGTCGACACCTTACAGTTCTATTCGATTTTTTCAACCCTCACTTACATACCCCGGAAAATGGGTGGGCCATCCCTATCTTTTTCATAATTACACATCACTCATCAGTTCAAGTATGTGCTGCCAACAGTCTCGGAGAAACATGGCCTTGACAAACAGTTGAACAAACAGACAGACAGAAGGACATTACGAATCTATAAGGCTTGTTTCACATGTACCATATCTACACCACAACAACGACACGTGGGCGAGCTCTAATTTGTATAAAAATGAATAGTTTAATTCACACGGATTACATTTTGCCGCTAAATTCAACCGTGAGGGCGATATCGACTACAACGCAACCAACAGCGACTTTCGATCTGTCTGTCTGCAAACACTAGCCACGACGTAACCACATCGCAACTACTAGCGACAACGCAACCACGTCGACATTTTGTAGTGACCACAACGCAACTGCAAAATGCTGCTGCGACACTATTCATACGTATCCACTGCTTGACAACTTGCTGCATTGTGGCGTGGTTGTGGCACGTGTGAACTCTCCCTAAGGGTGCCGTTTTTTGCCATTTGGCTACGGAACCCTAAAATTGCGTTGAACGTAACGATACTGGTGTCTACAATTATTATGTGATCTAACAAATCAATAAACTATCAGATATCTGATGATCTAGCCACTAAACCAGTGATCTATCAGATATCTAAGAGAATTTAGCGGAAGGGCAAAAAAACCCTGTAATTTTGGAGCCCAATCAATTTTTGAAAATAAGTGGTAACTTTTAAATTTTATCTTTATAAATAACAATCAATTGGCGCATGTATGAAGGATCGTCATGAGAACGGCTCAGCCGATTGTTTTCATTGTGTTGTTAGGATAAGATTCGTATCCTAACAACACAATGAATACAATGGAATGTGGATATGTAAAAAAAAATTGTATTTTTTTTGCATAATAAGAAATGCACATAGCATTTCTTATTCTCTTCCTTAGTAAAATGTACCCGAACGAAACCTGGTTGGATTGATAATAAAATTCTAGCAACCGCTTAGTTTCATTAACGTTCCGCAAGATGGCGCTGCCAGTATATCATAGTATCCAATTATTGTAGTTAGGTAACAGTTTCGCGCCAAGTCCGTCCGACCGGTGTCTGACGTTTTGATTTTTTTTTAAACCCATTCTACTGACATTTAGCTCGCTGATATACGGAACCAAACACCGATTTAAAGGCCGAGCCAAGTAGCGATCCCATTCAGTGTGTTTAGTAGTTCAACAGGATTCACATACAAGTAAGTTTTTGGTACAATCTTTCAATCTTGTACGCTTTTGAACACCGCTTTTAACTTTTCGTTGTCATGTTCGCTCATAGAACGTCACTACTCAGTTTGCCTAGGTCCTCCGTACCTAACTTATGGTCATGGAACACATGCTGGGAAGAGAGAGAAGGAAGATGGCCAAAAATGTTAGTGTGTTACTACACGTAAGTCAGATTTATTTCTTTAGTACATTTCGACTCGGTCTTGGGGTCAGAGCGCGACTGCTGAGCATTAGGCTCTGATGTGTTGTGTTTCTAAATCGGGCATATTATCATTTAGTTTTCCATCACGAATTTCTCAGTAGCAGCCAATGAGTCTGGATTTGTGCCTGGTGACCATAGATCCCATAGGGACTGGCGATATGTGGAAGTGTTTATTATTAGGTATACCTCTACCTAACACTTCAGGGATAACATACGTGATAGTTATGATAAATTACTTTTATAGTTTTTAGCGCATAATAATTGTCATTATAAGAAGTCTTTCTAACAATTCTCAATTCTAGTAATTTACAAGCATTTTGATAAAATATCCGTCTATTTTTGTAAAAAACTCAAAGATTAATTACAAAACGTTTTGTTGTTTTTTTCTTGTCGGTCCATCGTTATAGATTAAACTACTTTTTTTTTAAATCACGCACCGTTTCACTAAATCACTGGGATCTTGAAAACTATACGTTACGATATTTTTTCTGCGTAACAGTCAGAGATTGTCAAAGTTTTGCGCTTCGCTCATTGTAAATGATCAGTGGCATGCAACTTGTTTAGCGATATTTTTACAATAAATCCTTCTTGTTCAAAAATGTGGTCATTGTCATTAAAATATTTAGGTGCACATTAACTAGACTTAAACATACGCTGAGTGATGTGAAGTGGTAACCCAGCGGTAACGGCCCCAATTTACGAGTTTTGTAAATCGTACGAGTTACTTTGCGTAATTTATTTCATCGCCACTGCTCTCAAAACGATGTAGAATACACATCGTGAGGAATCCGACTTGTCCTACAAACAAAAATTCGAAGATATGTGACATCTACCAACCCGCACTGGGCCCACGTGGTGGATTATATTCCATTCCCTCTTAAAGAGAGATGGCATAAATCCCAGCAGTGGGAACCTATATTGAACACTGGTAATGCAACATATATTAAATATATTTTCATTCAACAAGGCAATTTGTTAGCTCCATGTTTTGTGTTAATTTTACTGTTTCAGAAACTGCCAGCGATTGTCCATAGTTTGACAACCGCTGGCAAAGTAAGGGTGGCGCCAGAGTGCCGGCAGGTTTGCGGGCACTCGGGCAGATATTTATCGACACCATGCCCATGGTGTCGTCGGTGACGTACATTTAAGTATCCTTATTGTCTATTGTTCAAACAATTTGCTGTAACTAAATACTACTCCACCAAGAAAATTAGACGACTGTCATGTAGTTGATCGTAAAATATATTTATTTTAAGGATTTTGGGCGATTATGTTTTTACATGTACTTAAATAACTTAACATTTCGCCTGTAATCCCCGAAGGGTTAGGCATAAGTGCACCTAATACACACACACCACCACATTTCGCCAGATATGATTAAGTCCCAATTAATAGAGGGCGAGCCTATTGTCATCCAGCCGGCACTAATCCTGACTCCGTGACGACTACTGAGAAAATCCTGACCGAAAAAAACCCAATAACACTTTGCCCCATCTGGGAATCAAACCCAGGACCTCATGATCAGCCGTCGCGCTTGCAATCATTAGACCAACGAGAATTAGTTTTTATTAAATAATTCATATTTATTTGGTATCTCTACTTACCATATCCTGTACTATGCCACGTTAAACGGCAATACTAATTCTTTGGCCGAAAGAGCCAGCCCTCTGGTCACGCAAAGTGTCACTTGATGGTACTTACCAGAATTACTACCTAACTTAATAGGTATAACCAAAAGCTTGAACTCAGTCAGCCTGGCTGCAAGAACAGCTGATACCTCAAATCTGTGAGGTTGTTTCACCAAGTGACCTTCTCAGACACTTATTTGCATAGTCCTCTTGTGAGTTGACCAAGATTATTGTCTGGACCTTAATAGAGACTATGACCTCTGAGTTTTTTCAGCGGTTTCTTCTCAGAGTAGTCAGGTACGAAACATCGGCGTCATCTAGTTTTAAAAAATACATGTAAAAGTGCTTGTAAAAACCTGTTTGCAAATTTGACAATATTTTTTGAACCTCTAAATTTAACGGATAAATTAAAATGAACTACATTCATGATAACATGAAAATTATGTTTAAAAACAGTGAATTAATATTTGGTATACTAAAATAACATTTAGTCCTCTTTTTTAATTAATTATCTTTTTAGCAAGAACGAGCGAAGCGAGTTTGGGACTTGGGGCACCCCGATAATTTAGGTAAATCGAATTGTATAAAAAGTATCAAACTAACTATGTAATGCTTTTTTTTTAGTTTTGGGGCCCAACAAGACGTAATTTTTATCAGACGTAGTTCTAAACAAATCAAAATATCGATTGATTTGATTTATTTTATGTCTCAAAGAAAGAGGATCAATCATTAAAAAGATGACAGTTTATATTTTTTGCTTGTTGTTTTTGCAAAAATAAAACGATCATTCAAATACGTGCCATTGCAAAATAAACATAATTTTTCATTATCATTACCGTTACTAGTCAACTCACCCATTCTTTGGTATCTCCGAAGTTGTGCTACGACATCAAGTTCTCGTTCCACGTCTAGTCTCTCCAGTCACATCTACCCTATAAGGATGACTGTTCATTTAGCTGTGGCAAAGCCCTCCATCAATCACGGGTTCGATTCTCAAACAAGTTGGTATGGTCCTATCTTGAGTTTAAGACACTATGACGCTCTTCTTTTTAATAATACCAGAACTGACCTAGCATACATTTACTAACACATCAGTGGTAACAAATTGACATTGAGTGTATCTTTATCTCGCAGCAGTAAGGGTGATTTTTGTACAAATGATACCACTGCGATTAAATTGGCTGTTGTTGTGAAAATTAAATACAGAACTTGCTACTTTACCTTGTTTTCCTAGTCTTACAACACCTTTAAAATCTTTCATCAATATGGTGAAACCAAAGTACAAATAAAGTCCGCGCAAATCAAGACAATGCAGTGCGTATGATTCCTTCAAAATATAACAGATGGCGTTAGTATCACATATAGCGAAGAAGCGGGATCATAACATTAGGTTAGTAAGAAGTTATGAATAAACAAATAACTAGGTACTTTGTAAAACTGATTTATTTTAAATTTTTCTTATCATAATTTATTCTAGCAATAGAGAATTATTATCAACATGATTATTTTTTTTATAAGAGAGAGATAATAAAGACTACTAAATGTTTCATAGTCCTCTGACACAACAATGAAAGATCATAGCAATCCTAGAATACTATTTCTTGATTCTTGATTTTATTACTTTTTTTGTAGGCCTTCTTCTTCAATGTTCTATTCTTCTTTTCTTTCTCCGGTTTCTCAGATATGTTTCGATCAGATAACTTAAATGTTTTACAGAGCAGCGTCACTTTGGACCCCCCTGATAAGTTCTCGTCTACGGACTTGACCGAATTCGTCAAAAGGTATTTAGAAGCTAAAAGGTTACTGTACCTAGTACCGTAAACATCTTTCTTTATAATAGCGTTTTCTCTGAAAGATTCCGACCTCTCTATAAGACCTTCTTTTTTATCTTCATATTCAGATGATGAACTGTTGGTGTAATTACAAACAACATCGACTCTGATTACTTGTACAGTCTCAGGGCTCTGAGCCCGAGATATCGTAAGACTTTTCCTTTTTCCACTTTTTTGATAAGTTATTTTCGTGTTTTCTATAGTTTCGGAGACGTCTCTAATTTCGTCTCTTATTTGTGTCTTAGGGATATTTTTACCGTTATTCTTTATTTTGGATTCATTTTTCCGCGAATTTTTCGTATCGTCTGTGTTAGTTTCTAATTCAATTAGTTTAGTCTTTTCTTTTTTATCTTTTTCGTAACTGCATCCTCGCAAGAATACACTTGAAGCTCTAGATGCAGGTCTAGATCTGTCTGTACTGTATAGATATTTAATGTATTCGTCGATATAATAGTAAGTTAACTGTGATGCTCTCTCATCATCACTTTCATTGTCAGTAACTGCTTGTTTCACAAACATTCTATGTTTGTTCCCATCGGTATGTTTCTTGTATTTGAAGCTAGTTCTTGGCCGGCTGGATTGGTCAACGTCTCCTGTGAACTTGAGGGTCTGTACCGTGAGGACCATGTCCCCTTTATCTTGCTGGGCTCGGGCGCTGTCGAGGCCATCAGTGAGTTCAGTACTGTTTACGTTGCAGTAGTATCTAAGCCAAAAGAAAACCAACAAAGTTTCATTATATTTTGTAATAAAATCATAATAAAACATGCAAAGTTTATTCAATACTCCTTTTTTATCCTTTCTTTCTGAATATATGAATTTGAAGTTTCTTTGTAAAAAGAGGAAAAAGTACAATAAAGTAAATCGTGCTATGAACAACATTTTAATATACTTTTCTTAACTCAGCAGCAAGGCTTAGCCTTGACCGACATTTTAGGTTCTTCTGTGGAAAAATGAGAGTTGCACTACTCGAATTTTTGACAGTTAGCTTGATAAGTAAGTACCTACTTAATACTGTCGAGCTAGTGACACGTAGAAGAAGAACATCACGCCTGTAATCCCCGAAGGGTTAGGCGGACCCTCATTTCCACAGTTATGCTTTTAAGCAACGCGAAAAGGGGGCGAGCTACATGCCATCACCTGGGCACAAATCCAGACTCCGCGGCTGCAACTGAGAAATTCCTGATGGAAAAACCCAATAACACTGCCCGACCCGGGAATCGAACCTCATGCTCAGCAGTCGCGCTTCCGACCCACCAGAAGTTGAAGTAAGCACTTCAAGCCTCGTGAACATTTGTTGTCATGGTAAACATTTGTTTAGCAACATGGTTGCATAAACATGTTGCCGAGTTGCTGTCAACATATTGCGGGCAACACTTGTGTTGCGGAGTTGATCACGCCATGTTTCAGAGTTGACGCCCGGCGAGCGAAAACATCAGTTTATCAACAAAATGTTGACGTGTGTGGACGTGTTTGCAACTTTTTATAAACATGGCGGTAGTGTGGAGCAACGATAAAATTATGCAATTAATTCGAGCAACATTTTAACGCAGACTGGCGTGTGTGGACAGCCCATATTGATTTAAACAAAGTTTCCAGCAGCATTCTCGCCGTTCATCAACAACGTTGATCAACTGTTGCTAAACAAATGTTTACCATAAATACGAGGCTGTTATAAATCAGCAGTCGTCATAATTAA
Source organism: Noctua janthe (assembly GCA_910589295.1). NCBI lineage: Eukaryota > Metazoa > Arthropoda > Insecta > Lepidoptera > Noctuidae > Noctua > Noctua janthe. The sequence goes on from OU342552.1 coordinate 18,022,758, forward strand.
TCTTACCCTGTCATAAATGGGTCATATTCCAGCCAAATACTGATGTAATATACTTAGGTTTTATGAGTATTTTAATATTGGACGGATACAAAATAAGTTGCACCCCGCGTCCTTATACAACATTAGTTTTAGTATATGCGAAACCTGAAACACGTGTCGAGTATTTTTATGTAAAGAATCTGTATACAAAATTTCAAAACTGTATCATGAAAAATCACAAAGTTATAAGCTTATTCTGTTACCTGGTTGTCCGCACAAAAGCGTGGTCACCACGCAACGCGCCCGCGCGCGCTCCTCCTGTGTTGTCCTGAGCTCATTGATAAACATCATTTGGCAGTAGGTAACTAAATTATTGCGATAGGTACTTAATGTCGCTCGGTGTCCAACTTGTTACTTTTTTTAAATATTTTTGGGACAAAATATAACACGGTTTAAAAATTATTGGAATCGATTCAGTTACTTATTCTGAACAAACTATACCCAGGTTTCGCATATACTTAAAATAATGGTGTATAGGCAATCTTCGCGAGCATGAATGCGCGAACGTCGCATTCATATCGGACCCGAACACGTTGTTGCACCTTCAGAAGTTGCATTTAGGTTTTTCGAACAAATGTGTGACATAATTATAAATGCCGCGATTGCCATTCTCGCAACCGATTGCTAGGACGAGATATTATGGTTAAAAAAAGAATAGGTATGTTTAATATACCTGTCAAAAATATCGATCCACCTAGGGTCTTCTTCATGCTGAGGGTTCACTAGCCTCTTCTGACAATATCTTCTTGGTTTTTCGACAAGAGTAGCTTTTTCTCTTTTGGTCTTGCTCTTGGCTCTTTGTTGTAGATGCAGCCTGGCACATTTCATTGGTTTTTCTCTCTGAAAAAAGTCCATGCGGTATAATCAGTTTTACCATAATAATTATATTTTGTTACCGCACTATCACTGTGCCAACTTTGACTTCGATTAATTTAAAATAATGGGGTTGCGTCCTAACCAAACCGATCGTCACGCGAACTAGAGACAGATGCGATAATTTTTTCTAAAAACCCGAACGCATCATTTCACCGACAGAATGCCTTCCGGTTGTCCGACCAATTGAGTGACGTATTAGGTAAGGTCTAGGTGCAATGTGGATATTCTGGGGATAGGCTGGGGTAAGGGTATATAGAAAGCCCGAAGAATAAAGGTAACAAAAAAGAAGTTCTACTTAATCATTACCAATGAAAAAAATTATCTTTAATTTGTAGCGCAATTAAACTTTTTACCGTGGTAGCTTTATTTATTTATTTAAAGACAACCAACAAAGCGCTTATTTATTTATTTAAAAACATCAAAAATACCTGTTAAAGTACTAATATTATTTTTTACATTTTATAGTGTTGGTTGCTGATGGTTGCCGGAAGACGGATGGCGCCGCCGAGGCCGGTCCAGAAAGTGGTGGCGAGACGATATGAACGCGTACCGCGAAGGCTGGATCGATGAGGCACAGGAAAAGAGCACATGGAAGGAATTGGGGGAGGCCTTTGCGCAACAGTGGGACAGTACAGAATACTAAAAAAAAAAAAAATAGTGTAGCCTTAATTAAAGGCATGCACGCATGCATGGCATGGCATCCATTAAACATAGGATTAGGAAATACTGTTACAAAACAGATTTTACTTATTTATTTACATAAATACAGTTATAGGGGCAGGGCATATTGCTCGCAGAACGGATGGCCGATGGGGCCGGAAAGTTCTGGAGTGGCGACCGCGAACTGGAAGACGTCGCGTTGGAAGGCCTCCCACTAGGTGGACCGATGACCTGGTAAAGGTTGCGGGGATCCGCTGGATGCGAGACGCACGGGATCGGTCAATGTGGCGACACTTGGGGGAGGCCTATGTCCAGCAGTGGACGTCTTTCGGCTGAAATGATGATGATGAATGATGAAATACAGTTAATTGTTACATAAATCCGACATACAATTACAAATGCAAACTTACTAATTAATACTACGTTCGTGAACTTTTCAACTAAATTCAGCACTCATGTTTTCAAGTAATAAGTTAACCTGAATAATAACCTACTAAATCTTACATGAACTCGCTCCAAAGATAACTGAAAGGTTCAACACTCCAAACTTGGGTTAACTGCAGTTCACAGGTAACTCAAGGTCAAGTGGGAACCGTTTGAATTAATTCGGTATTCGTGATTAAGTATCTACTGTTGGAAATTTTATTGTGTTTATGATATTTAGTATTGTTTATAAGGCTCTGAAATACCGCTATGTTTCAAGGACGATCACGGAACGAGTGGTTCGAAATATACTATGGGGTTTATTAGCTCTCATATTTGGTGATTCGTATGTAAGCAATATTATATTTTGGGCTGACTATTTCGGTTCTACGATATTTCGGTACTACGTGTAATGTCGTGCAAGCTAGCTTCGATTAAAGTGAAACGAAGCAAGTTATGTTAGTTGAAAGTATTTGTTTTGTATTTTCATGTGTTTGACTTTGATTGTATAAGAGAAGGGATGATCATAGACACGATGAATAACATAACATAACAGGACATCACGCCTGTAATTCGCGAAGGGTTTAGGCAGAGATGTACCTAAAAGTACGGACACTCACAGTTTCGCCAGTTATGTTTAAGTTCCATTTAATAGGGAACGAGCCTATTGCCATCAACGGTGTGGAAATTCAATATCCGTGGCTGCTACTGATAAATTCCTGATGGTAAAACCAAATAACACTTTGCCCAACCTGAGAATCGAATCCAGGACCTCGTGCTCAGCAGTCGCGCTTGCGACCACTGAGTCAACGAGGCAGTCACACGATGGACAGACTGTGCTTAAGATGATAATAATTATAATGTGTACAAGAAGAAGACATGGTAAAATGAGAATAAAAAAATCAATAATTATGAATAGTCAACTTTATGTTATTATAGATTAGATTGTTAATACACAAAATATTATTATTATGTATAATATACATAAGACAAAATGTTTTATTTCATCATCGTGACTAATCAGGAGTCAATTAGGACCTTATTTAAGGATATTACGTTATTATACGCATAAGTTTGATTGTAATGGGTGTAAAAATACCCTTAACGAAGCCAAAAGGCACTTGTTCTCCCCGCCATAACATTGCGATGTGTTTTTTTTCTGAACCATACCTAGGTAGGTATGGTTCAGAAAAAAAACACATCGCAATGAAAGACACATCGCAATGAAAGACACATCGCAATGAAAGACACATCGCAATCTCGGAGATACGCAGTGGGGCAGTACAGAACACTAAAAAAAAATAGTGTAGCCTTAATTAAAGGCTGCCACGCATGCATGGCATGGCATGCATTAAACATAGGATTAAGAAATACTGTTACAAAACAGATTTTACTTATTTAGGTACATAAATACAGTTATAGGGGCAGGGCATATTGCTCGCAGAACGGATGGCCGATGGGGCCGGAAAGTTCTGGAGTGGCGACCGCGAACTGGAAGACGTCGCGTTGGAAGGCCTCCCACTAGGTGGACCGATGACCTGGTAAAGGACCTGGTACGGAGATATTGGGGTTCATAGTTCGAACTTTTTAAATACTTTTTTTTTAATTCTAGTTTTTTATGTTAGGTATAACTTTACTTCAAATACTTCCTTGACTCCCTTACTATTGAGTGCGTAACAAGGAGTTCCTTCTACCGTATACGTGATTTTTTACCCCAAAAAAAAGTCGATAATTTTTGCGTAACTGTACGCAAAAATTATCGACTTTTTTTTAATGTACAGAATACTTGGTTGACGGGTTCGTGAAGGGTCCGTTTACACCTTGAACACAGACAAAATAACTACATATAATGTATAATTTTTATTTATTATTAACTTACACACACTATCTTTACAGGATGACCCCAATACAATAGTGGTTACCAAATAAAATCAACTTACGGCTAATACTTAAAAATCTAACAACAAAAATCTTAACACAGAATATTAATATCTAAATATAACTAACACAATTCAACAACACTCTTGCGAATTCACTCAGATTGCACGAAAATATGTCAATTCTCTCATGAACTTCGTTTAATACAGATATTGTCCGGGTGAGGGGTGTTTTTGACAGCAGATTGGTTCTGGCAGCAGGCACGGCCAGCAGTGGCGGTCGCCGCCGCCTCCATACATACAATAAGTTAGTACGTCCATGTTAACAGCACTGTCCAGTAGTTGATACCCCTTTTCTGAAAAAACTGGCATTATAAACGTACCTGGGTGTATTGTATGGCCCTTTAAAATAGATATTAATATTGTTTAAGAGAGTCATATAACAAAAGCTTTTCATAGCAAAGTAAAAAAAATAATTCATCATCTGCCTAGCCTTTTCCCAACTATGTAGGGGTCGGCTTCCAGTCTAACTAGTACCGGTATTTTACATGGAGCGACTGCCTTACTGACCTCCACAACCCAGTTAGTACTGGGTAATACGATACCCCTTGGTAAGACTGGTTGTCAGGCTTTTTGGGCCACTGACTACCTAACGACTGTCAAAGATCTACAAACGACACTCGGGACCAACTGCTTAACGTGCTTTCCGAGGCACGGAGGAAACTCGGTATGTAATGGATGGTCACTCATCCACAGACCAACCTAGGCAAGCACGGCTTAACCTAAAGATCGACCCGAGCGGCTGTTATTATTTAGCCACGAGCTCCTACAAAAAATAATTATCATAGAATTAAAATTATGCATTTTATGTTCGCAGGCATCGCTGAAAATTTATCTGCAAAAACATGTTAAAAGTTTACTTTGAAATTGTAAAAAAAAAACTAAAATATCTATTAAATATTTACAATACCATTCACTCAGAATTTTAAGAAGTATATTGTCTAAAAATAAATTAAGTGTTAAGCTCAAATTGGCAATTGTGCGTCAGAAGAGACTTCGCTGGACGTTTTGTCATTCTTTCTTAAGACTATTGTCTAACATCTATTCATTTTGGAAGCAATTATGCCTGAAGATGTCCCTCTATACCCGTCCTTTTCACACCTCTGCATTTTAAATGGTAGATTAAAGTGAGACAGAAGCTATACAGAGGTTTTTTTTGGAAAGTATTGATAAAGGAACTACAATGTCGGCAGGATGGTGTATTTGATCTAGCAACGTAGCGGTCCACATGTTCTTGGGAATGGCTTTGCCAACGATGCAAAAAAAAGTTTCTTTCTATTTTTGTTGTGCACCCAAACAATCTTGATCCTTACAAACTGCATTTAGCATCGAGATTTCGTAGCGTGTTTTATAGCTAACAGAACTTTTAACTTTGCGTGACTTTTACAAAGAAGTATTTATGAATGCAGTGTGATGTCCTGACCCAGTTCGATAAAAATTAACAAGTTTGAGACATCCATAAACATTATGCGGAAAAAGTTTTCTAAAAAAAAGTCAAATGTAGCTTAATCGTGACTTGACGGAGTCATTATCATCGCTTTGCATAATTACAAAACAAAATGTAAACACATTTGGGCCTAAGTCACCGGCTGCCATAAACTATACTTTTTAGGTTGAATGTCAACCTGTCACGCAAGCGTGTACAACATAATCAACCTTGGATGTCTTGCGTTTGGTCGTAGCGTCAATTTTTTTCACGTCGTGTTGTAGGAAACGCGTTCAGAGACGTCGGACATAAAACGACAGGACGGCTTTATCAGATATCGACTACAATTTACAATACCGATTTGAATAATTTGTACTGTTGCGTTTCTTAAGAAACTCTTGGGAACCAATGTAACACAATATTTATGCATATTGATAATTTATATTTTGAATAAACCTAGATTTGTAATAGAGCCAAACAATAGTGCACCCAACGTATCAAATTCACAAAGTCGCACTATTCAAGTCTCGCACACAACGCCAAAATAATAGGCACAGCTGCTAGCCAAGGCGCACACAAACACAGAAATCGGTGCATCGCACACGGACATCTTGGATAACAAAAAATGCATTATTATTATCCTAGTACAAGGACACGGGCCACCACGGTAACATAGACCCTAATTTCTAAACGTTAACAGTGAAATTAGAGAATCGCCCGCTTCTAAAACGATTAACTTAGATTTCGTCCAGAACCCGAAAATTTTAGAGAGAATTTATACTTTGTTGTGAGGAAGATAAAGTTTACATTCGTGTGGGATGCGTTGAGGAATTTAAGTTTCATAATTATTGAAAAAAAAGCTACGTATCTCATAGGCGCCAAATGCACGGTGCATGGCCAACGATACGACTACGATTTCTGTTGAATTTTGTGAGCAAACCCGCGCGCGTGACTGTGTCTTGCACATCAGTTATTAGCTCTGATTTTATGTTGGAATTATGCACATTCGGTTTATTTATGGGTACAAGCTCAAAATGCTGGGCACGTAAATAGGGCCACATTTTTGTCTCGCTGTGTCCGGATCGTGCGAAACGCAGTTTATTTGTATTTTTAGTTTATTTATAAATACAGAGCTGGCATTTGTTGGGACTTTATTAGTCTTGCCTTTATTTAGGTTAAGCATTGTTTTTTCACGAATAGGAATAAATGAAAGATAGAATTTGCGTATGCAACTTGAGTGTTTGACCATGTCAGCCACTGTCAGTTCCGGAATTAAAACTCTTTCACAGACCCGTCAGATGTTTCTCTCCGATAAAATCACCCCAAGTAATCAAGCAATGATATCAAATAAAACTACGTCCAAATTCCTATCTTCTCGGTTAAAACCGATTTCTTCTAATCGTGTTACAGTAAGATGACTTTTGGAGAAACTCGAAAGTTTTGTGTAAAGCTCAAAAACTTGAACAATGGACTTGACCAAAATGTTTAGATATTTTGATTTAACAATTTGAACTAAAGCTCGTTTTGTTTAGTTCGTTTAAATAGAAAAAGAAACAATAGAAGCTAACTTGTAAGGCAGTTTCTTTGTTGTTTTAACAAGTTAGGGTAAAGAATTTTTTTTGATACATTTGTTTCTTGATTTCCTTATTATTTATATTATAATATTCTGCGTCAAAATTACAGTGACTCTTTTACAATTGATTCAGAGTCAAGATACTTTTATTCTAGTCTATAATACTTATAAGTACGTACAGTTTTATTTATCACAGGCACTACTGACATGGAGTCATTCAAGTGATCTAAAGCTTAATTAAATAGTGATTCTTTTTCAGTTCCGCCATCATTTTATAAAACAATTTGTTAAACTAAACAAAAAACTGCAATAACAAAAACAAGTCATGGCCTTTTTCCAACTTGAAGTTGTAAACAATATCATCAATTCAGGACGCGAACACAATCCCGCTAAACCTGTTACTTAACTGACCTTGTTCCATACACTTGTGAACCCCTGTCCATACAACTACTATTCAAAGCAACCTGTCGCAGGGTCAATGCACAAAAGCAGGTCAATACAAAAATGTATTGATTACTACCGCATCGTAATCTCAGTCCTTGGCGATTATCATCACAATGGAATACCCCCTGGAGCCAAAAAGGAACAAGGTACCCGCCTACTTTTCTTGTTTCGTAGTAGCTATTTAGTATCATTGATTTATGGGCATTGCAATTTTGGGACTGCGAACAAATAAAAAATATCTACTACTAACTTAGATGAAAATTTAATGAGTGCCGAAATAAAAACACACCGTTGAATTTTAATCCCTCAGACCAGTGTCGAGAGTTGAAATTGCTTAGTTGGTCCCGACTGTCAATTGTAGATCTTTGACAGTCGTTACAAGTAGACGGTGCCCCGTAAGTCTGACAACTAGTGTCACCAAGGGGTATCAACAACAATGACATCTACATCAACATTTATTTCAAGCTACAATGGCCCATAGATATATACCTTATAAACTAACATATATAAAGTATCGTATTACCCAGAACTAACTGGGTTAACTGGTAGAGGTCAGATACGCAGTCGCTCTTTGTAAAATACTGGTATTCAGCTGCATCCGATTAGACTGCAAGCCGCGCCCAACATAGTTTGGAAAAGGCTTAGCAGATGATGACGTAACGTGTAAATTGCACCTTAAATCTCTACTTAAATCCCATCCTCATAAATCCATCCATTAGTCCTGTTACTTCTCTGTCCATGCTGTAAGGTGGTGGAACTCACTTCGGCCTAGCATTCGTGATTTGAAGACCATTTCATTATTCAAAACCAGAGTGAAAGAGCATTACCTTACCTCTGAATTATGATTTATTATACATATATATTTTTGGCACATGTCTTAGAATTTTGTATTTATATACTTAAGTATAACATTCACTTATTTATGTATTTATATTTAATATTATAGTTTAAGTTAGGTAAGGCACGTCTTATCATTCTTTCACACTATCGTTTACATTTCTTTTTAATTTCTCCTTTTGCAAGTCTGCTGGCAGAAATTTCTTAAGAAATAAGCAGTGTACTCAAATATTATTTGTTATTTTGCTGTGCTGGCTAATACGTGTACATATATAGTAAAATAAATAAATGTTGATGAAATTGTTAAGTGGAAGGGCAAACGGCCATTAGTGTCATTGACTTATTAGCAATGCAATTTTGGCACTGTGGAGGAATGAAATTCCGTTGGAGCTAGAAAAGCTTTAATTGTTTCGCTATGCCACAAATTACTAGTGCTAGAAGTTTGACATCATCGATCCGAATGTTATGCAAAACAGGCCTTAGGCCTTAGACTTTAAGGAAGTAAATATGTATGCGTATGTAAGCAGAGATCCGAATTAGTAGTTTATTAACCAAAACTTCAAGGAAAGAAGTGTATCGGTTTAGTAGAAGTACATGTGGACACCTCACTATAAATCCCGGAATAACCTTTAAGTTCCGGAATAAAGCTGTTAAATTAAAGGGAGGTAGGTCTAATCCACGTGTTACTAACTTCGTTGAAATTTAAATAAAATAACTCTACCTATTCCTATACTCTGAACATAAGCAACTATGTCTTAAAAAACAATTGATTTTGGTAAACTAAATGAATGTGGCACTGAGACTTAAAAACACACGCACTTTTATGTAGACATTAACTTAGGTGCACCTGATTTTAGTAAAACAGCAATAATTTGTCCATATGCACACAAAAATTGCATTGATGAGCGTGCGGGTAGTTAATTACCCAACCTCGCAAAACAGATGACTTGTAAGTATTATTACTTTAAAAGAGTTCCCATACCCCATAATGAACCAGTTGTTCTTTAAGATCATTTATTGTGACGTAGCATGAGACATGCATCAATGGTGATTATTTCTATAGAAAATACACCGGCTTTGGGAGCCCTTGCCCTAAAATCTATCGGCGAGCAGACAAAGCCGGCTGCGCGAATATGTAGCGACGCTCAGTAAATAAAGGGATGATATATTGTGAAGATTGATGTGATTAAAAAAAACCATTTCCCTTAGTGCTGTCAAGGTGCATTCTTAGTAGGGATGTTACGGTTATTGTATCGATAGTTAAGGGTTTTGGTCCCAATGGACCATCCATTACCGAGTTTCTTTCGTGCCTCGGAAAGCACGTCAAGCTGTTATTTATAGATCTTTGACAGTCGTTACAGGTAGTCAGTATTGGCCTGAAAGTCTGTCAACCAGTCTTGCCAAGGGGTATACCATTACCAAGTACTAACTAGGTTGTGGACGTCAGATCGGCAGTCGTTCCATGTAAAAGACTGGTACTCAGCTGCATCGTGTACGACTGGAAGCCAAGCCTAACATAGTTGGGAAAAAGGCTAGGCAGATGATGAGTTAAGGTTTTTGTGATAGGTAATAACTATCTCTGTTTAAGACTCCTTTGTGCCCCAAAACGCACGCTAAATCCGAGCTGTCATATGCAGGTCTTTGACAGCTATACGGACAGCTAGCAAAAAACTTTAACAACCAGTGTTACCAATCGGTCAGATAGGCTTCATTTAAAATACTGATTCAGCTGAGTAAAGGGTAGGTAGTTGATAAGTAAAACACTCCAAGCAACAGTCAAACAACTCGTCGACAATCATTTTTACTTTGAAATTATTAGACTATAGTAACGATGGAGGGACTGTGTGAAAGATTATCATGGCTAGAAAGAGAAAGAATACATGCTGCGAAGATAGATAGATGGATGGATCATCATCATCTGCATAGCCTTTTCCCAACTAAGTTGAAGTCGGCTTCCAGTCTAACTAAATGTAGTTTAATTCTTTCTATGCTGTCCTTGAATGTTCCACCTCGGCATTCTCGCTTGAGAAATCTTCTTCGTGCTCCTTACGCTCGCACAATTTACCGTAGCAATTCTTTTTTGCATCGCTCAATCAAAGCATTTAACCTAGTTGTAATGAACGAACACCCATCAATCGATTTGTTTGCAAGCAGCTTAGCTACAATTAGTACTGCCTTGTCTAAAAGCTGTGCTGTTAATGACGAATTTTAATAGTAGTTACGCCTGCGTGCCTGCTTGTGTAGGTATTTAACTTAATTTTAAGTTTATATTCTTTGTTACTTGGTGCCTTGTGCTTAGTTACTGATATTTTGCTTTATTATTACTTTGTGCAACAATAGTTTATTGCTAACTGTGGAGGCTTGTAAATGGCTTGCCGTTGTTTGCTTCGCTATTAATTTTTGTATTGCTAGCTGTAAGCCACCCAAACACAATAAAATAAAAATAAAATAAATATCAGTATTTAACACGGAGCGGCTGTCTATCTGATCTCCACAACCCAGTTACTGGATATTATCCCCAGATGACTATTAGCTTAAAATTTAGACCAACTGAACTGATTATTAGTGAACATCATTGCAAAAGACTACATCGATATCGATATCTTCACTTCCATAACATCACTACCAAATCTCAGGTGAAGGTAATCGTTGTGAGAATTATAACCGCTGTCTCACGTTAGTGTATAGCGCTATCTCTTTCACAAATTGTTCTCTAGACAACCATGATCCAGCTAGCGAGTTGTATGCGTCTGCGACAGACATTTCAATGGCGTTTCTGGTGCATGTGTATTTGATACAAATAATAAAGGGGCGACGTATGAACGTATTGTTATTGTTAATAGGTGCCTTTTTGCATGATCTTTGCTTGATAAAATTGCACAGTCTGTTTTGCAGCTTAAACTAATTTCAGACTAAGATCGTTTTCTTAAAACTTTTATTCCTATATATTTACAAGACTAGCTTAAAGCCGCGGCTTCGCATCTTACTACGGGGATAAAAAGTATCCTATGTTAATCCAGGTCATAAAACTGTCTGTGTGCCATTCCATTAAGCAGATTTTGCGTGACCGAGTATTAAACATCTATCTATCCGTCCATACAAATTCTCGCATTAATAATATGTAGTAGTAAGAAGTAAGATTCTTACTCGGTAGTATGCATAAGTTAAGAAATTATTAATTTTGTCCGAATATTACCTTTTCACTCAGACAGCCTGATACTTTTTTATTTAGGTAACAGGTATGTTCCCGTGGACTTATGTCTTCTTTACGAGCAAGTAATGTAATTATAGTTTTAATAAAACTAAAAAAACACGCTTTCTATTATTTTTTCAGAAAACCCTTTGATTTGATACCCATATCATGAAAATGCAAAAAAAAATAACTTGTCCGCCACCATCTTTGAGAGTCCGCCATAATGGATTTATACTAACGTCAATAAGCTAACCACGCATAGAAACATAATACAAACTAAACACTAATGAACAATACCAACTCAATCGGAAACGGGAAGAGAGTCCAAAATTTCTAACAATTTTTACATAGTTACAGGTGAAGCAATTAAAAGCGACCCAGTGAAACAGTTTATATCGAAAACGCTTAAAAACAAATGACGCCACTACTCTACGCCATACAAGGCTACTTAACCACCAACTTTGAAAACCAATTCTTAAAACTATTTAATATTGTTGGTATTTGCAAATATAATAACGCGATGTTGCATTTGTAATGTCTGTGGCTTGTCTTTTAATTCCTTTATTTAATTACACGCTCAGAACTTTAGAATATATGAATAACCCGAGACCTACTAGATTTCACGTCAATAGAAGGTTAAAAAGTCAAAATAACAAAATCTCACTCGTCGACCGAGTCAAAAATAAATAATTTAACTAAAAAACTTGATAAACACTCAAAATTTAATAAATTCGATAATACAAAAACTTTCGCCTTTAAAACGATCAAATAGTTCCGACCAACGCGATAGATGGCGGTGTGCCTTTCTTACGCATCTCCTGAATCGCTCTTTGGTTTCGTTACACAGCATCCCATAAAACCAGAGTTGGTGTAATGACATTGATGACCCCATGGATCATAAAATTTTTGACAGATGGGTGGACCTCTTTGGGTGAACTCTTCTAATTCTGTAATAACAGGTACATATAATCTAATCACCGAATCACATTCGACCATATACCATATTCAGTAGAGACCATAAGTGCAGTAGCAGTTTCACAAAACGATCGCATCAAAACAAGTCGCACTTACGACCTTTTTCCATAACAAACATTTTGCACACATACACGATCTCGTATATCGCTCTCTTTCATAATTATCTAGTCAGAAAGAGTGCGATATAATGATCATTTGCCTTAGTGACAAGCCTGTCATGTCGCGACGGAGTATTAAGTTAGTGATATTTAATTTCAAACAAACAATTATGTGTCTATCTGGCTTAGCGGTTAACGCTATAGATAAAATGTCTCGCACTGTATACTCTGCGTTCGAACTCAAGTGACATTACTCTTTTTGTGTTTTAATTATAAATGATACGTTAGACCCGATGAGATATGTTTTTCTAAATATTAGTTGGAACTTATTATTAACAAAAAAGATGAGGGTGAATGTGAAACAAAATAAACTTCTGGATTGAACAAAGTAGTTAGTTATGACGTTGTTAGTTGGTGAACTTTGTTTCGAGCGTTTGTGTTATTATTACGATTAGCGTATTGTTTGATTGTCTTTATTCAAGATGCAAGCTAATATTACTCGTAGTATTGATGACAGGGCAAATATTGTCACTTTGCGTAAAAATGGGCTTAATATTTCTCAAATTTCAACTGAAACTGGCTTAAAATGTGTAAGTTATTTTTAAAAATTATAATTATTATGATGATAGTTGTGGTGTGTGATTTTCTTACTATTAAATAAATTGCTAGTTGCAAGTGTGTAATCATATTTTGTTTTTTTTAGAAATTCTGTTAGCCGTTGGGTAAAGAGGTTTGAGGAAGAAGGTAGTCTGAAGAGTCGTCTAAGAAGTGAAAGGCCGCCGCTTATTAACCCGACTCAGCGACGTTTTATGGTGGAAGAATATGAAACAAATGGTTTCATTCCAACTATAATGTTTGCAGAGCAATTGGATACTACATTACAGACTGTTCGCCATGCATTCCATGCTGAAGGTTTACATCATCGGAAGCCAGCTAAAAACCATTTTTGACACAAAAACACAGGGAGGAAAGACTACGTTTTGCTCGAGATTATTTACATTTTAACTGGGAGGTGACTGTATTTTCTGACGGAAGACTTAATTTATGGCGAAAAAATAATAATACTTAATTTAATAAGTAGACCGGGTAACTAAATATTTAGTAATATTAACATAACCGTAAATAAAAAAATAAAAAATTAAGAAATAAATTTTAAATTTAATGATCTTAAATTGGGGTTTAGTTTCAATATTCTTTTCGTCAAGAAAATGAACACTTAAGCTATAACCTCAATACATTCAATGTGACGTTACATTAAAAAAACACGTTCATAAAGTCTAACTCATATATTATACTCATACTCATAGTATTCAATTAACTCTGCTGAATACTGATACCTATAATAAGCGGGTATCAACAATTATATTTGTGTTATTAGAATATCCTTTCCGTGTTATGTTATTCTTATTATGAATTGACTAAGTGGGTATACAACAAAAAATCTTATGAACGGTGATAAGAGAACTTTTTTTTGCCTAGATAGGAATGTGACGTCACATTCTCATAAAAGTTTGTTAATTTTATAAATAAATAAAACGAATAAACATTTTTGTTATCATTCAGCATGATTTTTTTATTTCCACCTTCCAACACCGAAATCATAAAATAAAAATCATTTAATGAGGTTAAATAATAATACAATAACTATCTAATATTTAACTTCTTATAAAAAATAAATAATAAGCATAACTATATCATAAATAAACATAAATACCTAACGACTTTCTGCTTAAAATACAAATATAATTAAGGTTTCAAAGAAACAAAAAACAGCCACACATTGTAATAACATGGATTCGAACTTGGACTTCATTGATCGTGAACCCATGCTCAGCCCAAACAGCTACCAACTCATGTTAATACTACGCGAATTTTAACAATGCAATGGTAAGAACAGGTCATCACTATGATGTGTATTCTAAATGCAACAGAAATATAATGCTATTTCGCGTAGTGTGACGACAGTTCATTAGTGTGTGTTATGTGTAGAATGTTGAGACATCACTCATACACGCACACGCACACACACTGCTGTATCGCGCTCGTACAGTTCATAGCAATGTAATCTTTAGCATGGTGCTGCACTTTTGAGGTCTACTGTACTTAAGTTTGTACCTATATACTTTCATTAAACGCGTAGAATACATTCATAGGTACACACAGCGTCAGTAACTGCTAACCCCTCCTCTTTTCAACAATTTCAAGCTTGAGGGGTTAGCACGTACTGACGCTGTGTGTACTAGCTATAAATACCCGCCCGTTACGAATTGATTTTTTTATTGATTTTTTTATTTGTCAAAAGAGGTACCTTTGGTTTTCTTAAACATGGCAAGTTTTTCACTGCAAGTACCTAAGTATACATCATAAAAACATTCATCCCAAATTCATAACGCAGACCACCATAAACACGCGGATTTAACGTTACGTAGATAAATTAGAACAATTTTTAACCGACTTTTAAAAAGGAAGAGGTTCCCAATTGGGCTGTATTTTATTAAAATAATATGTTATTGTTGGTATTTCTGTGGTAATCGGTTATCGTGGTGTGGACATATGATGCGGAGGAATGTGGAGATGTAGTGAGGAAAATGTTGAGGATAGATGGTATTTAAGAGCAAGAAGAATGAAACGATGGAGGAACTGTGTGAAGGATGATATGGCTAGAAAGGAGGTGACTACTGACATGACGAGTAATAGAGAAGAATGGAAGAAGAAGACATGCTGCACCGACCCCAAATGCATTGGGATAAGGGCAAGAGAATGGTGATGATGTTATTGGCACCTCATAACTCCGTGATTACAGGTCTGATTAACATGATTCTTTTTCATTTGGTAAATAAAGCTTGCACTGTGGTCCCATATATTTTTTTTTTCACATTTCTTGTATAGTTTATGAGTTATATTCTATAATACATATTTATGCTTAGATATCTATATATAAAATTAATACTCGATAAGAATTTGTGTGAGATACAATGATACTACTGAAAAGACTGAAATAAAAAACTTTATTGCAAAAAAAAATTACCGACTTTAAAAAAAACACTAAAAGTGAAAAAAAAACTTATGTTCCGGAAATCGGTGGCAAAAAAGTCAACGAAAAATAGAAAAGTTTTTTTTATGTAGGTAATTAAAGATACTCGTTTTTCACATAGCTAGGTATTATTTACATAGGTTTAAGACGCGATACTTATTTATTGACCACTACGTGGGGTAAGACGCGCTCAAAAATTAGTTGATTTAAAAAACTAAATAGGTTACGTTCACATTTTCGAATAGAAATGAAATCTATACAAAATGTATCTTACAAGACCACAACACTGGTTACTTTTACAATACTCATGATTACCGGTGAACATTTTTCGGGCTGACAAAATTACTATAAAGCTAATTCCCAATTAACTCTCTCTCTCAATAGAAAATAGTTAATCTAGCTCGTTGACCCGACAACCACGTGATACAGCCTACTGACTAAGTATTATGAATCAATTGACCATTTTAATTAGGGTTAGGTTAGGTCCCGTAGGGTAACGGGACACGAGATCTCAATACGTTATAATACGTTATAAACTCAAAACGTTGGGGTCGTCAGGAAATGTCGGCTACATGATTTTTTAAAATATATTTTACCGTATCTTTTTATGTCACAGTTTTGTATTGTATTTGTACCTATCAGTGGCGAAGGTTCCATACAACTCGATTCCTACCGGCTTCTCTTTAAAAAATGGCACAGTCAGTATTCTATAGACAAATAATATAATCATATTAAAGATTGGTACTCCGGCTTACCTCTTACAAAATTTGACCCTTCGCTACTGATACCCATCATTCTTTAAGCTTTTCGTAGTTAAAAGAATTGTCATCATTTGCCGAGGATTTTCCCAACTATTTTCGGGTCGGCTTCCAGTCTAACCGGATGCAGCTGAATACCAGTATTTTACATAGAGCGACTGCGTATTTGACCTCCACAACCCAGTTAGTACTGGGAAATACGATACCCGGTAAGACTGGTTGTCAGACTTTCGAGTCACTGACTACCTAAAACGACTGTGAAAGATCTACAAGTGACAGCCGGAAACTCGGTATATAATGGGTGGTAAACCATTCACGGACCAACCTAGGCAACCTAGAGCAGCTGTTATTATTAAGCCACGAGCCCCTAAAAAAGAACCTAAAGTATTTAAGTTGTAATTGGTAGTTTTTAATTTTCCGTAAATATTATTAAAAGGTAGTAAAATTTTTAAAGTTCAACTAAGTGTTGGTGATCGGTTTTATTATTTTGCTCAACGATATTTGGTGAGCATGAATAACATAAAATCTCGTTGAATCACTCTAAGACCTTGTTCACATGGGGATGGCTAGTACGGTAATTTTACTGCATTCATTTTTACGATTTGTGGTGTTGATGTGTGATCTCAATTTAATTTAAAAGCACTGCAGAGGCCGTTATGATTCATGGAGTTTCATGGAATGGTGAACAGCTCGCGTTGAGACGACGCTGATACATAAAGCTAAATGCAAGGTGTAAACGGACTCTTCACGAAGCACAGCATCAAACTAAGTAACTCTACGCAAAAATCATTGCTGGGAAACGATTTTTTTTTGGGTGTTAATTCACATTTTACTGTAGTACTTACTCATGTAACGTACTAACACATACTCATCATCAACATTGTAGGCAGGGGTCGTGAAGGTATTTAAAGTTAAGTAATATTTTTTTTTATAACCCGTCTAACAGTTGAAACTTTGACCCCAATAATTCCCAGGTATGGTATAGAACAAAATAAATATCGCAATGACGAGTCCAAAATGTGCCTTTCGGCTTCGTTAAGGGTATTTTTATTCACATAGTTGGCCCTCGCATGAGGGCGCGGCGTTAACGTGACGTAATTTTAATCGAAAATGCAACTACGCTATGCCATGTTGGTTATTTTTATCTTTTGAGACAGCCACAATTATTGTCACCCTATAGCTATAGACCCATGGATGTGAATAAACTCTTAAAATCAAGTAAATACTACATGTGAAACCAGTATTTTCAATATGGTAAATATCCCGTTTTTAATGTTATTGATCGAGTGTTTTCAATTTTAAAATCGTCCGAATGTATGCTACGTTTACACCGCGCGCTCGCGTTAGTGCCTATCGTCGACGTGTGAACGAAGCCTAAGGGAGTTCCCGATTAAGGCAAAATAAATAATGTTATTTGTCATCTAGACAAACATCTAAAAATAGCGGAAATGTTCCTAGCCCTTGGGGCACTCCACCAACAGAAATATTAATTCGATAATCATTTGGTTAATAGATATTTATAAATGGGTGTGTTTTTCGTTTTCTTTTACGTCATAGAATCAGTCGTTGACTGGTGACTGTCTCGTCGGTCGAGTGGTCGCAAGCGGTACTACTGATCATGAGGTCCTGAGTTCGATTCCCAGGTCGAGTTCGATCATACATTTTTTGCGTACATTTTTCACGGAGGCAGGATTTGCGCACATTTGAGGGCAATAAACTCGTCTCATATTGCGTAGGAATTAAACAATAAAACTGCCGATATTTGCTGCTGTTTCAATGCTGAAGAAGTCTCACAACTGTTCGCGAAGCACCTCAAAGTGACGGGGTCCATATTCACGTCATGAGGGCTAATACCTGGCCGGGGGAGCATGGCATGCTGTAGGAAATCCGTGAGGAGTTCCGCACGCAATAAATAGGTTTTATTATCCTTTTTCACTTCTGTTTCAATATTTGCTCATTAACAAAGATTTAATAAAAACTAGTGTTTATCGATTTTTAATACTGGCTAAATTCATTATTTTACCTTACCTCCTATTGGTAGGTTCTAAGTGAACATTTCCCTCGTAACTGTCGATACTCGTATCACAGATGTTATTTCTCGACAAACAAAGTGATTCATGAGCTCCAAACACGAAACCTACTTCACAACACATGCGGTGATGACATGTTATTTTAAACTACACCCTTTCGTGATTGGGAATTCAAGGGCTTTTTATTTCTCAAGGTATAACATAACATCACACCTGTAATCCGGGGTGATGTTAGGCAGAGGTGTACCTAATAGTGCACCCACATTTCGCCAGTTATTTTTAAGTCCTATGTAGTAAGGGGCCAGCTTATTGCCATTTGGCTGCTACTGAGAAATTCTTGATGGGAAAACCCAATAACACTTGGTCCGACCTGGGAATTGAACCCATAAACTCAGCGCTTGCGACTAGTAGACCTAGAAGGCAGTTATGTCGATATACAACATTAGTTTTAGTATATGCGAAACCCGAAACACGTGTCTGGTACTTTTATCTAAAGAATCTATGTACAAAAATTCAAAACTGTATCATGAAAAATAACAAAGTTATAAGCTTTTTCTGTTACCTAGTTGTCCCTACAAGAACATGGTCACTACGCGGCGGACGCCCTCGCGCCGCTCGCGCCTCCAGCGTCAACTTGCGCTCATTGATCATAATTTGGCAGTAGGTACCTAACCGTACGGCAAATGTATTGTAATTAACAGGTGATAACATTTTCCATCACACTCGCCGTATGATTGCGGACAGGTACTTTGTGGCCAGTTGATGGAAAAATACTCTATTACATGGATCTTCAGAAGATAACTGGCAAAACATGGAAATATAATGTTGTAAGCCAGTAATGATTCGTAAAGTTTTAAGCATAGAGGTTTTTATAGAAACAGAGGAACACTCCAATAGGCACACCTCTACCTTCCACTTCGGGGATAACCGGTGTAATGTTATGTTGTACAAAGATACCAAAAATACCCTAGAATCCATTACTAGTATTATACAGGGTGTGTTTTTAAACGTGGGCAATACTTTAGGGGCGTGTAGTACTCTTGAAAATAAGCAACTTTTACTATGGAACCGACCACGATATTGCGAAAAAAATATCAGTTGCTCCACACTTTATTGGTCGCGTAACTCAAAAAAATGTAGGCAACTGCAGAATTTTTAAATCATATTTTTCATGGTTAGCCAAATAGTAAGAGTTGCTCATATTTATGAGTACTTCACTCCCTTAAAGTATTGCCCACGTTTAACCAAACACCCTGTAGAGCACCATTGGTTCGACTAAATTCAGTGTTTTATTATTCACAAGGTTTAACGGCCAGATATAAATGTGTTATTTCTAATAATATCCAACCGGGATTATTATATTAATACAGATTTTCTTAAATAAATGTAATGAAATTGAAATACAGTTTGAATAACAAGCCATACGTCGGTTCGGTCGGCCGGTTTTCGGATTACGAAAAATTCACTTCGCACCTCAATCGAAAAGTGATCACTGACTTTTAAATAAAATAGATCTCATTATTATTATTATTTTATACTAAATAGACTTGCGTTTGGTCGCAACTCGCCTGTAGTGAAGCGATGAGTTTCCCTAGGGTGAACCACGCTTGCTTAGAATATACCGATTCACTCGAACTTCGAAGAGATCTAGTTTATAATGATCAGGGAACAGAGAAGCCGGCAGTGAATTGCACAGACTGGCAGTTCGCACAATAAATGTGGAAGCATAGCGCTTTGTTGGAGTTCATTCAATAAAATAGACCATTTTATTAACCCTGAAATGGTGATGGACATATGGTCTAGACAAAGTGATATTCTAAAAGCGATACCAACACTGGATATGCTAAAATTGAGATACGCTACCGAAAAGTTTATGCTTAAATTGTTAATTACTAGCGCCTTCGCACATACTTATGTTACTCGTGGGATAATGTAGCATTCTTATGACGAAAGAATTTTTGTAATCGGTCCAGTAGTTTTTGAGTTTATTCGTTACAAACGTACAAAAATAGAAATCTTGCCTCTTAGATGTGTAAATACGAAAGGATTTCTAAGTGATTTCCATTTCTCTTGGCCCTCTTCCTGGGTTACCAAACTGTTTGAAATAATACATTAATGTGAAAAACTAAGTTAATTAGTTTTACAATGTCTTGCATCAATATGAATTTTTCCTACAATAAAAGTTTTTAGTACTTTTTCAGTATCAAACTGAAAAAGTTTAGCACGACAAACATTAGAGAAAGTTATACCTAACCTCAAAAAATAAAATCTCATACTTTTAGCTGCAATTTAACATTGTACCGAATTACAGCTGTTCTATCATAAAACTCAAATAAAACAGAGTTATTTGCTCTAACAACGGTTCTGTGAAACTGCAAACACTACTAAAACAATTAACAAATTACTATTATGTAACAAAACTGCCGCTTGGTGCAGTAAAGTTAATTCTTACAATGGACTCGATGTGCGGCACCTTTGTCGGTCGCCTTTGTTGACATCAAAGGGGCCGCTCGATACGCATGTTTACCTTGGAGGCATTAAAATCGATTTCTATGTGAAATATATTAGTCGCAAATTGATCGGGAAATTGTGACGTCATTAGGGGTGTTAAACGTTTTATGAGGTCAAGAAAGGATCTACGCAATTTAGATTAGTTTGAGTAACTATTTCGGGCATGACTATGAGTAGGTAGTAAATAGATATACTATACTTTAACTGGATAAATGTAAAACTTGTGTGTTTTTAATCAAGTGTAAGGCTTATTCAAATGTTGTATGTTAATATATGGCCTATTTAAGAGTACTACATAGTATTTTTCACTCCAGTGCCTAGTTAGTGGGTAACACGATACCCCATGGTAAAGACTGGTCTAGGCCTTAAGGTCTAATATGACAGTTAGAAAGTTTTTTTTTTAATAAGTGGTAATGCAATTACGCGAACGAGATTAACGAACGTTAAAATTAACAGGCCATATTTAGAATGATGTTTTGTCTTAGCTTGTGGCTAAATAATAACAGCCGCTCGGGTCGATCTTTAGGTTAAGCCTTGCTTGCCTAGACAAGGACGGCAAAATTACATACCGAGTTTCCTCCGTGCCTCAGAAAGCACGTTAAGCTGTTGGCCCCGGTTGTCATTTGTAGATTTTTGACAGTCGTTACAGGTAGTCAGTGGCCCAAAAAGCCTGACAACCAGTTTTACCAAGGAAACAAGGAGGGCTTAAAAAAGATGTATTACCCAGTACTAACTGGGTTGTGGATGTCACATAGGCAGTCGCTCCATGTAAAATATTCAGCTGCATCCGGTTAGACTGGAAGCCGACCTCAACATAGTTGGGAAAAGGCTAGGCAGATGATGATTTAGAATGAGTTTTATTTCGTAAGTTGGTTTTACATACACGTCAAAAATGAAACTATTTTAAAAGCTAAGGATGTAGTCGTTTTTTACCATCCTAATATGACTACTCTGAGACGAAACAACCGAAACAAACTCAGATGTCACAGTCTAATTAAAAGTACAGACATAATCTTGATCAAGTAGCATGAGAACACATGCAGAATATAAATAAATCATTTTTTTTTTTATTCTTTTTTATTATTATTTATAATTTATTATTTTTCTATTTTTATTCAAATTTATTATTATTTATAATTTATTTATAGTGAATAGTTTTAATTAATGACGAATCATGGCTAAGACGTCAAGAGCAACCGATTAATTATGTAAACCATACAAGATTATTAAGCACACTATAATAGATATACATAAATAAACTCACGCCTTTTTCCAATGAGGGTAGGCAGAAACCACAGAACGCCACCTGCTACGATCCTTACAAATACTCCTTTTGTCTCGTCCACGTTCATACATCTAGTCATACACGCACGCCGGTAGCGAGCAAATAAACATTAAAAAGAATATGTCGGTCTTGAAAGTGACGACTAAATAAAACCACTATTTTAATACCCGATTTCACGAACTCTAAGCAATATCTAAAATAATGTCGGATCGTTTGAATTTCAACTCTGATTCGTATGTTGAAGATCAACAATCGAATATTAAGGCATTCGTTTCGGTGTCAGTTAGTTTTATTGAAAATTAATCTATAAGATGCCATCTAAAGTCGTATTTGCAGAAAACTTACAAGTAAAAAGAAACTGGGCCTTATTACAATACTATAAACGTAATTGCAAAAGAGTTCTCGGGATTTTATTAAGACAGGTCAGACAGGTCTAGTAATTTTTATTTAAAAAGAAGAGAAGAAGAGAAGAAGATCATGAGCCTGAATTGATAATAATTTACAGGCGGAATTAAATCTTTGCGAAACAAAAACTAAATACAATACAATCGATATAAATAATTTCCAACAACATTAAATCACAAAAAACTAATTCAAAATTAAAATCACGACGTTTTGTTTCCTTCTAAATCAACTGCTAAAAAATAAAAAAAAACGTTCAAAATTGACAGGTGATTATCCTGTCATACTTGAGCACCATAATTACAGACATCCAATCAACACATGCACGCAGACAATGCAACAAAAAGATCTACACACAGCAAGAAAAAAAAACACGATCACAAATTATTTTGTCTATTAAACTTCCATGCACAAAATAAAAAAAAAAATAAACATCGCATTGCATTTTCAAATTAAGAACATCGCACGTGCATTTTTGGTAGCATAATCAAAACCAACAAGCATATTCAGTGAAATGTTCTAAATGTATCACAAAATACAGTGTGAAGTTTTCGTACATTAGTTAAAGAATAAAAGTTTACCGGTTGTTCACGAGGGTGGTAGGTACGTTTTCAGCCTGCCGCGTCGCGAAGCCGTCTACCGCGGAACCACGGCGCGAACATCCTATCATAATAACCCTGTGATACGGTTAAGGCCCGTTCATAATTGGAGTTATATCCAAAAGTAAGACTGGCTTTCGCCCGTACCGATGTTTGGGAGTTCATTAGGAATTAATTGTGCGATTAGAAAAAAAATATTCAAGAATTATTTATTTCAAAAATTACAGTTGCCATGTAACGAATGTTGATGGAGAGGGAGAGGAAGGCCAAAGAAAATATGAATGGATTGTATGAGGAATAATATAAATGAGTCCTTTCTCTTTCATATCATTCCAGATGTAATTATTTCTTGACGTCTAACAGGGCAGAATCGAAGAAGAAAAGGTATTGCACCGATCCCAGATAGAATGATAGGGACAATTTGTAGAATTTAAAGTTCGTGGTTTATGGACAATCCATATTTTTTTCTTTTTAGAGCATTGATGCGTGATGATAATGATCGATTGAAGAAAATCCGTTTAAAAAACTTAGGTTATAGTAAGAAATACAATGTATGATTTGGAGTAGCATAGGTGTAAGTGATATTGCAGGTTGCTACGAGTTCCTCGTAGCATTGCTACAAAATGTAGCGTAGAATCTCGTAGCACTCAAATATATTTTTTTTTTTCGTGAAAATATGTGTATGTGTTAACTGTTATCTGCCACGATTATATCAAAATGTATACTGAGCTTAAGTTTAACTAAATAAAATTTCAAATACGAAAGTCAATCACATTTAATTTAACGAAAATGGAATAGATGAACAAAAACTAACACAGTAAATGAAAACAGACCTGATATTCATCCATAAAAAACAGCATTCAACATTACCTCGGAATCACAACTAATAGAACGTCAACCCTCTTTAAGAACACGCCCTAACAGCTTGCGAACATTCATAACTCTTATACAGGGTGTCCCACTTCTAGTTTATTCGACTTTTTATGTTCTAGATTCATGCTAGACTGCTCCAACTTGGTACCTATGTGTCGTATGGAGTTTTTATGACGTATATCTTTCTTATTTATGGGGCACATAAAACGTTTCTTTTACCTTTAAGACCCAAGTGTGGTTAAGATGCTGTTAAGCAAATTTCACCAGAGACACCAAACACGGTCAACACATCATATGGGGCCCATAAAGCCGCTTTAGCAGGATCATGACATGATGACCGGATGATGAATTGATTTGAATGAAAACGTTACAATTCGTGAAATGGTCATAAAGTGACAATCACTACATAGTATAAAACAAAGTCGCTTCCCGCTGTCTGTCTGTCCCTATATATGCTTAGATCTTTATAACTACGCTACGGATTTTGATGCGGTTTTCAGTAATAGATAGATTGATTCAAGGGGAAGGTTTGTGTATATATATTGCACCCGTGCGAAGGCGGGTCGGGTCGCTAGTTCATAATAAAATATTAACGTCTGTGTTAAGAATTCTAACGTAATTCATATCCCAATACAGTTCCGCTAAAGCGGTCATTTTAGGCCCCCTAAACCACGTTCAAGTGCTGTCAGTATCAATATTTCTTTGCCTACATTGATGACCACCTACAGTTGAACGCAGTTTAGATAGCATGCTGATCATGTCCAGTTTGTTTGGTGACATTGACCCATAGTGGCTAAAATGCTGTCAAGACGTACATTACCTTTTTGACCATTTTTCCGTAATTTGTATTGAGATTCACGTTGCCTACTTATTAAGGTTAAATGATTAAAAAAAAAACATTTAAATATAAACTACAAAAGCTATTGAAAAAGACTGAATAATCTTTATTACAACGCTTTGAAATACGGTGTATTATACCTTTATTGTATTAGTTTATATTTTGTTTATAGGGTAAAAATACAATAGTGCCAAGTCGTAACAGGTATCAACTGAGTATCGATCGTCTTCATGCCTAGATTTATTAATGTATAATTGCCTCGCGGAGTTTCATTTATTGTTTTTAACATGAGCAGTTATGGCAAAATGGTAACAGCTCCGACTTCCGAATCGCAAATTGTGGTTTCGAACCATTTGAGGATGCGCTAAAGTAGCCCGCGAAATTCACTTGTCTTGTGTTTTTTTGCAATTTGCAAGTCAGTGTTAGGTTGTATGTTGATTAAACTATGATTCGCGACTGTAACAAATATGGCTTTACAGAGTTGTAATCATTAAAATCATCAATACCTACTTTTTCATGAACTAGCCAGTGAATGGGAAAAGATAAACTTAGCTGGTTTTATTGATGATGTGATAATTCTGTAACGTGTTACGGTCGCGAATCATTTTTTTTTCGACATACAGCCACTGACAAATATTAAAGAGAGTAATGACATATACTTCTAAAAGCAGGAATAGTACCTAGCATAGCATAGCAGCAGCCTATAATGTTCCCACTGTTGGGCACACAGGCCTCCTCTCTATGAGAGGGAATGGGCTATAATCCACCAGGCGGGCCCAGTGCGGGTTGTCACGTCACATGTCTTTGAATTTTAGGTTCTAGGACGGTAGGCCGGTTTCCTTACGATGTTTTCCTTCACCGTTTGGAGAGCAGTGGTGATGAAATAAATTACACAAAGTAATGCGCCTGCCTGGGTTCGAACCCACGACTTACTGCTCGTAAGTCGGGACCGCCACCACTGGGCCACCGCTGCTCGGAATAGTACCTATATTCAGGTATTTAGAAACTAAGTACTATTTATCTTCAATACATACATTGCACAACAACATTATAAAAATTAAATTAACTTTTGAATTTTTTGGAAATTGGGACCTCCTTTTGACCTTATACTGCATCTTCATCAGGTAGATAAAAAGTTTCGCGTTAATATTGGTAACATACGTTAGACATAGCTATTGAACTTAAAAATCTATCGTTTTGAACTCACCGAATCGCACGTCCTTCGGCGTTTGCAATAGCCTAAAAATGTTGTAATAAAACAACTTATTAAGACCATTTACATTGATTGCACTATCGTGTTTGAAATGGTAATTTAAAGGATAGTATCGTGTTATTTATTTACCATCGTTTAGTTCGTTCTCTGCAGTCATTAACATAATTATATTGTGCTTCGATGTGCAGTTTAAATATTCAAAATTCTGAGCATTTGTAGCTGGGAATTTATAGTAAGGAATCAGGTTGTATGCCTGATGGGGTTTTCCATAAAAAATGAGAAAACTGCATTCAAAATTTTATATTTTTCAATTTGGAATGGAGCTTATTCAAAATTTTATACCCTAATCTCTTTACCCGGGGATGAACATTAAAAATCCTACCCTAGTGCTAATTTTCGTTATATAAAGAACTCTTCAGCACACTTACTTTCACCCGTTATCTGAAAGAGAATCAATGAATTTCGGATAAATTAATTAATAAATATCATCATCTGCCTAGCCTTTTCTCAACTATATTGGGGTCGGCTTCCAGTCTAACCGGATGCAGCTGAATACCAGTATTTTACATGGAGCGACTGCCTATCTGACCTCCACAACCCAGTTAGTACAGGGTAATACGATACCCCTTGATAAGACTGGTTGTCAGACTTTTTGGGCCACTGATTAATTAATTAAAATACTTACCATTAATAATTAAATATTTATTTTGTCGCATTTCTGTCACAGGGATAATGGTGCTTCCCATATATGTCACTCCGAAGTTTAATGTCTCTCTTTTAAATTAGCGTGCACAATTTGAATTCAAAATCAGTTTAGAAAGACTTTTAAATTTCCAGAATCGGGCAATCTCCTTTGAAGTTTGAGGGCCTAATAAAATGTACCAGTTACCTAGGTTTTCAGTAAACGGACTATAGAAACCTATAATAATAACTAGCTAAGGGTGGTGACCAGGGTGGTAGGTTACCTATATTCACGCTGTACTTGGGACTAAATCTGAATAGAAAAACTCTCGAAGTTTGTAGTGATTGATTTTGTTCTAAATAAAACTAAGCATTCGCTTTCAAATTGATAGAAACTTTAAACCATCTCCTAAAACTTTGTTACGAACATAAATTGCAATGAAAAAAATCTTCGACCACCCATATTGTAGCTAAGATTGCCCTTCTCTTTCACACTTCTTTCTTTTCTTATATTGCCGTCTTTATCTTTGTCGTTTCAAAACCATTTGTTTGTCTATTATTAACATTGCTGTTTTGGGGTGGTCTCCTTTTTAATTTTTTTTAGACATTACTTTAATTTACAAAACGACTTTGTGTTGTGATAATTTCGTGGTTACTTTACAAATAATAGATTACATAGTTTGTGTTTTAATAACCGATATGCCACATAAATCCCTTATGAGGTGTACCTTTCTAATTATTTGAATTAGATGTAGATAGCAATGAATAGTTATCTTCTTTAAGAGTCTAGAGATGCTTTTAACCATCCGATTTCAATGTTATCTATTTAGAACTTTCAATTATGCCATAAATAGTTTTAACACTAAAATCATAAAATATCTATTTATCTCTCGCCGACTGGTCGACACTTCGCGTGACCAGAGGGCTGGCCCTTTCTTTGGCCAAAGAATTAGCATTGTTATTCAGATGACAGCGATGCGGAGGAGTACTTTGAAGCCGAAGTATCCTATTGTCGTCGTCGTTTAGATGTTTTTTTTTTTTTACTTTTAGTCTTATTTTTATCATTAGTTTAGTTCTATTTGTAGTCTGTATATAATGTAAATATATATAAAACATAATTATAACATACAATATCATTATATAAAATTAGATTCAGTAATCGAAACAGTAAAATATCAAACATAACTCCAATCCCCTACTGCAGTACATTTTAAAATTCTGCTTTTCTTCTTTTCATAGCAATAGCTTCGTCAAACTTTAGCTATTTGTAACGTTGAAGTGCAATTTTTCCTGTGCATTTTCTTTGTGTTACGGCGTATTCTTTATCGTGTAAAATGGGTGGCGGTTGGTAAGTGAGCAAAATCGCTTGCGGTCTAGATAATAACGGGGGTAGCACGAACGGGTTAGGGTGGTGGCGCTACGAGTGCTTTTACCCTTGAACATTTTACCCTTTTACTTCGTTGATGCTGTGGCTAGAAGCAGCAGGTATTGATGGGTATATCGAGCCGGCGTCCCGTAACTCCACATGAAGTACTAGGTACTCGATTCCCGATTGAGGCATTGTGTTATTGGGTTCTCCCAACTTAAATTCTGGATTTCTGCCCAGCTGCTGCTTGATAAAACCTCGCCTCTTAACACGGAACTTAATTAAACAAAACTGGCAAAATATGGGTATACCCAGGCACTATAGAGTTTGCCTCTGCATAAATCTTTGGGGTAGGCGTAATTTCATTGTACGTTTTTGATTCTTGATATCAGTTGTTTCGAGAGTTTATTTTTTTTATATTTATTACATTTAGTACAGCATATGCCATTAATGCTTAATTATCTTGTGACATTTGAATTTAATTGATATAGTATGTTATAATTATGTTTTAAATATATTTACATTATATACAGACTACAAATAAAACTTAACTAATGATAAAAATAAGACTAAAAGTAAGAAAATATAAACATCTAAACAACGACGACAATAGGACACTTAGGCGTCAAAGTACTCCTCCGCGTCGCTGTAATCTGGAAACGTGCCCAGAAGACTGGCAGCATTGTCACGCTGAATGGCAATGCTAATTCTTTGGCCAAAGAAAGAGCCAGCCCTCTTGTCACGCGAAGTGTCGACCAGTCGGCGAGAGATTTCCTTAAAAAGGAGACGTGCACTCGGGCCCCATGACCCGAGCGTTTCGACCCCTAACGGCTCAAAACTGTAATTACCAATAAGGTTACAGTATTTACGCCGCTTGAGGATCTCAGCAGCCGCAGCAGCAGCGCCTGCACAGCCCGCCGTGCTTGCAAGGTGAGATGGCGCAAGGGTGTCGACACAGGTTGCGTCCCACACCAAATGACTAATTGAAAAAAAAATGCTTAATTATGTTATCCTTTTAGCCTTTTCGTGTTATGTTTATGGTAACTTCTTTTTATCGTTTATCACCAGGGATTTTATTTTATAGATTATGTGGTGCTATTTTCTTAAGTTCACTGAATAAATAAAATAACTTTTATTTCGGACAAGCAACATCCACAGAAGGTTAGTAAAAGAAACTTATAAATTATTGTGTTAGTTACAACTTGTTATTTATTTAAACACAAATAAAGCCCAATCACAAATCATGACTGTGATCAAAATTCACAAAGTTTGATGGGAAAACCTTTCCTTACCACTTCGTAGTGTTTTACAGAGATTGGCTAATTCGAAGCACTAATACTTCTACTTGTAAAGTGGGGTCGGTGTAGCCCACACCTTAGCTAGTGGATGGCACGGGGTGCGCTGTCCCTACAAAGGAACGAGCGCGATGCGGCGCGATCGTACGAAAATACACCAGTGTGTAGCGTTCTCTATTGATTGTTAATTGCTATTTTGTCAAACCAAATGTTAACTTTTATATTCTGAATAGGTCTTTTTTATACCTCACTTAAAATAGGTCAGTTAAATAAGGAAAGTAGGTTAATAGTAGTTTTGATTTATTCAGTCATAACGCGATACAAGACCGTGAATTTTATTATTTTTGTTTTAATTAGGGGTATGAGC
Source organism: Noctua janthe (assembly GCA_910589295.1). Taxonomy (NCBI): domain Eukaryota; kingdom Metazoa; phylum Arthropoda; class Insecta; order Lepidoptera; family Noctuidae; genus Noctua; species Noctua janthe. The sequence goes on from OU342552.1 coordinate 18,052,491, forward strand.
ATTGTTGAAAATGTTGTTAGTTAAGAGTAGGAGAAGACCAAAGAAACGATGGATGGACTGTGTGAAAGATGATATGGTTAGAAAGGAGGTGACTGCTGAGATGACTTGGTATGGAGAAGTATGGAGAAGAAGAGATACTGCTTAAACCCCAAATGAATTAGTATAAGAATGATGGATGTTGAATGCTGAAATGGACCTTTTAGGCGCTGGCGTGAGGCACACAGCACATACTATGTATTTTCTCTCTTGTTTATTTTTTTAAATTCGTCATTTATTTTTTGTTTTGTATCTTTTTTTATTCTGTGTGCTTGATGAACTGACGTCAAATAAACTTTATTCTCTCTTTCTTTATGTTTAAACTTAATGCAATTAAACAAAACATCATCTTTAAAATTACATGTTAAATCCCTATTTAACAGAACAGACATTCTAAATTGTAAAGACCTGTAAAAGCCTTTCACATTAAATCGACAACCTCGCTAAATATTAGGAATTAAAGCTGAGTTTTAACCGCCGTAATATTTCAGAACATCACTCATTGGCATAGCTCGTGTATCTACTATCTTTTGAGCTATCGCCGTAAACTGTGAGGCATGCCTAACAGTCTGCAAGCTTACACCCGTACCCGGTACGCGTTTTAATAATAGAACAGAAGGTATATGTCATCGGTGTGATGTTAACTGGCACAGATAATAAACAATGTTTACGCTCTATTTGCATCTGTATAATAGAAAAAGGACATTAAAGGGTATTGATACTTAACATAAACCATGCCTGGTCACATCCGCGATTGCTGACCGTAAAGTTCTGGGTTTGATGTCCAGGCCGAGCAAAGTATTTTTTTGGGGTACATCACCTGTACCTACACGACGTACCTAAAAATACTTTTCGAGAATTTATTTTACCACTTTATCGGCGTAACTAATCTGTATATTCATGCCAAATTAGAGCTTTCTAATTCAAAGAATCTTTGAGCTTAGCTGCGGACAAACAGGCGGACATGGTGAAACTGTAAGGGTTCCTTTCCTTGTTAACTACGGAACCCTAAAATTGGAACTGAACACAGCAAAATCAACAAATGTAATACAATAATTTGGTACACTAAATATTAATTATAAAAGTAGGTAGGTCCATAATTCATAAATTAATGTCTGTCTCTAACAATTTCGCAAAGTATTGTCTTGAAACAGGAATTCGTCTCCAGTTCAATAACAATCACTAAGGATGGGGGCGTACCCGAACGTCTTTGTACCTGCACTTCTTTCGTTAGAATTTATTACCTGTTATTGTTAAAAATATTGTCATTTATATAGGTTACTTAAATTATATTCTTATGGTATTTCGACACACCAGAACTTTTTATTCTGAGTGTACTTTAAGAAGTGCTCAGGTAATATCTAGAAACAAATTTATCCAATGTACGTTGACAAACGGAAGTGTTACCAAACGGGCGCTACACGCTGCGACCTCTGGATTTGTGCCGTTTTGTGGCATTGCTCCCTATTGCATGAGACTTTAACATACCGGGCAAAATGTGGGTGTATTATTAGGTACACACCTCTGCCTAACCCTTCGGAGTTCACAGGCTTACTGTCATAAACCATTCACCTTCATCATTCAAGCGTCTCCTCATCGATGGGTCCCTAGCTTCCTGTCTCCAGCGGATTCAGTAGGTCTTCATTTGAAAATAGGGAGGCCTTCTGCGAGAAATGAGTCCTACCCACTGCCACTTAAGTTTGGCGATTCTTCAGGCCTTTTTGGCTACTCTAATTCTTTTGATTATTCCTGCTTTTTTAATTCTAGAAAGCAGCAACACCATGACATCATTTGGTAATCATAATTATGTGAACCAATCCAATATAAATCATGGGTTTGAGAGGAGGAGAAGCGACCATCAACGATTTACTAGATAAAAAACGAGTGATTTCTTTGTGTTCACTTCAGTGAATTCGAGCAGTACTAAAGTATTATACCTAGCTAGCGACCCGCCCCAGCTTCGCACGGGTGCAATATATACATATAAACCTTCCTCTTCAGTCATTGCTGAAAACTGCATTAAAATCCGTTGCGTAGTTTATAAGATCTAAACGCACAAACAGCGGGAGCGACTTTGTTTCATACGATTGATATGTAAACATTAAACCTGAGATAGTTTGGTATATCGATTAAGAACACTTCTCTTTTTTTTACTGACATAAACGTCTTTCGATGGGGTGACACAGAGATTATTTATTTACGCACCCAAATATTCACTTCAAGGAGACAGACATTAATTATTGGCACATGCCATTTGCATATCGACATCAAACAGTTTAGTGTGTGATTTGGACAATATTAAACAGAGCCACGGAACGATGATTAACCATGGCGTTTCAGATTGATGCCACCTGAATTCAAAAATAAAGTCAAACATATAGAATCTCAACTTTCTTGCGTCAAAAGTTTTAGTCAACCTTGTAAGAATTTTACAAAAATGAGATGCAGCGGAACACACTAAGCCTAAAAAACTTGGCAAAATTGACTAGGACTTGTGCACTAAGGGTTCCGTCCTACCAACAGTATCACAGTTACTTTTATTATTCGCGATAATAGAGGCCAAAATAGTAATTATTCTGTGGAAAATTGAACTTGCTAATGATACAATACAGACCTGTGTTAAAGACACTTCGCAAGCGCGCCCTGAGCCAAGTTCCGTTTAGAAACGGTCTGGCTCGCCGGTGTTGTGGTGGATCACGGTACTCTTGAGCGCCTCTGGTTTCGATTTCCAGATCTGCTAAACCTTAATTGGGTTTTTCATTAGGATTTTCGTACTAGCAGCCCAGAATCTACATTTGTATCCGGTTGGTACCAGTAGGCTCGCCCTTCATGACTGGGAATGAAAAACACCTCTGTGTGTGTGATTTTATATTGTTTCAACGTCACAAAACAGTCGATCGTCGGCGGCACAAAAATGTTGCAATTTGTAAAGTTAGCGTTATTAATTAAAGCGAAGCGTGCGGCCGTCGTCCTGAGGCACCAATTATTGCAGCGCTGCAGCGCCACGCGATATTGCGTTTCTATCGCGATTAGGGTGACCACACGGTAACTGTAACCATAAACAAGTCGCAATTTTTTTTTTTCAGAATTTTTTTTTGACAGGTTATCAGCAGTGGGAACATTAATGCCCAATGCTGGGACACAGGCCTCAATGCTGGGACACAGGCCTCATTACTATCAGAGGGAAAGAGCTGTAATCCAACAGGCGGGGACATTGTTCGTTGGAAGATGTCCCATGTCTTCGAAGTTATGATTCTAAGACCTGGCGGTTTCCTGACTTTGTTTTCCATCAGCGTTTTGAAAATAGTGGTGATGAAATAAACTACACAAATGGCCTTGGGGCCATTATCACTGGAACTCATCGTCAGAAGAATTAAAAAAAATCCTTAGTCACATTTGGTGTATTAAACTTGTGTACTCATTAATTTTTAAAGCCAGCCCTTAGGCTATAATCCTTCAACATTTGAATCCAGTCCTATCGCCATATTCTTTGGTTTACCCTGCCGGGGTCTGAGTAACTTTTATTCGGCATGTGGTAGACATGTCCTGTCAAATCCCATTCACAGAGCAAACCGGTACGGACTGATTGAGAAAGCGGCTTTGGACAGGAGACACACAAATATTGTAAAGACAGTAAAGTATCCGGTTTTCAATTCTACAAATACCTACGTATTTGCAAAATCAATGCGTCATTTAGTTTCCTCAAAACCACTGAACCCTTAGAGCTATTCAAATTATTAACGGGACTTCAATCAAAAAGTTCGCACCTGAAAACAATACAAGAGTTCCAAATGATTGGATGATTTTCTCTAAAGTAATTTGATCAAGTTAACTTTGTATTATCCGGCATAATCCGACTTTTAGATGTTTGCCGCAAGCTTTGAACTTTATCTTGCAACTTATTTCACATCAAATGGCGTGAAAATCCGTCGCACTGATGTCAAACTTTGAATTACGTCACTAAGTATCTTTAACATTTATCTTGTATTTGGAAAGTTGAGATTATTTTGTATTTTGATCATCTTAAGGTGTTAAGAGCATTTTTTATTACTAAAAAGTTGGCGTGCGTGTATGACCATGGACGTATCGAGTCGTAGCAGATAGCGTTCTTTAACATCTACCTGAACGTGTCTATTTACGAAATGTAAGTTACTTAAACTTATTACCTTATGGGTATTCCCTGGCGTTAACCTTTCCATGATACTAGCATACCTTTCGTCTGTATATAAATTAGGGAGGTACTAAAAATCATCATTTTGTCTGAATCACTATAATAACTACATTACTCATCGGAAATTCAGAAATCTCTCAAAATAAAAGAAACCGAAACAAAATTTCAGGAAATCCTAATTACGACTAATCACGCGGTTGCCCTAATAACAACTTTGATTCCACTAAATCGGTTCAAATGCATCAAAAACGAGTCTTTGGACGTCTTTGTGTCGGAGATACGAAGCGAAAAAAAAAACGACAAGAATCGCTTTAAAGTATTTTATGTACTTACGATATTCTCTCATTTAAATTTAAATTACGTAATAAATATGTTTTAGGAAACCTTTATTCATTATAAAGAAAAAACTAACTTTTTACAGACCTAAAAACTGATAACAACTTCTTAATCTCACAGTGGTTCATCAAATTAAATGTGTTAGGTCCCTAATTGTAGTCTTTTTTTATAATAAACAAGGCGTGTTGGCCATGTGGTTAAAACCTCGCCTCTAATGCAACGTGGGTTCAAATCCTCGCAAGTCATACTGTAACTTGTTTGATTCATTTGTACTTTGTAAAATGTAAGCTTATCTTGGATTTCACTAACATCGTGAGAAAACCTCGACTTTTGTTTTTATTAGCATAAGTATAGCATAATCAGTCAATAATGTTCCCACTGCTGGGATACAGGCCTCCTCTTTATGAGAGGGAATGGGCTATAATCCACCACGCGGGCCCAGTGCGGGTTGGTAGATGTCACATGTCTTCGAATTTTTGGTTCTAGGACATGCCGGTTTCCTCACGATGTTTTCCTTCACCGTTTTGAGAGCAGTGGTGATGAAAAAAATTACACAAAGTAATGCGCCTGCCTGGGTTCGAACCCACGACTTACTGCTCGTAAGTCGGGACCGCCACCACTGGGCCACCGCTGCTCTCTTGTTTTTATTATTAAGCCTATATTGTCCCACTGCTGGGAAAAGGCTTCCCCCATAGCCTTCCACTCTTCTCTACGTGCGGCTTTCTCAGGCCAATCTCTTACAAACACCTCTTAGTCGTCAAGCCAGAATTTTCTAGGTCTCCCTTGACGACTATGGCCTATCGGTCCTTATGCCCGCCCACTCTTACTTCAACCCAGCAGTCTTATTGTCCACATCCGTGATTCCAGTCTTTGAGCCTTTTGTGGTATTGCGAATTCTGTCGCTGAGTTAAAAATCCAATATAATAAACTACGCGCAATCGCCCTTTAGCAAACCTTGACTTTGGACTTTTGCGTCTCGGTCAGGGACCAAGTTTGAGCACCGTAGGTTAGGATAGGCATATGTGTAAAATCACCAATCAGCTACGAGCAAGCATGGTCAGTGTTCATGCCTTCTCTGTATGAGAAGCGGCCTTTGCCATACCGATGATCGGTATCCCCGCCTGTGAATAAATTGACGTCTTAGCACTCAAACCTGGGCCAGAAATCCACATTGTACTGGGTACCCAATCCAATCTGGCCTAGCACAATAGGACAAGAGGTACCCATGTACACATGTCTAGCAGGAATTACTCCGATGGAACTTAAAGAAGAAATCTCGAGGTACCTCGTCACCTGGTTCATGATATCGTTTGGACTCGAGATCAAGGCCAAAAAAGGGCAAAGACCTAATAGAACAAGAAGCGTCAAATACACAAAAGCCGGGCTAACTACTGCAACCTTCTCACGCTGTTCAACTCCTCAGTGCTCAATATGAGACTAAGAGAATATGAATACATAACTTGGTAGTCATTTTAGAGCTCACGAGAGGAAATAAAACTAGGTGACTATCACCAGATACGGTGAAAAGGTATATTATGTATGATTGTGTGTATGACAGTTATTATATTAGTGAGAGCTTCAGCTTTTTGACTAACTTACAAACAAACTCTTTGTCAATTCATAAGTGCATGAGGAAAAATTTAAATAAATGTTTCAAGTTTGAGTTTCACTGTAAACTTCACCTCTGCCAAAAAAATACAGCCATGACGTTGCAATATTGATAAAAAAAACTAGCTTGTTTACTTCAAATTCCCACAACTGATGATTCCATTGATCCCATTCTGACCTCTAAACAAATTATATTTCTAATTACGTATACAAGTCATGTCTTGACCAACTTGTGCGGAAAACAGGCGATCGGCTAATGTTATTTGAAGGTTGATGCATCAAAAATGCCGCAGACCACCGGGGCTGTGTAACCTCTTAATAATGCAGTTAGATAAAATAAAACATACGCGGACGTGTGAATTTATCTACAGGGTGTGATTTTTAACAGACTCTGCAAAATACTCGTCTCGTAGAGAGAATAATAATGACCAGAGATCCTTGAAAAGTCACAACCGCTTTCAAAATGAAGTAACTTTGACATTTTTCAAAATATTTACTAACGAACAGTCGTTTGTTAAGGTTTTGGATAATCTTATTTTTTTTAACAAACCTTTAATGGCTGCGAGATTTTTACACACTAAGATACATAGGTTAGAACCTAAATTCAAACTTAAAAGTACTAATAAGAAGTGTAGAATGCTTAAAATACCGACACATAAATTTCAAAAAAGTTAGAGGGATCTCCAGGAAGCTCTTCATCATTAGCGTCCACCATCATTGTCATCATTCGCTTGCCCTTATCCCCTTTTCTTTGAGGTAGGTGCAGCATATTTTCCTCCATACTTCTCTATTCCTCGTTATTTCAGCAGTCACCTCCTTTCTTGCCATATCATCCTTCACACAGTCCATCCATCGTTTCTTTGGTCTTCCACTACTTTTATAGCCATCCACATTCATACTCAAAACTTTCCTCACCACATCATAGAGGAAAATTTTGCGTATACCAACACAAAAGTTCCACTAGCTATTTAAACTACTACTAATTACAATATCAACATCCTGTAGCTGCAAATTGCATGTTTATTTTATGCATTTATTAATCCTTAGAAACGATATTCGTGATATATGATTGATCTCTTATAATTATGTACCTACATATGTGCTTAGTTTGGGTACATTATAATTATTATGTGAAGCTGAATCAATGACTTATAAATTGTTATTAATATGCAATATATTTTTCCTATGCACTTTTTCTATTGTGTAGATAATTGATACACGAATATCATTATTATTGTAATATATTCTTTATTTGGTTCAAATGAAGTACATGTTTCTTTAAAAGCAAATTGAATTATTGTTGGGGCACAAAACTACCTTTTTGAATAAAGTACAGTCAGCTACACATCAGTGGTAACAGTTTGACATTGACACCTTTACGTTGTAGCAGTAAGGGTGATTTTGGCCACTGATACTTGAAATGTATCTACTGTACTTATAGTATAGAGAATCATCACTGATGTGAGACGGACTGTAGGTACATAATATAAACATAATATTCAACTTTAAAAGAGGAAAACAGCAGCCACAACAAGATTATTATTGCACCCAATCTGCCATGCTAACACGAAAAATAAATAGGAAACCGAATGCAATACGAAATCGAAAGCTATTATAATTTTATTAACACAATTAACATGAATTGTGGGTTCAATATTTCTTGCCATTGAGCGGCAATACACACCAATAAAACAAAGATTTATGTTCATTGTCAATACATATAAATTATGTTAAAAAAACTAACAGAAATACATTGGCCTCGCACCGCTGACCTATGAGTAACCGACACGTTTTTTACAACAAAGCGAAAAATACTGCGAAATTAGTGATGCCATACATTTTTGTCGGATTGGGATAAGTCCTGTTAGCGTTAGGTATTTTCTACTTAGATTTTGAATGTGAACTTTTGAAACAATATTGATTTTTACTTATTTATAATTACTGTTGGTCCTCATCAGCCTATCGTTTTCCTAACTATGTATATTGGGGTTGGTTTTCACTCTAACCAAGTAACCATGCAGATGCTGCTGAATATCAATATTTTAAAAATAGTCATATGAAAGGATATGCTGCACAAGTTTCTCCATGGGTCCAATATCGTAAATGCGAAAAAATGATCAGCTGTCCCATGGAGGAAGTTGTTCAGTTTGATGATCTGCAGCATATCCTTTCAAATGACTATACCCTTTCTGTTACACCTTGTTTTGTCAAACCTAGCTGACCTGCACAATCCTGTTACTGAATAATAATACCCCTTGGTAAGACTGACTGTCAGATTATCCAGCTTCTGACTACCCGTCGCGACTGTCAAAGATCTACAAGTGCCAGCTGGGACACACGGCTTAACGTGCTTTCCGAGGCATGGAGGGAACAGATAATAGATGGTCACCTATCCACCGACCTACACGGACTTCATGATAGTACCATGGGCGAAAGAGTCTCTATATAATAAAAACAAAATACTGTCTACAAAAAACAGGACATCAAGTCTCACGAAAGCCTTCCGCCGAAACATCTCCCTACAATTAATGTGTTAATTTACTAACACTACTGCCACATTCATGGTCACCACAGTCTCAATCCCAAGAAGCAGCTCAACGCACTTTCGTGGTGACCACACATTGCCGGAAATTATCGAATACTTACCACTAATAATCCAATAAAGTATCTCCTTGTATGTATAATTAAAAGGCCTACAGAATGTCGAAAAGCACTATTTTCGGAAACCGGACGCTATACACATAATTTTGATAGGTTAAATGTTATCTTGGACCAAATCGAGCATAATATTAGTAATGAACAATAAATAAAATCTAAAAGGAGATATCAGATGACAATGTAAAATTAGAGGAGCAATGTATCTAAACTTCGTAGATCTCTTCTTGTTTTTTTTTATATATATAGATTTTACAATTCTATGATTTGGCATAATATGCATTTTAAGGATCAATTAGCCGTTTTCATGAAATCAGAATCTGAAAGTGCCTAACTCTTCGCCAAATTTTATACCGACTCCATTTAGATTGTCATCGATATACTAAGACGAATAATCTATCTCAACTTATCTTAGACCCATATTTCAAAACACTCTGTACCTACTTCAAATCACAAAACAAATGAGCTCACAGGAGCAGCACTAGTGCCAAAAAGTGGTCCAGTTCGAAAACAAAGGAACCAGCCCAGACGCTCCAACCTTGTGCCTATTAAGTGCGGGTATCAACAGTTATTCTGCTGTCGTTTTCTATAAAGTCCTCTGGTCGGAAACGGGCGCGTTTCGGCGAGATGACGTCACTCCAAGACCTGAACCGACCAGTTTTTGCTCTCAGCTCCAATTTAGTATTTGATTCTTTATGCATAACTCGCGTCCTAAGGTCGCCGGAGTTTCAAGGACAGTGCTAATTGCTATAGCGCATACATACTTTATATTTATGTTTGTACACCTACTTAATTACTGACTATCGGTGTGTATGGTCACGTTCGTTTACCCTTTAGTGGTCGTGTAATTAGGAGCATTAATACCGCTTTTTACTTGTCTTGGGCAGTATCATATTGATTTTCTATGTGTCGATAGTACGTAAGATGCGGTTTAAATCCATTTCCTTTGTCATATTTTTAAGCCTTAAAGTCTGCACATCTTGCTTACTGTATTTACAGTTTGCACCAAAGCATGTAACAAGCCAACAGCATAACATTAACTAATAAAAATTGTGTTTAATAATTAAGCTTGCTGTAAAATTCATTACGAGTATATCAGCGATAAGTGTGAGAGAAAAGTAAATAAATATATATTTTATCTTTTTTTTTAAAAAAAAGACAAGGTTTTATTAGAATGAAAAGATGAAAATTTGCAAGCTATGACTGTCATAAAAATGTATTGTCACCAGAACCAAAATTTCAGCGCAATGGGTTGTGGGAACTGATTTGAAATTCAGTTGCAAGATTTCTCCAATACATACTAACTAACCAACAAGGCAAGTTAAATAAAGGCTTATTAAAATTGCTTTGAAAGCAATTTTCACTTGTATTACCAATCTAGTTGTTGCACGCCACTTTATTCCGATTAAAAAAGTATACTTTTGTATCAAGCTTTGAGTAGAGAGATCTCGTTTACGAACTTTACGGTCACTTCACTTGCATTAGGTTCAAAGTGAACTTTACAGAATAAAATCAGGTAGGTACAATGGCCTGATAGCTATAGTAAATTGGCACACCATTAACAAGATTGCCTGACAGATAAGGTATGTTCTCCGTGGCCCGATTGTTTTAATTTTCCTTTTTTATTCACCAATACTTCTCTTTTTTGCATTCCTGATTGAGACTTATGTACCTCTCTCTATACTACGCAGTGTATTATATAGAAATGACGCAAATGGGTATCACTTATTTTTTTTTTTTTTTTGTTGCGCAATATATGACACGTACGTACCTTCAGGATCACAAGTTCGAATCCCGTGATGGGAAATTATATATCTAAGTATTCTTACACCTAATGGCGAATTTCAATGATGATATTATGAAAATTATCGCGATCGGCTCATCTAAACTGAGTTCAAGCTGTTATAACACCCTTGTTATGTAATGTTGATACTAGCAGACCTTTAATACGCTCTACCTGCTGATCAAGTTCAGTTCCATTAACAAAACTCGCCCTAAATGTGTTGTGTAACGAGTTGAAATCATCTAGCACCTTTTACGACAAAGTCCGCTTCTTAACCATTGGTCAATCGCCTGTTAATTGAATTCTATATTATCAGGAGCAGTCAATTGAATCATAAAGCGGAAATACCGACGCTGCAGATCCCCCTCTACCCGGTAACAGCGGACAGTTTCCAAAGATTTATCCTAAACAATAAGACGGACTGGTCATCTTTCCGGTTCCTACTGATAACGTTTGGTTGCAGTTTGGGTGTTACTAAAAGCCGTATTTAAGGTGGTAGCGCCAGGGTAGCCCGCAAAATAATAAAATAAAATAAAATAAAATAAGTTTATTTCATATCAATTTGGCTTACATTGCATATCGAGGAGTCTCCATTTAGGCATAGAAATGCCTGTAGTTGAAGGCTCCGCTCATTCCCTTACAGTATAAATATACAATTACGTAATTAAGAAAAGAGTGTGTGTGTATGTGCGTGTGTGTGTGTATACGTGTGTGTGTATGTATGTGTGTGTGTTATGTCATTAAAAAAGGTTTTCAGTATTAAGTCACACGTTGCAAAAGTAGCTCTGTATCATCATAATTTAAACTATGAAGCCATGTTATAAGTTTTTTTTTGCATTCAATTAGTTTTTTATCATATATATATATATTTTTATTTATTTTATTATATAAGAAGGCTGAGCGTTTTTTAAATTGTCTGCTGGCAAATTCTGTTTTAGTCCTGGGAACGTTGACTATGCAATGTTTCTTTCTCTTCTTTACTATTTTGGGATCATATGGTGTCGCCTTGTGCATTTTGAGGATGATCAGAAGGATGTACAATTTTCTCACTGACAGCAGATTACATAAATCATAAAGCTTTTCAGTGGAGAATATTCTTTTTTTGAAGTACATCACCTTAAGCATCGCTCTTTGAGCGCGTTCTAACTCTAGGAAACTAGATTTCGTTGCTCCACCCCACACAGTTATGCAATATACTAAAACAGACTGGACCAAAGATACATAAATTTCATTTAATAGATTTCTTTGGTTGCTATTATTTTTATTTATTCTCCTTGGTACAACATATCTCAGCTCTTTGAATATCCAGATGAATTTTCGAACTCTATTCATGACTTGATCCAGTTGAGGATACCAGGAAAGACGCTGGTCAATTATCACTCCCAGAATTTCAAATTTACTTACGTTTTTTAATTTGCAGGTCAGTGTCACGTCGTATGTTGATGCAAAATGAGTCGCGCCATACTATGTAGCTACAGAATTATAATCATTAAAATCATCAATATAACCCTTTAAATTCATTTAACCCCATTGAATGACTTTTTCATGAAATAGTTATTTTTATTGTACTAGTGGGGGAAATTAATTATTTCATACAAACGTCGAAAAAGAAAAGTTGCGATTTGGGTGAGACATTTAAATTGGTAGACAATTTTCTAAATTATTAATTTCCCTGACTTTACCTAATGAATACACCCTATTGATTTCAGTAGGCCACTCGTATTCACGTGTCGTTTTTTTGTCCTGTCATTTTCAGCAGTCTGTGTCGTCGTGTACTTTATTACGCATAATATAACAGCAGGCCTGTTCTGTTGTCTTCAAAGGGTTAGGCAGAGCTGTGTCTATAGTACACCCATTCAGCTTATAAGTTCAAGTCCCAAGCGAAAGTGGGTGAGTCCATTGGCTCCATCAGAGAAAAGTCGTGACTTTCGGCTTGCAACTGAGAGACTCCTGATGCAAGAACCAAATAACATTTTATCTAAAATGAGAATCGAACCCAAGATCTCATACTCAGTTGGGTTTGTGACCACTATACTAACGAGCTAAGACCTATAACGAATACTCTATGGGTGCATTGACACATTCAGGAAAGGTACACTACAGACTCAGCAAGAAAACATACCACCAACATAGTAAGTAAGTACCTAAGTGTTTCTTTGATAAATTACAGCGCACCCTGCATTAAGTCACCACAGCATGTACATAATAATACGTTGGTACATATATGACACGTTTATTAGCATGTGGCAGTGGGTTCAATGACATCTAGACAAACGAAGGGAGGTAGGTATAATCTTTTAAGACAGGTATTTATATGTAAGTTGGTACTTATGGAGGTTTATATACTGCAGTGCTAAACAGCAGAGTAAATAAGTGCGTGAGATGAGCTTGCTCTTGCTACTCAATATAGGTCAAGGACCCCTTCACCTTGCAGCATCCTTGAAGGCACACGGCCAATCACCAAGTTAAACGTACTTCTCTTTTTTTACCGAATCAAATCATTTTTATTTACGTAGGTATTACTTGACCGGAGTTATCTGGTCATCAGCAAGGACAAATTTAAATATTATCAATTTGAATAAGGAAGACCCTGATATCGAATGTTTTGTACATTTTCAACGATCTTGCGCATAAAAACACACTTGGCTTGCGTTTGCGCAGGAATTTTAAGTGTTTGTTTGGCTAAACGTAAGTATTCCTCGGGGATTTGAAAGAACATCGACTTACAACAGACATCAAGGTTTACTGAATGATATCTTCACGACAGCCTTTAGGTGTGAGCTGAGTTGTATCAGCCCGTTTTATTTATTAAGTTTCTTCCCTTACATAAATCGTTAAATGACACAATTCACACTAATAAATACTGCGCAGGATAAGTTTGATGTTGTTAATTTGCTATCACAATTGCAAAGTGCACGCATGCCCTTAATTGTCATGAGAGTATGGTGCAACAGTGGCCAATTCGCCATTTCGCCTACTTAATAGAAATATGAGCCGGCCGATGGACTTTCTGAAACAAATCCTGCTTTAGTGCTCATTTTCTTTATACAAGGACTTTTTGTGCAAAATGTCATCTTGTTACCGGACTGTCAACGAATTTCAAAATCCACAGTCTTCCAGTCATGCATGAGTTTGTGATTGTTTCTAATTCATACAGGACCCTTCACGAAGCCGTCAACCAAGCATTATGTACATCAAACTAAGTAACAGAAATTATTGCTGGGAAACGACTTTTTTTTTGGGGTCAATGTAACGCACTCAAAACATTGTGCTGACAGATGGATTGAAAAGTACGGGGGTCATGGAAGTATTTAAACTCAAATCTTACATTAAAAACAAGGTAATTGAAAATAAAAATTGTGAAAAAGCTGGAACTTTGACCCCCATTATCTCCGTAACTAGGAGGTTCTCAAGTATGGTCTAGAACAAAAAAAAATATCGCAATGACGGGGAGAACAAGTGCCTTTCGGCTTCGTTGAGGGTCTTGTTACACCCTTTATACTCGTATGTATATTCATCCTAAGACAAATATAAGTCTGTTATTGTGTTCCGTTTCCTATTCCGTGTGTGTTGGGTGGAGACCGCGAATCGTCAAACGTAAGATAGAACGCCCGATGAGAGTTGCAGAGAATCGAGTTGAGTGGCGTGCGATTGAGGAGGCCTATGTCCAGCAGTGGACTGCTGTAGGCTGATCATGATGAATTGTGATCAGCAAGAGTGATCAATGCTCATGCCTATAGTGTGAGAAGAAGCTTTTGTACTGGAGAGGGACAATAGTGGGGTACGTAATTGAATACGTACTTAAACACCTTACGATAGGGTTGAGCTCACGATGGCTGGTACATGCAAAGCCTCTATGTTTGGTACTTTCTCTAAAGGCCAGTTCAGATGTTACCCTAGATTTTATTTATCTGTTTTTTTTTATAGTGTTGTACTTTAAAAGAGACCTTGACCCCTGAGTTTGTTTCACCATTTCTGCTCAGGGCTTATCAAATAGGAATTGACGACTCCTTCTATCTTGCTAATGTTCAAAATATGACATCTGAAACATATAACATCACGCCTGTAATCCCCGATGGGTTAGCCAGAGGTGTTCTTAATATGTTAAATATTTCGCCAGTTATGTTTAAGTCCCATGTATTAAGTGACGAGCCTATTGCCATCAACAGGGCACAAATGCAGACTCCCAGACTGCTACTGAGAAATTGTTGATGGGAAAACCAAATAACACTTTGCTGGACCCGGGAATCGAACCCAGGGCCTCATGCTCAGCAGTCGCGCTTCCGACCACTACACCAACGAGGCAGTCTGATAGTGATACCGATATCCTATTTACACAATCAATTATTTCATACAAAAAAAACTCTATACCGGTCGGCACGTAAAGTAAATCTAGTTCAGTAATTACTCTAAACGTATATTAATTATGAAAATATAATTAAAACAATGGAGAAATGAAACACTCATCTGTTTTTATAACACCTGCAGCAAATTTTGATTAATTAACTTAGCTATTATTTCGACGAAAGGACTAATTAACATTTAAAATTTTTGAAATAGGTAAGTAAGAACAAAATATGATTCAATAATGTAACGTGATGTCAAGCCAGCATTGTCTAAAGGATTGGGTAGAGGCGTATCTACTTAGTACACCCAAATTTCACTGAACTCCGTGTACGTACTTAATGGGCGAGCCCATTGTCATCAACTGCAAAACTTGCGGCTGCTACAAAAAAATCTGATCCACATTACTTGACCTGGTAATTCAATTTCTTCAATTCAAACTCAGCTGCTGGCTCCTGTGACTACTGGATCCAAGCCATCAGCAATATAACATGCAACAAAAACCATTAAAACAAACACATAAACACACACACGCACACACACACAACAACACACACACATTTAAAAAAAATTAAAATCAAACTTGTGCATTTTCCTTTTGTACTACTTGAGTACAAAAGGAAAATGCACGGTCAGACGTTAAACATCAATATCAATTTGACTATCGATTCCATATCGATGGTCAACGTTTTCACTTTCACGAATGAAAACCTTGAACTACTGGAGTAAGTTTGCGAGAGAAATCGATTCCTTCGGGGGTTCTGAACTGTGTACACTCAGCAAAAGTGATGAGTATGCAACAACTGAGTGCAACCAATTTGATGTATGTCCTGAGTAGACAGGTGTGGTAGGTGTTCAAAGGCTTATCAGCGATTAAATCGCCATAGACATAGTCGGGATACGATGTCACCGCAGACCATGTATCAGATGGTAAGACGAGCCAGACAAAATAATTATATTATCTTACTACACATATATGCGAAAGTTTGTGAGGATAAATGAATGGATCTTTATTCGCACAGATAGTTTATAACCTGGATTATAACCTTTTTATCCCGGTAGTACGATTCCGTGGGACAATAACATTACCGAACTCCACGCGGGCTATGCCGCGGGCAGAAGCTAGTAGTTTTCTATGAATTCGTCTGCTGAGTACCGTAGTTAAAAAATATTACGTGTCCCTGCTTGACAAAGAAAATAATTTGAGAACTGACGAAGAGTTAGCTGCTACTGTTTCTACCATTTATATATTTCCACCTACACACAAAATACTTTCGTCGACTGTACAAGACAAGTGCTCTGTGTACATACATAGCGTCCATGTAACGCCTCGTTCGCGATCACGTCCATTCTCATCTAAGTTATAATTGCGAACACAATGTCGTCAGCACGGCACTGACCTCTGCCGTTTCAAGAGCGAACGGTCATTAGCATCCGCCAGTGATACCATATTGAAACGCATTCGACAACATGAATAAACTGCACATTTGGTTTTACCTACTTCGGTACACAGTTTTTTACTGTAGTTGATAGGAACGGGTTCAAGGTAAAATATTGGAGTTTTGTCTGTGGAAAGTCAGTTTTACACCGTTTGCAGTAAATCTAAGTAACACCAAAATGATGGTACTGTTGGAAAGTCTATACTCGGCGCTAGGCTGAGTGTTGAAAATCGTACGATATGCTTTTGTTAGGGCATTCATTTAGGTGCTAAGTGAAAACGGGAATTAAGGTTCGAGGGTTACACCGTCGTCGTTCCACGCCTCATATGAACCCCCCCTGGTACAATTTCAGACAGCTCCTGCCACTGAGAAGATTCTGAAGAAAAAACCCAATAACATTTTGCTGCTGAACTTTTGCGACCGCTAGACCAAAGAGGGATCTCCAATGTAAATATTATCAATACATATTTTTATGGCTTAAACAATCGTTTAATGGATGTCTTGTTTATCGGAAAATAAAAACACACTTATTTATGTCCTATCGCTGATCTCTAACTACTTTAAAAAAAGTAGAAGTGGCAGTACTAGCTATCACTAATGCGTTATTTTATTATTTTCTAGGATTTAGGGTTCGGTACCCAAAGGGTAACTAACGGGACCCTAATACTAACCCGACACTGTCCGTCCGTCTGTCTGTCAGCGGGCTGTATCTCATGATCCGTAATATATAGACAGTTGAAATTTTCACAGAATATGTAATTCTGTTGCCGCTATAACAACAAATAATAAAAAAGGAAATTAAAAATTAAAGGCCCCTTTAATTGGATGATCGGATGGTACGGAACTTTTCATGCGCGAGTCCGACTCGCACTTGGTCAGTTTTTTTATCTGTTATTGCAGCCACTGTGTACTACTCTGCACACCCTAAGCTAGACTGGCAGAAAATGCCCAAGGCATTGCACATACAGTTTTAAATAAAGTTTAAAATATACATAATTAAATATATTACAGGTCATTCTGTAAGTACTTGTCGGACTGACAGATAATGTAAAGTCTGAATCAAATCCTGAAGGCTGCAGACGCATTGAGGTGGGCGCAGACATGACGACATCCACCAACCCACTGGGCCTGCATGGACGATTACGGCCCAGTATCTGGCGGACGGGAGGCAATGTCCCAGCAGTGGGGACATTGCAGGCTGTGTATGATGTAGATATGTGCCAGCCTTTCCACCGGTTGTATTTGTGCATCCGATTAAACAAACATCATCATCATCATCCGAGGCGTTACAGCCGCGGGTGGCCTTATCTATACTAATGTTATGAAGAGGTAAAATTTGTTTGTAAGTTTGTATGTAGGGGGATAATCTACGGAACTAATGATCCATTTTTTCCTTTTTTTGCATTGGTAGAAAGCTACTATTTTCGTGGTAGCTATAGGATATATATATTATATTTATATCATGCATATGAGCAGAGCTATCACAGTTTTTACGGACGTAGTCGCGGGCGAAGTGCTAGTAGAATATTTTTCCCTAGTGACCTTTAACTGACTTCTCTAAAAAAAGAAAACGAAAAGGCTAGGCAGATGATGATGATCTCTCCTATTTCTTACTCCAACAGTTCTTAAATCCTGGTCTACGCCAAGAAGTTTCAGGCTGTTTTAACAAACATAACAGACTAAACATTTCCAATGATTAGCACAAACTTATTGTTTATGAACACAAGCCGAATCGTCATTAAAATCAAGGTTACAATGTCGACTAAATAAGTTGCATTTGTTTTTTGTCAGGTGTGGTCAACACACCTCGGTGCGTTGATCGATAGGTTAAACAAATTTTATTTTTGTTGGTGACTAATAAAACGCAAGAGGCGGCAAAGGGATATTTTAAAGACGTTGTTTGTTTATCTCATATTCGGTCGTTCTTTTATTCACATGATACTGCTTATTTCTATGCTGTAGTGGTCACAGGCCTGTTCCTCCGGCCCAGGGTAGGTTGATGGATGTCATCATGATCATTGGCAGCCATGTTACACCTGCTGCTGAGTGAGGACTGCTCCCTTTGTGTTCCATTCTTCCCTGATCTGCTCAAATCTCAACCAAGTCATGTGTGAAGTTAATTTTAAGTACTGTCGACTTTAAACCTTTACTTACTGAAAACTATACACACAATAGTTTCTAAGTTACCGAATACAAAATTTTAAAACCTCCGCCTGAGTAACCGCATCAAAGCCTCCGCCCGCCCACGGGGAATAATTTATGTTATCACCGCACTTGAGCGCGTGAGACCGGATATTAATTGAATACCGAATAAATTACTATATCTCTACTTTAGTGATCGAGTTTGAATCGGATGGACCAGTCAGATTTCGGAACTAAATACATGGTGTATTTGAAGTCGGAAAGTCAAAAGTCAGAAAATAAAAGGCAAATTTGCCAAATTACTTAAGCTGTTCTTCCTCAAAAGTTTGTAAACTATTGTTCTTAGGCAACTGGTTTACAGATTGTTGAGGGAGAATAAATATGTAAGTAGTTAAGTAGTTTTATATGATATAAGTCGTTCACAAGATATTCCTTTATTTATTATCCATACATATTATAAGATAAGCATTTATTGTTAGTTACTTATAAAGTAATATAAGTCACAATTAAGTTTCCGCACTAGTAAGCATTGTTTTATACTGTTTGTTCCGTTCCCACAGACAAACCGTGAAAACGGTTTTGTGGGGTACGGAATATTTTTATAAACTTTGTCTTGTTTAATAAAAAATAAAAATAAATAAAAAACTCGGGGCCTAAAATGGCCACTTTAGCAGAATCGTTCATAACATCACACCTGTTATCCCTGGAAGGTTAGCAGACGTGCACCTAATATTACAACCACCTTTCGCCAGTTATGTTAAAGTCCTTTGTAATAGGGGGCGAGCCTATTGCATTAACCGAGCACAAATCCAGACTCCGTGGCTGCTACTGAGAAATTCCTGAACGAAAAACCCAATAACACTTATTCCGACCTGGGAATCGAACCCAGGACCCCATGCTCAGCAGTCGCGCTTGCGAGCACTAGACCAACAAGACGTTCCGTGAGTGATTGAACTACGTTACTATTCGTAAAATGATCACAAAGTTACAATTCATAATATTAACTGCATCTATGACCAGTTTAAGACTACTAATGAAAAGCCTGTTTTTTTTTATTACAGGATTAATCCGGACATATCAGCTTATTACATGGGACTTAAATATAACTGGCGAACGCAAAATATGCGTGAACCATTTCGTACACACTGCTGTTCTTGTTTATATTCAACTACGAGTATCTCGCCTAAATGTAGGGAATAGATTATTTCTTTCGCGTTTTCCGTGTATCATAGAGTAAATACTGGTCATAATGATGAGTTACAATGATAACTTTGGTCTAGCAAGGAGTTCAGATACAAAACGAGGTCAGCTTACACTGGTTTTATCACCACTGACGTATCAACTTCCCTAAGCGTGACGGGCCATCAAAAATAGCTTAGAGCTAAGATAAGAAATCAGTCATCATCATCATCATCTGCCTAGCCTTTTCCCAACTATGTTGGGGTCGGCTTCCAGTCTAACCGGATGCAGCTGAATACCAGTATTTTACATAGAGCGACTGCCTATCTGACCTCCACAACCCAGTTAGTACTGGGTAATACGATACCCCTTAGTAAGACTGGTTGTCAGACTTTTTGGGCCACTGACTACCTAACGACTGTCAAAGATCTACAAATGACACCCGGGACCAACGGCTTAACGTGCTTTCTGAGGCACGAAGGAAACTCGGTTACATACCGAGTCCGTACGGGTAGTCACCCATCCACACCAGACCAACCTAGGCAAGCACGGCTTAACCTAAAGATCGACCCGAGCGGCTGTTATTATTTAGCCACGAGCTCCTCCAAGATCAGAAATCAATCGTGATAAGAATAAAACGATACAACGATACAATTTTGCTACGGATTATAATCCGCCATGGGTAGACATTAATCAGACTTTAATTTACATACATTGAGTTGTAAAAATTTTTAATGGCTGCGCTCAAACGCCTTCGGCAGATCGTAAACACCAATTTATTTGTCTTAAGCAACGATTATTATTGCTTAGTGTTTTTCTGTAATTTTTATTCAGTAATATATAAATTGCACTTGTTTTTGTTTTAAAGGTCCTAACAATAGAAAATTATCCTCTAACATATGGGTGAGCCGCTGCTGATACTGCCAAAACTAGGGATTAAGCTACTTCCAACAGTCAGAGTGAATGCGGTGCTCCCGAGCAGACAGTGGCCCAGTAGCTGGAGTGACCAAAGTCTCCTCACACCTGGACTTTAGAGGACATAAACATGTTAGTTCTGGGCCTGAAGAGAAATAAAGAGATGGAGGAATAAGGAAGAAGAAAGCGTACGCCAACATCCAGACCGGAACAATGACCTTTCAAACATTTGTCTCACGCAGGAATCGAACCTGCTTTACGCAGCCATTCACTCGGCCACTTTACATTAATTCTCATAATTTGAATTTGAACTTGACGTTTGTTTCACAACCGCTATTTTTTGTGTAAACAGACGAGGTATTTCACCCCAAGCGACCAAATGCGTCGTAACTTGAATTCACAAAAGATTTAATGAGAAATGAAGGTGTTTATTTCATTATTTTTTTGTGCAAATTGTTTTATTCCAGTATTACGAGATTCGGAAATTTATTATACACTGTGTACAAAATCTAAATGCATTTACCTACCAATTTAATTCTTGCCTAAATAGAGACCTTAGGAGCTTTAAAAAGCTGTAATAAATAGCTGTATCTATCATGAAATACTTGTCCTCGATGTCACGTGTCATTGAAATAATATTAAAGTTCTTCATAATTTTATGATTTTTAACACCATATTAATTTACAAATCGGATAAACTTTCAGGATCATCGTATTCGTCATCATAACTATCTTAGAAGACAATATTCATACAAAAAAAGCATGTAAACTTCTCGCAAAAACGGTGTGTCATATAAAAACGTTCAAGTTATTATGTAACCTAATCCAGTTACTGCTAATATATAGACGTAGATAAATAAGGAACGCAATATACCTCGACAAATATGTGCAGAGTTTGTCGCAAGCATGTGTTCAATTAAATAATGTTGTTATTACAGCAACGAATCTCGACGTTATTGGTAGCTGAAGTGACGAGCGGCCACAACTCGATGTGTCGATAAAGTACAGAACAGTACTACAGGCTGGAAGGGACACCGTGTTCAGTACTTCATTTTGAACCACCCACATAGAAAATCTCATCAATATAATTTATTTAAACTGCTTTTTCCTACACATCAAAATATTTAACAACTGATTTTGTTTTTAAAAGCAGTGTTAAAGTCCCTACGTATTATAACCAGAAAAACACTTTAATTTAATATCGATACCCCAGTCGGAGCAGTCTCCTCCCTACCCGGCTCTGATTCAGTAGTGACCTTCGGACGAAAGCGAAACCGGTGTAGGTCATCGCGCCGCGCGCCGGCCGCCTGGCTGTCCAGCTCCCGACGCCGCGCGTTCCCTTTCAAACATGCACTCGTATCAAATTCTGAACTTGTGTGAACGAGCTTAATAATTGTTCTAGACCCTGTTTTACTGTAGTTTTAAGTGATGTAAGTGGCAATATGTGGGTGAATTATTAATTGGGTACTAATTTAGTAATCCTCGAAGTGTTAGGTGGAGGTCTACCCCTCTGCCTAACATTTCGGGGATACAGGCGTGATGATATCTTATGTTTTCAATGTTGGTAGAAAGAAAAAAGCCGTCAGTACCAATACCCATCAAAATAATCTGTATACTCGAGCTCGTAATTGTTTTACTACTTATGACATCATAATTGTCTCTTGCCTTCTTGGTAGCAAGCACTACTGTTGAACACTGGCATGGGTTCAATACATTGTTTTTCTACTGAGAATTTATCAATCAATAGCATCCCGGATTGTGTTGATGGAAATAGGCTCAGCCCTTATAATATAGGACTTAAAAACAATTGATGGAATGTGGCCTAATCTTTCGGGGATTGCAGTCGTTATATTTCTAGCATGCACTGACGGTATCAAACTCTGAACATGTGAACAAGCTTTAATAATTATTGTTCTAGTCCCGCGAATTGTTTTCATCTCTATTTCTATGTTCTAGCTTGATAAATAAAATAGCTACGTTTTAGCTTTGAGAAGTATAAGTTATTCGTTGTCATCAACTTCTAATTGCATTATAACTTTTGATAACAATTAAGCTCTGCTTCGTTGGTATTTTGGTTGCAAGCTATATTGCTAGACATGAGGGCTTGGGTCTGATTCTTAGGTAGGACAAAGTGTTATTGGGTTTTTCGACCAGGAATTTATCAAGAGCTGCAGAATCTAGATTTTAGATCTATTATCACCATTTAGAAAAAAAATACAAATGTATGCATCATCATCATTCAGCTGGACACGTCCACAGCTGGGCGTCTTCTGTCTTCTTCCTGTGAATTTCCGAAATTTTGTTCAGTTATCCATATAACTGTTTATATGAATAAATTAATTTTATTTTTTTATTTTTGATATTAGAATATCATCATTCTCCTGACCTAATTTATTTAGGGCCGGCGCAGCTGCGAAAAAATAAATGCGTCTACTTCTTCCATTCTTCTCTATTACTCGTCATCTCAGCAGTCACCTCCTTTCTAGCCATATCATCCTTCACACAGTCGTTGCATGCGGCACAACTGAGCAACGAAAACAAGGTATCGTTAAAGCCTCAGAGTCAGCGAGGGTCCAAACTCACTGATCAGACGCAGATAACGCTAAATACCTACTCGATGCATTTTATTTAATGTATTCTCTTTATCTTATTAGCTTCATCACCAATTTATTTTAATTATACTGAATTTAAGCTCATTAAAAGTGACAACTGGAATTGTTTATGAATTATTAAATTTTTGTGCAAAACATTGTTTTTTTTACCGTCGTCGTCGTGATCAAGGAGGAGCGCCTGCCACCCTGCCACTGGGGCTTCGCCAGGATCGCCTCCGTGCACCCTGGGAGCGACGGCATCATGCGGGTGGCCACCCTAAGCGCTCTTTTAATAACATCTGCCCATTACCGATTAATGAAAATTTATTTTATTTTTTTGTTTAAGCACAACTTACTATACTCACTTTTTCTAGTTTTGAAACAGTTCAATTTAAAATTACCTAGATTATTTTCACAGTTTCAAGGCGGAAGTATGTTTTAAATAATTCAATAATTACCATAGAGTTAGTTTTCTAGAGGTTTTTGTCTCTGAACCACGGCATAATAACACATCAAATTTAGAATAGCAAAATAAAAATTTCGAATAAAATTCAAGTTCGACTTATTAATTAGTTTTATTGAATAAGTATTGGACATTTTGTGACGGGATACAGTTTTTAACATAGACATTTTGAAACACATCCTCTGCTGGGAGGATCATCATCATCTCTCATCCAAGCGTGGCCACATTGACGGGTCCAAGCAGTATTATTTTAAAATCTTATTCCTGTTAGAACGACGTCTCTATACAGGACGTCTAGATCCATCCATTTCCCACTCTGGAATTAGACTCCTGCTTTAAGGCTTGCGCCTCATCAAGCAGCACGGAATCGCACTCTTGCATTTTCCTATCCTTTTCTGTCGCTCCGAAGCGTCATTTGTTTGATGGAAAAACAGAGCGTGCTGCTGAACGCATCTTCGTTGCTGCCGATTGGTTCTCGCTCTAGCAAATGACCGTTCTCCGTGTTGCCACCTGAGGTTCAACCCTAAGACGTTATGATAATCCCCTGTACTTCTCAAATCCAGAGGTAGATTCTCGTGACCTTGCCCAGACAGGCTGTCGGTACTCTGTATGACCTGCCTCTCCCAACGCTGCGCCTCCTGCATGCGGCCGCCACTACAGAAGCTTTCGACTCCATCGGCTATCTGTTCTGCGTGCTGCCCGCTGCCGTAATACTGAGGGATTGGAAATAAAGATCACCACCAGCCTATCTCTTCCGTGGGTATTGTAAATAGTCCCTAAAGAATTTTCTTATTTATTATTAAACAGGGTGTAACAGAATAAGCATACAAATGACAGTCGAGAGCAACGGCTTAACGTGCTTTCTGAGGCACGGAGGAAACTTGGTGGTCATCTATTCACGGACCAACCAAGGCAAGCGCGGTTAACCTCTTTAGTTCTACCTGCGCTTGCCTTGGTTGCTCCGTCTCGACCCGAGTGGCTGTTATTATTTAGCCACGAGTTCTTAAGGAATCTACTTATCCTAAGAAATAGAGGTTGATAAAGAAATATTGACTCTACATACTAGTTGTGACAACTGATGTGATATTCTGTTTCAAGTCCAAATATTTTCTTTGCGACCTATGTTTCTTGGGAGAAAGGTCAGTTGATGGTCTAAATCTGTACCTAAGAGACATTACGCTTTTTACCTTGCTCATTACCTTGTGTATTCAATATGTCGAGCTGACTGTGGGAAATCGTCAAGGAAGAATTTATAAAGTTATTTCAAATACTCCAACGTTCCTTTCTTGTATTTCCAGATTATTTGAATCATTTCTCTGGGTATCAACTAAATCATTCTTCATTTATATCTGAGCTTTTCTGCTCAGTGTCAGTGTGAATCTATTTTCCAGTGAGCCTACCACAAAAGCACGAACTAAAGGTATTTAACGCAAATTCGACCGACTTGAAGGAGGTAGCAAGTACTTTTACTTGTTTGTAGAAGATAAACATATTTGACCATTGTTCTTTGTTTATTTATTGTTATTTCTTGATTATTGTATTAATGATTTTGACATGATTAGTAACTATTTAGTACCAAAATGTTCCAAATATAATTATGTACTAATGTGTTTAAGATGTCTATGTTTTATTATTACTAACAAATTGGATTGGATTTATCGATTCATAAATGATTTGATTTGATTTGATAAACAAAACAATAGTTCGTTCTAGGGAACAGGGCTTCTAAAGTGACAGATGTTTGAAAATTTAACATTATTACCAAATAAAACACCACGGCTGTGCTACCTTCACGGTTAGACAAGGGAGTATAAGCAAAGTTCAAACCCCTAGCAACCTATATCTACGAACAGATTTCAGGGAACTACTGCTACTGATAATTCCTATTTTTTTCCAACCTGGGGTTTGAACCCAGAATAAATAGACCTTCCTATAATAGACCAACGAGGTAGTCAAAATCATCTTCTTGCCCTTGTCCAGTGTTATTTGGAGTCGACGCAACACGTTTTTTTTTCTATCCAGACCAACGAATTCGATGACTTAAATTTTGTTTTAGGTTCTAACAAAAGTACCGACAACGTTTATCGTTGCAGAGGCCCTGAGCACGAGGGCGCGTTGTTAATGTTAAGAAATATTTATTTTAAAATTAAAAATACTTGTATCACATAATTTAAAATGTATTGTCTTATCTATGGATAATGCTGATTGTGCTTGTTGTATTAACAAAAATTACAGTTTATTAAAATTATTATTGTACAATCACACTACTTACTATACTCGCCATTCTTCTCCCACATTGAGGCGATACTGATGTTTATAGCAGTGTGTGTATTAAACTTGGTATTTGGCTCACTGAGTCATACTGAAGGTCGTTTTTAGTAATTACTCATATTTTAGTAAATTTTTTACGACTTTTATTTAAGCATATCGAAGTGAATTTACCTAATTATGTAATCGAAAAAAGGAAATATTTGAGAGATACTTATTATTTCGTGATTCGTGACAAACCTAATTAATATACCTAATTTAAAGTGCGATACTATTATTTTTTTAATTGTAATAATTTAATTAACATGAAATAAATGTATGAAAACTATGCTATCAAAATCTCCAACAATCCACTAATTACGTAGTGTTGTTCTATTTCATTTCACATTTCTTTTTTGTTGACTTATAGATGAAAACCAAATAATGACAGAAAACCGGGGTGTTCCTCAAAGCCCAACTATTTTTAAGCGCAACTAAATTATTTCTCGAAGCGCAACCATTAGTTACGCTCGCAAATTCAAAATATTATATAGGGTCTAACTATTCATACACGTAATATTTTCAGGGAATCATCTAACGGCTATAACAAAGTAATTTCAAAGCGCAACTGTTTTTAAGCGCAACCACGCTTAAAAACAGTAGCGCTTTGAGGAATACCTCAGAAAACCGGCCAAGTGCGAGTTGGAGTTTGGACTCGCGCACGTGTACTCGCAAACATGTAGGTATTTTGTTATAAAACTACATATTTACGGGTTTTATAATAATGTAGGGATCAATTTAATTTCAATAAATAACATTAAAAAAATACAAGTAATAAAATATTTAGAGATATATCTTGTTATAACTAAATAATTTTATTACTTTCTAAAGCTGCCGCAAAGTTGGCCCGTTGAAGTCTTTTGTACGAGCGATCGAGCCGCTACGACGCGCCACAACCTTTTCGTATTAATTAAATTTAATCAAAAATAAAATAATCTACCTAAATAATGATTGTTTAATTGATTAATGAATTATTTATTATCCACCTGTATTTATAGCTACGATGTTAATTTTTCAAATTCAAGAATTTAATTTTCATAGTAATATTGCGATTTTACGGAAGTCATTACAATTTGTAAAAAAAAGAAGAATCCATTTTAATTTATTGTTTAGAATTGTATTAAATAGTTTTATTAGTTCTCGATTCCTATGAAAAATTTGATTAGCAATAACTATTTAATTTTGATGCAACTAGACAAAATTCCTATTTCACATCATTATATAGTTTATTTAAGAATTTCTTTCATTGGTATACTTACGAGTACCTGTTGAGTAGCGTAGTAAGTTATCTTACTCTATCTTTAACAACGTGGTTTTTTTATATCCCATAACTCTAGGGTTATATTCTATAAATAAACACAATACGAGGAGTCCTAGAATATGTGGTCCAAAAATGCATAATTTCGAAGATCATCAATCAAAATTAATTTAAGTTCCATTGATAAATACGAGTAGGTAATTAATTTTCATTCAAACCAATCTTTCATATTTAAAGTTAAGAAAACGGTGTCATATTTCATGTAAGGGTGTTTTATATTAATAATCGTGACTTAGTTGAAAAATAATTCATATGCCAGTTGATTCTTTGAAATGGTCTTATTCATACCCTAGAGTTATGGGATATCAAAAAATAACACGTTGTATATTTTATACTTAGACCTCAGCAAGTACCGCTTTCCGTTGTGTAGCACTGAAGTTCAGCCACATAGCGTAGCTCAGCTCCTCTGCGCTCCGCTCGTATGATAATGATGGGATCACTTCAGTTGATTTTTTCTTAATTAGAGTCAACTGAAGTCAATTTAGTGCTGTTGTTTGCTTTGTTTATTTCATAGCCTCAATTGAAGTATTATTTACGTAACTATAATTCTTTATCAATAACCCTATGAATGTTTGTTAAAGTATATATCCCAGGATAGTTGATAAAATGTAACCTTTGCGAAAGTGTTAGGAATTTTGGATGAAATCGGATTATTCGAAACTAAGAAAGGTTTTCACCATCTTCCTAGCTATCAGTAGCGAAGGGTTATTTTGTTAAGAGGTAAGCCGGAGTACATATCTTTAATGTGATGGTATAATTTGTCTACGGAATACTGATTGTGCCCGTTTTCAAAGGGAAGCCGGTAGGAATCGGGTTGTATGGACCCTTCGCCGCTGCTAGCTATTATATAGCCACACGCCACACGGGTCGATCTTCAGATTATGTCGTGCTTGCCTAGGGTGGTCCGTAGATGGGTGAGCACCCATGGTCCCGGCAGTCAATTGTAGATCTTTGACAGTCGTTACAGGTAGTCAGTGCCCCGAAAGTCTGACAACCAGTCTCACCAAGGGGTATGGTAAAACCTACTACTAACTGTTTAGTGGAGGTCATCATATTTGGGAAAAAGCTAGGCAGATAATGATGACTAACTAGTATTAGAACTTTCGTTATGATAAGATTTTCCAACGATCTTGCGATATATTTCAGTGATTTTCAGTTTGGTGTGAAGACAAAACAAAAAAATTGTATTTTATCATATTATTCTCTTCAATTTGAGGCTACGATCAAAGCATGTTTACCTCGTTATTGAACTTTAGGATTAGGGGTTTAGGACTCTATGGCAATTTTTATGAATCACAATTATTTTAAAACATGCGATACTAGATAATTTAGTGTTTGTGTGTGTTAGTAATTACTAATATTATTGTCACACACAAATGGGCCACATTAATCTTTTTCTTCTTTGGGTGTAGATGGACTGTTTTTCAAACAAAAATTAACTTTGAAATCCTTTATATTTCCGAAGTTTGACCCAGTTTTGCGATTTCAATTATACACATGTCATCAGGGCCTCGATTAGCTCAGTGACTTGATAATATGATAACAGTAAGAATAGTTCAAATCAGACTATTTTGCTTTTATGTTTACATAAACGACAAGAAATAAAACAATTGCTCAGCATAAAAATCGCACATGGCAGGGGGACAGGGAAATGAAACAAGAATATTTTTCACATTAAATTTATATTAACTCACAGATCTGAAACAAATACTACTGCTACAGCGACTTCGGAGACATTTGCAAACGTTACCAGTACAACAGTAGACGTTACCAGTACAACAGTAGACATTACCTATGTTCCCGTCCAATATTCCGGGAAATGACAAATACATAAAAAAATCGCTTTGCTGGTTACATACAAAAAGTTCGCATCGGAATAGTGTGGCTCGCTCACGTTTGAGTATCTCGTATAATCTAGAAATACGTAAAATGAGATCTGACGTTGCAAGATGTTAGTCGAATGCCGACTTCGGTAAGCTATCGTCAAACGTGAGTGAGCCAACGCAGAGCACAGAGCCTTCGCCGCAGCGGTGTGACAGATCTGTCGCCTTAAACTAGATATATCTATAATCAAGACTTATCTCTATACTTAGACAACACTAGAGTGGAAGCTCCTGAAGAAAACTTCAAATCATGAAACATGTTGATTAGTAACACTACTTGTGGCTAGTGATCGCTTCCACCCGAACGTCGCCTATTGATGTTAAATTTCGTCGCTACGCTAACAAATGTCAATAATAAAATAGAAATGCATGCAATATCTGTCACCAGACATACTGACAAGACTGGACGAGGGAACAAGATATAAAGAAAACAACATCTTATCGTATTTAACTCTTCCGACTTTACTCAACTCAATGTAACAGAAATCCTCTGGTAACTGATAATTAAATTATAACATTATACACAAAATTCATCACAAAAATCTTACAATTTATAGTCCTTATTACTAATGTTATAAACTTGAAATCGCTACGTTAAACTTATTTAAAAATAAGTCTATCGATGAGTACGATAATAGAATATGATAAATAACAAATTTATCGTTATTATATATGTACATAAGTTAATATCTAATTGATACTACTAGTGTGTGCTTTAAACAGTATGAAGGGAGACATACATGTCTTCTTAAATATATATATATATTGGTGGAGAGGCTGAGGCGCGGGTGGCGCGCCGGTGAGGCTGTATAACGAATCACTCTCTAAACGTAACATGGAAGGCAAGATGAGGTATATAGTAGTCCGGCCCGACAGCCGCGCGCCAGCCCTCGCAACTCTTTAACCCTATTACTCGTTACATGAGGTAGTTAAGTTTCGTATATTGTTTCACACATTATTATTGCTATAAGAAAAAAACTGTTATACAATATTCTCAACAATATAACACTATTATGTATTACTTTTCACAAACAGCTCATATAATTTTCCAGAAATATTGTATATATTGATATTGTGCGATACGTAAAGCTTGAAGTCGTTTCATGGTGTATATTGGCAAGTATATAAACGAATTCAGGCTTCATTTGATAGTTTTGGTACTGACGACCGCACAAGTCTTACATTTCAATAAAAGTTAATTAATTCTTACGAGGTAGGCCATATCGGTCCGAGCTGTGCACAGATATATTGGTCACTGGAATGCGCTAAACAATACCGCTTGACTGTACAATCAATACATAATATATGTTCTCGGTTTGTAACTAATTATATGATGTATATTTATGCGCTGATGAGGTAGATCAACGTTGTTAGTGTAATTCTATATTGTATATAAAAATATTTCTGCAATATAATCAACATTCAAATACAAACATTATCAAAAATTAAATCGTAATAATGTTCATATTGCACGCGTTTTTCCGTGATAAACGAATTATGTTGGTATTAGATTTGAGTAGGTATCTAACGACCGATGATATGGATGCGCCGGCGCTGGCCTGTCAACGTGTCGCCGGCATGCGTCACGACGACCTCGTATCCGCGGGGTGAGCAGAGAGCAGACACATGTATGTGAGCGCCGCGCCGGGAGGCGGCGCCGCGCGCCGGGTTCAACTTAACAAACTCGCGACGACATTGACGCGCCTCGGCGAGTATATTGACACGCCAGCGCACGCGCACTCTGGCCTTGATATGTCCTTCGATGTGATATTACCGTTTTTCACAATTCTATTTACAAATATTCATGATTCCCTTATAACTTGTTCGGTATATAAATCAATAAATCGTGACCATGTTTACGTTAATACTATACAAAAAACATTTACATTATTATGTTAAATTATTGCTAGAGAATTTCATTATTATTAGGCTAAAAATTATTAAAAATTAAATCGTTTCGCAACAGACAGTTGGCGGCTGTTGGCGGAATCAATTTGGCAACGTTTAGGAAGACTACTTTCCTACCACTAACGAAAAAGGAATGTATCACTAAATTCGTTCAAATAACGTATTGGTAACTTAATTGGACATAAATTAGAATCATTTTAGGATAATACAGAATTTCAAAAAAGAGTCAACTAGCTTACAATATTAAAACAAATGTTAACAGACAAAATAATAATAGGAAGCACCGGGAAAATATCAATACGTGTAATAATATAATCAATAGAAGATTTTACACCTAGAACAAAAACGCTAAATAGCTACGAAGCGGCGGCGCCGGACCGCGTCCGCCCCCGGCGCGGCGCAGGCGGCGCGCGCCCCCGCCCCGTAGTGCGGCGTGCGCCCGCCGCCTGCGCCCCCGCCGCTTACACTACTCGACCTATCATCATTACAAAGTTTGCCATTAAACCTATATTTTGGCAATTCGTCTAAACCGTTTGAAATTTCAATTTGTACCCATCGTATATTTAAAGCATAACACTTATCTCCGGTGTACGATCTGTATTTATCCTGTTACTACTTAGAACAAATGTCTGGCAATCGTGTCCCAACTCCCAATATTTACAAAACATACTCTAAATAGTTTCAAAATACACATCGTTCGTAAACTTCAACAATCATAAGAAAACATAGAATTTTAACTAAAGTTAAAAAAACTTCTTATACTTTATAATATTTTACAATAAAATAAGATATGTGATGTACGTCGCGTCTGATATAATCCCAAATAAAACGACTTTCTTTACTTTATCTAATTATTTCTACGTTTCTTTTCGTATTAAATATGTAAAAATGATATGGTTCGATCTAAATGATATCGTAGAATACTCTAACGTCATGTAATTATATGTTTAGCGCCCAGACAGCCAGGCATGTAAAGTCACCTTGTGTCGGCCGGACGCAAGGTTAGCTTGAATGAACAACAAAAAACGAGCTGCGAAGTGAACGCGTGCGCCGGAGTCGCGCCGCGGCCACCCTACCACGATACAGCGCGCTCTAAATAAATATATATCGTGGCGGAATATCGGGTTTGATTCACTACAGAGTCTAATTAAAAAAAAATATATGACGAGCTATCTGCAAGTACGACATGATATGTGTGCTGCACGCACGCTGCACGCACGACGCACGCACAGTCCGAGCGCTCAGTTGTAGTTGAGGCTGAAGGAGCGCGAGCTCGACGAGGGCAACGCCGATGTCCCGGGCAACGTCGCCGTCGGCGCCGACGACGACCGGATCTTCTTCTTGTGAGTGCCGAAGTGCTTAACCATATGGTCTTTCCGAATAAAACCCTTACCGCAGTGGTTGCAGGAGAAAGGTTTGCAGTCAGAGTGCAGGCACATGTGCCGGCGCAGGTCAGACTTGTGGTTGAACGACTTCGGGCACTCGTCACATTTGAACGGCTTGTTGTCAGAGTGCTTGACGCAGTGCCATTCGTAAGAAGCGTCGTCTGAGAAACGCTTGCCGCACCGTATACACTTGAATGGCTTAGCACCCGAGTGGAATGTCTTGTTGTGCTGCGTGAGATAGCAGCCTTTGTTAAACAATTTATCACACTCGTAGCACTTGTGTACGGTGGGAGCGGCAGACTTTTTCATCTGGTTTCTCTCGGTGAGCGGCGTGCTCGGCACGGTGGACGACACCGCGGGCTGGGTGTTCTCAGCCTTCGCGCTCTCCGGACTAGCCGGGGACTTCATTTGAGTCCCGTAGTTTTCCTTATTCGCATAGTCCATGATATCTTCTATCTTCAATATCTGAAGTTCATCCGAATCTGTTTGTAAAACATCATCTTGGCGCTTTATAGTTTTTCCTTCGACGGCGTAACCGTACGGATAAACTTTCGCATGTTCCGGATCGTAATCGATCACGTCCACGTCCTTGACTTTTCCCGGTGAAAAGTTATAGTCGTAATCTATAGTTTGTATATCGGGATTGCTGTACTGTAACGTTGAGTGGACCGGGTCTACTATAATGTAACCGGCGGCCGACTCGTCAGACACAACTTGACCCCCCACGTTAGGCTGCGTGATATAGTTAGAAACATAAACGCTGAAGCTCTGCGTCTGGAGCTGCGAGAAGCTCGGCAGGCGGCCGCCGGCTTGCTCGCTAGACGTTTCTTGTTCCAAAACTGCGACTTCTTCAGGTGCTGACTCACCAAAAGTAGCCGGATTGGCTATAGGCAGATTGTTGATAGCCATATCCATAACGTGGGGGGCCATCCCGTTTGGGTAACTCGGTGCTATAGTCTGTTGAAAATTCTGACCCAAATATAAAGGGGTGTGCGTGGGGTCCGGAACCGAAGGCCCCAAAGGATCCGTAGACCTCGGGCTGTACGGGTTGACACCCAAATGACTGAACGGAGGCAGGGTGTGCGCCGTAAGCGCCGGCGTAGTCTGCGTTAGAGCTGGAGTTGAAATATTGCTGGTTGACACTGATAGCAGGCCCCTCATATGGTGATTTTGAGAAACAGAGGGACCTGCTTCCCCGTTTGGGGGATTCCCTGCCGTGGAAATTGTTACACCTTTAGATGACTGATGATTACTATCGTTCGGAATCCCTATGCCCGGCGGTTGACTACCTATATTGAGCGGATGCGACCCGACCTGGTGCTGTAAAGGGTGATTAGCTAAAGGATTATTACTGAAATTATTATCTAAATTACCCTGTTGAAGATGCGAGTACGGTGACTTGGACTGCATGGCGGCGACCCGGTGCGACCGGTCGAAGCTCTGCGACGCGTAGGGCGACTGCAGCGCCGCGTCGTCCACACTGCGCCCATCCTCGGACGGCACGGGGCTCTGCGTGTTGGAGTCGGCGGCCTGCTGCTGCGCGCGCGACATCTCGCGGCTCGGGTGGTGGTGGTTTGAGATGGGCATCGTGGCCGGGTCGGGCTGTCCCGACGACCTCACCGCGTTCTTGTGCAACGTCGTGTTGTAATGTCTCTTCAAATGACCGGAACTAGTGAACCATTTATTGCAGGCGGTACAGTTGTACGTTTTTGGCCTTCGCGCTTCATTTGATTTCCAATTAGCGCCTTTACCCCCAATGCTCGGAAGGGTTGAAGATGTAGAATTCGCAGGTTGCGTGCTTGTTATTTGGGGCGCCGCCGGCGAATCGTATGGCCGATAAGGCGGTTTCATATCTGGATTGGAAGATGCTACCGGCCCGGAGTAATCGGTGAGAGGAGCCATTTGGACGCCTGGGTATATTTTTTGTTCTACATGCATGAAAGGTTTTTGATCATGATGTACGCCAAGAAACTTGTCTTGTGTGTAAGCAAACTTTTGTTCAGGGTGGAACATTTTTGTTTCAGATTGATACCCCTTTTGTTCGGCAAACATCTTTTGTTCTTTGAACAGCGATACATCTCCGTTAAGCTGCGGATTACTGTATAACTTCTGAGCCTCCCAGGGCATCATGGGTACTGTCCGCGTGTTAACTTCACGGCCTTGAGGCGGCGTGTCTTCGAAAGTCGCAGTCGGCTGGTCACCTTCATTTCCTTGGTAAACAACTTTTTGTGAGTCGAGGTCTAAGATATCTGATGATTCTTCATGTTCTTCTTTTATCTTTGGGTTTTCATTTTGATAGCCCGAGTTATTGTATTGCTTTCCCTGATATTGTTGGAATGGCATGGACGCTGACGTAGGAGCAGTGCTGGCCCCCGCGTGAGCAGAGTTGCAGTGTTCGTTGAGTTGGACAGCGGAGTCGCACACGTACCCACACTTGTCGCACTGGTTGGGCGAGGGCGAGGGAGTCGGCTGATTGAGAGGCTGACCGTACAGCGGGCTCGACGAAGATACCTGCGACACTCGCTCTTGCATGTTGTACGGGTGGAACCGGTTCGATTTGTGATACTCTTGGTTATACTGGGACTGTTCCCAGTTGATCTGTTCAGAATGCTGATTTTGTGAGAAACCAGAATGAGAGTAGTTGTTACCGAACTGTGCTCCAGGCGAGAAGTTGGTCTGGTCGGGGTTCTGGTAGGGCGAGGGCGCGCTGTGATAGCTCTGTGGTGTGGCGGGATGCGGGAACTGCGCCGACGTCTCTGGCGTGGCCCGCTGCTGAAACTCGGGGCTGGGCTTGGTGATCATGTTGTCGCTCGAGTCGGCCGGCGCCGACACCGTGGTCTCGATCTTCACTTTTGCACCGTTATTGTTATCTGTATCATTTTGTGAGTTTTGCGTACCCCATTTCACGTATAAGTTCTCTTTATGGTACTGCAAATGCACTTCTAATGAAGCGACAGTGTCCAGGTAGAGATCGCAAATCTTACAATGAAAGTCCCTCGACGGCAAAGTCGACGAAACGGCGTTGCTGTTAGCCATTTAAATCCTCAATCCAAAGGAGAGCACCGTCTCCTCCAACGAAAAAAAAATAATAAAAAAACGGCACTTCTCGTATCGACGTACATGTAGTCCTACTTGATCAGGCGCTACAGGTTAAATTCATGGTCGCTGTCGGCGCTCGGCTCGCGGCTCCGCTCAAACAGCGGCAATGTTTCCGAAGAAAGTTTTTGGCGGCATTTCTGTGCGCGGGTGTGCGGCGCGGCCACGTGCGCGTTTGTAAACACTGAGCGGCGGGCGGCGCGCTGCGCTCCTCCGGCCATCAACAACACTGCTGCACCGGCGCCGGCACTTCGTCACTCGCCCAAAAGTTTCATCGTCGTGAAGCGATAACTTATTGTCACTCGGAAAAGTCTAATAATAATTAACAATGTCTATATTAAACTAAAATCACAGAGGAAGTAGTGGAATAACAACTTGGCACTTGTTTATAAACCCGGTGGCGCGATGCGTTATAGTTTGTAGTGTGCTAGGTGCGACGAAGGCGTCGCGGGTCACCCGGGTACGGACGCTGCGAACGTTTACTAGCAACTGACAGCCTTCCCGAAGTCGCCTTCGGGGGCATGACTTCAATAACAATTCGCAACGTCGTCCCCCACCGTAGCGTGTGTGCGAGAGAGACCGTCGCACGGTGATGAAGTTATCGCTCCTTCGTCCTTTTGTGTGTCCTTAGTGCGAGCGAGAGAGCGGCCGGGGGTAGCTGAGGCACGCGGGGGACGGGGCTGGTCCTACTCTTTCTCAAAATTGAAATGCCCGGTCGAAATGTCCGGTGAAGCTGCGTCCGAGTAGGATAGCGATAGCACCCACCCTTACAATGCGGGCGGACAGAGCCCTGCGACGAAATTCTCTAAATTTTAAATCTCCTTTTATTATGTTGTACGTAAAAAAATAATAGCCTTCAAATTCCAAACAATGTTTTAAAACTTAGCAAAGTGCATTGTTTACAATTGATGCAAGTACTTGAGCGATGTAGGTCACCTTGGTATCGAAATAATTTCAACCTTTTATCGACCAGTTGATCAGCAAACGAAACAAATAGTTGCACATATGTGTGTATGTGTTCATTATTATTAATTTGTAATAGATGACAAGCAAATGTCATTTCCTTATTCGAAGTCAATAACCGAAAAAGATCTGCATGATTAAGATAAAGAGAGAAAAAAACTTGATTATTCGAGGTCATGTTTTGAAGTGATATTAGAGTAAGTTTTAGTAGGTAGATAAGAGGAGTCATAATTAAATGAAAACGTGCCAATATGGGTAGCGGTATTCTTTTGTATGAATCATAGATTATGCGTAGGTATATGACGTTAAAACGAGAAACCTAAGAGACATGTTCAAAATTTCCTGTTAAGAACACATCCTTTTGTAGGTGAACTTATTTAATTTTACCCCCAAATATTTTATTAAATAAAATAAAGTAAAGTAACAAGCGAACCAATAGCAGAAGCTAGTATTATCAGAATGGCCGAGCCGTGCGCAGGGCACTGAAAATTTTGCATCGTGGACGAGCGAGGGGCGCGGGCGGAGGTGTGGGGGCGGTGGCGGGTTCCTTAATTTTTTTCTAAACACGTCGAAAGCACTACCCCTTACGTCCAGCCATTTAATATTAATATTTTTATAAAAAATTCACGGATGTAGGTTGGTAGTGAAAGCAACGAGTTTCGTTGCGCGGTGGTCGCGGCCGGACCCTGGCCATGCAAACTATGAGGGGAGCCGACATCGATTTTCTCGGACTGTGCCGATAGCTTCCTCCACTGACATAAAGAGGCTTCCTTGTTCCCGAACACCTCTGTGCGTAGCAGGCTCCGGTCCCGTTTTGTTTCTTTAACACTTTGAATGTTGTTGCCTAAGTTTTTATAGTTTTTGCTGAGAAAGTTAATAACAACAATAAAGTAAAAATATCCTCCCACAGTTCTTATTCCATAATTCATAAACTAAACCACGTGACTTAATAGATGTCGAAACATAAAATTAGCTTAAACATTCAAAACACAACAAGAAACTTTGGAATGGTACTTCGGAAAGTACATTAACTTATTTACAAACTGGGTTATACCTTTGCGTCATAACATAACTTAACAGCGAGTCGGGCGAATGAGAATAAAAATTAATCGTGATGACCACAACACTGGGAAATTGTAAAAGTTTGTTATCAAGGTCTTAGGACAAGCTTAAACTAAAATCTTCATTAACTACCCAGTCTTATATGGAGCGATTACCTAACTGACCTCGACCACACAGTAACTGGGTAAAACGATAACCGTAACTAAGACTGGTAGTCAGAGTTTCAGGTTTTAACCGCTCGAAACGACTGTCAAATTTCTATAAACGGATAGGAACAACGAGATAACGCTAAAACTAAAATAACGAAGCTAAAATATGATAATAATAAAACATTAATAAAAAGTAAGTAAACATCTGAGGTCGGCGCAGTACTACAAACAATGCTCAACCACATTCATGTGAATCTTTGTTTTGCTGTTAAAAGTGTTCGGGACACCCGTCATATAAATATAGCTGAAAATATTCAACACAAAAAGGTCTGAAAAGGCCGAACTAAACGTATAATGGTTACGAAACGTAGCTACTAAACGGTTAATCCCTGCGTCGCGAACTGTATCATTCATAACATTTTATGAGGGACGGAGGCAATAAACACACAGCCTGACAAACAAAGTTGAGCTTCGACAACTTTGCGCGGTCCGAGGTCCCACTGCGAGCGAACACTCTAATTAGGCGAGTCTTTTCTAGGATTTTGATATGATAAACAAAAAAATTAATACTTATTTTGTTGACAAAAAGCCTAAATCTTCTATATACACTAAAATCTCGTGTCACGGTGTTTGTAGTCGGGCTTCTCCGAAACGGGTCGACCGATTTTTATGATTTTATTAATGTATATTTGTAAAGTAATAGAATATATAATATAATATAATATAATAAAGTATATTTCACAACGCTTGGTGATTAGAGCGCGAGCGAAGCCGTGGGCAAAAGCTAGTAAAAATATAAATTGAACGAAAGTTATCAATGTTATTCGGAAAATACGATAATAATCGCAGTAGTATCGTATCGCATCTGATAACACGTTTTCACGTCCAATTCAATGTTTTGCAAATATGAATAAAAAAACATCAGCTATCAAAAATCTGAAGTTAATTACTTAGGTACATAGGTACCTAAACACGCGTTCGGTCGTTGACGTTGTTTTTTTTTCACTTAAAAAACAATGAGCGTAATTTTAACCTTCTCAAAAGATTTTAAATTAAAATGCAATTGGTATCGTAGTCGTAAAATCATGCAGTTTGTTTCAGTTGTTACGCACTAACAACAACAACAAAAAAAATGCCGTCCCGCTGACAACGCGAAGTTGCCCAACCTCCTTGGAGCGTCTAGCCGCGGACTTATTCGGATGGTTATCACTATCAATCTTATTAGCGGTATTGTACTAAGTCATCTACTTCACGCACGCTTTCATAATTAATTTACTCGGCATGGAAAACTTCTTGTTAGATACTCTTAAGTTTTGTGCCGTAAACACTTTTCGTTTGGTTAATAAAAATTTAGAATTTTTCCTTGTAAAATAAAATGTTTTAAGCCAAAACTTAACTTCTCATGATTTTAGTATAAAAAAAAGGAACAAAAGGACGTTAAGCTGTTCCTTAATTAACTTCCACATGACTAAGCAATTCTGCTAAAACTATCACCTGGTTAAACAAAAGACTTACTTATTATTACCGTGGAATTATAACACTAGTGTTGTAAAAAGTCTTATCTGTAGGAAGAAAGCAATAAATATTTCTGTGTAAATCCGCAGAACAAAGGTGTCTCGTTATCACTTGGCAAAGTTTCTATAGTTCTCGGCTTTAAGCTATGTTTCGTTGTAACAAGTTTTTCGAGGAATTCATTTAATTTTTATTACTTACACATTGGTTTTAAAAATTTTACTTATTTTGTTGAAATAAGTTTATGAGCGGCTTTCGACTATGTCAGAACGAATGGACAGTGGTCCTAAGTACATTTATAAAATTATTTTGGTATGTATTTATTTATTAAAAAATTATTGTTTAAAAAAAATCTAAATAGATTAGAAAATGTTGGCCATTATTTTAATAACTATTTGTTAATAAACACATTATTTCATTATTTTCACACATACATTTTGATACAAGTGCGCAAACGTTGTCATTGTAGCCGAGGCAGAATTCACTCCTGAACCTAAGGCGAGGGTGTTTTGGAGCCGAGAACAACAGAGACAAATGTCCACGTGTATCAAATGACGTTTTTCAATACACTCATGAAGAAATAAAATAATAAGGAAAAGTGTTTTGGCATTAATTATTTTCTCCTAATAATTAATGCCAAAACACTTTTCCTTATTATTAAAGCAAATTAAATCATAGTTTGACTTTTTTCTTTTTTCCCGCGCTCTAACTTCGCAGGTTGAGCAAAGCTATGATAATTGCTATGTACAGTAGAGACCATAAGTGCAGTAGCAGTTTCACAAAACGATCGCATCAAAACAAGTCGCACTTACGACCTTTTTCCATAACAAATATTTTGCACACATACACGATCTCGTATATCGCTCTCTTTCATAATTATCTAGTCAGAAAGAGTGCGATATAATGATCATTTGCCTTAGTGACAAGCCTGTCATGTCGCGACGGAGTATTAAGTTAGTGATATTTAATTTCAAACAAACAATTATGTGTCTATCTGGCTTAGCGGTTAACGCTATAGATAAAATGTCGCGCACTGTATACTCTGCGTTCGAACCCAAGTGACATTACTCTTTTTGTGTTTTAATTATAAATGATACGTTAGACCCGATGAGATATGTTTTTCTAAATATTAGTTGGAACTTATTATTAACAAAAAAGATGAGGGTGAATGTGAAACAAAATAAACTTCTGGATTGAACAAAGTAGTTAGTTATGACGTTGTTAGTTGGTGAACTTTGTTTCGAGCGTTTGTGTTATTATTACGATTAGCGTATTGTTTGATTGTCTTTATTCAAGATGCAAGCTAATATTAGTATTGATGCCAGGCAAATATTGTCACTTTGCGTAAAAATGGGCTTAATATTTCTCAAATTTCAACTGAAACTGGCTTAAAATGTGTAAGTTATTTTTAAAAATTATAATTATTATGATGATAGTTGTGGTGTGTGATTTTCTTATTATTAAATAAATTGCTAGTTGCAAGTGTGTAATCATATTTTGTTTTTTTTTAGAAATTCTGTTAGCCGTTGGGTAAAGAGGTTTGAGGAAGAAGGTAGTCTGAAGAGTCGTCTAAGAAGTGAAAGGCCGCCGCTTATTAACCCGACTCAGCGACGTTTTATGGTGGAAGAATATGAAACAAATGGTTTCATTCCAACTATAATGTTTGCAGAGCAATTGGATACTACATTACAGACATTTTAACTGGGAGGTGACTGTATTTTCTGACGAGAAGACTTTCAAGTCTTGCCAAAAGGAAGACTTAATTTATGGCGAAAAAATAATAATACTTAATTTAATAAGTAGACCGGGTAACTAAATATTTAGTAATATCAACATAACCGTAAATAAAAAAATAAAAAATTAAGAAATAAATTTTAAATTTAATGATCTTAAATTGGGGTTTAGTTTCAATATTCTTTTCGTCAAGAAAATGAACACTTAAGCTATAACCTCAATACATTCAATGTGACGTTACATTAAAAAAACACGTTCATAAAGTCTAACTCATATATTATACTCATACTCATAGTATTCAATTAACTCTGCTGAATACTGATACCTATAATAAGCGGGTATCAACAATTATATTTGTGTTATTAGAATATCCTTTCCGTGTTATGTTATTCTTATTATGAATTGACTAAGTGGGTATACAACAAAAAATCTTATGAACGGTGATAAGAGAACTTTTTTTTGCCTAGATAGGAATGTGACGTCACATTCTCATAAAAGTTTGTTAATTTTATAAATAAATAAAACGAATAAACATTTTTGTTATCATTCAGCATGATTTTTTTATTTCCACCTTCCAACACCGAAATCATAAAAAAAAATCATTTAATGAGGTTAAATAATAATACAATAACTATCTAATATTTAACTTCTTATAAAAAATAAATAATAAGCATAACTATATCATAAATAAACATAAATACCTAACGACTTTCTGCTTAAAATACAAATATAATTAAGGTTTCAAAGAAACAAAAAACAGCCACACATTGTAATAACATGGATTCGAACTTGGACTTCATTGATCGTGAACCCATGCTCAGCCCAAACAGCTACCAACTCATGTTAATACTACGCGAATTTTAACAATGCAATGGTAAGAACAGGTCATCACTATGATGTGTATTCTAAATGCAACAGAAATATAATGCTATTTCGCGTAGTGTGACGACAGTTCATTAGT
The DNA here is from genome assembly GCA_910589295.1 of Noctua janthe. Taxonomy (NCBI): domain Eukaryota; kingdom Metazoa; phylum Arthropoda; class Insecta; order Lepidoptera; family Noctuidae; genus Noctua; species Noctua janthe. Next base: position 18,094,430 of record OU342552.1, read on the forward strand.
GTGTGTTATGTGTAGAATGTTGAGACATCACTCATGCACGCACACGCACACACACTGCTGCATCGCGCTCGCACAGTTCATAGCAATGTAATCTTTAGCATGGTGCTGCACTTTTGAGGTCTACTGTACAATGCTAATATAAAAACAGAAAATTTAAAAGTTTTTGAATTTAGAACACGAATAAATGTTAATTTGTTGATACAAGCAAATAATTTTATAGATATTAATGTTTAGTATTTAAATAATTTTTAAACTGAATTTAAATACCTATTCATAAAATATTCAGGCCTTCAAAGGCTCCTCTTTGCAAAAAAAAAACCAATGACCGCCGATTACAGAAATAATACCTCGTTGGACCTAGTTTATAGTTATTCGTGGAAATAAAACACAAGTTCATATCAATTTTTTTTAAAAGTGTGACATGCACTGCATTCTGAACTTAAAAGTAGTGTAATAAGAGCCAGTTTTCGAGGAAGTCAATTGAAAAATTATTTTCAATACACTTTCTCGAAAACTGTTTCTTATCGCAATACTTCCAAATGGGTTCAATGACTATAGTCGGCTATGATTTTTTTTTTTTTTTTATCTCTGCATAGTTGATACCTATTCGTCTTTACGGCGTAAATATTTTTTGAATATTTAAATTGTGTTTGAAAATAGAATATCCTATATAAACATGATTATTTAAATAAATATTTACTTTTATGAAGAAATTAATATTTATTTGTGTTCTAAATTCAAAAATATTTGAATTTTATATTTTTCATATTAAGTTGTTTAGCGGCTTCATACCTTTGCTTCTTCTTCAACCTATCGAAAGCATAGCGCGGAAAAAAGCAAATTAAATCATAGTTTTCTAATAAATCATAACAAAAATACTTTTCATTCTATCATTTTATTTTATTGAAAAACGTCGTTTGATACGCGTGGGGATTTGTTACTGCAATTCTCGGCTCCATTCGAATTCCTCCTCGAATGCAATAACAAAGTTTCCCCACTTATATCAAAATGTACTATTTCGATCATAACACTTAATTTATTTAGAAATAGGTTAAATCATCTTGACCAAAATAAGTTTCTTCACTGATTAATACATTGAAGATTTATGTTAGTTAGAAGATCAGTCGTACAGTAGCTGATTAGATTTATGACGCATTTTCTTAAAACTTGAACTTCATTGGGGTTGATTTTTCTGAATCCTTCCGTAGAAAATCCTCACTTAAGAAAACTTTTGCAAAAAATCAAGCTTCTAGATCCCGCAGTTTAGACCGTGAGTTGTCTTGTCTTTCAGTATCAGTGAATGAATGAATGAATTGAAGCAGATGATACTCAAATAAGGCCTAAATAAAAACGCAATGTTGCATTTGTATTCCTCGGCTCTAAACCTGGAGTTGAAATTACAACACCGCAATAATATTTAAATGTCACTTAGTGTCCATGAATCGAGCACAATAAAGTTAATAAGTAGACTGATGTGAAGTAACTAATTCCTTAGTTTTAATAGAATTAACGATACTACAGGCATTTGCGCCTGTATCTGAAATTAAAATGCACATAAGTCTGATATTAATAAAACCAAGTTGTATGTACCCCGCTCGTTTGTCCTTTGCCGGCTAAACGTAGCCCGGGGCCAGCAGCCACCTCAGACGACTTTGCCATTAGCAGGAATTCTTAATACAATAAACATACCTAATAGTTTTATGATCTTTACTAAGAATAGACCAATATGTCGAACCCTATTTCTTGTTTTTTAATAAGAAATAGGAAAATCTACATGTGATGTAATGAGCACACATGTAAATTAATCTAAACAAAAGAGTGTTATTTATTTAGAGTGTATTTTGAAGTAAAAATGGGGAAATTATTGTTTGGCTTGTAGTAGGTACCTACGTAAAAGCGGTTCTTTCTGCAGTAGCAATATGAGTGTTGAATTTGGTATGACGTCTAAAAGTGAAACTACATAGAATGGATGATAGATTCCAATGATGATGCCGATAAGTTACCATCCTCATCATCACCTTGTTGGTCATTTGAGCAACCTGATAATAACAAATAAGAAGAGTTTGAAAATGTAGGTTATTTGCAGTCCTTTGCTAACAATTACTCAAAGAATATTACCATCTGTGGATGAAATCTCCGACTGAGATATTTCTAGTTATAAATGCGAAAACGTTGTCTGTCCTCCCTGTAGCTGTACAACCTGGAATTAACGTGCGAAAAGTTCAGACCTGCCATCCGCAGGCAGAAGCTAATGAAAATAAACACAGTGCTACAAGGAGTAAGTTGCACGTGCCGACTAATACAATGACATTGAAACTATAATACAACATAACGATCTTTCTGACGTTGAACCGCTAATTATAGTGATACTTGATAGACAGGCGGAACATCCTAATCGTCTATGTATCCGCGGTCACCAGACGACTTGATAATAAAACATTCTAAGTATCATTTGGCAAATCTCGCTGCACAAAGACGGCCGACTGATGAACACTTACCGACGACGAAGGCCATGCGATCACACAAAAACTAATGCAACATATAACATACTGCTACATGCACGTACACATATAAAAATTAATTATTACTCTTAGTCACTTCACCGATTTGACTTTAGAAGAGGTCACATTCGAACTGATTCTACGAACGCTCCCGTTCTTAGTTGGCGAGCGGCAGACGTGTTATTATTTAGCGATTACTAAACTTCATTTTTATGTCTGAGATGTCAGATCGTTGGGAACTGACCCTCACAAGGAGTGAAAAAGTTTGCGCGCACGAAGGCCCGTTATACTGCAGTCTGCAACACGGACCGACCCGACTTTTTGTTGGCATTCATTACCATTTAAACTCTGACCGCTGTTTTTGTTTTGCTTCTAGACTATTTTTGACCTAGCGGTATCTCGTTGGATCTATCTGAATCGTGGTGTTTCTTTCTTTAGCTTGTGATCGTAGGTTTATCAAAACTTAGATTGTGCTTTTGTGGAACATTAACTGATATTAACACAGTCTCCTTATTTATAATACGTTGCGTAAAGTTAGAGTAATGACTTACTCCTACATCGACGACTGCCTCGTTGGTCGTTGCAAGCACGACTGATGAGGATAAGATCCTGGATTCCGTTCCCGGGTCGGGCAAATTGTTATTGGGTTGTTCCATCAGGGATTTCTTAGTAGCAGTCACGTTGTCTGGATTTGAGCCTGGTTGCTGACAATAGGCTCGCCCCCTATTTCATGGAACTTAAACATAACTGGCGAAATGTACACCCAGTACTATTAGGTACACTTCTGCCTAACCCTTCGGGCGTGATATTATGACTGACTTCAAATTTAATCGACTTAACCATACATTATTTGACCACTCTTAACTATAAGCAACGTGTATACTAAACAAATATACAGGTGGATCACAGCAAATTATTAAAAAAAAATAGTTTCATATTTCTACAATGACTCAACATGATTTACATAATCTTTTCCGATGAATATGCTTTTATCAGTTCAAAACATTTTAGATTTTTAAATAATCGTTATTACTGATTTAGTGTAGCATTGTCTATGCCCCAAGGCAGACCCTTTAAAATATTTACTTCATAAACTTCATTTCAATTGTAACTGCTATGATTCTACGATACGATACTTATATTATCACACGAAATATATATTATCTATATTCATCTTGCAACTAACTTCGTTTCATATCAATAGTTTTATTACAGGACTAGCTGTAGCCCGCGACCTTCGTCCGGTTGAAATAATTATAAAAATATGACTTCCTATTTGAATCGGATTTCAAGGGTTTTAATTTTTTCGCACGGAAACAATTTCTAAAATAAAAATCAGCCTCAGTTCCTCCTCATAAGATCAGCCATTGGCCGTCAAAATCGGCCCAGCCGTTTCGGAGATAAGCAGGAATAAACAGACAGACAGACTGAAAAAATGAGTTTTAAATGTCGCATATATTTTCACATGCATTCATTAAACAGCTGTTATTTTGATATTACAGACACTTCAATTTTATTTATTTGTATAGATTTACTAATCTGTCAAAATGAGAGAACAGAAACAATTGAACATAGCATATCATGCTAGCAAGTTCTAAGAATGCAATTAATTCTTTCAATTGGCTATGCAGTATGTGCAATCAGACAACCAGAATGGTAACTCAATAGTAAATGAATTATACTTATTGCAAAGTGCATTTACCTTGGTTACCGTCATTTCATAAACAACTCTAAACTAATGACAGTTGGTTCAAGCATAATGTTACACTTCAACCAATTTATCGATGCAGGCGGCGAAACATAGAATTAAAATAAATGTACCAAGTTTCACATACCGATGCATATTTTCTTGACAGACAGCGCTACCTTGAACTGCGAACTTAAAGTGGTCGTAGAACTTTGACAGGATAATGAGTACTGGTAGAATTGATTCTCCTTAGTGATCAAAAAAGGAAGGAGAATTTAAGGTATTTTCAGTAAGTACCAATTTATTGCAGCCTTCATAATATATTTTTAGACTGTTAACTTCACTTTAGTTTATCTAAGTATCAGTGAACACAAACCAGAGACCTTTTTAGTGTTTTGTAAACAATTCATATCAAAATAACATTTTTTTATATATTATCTAGGCTTGTGTGGGTTTTCCGCAACTCGCCGGATGTGACGCGAGATAGGAGCACGCTTGCCTAGAAAAAACGGATTCACTCGAACTTTGAATATTCAGATTATAATAATCAGGGAACAGAGAAGTATATCAGAAGAAGAACATCATCTAAAATCTCCTGTTAATTTTTACAACATATTAATATCTGATGTCAACGAATTCGCGGGAAATAATACCAAAATTAATACCTAGTAATACACACGTACTAGTCTAGTATTTTGTAACCAAAGAATACTTAAAAAGTTTTGAGTTTATTAGACTTGTCTATCACCGTAGCTATAAATATAATATCTAATGCTAGAAAGTTGAATGTCAGTTAGGCAACTAAATAATTTATAACAAAATACCTATAGGAAAATAAATTAATTTGTTGTGGAGGGTTTCTCCACAATCAGTGTAATAAAGTAGGTACTAAACAGAATATTCTTTTAAAAGTATACGTACTGGTTACTGCTTCAATTTCATTCGGAATATCAACTTATTACTAACTTCACCAGAAACCACAAACATCCCCCGCCCGGAAAGCGGTGGTCTATCTAAATTGCGCGACGTTGTCAAATTTACACCAGTGCATCGAAAACATGCATCTAGCAACATCGCATTTACCCGCACCACAGAAAAAATAACCCACACAGGCGAGTCAGAAACAGGTGTAAAATGCAAGTTCTACGCACACAATTACAATGCGCACGATTCTCACGAAAGGTTTCTGAGAAATGCCACGCAGACATAGACCCTAAATGCATTTGTGTGATACGGAAAAAAATCTAAGTCGCACCCACACAACGGCGCCAAGAAAACAATGATGCGCCCGAGCACGCTCATCGGGCGTTTGGATTTCTGTTGCAATTTTAAGGATAATACGCATCAGAATTGCTCTTTGTTCAGTGGCCAAATGGTTTAAGAAATCAGTTCCTAAACTTTGATAATAAATACTTGCGGTAGGTATGAAGTATGAGGTAGAATATATTAAAGGCAAAATTCTAGTTTTATCACTATTACTTAGTGTTGTTTTGATTTATTTTAGTGCACGTGGTCTTTAATGTTATTCGCTCTGCGTTGTGGTAGGCCCTGATTAGTTTAAAGTAAATTCTAATAGAATTTCATTTGGTGTTACTATCTAACCGGATATTTAATACAAGATAATAATAGGTATTATTATCAAAATTTTACGAATTAATATCTCCTTGCTGAACAATATTGCGGATAGGCTACTTCGGACCTAATTGAAGATAATAACGGAACAAACAAGAATGAGAACTAATTGAAATAGGTAATTTTTTCAAAGACATTGTGCGTGTGAGAATATTTTTTTACAGTAGAAACTGTATTCATTTGAAAAATCCCAAATACAAAGCTGAATCAAACTTTATCTTCAACACGGGTAATTCTGAATTTAATAAAAAAAAACTTCGATTTCCGAAAGCGGTGCACGCATTGTAGAGGATGATGATAGGGGTGCATAGGAATGCAGCGGGTGTGGTAAAAAACGATAAAATACAGTTAGATGCGGGGGTGGCTGAGTCCAAACCGGTTTTGGGAGGCCAGGGAACCAACCACCACTGTTATTGCGTATAGATAAATAGGTTAGTTTTGAATTCGTAAATTACGCGAAAATATTTCATAATTGGGCTTGTTGCCGGTACCTATTACTTAATTGACTTATAAAACAATGTAAAATCGAATATAAAGTCTTAACATTCTTGACGATAGGTACCTAATACTTTTTTTAACTTATTAGTTACCTAAGTTACGTTCTGTCAGCCATGTTTTACTTTTTACCCAGTTTTTTTAAGTTTCTTTCCAAATAATATGCGTTTGTTAGTTAAAAGAGAGCAAATCCAGATACACTAATAACTTAGTATTTTTCTCAAGCAGGTATAGTTGTCGTTTATTCTTTTGCCATCACAAATATCAACAAGAAAATATCTGATTAAAAATTCTTAGCTTTTGAAAATGGTGTAAGACCTTACATTGTCATTTTCTTAACAAGCTAAATCTAGTAACAGCTTGTGTGATGAATTTAAGGATGTCATTGGCTATTTTGAAATTTCAACGACAAACTAGTAGGGTGACTTAATAATGAGTAAATACTTAAAAATAATTGCATGAAGGAAACGTCTAATGAAGTAGAACAACTTTAGTAGTGTCAGAAAACAATAGGAGAATGGTAGGAATTATTAACTTCTGTAGGAGTTGAACTGTTTTAACACCTATCTCAAATATTTCTAGACTTTCTATCTAGTTACCAGTGGCGATGGTTCCATACTCGATTCCTACCGGCTTCCCTTTGAAAACGGGCACAATCAGTATTCCATAGACAAATTATAACATCACATTGACGACAAGTACTTCGGCTTACCTCTTAAAAAAAAAAACACTTCGCTACTGCTAGTTACTATGGACCTTTCGATGATTAGAAAGAGTGCTTAACTATTTTGTACGTTGATTGAATATGATATTAAATGGTCAAATCTTGGAAATATTCGTTTGTTCCTGCTATCTAGGAAATAATGGCTTTATTTTTTTATGTCAAGGGTAATAAGTTCCATTCCCTACCATGTGTACATACTGTGCACTACTATATAAAAAGTCTTAAGTAAAGTTAAACATTAGCATTTATTTAATTTATCCTAAAGATGTGACTAGGAAAACTATTAGAATGCGGGTCTTACAACAACTCGTAGGAAATTAAAAATAAAAACGGCACGAAGTAAGCTAACAATTTGCAAGTGAATATTAATGAGGGAAGATAAGGTTTCGAACCGTTTTACTTTTAAATACGATATGTGTTAAATTTGAACAGATCGCCCTGTGGGTGGCTGGTCATCAATTTGGCGAGTGGAGGGGCAGGTGGGGGGCGCGCGGGACGAGGGCGAGCTCAGCCTCGTCTAACCCCTTATTTTACATTTCACACTCCGGGAAAATCGTTAGAGAAATCTGCGTAGCGTGCATGTCCGAGACATACGCACACTGAGGCGCGCCGGGCGGCGTGAGTCCGAGCCACCCTCCCCCCCCCCCCCCCCCTGCCGCTATATCGACGAAACTTCAAGAAATCCTCTTATCCGCACATGTGTACCTAGTCACATATGTAAATCAAAATTACACATTCAATTTCTTCTGATCCAATTGATCGGACGGCAAACATCTATGTAGGTATCTACTAGCTGTAGATAGCCAGTCTATGATAGAAATATCGCAGTTTTCTGAGAACCACTAACTCATCTGGATCTATTAGCGTTGGAAGCACAGCTAAAGTTCCTGGTCAACTTGATATTCAAATATCCACCTCCATAGTTGCCAACACGAGCACGTATAGAAAATCAAATAATATATTATAGTAGATGTATTTTAATTAGAAAGCGGCTCGGGAGATGCTGCGGGGTGCGGGGCGCGGGGAGGCATCGGGAGGCACAGAACAAGCGGCGAGGCGATCTATTGAAAGATGTCGCCGTGGGGCGGCGAGCCGAGTGGTCACATACATTATTACCGAACAATGTCACTATGCAAATGTATGTGGGAAGGCTTTGTGTGAACGCACTTACGCATACGGGGGGAGGCGCCTCCACATAATCCGAGGCTCACCCCGCCGGCCTGCGCCCGCCGGCTCTCGCCAAAGATGGTTGTACGCATGTGAGTGTACACACGCGGCACTTTCTCTTGAAGCTCGCCACTGGCTTTTAAAGAGGGTGGCCGGGGGAGGCCGGGGGAGCGTTCCGAGCGGGTGACCACGGGGAGGCTGCGAGTCGGTGCCGGTCAGCGCCACCTAGCGGCGCGCAGCGGCACGCAGCGCTGCACGCACCTATGCAACAGGTCCAGACAACTGGTCTAGACGCTGATAACGCGGGATCCGCCAGTCGACCGGCTACATCAGACCCATCCTAATAACTCATCGTGACCCCGGACTCAAGAAGCCGCGAAAGCTGAACGTTGTGCGAGATGTGCAGAGGAGTGCAGTGTGGGCAGTGAGCACGGCACAGGCACAGGGTGCTCCGGTTGGCCGCCAGGCGCGAGGCACGAGGCGCGAGGCGGGGGCGGCCTCGTTTAATTGAGTGTACTCAGCGCCCTCGCCAAATGATACTCCTCTGTTCCCGAAATACCTGTAAGCCTGTAATAGATGTTAATTAGAGCGCCGCCCCCCCGCGCACGCTGCAAAGAAAAAATAATAATTTGAACAGGTCGTAATTAGAGATGTTTACATAACTGTAAAACAAATATTTTCTTAATTTTTAATATTTTTTCCTCTTCGGGTCCTTTAGGGTCGGGTTTAAGCATATTTATTTTTCCTCGGGACTTTCTCGAGGCTAAAGAGAAAAATCTGAAATTACATCTGAAAAACGTTCTCTGCAGAGGGTGCGTAAGATACTGCCGGTAGGTGGGTAGCTTGGGTAGCGTGGTGCGGTGCGTGCAGTGCGTGCGTGGAGCGTCACGTGCATGCGTGTGCAGCATGCGGTGGCCGGGCCGCGCACACGCTATCGCACGTCACAAACGGAGCCGGGCAGAGCGGGGGCGGGCACGGCTCGTTTGAATCGAACGCACGTCCGGGCGCCGCCACCCTCGGGGTGTGTAGTGGACTTTTCGCTCGGCTTGATATATATTTTCCATTCCTCCCGATGTCGGGTACTGCGGCTGTAGGTTCCGGCCGTGGCTCGTGGCTGGTGGCTCGTGGCTCGAACGGTGCGTCGCTCGCATTTACATGCGCTGCTCGGACGCCCCCCTCGGCCGCTCTCAGATGACTGCTTGCTCGCATATCAACATCTCGATCGAACTTAATTAAATTTTCCATCACTTCTCATTAGAGTTAGGGCTTTGTTTATGATCCTTGTGCGATGATTGGATGGCGAGGGGCTTTGGCTTCGTGATGAGCCTTACGTAAAACTGCTGTAAGATTGTGTGACTACTTCATAACATGAGCTCATGGCTCACGCATGCACGCGCCCTCAAAGAACTTTGGTAAAAAAAATGATTTTCGAGGAAGATACATATAGTACGTCAATAATGCTACTATCTTCATCAAACCCAAGTACAGTTAGACCGATCCTTTTTCTCACAAATTGTGACGCTAACACATATTCGTCGTTTGCAACAATTTTATTTAATAGGCATAAGTTAAGACACTCCACGGGATACTATACGCAAACTAATTCATAAATAGTCCACTAAAAGTTTGAAAATCAAATCAATCTTAGCTTTCCTTGTAGTCCATACAAATATTTAATTTGTAAGGTAATTGAACGTGTCCCTGGTAAAGCACTGTCAAACCAGAAAAGCCCTACAATGCGCAGATATTTTACCAATCGATCGTTCAGAGCCAATGACAAAATAAAGTCTATGTACATACAATTTATCACAAATATTTCATGACCACAGATACTACTTAGCCGCGCCCGCACTTGACAAGTCTATCGGTCAAGGTTGAGAGTGTTCGTTAACGTCCCCTTTTTATTGTTTTGGGTTCACAATCAGATATACAATCACCTCGTTCAACCTTGTTTGGGTCAAATACCCTGTATGTTTGTTAGAAATTGTAAATAATTCTTGAATAACGCGTGTTTTTTTGTGAGTCACTTTTCCATCTGCGGGACGGACGACAGATGGGTTGTGGAGATGTTCACAAGCGCACGATAAACTTTCGTCAACGATAAATTCAGAGTGTGATTTGTCAAAACTTGTCTTGTCTTGACTTTGTCTGCCATCATGACCCGTTGAAACAAGTGCCTAATAGATAAACCAACTCACTACTCTCAACGATAAGTAGTAGAAGCTATATAAATACTTTTGTAGAATTCCATAAAAACTTGATAGTTCAGAAAATAAGGCGACGAAGAGCAGGCGTAAGGGATAAGCTACACTTATTCAGCTCAATTCAGCATTTGTTCAATCATAAAATTCTGCATTCATAAAGTTAAAATATACTGAAGGTTCAAAACGCACTAACGTGTTTTCTTGGCCGGTTACCGACACGAGGGGCCACAACCAATCACAATTGCAAATAGGCCTCATTGTACACAAAAATTCAAATCTACCGTCATGCGTCATCTTTTAACATTTTGCACATAAATCGTACTTCAGCTTTTAGCCATAACATTTAACATCATGATTCTCTTGCCCTTATCCCATTTAATTTGGGGTCGGCGCAGCATGTCCTCTTCTTCCATACTTCTCTATTACTCGTCATCTCATCAGACACCTCCTTTCTCGCCATATCCTTCTTTACACAGTCCATCCATCGTTTCTTTGGTCTTCCTCTGCTCATCTATACATATAAAGTAAGAAACTGACTGGCTGACTGATTCATTGACTGGTCGATCAACGCACAGCTGAAACCGCTGAGTCTAGAAGCATGAAATTTTGCAGAAACGTTCCTTAAATTCAGTGAGCACTAAGAAGGGATTTTTGGAAATTCTTCCCCTAAGGAGTTAAAACGGGGGTTGAAAGTTTGTATGAAACTTGGTCAATTTTGCGAAAGAAGTCGTAGGCAACAGTTAGTATACCCATAACATTTATACAAGCAGAAAAATCTGGAAACAAGGTGAGATTTTTTTTTACAGTGCAGTAATCATCGGAGTACCGTCATCATCATCTTCTTAGCCGTTTCCAACTATATTGGGGGTCGGTCTCTCTCCAGCCAGACTAACCGGAAGCAACGGACTAAAAAATGGCCAACTTTACTCAGTTTTATTGACAACAAAGACTTGACCAAAAAATGTAATAATTGTAATTGTTTTCATGAAAAAAGAACTTATCGTTCCTAAGAAAGTTTCAGTGTATCTCTTATAGATTCAGATTTGCCCATACATACTATACTAGGTAGACGTCGTAGCCGTTGCCTCTTTTGCCGCGGAGAGCAATAATTTTCAATATAGATTATGGCACCTCTGAAATTCCAGTTCTGTATCAGGCTCTGAAGCAGAAAGCCCTGGCAGAAGACTTGACAAAACAAATTCGATCAGCTCCGGTGCTGTGGGAATCAATTCATTTGCCGATTTAATGAAGAAGGTTCTGTGTTTTTCTTGGTGTGAACCATCTATGCACAATTATAGTAAAATTGTAACAGGCGATGTCTGTAAATGGAAGATATTGAAAAAAAATATATATGGGAGTCTTTATTAGAGCAACAAAAGCCAAAACAACAGTTTTTGGAATTTTTGTCTGTCTGTCTTTCTGTCTGTTTGTACGCACATCACGCAAAAAATACTGCATGGATTTGAACGCAGTTTTCACCACTCTACTGCTAGATGCTTAACTTAAAATATAGGCTACATTAATATAGTTTTGGACACGATAGGAGGGCGGGTCGCTAGTAATATTATAAAATAAAGTGAACTTAATTAATTCGATCGATTTTTGTTCTATGAGAAAACTACGATTTGGTTTAGTGTATTTTACAGATTAATTTTTTCGACGCCATTGTCGTAAGCTTGTCGCAGCGGCGCGCGGCGCACAGTGGATCGCCCCCATACAAGAGGTCGGACATAGAACCAAAAACTGAAAAAGTATTTAATTATTTTTTTAAATATGCACAGTTGCATTCCTCTATTGAAGAACAACAAAAATTCTTACTACGCTTTTTTATTTGACCAGCCCTCTAGGAGCAGAAATCTGTTATTTTTGTATGAAGGCGAACATAAAAATGTTTGTATCTCATGATTCCCGCCTTTTTTCGATTTGTGGTTTACACTTTTGTTATTTACCTATTTTATGCCACATTTTCTTCAAGGACATATGGTGCCCCCAGAGTGCTCCTTCCCAGATATTTTGCCTATAGTAACTATCTTTGTTATTGTATTACTGATGGAATAGAGGTACATTTAGAATGCTTATTACTGAGAATTAGTCATCACTAAGCAGTTCCTTAAATAACAGGTACATTAGTGAGTACTTTAATGATTTATTAATGCTTTTGTTGCAATTTACCAAAAAAGTTAATAAGTCATTAACTAACGACTACAGTACTTGTTTAATCTAATAATAACATAATAACATAATAACATGCCGTCAAGTTTACATAAATTGCTGATTCATGCATCGCAGATAGTGGAGCACCTGTCAGTAGTGCCTAAAGGTTTTTTGTCTGAAAAAGCATCTCAAGCAAGAAACAAGGATTTACGTAAATTTAGAGAAAATCCCACACGAAAGCACTGTAGCATCGCCACTAATGAAGACATTCTTTATAATCTTCTGTTATCTTCCGATCCTCTTCTTGCAAGCCTACGACCGGAGATGATCAATAAAAGATTATAAACTATAATGGTCACTAACCTTATTATAACTAGAAGACGGGATATTTCAACAATAAACATGGTAAATAATTATGCCGTCTTCTAGTTATACTCGTAATAATGACCAATAAAGTTAAAAAAATCTTCATTGAGAGAACTGGACGTTTTGCTCATATAAGAGTGAATTGGAGCTCATTGACATTTCAACTGATACAATAGTTGGAGCATGAGGAGTTCGTGGCTAAGTAATAACAGCCGCTCGGATCGATATTTAGGTTAAGCCGCGCTTGCCTAGGTTGGTCTGTGGATGGGTGACCACCCATTACATACCGAGTTTCCTCCGTGCCACGGAAAGCACGTTAAGCCGTTGGTCCCGGGTGTCATTTGTAGATCTTTGACAGTCGTTATAGGTAGTCAGTGGCCCAAAAAAGTCTGACAACCAGTCTTACCAAGGGGTATCGTATTACCCAGTACTAACTGGGTTGTGGAGGTCAGATAGGCAGTCGCTCCATGTAAAATACTGGTATTCAGCTGCATCCGGTTAGACTGGAAGCCGACCCCAACATAGTTGGGAAAAGGCTAGGCAGATGATGACAATAGTTGGAGCATTTTCGAAGAATATGACGACAATGATGATCATGTTGTCGATATTGATGAAGACGAAGAAAATATAGTCTTATAGTAATATAATTGTTAGTATCTTATAAAAATAAATTAATGAATACTACCATTTAGTATTCATTAATTTATTTTTTATTATAATTAATATTTATAATTTTCTTTTTAGTAGTTGTTTTATTTTTCATTTATAAATTATTGTAGGTTTCATTGTAATTTACTTTTAGGGTTAATTGTTCCTTTACAGTGTTATTTTATATTAATTAAAAAGATTTTAATACATATTTTCTTATTCATCTTAAAACTTTTATTTTCTTTTCGACTTGTTATTAGCTATATAATGCCATGTTACAACTCATTAGCGATATTTTTTTCAATATATGGAACTAACTAATGTGCCTTTTCTTCATTTAAAATTAGATTATGCAATTACTGGTAGTCGTTACTTAATGACTTTTTTTTTAAATTGGAATAAAAGCGTTAATAAGTCATTAAAGTACTAACTAATGCACCTGGTATTTAAGGAACTGCTTAGTGATGTGACTAATTATCAGTAATAAGCATACTAAATGTACCTCTATTCCATCAGTAATACAATAACAAAGATAGGCAAAATATCTCGGAAGGGGCACTCTAGGGGCAGCATGTGTCCTTGAAGAAGATGTGGCATAAAGTAGGTAAATAACAATAATGAAAACCACAAATCGAAACAAGGAGGGAATCATGAGATACAGTGATTTTTATGTTCGCGTCCATACAAAAATAACAGATTTCTGCTCGTAGAGTGCTGGTCAAATAAAAAAGCGTAGTAACAATTTTTTTTGTTCTTCAATAGAGGAATGCAACTGTATTATTTTTTTATATTAAATACTTTTCAATTTTTGATTCTATGGGGGACGATCCACAGTGCGGCGGGTCGGCGCGGCAGCCTAGCGGAGCCGTAGCGATGTCGTAGCATCGGCGTAGCAGCATCGTTACAGGCTCGTAGCCGTGTCGTAGCTGCGTCATGACAAAGTCGTAGCTGCGTCATGACGAAGTCGTAGCGGCTTCATAGCGGAGTCCTAGCAGAGTTGTAGCTTTGTCGCAGCGTCGTCGAAAAACATGATATGATTGTCTTTTTTACATTTACGTCAAGTTCTATTACTAATATTCAATAAAAATTGTAGCCGACATGTTGAAATTTTGAAATGCGCAACAGCGTGTATCCGAAAACAGTGGGGTATATTTTAGAGTGTAGTACAGGTCATCCAACTGAACCACTTTTTTGGGACGGCGAATTATTTTTAAGCCATTACAATGTTGTTCCCATTGAGAAAGTAGGTACCATACCTTTAAACATGGCTACACTTTTTTCATACACGCTGTACACGAATTTTAATGCTCGATCTGAACGCACTGGATACTTGATATAAACATTCAATATTTAAACACTATTATATTATGGAGGCGTGGTTAAATAACAACAGCCGCTCGGATCAACCTTTAGGTTAAGCCGTGCTTGCCTAGGTTAGTCTGTGGCTGGGTGACCACCCATTACATATCGATTTTCTTCCCTGCCTCGGAAAGCACGTTAAGCCGTTGGTCCCGGCTGTCATTTGTAGATCTTCGACAGTCGTTACAGATAGTTAGTGGCCTAAAAAGTCCGACAACCAGTCTTATCAAGGGGTATCATATTACATAGTACTAACTGGGTTGTGGAGGTCAGAGAGGCAGTCGCTCCCTGTAAAACACTGGTATTCAGCTGCATCCGGTTAGACTGGAAGCCGACCCTAACATAGTTGGGAAAAGTCTAGGCAGATGATATTACGGAGGAGATTAAAATATTAAATGATAGCGACGGCCCGACCGATTACGATTATGTCACCACAAACTTGGAAAAAAAATGGTTGGTGATCACAGTTTGGTGATATTTTGCAGGAAAACGCTGTACATCCATATCCTATAGCTAAGCTATCATCTAAAAGGTAACCCGCGAAATTCAAACAGCACAAGCAAGCAGCAATCAACTTCTGGTGCACTGTGGGCAGTGGTCAGCCATGCCTCCGATTGTAAGTTACCTGATCAAGGAGGAAGCGCCAGGGTAGCCTTACGTTTTTTTGCAATTTACAGGTCAGTGTCAGGTTGTATGTTGATTAACACATGATTCGCGACCGTAACAAATATGGCTTTACAGGGTTATTATCATTAAACTCATCAATCTTAAATCTCAACCTTCTAAGTTCATATAATCCCATTTTTCATTAAATAGTCATTAAATGGGATTTAATGGAATATGAGGGTTGTATTGATGAGTTTAATGATAATAACTCTGTAAAGCCATATTTGTTACGGTCGCGAATCATGTGTTAATCAACATACAACCTGGCACTGACCTGTAAATTGCAAAAAACGTAAGGCTACCCTGGCGCTTCCTCCTTGATCAGGTAACTTACAATCGGAGGCATGGCTGACCACTGCCCACAGTGCACCAGAAGTTGATATAGTTGACCTTGTTAGTGTTTTATCACATTAATGTTGAATGTATTTTAGCTACAAGTCTTAGTGGGCAATCGCTTTCAAAACATTCCCAATTTAGTCAATTACATTGGATTGAATTGACATTAGGCTAATACTTTTCGATAGCTTATGTCAGTTCAAAACTTAATTGTCTTTTATGATCGTTATTCTAACTAGCTTTTACCCACGGCTTTGCTCGACATGTGGTCGTAAATTATCTCAAGGAAAAGCTTTAAATATAGCCTAGACACTCGGCAATAATGTAGCTTTCCATTATTGAAAGAGTTTTCGGAATGGATCAGTAGTGTCAAAGATTACTCCCTACATACAAACTTACAAACAAATTTTACCTCTTTATAATATTACTAGCACATCGCCGCCGAATTCGTCCGCAAAAGTTATGGAATCTCGGCTAATTTGCATCATATAAATATAATTTATAGCCTATGTTACTTCCAGATAATTTAGATTTCTATTGGTGAAAACATGGTAAAAATCGGTTCAGTAGTTTCGGTACAAAATAAACAAACAAAAAATGTTTCCTCTTTATTATGGATAACCTAAAAGTTAAATAGTTTAAACCTTGGGGGTTTTTCAATTTTGTGGAAAATTTTGTCAAATTAATTAAACAATCACGAGTCAGCTATACGCCCATTGTCGCCACTCACGAAATCTATAACTACCTATGAATGCACTCAAACTATCTTTACAACTTCTGCATCAGACACTAAACTATTAGCAAAACCTAGTTACCAAAAGAAATGTAAACAAAAAATAAACTTGTGTAAGAGGTCACCATCGCTAAGAAAAATGAATTCAAACCTGCGACGACGGGCTTGTTATTAGGTCAACGAGGCCGTGAAAATTGCTACATGCTTTGACTAGGTGCCTACATACCCAGCTGACCTACCGTGGAAGTGGATGTTCTGTAGTATAATATTATACATAATTACATAAAAGATGTCATATGATAAGCAAAAAAGGACTTGACCCTGTTTTATTATTCCATTAATTTATGCTTTTAAAAAATAAAGAATTCTATCGTGATTGTCTATTTACAATAAACACACCATTGCTCAAGATGTCAGAACTAAGAACCTCCATAAATTATAACGTGACCATCATGCAATGAGAATTCAAATCAATATTACAAACTAGAACGATTTTACGTCCAATAGATCTGATGTAAGCAAATTTCGCAACGTCCCTTTCCCAACCTGTTCCATTTCCTATGTCTGCATAATAGATAAACTTATATACGTATGTAAATAAGTACTCCACAGGCTATAGTATGGACCCCCGATATATAGTTTAAAGCTATAGTTATACATTGGCTTGACAATACTAGCCTCCCCCATACCAGGATATTTTACTTTCTCTGGACGAGGCCCCTTAGGCGCGTCCTGAACGCCACCCGCCACCCCTCCGCCCCCCGGCCGCCCGTCCACCCCGGCCCCCCTCACGCATAGTACGCAACATACAGAGAGCGAACTAACTCTGCCGCCAACCTCTATAAACTCGTTCATACGTGTTCCTGTATAGATAGGTACTTATTTAAATACGCAATTTGGAGCCCACCTATAGAATACATACTATATTTAGATGTGTGCCTACTGAGCTTTAAATCAATTTGGCGTGTAATTTTATTTGGTTTAAGCTGATTTAATTTGAACGGACGTTGGCTTTTGAGTTAGTAATTGTTTCATTTGGTTACAATGTTACTTGCTAACACTAGGTACAAGGAGAGCTTTCTATTAGTTCCATTATTATTACACTTCCTTTCTCTCACAGCAGTCTAGATCCTACTTAGCTCAAACAGTCTTTTAAATCTTTTCCTTATTTATAATTGCTGCGAATTTTCTTTTTTAAAAGTTTATTATAATTTTGTATGACCAAAACTGGTATCCTGCGTATTTCTTCACTACAATTTCGAAAGATAAAGTTTGATTAAAAAACTGAGAATTCTACGCGCTCACGTAATGTGAAGAGGGGATGAAATAGGGGTCAAGCGTGAGTCGTCCCTTCCTACTACGGAAGCTTCGTGCGTAGTTGTGATTTTAGCCATTTTGTTTTGGCTAGATGATTTCAGTGAATATTGATGACTTTAACTTTAGGGTATTCGGACGAATTTTGGTCTCCCTAGGGATGCATGGGGTGGACAGTGTTTCAAGTTTGAGGATGACCCACCATGGTTTGTAGCATGACCCACGTAAAGTTTTAAGAATTTCTCGGTATCAAGTTCTTCAGATATCATGTACATACGTACCTACCTACTAATCCATCGACTAGGGAAGAACAAAATCAATTAATTTAAAGATTAATGAAAATCAATGAAATGATATAAACTTAGGGTAATGTTCTATTTACAGTTCGTAAATTAAAATCTTAGTTAAACTTCCTGTGGTTTCTATATATTGAATGAAAAGAGGAAGAGCTCTGGTCAGTGAGATGCGAAAAAGACACGGTTTTTAGGGTTCCGGAGCAAAATGACAAAAACGTCGTAGATATAAGTAGGGTTTTCAAAGACTAATAGTAATAGATTTAAGTAGTCGGCCACCTCAACAATACCTAGTTTTAACACTAGGTATTTCTTTAAATAAGCAGTAGATTATGCACCAAGGGCATAAAGCAGTGTGTTAGGTGTCAGGCGCTATTTTGAATGAACGCAACGAGGGATTCTATGGCTCCCGAGTGGAGTGAGGGAGCTTTGAGTTAACTCCTGAGCGTAGAGAGGGAGTTAAGACTAGAATCCTGAGAGCAGTGAGGATTTAAGCTCGCTAAAGATGATCACACTTCTTTATCCCCGAGGTGAATACTCTTCTTACAACAAAATAAAAAACAGCTGTTCCATTCACATTTTTTTTACATTCCGAATAAAAAAATTTCTACGTTTATACAATCTTTGTTTTTACTAGTATACAAATAGTTTGGATGGATGGATGTTTGTTACACAACCACGCCAGAACGGCTGAACGGATCTGGATGTTTGGCACAGAGAAGTGTAGGCTGGAAAAGCACGGACTACTTTTTCTCTCTCACATACACATCTAAATTTCCACGCGAACGAAGTCGAGAGCAACATGAACAACGTGATGATGATGGTACATGGTCTTCAATTTTAGTCTGACTTATTTTTATGATAACTTACCGTTTGACTGAAAAAATGCAAAAAACATTTTTGCAAAATTTACCTCGTACAATTTTTTTGCCAGATGCGAGATCTGTATTACCATAATTAAAACGATGGCAAGAAAGGAGGTGTCTGATGAGATGACGAGTAATAGAGAACTATGGAAGAAGAAGACATGCTGCGCCGACCCCAAATGAATTGGGATAAGGGCAAGAGAATGATGATTAGTATTTCCATCATTCGTACCAATTTTCAATCCTGTGCCAATTTTTGTTACCTTTAATGTATGTTTTGACTGGACTATAAGAAGTGACAGATATTTACCTACTTTAAGTCGAAAACCAGAAAAAAAAGTTCAGTTCAGCGTTCAGATTTAAAAACTGGAAATTAAAATATTCGAGTATTTCAGCAACTAGCCATGCAAATGGCATCAGGCCTTGATAAACAAACCAATAGCTTGCTTTGGGGTAAATTGGCAGCATTCTATTCCCCAAACGAGGTGCATTAAATAAGCGATAGATGGCGGTAAACCCAATAATAGTACATTTTGATATAAGAGGGGAAACTTTGTTGTTGCATTCGAACATGATTCACACCCGAGCTGCAGACGAGTATGTTATGGATCCGGTGTCTAAGTGATGATTAATGCCCTGATAAAAATACTTTCTGTTCTAATATTTTATTTCTTCCAAAGTGTATTGCAAAACGTCGTTTGTTACGCGTGGAGATTTGTTACAGCAGTTCCCAGCTCCATAACACCCTCGCTTCGCCTCGAATGCAATAACAAAGTTTCCCCACTTATATCAAAATGTACTATTGCTACGATTAAATCTCGATAAGATTTCGTAAATCACAGATACGTGTCCAACTCCACAGGATGATGTCACCCAAGCACCAACCAGCCAGATGTATGAATACCTCTGCCCAACCCTTCGGGGATTGCAAATATGGAAGCGTGATGTGCTATGTTAGCACCCAATGTAGAATGCTCATCTTTTACTAATTTGTCAACCGTCGGCGTCTTTATCAACATGGTATGCATCAGGTCGATGACGATTTAATTGATTCTTGAAGCCCACTTGCACTTTAATCAGTGCTTCAGTATAGTAAATATCTTAAAATCAGATTATTGCTAGACAGGTCAGTCACTCAGTTTCTCGGTATGTGGCTAATTGTGTGATTTGATTTAGAAATCTGTTATCTCTTTGTTTTCTTATCAGTGCTGCCTAAATGTTAGTAGGGAAGTAACGAAGTAAGCAATGAAAAAAATAACATATTAAATATTTATGAGAGTATTTAGTATGTAAGTTAAGTATTGAGAATAGTTGTATTTAGTGTGTAAGTTAAGTATTGAGAATAGTTATCATATAAAACTGAAAATCTTGTGTAAGTGTCTGGGTACTATCAAATAATTTGGATTACCAAGAAAATGAAGCCAATTTTACATAATTAGTTTATTTGAACACCAAACAAGATTACAATAAATTTTATAATACATTTATAATATTAAATACAGCATTATAAACGCTCAGACGAGCCTTTAAGGATACGATTACTATAAGGTTAGAAAATGAAACGTCATTTGAGAGGAAAAAGATTTAATAAATAGATATACATAATAATTTTAATCTAAAACAGAGTATCAGAGCTAGAAGGTCAATTGTAAAGAAAATGATGTCAGGAATCACAAATTGACTACCTACACAGAACAACGATTGCCAAGTTAAAATGTATTCGTTTAAATATATAAGCAAAGTTTGCGTTAGAGCCAAATATTCATAGTTAAAGTCGACGTACTCAACATTACGTTGATTAACGGTACGATCGTCAAAGAGCAGGGTGCTATTAGTGAATCAAACATGGATGTGTTTCTTCTAAACGCCGATCACAAATATGGCAATAGTTCAAGAAGCCGACATGTGTACCTACTCATAGTGCGTGTTGTTGTGAACCCAACACTGAGAACTTGCTGTATCAAGCGATTTGATATGTTATGTGATGCACAATAATCAGTGATAATACACCTACTAATTAGACGTCGGAGTAAAAACCGACTGTCAAGGTACCGTGACGATTTAGGTTCTACCACTTAGTACATTTGGTCCTTTGGAGCTGTCAGCACGAAAGGTGTCGTGCATGTGTGTCAGCTGAGCTCGCCTGGATCGAGAGCCACTGTGGCCGGCTCATGACAAGTCTACCATCTCTATGGGCAATTAAGTTTTAAACATGCGAGTGCGTAAGTTGTAGCTACTATGTTTGATCATGCCAACTAATTTCTACAATTTTCAGTATTTTTACAAGAACTTTGCAAGACAATCGATCGCCGGCGCCCAACACTCTTCTCGAGGCAATACTATAGCACCCTGAGTTTAGATAATACATTGTTATAATCCCTAAGTTACGATACATCTTTACGTATTAAATAATAGTTCATATGCTAAACACAATAGGTATTAGTTATCGATACTTACAAAAAAAAAAAAAAGTAAAATATATCGGCTCGTAGCTTTAGTTTGGTGCAAGAAATATGAAATACCTATGTAAAGCTTTATACACTTACGAGCATAAATACCTTACACTTACGCAAAATTCAAACGCGTTTTCTCGTGAAATGACGATTGTGACTTTGGTTTCGAAATACTATATTCATAACACTATAAAATTTATATCAATACTTTATGAGAAAATCGCTTCTGCGTTTTGCGAAGTTTAAAGTATTTATTTATGCTTATGACTGTACCTACCATTTGAGTCACTGGTCTTATTCATTCCCCTTTTTTCTCTAGCATGATCAACTGTGCAAAGCATAGAATAGTGGAGATATTTTTGACTGTTTTGATCAAGCGTAGTACAGTATATATTTTATTAGTGCACAAGCTTTCAGATCCGAAAATGAATTAACGGCACAATATTCACTAATCTTGAATAACTTTATTAAAATACCAGTGTCTTTAGTTTCATTCGAATAGGTATATCTCACACCTAAACTATCGCTACATATATCATAACAATCCTTTAACCTCAGAGGACATTTTATGCACCATAGATTACAAGTGATATTATACCATAGAGTGATTAACTGAAAGAGGCGATAAGCATATTCGAGGAAGAGCAAAAACGTTTCTAATTAGATGTTACGAAGAAATTGTAACTTTATAATACATAAAACCCGCTATAGCGCCGCAAATGTAAACTAAATAATGTTTCAAACAATAATGTTTGTAAAAATTAGCACCCATTTAATGCTAGCAATAAACTAGAGCGGTGCTAAGTCATCTAAGTATGTCTGTTTACAATCAGGAATAAATCCTGAACTAAATCATTACTTTTTTACGTAAGATGAAGTTAACTACGCACGTAAACGTACGTTCAGTCGTCGACTGCTTAAAATACTGGAAGACAGTAAAATAATCGTCTGCGGAATTAAGAAAAATCTGCTACTGACTAGGACGCGGGGCATATAGCGTTTTAAACAGAACCCTATCTAATATTGGGTATATAACCTATCTATCTAAGGTTATTGTGGTGATTCGCTCACACAATGCAAATTTGTTCCTGTTGGTACATATTGCATCTATTGAGCCAAAGCCAATATTTTACTGGAAGTCAATAACTAAACATTATCAGGACTACTTGAGAAATAACTAGTAAATATCCTGGAAGCACATGGCCAGAGGTCGGACGGCGATGTTGCCGCTTAGAGCAGTCAGAGTACACGCGATGTTGCCGTACTGTGCAACATTTCATACTACATTTTTGATGAGAACACATTCAAAGGTTGCCAAATTGACGCCTCATAATTTTATGTGTATTCGATTATGTACAGCAAATTACCTCACCGACTATATTTAAGCAATTTCAGACTGAATATATGAAACTGATTATAGAATCAACTGCACAGTCAAGAAATATATAGAAAAAGGAGAAAATGCATAGAAACGTCCGGTGTCTGGATAGAGAAGGAAGGAATATTATAAATAACTCTTATAAACATCTATATGCTAAATCTAATTCAAAATACAACGTTAATTCCATTTTAAACACTTAGAATAAAAGGCTTCATTCAGGATAATGTCATACCGTTCATGTTTAGAATTTAATTATCTTATTACCAAAAATGACACAGATATAAAATTCGACCGAACACCTAGTAATCTGTACACAATCAAAAAATTATATATTAAAAATATTCTTCTTTTTTTCTTTTTTATTTGTCCAGGTTCGATAATTACGGCACGATAATATATTTTACGGATTTTAATTCTACGACACTTAATTGAACATCAATTTTATATTATAACAGATATGTAAAATTACTGAGAATATAAAAGTAAACGACATCATAATATTTTGTAAACTTTCAGACAGTTTTGAATATAATAAGAAGACTTTTGGATATCGTATGTTAAATCAGTTTGTTGGTGTCGCATGTTACTATAGATATATTGTTCTTGTCATATGTTTAAAACTATTATTATTGCTCAACGACAAATACTATAATGTATATAAAATATACTTTATGTTTATATCATAAGCACTGCGGTTTGGTGTGAAAAGGTATATTATGTGAAAACATACAACTTGAACACTCATTACGGTTCCGACATACTATATAAATACACATTGTTTATAATAAGTATATTGACAAGTAAATTATTCTGTTGTTGTGCGAAAAACAAAATAATTGTGCATTTGATTCGATATTCCGTTCAATAAACTAGCTAGCTAAAGAAGCAACATAAAATGTCGGTCAATCGAAATTCGTATTGTAAAATAGGTATATATAAATTGAGAATTTATCCATAATACCTACGTCTATGTAAAGCTAATAAATAAATAAAAATAAAGCGTGCTTAAAACATAAGTGTTAGTCAAAAAGTTTAGTGAAAACAAAAATAATACAGCCACGACAATTGCGTTAGTAAAAAGGCGATACATTGCAAAATCAGATTATTATAAAATAAAGAATACTATACATTGTGTTGTAAGTTCTAACTTACAATATGTATGTTGTTATTATAACACTGTGAATACGTTTTTAAACTTGATATTCGTATTGAGATTTGGGCCATCGTTGGAGTGTTATAATAACTACCCACATCAGTAGCGAAGGGTCAATTTTTGTAAGAGGTAAGCCGGAGTACATATCTTTAATGTGAATATATTTTTTGTCCATAGAAAACTGACTGTGATATTTTTCAAAGGGAATCCGGTAGGAATCGAGTAGTATGGAACCTTCGCCACTGACCCACATACTTAATTATAGTTTTAAAAAAATCGTACAATCCAAAAAAATCTGATATAAGGGCAGAGAACAAGCACTAATCTATGCAATATTTGTGTAACTGTATAAACACTTGTGATGTGTGATAAATACTTGAAATAAATATTAGTATGTAGTCGAATATGTAACCTATAATAATATTACAGAGCCAATAACTAACAATTAAGTGTATACGAATAATGCTTTAGTTTGGACATCTTTCAGACGAACGAGTTACCCCGCTGCGATTCGACACGCAACTACATAAAGATAGAGAATAGTCTGTCTGGAAGACGAGGTTACACATTCAGTAAGATATCTACACGCTTCGGCAGATTCAACAGCGGCGCTTGTTATCACAATAAGTTGCTTTAAGCATGAAACGAATGAATAAAGTTGCGCGGACAAATATCCATTTAATAAATTCAGTCTGTTATATTGCTTTAGACAAGTCTATACTCAATAATATTCACTTTTACTTCTACATTTATACAACATTTAACATAAAGGCGGGTGTCGCAGCGGCGTGGCGTTCGTCCGATGATGCTCTGTCTGCGTAAACCAATTCTTTATCTCAGTCGAAGCGTCTCTGAGCGTCTGGTTCAGGGCTTTCGTAGAAAGACCACAGGCTAACGGGGTGGGCTCTCTTACTATAAAGTATCTATTATACATCATAACAATTAATAGCAGTCTTGCCACAATACCTTCATTAATAGAAATTCTTGTCTATAATATAATGTAAACAAATTGTGATAGCTACAAACTTTCAACGTTATGATAACACATCTTCATCGCGATTTCATTCAACGAAATCCAATGGGTGGTCCCCCTGCGGCCGCCCTAAAGCGTATATATGCGGACTCAAACGATACTTAGTCGCCGCAAAACTCAACATTCCAATACTGTCAATTGTTATTTTTTATACTAATCATATTTAAAAATCCTTACACAACATTTTGCAACAAATTACATATTTGAATAATACCTAATAATTAGGCTGACTCGGGACAAATAATGAATTTACATATGTAATTATTTTCATCATTCATTAAAACTAAACCTTAATAATATCAGCTACGCGAATAAATCAGCATGAATATTCGTTATAATTTAATTAATAATTATATAGTATATTATAGTATCTGTATCGTTTGTTGCGTAAATGTCTTCCTAAATTGTGCTATAAAACGCTGTCTGTTCAGTGCTAGCACGGCTCCTCACTATACAGGGTGGATTTTCCAAGTGGGCGTGGATGGCCAAATCCGAAACTATGAGGGATGGAGTCTCGAGCCCAATTTTGATGAAAACTAAAAGTGCATCGTTATATTTTTGAAAAATAAATATTCCTAGCCAGGAATCAAAGCCATTGCATTTTGAAAAAAAAAACACACACATTGTATTATGACACCATTCGACAGTGTCGTTAATAAGTATCAAATTCTGAGAAGTAATGACATACGGCAAACTAAAGGAATGAGTTTCTGTATTTTTCATAGTTTCAGATTTGGTCATCCACGGCCACTTGACAAATTCACCCTGTATAAGGGGGACTTTAGATTTAGAATATAATAATAAGGCTTGCAATGTAACTGCACGAACAGGTGCAATCATGAGAAAATATACTCATAGAGATCAACGGGGTACCAGTTTCTTAAAAGGAACCTTATGCATGAGCGATTGGGTCATGATCTTAGTGTATCTTCTCAGATCGGCAACTGAATTTACCAATGAACCGCACAATTAACACGGGCCATGATAAGCGTCATCATAGTAGCTAGCAGTGAGAAGACAGCCGTACAACCTTATTGCCGAACCGTATGCGGCGCAACCACATACACGCGGAGCCCGCACCATCTGTCGTGCTCAGTTCATATAAACTAGATCCGTCTAATTAATGTCACCGATGCGACTTTGGACCTTAAACTAATTACCAGTGGGACCAACAACAGTTTAAGTTACCAATATTCGAAATGGATCGTTTATACTCATTGATCTTTCACAAAGGCACTGCGCGTATGCAGTTACTCTCTCATCGTTATCTCAAGGCTCGACTTGAAATCGTTAAATTATTTTAAACAAATAATTATACCTGTTATCTACATAATAATTATTTCATCTATATCGGTAAATTGTCTGTAAATAAGACTTTAGAATATCGTTAAATCAGATTGTTTTTAAAGACACACTTATAATAATTTATTATACATGATAGTCAACTGTATTTAAAGTTAAATTGAATCATTAAGATCTACGAACTCCGAAAATCTCATATTACACCCACGCAGTGACTGCTGGAACATTCAATAGTTGTAGATATAATACATTATTTTCGATAATATAGGAAGATAGTTGGATAAAAATTTAGACGCGATATAAGCGGGCAAGTGAGATGTAGATAGTGCTTTCAATATATTACAATTGATATCTACTATTATTTAGAATAAATATACACCAAATAACCAGTCATACCGGAGTAGAAGGTTATATTGGATGCGAAATCTTACAAGGGATAGCAGGCATATCATTTAAATCATTTAGACAAGGTACTATTGTATTAAGAATATATTTTAAATACATGAATATGGAACGCTATCTTAGCAACGAGCTATACCGACGAGAACGCCGTGGCTATGTTATTGAGCTGTCGAACATTCGAGAAGGTGAAGTGCCCGACAGCACGGGTGACTCGCGAGCCCGCTTATACGAAAAGCCGCAAAACGTTTGTGGGCAGAGAACGTGTATTAACCTAACTAGTATTAATGGGAAAAATGTTTGAACACTATACACATTACAGTCGCACATAATTTGTCCTGCTGTTTGGTTGTTACATCTTACACAAGTTGAGACCATCAAGATCAACGATGTATGTGTGTATTCCGCTGTCTTCTGTATCAATCGTATTGTCGTCTGACATTGTTTCCTTGCCTCTTTACAGAAGTCACAGATTTGTATAGAAGACAAGAGTTCGTTACCCTACTACATCTCATATCAAAATATTCATGTTTTCTTCATAGATCTATCTTACCGTAAATATGCTACTATCTTTGGAATTATTGCTGCGATTTCGTCACTTTGTATATTTATATAACCATCTTTTCTCTATATTTTAGCAGATGCCATATAAATATTAGATATATTCATTTGCACTCTATTTTATACTAATGTTTGTACTAATTTTCTACTGTAATTTATTTTGTAAATATTCACATCTCATTCACATTTATAAGTCGTATTCTTTTCTGTAAATTTCTCGTCACAACCATGTATTGGGGTATGGAGGAACTCTGTCATAAGTACCTATCCCCAACTTCATCGTAGCAAACGGTTCGTCAGGTTTATTTTCGTATTTTTTCTTGTGAACCAGAATCACGTTTAATATACACATATATTTTTTTAAGAATCCTAATCTTACTATATTTATGGAAATCTGCGCGAACGGCGAAAATGTAGCAAACAGCCAAGCAACAGGACAACAAACTGAACTAATGTGTAACCAACGCTTTACGACGCGCACTAGCTCTTACAAGCATTGTAATAAGGGTGATATTTTACAACAGTTTTATATAAGTGTGGATAAACTGGGTGGTACTCATTGAGTACTAATAGATTTAATATTTAAGGTATCATTGTGATTGCGGGTCGCACTGTAGCAGCCGTACGATGGACGGGTCGCTCTTAGCGCCCTCTATGAACTCCTCGAGGGAAAGCTTCCCGTCCTTGTTCCTGTCCATTTGTCGGAATATTTTGTCGGTTCGCTTCTCTGGCGTCGACTCGTCCTCGGGCATCTTCATCACGGACCCGACCATTTTGTAAATTGCCTGGAATCATTAATGCAACATAATTAGTACGACGAGGCTTCGAAATTGGGCCATTATGGGCCCATGAAAGACGATATCTTCGACTAAATCAGCAGGAGTAACCTAATCCTCGAGTTAACCCAGAGATCAATGGTAGGGTCTAGTCTGGGATAAAACTTGCAAACGGGTCCAATAATAAAGAAAAGGAAAGTACGATAGGCGGCCAGCCTATTGACTTTATTCAGGGTGTAAGAGACAGCCCTCCACAAAGTGATAGGGTGAATGCACTATATCATCCTAAGCGGTCATCTTAGGACAACAAGTACAAGAAATTATTTCAGGAATGTTACGGGAATCCAATAAATTTGATTTGTTTTATTTCCTCATACGCAATGTATCGTTACCGTGGCAAAACGCACGTAGCGAACGGCAAGCGCAACGACGAGTTCTATGAACTCTGTAGCTAGGCAGGAAGTGAACAG
Organism: Noctua janthe; assembly: GCA_910589295.1. Taxonomy (NCBI): domain Eukaryota; kingdom Metazoa; phylum Arthropoda; class Insecta; order Lepidoptera; family Noctuidae; genus Noctua; species Noctua janthe. The sequence continues at coordinate 18,123,103 of OU342552.1, forward strand.
CTGATTTCACTCGTCGTTCGTTAGAGTATTTCAACATCCATTGTTAGATTTTTGACTTTAGACGTATTATTTACAAAAATGGAGTGCTGCGTACAGGGAATGTTATTTTACATTGAAATAAAAGAAAAGTAACAAAAAAAAATGTAGGAAATGAAATTTTCCGGAGAAAAATTCCGGTGGAATATGATTCAAAATAATGAGCTGAATGCACCCTGTCAGTTTGTGGAGGGCTGTCTCTTACACCCTATATATTATATAATGTACTTTTATCTGCGGGCTGTTGCTTAATTTTTTTTAGATATCTAGGCCTTTCTTGAAGACTACAGATACAGTTATAGAGAGAAAGTAAACTCACGGTGACAATTTCGAGCATCTCTTGCCGCGAGATGTACCCGTTGCCGTCGAGGTCGTACATGGAGAAAGCCCACTTGAGCTTCTGTTCCAGCTTGCCGCGAGACGTGACGCTGAGCGCGCACAGGAACTCCCGGAAGTCTATCGTGCCGTCGCCGTTCGCGTCGAATGTTCGGAACACGTGCTCCGCGAACTGGAAAAGTAACGATGATATGATGAGACACCTTGATGAGAAAAAGATGGTTTTTATGAAAAAATACTAGTAATGTCATAGCTTTGTGAAAATGTTAGGAAAAACGATGAAAATCTAGCAATACTCTTAGATTTGCACAACGTTTAATAGTTGTTGGACAAACCCATTTACAAAAAATATAACAGTTTATGATATTATGAAATAAAAACAAAGTGAGAAAATATTTTCTTAATTCTGCAGTTACCTTGCTGGCATCGCCATACGGAAAGAAGTTTCCGTATATTTTCTTAAACTCTTCTACAGACAAATGTCCGCTGGGGCAATCTTTTAGAAAACCTTTGTACCATTCTTGTATCTCGGCGTCTGGAATGTTATTAAATAGACATATAGTGTAATCCTGTGTGAACTCTAAGCAGTGTCAACGACTAGCGTATTTTGTAGCGCGAATAAGCTCGCATTGGCTTACGGGTTTACCACACGCTACATTTTGCTCTTGAACCGACGCGCGTTCTCGCGCTTATCGTCAAGGTTCGTTCGAGTTGCGCGTGCAAGCTTCCCAAACGAGCTTATTCACGCCAAAAATATGCTAATCTGAATTCAGATAGTTAATGTTAAATTGACTAAGAGCCCTCAGAAATGTGTATGGTAAAAGTTAAAAAAGTTATTTAGAATCGTTTATGGAAATTTAGAAGAGAAGAAAAAAATTAGCGGCCCTAATATAATGACATAAATTATTTAAAGGAATAGCCACTTTCGGTCATCAACACTTGACTACGAAAATAGCCCTTACTGCTACGAAATAAAGTGGCTGACATAGTAAAATTGTTGTTGTCATGGACGTAAAGTGAACCGTAGTACTGTACTATAAGTTTAACATTAGCATATGTACCTGAGAACTCAGTGTTCTGCTTCAGATCTTCCAACACCTCCGGCTTTAATTTACTATTTTGTTTGCCCATATTTACTGTGTGCTTATATTTCGGAAAGGACGTTAAAATATTACACAACCTGCTTTCTTTTAGTTAGTAGTCGTAATCTTGTGCCCTAAAACATAATAAGTATGTAGAGACAGCTGAAAATTAAAAACTTGTCATCATATAAATGTTGTAAGAAAAGTGCCAGTTATTACAGATAAGTTCGTTTTGTTAATCTTAAGAACCCTTGCACCGAGCAGAATTGAAAAAAAAAACGATTCGTGAACGAACAGTGCTGTTTAGAAAACAACGTACGAAAGATAAAGGAAGACGGCATCAACAGAGCTGGAGTCAAATTCAATCGAAAAGAGTTGAAAATGACAGCGTCATTCTTGAAGTGTAATCTGAGACAAACAGATTTAAGTAGAATATTCAAGTCTTGAATCTCAGAGCATACAGACAAATAGCAAACTGCATCAATATTGTTGTTGCAAAAGTTCGCAAGTTTTGGATTGATGGTAACACAAAACATCGTTTGTAACGTAAAGGGAGCGTGGCCTCACATAAAATGTTTGCCACGACGAAAGCATAACATGTTTTGTTAAAAATTGGCGCAGCACTCTACAGATCTAGCTTTAGTCTTAAACTAATATAACATCGCGCCTGTAATCCCCGAAAGTTTAGGCAGAGGTGTACCTAATAGTAGGTACACCCACAATTCGCCTGTTATGTTTAGGTCCCATGTAATAGAGGGCGAGCCTATTGCTTGCTATCAACCGGGAACAAATCCAGACACCGTGGCTGATACTGAGAAATTCATGATAGAAAAACCCAATAACATTTAGCCCGAACTGGGAATCGAACCAGGATCTAATGCCTCACGTCTCAGACCCACGAGGCAGGCATTAGTCTTGTTAAATGCTCACTAATTCCAAGAGTTTATTTTATTGATTAGCTCAACCATAAGATTATTTACCATACACTAAGCTATTTTCATGATAAAACGCGGTATTACGCTTTATAAGTAGAGGTAAATATTTTTCTTTCAGAAATATTGCGAAGACTAGGTTGATGAAAAGGTTCATATTACGTTATCTGTAAAACGCAGCTGCAGTTTTCTTACAATTTAAAGAAAATGTTGAATATGATATCAAATAGTAAAATCTAGATACGATCATAACTTTATTTACAAAGGTTATGCTGGTACGAAAATAAACTAGAACTCTTAACGTTCTATTAAAAATATTGAAAAAAAGACTTGAGTTATTAATATATCTAACCTTTGTAAATAAAATCAACAAAGTCAAAGAGAAATATCTGACCTTATGGAGCCTTCGCAATAACGCTATTATAGGTACTTTGGAGCAATGAATTAAAAGCCAAAATAAAATAATAAGAAATTCATATCATGGCGAATGTGCACGACACTATAGTTTAATTTATCAGTGAAAATCATGTACCAGTCCTGACCAAAGAACCCACATTTATGTGATAAATTTGATCACGTTTGTTAGCGAAACCCATTCAATGTTTCTGGGAATATATTCATTGGAATTTGCCGAAATAATTCCACAAATATTGCACGTTTCATTGCGTACGCTAGTCTTGTATGTGTGCAGCTACCGCAGGTGGGTAGTTGTATAAAGGTAGGCGTAGGGGGAGAAGAGAATTCGAGGTGGATGAAATAGATGCCAGTTGCGGTAGTGGTCATCTATGAGATGTCAGGTCAACTACATAAAAATATCTTTCGAATGTACGTAATTGGAAGAAGGAGCATCGCTTTAAGTGGGCGGTAGCACTGCGCTTGCGCAAATTCCTCTTAATTATCAATCCCACCACCCGGTTACTTAGTTATCAGGGAAAGGTGAAAAGAGGTGGTCATAGAGAACGATGGTGAGCGTGTATTTTTTTTCATTGTGTGCTTTTGTAACCTTTGACATTTTCATTAACAGAGAAAAGAGAGGGTGGGGAGCGAAGCGGAGGGAGGGAGAGGGCCAGATGCCGGTTACACTGCGCCTACGTCATTTCCAGAAATTAATCTGATATATTGGTTAAATGTATTTTTAAAATTGTGTAGGCGTAGTGGCGTATGTTGTATTTTTTAGTTTTAACGCCAAATTAACGATTTGTTGTAAAAGTAACCTTAACGAATCCGAAAGGCAATTGTTATCTCTGTCATTGCAGTCATATTTTTGTTCTAGACCCTACCTGGGAACCTTCTAGTTACGGAGATATTGGGGGTCAAACTTCCGACTTTTTCACATTTATTTTTTTAATACATGTTTTTAATGTTATGACTATTATTACTATTCCAATGCACCCATCAGTACAATGTTTTGTGTGCGTTACATTGAGTTCTACCGTAAAACGGGGTTTATCACCCCAAAAAAAAGTCGTTTCCTAGCAATATTTATTGCGTAAAGTTACTTAGTTTGATGTACAGAATGCTTGGTTGATGGCTTCGTGAAGGGTCCGTTTACACCCTGTATAGAGGGAAATGGGAGAGCTCAGGTGAATTGACGATACATCGGTAATTTTTAGGAAGCTGTAGTAAGCAGTTTGTGTTCAGATCAGTTAACACGCCACATTCGGCTGAGCGGTAAGCTGTAGCGCACAGTTCAATGACATTGGTCGGTATTGACCTTTCGCGCATTCTCGTTCAGGAGGCATAATGGAAAGATGGATGGTGTCATTAATTTGAACTGGGGCAATGTTAGTAGGACTACGGTCTTAAATTGTGCATTCTAGTAGCAACATCTCATACAAGTGGTTGAGTCATGAAAATATGGCGCTCGCCCTGTCAATTCACACCGTCCATTTAAAAACGAAATAAAAAGAAAATTAAAATTGGGTGATGAAATTAAGTAAGATGTTTTCTAACAGTAGTTTTATTCATATGAATCCTAGGTTCCCACAAATACCCCAATTACAATAAAGGAGAGACTGAGTACATGATTATTGATATTAATTACTAAATAATTAAACTATGTTGCCGCGTACACTACAATAATGAGACAAATAATTATGAACTATTGGTTTTTATCTTGTATTTTAATTTATACATATGAATAGGCAAAATGTGAATTCATAATAACTATGTATTCTTAGAAATACAACAAATTGAAATGGGACACATTGTGCATACTTTTATCTAATTATAACATAATGCCGAATGAATGTAATAAATATCGCCTGAAACGACTTTACACAATCGAGTAATTACGAAGCCTCAAGTTTGAATATAGGTAAATGAAGATTACACTATGCTGTAAATACTTTACTCAGACTTCAAGAAGTAAAGCGGGGTCCACACAGTAGGTATCTGGAAAGTACTTGGTTCATCTGAATGTGAAGTGAACAATCTATGCAGGTCTACCAAAGTCTACCTATCAGTTCGATGTTACACGCTTATATATTTCGCGAGACTATCCACCGCGTGTCGCCACCGCGTGGATACAGTTTTGTCAAGACTAAATTTAATAGAAAACTAACAACATAGATTCCAACCGGCTCGAATTTTCATAAATGGTATACAATACAAACTAAATGTAATAATTTTGTTACGTTTAATATTATGAATCTGTATTTTTGGAAAATAAGATTATCAGATTTGTGCGTCTATCGCAGCTAGTTACAATAATATCTTAAATTATATACTATACTAAGTACATGTATTAGAAAAAATAGTGGCGTGAGCCAACAAATGATGATTGAAGCTTACTACTAAGAGTACGTTTACAAATTATAAATTGATTAAATCAAAGGTAACCACTCTGTTAGTTTAAGTAAAATAAGAAAAAAAAAAAAATTTTTGAGAAATGAGAGATGCCATTTGCCACTACAAGTAGATGTTAGTAGTAGTGTACTGTGGTGAACACGTCCCCTTTACGCAAGGACTTGATGGTAATAACTAAATGCAAAGAGGCAAGACATTTCCCAAAACTAAGGTACACTCTTAACATAACACTCATTACATGAAATATTAATGTTCATAACATTTTTAATAACCGTTTTAATAATATTATATAAAATGAATAAAAATAGGCTAAATGATTCCTACTTAACATTCATTCATTGTAATTTCAGTTAAATATAATCACAAATTAATTTTATAGGTTAACTATGTAAAATGCCACGCGTAGTCAGAACAGAGCAGTTCCTTAGGTTCACAGATTGAGATTTCATTTTTGAGACCAAGAAGAAAGTATTCACATAGGTCCTAACCAATATTTAAGTATAAAAATGGGCGATTATGCGCAAAGAGAACGAACAGTCTCATTACGAGATTTCAAACGAAGAGCAAGCCGCCAGTGGCGCCCTCACTCGGGTGTTGATCATTGTCTTTAGTTGCCAATTTTCGCCCTAGATTTTAATTATCATGATAAATACATGGCACAAAATGTTAGAACTGAAACCACAAGCGAACATAATTTAATTCACATTGACTTTACGATTCTATATTTGAGATTTTAAAATCTATGATAAAAGTTACTATACGTGGTGCGTTAACGTGCGTACATTAAGCTTTCTTTCAAAGTGAAGTGATCAAGTCAAGTAGTTAGATTGAATTCAAGATTTGGACAAAAAGCTAGTTGTACAGAGTGCCAGTTAAGCGGCGAAGCCTAACTTAACGTTAATACAAACATCAGTAGCGAGTTACTGACTGGTAGGCCCGGGTCGCGTAATAAACTATGTCAATCAAAAAATTTATCATAAATATTATAATTGACTAAATGTGATGAAGTTGTAATTTGTCATTGTTTTTTATGAGATATGTACACGGGCATTGTTGAAGTCGTAACTAAGCAATTGCTTGCTTGTTAGACAAAGTACGTTACGCCTAGGGCGAAATTTCTACGAAATTGTTATGTAAGGTTTTTTTTTATTTTAATTTAATGTTATTTTAATTTTTTACTATTTCCAATCGAAATTGCTTTTTTCTGATATGTCACACAACACCCTGTCTGAAGCTGTCTTCAGGTCCGAGATGAGAATTATTGATCCCTCTGTTTTTTTATAAAATTCAGTCGATTTATGATCGTTATTCCACTGTTCTAATGTGACGTACTTAGTCGTGGCAACCAGGAGAATTGCATTATAATAATATTACAATTTATTTGTCCGATGATTGTCACCGGACGGGTAGTTTTAACCAAATGAATACAATTCAACTGAACTATGTAAAAAGTGAAAAAAAAAATTAAGTTCAATTTACAACAAATTCTTAAAAGCATCAAAATACAATAAATATGTGAAATCATCGTACACTAAAAAATAAGTAAACACTTAAATGACTATACTCCACTGCAATGCGTTATAATATGGAATGTCTTAAAACAAATTAATGCAAGGGTTTAGCTTCCAGTGCACTTTATATTTATATTAATTGATTTTGGAACTTTACCAGCGGCCTCACTCTCTGTTTATGACTATTTCACACTTAGATTGAAAAAATGCCAAAATGGAACAATCTATAATATAGATTGTTTTGTTATTTTATTTTTATTAGTATTTATTAGTTTTGTTTGTTAAATTTTTAAGGTGTTTTTGTTTTTAATAATGCCGAATAAACACAATTTTCTATCTATTTTATTGATGCGGATCAAATTGAGACCAGCCTAGTGTGTCATCTGTAGTTGTATTGGAGAATGAGTTTGGATTCAAAACTTTATTACTAAAACGATATTGTGCATCATGACGTCGTGTGCGTCTGATTAAAGCCAACGACAACTGAATGCGATTGGCCTGGCTACTTCATTGTGCGTTATTTCCATTTATATAAGATCCTAATAAATTAGATGGACAAATTTTAACACAGCTTTCAGTACGTGTAACCTAAGAATTCCAAGCAAAAAAAAAACACTGATCCAAGTGATTTTATTTTGACCTAAAATCATTGGGTAACTAGCATTTTTAGTGTATTTTCGTTAGCTGTTTTTTTTTTCTTGTAAATATCTACTGCGTTTTCTAATTTTTTATTCTTATTTTGGCGGTCCGAATGACTTAAAAGTTTGTCCATCTATTTTAAAGGGATCTTATGTATGTTTTACTTACAAGTACGTTAAATAATCTTACATTTATGCACTGAAAACTAATTGAGAAAACAACACAGCTTAACATTATTATAATTTAAATTAATTAATAATATCGCGACCCTTTCGACTATGAACGGCCAGTGGCTATTGGTGAAGATTGCGACAAAATATAATAAGGATGCTAAAATTAACTATAACACGAAATATGGGACTAGGGCACACTAAAGTTTGGTTTACGTTAAAGATCCAAGGTTTTGGCCACCTTTGGCAAAGTTGATGGGGATAACCAAAAAACTTAGATGGTAAGTTAAATAAATAATGCTGAATCGGTAAACTATTTACAACGGGGAACTAGAAGGCACAGTAGTGGAAAAACTAATTGGGATATACATATGTATAAATACTCCAATTAGAAATAGTAGGTAGGTGATAGTTTTACAATGCGAAGTAACTGATTGATAGTATCACGAATAGAATAGTATACCGAAGCGTTGAAAGTATCAGGGGGACAAAGAAGCGCAACTCCTGCCCGGCGGAGCCGGGTCGGTAAGATCCTGACGAATTTACGAATACACCAATAATAAACAACACCGATACTAGAAACGATATTATAAAGTTTACTCGTGTACAATATTACGGTTATTTTAACTTACATAAATGGAACTTAACGCCGACAGAAGTGATCAGATTGTTAGTGTTGTCTGTGATAGTAATGTAATACCGCGTCGTGAAGCCCGCGACGGTCTCGTTAGCGCGCTGTACCAGCGTACCACTGTATCAGTGTATCAGTGTATCTGCCTATTGCGTGCAACCTGTCGAGTTTGTTCATCCAATCTGACCGATTCTGTACATACATAGCTACACTAAGTTTTCCTTAATATTAGAATGTAAGATTTATACTGTGCATTATTATAGTAATCCGACATCGGATTGAATATAGCGTTGAACCAGATAGTCCGAGAGTCACATAGGAATAGTCATAGATACTACGAAGTGAATGGGTTCGGACACAATCTTATTCTATTAGCGAAGTGGACAATCCGACAGCGACAAATTCCACATACATTATATTATCATTCACACATTATCATTAGGAATGGACAATTTTTAACTCGAGGATTTATTGACGTCAATTTCGTTACATCAATAATAGCTTAAATTTTACAATACTTTTTTTTTACAATCGACAAAATTCACATGTGTCGTGGGAAAGCAAATTGTGCAGCGCACGTCCGCGCCGAAAGGTGTCGGGCCTAAAATACTTCGGCCGAGCCGCCTAGCCGAGCAACAACCGCCAGGATACATTGTTGGTACGGATCTGTGTTTTACTGGTTGTGGAGCGAAGAGTACAGACCACAAGCGGATGCAATCAATAGATTGGTGTGTTTACTCGGCGGGGTATAACGCTTAATGATTTATATTCAGCGTTGAGCAGATGTTATTGAACCATCGGCGGCTACAGTGGACGCGGCGGTATGCGCAAACACAATGTGTGTTACACAGACACATGCTACGTACTCATGCCATGTCAACACGACAGCAACACCACACAGCCGCACCGTTTACCGTGTTAGATCCGACTCGATGATAAAAGCTGACCCGGTTTTACTACCTCCACTTACACCGCAACGATTAAAATTTCTCCAAATGTTAAAATGTTGGCTTTTGATACGAAAATTTTGTACAGAATTAATTGAAACTACTGAAATGCGCGGGTGAGATTTAATTTTCGAAAATATATTTACAGTGAGAATGTACGTTAATGACCGAATGGTTGACTGAGAGTTGATTAAGTTGTAACGATTCATTCTATAATGCTGCCGTGTGGACAAGACGACGCCGTCGGGTTATCGTGAGGCATAGGTACAATGGGGTGGGTATGTGAGAACGGATCGCAGGGTTAAAAGAAGCTGATCGCCAATTTAAGGCGCCAGCATTTTCGAGAGCTCCTCGTCCTGCAGGCATCCCTTGAGGAACTCATCCTGCGTCAGCTGACCGTCGTTATTCTCATCCATCTTAGCGAAGATGTTCTTAGCGCGCTCTTCGGCGGAATCAGCTGGTCGGTTGCTTGAGCAAGCTCCGAGCATGTCATAGATAGCCTGAAAAGGGCAAAAAAGCAAATTGTACAAACATTAGAAGCTGGTCAGCAACAGCTTTGATGTTCCCAGAGCAGAAAGCGTTAAATTTAAGTAAGTACACAGTCACAAAAAATCTCATTTATTTAATGATTGAATGTCTCCAGAAAATGAAAATATTACTCCAACTCAAATTCGCTTGAGAATGTTACCAAGTTTGTTAGGTCGCGTCCTGTGCCTAAAATTGCATTTCCTAACTGAATTTTTAATGTTCAGCCTTGCCGTGCCGTACCAATGAATACCTAGGTAATTAGGTTAGAGCTACGTTTATCCCCGGTTACGGTTCCTGGACGGTCAATTTCACCCGGCGCAGCGTCCGATTTATCTCAACCAATTTAGACTGTCGGCGTCGTGACGTCACGTGCCTTTTAAGGTCCGGTTTTCCATTTGTTTTACCGTTCCACTTTAGAACTTTGGCAGTAATGCACCCGATCTAGCGACTGAGTTGCTCTAGAATAATAAATAATAAACCTGCACTAAAAGGGTGCCGATTTTAAAACACCAGTTAAGTTCTTGCTTTAAGTCAAAGAATTATAAAAATACTCAAAGCATTAACACTCTTGGCTTTTTTTTTTCAAAAGAAACTAATTTTTAAGCCTGAGTCGAGCTAGGATCGAGTAATTCAAGTAATAAATTAAGTAGTTCAACCCTTTTGATACTTCTACATATTTTTATTACTGTTATAGATTTGTAGTTAGTTAATAATGTAAATATTCTTTGAAATTAAATATGTCAAAGGCTCAACAGTTCGTGAAAAGTGAATGCAACTGGAGAAAGGCTGGTGTGATTTTAAGGTCGGGTTCTTTATATTTTCGTTTGGCTGAAAATACCGACCACTTCCGAACCAACCGTTTGCCAACCGTTTTGCGCCAAGCCAACCGGTAGCAAAATTACAAGAAATTATACTTATATCTAAATCACGAAGTTAAACGATCGGATAGTCTCTAGGATTCGTTTTAATAATACTTGTTACGAAATCACATTATAGTGTGCAGTGATGAGTCATTAGGCGAAAACCGTTACTGTCTCGTAATGCAACTTTATCCTAGATAGACATGCGAACGTCAACGTTGAAAAACGGTTCAGCGACAAAGGACGACTGAACTCTATACTTGAAAACGGAATACTAAAATGCATGAATTCGTAATTTCCGCTCTTACCAATGGTTAGCAATGACAAAGACAATAATTAAAATAATAGGGCTGAAGAAGAATGCCTGGGGTCGTAATAATCATGTACTGCCATTGTTCAGCACTAATACGACACGACAATTTACAGAAGACTATGCGAACCCGCAGTCTTGCAAGCCAATGTTAAAATCTGCAGTAATAATAATAATAGGGGACCGTTCATTTGCTTGCAATTGTGCAATCATGCTTTTATGACTTCAAGGAAAGAGCACAATAATTATAGTATAATGGATGGCATTTAATTGAGCAAAACAATAATGTAATCGATATAATGCACTGAAAAGTTTTTATTCTCTCTATATTGTAAGGTACCACAAGGACTCGGATACCACACATCGTAGTGGGCGTATTAATATTGTTAATGCATTTGTGGTTTCGTACCAGGGTATTAGTACCCCGTACTTAAATTAACAGATCCAAGTGTAACGTGTCCATCTTGGACGTCGCACGATTAACTGAGTTACTGGTGTCCCCGCTCCGAGACTGTGACTCCGATAACACATTTATCTCAAATCTCTCTCGAAGTGCTAATTCCCGAGTGACGCTCAAAGTGTTTCCGTCCTATAAATGCAAGCAAAGTAAACGTTACGATTGAACTGGATGTTACGAGTTCAGGGAAAAGAAACTTTCTGTCAATATGTCTATGATTTTACTATTGCTTCTGCAACCATCGATAATCCAATATTAAATGTCTCTCTCGCTTTTAACGGCAATATCCATCAATATAAACATATTAATTAAAATGGCTGTTCCTCCTACAGTGAAATGTTATTATCGTGAAATATCAATTCAAATTAAAAGCGTATTTATAATAGGACGGACGTGATCCATCAAATCATGCTCGAAAATGTTGCTGGTCATTTTATCTAGTCAAGGTTGGCAGGAATGCCTGTCCAGTGCTGCTACTGCATATTCCGTCAACGATAAATAATTGAGTTGGAAACCATAGGCTGGTTTCCATCTCAAATAACTAAATGCGTTTAGCGCTAAACCAATTTCAAAACATCCTGCTGTTCCTGTCAATCATTTGAAGATGACATAAATAGAATGATGTTTAAAATATGGCTAGCATTAAACGCATTTAGTGACTTGTGGTGCAAGAGCGCCTTAAAGGTCAATTAAGCTTTTAAAAGAATATTGGTTCTTCCTACCGACGAACGCCAACTATTTTGTTAATTGAAATTGTATATTGACGTTCCACGGCATGTTATTTTGCAAACAATAATTACTGGTATAACAATATCGACGCAACGTATGTGCTCTGTAATTAATGCCTGTTAATGGAGTTGTTCGGCATTTTCATGCATACAAATCAAATTACGTATTGCATAGTACTACGATAGATCTTTGTTTCATTTTAATGTATTGTTACCCAATTTATTATGCCTAGGCCGGACCAGGTGTAGAACCGCTCATCTGTTAAAGCTTTATTGTTCATAAAACCAGTCAAACAATTACTATAAAATACGTACACCTGAGACTAAACAAAGCTGCTTCTCAGATAAAAATATAGATGCTGTGAAACGTAAAAATTGCTGTCATGACTCATCGATAACACTGTATCTAATCATGCTCTGGGAACATTCAGTAGCTGAAAACTTTTTATGGGATCACATAGCAATGTGCTTCGAAAGCAGCGGGGTTAATTATCATCCCCGTATCAGCAAATAGCGACGTGAATAACTCGGGTGGTTGTGGCTAATTAACCTGCAGACGCTCGCGTTTGGAAGGGCATTGCTCTGTATTGATCTGCGAAATGTTAGGAAAGTAACAAACCTGCACGATTTTCGTCATCTCTTGAATGTCGATGACACCGTTGCCATCGACATCATACATGCGGAACGCCCACTTCAGCTTTTCTTCCGGCGTCCCACTTGAGGTGACGTGGATGGCCTGCAGAAACTCCTACAACAAAGTAGTTCTTGGTACACCACGCGAGTCGGGGCTCAAACAAGGGCTAGGTAGTCTCTTGTTCGATGAATTTTAAATACTGTTTACTGCTGACAGTAAGAAATTATGAATTAAGAGCGCAAGCAAAAGAGAATTCGCAAGAAATAAAATTTAACTTTAGCAATGCGCATTGCTGCTTTGCAACAAATGACTAATTGTTATTCAGCTAAAAATTATGATGGTGGTGAGAGAGCTAGCCCTATCTCTGAAATTGAGAAACGCATAGCTTTTACAACTATACCAAAATGTTACCTTGAAGTCAATGTATCCGTTCTTATCCATATCGAATGTACGGAACACATGGTCGCAGAACTCGACGGCATTGCCGGATGGGAAGAACATCTTGTACATATCCACGAACTTGGCGGGAGTCAGCCTGCCGTTGGGGCAATCTTGCTGCAGGAAGACAGGAAAGGGAACTCTTAGCACGAAATCAAAAGTAAAAGGTTTGTGTTTTGTTTGAATAGATAGAGAAAGTACAAATATATCATGTGTTGCACGCGTGTCGGCAGTATGCAGATGTGCATGAACCGCAGCCCTAAACGAAACATTGCATGTGGGGCGAGTGCGGTCGGTACGATCGTGTAACTTCGTGCTAATGCAAATTTGTCAAAGCACCGATGTTTGCGTGTTTGTCTATGTACAGAGAAGGCTGTGCCGCTGTACGCAGCGGTGGGTAGGCTCGGTATTACCATGGTTGACTAATCAACACGTGTCTTCTTACTGACAAGCTATTTTTTCTAAGATAAACTTTAGCGAGTTACTTTTATATTTATAGGCTCAACCGAAACGTGAGCAAAACTACTAATACACACCTACAAAAAAAATACATTTACCTATCTATTTTATTATTACTAAAAATTTATCCAAAACTTTAGTATCCATTAACTCGAGTGTTCTCGGAGTCGAGCCAAGGACATCCCTATCTTACATCAAAACCGTTTATTAGAAAATAATAACGGCTGCATTTAAGCTGCAGTTAACTAAATAAATTACATCGTTAAAAGGCAACCATAACACAGCCAGGTTAAATGAGAATACTTTTATTTATCGTCTAAAAAATATTGCTGGCTCGATTATTTCAGCGTTAGCATTTTATAAGTTAAATATTGTCGCAAACGCTTTGTTTAGTACAACACAAGACAGACAATATTATAATTTGTTATTGCTTGTAAACAAAGCTAACCACCGAAATAATATTCATGTTAGCAGATAAGTCATAAACGGCCTTGTGGGAAAACAAATTTAAAGTATGTTTCATGTCATTATATTGATGAGTCTATTATCAAACAACGACAAAGCAACGACATCTCATTACTGGAAATCGGGGTTCATTTTATTACAGTTTTGATTCCATATGAGAAGCAATAAAGTCTCACATACTTGGTCGTAGTAAATGTATTCCAATACCAACTAATAATTTTCAAGAATCTCAAGAACCGAGTTCAGTTTTACTGTCTCAGTAAACAGAACAATAACTACAAACTTACTGAGCCAAGACGCAGTTTCCAATCGTTTCCGCTTAGCTGAATTTTCACATAATATATCAAGACAATACAAACAACTATTACATGTTACCATTCAAATATAATTTAATAGAATAGAGAGCGAACCAGCTCGACTCCCGGGATTTGTAAATACTTGAAGTCCGATGCAATCATTTATAGTGCACGATATAAAAATTGTAGACCCGACCACTTTCCCAATTCTAAGAGATTTTCTATTTTTATCTACTCATCTGCCCCCGTAGCATGACCACCGTAGACAAGGATTTCTTTGACGGAACAATCGACAAAATGACAGATAGTGCAAAGAAATCTGTCATTGCGTCGACAAAATCTGTCATTTGTTATATAATTAGTTTTTAATATTAAATCAGTTTTTTAGGCTGGGAATAATATGGACAAAGCGAAGAAAGATGTAAGAAAATCGATAATTGTCGGTTTCGAATCCAATTTCAGCTTAATACTGAGTCGTTTCAGGATTTTAGATTCTTACAAATAAATTGATCAGATAAAAGCTGTAGATTTTATCTATCCGGAACCTGAAAAGGAAAGTCCTATGTGTGTTTTGTGTGTAGGTGAGTAATTAAATGTCGAGTGATGCAACCCTCCACATCGTTTCATAGCTTTACCTTGAATCCTTTGTACCATTCTTTGATGGTGGTCTCATCGTAGGAGGTATGCGTCTTGAGAAAATCCATGTCCTCCTTCGTAAGCTTGTCCTTGCTAACGAAGCAGCCCATGGTGATAGCTAGAACAATAAGAAAAGATTCATTAGTTATTTGTTGACTACTTACACAATTGTTAAATGATCATGGTACTGCATCATCATCATCATCTGCCTAGCTTTTTCCCAACTATGTTGAGGTCGGCTTCCAGTATAACCGGATGCAGCTGAATACCAATATTTTACATGGAGCGACTGTCTATCTGACCTCCACAACCCAGTTAGTACTGGGTAATACGATACCCCTTGGTAAGACTGGTTGTCAGAGTTTTTGGATCATGGTACTGCATATAGATTGAAATACTTTCCACAAGTTATTAAGAATCAAATATCGCTCGAAGAACAACAACTGAGCGGTTCTTAACTTTTAATAAAAAGCTAAAGGGGATAAGATTTCTCTTAGGCCACAGAGCAGTCCATTCCGTAAGCTTCTGAAGCCCACTGTAGGCTAACTTCAGTAGGTATTCAGTATTATTCATAGCCATCTAGTTATATCAATTTTCACGATAAGAAACTTTAGCCCGACGGTAGGTAGTCAAGTCTAGACCTCTTGCGATAGGCTAAACTCATCACTTAGTTTTCGATGAGAACATTCTATTACTATATAACAAATTTAAAAAAAGGAAACATATTTCGTACGTATTACGTATGATCTGGTGACGGATTAAAATTGTGATACTTAATTGAATGTCTAGTCGTACATAAAGAACATTTATGTAAAAACACAGCCTAAAAAAGAATCGGTATCTATAAGAAGAAGCATCGAACAAAGTCGATAAAATTTAATGTGTCATCGATTCGATTCAATTTTAATGGGGTTCGACTAAAGAAAGACAGTACAGAAATATTAATTTTATAAGGGCATGGCACACGAACAATAATTTGTGTCACAACACACGTCAGTCGTTGCATTATTAATTCGATTCGAAGGAGCCATCAGACTTTTTTTTTTCGGATAAGAAATCGTCAAATGAGCTCCCCACTTTGGGCGGGAATGGAGTGTCAGACTTGTACTGACTAAAACCCATCCATGTTCCTTTTTTGCCCTTTGTGCTCCAGGGCCACAGACTTGACGTAACAATTGAAGGCCCAGCATTACTGCAGTCTACTATTACTAGGAGACAATAAATAATTAACATAGAATGAAATTCTTTCCAATATTATTATTTTATCAATCAGAAATGCAATCTGAATTTACAATTATTTTATCGGATTATCCGACTGCAATATAAGGACGATCTGCAACGACAACCTACGGCATCCGATATTATTGATCAGACACTTACGAGTTTCAAAAATTATAGTATTATGAAATACGAAATTAATTTGAAGTTAATGATTGCAATGAAATTCTAAGATTTCCCACATTTATCCCAACAGAACTGGTCTATCTTATAACTCGGAAACGTGATTTTGAAGATCTTGTCTCATACAAAACTTGTTTGTATTGATTAAAAATAGCGGAAATAAGGCAGGCGAAAACTCAGTGCACCTAAACAAAGAGAATATTTAAACCCCCCAATTGCGTTTAGCATCCACCACGACGCTCGCCCCACCCACTATGTAACATCAAATCTACCTATAGACAGAAAGAAGAAGTCATAAAGCACCTGTTTGTTTTCCGTTCTGGTCAAAACACCGACTGTAAAACAATTTATTCAGGTTCAGAAATTGTAGTTTACAACACCTGATACTATTAAATACTAGCTTTCGTCCGCGGGTTCGCTCTTGTAATAATATAATTCAATCATGATTCGAAAGACACGTTGTGCCATCTATTATCATAAGAACGTTATTGTTGTTTTCCCTGGGAACAGTATTTTTTTTATTTTCGGGATGATAGGTACCCTGTGTCCGTTTCTGTACACCTGACAACGTATATGCAAAATTTCAGGATGATTGGTTTAGTAGTTTAGGCGTGAAAAGGTAACAAACAAACAAATGTACTTTCGCATTTATAATATTAGTATGAAAGTACTAGGCGCTATTCAACACAAAAATTGTCATGTCATTTTTAAAAATTATGGATTTGTAAAGGCGAAGAAAATGATCGATCTATTTATAAACAGGTTTATTTCAGTCTAGACTTGGTTGAACATTCGTTATTCGGGCATGGTTATTGTATCAGTGAGTAAAGGATGGTATTTGATGCGACAGAGGGCCTAGGGCGTGGAAATGTCACGGACACAGCGATAAAGATAAAGTGTGACGGCCCCTCGCGCCTCCACTGGGGAGCCTCCCGGAACTCACAATGTTTGATTTGATAAATGTTTGTTCTAAAAGCTACAACTGACGGTACTGCCAACACTGCACCACATGGCACAGCCAATTTACCGTTTTAAAGAGTTGCTGAATATTCAGGAGTCTTACCGAATACGTAATTTAATTCATTGTTGCTCCAGCTGCTAATATTCCAAATGTTAGCACAATTCTAAAATTGCGAACTTCAATAATACATAGAGACCTAACAACTGTACGAGTAGTTCAAATAATCCATAACCACAATTAACTTCATAATTGCAATGCAGGCGAAAGCTTTTGAAAAACTCATTAAGCGTTTCGGAAATTAAGCTCAAGAGTTTCCGAGCGTAATTTGTCTGTTCGCACATTCCGCAACACGAGACAAAAATAACTTTTACTTTAATGATTTGCATGTTACAACTGACGGCTCCAGCACTCGAATAGCTCGCGAGTCGTGAAAACAAAGGGCGTCACTGCTTCCGTGAGCACGGTTTACAGAAGCTACAACTCAGTACTGGACTTGAACACTGTAAAAGTTCGGCTTTGTTGAGCTTCGTCGTCGTGCAGTGTCGATTTACTTGTTTTGTTTACCAACTAAGATTAGAGAATTGTCAACTCTTAACCGACAGCCAGCACGAGAAAAGCATGGTACCAGATAAGAACTAAGTTGAGATGTCAAATTAGTATAGACCATGAGCTGCGACGTATTTAACAAATACTTCTGAAATGTCAAGTACATTTGTTCTTTTTTTTATCGAGAGAAAAAAACTAGAAATAGGGAACAACAATAATACTAAAAACAAATCAGGGTTAAATACTATAATCAGGTTTAGCTTGTGTACAACAGAAACGGCACAAGCTGGATGTGTAATAATAAACCCCGGATAGGTACTGTAACACTTAATACATTAACATCGCCCGGTACAACCTCTAGAAACGCGAAGGTAAATATTATTTCCATTTGGATAACTGGCTTAACGGAAAAAATAATAGCTGCGGCTTTCCTTCATTATTTAGGTGCCATTTTATTATTCTCAATTATTATAAGGGTATTGTTTGAATTACTAATTTTTTTACTCGGTATTAGGAAGGATTATTTTTCGTAGTGTTCAAGAAAGCGGTCAAATAGTTTTGCTACCTTAGAACGTAAATCGTCAATTAGCCTTGCCGTGTAATGAGCTGAAGCCGGAAAGTCAAGACTGCTTCAAATTTCAAGTTATACATTGCCTTGTGACAAAATAAACTTACTTATTTCAAAGTCGCGGGATTTGTTCAAGCAGTAAGTAACTGCTTTACAACTAATCAGCGCATCTGCACAGGCAGCACAGGACACAACATACTCATCCTGAATTTTTGAGTTTTAAGGAGTGCGCTTATTGTTAGTGCAACAGAAATTGCCCTCAAATTGATTCAATAAAGCCTTAAAACTACGTTAACGAATATTTTGACGGCACGGTTGGCGCAGTGGCTGAGCGATTGACTGCTGCGCTTCGTGTCGCGGGTTCGATTCCCGCACGGAACAAATATTTGTATGGCCTACAGGTAGTTGTTCCGGGTCTGGCTGTTTGTGTATGTGAGCTTAAATGTTTGTAAACGCACCCATGATACAGGAGAAATTCCTAGTGAGGGGCAACGTTTTTTAAAAAAAAAAAAAAAAAAAAAAAAATTATCATACCTTGAAAAGACAAAACATTAAAAATAGTTGATTTGCAGAAAATAAAAAGGAATACTAGAAAAATCCAATAAAATCTCTAGAGGAAGGGCAGGTAGTGTAGCCGTGATCGCCCATCATTTAATGGGCGTAGCTTTCAGTCGGTATCGAAGGGAAATTCGATAATATAAAGGGCAAAAGCATAAAACTGCAACGTCACCGCGCAAATCTATCATACCGGTTATTTAGACGTCGGCGATCACCTGTCATGGGGTCGCCTGCCCCAAATAGAGCAACCGACACTCTGGGTAGGCGCTCGCCTTGATTGGATAATTTCTAATTAATGTTATCGATTTCTGATTACTGAACCGTACTTTAGCGAAAATGTTGGAACGGAAACTTGAGTGTGGCGTGTAGGCGTATTTTTAGGCGATATTGTTATACCTTGAAGCTTGCCGTCTAAATTATGTTTTATACGGATTCATATTGTTAGTTACGTGACATAACGTTTTCGCCCATTACAGTTTGTACATTATTTTTTCTCTAGAAATAAGTTCTTTTAAACGCTTTGCCAATAGGATAATGATTTACCAAGATGTGTCACTAGTGTACTTAACAGTACAGATAAACTTTAGCCACACCCTGAGACGTTTTTCTAGCGTGTTTCTTCAAAATACATGCAGCTGTGAGCTGATACAACCGGTAAAACTATCTAGCGCAATGTCCAATGTCGGCTCATACAAGTTCTGAGCTTGAACCGAGACCTTGTGCCGATAAAATGCTCTGTCTATTACGGACATAGTTTTCAAATCTATTTCTAACTCTCATCCAGTGTAATTAATTTTCTGGTGCAACAGGCTTATGACGTATATCGAAGTGCGATTTTGTTCCCAAAACGCAGATTGAACATGTCAGCCGACACTCGCACCGCACGGGCTTTAACTCGAAACAACTATGTGTGTAACGAGGAAAGCTTTATTACCTGCATCGGAACTACTGTCGAATTGGGACATCGCTTTCGTGACAACTGTAAACCTAAAACTGCTAGCAGCTCAGAATAATCGAAACATAGCACAACCTCTTGGTCACCGCTCTTAGATCTAAACGAAAACAGAGTGTGCCATCCGCCGGTGCCCCACGGCAGAGTTACGTCATAAAAAGCCATACCTACGTGAATTGCTATTTTGAGATGTTTCTAAACGCTATGGAAAAAATAACCTAACCGATTTACGCGCACTCTACAGTCGATACACGAAAATAGTTTTACGATAATCCAAAAGCAAGATCACTTGTTTCATTCAATGCCGGTTTGACGAAGTAATTGGACGTGTCCATGCATACGACATAAGATATTTCGGCATTGAATATATGAGGGAGAGCGTTTTATAGACATTGAAATGAGGCGCGAGCACGAACTGTGTCGTGTCAACTCGTGTCCTGTTGACTTTTTTGGCTTACTCTCATTTTGCAAACATTACACGCAGACCGCCGTTCGGTACCTATCGCTCTTTTATAAGTTCATGAATATATCTGTATAAATAACAGAAAAGATCACGCTGTTATCTATTTCATTCAATTTGTTAGGTTGTTAAAGATCCTTATTGCAGAATTTGCGGGTCACCTGCACGCCGGCGGTACCCCGAAATGCCCTATTACTTCGTTCGAAATGGATCTGATTATAATTACGTTTTCCCGATCAACATCCATCACAAGTTATTGCATCAAATACCTACCAGTGTATAAGCGTATTATATCATAGTCGAACAAGGAATTATTGGAACCATCCGTTCATAAATAAGAGCTGAGTTGGTTATATTTCACTAGACAGTAATGACGATAACGCAATTGAGAGCCAATCGCATCAATGCTCTAATAACTTTACGTAGAGATGTTGCTATAGTAGTGTAGCTCACATTTGACTGATTAATGTTTTCGTTATACAAATACAAGTGCTGCGATCGTTACTAAATATCTTCTATATGAGTATTCTAATTATAAAGCGTGACGTAAAAGTCATTTAATCATGAATGTAAATGATCTATTGTGAGACTGCAGAAAGCTTTATAATCTACTGACCTGTAAAAAAGAAATGGCTGCAATTTGTATGCAATGGCTTCTATTACCATATAGCAGAAACGTTTACTTTCCTACAAAGAAATATGCTGTGAGCTTGAACGAATATATTATCTGACCGGAACCTTCTTCAGCTGCGTCAATAACTTAAAGCACTAGATAGAAGGACGTTGGAAAGTGTTAATTTAGCACGGTCAAGGCAAGCGCTCGAGCTTCATCGAGATAAATATGTTCGATCGGTTGTGGCGCCAAGAATTGTGACGAAACCGCCGCCCGCACTTCTCATAATGTGCTGTTATTGAGGAGTATTATCTAAACATACGTACTCATTTATCATTGCTGAGAAACGCCCGCGATTCCTATGTTTATGCTTGGAGTTGTAACTAAGAAACAAATAGTTATAATTTGTTCCGTTCTACTCGGTAATTAACTTACGTTTTATGACTAATATATCAGACGGGGCATTCAAAATTTTTCACTAATGTGACTAAGATTGATATTAGTTTCCGAATTAGCCACACAATAAAGCTACTTACGTCATGCATGAATAATGAAGACGCATTAGTTTGTTTAATAGGTTCGCAAGTCTTTATACGCGCGGTTTGCAATCTGGGCATGTGTTAAGGAAAGGTTGCAGCCGTGGCGTTTGCTTCGGGAAGGATGCTCGATGCAAACGCGAGGCATGCTGGTCACGTCGCGTGTCGGCGCGGCGTTTCACAATTTCATGAATGCCCGACGACCGCCTGACATTATTACCGCAATTAAGTGACCATTACAAACTCACGAAGACACTGTATTTTAAAAACTGGCAGTTAAAAATATAAAAACCGTGAAAACATCGCTTTACACTCTATACCAGTTCTTAGGTACTAGTCTAGTGCCACGCCACAAGGGTACGGGATAATGAAGGCAATATAAAGTCCGGCAATGGTTGAAGGCTTACCACGCCACTAGAGTAATAAATTATAAAAATAAAAACATTCTGCTTCGTGTTACTTCAAGGCCTTGAATTGTTAAACGAAGTTGAAGAAAGCCGCGGAATTGGGTTTGACCATCCTGCTGAGAACTAATGGCGTTTTTTATATTTAACGTGATGTAATTTCTTGGGAGAGTACTATTGCCGTAGAAAGGTTACAGGGCACAGAGCGAAAGGGATTCTCTCTTTGATTATGCACGAATGCGTAGCACGAGCTATCGAGATTACATTGCGTTTGGTTTGCGGTATTGAATGCTTGTGTGTGAGGTGTGAAGGCAGGGTGCACTTGGTAACGCACTCCACGTTCCAGCCGCCGGCTGACCTTGAGTCACAATGCTGCCTAAATTACATAAAGCATTCAGGTCGCGCTGTACGAAAGTCCTACACACTTATTGTTATTCTGTTCGTCCTTTGACTCTTGTGGAGCACACTCGAGCCTCTATCCTTTCAGTCCCGCTTATATTGCACAGTAGACTTAATCCTATGAGATACTCATATGCCCGGAGCTTGTTAGTGAATAAGATACGAGAAAAAGTAATATAAACCTACCACAGAGCTTGTAAAATTGGACACAAAATATTTGCTTCGGTACAAAAGCGGAACCAGAAGTTGGTCATGTTAAATTTCAGACTCTTAAAATACTAAAATAATACAAAACTAGACGTAAAGCTCCGCTACCCGCGTCGCGACGATAATACCGTGTGCTATACTTCTGTATTTTACTGAAAACCGTTTGACTATTTGAATAATTTCTGTAACAAAGCCGTTTTCTCGTGAGCCACAAATGGCATAAAATAGTTAAGTATAAAATCAACAGAAATTAAAAGTTCCAATTAGTTCGATAACAATTTGTCATAGTTCTTCCATGTAGGAATTTCTTTTACAAATTCTGTTAAAAATTTTATTATCTACACCTTCATAGAAAAGGTACGTAGGCTTGTACATAATTAAATTACCTTTCAAAGAACAGTGTACCGGAACTTGGATTAAATGTAAAAGGCAAGCCTCTCGGCGCAATATTTTAATTTACAACAATGTGAACGGGAACATCCTGCTGCTAATGAAAGTATACACGGCAAGTAATTTATTAAATTAGCTGCATATGTAGTAGCTGTGCGACCTCGATTTGTCGTGTAAATCCTTTGTAAAAGCTAGACCTCGCTCTTAAACTGACACAACTCGAGCTCGATCCAATCTCGTTATTCTTCCTCGTTGCACATGTTACTCAATTTTAAAAGAAGGTCCACTTCGAGTGAATTCTGCTTTAATGAAACAGTTTCCTGTATTATCTTTTGAATACGTCAAAATGTGTTTAATTGTTTATGATTTTATAATACAGTTTTCTGAATCAAGAGGTGACATTTGGCGTGAAACAAAAGAAATAGGACGGGCTACAGGTAAGTAGTCAAAGCATCGATACAATAGTCGTCACACGTCCAGCTGGGAAATATGGCTTTCAAAGCAGAATAATAGAGCGACGCTTTTCGCAAGCGTTACACGGGAGTATAGGAAAAGGCATTTTTCCGCATCAGTGTGAGCTGGTGTTAGGTCTGTTTGTCTAATTGACGTTGGAAGTCACGATCGTTGCAGCAATAGGCCCTTCCCATGAACCCGTCACACAGGTGACCCAGACACTTACAAAGAACGAGTGTAGTAACATAGAATAAAAGAGGCCGCGGTAATGAGCAGGGACTTCCAACATTTTTATAATTGATGCTACACTGGTTCCAACTTTGTCAAATTAATTATTAGAATATTAACCAGGTACTCGGTTTACGTTGACAGAGTTGTAGACTTCTGTCGTCACAATAATTGGGCCTATTCCAAAATACGTAACCCAATCTAAGTGTAAGTGGTATGCCGACGGCACCACCATTCCAACCATAAACTCATACTCAAAATCGTCAGATCGAATATAATGCAATCCGTCAGTGATCGAAGAGGGCGGAGGGAAAGAAAAATAAGAGCCATTCTGATAACTGTACGCAGCACTGTTTGCTTTCAACTGACGCACTGAGAAACACATTCATTCATTGCAATCATTTCATTTTAAACCTATTTGAATACTAATTACAAACCGAGTAATGCAAACCCATCACAAATATGAGCATAAATCCTTTTATATAGCAAATTCATACACAGCTTAACTGTGAGGGTAGTCTTTCAAATTGAGTTTGACAGAATGTGATAGGTAATCAAGGGTAGGAAGCAGGTAGTACGCCAGACGAGGGTGGTAAACCCTCACTTCCCGAGTTAAATGCAGTGTAAATCTGCCTTGCACTGACACCCAACTTGTAATTGAACTGTAGGCACTGGCTGTCATGATACACTTTGGTATTTATCAAGAAGTGCACTTTGCAAGTAATTAATGTTAAGTAACGGTATGGCATATACCTAGGGTACCTAGACGTGGGTATTATTAACTGACGTAACGTACATTAGTTAGATGCCATATTCCGGAAACCGCTTATTATAAGATCGATTTTAGAAAATTTCCTATTTTATTTTTAATATTTTGAAAGACAGTCCCTTTACAAGTTAATTGTTATTTATAGGGCGTCTAGCACATTAGCTAAATGAAATTTGCAAACAGTAAACTCAATGCGAATTCTAAGGACGATTTTAGAAAATTTATTGATCTTACTATATTTTAAAATGCAGTGTCTGCTGGGTAAGTTAGTCGTTATTATAAGGGCGTGATGTATTATATGAGTACATTAGCTAAATGCCACTTGTGAACCGGAAACAGATTGCGATATTTTAGACACTACTTAATTGTATTCTTTATTTCGAAACACAGTCTCTTTGCCGTTTTAGGCTAAGGCCAAACGAGCTTAATTTTTTGAGCTGTGAGTCGCGTAAAATGAGTCGCGGAATTTACGCTGCATTCGGTTTCATACTAAAGTCCTGTTTGTAACATACGACGACGCAAAATGAGTTGTACCACAGACAGGCTGATGAGTTAAGTTCTTTGGATAGCTCTAAACAAAGAAAGCCAGTGGCATTGCTAGTTGTGAATAAACTAGTTCTGCTCTCAAAATCTGTCGTCGCCTTGCCATAAAGATATTTCATTCGATCTATCGAGAAACGTTTTCTTCTCGCAATACATAACTCAATCTAAAAAAATATTTCCTTTAGACCGTTCGACATAAACTTGAACCATTTGAATAGTTTTGCTTTGATTCCCCGAGGGCGGTAAATGATTGCTAGATATGTATTTTCTCTTGTCTGCAAAAATCTTTTGTATGGCTAAACTCATCCGCTTTTTAACTTAGTTTTTTTTTGTGCAAAATGGAAAATATGACGTTAGAAACAAAAGATTCTATAATATCTTTCATTTCATAATTATATCATATATTTGGTTCAGCTGGAAAATCTCATGAACTTTTCTACGTGCTGCAAGGACATGCAACGCAACCAATTAAGAAACCAATACAGAATAAATAGAATAACAACAAAGCTTTAAAAGCTCGTATTGTTGCTTGTTATTTATTATAATAATTTATCTTGCAGTTTTTTTGAGCAGTTACAACACATAGAAATTTCGTACAAGGAATATTTGAATAACAATTCTAAAACTACTTTAAACTTATTTTTAAACCGCAGGCAACTAGCCAGCTAGCGAGCGAGCGAGCGAGCTGGCGGGCGAAGCGAGGCGATGCAAACTATATAAACTACGCGAAGATATGGCGAGCTAAACTATGTGGGTTCACACCGAAAACTACGAATGGGCGAGCGAGGGGAGCATTCCGTCTCATTCTGTCTCGCACCGGGCGACATGAACGAATAGCATCGCTGGCATAGTCGGATATTTCGTTCGCATCGTTTATATCGCTGACGTAGCTTAGCTCGCTAGTTCGCGGAGTGAACCAAAGTATGAAAAGAGGTGAAACGACGCGTCGTTCGCCTGCTCCCCCGGCCCCCGCCCGCCTGCAGGCGCTGTGGCTTGCGCTTAACTATTCGTCGCTATATGATAGCTAAACAAATATACCGTTTTCAAAAATATTCCAACTTAATAATACCGTAGGTTACCGGTTCTCCTTAACAATGAGAATACGTGTATATTGGAAAACATTTTAACAACATCGAAGCGAAATAAGACAAAATAAAATTTATCACTAACAATACAATATTGGGGCATTCAAAAGGATTGAAGCAAACAAAAACGAAATAATAAAGTCAAGGAAATAAAATATAATTACTCAAAAACTAAAAAAAAACAAAGTACAAACTGAAATAAAATTCGAAACAAATAAATTTATAAATAAATAAAATATCAATACTTAAATAAATTTAAATGAAATATCTACCGCACAACTAATTCATGCAATACATACTGAAAAGCGCTGTCACTGAATTTACAAAATAATTAAATATTCACTAATAAAAGGGCACGCACCGAGACTTAGCAGAAATTCTGCTAAGGAGATAGAAGTATCGGCGTCGGCCGCGGCGGCGGGTGAGCGCACGAGAACCGAGGTGTGTATATGCGACGAGCTCCGGGATGCGTTTGACCGCCTGCAATGGTGCAACACTGCTGGACACTTGTAGCGTCCAAGCTGAGAGAGGAGGCGCTTAGCTGTGTCAGGGGGCTGCGCGCGCATAGGCAAAGCTGCTTTCCTAACTACCCGCTCCCGCGCCCGCGCCCGCTCCCGTCACCCACACAAGCTTCCCAACCCGCCTCCAAGTTCCGAGAACTTACCGTAGCGTATGCAATTCGATGCAACATTTTGTACCTCCCTTTAATTGGGGGGGTATTTTAGCGTTGGAGTATCATGGATATGTGATGTTCGCAGCTCTCATTTGTGTTTGCAGACTCAATACATGCTTACTGTACCACTCTCACAGCGAAATACTGATGTTAATTACACGGGGTGGAAGGGACACCGACGCGAAAACGTTTAGTACATCAGTCTGTAGGGGGCTCGGAATGATGTACAGAAAGGGTGCAGGAGGTTCGACTTTTTAGTGAGCTAAAATTACTGATTGAATATGAAGTAT
The DNA here is from genome assembly GCA_910589295.1 of Noctua janthe. Lineage (NCBI taxonomy): Eukaryota > Metazoa > Arthropoda > Insecta > Lepidoptera > Noctuidae > Noctua > Noctua janthe. The sequence goes on from OU342552.1 coordinate 18,150,042, forward strand.
AGAGCAAATTGGTTTTACTCCCAAAGAGGAGACCTAAGTATGTGGGTAGGTAGGTACAGTTTACGCTTTGTATGTAAATTTCATGTACCTTGAGATGCGATTCATTAACTTGTTTTAAACGAAGTTTTGATTTCTCAAAGTGTTCTATCAATTTGGTTTAATTTAGTAATGTCTGCCTGGAGAGTAGTTCGCAGTGTTCCTAATGCAAATTAAATAGGCGGATGGTGCTAAATTCGATAGGAGGTTTAGTCCGCCCAACACTTTGTGATTGGCAGGACGTTTTACAAGTCACATAGCTATCAAGCTACTACCGATTAATTAAGCTTATATTCATGTAGCTTTACAGCAGCTACAGCCGCTTTTGCTTCACAGAGGTCATAACCAGGAAAAAGCGGCTTCCAAAAAGAGTTTTGTGAAATGAAAGGCAAATAAACTCCTTAGGGGTTGAAATGTAGCGTGAATCGCAGCCAGCGACAGCCGCCGGCAGACAAAAGAACTCCAATCACTGTTATAAGCTGTGCAGCAGCCGGCGTTGCCTATCTAATGCTCTACACAACAACTGGCGCACACATCCGACATTCGTTGGAACGCGAGATATTTCATAGACATAAGCAACCGCTTACTGAGACAACGATAAAACTTCGTATGGCATTGTTACGAATTTTAATGACCATGTAACTGACAAAAAGCAGTATCTGAAACTGATATAATCGGATTGCAACGAACCGAAATAATATTATTGTAGGCAGACAGCCCCGTTACTTCACTAATTGCACTCAAAAGTGATAGGCTTCGAATCCGAAAGCACCCACTGTTAATCCTGCTAGTACCAGTAGTGCCAGTCTGCAATAATATTGCACACAGGTACTTGAAAATGTACTTAGTCGGCAGTCGAAAATAAAACGTTTCCAAATAACCGGTAGGAATTTAATCAACATGTAACGAGGAGGCACTCGAGTAGAATTCGGGAATTATTAAAATGTTGAGATATACTTTTATTATTCTCAATTCCCAATTTTGCTCGTTTCCTATCAGAGTTGGTAATGAAGAGCTTTTAATTCGTTCATAGTTATATCGAAAACAGGGGTATCGTAAAGCCAGTATACAGCGTGATTTTTTTTTCGCGATTTCGATACTGGTCCCATGTAGAAAGTTGTTTGATGGCCTGAATAATACCTTGAGATATGACGACACCTTTCTGTTCCACGCTGTAGATGCTGCAGATGGTGATCTAAGCGGTCATAACGGATTTTTCAATTCATAAAACTTTCATAAAAATAAGCATATTGAAACATCGGGCAATAAGAATGATGATTTCATCAGGTCAGTTTAGGAATTTATTTTAAATTTCGGCCAAAATGTTTCGGTTATACTTACTCGACAGAAACCTATCGTTAATGTGTGGTATCTAAATTAACGTTGAGCTTGTAGTTCGGTAGAAACCTGCCCTCAGCCCGATTGTAGTCTGCATTGGATCTGACCACGGCACGGCACCAACCTAATTAGTAATCTGCGGAGTCTCTCGATCGCTATCAGACCTCGATCTAACACAGCCTGTAGCTTTGAACTGTCCGTCCGGATGGTGCTATATTCCACACAAACTGAAGCTCTATTTGCCGGCTTTTAACTATATTCGTGAATTCTGATATCCGCTGTGCCGATGGTATGAATATCACAACAATACAATGCAAAAATAAATCGAGCTTTGTTTTTTTTTTCTGTTACTGTTGCAGCAGGTGCTTCAGGGATTTTTTTTATTTATTTGTTATATGTAAAGGCTAGTTTTTTTTGTTATTTTCGTACGTCCGGGAAATTTAATCTACTATCCCTTAGGTAGAAATCCGTGAAAAGCACTCTGCACACTGAAAAAAAACTGGGAGTTTTATCCTTTAAAGAGATTTTATCATTAGATATTTTTTATAAACTATCATCATCATTATTGGCTAGCATTTAGCTGCTAATTAATTAATCGAATCTGCGTCGGACATCGGTATAAGTCTATGAATAGCCGCCCACTGCTTACTTCTCGAGATATAGGTACTATGCTGAGTTCGTATTTTGCCAGTCTAATTAAACTAAAAGTTAGCGTGGGTATGTTAAAATCAGTACCTATGTTAAAATAAACAAAGCTTTGTACCTATCTACCGTGTACACTTCAGCGGAAAATTATTCGTAACTGATATTCAGTCCTACTTTAAACCAAAAATATGTCAGATACCTTATGTCGCATCAAATTAATTTCATAGTAAACAGCTGATGACTGGATGAGTTTAGCATATTAAACAGATATTCATAATCCTAAAATGAAATAGATCAAATGTAGGAACGACATAAATACCGGTGCTAAGTGCCACATCAAACAAGTTAGTATCATCATAACAAATTGGACTAATAGCAACGGTAGTGTTGAGGCTACGACGTGCGACGCAAATACTTTAGACTCAATGACACAGGCAGGCCCTATCTACAGAAATAAACTAAACAGGTAACATATAAATTTTATATTTTTACTGTAAGGACGCTGCTGCTGATACTAGCACGGCCACCGGATGCACGAGTGCACAATAACTCATCTTACCTAAATGATACACTTCAATCGCTATCGCCGACATTTTATTTGCGCTAGCTATAAGGACGTGATAAAGAAAAATACATCGTTAGGTAAAAAAAAAAAGGTATTGCTCCTCACATCCGTTCATTATAATCGCTAGACTAGGCTCAGATATCGTAAAAATTCGCAGCAAAAGAAATTATTTTTAGTGGCACTTGACCCTAACTTAAGTCACTAGTCAATTTCTGACTAAGAGCGGGTCGCGACCTCCGAATTTTCCGAGCCCAAACGTTCAAAGCAAAATGTTCGGGGAACAGACCGTTTGATATTGGCTCCTATCTGTCCCCCTGTAGGTACTAGTACAGATATAGATATCATATAGTAGACAGGAGTCGTTCGATTTACGCGAGGGGAGTGATTGGAATGTTGATAATCGAGTATTGTAATACCATCAAAAGCATTTGCTTTTGTTATTAATCGAAACACTATACTATACGGCACTAGTTACTTAAATTTCTAGTATCTACGATCAACGGAAAACGAAACGAATGTAATATAATTTTAGGTATCTGATATACTTTTACTGTTGTAAAAGTTTTTAGAGGACAAAGTAACAATGCTTCCGTCACTGACCCATTCAATTACGATAACTAGAAACTGAGTGATGGATGACGACAGCAAATCTCAAAGTTCCTGTAGTCAAGGCCACTACTACTGGGTGATATATAAAAATATAGTCACCAATGTACTTGACGGTACCACGAGTCTTAATTATGTAATAAAACACCTATAAAGACAATATGTAGTCTATTAATTAGGACATCTGTATTGAGATATTGTACGAGTCCAATATAAAAATCGCCTTTCTCTCGTGGTACGAAAACTAATAAAACAAAATGAATCCGAATGTTTTGTTCGGAAAAAGCCTTTGTGGAATGCTCGCAAGTTCACAGCTGATGCAGATGTTTTAAGCATTATCCGAGTATGACGCGCCAGCTAAGCGGAGTGAAACTATAAAGTTAAAATATCTATTTTGAATTATTTTCAAACTTCGATCGCAAGCCTAAAAATGTAACAGTCACACTCACAACTGCTGCTGAACTTCAGACCAATATAGCAGACTGAATATCAAAGTTTATAAATGTTTGCAATTCATTATTATTTCAGGTGGGCTAGCAGCCCGAGTCTATTTCCATGTTATGCTTCCCAAAATAAACGTTAAGTGCTATGTATTTATTGAACTATGTTAGTCAACATTATAAAGCAATCGCAGATCGCAAAGTTTTTTAAAGGCCGTCGGAATAAATCTGTCGGAGTCAGTGTTTGTGGCCGATTTTGAATCAATAACAGTAGTACACAATTACACATGGTAACTTCTATAATTTCTATTGCTTATTAACACATGTAGGCACAACATCCCTGCACAAAAGCATTGCATCTGACAATATTCTACTTATTGATCAAAGGACACCCTGAGTAACTACTGATTGGATATGATAGTCCAGATTAATTAAGTCTAATGCAGTATTATTGTTCCCAGCAGATACATATCTGTTAGGGATGAAAACAAAGCAATCGACACAGCCTACCTATGTAGTGTCGATACCTTTGTCCACACATATTGCAGACATCTATCGATTACCTAACAGCTCACACAATACACGCCAAAATCATGTTCTGGAGCAAAGGGACAGAGTATCTATTATATTAATCTAATTGTAATCGTAATTATCATGTTCTGTTTTATCTAGATTGTCTAGTCATGTACTAATGCGTGATAAGTATCTGATTATGTGTCGTCGGTGAGACAAATAAGAATGGCCTTGATGTAGCATCAGTTTTGTGAAACCTTTCTTTAAATTTCGTAACAATACATCACGACTTAAGAGCGTTAACGACTTACGGCATTTCATACAAAATTTCAAGTACTTTTTTCTAAATGACTGAACCGACTTTAATAAAACTTCATACGCTTAAGCAGGATACATAAGTCTAAAAAGTTGACGGAGAACATTTTCGAAAAATAGTGTAACAGCTAAACTAGTCTGATTTTAGATTTTCCATAGACCAGAAATTTCCAATTATCTTTTTTTTTTAAAGACATTTCGGAAACTTCTCTGTCAACTTTTTTAGTCTTGTGTAACCTGCATACGTATGAAGTTTGATTAAAATCGGTTGTCATTTCGAAAAAAAAGGACTTCAAAGTTTGTATGAAATGCCGTAAGTCGTTAACGTTCTTAATCAGTAGTGATAATAGGGTGAGGTACACCCACATTTCAACAGGTATTTTTTAGTATCGCGTAACAGCGCGGGGGGCAAACCTATTGCCATTAACGCCCATTTAAGGGATTTTTTTTATAACTTAATATTTCTACATTATTTTTGTGTAGGTCAACATTACATAGGTCAAATACCGACATAACGTTTATTGTCTTATTCCTTTCTTTCTTTTAATTGGGCCAAGAATAGCACAATATCCTGTAAAAAGGACAATAATTTTCTTCATTATTTATTGTGCACGTGTTATTCGAACTAAATCCGTATCGGAAACACGATAGATAATAATATCTGAGATAAATAATAGTATTTGATATAATAATTATTTATAACTTATTAATATTATTTTCTTGAAATCAAATTTGAATTACCGAAATAAAATATTTAAGCCTTATGAATGTAATTGTAATATTTTGTATATCAGTCATGAAACGACCGACATGTATGTTTTGTTAGTATTTTGACGTGAAACAGTAAACCAATAAGTTATGTTGGCATCCGGTTTACAATAATTAATCAAATAAATAAATCACTGTCCATTATGTCAACGAGTTCTAAATAGCTGAATGATGTTTGAGTGTATGTATAAAAATAAATGTACTTGAGTAGGTACTTACAAAACCATTAATCACAACTACTCTATGGTGTGGTGACAGAAGAAAAAGGAGTATTTTAATGCAGGGTGTAAACAGACCCTTCACGGAGCGATTTAATTGGATGCAGTAAAGTGAAAGTAATTGTGTATCTCACGGCCGAAATATCTAGATCGAAGTGTGAAATATGTAATATGATTTTTTTTTTTTTTTTTCATAATTTAAATCCGACCTATATAGGAATGAAACAAAATACAAAAAGACGTTGATCTGGGTAACCTCGCCTCAAAGTAAAGTTATAACATTTAAAACATGTTTTTTTTTAATGTGTTAAAAAGTTGGAACTTTGACCTTCGATGTCTCTGTAACTAATACAGGTATAGTTCAGAACAAAAAAATGATCGCAAAGACGAGAAGAACACGTGCCTTTCGGCTTCGAGGGTGTTTTTACACCCTTTATAAAATTCGCTTAGACAGAATAATAATGTAAATGGTCTCTTTGTTAAACAAAAACTTGCAGTCCTGCATTGTATTGTCCTAAATCTGACAATTAAATAAATATTATTAGTATGCGGAATTTGAATCCGCTTTGAATTTGAACACGCTGACGAATAACGATTGCTTATTCTAAATGCATTTTTCTGCTATTACTCGTACATATTAACAAATAAAGTCGCTTTTTGAATCTCTGTGAAACCACGTTTTTTTTTTTTAACTTTTAAAAGGCAGGATAGACTGAAGAACAGACTGTATTTTAACTGGAGGTTTTTTTCCGGAAGATTTATCTGTTATTTAATATAAAACTTATAGAGTAACTATAAAAAATCTCGATGTTTATTTAGTATAAAAACTGTGCAAAACCGTAACGGTCGCCAGTGTTTCTATAAAACTCGATGGCCGTCTACAGCTAGAAAAGATAAACATCTAACATTTTACCCAAGATTAATTCAAAAACTCAAGGAGCAGGACCGTAATTTATTAATTCTGAAAGAGGTTTAAAATATTCTGATATTTTTAACGCGAGGATGCGATATTTTGTTGTGTATAAAAATAAAATTACGCTGAAGTACAGCAGTTCTCGTTAGTATACTTGGTACACCCAAGAACATTAAGATGTATACACTTAGCAAAAAATTAAACGGGATATTCTCGTGGAAAAAATAACTCTCATTTATATAATGTACATAGTATAGAGTACTCGATATATTTCTACACAGATGCACGCAATGTTTTTTAATTAGTGTTTCTAAAATATATAATAATGTAACGTACTAAATTACGATCTTAACCCTTTACGATACCCTACAGAGTTACGTCTACAGAGCTTTAACCATCCGCATGTAAGAATTTCCAAGTACACCGGCGCGGCGTAGTGATTACTGTGATTAGTGAGGCTTTACGTATCGCCGTTATATACATACGTAGCTAGGTAGAAGGATATGGAGATATCTAATTACCTATATGTAGGTAAGTATATACGTGTGGACTGATGACATAGACGTGCACGTAATTAAGTGATCTGTGTTAACAAAAATCCACGGTAATCGTTATACAGAGTGCTTGTTTGACGGCAATTTTACGATAATGTTAAATGCAAATCGTTCTTGTAAAATAAGATAAAGATTCTCAGGAGTCGCGCTGAGTACTAGGTGCAGCTTTTATAATGTCATTGTTTCTTACTAGCTCAACATTCACAAATTTCGAAGCAACTTTTGAATTTTTTTTTTGCTTTCAACTTTTCTTTTTTTTTTGTTCATAATTACTACCAGCACTTTCAAAGTAAGCAACAACTGCCAGTTGTTCTAAGTGCAAGGGAATCTCAATGAAAACGTTCCTGAAACTATAGAATTCTTCAGATTCAGAAAGCTGTTGCAAATGTTTTTAGTGCAGCTCAAAATGTTTTTCTGAAATATTAAAAGAAAGCGCTTTACGAACTTTAAAGAAAATAGCCGCATTAATGTAGCTAATATGACATTCTTAGAAGCTTAGCCTAGCACTTAAGTGTAGTTTCGAAGAAAATAGGCTTAAGAGGAAAATAAAATGGTTCACTTGGCTTTGAAAAATGATTTAAATTCCTTTTAAGAGTCGTCTCTTATCTAGTATTAAAGCAATCTAGTATTGGTTCCACAAAGAATTGGTATTTAAGCCAAGTACAGCTTGTAAGAGACTTGCAGTTTTTATGCACCTCCGACTTTCCGATCCTCTTAGAAATAAAACTATTTCCGTTTCATATCTTAAAAGTAGTTTTAAGTATTTCTTAGAAAAGTGCCTTTAACTGCAAGCAACTCGCTATCCGATTGTCAGCTCTTTTACGCCACAACTATTTAGAAAATTTAATTTCAAGTTCTTTGAAAGTTATCTCGAAAATAGGCTATTAGAAAATGTAGGATGAAAACGAAAGTTTAAAATTGTAATTCTGAGCTACAGCTAATCGCTTTTAAGCGGAAAAATAAACCTAAATGTTGTATTTCCTAGACGGATGAAATTATACCTAATTTGCTAAGTACTAAACTACTTATTCCAAAACCACCTAATCTCTCACGAATGCTTATAAGAGTACCGAGATGAAGCACGAGCAGATCGATGTACGAGTACATCTAAAAAAGCGTCTACACGCCAACACATCCGTTGTGCGTACAAAAGCCACCATAGAACACGAAAGCAACGTTATGAATTGCTAAAATACGCCAAGAATAAAACACAAGTAGTATTGGAGTAGTCAATTTTGATTTGTTCCTAACTTGATTGATTTCTAAGGGGAACTTTGTCTGCCGACCCGCCAATTAACAAGTGCAAGGGTTCCCTGGGTTTGAAGAACCTAGCTTTTCAAATATTCCTCCACATTTTTGAATGAGTTATTTACCCACGAAATGAAAAGCTGAACGTTTAACTGGTTATAGGTATAAAAACTTCTATTAAATCTTTCGGATTATGATCTCAGAAGTCTTATTTGTCGTCTAAGCAAAATAATCACAAAAACAATATATTATAAAGCCAATAGATTTGTATGATTTATTTAGTTTCTAATAAATCAACTGCTGCTAGGAGGTCATTTTCTAAAGCATCGAAACTATTTAGTTCACTTATCCGATTGTTCACGGCAACAACACAAAAATTGCTTTAAAAATAATTCGGCAAACTATTAAAGACAATTATTTTCGCGGCTCAGTAAATAGTCCCCATTGTGCGCGGCATTACCAGTTTGTGGTAAGAACATGTTAGCTATATAGTATGTATGTAAGAGGAGCGAGTAAAACCTCATTTACTCGATTGTACGCGCACGTTTTCCCTTAGTTTCCACTAATAAGACTAGACTCTGACACCGAACTAATGCGCCACTTTGCTGTGATTAGATGTACCTACGTGAGATTGAAAATAACTACTAGTTAGTATTATGTCTATAGGTATGGCTATAGGTTTTAAAATTGTGTTATCCTACATAATAAAAAACACACACAGCCTAATCATAGAGGTCTAGATTTTAGAAGTATCACAGTATCACAAAAATCCGTCAGCGCACGGTTTATATTGCATAGACATCTAGAATCCGCGATACTAATTAAGTTTCGTTCGACATTCTTGTGAAGTGTGTGATGTTGTGATGTAGTTAGCACCCGCTGTGCCATGCCACGTGTCGTAATTCCATCGGCGTGCCATCAGCTAGGGCGGCCATGGTTCGGTAAAGCAATTAGCCGCAACACTCCGGACTTTCCCACGCCTCTTTAACACAGTTTTATCGTTTAAACACCACTGAATTTGTGAAATGGACGACGGTATGTCGATTATGTTTGAAGAATGTCGGTTTTAATCTCACGCCGTTGTATCATGGGGGTAGACAAACACCACCAGCTACGATCCCCACATACTTCTTTTTCTTTGGACATACGCACCTGAAGATACCAATAAATGTGTTAATGTTTATGTTCTGTTCCATACGGTGATTATAATGGGTGTAAAAATACCCTTACCGAAGCCGAAACGCACTTGTTCTCCCCTTAATCGTTGCGATATTTTTTTTTATCTTGCTAGGCCATACCTCAAAGTTTCAACATATCCACATGTATTTTTTTTTAATACAAGTTTTAATGCTATAATTTAACTTTAAATACCTTCACGACTCCCGTACTATTCGATGCATCCATCAGCACAATGTTTTGAGTGCGCTTCAATGAGTCCTACAGTAAAACGTGATTTTTTACACACAATTTTTGCGTAGAGTTCGTTTGCGTGTGTGTGAATGCTTGGTTGACGGCTTTGTGAAGGGTCCGTTAACACCTTGTATTGACATGTTCAATATTTAGTCAGGAAATTACAAAGTGAATATTTTGTGGAGTTAATTGGTATGCTGTTCGTTGCAGCGCCGGCTGCTGCATACCGATACTGACGGAAACAACCGGTCCACTCTTTGTACTGTTACTACTAGTTTTCAGGTGTGAGGTAAAATTACACTTTTAATTTAGCGTTTTTAGAGCAATCACATTTAGTTCAATGGCAAGTAATTGAGAGAATTCACACAGCAATTTTAATTAAATTGATAAACAAGTATGATTGCATACAGATAATAAATTTCCGTTTCTGAATAGCAGCGATAAGTCGGCACGTACGTACCGTGATATGTGTCTATTACACAGATAAACCGGGAAATCCGCAGGAATATTCATTAAACAAAACTGACTATAGATAATAATGACTTCGAACTCTTTGAGGGACGTCTGCGTTTAGTTCCAAAAGGAAAATCGAAAGCAAGACTAAACATTTCTATAGGACTTCACACCGGTGCACAGCCGAATAGTTCTACAAAACCTAGTCTTTGAATCAAAGTTCATGAATGGTTCATTGAAATACGAATTTCTAGTCCTCGGAAATGTATTCTGCATTTACATTTGACAATTCTACCTGCTCTTATACACCGACAAACTGGACTGGAAATCTTGTTTGATTTCGAGTCGAGAAAGATATCAGAGGTTCTGTATACAAGGCTATAGATATGAAACCTATTTATGGCTTATTTTTATAACAGAAAACTGTTGCGTCGTAAATCTGGAATTTCCTTGCTATCAAACTTTATCACCAGATTGACGTCGAAATAGTGGTGTGTAGATGCCAAAAAGTTTACAGGTTATGTCTCTATTAATCTTGTTATTCTTCTTTATCAATCTAACACAAAGGACCTTATTCCAGTCAATAATAATATTCAGGCGTGTCCGCTTACTAAGAGAAAATTTAACTTAAAAACCACACCTATACTGCGTACATTTTCCGTACTATGCCATTTCATACAAACATTTCAGACAAAGGATGGAAGGACAGTTGTGGTTTCCATTTAGAGCCAATTAAAGTTGACAGTCCGCTGAGCTGCCCTTTCAATTTGACGCTCAGGCAGAATAGTCGAGACCGGCCAATTATCAGAAATTGCTTAAACATCAAGATCCATATCATCAAAACAATAAGATGAGAAACTACTAAATCAGTACAAACACCGATTTAAAAGCTTCTAGATAAAATTTGAAGACAAATAAACGAGAGAATTTATTCAGGGTAGTCTCCGGCTACCTTGCGGCAAGAGAAAGGCTTGTGGCTTTGTGCTCGCACCCAATTACTAATCACACTTGCGCACTGTTTCCACGCAGTAAGTCTGTAACAAAGCCCGACTGTGTGCGGTCAAGTGTGTATTGACAGAAATTTAGGTGTCACACTCAGCTCACATTTTTTTGGCAAGGGCTGAACTAAATTGTCGGTATTATTACTAACCTTTTTCTGCTAGTAAGAAAAAAGGGATGAGGAAATTTAAAATTACGACTGGTTGAAAGTTAACTATAGCGAACCGAAAGTGAAGTACGTACGTCAAAAGATTTGGTGCCACATGTTCGTAAATGTAACAACCTAACTTGGCTAAATGCGGATAAAACCGGGCGTCAAAAAACCCAACAAAATCAATTCTTACTGTCATCTTTAACTGCCCTGCAAATGAGCCTTAAACAGCCTGTAGCGCAAAGTAAACTTCAGTGTTAACATGAGTACTGAATGCAAACTGCACCTATTTATTCATGTCTATACCTAAAAGAGCAATATTTCAGGTTGAGTCCATGTCCAACTAAGTTTGAGAATCTGAAACAGTCGCCTATTCACAAAATTAATTGCGCTCTTTGCATCGTCTGCCACGAGCTGATTGCATAGCGAAGCTAAGACCTACAAAGCTTAGCTTAACCCAACACAGTTTAGCATAATGCTAATGCTTATTGGGAAAGGAGACATAAATGTGTAATTTTAATAATCTTATTTAAGACCTTGATTTTATAACAAGAGGAATAAATTCATTAAGAGTTTATTTTTTCAAGACGAATTGGTACATACGAAAGATGATAAAATATTCAGTAAATTATTAGAAGTACCATATTAAAAAGACAGTTGGAACTTTAATAAGAAGATTTTGAAATTTCTTGCTGCTGACATTTTTCGTAGTTTTTTCCGCGTCAAGACCAGCTTTACTTCAAATTCTTTTGCCGAGGGGACAAAGCACTGCATCCGCCCACCGACTCATTTGTTTTATTTTAACGTTAATGTCCAAATTCATTTATTATTTTCAACGAAGTGATTCATTTGTAGAAGTGACAATCTTATTTATACTAAATACTTAAGATCATATATAAGATCAAATAACTAATCTTTCTTGTTATTTACCGTAATAGGTAGGTACCTGCTATACCACATTTCATTAAAGTTTTCAAAAAGGTTTTTTTTTATTTTTGCATTACGAGTTTTAAAATGGTTGCAAGTGTAGTTAGTAGTTGGACAGAGTTTATATCGAACTCAAAAACTAAAGCCTGTGAAACGAGTATACTACATTTTCCTAACGCCGCCGTAACAAGTAGAACTTTTTTATACTACCACACTATTTATATCTAGTACAAAGCTCGGGGCGAATCGAGTGCCAGTTAACCAACACTTCCTTCGTTTTCTAGTTAAGAAAATACCCATTTTATGGCTACCCTCGTACCCCATTTTCTTATACTATCACAAACACAATAGACGCAAAGCGAACCAACGGAATAAGGAATAGGTTACACGAATGAAATATGACGACCATAAAGCCGCTCTAGAGACATGCGTATTCGTCAGACTCATTGAAAACGGTGGTTTCCTGCGAGAGAAAATATTGTACTCATAATAAGAGAAGCTTTTAGACTCATTACGGCCCTAGGGTGTAATATTGTGTGAACCCATAACATTTTTCTAGAGCTGTAAGCCCCGCGCAGTGAAAAGATCTTAACTTAAGAAGACACTACATTTTAGTGCCGTCTAGAGGCACGTTCCACGAGTAACAGAAACACAAATATACTACAGCTACACAATACAAATCCACAAACTAATCGAATTTATTTTCACGATGTTTTTTTTTAAATTATTACGTCAGCAAAATGCTAGGGAGAGTCTGCTACGAATATGATTGTAGGTGTAGATATTGTCTGACAGATATGTCGGACCCTGATATAAGAAATGAAAACGATTTGTGTAAGCCCGCGGAAATAAAAAAAAATATAGAGCGAACATTGACAATAAAGTCATACAAAAATTTAGATCCCTAACATTTTCAATTGACTAGCGGGCTTGTGACACCGAAGTTCACTAGACAGACCGATTTGTTACAAGTAGAAACAAGTATTGGATTACGATTTTCTTCGTCACGTCCCGTCTGTCGCTCGAAAATATTTGAATGTCTTTGTGTAAGTCCAATGTCAGCAGGTGAGGGATGCTAGCGGATAGGCTGGGTGATATACCCTCCTTACCTAATAACCATTTGTTCGCGATCTTCCACATGGCGTAACATGACCAAGAATTTTATACTACTACAAAAAACACGACTACTGAAAAATCACGCTCTAATTAAATTCGGGGTTTACAAGGTAAAATCAAATCCACCTATTATTGAAGTCGGTTAAAATGTAGTCTATGTTTACCGGGCCATAATAACGAATCGATTGACACCTTATTCATTAAAATCGGGTGAATAGTTTAGGCGCTACGGAGGAACTTACGTAAATACAAACATACATACACTGCTAAAAACATAACCCTTCCTTATGGCTTCGCTGTGGTCCAGTAAAAAAGGAATATGTCGAACTCATTGTCACAAAGTGAATATACATCATGCAATGAGCAATATAAACAATAAAAAGGCATTTCCTTTCTGAAGAATAAATTTAGAATTGTATGATTAAGTGCAAACTGGGAATTTACTGAACACAGGATATCCAACTTTTGTTATCAGTGTCTTGTACATCCTGTATGCAGCAAATGTGGGCAGTTTTATTTATAAACTGTGTGTTTTTAGATTTAAGAGATAATTCATGTTCAGAAATGTTTACTTAGACATTATAACGAGTCGATAGGACCGATTTCATAATAAAGTATGTTTGCTCTATAGGAGTATCTCCAGAGTGTATTTTTTTTTATTTTTCGTATTTGGTTCCAGGTCTGTCGCACCAACGCGCCTACCGCCTACCTACGTCAGGCCGGCAAACAATGGTCACATAACCGTATCCAATGTCAAAGGCATAACTTTATCACATATCTACCGATAATCCCTTTGGTCAGCGCGTCAGAGCAGACACAAAGCAAATCCCTATAGCATTCGTGGTATTATATTGTCCCCTTTCAATCACTGCACGCAGCATAGCTCATAACACATGTTGTTAGAGCAAGGCTTTGTGGAGCCTATTTACTTAATTGAATTCTGTGAACTTCGAAAGGGATATTGTTGGCTCGCTAATTAATGGCGAGTGGGGTACATAAGTCGGTAGTTATGATAGGTGCATGAAGTAGTGTGTGTGAAGAAATATAAAGATTACTATTCTCTTGAATTTTGGTGTAGTTTTAAGAACTTTATAGTTGTTTGTTCAAAATATTGGGCACTCATTTCGAAAACTGTCTACAAAATTCAAGAAACTTTAACCCATTTCAGAATATTTGAAAACAATCACAGTCAATATAAGACGATAGGGGTAAAAAAGTAGATAAAAGAGTACGGTTGTAGCGATATATCAGAAGATCGAGATTCGATTCGATCGAGAGTAACTGGTATGTAAAATATCGGTAAAAAAATACCGTAGCCCGCCACAGTAGTCAAAACAACATCATCAAATGGATTGGCTATGTAATTAAAATACGTACGGACTCTAATTACCGGTCAGCAAACAAAGAGACATGCTGAACTACCACACGTCTGTGTACTCATTGTTAATTGGGAGATGGTCTCGGTAAAAAGAAGAGTTAAATATGCAAAAAACAACAACTCTGTTTTATTAAGCTGGTGTACGGTCAACATCGCAACAATAATAGAAAAGTACCTAGGTGTATAGGTACCAGTGGCGAAGGTTCCTTACAACTCGATTCCTACCGGATTCCCTTTGAAAAATGGCACGTCAGTATTCTATAGACAAATAATATAATCACATTAAAGATATGTACTCCGGCTTACCTCTTACAAAAATTGACCCTTCGCTACTGGTAGGAAGGAAGAGGAGCTCTGTTACAGAATGCATCTATCAATAAAATCTGTACTATTATTTATCACTTTAAGTACACGTAATAAGTATAGACCATTACTTGACTTCATTTAATTTCAATTCAAAATACCACGCGATTGTCACCGCCTTGTTTTGTTGCCTCTATCACTTTTCAATAAGATTATTGCTTTGAAAATGGTTGAAATGAAAAGTGGTTTCTCTATCTACAATGGACGGGACGGGCAAACAAAGGTAAAAAAAACTGCTGCGTTTTCCGTGGTGTCTACTGCGTTCTATTCGATTGCCGGGAGCGAAAATACTTCAACCAAACCGGTTAGTTTTACAATAAAATAAATACTTATGCATTCCATTGAAGGGGTTCGTTTTAGCAAACGCGTTTTTGGTTATACACCGTTGGTATTTCTTGACTAAACATTCCTTTGGAAGATTGATTTCATAAACAGAAATATGATTTATGTTTTAGAAAAATATTTTGTAGTAACTACAAGTTATTCAATGAGTTTTCTAATATATCTGATGTACTTGAATGTTTTCTAAATGCCAACTTTTTTTAACATAGGTAAGTGATTTAACTTCGAACAATCTTGTAGGCCCAGGAAAAAGAACCAAAGTAAAGTTCTCCTATCCTTATTCTTTAATCAAGAAAGTTCGCTGTGTTGTGTGCCTGAACGAAAAATTTAAAACTTGTTTAACTTGGGAAAAATATAACTAATTTCGTCGAAAAAGACAGAGAACCAATCTCTGCTCTATGACTCAATCGTTCGAGCACAGGTTCCGTTTATAGAGCACTTATGGACGACCTTATCTGGAACAGTCCACTGAACGTATTTCTATTTACTGCTGAAAAATATTTGAAATCACTGCATAATTCATAAGTGACAACCAGAGATTTTATTCTTAGTGAAGTATAATAAATGTTAGAGTTGAGTTCTGTGTTTACACTGCATTGGAATCTTATACTTTGCATATCGATGGAACGTAATAAAAAAAAATCTTTCAATATCAAAGCATTTATTTCAAGTAGGCCAGTTACAGGCACTTTTGAATAGTCGAAACAAAGACAACAATGAAATGTAGCTACTCGTACTGTAGTTGTAGTCTTAATTGTGTCAGCGGCTCTGAAAGTGGCTTCGGTGACTGAAAAGTTGTGTGGTAATCGGTTATCGTGGTAAGAACATGTGATGCGGAGGAATAAGGAAAATGTGGAGGATGAATTTAGATGGCTATAAGAGTAAGGCCAAAGAAACGAAGGACTGAGTGAAGGATGATATGGCTAGAAAGGAGGTGACTACTAAGATGACGAGTAATAGAGAAGAATGGAAGAAGAAGACACGCTGCGCCGACCCCAAATAAATTGGGATAAGGACAGGAGAATGATGATGTGTCAGCGGCTCACTGCATACAGCTATCGACAGGTATTTTTACCGTGTTATTTTTCTATAAGTGTGCAATATTAACTGTTTGCAATTTCCATCTTTAACAGCGTTTTATTACAGGAAGGATCTATTCGTGCGTTCACGGAGAATTTAAATTCAAATTCTAGTTCTTTTATGTAGGTACTTACTAAATGAACATGTGTAGTGGTGTGTGATTTCAACAAAGTTATCATGACTTAAGCCGTGTGTTGCCTGCTAGTCCATAAAAGTTATTTATATGATGTTGTACAGTCACGGAGTCAATCTTTTTATTACCAATGAGTTTCGTGCTGAATAAACAATTTTCCATTATTTATTTGTTTCGCATTTGTTTTTCATTCAAAATTGCCTGTATATTTTTGTTACTGTCTATATTAATTTAACCTACCTAATAATATGCAAGATATAGTTACTGTGCTCAATTTACCGATTGATAACCATCATGACGGTAGTTGATGTTACATCACCATGATCCACCATTACGTGACAGTACGTATGTAGAAGGTATCGTTAGTAATTTAAATTAATATTCAACGAGTTGTGCAAGCGCGTCATTGAAGGTTACATCACGGTGAATTTGTTTACTTGAAAAGGAGAAATATATTACAGTGTAGTCAAATCATAATTACTTTGTAATAGGTAAGCCTGGGCGCCTCCTATTCATTTTTGGAATAATGAATCAGCTGCAATCAGTAATCAGCAATTTTTGTGGCGCCCTCACTTTATACCAGACTAATGATTTAGCTAGACATGGCGGGCGCGAGTCGTGCCACGTACGAGGCGTGGTGGACGAGACACAGACCCAACAATTTCACGAACATTTCGTGAAAACAGTTCATACTTAACCGCGTGGCGCGGATATTTCTGCCGGATAATATAAAATTAAAACTAAGATTAGTTATTAGTTTGTATCTGAAAACCCATAAATTCCGATTTACTCCATTCAAAATCTAGACGCAATAATCCCAATGTCAAAAAAAAAGGTAAACAGTTTATGTTAGTTGTTGATAGACATACATAATATCACATCACGTTTGTAATCCTCGAAGGGTTAGGCAGAGGTGTACCTTATAAGTTATGATACACCCACATTTCGCCAGTTATGTTTAAGTCCCATGTAGTAGCTGGGGCTACCTTTTACATGGGATTGCCATCAACCGGTCACAAATCCATACTCCTGTTGCTACTGAGAAATTCCTGATAGAAAAACCCAATAACACTTTGCCCGACCTAGGACTCGAACCCGGGACCTCATACTTAGCAGTTGCGCTTGCGACCACTAGACCAACGAAGCAGTCCTTATTGATAGATCGACACAGAAATTAGAATGCGAACGTTTATAAAAATATCTCTCTGAAATATCGCTCTTGGTATTTGGTCTATGACTGCTTAATCTATATACACCGTGACTTTTTAGTCGTCTTACAAAGGTCGTCCCACTCAATGTACCCGACATAAAATAGCTCTAGGCGCGATTTTTTTAATCTTCCATAATAGGTACAAAGAAAAATAATAATAAAAAATAGAATAAAATTATGAAACATCTTGTTTATGATGTTTACGTGTCAAACGGGAGAACATAAACCTACCCAGCACTCGAGTCCAGTAGATCATCGCTCGCAACAAGGTGTTTTAACTACGTCATGAGTCATAATACTGAATAATATTTTTATTTTTAAATTATTAAAATCTCATAAATACTTTTTTTTTATGAATGTTTAGTATTCATTGGATACATGAAGTGGGCTGTCGTTGTAAGAAGACTAAAAAGTCACGGTGTATGTATGTCTGGTTTGAGGCATCGAGTAAAGTAGAATATTGGAATTCCTCAATACTCAGTTGCAAACGGAAAACAATACAGAGATAAGGTTGCTATCATGTGGAGCGCGGATGTGTGAGTAACTGTTTATGCCTTTGCTAATCACTACAAGATTTATACGTCACCAATACCTACACATCAGTGAGTGAAATGGATTTTTTAATGATGCGCGAGCACTAGAGAATACGGGCGTTTTTATTTAAGTGGCATGTGTTTGTTTCTTTTGTGGTTTTATATCGATTTTTGCTCCCCGTCATTAATTTTATCCGACTGCGGCGAAGCCCAAAAGGAGGGTCAAGTGTTTGACCTGTATGTATGTGGGAGTGTCCGTTTCTTTGTTTCTCCTAAATGGATGAACGGATTTGGATAAATTATAAGTCGTTAGATTGACATTGGTGGCGCGAGTGTCACTGGCTATATTAAAATTAAAAAAAGAAAAATGGTGGATTGCGGCTGCCATGTTATGGATTTCTTCCAATACTATTTGATTTTTTTTTCTTCCAATACCGTTGAGTGGGGTATCAAAATGAAAGGTTTTAAAAGATGATAACAAAAATAACTTGTATGTTAATTTATACGTTTAAAAGTAGTAGAAGTGACAAATCGTATAAAAAGGGAAAAATCGTATAAGGGTATTATAAAAAAAAAAACTTAAATCGTCTGCAAACTCAATCTTTCACGTAACTTAAATAAAAAGCTGGAAATATAAACATAAGTTTGAAGCACTCACCTTTTTGTTTTTTGCTTTTCAGTTTTTCAGTCGGGTTTTTTAGTTTTTTCAAATACTTTTTTTTTCCAAGCTATTATTTAAGTTGCAATGTGTATGTATCTATGTTTGTTTAGGTCAAATATTGCAACTGAATTTTAAAACAGTTATCCCCCAACTGATTGAGCTGCATATTTTAATATTAATTTTGCATACAGGTCTAGTTTAAATGATAATGCATGGTTAGCTAAGTGACTTTATTCTGAATAAAAAATGTCGGAATCCCAAAAATAAAGAAGAATCTAAAAAAACAATTATAGGTAAAATATATTTTTCACTTATTTTATTACATTATACAATTTATGTGATATAAAAGTTTGTCGAGATTAAACAGGTTAATCTCGCCCAAAACCAAAACACACTAATAATTTTCATTAATATATAGACATTTTATAGAAAGGCGAAAAATCGAATTGTTTTATTAGCAAAATCTTTTTTAGTGAAAAAGAGTATAACCAGAAAACCTTGTGTTACAAATTGTATAGAAACATACAGTTATTTTAAACAAAAGACCACACAAGAATATTAAATAAGAACGTACTTACAAACTACGTCATTCCCAAAGGAAATGCTCCTTAATTTTCCTCTCGAAATCGTCCAGAGAGGACCTTCTAGAAGGAGCCACGGAACCACAGAAGATCGCTAGGGAATTGATCCCAGACAATTTGAATCAAATGTTAACCAAATGACGATATTAATCACAAACAGGTTATAAATTTGCACGATTTTCGTTAAAACTATACTAGACTAGTAATTATAATATTCTCTAACTGTTGTTATCTTTATTGTGGTCTTGTTTGTCTGCCGAGATTAGATAAAAATGATTTTGTTCGGCACAAGGACGATTTTACAATCAGCATCAGCCAATGGTAGCCCGTTTGTGGATTTATGTCTCTGGTTGTAAGGTATTAAAAACTCGACCATTGCTTCTTGCGGAAAGAAGTCAGTGTAATCCATAATACATAAGCATAATTAGCCTATAAATGGCTAAATAATATCAGTCGCTCCATGTAAAATACTAGTATTTAGCTGCATCTGGTTAGACTGGAAACCGAAGCCAACATAGCTGGGAAAAGGCTAGGCAGATGATGATGGAATTAGCCTATAATATTTCCAATGCTATGAACACAGATCTCATCTGTGTTAGAGGGAGAGGGCGTAGTCCACCACGCGGGAATCGGTAGATGTCAACATGACTTCCATTTTTTTTGGTTCTAGAACATGCCAGTTTCGTGACTGTTTTCCTTTTTAAGATGTTGACATAAATAAAACAAACTACAACCCGAAACAATCTCATTCTATTGCCATAAACTCAAACTTGTTCGCCTGTTTTTTTTTTTTGAGAAAATGTTCCGCAACTAAAAGAGTGATGAATATAAATGTTGGTGGATGGAGAGGGAGAGCAAAATCAAGGAAGCGATAGATGGATTGTGTGAATGATATGAAAGAAAAAGGAGTAAATAATAGGGTTACGGTTGACAGAGAAGACTGCAAGACTAAAACGTGTTGCTCCGTCCCCAAGTTACTTGAGACCGATGATAAACTGCTACATCGGTTTAGATGTAATTACTAATTAAGCTATAGCTGATATACCTTGTGCCTGAAAAAGGATAATGAGACAGACGCAAAACCCACAAATCACGTAGACAAACCCGCGAGCGCTAATACTTATATTATATATAATCATATAAACTTGAAATCGTTGACTACATATTTATAAATTGGAGTGAACTTGTAAATTAAGTTATTTTATTATTTTTCCAAAGGCCAAAAGTTATTACTTCTTATTTTTCTTTGCGGTAGAGCCGTAAGTATAGCGTTTAATTAAATAAATTATACAAACGCTCTAACGTCAGGCAGTTTTGAGTTAATTACTGTTACATACATTGGAACATAAGTAGGTAAGAACCTCGATTACGCTACTCGTTATATAAATACTTGCATTATTAACTGTGCTAATGAACAGCGAATGTACTGAGCAGCTTACCCTTAACTATAACTGCCTTTGCGAAACTAATGCATTTCTAGGCCTCTTATATACGGATGTCTAACTAAGAAACTAGTTATCTAGGGGCTTAAATATATTTTAAAGTTGTGTGAATATTGGTTGTTATAGTATAGATGTTGCGGAGGAACAAGGTACATGTCGTGCTGAAACTGTTTTGACTACGACTGTGGATGGCCTTAAGATTAAGGAGGCGACGACTAATAGAAAAATATGTAAGAAGATAGCCTCCAAGCCACAAATAAATTAAAGATAATGATGATGATCTGCATAAGCTGAAGATTAACAAAGGTTAGTTTGCTAAGTTCTTGTCTTATTTTTTACTGCAGAGAAGTTATTCCCATGTCCGATGCTAGGTTTCATGGCATCACTGCTAATTAGTCGCTGAATTTGGTGAAGTTTTTTCAATCAAAATCTCTGTATGAGAATAATAAGCCTTTGTCCAGCAGTGGGAGAGCAATAAATAGGTTGGTATTATCTTAAAGATTTTCAGATCGAATAAAAAGTCGCCAGTTTAAATTGGCAAGCTAAAAAATAAAATATTGAGTTGAATAACTAAAATGTCAGAACCATTTACGAAAACTAGAGCGAACTAGTCTAAAATTGGAAAGGTCAACAGCGAAGATAGCTTGAATCGAATTTTGTCAATTTTCATCACACACCCGGATTTGAGCGGTAAGCTGTTCGGAGTTTGGGCTAAACGAGTTTTTTTTTGTTTTAGTCAAGACTGTACTGCAAAATTATTGAATTCCACTGACATGTTAAGAGCGTTAACGTCTTACGCCATTTCATGCAAACTTTCGAGTAATTTTTTTTAGACTGCACCGATTTTAATGAAACATCGTACGCATAAGCAGGATACGTAAGTCTAAAAGCTACAACTAAATAAGACCAGTCTTAGAATTTTCCATAGAAACAGAAAATTCCATTTTTTTTTTTAAAAGACGTTTCGAAATGTTCTCAGTCAAGTTTTAGACTTATGTATCCTGCTTATGCGTACGAAGTTTCATTAAAATTGGTTCAGTTATTTCGAAAAAAAATCACTTAAAAGTATTTATGAAATGCCGTAAGACATTAACGCTCTTAATGTATCACTAGTGTATTAGTTTTGACTTCATGATCATCTGCCCAACCTTATCGGGCAATTTCCAGTCTAACCGGAAATGTACATGACATTACATGTAGGTATTTTTTCTAACGTATTAGTATTTATTTATATTATATTATTTGTGATATGTATTTTGCTTTCTGAATTATTGTAATTATAACATGATATGATTATATGATTATTGTTAACTTACCAGCGTTTTGAAAAAAAAACCTGTTAGCTTAGAATGTATTTCTGAATAAATAAAATTAAAAAAAAAACAAAACCAAACCTAATAAAGCTAGGTTTTTCTTTTTATGTTTTGCACCGATCAACAATACGTTCATGAGAGGTGTCAGGTGCATTTATTATTTTTGGCTATTTTATTTTAATATTCGGTTAGTTTCGCTCATTGTATTATGCTTGTTTAATGCCAGTTAGAAATGCTTTTTGAAATAATAGTTATCAATTTATCATAAACTCTCGCGATATCCAGGTAGCCCAGTCGCTCCATGTAAAATACTGGTATTCAGCTGCATCCGGTTAGACTGGAAGCCGACCCCAACATAGTTGGGAAAAGGCTATGCAGATGATGATGATATCCCTGAGATTTCTTGCCTTTAGAACTGTACCTTCCCCAAGGACAGACATTTAATAAGAATGTCTTAAACAATCAAATGTCGGTTTAGAATTCTGGAGAAAGTTCATCATTTCAAAAATCTATAAATAAATGCACATAGAATTTTATTGTACAAGGTACATTGAATGCTATTTAAAAATACTGTAAGGTTACTTTAAATTGCGGGACCCGCACCTGAGACTCCTTTGTTCAAAGATATTATCACACACCCCTAAGGCCCTATTTCCATACAAATATGCACAAAATTCAGGCAATTTTCTTAGAACATTTCAGTATAGAAAAGACTGTCAATACACAGTGGCGAGACATTTTAGTCGCCGTTTTTATAGCGCTGATGACGCATGCGCACCATTGAACAGATTGTGATGGCAACTACAGGGGTTAGCAAAACATTATTTTGTATTTTTTTCTATGTGTATGTACATTTATTGAGTTAACAAATGGATTTAGAGATATTTTATATCTATATATA
This sequence comes from Noctua janthe, assembly GCA_910589295.1. Lineage (NCBI taxonomy): Eukaryota > Metazoa > Arthropoda > Insecta > Lepidoptera > Noctuidae > Noctua > Noctua janthe. Next base: position 18,173,194 of record OU342552.1, read on the forward strand.
CACGCGAGTAAAAGTGATAATTGGAACATCACGGAGAGACTATGAACTTTGTATAGGTATATAGTTATGTACGTAGATATATAACAATAATATACATAACAACGTGATCTAAAGACGGCTAAACGGACGACTATTGATACTGCAAAGGTTTCAATGATCTCGTTCCGACATCCGTAGTTCCATTCACTAGTATTATTTTCGTTTCCTCGCCCTCTCTCTAACAATGTCGTTAAACCTGCGGGTAAAAGAGATTTCGTGTACTCTCAAAGAGGGACCTCAGTATAGGTAGGGCCTCCATTTCACTGCTGAGCCATTCAACACGTACGGTTCGATTACAAGAAAAGATTTCGCCTTAATTTACATTGAAAAGTAAAGTACATACTCTCTCTATTGAAGATTGCTCCCAGTGAACCACTACCTATTACCGATTTTAGGAATGCCATTGTACAGATGTATGACAAATAAACTTGGAAGACATGCGCAGTATGAATAAGAAATACCTCACGTGTATAAAGCCCTTTCTAATATTTTCCGAGTGAATTTTAACGAAGTATTTCTCTAAACGTTCCGTATGGCGAATGCTTTACCATAAAATAGGAATATTTGTACAAAAACCGTATCCAATTTGTTCAGAACGGTCGGGATGGAGAGCGTTCAACAAACCGCTCGCTCGGTTAATACCTATGTACCGCTGATGCCCTGTGGTTTACGATTTTACAATCTAACTTTAGAATATAAACCAGATGGCCGGCTAAAACACTCAATAGAAATATTTGAACACACTTTATACGCAGATTATACGTAGGACGATGGAACAGATTCACAAAATGATAAAATAGAATAAAAGAGCAACTAATAAGTCTAACGAACTGAACGATTAGTGTTAAAAACTTTTCCACCATTCGTTCCGATCGCTAAACAATAAAATGCAATAATATCGAAAAGTTGGGGCACGTTGGAAGCTAAAAACTAGACTTACCTAAACTTTTGCAACTTCGGGATTGAAGAAGAACGTCGACGGCCGGTGCGGCTCGTAGATGCGCTCACGGATGCGTGTGTCGCGTTATCAATTAGCTCCGCTGAGCATGATCGCGCGGATGAAATAAATATACACTGCGCGTAAACAGTGCAGCAAGGCCGGCGCCGACGGCGACCACTGGGCGAATATCCCGAGAGAACGTAGCGTCGTGCACGAGCGGGCACACGAAACGCTCAGATCGATACCGGCGCTGCCGCGCGCTCCTTTCCCAGCTCCCAACTAACCACGGCGCGGTGGCGGGACCACGAGCGGCTACAGCTCAGCGACGGCTCAACGGGCGCTGCCTACACTATTGAAACGCTCGTATCAGCACAATGCCGAATGTGACGACGTACAGAGAGAATGTACGCTACTTTGCACCGCATATCATTTTAAATCGTGACGTAGTGGGGACGCAGGAGAATCGCGCTGAGCATGCGCAATGAAAGGTAGGCGCGGCGTCGCGATACGAAGCGATGGAGGCGGTGGAGGCAATGGTGGCGTCGCCGGGCGGCATGGAACAAAGAGAAGCCACGTCACGGCGCTCTACCGGTGCTGGATGAGGGTCGCACGGAGCGAGCCAGCGGGCCCGCGACCTCACGGCGCTCGGCGCTCAACGCACGCAACACCATCGATCATAGGCACGCATAGCCTGCGACCTCCACACCACATTGCTAACCAACCTACTTTGCATATCGATTTCCGCTGCTCCTTACACGACTTCAATCACCAAAAATCTTGGCAAGCCTTTACAAAGAGTACTCAATACCTTTAGATCTTAAGTTCTGAAGCTTTAAGCACGTCCAACTTGAAAGTTTTTTTATACAGAGAATAGAATCACTTTCCAGAACTTCCAACGTCCTCACGGATAAAAAAGCGCAACCTTTATTTTAAAACTTGAAAAACAAAGGAGATATAAACTTCATAAATGCGTAATTACGATAAGCTGAAGCCGGGGACACAAAATAAGTCGCATTTCCGAAACAGGTAGTTGCTAGTGGAAAGACGGAGGGAGGATTCTCAAACGGCAGCTGATCAATCTCATCCGCGAGAACTAATGCGAAGGGTACAATGCGGTGTCAGGGGCGCTCAATTATTGTTCTAACGACATGCATATTTTATCTATTGATTAGCACGAGTACGACGATATACAAATATGAAACATGTATGTATAGGTACATGGTTCATACAATTTCACATTTCATTCAATTTCTGATTTAGCAGGGTCGCACGTGCCGCCATCTTCATAATAAGACGGGTCGGAGACCAATAACCTCGGACACATTTCAATGTCAATACATATTGGTACATGGTGTAGCATTATTATGTGCGAATATTTTTAGGGTTTGTCTTTTACTGTAGGTGCCTTTCTTCTGTATGATTGAAATCAGGGAATGTTTTGAGAAATCTTGCGTCGAAGCTGCACTGCATGAATAACACGCTCTGTGAGGCACCCCTCGAACTTTCAAGGGTTTTTAGTTAACATTGTTCTCACCCCAATATTGAAAAGTATCAAGCAAGTGTAGACGACATAGTAAAATATTCAATTTCATTGAATCATTTTGTGTATGTAAGGACTTACATGAAATGGAACGGTTATTTAGCTCCACTTGTATAACTTATATTGTTTCAATGCAATAGTGGAAGGGGACTGGTAGGTATACATTGTAAGATAATCTAAGATTACTCAACGGTGACGGTAAGGTTAAACCAATGTAGGTAGGCAGTGTAGATACTCATAACGCACTCATAGTTACCACTGTTTTTTCTTGAGTAAATAAATAAAGGATCAATGGCCGAAAGTAAGATATCAACAGAAAGGTGACGCTAACTATAGAGCGGTTCAGGTCGCTACATAGTGGTCAAGCAAAATTTGATTCATCGAATCGTCGATTATAAGATCGTCATTGACTGCAACAATGATTATCATTGTTATGTTAAGTTACACGAATATTAAGTTTATTATATTTCCCGAAAAAAAATACAGAAAACGTGGCTATGAGAGCTGGGGAAGAACTAAGAAAGATGATATGTCTGGAAAGGAGATGAAGAAGGATATGCTAAACCGACATCGCGACACTTAAATTGGGATAACGGCGGGAGAGTTATGATAAAATGTACAGAAAATGTTAAAATACCCGTTGAATACTGCTGCAAGCAAAATAGTCACCGACTGCTACTGTAACGCGAATAACAAAGCATCTCGTCGAACGATAGTGACAGATACCCTTCGACCTGCGACATACCGTTCTGACAAAGTGACCGATCGAACGATGACGCCTCGATACCGACGACGGCGACGACACCTGGCCTTTCTTCACTTCATTTCGACGGGAACGGTCAATAAATCCAAACTTATAAGTTACCTTTATGTGGTTTTATTACGAAATAGGTTCCTTTTCCGGTAACTGCACACATAACATCACGCCTGTGATCTCCCAAAGGATAGCTAAAACAAGTTATTCATTGTAATGTTTTCTGACACACACCCACATGAACTAGTCTGACAATAACAACAAATGTTACAGGGTAAATCAAATGAACATTGAGTATAAAACGACTTATGGAAAATAAATGACGCAGGTGTTTTGTCTTTGATCCGAAAGTCTTGTGGAAATGCGGGGAAAGCGATGAATTTTTCATTTATGTACTAGTAATATGGAAATTGAAAATTTCAGGCTTTCATCCACCCACCAACAGACTTACCTACTGAGAAAATAGTTATGCATTTTGTTCAAGTCTGTATGTTGTTTAAATACAGTATTAATGGTTTGGCATTAATTTAAGAGAACTAACTTTTACTAAAATGATTTGATTTCCTATAAATTCTTTCAGTCATTATCTCAATTATCAAAGCCCGCACTTGTCTAAGCGACAGCTATAACGTAAATCGGAGTTTCTACGTAATGTTTAGTATTAGGTTTGCAGACGGTAGGTAGGTATGCAACCGGTCCTCATGTAGCTCCATAATCGCAGATCAAGTTACTGAGTCAACAAAAAGATCCTGTGCAAAACTTGTCCAAGGCAAATATCGAAAGCGATTTAGCTGCTTTGAGTCCACAAGACAAATATCAATTAAAAATAAATAGATTTAGTAATAAAAGCAACCTCTAATCCAAAAAGAAAGTTCTCGGCACTACGATCCGCCCGGCACTACAATGCCATAAAAATCAAAACAAGAACAAATAAGGACTTTATCATGGATAAAGGGATTTCAGTAACATTGTAACTAGTCGGAATCGCAGAACACAATACAATAGAAATATGAAAAAGTGTAGCAGCATGAAACCTAGCATAAATTAATAAAGGCTTTAGACGTATTATTTATTCGTTTTATTACCTCTGTCCGAGATGGAATTTAATGAGACAGTAGAGAAATAAAAACCAGTGTCGTTTCTTGTCTCACGGATTCATTGAAATATTGAGAGGATAAAAAATACTGGCAGTAAAATATTGCGATTGCTTTTCAATCCTTGCGGCTCGTCTGTCTCCTTAGAATCGATTGTGACCTACCTTTAAAGAAAAAAGTATTGTGAAAGCAATTACCCTAGTGGCATAGTATTTTAAGCTCTATTCTTAAGACCTTTTGCTTCACCATTTTACAAATCGTTCTATTTCTGTCAATTGCTTGATATTGACAGGGACGGAATGATAGTTTGAATTAGTTTAGCGCATTAGTGATTTGTGGTGTAAGCGGGCATTATATTAATTGTTAAGATGAATGCCACAATGTTATTGAATATTTATAACATGACTAATAAATTAAGATTATCTCAAGGAAACAGTAGCTTCTTTTGTGTTTGAGTGTTGTAGCGTAGTGCTAGTTAGTGCCAGCTCGGCAGGCTAGCGTCTAGTGTTTAACCAGAGAAATTTTAAAGCGTGGAAGATTATATCAACATCATCATCATTCAACACTAGAAACGGGATATTTACCATGTTCACACCCACCCGCAATAACTTCAGTTTATCCGTGATCATGGTGCTTGCAACAGCGCCGAAATATCAGGAACTCAAAGCAATCAGTAATCATTGTAAATATCCCGATTCTAGTGTTACTGATATTGTTAGTGACGATGTTAGTTTAAAATCTTATATAAGGTCTATCTTTTCATACACTAAATATTTTAAGAGTATCTTCTATAAGTCGTAAAGTCGCCATCGCAACGAAAAAAAAAATATCTGAGTGTTTTTTTTTTTTACAAAATTATTTTAACTCTAAATTTTTTTGAGGCTTTTTGAATAAAACCTTTACTCCCATATTCTAACAATGACAGTAGGTAAATACGACGTAGTAAACTACCGTAATGAAAGCTTAAAAATAAGAAGCCATTATTTATTTTGTGGGTCAAGTAATTTTAAATTATTTATTTATTATAAAAAAATATAATCAGATTAAAAAAAATCCCTTGAAATGGCTTTGTTATAGCCGTTAGATGATTCCCTGAAAATATTTCGTGTATGAATAGTTAAACCCTATATATCAACATCAGTACTAGACACTGGTTCAGAAATGAAAGTCAACTACAATACGTTTGCTCATTAGCTTTATGAGTACCTATTACTCGCAACTACTTCCACGTGGAGCAGTAATATATGATTGGATTGAGAGGGCAATAAATAGACGCACGTATACGTCGCTTTTGAGGTTCTGACAGAGGGTAATTGAACCAAGTGGCGCTGGAATGAAAGGCAGGTGCAGCACTGCGCTTTGAAATATTTTTCTCTCACATGGTTCGATTCGACGACCACTACAACCTTTTCGCTTTGTCAATAGCGAAGCGTCAGTTATACGACTTAAGGTCAAGTCTAATATTGTGTCGTCAGTTATATTATACAGGATAACGCCATGTCTACAACACCGGAACATCAGTTATACCTACAGTCTATGTCTACGCAGTCGGAGGTTCGGGGAGCACGCCGCTATTTTATGACCAAAACTATCTAGCTTTGAAGGCTTTCCCTAAATCAATTGAGCCAATCGGGAGCTAGAGTTTAAAAAAATAGACCAAGCAGGAAAGTTTAAAACGAATGATCGATTAATTGAGTGTATTGATATGAATTTTTCAATGAATCGAACGAAAATATTTGAACTGCAAAACAAATATTACAAGCAAGCAAGTTACATAATTAAAGAAATCAAAAACCCGACTGCAAATATTATTTTTGTTATATTATTCCTAATTAAATTTAAACATATAATTATATTCTATCGCCTCCTAATTTCCTTTATTTTGATACCCTACTCGATAAGTTTAGTTTTTTTAATTAATGTATTACTCTTTCGCATCAAAAATTCGCCATTTTGTTTGACATTTGGGATTTTAAGACGAATATGACGACATTTTAACTGTGAAAATCCATCTAGCCGTTTGGAAGATGCGACGTAATAAAGAAATTTACAAACACACATACAAGATACTCGCGAAAAACATAACCCTTCCTTGGCAGTCGGGTAAAAATAGACTGTAATTTTCAACGCTGAATTAATAGCATTGAGAGCGGACCAACACATACAGTACTTATTTGCATTCGTGAAATTTAACTCCTTTTCCACGAAAATGAAACGTGATCAGTGCAAACCAAAACGTATGCAAACAATTTTCTGTGAACATTTATTTTGTAATAATTCGGACGCACTAATTGCTCGGAAAATAATTATATTTGGTAAGTAAATTCAAATTTAAATTATTTATTTTAACATGTAAAATGTAATAAGTACTAAGTATAACCATGCGGAATTAATAACGTTGATACAAAATTAATAACGTCAAGCAGTCTAGTTTAGTATTCACAAAATGCATGCGTGGCACTAACTAACACACACATCGCATTCAGGTCAACCATAATGTAAATGCTGGGCATTCGAGTTGATTTAGTGCTTTGATGACTCAATCAATTCCGAGGCTTTTGGAAAGGAAATAATAGCTCCAATTAATAAGAAAACAAAGAAGACGTTTTCTTTCCATTTTCGACTGCATCATCTGCTTAGCCTTTTCCCAACCATGTTGGGGTCTTCCAGTCTAACCGGATACAGCTGAATACCAGTAGTTTACATGGAGCGCCAAAAATAAAGAACTAGAAATTGTGAAATATCTTGTCGCGGCTAACATTATTTTGCATCTAGTACGAATAGGCAAATGCATATGCTCATGCGATATGATAATGATGCTCATGCGCACTCTATGAATGCAGAGGCTGATTGCGATATTTGTAGTAGCCTGAATTAATTCTGTTGGTACAGCTCGCGCATACGAAAAAGGAGTTTGAAATTAATGCAACCGTGTCCGCACATAGGAAATTTAACATTATCCACCGACCACCACCCACTGATCCACGATCATTAAAGAGTAACTAGTTCATGTAGACTTTATGAAAAGTTTTTTCGGCACATGTTGAAACTATGTAGAATCTGACACGTTGCTTTGACGTGAAGCTCGCACATACAAACAGACAAAAATGCTTTGTTGCAAGTTCATTGAATGTACAGATTACTTGAGCTAAGCTATAAAGTGCGACATCCTTCTCGTTGCCGTGTATTTCCGGTGTTAAATAGATAAATTGAATGTCGATCTTTCACCGCTTCGGTGGGTCACGAACACTTGATTGAGTGGCTGAATGTATGCTTTGTTCGGAAGCACATGAAATTATTATGGTGCACCGCTATACACGCTTACAGGAGGTTTGTACTGCGTGAATAATTGAATATTTGACCAACTGTGCGGCGATTTTCGATCGCGTGACTGACTTGAGATTTGCTGTGGAAATCTTTCAACTTTTTTTAACAAGTAACATTTAATATTATAAGTATCAAAAAAACCTGACTACAAATTGTATTATGTATATATATATATTTGTAATCACCCTTTAATTTCCTTCATGTTGATACCCTACTCGATAGGTTTGGTTGAAAAAAAAAATTAACGACTTATAATTTAGCGCCAAAAATCCGCCATTTTTTTTTAAACACCTATCTAAAGACATTTGAGTTTTTGAGACAAATCTAATGATACCTTAATGGTCAAAATCCATTCAGTTATTTAGAACATACGAGGTAATAAAGATATTTACAAAAACAAACAAAGAAGCACACAAGACACGCGCGAAAAACATAACCCTTCCTTAGCAGTCGGGTAAAAAACAACAATTGAATTTATTAGTTTGTATAGAGTTTTAGAGTTTCGGTAATTAATATTCCTAGATCTACTTTAAAACTTTAAACATTCTCAATAATATAATATTCGTATTTTAAGAGCCTTTAATACCATGTTTGCCTTGGTTATTCGAGTTCAAACGCTGCGCCAAACGTGTGCTTCAAAAATAGAGAGAACTTTTCACTGAGCAAACCAAGTTGGAAAGACCAAACTTATCGAACTACTCAAAACGCAATAGTGCGCCATTCGTCACAGATTCTAACTCATAACCTATTTTCCTCAGTGGACGCGTCGCTACGATGCAACATATCAACTGATACCCTATTTAATGTTAACAATACAATACTAGGAGTAGGAGTACAATCCGAGACAAAGATATGGAGCATTATTCAACATTGAGGCTTCGCTCCATAAATGTTTGATACTTTACATTACAGTGGAAGGCAATTCTTTTTCAATTGCACGAGTAAAATTACTATCTGACGCTTGAAGTCTTAAAATTTAAGCTCCACAGAAAAGTGGTAATATAGAATAGACAATAATTATGTGATGAAAAACAAACATTTGCACTGAAAACTGTTTGTTCCGGAGTTTCAGTAAAATTGTGTAATTGACTTTATGAAATCATTTAATAATATAATTTAATGGAGATGAATTGCACACATTCAATAAGGATACCGCAACATTAACTCAATGATGGTAAACTACGAAATTTCCTGTTTTGTGGTTATACATTCGAATGCATTGAAGTAAATTTTAAAACAGGTAAAATTTAATATAACCGCAAAATGTCGAAATTACTCTAGGTACATAAATCATAATATTACTTTCAATTATATGATTTATTGAGTACCTATGTACATTCGGCATAATATGCGGTCGAAATGTTTACTAATTACGATGTGTACCAAATTAAATATAATGATTTCATACGGTAAATTTGGCACATTATGCTCGCATTTTGTGATATATAAGTGTAATGTAGGTCACGCGTATACTTTTTAAACCCTATTGGTACAATATAATGAAAAAGATAGTATCACGTCGACCACTGTTCAGTATCTGGGTGACATAGGACAGGCGAGCACAAAGGCTTGTTGTAGATAATAGGTATTATAACAGCCGTAAACTCTGCGAAGCTTTGAATAGGGTATCGTCCTAAGTTTCACGAAATATCGATTTTGGACTGCGATTTGTACGCCCTACACCTCTACGCAGGGAATATTCTTATACGAGTTCACATAGTGAGAGAAATTTTAAAAATTAACAGAGAATAACTTAGTAGAAATGTTTCATTCTTTTTATATTGTATGATTTTTTTTATTTAAAACTGAACGTACACGTTATAAAAATGCTAAAGCTAAATAGTTGGGCTAAAGCTTAGTCCTTGTTGGCGTAGTGAGCACTTTGGCGGCTCGTAGCGGATGAACTCCGCAAAGCTAGGAGGTACAGTCCCAGTACCTGCGCGGTGTTTGCCCGACTACTTTATGACGGCATAAAGATGTGGTCGGTTAATTTAAAGGTCAATGTTCTGCTGTGCTCCAACCATTTTATTTAAGACCCCATAAAAATTTTCATGTTTCTGTTTATACCTAAGCCCAACGCTAAGGCATGCAAAAAATATTTCTTGTAACAGGCATAAAAATAACAAACAAGCTAAGTAAGCCGACAAATAAAACAAATCCTTGGCAGATAATAAATAAAGCTGAAGAAGTCGCGAGATAATGGACAGGAAATATAGCAAACCCGGCCAAGTGCGTGTCGGAATACGCACCGAGAAGTGTTCCGTAGTCGGGATGATTACGCATGCACAATAACGAAAACAAAATATCTGTGCTTGTATTCGAAAATATCTATTGACATGAAAACAAGTTACCTATCACTTTTGTGGAATTTTGCTAGATTGGCTAGCTTTAACCTTGATAAAGAATAATATAGTGCGTTCGGAAAATCGATCAAAGCTGAAGCCAGGTGAAAATTCCCAGGCAACAGAAACCTACTAGCTTTAGACTTCGCTTTGTCCTCATAGTATGATTGATTTCAAATTAATAAGTTATTTTATTAGTACTTACTTATGCGAGTTTAGAATAAGTCCCTCAATTTAGCCACATCCACCAGTACCATCACCAGCGTTGTATTGTCCTCGCAAAGCTTTTACTGAGTTGCACAAAATATAGCGTTGTATTGGAATTACAGATGATGTTTAAGGCGGAGACCAAGTCTGGCGATGTCGTTAGTATTTCATCGGCTTTGTTATAAGATGAACTCCCGCAGTTGCAAAATTTAATTTAAATGTTCCATTTGATTCGTGCTCGTCATATTTCTACGCAAATAGCGTAATATGCCAGCATCCTTTGCAAAAAATCGAGTTCCTCTTCCCTTAGCTCTTAGGTTCTTAAAGTCATTAGATATATCGCCATTTTTTACAAGAACTTTATAGCCGTTTGCGACTATGTGTCCTGTAGAGTTCTCAGTGTTACTACACAGCTAACCCCAATGGCACGAGCACCAGTCCCTCTTGGTGAGTTTTACTTTTCCTATCAGGCACGATATACGTAGGTTTGTGTGGAAAACATGTCGAATGATCGCTCGAGATTAGCACTTAACCACACCACACTTTTTATTTTCCATTACAGTCTCATTAATAAAAACAAAAAGCGTTACCCTTTTTAAAAATTACCTCGCATTGTCCACTGCCCACTGGATGAAATAGAGTGCTCCTGGCGCACGAGAAAATCGTGTTTATTATTTGATTACGTAGCTTGAAAATAACGCAAATTTGTCAAGGCGTAGGCAGACATGTCGAATGGGCATTTAGTTTTAAAAATCTAACTATAAATCAACATTCATTGTGCCCCTTTACATTCCGTTTCGATTGTTTCATTTACACAGTTAACAAGGGTAACAAGGTTAGTCTACAGTCCCCCTTTTAATGTAGCAAGTAAATGGGCTTTTTGGACTGTTGATTTTGTGCTTACTTATGTCGTCAGACTAAATTGAGATTAGTGTCAAATTTGTGTGGCAGCCATTTGTATTTCATTGTACTCTTGGTGTCCGTAGTGAGCAATGTGACGTAGGGAAATGAGTACTTATCACCGGCACATGTCCTTTAAAACATCGGGCAGACAATCGAACTAATACGTGCCTTTTTTAATTTATGCACAAGCGCCTGCAGTTATATGAATCCGTACAAAACTAATGTCAAATTAATGTATTGTGCTGTTGATTGCAATGTGTTATTGGTACCATAGAATTAGTACTAAATAATAATGTGATAGGGATTAGCTAAAACGCTTAAAAGTCACTCGTGCTGATAGTTACTGAAAACAGTTTAAGAGTAATCCTAATACGTACTATTAGTTGGTAAGCAACTAATAGTACGTATTATAGTAAGCATTAATTAATATTTTCTGGCGAAGCGAAACGTTTTAGGATTTGTATTCATGTAGGTACGAGGTCTGTTCCGACTTTCGGTATCTCGGCTGACTCGTGAACACTGGATGGATGAAAAGACAGCAGATCACGGGAACAATATGCGACTCCCGCATTCCCCTTGAACACAAGGGGAAGATTTAGAAAACCATGGTGAGTCCTGCTGTCCTGTATGGATCAGAATGTTGGCCCACATACGGGATAAATGAAAGTCAATTGCACTTCTATTCAAGTTTACACACACCTTGAGCAAACAGAGATCGTGGAAATCGTAAATTATTTTCCTCTTCTCTAAGACTCGTTTTGCAAAAATGATAAACTTACAGAGAATTAATTTTCAAAAATCGTCGTAAATTCCCAGCGGTTTTGCTGTGCGTCATCTGTTCGCGAATTTAACATACAATTTAATTCGCAAACTTCCCTTGTCTAGCTAAAATCGTAGTTATTCGACATCTGATAGCTGTTATTTCGAGTAATTGACTAGCCTTTAGTTAACTCTACAGGCACTGCATTTCATCTGAGGCTCCACAGAATTTATTGCGAAATTCCCTTGCGAATTTCTAATTGGGATGAGAATTAGGACGAGCGGTTCGATAATTGAGCTCTAGGAATAATCTGGTCTGTATAGGTAGTACTACGAACAGACTCTGCGGTCTGCATCTCTATTATGTGGTATCTAGTGAAACGTAAGCTGACTACCAAATTACCGGTAATAACTAAGTAACAGGATCTCGTAAGCCAACTGATGCTGAAGGCTATTAGTGGTAGTATAATTACCTTCTCAGTAATTAAGAAATCATGCTAATTACTAATTGATTCATAAGGAGCTGGACATAGCTCCAGCATGGATGTTTTGCGATTGAAATAATGATAATGACGTTGGTGACTACTTATGTTTGCTGCAGTGGAAGTGGAACGAAACGCGAGGAAAAGACCTATAATGTCGAGTTTTCTATATACGTAGCACACACATATTAATTATAATTTATTTCGACACCTATTTCACCAATGACAAACAAACAACAACGAGAATTTATGGCAAATTTTCAAAAATGACTCGGAGTGATGAGTGAACTGGGCGGATCGATATTCAGTTCGACGGTTCCTATTATGTCGCACAAATATTTTGCGGGTGGAAACAAACATATTCCAATACATGTATGTATGTATGTATGGATATGTAGCAAGCGTGTTCGTCGACAGCGCTGAGCGCGGGATAAAGCTTTGTTAAGGGGAGTTTCATAATGTTTGTGGGTTATTACGTGCAATCAGGTAATTTCATTTGCCGCCGCCTAGCGTGTTACCCCTAAGCACGTATAGGTAGTGGCTTCAACGACGCGCGACGTTGTTTTATATATAACAAAGTCAACTTAAACGACCCAAGTTTATAATTAAAGCCCAAGGCCATCCCCAGTCGATAAGTTAGCGATTTCCAAGGGGTAAACGTGACTTACAACTTAACGTAAATACTTGCGTATTTAAGGAGCTTATTTATGACAATGTTACTGTGGAGGCGTTGCCAACTCGTTAGGCTAAAAATATAGGTTAGCGTTTCCTGATTTGTAGATAAAATAATTTAGGGCTTAAAACTAGGGTGGCAAGACTGTATTAGGTAGATAAACTTTAAGCCAGAGCGATAAAGAGTCATGAAGGTGTCTTTAGTGTGAATTGTATCCTAAAGGAACGTAGCTGCGATGAAGTGCCTAAATAATTTATGCGGAGAGAGTAAAGACCCAGATGCGGAGCTCACTAACCTACATTGCATGTTTCAAGATTATTTTAGAACTACACATCAGAAGAATTCAGTTTTGAAATTGACGACCCTTATAAATTCATACGATTTCAGTATTGTTAGTTACCTTCGACCTTTAGCGAAACAACATAGCTTTAGTAAGGAGTAAGACAAATACAAACTCACGAACAAAGTTAAATTAATGCATTTTGTTTAGGGTCCGCCTACAAATTACTGCGGGGGCACTGAGACCGACTTTAATATGATAAACATGTTCTATTCATAAGGATTGCGTACGGTCGGCTCTATACCAGGGTGATAACAAAACTGGCACAATTCACTTCCCTTTATTTTTATTCAGACGTAAAGTGTAACAAATGTTTGTTTGAAGCAGTGTGCAAGCGAAAATTCACGAAACTCGACATGAAAACAAAGCGTCGGATTCAAAAGGTAAAGTAAAGAACATATGTATGTATTGTAAAATCCATGTATCAACACACAATTACTTGCTCGCATAGTTGGCATCAAGTTTAGTAAAAGTAAATGAATTTAGGAATCCGTTTCATTTGTTTAGGTATGAGTAACATCGATTTTCAAGTTTCGTACCAAGAAGGTTCTGTCGTAAGCTTAAGTGATAGGATCAGCTATTGCTAATCCTTCGACATCTGTCTCTTCGTAGAACTTTCACACTGATCCACATTTTTATGAAATATTAATTAATGTTGAATACATTGATATAGTAGCAAATGACAAATAAATAATTTAAAAAATGTCTGAGAGTTTCGCTCTCACATGAGGGAGTTCTGCTTAGCGATTTATCATTTATCGGAGTATTCCTGAAAACGTAAATATTTATAAGCGCAACTAAATTATTCCTCGAAGCGCAACCATTAGTTGCGCTCACAAATTCAAATTAAAAATATTATATGTTTATTTCGCAAAGTACAACCAAAAAAAGAGAGGGATATGATGGATTCATTAATTTTTTTTCTATCAATTAAACGTACTAATTCTTTCTTCTTTCAGACTTCGCTCGTAGGCCGCTGCCCTGCCACGCGGCGTAGCAGTAAGTAGGCAATAAGCTGCAGCATCCAGTTCTCATACTCTTGGCGCACGGAGAGGTAGATGCATACTCCTGCAAACGGTATTCGTTTGGCTGATTGCACACTCTCTTAGTGCTGCTATTGTACACTATTCTCCCGTAGAAATACCACATAATCGTGTCCGGCAAAATAACAAGGGGAAGGGCTTTTATATTCTCCATTTTCAGCATGATAATTAATCATTATTACCACATTGTCTACACATACACATAAATAAAATTTAAGTGAATATTTGCGCATCAAAACAACAGCTTTTTACTGAATGCATTTGAAAGTATACCGTTTGTAAACAGACCCTTCACATATCCGTCAACCAAGCATTCTGTACATCAAACTAAGTAACTTCACGCAAAAATTATTGCTGGGAATCGACTTTTTTTTTTTTGGAGTGAAATTTCACGTTTTACGGTAGGACTCGATGGAAAGCACTCATAGCATCGTGCTGATGAATGGATTAAATAATATGAGGGTCGTGAAGGTGTGTAAAGTAAAAATCTTACATTAAAAAGATGTATTTAAAAAAAAACTTGTGAAAAAGTTGGAAATTTGACTCCATATAACTCCGTAACTAGAAGGTTCCCAGGTATGGTCTAGAACAAAAAAATTATCGCAGTGACGCCTTTGTTTATGTTAAGGGTCTATTTACACCCTTTGTACGGGACATATAACAAAAATACATTTATTTAAATTTTTGTTTGTGTTTGTCTTTCTGTCTGTTTGTTCCGGTTAATCTCCGAAACGGCTGGACCGATTTTGACGGGACTTTTACTGGCAGATAGTAACCAATCTGCCTTGGAATTGTTAACAAAATCCGATTCAGAAAGGGAAGTAATATTTTTTTATAATAACTTCACGCGGACGAAGGTCGCGGGCAACAGCTAGTTCTATAATAAAACTTAAAACAACCGTGTCCACGATAGCTGTTTATGAAGGCACTTAAATTGTGGCACGCGTTTTATAAGTAAAAAGAATGCGAGGTAACTGCTTAGCCTGAGCTGCATAGTTTTACGGCATTATAAACGCGGTCTGCATCCATCGGAACTGGATCCATTTTCCTTGAGTAGGTAAATGGGCTATTAGAGAGGTAGCATAACATGGCGACCGATCGTCACAAGTCGATAATAGCCTAGGTACAAGTTAGGGTGAACGAAGGAAAAAAACTAACAAACCGCCCCCCTCGCAGAGCACAATAACTACCTTCTTATAAAAAAAAACTACGACAAACAAATCAAAGACACTTTACTCCAATTAGGGGAACACAAACATTTTCCAATATAATTGGCAATTGTTATGAACATGATTTTATTTGTATCGCAATTTCTTTCACAGCTCAAAGACCTCTCAATAATAATAAATAATATTCTTTATTGGATGCTGTTTTCATAGTTGAATTTGCTTAAACATTCAAGCATGGAACACACACAGGGACACCACAGATCATTTTGTTATTGTATTATCAATGTATGTTACAATGATAATGTATCATAATATCAAAAGTCAAAACTATGTACTATGAAAACGATCCCTATGTACTATTCCGATCACTACCTATATGACCTACTAGCTATATGTGGTGAATAAATTGGGGAGAATTCCACACGTAAAGCGTCAAACAAAATCAGTCGCTCATTACCTTTTCACGCGAATTTTCGAACGTCAAACGCAATACCGCAATGTTTTGTTTCGCTATATTGACAGCGATTGAGCGAGACCACATCAAAGCAAACCAACGAAAGAGCAAATCTGCAATGGAGCATCATTGCATACATTGCGTTTCCGTACATAGGTATTTCATCATCATCATCATTTTGCTGCTCTTGTTGCAGTGTTATTTGGGGTCGGTGCAACATGTTTTTTTCTTCCATTCTCCCCAGTCACGCTATCATTGACTCCTTTTTCCTTCATATAATTTTCTCTCAATAACTTTCTCCCATGCTGTCATACTATGTGACATTTGCTTTATTCCTCTAAAGTTATTGCTCTCCACAAACCAGGTGAGCACCAATGAACCTGGACCCGGACCATCAGCGAAATGTTACTCTATTCGGCAAATATAGCAGTAGAAATCATTGGTAGAAATTATGATATCGGTATGACCTACCTTCCTTTGTGCTGCTTTGCTATCGATCAAATATGTATTTATAATTGGTTTAGCATTGAGTCCGTAATAGTCGCTGTTTTAATTTCTTTGTTATTCGTGAAAACCTGTAATTAGTTTTAAAAAATTGTGTGTTTCATACAAACTGTAGTAAAGATTTTGTGTTGTTCTTGGTTTTATTAGTATCACAATATTTATTGATTATATTGGTTATATATACGTGTCTGAGTAACATCGATCTGGTTTACGTAAAGGGTAATATGTGCACGTGATTTCTTTACAAACTTTTACCTGAAACCACACAAACGCAAATTCTATAGCTGGTGAGAGGGACCGAACCGGAGTCCAATTTTAGTGATTTGGCGGAAAAATACCGTCACAGAATACGGAGTTACCTGCTTCGCCGAGTAGTTGCTATGTCGCTATTCATCATACTCAATTACGCCGTAGACGTGGGTACGTACCTGCAACAACAAAAAAACTCAGATTGAAGCCTAGGCAAAATTCAGACCTATGTTACTTTAATTTGAACGCTGAACTAGACGGTCGTAAAATTTGTTTTTGACTAGTCGTACAAGTTGGTGAACCGTTTCCTACAACTCGAGCTCGATGCATGTTATATGCAATGTAAGCTTTAGTGAAGACTGAAACTTGATAATGTTGAACGAGGAACTTCGCTAATTAGAAATCCCTAGAACACGTTAAAAGCTCTAGAATATTCAATACCGCGAGCACAGCCTTTTGTTCAGGTGTTCATCTTTAGACATAACTCATTTGCATGAAAAAGAGTGACGTATTTGGAGTATATTTTGATTGGTTTTGTTTGGGTACATGTTACAAATTAAAGGTAAAAAAAAACATTTCGTGACGTGCAGCTTTAGTAAGCAACAGATTTAAAGTTCACCATATCCTATGCAACGGGCGACGCGCTGTGACAGTGTCGCTGAGCGCCTACTTACAATAAACACCTACTAACTTTCCTGGGAAAATACTTAATTGATGAGAATAATGAGTTATATGTAATGAAGGGAAAACACCTTTATTAATTCTCAGTCCTCTCCTTCACGTTACAGCATCGATTTCCATTAGTAGCTAGTTAGTACCTAGGTTGTTTTCATTGCAATTTTCTTCAGAACTGAGATTCGTAATTAACCACAAGACAAAGACTACTGAAATCCAAACTTAAGTAAAAGTTGTGATTTTCCTGTTCAATTTCTGTAATAATGCAGTTAATTATTCTCCCTACCTAACGGACATTTCCTGGTTCGTCGTCCCATTTCTTTCTTAAGTGACTTTAGCAACCTGTTAGTTACTTCATACATTCGTTAAAATATATTCCGTCATTATTGTAGGAACTCACACATATAACACAAGACGGCAAATAAAATAGCAACATACCTAATCACGCGAGACAAAATATTGCAGCAATTGGGCTCAATGACAGCCAGCCTAAATAAAAGGAAACTGGATAACATTAAAGAAGGTTCTATTTCGTCGTTTTCGCAGTTTCAGATGTCGGTGTAATTACTGAGTCGAATAATAACGTAACAAGTCAAGCGGCTGCGACAGGCATGCTCAATTGCATATTAGAGGATATAATAATAATTGTTTTGTTTGATGTTCCAAACCACAGATGGTGCATTAAAATAGCCATTACCCACGAACTGGACCCTCATTTTAAGCGCGACTGCGTTATTAAATAAAAGCTTAAACTTTTTCTGTGTAAGTACTTTACTATAGGTAAGAGCAAGGCAAATATCAGGTAACAAAAGTGTGGTATAAAGCTGCGTTATACTGTGAAGCGAGATTATTCTATATTACATAAGGGCTAATATGTTGATTAACCGCCCCCACTGCCAGACTCTTTGTGTGGTGGAACACCCCTGCCAGACCCTTTGTGTGGTGGAACACCCCTGCCAGACTCTTTGTGTGGTGGAACACCCCTGCCAGACTCTTTGTGTGGTGGAACACCCCTGCCAGACTCTTTGTGTGGTGGAACACCCCTGCCAGACGCATTGAAAGTGTGTTAAATTGTAAGTGTACCTACGTAATTTTATTAAATTTGAATTTGATGTATATTACAACCATTTGACATTTGTCTCCCAAGCCACCGGACAGTTTAGATGGTTCCGTCCCACTGCCAGAGATAGTTGACTTTGACAATTCAGCAATCTATTAGAATATGTCATTATTATGGTTTTTGAGAAGGTAGCTTCTAGAAGTTTGTAAAATAGTAGATGGAGCTATTTTATAAAATAACGTAAGTTCAATTACAATTTATCATACTTTATAGGCCGGTCTGGTGGTGGATTTCCACCACGTAAAATGTAATATAAAAAAATCACGCTTTATAGTAACACGTTACTTAGCAGCTATTTAGCACACCTTTGTTGCCTGATAACCACTACCGACTTTTCAAAATATCTAATTGTTCTTCCTTATGGTAAGGTACTACCACAAAAAAAGTTTCACCTTTTATAAGATAACGTAGGTCTAGCGTTCATGAGATCTTCAAAAATGAAGGAAATTGGTTGGAGGTAAATTGTCACGAATCACAACGACGCGACGGGACGGTAGGTCGAGAAGGAAACAAATGATGCAAGCGCGTGTCGGGTGACGCAAATCGCAACACCTGAGGTCGGACGAACGGGGCATTACGAGTAGTACGTAGATGTGTGTACATAATACGTCCGCCGCACTCCGGGTTGTCAACCCTGTTCTATTGTTTTTACCCGGCTTATAAGCCCGATATAAGAAAAGATGAGCAACCAGTTTCCATATATCTCTCAAAGCCATATTCATACTCAAAACTTGACTGACGACACGTCCCTAATTCATCCATATTATAAACTTTGACCGTGGCAGTCAACTTGAACTTGAAATAAGTTCTAGATAGCGGGGTACGCCGCAAGGGGACGCTTACAAAGCCCTACGTAATAAGCGTTTGACGGCTTGGCAAAATGCTTTAAAGAAAACTTAATAACAAAAATGTCGTTACTAAAACAACTGTTGGTAACGAAACCTTAACAAAATCCTTCTGAAAGTTGCGCTTTTCAGGTCTTTACAATACCTAAAGTTTCTGAAACAAGGTAACGTGATTTATTGATGGCTGATTACCCTCATAATGCCCAAAAATAAGTGCGGGTAGATGAAGAGAAACCGTAACAATGGCTGTCAATATTTAATGCTACTTACCGGACATCTGAGGTTGTATGGAGGTTAAGGGCGCCCGGGATGACAGCTCAAATTCAAATTTTACCCCCACTTCCCTAGACATCTATCATCTATTCCTCTCGCACAGTCGAAACGATTTTGTTAGGGTTAGCTACACTATTGATGTAAGGATGATAAGTGTTAAAACGAATAAACACAATATTAATTACCCGACTGCAAAGGTAGGGTTATGTTTTTCGCGTGAAAAACGAAAGTGGTAAGTGCAAAAGTAGTTTCTTTGTTTGTTTTTAGTAAATTTATTTATTACCTCGTATATTGCAAATGGCTGGAAGGATTTCGACGATTAAGGTATCATTAAATTCGTCTCAAAAACCCAGGTGTCCTTAGATAGGTGTTTTTTTGTTTAAAAAAACAAAATAGCAGATTTTTGGCGCTAAATTATAAGTCGTTAATTATTTATTTATTTAAACTTCTTGTACAATAGTGATACATAGGCTGACTTAATGCCACAAGGCATTCTCTACCAGTCAACCTTTAACATTTTTTTTTAACCAAACTTTTGGAGTAGGGTATCAAAATGAAGGAAATTAAAAGGAGATTACAAATATATATACACAGGGTATAACAGGACCCTTCACGAAGCCGTCAACCAAACATTATTTTCATCAAACTATGTAACTTTATGCAAAAAATATTGCTAGGAAACGACTTTTTTTATTTCGGGTGAAAAATCACGTTTTACGGTAGGACTCAATGTAACGCACTCAAAACATTGTGCTGATGGATGGATTGAATAGTACCGGTGTCGTGGTGGTGTTTAAAGTAAAATCTTACATTAAAAACATGTATTTAAAATTTATAAAAAAAACTTGTGAAAAAGTTGGAACTTTGACCCCCCAATATCTCCGTAGTTAGAAGGTTCCCAGGTAAGGTCCAGAACAAAAAAATGATCGCAATGACGGGAAGAACAAGCGCCTTTCGGCTTCGTTAAGGATCTTGTTACAGCCTTTATACGTACATAATACAATTTGTAGTCGGGTTTTTTGATACTTTTAGTTAAATTTTACTCGTTTTTTTGTTGTGTGAGGCAACGTTTTATTAAGGAAAAAATGAATGAAAAAGAAATTTATTGACTGCTCGTTGGTGTAATGGTCCCAAGCGCGACTGCTGAGCATGAGGCAAGTGTTTTTGGGGGTTTCTACCAGGAATTTCTCAGTAGCAACCATGGTGTCTGGTTGTGTGCCGGTTGTTCAAGTTTGTTACTGGTTGGAAAGCTTGAAGTTTAGTTAGAGAAAAGGCTTTTACGATGAAAAAAAAAAGGTTTAAAAAAAATAAAACAGATACATACTGCTTTATACATAGATCGACTATCCAGCAAAGTTTCATGACCTAATTTAATATTTTTAATTGAATATTATCCTGTAGGAATACTGACTGTGATATTTTTCAAAGGGAATTCGGTAGGAATCGAGTTGTATGGAACCTTCACCACTGGTGTCTACTGTAGTCAAATAGTATGTAAGCTGGAGTAAATATCTTTAACATGATTATATTATTTGTCTTTAGAATACTGACTGTGTCATTTTTCAAAGGGAAGCTGGAATTGAGTTCTATGGAACCTTCGCCACTGGTACCTACCCATCTTCAGGTAGGATATTTTATTGTCTGATTAAAATGTAACTTGATCGTTGTCTCATGGTTAGTATTCGTAATGAGTAGGTACTGTGTTATTAACAAAATTTGTTTTTCATAATTCGTGTGTGCAGCAATTAACAAGTTTCCCTTTAAAACGGACATTAATCTTTTAAATTTATTTTATGATAATTTTGTTTTTGCCCCGTAGTATAAAACGGTAAATTAAGGACTAACGTAGGACCTCCTATGTCGAGATTTATCTGCAAGGACGAAATTGTTAGTAGATTAGTAGTTGATTAAGAATTTAGTTCGTAACCTTGTTTTTACTTGATTCTTTTATCCTCCATTACGAATTGTGCGTTTGTTTCGCAATTGCCTTGTTAGTCAATAACAGGGACCTACGTATACTGAATCTTTAACATGGACTAAGTAATTAGTATGAAAAATCGTAAAGTAATAGAAATCACAACAACTGTGAAAGTCGTTCCATATTTTCGTTAGCTTGAATCTTGGGTCATAAGCACCCTTTGTCACGAAAAATACATTGTTCTCCGAATCTGTGCTACTTAGAACAGCAATAGCCCAACTGGTAGGCAATATATATTTCCACGTATTTAAGTAGGTTACATACATTGTACACGTGGCACTGATTTTCATAAAATCTTTTTCGTATTGTACTACTAAGTTTATAATACAATTTCTATTCCTTTATTTCAATGTAAAATTACATTCCCTGTACGGAGCACTCCATCTATGTAAATAATACGGCTAAAATCAAAAATCCAACAATGGATGTTGAAATACTCTAACGAACGACGCGTGAAATCAGCTGTTCACTTCCTGCCTAGCTACAAAGTTCATCGAACTCGTCGTCGCGCTTGCCATTCGCTACGTGCGTTTTGCCACGGTAACGATACATTGCGTATGAGGAAATAAAACAAATCAAATTTATTGGATTCCTATAAAATTCCTGAAATAATTTCTTGTCTGATATCATTATTCATCTTAGTCTGATATACTGAATTCACTCCGTTCCATTCCAATTTGTGGAGATCTGTCCCTTACACCCTGTATTTTATAGTATAGGTAGCACAGGGTTTGCAATACGCCATAAATTACCTACACTTCGAATGTAGATAAACGGTACAAAAACCAAATTATGTGTGTGTAGTCTACCTACCTATTTGATGAAAGTCATTCAGTATGAAGTTTACAGAGCAAACGATTGACGAGTTAATTACTTAACTCATAGCAACTCGTTAACTAGTAGAGTTTGCTAAGCCGTGATTAATAGGGTTTCCATGAATTGAATAAAACAACACCAGCCATATTAGTGAGTGTGATATTCAATAGCAGTGTAGTATATAAGGTCTATCTTTTCATACACGAAATATTTTAAGAGTAATTTCTATAAGTCGTAAAGGCGCCATAGCAACGAAAAAAAAAATGTCTAGTGTTTTTTTTTTTACAAAATTATTATAATTCTAAATTTTTTTGAGTCTTTTTGCATAAAACTTTTACTCCCATATTCTAACAATGACAGTAGGTAATATGACGTAGTAAACTACCGTAATGGATGCTTAAAAATAAGGAGCCAGTATTTATTTTGTGGGTCAAGTAATTTTAAATTATTTATTTTTTATAAAAATATGCTCAGATAAAAAAAAAATCCCTTGAAATGGCTTTGTTATAGCCGTTAGATGATTCCCTGAAAATATTTCGTGTGTGCATAGTTAGACCCTATCTTTGGGGTAGAGATAAACTCAAACTTTAACTTAGGCAAAGAGTGTAAAATGCTGACGTGGTTCTGCCGTAATGAGCCTACTCTCAGTCTCTAATTAATTCTGTCTGTTACATACTTACGTCAAACTAATCCTATTATATCCTATACTATGCAGTAAAATGAGTTCCATATACCTCCAAAATTCCTGCTTAACACAGATTTTAAATTAATCAGCATTAACTATCCAGAATAATTATAATTATAAATTTGATCCTAGCTATGTATATTTGGCAGAACTACGCTTATTTTATGCAAGTACACACGGCGACACATCAAGCTATACATTTCCAGTATAACGTAGCCTCACTTTGTATAGATATTCCGTAAAATGAGAGATCCGCATAAACTGGTTTTGTATAGATTGATAGGTGCATAGGAGAAAAATGCTTAATAACGCCCAGGAGTCTCACCGCACGTTTATTATAATTGTTATTATCTAACGGTGTCGAAACTGTCGAATAGTTTGATGCATGATAGAATAATTTCTTACTTGAAAGAAACTGAAAATGCACTTTGTATGTCAGAAGGCAACAGTATGATTGTCATTTGCTTTTATATTGGCAAAACACACAAGACAAATTGTTATTGTTAAAATCACACACACAAATGGGGTATTCCTCAAAGCGCAACTATTTTAAGCGCAAATAACTAAGCGCAATTAAATTATTCCTCGAAGCGCAACCATTAACTGCGCTTACAAAAAAAATTAATGATGCCATCATACCCTCTGTATTTTTCAACATGGTTGCGCTTTGAGGAATAAATATATAATATTTTTAATTTCCAGTTAGTGCAGTGAGCGCAACTAATGGTTGCACTTCGAGGAATACTTTAGTTGCGGTTACTTGGTTGCGCTTTGAGGAATACCCCACACAAATCACCATGTAGATAAAGCAAAACTCATTTAAAAGAAATCACTTTTTATCGGTGCTATAATCTAATCTCTCTTGATGGTAAACGTTAAATCCGTAAATACCCTATTATCGTGTAAGATCCGCAAAAAAAAAACTTTATTTTTGCCAAAGAACAAGTTGAATTAATCGTTTTACTTAACTTATTCATTTTGAATAACAATTTGAAGTGTTAGAACAACAGATTCGAACCCCTATTTTTTTTTTAATTATCCTATTCTGTCTCACTGCTGGACAAAGCTTTCCCCATTCCTTCACACAATTTATACGAAATTAATTTATCCATTCAGAATAACTCAAGTATTTAAATGATCGAGACATTTCCTTCTTAACTAAATCAAATAATAAAGTCACTAATATCCAATAACAATAGTTTACAGCAGTTTTGCTCACGAATTGTTTGATACAGGATGTAATGCTTAATGAGATGCTAGTCTGAAAAAAATTAAATTAGTTAAAATTAAATTCAAAACTTGACGTGGTAATATATTTGATACTAATTTAAGTTATAAAAACAAATTCAACTGGTTAAAATAAATCATATGAGCAAACAAAAATTATATAATATTTGAAAAGAAGTGTAAATAAACAAGCAATTGGAACCCATTAACTGGCATTTCGAAACGAAAAACTAATAGAAAATTGAACACACCATCCGAACAGCGAGAAAATACAAATAGTGTTAATTGGTGCTTAACAGGAAATGGATTTAAATCAAAATGCACCGCATGTAGGTACGTATTGCAAACTTATATTGAAATGTTTGTCCAAGCTTTTTTGAAGCCAAGTAAATTAAAAAACTGTCATTAAGCACAAGAAGAGGGCATTTATTGATAAATACTAGTGATAGGATGCATTTATTTTAGACTACAGTTAAACGAAGTCCCGGGAACTGGGTCTATTTCTGAATAAGACTTAAATCCGCTGCATTAAAAGTTTTCAAGCTCAATCATAAGTCTCGCTAAATGCTGTACTCGCAAAATCTTTGGACTTATAAGAAAGCGAAGTGGTGCACATTTATCAAAGCCCTTGCAGATTTTTATCTAATAAAATAACTAAAGGTACTCTACTTGACTGTTTCTATACCTATGCTTTCGTTTTATGCGCCCTGCGTGTGTCTGAGCGACCACCTACAGATTTAAGATGAGGTTTCGATTTAGCTGGAGCATTTATTTATTCCGAAAAGTTAATGTGTACATAATACATTAATATTAACTTAGATAGAACACAGAAACCTTTATGTCTTGACATTGCAAGTATTAGCAGCAGGGAGGTATTATTTATTAGTTAGTTACTCCCTGCAACTAACTAGTAGATAATAAAAGAAAACTAAATTGGTGTTTCTGTAAATACAAGCAACACAACTTAAAAATATATCAAAGTTACAATCTTTGACATATTTTAATATCGTGTTACTTGATCCCCTAAATAAAGTCGAAAACAGTTCAATTATAATGGAATTGATACTTGATAACAAACAAGTGTTAATCGATTTATAGCCATTTCTTTTTATTCAGTGATATTCTTCCCTCCTTTTCCATAGGTACATTTTTCATGGACATTGATAAATGATTCTTTATTAGCCAGTGCAGTATGCGCAATGGCATAAGTGTAGCTTAACCTTGTGATAACGACATATAAAATATAACCAGTAATTATCACTCGAGTGCTGTGATCGGAATAGATAAAGCTGAGTGTGACAGATAACATGCCTGTGACACGATTGATTGAGAAAGAGACGATAACTATTAATGCTCCGGTAGTAATGGTAATGAGTAACCGATGGTTAAGTTTAAATTAGGTAATAGTCGAATTTTCGCTGTTATCAAGGTGTGTCATGACTCAGCATAGAAGTCACAAAACGTTGATATTAGTAAGTACCAAAGGTATCGAAACTATTCCGTGTTGGATGGATCTTAGGAAACTAAATTAGTCAGAACTTATGAAACTGTTTTAGCAGATACCTATACCTTGACATGAATATATAGCAATTTGTCTCATATGGGCAACAAACTTCCAAGTTCCGAAGTGTGAGAGGAAGCAATTGCGTTGCATGAGTTGCATCTGCCTTCAAACTTACAACCACTATCTATAGGTATTCCAAAGTAAATGGAAGACCGAACTGTACAACGAGACCACGGTCCCAAGTTAAATTAATTCAGGAAATCTTATTCAACACGACTTGAAAGCTTTATTAGAGTTCATTGAATGATATAGCTAGAAGCGTTTCAAGGTATAAAAATTTAAGAGCGCTATAACGTTAATTTATTCTCCATTTCTCAAATAATTGTAGATGTAAGGTACGAGCTATTTAAATTCCAAAAGATTTTTAAATCATTTAAGACTACTTCTAATAGTGTTTCAGGGAGGATGAGGATATTGATAACAGATTAAAGAAATAGGTTTTGGTAGGTACATCCGTAATGTCCCGGGAGGCGATAGTCGAGTTTCTGAAAATGTTTTTTCAGGAAAAGTTTTCGCAGCCCTCCCGAGGGTTTTCCAGGGTATAAAAACAAGAATTAATGAGTTACCCAAAGATATTATTATTATAAATGGTTACGATACCTGCATATTGTAGAACTACAATTATTAAATAGGTAATATTGGAGCTTTGGTAGATAAATATACATATTTTTTATTACCTAACTGTTCGTATTTTAAGTCGACTGCTATCTTGCTAGGACCGCAACTTGAAAACGTCAACAGCAGGCCTTGCTGCTGCAATTTCCCACTTTTCATAATAATCATCATTTAAACCGAAAGACGTTCACTGCTGGACATAAGCCTCCCCCGAATGTCGCCACATTGACCGGTAGGTACCGTGCGTCTCGCATTCAGCGGATTCCAGGTAACCTTCACCAGGTCATCGGTCTACCTAGTGGGAGGCCTCCCAAAACAACGTCCTACGGTTCGCGGTCGCCACTCCAGAACTTTTCGGCCCCATCCTCATCGTTTGTCTGGGACAAGACAACACACTCAAAGGAAATTGTAGACATAATCGTCTACAACTTCCTTCGAGTGTAGTCTCCGATCTTGATAGGAGTGGGTGTTACATGGGCATTCAACATGACTTTGGTTTTGTCCATGTTGATTTTAAGACCCACTCTTTCGGAAGCTTTACTGAGGGCATCGAGCATTGCACTGACAGTCCATGGTCTCACCCATGACGCCCTTAATATTCGATATTAAGTTTTCCCATTTAAATAATTCTGAGGCTTCTACGACGCAGAATTGGCCTTACGAAGGAAACCAGCTTTATTTTTTTGTTGTTGACAACCACTTGTAATGCGTCCGCGGCTCTTTCTATTTAATTATTAAATGTAGTACGTAATAATATTCAACACTCGCGCAAAAGCTAACGTGAAACTTTTCAAATCTGTGGTGGTTCTCGGATTCGAAAAGTTTTAGTTAGGTAAGTAAATCAAACTAAATTCTAATAAAGTAATCATACATACGCTGAGAATAAGTAATTTATAACACAAATATGAATGCTTGAAGCAGAACCTATATTTAAGGACTGAAATAGAGAAACTCCGCCGTCGGTCGAAGATTCATTTCATAATGAAAGGTCTAATCTTAATCCCGGTTTTTAGAGTGAAAGATAAACAGTTGCTATAAACAAAAAGACTGATAGTAATTATAAGATGGGTAGGGATATTAGGGGTGTAAAGAGACAGGTTTGGGTACTTTGAACCAACGGCACCGAAACTAACCTAAATTGACGCAATTACTTAGCGACCTAACTATAGTTAGCTGAGTGAGCGGTACTTGCACATACGGTACTCAAGTTATTTCCTCGAAAACTAAATATGCAATGCCTTTGATGCGAGACACAGTATAGCGTAGCAATGAAACGCTATAAGTTGCACACGCTCGTAATATACGGATATAACTTCTTCTACATATTTCTTCTACATGTTAAGAGTGGTGAAAATGTTTTTTTCATCACCATTTCTCATCTCTCGTTGTAAATGGATTTAGCAAACCGATTTCAAACACATGTACATGCGTTACATACCTAATTTCGTCCGTGCCTCGGAAAGCATGTTAACCCGTTGGTTTGACAGTCATTTCAGGTAGTCAGTGGCCCAAAAGCCTGACAACCAGTCCTACCAAGGGGTTTCGTATTACCAAGTATTAACTGGGTTGTGGAGGTCAGATGTAAAATACTGGTATTCAGCTCCGCATCAGCATCCGGTTATACTGGAAGGCGATCCCAACATAGTTGGGAAAAGGCTAGGCAGACAATGATGTACAGATACAACCACTTCAACATTTACAATTCTTAAAAATATATCCATTAATAATATTAAAGTTGCCAAAACTGCACCTGTTACGATAATTCAATCGAAGTGGCCGGCGGTAGCAGATTTCCGAAATTAATAATTCAACGTGAAATTGAAAAGATTTTTATATTTAGAAACTAGAATTTCATTACAACTGAACCTAATAAACATGGATATGTTTTGGGAACATAAATTGCCATTTACCAGCGAACAACATGGAACGCGTATTACATAAGTTTAAATCATATAACAGGAACCTACATTATATTATAAGCGAGCTTACCGATAACGGAGCTTTTTGTAGTATTTTCCTAATCTCTTGGCATTCTATTACAACTTTTGACATTTATTTTTGGTAAAATAAGAACCTACATGCTATAATGAAGGATTATTATAATACTCATATGTAAAATTAGGTACGTAAGTCCATGCCATTAGAACTTAATGCAGCATACCGAAGTGTTACACTTGATCATAAAGTTCGTCGGGTCGTTAAGCTCCTGAAATTAAAAGTGTAACTCAACGATGACTGGCTTATTCGTCAAACAGGCCGCTCCACTAAATTCTTTAGCTATGGGTTAGGTAGTCTTTGTTGGATCATTTCATCAGACAAGGCCTTTGCGCGACTCTCGAATATTCTAAAGAATGCCTGGACTTCTTCAGACGGCCACCTTTCAGTTCAGTTCATATCAAAAACAACAGTTTAGGCCACGACAAATGATTAATTTACTGACCTACTTGTATAGTATATACCTATTGCATACAAACATGACTGTAATTTCTTTTTCTACAAGTAAAATAACTGAGTATGTTAAAAATCGTTTAGACGGGAATGAATTTCCGACAGGATACATTTAAACATACTCACTCGTTTTACCCAAAATCGCACAGTTCAGGTTCCTATAATGATTGCAAAGTTAGCATAAAATTGGGCGTAAATTCCCCGAGCTGTATGCCGCCGTGAAGTAAACACATTAACTTTATTACTCCCTTGAATGTGTATTCGTTCCTTGATTAATCCTATTGTCAACAATGTCCATAAATCTATTTCTCTATTTCATCTTTTCACATTGAAGAGCTTTTGAATCGACATACAAGATTGTAATTTCAGCAGCTACTTAATAGAATGTCTGTTGCGACAGTCGAGACAAAAAAATACAAAAAAAATATATCTTACAATATTTCTAAAGCGAGAGACAAGCCAGAAGAGGATTGCGAACAGATCGATAAAGACTCCAAAGAGGCTTCATCCGGCAGTTCTAGCGGCGTAAAAACACGATTCACGATAGTATGAAGGTACCAGAGCACTAATACTTAAGTATATATTATAATTATCGTAGTTCACATCGTGACTGTCTTCACTTTTTATGATTTGGCATATTGGAAACGCCGACTATTACTCTAATATTAAATAAATTCAGCAAACGGACTCATAATTGATTGAATGTCTTCAGCAACAAGTGCATTTTCAATAAACCGTGCTCGAAATGCTATACGTAAATCGTTGTTCAGATGTATTTTGTGGAGAAAGATTACAGATAAATAAATTATTGTGACATGTTTCTCATAGGCAGGTGGTTAAGCATTACCATAGCATATGCATCTCTTGCTTGCTTCTCCAAACATTAAGTCAATTTCTCGGATATAATTTATTTATTTATTTATTTAAACTTCATATACAATAGTGACACATAGGCGGACTTAATGCCACAAGGCATTCTCTACCAGTCAACCTTTGGGTTAAATAAGAAAACATTGTGATAGGGTACAAAATAAATATATAAAAATAACTTCTTGCTATCGAAAATTTATATAGGCACTTATAATGATACTAATACTTATATACAAATAAAATAAACTAATACATATATAATTCTGCAATAACGATGCACGAAGTCTAAAATAGATACTACAATGTAACTTCTCGAACGCAATTAGTCGAACGAACAATTTTTCGAACAGACGTACCCGAATGGACAGTTTGACATTGACAGTGAACAAAGCCCCCGTCATCTACATTCACAGAAATAGGAGTTCTGCGAAGCGTATTTCCGTTCACTCAAAATTGAACAGATGCATTCGAGAAATTGTCTATTCCGGAAACTGTCCATTCGGTATATTACACCAGAGAAACTGTTCGTTCGGTAAATTGTTATTGGGAGATTGTATACGAACAATTGGTACTTAGATGATTATTTTTCGAGGAATTTTCCGCCAAGAATAAATGTAAACACATTATTTTATGAATTTAGCTTAAATCTGCGCCGCGCCAAAGCGCGTGTCAGCCTATTTTACTTACACGCATGAGAGAGCACGGGAGATACACGGCAAAATTTTATCAGCCACCACCGTAACATCTGAAGGCCAAACAGCTTTTCCGAATGAATAAATGGAGGTGAAATTAGACCATGAATAAAATATCTCGTCTCCCTCGTGTTTTAATAGATCTGTTAGGTTTGTAGGGAGGCGATAGACATCCGTAGACGACATTAACTCCTGTCGGACTCGTCCCAAAGCCCAACACATAAATCTTAGCGTCCTAATTCTCTGTTTCTTTTCACCTTGTCGCTATTTACGACTGTGGATATTAATTTATTGAAAGTAGATTTAAACGCGGAAGAAGTGATAAAATAACTTTAAATACTTGTAATCATTTCATAACAGAAACATTTCAAATGCCTAAAAATAGAACTAATCTTGGTCGTTCAGCTCCTCTATACCGATTTTTGTCTAGCTACAATAAGCTGAGCACGCGTACCAACAACTTGGACATATTTTCGAACAGTCTAAATGAATTCAGAGGATACGTCCTCAGTTCTTGATCAATTTGTTTGTTTATTTCTTTTACAAAATGTTAATTTGTGTATTTGCGTGACTCCATTTAATGTACAATTTAATTTAATTTAATTTTTGAACTCAAATTTTAATCTATCCTCTTCTTTTAAAATTTTATTATAAATAATGTAATAATTACGCCCTAATTTATTTGTTATTTTTTATAGTTTTATTTAATAATTGTTATTCTATTCCAATTCCAAAATTTTAAAAAAACAGCATTTACTGTTTTTTTTTTAAATTTTGGAATTATACTGTATTTTAATTTTTAATTTATAAACTACTTTACGTTTTAAATCCAATGTTAACTTAATAATATTAATTTTGTTATTTTCATATATTTTCATTTCAATTTTTATTTCTAATTTTATTATACAAGTGCTGTGCACACCTATAAGTGACGAATTCACCGCAAAGCTGTTGAATTAGAAAATATTTTATGTAATGATTTAGTGAATAAGTCGTTGGTGTGTCAATAAATAAATAAATAATCCCTTGATTACATAGGATTTGCTGTCAAAGATATTACATTGGTCGTCAATGAGATATCTTGGACAGCAAATGCGAACCATCTTAGCTATCGAATCGTCAAAGTAACTGTTTATGTAATTATGTATGTATGATGTGGATGTTATATTATAATTTAAACAGCATGACCGATTTTACAACAACAAATTATATTATGGTCTACTTCCCTTATTTTTGCTGTAGTACTTTTTTGGCAAGGATTATCTTCAACATAAATATAGTGGCGACGTTTCATTATAATAGAAGACTCATTATAAGGATTTTGCCATTTAATATAGGTACTAAGTCCTTAATAAAATCTCAATCAGGTTCGGATTAAAAGAACAGAGTTTACTTGTAAAAATAAATAATAGGAAACTATTCTTAGGATTTAATATTATCCAGTTTGCAACACGTAGGGTCTTAGGTAATAATAATATGACTTCTATGACAACCCACAACAGTTTCAAATATTATTAAACCGTATTTTATAATATTATCAAGCTTAGTAGTTTAATAATACATATTTTCAATAAAATGGACAAACAATGTGTACGTACATTTCGCGCGTTCAAGCGACGCTTGAATATCGAATCGAGGTCGTATGTAGAGATCCTCTTTTTTTTTTAAACGCATTTTAAAAAAAAAAACAAAAAAATACGATTTCACGCCATCCCCTGCATCCAAACACAAATAAACGATCCGACGACGGCCTTTTCTCACGGAATGGAAATCTGATTTTATGCGGCAAACTGCACTTTTGTGGAAAAGTAATACTGGAAAGTAGTCAGATTATGGTGAATGTCTAGGTAATTTAAAAAAAAAATATAGAAAAGCTGGTAGCTGATTTCTTTTCATTTTCAATGTCTTAAAGGTATTTAAAGTCAAAGAGAGCTTTTATTTGATTTTGCGTTCTGCAGAAAGATTATATTCAAGGTGCTGAATTAGATATTTATCTTAGGGGTTGATATTAAACCCCAAAATAAAATAAATCTACAAAATATTGATAACGAACTTCACAGAACCTCGCCAGCTTTTGACCGACCTTTGCCAGCCATAATAGGCAAGTAGGTAACTATTACATAATTAATAACTTATTCGGTTTAGTTCCAATGTTATTTAAGAAACGGCAAAAATACTTTTTTTTCTTTTTTTTTCCGGATGGGAAATCATCAAATGCCCCCCCACTCTGGGCGGAGCGGAGAGGAGTGTCAGACTTGTACTGACTAAAACCCATCCATGTTCCTTCTTTGCCCTTTGTGTTCCAGGGCCACGGTATCTCTTTCGAACAGTCCCGCAGCCCTGGCAGGCATCGGCCCATGCGGACCCCTACTTGATTGCTGACATCTCATGTCATCATAAGACGGCCGGACGGCGAGCTAGCCCATAACTCGCCGTCCACAGGCCAGCGCATACGGTGGTCGGAAGCCACCACGTGACCCCCGACGCCCAGGGCGTCTCCCGCGGCGGCTGGGACGTGAGGTTCTTTCCCTCTCACGTCCTGCCACCTCCTTCACTAGCATGACTGCTTCGCAGAAGAAGGTGACGGCTTCCCATTCCCTCTCGCTCCGGACCATGGCTTGAACCAAGGCCGGACGCGAGAGATCGCCGCCGCCAATCGCCGCTATGAGGACACGGCGGTGCTCCGCCCAAGCGGGGCAGACCTCCACGGTGTGTTCCACCGTGTCCTCCGGACGATCCTCGCAGTGGAAACACCCGGGCGTATCCTCCCGCCCGATTCGGTGCAGGAACCTCCCGAAACAACCGTGTCCGGTGAGGACCTGCGTCAGGCGGTAGGTGAGGGCCTGCGTCAGGCGGTAGCCACTCCTCAAAGAGGGGACTTATCGCCACTATGGTGGCGTGCCCTACGGCAAAAATACTTCAAGTACGCGCTCGAAGGTGTGTAAATTAAAAAAGGACATTTTTATTCCACGCATTTGATTTCGATAACCTTTTATATTTTATTTACGAAGTATAGAGCTTTACCGAGAGGGAAATAGGTCACTGCAGAGAATTAAAATATCAAGGCATCATGTTTTATATTGCATTTTCTCTTTCAAATGTGTGATTTCTTGCGTATAGTGTATGTTATACGCTTCTATCGATTTAGTAAGCCCGAAAATTTGGCTCGTTCTCGTTGACATTCGACTGCATTGAATATCAATTTGTCGATATATACGAAACTAGGTATGTGGAAGGTCAGAGAAGTCGTTTTGAAAGTGGAACATGAAATACAACTTTACCGACACGTAACGCCAGAGAACAATCAGTTTAATAGAAACTGATGGGTTAATCTCCGCTTACGAGAGCTTAACGGTTCTAAAACGTGTGTTAAAAGAATATCGATTTGAAAAAAGGCTAATTAAATCTGAATTATGGTTTAGGGCTTGGTATTAATGTTAAGATTCCACACTAAGTAACAACGTGAAATAATACGTTGGAGAGATCAGTGATATCATATATTTATATTGTGGACGTTATAATAAATTGCTAATCTTTATCTATCTAGCTATCTCAAAAGTTTAGCAAATTTTTAGTCAATTTGGATGTACCACAAGGTCATTTAATGACTTTGAAAAAAAAATGAGTTATCGTGTGGATTAGTAACAGAAAGATGTGCGTTTTAGAATAACAAACAATTATGGAAAGAGAAAATTGCCTGACCTGCATGCACGCGCAGCATGACCACTGTATAAATGGATTTTGTCGACGGAAGAATCGAGAAAGACAGATCAACAAAAGAAAATTTGCCATTTTGTCGATTCTTCCGTCGACAAAATGGATGATTTCTTTTGTTGATCTGAAAACCCGTTTCTACGATGGTTATGCTACGCGTGCAGAACAAACAAAGAATTTTATAAAAGTCTCGAGTTACCATCGTTAGACGGTGCACAGGTACGAAGGAAGCCTTTGTGCAGCGCACGCTACGGACACGTAAACTCAACGAGGTTCATATTTACATAGCTCGTATGTAAATTGATTTCTCGTACATTACAAGCAATCGGAGCTCCAGTTCAAGCTAATTTTACAGTAACTAGCGGCAGTCAGGCTCACTGCATACTCCGTGTTTTATTAGGTAAACTCTTATTTGAATATTTAAGGTTTTCAATCGTTTCTAAGGAGCACTAAGGACTATAATCGTTTCCATGATTTAATGAATATCGAGGGAGAATTCCCAACTGCACACATCTGTTTAGGTTCAGGAATACTCACATAAAGATTAGATACTGGAATATCCAGAACATCCACTAGTAAGCTGATAGTTGAACCTAGGTGCATTAATCTTGCAGTAACATTCTCAATATTAAAGGATAAGCAAGATTAAACTAGGGCAATTTAAATTCAGCCGTTTTATATCGTTATCTAGTTCAGCGATCTATTTTTTATCTTAATTTAATACCTAGTCCATAAGGAAATTAACCGCAGTCAATTAATAAAAATAACTAGGTCATGGCCATACGCGGCAGTAATAATTTATTACGGTTTAGAACCCGAATAAGAAATAACCTATGTGCGAGGTAGAGTAAAACGTATTGGACCCTTTATATGAAAAGAACCGTCCTGTAGGTACGAGGTAAGTACCTGCCTATCTTGGAATATGGAATAAAAACTTGGAATAAAAGATTTTACCTTTTCGTCTCGAGTACATCTCGCTCGACCTAATTTCAGAAGTCGAAGGTAAAGTTTAACTAAGAAGTGTTAAAAATGTCTTACTTCGAATACTGTCGTCGCTTTATAATCGTACCTAAGTTTTATTCTACATTGACTTCATTAATTTCATTTCATTGTAACCCATTGGTGATGATAATATAGTTATAAAGCTTCAGACGGTTAATACAACCGGCAACTGGTACTTAAATAGATTTTTAGCCAAAGAAAAAGTAGAACAGAAGAAAATAAATGTCGGTACAAAATGCAAAACTACCACGCAATCTTCCCCAAGCACCCATAATAAATAGATTATGTATTATGAGGATTTTCCCCGGCATCATGGCTCCAAATGACTCATTACAAATGGTAACTAAAATATCTAATTTGCTTTTATTTAAAGTTACCTAACAAAACAAAAGAATTAAGGCAGCTCTACTCAAATCGTCTACAGAAACATTGACTTGTTGTACTATGAGTAATTTTTTATTGTAAGTAGGTTCTATTAAAGGTATTAACACATTTATTTTGTAAGCCTATTCAGTCGAAATTGGGACGAAATGTGTGTTCTGTTAAACCGGAAATTTCGTATTAAGCGATCAGCCAGAAAGGCCCCGATAGCCAAATTGATTGATTTAAATTTAATCTAAAACTCGTTACCAAAATGATATGATTGTTTTATGGAATCCGCTTTTATAATGTCACTTTATGAATGAGTTGGCGTAGGATTTTCTGAACGTTTCTCTAAGAACAAACGCCGAAAGAAAACTCTCTTGTCATCACGACCGGTCATCAGGGAAAGACAATACATTGTCATTATTCGATAATGTAGTACTTATTAACTGGTACAAATAAGCTGTAATATTTACTGAAAAGCCATCTTCAGAGTCCTTAAGATTACCTATCTCATTACAGGTTGGTATCAAATCAAAATACAGCTACCTTACCTAGGTAGAGTTACGTTCATTGCTTAAACTAGGCTAGAATATTGTCAGGCATGTATGTGATATGTAAAGGTAAATGCATGTACACGTAGTAAAGTTTCAAGCCACCTTCGATACAAATAGGTACACATGTAGTATCTATCTGTGCAGAATCTAATCTAATCAAACGTAAGCTACATACCTACTTACGTAACGGGTCTGTTTGCAACATGTTATCATCAACAGTATCTGCGATATTATGTTCTGTAATTAAGTGGGTACCTAAATTGTTTCATCACATTATCCAAAATTTTCTGTTACTGGATTGAAAAGCAAAATAATATCCTGAGGACATTAAAGACCAATAATTGAAGACAAAGCAACAAAGCTTCGTGATCCGAGTGTTCCCAACGCAATTCCCATTAATATTGAGTTTGAATACGGATTTGAATCAAATTAACGCATTGATTGCGAAGCACGAAAGCTTTTCTGAATAATAATTTCCACGATTATATCGGATAGGTACTACTAGCGCCATCTGTCCACATTTTCCTGAACGAAATTCTACAATGACGTTCGGTGCGGCGCTCAGAGATGGCGCGCTGTTAGGTTTACGGCAGTGGACGAAACTGAAACTACACCAAGCTTTACAAACTAAGGGAAGATGTAGGTCGCAGTTCCGCCCCTAGAGGGTGCAATAGTCAACTTCAATATCAGATTGTAGACAAGCAAGGACATTCTTTCCCAATTTATACGAGCGATAGAAAAGTAAAGATTAAACCAAATGTTTAATATAATTCGTTGATATGACACTTTTATCTGTTTATATTTCTCAATAATTTATAAGAACAACAAAACTTGGCCGCTAAAATATGTTGTCTAGGTGTGACTGCGTGTAATCACTGCGGTCGTAATGAATTATTCTCCTAATATACAGGCTAGGCAAAATTAAACTATATTACTTTAAATGAAGATGAATTTTATTCTACAACTGGAAATTACCAGATAATTTTCAACAAACAGGCTTGACAATGTTGTATGACAAATAAAACTTGTCAAATCGTCACCTTTTTAACCGACTTCCAAAAAGACGAGGTTATCAAGTCGAGTTTTTTTTATGCTTCGAAATGTCATTACATTTTGTCGTATCTATATTTCATCAAACTTTCTCATACTTTAGGAGATATTCCACTAATAGAAACACACATTCTGTTCTGATATTCAAAAATAATAATAAGGATCTGTCGAATCTAGAGAGTTAGGTGGTAAATTTTGACAAAATTACTTGTGATTTCATTGCGTCGGAATCATTGTTATCAAAGTATCTATTGTGTTCCGTGCTGCATGGTCTTATTGGTACCACGCGATTTATAGACCTAACTGATTCATTTAAAATTAAAACAGACCTATTTCGGTTAGTTTAGCCAGTGACAGCAACATCTGTACTTTAGTCTCTTCAAGGGAAAATGGTACATTTACTTCACCTAAGTAGTGTAGTAGTGTAAGTGTATTTAGGGATCTAAATGTTTAGATTTAGGGGATGTATTGTGTGGGTCAACGTTAAGCCGGTGGTCCCGGCTGTCATCTGTAGATCTTTGACAGTCGTTACTGGTAGTCAGAGGCCCAAAAAGTCTGACAACCAGTCTTACCAAGGGGTATCGTATTACCCAGTACTAACTGGGTTGTGGAGGTCAGATAGGCAGTCACTCCATGTAAAATACTGGTATCCAGCTGCATCCGGTTAGACTGGAAGTTGACCCCAAGATAGTTGGGAAAAGGCTAGGCAGATGATGATGATGATGTGTGGGTCAACAAGAGTTGTTTTTCCTCCAAAAACGTTGTTTTCTTTTGGATTAACAAATCCTCCGAGTTCAAAATGGGACCAAAAACTTACAACATTTTGGTCGTTTTTAAATCAGGTTGGGACTATTTCAATAATTGTTTTCTGTTAGTCATGGCCTTAAAAACTATCCAAAACGAATTAACCGTATATCAACAAAAAAAAATGGATATAATATCAAACAACAGTAACATCGGATTTATGCAAAACGAAACTATGGCAAAAAGTTGTATAGTTTCAAATAGCCTGGCACCCTGTACTAGGCATTGAGTTTGAATGCGGTCCCAACTTCAAACCGACCTTGCGTTTGTAACAAAATAAAAGTATAATGTATCGATTTGCTGGCGCGTAGCCCGCGCCATTTCCACTTTCCACCAAATTTATTAAATACACAAACTACAACCATTGTGTTACGTATGCAACTATTATTTAGACTATTACTATTAGAGATGACTGTGATTCAGAGATCACGAGATCATAGATAGTATAAATATACCGCAAAGTAATAGCTAACCTCACATAGCAATTTGATGAGTAAGCTAGCATTCTCAAAACTTATAGTACCTACTTAGTATTCGTGTGTTGGTTTCAAATTAATTAAGCATGTAAAGCCACCTTCTATAATCAAAATATAATAAAGAATGAACAATAGTTATGTGGCAGTGAGTAAACCGTGGTACCTATTGCTACATTTACACTGGTACACTAATGGTAATACTTGCTCTACGAAAATAGCTCCTATACGGCTGTGATATAAAGGCCCTGTCACAGTCGAACTGGTACCACAGGTTGGCAACACTTACTTGCTGGTGGGAGAGGTTCAGAGATACCTAAGAAATAGCTACAGTCCATCTAAGAAAAGGACCATACTTAAAAGGTAGAATCGTGAAGTCGTCGGCAGACTACTTTTATTGCCGTCTGCGGTTCGCCAGCACCT
Organism: Noctua janthe; assembly: GCA_910589295.1. Classification (NCBI taxonomy): domain Eukaryota; kingdom Metazoa; phylum Arthropoda; class Insecta; order Lepidoptera; family Noctuidae; genus Noctua; species Noctua janthe. The sequence continues at coordinate 18,212,207 of OU342552.1, forward strand.
TCAGAAAGGATTCCTTAGAATGAATATAAAAATTCTGGTTTAAACGAATTCTTCGAAAACTGGTAAATCTAAATAGGTACCCAAAAACAAGTACATAATCCGCAGACAGGCAATAACCGAAACATAGACGACCCAACTTCACAAAGAGACGGATAATACAACTGATGCCAAGAATCCTACAAGCTATGCAGTGATCCACTGCATCATAGGATTGCGTCACTGATGTCATACGGAAAAAATGTTAATTCATCGGAATTAAACTAACCTTCCATTCTCAGCAACTCTTTTACGTCGTAGTTTCCGAACGTTAACGAAGGACTGTGACCAAAAGGAATTATGCACGTCATGCTTATGCATGATGAAACCAACTTCAAATACTGTCTACTTCCAACCTTTAAAGCTCGATTAAATGAAATCTTAGACGAGGTTAGGTCAGGTAGGGTACCCGATTAATTTAGGGTCAACCTAATATTTTGATTGCGTTGACGGTAAACTGATCGTGAAATATGTAGATTGATAATAGATCATCCGGATTGGAAAATGTTTAAATATTTCGAAAATTTTCGCCAAGTTCACAATGTCGTTACTTACATTAATACCTGCGTTAATTATACATTTTGTTTCGTTCCATGATCGGCGACAAACACAGAAGTTGAATTAAGATGCGACAAGAGATTAAATTGAATGTCTCTTCAGAAAGGAAGCTCTTTCGGGGGCAAGGGGCTCTTAACTCTTCAAACGAGTCGAGAACAGCATATCGAAAAGAACCAAGTACGTAAATCTTTGTGGACTTACTTGCTTTTCCCGATACTTTAAAACTTTCAGAGACAAAAACGCGAGGCGTTTATTGAGGATTTCAGTTTCCTGTCAATATATTTTACACGTAGATACACTACGTTTCTATTACTTTTGATATTTATGACTATGTCTTACACATAAAAAGCTCGAGGCTTACACGGTTCAGGCCGGAAACCTGCAAGTATAAGTGGCCGTCGCGCTGCGCGCCCTACCTTTTTCAAAAGCTAGCGAACTACTTAACATATTTTTCACAATTTTATAATTATTTCCAGACCCGTAACTGGCAAGCTATGCTAAAAAGCGGGACAAATGTATGTGCAAAAAGGGAATACCTATGTATGTGAAAATAAGTTACTGCTGCCGTAGTGATATTTCAAAATACTCTTCAGAGAATGACATGAATTGAGATCCATGTATTACTAATTATTAATACCTATATTAAAAATAAAAACATTTTCGTATATTTAGTGGATATAGGGAGATACTGGTTTTTGGTTTCTGACGCAGAGTGCGAGACTTACTATTTAAAAGTTTGCAGTCTAATCAAAATATTAAATTAAAACGAAGAAATACGGACTTATTTGAAAATAAACTGTATTTTTGTGGTCTCTTAGGTCAATTTAATGTGAAAGCGCCAGCTATTTCATGATAAAGTCATTCGATGGGAATTAATATTATAATTTGATTCCATAACTAAATGTGTGTTACGGTCGCTATTTGCGAATCATATTTTGTTTAACATACAGCCTGACAATGACCTAAGAAAATTTGAATTTCGCGGGCTACCCTCTTAAGCTTAGAAATGAATACGCCTTAGGTATACGCTGCTAGTCCTAATACATATATTTATGCTAGCAAACGAGGTAGGTTCACCATTATAAGGTAGCTATTTTGCACTTTTCTACGGGGCAGTGGGTGGGTACACGGGGGTTCACAATCAAAGTCGAGATCTTTCGCTTCGCTAGCCAGACGCCTAAACCACTGGGCTATTTTCGCTCTAATTTATCAGATGTTTCAGCTTAATCGATCACAATTTAAACTTGGCTCCGAGTTCGGTTCATTCATCGAATTTAGATTGTACCAGGAACTTATAAACGATTAACAGACTACCAAGAGTTTGCAAAATGAGGTTAATTTACTAACATAACAGACCCCAAAGTTAGATACATTATCTTGGCACAATAATAAACAAGTTGGTTGGTAGATGTAATGCTTTACTCGAATTAAGTATGATGAAACGCTGGCAACCAGCAATAGGTGTCTGTTAAACTTTACTAAATACTGCGCCAAAATGACAATTACATTGGGCCTACCGAACGAAGATGGTTTTGTTTTAGAAAACTTGATTGAAACTATAAAAATAGAAGAAAATCATTCATGTCTATTGAGAAAAGTTCATGTCCTTAATTATTTTACAATAAACAGCACCTTATTGGCTGCAATCCCCTTGGAGTTAAATCGTTTCATGTACTACGGCGCTCACAGACGTCGACCACTTTTCAACCTTATTACTTAATAAGGGTGAAAATTGGTCTATCGCACGTGAGCGCGGTAGTATCAATCGGAAAAATGTTAAAATCCCAATCCCAACTAATATTATAAATGTGAAAGTAAGTTTGTTTGTTACCTTTTCACGCCTAAACCACTGAGCCGATCATCATGAAATTTGCATTACGTTAAGACAAGAAACGGACATAGTGTGGGTTCCCGAGGAAAACAACAATTAGATTTTTATGACATTAGATGGCGCCACGTGTCTTTCGAATCGTGATTGAATTATATTATTACAAGCAGAGTACAACCCGAATTGATTGTCAAATTCTAAATTAACGCGAGCGAAGCTGCGGCAAAAGCTAGTAAGAAATATATATTTCTTTTTATTCAGTTCGTGAAATGCATACCTAGTATACCTACGCCTACCTGGTGTTATCGTGAAAAGATTGAAATTTTAGCCAACTGCGCAAAATAAACAAAATCAAGCGGAAATGTAGATCATTTGCGGTTTTTATTTCCGGTCTAATTTACATTCCGTGGTGGCATACTACTCGTATTTACAAGTCAGATATAAATCTATAGTGATTAGGTTCGGTAAAACTGGTACGGACAAATTACGAACGCAACTCCGGACACTGACGGTTACTATACTGAAGTTTCTGTAAGGTCCGCAGATGGTCCGTAATTGGTCCGTATCAGTGTAACTGACCCTTAACTTTTGCTGCATTTAAAATACCCTCTCGTTAGGCGCTAGCGGGTCCTCAACAATCGCAACTCAGCAAAACTACAAAAGATACAAATACTAACTCGATCTGGGAAGTTCTGCACAAGTTAAGAACAGTGTTTTAATTCAAATTCATTTATTTGAGGACATTGTTAGGAAGGACATGCTTCCTTACTATACATATACAGTATACCTACTTAAGGCGCATAAATATTTACTTCCCAGATATTAAATTATGTAGTATTGAAATGACAGAATCTGCACATACCCTATACCTAAGCATATAAAAATATTGATTCCTCATACCGTAAAACAGGGTGAATAGGACCGCAGGGGTGAATAGAGACAAATTTTGTAAGGGATTTTAACGTTGAATTAATATGTTATGTTGCTAGCAAGGTCTCTAAATAATTAAGTATAACTAAGTAAATAAAACAGAGTACTTTTTGATAACATAATGAAATTAATTCAACGTTAAAATCCCGTCAAAGTTACCCCGGCATATCATGAAGTTTAACAATTGCATTGGGTGTTTAAAATTAGTATTAGTGTAATAAATTAATACATTTAATATCAACAATTTAAATATTAATACCATGATCTTTAATTCCATTCGATATTACAATTTGTCACAAATAATAACTGAGTAGTACCTACATCATTCTTCATTCATTCTCCAGCCCATTTTATCAATCAGAAGTTTGGATTTATTGTTTCTGTTTTTAACGGAACACGGTAAACAAATCTGCTATTTGTTTGGTTTGTGCAAGCGCAGGTGCACAAACGATTGATGAAACAATAAAAACAATCGCTGTTTGTAAACAAAGAGACGTTACCTGCTGTGTATTTCTAGTAAAGAACGAATGAAAGTGGATTTTTACCCGACTACGGCGAAGCCAAAAGGAAGGGTTATGATTTTAGCAGTCTATGTATGTTTGTGTGTATGTATTTACGTATGTTCCTCCGTAGCGCCTAAACTATTCATCCGATTTTGATGAATAAGGTGTCAATCGATTCGTTATTATGGCCCGGGTAATATAGGCTACATTTTATTCAGTAGTCGGGTTTTTTAGATGTAGTATACCACACAAATTCTTGTTACTTTCGGTAGAAAACGTACGCGAATTTCGTTACAGAAATACAAACCGACATTCGGCCGGTCTCTAAATTCTAGTTCATATTCTTGTTCTTGTCCCATTCCATTTGGGGTCGCTGCAACACTTTTACTCTTCCATTCTCCCCTGTCGGACGTCACAGCATCATTTACTCCTTTCTCTTTCATAATATTTCTCACACAATACATTCATCGTTTCTTTGGCCTTCCTCTCCCTCTCCATACATCAATAATCTTATCGGTCCCACTTTTAGTCACATACGTTTCAATGGATTCTAATGTCTAGTAATAAGTAAAAATAAAGTCATGAAGCTAGTTTTCTGCTATTAAAAACCAAGCAAGTGTCTTTATAGCAGGTGTTGGGAAACGACCTGGCTCCAACAAAGCATATACAATTCAGTGAATCCATAAAATTACGGCTTTCATGTTCCGTGCTGCAGGTTTAATCATAAAATTGCATTGTATTAGGTACTGTGTTATGTACACTTATAGTGATTACACTGTACTGAAACTAGTAATTTGTACCTGAAACCTGTAAATAAATCGAATAAACAATAGGAGCACGCTATCATTATTTATACGAACGTATGTTATAAAAGCAAATTATCGTGAACTACTCATTCATTAGGCACATTAATTCGTCTTACATCATTCATCATGTCTTCCAATCTCGATTTGTAATGAAACTAGAATGACTAGAATAATCGCTGCTCGCAAACCAGTACAAATCATCTGGGAATAATATACGACTGCATTCACATTTGCGACATGACACTCGCTAAAAATAAATGCTGTATGCCGGAAAAGATGGAACGGTTTATTGAATTCGGTCTAAACAAACAAGGTTTTACTATTCCGTTGCACGTCGCAGTTTTTATTTAATAAAAAGATACTTTGGTAATTTTCTGAAATATTTTCATTAAAGAGTTCATTCAATAGGCATTGAAAAAGAATTTAATAAAAAGTAAGTTCGGACTTTTCAGTAAATGTCGCGTTTTGTATCAAGACTTCTCAAACTTCGAAATGGTAACACTAGTTGCAGGTTATAGTGTCGTATGTTGGACACACTTTCATGAAAAATCCAATGTTTTAACAACAGGATTTCATTGAAAAACACCTGTAACAATGAATGCCAGTCAGTAATGTCAGCGTGCGACACTGAATGCATTAGTTAGGTAACCACCTGTCCTACCCACTTCAACAAGGGCTAGAGTTTATAATTTTCATAATGACAGTCTTCAATCGAATGTAATAATATAAATACATAATAGATTATTATCATTATTAATGCTAAGACTTAGTGATAGCGGCCCAGTTCGGCTTCACGCAGGTAATTAATTTCCTACCATAGGACAGGATGCAGGTACTTACTTATTTTCTAGGATACATAATATACGAGATTCCCCATCTCTTCACCATTCAGATTTTAGAAGAATGAAAATCTTTTATTTCTCGTGTTTTATATTTTCAAAGAATCTACGGTGTTACTTTATTATTACAAGCTTTTGATCGTTTATTAATTTTGATACGTATTTTTTAATTTTTTTTTTTGTTTTTTGTTATTGTAGCATATCGGTATCAGAAGCAGACTGGCCGTGTCCAACCATTGAAGGCGCGTACCTTATTTCCGCCTGATAAAAGACAATTAATTTTTCAGGCGCCCAAAGAAGCGCTCCCTAACCGATTGCCTCATGTCAGCGACATTGATGCCCAGCGCATCTGACATACCCAGAAACTTATAGGTTTCGGTTGTTGAGAGGGATCTAAGATTTATGAGTTCGGAGATCTGGGTTTACACAGATTCCATAATCTCCCATCGCTTTAAATGCATGACCTCATATTTGTCCTCACTAAATTCTATTCTGATGGCGCCAGTGAACAGTTTCCTTCAGTAGCTCCAACAGTTGCAAATCATTGGGGGCAAAGAGACAGGTCATCGCTGTAAAAGAGGAGAGATGTAATCTGACCACCTCTCCTCAATTGATAGCCCAGACCTGAATCCTATAGCAGCGTGCTTAGAGGATTCAAGGCTAAGCAGCACCAAAGTGGACTCAAACTATCGCCCTGAAATATACCACGCTCTATCTTTATCGGTTCGCTATTCCCCTGGATAAACCGACATACCGGATAGCGAAGGGCTGTCTTCCATTGCTCCATTCACGACATTAGGAAGGTGCGCAGAGTTGCATCCACTTTATATAACACTAGCACCCTCATGAGCCATGTTTGACACCTTGTCATAGGCCTTTTTATATTCTAAGTAAGTAACTGACACTAAGACACCGATTGAGCTGATTTAATTCACACAGCTTTGGATCTTTGGTCATGATGCATACAAAAAAATTCAGAATCTTGTTTCGGCTCAGCGACGAAGAGTCACTAACTCATTCATCACTTATGACTTCATTATATGAGCATAAATAAGTACATCTTACTTTATTTAATTAATCATGATGATACAAGATTCCGTATCAGAAGCTACGAACCTATGTGGTAGTAAGAAAGGCAAGGCACGCGCTGGTGTAACAAATAAACAAAATTAAAATCATTACTTTTGCACAGTAGGTATGCGTAGCAAGATAAGGTAAAAATTCTGCACCATTTTTCCCGAAAATGTTTGGACAATTCGGCCGATACTTCAGATATTTATAAAAGGCATGTTTTTTGTTACCAAAAATAACCTCCGCGGAACTAAGAAGAATTTAAAAATAAGAAAAGCACAAGGGATTCGGTGCCGTCATAAATTAGAAGCATTTGAAAGGTGACCGTTATAGAACAAAAGACGTTTAGTAATAACAGGAAAGCAATGAAAACGTACATGCAGCTGTCGCTGCTAACAGATCAATAAAATATTTTCAAATGTCAGAGGTAATCGTACATTTTTTCTAATTCCGACACATTTATGATCAGTGAGTTGTGTTACTACAAGTTAAACAAATTAATACATACAAAGCTTCCCAAAAACCAGTAGCGGACATTTCAATTACCCCAGACTCGAGCTTATTGAAATTCTGCATCATATATTCCGAGCTTTAATCAGAAGCCAGAAAGTAAATTTCCTTTGATACAACATTTTAATTTAAAAAAGCAGGTGCCTTAAATGACAAAGCATGGGATTTGAAGGTAATTGGAACCAACATTGCAATAAATTAAATGCGCCTAGAGCAAACATCAATCTCTCATTAAAAGGTACATGTCGTTAATTCAATCTATCAGATATCGAACGGAGATACGTACTGTCGAGCACGTCTGCCAACAAAACATCACGGAGAATGCCAATTGGTATTGCTGCTTGCCACTTCCGAGACTGTCATTGTTAGTAAAAATATGGCCGCTACATTAGGTCACAAGATGAATCCATTGTCAAGGAGTGATGTACAAATTTAGATGAAATGTTGCTCGTGGTACATAAAAGACAATGCCAGAAACTGACTCGAACATACATTACATATACATTTATGTCTTTGTCAGGGTGCTCATAATAGCTTATGTCAGATAGTTACGGACACATAGGCTGAAAATCTCGACGAAATGCTAAAAATAAACAATGTTGCCAAAATTTTTTCAAGAAACTCAAGAACGGTCATAGATTGCCGACAGTTTATGACATATACTATACTTATCAGGGTTATGAACTAACATATTTCGTCTCTACAATATATCTGCAATCTTGAAGACAACAATTGAATGATAGTTTTGTGTGTTTTTGTTTTGTTAGTTTCGTGGTGATGCAATTTGTTATTCTACTGACAGAAGATTAGGAATGTCAGTCGTTAATAACCGGATACATTACTACCAAAAGGTAAATCGTTCGAATTGCCAAAGACAATAGAAAGCAGGAACTCCGCACGGACGACAAAGTAACATTTAATTAGCATGCGACACTCGAAGCAAAAAGAGTTATCTGGCACAACTACGTGCACTGCTAGTTGGCTAGGATCGGAGCATAGGAGTTAATTAATAAAATCTTATCCTTTGTAAGAAAGCAAGAGAATGGTTCGAGGCTCGATGATTATACATTTTTAATTAACCCGGTGTACAAAAAGATTGCCTGTTCCTGAGTAATTAAACTTCTTTTTATTTCTCAGAGATAGCCTGTTAAGAGGTAACAGGGTCTGCGAGGAATTTGAAAAATAATATTTGAAGAAACTACCAACGCCCGCCCGCCGCCCGGTCGCGCTGCATGAAGCCTGTCCCCATAGAGTGCGATAAGGACAGCTGCAGCTCAGACCGAATTATATCATAAAAATTATAACGAGATCGATGTTTCGTATTCCCCTGTTTTCTCCTCGAAAACTGAGCCGTTTCAATTATTTTTGACAATAATATTTTAAGAAAGAGTACCTACATAAAATAAATTAATGGGAACCTAGACAAGTTTCTATCAATTTCTTTTATGTTAAAAACTTTTCGAATTTGTTTGGTAGTCCCGGCCTTTTAACTATTTTGGAGGGTTATATTTTCCTTGCTTATTATTTGCTGTTTGTAGATTTTATGAAAAATAAAATGATTTTTCTAGACTCAAGAGCATTTTTTTTTTCATAAAATCTCAAAATGTCTAGATTCGAGAGGCATTATTCAGTAGGAAAAAAGGGGAATATAAATTTGTATGGAGAATCGCAGCCTCTGTTCCGTCTTAACGACACGGATGAATACGAACATTAGGAACTTATTGTCGGTAAACAAAATAAATTAATTAACTAATAAAAAAGATTTTAGACCGGAGAAAAGACTACAACTTATGATGAAAGGAAAGCAAGGAACAGCACCAAAGTACTGTAGTACCAGATGGTTCGATTCCTGGCTAGGGATATTGATTTACCAAAAACCCAACAATGCAGTTTTAGTTTTCAGCAAAATCGGGCTCGGGACTCCTTTGGAGTATTTTTCGCTATTTCTCATAGTTTCGAATTTGGACATCCACGCCCACCTCAAAAATTCATCTTGTATTTCTTTATCCTTTTAATTTCCTTTATTTTGATTCCCTACTCGATAGATTAGGTTATTTTTTTTTTTATTAACGTATTACTATTTCGCACCAAATATCCGCCATTTTTTCAAACACTTGTGTAAGGACACTTGGGTTTTTTTCTTTTATGACGAATGTAACGAAACCTTAACTGTCAAAATCCTTCCAGCCGTTTGGAAGATACAAGGTAATAAAGAAATTTACAAACACACATACAAGACACGCGCAAAAAAGATAACCCCTTCCTTGGCAGTCCGATAAAAACTGAAAATTTTCAGCGTGACTCAAATAAAACATTCGGCAGTTTAAAAAATACAAGGTTGTAAGCCGAAAAGTTTCAAGCATAGAAGAACCCTGCACATAGCATGGCATGAGAAAGGGCAATTTGTGAGCTATTCCTTCAACTGATGCTTTTTAATTTGATCCTCCGACTTCCTACACCAATCACAAGAATGAATGTCTACGTGGTCGACGATTATTCGCTAGAAGCATAGACACTTCGCGTAAATAGCTGCTCTTGCCAAATCTATGTTAGTGAACTTTACATTTGGCACTCGAGAGTGTGTCTGCGCTGTTTGTTACGTTAAAAATATGCGGCGTCATGAACGAGTCACAGTAGCTCTGAGTGTCTGAGTGGGCTGGCCCAGGTCCAGGCTAGACACACACCAGCATCTGCTGGTAACTATGATTATCCCGATTGCCGTGGGTCGCGTGTAGCATGAACGCCAGTTAACCTTTAAACGTCACTAGCAAGCCTGAACGGCGCGAACTTATGTTGCCGGACGGACAGCCGAGAGCAGGGCGAGTTAGTGTCGCAAAATTACATGCACGTAGATACTTGGAGCAGCGAGTGACGCATTCCGCGACGTAACAGCCGAACGAAAACAATGCCATGTTGAGGACAACATTGACGGGCCATCCGCCATTTGTGTGGGCGTTGTTGGAACAGAAATATTTTGAGTAGTAGCTAAAATTAGGTAAAATATAGTAATAGATTGAAAAACAAAAATAAACAACATGCAAACTACAGTATTACAGGCGATGCGGCGTATGAATAATGTAGCGCATCGAATATGGTGACTACATCATCGGGAAGTTACGTTTAGCATTTAAATTAAATATGTCGGTGCCTCGTTCTTTATCATTTTAAGCTGTATAATGTTAAAGAACGATGTAGTAGGCACCGACTAGAAAAAAATATTATCACGTCCAGCCTCAGGACTCACGGTGTCGATGTTAATCGTGCTTTGATGGAAAACCGTAATCTAAACCAAAAACAATAGCTAGTTAGACGACTTTATACTAGACATAATTAGCAAGCATAGCAGAAACAACGATTTTGTTTGTCCTTTATCGTTCTGTGGTTTTTATTTGAGAACAACCAGTGCTACTTAGGTATCAACTGCGATGATGGGTTAGCCAACCTACATTCTGCAAAATCCATTTAATCGTAGCTCTAAAAAAAAACCCGGTGAATCACAAATGGTGGGAACTGTGATAATAATTCAGCGGGCGAACAGATGATCGTGGCGAGGAGAACTGATGTCATACTCGGATGCGTGTTGGATAGGTACGTAACACTTTTCATGACATCACACTGGCGATTTATTTTTAGTGTTCGCTCAAGCCTTAAAATAATTATTTCGACTCGTCACCTCTTAAGACTGTCTTCATTTACTGCGCACGCACGTGTAATACCCGACAAACGTTTCTCTTTCTCTAGTGTCCCAATTACTAAGGAATTAATTACAGGTGCACAGTTTACTACGTCGTAATTATTTGTAATGGCTGAAGGACTTAAATGTTCTTTAATGTATCATTTAAATACCGATCAATTAAAGCTATTCGTGATGATTTTAATAAAAGTTTTACTTGCTAAAAAAATACAAAACGTTACACGGTGTCGATGGATTACAAACAATTTTATCATAATCTAAAAACATTGACATGACCCGTAAAATTTTCAAACGGCAAATTTATCGATCGTGGATTACGATAACCGATGCTTCGACGCTATGTGTAGGATAGTGTGTGTGCGTTGCTCTCAACCGTTTCGTGATGCGGTAATCCATAGTCATACACATAAATAAAATTGGAGCGTATGTCCACTGACAAACACTTTAATTTTGTTTATGTGCGCTCCAATTTTATGTGTGTGATCTGCGTATAGCAATGAAACAGGGATTTCTTTCAGTCAATACTGCGAAGTTAATGTGAGCTATGAATGATTAATTATCTTACTACAGAAGAAGAGTTAACAGTCTGTTTTTAGATTCTGAATGCAAATCCCCAGTCAGTTCTCGCAACGGTGTAAACAAGCTGCAGCAGACTCATCTAAATCGACACATCGATGGTCGACCAGGTTTTGCGACAACAAAATTATTTCCTACTAATGAAAGAGAGTGCAGTAAGTCTAAAATGCTGGAAGACAGAATAGAATACAGTTTATTGTGTAACCTAGTTCCTTTTAAGACATGCATGTTTTTAGAATGACGTGGAAACTGAAAATGAATAAGTAAAGTCGTGTAACGCAAAAGTATTTTAACGCTTGCTATTTTGAAACCTAGATTTCCAGTAACCCAGTTTGGCTTGTAGTGGATAAGGTTCAGATGAATTTTCGCAGTAATTCTATCGACAAACCATCGGGGTATGTCAGCGCATCTACTTACAACGACAGTTTGCAAAGGCCACAGGCAAAACAGTCGCTAACAAGCAATCAAAACTTTCTGAAATCATCTGTACACCTCATACCTATACAGAAACTAACTGGGACTAACTATTGAACGTAGTTAGCCGTTAGTTTCAGTGAGCAGAGAGCAAAAACACTGGTATGGAAAGCTCCTTACAAACGCAGTTTCATTAAGTGCAGATGTTTGGACTTGGACCTTATTGATAAAGGAAGAGTTTCACATGGATGCACTACAAACAATCATGTTCAATTCACAACGATTTGCTATAACAAACCCCATCAACAAGAACAACACACTGAAACAATCAGCGTGTCGCGAGGACCGATTGTCGGCTTGAACACAATACGCAAACTTAGCACACACAGACGACATATCGTTGTATGTGACAAGTCATCCGAGGCGATGAGGAGAACCGTTACTAACCGAGGTCACACGACAATCAAAACTAATTGTGGTGAGGTGTTCATATTCACGATGCAATATTCGATTTCCGATATAAACATATAGGTCCCAAGATACAAGATGACTAAGATGAGCTTTAAGACGAACAGACGATTCCTCATGAGCTTTCCAAGAAGCCTCTTTGTTTAGGACTCGGCCTGGTCCATGACTAAACAGAAGATGTTTTATGGCTTGTTTGATTATGAGAGTGTCCAGCCCGTCTAAGATGGACATCTCTATATCTGAAAAACGTAGTTCAGTATTCCCACAGGATGCCAACGATATCTCCTGTTGCTATAAAACTAAGTTAACACATAGCGAAACGGATTTTGTTACATAACAAAGCGTTTATAAATGCAGAGTCCAATCCAAATGGGGTTACATTAATCACGGAAATTACAACGAAGGTTAAATGCGGCATAGACACGCTAACTCCACCTGCCTGGGAAAATACTTAATTAATATAGTGAAAAAACGCGATGTTCAAAACTGCTGTTGCATACATTTTTTCGTTTTGAATGAGTCCGGAGAGAAGGGTAGATCACGAAGATCGAAGAAGAAAAATCACGTTTCACGATAGGACTCGGTGGAACGCACTCAAAGCATTGTGCTGATGGATGGATTGAATAGTACGGGGGTCCTGGACGTGTTTAAAGTAAAATTTTTACATTAAAAACATGTATTTAAAAAAAACTTGTGAAAAAGTTGGAACTTTGACGCCCAATTTCTCCGTAACTAGAAGGTTCCCAGGTATGGTCTAGACTCTAGAACAAAACATTAATCGCAAAGACGGGGAGAACAAGTGCCTTTCGGCTTCATTAAGGGTCTATTTACACCCTTTATTGTAAAAAAAAACAAGTAGCTTTTGATGTAAATCTGTGTGGCCGCTTGATTCCAACCCTGTACAAGTGTACACCCTCCCCTTAAAAGTTGACTTTCATAAAATACCTTCTTAGTACATGGCCTTCGTTTTAAACTACAACTACTGTGAGAGACTCTCACGCAGATGAGAAAGAGATAATCCTAATGTTAACTTAAGCCGGACAAGACAACAGAAATATTAAAAAACGGAAGTCTACAGTGAAAAAATGGAAATCAACAGTGAAACGTGTCCGAAACTCCACAGTGAAATTGCAATTATGTCTATTCAGTCTGTTTTCCATGGAAAAATGCATTTAAAATTCAATAGGCGTGTTATCGGGATTCGTCTCTATCGAGCCTAGCTTATCTGTCCGGTCTTGTGTCGACGCAATTAAAACAGCAAAACGAAATATTGTTTTCAATATTTTCTGAATTAGTAGGACTCGACTGGAGTGTATGGACTGAGTGAATTGGCTAAAAACACGTCTAAACGGAGTTCAAGAGCTATGAGTTTTAATATTTCGTAACAATGGTAACACTGAAAGCTGTTACAAATGCTGATCACGATCCGAGTCATCGGTGAAATCTGCTTCTCTAATAGAGAAAGAAATTAAAAACTGGACCAACCCCGAATAAAAGAGGAAAAGGCAAGAGAATTATGACGATGATTTCTGAACTATGTAGTAGGTAGGTACGGTTAGAAGTAGAATACTTTTATTCCTCAAACTTTGTGACATAAAGGCTAGATAATATCCCTTCCAACTTTCATAAAACTGCTAGCCATCCATCATGTAAACACAAAATTTCATCGATCCTTTAATAAGTTTCTTTAAGAACAACATTTGCGAGATAGGATGATATTTATTGCGAGAGAGGCAAGAAAATTTGTCCTTTAACATAAGCTACATTTATAACGTGCATAATATGGCAGGATAAAACTGGGTCACTTTTATATTAGTGTAAAGACTTCATGAGTTATTATTTTGTAGTAAATATTATACCAAAAGTCAAGGTGCTGCTATTCTATGTTGACTATAAAAGAAATAAATTATTGACATAATAACGTCTTAATAAGGGATGAGTGAGGAGTGGTCTAATGGTGTTTCGCGAATGAATATAATTAGAAATTAGTATTTTAGACGAAGTCACAAAATGGCATCTGTGCGCTGTGGTAGAAAAGTTGTGATGAAATCCGCTATAATCAAACAAATTGAGATAAGAATCAAAAGGAAAGAAGAAATCATTCGCTGTACAACAGCTCGTGGTTCCTACCTCAGTGCACGTACACCTTGAATAACAAAACAAAAGAACATATGGATCGAACGTTTCTAGAATATATCATTCATTCATTCCGTGGTCTTCGCTAGTAAAGACAGAGGATATTGCATCGATATTTTCTTTCCGTTGACAACTTTTATCGTGTCTAAATCGGGATACAAGCATACCGTGTCGCGTCGGTCCCAGCACATTGTTCCTTATTCAGTGAGTAGGCCACTTAAGATGGAAACGCCAGGGTAGCCCGCAAACTTCAATTTTCTTAGGTTTTTTGCAATTTGCAGGTCAGGTTCAGGCTATTTATATATAGGGTCTAACTATTCATACACGAAATATTTTCAGGGAATCTTCTTACGGCTATAACAAAGCCATTTCAAGGGTTTTTTTTTTTTATCTGAGTATGTTTTTTTTATAAAAAATAAATAATTTATAATTACATGAACCTCAAAATAAATACTGACTCCTTATTTTTTAACATTCATTACGCTAGTTTACTACGTCGTATTTACCTAATGTCATTGTTATAATAGAGAGTAAAGATTTTATGCAGACTCAAAAAAAAATTCGTAAAAAAAATTCACTCAGATTTTTTTTTTTTCGTTGCTATGGCAACCTTATGACTTATAGAAGTTACTCTTAAAATCTTTCGTGTATGAAAAGATAGACCTTATATATGAAACAAAATATGATTCGCGACCGTAACACGTAAGTATGCAGTTACAGAATTATAATCATTGAAATCATCAATACAACCCTCTAAGTTCATTTAATACCACTTAATGACTATTTCATGAAAAAGTCATTCAATGGGTTTATAAGAACTTAGAGGGTTGTAATGATGAGTTTAATAACTATAATCTGTAAAGCCATATTTGTTACTGCCGCGAATTATACAACATACAGCCTGAAACTGACCTGTAAATTGCCAAAAACCTAAGAAAATTTAAATTTCGCAGTCTTATCTTATCTTACCCATCAGGAAATAAACAAACAATTATGTTGTTTCATTCAATATTAATTTTGAATATTTAATATTGAAAGAATATAATTAGAACATGCAATTAGATTATTCGCTTCATTTAACTATTCGAATAGTAAAGTCATGTTTCTGAGTTATTTATTTGGTAAATGATGTCATAATTTTTAGCTTTTTAATAAACTTCTTCTTTATACTTCGTAAGTATTCGGATAGTTGAGCAACACTATTCGATAAACTCGAATAGTAAAATTGAGCGAATATTGCATGCCCTCAATAAATACAAGGGACGCAAGCCCGGTACCGCTGAAGATTTTTTTTTTTGCAAGTACCTATATCAATCTTCCTACACTGTTTCAATATTGAGCTTGAGCTGAGTTTTTTTCATCGAATTTATAACCAGAAAAATATGTATTTAAATTGAATGCTATTCCTGTTCATGTTAAGTGCGATTTTCAAAACTTATAAAATCAATCCTCAACTTTGAAGATGAGATTGCCAAAGCGATTTTAATGTAAAAGTCAACTAAATTAAGTTTCGCAGATATTTTGTGCAACAATAGTTTGGAAATAAAACTGCGACAAACATTGAAGCTTCATGTCTGGACGTACTAAGTAAACGGGCGACCTATTTTATCGAAGGCTTAACATACCTACTTGGGAAGAATTCTAGAGAAAGGCATCTGGCAGGCATTGCATGCTATAACATCGACTAGAGCAAGACCACCTCCACCTTCGTAATAAGATTTCTCTACTGAAGTTACTACTAGCACGCGATACCTTTTATAAAATGACTCGAATAAACTCCGGAGAAAACACTGAGTATTTTATTTTTTTGAGAGACGTGGCAGTTTTAAAGTTCTACGCCAAATTTTATGGGACATTAAAACTGGTAACGAAATTATCCACGCATAATGTAGTGCATAGTTAAGTAAAGGTGAACTAGATTTTCAAGAGCGAAAATAAGGCGTTGTCGCTTTATTAACACGTTGGAGATGGGATCTGTAGAATTCTCATTGCTCGGCTCATCATTACTGATTGTAATTTGTTAAGTGTATTGAATGCAAATTATTCTAAATCTTCTGCGAATCTACATTGGAATGACTGAAACTCCATAACTCAGTAAACCTTTGTGCTAGACAAGCTTGTTCCTGAATGTGTGTCGCTCACAATGGGTCTCATTAGAAGGCAGTAAGTGCCCCAAAGGGTTAACGGAGATGTCTAAATGGCAATGCTTGAGTTTCTCTGCGCTATTTTTTTTTATGTTACATCACCAGGCCGAGATAGCCTTTTGGCCTCGTACAGGAGCAATTTAGGTTAATGTTATGTTGTCTTATTTTTATAATTTTTTTATTTTGGTTGTTTTCTTTTTATTTCATTTTGTTTTAGAGTTTTGTCTTGCGGGAGACAAATAAATAAATTTTCTTATTTATTTTTTATCGAATCAGAAATAAAGAGATCCGCTGAAGTACCAAGGTAACTTATTGCATCACCATAGTTGTTGTTGTTGTTGTTGGTGATGCACAAAAACCTTAATTATTATTTTTTACTGAAAACCTAATCTCATATCAGGGCAGGCACCGCTTGCGCAATTATATTCTGGCATGCCGTAAGCCTAGATGCGTCTACTGACGGACCAGACATAGCACGGTCGATTTCTCTCAAATCCAAAGCCATATTACAATTGGCACTTGAGCTCATCGTGCACCGTACATCGTCCAAACATGTTAAAAACAAGTATAAGAGTATGGAGGACGATACCTACCACGATACTTCGCTGAGGAAATGTTGAAGTTGTGGACCAACAAAATTTGAAGTAGGTCGTGCCAGCAAGCGTCACGAACAAGTAGGAGGACATTTACGTACTTGGTCTTTTCGATATTCGGCGCAAGCTGCCACGGAAGTCACGAGCATACGCCCACCTCAGTCTGATAGTAAAGTCCGATAGCAAAACGGCAGAGCGAACCGAAAGCGCTGTTGTTACCCGGGCAAATTAGCTAGTGTTCAAGTCTAAGCGACAATGCGCGGAGCTCGCTCCAGTTGCAGTCGCTGGAATGTAAGCGTATGTTTTACGAATCTCGACTTCAGGCACACTGAGTTTATGGCCGAACGACATGATCGAAATAAGTATTGGGCAATGAGAAAGATTCGCAAATTAACTTTTGCGTTAGTAGTCATCTCATGCCGATTCAATACTAAATCTTTAGTCGGTCTTTTCTCTCGATTTGATGCTATTAAAACAAAAATCGTGGCATGGGCACTTCAATCGTAGTAAAATAACGATTGCAAACTATAACAGGTACATGTTTATGTACGGTTTGTATTTTGCAATACTCTGTGTGTTTATGAGGTGAATTCACAAATAGGTTTAGACCGAGCAGCGTTTTAAAATGAAAGTGAGGTAGTAATAAAACCACGCAAAGAACCGACGCTTTATTTTTCTAAGTATTGCTGTCTCCCCTCGACCGTTAAACACCACATAATAAGAGGGTTATCACGTTAGACGGGCGCGCACAAGTATACAGCGCTGCTGCCTTTATCATCTTATTTTAATTACACTTTAATGAAACAAGCTTTTATTAAAATGAAAAGAAGAAATTAGGTTTACCTATTAACAATATTGAATGCGAGTACAAAATTTCGTGTCCGTGTAAGGGCACACCGAGGAAAAGATACGTAATTCCAAAATAATTGCATTCGCTTGATCCCTTGGTGCATCGTTATTACTTATCCTTTACTTATGCAATTAATTTGTGAGATATATAAAAACGAAATAAAACCTAAGTACGGCGTAAATACTTCACAGAAGATCATCAGATTTTGAATAATAACAAAACTACATGTTTTCTATAACGCATACATTTTACATTTTACATTTTCTAAATGTGTATTTGTTTGAATAATATGAAGGAAATACCTAAATTAGCGTGCGTTCCGCCCATTCTAACCAGAGCCGCCACGTTTCCCCCCTATCCGCTTTAGTCCTGGTTCGGCTGTCGGACGCCAGAAGCTCGGTGCGCTCTTCCCTGGTGCCGAAATGATCCTGGCTGTAGGATCAAGTCACAAATAAAAATGTTTTGTCACCACAACCGAAACTGTGTGCAAAATTTCAGCACCATCAACTGCTCGGAGGAGGCGGGGGGGGGGGATTTGAAATATCTTACTTACCAACTAACTAACTAACTAATAAAGCAAGTTAAATAAAAAAATCGACAGACATAAATTGTTAAAATCAAATTTAATTAATTTGAATTCTAGTTGTGATGCTTCTTGCTAATACCTATACATATACCCATCATAATAATATGGTTGCCATACGTCCGGAATTTTCTGGAAAAGTCCGTCATTATAGCTTAGTTTCCGGAGTGTCCCACATTCCAGGCAATAAGCAGAGAATTGAAAACGGCCGGAAATTCCAAAAATAATAATTTTAAAACCTTTTTCATTTCATGAAATTAACATAAGAATCAACAGTTTCACTTGCATAGCGTTTATGATGTATAGGTTGTACAAATGTACAGGGTGGCGACTTAGTTACCTGAACGAGTCTACTCATATTATACCACTTTCTCAAAGAAACTATTATATGATTGAAGGATAAATTACCACCCTGTATTTTAAGCACACCGCACTGTTCTGCAACAAACCTTTCTCTGTAATACAATGATACCATTGTAAAAAACAGCAGAATCAAATTATAATTCGGAAAGAAAAGTCCCAAATTTTCTTTAAATGTCCGGAATTTTCTCCGGAAATCTTTTTTATGGACTTGGCAACCCTATAGATGCATCTCCGCAGAATATCCGCCAGGAGACGCATGGGCGGTGGCATAATTTTCTCCGCCCTTGACATAGTTATAGGTATTAGAACGAATATCACCATTACAAGAATATTAGACTCCGTTTATTTTACGGTTTTTGCTATCTAGGTTCGAGATGAAATGATACGATAATAAAATAATGTTTGTTTATATACATATTTTATTATCAGCAAGCAGGTTAAAAAAACACTTCCAAATGTTTTTTTTTTTTAATTACCTTTTTTATCCTTGAGAAGAAATACTGAAACAGAGGACGGAAAAACCGGACGTCTTGGTCTCATTTAAAGTAAAACAAAACCTCCATTCTGTCTTTTTATTACTTGTGCTACTTTATCAGTTCTCAATATCCAGTTAAAACCGAGAGCTGTTCCAAGTAAAAAAAATACTACGCTGGTTGAACTAATGCTCAGCTCATCAAATACTCTCAAACACAGTCTGTGTATTGTGATTCCCGGACACGTTTTTCAAAGCACTCAATTCTCTCGTAATCCTAGAGATTTTCTAGAAACGATTTAACGGGCGCCTGTTGTATTTATCTACGTTTCCAATGTAAATTTTTGCATTCAATAAAATTTTTGCATTCGATTCATGTCAAACGTTAACTTTGTTTGGCATGTTAATTAACTTCGAGGTTAACTAACGGCTGCGGTTTGAGGGAATATAGTATTGTGAGCGTTGTTTCCGCACAGTTGTTTCAGTACGTTGGTCGACTGTACAAGTATATAATATGTCTACTGACACTCCTTTATTGTAATAACTATCAGTAAACACAGACCCCGGCGGAGCTTCAGCTCCTTAGTTGTACGCACAATGAAAGTGTGCTCAAAGGTTTTGTGCGTTTCGATGGGGTATCATCATTTTAGAGGTGGCGCATCGCCGTGCGTGTAGTTGCCCGATGATGGAACGGATTTGGAAGAATTAAACCATACAATTCCAACGCACACTCCCCAGAATGTAACTGATAGAAAACGGATAGACTGGAAACTTTGCGACGATGTTCAAGGCTAAAACTTTGACTCGACAGTAGATACTAAAGAACATCTTGGTTCGTTTCTCAATCAACTCAAGCGCATCAAGCTGATATTTAGAGGATGCGTCTTCGTCTCTAGCGTGATCAATTGATCATACATTTTGCTTTTTGAAGAAAAATAATGGGGAATAAGAGACCAAGAAGATTTTGGTTAGATGCATGGGTTTTAGTCATTGTCTTTTACGCCAAATATTAATAAATTTACGCGTTAGCAACAACACCCGCGAACTTCTAAATGTACGTCGTACGGGTTTTTGCGTTCAAAGACTGCGTCGGGTAGGTCGGCTTATCGGCAAATGTGAAAAGGCCCTGTAGCGTATTTGTTGCCCCGGGTTACGGAGCTCAAACTGATAAGTGGATCGTTGAACTAATACCGAGATTATGACGTAATTTCGTAATATGCACGCGTGTTATGCGCAAATGCTTACAACAATAATGATAATGGTAACGTAGTACGTGGATTTAAAAGGAATTGAATATCTTTAGTAGAAAGCTGAAGGATAATTGCAAAGCTAAGCTCAGCAAAGGTCAGACCATTGCGCCAATCGCGGCAAATTGCAATATTGTTTATGTTTCAGCGGTGGTTATTTTTCCTTGCAAGTTAATGATTATTAGAAAAAGCAAACGTCAGTCCAATCTCCCAGTCACAGCAGTTCCAATTTTGTTTAAATATTTTATATTTCAAAACCATTTTGTAGGTTTAGTTTCTATGTTACTACTTTATTAGTAGGTGAATTGATAACAGCTTAATTTAGAGGGTTTAAAACGTTAAAAAGGTTGGAATATTTTTGTATGACGCCTAGCCTACCTAACATCCGCCATTTTATTAAATTTTCAAAATATCCGCTACGCTTAAAACCCGTATAACGTATAAAGCAATAGCTGGTTTTAAGACAAACAAGTATTGTATGAGACAAAATCTTGACTCTAGTAGATTTTGTCTCATAAAATACTTGTTCGGAAACGTGACGCTCTAGAGTCTAGAGCGTCACGTTTCCGAGATATAAGCTATCAAAGTTCTAAAATTCACTGATGGCGTCATCAATATCTAAAACTTTGTTTTCTTTAGCCTTTTTTAAGTTTTTCAATGCAAACAAGTATTATTTGGGACAAAATCTTCTTAAGCGTCACGTTTCTGAGATTTAAGCTATTAAAAGTTACAATATTTGCCAACAGTACAACTTAGATTGATCTTAAGAATATTTTGTCTAATACAATATTTGTTTATATTGATGCCAGCTATTGATTAATACAGATTAATACATGAAATGGCGGAATTTAAGCTGACCAAAATATTCTAATCCCTTTAAGATGAACCTGATGCTTGATATCATGTTCTTAGGCTGTGCAGCTTTTGAGAGAAAGGTACCAGGCTAGCTTATTGAAATCTCGAATAAGAAAAGAATAGCGGCAGTATCATAGCGTCGACGGATGAACGTTGCACAATAGCTTCCCCTGGCACGGGTAAAGAAGTATTCCTTTGTTTTTCATTTTTTTTTTTCACTTTGTGACTGTGTCGTCACGTAACAATTTTTTTGCTTACTGGCTCATCAGAAATAAGATACCAAGTCACGCTTAGTTTTAAGGTTTGGTAAAACTGGCACGGAGAAATATCGGACGGGAGTCCGTACACCGAACTCTGACAGATAGTATGCTGAGGGATCGGTCAGTGTCGGTGGGCCGACGTCCGTCGCCGTACCAAAATGGAGAAGTTTCCTATTTTTTTTTCTTACTATTTATTTGTTGAGACTAAATGTCTCAACAAATAAATAAAATTGAAGTGTGTGTTTGTAATTTTAAAAAACAGCGTTTTACTGAATGCATGGTATGGTACAAAAGAAAAATAAAACATTTTTTTAATTTTTTGTCTTTCCGACAGAAAGACTGTTTCTGCCGGTCTTTTACTGGACTGCTCTGTTGTATCTTACCTACGCATCTTTGAAAGGATCAGTCACTCTGGCACGGACAAATGGAGAAGTTTCTTGATAACACAAAATTTTACTAAATGGAATTAAAACATCGATCCTGGGTCCCCGAGTCTCGAGTCCCGTCAAAATCGGTTCAGCCGTTTCGGAGATTAGCCGGAACAAACAGACAGACAGAAAATAATGAAAAATATTGTTTTTTTTTTAGTTATTAGTACCGTATATACCTTTCAACTGCATTCAGTAAAAATCTGTTATTTTGTAATTAAAAACGACACTTCAATTTTATTGATTTGTATAGATAGACCACTATTTATCATAAAACAAAGAAGAAAATAGTACGTTTTGCGAATGTATATTTCATACAGACGGATGAATAGGTACCAACAATAATAAACTGTTTACTCTGGACCTGCCTGTCAGTTACCGTCCATCACTCATATCTAGAGATGTTTGATGCGATCGTCATAATTCTGTTACATCTAAGGTTAGACATCTTTCTGGGTCGAATAACAACAAGATATTTCTGATATTAAAAAATGGTGCCTACGTACACGTGCTTGTGACAGCTATCAACTGTTCCATGAATTACAACAAACAAGAATGGGGAAAAACGAGAATTCTGTGTTCTTAGAAACCAAATTTTTTCCTTAGTTTCTCCAAAGCCACGAAAGTTGAATTCGTGAATATTTATGAAACGTAACATCGCGCCTGTAATCCCCGTAGGGATATATCTGTCAGTACACCCGCATTTCGCCAGTTATGTTTAAGTTCCATGTAAAACGGCCAGCGTATTACCATCAATCGGGCACGAATCCAGACTACTGCTACAGAGAAATTCATGATGGAAAAACCCAATAGCACTATGCCCAACCCGGGAATCGAACCCAGGATCTCAGGCTCAGAAGTCGCGCTTGCGACAACTCGACCAACGAGGCAGCAGAGAATATTTATGTTTTTGCGGTATTACGAAAATGGACCTTGTTTCGTTTGCAGTAAGGTCTTTCTCATTAGGGATACGGAATTAAACACTATCGTGATCTTTTGAGCGCGGGGGTGCACCCTTGTGTAATTAGGAGGATACAACACGTGTGTGTTTTACTGGAGTTAATAAGTTTTTTTTTTTGATGGCGTTTATAAGTTTTTTTTTGGCGTTAATAAGTTTTTTTTTTTGTTGGCGTTAAAGAGTTTTCTTTTTTGTTGACGTTAATAAGGTTTTTGTTCAACAAAACTACAGTTAGTTCATTTGGTTTCGTATTATTGCCATGGGTAAATGTTTGTTATTGGCATATTTATACTTTTAGGTAGGTACTATTTTTTTTAAGCTGTGCAGATAAAAACTAAAATATATGTAAATTGTGAATTGCCATGGATTCAATCGTTGCTGGCCTTTCTCGGGGAACTGTCACCTGGTCTGACCACCGATTTCGAAACAGGGAGTAAATATTTAAAATGACTATTTTCAATAATGCCCCAATAAAATAGCCCAATTAAATACAAGTTTTTCTGGTATGAGTGCAGTTTGTAAAATATTAAATTTTCTGACACCATAATTTTTAATCACAGTAGATGAAGCAACTTAATTACAAAAATGTGATCCATTTCCAAAGTAAATTTTCTCATATAAAGGACCTAAGTTTTCACTTCAATTTATTAATACTTATCACCTAGTTCTACCTAAATTGACCCGGACTGGACTGTTCATCAATTATGTAAGGAAATTATAAGTAAATTTGCAATGCTAAAATGCAACATTACAGAAGTGTTTACTGCAATTTTATTATTTTATACAAAACCTGTCACTTTTGCAAGAGCCGAAAGATCATTCAGCAATTAAAAATAATCAAAATTTATTTTAAGAAATAGTATGGGTGAAGCTTGACTCCCACATTTAACACTCATAGCATTTAATGGTAGTTTTTGATAATTCAGCAAAAGCTAAATCCAGAAAGATATAGTTTAATGTTGTTAAAATGTCTGTTTCATTTTGTTATCTTCTTTTTTATTTTATTGTGCTGGCTACTTTGTCATTTTTTATATTTTACAAGGTTAGGAGTTTGTTCGCCTGCTACAGAACAACATTAATAATTATCTCACGTGATCCTTTTATCGGGATGAAAGGAACCTATGTCCTACCCAGGTTGAGCTCTATCCATGTGCAAAATTTCATCCAAATCCATACAGTAGATTTTAAATTTTTGAAATTGTAACAAACAAACAAACTTTCACATTTATAATATTATTAGGAAATAAAATTAAATAGTTTCTGCTGCATTACACATTATACTTAGTATAAAGTAGCTTTTCTTTATTATGCCCTGCACTGGGCTATAAGGAGCTGATGATGAAGTAGTTTTGCACCTTTACTGTATTTAGTTTAGTTTAAATAGTGCCCCAATTTTATTTTTTCACAGAGTCCCTTGGTCACATAGCCACACCACCGAGTGTTCCTTCTAATGTTTACACCAGAAACTACTAAGTGTATGGCAAAATACATGGCAAGTAGTTTAGTTTTTTTACATTAGCTGTCTAAAACTTTTACTACAGTAGTTAAATTTTTCTAGAAGAATTGCAAACTTTGCATTGTTGTGTCGAATACTAAATGCTTCCTGATTACATTCATAATGAAAGATAATTGTCTTGCCTTTTGTTCGATTTACAACTGATGCTGCATTTACATAACAATCATGGGGACAAATGACTAGCTCAATTAGAGGCCCTATTGAACATGTAGTTGTGAAGAAATCATGCGTTATATTGTATATAAGTGTAACAAACAATAGGAATAAAACTTGGACTTTGTTAAAAGGTTTTAACAAGTAATTGAACACAATATTCATGATGTGCCTATTGCAGACTAATAAATGGTTTTAGTATGTTCCTTATCATGTCACCATTTACTTATTATATTTTACTAAAAAGGTGGTAGACTCACTTATACAGTATTTCTACGTGTAAGAAATTATGTGTAATTAATCATGTTAATGACAACAGTACACTTCTTGGTGGTTTATGCAGGTGTCTGTTGGACAGTAATCAAATTTTAAGGGCCTTAAAATTAAAAGGAATAAAAAAACACTCACCTTTATATGTGGCAGCATTATGAATCCGACCAGGTGTCTTCTTTTATCCATCTCCTTCATTTTCATTTAACTTAAGAGTCCATAACACATACTTAAAACTACATAACAAATATGTTTAAATGCTAACTTATTCGTTAAAAATCAACAAAATGTAAAGGAAATTTGAGTAACTTTACAAACTAATACATTACAATACAATAATTTAACAAAAAAACGTTTGATAGTTCCTAGCAGATTGTAATCAAAAACGTCTTGACAAAACTGCACTAAAAATTACACAAACAACGGGCTAACGGCCGCGAGACAAAAGACAAAGTGCAATACGTAAACAAAAGATCGTATTACTAAAAACAAACGTCTGAACCGAGTAGCGATAAGATGAGAAATTCCTAACTTATTTCCAATTAGAATATTATCTGGTTAGTGTACCTACATTGCGTAAAATTCACATTTCACTGTTAATACTCGTCTAGCACACTATAGTCGATTGAAAAAGTCTTATCCTAGTTGCATGTCTTTTTTTATTAAAATTCAGAATTGACAAGTTTATCAAATATCTCCCACTGCATTTTGTACAACTCTACGCCATATTTGCAAAGTAGGTGTCAGTGTTGCCTCGGTGAAGAAAAAAAAACTACCATGCATTATTACAGACACCAATTCACGCCTTTTCATAATGCGAAAAAAGGCTTAAACGTTTTTTTACTAGCCTATTATTTCTCAATCTTGTAACTTTCATTGTGCATTTTTTATGTTAGCCTGTACTGTCCCTCTGCTGGGCAACGGTCTGCCCCAAATAATTAAATGAGCTTTTTCCCGTACCTACCTCCTCGAACCAGCACATCTCGCCAACTCTTTCATTTCCGGCCGGCCTTGGCGGCGCCGTCCATCTCCCAGCATCCATCGTGTAAAGAGTTTTGCCCAGCGGTCATCGTGGATGCGGCTGACAAAGGGTTGGTTTAATTTGATTTGTTTTTCCTCTCTCACCATCCTGTTAAATACGACTTCTATTATTTTGTGCTTACGCTTAGAGCATGAGGCACTCGAAGAATAATGTTCCAACGACCATTCGGTTAAATGGCTTTTCGATGATATGGCGTAGTAGAAAAAGCTTTCGGTAACCAGAACCAATCACTCCCATGGAGGTAGGCAGAATCCGTAGAACGCATCAGCTAGATTCTGACTATGATATTTCTTATGCTTTTGAGCATACATGCACGCTGGTCACTAGCTGGTGGAATTACAACGCACTATACACTCATAATCAAAATGTAAATACCATTTTGTTTGTTGTCTTAAATTCATCCTATCAAAATGAACCAATTTGTTTTATTTTAGTCATAGGTCTCATAATTTTTCCGTCACCATGACTATTTTGTCAAAAGTGTGACATTAATACACTTGTTGTGTTATTCATTTGAGGTAGATAATTTTAAGATAACTGCACTGAAAATAAACTCCGAAACAACATCACCTGTGTTGGTTTTATATCTCTTTTGATTTTAAAGTTCATACTGCTTTTTTATGATAAGATCATGCATGAGGACCACATAGATAAGTTATTCTTCAAGGTAAATTTTGAGAAAAGTATCTTATTTAAGGACTACAATGATCCGAGAATCAATATCAAAGTAAGGTCAACTGGGAACGCCGTATGATTTTTTTCGACTGTTAGACAATAATGAAATCTATCCATCTTCATAGCGTGTCGATGGCAAATTTTTTTATTAATTAAATATATTTGGCCCAGAACTCTGCTATGCGAACTCCGCTCGTTGATGCAGCACAAGATCATGTAACCCACATAGATTGCTGTGACTGTGAACTCTTGAGTTTCAGACCTTGCTCGTTTACCAATTATGAGTGAAAAACAGGCTATTCGTACAAAATGCGATGCTCTCCGCTTGCAAGAGTAACAAAATATTAAAAAAGAGTTATTGCTAATGACGACAATAAATACTTTCTATGAGCAGCATTTTTTTTTCAGAAACTCCACCTTTATAAATAATTTAATACCTTCATAGAAAAGTTCTCTTACGCTAGCCACCCTGTATAAACAGCTGTCACCGGATTGTGTTGTAGTGGGAGAAAATGATTAAATTCATGAAAATCAACTGTTTAAGCTGTCGTGTCACTCGAGTCTATTAATGGAGAAGTGAACATCGACTAAAATTATGCGATGAGGGAGAAAAAAAAATACTAACCGTGTAACGTGTATTGTAAAGAAATAGAAAGAGATCCCATTTCTAAATTTTTTTTTACTTTGGTTTATTTTGGACTACAACCATAATCATTTAATGAGTGATGCGGGACCAAGGAAATTATACCGGGTGTAAACAGACCAAAGAGTATAATAATAATTGAAACAGACCCTTCACATATCCGTCAACCAAGCATTCTGTACATCAAACTAAGTAACTTTACGCAAAAATGATTGCTGGGAATCGACTTTTTTTTTGGGGTGAAAAATCACGTTTTATTGTAGGACTCGATGGAATGCACTCATATCATTGTGCTGATGAATGGATTGAATAGTAGGAGGGTCGTGGAGCTGTGTAAAGTAAAAAACCTTACATTAAAAACATGTATTAAAAAAAAAACTTGTGAAAAAGGTGGAACTTTGACCCCCAATACCTCCGTAACTAGAAGGTTCCCAGGTAAGGTCTACAACAAAAAAATATAGCAGTGACGGGGAGGACAAGTGCCTTTCGTTTATGTTAAGGGTCTATTTACAGCCTTCATACTAACTGGAATGGTTACGAACAAAATTTTAATATCAAATAACCGTTTGAAAATTAACTTTATCTCAAAGGCATATTTCGTATTACTTTAATTATTGCAAAGGGTGAAGAAAACTTCAGAGCGAGAAAGCCAACAGAGTGGATTGTGTCCTTGTCTAACAATTGCCAGTAAAAAAAAAAAAATTCTTCTTTTTATAAACAGGATGTAAGGGACAGCCCTCGCTGCGGGACTGTTCGAAAGAGACACCGTGGCCCTGGAACACAAAGGGCAAAGAAGGAACATGGATGGTTTTTAGTCAGTACAAATCTGACACTCCCTTCCGCTCCGCCCAGAGTGGGGGGGTCATTTGATGACATCCCATACAAAAAAAAAAAAAAAAAAAGGGACAGCCCTCCACACTGACTGAACTGACAGGGTGCATTCTGCTCCTTATTTTGAATCATATTCTTAGTATGATAAGTATGATATACTGAATTCACCCCATCAATTTGTGGAGGGCTGTCCCTTACACCCTGTATAGTAATCGGAAATCACGTTGATAGCTAAACTAGCACATAAACCGTAACGGGATTAATTTAATATTCAAATAATAAATATTAAAATAATAATTTCTTGCGAAATAAAGTAAGCTTGATATAAATTAAATTATTTTTGAATTAGTTAGTAGCAAACAATATGGCCGATACAATTTCGCGCTGAAATCATATTATTGCGTTATCAAGTTATTTTTACATAAGTGAAATCTTCCTCTATAAATATCGTGAAATCGAGTTGTGTGAAGGGGTGTAATAGTGAGGGGTTTGCTGAATGAAATTTCTTTTTTGTAAGTTCTATTAACTTTGTCTAAATTACGACTAGGGTGACAATGTTCTAGATATATAAACGGGGATCATGAAAATATTGTAAAGAATACGCCTTTTCTATTATTCATATCGGTATTTATAATCTTGTGCAAATGCGTACAAAATACAAAACATTGTTATTTATAATGCAGTAGCAAAACTCAATCAATTAATCAATTTTAATTAATATAAAATTGATTAATTGATTAAGTACGTAAGTGAAAATAACTTCTTGAAAATAATCTTTTGAATTCTACCTTTACTTTTTTATATACTATTTATTACTTTTTTGTATACTGTTTATTGTTTGTGTATTAATAATACTGTTTTGTTTCCATGCAGACCTAACAATGAGAATCTTCTGCAACGAATGTCTTGAAGTTGTCCCTTTAAAGAAGAAGTATTCAACCTATTGCCTAGTTTGCAACCGTCTTCCATCATCAGCATCTTCGCACTTAAATTTAAGTTTACTGACTCATACTAAAAACCAACAATTACATAAAACCATACGTTTAATTATGTATAGTTTGATTAATAAATTGATCAAATACTACGTATTAAGTTGTTTCAATATGCTACATGCTCATGCTTCATCTATGTGAATATTGCAGCCCTGTACGCTTTAAAATCTCTTTTCAAATGAAGGATGTAACCTAACATATAGACATGAACGAAAATAAGTGTTACGTATTCTTTACTTTATAGACATATCCCATTACAGAGTTCTACAGTATGTGTAGGTTTCGGCTTCGCCCTGTTTTTTTATACCCCGTAATTTTGAATAAACTGCTACCCATGCAAAGCGGGGAGCACAATGACTGACTGAGAACAGAATGACTGTCCCAAATGTAAGTACAAATATTGGATACCCTATTAGAAAGAGATGACATCCACTCTTGAAGTTTTCTCGCTCGGAACGGCTTTTTCGTTACACGTCCTCATTCCAGTTAGTATATAAGTTCCTTGTGTGGGACTAATATTACAATCTATGCCGCCGAAAGGAATGTAGTTTAATGTTTAGGCCCACTATTTTTGCAAGCACTAGAACAAAGTCACAATTATTATGCGCAACATATGTTTTTGTAGAAACATCCAACAGCTAAGTCAGATTTAGATTGTCTCCTTGTTTTTAAACTGAAACGAAGTCAAACTCACTTTTAACATTATTCTTAGATTTGTTTTCGTGATTTTACCTGAACGACACACTCCTGCAATTTTTTTGTTATTTAATTTTTACCAGTTTTCAAAAAAAAGGCAAATAATTAAACAGAGGCCTCAAAGAATTTAGTCGATTTTATCTGTCATTCATGAAATTATGAATCGATTGAAAGCTACTTAAACTTGACGGACCGACGACTGACGTGATAAAAAAGTTTATTTGTGTTGGGTTTATGTGAAGTTGTGTTGCTTTTGCACATTTCGTGTTTTTTTAATTTGTTTTTAATTTATGAGTTTATTTTAGCATTCTTTTAGTTTCTTTAACAACATGATGGGTAAATAGTGTTCATAGAATAAACTGTTTAAGTTATATTAGTTATTTTAGTGCAAAAAATAAAATTGTTGTTTGGGGAATTCTTTTTCCAGAGTCCTCCAGTGTATTCGAAGACCGTGACAATTTAAACGATTTTTTGGAAGAGGCAGAACTTCAACAGTATTATGAATTATTCAGGTGAATAACTTTATACCTAAGTTTTGTTTTTTACCCTGAACTTTTCGTGTTGATAATTACTTGAGTTATGGGCTTACCTTTCACTGATTTGGTTCCTACCTTTTTTATAGACTCGTATGGTTTTAGAGCCTATATTTACCTGTCTGCATTTGCGAATATTATTATATTTTACTGCTAAGCAAGTTTTTATCCACATGTTTTTATACTTTGGCAGATGCGAATTTTATCCAAACCTAATTTCTACATTTGAATATTGGTAACACCATTTGTGGTGTCGTAAATGTGTGCCCTACCAAAATACCTTATTTATGATGTTAAAATGTGTAATGATTATATAAAACACTTGCATGCAACATAAGTGTGTCCAGAGTACACTTATGTTTAGTTGTGGGATAACAATTATAGAAAGTACTTGTGTATTCAATTGAATGCTATGTTTGTTTCAGAGACATATTAAAAGTAACAAAAGTTTCACAACTGAAGTTTGTATTAACCGAAGACTTAACTCAAATCGGCCTATCACGGCCAGAACAGAGACGTTACAAGAAGATATATTCAAAATATTTTCCTAACCCATACATATCTAAGATACGGAAAATGCTCAAATCAAACAAAAAAGAAAGAGACCAGGTTAGTGCTACTATTCTGCCCTCCTAAGACAACCGTAACTAGCAATTGTTACGATTGTCTTGTATAATTAACTCTTGATTCATAATCAGTGTTATGAGAATTATAATGTTCTCTTTGACATGTTTTTTAAAAACCTACTCCTATGGAGATAGTATCAGTCCTAAGCGGCATAACTGACTTCTTTTTTGTAGATATTAGAATTATATGAGCTTAAGTGTTTGTTTAAATTTGAAATGCATCATATAATTTATCCCAAAAAAAAAACACAATTGATATCTGAACTATTTGATGATTGAGATTCTATGTTATGTTGGTTTGGTTTCCACACGTTGTCCCTAAAGTGAACCATTGTGCGTGATATCTGAACTATATTTAATTATACTGAGAAACTAATACAAAATAAAAAACTGCTGTATTAGACATAACAGCAGTAACTATCACTTACACTACCTACAACTAAAAGGAGAGGTATCATAGTTTACAATAGTAAACCAAAACTGTATGGAACAGCATGTCTAGATATAAGAACTGTAAGTGTTAACTGAGGGTTGGTATGCATAGTTTCACAATTAGTAGTAGTAGTGTCACTATTAGTTTCTAGGCGGGAGCGGGGACTGCCCCGCAAATTGAAAAAATAAAAGATTTTAAAAACAAAACTTTCTAGACAATTTGCATGAGGTCCTTGGTTCAATGACCAAGTTTCGAAAAATGTTGTTTTTCTATCTGGAGTTTCTCAGTAACAGCTCAGACTCTAGATTTTTACACAGTTGATGGCATTAGGCACGCACACTATCACATTGGACCATAAACATAACTGTGCATAATTTGGGTGTACTGCAGGTACACCTCTGTTTAACTTATAAAAGATTACAGGTGTGGTTTTATGTTATGAGAGCTTGCTTAATGCATGTGTGCACAGCTAAATATTTAAGAACAGCCTGGGTATGAACAATAGAAAATAATATATATTTATAAAAAAACTAGATGGTATATCTCATCACACTAATAAAAAACACAGTGAGAGACTCAGACCGCACACAAAATACGCGCTTTGGACGTGGAGTTGCGGACACCAGCCCGTTATAAAATACAATACATTAGACTCAGGGATCTCAAAAGTTCTTGGGTCAGATCTTGTAATGAGCATGTAAAATAGTGTCTGAGATGATCTTTCGACTAATAACCAGTACCACACAGATTTGAGTGGACCTGTCCAATCAGTGCATGCATTAATAATTTGGCATCTTTTCAGAACTTCCATGGTCACTCATCTATAGCATTAGACACCCAGCCAGTTTTTGAGAACAATGTGAAAGTACCTACAAAGCACATAATTTCCATTGAAGATATAACTATCAACAAGGAGCTTGGTATGGGACAGTTTGGTGTTGTGCAACTAGGAACATGGACTACAGGGAATCAAAGAGTAAGATATTTTTTTTTTTTCTATTTCTTATATATTTCCATATTAATATGTAAAGAGGTTTTTTTTTTTTGTAAGTTTGTATGTAGGGGTAATCTTCGAAATAACTAATCAGATTCCGAAAATTCTTTCACGAAGGGAAGCTACATTATCTCCGATTGTTATAGGCTACAATGAAAACGTTCCCGTGAGTACATTCCGTACATAACGGAAGCGACACGCGAGCAAGCTGCTAGTGTCATTTATAGCGTGTCAATTATATTTACTCCAGGTTTCATGTTTTAGTGTCATCAGATTAATAGTAAAAGGGCTTTAAATTATTTGGCCTGCCTAACTTTCGCCATTTTATTTTCACTATAACGGCCACGCATTAAACATGTATTAATCAATAGCTGGCATATATACAAATATGTAATGAATGAGGAGAGGATCAAGAACTTCTAAAGTGTCATGTTTCCGAGTTCCTCCTCGATATCACTCCTTACCAAATAAACCACAAGTTGATCTAAATTTAAAACTTGGCGGCAAAAAACTTGATGTTATAGCGGAAACTGTTTTCATTCTATTTATTTTTATTTATTTTATTTATTAGGGAAAACAAACAATTACACATTAAGGATAACAAAAAAATAAGATACAAAAATGATACAAATGTGAAATCAACCACGTTTTCCACAGATAAACAATGAGACAATATGGTAAATAACAAAAAAGATTAATACAAATAGTGAAGCATCAACAACTCCAACAATGAAGCTATTTAGTGTTGCTCAATGAAATTACAAAGTCATATTAGTTTTTCAATAAATCAAGCAACATTTGTCTAAACCTTCCCTGGGGTAAAGCAAACAGATCTAAGCTACAGAATTTTTTATTATAATTGCTCGTAAGGCGACGAATAGGTGCACGCAAGCCGGCATTCGTACGACTGGTAGTAGTGGCGAATACAGGTCGTGCCCGCACCTGTCGTCCCTGGCATGTCCTGGGAACTATATAACATAGCCTGTTACTAATATCTAAGCAATCATACAAGTTATTGCACAAGTCATACAAAAATTTGATTCCAAGATAAGTACGCCTTGAACACAAGGAAAGCAGATTGTACTTTTTAAGTAGCTCACTATAAGAGAGATAACAACTCTTTAAGCAACGGTAATGCATAGACTTCAGAAATTTGCGCTGTATGCTTTCTATACACTCACTGTATTTATTGTAGTAGGGGTTCCACACGGGTACTGCATACTCCAATTGTGACCTTACCAGTGATCGATACAGATATAAATATGTACTAGGGTGCTTAAATTCCGTGGCTGATCTCATCACAAAGCCGTATATGCGATAAGCATTATTGATGATTTTTTCTACATGTGCGTCTAAGTGCAGTTTATCATCCAGTAATACTCCCAGATCACGGATCAAACTCTCCCTTGCCAGAGTTACACTATGTATTGCATAGGGATATTTAAATATATTTTTATTCTTAGTAAAGCTAATACAATAACATTTAGAGATACTGAGTTGGAGTTTGTTCTCAGTGCAATAATCTGCAAGACGATTAAGATCTTCTTGAAGCAATTGACAGTCACGTGTAGTTTTTATGGGTCTAAAGATTTTAAGGTCATCAGCGTAAAGTAAATATTTTGAATTATAAAAGCACATGCCAATATCATTTATAAATATAATAAATAACAAAGGGCCCAGTATCGAGCCTTGGGGCACCCCTGATGACACAAATATGGATTTGGAATGGAAACCATTAACTACCACTTTTTGCGTTCTATTTGTAATATAAGAAGTAAACCAACGATACAAGTCCCCGCGAATTCCGTTGAATGCCAATTTATCCATAAGTAATTCATGATCGACCTTGTCAAAAGCTTTACGGAAATCTGTGTAAATAGAGTCCACATGTACACGTGTGTCTAAATTATTGAATAAATAGTCAGTATATTCAATCAAATTTGTAGTTGTAGATCTTTTCTTGACAAAGCCATGCTGTTGCTTGATAATCTGTTTATGAACAATTGGGTACAGCTGATTGTGGACAAGTCTCTCAAAAAGCTTTGACAAGATCGGCAGAATGGAAATAGGACGGTAGTTCTCAACTTCATACTTTGAGCCCAACTTATGGATAGGGGTGATATTGGCTCGTTTCCACACTTCTGGGAAGGTTCCCTGGCTCAAACATCTACAGGGTCCGCCAAATAACTTTTTTTTTTTTGAAAATGCCTTAAAAAAAAACTACTGAATATTTTCTCAAATTTCTTTTTTTATTTGAAAGTACAATCCTTCCGGTTAATAATGGAAAATAATTTCATTTAAATGGCTGCCTCGGCTGGCCATGCAGTAGCCTACACGATCGGTCCAATTTTTAAGCACATTATCGATTGTGTGCAGCTGTATTTCACCAATGGCTTCACGAATATTGTCCTTTAAAGCGTCAATTGTCTCTGGCTTGTCGGCGTAACACTTATCTTTGAGGGCACCCCACAAATAATAGTCCAACGGTGTCAAATCGCAGCTCCGAGGTGGCCAAACGACATCAGCTCTGCGGCTGATAATGCGATCTTCAAAAACAGGGCGCAAAACATCGAGTGTAGCTTCGGCTGTGTGGCACGTAGCGCCGTCCTGTTGAAACCAAATGTTGCCAATATCTTCCTCTTCAATTTTTGTGAACAAAAATTCGTTCAACATGGCCCGATAACGATCGCCATTGACTGTAACGGCCACTCCTTGCTCATTTTCGAAGAAAAATGGCCCAATTATGCCTCTGGACCAAAATCCGCACCAAACAGTGACTCGTTTTGGGTGTATCGGCTTTTCAATGTATGCGTGCGGATTTTCTGTGCCCCAAATGCGACAATTTTGCTTGTTTACATACCCGCCAAGATCAAAATGAGCTTCATCTGAAAAGATGATTTTTTTGGTAAAATCGGCATCTTCTGTAAGTCGGTCGCAGGCCCACTCAGCGAAGCGAAAACGCATTGGATGGTCAGTTGGCTTCAACTCCTGAACCAATTGGACTTTGTATGGCGTCATACCAAGGTCTTTATGCAAAATTCGTCTCAATGATGTCTCCGAAATGTTCAATTGTTGAGAACGACGGTGAATTGATGTTGATGGCGCTTCACGCACACTTTCTGCCACACCAGCAATATTCTCGGGTGTACGCACTGTTTTTGGCTTTTCACGCTTTGGTTTATCGATGAGGATGCCAGTTTCTTTCACTTTTTTCACAAGATAACGAACATACGGCGCTGACGGTGCTTTTCTTCTTCTAAAATCCGTACGCAATTTTCGCACACATTCTGCAACATTACCATGATTTTCAAAGTAATGTCGCAATATTTCCCAGCGTTGTTCAAGCGTATACACAACCATATTCGTTCAGCGGAAGGATAAAACTAATTATCTGTCAAATCAGACATGAGCTAAGTGTTACCTTTCACGAAATAAGCACTAGTTGAAAAAAAAACGTTAGATGGCGGACCCGTTATTATATATAATGTATAGTGGGAGACTTATCGTGTCAGCAGTATTTTTAAGAAAAATTGGCGGGATACCATCGGGTCCCGGTCCTTTAGAACAGTCCACGGATTTCAAAGCGCTGTGCACTTGTTCAATATTGATCACAAGATTGCTAACGAGACTACTGTTGCTAGCATAGTCGGAAGTCTGCTGCATCACGTTATTGAGAGTGGAAGGCTCATAAACAGAATGAAAGAAGTTTAAAAAGAAGTTACAGATTTCGTCTGGATTGTTGGACGACTGTCCTTCGTAATGCATAGTTGAAGGAATGGAGGCTGTGGATTTACGGTTAGATACAAAGGTCCAAAAATATTTGGTATTAAGTTTAATGCCATCCTCAACCGATTTTATGTATCGACAGTAACAAGTTTTGGATTCGTTATGAAATCTCGACCTGTGTAGTGAAAATTGTTCATAATCGGTTAAATTTTGATAAACTTTCGATTTACACCATGCCTTATTTTTATTTTTGAATATATGTATCAATGATGGTGAGAACCAAACAGGATATTTAGATGACCTAACCGATGTTAAGGGAACGTGAGTTTTAATAACTCTGAAAATAACTTCATAAAATGTGTTTACTGCATCTTCTGCGGACTGCCCCTGTAATAATTCGTCCCAATTATGCTTGTCCAATTCACTATTAATTTCAACATAATTCGCCTTATAGTAATTGTACCTCTGTAGGGATTTACGTGTCATGGCTCGACAACCTAAATTGAAAGAGGCTATTATACACAGAGGTGGATGGTAAGGCTCTGGGATCAATAGTGTGTCAGTGGGTGTAATAACAAAACAGTCGTTATTACTGATCACCAAATCCAATATCTTCCCGGTCGAATTTCGTATCTTATTACACTGGTGGGCGTTAAAAATGGACATAAAGATGCTTATGTGTCTAGAAATTGGAGACTTAGTGCTATTTATATTTTGTGCCGCAAAAGATAACCCTCCAGTAGCCAACCAATCAATGTCGGGGAGATTGTAGTCACCAAATAGATAGAAATTTTGAACACTCTCAACAACTGCTTGCAAAACATTCAGATACGAGACATAAACACACTCAGGTGTTTTTGGTGGAATGTATGCTGAACAAATGACATCGTACTTACCTCTTGTCGCGCTCGGGATACGCAGAATGATATGCTCAATGTGTTGATTAATTAAGACAGTGGACTCAATTGTAAAAGAGCCCAGTCCCTTCAGTACCGCTATAAGGGTGCCACCACCATCCTTCTTTTGAGTAGCCTTGCGATCCCGATCACATCTATATACGGAATACCGTTTATCAATAAACTCAGAGTCGAGTATTTCAGGAGTTAACCAAGTTTCCGTAAGTATTATAATATCGTAGCAATTGGATAAAATATTTATAAATAGAACATGCAGTTTAGTGCGAAGCCCCCTACAATTTTGATAGTATATCAATAATTTATCAGCCGTGAACGGAACTGTAAAATTCAATCAGTAATATTGAATAAGTCTGAGCAAGTGTATAAGCACAAGACAATTTCAAGAGGTACAAATTGAAGTCAAGTATTAATATAATAAGCATTACCAATAAAATAAAATTGTAATAACTCTCTATGACATAAAAAAAACTA
This sequence comes from Noctua janthe, assembly GCA_910589295.1. Taxonomy (NCBI): domain Eukaryota; kingdom Metazoa; phylum Arthropoda; class Insecta; order Lepidoptera; family Noctuidae; genus Noctua; species Noctua janthe. The sequence goes on from OU342552.1 coordinate 18,249,847, forward strand.
TGTAGGAAATGCACATAGCATGAGTTCAACATAACGCAAAACTGCAACAATTACGAAAACAAATACATCAGGTGAACAAGACATATCCACGTTATCAAAATTCATTATGTACACAAACAAGAAGTAAAAAACTGGACAGTAAATAAACATCGCACTGTAGAGTTCACTGAGTTCGTTATATGATTGTAGTATTAGAATCATTCTTAGTGGTAGATTCATCGCTAGTGGCTGCAGCCCCCGGTTTGATTTTACTAAGATCATGGTGAGACCGAATGGCGAACGACTTCGATTGTTCTTTCTCACGGACAAGAATAGTGCCGTGCTTAACCCACACAAACTTGTAATTATGCATAGTAGCGACGTTGTTGCATTCCGAAATAATTGTTTTCGTTTTAATGTTATATGTTCATGCATATATATTCGAAATGATGTTCCTGAGATATCCAATTGGTCCGACGTCAGGTCCTTACATAAACGAAAAGCGCTGAGAAGATTGTCACGCAATATACGTGAGGCCAATTTAACTACGATGTTTTTAGGTTTGTTATTATTTTGGTGTGCATGAGTATCGAAATAATATCATTGATGTTTACGTTAAAGTTGATTTTAGAGCTGATTTTTTCCATAATAGACAGTAGATTTTCGTGGCGCCTTTCAGGCACATTACACAGCTCCAAGTTGCATTGCCTAGCATTCTGGTCTAAGTAGTCCGTTTTCAATAGGAGATCGTTTATAAGGTTCTTTGTATCGTTTTCCTTCCTTTCGATATGCGCTTTTAAATCCGTGTGTTCATCAGACAAAAACTTAACGGTACTCTGTACAGCAGCCAATTCACCTGACAAGCAGTCATATTTTCCATCAAGTTCCGTAAGATGATTCGCAAGACGAGATTGTTATTAGCGAATAGATGAAATTTCGCTTCTAATTTCCGATGTCACCGTGGTGATAGCAGCAATCTCACTTCTAATATTCAGAACGTTATCAGAAATGGTACTGATTCGTGTATCAAGCTCCTTACGCCACTCTGTCAGAGTATTTTTAAAGTCTAATGACAGTTTATTAAACGCCTGCGTTAATTCGCTTTCTGGTTGTTTACGCTTGCTCCGCACTGACACATTTTGTTCACCACCAGCTCCAAGCGTTTTACTTAAATCGGAATCTGAGTGAGATAATTTGATGTCGGTAGGATTCATTTTACCAGGTTTTAACTGATATAAATACCAGAATTAATATAAACAAGTTACAAAATCACCAGACAAATTCAAATAATTTCAAAAAGCTTTTGGCTTGGTGAGATTCGATCCGGCGTCCACGGAGATTGTGTAGCTCCTTAAACCGCCACGCCAAAGCAACTTTGTTAGTTTGCGTCGAAAGTTGTGATCGCTATGCGCTGGGCGTAGAACTATGTGCAGGTGACAGCCGGGACGGTGGAAGTAGGCGCGGGAGGTATCGAGAGCTCGGCGGGTTGTCGTAGGTCAGGAACAAAGTTCGTTAAAACAATTTTTAAATTTAAAAAAAAATCACCACAACTTAATATTGAGATAACTTTGCTTTACCTGAGCGGATCACCACGAAAACTTCACTGATCGACAGGTCGCTTCACTGGTTATAAGTTAACAGTATATTATTGATACAGTTTTCACTTTATACCACTTTACTTATTTAAAAACTTAAGAGTAACAGTAACAGCGTTGTGTCTCTAGGGTATTACCATCGATTCAAAATTGCAGTGGCGCGCACATTAGAATTATTTCGGGTAAATTGAGGTCAGGTGCATATATGTATTCAGGAAAATAAGGAAGTTCACTGATATAGCCACAGCTAGTTAGTCTAATTTGGTTACTTCCACAGTATTGTCTTATTATGGCATTTTACTGTAAGGATCGGCAGCGGACTTAGATCCAATTACAAAAGAGGGCAGTCCGCCTAATCTATACAAAGGGACCGCGCGCGGCTCTCACAGAAAAAATGAAAGAAATCGATAGACTGACTCTGCTTTCATTTAACATCTTAGAAAACATTGTTGACAATCAAAACAAATCATTTGCTGCAATCGCCATCTGTTGCGGCGATCGTATGTCATTCATATGCAGATGCAAGATCCTGTGTATGTGTCTGTTGTTATTTTATCAATGCAAATATCGTCGTTGCGACTTTAAGACCTCTAATGTGTAAAATTCAACTTTAGGAGAAAATCGATAAAAACCGTCTATTTAAAAAAAATATAATGTAACCAACTATAACAAAAAATATGGGTATCACCCATATCATTTCCTACTTTTAATTTTGCTATTGTTAGTTGAAACTAAAAGTAGTATGATATTAAAAAAATAAATAAACAGTTTTAGTTAACACATAAGAGATTTTGAACAAAAATGCCTATTAAAATAAAAAATAAAAGGCTACTAGTTTGAATAAAAAAAAAAATATGTAAAGCCAAAAACTTAAATCAAAGTGATGGTGTTGTAGTCTATGTCAGGTCCAACCTTACTGTCACTTGTGAGGAACTTTGCTTTGGTGGTTCCGCCACCGGATTATCAACCAGGATGGGATCTCACATTGCCATTCTGTGCATTTACCGATCGCCGTCGATAAGCAACATTGATAATTTTATATGCTCTCTTAACGACTTAATTTCCAATTTTTTCCAATGTCGCAAGTGTAGCTGTAACTGGTGACATTCATATTGATATAAAACCGATGTCACTTGACGCTCGCTCCCATCACTACCTCAACACTCTTGCATTCCACGGATTTCTTCCTACCCATACTCTTCCAACCAGAGGAAACAACTGCCTGGACCATTTATTATTAAAAACCACAAGGTCATCTGTGTCACTAGTCCTCGATACGACTCTTACTGATCATTGTTCTTCCTTGCTGTGCATTTCCAGTAAAAAACACATGGTGATATTGTTAGTTCCATCACCAAAATTGACTTTGACGCCAAGGATAAGACTGTGGCGACACTGGACATTACTCCCATCTACTCTATGTCTGACTCCAATGTTGCTACCGATGCTTTGGTTGGTCTCATGACTAACGCAATATCGGAAAAGTCTTCCACCAAAAAGGTACCATCTAACAAGAATATATACACTCTCTGTTTAAGGATGGCGATGGGAACTCTTTCAATAACTAGCGCCCTATAGCGGTACTACCCGCCCTTTCAAAGGTTCTTGAACGCCTAATCAATAAGAGATTGGTTGGTTTTTTCGAAAATAATAATTTGTTTTCTTCTCAGCAATTTGGGTTCAGGAAGAACAAGTCAACCTGTGATTCAGTTCATGAACTAACGAACGGTAGTAGAGAAAATCAACAGTCGCAAGAAGGTGCTTACAGTATTTCTTGATCTCGCTAAGGCCTTCGACACCGTTCCCATTTCTACCCTTTTACTTAAAATAGAGAGAGAGCAGGCGTCAGGGGACTACAGCTTGATCTTTTTAAAAGCTATCTGACCAATAGACTGCAAGTGGTGAAAATTGGTGACCACTTTAGCGACGAGCTCCCGATTTGTTACGGTGTGCCGCAGGGTAGCATACTCGGTCCTACGCTGTTATCCATCTTTTTAAATCTCTGCAATCTCAACACAGGCAAATATATTTTTTTTAAATACCCGCCTTTCTCGTCCTAATGCACATAAGATGTTTTGATCTAATAATTGCCTTTTTTTTTCCGGATGGGATATCATCAAATGACCCCCCCCCACTCTGGGCGGAGCGGAAGGGAGTGTCAGACTTGTACTGACTAAAACCCATCCATGTTCCTTCTTTGCCCTTTGTGTTCCAGGGCCACGGTATCTCTTTCGAACAGTCCCGCAATCTAATAATTGCCTAAAGGCCCCGAGTATGACAGTGATCTAAAAACTCGTATGTGTGCATTGACACATAAGATATTTTAGGCACCAACATTTTATTAGGAAGCATATTGTTGATCTTGAAATTGGTAAACAAATGACTATTAAATCGTCGTATACAGATGAGAGTTTTTGCATTCGATAGAGCTTCAAAATGTGAAAAAGTCTGGCGTAAAAAACTGATTTTGTCAAAAATGACACATAAGAGGTCTTAAAGTCGCAACGACGATATGCTTTAAGGTCGTATTCAGGTCAGAGCATAAATACTTGTACACGTTGGACTTGAGGATTATTTTATAATTTGAAGTCATCGGAAAAATCTTTTTTATAAGTAATAATCAAAAGTCATTCATTCAAATTAAGCTTATAATCCTCATTTTCTAAACGTCAAGATTACAAGGGACACTCCCAAAACGCCCGCCCTTGAAATTACCGGTAGATAACTATCTATAACACCTGAAATTAAATAACAATAGATCAAGCAAAAGAAAAACTCATGTTTCGCCGATCCTCTCACAGAAACTCAAACATCAACGACATACGTCTATCCATCTCGAGGCAAATAAATCACATTCCGGTGTCGTTGTCATTAGAGCGTTCAGCATTGCCGGAGTGCGAACCAGAGGATCGTTAGAACGCACGTGCTCTGCCTTTACTATTATTGCATACATCGTTAAGAACATGCTGTGACCCCTTATTATCAGGACATTTAACGGTTTTCCATCGAACAAATCTAAATCAAATAATTCGTTGCCATGTGAAATCTGTCAGCCCACACTGGGCACTCATGATGAATGCGGGAGTGGCAATGGCATCATTTTTGGGTGAAAACGCATATTCTTTATTTATAACCAACTTATATGAAAGTTTACACCACACATACAAATACAAGTTATCACAAGTTATACAAGTTATTAGTTGAAAATTATGCTTAGACCCACATAACTTACAAATCATAAGTAACATAACTTACAATTTCAGCTGCAAGTAGCGATAAAATGTCTGGGGCACGAGCGGATGACATCAAACTCAACAGAGTTCTTGAAGGAGGCAGCCGTGATGCACAGCATCGAGCATCCCAACATTGTGCGGTTATATGGTGTGGTGCTTCATCTGGACTCTTTGATGCTGGTGTGTATGCTAATTCATTTCAGGCACTTCGCAGTGTCGGGAAATCTAGGTGAGAAAGTTAGTTGACTGTTTGTTGTCTTATTTGTTCAGAATAAACAGTTTTTCTATCTTTCTTTTTTGTTTCTTTCTGTTGCAAAGCATGTTGATCTGTGGAGACAAAAAGGGGAAGGAATTCCAATGATGACATAATTCAATCATTGAGTTAGATGTTAAAATATTAAAGAGAATTCAAGTCTCATTGCAACTCGAAAATAAAGGACCTATTTGCTTCAATGGGTTTCAAATTTCCAGAGTCAATTTAGACATTTGTTTTATATCTGGGAATAAACAAAAATGTGCAAACTATTAAAATCACTGAAGCAATTCAACTATCACTTGAAACAATAACAAAGAAAATACTGTATACTCCTTGGAACGTGATCCCTAAGATATTCGTAATTGCTTCATTTTTTCCTAACGCTTTGTTTCTTGAACGGTATTTTTAGAACAGATTGTTCTCGCTCCCCCACCGAGCGGTTGCGCAATGGAATTTATTAAATGTCACTGTGCATCTTAACATTTTATCTCGAGAATAAACAAGCTGTTTCGTTTTTAAGATTCTGTAGCTAAATGGCTGAAATGCACCATGTATAATTTTGTCATATCTGTCTGTCCGAATGACTCCGAGTCATTTTACTCAGAGACTATTTGCACTAAAGCAATGAATAGCAAAGAGGCCACAGTATAAAAATTGTATTGCAGTAAAATAACGCATAACAATAATTACAGGTGGCACTCTCCATACCTAAAACTAATGATGTAAAAAACAAACCATCTTGTTTATAAGCATGTGCCATTGTACATGCTCATAAGCGTATTCAATTGTGCATGGGGTATTGTTGGATACCATATTGCATAAGATTCTGCTGCTGACGTTGGTATTTAAGTTCTACCGCAGACTAGGGTTGCCAACATTTCTTCGGCGAAATATAGTGTTTTTCAAAATAATCTATAAAAAAATATTGTACACTTCAAAAAATACAGTAGATATTTTATGGAAAAAGCAAAAAAAGACAAAGATATTTCTTACTTTTTATAATAACTTTTTGTGCAACTTGCATTTTCTATATTTTTTTTTTGTTTAAAATAAAAGTGTCATAATTATGCTTTATGACATTTAATTTTTAAATTGATGTATACATGATGATACTACTTCTGTTACTCTCGCCTTTTCGAATTCATAACCGAAAATATACTTTTTGTGAATGCCGAAGTGGCGGGAATAAGGAGCAGGAATGAAATTACTTTAAATAAATTTGTTAAGTTAGTTTCAGTATTTTTTTAAATACACTGCCCCGTTTTGGCCTGCAGTTTCGTTAGTAAACTCACTACAAAGTTTTACTTTTTCGGAATGAGTTCAGATACATTTTATGGCATCAGTCAAAAGTTAATGTAAAGGCACATTAATATTTTATTAAATGAAGAATTGGTTTAGGACTGGGTGTTGAAAATTTACCCGAAATATGGTATAATACTATATAATTATTATAGTACGGTTGGCAACCCTACCGCAGACATTAATTTGATTTTCTTATTTTTTTCTTTAAGTCTTCTTCTTATCGTATCGATGTTCCTTCGATGTTTTTCGAGGAAGACCGTTCCTTTGCCGTCGCCATCTACTCTTACCAGATTGAAAGTAAATCTGGCGGTTCTGCAAGAGTTCGCTTAGTATATTCACAAAGCCCTGGTCTTTGGCAAGAGTGATCACTTTGTCGAGTAGTCTTTTGATATTTATGGCGCCGTACGTTGCGGAAAGATCAACAAATACGACACCAGTGACTTTGTTATACCCGTACCTATTCTCTAAGTATTCCGCTAGTCGGAGGACCTGGCTGGAACAAGACTTGCCAGGCCTAAAGCCAGCCTGCTCAGGAATTAATGCTGGATCAGTTACTGCTGTAAGGCGATTAAGTAGCAATCTTTCAATCAGCTTATAGGTGTGGCATAGCAGGGAGATGGGCCGATAGCTTTTGGGGTCGTCTAAGAGTTTATCTAGTTTCGGCAGAGCAACGATTTTGGACTTTCTGTGCGGTGTTTATTAAAAAAATGCTAGGAGCCACGATACAAATAAAAGCCTCATGTGTTTGATTTGCTCCACCGTAAGGTCATCAACACCAGCCGCTTTACCGTTTTTAGTGCCTTAATGGCCAGAATGACGTCAGTGAGTGTAAAAGGCTTGCTTATTTCGGTGGTGTTCGTAGGAGTGTCAGCAGGTAGTTTGGAATTTTGTAGTTTGTGTGGAGGTTTCCCGTTGAGTAGCAGCTGCTGAGCTATTTGATTGGCTGTGACAAAACCTTGATTGGCAGGTGGGTCCGGTGGGTCTCCAGTAAGTCTATGTATTGTAGACCAGGCTTTTTTACTATTGTGGGTCATATTGGTGTTGGTAACAGTAGAGATCCATTTTGTTTTCTGTTTTCGCCAACCATAGCTACCTACTTTTCTCCAGCGGCAAGTGTATCTTCAGAGAAAGGGTCATTTTCATATAGTTCTTCGTAGATTTCAAGAAGTTTGGAAGACTTTGGGGTTAGGCCGGGTATGTACGATGTGCGGCAGCCTCTGGGAATGCATTGACGCGACTCAGTCCAGATAGTTTCAACGAACTGATCGTAATTGAAAGGTGTAGGTTCTATGTCACGTAGTTTTGCATCTACGTCTGCTGAGAACTTCTCCCACTTAGCCTTGTGTGGCCTTAGATGTTTGGTCCCACGGTGCGTTTCTTGAACACACAGGATGTCACACTTTGTTTTGTCGCATAGTTCTGACAGCTGCTGGGATTTGTTATCTGAAAAACCTTCAATGTTAATTGAGGTGATAATTAAAGCGGGTTTAGAGAGCCGGTGGTGGATGCCCGTAGATAGATGGTTGTTGTTATTTGGTCCTAGAATGGACCATCGGTCGTGACTCATTGGGGAGCCGTTTGGAAGTATCATCGTGGTGAAAGGATTAGTCAGCTAGACTCTGCGTTACCGTGTGCTAGCTGTGCAGGGTGCGCCGGGCGTTTAGAATCGCAGTACGATTTAGATTAACGCCACTCGGGGAGGCTCCTTTCTTGCACCCCAACAACCTACTCCTTTCTTGAAGTACTTTTGAAGGATTGTAGGTAGTTTTTAAGAGTATTTCAGATAATAAACACACTGCGCGAAATATGTTTCAGGTAACTGAGCTGGCGCCTCTTCGGTCGCTCCTGGAGTGTCTCCGAGAGGTGTCTTTCCGGCTCAACTTCCCGGTGCCAAATCTTTGCGAGTTTGCGGAACAGATCTGTGATGGGATGACTTATCTTGAAAGCAAAAGACTGATTCATAGGTATGTACAGTCACTGACATTATATGAAAGTAATTGTGCACTTTTGAAGTAAGTGTCTTCACACTTATCCAATCATAAACAGAGAATATTATGGCCATTGGACAGTGACACAATAATAATAACAGTGAGAAAGAACAAACTTATTATAGACCGACCGCTTTAATGAGCCGTCCGTCTTGTCCCATCAAGGGCACATTAAGCGTGCACAAAGTCCTAACAATATCCCACAGGTTATTTGCTTTAAAATAATCGTAATCCGCGTAGGTATTACGACACAATTTGATGTAACCAATACGTGATCAATCTTCTGATTATTCCATTTAAATTGATACCTTCGCGAGGACTCATTAAAGCGGTCGGTCTATAGATCTAGTAGTAAGAGTAAACGAAACAGAGATATTATTTCTCCATCTCATTCGTGTGTGGCCGCTATCTTGAACAAAACTGGTCGGACGCCCGGTTGTGCGACCAAACTTTCTTCCTAGCCGAAACTTCTGCGGCGGGTCGTGGCCGTGTCGTGCGCGAGTTCTCAAAGCTAGGCCTGATAAGGGTACATTATCACGTAAATCAAATATTAACGGAAGACTTTATGTTTTATAACATCACAAACACACGTACGTACATAATATTCACGCGTCCCTCCCTCTTTTCCATGGGGGTAGGGAGACACTACAGAACGATACTTCGATGCTTACATATATCTCAACCATTCAATGGATTAGTTTTGGCTAACAGATACACTATATCCTGGATCAATATAAAGAAAACTGTCTATGTGGGTATAAACATTAGTTTCCTTTCGAAGCAGGTAAAACCGAATTGTTAGTAGTGAATCGGGAAAATATATTTTGACACAAACTAGCTGTAAGTACTTTATTTTATCCTATTTAGAGATGACCAAGTATGATCAGGTTCATAGAGGTAGTTGTTGTTGTGTCTGGAAACATGTTTTGTTTATGATTTTCGTGGTAATGGAAGCAATTAATAAATTGATCGTACATAAAGATGAACAAGCGCACGGTGTGATCGAAGTGTAGTAAAGTAAGCGGAGGTTCGTTGCGGTTTATCAGAATCCAGAAAGTCTGATAATTATCCAGTTTTACCAAGAGGTATCCTATTATTCACTAACTGGGTTGTAGACGTCAGACAATCGTTATTTCCATATAAAATACTGGTGTACAGCTGCAGCCTGTTACAATGTAATAGGTCCCCAACTTAGTTAGGGAAAAAGCTAGGTATAATTATGCTGTGTAAAGTTGTACCTTTACACAGCATAATTATGAATCAGAACGAATGAAAATAGTATATTAAAGTGACTGTACTGTTGGCATTGGTTAGACCATATCTTTGTATTTTCTTCCAATAACGGGAAATAATACTTAATTTGGTTTTAAGATTAACAATTGACTACCACAAAAGTATCACATTTCCTATCATAACATTTAAGTGCTTTATCAATTTTCAGGGACCTTGCTGCAAGGAATATTTTAGTATTCAGTAAGGATAGAGTGAAGATATCGGATTTTGGACTATCGCGTGCCTTGGGCGTTGGAAAGGACTACTACCAAACTAACTACAACGTGAACTTGAAGCTACCAGTGGCATGGTACGTTAAAAACTTAATATTTTTCATAAGAGCAGCATTTGTATGCAACTAGTGTTTACGAATTTAAGGAAACTAGCTAAAAGTAAGTGTTACATCCATATCTGCCTAGTCCTTTAGGAAATAAAGATGTGATGCTACTTCAATAAATACATTATCTGACCGTGAGCGTGTTCTTTCACAATGTTGGATCCATACCAATATTGTGAAAACGAACCTTTATGGTGCGACTTCATCTGTACGACAAAGCTGCTTATTTTAGGAACTAAAAGTCCGATTACAGGTTTTTTTTAGATAAAATGCCCTCCTTTAGTATAATTCGATAGAATGTTATACATGATTGGCTCGTAGTTTATGAATGAAGTGACATCTAGCGCCTAGTGTTCGACAAGATTTCCTAGGGATACGTCTATAAATAAAACAAAAAAAGTTGCACCATCTCATCTCTTGTATAATATTATACTACACTCATGTTACAGGTGTGCCCCAGAGTGCATTCTGTTTCTTCGGTTCACATCAGCCAGCGACGTGTGGGCCTTCGGAGTCTGCTTGTGGGAGATGTTCACGTATGGCTTCCAACCCTGGGCTGCCTTCTCCGGACAGCAGATCCTGGAAGCTATTGATTCTCCTAACTTCCAGGTTAGTATTATTTCAAATGAAGAAATTACATGACTTGGTACAGTCAGTAATTTCTTATTTGTAAGAGGGATCAGTGCATAGGCACTTGGTCAACCCACAAAGTTTTGAGAACGATATTTGGATCACCGAATGTAAGGACCCGAATCTATACTAATATTATAAAGCTGAAGAGTTTGTTTGTTTGGTTGATCGCGCTAATCTCAGGAACTACTGGTTCGAATTAAAAAAATCTTTTAGTGTTGGATAGTACATTTATCGAGGAAGGCTATAGGCTATATAACACCACGCTACAGCCAATAGGATCCGAGCAAAAAAAAACAAGTCAGAATCGGCGGGTGAAACCGCGGGGCACAGCTAGTAATCCAATAAAAGGAAACCACTTTGTGGCTTGAGCACTTGTGGTTGAGGAGGCTTGTAGCTAAATATTTACAGCCCCACCAAGTTACCAAGGGGTTTAGTAACTGGGTTGTGGAGGTCAGATATTCATTCGCTCCATAAAATACTATAAAAATATAAAATACAGTATTCAATCGCATCTGGTAAGACTGGAAGCGGACCTGTACATAGTTAGGAAAGGCTAGACATATCGCACATCCTCTAAAAAACTGTGTGAACACAAAAATTGCAGTTTTGAGATATACGTATTTAAAGTTTTTTTGTGTTCTTAACGATGCTCTGCTCGGCGGTTCTTTTTCAATTATAGAACAAGGACAATTGAAGTCGAGTGGGTTATAATCTAAAAACCTACATATTTTGTGTGATGACAGTTTTTTAGAGGACGTGCGATATGGTGAATGCGTGCAATTTGAAACAAACAGCGGAAGATGTGGAACTAGGGGGGCGGTGGCCTGACGCAGTGCGAGCGAGCGTTCTATATCTACTGCGCACTGGATCGATAAAAAGTAGCAGTTGAAGTCCTTTTTTTCTCCATTGATGTTATTTCTGTATGACGCCGCACTGGATGCGGCGATATTTTTTTATATTTTAAATTGAAATATTAAATAATTTATATAAATGGTGTAAAAATACTCTTAACGAAGCCGAAAGGCACTTGTTCTCCCCGTAATTGCGATCATTTTCTTGTACTGGCTCATACCTGGGAACCTTCTAGTTACGGAAATATTGCAGGTCAGACTTCTTTTAAATACTTACTAGTTTTTGAGGTAATAACTTTACTTTAATTATCTCCATGACCCGTTTACTATTCATAGCATCCATCAGCACAATGTTTTGCGTGTGCTACATTGAGTTTAGCCGTAAAACGAGATTGTTTACCCCAAAAAAAAAAGTTTTTTTCCAGCAACGCCTTCGGCTTGTTGAAGCTTTGTGAAGGGTCCGTTTACACCCTAAAAAACCCACCCCAAAAAAAAACCCACCCTAAAAATGTCACAAAACAAAGTGAACAAATATTTTAGGGGAATTTCCAAGCTTCTGTGGCGATTTTAGGGGTAGTTTGACTTTAACTTTAGGGGTAAATAATATAATAAATACTTTAGGGGGAATACATAGTTTTTTATGTTGGTAACCCGGACGCCACTGCCATTTAGTCATCGTTGTTGACACTTAGCATTTGGGAGCTTTAATTGCCTTTTTAGCAGTTTTTGATCATTTATATTTGCAACGGCGTGACGCCATTTAAGACGACATGATAGTTTCAAGCGTTTTTCGCGATACATTTAAATTGGGTTTTAAAAACGTCAACATACGTTATGTAAATGTTGGATTTTTTAAAAAATAATATGTATTTTGTCAACGTTTTCAAATTTAGTCAACTAGTCTATTTGACTGCCCACCGAGTTTTTTTTTTGACTTTTGCAGGATTGTAAAAATAGCATGCCTCCGTCAAACCTCCCTGATAAACCACTATTTCTACGGTGGCACATGAAAAGGACTCTTGATTGTGCGTTTGTATACACGCTGGCGTCCATCTGGGCATCTTAAGACCACTGTTTACATCCGATAAAGGTACATTCTTGCGCTGCTTAGTAGTCCAATCAGCATATTCCCTCGCAAAAAGAAGTCTAGCTCTATGGAGTTGTGGGAGAAACTCAGGAGCCCGAGCTGGTAAAATGCACTAAGAATCATTTCTACTAGTCTTGCTGATGGTTCTTTCACGCACACTAACATTTTACATTTTGAAGAGACGATCACTAGCTTCATTGGATGTATCAAAACGATCTCTTTACATAGTGGTCACAACAAAGCGGTCGTCACGAGTGAAAGTGCATCGATGACGGCCTGGACCTGGTCTTCGCGTACAAGAAACAGTATCTCGAAATTGTCTTATGTCATCCCGGTCAGTGGTTCAAGATATAGGATACTCAGTTACACCACTAATGCTAGTTAGTCATATTAGTATACACCGCGTACTTCACGTTATCCATAGACTTAGGCAAACGCTCCTATAGCTTTTACAAATCAAATCTTACAAAGGAAGTAGTACTTAAAAAGGCTTCGTTACAAAGATATTTGTAATTTCATTTAATGAAATTTAATTGGGCTATGCAGTAAAAAAGGGTCTTAATTTGGCCTATGTTGCCGCTTAGTGCAATTAAATGATCAAATGCTAGTTGCATTTAGGCTAACAATAAGTTTATAAATTGCGGTAGACGTTCAATAGTAATATTACAGAATTCGTAGATTAATGTAATCGATGGTGTATCGTTTAATATTAGCATTACCATTAATTTACAACCCCACTGACCAAGTAATACTTACTTACATGTTAGCCAAGTAATTCTGTGATTTTGAATTTATTGTAATAACATTTGACCGAGGGCACCGATTTTTCTATACTAACATTATAAAGATGTATAGTTGGTAATCTTTGCTTGTAGGGGGTAATCTTTGCGACTTCAAATGTTTCCGATTTGATTCGATTGCAAAAAATCTTTCAGTAATGGGAAGCTATATTATCCCCGAGCGTCATAGGGTATACTTCAAATGTTTCCGTGGGATATTTTACGACCATAGAGGAGCATACGAGCGTTGTCGCGGGAAAAAGCAAGTTAGAAATGAAGACTAATTGATACCTCAAGATACGGTCTATGACTTAATTTTGTTTCCCTTAAAACTCTTAACTTAAGAATAACAGTATTTATTTAATGTTTTGTTTTTTCTTGCTGGCATAATGTTCCTTAAACAGATATGTCTGCGCCCGCGTCCCTTTGTTTGTCAGTGTTGCCATTGACACTCATGGCATAGACAAACATTGTTGTTACGTCGGTGACAGATGAGATGGATTTGCCTTTAAACATGCTGTCAACAGAGGGGGTCTTTATTAAAAGAGGTTTCATTCTTTATCTTATTAAAGAAGACATTATTTATTCAGTTACCATTGAATATAACATTGAGACCATTGCGAATTATTAGCCATGGTCTGTGGCCCATTATTATTTGATCAAATGTGTCTGTGGTCATTCATTAAGCCGGTTTTAAGATTATAAAGAAACTGTTGAACATCAGTTCTATACATCATCTGTCCAGCGTTCATTAGGTATCAAAATATGATAAATAATGAACAACAACGTTAACACGAAGTAATTACTACATATCTTTATTCATTCGGCTCTTGCGGATTCGAAATCGGCACAATTTAGGTAACCCGAGCGGCTTTTTCCGAACGAATATGTAGCGTGCCGATAGGTTTTCAATTTTCGACACGACGACGGGCGGAAGTTGTCAATCCAAGATCGCGCTTTATTGGATTTGCAACCCAGCTGCGTCGACTTATGCTGGCCCTAACATTATATGCACCCCAGCCATTGGTCAAAACATGTTTGCAATCTGATACAATATTAATAATCCAGCTTTATTGTTCATCAAAGGGTGGCTGAGGACGACGGATGGCCAAACTCAATGTAAAATGTGTGATTTTCAACTGCATCTGTACTTAATCTGCAATTCGAAAGTCTGCCTTATGTACCACTATTGTTTATGGAAGTAATAAACATAGACTTGGATAACATCACTCTTGTGTAACACAGCTGAACACGGACTTTTATGATTTTTATTCAATGAGCCCCTGATAGTTTATTGAATAAAAAACTGTGGTTTTTATTTATTTTAAAACGAATAATTTTTTTCTGAAATTCTAATTTGGAGATGGGCAGAATATACATAGATCTTCTCCACTATCCTTTGGGAGTAGACGCGTGTCGTAAGATTGAACGAGACCTAGCACGCTTGGTGGTACTTTCATCATATTTCAGGCACACACGTGTTTTTCTGATACTGCAGATGTTCATAAGCACTGATGATCGCTTACTTTCAGGTGGTTTGCCGGCTTGTTTAACACTACACAAAAGTCGTTTATATATTTTTTCAGAAACAGAAATGCTTTGTATTACACCAAATAGAGGTCAGACAGCCTGTGGGTTCTTGGCGAAAAATTCATGTGAATCTTATATCATTTTCAGAGACTAGAGCGGCCGGAATGTTGCCCCGAAGCCTACTACGCGGCTATGTTGGAGTGTTGGGCTCATGACTTCAATAACAGGCCTAAGTTCAAAGACTTAGGGCCTAAGTTACGAAGCATCCGACCGGAACAGGTGTGTAACAAATTTATTCATTATGGTTGGATGCCTCGCTGGTGTTGTGGTCGTAAGCGCGACTGCTGAGCATGAGGTGGGTTCGATTCCCAGGTCGTTCCTATAACTTGGGACTGAAACCTTACCCGTGAAAGGTGGGTGTACTATTAGGTACACTTTTACAGTCGTGATTTTGTTTATGTAACATACGTGTTACGGTCGCTGTATTGACCTGCAAATTGCTAAACACGTAAGTAAACTTGAATTTCGCGGGCTACCCGGGCGCATCCACCTTGAGGCAGTCCGTAGCAAGTTGTAAGCTTAACGTAGTTTCTACTCAGCCGATTTAAAAATTCTTTCACTAATTGAAAGCTTCACTATTAGCGAGAGCCATACACGCACGCGAACTAGTGGGTAGAAGCAACGTCATAATGAAATCTCTAGCCTACGACCTATTTATGTTTTTCTTCCCCTCAAGCGTATCTTCACCTCTTCAAAGTAATCCGCATTCACTAGTCTATATCTAAGTTACCTTATTTTATTTTTGTAGGTGCAAGTAGCAGTAAACTCCCAAAAGCCGGAAGATGGTCGCCGGAACAGTTTCCTGGAGTACAAAACTGGACAAATCATTACGATATTAGGAAAAGAGTACGTATTCCTTTTTAATTAATACGTCCACGGCCTCCACGTTCCTACATCTGGTGATGCACGCACTTTGGTACATAAAACATGTTAATAATAGACCCAGCTCGCATAAAATAACGCTACCCTTCTGAAGTGAGGAGCAACTGCTAAACACATTATTATAAATTGCATTAATGTAGAACCACGAATCATGTCGAACCGATCATGTGTTACTCCAAACCCGCGTTACGCTGCACTGGCAAAACCTGAACGAATGTGTGTGTAAACCATGGTCATCCAAACATTTTGCATGTACAGGTTATCCTTCAGCCTGAATGTGAAAAACGGGGTTTATTTTGACCACATGCAGTGAGAGTCCAGTTCCTGGAATGGTAAAAAAGCGACGCATGAGGCGTTTGCCTCTGGCTAAGATATTTGACGTAGATATAATGTATTGTGGTGCATGCTTCGCGCTGTCTTCACATTGGTTCGCATTGGTTACCGGCGCTGGTTGCATTTTTTGGTTCAAAGTTGAAATGTATGTAGTTGGCGTAAGAGATATTTTAGAGTAAAAAATCGTACAGTTTGTCTTCGTGTTTATGCACCACCAGACAATTCAAACGCGAAATTCGCAAGTACCACCCTGGAGCCCTTATGAATGAATGAACGAATAAATGAATTAGGCCTTTATTTCAGACAAATATGTAATCGCTTAATATACATTGTTATCATGAACAGAAAGGAGGTTGGCAAACGCCCATAGTAAGGCAAGCCCAGTTAGGGTAAAGTCGGCGAACAATCATGACAATTTGAAAGAAAGAAAAAGAGGCTCCACTAATCATTTCCTCTTACCGCAGGTCCTGCCATTTCCATTTCAGTTCCATTATCTTTACGGTGACGTCTTTTATTTTGGGTAACTATCTTATCCTACTGTTCCTTATTTTGTCTCATTTTCATTTTCACAGCATAATCTCAGAGCCCATAACAACATATTAAAAGAAACCGTTTGAATTAATCCTCCCATGGCAATATACCCACGAACCGATTTGCGTACTTATTTTTGCACGAAAGAATAAATACTTTTGATTTTGAATGGAGTCAAACCCTTTTCTGTTTAAGCTTAGCCTATATTATTAATTTTAACACAGGGACTAGTATTAAACCAGCAGTATTAAATAACATAAATGCTAAGTGTTTTCTCTTTTCAACATTTGCATTATGTGTCTCCCTCTTTAGACTCTTATAAGAGCTCTCAATAATACCCATTGGGATAAAACCAGTTATAAATCTACATCTGTCGCAGAAATGTTACAATTGAAGGTCAGGGTTTCATGATGGGGGTCTGCGACTGATTTTTAAATAAAAACGTTAGTATTTGCGATCGCCATAGCCTTAGTATTACTTACTGTATCGTTCACTGTCGTAAGGGACTGTTTTAGACACGGGCTTGAGTGCGTAACTTAGTGCGAAACATCACAGTCAATTTCCTACGATTAAAGCTAAAATCAAAAAAAAAAAAATAAACTAAATAGCTAACCAAGTAAATCAATTATTGTGAAGTAAATATTTAGATTCAACTAAGTTTCTCCGTGGTTTAATATGCCGTATCTTTACTTAAAAAATAAGGTGATGATAGTGTTTAGTGCACGTGTGTGTTGACAATTACTGCAAATTATGTTGAATCCGGCGTTCAGCGACGAATCTAAGCGCATGCGCAGAAAGAGTCAGTCAGAGTCAGTAACCCCTGTACCAAAGCTGCGTACAGTGCCGATGATAGGAGAGCCACGACGTGTAAGTGATCATATTAATCGAAAATTCCAGAAGCATGACCAAGTCTCCGCTTTGGTATGGTGTGCTACCCGGGGGCGCTTGTGGCATGTTCGACCCCACACATACAAAGCCGTACACCCCAGAGGTTCGTTTTTATTACATATGACTGTGTTGTCCTGCACTGTTTACTTTCGCTCGAAATTAATAATGGATCTCTATCGGATCCCGATCTTTGTCTGTCAATCAACGGCCGACTTTTCCAATTTGAGACTTTGTGCCCTCTCAAACACTCTTGAATCACAAGCTACCATCAACGGCCGTCTATCAAGATCACACATTGTTAAGTTTGGGCGTTAATCCGTTTCTAAGTGTGTACAGGGTGGAAATTTGAAGAGAACTCTAGACTTTCTTGACTTTGAACTTTAGAGGCAAATATGTCGTTAGTTTCACTCGGTTGTCGAATCGACTTTTTCATACAGAAATTTTAACAATTTTTATCCTTATGGCTGTTTTGATTGGTGCCAATTTTTTTGCATCATTCATCTAGGGTCCGTTTCAACTTTACACCCTGTATTTTCTGTTCTTAATATTTCACTGGATCATTCCTTATCACCCTATTTGGTTTGCGTTTCACACGTTTTTCACTGCTAGAAATAAAAACCACAGGTTTAAAAACAATTGTACAAAAAAGATCCTTCTAGCATTGAACGCGGTTTTTTATGTTTAAAACATTATCTTTATTCACCCACAACAAATACATCATGGGATCATTGAAGCTGATGTTGTTAAAAAAAATATCCAACTCATACATACATACATACATACATACATACAACAAACATACACACATAATATACATTCAACCAACATTATGCTTCCATCATCCCCATTCAGAAAAGTGTAGGTTTCGTGGCGGGCACGATATCGCCGAATACGTATCGCCAGTCGGCGCGGACGATCCGCACGCCGCTGCAGCGGACGGATGTCAAACGCCACACGTTCACCGGCAAGCGGACGCAAATACAGCTCAGCATGATCTCGAGCCCACAAGGAGATGTCAAACATACAGGCCACGTTGGGCTTGATGGCGCCTACTTCGGAGATATTTCTTTCCTGGACCCCGCTTGCCGCGTAAGTACTGGAATGATGCGATGGAACCTGCGTGGATGGGAAATGTTGTTAGTAATTTTAAATGTTTAAATTGATTACATATAGGTTAAAGGTAGATTAAGCTGTTTTTTGCAGATGCAAAGGATTTGAAAAAAAACGGTTTTGTCGTTAATATATTGCTAAAATGTTGTCATTTCGGTCGAAATATCAAATTTTGTTAGAAATTCATATTATTAGTGTGAATTTGCAACAAGATTATTATGTCCATTATAGTCGAATGCAATTAGAGTAAGGTGGAACGAAGTTTATAGTAGCCAGATTTTCATGGGACTTTTCTGTTGAGTTCCTAGAGGAGTGAAAGAGAAAGTTAATAAAAAAAAATTCGCTTTATTTATTTTTTTTGTGGATTTTTTTTCATCTATTAATAACTATAAATTCGACGAATTCATATTGTGGCGTAAGAGTGTGACCTGTGTGCATTCATTAAACGCCAATTTTGTATGCTTCTTAATGCATTGTAGTCGATGTAGTGCAACATCCAAAACTTTTTTGAAAAATTCCTGTTTTCGCCAATTATTTCTTAAATATCGAATAAAAAAAAACTTGATGTTTGTATTTCATCGACAACAACGAACATAGAAACAGACCAAATTGCCACAATATGAATTCGTTTAATTTCAAGTTATTCATAAACAAAAGAAAAATACTACACAGGAAATAAAAAAAAAAAAATTACGAGAGCCGTAATTTTTTTTTAATTTTCAGTTCTAGGAGTTCAATAAAAAAAGTCCCATGAAAATCCCACCACTATAAACTTCGTTCCACCTTTGGATCATTTTTGTCTAATTGCACTCGGCTAATAGTAAGTTTCGCCAATCCACGCAGGCGCTGTTATCGTTCTTTTCATTGATATGCTTTTCATTGGGACACATAAACATTTTTCGTTTTTTTAATTCCTTGCTTTTGTGTGATTTGGTGGAGGAAACTAACTTCTTGATCCAATTTTGATGGTTATTGATGTAATTTTAACTAAGTTTAATTATTTATGCTTCAATTGTTGAAAATATTGCAGTCTAAATTCAGTCTGCCTAGAGCTCATAATAGGTACACACAGGATCAACGTGTGGGGACTGTTAAAAATAATTAATACTTTTCTTACGGTTGTACTAAGACTAGTTCTTTTCAAATACATTAGAAAAGAACACGTCTTAACGTGGATTCGAACCAAGACATCGCCCAACATCGCAATTCAATACCGACAACTTGACCAACTAGCTAGCGAGCGCGTTGTGATTGTGATGAATTTGTTGACTATAGTCCGCACTAGTTTATCCGCTAACAACCAACCAATATCAACCAATATCAACTGATGCTTGTTATCATTTTAACCCGGAAAATAAAACTTTTAGCGTACAAACAGGACTTTAGTATGAAACCGAATGCTGCGTAAATTCCGCGACTCGTTACGCGGTTCAATTTTCTGAGAACCAGCACTTAGTGTCGGATTTGAATTTGTGTTTTTTATTTATTTGACAAAATATGCACAATACTTTAGATGTAGATAAAACAAGATAAAGCTATTGCAAATTTAAATGAACGAAAAAGAACAGAAGACGTATTTAAAATAAGGAAGGATAAACTAGAATACTAAACAATGCACGTAGAAAATAACAATAGAACAATCAAAACTTACCAATAAAATAATAGAAAGATAATTTAAAGTGTATAATAGAAAGTGTCGGCACTATAAAAGTCATCTTTCGCTCACCATCTAACAGAAACTCAAACATCCAAGACATACCTCTATCCATCTCGAAAATAGTTGACTCCGGCATCGATATCAGATCACCATCATTCATTACGCGAACCAAGGGAGAGTTAGAACACGAAACTGTACGTGCAGACGAAACTTCCAACAATCTGTAACCTCACTTCCCGATTTGGTTTTAGGGCACTTGAGAAACAAAAAGCCTCACGCGATGAGCTACTAGTTCCGCCAATCAGACTCACCACGGAAAACACGACAAGCAAATATGAGTAAAAAGTAATTTCGCCTGTCTTCGAGACAGTTGAATACTGCATTAAAAGTAAAAATTTAGTGAGTATTCGGGTACTATCTACATGTACAGATAGTACCCGAATAGTTTCTTAAATAAAAATCCAAGGAATTGTTTGGACCTTCTCCAGAAGCAAGGCGTAACCACTCTCATAGTCACTCTCTAATTTTGTTCTGAATAAACCCATATAAACTAATTTTATGGCCAGGTCAGGCCTGTGGACGGCGAGTTATGGGCTAGCTCGCCGTCCGGCCGTCTTATGACGACAGGCCGTTTCGACGGCGCGTTCGTGTTCCACGCGCGCCTCAGAGAGATGTCAGCAACCACGTAGGAGTCCGCATGGGCCGATGCCTGCCAGGGCTGCGGGACTGTTCGAAAGAGGTACCGTGGCCCTGGAACACAAAGGGCAAAGAAGGAACATGGATGGGTTTTAGTCAGTACAAGTCTGACACATCCTTCCGCTCCGCCCAGAGTGGGCCCCCCCACTCTGGGCGGAGCAGAAGGGAGTGTGTCATTTGATGATTTCCCATCCGAAAAAAAAAAAAAAAAGGCCTGGGGATTGTTAAATTCACGCATATTTTGTAAATAATTATCTAACTCGGACCAGTAATCTCGGAGAAATCGGTGTACATTCATGAAAAAGAAAGTTATCGGTCGAATTTATAGCCCCTCCCTTTTTAGAAGTCGGTTTAATATATTTTTCTCGAACTATATGAGAATAGCACATGCCGTTAATAGTTAATTCTTTTTTAAGTTTCTCATACATCGCCTCAACTCATACTTCTCTGTACAGCCTCCTCGCCAGATCGTGACGCCATACAAACCATCCGAGGACCTAGAGCAGATGCCACTCATCAACCCGAACTCACCGTCGCACCTGACCGGCGGCGCTTCAGGCACCACTCCGTACCACATGCTGACCAACAAGCCGGATAACAGGCCTGACTTTGAGGAAATTGATTTATCAGGTACGCAGTTTGACATGTATAGACGCATCACGAGGCCGCTAACCATGCCTTATGCAGGTATAATTCCGTTTAGTTATATGGACGACAATGCATGAGCAGCTTGCGCGTGTCGGGCGCTTCTAATGTGTAGTCCCGACCCACGCCCGACCCGCGCTCGACCCGCTCTCTGCGTGTTTCACGCTTAAATTTGAACTCGTAGGGCGCAGGAATTATTCACTTTGCATCTCATATGGTTAATTGTGGAATTAAGATTTCCCCTGCACTACCATATTTAATTGAGCCAAAGTCGTTACAAGGGGCACGTGCACGTGTAAGCTTTGTGCTATGGGCGAAGTGCATTGAAACCTATTATCTGGTAAGCGCGTCGCTCTTGGACGTCGAAGGGGCACCGCGTTAGAGTTGTGTAGTGATCTCTATGTAGAGTCGAGACGCGGGCAACTATGTTTCCTTCCTCTAATTTTCATTACTAGGCGGGTATTCTTCATGCCTGCATCTCAGCTTTACTATATGAGCTCACTGCCATCTATTACTAAAGAAAATCAAGAGAATGTGGTTAACAGGCCTTAGATAGGCAGCTATTAAATATAACATATTCGCTAAGAAACTAGTAGGTAATGGTAGTTACATTTATCGCTTAGCTAACGCCGTCATAAGTAGCAGTAGAGCCTCCGTGGTAAAGGCCCTGACGTAGGACTTGTATATCGTGGATTCGAACCCAGCCAGCCAGTACACTATACTTTGTGAACCTAATGTATTTAATCGCCACTGCTCTCAACACGGTGAAGGGAATTTCGAGATCCTAGAACCAAAAATTCCAAGATATTTGAGACGTACCAACACGCACTAGGCCCGTGTGGTGAATCATAGCCCATTCTCTCTCATAGACGGGGGGTTCTGTTTCCCAGCTGTGGGAACATTATACGCTGATTATGCTTAAGTAGTTAATAGTCTGTAGTGGTTGATAGCTCGTACTTTAATATCAATTAAGTAGCAGTCCGTGCTCTCGTTAGACTTCTTGTCCCGAAGCAAATGTTAATCTGCGAGCGAGTAGATATCCCACTAGTCGCAGCAGTTGAAGTGGAATTTTAGTTTTAAATATCATCACCTGCCTAGATTTATTCCAAATACGTTAGGGTCGGCTTCCAGTCTAACAGGAGGCAGCTGAATACCAGTATTTTACATGGATCGACTGCCTATCTGACTTCCAACGTGTCTTATAACCCAATAGTAACTTCCAGTTACTATTGGGTTATAAGACACCACTTTGTAAGACTGTTTGTTAGTTCTTAATTATGTTACCAAAAAACTGCCTGAAGGTTGAAGGTGAAATATCAGTTTAGCTCTTGGTGAACTATAAGGGCGTAGTCTGAAATTACAGGACGTCCTGTAAAAAAATTATTTAAAAAACCTGCCACCGCTGCTCATTCTATTTTTCAATAAAATAGACACGTGATCGTACATTTGCACCCGCGAGAGTTTTACTGTACACCTTAAAATAGCCCTTAGCTACTTATTATTAACTCAGCTTTTAATGGGGCCGCACCCTAAGCTTGGGAATTAATGTTATTACCAGACGTCATCAAGATAGGGTTCACTAGTTGTACACAAAGTTTGTTTTTTTAATAGAACGGTTAGGTGACTTTTTTAGGGGTATGGGATTACTGTCAGGGGTACTATAAATCTTAAAATAAAATGTTGACATATTAAGTATGATAAGTAATTTAGTCAAGTGCTTGTTTGCATGTTTCTTATGAGTATGTGCTGTCCCACAGCAAGACAAACCCTTTCCTTCCATGTTTCCACTTCTCCTGGTCTACAGCATTTTTGAGCAAAATCTTTGGAGGAGTCTAGCTCGTCCCACCATCTCTTTCTGAGCCTGCCAGTTCCACTTTAACCTCACACCTGAGTCCCAGCGTTACCTTGTTGTCCCTGAAAATAAGGAAAATTCACTTTTTTTATGTGGATAGAATCACTTTATTAATATTATTGGTACAGTTTATGGAAGAATCATTTCATTGTATGCGAAGCTAAAATATGCACATGGTACTAAAATAAAATTAATGCTTCAATAAAAGTTTTCTATGGCCTAAAAGAATATGCCATTTTTTTTTAAATGTGTTCCTGCCCTTTTATGCCGGCTGGTATGGTGATATGGCGCCAAAGGATGTCGACTATTGTCTCATGTGATTTGCTTCAAAATATCCTCACAATAACACATGTTATATCTCCCGACAACGTCAATCGATGTCGTCTAACCACTGTCTGGTTACACACTACGAAAAAGTTTTTCACAAGTGAAAATGAAACCCCACTCAAACTGTGCTTATCTGCCGATGTATGTTATCGGCTGTTATCATCCTCTAACATCAAAAAATAATTTGATGTAGCGTGTGACGCATATTACAATGAAGCAGAACGCATGCACGTGGCATACGTATCCTCAAAGCATAGTCAACAAACACGGATGAATTGAAAATTAATTTGTGTACTCTGAAGGTTTCCCCATAGCTTTTCACTCGTCCCTATGTGTGGTTTTTGTGGGCCAATTTCGCACAAACACCCTAAGTGATTTATAATAGGAAACCTACTAAGAAATTAATTGTACATACCGTCAGACAGACTTTATACACATACAACTCTGTAAAATTTAAAAGTTTTATAAAAACGCTGTTTCCCAAAGTAATGCTTAAAAATTTGATTTTTGTTCGGCGGCTGAATATTGTATTTGGGCGCCATATTTATGTTATTTATAGTGCTTTTGATTTAATTGCATGAGTGTAACTGCACATAACTAGGTATTAAAAACTCATGTGATACTATTATAAACGCACACTCGTATGTTAATACCCCAGATATACAACAGTAGAATAAAAAATGTAACTATCTAGGGACCTTCCACACAACTTTGTATATGCATCATTACACACGTTAGTAAGGCCCAGTATATATACAATGCTTCATCGCATACTGTCTAAGCACCTTGCACACGGCCCTGTATATGCAAGTACACGCGCACATTAAAAGCTCCGAATGCATTTACACAACCAGATTTGCGTGTAAAGAGCTTCATCCTGTATTAAAATTTTGCGCGATCACGCACCCTAATGTATGCCTCGATAATCCCAGAAGGATTACACACCTCTGAATATGTGCAAATATTCCTACAAGTTGTAAAACTTGTCGCTTTTTGATTAATTCAAATGCGTGATCTTTACTTTTACAAATAACTTTAGTGTTCTTGTAAAGTATTTAAAATCATTGTAAGGATTGTTTAACAGCCATAGAAGTATAGCGTTTAAGATGATCTCAAAAAGAGTTTCAAACGGTTCTTAAAAACGTTCAAATAAAGCCTTGCTGACTTAAATTGTTTAACAACATGTCAACTTATTACCCTCATATGATTCTTATACATATTAATTCTTATGTAACAACAATATTTTTTAGATTTTAAATAATTTTAAATCATATTCAGACAGAATTGTTGTTTTAAAGTTTCACATAGTATATCAAGTTCTAAAACATTGACCATGGTCGAGGTGTAGCCCCCTCGTCATCACACCCTAACGCTGAAGTAGAAAAATCTACATGTTACTAAATAAAGCATGCGATGAACACCGAAGCACCTGGCACCTGTTATAGGCGACTGCAACTTTTTATTTTTTTGTTGAAAAAATACGTTGCCCCACACTAGGAATTTCTCCTGTATTGTGGGTGCGTTTACAAACATTTAAACTCACAAACACAAACAGCCAGACCCGGAATAACTATCTGTAGGCCATACAAATATTTTTACCGTGCGGGGATCGAACCCGCGACACGCAACGCAGCAGTTAATTGCTGAGCCACTGCACCAACCGTGCCATCAAACTGTATTTATTAAATTATATTTAAACTAAATATTAGTTAGAAGAAGGCAGATGTGAGTGCAAAAGCCAGGACCCCGACGCCCGAAGAACATACACTGCCGTTACTGGTGATGTTGTTCAGAATGGGCAGGGGAAATTGGGGAAATGGGGGGAATTCCAGTGTGGGAAAGAGACAGAGCTATGCAGGTCGTCTAGCCCCATCTCTTTCCCACACTGGAATGACTCCTGCTTTAAGACGTCATGGTAGGCCACCAGGGGGGTTACTATGATGTCTATATAGCTCTGTCTCTAGGCCTCTAGGCCTCCAGGTGCGTACTCGCAACGTGTATGACTTGATGTAGGAACGTAGATGAAGCAAAAGGAAAATGTTAGGTTAGTAACAGGTGGCGTTCTGTAGTTTCTGCCTACAAGGGAAACAGGCGTGAGTTTATGTATACAACATTATTTTTAGTATATGCGGAACCTGAATATAGTTTGTTCAGAATAAGTAACTGAATCGATTCCAATAATTTTTAAACCATGTTATATTTTGTCCCAAAAATATTTCAAAAAGGCTACTAGTTGGACACCGAGCGACACTAAGTACCTATCGCAATCATTTAGGTACCTACTGCCAAATTATTATTATCAATGAGCTCAAGACGACGCTGGAGGCGCGCGTCTGGGCCACGTTTTTGTGCGGACCACCAGGTAACAGAACAAGCTTATAACTTTGTGATTTTTCATGATACAATTTTGAAATTTTTTCTAGTATTTTTTACATAAAAATACTAGGCACGTGTTTCAGGTTTCGCATATACTAAAACTAATGTTGTATATGTATAAGTTAGATAATAAAAATATAGCCTAAAATTAACGTGTTTTTGTTCTCTTTGTGTCAACAGGTGACAGTCAAGCAAGAAGCTTGAGGAGGAACAACCACTGGTCGTTGTCGGAGCCGTCGACCAGCAAAGGTATTTGTAATAAGGTAAAAAAACTCAGCGACTTGTTTTATTTTTTTGGTGAATGTAAGCTAAAGTAGCGCTGTGAGCAATGAACTTGTTTTTTTTAAGAGCGACCATTCATAGTTCCTGCCAGAGCTGCGGGACTGTTCGAAAGAGACACCGTGGCCCTGGAACACAAAGGGCAAAGAAGGAACATGGATGGGTTTTAGTCAGTACAAGTCTGACACTCCCTTCCGCTCCGCCCAGAGTGGGAGGGGTCATTTGATGATTTCCCATCCAAAAAAAAAAAAAAAAAACCATTCATAGTTGTCCATTTGTTTGCAAAATATTTGCAATTTGCAACTTTAGCTTACTTTCTCAGTTTCAAGTTATGATTTAGTTTAGAACGAACACACTGTCAACAAACCAATAAAATTATTTAGTTTGTCAAAATACCAACTTATAATAATAATATACAAACCGGCTTTTTCTGTACCTACAGCTGTCTTAATAAACTCAGGAATCACAGAATAGATACACAAATAAATACATTTTTTGCAGAAATCACCGAGACGAATCTGCTGCCTCGGTTAAAGGCGGCAATGTCTACATTTTCCAAGCAAAACAAACGTGTCACGGTTTACTCGAACTATGACACAAAATGTGACACAATGTGGCTTTGAATGTTGGCCCTTGACGGAACTTCTGGATCAACGCACTTTCGGTGCCACTTATTTTATTAGTACTTACTTCTTTCTATAGCCACTGCCGTGTCGAGATACTGATGGTAGGGAAGTTACACGATCCAAAACTTTTTTCTTTTTCTGTTGAAAAAGATACGTAAACTGAAAAAGTTATGTTAATGAATCACTTTTCCGTGCAGGTTCGCGGTGCGACGCTTGGCAGGTCGCACATGTTTGACAACGGCGCCGTGCCCAAGACAGATGAGGTCCACGAGTACCATGAGATTTCAGACACCGACATGGTACGATATAGGAAATATTCTAAAATAATACGCTAATGGCGCAGTGGAGAAGACGGCAACGCCTAGTCGGTGCGGTCGCTTCGTGCTGCCACCTCTTGATTCACACACAAATTTTAATTAATTATTTTTTTAAAGTTATTTTAATTTAAGTATTTGCTTTTCCACACGTCCATCCATTAATTCAACCATAGTGAAGTTAATTTTCTACCGTGGAAGCGAACTTTAACGGGTCTTTAACTGATGACACGACCATATCGGTTGCGAGCCGGAGATGCAATTGATTTAAAGTCCCCTATGGGCTTGCTTAGTAGTAGTAGGGACATTATGTTGGTTACGGTGACCGTGCTCTTTATTTCCCAAAATTTGTGCGTCTGCAGGTAAGTAATATAATTTGGATAATTTTAAAACCTTTTTGTTGCATTTTCAATGTTCAACAAGTTTTCAGTTTTAAGTATTTGTTCTAATTTTGAATGTAAGTGCGTAATATAAAGTGCATGAGCATGATACAGGACGTCGTGCGTCAGTGTGACCACGTGAGGAGCTGTGTGTCGTGCAGAAAGAATAACAAGAAGAATATTGTCGGCTACAATAAAGAAAAAACTTTTGTGCTGAATATAATTTATTTCCTTCACCCTTATTTAAGTACCTTCTACTTTGTAAATGTATAAACATTGGTGACAGTGTTTGTAGGCCATATATTGTATTCAAAGGAGGATGTTTTAATAGAAGTAAAAGTATAATATTTGTTTACTAAGAAAGTAATCCGCTCCACGTTTTTGAGGTCGCGCGCTTTCCTACGTAACATTATGATGTAATATTAACGTTTTGTACCTACTGACGGATAAACAATTACTGTTTGTTTTTAGTATTGTATACTGAATCTGTACAAATAAATAAAATAGAAGTGTCTGTTTGTAATATCAAAATAACAGGTTTTTACTGTATGCGTATGAAAATACATACGGAACTTATGACGAAATTTTTTTTTAAAATTTGTCTGTCTGTTAGTCTCTTTGTTTGTTCCGGCTAATTTCCGGAACAAACAACATTTAACTTTTACTGGTAGATAGCTGATGTTATAAGAAGTAATTAAGGCTACTTTTTTATTAGGGTTCGTGCAAAAAAAAAACCCTTGAAATTGGTAACAAAATCCGATTCAAAAAGAGAAGTACAAGAGAAGAAATTATTAAAAAAAAAAAAAAAAAATCATGCAAACGAAGGTCGCGGGCAACAGCTTGTACAAAATAATAAAAGTAATCTAGTTGCGTAAATAGGAATCCTACTGCCCACAAATGTACTCATACTCACTCGTATATTTAACATTCCATGCTGCATCGCCGTTTTTCTGCTACCGAAACACGTTTTCGTAGTATAAAAATTTAGTAAATTCTGAGAAATATCTGTATAGAAAGATCCTTCGTGGTAGTAGGCGGCCTCTTGCGAAGTGTTAGATGCAAATGCTCAGCGTTGGCGCATTAAATGTTGCACTCCTCAAATCAAGAAAAAACATCACGAAGTGAGCAGCACTGTAAGTTATTTAATTTACAATGCTTGTGTTATAAGTTATAATTCCGAGCTTCATATCCATGGTTTGAAGGTTAGAGAGCTACTCCTAGGGTTTATTTCGCAAAAAATCTAATATTGCATCAATAGTTTTGTTCTTTTTCATATTTTGGCGTGACCCGCAGTAATGTTGAGCGAATGTTCTATAAATCTCGTGGTTTGTTTAATTTGAAGCGCCAAAACAATTTATGATATGAAATAGTCACAAAACACAAATAGGTAATATATCAGTTTAGGGAGAAAAGAGCGAAAAGACGGCGCGACAAAATTTGAATTGAAATTCATTTATTTGCAAAGTCATGTGTTGATAATATACATGGTATGATGTTTATTATAGGTGTTACCAAATATACCCATTGCAGTTTCAGTTTGTTTATATCCAGCCAACGTAACGACGTGGAAGTAAAGTGTAGCGTATTCCTCACTATTCTGTGTCATTGTGATACTAGCTACCCAGTTAATAGATCTTATCTTGTTTCGGTGGTGACAATCCCGTTATAAATTATCTATCCTACCATGTAACTTCGCAGTTTGTGTATTCCTATTACTTATTGTGTGACTGTGCATCGCGGGTTTGTGATGTGAATTCAAGTGAATAAAAAAGTGTCGTTGTGGTTATAACTACAGTACACTCGTGAATTGTTCTCAGTATCACTTCGGTTGTTGTGTTTTCTCGGGTCGAACAATTATTTGAATCGTACATAAACTCTGGTACTGAGTTGTTCTAAAGGGCAGGCTGGGCCTATCGTGTCATAATAACAAAATAAAATGGCTGACAGCGATCACTCCCTGACAATACCTCACAGCTTATTGATATTTTAAAAGATTATGTGATAAATTTGCTTTTACTAGGATCGGTGACCCTCACACACTGGGTGATTCGTTGCCAAGTACCCAGGCCTCAAATTAATCTTTTGACCGCTACTGTCACATATACGTGACAAGCAAGCGCGTGCCCTGTACGTCAAACGATACAAATATGTGACAAAATAGTAGGTGTAATTGTGGCTTGGCGTGGAGGGCACGCGCGTCCTTTTATGCTCTGGCAGTCAAAAGGTTTAAAGGCACATTGCGGCGCGACACTTTCTCGTCGAGGAGTGGTCAGTTCTTATACTTACTCATTAAATCCTGACTACTAAATCAAACCATGACAGCATTATGCACTCGAATCACTTAGGAATAACCGGTAGAATTCGACCGACACACGCCGAGGAAAACAGTCGACGAGGGGCGGGATCGGTTGGTACATGCCTCATCAGGCGTGGCACGGGTCGTGATGGGTCGTGATAGCGCAGACTGTGTGACGCCGACTTTTAACGTGATGTGTAGTCGAGACTTGTTTAGGCAACTACTTAGAACATATAGATTATAATATTTGACGCATGTCGGGATGTCCCAAACATCATTGAAAACCAGTAATATTGTAATTAAACTCAAATCGTGGTGGTAGAATAAAATTGAACTTGAAGTAAAAACCAGTGTATGTCAAGCAGTGGACGTCTTTCGGCTGAAATAATGATGATGATGAAATAATATAGTCACATTAAAGATAAGTGCTCCGGCTTAGCTCTTACAAAAATTGGCCCTTCGCTACTGCAACCTAGCCTCCAGCTTTCACTGAACTTGACAGAAATAACTCGTAAATCTCACAAAGTAAGGACGCCTTTTCACAGAATTAAAGAAATTTGTTTATGATAAATATTCCGCTTCGGGTAATAGTTATTTATAATTGGGGCAGTCATTTATTATTGAGAGAATGCCGATTCCCTATAACTGAGCTTACGTGGGCTATGTCGTTAGAATCTTCGATCTAATTAAATAATTGAAGACTAGAAGATTCTAGACTACCATAGACGTTTTTTTATCTAAATACTAGCTGTGGCCCGCGACCTTGGTGCGTGTGAGAATAAAATAAAAGCAACCGTTACGGAGATAAGCAGGAGCAAACAGACAGACAGACAAAAATTAAAAATAATATTTTTTTTTTGTTATAAGTACCGTATATGCTTTCATAAGCATTCCGTAAGAAGCAATTATTTTGAAATAACAAACAGACACTTCAATTTTATTTAAGTACTTGAATAGATAATGATTTCCTTTTTTCCTTTTTTCTTACTTACTTTTTTACATTTATAAATTAATATGCCTATATAAAATCGATATGAAAAATAACAAGTCAAAATATAAAACAGTAGCCCACCGGTATCGGGAACAGGGTCCAAGCTACCGGGAACAGGGTCCAAGCTATCGGCGGCGGTCAGGGCTCCAGAGCAAGGTAACGCCTAACAATACGAGCCTTGTCCAGGAGTAGGTACCTCTTTCTGAATCAAGTCCTTATTACGATTTAACTATTTATTGTTTAATAACTTATTTCAATCCACGTCCCGACATCTTCGCATAGTAACAATAAAATTGAAATAATTAAATAACCTTCATGCCTGTGAGAACAGAGATACTTTTACATACTATACAACGACCGTTTTATTGAGTCCTCCGCCTTGCCCTAACAATATCCCACAGGTTATTTGCTTTAAAATAACCATAATCCACGTAGGTATTATGATACTAATTGAACCAATACGTGATCAACCTTCAGAATATTCCATTTAAATTGATACCTTCGCGAGTACTCATTAAAGCGGTCGGTCTATAGACACAATTTACTTTGCCTCTTGATGTTGTTAACGTGATTATGAGGAAAGTCAATCATTTATTGAAAGACCTCTTTCTATCAAACGAATTCTCATGGCCATGTACATTGAACACCCACTAACTTATTATCTTTTACTTAAGTAGCTTTTTTCCGTGGAAATTTATGTCGTCTGTTCTAGATTTTTTTTACTGAGAACCGTATCACTTGGTTTTCACTGGATATACCTTGAAATCCAGGTTTTCTTTTGAGCAAAATTTTCTCCTGTTTTTTTTTTATAAATAATCGCTGAACTTGGGGGAAAACTTGAGAATCGTTTCGTGTGTAACACCGCGCTGACTGACAGTCGACCACTTTTCAAACTTATAACTCAGGTGATACGGGTGAAATTTGGTCGATCGTCAGTAAGCGCGGGAGTACTGAATTCATGGGTACAGCTTGCAGCTCCTTGCCCCTCACACTTTGTTGAAAAGTAATACCTAATCAAGTTGTATGTTGCAGGAGGGCACCGTGACTTCGGGCAGATCCGACCGCCTCGTGTCGAAGCCTGATAATGTAGATGCCCTAGTAAGTACCACTTTTATATCTCTAACGTCCTCATTAATATTTTCCTGTCCCATATTTTTAATATTTCTCGTAATAGTCGTACTTAGTTATATGTTTACAATTGTTTTCTAACTCAATCACGCTTTAACCGAATTTGGATGGACACTGATCGGTGTGTTCATCACGAGCATTAATATGTTGCAAACATAATATTTTGGAACTCATACTATTATGAAATAGGTCTTAATTCAAAGTTTTAATTGACATTTCATGTGTCCACATAATCATTGCTCGTGACTGTACCTAATGACTACACTCACATTTCGCCGGTAATGTTTAAATCCCAATGGGCGAGCTTATTGCCATCAACCGGGCACAAACCCAGAGTCTGTGGCTGCTACTGAGAAGTTCCTGATGGAAAAACCCAAAAACACTTGACCCGACCTGAGGGTCCAATCCAAGACCTCACGCTCAGCAGGCACTCTGGCGACCAATAGCTCCTTGAGGCAGTGAGATATTTTTATCAAACAAAATGTTTCCTATATTACCAAGTGCGCGAAGACAGCCAAAAAGAGGTAGTGAAATATTATTTCCAAGTAGCCATTTCTTCAGCTTGCAGGAGTGTTTTTAACCGATTCCTAAACAGAAAGTTGAGTTTTATCATCATCAAAGTCACAAGTTTCTCCCATACGACATCATTTAATGAAAACACTCCTGCATTTGTTAGCATATATTTTTAAAGCTTTGGTGGGTCGCGCGTGGGTAACGGCTGTCTGTGATTCAAAGAAATCAAACGTGTTTAGTTCGACTTCTACACTTCTGTGTGTTAGTCTTGTCTTCTTCGTGTCTAGCAGAAATATATTTATTTGGCCCAAACCTTACCATCCCCACGGCTTTGTCGGTGGCAGCGCTGAGGTCGCTTTGGCTGCACATCTTGGTCCTCGCAGATTTTCTGATTTGTGTATGTTGTTACAGAAAAGCTCTACAGACTTCAGTCAGAGTTTACTTCAAGAATTAGAGCATATGTTTGAAAACCTCGACATGCAACGCAAGGAGGAACCGGTGAGTACTTTCACACGTAGTTTAATTTTGGTTTTAGAGTTCTGACAGAACTAGAGACTCTTGAGTTCTACTGTCTGTCCATGTGTTCTTTCTGATTTCCGCAACAGCTAACCGGCGCGGGCGCGGCGTACTAATTAAAATTTGTGCACTGCGAATACCGTTTGTGATGCGCAATTTTCCCTGTGAATTTGAATTTCAGACTGTATTTTTATTCTCAGTGAATAAAAATACAATCAAAAATTCAAAAAGTTTCATTTTAGCCAGTAAATAAGAGTGAATCTTAATTATTGAGATCTTATTGATGAAAGTATTTCAAAACTTGTACAATTAGGTACTTAATAATCCAACTTTTGGTGTACTTTTCAGACTAATGATGATTCAAAAAAACGTTTTGTTGTTAAATACGGGTGTAAGTACATTTATGGTTAATTCCCAGAAGCTGTAGTCTCAGCCCAAAATTTGTATGTATAAACCAATTCAAAAATCGACTAGCCAAACGTATCGTACTGCAAAAAGAAAACCTAGTGGGAAACAGCAGAGATACAGACAGCTATCAGTGTGTTTCAACTGTCTGCCTGCTCGTAATTAATAATAACTACATACTTATTATAATTCAGGGTGATTGGTAATTGGGCGCATACCTTGAAATGGTCCAAACTAGGCTGGTTTGGAGAAATCGAACTTTTTATGTTTTCTTATTAGGCGTTCATTGTACTCGTGCTTATCGGCAAACAGCATCTATCATCGCTGACTTTGAGCACGGGTCGGCTCAACGTAACTACTTCATCATCATTCTCCTGCCTTTATCCCAGTTCATTCGGGGTCGGCGCAGCAGGTCTTCTTCTTCCATACTTCTCTATTACTCATTATCTCAACGTAACGTCTTAATATATATTCTATTTTATCGCCCAGCTGTGCCGAATCATGCCGACTTTGTGACATACATTTACGCTGCCTAGAACAACTAGATTGTAAATGAAATATAAATGCGATGCAAGATATGCGAACAAAAAATATGTCTATGAGGAAAATTTATCTTTTCGAAATTCTCCAATTTCTCAATCTCACATATACTTTTCTTCCTCACTTTACTTGATGGTTGCAATACAGATAGTTTCACAACACTGGGATAAACTCTACCATTTGCTCTGTGCTCACTTTAGATCACACTTCACGGAATTTGACTATTACTTGTCTCTTGTCAGTTTTCGTTTGTAAACTACCTGTTGCTACTTCTTTTACGAGTAACTAATTAAAACGATTCTTCACGCGGATGTCAAGACTCCTTGGTGCAGAATCTTTTCATTTCACAAAACTCAGAAAGCTCTTTGTTTTCACCAATGGTAGACACTTTGTTTTCACTTAACTCATCTTTTAATGATTACTCTCCACGTGACACACCATTTGTTCGTGAGTCCTATATATAGGCTTTCCCGTCGACAACTGCTGTTGAAGTCTTAGTGCAGACATCTACCTACATACATACATATACTAGCAGTCCGGCCGCGGCTTCGTCCACGCGGATTTAGTACTTTCCCATAAGAAATCACTCCCCTCCAAAGCGTTTAAGGGGTAGTTTGGAAAATGAATTATAACGCTCTTATTATTTCCTTTATTTATTTCTATACAAATCAATTATATTTTTAAATATTCTTTACAAAAAACAATACAAAAAAATACATTTAAAAATATAAAAAATTGTAGCCCACCGGTATCGGGAACAGGGTCCAAGCTAGGTCCGGCAGTTAGGGCTCCAGAGTGAGGAACCTTCTAACAATACGAGTAACAGTCTTTATTATTTTAGTATAGAAGTATTTGTGCCAAATTTTAAATTACTAAACCGAACGAGAATAATCTGTTACATACCCGCTACTCCCGTTTTTCACACCGATAATAGGGGTTGATTTTTGTAAATATGGTTGAACAAGTTCCTCTTTTATGATTTTAAAATGATGTAACAATCAATCAATCGGCCCACGCACAATAAAATCTTCCCCAGCGGCAGTAAACAAGTTTTATGTTTTCATTGTTCGTGTAAGTGTGTACGTTTCCTTTTAGTAATATGTTTTTTGTATTCATAAGTTCCACTTATACAATATTATTGCTCAATTTTTTCTACTTCTTGAGTTATGTTGTTTGTTTTTTTTTTTGTTGTTTTCTTCTAGACATAACGGTTTAGGCTGTGCGTTGCCTGTAAGTGTAACAGGGTGAATTAATGAATATTATTAAGAAGAAGAATTTATTGTAATTTTAGCTAAACATTAATGAAAATACAATAGCTAATGCTAATTTTTGAGTTGGTAGATAATATTTTTGTATGAAGCCTGGCCTGCCTAACATCCGCACCACAATTTAATTTTCAAAATAACAGCCACGCATAAAACCTGTACAAATCGATAGCTGGTATCAAAACAAACTAGTTTTGTATGAGACATAATCTTCTAAAGGATTACGTTTCGTACATATCGTAATAGAAAGTCGTTTTTTTATTGGGTATTGATTTACAGGGTATAATGGTATGTAGAATGACGATTAGAAACCCCTGTAAAGCGTGCAGGTTAATCTGTCTATGGGGTGGTTTTTATAAGGGGTAATAAGTGCAGGGGAACTGAACCATCATAGCTACAGATTTATTCGTTCTTAACGGAGAGACTGTCCGGAACATTGCAAGTTATAATCGACGCGTGTAACTTTCTCATTACCATACAACCTGACACTGAGCTGAGAGCTGCAAATTTCAATAAACACAAGAAATGAACGAATCAGTTATAAGATATTGCATCGTTATCATAAGTATTAGGATAGTATGAGGAGCTCGTAGCTAAGTAATAAAAGCCGGAACAATCTTCAGGTTAAGCCGCGCTTGCAAAGCTGTGGATGGGTGACCATGATACATACCGAATTTCTTCGGAAAGCACGTTAAGCCGTTGGTCCCGGCTGTCATTTTTAGATCTTTGACAGTCGATACAGGTAGTCAGTGGCCCGAAAGACTGACAACCAGTCTTACCAAGGAGTATCGTATTACCCGGTAATAGCTAGGTTGTGGAGGTCAGATAGGCAGTCGCTCCACATAAAATACTGGTATTCAGCTGTATGCGGTAAGACTAGAAGCTAACCCCATCATAGTTGGGAAAAGGCTAGGCAGATGATGATCATAAGTATTAGCTAGGGTTAGTTGTATTTAGTGTGATTCATTTAAGTATTATGTTCAGTAACCTAAGCGCTCGACTTAATATAAAGATCGCTGTTTCACATTGGACGAGACAAATTCCACACTATTTTATAAGTGAATGTTAGCGTGTAATGAATTTTGCCTTTACATGTATAGTCGAGTGCAATTAGACAATAGGTGGAACGAAGTTTATAGTGGTCGAATTTTTATGGGTTTTGTTTTTATCGAGTTCCTGGTGTTGTGGAGAAGAAAGATAAAAAAGAATTTCGCAGTTTGACTTTTTTTTTATTTACCTTATTTTTGTTCGCTTATGAATAACTCAAAATTTAACGAATTTAATAACACGCTTTTATTAGCTTGGTATGTATCTATGTAACAGAATCTTTGAACGCGATTTTCTCCCACAACTCCTTCAAAACGTCGGATTGAATTGAAATAATTTAATCAAAGTTTGATCAGGACTTTCAGGATTAACATTATTTTTTTCCATATCTGAAAACACGGTGTCTTTTGCCACGTACGTATTCGTTACTTACTATCGGTAAGTAACGAATAAATCATCATCAGTAAAAATTAAAAAAGCAAAAATAAATAATGGTTTAATAAAAACTAATCTTAATCAATTTTTTTTACTGTTATTTATATTGTGGCATAATAGTGTTACCTATGTGCACGCAATTGCGTAATTTGCGCAATTTGGTCTGTTTCTTCGTTCATTTTTGTTGACGAAATGCATAATCCAAGTTTTTTTTTTAAATTTTCTATTTTCTTCAATTATTACTAAAATACCGAATTTTAAAATTAAGTAATTGCTACTTTTTCGCAGATAACTGGACGTAAAATTCTTCAAGAAATAGGAACGCAAAAAAAAAACCCATAAAAATTCGGCCACTTAAACCTCGTTACACCTTTTGATTATTTTTCGTCTAATTGAACTCGGCTAGTAGCTACCTATCTACTACGCATTTTATTGACTGTGCTGTAGTTGTTGCTGTGTTTCTGTTTGTAGATAACCCGCTAAGAGTCCATAAGAGTCCATAGTCCCCGCTAAGAGTACATTATGAATGCACACTCAGGAAAATGAATTGTTACAGACTGAATGATGAATATACAAACAATTTAAGGCGATAGTCAAATTAAAAAAACAATTACTTTTGCTGAGTTAATGCTTCAATAAATGGTTACATTTTGGCGTTTATTGAACTGGTTCAGGCTACGTTTTAAGGTTCTAAATAATTTCATATTAAACAAGCAACACACTATCTAGATTTTATTTAAAAGCAGATTAAGCAAAATTTGATGCGCATGGGCGTTTTTCGAAACAAATGTACATGTGACGAACCGGAACCAATTTTTGTGATACAGCAATTTTGCTGTAATTTCATATCTCATGAAATAAAATATACTTATAAATAAGTAAAAATAAAAAAATTACATCAGTTTTATCAAAAACGACATGGTAATCTAAACTTTTATCGGAGCTTTCACAGAATAATGATCCGGTTCGTCACACAGGAAACAAGTAAATAAAATGAAAAATATGAATTGTTGTGTTAATTTTTTTTTAATATTTATTAGATAACTATCAAATTATCAAAAACGACATTTCAAACTGAAAAAATCACTGTAATCATTGCTTGGCAATCATTTTTCTTTCGAGATCGTCACAATAGGAACTATTGAACATTAAAAGATTAAATTTCTACTACTTAAAATGAAATTTCACGTAATGAGCTTACAAATAAAACAAAAAGCAAATATAGGGTCAAGTACTACTACATAAATATTATCAAATAACGTAATATTTTTTAAATAGGACTTGTTTATGTCTCGGTAAAAATATGAGATAGTTTCTATCTGGAATTCTAAGTGACAAACTGGAAAGTATATACAGAGTCTATTTGATCGAACATTTCTATTTTAAGTCTTTAATTAATAATCTAAAGTAAAACAGGTTATTACTAAAACTTGTTTTTACTTGATTTTGAGATACATAATTTACATATTTTGAACACAACTTCTTATATTTTATTAATTTTTACTCATTTTTAGTATTTATTACTATTCCAAAAAAACTATTATTTTGCCTTCCGTTGGTCTTCAAATTTTTCGAGGTTTTGTTTTATTTTTTCTCGGTATCGTTTAGCTCTTTCTGCTGCGGTGAAGGCCGTGTTCACTGAACTATACCATACATACTTAACATCATTATAATAACAAACAAACACGATCAATAGGTACATATTTTAAATTTTATTCAAATTGGTCTAACCCTTGCAAACATTATCGGATTAACTAACACTCAAATTTCAAATCTTTAACACTTATAATGTAATTGATTTTGGGCCAATTTTTCGATTCTCTACCTGAGTATCTATCTACTCGTAACTTTTATTGGAGGAGTAAATATTGTGGTTTTCTTCTTCAAATAAAAGTTATCTGACTACTTATTGAAAAATCAGCACTTCCGGTGCGTCACTAAATGGTTCCGGATATACAACAAGTAACGAAGCGGGCGTGTCGATTTCATATCGACGAAACTCCCAAAAATTATTCAAGCTACTGGGCCTCTTTTATTACTATTTTCGACTTGTTTTACAATAGTTTATAAACAAAACTTTGATTCTGTTACGGCAAATAACTTTATAAACTACTACATACCTCATAAAATCGCGTTACTATCTGGAACTCCAATTCGTCACCACCGTAACTCGCCGACTTTCGTCACTGATTTTGTTAATACTAATGTTTGCTTCAAAATAGCGGCTTTACCACAGATCAAATAAATGTAGCTAGAAACGAATAACAAGTATGTTTTATGGAAATATTGAGGCAAAGTATTAAAATATTGACTGTGACTATTGCCGGAATTCCGGTCGGTCATATTCCTGGGACACCAATAAATATAATATTTTGAGCTATTTCAAGCAAAAATCCGAAAAAAGCAGCTCTTAATTGTATTTATGCTTTCAATATACGTCTACCGAGCCTATAACAGTAACGACATTAAATTTAATTAATCTTTTCAGACGCTTGAAAGTTTCAAAATGAAGGTGGGACATGAATATCTTACACTTTTTTTGTTGATAGATTTACAAATTTTTTAATATCAGTGGTAGTTGGGCTGCATATAATTTTAAATTTTGTAACTTAAATATCTAAATATTGAATAAACATGCAGTTTTTTTGAGTAAGATGCATACAAAAATTATAAAAAATAGTTAAAGTCTAGGACACCCCTAATCCGCAAATAGACTTCTTTTTTGAAAAAAAAAACGCCCACATTCGTTCGAAAATCGAACTATCGTTTTTATTTTGTTTATTTTTGTCAGTATTTTTAGCAGCGTGCAGCGGCTAATCTATCCATCATAAAAAAATAAGTTGGGTGCTTCATCTCCTAGGAAATGGTCGGGGAAAGTTTGTTTGAAATTTCTGACTTTTCCAAAACTCAAACCTTCGACCCTTTTGAGCCTTATACAGGGTGTAAGCGGACCCTTCTCGAAGCCGTCAACCAAGCCTTATGTACATCAAACTAAGTAACCCTACGCAAAATTATTGCTGGGAAACGACTTTTTTTTTGGGGTGAAAAATCACGTTTTACGGTAAAACTCAAAGTAGTGCACTCAAAACTTGGTGCTGATGAATGCTTTGAATAGTAAACGGGTCATGGGGGTAATTAAAGTAAAGTTAAAACCTTAAAAAGTAGTATTTTAAAAAAAAACTTGTGAAATTTTTTTAACTTTGACCTCCAATATCTCTGTAACTAGATGATTCCCAAGTATAGTCCAGAACAAAAAAATCATCATCACAATGACAGGGAGAACAAGTGCCTTTCAGCTTCGTTAAGGGTCTTTTTACACCCTTTATGAAACAGGATCGATTGACGTCAAAAAAGTTTTTGTGAAAAATGCCCATTTCTTGCTGACTGTACAATTTTTCCAAAATCTGTGAATGCAGATCAAATTGTCAAAAGACACCTGAGTCCGTTTTGTGTATTAAAGTGCAGTAACTTACTACCTCGTCCCAAATTCGACCCTGTATAATCCATTTATTTATGCAATTACTCGCGAGATGTAACTCGAGCACGTATACAAAAAGTATACTTGCTAGATTTACCGGTGCGCCTACTACCTGGCTTGCCCTGCTGCTGTTGGCAACAGTTGTGTTTTTTTTCGTGAAATGGCTTGAAAAATAAGACGACGTGAGTTTCGATTTTGACCACACACCAACTACAGCTACCTATACATGAATTTTTATGTCGTTTCACAGTGTCATGGCCTACATCACCACCCCGTTCATCATAGCGCCCCCCGCCCCCAAAAAAATTAATAGATGTACAGTCACAAGCACCAATATGTATACACTTTCCTAAATTTAAAAACAATTTTCGCGATAAATAACGATTGTAACTTGGATATCTCCAAGTTACAATCGTTATTTATCGCGAAAATTGTTAGTTCTTTTACATAAAAAGATAAATTCCAAAATACTATGTTCGTAACAACATAACATTTTAATCAGAGCAAGTAAGAGAAAAACACTTTTAAAAGTTGTTAAGTTTTTACATATTGATGCTCGTGACTGTACTGCCCGAGCACTAGTACTTAGGTATACCTACACGAAGCAACTTTAAATGTTTTGCTCCTACTGAATTGGTAAAATTTACACGAACATAGTCTTTTTTTTTTTTTTTTTTCCGGATGGGAAATCATCAAATGACCCCCCCCACTCTGGGCGGAGCGGAGGGGAGTGTCAGACTTGTACTGACTAAAACCCATCCATGTTCCTTCTTTGCCCGTTATGTTCCAGGGCCACGGTATCTCTTTCGAACAGTCCCGCAGCCCCGGCAGGCGTTGGCCCATGCGGACCCCTACTTATTTGCTGACATCTCTTTGAGGCGCACGTGGAACACGAACGCGCCGTCGACACGGCCTGTCGTCATAAGACGGCCGGACGGCGAGCTGGCCCATAACTCGCCGTCCACAGGCCCGCGCCTACGGTGGCCGGAAGCCACCACGTGACCCCCGACGCCCAGGGCGTCTCCCGCGGCGGCTGGGACGTGAGGTTCTTTCCCTCTCACGTCCTGCCACCTCCTTCACTAGCATGACTGCTTCGCAGAAGGAGGTGACGGCTTCCCATTCCCTCTCGCTCCGGACCATGGCTTGAACCAAGGCCGGACGCGAGAGATCGCCGCCGCCAATCGCCGCTGTGAGGACACGGCGGTGCTCCGCCCAAGTGGGGCAGACCTCCACGGTGTGTTCCACCGTGTCCTCCGGACGATCCTCGCAGTGGAAACACCCGGGCGTTTCCTCCCGCCCGATTCGATGCAGGAACCTCCCGAAACAACCGTGTCCGGTGAGGACCTGCGTCAGGCGGTAGGTGAGGGCGCCGTGGCGCCTCTCTAGCCACTCCTCAAAGAGGGGACTTATCGCCACTATGGTGGCGTGCCCTGCACGGGGTTGCGACAGTCGCTCTCTCCATGTCGCCATGAGATCACGCCGGAGGTCTGTCCGCTGAGCGGCAATTTGTCGCGGCAGCGGAGTTTCTCCCCGACATAGTGCTTCCGCGCGCCATTCATGCAGGCGCGCGAGGACTATCGCCTCCAGATCCCATGGCGGCAATCCGGCAAGGAGGCTAGCCGCCTCGCCGGAGATCGTGCGGTACCCCCGGATTAGCCTTATGGCTATCACCTTTTGGGGCGCGTTCAGGTAGTGGGCGGCTTGCCGCCTCAAAGAACGCGCCCACACCGGGGCCCCGTAAAGGGCCATGGACCGCACGACCCCCGCGTAAAGCTTCCGGCAGGAGGCGTTTGGACCCCTCAGGTTGGGCAAGAGCCGCTTGAAGGCAGCCCCTGTCCGTTCCAGTTTGGGAGCCAAACGTCGGAAGTGCTCCACGAAGTTCCACCGGCTGTCGAGGACGAGTCCTAGGTACTTCAACGTCGACCCGACGCCGATGGAAACCCCTCCTGCCATCAGTAGGGATCCCGACGGTGGCGCATTCCGAGGCCCATGAAAACACATGGCCTCGGACTTGTGCAATGCCACCTCGAGACCCAATTGCCGGATCCTCTCCACAACTATCGCAACCCCGCGTGTCATGTTTTCGGCCGCCGCCTCGTGCGACCTCCCTCGTGCCAGTACCAGCGTATCGTCAGCGTAGCAAACTACACTGACGCCGGTAGGGAGGTCGGCGCGCAGCACCCAGTCGTAACCGATGTTCCACAAGGCCGGCCCCAGAACCGAACCCTGTGGAACACCGCACGACATCTCTCGCCGGTTCCATTCTCCGCTCCGACTGGGGTAGATGACGGCCCTATCCGTCAGGTAGTCCCCGACCACACGACGAAGGTAGGTCGGCACCCCGTGATACCGGAGTGCCTCCCCAATGCAGCTCCAGGGCATGGAGTTGAAGGCGTTGGCGATGTCAAGAGACACCGCCAAGACAACCCCGCCCCGGGACACCGCGTCCCCCGTCGTGAGGGCTCTCACGCGCATGATGGCGTCCACCGTCGAGCGCCCCTTGCGGAAACCAAATTGGTGTTCCGCAAGATCCGGCCCCATCCCTGCAAGGTGCCCGGCGAGGCGGTTGGCAATGACTCTTTCAAAGAGCTTGCCCACCTCGTCGAGCAACACAATGGGCCGGTATGCGGACGGTGAGTCCGCAGGGCGCCCTGGCTTCCGGATGAGGACCAGCTTCCCCGTCTTCCAACGAAGCGGGAACTGGCCTCTCTCCAAGCATGCGCTTAGGAGCCCTTCCAGTCGGGGCCCGAGAGCCTCAGAGGCCAGGACCCAGGCTTTGCCAGGCAAGCCATCGGGTCCCGGGGCGGTATTTCTGGCTTTCAGCCTGCGTACCGCCACTCTCAGGTCTACCCCAGTCACCTCCGGAACGTCATCGTCGTCATCGGTGTGGTCCGCTTCCGGCACCGCATGCGGTGACGGAGCCATAGGCGGGGGAGGATGCTCCCCTCGCGAAGGGAACAGAACGCCCACCACGTCCTCCACGAGCTCAGGCCGAAGACTCTGCGTTAGCGGGGGGGCCCGGGTGCGGAGTTTGTCCCGCACCATCTTGTAAGGGCGCCCCCACGGATCTCCGTTCAGAGACTCCAGCATCTCCTCGCGGGCCAAATGCTTGGCCCGCCGGACAGCCTCTTGGAGGGCGGTCTTTGCCGCTCTGTACCCCTCGTACAGCTCCGCCTCAATGGCTGCCGCATCCGGAGGGCGGATGCGGAGCCTGCGATGCCTGGCGTACAGGTGCCGCGCGGCAACGCACGCCTTGCGCAGAGACGTCAGCTCTTGCGACCACCAGTACACCTGACGCCGGGCGCTTCCTGGCCGAACTCGGGGCATTGCCACGTCGCAAATCTCGGACATGGCCTCCTGGAACCAACCCGCCTCGTTGTTGATGTCGGCAGGCCTGACCGGTGATGACACCCAGGCCTGCACGATTGAGGCTTCCAGGAGGAGCTCCCGGTCCAGCTGCTTCAGCGCCCATCGCGGACCACTCGGGACCTGTAGGACCGGTGCGCTTGAGGTCTGAGTGGAGACGTCGAACCGGATGTACCGGTGGTCGGAATAGGTCTCCACCCCCTCCATGACGCGCCAGTCGACGACACGCGGTGACAGAGCGGGGCTAGCGAACGAGATGTCCACCACCGAGTCGCCCCGCATCCGCACGCACGTGGGGACAGAACCCCGATTTAGGACGACTAGACCTGTCTCCAGAGCCCAGTCCTCCACCATCCTACCCCGCACGTCCGTGTAACGAGAACCCCAAGCCAAGTTCTTGGCATTGAAGTCCCCGAGTACAAGCACGGGGAGGGAATGGCTTCCGATGACGACACTCAACTCCGTGAGGGAGTTGTGGAACTCGGCGAGAGTTCGGCTCGGGGAGAAGTAGACTCCCACTACAACGATCTCCCCGAACCGTGCTGCTACGCACCCCTGACCCTTCCTGACACTCTCAAGGGTCGGGGTACCGGCGGCGGCCGACGCAATTATGGTCACCGAACCGCTATGGTCCTCCACCCAGTCATCCCTGGGCGGGACAAAGTACGGCTCAGCGACCACGGCGATGTTAATCGACCACTGCGCC
The DNA here is from genome assembly GCA_910589295.1 of Noctua janthe. Lineage (NCBI taxonomy): Eukaryota > Metazoa > Arthropoda > Insecta > Lepidoptera > Noctuidae > Noctua > Noctua janthe. Next base: position 18,294,331 of record OU342552.1, read on the forward strand.
ATGCTCTGGAGCAACAGATCCTGAGCACAGGCGCAGTGGTTGATGTTCGCCTGGAGAAGGCGCAATGGGGCCGTTACTGGCACTCCATTTCAGTCCCCTCCCGGGCCCTCTGCAAGGGCCCCGCTGCGGAAATTGCAGCAGTAACGGCAGCGGCGGTAACAGTGGCGGCGGCTGCGGTGGTGGCGACGGTGGGGGTTTTGGCGGTGGTGGCGGAGGGCCTTCCCTTGCTGCTGGCCTTGGCGGGTGTACCGCAGGCCTTGCTCCCTGCCCGGTGATCGGCTGGCTTGCCAGCTGCCGCACATGCGGCGCAGTGCGGTGCGGCAGAGCAGGCCGCGGCCATGTGACCGGGCTGGCCGCAGCGGAAGCACAGGCCACTGCGGTCCACCTCCGAGGTGCACCGGACCGACACGTGGTGCCCTACATGACAGCGGAAGCACCTCAGAGGTCTGGGCTCCAGCAGCTTCACCTGCGCTGACACCCAGCCCACCAAGAGCCTTCGGCCCTCCACTATGGCTTTCGCCGCCGTCACAGGGCAGCTTACCGTTACGGTTCGCATGCCCGACAGATCCGGACGTAAGGTGCCTGCCTTGACCTGCTCGGCAGGACACCCACCGGTCCTGGTGACGGCGGCCACCACCTCCTCCTCGGTCACCGAGTCGTCCAGACCCAGGATGCGCAGGTCTACGCATTTGACGGGCCTGGACACTCGGGCCTCGTCCGCATTTAGGGACGCTCTGAGCTTTTCGGCCAGAGCGTCAGCGGACGAGCCACGGGTTTCGCCAGGGATCTCTAGCACTCGAGCCCCTGTTGCGGTCACTCTAAGCCGGAGGCCCCCGGCGATCCCGAGCTCTCTGAGATCCACCGTCGCCTTCGCTTTAGCGAGCACGTCGCGGTAGGTGACGCCCCTCTTTTCCGCATCCGGCTGTAGCGTTATCACTACAGCTGCGGTTTTCGGGGCGCTGAGCCCAGCCGCGACGCTCCGCTCCTTTTGCCGGCGCTTCCGCTCCCGCTTCCTGGCCTTTTTTGCCGCCCTTCGCTCCATCGCTTTTTCTCCGGCCACCTGCCAACCGGGCTCGGCCACAGAAGGCTTAGTGGGCGGGGGAGGTGGCGATGGCGGCTGTCTCGCGGCTGGCGCCGGTACATACGCCGCCTTGCCCTTTTTTTGGGCCACCGCCTTGCTCTGCCTCAGGGCCGCCGCCCTCCCGACTGGAGCTGGTTTCGCCAGAGCCGGCTTTTCGGGGGCCGACGTAACCCTGCCGGATCGCTGGCTGGACGGCCCCGGTGCGGAGGCCGCAGCAGCCGCATATGTGGCCGCCTTGTTTGCCGCCAGAGGGGGGCGCAGGACAATGCCCTCCAGAACGGAGAACCGCGCCTGAAAGGCAGCCAGCTCCTGCCGAACCAGGTTCAGAACCTGGTTCTCCACCGGCACGGGCTGACTTGGTCGCTGCTGGCCCCCATTTTGGGGCGCCTTGCGAGAGCCGGACTCGCGCAGACCGGCCAGGTCTGCTCGGAGCTTCCTGTTCTCCTCTTGGAGAAGCTCCGTAGCAGCCGTCAGGCGAGCGACCTCCGCCCGCAGTTTGGCAACTTCGTCTGGTGGAGGCCCCGCATATCTGGCCTTCGCTGCCGCTATGATGGAGGCGGCCGCTGCAGGTATGGCCCTTTGTCTAGTAGAGGGCTTCTGCTTGTAAGACAGAGCCCTCAGCGCCACCTCCACCTCCTTCGCAAACTCGGCCTTACGCTCCGCATCTGAGCCGCCGTCTGCTCTGAGCCGCCGTCTGCACGAACATAGTCTTTAGGAAGCCATACTATTACAAAATAGGTCTTTATCTTTATATTTTGTACTTATCTCAAAGTAGAAAACTTTATTTAAATCGCTTCCGTATTTCACTTTACATAATAAAATTATTAGTGCTTGTGGCTGTACACCCCAACTGTTGAAACTACCCAGGATTTTCACTTAAGGTCAATTTTAACTGACTTTTAGCCATCGTTACGCTACGAAAAAGATGCGCTGATTTTTCCAACGCCAGATATATCACTTCAAAGTTTCGCCATATTTGCCGAAAGAGTTATATTTATTTTTTCTTTATATATGTATAAGATTTAATTCTAAAAACTGTAATAATAATTTTAAACAACGCTTAAGGTGGATCCTATAGAAGCTGAAATAGTCGAGTTACGTAAACGAAAACGTATAGAGCAATTAGTGATTTTTACACGGTCTATTAATGAAAAATGCTTTGGAAAAATCAACCCTAAATCTAATAGCAATGAAAACGAAACAAAACGCGGTGTTTTTAGATTTTTATTTATTTCAAATATTTTCCTCCTCATACCCATATCTGGTCCACCGGTATGGGGAAATTTTAAAATATTTTTTTCTTTTGTAAGTAGTTAACGGCACAAACCCTAATTTTACTGAGGCAATCTTTTGTTTGCAAGCGGATATATGCCTGGGCCGCTACTAAAGCACTTGCGAAAGTCCTTTACCATATTTATATTTTATTTATCGTTGGAATCTATTTGTTTTTAGTAACCCGATGGTTTGGATATTTTATAGGTGAGGCTTACTAGTGCTTGGTAGCGATCATTTATTTTACAATACCTTCGACTAGTAACAGTAAGCACGTGAATCTTTGATACTAGTATTAAATAAACAGGATGGCGCCGACAATGCGACAATAAATTAAACTGCGTACCTAAACCTCATGTCGTTCCCAGTCTGCATACAAAAATTCATTCGAATATATCCAATAGTTTAGTCACAGGACATTATTTTTCATTTTCAGCATTTTCTACATGATTTAGATTGTTGTTGTTGTATTTAGCTAACAGTTTTATGCTTTCGTTAGAAAAGATTTTTTTTTATAATTAAAAAATTTAAGGATTTATTTGATAGTTTAAAAATATTCCTATGAACCAGTGTTTTCAATTATTGTCGTAATGTCGGCGCCACCCTGTATAAAGTTTTTCGTTCTTCCATATTCTATAGATTGCAGTCTTTGCATTTTTACTAGTTAAATAATAAATTCGGTATTTCCATGGAATATGTAAACCGCTAAGAATATAATTGTTTTTGAAAAGTTTACGAACCGATACTACTACTCGCTGATACTGATACGATACAGATGGTCAAATGACCGAAATTTTAACTTCAGTTCATCCCAATAGAGCAAGTTTCCAAGGTCGCCAGACCTTACTTATTATCTGAGTTACAAAATGTGTGGCATTGAGTTGTGTTAGTAGGTACTGTGAACGTTCGATACGTTCTGCTAACTTGTGCTGTCAGCCAATTTTCAGATATTAGGTAAAAATATTACTAGCTTTTCTTAAAGTCTGACTGCTGTTTTTCATATTTGCTGTATAGAATATTGTTCTAAATTATATTCAACAGTTCCCGTCGACGGAAATTTCTGCCAGACACTTAAAGCTCGGAAAAAATAACGTTATAGTCTTAACTTTTTATAATTGATACCATTGATTTGGAAAAAAAACATGTACTGTACTATTACACCATTCTATTTTGTCGCTAATAAAGAATTCTGGTAGGTAACACTTTTTTTCGTATCTTGCTTTCCACGGAGGTAATCCACAACCGTTCTTGTTACAAATATACTTCCATAGCAAAGGACTTTATTCAAATCCGGACAAAAATTAACGCCGGTCAGACAAAACAAATACGATTTACTTCAGGGAAATAACACCCTCATCATTTTCGAGTCTGCCTTCCACTGCTATTTACGAGTAAGTTTGAAAATTCATCAAATCACAGTTTTATTGTATACTTTTTTTTAAACATAATATTTAAAATAATACAGACTTTTAATTGACAACAATATACATATTTTAAAAAAAATAGTCAAAATATGCGCTTAGTAGGTAGATAAATGTAGATTGTTTATTAATTAGGCCTTTGATAGTCATTAAATAGTTAAAATACTGTCTGTAAATTTTATTTAAACACTCAATCAAAAAACATAACTCATATAGAACCAAACATCCTGAAAACGTGCTCTGGCAGTGTACAGTATTGATCGCAGTATCCTGAAAAGCTCTGTCACATCGGGGTCAGGTCTTCTGCAGGACCTACATACGAGCTATTGTTATAGAACATTCGACTGCAAATTCAAAATACCGGGAAAAAGTTCTGATAAATAAATATCGCAGTTTGATATCGTTTATAATAGTGAATGGAAATGGAAGGGATATTAAAATCCGTAAGGGCAAATGCAACAAAACCACGGACGTGGTCGTGGCCAGTCCTTGTAAGACATTATAATGAAGGGCCATGCACGATGAGGAATGATTTTATACCACATGGCGTCCAATTATTAACTGTGTTGATAGTTTTATTGATTCACAGCCTTATTTGAATGCACCGTGTTCGATTTGCCTTGAATCGCCCTGCAAAAATTTTTGGTACGGCCACTAGTCAGTTGTAGTTAGAAGTAGGTAGCGATGCGTAACGATCGGGCCCGAGATTTCGTCCCCTCCGCTCGTGACGGTCTGGTATACATAGTAACATACCTTCTAGATAATAGTGCACCGCTATAGGCTGGCGAAATGGGGTGGGGGCGGGTTGCTTGGCGAATACGTGAGTAATCTCACACTCCCCAGCATAACTATAACTACGAATAACAACAAGTCACAATATTCAACACAGCAACAGAATATTCTTTATTGTATACACCATACAAGAACATTCATAAAAGAAAACATTTGGGCTTATCGCTAAAAGCGATCTTTTCTAGATAACCTTTTAATGTCTATCTAAACTAAAATATCCGACTTATTTATTTATTTATTTATCGTGTCTTTAGTGCATAAACTAGTGTCAGAGTTTTTATGCCGCCCATATCCTCTGACTTGGCTTTACATGCCGTCAAAAAATATATTTCAGGCATGCTGGTTTCCTCATGATGTTTTCCTTCGATGGTCATACCACAAGGCTATCACTGCTTAATATGTCCAACTGCAAAACAACTTTAAAGTTCAAAACAAGATCATTTTTCAAGCAGTAGGGGCATTTGTTTGATTTCAATCTTAGATTTGATGCTTTAGGTATGAGGGGACAGCGTAGAGTACAATGTAATTTGTTCGTGCATTCGATTTTTCAATTTTTAGTTATGGAACAAGAATATCTATATTTTTTTAAGAAGAGTAACTAATTGCTCCATTCCTTGGAAAGTCTTGAAGGCTTTCAAGTTTCAACATAAAAGCTTGTAAAGGGCATTTCGCAGCAAGCACAGTTAAAACCAACGCATAAAATATCTGCCTACAAAATATTAATTTAAGTGGAAGCGAGGATTAGTTCATTTTCCAAGAAAGTCTCCACCGCCGAGAAAAAGGCACGAGGCATACAAAGCGATGAAGAGGTGTGGGTGTCCCTAATTCTCGTCTTATGTCGTGCTATTTATTGAAGACCCTTGAGTTTGTGTACTTTAATTAGTAATACATATATGAAATACTCGATGAGTTGTTGAGATAAATACTTACAGATTATTGGAAAGAAACGCCAAGTGCTTGATATTTTTTATTAAATAGACATAGGTACCCTTAAATATTCTTAGTTGATATACGAGTACTTAGGAGCTAATTACGCGATAGGTCTTTTTGCTGTCTGTTTTTTCCGAGGCACTCAAATGTGAATTTTGTGACTGGCACACGCATGATTGAAAAACCACCGTGTAATGTGATGATTGATGCTTGCTCGAATCGGTAACTCATTTTGAACAAAGACATTCAAATATTTACGAGCGACCAGTGGCGAAGGTTCCTTAGAACTCAATTCCTACCGGCTTCTCTTTGAAAAATTTCACAGTCTGTATTAGTCTGTATTCTATAGGCAAATAATATAATCACATTGAAGATATGTACTCCGGTTTACCTCTTACAAAAATTGACCCTTCGCTACTGCGAGCGGCAGACTGGACAAGACAAAAAAAATCGTAGCCCATACCTGTTAATACTTTGTAACAAGTCGATCTGTCTAGTGTCATACGCCCGCATGTGTGTGTCAAAATCTGAAATGTTCGAGATGAAACGCTCTCTTTCAAATCTCTTTGATTTAGAGGTGCTTTCTCGAATATGGATTATTTGACAGAGGTAGCGTGATTCGTGTTAACCTGTCATGGTATTTTGGTTCATTATTGTTTGACATTTCATCACGAAACTAAGTCTTTCCATCCCGGCACAGCGTCTACAAATTATTCAGCTTAATTACGAAAACAGCGATCTACGAGAAGGGTGCTGCGTGCACTCAGAGGAACTTATGGTCAACATAATCGGCCTTCCGAACGCCCAATTCGCTATACCATCGAAAAGTTTGAAAGCCTACTTGTGTGAAACTATGGCTTTATTGCGAGAACAATTTGGTGAACAGTTCATTTCGCGTTTCGGACCGGTCAATTGGCCGCCTAGATCCTGTGACATCACACCCCTAGACTTTTTTCTTTGGGGCTAATAAAGTCCAAAGTCTATAGATATTGATAAGCCGTGTACGATTGAGCAACTGGTAGCAATCATTACTCGCTTTATAACTTTTTAAACTGTCATGGTCACTAACTTCACAAACAGTCAACATATTTACCATGTTGACTGTTTGTTTCGTTTCTAGTGTTAATGATTATTACTCGCGTTATTCGCCCAATACCAAACGAAATGCTCTGACTCGTCATCCACAATTAGAACTGCAGAATGAACCATGTTAACCGTAGTTACGTACCACATTTAAAATAAATAATCTTTAAAAATAAATGACACGAATGATTCTTTTGTATGATAGTAAGGATTACCCGATAATTTGTTTTTTTTTGTTTTGAATAAAGTTCCTCCAAATTAATCTGCCGTTAGTTTGTACTCGAATCTACAAACAAGTCAAAGTGATTACTTAAGATACCACTTTTATTCTGTAGTTTAGTAATTGCTTGAAGTTAGAACTGTCAAAAGTTAGAATTCTTAGCTTTGCTTTCTTACTTCGTTCAAATTCTTGTCTATTGCATAAAAATGGTTGCATAAGTAATTACTTAAACTTGACTATAGATACGAGTGATAGTGTTGCATTATTCTTTCGGCGCGTAGCCTGGTCTTCTTATTTTTTAATTGTTATTTTTACCTTTTTACTCTGGACAGGCAGACTTGAAATTTTTCGTCGATTAATAAAAAATACAGCTGTTTCCTACAAAAGCGAAATTCTAAAATAGAGCCATGATTCATTAGTTATTTATTAATAATTGAGGAAACAACAAGTATGTAAAGTATACCATACAGACTAGACACACAAAATAGCTAGTGTAGCACTGGACTATACTAATATTGATTTTTATTTTCAGCCCCAACAACCGAGGCAGGCGCCGGAGCCAAATACAAGGTAAATCTCTTTATTTTCATTCTACTACTAACCGAGGACAATCTAGTTAGGGGCTTGGCTTAAGTACGAGCCCTAAATGCTGTCGGCCAGTTTTTTAACTTTATATCTTCAACATAATGTAAAGCATTGAGTCAAAGAAACAAATATCTATACTACTTATACGTACGAGTATGATTATTCTAAAGTTTTTATGTAAAAATAAATAATCGCATAGATCAAACGACCTTTTTAAGTAGGCACAAATTTCTTGTACTATTTTACAGAAAAATTGTAGGTGTTTGTAACTGTGTTATCATAAATGCCCACAATTTGCCTAATACCTAATAGCCAAATACAATTTCAGCTGGGCGGTATTTCCTGAAGACTACTATTGGAAAAACTGAGCTTTTTAGAATCCTTAAAGAAACTTTCTATAAAATTCAAGCAAAACTTTGTGACAAAAGGTTTTTTACCTTAGGTACACTAAGTACCTACTAGCAATTGAAAATAAACTGACGCAGTATCCATTGCTGACATTTCATTTGTTTTGTAAGCTCTGCTCCGCCGTCACCCAGCCAGTCTTTAGATTCGCGAGACTCGTAAGTGAAAACCACGGCATCAGGTCCACTTAACAATAGGCTCCTGAGGGCATAGACAAAAGTGACATTTCACCAACGACAACGTCGAACGCGACGGTAAAAACGAAAACAAAATTCGATTGAACCTGATTCCGTGTTTAAGGGCCCAGTCCACCAACTTTGACAGTCCGTCGAAATATTCGCGCAGGTTCACAATTTTTTATTGACTAAAGTTATTAATGAGATGAAATGAATTTTAGTCCAACATAATATTAGTTATATGCTTAATTAATAACTGCGTATATTTTTAAAGTTCATAAAACTAGTTCTTGTTGCGTAAATCAAGCGTTGAAATGAGATCTCTCGCGCCCTACGCGAATCATAGTTCTGTTTCCTTACTTCTGCCGACGCAACAGAGGCTAAATCACAAAATCTATCGAGCCATTTATTGGCTCGATAGATTTTGTGATTTGGCCTTTTATCCTTGACTATATCCTTGACTTCAAAGTTGGCTCATTACTTTTGGTAGAAAATCTTTTATTGTCTTTTATTATTATTACGATAATATCGTCAAATTATTTAAGTCGGTTAATAGGCAGGTAGCAGTGGCGAAGGTTCCATACAACTCGATTCCTACTGGCTTCCCTTTGAAAAATGGCACAGCCAGTATTCCATAGACAAATAATATAATCACATTAAATATATTTACTCCGGGTTACCACTTACAAAAATTGACCCTTCGCTACTGGCAGGTAGAGCAACTTTAGCATCATCTCAAATAATTTAAGTAAGAGTAGGAGTCAAAGGGGGAAGGTCCCCGCACACACGACTTATTTTTGCAGAGAATTTCTGAATTTTTGCACAACACGACTTTAGCGTTATGATTGATGTTGTGTTGAATCTTTGTGCTGCTTTTACTGTTTTATTATTTTGTTAAGTATATTAAATTTGAATCACGTGTTTCGTTATGTTAATCATTGTTGCGATTGAACCTTATTCCGCGTTTAAGATGGATGCTTTATAATCTTTGTGCTGCTTTTACTGTTTTATTATTTTGTTAAGCATAATTATGTATTTGAATCAAGTGTTTAGTTATGTTAATCATTGTTATTCATTAAGTGGAGATCAAGAAAAACAGTAGATTTTAATATCATAATTAGCTATATAAATGAGCGAAACTTGATAGTCGTGTTGGGTATCATAGATAATTTGATGAAACTATCGTTGTTTTCTTCATAAGTACAAACTTTATAATACTCGCGAACATAGTCAAAATCAAAGCATTTATTTCAAGTAGGCCAGTTACAGGCACTTTTCAATTGTCGAAACAAAGACAACAATTTAATGTAGCTACAGTCCGAGTCACAAAGCATAAAAACTGTGAAAGTACTGTAGTTGCCCATTCCCTAACGTAGATCTCTATGGAGAAGAACGGGCAAGAAACTCCATGGACACTCTTAGTTCGTTCCTACCAAGGAAAACAAGTTATTTTCTTACAATAACATTGTTTATTAATATTGTAAGCCTAAGCCTGGCTTCAGGAGAATTTCTCCGTTGGGTAATCTTTAAAACTTAATTGCTTTGCTGTTAGAAGGATATTTATTTTCTTTACCGACAAACTATGTTGGAATATTTGCTTTTTTATTTTTATTAATAATCTAATAACAGGTTTTACTCTTGAGTGTATAAAGTACACTTAACGAACGCAAAGTCAAAATGTTTATCTTGCCATTGCGATCATTAGTTGGTACTCGACTATATGTGGGGTAACCAGGTAAGGTAACGTAATTTTCCAGCAATTATCGTGTCAAGTAACAACAGTTGGAACAAAATGGCTACTTGACGGCTATAACATGGGTCTTGTTACTTCCGCTCCGAGATCACCAAGTTAACTTAAAACTGTATCAACCGAACAATATGAAAATGTTTAACAACTGTACTAATTGCTCTCGTATGTTAAGAAGTTTGCAATTAATATAACAACCTTTAAACTCTTATCTTTGTAAATTTAAGTTTCTTCATCTCGTTGACAACTGAGCGTAAATGAATGTAACTTTTAGTTATCCAGAATTGCGAAAATCTCATCGTAAGTATGACTGACATAAAATTCGGGTCTATAGGACTTTCACGGCTTCTCCATAACAAACACAATCAAGTGGCTGATATTATATCAGTAAGTGTTTCTGGACGCATATTTCAACGTTTAGTGATACTTGAAACAAACATAATTCCTACATAGAATCAAAAGTCATTTAAATAAGTCTACATCTCTAAGTTGTCTATCCGCGCGGTTTGTGGACAATTTTCCTGTATCCATATCGAGGAAAATCATACAGATTTCCTAAAAATAATTATAAAATCGCGACTTGTTCCCTGAAAGGGCAGGGGAGATCGCCCGCCTCCCTGTAAAATCCCCATATCAAAGCAAATTGTACCTATATTGAGATGTATCATATTCGTTGGAGGCGAACCATGCGGCAGGGTACTAAAATGACATAACATTTTGAAACTTTGTTACGTTGCGGAAAAAATATCTTTCTTTGAGATTTTTGTTAATTGGTACATTGTCACGTATAGTCACGAGCAAAGAAATATGTACATTTCGCAAAAACTTAAAAGCGATTTTCTTCCACTGTATTCATCAGGGTTTTACGTTTTCACCAACATAGTATATTGAGAGCCATACTATTACGAAATAGGTCTTATCTCAAAGCAGAAACGTTATTTCACGAGAAAATAGCTTGCTAAGTGTTTAGAAAGAAAGAAAATGTATTTATTAGCCCGCACAGGACAAAACAAAAAAAAAATGGTTAAATTCACAGTAAAACAAAATTATATAAAACGAGTACAAAATTATATACAGGGTGTTTGGTGCATCGTTTGCCAAATTGAATTGGCCGAATGGAGAGGTCATTTGCTATCTCTTCAGGCCCAAGAATTCACTCTTGGCCACACCGGTTTTTTTATTCGGTTTTTCTAACTTTTATTTTGAAAAATTCCCAAACTTAGCATTAAAGCTTAAATTAAAAACAGAGGTATTAGTATAATCCTTAAATTACATTTTAATTTTTATACCTACTGTATTATGGCTCTATCAAATTCAAAACTAGTCGCTAGTAACATCTAGTTTTTTTTTAATAACTCACATAACTTTTGGAAGAAGAAAAAATAATCTCAAAACTCAACTTTAGATTGCTATAAAAAAAAACTCAAAGCGATCTAGATCTTCGAATTCTTTTAAAAAAGTTATCTAGTCTGTCCTCTTTCTAACGGTATGCAATATGCTACAAAAAACGTTTAATAACTTCGTTAATTAAAATAAAAACTCTCGTGCCTCTAATAACCCACATTATTAACATCTCCATTGCAAAAGGAGTATTCCCACAACCATTCAAGAGGGCACTAGTCCACCCGATTCACAAGAGCGGGACCAGAGACTGTGTCAACAATTATAGACCAATTTCGGTACTCTCGGCTCTCTCCAAAGTAATGGAGAAGTTGATAAGCAGTCGCCTTGTAAACTACCTGAACAAGTACAACATTATAGCATGGAACCAATACGGGTTCAAAAAAGGAGTCTCTACCGAGGATGCAGTTATCGATCTAACCCAATTTGTAGCATAAAAACTAGATGAACACCAAAAATGTACTAGTATTTTCCTAGATTTGAAGAAGGCCTTTGACACAGTCTCTGTTCCCACCCTTCTCTACAAGCTGGAGTGCATAGGTATTCGGGGTAAACCTCTTGACCTCTTCAGGGATTACCTACAAAACAGAAAGATGACTGTCAAAATCGACTCATGTCAAAGTGACGAAGAAACTGTGACATACAGCGTCCCGCAGGGCAGCGTACTGGGACCAACACTTTTTCAAATCTACATAAATGACTTATGCGCGCTGTCCCTGCATAAATCGCAGATCTTTACATACACTGATGACACTGCGATTGTTGTTTATGGTGATACGTGGAGCGATGTCAAATGTGCTGCGGAATGGTCCTTGAGGACTGTTGGGGGGTGGCTGCGACAAAACCTTCTCACACTTAACGTGGCTAAAACTAACTTCATTCCATTTTTTATTAATTATAAAAACAAAGCACCTCCAGATTTAGAAATTACAGCACATACATGTCTCGAACACACCCACTGCTCATGCGCAACGCTTACTCGCGTCAGCCAAACGAAGTACCTGGGTGTAGTGATTGATGACGGACTGAAAAGGTACAACCAAATAGACAATATTACGTCAAAAGTCAGAAGACTTATTTATATTTTCAAATCTCTGAGACATTGTGCAGACAAACATATTCTGAAAATAGTTTACCTAGCACTTTGTCAGTCTGTTATCACTTACTGCATCCCGGTTTGGGGAGGGGCTGCTAAAACCAAGTTTATTGAAGTGGAAAGGGCCCAGAGAGCTGTGCTCAAGGTAATGCTTGGTAAACCATACAGATTTCCCACTATAAAACTATATGCGGACTGTAAGCTACTTTCGGTGAGACAGCTCTTTGTCCTCCGAGCCACACTTAGGAAGCATAGACTAATTCCCCCACCAGATAACACTAAGCGCAGAGCAAAAATGACTTTCCCTACAATAAGCCACAAGACCGCATTCGCTAGGCGCCAGTTCTATGTTGTCAACTCTTTTTATTTACAGAAACATCGCTAAAAGTACTCAATTAACTGGGCTAAGTCACCATGAAGTCAAGGTTAAAGTTCAAGGTTGGCTTCAGGATCAGGACTACGTCCGGACAGAAGAATTACTTCACCTCCGGCAATAGCCGTGCAATACTTCTTCTACCCATTAAATATAAAAATCCCAACCCTTTCAGCAAGATACATAAATATACTAACAATAAAACACTTACACACGCAAATATGTACAATCTCAATCACACACACACACACTTACTCCCCAATTACACACTTTCACTCTCTCATACACATCTACACACACAATTACCTACACATGCACATTCAAAATGCAACTACAATTAATAAATTCCTTCACTCCTAGTTTAACCTCTGTTAAAATAATTTAGTTGTACAGTAGAGACCATAAGTGCAATAGCAGTTTCACAAAACGATCGCATCAAAACAAGTCGCACTTACGACCTTTTTCCATAACAAACATTTTGCACACATACACGATCTCGTATATCGCACTCTTTCATAATTATCTAGTCAGAAAGAGTGCGATATAATGATATTTGCCTTAGTGACAAGCCTGTCATGTCGCGACGGAGTATTAAGTTAGTGATATTTAATTTCAAACTAACTATTATGTGTCTATCTGGCTTAGCGGTTAACGCTATAGATAAAATGTCTCACACGGTGGAGCCTGCGTTCGAATCCAAGTGACACAGTTACACTTTTTGTGTTTTAATTATAAATGATACGTTAGACCCGATGAGATATGTTTTTCAAAATATTAGTTGGAACTTATTATTAACAAAAAAGATGAGGGTGAATGTGAAACAAAATAAACTTCTGGATTGAACAAACTAGTTAGTTATGACGTTGTTAGTTGGTGAACTTTGTTTCGAGCGTTTGTGTTATTATTACGATTAGCGTATTGTTTGATTGTCTTTATTCAAGATGCAAGCTAATATTAGTATTGATGACAGGGCAAATATTGTCACTTTGCGTAAAAATGGGCTTAATATTTCTCAAATTTCAACTGAAATCGGCTTAAAATGTGTAAGTTATTTTTAAAAATTATAATTATTATGATGATAGTTGTGGTGTGTGATTCTCTTATTATTAAATAAATTGCTAGTTGCAAGTGTGTAATCATATTTTGTTTTTTTTTAGAAATTCTGTTAGCCGTTGGGTAAAGAGGTTTGAGGAAGAAGGTAGTCTGAAGAGTCATCTAAGAAGTGAAAGGCCGCCGCTTATTAACCCGACTCAGCGACGTTTTATGGTGGAAGAATATGAAACAAATGGTTTCATTCCAACTATAATGTTTGCAGAGCAATTGGATACTACATTACAGAATGTTCGCCATGCAGTCCATGCTGAAGGTTTACATCATCGGAAGCCAGCTAAAAACCATTTTTGACACAAAACCACAGGGAGGAAAGACTACGTTTTGCTCGAGATTATTTAGATTTTAACTGGGAGGTGACTGTATTTTCTGAGGAGAAGACTTTCAAGTCTTGACAAAAGGAAGACTTAATTTATGGCGAAAAAATAATAATACTTAATTTAATAAGTAGACCGGGTAACTAAATATTTAGTAATATTAACCTAACCGTAAATAAAAAAAATAAAAAATTAAGAAATAAATTTTAAATTTAATGATCTTAAATTGGGGTTTAGTTTCAATATTCTTTTCGTCAAGAAAATGAACACTTAAGCTATAACCTCAATACATTCAATGTGACGTTACATAAAAAAAACACGTTCATAAAGTCTTACTCATATATTAGTATTCAATGAACTCTGCTGAATACCTATAATAAGCGGGTATCAACAATTATTTTTGTGTTATTAGAATATCCTTTCCGTGTTATGTTATTCTTATTATGAATTGACTAAGTGGGTATACAACAAAAAATCTTATGAACGGTGATAAGAGAACTTTTTTTTTGCCTAGGTAGGAATGTGACGTCACAATTCTCGTAAAAGTTTGTTAATTTTATAAATAAATAAAACGATTAAACATTTTTGTTATCATTCAGCATGATTTTTTTATTTCCACCTTCCAACACCGAAAAGATAAAATAAAAATCAATTAATGAGGTTAAATAATAATATAATAACTATCTAATATTTAACTCCTTATAAAAAATAAATAATAAGCATGACTACATTTTAAATAAACATAAATACCTAACGACTTTCTGCTTAAAATACAAATATTATTAAGGTTTCAAAGAAACAAAAAACAGCCACACATTGTAATAACATGGATTCGAACTTGGACTTCATTGATCGTGAACCCATGCTCAGCCCAAACAGCTACCAACACATGTTAATACTACGCGAATTTTAACAATGCAATGGTAAGAACAGGTCATCACTATGAAGTGTATTCTAAATGCAACAGAAATATAATGCTATTTCGCGTAGTGTGACGACAGTTCATTAGTGTGTGATATGTGTGGAATGTTGAGACATCACTCATACACGCACACGCACACACACTGCTGTATCGCGCTCGCACAGTTCATAGCAATATAATCTTTAGCATGGTAGTGCACTTTTGAGCGTCTACTGTACTTTGAAATTTGTTTCTTTTTTGCCAAGATTTTGTTAACACACTTTTTAGTAAAAGGTTTTTGTATCATAGTGACAGCAGAACACTGACTCCTAAGTCACAGGATGTCCTAGTTTGGGAGTCAGGGTTACTCTATCTGTATTACCTTTATTACACTGAAATTTATGTGACCTAGTCTTAAATCAATGTTGAAGGTTTTTGTATAAATAAAGATTTTTATTTTATTATTTATTATTTAATTCGTTAAATTTGTGTATTGGGACACACCATCAACCTGCTCCATATTCAGGATAAAACACTAGTTTTCGCATAAATAACATATTGTAAGTAGGTTGATACTGTTATCTCACTCTCATCTCACATAGGGTTCTAACTTTCCCCGAACTTGAAATGAAAGAGAAAATTAAAAATAATAATTTATTTAATAAATACCTAATTACAAATCTTGTTCAAATTGCGTATGCACGTGCGACATATTCGTCTTATCTCGACTGTAGTGGTGCGTAAACCCCTTTCTGCTTTGATGGTCCTGAAGGCCGCCTCAATACGTTGGACCAAATCATCCCTAGTTTCAACTTCCGTGGCGTAGACAAAGATATAAAGCATGACTTAGGCCCCGGTTGCACCACGAATCCATTGATTATTATTTTAGCACTAAACATACAGGGTGTAAATAGATCTTTAACGAAGCCGAAAAGCACTTGTTCTCCGCGTCGTCATTGCGATATATTTTTGTCGCGGATCATATCTGGGAATCTTCTAGTTACGGAGATACCCTACACCCCAAAAAGTTTCCTACCGATAATGTTTGCGTAGGGTTACGTGCAGCGGCTTGACGACTTCGTGAAAGGTCCGTTTACACTTTGTATATAAAACGTGTTTCTGTCAATCCTTTGAAGGTGACAGAGACGGAATGATGTTTGAAATATGTTTTGTAGTGATGGCCTTAGATTAATAAATGACATGCAATAATTTGACTTGATTACATAAATGTTAATTAACATTTTTTTTCACTTAGTACTCCAAGCAGCCCATCTGCTACTGGAGCCACGAAGAAAAAAACTGGGTACGTGTAGAATAGATAGGACTAGACAATTTGTTTTTATTTTGCCTTTACTGTGCACCGATCGTACATTGTGTCCCGTTACTGGGCAAATGCCTCTTCCTTTCTTCTTCGAAACCTCTCTGTCTGTATTATCATTATCAACTTTTTAAATTGATAAAATTGATGTTATTTTTTTTTTAACTTTTCCTCACAAAACGAAGATGTTTCGTAAAAGTCGGTAGGTACAGAACATCACGAGCATTTGCATTAATCTTGCTTTACCTTCTTTAAGATAGTTGTTCATAATGATGATGTTAGATGATCTTGTGAGCAATTTTTTTTTATCGACTTCAAAAAGAAGTTTTTATGTTTAAACTTTTTGTTTGACTATATTATAAGCACTATAAGGCTTTTTTTACATTAAAACGTACACAGAGTGATTCTTTTAAGTGGGATAATATAGCGAAATCCGAATCCATAAGAAATACCGGGTACCGATATTTACTATTTTTTCAATGCCGTAAGACATGTAGAGGTATAATCATTGTATGGGAAGAAAACAATCTGGACAAACAGCATTGAATCTTTTATAAAAAAAAACGATATTGTTTACATAAAAAACGAGCTAAACTTCCCTGAAAAAGTTTAATTTTGCATCAGACTGAAGCTCACAGTCAGCGAATAGCTTTGGTGTGAACGCGGCACAAGTTATTTAACGTTAAGTATGCCATAGGCACCAGTGGTGAAGGTTCCATACAACTCGATTCCTACCGGATTCTCTTTGAAAAATATCACAGTCAGTATTCTATAGACAAATAACATAATCAAAGTCAAAACTAAGTGTAACAATGTGGTAATCACATTATAGGTATGTACTCCGGCTTACCTCTTTCAAAAATTGACCCATCGCTACTCATAGGCACTATAAGTTACTCATATTAATCAAGTATAATTGTATAAATTTAAACACTAAGGCTTCTTACAGTTTCAGCTTAATCGAGATAGTTTCCGTCAAATTATTTAGCAGATATTTTAATATAAATTCTGTTAAGTTTGGGTTCGGTAGCCAAATGGCACGATATCGAGATTCCTAAAATATTTAGATTCCTTTTTTCTTAAGTCAATGGTTCAAGAGATATTCGTTTATAAAGAAGAAAATTCTGAAACGACGTGAGTTTATAGAACGTAAAAAGAACTTTCGACAATTTGTTTCAATAAGATTTGATATTATAATTTAGTTTTGAGGTATGGAACTTTTTCGTGAAACCGCAGCAGTAACTTTGTTTTCATTATCATAATATGAAAAACAAATTTAGTTTGGCTTTTTTTTGAGTGTAAATTGACTTATGAATGAGCGTAAAAGATATTCTTATTAAAATATATAGGTAAAGTTTGGCGCTACGGCACCCTTTATGCGCCAGTCGGACTCACAGTTGGTCGGTTTTTAATATATGTATGAAATAAATTTTAAGTTCCTGTGGATTGATTTCTGCTTAGCTTTTATTATTATTTTAATCTTGTGTTAGCGTTTATATTAATTTGTAAGGATGATAAGGATGAAATAAATGTTAACGATTATACGCAGGTTCTTCGGACTTCCTAAATTCCATCGCTCTCGCCGTGATGACGAAGTGCTGTATGTATTCATGTATTACACTGATCAAACAATAATTATTATACTGATTTTGATTCATGTTTCAAAATTGCTTCAAGGCTTATTTCTAGCGGTCTGTAAATACTGACTATAAATATACCAAAAACTTATTTAAGTAACGTAAACGGTTTTCTCTTTTAACTTTCTTCGGAGTAATTTTCGCATTTCTTCGCATTTCAGTGTAATTAATTTTTTGATCTGTGTGTTCTATTGATGTTGTTGTATGTATTTGAGTTACGAGTATACTATACTGTAAACTGTTATATCTCTAAGGTTGTTTATTCTGAAAGTTGGCAATGTCGCGAATTGCTGTGAAATTATTCGTTGTTCTGTGTGTTTGTTCGGTTTTTTTTTTAGTAAGCTGGTATTGTCCCATTCCTGGGCAAAGGCTTCCCTTCATTTCTTCCACTTCTCACGAGGAAGCCATCACTGACTAAATAATTTCCAATAAATGTCGCCCGCTGCGGCAATACAATATTGATTTTAGATTACCCAAATTACAGCTTTAGGTGTAAAAAGGCAGTTTGATGGTTTTCAAGTGCCATTTATTGGCCTATAACCAAACATAAATTCTCACGATTCACGTATTTGCAATTCAAAATCAGTACTTAAGTGCAATCTAGAGCCGTCATCTACCCCAGTCGGAGCGGAGAATGGAACCGGCGAGAGATGTCGTGCGGTGTTCCACAGGGTTCGGTTCTGGGGCCGGCCTTGTGGAACATCGGTTACGACTGGGTGCTGCGCGCCGACCTGGGATACCGGCGTCAGTGTAGTTTGTTACGCTGACGACACGCTGGTACTGGCACAAGGGAGGTCGCACGAGGCGGCGGCCGAAAACATGACACGCGGGGTTGCGATAGTTGTGGAGAGGATCCGGCAATTGGGACTCGAGGTGGCATTGCACAAGTCCGAGGCCACGTGTTTTCATGGGCCTCGGAATGCGCCACCGTCGGGATCCCTACTGATGGCAGGAGGGGTTTCCATCGACGTCGGGTCGACGTTGAAATACCTAGGACTCGTCCTCGACAGTCGGTGGAACTTCGTGGAGCATTTCCCAGCCGGAAAAAAAAAAAAAAAAAAAAAGTGCAATCTAGAGCGACAAATAATTTTATTTAGAAATATTTGCCAGCTATTTGACATTTAGAAAGATTTGCGAAATTGCCAACTCTCTAAATGCACGCTCTTGTTAATTTAAGATGCTGATGTTAAAGTTTAATTGTTTTAAGGTGGCTGTCAAAACGAGCGGAATGGCAATGTACAGCGAATTTTGACAGAGTCCGCTCTCCTGTCCGCTCGGTTTGGCCGCCATATTTATTTATTTTATATACTTATATTTTTATTTATGTTTAACTTTCAATTACTAAGATGTAATTATCTTTTAGTGATACCCTAAAAGGAATCGGATTCCTAGCAATTTTACTTATTTAATGTCAATTTGTCTGAATGTTTTTTGTATTTTTTTTTGTATGTTCTGTGATATCTTCGCCAATTTTGATGTTTTTTTTTGTTTGGAAGAATATTATTCCGTGGTGGTCCCGTTTAAATTTGGTGAAGATCTGATGGTGATCTTCAGAGATATACAATAGAACTTTTCAATAATGGACAGCAAATCTGTCGTGATTGCTGCAATCTCTTGGATGTTTATTGTTGACACAACATCATAACATAACATCACGCATGTACGCTCTGATTGGGTACGCAGATGTGTACAGTACACCCACATTTCGACAGATAGGTATGTTAAGTTCCATTTTATTTGGGATAAACCTATTACCATGCATGTATTGTTAACGGTTCACTAATGTTTTACCAAATATCCTTTGAAAATTTTTAACCGGCTTCAAAAAAACGGTGGAAGTTCTATGTTCAACTGTATGTATTAGTTTTTGTATGTTCATTAATTTCCCCGCCAATGGGGATGGCAACTGTGAAACTAATGGCGCTAGCATATCTGGTTCCAAGCCTTGTCATTGGTTGAAAATCTGATAATGTCATTTTAAATTTCAAATAGCTTGACCTCATTGATCAGATTGAGACCTAGCTATGGCCGCGCCATCTACAATTAGCTTTTAACGGTCTTCCCCATTGTGGACCGATTTTCAAAATTCTTTTTATATTCGAAAGCCTATACTCCAGAGGTGGTCCCATTGTCACCATGATGGGATCCCAGGGAAATCGAAGGCAACCCTCAAATTTTATAGGCACATTCAATGTTTTTCATACTTTCTAACGCAATGCACATATTTGTGCCTGGTAATCATTATCTCATGTTGCTGAGCTGATGATGGAAGGTATAAGTCAGGATCTAATGATGGGATCCCAGGAAAATTAAGGGAACTCTCCAAATTTAATAGGCACACATAGACATTATGCCTGGTAATCATCATTGTGTGTTTATTCAGCGATATCTTTGCCAATTGTCAACAGTTTTCGACAGTTAGGTATGTTAATTTCCATTTTATTGAAGATAAAGTCTATTACCATGCAATGTATTGTTAACAATGTAAAATAAATGCATGGCAAATATTTGTATAGGATATTATACACCTAAAAATGGTAAAATTAAAATGAAAAAAATAAAACCGACTTCAAAAACACAAAACAGTGAAAAATAACTTTAGCTTCAGAAGTCGGTGGCAAAAAAACTAAATCGAACAAATAAAAGTGACCGACTTCTGAAGCTAAAATTATTTTTAACTTTTTTGTTTTTTACTTTTGTAATAAATCTTGATGCTGAAAAAATCAAAGAGATTTAAATACTTAATATAGTCAGGCTACCAAAAGAAATTTAGTAGAAAAATATTATGCAAACAATCAGTTACAATCTAAAGCAAAAACATATTGTCAAGTTGTAGTTGGCACTTGCAAATAAATTGCGATTTTGCTCGCTTTGTCCTGACTAATAACAGTATATTTAAATATCTTAGGATGAAATAGATATTAATAATAACCTTTTTTTCAGTATTTTGAGCAGCAGCGTCTACCATCGCGTGGAATCGGAGCCCCCAACGTAATTATATAAGATAATTCCAAAAATGCGCTGGTCGAAAAATGTATTGCACTATTAACAAATAGTATCAAGTTTGATTGGAAAAACTGCCTTCATCGGTTCAAAAGTTACACAATACGATTATATTGTCATTTAAACCAAGAAAAAAACAATATTATGTACATTATATAAAGACTACAAATAGAACTAAAGTAATGATAAAAATAACACTAAAACTAAGTATTATTATTATCATTTTATTTTTCTATGGCGAATTTCACAATTCAGCTTGGATTTGTGCCACTTGGGATACACATAAATGACTACTATGTAGTGCTCTGCCTAACCCTTCGGGGATTACATGATGTTATGTTACAATGTATATTTTCAAAGGCAAAACATATTTCAGCAGAAAAATGATTCTAGTGCAAAACGTTTATTAATCAGCGTACTTTTTCTTAATTGATGTTGTATTTTTTTTGCGAACATTATTTATGTAAGTCGTGTTTTTTTTTTTATTGTATGTTTTTTTTTTCTATTTGTTACCTCCGATACAAAATATAATTTTTCGACACACTTGCTCGAAGTGGCTCTTGTGTATACTTATGAGTACTGTATTTGGCTCACAATGCAGTGTATTTAACACGCGTATTTTGTATTAGGTATGCCACAGAAAATTGTAAAATACCTCGCAAGTGTGTTGAAAAACGTCTTTTTATACACATGAACAAAATATATTAATTGTTATAATTTACTACTTTATTATAATTTCCTTAGAAATATTTTATTATTAATGCTTATTTGGTTTATACTTGTAATGCCCTTTCGGCTCGAAATCATTAAGGTGGAAAATTTCAAGCTTGGTTTTACGACGAAAAATGTTACGACCTAAGAATATTATTAGTAAGTTACATTATTATTGTCAAACTTGTGTCTAAACTTGTGTTTAAACAAAAACAAAACAATAGGGCGAATGTAAAATTTATTTTTTATCGAGCCTGGGGTCATTTCGGTAAGTTTATGAATGTTTTGTAAAATTTACTCAAATAGCAGAACGCGTTCCCGAAATGACTTTACGTGTGTACAAATAATGAAAATAATAATTTAATTTTCAAATGGTTTTAACATACCGATGCAAATTTTTCTCCTTGAAGATTTTGAGCCTTTTCTGTTACTTGTAAAGTGTGCTAAGTTTCAAAATTGTAATGGCACATTATTAGAGACTGGACACTTATTAAGTTGGATCTTTGGTTGATGAGATATTTGCTTCTAAATATTTGCCTCTAATTTCTAAAGTAAGATGAGGAAAATTCTGAAAAAAAAAATATGTTTGTAGAACGTAAAAGACACTTTCAAAGAAAATTGGTTCGAATAAGATTTGATATTTACTTTTTGAGATATGAGATTTTTTCGAAACTGCAGCAGTAACTTTGCGTTTTGCGTTTGAGTGTTTTATGAGTGGCTCTAGCTGACTTATAAATTAGGCCAAAATACATGTGATGTGTGTGTGTGTGTGTGTGTGTACATTTGTTCATTAATTCTTAATGTGCATTATTTTGTTACAGGGCGCAGACTCTCACGAAAGCTGAGCGTAAGAAGGGATTTTCCACCAGTACGATGAAACCCATGTCGGCAGCAGAGGAAAAAACACTGAATACAGCGGTGGCTATGGCTAATGAAATAACATCGAAGTAAGTACCTTTGTGGTTGATAAAATCCTTAACTCCCAGTAAAGACGATTATCAACTTTTTATCTTTCTTCACTTACAACAAAACGAGTGAAAAAGAATAAGAGAAAGTAAGCAAGAAAAAAATGTAAAATGTTCGTTCTGCCAAGTGATTTATCTTATATATAGTGGTATTCACTAAGTAGATAAAAGGAACCCCATCCCCGAACGTTTAATCCTAAAATGGTTTGAACATTTTTCTATAGAAGCTGGCATAGTCGCCCCATCGCAAATAACAAAAACAAAATGGTGTGTGTGGATTATATTTTTATTAAAATTGACACTTACTTTTTCCAGATCTATGAATGACCTCGATGGGGATAAGAAGTATCCCCAATCGCCAAATGAAAAATCCAAATTTTTCAAGTTTCCTTCACGTTCGCATCACGGAAACGCTAATGAACCTGGCGAAAGGGAGCACTCCACCGGTTAGTAAAGTCTTTTATTTCTTACTAGAATAAACAATACGTAGTAAAGCCAGCACATTAGCCACCACACACAGATGACTCTCTATAGGTTCCGCATGTTGAACATTTTGTTTGATCTTACGGTAGGCACGAATTGCGCGAGCATCTTTCCCTTCTATCAAATAATGGGGAAGAAATCTATAGGGGTAATCTGTACCACCACAAAATGGCCTTGAAAATCATCATGGCGTCGTCATTTTACGTCGGTTGCAGTTCTTCCAGAGCATGCGCCTGTAACGTAACCGTTCATATGCGAGAATCACATCTCTGGGTGAGAAGAACCTAGAATTACAGCACCTGCATAGATACAATTGTAACAATCACTTGTTTTTGTACAAAATACATTAAGGCAAATGGAAAGCATTCAACACCGGGAGCGTCTATTTGTAACGTGATGCTCAAAATCGAATCTCGGATTGTTAAATTACCTTTAGTCTTCAAAAGCAATGTTCATGTGGCGACACCGGTTTCTTAGGATACCCAAGCTTAACGCTACTTATAGCCTATTAAAATATCCTAAATTATAACTCTCAATTGGTTTCGCATCAACTTCACATTGGCTATTAACGGCGGGCTTTGAGGAGACTTGGTCATCCTGAATTGAGCGTTTAGTTAGGTATCACGACCTTTCCCAACGACTTTATTCACTTGGTTTTAGCAAAAAAATAAAAGAGAAGATGCAGGCAAAGCTTGTCTGCGGCGCTGGTGAGAATGTCGTTAGATGGTTAGTTAAATCTGGTGGCTATTTTTGACGCTGTGAGCAAAAGGGGCTCGTCTGCGGAAACATGTAAAGAAAAATAAGCCTTGTTTAATGTTGACTATGTGTGTGCGTGTGCCTACGCACCGATAAGTACAATAAGAAGAAACGCACAGCGTTACTAACAAGCAACAGTGGTTTCACTCGTTTGTCCTCGGACTTAACATTGGCGACGAACATACCTACGTAAAATAAAAGTTATAAAGTCTGGCACAGTTTTTGGTCTTTTATCAGCGTTTGATCACAATGTACAATCATGGGAGACCTACAAATTCCGCTTTAAACAGTGGTATGTGGCTAACGACATCACCGGGGCGAGCGACGAGTTTTCTTGCTAAGCGTATTCGCGGATGGCACACAGAAGTTGGCGGCGGATCTCACGTTGCCAAAGTAGCTGCAGGACATACCGTATGATGACGTACTTAAGCTGCAGGAAGATCATTTCACTCCAAAGCGGTGTGGTTTTGGCGAACGGTCTAAGTTTTACGCGGCTTCGCAACAAGAGGGGGAGACGTATGCATAATGGGCCGCGAGGTTACGATTTCTGACGAAGCACTGCGGGTTTTCTAACGTGGAAGAAGCTTTTCGGGACAAATTTGTCATGGGAATGTTGCCCGGATCTGACAGAGAGAAGCTTTTCTCGAAAGATTTCGTGGGCCTGACATTAACAAAGGCGATGGAGTTGGCGGAGAACGCGTGGAGTTCAAGATTGCGCGGACGATTGAGTCTTCGACCCCATCGCATCGAGAGCTGCGCCTAGTTCGGGAGTGAAAGTGCAGTCAAATGTGCGGCTCTCATAATCACGAGTCATCCCAGTGTCGGTTCGCAAAAGCGAAATGTAGGAAATGTAATTTTACGGGCCATCTGCGTGATATGTGCAAAAAGTTAAATTATGTCGAATCGAGGGCTGTGTGTTTTAATATTCGATCAGTTAAAGGGGAGCCGATGATAGAAACGGTATCAATCTCGGGAATCGAATTAAAATTCAAGATATATAGCGGTTCAGCTGTTACAGCAAATTTCTGTGGGTACGAAGAACGAGGAGACGAGTAGGTATAAAAATAATGTTTCTTTGGGAAAGTTGTTTGTTATCATGAGTAGAATTAAGTGTTTAAGTATCGGTCACTAATTACCAGTCTCCCTATATGCGCCGATTTTTCCACAGGTGTAAACAAACAGTTATCGATCAGTATCCTTTGACAACGGAACTGAACTTTTTGCTAAATTGCATGAGGGGCAGCAGTTCACCAAATTGGACCTGTCAAATGCCTACAACCATTTTATGTTCGATGACAAGTCACAGGAATTAACTTGCAAAAATACGTATAGGGGAGTTTCCCTGCCAGTTACTGGCGGCATGGTATGTCGGTGACGTCACGTGCGAAATTCTGTTCACCCTACAAAAAGCCTCAAACTTATGTGACCATTATCGCTAACCAGTGTATGCAGAATACCAAATCTTGATATAAAATCAAACCACCTGTCAATCGTTGCTGAAGTAGAAGTATACTGCACTTCATATTATAAACCTCTCTGTGTGTGTGTACCGATAAGTACATTAGGAATAAACGACGGTACGTTACTAGCAAGCAGTGGATTTACTCGTCTGTCCTCGTACTTAACAAAAAGACGCATCTAGTAAGGCTCATTTGGCCCCATTCCTCAGATGCATGTCTTTAACTTACGGCGTCAGAAATTTAGCCATGACCAAATCAGTGGACTTCAGGTACTTTAGGAGAGATTCCACACGTGATTTAATGAAATTAAATTCATTAGTAGAAGAACTACTTGTATGAAGCTTCGCATCAATGTGACGTCTTCTTCGAGTTTTCGTTTACCGTTTTGAGGTCTTATTTTGTTTTTCATTCTATTTGCATAGGCTCCGTTTCTTTTTATATAGCAAATATTGATTTGTCTCCGTACATTTTTCATTAATTATTGTTTGTTTTTCACTACGCTAGTTTTGATATCCTTTTCCTTTTCATTCCTTTCCCTTTCTTTTTAATATTGAAAAGACTTACCTTTATTTTCACGCTGGTTGGATCGATATTTTATGTCTCGATCCAACTCGCAGCAATTGCTCGCAACAACTATTTCGCTGTCTTAAAGAAAGTTCTTCAAAAATTGTTTGCCGTAGACGTATGAGGAATGTTGCCTACTGTCTGATAAATGTTGTATTTCAAGGCGCCCCTACTTTTCTTACCACTGCTCAATCTACGCGTATATCAGTGTACGATTAACCAAAAAAATTGTTTTAAGCTCTTTATTAGGTGCGCGCTTACCTTCTTTCCCACCGGTTTGGTTATTGGCGTTTATAAAATAAAATAAACTGTTCAGACACTTATGCACCATGGTATAATAAGCCTAAAACTAATTATGTTCTAAATCCCTACAGCTAATATAACAAACACTAAATCGGACCCTGAATCAAAACCTGTAGATTGGCCTACCCTTGTAGTTAGTTCTTCCCTTCAATGGTTTGCTGGAAAACCTGACCGTTTTCACGAACACTGCACGTAACTAAAAGTAATACGAAAAATAGCAGTTACTAAGCGCACCACTACAGCAAACACAAGGCGATGACTAAAGTTACGACACTAGATCGCTAGCTGGTAATACTGAAGCAACTTGTACGGGTTGCCCAGCACTATATTTCTTTAAACAATATTCACAAGCATCTCGAATTAAAAATACACAAACTGTTGACAAAAAATTTAGATTTTGAAGCGTACGATTTTCATGTATAACAAACGCTGCACTGAGAAAGTATAACACATAAATAATAATGGGTGTAACAATACCCTTACCGAAGCCGAAAGTCACTTGTTCTCTCTGTCATTGCGATATTTTTTTTTTGTTCTGGACCATACCTGGGAACCTTCTTAGAAAATTATGAAGATATTGGAGGTCAAAGTTCCAACCTTATCACAAGTTTTTTTTTTAAAATACTAACTAGTATTTTAAAAAAAAAAACTTGTGATACTGTGATTATGCAGAGTGCGTTACATTTTATATTGAGTTTTACCGTAAAACGTGATTATCCACACCAAAAAAAATATTGTTTTCCAGCAATAATTTTTGTTTAAGCATTCTGTACATCAAACTAAGTAACTCTACTTAGTTTGATGTACAGAATGCTTAGTTGACGGCTTTGTGAAGGGCGTTTACACCTTGTATTGCTTTGTAAAAAGACTTTTCTTTTTAGCCATTTATAAAGGTATTAATTTATTTATAACTGTTACAGGCACACGCGAACCGCGTCGCAACTTCAGCGAGGAAGCCAAGAGCGTTCCGGATATACAGGTATGATAGAAACGTTGGTTTATTTAATTACATGCAGCACGCAGGTATGACATGAAGGTTTATACTTATTTATTGGGCCAGTGTGTGAAGGTCTCGTAGCTCAATAATAACAGCCGCACGGTTGAGCTTCAAGGGTAAGCAGTGCTTGCCGAGGTCGGTCTGTGGATGGGTGACCATCATAACATACCGAGCTCCCACCGTGTCACGGAGATCACGATAAGCCGTTGGTCGCGGCTGTCTTATGTAGATCTTTCAGTCCTTACGAGTAGTTAGAAGCCTGAAAGTCTGACAACCAGTTTAACCAAGAGGTATCGTATTACCCATAAGTGGGTTGTGAAGGTCAGACAAGAAGTCGCTCCATGTAAATTGTTGGTGTCTAGGTGCATCTGGTTAGACTGGAAGCCGACCCCAACACAGTTGGGAAAAGGCTAAGCAGATGATGATGAAGTATCCTGGGTATGAGCTGAATACAACCAACAGGCATGGCCTGCATTTAGCTCTGGAATGAAATAGCTGAAAATAATAGAGAAAGGCATCAATACACACAATATGAGGGTATTCGTAATAAACTTTACTAGAACGGACGGTTCATTCGGGTGACTGTTCATTAATTCATTACATACGCACACGACACCGGTAAAATTTGATACGAATAAACGTTAATTTGCTTCCTTCATTTATTTTTCGATCATTCCATTGGATCGGTTCACAAATGAATTTAAAGATGCCGTCGAATGAGAGGCAAAAGTGAAGCGTCAGATATCGGTTTTGTGCAAAAGAACAAGTAGTTGTTTCAACAAGTTTCTGTTTTCCACCACAGCAAATCTAACATAGTCCCACATTGTTTTTCAGTCAACCCTGACCGAAGAATCAATAATGGCGTATACCAGCCTTATAGAGGAGCCGACTCCATCAACATCACTGATGTCTCACATTGCGCAGGAGTCCAGCGGCGTGATGAAGCCGTCAACCATTCCGAAACCGTCGCGTATGACTCATGCCACGTTCCATTCGCTACAACACTCACATCTCAAAACCAGGTAAGTTTATTAATTAAATTTATATTTCATTTAACAGAAAAGAGTAAAAGAATATGAATGTGGATGGATGGGGAGCTCCTGGCTTAATTATAACAGCCGCTTGGGTCGATCTTTAGGTTAAGCCCTGCTTGCCTAGGTTAGTCCATGAATGGGTGACCACCGATTACATACTGAGTTTCAAAGCCCGTTATGCCGTTGGTACGGCCACCATTATAGATCTTTGGCACAGTCCTACAACGAAAAGTTTGAAAGTCCTACAACCAGTCTTAGCAAACGGTATCGTATTACGCAGTACTAACTGGGCTGTCGAGGTCAGATAGGCAGTAGCTCCATGGAAAATACTGGCATATAGCTGATCCGGTTAGATTGGAAACCGACTCCAACTTAGTTGGGAAAAGGCCAGGCAGATGGATGGAGAGATGAATTGTGTGAGGGATGATATGACAGAGGAGTGAATGATAGACTGGTGTCTGCCATGCAAAAAATGGAAGGAAAAAGCGTGTTTCGCCGAAGCCAAGCAATATCTGCCTGCTCTTTAAGAGTCCAGAGATAATCTTGGTCAAGTAATATTAGGACCATGCAGATTGATTTTAAAACCCTTGTATCCATTTGGCGTGTTTATTCCACTTCAGGCCGCGTTTTGACAATTTTCAGATGACTTACTGTATCTAATTAACAAGTCTAAATTACATAAGCCCCGAATAACATTGTTCGAGGACAATGGCGAGTAGCAACTATAAGTACAGAGGCTTGAGAAACCTAGACAACGCCTGTTAACTCGCTGCTGTCCGATCGGTTTACATCATTGTCCCTACACACTATACTTATCTACTCCGCTAAACCCTGTCGGGTTTAAATATTATGAATAACCATAAATTATACATATCTGAGTAATCGAAATTAATTATATAACAATTGTGTTTCAGGGCATTCCCTGAACCTACTCACGAGGAAGTGACTTTCGTAAGTACCAATCACACAAACACAACTTTTTCCAATAAATTTAATTATTTTCATTCATTTCACTTTCACACTGTGGTTTGCGATTAGAACTCAATAGGGTGCAATAGCTGACACCATTGACCAATAAGTCCAAGACACAAATTAAAATTAAAATACCTTTATTTATTTCTGTACAAATCAATTATATTCTTAATTATTCCTAACAAAAAAAAAAAAAAAAAAACGGTCAGGGCTCCAGAGAGAGGAACCTCCTAACAATACAATAAATTAACATCTTTATTATAA
Organism: Noctua janthe; assembly: GCA_910589295.1. Taxonomy (NCBI): domain Eukaryota; kingdom Metazoa; phylum Arthropoda; class Insecta; order Lepidoptera; family Noctuidae; genus Noctua; species Noctua janthe. Next base: position 18,323,708 of record OU342552.1, read on the forward strand.
GTTTGCAAACTCGATTAATTTTCAATTACTTGTAAAATTCAATTTTTAGTATCAAGCACCCAGTTTTGGCTTAAGCTCGCCTCGGTACAAGGTGGAGCAAAAGTAATGTCTTAACGTGAATGCGTTTTTTTGCAAATACCGTCATTCGTCATTGTTAAATTATATTTATGATACAGATAGATAACCCGTATATATTTAGGGGAGGCCTTCAGAGGGTGGAAGGAGGGTGGAGGGTGGTGGTGGTGGGAGGGTTCTTGCAGATAAGGTTTAGCAATAACCAAATTATTATGTTAAATAAGTTACTAGTTAGTAAGTAAAACAGTTAAAGGAAATAAACTAGTTTAAATGTATAAATTTAATTAAACTAGTAATAAGTAAACCAATCAAAGGAAAACTAGTTAAGTGTTTAAAATTAATTAATTTAGTTAAGTATCTTAAAATAATGTAAAAGTAATTAGTAGGCAATAAAAGGCTTTTTATTATTAATTTATTTATAATGTAATTGTACAATTGCATTATAAATAAGAACATTTTCAAAAACACCTAACATTATTAACATTTTCAGTCGAATAATGTTTTACCACTTCCGCCGCGGACGACGAAACCAAAGCTAGTTAATATGCCACGACACGTCCGCAAATACCCATTGAAGATGGTTGCGGATCCCAAGCCACAGAAAGAGGCAGAGAAACTGGAAGAAATTGTTGCAATAATCTACCAAAATACTAAATCAACACATTCAAAGACTGACGAAACAACAGTCGTCGAAGACGTGGTGGATTCGGGCCCGAAGGTGGATACTAATCCTTTCAATAATGTGGAGGAGGCAGCAGCCGCTAATCCTTTCAATGACTTCTTTATGGTGGAAACCGATAAAGAAGACTTAAGCGTGCAGGTCAACATTGAAAGCCCTGACAGCAGCGATGCTGAGAGCAACAGGGCTCTTGTAAGAGCTCTTGTAAAGGGTTAGTATTCACTATGCATTTCTCAGATAGCCCTTCACTATTCTCCTGCATCATGCCTCCTGATATCCACAATCTTTGCTTTGGCTCGAACTATCTACTCAAAGTGAAATCTTGAGCTTTAGCCAAACTGTCAAATATAACAGGACAGGCAAACATACTTTTGCTACCCCGATCTCTCCAAAACGTTTGATTTAGTTTGCTACGATATTTTACGGAGAAAAGCAGTTTTCTAGATACAAAAATATTACTATTTGCATGAAATTGTGCTATTAAAGACGTATATACGTGGACGAAGCACGAGGTCTATCTCAGGATCGCAGCAGCTGGCATTGCCTACCGTCATGTGTCCCCCATGTATGTACTTCAGACGCCAGCACATCAAGTTAGCCGAAACTGACAAATTTTCCCAATCAACCTTGAACCTAATGTTATAGCGATAAAGTTGAAAATTTATTAAATAAATTTTGCAGATTGTAGTAGCTTGATGTCCTGGCTTGTTTACAGTGCTCTGAACAAACCGTTTAGTCGAGTGCAATACAGACAAAAAGCTGGAACGAAGTTTATAGTGGTCGGTTTTTCATTTCAAGTTTGAGTATTTTTTGTTTAATTGCACTGGGCTATTAGCAAAACGCGCGTCTTCATACATTTTGCTAATCTTAGTGAATCAATTTATAAACTGTTGTTTGCAAACATTTTCAGAACATAAAGATCACGTATCTGTCGAGGACCTGCTAGAATTTGCGGACCAGAAACCATGCGGCCGTCAGAGGGGCAAGGAGTCGGACGAGGTCAGGGTAATGACCAAAGTTTTAAAAGACAAGGTGAATCGAATCTTACAAAGTATTTTCTACCTTTCATTCAAGTTAAAAGGGATCATATCTACAGCCAGTAGCGTCATGTAGTTTCTTGTGTCTTAACTAACCTGACAGCCATCTTGTTTGTTCGTAAACGTTGAGCAAGTTGTTGGTTGATTTGCTGTTATGTAGCCAAATTGGGGCATTCAATATTCGAACTTGATACAATTTTAGTTATTTGGATTTTTGTTACTTCATTGTAATGATATCGGTTTTCATTTATATATTTGGTTTTGTTTTGGTTACTTTGTCATTTGTTTTCGTAGTCACGTTTTAATAAGTTTTGTTACCTTTGTAACTTGTTATTTATTTTCGTCAATCGACTTTTGTTTTGTTTCTTATTTACTTTCTTGTAATTTTGATATTTTTGTTCGTTGTTTGGTTTTTGCTCAGTTTTGTTTACAATTTTATCTTCGTTAAGAAAGCCATGCCATGAGACCTCAAATTATAGACAATACGAAAACCAAGAATGTATCTTCCGAGACAATAAAATTCACTAATAACTATAGCCTGTAGAGGTCGGGGTATGGCAGTACTTCCCATACATACCAATACTAATAACCACAGGTTATTTTTAATAATTTTCACTTTATCCGCGCTTGTAAATCGTTTTGGATTTGTGTCAATTGAAAACAGCACAAAAGGTAGCAGTGATAGTGAGGATATTTAGCGTTTATTGGGCGTTGCTCTGCTGGTCGACAGCAACGGCGACGCAAAGGCCAAGTTAGAGACCAACTTCTGTGTCTAACTCTGCTGTTCTCCGGAGATACAACTTGTTTTATATGTAATTCTATGTATACGCTTGTGTGAATTGCGACATTGCACAGACACAGACACTGTTTTCATATATTTACATAGACAACAGTCCTGTCGCCGCGGTCTCTCATAGCGGTGGGACTGCCATTGTCTCTGGTTCGCGCTTGCGCTGTCCATCGAAACTGTACCTTTACCCGTGGTATTTAGAATGATTATTTACGAATTTCGTACGAATGACTTTCTGTTAAGTAGTTATAAAATATCACTTGTACACGTCGGTGTTAAAAAAACTAAATTGATGGTTTTATTTGTTTTAAAGTTTCGAAAATGGCTCGGAGTTTCTAAAATATCGTGTTTCCAGAACGGGGGCTAGACAGGGAATAAACTAACAATCTTACAAAGCGGATCTTTTGGTGCTTGTCCAAAATGGTTCAATATAATTTCATGAAACACTTTCTGCAATTGTTTTAGCAACAGCGCCCGTTTGTTAATTTTATTCAAACACCGAAAGATCTTTGTTTCATTGTTAAGTGGATGCTAGTCGTCGAGAAGTCGCATGGCTTGCGGTGCTCTGTGCCAGAAGTTTGTTGTTAACTTCTTATGTAGCGGGAGCTAGTGTTTAGTGGTGAACTTGTATAGGCTGATGAGGATGATAATTTGCCAACAATTACTACTAACTTGTTCGGATATTGCATACAAACCGTAAGTGGTGAATTATGATGGCTTACGTCGTGATTGCTAATACAAGATGACCTAAAAGAAAGTTTATTGACATATTGCTGTACATGACTAAATAAATTTTTCTCAAAAACCTAATGAATGAAGTAAAATACTGACTGCATTTGTAACTATTTATTTCGATATGACCAAATCTACTAGTCCCTTCAGTTTGACAGCTTTCATTTTAATCAAGTTAGATTTTATGGACTATAGATAAGGTACTTGTCTCTCTACTCATCGATGTGAGTGTATGCCTTGCCTGGGCCTTGCACCAGATCTGTGGTGCAAAAGACCCTTAGTTGCTACACCACCGGGTATGTCGATTTTACTTACGCAATGTGGTAATCAAATATTTCTATTGGGTAATCTTGAAGAATCAGTGTTGTAGTAAATTCTTTTCTTTTATTTAGTTTTTCGGAAATGTATGTTCTGTTCCCTAGAGTTAATCGGCATTTTATTTTGTTTGTTCGTCTCTTGAACATTATATTGTGACCTGTCCTGACAACGAGCGAGAGACAACTTTGCAAAACTTTTTAATTTCTTCTTTTGCTTTTATGATTTTACTGTCGAATTGGCTGGCTACATTTTATGATTTTATTTTATATTGTGCGTTATTTGTGCAGAATAAACAGTTGTTCCTTTATTTTTTAATCCAGTTGACCTGTACAGCATGTAACAGAAATGTGTGATCATATGGTCGCCCCATAGTGAAATTGGTTCAGTTTGATGGTCTTTTGGGAATCCGCGCACATGGTTGAAGGTAGGCTAGGCACTTCACCATATATACGTCGGCGTCACTAGGAGGTATAAAGCTCAGGGTGTAAAGTTCTTCATCCCTCATAAAAAAGGGAAGAACCTCCGACCAGACTGGTGCTATGTGTGGTGGGTTACTTCCCGAAAGTTGTTTTCGCGTTTTTCTGTATAGTATTAAGTCGCGGATAACTTTAGCTGTGCGATTTAGGCATTTGATGTTAGTTCTTCAATTGTGTCATAGATGGCGCTGTAATACTTTTTTTTCTATGTTTCTGTAGTACTTTTTGTAAAGTCGTATCTATAGCATATGTAAAATATGACCTCACCTTCTGGTACGTGCTGTAAATAGGGTGACAGGTAATTAGTGACTGATGCTTAAATGCGTGATTGTACTCATGATAACAAACAACTTTCCCAAAGAAATATTTTTTTAATACTCATTCAATTAAATCACAACAACCGTATGAAATTCGCGCGCGCGCACCTTTATCAGCTGTTATAGCCGCGATCACGTGTTTTAGTATCGGTCACTAATTACCAGTCGCCCTAATAAGTATTCTGAATTTGAATTATTAAGTATTCTGTAATTTGACTTTGGTACATCGAGATGAGATGGAGATTGTCACAGGAACGCGTGACAGAGACGATACTTTAACTCTCAACTTTTTTTGTTATGGTTTTGTACGATAGGAGTTCTATTCGACAGGTATATTCCGATGGTATTCACGTTGGAAAAGACTGTGACACGAACTTACAATGGATTTAGTACATGATTGATTGAATATTGATGCTTCAATACTGTGACTTCCGGACGTACGTACAGATCACAGACGGATATTATGAAAGTATAAGGGTTCCGTTTGATCGATGGAAAATTTTAACGCTATCTAGAATCGTGTAATGTACTGAATCCATGGCAAAATTTTGTGTCACCATGTTCCTTACACCGTGCATAATATGATGTTACATTTTAATTTGTTCTATATTCTTTAAAAGGTTACAAATTAGTCGAACTTTTTTTATTAATTGATATTATTGTGAAAAAAAAAATGTTGGCAATTTTTTTGTATAAATATTTTCCTCTTACCCTCTCCCCAAGTGCATGCTGTGTTACCTACGCTTTCGTCGTTGATTGATAAAAACCTACCTATAATCATTTTTGACATAAATTATTAATAATTCTCAGGTGAATCAGGCGCAGTGTTTAGAAGCCTTGGAGCTGAGCGGCTGGAACGTTCACAACGCCATCAAGCTTGTTCGGGTGAAAGTGTCAGTAGGGACCGATGTCACTTTTGACAAGTGCCATGAAGAACTACAAAAAACGAACGGGGATATCATGAAAGCAGTCTCCATGTTGGTCTCTATAGACAACACATAAACTGGAATTAATCGTGCAAATTACTGATAAAATAAATTAATTTTGTGAAAAACAGCTTCGTATTTTTGTTTGTTTCTAATGGTTCAGCAATGACGAAATAATATTGTAGAATGACGTCATAACAACAACATTTCGTAAGACAAACGGAGGAAGCTATGAAGAATAACTTCGCTATTAGGTGTTAAATACCAAAAACTAAGCATGATAATCGACTTGTCTTATCATTACTAATTAGTGTTATTGATACTCATAACAGTAAAAAAATTTTGATTTGCAACTTATATTCCATATTTAGCACAAATTTTTAACGTAATTTTGGGCTTTATAATGTATCAATATGCATAGTTATATATAAGTCGTATAAGCATATCAAGTTCAAACAACTTTATTTTGCACATACAATTTTACTATTTTTGTTGTAATAAGATTTTCAATACATTTACTCGAAAAACGGTCCTTAAAGCACTACTATAAGGTTCATAATGCAGTGCATTTCACACTCGTGTTTCGTTTTCATTTTTTTTCTACTTGAGTTTTATTTTCACAGATAACTACGTCCGACGTGGTTCAATTCCTATATTCGGCTATATAATTGTCTTTTTTTTTAATCTCAGCAAAGAGGCGCATATGTGGCTTTAAGGCCTAAATATTTTTTGAATATAACCAATAGAACAAATTAACATTTATTTGTGTTCTTAATTCAAAAATATTTAAATTTTTCGTATTAGGCTGTTTTGCAGTTTCATACCTTTGCTTCTCCTTCACCTGCGAAAGCAAAGAACGGAAAAAATCAAAAAAATATCGTACTTTCATAATAATTAATGACGAAAATATTTTTCAATTTGTCCACTTATATAAAATTATAAGTACTATTTTCTTCAAGGTGAAGGGGCAATTGACTCGTTATAAACTAAAAAATTAAAATTATTTAAAAAAGTCGAAGACAACAAGATGCCAAATTATAACCACTAATGCCCTAACTTAATTGCAGTTAGACTGACTTCTTTATATAATATTATACGAAACCATCTTTGTCATTCAAAATTATAAAAATAAAAGCAGCCACGATCGAGTCCGTGCGGGGGAACTCCTGAACGGATTATAATAGCACTGTGTTGCCATTTTGTATACACATTCAGAGCATACAACAAAACATTATATAATACTAAGACCCTGCTGCTGCTAGGATCATCTCACACATGGGATCTCCTGTACAGTTAATAGCACTGAGTTATCGATTTGTATACACTTTCGAGGGTCATAACAAAACAATATGTAATTTTACAAGATTTCGTCTAGCTGTAGCTAGATGTGCCGATGACCTTAAAAATCTGGGTCAGACCGGACTGGACACGGGAGATGGAGGACAGAGAACTGTGGCCCAACTTCCGAGAGGCCTATGTCTATGGCCAACTGTGAACTGGGACACGCTGAGTTGACTGAAGATTTGGTACAACAGCATTGATCGTCTTCGTAAGAAGTCACGCTTAAAAGGTTAACAACTCGCATGAATTGGGCTTTATTACTATCACGCGGTAAATCGCGGAATGAATATACAAAATAGATTGCAAGTCCGTGCTACTAACCGTAAGGCAGCGGTGGACCAGTTGTAACGGCTGTTACTTACCGAGTCGTGGGTTCGAACACAGACAGGCACTTTACTCTTTGTTAATCCCACAAATAGCAAAAAGTTTGTGTGTAAGTGAAAAAACGTGTGTGGTTAGTATAACGTAAGTACCATTGGGGAGGGGGGATATTAATAAATTTTAAAATGCATTATTTTTGTTTTATTTTTGTTATTACCACAGTTTTCTCAAATTTTAACAAATTAACATAAAAATACCAAAAAATCTGCTTTCTTAAATGGCCCCAGAGTTCCTACGCACGTAGCTCAGTCTAACTCGCCGGTGGGCGTAGGATAGATGCATGCTATTTAACAGGCGCTGTGTGATAAAATGAGATGCACATATTGTTCCTGCCGAAAACGCGCCAATTAAAGAAGGTTGGCCTGGGTCAGAATGTGCCCAGCACTGTCGCTTTCTAATCAACATTAAAATGAGGATCTGATCAATCCTAACAATAACTGCCTGACTCTAACTAATCAAACAAAAAAGGTTACAGCAGTTCACTTCAAACAACGAAATTGTTGTTAGTAATGCGTTAACTTAATTGTGTTTTACTTTCACAATTTGGTATGTACAAGCATGACGACAACTTTTCTCTACTTTTGACACTTGGGGATGGTAGAATAGTTCATTTTGATATTTGTGGTAAAGGTTCGTTATAAAGGCGCTGTTGGTGCTGTCTGTATCAAATACGACACCTACATTAATGCCTGAATATTATTGTAATGATCATGACTTGGTTAGATTGGTTGCCAGACATTCTGGCCACTGACTACCTGTAACAACTGTGAAAGATCTACAAATGACAGCAGGGAACGTGCTTTCCGAGGTACGGAGAAAACTCGGTACCTATGTAATCGAAGGTCACACATCCTCGGACCGACATTGGCAAGCGCTGCTTAATATAACCTTATGTGGTGGCCAACCATGCCATTCATCCATATCTTTCACACACTTAAGTGACGAAAGTGATCCTGCTATGAGAGGTATTAGTACGGGCCCAGGCTGCTACTGACAATTCCATAAAATTACCTAAATAAGGAAACGACCAAAACTCCTACCTGTGACCGGTAAACCGATGTAGGGTAGTTTTATGATGTTTCTTTTTGCTTTTCACTTCTAGTGGTTGTAGTAGCCAAATAATAGCATTTATTCTGTCTACAGGCCACCAATACAGAGATTTTGAATGTACTGCCGCCCCCCCCGCGCATGCCGCGGGTGTATATTGCTAAGCCGGAGCGGCCAAAACATCCAAAACCCCCGAGTAAGTATAGGTACTTATTATTTGTTTTGGGCAGGGGGAGGTGACATGTCCAAACTTATGAGAGACAAGAAAGGCTATGGGGTAGCAGAAATCGAGTGCACTACGTGAGCTCGACAAATATGCGATTAACGCGTGTGCGACAAAACTGTACTGCGAGTCTACATATAAAAGCACGGTAGTGCGACATGAAGACTATCTAAACATTTGTACAAAATAATTATGTACATCTGGTGAACTCGATAGCTTTCTCGACTTATCAAGGGCTTTTGACTTAGTTAATTATGATATCATATCTTGTGGCAGTAATTAAAAAGATATATCCGCTCTGCCAACCGAACTCTGCAGGATCTTTTTTGGTATCATAATTAAGTCAATTTCGTGCGATTGTTGAATGCGTATTCCGAGCAGTACTGGTTGCAGCGTGGGGTGAGGGCAAGGGGGCTCAAAGCTTAGTAGCACCCAAGTCGGTTGCCACATTGATGATGTTTGTTTCAATAATATCACTTACGCGGCCGACATGGTGCTGCTGAGTGCTTCTGTTTGTGGTGCCTCTAGACTGTTGGACATCCGTGAAAAGTACGTTCACAGCCATGGCTCGGTTTATTACGTCAAGTATAGTGAAGGTCTTTCAGGCCAGAGAAAAATGTCCGGCAACGAAACCAACCATAAAATTATTTGGAACACCACTTAAAAGGCTGGAACATTTTAAATATCTTAGAGATACAGCTGTTTTGACATGGAGAGAAAAATTCTAGTGCGAGCAGGGTTAATCTTAGAGATATGTTTAACATGAATATTTTGCCTTTCAGGTCTGGATTAGGAGTGTGGGTAAGAAGCTGCAAGAACAGAGGCGACTTGAATCCATTGAAAATTAACAAAATATCAGAAGTGAAATATGATATCAACGATTATGATACTTGCTCAAACTAGTACCTACCTTTGACTTGTCTAAAAAAAGTAAAGTTTTTAAAGTTACTGTTTAAAGTAACAATTTAAAATAACATATTATATTTTAAGTTAAAAGTCCAAAAAATCTGTTAAAATTGATTTTCGAAATGTTTATGTTTTTTTTATCATATAATTGTAGTTAAGGTTAGGATTTAGAAAAAGTGTATAATACTAAATGTTTTTTGGTGTATCTAAATTTTACAATGTAATTTTTAATAAAACCCGTTTCTATAGTCAAGTTAAAGCATAACTGCTTTAAGTTGACTATTAATTAAAAATGATTGCATATATTAAAACTTGAGTTTTAACTTATGCAAACATTTTTATGCAGTGGACAAGAATCTAAACGAAGTAAGAACCGTAAAAGAAAGCAAAGAAACTCAAAAGCTAGAACTCTTAAATTCTAGCTTTTGATAGTTCTAGCTTCAAGTAACACACAGCACAAGTAATCACTTTGAATTGTTTATAGATACGGGTGTTAGACTCCCAATAGTCAATGAAATTATACTTAGTGCCTCGGGGGTAGTGCTCCTGTCCTATATAGCGTACAGGGATAAATTTAATGTTTATTAAGACAGGAAAGCTACCCCAACATAGTTGGGAAAAGTTGGGATGTTACACTACACAGTTAGAATTCTAAATGTGTAGTGTACTAATAATGCGTAGCTAAGTAGTAGAATTTACGAGTATAGGTAAGTTTTTGTTTTCATATAATGTATATTCGTATAAGTGAATATGACCAAGCGTTTCAACCGAATATAAAAACACTTTACACTTATGCGACTGTTCCGTTACTTTAACGAAACGTATTACAAAGAATCGAGGTTCACGTACGTCTGTGCACATAGCAGTAACGAGATGCTGATATTTCCGGTAGTTATGCGTGTACGTCCTGATCAAAACCTAGAGGCAGCACGAGGTTGTCTTTGTTCACCCTGACTGGTCGATTTTCAAAAAGTCAAAATTGGTACGCAGTGCGCGACCGTTAGAACGACCGAATCCGCCATCGTGAGAACATTGTTCTATCACTTCGTGTCCTGCCAACGCGCACCTCGAGTGAATTTTGATTAAGCCATTAGATCCATCGTCATCAGGACCGGCAGCTGGAAGGTCAACGAGTGCAGGTCGATCTAAGGTACGTACGCAGCACATATCTTTACTGCTGTCAGCATACAACTATTGTCAGTGGCGTGCAGTGGTTCTCCACGGAGGGTAGGCCACCGCCACTGATACCCAAAAAAAAAATGTGATTTATGAAATTTGAAAAAAAAAACATTAAAAATAAGCCTGTAAAAATAAAAGTTATAAATACAAGAACTGACCACGTTATTCAAGGTTCAAATAACGATTTTCTGACGATCATCATCATCATCATCATCATTTCAGCAGAAAGACGTCCACTGCTGGACATAGGCCTCCCCTTTTCTGACGATGCAAACTAGTTTCAACACGTGATTTACCAAATGTATTTAAAAATAAGCATGCTTCTAGATGTTATTATATTGATAGGTCATGCTTTTTGGACGTGGAATGAAAATTATGCAAATCAATATATTCCTTACTCCACTTACTGGAAGTGTTACACAAAATACACGGAAAACCGTATAATTTATTTGTGTGTAAACACCCACAAAGCCAGCTAATTGTAGCATAATTTTTGAGGATTGAAATGACGAGTACGAGGTGAATTATCATGTTTTTGGATTCATTCTCGTAATTCGGCTATACATCTACCTTTAGACACCACATGAATCTTATCATTAAACGACAATTGGGAAATTTATTGCTTTTAACTTCTAACAAACACACATTATCACCACACGAAGTGTGTGGTGATAACGCGCTTGAGTCAAGCTCGATGGCTTGCTTCGAGTAGGTGCGAAGGAAATCGGCTCGATGCGAGCCTTCGAGCTGTGAGTTTTGCGGTCCACACGTTAATATTTACACGTTTTGGAGTAAAACTATCGAGTATTACCGAATGTGAGATTTACGTCACACAGACGCGAAAAGTTGCTATAAGTGTTCTAACAGGAGTTTTAATATTTTTTTTTAATATTATGTATTATTTTATTACATAGTTATAATAAATGCATTTGGCGTTGTTGGTAGGGTAGGCTAGGCTAGGCCTAATTGCCTCTATGGACGGCACGCCCCTGACTATTGTGAACCTTTGTAGTTTTCAATGTTACTAAATAATTAAATGAGTGTAATTTATAAAACAATGATTACCTTTTTTAATTTCCGAAACCATAGACCTTCCATTGTTCTAATCGTTAACCGTCATTCCGCACTTGTGGTATTTCTGATTATTCAAATCGATACTTAGAATATCATCAAACCCATCGTTTTAGCAAAAAACCATAGTTATTTATCGCATACTAAGTTATTTCATCGAATCGTCAGATATACGTTCAAATCGTATCACTTTTAATAAACGTTCACGTGTTATGCCCATCGAACAAAGGTTTTCATAAATCTATACGAATACATCCGTATTACTTTTCTTTATCACTCGACAATGTTAAAAGTCAAATTATTGTGAGAACCCTAAAACTGCAATCACTGTCAAATTATTATCGTTGCATAATGTTACGTCGGCTCGCAATAATATTATCTAATATCAATATTGTTTAAGAACATTTAAAAAGTAAATTTTGACGTTAATTATTTAAATTTTTTCGTAAATAATTACCGTTAAAAATCTACGTTTTCAAATGTATTTTTTTCACTTTGTCGAAATCTCGTAATCGTAAATTCATTTTATAATTATTCGTTATTTTCATTCGGTGGGTAGATCGAAATAAGACTCGGTCGACGCGTACTTCTACTCAGTTAATAAGCGATCTATGAAACTAGCATAACGTAAAAACATTACTCGGTTTAGTTTAAATTCTTAAACCTTGGTTGTCTTGAATTCTAAGTGTTAAGATCAATACATCATTTTATCATTGTGTTTCCGCAAATAAAGTGTGTACTTTATTTGCGGAATTTTTATTACTTTCACAGTGAACGCAGTGGAACAAGTTTAGTTTTCGTGTGTTGTTTGTTACGGTGGGCAGTTACAGTGTCCAGTGTACAGGTAGTTACCTATAACCCTACGTAAGTACATTAGACCGTTACGTTAATTACACACGAAACTGGTTATATCTTGCGCAAACCCGAAAAGTTACTTACCCACCTGTAGGCACCATAATGATTCCTTACACGAGACCTATATTTAATATGATCAACTCAACTGCACTCGTACCTATCAACAACTCGTAACAAAGGAGCATGTCGCTTTTAGGAAAACATTCCTCACGCAAAGCTAGTATTTTGAAGCGGTCTAAAATAGACTTAGACTGCTAGATATCGAATACACTACTCAGGATCTACCGTATTTTAGTAGGAAACTGACAAACGCGCATAAACGTTTAAGTAAGGCATTAGAGATAGGTATTTTAGCTACTAATGATTATTTTGTTTTTGCAAACAAAATTATTACGTGTCTATTTGTTTGGTACCTACGATCTTCTACTCAGATGTAACTTCACGAACAGAAATAAATCAATGATAAATGTGCATGTAACAACTTCTATCTCTAGGTACCTACATTCATATCAAATAGAGAAATTTTATTCCGTTCATAGTTTTTTTTTCGGATAACCTCTGATAAGTACCTTTATAAGAATTCAATTTAAATCAGCTCTAAAAGCAGCCTATATAGTTTATATGGTGCATAGTTACAGTAAAAAGTAGGTACATCATCTACCGACCAAAATAGCTATATCAAAAAAATAAAAACAGGGTCGTCCTTCATTATTTAAAACGTGTAAATGCGCCGGCCCTGTTACCTACATTTTGGATTTAAATATATGGGTCAACGCTATCGTGGCTGGATGGCGGCGCGGCGGAGAGGCGGCTCTAATGAGTTGATTCCCGCGACGCCGCGACGCTGCGCCTTCTCCACTCGAGCCGTGGGTACTCGTGGAGCTCATCCGCCGTTTGATAACCATTGACCTACTTGCTAGAGATTGCTAGATCGTTGTTTCTAGACTGCACTTGTAAGATTTATCCGAGTAGTTCAAGGATTCAATGTTTTAGTTGAAAGTGGCGAAGTTTTGAACCAACGTTTGATATTAGTGCTAGCGATGTGGAGAAGAAGCTGGATATATCGTAGTAGGTAGGCACACTTAGATTAATTTATGGTAAACCGGCCAAGACGTCGCCGTCATAATCGTCGGCGTGGTCGGAAGACCGACAGAAACCGATGTTGTTAGGTAGATAATAATCAGGAACAATATATATTACCAGAAATTAATCTAAGGGTACCTACTACTCATCCGAATCCAGTTCAATTTGAGTAGAGGTTTAAGTAGGTATTCAGGTAATTTTATTAGGTAGTGTATGCTCCATCTCCTATCCTGCCCTCTTAGCCCAAAAACATGTAGCCGAAGTGACCTCTGCGCTGCCACTGACGACGGTGGAAGTGGTGAGGTTCTGGGCTGGCAGAATATAGGAATTGTCTTGCCAGCTACACGAAGAAGATTAGATAGTAGGTAAACAGCTTCTGTGGATGTGAATATCTGATAAGCGAAGCGGTATCCTTCACATATTTCAACTCAGATCCCGTTCAAGTTTGAACGGAAAAGTTAGCACAAAGGGCTTTACATACATCACAGAACTGGCTCCAATACATAATACGTTATATAATAATACATAATAGCCCCTGTCACGTTGAAAACAAGTCGGGGTCGCTAATTTAGAGTATATAAGACGAAATTGGGTCAGTGGAAGTGGATCGTAGGCCGGAGTACCCGGTGGGCCGCGCACCCGCGCCTCACGCGGTCACGCCGTCCTCGATAGGGGCTCGTTCTGAGCATTAGAACATAGCCACACCTCTTAGGATTCTAACAAAGGATGGAAAAAAATGACACGGTGGGGAAACTTTTTGGTGGATCGTAAACAAGTATTGATCAAAAAAGTAAGTGTGTTCTTGAAAAACATCATGCAACACTTCGTAGCAGTAACGTAGCGGCGTAGTAGCCTTGTTGTAGCGTGGTCAATTGGTCATAGCGTCGTCGTATAAGGTCCGTAGCGACGTCGTAGGTTGACTGAAGCGGCGTCTTGGAACTATACATTTATTGTAGCGGCGGCAGAGCGATGTCGTAGCATTTCCGTAGTTTTCTCGATAAAGCGTCGTCGGGCTGTCGTAACGTTGACGTAGCACCGTCGTATACTCGTACTCATTAAATTGTATAGTAAACTCATCGAGTGTTCACAATATCGAATGTTTGCTTATACGAGCGTTAAATGCCTTTTTATATCCATATAAAACACGATGGCTAAGTCCAAGAAAAACGCAGAATTTAAAGTAAAATATATTTTAATTTGTAACTATGTTGTAGTCTCAAATATTTTAGCAATGAAATGATAGTAAGTATAATAAAATCGTAGTACTCAGTATATATTCGTTATTTGATAGAAATGAATAGGCGATGTGTTAAACTTTCGATTGGACAAGAATTCCAATAATGGTTCAAGCAAACGTATATTGATTACCTACCAAATGTTCTTTTTCAACAGTAGGCACCATTGCTCGTGTGTTGAAACCACGGCTTTACTTATCTAGGTCACCGCTGAAAATCCTCAACCCAATCCGTTAAAGTGGGTTTGTCGCTATAACTGTGCTTATGTACAGCCCTTTGTTTTAAATACTGCCGTTTTCCGTTTATTTATAGGCAAGGATGTACCTAAATAAAACAGGACTTTCATAGAATGAAAATGTACTGCTGGTAAAACTACTTCAGGGTAGGTTTACTTACTAATATTGTTGGGAGTTGGGTAGAGCTTTATCTAACTTCGGCGAGTATTACAAATATTACAATACTCTTTTATCATGTCCAGACAGGTACGATTTAGTACATAGAAATACAAGGTGTAACATAATAAATGTAAGAGCTCCCGCGTGATTTCGGACCATGAAACTGAACGACTATCGTTCTACGAGATCTTGAAATTCGCTTGAAGTACACTAGAAACGGGATATTTACCATGTTTACTGATTATTTTGAGTTCCCGATATTTCGGCGCTGTTGCAGGCACCATAGCATAGCATAGCATAATCAGCCTATTAATGTACCAACTGCTGGGACGCAGGCCTCCTTTTTATGAGAGGGAATGGGCTATAATCCACCACGCGGGCCCAGTGCGGGTTGGTAGATGTCACATGTCTTCGAATTTTTGGTTCTAGGACATGCCGGTTTCCTCACGATGTTTTCCTTCACCGTTTTGAGAGCAGTGGTGATGAAATAACTTACACAAAGTAATGCGCCTGGCTGGGTTCGAACCCACGACTTACTGCTCGTAAGTCGGGGTCTCCACCAATGGGCCACCGCTGCTCTGCAGGCACCATGATCACGGATAAACTGAAGTTATTGCTGGTTGGTGTTTATGAGCAGATAAATCCGTCTATTCTTTCTTGTTCGTTATTTGCACTCAGTACCTCTACAACTGTAACTCGCAACTCGATTCTGTTGAAAAATGTAATGAATTTCGAAAAGTCACAGAACTATAGTTGTTCAGTTTCATGGTCTGAGACAGCAAAAGAGAGGTCTTGCGTTTATTACGTAACATCCTGTATAATATTACTTTACAGCTAGAAGTTAAGGCCAAGAGGAAAATCGATTTACCTTAGGCCTTGACTAATCGATTTAAATATGAATTATGATTATATGTAGACACACACTTGTAGGATGGATCAAGGCAGATGAGCGAGGATCGTCATGCAAAGTAGTGAAGGAAGAAGGGCGTCATCACCTAGGCAGGCCAAGCAAAAACTGGTGTAACGATTTGGTCTCGTTCCTCACTGAATGGGTGGAGACTGTATAACACAAAGAAAATAAGAAAAATATGGGGGAGATCTTTAACCAATAGTAGAAAAAAATGTGTTACACAACTTCAATAGATTCTACAAGAAGAAACTGCGTCTATGTCTGCCAAAGTTCAAACAGCTTTAAACACCTACCTATAACCCATCGATCGTGATGGTGTGTCACTTTCAATCTGAAGACATGTACGTTACTTGCTAACCTACACGTCCGTGACGTAATAAGCGAGTCGTGTCGTAATATGGAAAGCGGTGCGATGCTAATCAAAAATACACTCGCGGTCAAATAATATGGGCCGATGACAAAAATCCCTGTAACTTGCAAATTAGTAATGGAACAGACGCCAGAACATCAACCTACTGCAATCTGTCAAATTTCTTGAATAGATTTTCAACTTTATCGCTAAAGCAATAGGTTCAAGGTTGATTGGGAAAGCGAAGTACAGCAAGAAGAATAGGCGTATCACTTTTTACAGTACAAATATATTTTTAACAATTAAACTAATATTGTTTCCTACATTCGGTGTTGTTTTATTAACTGGTAAAGTATCTGCAACATCCAGTTTCATTCCTGCGTGTCTATTATTTTAAGAGTAATTTTAGTATTTCGTACTGACCCGTATTCTTTGTCCGCGAGTGTAAACAAAACTAACCTATGGCAGTGGAATAGAATGAAACGGTAGAAAGTACTGCAAATATATTGGGTGACTGGTAATATTAGTGCTCGACACTTTATATATGTTTGCCATCGTGGTGAAAGGATTAGCCAATCGACTACAGTCGATTGCCCAGGGTGCGCCGGACGTAACAGGAGTTCGGAGGGTACGTCGCTCCGTGAGGCTCCTTTCATACCCTATCTCCTGCGCTCTTGCTGATTTTTTTACTGCATCAATGAACGGGGTTCGCGTGGCTGATTTTTGGGCTAAACATATTTAAAAATTTTGCCATCGAAAAGCTAAGAAGAAGTGCTCGACACTAAACACGTGGTTGTATATATATATATATATCATCACTTTTATTACGGGACCAAACCCAGTAACCACAATAATTAGTCCGTATATTTATTTAGTTAGTGAATACAATGTATGTCATGTGTGTGTAATTTCCAGTCGCCTTATATGACTGAAAAAAAATCTCATATCTATCTTAAAGATTATTATCTATATGATCAGCAAGTAAACGTCGTTCTGACTTCCTAACAAGTTGCTCTCATCTCTGCTCAGGGTTGAGGGTAGTCAAATAAAAGATCGTAACTCGTATACATCCTTATAATTAATCGGGTATATTATTTTTTTTTACATACATTTTGCTATTCATTGTTTGTTCACATGTTTTACATTTATGAAATAACATTAAAAATATTAGCAATAGTGGTTCGCCGGCGACTGGAACAGGGTCCAGGGTGCCGGTAACTAGGGCTCCAGAGAGAGGAACCTTCCCACAATGCGGGCCGTATCACGGAGTACTGCCTTCTGAATCAGGCCCTTGATCCAACCGCCTAGCGAGAGCCTCGAGAGATGTTGGTCAAGGCTCTTGGCTATCAGGCCATTGGCCGTAACGACTATCGGCACAGTGATAGCCAAGTTATATGCAGACTGCACACCTAGCGGTTGCGGGAGCTCTTTGCGTCTAAAAAGCCTCGACCCCTGCACTTTTGCGGGATGTACAGGCAGTATTTTTGTTATTGTGATACTTTTCAAATATCAATCGTCGAAATAAGTTCAATGCAGTTATAATTCGAATCTTACACATTTTAATTCTCTTGTAGAGAATTCATACATTATACACACTATCTTTTAAACAAAATCCGTTTTTTTGCAATTTAATTGTCTTGTTTCTGCGAAACGGTTTGTTGTTTGTTTTACGAGAACGTTCTAGATAACGTTCGACTCTAGAATGTTCCACTATGGAGCTGTGAAGAATGTTCCAAAAAGTTGTGGAACTCTAAGGATCGGTCACCATTTAAGGAGCCGTCGTTTTTGCGGCTGTAGTCATGAGTCAGTCTCATTTTGGCTATACAACGAATCTGATCGAAGTAAACTACAAGTGCGATATCTAAGTGAATAGCGATCAGTGGTGAATTTGTGATTAATAAAGATAATATCGGTAGTGTTTTAATATATCCCATACACAGCTCGTAATAATATATTATATCCGTAAATCGTATTAACCTAGTTACACATTTTAAATTAATACATTGTTTTCCTTTTAAAAGGTAATACATTCATTACGGTTAACTTATTTATTAATAATATCAATGCCTACATTGATATTATAATACTTTACAGACGAGAGCTATGCTTAACAGAGTGGTATCTGTTTACATGTCAAACATGCCTTTAAAATGACGGTCAAAGCTATACCAAAAGACGGTGCAATAAAAAATTAGAGCTTTCTTCGTTGTAAATAAAACTTTGAGTTTTTTTTTTAGTGATGTTCAGGACATTTACAAAAATAATGTACGTGTTATAAAATGTGTATAGATTTTGGCTTTTGAATCACAATAAATTAGGTACATGTATTATACTGGGTGGGAGGAACACCAACGCAGAAACGCTTACCACGTATTCAGTACACAATTCTGATCCACAAAGAAATTTTTCATCGTTTATTTAACAAAAAACCAGCTGTTTCTTACAAAACTGCAATACATTTTGAACGGCCAATACGTGGTATGTGTTATTGAGTCAGTGTACCTTTCACCCTGAATGTAAGATTTTTATTTTAAAATTAATCCTAAGATAATGAGAAAAAAGTTGTGTAAATCAGTCACACTTATATAATACTAGGGAGCCGCCTCGGCTGCATTGTATACTTAGTTAAACATGTACAGTAGGAATGTAGATAGTATTTTTTTTTAAACTACAACATTCAGATATACAATAAATTTATATATATATATATATATATATCAAAAGATCATACATTAGAGGACAATAAATCCTTAGAAACATCGCACAAAATCTCATGCGACAAATAAAATTAATATATAATATGATATTTGTCAATTATTAATTAGTTGTGTATTAGAACATTTTATCGAGAAATATTTATTTTGTTATACCTATTAACTAACAACCAGATTCATAATCAAATAGACACTGAAGCGATCGCGTACACACTGGTTCTGTAGAAGCAGCAATAAGAACTAGTTTATAATATTATTATGATACAGTAGTATAATACCTGGTACAGTAGTACAAAGAATAACCATCCTTATGGGATGTCATGAATTGCGTATAATAGGTGCGATGTATTTATGAAAGACGTTACACTAAGGTGGAAGCGCTAGGGTAGCCCGCGAAGTTCAAATTCTCCGGTTTTATGTTGATTTAAATTTGATTCGCGACCGTAACAAATATGGTTTTTCTGAGTTATAATGACTTTTTCATAAAATTGTCATTCAATGGGAGTCAATGAACTTAAGAGGGCTGTATTGACGGACTATTACGGCTACGATCATATTTTGTTCATTATACATACAGCCTTGACACAGACCGGCAAATTTAAAAAAAAAATCGTGGAAGAATTTGCAGGCTACCCTGCAAAAAAAACGTCACTAAGAGTAGGTAAGTAAATAAAAACGTAATGACTATATTCTAGGTCCTTTTGTGTGAGAGTCCCGATACTGCTCGTGGCGCACTCATGGCGGGAAAAGTGACCGAACTAACTCTGTTGACATAAGAAACATTACAAAATAAAAAATAAAACTTAGTAATATAAATTATACCCTGAGATCCATTTCTGGGCAGCGTACTACCTACGAGAAGGTATATCTACTTCATCGGCTAGTAGTGCATGTAGCATGGAATGTTCCAAATTCGGCGTAGTATGTGAGTAGGTAGATATAGTATGTGACTGTGAGCGCATGCGCGAGTTTTTCGGCCTAGTTAGTGAGGAGGCCGAGGCGAAACGCAGCGGTGTGCGTGCCGGTGAACTCGTGCCAGTGTGCGTTTGGCAGTGGGACGCGCTCGCGACCCAGATCATGTTAGTAACACCCGGACACACCGACATCCCGACTGACCAACTACATTATTTAAATGGACGTCTACCTACTAGATTATCTCCTCTTTGTGTAGATTTTACGTATTATTCCGTAGTTTTTCTCTTTATACAGATACTAACTTCCAACCGCGACTTCGGCGGAATATTTTTTTTTTAACACAACGTCTTTGTAAATGATGGCCTATAGTGTATGTTATTCTTTTTGAGTGAAGGAGTAAGATTTATAATAGTACTTAGTAAGATATTATCGTAAGACTTGAAATACAGTTTTTTGATTAAAATAAATACATAACTAATATTAACATAACTTATTAAAAACGCGATCATTTAGGAACCAATATTTAGTTCTACAAATAGTAGTTTTATGACGGAATCGTGAAGTCAATGTGAAAAATAGTGTCTTTTTAAAATACACCTATACCTAAACTAACTTAGGGTAATACCTAGGTGCTTAGGCGGGCAAAATAATTCAAACCCCTTTCAATGAATGCTAATTGCCACACAAACTTGCGACACCTAGCCTTCAGTGTTCTGAGGCTCTGAGGGTGGGGTCCAGAGCCTTGCCCAGTAATGTTCCCTAGTCAGTATGCTGCACTGCCTCACGTACGCGCTTAGCTGAATACATTGTCTAACGAATGACTCGTCAGACAATATTTCAGCTAAGCGGTAAATCATAGAAATTAGTCTCCCTTCCGGAAAATTTAATTTAGCGTTACATATCTCTATTGTTTTTAAAACTTGTAAATCCACCTTATTTCGAAAATCTTTAAAATTGAATGTTATTCTCTTGTCTCCGATAATTATTTTAAATTGTGCTTGGTCAAAATAAGGACATAAAAAAAAGAGCAGACCGGCCGTCACTTTCCCCGTATGAGTACGGCTTATTATGCTTTTTAATTTATAGACAAGATTACGTTTCTCAGTTATGCATATTGCATCACAAAAGAACCTAGATACATAAATAAGCGATTGTGATCTTTTACATCGTCCGTCACGCTGTTCGTCGTCGTACCATATAACATAATTAACATTATGATAACAATACACATAACCAAAATCTCTGCGTTGGTTGCCTTCAAGTGCTTGGTTAAACCATCCAGTATGGGGTCTTCTCCTATCCATCATAACGGTGACAACCCTCGACACGTGATAACCAGGATCAGCTATTAAAAGCCCCTTTCTTCCATTTAATAAGATCTGGATGCCAACCATGACGTGCTCTTTGTCTGGTGACATTAGCTTGTAGGCCCCGCAGGAACTCAAAGCATCTCGCAGCACGCCAGGAGCCGACTCCTCGCACGACATCACGCCCGTGGCGGAGCTTAGCCCCGGGAACCTGCGCTCCAGGCACTGCCAGCGCCGTATGAGCTCCAGCGCTAAGCCAACGCACGTGGACGAGTGAGCACGCAACACCGGCACAAAGTCTCTGTATAAATTGAACAGCGAAGATTGCCGATGCTCGTAAGAATCAAATAAACTCATAAAATTAGTGACAGAGTCGTAATTATCAGTAACTAGGAGCCTCCGCAGGATATTTTCTGTGTAGCCAATAAGCTGCACGTAACTCGTACCATCCAGGCGCAGCGGACGCACCGGCGGGCCCCAGTGTCCGCGGGGGAGCACGGACTTGTTGGGTACGCGCGCGGGCGGCGGACTCAGGGGCCGTCATGAGGCCCCCAGCCCAGCACCGTTGGGTCCAGTGATGCCCGCTGAAGCGGCAGCCACCTCTCCCTCTGGCGTCAGTCATTCGTTTACCACCTAGGAACAAACATATTAGGTTACAGTAACAGTTTTATTTCGTTTATAATTCGCTTTTTTAAATAATTATGCACAGGCATTCTTCATTCGAACCTCTTAAGATCTACAGCGTTGATCTGTATATATTTGTATATTTCAATAAATTGCACCAAATGTAATAATTTTGAAATTATATTGTGTTCTTTATGTGGCTGTAGTATTAGGTACACCTCTGCCTAACCCTTCGTGGATTACAGGTGTGATGTTATGTTTGATAATATGTTCTTTTTGTAGACAGTGTTTGAAGTTTTTATTAACTCGGTCATAAGCCAGTGGGGGACTGGTTTTTATTGATATTCTGTCTCTGAATTATTAGAATAAAATCTAATACCTATACATTATTAATTAAAAACTATTAAATAAACTAAAGTATCAAACCAACAACAAACTATAAAAGAACATCAAAAAACGCGTCACGCAACGTCAACGCTGTCAGCTGGTAATGTGCCCAAGAGACTGGCGGCGTTGACACGTTGTACGGCAACACTTAGCCTCTAGCGAAGGTAAAAGCCAGCCCTTGGGCCACGGGAAATTTTCTTAAACAAGCTATGAGCACTCGGACCCCTTGGCCTAAGAGTTTCATCCCCAAACGGCTCCAAAAAAAATATTTTCCACAAAATTTACGCCGCTTGAGGTTCTCTGCAGCCGCAGCGGCAGTGCCAGCACAGCACGACGAGGTTGAAAGATCTGATGGCGCAAGAGTATAGCCACCTGTTGCGTTTCACACTAAACGCCTACCCATCTTCCAAGGAAACAAAGTCATGCCGTCCGTACAATTAATAACAATTAGGTATAATACAAAATAAGGAAGAAGAAGAATACAAAATAGAAAGTATGATGCGCAAGCTTAACTTATGTTGATAGGTACAACTTTAAACATAAATATACAAGGTGATTTTTTCAAGAGGGCGTGGAAAACTATGAGGAATAGCGAAAAATACTGATAGGAGTCTCGATTTTGATGAAAACTAAAACTGCATCATTGGATTTTTGGAAATTCAATATTCTAAGCCAGGAATCAAACCGGTTGATTTTGAAAAAAATAACACACAAAGGAGTCATTGCATTCGAATATTCGAATGGTGTAATAACAGTGATAGGGATCAAATTCTGGGAAGAATGACATGCAGCAACTTTTCCAAGAATCTAACGATGTAATTTATTTTTCTCGAGACTCGTTTGAGTATTTTTAGATATACCTCATAGATTCGGATAAGGCCGCGATTGCCTGGTCCACCCACACCCACATGAAAAATTCAGCCTATATAAAGATACTTATAAAACACAAGGATATCAATAATTACCAGATTAAAAAAATAAAAAATACTTATGATATTTTTTAATACGTTATTACTAACTGTTGATATTATGCCTAACCAAAATATATGATTGTGTATGAAATAAGATTATTCGACGCGTACAATTATTAATAAATACTCGTAAGAAGGAAACAATCATGTATTTCTGAAAACATGCAAAAAAAGTCTTGTAAAACCGTTTAACAGAATATGTATTATTTAATCTAGCCAGCCATGGGGCGGTCGCCTAGTACTAAGTGTAGAACTAAAAATCAATAATAACTGTACTTTACGACGTTGGGTATCATGGACGTTGTCCCTAGCCTTATGGTTCTCAGGACGTAAGGTAAGTAGATACGTGATCATACTTTTTTTTTGTGCTTGACGAATCGATGGTCTATAACTTGTAGGGTCCATCAGGTGGTCACGTCAATCGTGGCGTTATCGTTAGTGGCGTTTTCTAGGTCCTCAAAAGTGCAGATGTTTGGGCACTTCGGACAATCTAATATTTAATGGGATATGGTTGGTCTGGAGCACCGTATTCGCACTGGGTGTCAGTGTGGTATATAATACTCCCTTTCGTTGAATTTTGATCGCAGCTGCCGACTTGGAGAGCAGTCGAGCGATTCTTTTCATTTAGGCCACTGCAGGTCATATCCGGTGGCAATACTCCTGGTGCTGAACGAAATTGGTTGATGTCGGGTGCTGCTTTTCCCATATTGCTTTGTCGTGGATGCAATGAGTACAGCGAAGAAACATCTTCTTGCGGTCTACCCGTAGTCGATGGATGTTCGTCGAGGGAGTACCCGGGGAATGTCAGATAGCCAGCAGCATTATGATAACAGAAAAATGGTTCCGTACCTAACAAGGAAAGACTGACTGACTTACGGACTTACGGAGTGATCAACAAAAAATGATGCGAGCGGCAGCTGGTGAACGCTAGCAAAAATGAAATCAGTGCGTTTTAATGTTCTGCATCGTTTATATATATCTGACATATTGTTGTTATTGTGCTAGGTAGGTATTTCATTTTGTTGAATTAAACCGGTGCCATTTTTGTTTGTGAGAATTTATCACTAGATATAATTTACACTCGGAATTATTTTTATTGGAAACCTCTTTTCTATTTATTTGGAAGAACACAATCGCACTAATTTATTTTTTTGATATAATATTATTCTGTTAGGTATGTGGAGACCCTAAAAAACCCAAGTTTTTATTTAAGCAATGTGGATTTATCTTTCTATTTTTAAATCTACTCTGAACGAATTCTATGCCCTGTTACGTGGCCTTTGGAAAAATTCTCGATGATAGTACTAACTTCCAAAAAATGACCTTTGTGAGCCAAGACCTTCCTGAAACACAAATTCTTAAGATATCGATCTTATAGCAAGAACCTATACCTATCGAATGGCACACATACCTATATCTTGAATCTGGTCATAATACGGATAGCAAACTGTTAAACCAAGCGACTGACCTACCTGTTGATGTGCTACCCATACCTTGATGTTGCAGTCGCAGGAGATACAATAGATATAGATAGATGTAGCCCTATTTGAAAAAGTGGAGAGAAAACTGGAAATACCTGAATTCAGCGATAAATAAAGGATGAAACAAGACCCTAAACGAAGCCGAAAGGTATTTGTTCTCCCTGTCATTGCGAACAATTTTTGTTTTGGACCATACCTGGGAACCTTCTAGTTACGGAGATATTGAAGGTCAAAGTTCCAATATTTTCACAAGTTTTTTCTTAATCCCCTTTTTTAATGTAAGATTTAGTTAAAACACCTTCACGACCCCCGGGCTATTCAATCCATTCATCAGCACAATGCTTTGAGTGCATTACATTGAGTCCTACCGTAAAGCGTGATTTTTCGCCCGAAAAACAAAGTTGTTTCCCAGCAATAATTTTTGCGTAAAGTTACTTAGTTTGATGTACATAATGCTTGGTTGACGGCTTCGTGAAGGGTCCGTTTACACCCTGTATGCATTAGCATAGGCCAACAAAATAGGGATTCCTTCCAGAGCACAAAAAATAAGAGCACGAAAAGTATTTCACAAAGTGCGCACTTAAGAGTGGGACATTGACCTTGATTTTTTAGCCCATTGAGGTACAGCACCTTAAAAATGAGGTGGCGCTGGAGAAGTGCACCTGGAAGGATATAATTGTAGGTCTTTGCTCAGCATTAAGACATTAAAGGCTGCTAAAATTAAGTAAATGTTTATTATGTGGTTCCTACTCCATACCACGAATAATTGGAACACCATTTTGAACGTATGCAAGCCTAGTATCTTTTGATAGGTATAAACAAAAATAAAAATATAATAAACAATTTTAATTTAGCAGCCTTTAAAGTCTAGCTGCTGGCTAAATGATTCATATCCTTTCAGCCCCGGTATTCACTAATGTTTCGATCCGGAAGGTCGTATATCTATCTCGGTCACTTTCGTTGTGCCGAAGAAGATAGACATAAGACTTGTCGAATCGTAGCATTTGTGAATACGGGGGCAGGTACTCTTCTCCTGCGTCATCTCATTTTTTAGGGTTCCGTACCTCAGTCGGCAAAAACGGAACCCTTATAGGATCACTTTGTTTGTTGTCCGTCTTCCAAGACCCTTTTTCTCAGGAACACGTGCAGGTATCAAACTGAAATTAATATCAAATACTCAGGTCTGCAACCCCTTGGAGCA
The DNA here is from genome assembly GCA_910589295.1 of Noctua janthe. Lineage (NCBI taxonomy): Eukaryota > Metazoa > Arthropoda > Insecta > Lepidoptera > Noctuidae > Noctua > Noctua janthe. The sequence goes on from OU342552.1 coordinate 18,349,633, forward strand.
GTGAAAAAATCAAACTTGTAAGCTTGAAAAAAAATAGAGAAAAATAGTTTAATAACAAAATACCTACAAGTTTATACGGAACCGTCGACCTAGGTGCACGAGTCCAACTCTCATTTAGCCGGTTCTTTTAAAACTATCGATATTTTCAATCAACTAGTCAATGTCCCTCTCTAATTGTGCGCTTTGGGGAACAGTTTTCGTGCTAACCAACAAAAAAAAATTGCTTTATATAATTCGCTAAAGTTCTGTTATACATTGCGTAGCAGCCATAGTCGCCAGCTTGCCTGAGTACCTGAAAGTTACGAACGGTTAAGAGCTGCTCGTGAAGGTTCCGACTGTAAACGCCCAGAGGTACATCCCATGCTTCAGCACCCACTTGTGATCGCCATAAGTCGACCTCTCTACACGACGGTGGTCGGTACCGCGAACCGTGGTGAGGACCAGCCTTCCAACCCTCTTTCCCATTCTTCTCGAGTTTGCCATTCGGTAGTGAGATCTAAGTCCAAGAATGTAGTCCTTGCAGCAGATATCTGTTCAAAGGTTTGTCCAGAAAATTAATTGACAACACGACGTAACTCTTCTACCCGGATAATTTTTAAATGAATTCTTAAATTGCTGCATCTCCTTCCTATACTTTTCCTGCTTTAAATCAGTTTCTCCATGACTGTGAAACAATGCTGTTTAATATTATTCAAAGTGACTCTTCGAGAAATTGAGCTTCGACTGCCATTTATGACGATGATCTGATTTGTAGCTAGAGAGCTGTCTGTTGTGTTAGAGAGCTGTCTGTTGTGTTTTGGAAGTTCCAAAAGGTAGTCTAAAAGATAGAAAGACCTACTTTTTTTTAAGTTATCGAAAACTCTGACGCTGTTCTTGTTTTGTCTGTTTAAGGCTGCTTTCACGTTAAGGCGTTAGCAGCGCGACAGTAGCGCGGCAGAAGCACAGTCGAAGACAAAAACTAAATAAAAAAAAGATTTTTACCGTCTGGACGACAGACGCGCGACTGTCGCGCTGCTAAAGTCGCCTAAATGTGAAAGCGGTCTTATAAAGGTAAAACTACATAATATACGGTCTCTATCTTCTTATTAATACGGTTACAAATTAAGCGCAGGCAACACCGCCAGAGGGGCGGGGGGGCGAATGGGGAAACGACGCTCTTTACATACTTTGTTCGTATCTTTCGATCGTTCGCGGTATGACCCAAAGTATGAAAAGAGGTGAAACGACGCGTCGTTCGCGTCGTTCGCGTCGCTCGCCAGCCCGACGCGCGGCGGTGTGACCTGCAAATTTATAGCTAGTACTGGTTATTACCGGGGTCACCGGTTATAATAAACTTATCTTGTAATAGTGCCTTGAACTTAAGTAATATAGGTATAAAAATACACTTTTATTATTTAATGAACTACTTATTCGAAACGATAAATTGCAGTGTGTGATCAAAAATAAATCATGAAGTGATATAATTTTATTGCATACTGATTAGTAGCATTATTTGTATACATTGATAATATAAACATGAAGATCAGGTAATAAAATAAACAAATTATCATAATTTACAGTGTACAAAATAAACTGCACTATCTGATATAAACAAGTATGTATCATTGATGATTATATATCTGTTTGAAAATTGTATTTTACATTAATACAAACCTGTACAAAAACTATTTCGTGCCTATATATAGTTATATTCCAGGAACATATGCGTATAACGATAATGTGTAATATAATAATACGTATAAATTTAACATCAGGCCCTGTCCAGACAAAGCAAATAATTTATTTTAATTTTGTTACTTAGGTATAGTAATAAACTAACCTAACCTAACCGATTCTTTCAGAGTACTTTCCTCGACTACCAGTCATACTGGTGCATTAATTTTCAGTCACCAATCATCAATGAGTACTCACTGAATGGCACACATTTGTGCAAAAGCTAAATGGGTCTATACATAGCGCACTACATTACCGACGTGTCCAGGGTCCCATTGAGCAGCCAGCGACTCACCTATTTTTAATCCAATCTTGGAGAATTATTAAAAAAAGTGTCTTCTATTTTCATTGAACTATATTTACTATACGGAACTCGTAGAAGAGGTTTCTGTATTCCAGTCTAATGTCAAAAACAGTAAACAGTAAATTCTAGTACCTGCAATAATATCTTTAAGTACGATATTTCCAAATAAATGAAAACCGTCCAACTACGAGTCGGATTCGCGCATCAAAGGTTCCGTAACTTCCGTACCATCGTAATAGGGAAGCTCCCTTTTTAATTATTTGTTGTTATAGCGGCAACAGAATTACATATTCTGTGAAAATTTCAACTGTCTACCTATTACGGATCATGAGATAAAGCCCACTGACAGACAGACGGACGGACAGCGAAGGCTTAGTAATAGGGTCCCATTGGTTACCCTTCGGTTACGGAACCCTAAAAACGATTCCACAGTTTACGTATACAGCTCAACAACATCAACTCATACAACGTTCGAATTTATCAGCCGAGTGTGTAGTCCCCCAATTTAATAATCGCAAAAGTAACTATGATACCTTTCAAGATTCAACGGATTTCAATGAAATTCTAGGTTTGGACATATTTTATCCCGATATTACGTATTCCCGAGCATAGTTTCGGACCTACCAAGTACCTACCTACCTGAGAGGTTGTCATGACTTGCGTCCAGAACTTGCAAATCTGACTTATCTGACTAATTTTCAATTAACCGAAAGCCATTGGACATGTAAACACAGGCTATATTATCCTTAGTAATTGGGTCTGCTAATGATTGCGACTTCGACATGCAACTTCAGTCGTGACGTGGCAGACAGGAATGTGCTAGCCATAACATGCGATGTGTGACGGTGTGAACTTACTGTGCCGTAGTCCGCTCGTCTGAGGGACCGCTCACAACGGCATTCTTGTATCAAAGACAAGCTGTGCCTCGCGGTTTAGCCCGCTTGCTCGGCGCCAAAGGATTGTAGTGTAACTTTTCTCAAGAAAAAATATATTAAGATTTTTTTGAATGCGTTCGTACCTTCTTTCAGAGATTAGCGAATTCAAATAAACTAAAACTCTTTACCTTTATTAAATTATAAACAAGTAGAGATAGATAATTATGGTCTCTAGTCTATAGAGGCTAATTAATGAAACTTGTTTTTCATCACTCTCTCCGGATTTTTCGAGAAATTTTGTTCTTAAGTGAAACGATTGAAACCGAAAAACGTGCGTTGTCGTCATTCAAACGCATATGTAAATACAAAAAAGAATGCAACACTTTGAAATGAACTCTTGCTAGTTATAAATACATATTAAATAAAGTGGCCGACGTCAAATAATACGGTTTTGTATATCAATGTGTAGGTCTGTTTAGATTTCGTTTCTTTTTTTTTTGATCAATATTTAATGCCATCATTACTAAAAGCCGTGAAAATATACAATACGGTCAATATTGCATTTTATTAACATGGTTACCTAAACATAGTACCTTAGCAAACATCCCCGTCCCTGAAGGTTTATACAGAACAACAGAATGATAGACGCAGTACGTGGCACCGCGGGCGGATCCTCAAATAATTCATTTACAGCGGTACCCTCGATGAAAAAGCGCTGTGCAGCGGAGCGGGCGCCGTGAACATGTAGGCCACCTAGTTTGGCAGCCCCCTGCCCCTCCCCCCTCGGCCCGCCAGCACCGTGCCCCCCTCAAGCATCACGTACTTTCCCGGGGGACCCTGTGCCCCCGCGACCTATTTATTTCCTGCTATGCGTGTTCAGGACCATGCCGCCCTTCGTAGGCGTAACAAATACATTTTTGTTCCATATATTTAGCTTCACGCTGCTCTTTTTTAGATCACAACACATTCATTGACTACGTATTTTCCAGTTTAGAACAAAAACTACGTACGTAAGTACCTTGCCTACCAAAGTAACGTCGATGCTGAAAATGAGCCTTGAACTAGATTCTGGGCTGTAAAAGTCCCGCGGCGCTCGTCAAAATAATACGAGTATTTATGGTTGCGGCAAAAGTATCGTGAGCAGGGGAAAGTGAAATAGATAAACGTTGGAATTCCGTCCGCAACAACAACATAGGAACTTTCTCTTTCATACGTTCACCTGAGATTATAAATATTAGTACCTATTGACCTCCTTAATGTGAACAATGAGCAGGGCCTATGAAACTATGTGCTCATCATGTTTCAACCTTCGCTCCGCATAAGACTAAGACGTTGCATTTTTTTTGGAATTGCATCGAAAGCACTTGAATTATGTGCGATTTTGCAACACTCTTTTTATTGAAGGTGTGCCATGAATTACGTTGAATGTACCTATGTGTATGTAGTTCATAAATAAGTAAATATAGACTGTCTAGATATTAGTTTCAGAGATACTTTGGTACTTATTATTAAGTATTTTGGTGTAGATATAAATGTTGTGTATGAAATATCTATAATACTAACCTCGTCGGTGCCTGACGCCTCATGGACGGCCAGACTCTCCGCAGAGGTGATCTCAGCCTGGGCGACGCCGCCATCATTGGCTTGGGGCGCTTGGGCATCAGCGGAGTCAGCGGTGGCCACACCATCGCGGCTGCTCTGACTACTACTACAACAAGTATCTCGATATTGGAAATTTCGTTTGACAAATATGACCTGCCTAGCCTCTGGCACCCTGTATTAATCAAAAGCTGGTATCAATACAAATAAGTGTTATCGGGGACAAAATCTTCTGAAGAGTCATGTGTCCGAAATATAAGCTGAACCTTCTATACAGGGTGTAAATGGACCCTTCACGACGCCGTCAACCAAGCATTCAGTATATCAAACTAAGTAACTTTACGCAAAAATGATTTTTGGGAAACGATTTTTTTTTTGGGGTGATACATCACGTTTTACGGTAGGACTCAATGTAACGCACTCAATGGATGGATTGAATAGTACGGGGTTCGTGGAGGAGTTTAAAGTAAAAATCTAACATTAAAAATACGTATTTAAGAAAAAAAACTTGTGATAAAGTTGGAACTTCGACCACAAATATATCCGTAACTAGAAGGTCCCCAGGAATCTGCCGCGACAAATTGCCGCTCAGCGGACAGACCTCCGGCGTGATCTCATGGCGACATGGAGAGAGCGACTGTCGCAACCCCGTGCAGGGCACGCCACCATAGTGGCGATAAGTCCTCTCTTTGAGGAGTGGCTAGAGAGGCGCCACGGCGCCCTCACCTACCGCCTGACGCAGGTCCTCACCGGACACGGTTGTTTCGGGAGGTTCCTGCATCGAATCGGGCGGGAGGAAACGCCCGGGTGTTTCCACTGCGAGGATCGTCCGGAGGACACGGTGGAACACACCGTGGAGGTCTGCCCCACTTGGGCGGAGCACCGCCGTGTCCTCACAGCGGCGATTGGCGGCGGCGATGTCTCGCGTCCGGCCTTGGTTCAAGCCATGGTCCGGAGCGAGAGGGAATGGGAAGCCGTCACCTCCTTCTGCGAAGCAGTCATGCTAGTGAAGGAGGTGGCAGGACGTGAGAGGGAAAGAACCTCACGTCCCAGCCGCCGCGGGAGACGCCCTGGGCGTCGGGGGTCACGTGGTGGCTTCCGACCACCGTAGGCGCTGGCCTGTGGACGGCGAGTTATGGGCTAGCTCGCCGTCCGGCCGTCTTATGACGACGGGCCGTGTCGACGGCGCGTTCGTGTTCCACGCGCGCCTCAAAGAGATGTCAGCAATCAAGTAGGGGTCCGCATGGGCCGACGCCTGCCGGGGCTGCGGGACTGTTCGAAAGAGATACCGTGGCCCTGGAACATAACGGGCAAAGAAGGAACATGGATGGGTTTTAGTCAGTACAAGTCTGACACTCCCCTCCGCTCCGCCCAGAGTGGGGGGGGGGTCATTTGATGATTTCCCATCCGGAAAAAAAAAAAAAAAAAGGGTCCCCAGGAATGGTCCTAAACAAAAAAAAAATCGCAATGACGGAGAGAACAAGTGCCTTTTGCCTTCGTTAAGGGTCTGTTACACCCTTTAAATAATATCGATATCTACACAAGGTGGTGACGAGAATACGACAATAAATGAAAACAGTGGCACCTACTACTAGTTCATAGGAATATTTTTAAAATATCAATTAAATCTTAACATCGGAATTTAATAAAAGATTTTTTCAAACAAACACTGCACAACAACTAAAACTGTTAACTAATAGAACACCATGTATATATATTAGTTCACTAATTTTAGGTTTAATTTGAACTAATTGCATCTCGATATAAAATTTAAGTACTTAACGAATTTGCCAAGATTTTTGAAGTAGCGAGTTGGCTACATGTGTTTATTACCCATGCGGGGGTCGCTAGCCTGTTAAAAATGCTAAAAATGAAAAATAATGTCCTGTGACGTAAACTACTGAATATATTCGATTGAATTTTTGTATGCAGACTGGGAACGTCATGAGGCATACGCAGCTTAATTTATTGTTCTATTGTCGTCGCCACCCTGTTAATCAATGTATGTTCGTGTGTTCGTACCCTATAGACTCGACTCCTACTCCTGACTAAATTTGATGAAATTTTGCATAGTTGTTCTACGCCTGGTAAAGTTTCTGAAAAAAGGCATTGTGCAAAGCATGCATTTGCACACGGACACAGCTAGTATAATATAAATTGTACCGATGGCGAAGATAGTAACTCAGAAACGTGACGCTTTAGAAGATTCTATCCACTTCAGTACTTGCTTCTATTGATTAATGCAGGTTTTATGTTTTTTAAATAAAAGAATCTGGCGGACGTTAGTAAGGTCAGGCTTCAATAAAAATATTCCAACATCTATTTACTCTTCCAAGTTATACACAAGATTTTTCACAGGATGGTCGCCTATTGAGGCGAAATGTCTCGGCTCCTGCTTCTCTCGTTCCGCGGCTTGAGGATCCAGTAGTGCATCCACTTTCTCGGCAGCCTCACTCGCTTGTTTGTGTTCCAGCGCGGCATGAGTAGATGACTCGACCGCATAAATCTCCGCCACCACGGCGGTCCATTCATCATTCACCTAAATAACAAAATCAAATGCAAACTTGTCGATGTTGGACTTTTGATCCGCTTTAACATCAGACAAGCAATATTTAACATTACATACGATAGATGATAAACTTTGTTTAGTATTTGAGTCACCAACATACTGTGACTAGATTGGGACTCGCTGTTAAATCTGTTAAAATCTTATGTGGGATTTTTTAGCATGTTACTTGTATGTATGTTAAAACTTAGTTAAATATATGAATTTGGATTTCCATCATCTTGCCAGGTATTCGTTGGAGTGTCGGATTTGTCAGGATTTACTCTACATCATGTGGCCAGACCATGGGTTTCGTGCAATGAAAATACACTGGGTGCGATACACTGTTTATAATAAACTAACAAATTACTTGAGATTACAACTTAACACAATAATACGGGGCACAATGAATCGGGTACAGTTTCAGGACATCTCAACTTCGCTGCGATCAGACACTCAATGTCCTCCTCCCCTCGAGCTGTAACATCAGGGCTCTGTAGAAGCCACGCTGTGGTGGGGGTAGACTTATAAGTAGGTCGCGTTACGTCACCACCAGCGGACTTGCGATTCATTTTATGTCCATAATATTGACCGGTTCCGACATATATGTATGCATGTATATGCTAATTGTTACATTATCTGACTTACCCCATCAACAGCCTTGGGAGCCTCGGCAGCATCGTCGTTAGGTACGGGAGCAAAGGCGCTTGGTGGTGGGGGTGCGACCGGCTCTTGATAATATGCTCTCATCTGAGCTTCGAGATCCAGCGCAGCGTTACTGGAGGCGCCGTCAAAAATGTCTTCATTGATGGGTCCATCGTAAGTCACCTGAGCAAGATACATGTTCTTACGATGAAAACGAACCGTGCTGAAAATCCGGCAAATTTTTTCTCGTCTCTTTTTTTAAATCAGGTCTGCAGGGCTCCTATCCCAAACTTTTCAAGTACAACGTGTATCAAAAAGTGTAGTCATATTTAAGGATGTGACAGAGACCTTCAAAACTGAACAACTTTTTCCATGGGATCAAACCAATTTATGGTCTGTACCATCGCGTAAACGTTTAAGATGTTCTAATATTTATATGCCATTCTATGGCGAAAGATGTAAGTTCACAATCCTATTTATAAGACCTTAGTACCATATTTTTACACAAAATTAAATTACTTATTACTCTACTCTATTCTATTCTTAAATATAACCCTTAGATATGGTTTTCTGCTGCATGCTGTATATTTTTGGAGTTCTCTCATCACGCCTTCCTGCTCGGCTATCAAATTTTAGTGCAGAATATGCTTGTTTAAAACACTACCAATAATTCCAGAACTATAAAAAAATTGTGATAATAAAAAAATATGGTACCAACAATATTCTAGTTCATCATGACTGACTGTATTTTTTAGTTTGGATAAGCTAGGAATTAAATGTTAGGTTAAAAGCGAGTAGATCCGAATTTTTCTACTAAACACGAGAAAGGTAATAAATCAAAAAGCAGAATACACTTTAAGGATTTCCTGCCTCGAAAGCTGTGAAAGCAATCGCTTGGAAAATTCACTTTCGGTCGTATCTAACTTGACGGCACGGCTGGCGCAGTGGTTCAGCGAATGGCTGTTGCTCTGCGAGTGGCGGGTTGTTTCGGGTCTGGCTGTTTGTGTATGTGAGTTTCACATACACAAACAACCAGACCCGAAATATTTGTAACCGCACCCACGATACAGGAGAAATTCCTAGTGTGGGGAAAATCTTAAAAAAAAAACCCCTTGTTCACAGTATCGTGAACATGCTCCTAATTTGGCGAAGTAACTGATTCAAATCAGTTCCTTCGGCAAATTACGAATTAGGATTAGAAGTAGGAGCAGCTGAAAGCTTCTGAAAACGAGTTTAAGCATCTTAATAATGAATTCGGTCGCATACAATAAGTCGTTTTTTTTTTTAATGTGTTTTTATTTATAAATTAATTGTTGGTTAAATTATATTCTAATAGCATCTGTCTTTCTTTTCAGCGACACTAGACCAACTGAACCTACATTTTTATAAGACTGGTCATCATCATTCTCCTGTCCTAATCCCAATTCATTTGGTGTCGGCGCAGCATGTCTTCTTCTTCCATACTTCTCTGTCTCTCGTCGTCTCAGTGCTCAGTACATTCTATAGAATTCCTGTCTCTTTATACTAATAGATTTTTTTTTTTTTTTTTGGTATATTTGTATTCTTTTTTTATATTAGGACTAAGAGGTTTCGATATTTACCCAGTCTCCAGCTACGTCATACTCCGACTGGTTCTCCGGATCAGTTTCCTCGCAAGGGCACAGAGGGCGCTGCAAGATGACAAGACTAATTGTTAATCGACTCAATTTTAATTGTTACTTTAAATGATTAGTAAGTTATTGGTTTGTTAAAATATGATATTGGTTTTAATAAAAAGGGTAAATAATTGTGTTTTTATTATTTAGATATTTGTAAATAGATAATTAGTAAAGTATGGTTTTGGAAAATATCATATTGATATATTGTTATTTTAATTAATAACAAAAATAAAGGAAAAAAAGAACTTAGTAAAATAAATAAATAATGAAAACGTTATCATTAACAGTGAAAACGGGATATTTACCATGTTTACTATTTGTTTTCAGTTCCCTAAATTAAACCCCAATTAATTTCCCATTATTATTATGTCAGTTTAAAAACTTAAAATGAAAACATGGCCTACAGTGAGGCACTTCGGGCAGCCTTGACAGCGCGTGGGCTCCCATCGGAGGTCTAGATGCAGTTGGAGGAAGTCCGTAGAACTTTTGTCATGTAGACTAAAAAACTAAAAAAAAAAACAAATAAAAAAAAAACAACATAAAAAAATGGTAATGATTTGAAAATATAGATACTAATAGGTACACCTCTGCCTACCCGTCAGGGATTGCAGGCGTGATGTTGTGTTAAGAGTAAGTAAAAAAAAAACAAAAATATGTCACACCAAAATTGAAAAACTTTGACAGGACGCTGAAGTTATGCTTGAGCTTCCTTTTTTAAATTAGGGAAATAATTGTCATTTATTCAGTTCAAGTTAAATAGTTTTGTATCAATGTTTTATTAAAACTCAACTTTATTGCGTTCCGGGGCTGTTCCCAAGGCCTGAAAAACTTGGTTTAAATATTACCCTCCTTTGCGTAGCGCAGTCGGGTAAAGAGTACCTATGTCAAGGGAAACTGCCGTTGTAGGGAGGTACCAATAATATAAAATTCTAAATCTTCGTGCGTTCTATTTTCAAAACTGACGACTTATTCAGGTACTACGTTACCAGTGTTTTATTACGATCTTTACCGTAGTATAAATAAAGTTCGAAATTGAAAACTGGGTCAAACTCTTCAATCTGTGTCCTAGTGTGTTCCTTGTTTTGTAGAATAAGACACTAGTGATATTGACCCTCCCTGTATAAGGCATTTTTTTTTAAATATTGTATTTAGGTATGGAGGTTTAATTCGCTTTTCCAAGAATTTAACTTGTATCCATTATCTGTCGGATGGAAGACGCCGTGCAATAACCGGAGTCGAATACTTCGTAATAAAGACAAGTCAGTAGTTACATTAATATTACTTTATGAGTCATTTGACTGAGGAACGTTAGTTCGATAAAACTAGAATATCGTATTAATTAGGCCCGCTTTGTATGCTATAAAGTGTGTCGCATGATAACATGACCCCTCCGACTCGCGCTAGACCGACTGCGAACGAATTCGGCGCGCTCAGTTTTCGGTACGAACTACGAACCCAGTTATCGACGACTTCTGGCAACGTAGCGGACAAATGCCGCATAAACCAAAGCAGCGTTGCCATAGAGATACAATTGCTTTCAGGCCCATTGGGGCTTCAAGAGTCTATTTTCCATGTGGCGGGCTCAGTCGCGGTTACGTCGTTTTACTGTTAAGCTCGTGCGGGGGGCATTGCGCGGGGGGGACTACTGGGCGCGGGGTGGGGGGATTACTGGGCGACGGGGGGGAGAATTACTGGGCGCGGGGGGGCATTGCTGGGTGCGAGGGGGTCAGTGCTGGGCGCGGGGGGGACAGTGCTGGGCGCGCATACGTATACAGTATAGAACACAATGCGGCACCGCTCTGCGTCGACGTGGTCTGCGCGCCAGCGCATTAGCCGCCGCCACTGTCATAAATACTTAACATGGCAGCCGGCACTGGCATAACACAACCGAGCCAAGCACGAGCAGCCGTGCCGACGCTGCCGCCGCCAGGTGAGTCCCGCTGCGCGCTCGCACTTCAACTTTACTTTTAAAGCGCGATTTTTTAATTTTGGTGTTCTTTTTTTTGGCTTGCGAAATTTCCGTTACTAAACAACGTGTTATCGGGCTCTTATCACACGCCGCGTGTAAACTCGCATTTTTTTCTTTCCTAATTTTCTACGTGTTATCGGTTCTTAATGAGTGCGGGCATTTGATACATGTGACAAGAATATTGAAGTACCTACGTTCTCTTTCTAACCTTCTGTTACCTATCGTGTTACGGGTAGCGCCGCGCGGCGGAGTACAGTGGAGCGGTTCGGCGCTGGATCATGTCGGCGCGTCATGTGTGTGCGGCTCTGTGCCACTCCGCTCTTATCAGTGTTCCGCGTATCGTTACACCGTTATCACTGGCTCGTGGTGGCGTGTTCAAGGCGTTTTCAGTACCTACTCTATCGGCTATCTAATATTTATTTAACATGATTTAGGTCGTACTGTGCCCAGCAAACGTAGAAACTAAGACTCGACGCATGAATTTAAATTATCTAGCTTAAACTACAGCTACGAAACAAAAAAAACAAAAGAAAATCATCGTACATTGTATAAAAATAATGATAATGGTGGAGCTGGCACGGAATGTATTGTTTAATAATAACATGAATGGAACGCGTTCTATATGAATCTCATTGGTTCTCAATTATAAATAAATAGTCGATATTGGTTCAACAAAGTTGTTCAAAACAAATTGGCATTCTTTGGTCTACAATTGACAGGAAGCGTTTAACTTGACTGCAAGTAGGTTGGTAGCAAATAGGAACTTATTATGTATCCAATTGAAATAAGTACCTACTTGAATATTTCAACTTGTCATACTGAAAATAACGTGGTCTTCCTCCTAAACCTAATTGTCTATTTGCAGGGCAAAAGAACTCTCATACAGAGTAAAGATGACTGTCGAGTTAGAGACTTTGTACAAACACCACACCACCTTAGAAAATGTTGAGTTAGAACAAGGCAGCCAATAAGAGTAAAGCATTGCCAACAATCCGACAAGGATCATCTAAATTGGAAACTTTTCTTTCTTATTGAACAAAAATACATTAGAAAACTACAGAACATTGTGTAAAATACAGTCTATCATTTGTAGCTGTTAGGTCTATGGTCAATTCTAAGTTTCGCTGATTGTACCTCAACATAGAATGCTGTTGAAAGATTTTCTTTTGCGATTGTTCTCATTTAAGTCATCTTGAATTTTCATTCGATTTCACTTTAAAAGCTTAAATATTTCATGAAATCATACTTTGTTTTACTTTGGCTAAAATCAAGCTCGCAAGCTTTGGATCAGATAGGTACCTATTTGGTTAGATAGGTTATAGTTACCCCATCAGAAAGTTAGGTGCCGAAATTAAACTATTACCTAAGTGTATTCAATACCAATAGCTGTTAAATTTTCTCAAGACCGCCATGTCAAACTACCAAGTGGAACATTCAGTTGAAAACTTTACTTCTATAATAAAAGAAAAAAAATTGGGTATTAAATTCATAAATATGTGTCTCATTAATATCTGTACTTATTTGGCTGTAGATATGATGTTTATTCAAATATTATGTACATGTTTATACAACTGCTACCCAACTAGTCAAAAGATAAAGGAGGTGTACTTGTGTACAGGTTCACTCAGTGGCTTTTCAGTCACTTGTTTAAGCTAATATTACAAATATATTAAAAAAAAAATAATATGTTTTTACATAGTTCCCAGTTTTTTTGTTATTTTTTTTTCTGTTAATTGTATAGAATTATCTAGGTCAGAGGTAGAGAAATATTATAGATATAGGTACCTATTCACGACGGCCAATCAAGTTATATAAAACCAAATTAAGCTATCTCTATGTTGAAACTTCGAAATAAATAATTATCATTAAATGACCTGAGTGCAGTTATAAACTTATATCCAGATTGGAGACGGACTTCCATACTATTGAAAAATAAGGTACTTACATAACTGCTTGACACAATTTAAACCAAGTTTTAGGAATATATGGAACAGAACGACTAGATAGTAAATAGGACAATAATCTGTTGATCTATGTTCATCTTGAAGAACCACTGTAACCTGAGCAAGCCAGCAGTCATACATAGAACATAGTACGATTGTAGGTTTACTTAGCTAATCTCTGAATCTGAAATTAATAAATAGAAATTAATTGTACTAACGTCATAGTAATGGTCTTCTTGGTTGAGCGGGCGCCGCTGGCTCAGCGGGTCCCTGGGTTCTGCATCTGGGCGTTGGCTCGGCCCTTGCTTCTCGCCAGACATCTTGACCAGGTATTAAATTTCAGCGAATTACTTCACGAACGTACACACCAGCGTCCAATTCTAATAGTTCTCGAAGGTCTTCACAAATTCCAGCACACACTTGAGATATATTAGCTCAGCAGCACGGAGACGCGTCCGCAAACGGCCGACCTATGGACAAGGTAGACACAAATGGAGTCCGCGTTGCGCCCTGCACCCGATGCAGATTTATCGATCGCCTTTGTGTCGAGTCTATTTCACGAGTCCGCAGATTTCAACAAGGAACCCGATACACAAAACGTTAACCGACAATCACACCTACTCGGTATTCAGATTAGAATTCCGAATTACTACCTATCGCCGCGTTATCAATTACCATAAATTTTGGCGTTATTACAGAGCAAACGAAAGTACCGCGGAGAGGTCGATTTGTGAGTCTGGACGCACCACTGGCGCAGACCTCCCCCCTCCCTTGCATGCGCTGCGCAGGGACGCGCGAGGAGCTCTACATTCGCGCCGCGACGCAACTTTTCGCGGATCTTAAGGTTTTGGACGCCGCGGAACGCCAGCTACGAGTTGCGTTAGCCGCTGCGCAGTTACCGTGCCCTAGTTATTTCGGGTGCCGTCCTAGATACAACGAGGCCGAAATGCTGTTTTCATCATCAGCAGCGAGTCTTATTCGATGAGGCCGCGTTGGGTTGCCACGACGCCGCGTCTAGTAGATACTGATGAGATCGATAAATCCGCGTCATTTCTGGCGCGCAGCTTCACTAACATGCGCACTAGGTCTCCGAGCCCACCCGTGGGGGCCAGTAAATTATGATAATTGTATTATCAATCCAAAATTGGCGATACTTTTTCATAAATTATAAACAATCATAAATGCCCGTTCTCACTTACAACAGGTGACCAAAGCGCACTGCTGAATTTTCAACATTCAGTGCTGAGCAGAGAGTTGGAAATCTTTGCGCAATAATAATTAGGCATTTATTTAGTGTGGGACCTAGTGTTAGTATGTTTATGCTAGTTGCATTAGTGACGGATCGTAGCTGACCTTAAAGAGTACATGAAAGCCCAAACTTTGTTCCTATTAGAAAAAAAAATGTGGCATTCGTAGGGAGGAGTTGATATGCCACGCCCTTTGTGCTTGTGGAGATTAGGTACATACCCCTTCTTAACTGCTATTTTGTCACTTAGATAACGATATTTTCATTTTATATATTTCGATATTTAAATCATCAGATTTAACATCGTTACAAAATAGGACTACTACAGGGCTATTGCGTATCTCTATCGACAGTTCATACTTACGAGTTTTGATATACAATGACCGTTCTTGTTTGTTTCCACTGACGCTACCCGTGCAGAACTGTCATTGTATATCAAAACTCCTAACTATGAACCGTCAACAGAGATACGCAATAGCCCTGCTGATATGAAAAAGGAAGGAATTAAATGCTTTAGTGAAAGTCATCAATGCCTAAGTAGTCATAGATCATAGAATCAAACATTGTCAAGCGCACAAAGGGCACGTCACGGGGTATGCCATGAGTAAATACAGTTAGTGGTTGTGCATGGCTTGGGCTGTGGGCTCGCGGTGCCCAAGGAGAAGGGGAGGTGGTATGCCATTTGGCTCAAAGTAAGCCAAGGCCGGTCTGGTGGGGAGAACGCTTACACGTGTGACCTACTTAGGAGCCGAGGGGCTACGGAAACTTACGACGGAGCAAGACGAACACGCCCGTCATCGTTATCAAGTACCTGCTACCTACTGATCAATAATGAACTGGTACCAGCATTATCTCGAACACCTATTTGCTCTGAGCGGCTCTAAAGCGACCGCGTTTTTCTCAATACGCCCTAACTGCAGACACCACTCAAAAATCATGCAGCGTGCAGTTTTCTTTGTTTCTACACGTGAATTAGAGCACGTGTCTAAACTACGGTCACTGACCTCGTAATTTATTTGCATAGAAGCCGCCAGATCCGCTACTCCCACGGCCGCAGATCAGCCAATCTTCCACTTGATCACTAATACGTCACAAAGCGTTTTTACGGTAGGCATAGACTTTAGTACACCGAGCAGGACCTAACAGTACCGAGAGTCGATAAATATGTGCGTGGTCCCCAGTGCAGGTAATTTTCGTAGTTGCTAGTGGCGATCAAAGGTGGCGCGCGGCGCGGCAGCGCGGAGTGCATCGATCGCGATTACATCACCACTCGCGTCCTTTCTCTGCGCGCGCAGACCGCCCCGCGGCCCCCCGCCCCTGCACCTCCCGAGCGCCCCCACTCGCCCCCCGCCACCCGCCGCGCCCCGCTCACAGCAAACGCCATGGCTCGCCGCTACGTGCCGCCATTCGCACTTTGGTCGTCGCCCGCTTCGGTTGTGCTCTCGGATAACTAGTACCCCAGTGCAAGTTAAACTTTACTTTGAACATTTTCAAACTTAGTTTTAATTCGTGCAATGTGAGGCGCGTTAAAGTTAACTGAAAATAGAGACTAGAAGTGATCATAAATCAACTTTAAAGTGAATAAAAATAATTTTAGCTCGGATTTAAAAACTTTGTGAGATGTTCGCGACCTACTTTTTCAACTTCCGTATAGGTAGTTGAGTTTCCACTTCGCGTTTTTTTTGTCATTTGTTCAAAACGTTATAACATTAGGAAATTCGGTTCGCGTTCGGTTGTGCGCTGTTACTGAACAATTAGTAATATTTTTCCTTTAACTCCGTCATGTGACTCACGTCTCGCTGTAGCCGCACGCGCACGTGTCGCGTCTACATTTCATATTTTAATTACAGTTGGGCTGAACGTCGCTGAACTATGAAGACTAGAAGAAAGAAAATTAAAATGTCTGTCGTGTCGGGGGGAGGAATCGACTGGACTGTGATATATATTAGTCAGTCTTTTTCTCTCTCCTATATGGTTGGCATGTAACCGTCGTCGTTATCATCACATACTGCGCCGGAGTCTACGCTCATCACCTCCCAGCATGGCCGAGTCCGCAGTGACGTCACAGATTACGCAAGCTGTTATTTGATTCGGCTGCGAAATCACTGAATTTTCTGCTAAAGACAAAGCCGTTTTTAGGATTTTCGCCGTGGACTTGAATATTTTTTGTAACTGTACTTATGATTGTTCTTGTGTTACTATTTCTGTGTGATCTCTTATGCTTTAAATATCTGTGTCGTAACAGTTGGCTTTGAGTCATTGCACTGAATGACGAAATGGAAATAATCGTCGGCGCGGCGGCTCGTGGCGGGAATTGGGCAATCTGCGAGCGAGCGGATGTCTTGCTCCGTGCCCCGCGCCCCGCCACCGCGCACCGGCTACTCCCGCGCTGCCTAAATTTTAAAGTTGGTCGAAGAGCGTGAACTCAACGGACAGACTACGATTTCAAGCTTGTTCAATTTTCTTTTTTGTTCCAGCCAGCATCACTGTGCGACGTCACACGACTCACACGACGGCCGCCCCCTCCTATTTGTATAACCTGCTCGCCACTTGCGATTGATGTTTAACATAATTATTACTGCGCCTACTATGTACTTTGCAATGCGATTTTATAATAAAATTGTTTTAAATTGAAACTCAACTTGTTTTCACTGAAACTTATATTTTTATTTTGCAATTTTTTTCTATTTTTTTAACCCTTAATACACTGAACATAGTTTAAGTTGCATCATTGCAGAAAAACACGCAACACATAAAGTAAGTTGTTCCACTAAACAACTTTAAACTTAGTGGGTGGGACCCCGGCCCGCCCTCAGCGGGGTGGCCCAATAGCAAGCCATATCCTTGTCCGTGATAACCTTCAAGGCTTTCGAGGAACCTCGCCGGCACTTGAAAAAAACAATGGCTTAGCGAATGAATAGTTTCATAAATAATGCTTCTATTATCGCTAAAGAACAATACACTATTTACAGCGGAAATAACGAAATAAAAATGATTGACGAAATGCTCTAAGCGAATTTAATTTGCCATTGGTCTTAAAGGTGTAGAAAATTTGAAAGAAGTGAAAAAAAATTGTTGACTTATATAACGAGACGTGGAGAACTTAACCAAATCATAAAGAAGAAAGGCGAGTTGAGTAACGATGACATTAATAAATCTTATTCAAGTAGGAAGTAAATTGCTCACAGTTTATAAAACAGATAATAATGAATAATTTTAAAACTGTTTTAAAAACATTTTTGATAAAAATAAATAAGTAGATCATTGAACCAAGGCACACAATCAGTGATAACGGTAATGCAGTATTTTTATGTCTACTCATGATAACGTTAAATGGTTCGATTCAAAGGAAATTGAAACACCAAGAGCCTATCTTAGACGGAATACATGGCCTTAAAATTGCAAACAATTAGGGAAACGTGAAAAAGAGTTGTGAATGCCCTGATGACCTTATTGATAATAGATATATATTTCAAAAGTTAAAAGTAGCAGATGAAACCGGAAGTAATAGTAATCTTACAAATGTTACATGGGCCGCTACATTCCAAATTGGTTGTAATTTGCCTACAATTAATCAAATTAAAACTGTTAAACTACACAGAGACGCATTTAAAGAAGAGAATATTACTTCTACTAATTGAATCATTCTGAACTATAATAAATAAACAATGACATCGAAAAAATTCAAAGTAGAGGTTTAAGATATTGGAAATTAAGAAATACTTTGAAGAAAATAAAAACTTGACGGACATAGAATTAATAATCATAAAATCAAAATTACGGTGTGAGCCACATGGATGCGCAATCTACAATTATGAATTCACACACAGCGCAGCTGAGCTGGCTAGACTTTGACATTATTTTAGTACATTAGACTCACTTCGCACACTTTTTGTGGGTTATTCGACAATACAGCTGTTTTATAAAAAAGGGCAATACTCGGTAAAAATGTATGGACTATTGAACAAAAAATTTCAATGTCAGTGGGTCTAGACTAGAATCATGTAAGTATCTACTGAATTCATGATAATAGTTTACACGTCAATGTCCAGTCAACTCTATATATTACTGAGACAGTAGTCTGTACCAAAAATGGGATTGCATTTTATTTCAACTGAGTTTTAGTTTTCATCACTAATCATATGTTTTTCATTTTCAATAACTAATGCAATCAATTATATTTTTAATAAGTTGTCATTTTATGTTAATTTTCAAAGAATTGATTCTGAGGTTGTAACCGAAAATATAAAAAAAAAACACGCTAACTATTGTCTTAAATTTTAAAAACACGTAGAACGTTTTTAATTATGGGATAAAACAATATCTTAGACACGCAGGTGTATTAATTTTCGTTTATCACCGGATTCCATGTCTGGGTAAGGGGCGAGTGTCATCCAAAAAAGAATCTTATTTTAATTTTAACAAAAAGAAGGCTAGTAGAAAAATGGCAAAAAACTAAGATACCTTAGTAGAGTTTAAGTAGAGCAAACTAACTTTATAAATGATTAAAAACTAACTGATTAAAAACTATTAAGTAAACTAAAATAAGTAATCTACCAAAAAACTATGAAAGGGCATCGAAAAACTCTCAACGCTGTCAGTTGGTAATGTGCCCAAGAGACTGGGGGCGTTGCCACGTTGTATGGTAACATTTAGCCTCTGGCTAAGGTAAAAGCCAGCCCCTGGGTCACGGGAAGCGTCAACTAGGTGTATTGAAATTAAGCTATGAGCACTCTGACCCCACGGCCCCATAGTTTCAACCCCAAACGGCTCGAAATAAAAATTTCCACAAAGGTTTCTATATTTACTCCGCTTGAGGTTGTCTGTCTACAGGTATTGCTTACATACCCACCTAGAACAACACGCACAGCTTACCTTCACAATCACACACATTTTCATTCAAACAACGTCAAGTTTTCTCTTTCTTTCTTAGTTTTACCGATTTTTTTTTTTTATTTGTGTTGTGCCTTTTCCAATAATTGTGTTGTTATTTTTCTGCCAGTGATCTTTTAGGTGTTCTTAGTGTAGGTTCAAAATTGCTTAAGATTAACTAAATAAACGAATTAACGCAGTTTTAAATAATAATTTATTGTGAAAAGAAAAAATAAAGTTAGCTATGTTAGTTAGCTAAGAATTAAAAGCGAAACTTTGTTTCATAAATCAGTCAGTAATTTAAAAATATTGTGAAATCAAAATCAGTGATTTGTTCGGTTCTCTGTGTTTTAACTGAAAAATGTTGTGTTTAAAAGTGATTTTCCCGTAACGAATGAAATAATTAAGAATTAGATTGGTCGGTAAAACGTGAATACTTTCATTAAATTAAATTTTAGAAAATGCGTGGTGAATTATTCAATGTTAGGATACATTTTGAAAAAAAAAAAAAAAAAATGGAAGACCATTTTCTAAAACTTGAAAAAAAAAAGCCTAAATAAAAGTGCTCCAATGAATGTTCAGTCTTAGCTGCGAGAGTTGAAATTCCAACAGCCTAATATTTATTCATTCAATAACTTGTATAGTGTAAACGGGCAGCAATCTTGACTCTGTTTTAGAACATAAAAAACTTTCATAGCAAAATAAATAATCGACTTTTTTTAGTTTTTTTTTTTTTTGGAAGCCGGTTATTTTTTTGCCAAAACAGTTTATATATTCAGTCAAAAAAGTTTCGGGAATAGATGGTTTGTTTACGGTTCTAAATTCAATTTTTTGTTGTTAGATTGGAACAACTGTTTTCCATTTTGTAGCGGAGTTTGAGTTACATCTGTTATTTTGATTAAATACAGTGCTGTTTTTAGTTAGATCATAATTATTTAGTGTGTATTGCGAATTTCATTATGGACAAAAACATCGAACATAGAGCTTGTCTTAAATTTTGCATCGCCAATGGAGTTTCGTGTTCGGAGTCTCTGAAAATGTTACAGAAGGCTTACAGTGAATCGACTTTATCAAAAATACGTGCTTATGAGTGGTAAAAAGTGTTCAAAAGCGGTCGAGATGTGATGGAAGGTTTGCCTTGCTCTGGTAGGCCATCAACGTCTTCAACTGAAGTTAACATCGCAAAACTGAAGGAAATAGAGCATTTATAGATAGCCGCTAAACTTTTTGTGTCTCACGAGTCGATCCGTACCATTTTAAATAATCACTTGGGTATGAAACATGTTGCCGCTCGGCTAGTCATAAAAGACCTGAATTTTCTCCAAAAACTCAATCGCATAAGAGTCGCTGAGGACATGCTAGAACGAATCAATTCCGACCCAACATTCATAAAACGCATTGTTACTGATAACGAGACGTGGATTTACGAGTTTGACATGCACACTAGTCAACAAGCTTCGGAGTGGCGCCTTCCAACTGAACCGAAACCGAAAAAACCACGATAGAGTCGATCAAAAGTCAAAAGTCATGTTGACCGTTTTCTTTGACTATCGCGGTGTTAAGCACTCGGAATTCTTGCAGGAAGGTCAAACGATAAATAAAGAATATTATTTCAGCATTTTGCGGCGTTTAAGATAGCAAATTCAACGAAAAAGGGCAGATTTGTGTAAAGAAAATTCTTGGATTTGCACCACGATAATGCGCCTTCGCACAAGGACATCTTAGTGAACGAATTTTTGACCAACAACTCAACAAATACCATCGAGCACCAGATTTGGCCCTAGCCGACTTCTTTCTTTTTCCTAAACTCTAATTACCACTTCGTGGCTCCCGTTTTCGTTCGGTAGAAGACATAAAGGAGAATCGCGGCGAGAACTTATCTCAATTCCGAAAAAAGTGTTTAAAAATGTTTTGATGATTGGTTTATTCGTTGGCGTAAGTGTATCGTTTTTGAAGGAGCATACTTTGAGGGCGATAAAATAACTTTGGATTAATAACTAATATTTTGATCGTATTATTAATCGTTTCGCGGTACTTTCTTGACAGAGTTGTATTTTACGTCTTTTAGTTGTGGTATCTCACACAAATCCTTGTCAAGCAACAATTACATTGTATGATTGTAACTTTAAAGTTAAGTTAAGTTATTAGCACATCTTCCACATAGACGAAGAAGAAACATGCATATTGTAGAGGATAACTTATAAAAAACCGGAGCAAAGTTAATAAAATTAATATAGGACCACTGCGCAAGCTTCCTTCTCTACCATATGAAAAAAAAATCACATATTTCGGACCAGTAATCATGGAGTGACCGGTGCATATACATGAAGATCAAAGATGCTGGCCGAATACATAACCACCTCCTTTTTTAGAAGTCTGTTAAAAATACACGTTAATATTAAGTAAATAACACTGTCTTTTGTTTGTACCGTATCTAATCTTGAAGAAAAAGGTTATAGGTAATGGTGCCGATTTTGTCACAGACACTGACACGCATACTGTACAGATAATGCATTGAAGTCAATGTCCGTGTCCGGTCTCCGAAGTAGGTTCGCAAACTGTCCGTACCGGTTTGACTGATTCTTAACTTAGTCATTATCTGTCACTGTTGTGCTCTTAGCTGTCCGCCAGTACGAGATTCTGTCATTTTAGTTTACTCTGTGAATAAGGGAACCATCATCGTCATCTGCCTAGCCTTTGCCCAACTACTTTGGTGTTGACTCTCAGTCTAACCGGATGCAGTTGAATTACACCGGTACACCGGTATTTTACATGAAACCACTGCCTATCTGACCTGCACAACCCACTTACATCATCCTGTTATGGATAACAGGATATCCCTTGGTAAGACTGGTTGCCAGGCTTTTACAAGTTACAATCGCCAAGTGCCTAAGATTCACGAATGACAGCTGTACGAGTATAAAGATGGTTAGTGGCCCCCCTTTTCCAAATCAGCCTTGGCAAACATAGCTTTTTTTTTTTTTTTTTTTTTTTTTTTTTTTTTTTTTCCGGATGGGAAATCATCAAATGACCCCCCCCACTCTGGGCGGAGCGGAAGGGAGTGTCAGACTTGTACTGACTAAAACCCATCCATGTTCCTTCTTTGCCCTTTGTGTTCCAGGGCCACGGTATCTCTTTCGAACAGTCCCGCAGCCCTGGTAGGCATCGGCCCTTGCGGACCCCTACTTATTTGCTGACATCTCTTTGAGGCGCACGTGGAACACGAACGCGCCGTCAACATAGCTTGACTAGATCGGTCGCCTCATGCGGCTGTTTTTACTGAGTATTTACTGCCCGAAGAAAACTATTTTCTTATTAACCAAATATATTGGAGACGTAGAGGACGCCTGGAAAGTGGCTTGTCCGGGTACTGGCTGTGGGTGAGTGGGCGTCGGGACTCTGGCTTCAGGTACTACAGTCACCTTACATGCGCACTATTATAGGCTATACTAGGTGACACAACCTTCCAGCTCGCTAATTTCTGGGATTGGGCGCTCCTGGTGGGGCCTCGGACGCCATGACCGTTCCTGCATTAAGAGTGCAGGTCGGATTGCGCAACAAGCCCCAGTTAATGAGATCATCTGCCGTGATTTTTCCACAATCAGGATGCCAGCTGCCTTAGAACCTAATGGCTTGGCACGCGTCGATGGGAAGATACCAGATGGTATGACCATACTAATGCCATGAAATTTGGTAAAGCCTTTGGTATGGGATGTAACTTACGTCGACACCTTTTCGCCATCCCATCTTCCTAGCACGGTGGGCTGCGCTGGGGCGGCTGCTGCAAATGCTGAAAACCTCAAACGGCGCAAATGCACTAACTTAATGGTAGTTATTTGTTTGAGCCGTTTGGGTTTGAAACACTTGGGCCATGGGGTCCAAGTGCCCACCTAGTATTCCGAGATATAGCCCAGCGGTTGGTCGACTCATCACGTGACCAGAGGGCTGGCCTCTTTTGGCCCAACAATCAGCATTGCCACCCAACGTGGTAATGCTGCCAGCCTTGTGTACTTTTGCTATTGACAACGATGTGGACGAATTTTTGACGGCCTGTTATTCTTTTTACATTTTGATACTTGTGAATATTTTATTATTATATTAGATCTCTAAAAAAAAAAATGTACATACTGTATTCCAATAAATTACTTCTCAATATTTTGTGATAAATCGTAAAATTCCAAACAAAAGAATATCTTACGTCAAAGGGTTAAGTTAAGGGCTTCCGAAATAGATGAACTTTCTAGAACACAAACTTCACAAAGGAACCAGGTTCAGAGGTTCGAAGAAGATCCTTACGACGATTACGGTAAGGATGGTTCAACAACGCCATTGTGATACGCACTATTGTTAATTGGTGGTTGGAGCTTCGTAGTTTAGTCTTGGCAGTCTTATAAAGGTCTACTGTTCTGATTATAATCTGACCTGTCACACTATCTTAGCTCATATGGGAGATAGGGTAGTGAAAATTGTGTTACAGTTTTTGATTTGAAATGATACGAGAAATCTAAAGATGATTTTCAAATACGTATTCAATGATACCCCACTTAACATAGTTCGTCGACTTAATTATTTTTATTTTTCACAATATGGCGTCTGGTTGTCGCCATATTGAATTTTGATTACTGTCATGTCTTTAGTGACACTCGCAAGATTAAGACAAATCGATTGACGTAAGAATCATCATTGGCCCACGCACAGCCCACGCGTTTCGTCTCCTGAGTGCCACAAAGAACGAACCTATACAATATACATACATACATTACATATACATACATTATCCTCCTCCATTCGGATAAAACTAAAGGTTGAAGGGTGATAGTGAGAGCAGTTTACAAACTTGTTACGCTCATTGGCAAGGAACCCAGTGTAGTATTTGGCTCCAAACTCATTCAGAAATCCCTACGGGATCTCGCATCATTCACGTATAGCTTTACCTAATCCCGGAAAAACTGTGTGTTTTCCGATAACGCACTTTTTGATTGGCACGCAAGCACTTAGCCGGTGTTTAAGTGCTTGCGTGTCGGACCGAAACATTTTGATATTTTAAATAAACTTTATTTAAAGCCAGTCAAATGTTAAGTCATATGGAATAGAGTACGTTGCAGTGATATCTGAAAAGTTATAAATCCCAGTAGCCTGTCGGTTTATCAATGCACAATTTTATCTCGAAATTGCATTTGATTCTCGAGTGGCTAGCGCACACAGATCTCGGACAGCTGTGCTCTCTGGTCCGGCTGTCAGAAAATGACTTACTAACTGTTAGACAAATCCCAGGAGGATACTAAGTATTAATTCAAAAATATTTGCAGATTACAATAATTTTATTATAATTATTGGCCTATTTAATAAACTAACTTTACACATTATTACAATCAAATAAACTAACAACAAACTATAAAGGGGCATCACAAAACTCCTCAACGCTGTCAGCTGGTAATGTGCACGTTTGATGGTAACACTAGCCAAGGTAAAAGCCAGCCCTTGGCACAATCAATCAATCAATCAATAGTCTTTATTTGAATAGGTTATAACAGTGTGCAAGATGTTACAATAATTGTTATACATTATATAGTTTCTCTATGTTTTGCCATTTGGCGTACAAATACACATTTAAAGGAGGCTTTTGCCAGTTGGGTAAATTAATCTATAGGTGGTACTAGTATTATAAGAGGTAAAAGTTTAATTCATAATATCAATATCAATTTTAATATAATGCATTAGGTAATGTCAGGTAATGTCAATCTTTAATGAAATAAGATAATGTCAATATTAAATGGTTATGATGTCAATAAGTTACTGCTAAGAAAAATTGATATTGTCCACAGAAATGTGAGAGTTGTCATGCTTTTACAGTCATGTTACGTGCATACAAATATTTTATGTCAAAGAGATGTCATCAAAGTAGTCGCTGAGAGAGTAGTAACATTTCTGTATTAAAATAGTACACAATTTACGCTTGAAATTTACTAAATTTAGATTTTTCATTGAGCAAGGTAACTTATTAAATATCCTTTGGGCCATACAAAAAAAGCTTTTCCTCATTAAAGCCGTACCTGCATTTGGTACTTTAAGCTCTAACTTATTTCTGTCCCGTAGTTTCCTATATTGACTTTTGAAAGCTATTTCATATAGGTGCATATTTGTTTTCACAAATACATTTACCTCATAAATATACAGAGAAGGCAAGGTTAAGAGATTGAGACTTTTAAATAGAGGTTGACAGATGTCGGTACTTTGTAAACCACACATAGCTCTGATGCTCGAAAATATAGTTTTCATAAAGGGCAATATTTACGCCACTTGAGGTTCTTTGCAGCATCAGCGGTAGCGCCAGCAAAGCACGATAAAGAAGAAGTCGAGCTAAAACAAAAAAAACAAAGGCACAGTCGTACCATCCTTTTCTCGAAGCCATGCAGGACATTTCAGACCGTTACTTCAGAAAAGGAGTATGAAATTTCGTAGCAGGTGGCGTCCTGTGACTCGTCCTGCCTGGATGTAGAGCTACCTTGATAATAATGTGGGCAATTTATTTTAAAACAGTACCTATTTTATCAACAACTAATTACATACCTAGGTACATGTACACGCGCCTTTTTCCCACAATAATCATCAATTAACATAAAATGAAGAAAACAAACCGATAATATCTTAACTGAACTGTGAACAAAGAGTAATGTGTTATTACGAAAATAAACTTATGCATCACCAGTGCAGAGGTTATGTAATCGAAGAATGATACGATTATTAATAACTACAGTGATAAATCAGTCAAAGGAGCTCGTGGCTAAATAATAAAATAATTCAAGGTTAAGCCGCGCTTGCTAAGGCCGGTCTGTGGATGGGTAACCATAAATTACACACCTAGTTTCCTCCGTGCCTTGGAAAGCAAGTTATGCCGCTGGTCCCGGCTATCATTTGTAAATCTTTGACAGTAGTTACAGGTAGTCAATGGCCCAAAAGTTTGACAGTCAGTCTACCAAGGGGGGTATCGTATTGCCCAGTAATAACTAGGATGTGGAGGTCAGTTAGGCAATCGCTACATTTTTTTAACCTTTTCAACACTCTATGAATTTCTTTTGTATCGTGGGTGCGTTTACAAACATCTATTCAAATGATGAGTGATAGTCAGTCTATCATGATATTTTTGTCTCATTGGCAGCTGGGATATTTTTGGAATAATTTTTGCCTGATGGATTGCAACAGACCACCATATTACATAATACGTAAGTACCCCTCTACCTAGCCCTTCCCGGAAATACAGGTGTGATGTTATGATATGTACACAAACAAAAAAAAAGTTAAATGACAAACTTTGTATTTTCGCGATGTTGTTTTTACTTATACTCCACCATACACTACACTCCAGATTTGGGCAAGTGCATCGGTGAAATATAATTACACTGTAATTTAAATTATATGGTACGTTTTTTAACGATCGGAATGGCGGGCGTCAGCACTTTTAACTAACGCAATTTTTCTCGTCGTCATCCGATAATTTTCATGGAAACAATGCGTCGTTCTGATTTAAAAGAGTGTCCATGGAGTTTCTTGCCCGTTCTTCTCCATAGAGATCTACGTTAGGGAATGGGCAACTAAGTACATTCACAGTTTTTGTGCCTTGTGACTGGGACTGTAGCTATTTTTTACTGTTGTCTTTGTTTCGACAATTCAAAAGTGCCTGTAACTGGCCTACTTGAAATAAATGCTTTGATTTTGATCTGTTTGGGTGAAACTGTCAACTTTTCAAAAGAGATCCTGATACCGGTGATCTAGTTTCGTAATTGCCCTGTCAGCGCAGCCCCAATGTACGAAAACATGTCGACCGTTTTGCGTCATAATTTCCGCAAATTGAGAGGATGTGTTTAAATACCGATAACCCTGCTGTCGATGGATGATTTTATTATCGGAGGCATGTAGGTAGTGCATCGCTAGGCGTGTCTGTGTAGTCACATACATAACAGAATCTTTTTTTGGCTATGATGAATATCCTACAGAACATAGTTGTTTTTAACCGACGAGATAAAGGAGGATGTATTTAGGTCAGTTTTTCTCTAAACAATGCGCTTTCGAATTGTGTATGGCCACTTGTATGAGGCAGCACCTGTAAACTCAAGTAAACATGTTCAAGACTATCTTCCTTTTTCCCAGAAGTGGAACAGAACTATGAACCTCAAGTTACACACTTGCAGTCTACAGCGCATAAACGCTATTATTACGCCGCCAGTAATCTTTCAATTTGCCAACGGCTCCGTCCGACATCGTTACGAACAGTCACCATTCAGCAAGGTGAACTTTGGAGTTAGCAACACCAAATTGACTTGCATTTTCTATGAGCAATCAGGAGACGGGGTCTGGAAGATTAATTTCGTTAAGCCATCGGTCCTGGCTGTCATTCCTAGACAGAGGCCCGAAAGTCAGTAGTCTTAATAAAACAGATTGAGTTATAAAGTCAAATACAAACAATTTGCTTCAACTAAGGTACTTTTTAAAAATTTACTAGGAAATAGAATTGATTGTTGCTTTACAGTAACAGGTGACGTAAACGATGACTTTCGCGACCCCTCAGCGGTGGCTTTCGCATCCTCCTCCTAAATGATGTCCGATCACCCGCCACACATGCATGGGTGATCGGTGGCGTGGAGGTGGAGGTAGACCGCCAGCTCTTGTTAAGGCTACATCAAGGCGCATGGCGTGACGCCGCCTGCGCTCGCCTGTACTCCTGCGGCGCATTAGGTCTGCGAAGATATCTTCCTCCCGGACCCGCTCTGCCGCTTCCTTCTGCGAAATCACTTCGCCGCAGAAGGACGCTATTACCTCCTAACTACTCATGCAGCCGACCATACATCTGACAAAGGCTAGCAGCGATAAGTCTCGTCCGGCTATTGCCGCGAGAACACGACGCTGCTCCACCACTCGAGGGTATGCTGGGCCGTGTCTTCGCTGCAATCACACTGGTGGCACACGGAGGACGCCTTCCAGTCTTGCCAGCTTACGGTATGGTGGTAGCTTGACAGCTCTAACACTTGCCTCATCTTAGTTCTGAAAAGTGCAAGATTTGTGAGCGACGACAGGCAAGTTAGAAAATGTGGCATATCGATTTATTCTTCGTTCGTCCTGAAGTTTTGTTCAAAATTCCAAAAAATCTTAGTTTGTCCCATATCACTATTGAAGTTGTGGTTAATTACAAGTACTTTATAGGTTTTAGTCATCAAAAAAAAATGTACTTATTTGAAATTTTTGGAAATAATAATTCAATAATAACACAATTCTAAACAGGTAGGTATAAATCATATTTATTATTCAGTATCAAAATCACAGAAATGGTATAATAATCATCTTATCATAACTACATTTTCAATAAACGAACCAGCTGTATACGTATAACTTGCTCACTAAGTGCGGCTAATGAGTGTTATTATAAAATAATACGAGTACATTTCGCTCGCGGAGAAGTCAGAGAGGAGCGGTTGTTTTAAATAGTTGATTGATCTTAAATGTTTAATAATACGTAAGCCTTGTTGTCGTATCATTGTCTTAGTGGCGTCATATTGTCGTCGTAGCGCATCGTAGCGTTGTAGCAGCGTTGTCTTCGTAGCGTCTTTTTGTCGTCGTAGCAGCATCGTAGCGTTGTAGCAGCGTTGTCTTCGTAGCGTCTTATTGTCGTCGTAGCAGCATCGTAGCGTTGTCGCAGCATTGTCTTAGTGGCGTCTTATTTTCGTCGTAGCAGCATCGTAGCGTTGTCGTAGCATTGTCTTAGGTGGGTCTTATTGGCGTCGTAGCAGCAACGTAGTTGAATCGTAGCTAAGTCGTAGTGTTGTCTAAGTGGTATCTTATAGTCGTCGCAGCAGCATCGTAGTTGTGTCGTGACCAATACGTAGCAGCGCCGTATATTAGCTTTGTCGTAGCAGCGCCGTAGCTGAATAATTGCTGGCGTTTTAGGTTTTTCGTATCGTATCTATACATAGTACATAATAAAAGGTTATTTATTTGTAGATAATACATAGTATAGCTATTTGTTTGTTTTAATATGACAACATTGCATATCACCCGTGAGCAGGTCTCTAGCACTCAATAAAGTAACTCATAAAATCAATACACCAATTAGTGTTCATAAAAGCGCACGTTTGTTTAATTGCGTGTTCAGCGCATCGTATTCATTCGTATCGCAATACCAATATAATACTAGCATGTACCTATGTGCACTGTTTTATTTTTCATCTGCGTTGGGTATGGTTGTGGTTTATTTTTTATTTTTATTATGATATTGGCTGCTTCATTTGAGTGATGATTATAAATGTTGTTGGATGAGGAGGGAGAGGAATACTAAGGAAAAGATGGATGCATAGTGTGAGGAGAGGAATGATATGATAGAAAAAGTAGTAAATGATAGCGTGACGGTTGACAGAGGAGAGTGGAAGAAAAAAACGTGTTGCGCCGACCCCAAGTAACATGTGAGATTGGACAAGGGCATGGAGATGATAATTTGAAGATTTGCTGAGCTGACCCCAACATGGGAAAGGCTAGGGAGAATAGGGCTAGGAGATAATGGGGTATTGACATCCTGAAACTTTTTGATGCAGTGAGTTTATTAATTGAGCAATAAGTACCTAAGTACGCACTGGCAGCTAGACTTGCCAGTGCGTACTGTTATCAACATCAAAAATGGAAGTCTACGACCATGTCAAGAAAAACGAAACTTTCGCATTTATCAGTAATATATTGATGAGTTTTCTTTGCCGCTGAGGGCCAGTTGTTTCGGCCAGTTTTCTATGCCAGGTCTATGCATATTTGATGACTACGTTCGATATTAAACTTATTTATGACAATAGGTATAAGTTTGAAGTTTCTATATCTATCTAACGGATCAATTTGTCAATAATACTCGTAGCTACATAATGTTGGACTCAATTTCGTTTCGTTTTTTCAATGTCGTGTTTAATGTCTCTAAGATTTTTAGTGCGATTAAGATTTATTATTCTTTAGGAAAAATAAAACTACCGGTAATTGAAAAAAAATAATTTTTGTTTTCTTTTTTTTTGGCCTAAAACATAATCGAATGTCTTTTAGGTGAAAAAAAAAACATTTTGGTTTGTTTTCTATTAATTAGTCAATTTATTAGTAGAATCCTTAATAATCTACGTACAACATCCTTAATTTTTCCAGTTAGTTATCACACAATAAAAGTAGTTTTTAGGCTGAGTACCTACGTCTGAATAACTACATATATTGCATGATATCAGCGATAACTGACGGGAAAGTCGAAAATTCCTTTTAGGAAAAAAATATTTTCATTACTCATACTCGGAAAGTAGGTCTGAAGTTGCCTGAGAAGCGGGTTGAAAGTAATACTTTTCAGCCCTAGGGAGAATCGTTTTCAACTGACAGCTGTCAAATTATTAAAAAAAAACTAGTTCCATTTTCATATTTCTATTGAACCATGTTCCAACTTTCTATACAGCCACTCAATTAAATTATTATAAAGGGAAGTGTCTGCGGCCAGTAATTGGCAAAAACAATATTTCGGGTATTCCTAAGGACATACCTTAATTTGCCAAACTCAAATCTATATTCGGGTCTCTGCTTTCGCAGAACATCGGCAACTTTGCTAGCCGATTCTGGTGCCGATTTAACTGTCATTAAAAGGCATGGAGGTTGGAAGTCGAGTAAAGTAGCTGAAGGGTTCATAGAAGAGTTAGTGGCAAATAAAACTAAGATATCACACAGAGTAACATAAATGATAAATCTGCATTCCACTGACTCTCCACAACCGAGTACTTCAAAAGATTATCCGGTGCAATCCAAAATTATTGCTGTAACAGCTGAAGAAAATAGACAAAAATCTATGTCCCCAACATTCACCCAAGGATCCCTGGGTACTGTAGAAACTCAACTTTCCCAGAAAATATCAAATGTCAACATACACGGAAAAAGCCATTCATTATACTATAACTAATTATTCTAATTTTACTATAAATTTTAAATAAATATCTCGCCAAAGTTGTTGATTTATATAAAATAAAATTCACTCATTTTTTCTTTGGCTATTCGTGTTTTTATTTTTACTTTCCTTGTATTCGTAATGAAAAGCACAGTGTTTACCTCGGGTGAAAGACTTATTTAGTCCCTCGAACTATTGATGCCCTCGCTACTTTTAACAAATGTAAGTACATGTACTATGTATTATAGACTTTTACTAACAACATAATTATGGATCTTGTAATTTGATCTAAAAATAAAACAAATTAAATATTGCTGTTTTGACATGGAAAGAAAAATTCTAGTGCGAGCAGGGTTTGAACCTGCGACCTTCCGATTCAGTACACCAGACGTCTTAACCAAACAAACACACAAACACACACAAACACACCCAGACACACACACAGCACCGCACAAACAGCTGTAGTTTCCTACGCAGGATTTGCGTATAAAATTATTAAAAAATATTTTTGTTATATTCACATGCTAGCAAAAGTGCAACATTCCATGTTGCCTCGAACATGTTGTTGAAACAATGTTGTGTTGTAAACAAACAGTATGTTTTTAATTATTGTGTTGTGTGTAGTTCGTTGCTTATTATAACGATGGGACAGCTTTTTTATGTATTGTGTATGTGGAGTCCTGTTATTCGTTCTTCCAGAGTGCAATAAACAAATAACACAGATAAGTTATTTTTTAATCGGCTGTCAGACTTTGCGACACAGGTAGCCTAAACAACAGAATTGACATAAACTTTTCTGCAACTTACGACAATTCAATTCATTTTTTAAATTTCCAGCATTTCCACATTCCATATTTCATTATCGCTGATTGCTGGTCATTTTGTCCAGGGCCTCAGCCGCCTCAGGTCCTCTCAACTGCTCATCGATTATACATAGGTGCTGCAGCGGTCAGTTTATCTCGTTTTGAACTATAAAGTCACTTTGTTTCCTATTTTAATTTCTGATGTTCCCACATATAGATCTAAGAATAAATAGATTTAACAGACGAATATAATTTATTTATAACTATGTGTGAGTAGCCATAACTAGGTAGCTACTTGAAATCTTCTAAATTTACATAAGTACCTACTAATTTAGAAAACAATCATATAAAGTAAGTAGAGAGAGATGCTAAATTGCTAAGTATCTGCATAATCTATGAATATGATAACAAAGTACATCTCCAATAGAAAAGTAGGTACCTTTAGGCGAGCACAAGTAGATAAATTGAATTCCAACATTCATACATGATTCATAATAGAATTTCATAGTGTTAATGAAAATGTCGCCCTCGTTGTAAATGGGAGGTAAATCCGGGAGGTAAATGGAACTTGCAAAAGGAATTTTACAGATAGACCATGCTATTGCTTTCCATCTGGCGGCGCAAAGCGACACAGTGTCCGCTCTCCCAAAGAAAATTTGTTCCGTGCCAGCCATGTGTTACTAAAGGAGTTCTGTGTCTGAGCCAAGTCGTATGTGTAAACTTCTGTAATCCTTGTTGAGTCCACTACTACGTTCTCCTCAGTGGAAGTAACCATTTTTGTAAAATCTTTTTAAAGATTACTTTTTAAACTGCACGTTATTGTATAAACCAAATACATACTCGTAGCAATAGTTGTATGATGAAATTGCCAACAGTAATCGTAAAAACTGATACCGTTTCATGTTTCTTATCACTGTTTCTAACACTTTGCTTTATCTTAAAAGAATAACAGCGACGCTACGATAAGTACGTGCCTATTTGTGTTTGTATAGGTAACGCAGTTTTATTTTACAGAAACAAAATATTTAATTTTGTTTCTGTAAAATAAAACTTAGCCGGAGATAAATTCCATTCCTTAATTTTTTTTTCTTTCGGCATCTTGCAGGTCAACCGATGAGGCTGACTTCTGCTTAACCGGACTATCCCGTGGATGCCTTGAGAGTAAGGCCTCCAGCCAGGGGATTCCATTCCTTCAAGGCTAGGAATGGAATTTATTGAATCGAATTCCTTGAAAATGGACATAGAATTTTGCATTTTCCAAAAGGAATTCTGTTGGGAAATCTAAAAAAATGTATTCATATTGAGCGTCCGCTTGAATACAGCGTGTTTACTTTAAAAAAAAACTTGAGCAAAACTACTTTACGGGTTAGTCTGTATCTATATGTACAGAACGCAGGCAATAATTGCGCAACGTGTTCTTTTCAGTTTTCAACGAAAGCGCATTCATCATCGTCTGCCTAGCCTTTTCTCAACTATGTTGGGGTCGGATTCCAGTCTAACCGGATTCAGCTGAATACCAGTATTTTACATGGAGCGACTGCCTATCTGACCTCCACAACCCAGTTAGTACTGGGTAATACGATACTCCTTGGTAAGACTGGTTGTCAAACTTTTTGGGCCACTGACTACCTAACGACAGTCAAAGATCTACAAGTGACAGCCGGGACCAACGGCTTAAAGTGCTTTCCGAGGCAAGGAAAACGCATTATACTAGTTAAATATCCAAAATACCGCGTCCATTGAGTACAGAACACATTTTCTTTGTAACTACGTAATATGCCCAGAGATTCTCCAAAAGTTGTAAGTATTCAGCAAGCCTAGCTGTTCTAACTGGAGTACTACTAGGGCTAGATGTTCTACTTGGAGGAATTAGTCACCCTTTCCTTTATCCTGTTCTCGTTGTGAAACAATAACAGTAGTTAGGAGGATTGCTTCTAGTGATTATAATATAAATTTCAAAGCGTTTGCTTCTTAATTGTCGAATTAACATAGATTCCTCCGTCGCGGCGTCGTAACGCTTCCATTAGAGTTTTATCACTTACGGTACCTACCTGTACCGGGTCTTCTATGAATTAAATATGAGTCCCGCATGTTGTATTAGGAGTGGCTTCATCTATTTTTCAGGACCTGTTCGTTTGTTCTGAATTTACGTTACTTTTATTCAGTTTCAGCGGATTTATGTACGTATGTCTTTCGTGGGTACGTGCCCACTTGCATATTTTGTGATAGTATTGGATAGAATAGGTGAGTTATGCCCGACTCGTCCCTGTTCTGACTCATCATCGCAACTTTTTCAAATATTTTTGTTTTCATGGTACCTATCGATTCGTCATTGATCCTAAAGTAACGTCAAATGAACAAACTAGTCAGGATTGGGAGCGTCTCGCAAGACTTTTTAGAAATAATAATTAAGAACTGGATGAATTACTTATTTAATTGAGATACGTGATTACAGATTCGGATGTTACTGCGCACTGAATCTTACATTCTAAAACTGAGCCTAAACAAAACATCTTTGCCATTCCTAGAATTATGCGAGCACGGCCACCCGGAGCCACAAACGAAGCATCTTATGTACTTAACTTTTATGCTGACATACGCACAATTTGTATTGTTCGTAAAGTAGGCAGTACTTGGAGAATGCATGCGTCAATGCAGCAGCCCCTGGGTGACTGCACAAGCATGCCGGCTGCTGGGGCCTGCCAGACGTTTTGATACACTTCGCTAAACCGCACATTTTTGGTACGGAAATCAGATATTTATTTACTTGGTTTAAGCCTGATATTTCAAGTACGAGACACTGAAGACCGTTAAATAATCTAACTATAGAAAGGATACCGCGAAAGAAATTATCAAACTAATAAACTATCGTGTCAAACTTGGTAATTATTTATTTTTGCGTTGAGGAGTCACAGTGAGATCATTTTCTATGAAACGTCTGATACTCTCTCTATAGCCTATACCTATCATAAATCTCTTTGATTACTGTTATCTCTTGAAATGTCAGGCAACTTTTTTTCTTTCATTTCTTCTACTATTATTTCCTAATTAATTTCGTTTCGGGTTCCAATAAAACCATTTATTTGTTCAGGACTCGTCGAGATCTAGATACTGTTTCCACCTCTGTAGATTCTGAATAACACGATTTTTAATAGTTGGAAATATCAGTTTACTTTCATTTAATTATTAAAATGAACACTGAAGGAAAACACAATCCGGATCCGGCGATTAACAAGAGAACTATTTGATGAAATAAAATAAATGTATTTACTGCGAATAAGTGCACAACGTAGAACAAATAAGTGCTCTCAACACAACTATTTGAACAATATAAATAGTTGTTGTTATGGTTGCTGTTGATAGGCGCCAGGGCGAGTGTGTAATGTTCATTTCACTTCTGAAATTAATTCCTCGTGCTTGGTCAGCAAAGTATTTTGGAAATTCTTGAGTACATGATGATGAGCAGATTGGTACAACCCTCCAATAGATGCCATGTATGTCGTTGGATAGATATTTTTATTTGAAACGATATTTGTTAAGGCAGCGTTCTTGAAATGTTTGTCCTTTCGGAGTTATAGACACTCTTGTTAATGTAAAAGTGGTTTATTTTATAATTCATTATCTTACTATTAGGACTGAAAATAACAACAATAATACTATAAATAACCCTGACAGTCCAAGTAAGTCCTGCACACGCCATTGACGGAAGCAGAGGAGCTGATCAACTCGTGCCAGTGGATCCCGACAGCGAGGAGGCGTTGACCCCATGTATTTCTTACATCATCAGGACGGCCTGTGCCTGGAACCATATCCGAATACGTATCCAACCGTATCCTCCTGCCACGATATGGTTACGATAGCGAGAATCGCTACTAATGAATTAGAACGTCATAGTGGGGATCTGTCACAATTAGATTGTTGACAGTTGCATTAGTCGCGCCACAAATAGCTGCAGAGTGACATTAACTGTAATAGAGACTATCTATGATTTATGATAGCACTCTGGAGCCCTCACCTTTTAACGCATTGAGTGACGTGTCTGACTGTCAGCTTTGTCCCAGACGAACTAATCACCCTTCATAGATGGAGGACGTTCATCACGTCCAAAAAGCGAATCCTTGTACCTGGAATCGAAATTATATATTTGTCTTTGGAGTTGATGTGGACGTTGTCCAATGCAATGTTTAGTAGAAGCAATAACATCGTCAGGGCAACTGAAAAAGCATGAACTGTTTTGTACATTTTGATACGAATTTATCGTTGCGTACATACCTAATACAACAAACAAAATGGCGAATAATACTAGGAAGGAGGAAAAGCTGTACCGACCCCTAATTAATTTTGATAAAGGCTAGCAATATCCCGAATGAACACTTCTTTAGTATTCAGCGATGATTTTAAATAGCCGCAAAAAGGTTAAACTTTTAGTAAAACGTCCACGTTTTAAAACGCTCCGTGAGAGCATTTTGAACAAAATGTGTGTGAAACCAATATCGATTCAACTCATTAATTAATAGCAATTTAATGAGACACTCGTTTCCTTATACGTTACATAGTAATTAATAAGTTCATTAAGCCTGTGCCGGCCGTAGCAAGGCTGACTGAGCCACTAATGGACCCAGCCGCCGAGAAGCGCTGATGCGGCAGGTCTAGACGACTACACGTCCACGCCAATAATTTGACATTGACAGTTGACAGCGCCATTTCGAGTTAACGATAATCCGTTTTCGTAGTTCGAGTATAAGCTACCACCGGCAGCTTCAACACCTACACTTTGAGAAACTCTTAAGTGAATTTTTCGTAGAGGTTTAATATTTTGAAATGTGATTCAATTACAACAAAGTTAACTAGTGTACTCGGTCGTGCGAACATGCTGTCAAAACAGTTCGTAATATCTCAAACAAAACTTTAAGAGAAATTCGTTAAATCGTAAAAAAACTAAAGATTGTACGAGTAAGAAGGAGTAAACCTTCTGAACTACTGATCGAATTCAGGAAATTCTTTCATGAATGGGAAGCTACATTATTCCCGAGTGTCAAAGACTATTAATAAAGGGTGGAAATACACCCTTAACGAAGTCGAAAGGTACTTGTTCTCCCCGTCTTTGCGATATTTTTTTTCTTCTCTTACCTTTTCCCCAACTTTTTCACAAGTTTTTTTTAATTTAAGATTTTTACTTTAAATACCTCCACGGTCCGCGTACTATTCAATCTATTCATCAGCACAATGCTTTGAGTGCGTTCCATCGAGTCCTACCGTAAAACGTGATGTTTCACCCCAAAAAAAAGTCTTTTCCCAGCAATAATTTTTGCGTAAAGTTACTTAGTGTGATGTACAGAATGCTTGGTTGACGGCTTCGTGAAGGGTCTGTTTACACCCTGTATTTATTTCTATGTAGGTTTGTCATCTAAAATCAAAAATATTTACGTTAGTAATTATTCCAATCAGACTTCTCCGAAAAAAACATCGTATCAAATTAAGAGGTTGTCTCCATTATATTCCAGCCATCATCTTGGTCGGATAGTAGAATTTCATGGTGATAGCATGTTTTTATCCCACAATCATTAGTGGCCCTTCCCGGCTCCGCACAGCTGCAATTTACTAATAATGAAAATGGCTTAGCAAAAAGAAAAACTATCTAAATGTTCTTTCACATAAATCTTGTCTTAAAGATAGAACTCAACAAAAACAAATCAGCCAAACCGGTAAGCTGTCCTCAAGTGATGCTCCGTCATACATGTTGGAATCGAATTTCTTTTAAATAGATATGAATACAATGTTATGTCCATTTAACATCGGTCCTTGCTAACGTCTGCTGCCGATCGCGCCGTCGGCATTTTATTGAAAATTTAGTGCAAATAGAAAAGGTTTAGTTTGATTTTAATTAAATTTCAGGATGTAAGTGGCGGGCTGATCAGTCTGCGTGTGGAAATTCAATATCATTCGACAGGTTTATGTTACTAATTACTAGTCGTCGCCATTGTAGTATAAAGTCAGATACACACAGATAAAACAGCTTTGTTTTATACTTTGTTAGGAAAAAGTAATTAAATACATTTAAAAAGTTAAGTATGGCATGTTTCTTAATTCCTTAGTCTATTAAAGACCGTGATGACCCGTGATGTTAATTAAAATAACTACTTTTGTAAAAAAAGGTGTATTAAACTAAATTATGAACTTTTGGTTTACTCACACACAAAATGTTCCCTTTGAGGTAAACTCTCCTCTAACCGTAGCAA
Organism: Noctua janthe; assembly: GCA_910589295.1. Taxonomy (NCBI): domain Eukaryota; kingdom Metazoa; phylum Arthropoda; class Insecta; order Lepidoptera; family Noctuidae; genus Noctua; species Noctua janthe. Next base: position 18,387,982 of record OU342552.1, read on the forward strand.
CGGATACGCTCGCACGTTTGTCTTCGTAGGCAACAGTGCCAAGCTTCCTCGCAAGCCGTGACGTCATAAACCGACGCCAGAAAGCCGCGCCAAAGCGACGACGTCTCGCGCTTAATCGATCAATTCGTAAAAAGGATTAACTAAGCTATCCCTAGCGAGAGCGATTCTCTTTTTAACTACACATTATTACAGGAGAGCGTAGCACAAGTGGACCCTAGATAGATACCTTCCCTGCGGTCAGCACGCGTAGTATGACTACCGTAGAACCGGGTTTTGACGACAAGATCATCTGCCTAGCCTTTTCCCAATTATGTTGGGGTCGGCTTCCAGTCTAACCGGATGCAGCTGAATACCAGTATTTTACATGGAGCGACTGCCTGTCTGACCCCCACAACCCAGTTAGTACCGGGTAATACGATACCCCTTGGTAAGACTGGTTGTCAGACTTTTTCGGCCACTGACTACCTAACGACTGTCAAAGATCTATAAATGACAGCCGGGACCAAAGGCTTAACGTGCTTTCCGAGGCACGGAGGAAACTCGGAATGTAATGAGTGGTCACCCATCCACAGACCAACCTAGGCAAGCACGGCTTTACCAAAGATTGGCCCGAGCGGCTGTTATTATTTAGCCACGAGCTCCTCGGGTTTTGACGACAAGAGAATCGACAAAATGACAGATCAATACAAGAAATCTGTTATATTGTCTATTCTCCCGTCGACAAAACCCGTTTCTACGGTGGTCGCGTGCAGGACTGATCATATACAAAACTTCGACTACTAGAAGTTCGGTAATTGAAATTATGATGATTGAATAAATGTGACAATCATCTAATGTAATGGATATTATCTTATACACTATTGTATAGAATCTGGTACTTCTAACCTAACAGACAGATGTGTTGCTGGGGAGTTTGTTCCTCCACTTCTTCTTTTCAGCTAAAACACTCGAAACTGGCGAAGGCGCTTCGGGCGACTGTCTCTTGTAAACAATGACGTTCAAAAAATGCTGATTACAACCTAATTTGGATAAATAACTTTTGATTTAGAAATTGTCCCACGAGATCGTAACACCGGGATGAAAAGTATCCTATGTGTTAATCCAGGTTATAAATTAAACGGGATATTTACCATGTTACAAACTTGATGACATGATGCGTGTGTTTGTTTGTCATGTTTTTGTTGATTGTTATGTTTGTTGTTGTGGATGTTGTTGTTGGTATGTTTTTCCATGTTTGTTTCCACGATAGTTTAAAATCTTATATCTGTGACATATTTCAACCCTATCCAAACTTCATGTTTCCACATTTATTAGGTCTTTTTTTGCCTTGGATTCCTGATTAAAAACTTTTACAGTCTCTTCTTTAGTCTGATTGACCAAAGCATTTAGTTTTTGATGACAAATATTGATGCAGAACCGTAAGAAGTGATAGACGGGACATTATTTTAATTTAGCTTTTTTTTTTTTTTTTGTTTCGGATTGGATGTCATCAAATGACTCCCCCTCTCTGGGCGAAGCGGAAGGGAGTGTCAGACTTGTACTGACTAAAACCCATCCATGTTCCTTCTTTGCCCTTTGTGTTCCAGGGCTACGGTATCTCTTTCGAACAGTCCCGCAGCCCTGGCAGGCATCGGCCCTTGCGGACCCCTACTTATTTGCTGACATCTCTTTGATTCTGCTTTTTAATGATTTCGTTGCACGATGCCTACTTTCGCACTAAGACTACCTTTTTGTACTTTCAAGTAATCGGTAGCACGATGCCAACATTTTGAAACCACCATAGATTAGAACGCACGATGCCTACTTTACTGCCACCCACAATTCGTCTTACTTAAATGTCAATACTTTCAATATAACTGCCTCATTAGAACGTAATTTTATCGACTCCGACCTACTTTATAATCAATCTTTTAATATATTTTAACGACAGACCGGAAATAATTTCAATTTGATTGGTTTAATTAGTCGTATTTTAAGGGCGACCTCTACCGGCCCTACCTGGTATGTGGACAGTACTTCAGTGTTGATCAAGCACAATATGGATCACCATCATCATAAAGTGATCAAGCACAACTTTCAACAGACTTTACCTAATAATCCACTTTTTTTTTTTCCGTATGGGAAATCATCAAATGACCCCCCCCCCCCCCCCCCACTCTGGGCGGAGCGGAAGGGAGTGTCAGACTTGTACTGACTAAAACCCATCCATGTTCCTTCTTTGCCCTTTGTGTTCCAGGGCCACGGTATCTCTTTCGAACAGTCCCGCAGCCGCCTAATAATCCACTTGAATTTGAGTTTTCCAACATCGTTACCGCATGAAACATCAAATTGTGTGAAAGTAAAGCTATACGGTCTACTATAAGACTCGAACTCATAGGCATATTTAAATGCTCCATGAAAAGGTTTCCAAACCTTTTGTATGAAGCCTTTTGTATGAGACACTTGAGCTCTAGGATTAATATTAATATTCTTAGCCATATAATTAAGTACTTTCATCATTAGTATAATACTTTATTTTTTGCCTTTTTGTATTTATAATCCATTTACATATTGTGCTTGTATGAAAAGCTGATTTCCTAGCAATTTAAAGTTTAGTCATTAATAGTAATCTGGGAACAGCGCTGTGGAATACATTATTACTTATGTTATCATGTTGTTATATATAGCATAATGTAGCTGTTTGTCGTTCCTATTTGATAAAATAACAAATCAGTAGCGTTCCGGAATTCTTAAGTAAGCTTGCCGGAAAAAAAATCGGACATTTGTATTAAATTCCGGATTTCTCTCACATTTTAATGTCCACAGTGTGATTTTATATTGCAGTTTTTTTAAAGGTTTTTTGAAGAAGCAAGTTAAGCAATTGATACTGAAGATTTCATTAAAAGGATTTTTATTTGTGCCATAAACAATGCCAATTTTATCATTTTTTTTTAATTCCCGACCTTTTGTATCCCTCCCTCCCCTCGCCCCGAATTCCGAACGTTTTAAAATTCCTCCGTATTCCCGAAACTGATTTAAAATTCCGGGTTTCTCTGGAAAATTCTGAACGAATAGCAACCCTAACTATAAGTGAATAACCAGTGAAGGCGTTGTTTACGTTTTCCTCAGCAACGCTGTAATGCAAGTCTCAGGATAAAGGGCGCACGTCAAGTTTTATAAAACTTCATCATAACATTATTATAGCGAAGAGACTCCATTCTTAGAAGCCTAACTCTAACAATATCAACAACAAGTTTGTTTTGTTAGCGTTCGTAGATTATACATGGAGGAAATTGTATTAAGAGGCGACTGTTTGTCTTATATCTTTTGACTAAATTCCTTTTGACAAAAAAAAAAAAACAAATTTACAATGTATGCCTATACATTAACAATATTATAAGCCGTATTGAATAATAACGTTATTTCAACGTTAACTTTAGTCATGTTTAGAAGTCTTTTCTTCTGTCACCTTCTTTAAGAATAAAGAAGAAAACTAATTTTGTTATTTAAGGATTTTTATGAATTCAAATTAACTTTAATATCTAAATCGTGCTGAAGTTTAGAATGTCTTCTGTCACCTTCTTTAAGAATAAAGAAAAAATCTAATTTCGTTATTTAAGAATTTTTATGAATTCAAATTAACTTTAATATCTAAATCGTGCTGAAGTCATCGATCTTTCCTATTCACTCTCCACAGCTTACACAGCTAATGTACCAACCTAAGATATGGCGAGTTTTGACCCCGAGGGAACCTCGTTGGATTCCGCCCTCCAATAATCCCTGTGTACTTAGACTGTACGTACATAGTGTGCGGTGTTTACCGAACATCAGTCAAGTTTGTCGATTGTATGGATCTACAAAATAAACTGCATGGGGATCTGTTTGGTCTAATACCTGCTCGTGGATTTTATCATTTTGGTTTGATTAATTCCATATGTCATCATCGTCATCATACCGCCGACTTCAATCAATGCTTGGTGCCAATTTGCACGCTCCTGTTCCAGCCTCATCTCATTAGTATTTATATTTTGCTACCTTAGGCATTCAATATTAATGGAGAAGTTTTCCTACGATATTGAGGTCAAAATGAAAATCCAAGTGGATCTTGGATTTTCATTTTGACCTCATTATCGTCATCAGCACCCATGAAAACCCAGAAAACGACACCCATGACGAAATTTTGACAATTTTCACATCCGTCATCTTGTATACGTGTCCTCATGATGTTTCCAGGACTGAGCGTTAATTACGTCGACAGGAGGCTAAAGTGGGACGAACGCCAATAGTAGTAGGCATAATGGTGCCATGACTTTACCCGTTTTACTACAATTATGGTTGCACAGGATTCAATTAGGACGGAAGGACTTAAAACTTGATAGTTAGGTGGTAAAGTTTATCTGATCTAAATTGTCGGTTATAGGACAGTTGGTGCGGAATAGTGTCTGTCAAACCGACTGAAACTTCAAATTCCTTTTCTGCATGATGCAAACAAGAGCAATACAAAATGGAAATATTTGTTGCTCTGAAAGTAAAGTGGTCCTGACAAATGAACGTGACAAGAGCTGTCATACAGAAGTGTCTATCTAACTACCCACTACCCGTTTTCATCAACACTAAACAACGCCTTAATTAATACCTTAATTGTCGCCTGGTGTTAGCGTTTTCCCAGACGTAGGATATAATAGTCAAATGCCGCTGTCACATCGAGTTTTAAAATGTAAAGTGGCATTATTCTTGTCCTATAATGTGGTCAAAATTGTATATTTGGGAAAACGATACTATAGTGTATCTCATAATATTTGGAATTTTATACACCTCAGGAGTCGTACTAAAACTTTATCTTGGATAGGTACCCAAAACACGTAGAGATTATTCTGTTAGACAGGTTTATACAGTGTGTAATGTATGCACATCTCAGATGTCGCCTCCGAGGTAGTGGCGGAGAGTCATTGTAGCATTTGTAGACTTAGCTTTAACCCTTCGACCGCGGGGTAGGTAGCCGCCAACCCGTACCCCAGCAGAGACCGTGTTTACGATTGACAGAGCAAATTGACGTTAGGACACGTACCTTCAGTTTATCCTAATGTCACGGAATTTACCGCGTGGTTTACAGTTTGGTTGACGCCGTAGGAGATAACGCGCGATGAGTCTTATCTTTACTATCCTTACGTCGTATGATAGTAGAAATAATCTCATTTTCTTAGATTACTACATAATTATGACTGCCTTTTCAAAGAAATTAAAAATCTGACATCTACCAGTCTTCTATGAGCCCAAGTGGTGGATGCGATCACTCACAGAAAGAGGCCCCAGCAGTGGATCGAGAACATTAAAGGCAAGGTAAGTTAGAGGATAAACCTGTGTTTAGCATATTAAGCATTAAATGCTAATCACAGGTTTATCCTCCTAAGATAATGAGGATAAACGGCCCTGAAAGGAAAGAAGAAAACGAGCGAAATTAAAATGTCTATGTTAAGCTATGAGCTCACCCAGTGTCATCCAGCTGCTACCTTGCGAGCAACGTCACGAAACCTTGCCTGAACAGATTAATGCCGCTCAACAACATGTCTCTATTAAAGCTAAGTCTAAAATGCTAAACTGATTTTCCGAAATTTCAAGACGGTGATCCTTGGGGCAGCATCAAGACCTCCCTTCCACCTTGTCGGTGTCTTCCACCAAGGTATAAGGCAGTAAGGTGCCACGTATTCAGTACATCATTCTGAACGGGGGCACAGAAATTTTTCGTAGGTATTTTTTTTTAATCGGCGGCGGTTCCATACATTTTGACAGCGTAAAGTGTAGGTAGGAAACAGCTGTTTTTTTTTTAAATAAAAGACGAACAATTTCTATTTGGGGGAGTTCAGAATAATGTACCTACTGAATACGTGGTAACCATTTTAGCATCAGTGTCCCTTCCACCCTGATAGATACATAGGCCTCAAAGCCTCGTCAAGTATAACTGACTCGAAGTGTTGACACGCCAACTGCTAGACAGCAATTGGCGTGTTTCTTCTTAATTTTTTTTTGTGTAATTTCTTTAAGCACTTAAATGTACAGAGGCAGCCTTAGACATTTTCTACCAGTAAACCTTGACATGTTAAAACTCCTTGCAGAAAACTGATTGCTTCACTGAAATCGAGAAATCTCTGGAAATGAAGTCCTAGAAAAACGAAAGTGGTCTTCGGCTTCTTATAACGTCTTTTACGATAAAAGCCGCCAATCATCTTTCCACTAAGCAAGAATTTTACGAAAAACCACCCCTAAAGCGATTCTCACATGGCACCGCTCGTCTGCACGGTCAGGCGGTGTATCAAACGGAAGGGTGTATTGGAAAACTAATCCAACTACTAGCCTTTCTATTCGCTGGTATATAAAACTAGTTAAACCCCGGAACCTTCCAACTTTATACCGGCACAAAGAGTGTTGGAAGCGAGCTTGCCAACTGGAAGCGGATGCCGCCGCCGCCACGCCATGCTGATTAACATATTAGTTAACATGGCAACAACTAGAAACCGTCGAAGCCTTTATTGAGTTCGGTGTTGCCAGCTGGAAATAAAGTCGTTTATTCGACCTAAAATTATAAAGCCACGTCAATTTTAAGTCAGGTTCGTTAATTCATTTAAACTAAAGAGAATAATGACTTTACGATTTGTATTTTCTTTAATTATAGGTAGGTATGCCATCCCTGGATACGAAGCTGAACGAGTGCCTTCTGCGCCTGGACACAGATAGCCTGCGACTGGTGGCGGGGACCATCACTGGACACTGCTCTCTGAACAAACATTTTCAAACCCATAGGTATCATCGTGCATGCAGGCGGAGGAAACGGTAGCGCATGTACTCCTCGAGTGCACCGGTGTCACCGAGATCCGCAAGGAAAATCTTGGAACACCAAGATCCCTTGAGGATGCCCTGAGAAGACCGGAAAGATTAATCTGCTTTTGGAGGGAGGTGGGCTGATTGGAATAATGGCCGCCATGGCTCAGTACAATGGTCCAAGTGCGGAAACCGAAATCCTAACATAGAACACAGAGACCCTTTTTTTGTAATTAAAAGAACCAAAATGTATTAGAGACATAATTTTACGTATTTTTTTTAAAACAGCCTTTAAAGCTAATAACCAAATGCCTTTTTTACTAATTCGTATGCGCTAAAATCTCAAACTTGAATGCAGTGGTAAATTAGAGGGCTATCTGGTTACATTACAGCGAATGAACAGCACGAGCAATCGGACATTCGGATCATTGGTCCGGAACTACGGGATAGGAGTATCGCAAACACAAACATTGGTTTGTACAGACTAATAAGTGCTGGTCTGCACAGGCAGAGCTCGATTTCACGATACGACTTTGCGATATTTAGGCTAAGCGTATGCTGAGACGCAGGGGACGCAGGTCCACGCAGCGCAGGGCAGATTTTGTAATGCAAGAACGTACTAGGACCTGCGTACACTACGACGCAGCCACATGCGACGCTGACATGCGTCTGCCCTGCTCTACGCCTCGTTGCAGTAGACAGATTTCTGCTCGATGTGTGCATGTCGACACGTGTTTTTTACCGCTACTTCTTAATTTTGTTACAATGACAGAACATTAACCAAAACTAGTTTTTAAAACGTTTGTCAGATAACTCTCGTGAGAGTACAAATTCCCCAGTAGAACGTTTTTTCAAATTATCTCTTTGCCAAATTGGGCAAAGTGATAATTAAAATAATTTTACGCTTTGACAAACTGTAAAACTCAGAACTCATTTTGCTCGTCAACTCGAACACGTCTATTCTTTGTACTAGTTAGATCGCGAATGTGTCTTTAAGTTGCGTCGCAGCATGCGCTCGCGGCTTATGTCTGCCTCACCTGCTCTGCCCTGCAAAATGTGTACTATGCTGTGCTGCGTCACCTGCGTCTCAGCATACGCTTAGCCTTATTCCCGGGACATAACACGTCATGTGAAACGAACGGTGTGCCCTCAAAAAGGTGAAGGAAATTATAAATTATCGTGAGTAAACAGGAGTTTACTCACGATAATTTCCTTCACCTTTCCTCGAGTTTTTGGTTCTAGGACATTCCTATGTCCTAGAACCAAAAACTCGAGGATCACGTAGTGGATAACAGCTCACTCCCTCTTACAGAAAGGCGACCTGTGTCCAAGTGGCTACATTATGGTCTGAGTGTCCACGACTCAGGTAAAAACCAGGCATCTCAGATGGAGTACGACATGGAACTTTGCAGTGTGACTTCGAGAATGGCACACCGCGATTCTTCTTTCAGTCGTAGATAATAAAATAGCGCCCGCAGTTGACTTGCACTACGCATTTGACTTCACAGAAAACTAAAACTACAAAAGTCGCATCGCGTCGCCATTGTGGTCCTAGCCTTAAAGTAAACAGACTACACCGAGGGGAGACAGGCTGTACTAATAAAAAAACAAACAGAGGCTTTTTTTCATAAAAGTTGAAGTTGTATATTTTAATTGAATGCCTAATTAAGGAATTGTGATTGTTTACAGTTGCATCGAAAGGGAAAATGAAAAGAATGAATGAAATGGAGGAAAGAGGAAGCTATTTTGTAAACCTGGACGTGGAAAGTAACCCTTAATGTATTAGTTCGTAGACTTTTGGTGACTGATACTGGCTAATATGCTGGCTAACTAATTTGATAAAGTGTTGTTGTTCAAATTGCCTTCTGCAATTGAAATTGACTACAAGGATTTTTTTTTAAATAGTACATTGTTATAGCAAGACAATGTAAGGAAAATGTCGTGAGGAAAGTTTTGAGTTTGAATGTGGATGGGCAATGATGATGATGATGATAATAAGAGTATTGGAAGACCAAAGAAACGATAGATGGACAGTGTGAAGGATAATATTTCCAAAAAGGAGGTGTCTGATGAGATGACGAGTAATAGAAGAGTATGGAAGAAGAAGACATGCTGCGCCGACCCCGAATAAATGAGGATAGGGCAGGAGAACTATGATGACGATGATTGGCATAGCAACACAGAAGACATTAGTGTGATGATCAAAGCTCGCACTTTCTTTTTATGAGAAGAAAAGAGAAGAAGCCAGAAGCGGCCTTTTGGGATAGTAATAGGCTGGTATAATATCGCTCGTTTCTGACAAGCATGACATAACTCAAAAATTTAGATTTTTAGGGTTTCGTACCACAGTCGTCAAAAACGCAAGCTTTATTGGATCACTTTGTTGTCTGTCTGTCTTTCTGTCTGTCCGTCTGTCCCTTAAGACCCTTTTTTCAGGAATGCGTGGAAGTATCGAGCTGAAATTAATACCAATTTCGATGTTGTTTGTAAGTTATCCTAGCCCTATATTAATTACCTACCTAGCACCCTAGTTAGCCTAGCCCTGTATTAATTACCTACCTAGCACCCTAGTTATCCTAACCCTGTATTAATTACCTACCTAGCACCCTAGTTATTCTAACGCCCTAGCCTACCATAAAAACCACACCAAACGTCTCATTCATCATCATTTCAATTAATTTTTTTCTTGACTTAATTGGTTTAATTCGAAAGCATGAATTCATTTCATTCTTCTGTTTTAATGTTTTATTAAGTTATTTCTTGGGTTCAGTTTTAGAGTAATTTCAATCCACAATCTATACTATTTTACATATTAAAGAGGTTTCGGAGATCACCTCTTACTATACTAACTACTACACGTTATAAATTGGGAAGTTAAGCGATTCTCACAAAAATATTGTACTCGTAGATAGATTGTCATAGATTGTGTTTTAAGTTGAAAAAATAAATTTTGCTGGGGCAAATGCGCTAGGAGAAGCTAGTTTTAATATAATCAAATTGATTCATAAACATATCCTTTTATTTCTTCTTATTTTATCCTTTACTCACTACTAAAGACACGTGCCTTGTAACCTACTCGGGTTCATTGCCAAATTCCCCTACTAATAATAATTTTAAGCTAAGCGTTTAAGTCGAGACGGACAGATCGGTCTATCGAACATGCTTTACGTTTAAGTTATGTGTCTTAAAAATGATCAAGGCGAGAAGCGCAGGACCGGTCGACGAGGCGACGCTTACAGGAGGCTAAGGACGCTAAGTGGAAGCCGCGCCTTTCGGATGATATGATGATATGGTCAAAATATACAGAGTGGTAGGGACTCCGACGCACAAACGCTTACCTCGTAGTCAGGAACTTCATTCCGAACCTGGGAGGATTCGAAATGAAGTGCTAATTTAAAAAAAAAAAAACAGTCGTTCACACTACATTATTATTATTTATTTACACATTTTGACCGTGTGGGTGTAAATCCTCATTGACATCAGTTTTGTTTGAAACAGCTGATTTAAAAAAAAATACCTATGAAAAATTTCTGTGGGGTTTCGGAATGATATACTGAATACGTGGTAACCGTTTGTGCGCCTTCCGCGCTGTGTACGTCTCAATTAAACCACCAGGTACCGGATACCAGGACCAGGTACCAGGTTCTCCTTAACTACTACCAGATACTTGTTGAAGGTGGGTTGACGTATATAGTCGATGCATTCAGAGACGAGGACCAACTCAGGTAAATATCTTTTAGGCTTCGTTCACACACAGCGTATAGTCCGCCGCCGACTTTGAGCGCTCAGTAAAAAATGTACGAAGAAAACTGCCGTTTGTTTTTTCATGCATTTTCAACTTGACGCTCACAGTCGGCGGCTGACTATACGCTGTGTGTGTAAACGGCCTTATACAATTACTATCTTCAGTGCGCAGCTTCACCTGCGTGGTTACCGGATAAAAAGTAAGCTATGTATGTCTAATCGGCATAATGTAAATACCTTTTTCGAATAAAATAATGTTTCTGTGCCGCGGTTCCGGAGATTACCCTCCGCTTACATACAAACTAATAATATTATCTAAGAATGCTCGTAAGTATGAGAGTTTTTATCTAATGTCCCTAATACTTAATGCGGATGTCTCACGTAAGAAATTTCATTCAAAAACTACGAGCAAAACCACAAGCAAAATCTTGTGGGCTAATAAATGTTTCTTAAACATATTCGCGTGATTTGTATGGTAACGTATTCTAAGAAACAGAATGTGAAATAATTCACGCTAAGAAGATTTGTGGTTCACTGTTCAACAACCTGCCTCGTAAGAGAGTTCTCGTCTTTCGATGATCTATTCAGTATTATAATATATCGCTTGTTTGCGACAATAATTACATAACTCGAAAAATAAGAAATACTGGACAGCGTTTTTTAAATTAGACTAAAAATATTTTCATTCATTATATTACCAATATTTTGTTGCAAAGAAACTTTTTATCAAAAGACGTAAGGTTAATATAGGGCTAGGATAACTAGGGTGCTAGGTAATTACTGTATTGCTAGGTTTATAGTCAGTAGGGTCTTAGGTACTGAACCAGGCTCAATTGTCTTAAACATAGCCACAGCGTACGCACTTGGAATAACGGCCGTACTCAGCTGTAAGTCCCGGTGCGTAGAGCTATAATAATATAACAATACAGAATTACTGAATAATATGTAACTATGGCCTAACTACAACGTACCGCTATAGTATATATATGCTACCAAGTACTCCACATTTAACGATTCAAACAAAATAACTTTTTAAAATTGAATAGAAAGTTTGTCAGACACTACAGTCTTGTTATAATTTTTTTTTATCCTTATTCTATGAATACTATAAAACAATGTCGCATTGTCTGTCTCTGTAACCACGGTTTTGATTTAAACTATACGACGTATTTGTTTGCGGTTTTCAGCACCATTTTGATATTTTCTCCAGAACGTATATGGCGTATTTTTTGTTTTGTATTCGACCAGCATATTTGTGTGTATGTATGTACACCGATAACTCCGTAATTACTCGTTCGATTTAAGTGATTCTGATAGAGGAAGCTTGCGCGGTGGATCCATATTAATTTTATTAACTTTGCTTCTTTATTATTTATCCCCTATAACATTATTTTTTTCTTCTTAGTCTATGTGGATAATTTGCTAATAACTTCTAGTTGCAGAGTAAAATTGATACTTGACAATTTGTGTGAGATACCACAACTAAAACGGTTAAAATAAAAACTTTAAACAAAATTCCTGCCGAATTCCAAAAAAAAAGTCTTTGGCAAAAAAGTCACTGAAACAAACAACAGGCACCGATTTCCGAAAGTAAAGTTATTTTCCACTATTTTGTTTTTTTTTTTGGAAGTCGGTTATTTTTTTACCTATTATCATTAATTCTACTGAAGTACATTCATATTTAACTCCCATGATATAAAGCAATCACGATGAGTTCTAAAAACTATGTAAAATCTTCAGTTTATTATTGTTCTTTAAGATTATTTTGTATATTTTATGTATAAAATAAAATTGGATTTTTGTCAAAACAACCCACCACGAAAGAGATCATTTATTCAACCATACATTGGTTGACCGAATAAAACCGTTACGTACACCTACTGTTATCTAATTAGTTGTAGCTAACAGGAAATTCAAAAAATATATATATACATACATGTAGGCACAACTGAAGACATCGATGGTTGGTACTGGCCCACGCAAGCCACTTGTAACCATTAACTTTATGAAGTAATAAAATACCGCGAACTAAAATGAACAAGCGTGCTTAGACACGCCGCCGTGGACCTTAGGCTATTCTCAAAAAATCGGCCATTTCCGCTATTTTTAGAAACCTGTCCAACAAGTTGGACCCTGTCTGGAGTCGAATAGCGTTTTAGAGGTGAAACGTGTCGGAACGAGATGAACGCAGCTTTTTAATAAGCAGAAATAGGACGGGAGATCCGCAAAATTCTTTCGTGCTTGTGTTCTCAGGCCGGTGGCACCCGCTCCTGCCGCATGCCAACAACAGTAACTTAACGAACTATTGATGATCTACGTCATCGTGGCTTCGGCGACGATATGCGGCGTGTACTGGGGATGGGGACGGTTTGACCGAACCACGATCATTGAAACAATATCAGTGAACACGCTTGGTACTCTTTGGTTTTATAAATTATAAATTATGATGATACAGAGCTACTTTTGCAACGTGTGATTTAATACTGAAAACCTTTTTTAATGACATAACACACACACATACATACACACACACATACACACACACACACACGCGATACACACACACTCTTTTCTTAATTACGTAATTGTATATTTATATTGTAAGGGAATGAGCGGAGCCTTCAACTACAGGCATTTCTATGCCTAAATGGAGACTCCACGATATGCAATGTAAGCCAAATTGATATGAAATAAACTTATTTTTTATTTTATTTTTATTATCCTAAATATTTAATATGCTATGCATAGTAACACTCAAAACGGTGAAGGAAAACATCGTTTGGAAACCGGCATGTCCTAGAAACAAAAAATTCGAAGACATCTAGCAACTAGGCCCGCGTGGTGGCCGCGCTAATCCCTCTCATAGAGATGAGGCCTGTGTCCCAGCAGTGGAAACATTATGGGCTGATTATGCTATGCTATGCATAGTATTGCATAGTCTAATTTGAGATTACTTGACTTTGACTTTTCCAGAGATATTTTACGCATTTCTAACGCCTGATCATCAATATCTTTACCTTTCATAACAACAATTATATTACCATGTTACCTATGTTAATCAAAACAATATAAAATTAAGCCTTAAAAGCCTACATTCATTAACTCTAAATCATAATAGTAATCTGTTACTTGAAAAAAGAAACACGGTTGGAACATAACTTGGTATGTTGCTATGAGGCCGTCCATTCTAAACTACGGTATTTGGCAATACCAAAAAAGGCCCGCTCACTAACTTTCACTCCATAGTCACTTGTAAAAAAATGTGCCGACCTTTCTAGAGACGGAGGCTATAGATCAGTTTATTGCAGAGATACGCGTCTTCGTTTGGAAGTATTTGAGTCTGTCGGAATTTGTTCCACATAACTCTTGGGGTCTTGGGGTACCTACCTAGTCACATTTGCAGAGTGAAACTTAACATCGGCCGTTGTCATGAATTTTGTGAGATATTTTATATTATTATGCCGTATTCACAATACTTAGCCCAGTCAAATATTTAGTCAAAATGATAAGAAAGATCTTGTCATCATCTGCCTAGCCTTTTCCCAACTATATTGGGGTCGGCTTCCAGTCTAACCGGATGCAGCTGAATACCAGTATTTTGCGACTGCCTATCTGACCTCCACAACCCAGTTAGTACTGGGTAATACGATACCCCTTGGTAAGACTGGTTGATAGACTTTTGTGGCCACTGACTACCTAACGACTGTCAAAGATCTACAAAATGACACCCGGGACCAACGGCTTAACATGCTTTCCGAGGCACGGAGGAAACTAGGTATGTATTGGGCGGTCACCCATCCACAGACCAACCTAGGCAAGCACGGCTTAACCTAAAGATCGACCCGAGCGGCTGTTATTATTTAGCCACGAGCTCCTCTAAAATAGAAAGATCTTGTATTTATAATTATATTTATAAAGTTATTGGTGCAAGGTTCATCTGCCCTTCTAGTGGCTTCTAGTGTACCAGGATGCAACTGAATACCAGTAGGTACCTACACAGGTTTACACGGAATACCGCCTTTACAACCTGGAAATTCCCAATGACCGTTACAATTAATGGAATTTGCCGTAATCGTTACTTTTGGCGGACGGGCAGACGGATTGGCATCGCAATTTTGTTTTTAGCAGAATTTAGGACTGGTTTTAATTATACTGGTTTAAATTATACTGGGTGTTTTAATGAAACTGAACAACTTTCTCCATGGGTCCAATATCATAAATGGGAAAAAATTATAAGCTGTCCCGTTCAAAATTTCAATAACTATTCGACCCAAATGTGACAGCTAATATTTTTTTCGCATTTACTAAATTGGACCCAAGGCGAAAGTTGTTCAGTTTGATGGTCTGCAGCATATCGTTTCATATGACTATACCCTTTCTATTACAGCCTGTATACACCGTGACTTTTTAGTTCTCTTACAACGGCAGCCCACTTCATGTATTCAATGAATACTAAACATTCATAAAAAAAATAGGTATTTATGAGATTTTAATAATTTTAAAATAAAAATATTATTCAGTATTATGACGCATGACGTAGTTGCGAGCGATGATCTACTGGGGCCCAAGTCTGCTATTTTTATAAATTCGTCATTCCAACACGATCCCTTTGTCATTTTGCTTAAAGTTCGTAATCTTGTAAATTGATAATGGTCGATCATTGGTCGGTCAATGGTCTCGTAATAGAATTGTGCTAAAATGACATTGTCGTATTGCCATTATTATAAAACCCGTTATTAGAAATGATTTTCGAAAAATAACAACTAAAGAACATTTATTCATCATCATCATATTTTTACATATTTTTTATTATTTATCAGATTACCATTCTATGACATTTCTTTCAATGGAGTGTCAGTGGTTGACCATTGGAAAGTCATAACGACGCCATTATATTAGTAGATTACCAAACTTGTCAAAATCAACAATTATGAAATCAATGATAGACCATTCTGACACAATTGTAATAACAGACTTGAGGCCCTGGACTCGAGTGCTGGGTAGGTAATGTTCTCCCATTTGACACGTAAACATCATTTACAGGATGTTTCATAATTTTATTCTAATTTTTTATTATTATTTTTCTTTGTACCTATTATGGCTATTTTATGTCGGGTACATTGAGTGGACGACCTTTGTAAGACGACTAAAAAGTCACAGTGTATAGTCAGCGACTCGAGACAAAAGCTTAAACCCCAGAAACAGCATGATAGTTCTTAGTCATGATATACTTTCATTAAAAAACAATTTTTTAAAGTCCCAAACTATTTTATTTTAAATAAATGAGGAACTAGTTACTCGTTAAATCTACACAAGTAACTAAACTCATTTGCAGCTTTCTCTCCTACTATTTCATATTACACACGGCTAATGAGTTTTAATTTAAAATACTAGTATTCAGCTGCATTGCCGGTTAGACTGGAAGGCGACCCCAACATAGTTGGGAAAAGGCTGGGCAGATGAGGAATGAGTTTTCAGGCAAATATGTATTACAAGCGCAGGAAGAGGACCACATTTACAATGCTTAATTAAAATTTAGATTGTTCCTAAAATGTAATTTTATAATTAATAAATATCTGAGTGCTGTGTGAATGCGAAAATAATTAAACATTTCCGAAACCAGAGGCTACATAACTGCCGCACGACGCACCAGAAATGTTAGTCAAATATTTAATAGAAATGGATTGGCAGATGCTACTCTTATGGAATATTTAATTATATACTTACCTACGTTACAGGTAATACAGAAAGGTTAAAAAAAAACAATATGTTAAAATCCTAATGCTAATGCCAACTCGAAAAGGATCCCAAACTATACAATATTTTAACGTTTTAATTTTTTTTTTTTTTTCAGCTGAAATGTTGAAAGACTGCTTCAGACGTCCCTATCCGTCATCCATTCGCAAGGATATAATCCTTGCGAATGGATGACAGCTTTCTCATAAAAATCAATAACCAAGCGATGAATCTTGCCACGTTGGTCTATGAGTATGAGTATGAGGTCCTGGGTTCGACTCCCAGTTTAGCGAGTGTTATTGGGTTTTACCATCAGAGATTGCTCAGTAGTAGCCACGAAGTCTGGTTGATGTGAATAAGCTCGACCCCTATTAAATGGGACTTAAACATAAATTGCGAAATGTGGGTGTAGGTACTATTAGGTACACCTCTGACTAATACTTCAGGGATTCCAGACGTGATGTTATGTTATGAATTTTGAAGTCGGCAGTATCGAACACAATCACGCTGTCATACATCAGCAAAAACGACAGAAGCATTTGAAAACAAAGAACTGTCACATCTATCGTATAAATAAATATAATCTATGCGTATCTGTGCTGTGCGACTATTGTGTCGCAACGTCGCAAGCGCAACTCAAGCGGGTTTCTAATGACGCGCGGTGGTTCCGCTGCTTACGAATAACGGCTCGTTAAGGCGCTACAGGTAACCCTTCTGATCCGTTGTTTTCTTTAACAGTTGAGTATACGGGGAAATGTATATTTTGTTTAGTTAAGCATTACCTACTCAGTGCTATGGTTGACTCCAATTTTTTCAAAGGACCAATAGCTAAAAGTAACCTCGATTTCTTTAATCAAGCATCCAAATGACTCAAAATTACATGTACTTAAATGTCCGTTTCTTTAAAAAGAATGCAGTAATTTTTAAAATATATCGAAGAAACTTAAAAAATTGTAAGTTTTAGTAGACGCTAACCACGAAAATCCGTCCGAAATGTATGGAATTTTTGTCGGGCTCATCGGAGTAACATCGCCTTAAGCTCGAAGGTAACCATCTCTTGGACTACATACTTAGCGAGTACTTGCATACGTCATATGTCATTGTAGGCAATGTTTAGTACGTATCTACTTGGTTTGAAGGTACCTATGAAGTTTTATGAACAAGTTCACAATCATATTGATGGTTCAGTGTCTTTGTCAGGAATTTGGTAACAGCTGGTCAACAGTGGTTTAAATCATTGCATAAATGTCATGTTTTCATTTATGATTTTCATTTTTAGATATTGTTAAACAAAATAATATGAAAAAACATTTAAAAATATAAAAATAGTAGCCCACCGGTATCGGGAACAGGGTCCAAGCTACCGGTCAGGGCTCCAGAGAGAGGAACCTCCTAACAATACGAGCCGTGTCCAGGAGTACCGCTTTCTGAATCAAGCCTTTGATTCAGCTGCCTAACGAGAGCCTCCTCAGATATTGATCGAGGCTCTTGGCAATTAGGCCATGGGCTGATACGTCTATCGGCACACTGATCGCTGATTCCGCATCCTCCCACGTGTCGACAACCTCGCGAGCCAAGTCAAGATACTTGATTTGCTTATCTTTCTCAACTTTCACGAGGTTCTCATCATGCGGGACCGTTATGTTAACAATCATTGCGCGCCGCTCTGATCGATCCACCACCACTATATCAGGCTTATTAGCTACTTAGTCCTGTAAGTGATGATGGATTGATCCCAGTACAATGTGATACTGCCATTTTAGAGAACTGGGTCGGGCACATATATTATATAGTATCTTAAATAATGACTTTTTCTTAAGTAATCACTTTGATTGACTTGTTAATAGATACGGGGCTAAAATACACATTATCTTTAGTTTTACTTATACCCTCCAATTTTGAAGACTTTTCAAAAGTAAGACGTTCTGAAATCAACATAATTCGCACAGATTAAAGTTTATTAAAAAAGGAAACACAATTTTGATTTAGTTGCCGAAACTGTCTGATGTATCTATTGTCTTGCAAGTCAAGATAATACTTGCAAATCAATAAATACGTTTGTATTTTTGATTTGTCACATCCGACACGTACTACGAGACAAGTGGGAGAAAACTTTTAATTTGTTCCTCTAAGTTTATGTTTACCTCATTGTTCATCTTTGGTGGCTTGTTACGGTGAACAATCTAACTTCTTTTTTCTTTGGAGAATACTTTTCTCGTAAAGCGTTGACTAATCTTATAAAGTAAGTAGGTAGCTGAGTTTTCATTTTCTCTAAATTACGTCTATAGATTGGCTATCGCACAATCAGTGGCGTATTTACAAGTTTTCAAGGTATAGGCTGTACAGTTTTTGCCGCCCTTGTCTCTACAATTGTCATGTCCTACATTATTTTTACAATCCAACAATTTCGTTGAAATTGCGCGTAAAATAATTTTTGGGTATATTTTTAGCTAATCACAGTTCAATCTTGTACGATTAATAAGGTAATGTATGCTACTTACACAATAATGTACATCCAGTTTGCAGCCTCCAACCAGTAGTAGGACTGGCATGTATGGGTTGATAGTGGGAAGACGGAAATACATTTTCTACAATTTCACTCTTTTCACTCATACAAAGTGTGGGCAGAGGGCGCAGAGGCCGATTACTGGTTGGGGGTCGGCGAACTAGCTGTTTTACTCTTAAGATTGCTACTCGGAATGTGCAATGACAAGTGAGAGGGGAACGTCATCGGCAAAATTTGTTTCAGATACGACAGATAGAAATCTGTAAAACATCAGAAAACCGTCATGCCAAAATCTTTTTGATTTGTGTGAGGTAGCAAAAAAAAAAAACGGTCCCCAAATTTGCCGCCCCAAAAATCTACCGCCCTAGGCTCAAGCCTACTCAGCCTGCTGGTAAATCTGCCACTGCGCACAGTCTATCTGTGTTGACAATTAAAATTAGCTAGTCTATCTACCTAATTAATTTCAAACTCATTCTGCCAAAAAATATTGAAGTGCCTATCCATAAATATAAACAGCATAAAAGCATTTTCATAATACAATTAAGAGGAAAACACAATTTTCCATTAATTTTGTATACATTACGGTTAAAAGCGTGAATGCGATCGAGTTGTGATGTGTTTCCATTATAGAATATTATATAGCAAACCATGGATGGCTGGCAGAAGACAAGTTAAAGTTGTGGTTAGTCCACTCTGGGCTACACTTAACCGAAAAACCGGATCTAGAGTGATGACCGACTAAATACATTAGGTACCACTAATAATCAAATTAAACGATAATTATTATTTCACGTGTGTTCGGTCGGCCGTGGCCGCCGAGAAACCATATACGAAGGCTTAGTTTACACTCATTTCGTCATGTGCCGTAAGCATTTTTGAAAATTTTCGTCGCCTGCCAAAAGCGATATTTGGTTCTGAAAAAAATTACCCCGTATTTATATTCAATAATTAATTATGATATTTCTTTTTTGGTTACGTGTCAAGCGTGAAGCTCGTGGCTAAATAATAACATCCACTCGGGGTCGATCTTCAGGTTAAGCCGCGCTTGCCTAGGTTAGTTCGTGGATGGGTGACCGCCCATTACGTACCGAGTTTCTTCCGTGCCTCGGAAAGCGCGTTAAGCCTTTGGTCCCGGTATTAATTAATAGATCTTTGGCAGTCGTTACAAGTAGTCAGTTGCCCGAAAGTCTGATAACCAGTCTTACCAAGGGTACCGTATTACCCAGTACTAACTGGCTTGTGGAGATCAGATAGGCAGTCGCTCCATGTAAAATACTGGTATTCAGCTGAATCCGGTTAGACTGGAAGCCGAGCCCAACATAGTTGGGAAAAGGCTAAGCAGATGATGATGACTTTTGAAGTTTCGAGCCCGCGTCGAGGACGGCAATTAGGGTTTATCCTACTGTCACGTAATGTTCAAATTCGCAAACTGAACTTCATACATCGAAAAGAAGGTCATTGACCCTGGCAGATTAATTAGGCTTCTGTATGTGGTATGAATAATATAATATCGTTGGTATACAAAGTAAATAATAATACCCACTTCCTGTGTGCCTAAGAATTGGTGATAAGCTGAGCTGCCGCTGATTGCAAAACTAAGCTATTGGTTAATAATAAGCATACGCATAATCAGCGTAAAATGTTCCCACAGTTGGGCACAGGCCTCCTCTCTATGAGAGGGAATGTGTTATAATCCACCACGCGGGCCCAATGCGGGTTGGTAGATGACACATGTCTTCGAATTTTTGGTTCTAGGACATGCCGGTTTGCTCACGATGTTTTCCTTCACCGTTTTGAGAGCAGTGGTGATGAAATAAATTACACAAAGTAATGCGCCTGCCTGGGTTCGAACCCACGACTTACTAATCGTAAGTCGGTGTGTGTGTGGTTAATAATATTTATCAAAAGAATGACTGCTTCGTTGGCGTTAGTGGTCGCAAGAGCCTCGCGGAGCATGAGGTCCTGGGTTCTATTCAAATCGGGCGAATTTTTATTGGGTTTTTCCTTCAGGAATCTCTTAGTACCAGCCACTGAGTTTGGATTTTTGCCCGGTTGATAGCAAATAGACTCGTACCTATGACATGGCGAAATGTGGGTACAGTCTGCCCAGATTTCCAATGGTCCCAGCGATGGATGGGTGACCAGTGACCACGATCGGACTGTGCACGTGTCATTACTTAACCACGTTACGTTTCATTTCAAATTTCAAATTAATTTATATGTTAGAATGTGGTACAATAAATGGTCTTACTAATCAGTGGTCTCATCACATTCTGCCACATGTGGCGTGCAAATCTTTGGTACATAAATTACAAGACAAAAAAAAAAAACTACACACAAAAGTTTACACATAAAAGAGTTGCAGCATAAATCTTTAATAATTGTACGACGGTAACATATTATCCCTTGAACACAATCATCTAGGTACTTTGCTGGCATCCTAGCTAACTCTTCCGTGTTTTTTCTACCGTTATTTCTTAGTACTTACACTAATAATACACACTGTTGAACACTTTGTTATAAGAAAACAATTCAGTAGGAATTTTCCCTATGTATTACATACTTTATTATATACTCTATAATAACCTCCTCGTGGCGTCCAAATCAAGGCCCCGGCTTAAATCGTTGTCATGGTAACGGAATTAATACCTATTATGTCATTTAGTGACGACCTCCAAAATGGAATTTAATTTTAAAAGTAGATATTGAACAGTTTCTAATAACATCTTATTAGTAGAATTAATTTTGTTTTGAACCTTAGAAAAATCTTTTTTGAAGAGAAAATATCATTTATTTTCTTTATTTATTTTTACGTTTTAGAAAAGCAGAGATTACAGACTTATAAACCTAAATTGCTAATAACAAGCCTCCACAGATAAACACAAAAAAATAAAAAATAAATTTCTCTATTCTCTTACAATCTGTCACTATTTATTAGGACATTAAGTAATTTCTTTGTCGGGTTAGATGTCTTGCCTGGTTTGCGCCCTATGACACCACCTCTTACTTAAAAAGCATAATACTAAGATTGTCCGATAAAATCTTGTGGAATTTTGTGTTTTAGCCTGCGGGTTCCTTTTTTATTCATGAGATGGTTTGCCAAGTTGTTTGGGTGACGAATTATTCTTTCCTTGTATGACTTGATGTAGCTTTTTATTTCTACTGTGACTGGAAGTATCTTCAGATCATGGTGCAGTGCTTCATTTGGGACAAACCATGGGAAGTTTGTGATTGTTCTCAAAAACTTGTTCTGAAAGCGCTGTATGATCTCTATGTTAGAGTGTGATGCTGTTCCCCAAAGGATGCTGGATGCCATAGGTCCATATAGGCTTGATTATGGCTTTGTATAAAAGGATTTTGTTTTCCAGGTGTAATTGTGAACTTCGGCCAATTAACCAGTAGAGCTTTCTTAGTGTCACTCCAAGTTGCTTCCGTTTCGTGAAGATGTGTTTTTTCCACTTGTATTCTATTTAGCTGTACTGGTGAGCATGTATCCTTTCTTCTAGAAAATGTGACATTTACTGACTTGGTCTCGTTTGCTTTTATGCTCCACTTTTTGAGCCAGAGGGCTATGTCATCCAAACAGGTCTGCAGCATAGCTGACGCTACTTTATAGTCAGTATGGGATACCAACACAGCTGTGTCATCCGCGAAGGTTCCTGTAGTCGCTACATTTGATATTGGGAGGTCCGCAGTATGAATCAGGTACAAAATCGATCCAAGCACACTGCCCTGAGGTACCCCAGCAGCGATAGGGTATAGCTTTGATAATGCGTCTCCACTCTGCACGAAGAAGTATCTATCTCTCAAGTACGACATCAAGATGAGGAAGGATGTTGCTTGGGAAGCTGTTTTTGATTTTATAGAGGAGACCTTCATGCCAAACCTTATCAAATGCTTGAGAAATGTCAAGGAATGCAGCAGTACAATATTCCTTATCTTCGAAAGTGTTGTGAATTTTACTGACGAGCCTGTGCACTTGGTCTATAGTGCCATGTCTTTGTCGGAACCCAAATTGATGGTCGGGTATTAAATGTTTTTCCTTAATTATAGGCATTAAGCGTGATAACAGGAGCGATTCATAAACTTTAGACGCTATTGGAAGCAGACTTATTGGTCGGTATGACTTCGGATCTTCAAGTGGTTTGCCTGGTTTAGGAACCATTAGGATCTTAGCTGTTTTCCATTGAGGTGGAAAAAAGAAAAGTCTTGACATAGCGTTGTAGATTGACAACAGCAAGTTCAGGCCAGAATCTGGAAGTTGTTGCAAAATCATGCTATTAAATCGTAACCAGGGGCTTTTTTAGGTTTTACGTTTTTTATCGCTCTAATTAGTTCCTGCTTTGTAAATATCGCGATGGGGCTGGTGGATGTCACAATCCAGCTGAACTTCTCGCTGGACTTCTTCTTTGTGCTCTGGGGGCCTCTCATAGGAGTGAGGCTGAAATATGTCTTTTAAATGTTCCGCAAATGTTGTGCATTTTTATTCGTCATTTCGAGCCCAGCACCCGTTGGCCTGCCGAAGTGGGGGAGTCACCGTTTTAGGCCACTTTAGTTTTTTGGTAGTTTTCCACAGTGAGTAGTCGGTAGCAGCAGTAGCATCAAGGTTGCTCAGGAACGCCTGGACACTATTATTTCTGTCCTCGTCCAAAAGCTTTTTGAGTTTCCTAACAGCGTGGTTTAATTTACTTTTATCGTTAGGGCATCTAGATTTTTGCCATTGTTACCTTAGTCTCTTTTTTTCAGTTATTTTATCCAGTATAGTATGGGATATAGATTTTTTGTTATTCTTGAAGTTGTTGGTAGGAGTAGATTGCCAGCCAGCAGTTTGAACTGAATCATTGAAGAATTCTATTGCTGCCACTATATCGTTTTCTGATTTTAAACTGACTGTAGGCGTCAGGGCGTGATTGACTATTGACCTGAATATTTCCCAATCTGCCTTTTTGGTGTGAAGGACGCAGGTTTCTGTAGTTTCTTTGAAACTACTAAATAATGTGACTAAGACTGGTGAGTGGTCGGATGATAGATGATGACAAAAACTATTACTTCCTTATTGCATAAGTTATTTCCTAAATTATATATTAAACTGTATCACAAACGTTCAATACAAAAAAAAAATACAAAAATCTAACACTAGTAGGTACTCTTAAATTATTGACTAATTAAAGAAGTACGTTCGTTTTTATTTAACTGTTATTAATTTCACTACTAACTTGAAAAATAAAAGGTTCCTGTACAAAAAAATAGCTTCGCTAAGAGTCTCCTTACTTGCATTGGTGCAGAATAGGCCAATACCGGGGTCATAAGAAACTTCGTTAAAACTACGACTGGCTCTCAGAAAATATGCAGACGTGGTCGCTGTCGTAGTCCCATCTGATTAGTCCGTATCGTTAATTTTTAAATAAGTTTAGGACAGATCGATTGAACCATTTGCGATACTCAACAATATGACGTCTACGGTCAAGTGGTAGAAAATGGTACCTTCTACATCGGTGAATGTATTCGACAGATACTTGCTTTGCCCTGTAATCAAGGTACTTAAGAAATCTCTTAATGCCTTCAAAACGAGACTTGTAGATCCCGTATTGAGGGTTCCAGATTTGTGATGCATACTCAAGGTGGCTGCGTACCAACGAACAATATAATATAATACTATGCGATAACATTGCTTGAGGATTGAGCTACCTACTTGAGTGAGCTTCATCTGCAGAAGTATCTGTTTAGTCTACACTCGACGGAGAACGTACGTACAGTGTAGATTACACTTTGGTACATTAAACGAGTTACATATTCTAATATTTAGGACAGAAATCCGAACCTAGTACTTGTTAGTTGCGCTCAGTACGAGTTAACAAAGTGTTACGATTGTGCATAGGAAAGAGTCTACGGCGCGCAGCGTGACGAGTGACGAGTGACGACACATAACGCACATTGTTTTTAGTACCTGAGTCTTATCTGCGGTAATTACTACATCGTTATTTATACGAGACGACCGCATCACACAACGACGCCCTCTATCTGCACAGGTATCTGACGCATTGCATAACTAGCATACCTAGGTACGAGCTGCTGAGCTGCACGGTAAAAACTCGATATGCGACTAAACTATTATGACTATGGCACAATTCGAAATGTTTCTAAATCTCCTTCATAAAATGTCAGTGGCTACTAGTTCGTTTAAATATAAAACTGGAGTTAAGCCAACCAGCGGCGCACACGCGACGTCCCTGTTCCCGTGAAAATTATAATTAGGAAATTTATATTTACCGTCTTACTCAATTCGGGTATGGTATCATTATACGGTATAACTCCCCCGCGGTGGAGCTAGCTGGAGATTGTCAACTTGAATAGATTGATTTCGACAACGTTCCTTTCATTCGCTTGAACAGTAACCGTCCGAATGGATTCAATCCAGCTGAATTGATGTAATTGAAGTGATTCTGAAAGGATTAATTGGGAGCATAGCATTAGATAAACAAACTATTCATCGGAGAGTAATCATGTCCCTTCACTTTCCTGAGTGGTAAGTGCTAAATAGTATTGCAAGCTTCAAGATTTATATTTCTTGATGACATAACCATGGTACGATGCATCAGTGGAATTACACAAGTGGCTATCGCTTTCAGCTTTCAAACCTCACCTACTTATCATACTTATGTGTAGGCGTTGAGATGTTACACACTGAAACAACAACATACACGTTGCATATACAACAAAATTCACGTAACTGAAATGTCGTGGTAACTTGAGTTTGAAGACAGTCTTCCTACGACTGGTATAATGTCACGAGTATGAAACCGTCTGGTGAGTACCATTTGAACAACAAAACGTTTCCTCCGACACTGTCCCGTCTAATGAGAGGGACTCGGAGGGAATTGCGAGTATAATGGCGCGCGATAATGCGGCCCTCGCGTGCATCCTCACTCCGCAGTAATTGGTCACCACTTACGCATCATTGTGTGATCTTCGCACATTTTCGCTTTACAATGGCTGCTCCCAGTTAATTCAAGGGCCTGTTTGCTTTTCAAACACTTCCCTTCGACAATGATGTACCATCGTTAAAATACGTGTCAATTAACGAAGCACGTACTTTTCTTAACTTGTCTTTTGAGTAAACAAATACTACGACTTTGATGTTAATTCTAAGCAGGTTACGATGTTATGTGCTCCTTAGCCTTAAGATCACCTGACTACCTCGTTGGTGTAGTGTTCGCAAGCGCGACTGCTGAGGACGAGGTCCTGGGTTCGATTGCCAGGCAAAGTGTTATTGGGTTTTTCCATCAGGAATTTCTCAGTAGCAGCCACGGAGTCTGGATTTGCGCCCGGTTCATGGCAATAGGCGAAAAATAACAGGCGAAATATGCGTGTACTATTAGGTACACCTCTGCCTAACCCTTCGGGGATTACAGGCATAATGTTATGTTACCAAGACCTTCAAACCAAACCTAAATCACGAAACTGAAGCGCGAACATCGAGATTATCGTATCGTCTTTGTTTACCAATTAAGACATGCAACGAAGAACAAACAGTACCTATAGTTAGACATGCAGTAGGAAGAGAGCACACGTACCGATGCTCGACCTTGAAGAATGAATCAGTTAATGCGTCATTAGTGAGCCAAGACTTAAACCTGTTGTAGAGCACATAACTACCCACGCTAGCTACTATTGTAAATATACTAGTAGATACCGCGTCTGGTAATGGTGGATGTTTATTAAAAGCGGATTAAATCGAAACGTTGCCAAAACGTCTGAGAGAATCCTTTGTTTTGATTTTGCATGTAAAATGTGACAAAACTGATCACTTTTCGCTTCAATCATTTTCCTGCAAAACCTGTTATTTTTAAAAAAATATGGTCTTTCGATTTATGTCTCACGCTATATGTAGTTAATTCTTTATGAGTGTTGGCTAGTTCCTTGGACTAGTGGCCGCAAATGCTATTGTTGAGCATTAGATACTGGTTCGATTCCCAAGTGTCGTTGGGTTTTCGTTTGGGAATTCAGTATTTGAGTTTTTGCATTAGCAGCACAGCGTCTGTATTCATGCCAGATTGAATAGGCCACTATTACATCAGTCCTAAACCATGACTGGTAAAATGTGGGTATACCACAGAAAACCTAAGCCTAACTTTTGCCTTAAAACAGTCGTGTTCCTTCTCACTCGGGTAATAACGGCTCTGCGCTATATCTACGTCCACATTCGATTCAGTGGAGACTAGATGAGCATGCACGTAAGCAACGTTCGAGTACCTTGAGCAAACATAATAACATTGGCAGTAGACGTTGCGCTGGGCAATTTAGTAGCTCCGCCATTATCTCATTAGTGCACCGAAGTAAATGGGCTACATGTTCACAAATGAACAGGAAATGACTTGCAACGCACAGCTCATATCACATCTTATGTTAGAACAAGCGATCCGCCCCTAATTTTCATGGTTTTAAAACTGTACAGAATATTGGTCTAGATACCTATAAAGTTTGTATATTTACGTATAAACCTTGTGGATCAAATTCTTGAATCAAAGGACTTCGTCGGAGGAAATCTTAACAGGAAACTGGGCACTGGCCTTTAATTTAACAATGCTTGGTCCATCTTTGTATGAGATGATCCTTTTGTCAGCCAATCGGTCAACTAACTGGCCATTTAAGTGTATTATTGAAGGATAATACCACTTTATGTTCTTTAGAGTTGAAACTGCAAATCCGGTTGGCAAAAAACTAATTATTTTCTTCCTCTATTGATGCCTCTTTAATTACCGAATGTTGGCTATCAACTCCACTCTCAATATTTTTAAAAGTGTAACCATGGAGTTTTTTGCCGGTTCTTCTAAATAGGAAACGACCGACCCGAACCGTTCACCTATCTTACGTTATATAATCATGTAGGTTTGTTTACATTAATATTACAAAGAGGAAAGATTTGTATGTTTATAACAAATAAACTCAAAAACTACTGGACCGATTTTAAAAACTCTTTCACCATAAGAATGCTACATTATCCCTGAGTAGCATAGGCTAAATTTTGTACTAGAAAAAAAAAAGGGTGGGGGAGTTAGGGGGAAATAAATGTCCACCCGTGCAAAGCCGGGACGGGCCGCGCTATTGAATGTATTTTTCCTTATCTTATCTATGATTCCTTAACTAAAAAACAAACCATAACTTGGTTTTCTGTATTGAAACTGAATTGTAATTGGTAGATAAATTGGCAGCATTGCCATCCAACGTGGCAATGCTGCCAACCTTCTGTGCACTTTTCCTATTGACAACGATGTGGACGAATTTGTTGACGCTGTAATTCTTTTTCTATTTTAATACTTGGACATTTTTTTGATTTATTTGTAGTTTTTTTAAAGTACATAATACTGAATTCAAATAAAAATCAAAAACAAAACTGGTAAATAAATTCGTAAAGACCGATAATGAAAAACATGCATCCTGGAACATTTTATCCTGTTAGTTACAAGTATCTTTCATTAAGTTTACACTTATTTAAACCCACAAGCAATGTAGCAGGTTTCCTTGTATTCGAGATTGAGGAAAAATGTATTTGTAAAGTATTTCTAACCGTGGATAATAATATATGTAACGTACACTACATCCCTTTTCGATAAGAACTGTCGAATGCCTATTGGTGTCCCACACCTATGTCCAATTAATTAATTGCAATGGAAATTAATAAAAATATTTTAGTAATGTGAAAGATTTCGCAGACTATATAATTAAATATATATATATTTTATATTATTATTATTTTTTTAGTGTTGGTTGCTGGTTTAAACCCTGCTCGCACTCGAATTTTTCTTTCCATATCAAAACAGCTATATAATTAACATTTATTTCCTTTATTTATCTTTACACAAATCTTATATATTTTTAAATATTTCTTAAACTAAAAACAATATAAAAAACATTTAAAAATATAAAAAATTGTAGCCCACCGGTATCGGGAACAGGGTCCAAGCTACCGGCGGTCAGGGCTCCAGAGAGAGGAACCTCCTGACAATACGAGCCGTGTCCAGGAGTACCGCTTTCTGAATCAAACCCTTGATCCAGCTGCCTAACGAGAGCCTCCTCAGGTATTGGTCGAGGCTCTTGGCAATTAAGCCATGGGCTGATACAACTATCGGCACAATGATCGCTGAGTCCACATCCCACATGTCGACAACCTCGTGAGCCAAGTCAAGATACTTGATTTGCTTATCTTTCTCGGCTTTCACGAGGTTCCCATCATGCGGGACCGTTATGTCAACAATCATTGCACGCCGCTCTGATCGATCCACCACCACTATATCAGGCTTATTGGCTACAATAGTCCTGTCAGTTACGATGGATCGATCCCAGTACAATGTGATACTGCCATTTTCGAGAACTGGGTCGGGCACATACTTATAGTGCGGTACTTCCGATTCCACAAGGTTGTATTTTAGAGCAAGTTGCTGATGGATAATCCTGGCTACAAGGTTGTGTCTATGCAAGTACTCTCCATTAGCCAGACGAGAACACCCGGAGATAATGTGACGGATTGATTCGCCTGGACGGTGGCATGCCCGACATATGTCAACCGTACCGTCCTTCACAATAAATCTCCGGTAGTTATTCGTCATCATAACTTCATCCATAATTGCACAGACAAAACCTTCGGTTTCTCCAAAGAGGTCCCCGGAACGTAGCCAGGCTACGGACGCTGGTAGGTCTACATCGGGCCCATGCAGGGCCCGGAAAAAGCGTCCGTGAAGCTCCTTACTCTGCCATACTTCCATGCGGTCGTTAGTGTCAAGCACTACAGGTTTGCGCCAGTTCTCTTTAGCCAAGGAGAGCGGGGTGAGCCCCTTGTCCACTGCGACCACATCTCGATGCATCCCCACGTCGGTTTGAAGGAAATATTCCCTGAGACTGCATATCCCGCGATTGTGAAGAGTCTTAGCGTTTAAAAAGCCTCGACCCCACACCTCCGCGGGATATACAGTCTCATAACAGAAGAACGCGGGTGATGCATTCGATATGCCGTCAACAATGTACGGACCCTCCTATCCAGGGCGTCTAGTTCTGTCTGAGTCCATTTGAGTATGCCGAAAGAGTACATCAGAACCGGCATGACCCAACCGTTGAAGGCACGCACCTTATTGCCGCCTGATAAAAGACTATTAAATACTTTTTTCAGACGGCCAAAGAAGCGCTCCTTCAACGATTGCTTCATGTCAGCAACATTGATGCCCAGCGCTTCCGACATACCCAAATACTTATAGGTTTCAGTTGCTGAGAGGGATCTAAGATTTATGGAATCCGAGAGCTGGGTTCCCACAGATTCCACAATCTCCCCTCGCTTTACATGCATGACCGCACATTTGTCCACACCAAATTCCATCCTGATGGCGCTACTGAAAGTTTCAGTTACTTTCAGTAGCTCCATC
Organism: Noctua janthe; assembly: GCA_910589295.1. NCBI lineage: Eukaryota > Metazoa > Arthropoda > Insecta > Lepidoptera > Noctuidae > Noctua > Noctua janthe. Next base: position 18,418,177 of record OU342552.1, read on the forward strand.
AGTTGGAAATCGTTGGGGGCAAAAAGTTTCAGGTCATCCATATATTATTATCAACATTTATTATTATTATACGAAAATATATTTCTTTTACGTTTCATTCACTTTTTATACGATTTGTCGTTTCGAATTATTATTAAACATATAATTGTGATTTATATTTCTGTAATCACCTTTTAAAACCCGTTTTTTGATACTCCAATCGACGAGATCGGAAAAAAAAACAAACTCCACAATATGGCGCCCAAAATCCGCAATTTTTTATGTAGCCAACCACGTACAATTTATGCAAATCGGTTCATCCATTTAAGAGTTACGAGGTCACAAAGGACCGGACATATATGCGCGCGAAAAACGTTACTCTCCTTCTGGGTCAAAAGCAACACGAATCTTAGACAACTTACAAGAATAGACTTTACACCTAACATAAAAAAGTAACTTGGAATCAATATGTCATTAAAATAACCAGTTTTCCTGGTTGATTAGCTAGCTGCAAAACTTAACCAACAACGTTTTCTTTACATTTTTGTAGTGCAAAGAATACCGTAAACGTTTGACGTTCACAAAAGTATTTTCCTTTATTTACTAATATGATGTTTTTCTACATTATCAAATCAAGAAGGTTCATCTCACATTTCTTATTTATCTATAGCATTAGTTTTGTGAGAAAAAAAAAAAGATTAACCAATGCACCGACGAAGTATCATTGCATTTGTTATAATCCCGAATAAATTTTCAAAAAGTGATGTCACTGAAAATTAAAAATGGCGCTAAACGTCATCATTTAGTTTCAAACATTCATCTTTAGTGAATGCAATGGAGCCATGTGTCTTCAAAACGGATAGCAGATGTCTAACCATACCTAGGAAACTGCGGCATCATGCCACAATATGTTTGTGCCCCACTACACCTACTCATCTGCATGATCTCGAATGACGTAAGCAATGAGAGGAAAATTTTCATATTTATTCACGTAACATTAGCCCCGGCCCTCGACCTCGAAGCTGACAATCCATGACTTTATACTTGATACCTACGCCTCTCTGAAATATTTAACTGTCCACCTACCATAATCCCACCTGATTTCTATAAATATATTAGTATTTCGCTACTACCCACCCGATTTATTAAATCAAAGTGGGTTGCGAATACACGCCTACTTAAAAAAACAGCTTTAGAAAACCCTATAAACGGTTAGTCACGTAAACACACAATCGCTCTTCAAGTACATTTCGTAAACAGTTGTTATTTCGGAAACCAAATTAAAATGGACGATTTCACAAGAGTCAAAGCACCAAACTAATTGATCAATCTTTTGTTTTCCACCAAATCTTGGACAGAGTAGCTAGGCACTCTGGTACTCGTTAAGAGAATTATTTATCTAAAGCGAGCTGAAACTAACACAAAAAGTGAAATACCATCGTGAAATATTAACCAGTCTGCAAGGTGGTAGAGGGCTATGACTCTCCGCTAGACAGAATGTAATGTACCCAAACGCCAATTGTCGATTATATAAATCTCCTAATTTAGGTATATTCTAGGCGCTAGACAAGAATAGACAATATTGTATTGATAAGGCTTAAGACTAGACTACCCTTATTATAACACTTAATAAGCAATTTAATAGTCACATATCAAAATGATGGAAAACTCTTCAGAAGAAAATGTACTTGTAACTAAGGGAGTGTATAGGGACAAGTTGTCTGAATTCTCGGCCTAAAAAACAAAAGTATAAAATAAAACAACGGTCAGACGACACATTATCAGGGTGGTGACAAGGTTAAGTCCGCCCTTTGTCGCAGCTTAAGTACTATGTAGCAGCCACCCTGTTATTCATGAAATAAATATGTTTATTTTGACAGCAAGTCTGGCTAACATACCTACTTAAGTAATGGAAACAGTGTGAGTTTTTAGAGGTTTTCTTTGTTCGGCATTTATATAACGTCAAATATATCTGTGTACTTAAGCCGGGTTGGCTTAAAATATAAATAATGAGGGAGTTTCCCATTAACATTGTACATTACTGTTACATCACGGCAAGGATCCATGTGGCACTTTCGGGTGATTGGCTTTCGGTAAGGCTTAATGTCTTTTCATCTGATCATCGTTTGCCTTTTCGCAAATTTATTGGAGTCGGCTTCCAGTCTTACCGGATGCAGCTAAATACCAATATTTAACATGGACTGCACCATGGTTGTCAGACTTTCGGGCCACTGACTACCTATAACGACTGTGAAATGATAGCTGGGACCAACGGCTTAGGAAAGTCGGTGTGTAATAATGATCACCCATCCATAGACCCACGCTGGCAAGCGTGACTTAACCTGAAGATCGAGCAGTGCGGCTGTTATTATTTAGCCATGAGCTCTTCAGCTGATCGTTTGCCTGTATTTGTATAAAAAGTCACCTATCTTCTTTTTCAGGTCCCAGGCTACCTTCGTAGTAATCGGTGTAGCGGTACAAACAGATTTACTATCGCGTTTGTAATAAAGGGTGTATCAAGACCCGTAACGGAGTCGAAAGGCACTTGTTCTCCCAGTCATTGCGATCATTGTTTTGTTTCAGACCATACTTGGGAACCTTCTAGTTACTGAGATATTGGGGGTCAAAGTTCCAACTTTTTCAAAAGTATTTTTTTAAATACATGTTTTTAATGTTAGGTTTTTACTTTAAACACCTCCACGACCCCCGTACTATTCAATGCATCCATCATCAAAATGTATTGAGTGCGTTATATTGAGTCCTGCCGTAAAACTGAAACTGATTTTTCACCTCAAAAAAAAAGTCGTTTCCCAGCAACAATTTTTGCGTAAAGTTACTCAGTTTGATGTACAGAAGGCTTTGATTGACGGCTTCGTTAAGGATCTTGTTACACCCTGTATAAGTATTGATCACATTATACAGACAAATAAACAGTTGTATCTGCTAAAAGCAAGTAATTACCGCAAGTATTTGTTTGTTGTAATACAAAACCCAATCAATTCCCTTTGTACTCATGTAATTAGAAAAGCAAATAATATTTGATAGCCCTCATGTCCACTAACTGCGTTAATCGCTTTTCATTCCCGATGGAGGACCTAATGGGCTTCCAGTTGGTAAATAAAGCTCATGTAAGTGCCTTTGAGTCAATTTTAATTGGATGTTGTTTCAGGCCAAATATATAATAACAAACAAAGGGCTTAACGGAGGCTATACGAGATTTGAGTGATACTTCAAATTGACTATATCCTGTCTGCGGTCTCCGTTTTGTTCATGTAGCCTTCTCGTCTAGTGGGGTTTAATTGGTACCTCCATACTTCTGATGTGGTATTGTCTACAGGTGACAGTACCTACGTACAGATAGTTATTTATCAGATCATTAAAATTGATACTTTCAATTTCAAAAGAGTGTTTTTAGCAATGTTCATGTAAGTATAGGTTGTTCTATTTTCATAATTTTTTTGTAACTGAAATGCTAGTCGTCTTTTGTTACTGACAGTACTAATTTTCAAACTAGGAATCGCACAAAAACAAAAGAAACTGAAATGTCTAACCAATTCGCAGAATATATGATTGTATTTAGGTATTAAATTCGATTTTTTCGGATTTTCCGATATTTTCAATCCCGTTTCAATGGCGGTGCTCCAGCTTTTCATAAGAAGATTTTCATTCTACTGCTGTGAAGAGATCGCGTCTGCCGCATGCCCAATGAACTGTGGGCCAAAATAACCACTTTCTGGAACCCTGACACAGCCAGAAGGCGCCGCGGCAGAACTCATAAAAGATGGCGGGACGAGCTGGACGAAACAAACGACCAGTAGCCCTGGATCGTAGCAACTGGAAGTCATGGGGAGAGGCCTTTGCCCAGCAGTGGGATGACGCAGGCTAACAGTATCAGTAATAAATCTTTATTGACAAGTGACATCAGTGTAGCCCTGGCTCTTGTACTATGAGTTCCTGTTTTACATGAGCCACTATTAGTTCAAGCTGTGCTTGAGTATCACGTGTTTTATGTTGCATATGTTAGGATCGCCATAGATGACTGCGTTCTGTTCGAAACGAACTTAATTAAATAACTAAGGGAATCATCGACACGGTGAAGAAGAAGAAGCAGTTGGCTGTAGTTTCTGTCCACCCCCATGGAACAGAGGCGAGATTTTATGTGTTTATGATGAATATTTGAGCTTTTTTTTTTGTTTTTTTTTTATTACTGTCTGTTAGCCAATAAAGTTGAGGTTCTGTTTACTCAATACTTATACTTGTTAAATAACCTTAGCCTAAAAAGTGGTAATTCCCTGTGAAAGCGTTTCGTGTCATATCTAATTATAAGACTATGGTCAGGGGTATCAAACCTAAGCTTTTCTATAACTTGTAGTTTGTTGTAGTCACTCCTATTTTTATTATATGACAAATGTCACTACGTTTGGCCCCTCTGGTGCCGCACTCAGAATCGTCTACGTATGGCTAGGAAACCTTCAGCTGCTACTAGTATTCAGGGCTGCCGGACTCTTGTAATTGGATATCATCTAAAATAAACGTAAGGGATAAAATGACCCTTGGTTCAAGCCATGGTCCGGAGCGAGAGGGAATGGGAAGCCGTCACCTCCTTCTGCGAAGCAGTCATGCTAGTGAAGGAGGTGGCAGGACGTGAGAGGGAAAGAACCTCACGTCCCAGCCGCCGCGGGAGACGCCCTGGGCGTCGGGGGTCACGTGGTGGCTTCCGACCACCGTAGGCGCTGGCCTGTGGACGGCGAGTTATGGGCTAGCTCGCCGTCCGGCCGTCTTATGACGACGGGCCGTGTCGACGGCGCGGTCGTGTTCCACGCGCGCCTCAAAGAGATGTCAGCAATCAAGTAGGGGTCCGCATGGGCCAACGCCTGCCGGGGCTGCGGGACTGTTCGAAAGAGATACCGTGGCCCTGGAACATAACGGGCAAAGAAGGAACATGGATGGGTTTTAGTCAGTACAAGTCTGACACTCCCCTCCGCTCCGCCCAGAGTGGGGGGGGTCATTTGATGATTTCCCATCCGGAAAAAAAAAAAAAAAAAGGGATAAAATGACTAACCCTTGCTGTCCCACTGTTGGGCAAAAGCCTCCCCTAAGACTTCCCACGAGGTCTTCCCCCGCACCACCTCGAACTATGGATACTTGTTTCTTTAAATTGTGTTCAAAAAGAAACTTAGGTAATTAACCCCAAAATAAGATTGTAATCAATAACTAGCAACGATTAGTTAAGATTATCTTAAGATTATTTCAATACAGATTCTAGTTCTTAAAATAAACTGGTCAATTAATTTCCGAAATCTATGTAATTATGTCAGAGATGCATCTTAACACTTCATTGCTTAAAATATTTCGAGAGATCAACCCAACAAACTGCATTCTGCAACGTGCAGCATCCGACAATGGAGACATTTGCATAAATTACAATTATTTGTCCTCATTAGCACATGCAGACCAGAATTGCACCACACAACACTTCGGTCCTACTTGTCTACAACCATCTTGATTTAATTTTTTACAATGTATACCTTATTGGTAAGGTTCTTCAGAAAGGTCAGGTGCGTAGTACTCGCAACCGGTGCGGCGGGGTGCGTGTATGACCAGATGTATGAAAGTGGACAAGGCAAAAGGTGTATGTAAGAATCGTAGCAGGTGGCGTTCTGTAGGTTCTACCTATGAAATTATTCTTTGAAATTATTCATAGGATAAATGCATGAATTTATGGATACAACGTGGCAACGCAGCCAGTCTCTTGGGCACATTACCAGCTGACAGCGTTGAGGAGGAGTTTTTTGATGCCCTTTTGTAGTTTGTTGTTAGTTTATTTATTTTAGGTTATTTAATAGTTTTTAATTAATAATGTATTTGGTTAGACAATAATTGTGACGCAAAATGTTGTGTTCTGTTTTGTGGGTTGTCTTACATTTTTCAGGTCTTCAGATTGTTTTAAAGCGGATAGTTAAGTCATCAAATTGAGAAGATGTAGATTAAACATCGACTGTCTGAAAAAGATGATGATAACTAAGCTTAGTAACTTCGTAAACTTTATCTACTAATGCTATATTATCATGACCATCAGCTATATACTTATGTAAGTATAAGTAGATGTTAACGTCCAGCAATCTAACAATGCCTGTCATTAACAGGACCTCATGCAGTAACTACGAGATCTGTGTAATTAGATCGTCCGAGCACAGATTGGTAATGACTAGATATTGTAATTGACATGATATGCTGTACGTGTTTAATGTGTCAAACACATACATTATCTAACGGATTTCAGTAAACAATGCGTACATTTCAAGTCCATACATTTCTTGTTGCAAGTTTGTTAGTCTACGAGTGCTGTAATCTCGAAAACCACTGATCCGATTTCGGTTTTCTTTTTCCATTGTACAGGCGCATTGTTTGTAAGAGTTTAAGTGCATAATCCGTAACAATAGTTCGAATGCACGAATGAATCTAGCAACAATGAATACGCTGTGAGCGTAAATGCGGAGTACCCACTGCGAAGACAGACAAAAAGAGATGAAAACTGTGAACTGTGGAGTGTAGGCTTTAGGGATTCTTCAATATTTGAAAACATTTTACCTGATTGTTACTATTTTTGGAATAAAGAAGATTGTGTTATTTCAATACTAATGTAAAATTTGTATATGCTTAAATTCATAGAGAACATAAATATGTTATATTCAGTTTTACTTTTACATAGATGGTAATGGTACATAACATTTCTAACCAAGTAGGCACGTTCAAAATCTGAGGTAGATAAATCATCCCGAAGCTGCTTTTCGCTGCTTTAATTATATTACCTACCTGTCGGTACTGAAACCCGCAGCTTCGACTGACACAAAAGCAACAAGATTCTTTCGAAGTTTCAATAAAATTATTCATATTTTCCTCCTCTTTTTCATGTTGTATGGCCATTGAGGTTTAAGCGGTAGAATTCGCATTCTTCTCATTCTAGACTAGACTTTTTGAGTACCTAAGATAACTTAAGAAGGAACATATGCATCACAAGAATGCTGGCATGGCCATTCAGTCTCCGGACGCGGCTGAACACAAGTATGTTTAATAGCTACGCAGACGTTTTATATTAAATCGTTTGCTGGCACGATTACAAGTTGTTCATAGTTTATTCCACGTAATGCTATTTATTATTTTAGTTTTTATAGAATTATTTAATATAAAAGTCCGATTAGGATCTTATACAAAGCAAGCTCTGAGGACTATTCAAGAACCACGCTGTTTCAAGAAGCACTCTAACAGTACGAGTACGAAATGAACAGCCAAAATTTTCTCTCTCAAACGAAATAAGAATTCAAATTTTTACATTTCGAATACCTACACGACGATGAATAAGTAAGACTACATTAGAAAATAACATTTATGTATGTAAGAAATAATTTGAAGAAGACCGATGACAATATAATAAGAGGTTGACCCAAAATTTCAAAAAGAAGTCCGGTAAGTAGCTACGTGTAACTTTAATCAAAGGTATCCACGGATGGTTTACGTGATTTGAAGTAAACAATATGTACATAGAAAGGACATAGACAAAGAAATAATTAATGTTTACAAGCAATATTACTGATCAATAGTTAATAGTCCAGACTGTAATCAAAACGAGTGCTAATGATGCCTCCGCCCCGACGTGATACAATGACAGGCTGTACAGGGAAGGCACGCTCCTTTTCACTAATGACCAATGAAATCCTATCTGCTTCAGCATATTATATACCAACGTATCATGTATATAGGTATCCAATTTAGGTACGTCAATACGTCGTATAGACAATGTTGATCGGATTCAATGGCGATCGCCCGCAGCTTCGCAGGTGCATTGTCGGAGTTTCATGACGGCTGGATTGTTGTTTCGGGGTTTGTGTGCGTCATTAAATTAGTTCAGTCACATCATGCTAGTTTTCTACCAAATATTTGTAGATGTTTTGATTATGTTCTCTCCTTCGTGTCGCTGGCGGCACGATCATTTTTATATTTTGTGAGCCCAGAACTTCGTGTTGCGTTTATATTGTTATCCAGTGTGTAATATAATAAATGCAAGACCTCTCGGGTAGTGACTCAAACCATAAAACTGAACAACTTTTATTCTATGACTTTTGGAAATTCATAACTTTTTTTTTAGTTTACCATACATGTTGATCGGCTGGCCGCGTCAGTCTATACAGATTTACAGGGTCCATTCAGCTCCAGCAGCATTTGAATCATATTCCACCGGAATTTTTCTGTGGAAAATTTTAATTTTACTATTCCTTTATTTCAATGTAAAATTACATTCCATCACACAGCACTCCATTTATAGCGGCAAAACACGAGTTCTTTTCACATAGACTATTCATAGCATTCTTGAAGATTTTGTAGTTCACCCTACAAATATCACTTTAATCAAGAGTTTTGGACAAAGTATATTTTAAAACGTTCATTAAATGAAAAGCTCTACCTTGTACCTATAGATGGAACCGATAAAATTCACTAAACAATAACACATTTTAACATCTCTCGTTGTGACATCCAAAGGTCCGTAATACGTCCGATAAAATTACCAAACCCGTAATCCGGACCTACTCGAATTCAAAAGGGAGGCCCTTGATTGTACATCACACTATAAGAGAAGCCTTTGTAGTCGGCGGCACGTTCGTGTTAGGTCGGGCTGACCTCGTATCAAACCCATGAATTCAAGGCTCCCAATTGTCGTCGCCTCCGTTCACGAGGCGATTTCAATCGAGAACTTCTAAAAAGAACGCAATGTGAAAGTGTGCTTGCTTCTCTTGCGAGTCCCACGCTCGATGCTTCGTCCACAAATAATATTAATAATTCACGAACTCAATGACACACTAAATTCCTAAATCCATTTATAATTTGCAACATTTTGTGATTTGCCACACTTTTCGTTTCGCTAACCTTGTGAACGCACCAATTTGGCTTCGAATACTGCTCGAGTTGGTACACTTTTGAGTTAGAAAGTTGTGCCATCAATCCCTTGGTCAATTTCTAAACCACGCCGATTGTTTCATATATTGTTCTTTATTTTTATTAACCAGTATTTTTTCGTTAATAATACAGGGTGTAAACAGACCCTTTACATAGCCGTCAACCAAGCATTCTGTACATAAAACTAAGTAAATTTACGCAAAAAATATTGCTAGGAATCGCCTTTCTTTTTTGGGGTGAAAAATCACGTTTTACGGTAGGACTCGATGGAAAGCACTCAAAGCATTGTGCTGATGGATGGATTGTATAGTAGGGGGTCGTGGAGGTGTGTAAAGTAAAAATCTTACATTAAAAAAAATGTATTTAAAAAAATCTTGTGAAAAACTTGGAACTTTGACCCCCAATATCTCCGTAACTAGAAGGTTCCCAGGTATGGTCTAGAACAAAAAAATGATCGCAAAGACGGGGAGAACAAGTGCCTTTCGGCTATGTTAAGGGACTATTTACACCCTTTAAGTAATTACAACATGGAGTTTCATTCGAACAGATAACGATAGACAATGTGTGAATGAATGGGCTGACTATTCACGAATGTTTCAACAAAACTTCTTTGACATTTTTTTTTGTTTACGGCTTTTTGTAACGGCTTATTCCGCATATGTTTCAACACTCACTTAAAAAACATTCTTTTGAAAGATGCTCTCTCTTTAATCTCTGGAACGGCTAAAGTGATGATTTCTAATAATACATTAATAAAACCTAAACAAAAAAAAAATATCTCAAAGCTGTATGAAAATGTAGAGAACCTTTTCTGATAAATAATAGTAATAATGGGTACGCACGACGGCCAATCAAGCTATACAAAACCAGTTTATGCGGATCTCTCATTGTATAGGAAATCTAAACAAACTGAGGCCAGGTTATACTGGAAATGTACAGCTTCATGTGCCGCCGTGTACATAAAATCACACCATTACACCCACATTTCGCTAGTTATGTTTAAGTCACATGTAATAAGGGCGAGCCTATTGCCATCAACCGGGCGCAAATCCAGGCTACGAGGCTGCTACTGAGAAATTTCTGATGGAAAAACCTGGGAATAGAAACCAGGACCTTATGTCAGCACTCGCGGTTGCGGCCACTAGACCAAAGCGTCTGCAGTCCAATAATGGGTAGCTACAATGAAAAGATAATCTCAGAACGGTCCATAACATCAGATGACTGAGTGCTGCAAAACAATGAGACATTTATGCCAAAGTTCAAGAGTTCGCATTAATGAAGCACGGAAATAGCCTTCGTGAATTTGTCGCCTACGTCCCGCTCGTATCCCGCTCGCATCCCGCCTGCATCATAACAACAATCAGGTCCAATTAATGGTGAGCATTTTCTTTTTCAGCATTACAACGGGTTTGGTCTTCAAAGAAAACAAAGATTAATTATTACAGTTGACACCTAGTCCGGTAGAATGGTTTGGCGTTCAATGTCGAAAGGTGTCTCTTCTCTACCATACCATATCATTGTTGTTATATTTTAGAAATTGTAATATTTTTTTTATTCCAATAACAGGTGGTGAAGGCACGGGAAAAGAGCACATGGAAGGAATTGGGGGAGGTCTTTGTCCAGCAGTGGGACAGAACAGGCACCCACAAAAAAAAACATTTTTCTTTCTTATTTTGGCCTTATTTTTTTCAGAAACCTTCCCGGGCGTATGTAGAACAACTGTGCATAATTTCATCAAAAATAATTCAGTAGTTTTGAAATCTATAGGGCACGAACGAACGAGCAGACACAATAAATGAATAATCAGATTGTCAACCATAAACATTTCCCGAGCAAAATTTAAAATAACACAAAACTAAAATACTTTAGAAGCCCATTTTCTAAATCCAATTTTACTTTTGTGGGGCAATTGTCTATTCCGGTAGTTATAAAAATCTCATCCAATTTTCGCCGAGCTGAAATTGGAACGGATTTACTTGAAGAATATTTCCCAACAGTTTCCCTATATAGATTTCACAATAAAACTTTTCAGCCGAGGAAATGGACAAGGCATGTTCTGCAGCTAGGCACCTATAAATATTTGACTGGCCTCGTCTATTCGCGCCGAATCGTGTCGACTTGAAGACATTCAGGTTACGACTCGACAGCTCGACAGGCCGAACTCTGCCCAGTTATTATTGAATTCAAGCCACACTATATTTGGAAGATGAATTTAGTTTGAATGTTAAGTGAAGTAACTCATCTAAGCTAAGGTCATCTGACGAATGATGTCAGACTCACTGAGGGGACAAAAGCCATCAGCCTTGACCAGAGATAACAAAGCGAGACCAAAATACGAGTTCTTTTCAAATAGGTACACTATTCAAAGCACACCTGAAGATTTTGCCTATTATAATTCACCCTCCACTTTATCACTACAACCAAGGGGGTCGAACAAAGAATCTTTTCAAATTATAAAACTGCTATGTTGACGATAAATAGCAATCATTACAAAGCGAGTACATTGGAAGTTCTTGCAAACTAGTTGACGTGCAAACGGTACCACACGATAACAACATTATTTTTAAATATATAATACGTATTCGTAATATCTAACTGTCCAAATTTGCGTTGGCAGTGGGAGGAAACGTTGGTGGCCACTTCTATCGAAATATCGTCGTATCTAGGCTACTCCAGTGCGATGACACCGACGAATTTCGACGCTTGCGCGGCGCCCGCGCACGAGTGCTAGCTGCGCTCGCTATGCCGCGCCAGGCCCCGTGAGCCGCCACGCCACGCCATCAGCGATCCAACACGCTGTCGAAACAATGGTAAATTGAACACAATGGCAAATCGTTACATGTTCGTGTTTGACAACGGAAACTACTTAACTATTGAATTTAAAACTTTACAACCACATACTATCACTAAATAGTCCAACTTTTACATACTCGAATCTTACATAACATTACGCTAGTAATCCCTGAAGAGCTTGGCAGAGCTGTATTTATTAGGCCGCTCATTTGGCCGTTATGTTTGAATCCCATAAGAGAGGGGGGGCGGCGAGCTTGCTGTCATCAACCAAATCAATGTAGCTAATTAACAGCGAATGTTATCAGAACACCATTCGCCGTTTAGTAACTGCACGTCTTGACTTGTGAAAGGTGCGTTCATCTGAATGTGGAGGGATCAGTAATCATGTAATCTCGCAGTGGACGGTATTGCCTATGTGCACTGCATACGAATTACTCATGACAGGACAAAGAAAGGTTTGGTAATGGTTTGTGAAGTTCTGATGTACTGAGTTGAGACGAACGGAATCATAATGCGGCATTATGCACTCACCGAGACGTTTTAGTTCCAGAAACTCAACAATTGACTCATAAAATGTAGCTTTCAGTAGTTCTAGATTAAATTTGGTTAATATATCAAGTCCTTGTTTCTTGATTTCAAACATGCGGAATTACAACATACATAGTGTATCGTTTACCTAACACGTTTTGGTCGGTCTCATCGACTCGCTAATTTATTATTTATCGTTTTAATATAGTGTTATATGTGATTTTATAAGTAGTTCTATAATAGAAAAAAGGTCATTTTGACGATTCCTCTGTTAAAAAAGGGTTTTGTCGATAGATGAATCGTCAAAATGACAGATTTCTATTGTTGATCTGTCATTTTGTAGATTCTTCCGTCGACAAAACCCGTTTCTTCGGTGGTCATGCTACGCGAGCTGAAAGCCATTGGGTGTAGAGTTTCCTATTTGCCATACGTCCGTAATTCAGTATTACTTGCATAGGGTTCAACAGTATGTATTTCTTGCATAGGAATCGACAATATCAAGTGATATTTTTGATTGATGTGATGCGCAGGTTCATGATTTATAGTTAAGCACACCGCAATGTTCTACAAAAAACCTGACTTTATGCATATATTTATTTAGGCACCTGTTTAGGTACACATAAAACGTTAACTAACGTAACCTACCCGAAACTACAAACGTAACCACGTAAGTACCGAAATAAATCTTCATTTTTAAACATGAATATTTAAATAGGATTTTTTTATCAATATTAGGTCAAGTAGAATTTGAAATTTCACTTCAATTGACACGGAAACATGGCAAAAATGCAATATTCGAAGATCGGGGAATCGAGAACCCTCCAAGAAGTTTATTTCAATTTTTTTGAAGAGGAAAACGTGCTTGCTATTCCTGTGTAACAATACATTTTGTCACTAATGAAATGTGAAATATCGCATATCGAATGACTTCGAAAAATACATTTGAAAGTTTAAGCAGTTCGTTCGCCGTGTTACATGTCTATCGAGTCTATCTACGAGAAAATTTCGATCAATACGCACTTTAGAACAGTGAGCACCAAAAGAATAATCCAAGCAACAGTAGCCGTTATACCGACTAGTATAGTGGTCACAATACCATACGGCAATTTAGCCGAATTTGTCAGCTATTGCGTTTACAGTCACATTGTTTTATTCGTTTAGCTTCTAATTACCCAACCCGAATTTCAGCCTTATAGATAAAATAACTGCTTTTGTCTAAGAACGACGCAGGTGCAATCATTTCCTACTCAAATACCTGTACACCGCTTCACGATAAAGTTATATAGGTATTCGTAGTTACTATGTTATTTATTTAAACTTAGTAGTTACCTACCTACCTACCTAACTGACGTGCCGTTGTGTTGTGTCGATTTCCTCAAAGATAACCACCTCATTAAACCTCCTTCATAGAAATTTTGAATTAACAATGGGAATGGCCATTGTTAATTCAAAATTTCTAACGTTAGGAATTTCGAAATAAGGCGAGAGAGTGCCAAAAGCAGACATATTACAACCGTTTGACTAAGAACAGGCCTTGACCAAGTTTTTACTCCTCTACGAGTCGATAGCCTTGAGCAACTTCTAACTACTTATCGACCAACCAACATTGTTCGTAGGTACGTACATAAACGTATACAACACTATTCGGCTAACTGATTAAAGACCTTATTACGTGAGCATCAGTGTCTATTTTAGTTAGATACACGTCGGTAAAGAGCGGCATAGCAAATGTATTTAGACTTGGGTCGTGTATAATAAACGAGCGTGTACAATCTTATATCAAACTTTTTAGATATTCCGTTACAAATTGTTGTAAATAAATCCTTAACACCGGTTTTTAGGTTTCATTTTTATTTACAATAGGTACCTATATTATTCAATATATTGGTGACGTACTCCATGTAGTATTTTCATTCAAGCACTGATGTTGAAGGTATTTAAATTACCTACTATACATCTTTTATAGCTTAGATACCTGCTAGTCCACTACTAAGATTTGAAATTATTATCTCCTCCTCGTCAACTTTTATAATCTACTAGCTGTACCCCGCGGTTTTACCAGCCACTTCTGACTTGTTTTTTTTTTGCTCATCTCCTAATGGTCATACCGTGATATTATATAGCCTATCGCCTCCCTCGATAATTGAACTATCCAACACTAGAATAATTTTTCAACTCGAACCAGCAGTTCCTGAGATTAGCGCGTTCAACCAAACAACAAACTCTTCAGTATATAATATTACTAGCTGTTGCCCGAGACCATCGTCCGCGTAAAATTTTATAACCTATAACCTTTCTCGATAAATGGGCTATCCAACACTAAAAGAATTTTTCCAATCGAACCAGTAGTTCCTGAGATTAGCGCTTTTAACCAAACAAACAAACAAAATCTTCAGCTTTATAATATTGTATATTATATAGTATAGATAAGTCTTCTTCTTAGCGTGTCGATGGCAATCTTAATTGTGTCGGCCCAGAACAGAGCTTCTAGTTTGGCGCTTTCAGCAGCATCCTTCAGTTCCTGTAAGGAACAAACAACTGGACACGCAGGACACGATATTAAGTACCGCATCGTTTGTGGAACGGTTCCATATTAACACTCCAGGGCAGAGTCCTCAATAAGTAATAACCTAATTAATGTAAGATTTGATTTATAGTCATTACACAATATAGGTAGGTACTAACTTTAAATAATTTTATTTTCATACTAATTGCTTTGCTCCCGAAGTTGTTAAAATAATTAAAAAGTTCACCAACGAGAGTACACCGCACTATAATTGCTAGACTGAAATTAATGGCAAGCAGTTCATTAACAAACCACTTGTTTAATGCGATGCGGTGAAAGATGAAACATTACAGTTAAATACATAATTATACATATTTCAGTTAGTGTATGGAAGTTACAATAACTCGACCCAAAATAGTTGCTAATTTTCCAGTTATTTAATTATCTTTTTTAATAACTTGTGGGTTCCCAGAAAATTCCCCAGGAGTCAAGACGTAGATCTAGAACGCTGATAACAATCCCAGTATCGGACGGCCGACGAGATATGCCCCACCTAAAGTAACTACGAACATTATCATCCAAACTTATCAGGCCCATTTTTTTAAGGTATCATATAAGTAATTTAATCGTAATCTAAGGTTTTTGACCCTAAAAAAATGAATGAAATGAATTCGAGCTAAATAATTTAAGTACACAGAAAAACTACGGCAGTTTTTCTTTGTTCAACATTTTCATGAAAATCGGCCCCTTGAGTAAAAAGTTTTATTTGGGACAAAAACTGGCCTAAATCGTCCCGGGACTACAAAATATTAGATCACTTTGCGTCAGTGTGTGGATCTCTTGATATGTTTTGGCGAGGTGTATACGCACACACAGACACACAAAAACGATTCCATTGATTGTATGATTGGGCCACAACATGTGACGGTAGCTGGGCTGCACAACACGCACAGTGTACTAGTTACGACACAAGCTACAAGTACATACGAACATTATACTCATGAATGTTTAGAGGACGAATTGCTAGCGGTTGGCGACCTAGCTGTGCGAGTACCTACCGACCACTGACATCGTGGACTAAGTCAATTTTCATCAAGGTTATCTGTCGGAAGCCTCATAAAATGAGGCACTTTTTCATCAGTTTGCGGAATTATTCAGAAATCCTTACGACTACTATAAATGCGAAAGTAACTCTTTCTGTATGTTTGTTACATATTAAAGTCTTCTTAAAAAAAAAAAAGGGTTTAAAGCACCATTTGTAACATAACACGTTAAAAAATATGATCTTTTAACATTTTTAGAGAGTGTACTCTCTAACACTAAACACAAAAAATATACTGTAAGTCAAATTATTATGATGGTGTTACGTGTCGTCAGCATAGAGTACTATGATCATTATACATTTTTTTTTAATGCTTAGACCAACCGAAACTGGGTCCGTGTCATCATAGTGAGGTGGCCTAAAATGTTGTAGTAATAACATTACTATCATTACTTTCTGCCCTTGTCCCATTCTACTTGGGGTCGGCACAACACGTGTGCTTCTTATATTCTCCTCTGTCAGACGTCACGGCATGGTAATATTTATTTATTTATTTAACTCTTCAAGCATAAAAGCACAGAGGCGGACTTAATGCCATAGGCATTTTCTACCAGTCAACCTTTTAATATTCATCATCCGCCTAATATATTTCCCAACTATGTTAGGGTCGGCTTCCAGGCTAACCGGATGCATCTAAATAACAGTATTTTACAAGGAAGGACTGAATATCTGAACTCCACAACCCAGTTTGTACTGTGTAATATAATATCCCTAGGTAAGACTGGTTGTCAGAATTTCGTGCCACTGACTACCTGTAACGACTGTCAAAGATCTACAAATGACAGTCGGGACCAACAGCTTAACGTGCTTTTCGAGGCACGGAGAGAACTGGGTATGTATAACCTGTTGATCTTCCCCTAGTGGCTGATTATATTTAGCCACGAGAAGCATTATGGTAAATTAAACAAATCATTCATGTTTACGATTCAATGACACAAATCTTTCATTCAAAATTCAATATGACAATTCCGGCTTCTCAGGATAAAGTCCAGATTGAAATGCCAATCATTTACATTTTAAATTCCATATGTCCACATGTATGCTTAACAAAGAGTCAAAGAGACGCCTATTTTATTCAGGTTTTAAATAGCTATTTCCTGTCTTCTAGACACTTTTTAATAATATGTATCTGGAGTACGTCAGAGGAATTACGAAATACATAAGCTGCGAGATGAAACAAAATGTAACAAGTACGTTTATTTTAGCGTAATCCTGCAATCCGTAAAACTTTTTGAGATGCATGAAACAGTTTACGGGTCACAAAAAATTAAATAAAATACCATTGTTTATATTTTATCGAAGCCAAAGACTGACAAAGGTATACACAATTATGTATACATGCACGTGTAACGATATAACAGGGGTTTATAATTGGACTATGAGTGTTCCCATACCCCAATAACAAGAACCTATTAATGACATAACGTATTGTCTTTGGCTCATTAACTTTAATTAATTTTACCATATACATTTGTGTTATTTTACGAGTACTAAACAGATCAGTGCATGGATAGTGGACACCCCATCCAATTAGAATTCGGAGTGATAAACATATTAAAACGTCTGGTTATTAAATAAAAATAAAATAATAATCATACTATAACATTCTTAGTGAATTTTGTTATTACTTAGGCTCTGTCTTTTGACAAACCTGACAGATAGACTTGAACCTGGGGAGTTGGTCCAGTCTGTTCTTTTTGCCGGGTAAAATATAGTCGTGAGGGTGGCGTTTGAGGGCCTGATTTTTTCAAAACATTCTTAATAATTTCAATAAATAGATTACGAATTCGAAATTTACCCAAATGTGTTAACTGATAAATTATTAACAACGGCAGCTAGGGGCTTTAATTTGATGAGATAGGTACCCACATTTCAAAAGTGATAACACGTGATCTTGTAGAGCTAGATACTCATGTTTTTCCAAAACATATATAATACTCATATTTACCAAGATTTAAGACTATCGGAAAAAAGATAGTAAATATATCTTGTCTGATGAAGCCGTATAGAAGAATTACATAGTTGACAAGTTTGACTCATCATACTTGCACCGAAAGCAACCAATAGGTTATTGTAATTAGATTCCGATTGCTTTGTCCGTCGTAAATATATTTTATTAAATGTATTTGGTCCAAAGTAATAGTGGTTACCCCAGCGACCTCGTATACACTCGCGCGTAGCTAAACGCTGTCAAGTCAACCAGCCTCGCTTGTACCAATTCAATATCATTTAATACAACTGTTCCTATTAAATTATTTAGAAGTACATTCAAGGAACAATGATAAATTGAAAACATGCAAAAATGTTAAGTTTTATAACGATAGAATCAATCCGATTACTAATACAGTACTTTTTAAATAATATCTAATGATTTTGGTAATTGAAAATCCATAAAACCTGAAAAATATGTAAAGAAAGTTTTTTGAATAAACGATGCTAAAATATTATGAAAGACGAAAAACATCCGGCTCGAAGGACCGAATATTAATACAGCGAGAGAAAGAAACGGGTACAATTCCCATGACTTTATTCGAGCTTCGTGTCAAAATATACAACATGTATAATTTACAGAACAATATGCTAATTAAAAAGAGAAAGCAAAACATGCAGTGCGTTCTTAAAAAAGTCTGTTTTATATAGTAGGTCAGAATTCTAGTGCCAATTTACATGCAACGGTTATGTGAGGAGTGTACACTTGTCCAGCTTATCTAATCTAGTATTTAAATTAATACCTAGGGCAAATGAATACCTGTCTGTTTTAAGTAGGTGGTGGCATAAGTAATTGTATTAATATTATGGTTAGTGGTAATTAATATGATCAGGGTTTCTATTATTTTGCATACCTACTGCAAGTGTTTAAATTGTAATTAACTTCTATTCAATTACGAACGCATTATGTAGGAACACCTTTAGCCCCTTTGTGCCTAAGATTCGTCATCTCCCTAGACTTTTCCCAACTATTCCGGAGCCAGCTTCCAGTTTCAACTCTAACTCTCAAGATTACGACTACTTTTTCATAAAATAGCCTTTCTTCTTCTTCTTAGCGTGTCGATGGCAATCTAAATTGAGTCAGCCCAGAACTGAGCTTTAATGACGTTTGAAATAAAAACGTTCTCATAAAATAACTGTTTCTTCATCTGAAACCATTTTATTTCCACTTAGTTCGAGTAAATCATTTTCGAGGTAGAGTCTCATCGATGAAGTAAAACCGTTGGAGTACAGGTTTCCCACCTCTGCAGGAGCTTTTATTTACAGTGCAGTTTCCCGTCTTCATTTATATAAATTTACTGCACTTTGCCAAGGAAATGTGTGGTATTAAGAGCTAGACCCCTGTCTAGTGCTTTCACAGTGTATTGTAGAACATGTTTTTGTTAAACAAACCTAAGGTAACATAATTACCAACCTAAGTATCTGACCTCATTTAGCAAATTATGTGGTATAGACCAAAAACTTTACTGAATTCTAATCCTTAACCTTGAATCAATAAGTCAGTATCAAGAAACTCTACGCTATACAGGTGTAATTATGTGGAACAGATCGATAGAGATTCCGCAGTTATTAACTAACATCGGTCGATGTTTTCAATGGTACTGGGTACCATACGCGAAGTGTTTTAACAGTCTTTATGAATGTAACCCCTTTTTAGAATTATGTAGCACGTGGGAACAGGGACCATTATTTTTACTGATATGTTGTCCTGCCTTATCTACATTAAACATACTCCCTGCTGAGTTTTCTTTAATGCGTGGTTACGTCAAACATTAAATAATGAAACTGTCAGTAACAGAGAAAAAACACTGAAAAAAACAGCCTGGCGTTTTGATTAAAAAAATCAGTTTGATGCACCGAAAAATCTGTCAATTCCGGATAATTTTCGGTAGCATAGATTGACAGACGCTTGGGGCAAAGAAGAGCCAACCAAAGCCTTTTTTGTGCTGAAACGTTAACTAACGATTTTGTCAAAGCCTAATTCCTACCTGTTTCCAATTTCGTTTGTCTTTTTTCAAGAACAGTGGAATTATTTAAACATCAAAGGTTTATAATTCGGGATGTTCCCTGAGCGCTGTTTGCTTATGCGTATGACTTCTAATAAAAACCAGGTTCGTATATAACAATAACCAACGGTAACATAAATACATAACGAAAGATACAACAAAGGAAAGAGTTTAACCAATTTTCCTTTACTTGCGTCTGGAGGGAAAATTCGTTTATTTAGTACCGAAATTGCGCTACGACAGAAATTTGTATACAATGATGGTTCGTAACTAAATAAAATAGTCGATGAACCAAAAGAGCAGGAATAAAACACATTTTCCTGTCGCTAAAGCCTAAAGTTCAGTGGCACGGAACCAGCTCAAGAAATCCTTCAAGACGACGAGTGCCTCAGAAATGCACCGCTCCGCAACCCCTCGTTATAAATGCACGGCAGTGCTCAGCAGTTAGAATTCACTTTATTGCAGACTTCCACGAGCAATAGAGCTTTTCATATTTTATAATGCACTCTGAAATTCAATTCTATTCGTAACGGTGTGTTGTTCAGCTCAATGCTTCGCGAATGCATGAATTGAAGATTTGAAGTAGCTCCACCGTGCATCGGACTCATTGTTAACGTTCGAAAGAATTTAACTCATCAAAATAACTGTACGTGCATAGTGCCTAATATTTTGTTACTGTTTTAAAACAGCAACGTCTAGTCGGCTTTCTAAAAAAACTGTTTTAATATAAAATGCCTTGGCAACAGCTGTGTCGCTTCCAACGCGAATTTAATGACAAAATATGAAGTAGTCCATCAAGTCTAATGTCGTTGGCTTAAGCTATAAGATGGCGTGTTTCGGCGGTAGTATAACGTTGTGCCTTTGTTTAACGTAACCAGCGAATTATTAATCTTCTCCTCCCCGCACCGCCCCTCTGAGATTGGGCGGTAGAGGGTGGTTGGGAGTATGTTTTCGGGGGTCTGAAACTCTGTTCGTATTCACGACGTGGAGCATTTCGGGTCTACTCTTCGGAATAAATGATACACGAAATTATGTTTTGTGTCGAACGTATTACGTTGACTTCAAATAGACAAAGGATTTTTCACCAAGCTCTGTTGTGTGACTCAGATTATGTTAAGATGTGCTCTAAAAGTAGTTTAAAAAAGTTTTATGTTTTAATTTAAACATGCTTGTTATCAGATGGTTACTACTCAGGTCAGGTACGACACGCGCAAACGTGGAAGATTAAAAAAATGTGTTCTTGATATTGAGAAAACAAAATGGACTCTCTTTCAAATAAATATTTGAATTGCAAAACGATAAAGTTTCCACAATAACCTCAAACTTTGTCACTGTTAAGTCGAAGAAAGTCGAAATATTACGAGTAGGTTAAAAATACTTTAACCTACTCGACCTGGTTTATTTTTGAGGAGACGCAAGTTAGAACATTGAAAACAGTCATCGTCATAACCTACAGCAGTCCACCGCTGGACATAGAGCTCTCCTATTGCACGCCATTCAACTCGATTCTTAGTCATTCTCATCCAACTGCTACCAGCCACACTGCAAAAATCGTTGCTCAACTTTGTCTGACAGGCTCCTGCCGAGTCCAGCCTTACAAGAAAAGTATGAACAGGACGTTTTTCTTATTTAATTGCTAAAAATTATCACAAACGCATACAATTGTTATAACTCGTGTTTTGAAGTTTTTTCTCGTAAATTACTGGACTGAGTTAGCTGTGATTGTAACCGAAATAGGTCATCACAAACTTAGTTTCAAGTGGAATTAAAACTCAAAAGTATCCTACTAAACTGCTACGGGTTATGGAGCAACATGGCTATGACTTTTAACTTAGAAAAACAGCCTTCTATCTACTTAAAAAATATATATTTATACTTGCAAATAAATCTATAATAAATTACCGTCCTGTATAAGAAATCTCTCTTTCAATGCATTTAAAACTCAACTTGCCAGCACATAATTGCGGATCGATCACTTCTGGGGAAATGAATGCATTGGATGGGTAACTATTAACTTGTAATACTGATGACAAACTTTTTGTAATTTATCTTAGTATGTTTTTTAGTATTGTTCTCAAGTAAGTGATATAAATATATCTGTGTTGGGAATAAAGTGTTTTTTCACTTTAGACTTTTTAGATCAATTTCGGATAGATCTACAGGATGTTTGAATCAATGATAAAATCCAGTAAAACGGTATATTACTGTGGCCGTATTACGCAACTTAATGAGTCACCGGTTCTTTTAAGTCGATATTCAATCATAGGCCTGAATCATAGGATTGACCTGTCGAGGAATAATGAGAAGCTCTTGGTTTTATCGTGTTTTACCATCTTCCTCTTATTATCATTCTTAGTTTATAGACTGTCTAGGCAGCAATTAATTCGCGCACCTGTTTAAATGGGGTATTCCTCAAAGCGCAACTAATGGTTGCGCTTCGAGAAATAATTTAGCTGCGTTTTGTTGGTTGCGCTTAAAAATAGTTGCGCTTTGAGGAATACTCTTTATGTGCTTTTCATATTTCATTATCAAACTAAAGTAGAAGATAAGACAAAAGAAAATACTGCAACCATCATCTGTCTAGTCTTTTCCCAACTTTGTAGTATGGGTTCGGCTCCACCCTAACTGGATACATTTAAATACATAGGTACTTATCAGTATTTTACACGGAGACAGACAGACAGGAATCTACAACACAGTTACGTAGTAATACGATACTCTTTCTTTGGTAAGAATGCAATAAACTTCTAATATTGGATTTCTCAAGATAATATATATTTTATGAGGCAGCTGATTGTCGCAAGGCCGGAATTTGTCGTGTAACATCGGAAATGAGATTATTGGAGTTCCGTATCGCTTCTATATATAAAATATACTCTAAGAGCTAGGTTAAAAGGTTAAAAGGTTTTATTGATGTCGTGTACCATGGGCGTCGCCGTGGGGGCGGGGGCAGCTGCCCCCTTAGAGACTCAGGTTTATTTTAAAGTTATAACTTGCCTGCCTGATGTCACATAATGAGTAAGTAGGTACGTAATAAATTGTAGCGTACAATAGAATCACTCTCAAACCAAAAAAGATTAAGGTCTAAAATGAGAATCCTCTGAGTACTTGTGTGGTACGAGTACAAACTTGGCAGTGGCACTAGTATTGGGTTACCGGTATAGACAGGGGCTGAAATAAAATAGGAGCCTCTTGCCGTGAAGCCTCATTAGGCAACTATGGCATAAATGGAGTATGTGGATATGCAGATTAAAATTACATAATATCTGAATTTATTCGACGCAAGATGGAACAATGTTTTGAGCCCTCTGCGTTCGCTCTTGCAGCCTTCTTTCTCTTGAATCTGACCATGTCTATAGTCGCCCAAGTAACTTCTATAAGAAGTACCGAAACAATTCTAACCTGTCCAAGGTAGTGTGTGCACCGAAATCGCTTAGCTCGCTCTAGGAGCCGTAATTCTTTTGTCATTAAATAGAGACAATGTTTTTCTACTACCTATAAGCTAACGTGAAAATCACCCTGTATAATACAGACGTATGGAAAACTGTAACCAATCCGAAGTGCTAACATTTTTGAGGTAAATATTGCAATTTAAGATCCTAAGAAGAACTTCAGCTGCCTACCCTAACCCTTACAAATTCGTTTTTTCGCACCCATCTGCCCCCCCACCCCCCAGCTGGTAACGCCCTTGCTTTGTGCTAGGTACAAAATGAGCGTTTAGCATGTGTGATGTCAATCAACTTAAAATAAGCACAGTGTAGCCACCGGTTGGAGGCACGCCACACAAATCTGTTGCCAAACTATCACTTGCAGTTAGCAAATAGTTTACGACACGTCGTGGGTAGAGCAGCAATGGTGGCCCAGCGAAAACGGCCTCGACCTACGATTTGTAGGTCGCGGGTACGAACCCAAGCAGGTGCATTACTTTGTGTAATTTATTTCATAACCACAGCTCTGAAAGCGGTGAAGGGGATACATCGTGCAGAAACGTGTTCTAGGTCCTGGGCCCTCGTGGGGGATATAGCTCATTCCCTCTTATAGAGAGGAGACATGTACTCCAGGAGAGCAGCGGTGGCCCAGTGGTGGAGACCCCGACTTACGAGCAGTAAGTCGTGGGTTCGAACCCATCCAGGCGCATTACTTTGTGTAAGTTATTTCATCACCACTGCTCTCAAAACGGTGAAGGACAACATCGTGGGGAAACCGGCATGCCCTATAGCCAAAAATTCGAAGACATGTGACATCTACCAACCCGCACTGGGCCCGCGTGGTGGATTATAGCCCATTCCCTCTCATAGAGAGGAGGCCTGCATCCCAGCTGTGGGAACAATAATAGGCTGATTATGCTATGCTTATGCTATGTACTTCAGCTGTGGGAAAATTATAGGTTGTTTATGTTACGTCGCGGGCAGTACCTACATACCTACCTGGCATACCTGGATTTGTTCAAGGCTTACCGCGCTTCCGTAAAGGCGAGCGAGATGGCGTGAGACGGAGATCAAGGTAACCTACGATATTTTCCTGCCGCAGCAAGCCGTCATCATACGACGTTGTCTGGTGTGAAAACGATTCAAACTACAGAGAAAACTGAATAATGTCTGAAGAGGTTCAAATTGAGAAATATCTGTAGAACTTTAAATTTAAAATTTTAACCTCTTCAGAGAGTGACGCTATTGCCGAATGAATTATAATGAGTGTTACACACTGACGATGTCGCTGGTCGTAGAACGTATTTTTTTTTTCATAAATTTATTTAATGATGTTATAGTACAGAGATTTTGCTTAACTCTAAACTCACCAAACTTTTACGTTTGATGGCGAGAGGCGCTCTTTTACATAACAATGAACCGCCTTACTTAAATAGCTACTTCTTATAAATTATACTGTTATGGTTTAATCTTATTATCTTAATTTTGATATAAAGTTGGAAAACTTTGTTACTGCACAGACTCCCGCCTATCAAGCTACTGCAATCTGTCAAATTTATTTAATACATAGATTTTCAACTTAATTGTTAAAGCATTAGGTTCAAGGTTGATTGTGAAAAGACAGTTTCGATGAGCTTAATGTACAATAATTTGGAAGACTTAATTTTCTTCGTACTCTAAGATACCGAGAGTAAACTAAATAGTAATAATGAAAATAAAAACATGACACAGACATACCTTCTTTAGTCTTGAGTATCGACCAAAAAGACGCGTCGCTCACACCATAAAAATAGAGTTAGGATGAATAGAAAATGTGTCACGAAGTCAGTTTTCAGATCAACTCCAGCAGTTTAGAGTAGTTGGCAGGTAGCCAGGACCGGGGGACGCTGTGAGCAGCCATGCGAACGTGCGAGATAAACGTACCATTCCTGCGATATTTCTTCATCAATTAAAATGTTTTCAAATAACTTCATGCCTGTAGGTAATCGTTTTCTGGAGAAGGTTTAGAGGTGTTTGCTAATGATACGTCATTTAAAACTGTAACATACATACATCGAGGAGATTTTATTGTGTATGTGTGACGTATCGCTTTATTTTTTCCCAAAAAAATAGGGCAGCAGTGAAACAGTTTTTCTTCATTGTAAAGCTGTTCAGCTGTGCAGTGTTCGGTGTTGAAGCTTGTGTAGAAGTTTTATCTATATCTATGTACAAATAAATAAAATTAAAGTGTCTGTTTGTAATTTCAAAATAACAGCTTTTTATTAAATGCATTTGAAAGTATATACGGTACTTATAACAAAAAGAAATCTGTCTGTTTGTTCCAGCTAATCTCCAAAACGGCTGGACCGATATTGACGGCCAGATAGCATTTTACCAAATAGGAGTAAATAACAAAAAAATTAAAACCCTTGTACTTAATTGTTAACAAAATCCGATTCATATAGGGAAGTAATATTTTTATAATAATTTCTCGCAGACGAAGGCCGCGGGCAATAGCTTGTCCTAAATTAACACACACATCAAACTGGTGGCGTAACAAACAAGGCCACAGGGCACTGTAGTTGTTTGAGTTAAATATTTTAATAAAGGCCACTGTCTGCTAGACAGACACGAGTAATTAATGTTGTTTTGACCATTTAGAAAGGTAGGTACTTCAGTAAACTGCTAGGATCGTTCAAAAACGCCCTTAAATGACTAAAGCATATATTTAAGCCGATGGAGTGTCTCTGCAGCGTAAAACACGATAAAATACACGATTTTCGAAAATTTTACGAAAACTCGGAAATCTTCATAAATCAACAAAGGAATATTATGTACTTAATTAAAAGGTCATTTGGCAGGTTGAAATTAATTTTAGAACATTACAACCCAATTTTATAATTTTAAAACAGTTGGTTACCTATTTCACTGTTTATATAATGAAAAACCTATCCTAATTAAAAATCTAGCCGGGATAATGATAATTAAAATGACGTATAATAATAACGTATAAAACTGTAAAGTCGGCAAGGATTTTCAGTGATATTTAAACCATTTATTCGTGTGACTGTGTCCTGCAAAATAGAAGTTGCAATTCAATCATCAAAACGTGTACATCCTACTAATATTATAAATGCGAAAGTTTGTGAGGATGGATGGATAGATGGATGGATGTCTGTTTCGCGCGAAAACTAATGAGTAGTTTATAGCATGGAATAAAATAGGATACTTATGATCCCATGGAACAGTTACCAAACTTCACGTGGACGAAGCCGCGGACATAAGCTAGTACCTAAGTATATAAATTAGCCTATATTGTTTCATTATTCCCACTGCTGGGACACAGACCTCTCTATGGGCTATAACCCACTACGGGTAAATTTCGGGTTGGTATATATCACATGGTGTATCGGTTTCCTCACGCTGTTCCTTTTTGAGAGCTATTCATTCATCATATTCATATTCATTGTTTGTCTTTTTATTTTAGTATATCCGTGTAAATTTCTATTTACATATATATATATATTGATATATTGTTATAGTATTTAATATATCCTTGTAGTTTATCTTTGTAATAAATCAATTTTTTTGCAGATAGATACACCTACCATTGTTTGTCTCTGCATCACCCAAAGGTTGACTGGTAGAAAATGCCTATGGCATTAGGTCCGCCTCTGTACTTTGTGCTTGAAGTGTTAAATTAATAAATAAATAAATCAAATACACAATATCGCACCTTTTCCTCATGGGGGACGGCAGAAGCTACAGAAGCTGCAGTACAACATATTAGGCAAAGTATTCATGACTAGGTCGCCGACATGCCAACGTGTTCCACAATGGCGTCCACTAAAACGTCAAATAAAATTCGTTGTGTGTGGGCTAAGCAGGCCAAGGCTAGCCGCGATAAGCGTTGAGTTACATTTATTTATCAACCGATTACAAGTACACTGTGTAGCCACAAAACTGTAAACGAACTTGACGCCCTAATATTGTGAAAAATTATCTGTTTAGGATGCGACCTAAATTTTGTTGAGATCAGAAAGAAGGTCATGTAATTGAATTCAATTACTTATTATTCTATCGTTTAACAAGCCCCAGAAAGCATACATATGCAGTTAGAATAAACATTTTAAAATTCGGGTAAAAGGAAGATACCGAAAGATGTAGGTAACATTCTAGTATCTTTACCTACCTGAAGCTACTTATATCAATATGGAGGTTTTAAATAACAACTGGATCAGCCATCGTTTTAGTCAAAAACAATTTAAATTAAGAAATTTCTAAAAAAAAAACTGTCATAATTGTAGGACTGTACCGTACGTATACAGGTATGCTGGAATAGTTCAATAATTATTCATATCTATCAAAAGCCTTTAAAGCAGACTTATAATATTGTATCTATCCGTGCGTATAAAATAACTTCTTTAGGCACAAACACCGCGACTGATAGAAACCCCGACACAACCTCCTTGAGAACGACCTTGGATAAATCAATAATTTACTACCTACTTAAGGCTTCCGAAGAACTGTGGAGCAACCTTCATGATTTCATTGAAGGTCAAAGCGATCCATTTGAAAAAATAACCATGATTTTCATTGGTTGAACACAGGTACATTTTTGTTCAAATAAAGCCCTGAATATAGGCAGGAGGGTACTCAAATATAATAAAGTGGTTGATTATAAGTCAAAGTCGTGTATTATCACGCGTGATGTTCATGTTCCTTTTTTTTTTGTTATTCGCAGAAATACTAATATTAATTATTATACGTTGGCTTCTGTCCATATAGCACATTTCATTTAACATTACCAGTTTGTATGAAAATAATCCCTTTTCCCCTTCCCTTTTGGAATAGGTGTCTTAAAAGTAAGCTGATGAGACGCCATTTATCCTACTGCAAGAACGGGCAAATACACGGTACGTTTGGTAGTTAATTAACTTGATAGCCATCCTCTTCATTCGCGCCGTGCTCTACTGTCGAGCAGCAAACGTGTCATGCAATTAACCAATCCTTCTTCCAATGCAATAAGATTTAAAATCCCATCAGCGAGGAGGTATGCGGAAAATGGCCCGTTTATTAGTAAATTGGGCCTGATTGAAATGCTCCAGATTTCAACAGATAGGTACTTGGCCGTCGACGAGGACTCTGTCGTCTAGAACGATCTATCAGTGGAGCGGGTGTTGCCAACCTCCCGCTTATTAGAGTGGACCTAGTCAGTCACGTGGTGTGGTCCGCCTCTTCAATGAGGAACGATCGGGTGTCCACGCCCGCCTGGGCCGATTGTGTCGTGTCGACGGAAATTCTCGTCTCCTGTCTTTGTGAGCCTACTTCTGCAGGTTACGCCAAAGAGTACACAGTACTTTCACAGTTTATTTATCGCTGCTATTAAGTTGCAAACCTGAGATTTGTGTAAAAAAATGTTCAACGAAGGAATCTTTCAAATTTCAGGTCTGCCAACATAACAGCTGTAAAAAAACTGTATATTTACTCGTTGTCTTATCATAATTTAATGAACATGAAACATTACAGGAAAAGGATGGTAATGGAAAACAATTGAGAAATGAAAATCAATCATCATTTGCCTTCATTCCTTTAATTTGTTAAAGGCAGTTACGGAAATGTCAAATTTTCAGCTTTGATCTTTTGGTAGCTCTGTAAGGAAATAGAACAAAGAAAACTAGGTTCGACTGCTGAAATGTTATTCTGTATTTAATCTTTCACAGTAATTAGTTTCGGGTGGAAATGTACTAGAAATGTCAGAATTATGTGTATAACGTAATTCGTTTCAATATACATGTATTTCATAACATAAAACAAGGCATTATTCATCACCATCATCATAATATAAATATAAGCTAGCCTACTGATCTGGTCGTACTGCAGCAAGGACAAATGATCTAACTCTAACAGTGTAATAACTTCAGAGAGTCATTAGCAAGCACTACACAACACAATGAAATACCTCATACAAATCGTTTAATAAACCTCTAACGGAAAATAAAACCAATTTAGATGTAATCACAGCTTTATCTAATGTTGTAAACGAACGCGATCGTATCGTCACCGGTATCTAAGTAGATACGATGGTACCTATGTACAGTATAAGTAGGTCAAGATAATTTTAGAATCAATACGAAGCGCCACTCTGAGTAAACAGCGGGGATACCGAGGTTGCCAGAAACTCGGCCCACTTGCTAAACAGGATTAAGGTATTGTTGGTATACTCGCGTTAGTACGCACTCATACAGCTTCCCTCTACGTTCGGTACTAAATTTACTTGTGTTATCGGCAATGTAACCGCTTTTGTGACCTACTCATTGAGGATCATCATGTATAAAGTGTGTGTAGATAATCTGGGGCGACTTTGTTGCTCGTCTGACTTAGTGTCTTTTTAATAACCTATATATTTTTTTACCTACGTCACTTTTGCTGTGTCCGTGGATAATTTTTAACTAGAAACTCACTTTATGATTTAGGTACAGTAAGCTGAACGGTAAACCAGTACCAGCTGGCCTGATATACTATTGGAAATCCATACTTCGCTGGGCCAGGCCAAGGTCAAAATATCTGCTGTGCAATAAAGTAGTTCTAAAGAAACACTAATAGAGCTAGCTACTTGAGTACAAATGTATAATTTCGGAATTTTTAACTCATTTCAACATAAAATATAGCACACTTCTCACCACTTATACACCAACATATTGTTATACAACAATGAGTATGTTGGTGCCTTCTATATTAAGCAACAGCCGGTTCTACCTAACAACACATTTTGCAATTCGAATCAACTTGCTCACGAATCTATAATCATCTATGAAATGCTGCTAAGAGGAACCCAAATGTGGAGTGTGGAATCTGCGTTGCAAAAAAACTGTTAAAAAAATGGCCAAGTGAGAAATGAATAGTAATTGACCGTTCCGTACATATGTTTTACTAAGTAATTATATTTTGCAGTAGCCTTTATGTTCGGGCAGTGGACGGTCACCTATGGTTATGGACAACTGAGAAAAGTCAAAAGAGAAAATTCACACGTCTGTGGCCATTCCAGAGACAATTGAATGTATCATTTGCCTGTTATCGCTAAATTATACTTTTCAAACCGCAGTTCAGCATCGTTGCTTGGTAACCAAAAGTCGGTAACGAGTTCCTCGCACATAAACATTCGTTTAATCGATACTCCTCTATAACCAGAATTACACCCAGGAAATTATTTACCTCCCAAATTACTAAAGTAGGAAACTCAAAAGGCTGTTTCTTTTTTTTTTTAAAAATCCTCGTTTTAAATATGGCATATTCAAAGAATTAGCGGTTCATTACATAGTGGATTATGTTCTGCTAACATCGTTCTGGGCTTCGAGTAGCTCAATGAATTTGTTCACCGCAACCATAAAAAGAGAAAAAGTGTAAGCGGATTTGAGTGAAGTTTGGGCTAAGTTGCGCTGCCTGAGGATTTAAGGAACCGTAAATCGTTATCAATTCAAATAAGTACGTTCCATTTCACATTTTTCGTTTAATGTTGAAAAGTTCTTTGCGAGGATAGTTTTTCTAGTCGTTTCTTTTTAGAATTATATATGAGGGCACAGAAATAAGTTCCTGCTGTCTCTTATCTTCTATTGTAAATGATAAGAAGTTATTAAGAATCAATACATAATATGTCCTGTATAATTTCAGGCGAGTGTTAGTCGCCGGGAATTTGGTTAGTGAAAATTTCTTAGAGAAGCCTTTTATTAGTAGTGTTGCCTTGTGAGCCTGTTACAACACACTGCTAGTACAGACTTTTTCTTACCAGGCGAACCTAGTTTTAAAGTTTGTTCATTTTCAAAAAATCACAATTCAAAGTGGGCACTAAGTCCAAAATTAGTGTCGTATGCATGTATTAGTGAGTATCATAAATATATGAGTACATACATTTATTTTATTTTTAATATTAAATTGCCAGCATCATCTCACAAGACAAGGACAACATCTAGTTTTTCAAATTGAGAGTTTCTTTTTGTTTACACCAATTGTATATTGTTAGACAATGCCACATGGATGTTGCGGATTCGCCTATTCTAAGCACATTTCTTACTTAAAAGTATTGTAAAGAAACGCTTATAAGTTAATAAAAAAAGGTGGTAATTTTGAACGGTTGGTTTTAGCGTTTTAATAAAACTCCAACGTAACCCTAAAATGCAGCGTGCTAGTTCGGAGTGCTGATAGAATGCGCGGGCTTGGCCCAATGACATCAGCCTCTTACGTCATCGCGCACATGTGCTCGCCGATCGCGACTCCATCTAGTATAATATAATTAAACACAGGGTTATACTTGGTAAAGGCATGCGCACACGACGGACTATTACAGTTACGTGTACAATAGGTACATCCTTTTTGGGAAATACAGGCATAGGATTTTGTGTTGTTCAGTAAAATTCATAGAAAACACAGACTCATCCCACATATTTTAATACTCGTACTGAGATAAACGACACTCATATATTGGAATTAGGAATTATAGATATGCCCTCACCAAAGGTCGTGCGAAAGAAAAAGTGTTTTCACTGAGATGAGCGTACATCCCGCATTAATCGATACTCGATAGTATGTAGTATGAGTGAGCGAGATAATACTAATTAAATGTCATTGTCAACAAAAATAGAAACATGAACATTTTTGGCGTGGTCTATGGACAAAAGTCACTCGTCTGCGCAGGCCCTTACTCGAATAAATTATGGACAGCACGCAGCTACAACGAAGGTCTTTGTGTGACGTCCGCGTTTTTAACTTCCTGCTTCGTTATAATGTAGAATTACTTCTAAACATCTTGCCTTTATTTGAATTTGATAACTGTATTACGTAGCTCAATAGATATTGTGTTGTTACGAAATCAGCGTCATAAAGATTGCGTAAGAATCAGAAAATTAATGGAAATTTTGGTGTTTTTCATAGTTATCGTTTAGCATAATTAGCCTGCAATATTCCCACGGCTGGGACACAGGCCCCTGGCACAGTGAGTCTGCTGTAATTCAACACGCGGGCCCCGTCTTTTTGGTTTTACATTTTCTTTTTTTCCCGTTTTCTCACAGCGTTCGCTTGCTAACTAATAAGTATATAGATTCCTGAACCAGAAAAATAAATGTTATTTAGTTTTGTTCAAAGTTTGTTTAAAAAATCAACAAAATTAGGTCAAAAATCATAGTTGTTCATATTCACTCATTGCTCATTGTCCCCGAGTTTAATTGACATGAAAATTGGAGAATATTTATATACGTAGAATTATTTCTTCAAGAAAAACGTCTCACTAAATTAAATGGTACATTGCTGACTTTTACGCATTGGTAGAGGATAGTATAGTGAGAGCAAAAGACCCGGACTCTACCAAAGCGGAAATGTGCGACGAAGAGTGGAGATGCGTAAAACCAAAGATGTATCCACCGAAGCTGTGCGGAGATGTGCAAAGCGGCACGCGGCGCCGCTCACAGCACACCTCTCACCGCACGCCGCACACAGCATACTGCTCACCGCGCACCGCTCACAGCACACCGCTCACAGCACGCCGCTCACGTCTCTTCTCATCTCCGCTGGTCTAAACAATAACGAGACATCTCCTCTCCTCTCTACTCAACCGTTTACACTAAAGCAAAGAGGAGACGAGAAGTGTAGATAACGAAATTCTATTGGTGGGACGAGACGAGAGAAGAGGAGATGTGTAGTACACATCTCCTCTCCTCTCGTTTCGTCTCCGCTTCTGTGGAGTCCGGGCCTTAGGCAGCATTTAGCGCGGTGGCGCAATCTATCGGCGAGAAGTGGCGACGAGACCAAGGTTCACCAACATTGGTAGTCAGGCCCGCGGCCCTGCTTGTCCAACTATTCAGATATCAGCGGAATACGGCGTTGTTACGCCGCGCCGCGCCGACAGTATCGTAATGAGTTAAGTTTCGGGTTTGTTTGAAACTTTTGGAGCGAATGGGTTCGTTTTTTGTAGCACTAGTAATTATTGCCTATATTTAATTACCGAACAGCGCACTCGTTTTTGTTTCTAGACTTCAGACATTAACTAGAGGGGTCCGCATGGGCCGATGCCTGCCAGAGCTGCGGGACTGTTCGAAAGCGATACCGTGGCCCTGGAACACAAAGGGCAAAGAAGGAACGTGGATGGGTTTTAGTCAGTACAAGTCTGACACTCCCTTCCGCTCCGCCCAGAGTGGGGGGGGGGGGGGGGGGTCATTTGATGATTTCCAACCAGAAAAAAAAAAAAAAACGACATTAACTAGACAGAAGGCACTAATTTCCAATTTTTTTATGTGTTCTCTAGAGTCTCTCTATCTAAAGTCGGTAAGGATATTTTTATAAATGACATCTTTTGTTGCATTCTCTTTTTTCTAATAAATAGATTATTGCCTGTTTTCACACCTGAGTGAAAGCCTAACAAAAGTGTCGCCTAGTTTGAATGTATAATAAGCTTGATATCATGTTAAATCCTGAAAACAAATTACGAAACAAATGATTGTGTTGTTAAAAATAAATTATTATGACCCCTGTGGCGTGACGAAGACCGTCCTTCAATAAAGACCTTTCTCGTAGTTGGTGAAAAAACTGAATCGCCATCATCATGTCAGCCGAATTACGTCAACTCACCACCTGCTGTACGACAGCCCAAGCGTCGCAAAACAAGGGTTATCGGACCGATGATATTTTTCCAGAAAAAATTTGGACTTTTGAAGAAAATGCCGAACTTTTTCTTTTAATTTCTCGGTTTAATTTAACTGAATTTAATAATTTTATTTATTTACTTATTTACTCCAAATATACAATTATATTTACGGGCTAAACCCAATATGATATTGTACACTTCAAATTTAAACAGTTTTTTATTAGCATAGTAAATTATATACGCTGCTGTTTGTTTGTTTTGTAATTAATAAAGTAACTTTTTTATAAATATTTTCTTATAGTTACAAAATCCCGGAGGTTTTAATTCCCCCGGCATTCTGGACACAGCTACAATTCCGGATATGTGAACAAAACAGAATACTGCGGAGGATACTGACTTATTTAGTCATGTGTGTATTAATGTGGTTAGAATCATTTTTCAAAACCAGTAGGTACTTGGTAATTTACATTGGTAAACACAAGGTAAATTTTAAATGAGTATTACGCAAATGCTTTGACCGAAAAAATACCTACCTTCTACAAATTTTTTGCAAGAAATTTCAGAAAATGCAAATCTAAAATACGCTGAAACTCCATGATTGAGGATTGAAAATAAACTAAATTTTGCAGCCTTTCAAAGTTAACTTTTACGTATCAGGTTGAACTTAGCTTAACACCTTTTACAGTACTATTGTCGCCATTTACTTACAGTATTTAGACATTTAAACAAATGACACCTTCGTTGATAAAATCCCTTTCAAAATCATACGTAAGAGGAATCCAAATGAATTATAGATTTGGGCGTGCAAAATTTTATGGGCAAATATACCGGGCCACGCCGATCGATGACCCAATTCCAGCGGCGCGTAATATTTGCAAATTATACGCGGACTTTACTGCTCCTGTTAGACAAAAAGTGGTAACTCTTGTTTCGAAATAACAGGAAATATGGGAATAACGCACATTCTTATTCAATACAAAAATTACTTTTATGTATTCGTGTGTATTTTCATTACATTTTTTTTAAAATAAAATGCCTCTGCTTCTATTAATGACGAAATAAAAAAAAATAAAAAATAAATATTTCAAGCAAAAACAAATAATTTTTGATGCATTTGAGATACCGCCTTTTGCCTTATGAGGGTAGTTTTATACCGTACTTGACGGATCCGAGGCTGGGAGGGGGACGTGGTACGCCATGGTACCGTGAAACGGGCGCCGCTGAGCCGTAATGCGGGTCCATCGGCATCGCTGCGGAATTTTTAAAGAGATATGTGGAATTGTGGATGGCGTACCGCATTCCACAATACAGGGAACTGTAGAATTGTGTGTGTGTTGAATCTTTTGTCTATGATATTTGATCTAAAATTTCGAGGAAACGTCTGATAATTATGAATATACAAGCTCGGGTGAAGTGAGTTCGAACCCAGGCTGTGCTTTGAGTAATTTATGTCATCACCAAAACATCATGAGGAAGTTGGAAGGTTCTAGAGTCAAAAAACTCGAATACATGTAACTTCAAACAACCCGCACTGGAGCCGCGTACTGAATTATGTATTTATGGTCCATTCCCTCTCACACGAAGAAGCTTGTGTCCCAGTAGTGGGAATAATTTAGTAGTGGGATAGAATGATTGATTATGCTAGTAATTAGTATATTTGAGAACTTAGCTAGTTGCTGCTAGGGGGCATTAATTATAGCATCGACTAATTTTCAGAACCATTTAACTGCTGTGTATTTTAATTTGTAATCGATAATGTGATGTGTTTGCCTCGTCGACTGCTGGTCTTGACGTTCTGGGTTCGACTTCCAGATGGGACGAAATGTTATTGGAATTTAAAATCAATACTTTTTCAATAGCAGTTTCGGAGTCCGCATTTGCTTCCCGTTGATGGCAATAGGCTCACCGTCTATTATAAGGGACTTGAACATAACTGGCGAAATGTGGATGTACCTACCTACTATTAGGTACACCTCTGCCTATCTTCTCTGTGGTTGATTGATGTTATAAAATCATTA
The DNA here is from genome assembly GCA_910589295.1 of Noctua janthe. Taxonomy (NCBI): domain Eukaryota; kingdom Metazoa; phylum Arthropoda; class Insecta; order Lepidoptera; family Noctuidae; genus Noctua; species Noctua janthe. The sequence continues at coordinate 18,454,090 of OU342552.1, forward strand.
CTGTACGAACCAGCCGACCTTACTTACCAATAAAAATAAAGTTCAGCTTTCCCCATGCCAGCTTGAAGTACTTTGTGAAATTTGTTTTATTTATGAATAAAACAGGTTTTAGTGATTCTTTTTTTTAAGGATTCTTTTGGCATCTTCATTCGCACGAATAATCGAAAAATGAAATAAAAGGAGCAGATGAACATTAATTCCTTTTTTATTTTATCGGTGTTGTGTGAACATAAAATGTAACAACAATGAACAGAGACATGAGTGAACCGTTCACTCGTGTGCAGCGTCCGATAGCTGCTTAATCGGAGTATACCTTCTATTATAACTTTTCATCTGCCTTGGGGTTGTGGCCATCCATCTCATATTCCAGGAAGGGGATGCTTTCATGGTGTCTGTTGATCAAAAAGGCGCTAATCCAATAATTCTGTCACCCCATGTCGTTGAAAGATTTCAAAACTCCGTTTGACATACTTTTTAATCTCTGTAAATTAAATAAAAAGGGTTGTATGTGCTGACTTAGGAATATGTATACTTATCGTTTAATGTTTAAATCTTATCTTAATCCAACAAAGAGGTCTCAAACTCTTTTTCTTAAGTTTAAAAATATGTAAATGAATCTTTACTAATATAAAAATTCGGTTGTTAGTTTGAATGTAGGGGATAAGTTCCGGAACTAATGATCCAATTCTAAATTTTCTTTCACTGGTCGAAAACTACAGTATTCGTGGGTGCTATAGGCTATAAATTATATTTATATCATGCATAATAGCCGGGCTATCAATCTATTAAAATATATTTACCTTATAACCTTTAAATATTTATACACTTTTGAATATTCCATAAAAAAAACATTAAAAAAAAATATTATATGTTTACCTTCATGAAAGGTAAACATATATAATTTCATACTAACTAAACTATTCCAGAATGAAATTTTTCAGTCAAGGTGATAGGCATCCGAAAAATCAATTATTCCATTATACATTTTAAAGCCATCTTTTCCTGCAGCCAATCCTGAAAATCCCCTAAAACACTACAGTATTTAAAAATAGGAAGCTGATATTCTTATAAGGAAATAAAATATGATATATAGGTGCCTGCCCCTATACCCTTTTCCTCAATTTAGTTTTGCACATTGCAGTGTTTCGTCGAAAATAACCGTCGTCGTCAATTTATAACGAATCTGGTGACGTCATAGGATTTCCGATAACGGCACGTCTTTATGGCATCAGGAATTTAGGACGTACTTATTCACATGAGAGAATCCTATCCTGTTTTAAGGACGTTTTATTTACGGAATACTTACTTAACTGCCATCTAGTATCGTATCACTTATTTCTTTAGAGATAATCAAAAAGCTTTTTTATGAGAAATAGAAAATTAAAATATTTTTGAATTTAGAACAATTAATTAATTAGTTAATTTGTTCATAAAAGTAAAAATGTTTTTAAATAATCATGTTTATTTATGATATTCGACTTATAAACACAATTTAAATATTCAAAAAATATTTACGCCGTAGAGACGCATAATATAAAATCTCTTTGCCGGGATTAAAAAAAACTCACGGCCGACTGTAGGAATTGAACCAATTTGAACAATTATCTATGTACAATTATCTGTGGGAATTTTTATTTCCGCACACGTTGTCATAAATGAAAAAAATCCACGTGTGTGAAATGCATTGCATGTTGAACCTAATCGTAGTGCAATAAGAGCCAGTTTCTGAGGAAGTGAAGCTTCTTTTTACTATAAATAGAGAACTACAAAACCAACACAAGATTTTTTTCTATCTCCTTCATCACAGCCGTTTTCTTCCTTTGAAATGTGTCTGCTTTGCTTATAGGCCTGGTCGTGTCCTAATGAGTGCACACCCATCCATGCATGATCGTGATCACAAATCTACTGAGCATATCTGTTATGTCTATGGTCTATATATATTCTATACAAATAAATAATATTGAAGTGTCTGTTTGTAATATCAAAACAACTGCTTTTTACTGAATGCATTTGAAAGTATTATACTTACGGTACTTACTTAAAACAAAAAACATTTTTTTTCAATTTTTTTTGTGTCTGGTTGTCTCCGAGACGGCTGGACCGATTCTGACAGGACCTTTACTTTTAGAAAAAAGGATGAATGTCCCGAGCACACAATTAAAACCTTTTAAATTGTTAACAAAATCCGATTCAAATAATATTTTTATAATAATTTCACGAGATGGAAAAAAAAGATTAACCGAAACAAACAGACAGACAGACGGACAGAAACACAAAAATTTAAAAAATGACTTTTGTCATAAGTAACACATATTAATACTTTCATATGCATTCAGTAAAAAGCTGTTATTTTGAAAATACAAACAGACACTTCATTTTTATTTATTTGTTTAGATTTTAGTACAGATATAGATAGAACATGGAATTGAAATTAAGTGCACTTGATAGCGATAAAATTATATATTTTATGACATGTTTTTTTAAAGTTCATGTGGTAAGGTACTACCGTAATACCTACATGATATTTATGTTGGTTGGCCCGCTTGGCCCACAACCAGGGTATTTACCCACCTGCCTCTGTGTGCACCTTACAAAGCTAATGAAATACAATAATTAAGTAATAGCAATTAAAACTGGCTTGTGTTTATAGACAGGTGCTGTTCAACAGATTTTTAATTATTTCGTTTTAAAAAATTTTTTTTTACTAATAAAAGTATAGATGCATAGAGTATCTAATAAGTGTTTATTCTTTTTTTTTTTTATAAAAAGCGAGTTTTTATTGGAATGCCTTTATTATATGTTACCGTGGACGAGTTCCAGTCTTAACGATGGGTATCATCACCCAGTACTAACTGATTTGTGGAGGACAAACAGGCAGTCGCTCCATAGAAAATACTTAGGTTAGAGTCATTACATATCGAGACACCTCCTTGCGTTGAAAAAGATCATTCGTTGATCTTTAACAGCTGTTACAAATTGAAGCTCGAAATATTGACAATCAATCTTACCAGGGGGTTATGGAGGTCAGATAGGCATTTGCTTCATGTTAATATTGGTCTTCAGCTGCATCCGGTTAGACTTAAAGCCGGCCTCAGCATACATAGTCGGCAAAAGACTATTTAGGTGAAGACGTGGGTAAAATGTCTGTTTCATCATCATCATCATAACAGTCCGGAATCACCCACTTCTGGGCATTGGGCTGTCCTTTCTTCTGCCACACACTTCACAGTTCTGTGTCGTTATTCGAAAGTGAAATTACAAAGTGTGTTGTTTTCTAACACATTTGTGAAAGATTCAATGTCATAGAATGAAAATCTGGGATCAACTGGAGAGATGAGGGAGACATTATCTCCTTTCATATTTAGTTCAGAACTCTTAAGACACATGATGCCAGTAGGAGTACACGCTCCTACAACGCCATCCACGAGCTACGTAACCCCTGATGAAACACTAAATCCTACATCGAATAATCATAGTTATCTCCAAGATTATGATATTTGTGTACTAATGCAATCATGCTACAGCCCGACATCAATCACCAGGGAAGGTGGACGGGTAAGCAGAAGACCACCTCCTAGGTAAACCAGCGAGATGCCATTCAAATTAAAAAAAAAAAATATCAACCGTTTGGCAGTAGCCCACCATACATATCACTCGACTGTTCGGGGGTCTGGTCATCCTCTATTGAAAGAGGTGATACCATTTTCAATGCATGATGTGGAACTTAGCACCCTGTTCCTCATTCCTCTCTCTAAGGGTACCTGTTAATGTATTTTACGTAACTGGCAAGTTACTCCAGCACGTTGCGCAGTAGCCCGGCACGAGGCGGGACAGGCCGTCAAGTGTATCGGACGTTTTAAAGTTGCCAGCTACTTGCATGTGTCCAGTGCAGATGATGCGGCGATCACTACTGTATAGACTGGAGATTTATTGTGAACGAATTTGAATCGTCTTTGCATTTTAATTTGTAACAGCAATGTGTCTGCCTGGATGGACCGGCTATGTGCCAATAAATCGAATATAATTTTAAATACTCATTATGAACTTATCAGATTTTTAAGTTTGAATGTATTGATGATTTCATAAATTATTTGACTGATGGAAAGCTATCATCTTTAGCTATAACCGAGTGCCATAGCATAATTACCCTTCGACACGGACAAAGTCACGGGCCAAAGCTGGTAGAGTGAGTTATAGCAATTAGCTGACCCACCTTTGCATAAATGGTTTAGATTTTTAGAATACGATGCGATCGAATTTTATAATTATTTTATACTAGCTTTTGCACGTGGCTTCACTCGCGTTAATTTAGAATTTGACAATCAATTCGGGTTTTACTCTGCTTGTAGTAATATAATTCAATCATGATTAGAAAGACACGTGGCGCCATTTATTATCATAAGAACATTATTGTTGTTTTCCTCGGGAACAGTAGTTTTATCGGGATAAAAAGTACCCTATGTCCGTTTCTGTACACCTGACAACGTATATACAAAATTTCAGAATGATCGGTTCAGTGGTTTAGGCGTGAAATGGTAACAAACAAACAAATAAACTTACTTTCGCGTTTTATAATATTATTTACGATTTTATTTATTTTGCTCAAATAACAAAACTTTAAAAGAATAATAAAATTACATTATATTACTTATTTAAGCAATACCTTGCTTACCACATGCATACCACATATAAGGGTATTTTACGGTTTTCACATCAGTAAGTAAAAACACAAAAAAAAAACAAGTCAACAGCTCTGTTTGAATATTGTGTTACTTTTTCTCAATCTATGTATTTTTTATCTCTAGTTACTATATATGTAAACAGGGTGGAAGGGACACCGATGCTAAAACGGTTACCACGTTGTCAGAATAATTTTACATCAGTAATTAAAAAAAAAAGCTATTCCATACACTTTGACAGTGTATGTATTCCAGTCCCGGGTTAATACAAGGTCCCAGGAAATCTCGATCTCGAAAGTACCGGGAAACGTGCCGAGTTTAAGACTAAAAATTTGAGATTTTTTACCGCGAGATAGAGGTGTTTTTGAGTGTTTTTTTCTTAACTTACAAACATCTTATTGGTTATTGAAAAACTCACCCTAATTCGAAACAATTCTTCATTCCCTTGGCAGTGAAGTACCGAATTAGGCGGGAATTCTCGGTTCCGGGCCGGTACCGGAAAAAAAGCCGATTCCGGTATTGCATACCCTAGTTCTGGTACATTTCTGACTACTGCAACTGTTACTGTTGATTGTTATGTCAACATTTAAGTACACAAATCTTGAATAGTAAAAATAATATGGTAATTCCTGAGTATGTATGAGAAAAGAGAAAATAAATTGATATTAAATGCCTACAGAAAAAATACCCAACCGTTCCCCGTTGGCACACTTGAAATATTCCTGAAAGACAGGGTTTCATTAGGCATGTTTATTTGAGTATACAAAAGTGTACTCAAAGTAAGATCACACAGGTCATATGTTTACGAATACTTTTATTCTTCTTCTTTATTTGGAAGAAAACCTTATACAAGTATAGTACTTTGTAGGATGCGGTTGTGCGTGTATGACCACTACGACCAGATGTTTATTTATTTATTATTAACTTACACACACTATCTTTACAGGATGACCCCAATACAATAGTGGTTTGACCTCATTACATGTCTAATTGTAATTACACACCAAATAAAATCAACTTACGGCTAATAATTAAAAATCTTACAACAAAAATCTTAACACAAAATATTAATATCTAAATATAACTAACACAATTCAACAACACTCTTGCGAATTCACTCAGATTGCACGAAAATATGTCAATTCTCTCATGAACTTCGTTTTGTATTCATATTGTATGATCATGGACGAAGCAAAGACGAAAGGTAAGGATCGTGGCAAGTGGCGACTGTTAGTTTCTGCATCTAAACCCCCGAAAGAAAAAGGCGTGGACATGTACTTAACCTTGTGCTCTTTTTAAAGGTGCTAATCAGGGAATGTGCTCGGTTGATAGCACCATAAATAAAGGGTGTAAATAGACCCTTAACACATATGAAAGGCACTTGTTCTCCCCGTCTTTGCGATCATTTTTTTTGTTCTAGACCATACCTGGGAACCTTCTAGTTACGGAGATATTGGGGGTCAAAGACCCAACTTTTTCACATGTTTTTTGTTTAAATACATGTTTTAATGTAATATTTTTACTTTACATACCTCCACGACCCTCGTAATATTCAATCCATCCATCAGCACAATGCTTTGAGTGCTTTCCATCGAGTCCTACCGTAAAACGTGATTTTTCACCCCAAAAAAAAATTTCGATTCCTAGCAATAATTTTTGCGTAAAGTTAATTAGTTTGATGTACAGAATGCTTGGTTGACGGCTACGTGAAGGGTCTGTTTACAACCTGTATACCTGGCGTTGCTGCAGACATTTTTGCTTGCTCACTGTATTGCCAAAATTTGCAGTCATGGCATGAAAAACCGAGAGTGACCCCACCAGGAAGGGCGTCTGATTACCACAGGTTACACAATAATACAAACTTATATAGTTATTAGAATGAATTGGGTTGATAATGATTCAATTTTCCTCTCCAAAACACCGATTATCTTTCGTAGTTTCATTTAAATAAGGTAGGTGTACCTATAATGTTTGAAAAATAAGCGTGCATTGAAATTGCATTGAATACAATAATGTTTCTCTGCGATATGGCTGCCAGAATGCTATCTTTGCCACAGCATAGCGTAGTTGTAACATTTCTATCAATCCATTCACATTATTGCTATTTGTTCAATGCAAACACAGTTTTTAACGTAAATTAAGGAGTGCTAAACGTATTCGAGTCGTTATAATTCGGAACAGACGGGTTGCCAATTCTAGAATATTCGAGTTTGTCAATAAGCTGTGACTTAACGTACCTACCTACTTATAATTATTATGCATGAGGTACCTAATTACTTATTCGGGAAAAATCTGATCGACTTGGCTCGAGTTGTACCATGCCAACCTAAACATGGTTAAAAGCCGAATATGTAGTAATTACTTCAGCTCGGTTTTGTGTTTAACATAACTATCGCAAACCCAAAAAAAAGTGTGTATATCTATGAGAAACGGCGTAAGGTGAAGACGCAGCGCAGGCATGATGCCGCTTCAAAACGTTTTCATACAAAATTCACAACACGTCGCCTACGTTTATTTTGTATGAAAACGTTTTGAAGCGGCTTCGTGTCTGTGCTGCGCCTGTACTACGCCTTCACCTTACGTCATTTTTTTGTAAATCGCGCCTAAGCTGGTAGAAAATCACACACTTGCAAGAAAATTAAAGATCTTTGGCCGTCGCGTCGCCGTCGTGTCGAACTGTTTCATGGTCTGTTGTGCAGAGGACTACTTATACTTAACGCCATGTACAAGAGCCTCTTAGAAGTTTTAGAAAAGTTTGAGTAGAAGTCGATTTTCACAGAAGGTGCTCCTGCTATTTATTAACTTTAAATAAACTGCAGAATTAAAATTTTGTTGAAAACTATATTTTTCTGTATTTTCTCTTTATAACATTGCTTTAGACAGTTTTACTTGTTACTAGCTGTGCTCGCAGCTATGGCTCGTTCCTGTCGGAAATTATTCGTCAGGAACATTTTAAATGGTATAACTAATAATGTATCATCCTATTAGTAAAAGAATTTTCGGAATCTCATCCAAAACGAACCTAAAAACTTTACGTCTTTATAATATTACAGATCACCTCTCCAACATCGATTGATTTTGGTATTTTGAACTTTTTCTAGTACAACTTTGATTTAAGGATATGAACGAAAGAAAATAGTTGTAATTCAGGATCTCTCCTGAGTCAAAAAACTCACCATGGATGCGACATGATCTCCACGTTTCTCAGACGCTACGTATTGATTATTGCGATTGTCATGAGTATTCTTTGCTTGCACCATCTACTTGGTTAAATATTCTAGGATAGTACATTAACATTTGTTTTTTTTTTTTTGTAGTCGTAGCAAATATATTTTAGTTTAAGTCACATAAACAGTATTCAGTTCTGTTAAATAATTTATAAAAAACATGGACAATATTCTGAAGTCCTAATTTCATGCGAAACAACTATTCTGGTATAATTAAACTCTCGCGAACACAAGTTTTGCTCCAGTGTATATTTGCTCTTCATCTTCAACAGGGATTTAATGAATAAGTACCTACAAACACTGGGCTGACTTGCCAATGAATTTCATTAAACATAATTGTTTTATATTTATATTTTACTGTGTTCTTATGTTGTTGTCGCTTATTGGTTCCTTACACACCTGCCTACATTTAGACGATTACAGGCGCCACGTTATGTAAAATTATTCGTTCAAAATAAACTTAAGGACAACTTAATATGTTTCGATTACAATACTTACGAAAGTAGTTGCTTATTATTTCTTTTAGTTTTTAAAACAAGCGAACTTAACCAGCAGTCTTATTCGATGGGAACTCACTAACGAGATAGGTCATTTCCGTCTTTGCATTAAAATCAGTGATTGCAAACTGGTGGAATCTGACGTGAGTCGGTTATTGAGTATTTTCAGAATACTCCTGTTTTGTTTTAAAAATTAAGCTTGGTGCAAACTGGCAACTGATATAACGTGTTATGTCAATAACAAAGAAACTATACTTTAAATCCCAACAGGAAAACCTTCTACACCAGGGTGGTCATGCTACGTGGGCAGAATGAAAACCTACAGTTGATTAAGACTGATGAACCTCGGACTGGACCCTAAGTACCTAATGTCGGTTTTAAGTAACGACACCTAAAAGATGGTCTAGATGAAAGTGCAATCTTGAACTTTCAATACTCGGCCGACCCCCAAGAGTTGAAAATGCAACGAGCTTTTATTTAGTTATCGGCTACCTAAATAGCAGTAGTAGTTCTATTTGTTACTCGAATGCATTTAAAAGATTAAAGCTAATGAGCTTTTGCAATCAGCTAAATAAAGCATTAATTTCATCCCATCAAATATTATTATATTACGGCGTTTGCTTTCTCGTTAGTACAGATTGACCTCGGGTAGGAGCACACATAACCACATTAACGCCCAGGGTATTCCGGGTAACGTGGTTAGGTATGAGTCAGTTCTGGGCAGACTGCTAACTTGACAATTTGAAGCTGCTGCAGCTTAATGAGCAATGCCTAGTTCTTTATTACGTTTTGACTTGGATCTAATTTGAATTGCTTAGTTCAGTTTGTTAGGTACGGTATTATTACGATTATGATTTTTCCATACTAGCATTTCTCCCTCGATTTCGTCCGCAAAAATTGCGATAGCTCGGCTAATTTACATGATATAAGTATAATTTGTACCCTATAGCACCCACAAATGATGTAACTTTCTGCCAGTGAAAGAATGTTTAGAATTGGATCATTAGTTCCGGAGATTACCTCCTACATACAAACTTATGAACAAATTTTTCCTCTTCATAATATTAGTATAGATATACTATGCTATATTGTATGTATCAACTGAAACAAAGACTTGAATGAGGCTTACGACAGAGCTATTCAGGTGGCGACGTACTGGTGGGATAAAACCTGATACATTGATAAGAATAAATAGCTATGTAGAACTGTAACTCCATTTACCCAACCAACCAAAAGTCTTACTACGTCAAAGCTGGCGTCACTTAAAATAGCAAAAAAATGTTATTCCAGTCACGAAGACGTTAGGAATAGCAACGCTTTCATCGACACCAAATTACCAAGGCGCGCGTTAAAGCTTTTGTCCTTTCTCCCTCTTCCTTGACGACTTTCACATTGGAAAGAAAGAGACGAATGATCTGTAAGGCGTAACACGTAACGTTGCTAAAGCCGTAGCTGCGAAGAGAGTATTAGAAAGTAATTGGCAATAGCTACAGCTCATGGCGGCGGCGTCAGCAATTAGGCAAGTATTTATTTCTTAATCTGGAGAAATGTCAAGGTATTCAAAATGAGAAGCGTGCGCTGTTATAAAAAAAACTTTGGCAATTAATGACATATTATTTTGCATTAGATTTAATATCGACAGACCCTGGCCGACTGGCTCACTGACGCAGAGCTGAAACTACAGAATGTACAACCACATAGGACTGAGTTTCCTCTTGTTACGTAGGCACATAATGTAGCAAGTAAGCATAGATATCCAAATCTGGAAAAATAAACCTGTGCTGAAAAAGGTGATTCTTTTATTTGAAAATCTGCTAAAACGACCCACTGACCAATGTCTATTATTATAGGTATATCTATTATAATATGTATTAGCTTTAGAGCCAATAGCTATTATTTCACTAAAATCCGCATTAGGTATTTTTTTCATGTAAAAATTATATTTGCACACCCGGTAAAATATGGTTTGTGCCTCAATCACCTATAATTTTAGCAAATAAATTATTCTTAATATCTCCATAACTATCTTTATGGTGGCGGTCCCGACTTACGAGCAGTAAGTCGGGGGTTCGGACCCAGGCAGGCGCATTACTTTGTGTAATTTATTTCATCACCACTGCTCTCAAAACGGTGAAGGAAAACATCGTGAGGAAACCGGCATGTCCTAGAACCTAAAATTCTAAGACACGTGACATCTCCTGGAGGAGGAGGCCTGTGTCCCAGCAGTGGGAACATTATGGGCTGCTGCTATGCTATGCTATGCTATGCTATGCTATCTCTGTATGAACTTTACGTTTTGAACGAAAACAAACAACATTAACTGATAAATTGTTATAATTTGGAAAAATAATAATTTTTAAACAATGATGTTACTGAAAATGTTTTTTTATATTGTTTTTAGTTTATGAAATATTTAAAAATGTAGAAGATTTGTATAAAAATAAATAAAGGAAATGTTACTGAAAATTAATCACACAAGGCTGCTTCGGCCGCTGAAAATTATACATTGGTGCAGTGCGCCCGAAAACATCAAAAGAAAAATCCTAGGAAATTAAATTAATATTTTACAATAATAGGTTGAAAATTAATATGAATGCTCTTTTTGGTATCAGTTAGTAGCACAATACCTCAACGAATATTTCGTTGAAAAAGTGGTTTCGAAATGCTACGGAGATTTTTGAAGCCATAATAAATGAGTATGTCGAGCATATATGAGAAATAAAAATAGTTTCGACGCAATTATTGTTTTTTACTTCTTACTTCTTCTTTCTTTATTCACATGCGACTATTATATTAACTATTCTTTCTTTATATTTTGTAAGCACCGATCAATGTAGGTGCAGACGCCGAAAAAATTAAAATAATAATTTCTAAATGGAATTCCATATAGAAATATTTTCTAAATGGAATTCTATATAGAAATAATTTGTAAACGAAATTCCATATAAAAATTTTACATTAGTCATTAAAAAAAAATGAATTGGGATAAGGGCAAGAGAATGATGATGACGATGGTTATTAAAAAAAAATCTTCTGTTTCCTACAAAAGTGCAAAATATTTTTTTTTAAATTACCGATGAAAAAACTCCAAGTGGCCGGATCAGAATGGTGTACTGAATACGTGGAAATTAACCGTTTTCGCGTCGGTGTCCCTTCCACCCCGTACAGCCGTAATTATAATAAGTAGGTAGGTACATACCTAAAAACATTACAATTCAATAAGTTAGTAAAAAGAATTCAAAGTGTAAAATTTTGAAATTTCCCAGGTCCCTAAACAGGCGTCGCCTAGTCTTGGCACTATAGGGCCCATCAAATGTATCAATATAATAAGATGATCGCCAACATTTAAAGATATTTTCATTAATTTTTTTTAATTTTTTTTTTAAATTTTTTTTTTTATTATTATTTGTGAACGTAAGACTCTGGTGGTATCGTGTTTGCGATTGATGCCTGATGAAATGTGCACGAAATATGCGAGGGTTCTGTATTAAATGTACGCTCGTTCGTGTATTAAATAGCAAACGCCAATATTAAGTTTAACTTATTTTAAGGTAATTAATGATTGTAACAATGTTTTAATAAATTTTATTACACAGTCTTATTCTTTTATTTTAATTTACTTTGTTCTCTTGCAGAACTAACGAAAGAGATTTTAATTATCACGTGTACGTACTTACTTGAATTTAGGTCCTTTTTCTAAATGACTGCATATATCTTCACATTACCTTAGATACTTACCTGACTGATAGGTACTGGCGTAAATCTGTAATTGAAGCAGCGCTCTTTATCTAATTAACACATTTTACAGGAAATTTTTGTATTAAATGGTGTATCGTTAATCTGATTTTTGACCTACTTAAAGCATGTTTCTTTTTTATGTTCCACTATAAGGACGCGTAAAAGTATTTTTCGAATCGCTTTTAATTTCTCTCTCTCTCTATCTAATCAACTACATATATATAAGTATTTACAAAATCAAGACTAAAAGAGATTATAAATTATATAATTTGGAGATAAAATCACATCGTGAGAAAACTTTATCAAGAAATTCAAGAAAAATAACAATAATAATCAAGGTGTAAATTACTAAGGTATTTTATTATATGATATTTTCCAACTAATGTCTTTGAAGAGTATCTCTAGTAAAATGCTCGGGAAACTTTCGAATTTCACAAAGGCGGATGCGAGCAACAAAAATTGAGGAGAACAAAGGCAGTGCGATGTAGGTCATCGTCCCTCAGCGCGGAGACAACTTGGGGGATCGATAGCAACATGGAGTGGTTACCATGGTGATAACACCTTCGTGGCCCACTTTTCGGGACTCGTAAGCCTCTAACTCACGCTACAGTGACCACTGTCGGGGTGTCGGCAGTATTCCCGTTTCTCGTTCGAAGGAGTTTCGAAGTGAACTGTGTTTGGAAGTTTCACTAATTAATAGATAAGTTTTTCGGTTTTCCGTTTGCTCAAGTTTTTGATATCTCTGTGTAGGAGTTTATAGTTGACTTTTACTTTATCCTCATATTCCTCATGTTTTCTTAAGCAACTAGTTACCTATTTACTATTTAAATAAGAAAGTTTGAATGGTTGAATGTTTGTTACTCAACACGCGAGTACGGGTGAACGGATCTGGATGAAATGTGGCACAGAGATAGATTATAGTCTGGAATAGCATATAGGCCCATACTTTTTATCAGGGTAGTTAGCTCCCGTGGGACCATGACCGAACACCACGCGGCTGTGCGCATAAGCAAGTACATTATAATAAATAGTTATTTCTAGCTGTTGCCTGCGAACTGCGACCTTCGTTCGCGTAAAATTAAAAAAAAAAATTACTTCCCTTTTTTAATCGGATTTTGTTACCAATTTCAAGGGTTTTAATTTTTTTGCACAGATCCCTAATTCTTATTCTAAAATAAAAGTTACTCCTTATAACATCAGATATCTTCCAGTAATAGTCCCGTCAAAATCGGTCCAGCCGTTTCGGAGATTAGCCGAAACAAAAATTCAAAAAATGAGTTTTTGTTCTAAGTGCCGTAAGTATCTATTTTCATAAGCATTCAGTAAAAAGCTGGTATTTTGATATTACAAACAGACACTTCAATTTTATTTATTTGTGTAGATGGGTATGCTTTTTCTGGCACCTGCTATTGTTTGTTGTTGAATATCAATAAACACCACAGAGTACGTTTATTATATATGATTATTGTAGCTGTGTTCCTTCATTAGACTGGAATTTAATAACAAAATTTCATTTCCAGTCTACTTAATTAAAGAAGAAGCTATCCTCTTCGTCGAGTCTGCGTATTGTTTGTGCAGCTCAGCTTTCCTCTAATTCATTTACCTGCCTTTGTATAACTCATCTCGAATTCTGTGTTATTATTATGTCTGCATGTTATTCTTCCACGAGATGCTGTGAAAGCAGTTGTAAGAAAGAAAACCGTTTAAAAGAAAGGTTCCTTAATGCGTGATATGCATTATTTATAGTACTTAATCGAATTCCTGTGTAAAAAATGGAAAATAGCGCTTAGACTTTATTGCACCGGGTAATGCACAAATAAGTTCTATTTTCAGGTATAAATTAACTACTTAGTTTAGTTTTTAAATTATGATATCCATTAGTTACTTACAGTTTTATCTTCAGTGACTTTTAGGTACAAAGAGAATGTAATATCTGATAGTTTTTTAAGATATTCTCCTTAGTCTTTAACTAGTTTAATAAGAGTCCACAAACAATAACGGGTGAAATGAGGGTGTATTCTACACAGTATATTATACCTCTACCCAACCCATGCATAGGGGTATACAGGCGTAATGTTATCTTTAGAAAAATAATCAACATAATTCGGAACATAACGCATGAATAAATTCATCACCTTTCAGTAAGTAGGTCGAGTGATTAGCCTATATAAGAGAGAGATAGCAGTGAATAGAGAGTGAGAGGGAAGCAAATTTCGGTTAGAAGTAGGTTTATTGATCCCTTGCAAGCTGATCTGAAAATGAGTGGAAGTAAGAAGTAAGTATATGTCTGACGGTAGAGAAAGCTGCTAGTAGAAAATAGTTAAATAAAAAATGAATTAAATGGCATAATGTCTTGTTAAACATTCTATTAAATTATAGACTTAAAAAAAAACATGCGGATGGACTTGGAAAAACGTGCGTTGATGTTTACTCCCTCATAGGAGTCGTGTAGCAGGCGCCTAGCAGAATCGCAGCATCATCGTAGCAAGTGCATAGCAGCCTCTTACACCACGTTCATGACCTCAGATCTTGCGACTTGTGGCTTCCTTTGTGTGACTACCGTCGCGCTCCAAGTTACTTCGCGGTAATAAGTGTCATACTGAAACCGATTTCTTTTATCTGTTTTTTCCGCAGTCGCTGTTGCAACACGCGAGTTGCTTGGCCATGTAGGAAACTGCGCAAACTGAAGGAATCGACCATTTGAAGTGCGATCAAGCTGACCGGAGCAGATTCCGAACTTTATGTTCGGATAATACCTGTCTAAGTTCAAAGTCTAATAATTAAATTACTAAACTATTTATTTAATTGCATTTACGTTTCTAATAAACAGTAAAGTCCACATATGCTAAATAAAACGGTTAAACCGACACGTGTAAAATATCTCCGATGAGTTAGGCAGATGTGTACTTAATAGCAAATCCACATTTCGCCAGTTATGTTTAAGTCATGGGACTTAAACATAAACACCACCACCACACCACCTAACACCTTAGGTACATGTGTAAGGTGCAGTGGCGAAGGTTCCATACAACTCGATTCCTACCGGCTTCCCTTTGAAAAACGGCTCAGTCAGTATCCTATAGACAAATACACAAATCACATTTTTACTCCGGCTTACATCTTACGAAAATTGACCCTTCGCTACTGGTAATGCTATTAACCGAGCACAAATCCACACGCTGCCTGTGGGAGCTAGGTACCGAAACACATCAAGTCTTTCTCCTGGCTCATACAGAACACTTTGCTTGACCTGCGTTCTTAATGATTATTTAATAAAGTACTATTTACTTGGCAAGTCCGTGGTTAGTTTATAAATCTTAATTTATTATTTATTTATTATTAATCTTAAGCTCTAAACTATGCGAATAAATATTGTGCTACCTATGCATCCATTTAGTTAGAATTAGTAATGAAGAATTGTTGAACCTAGACCTACAGAACACTAACGTAAAAGTTGACGCACCAGTAGGTAGGTACTATCATTGTTACGGTACCGTTTTCACAGTTTTCTGTGGTTTTGCTATAAAACATAACTGAGAATGACAAAGGACCAAGTTATAACAAGTAAACATAATTATTAAAAAAATCATAAAGCTGACTGCAAAAAAAAGGCAATTTATAAGTACCTATACCGATAAAAAGAGATCCGAAATTTTAACATACTACTCGATAGGTTTGATATTTTTTTTTTAAAACACTTTCTCGAAAACTGGTTCTTATCGCACTATGTTTATAGTATATTTCGCACACGTGAATTTTTCTATTTTTCCGCGCTCGTGCAGAAATAAAAATTTCCAGTTAACTATACATATACTAAATCCAAATGGGTTCAATGACTATAATCGGCGGTGTATTTTTTTAAATCTCGGCAAATAGATATTATATGCTTCTTTACGGCGTAAATATTTTTTGAGTAAGTAGGTATTTAAATTGTGTTCACAAATATTATAGACTAGCTGTTCCCGACATGCGTCGCAATGTACCTTTTCTTTCCTACTACCTACATACTACCTAACTACTACCTACCACCTACCCACTACCTACCCACTACCTACCCACTACCTACCCACTACCTACCCACTACCTACCCACTACCTACCCACTACCTACCCACTACCTACCCACTACCTACCCACTACCTACCCACTACCTACCCACTACCTACCTACTACCTACCTACTACCTACCTACTACCCACCTAAGAACCTTCTCCTGACAATAATAAGCACAACAAAAAAAATTCGTTCGCGTGGAAATTTTGATGTGAATGTGTAAGACTGCCTCTAAGACCCCCGACTACTAAGCATCCCCATGCTTAGTAGTCGGGGAAATAAACACAACAACACAACAGGACCCCCCTGGGATCGATTGGCGAGTCGGGCAAAGTGTTAAAAAAATGTTTATTTCAATTACATAAAGTTGGTGATTTGGAGATCACCTTTGAAGCAAGGAGATGCTTGTGTTAGGCGGCGTCCATTAATTACATGAGGCAATTTTGGCGATTCCCCCCCCCCCCCCCTTGGTGAGATGTCGTGAGATTTGGCTTGATCACCTCCCCCCCCCCCCTCCTAATCTCACGTGAGATTTATCAAAATGCGTAGTTTAGTATAAATACGGTAATCTGTACTTGATTGCGTAGAATTAATTTAAAATAATAATTTGTTTTACTATTTTAATTTTTTTTTCCAAATTTGGCCCTATTTTAGTAGAAAAACATTTTTTACTTAATTAAACCCAGTTTTCTCGCAATTTTACAATTTCTTGCTGGGAAAAAATACGTGATATTTGCCGATACCTCAATGTATAAAATATTGTGGTATTTAATATGGTGATATGTGAATATCCCAGAGGAAAATACAAAAAAAATATTCGACCAATAACTTGATGAAACTACTTACCTACGTAAATGTTGTTGTAAAAAAAATATAAATAGGTACCTATCTTCGTTTAAATATAACTTAGTTGTATTGCATGTTTGTTGTGTTATAGGTACGTCAGCAACAAATGTTTGTTGAACACATAGGGTTGCGAAAGCGATTATATTCCCTAAAAACTGGCCGTGTCATAAATCTGTTCGTACCTGACATGTCTTAACTATATTCTATCTCTCTACCAATTGTCAGGTACAAAAAGCCAAGGATTTCATATAAACTTGCGAGAGCCCTTAGTCTAGGCTGTTACAAAATTCTTTCTTAGCTTATGTCTCCTACTCATAAACTCTAGACTTGCTAAATTACAGGTCGGTAGTACAAAAAAAAAACAGAAATTTGATACAAACTTATGAGAGCCCTTAGACCTCCTTAATCCGGCCCTGTGGCAAAATACTTCTTCAAATCTTGGCGATCGTCTACTAACTATTAACTACCTCCCGGCCAAATTTCAAGTTTGTAGCACAAAATATGAACGACTTTCATACAAACATGCGAGAGCCCTTAGACCTCCTTAATCCGGCCCTGTTGCAAAATCCGTTCTTAGCGATCGTCTACTAACTATAAACTACCGGCCTGCCAAATTTCAAGTTAGTATCACAAAAAATTAAGGACTTTCATACAAACTTGCGAGAGCCCTTAGACCATCTTAATCCGGCCCTGTCGCAAAATGCGTTCTTAGCGAACGTTTACTAACTATTAACAACCTCCCGGCCAAATTTCAAGTTTGTAGCACAAAATATGAAGGGCTTTCATACAAACTTGCGAGAGCCCTTAGACCTACTTAATCCGGTCCTGACGCAAAATCCGTTCTTAGTGGTCGTCTACTAACTATAAACTACCTCCCTGCCAAATTTCATCTTTATACGTCAAGCGGTTTTCGATATTTCGTGATTATAAGTGGATGAGCTTTCGCTTTTATATATTTAGATATAGATAAACATGATTACTTCAAACAAATACTTACTTTTATAAACAAATTAACATTTATTTGTGTTCTAAATTCAAAAATATTTGAGTTTTATATTTTTAAATTAGGCTGTTTAGCGGCATTATACCTTTGCCTCTACTTCAACTTGGCGAAAGCAAAGCACGGAAAAAAGCAAATTAAATCATAGTTTCCTAATAATTCCTGACAAAAATACTTTCTGTTCTAATATTTTATTTCTTCTTTCTTTCTTTCTTGAAAAACGTCGGTTGATACGCGTGGGGTTTTGTTACTGCAGTTCTCGGCTCCATAATATGTTAATTCCACCTCGAATGCAATAACAAAGTTTCCCCACCTAATACAAAATGTACCTACTATTTTATTAACGTATTACTATTTCGCGTCAAAAATCCAGCAGTTTGTTTTTTATTTTCAAACACCTATCTAAGGACACTTGGGTTTTTATGACGAATATAACGATACCTTAACTGTCGAAATCCATCCAGCCTTTTGGAAGATACGAGGTAATAAAGAAATTTAAAAATAAACACAAGTTACGCGCGAAAAACATAATCCTTCCTTGGCAGTCGGGTAAAAACGATGTAGTGAAAGACGGTCGATCACTTTTCACTCTTATACCCTGAGCAATAAGGTTGAGAAGTGGTCGACCGTTAGTGACCGCGGTAATACCTACTTATTACATGTTATCCTAGGCATCTAGTTGAAACAATTAAAACAAACGAGTTCGGCATACCTACAACTTCGATAAATTACTCCGTAGGCATATGGCGGAATTACAAATTAATTAATGCCATATTTTAAAACTTTATCGAGGGTAGGTACCTACACATTATTATTAGAACTGACTTCCTGTTAACTAGTAGTAAGCTAATATATTCAATTTACGGTAACATAGGCAACGTCATATTCCACTTAGATTTTTTATAATTATGATATTTAAGATGTATTGGCTGGCTGGCACGCTAGTTCGCAATGCCCTTAGACACCATTTAAGTTGATTACCACGTTAGTTTGTACACAGGTACTAAAGGGAGTGTGGAATAGAAGATAGAAGGCGTGGCAGGATAAAATCAATAATTATTGCATTCTTTTGAATTTTGAATAACAATTTTTACCCTGACACGCGCTCCGCCCATCGCAACTTTCGCTAACTTTTTGTTTATTTTCTTCGTAAGACGAAATTAGAGTTTGTCTACTTTTATTTAAATTGTGAGTATCGTGACAGTCGATTTTTTCAAAACCATAGAGGTTAATTACGTCTCTAACCCTCTACAGTAGGTACTGTAAATACTAAATAGGTACCTGCTTCAACCCATTGTGAAAATAAATAAGTTTTAAAAAACTGCCTTAGTTTAAATAATACGTTAATAATCCCCCACCGCAATAGCATCCCAAGATCAACCTTTTAGTGAAGGCAATAAAAAATAAAAACTGTGATAGGTGAGTATTTGACGGAGTTGCATATTTTTGAAAGAACTGTAGTTACCAATTCCCTAGGTGTAGATTTGTAGATAGATTTCTATCTAAGTAGATGAATATTATTTTTAATCTCTTTCAAAGAGAAGACCAGTTCCTACTGACAACGCCCTTGAAAACTGACAAATGGATCACCACCATTCAGCTCAACCATTTTGAAGGGCATTAAATATCCGACACACGATTATTCGATGCACTAATTATCCGGCAGCATTTATTGAGACATTTGAGTAAGCTTAGAGACATATATATTATGTACTTAATAAATGATTGCTTTATAATAGGTACAAAGAAATTGAATTTATCGGTACCAGGAGCAGGACCAGCATTATACATTAATTTTTATCCTCAATGTAATCCCCCAACTTATAATATGCTTGCCTTGATTTTGTTAACGTGTATAAATTCCTCAAGGCTGGAAAGAAGTTCTTACTTACTTATGAACGGTTACAATAAAATCCTGGCTTCGGCATTGGACATCTCTACCACATAAATGTTTTATAAACGTTAAGGAACACAGTCTGCCCGGTCAAGACGGCTTTGTATAATCAAAAATCCTATAAAATATTTTTATAACAATTCAAATTGTAGTTCAAGAAATTAATCTTAATCCCTTAAATCCGTTATTGCAACAAAATAATTCCATCTTAACGAAACTGTTTTAGGTTTACGTAATTACTATCGAGAATCGGGAAAACTTTTCTCCAAGATTTCGGGTCGTGAAACTTCATTGAAACTTTTAAAGCAGCGCTCCTAGCTCCATCTATAGAGAACTTACACGTTACAAATTTAGGTTACGGGAATATAGTGCAGCGGAAAGCCGTTCCGAGCGAGAAAACTTCGATAGTGGATGTCATCCCTTTCTAATAGGATATCCTTAAAGAATAGAATTAAAAACAGGGTGAAGCCTACGCAGACTGTAAAACTCTGTAATGGGTTAGGTCTATGAAGTGAAGAATACGTGACACTTATTTTCGTTCACGGTAGTCTACACGTTGGTTACATCCTTCATTTGTAAAGAGATTTTAAAGCGTACAGGACTGCAACATTCACATAGACAAAGCATGAGCATGTAACACCGTAGAGGTCTGCCCCGCTTGGGCGGAGCACCGCCGTGTCCTTGTAGCGGCGATTGGCGGCGGCGATCTCTCGCGTCCGGCCCTGGTTCAAGCCATGGTCCGGAGCGAGAGGGAATGGGAAGCCGTCACCACCTTCTGTGAAGCAGTCATGCTAGTGAAGGAGGTGGCGGGACGTGAGAGGGAAAGAACCTCACGTCCCAGCCGCCGCGAGAGACGCCCTGGGCGTCGGGGGTCACGTGGTGGCTCCCGGCCACCGTAGGCGCGGGCCTGTGGACAGCGAGTTATGGGCTAGCTCGCCGTCCGGCCGTCTTATGACGACAGGCCGTGTCGACGGCGCGTTCGTGTTCCACGCGCGCCTCAAAGAGATGTCAGCAACCGAGTAGGGGTCCGCATGGGCCGATGCCTGCCAGAGCTGCGGGACTGTTCGAAAGAGACACCGTGGCCCTGGAACACAAAGGGCAAAGAAGGAACATGGATGGGTTTTAGTCAGTACAAGTCTGACACTCCCTTCCGCTCCGCCCAGAGTAGGGGGGGTCATTTGATGATTTCACATCCAAAAAAAAAAAAAAAAAAAAAAAAAAGCATGAGCATGTAGCATTTTCAAACAACTTAATATGTAGTATTTGATAAATTTATTAATCACACTATACATTATTAAACGTATGGCTTTATGTTATTGTTGGTTTTAGTATGAGTCAGTAATCTTAAATTTAAGTGCTAAGATGCTGATGATGGAAGACGGTTGCAAACTAGGCAATAGGTTGAATGCTTCTTTTTTAAATGGATAACTTCAAGCCCGTTGCTGAAGATTCTCATTGTTAGGGAGTCTGCATGGAAACAAAACAGTATTATTAATACACAAACAATAAACAGTAATAAACAGTATTTAAGCAAGTAAAGATAGAATTCGTTTATTTTCAAGAACTTATTTTTATTATTATTAAAATGGAGTAATTGATTAAGTTTTGCTACTATATTAAAAATGATGTATTTTGTACGCATTTGCACAAGAATATATATACCGATATGGATAATAGAAAAGGCGTATCTTTACAATATTTTTTTGATCCCCGTTTTCATATCTAGAACATTGGTCACCCTAGTCGTAATTTGTAAATAAAGTTAAAAGAACTTACCTGAAAAAAGAAATTCCACATCCAGCAAACCCTTCACTATTATATTCCTTCACACAACTCGATTTCACCATATTTAAAGAGGAAGATTTCACTTAAGTAATGTAAAAAGAACTTGATATCGCAAAAATATGACTTAAGCGCGAAATTAAATAGGCCATATTGTTTGTTTATATGAGTCATCTATGTTGCCATTCAGAAATAACTTAATTCATAAATAAATTTATATTAAGCTTACTTTATTTCGCAAGAAATTATTATTTAAATGTTTAGTATTTGAATACTAAATTAATCCCGTTACGATTTATGTGCTAGTTTAGCTATCAACGTGATTTCCGATAACTAAAAAAAAAATATATATATTTTATGTTTACTGGCAATTTTTAGATAAGGACACAATCCACTCTGGATCACTTTCTCGCTCTGACGTTATCTTCACCCTTTGAATTAGTTAAAGTAATACGAACTCTATCCTTTTGAGATAAAGTTCATTTTCAAACGGTTTTTTGATATCAAAATTTTGTTCGTAATCATTCCAGTTAGTATATAAGTTCCTTGATCCAAGCATCCCTTGTGGTCCTGTTTTACCGACATTTCCCCCACTCATATCCCAATACACAAAAGGGGAGTCGGGTGGGGTGGGTGGGACACTTTGTGGAATGGGGATTACGTTCCATTCGTTCCAGCTAGGAAATTTGTTCATGATATTATCAGACTAGTAAATACCTAAGTACTGTTTTTGTACAACAAAAAAAAAAACAATTCATTTCAATTTCGGAATTTGGTGAGTATTGTTAATTTGGTTTATTTTTACGCAACTGTCATCCGAAATGTGATAGGAAGCCCACAGTAGGCTAACATTATTATATGTAGGATGTAGGCATTTATATCAATATTGTGCAATTCCAATATCTAAGTATACAGGAATGCCTCATTGTTGGACTAGTGGTTACAAGCGCTACGAACCTAGGAGTGGGCATGAGGTTCTGGGTTCGATTACAGATCGCGCAATGTGTTAATGGCCCGAGTTTTTCTCAGTAGCTGTCACGAAGATTGGACTTGTGCCTGATTGATGCCAATGGGCTAGTAGCAGGGGCATAGCTACTGCCGTATCAGCCTTATCGACGATTCGGGGTCCAGGAGTAATAGGGGCCCATGATGAGGAAAAAATCACAAAATCAAAACCTCAATATTCTTCCTGATAAAAGATAAAATGAAAATATAACTTATCACTATCCAAAAAGCTCCGACTTTTCGAACTCGCTTCGCTCGCTCTTTCAAACTCAAACTCAAAGCATTTATTTCAAATAGACCATCACAGTACTTGGGGGAGGCCTATGTCCAGCAGTGGACGTCTTTCGGCTGAAATGATGATGATGATGATGAGACCATCACAGGCACTTTCAAAAAGTCAAAAAAAAAAAACTAAATTAAGCGAAGCTACTGTCACAGTCACAAGGCTTAATAACTTGAGAAAGTACTGTAGTTGCACATTCCAAAGCGATCTCTATGGAGAAGAATGGGCAAGAAACTCCATGGACACTCTTTTAAATCAAAATATTGTTACTAAATCTTGATTACATCATTCATGTTGAGATTATAGATATATGTGAAAACGATGTAGAAAGAACGTCCAGAGTAAAAGATTAAATCAACAATGAAAAAAATAAAGTAATTAAAATAAACCGTGGCAGCTAAGAGACGACCAGTCCCAACTGACAGCGCCCGTTCACGAACATGACCCATGGATCTGCGCCATTCAACTTAACCATATTGAAGGGAACTAAATGACCCGACACACTCGCCACCATCAGCGAGACATTTGAGTGCGCATGACATTGATGACTTTAATGAACACTTCACTGGTCGCGGTTTAGAAAGCGCCAATTTTTCGAGCTCGCTACGCTCGCTTTTCGCTGCAGATCTAACTTAAACCCTTTCAGGATGCTCTAATTGTCTAACTCTTTGTTGAAAACTTAACTTATGCGAGCCATGATCGCAGTTACACATTTTTGTTGTCTCGTACATGACACTTTCTCTTAGTAAAATGAATGACAGCTAAAGCGAAGCAAGTCAGAATGCTATTTTCTTTGTTCTACAAAAATCATTTGTTTAATACTAATGGTTTTCTCCTCCTTTTGGGCTTAGCCGCACTCGTGTTCAAACTACTCGTGTTTTTGACGGCGCGGTAGGCGCAGTGGCTGAGCGATTGACTGCTGCGCTGCGTGTCGCGGGTTCGATTCCCGCACGGAACAAATATTTGTATGGCCTACAGGTAGAAGTTGTTCCGGGTCTGGCTGTTTGTGTATGTGAGTTTAAATGTTTGTAAACGCACCCACGATATAGGAGAAATTCAAAGTGCGGGGCAAAATTTAAAAAAAAAAATTGATACAGGGCCCTACTAGAATTAGCTACGCCAAGGCAAGTAGGCCCCTATTACATTACGGGCCACTTAAGCATAACTGGCGAAAAATAGGTGCACCTTCGTTGTCATAAGTTGAGGTCACTTCATGAGTGCCGTGGACTGTAGTCCAGTAACCAAGTCAGTGCAGTTTGCTACAACACGAAAATAATTAATATTGTGACAAGCCGTGCGCCGGGTGAGTTTTTCCACCGGCAAGCAACGAACTTTCATCTCTTAATTAGATACCCCGCTCCCCCTAAATGGCTGAATTAAAAAAAATCTTTTCTTGAGCTTACTTATATTAGTTAGTAAATATCTTGTGCACATGTCCAGAGTCAGAGGTTTTGGCTATACCTACGTTGTCTGCCCGTGAATATGAGATCGTGGTGTTGACTAACAGCTTTCGACGCTGCCCTGTGATGTTTTTACTACGACATTTCGAAAGCATGCAGACTCAGGTTCAGGTCCAGGAACTGGATATATTGATGATCTGAGAAGCCCTCGGAGGGCTTGGACCAAACTTACACATTTGCTCAGAACTAACGCGCGTGGTCCGTAAAAAAACTTGTATCATAGAAGCTCCTTTTTTTCAGCCTCTGGATTGGCACTCACTCCTTTTGGATTTTCACATGTCCGACTGATATACTGTCTATATCTAAAATAAATTAGGAGCCCCTTGCCCCGACGCCATAAAAGGCAATTATGCCATACCTAGGTACATGAGATTGCAAAAAATGAAGCATGTGTAAAATTTGATCTCAAATTACATAATTATCTGAATTAATTCAAGGTATGATGTAAAAATTTTTGGATCTTGACTTTGTTTAAAAATCGACCAAGTAACTCTTTTATGAAAAATGGAATGAATTCACCAGACACCAACACAATTCCACCAAGAAAGGGTAAAAAAATATTGTTTCTTTCTTTTTTCTACCGGCGTTTCCTGGAGATTTCGCTAGCGTAGTCGCGGGCACAACTGCTCCCCCTGGGAAACCCGTGCCTGAAAAGGCACCGTTTCGGGCTGACGATGGTTTTGTGACGGTGTTGAGGAAGAAGCGCCGACCAATAAGAACCGTTGCGGTACGGCTCCATCAGTGCCCAACGTGCCTATTCGTGCCGCGGATCCAAACACTCCGGTGTACATCTCCCGCCTACACTACGGCGGAGGACATCGTAGGGCCCGTGCGTCAGAAGATCAAGTACGTGGCTCTAGCCACGTGCAGCTACTTGAGTCGCCCCGCAACGTCAGCTTTAAGGCGTTCGTTGTGCGAATACCAACGTGTTATCTGCACCTCGTCTTGGAGGAGGACTTTTGGCCGCAGGGACACACGCACTTCTGGGACCTCCGCACGCGTGGAAGCGTGTTCCATCGTTTCCACGGGTAAGTGCCACATGAACGCACAGTGACATAGTGCACAAGTGAAGCGTGACTAACATAGTTTTAAGATTTACTAACACAATTTGTATTTTATCATATGTATGTTAGTCTGTAAGGTCAGGACGGTAAGGATCTATGGGCCAAAGTAGCCTGAAAATAAATGTATGCTGTTGTTGTTGTCAGTGTCAGGTTGTATGTTGATTAAAATATGATTACCCTGGTGCTTCCACTTGTATATGATGCTCTGTGGCTACCACCTTAAGGTAAGCAAAGTAAGGTTGGGTAGGCAAAGCTGCTGTATGAAGGTTAAGGCTGTGTAGAAGAAAAAAAAATAAATAAAAGAAATTGATTCGAAATTATTTTTTTTTGATAAAATAGGTTTTCTTAAAAACAATATCAAAAGTTAATAAATTCTCACTGTTGTAATACTGCTAAAAAGGGACTCATATAACAGGTCCAAATGCATTAAGTACTATTATTATTAACAAAAATATAGGATTTAGGGACTGAACATCTGACTAGTTTAGTCTATCCAAAAAATTTAAAAAACCTAATAGTAAAGAAAAAACAATTTTTATATATTAATCGGTAAAATCATCTGTGAAAGCATTTAACAAAACCCTATCAGTCCATCGTAATCCTGTTTGAGCTTGATTATCATCTAAGGTTTCTAATACTTCCCTGGCTTTATTTCTTAAATCCCACAAGAACATGTCTATCATCCTTTGTACAACAGAATTTGAAGGTAACTCAGCCTGTTCTAAAGATACTCTTTGCAACACATCTAATACAGTAGTATATAAAATTGACTGTCGGGTTGCTGGTTTGCATATTTGCATATGATCTAGAGGTAGCTGATAAAATTCGCCACGGCCCAAGTCCGCCGAATTTGCCTCAACAAAGTGCACAGGATATTTGAATGCAGTTACTAATGTTGGCTTGCTTTCTACAAAACTTATGGTTTCCCAGCTATATGCATCTGCAAACTCTATGAATGCTTTATGTAGATTTAACAAAACTGGTGAATTCTGTTGTAATTGCCGCACGTCATTCGAAGGCCACAGCACAGCAGCAGCTGCTCGAGGCATTGCAGCCATAGAACTGCCTTTGTGAGGAGTACTGAAGAACAAAATGGCTTTAGTGTTTTCAGCAATTTTTTTCAAATCTTGCCGATCACTTTCTGAAGCTGCAACAAGCACTTGCTTGACAATTAATCCACCCATAGAATGAGCCAGCCAAACTACTGGAATGTTTTTCCGGCCAACATGAGCATCTATGAGGGCAGGAACCAATTCAGAAGCTCGTGTTGCAATGTCTGCAGTTTGCATTGGGCAGCGTTCAAGCCACTCTGAAAGTGAACTCCAATAGTTGACACCAAGTATTCTTAAGTTACTAACATCTTTTGGCAGCCAATCTTTAGGCCAGCACACTGTGTTGTTACATTTGTCTTCTTCTTCTTGGAGTAGAGCATAACGTTTATGACTTGCAGTGAAAGTTTTGGTTGATGCTGGTTCTCTTGAAGCTTGAATAGGTATATCGTGAAGGACAACCTCTATTTCTGATAATAACACCTCTTCTCCTATTTCTATTAAATCATCCATCACCTGTCTCAATTCAGGGTCAAGATATTGTTTTACTTCTCGTTTTACCACAGTTTCACAAGGATCACAATCATTGTCTGCTACAGTTACTTCTATGATTCCAATAGGCTGAGAACATTTTTTGTCACGCTGTCTCCATGTGACAAAAACTCCTCCTCTAAGTCCATGTACAAGCAGGGTATCACACGAAATCGGAGCAGTGCTTCTATACAGTGGATGTAAAAGATATAAACCAGGTCTGTAACAGTACTCTCCAGATAAGTTTGCAAGACATACTGCTGATGAGCTAGACAAGCGTATGTCTTTGGATTTTATAAGTCTTGACAATTCACCAATGAGACCATTTTGAAAAAACTCTGATCTTAAATTAGAATGCACGCTCAAAACTGTGAGGATCTTGAGTACTGCTAGGTCACAGTCTGGATCTTTAGGATGTCTTAACAAAGCTTCAGCTAATAGTGCTATACCACCCATTTCTATAAACTTTTTTACAGAGAGATCCTTGTCATATTCCTTAACATTGAAAAGACTTACATGATGGTACAGGGCATCCATACACAATATACATAGGTCTCTTTCACTAATGATATCAGGTTTGGGTGGAATACTGTCTGACTCTACTGCATCTTCATGGGCATTAGAAAAGTATTTACTGAGGAATAGTTCAATGCAGCAATGGGGATTTATCGTTTCTAAGGCCACTATAAGGTCTCTAAATTTATATGAGATGAGTTGCGATGACAGTGCAGCACGTCTGACGTGAATTGGAGGTGACAGGAAATATCGGAGGTCGACACCACGAGTGCGTGCCAGTAGAATTGCTGTGTTTTCATCTATGGCTTGAGCAAGCTTGCAGCAGTCCCAAGCTTTATTATTTTTGAAAGCAGCAAGTTGTTCCAAGGCTATATTTCGTTGATCTTTATTTCCATGACGGCATAACCACAACAGTCTCCATGCTAACGAATGCTTTAAACTTTTCCAAATGCGACTAAAACCTACCGGCTGTTTTGTTGCTTTATCATATTCAAGTTGGAACTTTCGATTGTAGGAGGGGTCTTCGACGTAAATATATTCGGCCATATGTTTCTTTTCCCTTTCAAATACAAGTGGATTGACTATTTTCTTTATTGATTTGCACGTTTGCATGATATTGTAATAGATAATAAAACAGCCACTGCCTGCTGCTCCCACAATTTTCATATATTTGAAGGCGGCCTTAAATTTATCCTGAATACTCATGATAAATTAATTTTCTTTAATTCATTGCCGATGTACCCAGATTAACTAGTGGATGTTTCACTTTATTCGTTTTAGGTTATTATTACTGTACTAATATTATTTATTTACGATATATTTTGTGTCAAACGTGACGTTTGGTTGACTGACATCCAAATAGTACGTTCCGTAATTTGTTGAATTACGGAACGTATTTGGATACGTGTCTGAAATTAAGAGCATTCATCCAAAAAGTTGTCAAATTTTCACCTGTTTTAATTAATTTGACAATATTACTGTATGGAAATAAGAAATATGGCTAACTAGTGAACTAGAATATTAATAATGAATTGCAATTAAAACACTGAATTTGATGTTGGTTGTAACCGTTTTCGGTGTCAAAAGACATTTGGAAAGTTTCTAAATACTTTTTTTATTCTACATCTAAAACTAAATATTCGGTGTTACGATATTAATGATTGCATTTCATAATCAATATTTTATTTAGTTTAGTTTATTTTATTTGTATATAAGTATTAGTATCATTATAAGTGCCTATATAAATTTTCGATAGCAAGAAGTTATTTTTATATATTTATTTTGTACCCTATCACAATGCTTTCTTATTTAACCCAAAGGTTGACTGGTAGAGAATGCCTTGTGGCATAAAGTCCGCCTATGTATCACTATTGTACATGAAGTTTAAATAAATAAATATTTTAGTTCACTATTTAACCATAAATATATCTTATTCACAGTAATATTGCCAAATGAATCAAAACAGCGAAATATTTGACAGCTATTTGCGACGTTGCCCATTTTCTGTATGAACCACAGATATAGATAGCATGGTAATATTATCTATAAACTGTATCTTCAAACAAGCGGTCGGAACTCGGAACGCGAGTCATACTTACACTCCTCGAGTTTGGTACACACTCGGTACCCAAAAAGTCACGATTGCGCCGCACTGACGAACGAACGTTGTGATGATTTTGAAAGCAGTAAGCGTGCGATTTGTGAATGTTTGATTGAAATAAGAACAAGTATTTACTAAATTTAGAGGTCCTTTTCGCAGGAAGACGTGACTTTAGGTACATAAAACGTTTTCTCACCATAGCCGGATGTTGATGCAGGTGACAGTTGTTGATTAGATTGCTTTTCGGAAAGTTGGTGTGATGAATGGCCTAGGACGTGAAGTAGACTGATCACAGTAAAAGTCACAGCTCACTGTAGAGCGTCAAACAATTCAACTGAGTCGCTGTCAATAGGAACAGGCAGGCAGCATTGCCACGCTGTATGGTAATACAAATTCTTTGACTCAAGAATACGCAAACCCTCTGGTGACAAGAAGAGTCGATTCGCTGATAGATTGTCACTTATTCTAGAATTGGTTACTTAAAAAAAAAAAAAAAAATCTTGCCTTTTCTTCATTCTTCTTTCCTCAGTAGTTTGTTTTAAATGAATTCATATTGAATCGTTTAACATTCTACTTTACTAAGATACTTTAGGAAGATGTCGATAATCTGTAGATGGGAAACTGCACGTACTTGGCAAATATTCAGAGCAGACGAAGTCACTGATAACAAATGCTTAAGCAGAACTAGCGCCACCGACGCCATCTGTCGGGCGCAGGTGGTACTTACCTCATTTTCCGGTAATTATTCCGTCTAAACCGGGTGAGGTCAAAATCGTGTATGACGCAGCGCGTGCGCATGAGGTGTGCCTCAATGATTATCTTTTGACAGGCCCAGATCACCAACAATTACTCCTCGGTGTGCTAATGCGGTTGCCCACCGAAATCACTACGTTGATTTCCCATAATGTAAGAAAAAAGGAAACGATATCTGGCTACAAGCCATGGGGAAAAAAGGGGGAAGGGACGAAGTATAGATTATCCTTATAAAACTAGAATAACTACCTAATTGAGGTAGGTTTTACTAAAAGTTACTAATTAGCGTATGGTAATGGACACAGTTTATTTACCGGTCTTTTATAGGTACTATTTTTTGTTCGGACATTTAACATTTTATCGATTTTTAGCTGTTTTCTGGGCAATATAATGGTTGTGTAAGTTGTAAAATAAAGTTAACTCACTAACTTTTTGCTTTTTAATGATACTAATGATAAAAAACTAAGTTACATACATCATTGGCTACTTATTACAAAATGTAAGGGTATTTGAAAAGAACCCATTTTTTCTTATTTTGACAGTATGTGTAACAGTCCTGAATCCCAGATGAAATTACCAGCAGAAGTGTTGTTTCATGATGTTAATAGCGAAACAACACCTAACCTTTTCCCACTTTGTGTGCGTTACGATTGCTCCGCCAAGTTATAAAAACAGAAAAAAACTTCGCCAAAAAATTTGTCGAAATTTGTCAAAATCGAAGGGTAGAAACCAAAAATTTGTCAAACTAGAAATAAAGAAGTTATAAGGGTTTTAAGTTGGCCGCGCGTACGTAACGTGGAGGATTGCGCGGCCATGGATATCTCAGCAACTACTTGGGTTAGAGATCTAATTCTTTTTGTCAATACATTAAAACTGTTACAAGAAGAAAGGTCTTAATTTGTCAAAACTAACGAAAGCATTAAATACTACTAAAGTTTTGTTAAACAGACGAAATAAGTCCAAAACAAAAAGTACGTCGCCGCGCGATCGAAACGTTACTTTGTACGCTGATATCTCATTATCTATAATTGCTAGGATTTCGGTGTGAACATCCATTTATTCAGCATTTTAACCTCATTAGAATGACATATCGTTTTACCCTCAGAACAGTTTACAACGCGTGTAATCTTAAAAAATATGTTTTCTCATACAACGTTAGAGCAGGGTAACCATAATTTCGACTTGATTTGGGAATACCTCTAACTGGCGAATATAATATTACTTAATTAATCTTTATATTTTTGTTCATTTTGCAAGCTGTGATGAATAAATAATATTTTAGCTATATGTGAATGCCATTAATAAAACCAAGTCTCAATAGAGTGTACTTAAAATTCAAAAATCGATTTTTTTAAGCTCTCTATTTACTTTGTGACGGTTCCGTTCCCTCAGAATGTTTATTTGTTTGTTTTTGCTTTTTTTTTTCAACAGAGCCTGCTTCCTCAAAATGTATCGAACAACTAGTGCTGTACTTCGTTGGGAACCAATCTCTATTTCCCGTCGTATTCATCATCTGCCTAGCCTTTTCCCAACTATATTGGGGTCGGCTTCCAGTCTAACCGGATACAGCTGAATACCAGTATTTTACATGGAGCGACTGCCTATCTGACCTCCACAACCCAGTCAGTACTGGGTAATACGATACCCCTTGGTAAGACTGGTTGTCGGACTTTTTGGGCCACTGACTGCCTATTTCCCGTCGTATTATTTATTAAAATTGTCTCTGAAATCTGTGTCCGAAATCGATTCTCGAGAATCGCTTTGTGTTGCGTACGATGAACATCACTAATCGATAAAATTGACAAAAGCACCTGTAATACGAAACCGAAGCGATATACGATAGTATCACTTGTTTCGATATTCATTACTTTTTAAAACGGAACGTCGCATGAACCTCTCCAAGTAAAAGCCGCAATGCATTACGAATTAGCAGCTTTAATTTTAGAGAGGTCCGACTAGCGTGGCGCACCAATGCAGACTGAGCGGTGACAGTGGCCACGCTAAGTTTCTTTAGCTTAAGTCGGGCACGCGACGTAGGTGCTCTTGCGCTATCTAGGTCTATCTATATCTGTGCTACACAACGACTCATAATATTGAAAATTCACAAAATAATAAAATATTGGTCAATTTCTATGGAGTTTGACAGTTTGTAAAAACCCTTGAAAATTATCTCAACTTTCATAGGGAAGTTGAGATTATATAACATACATACAGAAATAAAGGGTAACTTTGTCGAATTAAGAAAAAGGAAAGTCTAACTACGATCTTGTAAAAAAGTTAGGTACCCATTAAAATATGAGCATTCTTCTTGCTTCTGATTTGATTAACAGTCACTCACTATTCTTTGTACTCATCTTTATTTGCATTGCTATAAGGTTGCTGTCGAAGATATAATAAGTAACTAAGTATGAAAGAACTGTGGTGAGAATTCCCGCCACCTTCTAATAGTTTATCATGTCCTGGTAGATACAAGTCAAGCCAATACAGCCCCCGCATTTTCAGTTCCTGAATCAGCTAAAATAAAATCGATGAGCTGATATTGCTTCTCCCACCTCAACGTAATAGCTCGGTGTTAAGGTCCGCGTAAAGATAATTATTAGTTTTCAACAAAAACGTATAAAATGTAGGGTTCAAAATTGTTGGCAAGTTCACTTGGATGTTCAGACGGCCAGCCAGTACATCAAGCTACCCGAAATGGTTAAATTTCCCAATCAACCATAAACCTTATGCTTTAGAGATAAAGTAGAAAATCTATTTAAGAAATTTGTCAGATTGTAGTAATTTGATGTACTGGCGTTTACTCTCTCGCGGATAATGCCACTATAATTCAAAATTATAAAAGCGCCTGTTTTCTTCTTACCACAAAAGAAGGTAAACCAGAGTGGGCCGTGGTGGCGCCCAGATTGGGCCGTGGTGGCGCCCAGAGTGGGCCGTGGTGGCGCCCAGATTGGGCTGCTGCTTTTGATCTGAAAACCAAACGGTAACCGTTGGTTGCGTGTTGCCTCACACATCATCATCATCAGCCTAGCCTTTTCCCAACTATGTTGGGGTCGGCTTCCAGTCTAACCGGATGCAGCTGAATACCAGTATTTTACATGGAGCGACTGCCTATCTGACCTCCACAACCCAGTTAGTACTGGGTAATACGATACCCATTGGTAAGACTGGTTGTCAGACTTTTTGGGCCACTGACTACTTAACGACTGTCAAAGATCTACAAATGACACCCGGGACCAACGGCTTAACGTGCTTTCCGAGGCACGGAGGAAACTCGGTATGTAATGGGTGGTCACCCATCCACAGACCAACCTAGGCAAGCACGGCTTAACCAAAGATTGACCCGAGCGGCCGTTATTATTTAGCCACGAGCTTCACACATCATCTGAAAATTGGTAGGTCCTTCATAGCCAAAGACTACTCGAAGATGGCACTTTCTAGTAACATGATAATCCAGAGAGTAGTGAGTTAGTTCCTCCAGTAAATGACGCGAGTATTTATTTATTTTCAACCTGTGTGGTTTATCACCTGTCGCCTACTCAATTTGAACCTTGTAAGCATTGATTAAATTGGATGAATAGAGTTAAACGTACGGTCTACCAGGATACCAGATTTTTATCGCAGTTTCTTAATAATATCTGGTGACGTGACTTGTATGAAGTATACTATGATTTTCGATAAGTAGGGAAACACTGCTCTCTTAACGTCTATTATTACGCAAAATACGTTGGAATTAGGGACGCCAGCCCATTTTACAATACAATATCCATAGATGGACTGTGTGGAAGGGATATGATGGCTGCTTATGGAATGTAGGCCGACTGCCTTCAACCAGACACAAATCAAGACTCCGCGGCTGCTGTTGAGAAATTTCTGATGGAAGAATCCAGTAGTTACTCAGAGCAAAAAGGCCGAATTAACAACATCAGTCTTATCTCAGAGAGATAGCACCAAGATTTATTGAAAAATCAATACAAAAACATGTTTTATAACACACGATTAGACCATACCTAAAATTATCTCTTTTAATATCACAGCCGAGATGGAGGCCACGGTAAGTTATAGTAAAACATAATACTAGCTGAATGCTTGATGTTAGTCAAACTGGCCGCTAAGTGATAGGTGCTAAGCTTTAGGCACTTAACTAGTGTAAACTATCGTTTAGATAAATTCGGTCTGCATTCTACATTCCCTAAGGAATAGCTAAAAGAAAGCCTAAATAAAACCGCATTTTTGGATTTTCTAACATTCGGCTCGCCGCCGATATTTTTTTTTTGTTATGAATGTCATCTCGCAGGTCAACCTGAGGCTGACTTCTGCTTAACCGGACTATCCTGTGGATGCCTTGAGGGTAAGGCCTCCAGACAGGGGTCGCCGCCTACAGTTGAAAGTTTAAGGTGCGGTTTTATTTAAGCATTCATTTACATGTCGCATACTAAAGTGTAAATGCACATAGGCAATGTTCATTAACACTGGTATTAGATAACTTTGTACTACAACAACTGCACGTAAAATTTAAAATACTACTTACAAGTTTTTTTTTTATTAAAGTATTAGGTACTTACAAACAATCAGTCTGATACTTATAATTAGTATAAAAAAATAGAAAAAGACAAAAATTCACGTAAAAGTGTGTTCAAACATACAGCGGCAATCGCGTGCGGCAGCAGAGCGCGGCCTACCGCGCTTTGATTGCACGACAGCCGCGCGCAGACACTTCTACTGTCTACCTACCGCGCACAAACATAGTTAGTAAACAATCGTCAGTAATTGTGTTTGGACGTATTTCTGATTCTTGCGTATCAAAATTGACAACGAAACATCGATTCGCTTGATCGAAATGTATGGATCTTTTAATGTGTTGTGGGATCTTCGACAATAAGAATTCCATATTAGAAACAAACGTAAAGACA
Source organism: Noctua janthe (assembly GCA_910589295.1). Taxonomy (NCBI): domain Eukaryota; kingdom Metazoa; phylum Arthropoda; class Insecta; order Lepidoptera; family Noctuidae; genus Noctua; species Noctua janthe. The sequence goes on from OU342552.1 coordinate 18,488,976, forward strand.
TATGGGATGAATTAGCCAACAAAAGTTACTATAAACGTGAAAGAAATAGAGAAAAATCAAGTTACACAAAAATGTACATGTAATGTAATGTTCAAACTCTTCAAGTATAGTCTTAAAAACTGTGGTATTCGGTAATGAATTTCGTATTTTATTGATTCAAAATTCTGTACCGACATTCGACCTTCGTTCGCGTGAAATTATTATAAAAATATTACTTCCGTTTTGAATGGAATTTTGTTGCCAACTTCAAAGGTTTTGATTTTTCGCACGGAACCCTAATTATTTTTCTAAAATAAAAGTAGAATATGTTAGACCTTATAACATCAGCTATCTGCCAGCAAAAGTCCTGTCAAAATCGGTCCAATCGCTACGGAGATTAGCCGGAACACACAGACAGACAAAAACTAAAAATTTTTTTTTGATATTACAAAATTATTTATTTGTATAGATGCCAACTGAAGAGCGCGGCGTGTCTTAGAAGTGCCACGCAGTACAGCCGCGCAAACATGCGTCGGTTTAGTCCTAACTAGAGCGCGGCAGAAATGTGTCCTGCAAACTGCCGCGCTCTTGCCGCCCAATGCTTGGACACACCTTTACAAAAGGCAAAAATTATAGAAGAACACGTCATCCATCGACGATAATCGTCACATACTCTTTTTCACATTTCTTTTGTGTATAAAAATGAGGTATAACAAATTATTTTTAGGAAATAAAGCAATAATAATATTTGTATTCTAGGATGTATCTTACACAATCTTGTTATAACATATTTTCAAAATGAAATTACAAAAGCGTATTTTCAACAGTTTACTCTTCTAAAGCGTCACATCGCTATCAAAGTTGTACTGATGACGAAGATTGTATGTTTGATAGCTAATATCTCAGAAACGTGACGCATTAAAGATTTTGTCCCAATATTTGTTTATTTTATGCCAAATATATTAATTAAACCAGGTTCTACGCCTGGTTGCCATTTTGAAAATAAAATAAAATGGCCCAAGTTTGAAAAGTAACCAAATCCAGGTTATAAACCAGATCCAGGTTTGTTTTTATTATAATGTATTTGGGTTGTATTTGATTTTATTTTGATGCTATTTAATTTTATCTATTCTTATTGGTTATGTCTTGGAAATTTTGACAATTTATGTGTGGCTATGGGTGTTATTTGAATTTATTTATAAACTATTTGTGTGCCAAATTCCATCCAAATCTGTTCGGTATTTTTTCCGTTAAAAAATAAGACGATTTAAACGCATGTGACGTCTCTTAATTCTTTCGTCGTCTATTCAACGATTTCGTTCACCTTCCAATAAGGTCTCCCCATTCCGATACCGATGAGTCTTTGCTGCTGCAGCCGTCCGCGGCCGCGTCCGGTGTCCGCGTCGTATCCTGTGGCGGACGGCACGTGGTGCGAACCGGATAGGACGACGTCCGGCCGAAGCGGGTCCGTGTCGCGCATCGGGTACTCCTCGAAGGGGAGCGGATGATGTAGCAGAGAGTGGGGGTACTGTGGAGAAAAGTTTTGTTTTAGGCATTGATACTCTATTCAGTATAAGATTACAACAGATACACATCTAAGGACGACGCTAGAAGAATGGTACGGGTGCATATCCCGTGTCTGTATTTGGAAATAGTTATGAGCACCGCTAATAAGCGCGGGCGCGTTAGGAGGGTTCTCCTAGAGTATTTTGACAGCCGGCACCCGACCACCCGCCATTATTAGTAAATACGTAATTAATTGTAGCATACAGTAGAACCACACTCACTATTTTTAAGGCTTAAAATGAGCCTCTGAGTAATCTTACTGCCTCTGCAAACTTACACATTTTGCGCCCTGGGAAAAAGCTTTTATCAAAGAAGCTCCATTTTTCTGCCTCTGGATTGGCACTCCTGTTGGAATTTCGCGTGATCTACCGCTAGACAGAGGCTGAGATAAATTAGGATCCCTTGCCCCGAGGCCTTGATAGGCAATTATGTCATACATAAGGTTGCAAAATATGAAGCATGTTGATATTTTGATCTCAAATTACATATCTGTATTTATTCAAGGCATGATGTAAAAGTTTTCGTGCTCGCTTCGCTCGCTCTTGCATCTTACTTTCTCTTTTTTCTTAAATCTTATCTTTGTCAATAAGTCGCCCATGTCACTCCTATATGAAGAGTCGAAACAAAAATTCTTGAGGTCGCCTCTCTTGCTCTTGCAATACTTAAGAATAATTTATATAGTCTCTAAATTATAAATTTCGTATGTGCACATTCTAGGTAATTTATAGATTATTTCTGATTGTTAGTTGTTTTCAATGTTATGGAAATATTTGTACGCCGATACGTACGGCTAAACATAATTATACTCAACCGATGTAATATTCTGCATGCTCTTGTATGTATACAATGTTTAAACAAATAAAGAAATCTTTTTACTTTGTCTTGAATCTTGACTGTCTATTCCACCAAGAAACTCCTGTAGAAAGGATCAAAACTACCTAACCTGTCCAAAGCAGTGTAAAATTTTCGAGCTCGCTTCGCTCGCTCTTGCAGTCCACTTTCTCTTGAATTCTGACTTGGTCTGTATGTCGACCAAGTCACTCCTGTATGTAGGGGTCAAAACAGTTCTAACCTGTCCAGGGTAAGGTGTTAAAATTTTCGAGCTCGCTTCGCTCGCTTTTGGAGCCTTAGGTCTTTTATTCTTAAAATTGACTCCCTAAATGAATTAAGTAACATCCCATTTTCCAATCCCCTCATTTCCATGTATATAATCCTCGAAAAAAGTTTGATGTTGTTACTATTAAATGCTGATTTATTATACAAGAATATTTTGCTCTATCATTTTATTTTTTTATTTTATCACTGGTTGGTGTTGCACAAAAATCCCTTGACGAGTTATACAGGCGGACTGGATCTCGACCCGCCTTAGCAAATGAGGAGGTCATTTTCTAATTATTAGACCTTACTTTCCCTAGCTAAAGTTTTATAGTTTGTTTAATAAAATATAAAAATTGACACATCTATGTCAATTTTTATATTTTATTGAGATTTTACCAAAATTTTAAATTCAAGCATTCATCTTCAGTTTTTTTCATTATATTAGTATTTTTTTATTATTTGTTGGTAGTCATAAACATTTGTATTTAAAATACGTTGGAACTTCCTTCAAAATAGGGTAAAAAAAAACATCTTATAATTATAGTCACAGATATAGATAGACTTAGATAACGCAAGTATCACAATCTATATGAAAACCAAACGTGCCATTTTTTGACTACCTACTATGACGTCACAAGTGTCAAAAGCACTATTTAGTGATGGGAAAACCAAATCGATTCAAAGACGCCTAGTGCGGCACCCGTCTCTACACGTAAATATTCGATTGAAACACCTTATATAATCAATTAAAGTTCTAGTGTTTACAAAAAAAAAAAACGGAATTCTTCCCTACTTTTAACTCTCTCTATCACTAAAGTTCGCCTTTGTACATACCATTTCTCAATTACTGTACGAATACTATTTATTAAGCATTTATGTACAGTAAAGAATTATTTACAATCGTTTAAATCAATTTACTAATCGATTTTGTGACATAGTAATGAGACAAGAAAACAAAAATAAAGTTCTCGAGTTGTAACGTTGGTTGTTTTAAGCACATTAGCTTGATCTTCAAGAATAAAGGATTTTTTTAAACTCATTAACGACATCATGCCGTGTGTATTTTGGACTTTGCGACGGTTCCGTTCCCTCAGAATTTTAATTTGTTTGCTTTTGCTTTTTTCCTTCAACAAAGCTTGCTTCCTCAAAATGTATCGAACGACTAGTGCTATACTTCGTTGGGAACCAATCTTTATTTCCCGTCGCAATAAATCATTTTTCTTTTAAATTACCATCATGTGAAAAAATAAAAATCACGTAACGTTAAGATTATTTATTAAAATTTTCTATAAAATCTGTGTCCGAAATCGATTCTCGAGAATCGCTTTGTGTTGCGTACGATGAACAGCACTAATCGCTAAAACTGACAGAAAAATGACAAAGCACCTGTACTACGAAACCGAAGCGACATACGATAATATCAGTTGTTTCGATATTCATCACTTGTTAATACAGAGAGGTCCGACAGGCGTGGTACACCAATGCAGACTGAGCGTGGCAGTGGCCACGTTAAGTTTCTTTAGCTTAAGTCGGGCACGCGAAGTAGGTGCTCTTACGTTATCTAGGTCTATCTATATCTGTGATTATAGTAGATACTAGCAGATGTTTGTTCGTAACCTTAATCCTTTTACTAAAAGTGGCCTAAGTTACTCCTTATAACATCAGTTATCTGCCAGAAAAGATCCCGTCAAAATCGGTCCACGCGTTTCAGATGTTTTAGATAACCGGAAGACATAGATAGACAAAAAATAAAAAATTAATGTTTTTTGTTATAAGTACCGCTACCGTATATACTTTCATATGCATTCAGTAAAAATATATTATTTGGAATTACAAACAGGCACTTCAATTTTAACGCATCGCTTCGCTCGCACTTGAAGCCTCAGGTCTTTTATTCTTAAAATTGACTCCCTAAGTCAATTATTATATATATGTCTATATAAATATTAATATTTTTGAATAAATGAACTTACGGATGAACTTTTATGGAGTGGAGAGTTATCATTTTCTTTTAGTTCCTAAACTTATAAATAACTGTCCGATCCGTGACCTGAGGGTATTATTAGGTATCGAGATTAGATTCTATTTATTTAATCCTTTTTGGAGAAAAAAAAGTTTACTTAAAAAGTTGTTTTGAGTAAAAAAAAAATATACCTCGACGAAAATTAAAAAAAATGTACTAAAATGAGAAAATTTAAATGACGACACACGGGCGCGAGCGGTCGCTTCTCGGGTAATGACGTCATAAAAAAACAATTGACGATCGAAAATAGTTATGCCGAAGATGGTGTCACGTCTTAAGAGTATGTTTGTATGCAACTGTGTAGTATGGCACTTTTCGTCAACAGTGTGTGTAAACACTATATTTGAACTACACTCACTTATCAGTGTCTCTGAGTGCTTTTTCTCTCAGTAGCAGTGTCAACGCAATGCTGTCGTAATGTATGTGTGCGTATGGGTTTGTGTAAGTGTGTGTTTGGTACTTACTAGTCTCTCTCTGAGCGCTTGTTCTCTCAGTAGCACTGTCAGCGCTGAGTGGTGTCGCCGTATTGCTTGCGCTAGTTTACGCATAGGCAACTCGTACAAGTTGTTGCACGTGCACCCACATTCTATAGAAAACAACAAATTATACAGGGATAAATTTAATTAGCTAACGAAACTTCGCAGACGTGGTGGCTATCAATATCTCAACACGTTAAAACAAAAATGAAGTGATCAAGATCTTTTTGGGGTCAATTTTGTTACTTCATCAGTTATTGTTTGGTGTAAACTTCGATTAACGGTATCTTGAATCTCAACTGATCACGACCGGAGTTCATTGACCGGACCATTGGTGTGAATAAATAAATAATGGTTACCTTGTGTGATGCTGAGGTCGATCTCTGTGGAGTGCGGCGCATAGTGTGAGCCGCGCATAAAGTCAGCAGTCCCGCCCTCAACCTGCAATATAATAAATATGTAGTAACTTCACCATCATTTAGGGCTCTTTAAATTAAGCATTTGGTGCCGGTCTGTTGTTGATAGACTCTAGGCTAAATAAAAACTGCCACGGGTCGGTCTTGGAGGTTAAGCAACGCTTACCGAGAACACACGCCCACCGTGCCTCGGACAGCTCGCTAAGCAGTTGGTCCCGACTGTCATTTGTAACACAGTGAAAGAGCTGAGGCTGTGGATAATGATGATGACTCAGCATAAACCTTAGTCTTCTTCCTTATCGTGTGTTTTTACACCAGATTAGGCACTGACAATGCCCAACCTGGTGTAATAGTTTTTAATCGCCCATGGCTTCGAGAAATATCTCTCAGGCATGCTGGTTTCCTCACAATGTTTTTCTTCACTAAAGTGATAATTATACAATACGCATATGAATCCAAAAAATCAGAGGTGTCGTGTCTTGGGTTCGAACTTGGCATAAACCTTAGTACTAACCCTATACTCTTCATAGGTGTCCGCACACTCCTCCTGCTTCACTGGGTAGTTGTGCAGTGTCAGCCATTCTCCAGCAATCTGGCGCATCTGTTCAGGAGTCAGATACTCCAGGTGACTGCCGAGAGGATCTACCGTGGGATGCAGTTCCAACTGGGACGCTGTATCTGGAATTTTTAGTTCAAATTCATAAAGCTAGCAAAACTGCTGATGTCATGGATACCGATACTATATTAACAGAAAACGAAAAAAGATTTGAATCGAGATACTACTAAATAAAGCTATTTAGTAGTATTTCGATTTAAATATGTATAGATATCGGTATCCATGACGTCTGCAGTTTTACTAGCTTCTTTAATTTAACCTAATTGGTAGATCTCCGAGGTTAACTGTTCTTGCCGCGTGATCAGTGTATGGACTGATGACCGTTTCCTTAGCATATCGAAATCCCTTCGGCCACCCTTTTATATTTGAACGAAATTACACCTTTAAATCAGTTTGAGGAACCCTTTATCGTGGACGAGGAATTCACCAGCCATCGTCGTCGATAGCAAGTCACTTCCTCCCTTCTCGCTCATGAAACTTACAATAGATGAAAGTAACATGACAGAAAAGACATAGGGTACATTATATAAATTGCTGATTACTGCAGTTACAACTCTGTAAAACAAACAACATATTTTTGCTGACTAGCACCACTTGCCTCACGATAATAAATCAAAGTACTGTTTAAGTCACTAATGACTGAATGAAACCTATATTCGTGTACTTCCGCCCGGGGTGTCGCCCACATAAATTCAATTTCTTACACAATTTTATTATAAATTATAGCCGTGCTATTCTGAAGTATAAACTATGTTTATTATTGTAAAGTTTCATAAAAAATATTTCAGAAGTTTTTACGGGAAAGAGTAAAACATACATATCCATCCATGCTCACAAACTTTCGCATTTTTAAATAGTAGTAAAATAAGAGTCGGTACCTATACACTTTGTAGTATATTATAGAATATTCTAGACATTTCTAGAAAGTGTACAGGTACCCATATTTGTCACTGTACTAGTAGAATATAAGTTTCATACCCGGCCTCCACAAGTCGTGTTGATTGCAAGCTCCATCACACTGGTCATACGCGAGCTCCTCGCTTACGCCCTTGGCCTCAGTCCCGCACCAATTCTATAACATAACATCACGACTATTGTCACAGGAGAGTTAGGCAGAGATGTACCTAAACTACACCCGCATTTCACCAGTTATGTTTTACCGTGTACAAGTTCAGACTCTAGGGTGCTACTAACGAATTATTGATGAAAAGACCCAATAACACTTTACCCGGTCTGGAAATCGAACCCAGAACTTCACGATCAGCAGTACCTCTTGCGGCTACTAGACCAAAGAGGCAGTCTTACAACACGATTTTAAATTGTTGTCTAGAGTAGTTGCCACGTTAGGTGCGCGGATCATTTTTTTTTCAGCCACGCTTCTGTGTGTCGTATGCCCGTGGTTTGTAGTGCACGATCCCGCCCACATGTTCGTACAAAGCCAAGCAACCGTGGGTCGCTGTGGAGGTTGAGCGGTGCCTTACGACCCGGACTCCACTCAAACGGAGACGAGCGGAACAGTGCAAACACGTGCAAGATTCAACCAATAACAGAAGAGACGAGAGACGCGATGTGGATTTCAACGAATGCGATTGGTTGATGCCCGCCCGTCTCCTCACCGCTTTGGTGGAGGCCGGGCACAAAAGTTAGACAGTCGCTGCATGATAAATAGTATTCACGTGCATCCCACATAGACTGGAAGCCGACCACAGCGTAGTTGGGAAAAGGCTAGGCAGATGATGATTAAGGAAGACAATACACTTATTGACGCAGAACCGGGTTAAGCCGATCAGAAAGATATGTTTTTAATAATTCATTCGCCTCGTTTAAGTTTTACGACGTGACTTGACACTGCGTCGAACTGAATACGACGAATGTGATCTGCTCAGAACGGATGGCCGATGGGGCCGGAAAGTTCTGGAGTGGCGACCGCGAACTGGAAGACGTTGCGTTGGAAGGCCTCCCACTAGGTGGACCGATGACCTGGTAAAGGTTGCGGGGATCCGCTGGATGCGAGACGCACGGGATTGAGGCCTATGTCCAGCAGTGGACGTCTTTCGGCTGAAATGATGATGATGATCTGCTCAAGCTTATTTCTCGTCGATAATTTGGTAAATACCGGGATATCTATTACTAGCTGGTGACCTCACCTGCCGATATTTTTCCCAGAGAGAATCCGTTTTGTCCCCGCTCCAGACCTGTTCGGCCCAGGCAGTTGGCCGGTACATGTTCTCGAGTGTTGGTAGCGAGGGAGCCTCATCGTTAGGGAGCTGGGGTTCTTGCACCTTATTGTTTGTGAGCTGGGATTCTAGCGCTTCATCGTCAGGGACCTGGGGTTCTGTCGCTTCATCGCCAGGGACCTGGGGTTCTGGCGCCTCATCCTCAGTGAGCTGGGGTTCTAGCCCGTCATCTGCGTCAATCAAGCGATCAATGTATGGGGTTCATTGGAAAGGGGGTAATAGTATACTAATCATTATAAAAGCTGTGATTGTCTGACTGAATTAATCAAGATGTTTGTGTCAAGATGTCAAGCTAATTTTTGTGTAGATTTGCCTCAGAAAGCAGATTACCTAAATGTAAAGTCCCATCATTATAAATGTTCTAACATTTAACATGTTTCCAGCAATATCTGCTTTGCGGGATTCACCAAAATGTGCATACATTTTGGTGAATCCCAAACAAACATATTTATTGATAAAAACATTGCATAATGTTTTTATCAATAAATATGTTTCTTTAAACACAAAAACATGTTGTTTCAAAAATGTGGTGCTATTATTGTTTGACCAAGAAAAAGATATGGTCAATGTAGTATATGCCAAAAGGTATTGTACTACAGTATCAAATAGCAACACTTGGTACAATAAACTGCACATCAGAGGCAACACTTGCCTACACTATTACAATCAAAAAGTGTGGTCAAAATCAAATTGTTACTACTGATGTGTGATGATTTACTTCAACCAATTTAAAGCTGCATGCCATGAATATATGGTATAAATCCATTCTATCCATATCCCCTACTTAATTAATACAAATATTATAAATGGAAAGTAACTCCATCCGTTTTCACACCTAAATGGCTGAAAAGATTTAGATGCAATTTGGCATAGATATAGACCATGACCTGGGTTGGGATATAAGATGCTTTTTATCCTATGTTAACTGCTTTGGGATAATTTTTCACTATCCACGTGGGTGAAGCCCCAAACCAAAAGTTTCTTATAAAAAAACAACAGAATACTAACCAGTTTTCTCTAGGAATGCCTTGTTGTGTGAAGAGACCTGCTCTACATCAAACTCCGGCTCTGGGAACTCCTCAACAATATTGTAGGTATCGTTGAGTTTGCTGCGATTTAACAACATTTGTGAAAATGTAAGTCAAGAAGGCTTGATAATAATCTATTGTATTTTCTATATTTGCTAACAAACGTGTTTTTATATCCTGGTATCAATTACTGTCGAATGCCGGATTGGTATTTTTTTTTAAACTAAACAACTCCTTCACAACTTCCTACTTTAATAGTGTTTAAAGTAGGTCTAACTGGATGTAGCTGAATAAATTACCAACTCTCTGTCTAGTGACTGTTATTTTTTCCCTTGCACCTGTCTCTAGCACACATCCCTCTCACACACCCTTCCCGTTTTGTATGTTCAAAAACCTCGCTCTGCTGAGCCATTTCCACTAGAGCTGAGCTAAGCAAGGCTAGGTAAATGAAGTGATTCTATTGGTTAACAAACACATCTCACGCTATGCATCCTTGCACATCTCTGGTCGAAACTCAGCCTTACACCAATTTTCTACAATATTTTTGTAATCAATCGTGAATTTATAAACAGTCTTCAGGAAATTTTGTGAGCACACATTCCTACATTCCTGTGCCTACATTCTTGCAGTATAAACAGTCATTTTTTTAGGCACTTCTTCAGACCTCTTAGATCAGAGCCTCAGAAAGTCGTCGGACTAATAGAATAGACATCAGCAAGTTGAAACAATTCCTACGCTTATTCCAATGAGAAAAACAATGATACTTACTTTGTAATATTCGGTGATGACGGTGGTACCTTCCTTACATCCTCAGGAAGCTTCCAATTCTTTTTCCGTTTATAGAAATCTAATCTATGCAGAGCTAACAATTTTGATTCTCCTGAAGCCATTTTGATGAGAGCTGAGGACAGAAGTAACCAAAACACTTCACTGATTTCTATGTAAATCTTCCAAACACTATAAATCTACAAAAATAAAGACACTGTTGCGTTTCTTATTAATTTTTATGCAAACAAATAGGATTCTCTTGATTATCTCTGTTTCCGAAGGTAGACGAGAGTTAAATAAAAATCACTCTGGTAGTTAGTTATGATAGTAGGTAGTACAAAAGATTTGAAGTTTGAACAATAAGTTGCCGCCATATTGACATCTCCTTGACAGTGACAGTATTAAATTTTTATGTTGGCGTGTGTTTCTGGCATGTCTTGTCTCTGTTTCACAAATTGAACATTGATATACCTACGTTGTTAAAATTATAATTGTCTCTTTCTTTTTGTTTTTAATTATCTCGGTTGAATTTGCAATGCTATAATATTGTAAATTCCTACATAATTCCTAGCAGACAAAGTTTATGTGACTTCCGACGGTATGTACATTCAGTTACATTCAAGATAACAAATTGCTGTTGTGGCATTGGCTGTGTGTGAGAGTGCGTAATTCAACACCGTGATAAAATAATAAGACTAAGTTTGCATCAGTGAGACGAAAGAGCCCTATGCAGAGTGCAAGCTAGTGAGCCTTAGAAAACAACACAACGTACCATTTATACCACACTAATGAGTAAAGGACCTTAGTACCTACCTACTTCATTCTTAAAACTAACCATTTAATTATACAAGGTGACTAATATAAGTCAATGCTAACTGCTATTTGGATATTAGATCATCATAATAATCAACTATGAATGCTATCAACCTATCTCTAGTCATTTTTTATGATGACCTGACAGCCTTAAAAGGCAGCTAGAACAGAATAGGCACATGTGGGAGGCTTAGAACCTAGTGTTTGGATGTAACTTAAGAGAGGCCTAAATCCAGCAGTGCAGTAAATTCAAGTAAGTAGGGTAGGTAGGTAGGGTAGATAGGTAGGGTAGGTGGGTAGGGTAGATAGGTAGGGTAGGTGGGTAGGGTAGATAGGTAGGTTAGTTAGGTAGGGTAGGTTAAAAAGGTGCATCGCAACGCATGCCGGGAAAAGCTTGGTATTTAATAAAAACTAAGTAATAACTATAAAAGGGCATCAAAAAACTGCTCTTCAAGGCTATCAGCTGGTAATGTGCCTAAGAGCATGGCGTCGAAACAACCAAAATAACTTTGTTCATCATGTTATTGCACTGGTCTGCTAGTAACCATGACTCTTGTGAATTTACAATTGTTCTTATGGACTACATTCAATCATTAATTACTATCTGCCTCGCTGTTCATCTCAACCTCTGATGTTGATAGATGCTGTTACCATGGACGTACACAGGGTAGGGCAGGGCGTGGCAGCAACAACAATGGGCAAATCAACCAGCTGCTTCCCTTGGCGAGTACTTTCGTCAAGTGGTATTATGTGGTGGTATTTGGCTTCGTTATCATCTTCATTAGAGGCGAGATTAGGCAAAGACCATTCACGAGTGTTAACTCTCTCATTGTTGCACCCCGCTCAGATAACCAATTACAGTTCCAAAACTACAGAAATGCATACATTTTTGTAGTTTTGGAACTAATTGGAGGACTAAATTTTATGAATTAGAAGGGATCACATCTAAAACTGAACTATGGCGCACTTTTTGGATTAATAAGCAGCGGCAGGACTTTGAAAGTAATGAAATAACGGAGTTAATACAAGTAGCAGAATCCTTTTACCCGAAGACGAAGAAAGCCCTAGAAATTTTACTGGCAATGCCTAATGCCACACTCAAACACATAAAAAAGTGGCTAAGATCAACTATGATCGAAGATACAATTAAATGGGCTTTGTATGCTCAGTGTACATAGAAAATTTGTTAATGCTACGTGCGATTCTTTCACTGAAGACATCTTAAAAAGTTTTGCTGAAGACCCTCGAAAGTTACTTTTAAAATAGCTAGCTATATAATTACACAATTTATATAAAAAACTAGGTGTTCCCGGCATGCGTTTCAATGCACCTTTTCTTTACCTAGTACCTACCTACCTAAGAATCTTCTCCTGATAGTAACAAACAGAACAAAAAATGAATTAGCGAAATCGGTCCAGTCGTTCATGCATCATGCCGTGACCAAGGGAAATAGGGATTCATTTTTATATATAGATTACCTATTTTAATTTATGTTTAATTATTTGACTAGGTGGTTATAAAAATGTGATTTGCCTCCCTGGCCCAGAACTTGGGTACGCCCAAGACTGTCCCCAAGCTTGCGATATTTAAATTGTCATTGGTTGTGCCACTGTTTTCATGGGCACACTTGATGTATCAGCTGAGGCACTGGTAGTGTGTTTGTTTCTTATGTCCTTTGCAGGTTGTTTACAAATTACTTTGGAATAATTCAATGCTTCTTTAGGACATTTAATGGTCTCCTCTGATGCTTGTGATATTTTGGAGATATTTAGTGTTCATACATTTAGTGTTGGTTGTTTATTTAGTGTTCATAATATTGATTAAATGCATACAGTTCCTTCATTTGATTTTCTAGTGTGAAAACTTGGTCAACTTTTTGTTCAAGTACCTATAAACATAATTCTTGTATCTTATTTTTCATACAATTAAATTTTTGCTGTATATTTTCCATATTTGTCAGGCTATCTAAGTACCTACTATGTCTTTACCTCCAAACGAAAATACTTAATCTCTTCAAGTCGGATTTTTGTTGTCATTGATGATTCTGCGTTCCTTATGCGACTGCTGCGTTGAGTGTTCACATTACTGCTTATTGCTTTTGCTTACTACTTTAAGCTTGGCCAGATATTTTATCAACTGATGTATCATCACTGCGATTTGTCTTGCTTTGCGAACATATACACTCGGGACATACCCATGATAATTATATTCCTGAGAATATGCTACTAAGTTTTCCATACGAATTCCAAGGCACTTCAATTGCAAGTCTTTTTGGAACACTAAATAAATAGCATGCCAGTTAAGTCCACCACAACCACTGCAATTCAACGCTATTCTCTAAAACAATAATTTTTCGGTAACTAACACACAAGACGTCAGCTCGCGCGCGCTTCGTAGACATAGCTAACCGCTGCTTTAGTTTCTTCTAAGCTCTTGGTAATTATGTATTCTTGTATTTTCGCGATGTCCTGTCGACTATAGGTTTTCAGAGCGAGCATTAAGCGAGCTTCTTGGGTGCAATCTTTTAATGTATAGTCGTCGTTGTGTTTTGGTGTATTCTGTTGTGACAAGTCGAGTGATGCTGATAGTACTTTCATGACTGATTTGATTGATGAATTTGCTCACTTAGTGCAAATTATTGAGTTTATTCTTTCAATTAATACTTTGCAGTTAGGTTTTCAGTATTACTTTCCTCTGTGCTTTCAGTAAAGACAGAAAACAACAAAAAAAGAATAAAAACAACAAAATCTAGTGTCAATGTCAAAGTGACATTTGACATTGACGGAAAAGTTTTCTAAAGTAAATAATATTACCAGTTATGAAATTAATTCTCCATGATTGCAGGATGTTTTTCTACCAATTTAATCTAATGTCGTAACGTCTTAGACCATCTGAGACCCAATGACCCAGATATTTAAAATTTGCAACTCTTTTTAGAGGTCTACCATCCAGCATAACTGTTGGAATTGTGTTATAACATTTACCGTTTGCTTTAAATATCATGAGTTCGCTCTTTGATGCATTATTTTTGAGTCCATGGGTCCCAGCGTACGATTCACACACGTTAATTAGTTTCCTTAATGCCCTGATTAGGTGCGCCTATAAACAGGTGTCTTGTAAATCAAAGCGCCTGTTAAAAGCCGCACCGCTAATAGTTTTGTTTGCGGCAGATTGCTCACCACATTATTTCTAGGAATTTCAAAATGTATTCTCGGCTGCTAGCCAAATGTGGTTGTTTGCTTGGACCTAGTTACTCTTTACCTCGTCCCGAGATTAATATTATTAATATTGTCACGCACCGTCAGACATTCCGCATTTCCACAGGCATTTTTACAAATGTTTACTATACCAACAACACCCTCCTGGAAGTGTCATTCAGGGAGAAAAAGATCCAGGAAGAGAGGATCTACTATTAAAATTAAAAAAAAGCCTATTAAATAAAAGTATTTATTAAAATAAGCACCTACACAAAACAAGGTAAAATGTTCTTATTATAAGGAATAGAAACCAACGCAAATGCTGACATACATTCGCTATCGACTTTAGCATGGAAATTCAAATTATGTTTATGTATGACACATAGGTAAAAGTAAGAACATGATGTTATAAAAAAGTTATGTCTCACTATGTGCTGCCTTGCAAGGCGTACCTACAAATAATGTTTGCACAATAATTAGTGCAGGTTGTAGTTTTAATGAGTTTAAAAATGTTAATTGAACCTTAATTTTTTTTGCGATAAAGTATTAACCTTAATTTTACTGGGATTCCGTCATCTGATCCTGACTTATACCTTCCATCATCAGCTCAGCAACATGAGATGATAATTACCAGGCACAAATATCTGAATTGCGTTAGAGAGTATATGAAAAACATTGTATGTGCCTATAAAATTTGAGGGTTGCCCTCGAATTCCCTGGGATAGGATGATTGGATTAGTGAACATAGGTACATGAAAAAAAAATACATACAGTCGAACATAGAAACTCCTCCTTTTTTTTAAGTCTGTTAAAATTGTCAAAGGAGTTTTGGTGAAACATTAGTGAACCGTGAACAATACATTTCATGGTAAAAGGCTTATCTTCAATTAAATGGAACTTAAAATACCTAACTGTTGAAATGTGGGTGTACTGTAGACTGTACTCATCTCAGAGCATTCTAGCGTATGTTATGTTGTTGAGTAAACAATGAACATCCAAGCGATTGGAGCCATCGCGACACATTTGCTGTCTATTATTGAAGAGTTCCATTGCAAATCTCCGAAGATCAGCATCAGATCTTCACCAAATTTAAATGGGATCACCGCAGAATAATATTCTTCCAAACAAAGAATCATCAAAATCGGTTTACAATTGGCGAAGACATCACAGAACACCTCCTCTTTTTGAAGTCGGTTAAAAAGTAGTATGAGACCGAGCTGCGCTAAAAGGCGCGGTCGCGGATAATTTAACAGGACGTTACGAGCGGATACCCGGTCTGTGCACTCGCTCGAGTTTTAGTCATCATCATCATCTGCCTAGCCTTTTCCCAACTATGTTGGGGTCGGCTTCCAGTCTAACCGGATGCAGCTGAATACCAGTATTTTTACATGGAGCGACTGCCTATCTGACCTCCACAACCCAGTTAGTACTGGGTAATACGATACCCCTTGGTAAGACTGGTTGTCAGACTTTTTGGGAAAGAACTCGGGGCGTTCGGACGAAAAGACCTTTTTTTCTCGGTTCGCTCTTCGACCCCTTTGCAAAGTCCAACTTCACAGGTATAGTACACTATGATTGGGTCAGCTTTCATCGCACGTAAGGGGCCTATGACTTCTCCTTATCTGCCTTTGTCTCCTTCGCTGCATCTTGGTACATGTAGATATACTTAAGACTATCCTTCAGTTCCTCCTTCTTCAAAAAGCGTGAGCACAGGAAGTGGACCTGGCAGAGTCCCGATGGTGCAACTAAAAATGGGAGCAAATGTTCAATGATGTCTCTGTGATCAATTCGGTGAAAACCGGGAGCGATCACCGCATGGTAAGAGGCACATTGAACATCAATATAAAGCTTGAAAGGTCTCAACTGATGAAATCTACGCTCCGTCCAGCACAGATCTAGATCCAAAACCCCGAGAGCTTTCAGCTTGAACTCCAGAATCGTTTCGAGTGCCTAGGAAGGTCAGTGGACGAATACAACGATGGGTACGTGGAAACTGTCCATACGACTGCGTCTAAGTTCTTCAAGACACGTCGTGCACACAAGAACAAAAAACTCTCTGATCATACTCTCGAGCTCATGAAGGAGCGGCGTGGGATGATCCTACAGTTTTTTGACGAGGCGTGAAAATGCCAGCTCAACAGACGGATCTCTAAATCCTTGAAGAGTGACCTCCGCCGTTTTAATACCGAGCGTATTAAAGACGCTATTGAGCGGAATAAAGGCTCCAAGGTATTTTCAAGAGATCTGGCTATAGGGCAGAGCCAGCTCACGCAGCTGAAGACCGACGATGGCAGGATCGTATCCGCCAAACCGTAGCTGCAGAGGGAGATCGAGAGTTTTTATGGGCAGTTGTACACTTCAACCAGTAAACTCGTTGCAAATCTAGCTAACGACCCAAGAGCTAGACTGACCTGACGCTATACCGAAGACATTTCGGATGTCAGCATGTACGTGATTAGGATGGCTCTGAAACAGCTTAAAAACAACAAGGCACCTGGTGATGACGGTATTACGGCCGAACTCCTGAAGGCAGGTGGAAAACCGGTACTTAAGGCCCTTCAGAAGCTGTTTGATTCCGTCATACTCGAGGGGAAAACGCCGCAGGCATGGTGCAGGGGTGTGGTGGTACTCTTCTTCAAAAAGGGCGACAATGAGCGGCTGAAGAACTATAGGCCCATCTCACTTCTAAGCCATGTCTACAAGTTGTTTTCAAGAGTAATCACGAACCGTCTCGCGTGCAGTTTTGACGATTTTCAGCCTCCCGAACAAGCCGGATTCCGAAAAGGCTTTAGCACCGTAGACCACATACATACGCTGTGGCAGGTTATACAGAAGACCGAAGAGTATAACCTGCCTCTCTGTTTGGCGTTTGTGGACTACGAAAAAACCTTCGATTCGATCGAGACTTGGGCAGTACTGCAGTCTCTGCAACGGTGCCAAATTGACTATCGGTACATCGAGGTGTTGAAGTGTTTGTACAAAAACGCCACCATGTCAGTCCGTCTTCAGGACCAGACCACGGAACCTATCCTTCTGCAGAGACAGGGAGACGTCATATCTCCGAAACTGTTCACCGCTGCACTGGAGGATGTCTTCAAGGTTCTGGACTGGAGAGGGCTAGGCATCAACGTCAATGGCAAGTACATCTCTCACCTTCGGTTTGCCGACGATATAGTGGTCATGGCTGAGACCATGGAGGACCTTAGTACAACGCTCGATGACCTCAGTAGAGCTTCCGAAAGAGTGGGTCTTAAAATGAACATGGACAAAACCAAAGTCATGTTGAATGCCCATGTAACACCCACTCCTATCAAGATCGGAGACTCTACACTCGAAGTTGTAGACGATTATGTTTACTTGGGACAAACGATCCAGTTAGGTAGTTCTAACTTCGAGAAAGAGGTTAATCGTCGAATCAGACTCGGCTGGGCAGCGTTCGGGAAGTTGCGTGGTATCTTCTCGACCAAATTACCGCAGTGTCTCAAGACGAAAGTTTATGACCAGTGTGTGTTGCCAGTGATTACATACGGGATCGAAACGTGGTCGCTCACAATGGGCCTCATCAGAAAGCTTAAAGTCACCCAAAGGGCAATGGAGAGGGTTATGCTCGGAGTTTCCTTGCGTGATCAAATCAGAAATGAGGAAATCTGTAAGAGAAATCGATCAATATGGCGACACTTGGGGGAGGCCTATGTCCAGCGGTGGACGTCTTTCGGCGGAAATGATCATGATAATGATGATCCTTCAGTTGTAACTTCGTGCATTGCCTTTAATAAAATATATTATCCTTCTTTCGTGGGAATATTTTTCTAAACACATAATAGTAGGGTTGAATGACCGATTGAAGGTATTTTACTTTATTTTTATCCATGAAGAGGTGAGCTTGTAAATTTTTGTAAGGTGTGCCATAAAAAATATCTTTGGTGCTAATATCTTCGATGCTGAAAGTCTCTTCAAGAAAAATTATGACTTTGTATTTGGAAGAGTCTTCGTACTCGACGGTACTTTCCTGAGAGGGTTCTACCTGGACTTGAACCATCGCTTTATCGTAGTCCAACATGAACACAGGTATAGTATTTTCAACAGCAGCAACATAACTTACTAGTTGACAAATAAACGTTGAGAAAAAACAGGTAAATTCATTATTCTAGTTTTAGGCAGAGCCCACATTCCTGTTTTGAAAGCTACAAACACAGAGCATCATATAATTCTGGCCATACACTACTATTATATATATATACAATTTAGCAAACAGAAGCGAAGATGTTTAAAAAAAAATAACGCGTCAGTATGGCTGCTTGACTGTATCGGCTCGCGTCAGGCTGGTGACCAAAAATTGCTACCTATTTGCTACCTTTTACTACCTATAGTCAACTAATTGCTACCTAACTTGGAAACAAAAAAAAAGGGACTTCAAAATGACCAGCCATTCTGATATCAGGATGGCTGGTCAACTCTCCGTTTGTGAGAATCATTCAAATTCTTGTTATTATTTTTAGTTGAATAATTGCTACCCTCACGTCTTTCAATTTCCACCTTGTAGCTTTAACGAGTAAAAATTGTGATCATTTGATTTTTTTACAGAGAATGGATTAAGGTTATTGAATAAAACAATTTAAAACGATTACAAAAATATTTCTTTTTATTGGAATACACCGACCCATTATTGACGGCACGGTTGGTGCAGTGGCTGAGCGATTGACTGCTGCGCTGCGTGTCGCGGGTTCGTTTTCCGTACGGAACAAATATTTTTATGGCCTACAGGTAGTTGTTCCGGGTCTGGCTGTTTGTGTATGTGACTTTAAATGTTTGTAAATACACCCAAGAATAATTGAATGTCTTTGGTTCACACAAACGGAGAGTTGACCAGCCATCCTAGCAATTAATTTACTATAGGTAGTAAAAGCTAGCAAATAGGTAGCAATTTTTGGTCACCAGCCTGACGCGAGCCGATACAGGCAACCAGCCATACTGACGCTCACACAAAATAATGAATACAACCGTTTATTCTAACTTGGAGCAAAATATCAGTCACTGAAACTAACCTGAACCGCCACAAATCATAACGAATTCAATTAACACGTAATTGTTTACAAAAATAGCGATTAAGTTCACAAAATAGGAAAATATAAATCTTACAGCCCTTTGAGCGATATTCCCAACAAGAGTTTCTCGTGACCAGAGACAATTTTTTTAAGCTGTCACTCCTTGCCATAGTATTTACATGTGCTACGTAAAACCTCATTTCTTCCTAATATTAGGTAAAACTTCATTTTTTCCTAACGCGGCCTCTCCTGACGCCAAGTCGCCCTCGACTTGAAAGGTATAGGTTGCATCTGCAAAGCGATAATCTTGGTAGCGCCCTTCTCCTATTCCAGCATCGGGATCAGGTATGGATAGCCCTAACGCCACGGGCACAGGCTCGCTACTTTAAGAACGGTCCAGGTCATGCTGTTTCGTCATGTGAAAGTGTTTAATTAATAATTAATCGTGTAAACAACACATGCTGACCACGTAGAAATTGAAAGTTCCGAATGGCAAAAATATAAGATGGTCGGCATCCCAACCGTCCTATATTGTTTGTTACAGATAACTTTACTACAGCGACTAATGACAAGATAAGATGGTCTGCGTCGTCCTCGTCGCAGTCCTCGTGATACTCGTCGCGCACCGGGGCCAAGTCTGCAGATGAGGGCTCACTGTTCCCGGTCTCCTCAGCACTAGGTGGTAGGGACTTAGGGAGGCTGACGATGACCCTCTACCGGGATTACACAATTCGTCATCTGAAATGTGACGACAACTTAAAAAAAACTTGTCTTAAGCTTATCAAGTATTTACACACACGACCTGCAATCAACAAGATAAACATTTTGACGTAATGAGAGCTCTCATTATTTAATGACTCAGTTTTCAGACTGGATCATGACACGTTGTGTAGCACGGCGGTGTAGAACTGCATCTGTGAACAAATCAGACAGAAGGCATCCCCGCTGTCCGAGGTTGACGGAGGCATCGCTGAATCGCACGTCAACACTTTCATGACGGAGGCATCTCTGAATCGCACATCAACACTATCAAGACGGAGGCTTCGCTGAATCGCACGTCCCTCACACATGATCACTCCTGTCACTCCTTGCCATAGAACTAACATGTGCTACATAAAACCTCATTATATTCACATCACCCCACACGTGACGACCCCCAAGCATAATAATACATTTTATTTAAAGTATAGTAGTAGTAGAGTACGTTTCAGTATTTTTTCGTCAGTACGTCTGTTCCTGAGCCAATTTTAGTGAAATTTTGCACATTTATTTTAAGGAAGGTTTCAGAATCTGAAGAAAAAGCATTGCAACGCATCTCTCTCATCACTTGCTCATCATTCAAAAGAACCATTCCACCTTCATCTCTTCGCATTTCATCTGGAATACATACCTCGACTCTCTCTTTTCTCCCAACTTGTTCGTCTTACTTTCCATTTACTTTTCTGTGAGTCTTTAGTCGTTTTACAACTATGTATAAGTTGCCATAGTGAACGCTACCTCTAAGAGTGGGTCCCAAAACATGAAACATGGAACTTCGCCAGCGTTCTTTAGTCCAAAAAAATATTTATAATAGCTACTTTTATTTAGTTTTGTGTGATAAAGACTTTATAAAAGCTACTTCCGATAATATACCTGATGTGGGTATATTTATGATAAAAATGATATTCGGTCCATTTAAATGAGCAAAATAAACTTCATTGCCTCGTTGGTCTAGTGTTCGCAAGCACGACTGCTAAGCATGAGGTCCTGGGTTCGATTCCCGGATTGGGCAAAGTTATATTGGGTTTTTCCATGAGGAATTCCACAGTAGAAGCCACGGAGTCTGGATTTGCGCCTGGTTGATCGCAATAGGCTCGCCACCTATTATATGGGACTTAAAAATAATTGGCGAAATGTGGGTGTACTATTTGGTACCTTTGCCTAGATATTCGGGGATTTTGTCTTTGCCTTTGACCTTTAATATCTCCAGAACCAGCGGCTTTCCAGGAATCCCAGGTTATGTCTAGATGAAAAAGAATATCTCAATGATGGCTTTCAGGGTACTTTTACATTTGTTAATTCTTCAAATACTTATGGAACAGGCTTTATAATCTATAATAGAAGTAGGTAAGTATTTACATTTTATATAGAAGAACATGGATGGCCTTAACTACCACTGAAACGCGCCAATACATAAAGATATTACGGTGCTGCAAGAATAAATATGAACATTTTGTGAAAAGTACTGAAACAACATTATGGCAGCCTCAGTTCCGAGTAACCACACCACATAAAATACTTGCACAGTTGTAACGCCAAAACCCGCTAAAATTGTACATATTTTTTCTTGAGGTCGTTTTCTCAGTCAAAAATAAATTCACGCGCAAAACAATCATGCTGTACTTTATACGCGCGCTTTTTGGTGCGAGCCCGGGGTCGGGACTAAAGGCGCCATCTTGTTTTTCAGTACAAATTTCACCGTAGACAGAATACTTTGTCTACGAATTTCACAGACAATGTCATAAACTAAATGTCACGAAAACAAAGATGGCCAAGAATAATATTGTTTAACTTTAAACTAGCTATTTATTTTCTGTATTTTTTACCTACCTTTAAAGATACTTGTTCTTGTTTTCTAGTCAATAAACTGAGAGGACAATGCACGCGCTCAATTCTAAGAGCCATTATTACGACGTGATAAAGACCACTCAAGAGGACACGATTTTAGAATCTGACTCGTCCGTCGAGATTTGTGAAACCCGTCTTGCACCAACTTCAGATGTGGGTTGCTATGTCAGGGTGCACATGAAGTCCAACGTAGTTCAAACAGATTTCACTCGAAGCAACAAGAACTTTCGCAATGAATATACAGCTACCAGTGACGAACTCAGTGTGAGAACGCTGGAGAGCCCTGTCATCAAAGGAGGGTACTCCCTTTACTGCAGCCGCAGTTCGCCAGTTGCTGGTTCGCCACACAATCAGCACTATCCATTGTTGAATAGTAGGAAAACAGCTGTCATCGCCGAAAATGTGGCCGTTTGCACAGACTGTTACCAACGTAAAAAGCTATTGGCACTAGAGTGTTCTATACCTAAATTACCTAACAAAACGTGTAAGTCTTCTATACCTAAATTACTTAACAAAATGTGTAATGATAAATCTACTCAAAGTGAGTGTTTCAAGTGTAAGAAGATTATCTGTCACTGTGATGTGTGCATTCCATGTATCAGAAGCTTGGCTGCTTTTCGTTCTTTCACGCTTGGCACTATAGAGTCCCGTCGCTGGCAGAACGAACACTGTAAGACCAAGCTCATTGGAGGCTGTCGAGTACCGGTGAGCAAAAATTGTAAGAGCAGATTTTGATGGTTAACTCATTATTTTTTTGTAATTTTTAATAAACTTCCCAAACGAAACGCTGCAGTTTATCTTACTCTATTATGATTGAGAAAGTTTGGATGGATGGATGTTTGTTACTTACTCAATCTCGGCAGCACGGCTAAACGGATCTGGATGAAGTTTGGCAAACAGATAAATTATAGTTTGGAATAGCACATATGCTACACAACATGTAGGACGACTGCGGTTGGTACTTCCTTTGCGCAAAGATTCTTCTCTTTCCGTGGAGGTGAATTGTATCACAAACTAAATAAAATTATAAATATATCAAATTGTAGTAAAGTTGAATGTAAAACTAAAATTATCAAATGGTCATTGAAGTTAAACTATATGGAAATAGAAAAAATACTTGAGATAGCTAACTAAGTAGGATAGGCAGTCCATACTTAAGTACATAATTGGTAGGTAAGATTTTAGGCATATTTTTATATGTATTTTATATACTTATATATATTATTATAACTAGAAGACGGGATATTTACCATGTTTATTGTTTTCTTTCGAGTTCCCAATATTTCGGCGCTGTTGCAAGCACCATGATCACGAATAAACTGAAGTTATGAAAACAATAAACATGGTAAATATCCCGTCTTCTAGTTATAATAATTTTAATGACCATGAAAGTTTAAAATCTTACATATATATATATTCATAAAATACTAATTGTTTAATAAAAGTATACATACTTATATATATACACGCATACACACACCGTCACCAAATTCGCAATGCTTCCACGTTGACAATAACTCTATGATGTAATGGGGGGGCGAGTTCTAAAATACAGGCCTAGGCTTAGTTTAGACTCCAGGTCTCCCACAAATTACAATTTTCTGCCTACTACCTGCCAACCATATCTCTAATAACGATGTAATTTGTGGAGATAAATAAACGTTTTTTTTTATTATTTTATTAGAAGATGGCGGGACGAGCTGGACAAAACAAACGACCAGTGGCCCACATTAGCCCTGGATCGTAGCAACTGGAAGTCATGGGGAGAGGCCTTTGCCCAGCAGTAGGATGACGCAGGCTAACAGTATCAGTATTATTTCAAAATCAAAATCTCCACGCGAACGAAGTCACGGCAAAAGCCAGTTAAGCAATAAATGTTTGTTATTTAACTGTACATACCATATAACGCAGATCAGAGGGTTGTCAGATGAAGATTCATAAGACAGCTTTAATGATTCTGCTAAAGTGGCCATTTTGGTGACAGCTTAAACCCAGGCACGCTTTATGTGTTATTTTTTCCATTATTCCACACTATTCCATCATTCTTAATTCATAGTTGAAGGTATAAGGCAGCATGTCCTAGAACCAAAAATTCGCAGACATGTGACATGTACGACACCGCACTGGGTGGTGCGGACCGCGTGGTGGATTACGGCCCACTCATAGAGAGAACAGGAAGCCTGTTGCCCAGCGGTGGGAATATTATAAGCTGGTTGTGCCAAACTTTCTTAACGTGCAATCGACACCAAAGTCACTTTTACCTCAGGAAAATATTGCAACAATTCGTAATTTTATAAATTTTGCCATTACTTTTTGTTGCTCACTAGATACTTACAAACGTTGCTGCACAAAAATAACATCGATGTGGACATACATTTACAATCACAGTGTATCTATTGATATTTCCAATAACATAATTTTTTTTCTGGGCAACTTTGGCCCATAGATATACGCGCGATTTATTTACGCCCTTAATGTAGAAAACAAAAGTAAACAAACATGAAAATGATCGTTGACTTTCGAAGTTGCGAATCATCAAAAACGGGTTCTGGTTTATATTCTAAACACTTCAAATAAACATGTTGTAATTTGATAAAAAATAACTACCTGTTTAAACCTGCACTCGGTGGTCTATCTGCTTAGTTTTTGTGTCGACGATTTACGACAGACATGTCAGTCCAACACCACTTATCGAGACGAATCTTGTCGAGTGCCTGTCGTCAGCAGCCACTGAATAACGCCAGATAAGCTTAACGTGCTGTGTTCCCTTTTTGTAAACTATTAGTAACTATTTATATTGGGCTGCCTCGTTTGTATAGTGGTCGCCAGCGTGACTACTGAGCATGAGGACCATCCGCCCGTCGAGTTTGTACCATCTGATGCATTTCTTAGTGCAGCCAGGGAGTCTGGATTTGGATGGATTGCAATAGGCTGGTCCCTATTAGGCGGGAAGGTCATATCTCGGAAACGTGACAATTTAGAAGATTTTATCTCAAACAAAAGTAGTTTGTTTTGAAACCAGCTATTGATTAATACAAGTCAAATGCCAGACTAAAAATTCGAAAAAAAAATGCGGTAATGTCTTCTGAGGTAGGTCAGGCTTCATACAAAAATATTCCTAGCCTTTTATTATTAAACTGTTATTTAAATTACGTGTCACATTGTTCATACACTTCATACACACTAATCTCCGAAATCATCCAACCGATATCAATGAAATTTTGTGAACGTGTATGGTTGGTGCCAGCTTGAAAGATAGGTTAGGTTTGTACCCAATAGGTGACGCTGTTGTCGTATATAAATCTCGATATTCTGTCATATTCCTATTACTCCCGTGTGAAGCAGGAGCAGGTCTCTATTAATTATAATAAAAAGTGATCAGATAAAAGTTCTACAAACCTTAGAAATACCAGCCCAGGATGTTGGACATCCGGCTGCCTTGACAGTTGTAAGGTAGTCGGTTATTGCAGATACGATGTAGTCCATCTGCTTAGACACTTCACACTTCTTCTTAGTGCGTCGATGGCGATCTTTATTTTATTCTTTTGTTAGGACCGTCTTTGTCCAGAATTTTGCTACAAGTTTGCGCTGTCGCTAGCGACCATGAATTGTGACCTGTAGTGTGCAGGCATCAGGGCGCGCAGGATACGTAACACTACGACTGGGTGAAGGAGCTCGTTCAAAGAAATAATGCCAACATGACAATTACCGCTGAGAACAGCTGCTCGTTTGAAGGGCAATTGTAGAAAGATGGATGGGTAAGTTTCAGCTTTGATAGTGGGCTGACATCACACATTGCGGGTTCCAGACACGTATTGCAGGTGTGTCCGAGAGGCATCACAATAAGACTCTTTTTCTACTGTGACGTCTCTCTTATTGTATCATTTTTAAAAGCCTTTCCGACTGGTTTCTTTGTTTGTAAGCAGTTTTGAAAACAGTATTTTTTCCTGATGGACGACTATCGTTTCTTAAAAAACCGACAATGAGGTAATTTGGCAGTAAATATGAAATAACCTATAAAATTCTAAAGTGTTTATTTAAAAAAAAAGAAACAGCTTACGACTAATAAAATAAATCGTGCCCGTTTAGAGACACAATATGTTTCTAAATAATACATAAAACAATGTGAATATGAAAATATTAACATAATACTTTTGTGTCACTTATGATTACTTTATTCTAGCAATTCACTAATGACTTTGATAAATATCCTACAGGTTTACATTTACTATATTATAAGTACTACACATAACATAATGATCACTGTGACTATATTTTAATTAAGTAATTAAGATTTTTCTCTCAAATTAATCTACTATTCTTCGCACTACTACATAGTTTTAAGCTTAAGCATTTTTTGTTCTGGCACATAATAAGAATTGTACAAGCATAAACAGTAGTATAAAAATAGGAGTATCCTGAATACTATGCTATAAATGGAGAAGCTTTTCCACGAACTCGAGAGGATCTCAGAGGGGCTTGACAGTGTGACATACTGATGGTAATGGTACAGCCACACGTGTATTGAGTCGATATATGTAACAGAAAAGCTTCTGTCAATCCTGCTGAAGTCTTTGTAGGAAAAAAAATGTTTGAAAGCGTTTGTCTAAAACTCCAGATCCCCTCGGATCCGCACGTCACGTAAACTCTTTTTATGTATCCTAATAAACTAACAGAAACTACCAAGCATTAGGAAAATTATGTGAATTTAGTCAATTACACTTTACACCAAGTGAAACAATTTTCATCTGATTATAATCAGTAAATGTATGATGATTATGTAATTTTCTTCTACACTACAATTATAGCTACAATAAATCTAAAAACACAAATTACGTATCCATCTACATGAAAAGATCACTAAAGTGGGGTTTAAATTATGAAAACAAAAGTGCTTTACCTTCAACGTGATATAATATACGGTTTAAGACTAAAAACCATTAAATATCCACTTTATATAATTATGAGAGATATGGCACTTTTCCCATAGTGTAAACCCCACATACAAGACAATACAAGACTGATTTACTCTCACATTAAATTAAAACTAAATCTTTGGGACAATAGTTCGCATTTTTTTACAATAAGCACTGGGCTGGGTCCTGATAGGTTTATTTATATCATAATTATGTGAAATATAAATATCTGGCTGAAAATAATATCAGTATCACACCAAGAATAAAGTCTACCCATAATATAACATATATTTTTTTTAAGAAATTCAATGGTAAAGTGGTTTAGTATTAAGTACATATTCCGTTCTCACTCCAGTAATTTCATGTAACAGTAAAACCGTACACTAACTACTGATAATCCTTAATAATATTAATATTTTGGCATAATTTTTTTGGGGCAACATGATGCCTGAAGGAAGCAGTGTTATTATGTAAAATTCACTGCTAAAGTGCAGAGCATCATTCAAGAGCCCGCAATTCGCAAGCAAGATCACATGTTTTTTGTAAGGTTTTAATTCCTATCACATATAAGGTACTGACCCAAAAAAAACCAGATGTGGTATATCCATTAAAACCAGTTCCATATACGAGAACATCCAAAATGTATCGCATAATCAGCCTATAATATTCCCACAGCTGGGACACACGGCCTCCTCGCTATGAGAGGAACTGGGCTATAATACACCACGCGGGCCCGGTGCGGGATTGATAGATGTCACATGTCTTCGAATTTTTGGTTCTAGGACATGCCAGTCTCCTCACGATGTTTTCCTTCACCGTTTTGAGAGCAGTGCTGATGAAATAAATTACACAAAGTAATGCTCCTGCCTGGGTTCGAACCCACGACTGTTCGTAAGTCGGGGCCGCCACCATCGGGCCACCGCTGCTCTCGCAAAATGTATGCTTAGTACAAATTAAAAACTGCTCAGCGTTTACTAACAAAAAATCCGGATAATGGGAGAATTTTTTATGCGGTCTGGTATATTTTGGCAAAACTATGCTTGGAATTTTATTAGACTATTGTATTGTATAACGTGCTGGTGTCCGTAAGACTAACAGAATTAAATCCAAGTAGTATTTTAGTTGCAAGCGCCCAATAATTGGGACGTGCCAATGCCAACGTGGTTTTAGAATTGTGTAAACCCAGTGTAATGGATGTCATTGATATTAGAGGCGGCTACTTTCGACGTGTCGGCGAAGCGTGTATCTGTATTTAAAACCGTCTGTAATTAATTATAACAATAGTTACAAGGTACACAATTAACAGTCATACATGTACAGTGGCCAGCGGATCAAGTTACCACAAACTGTCAAATTTTCTCAATCGATTTAAAACCATAAATTTAAATCATTTGAAGAAATTTGACAGTTTATGGTAACTTGATGTGCTGGCGACTGTACATCAGCGGTCGCATACATTTGGGTCGGGTAGGTAAGGGTTATTTTTTTTTTCATTATTATGCATGATGTTGGACCCATAAGGAAGCCTGTTCACCGTGATGATTTGTGCCACACCCTTAGATATGAGAGCAACTGTGTGAAACACGCTGTAGAGATGCCGAGAGAAATACTCTACCTGTGGGCCTAGTATGAATACGCGGAATAAACGTAAAGTAAATTCGAACTATGTTAAAATTCAAAATACTCTTTCGTACATTCACATTTTATTCAGTTTTCAGAGTTGTTTTGATACTAGTTGCGCTTGTCGCAAATATTCAAGTAGTATTTTCGATACAAAGTTCGAATTCACGGTATGTTTATGTAGTGCGTTCGTACGGGGGAATATAAGTCAAATAGCTCAAATACCTGTAGGTGTAAAATTGTAGGTAAACGTACGGTACGTACGATACTGTACTGTACGGTTCCATTGCTAGTCATTAAATTACATTTGCACAAACATGTAATAAACTTTGCCGTATTTTTATTTTTCATCCCATTTTAGACAAAAAAAACGCTCGAAATATCTGAAGAAAGGTTAGACTAGAAATTAATATTAACAATTATTGTGCTTGCACGGCTACGGCGTAGCAAAGTGCTACGAAATGACAGTTTAACAGTTCCGTGCAAAATATTTCCTGAGTATTACTTACTCTTAAAAATACTTTGCACTATTATTTTAAGACTTTCAAATGTACACACTAACTAATGTGTTCCAACAGTGGACTGCATGTCCCTACGAGCTACCCTAGCTACGGAATAATTTTAATAACGTTGTTTAATAGACTTCAAGGGCAGTTTACATTGGTTTGTTTGGTTTACATTTATAATTATTTATCATGAAGGTAAGCTGTGGCCGCAAGAACACGGACAAAAAACGGTAAATCAAGAAGACGTCTGCACCTATTGGAGAAAGTTTCACAGTGATTTTGGGGCATCAGTAGCTCACAAAAATTGATCAAACCATTGTTTTTCAAGTTAACAAGGTGCTCGAATAGGGATACACCTTTACAGAATATATTTTATTACATAGGTAGGTACGTAACTAAAAGATACAGCCCGACTTTTACATCAACTGCCCTTTAAACAAGAATATTTCTTTAATTTTATTTAAAATATGCCATATAATAATTTAGGTAGAATAAGTTCATACAAATTTGAAGAACAATTTTACAGCCACGGCTTGAGATTTCAGCAAAAGATCGATGATACAAATGTTTAATAACATATTAAACTCCTTTGAGGGCCCTCTTTTATCAAAAACTAAATATCACCAAATGGCTTCATTTTTTTGCGCCTAAACTTGTCTGACAAGAAAAACAATGATGTTTGATGGCAAATACATTTAGCACGGCACGATAGACGAGAGTAAATAGTGATGCTACAAGCATCAGTGTATAATGTACCAACTGCTAGGTCAGAGGCCACCTCTCTAAGCGTAAGCGGGATGGCGTCTGGTGATGATGCAAGCGGGCCCTAAAGTAGCGGTTGACAGTTATAGCTCATTGGTAGTAAGTGTGAACGGAGCTGGATGATGATGGTGGTGGGCCGGGTGTGGGGACCGACGCTGGCGACGGCAGGGTTGGGAGCGGCGTCGGCGGCGGCGACGAGTACACCTTGCGGTCGGGGGGCAGCGTCGGCAGGGACGACGACAGTCCAAAGCCCCCCAGGCCGCTGATCGAGGAGCCCCCCGACAGCATCTGGCCGTGCACACCCCTCATGCCCGCGAACATCGGCGCTGAGCCTGCACACAACAATGTTATCGTATCAGCATATGGAAGACGTTGTTACA
Source organism: Noctua janthe (assembly GCA_910589295.1). Lineage (NCBI taxonomy): Eukaryota > Metazoa > Arthropoda > Insecta > Lepidoptera > Noctuidae > Noctua > Noctua janthe. The sequence goes on from OU342552.1 coordinate 18,519,029, forward strand.
CGCGGTGCATGATGTCATGGGTATTCTTAACAGTTATGATTTCATTTATCGTATTAGGTTATCCTGTAATGGTAGATATAAGTAGATAAATAAATAATTGATATGTTATAGTCAGTTCAAAATATACGTTAGTAAGCTTATCTAAAAACCGACTCAAGGTCTAAGCGTACCTGAACTTACATAGATGTTCCATTTATATTCATATAGACAGGTACTAAATCGACAAAAAGTATGGCCATAGAACTATGAGAAAAGATATTTTTCTATTCCGAAGTTTATCGCGATGTCGGGTCGCTGGTAACATTTTACACATATTTTCATTTTAAACAGCTCATTCAGGGGTTAACAGTCGCAGACTAGGGCTTCAAACCGCGGGGTACATACCTAATTGCTTAATTTACAGTTGTATACAGGGTGTTAACAGACCTTTCACGAAGCCGTCAACCAAGCTTTCTGTACATAAAACTAAGTAACTTTACGCAAAAAATTATTGCTCGTAAACGACTTTTTTTTGGGGTGAAAAATCTCCTTTTACTGTAAGAGTCGATGGAACGCACTCAAAGCATTGTGCTGATGGAAGGATTGAATAGTACAGGGGGCCGTGGAGCTGTTTAAAGTAAAACCTTACATTAAAAACAAGTATTAAAAAAAAAAAACTTGTGAAAATGTTGGAACTTTGACCCCCAATATCTCCGTAACTAGAAGGTTCCCAGGAATGGTCTAGAACAAAAAAATGATCGCAAAGATGGGGAGAACAAGTGCCTTTCGGCTTCGTTAGGGTCTATTTACACCCTTTATAATAGTCATTGCGTTATTTACTTTTTCTAACATTTATGAAGCAATGAATTAGGAATTTTCTTCAAAATCCTTCTGATTCGGATAGTAAAATGAACATATTGAACATATACCTAATTATTGTTATAGACAAATTCAAAAATTGTTGTGTGGGATTTTTAGATTTTTTTTAGGTAGAACGACGTGACTTATGGAAGGCCATTTATTATAATACGACTACCTTACCTAAACCTGCATACGCCACGGGTAAAGAAACATTTCAGACTTTTGAAGCTGACTACATACAGCCTATTGTTTTTTTTTTCGGATTGGAAATCATCAAATGACCCCCCCCCCACCCCCACTCCTGGCGGAGCGGAAGGTAGTGTCAGACTTGTAATGACTTTAGTCAGTCATCCCATCCGTGTTCCTTCTTTGCCCTTTGTGTTCCAGGGCCGCGGTATCTCTCTCAAACAGTCCCGCAGCCCTGTAAAGCCTATTGCTCTAGGCACAAGATTCTGCTGTCCGATGACTTTTTCAAAACTGCACAGTGCTTATCTTAGTTAAAGTATCGTGCATTTAAAAAAATATATCGTGCTTGTTAGTGTTACTATTCCTTTACCGTTTCTGTTTTTATCCGTCAGAACCTATAGTTGGCTCAGAGTGTGTCAGTTAGATATATGACCGTTATTGTTGTGTTGAAGCTGTTGGTACGAGGAGAAACCCAGAGTTCCATCCTGTACATGCCTAATGACCCAGAATTTTCCCATTTACATACAAAATATACAGGGTGGAAGGGACACCGGCTCTAAAACGGTTAGCACGTAATAAGTTAAAAATTCTAGTCGATTATTTAATAAAAAAACAGCTTTAAGCTACAAAACTGCAATACCTATATGGTCAAAATGTATAGAACAGCTGTTTTTTTTTTTTGTTAAGTACCGATGAAGGAATTCTATGTGGGGGTGTTCAGAATTATCTAGTGAAAACGTGGTAACCGTTTTAGCGTCAGTGTCCGTTACACCCTGTATAATGTGTTTTAACTAAATAAAAAACGAAATATAAAATCACATGCAGTATTTAATTTTTAAATCGAAGTATTTAGTTACACGTTTGCCCCAAGTTATTTTATTTGCCTTATAAAAATGAAATGCTTATTCTATGGTATCTTTTATATCAATAAAATTAAGCTTTACCTCCTGCCTACACCTCAAATACAAAATGAAGACAAAAACTAAAGTTAGTTACATACTTTGTATAAGTCTAGACCAGTGTTCCGCAAAGTGTGTGCCGCGGCACATGTGTAGGTGTACAATGTGTACATACCGTGGTCATTAGTCGGTGTGCCTCGGAAAATAAGGTTATCTCTTAAAGTTAAATAAACAGACTGAACAAAAATACCTACTTAAACAACCGCAAAAATTTAATAATACTTAAATGTTCATTATTATTAAGTAAAAGTAGATTTTTCATTTAAGGTGTATCTCCAAAATTTACTGATTTCCTAGATGTACCTTGAACACAAAAAGTATTGAAAACACTGGTCTAGACAACGTAGTTTTGTAGCCAGCTGGTTTAGAAAAGTATACGTTATGTGTATGTGTCCGACTGAATCAATCATCAATTTTGTTCAAACACTCTAATTTATTACAAAACAATTCAGTAAAAGAATATTCATGAGACAACTCCACGGTATTCGGAAACCACAAACTCTGTGGAAAAAAATAAGCAGTGTACCGCTGACAACGCGTTGATATAATAAATGTGAAGACGGCGTAAAACCTCGCGTACAGCGGCGTGCTCACATAAATATGTAGATGTTAGGCTATAATTGCACACTACGAGTTCCCATCGATCGCGGCCGCCTGGTGCTCGTCTGTTGGCGGCCACGTGCACGCCTCGGTACCTAATCGCCATAATTTAAACAAACCTAGCAACAGCTTCCAATTGGGCGGTTTTAGGAATAAAATTTTACTTCGTCTTAAAATTTTCCGAGAATTTTGTTATTATCTAGTTATATTTGTACATTACAAGTGTATCAAGTGTTCAATTTTCCGATTCAAGCGATTCCCAGAACTTCATGGAGAGATGAATATATATTTTGAAATGAAATTGTTTGATTACGACATTCATCATTTCACTTTGTTGAGTGAGACAACAGAAGATTATCAATATTTTTCATCAGATTGCTTTGATAATATATTTGTTGCAGGCACTGTTTCGATTTCTAAGAACGCTGAAACTACTTTTTATTTTATCGTTTATAATGAAAAACAGAAGTGCTGGTTACTCTGCGGCCGTTTCATAAGCTAACATTCCGGTACTTGTCATCGCTTTTTAAAGGCCATAGATCACGCCAGGGAGAGGGCCTCGCCGATGGGATAAATTGCTCTCAAGTTGGCAGGCGACGAGCGATGTGCGCCGGCGCAGAGCGCACCCGCCGCCCGCCCCGACCCGCGCCGACCCGCTCCCAAATTACATTACTTTAACAGTTTAACTATAGATTTATTGGAATTTAAGTGGCACGCACAGGTACGTGGGGCAAACGCCTTAAGTACTATTATTCCTGAAGCAAATGGAAAAAGAATTCGCATAAGTCGCACAGCTATTTATTGCACATAAAATTCAATTTACAAAATGTAATTTCATCGCCAGCGAATTATGTGAATCCTGAATGCCGGAAATTTATGATAGTAATCAAAATATTTTTTATGTCATTGAAGCAATAAAACTGGATAATTCGTTTTATATTAGTCCATGGATGTTTCCCTAATTACATTCATTTACGACGCGTCGGATGTGTGTGAATGTGAGGATGTCTGAAACGATTAGTGATGGATTCAGGCTCGTGACTTTCGCAGGCATTAAGGATTCACGAAGACGCAATATTCCAGAAAACAAAAAGAGCAAAGTAATCCGTGTTTTTACCACGGCAACAGTATCGTAGTGATGTACCGTCATAAAGGGGCTACAGAAAAGTAAGAAATTATTGCCGATAGTTACAACGATACACACTACACTATGTCTCGAGAAGTCTCTTAATTTATTCATCCGTTTCAGGTACCTTTACATCGGATTACTTTGAGCACATAGGACAATTCGCGGTGACACTGTAGTAACTTGAAACTTTCATAATACCTGATCAATAATCATCGATGACCGTAATCTTTCAAGTCACAAACGTTGAAAGGTATTCTGGTATTGCGCCAACGATCCTCCCTAAATCAAGGAAAATTATTTTTTCATTATTATTTTCATTGAAAGTAATGACGTAATTAACATGCCAAAACAGAAAATACGGTTCGAGGATTACATGAAATTAAAAAATAAATGAAACGACTGTTAGTTCTGTTTTCATGACTGCTAATAAAACACTGAAAATTAATGTGGTACCTATTTTATTAACTGTGAAAAATATAACAAGTTGTAAAAACTCAGTTAAAATGATATCTGTCAAGGATCTGTGCCGTTCGGAAGTTTGCAAAGGTTTTTTGCCTCAAAGATATCTGGCAGTTGTAAAAAGTTACCCATTTTTTTATATAAACAAGGGTCAAGGTTGCCATATGAAAGGGTTAACTTTTTTATTCGTTCGTAGGAGCAACCGAAGGGAAGATGTTTTAACTTTTTTTGTATTGCGTGTTTATGGTAATGGTAAGCTAAATCTGTTTGTATCGGGCGAGGGACCACCCATAAACAACGTTAACACTTTTTTTTTGTATTTCGGTTTTGTGATTATCACGTAATTAAAAAATATGTTTTTGTGTCATAATTGTTTTGTTGGAATAAAGTACCTTGAGAAAATATTTACGAAAATAGTTTTTTTCCTCCTCGAATATACCTACTACCAACCTCGAATCATAGCATAATGAATCAATTGTACAGCCTTTTTATATTTTATTTACCGCTACCTATTCTGTTTGCTAACGGTTAGCCGCTAGGTTATCCGCTAACCTGAGGGTTCAATGATTCCCCGTACAACACTTTTTTTATACAAACCTCAAGTATACAATGAAAAGACAATAGAGGAAACGGACTATAAGAAATGAAAAACAAAAAAACAAATCATCTTTTTAATTTTCACTGCAACATCTTTCAGATCACAAATGGTTGCTGGATGCACCTCCTCTCGTCAAGCCGTGTCGGCAGATCGATTTCGGATCGGGACCGCACACATTGAGTCAAATGCATCGAACTGTGTCAATTACTCAGTTATTTATACCCAACGCAAATAGAACAATACCGAAGATGTGTTATTTAGAGATATAACTGTTTTAACAGGCACCGGAAATAATCAGTTTTTTGAATAAATAATCCAATATTTAAAACACGGTTAAACTCGCGCCTTTTTCCGATTGTGGTGGGCAGCATCTACGGGCCGTAAGTTGCTACGATATAAAATACTCCATCTGCTTTTTTCAAAATAATAACAAATATGCAAGTATGTTGGTGTTATTTTTCGTTTTATTAACAAAATCGTAATTAGCGTTTTATGTTTGTACGAGTACTTAAGAGGCACTAGCCTCCTCCCTTTGAGAGGACAAAAGATAATCCACGTTGGCCCAATGCCTATTGTGGCATGTCACAGTGTAAGTACACGATTTTTTGGTTCTGTTACATACCGGTCTCTCACGATGTTTTTCATCACCGTTTCAAGAGCAACATGGGTTGGAAGGATGATCTTCCATTCGCAAGTCGAGGACGATTCCACTAGGCCACCAGTTAGAACGGTGTTCAATGTTTTTAGGTATCAAGCGAGCAGGCGGCCCAGCTGATGGTAAGTGGTCACCTCGTCTACATCACCAGAGGCCAATGCTAATGTGCCAAATTTGCCAGTGGCCAATGTTTTTAAAACTATAAAAAATGTTGTAATTTACACGTAGGTAGTTTAGTAATACGACTAAAGACTTTATAGTCCAAGCGATATCACCTTTGTCGAGATTTTTTTATTTCATTTCCGATTTATTACTACAAATCGAAAGTGATATAAAAATAATCTCATAGTTCTCTTCACCATCATCAATCAGTATAGTGTTTCTTATTAGATGTGGTAGCTTCAAATACGAATCAACGTTTAATTAAACACCGGAAATCGGGTCCATCATTACAATCCAAAGTGACTAATGCAAAGTTAGTTACTTCGCGGAATAACAGAAGTATTTGTACAAATAAACCTCAGCCTGAAGCCGTCAGTCGTAATCGTAAATTAAAATACACCTCATCTTTTGTGAAATCTCAGGCTTACTCACGTCTTGGAAGGCCGATAACATGCCGCGAGACAGCACACGGCACACGGTAGGTAGGTAACTACACTACGTACTGAAATACAATTTCCAAACAGACGTCAGTTTCGTTAAATCAAAAAATGCTCATAAACTGAGCACCCATACCCGAGCATAAACAGGGTATCAAGGTTGTCGTTCTTAAAAATCATTCTCGATTTTTTTTTATTAAAGCGAGCGTTAGAGTTCCGCCGACGGCGATATTTTTGAAATACCTATTGCATTTATAAAGATCAAACGGTTTGAACAAACGGGCGTTCATGTAAACACATCATACTCCAGCGCTGACTACGGCGCGGCGTCGGCGCGTACGCCGCCTAGCGCGCCATTATACGCACGTAAACTAAAATACATCACACCACGCTCTCTCAGTCAACTTTTATGTTTTTATGATCGTCTTGTATTCAAGTAAATTGTATTCAGCGGCCTAGTATCTCGTGCAATTAGGTAAGGTATGCTATGGTTACTGACTTCTTTCCAGAGATAGCATTTGAAATAACAGTGCAGCGAAAAAATGTTGTTAGATTTCAGAGTTTTAAAAACAAAACTGCTGACTACGCCATATATAGCAATCGTGCTGACTTGTATTGATCGGGGCGAACCTCTGTGTGCCCTGATTGTGTTGTATTGCAAAGTTATTAGCTAGATGTAGAAGTTGCGGTAATAACAACATCACGCCTTTTCCCCCGTAAGGTTAGATTGAGAAGGTTAGAAAGATTTGAGCCCGATTAGTGGCAAAAGGCTAGCTCCCTATTACTTAAACCATAACTGGAGAAATGTGGGTGTACTATTAAGTACACCTCTGCCTAACCCTTCTGGGATTACAGGCGTGATGTTATGTTATGTTAGACAGAGATGTAATGTGTGTGTCTCGCCAAGTAAAACTGGTTTCGCCCCGTATTGTCTGGTGAAATGCGGACTTAAATACTAAGTAATCTTAACATAGTATAAAACAAAGTCGCTCCCGCTGTTTGTACGCTTAGATCTTTCAAACTACGCAACGGATTTTGGTGCAGTTTTCAGCAATAGATAGACTGGTTCAAGAGGAAGGTTTATTTGTATGTGTATCTCCAATGCACCCGTGCGAAGAAGTGAACGTGAAGTTAATAAGGTAATCCCACAGGCTACGCATCCAAGTTCAATAAATCTTTCGATCTTTCTTTTTTTTCTTTCTTTCTTTTCTTTTTTTAATCTTTCTTTTTTTTTTTTCTTCTCTATTGCCGAGTGCCATATGTATGATTACCCTAGGCTGGTACCCCTTCGGGGGAAACCAACCTTTGTACTAATATTAACATGAGGCGTGGTGTATAATGGGTGTAAAAATACCCTTAACGAAGTCGAAAGGTACTTGTTCTCCCTCATTTTTAGATTGCGATCATTTCTTGTTCTGGACCATACCGACCTGGGAATTTACCAGTTACGGAGATATTGAATGTCAAAGTTCCAACATTTTAGGTAGTTAAAAAAAAAGTTTAAAATATTATAACTGCACTATTCAATGCATCCTTTAGCACAATGTTTTGATTGCACATTGAGTTTTACCGTAAAACGTGGTTTATCACCCAAAAAAAAAAAGTCGTTTCCCAGCTATAATTTTTGCGTAGATTTACATATTTAGTTTGAGGTACAGAATGCTTAGTTAACGGCATCGCAAAGGGTCCGTTTACACTGCCAGGGCTGCGGGACTGTTCGAAAGAGATACCGTGGCCCTGGAACACAAAGGGCAAAGAAGGAACATGGATGGGTTTTAGTCAGTACAAGTCTGACACTCCCTTCCGCTCCGCCCAGAGTGGGGGGGGGGTCACTTGATGATTTCCCATCCGGAGAAAAAAAAAAAAAAAAAAAAAAAAAGAAGGGTCCGTTTACACCTTGTATGTAAAGAAGGTTTGTAGCGAATTTTACGAAATAAATTATTCACGATCAACTCATCTAAAATGTGTTCAAGAGCTGTCAGAATCGTCATTACTACGGAATATAATAGAGACAGTTCTTAAACGGCGTTCAGATTTGTTATTGGTGTTTAGATGGCGATTGGTGAAATCTTAGTACCTAACACGCTGATAAAAAACACAAAAGTTTTTTGGAAAAATTACTTGTTGTCTCACGGTGCTTAGATCCGCTAGTACCATCTCTCAAAAAACAAATACAGACTCTGACATCTTCTAAGAACTGGCAGAAATAGATTGATATTATAAAATTAATGGTAACGCTGCTAAAAAGTAATGCAATTAATAGGTATTATTTTAAGTAGTTTATATTTTTTTTATTAAAAAAGAGGAATATTAGAGGTCGTAAAATTATTTTTGTGACTATAAAATAGGTAGAATTCACTATGCTAGACCTGAAACAATGAACTAGGAACTGCAGCAATATGTTTTACTTAAAACTCAGTTGAAATTAAAATAATAAAAGTTAGGCCTCTCTTCTATATAACTACAATAACAAAATATTTTTCCGCAGTCTAGATAACGTTCAAACCAAATATCGATTCAGTTCCTACCTACATAAACAACAAACTAAGAACCCAATCTTTCCGACACAATGATACAGACCGAATCACATAAACGCACATATCGCGCACTAAATCCCGACCTTAAAAGCATCAGAACCAGAGATCAGTTCGTCAGATGCAGGCTCCGCCATTGCACATGTTATACCGCATCTTTTACGACCGTCGTAAGGGAGCTGTATCTTCTCTGCGTGTTCTGAGAAACGGGCCGCTGTGCACATGGGCGGTCATAAACCAGCGATTATCCGGCCCTGTTCCGAACTCCGTATTTATTGGCTATCTATGTACACTGCCCCTTAATCTTAGGTGTTATATTTGCAGTTGAGCGCTGGGCTTTGTTTGTGTATTTTAATTTTGGCGCTGTTACGTTGCGCGCCTTGTTCACTTACAAAGTGAACTTTGGGCTTCAATTGATTGTTAAAATAAGACAGACTTATAGTTCCGATATAAAAGGAGAATGAGTAATTAATGAGGAATCGTTAGTGATTACGAAGCATTTACTGCTTTCTTAACCTTTGCACCAAATAACCTTTTTCGTTGCTAATGCATAGCTAGGCTAGGTTAGGCTAAGCAACTGTTTACCTACCAGTGAATGAAAAACCTTCACTAAATAATTATAATTACTAAGGAAGAACGGATGGATTATGGATTTTTCCAAGGATTTTTCCCACTCCCGTCTGGTTGCTAAGGAAAAGGTAATCGTTTCCCCAATAATAAGTGAAAATGTTGTGAGGACATTTATAAGAGAGTCGAAAAGAAAGTGAGACAAATATTTCTATAAGAAATATTGTAGTTTACATTGCTGTTTGAACAGCGTTCCTTCCACCTTCATTGGATGGTCTTATAAAACCATTCGCTACTAGGATCGCAGAAACATGAAGGAGCTCTACACAATGCATTGGCGCTTTGCATGAAAATTCAACCCTATTTCACAGGCGTGATGTTATGTTATGATGTTGTGTAAAGAATAAACATCAAAGCGATTGCAGCAATCACGACAGATTTGCTGTCTGTTAATAAAGAGTTCCGTTCCATATCTCCGAAGTCCATGACCAGATCATGACAATATTTCTATGGGACTAACTTGGGAGTATACTCTTTCAAACAAAAAAATAATTTTTCAAATCGGTTCAGGCGTCTTCGAGTAATCGGTGGCCATACAAAAAAAAAAATCCGACGAATTGCGAACCTCTCCTCCTTTTTTGAAGTCGGTTAGTAAAAACTTGGTGAAGGGATGAAACAGTTTGCATGAATACGCTAGGTAAGTTACACGGTGCTTATTGAAAACCAGCTTCACAATGCATTCAGATCCAGATTGTGTCCCCATAGATAGTATATTTATTCATTTTAAATGTCAAAACTGAGCCTACCCGGTGCAATCAATACTAGGGACGCATAAAAGGGAAGAGTTGTATGTTTCGTCGTTGCGAAACTATACCACTTTATGTTTGCAGTTCAGGGTGGCGCTGCTTGTCGAGAAAAAATTCATCGATCCGTCAAACTTGGTACATTTATTTTGGTTCTGTGATTTCCCGCCTGCACGGATAAGTTGTTTGAAGTATACATTGAATGGTGTTGACGTCAATCAGCGTACACATTTTGCACACTGCAGCACATCCGCACTACATGGACAACGCGACGTCAGCGAGATTCAACGATACCAACTTGAATGAGTTCTGATTAACTGATAAATTGTCGTTTGAAAAATTTAGTTTGCTTCCAATTTTTTTAATGGAAGATACAAGGTCCAACCTCGAGGTTTGAAAAAAGTCAAAGCACATTAGTATGTGGGGTGAGGTAGTTATCAGATCTATAATTAAAGATTGTGATGTAGGAGCATCTCAGTGACTATTTTGTTTGAGTGAAAAGCTAGTGGGGATTTATTATAATGGTCCCCGAAGGGTTAGGCAGAGGTGTACCTTATACCCACATTTCGCCAGTTATGTTTAAGTCCCATGTAATAAGAGGCCAGCCTATCAACCGGCCCCAGATCCAGACTCCGTGGCTGCTACTGAGAAATTCCTAATGAAAAAACCCAATAATACTTTGCCCGACCCGGACATCGAACCAAGGACCTCTGATGATAATGTTTTTAAAATAGTGAAAGCCGTAGCGAAGGGTAAATTTTTATAAGAGGTAAGCCGGAGCACATAATGTCTTTCTTTTTTTTTAAATCATCCTGCTCTGTCCCACTGTTGGGCAAAGGCCTCCCCCCTGGCTTTCCAATCCTGCTTACAATTTGCCCTCTCTGACCAATCCGTTAAGAATGAGTCCAGATCGTCACGCCAGCTTTTCTTGGGCCTGCCTCAGTTACGACGGCCGTCTTCAGGCACCCACTGTGTGACTATCTTCGCCCATCTGTCCGGGTTCATCCTTGAAACATGACCAGCCCAGTTCCATAATGTTTAATGAGATAATATTATTTGTCTATAGAATACTGACTTTGCCATTTTTCAAAGGGAATCCGATTGGAATCGAGTTGTATGGAACCTTCAAAACTCCATCCATCAAATAACTCTTTCACTATTACTATACTGCTTGTGGTTACTGGACGTCTTGTTGACCATTGTTTTGTTAAAGTTATTAGTATTTTTTTCAAAAATCCTTTTTGAAGACGTTTTAAATTTGGAATTTTAGAGTTATGTACAGTAGAGACCATAAGTGCAGTAGCAGTTCCACAAAACGATCGCATCAAAACAAGTCGCACTTACGACCTTTTTTCATAACAAACATTTTGCACACATACACGATCTCGTATATCGCTCTCTTTCATAATTATCTAGTCAGAAAGAGTGCGATATAATGATCATTTGCCTTAGTGACAAGCCTGTCATGTCGCGACGGAGTATTAAGTTAGTGATATTTAATTTCAAACAAACAATTATGTGTCTATCTGGCTTAGCGGTTAACGCTATAGATAAAATGTCTCGCACAGTATAGTCTACGTTCGAACCCAAGTGACATTACACTTTTTGTGTTTTAATTATAAATGATACGTTAGACCCGATGAGATATGTCTTTCTAAATATTAGTTGGAACTTATTATTAACAAAAAAAGATGAGGGTGAATGTGAAACAAAATAAACTTCTGGATTGAACAAAGTAGTTAGTTATGAGGTTGTTAGTTGGTGAACTTTGTTACGAGCGTTTGTGTTATTATTACGATTAGCGTATTGTTTGATTGTCTTTATTCAAGATGCAAGCTAATATTAGTATTGATGACAGGGCAAATACTGTCACTTTGCGTAAAAATGGGCTTAATATTTCTCAAATTTCAACTGAAACTGGCTTAAAATGTGTAAGTTATTTTTAAAAATTTTAATTACTATGATGATAGTTGTGGTGTGTGATTTTCTTATTATTAAATAAATTGCTAGTTGCAAGTGTGTAATCATATTTTGTTTTTTTTTAGAAATTCTGTTAGCCGTTGGGTAAAGAGGTTTGAGGAAGAAGGTAGTCTGAAGAGTCGTCTAAGAAGTGAAAGGCCGCCGCTTATTAACCCGACTCAGCGACGTTTTATGGTGGAAGAATATGAAACAAATGGTTTCATTCCAACTATAATGTTTGCAGAGCAATTGGATACTACATTACAGACTGTTCGCCATGCAGTCCATGCTGAAGGTTTACATCATCGGAAGCCGGCTAAAAACCATTTTTGACACAAAAACACAGGGAGGAAAGACTACGTTTTGCTCGAGATTATTTACATTTTAACTGGGAGGTGACTGTATTTTCTGACGAGAAGACTTTCAAGTCTTGCCAAAAGGAAGACTTAATTTATGGCGAAAAAATAATAATACTTTATTTAATAAGTAGACCGGGTAACTAAATATTTAGTAATATTAACATAACCGTAAATAAAAAAAAAAAAAATAAGAAATAAATTTTAAATTTAATGATCTTAAATTGGGGTTTAGTTTCAATATTCTTTTCGTCAAGAAAATGAACACTTAAGCTATAACCTCAATACATTCAATGTGACGTTACATTACAAAAACCCGTTCATAAAGTCTAACTCATATATTAGTATTCAATTAACTCTGCTGAATACTGATACCTATAATAAGCGGGTATCAACAATTATATTTGTGTTATTAGAATATCCTTTCCGTGTTATGTTATTCTTATTATGAATTGACTAAGTGGGTATACAACAAAAAATCTTATGAACGGTGAACTTTTTTTTGCCTAGATAGGAATGTGACGTCACATTCTCATAAAAGTTTGTTAATTTTATAAATAAATAAAACGAATAAACATTTTTGTTATCATTCAGCATGATTTTTTTATTTCCACCTTCCAACACCGAAAACATAAAATAAAAATCAATTAATGAGGTTAATAATAATACAATAACTATCTAATATTTAACTTCTTATAAAAAATAAATAATAAGCATGACTATATTATAAATAAACATAAATACCTAACGACTTTCTGCTTAAAATACAAATATAATTAAGGTTTCAAAGAAACAAAAAACAGCCACACATTGTAATAACATGGATTCGAACTTGGACTTCATTGATCGTGAACCCATGCTCAGCCCAAACAGCTACCAACCCATGTTAATACTACGCGAATTTTAACAATGCAATGGTAAGAACAGGTCATCACTATGATGTGTATTCTAAATGCAACAGAAATATAATGCTATTTCGCGTAGTGTGACGACAGTTCATTAGTGTGTGTTATGTGTAGAATGTTGAGACATCACTCATACACGCACACGCACACACACTGCTGTATCGCGCTCGCACAGTTCATAGCAATGTAATCTTTAGCATGGTACTGCACTTTTGAGGTCTACTGTACGTATATAATCTGATATTGCGCGTAAAAGCGGGACGTCCTGCAAATCGGGAGGCTTTAATTTGGTATTGAGTTACGTTAACGGTTTTTATTAATGTTTGAGTATGTTTTAATATTTATTTTTTTGGTTTAGTGGTGTGTATTAGCTAGCATGTGACAATAATTTAATTAAAAATTATTTCTTTGTATCTTTTTACCCGACTGTCAGGGAAGGGTTATGTTTTTCGGGCGTATCTTGTGTGTTTCTTTGTTCGTTTTTTGTAAATTTCTTTATTACCTCGTCGTTCATTAGATTCGTCTCAAAAACCTAAGTGTCCTTAAATAGGTGTTTAAAAAAAAAAAACAAAATGGCGAATTTTTTGTAAGGCGTTAATTTTCTTTTTTACAACCTATCCCATCGAGTATGGTATCAAAATGAAGGAAAAAATATATATTTATATAGGTACATAATACAATTTGTAGTCGGGTTTTTTGATACTTTTAATTAAATGTTACTTGTTTAAGTTTATTTTGCAATTAGATTAGATTATTCTAACTCTAACCTAACATACAGATGTGCCGCTAGGGAGCATTTTTCCGGTATTTCTTCTTTGCAGCTAAATCACTAAGAAATGGCGAAGGTAAAGGGTGTGCCTTTTGATTTTATTAGGGAGCTATCTTATTAATATCACATGTAATTATAGAACTGAACTTAAGACTAAATCAAAGCACTTTCTGAAAATTATTTGTGAAGAAGATATTATGTCGTGCTTGACCAAAAAAAAAACATTATTTTGGTTACGACCGTAAAATAACTTTGAATTTCTGAGTTTTGTTTTACCCGACTACGGCGAAGCCAAAAGGAATGGTTATGATTTTAGCAATCTATGTATGTTCGTATTTACGTATGTTCCTCCGTAGCGCCTAAACTATTCATACGATTTTGATTAATAAGGTGTCAATCGATTCGTTATTATGACCCGGATAACATAGGCTACTTTTTAACCGACTTCATCAATAGAAGGAGCCGATTTCACCTTGTAAACCCCGAATTTAATTAGAGCGTGATTTTTAAGTAGACGGGTTTTTTAGTTGTATTATACCACACAAATTCTTGTTGAGAGATACTATTTATTACAAACTTATTTTTGATGTAGTTTAAATCAATACTGTACATACATACATATTTTATTTATTGCTGTATCGTTCACAGGGCGTGGTTCGACACGCACTTGGCTTGCACTTTTCATTTTGATTGATAATGTGCTAGACTTTAGCTTTACTCGAGTAAGGCTTTTTAAAAAGTAAATGTTCAATATCAGGTCATTACATAACTAACTATTAATTGCATAATTAACTGTCTAACTACGCACATTACAAAGTAAAGACAGTAAAACGTCCTAAACTGAAAAGCGGTGAAGAAAAACATGAGGTAACCGGCATGTCCTAGAACCATAAGCTCGAAGACTGATGACACCCACCAACCCGCACTGGCCCCGCGTGGTTCAATACAGCCCTCTCATACAGAGTAGGGCTCTGTCGCAACAATGGGAATATAATATACCGATAAGATTACGCTTATTCTAATAGGATACAAATATTCATTTTTATTAAATGAGCAATATTTGTAATCACGTTCTCGAAAACATAGAAAGCGGTTTACAGGGAGAATAGACGATCTAGCAGGCTCTCGTCTGAAAAAAATCGTTTTCTCTATTCACCCGAGCAGAGCTTGGTAGGCCCGGTACAGTATCTACTAAAATATGTCACCGAATTCCTCCACATCGCTGTAGACTAGTAATGTAAATAGCCGCTAGGGCTAACCCCCACTGTTATCGTTATCCTCACGTTAAATTATATAATCACTAGTAATAGAGGAAACGACCAGGATAGGTTTCAAAAGCTCCTACTGTACGGGCAAAATAAAACACGCAATTGTAAAATGAGATTTTTAAGTGATATGTAATATTAAACCTAGAGAAATAAATAAATTGTGATTGTAATGTAATGTAAAAAACTTATTTAAATTAACGGCCAGCAACATAACCTCCTCCTTTTTAGAAGTCGGTTAAAAACATCGGCGTCTTTGGTAATTTGAATAGTAATCAGTACTCAGTCAACAATCACGATTAGTCGTCTTGATAACTGAAACTACGCAGGTATTTTAAACTTGAGCTTTCAATCCGTGTGAGAGTAATTATTTCGAGTAGGTACGTCGGGGTCATCTGTTAAAGAAAGTTAAAGTATATTGTGATATGAGAACTTATCGTCAATATTTCTAACAACTCTTAGGATGATTATTTGTCGGCATTTTAAGGACAGTTAGATTTAATGCTCACACATTCACAATCTTACACATACTCACACAAATATTGTATGTTTATCTAATAATACTTGATATGGAAGAGCGGAGTCTCCCAATACAGGCATTACTTGCTTTAAGGGAAACTCCAATCTTTAATAATATTTGCATGCTATTTTTATGGCGAAATGTGTCTTGCACTTCATGTTATTTTTACCACCTTTTGTACCACATTTACAGCAAATAAATAATTTTGACATTGACTTGACAATCACTAATTCTGTTCTTGTGAAATAAATGTTGAAGAAATAAATGATTTTGATTTTTTGTTTTTTAAATTGACATTACATAAAATAGAAAATGTTCTCCAAGAAACTCAAAGTTAAAAGTGTTGATACGCATTTAAAATCCCAGTTTTAAAGAAAAAAAAAATAATACCATTGCTTAGCAAGTAATTCAGCTTCAGGTGAATGCTAAAAGAAGATTGTCTCATAAAAAAGAAAATTGCGGGAAATACTGTGTTTTAGAATCAAGAATATTAACTAAAATAACAAGTTTTTTACTCTATTAACGATTCGAATTAGAATGTTTCATTATTTCGAAAGGGTGGGCTCAAAATTCAAAAACTGTAAGGTTTTTTTTTTAACATTTATGATAGTTATTTTAATCGAAATAGATTTTGTAATTCACATTAATTTAGACAATATTGATAAAAATCCAACATTTAGTACAAACTAAATAATGTATGAAAATGGCACAACGTTCTGAAGAAGCTCATGAATGAAGCTCCTGCAGAATCGTATAGTCCTGGTGTCTTTTTCGAGAAAAACCGATCAATACAGTGCACTGGAATGGGTTTTACGGGCGGGGCAGTACAGGCAGCGCCATCCTTAGTTTCGCCTGCACTATTGATTCGAAGCTTCGAGATTGAATTCGGTTACCAGGACACTAGCGAGGTAGAAGATGGATGTATTCATTCACAATGTGAGCGTTCATTGCGCATGTCATCAGTGTAATACACGGCTGCTGTACCTATGTGTGGAAAAGGGGATGCAACCTCCGCTGCGGAGGAATGTGCAGGCTCCACACAGACGTAAGTTTGCCAGGTTATCACGCACCCTAAAGTATAGGCAAATGAGAAGCTGTTTAGAATGAACACGTGAGAAGCTATAAATAGAATATGAAATACAAACCTTAAGAGTGATATAATTTCGCATGATAGCTTTATCTTTACTTTTATGTATGAATAAAGCTTTCTAAATCTTTGCTAATTTTTCACCAGTAAGTTTCAAGACCAAAACTATCTCCTGCGGATAAATATTATACAGGGTTTAAACGGACCCTTAACGAACCAAGCAATCTGTACATCAAATGTTACTCTGCGAAAAAAAATTTGCTAGCAAACGCCTTTTTATTTTGGGGTGAAAAATCACGATTTACGGTAAGACTCAAAATATTGTGATGATGGATGTATTGAATGGTACGGGGGTCATGAAGGTTTTTAAAGTAAAGTTATAACATCAAAAACATGTATTTAAAAAACTTCTAAAATTTTCTAAAACGGTGGAATTTTGTCCCCCAATATTTCCGTAAATAGAAGGTTCCAAGTTACGGTCCAAAACAAAAAAAAATACGCAATGATGGAGAGAACAAGTGCCTTTTGGCTTCGGTAAGGGTATTTTTACACCCATTATTTATTCTGCATTAATATAATAATTATTATTCAACTTGGTAAAACTTCAAAGTGTTGTTAAACAAGTACAGTGCCATCCAAAAGTTAGGTGAAGACTTATTCACTTTATTTTTGTAATGTCAGATTAGCATTTAAAATTGCAGGTTTATTTATCTTATACAGGGTTTCACTAACTAAAACTTAACCGCCATTAATTAAGGATTTTCACATATTTTATTTTTAACTGACTTCAAGGAATGGGGGGAGGACTTTGCTCAGGAGTGGGACAAATTAGCATGCAAAATCAAAATCAGCATCTCATTATTCTAAGTAATCAATCCCTACGGCGACGTAACCTGTAATTGTAATTGGTTGTTAAATAAATTGAAGTCCCCGGCTTTTGTGAGTCTCGTCGAATCTCTTATAGAACGGTATCTTGGGATTGATTTTACTCTAGAACATTATTTGACAACCATCAAGAAAACTTGAGTGGCAGTGGGCAGGGCACATTGCTCGCAGAACGGATGGCCGATGGGGCCGGAAAGTTCTGTAGTGGCGACCGCGAACTGGAAGACGTTGCGTTGGAAGGCCTCCCACTAGGTGGACCGATGACCTGGTAAAGGTTGCAGGGATCCGCTGGATGCAAGACGCACGGGACCGGTCAATGTGGCGACACTTGGGGGAGGCCTATGTCCAGCAGTGGACGTCTTTCGGCTGAAATGATGATGATGATGATGAAGAAAACTTGCAACCCATGGATGCCCAAGGTCGCAGTCTGTCTGCATAATAAGAAAAGAGTAAGAGGCTTATAAACTTGTATATTACTAACTAGCTTTTGCTCACTGCTTTGCTTCCGTTATGTACGAAAATTAACCTATGGTAACGTTATAATGTAACTTATGACACTCGATAATGTAACTTCCCAAAGGAATTTTCGGGATCGGATTTGTACTTACAAACTTACAAACAAATTTTAGCTCTTTATACTATTAATATAGATTTTCCTACGGCTCTAAATTATTTTAACTTTTTCATGTTCACACAATCTTTGTTCTTTCTTCTAGGGTTCATTTTCTTTCAAACCATTATTATATTCTTATTCTTATTCTTTATTGCACACAAAATAATAACTATACATACTAAATTGCCATAATATAGCTTATGTACAATGGCGAGCTTAACCCAGAATTGGGTTTTCTTACAGCCAACCAAATTTTGACTACGAGATTTGCAGAAGAGGATATACTTATGTGCATTACAATTCCGTTCTGTTGTTCTGTTCTGTTGTTCTGTTTGTTCTGTTGTTTCTTCCTTTCTGTTCTTCTTGTTATTATCTTTTTACAGAAGAAATGCTTTCTATTTAGTATAAAATTGATATTATAATTAAAATGTTATTAAATGTATGTTATACCCCTGTTAAAATATAGTAAATCTTTAGAAATGATTAACCTTCTGAAATTCATGTACCTGTTTGGCAACTAAAAACAGATCAATAACAACGACAAAGTGTGCGGTTCAAACAATCGAAACTAGAAAATTAGACGATAATGCGTAGATACGTAAATAAGTGAATAATTTCAACTAACCTTTGGAGGGCACTGTACAAGTAAGCATCATTTGACAAACTTAAATTTCTAGGAAAATAAGTAACGGTTTTTAAATAAAGCCACCTAATAAACAGTTGTTATAATTTGGATGAGCTTTGTGCCTTTCATTTCCAGCCCTACGGGGGCTAGTGATAGAAATAGACAGTGCAAATAAATCTGTCATTGTGTCGACACAATCTGTCATTTTGTCGAATCTTCCGTCTAAGAAATCCTTGTCTACGGTGGTCATGCTACGGGGGCAGATCTAACTCTCGTACCAATTTTCATACATATTAGATTCCCCTTAAAAGTTCCCGGCGGGCCCCATCACAATAAACATGAAAATCATTGAAGAAGTAACTGTCAGGTTTACGGCAACATACACATGCCTGCTGTCCTTTCACTGTTTATTTACCGTGCCATGAGGCTTGCGTAAAAAAAAACAAACAACATCACGCCTGTAATCCCCGAAGGATTAGGCAAAGGTTTACCAGTCAGGTTTAAGTCCCATGCAATGGAAGGGCGACCCTATTGCCCTCAACCGGCACAGATCCTGTCTCCGTGGCCGATACTGAGAAATTTCTGGTGGAAAAACCCAATATCGATTTACCCGGCACAAGAATCGAACTCAGGACCGCTCAGCAGTTGCGGTTGCGACCTCTAGACCAACGACAACATATTTATTAAAACCTTAGGTTACCCAACAAATAGGTAGCCGCAAATAAACTGCGAAAGGGCAGTATCCACAAGCAAATTCAAAACTGACAAGAATGTGTGTGGTATAACTACCACTAAAATACCCGACTACTGAAAAATCATGCTCTAATTAAATTCCGGTTTTACAAGGTAAAATCGACTCCTATTATTGAAGTCGGTTAAAATGTAGCCTATGCTACCCGGGCCATAATAACGAATCGATTGTCACCTTATTCAATAAAATCGGATTAATAGTTTAGGCGCTACAGAGGAACTTACGTAAATACAAACATACATACAAATGACTGCTAAAATCATAACCCTTCCTTTTGGCTTCGCCGTAGTCGGGTAAAAAACACATTTGTCCGTACCGAAGCTACGAGAATCCCAAAAGTTACAAAAGAAAGTCTAGTTTTTCTTTAGTCCCCTTTTGTAAATATTTAGTTTGTATATTTAATTAGGTGGTTAATTTAAATGGTGTAATGAATTAAAATGTTGATCCAGAGAGAGAGGAAGACCAAAGAAAAGATGGAAGGATTGTGTGAGGAATGATATGAAGGAAAAAGGAGTAAAGATAGCGTGACTATTGACAGGACAGAATGGAAGAAAAAATCGTGTTGCGATGGAAGAGGATGATTTCTTTAGGTTGTTAATAGAGGATTCTTTAACAAAGTAATGAAGGTACTATACAGGTGTTTTTTTAAAAGTGGGCAATACTTCAGAGGCTCGTAATACTCATGCAAATAAGCATCTTTTACTACAAGACCGACCATGAAATCGCGAAAAAAATATCAGCCGCTCCACACATTATTGGTCGCGGTACTCGAAAAAATGTAGGCAACAGCAGATTTTTAAATCATATTTCATAGTTAGCCCCATAGTAAGAGTTGCTCATATTTATGAGTACTTCTCTCCCTTAAAGTATTGCCCACGTTTGACAATACCCTGTATAAGTTTAAAATCTCCAATTCACCTTGATTGAGCTGTCCCTTCTCTGCACGAGAAGTCGTTTTTGTGCTACAGTATTATGATGGCTGGCTGGTGTTACTTTTGTTTCACTTATTTTGCCTTTCTGTTTGCAAGTGCGACTTCTTGGGTAACCCCTAGGTTGGAATATGTCTGGCAAGTACTGAGTATTTCATAATAGTGGAACTCAGTAAGTAACACTTTGCACGAGGAACCCATGAAACTGAATTCAGCAATCATGCTCGGAACTAGGAATAAAGGCTGCTAAGGACATCGCCTTTTATGCTTCTGCTCCAGGGCATCTTTATGTGAGTCAAACTACATAGTTATCGACTTTGTTCGCGATTTAACTAAGATAAAGAGATTTTTTGAATAAAAAAAACAAATATAAAAGAACGTTTCTTCATCCAGCGATATAAACATATTAAGTACGTCTTAACCTTTAAAAAGGACAGGTGTATAGACGACTATAACCGTTGCAAAAAGATCGCAGCACGTTTTCTCTAGTTCTCACACACGAAGAAAAATTGTGCGAGTTTACAATCTGACTGGCATACCTCTAAGCTTGTTGTCATCGAAAAAGCATATCCTTAACTTTCAATTACCAACTTTATGAATGAATTAGCTTCGCATGGTTCGCCTACCACTTGAAACCACTTGAAAGTCTGCCGTGGCCCAGCTTTAATGCTCTCAACACCTCCTTCAAGTTGCCCGTACGTCGTCAGGATGCCTGATTCAGTGTGTGATAAAAGACTGCCACGCGTGGGACCCCCTGTCCTCCGATATGCCTATCTCACCGACGCAATATTTTAGGCAATTTTGGCTATGTATGTTTAACCTCCTTTGTTAATTATAGACAACTAGCGGCCTGTCCCGGCTTCGCTCGGGTGCCTATGTTACTTAAGGTTAATGTAGCATACTAAAGGTGAAAGAATTTTTGAAATCGGTCTCGTAGTTTTTGATTTTATTCTTCTCTTGTTTCCTCTTTATAATATTAGTACAGATGTTCTTTCTTTATAAACTACTCGAACTTAATATCACGCCTGCCATCCCCGAAGGGTTAGGCAGAGGTGTACCTAATAGAGTAATAGTACACCCACCATAGGGGGCGAGCCTATTGCCTTGATAACGAGCACGAATACCGACTCCGTGATACTAAGAAATTCCCGATGGAAAATTAAAAGTAACCTTCTTCGGTATTTTATCCGATAACACCACAACGCCTGCTTTCAATAAGTTATTAACTTTACTTTTTACTCGCCCTCACTCTACCTCAAATAATGTTGACATTATCATCATCATCATCATGATTTCAGCCGAAAGACCTCCACTGCTGGACATAGGCCTCCGCCAATGTTGACATCATTAAACAACAATTCCAAGTCACAACTAACGTCTGACAAAGGGGAATGCCAGGCCTCCTCGGTGATTTAGGCCCTGTGTGCACACAAGAAGATCAAGTGTAATATTCGTAAACACTACAAATAATTATAATTTATTGATAAAAGAAAATTTAATTGATTATAAGGTTTATGTATTGTAAGTCGATTCTAAATGTATATTTAATACATAAAATGCATAGGAATTTCTTTACGCACAAGGACAAATATAAGTAAAGTACAATATTTGTGTAAACGCAAGTTATTTTTTGCCACAAATTTTTAATTTTTCGCTACTAAGGATTAGGACTATATTTAAATGAAACTGAGATTTTTTATTTGCACAAAAAAACGTAATTCCACTTTATTCAGTACAGACACGGACAGTATTTCGTTATTGTTTGAATATTTTTTAATTTTTCCAACTTCTATCGCGTCGTGAATAGCAGAGTTAATTACGTAAAATTTACATCTTTTAATAAAACAAACTTCTTTGAACAACAAAACAAATTCTTGGGCCTAAAATCGGCATTCCCCTTTGGGTAGGAGAATGATGAATGCATGGAACCCTTAACATTATCAGTTGGTACCGCTACAATTCCTGCTGCCTAGATAATTCTTGCCACAGCATTGAGCTGGGTGTATATTTCTAGTGTCGACTCGAAAGAAGTAACGGTATCCAATCTTTATAGGCAAAATCTGTAGGTATAGTAGAAAAAAAACTTCATAGTCCTATTATTTATAATAATTATTTGTGTGGCTTGGCATTTTGAAAGAAAGGCACTGTCTGGAAGCCGCTAAACTTACTGCTTATATCAAAAACATAAATAAAACTGATCAATTTTATAACAATGTATTATAAAAGCAGGTGGCGTTCTATAGTTTCTGACTACTGCACGGGAAAAAGACCAGTCTATGGGCGTGAGTTTTTGAATCATGGGTAAATGATTAAAAAATATTTAATAGGTAGAATGTTTATGTAACCATATTATGTATATCACACAGTTTTGAGGAATATTAGGCATGAATGCTCTTTACTAAAATAAAATATAACGCTTTTCTGACTAGTAATTTTGTCATGGCGAACTTTCCCGCACTAGTTCGTAATCGCAAAGTAAAAAAGGGCAAGTGTTCAATACACTCCGTTGTAAACCACAAATAATTATGGGAATCATCGACACGCGTTGCAAAAAGAGGTTTATTTTCGAGCAACTGTGTCGAAGAATAAAAAAGAAAATTCCACTGTCTTCACACTCCTGCAGAAACTATGAAATGAGGAAAAATAATAGTGGTTTTGAACAACTATTCTTCTTAATTCAATACGTTCTTAGAATGTAGGTAGTCCTTTTGTTTTACTACAATAAACTTTTCGAAACTTAAACTGTAATACCTAGTACTGGAAACCATAAACGGCGCAATACAATAACCATAATTTTTGTATTAAATATTCTGCAACATATGCTAATATTTAAGCAGTAATTCCCACTAAAGTTGAAGTAACTTGGCAACTTATCGCATCAACTACAGTACCTAAGTATTTGTTTTCCAATTTTCATAGGATTTCAGAATTCAAATCAGATTCTAGGATAGTTTTAATCACTAACAGATTTTACTTGCTAGTTATGTGTTATGTTAGTGATTTTGTGTGAGTTTTTCCATCTGCATCTTAAAATTAATTTCTTAGAACGAACAGACTAACTAGAAAGCCACTAACTTGTACTCAAAAAATGATTTCGAAATATTGTACTCAAAAAATGATTTCGAAATAAACGGCCACGGAACACGAATATTTATTTACACGGACATTGTTCAAACAAACCCTTCACGAAGTCGTCAGCTTAGTACATTCAACTAAGTAATACTGAGCAAAAAATATTGCTGGGAAACGATTGTTTTTCTAATTATAACACTTATTTAACACTATGTATTAAAACACAAAGGTATGAATAAGTTAGATCTTTGAGCTTTAATATCTCCGTAACTATAAGGTATGGTACAGAACAAACGAAATATCGCAATGCCGAGAAGAACAAGTGCCTAAGGGTCTCTAAAAACAGTTTCGCTAAACTGTTTTTACGCCCTTTATGTACACGTAACGAAGTCCTACATCATATTTTTACAAGTTATTTTTACATAATAATAGGCATATAAACAGCCCCATGTAACTAGACGAAGAGTCTCTTCCACGTCAGGGCTTATGAAAACAGTAAATGATGTTACACTCACCATGTTCATTGGCTACAGCATACTGGTAGTTGGGGATGAGGTCGGGCAGGTCGTGGTGCGGCGGTGGCGAGGTGGGCGGCGGCCGGTAGCCCGCGTCCACGCCGCCGTACGCCAGCGGCCACTCGCGTTCGTTGATGGCGCCGTACGCGCAATACTCGCCGCCGTACGCCAACTGCTGGCCCGAGCTCGCGTGCGAGTACGCGCACGCCCCGTAGTCGATGGAGCCGCCGCCGCCGGCGCCCGCACCGCTGCCGCCCGCCAGCTCGTAGCCCGTCGGCTGCGACGGTGGCAGTGACGGCACTCCACCGCCGCAGAGATAACTCCCGCTCCCGAACTGAGGCTTCAACGCTTGACACTTCCGACGGAAACCGCGTGGCCTTCTTCTAAACGAACCTTCTTCGAACATGAACTCGGATGACGGATCGATCGTCCAGTAGTGGCCCTTGCCTGGCCTGCCCAGCCCCTTCGGTAACTTCACGAAACATTCGTTTAAACTTAAATTATGGCGAACTGAGTTCTTCCAGCCCTGATAGGAGCTGCGGAAGAACGGGAACTGTTGTTGGAGGAACGCGTATATCTCGCTGAGCGTCAGCCTTTTGTTTGGCGAATGTCGTATGGCCATGACTATGAGGGCGATGTAGGAAAAGGGTGGTTTTTCTTGTCTCCGGGTGGCAGGCGCGCGGCGCGCCGCCTCCTCCGTGGTTTGGTCCTCGGTCTTCATGCGTGCACGTGCGTGTGCGCCGGGTCGCGTGCGAGCTCGCAGTGCGCGCGCGCCGCCTCACAGCCGCCGCGCGCCGCCCACCGCCGCCCCACCACACCACTCCCACGTCCGCCTCTCTACTCGAGCTTATTGGCACACCGATACTCGCTCCAGCGCTATACCGTCTCGCACAGAGTCTGAAAACTGACTGAATACTGAAAGGCATAACCTGTATTGCACGATTTATGTGTAAAATTTCATCAACGAAATTTCTCAGAACAGCCTTACAAAGTTCAAAGGTTCTTCTTAGGAATTACTTGTAACTCGGCTTTTCTGCGGAACTAGTAGCTGCTCTAACAGGTTTGTAAGTTGCCAAGCGCTCCCTTCGCTTATATTCTTCTAGGTAATTCGTGGTGAGTTGGTAACTGGAACTTCAGATCCAGCACGGCTCTTCTTAGGATGTATGGACATGTACGAGAGTGCGGTCATTGCACTGGCGGATCCCCGTCTGTATCATCCACAAACCCATACAAACATCCAAACAGCGGAAAACCCGCTTAGACAATAATATTTACCCGTCGCAAGGACGCCTGTCGAACGCCCGCTCTTGACCTAGCACAATTAAACCAAACATTTTACTAGAACTATAAAACAGTTATACGACGTACACCAAATATTTACCATAAAGCGTAAACCAAAAGTTTTGCATTAAACTTGCCGGATTTATTTACTCGCACACGTGTAAACTAAAGAGCGCAATCGAAACCAAACTTTATTCGAACATCATACGATTTATTTTAGAAACCAGAAATTGTAGAATCAATGGTGTTTGGCAGTTCTTCCCACCATATTGAAGAGAATGAAGAGGAAGACATTGTAACTAGCTTTATTAAACAAACTTCAACTTTATTGCTGTACATTAAGCAGTTTTTATTGATACAAGAAATCTACTGCGTATAGAGTCATGTACATAACAATAACAATACTAATTATTTGTTGAGCGGAAGTGACAGCGTGCCGTCACCCTACGCCACGAAAAGCAATGTTTGGTCTGACACTGTTCGAGTAGGCTAAAGTTTTGTTATAACTTCGATATGCTGTAATGCAGAAACACATTACATGCTCCGAAGATATTCCAAGAACACTTAGGTACTAAGTAGACAAATTAAAACCTAAATGATTTCATGCAATCTTTCAGTGTCTCAGTGTGGTTTTTACCTTTTTGCCGCTAAATGTATACTAAAGTGACGTAACAGGAATGTCGTGATAAATAAATAAATCATTATTATCGAACGGTGCTATAAATACGTGGCATCAGAGCACCGGGCACGGATGCGCAGGCGCCGCGGGTTGCTGATCTCTCCTATAAACAATCACTGCCACTGTAGTAAACATTAATACTACCATTGTAATTTTTTATTACGTTTTAGTTATGACTACAATTAAACTTAAAATTAATTCAGCTGCGAAGGGGTCATGTCTACCTTTCATACTTATTCTACAACAATGTATAATGAAATATAAACAACAAAGCTGCTAACATACAAAAAATACCATACCACCATTCTAAGAAGCTAGATATTACAGTAGACAACATAAATACCTACCCATTTCAAAAATAGTCCATCAGGTACGGCGTAGATGACAAACGTAGGTACCGCACATACAAAGTTGCTCACTATTTCAAAGCTACTTTTCTCTTTCCAACGCAGTGTTTCCAGATTCCGGAGTTAAAAGGAAGATGCGCTCTGACACGACCGGCCAAACCCCGCCCACAAGATGGCGCGGGCGCTCGGAGCGGCGCGCGCGCACCCGGCGGAGCATTGCCTGATCTTGAACCCTCCATTCATCACCTTTTACGATCTAGTCATGTTTGCTTTGAGGTTTTTACGGTTTCGCCTTAATTTTTGGTGTGCAATTAGAAATTTTATTGCTGAAGTTTAATTGATTTTCCGACCATTATTACAGACCGAAAAATTCGAGAAATCACATCCAGAGCGACATGTAACGATTTATTAGACATGTTACACATGTTGGTATAGTAAACGTCGGGGTTTATTAGATTACTATGTAACGTAAGCCCGGCGGCGCATACGCATGCTATTGAGATAAGCACATCCTCGGCTGAGCGAGTAACCGTGGCCTCTAAGAATGTAGGTATACTTTGCCTTTGTCAGCGGCTCTATGACTCAGTGCGAACTAAGATAAAGGCCTTCATTGCGGTAAGCAATAACGGTGTGACCATAATATAACCAACATACTTTATATTTTAACAGTTTTCGTATATACGAAATATAGTTACTGATTCAATGTTACATGGATTGTAACACTTAATAAACATATAAATACCAATTGACCAAAGAATTAGTGTTAATTTTAAATTAAATAATCTCCAAAAGATTTTATTGCAAAAATACATTTCGTTGATATTCGTAGCCTGTGCTACGAGTACCGTAGCGGCGTAGACCTTCCGTAAACTTGCACTTTTTAATTATAGCGGGTAGGTACCCAATATTCGGTGTTAAAAACTTTGGAGGTTAGTTTACATTGAAAGAAGGCTGATGACGCTGTATGCGACTATTTACTACAAACTTTTATTGACCGTCACGTGACAGTAGATATGTTACAAAGGATTCTTAAAGGCTTATTTGTTTTTTTTTTATTATAGGACTTCAATACGTACGTACAAAATAATGATTGAATGATTGGAACTTTGTACTATCGTGACGCGACTGCGGTATCGATGGCATACCTCAATAGCTTCACGATAATTCTTCCCTTCAAAATTATTCTTTGAAAGAAACTTGTAAAATGGTTTAGATTCAATCAATCGAATACTTTATTTCGAACAAGAGTCCATATGGGTTAGTCGTACTTACAGAGTTCTTAAGTACTCGCTGTAGTACGACTTTTAGAGAAACAGTGCAGTGTGTGTGTGTGTGTGTGTGTGTGTGTGTTCGTTCAGTTTCAGTTAAGTTGTTTCGGTTGCCGCCGATTACCAATAAGTTTTTAGCCTATTCCGCTCCGATGATAACTCATTTACCAATTTGGTAGAAAAGTTCTGATGTTACAGTAAGGTTTTTTTTTTGGATTTTGTAGACGAGACTTCACGAGGTTTCGCCGTGATGGTATATCCGTTAAGATTAGTTACCAAAGCTTAATTGTATTTAGACAAAATTTTTGTCTGTCTGTCTTTCTGTTTGTATGTTTATACGCGCATCACGCAAAAACTACTGCATGGATTTGAACGCAATTTTCACCGCTCTACTGCTATATGCTTAACTTAAATATGGGCTACATTTTATCACAGGAAAAAATCTTTTTTTTTCGTACGATTTCGCGGCCAAAAGCTTGTAAGTACTGAATAAATGGGTTGACTTTGAAAGTGAAGGTTGATAGTAAATAGTGCTCTCACATACATATATGGGTGTATGTAGATGCGTAATAATAAGGTACCACAACCCCGCCACAGACTCCCACAGATGTTGTTCACAAACTAGCTATCTTTGCTGACATAGTACAGTAACATTAGTACAGTAATGACCGGATAATAAACTTTGTAGCGACCACGGCCAGACACATCGCGCGTTACGGCTTTGTTTGATACCCGAGCCGCGCTGTTCTTTGAAACCCGACTGCGATCGTATAACGCTGTTAATCTAGTGTAAACAGTTCATGCGACTAGAAAGATATATTTTTTATTAGGATTTAAAATGTCATAAGAGGTTATAGAAATAAACGTATTTGTTTTGATCTTTACTTAAATGAAGAGCTTTGTTATACTTAAGCTTGCGTTTGGCCGCAACTCGACTGATGTGAAGCGATGATGTGGCCTAGGGTGGAGCACGCTTGCCTAGAAGAAACCGATTCATTCGCACTTTGAATAGATCCAGATTATAATGATCAGGGAACAGTGAAGCCGGCAGTGAATTTCACAAAGTGGCGGTTCGAACAATAAATGTCGCTGTGTTCGGCTCCGTGGAACTGCAACCATATTACGCTAACGCTTCGCCTTGTCTCTGCTCATCCGATGATAGAATGGGGATGAAGATAGCTCTAACAAGAACAGCAGTGACATTGCTAGTTAAACAGAATACGCGTCGAATTGATAGCCTCCTCCTTTATTTTCGTTGTTAAAAATATGTAACTATAATATACACTTTGAGACAATGTTATAAATACCCGATTTTCACCTTTTACTTATTCTTTATGGAAATAATGTGATCAGAAGTGGATCTTGACTAAAATTTAATTCAGCATTACATCATTACCATTCATAAACCATCTTACTCTGTATTTACACTAAGTTAAGGATATAATAACATTTTTATATTGACATTT
The DNA here is from genome assembly GCA_910589295.1 of Noctua janthe. NCBI lineage: Eukaryota > Metazoa > Arthropoda > Insecta > Lepidoptera > Noctuidae > Noctua > Noctua janthe. The sequence goes on from OU342552.1 coordinate 18,548,250, forward strand.
GTGACGTCCCCGCTTTGTTAAAAATGAGATGTCACTGCTCTCTGTGGCTGTTAACGAGCTATTGATACGGATTTAGGATAAAAAAAACCCGCAAACTAATTAAATAATAGATAATTTCAATTAAAGGATTAATTGATATTAAAAGATTACAGAATCGAGTGCGTAACTATTACTTGTTATAATCTTTATCCCGTTTACAATTTCCGTTCATAATTCAACTTGTTGCATGGTAATTCGTTGAGTGACACGAGAGTGTGAATATGAGTTGATCATGTCTCTGTGTGCGACTGTGCGTGTGTGTAGCAAGTGTTGGATTTTTGAAAATATTCACAAACAGAAATAAAACAAGTCCATTTGGAAACGCCACTCACGCCGATTTTGATTGATGACTCGGAGTGCATGATAGTTCAGGAGGCTTCAAATAGGATGGACAGAGAGAAGAATAATGCGCCAATAAAGCTCTGAGGTCCTCTTAGGTCCTGGTACAGCGGTCTAGGAATAGCGCGCTTTCGGTGTCTGGAATGGATGCTGTGCGCATGTCTGTGGGCGGCGGCGGCGGCTGAATTATTTGCTATTTCAGTTTTCCATACCTTTCATTGATTGCGCTGCATTTGAATGTATGATCGGTCTGTAATATTGTAAACTGCATGCGTGTGTGTCTCTTATCGATCAGCGATTTGTCTCTCGATAGAGCCCGAGGGGTTATTCACCTGCATATCTGTTTTGACTTCACAACACGAGATGATTCATCTTTTCATGGAAGAAGTAATAAGTACCTATGCATAATAAAATTAACTGTCATATTTTGTCCACAAATTGTAGCCTTTCTGTATCTTTAAATAAAATATCTTCAAATCAAAGAAAGTAAAGCAATTTTGTCCGCAGCTTTGATGGTAGTTAAGTAAGTTCATAAACAAGTTTTTAGGGCAGTAGGCGTCAAAGCCATAGCCGCTAGTAGGTGTTAAGGATAACAATGATGGTACATCTTAATGATGTCGTCCTCCTAATCTAAAAACTTTGTTCGTGAAGTAACCTAATTACTAATTAATCTTCTAAGAATATTTTTATTAATTTGTGCGTTAAATGGTACACTAGTGATCTTCTGATCTACATGTCTCGCCATGGACTGGCGTAAAAATATTTGAAAGAATACTAGCTATATTTATAATTGGTAATAAGACCACAGGCAATTAGCAGGCATAGTCCTCATAAATTACAACATGCAACTAAATTATCTAATTTACAAGGTAACTATTTTTGTATCTGAATATATCTGGGCATAGATTCTTCTAATTAGCATCAATATTATATTATGTAAATTAATAACATAAATAATAGCAGCCACTCGAATCGATCTTTAGGTTAAGCCGCGCTTGCATAGGTTGGTCTGTGGATGGGTGACCACCCATTACATACCGAGTTACCTCCGTGCCTCGGAAAGCACGTTAAGCCGTTGGTCCCGGGTGTCATTTGTAGATCTTTGAAAGTCGATAGGTAGTCAGTGGCCCAAAAAGTCTGACAACCAGTCTTTCCAAGGGGTATCGTATTACCCAGTACTAACTGGGTTGTGGAGGTCAGATAGGCAGTCGCTCCATGTAAAATACTGGTATTCAGCTGCATCCGGTTAGACTGGAAGCCGACCCCAACATAGTTGGGAAAAGGCTAGGCAGATGATGATTATATTATGTAATTTTATTATTTGATATTTAAAATTTGCAGTGCCTTACAGGGTGCATGTCATGAAATTTGTACTTATTTGTGCCTACTAATCAGTATTTTACATGTCAGCAAATATATAAATAATAAATGGATTGAAGGGGTAAGCTTTCTTTTTAATAGATACTACCTAGAAAACTTCTTCTTAACTATTTATATCTCAACTGCATTAATTAATTTATTTATTTATTTAAACGTTATGTACAAGAGTGGTACATAGGCGGGCTTAATGCTTCATTAATAATTAGATATTAGTTTTAATTGTGTTTTTTGGTGAAAATCTGAGTGACATTATTTAGAATTACTTAATTATCTTCATGAGCATTTAGGGTTTGTTTTATTGAATTTGAAACACAAATAAAAAAGATTTACACACATAAATACAAAATTACTAACTATACTTAGTTCTACTACTAATTATTTTGGAATATAGATTTACAGTTTCATTAAGTAATACAGTTTTGTTATACTAAGCATAGAAGTATTCTAGGGCATTACGCCTCTCTTCCAACACTCTTTAGGCAATACACTGTTGTCAACAGGTTAATAGACACTAATCCTCCCCTTATCAAAATCCAAAATCGATTTTAACACCACAAAATAATTTAATATTTATATATTTTCCCTTGAACAGTCAAAAAATGATGAATAACTAGGTAATTATTGCGTTACGTCTTTAAATGTTGTATCTTTTGTTGAAGATCCCAATTATATAAGCTAGGTAGGTACTTGAAGTATTGAGTATTGAGTATTGACTTTTAGCTGCGGGACTGTTCGAAAGAGATACCGTGGCCCTGGAACACAAAGGGCAAAGAAGGAACATGGATGGGTTTTAGTCAGTACAAGTCTGACACTCCCTTCCGCTCCGCCCTGAGTGGGGAGGGGGGGGGGGGCGTCATTTGATGATTTCCCATCCGAAAAAAAAAGCAGGCAGGTACTTGCTAGTTTTATTTAAAATTTTTGTGTCAGTTTATGGCAGACATGTAGAACAGACAGCCCAGTCCAACTTTAGCTTTGCCGCTTTTTTGAGCGAGCTCAGTATCAGTGTAACGTAGCCAGCTACGTTTTATTTATGAATGTGGGTAAAACAAACGACTGTTGCATACTAACATTTATTGAAAAAAATAAGAAAAAGCAGACGACATTTACAATCTTATTCTACAACTACAAGGGTAAATTCGGTTTATACAGTACAGGGGAGAACTTTACTTATAATTATTATAACATAATTTTCAAATATACAACTGATATAGGTCTTAATTTTCATATATGCATCTAATCAACGTTAGCCAAAGTATTTTTATTAAGTAGGTGTTTTTGTTCAAACGTATAATATTCACAAACATGGACCCTTTTGAATTTTCACAATTTTAGACGTTATTTAACATTAGAGAGTACTCGTAGACATCAGTGGCGAAGGTTCCGTAGAACTCTTTTCCTACCGGCTTCCCTAATATAATCTCATTAAAGATATATACTCCGGCTTACCTCTTACAAAAAGTTACCATTCGCTACTGATACACATAGTAAATTATTTCAAAGGTTCTGTAATGGGATTCTTGATGGGAAGGTGAGGGTTATTTCTGTACGAACCGGATTACACAGGAGATTGACAGACACATTTAACACTTGCAATATTATGAGTGTATAATATTATGTTTATTATTAATAGTAATATTATGTTTACGCAGGATTTCAATGACGAGGAAGAAGTACGGTAATTTGAATAGCAATAGAGTCTAACTGGAGTCTGAGGAGTCTCTAAATAGGAAACATTGATCACATATAGCTTAAACTCACATCGATACACACAACACGATACAAACACTGACAACGAAGTAAATAATGCCGATAATAATAACTTGTAACATTTGTAAAACCAAAATGCTTCCAAAGAGTTAATAAATAATAAAACATATTTTGGTAAAATCCGACAAACTCTGTACTGCTTTCATGAGTATAACGTATAATCAGTTTTTTTTAACACACAATCACATTTTTTTTTAAACACAACGTTCGTATTACACTTCATTTTGAATTTTGATTTGCTCCAAATTGATTTTCTTCCGAAATAAAGACTGCAACAAATAAATTCGAAGCTCCAACATTTTCGATTCAAAATGACGGATTTGGCTTGACTGATGATCTAGGTAGTTTTCACGTAGTACATGAACGGTAGCACATAGTCCAGTATTAGTATCAGTTCTCCGCCGTGGACAAATATCCTGCGCAAAGTGAGGAAGACGCCGTCGATTATATCCCAGAACAGGAGAGAAAGGACTCTGAAGGACAGCAGAGCTATTTGTACGAACATCAATATCAGTTGAACGAGTACGGAGTCTTCCAGCATCTCCTTAAAGCTCTTCTCTTGATAGTCCTCGTATTTGAGAACATCCACCCTTGGCTTCATCTTGGGGTCCCTTGTAGGCCTCATGATGTATACACTTTTTTGTAATAAATGTTCAGGACGTGCAGAGAGCGACGACACCACTTGCAAGCTGCACTTCGATTGAATAACTATACGCATGCGTCGAACTCAGTGTACCTAACTACCTATTTCGCCGACCTAAATACGTACATTCTTAATGTAGGGCTACTTTTCACTGATGTATGAATGTGGGTAAAACAAACAACTGGTGCATTTAACTATTTATTGAAATAATTATAAAAAAGCGAATTACAACATTTACAACTACATGGGTAAATTCGGTTTATACAGTACAGGGGAGAACTTAATTACATACACAGAGGGACACAGATGACTGAAGCATAATTATTTTAACAAAAGATTCACAATTTATAAATATACCACTGATATTTTCAAACAGGGACTCTTTTGAATTTTCACAATTTTGACGTTAAACACTTAGTAATTTATTTCAAATGTTCGGTAATGGGATTATTGACGGAAAGGTGAGGGTTATTTCTGTACGAACCGGATGACAAAGAACATTGACAGACATTACAAATTAAAATGCAGACATTACACATTTAACACTTGTAATATTTGAGGTTTACACAGGATATCAATGACGAGGAAGAAGTACAGTAAATTTAATAGTCATAGAGTCTAGTTATTAGGAAACATTGATCATATACACCTTAGAATCACATCGATACACACAACACGACGCTAACACTGACAACTAAGTAAAGATTGCTTAATAAATTTGTAACATTTGTAAAACCAAAGTGCTTCCAAAGAGTTAATAAATAATAAAACTAAATTCGTAAAATCCGTACTGCTTTCATGAGTATAACGTATAATCAATTTTTTTTTAACACACAATCACATTTTTTTTCGAACTACACTTCATTTTGAATTTTTCTTCGCTCCAAATTGATTTTCTTCCGAAATAAAGACTGCAACAAATAAATTCGAAGCTCCAACATTTTCGGTTCAAAATGAAGGATTTGGCTTCACTGATGATCTAGGTAGTCTTCACGTAGTACATGAATGGCAGCAGATAGTCCAGCATTATCATCAGTTCTCCATCTTCGTCAAATATCCTGCGCAAGGTGAGCAAGACGCCGTCGATTATATCCCGGATCATGGAGGAAAGGATTCTGAAGAACAGCAGAGCTATTTGTACCAACATCAAAATCAGTTGAAAAAGTACGGAGTCTTCCAGCATATCCTTGAAACTTTTTTCTTGGTAATCTTCGTATTGGAGCACATCTACCGTTGGCTTCATCTTGGGGTGCTTTATGGGCCTCATGATGATATTTACTCGCTGATTTGTCTTGGTTACCCACTTATTTGTAATAAATGTTCGGGACGTGCAGAGAGCGACGACACCACTTGCAAGCTGCACTTCGATTCAATAACTATACGCATGCGTCGAACTCGGTGTACCTAACTACCTATTTCGCCGATCTACATAAATATAGATTCAGATTTGCTGATACACCTGTTTGGTTTATGATGCCCAGGTACAAAATATTTCAATCTGTAGTTGGGTCAGCTTCAGTGATTATTCGATAGAACTTTTAATGAAAGTTACGCAAACGACAAAGTGTTTAAGAAATTGCTTTAATTTTGATGTTTTTTTTTTTAATTTAGAAAAAAAAACTGATTTTGTGAACTGCTTGTTGACCGTAACATCCAATTGTAGCTGAATTCTTGGTGGGCACGGTGTTTGCTTGTGTAACTATTCAGAAGTGAATCTCAATTTCAAAATTTTAGCTAGATGGGCATTGCATAACCTCGTTATTATGTTTGCAAGTCATTTTATTTGTGAAAATTCCATTTTAAACTTATTAAAAAAGTGTACTCAATAATTCAAAGCATAAGAAAAATTAAAAAAATGTTCATTCATAATTATGTAAAAAACGATGAATACATAATTATGACTTAACATTGTTTCAATATTCGCAGTACCGTCGAACGATGGTCATACTGCGAATGTAGCTTGTAGCTGACCGAATTTTGTCCACATTTTCTTGTGAACAAAGTTCGGTCATTATTTCCGCCAAGTTTAATTTAGTCCCATCTAATCGGGGCGAGCCTATTGCCATCAGTTGGGCACAAATTCAGATGGAATAACCCAATAACACTACTCTATTACTGCATTTATGTCACTAATCACATCGACAGCGACATATAAATATCTACCTACCGTTACGAATAACATTTTTATCAACATAAGTATGACAAACAAATGAAAAGTCTAATAAGGTAACAAAAATTTAACTCCATTGATACTAGGAAATATTCTTAGAAGTATGGCAACATTGCAAAACACATGCGAAAGTTCGAATAGCGCGGGCTGTTTTGGAGGTTCCTCATCGAACACTAGATGTCGCTAGTGGCGTTTCTTCTAGAAATGTTGCGAAAATGTGGGAAACAGTGAAAAATGTTACTAGCATTGCAGTAACGCAAAGATCTTTCGATCAAAAATCGTTGATCCCTAGAGTTTGGTGGTGGTGTTGCCGAGTGTGGTTATTTCAAAGACCCGTTTACATTGTTACTAGAACAGAATAATTGAAGCCTTCTCTTGATATTGGCGCGAAATGTGCGTTTCCTCGTTGACCAAGGGTCTAACGCTTGATTTGTGCTAATATACTGGATTCCCACCACAAAGAGCATTTGCCACACCCCAAGGGAGAACTAGCTAGGTTGACCAGAATATCATGAGCTGCAGCTGACTGGTGTGACGGAAAGGGTTTTCGTGGTGGAGGTCGAGTGAATAAGACCACGAAACTTGTCATCATAAATATATATTCACAAAGAGTAAAATGGGTAGGTAGGTTTATGGTCACATATCCTTTCGCCAAATTCACTTGGGAGTTGCACGGTACTCTCCCGGCTCAGCCCAGTGTGACGATTCATCACCATTGTAAAAGGGAAAAGTCCCTTAGAAGTACAACAACATTGCAAAATCGTGGAGATTATTTGCATTTCCCGGTCTAACTAGAGTTTCCCCTTCCAATTCTAGATGTCGCTAGTGGCGTTTCGCATAGAAATGGTGCCAATACTGCGGAACATGGTACTAGGAGTGCAGTAGGACAAAGCGCATACGACCAAAAAACGTTGATCCCTGGGGGGGTTGGTGGTGTTGTCAGTTGCAGTGTTTTCAATGTCCCAATTCTATTAAATTAAATTATTAAAACCTAACTTTCTTGTAGACATTTGCATGTTTCAAATAATAAAATCAATGAAAATGTATGTTCTAATGCAGAGCCTATTGTTTTATGGAGTTTTAAACGAATGACCAAACATTTATGAATGATAGACTATTACTTCTTAACGCAAACTTTGTTTTTAACTTTTGATAAGCGTTAAAAAAGTTCATCACCAACATGACTGTTGTGTTATCTTAATATCATGTTACTGAATTAGAATATTTGGCGAATTTTCTGATAAAGGCAGAAATCCTTGTTTGTGTTATTCAACGTCGACCAAGGGTCCAACCCATGATTGGCTCTGAAATACTGGCATCCACTACTAAAGAGTATTTGCAACACTTAAAGGGGGAACTAGCTAGGTGAACCAGAATATCATGACCTGCCACTAACTGGAGACCTAAGTATTAGTGTACTGCATCGAAATGTCTGGATAAATTGGATGCACTTTGTAAACACGTATGCAGGATGCAGGGTTGTATTAAATCTTAGTGACGAAATATATTGGGTCCATCACACAACAGCGTCTAAAACTAAGATAGAATGAAATAGCACCATGTTTACGCATTCCCCTTTTTCGTCTGAACCTACATCATATCTAGACTTGTATTGACAGCCTTATCACCGAGATTTTTCGTCAGGTGGCGCTTTGGCGCATGCGTACAAGTAACTAATCCACACATAACATCACGCCTGTAATCCCCGAAGGGCTAAGCAGAGGTGCATCTAATAGTATACACGCATAATATAATACACGCATTTCGCCAGTTATGTATTTACTAGTTGACCCGGCAAACGTTGTTTTGCCAAATAATAAAAAATAAAAAAACATGTTGGCCGATTCTCAGACCTACTCAATATGCTCACAAAATTTCATGAGAATCGGTCAAGCCGTTTCGGAGGAGTACGGGAACGAACATTGTGACACGAGAATTTTATACATAAGAAGACTAGCTGTTGCCCGCGACCTTCGTCCGCGTGAAATTTTATAACCTATATCACTAAGGGGTATGAAAAATAAATGTTGGGCGATTCTCAGACCTACTCAATATACTCACAAAATTTCATGAGAATCGGTCAAGCCGTTTCGGAGGAGTACGGGAACGAACATTGTGACACGAGAATCTTATATATAAGATGTATTTGTATAAATATTTGATTTCGCTGGAAAGCTGTTTGAAGAGTAGTTGTAACTAGTTTAAGCTGACGGCGTGACATGAGCTGTCAATGAGGTTTTTTCTGGGCCAGCTACCAAATGATAGATGGCGCTGTATATGACTCTAAAAAAATTGTTTGGCTTTATTGAGCTTGCCTTTCAAAAGTGTTCTATCCTAGTTTTTGTCTTTCTTCGTTCGATTTGCGTTTTTGTTGCATAACAACTTATTTTTTTTGAGTAAGTAGGGTAGGTAGGGTATGCAGGGTAGGCAGGGTAAGAAAAGTAGGTAGGGTAGGCAGGGTAGGTAGGGTAGGGAAGGCAGGGTAGGCAGGGTAGGCAGGGTAGGTAGGGTAGGGAAGGCAGGGTAGGCAGGGTAGGGAAGGCAGGGTAGGCAGGGTAGGCAGGGTAGGTAGGGTAGGGAAGGCAGGGTAGGCAGGGTAGGCAGGGTAGGTAGGGTAGGGAAGGCAGGGTAGGCAGGGTAGGTAGGGTAGGGAAGGCAGGGTAGGCAGGGTAGGTAGGGTAGGGAAGGCAGGGTAGGCAGGGTAGGCAGGGTAGGTAGGGTAGGGAAGGCAGGGTAGGCAGGGTAGGTAGGGTAGGGAAGGCAGGGAGGGTAGGCAGGGTAGGCAGGGTAGGTAGGGTAGGGAAGGCAGGGTAGGCAGGGTAGGTTGGGTTTGTCTTTTTGAAAAGGAGAAGATGGTCCGAAGAGATGTTTTAAAAAAGTTTCCAATTTTGAATACAGCTCTGAATATGGTAAATATGTATTATGAAAAATCACTCTTTCAAACGAGACGTGTACCTGAACTGTAGAGAGCAGCGGTGGCCCAGTGGTGGAGACCCCGACTTGCGAGCAGTAAGTCGTGGGTTCGAACCCAGCCAGGCGCATTAGTTTGTGTAAGTTATTTCATCACTGCTCTCAAAAACGGTGAAGGAAAACATCGTGAGGAAACCGGCATGTCCTAGAACCAAAAATTCGAAGACAAGTGACATCTACCAACCCGCACTGGGCCCGCGTGGTGGATTATAGCCCATTCCCTCTCATAGAGAGGGGGCCCGCGTCCCAGCAGTGGAAACATTAATAGGCTGATTAAGATTATGCTTATGCTACTCTTTCAAAACGCCATATTTTTCTAGACGAATAGGTAGTGTTGTGTTTATCACAAATTCGAATTAAGACGATCGACACAAAAACCTATTGAGTCGAATAGGTCAATGAGTAATTTCAAAATTACGCTACCGTACCGAATTCTAATCATCCGTTCGACTGTACGTCCTCATCAATGATGCGATGCAATTTCACGGATTTCCTTCTCTGACAAATTACTATTTATTTTGTTGCTAAAAGAAAATCTCCGTCCATTCTGGTGTTATAAAGGGGTATAAAAAACACCATAATAAACATAGTTTTATAATAACCAAATATGTTTAAAGAGGAAATGTTTGTAAGTTTGGATGTAGGCGGTTATCTTTTTAACTACTGATACGATTCAGAAAATTCTTTCACTAATGATAAGCTGCATTATACCCGTGGAATAACTCCTGGGCATAACGCGAGCGAAGCCGCAGGCAAAAGCTAGTTTTTAAAAAAAGCGTAAAAACGTACGTACGTCTTCAAAGTTATATTCAAAACTAGAATGGGTACTTGGGTAGTAAGAGTTTTGTCCCCACAAAGGCTGGGTGCCTGACTGTGGTGGAACCTCGGTGGGTGTGATTCCCGGGATTAAAGACAGTCATTAGTAAAAAAATAATATTGATACCGACCTAGAGCCAACCAACCTTTGTTCCACCCGCCACCAACCCCAGATGATTTGATCATCCACAAGCTTGCAACTTGTGGTTTGCACTATATTTTGAAATTGGTCTTTTCAGAAAATGAGCAGGTGTTTACTTTCCATTATGTGTTTTTTTGTCCTCGTTTTTGTTTTAATATTGGCGGCTATGATTTCTGTACCTATGTATATACGCAAATTTTCGGACTCTGTATTGGTTGTTGTGCAGTGAGTATTTCATGTTTTTTGCCTAATTTTAATTCAACAATGCGATGCTCTAAAGATGTGCCTACGGCATCGTCATATTAGAACGCGAATATGCGCTCATCACGCAGATCAACGACGAGATAAAAATTGGGTGTCCTAATAGATAGCCGCGCGAGTTCGTTTCGCGATTGCGATTGCGATTTTCGCGCGAATGTCAATAAGGACACCGATTTGACATTAATATGTTTGTATAATAACCCGTTCACGTGAACATGTGTGATATTACACATTTTAGTCGTGCGATTGCATTGCATGAACACTGAACATCAACACACCTATTTGACATCAGTACGTTTGATCGCCAGTTCGCGTGAGCAAAAATTACGCGAAATTGCGATGGTCGTGGAATTGCATTTTAGGACGACGTCTAATGTTAACCAAACGAGCAAATAAGCAATTTACACATTCTTTTGGTGTAAACAGACATAGCATTTGTTCATGTCATGTGCACGGCACAGAGCGAGCAAAGCACCGGTAAATGTAAAAATACAGGCTTATGTCGTGCTCAAGAAAGATGTGAGTTCAGGTTCAGGATTTTTCTTCAACGCTTTCCCGTGTGAGAAAGGCCCTAATCGATAAACAAAGAACAATCTTTCAATGTTCTTTCTCTGTTTTCGCTCGCCTTAACGCTCGTTTCAGCCCTCGAACATCACAACATTTGTCTAGAACATTCTTTGAATGACCGGCAGTGCAACATTTAGAGAAAATGTTCATATGTATTAACTGTCGTCCGTACGTTTAAGGGGGCACAGTTTGGCCGGCATCCGACAGAACGTGGCCTGTTCAGAACAATTTCAGCCAACTTCATGGGTCAGGCACGTCAGCAATGCAATCTGGAGTGCAAATGTGGGGAAGGATAAATCGCCCTTGAATAGCTCTACGCACGGAAAACATCTGCAAGAACAAGTGGTCCACTTACAAATTTCCGTGCAAGACGCACTTTACACCAGTACTTGGCCCCATCAGATATATTCATGTAATGTTTACCTGTCTATGTGACCTTGACTGACGTTAATTGGTGAGCTGTTGATCATAACCTCAAGGTTAGCATTGCTTAGCTCATGAGGCACCCTATTCTAGTTCCGAAGCTGATGCTGACAATGTCATAACTGAAGCGTAGGTTTACCATGAATATTTGATATTATCTTACACTATATCGATCAAGTAGCACCTTTCCACGTCGCGACACAATTATTTACGTTCCATCTCTCAAGGAAAGTGTCCTACTGGGGAGAGATAATATTGTGCTGTCTGCTACGACACTGACTGAACATTCACTTGCCTTTGTTTTTACGAATTCTACTTCGAATGTTTAGTGTTAATGGCGATAGATCCGATAGAATCCTTACTGCTTACACCAATTGATCAACAATATCAGGAAATTGTGTTGATTTTAACGTTATCTAGACTAGATTCGAAGTATCTATCTACTTATTAAATGTTTGGTCAAAATATACCCATCAAACTGCAGGGTGGGCTAAAACAAACTTTACAACTTTCATGGTTTTAAAAACTATCCAAAACGTTGAAATTAAAACAAGAAAATTTGACCTCAAACCGAAATGGAGGTAAATAGAGTTGTATAGTTTATTTTCGCCCACCTTGTTAATAATACCTAACACTGAGATTTCGGTACGGTACCTAAACAACGAAAGTCGATTTAATAGGAACATAACACTGTTACTGAAGTAGACCGGAACCAACATTATTTGAAACAGATGACGAATTAGTTCCTAGGTATTCTATTCGATACGTTCACTGCGTTATCGGGTGTACATTATAGGTATGTACTAATCCTTTTGAGCGGTGCACTTCTTTGTTGCAGGATGCATAATTATATTTGTTAATCGGTAGAGCTAGGAGATAAAAGCTGCATTACTTTCTTCTACTAAGTACGTACCTACCTAATACACCCTATAATAAACGCGCGATTGCGTAAAAACTTATGAACAACAACATGGGTCTTTTGAAATTTTGTTCTAAACGTTTTCTAATGATATACATACCTATGTATTATTTATTCCTATTGGAGCCGCGGTACCAGTATCCATCCATTTATTGGCAACATCCTTTAGATGAGTAGGATTTAGCTACAACTTACATAATGTAACAAAGGACAAAAAATAAATCATATTTTTTTAATGTTTGACTCAATATCATCTGAACGCAAACCTGTCAACCAAATCTGTTCGACCTGATACCGCATGTCTGCCAACTTGCCAGGTCTAGCGACAGGTCTTTGAGATCCTTTATCTATAGCACCGAAACACCGTTAGCACGTCAGAGGCCCCAGTACGAACACGTGGAGTAAACGTAACGATATACATCAATTTTAAAATTGTCTGTCACATAGGTATAATATTTTCATAATTTTAAGAATTTGTACATATCTATATGGATGATAATGGTTGTGCTTGTTGCAAACAATTTAACAAAAATGCTTTTGGATAATTGTATTTTCGGGTCAAACGTCGTCGGCGTATTTACGTTACGGTTACGGCGCGCGCGCAAGTGCTAGGGTCTCAGAAACTCAGAACTAGGTGCGCAGTGAACGTGGTTTGTATCTGTAAGTTCCTATGGATAGGTCTACTATTTAATTAAATTAATATAAATTTTCAGTCTTCAGCCCAGGAGGTTTTTCAGTGAGCAAATTCAGTATGAACACTTGATAGCTGAGTCGTCTGGTCGTGATGAGAGAACGATAAAACAAATGAGCCGATATGAATAGTTTCAAATAGGAGAGGTGCCGTTTGGGCAGAGGCAACTTTCAGATTTTAAAATGGGCCAAAAACTAAGAATGGACTGTCCAGAAACGCTGATCATTTCATCGCGTGCGGCTTGAATCAAAACGCAGTTTTCATGCTGAATAATATTCTGGGTAACTCTAGCAAACCAATTGAAAAAAAAGACTGTTGATCGACTTTCGTTGATAATTATATCCCGGTGTAAAGTATAATTAACAATATCCAAATTGCAAACGATTTCACCTTATACGTATCTATACCTACATTATGCAGTAGATTGGATAAATTAGGTAATAATTGGTCAGAGTAACTTTATTTGTTGACAACTTCTTTGACTGCAGAACTGTGCAGATTATTTCCTGACATTAGTGGAATTCCCGAAATACTGTGCAAGTGCGATGTTAGAGGGAAAATGATGAAGTACCTAGGACTCGTCCTCGACAGCCGGTGGAACTTCGTGGAGCACTTCCGATGTTTGGCTCCCAAACTGGAACGGATAGGGGCTGCCTTCAAGCGGCTCTTGCCCAACCTGAGGGGTCCAAACGCCTCCTACCGGAGGCTATACGCGGGGGTCGTGCGGTCCATGGCCCTTTACGGGGCCCCGGTATGGGCGCGTTCTTTGAGGCGGCAAGCCGCTCACTACCTGAACGCGCCCCAAAAGGTAATAGCCATAAGACTAATCCGGGGGTACCGCACGATCTCCGGCGAAGCGGCTAGCCTCCTTGCCGGATTGCCGCCATGGGATCTGGAGGCGATTGGGGGTCACGTGGTGGCTCCCGGCCACCGTAGGCGCGGGCCTGTGGACGGCGAGTTATGGGCCAGCTCGCCGTCCGGCCGTCTTATGAAGACAGGCCGTGTCGACGGCGCGTTCGTGTTCCACGTGCGCCTCAAAGAGATGTCAGCAAATAAGTAGGGGTCCGCAAGGGCCGATGCCTGCGAGGGCTGCGGGACTGTTCGAAAGAGATACCGTGCCCCTGCCCATCCATGTTCCTTCTTTGCCCTTACACAAAGGGCAAAGAAGGAACATGGATGGGTTTTAGTCAGTACAAGTCTGACACTACCTTCCGCTCCGCCCAGAGTGGGGGGGGGGGTCATTTGATGATTTCCCATCCGGAAAAAAAAAAAAAAAAAAGAGGAAAAATGATGCTGTGAAAAATACTATAATAATTAGCTGCTAGTGATAAATATTGTGTTGTCCGAATGCAACAAATTTTCACATATAGACGAGAGACAAGATAGATAAGTTATTTAGTGCCATCATTAAGGACTAATTCTATCAAGATAAATATATTTATTATTTGAAAAAAAAAAGTAATTTCTGCTAGGAGACTCGTCTGATGAACCTGTCTCTTGCAAAAGAACACTCGTCGCGTGTCGTATTCTTCATCAGACCCTGGCCTGACCTGGCCCTGGGATCTTGGCCCTGGCTATGGGTTCTTTTCGACCTACAGAGTAGGATTGGTAAATTGTAGCACGTTTTGCCAACTTCAAAAGTGTACCGATTGACATTTTTTTTCTTAGGATGCACCTTGTTAAATTAAAAAAGTCTGAAACGAAAAAGTTCGAAATTAACACATATAATAAGTACTTACATGTCGCATTGTGAAGTTTCATAGATAAAATCTGAAGCGACTCGAGTTGAAGCAATTCTGATCTTGGACAGTGTTTATGACTGTGTTTTTCTGATTTTATACTTTCTGACTTTTACTTATCTTTATTCGATTTACATTTGTTTATAACTTTATTAGCTGACAACTTCTTTGATTGCAGAACGTTGCAGATTGTTTCCTAACAGTATTAGAGTTCCCAAAGTTCACTACTGGAGCGATCATAGACGGAAGATCATGTGCTCGTATCTGGCCTTAGGAAATCAACCATTACAGAATATATCATACGAGTATGCAATTACACATAATGTACAATAATTTTATTTCATATCAATAGTTTGAAATTATTATTATTGTAACATCTTTATTTCTAGAGACAAGGAAGGCGAAGAGAAAAAAAATAGTGAAAATACAGGATGTCAGGGACAGCCCTCCGCAGACTGATGAGGTGAATTCAGTATATCATACTAAGTTATTTCAGGAACGTCATGGGAATCCAATAAACCTGATTTGCTTTATTTGCTCATACGCAATGTATCGTTACCGTGGTAAAATGCACGTAGCGAATGGCAAGCGCGACGACGAGTTCGATGAACTCTGTAGCTGCTCAGGAAGTAAACAGCTGATTTCACGTGATGTCCGTTTGATAGTATTTCAACATCCATTGTTGGTTTCTCGAGTTTAGCCATATTATTTACATAAATGGAGTGCTGCGTACAGAGAATGTAATTTTACATTGAAATAATAGAATAGTACTTAACTAAAAAAATTATAAATATTTTGTGTATATTGGTGGTGGAATATGATTCAGAATAAGGAGCTGAATGCACCCTGTCAGTTTGCGGCGAGCCGTTCCTTACATTACACCCTGTATGTTAAAACGCCCTTGACTTTATTTGTCTTAGTATTTTGAGTATGAGGAATGTGCAACAGCGACTTATCCATGTTTCTGCGAATGTCCAAAAAAGCGAATCTTAAGATTTACCGATCTTCTTTCTTTATCGTGTGGTTAGTTCCTAACCTGGTGTCAGAGTTTTTATGCCGCCCATGGGCCTCTGACTTGGCTTAACATGCCGTCAAGAAATATCTCTCAAACATGCTGGTTTCCTCACGATGTTTTCCCTCACCGAAGCAAGTGATGATTATACAATACGCACATGAATCCGAAAAATCAGAGGTGCGTGCCTTGGGTTCGAACTCGAGACCTATGACTTGGCAGTCCGACGGTCACACGACTAGGCTGTCACTGCTTACCGATGAATGTCGATGAATTTCCGGAATTGTTTCATTAATTTACTTGGGTGGTCATTCATTGGCGAATCTAAACCTAGCTGACTAATTGTTATTTCTTTTCAACAGACTTATAACAACAACATACAAATGGGGCGCAGAATAAGAACCTAGAATTTTGTGTGTTTAAAGTGATACTGTGTGGAGTTCCTAGCCCTATCAGTTCGTCTTAAAAACTTAGGATAGAAACGACCATGTTGACCAATATAGGTGCCTCTTATATTTTAGCGATAATTAACGAAGCATTTTTAATATTAAAACATATACCCACATTACAAGCCCAAACATCAATTTGATCAAAACCTCAGCGACATAAATCTAGAACTTTATTGTTAGTATATGCGAAATCTGAATATAGTTTGATCAGAATAAGTAACTGAATCGATTCCAATAAATTTTACACCATGTTAAATTTTGTCCTAAAAATATTTAAAAAAGGCTACAAGTTAGATACCGAGCGACACTAAGTACCTATCGCAATCATATAGGTACCGACTTCCAAATTATTATTATCAATGAGCTCAACACGTCGCTGGAGGCGCGTGCGCGGGCGCGCCGCGTGGTGACCACGTTTTTGTGCTATATAAGATGTTTTTTTTACTAAATGGCCGATCCCTTTTTCTTGATTCCTTTCTTAATCTTTTTCAAAAAACTACTTAGATTTAGTTTATTTAAAATTCAAACAAATGAATGTATGCTTTTAATTTCGGATTTCACCCCTAAAGTTTTCTCAAAAATCAACCTGTGTAAACTGATTTGTTTAACTCGGGTCAGACTGATTTTTAAGTTTTATCGTCGTAGATATAACTTTACATTTTGATACAAGTGGCGAAACTTTGACTTTGTATCTGAAGCGGTGTTATGGAACCGAGAACTGTAGCGACAAATGCCCCACGTGAAACACACGTGTTTTTCAAACACGAAGAAATAAAATAGCAGAACGAAAACTATTTTTAATAAAGGTCAATTAAGCCATTATCAAAAAAATAATTTAATTTGCTTTTTTCCCCCCGCGGTTTGCCTTCGCAGGTTGAAGGAGAAGCAAAGGCATGGAGCCTCAAAACAGCCTAATATTAAAAATAGAGCTCACAAATACATATTAGTTTGTTGATAAAAGCAAATAATTTTATAAACAATAATGATATTTATGAAACAATATATATAGCAATATTTAATGATAGTTAATCGATGAACACTCAGCCAAGTGATCATCACTATGAACTGTCAACAGAGATACGAATAGCCCTGCAGGGGGCCTAAAATGGCCGCTTTAACAGTGTATCATAATATTAGGATAATAATTTTTTTTTTTTTTTTCAATTCGTAAAATGGGCACAAAGAGACAATTCGTAATACTAACTGCGTCTGCAACCATTTTAAAAATAAAGTGATTAACATTATTTTCCTATTATGATGTTAAAGGGGTCATTTTAGGCCTCCTGATACTACTAACGGCATGTGAATTGCAAAGTTACGTAAGATTTGAATTTCGCTACCTTAGGTTTATTTAATAGCTATTACTTACTTCTTTTTAGGAAAAGTGTGTTGTTAAGTTGTCAATAAGGTACTATTTTTAATTTAATAATAGTTATTATTAATTTTTATTTTAAGTAAGTTGATTGTTAGTGATTGATGCAACTACACACAGTTCATTAAAACAGGGTCGTAACTGAATTACCAATTTTTTTTTGGAATTATAATATGTAGTTTTGAAAATTAGGGTATCATCATGAATTAAAATATATTTTGTTAATTATAATCTTTCAATTCATATTATATTTTGTCTGGAACATAATAATATAATACCTGTTCTTGACATTTAATACTTTTTAAAACATTTTTTTTTTCTTTGCTTAAATCAGAAAGAACTGAATCATATTTTGGATTTTCCTTTCCAGACTGGCTGTCGATGATAACAGTTGCACTTAGTATTTAATAGTTCAGGGCGTTCGCGCACAGGTGCACGGAGCATCGACGTAAGTTTACGTGAACGCGCCTGCTGTAAGCGCATAATTATTATGGCGATACTTGCGTACGTCATTACTTGCTCGCGCGCTCTCGTGTATTCTCGAGGACTCCCGAGGCAACGTTTGATGTCCGCCTCGACATTATACAGGGTGTGGCGTAAGTAGTGGTCCACCGTTCAGGATTCGATGAACCATATAATTAACTATAACAATTAAAAATTTTAACCACTTTTACCCAAGGGTTACGAAAATATTTCCTTTCTGGCTTTTATTTACGAAATTTCTACCTTTTATTACAAATTTGTTTGTAGTTTTAACAAAAACCATTATTTTTTCATTTTGATTTCTGCTAATTACTGCTGAATACTAGAGCTATCATGATAAATAATGATTTTTTATGTAAATTTAGCTCTTTTGAAGAAAAAGTTGGTTCTTCTCTAATTTTAACCCTAATTTTTAAAACACCTTCAAGTTCAAGAGCGATTTTTGTAAAAAAAAACATCCTACATTGTCAGTGCCCATGCATTTAATAATATGCCTACTAAATACTGATTTCAAAATGATATCACTATAACAGATCCAATAATTTAACAAAAAGATATTCAATTTTAATTGAAGAAAAGAAGATTTTCATGAAACTACTTTTGCCGTGAAAAACTGCTATAGACTTTTTCTTTTAAGCAACCCCAATAAAAGAAAACTAGGGGATTTAGATCTGGCGAGCGTGGTGGCCACAATATTGGACCTAAGCGCCCTATCCACCTATTTGGATACGCTGTATCAAGGTGCTCTCGTCCTCTAACAGCGTAGTGAAGCGTAGCAAAGAAATCACTAGCATTGACCAATTGAGGACTAGAATCCAGGCAGCAGCTAGAGAAATCAGCGAAAGCGGGTTTGCCCGACGAATTAAACGGTCGTTTATTCGACGTTGCAGAGCGTGTATAGCTGCGAATGGTGGCCATTTTGAACATTTTGTTTAATTTTAATGACTGTAATCATGACAAAGATTAATAATAAATGATAAATAAATTGATTTGTTTTTTTTTAATTCTTTGTTCAAATACCTAAAGTAACAAGTTAGGTCTAGATAACTCTGCAATAGTAGTTTTTTTTATACAAATGGGCACTGACACTGTAGTGTATTTTTTTGCAAATCTCGTAAGTATTAACGCAGTAAAGTTTAAAAAAGTAGTTTAATGAAAATCTTCTTTTCTTCAATTAAAATTGAATATCTTTTTGATAAATAATAGGATCTGTTATAGTGATACCATTTTGAAATCGGTATTTAGTAGGCATATTATTAAATAAATTGTCACTGACAGTGTAGTACGTTTTTTTTACAAAAATCGCCCTTGAACTTCGATGGTATGTAAAAATTAGGGTTAAAATTAGAGAAGAACCAACTTTTTCTTCAAAAGAGCTAAATTTACATAAAAAATCATTATTTATCATGATAGCTCTAGTATTCAGCAGTAATTAGCAGAAATCAAAATGAAAAAATAATGGTTTTTGTTGAAACTACAAACAAATTTGTAATAAAAGGTAGAAATTTCGGAAATAAAAGACAGAAAGGAAATATTTTCGTAACCCTTGGGTAAAAATGGTTAAAATTTTTAATTGTTATAGTTAATTATATGGTTCATCGAATCCTGAACGGTGGACCACTACTTACGCCACACCCTGTATGTATGATTTTCTAATTTACGTAATGGTAATATGGTTCTATTTTCAATGCAGCCATTAAATTGCGCGGGAATTTGACGAAAGGCTCAAAACATCCCGATATTTGCATATTTACATCGGAAGGAACACTATCAGGGAGAATTGCTTTTATTCGTGCTGGATATCCTTTTAAAATTTCCAAATTCAATAAGCCAGAGGCGTTGCATCTTGTGAAAGTCCTCAATATCTTCGTCAGATTTGACTATTTAAGTCGTTAGTCTAAAGAATTCGAGTCAAACACCTAGCAATGACATAGATATAAGCCGTGCTGAACATCCCATAAATGTTTGTCATTTTTAGGGGTAAGCGGAACACTTATAGATTCGTCATGTCTGTCTGTCTTTCAGTCTGTGTCAGTCGAAACTATTAGGACTACACAGTTGAGACTTGGTAGGTAGATGTATTCTATGAACCGCTTTAGGATTTTTAATACAAAAATAAAAAGTAGGAGATTATGGGTGGCCACGGAACTGCAAATATTTTTTTTTTCAAGAGAATTGTCCGTACAGGGTGTCATGTCTATAAACAGGTCTTTAAAAATGACAATGAAGTTTCTAAAACTATTTTTTCTTAGTCAATCGTTTGAAAGAGAGACACTTCCAAAGTGGTAAAATGTGTCCCCCCACCCTCTAATTTCTAAAGTAAGAGAAGGAAAATTCTGAAAAAATGTAGGATTGTAAAACGTAAATAAAACTTTCAACGAAAATCGGTTTGAACAAGATTTGATGTTTAGTTCTTGAGATATGGGGCTTTGTCATCAAACTGCAGCAGTAACTTTATTTTTCATTAACATACTATGAAAAATAAATTTAGTTTTGCTGTTGAATGTAATACAATACAACATATGAATGAGTCGTCAAAATAGTTTTATTATTGTAGACCCGCGGGGCTCTCAAACTTCAAATATATTTTTGGCAAAGTCAAAGTTTTTATTTGTTAAACATAGCGTTCTATAATCTCGCTCAGTATTAAGTTTTCGTGCTGTATACGCTTGCTAATAAACTCTTTGAGCTTATCTACCTACCATAGCTAAATAAACATTTTGATAATGAATTCGATTCATTCTCATAAAAAACAAAACAATAATTTGTGTGGTTATTTATATTACAACTAAAAAAACCCGACCACTGAAAAATAACCGTCTAATTCGGGGTTAACAAGGTAAAATCGACTCCTCCTATTGTTGAAGTCGGTTAAAATGTAGCCTATGTTACCCGGGCCATAATAACGAATCGATTGGCAGGCGCTACGGAGGAACATACGTAAATACAAACATACGTACATACGTAAATAGACTTCTAAAATCATAACTCTTCCTTTTGGCTTCGCCGTAGTCGGATAATTAGTCGAGGTTGCGTGACTCATGTATTAAAGAGCTAAGTGTTGAAACTTGTTTTGGAATAATTTTGTTATCTTCCTGAAACTTCAAATGCACAGTTAGCTTCTCCGATTGATGAGTGAATTAAGTGCTTACTTACCTTCTCATAAAAATAATAAAAAAGCTAAAAACATTGCTGTCATGTCAAAATACTTATTGGTAATGCCGCACGTTGTCTGATGGGCGATGGCAGCAAAAGCACAACAAAAAAAAAACCTCAACTAACATCTTATACGCATGCGCCAATTCCTAGGACGCCTGAAGTTGGACCTAAGTTCTCTTTAGCAATCATGTTTTCCTAGTAAGTTATTGCTTGAGAAATCAATACGGTGCAAGGGCGCGGTCTGTAGCATTGTTTGGGTTACCACCTCAAAAATACCCACCGACTGCGCCCTTTACAATGTTTGTTAATGTTAGTGACAGACTTTTAGAGTTTTTCAACTTCATTCATATTTTCATATCGTCTATTGCCAGTCGTCATCACCTGCTTCGCCACCAGTGGCAACGAACGGGAAAAATAATCCCGATTGTGGCCGCTGGCGACGATCGGGGAGTAATTTCCTATTGGTTGCGTTGGTAAAATTAAAATGGGTAAATTTGATAAAATAATATCCATTTTACTCACTATTCGTAGATTAAATATACAGCTTGTTTTTTTTTTACCTGTGGTAACAAGGATTTTAGTCTAATGGCAACACTAGTCGCGCATGCGTACAAATGGTCACTGTGCGCAACGTAAACTTGATTGGTTGCAAACAGTGAAGCTAAATAAGAATGTACTGAATTTCGGACATTTTCCTTTGAAAACAACGCCATCATAAAGGTCAAAATATAGTGGGCATGTTCTATAAAATGGCCTGCCTACTCTAAAATCTCTTGAAATCACAACCTTACAAAGTCTGTTTGCTTGAAACAAGTAAATCCGTTTCTGTCGAGTCTATGAAGTTTAACTTGGTTTACTGCCTTCTCGCTCGCTCGCAATTGGTTAAATGCCTATCATGTCATATCGTGTATTACTTTCAGGACAAATTATATCTAATTTCACTGGACTTGTACGAGATGAGCATGCAAACATGAATAAAACACTAAATACAAAACGCAAAGTTTATTTATTTAGTAGACACATTATCATTATTTATTTCACGCAAGCTATAAGACAAATCGCAGTAGCACATTATAACATTTATTGCAGTGCTGGATAGCAGTTGAGTGTCGCACTAAACGAAAACAGTACTTATGTACTATAGAAAAGCTGTACTATCTATTTAAATCCATATAACACAGCCACAGTATTTTTTTGTTTCGCAAACGTATCGCAAACTGCTTTGACACAAGCATTTGAGTGCGTTTTTAACATGAGAAACATAGCGATCGATATTATGCTTTTTCAGAACTGGTAATGTTGAGGCTGTGAAAATAACACCTAATGAACGCATTATGAACGAGAATTTATTTGAGATTTTTTGTTCGAGTGTTAGAAAGTTAACCGATAGTGTTGAAATGAAGTATTTTTTAGTACTTAACAAAACGGTTTCACTGCCTTCTGACGCTTTTTACACAACTGTCAAAAAAGAGGAATGCAATGTTTTCAGAGTTCATATAGGTGTGAGTGTGATTCGTTTGTATTGATTCTTACTATTAACAATAAGAAATATTGTTGCCGATTTCATTACGTAAAATGATATATTATGATGTTATCAGCACGATACATCGTTCGAAAATAATCGATAACAAATATTATTAGAAACCTATATTAGGTTTGTAATCATTTTTCGATATGCAGACCATGGAGGTTTAATGACTGGTCTAAATCTATATTTATACTAACATACCATAGTAATATTATAAAGAGGTAAAATTTGTATGTTTGTAGGCTTGAGTTTGGATGTAGATGGTAGTCGCCGGAACTACTCGAGGAACCAACAATTAGAAGCTACATTATCCCTGAGTGTCATTGACTATATTTAAAACTTTCCAGTGGTAAACTCTCCGACTATTTCACGAGCGAAGCCGGGGGTGAAATCTAGTAAATACTAACATATACCTACCTCATAAAGCTGAAGAGTTTATTAGAACGCGCTGATGTCTGAAATCTTTACACTTATTTGAAAAAATATGTTTGCCATAGCCCAATTGTTGATGAAGGTAGGCTGTACTAAAATCACGTTAGGACCCTGAAGAGCCAAGCGGCGGCTGTAACCTCAGGGCACAGTTAGTCTTAAAATAAATGGTGTCAAGCAGTCACACAAGGCAGGAAAAACAAAGTAGATTTCTAGTTTACGAGTCTATATACTATTTAATTAAAGATCCTAGAAAGGAACTACACCCAGGGTCATCATTCATTATTTCAGCCATATATTCCTCCGGTTCCTTGCCTCGGCCAGGTATTTCCCGCTACTTTGGCGATTTCATCACCCCGACGAGCATTCGGAATGGTCTTGGACTGTACCAGTGCCTCCTAGAGCAGTATTATTTCAATATCACTGAAATAATTTGGCCGCAAGTGCACACAAAAATAAACAGCAAAAACTGGTCACCATTCCATGACCATCGACCATCTTATGCCGAACTCCACTTGAGGAGTATCGCCTAGTTCATAGACTTTCGTCTGGTGATGCATTTCGGTGTCACGCCATCGGTAAGTAGGGACAGGCGCGGCTGGGTTTTTAGACGTGGGGGATTGTTTTGAACCGAAAAAATTATTCCAACTTACCATAAGCCGTCCAATTGAGCTGTGTGGAAAGTATGAATGTGATACGAATGCTCCATGTCAAAAGATAGAACAGCACCTGTAAAAAGGAATGACAACAGAGTCATCCGGAATGTCTTACATCACTTTCGTTTGACTTCAAGACTTATAATAGATTCGTTTTTGATTATCGTAACCTAAATTCAAGCCTGTTATCGCCGAAGGGTTAGGCAGAGGTGTACCTAATAGTTACACCCAAATTTCGCCAGTTATGTTTACAAACAAGACCAATGTAATAGGGGTCATCTTTTTTGATGAAGTACCGTATGTGATGAAGTTTAAATCGGCGTAATCCATAAAGCATAGTATGAAACAAAAGTCCTTAAAATATTGACGTGAGATAGGTACATAATAAAAAGTCGTGAGATAAGTTTTGACGATACATAATAGTTTTTACTCTAATATATTCGGGAACCCCAGGACCTCATAAGTAGCAGTGGCGTTTGCAACCAGTCAGTCAGCTTCTTTGATGAAGTACCTATGTAAGTTTAGATCGGCTGTTTAGTCTAGATCGGCGTTTACCTAAAAAAATGTAAAGAAATAAAACAGAAATGCTTAAAATAATTATTTTCATGATACATAATAGTTCTTACATAAATATATTCAGTGTAATCTAATTCAGACGTTGCACTAACATTGGTAGTTGTCTATACTAGTCATTGTTAGTTGCATTAACAGAGCATCATAATTATAATCATAATGTAATACTGGTTGCATTACTGATCACAAACATGTCACGTTGATGAAATGTACCTATCAACCTTTTTTTACTTATTGTTAGACAAATTAAAAAATGAATACTGGCTGTCAAGGTATGCGCGTGCCTTTTCATCTATGTAAATTTGAAAAAAAAGAGTCGCGATCATCAATGACATTGTAACTGGCAATAACTGAACAGGCTGTCAGTTCAAATTGCTGCCAATAGGGTAAAGGGCCCAATTATTGCTTTTCCTTCAGAAATGTAGGTACCAGTTCATTAAAAAAATAAGTCCTCATTGCTTCGTTTATTTTGATAATCTAGTACTTAAATAAAGGTTAAAGCAGTTTGATCTTATAGTATTTTAGCAAAGCACAGCTACATGGGAATTGTAGACGTTTTACGTCTGAAACAAAACAGTAGCTCATGTAAAGAAAAAAAAAAACATTTGTTTCTACAAGGGCCTTAGTTTATAATTATTTGTGTCTAAATTATATTTTGGCCACAGATTACTGTAAACTAAGGCCAAAATGGTTGAATTCCTATAGTTGGGAGTGAGAGGTTTTTTTTAAATTAAAGCTGGGATGCCTCATTATCATCATTCCCCTGCCATTATCCCAATTAATTCTGGGTCGGCGCAGCGTGTCTTCTTTTTCCATAGTTCTCTATTATTCGTCATCTCATCCTCCTTTCTAGCCATATCATCCTTCACACAGTCCATCCACTGTTTCTTTGGTCTTCTACTCTTATAGCCATCCACATTCATACTAAAAACTTTCTTAACGATATTTTCGTCATTCTCAGCAATGATGCCTGTAAGGTCCAAATATTATACGGCTTCATACCTTTGCTTCAACTTCAACCTGCGAAGGTAAACCGCGGGAAAAAGCAAATTAGTTAATGCTAACAGAATATCTACTGCAGCTATTCAGTATTCACGAATTATGAAAGTAATTTAATTAGATTCAGTGTATAAAACCAACCCAAACAAGATTATTTTACGATGTCCTACATGATAATAATTAGGTTATTTACCTTAATTAGTAATTGGATGGCCAATTAGTACTTTCGGTCACTTCATAACGAGATTGTCTTCCAGTCAATGCATATTGTTCAAGAGTTGAAATTGAGTTGAACATCATGAGCTACATAGATCCAAGAAGTGTGAGTATTCATTTGAAATGTTATGTTATGTTACTGGTAAAACAAAGTGACTTTAAATAAACTGCTTTACTTAATTTTACCCGTAAAATGAACGCAACAGATTATTCTTTTTCTACTACTGGAAACAAGTCGCCAATATATATATTTTGCCAATGCGTCAGCTATTTTAAAGTCTTGAGTAAATTGAATTTTCATGGAAAATGCATTCTAGGTAGGGATGATTTTAGAAGACAATGTAATAATTGGGTGTTAACCCATTTTGTATCTTATAAATTTATTACAATTTGTTTTTATTTATTTTTTACTCCCCGAAACTAATGTGATAGTATTTAGATCATAATTCTCCTGCCCTTATCCCAATTTATTTGGGGTCGGCGCAGCCTGTCTTCTTCTTCCATACTTCTCTATTACTCGTCATCTCATCAGTCGCCTCCTTTCTAGCCAAAAGGTTTAAAGAGTCGTCTACTGTATTTTTTAAATTATTTATCGTGCATTTTACAATGCCCTGAGACATAAAAATACTTATTTTCCTAATTGAAGTTTGTGGCCGTGGAGCAAATTTTGGCTATCCTGGAATACATGAGGGACAACCCGCAACTGGCCCACAGCCGGTTCAGTCGCACCAAGGAGGGACGCGGCCTTTGGCAGCGGCATTGGGCTGCATGTGCCGAGCTAGCCAATAACGTTTCGTCAAACTGCATCCAAAAAACACCAGAACAATGGAGGGCGGTAAAGTCAATAATTATATCTATACTAATATTATAAAGCTCAAGAGTTTGTTTGGTTGAACGCGCTAATCTCAGGAACTGCTGGTTCGAATTAGAAAAATAGGCTATATACAGCATGCTACGACCAATAGGAGCCGAGCAAAAAAAAAAACAGGTCAAAAGCGGCGGGTAAAACCGCGGCGCACAGCTAGTATTTTATAAACGCAACGAATTCAATTAGCAATTCACCACGTGCGTTTTTCGTCTGTAGGTACAATGGTCTGTTTATTTTTTTCTGTATTTATAACGACCCTCTAGGTTGTTTTATAAAAAATAATATTAATTTAACAAATAAAACACAAACTGTCACGTACGGGATATCTTCCGTGATTTTCAATGATTCTGAGCTCTCGATATTTCGACACTGAACGTCAACATGAACGGGATGACTTGAAAATCACCGAAGATATTCCCGTTAAGCGGTTTAAAAGAAAATGTTATTGCCAAATTATGTTATTGCTATTGTCGACTAGTCTAGTAGTTATTGGTACTAATGACAAGACGTACAGAAAATTACCGGTATACTCGATATTATCAAACTTCTGTTTATACGCACTGTGACCAGAGCTTCGATCGTAATGCTCAACGGTTTTATCTCTTATGATTTATAGATTAATTTCAGCACTAGTTTCAGTATTAGATGTTTACTCCTCCTGAGGGTAGCACACCTTTTTTTAATTTAGTTAAACAGTATTAAGCCGGCGACACGTGATGTCTTGCCTTCATGGATCACATCTTAGTCTGCTTATCAGAGTGTTCTATCTTTTAGTAAGCTCAAGCTTCATCACCACTTACTTGTCTAGTATTCTGCATAGAACTATTAATTTTAATATGAACAGATTCTAGACCTACTCCTATATTTATTGCAATATTTTGCTATTTTTATTAACCCGCAGATACTTCTGCAGCATTAATAATTCTCCCTTGTTGCTCGTTTCCACGATATCGTCAAACGAAGTTTTTTTGAGTCAATACGATAAGTCTTGAAAGTCTTTACGTGAAATTGAATGCCCTCGTCTTCCAATCAGCTTTTATACATAGGCAAGAAACGATCCTTTGACTTACTCGCAGAAGTTCATTTTCTCGAAGAATAACTAGCCAAGTACGTCTTGATTTACCTTTAAAATTCTTCAGTAACCTCACAAAAAATAACATTTAGGTTGACAAAGTGATAAATATTACGATTCCGGTCATATTTATCGGGTTTGGGCCTTTTTTCGAAAAACTCGTATTTGATTGATCGTGTGGCTGTATTCTCTTCGAGGGTTGCATTGATGATTTTAATGATTATAACTCAGTAAAGCCTTGTTAGTTACGGCCGCAAATCATATTTTAATTAACATACAACCTGACATTGACCTGCAAATTGCAAAAAACGCAAGATAACTTTCGCGGACTACTCCGGCGCTTCCACCTTACCAAAATAAACTCCCTAAATGATTGTCTAGTAGATATAGCGTAAATATACAGATAGTAATCTACTCTTAAAACATTTGTTCGTGTTCATCAATAACGTATCTATTTTTCAGTATTACAGTGCGTACAAGAGCAAACTTAAAAGGAAGCTGAAGGATATAAAGGCCGAAATGATGGCTACAGGTAATAAGGCTTTCTTTTCATACTTTTTGAATTTCCGTACACAAAGACTGATAACAGTGTCCTATTACTATGGTTTCGCTGCCTGTCCGTCCGTCTTTCATCAGACTGTAGCTTTTAAACCGTGATTGTTGGACACTTGAAATTTTCAAAGAGTGTGTATTATTTATGTCCGCTAAGCCCGTAACAATAAATTAAGAGTCCCCATACAAAAATCGTGTTTTTTTCCGTGTTTTACGCTAGATCTCAATCATTCTGTATAAAGGAGTGTTAAATATTGTACGGTGGTACGGAACCCTTTGTGTGAGAGTCCGGCGCGCACTTCGCACGTTTTTATTTTTTTAGGTCCAGGAAATAGAAATATTAATACTACCATTGTTTTAAAGGGGGAGGTCCTGCCAAAAAAAGGCTGTCAGAAGTGGAGAACAGGTTGTTTTTAATCCTAGGACCAGACCTTGGGGACCAGTATCCAAGAGTTTGCAATACTCCGGTTTCTGTAAGTGAGCCTTTTTTTTAATATTACAATAATACTTATGGATTATAATATCTACAGCCACGAACAACCTACTACTGGATTGATTGTAATTATAAGCTTTAACGAAAATAGTATTCTGGAACGTTATACAATACAATATTTAAATTTATCTCCAAGTTGAAATCAATAGTTAACGAGAAAATCGCTTTTGGAAATGTTTACATCATATTAGTGACTCGTGACTGTATATCGAAGATCTAGTGTTAAATCCCAATTAGAGCCAAAAAATGGAAAATCGTTATTATTAAGTGCATTTTTGAATCCAATAAGTCGCAGTAAATTTAGGTAATAACACAAGAAAATGATCCGTTTTGATGAAAGCTGAAACACTATGATAGTTAATATTTTTATTTTACGCTCGAACCACATAAAGCTATTGATTTGTATTGTGTGTTAAATGATTTCAACTAAAATTATCTAAAGGCAATAACCACTACTTGTATGAATCGGTTTTTAGATTTACATCATTTGTAGATAAGAAAACAATGAAAACCAAAAGCTAAATCAAAACTAGCTAGCTGTGTTTGTCGGGTTTTTAGTTTTCGCCTAGCTGTTGCCCACGACCTTCGTCCACGTGTAATTATTATTATAAAAAAATATTACCTCTATATTTGAATCGGATTTTGTCAACAATTTTAAGGTTTTTAATTTATTTGCACGTAACCCCCATCCTTTTTCTAAAATAAAAGTAGGGGAGAACAGGGCAATGAGAGCCTACTAAGGGAATATTTATAAAAACCACATTTGTTAACATTTTTATAATTTTTGATTAGGAACTCTTATGTTAACTATTAAAGTATATTTGAATTACAGTTATAATCAATTACCGTCATGTATTAAGATACAATAACGATTTTACAAAAAAAGTCATTCGCTCCCATTACTTTTAAGTTTCTCGATGGTTGACGGAAGCGGCCGAGTGCTTACGATCGCGCTTATTGTGCATACTATCCGTTTAATCACCATAGCTCCCATTACCCGACGGCTCTCATTGCCCCGCGCTCCCAAATAACTGCTATCTATCAGTCAAAGTCCTGTCAAGATCGGTCGTAGCCGTTTCGGAGGGGGTCTAGTTCTCGCTCTCTAGACCCCGCCATCCCTTTCGAATCTAACCTGTCCGAGTCTGGGTGCTCCCAGTCCCGAGCTCGCATCGGTCGCTCTTGCTTCAAATAAATACTTGTGATTATTTAACTAGATTAGTCGTCTAGTACGATAGTTGTAAATCTCTTTTATATTACTGTCTACTGGGATATAACTATCTTACTCTGACATATACTTTCACCACAAATACTCATTAAAACGACTATTTTTTAATAACATAGGTATTTTTTTTTGCCTTTAAATTTAAATATTGAATATCTCGAAAGTAACATTTTCATATTTGGTTTTAAGCACTGTATCGTCGATATAGAGGTTGGCGACTACAATACAACAAAAAAATAAACTGCGATAGCTTAGACGCGCGACGTTCCCAGTCTGCACAAAAAAAATT
Source organism: Noctua janthe (assembly GCA_910589295.1). Taxonomy (NCBI): domain Eukaryota; kingdom Metazoa; phylum Arthropoda; class Insecta; order Lepidoptera; family Noctuidae; genus Noctua; species Noctua janthe. The sequence goes on from OU342552.1 coordinate 18,578,488, forward strand.
CTATCGAATACATCAGTAGTTTAGTCACAGGACATTATTTTTCATTTCTATCATTTTCCAAATGAAGTAGATTAATGGGCTAAATCCGTTAGGTTACCGACTCCAACGGTATTAAATGAACACCAAACACATGTTGCCAACTCGCTAATTCAAAAACCTTTTGGTTGCCAAATTGGTTCCTTAAATTCCAGATGCGAATTACTGCAAATTAAGATTAGTGAACCAATATAAATGGTGTTCTATTTCGTTCGTAATTCTATTTAGAATTTATTTGATAGTTTAAAAATATTCCTATGAACTAGTAGAAATGAAATGAAAACACTGGTAGTATTTTTATTTATTGTCGTATTGTCGTCGCCGCTTTATATAAGTTTGACAAACGTTTGATTGAGCGAAGTAAAAAAATTCGTTGTTATTTATGGTTACCCTTTCTACCGACCTACCTGCCAACAGCGTCTTGAAGCCGAACATCAGCCATCGTCAAGCACAGCGGAATTTTTGCTGCAAGAAGACACTAATATCACCGTAGGGTAAATAATCTCTATTTATGTAAATCACTGTTCTAATTAAAGACATTTGTAGGGTTCCGTACATCAAATGGAAAAAACTGAACCCTTATAGGATCAGTTCGTTGTCTGTCTGTCTGCCTGCCAAGATCATTTTTCTCAAGAAAGCGTGGCGGTATCAAGTTAAAATTAATATCAAGTACAATCCCTTGGAGCTGTAAAAAAAACGAGCTTCTTGGTGAACGCATTATAAAATTATGGCCATTATGTCGTATATTTAGTTCGCAAGTAAATCGAAACCTACAAGGTATTTCCCGTTGATCTAAAATGATAGATAAGCAAAGTCTTACCGTACAAGTAAAGGAAAAAATCTCAAATAGTTAATTTGTGATTATATCACATAAAAAATTACTAAGTTACATTTTTTTCTTCAACCTATATTGTCCCACTGATAGGCAAAGGTCACCCACATCGGTTTCCACTCTTCTCATACATTTAAAGTTAGAGAATTGAACGTAACGTATATTATTATCGATGTTTGGGAGATTATTATTTAACTGCAAAATTAAATTTGTTCTACAAGACTCTTTTTAAGAGCTTATGAATTTGAATCTTTAAACTTAATTTTCGTGATAGACAATCCATTAACATACAAGTATGTATGGTACCCTCGATACGCGAGGCAGACTCGCACTTGTCCCATTTTTTTCGGTAGGTTGTCTTATGTGCCGCTGCTAAAAGGCAAAAGCTTCCCTTTTTTCCTTCCAAACCTCATTTATCCTGTGCGATCTCTGGCAATGATAGCCTGCAGAAAAGTAAAAAAAAATGTGTTTCAGATCCGATTCTTCCGAAGTTGAGTTGTACTACCCTGAGGATAACACTGAACATCTGGCTGCTAGCCCAGTGAGAAATGTTCTATTTGCTGACTCTATGGTCCATAATGATCAGCAGCTGGAGCCTGTGGTCTATACAGAACAGAAGCAGGAGCCTTTGGTCCATACAAGCCAGCAGTCTGATACTGTGGAATACACTAATCAGCAGCGGGAGCTTGTGGGTCATACAGGTCAGCAGTTGGACCCCGTGGCCCACTCTAATCAAAAGCTGGAGCCTGTTGTCTATACTGGCCAGAAGTTGACCCCATTGGTTCACACCAAACAGCAACGGGAGCTTGTGGACCAGTCAGGTCAGCAGCAGGACCCCGTGGCCCACTCTAATCAAAAGCTGGAGCATGTAGTCTATACAGGCCAGCAGCTGGACGCCTTGGTTCACACCAAACAGCAGCGTGAGCTTCTGGGCCACACAGCTCATCAGCTGGACCCCGTGGCCCACACTAACCAGGAGCTGGAGCTTATGGCCATTACAGGCCATCAGCCTTTTTTCCACACTGATAAGCAGCTGGAGCCGGCAGCTCATACTTACCGGCAGACAGAGCCTGTGGTCCGCGGTCGCCTACTCAACAAGGAGACCGTAGAGGTCTCGCCGCGGCGATCACGACGCAAACCTAGCTCTGACTCTGAGCTAGATAATGGTAGGTACACTAGGTGCAGTTACAAGTACTAATTTACATATGTCGGATATGTCAAGATTTATTACGTTAGGCTAGTACATCATGTGGGCAGACCATGGGTTTCGTGCTATGAAAACACACTGGGTGCGATACACTGTTTCTAGCAAACTAACGAAATACTTCAGATTACAACTTAACACGGGGCACAATTAATCGGGTACAGTTCCAAGACGTCTCAACTCCGCCATTCTCTCTCGAGTTGGACATCAGGGCTCCGTACAAGCATACCGTGTGTACAGTTGGTAGACTGGTTAGTAAGTCGCGTGATGTGTGATTACTGCACACTGGTGCGCTTTCCAATTCATTTTATGTTCGTACTAATGACCGGTTCTGACACATAATATGTAAGGCTCAAAAACCGAAATCGCTCATTGAGCGAAATAATCCACCAGAATGCGTTGTGGTATTTTCAAAACGACAACTAAGAGAATTTCGCGTCCTAGAACCACGACGCGAATTTACGACTACAAACCGTTCTAGTAATGAGAAAATACCACAACGTGTCCTGAGCATTTCTCAAACAGCCACGACCCGATGGAAATGTAAGTATGGAACTTGTTGAACTTGTACTTGTTCAGTAGTGATGTTTAAGCTATGGTTTTGTTAAATACCACTACTGTTTTATTATATTTTTAAATTTAGATCCTGTCCCTATGCGTGAGGCTTCGGAGGCTCTACTCAGTTTGGAGCGAATGAAGACCGAAGCCAAGCGGGAGGCTACTGCGGCCATCCACAGGCTGGCTGGAGCCTTGGAGGCCATTGCTGACCGAATCGGAGGACTCATTCAAGTTACTGGTCCTACACGAGCTAAAGTTGGTAAATCTTCTACCGGTCATTTATTTTGTTGTTTTTGTCAAGTGACAGCATACTAAGCAATGTGTATTTCATTATTTTCAGAGAAGATACGCAAGGATCTCCAGCTCGGAAAGTAACTAAAGCATAAATTGTTACATTTAGCTTAAGAATTTTAGAAGTTTGTTTTAATAAAACAATGAAAAATGAATGCATGAATTTTATGATTTAATGGTGTGACTTCTTCTTCTTGAATCGTTTACTCAGATTTTGTCTGACCGATACGTAGCAACCACAGGTTTTTTTTATTATTCCTCATTATTAGTGTTCGACCGGACGTAGCTACTGGCCGAAGCCTATTACTCGTATAGGTAGGAAGGTATCGTTACAACCGTCGGCCGAAACCGAAGCTTAAAGTTTAATAACCCTAAGAAATTAAGTTCACGATTGGCTAAACGTGAATAATTGTGGAGAAGTTGTTACAAGGTAATGGTCACACGGCTCGAACTTTAAGGTTAGGCAGGTCTTGCCAGGGTCGATCCGTGGATGGGTGACCATCAATTATATACCGAGTTTCCTCCGTGCCTCAAAAAGCGCTTTATGCTGTTAGTTAGTCAGTGGCCCGAAAGTCTGACAATCACTCTTACGATTATCATATTACAGTGTTATATATTACAGTGTACACAGTGGTGGTGAAGGTCATTCAGCTGCATCCGGTTAGGCTGGAACCCGACCCAACATAGTTGGGAGCAGTTTAGGCAGATATGACAGAATGAATTATTGATATTTAGTGTCGGTAGGTAGGTAGCTGACAGTTTCACATTTTACTACAAGGTTTTATAGTGAATTGTAAAGTTGATCCCTCATTGTGTAATGTTGTTCAAGATGCGATTTTGAATAGAAACAGTGATAGTTCCATTGTATCGGAACAAGGTGCGCCTTTTTAAACCCGGACTCCACCAAAGTGGAGACGAGCGGAAAGGACAGGAGAAGCGTAAGAGCTAAAGTGTACCCACCAAAGCTGTGCGGGAATTTTCAAATTGGAGAGGAGAGATGTGCTCCGCTCACTTCACGCCGGTCACCGCATGCCGCACACAACACACCGCTCATCGTAAGCTGCTCAAGTCTCATCTCTCTCTGTTATCATCTCCGCTGTGCGCTTGGCCGCTGAGTGCAGAGGCTGAATTAAACAATTATTACGAGACATCTCCTCTCCTCTCTGCTCACCGCCGCTGCTGTTTCGGTGGGTTCCCAACGAGTTACTCCCAATCACAGATCGTGTCACAGTATGACTCGTTGAGATTATTTTTCCCATCGAGTCACACTGAGTAGTTGCAACCTTTTTTACCAGGAGGGTTCCCATCGTGTCACACAATTTGCACTTTATACTGTTTTTACTGTTACATTGCTGTTTTGTTACTGTTTTTTTTTTTTTATTTTTGTTTTTACTTCAGCCGCATAAAATGAAATTCATACGAAGCTTAGCTAGTTAAATTTTTCATTTTAAAGTATTGGTTCTCCAAGCCAAATGAAATTTTCTTGTTAATAATTATAACCCAGAAAACAGTACTAGGCTAGCATAAGTTCAAGGAGGTATTTGTATTGTATAACGTGCTGGTGTCCGCAACTCCACGTCCAAGCACGTATTTTGCGTTCGGCAAGGAGGTATCATCATCATAATTTCAGCCGAAAGACGTCCACTGCTGGACATAGGCCGCCCCCAAGTATTGCCACATTGACCGATCCCGTGGATGCGAGTCGCAAGGAGGTATGTATTCAAATTAATCTGGAAAGGTGTGGCTAATATTAGCGGGTTAATCACACTTAATATAATAAAGGCAAAAGTTAGTATGTGTGTACTAGCTGCGCCCGTGGTGAAAACGTTAGCAAACGTACAGACATCAAGCAGCCAGCACATCAAGCTACTACAATCTGTCAAAGGACATTGCTCAGCGCCCATACATTGTTCGCCCTGGAACCAAGAGCATCGGAAAATTATGTGTTGTGTTGTTGATCGTTGGTAAATTCCTGTAAGATCTTATTTTTGTAGCGGACTAGCTGCAGAACAGATATATTTAAGAAAAAGTTAGATTTTGAGGTTATAATCGAACCATAACCACGAATATTACGTTTAGTTTTTCATAGCTCAGAGTGATTTTTAAGAAACAAAAACAACAGCCGTGTGTGTAAATGCAACTTTTAATTCTAAAATCTATTTAACATTACGTTTTGTATTTGTGTTAAAATAGAATCACATGATTATAAAACGCACCTATTACTGCATTGGCAAGCCTGTGCGTCTGGCCAGGGCTATTAAACGCTTTACTATGAAACCAGCTTTACCAATTATAGGTAGTAAGAACCTTATTGTGTTTAAATTGGAAATAAAACACAGATTTTAATTTCATATTTATCATGATTATAAAACGCACCTATTACTGCATTTGCAAGCCTGTGCGTCTGGCCAGGGCTATTAAACGCTTTACTATGAAACCAGCTTTACCAATTATAGGTAGTAAGAACCTTATTGTGTTTAAATTGGAAATAAAACACAGATTTTAATTTCATATTTATCATGATTATAAAACGCACCTATTACTGCATTTGCAAGCCTGTGCGTCTGGCCAGGGCTATTAAACGCTTTACTATGAAACCAGCTTTACCAATTATAGGTAGTAAGAACCTTATTGTGTTTAAATTGGAAATAAAACACAGATTTTAATTTCATATTTATCATGATTATAAAACGCACCTATTACTGCATTTGCAAGCCTGTGCGTCTGGCCAGGGCTATTAAACGCTTTACTATGAAACCAGCTTTACCAATTATAGGTAGTAAGAACCTTATTGTGTTTAAATTGGAAATAAAACACAGATTTTAATTTCATATTTATCATGATTATAAAACGCACCTATTACTGCATTTGCAAGCCTGTGTGTCTGGCCAGGGCTATTAAACGCTTTACTATGAAACCAGCTTTACCAATTATAGGTAGTAAGAACCTTATTGTGTTTAAATTGGAAATAAAACACAGATTTTAATTTCATATTTATCATGATTATAAAACGCACCTATTACTGCATTTGCAAGCCTGTGCGTCTGGCCAGGGCTATTAAACGCTTTACTATGAAACCAGCTTTACCAATTATAGGTAGTAAGAACCTTATTGTGTTTAAATTGGAAATAAAACACAGATTTTAATTTCATATTTATCATGATTATAAAACGCACCTATTACTGCATTTGCAAGCCTGTGCGTCTGGCCAGGGCTATTAAACGCTTTACTATGAAACCAGCTTTACCAATTATAGGTAGTAAGAACTTATATTGTGTTTGAATTGGAAATAAAACACAGATTTTAATTTCATGTTTATTGTTCATCTTCTAACTTGGCAATTAAAATATTGTCTAAAAATTGTGCAGGAGGGTCGATATTATTTTGATGTCTTGCATAGCTCAAGTACCAAATGATGGTCATCACATCAACGATACAATTACAGCAATATTGAACAATTGCTTGTCGACCTATTTGTAATGAATCTACTACAATATGAGCACAGGTGAGTGACTGCCAGTGACAGCTGACCATTTCCTGGCGTCTAAAATAGGAATGGGACGTAAATAATCGTTTAGTTAGTAGTAAACCATACACTTTTCTAAAAGATATTGAATAACACCGAATAACGATTGTAATGAAATATATCGGTTTGTTCACTCGAGTATTATTGTAATTACCTATTTAAAATCAAGTGCGACCTGATTCATAAAGTGTACCTGATTCATATAGTAGTTTATTAGGTTTTTTAAATGAAAGTATTCAGGAAATAATAATAAATGGAATAGTGATTGTATGTTTATATTGTAGCTTCTATTTGCACTTTATTCGAAATAAATAAAAATGAGATTCAGATTATAAAAAAATAAACATTCATTCGCAAGTCATTTAAAATTCAATCGATCGATTATTACAATCGATTGGGCATCCCTGATCTTTCTATTGACATGACGTTTGACAAAGATGGCGGATGTTTTCGCGTTAAATACTTCTAATGTTCATTTTACTAAACAGCTAGTCCGTGCTACAAAAGTATTTTCAAAAAATATGATAAAACAGGAACGAATTATCGTGCATGTCCGATACTTCAGGTGCACAGGGCGATTCTGGACATTGTCCTTTCCTTAATAGATTTTCAACTTTGTCGTTATAGCATTAAGTTCAAGGTTGATTAAGAAAATTTGACAATTTTGGGTAGCTTCATGTGCTGGCGTCTGTACACGAACTGAAACTTGGAAAAAAGAATGACATCATTTTTTTTTCATGTTCCTTATAATTTGATGCTAAAATCTGGTTAAAGTAAGCTGTGCTCGGCATGCGTTGCAATGCACCTGTCTCTGAGTAAAATCCGGCCAGACGGACATGACGAAGTTATAAGGATTCCGTTTATACCGTTTGGCTACGAACCTTAAAAAGGAGTGTGGATCTGGGACACGCTAGATTTTTTTATGTTATGGTTTTTCCGTCAATGTCTTGTGACACTGACAAATAATTATCCAAGGGCGAAGACAACGAATTTAGAAGTGCTTTTATTTATTATTATAGATTTACACCAATTTACATATGTTTGTTGTAATATTTATTTATAATTTTTGAAGTGACCTGACGTGCCCGATATATTTTGAAAGATGGTACAGTTTTTCATCTATTTGACAGAAATCATTAACATAGGTTATCCATTTAAAGGTTCTCCAAATTACAGAGAAAGAGATTCTCATGCATTCGTGATCGTTGTTCGAGTCCACTTTTCTCTCGTGAAAATCAAGTTGAATGATTGTTGGCATGATCATATCTAGTATTTAAATCCACGACGTCGCTGTTAATGTCAGTGTATAATCTGCCTTAATGTTTAGTTTAGAACTAGGTATCTAGAAAAACAAGTTATTATTATACAATACAAGTTATGGTATAATTCCGCGGGCCTAATGCCTCCGCAACCGCATACGCAATGACAGACACTACTGGTGGCCTACCATGCCGTCTTAAAGCAGTAGGAGTAATTCCAGTGTGGGAAAGAGATGACGCTAGACGACCTGTATAGCTCTGTCTCTCTCCCACACTGGAATTAGTCCTGCTGTAAGACGTCATAGTAACCCCCTGGTTTTCTTGTAGCTCTGTGAAAACGCTTCCGTAGGTACACATTGCAGCGTCATGTCGGATTGCGTTCTGCTGTTGCCTTCTGAAATGTACGTGAACTTACACATACCTGTATACCTTGTTTTGTTTCAGGTTTATGATTACTTTGATAAATATACTTTTTTGTGCGAAATATATGACCAAGAAATCGACGCTTTTATACCATTGGCACTTTATTTCTATCCATTTGATAATTCATGTCAAGTAATAAACATAAGAAAAGGAAAAAATATGCTTAGACGTGTGCAAGCGCCATTCCTTAAATTAGAAATGTTACAAACTGGAAATATGGTCAATATATTTTCAAAACTACTTCTTATAAGAGACTACGCCCCAGCCACCATGAAGGCTTTGTATAAAAATACTGAAAGGTAATTTATTTTTTCTACCGCGTCTTCGTCATTTGCGTACCTGCATCATCTTTCAAAGAATGGAAATATGGTCAATATAACCACAAACTGGAAATAATATGGTCAATATATTTTCAAAACTACTTCTTATAATAGACTACACCCCAGCCACCATGAAGGCTTTGTTTAAAACTAGTGTAAGGTATTTTTTTACTACCGCCTCTTCGTCGTTTGCGTATCTGCATCATCGACATGTGCTGAGCTCTCGCCAGTGAATTGCACCGCAATCCATTACCAATTCCTCTACATTACATTAACCAACCAATTCAATTGAATCCGTGGTCCGTGTCGCTGAAGCAGTTGCCATGCCTATATGACACAGGTGGATTCTGCAGCACCCAAGAAATTCAAGAGAACATCTTCCTACCTCAAGCCATCATGCCATCTCCAACCAGTTCCTCATAGCGGATCTCACTGTAGCTACTGGCATGTGCTCAGTGTGTCCACTGGTTTTACGGTGGAATGTTCTCATGGGGAGAATAAAGGGTTTTGTCTTACTTTTCGACTAAAACGACTAAAACTGCACTTGATTTCAGTACTTTTGCATTTATCAAACCTGTGCCAGCAAGAATGCATGGAAAAATAATAACCTTCATTTTGAAGAAAGGGTTTCGTATCGTTCGTATGAAAAACGGAATATTAAACAAAGATTTTGCAATGAGACTTTACAGACATTTGGGCGAAAACAAGTCGCTACCGTAAGTTAATACCTAAATTTGGTCTTGCTACATGACATACTACACTTTTTTTTTCTAGCCTTTTCTGTACCACCCCTTAGCAAAAACCTTATAATTTAATTTCGTTGATTTATCTATTTTACACAATTTTTACTTTTCTTAAAAACACTTAATACAATTTCAACACATAAAAATGAAGTCCTCTGGTTCTCGTGAACAGGGTTCAAGTTACCATTGCCATATAATTAATAATAAATATGCCATATAATTTAAAAATTAATTACAATTATTGTTTCCATTATTTCTTTTTGTATTTTAGATATATTTTAAAACAAGAGCATACCTTTCCCTGCAGCCCTGACCACCGGCGACATCCTGGACCTTGTTTCTGATGCTGATGGGCCAATATTTTAAATATTTTTAATAGTAAAAACATTTAACAGTAAATTACGCACCAAGGGGATAAAGCAGTGTCTTATGTTACGTGCCCTAATTTGAATCCCGAATGCAGCGAAGAGTTCTAGGTCAACCGAGTGGAGCTTTGAGTGTGGGTAGAATCCTGAGAGCAGTGAGAGATTTAAGCTCGCCCAAGACGAAGGCACTTTTATCTCCGAGGTGCATACTCTACTTTTCACACGATTGAGACGAAGGTTCGTCTCAATCACTGTTAATTCGAACAGGCAGCGAAAAGTGTAACATGATGGTCCCACAACTGATTCATGAGTGTATTGAACTGATACTACAATAAAGTTCTGATAACGCAACACGTAAGTGGACCCTCCAGGCGGCGATGGGGACTTATCAATACAGTTAGAAACATTGGAAATTTCCTATTCGGCGTATTAGATGAAAAATTCGCGGAAAAGTACAGCCGAGACATCAACATGATACAAAGCGACAAACGTTTAGCCGACCTATGGAAGAATGAGACGTCGATTGTCGAATCAGAGTACAATTTTTTGAATAGAAAAGAAGAAATGATGTCAAAACAACATAAAATAATTAATAAACCTCTGATTTCAACAAACGCATCGACGACATGAAAAACAGCTAAGTTAAAGTAGGAGAAACTTTTATCCACTTATGACATCCATCAGTATGCAGTAAGCTACATCCTGGTCGGCGCGGTGGAGCTGGCGGCGGGGGCGCTGCTGTACATATAGTGAGCTACATCCTGGTCGGCGCGGTGGAGCTGGCGGTGGGGGCGCTGCTGTACATATAGTGAGCTACATCCTGGTCGGCGCGGTGGAGCTGGCGGCGGGAGCGCTGCTGTACATATAGTGAGCTACATCCTGGTCGGCGCGGTGGAGCTGGCGGCGGGGGCGCTGCTGTACATATAGTGAGCTACATCCTGGTCGGCGCGGTGGAGCTGGCGGCGGGAGCGCTGCTGTACATATAGTGAGCTACATCCTGGTCGGCGCGGTGGAGCTGGCGGCGGGAGCGCTGCTGTACATATAGTGAGCTACATCCTGGTCGGCGCGGTGGAGCTGGCGGCGGGGGCGCTGCTGTACATATAGTGAGCTACATCCTGGTCGGCGCGGTGGAGCTGGCGGCGGGAGCGCTGCTGTACATATAGTGAGCTACATCCTGGTCGGCGCCGTGGAGCTGGCGGCGGGAGCGCTGCTGTACATATAGTGAGCTACATCCTGGTCGGCGCGGTGGAGCTGGCGGCGGGAGCGCTGCTGTACATATAGTCGAGTGCAATTAGACAATAAGCTGGAACGAATTTTATAGTAGTCAGATTTTCATGGGACTTTTTTTATTGAGTTTCTGGAGGAGTGGAGAAGAAAGTTAAGGGAAGTGGTTTTCTTGAATATTTTTACGTCCATTTATCTGTGAATAAGCATCAGTTACCAATTCCAAAAAAATCTTAAGTCTTAAAATTCGATATTTAAGAACATAATTGCAGAATATAGGAAATTTTCAAAAAATACTTGAAATATACATTACATCGACAATAATGAACAAAGAAACAGACAAAATTGCGTTTAATGGATGCACGCAGGTCACACTATTACGCCATAATACGATTCCATCGTATTTGAAGTTATTTTTATTCATAAACGGAAAAAAAATATACCAAAGGAAATAAAAAATAAAAAAAAGTCGCAAGCGGCGAAATTTTTTTTTTAGCTTCCTTCTCCACTCCTCCAGGAACTCAATAAAAGAGTCCCATGAAAATCCGACCACTATAAACTTCGTTCCACCTCTTAGGTATTTTTTGTCCAATTGCACTCGGCTAATATAGCTGCGGCAGCGTGCGCGCCGCGCCCACATCACGTCAGACATGCGATCTTCAACGTACCAGAAGTTGAGTGATGTGAACGTCAACAGTGTTATAATAGTGATTGTGCGCGGCAACATATTAGTGAATGTTAATCTGGTGCACATAGTTATGGTGAATTAAACAATACCATGGTGAACAGGGCGTGTCCTCGCGTGCCTAAAATCCTTTAGAAATAACTAGCTTTAATTTCAAACCATTTTTATTTTTGTTCTACTAACATTTTTTTTTTTTTATCTTCTGTTGGATTATTTTGCACCTTGTAAACATTATTATCATGTCCATTCCATTATTTTACTAACATAACTTTGTTTCATCACAGCATATATCATTCGTGGCCCGAAATATGTTCGGTATTTTCACCGAACACCTTAGTTTGCAATATCTGCGACATCAATCAAAATAAAAAATCAAAGCATTTATTTCAAGTAGGCCAGTTACATGCACTTTTGAATTGTCGAAACAAAGACAACAGTGAAATATAGCTACAGTCCCAGTCACAAGGTACAAAAACTGTGAAAGTACTGTAGTTGCCCATTCCCTAACGTAGATCTCTATGGAGAAGAACGGGCAAGAAACTCCATGGACACTCTTTTAAATCAGAACACTTTAACAAAACCTTGGTTACATCATTCATGTTGAGATGGTACATTATGTGAGAACGATTCAGCAAGATGTGTACGTTAAAAGTGTCCATAGTAAAAACAATTCAAAAATAAAATAATTAATTCAAATAAGCCGTGGCAAATAAGGGTCACAACTGACAGCGCCCGTTCACGAACATGACGCATGTATCAGCACCATTCAACTCAACCATTTTGAACGGAACTAAATGATCCGACACACGTGCCACCATCAGCGAGACATTTGAGTGAGCATGACATATGACATATAAGTCAAGAAAAAACGCAGGTTTCCAGCGAATGACAGCTTTCTAGTACATAGTACTCACACAATATTGGCTATGCGGCTATATAATACTAAAGAGATTGATTTTATACAATGCAAAGATAGTATAGTATTGTTGGAGCTGCTGAAGATTGTATAAATCTTCAGCAGCTCCAACAATACTATTGAATGCTATCAATTTATGCGTTCCTGTTCTTGTGGAGCAGGACCGGCATTGAGCCAAGCATTTTTATCAGTGATATAATTGTCCAACTTGTAATATGCTTTTTTACATAGTGTGCGTTTAATGCATGTTTTAAATTTCGTTTCATTCAGTTCAAGAATACTTTGTGGAATTTTATTATAGCATCTCAAACAGTACCCCATGAAAGATGAGTCTACTTTAGCAAGTCTGAACTAATTGGTCTCTATTTCTAGTACTGTAATTGTGTCTGTCACCTCTTTTATTAAAAAGATGTAGATTTTTTCTTACATACATTAGGTTTTCGTAGATGTATTGGCAATGTACCGTCATGATGTTAATTTCCTTAAACAGTTCCCTTAGAGAATCGCGACTACGAAGATTATGGCTATGATGGCTCTTTTTTGCAGAATAAATATAGACTCAATGTCTCCAGCTCGTCCCCATAACAAAATGCCATAAGACATAATACTTTGAAAGAAACTAAAATAGACCAGTCTAGCGGTATCTACATCAGTATATTGACGGATTTTTCTTATAGCATATGCTGCTGAACTTAGCCGCCCCGCAAGAGATGTTAAATGAGAACCCCATTGTAGCCTTGAATCAAGCGTAATCCCCACGAAAACCGTTTTATCTACAAATTCAAGTTTCTCTTTATTCAATACTATATCACAATCGCTACTTTTAATATTCAGTAAAGCAAATCTTCTGCATTTCGTTTTTTTTTTCATTTAATACTAAATTGTTTGCTGTGAACCAATTATGGACCGTAAGTAGGGCATTATTCACGTCATCTAGATTTTGGGCCCGTCTATTTATCTTAAAAATTAGGGAAGTGTCATCAGAGAATAACACCATATTTTGTGGTTGGTTTTTCATTAACCAACAGGGAGATCATTTATATATACTAGAAAGAGGAAAGGACCCAATATTGAGCGTTGCGGAACCCCCATTTTTACTTTTAAACCCTGTGAATTAACGCCATTTATTTGCACATGTTGTCTATCACTCAAATAAGATTTTACCAAACTAAGTGCAAGTTTCCCTAGTCCGTAATGCTCAAGTTTCAAAAGTAATGTGTCGTGATTTACGCAATCAAATGCTTTGGAGAGGTCACAAAATATTCCAATGGCGTCTTGGGACTCTTCCCACGCAGTAAATATGTGCTTTAATAAGGTTACACCGGCGTCAGTTGTACAACGTCGCTTGGTGAAACCATACTGTTGATCGTGTAAGATTCTGTTGGTGTTAAAATGATTGAGCATTTGATTCAGCATTTGATTCAGCATTTGATTCAGCATCTATGATAAGAAATATCTAATCGTACCCATATGACATTAAATCCATAATCGTTACATGGGTATAACAAGACCTCATCTGATAAGATTATTTACCTCTAAAGTCTTGCGCGAACATAATATTGCTCATTGGGGTTAATGTTTGTATGGCGAGGTAAACAATAGTGTATCTTGTGACACGTCTAAATCGAAGGCCACACCGCCAGCTAGCGAGCGAGCCGGGCGAGGATCGTTTCACCTCTTTTCACCTGTTTTCATAATTTGGTTGACACCGCGAACTACCGAAAAAGCCGAAACGAAATATGAAAAGAAGCTCGCCCGGCTCGCTCGCTCGCTAGCAGGCGGTGTAACCTGCGCTTTATACACCGTGACTTATTAGTCGTCTTACAAAGGTCGTCCACTCAATGTACCCGAAATAAAATAGCTCTAGGCGTGATTTTTTTTTATATTCCATAATAGGTACAAAGAAAAATAATAATTAAAAATTAGAACAAAATTAAGAAAAATGCTGTTTATGATGTTTACATGTCAAACGGGAGAACACATACCTACCCAGCACTCGAGTCCAGTAGATCATCGCTCGCAACAGGGTGTTTTAACTACGTCATGCGTCATAATACTAAATAATATTTTTATTTTAAAATTATTTAAATCTCATAAATACCTATTTTTTTATGAATGGTTAGTATTCATTGGATACATGAAGTGGCCTGCCGTTGTAGGACGACTAAATTATGGCGTAAAGTCACGGTGTATAATTAATCTTTACATTTCACGGGAACTTAAACATGTTAGATTATATACATTAAGAATACCTACATAAGCCCATGACAATAAAACTGTCTTAATTTTACAGCATTATAATTGAATACATAACTAGTGGTGAAATTATTGGCCTGGAACTAGTAGCTCCTAACGCTGTTCAAGCATTTAGGGCTTGCTTGGGGTCAACAGATCCGGCTGACGCTGCGCCTGGCACTCTCCGAAGAGAATATGGAGAAAGTATACTCAAAAACGTCGCGCATGGAGTAGACTCGAGGGAAGAAGCTACCGAAGTAGGTATCAGGAACGATACATTATTTGGATTATGAAAGTGCAGCTTGGTGGTTTTGGATCTTAAATGACATTATCAGGAATTTTCGGTAAAACTATGGAAATTATATAGAAAAAGGAGATGACGCTACTTACGACTGTGGCCATGCGCCAAAAGAATCGTGCAACTCTATACTCCGATCGCATCTCGTGAGCTGACTCTCAAAAATGTATTCTTTTTTTACCGTGATATTATATACACCGTGACTTTTTAGTCGTATTACAACCGCAACCCACTTCATGTATCCAATGATTACTAAACGTTCATAAATAAAGAATAGGTATTTATAAGATTTTATTCATTTAAAAATGAAAATATTTTTCAATATTATGACACATAACGTAGTTAAAACACCCTGTTGCGAGCGATTATCTGCTCGACTCGAGCGCTGGGTAGGTATGTTCTCTCGTTTGACACGTTAACATCATTAACAGGATGATTCATAATTTTATTCAAATGTAAAATTTATTTTTCTTTGTACCTATTATGGTAGGTAAAAAAAAAAAATCGCACCTAGAGCTATTTTATATCGGGTACATGAGTGGACCACCTTTGTAAGACGACTAAAAAGTCACGGTGTATAGTAATGTGTGATTCTTGTAACGCATGATTCTTCTCTATTACAGATATTTGAGTTATTTTTTGGAATAATAAATGGCAAGCCACGGATACCATTCAGAGCCACATGCAATAATTGCACTTGTTGCGTGATCTTACCGCACTCACTTATAGACGGCAACATGGGGTCCATTATCGAACATATTTCTACGTCAGAAAAGTTTTACGTATCTGCTATGGCTATGTTCTCCTTGAATATACCTAACGCTAAGGAGTTTTATGAAATTTATGATCAAGTTCTGCCCACCTATGAGGTTAATATTGTAGGCTTGGTTGACATTGCCAGTCTGTCCTGCCTTATATACATTATCATATTTTTTCCATCGATTTCTTGGAGTTGAGCATGATTTTAAAGTTTTATTTCAGGATATGGCCATTCAACTGGCCGAAGGGAATTGTTTAGCGTTAGAAGTAAAATGTAAGGATCCTAGTGAGGAGGTTGTTAGTGAATTCAGAAAAATGTGCGGCCCTCTAGATCCGGTAAATTCGATTTATTATTATTAATTAATTTCGTTCAGTACTTAGTCCTGTCGTCACATTACCAAATGCCCAACCTTTAGTTAATTAGTACCTATTTAAAGCTGTTTAGTAACAATACAGCCCATTAGCCCCACGAATGGCTACTGTCCTTTCACAGCTATTCTAACTAATCCTTGTGCCAACCTGAGGCACCTTTCCTTGGGCTTTAAAAAAACCGATACAATGATATATTTCAGAAGAGAATAACAATGCGTGTAAAAAGATCCTTAACGACGCCGAAAGGCACTTGTTGTCTCTTGCATTGTGACTAAATGTTTGTCCTTAATATCCTTCTAGTTACGGAGAAATTGGAGGACAAAGTTCCAAATATATGGTATTTTTCACCAGTTTAAAAGAAAACAAGCTTTAAATGTTGTTAAAACTTTATTTTAATAAAAACTTTACTCTAAATACATACATCAGCACAATGTTTTGAATGCGTTACATTGAGTCTCACCCCAAGCCGTGATTTTTCACCCCAAAAAAAGTCGTTTCCTAGCTATAATTTTTGCGTAGAGTTACTAAGTTTGATGTAGGTACAGAATGCTTGGTTGACGGCTTCGTGAAGGATCTTTTTCCACCTTGTTTACTAACAGGTAGACACATGTAACAATTTATTCAATGTTTGTTATGCGCAATACAAAATAACAAAAAAAAAGCATGTGATTTGTAGATTACGAAAAGTTGTCGAACTTGCTATGTCCGAATGGCCGCCCGTAGCGGCCTTAGGGACAAGGGCAATGCGGCCAGTATTAAGTACAGTCCAAAGTTCACTAAAAATATGTATAAATATTTTTTTGTTTAAATATGTCGTGTTTAATCAAAAAAAGAAAGAAAAAGTATTTATTAGACTCACACAAGACAAAACCGCCGCGAATCATATTTTAACCTCCAAATTGGAAAAAACGTAAGAACACTTGAATTTCACGGCCTACTCTGTCGCTTCCACAAGCGTCGTGCATGTGAACCATAGAATCTCATATATTTATAAGAATGTTTTAATTACAGGATTTATGCCGCCAACTATATCCAGATACCATAAGAGCCTTATATGGGAAAACAATAGTTCAGAATGCTGTGCATTGCACAGATTTGCCCGAAGATGGAGAGTTGGAAGTGCAATATTTCTTTAAACTTTTACCTATGGTTTCATAGTTAAACTACCATTGTATCTATTGTTCCCAATTTAAAAATGGCTTATGTTTAACTTAACACCTGATACAGTAAAATATAACTTACAAAAAAAAACATTTTTGTACTGCCAAAAATTGTAAATGATCACCAAAATTTTACATTTTGCTATTCTATTAAAAGCAATTGCTTCCAAATGAGGTGAAGTTGACGTCTGTCTACTGGGTTTAAAGTAACCTAACACGATGGGGATGGCGGGGTCTTAGTTCACTCGCTTTCTATTCTAGTCGGGGTTCCCCAAGTCCCTGGTTCGCTTCACTCGCTCTTGAATCCTAAGTTCTCCTTGCCACAATTCCTGTTTTTGTTGATGTGGTGTGAAGTGTATTAGGGTAATATTAGGGGTTAAACTATGAAATTGCTGGTTTGTATGGACGATTTCGTGAAAAGTGATATTTCCATACTAACATTTTTTTTTATTTTTCTGGTTATATCTGAACCGATTATGTATGATGCAACTGCAATAGTTAGAGTGAAAAGAGCTGCGTTGCACTGCGTATCTTAAATTCTCAAAACACAGTCTAATTACAAAAATATACCTGCTTGAAGTAATGAAACCGACGGCATATTGAAACAGGTGTTTTGACACACTACCCTATGAGGTAATATGCAACTACTAGTACAGTTTATAAACTCTAAAAGGTACGTCATTTAACAATTAATCCAATAAAAATGGAATTAGGAAAAAATATAACAATACGTCAAAGTTACAAACAGAAAAAAATGTGAGAAAAAAACGACAATTTCATAGTTATTGACCCGTTATATTTCCTTGTGGAACTGTCAAACGTTAGCGTCGCTTACATTCGATTATGTTTCGTTATGCACGATCTTTTCAGAGTACAAATAAATCTTTATTATTTTTAATGTCTTTTATTATATTATTTGCTCGCTCAAATTTGGTGCTCATTTACTACATTTTGGTCTTTGAATACCAAAGGCTTTTACTAAACTATTGTTATTTTAGACATTCTTTTTAGTACATACGTGTTTTGTTTTTTGTTGTGTTTAGAATGTTTTCTTGTTGGTATTGCTGACTTTTGAACTCTAATTTTGGTGGCCATAATATTAATTCTCTTTTATAATTTTAGATAATAAAACTCACTAAAAATGTAGATTAATACTTATTTTTAACCGACTTCCAAAAGGAGGAGGTTGTCAATTCGTCAGATTTTTTTATTTCAGAAACTGAAGCCGTACCATGAGTTTTAACAAAACAATCTTATTGCAGCAAAGTTCTGTTTCTTACTTATAATACGCTCCCACCAGTGATGCGCGTGCTTGTTTAACAAGCGTACAAGCAGCTACGCTTACTTGTATGCGGAATACGCACGATTCTTATCTTTCCTACTGTTTTTGTTGCGATTGCAGCGCAACACTCTATCTAGACATGTAAATAATCAAAGGCCTTATCCATATTTCCTTATGAAGTTGGCTTGAAATAGAAACCTTAACTACTACGAACTGTTATGTTCCCTTGACAAGAAAAAGGCAAAGCTACATCGATGCGTTTTAGAAACCACTCTATGGAAGAAGAATCGAGCTAAGTAGAAATAATCCCAGGAAGTTCGATTATGGACTGGTCTTCGAGTCGTTTATCTTTATTTCAAACTGTATAATAAATAATTCTGGTTATAAACCAATATTAACAATAATAGTTTAAAAAAATTAATTTAATGATGCGCACGCGCAAGTCATGTGCGCATCGTCTGTCATCAACGTGAAGCTTCGGGCAGACCAATTTGAACGACTAAAGCCGGGTACTCATTAGCGAGCCGTAACCGTAACCGTTGCATGAACTGTTACCAAAAAACATAGTGTGTACGTGGTTCGCAAACCTGCTGGGAGCGGTACGCGTGCGGCTAGCAGCGAGCCGACGATTACAAGGAACTCATATCTGTAACCGTAACGTTGCACGTAACTGTGACCGTTACTGTTACCAAAAACATACCCAACTAGCACACAAGCTGCTTAAATGACTTCTTTACAACCTGAATGTTCTCTAATAGCTGTTCAAGGGTTTTACTATAAATACTTAAGTGGTTCAGTCGCGTATTTAAGAGTTCTTTAACAGGCTTTTGGTACAATAGCCGTACAACAGTAAATATTATCTCAATGAAGATACAAAGGCGTGTTATCCTCTCGATTGCTTTTGTTTGCAAAAAAACCGTCGAACTTTGCTCTTGAAATATGACACAACACTAGGCGCGGCCGTCCTCATTATAACTTGATTTACGACCGATTCGACTGGCCTAACGTAGTTTTGTTTACTGTTTGGTGTAGACGACACTGATAAGAAACAAAGGAACGTTTTGTTATTTTGACAAAAGTTGTGTGTTTATAATACTTTATGTGCGACTAAAGTCAAGTTGGAGCATATTTTGCCGGTTTTTGTTTGCACCGGTTTTCTTTATTATGCTTATTGTACAAAAAATTGCGCGATAGGTATATTATTTTTCATAATTTTTATAAACTAGAATAGTTATTTGTACTATTAAACAAGAAACAATAACGATTGTGGTAGAAAATTATCATTAAAAAAATAAAAGTATCTACACGCCATTGCACAATGCACTACTAAAATTAGGTGGCCATCATGGCCGATTAACTTCATTTAAACATTGTAAAAAAAAAATCGTGGTATGATGTTGCAAACTTGCGTCCAAACCAAAACTGCGGACAGATCTGACTTGTCATTACGGATACAGTGATGTTGGCATTCTCGTCGGGTGTGACCACAATAATAACATAACATGTTATAAAACATGGTTATTTAACAAGATTCAATAGAGAGATTAGCAATGTGGTTTAATTAGATGTGTTACCTATATAGCAAATGTTTTGTAAAATGTTAGTTAATCTTGACGCACCCGTACACACAAGAACCTCGTTACTGTATCTGTTTGGTTACAGTTACATCTCGCAAAATGAGTACGCGCGGTGAAAGAGTTCGGGCGACGTCATGAGCCTAAACTGTAGACGCTTACCTACTAGAACCTCGTTCCTGTATCACGCAAGTTACGGATACAGCTCGCTAATGAGTACCCGGCTTAAGGGGCCTCTGTGAAAAGCTCTTTGGAATGAAAAACAGACTCTCGGAAGCTAGAACATTTCCATCACATCACATTATTATGATACCGAGTTTTAGGAAGCAGGCGTTGTTCGAAAGTAACGAGATGACGGGACGCCTGTAGAATGTAATGTCGCAGTAGAAAATGAGTTCCGCAATGTGTTTCTAGATATTCGTAAGCTCGACTGTGTCATGACTTTTTTGTGAGAAGCCCTTGCGGCTTGGGCCTGGCCCTGTATGGTATTAGTAACAAGCTGATTAATAAGTTATATTGTGAAAAAGTGCATTATAATATTTGTTGCAAACTATCCGTACCATTTGGAGCACGGCGAAAACAAAACTAACTAAATTATCTATCCAATTTCATGAAACACTTTAACGAATGTTTATTAGTAACACCTGCTTGCCAATGCCATTCAAGAGTCAGAAGGTCCATGTAGCACTGTTGTTGGAACAGAGCAATATTGCGTGGCAAAGTGCATGGTGCGCTTTGTTGGGACCAGCACGGAATACACATTGGTGACAACAGAATACACCTAGTCTCTGAGTAAAATAACCGTGTGCAATCCGGCCCAAGCTAACGACCCAAGGTCTAGACTGACCCGACACTGTACCGAAGATATTCCGGATTTCAGCCTGTACGAGATTAGGATGGCTCTAAAACAGCTAAAAAACAACAAGGCACCGGGTGAGGACGGAATTACGGCTGAACTCCTAAAGGCAGGTGGAAAACCGGTACTTAAGGCCCTTCAGAAGCTGTTTGATTCCGTCATACTCGAGGGGAAAACGCCGCAGGCATGGTGCAGGGGTGTGGTGCTACTCTTCTTCAAAAAAGGCGACAATGCCCGGCTGAAGAACTATAGGCCCATCTCACTTCTAAGCCATGTCTACAAGTTGTTTTCAAGAGTCATCACGAATCGTCTCGCGCGCAGGTTTGACGATTTTCAGCCTCCCGAACAAGCCGGATTCCGAAAACGCATTAGCACCGTAAACCACCTACATACGCTGCGGCAGGTAATACAGAAGACCGAAGAGTATAACCTGCCTCTCTGTTTGGCGTTTGTGGACTACGAGAAAGCCTTCGATTCGATTGAGACTTGGGCTGTACTGCAGTCTCTCCAACGGTGCCAAATTGACTATCGGTACATCGAGGTGTTGAAGTGTTTGTAAAAAAACGCCACCATGTCAGTCCGACTTCAGGACCAGACCTCGGAACCTATCCTTCTTCAGCGAGGTGTGAGACAGGGAGACGTCATATCTCCGAAACTGATCACCGCTGCACTGGAGGATGTCTTCAAGATTCTGGACTGGAGAGGGCTAATCATGGAAGGCCTCCCACTAGGTGGACCGATGACCTGGTAAATGTTACGGGGATCCGCTGGATGCGCGACGCACGGGATCGGTCAATGTGGCGACACTTGGGGGAGGCCTATGTCCAGCAGTGGACGTCTTTCGGATGAAATGATGATGATGATGATGATGTGCAATCCGGCCAGACAGATATGAAAAAAATATAAGGATTCCTTTTATGCTGTTTGGCTATGAACCTTATAAACGAGTGTGGATCAGGGTCAGAGAGTTTTCTTTTTAATGGTTCATCCGTCAGTGTTTTGACACTGACAAATAATTCTTCAAGATCGATACAGCGACAACGGAATTAGAAATGTACTTATAATTATAGATTTTCATCGATTTATATTGTTTAGTATAATCTATTTATTTTTTGAGGTGACCTGACATCCCCGAAATATTTTAAAATGGTAAAATGGTTTCATTTATTTGACAGAAAACATTAAAATAGATTGCCAAGGTTCTCCAAATAACAGCGAAAGAAATTCTGACGCATTCGTGTTTGTCGTTCGATTCACACTTTTCTCTCGTGAAAATTTTTGGCATGATGCTATCTAGTGCTTCTAGCGGAAAAGCTACAAAGTCGCTCTTAATGTCGGTGTACAATCCGCCTTAATGTTTAGAATAAAACAAGGTATCTCTAACCGCAAACACCATGCGCAATGAGAGCTCTTCCGTAAGTTCACATTGCAGCGCTTGTAAGTCTGAGAAAACGCTTTCGAAGATTCACATTGCAACGCCATGTCGATTTGAGTCCTGCGGTCGCCTTCTGAAATTAACTTAAACATACCTAAATACAATAATAATAATACTTGGCGACACTTGGGGGAGGCCTATGTCCAGCAGTGGACGTCTTTCGGCTGACATGATGATGATGATGATGATGATGATGATGATGATGATGATACCACCTAAGTACCTTGTTTCAGGTTTATGATTACTTCGATAAATATATTTTTTTGTGTGACATGTATGAGAAAGCAACCGACACTTTTCTACCATTAGTACTTTATTTCTATCCATTCGATAACTCATGTCAAATAATAAACCCAAAAGAAGGAAAAAATCTGCTAAGACGTGTGCATGCGCCATTTCTTGATTTAAAAATGTTACAAATTGGAAATATTGTCAATGTATTTGCAAAACTGCTTCTTATAACAGACTACGCCCCAGCCACCATGAGGGTTTTGTATAAAAATAGTGAAAGGTACATTTAAAAACCTAATTTATTATTAATTTTCAAATTTCCATCGCCTCTTGGTAGTTTGCGTACCTGCATCATCTTTCAAGATACGGCGCTACATGTGCCAAACTCTCGCCAGTGTGAATTGCATCGTGGTCCGTGTCGCTTAAGCAGTTGCCATGCCTATATGGCACAGGTAGATTCTGCAGCACCCAAGCAGTTCAAGAGAACATCTTCTTACCTCAAGCCGCCGTGCTATCTCCAGCCAGTTCTTCATAGCGGATCTTACTATCGCTACTGTCATGTCCTCAGTCTGCCCACAGGTTTTTCGGAGGAATGTTCCCATAAAAAAAAACAGCTCTTGATTTCAGTACTTTTGCCTTAATCAAACCTGTGCCAGCAAGTATGCATGGAAAAATAATAACGTTCATTTTGAAGAAAGGGTTCCGTATCGTTCGTATGAAGAATGGAATGTTAGACAAAGATTTTGCAATGAGACTTTACAGAGATTTGGGCGGAAACAAAGCGCTTCCGTAAGTAAATTTGGTCTTGCTACATGACATTTATTTATTTGTTTAATTACAGCGGTTGTGTTCATTACAGCGGTTTTGTTTACAACCAATTACAGTAACTAAAATTTAAAAAATAAAAGAGACAATTATAACACATATTAAAATTTACAAAATAAAGCAAAATTTAAAGTGAAAACATAAATAAAAGAATGTTGTTAACCTTCTTTTATTCACATCAAC
Source organism: Noctua janthe (assembly GCA_910589295.1). NCBI lineage: Eukaryota > Metazoa > Arthropoda > Insecta > Lepidoptera > Noctuidae > Noctua > Noctua janthe. The sequence continues at coordinate 18,602,080 of OU342552.1, forward strand.
TTTTATAAATTCCTCTCACAGTACTTATGACATACCAATAAAATCTTCTTCCATCCATCCTCAAACAGATCGTCTGTTGGATTAGAATCCAAAAGATCATTAAGCGCGGCCAGAGTGCGAGGAATTGGCGCTTCCTAGTGGAACCAGGGAGCTTTGAGTTTGGCTATAATCCTGTGAGCAGTGAGACATTTAAGCTTGCCCAAGACGAAGACACTTTTATCCCTGTGGTGTATTCCCAACTTTTCCCAACTACTGTTCCGCTCCAACATTGAACCAAGTAACCAAGGGGGTGTGCTGGTGTCGGTCAAATCGTTCTAGGGGATTTTTTTTAAGAACATAAATCCTTGTAGAAAGAAGCAGTACTTAGTAGTAGATAAAAAACCTAAAAAATAAGGTAAAATTTAGGAAATCAAGAGTCATTTTACAGCCCAATTTGTTATAATAATTTACGTTGAATAGGCTGATTGCGTGATAACGTGCGTGAACGGGATCAGGGAATACAAAAACAGACAAAAAATTGGATGTCCAGTAGTACTTTTTACCCGACTACGGCGAAGCCAAAAGGAAGAGTTATAATTTTAGAAGTCTATTTACGTATGTATGTATGTTTGTATTTACGTATGTTCCTTCGTAGTGCCTAAACTGTTCATCCAGTTTTCATGAATAAGGTGTCAATTGATTCGTTATTATGGCCCAGGGAATATTGGCTACATTTTAACCGACTTCAAGAATAGGAGTAGTCAATTTTACCTTGTAAACCCCGAATTTAATTAGAGCGTAATTTTTCAGTAGTCGGGTTTTTTAGTTGTAGTATATATACCACACAAATTCTTGTTGTGAATGAACAGAGTTTTACATCTCTCTGTTTGCTACATTTATTATTTGAAAAAATATGATTGGGAATAAGTTGCAAAACGTATAATTTTGATTGAATATTGGAATAATTCAGAAACTAGATCCAGCAACCCTGGGGTTCGCACCATAGCAGCCGATCAACTGTTACAATGACTTGCCGCCATTACCGCTCCAGATCTTCCTGCCCTTGAGAGAGTTCACCAGAGTTCTCCACAAAATGTTTGCGAACAAATGTGCCGATCACAATTTCGTTGAAATTGCTCAATTATCCTTTCAACGTACCCAAAGACTTATAGGTCTTGATTTGGAAGAGAGATCTAAGGAATATGGAATCCGAGAGTAGTGTTTCACGGATTCCATAATCTTCCTTATTATAAAATTCTGACCTACGGCATATTTCTTATAGAGACCTACGTCAAGCACCAGTCTCTCACAAAGTTAATTCCATGTTCGTGCTCCATTGTAACCATAGCATTAAGTAACTTGTGTAGAGAAATTATATGATATATTTTGGGAAAAAAAAAACTAAAAGCACGCGGAATTTAGGTTGCGTCGTACTTAACTCAATTTTCGGTAGGTGTGTCGATCTCCTAAAATAACCGCACGGCAATATAAACATGTTACATTTTATACATTAGGTATACACCGTGACTTTTTAGTCTTCTTACAACGGCACCCCACTTCATGTATCCAATGAATACTAAATATTTATTAAAAAAATAGGTATTTATGAGATTTTAATCATTTAAAAATAAAAATATTATTCAGTATTATGACGCATGACGTAGTTAAAACAACCTGTTGCGAGCGATGATCTACTGGACTCGAGTGCTGGTTAGTTAGGTATATGTTCTCCCGTTTGACATGTAAACATCATTAACAGGAAGTTTCATAATAATTTTATTCTAATTTTATATTATTATTTTTCTTTGTACCTATTATGGAAGATAAAAAAAAAATCGTGCCTAGAGCTATTTTATGTCGGGTACATAGTGGACGACCTTTGTAAGACGACTAAAAAGTCACGGTGTATACATAAGCCCATGACGCTAATACTGTCCTATTCTTACAGCACTATAGTCAACTACGTAACCAGTGGCGAAATTATTGGCATGGAACTGGTAGCTCCTAACGCTGTTCAAAAATTTAAGGCTTGTTTGGGCGCAACAGACCCGGCTGAAGCTGCGCCTGGCACTCTCCGAAGTACATATGGAAAAAGCTTACTTAAAAACGTCGCGCATGGAGTGAACACGAGGAAAGATGCTATCGAAGTAGGTATCAGGAACGGAACTAACTTACATTATTTGAATCATGAAAGAATCCTGCTGAATAACTTGAGCCTTTATTTAGAGAGGTAATAAATCAATATTCGGGTTACCAATCTACAGAGCAGCATGGTTAAATATAATTATATGATGCTCTGTGTATGAAATTCTGGAACGCTGCCATTTTTTTTTTCATAGATGCTGCCGAATATATTATGACCTTTATACTCGATAACTGGTATCAATACAAAATAGTTTTGAATGAGACACAATCCTCTAAACTTATAGCGTAAAATTTCTGACATATTAGATCTTAAAGTTAAAATCCATTCATTGATGACATATTCAGCTCAACTTTAAGAAGAATTTTTAATAAAATACTTGTTTGTATTGATGCCAGTTATTGATTAATACAGGGTTTTATGCGTTACTAATAAAATCAAAGTTCTACTGATGGTGCCATCAGTGATTTTTTTCTTTTAAATACGTTGCCCCACACTAGGATTTTCTCCAGTATCGTGGGTGCGTTTACAAACATTAAACTCACATACACAAACAGCCAGACCAGGAACAACTACCTGTAGGCTATACAAATAAAAATTTGATTGCTTATATCTCGGAAATGTGCCTCTTTAGAAGAATCTTTCTCGTATAACTATAAAACTAGTTTGTATTGATGCCAGCTGTCGATTAATACGGGTTTTATGCAAGGGTAATAAAAATTAAAGTTGTACTGACGCTGCCTTCGGTGAATAAATTTATTTCTCAATAAGAAATTACAAGTATTTCACTTACTTGAGAACATTTTTGGAACTTAAAATAATATAGTTTTACATGAACTTTGACATACAAACTTAGTAAGTAATTTTTATCTTCATAACAATTCTCTCGTACGCAAATACATTTAAGAAACACAAAGCTTAAATTTTTTTTACATCCACCCACAAAAGAGATAATTACTGTAGTCGCAAATAATCTTAAGGTACAGTTACACATCCTCATAAAATGTCATGCTTATTAGCATGCTTAAAACAAGCGTGCTCTTCAAACTGACACATTTGCTTTTGTTTAGCATGTTTTTTTAAGCATACATCTAAATAAGCGTGCTCAAAGCAAACAATTGAACACACATGCTATTTAAGCGCAGGCTCGAAGCTTCGGTATTCGACATTCTAGCAAGTTCTCTGCCAGTGTTCCAGAGTAGTGATAAATGAAAAACCAATTGACCCTCTCCACAGAATTCAATAAAATCATCATTTTGGTTGCATCTGAGGCCTCAAAGGTGTGCACACATCGAGGGGCGCAAAATGCATCACTCGACAGTTTTGTATCGGCGAACACAAGTACGTCACCAGCAGCTGATAATGCTGACCTAGCGCCGCCGCTGCCTCACCATCGCCCGCACCTCAACACCAGCCCTAACCTTGCGTACACTGCTATTGTCACCACCGGCAAATCGGATGCGTCGCAGCCTAAGCGGCAATCCAAAATCGGGGAAAAAGGGGTGCTCAACCTGCCCTGACTGCGGTCCATAGCTCCTCGCCAAGAGCGGGCCAAGTTGATGAAGAGGGTTACACTAAAGTAGAAAAGAAGAACAGGAAGCCCTGTTCCTGTAACCGGTGCGGTACCGCACCGAGTGCACCCACCCAACATGCTGCTGCGGCCTGCTGTGCCTACGACGCAGCTGTACATTTCGCGTCTACATTACTCCACGAAGGTTAAGGAAGTCATGGAGTATTTGAGAGTGAAGACCAACTGGACTCTGAGGGTCGAAAGGTTGGAATCGTGCCACAACATCAACTTTAAGTCGTTCGTGGTACGAGTTCTAACTCACCATCTATAAACCTTCATGAAAGAGGACTTTTGACCGAAAGGTGTCGTATACCATCGATTCTGAGAACGGTTACGTGGCACCACGCAGCAAAACACGACGCCGTCAACGATACGTGTATAGTTATAGTTAAATGAGATTTTTTTTATGTATTAGTTTATTATTGTCCAAGATTATTGTGTATTTTTATCTATGGGCCACAGTTGCCTGACAATAAAATGATTGATTGATATACTCCGATCGCACCTCGTGATCTGTCTCTCAAAAAATGTTCTTCTTTTTTTACCGTGATATTATAGTAACGCATGATTCTTCTCTATTGCAGTTAATGGAGTCATTTTTTGGAACGGTAAATGGCAAGCCACGGATACCATTCAGAGTAACTCACAATAATTGCACTTGTTGTGTGATCTTACCGCACTCAATTGTAGACGGTAACATGGGGTCCATTATCGAACATATTTCTACGTCAGAAAAGTTTTACGTATCTGCTATGGCTATGTTCTCTTTGAATATACCTAACGCTAAGGAGTTTTATGAAATTTATGATCAAGTTCTGCCCACCTATGAGGTTAATATTTCTTTGTTTTACGAGATCTTGTATTCTAGTTTTAAGTTTGGTTTAAAATGCCAGTCTGTCCTACCATTTTCATTATCATATTTTTCCATCGATTTCGTACCCTGGAGTTGAGCATGAATTTAAAGTTTTTTTTCAGAATATGGCCATTCAACTGGCCGAAGGAAATTGTTTAACGTTAGAAGTAAAATGTAAGGATCCTAGTGAGAATGTTGTTTGTGAATTCAGAAAAATGTGCGGTCCTCAAGATCCGGTAAATTCGATTTATTTTTATTATTTATTTTTTTCAAATCATTTCATCGTACCATAAATTTAGGGTGGTTACTGAAGCCAAAAGTCTAAGTATTGGTAATATATTTGAATGTAGTGGCATTGAACTAATAGAACACAAAATGATAATATTATGTATTTATCGACCACCAAAAAATGGCAAAAACTGTATTGACTTATTTTTCACTAGACTAACGGATTTATTAAATAAAATATGTTTCACAAGCAAAAGAGTTATAATTTGTGGTGATTTTAACATTAACAGATTAGACGATAGCAACGTCTCCCGACAGTTTGAGCAATTACTAGCGAGTTATAATTTAAAATTGACAATAAATCAACCGACTAGACTGAGTAGCATGACATGTATCGACAATATAGCCCATAATATCAGAGGTTCTAAATCAAAAGTTCTAGAACTCGCGCTATCTGACCATACAGCACAAATGTTAACGTTCCCTGTAAAAAAAAGTTATCACATCACACATTGGTTTAAATCTAAACGTGATTATAGTGAAGATAACGTGAAGAAATTTATAAATTGCATTGAAAACCTTAGTTTTACAGAATGTTACACCAATAATGACCCTGAAAAGGCTTATGAGGCATTTTATGAGTTATTTAAGCTATTTTATGATCTGTGTTTCCCTATCATCCGAGTTAAGATACCTATTTCCAAGAAACCTAAATGGCTAAGTAACGGTATCCGAGTATGCTCTAAACGAAAACGTCAACTACTTTGGAAGTATAGGTTAACATCTAATCCGAAAGATAAAAAATACTTTAAAGAATACACAAAAAGGCTAAGAACGATAATTAAAAAAACTCAAAAATCACAAAACAACTATTATATAAGTACAGCTACCAATAAACACAAAGCAACATGGCAGATAGTTAATAACTATAAAACTGTAGCTCCCAAAGAGGATATTATGAAAATTAAAGTAAATGACAAAATAATTACGACGCCGGAAGAAATAGCTGAATCTTTTAATAATTATTTTATAAATGACATAAAACCTACAACTAAGGGAAATGGTACCTATCCAAAAACACTGACATATAATAATTGCAATTCAATGTTCATGAAACCCACAAATCCATACGAAGTTGACCAAATCATAAAAAAACTAAATAACACTAATAGTACAGGGTATGATAATATAAATACTAAAATAATTCAAAGCGTTTCCCATATCATTGCTGCAGTACTCAGCACCATTATAAATCTGTGCCTTGAGTACGGAATATTTCCCTCAAAACTAAAAATAACAGTCATAAACCCATTATTTAAAAAGGAAGATAGAAAAGAGATGAAATTTTATAGACCAATAGCTTTAATACCAATAATTGCAAAAATTTTTGAAAGAGTAATTTATAATAATTTATATAACTATTTTGAATCCAATGATATACTCACAAATGAGCAATTTGGGTTTCGTAAAGGCAAATCAACGAGCGACGCACTTTTTAATCTTTTAAAGAAAGTAATGACAGGACTGGACAACAAACAACATATAACTGCAATATTTATGGACATGTCAAAAGCATTTGATTACGTAGACCACAATATCCTTCTTAATAAACTAGAGCAATACGGAGTTAGAGGGAATGCTTTAAATCTTATAAAATCATACCTCAAGAATAGGGTTCAAATAACGCAAATAACAAGAATATCAAATGAAACAAAGTATGAACAAACATTTCAGTCTAAGCCTAAAACGGTTAAACACGGGGTGCCTCAAGGAAGTATTCTTGGTCCACTTTTGTTCATAATATATATTAACGACCTCCCAAAAGCCATAAACCATGACATGATATTATTTGCAGATGACAGTACAGCTATTTTCACTGATGAGGATCAAGATAAATACGAAATTAATGTGAATAATTCCCTTGAATGCATCATAAATTGGTTAAATGTCAACAATCTTAAAATTAACTTAGAAAAAACATGCTATATTCCCTTTGCTAATACAAATAAAAAACTAAAAAACCTTAACATAAAATACAAAGGCGAAACTGTAAAAGAAGTAAAGACCACCAAATTTCTTGGCATACATGTTGACTCTGCTCTAAACTGGAAAATACAGGTTGACAAGGTTTGCAAAAAACTTAATCAGTTTTCATATGCCCTCTACATGTTAAGAAAAGTCACAAATGAGAGTACTTTACTAAGTGTTTACCATGCATATGTAGGCTCCACACTAAAATATGGTATCTTATTCTGGGGTAATTCAACGAACAGAGAGTGTGCTCTAAAAGCACAAAAAAAGTGCATTAGAAGCATGTGCGGACTTGGACAGATTGATTCATGTAGACCAGTTTTCAAAAGGTTGAAAATATTAACCCTACCATCACTATACATATTTGAAGCTTCAATGATGATAAAACGCGATATAGATAAGTATGAAACGTTGAGAAGTGCGAGACACAAAACTGAACTTAAAGGCATTAAATGTAGAACGGTAAAATTTGAATCGAGTGTTTTCGGTATTGGAGTTAAAATATATAACAAACTTCCAAACTGCATTAAGAATATCACATCATTAAATGTTTTTAAATTAAAGCTAAAAGAATTTCTCATATGTAAAACATATTATTCAATTAATGAATTTCTAAATGACCGAATTGTTGACTAAAATTTGTATTTCACTTATTTAATGTAAATAATATGACCGTAAGAATTATGTATAATGTGAATGTAGTATGAGGTTGACTAAAGCTTGACATGTTAAAGTTATTTTTATTTATTTTTATGACTTATTCAATGTAAATCGCATGACCGACTTAATTATGTCTTTTCATGAATGTTTCATGAGGTTGACAAAAAATGACATGTTATACTTACTTTTTTATTATTTTTTGACTAATTAAAACGTAAATTGTATGTCCCTAATAATTGTGTAATTATAAACGTAAAATGAGTTTGACGAAAACAATCAATGTAACGGATAAAATGTGTAAAATTTGTATTATTATTATTTTTTACATGATATTGACATATATACAAATATTGTACACCTCATGGGTATGTTACAGTGATACAATAACGCTAATTATAAGATCTGTCTTTTCACCTGTGGCAAACAATAAATAAATGAATTATGAATTATGAATTATGAATTTATATTTTTAAATATTCCTTAGAATAAAAAACAATATTAAAAACATTTCATCAATTGTTTGCCCAGGGAACCTTTAGTTACGGAGAAAATGGAGGTCAAAGTTCCAAAATTCAGTTTTTAATTTATAAAAACTTTACTTAAAATGCAGTACATTAAGTCCCACCGCCAACCATAATTTTTACCCCAATAAAGAAGTCGTTTCGTAGCTATATTTTTTGCGTATTTACTTAGTTTGATGTAGGTACAGAATGCTTGGTTGATGGCTTCGTCAAACGTCTGTATCCATCATCCATCATCATGTTTAGTAACAGGTAGGCAAAGGTAACAATTTATTCAATGTTTGTTATGTGCAATACAAAATAATAAAATAATTAAGCATGTGTTTTGTAGATTACGAAAATTTGTCAAAAAACTGCTTTGTCCAAGTGGCCGTAGATACGGGCGTAGCGGCCTTAGGTTATAATGGCAATGCGGCCAGTCCAAAGTGGTCGCTGGTAATACAGACATCGAAAGGAGAAATATTTTTACTTACCGCAAAATTTATACTTTTTTTATTTATATATAAAAAAAATATAGAAATTTTGGACTGCGTGGGTCAGTCAAGGGCCCCTTCATTATGTTGATGTAGCTGTAGTTACCATTCGAGTCGTTGGGCGGCATCATCATGCATAAGCATATAATCTTGACCCATTTGCAACCGGTGTGGTTGGAATACAAGTGTAAGCATCACGGTATTTTACAGCCGGTAAATTATTTTTTTCTTAAACGCGGCCAGTACTGAGCCTAGACGTAGTCCCGCCCATACCATGGTTGTTCCACCTCAATATGGATGGTCTTTCCGGGGATTTCGCAAGCAGGCCTCACGGCCAGGTGTTCGCCAAACACGTATTCTTCGTGTATCTGCACGCGTAGGGTGACCACTGTAGAAACGGGTTTTATCGACGGAAGAATCGACAATAATAACTGATTTCTTTTGTCGTCATTTTGTCGATTCTTTCATCGACAGAACTCGTTTCTGCGGTGGTCATGCTACGCGTGCTGGAAGAAATCTGAACCGGAATTTCATCTGAGAGTAGTTCCTAGACCATTGGCGATCATTCCAAGCCAAATGTTCATTTGCCTATTTTAATTATTGCCTGCGATTGCCTCGTCGTAGAGCTGGATGAGGAAATCTTGTACGAGCATGGAGGTTGACTTCATGTGGCCTTTTTCTGGGCACGCTCGTCCCATCATAGACCTCATCTATCGCTTTCCATCAGGTATGATCGAGGTCAAGAGCAAGCCCATCTTGCAACAAAAAAAAAAAAAAAATAAATAAAGATATTTATAAAAATGTATACTTTAGAAACTTGGACAACTGCTATTAAGTGTAAAGGTTCCAAAATCCAATTTTATTCCAAATTTATTAGCGTTCGATGATAGCTGAATTAAATTATATGTATTGTACAAAATTGGAAACAACACTTTGACAGTATTTTAAGCCGGGAAAAAGGTATACGGTATACAAGGCGAGCCTCCTCGTATGCCTTTTTTCGATGTCGATCAACTTAGTAGAAATTATGTTAAATTAATTTGAAAACTCCGCCCAGCAGAGCTATTCTGAAAGCTTCGTTTGCGAAATCACTTCTGAATCCGCGGTGAAATCTTGGAACATTAACATTTCGTATTCTCAAATTGAGTGAATTCGACACTAGCGCCAGCAAGTGATAACGAAAGTGAGAGGAATTACAACGGGTGAGTATTTTGACGTTTGTCCAAAGTATTTCGTATTCTCAAACACAATTCGCTCGCCGTATCGAAAGTCATCTCGCATCTCACACACGAATTCATCTGTCAAATGAAAAGTTACTATTTCTTGAGTGAAAATAAGTGTTTCAATAAATATGTATGTGATATAAATGCAAAACAAAAAGAACAATTATCTATAATCTATACATTTGTGGTTTTCTTACAGAAAAAAGTAAAACAGTTAGTATGAACTAACATACCGACCTTAAAAAACTTCATGAACTTATTGTGTTTTCATCTATTTCTAACTTTTGTAGATGTCTCATTCTTTTTTGATATTGAGTTTTCTGAAAGAAGCTGATACCCTAGACGTTGCCGCAACCCGTCGCCAAGCCCAGAACATTAGAAATTTAAACTTATTGAGCCGTGGTCAGGACTATGTGCATGTGTACAGACTAACAGAGGAGCTTATTAGAAATTTAGAACAAGAGCTTAGATCTCTATAACCTGTGACGGCAAAAAAAGGAAGAGGTCTGGCTAATAGAATTAAGGTAGATAATACATATGTATGTCATGTTTTACTTATTTAAATCGTTAATGTGTTAAACCATCCAACAATAGTAAAAAAAATACATTACTTTGTTTCTTTATCCATTTTTTTGCCGTCTTTATCGTACCTCCACCCATACTGTTTAATTTCACAGTGATATTATTCCACTCCTTATTAGCCGCCTGTTTGGCGCTTTGATTTTTGGCAAACCCTTTTGCCAAGCTAGGCTTCCTTTCTAAGAAATCGATTAGCGTCTCCACTTGAGCCGCAGTTGGATGGAAGTACGCTCAGCACTGAAGTAGAGAATTAACAATTAAATATGAATAAAACGATACCGGCAGTAACTTATTACCACAGAAATCGTAATTACTTCATTTTGTTAAACACTTCACAGTAAAATCGCGGGGAAATAAAAATAACAAAGCTTGTTTGTCAACAAAAAAATAATTGGCGTGGGTACGCGTTGCGACTTGCGAGCGAGTGAATGCTTTTTTTTATACTCGGGCTCCCATATCTCCATGAGGCAAAGGTGACACTGTGTTCAGTCTAATTTTTCATTATCTATCTCAAATAAAACTTGTAAATATTAAAACATACAAAATAATGCATTTACATAACATTTATGGCTGAAATAAACTATTAAATATTATTTTAGAGCGCTAATTCAGCTAAATTTTGTGAGTCGATATAAATCATAACAAGGCACAATTCAGTGCCACCGCTCTACTACCATAGAGCAATGTCACCTGAGTTCTCGAAAGTCACTTCACTTCACTTGGCCTTGATCGTGACATGAGAATACCAAAACTTGTACCGGCGAGATGAGAAGTGAAGTGAGTGTGACTTTCGAGATGATTTGCGAGATGACTTTCGAAGTGAGTCACCGTTTACAGAATAGCACTGCTGCAGTGCTATTCTGTAAACGGTGACTGTTCGGCTCTTGGCTATAAGGCCATTGGCCGTCACGACGATCGGCACAATGATAGCCGAACTCACATTCCACATGTCGACAACCTCGTGTGCCAACATTTTATTTGTTTCTCTTTCTCAGCTTTCACGAGGTTCTCGTCATGCGGGATGGTAACATCGTATCATTACGCGTCGCGCTGATCGGTCTATCACTATGTCAGGCTTATTGGCGGCAATAGTCCTGTCAGTAATGACAGACTGATCCCGGTACAACGTGACATGGTCTTTCTCGAGGACTGGGTCGGGCACATACTTGTAGTACGGTACCTCAGATTCCACAAGTATATATTTTTTGGTTGTGCCTGTGCAAGTACTCGCCGTTAGCCCGACGTGAACAACCAGAAATAATATGCCTGATGGACTCACCCGGACGGTGGCATGCCCGACACACATCAATCGTCACGTCCTTCATAATATATTTCCGATAGTTGTTCGTCAACATAACTTCGTCCATAATCGCACAGACAAAACCTTCAGTTTCCCCAAAGGGGTCGCCGAAACGTAACCAGGACACGGACGCTAGAAAATCTACATCAGGCCCTTAAAGAGCCGGTAAAAGCGCCGTGAAACTGCCTTGCCATACTTCCTTGCGGGCATCGGTAGTAAGTACTAGAGGTTTGCGCCAGTTCTCTTTAGCCATGGACATCGGGGTGAGTCCCTTGTCCACTGCGACCACATCTCGGTGCATACCCACCTCGGCTTTTAAAAAATATTCTCTGAGACTGCACATCTAAGTGTCTAAAGTGTTATCAAAATTGGCTCCATTTCTGGGATAGGTTCACACACTCGCTCGACATCACGCATCCAGTCAGCCTGAGTATGACAGACGGGCACCGACCAGATGCTGCGCCAGAAAGAACTTGTGGCAGCATCATCAGGCCGGCACACGTCTGTCATATTTTGCTCGGGTCGCCAAGCTCTGTATACCCACCTCTCATCGCCCTGGAACATGCGATTCTGTAAGTATCGATCAACCCGTCGCTTATACCTCCGAACACGGTTCGCCCATGCATAAACTTTCTGCTTCAGGAAGTCGATGCGCTCTGTGACACGGGACATGTATTCTTGAGGACTGATTCCAATCCCCGAGAATGCCACAAAGCGCATCACACGTGGTCGTGTATTGCTCACCCTGAAGCAGTGTAGTTTGCCAGTAAATACCCTGGCCCGTCGATGCGGTGCTCGATCCTACGCCGACAGGCTGTTACGGTTGGTTTTGGTAGAGTAGTTACGTCACAAATTGGGAACTTGACATTAACTAAACGACATGCCGCAACAGCCCCACAGTACAGGATCGAGTGTGTATCAACGAGGTTCTCGCTACTCTCGAATATTGTTGAGTTGCGAGTCCAAGGCACACACCGACGCCCTATTTTTATTATGCATGGGTAACCGTGGTAATCGGGGCCTAAGTTCGTTAGGAGTGGATCGCGAAGCGCATCTTCCAGATCGCTCCTATCACCTTCCTCTACAAGAGCTGTGTTGGATCGCGGCAGGGTTGCGTCAATAACTGACGCTTGCACCGCGGTTTGTGCCGGAGTTAAGAGGATACGGTTGCTCTATACCTCTGAGCGCAGCCTATCAAGTTCGGCGTCGTCCAACATGTGATTGCGTTGGATGACCCGCACCTGATCCGACAGTCGTTGGGCCGAGACGCTGACGGTTGGTTCAAGTACCTGGAATAGAGACAGCATCATAACACGGTACGCAGTGAGGTTAGTTTCCCCCTCTGTAGACCCGTAGTATGCGCGCATGACGTTTTCATTTATTGTTTGAGTCCATCTCATGCGCTGCACACAACCAACGGCAGCGGGGACCCGGCTCGGGGCCAAGGTCCTCAGTGGCCGGCCTCTCCCCTGCCGACGTACAGGTGTTGACGACGTCGGCGGAGAGAAATATTCGTCGCTCGAGCTCGACGCAACTGCCGCTGCCGGTGACACAGGTGATCCGGGATCCGGCGGCGGCGAGGCGGAGCTGAGCGACGAGTCCGGGGTTGGACGGCGTGCCCGTCGGTAGGCAACTCTCGTTAATTTTAATTATTATTACGTTCTACTGTTTATATAGGTTACGTCTGTTTTTCTGTGTATGTTCAGCCATAACTTTTTGCTTGGAAAGTGTTTGAGTCCACGTTAGTTTGCTATTTTATAAAACTGTAATACAGGGACAGTAAATGTGATTTGACTACTTATTGTAATAAACAATTTGTAAGTTGCTACCTACAGTGAATTGCTTATTAATTTTTGCTGTTATCGTTTTTCACAAATACTTTTGAGTAAACACACTAATTCAACTAATTCAAAAAGTACGTTAAGTAGAGTGGGTAATTGGGTATAGAACCTTTATGTTGAGGGCAGCCTTAGCTGGCTATATTTTTGAGACTGACAAGTGTCAAAAGGAAAACAAAAATTAAAAAAAGGGAAGGTCGAAGTTTGTCCTTTAAATTATTGGTCGAACCTTAGTACTTGCCTGCTTATTTTAGTTATCTCTGAGTTTGTATTATTATTATTATTGTGCTAAGACATCGTTAAAAATGGTAATAATGTTCGTTTTAAATATTTATTTAAAGGTCAAAGATTTAAATGAAAGTGTTTAGTATTTCAAACTAATTATTTGCCCCTTGAAATGCAGTCGTTCCTTTTAGCGCTGATGTAAAGGATCTCGGCTTGCATATTGATAGAACTATGAAATGTCATACTCAAGTCACTCGTGTCAGCCAAAAGGTTACTGGTACGTTGCGGGCTCTATACCGTTTGAAACACTTTTTACCCTCTAATACAAAAGCAATGCTTGTACAGTCCTTAATTTTTCCTATTATCGATTATGGTGATGTGTGCTACTTTGACCTGAATGCTGATCTGCTCGACAAACTTGACCGTCTTCTAAATTACTGCATTCGATTTGTGTTCAATCTACGTAAATATGAGAGAGAGCACCTTTCTCTTCTTAAGTGGTTGCCCATACGACAGCGTAGGGAGCAAAGGGCACTAACTACCTTGTTTTCTTTCCTTGTTTCTCCCTCTTCCCTTAGTTACCTTACTCCCCACTTTCAATACATCTGTGCCAATCATAATAGGAGTCTGCGCTCATCGCATAACCGAATTCTTCAATGTCCCTCTCACCGCACTGACTTTATTCACCGATCATTCTTCATTCAGTCTATTTCTCTGAGGAATGCGCTTCCCAGGAAATCAGGACAGCAACCAATCGTTTATCGTTTAAAATTAAAGTTCGGAGTACATTCAGAAAAAGCTGGCAGTTTCGTCACAACGTTAATGTTTTCTTCATTGTTTGTCTTTTTATTTTAGTATATCCGTGTAAATTTCTATTTACATATATATTGATATATATTTATAGTATTTTGATATATTGTTATAGTATTTTATATATCCATGTAGTTTATCTTTGTAATAAATATTTTATTTCAGATAGATACACCTACCACTGTTTGTGTCTGCATCACCCAAAGGTTGACTGGTAGAAAATGCCTACAGCATTAAGTCCGCCTCTGTACTTTGTGCTTGATAAATAAATGCCGTATGGTGCTGAAACATGGACACTCACGCAGGAGGCTGTGTACAGACTAATAGTTGCACAGAGAGCCATGGAGCGTTCCATGCTCGGCATAAAGCTGATAGATCGAGTTCCTAACGTCGAGATCCGAAAACGCACAAAGGTTTTCGATATTGGAAATCGCGTTACGGAACTCAAGTGGAGTTGGGCATGACACCTAGCAAGGCGCAGTGATAACAGGTGGACTAAGGCTGTCACCGAATGGCGTCCAAGAACTGGCAAAAGGAACATGAGTCGTCCGGCGGCGAGATGGGCAGACGACATAGTTGCCATAGGGGGATAAACCTGGATGAGACTGGCACAGGACCGAGGAGATTGGCACAAGAAAAGAGAGGCCTATACCCAGCAGTCGGTGAGTTCGGGCTGTGGATGATGATGATTTCATCATCATCATCATCCACCATTTGCCTGGCCTGTACAAAGGGGTCTGTCAGGCGGCAACGGGAGTAAAAGCACAAGGTGTTCCTCCTTGTCACTTCTGGTTGGGGTACGGGGACGCATTCAAGGTCTGCTTTACCAGGAACCCCCCAGCCGTGACGTTAGGGGTACTATTTGCAAGGCCACAGCAAGCTCCTTCTGTTCGATTTTTAGAATCTATTAATCATTCCGCTGAAACCCTGGGTACCCAAGGTTCAAACTCATATTAATAGATTTTTAGAATGCTTAACCTTTCAAACCGACCTTGTTTCAGGTGTATGATTACTTTGACAAATACACATTTTTGTGTGACATGTATGACGAACACTCCGATTCTATTGTGCCATTAGTACTTCATTTCTATCCATTCGATAATTCATGTCAAGTAATAAACTCAAAAAAAGGAAAATGTCTGCTTAGACGGGTGCCTGCGCCATTCCTTAAAATAGAAATGTTACAAATTGGAAATATTGTCAAAATATTTTCAAAACTACTTCTTATAACAGACTGTGTCCCAGCCACCATGAGGACTTTGTTTCTTAATAGTGAAAGGTAACATTTGGTCCTATTTAGAAAGTACTTCATTTGCTCAGTGAGAAACTAATACGCAAAGGTTTCCTATCGATTTAATTTATCTTTTCTAATTGCACCGTCTACTCGATCATTCGGCCATTATATCTGTATTATCGTTTTTCAATGGTGCTGTTTTAATAGCCAGCGCACCTCAACTGGGCCCTTTTTCGTCTGACACTACATATCTACAGTGGCTGGTGCTGCGCCGTGTCGTCTAGGCAGTACATGTGTGACACAGGTACTCTCTGATGCATATGGGCAGCTAACCCCCTCTGCCAGTCAGGTCTTTAGAGCTATGTCTCTACTTCTTCTCAGCATGGCTATGACAATCTAAATTGAGTCGGTCCAAAATATGCCAAAGAGTTTGGCACTTTCAGCGTCCATCATGGTCTCTACGGTTTTTTCAGTTTAAGGTTTCCATGGGGAGAATAAAGGACACCGATTAAAACTCCTCTTGATTTCAGTACTTTTGCCTATATCAAACCTTTACCACCAACTATGCATGGAAAAATAATAACATTCATTATAAAGAGAGGGTTCCGCATTGTTCGTATGAAGAACGCCAAAATATCCAAAGATTTTGCACTGACTTGTTACAGTCATATTACCGGAAGTGGCTTGCTACCGTAAGTACTGGTTTTCTGTGTGGCAACACATAATACGAATCCATGTCACTAATAGAGAAGAGACAGCAGTTCTATAACACTTAAAAACTCTCAACAATTTTTAGCTTATTGATTGTACCTGACTGATCGATTTTTTTTAAATATCTTAAGGTGAAAGCGCGGTGGAAGGGTAGCCTGTGAAATTTAAATTTTCTTACGTATTTTGTAACATACAGCTTACGTGTTACGGTCGAAAACATATTTTTTTTATATAGCCTGAAACCTAAAAAAAAAATTGAATTTCGTGGGTTACCCTGGCGCTTTCCACCTTGCTTCCACCTGCGAATAACGACGATAAGTATGAATGAGATTTGCTCAGCTCAACTCATTTTTTAAACCATGCAGCCATACACATTGCTAGTAAGCGGTCCAGGTTGGCTCCCGGCACTGACACTGTTAAGCGATTTTTTCAATTACACTGCGACATTAACGGTTTCATAAACTCACGCAAATAACCCCTTTTTTTCCTGTGTATCCTTGGCTGTTCCCTTGATGGTACAGTGAAAGATCAATTTTAACCGCTGTAACCTTGGCCGTGAAATCCGATCAAATTAAACGAACACGTGTCATTAATTTAAAAAAAATAATTCATTAACAAATTATTTAATCATTTTTTATTTCATTTAAAGGAATTTATCAAGCGTATGTCCTAATGTTATTTCAGCGTTTATTAGTTGTAATTGAACATTTCTTATAAAGCATCATTTACAATATCTTAAATATTTTACGGTTACTAAATGTATTAAAACAGAATGGTAACTATAGGTACTCCGTGTATTGACGCCATAAAAATCAGAAACACCAAAGATAATAGAACTTTAACTTTTGGTAGGTACGTCTTAACGGTAAAAAAGGATTTGAGAATAAGAGATGGGAAAAAAGATATTGTAAATGATGACTTTATGAGAAATTATATTAGCCGAGTGCAATTAGACAAAACACACTCAAAAGGTGGAACGAAATTATAGTGCTCGGATTATCATGGGACTTTTTTTATTGAGTTCCTAGAGGACTGGAGAATAATATTAAAAAAAAAAAAATCTATGGGACATTTTTTTTCGGTCTTGAATAACTTTAAATTCGACGAATTCATATTGAGACGTAATAGTGTGACCTGCGTGCGTCCCTTAAACGGCAATTTGGTCTGTTTCTTTGTTCATTGTTGTCGATGTAATGCATATTTCAAGTATTTTTTGGACATTCCCTATTTTCTTAAATTATTTCTATAACATCGAAATTTTAAGACTAAGATTTATTTCGAAATTGGTAACTGAGGCTTTTTCACAGATAACTGGATGTAAAAATATTAAAAAAAAACCACTTTTACGAGTGAAGTGACTAAAAATTTATTTACAATTATCAGGAAATCGTCTATGTAAAAGTGAAAGAAGGCCTTTTTCTCAAAATATATATAAACAGTCTACGCGCTCATTGGCGAACATCCCTGACGCGCTGCAGAAGGGAGGCAGTCGTAGTAATGCCCTCAGCGCGTTATAATAAACGGTGAAATAACATTAGGATATATACGCTAAATAAATTATGTAAAAAATAAATAAAATAATTTAAAAATTGTTAATAAGTTTTTTTATTAATGACACCTATTCGTTTAATTTGATCGGGTTTTACGACCAAGAGTATAGCGGTTAAAATTGATTTTCCACTGTACCATAAGTCATAGTCATTAAGGGAACAGCCAAGGTTACACAGGAAAAGAAGGGGAAAATAAAACTAATTATTTGTCCCTACACAGTACTATTATCAACTACATAATCAGTGGTGAAATTATTGGCATGGAACTGGTAGCTCCTAACGCTGTTAAAAAATGGAGGACTTGTTTGGGCGCAACAGACCCGGCTGACGCTGCGCCTGGCACTCTCCGAAGAGAATATGGAGAAAGTATACTCAAAAACGTCGCGCATGGAGTGAACACGAGGGAAGATGCTATTAAAGTAGGTATCAGGAAAGGAACAAACCTACGTTATTTGAATCATGAAAGAATTATAATATATCCTTCCTAACTTCGAAACGTCCGAAGGCGTACAAAAGATTTCGGTATTGGAAATCGCGTTACAGAACTAAAATGGAGTTGGGCAGGCTACCTAGCACGTGCAGTGATTACAGGTGTACTAAGGTTGTCACTGCAAGGCGTTCAAAAACAGGGGAAAAAAAGTGGGTCGTCCGGTGGCGAGATGGGCAGATGACTTAGTTGCCATCGGGGAAAAAAGCTGGATGAGGATGGCACGTAGTGGGTGCAAGCCTTTTAACCAAGCCGTCTCCCCGGACGGTGCGGTATGCGTAAGCATTTTTGGCACATGAAAAGAGAGGCCTATACCCTGCAGTGGGTGAATTCTGGCTGATGATGATGATGACAAAGCCAAATTACTAAACTATTTTCTTTTCTGTATTTCAGATGTTGGAGTTATTTTTTGGAGAAGAAAATGGAGTGTCACGGGTACCATCCAGAGCAACATGTAAAGACTGCACTTGTTGTGTAATCTTACCACATGCGGTTACAGACGGCAACTTAGGCTTCATTATTGAACATATCGCTACGTCAGACAAGTTTTACGTATCTGCCATGGCTATGTTCTCCATGACAATGCATAACGCTAAGGAGTTCTATGAAGTTTATGATCAAGTTTACCATACCTATGAGGTTAATATTTCTTTGTTACGATCTGATACTTCTACTCTTAGGCTGGTTTCTAAAGCCAGTGCGGCTGAAAACTGCAGTTTGCGTCCATAGTGTTTTATCATCGTCCGGCATGAGTAACTTCGCGTTACACATACCAGACGAAACTCGCACTGTACGTGTGGACTACTGTGGACTGCAGCCTAACAATTAGCAGCAGGAGACCAACATATTATTGTCTCAACTGCGAAAAAGAACGGACCCCTGTCCTGCAACCCTGGATTAGAGCGAAGTTTTATTGGATACCTATCAATCAATAAGTCGTTATATTTCAGGCAATGTGCTATCAAATGGTCGAAGGAAAATGTATAGCATTAGAAGTTAAATGCAAGGATCCCACTGAGAATGTTGTTTCCGAATTCAGAAAACTGTGTGGACCTCAAGATCCGGTAAAGGGATTTACGTAAACTTTTTTTCTATGCAGCTGGCATAGACACCAACGCTATTTTGATTTTTAACCCCCGACGCAAAAAGAAAGTTGTTATTTAACGCAATGTGTGTGTCTTTGGCACCGTAGCTATTAAACGAGTGAACCGATTCGGATGCAGTTTTTTTATTTGAAAGCTAGTTTCTTGGCGATGGTTCTTAGATACGTTTTATCAAAATCGGTGCAGCCATTTACTAGTTTTGGGGGATTAAAGTGGGTATGATATGTAAAATCGAATATTTTCAAATATACCCAAGTATGAAATGAAAGTGCATGATGTGTATATTACAATTAGACATGTTTTATCAAAGCCGGCTCAGCCATTTTATTGACTTCTCAAATGTTTGTTCGCTTTTCTTTGTTGCGATGGGGGTTTTTAAAATTTTAAATTAAATGTTTTGTTTAAAGTTGCGGCACACGATGCAACTGGTACCTATATTATGTGGATGACAGAAATGTTTGATATTTTGACCCGGACTCCACCAAAGTGAACACGTGGGGAAAGGTGCGAGGTCAGGAGCTTGGGTGTATTTACCGAAGCTGTGCGGATAACGTACTAGCTAGACCGGAGAAGAGATTTGTGAACAGGCTACTCACGCCCATTTTAGCGACCACTGCATACCGCTCACCGCACGCCGCCCCTTCTCTCCTATCCTCTCCCAACTTTTGGCAGTTTTATTGTGCCCGGCAGACGACGCTAAAAAATGTCCAGATGTTGATTGGGTAACTAGGCCACTTTTGGAATAGCACCGAAATACTTCGACTCAAAATAATTTAATTTTTTTTTATCATTATAATATTACCAAGTAGGTACAAAGGTTATAATTAAAGTTCAAAGCAGTATAGTAAAACTACAATTCAAATATAATGCATTACAAGAATAATTCTTGTAACAGTCTACAAATCTGTAGTGATTGCTGCAATCGATTGGATGTTTATTTACATAACATCAGAACATAACGTTACGCCTGTATGCTCTGAGGGGGTACGCAAATGTGTACAGTACACCCACATTTCGAGAGTTAGTTCTTAGGTTCCACTTTATTGGGGATAAGCCTATTATCATATCATGTACTGTTAATGGTTCACTAATATTTCACCAAAACTCCTTTGACAATTATTAACAGACTTCAAAAAAAAGGAGGAGGTTCTATGTTCGACTGTATGTATTTTTTTGTATGTTCACCGATTTCTCCGCCAATTGTGGGCCGATTTTCAAAATTATTTTGTTATTCGAAAGCCTATACTAACCCTCAAATTTTATTTGCATTATTTAAAACAGTACACTTCCCATGTGGTTACATGGTCATCAGATCAGGATCTGATCCTGGGATCTTGGAGAAATCGAGGGAACTCTAAAAAAAATCCCGACTTCAAAAACACAAAAATTTACTTTAGCTTCAGAAGTTGGCGCCAAAAAAACTGAATCAAACAAACAAAAATTCACTTTTTACTTTGCATTCCCATCCTAATGCATCCTAGGCACGCTCAAAATGTATACTTTGTAAATTACAGGATTTATGCCGCCAATTATATCCAGATTCCATAAGAGCCTTATATGGGAAAACAATAGTTCAGAATGCTGTGCATTGCACAGATTTACCCGAAGATGGAGAGTTGGAAGTGCAATATTTCTTTAAACTTTTAGTCTGTGAGGTTAAGTAGAGGAACTATGTATAATTTAATAATTATGAATTCAATAAAATTTATTATTAAATCTAATTATCTTTTTAACTTACTTATTATTACAAGTGTAATTTGACGATTGAGCTTGGACACAAGCTAATCTTTCCATTCGTACGGAAGGGACTCGGCGTCCGCAAAATTTCTAGTATTAGTTTACCGGTTTTTATATCCTCGGTCCACGGCACTGAGAAATTCACAACAATTTTATAAAACTAGTACTTAAGCTTTTGAGTTATTTTTAATACGAAATCAATTTACAATCACCAAAACATTTAACAAACAAGTATGGCGGCGCGGGGCACATGACGTTGAACCAATCAGCGCGTGAGGTGCGATCCGTCGCCCGATAGATTATTATCTACCGAACAATAATGCGTTAAATTGTAAGCAGTAGGTATGCTACGGTCCACAATCTTTCGACAGTTTACAATCTCGCGAGATAGATTATAATCTAGCGGTATGTATTTACAATTTTACGGTGACATATATAATTTTTCTCCATAATAAATATAATATTAAATTATACTTTGAACTTAATAATTATCTTTTTAAATCGGTACTTAGTAAGTAGCCCACTGTCCGAATGTGTTTGCCCTACTAGGCACCGGTCACAGCCCCGGACGTTACGACTTGCATCAACTGAAAGGGAGCAAATTTTTTAATCGAGAGGTTATTATGATCAATTGAAAAAAATAATGGGCATATATATTCTTTTTATCGGCGGTTGGTAAATATGTGCGACAGTAATAAAAAAAAAACAATAGGCCGGTTATTTCGTCTTACAAGGGGAATCTAAAAGTCCGGTTCCGATAGTTCACATGACAAACACTTTTTTTTCCGGTACTTTAGGACCAACTTGGGTCAATAAGCAGGCTAATAAACAAATGGCCAGTAAAAATGATGGAATGGGCAGTTAGATAAATAGTTCGACAGTTCACAGGGAACGGATACCCGAACCCGAACTGATTGAAAAAAGAGGTAGATTTTCGTTAGAAGAAGATTCGAGCGCAGTAGGCATTTAACGTTACTTACCTACGCGCGTGGCAAGTGGCGCGAAAGTACATTTCAAATGAATTCGCTGAACCCGCTGTGCAAAAATTTCGAGTCCCAGTAAAAAATTGTAACAGTAGGTGCAGTCACCTTCTTTTTGCGGAATTCATGTTAATTTTTGGGGGTTTAGTTTTTAAGTTTAAAAGAAGGTTGCGGCCTTTTTTTTTTTTTTTTCTTCCGGATGGGAAATCATCAAATGACCCCCCCCCCACTCTGGGCGGTGCGGAAGGGAGTGGAGGGACTAAAACCCATCCATGTTCCTTCTTTGCCCTTTGTGTTCCAGGGCCACGGTATCTCTTTCGAACAGTCCCGCAGCCCTGGCAGGCATCGGCCCTTGCGGATCCCTACTTATTTGCTGACATCTCTTTGAGGCGCACGTGGAACACGAACGCGCCGTCGACACGGCCTGTCGTCATAAGACGGCCGGACGGCGAGCTGGCCCATAACTCACCGTCCACAGGCCCGCGTCTACGGTGGCCGGGAGCCACCACGTGACCCCCGACGCCCAGGGCGTCTCCCGCGGCGACTAGGACGTGAGGTTCTTTCCCTCTCACCTCCCGCCACCTCCTTCACTAGCATGACTGCTTCGCAGAAGGAGGTGACGGCTTCCCATTCCCTCTCGCTCCGGACCATGGCTTGAACCAAGGCCGGACGCGAGAGATCGCCGCCGCCAATCGCCGCTACGAGGACACGGCGGTGCTCCGCCCAAGCGGGGCAGACCTCCACGGTGTGCTCCACCGTGTCCTCCGGACGATCCTCGCAGAGGAAACACCCAGGCGTTTCCTCCCGCCCGATTCGGTGCAGGAACCTCCCGAAACAACCGTGTCCGGTGAGGACCTGGGTCAGGCGGTAGGTGAAGGCGCCGTGGCGCCTCTCTAGCCACTCCTCAAAGAGGGTACTTATCGCCACTATGGTGGCGTGCCCTGCACGGGGTTGCGACAGTCGCTCTCTCCATGTCGCCATGAGATCACGCCGGAGGTCTGTCCGCTGAGCGGCAATTTGCCGCGGCAGCGGAGTTTCCTCCCGACGTAGTGCCTCCGCGCGCCATTCGTGAAGGCGTGCGAGGACTATCGCCTCCAGATCCCATGGCGGCAATCCGGCAAGGAGGCAAGGTTGTGGCCTTAATGTAACATGATAGGAAACGGAACAGAATTTTTATACCTGGCTGATTTCATTATCTTTTTCCTAGATAAAGTATGATATGACATCATGCACTGTCGTGGATGCCACGACAGTGCATGATGTCATAATACTTGTCAGTGATTATCAACAAAAATCAATTATCTGTTTAACACATTCAACGCCATATCGAACAGTGCTGGGCGATACTTAAATTTCACAATGAGCCAAAAAAAAAATTTGACAAAAAATCAACTTTTTTTGCATTTTTAACTTGCAAAACATTAATATAACAGTGGAAATCTTTATAAACGTGAAGATAACTCATGTCACTCAACATTGTCCCCCATGACCTGCTGCGTATGATTATTTGAACTTTCTTCCGTTGAAGCCGCGCGAGTCAAGGTGTCGCCCACTCCCGAGTATCCCATCCGCGCGAAAAAAAGGCAAATGCCTCCCTTCCTTGTTCCTTTTCATTATTTCTTAAACTAAAAAAGTTTTTTCTGATAAATATGTTAATTTACCTAATAAATATGATAAAACATTGACCCTTTCGTATGATCCCAAATATGTAAGTTTATTTGTGATAATATTGTTCCTATTTCATTAGCTTAACACATTAAAATCGAATTAGATTTCTACTTTCATATTTTTTATAAATCGGATACTAAATTTTTAAAAATAAATCAATAATGCATTACACAAAATTTTTGCAAGTTAATTATCAGAAAAACAGACATAATTTTTAAATAAATATATTTTTTGAGAGTGCTGACGTGATTACACTGTTCTAGGGGGCCGCGCGGGTGATGTTGAGTACAATTTTGCCTTGTATTGTAGACCGACAGCTCCGAAGAGACGTTTAAACATAGCTCTGACTCGGCTCTGGCCATGTCGGACACCATTGTCCGACATGGCCTGAATGGAAAGTTATCACTTTATTCCGTGGCGTTGAACGTGTTAAGGCCATAGTCTTGTTGTGCAAAACTCAGAAATTCACAGGAAAAACAAAAACATCGTGTGTGCGGGAACCTTCCCCTTTGACACCTAGACGTAGTTAAATTATTAGAGATGATGGCAAAGCTGTTCTACTTACATATTAACCGACTTAAAAAAAAGAGGTTATTTATTCGACACTTATATTTATTCTTGTTTCTAAGAACCATCATCATCATACTAAGACATAATAAAAAAAAGGATTTTTGAATAGGTATTTTGAAATTCATAGTCACTCGTTTTCGAAATTTCTTTTTGTCTTTCGCATAATGGAACTTGACGCCTTGCCACTAATAAAGTATCATGACTCTTTTTCAAGAACTAGGGCATTTGCGCGAACGGACCTATCCGCGAATAGTCATTTGTGTGACTGATACTTGCGCGACTGGACACTTGTGTGAAAATTTCCGAATTTTCTAAAAAAAGGGCAAATTGAAAACACAAGTTGCGCGCTTTTTTTCATGACGAATAAACGGATTTCATGTCCATGGTAAATAAATGTACTCATTGAAGTAGTGAATTTCTTGCCCATCTAGTGTTTACTTTTCTTGTGTGCAGTAATAGTGACAAAGAACCTTTATTGAAAATTTGATCCTGTGTTTTTATATGCTACTAACCACCGCTCCTTATGTAGATGCGGTCTTATCTAACTACTACGAACTTGTATGTTCTCTTGAGAGGGAAAGAGCAACAAATGAGATGTATATCATTAAAGCTGCATCGGTGCAGCTTGTATGGAGCTCGATTATGTACCTACTAGTCTTCGAGTCGTTAATCTATATTTCAAACTATATAATAAATAATTCTGATTATAAACCAATATTATCAATACTAACATATATATATTACATAACTTGTAGGTCTAGTAGAACGGATGACTGTGTGTAAGAAGTTGTGGATGATTTGAGGATGACAATTAATGTTCAAAAGATGTAAGGGCGACCGCTAAAACACGCGCGTCTATGGGTTTAGGTGCACGCTCGGGTGTCAGTATTGAAGAATAGTATGAGCAGCGACAAAACGCGTGGACGCTGAGTGCGTGTGCCCGGTTTTCTAAGGATATTTTGACAGCGAGCACTCGCGCGAGTTTTAGCGGGCTCCCCAAATGGAAAAAATATATTGTTTTATAGTAGCACTGGTTATAATCTATAACACAATACAATACAGACTCGCACACATGTCATTATAGTTAAGGAGGTGCTAATGGTGTAATTTGTTTTCAATGTTATTCAACACCATCATGTGCAAGCACACAAACGCATAAAACGCTGTATTGATGATTTTAATGATAATAATTCTGTAGTTACATACGTGTTACGGTCGCAAATCATATTTTTTTCATCATACAACCCAACACTGACCGGCAAATTGCAAAAAAAAGTAAATTCGCGGGCTATCATGGTACTTCCACCTTAAATGCCATCTCATAACCATACCATAACGTGATAAGGCAAGGCAAAGAACTGAAATAGAAAGGTTGTCGAAAATTAGCTTGCAAAAATCCAACGTTAAACTGGTTTATTAATATGAGGGTATTGAAAGCTAATTTTGTGTATATAGTGAAACGAATTATACATATAAGCTTAAAAATCCCCGCGTGGGTATAATGGGCCCAGCCAGAGTAATATTAGACATACTTCTATCAGTGCGCCTACATTTGCATGGAAATGGATCCATTAACGCTCGGCAAATGTAAACAACATCATCGGCTAACGGCAACTTAAAAGGCGTTAGGGAGAATTTAAATCTTCCGAATGCTTTTTGTTCACGCCGCACAAGAAGTCAATGCAGGTACCAACGTGCATTTATAATATCAATTTTATTAAGTAGTTAGGAATACGAACCGGGCAATGGGTACCTACTAGTCCTACTTTTTACCTATAAGACTTACTGAATAAATATATTTGTAAGTAATTTTATCTTCTTTATATTTCCCATAGACACCTTTGCCTCATTGTCAACTGTTGAGACATTATTTGAAAAAAATCTAATTTTGGCATATTCAATTCAAGATGGCGGCTCCCGCGTTCTTTTCCCAAGGTCGAAAACTTGGATTTTTATTAGGCTCCCATACCTAAACAATATATGTCAAAACCGCTTTTACTCCACCTTTTGTAGGGCAAAAATACCCACAGACTGTACTATTACCGCCAGTCGCCACATGTGCACTGTTTGAGGTTAAAAAACTTACTAATTGGCATCTGATTCTAACAAATAAAAAAATGAACATTTTACAACTTGTCTGGTAAAGATAAGGTCGAGGGAACATCGGGTGCGAAAACAGAAAAAGCAAATGTTTTAGGGCGAGCAAAAAAATTGGTAGGGGGTTTGACAATACAGTCATGGTGAAATAAGCTAAGCTAAGCTAGCTTGCAAATCATTACGTTTAGTTCATCTCAGATACTAGGTACCGCAAAAAACAAGTCACGGCCGAATAAAAAAAAATGTAAAGAATGTAGTCTCCTGAAAATTTCTGAAAAATGTTTTCTATTATTTTTAGACGCTAAGATAGCTTAGTAAGTCGTAACACAAAGTAATGAAATTGCATCAATCATCATCCTGTGTAAAATTTCGGTATACCTAGGTCCAATAAAGTGTACCTACTCTACCTATATCGGTATAATAACATGTCTATAAAGCAACAACAAATTCAAATATTAAAAACAAACTAGATCAGGCCATTACAAAGGTCAGCTCAACTTCAAAACAAAAGGGTTGCACGTCGGTCAGGACTCAGCAGGATGCAGCCATCAGTTGGATCCCTTTGTTATCTTGGCGTGCCATACGCGGCTCAAAGAAAATATACAAGACTCCGAAATGTAACCAACATGCTGCGCCCACACATGCAATACATGTTTTGACGACGCGTCATCGCTCCAATACCTTTGCCTAAACGGATAGTCTTCATAATATCATAACAAACTACGCTACAACTTATATACGTTTCCGCAATTTATATTCTGCAGGTTCGCCAATTTGACTGTTCAGCCTTTCTTATTAATTTTGTAGAAGGAAGCTTGCGCATCAATATTATCAATAGCTATTTGTAGGGTTAGGTAATATTCATTTTTTCTTTTTGAGTTGTCTACTTATGAGTTAATATTATGTAGATACTTACCCACTTACTATTATTTGAATTTGAGGACATAGTCAATATTTACACTTATACTGTCACTTACGGGATATCTTCCGATATTTCGACGTTGTTGCAAGCGCTATGATCGCGGGGGGACTGGAGAATGCGGGTGGGTGGTAATTAATATATTGTTAGGTGCAGACAAGTCTGTCTACCCTCATTCTTAATGTTTCGCTACGCGCACTACTGGAACTCGACACTGAGTCACAGCAAAACACACTAACAGTATCACTAGGTTTTGTGGAGTCCTTATTACATGTGCGTGTGAAGTGAGGGACCAAACTCGTATTTCACAAAATAGAAATCGTTGGATTTAGTAGTAGACTTAAAACAATTGTAGAAAAAATCTGGGAAATTGCAAACAAATATATTAAAAACTACAGCCCTTAAAGTGCGGTTCCTAAGTCCTCACAGACCACCAGTCAGATCTCGGAAAGTATCTGGAAAATTAAGCTATTGTGACTACAGATATTTAGTAATGATTAATTTGTTGAGATAGTTACTAAATAACAGACCACAAATCTTCAAAGATATAAAATAAATAACAAGTAAACTGTGGTCCCTCATTCCACACAAGAAAGAAAAATATTTTAGTGAATATTACAGTTTTAGTAAAAGACTAAAGTCATTTTTTAAAAAGAAGTACCTAGTAAAAGAATATCGACGCAATTCGAAGTGTGTTGTAAACCGTGAAAGCAATATTGTCAATATTTTAACAGCGAATCGACGAAATGTGTGGGAATAGTTCTTTCTGACTCTTGCACTATCTATACATATAAATAAACTTGAAGTGAATGTTTGTTATTTCAAAATAACAGCTTTTTACTGAATGCATATGAACGTACAATAATACTATACGGTACATTTAACAAACAACTCCTTTTTAAATATTTTCTGTGTCTGCCGGACCGATTTTGACGAGACTTTTAATGGCATATAGCTGATGTTATAATAAATAACTTGGTCTTCTTTTATTTTAGAAAAAAAATTGAGCAATTTGTCTTTTTTGTTAAGTTTCACGCGGACGAAATCGCGGATAACAGCTAGTAGTCCATAAAATCCCTGTATTAAAATGACAGCTGTTAAACTAAAGATACCAGAAAGAAGCTTTAGTCTTATCGAAATAGATAATTACAGTATTTTTCCGTACGCAAAATACGCGCTTGGACGTGGAGTTGCGGACACCACCCCGTTATACAATACAATACAATATTTTTGCTAAGCAAGTATGGGTATTAGTTACGAGCCAATTAAATTATACTATAAAAACAGTCTTAGTAAAATTATCGGTTTAATTATGTACAGCCGTCGGGCTGTACATAATTAAACTGCCATTTTAAGAAACATAATCGATTGGATTAATCAGCAAACAGCACTGGACTGCGGTGAGCGCTGTAAGTATATCTATCTATCTTTACCTACATTAGGATTGAGAAATTAAACAAGAAGGCAATTTATGTTTAGGTATAATTTAATAATTATTCATTTTAACCGATTCATTGCGGCACCCTGATTCGAAAACTTTTTGCTGTGGCGGTGAACAATTAATTATTTCATGACACGACTGGTGTGCCTAACGCTATAGAAGATGATGGCACGCCTATTGTGCCCAGGGTCGGACTGGCCTTATAGTCAGGGTGGCATCTGCCAGCCGGGTCCCAGCCTGCGTGGGCCCCCCACGGTCCTGGCTTGAAACTTGGGGTTTGCTGGAAGCCACGCGGTAGGTAGCTTAGGGGCCCACAGGTCACGATTTTTAAAAGTTTTTAAAACGTTTTCTGCCTGATACAATTAGTAAGTACGTAATTAATTGTAGCGTATAGTAGAATCACTCTCAAACTAAAATATGTTTAATGCTAAAAATGAGCATCTGAGTACTACAGCTACAAAGTTACAAATTTTCTTAAAACCTACGCTCGGTGCTTTCTTTGAACCCTGCGAAAAACTTTTATCATATAGGGTCCTTTTTCTGTCTGTGGATTGACACTACTATTGGATTTTCACGTGATCGACCAGTATAGACAGAGGCTTAATAAATTAGGAGCCCTTGCCCCGAGACCTTAATAGGCAAAAATAGCAAACATACACAAGGTTGCAAAAAAAAGAGCTTGTAGACATATTGATCTCTTTTATATCTGAATTTATCCGAGGCAAGTTGTAAAAATTTTCGAGCTCGCTTCGCTCGCTCTTGCAGTCTACTTTATCTTGAATCTTCATTTTGTGTATAAGTCGCCCAAGTAACTTTAGTAGGTCGAAACAATTTTATTATAACCTGTCAAAGGTAGGTAGTGTGATAAAAATTTCACTTTTCTACTTTCTCTTAAATCTTGGCTTTGCCTAAAAGTCGAGCAAGTGACTTCTGTAAGAACGATCGAAACAAATCTAACCCGTCTATGGCAAGGTGTCAAAAAATCGATTTAAAAATCGCACGCCTCTCGTGTCATACGCCACACTTTAAAAAAATTGATGACACGACTGTCGTGCCATCCGCAACGAATCGGTTAATATCGCAATCTTTAAAAAAAAGGGGTATCTAACTAATTTATATTTACGGACAATTATGTTGTGATTTGGACATTTTAAATTGCCCGTCGGCATTTGTTATGAAAATATGATGTTTCTTAACGGTAGGTGAGCCTAGAAGGTTTTTCAACAAACATAATCAACATGAAAACTTAAAGCTGTATAGTAAGGTGTCGTCGTCTATTTGAATTCGTCATATTTATCTTTAAGATTTGCTTGTTGTCTTTATTCAGGCCCCGTTCGATGACAAAAAAAAGACAAACGTTGAAATCTGAAAGCCAGGGCACAGGACACTTATTTCAACTCTTCATATCTACTAGATTAGGCGTTCTCTCGACACGCCTTAGCTACGTAAGTTTTCATGCGGACTATGGTTCCTGAACAACCCTTTGGCACCCTACCCTAACAACAAATAAAATAAAAAATAAGCGTACCCTTAATGATAATTATGATGATTTTTTGCTACTTTACCAGAAAAATTACAATGAAGGTACGTTGTCAGGTAAAACTACTTGGAATTGATAGGAAATGTGTCTTGATTAGATGCTGCTGAGTCAACCGCCAGCTCTGTCGTATAATATAAAGTTTCTCCGTCTTGCACGGGCTGCAAATTGGCCAGGTTAAGAAATTCCATCTGATTGTCCTGCCCCTCCTCTTGCACATAATTTTCCACGACTAGTGAAGCGTCACCGACATGCGAGCGCATATGGAAGTTCAAATGACTGCTCTGCTTGAATCTCCGGCCACACACGGAACACTCAAACGGCTGTATATTGGTGTGGGTACGCATGTGTTGACGAAGATGCACCGACTGCGAGAAACACTTGCTGCATATCACACACTTGAACGGCTTCACCTTGGTATGTGTCCGCAAATGCTGGTCCAGCCCAGCCTTCTGTGTAAACGCTTTTTGGCAGAAACTGCAAACATAGGGGCGAACACCTGTGTGCATGCGCATGTGCTGCTGTAATCCGCCTTGTTGAGTGAATCGTTTATCACAGATCGAGCATTGGTGCGGTTTCATCTTAGCGTGTACGATACGATTGTGTTCGTCGTACTCGGTGCTATCCAGGAATATTTGACTGCAAATGCGACAAGAGAAAGTAAACCGATTTGTGGCATGAACTTGAGCATCAATCGTGTCAGTGGGGTAGTCCCGGTCGAGTCGTTTCTCGCACACCTGACAGCGCAGCGCGGCTTTGCGTCTTTTAGTATGCTCTTCCCGATAGTGTAATGAATAATCACAGCAGTTGAAGAAAATCTGACGACAGTGCAGGTCCGGACGCAGGGTTGAAGGAAAAGTGCAAGTAAAGGGCCCCCTGGTTGAAACAAATTAAAAATAAGACCCCAGGTTCGTTTAACGTCTGCACTAAGAACCTAAGATGGTATTTAGTCGCTATGGCGATTAAAAATACACAAATACTCTAAATCACCCAAAATACTGTATCATGATGTGTGGGTGTGCTCATCACATTTGGAGCTTTCGGTACTTTTCCCGAGATGGAACCACGCTGAAAAGCCGAGTTGGTTCCCTACCAACCTGAAATTGAGTGACGTTTGATCGAATGACAAATAAATCGAAAACGTCTTCTCGGTACCTATTGGAGATCGTCAAACGACAGTTCACGATCTCGATGCATCAAAATCTCGATATCTATAAGATTGTTACAACATTACTCGAACTTCCATTACCTACCAACACACCTAATGTTGCCACCAAAATCCTATAATGTTGCTGCGGAGTTTGCTGC
This sequence comes from Noctua janthe, assembly GCA_910589295.1. Taxonomy (NCBI): domain Eukaryota; kingdom Metazoa; phylum Arthropoda; class Insecta; order Lepidoptera; family Noctuidae; genus Noctua; species Noctua janthe. The sequence continues at coordinate 18,633,855 of OU342552.1, forward strand.
ACCACTTCTTCCTCCTAACTAAGCACTAATAAGTGGTAAAGATTCTTTAGCCTAATTTAAAAGTGGCTTTTGATTTTTATTTTGAAATACTGTAAGTTTTTGAGCAGTTGTTATTCGATCGTCATTCGATTTCAAGTAAGATTACTCATAAACATACCATGCTCGTAAAAAATATAAAAATTAAATCTACTGCAAATTGATTAAGTCGAAACATAATTACCTCAGATCGATAGGCAGCTTAGGTTTCATTCGTGTCCTTTTGACGATACCATCGAGTCGTGATCGCTTCATGGCATCAGTATCCATCTCATTCCTCTCGATTTTAATGATCAAATAAGTCGTGTTTTCGGTAAAGGTGCGTGTGATAAAACCATCGCGTCCAATGACTTGGTTATCGCTATTATTTTTCGGTAGCGGTATAAACTTGAAACCGCAGAGTCCGTTTACATTCTGCATAAAAGTCATTACAATCTTAAGATTTTAGCTACTGTTTTACAGATAATTACTTAGTGCTTGGTAGTTCGGTACTTGTGCCAACTCTGCTCTGCTTTATTAATATCCTCCAAATTCATTCTCATCTTAACTTAGACTAGTCACGTTCGCAGGAGTAGTGCGCAAATGTGTACACAATTATAAGTGATCACTCTGTCCTATTTTCTGTTGTTCCACGAGCCCGTTGGATTGCCGTATGGGAAGGCAAACCGACCGGGCCGGGTAAAATACTTTGACATCAATAGATCAGGCGCAACCGCGCTTGTCAGATGTCACACCACCAACTTTTAAATTCGGATCTGCTACTAATATAGTCCTAATGCAAAACTCCAATTATTCGAATTACACTTAGCCCGGCCAGAGAATCGAACCCAAAGATTTCTCGCACAGATCAATTTCAGAAGATTACTAGCATACGGAGCTAAAATAATATTGTAAATTTTAAATCAACCAAATACGTAAATAAAGCCTGACTTACTTGCTCATTTAGTGGCACAGGTTTCTGTTCAAATTCTCCATCACTACCGTCATCGTCATGCTGTGTCTTTTTATGATTTTGTAAAGCTTTTTTGTTGTAAAAGGTTTTCATACACATACGACACGGAAAATCTGCCGCCGATTCCCGCCATATTATGGGATACTGTAACTAATTGATTACAAATAAGTACCTACATGTAGTTAATTAGTAATAGTTCCGATGCTTGGAGGTGTCTGGCGAGATGATGAGTAATAGAGAAGTATGGAAGAAGAAGATATGCTGCGCCGATCCCAAACGTATTGAGATAAGGGCAAGAGAATGATGAATTTAGAATAATAAATAATACTATTACATACCTTGGTAATATAACATGAATTACTAGATAATGGGGTGTTGGGGGGGAGGCTGGGAGGGAGGGTTATTATTTTAGCCCTGTTATGTGAACGCTATTTTGAACAAAAAATACAATACGGTAAGCAGGGCCAGGCTCCATACAAAAATATTCAAACCCCTTGCGATGCTTCGTTGCTCATGTTGTTGGTATGTACTTACTGGATTTCCGGGCAATAGGAGCAACGGCTCCGATGGTAAAACGTTTTCTCCAACTTTTTCCATGCTTAGGAACCCCAAATTCCGCTTCACCAAGTACCTACGTAGGTTTTCTTTGCTACTTATTTAGGTACCTTATCCTTGAACTCGGTCTAAACTTCCCAAATTGTGAGGAAAACCTAGAAAAAACGAATAAGTTTTAAGTATGTGGGCTGAATTTTGAAGGTGAAAGATAAAGGTGAAGGTGGTCTATAACATCCAAGTGGTGGAGAAAATCCGTCATTCACACCAACCCAAGTTTTGTCAGTCAAGTAAAAAGAAACTTGCCTTTTCTAACTATGCTTGCATCGTGCTCATTTCTGATGCGTACCAACCTACGCATCTTCATAAAATAGTAATATTGTAGGTGTGTGTCCTCACTAGCTACTCGGCAGCTTGCAGAACTGGGGCTGCAGTCTCGACATAGATAGCGACAAAAATCGGTCGTTAAGTCATAACGATGTCAAATTTCTTTAATAGATTTTCAACTTTATTTCGAAACCTTAAGGTTGAAAATCTATTAAAGAAATTTGACATCGTTATGACTTAACGACCGATTTTTGTCGCTATCTATGTCGAGACTGCAGCCCCAGTTCTGCAAGCTGCCGAGTAGCTAGTGAGGACACACACCTACAATATTACTATTTTATGAAGATGCGTAGGTTGGTACGCATCAGAAATGAGCACGATGCAAGCATAGTTAGAAAAGGCAAGTTTCTTTTTACTTGACTGACAAAACTTGGGTTGGTGTGAATGACGGATTTTCTCCACCACTTGGATGTTATAGACCACCTTCACCTTTATCTTTCACCTTCAAAATTCAGCCCACATACTTAAAACTTATTCGTTTTTTCTAGGTTTTCCTCACAATTTGGGAAGTTTAGACCGAGTTCAAGGATAAGGTACCTAAATAAGTAGCAAAGAAAACCTACGTAGGTACTTGGTGAAGCGGAATTTGGGGTTCCTAAGCATGGAAAAAGTTGGAGAAAACGTTTTACCATCGGAGCCGTTGCTCCTATTGCCCGGAAATCCAGTAAGTACATACCAACAACATGAGCAACGAAGCATCGCAAGGGGTTTGAATATTTTTGTATGGAGCCTGGCCCTGCTTACCGTATTGTATTTTTTGTTCAAAATAGCGTTCACATAACAGGGCTAAAATAATAACCCTCCCTCCCAGCCTCCCCCCCAACACCCCATTATCTAGTAATTCATGTTATATTACCAAGGTATGTAATAGTATTATTTATTATTCTAAATTCATCATTCTCTTGCCCTTATCTCAATACGTTTGGGATCGGCGCAGCATATCTTCTTCTTCCATACTTCTCTATTACTCATCATCTCGCCAGACACCTCCAAGCATCGGAACTATTACTAATTAACTACATGTAGGTACTTATTTGTAATCAATTAGTTACAGTATCCCATAATATGGCGGGAATCGGCGGCAGATTTTCCGTGTCGTATGTGTATGAAAACCTTTTACAACAAAAAAGCTTTACAAAATCATAAAAAGACACAGCATGACGATGACGGTAGTGATGGAGAATTTGAACAGAAACCTGTGCCACTAAATGAGCAAGTAAGTCAGGCTTTATTTACGTATTTGGTTGATTTAAAATTTACAATATTATTTTAGCTCCGTATGCTAGTAATCTTCTGAAATTGATCTGTGCGAGAAATCTTTGGGTTCGATTCTCTGGCCGGGCTAAGTGTAATTCGAATAATTGGAGTTTTGCATTAGGACTATATTAGTAGCAGATCCGAATTTAAAAGTTGGTGGTGTGACATCTGACAAGCGCGGTTGCGCCTGATCTATTGATGTCAAAGTATTTTACCCGGCCCGGTCGGTTTGCCTTCCCATACGGCAATCCAACGGGCTCGTGGAACAACAGAAAATAGGACAGAGTGATCACTTATAATTGTGTACACATTTGCGCACTACTCCTGCGAACGTGACTAGTCTAAGTTAAGATGAGAATGAATTTGGAGGATATTAATAAAGCAGAGCAGAGTTGGCACAAGTACCGAACTACCAAGCACTAAGTAATTATCTGTAAAACAGTAGCTAAAATCTTAAGATTGTAATGACTTTTATGCAGAATGTAAACGGACTCTGCGGTTTCAAGTTTATACCGCTACCGAAAAATAATAGCGATAACCAAGTCATTGGACGCGATGGTTTTATCACACGCACCTTTACCGAAAACACGACTTATTTGATCATTAAAATCGAGAGGAATGAGATGGATACTGATGCCATGAAGCGATCACGACTCGATGGTATCGTCAAAAGGACACGAATGAAACCTAAGCTGCCTATCGATCTGAGGTAATTATGTTTCGACTTAATCAATTTGCAGTAGATTTAATTTTTATATTTTTTACGAGCATGGTATGTTTATGAGTAATCTTACTTGAAATCGAATGACGATCGAATAACAACTGCTCAAAAACTTACAGTATTTCAAAATAAAAATCAAAAGCCACTTTTAAATTAGGCTAAAGAATCTTTACCACTTATTAGTGCTTAGTTAGGAGGAAGAAGTGGTGCAGCAAACTCCGCAGCAACATTATAGGATTTTGGTGGCAACATTAGGTGTGTTGGTAGGTAATGGAAGTTCGAGTAATGTTGTAACAATCTTATAGATATCGAGATTTTGATGCATCGAGATCGTGAACTGTCGTTTGACGATCTCCAATAGGTACCGAGAAGACGTTTTCGATTTATTTGTCATTCGATCAAACGTCACTCAATTTCAGGTTGGTAGGGAACCAACTCGGCTTTTCAGCGTGGTTCCATCTCGGGAAAAGTACCGAAAGCTCCAAATGTGATGAGCACACCCACACATCATGATACAGTATTTTGGGTGATTTAGAGTATTTGTGTATTTTTAATCGCCATAGCTTTGACATCAATAGATCAGGCGCAACCGCGCTTGTCAGATGTCACACCACCAACTTTTAAATTCGGATCTGCTACTAATATAGTCCTAATGCAAAACTCCAATTATTCGAATTACACTTAGCCCGGCCAGAGAATCGAACCCAAAGATTTCTCGCACAGATCAATTTCAGAAGATTACTAGCATACGGAGCTAAAATAATATTGTAAATTTTAAATCAACCAAATACGTAAATAAAGCCTGACTTACTTGCTCATTTAGTGGCACAGGTTTCTGTTCAAATTCTCCATCACTACCGTCATCGTCATGCTGTGTCTTTTTATGATTTTGTAAAGCTTTTTTGTTGTAAAAGGTTTTCATACACATACGACACGGAAAATCTGCCGCCGATTCCCGCCATATTATGGGATACTGTAACTAATTGATTACAAATAAGTACCTACATGTAGTTAATTAGTAATAGTTCCGATGCTTGGAGGTGTCTGGCGAGATGATGAGTAATAGAGAAGTATGGAAGAAGAAGATATGCTGCGCCGATCCCAAACGTATTGAGATAAGGGCAAGAGAATGATGAATTTAGAATAATAAATAATACTATTACATACCTTGGTAATATAACATGAATTACTAGATAATGGGGTGTTGGGGGGGAGGCTGGGAGGGAGGGTTATTATTTTAGCCCTGTTATGTGAACGCTATTTTGAACAAAAAATACAATACGGTAAGCAGGGCCAGGCTCCATACAAAAATATTCAAACCCCTTGCGATGCTTCGTTGCTCATGTTGTTGGTATGTACTTACTGGATTTCCGGGCAATAGGAGCAACGGCTCCGATGGTAAAACGTTTTCTCCAACTTTTTCCATGCTTAGGAACCCCAAATTCCGCTTCACCAAGTACCTACGTAGGTTTTCTTTGCTACTTATTTAGGTACCTTATCCTTGAACTCGGTCTAAACTTCCCAAATTGTGAGGAAAACCTAGAAAAAACGAATAAGTTTTAAGTATGTGGGCTGAATTTTGAAGGTGAAAGATAAAGGTGAAGGTGGTCTATAACATCCAAGTGGTGGAGAAAATCCGTCATTCACACCAACCCAAGTTTTGTCAGTCAAGTAAAAAGAAACTTGCCTTTTCTAACTATGCTTGCATCGTGCTCATTTCTGATGCGTACCAACCTACGCATCTTCATAAAATAGTAATATTGTAGGTGTGTGTCCTCACTAGCTACTCGGCAGCTTGCAGAACTGGGGCTGCAGTCTCGACATAGATAGCGACAAAAATCGGTCGTTAAGTCATAACGATGTCAAATTTCTTTAATAGATTTTCAACTTTATTTCGAAACCTTAAGGTTGAAAATCTATTAAAGAAATTTGACATCGTTATGACTTAACGACCGATTTTTGTCGCTATCTATGTCGAGACTGCAGCCTCTGGGCCTACTTGGCGCAGCCGTGAAACACAATATTATCTCTCCTTTATGTTATGTGTACTTGTGGCATGTCTCAAAAAAATATGTTTTCTTTTTTACTCATAAAGGCGCTCCCTCACCGGAGCAGTCGCCTGTAACGTAACAATCCAGGATGCGATTTTATACAAAAACAAGTGATTGTTGCAATTGTAAAGTTACAGATTGCGCTCTGTAATGCTCGATTTTGTTCACACACTGACGTAATGCTCGAAACTGAACTGTTCCATTACAGACGAATGCTAGGTTTAGGTGAATAGTGAGCGGTTGACTGTCCGCTGAAACTCTGATCGGCGAATCGCTCGTAAACTCAATGTCGAGTGTGCGGCGAGCTGCAGCAAATTACTTATCTGTAAATTAGCCGCGAAGCACTGGCTAACTCTTGGCAAAAAAGAATCTGCGTACAGTACCTACGCGGTGTATGGACAACCTATTTAAACATAGGTATTAGGAAGGCGAACTAGAAGCAAACTGTAAGTTGCTCATTGTTCACCTAACGAGGAAACAGCCTAGACCCACCTTTCTTCAATAGATAAAATGCGACTGGTAAATAGATAAGCTAGATACTAGTACCGTAAAACGCTGTAACATTGCCTCGCATACCCAACTTTGCCAATTATATGAATTTACCAATATCTTTTTAAATATTGGTTGTAGCAACTTCAAATTGTTGGTAGTTATTTAAATCATTACCTGGCAACACGAAAAACCCGCCGCCATGTTTGTTTCCTTTAAAACCACATGACAGCGAGTTGTCAAACGCAACGAGTGATAGCCGGCTTCGAAGCTACGCGACAAACTTTTTCGGTAAGTCCATAAATATTTACAATTTCGACAAAGTTTCGATATGTATATGTTACTTGTAAGTTATCCTATAATTCTGAATTAATTTTGAACGTTTATTGTGACAAATAAAAAAGTTATAAATATTTCGGCAAAGTTGTCACAATCATTTCGATCTTGTATACCCAACTTTGCCTGAGCTAGGGCTGTCGCTAGCACCGTTGATTACACAACTGCTCAAAAAAGGAGAGTAATGCTTTCAGCGCGTTCATATGTGGATGTGGTTATATGTATGTTTGTGGCTTTTTTAATTACCATAACTTCTAAACGGCTGAATTGATTTAGATTTTGTGATATCGTTAAACATCATCTCGAGTGAGATAGGGTAGTTTTTTCCGGTAGGTAGTCGGGTTAGTTAAAATCTTAATTTTGGTAATGGTTTTGCTGTTGGTATGAAATGCATGTTGCATAACATTATAAAACAAAGCTTATCATTTGTACCTACATTAAAAATGAACTTCATATGTGTTGTAACCACTCTGTTGAGACACATTTAGCAGCTACACTAACAGCTACTATAAACTGCATGATTCCTAATATTTCAGTCGTGGTTTCTTTCTTTTAGATTAAAAATGAGAAACAGAAGAAAGCCAGGGTCCAGGCGGTATAAAGATTATGAAGATAGTCTTCTTAATGTTGCTGTAGAGCTCGTAAAAAATAAAAATTTGTCAAGTTACCAGGCTGAAAAGCAATTTGGGATCCCCCGGCGAACTATTGCTAATAAAGTTAAATTAGTTCATTTGAAAAAAATTGGTTCTCCGGTTAGAATAAGTGAAGAAGACGAGAGAAAAATAGCAAATGCCCTAATACTTTGTGGAGAATATGGGTGTCCACTGACTCGTCTTGAGTTGCGTATGATAGTACACAACTATTTAGTTAATAATAATAAATCTTGGATTTTTAACGACAAATTACCAGGTGAAAGGTGGGTTCGAGATTTTCTTAGTCGCCACAAAGAGAGATTGACATTGCGATCTACACAAAATATAAAAACTTCACGCGCTGCTAAAACAGTAAGTGAATATGAGGAATATTTTGAAAACCTTAAAAAAAGTCTTGCGAATGTTGAACCACATAACATAGTAAACTATGACGAGACTAATTTATCAGATGACCCAGGATCGCAAAAATGCATCTTTAAAAGAGGAACCAAATACCCAAACAAAATTTTGAATAATTCTAAAACTGCTATATCAATTATGTTTGCTGCCACAGCTTCAGGAGAACTTATTCCGCCGTATATAGTATATAAATCTGTGCATTTATGGACCAATTGGTGCGAAGGTGGGCCGCCAGGTTCAAGATTTAATAAAACAAAGTCCGGATGGTTTGATACCGACTGTTTCGAAGACTGGTTTAATAATATGATTTTACCCTGGGCACAAAAAGATCGAGAACCAAAAGTTTTGATTGGAGATAATTTATCATCACATTTGAGTATACAAATTATAGCTAAATGCCAGGAAAACAATATAAGATTTGTTTTTTTACCCCCGAACTCAACGCACGATACTCAACCCCTGGACGTTTCTTTTTTTAGACCGTTAAAAAGAGCATGGAAAAATATTTTACTAGATTGGAAAGTCAGACATCCATCGGCAAATTCCTTGAACAAACAAATATTCCCAGAATTACTCCGTACATTAATTGATACAATAAAAATGAATTCAGATGCAATAATCAAGAATGGGTTCAAGGCAACAGGTATATACCCCCTACGACCAGAAGCAGTATTAAGAAAACTTCCAGAATATAAAGAAAACAGGGAACCACAAACGACCATCGACGAAACTTTCATAAACTTTTTGAAGGACTCCAGGTCACCGTCTACCAGCAACACTACAAAAGGACGTAACAAAAAAATATGTACACGACCAGGAGAATCTGTTTCTACAGATGATTTCAGATTGAATTCCAATAATAGACTATCGGAAATCAATGAAGACTTAGAGGCAAATGTTAATTCTGTTATTTTCCCTGGTACTAGCACCAGTGTAGACAAAAACTTACACATTTCAAAAGACCGCTTTTTGTTCCGTAAATCACCTGTTGATAAAATAAATACCATTTCTGAAAAAAGAAAACAAATAAAAATACTTTCCAATATAGTTTTAAATTCATCAAATAAGCAAAACGATCACGATTCTAGCAGTTCGTCAGTATCGTCATCATATTCTTTACACGATGATTCCGATGATGATCCATTTATACCCTCTAATAGCGACACAGAGAGCGTTCATGACAGCGATTTGTTTTCAATGGAAGAAGATAAGTCTTCTAATGATAAACTAGAAACTGGAGGGTACGTTCTGGTTAAATTTTTGAACAGCAAAAATGCCAAATATTATGTGGGTAAAATAATTGATTGTAGAGATAACGAATTCACAACGAAATATTTGAGAAAAAATTCAAAAGGATCTTTTTCATGGCCCCTAGTCGATGACATATCTGTAATTACACTGCTCGATATTGAGAAAAAATTACCTAAGCCCCTAGTTGGTCGTCGTGGTGAATTAAAATTTATTATAGACTGCAAAATTCCAATGTCAAATATTTATTAATCCGTTATAAAACATTTTACATTGAATGTAACAATAATCAAAAGACTAAAGAAACCAAAAAGTGTGATATTATGTTTAGAATAGAAGTAAGTAATTGATAGTGGCGCTAGTTAGCTTCTTTCCCTTTTATCGCTTGACTGTGCTAACAGAATCAACATAAGCTCTCTCTCTAGTATAGGTATGTCATGTGTCAATACTCACAGAACAGCTCAGCTTATAGTAAGACATTGTCACTGACTTACGGTCGACTGTTCTATATTTACAATTTTGATTATTTTGTAACTAGGTAAGACCTAAACAAATAGGCACGAAAGAACACCAATGACAATGTTTAAGTTTGTTTTAAGATTTTTGATAAAGATTTATACCTGATTTGATTATTTTGTACTATGTGTAGTAGGTTCTAAGTACCTACCTATTTTTTATCTTATGAAGGCGGGTCATGTGACTTTTAAGACTGATTATATGGTTGAAAGTGGAATAATTTACCAACCTTAATGAGATAAAAAGACTATAGGTACAAACAAACCAAACCTCAAACATTAAATAGGTGATGTCAATGAGAATAGTTTTAAGCTCTAACTTTTTATAATAGATTTTTGTTAAAAATTTATAATGTGGATTATTTTTATAAGTACTTACTAATACTAACCAAAACAAATACTGGATGTTATACAATTTAATTTCTTTCTTTATAATTGATGAGAATACAATTTCATTTTAAAATACAGTTTTATATAATAAACAGTATTAAACACATTTTAGGTCGTTTTACTCCATAGTGTATGCGACAACCCTAAGCAATATCAAATAAAGTATGAAACTAACAGCAAAGTCGAACACAACATTGCCTAGCATTGTCTCTAGTGGTATAAGCAAAAAGTGACTGTTTTGCAATTCTTATCCCTATGTCCCATTAATAAGGGTTAACTTCAAGTGCAGGAATGATGTACTTAAGTTGTTTAGAGTGTCAAAATTGAAGCAGGCAATGTTACAGTTTTGTGGCCCAACTTTGCCTAGTGATTAAGACTGTTATATTTCGAAAATGAAACAGAGTAATCATAGTTCTAAGTACACTGCCAATGACCATTAATATAAGCTTTATCCCCAACCTGACAAGGGTGAAAATTGATTGTAATTTTTCGAAATATGTCAATGTTTCTATAAAACTACGGCAAAGTTGCAGCAGTTTACGGTAGTCATAGTAATTATTAGTATAATATTTATTAGTTTATTTCATTTTACTGTAGATAATATGTGTATTAGTATGTACCTATTTATGTATATCAATTTTTGCTAACAAAATGGTATTTCTCTTATTTATTTTTTTGTACTCTATCACACTGCTGTCCTATTTGACCCAAAGGTTGACTGGTAGAGAATGCCTTGTGGCATTAAGTCCGCATATGTACCACTCTTGTACATGAACTTTAAATAAATAAATATGACTCTTAGTTGGTTAACGTAGAAAGGGATCTTTGGTGCCTAAATAAATGACAAACATATACCTAACTATTCTACATCAAGCGAAAACGCGCCAAAAAGGAAATAATAAAAACCCGCCAATAGGCAAAACAGTATTAAAATTAGTTACATTGCCTGACGAGTAAACATGTTTTCGAGTTAGGCAAATTAACAATAGTCTCGATGCCTGAGATGATTAAAACTTACTGTGGGTTCTTGAGTCTTGACTCGATACCGCGACAACAGTGGCCTGATTTCTCACTTTCGGCTTGCTTGAATGCCAGCACTCATCAGTCAGTGTATATATTTCTCATCAAAACGTGCCCTACCTTTTAGCTACGCATGCAGTTTGTGTAAAATAACTCCACTGATTGCAAACAAACCGAAAGAAAATATAATTACAATCTCATTGACTTTTAAAAATTCCGCTTTTCTTTTTGCTAACCACAGATAATAAATAAATATCAAAAATGGCCATAGACTATGTTGTACTTTTTAAACAATAGCTTTGTTTATAACAACTTGCGATTATTAAGTACTAGTGGTACTAGCTTTTCTATGTCTTATCAGCATAAAATCAAAACCCGACGCCATCATGGCTTTATAATTTCACAAATATCTATCAAAGGGCCGTTCAAGTAATAAGTAAGCAGAATTTTTGTAATTTTTATTTGGTCGTTGCAGAACTTACACAGAAATAAAGTCGAGCGCATTGGTTTTGTTCTGTATTTGGTTGAGCGATAGCCTTGGCACTTTGGTTCTCACTTGGTTTGTCACCATAGACAAAATATTTGGTTAGCACTTGGCTTCTTGGCTCAGACCCTTGGTCACTAAGTCCATGTTGGTCACACACAAACCACAGATAAATAAAACCAATACGTCACTTGATAGTACAATAAATCGTGAAATCACTTGCACAATTTCCACTGATTTCCCGTACAAAAACTTTTATCTTTACTTAGCCAGTGATAAATAAGCGAGAGCGCGTAATCAAACTGTCGTGCTATACACCTTAGACTCGCCAATAACTGTAACGCGTTATTTGCTACAGTCAATGCCATAGTTTCTGTCACAGCACGGCAAAGATTTTTGGCGAAATTTTAGATAAATGAAATTATTTATATTATTGTAGCTACTGCTTTAGAAGACATGGCTGGGTCAGCACTAAGGCGGCTTATGGCTGAATATAAACGTAAGTTCAACTTCTCGATACTTAATTATTAATATATACTTTCACAATACATCTCAACTGAATTATACCTTGCTAATTAGTTTCAAACTAAGTTGGTAATATCATTAGAATAATTTCTACTGCTCTTTTCTGCGTAGACACTATTTTAATTGTGCCAACTATGTCAACAGCGTCATACTATGAGAAACAAGTAAGTTCAGTATTTTTTATAATATTTCTGTTTTTATTAGCAACAGAATATCAAAATATGCTTACGCGGGATGACTATTCATTACAACATCTGTACAATAGGTATTTAAATTGAACTGTTAATTACTGACATACAAACCAGATCAAAGGTTCAATTGCTGATTGTACACAGCATTTGCCATGGACAGTTTTGGCTTTACATCAAAAGTCTTTAAGGTACACTGTTTCAAGAGTTCATCATTTCATTCAACACATTACATTCGTAAAAACAAGGTTTAGATCACCTTACACATGTCCAACGATTTATTTTACTTTTGACGTGGTAAGACTAATCCATTGGTGTCTTAATGCTTTAATTTTATGGAGAAGTTTTAAATAATAATTAAAATATACATGAAAAAATTATATATTTTCTTAGGTCACTATTTGATATTTTTATAAAAACATACCCAGGTGATTAATTACAAGATTTCATATAACATCACATCTGTTATTCTCAAAAGGTTAGGGAGAGTTCTATGTAATAGTACATCCACATTTCGCTAGTTATGTTTAACTCCCATGTAATAAGAGGCGAGCCTATTGCCATCAACTGGGCACAAATCCAGCTGCTACTTTTAAATTCCTGATTGAAAAATGACAATTCACCCGGACTATGAGCTTCAACACTCTGATACTGTCCATTACAAGTAGGTAGAACAGTTCACAACTATAAACCCAAGGCTATTTTCAGCTGTACTGTAAGTACACTAAGTTTAAACCATTAGTTTTGATTCATTATTTTGCAGCAAATACATTAAATCCCAGCACTAGGTAAGATAGAAGGTAACTGTTATTATCACACAAATGAATTATATTTTTTTTAAACTGACTATTTTTTGGCATTTTAATGCTCTTATTGGGTAATAAATAGTGTACATAAGTGTTAATAATGAGGCAGTTTATATTTATTTCTTTAACCATCCGTATTTAAGTTTTTTTTTACAAATCGTAGAACAGATACTTTCTCAAACAGCTGTCGAAAGAAAAATAAATGGTTTTACAGAGTAATTTATTGTTTTTTTCATAAGTTAACATTATAACAGTGTAATCTCTAGTACTTATAAACCTACAAGTATAGTACAAAAACACACTAGTGAATAAATTTAGAATTTTGATTTTCCCATGCATTAACTATCAGACATTAATTTTATTTCAAGGTTCAAAGATTCTCGACTTTAGTAAAACAAGCCCTTAATGATATTTCTCCATTTACAGAGCTAACTCTCAACCCCCCAGAAGGCATCATTGCAGGACCCATCAATGAAGAGAACTTCTTTGAATGGGAGGCGCTAATAACGTAAGATTTGATACACTGAACACACCAAATGGTTTACATGTCACAGTAGTTCATCATTCATTCTAGGTCAGATAATCTCTCCATGTAAAATTCTGGTATTCAGCTGCATCTGGTTAATCTAGAAGCCGACCCCAACACAGTCAGTAAAACGCTAGGCAGATGATGATCATTGCAGTTCCACTGAACTATTCTTCCCCTTAACAAATAATAAAGGGTGTAACAAGACCCTTAACAACCGAAAGGTACTTGTTCTCCATGTCATTGCGAGCATTTTTTTGTTCTAGACCATACCTGTGAACCTTCTAGTTATGGAGATATTGGGGTCAAAGTTCCGACTTGTTAGATTTTTACTTTAAACACCTCCACTACCCCCGTACTACTCAATCCATCCATCAGCACAATGTTTTGAGTGCTTTACTTGAGTCCTACCGTAAAACGTGATTTTTCACACCAAAAAAATAAAGTCGTTTCCCAGCAGTAATTATTGCGGATAGTTACTTAGTTTGATGTACATAATGCTTGGTTGACGGATTCGTGAAGGCAAGGCAAGGTTTTTTTTTAAATTCTATATTGACTGATGTTTGGCTGCAACTCGACTGATATGAAGCCTTGGCTATGATGCGGCCTAAGGTGGAGCATGCTTGCCTAGAAGAAACCAATTCACTTGAACTTAGAACCCTAATTTTGTAACCCATTCATACAAATTCATACAAAAGCTTTCACTTTGGATTCATTGCTCCACTGATTGAAAAATTAGACTGTGATCTCAACACACTAGCATTTAACAATCGATATACAGGTATGAAATGAAAATGATTCAGATTGTTAAGAATTACACAATAAAGAGACTGGTTTTTCAAAACTTTCCAATGAGAAATGCACGATGCAAACATTGGCGTCGTGGTTTTTTAATATATCAATGGGCATTACAAATATTTTTTACACTGCATTCCCTTTAGAAGTTAACAATACTCAGATTAACAGCATGAACATAGCATTTTCATTGAATACAATTTTAAGAAACCTGAATCTCAAGTTAAATTAAATTTATATTATATATTGACTGAGAGCAGCGGTGGCCCAGTGGTGGAGACCCCGACTTGCGAGCAGTAAGTCGTGGGTTCGAACCCAGCCAGGCGCATTAGTTTGTGTAAGTTATTTCATCACCACTGCTCTCAAAAACGGTGAAGGAAAACATCGTGAGGAAACCGGCATGTCCTAGAACCAAAAATTCGACGACATGTGACATCTCCCAACCCGCACTGGGCCCGCGTGGTGGATTATAGCCCATTCCCTCTCATAGAGAGGAGGCCTGCGTCCCAGCAGTGGGAACATTAATAGGCTGATTATGCTATGCTATAAATTGACTATTTGTATTCAAAGCTTATCAAATATAGGCTGGTGCATCAAAAACACTTTTGTGTGAGTTCAACGACAAGCATGTAAATTAACACATGCACTGTCCATGAAGTACTACATTAGCTAAACAATCACCCTGAACCGTAATGTGGTTCATGGAACAGGAACAGGTTTAAAATTGTAATTACCTTCAACTCTAATAGAAGTTAAATTGTCTTTTTCAGTGGTCCAGAAGGAACATGTTTTGAAGGTGGCATCTTTCCAGCGAAATTAGTCTTCCCTCCGGACTATCCATTGAGTCCGCCTAAAATGCAGTTCATCTGTGAAATGTTTCATCCAAACAGTAAGTGATTGATTCATTACTACCAATTTGATGTTGTTTAGCTTTTACCTGGGACCCCGCCCACAGGAAAGACACGATCTATAGAACTCGGCAACAGTATAACTTTGCATCAGTGAATTAATTTTTTAAATTGGATGAGGAGGTTCAGAGGATACATCCTACTTCTATATCTTTATAATATTTAATAGGGTGCAATTTAGTCTTTATCTTATCCCATTTAATTTATAAGTTAAGATTTCATGATTTTCCTTTCATTTCATTTACCATGTTTGTTTATATTGATGCACAGGGAAAAGCACAGGGTGCTTTATTTATTTGAAATTTACCTGTTTCGATTCCCGAGTGTGGCAAGCGAATTTTCGAAAATCTTTTTTAAAAATGAAGGAATGTTTCCTTTGCGTAAAATTTTCTATCTCCAGCATTTACAGTACTTTCCCTGCAGGCGGTGTTGAAATATTCCAACCTGTATATGTAAGCTGGCCTTGGGGCTAGAGGGCTACAGTTTCAAACTGTTGACAAATGGAGTAAAAGGGAACTATAAATCATTTTGTGTATCAAGTGCAATTATTTTTACTAACCATCGACTTAGCCTTCCCGAACGGCAATACATTAGTACAATTTTAGGTCACCCTAAGGACTCCCCGGGGTGGGCCCGCTACCACCTTGTTGCCAAATATTTATCATAACCTTATAATTATTATTGGTGAACATCTACAGGCAGTTGTGTTATTTGTAAAAAAAAACTCGAAATTATTGTGAAAACCGCATCAAAATTGACGCACTGTATGAAGTTTGTAAACAGTTGTTGGTAAACCCAAATAAAACATACTTAAAACAAAAATCGGTGGGGTAATGTAGAAGTAATACGCGGAGACACAGACACGAAAAGCGATAGTACATTAAGCAATTGCGATGTTATTAAGAATTAGAATACATTTATTAAACCATTGTTACAAACATTTTCTTAACCTAAGTTAGCGCTATGCTATGAATGAACGTAACAAGTAACATTTTAATATATTTAGAAAACAGAGGTCCCTAAACTAGGCTGCGCGTGTATATTGGGGGCCGGAGTTGCGTTTACTTAAAATTAAAACATATAATTTATTGATGTGATCGTTGACAAGGTTGTAGGTAAATGAGGAATACCTTTTTACAAAAAAAAAAAACAATGAAATTACAATAATAAAAAAATGCAAATGTTTAATAATGTCGTGTGAGTGTGTGTGTGTGTGTGTGCGCGTGTGTAGGTGTGTGTTGGCGCGTGTGTATGTGTTTGTGTACCTGAGTGTGTAGATGTGAAGGTTTTTTGCAGTTTTTTTTTATGTTTTATAGTTTAATTAACTTAATATTTCTTCCGTCTCTTCATATTACATGATAATTGCATATTTTCGTCATTTTACCTGATGTTTTCTTTGCTTGATGTCCTGGGTTCGATTCCCGGGTCGGGAAAAGCGTTAATAGGGTTTTCCATCAGGAAATTATCAGTAGCAGCTACGAAGTCTGGATTTGTATCCAGTTGGTGCCAAAAGGCTCGCCCCCTATTCCATGGGACTTAAACATAACTGACGAAATGTGGGTGTATTGTTAGATACACCTCTGCCCAACCCTTTAAAAATCCTTAGCGACTACAAGGCGTCATGTTTTCTTTGCTTCTGCCAATTTCTGTATCGGTTGAATGCTCATATGCGAGGGCACAATCGTTTTTATGCATGCCATGGCTTATTCATTTATTTTGCTTACATTTCAGTTTTTTTTTGTTACACTTTTCGCAATGCTGAGTGCCGATGCGCATAATTATCCAGTTGTATTAAAACTGGCAATAGCTGAATTATGCGCATCGCGTGATTCCTTAATATTTATAAACCTCAAACCATAATGGGTCTAAAAATACCCTTAACGGAGCCGAAAGTGTTCTCCCTGTCATTGTGATATTTTTTTCCTGTACACCATACCTGGGAACCTTCGAGTTACGGAGATGTTGGGGGTCAAAGTTCCAACATATGTTTTAAGTTACAAGTGTTTTTTTAAATACGAGTTTTTTATGTTATGGCTATATTTTAAATACTTCCACGCCCTCGTAATATTCAATACATTCAGCCCGTCCGTCCTACGGTGAAACGAAATTTTTAATCCCAAAATAAAACTCTTCTCCCAGTAACATATTTCGTAGAGTTAAAGTGTAAAGAATGCTTGATTGGCGGCTTCGTGAAGTGTCCGTTTACACCCTGTATAACTTAAAGTAATTAAGGAGAAGATATAAAAATGCAGCTAGCGCAATCAATGCTTAACCGATTTTTACTGATCTCTTACAACCCTAAACATATTATTTAGGGGTGAGCTGTAAGAACGGGTTTGCTCGCACGTATTTGGTTATACCATTTATTGTTTATATGTGTATACTTAAAAAACGTCCTTGAGTTTGTCTCGCCATTTCTTCTTAGGGTAGTCAGATGGGAAACGTCGATTCTAGCTAGGTTATGTTTATTCTTAACTAACCGTGCCGCTGTGTGTGTAGTATGCGTTTCAATGCACCTTTCCAACCTCCTTGTATTTTTACTACTCTACACCTACCTACCTTACCCTACCAACTTTACCCCACCTATCCTACCTATCTACCAAAATTTATTATTCTTTATAACAGCTATTGTGTATTACCTATATTTGCAAAATAAAATTCTATTCTATTCTCTTCCTGCCCTTTTTTTTCGAGACACTATCCCTGTCGTATTTAGAACAACTGTGCAATATTTCAGGTCTAGCCATTTCTGAGTTTTAGCGAGACTAACGAACAGCAATTTATTTTTATTTATAGATAGATAAGACGTGTAAAATGTATTATGGTACCCTGTTTACAGAATAAATAATTTAATTTGACTAACATGAAATTTTTTTTAAATCCCAGTATACGCTGATGGTCGAGTGTGCATTTCAATCCTCCACGCGCCGGGTGACGACCCCATGGGGTACGAGAGCAGTGCTGAGCGATGGTCGCCCGTACAGAGCGTAGAGAAAATATTACTTTCCGTTGTTAGCATGCTGGCTGGTAAGTTACAAACGACGAAAAGTTTATTAACTTGTTTATTGATGGTAAGTAGTAGACGCTGTTTTTTGTGAGGTGGAGAACAGTCAATTGAAATAAAAACAGTTTATTTTTATAATTTTCATGAAGTTTACTAATTGTCGCCACATGCTCGAATCATATACACACATTAATGGCATAAAATCAGTGAGATAAAGCCAATTTCATGGATATTATACACATTTTGCTGAGTTTTATTTCATGCATAATTAATCTTGGTTTTCAAATTCAGCATATGGCATCACATGAGCCTCTAGAAATTACTGAATGTTTCGGTGAATCCGACGCTGTTTAGTGGTGGTAATCACAGCCTCAACACAACCTCAAGGCTAGTTTATCCGTCACTCGAAACACAAGCATAATTTTGGTTTTATCCGTAAAACGAACCTGGTTCCAAACACGTGAGTCCAATGTAAATGTTTAGGTGCACACCATAGGCGCGTGATTCTGTGAGCTGTAAGATTAAGACCATTGGCTGGCTTATGAGGTTTCAAGCTACGTTCCTTGAGTCTCCTAACAATTCGAGTGCACTACGACAGTCTCGAAGGCTTGACCTGTATTGAGGTCAACTGACGATTACGCAAACTGATGGTAAAAATAAATAGTTCTTGTCGTGTTGTTGTAACCTGGTTTCGTGGTCCTCCTGGGCCAGCCAAGCCGCAGGTCTCCGGGTGTCGATTGTAACCTCTTTGAATGGCGAAACGACTTATTTGAAGTTGTGCACTAATTTTTCACTGTTAAGTCTCGACTGAAGAAGTGCCACAGCTTGCCCATTAACTTTAGGTGCAGTGAGTGTAATATGACCGTCAGAATATACAAGCAAATAGTCTTTATGACCATAGGACAACACAATAACGATTCAATTCGATGCTCTGTATAAAGCTTACTGATTCTTGAAATTACTTTGCTTTTCTGCTATTTCTTAAATTCGTGAATTAAAATTTCCAATGATGACACCAAAATGATGACCAGTATGTCCGTTTCGAAACTGCATTATTAGTTTTTTCTTTATTCATAATTATTTTGATGATTTTGTCCTTTCAACGTGAAAAAGGAAGCGTGGCTCTATTGATGTCTGCGGGAGTTTTATAATAGTGTATCTTTTCCTAATTGTCAATATTTTACTGTTTCAGAACCAAACGATGAAAGCGGCGCTAACGTAGACGCCGCTAAAATGTGGAGGGAAGACCGCGATCAGTTCAATAAAATTGCTGAGCGACTTGTGAGAAAAACCCTAGGTTTGCCTCCGCCGTAATATAATAGCCATAAGGTCCAAGTTTTACTATTTTCTTTTAGGGAGATGTCGTTTTTACCTCATTCATTATATCTTACAATGTATGCTCATAACTTTTCTCGCAAGGTGATCACGGTGTTATATAAAATTATCAAAATTAACTACGACGGAGCCCGTGATTATTATGTAATTATAGTTCATTAATATGAGTGTTTTATGGAAAATAATAAGTGATCTATTTGTAAATTTCATATCGTTACAAAATTAACGACTGGTTTCTGAAAGCCTATTGATATACCTACATCTGCTGTAAGGTCTCATGACTGTCGTTTCTCGACGAGCCAGTCACTGCCCACGTATGAGATTCGACATAGTTTTAGATCGTTGTTCTGTAATCAATCTTTGGGAGCGTTTAAGTATTACGTGAATTTTGGCCGTCCCTCCCTCCACGTAACGCGATGTAACGGTTTTCTGTACAACGCTGTCCCCCTCCCAAAACGTTACGTAACATCCAATGTGACCCTAAAGTCACAATTATGTTGCAATTATGTTGTTCCGGAAAGTCGAGGGAGCAAGACCTGAAAGTATTTTTTAATATTTTTTTAATTAAACCCTGCCAGTCAAAAATTGTTAAAAAAAAATAGTTTGCACCATCTTGGAGCGTCACATTTTTTTTATAAACAATTCTGTTATTATTGTTAAACGAATTTAAAAAAAAAAATCGTAAGAACAAGTCTTTATTCTATTTAATAAGCTAGCAGGGTTACGCCGCTGCGATAGCGGTGCCACTGAGCGCCTCATGCGGTTCGGCCCTGGGCCGCTCACGCGCCGCTGCTGCGTGTCGCAGCTAGCTTCTTCTACGAGTACAATACAATCGGGGATTCTCCGTAAGGCATAAACGAAAAGGGTTGAAAATTGGGCGATTTTAATTCCCTAGTTTTTTTATTGAAATGAAAAAAAAACAATGTTACGTAACGCGTTCTTGGATCCCCCTTCCCTCTCCTGTAACGCATAGTAACGTTTTACAAGCCCCCCCCCCTCCCCCAAATTGCGTTACGTAATACTTTTAACGCCCCCTTTTCAGAATCCACTGGTTGTAATCTTGGGAACGTTTCGTGCCAAATTACGAGAAGTTTAAACAAAAGGAACAATTTTAAAAATATAAGTAGGGGTGAAGTTTCAATATCTGTCGATAAAAAAACAAACTTATATCACGAAAATCCTGTAAAGTTTATGTTTCTCATGAACTTTATCTCGTAACTTCTGAAATTTTGTCTTCCAAACATCATCTATCTAACCTTTTCCCGACTATGTTGGGTTCCGGCTTCCAGTCTAACCGGATGACGCTAATGCTATATTTTACATGGAGCGACGGTCTATCTGACCTCCACAACCCAGTTAGTACTGGGTAATACGATAGCCCATGATTAGACTGGTTGTCAGACTTTCGGGCCACTGACTATCTGCCTGTTACGACTGTCAAAGAACTATAATTGAGAGCAGGGACCAACGGCTTGACTTGCTGTCCAAGGCACGGAGGAAACTTGGTATGTAATGGGCGGTCACCCATCTATGGACCAGTATAGGCAAGCGCGGCTTGACCTGAAGATTGGCCCGAGCGGCTGTCATTATTTAGTCACGAGCTCCTCCGATTCAAATTTTCTCCAAAAATTCTTCCAAAAGCTCCTCAAATTTTATCTTCCAAATGGAGTACAAAACAACCTATAAGTAAGTTATAGAACAAAATTCTAAATAATTGAACTACAATTTGTATTGAATGTCCTGATTTTTTTGTAAACTAATAACTCGACTACTATTGTCTATCGCATCTTGATATTTGATAAATTAGGACTAGTACTTCAAGTTTATCGTAAGTTTTCACCTTCGCAACACTGAATTGAGAAATTGAAATGAATTCCGGATTCACACAATTATATTTTACTATAGAGAAGGAAATCTTATACAAATTTCAATTAGAATCGATTAAGCAGTTCAATGTTTCGCGAATCTTCGGTGGGATACTAGTTATAATGCTATGTTCATGTTCAACAATCTTTATGACCTGCCGTCATGAACATTGTTGAACACTTACAGAACTTTATTGTTGTTAGTTTGGCACACTACCTCCCAGTTACAGCCATTTTGAACGAATAAAGAGATATTCGTGATTTGAATTTGAACAATTAATGTTAACAGTCAATTTGCTTATAAATCATATTCCCATGTACATCCACAGATATGGAAAATAATCCGCCCATGATGTTCCCACCGCTCGGGAGTCCTCAGGCGTCCTCCCTGTGAGAGTAAATGGGCCATAATCTTTCACACGGGCCCAATGTGGGTTGATGGACAAAGTATTTCGCTAATACTCCTTATTTTTTGTAGATTTGTAGCATTCCTTTATTCTTTGGTATAACCTTTAATATTTGAACGCCAATCCGCGAACTAAAGTTATCTAAAAAAAGATGCGTGATGTCGTTTTGTCGCGGATCCACGTTCAGACGGTATACCAAAGTTTGAACCTTATTAATCATATTAGATCACTTGGTCTGCTAAAAAAATATATTCAACTCTCGAAAATTGACAGCATCACCTATTATTTTCAATAAAACAGAATATTTTATTGTAATGCCTGGGTGTTGACCAGGATTTTAATAAAATTGTATTTTAAATACCTACATTATAAAGTTTACATGACTGTGGCTTCTAAAAGACTTGAGTAGGCTTATATCGCTTTAGTATGACCAGTCTTATTCCATACAGTAGTCCATCGCGAATGCTGAGCAATCTGCAGCTTGCAGGTTTTGGACTTGTCTCAAAATTACCCCGTTTCTTTTGACATGTATTTTGAAATTATTGAATGTATATTAAAAACGACACAAGGCACTATTATTGCGTAATGCCGAAAAGCCTTTCAATATAAAGAGCTAAGGACTGCTGTATAGAATTTAAAGTAGTATCATCTAAGGGCTCATTTGATTATCTCTATTTACAGCAGTTTTTAATATGTTGTATTTTAACCTTTCAATTCTTACATTAGTAGTAAAGTAGCCTACGAAGACAAAATGTGTGTAAAATTGTACATAATAATTATTATTTCAATAGAATCGACTTCCCTCGTACCTATAAGACAAGATATAAATACTAATATAATAAAATAATCCTTTTTAAAATTATTTTCAATAAATATTTAATTGGATAGTATTGTTTTATTTATTTTCTTTACATATAATTTATATTTTGAAATATTCTTAAACATAATATTTAAAAAAAAAAACATTTAAAAATAAGTAAAACATTTAAATTTAAGTCAGGGCTCTTGAGAGAGGAAGCTCCTAACGATACGCGCCGTGTCCAGAAGTACTACTTTCAGAATGAAGCCCTTGATCCAGCTGCCAAGCCTCCTCAGATGTTGGTCCAGGCTATTGGCTATTAAGCCATTGGCCGACACGTCTATCGACACAATGACGGCTATACTCATGTATTGTTTTATTTATTACTGGCTGCGCCTGCGGCTTCGCTCACGTGACCGCGTTTTTTGGTCGTTTCTTTTGAACCAAGACAAAACATTAGGAACACTGTTTTGAGAATCAGTCGGACTGAACGTTAAATCTTCTGCACCCCTAATAGCGTTAAGATACATGAAGGATATGGCAA
Source organism: Noctua janthe (assembly GCA_910589295.1). NCBI lineage: Eukaryota > Metazoa > Arthropoda > Insecta > Lepidoptera > Noctuidae > Noctua > Noctua janthe. The sequence continues at coordinate 18,657,047 of OU342552.1, forward strand.
CAAACTCTTTAAAATTCCTTGACTTTTGAAGAAGTGCTGAATGGATAACCTGCTAAGATAAGAACCTCCATGCTACTTTTGTCTCACGTTCATACATCATAATAAAGTTAATGTAACTAACACTGAAAAATATAAATTTACTACTTATAATCAAATTAAACCAGGTTTTTGATGAAATCTATCTTTTATTTTTTGAGACACATAACAAGGAAACATTACTGAAATAAAACCCCTTTTGTGTGAGATGACAACAAATTATTTATTCAAAATAACGATCTTACATTACAGTTTTGGCAAGATGGGACGTTTAGTCCAAAAATATCTATGACTTACATCATTCACATTATGCCTACCTTTATTATCGTCTTCTGACATTTTCCAAGAGACCAATTAATAGACCACACTTTCATTCATCTCTCAATCTAGTTAACAGAATAACTTGATAGAGTCTTGAAAAACATACCTTTTACCCGAGATTTAAGGTTTAATTTCGAATACCAGGATTTGGGGGACGCAACTTGGAAACTTCAGAAATGAGGTTGATATGAAAGGTATTACGAGTATATTCTATTTCGTAATCCATAATTTAAATCTCACCATCACAAACTAATAAAGACTCGTAAAGTTATTCTGCTAATAAATGCACCACAAATTCTTTATCTTACCTTACTAAATGCGCATCGACACAATATACACTCCTAATTTTGTTCCAAATACTTTGCTCCACGAGACATAGGTACTTGCCTTGAAATTAAAGTCAGGGTCTAAGCAATGAGGATTCGATAGATACAAATATAAATGAATACTATTTCTGAATGGTGGGTAGGTTCCCTTGTATTCCTGTTCATGCTCAACTACTATGGGCGAGCATTGGATGGCAAAATTAGTAAGGATAGTATAATTCTTTTAATGTACCCTAACAATATTGAACTTTGTGTCTTTACAAACAAAGTTTGGATTCGACACATCTCACAATTTTCAGAATTTCAGCATTGCACTACAATACCGAAAAACAACTACATACTCCTAGTTTCTGTTCATATCTATCGAATACTGCACAGATTTAGTCTAAGATCAGGTCTTACATTGACCTATCCTCACGTCATTTGAATGAGAGATATGGATAATGAAAGACATTATTGGAACTGATAAACTGAACTTGGTTTATCATATTCTCATCTCAGGCAACTCTCGCTCTTTACATACATAAGTGTCTTAGCAAAAACTCCTTCGTACAATGTCGGTAGGTAGAAACCATCAAACTGCAACAAGCTATCCCCCTCAGGAAACATCTCTCATTCAAAAAAGAGACTAAGACAGGCCGAAGTTATACCAAATCTTATACTAATAGACCAGCATAACTATTAAAAACGCTTAGATTCGGAAAGTCGTATGTCTATCTCGCTCGCTTTCGTAATGCCAAAAAAAAGATAGACATACGACTTGTCAAATCGAAGCGTTTGTGAACATAAAGAAGACAAACAAAACAGACACATATTAACCAAAGCATAAACCACAATTCCGTTTGAGAGACAATTTTGTTAATAACTACATTTATCTGCTTACCATTATAGCGGCTTGAGCCGAATACCGTATTTTATACAAACATTTGAATACTACGACACCTATCTATGTATCTACTACATAAACATCAATAAGAAATGAATCCAGACGTGTTGGCCGGACTGGCTTGTTTATGCTACACAACAATAATGTGAACAATTTTACACCACAATTATATTTTGCAAAAACGTCTAGAAAATCTTTAGAATAACACTTGAGCGATGATTCGTTGGAAGAAGAAAACAACCAAGATTTGTTTTTGTGTCCCGCTCAGGGTCTCTCCATCAATGACACTGGATTTGGACTTGTTATAGTACGAGTTGAGTTATACTAGTCAGCGTCGATTATTTACGGATGAAACCAAATCACGATTTCCCCGCTGGCTTTGTCCAACAAAACACCTATAGAATGATACTGGTGCGAATCAATGCCGACGAGTATATCTCAACCTTAATATCTCAAATACCTCCTTAACTTTCTCAAAAAATTCCGATAATTACGTCATCAAAATAATTTTTGTGATAAATACGATACGCCATTCTAAGCGAAATTCATAATTTAATTTATCTGGACCGAAATTCGCATATGTCCGAATTTTTTCGAAAATATCATTATATGGTTCGTTATCTTCCCTATGTACAAAAATAGCATTACGTGTTAAATTCTATCATTAAGTCCTGCGGTGAGCTCAGTGTGAGCGATAGGCCCTCTCGGACACCTCAAAGCAAACGTAAGGTCCAAATGAATAGAAGTACACAAGGCGCCCTATCACCATGACCATTCGCCCCTAATGAACAACTCGATGTTACAAATTGTATCGTTACAGGTTAGGTTAGTTCGGTTTTCCTCACTCACTGATGTACCTAACGCTGGAATCTGCACTGTTACATTACAGGCGAATGCCCCCGTTACAGTAGCGCCCGTATAGCATAATACGTTTACATTAGATGCAAAATATTACATCTTAATACCTACTTACTCAAAATATCTAAGTGAAGAGTATATAAGGGATTACATTAGAAGAATATTATCAAAGTTAAATATAAATACTACATCAGGCCGATTCGTTCAAAAAGTTCTCCTCAAACAAAATGTTAAAACTGATTGTAGAGGGTGAAACATGTACGGAGACGTCCGAGGTACCGCCGCCGCCGATCCTATCTCCTAGGAGTTTGGTGCCCAGTGAAGCTACGCCGTATGGACCCTATCGTACCGACCCAACCATTCTATACTAATCTTTATCGTGAGATATTCTACTTGAAACTAACGACACCAAACTCGCCTATGAGATAACTTACCTACATAGTCTAACCTAGCGTCCTAGCAGATTATAACTTCAAACAAAATGGTGCGAATTTGTATATCGGGGGTTTATCGAAGAACGGATGTTTCAGGCTGATTTTAAGGCTAGGCACGTAGTATGTATATCTTATGTAATAGACTTAAAGATTCCTGAATAATTATGAACTAAACTAATTAATAAAACGGTGTCATATACAACTATGTGCATGGCTAACTCAGTCTAGATCGAGCCTCGTTACTACTTATTGTTCAGTTATTATTATTCGGCAGTGTTCGTATGTCACAGTTTCCTATAAATATTGATGAGATGACAAGTTGAGAGGCCTCTCGTCATGAGTCTGAAACTAATAGTGATACTTTAGCGATAGAGTTTTACATATTTTTTAGAAATTACAAGGACAGTTTACTACAAGTACAGCGAGTGCCGCAGAGTGCGGGCATACACAGAAGGCAAGAAGGTATTTCTTATTGTTTAATCTTATGTAAAAGTACGTAACTATTTCAAACTGTGTCTAACATATATTATATTTAACCTTTTGACCGCTACAATAATGAAACACTGAGAAACAACATCGGCTTACTTTATACTACTGCACAGAAGCTGAATGTTTAAGTACTTTCAAAATTCAAACATCTATTATAACATTTACCGTATAGGGTAACTGTAATTAGTGACCGATACTTAAACACGTGATTGTACTAAAAACAACTTTCCCAAAGAAACATTATTTATACTCATTCACTATCACAATAGCACAACAGCCGTATGAAATTTGCGGGCACGCGAGTGCTCTACTTACCCACTGCTGCACGGTACGATAGTAATGAGACAAAACGGCGTCACGCGGCTAACAGCTGATAGGTCAAAGGCGTGTGCGCGCGATTTTCATACGACTGTAGTGTTATTGTGACAGTTAATGAGTATAAAAAATGTTTCTTTGGGAAAATTGTTTGTTATCATGAGTACAATCACGTGTTTAAGTATCGGTCACTAATTACCAGTCACCCTGAATTGTTTATTTCATGTCATGGAACATTTGTCACCCCATGATGACAGGCGTTTAGATCTAGGTCATCATTAGATGACTGTGGTGGTCAAAAGATTAAAATTGAGTGAAGGGTCTCAATTGTGTTGGGTGACTAGGGTTATACAGAACAGGACAATATTATAAGTAGTCACAATATATAATGCGCTGTACAGGGTCGGGAATAAAATAAAACAAAAACAATTCATATCAATGATAGAATATCGATTACAAAATTATATTAGAAAACATAACAGAAATAAAATAAATTGTTTCAATAAAATGTGGAATAAATTAGAAGTCTTTAGATATTAAACCTAAATAATCGATAAATTATGCAAATATTAAAACTAGCAACTAAACGATCAAAATATATATGTAAAAATCTTTTAAACTATATTGTAACGTAATTTTTGAATTCAATACATAAAGACTAGAAATTGAGCGTTGAAGTAGACTATGTTTAGAGACAGAAAGGGACAAAGAATAATAGTCACCTCATAAACGCGCCACATGCCCTAAGCTAGTAATATAAATCCTACTTTAGCCTACAATACAATATATACACATTTATCTTTTTCAAATTCAAACCGATTTGTTATAACCTCGAGGCGGGAAACCAAAATTGTTCATCACAGTATGTTAAAAAAACTTACAAAGCTGCATGCAAATGTTGTTATAATTATTAATTATATAATAGTTGATTGAGCTGCTTATAAACTTTTATATTTTGTTCACTGCACTTTTTAATGTGATCTCAGGTTATAATATTTTGTGATGATGCCGACTTTCAACTTTACCAAAACTACCCATTGATCGTGTTTTATAGAAAAACCCTTCAGATTGTTCCTCTGTTAAAGCCAGTACAATTTTGTTAAAAAAAAAAATACCGTTTACAAAATTCCCAACCTCAAGGCTATGCACCACAATGTACACTTCAGGCAATTAGACCTGATCACATTCATTAAAAAACATTCATATTCTCATCAGTACAATGACGATTACCGTTACATATTACATAAATTATAAAGTTTAAATCTTGAGAATCAATATGTTAAATACCTGTTTAACAATAATATGCGCATATAATGACAAAATAATAACATCAAGATAAAAAATAAACTTACGCTTTAAGCCATGTAACAACTAAAATAAACTTTGGCCAAAAAATTAAATTATCACACTGTGCAAAGAATGTACGACATTACTGACCACCTGAGCTGATCCAATATTTGCGCTTTTGCTTGGAGCAAACTGGTGTTCCCGAAAACATATTGAACGGAACAAAACATTACGTGTCATTAAACTTATCACATTTCTCCAGCATTTGGTTTTGCTTGCGCTCAAACGATCAAGTATATAGGGTGAATTTTTCAAGTGGGTGTGGATGGCCAAATCCGAAAGTATGAGGAATTGCGAAAAATACTGAAAGGAGTGTCGAGCCTGATTTTGATGAAAGCTAAAACTGAATCATAGAATTTTTGATAAATCAATATTCCTAGGCAGGAATCGAACCCGTTGATTTTGGGAAAAACACACACAAATTGTATCATTATATAAATCGAAAGCGTCGCTATTAAGGGCAAACTAAAAAAAAGAGTTAATTTTTTATTAATTACGTAACAGTATGCAAACTGTTAGTAGTAAACGGACTGAAATGGACGAACTGGAAACTTCGAACAAAATCACTATTGGAGCATTTAATTGCTTACATTTTTGTTTTTCTGAAGCCTTTAACCGCGAAGAGTTAGTAAAAAAAATGAAATTAATGTTGTGAAAATGACTGCGCTGCTGGTGTAGTGTCATCAATGAAGGACATTTTAATAAAATAAGAAAAAAAAAACTTTTTCTTTAAGTTTGCTGTGCGACACTATCGAATGGTGTAATAATACAGTATGTAATTTTTCAAAACCAACGGATTTCTGGCTAGGAAAAATCATTTTTCAAAAATTCAATGATGCAGTTTTAGTTTTCATCAAAATCGGGCCCAAGTCGCCTTTGAATATTTTTCGCTATTACTCATAATAACGGATTTAGCCATCCACGTCCACTTGAAAAATTCATCCTGTATAGGGTGAAGGTCTAAATAAAAATTAATGTTTACCGTTACATTACAAAAATTTATGCTTTGCATTGGCGTCTATAGCCGTTCAACAAATGAGCAAAAAAACTAATAGTACAAGATATTTTATAAGAAATTCGATCTCTACTTATACACTTTTAGTAATAATCAGTAATCTATCTTAACACTAGACTCTTCACAAGAGTTTACCCGTTCATCCCATCCAAATCGCATCGTGCTAAAGAATAGTAATCACGTAGAAATGCATATATGTAGTTACGTCTTTATGGACAGTTCAATTTTTATACTCTCGCGGATAAGATGTTGGCAAGAAACTATATAAAATCTGACTGGTTATCACAAAGTGTGCCGACGACTCCGCCCCAATTAAAGTAACTTTTTGTGATGTTCAACTGGTATATTGTGATGACTATTAGTATTTGGTTCATGCTGCCAAGCTAATGAATACTTCTTTTACTGTCGCGGGGACCAATGACCCCGGTGGCGAATCTATTGCAAGTTGAGATCAGCATTGCAAACGAGATGTTTTAAGTATTACAGATAACATGCCAATAACCTATCTATTTCTGCCAAACTCTCTTACCTCAACATCTATATCGCATTTAAATTACAAGCATCCTACCCTAGCTATAGATAGCTCATTGGAATTTCTACCTTATCTTACACGTTTTTCACCAATCATTGTGCCAGCATTTGTGCGCCAACTATGTTGGTCATTAAGGCCAATATTGGTACCAACATACGAAGCCGTCGTAATCAGTACTTGATTAGAAATGTATAAATAAACATGTCAATCATATCGCAAGGAGTCCAAGACCACCAATATTTTATTTAGGACAGAATTTGTTGTATCGATGGCAGTGATAGTGAATATTATATTTGGAGCATAAGGAAATCTCGCATTTTGTGCGTCAAAACAATGTATTATCATAACTTAGTACTAACTTATGTAATCAGCTTACTTTGGAATGTTCAGTAATTGTTATTAGTATAAAATCGGATAGAAAGAGACGGTTTGATTTTCTAAGAAAAATTCATCAAAAATTCAGCCAAAAATTGACGTAAAAGTCTACTTAAAACTAACTTATATTTGGCAATAAATAATTCAAGTAGGCCTTGAACTCCGTCACTGACTCATTCAATTATAATCATCATAATACAACAATAAATTCATATTAAATACAATTATTAATATACGATTACTAGTAATGATAAACACTACTTGTAATAATTATTAATTACAATAATAATTATTAATTAATTATATGAGTGGATTCCTCTTACAATAGTAAAATAAATAGTTAATTTAAAGTCGAATCTGCGAAATAAATCCTACTGAAGATTTAACATCGGAATTATCTTCATTCAAGCATTAGTAATACTGGTTAGATTGTTGTCCATTTATTCCATAATAATTTGAAATAAAAAGACCTCACCATAATATTTTTTTTCGAAAGATACAACTGCGGAATACTGAACTAACGATTAATTGGATTCCGTAGCACCTTTAAGATAGAGTAAAAAGGCTTGTTCTTCTTTGTATGTTATCACACAAAAAATGGATGGATTGTGTGACCAGAATGGAAAAAACAAATCGTGTTGCGCAGACCCGGCCCCAAGTAATATGGGACAAGGGTAAGAAGATGATAATATCATAAACATAACACATTAATTCTTCAGCTTAAATAAACATAATCCCGCTGGAAACCCAGGATTTTCTTTGCAGAACTTGTCTAGCATTCCAGGTTATCAGAGTAAATGGGATTAAATTATACGGTGATCCGGTTTCCCTGCCTTGTGTATGTGTTGTCATCTTGAACCTAAGTCGTACAGTCTGGAAAAGAAAATAAGAAATCAATAACGATGATTTTATAAAATACTAGCTTTTGCCCGCGGCTTCGCCCGCGTGGATGTCGAAAAATATCCGAATCATCAAACCTTCATCCACCTTTTTAACCCTTGGGGAGTAGAATTATCAAAAACGCTGAGACACGTATAAATTAATTTTCAATCGTCAGCTTAAACACAAAAATTTGAAGATCCTAACTTCAAAACTTTCATACAAACTTCCATCCCCTATTTTACCCCTTTAGGGGTGGAATTCCCAAAAATCCTTTCTTACTTACTCTTCACAAAAAACACACCCTCCAAGTTTCATGTCTCTAGGATCAGCGGTCTGGGCTGTTTGTTGATATATCACCCAGTCAGTCAGTCAGTCAGTCAGTTTACCATTTTATACATATAGATGTGGTATTGTAGCGGCACTACAAAAAGTACTATAGCAACTTAGTATAGAAAATACTGCATCTATGGCACAAATGACTTGAGACCATAACCCAACAAGTTTAAAAAAATGGAAGTTAGATAGATGGAAGCATAAAGACTTGGGACAGTGTCTGTGTTGACACTACAGGCTGATCGACCATAATGTCGTCTAGCCGATTGTAACCACAGTTACAGCTTACTATAGACCGACCGCTTTAATGACTCTGAGTGTGCCTTTGATGGGGCAAGGCGGAGGACTCATTAAAGCGGTCGGTCTATAAGGTTCTGGGGTCTGAAAATTTAAGACTTTAGAATAAAATAAAATAGGTTTATTAGGCATATGCCACAATTGCACACAATATTATACAAAAACAACAAGAAAACTTAAATATAAACACAAAAGATATATAATTATTGTGTCTCACTGCTGTGCCTTATTTGTTGCGCTTAGATGTTTTTGCCTTTTCTATTGTAATGGAAAATTGATTATTTGTACTAACGGGGTAACCTGAATGGTTCTTAGCTATAGGTGGCGCTGTTATCGACATCCAGAAAAGGCAGCACAGCTTAAGTTGGGTTAGCTAGAATAAAAATAAATGTAAATGTACCGAGTTTAATGAGCAGCCCTGATCTGATTGAGGTCGTCGTCGCTGTCGGTGGGCGGAGCAGCCTCGGAGCCTGCCAGCACTGTGAGGTGAGTCGAGTCGCTCTGCAGGGTGCTGCACTCGCCGCCCCCGCTGCCACTCCAGTTGCCGCACTGGGCTTTTTTCTGCAGGGCTTGGACGTACGACTGTCGTAATAAATAAAAACGGTTGCGGGTTAGACTCGTAGCGAACTTACATACATACAGGTGTTACGATATCGATTTGTCGGGACCAAAACCCGTTTCTTTTTTACTGTTTTTTATGCAACTGTTTCTTTATACGAGTCATGCGAAAAAAGGCTCATGACCTATAGCACATCGCGCCAATTAACCATGTCACTAACACCGTGTCTTAATTAATCAAAAAAAGTCTTCATACTCATTGCAACAACCGTGACTCGATGCGATATTTTGTATGGCAAGTCCAAAAATGCTTAATTTTTTTTGTTATTTTGTGAAAGTTGTCCAGTTTGATGGTCTGAACTACATTTGCGCTTGTCTTTTATGTGTTCTATGTGCGTTATGTTGGTTTCAGAACAAACCTGCGAGATAACATCACCATGTGCGGTGCGGACTTGGTACAGGTATCTGTATTTGCGCTGCCTCATCTCCGTGCGTTGCTCGCGGGTGATCGGACGAGTCTGCTGGGCTTTCATGTGCCGCTTCTGCGCGCTTATACCTTTAACAAAGTATCTCGTTACAAACCTGACGAGATATTGAAAAAAGAAACGATGGATAGTGTGAATTACTTTATGGCTAGCAAGGAAGTGTTTGAGAAGAAGACATACAGCGCTGACCACGAATAAATCGGCTTGGCACGAGAATGATGATGATGAGGGTCTAGATAAGAAAAATGAAGTTGCATCAAATCAAATTAATTTATTTACTAGGTCATTATTTGTCTATAGAATACTGACTGTGCGAGTTTTCAAAGGGAAGCCGGTAGGAATCGAGTTGTATGGAACCTTCGCCACTGAGATATACCATTGTAAGAGACCAAAGAATTGATTTAAAAGAAAAAAAAAAAGACTAAATGATAGCGTGACAATTGACAGGGGAGACTGAAAAAACGTGTTGCGCCGACCCCAAATAACATGGGACAAGAGCAAGTAGAAGACAATGAGAAATAATACTGTACAATTTTTGTAAGGATACTTTTTAAAATAATTATTCTATAGCTAATATCAGCGTGTTACTCACTCTGCTCGTGGTAGATCCCGGTGGCGGTGAGAGCGCACTGTGCAGTAAGGCCCACGATGGCCGCGGCAGGCCAGGCAGCCAGCGTCAGCCATGACAGACGGCAAGGCGGGGCCACGGCGGGCTCCAGTTTCGCGCGCTCCCACAGCTAGAACGTTGAAATAATTCCGTCATTCTTTTAAAAAATTATGAACACAACAGAGTCTTTCACACTTTTTGCCCTTTTGGGGGATGAATATTCAAAAACCCTTAGTGCAACATTTTCTTTACATAAATAACCTTTCTGTAAAATTTCAAGACTCAGCGATTTTTATTTACTTAGTAGATTGTTGTACAATTATAGAAAAAAAATATATACTAGTTCTAGTTTCTGCCAAAAGTAAACTTTTTCATTTCACAAATCACAACGGCTTAACTTCATTAAAACTTTGTCGAATATTCCCAAATAGCGACGGGGCAAAAATCAGCCTATAACATTCCCATAGCTGTAAGCTGAGACACAGGCCACCTTCCCCCACCACGAGGGACCTGTGCGGGTTGGTAAAATATCACAAATCTTCCAATGTACTAAGCCAAATAAAATATAACACACTTTAGAGTGACGTCATTTTATTTCTCGTATTCTTCACAGCAAACCGTTTCATTTGATATCCATATCATGGGAATGCATAAAAAATAACTAGTCCGCCATCTTTGGCAGGCGACAATATTGGATTTAGAATGACGTCACTTAGCTAACCATGCGTTGTCATCCAGACTAAAAATGTGTGCAAAATTTCAGCTCAATCGGAAACTTAAAAATAAAATCTAATTTTTTTACATAGTTACAGCCGTTTCAGGTGAAGCTAATAGCGATAAAGTGTTTTGAAAAAGGCTTCATCACAAATATCGTTTTCCTGTACCGTATTGAGAGCAGGAAGGAAGCCTGTAGATTATTATTTATTCCAAGGATATGGAATTTATTTTTATGTTCTCTTTGCTGCCATTTTTTTTTTTTACACTGGGCTTGCGTTTGGCCACAACTCGCCTGATGTGAAGCGATGATGCGGCCTAGCGTGGAGGAGCACGCTTGCCTAGAAGAAACCGATTCACTCGAACTTTGAAGACAACAGATTATGATGATCAGGAAACAGAGATACCGGCAGTAAATTCCACAGAATGGCGGTTCGCACAGTATCTGTGGAAGCAAAGCGCTTTTTTCGGGTCTGTGGGACTTCAATCATATAACGGTGACGCTTTGCCGTATCTCTCTTCGTTCGATGATGGAATGGGGGAATTAGATTATCAGCCTACAAAAGTCCACTGCTGGACATAGGCCTCTTCAATTGCACACCACTTAACTCGATTCTCGGAAACTCTCATCCAGTTGCTACCAGTCAGCCTGTGAATATCGTCGCTCCACCGAGCCTGAGGGTACGACTTTACGCTTGCCGATTCGTGGTCTCCACACGGAATTAGATTGCGTTATTTCAAAGCACACTCTCCGAAATGTAACCGATATCTGATAGGCTGGCAACTTTGCGGCGATGTTCAAGGCTTTGTAGCTTTGGCTTCGCTAAGGCAGCCGCTGTCAATGACCTTCTTGCAACGTGATGACCATAAAACGTAACTTAATGAAATAGAAATTTAGTGATGCCCATTCGGGTATCAAACAAAATGTAGCTTAAGAAACAATACGTATTAATATCCGCTCCAAATGTGGGTAGATGAATATCCATCGACCTATTTTTTTTTTATCTCACTTCGGTCATTATAAACAGCGCTGGCCTGACCCAAATGCGAAGTGATGGGGAAATAGAGCGATCAAGCACAGAATTAACACAAGCCTAGCAGCGATAGATTGCGGATACTACTTGCCTCGCCTGAGATACCTTTTAACTAAAGGTAAAGCTCAATGGAGAGTGCTCGGAATTTCCCTGCGAGATCGAACCAAAAATTTAGGGATCTGCAGGAGGTTCTGTCGGTGTGACGCATGGTGATGGTCTGTCTTAAGGAGTAGACGTCATTTTGCTGAAAAATTATGATGATAATGATGATAATAATTGACAGGTGGATTATGACATGTTGAAGGACACTCTCTAGAATTAAACCATAAACTGCTACTGACCCATTTAAGCATCATCATTCGTTCGAAGAAGTAGTCGAGAGACGTCGCAATCACAGCGCCCCCGTACACGCTTGTGCCGAAGATAGTTAGAACTGAAACATGAGGAATACATAGTTAATAAAATAGATTGTTCTTCTTCTACTTTATCGTGTGGTTAGTGCCTAACCTGGTGTCAGAGTTTTTATGGCGTCTATGGGCCTCTGACTTAGCTTTGCATGCCGTCAAGAAATACCTCTGAAGTATGCTGGTTTCCTCACGATGTTTTACTTCACCGAAGCAAGCGAAAATTATACAATATGCACACTTTCGTCAATTTTCATATTTCAGTTTAGGCAGAGCGTTGTCTGGCTATCATTTTTGACAATCAATTTTGATTTTGAATTTTTTTGTTTGACGGCGCGGTTGGCGCAGTGGTTGAACGATTGGCTGCTGCGCTGCATGTCACGGGTTCGATTCCCACACGGAACAAATATTTGTATGACCTACAGGTATTTGTTCCGGGTCTGGCTGTTTGTGTATTTTTGTATATATATTTGTAAACGCACAAACGATACAGGAGAAATTCCTAGTCTGGGACAACGCTCGAATTATTACCAAATGTTACAATCTTTGATTCTACAGTCCACCCTGACCAAACAAAACTACAGAAGACATTTGTTTAGTTTAGGTACCTACTGAAAAGTTAAAAGTAATCTGTTCGAAACAATGGCTGATTAATTTCAGTTTTTACTTAAGTTACTTGGTATGTTCTATTCAAACGGTTGGTCACTTCAGTAATGATATTAGTTTATATTCCAAAGTTTCATCTTATGGGTCGCCCCAATGCTGAGAACTGAGTTGTGGTCTGTTTAAAACTATGTAGGTACACTAGGTACTGTAAAGAATCGTCGTGCTCGACATTATAACAAGAGTATGTGATATTAATATTCATAGATAATATTTATTCATCTATGAACCCTGGCAGTTACCTATTATTTCCTTTCTAAATACGAATTTGTGCATATCCTGCTGTCATAATAATCCAGTTACTCATTAAATCATCGTAGAAGTCGGTTGGAAAAGCCATACAAATAGAACCTCTGCACCAGTATACTCTCTCCAACGACTACTAACCATTATCACATTCTACGTCACGATAACTGGATAACCAGCACATTACGAGTGTTTCCTTCTTACACAAGTTACAAGTACGAAATAAATAGGTATAATAACAGTGTCAGTTCTATCACAATGTTATCTGTCGAGATAAGATAGCGGTCTTACCTTTCTTCCAATACAGGTTGATGACAGCGAAGAATATTCCTGAACACAGCAATACTACCACACAGAGCCAGTACTGAAACAAATGAAATAATAATAATTTAAATTACTTAGCAGTACTTCTGGACACGGCGCGTATCGTTAGGAGGTTCCTCTCTCAAGAGCCCTGACCACCGCTCGGACCCTGTTCCCGATGCCGGTGGGCTCTATTTTATATATATATATTTTTTTTTTAATATTCCTTTGTATAGAAATATTTAAAAATGTAAATTATATGTATAGAAAATAAATAAAGGATTTAAATTAGTTCGATTAAAACGGCATCGAACATACTCAAGAATTCGCAGAAAAGGGAAGTAAGATTTAGACAATCGCAATAAAAATTACTATTAACTTATTGTACAGACGCCAGCACATCAAGCTACTACAATCTGTCAAATTTCTAAAATAGATTTTCACCTTTATTGCTAAAATATTAAGTTCAAGGTTGATTGGGAAAAATTGACAGTTTCTGGTAGCTTGATTGATAGGTACGTGGACCTATGAAATTACGGGTTTTTTTTTCACATTTTGTTCTGTTTGTAACTTTAACATATAGTTATATTTTTTCCTAATTTCATATTTATTGGATTAATTGTTAAATTATGTACCTTTTAGAGTTAAAAACCGTACTAGTAGTTGCATACTACTTTATAGGGTAGTGTGTCAAAACACCTGTTTTGACGTCGGTTTTATTACTTGAAGTAGGTATATTTTTGTCATAGATTTTGTTTTTGGAATTTAAGATTCGCAATGCAGCGCATTTTTTTTTCTAAGTATAGTTTGCAATTGCATCATACATAAATCGGTACAGACGTTTCCAAGAAAAATAAAAAAAATGTTAGTATGGAAATTTCACTTTTCACGAAATCGTCCACACAAATCGGCAATTTCATACTTTAACCCCTAATACTATTATTTATTCGCTTCGAGCTGCAGCCGCATCGGGATAAATTCATTTGTGACAATCTACACAGATCTTCATTTGACCTAATTAAGCATTCGTTGGAATTGCAGGTTGCGCTCAGCGTACTTAATACTCAGCAATATTTTATTTTATTTCTATTTCACCTAATCAGGTCACTTTAAAACTTCCTATATTTAGCCTACAGATGACGTAGGTAAATCAGAAACATTTTTCTCGTTTAACTATTTTTGCAAACAAATAAGTTACATAAAAAGCTGTGTAAAATGTACATCCTAAATTTGTAAAGCTTCCGGATTTAAAAACAAGAAAAATTTTTCATTAACACTCTGTAAAATTCCTGGCTTGAAAATAAAATCTCAATATTAAATGAAAATTGTTTGTGCAGTGATTGGCAGTTACTGATTAGTTATACGCTTGAAATAGTTGAAAAAAGGCATATGTCCGGCGTTACACACGTCCATAAACAGACATTTTTAGAACTGGTAATGGCAAGCGACGACATTAGACATGCCATTTTAATGTCAGCCCCATCAGTCACGGTTCAGATGAGATTCATTATTAGACATTATTCAACATGTTATAATACTACATAATGTATATATCTGTTTAACATTTCAACGTCTCATATTTTACAGATATTTCAAGTGTTGAGTGAAAAAGGAGAGCTATTGAACATAAACAATGCGTATTGCATACGTACAAGTTGCATTTAAGTAAGTGTTACGTGTACGGTAGGTAGGTACAACAAGGTGTTAAATGAAACCAGTATTGCTTTGAAACATCTACGTTACCTCATTAACACCCACCGCCGTAAGTAATCAGGTTCTGTAAAATGTTACATGACATTCTGGGAAACGAGAAGCAGGAAAAACAATTGTAATAAAAATGAGTGAAACCGTACGCTACAATCTGGGGCTAAAAATAGACCAACCCCATTTTACACTGTTGTTATTTGATTCACTAAAGGGATTGAAATAGGCTATGGATACAACTTATACGTTGATAGCTTGAAAACAAACGCTTGCATGGCTAAGTGATTAATATCACGATATTGGTTCCTGATCCACTGTACGGAATAGTAGTCGGACCAATTCAATTATAATCCTTTACGAAATATTATTATTAAAACTCAGAGATGCATCGCACTCAATTTAATTACATATTTCATTTTATGAAAACCGCTATTGTTATTATTTTATTGTACTGTTAACAAACACAATTTCGTGAAACAGAATGAATAAACATATTCGCTGAAATATTTCGGTAAGCATTGTAAACTTATTATTATAAACTGCTGGGTTGACAAGGCAAAATTCAAAAGGGATTTTCTGGGAACGTTTACAACGTCGCGTTGAGGTAAAACCTATTGTCGCATCGAGGTAATTACTCATGTTAGACCTACCATAATAGAATGGTTTCCAAAATACCATGTTCGTAAAAAACAAAATTGCTATCAATACAGGAGTAAACTCACTTTTATAAGTTACTTATTATAGTACTACCATATTAGAGCTCGTGAGTGTACTCGTACATTGTACTGAGCCTACGATAGTCGTACACTGCATGCCACAATAATCGCCCACACCAATGAACTGTAATGACTTTTAACAAGTTTTGTTTTGTGAGTAACACAAATGGATCAATCGGTCCGTAACTTTGTTATTGTGGTGTTACACAGCATGTGGACTGTGGGACGCTGTCTGTGGGGTCTGTGTGGGCTACTAAATTATGTACGATTGTATGTACAATTCCCACAAGCGTATTATGAATTGTTGCATCTGTTTTATGGAAAAACAATGCTCGTTTTTATTTGTAAATAAGTAATGGAGTTTTTAACAAACAAGTATTTTCATCGTCATCTAAGCTTGTATTTTCCAACACCTGTGTTGCATTATCAACATTTCAAATTTCGTTCATAAAAATACTTGTACATCTATATTTTCCTGATTATAAAGTATGATTCATTTCCTTTAACGATAAAATGCCATCATCGCAGTCATTGAATTTAATCGCCAAAGCTTCGTGTAAGTCGCCAGCAACACCGCCGCCAGTTAGCGATCCGTGTCAGTTTGGATTACTTACTAACTGCGATTAACAACCCACTGACTGGGGCTTATCATTCAATTACAAAATTCCATTTGCTTGCTACCTACCAGTCCTGATGAGGATGCCACACTGTTACCAAAGAACAATGGGTGTAAATCCAATAAAAATTAAAGATTAGCTGACCAATCGATCCGCTAGAAATGAAATACTGGATATGAAACCTTTATTAAATTCTACTTTGTCTCGATTACATAGTATTTAGTATTTAGGATAATCATTCTCTTACTTTTTCTCTTTATTCCACTTGATAGTGTCCGTCCAAAGATCGATTTCTGGCCGAAGCCGAAGGGAATTATTTGGCTATCGCCACATCCTTAGGCTGGAGCCGAAACCACAAGTTTAATAGTCCTAAAAAATTCAGTTCAAGATTGGCTAAAAACCTTCGGCTTCGGCCAAAACTTCTGTCGTACACTATCACATGATTGCATCTAATCCATTTGCTTTCCATTTTGTTTACATACTGAGGTTTATTAGTTATCTAAGTAACGTCGCATAGCAGTATCCGATACTTTCCTTTCGCCGGCACATTTGTGACTAGTATACGTGTATATGTACAAGTCGCGTCGCTAAAACGTGTTCATTAATTAATCATCTTTTAGATTTCACTACCGCTAGCTTCACTTTCACCTAACTCGATTGATATAAACCTTTATCAGGTCTAAGGAAAGTTTTTAATTATCTCATAAGTTGTTTTTATTTGTGCGTAACATTGATTACGTAGTAGAAATCCTGTACGGTCTGGATCTCTTATATAGAGCATCAATTAAATTAGACAGTAATAATCCTTTTATTTGCAACGATTCGTGGAATTGTAGAAAATCTTACTCGTTGCAATACGTATGTTTACTTTGAATCGAATTCGTGATACTCGAAAATTTATCATGAACATGATCGATAGAGGTATGATAATGGCGATGAGCTAACCCAGCATGTTTATGTTAACTATTCAAACAAAATTGTATGTATAATGTACACAAACATCAATGTACGAGTAGGAGATGCAAGTAACAGGTAAAACTTGTTTTAAGAAAAACATTTACTCCTCTCTCGCAAAGCTTCTGGGATGAAAGAGTTTTCGTGGAATTCGCAAAAGGATTAGCTGCAGTCTCTGTTAATATCTAGAAAAGGGACATAATTTAATAAAGCTTATATCAACATTATTTTATACTGCCTACTACCTAGTATTTTAATAAAGCTTTGCTATCTGCTTTCATGCTCCGAACTAATATAATTTTTTTTCCGAGTACCTAGTAAATTAAAAAGGGTAACAATAGATGCACAGAGCAAGCTTGTTGCTATATTAGGGTCGCTTTTGAGATGTTTTTCTGGAGACTTGTTTAGTAGCGTTTTGTAGTAAAAAGATAAACTAGGACTTCCTATTTCCAGGTTTTAAATAAACACCATGTGAAAGTATCAGCTCAGTTGAACGACTCATGTGCTACTTATGAAGACACACTCGTGAATAATATAGACATAAATTGCCTGTAAGCGGCCACTTGAAACCACCTTGTTGAAAATGGAAAAACAAAGTCACGTAAGCGTATGTACTAAAATCACGACAGAACTACAAACTAGGAAATACGTTATTTATAAAAAAAATCTATGGAATTTCGATATTATGATACCTGGTGCTACAATGCATTACAGGGCGCTCTACGTATGCAAGACTGCTCATAACGCCATTATCATTTATTATCCTGAGCGAGAATATAACTAGTCTTCTTGGAACAGTCTACCAACCAGTGGCGAAGGTCCATACAACTCGATTCTTACCTGATTCCCTTTGAAAAATGGCATAGCCAATGTTCTATAGACAAATAATATTATCACATTAAAGATATGTACTCCGGCTTACCTCTTAAAAAAATTGACCCTACTGACTCTGCTGCTAAACCCCGCCCACGAAACTTATTCATACGGGAATAGTACAGTCAACCGTTAATTAGTGGTTGCACCATGATCATGAGCTGACGTAATTTATTATGGAGTTTCAATACGAGGCCAGCTTATAATGGTTTTGTAACCACTGCCGACTGTACTGTTATACTTCATTTGAAATCTTCAGGTCTATTGCTCATTTAGTCCATTTTACTAGGAAACAAAAATCAAAACAAGATGAAATTGTTTGTAATTTTAAAAGAGAATATTTCGTTTAACTTTGTACTATTTACGTCCGCTGTTCATTTTTAAATTCAAGCGAAAGAGCAGGATCAAAATTTATTATTTATTCTATTTATAGAGAGCAGACCGTGCTTAACCTATTCGCAAACCAAGTAGCGTTGATTAAAAGCCTTACCGCGTATTGAACACAAGCTTTTACTGCAGTCTGATTAGGTATCGTAAAATGTGATATGGCATCCCACATTGGGACTATAATGGGCATCTCCCATCAGCAAAAATTATGAATTTTCATACGAACTTTCATTATCTGACCCCATTAGAGGATTCATTTCCAAATATCACTTTTGTTACCTACAAGGAACTTCTCTGCAACATTTCATGCCTTTGGTTGTGCGTCGTCAGTCAGTGAATTAAGGTAATTAGGGGATGCGGTGCGATATGATCACTTGCTAATTATAATCATGCCGCAATGCTTTACTCACCTCTTGTGTCATGTACCCGTAGATTATTCTATTCTAGGTCTAGACTATACGGAAATGAAGTTTATTTTTCTTTATTGTCTTATATGGCAAGAGCAACGTGATATTAGAAACTGCTTTGTTATTGACTGACGTAAAAATTACTTTGCCACCCTGAGGTGTTTTTCTTATTTTTAACTCCCGACGCAAAAAGAGGGGTGTTATAAGTTTAACCGCAATGTTGTGTGTGTCAGTCTCTGGCACCGTAGCTCCCGATTTGGATGCAGTTTTTTTTTATTTGAAAGCTAGTTTCTTGGCGATGGTTCTTAGATCGTTTTTATCATAATCAGTGCAGCCATTTGCTAGTTATGGGAGATGAAAGTAGGTCTGAAAAATGGAATATTTTCAAATATACCTAAGTATGGTATCAAATGAAAGTGCATGATATGTATATTACAATTAGACATGTCTTATCAAAATCGGTGTAGTTATTTACTAGATTTGGGGGATGAAAAATCGAATATTTTCAAATATACCCAAGTGGGGTATCAAATGAAAGGGCATGATGTGTATATTATAATTGGACATGTTTTATCAAAACCGGGTCAGCCATTTTATTGACTTTACAAATGTTTGTACGCTTTTCTATGTTGCGATGGGGTTTTTTTAAATTTTAAATTCATTATTACTGCACACGTCATAACTAGGACAGTGTATGTTTCTATTATTGGTGAAACACCAATCGAAGTTTCAAACAAATTGATTTTTTAAATCCACTGACGGTTTTCGTCGAAAATGGTACAGGGATTTGGACAATTTCATAAGTGCTTTATTTTATTTTTTATTGAAATTGTATCATGTTCGTATTTCCAACAGCAGTAAAAGCATTGTTCTACTATTAATCCCATATTTTTTTTACTTCGTAACGTTAGTGTTACAATAAAAAACTACAACACACTAGTGTTTATATTTTCAATTTTAGTAAAAAAGCATTGTTATTTATCCCTACGAATTATTATATTCTTTTCAAAACAGTCATATTCAAATTCACGCTATAGTCTGACTGCCAATCAGTTGTTTCTTACAAAATCGATTAGGTACACTACATACTTTCGCTAATACTACTTACTACGCGAATGTCAATCAATGATGTATTTCTATATTTACTAACGACCACTTACAAAAAAGAACAATTTTTATTTCATAGAATTCTCTTTATCAAGATGCTCTCAGTTACTGAAACTGGTATGAAGAGGGTATTATACAGAACCTTCTTGCCCCTTGAAGTGTGTTGCCAACAGAAAAATATCTCATTATATTCTGATACACGTGGCGTATCTTCAATCAAACAAACAAAAATGGCCGATCGTTACCGTGCGATGAAGCTGACGTTTTATTTTTTGCAGACTAAACGGTTCCCTAACAAAGAAATAACTTGAGAACCATTTTGTAAGATTAAAATAAGAGCTATTAAAATCTGGTCTAGACAACAAATGGAACTTTGTAAAGGGTAGTTGTCAAGAGAACTGGTAATGGTAAACGACCACAACGGTCAGCCGTACACTGTATGTAGTTCTATACAAATGTATTAAATAATACGCCTTTTGAAATGAGTATAAAAGGGCACATTATCCTCCGTTGAGACTCTATCAAATACTGTCCATTTCCATTGATATTCAACCGAGCAGAAACCCTTAAAAAGTTAAGTTATTTATATCGGCATCATTGTTTACACCTATTATTATTATTTCTGGGAAAGTATAACCGCCAACGTTTAGTGGCCTATTTATCGAAACTTAAAGAAATCCGGCCACGATTGACTTGCACAGATGGCAGTAGGTAAATAGCTGGAGCTAGGGTTACCAGACGTCAGGATTTGCCTTGACATGACAGGATGTTGTGTCAGGATTGTAGCCGATGTCCAAAAAATCCTGACTCATTTAGGCTTTTTACAAAAAAAAATCTTGAAAATTAAGTTTTACTGCCGCGTTTTATTTGCCGCAAAGAAATTGTTTCCACGATTTATTTTCTGTGGTAACAATCACGCATAGCGCCCATAAACCGAAATAAATATTTTTGATTTTAGCGCATTTATAGTTAGAACCAAGAAAAATAACTCACAGCGATAATGTGTTATCGAAATTAATACAATACATTCTCACCTCATAACATAATGTCAAGACTTTTTAGTTGAAATCAACATTTTATTATTCGTTCTGGTAACCCTAGCTGGAGATTGCATAGCTAGCGGTGTGCGTTGTGCGTTTGAGAGTAAAACACATCGGAGCATGCAATTGAGGTCGCATTCGCATACCCACATTATATCGTTAGATGCAACTACAGCTACGGCTTTGACGCATCCTATTGATGGCTATTACATTCACCGGGAAGCGGTTCCTATCAGTCAATATTAAATGTGTGCGCTACTAAATAACTAGCAAGCTGCACCACTAAATAACTTCTTCTTCCGTATACAGGGTGAATTTTTGAAGTGGACGTGGATGGCCAAATCTGAAACTATGAGGAATATCGAAAAATGCTGTCTTTCTGAAGGGTCCGTCTCGTCTACACCTTGTATAGGTAGAGCATATTTGCCCAAACTTTTAAGAAGTAAGTAACACGTGGAAAAAAAAAATACTTAAAAAACTCGGAATTAATTTTAAGTTCCGACATAAAGCTGTTAAATTTGTGGGAGGTATTATCCACATGTCCACGTAATTGTACACATCACTATGAACAAGTTTTATTAGCGACACCGCGAACTGCCACACATCTTTGCGATATAGGTGAATACAAAATTATGCACTTAATAATGATGTTTCCTTGTTTATTAATTTTCTATTGATTAAACAGTAAAATAGGTTCATGAAAAAAGGACATACTATTTTACGGCTTTGACGCGCCATCTGTCGACTGACGCCGCAACTGACTAATGAGAGTATGTTAAGCCCAAGTTTTTTAAAAAGAGCAATTATGTGATAAAGGCACTATTGCCCTCTGGCGACATTAAGCCGACTTAAACAGGAGTCTTTGTCCCTCCAGATAAAAGCGCATTTTATAGCACTTCATATTTAACCGACTTTTTGATTTTTTTTACGTTTATGGCCTTGTCTTACCGAAGCTCGAAAGAACGATATCTAAAAATAGGAATTGAAAATTATTCGCACAATTAGCCGCAATAGTTTGTATCGTCCTGGAAATCTAATAATTTATATTGCAACACCGCAGAAGCTGCATGTTATCGCGTAAGTAGGGGTAAGGTAGGTACCTAAGCAGCGCTTATTATTAAACTACCCTCGGAAAAAGCTCATACACGTGTAGACGAGTGGAATGGTTTACAAAAATTTAATTGATTTTTGTGCGGCTCAGGGGCGTTACTATGACGTCTTAAAGCAGGAGTAATTCCGGTGTGGGAAAGAGACAGAGCTATACAGGTCGTCTAGCGCCATCTCTTTCCCTACACTGGAATTACTCCAGTTTTATGACGTCATGGTTGGCCACCAGGAAATAATTTTACTAATAATAGACTGCCTATGTCCTCCTGAGCCGCGCAAAATATCAATTATTTTTTTGCTATTAGAAAACTTGTTTAGCATAGTACAATGATATAAAGAACTTTGACTCATCCAATTTAAGACGGTTTTCAAGCATGCGGTTTCTGTTTAACTCTAAGAACAATAATTGCGTTACATTTCTTGTAAATTAATAAAAGGAGGGTCGATATCGGCATTTTCCTTTCTTAAAAAACAGAAGAAATATTCCTATGGGTCCACAATCATGCCTTCCTGATGAAAGCATAATCACTATTTCTCAATCTTACTTAATTTGTAAGTCCTCAAAACAAAAATAAGTTCTTGATTTTCCACCGAGTTTGAATGTACCGGTTGCACCGGTAACCTTATTTTATTATTACTTTCCGACTAAAACGATAAAAGCCGCAGAACGGGAGATTTAGCTACTAATACATTATGCATTAAAATACAAATTTTAGTCTTAAAAATACTACATCAAATCAATTTTAAAATTTGTTACATTTCAAGAAACAAAAGTTCGCGTAATATCACTCATATGACTCCTACTAAGTAGTCCTACTTCCGCGTGTCCCAAATAAAATCCCACCGCTAATATACAGGTGCCAAAAAGGCTAACAATAGGTTTAGAACTGGCCAAGGTGCTACTATGACATACTAGCTTCAATAAAAAACGATAAAACGAAACTTCGAGATAGCATCCATCCTCTTTTTATGCGGTAAGAATACTTACTTAAGTATTTTCTATGTGAGCATCGACGTGTCGAGCACTACGACAACAAACCAACTTACTCAGAACGCTTGCTGAAAATAGTTTCATAACACCTTTACACCGTGTCATCTTCAAAGCACGAGCTGAGCTGGTGTTACCTACGTGTGGTGCTAGAACGTGTAAAGTTGACACGTCAAAGTAAAAACTGACAAAGCAGTATTGTTAGTTCCGAGTGCTCGTCTGCAGCACATACAGGAATCCGCTTACAAGTCTTGCCAAATATACTGACTATTACGGAGCAATATTCTAATTTCGTATCGCAGAAATTTACTATTGGATTTAATACCAATAGTCAGCGCGCTTGCCATTATTTCGACCAGATTTATCTGTTATTCAAGTGCATTTCCACGTAGGTGCTCCAAGTCCAGGCTACATTTATTGGGATTTTGGAGGGATCAAGTGTTATAACCGCGCTTTCTCATCCTACATGACCGAAAATAAATATTGCATTGCCGGCTTCCTGTACTTATGCTACATTTATTGGGATTCTGGAGGTATCGAGTTTTACAAATGCGTGATCAGATCACAACCTACATGATCAAAAATAAATATTGCGGGATGCATTGCCGGTTTCCTTTTGTGACTATATTTATGTTGAATCAGGTTTCGCATAAAGTGACTTTATGTGTGTCAAGCTAAGCTACGTCCGATTTACCGAACCTACTGACACGAGATTACAATGATTCACTTTATTTACACCGAATCGATGAGTTCGATGACGCGGTACCTACGAACGACGACTAACAAACATTAGCAAAGTATTGTCAAGACATCCTTCTTCGTCACCGTAGATGCCATGCGTCATTAAGTTACGAATATAAATTTAATTAACTACAATATAAATATTATTATTCCTTTTTACCACAACGAGTCTTATTAGGATTCATCACCAGAGACCAATTATAATATCATTTTTAAACAAGCAAGTCTAGCTATGATGAAGGTTTTTTTTATCATTTTGCAATATTAGCTGCTCCAATTTTGGCGACAGTGTAAGACACAATGATATTATCCGTCAATAGGAAAGATACTGCGTCCGTCGAATTGGTATTCTCTGCGATTGCGACCTACATAAGCATGGTCACGATATGATCACGCACAAAGTATGGTAGAATAGACATTAAAGTGTGAGGATATGCAAATACTTACTGTGGTCGGGCGGGAGTCCAGGAAATGATCGTAGATGGCCAGACCGGCGATAGCGAGTAGCACACCGGTGTGGAAACCAGTCATGAACAGCCCCACGTACTGAATCAGCATAGTGATGAGCCCGAACAGAAGTCCGGCACACAGAGCCACACCTACAATCAATCAAACAATATAAAAAGCCATTTCATTAACCAGATGTCGATTCGAAGCGACACCAACAGATTTTTCCTTAAGCTAAGTGTATTGGTTTTATAAAAATAGAATGCCCTCTTTAGTGCAATGCACCTAAACAGTAGTTAAGTAGTTATGTACCTAACACGGCCCGACGCGAATGCACCGCCAGACACGCTTAGTACGATACAAAATTACTAATAAGTAATTAGATACCGGAACTAACAATTAAACGCATTCTGGTAATGATAAACATTTTACTCAAGGTAGTTCAGTTCCTGCCAGGGCTGCGGGACTGTTCGAAAGAGATACCGTAGCCCTGGAACACAAAGGGCAAAGAAGGAACATGGATGGGTTTTAGTCAGTACAAGTCTGACACTCCCTTCCACTCCGCCCAGAGTGGGGGAGGTCATTTGATGATTTCCCATCCGAAAAAAAAAAAAAAAAAGGTAGTTCAGTTAGTGAGCGTAGTTAGGAAGGGAATCGACTTACCGACGTTGCCGTACGGAGGCATCAGGTATTCCTGTAGGCAAATTAGATACACGATAGCTGAACCGAAAGTGAAGCCCGTGAGGAACATGCTGGCTTTGAAACATCGGTAGCCTAAAATAAATAACCTGATTAATATAGAGACAAACAGCAGAAACAATATTTTTTACTTCATTTATCTTCAATACATCTCTACAAATAAATAAAATTGAAGTGTCTGTTTGTAATATCAAAATAAGAGATTAAGAATATATACGGCACTTATAACAAAAACATTATTTTTCTATTTTTGTCTGTCTGTCGGTTTGTCTGTTTGTCCCGGCTAATCTCAGAAACGGCTAGACCGATTTTAACGGAACTTTTACTGGTAGATAACTTATGTTATAAGGTCTAACTTAGGCTACTTTTATTTTAGAATAAGAATTAGGGTGCCGGAAAAAAAAATTAAAACCCTTTAAAATTCGTAACAAAATCAGATTCAAAAAGGGAAGTAATATTTTTTATAATAATTTCACGCGAACGAAGGTCGCGGGCAACAGTTAGTTTAAAATATATTAACTGTCTTTTTTTCATGGAATGAAAAGGATTTCAGTTTTAATTTTCTACGACATCGAAGGCGTGTTTTTTTTTCTCTTTTTATCTGTCGTGCACCGGATTTCGCCATTGTGGCAAAAAGACAAACTTCCATATTATTAACTTTCATCTCCCTATTTTTCCTATTTGGAGAAGAATTTTCCAAAGTCCTTCCTTCATTAGTGCTTACCATCATTTATAGAGCATAGTGCAAAATGTCGTGTTTGACCTAGCGTTTTAGGCTGTGTTGTCTGTCAGACTATGTATCGAAGGATTTTAAAATTTTAATGAAGTAGAAGATAATTTTCGCATTCACCTACGTTTTATCCGAAGAAAATATCGAATGCATATAAACTATCCGCAGATTCATCTCATAAATAAAAATAGGAAGTCAGTTATAAGCGCGAACGCAAGCGGGATCCTACTTGCGATGCGATGCTTTTAGAACATAACTGTGCGCATAAAAACGGTGCTTCATATTATTTTTATAATTGTGTATCTTACGTACATTAATATTACAAAAAATTAGAACGCAGTCAGATGTTATTTTGAGAATAGAATTTCAAATTAACTAAGAAGTTCATTATGTAACTAGGTATGTAATTAACTAATTATGACTACAGTACATTTTACAAATTAATTTGCGATATAAACAACTATACATCTACCTAATTTTATAACCAAATCAAGTTTGAACGCGTCTAATGTTTTTGTCGGTTTTATAATTAATTCTACAAGTTGGTCATAATAATTTAATTTATGTGGTAAAAATTAAAATATACAAGTCGTTTTTTAATTACCTACTATGTCAGGTAGAATTCGTGGACATATTTAAAACATCTACAATTATTATCGACAACTACTTTAAATTCAGGACCAAATAAGTTGAGTTAGAGATATTTTTAATAGGACTACTTCTACCTATGTGTTTGATTAGCAATTAGAGAATGCAATCACGGGATCCCTGCTGTTTTTAGGCCCCGGAAATCCCGGGACTGTACTTGGCTAATCTCGGGATTTTCGGGATTGGCACAAACAGGTCTAGTTTGCATTCCGTAGTCCGTTGCGCCTTGACAATAACCTTGCCTAGATTATATTCATAGCATTTATTTCATAGCATTTATTACATAACTTGATATTTAATTGTTTCATACGGAATTTCTGCGATTGCATTTTCGAAATTATAAATAGTTTTTTTGTGTTGTCTTTTTGATTTCTTGCAAAAGTATAGTTCTTTTTTGTTTTGTCTATTTTCTTTTATTACTATAATTATTGTCATTTGTGTTGTGTCATTAAAAACGTTTTTTAAGAAATTACTCAAGTTTTTTTTTCATTTGAGAACAATCAAAAACCACACAGTCTTGTCCCGGGATTGAAAAACGTGCTCGGGATTGTATTCTCTACCAACAATACATATATGTTTCGACAGTAAAAGCTAAAGATATAATGAAAACCGGAATGCCATAAATAAATTATGAAATAATTTAGAGTCAATTTAGATGTATCATTTTTAATAACGTTTTTCGTTCCCCGTTCATATCTAAACTTCACTAAATTAGAGCTACATTCTAAACAATATAATCTTATATGAATTTTTCAAGAGAAACAACACATACTTAGAGCAGCTACATCACTTACCGAACAACGTGTAAACTATCCCGAATGCGATGTACATAGCGCATAGTACGCTTATTACAGGGTCATAGTTATAATCGATTTGCGTACAGAAAGACCCCTCCACATGGGGGCCGTTGAATTTGATCGTCATGTTTGGGGGGCGTCGCGTCACCTGAGGAACTAACTGTCCCACTGATGACATGTTAATTCACTGGTAGCCAAATACGTGTTACTGACTGGTGTCGGTGAAGTTCTGTAAAGAAAAGTATTATCAGTTTCTTGGCCGAATTCTCATTTAAGGAATAAGGCACTTGTCCCTCCGTCGACGATATGCGAAAAGCGTGAAGAGTGAGAATCTAGTTCAGGGGGTTACTATAACGTCTTAAATTAGGAGTAATCCCAGTGTGGGAAAGAGAGAGCTATACAGGTCGCCTAGCGCCATCTCTTTCCCACACTGGAATTACTCCAGCTTTAAGCCGTCATGGTAGGCCACCAGATAGGTTTAGCGTCGATGGCTCGCGCCCATTTACTTGCTGTGTATTCGTAAGCAACCAAAGACCCTTTCATTGAGTGTTCTGCCTGTCAAGCAAGTGTCGCTGAGCTTTTACTTTGATAGCTCTTTTCCCTGCGACAACTGTTGGAGATTCAGCTCACGTCGGCAATGTGTCAACTATTATATCTCTTATACTGACACAGAACCCACATATTTATATGGTGTACGTTTCTCGAGTGAGAAAATAATAGTTAGCTAGTCGCTTCCTCGTCTGCGGTAAGACAGGTGTCTAAGACTTAAATAAGTACGTCTTTGGCTCGGTTTCCGGACATTTGTGCAGACAACAGCGGTAGCGGACAGCTTTTAAACCTCGTCCCAAGTCGTCCCAAGTTTTTTTAGAGTCAATAAACAGAACTATTATAGATTCGTCCTGTCCGTCTATGTATAAAAATAGTGTTACTGTACGGGGTAGAAACTTTCAGCGAGGTCGTAAGGGGAACTACCTTAATCGTTGCAGCTTCAAGAAAATGGTCTTAGGAGACTATCCATAATTTTTCGTGAAATGTTGATCCCCATTCACAGATTTTCAAAAAAATTACAGTTAGCAAGAAAATGGCCACTTTACACAAAACATTTTATTGATGTCAATCGATCCTGTTTCTAATACTGATCAAAAACTTCTATGAGACCAACACAGGAAAAAAGTCAGTAAGTTTATCCTGTAAATAATCAGTGGCAGAGTAATAAGCTTTTTTTTAATAACAGTGTTTTGATATTATTTTTCAATATGTTTATTAATATTATAAAAAGAGGCGGACCAAAAACACTTCCTTATGGAACGCCAGATGTAACCTGTCTACATGTGGATGAATAACGCATCATCTTTTTCATATAGGGACATTTCCTTGTTATTTCTGTTTTTTGCAGAAAGAAGAATAAAATTAACGTCAGGTTTCGATCATTATCATATTCTTCCTGCCTTTGTCCGATTCTAATTTGGGTCGGCGCAACACGTTTTCTTCTTCCAAGTTAGGTTTAGATAATAAAAAAAAAGAAAATACTATGATTTCTAGATATTTTTGATATAGTGTTAAGTTACATAGCGTCTTCGTGATTATTTGTCTTTTATTTTAATTTTTGTATTTCAGTTTCACAAATTCTTTCTGCTACTTGCATTGATTTCCTACAAAATGTATGAGAAAAGTTTTTGATCACTATTAGAAAAAGGATCATAAATTTTTTTGAAAATCTGTGAATGGTGATCAAAATTTCACGAAAACTTATGGATAGTCTAAGCAACGGTTAAGGTAGTTCCCATTACTGCCCCGGTGAAACTTGTTCCACCCTGTATTGCTTGGTGCTACGGAACACTTTATGCGCGAGTCTGACTCTCACTTGTTCGGTTTTGTGACCATGGACCATTATGATTTCTTTATTGTTACCAGGAACCACTACATTCGTAATAAACAGTCAGACACCGTCAAGCTTAATCTTCGTCAAATTAAGCAGACAAGCTTAAGAATTATGAGAACGTAGGATGCATTACTCGTCATCTCATCAGACACCTCCTTTCTTGCCATATCATCTGGTTGGTAATACATAATTTATGATTAAAAATAACCTAATTACCGGGTGCATTCCTTGAAATGGATGAAACGAGACCTAATTTACACCAATTTTGACCTCGATAACTTGGGGTCCAAACTGGGTTGTTTTCGAGAAATCTTAAAACTTTTCTGGATATTTTTCATCTGTCCGACTTACAACTGCTGATGTGGGAAATCTTCACAGTTCTGGTGGCCTACCATGACGTTTTACAGCAGGACTAATTCCAGTTTGGGAAAGAGATAGCTCTAGACGATCTGTATAGCTCTGTCTCTTACCCACACTCGAATTACTCCTGCTTTAAGACGTCATAGTAGGTCGTGCAATCGTCACTTTTCTGAGAGCTCGTGAACTAATGAATCCTTTAAAAACATATTTATTAAAAAAAGTACCCCCAATGTCTGGAAATCAAGCGCCGTAAAGTACATGATGAGAAATTTTCTTGAAACTTCCCTTGTGTTTCGAACTAGGTATTTTTCTCAAAATAAAGTTCTGGCACTTTACGTACAATTTCCAGAAAAGAGTTCGTTGTCTCAATAGCTTTATTAAACTATAGTACTACATTGCCTGCTTTTAACAAGTGTATGACCAGAAAACAGCGGCTGACAAGGTGGTATTTTAATAAAATTTGGTATAGTAGTTGTGTTTTAGCATGGCAATAGCGGTCATTGCCCTTTCCCTGATATCTTTTTACACGAACTGAAACCCTAAACCGTGTACTTATTGTTTCTTCTGTTAATGTTCACGATCACAATCAATGTCAATTCAGGGGCTATTAACAGGTTTGTATACGTTTTTTAAAAGAAGAGATTCAATAAATGTATGTGGTTCAATGACCGCTAATGCCAAGGCAAACACAACTAATTGTACACTTTTTTGATACAGATTTTCTTTATTCTTTCTATTTGATTTAATGCACCTATTTCAGGTCGATCAGATTAGGTGATTTCTGTGTTGTCTGGTACTACGCTTATGCACCCAATTACCAATTACCCTGTGTACAAAACAACTTTTCTCCTCTTCACTTCGGTGGAAACCGATTCTTACTTCTATGTTGTTTGGAAGCTACTTATCAGTTTACGAGAAAATAGCAATACAGAGCGTACTCAGGCTACTGGTTTAAATCAATGGATTGCATTTGCGTACTTTACGAAGTAGTTCCGAATGTGAAACAACAGTTTGTTATACATAGTGTCGAAAAAAATAGAATTGAAAATAGAGGCGATACTAAACAGATTCCATATATTTGTCTGTGGTTCAGTTACGAAACAGTTTGAATGTTGTAGAATAGTAAATCTATACTAATATTATAAATTTGTATGTATGGGGGTAATCTTTGGAACTGAGGACTGAGAGAATTTTCGAAAATTCTTTCACTAAAGGGAAGCTACATTATGCACGAGTATTATAGGCTACATTTAAAACGTTCGTGTGAGTACTTTCCGTACATAACGGCAGCGAAGCCGCGAGCAAAAACTAGTCCTCTATAATAGGTTTTGTTCCGATTTCGTCAAAAAAATTAAAAACAAAAAAACTTTAATTATATTATAGCAGCTAAGTAAAAAAATTAATACAAAAAATTGTCTGCGACCTAACAACAACACATAGGTACAATGATTCTAAAAAGTTTGTCTAGACATGGATGACACTATCAAGAGCTGACATCATACCAACGAAATGTCAAGCAGAACAAACAATATAATTTGTTTGACACAACATACACAACCACTACAATATAGAATATCTATTCAGTGACACAACCATGACATTCCTCTAAATCATATGTAGCTCTTCTTCTATTTAAGGTTCCGCAGACAAATGGCAAAAATAGGAACCCTTATAGATTCGTCCTGTCCGTCCGTCTGTACTCTCGAGGTTTCTTAAGTCAAGGTTGATGAGATATTTGCTTATTAAGTTTGCGCCCTATAATTAAAACCTAAACCGAAACCGCAACTTTGTTTTTCATTATCATCATTCTCATGCCCTTATCCCAACTAATTTGGGGTTCATATGGGCGCAGTATGTCTTCTTCTTCAGAGAGCAGCTGTGGCCCAACGGTGGCGGGCCCGACTTACGAACAGTAAGTCGTGGGTTCGAAACCAGGCAGGCGCATTACTTTGTGTAATTTATTTTATCACCACTGCTCTCAAAAACGGTAAAGGAAAACAACGTGAGGAAAAAGGGCATGTCCTAGAACCAAAAATTCGAAGACGTGACATCTACCAAACCGCAGTAGGCCCGCGTGGTGGATCATAGCTCATTCCCTCTCATAGAGAGGCCGTGCGTCCCAGCAGTTTAATCAGCCTGTAATGTTCCCAAACATTACAGGCTGATTATGCTTATGCTATATTTTCTTCTATAATAACTCGTCGTTTTACTCATCAGACACCTCCTTTCTTGCCATATCATCCTTTTACACAGTTCATCCATCGTTTCTTTGGTCTTCCTCTACTCTTATCCCATCCACATTTCTACTCAAACTTTCCCCGCAACATTTTCCACATTCCTCTGCATCACATACCACGACAACTGATTATCACACAACTTTTCATGCACCACTTTTAGACTTCCTCTTATCTACTCATTTTATTTATTAGCGTAACACGTGTGGTTTTCCCACCTTAGCCACATGCAAATGCTTGTCATCATTTCATTTTATTTTCATCTTTTTTCTTTGCTTATCCCTTTTGTGGCCCAACATTCTGATCCATACAAGACAGCAGGTCCAACAATTGTTTCATATCCTTCCCCTTAAGTTTTGTTTTTCATTAATACACTATGAAAACTAAATTTAGTTTTGCTGATTATTAACATATGAATGAGATTTAATAACAAATGTGAATGTATAAGAGAATGTGTCCTAATACTCTTTTATTGCCTATGGAGTAAACCTAGCTGCTTCCAACAAGATATTGGCAATAAAAGTTGATCAGGCTATGAGATTAGAAACTGAAAATTGGTAGGGCTGTAGACTTGGAGAGACCACAGAGCTTCAGACATGCATATTGTGTCTGCCAATTCTTACTACATTCATTAAAGGAATTGACTACACAAACTACCTATCTCTTGCAGTGATATTTTAATTTTGAAATGTTACAAAATCGGCAGCTATTTGCCAGGTGTAATGGAAAATAGAGAATATTTAAATTTAACAATGATAAGTCTTTCATACACCTCTAGAGGAAACTTACAAAAGACAAACTAAGAACTTTGTTTTTTATGAATTTGCTATGATGTTCTAATGGTAGTTGCTGTTTTATCATTTACATTAACCAATTAAATACCTTTCCTGATAAATCGAATTCTCATAGAATGAATTTAAAAAAAATGTAGGTAGGTATACAAATCCTTTTAGAATGCTTTAGACTCTAGTTATTACTGAAGTAATTTATTGACCATATGACACACTAGTAAGTGCTTAGATTCAGATGAAACCTTAATGAAAGCTTGAGAAAATACCCAAACTGAGTCAATAACAAAAACATGATTCGCCTTCTATATCGGCTATTAAGCTTTGTTTCGTTCAAGCTTTCGCTAAAGAAAAAAAATCACTTATAAATATAAACAACGTACAAAGAATACAATCCATCAGAACCAGTATTTTGTTGAAGTTTTTACAAGAAAAATAATGTAAGTAACAAAAAACATCTCACCAATCTACGTCGTGTCGTCACGATTTCACATCGTAAAATAAAATCCAAAACACACATTTAACAAGGATCACGAATTACCCCCGCTTCTAAAACAAACGCATGCTTTTTATTTAAGTAAATTTCCACCAAAGCCCACACTCCGCACTCGCGTCTATCTACGAAAAAAGAAAAATATATGTAACAAAGGAGATGTTTCCACTGGTTTCCACTGAGTTTTCTCCTCAACGACTGCCCAGTGTTGTGATTTTGTCTACGAAAAGTGATGTCTGTTGCGTGCCACAGATGTAGTAAACCAAATCAACATGTTTTGACATTGGTATCGAGTCGCAAAACCGAAAATTTAATAATTATTTAAAAAATAATGGTACGTCAAATACCAATACTATGTAAAAAGTTGAACTTTCAAAATATTTATCCAAAATATAAAATTAACATCAATGAGTGTTACAATAAAAATACCGTTATCCAAGCACAAAGCGTAGAAAGCAAGCCACCGAAATACAACCCTAGCCCCAACCGAGCGAGTCCACCTTTGTGAATACTGAATAGGTAACATACTTTAGTAATTTTATTTATCGCAGGGAACATTTCCAAGAGGATTAGTTGTGCTTGTGTTAGTGTACACAAAACGAGTGTATTCAAGGGGCGTATTACAGATTTAAAATGTTTTGGCCAGTCATCCCCAGAGTTTAAATCAAACAACACGTATTTACCTCAGTGAACACAGTTCATTCGCAGTAGCCGCATCACCCAAATTTCACAATGAAACTCACAATTACAACTCTGAACGATGAAATCTTCGTCTTGGACGTATCCGAAGATTTGGAGCTGGAAAATTTTAAAGCGTTCTGTGAAATCGAATCTGGATTCCCTGCGAAAGATTTCATCCTGAATTTCAATGGAAAACCGCTATTGGACGATAAGAAATCCTTAAAACAGCACGGTGTTCACGACGGGGACGTCATCGTGCTTCTTCACATGATGCAGTCAGCCTCAAACCTCAACCAGACTGATTCCAGTCAAGGTACAAGTTAAAAACACCATTTACTTTACTTTTCACTGTGCATTTTAAAATTGCATTGTCATGCCTATTGTCATTGATGACATAGTGTATTTTCGTCAATTTTATTACTGGCAGCCAAGATCTAAACAAAGAGAGCTAAATGCAATATTCCATTAGAAAAAAAACTAAACAGTGACTGACTGAGATAATGTCAATAAATATTTTTTTATATTTATAGGTTGAGCTACCTTTTTTATAAATAAATTATAAACCTCATCATCCTTGCAGCTTTGCCGACTGGCTTAGCCAGTTTAGACTTCAGCGGGATCAGAGTCCCACCAGCAAGTGCAAGCACTTCAATGGCAGCTAGAAACCCGCCGGTTGAAGAGGACCCCCGCATTATCAGGGAAATGTTCTTGGCTAATCCAGATCAACTTGCTCTCCTGAAACAAAATAATCCCCGATTAGCTGATGCACTTCTCAGTGGAAACTTAGGTACGCACATACATTACTTGCATCTACCCACATGTTTTATAACAAGAGTTTCAGTGTTAGTGCATGTTGTTAATTTCCTGTGCATAGTAATAAAACTGTTGGATAGTTATTTGGTTCTTATTAATATATTATTGTAGCTTTTATTATAATTTATTTCATATGGGAAGGCGGTAAATTCCCTAGAATGTGGGTTAAAAGGCTGAAAATATATTTTTTACAGTTATTACACTTTCTAGTGCTATCCTTTATTATATTACATTGTTTTTTGTTGACTGTTAAGAGATTACCTTTGAAATAAGTCTAGTAAGTATAGATTCAAGGTTTTTTAATTTGATCAAAAGATCGATCCAAAAGTCTCTCAAAAAAACCTAGTAAATAAATCTCTTTGTAATACTAAACTGTTTAACAAAAACGAAAGTCTTCTAAAGGTAGCACAAAATTATGTTTAGGTAGATTAGGCAACCACAGCACTAAAACCAAATTAAACTGAAAACTATGATTGCACATATTCTAGTCAAGCGTTTCAGAGGGTCTATGATACAAATTTTCCTTCAAATTCATTAAATTCACAAGGGGGTATGCTTTATTAATAATAATGGTGATTGGAATAACTTTAACAGTTAATATTGACAAGGAATTATTAATTAGTAGCGATCCGCCCATGCTTCGCACAGTGCCTCCTATCAGGCCCAGAACTATCTAATATAACCTATATTTTAAGTTAAGCATAGCAGCAGTTTTCACTGCTCTACTGCCAGTAGCAGTAGAGCAGTGAAAACTGCATTTAAATCCATGCAGTAGTTTTTGCATGACGCGAGTCAGACAGACAAAAATTCTAAAAACTGTTGTTTTGGCTTCTGTTGATTTAATAAAGACCACCCATATAATTTTTTTTTCGATATCTTCTATGTACAGGCATCGGCCTGTTACAATTTTATTATATGTATAGATTTCTAACCAATAATATTAACTATACTACAGATATTTGCCCAACCAACCCATCACAATGTACTCGGATCGATCCATCATAACTGACACGACTATAGTAGACAATAAGCCTGATATAGTGTTGGTGGATCAATCAGAGCGCTGCGCAATTATTGTTGACATAAAAGTTCTGCATGACAAATTCCTTGTGAAAGCTGAAAAAGATAAGCTTATCTTGACTTGACTCTAGAGGCTGCCGACATGTAGGTTGTGGACTCGGCGATCATTGTGCCAATAGTCATGTCTGCCATTGGCTTAATTGCTAAAAGCCTCGACCAACACCTGAGGAGGCTCTCTTTAGGCACTGGATCAAGGGTCTTATTCAGAAAGTTGTACTACTTGACACGGCGCGTATTGTTTAAGGGTGTCTCTCCCCTTGAAGCCTTGACCACCGGTAGTAGCTTGGACCCTGTCCCTGAAACCGGTGGGCCACTATTTTATATTTTTAAATGTTTCTTTTTTTTGTATCTATATAAATTTAAAAAAATATAATTTTTAAGTATGATTGAAGAATAAAGGAGAGTAATTAACCGTAACAAAAATATAATGTTGAAAATTTAAATCTTGTTTCATAGATACATTTGCTTCTGTGCTTCGCGAACAAATCTTAGCTAGAACGGAACGTCAGCAACAGCGTATAAGGTGAAAAACTTTACAGATTGGTTTCGTGAGATAGGTGGAAATAGGGAGACATGACTTAAAGCTAGACTTATTTCAGGATGATGAATTCAGATCCATTTGATACAGAAGCGCAGCGTATGATCGCGGAGGAGATCCGCCAGAAGAATATAGAAGCCAACATGGAAGCCGCCATGGAGTACAACCCTGAAACATTCGGCACTGTGGTGATGCTGTACATCAATTGCCATGTGAATGGGTACGCTTACCATTTATACACTAGTTTTTCTTTGCTTCATTTTGATCAGTAGTATTTGTAGTTCTGTTCTCATTCTTCCGTGTCTCATTTTTTGTGATAAACGGGTATGAGTAAAGCTCCTCACTATTATTATAAAATAAATAGTCAATAGTAAACAATTTTATTGCATTCAGATCGATTGTTAAAGCTATTGTTTGTCATGTGAATATTTTATAAGGCAATAGCGACATAGCATTCTGAAGACCTAGAAACTTGAAATCAATATTTAAGGCAAGTAGGCCAATGATGTGAATAATATATGCGCATTTGTATTCTAGATTTCCGGTGAAAGCATTCATCGACTCTGGTGCACAGACAACAATCATGTCGGCAGCATGTGCGGAGCGATGCAACATCATGCGGCTAGTAGACACAAGGTATGTAATCTCAGTTCAAGCAACCAAATTAAGAGCGGATTTCAACAATGAAACTGATCGCGATCAACACACCTAAACAGACTTAAGGAGCTGTTAGTGTCAATATTCCATAGCAATTATGACACGGTTTCGAACTGATCGTCATTGTCATTGGTGAATTTCGCCCTAAATCTCGTAAAAAAAGTGAATAATTCAATGTCAGCCATTGTACCCTTAATTTTGGTGGAGGGCAATCACAGTGAATCATTTTGGCTAAACTGTGTACCACTGCCATTTTGCCATTGTTTTAGTGTGTATACTATACAGCTAATTACCAAACCAGCAAGACTTGGTTTCATTTTATTTGAGCAGCAAAGCGAAGAAATTACAAACAATTTATCTTTAGCTGCATTGCAAGTTTTGTTATTTTTGCAATTTTCGTCTTTTTTGCTATTGTCATTAACAAATTACTATCTACTTTCAATTTGTTTGTGCTAAACTATTTACGTTCATTTTAGAAGATTTAATTTTAAGTTGTTATTTAAGGTGACGAAAACTATGAATGAATTCTAAAAGCAAAACTTTATGAATGTCTGTATAATGTAATCATTGTCTTCCTGCTCTAGTCCCATGTTACTTGGGGTCGGCGCCACACGTTTTTTTCTTCCATTCAATTCATCTCAACCGACACGCTATCATTTACTTCTTTTTCTTTAATTGTTTTTTCTTACTTAAGAGTATCTGAATAATAAGATTATTTTAAAACAGTATTTGTGAATAACTATATGATCATTTATCATTTTACAATGTCAGATTGATTGTTTTGTGTTTATTGTTATGTTATTGGAGCGGCGACACATAGTTTAAACGAATGTTAGGCCGTTGTTCCACTGCGGCTTAGGATGTGCGAGAGAGGCTACATAATATATGTTAGCTGCGAGCACTACAGCACAATGTGCGCCCAGATAATTGGGGCGGTATTTATGCACAGTACAACCGTTTATGTTTATCCCTCTTTGTGGCAAAAGATGTTATGGAGATACACCTGGCAGGAAGCCAATCTGTCAATGACCGGTCACTTACACGACTTTGCACTCCACGTTTCTTTGCAAATTATGCTGAGATCACACGGCACGTTTTCACGATTCAAGTGTATCGCCACTGGGTTTGTTGCCGTGTGGGACGAACTTCAATTTGACTGTCACTGTAGCGTAGAGACGCTGAGGCCTAGTGTAGTGATGACGGGACAGCATAATGCTGGGATAAATCAATAAATAAATCATTTAATCTTGCCCAAAAATTTTATAAACCCACCAAACTGTGCTTTCAAGTGGTGTTGCTGAGCGTGGAGTCCTGGGTTGGATTCCCTGTTCCCGAACCGGTTCGGGCCAAGCGCTATTAGATTTTTATTTTTTTGGTCCTGCGTCTCATCTCACCGGCAGTCCCCGGTCATGTCGATGGCCGTCTCTTCGGATTATAAGAGTTCAAGAACAGTGTGAGTGCCTGATGTGTCCCACTGCAGGCAAAACTCTTCCTGTTCTTTTTTTTCTGTCTTTCGTTATTTGTGCATAATCCTTTTGGTAAATGTCGAGCTTGTAACGCCATCTCCTTCTGGGCCTACCGCGACGCCGGGTTCTGTTGTTCGGAACCCCTTCTGTTGCCGCTGTGGCCCAAGTTCGATGCGACAAGCGGCAGATGTGGCCTGCCAAGTGCCATTTGGCCTCTGTTTTACAAATTTCTGCGATTTGGGTCTTTAATCGAATTATGTCTATACTGTTTTTTATACGGCCAGAAATTTTATACAACTAGTATACTTCGTTTTATGGCTCGCTGGCAGACTCCCGTATGCTGACCTGTATTGGTGCACGATAATTTATACCCTTTAATCTTGGCTGATCCCCGTTGAGATGGACCGAAATTCGGTCGAGAGGTTATTATTGTGCCGACCGAAAATTCAAAAACAGTTGGTAATTGTCCACGTGATGTTTTCATTCGCATATTGCATTCCCTATCTATTTCGGCATAACGAACCAGACATAACTTTTTGGACATAATAATACTTTGACGTTAAGGCGAAGAAGTAAAATCCTACTTCCTACTAATATTATAAATGCGAAAGTTTGGATGGATGGATGTTTGTTACTCTTTTACGCAAAAACTACTGACCGGATTTAGATGAAATTTGGCACACAGATAGTTTATAACCTGGATTAACACAAAGGATACTTTTTATCTCGGTAAAACGACCCCGTGGGACAATTACCGAACTTCACGCGGGCGAAGCCGCTGGTATAAGCTAGTATAATATAAGTTTCGTACGTAGCGCCTTTGCGTGATGCTGGTGGGTGATCCCACACATTTTCATAATAATTAACTAAGCTACTTACACATGCTTAGCGTGGCCGTGTGTCCTAAATCGGTCGGTCGGTACAGTAGTCACTTTGAACCTTCAAGTTAAGAGCGCAGCCATCTTCAGAAGTTAGAATTTCAAATGATTTTAAATCTTTTATTCAGTAATTTTTTTACGATTCTACCGTTATCTAAGATTATTATATTTGAATTTGTTGACGGGAGTGTAATACGTTGACGTTAAGCAAGACGCAAAAAATCGCAAAGTGCGACGGCGAAACGTGTAGCAACTAAATTAAGAGAATATAAATGTACTTATCATGCCACGTGTAGCGGTGACCGGCGGGGCGTGGCATTAAAAGTATTTTTTTTTCGATTTTCTCAGATTTTGAAACAGGCTGCAACAGCTCCATGGATAACTTGCCGCGTGCATTTGTAAATTCTTTCTTAGATGCAGAAAATTCGCAGCCCGTGTTTTGATAGTAGGACAGTAAAAAAATTAAAAGTAAGCTGTGGCCTTATTCGTATCTTATTCGTAATCACTTGACTATCATATGGGCGGATAAAAAAAGCACGCTCTAGCTGCTAGAGCGTGTTTTTTTATCCGCCCATAGCTCCCGCTAGAGTCTAGCTGTTAAATAGCACATGAAAGTTTGTATGGAAGTTCGCTAAAGGTTAACGATTTACATCAAGCAGAGTCGTGTACGAATGTTAACAAAATGTTACGTTTAAAAATTTTCCACCTGATGAAATTGTATTATCCTATTTTTGAACTGGAAACTTTCTCGTATCGTTACGCAATTGTCGTTCTTTTTCCTTCCTCGTCCTTATGGGGTTTCGACAATTTCTCGGCCTGTTTCTGCGGTTAATTCATTCCTATAGACGTGGCATATCCGACCTTACCGTATGTATTTTGAAAAGATTAACAGCCCACAGCTTCTTTTGTTTGGTAGACATGTTATTGTCACCCGCATAAGTGATACCGCTTAGGATTATCATTATTTTCCATAGATATCAATGTCATATGCCTTTAAGCTCCCAACTGTGTCCCGATGTACTGTACATTTTGATGTTGGAGTCATAAGATTCACAACATAAGTAGACGAGTGCAATTAGACAAAAAAGGAAGTTTATAGTGGTCGAATTTTCATGGGACTTTTTTTTATTGAGTTCCAAGAGGAGTGGCAAAGAAAGTTAAAACAAAAATTTCGCCGCTCGCGACTTTGTTTCTTTTTTTTTTTCCTTTGGAATATTTTTTTTTTGTTTATGAATAACTTCAAATTCGACGAATTCATATTGTGACGTAATAGTGTGACTTGCGTGCGTCCATTAAACACCAATTTGGTCTGTTTCTTTGTTCATTGTTATCGATGTAATGCATATTTCAAATATTTTTTGAAAATTTCTTATTTTCTTCAATTATTTCTAATATTTTGAATTTTAAGCCTAATTTTTTTTTCGAAATTTGTAACTGATGAGAAGGCCTCTTTTCTCAGAACTTTTTTGTGACGGTCAACATAAATATTATCCTGAAAATATCTTTATTATATCAGCTATCCACAGATAACAAAAACTAATCAAAACAGTTGGAGAAATCGATAAATGTTGATTATTGCTGACAAAGGTGGAAAGGGCCCGCTGGTAAATTTATAAAAAATATCGTAATTCTAACGTAACCATTTCTCACGATTTCTGTCTAAAAGTAGTTGAAAGCTTGGGTCTCTAGGCGCAATTTAATATCAATACCGATACGAATACCGATACCGATACAAATCCTTAGCGGCTTTTGTCATGTTTTATTTTTTCAGCAGTAACTAATGTTGAACAAGTATCCTTAAATATTTTTCTAGTTATTATGCCTCATTAGATAGCTAATAAAATAAGGATTTGCACAATTTCATAGAAACATTTCGAAAAAAAATTACCTTCATTAACATAAACGATTCTCTGATATTTGTGAATGAATTTTAAGTCACTACACTGATGAAAGTGGTTTTCTTGAATATTTTTACATCCAGTTATCTGTGAAAAAGCATCAGTTACCAATTTCAAAATAAATCTTAGTCTCAAAATTCTATATTTCAGAAATAATTGAAAAAATAGGAAATATGCATTACAACTAGGTGGACCGATGACCTGGTAAAGGTTGCAGGGATCCGCTGGATGCGAGACGTATGGGACCGATAAATACGGCGACACTTGGGAGAGGCCTATGTCCAGCAGTGGACGTATTTCGGCTGAAATGATGATGATGATGATGATGATGATGATGATGATGATGAAGCATTACATCGACAACAATGAACAAAGAAACAGACCAAATTGGTGTTTAATGGACGCACGCAGGTCACACTATTACGCCACAATATGAATTCGTCGAATTTGAAGTTATACCATAAACAAAAAAAAAATATTACAAACGAAAATTTAGCGAAAAAAAAAAAAAAAACCGTGAGCGGCAATTTTTTTTTTTAACTTTCTGCTCCACTCCTCTAGGAACTCATTAAAAAAGTGCCATGTAAATCCGACCACTATAAATTTCGTTCCACCTTATTGCCTTATTACACTCGACTATAGCTTGAGGGATCCGCTGGATGCGAGTCGCACGGGACTGGTCAATGTGGCAACACTTGGGGGAGGCCTATGTCCAGCAGTGGACGTCTTTCGGCTGAAATGTTGATGATAGCTTGAAGTGTATTTTTATGGTCTATCATTAGAAGCCATAACAATATAAACCATATATTGTCATCTAGCGACCAGCCCCGGCTTCACACGGGTGTAATGTAGATATAAACATTCCTCCTTCTTTCTCCTCTTGAATTACTATCTATTGCTGTAAAATGCATTAAAATCCGTTGCGTAGTTTAAAAGATAGCGTGCAAACAGCGGGAGCGACTTTGTTTTATACTATGTAAAGAAGATTCGTTTTGGTAGAAATAATAATTGCTTATTTATGTAGGATCTAAAAAAAATATTCTTACACAATATTTCACAAT
Source organism: Noctua janthe (assembly GCA_910589295.1). Taxonomy (NCBI): domain Eukaryota; kingdom Metazoa; phylum Arthropoda; class Insecta; order Lepidoptera; family Noctuidae; genus Noctua; species Noctua janthe. The sequence continues at coordinate 18,699,298 of OU342552.1, forward strand.
CATGTGTAATCCCCCAATTTTACCATCGTGATTGTTTTTTTTCTGTATCTCGAGGTTGTAGGCTCAAATCCGGGCAAGAACCAATGTGACTTTAACAAATCATATGTACTTTCTAAGTTTATCTTGGACATCACTGACACCGGTGAAGGATAATCATCAAATGTTTTGAGGAAATCTGGACTTACAATTAATGTACATCTGGAATCGCCAACTCGTCATGAGCAAGCGTGGTGATTAAAGCTCGTAACTTCTCTGTATGAGAAGTGTCCAACAGTGATAAATGATGTTTATTATACAAATAGGTTTTTATAAACGTCATTTTTTCTTAAACTAGATGTCAGTTGTTTCATACCTGAATACTCTGAGAAGAAACAGCCCAAACAAACTCAGAGGTCAGTCTCTTTTAAAGTCCAGACATAATCTTGGTCAAGTCACATGAGGATTATGCAGATTAATGTCTGAAATGGTATTTTGAAGAAATAACCACACAGATTTGAGTGGACCTGTCTAGTCAATGCAAGCATTTGTAAGTTATCGGTCAGTGGGACAGTAATAGGCTGGTATCATAAATGTCTGTCTTTTGACTTTGTGCCACAGGTAGATGATGAACCTGGATTAGGACATGGTCAGACAAATGTTTATTCTGGTAGTATGTTCCCGTGGGACAGTTTTCAGAGAAAAAGATCATTTAAACATAATAAGGTCGCGTTATAGTAATAAGGATGCGTTTTGTGACCCACAAACTGCATCCAACTTTTTTATTGACATACATTGCCAGCTCATTGAAACACAGGTCAATTTTTACGTGCGCTATCTTTTATTCTTTAAACTTCACACTGCGATATACTCCCTATTTTTCTCCCTAGATGGGCAGGCATCGCCAAAGGCGTCGGTGTGCAGCGAATCATAGGCAGAATCCACATGGTGCAGATGAGAATTGAGAAAGACTTCCTCACCACTTCTTTCTCGGTACTTGAGGAGCAGCCCATGGACATGCTGCTCGGCTTAGACATGCTCAAAAGACATCAGGTAAAAAGAATTTTATAGCCGCGTATTTGGTAGTATTATTGTTCTTAGGCACTTTGTTTTACTAAAACATTCACGACTTTTTACATAGTGCAACATAGATTTGAAACGGAACGTTCTTCGTATCGGCACGACCGGCACCGAGACGCCATTCTTGCCAGAGTCCGACCTGCCGGAGTGCGCCCGGCTGTCCGGATACTCCGAAGATGAAATTGTCAACCAATCTATGAGGGACCACGAAGAGCGACTGGTCAAAGAAGCTATGGAGAAATCAAAGCAAGGTGGGCGTGCCAAAAAGAAATAACAAGTACGATAAATATGAAAAGTTGTGGGATGTCATTCGTTCTTGCACAGTAATAAAAATAGTCACGTAATATTTATAAAACAATAAAAACCGTAAAACTAATTCCTTGTTTCTGTGTAGTTGATTGCATGTGCGGAGTAGCTAACAGCTTGTCGGTATCGTGTGCATTTTTGTCGGGAAAGTTGGGTCAGTGAATGGAAACGGTAATGAAACCAAGTTGAGAAATAAATGAAACAATGGGACTCGACAATGCATGGGGCCTTTACAATTTTGATAATTTCGTTAATGTTCACCTTTTTAGAAGAGTTTAACAGCTGCGATGTTTGACGTATTTCCGGTATGTGGTTGTTATTCGTTATTTTATTATGTCATGACTTCATTGACTGTACTTTTTCGAGTAAGTAGAGTAGAGATCATGACAAATTGCGTTGTTAACATATTGGCTTTTAATTGTTGGCTCCTGACTAAACTTATCGGGACATCATTCATAAATACAAACAACTTTTTATAATATACTATCAAATGCTTCAGACAACTGTTAAGCGTTTTGGAATTTCTATTTTTTTTAAATTGGAATAGTTACAGACCAAATTGCGGTCACTAGTTGGGTGCTTGCACTAGAAGGGTGTTGAGAACTAACCTAAAAGACTGCCTTCTCTAGATTGCACCAGCTTGTTATCTTTTGAAAGTTATTACATCCAGTATGTTTTCCATCACTTTATAGCTATATCCTAGACACTAAACAGGACTTATTTATCCGCGCCGCTTCCCATCGAATATCTGTCAAGAGGCCTGTTATGTGCAGGTTTTAAATAACAAAAGAGGTTAATTTGGTATGCAACAATAGTGATATATTGAAAGTCAGAGCACAATACTTTTTTATTTTACGTGTGCATCTTCAAATTGAGTCTAGCCCGGGCTAAGTGGAGCGGGTACGGTGGTCCTGCATTGTATAGAGTATATAAAACGTCCCCACTAGAATTACAAGTATATTTGGACATAATTGTGTGGTGATGTTTATGACTATTATGTAACATGTTTGACATTGAACAGAGTCCGGTGGCAACCTATTTAAACCGACTACTAGCCGCCAATCGCCACCAGAGCCAATGCAAATCAATAACCAGGCCGGTAACCAGCGAATGGGTAAGTTTAGTACACTAGCGGACAAAAAATACGGATCAGTACGAAAAATTAAAATTACTCTTAAAATTAGTTGGCGGCATGTATGAAACTGTATGTTGTAGATAATTTAACAGTTAATAAAAAGATACTACTACACTAAAATATACATTACTAATAAAAATGTACAATAACCGTGAATTGAATTATTTTCCAAAGGAGCAAGGTTTTTAAAAAAAATCCTTTTTTGATTACGTTGTAGATCATTGAAGGTTTTGTTTCATACGATATTAAAATTGTCTAAAATTAGTTTCATGCATGTACTATTATTAATTTGTAAGTTACAGGGATTTTCGTCACCGACCCGTATTATTTGTCCGCGTGTATTAATATGTTATTAGAGTAAATTCTTTCTCTTCATAAAGTACCAACTAGTATTTTTAAATTAAACGTTTGTTTTATATCTTTTCAGTTCTGGGTGATCCTAGCCAGACTATCATGCCCAATGACAACTTTGGCGAACTTGAAGTAGAAGAAATAATGTCCCTTGGATTTACTAGGGAACAGGTATGGGTTTTCATACAATATCATAATTTACCATCCTTACTTCATATATTAAATTCCGGTGTGAGAACGTTTGTAATTCTGCTTCTCCTTAACGGCGACCTGGATGGTTCTTAACTATAGTATAGAACCCGTTAAATAGGTGGTAGTAAAGGACAGGACGTCTTTTTTACACTAACAGGCTTGCTTTTTGTCGCAACTCGCCTGATGTAAAGCGATGATGTGGCCTAGGGTGGAGCACGCTTGCCTAGAAGAAACCGATTCACTCGAACTTTGAATAGACCCAGATTATAATGATCAGGGAACAGAGAAGGCCTCAGTGCATTCCACAGACTACTGGTTCGCACAGTAAATGTGGAAGCATAGCACTTGACGGCTGTCAGTTAGTTATATTATAAACTAGCTGTTGCCTGTTGAAATTTATAGACTACAACCTTCCTCGATAAATGGGCTATCCAACACTAAGAGAATTTTTCAAATCGAACCAGTAGTTCCTGAGATTAGCGCGTTCAGCCAAACAAACAAACTCTTCAGCTTTATAATATTAGTATAGATATTAAATACGGAAGTATGTGAAGATCTTTGTAATATAAATCCGCATAAACGGCTGAACAGTTTTTTATGATACGCACCCAGATGGATCCTAGATAAACGATTACAAATTCATGAAATAATTACCCGATTCGATTGAAACCACAGCCACTGGCTTGTTTCGAAGTAAACATGCCATTTTTCCCGCAATCTATCGGCGAACGCGCGACTAGTGATAGAGAATTTTTTACTCATTTTGTCGTTATCCTTTCAGGCCATTGTGGAGCTACGGCGTTTCAACGGCGACAAGACGCAGGCCACCGTGGCGCTCTTCGCGAAGTCTCTGAAGTTTTAATCGCGCCTTTCTGACTAGAGTTATGTGCGCGCTAATCAGCCCCAGACAGACTGTCGACCACTTGACGATTTAAACGTAATTAAGACACAAATATTAATATAAATTATGACTGTAGTCAACAAAAAAATAACCATTATTATGTTAATTATAAATCGTTTCAAAATTTTTATTTTTGTTTATTGGAATTTATGAATTAGTTTAATGACACGAAAATGCGATGTCGTCACCATCTGGTGATAGAAAGCTTTTCTTTGATCATCACTTTTTGTACATGTTGTAGTATATTGTGTACGAGTGATGCTAAACATTACTTACGATGGGGTTTTATAAGACTAACTTAGGAAGTTACGCAGGATATTGTGCATAGTTTGATCAATATGGCGGCAAACTGGATTGTGCCTACTTGCGGAGTCCGAGACTTACACTTGAGGAACTGTGGTTAAAAAGATTGTATGAATTACAATGTTTTCTTTATGGCGTTTATTATTAAGGTTGTCTCAGACTTAGGAATACTTAGGAAGCAACCTATTCACTTGGCTATATTTAATCAAGAAAAATATCTAAAAATAAGCATATGCTATTACTCTGTACTATAACCGTAATTTACCGTATGATATAAATCTTGCTATGATAATAAGTGTATTTGAGTTTTAAACATGTGCCTGACTTCTTTAGTTGCATCTTACAGAAGACTTAAGCAATTTGCCTTCGCTCTTTAATGTACTTTAATCGAATGAAGAAAAGACATTAAACAAAATGCGGAATAAAGTTAAAACCAGGACCAGATCTAGAGGAAGTGAGAATGCAAAATGTGAGAACCGAATACTTTTAGCGGATTTTCTTTAATAATATTTAGCTGGCTAAATATTAGGTCCATTTTGTTTTACCCCCTCTCTTATTTATAAAGTCGTTTTAATGATGATTCAGACATAATTAATAGTATATTCTAATTAAGAAGGTGATGATGGGTTCTTCAATGATATTTTAGTGTAGAAGAGCAGGGTATTTTCGTAAAACTCTTCTGCAGTTATAGTTGCTGGTCCACACGTTTTGCATACTCAACCTTCTACTTACAGCGCCTGTACTGTATCAAATTCAGATTTGGCACAAGTGAAATCCGTGTTTGTACGGAAACAGAGACAGTGTCAGTGTGGTACGTACCGTATCTTTTTATTCGGGTTTCTTCTTTCCTTCTTTCTTACCTGGGTAACCAATGGTTTTATAGGGAATTTACTCTATCGGAAATACAACTTGAAATAATTTTGTACGAGATAATTTTGTACCTTATTTAAGTTGATATTTTGTATGTTTTCATGATTAAAGTTAGTTTTTATTATTCAAGACTTGTTTCAATCATTTCACCTGCTATGATTACAATCTGAGCCGTTGATAAAACACACCATGGAATCATATGAAGTGATAGAGACAACATCATTGTCTTCCTGTCCTTGTCCCATGTTATTTGGGATCGGCGCAACACGTGTTTTTCTACTACTCTCCCCTGTCAACTGACACGCTATCTATATATTTACTCCTTTTTCCTACATATCATTCATTACACAATCCATCCATCTTTTCTTTTCTCTTCCTATCTCTCTCGATCCATCAACATTTATATTCATCACTCTTTTAGTCACATGCGATTCGTCCCTCCTTATCACATGCCCATACCGAGACAGTCGATTCCCTTTCAGCTTTTCTGTAAGTGGCGCACTTTCAAACTTCCTCTAATATACACAGTCCTAACTTTATCCATTCTTGTCACACCACACAACCACACATGACATGACAATTTACTGTTGCGTGGGAATTAAATAGTTAACCAGCTCATGAAGGCCATCCGGGCATTGTAGCCATGAAAATGAGACTACGTTCCAAAGTGTGGTGGCCCACAATTGACAGTGATGCCGAACATTGTGTTAGAGCTTGTAAGTGTTGCACTCTGGTTTCTGCTCCAAATGCTCCTAACCCCATGCGGAGAAGAGAACTGCCAATACAGCCCTGAGTTGACATAGCAATATGTCGATTATCTCGGACCCTTACCTACTGGACACTATCTTTTAGACATCATAGATTATTATAGCAGATATAAAAAAATCAAAATCACTAAAAACATAGATTCTACACACACCATTAGCATGCTTAAAGAAGTATTTTCTCCTGATAATGGTCAGCAGTATGTTAGTACAAAATTTCAAACTTTTTGCAAAGCTTTTGGTATTCCCTTGTTTCATACCATTCCCTATTGGCCACAGCAAAATGGTGAAGTTGAGAGGCAGAACCGCAGTATATTGAAACGTTGACGGATTAGCCAATGCCAAAAATCTAATTGGCAAGAAGATTTGCTCAAATATCTCACTGTGCATACCCCACTCCGTCACGGGTAAAACTCCTGCAGAACTCTTTTTCAGACGTCAGCTTAAAGATAAGCTGCCTTTCGTTGTAGAATTTACACTGATCTATGAGCTAGAGACAGGAATAGTGAAATGAAAAGCAAAGGAAAACAATATGCAGATAGAAAGTGGCAAGCGAAGGAATCTAGTATAGATGTTGGAGAAAAAGTATATGTTAAGAATACAATAAAGAAAAACAAGTTGTCCACCACATTCAAGGATACGACACTTGTAGTGGTAAACAAAGAAGGGAACGATGTCGAACTGGTAAATGATGTAGACAACGGTTACGTAGAAATATAGAGTACATTTGAAGAGGGTTGAAGGAAAGTGGGGAGTTTGCATAAATGAGGATGATAAATCTTCAGGAAATAACGATACCGTCGATACAATGTGTGTGACGAAAATTAATATGTTGATTCTGTTTATCAGACCATTAATAAAATTATTTGATGATTGTTCTTAAAATAAACTGAATTCTTAAGAAATAATGCTATTTTTCTAATTTTGTAAAAGGTGGATGTAGTGTATTTATTAATACCGACATGCCTTACTGGTGGCGCGAGCGGTGGTGGGGGTGCGGTTAGGTAGTCGCTTCACTGATCGCACACTCTCTGCTGTTCGGCCGTGCGCGTTGAAACCAAACTGTGTTGTTTTATTTTATTTACCACGTACCTAACACCCTAATTATAGTGACCTGTACAACTAATATGAAGATTTTTATATTATTGGGCATAGTTATCTGCTGTGGCTTAATAATATCAAAAGGTATTAGTCTTGAAAAAAAACAATATAAATGTTCCGTTTAGATTCGTATAATATTCACGTTTTACAAATGTATAACAAATATTGTAATTGGTACAAGTAATTTGAGATCATAAATTTAAAATTTATAACGATAAAATTAGGGCTAAAATTACTTGCATTGTATCTTAATAACATCTAGGACTAGACTTCACACACGTTACATACCTACTGGGAAATAAATACTCATAGGTACAGGGTCTTTTCTTGGTTTACCATATAAATCGATATTCAAACACAAGGAAAACGATAGTAAAAAGTAGACAAGGTTTCGTGTTAGCACTAGTTAGAATAACTCGTAGTTACAAACATGTATCTAATCAAATTAACATCGCGTTTTAATTTAAACAAAAAAAAAATGTATAAATTGGCGTTTTGATTACTTCAGTGATATGGTAAAAGATTCTAAAAATATACCTAAACATTATCATCAGCGTCAGGCGGTTGACTGGCTAACTTATTTGCCATTGCAGTTAGAATATCTGTTAGTCGAGCGAATCTTTGATTTGGCGTGGTTAGGGCCCCTCTTTCTCCCCAAAGGAAGTTTATGTGGAACTCTGTTCTGAACAGTTCGAGGAGAGTAGGGTCTAAAACGGGTCCTAAAGAAGACATCTCTTGCACTACAGTTCTAGCGTTTCGTTTGAACATTTCGATTTGGTTGGGGAAGTGTCGGGCGGCGTCTAAATGAGCCGCAGTCGCGTTGAAGTCAAACTCCAGGCTGTTCATCAGGCTGGCAGGGAATGTCTCGTCGGGCTGCATAAGGCCTCCGCCTTCGCCATCTGTACAAGCAAAATACTCGTTTTATCGACTTGCGTTGTCTCTGCGTATAAAAGGTTCTGTTTCTCGCAATGTATTCTTGGATTCTTAACGCGGGTCTTTTGATGATTTACCATCCGGAAAAAAAAGCTGTTAAAGTTTGCATGTCACTCACCAAATAAATGGAAGCACAGTACTGGCGGCAGGATATACGGCGTCGTTGTGTTGGGAGGCAAAGGATTTGTGCCTTCATTCATACTTTTAAAGCAAGGCCTCAGTTTAGCCTCGAACATAAACGCATTGTCCGTGTAAACCCTTCTCAAAATATTCCACGCGTTCTCCAGGCACTCCACCTATGATACAGAAAAACATTAATTATTTCTCACAGAAAATACGATATTTTATTATTTGTCATCGTAGTCGTGGCTAGAAGTTTAGATTCTACGCATTGACATGTTTAATACCTGAGGCATACACAGTCCAAACATAATTGCTGAAAACCCGTACAAATTGCCCAACGCAGTCTTCGTTTCAACTGCTAACAGAATCCAGTCGTTGATGGTGTCAGCTCGCTGCCGGTCTGTCTGACAGGTCAATATCGTCACCGCTATCAACAGACGAAAAGTCTCAATCCTGAAAATGAAAATCAGATTGAAGTCCGGTTTAATCCCACTTCAAAGTTATGAATTTTATAGTCATGCTCATTTATGTCTACCTTTCTATAACATCTAAACGCAAGGGTCGACCTTGAGGTAAAAATAATAGTTCTAATCCTGATGCAGTTTTCTCAAGACCTTCAATTTGAATTGCATCGTCAAAGAAGAAATATAAATCTACTTTCGTCATGTGATTCGCTAGAATCCTCGGCCCAGACGTACGTAATAACAGTTTGATCGTGTGTAACGTTTCCGATTCAAGCGGTTTTGATAATCCAGTCGGTATGATTTGCGATTGAAAGTTTTCTAAATTAATTCTTGAATCCACCACGTAATCCAAATTTTCTGACTGTAAAAGTTTTGCTTCAGTGAGTTCATAATCAAATTGCTGCTTTATGGTCGGTGTCACCAGATTGTAATCAGATTCCATTCTTGACTTATTTGGATCGCTGTGAGCTGAGCTTTGAGTAGAATCTCCGGATCCATTGCCTGAATCTGATCCCGAAACTTGGTAGAGTCGCTGGAGTTCTAATCTTCTTTCATCTGCTTTTGGTCCATCGTATCTGGCTGGCTTGGCTGGAGGACTAGTTGGAAGATTGGCATCCCAGGTGTTCGAACTGGAGTTAGACTCACTGCAAAAGTTTTTGCCATGTATGTGTTGTTGACTCTGAATTACTCCATCAGCACTGGCGCTTTTGCCATGAGTGACATGTTGTCCCATGTCGATGGGTGTTAGTGAATGAGATCGTTGTTTCTTGAAAGGCACTCGAAGTTGCATTCCAGGCTTTGCTGCAAAATGGCTGTATAGACTGTATGGGTTTCCGTAGGAACCGTCTCCAACTGGTGAGACAACGAGATTCATATCATCGTTCTGAATATAATTCGTAAGAGGCGTCACCCGGTTGGCTGGGTATTGAATTCTGGCTCCAGATGCGGCTGATATAGGTTTACCAGATCCAACGTAAGACGTGATGAGATCGGCGACTGTGTCGTAGGCTTCGTCCTCGAATTGATATTGGTGTCTTTCGTACACCGTGTCGGGGTGAACGATGATCTGAAATTATGTATTATTTAATTTATAATTTAGTAAAAAATTAAAAAGCCATCGCAGCTGCTGTGATTCCTTACTCGTTGTATAACGAAATGTAAATGTTGTCCATTGGAGCGGCAGCTGAGCACGTAGTTATCTGGCTGAGACGAAGAGTCCCTCACAAGGAACTCCCGGTCCTGTTGGAGCAGACTCTCGGCTGCTGTCCTGCTGAGTGCACCGTGGTACCAGCCGTGGGAGATGATCTGGTCTGATGGTAAGGAAAACTCCCATTCCAGCAGACCAGACGATGTCATAACATTCGGATCCTGGAATATGAGCAAATTACATTGATTAGAACTAACATCCACTTATCTATACTCTACTATCAGGGAGTTGCACTCAAATCTCGATCCGGTCCACCACCACCTCGAGACCGATAAGCCGCACCTATTCTTTTTAACGGAGACGCAGATTGTGACGTCTCCGTTGCTTTGAGGATTCCGGGTTATCTACTATCTGGATACTGGTGGATACCGGGGTAGAGAAATCACTCTCGTCGGTGTCTACCGGTCGCACAGCGGTGACCAGGAGACGACCAGGCTCTTTGAGCACCTGATGGAGAAGGCGGATTGTGAAAAATCCAAGAATCCGATTCCTGACATCCCCCCTACGATTTTACAATGACCCCGGGTAGGCTTAAAAGTCGTAAGAGCTTCTTATGCTCCACCGGCTCCACACAGGCTATTCAAGACAAACCACCAAAGGTGAGAAGCAAACTGTGGGAAAAGTAGCACCCATCACCTCCCCCCCCCCCCCCCCGATTCCCGATTTCGTTAAACCCCAGGAAGGCAGATGGCCTCCCGGACATGATCTGCAGTGGCCGGTTTGGAAAGCACTTAACCGATTGCGCCCCCAAGTAGGCCGCTGTAAACACAATTTGGCAAAATGGGGAATTAAAGATCTTTCCGACACAGAGTGAGAATGCAGTGCTTCCGACCAGACGATGTCCCACTTGCTGGAGTGTCTGAAGTGTCCCAACACCTGCACTTTTAGAGGACCTAAAATACGTCACAGACGCCGCGATTACGAAAGAAGATGAAGACAAACATTGCATTTATAATTAAGGATAACATTATCACTAATTTATTTGTTTATTTATCTTGGATTCATAAAACCGAGTAATGGTTGTAAAAATACTCTTAACCTTAACAAAGCCTAAAGGCACTTGTTGTCCCCGTCATTGCGTCTTTTTTTGTTCTCGACCATTTATCTATAATTGAGAACTTTCTAGTTAAGGAAATATTGGAGGTCAAAAACCAAAGTTTTTCACAAGTTTTTTTTATTAAATACTTACATGTCTTTAATGTTATAGCTTTACTTTAATTACCTCCATGACCCCTGTTCTATCCAATGCATCCATCAGCACAATGTTTTGAGTACGTTACATTGAGTCCCACCGTATAGGTATACCGTGTTATATTACCCGAAACAGGTCTTTTCCCAGCAATTATTTTTGCCCACTGTTAAAAGCTTTCACGGTTTACAACTAAACTTATACTGTCACTTACGGGATACCTTCCGTGATTGTTCATCATTTTGAACAGTCACGGAAGATATCCCGTAAGTGACAGTATAAGTTTAATCATTTTTGCGTTAAATTTACGCAAAAATGATTGCTGCGAAACGACTTTGTTTGATGTACCTACAGAATGCGTGGTGGACGGCTTCGTGAAACGTCCGTTTACACCTTCTAAGCCATTTGGGTGGAAACAGGAGGGAAGAAGCAACTTACCCATAATCTTATGTCAACAACACAATAAAAAGCACTAGTACATAAAAATAATCAAAATACGGCAATACACGCGCACAAAACGTTATACTTACCATTCCTTTTTGTCACTTCATGGAAAAAGTACTAAGCGGTATTTATATTTGGCTGTGGACGAAACTCGTGTTGAGAGTTAAGCCGGCAGTCTCACCCCTAATTGAGGGGTTGAGTCGATCGATGAAACAATCCACCCTTTTTTACCCGTAGGTTGGTAGTACAACAGTCGCTAACTTCATGTGTCACAGTCGCGCATGCGGTTAGAATTTATACATTTTAGTGCCGCAGGTTGGTAGTAAAATAGGCGCTAACTTCATATGTCACAGTCGCGCATGCGTATAGAATTTCTACTTTAATTTTATATTTTCGAACTTGAGAAGTAAAGGAAAACTCAGGATTTTTTCTAAGTTACCATCGTTGTTATAGTAAAGTCTTTACTAAGCAAATGCCAGCTTTTTCTAAAATAAAGTTGTTCATGAATATACTTGAAACATTCCGCCTTCAACAACTTAGGAGTTCGGAGAGTTAGACATCCTTCGTGTTTCTTTAATTTTTTTTTGTGCCGCGTTTGAAAACCCGCGCCGAAAAATTGTGTCCTTCACCACACAATCCTCACCTTTGAAAACTTCATGAAAATCAATTTTGAGTACCTAAAAAAATAGTCATAAATAGTCAGCAAGGTTAAAAAAAATAATCGCATTATCATTCCGAAGTTATAGCTGTATGTTGGTGTGGATTGTGGGGTGAACTTCTCCACACAATCCTCACCTCAGGACTTTTATTATTATTTTTTTCGGATGCGAAGTCAACAAATGACCCTTGCCCCGCTCTGGGCGGAGCGGAAGGGAGTGTCAGACTTCTACTGACTAAAGCCCATCCATGTTCCTTCTTTGCCTTTTGTGTTCCAGGGCCACGGTATCTCTTTCGAACAGTCCCGCAGCCCTGGCAGGCATCGGCCCAAGTGGACCCCTACGTGGTTGCTGACATATCTTTGAGGCGCGCGTGGAACACGAGCGCGCCATCCTCACGGCCTATCGTCATAAGACAGCCGGACTGCGAGCTCACCTATAACTCGCCGGCCTACGGTGGCCTCGGGGCTGGGAGTAGGTATCGACTTGGTTTTAATTCCAAAAAATAACAGACTAAACTGGCGTTTAATGGATGCACGCAGGTCACACTGTTACGCCACAATATGAATTCGTCGAATTTGAAGTTATTCTTAAACGAAAAAAAAATATTCCTAAGGAAATTTAAAAAAAAAATCGCTAGAGGGGAAATCTTGTTACAATTTTTTCTCCACTCCTCAAGAAACTCAATAAAAAAGTCCCAAGAAAATCCGAGCTTCGTTCCACTTTTGAGTATTTTTTGTCAAAGCATTTATTTCAATTAGACCATACCTGGCACCATACCAGGCACTCACCATAGCAGACACAAATAATATTTAAAGACGAATATCGCTTTGCCGAGACTAAAAAAAAAAACAATCATAGCCGACTATAGTCACTTAACCCATTTGGACTTAGTATAAGTATAGTTAGTTATCTGTGGAAATTTTTATTTAGGCGCGTGTGCGGAAAAAAAATATTCAAAATCGACCCGTGTTAAATACATTGCATGTTGAACCTAATCGTAGTGCAATAAGAATTAGTTTTCGAGAAAAAGTTTAAATAAAAACTTTTAACGATAATTGGTTTGAATAAGATTTGATGTATAGTTTTTGAGATATGGGACTCTTTCATCAAACTGCAGTAGTAACTTTGTTTTTCATTAACATATTATGAAAAACAAATTTAGTTTTGCTGTTGAATGTAATACGATACAACATATTATGAATGAGCCTTCAAAATATTTTTAGTATATTGTTTGGTGCTACGGCAAAGTGCGTGTCGCACTCACACGCACACAGGGTTCCGTGTGCGCGTGAGTGCGACACGCACTTTACTGGCTTTTTTTGACCGTGATGACACGAAAGCTACCGGTCATAGATGAAAGGCCAAACTATTCACAAAGTTAAGCTCCTTACATCTTAATACACTCGTTTTGCATGGATGATCTCATGCATGGTGAACATTCAGCTACAATTTATCTCTCAAGACATCGTTACAAAAAGATAAAATTCTTAACTCAAATATCTAAAATTTTTGACCCTGGTGCTGGCCAGCCCAAAGGCTAAGGCAGGCAGGCAAAGGCAGTCGCAATAAAACTTAAGATCTTGTTCCAAGAATTATGGAGATCAGACTTGGTTTAGGATTACCCTGTCCCTCAAGAAATCGCGTTAGAGTGGAATACTATTAGTAGTATTCCACTCTAACGCGATTTCTACCCGATCTATCTTTCATATAATATCTCGATTTAAAATACCACGTTGGAATCAAACCCAGGAAAAAGATAGCATCGAACTCCATGGCTTTTGCGACACTTGCAAAAAATCATACGCTTGCGTCGTGTATTGCAAAATACAGAGTAAAAATGAAATCAAACAACCACGTGAACCTTATTGCAGGGAAATCAAAACTAATACCGCTGAAAAAACCACAATCGATCCCGCGTTTGGGACTTTGCGGCGCTCTAATGTTATGTAAACTTATGCGAATAAAATCATCTTATCCCATCGAGCTACAAGGTGCATGTTTATGGTTGGATTGAATCAACGGCTGTTCTTGGTTGGTTAAGGGGCGAACGGGAGACATGGAGACTCTTTGTTGCGAATCGAGTGAGGATTATTACTGAAATAATCCCGAAAGGTAAATGGAGTTACGCAAAATTCAAAGAATCGCAGATTGCGCAAGCCGGAGTTTACCTGCTGCTCAAGTTACCAATTACTCGCTGCTGTGGTGGCAAGGGCCCGATTGGTTACCAGTATAATTATAAGCCTAAAGAATCTCATAAGATGCCGATTTAAACGAGTATTACTACCGAAGAACTCAGATAAAACAAGGAAGTAAAAAAAGTGATTGTTAATCCCGAAAATTTAATAATGAATCTACTATTGGCCAAATATAGCACTTTAAGGAAAGTTACTCGAGTATTACCCTACATCAACAAGTTCATCGGCATTGTTGTTTACAAGAAAAAACGCACATGTTTTCTCAGTCTACAAAATATAAAGACAGCAAGAGAAATGCTAATTACACGTCCAATTTAATCCCATAAAAAGGATGGAGAACAAACATCATAAAATAATAAATCAAAAGCTTAATTATCACCAAGATTCTTATAAAAATATCGCTCAGCAAGTGCAAAACCTAACTCTCATCACAGACTTCATAACCTCGGCTTTCACTGCCAACAACTTGATGTAGTATAACCTTCGACAAATCCAGGACTCAATTTTAGATACAGTAACTGATATTTATAGTTGAAAATTAGATTTTCGTTTGATATCTCCGATCCAACTCAGATTAGAGCTAAGCATAATATCAGCACAAATATGAGACTTGGTAACTACCAAGTCTCATATTTGTGCTGATATACAACCTACCTGACGACAACTTTAATCTTAGGCTGGTTTTAGAGTCACGCTGACCGCACTCTGACCGTCAGCGCTGACAGCCAAAATGTATGAACTTCTAGGAAGCGTAACGCGTAGTATCAGCGCGTACGTTGGTCAGCGCTGACCTGTCAGCGGGCGTACGCGTCGCTCGTCGGCGCCGCGTAGCCGTCGGCGCTCACCGCCGCCCACGCGCCTCTGTCTTCAGTGAGCGTTCTTGTGTCGAGCCGAGTGGACGCCGTCAGCGTGAACAGTCATGGTGAATCGCGATGTGGACACAAGTCGAGTGATCGACGAAGTACGCTTAAGAAAGCAATTATGGGATGCATCCGATCCACTGTATAAAAATAAAGATGCTAGAAACAAATCCTGGGACGATATTGTTTTCGCACTATTCGAAAATGTGTCGGAAGAAGAAAAACAACATAGGTGATTATTTTATTATCTTGGAATAGGTGTAGGTACTACGGGACGAATAAAGCATTTAAATTTAAAATATACATGAGTCTTGCCAGGGCACCCTACCGATAGAGCTCAAAAAGTATTCAGCAAAATGTTCTCGTAGAGCGTTGCCAGACCTGTTTGTAGGCACAGTTGGTATGTCTACCATACCCTCAATCGTAAATGTATCTTCTATACGATAACCATCGCGAATTCTTATAAAATTATGCAATACGCAGCATGCTTTAACTATATTCTTTGCAACTTTAAAACCCACATTAATCGGTGTATGAAACACTCTGAATTTGTTTGACATTATACCAAATGTCGATTCTCTACATCATCGTCTACTGCGGCTCAGTCTATAGTTAATTTTTTTTTTCTTATGGGTCATATTGCTTCGCGCATATGGCTTCATAATTTTTCTAGATGTACCAAAAGCCGCATCACCCACAATTACATATTCAACTGGACTATTTGCTCCAGGCAGTGGCTTAGGCCCTGGTATATTTAAAGTGTTATTTTCTAGGCTCCTATACAGTGCACGGTCTTGGAAAATTGATGAGTCCGAGTTTTTTCCATATGATCCAATGTTTACATATGTAAAACAATAATCTGCATCGCACATAGCCAGTAGAACTAAGGAGTAAAAATTCTTGTAATTGTAGAACATTGATCCTCCACCTTCTGGATTTACGATTCTAATGTGTTTGCCATCGAAAGCTCCGATGCAATTTGGAAAATTGGTCTTTTGTAGAAACCCGTTAGCAATTTCTGTCTACATATCAGAGGTTTTTGTTGGAATGCATTCATCATGTAGTGCTTCCCATATTGTGTTACACACTTCGTCCACAATCAAAGTGATTGTTGCAATTCCAATCCTAAACGAATAATGCAAATCTGTATATGTTCGACCCGTAGCCAAAAATCTGAAAAAAAAAATCATGATTGTATTTTTTCAGGGAAACTGATCCAACAAAGATGGAAAACAGTAAGAGATGCATACTTTAGGACAAAGAAAGCTACGAAAAATACACCTTCTGGAAGTGCAGCACCAAAGTACAAAAAATATATCTATTATGATGAACTAAGTTTCCTAAGTCCATCAAATGAGAACGAAGTTGATGAATCACTGAACGAAACTTGTCCCTCCCACCCTCAGAAAATATGGATAATACGGCATCACTGGATAATACGATACCTTCAGAAAATACTCAAGATTCTGATATGTCATCGCATCAAGCTTCTTCAAACACTCTTCAAGGAAAGCAGAATGCCCATGCTGATAATTCCAGCTTATCACAAAGACCTTGGATCCAAAAAAGAAAAAAGAACAGGCCGCACGAAACAAACGTAGAAAGTTCTGTGTTTGAAAGAGAGTTATTGACCTTACTCAGTAATCAAACACCTGATATTGCCGCTGACGACCTGTCTTTTTTCTCTTCTTTGGGTCCACTTTTAAGATCTTTCGATTTAGAACAAAAGCTAGAGTTTAGGTCGAGAGTTTTGCGGGATGCCGTGGAAATTAAAAATTACAGATCGAGTAGCTCGGCATCCTCCCACTCCCATGACATTAGATCTCCAGCGCAACATGGCTCGTATGCATCGTCATCATACAATTATACTACTCTAGGTTACTCAGAGTATGAAACCAATGATACGACTCCAGGTTACTCTGGGTATCAAACAGCAAGCCGTAATGATGAATAATGTGAAAAATTTATCTTTTTTATGTTTATTAAACACTATGATACCAAGTAAATATGTTTTTTTCTTACCTTAAAGTCACCATCAGTCGTTCAATCGGTGGTATAGGCACACGTCGTAAGCTGCAATGGACCAGTTTATCCTGTGTTTTTGCCAGTAATTCGTCAAAAGTTCTAGTCGACATTCGAAAGTAATTAAAGAACTTTGTTTCGTCAGCCCTCAAAGTGTTGTATAACATAACAAATTCTCCTGCGAAGGCTCTCTGCTCAATCATTGGATGAATATGAAGTCTCCGTCGTAGTTTTATCTTTCTTTTTTTTATTAGGTAATATAAAGCAGCAATTATTAATGCCTTTTGCATTTTTGTGCGTCTGTACTCCAAAGCGATCAGCACGATACTGAAACGTCTCGCGCTGAACCTCAGCGCTGACAAGCTACGCGCTGAGCTGTCAGCGCCGATGGTCAGCGTGACTCTAAAACCAGCCTTAAAGATCTTTACGGCTTGCTCAAAGTAAGAGCCAAATACTCTGGCAAATACATAATTATAGAAATAAAAAGAAATGTGAGCCGTCACGGGACGCCTGGCAGATGAGAAACATCGACATTATTTTGTAAAAGTAATATGCAGGAAAGAACAGATTGTGATAGGAACTAAATATGTCATAATGATAAAATAAAATATTACGATTTTTTTTCCAGATAACGATGACTATTTATTGAATAAACATTTATTTTCATTAAATACAAAAATTTACGAATTTATTTCATATCGTGACTACTTAATTCGTTTAATCAGTGACTTTGGTAATAGTTATATTCGATGTTGCCTCTGAGTACGGTATTACTGTGACAATTGGTCGATGGTAACTGAAGTATGTTACAAAAGTATTGGACATAACATTATCAAGATATCTAATAAATACAGCATCTATTGTTGTTCCGTATCTGGTGGTAGGTTCTCTTGGATTGTTATTAATTTGCAATTGAAATTCTTCTTGGAAAAAAAAAAAAAAAAAAAAAACACTGTATACTGTAATGCCTCTAGATACATCCAGCAGGTGACGCACCGTACACACTACTGCATATAGACTGTATATATATACCATGATATAGCGTGGCGACGCGTCGCCACGGCAAGCGTCGCCACGCCAGAAATCGGTTTTACGTGCGGCTATAGATGTTTCACATCAAAAATACCCTTGATGAAAGGGATCTTTACGAGGTATTTAATCTTATCCCGGTTCCACGCATTGTGAAAGATAACATGATGATGAAAGTCGAAACTATCTCTGAATTAGCAGCCATCAATAGGAGAAAGGATAACTAAAACTGACACGGATCTTCAGTTACGCGTATTACAAAACCCTGTGTCTATTCTGTGTCATATCTGAAGGCCTATCCACCACCTATAAGTTGATCATAGTCTTTGTGCTATGCCATAACATCGGAAAACAAATATTATTTCTACGCTGCAATGAACATAACGTCAAACTTCTTAGGTTATCGGGTGCTTGTCTGTTAATGCCTTTTGGGGAAGGCCGTTTAGTAAAAAAATAAAGAAAAATAATATTTTTTAAAAACAAGCTTTTATACTTGTTAATAATAAAAATAACTAAAAAGGTAAAAAATTATTTAATTCTGGTAAGAAATATACCATTTTATAGGTACATTATATCCATTTTTTTTTAATTTAAAACCGTGTTAAATTTTGACGGGTTACACCTTTATTTCTCCTGCCGTCAAAACGTAATTAATGTTAATTACTGGTTAATTATTTGTAACGTTTCTCATTCTTTCGATTTTCGATTTGCAGACCTGCTAAAGACCTAACTCGACTTAAAGGCCACGTAAGCTTGACCTGCAGTAAGCAATTTGGAGCTAAGATAAATAACTGCATGATCTACAGTAGTTCTCTGCATTTTCTGCATAGTTGAAGCCCAACATAAGACAATCGGAAGCATTCTTCTTTCAGCTGTGACGTGATTAAATTTAGCAGGAAATTGAACAGATTTAGGTTGTTTTATGCCGTCAAAATGTAACACGCTTTTATTAAAAAAAATGGGATATCATGCTATAAACTGGTATATTTCTTATCAGGTCGTATCTTTAACTTTTTAGTTTTTTTTTTTATTATTAACAAGTATATAAAAGTTGATGAAACAGACGCAGAAGATCAGTATAGCAAAATAGTCACCGGTATTAACAATAGTTGTAAAAACATAAAAAATAAACGCAAAAATAGGAACAAATTAACAGCTCACAGCATTAATTTAATAGACAAACGAATAAAGAAAAAGAAATTGGGACTGCAGAATATAGAACAATAGACAAAGAGGTCAAAAGAAGTATTAGGAAGGATCTGAGAAATCTTAATACGCATTTAGTTAAAACAGCTCTAGAAAAACATGCATCTTTAAGGGTACTTAAACATGGAATAACCAAAGGAAAAGCTTGGATCAACAGTCTAGTCGATGATGCAGGAGTAAAACATTATAGCAGACCAAAAATCCTGGAAATTCCTACCAAGTTTTATAAAATGTTGTATTCAGATAACCCAGAACCGACATTAAATGCAGAATACCATCTTTTCAGATTCCGTTGCCCCAATAACTGGGTATGAAGTGCACAGAGCGCTTACTACCATGCGCTACGATAGAAGTCCCGGAGAGGATGGAATCTTCACCGAAGCACTCAAAATCGGCTCCACCACCTTGTTGCCTCACCTTACAAATCTGTTCAACACCATTTTGCAATCGGGTAAAGCTCACAAAAGTATGTGCCATTCTAATATAATACTTCTGCATAAAAAAGGCGATAAAAGCGATATCGGCAATTACCGTCCAATCAGCCTAACATCACACATCTACAAAGCATTTCCCCTAAAACTATCATAAAACCTGTTGAGATTGCCCAGTGTGCCATTCTGAAGGTTAGCACTTTCAAACCAAGATTGTCCCCTACCTCGCAGCTTTATGAATTCTGTGGAGTCCTTTCAGTAAGACAACTTTTCCTTCTCAATATTATATTAATGCAACATAAAAATATGTTTTACAACCCTCACACTCTAAATAGGCGCACAAAACACTTGGTTTGACCACAACCCATCTCTTTTAGAACCAAGAGAGCAATAGATTTTTCTTTAGCAATAGATTTGCTTCATTTATTGACCCCTACATCTACAACAAAATAAATAAAAGTCTTAACATTTACTCGATGACGAAAAAATCTTGCAAAATTACAGTAAGTGAGTACTTACAGAAACTCACGTATGAGGAGACAGAAGATTTGCTTCAGATACCTAGATGAACAATTCAAGACTCAACTACTTGTGGAATTGTTAAATTAAATTAAGTAATCTGATCCGATGACATCGTCCTCTTTGCTCCCACAGCTTTCGAACTACAGAGCATGCTCCAAGACCTAAGCGCTGCTAGCTTCAAGGTAGGACTCGCGATGAATCGGTCAAAAACTAAAACTATAACTAAAACTATGCACTAAACGTAGGGTCGAGGTAGATGGGCGGGAAATACTCTATGTTGATGAGTACATTTACTTGGGCCAGTTAGTTTCTTTCGAAAACAAGCAGGAAAAGGAAATCGATCGCCGAATCGACAACGCCTGGAAAAGCTACTGGTCCATGAAGACGCTAATGAAGGGAGATCTGCCGATCTCCTTGAAGCGCAAACTCTTCGATATGTGTATCCTGCCCGTCCTAACCTACGGTGCTCAAACCTGGTCACTCACAGAATCACAAAAGTCCCGCCTTGGAGTCTGCCAAAGAGCAATGGAGCGCAGCATTCTGGGTGTAAAGAGAGCTGATAAAATACGGAACACTACGCTGCGCTCAAAAACAGGGTTCACAGACGTAGGCAAAAAGGCTGCCAGGCTGAAATGGGATTGGGTGGGTCACTTGAGCCGCATGGATGATGACCGCTGGGCAAAGGCTTCAACACGTTGGGTGCATGAAGATGGACAGCGCAGCCGAGGCCGGCCCAGAAAACGGTGGCGAGATGATTTGGACGCGCATCACAAGGGCTGGTTCGAGGTGGCGCAGGAGAAGAGTACCTGGAAGGATATGGGGGAGGCCTTTGCCCAGCAGTGGGACATACCAGAACAATAAAAAAAAAATTAAAAAAACAAGTATAAAAGACGTTTTTTTTTTAAAAGAATTTTCATAAGACGCTCGTTACGCTTCTTTGTAATGGAATCAAAAGCCACCTATATTTCTTACTCTCTTACTTTGTTCTGATAAAAAACTTGTCATCACTTATTTTACCCTTTGTTAGGGTCGCCAAACCTTTAAAGCTAGATAGTAATGGCGGTAATACCTCCTTCTCGTTGAGCTCCTCTACAAAGAGTACTATAGGCGAGTATCTAGTGAGGCACTGTTTAGATGTACCCAGGTACCTAGTTCGAAAAGCACTTCTACTTCTTCACTTACTTGGCTGTACTTTTTAAACTATAACTCAACTCCTTAGTGTCAACTTTAAGTATTCAAGTGACTCCCCTGTTTCGTTTAATCATTATATCCTTGCCTTTCTCAGTGCTCATCTAGACATCGATGACGTTAATTACATACATAAACTCACGCCTTTTAACCTTTTTTCCATGAGTGTAGGCAGACACCACAGAGCGCCACCTGCTACGATCCTTGCATACTTTTTCGACTCGTCCACGTTTATACATCTGGTCATAAACGCACGCCGGTTGCGACCACAATTATTGTGAAATCAAAAACAAAGAAAAATGCAGCAATGAATTTGCAATTAACTTACCATGAATCGACTCAACCTTACCCTCAATCAAAACATGAAGTGTTCAATGCAAAACTGTTTGCAAACAAGGTATCCATTAAAACATAACATGACACTGTATGACTGTACGTAAACATTGTAATAATGGGTTGAGGTTCATTTTTCAAGCAACACCCGTAATGCTACATTTAGTCGGTAATCGGCGATGGATGGTGCACTTCGCGTCTTGTGTGCAGTCCTAATCCTGATCCTTAGCCTGACGGCGCCCTCAGTAAGCTATGAGAAGAGTAAGAAACATTTCCGCTTGTTTATGTACCATAAATATATTTAAAAGTGATTTAAATGTTTTTACCCAAGTACATGAAAAATCTTATCAAGATTAACATTTGAAGCAGCAATTTTAACAGAACTTTAACTTACAGCTTTGCGCAAAATCATTCGTAACCATTCGAAAATGGTACAAAGGCCTTTCAGTGACATTAATGGTCCACAGCGAGCATGGATAAATATCACCAATTCCCTAAACAACAATGAAATGTTTCATTTCCCAGGAGGCTCTCAAGTTAAGACTGTTTTTCATCATCTACAAAGGCCAAAACTATCTACCATAATGGCAGCACTTCAGTCGAGTAAAGGGAAAATAATGCACACGAATATGAGAATTACAAAACCAGAGTCTGCAAAAGAATTTAAAAATACTATTAGAAATAAGATTATAGACTACAGGACTTTGGAATCACCTGAAGAGATGCCAAATAACATGAGCAACCAAAACACAAAATTGGCTATCAAAAACTATTATCAAATACCAACGCAATCCAGGTTTTTCCCACCCGTAGGAGAACAGGAGTCACAAAGCGTTCAAGGCTTTGAACAAAGAGGGACTAGCAAGGAGAATACTCTGGTTATTCCTGATTTTCAAGATACACTTAAAGAAAAA
Organism: Noctua janthe; assembly: GCA_910589295.1. NCBI lineage: Eukaryota > Metazoa > Arthropoda > Insecta > Lepidoptera > Noctuidae > Noctua > Noctua janthe. The sequence continues at coordinate 18,721,996 of OU342552.1, forward strand.
GAAACTTTAAAAGTGAAAGGTATTCTTAAACCTAAATTAAAAACTCAAACTGAAGCTCCGGTTGTTATCAGAGAAGCATTGCATAGTGTCATAGACATCGAACCTGACAATGAAACGGCGGATTTTCTAATTGAAGGTTTGCCCAAGGATAGTACAATGTTCAGCTATAATCTGACTTCAGATCCTTTCACTTGCTCAGCAATTCGATCAGCGACAGCTGACCTCGATGCTCAAGAAAGGTTTTCCCAATTAAATATAGAGGTAAGATCATTCTGCTGTAGGTATTAAGTGTGGAAACGTTAAAATAAAACTAACACCTGTTCATTTTACAGCCCTTCTGGATGAGTAAGAAGCATTTTTGGAATCATATTTTTGATAGCCGTTACGAATCCTTGATGATGAATTCAAAGTGGCCCCCTCTAAAGGTAATGCACTGTTATTTAGCTACAATTCCAATTTCAACTCGTACAAAACACTTAATTCAACCAATATTTTGCAGGTGATACTAGTACCCCGTACGCACGTGGATACAATATGGAAAAAAACATTCGAACAATATCAAAAAGACAGCGGTAGTAAAATTTTATCGAATATCGTGAAGAAAATGCAATTCTATACTAAATTAACGTTTAGTTGGAATGAAGTTTCACATTTGAGTAATTGGTGGAAAACAACTACACATAGAAATCGATCGGTAAGAAAATAACGAAATATATCTTATAGTTACAAAACGGTATTAAACTTTTATAAGTTGCCATGTTTTAAACTTATAAATCATTGCAAGAATATTCAAAATAATGTTACTTTTGGTGTGATTTAGGCATTTCGAAAGTTATTAAGAACTGGTAGACTAGAAATTACCACTGGAGGTTGGGTTGAACCGGACGAAGCAACTACGCATTTATTTGGACTCGTCCATCAACTCATAGAAGGTAAGTTGATTAATTCAGTTGTTGTATGTACTGGGAACATGCGAGGTGTCTTAAAAATAAGTTCCATGAAATAAGTCTAATCATTTTCAGGGCATCAATGGCTGAAACAACATCTAAATTATTCACCAAACGTCGGTTGGCTTACTAGCAGCGTATCTCATAGCCCTACAATGGTTTACCTCCTCTCCGCATGCAACGTTAACGATCTAGTTATCACTAATATTCATTACGCTTGGGAACAATTTTTTGCTGAGTATCAATATAGTGATTTTATTTGGATACAAAATTGGGACGACGATAAATCATATCCAACTAAACTCAATGAAGCATTGAACAGAATGGGTGTAGATCGGTATCCAAGGCATGCGGTTTTGACACACTTTCTTCAATTCAATTCAGCTGATTTTAAAGCGTGCGGTCCAAATAGCACTCTTTGTACTTTGGATTATAATTTTGCCACACAGCGTGGAAAACTTGATATCAGCGCTTATAATGTTAAAGAAAAATCGGAGCTGCTTCTAGAACAGTATTCTAAAACAGGAACTATATCGCCTCACAACAATATAATTGCACCTTTAGGTGGTCCATTTTTTTATGAGACACAATCTGAATTTGATTTTCAGTACAATAATTATCAGAAAATTGTTGATTTTATAACAGCTAACAAAGATATTTATAAAGCAACAATAGAATTTGGAACAGCAAAAGATTATTTTAAAACTATAAAAGACAAATATAAATACTATCACAGTCTAAAAGGAGACTTTCTTAATTTTGCTGATATAAATTCTGGAACCCCCGCATATTGGACTGGTTTTTACACATCTAGACCTTTCTATAAAATTTTGTTAAGGCGTCTGCAATCAACGCTACGAACGACAGAAATATTGTTTTCTTTCGCTTTAAATTACAACAGTTTTCGAAAAACTAATATGACTACTATATTTGAACTCTTAATCAAAGCGAGGGAAACAGTTGCGCGACTTATTGATCGCAATGTTGCAAGCGGAACAGTTACAGCAAACGTCTTAAAATATGTTCGAAGCCAGATTCTAACCACCGTTAAAGACTGCTGGTATATACAAGAATTGGCAGTGAGTTTCTTGAGCCTAAAGCCCGAACAACACGTACCATACCTTCAAAAGTATGTCTACAGGGATGGTGAATTGATCAATATATTAAGAACAATTTCTCCAGGAGATCAAATTTATATCTTTAACTCCCTAAGTCACGAGCGGACCGAAATAGTAGAACTCATTACTAGATATCCCAACATTAGAATAGTGGATCATACGAAAAAAGACGTAACAGTTCAGATAAATCCTGTGTGGAAATATAATTCTGATAATATTATCAAATTATCCAGGAGATACTACAAAATTATATTTGCAGTAATGGTACCTCCAATGGCGCTTGAGTTATTTAAAATTAAAGAAACATATGATGCTTCGCAAAACGTTGCTGCGGTATACTGTTTATCATGTGAAGTTGAGGATGTGTTGGATAACGTGACAGCATTTCCTTTTGTAATTCAACCAATACAAGCAGGTGATATACAGCTTGAAAGTTACAAACATCGACTGTTGTTCGACGAATTTACCGGCCTTATGAAAACCGTTGTTGAGAAAGAAACAAACATTGAAAAAAGCGTTTCTATTGACTACGGCGCATTCAGGGACTCCGATGTTAATTCAGGAATGTTTTTATTCAACACAAATGTAAGCAAGCCTCTGCTAGACGTTTTGTCGGAATATAGATTGGGAATCAGGAAGAAAGTAATGTTCATTGTATCGGGACTAGTTACGCAAGAGTTGTCTTGCATTTACGGTCGCCTCTTACAACATACAACAAAAATGTTCAATCTCTTAAGAAGCCCTTTGTCAAGTGCTATTTATATTGAAAGTAAAGTAGATTATGAAATATCTCCGAAGAATAGGGAATTAGAACTGTTTCTCTCCATCCAGACAGATATAGCAAATGGTAATCTTCCAAAGATCTATACAGACAACAATGGTTTTCAATATACATCGCGAATATTAAATATTAGTAGACGTATTGAATCTAATATGTACCCGATTACAAGTATGGCTTTTATACAAGATAGCAGAAATCGGTTTACATTCATTACAGATCATGCTCAAGGTGTCACCGCTCTACAAGAAGGGCAGTTACTGGTGATGCTAGATCGACGGGTACTATTTAACGACGGCCGAGGTACTCATGAAGGTTTGGCTGATAGTAGAAATACGTGTCATAGAAGTTTCATATTGCTAGAAAATTTTGAAGACAGTCACAACACTGTTACTTGGTATCATCACCATAAAGAAGTAAAGTTACCTAGTTTATCTGCATTTTACCTCGCCAACACTTTGGACTACCTCGTAGATATATTTCTTATCAACAAGAATCAGACGCACCTTTGCTACTTCGCGTTTTTACCATTAGTCAAAACTTCGTTTCCTTGTGATGTTGCTCTTGTGAATTACAGAGCAGTTTTACACAGAAGTACGATACAAAATATGATGCCGACCGCTGCTCTTATGACACTGCATCGGCAAAGCTTTTCGTGTCACATTGAAAATCCTTCAAACCTTCACTGTAGTGGAAACCCTAATTTCTCTTTACAGAAGATACTACGTACTGCCAAGTCTGTGTATCAAACGAATCTGCCGGGTACCGACGACGGTTCTGAATCATTGTATCTAACTCATGCCAATTTCCCACCAATGGAACTGACGACCTTGAGGGTAGAGTTTTAAATGCAGGTTTCCATCGTATGTACACACATCGATGAAATACTTATAACACGTACAAAGTACGTGTAACCAGTACACCTGTGGAGTACCTGAAGTATTTTTCCCTGTACGGTGGGAAAGTAAACTTCGGGTTGGTTTTTTTTTACTTTATGTAACACCCTAGGAGCATCGGCAGGGAAGACTTATATTATGTCTAAATAAAAGCTTGACATTAGGTTTTCAACGCCAAGCTCAGCGGCGAAAATTCAAGTTGCAAGTTTTTTTTATAATTTTATCATTAATCAACACCCAGTGTTGATAAACCGGGAATTAATTGTTTTGATTCCAGAACGGCGCTCCTATTCTGAAATCAAACCATTAACCAAAATTAAATGCCACAATGGTACTTAAATAGCGAGTCTTTCCTTAAAACTTGCTGAAAATAATTGTAGACCTAAAAGATCTAAGACAAGTATCTATAGTCAAGTTAAAGCAATTACTTGAGTTTAAGTAATTACTTATGCATACATTTTTTATGCAGTAGGCAAGAATTTAAACGAAGTAAGAACCGCCAAAGAAATCAAAGCTAAGAGTTCTAACTTTTGACAGTTCTAACTTCAAGCAATAACTGAACTAAACATTACACAATTAAAATATTAGATATCTTAAATAATGACTTTTACTCAAGTAATCACTTTGACTTCTTTATTGATACGGCTGTACATGGGCGCCGGCAAAATAATTTCCACGTGGGTTCATTTAAAGTTCCATGATACTCGTATGTTAGATTTTCGTTTGTCAATTCGAACAAGGAGTAATTTTGTTGATTTATATAGAAAAACCGTAGCGAGCTTGACAATTGTAATACCCCCTCGAACTAGATAGGTTTCTTTTGTCCTTTATTATAGAAATGGCGCTAATTCTGCCTGTTTATAAAGAAAATTTATGAACGCAAAGGACATAAGATATCTAAACGAGCAAAACGAGCTCGAATAATTTAGGATATTCTTGGATAAATTAGGTCATTTTTGTCCATAGGAACAAGTACGAGTGAGGGAAGTGAGCTCAAAAATTTTTGTTTTCCGCCTCGGATAGATTAGTTTCTCTTCCAAGATTTCGCCCCCTCCTTTTGCCTACGGCCCTGACGATGAAAGACACGAGACATAAGTGACCTGTGCATGAGCATGATGTGTTCACAGAAAAAGAATTGAGAAGGACACTAAATTGATTGACAAGCTGATGAACAGGACAGCAACCTAGACGCCTTAAGTTTTTATTAACACAGTAACATAATATAAAAAATCTATTTCTTTTCCATATTATTTCTTTCCCAACAATGTACTGCAATGCAATTGCACCCCCTTGCAGCCTGCTGGCGGCGCCCATGCGGGTGTAGGAAGACTTTGCTCAAATAGACACGAAAAGCCACTTCATTTTATATTATGTAAGTAATATATAAATATGAAACAGAACAAAAGTTGATCACTTTCCGGTCCGAAAGACCACATGGGGGTCTTGCGTTATTATGTTACACGTAGAAATAAGTATTATAAGTTTTTTTTTAAAACTTGTTAACTGAAACAACAATACTTAATTTGTATGAAATGTGCGAAATTGAAAATATACTAACAACATAATAAAAATTTAATTTATTACGGAGAGTAAACTATGTTTTTATAAAAAAAAAAATACTTAATTTAGTAAATACTCCTTTGTTTTAATTGATATCCTAAGGTCATCATCATCACCACCTACTCTTTTCCCAACAACACACATCAAAACTGTTATATCCCATAACAGTATACTAAGGAATTTCCTTAAATAATTATACTTGTATGAAAGTGCGCAGAATGTTATATTCTTTCAGAAATAAAAACGAAACTTTTTTATTTTATAAGGCCAATTTTTTTTGCCAAAATTTGACTAACTGTTTTTGGTGATTAAAGCAGGAAATTAAATGAAATAAAACTATAAATTTTGCATAAATTAAAAAATAGTAAGAGCACCTCGGATGTTTATAACACATCTGCAAAGATTATTCAAGTTCAAAACCAGGTTGTCCAGTTCGCCTTGTGGTATTAGGTACCAAGTCCGACGAAAATGCATGAAAAGTGGACTGTTCGGCAGCAGATTCTCGGGAAAATTCATAAAGACCTTCGTTGCAACATGATAGCATGTTCCAGGAGTGTTTAACATGATTTAAATCTGGGGACTCTACGTGGGCCAGTCCAGAGCCGCTTAATTACGTTGTTGTAGCCGCTGACTTACCAGTTACAAAATATCTTGACCCAACATCACGGAGTTTTGCAGCTGTTAAATTACATTTTATCTAAACGCGGTCAGTTCTCCCGCCTAGACGTAATCCCGCCCATACCATAATTGTTCCACCTTGATATGCATGAACTTCCTGGGAATTTTGCAAGCGGGTCTCACGTTCGCCAAACACGTATTCTTCGTGTATATGGAAGGAATCTGTAACATCCTAGACCATTGGCGATCATTCCAAGACAAATGTTCGTTTGCCTATTCTAATCATTGCCCGTGATTCCCTCGTCGTAGTGCTGGAAGCGAAAATGATATAAAAGCATGAAGGTTAACTTCATGTGGTCCTGCCAGTTTGGTCGCTAATGAGGACCAGGTGTTTTGACTGTAAATTTAAAACCAATAGCCAAATCGTAGCATTCGTTTGTCTTCTTGTCGTAATTTGTAAGAATCGGTCTTGTCTGGCGGTGGCTACTCGAATATCGATTTACCTATTGTACCGATCAGCCAGCTCGCCAGTATACCGATAGCGAGACCACAATCTGGACATGACGCTTTGGCTGGTGCCAATGACAACGGCAACATTGCACTGGTGCGTGCCTCACATGCCTGCCTCTAGCGGCTCCAGCATACCTATTGCTCTCAACATCTCTTTTCTAGTTTAATGGTGACGTTCCATGGTTTAGGTAAACTCAGCAGGATTGATTTAATTAAAAAACGTACTAAAGAATTCTTTTTTTTTGGTTAAAATCTTTAACACCTTTAATCCTACGCGTGGGTAGGAAAGAAAATTATTAAAATTCAGTAAAACTTATTAACATATAAAACTTATTTAAAATTCAGTAAAACTTATTAATCTATTTTTATTTTAAATTTAATTTGTCATGAACAAATTGGTGTTTAAATCTTTTTGAAATGATTAAAGATGATTAATCAGTTCTTTTAAAGTTATGCTAAATATAAGTAAAATATCCCTAGACACTTTTGGTGTGTGTATATACTACTTTTAATCCTATTCTCTCCATATTTTATCCTGTACACCTCTATTACTAACTCCGGGTTGGTATGGTCATAAAGAGCTGGATATTGTTCAACCATCTCGCAGACCTGTACATTATATTCAATATCGTAAAGCATTTATTGTGTTGATAAATACTTCTCATACTGTATAACAAGCGACGTGTGACGCGGCGTTACGTTACGCGGCGTGCCTGCGCTTATAATCTTATCTTAATCGTTTTTTTTAATCGAGCTTACCTAATATTCATAGAAACCCAAAGTCAGGAAAAAAAAATTAAAAACCCTTTACGTAATATTAACGTATGCATGGTATTAATTAGTAGCTCCACGCGTGAGAAAAAATAGTTTTGAGTTGTTCATACAATAGCTCGTGTGAGCACCAGCAGCCAGCCCTTCAGTTCTATACAGTTTAAAAAAATGTACTTTAAGTTTTTGCTCCCATACAATAAAACACAACACTTTTTTTCTCACGCTTGGACCTACTAATACTCCCTCTATACTTACTTTACTCTGACTAATATCATCCATACGTTCGTAAAGGGACATTGCATTTTTCATACCATTTTCAGACCACTGTGCGTCGCCTTCGTACATTTTGTATGAAAACGTTTTGAAGCGGCATCATGCCTGTGTAGCGCCTGCGACGCAGCTTCACCTTACGCCATTTCTGTATAATTCACGCCTAAGGATGCCGCTAGGCACTACGCTATTTTCTTTTCATTCGATTCGTGACTTCGTGAGTCGACGTCTGCTGCTGCTGGTGGATTTAATCTTCAGTTAATTTTATTATTTGTGTTTAACATGGGTTGAAAGCGAAAGCGAGATATTGAGAGTTTTCTTCTTCATTAAAAAATGGCTGACTATCTAACAGGTCCATAGGATTTGTGAAAAGTTATAATATGTTTACCGATTATTTATCGTCATTATCAACTTAATTTCACCAAAAAAATATTTGCTGTTTACCCATTTTTTATGTTTTTGCAGCGGAGCTTGTTGATGACATGAATTTTTATTCGTAACAGCGCGCGATGTTTGTTGATCGTGCGTCCAAAACCGTTTAATCCGAAAAACCTGTAGGTGAATACTCTTCCAAATACCGGTTTATGGGAACGAAACCGAATGAAATGGTTTCTCGTCAAGTACTTATAACAACGGTGTGAAAGTTTAACCGGTATCCGAGCCTTGTGTAGCGCGCCGTGCCGGAGCGCATCGTGTGGTATCATATCCATGGATTTTTATACGTAGGATGGGCTCGGGAAGATAGGCTAGGCGTTAGTGGAGTCCGAACGCAGCGAAACATCTACCTTGCCTTACAATAAACGTGTGCACTCTATCTACATCTGTGGTGTGCACGTACTTATGTAAATTTAGTTCCATAGCTTGGCGTTCAGAGGGCGCTGATCGTCTAGATGAGTTCTTTCCAAGGAACTTATGTACTAACTGGAATGAGGACGTGTAACGGAAAGCCGTTCCGAGCGAGAAAACTTCAGTAGTGGATGTCATCCCTTTCTAATAGGGTATCAAATATTTGTACTTACATTTGGGACAGTTATTCTTTTATAACTTGCTAACACCCCCGCTTTGCATGGGTAGCAGTTTAATCAAAAACAGGGCGAAGCCGAAGCCTACGCATACTGTAAAACTCTGTAATGGGATAGGTCCATAAAGTGAAGAATACGTGACACTTATTTTCGTTCACGGTGGTCTACATGTTAGGTTACATCTTTCATTTGTAAAGAGATTTTAAAGCGTACAGGGCTGTAACATTCACATAGATGAAGCATGAGCACTTTCTTATTTTCAAACAACTTAATATGTAGTATTTGATAAATTTATTTATTAATCACACTATACATTATTAATATGGCGTATGGTATTATGTTATTGTTAGTTTTAGTATGAGCCAGTAATCTTAAATTTAAGTGCGAAGATGCTGATGATGAAAGACGGTTGCAAACTAGACAATAGGTTGAATACTTCTTCTTTAAATGGACAACTCTGCATAGAAACAAAACAGTATTATTAATACACAAACAATAAACAGTATTTAAAAAAGTAAAGAAAGAATTCGTTTATTTTCAAGAAGTTAATTTTGTTATTATTAAAATGGAGTAATTGATTAAGTTTTGCTACTACATTCTAAATGATGTATTTTGAACGCATTTGCACAAGACTATAAATACCGATATGGATAATAGAAAAGGCGTATTCTTTACAATATTTTCTTCATCCCCGTTTACATGTCTAGAACATTGTCACCCTAGTCGTAATTTGTAAACAAAGTTAAAAGATCTTAAGTACCTGAAAAAAGAAATTCCACATCCAGCAAATCCTTTCCAGCATACCCCTTCACACAACTCGATTTCACCATATTTAAGCTTACTTTATTTCGCAAGAAATTATCATTTCAATATTTAGTATTTGAATATTAAATTAATCCCGTTACGATTTATGTGCTAGTTTAGCTATCAACGTGATTTCCGATTGATAAACTAAAAAAAAAAATTTTTTGTTTACTGGCAATTGTTAGACAAGGACACAATCCACTCTGTTCGCTTTCTCGTTCTGAAGATTTCTTCCCCCTTTGAATTAGTTAAAGTAATACGAAGTCTATCCCTTTGAGATAAAGTTCATTTCCAAACGGTTTTTTGATATCAAAATTTTGTTCGTAATTATTCCAGTTAGTAAATAATTTCCTTGGTTCTTTCTGACTTCTGAGACGTCATTCTGTCCTGTCAGTCACTGTTGCCAGTTTGCCACTTGTCATTTCTTTGTGTCAATTGTGTCATTCTGTCTCCGATATAAAATAGTCGCTAGGAAAGTACGGAGACCCGTATCAAACATATTTTTGCTACAAATTTTAATCAAAATGCGATTTAGTGAAATATTAAAGTGAACTAGAGCGTGAAAAGAGTTCCTTAAGTAGTATGTAGTGGAATTTTAAGTCATAATATTGCGTGTACTTGTCTAACCGCCTTCGACAATGAGAATAAATAAGTAGTTTACCTTACAGTCATTGTCTCCTTGATCTGCGAACTGGCACAAAATTTGCCAAAATGGGTTTACTTATATCAAAGATCTGGAGTTTGTTCGGGAATGAGGGTAAGTAACATAACTGTACAAATATAATAAATAGTTTGACGTTGTCGACGAGATAGCGTAAGATGTATTACTAAGCTCCTAAATTCATGTTTGATTTAAGAATTCCTACTGATAAAACAGGGCCTTTGTCCAATAGAGTGACCCAGTTTATTTGAGAAATTCAACTAGAACATTTATTCAAAGATGTTTGTTTTCAAATATTTGGTACACTGACTTGAGAACAACTGTGTTGAGAATCACACACAGACTTATGCTAATATTTACAGGTTCATTGTCAAAATATAGAAATGTTAATTAACAACGAAAAAAGTTTTCTATTATTTATTTCAGAATCATGTTTTATAGATACCCCCGCTCACAGGTGCGATGGTCTAGTTGGTTAAGACATCCGGTCTACTGAATCGGAAGGTCGCAGGTTCAAACCCTGCTCGCACTGGAATTTTTCTTTCCATGTCAAAAACAACTAATCAGTGTTGTTTTTTATTAAATAATGTTGATAACCATGGATTTTCTAGTTCTTATCCATAGGATGCAACAAATTTAAACCATGCATGTAGCATCTGGTATTATATATATACTACTATAATACCAGAGTAGTAGGTAGGTATAAGTGAAATAAGATATTTTGTTTTTTTAATATAGCTAGATCATACACATTATTTACTAACTAAATGCAACCTTAAATAAATAATATAAACTAAATATTCAATAAAAACACCAAGTACATATACATATAAAACAACAACAACAGGACACTTAGGAGTCAAGGTGGAGTACCTTCTGCATCACTGGTGCCATGTTGAATGCCAATGTGGCAATAGATAATTATGAATTGATTTTATTCTGAATTTTATCACTATGTACAAAATTAGACTCATCATATACAAACTGAATGGAGATACAATTACAAGAACTGATTCCAAGAAATACCTAGGAGTCATATTCAACCATAAGCTCAGTTTTCACGACCACATCACATCCACTTTGTTTTAAGGAACTGTTGTGACTTCCTCAACCCCTATGTTATCAAACTTGTGTATTGGTCCGTAGCAAACTTTAGTCTAGTACGTGAGTATGGAATCCTTTTGAAAAGCTGTATGCATATGCTTCAAAAAGCATTCCTTAGATACCTTTACAAGCACTTGCATGGGTTTTATCCTTTCTTGTATCCCACTAAATTCCTATTGGGTTACTTAAGTTTCTATTCTCTAGTAAGAGTATGATGGTCGCGAGATCAGATGACTGTAATATTTAAAATTCTTAGGGGCATTATTGATGTTCCTGATCTGCATAATGACATCTGCAATCTATTTGTCCCCAGACAATTACTGTTGGGGCAGAAAGCACCGCTTACTGACTGTTCCAACTTGCCATACTGTTGCACACTCCAAGTCACCTATTCCTCAGAAATTAGCTGCTATTAGCGCTCTCCTGAATTCAAACACAGATTTTGATATGTTGGCAACTGAATGCAAGGTGATACTGTCAGAATGTTCGAATTTTTGTGAGAAGAATGCATGACTGTTAAATCAATTATATGTTTAAATAGTGTAATTGCAGCTTTGGATGTCTAATTAAATAATAAATAAATAAATCACACTCCTAATACAGTTTTAAGTGAACCATGGTATTTCCTGAACAAATTCTAGAGATCTCTAGCTCGCTAATTACAAAAGCCTACCTATAATATTTCAAAACATATACATACTCAGTATAGATAAGCAACGAAGAAGGTGACAAAAAGCAATTCATTAAGTAATTACTCATATTACTACATTGGGATGTCACTGTCGTCATTATATTGTAGCAATATTATCATTATATTATAACAATATTTAGTCACTGATATTAATATTAAGACATCATTGTAACAATCTTATTCTTAGAAATATATTCACATGAACTCATAACTATCAAGCTTCAAGTCTAGACGGTAGGGATTATTTATAAACATTGCTTAGGGTTAAATAATTGTCTAATGATTCATCATAATTTTTTGGATTCAAAAATATCTTATGTACATTACCCATTAGCTTAGGAATGATATGAAAGAGAAAGCAGCAAATGATGCCGTGACATCTGACTGGGGAAATGGAAGAACAAAGCGTGTTGCTCCGACCCCAAGTAGAATGGGACAAGGGCAGGATAATGATGAGGACATTTCACACTAGCTCTGGATCATAAAAACTGGAAATCATAGGGAGAGGCTTTTGCCCAGCAGTGGGGTGATGCAAACTTAACAGTAAATTTCTTATAACTTTAAGCAATATTTCTAAATAAATTCTTAAAGTAAGATATAAGTATCAGAAACTATTTTTAGTATTTTAAGTAATAACAACTCAGTATATCAGTTGAAAATGGTTTTACTTAGAAAAAAATATCTGAAACGCTTGATTGTTTATTCACTCCTATTCTACTTTGACTTTTATTATGCATATTCTAAATCAAACTCAATTTGATGAATATGCTGTGACACACTCAGTGCAAATGTGGTGGTCCTGCCCTTACCATGTCCCATAATGTTGGAGTGTAACCTGCAGTGTCCAAACACACTTCTGTGTATTTTAAATTTGCTATTGATGCTGCAATTGACATGGTCAGCTACTCCCGACTCATTTAAATATAAATATTTCACTAATCATTGATTCTAAATGAAGAAGACTGACACTTACATTTGTTTTTCTGTACCCATCCACAGAACACAAGCTTGTGCTTGTCGGTCTGGATAATGCCGGCAAGACCACGATACTGTACCAGCTACTTTTGGGCGAAGCTGTCCACACCAGGCCAACCATTGGCTCCAATGTTGAAGAGGTGGTGTGGAGGAACCTTCGCTTCGTCATGTGGGACCTGGGCGGCCAGCAGAGCTTGAGATCAGCATGGAACACATACTATACTAATAGTGAGGTAACTGATTGTTTTAACATTTTGATGGTAGTAGATTTTGTCTTTCGCTTACAATATTTTTTTAAAAATCCACTAAAAAAATCTGTTCTAAAAACACAGACAGAGCACAGAGTTAGGATTTAATTAGGTAAATAATTATTTGGCACAAGTGATACAATTGGTAAGGAAGGTAAAAACATAAATATGTAAGTAGAGCAAGGTCAGATGCCTAGTATTAGCAACTGACTGCACATACATACCAGATGCATGGAGTAAGGATCGTAGCTGGTGATATTCTTTAGTTTCTGCCTACCCCCATGGAAATATGGCGTGAGATTATGTATGTGTGTTACATGCAAATTATAAAATAGAGTATTGTGATGTGTTTGAACACACCACAATGCTTACTTATTGTTGCACTCTATGGATAACAATGTAATTGTCTTTGAAACAATCTTATTCACATCAGAATAAAATGTAGTAAATAGTATGTTGAGGCCAAAGAAAAGATGGATGGATTGTGTGAGGAATGATATGAAAGAGAAAGGAGTAAATGATGCCGCAACGACTGATAGGGGAGAATGGAAGAAGAAAACGTGTTTCGGCGACCCCAAATACATAGAATGGGACAAGGGCAGGAAGATTATGAGTATGTTTTTGCTGTATGCAGTTTTCTATATGCTTCTCATTTTGCTACTAAGGTCTATTTACAATTTTCCTCAATAAAGGACACAAATGGTTAATATCTAGTTGGTTTTTCCTCGACGACATGAAGAAATGCAGTATTATAGTAAAGCAATAAGTAGAGGTACTATTTTAAGCTCTATAAATTCATTCACATAAGAAGATCCATACATTTTGACATTATGTCTTTAAACGACAATATCTCCTGTTTTTGTAATGTCTCTCATTATCCTCCTTTACCTTAAATTACCCTTGGCATATAAGTAAGGTATTAAGTAGCTCGGCGACAAGACGACCTTGTAAACGATTTTTTGCGATCTTGTACGCCTTCACATAATATGTATAATCGAATTTGTGGAATTATAATTTACCAAAATTTCATGATTAGTAAGTTAATGTATACAGTAATTGTTTTATGTTTTTTCTTAGGTTTTGTATTTTCGAACCATGGTATCCACTGTAGCCAGGTAACTCGGTTACGGCTCATACATCGCCAATTCGCCATAATTATGTTTGAATTAAAAGCGGGCCGCGCCGTCTCCATAAATGAGCCCTCCGAGTAATCTCATTGTAAATATTGTGGTCCCTGTTAGCAGAAACATAGTCCAAGCTGCCTCAGGGACAGATCTTGAGATAGCGCTTAAAGTCACGTCAATTATAAATTATTACATTCATTAGAATAATTTTCCTTTAACAAATAATTTTCGTGCATCATCAATTTGTTCAAACAATAATCTTGCTCATGTTTAGGCTACCTGAAATTCCCAAATGCACATACCTGTGTGTATAATAATGTCCTTCCTTAAATGGATGATGTACCTACCTCCTTTATGTACCTGTATGAAGTATATAACCTATACATGTTCTAAGACCTACGTAGTTTCAATATTATGACTATAATCACAAATAAGTGATAAGGAATAGTTATATTGTTTCCAGCCCCATTTGTAGTTAATTACTAATCATAACACAATGGAACTATATTATGTATTGAAGCATGTATTATGTGATGTAGCTATGTTATGTATTGTGTTTATGTGCTGTATTGTGATGAGTTAATAAATAAATGTACTTAATGAGTTATGGCTTACGATGCTTGCAATTAAACGGAGTCTTCTTAATTAGGCGTGAACAGGATAAATCATAGTAAAACATTGTATATATGAAGTGTTATTTACTTGACATTTAAACCTTGTATTTACTTCATATATAAACACATTCTTATGTGTTGAAAATTAAAATTGTGTTGTCTTATCTACGGTTTTAATAGCTACATGGCGAATGATAACTTGAATGCATCGTGTCAAATCTGTGAGGACAAGTCCAACTGATAACATAGTATCAAATAAATCATGTCTGTGGTAGTCTCAAGACTCGCAAGCGCGATTGCTGAGCGTCAGAATTCGGGTTCGAATCCCAGGTTGAACCAGCGTGTTTTTTAGTTAGGCTATCTTAGAGCTTATGGTTTGATTCATGCTCGGCTAATGGAAAAAGGGTAATTTTCTAATACATTTAGAGTAACATTACTGGCTGAATGTAAACTGTACAGTGCACCTCTGCCTATGCCTTTGGGGACAAGGCACTAAGTAAATAATGCAGTACCTACATAAGGAACAGAAATTCTGCAGCTCTGAAAGATAGGTAATTAGGTACACTTTGAGTTCTGTGATCAAGAGTAGGCGATTACATGACAATTATATTGATCACTAAAAGAACGCTCTTAATGCAATTGGCGAATTTAAGATAAACTTAAACTTTAGGTGACTTCATTGCATCTGTTAAAACCACAGTCATGAAAATCTATTTTTTTGCCATTTGGACAAGCCGTTCCGTTGGTTACTGCAGTATTAAGCCGTTGTCTCATTTAATAAAATCTGCGAACGATTGAACTTCGATAGTATGCGATGGTTAGGTTAGTTCGTCTTGCTATTGTCAATTTTATATAAATACTAGCTGTTCCTATGCGTTGCAATGCACCTTTTCTACTACCTACCTACCTAAAACCTTCTCCTGACAGTAACAAACAAAACAAAAAAGAATTAGCTAAATCGGTTCAGCTGCTCTCGACATTTGCGCTTAGCAACAAATTCAGGGATTCATTTTTATATAATAAGATTTAATATGAACTTTATACAATAGCAATAAAGCTCAAATTGACTACGTTTTAGTTAGAAAACGTTTGTATAGGAAAAAAAAAATGGCTGTTTTAAGGGTTTTTCCGGCAATTATTCGATTTTTTCTCGCCGTAAAAACCATCCTTGAACTCCAACGAACATTTAAAAAAAAAAATTGGCCAAATTGGTCCAGGCGTTGTTGAGTTATGCGCTTACCAACACATTTTGCGATTCATTTTTATATTATAGATATTGCCTGGCCAGTTAGTCATTGTGGCTGAAAGCGCGGCTACTGAGCATGGCGTCCATGGGTGTAGATTCCCAGCCTGGCCTAACTAACAACGATATTATGCTTTATAGGCTCGCGACTATTGATATTGATTTTGTAAATTGGTGAAATACTCTTCTGTCAAAATGGGACCACGCCTTTATCCTGCAGTGGCTCTGTTAAGTCCGTCTTGTATTGTCGTAATCATTACAAGAGCTCTTGAGGAAAGCTCCACACAGACAGACAGAGTAGACTTGTCCGATCAGATCACGAATGATTCTGTCATTCTGACTCTGAACTAAAGGACGTCAATAATTTTGGGTACATTAGTACTAAAAAAGTCGAAGTCTTGTGACAAATATCAACATGCACTGAGCCCGGCCGGTTTTCGGTTCGGCTCACTGCACTCCCTCTCAGTATCATAGATGCGAAAATTGCAGGCTGATTGTGCTTACTGGACCTGTAAATGCTACGCTGTGCACAAAGCCTATGCCATAGCTACGCGATGTTTTATTTATACTAACGGCTTGCGAATACTATACACAGAATCAGAATTTACTTGTTCGATAAATTGTGTAGTCTTATAAGTTCAGTAGGTACTTTCTACCGTACCGTGTTGTTTACAAATATCCAAAATCAATTTAATGCTTTGATAGCAACAATTATACCCGGTTGCAACACTAATCACTATATAACTTTAATATTCAAAACGGCAGGCGTCTTCCGATTGACGGAAATGGAACGATATTATAGAAACGTTCTTCTTCCATACTTCTCTATTACTCGTCATAGCATCAGTCATCTCCTACCTAGCATCCTTCATACAGATTCAAATAAGTTTAGCGCCGAATCGCCGAAACACCTATTTCATCAAAGAAAACAATATGTTCATGAATCTATCAATACGAACTTTGTTGCCCCGACTTCGTTCGCGTGATAATTTTGATGTGTACCTATGAGTGAGAAAAAAAAACCTATGTCAGACTCCAGGACTCTCCTCTCAGACATCTCCTTGCCAAATTTCATTACGATCAGGTGGCCTACCATTTCGTCTTAAAACTGTAGTAATTCCAGTGTGGGAAAGAGATGGCGCTAGACGACCTGTGTAGCTCTGTCTAATTCCCACAATGGAATTACTCCTGCTTTAAAACGTCATAGTAACCCCCCCTGATCAGCCGTTAAGTAATGAAAAGGTAACAAACAAACAAACGAAGTTACTTTCGCATTTACAATATCAATTAAGATAGTATGTATTTAGCCCGTGACAGTACTGCTATGCGATATGTTTCGTGAGATGATTCCATGGTTTATTTTTCTGTCTTTTCAGTTCGTGATAATGGTAATTGACTCGACGGATCGTCACCGGTTGAGCATCAGTCGCGAGGAGCTGCATCAGATGCTCAAACACGAGGAGCTTACCAGAGCTTGCCTCCTGGTCTACGCGAATAAACAGGTGATCATAATCTCTCCTTTCCTTATTTATTATAAACGCGGTGGGGCCTTTATACTGAAAGTATGTGGGCTCCATTGTCCGGAATAGATCAGCAATCGATCTGTTGTGCGTGGTTGGTTCCGGAGAACATGGTCAGCTTAGCTCTGTCTACTAGCGTAGAAACTTCCTTGGGACTCCACAAGCTATAAGGCAGGACCGCACTTTTTATAGGACTGTTGTCGTTGGGAAGCCACGACCTCGCTTAACACTAAAATTGAAGAATAAATAGAAATAAAGGAAACCAGTTAATTCCGTCTTCTAGCAATAATTCAAACAAACAGACAGTTTTAGCTATAAATTCGTCAGATTCATTCTCTGTTTAGGTCAAGCGAGAAAAACCTGGCTGCTACTTGTAACAATGTATACAAAAGTAGTGGCTGTCGCAGTAAGTATATAATAAAACCTTCAATATGTCTGTGGAATGTGAAAGTAGATAATTTTTCAACTTATAATGACATAATGAGAATGTAAATAGACTCGGTACACATTCAAATTATATCGATGTTTTGTTCTTCGTACTACTTATGTAATACGTTACATTCCTTATTTCTTGAGTAGGTGAACAATTACATAAGATGAAAGTTACTCGGTAACAAAAACGAAGGTCAACTCCTCAAGCATAAAGGAGATTTCAGTAAAGCCTGTTATAACCACCTCCGTATAAGTCTCGATGTCCTCGCACGAATGCACGACGATACGTTATGAAAATACGAACGACTTATGAACGGAAAACACAAGAATCCTATATCATTTTGGTTAACTTTTTTGCGATAAGTACAAGTAGGGAATAAAGTCTTAAGACTAAGTAAAAATTATGGGCATAAATATCTTTAATTTTTAATTAATTTCATAGAAATTCCTTTCTAGTTTTTCTCTGGTCAATAGTGCGAAAATGACACTGAAACAACCACTTCTAAAAGTCATTGAGCAGACATTACATTTGCCAAACCTAAAATGTTCCAGCTAAACACACATGCAACCAAAAATGTGATCAGTACATATTTAACAAGATAATATATAATGAAACTGCCATCATAATATCTCGCGTAACCACCTGTGTCAATCTTATTGCGTCATCATTATATTTATATCCGAAACACTGTGTTAACCAAAGTATCCTTGAACGAACATGTTTATTTACCGAGGTATACATAATACATACAATATAAACTGTAGCCGTCAAACTTGGCAGTTAAAGACTAGGTAAACGCAATTTGTGATTAAAAGTGAAAGTCGAAAATCCTGCCTGAGTGCCTGACAGCATTAAAATAATGATAGACGTGGATACGTGGACGGGGATAAACGCAGTTATGTTCCCTAGCCTAGCCTAGGGAACATAACTACGTTATATCACTAAAAATGCCTACGGTTTGTGGTTCACAAATTATAAGCGCATATGAGGGCAGAGAGAAAGATTTTCCATCTTAGAAAATGTAAAGCTGCTTAATTTACTTTTACCTACGTCATACCTAACAAGAAGATGTAAAACACGATTGAAAGCGGTATCGCGAAACTTAACTCCTCGACCATCATACCTTCCAAATTCCATTATTTAGTAGTTCAAGCTGATTCACAGCAATCACAGCCAAGGGCGTCGCCAGCTTTTGGTGTAGGGGGGGGGGGCAGAAGGGTACAAGTAAAAAAAGGTATGTAGGGGTTAAGTTTACTATTTACGGATGCAGGTGAAGTTCTTCTAAGAAACTAAAATGCAATAGCCACTTCAAATTTGTTAGTACCTCGGTTACCTCGGCTTGCTGAAGAGTTATTTAAAAAATCTAGAAAATTGTTAGGTTCTGTGTTGTTTAAAAAATCTAGAAAATATTTTATTTTAGTAATTTCATTAATTTAATTTTAATTTCTCCACTCCAGACAAGTTAGCTTTTCTTTAGTTCTTTTATTCAGAAATAGATGTTACTTAATCAACTTAGGGCGACAATTTTAAGAAACAAAATGAACTAAGTCTCCAAGAGCGAGCGATGCGAGCTCGAAAATTTTAACTCCCTACCTTGGACAAGTTAGAATTGTTTCGACCCTTCATACAGGAGTTGATTGACTTACATAAAAAGTCAACATTCAAGAGGAAGTAGGGTGTAAGAGCGAGCGTAGCGAGCTCGAAATTTTTATAACACCTAGCCTTGGACGGGTTAGAATTGTTTCGATCCCTTATGCAGGAGTTTCTTGATCGACTTTTAGACAAATTCAAGAGAAAGTCGTTTGAAGAACGAACGAAGCAACCTCGAAAATTTCAAAACTTTACCTACCTTGAAGAGGTTAGAATTGTGTCAACCTAAAAAGTTAAGATTCTAGAGAAACTAGGCTACAAAATTGAGCGAAGTGAGTTCGGATGTTTTGTATCTTGCCTCGATAAATTCAGAAAATTATGTGATTTGAGATCAAAATATCCACATGCTCCATTTTTTGCAACCTTGTATATGTATGCTATAATTGCCTATAGCTCCTTGACCCGAGACTTACCTCGGGGCAAGAGGCTCCTAATTTATTTCAGCCTCTGTCTATAGCGGTTGATCATGCGAAAATCTAATAAGATCGCCAATCCAGAAAAAAAAAGGAGCATTTATGATAAAACTTTTTCGCAGGGTTCAAACCACGAACCGCGCGCGTTTGTTTAAAGAAAATGTGTAAGTTTATAGCGCTAGTAACAGAGTAGTCAGAGGATCATTTTTAACCTTAAAAAATAGTTTCAGTGATTCTGTTGTACTCTACGATTTATGACGTACGTTCTGTGGCATCAGGCAGAAAAGTTATACTTATCTTTTAAAAATCCTGAGCCTCTGGGGGAGGGGCAGCTCTGCGCACCTCTGGCGACGCCCATGATCACAGCTACCTATAGGCATACATAATAGCTACAGATATTTTATCTGCAAACCCAAATAGCGGGCGATGTTTATCTACTATGTGACAAGGATGCCGGCTGCCGGTCGTCAGACGTCAGATTTAATGATCCTGGCAGGAACGTCGGCTGCACAGGGGTCCAATTTACTTGTTAGCACTGATGGAGTGTGGAGCAATTGCAATTTGCAACACGTGAATGCCTGGGAACGCCATCTTGATGTATTTAGGGACTCAAAAGCATCGTGTATTCTTTAAGGTACATTTTTATAAGTAGCGGCTGAAACGCGGTGAATAGGATTAGGAATATGATTTTTACGTTGAATTAATAAGATAATGTTACCAATAAGTACCCTATTTTATTTACCCATTAATTCATCTTTACTCTTACCAATTATACTCAATTATATATTTTTAAAAACAAAAGTATACAGAACAGATGGCCTATCCGCATCAGGAACAAGGTCCAGGCTACCGGTGGTCAGACTCCAGAGAGAGGAACCTCCTCCCTACGCGTGCCGTTTCTAGGAGTACTGCTTTCTGAATCAGGCCTAGCATTAACCCAGTCGCGCAATGAGAGCCTCCTAAGGGGATGAGGCTGTTTGCTATTAGTCCATTAACCGACACCAGTGTCGGTACAATGATTGCAGAGTCCTCGTCCTACATGTCGACAAACTCTTGTGTTAAATCAAAATACTTGATTTATATCATTCTCAGCTTTCACGAGATTCTCGTCATGAGGGACAGTGACGTCAACAATCATTGCACGGCGATCTATCACCTCAATATCAGGTTTATTTGCTAAAATAGTCCCGTCCGAGACGATAGATCGACCCCAATACAATGTAGTCCAGTCAAATAAGGCAAAAAAAGGGGTCAACCTCGGAATGATAGATAATAAGCTGTAAACTTGTTTTGTATTATTTATTAGTTAATACATTATATTTAATAACATTTTGCATATATCTAATATATTCATTTAATAATACTTACATACTTTGTGTAATTAAAAACTCATGAAGAACTTATTAAGAAATATATAGCTACTGAATAAAGATAAAATTATAATGTATTTACTTATCATCATCATCTGCCTAGCCTTTTCCCAACTATTTAGGGTCGGCTTCCAGTCTAACGGGATGCGGCTGAATACCCGTGTTTTACATGGTGCGGCTGCCTATCTGACCTCCACAACCCAGTTAGTACTAGGTAATACTGGTCGTCTTATACTTTTTGAACCACTTTTTCACTTTTGTATTTACTCGTTTCGTTTAAATCTACTTTAAATAAATTAATATAAAATTAGGGCATACAATAAATATATCACCTAATGAGTTTTTATTTACACAAAGCTAATATTATTAAATGAATATATTAGATATATGTTATTAAATATAATGTATTAACTAATAAATAATACAAAATATTTATTGTAAATGATATTTCAATGATTTAATAACTTTATACGAGGTTAATTCACTGAGATTCACGGTTGACCTTGCATTACAGTGACTATGGCTGAGCATTGCGGGCTCTCTGACCTCTATCTCAAAAACAGTTGGGCGTATGAAAAGTTTTTCAACACACAATTTGTTGCAAATTTTATGCTCTACAGTTTTTATCATACAAGTTGACATCATTGGAGCTATATACAGCGATATAATCGCGAAAAACTGATTTTTTTGACGTTTGACCTTGAATAACTTAGACGCAGACACGAGATTTTATGAGACTTTTGAGACATCTTTTAGATCACCAACAACATGAAGGTGTATACGGGTTTACAGCTTATTATCTCTCATTAGGTGAAACCCTAATATAACTGGACTAATGTTATTTATTTATTGACCTTGATGACAACATACTATTTTAATTCAACGTTAATATCCCTTCTATATCTTTGCTTAGATTCACCCTGCGATTCTATTCACCCCTTTTTTACGGTCCTCTTGATTTGAATTCATGTTAAAATTTTGTGTCACGCTGTCTCTTTTACTGTGTACAATTTATGTCAATGATTAAAACCAGCCAGTTTCCTTGCTTCTAGGACGTGAAGGGCTCGATGACAGCTGCGGAGATATCGGAGCAATTGGACCTGACTTCGATAAAGCAGCACCCGTGGCATATACAGGCTTGTTGTGCGCTCACCGGGGAAGGGTATGTTCCACTATATAACATATTATATTCATACTCTCTCATCATCTGCCTAGCCTTTCCCAACTATGTTTGGGTCGGCTTCCAGTTTAATCGGTTGCAGCTGAATACCAGTATTTTACATGGATCGACGGCCTATCTGGCCTCCTCAACCCAGTTAGTCTGGGTGGTATATTCAAACTCTCTAATGGCTTATTATTATCGTCATAAACTCTTCACTTATGCTTGGTTGAGTTCGGCGCAGTACGGGACCACGGCTCAATCCCTCTTACATAGAAGTTATTATATTTAAGAAAAAATGAGTTATGGGTCAGATGTTAATGACTCAGCCAGGACAATTTGTTGGCTTTCTAACTCTTTTAGCTTCTATTCCTAATACCGAGTAGTGTAACTGTGACCACTGGCGAGACATGTTAATATAGCTATTTCTCTGTCTCATGATGTCATCTCTTAGTTTAAATCTTTTTCTTATTAAATTACACGTTTTGATTTGATGTGCAATATCGCTATTAACAGCTAGAAGAGTAGAATAAAATATTCTTTATTATTTACACCATACAAGTAACATTCATAAAAGAAAAACAATTCACAAAGAAGAAGAGTTAGGAAGGTAAGAATTATCCAGACTGGGTAACTAACATCTGAACCACAACTTAGTTATCTTAATCATAATAAATAGAGATAATAATTGTCATGTAATTGTTATAATATTATTATTTTGTATAATCATAATATAACAATATGTTTTATAATATGGGAATTCATTCAATTCTTCTTTTGGTAGCCATTAATTGCACTTAATCAAGAAAAAAAAAAACAAATTAAAACATTTAAAAAAATTTAGAATTTTCATCACTGCACGGCGGGTTTGAGCGAGTGGGTTATATGATGTAGTCACTGCAAGCGACTGAAATATTGTAGGGAAAGTACGAAGACTTTTAATAATAACGTTAGTCCGTTTTCCTAATATACCATGAATTTTTAAGAGCGCCTAACTAAATTGCCTGTTTGTTTTTTCAAAGTTACTAGTTTCCAGAAAATCGATGCTTTAATAAATAATGAAAGTAGACTTCTACTACTTTGAAAATAAATAACTTTTACTATGGGACTACCATCGAGAAAAACAAAACTTTTTGTTTGTTTTATTGTATTTTAAATTTGATACTATAGTAATCGTTGTTCAGCTCTTTCAGTTGACAGAAACAACGTCGACTCTTTGACTTTTCGGCGCGCTTGTGAGAGCGAAACGTCGCATTTGAAAGTATTGAAACTTATATTGATTTGTCAAAATAACATAGTCATAATAGGCTTTACGTAATTCAATTCTGACGTATATTTAATATCATATTTCAACTGGATCCTAGATAGTTATTTCTAAGTAATCCTATTAGTGTTAGTCAGTAATAAAATTATTTTGACTGGACAATCATTTTCTACTTAATCTTGGCCTTGAAAACTGGCCCAAGAAGCGATATTCTATGTATAGCGATTTAGTCACATGCATCGGCTAAGGGGGTGAGCATACCCTTCTTCCTAAGCAATTTTCGCTAAGAAACTCATAATTATTGGATTCGTGAAAAATTTAATCAAATACAGTATGTAAAGTAAAAATTAGCCTATGCTGATTCCAAAGTCATTTCGACATTTTAGGTATCTAAACCTTATTTTGCTATTTTGAACTCAAAATGATAAGATGGCGGGATTTAAAAAAAAATACTTGATACAACAAGTGGCTTCAAGTGTTTTTGTTAAAATAAACATTCATTTCACCTCCAAATGACGTCACTGGTTGGACTGGTTGAAGATACAAATTTTTATCTGACAAGTATCACGTATAAACGTCAAATTTAGGTGTTTTATTTTTGTCATGTATATGCATGGCAAAGACATCGAACTCTTCGGCCTCATCTCTGACAAGTTTGGAAATTTATTAAAAATTGACTACAGCTCGGAATACAAAAATATTGAATTGAGTTGCTTATAGTCCCAAACTACAAAATAAAATAAAAATACGAGAAAAAACACTTTACTCACCGAACTCTTGTATAACAGTAGACAGACTATTTCGCCAACCTGTACTTATTTTTGATCGCATGGAATAACTTGGCGAAAGTTATTGGCTCTCTCTTTCGGTCTTTGTAGTAAGGCAGGTCAGTAAGGAAAAGAGTGACAGTTTCTAGCGGCTACACATTATATGGAAGGTAGTTACTGTTGTTAATCAGTAGTAATAGATTGTCATTATACTGCGTAGTCCAAATACCGACATCGTGGAATCTATCTTTAAAAGAAGCCCTTTAAAAATCATGCGATTTATTTATTATTCAAAATCATGTGAGTTTACTTATTTTTATTACTTGATGATAATGAGATTGAAAATGCTTCTAATTAACGTTAAAAAATATTAAAAAGCCGTGTAAAAATAAAGATAAAACAAAAGTGCTAAACCTACTCGGTCAAAATTTATGGAACAGCTGTTTTTTTTTTTAAATTACCCATGAAAAATTGCTATGGGCTCCAAGTGCTGAATACGTGGTAACCGTTTCCGCCGGTGTCTCTTCCACCCAGTATATGATATAAAATACAATTTTATGTTAAACAATTTCCTCAAAAATAAATTCACTTCTAAAATAGAATAAATGTAGAACAATAATTAAAAATTGTTTAAGGAGTTTTACTTGTACCGATAAAGCAAACATGCAGGGTTTAATATGCAATACTAATGGATACAATACGTTCGATAAGACTTTACTTCAAAACGAGATTCCGCCTGACCAATAATATATTTTTGTGAAACGACTAGCGTTTTTATTGTAAAAAAATACGCCCGACATTAGGAGTTTCTCCTGTATTGTGGGTGCGTTTACAAACATTTAAACTCACAAACAGCCAGACGCGGAACAACTATCTGTAGATTAGAACTATTATCAAGTTGTATTGCATTGTATAACGGGCTGGTGTCCGCAACTCCACGTCCAAAGCGCGTATTTTGCGTGCGGGTGGAATTTTTTTTCGATTCACCCCAGCTCTCCGATACAATAAATGTATTATCAAGTTAATTACTTGTTCAGCTTGTAACTACAGTATATTTTACAATGCAGCAATAATTATCTGTGACTAGTAAATTATGTTAATCCCCATTTTACGTATCCTAAAAATATCTTATTATTGAGTTTATTTATTTAATTCATTGCAAACCTCGTATCAATTATTATTTGCTTTATCTAGAAAAACGTTTATGATGTGTGCTTTATATTCTATTTTGATTTCGTTTTGTTTTGTCCTTGAATTTTTTGTTGTATTTACTGCAGTAGAGGATATTGTGACATCTAATGAACTCTACGCATCAAAGCCGCAGCATGTCGGCAACTTTTGTACACGTTTAGTTGACATGCCGTCGACATGTCGCCGGCTTTGGTGTTACGATAGCGCTTTGATATTGGCATAAGTACAAATGTTCGTATTTAAGGTACTTTTAATTTCGTGAATCTTTGCAGCATCTGCGACTGCAAGAGTCGTTTAACGTTGCAAAAATATTAAACTTATATTAAAAATACCCTTTTATACGACAAGGAAACGTGTTTCGTCTCTTCTTGATGTGAAATAATATTTGAAAAGTCTCAAACTACAAAATTTACTGTTTTGCTTTATTGTTATCAAACACATTCAAATCTGTATTACAGCCCACACACCCTCACAGAGAGGAAACTATAATAATTTCATAACTTTGCTATGAGCAAACGAAGGTTTTTCTAAATTACAAAAGTTTTGTTAGTTAAAAACGCTTAGTAAGTATTTCGTTGTTTAAAATCAATCTACGAAACACATGACTCAATTTATTATAAGCTTCAATGCAGCCTCATATTGTTTTATATCAGTATTTTATTAAAAATATTCAAAATCGTATCATGCATGACAGACACACATACAGCGAGAATCCATCATAAAACAGAGATTTGTGGAATATTATTTTGTTTGAAGAAAAGATGAACGGTTTATCCTGTTTGCACCCTTAAAATGTGAATTGTCGAAATTGAAATCAAGAGCAATGTGTTGTGAAAGTACGCCATTCACTTAGCACTAATGTAAGTATGATATAAAATACTTTATTTTGATTTTTTGTTGTCCTTTTTTCCTTATTTTTTATTATAAGAAGTAGTGCTTATATATTTTCTCACATAAATACATCGTTTATATCTATTCGTTATTCGTATTATTCGTTTATATATAAATAGTGGTATTTTTTATGCTGAGAAATGTGTAATAATAAAGTTTTTATTACTTTTTCCAGGTAATTTCTGCAAGCCTTGCGGGAGATGAAAGATCATTCCTGGATTCAAGCGAATGACGACCGCTACCAGAAAGAATATGTGTGTTGGAAAAGATCCAGAGTGTCAAGGCGCCGGCGCCGCTCCACAGCACCTCGCTACTAAGCTACGCGCGGATGCGTGTCTGGCAAGGGCTGACTGGAATACCTAATTTTTTTTGTGAATGGCATCTCGACTTTCAACCTAGGAGGTGGTCGCTTAACCGGACTATCTTGTGGGTGCCTAGACTGTAAGGCCTCCAGCCACGGGCTTAAAAACTAAGCAAATACCCGCTAAGGGTACCCCTGTGGGGGTACGAGCCTCGGCGTAGAGCGTTGCTGGGGAGGACAGCAAGGGGACAGGCTAGTGCGGAACATATCGGAATACCTCACTCTGCACACATCTTACTTACAGTGCTGCATAGTCTTCTTATTGACCCTTTGCCTTTTTATGAGGCCTATGGCCGTACGCCATCACTGTTATCAGATAATTCAAAATGGTAAAGTAGAGGGACTACTTTACCATTGTGAGCTATGTTCAGTTCAGCAAATAAGTACCGATGCGACTTTCCGAATTAAAAGGACACTCGGACTTATTAACATGTTGGTAAACTCCAATAATACTCCCTGCTAAAGTCATTAAAGCGCCAAAAAATCCTTGTACCGCTTAATGTTTTAGTATATTGTTATATCTATCTCTAGTCCAAATACATGTCTGTCAATCGTTCAAGACGACAAAAATTTGTGGTCCCAATATTTGAAGGGTTTTTCTCTAATATTCATATAGAATGTTAAACTAAAAAAGACCCCAAATTTATAGTTTTCTTTAGCTATGTTACAGACACCCATCTAAATTACTGTTTCGGTACAACCTTTTGGAATCTGCTGTTGGCTGTCAACAAGGTGACCCCCTCGGGGCAGGGATTTTTAGCTTAGCTATCCACCCAATTGTTCGCCATCTAAATTCCAAACTTTACGTTGGTTCCTTGATGATGGAACCTTCGGAGGTGATTTAGATTCTGTTTTAAAAGATCAAAATTTCTGAACAAAATAACTTTCTTCCATTGGCCTCGACCAACGTTTCAAAATGCGAAATATATTTAGCGGACAGTACCGACAGACAGCTGAGTCTTTCAAACCCCTGATATCAAAATTAAAGAGAATAGCTCTGTTCGTGTCCTTGGGTCTCCGATCTATGAAAATTCTTTTCCCGATTTTATCGGGCGAAAATTCAAAATTTTAAAAATGTTTCTGAAAGATTGCTCCAAATTAACATACATCACCATAATTCGTTACTGCTGTATCGGCTCTAAATTAACATATTGCCTTCGAGCTTCCCCTTTGTGGAAGCACACTCAACTTTTGGACAAAATAGATCAAATTATCAGACACAGGATGACCGAGCTTGGGCACAAGCCACTTTTCCCATTCACATGGGAGGACTCAGCGTCCGCAAAATGTTTAGTTTACCGGCTTTCATATCCTCGGTCCACGGTACTGTGAAATTAATCAGGAACATCCTGACTTCCATACTGATTGATTTTGATGTGCCTTGCTTCTCCGAGGCTATCGATGCTTGGAAACTCGCTTGCCCGAAAACTGAAGAACCCGACCATCCATTTTCCCAGAGACGGTGGGATGAGTCAGTCTGCAGAGTAGTTCAGAACAATCTACTGAACACGTTTGCTTCTACTGCTGAGCGTGCGCGCCTGCTTCACGCACTGCCGTCGTCGAGCATAGGCACATTGTTCGATGACGCGACCTTCTGCCTCGCCATGGCTAGGGCCTAAGGGTTGCCATACAACGTGTCAACGCCGCCAGTCTCTTGGGCACATTACCAGCTGACAGCATTGAGGAGTTTTTTGATACCCTTTTATAGTTAGTTATTAGTTTTTTTTTAATTTTTTTAATTAATAATGTAGATAGCTAGTATACTCTACTTAATAAAAGTTCCTACTATTCAATTAAATTCAAGACAAAACAAAAAAAAAACACGTTATGTAGACCTGTATTCTAAAACAATGATCAAGCATAAATATCAGTTTACAACTGACAAACCACTCAAATGTTGCTCTACTAAAAAATCTAGACTTCTGCGCTTGAATGTTGTTGTAGAAAACGAATCTTTGACGGTGATATGGATCATTCACAGATACCACAGAAAAGTGCATAAAGTGGGCAACTAATTTGGTGTCCAGGAGGTTGTTGATGTTTTCGAAGACTTCAGGACAGACAAAAAGTAAGCTTCCTAAATAACTAGTGACAACCTAATCTATATTTTATTTATGAGACAAAAACAAAATTGAACATTAGGGTGGCCCAAAAATGTTTAATTTACACTACACCTCGGGGCACCCGCTAAGTTTTTTACTTTAGTTGATAGTAGTAAAGTGCCAAAATTTCAATGTCTTAGGTGGAGTAGAAGGCTATGCTTAAAGTCTCCAAGGTTTTAAAAATGTTGTTTTTTTTTTAAATATTTATCTTTTTTACCAGATGATGTTTTTGTGCCAAGAAAAATTATATCAAAACGTTTAAAAAATTAGAACTATCATTAGTTGCTTGTGAGGACTGTTTTTATTCAAGTGATTATTTTAAACTTTTTGTATAAATATGGCTTTGTCACCACCACCCACCAACTAATGATAGTTCTAATTTTTTCAACTTTTTAACACATTTTTCTTGGTATTTCTTTCACAAAATCAGCATCTGGAAAAAAAGAAATCAGTATTTTAAAATTAAGAAAATAACAAATAATATTCTACTTTGGAAACATTGAGCATAGCCTACTTAACTATCAACTAAAGTAAAAAAATTTGCGGGTGCCCAGATATGTAAACTAGTTTTGAAATTTTTACTATATACACCACACTATTGAACACCATGCAGTACTCTATATTGTCCCACTGCTGGATAAAGTTCTCTTTATTGTACTACTGAACTATGAATAGTTTACTTTTGTAAAACTTTATACAATCTCTCATGTTTGAGTAAAATGTGTTCAGCCATTAACTCAGTTACTTAAAAAAATATTCATTTTTTAAATTTACTATCTAATCAAAACTGCAGGTCAGGTGAGTTCAGGGTGATACTGATATTATTTTAAGATACCAAGTAACATTTTTGTATTGATATTACCTTTCTCATGTAAGAGTATATTGAAAAATACCTCCAACTAATTCCACTCAAAATCTGAAGAGTAGGGTTTGTATGAGAGGAGGATCTGCTTACCTATTTAATAAGCTTTCGAGTATAGGACCATAAACCCTCTAGTTACTAGTACTTATTAATTTAATTGCCATAAAGTGCTTACGTTCTGTAACTTTGTTTTTCATTAATTAATACCTATAGCCTAGCAATAGTGATTTGTCAAACAAGTACATAGTAGAAATAAAATGTTGCACAAATTATTTTCAGTATGTTTGTTTATCGAATTAAATGATAACTGACACGTTGCAAATTACTATTTTTTACATTATGCTAACCTGTACTTACTATCATTGTAAACAAATTAAGCTGTTCGGACGTGCCTAGATGAAATAATACGAAAAAGGACCAGCTGACAAGAATATACCTATATCGCAAACTATAATCATTATTTATCGTTATCTGCTATTTAAAATAAAGTGTTTTGTTTACTTATGCATTTTAATTTTTAACCTATCTATATGGTATGAGTTATGTATGATTCTATTGCAATACTTTAAATAACCCGAAGCTGAAATAGTGCGCCAAGGGTCTTTTGACGCTAGAATGGCGGGAGACGCGCCGCGACGACACTACGTATTCAATCATCACTGCGATTCGCGCTATTTTGCACCCGTCATGCGCCATTTAGTTTGATGCAAGTGCACTAGATGGCTCTAGGTGTATCTGCGGGTCATAAATCAAAGTTTACCAAAGTTTTGTGAAGAGTTAACTTTTACGTAAGTAACGTAAAAGTTATTACGTGAAAGGTTTATCGCGTTTTGATAACACTACTCAGGTGCGAATATCATATTTTCGAGTTTTATTCGAAAATAACGTGATTTGTCTTTTTTTTTTGCATAGTTTTGATATAAATTCAAGCTTTGGTTAGTCTATGCGGTATCCGCACGCGTAGCTTCGTCTAGCGTAGGTATCGGTAGCGGTTTGTTTAGGAATCTCAATTATTGTAACTGCTATCTTGGGTAGTTTTTTTTTTTTAATTCTTTACCCATTGACAGGAATGATTGCTACGCTTCACTCAATTATTTTTAGACACATTTACAGCTTTTGCAATTCTGTGTTGCGGAATATTCTTTGATAATGAAAATAAAAAATTGTTTATTTAAGCCGAGGTAATACATAAGCAGATACACTGGTTTTATACACAAGAGTGTTATAAGTGTATTTTACTGAGTATTGTTGCTAGTGATCCCCAAACTACACAGTTCTTAATCTGTGCTGTGTTAATCTGTGTTTATTAGGGCTCGGTATTTGATTTCCTGAGTGGTGACTGGGAGGTGATACTGTTAAGGAATGTGATGGAGCCGAATTGTGTGTGCGTGTGGAGTGTGCCATACATGACCACATTGACACCACGAGTGATATTTATGGCATGTATATTTACGTATTTGACTCGGGTGTTAGGTCAGGATCTTTAAATAAATTGTTCAGTCTTCATAGCTAAGGTTTATATTATAATGATCTTTATTCAATGTTTTAAGCTTTCACGGTTTATAACTAAACTTATACTGTCACTTACGGGATATCTTCCGTGATTATCAATTATTCTGAGCTCCCCACAATAAGCCCAGAATAATTTGATCACCACGGAAGATATCCCGTAAGTGACAGTGTAAGTTTATATTCTTTAATTTTTTTTGCAACTAAGACATTTTTGAAATCACAGACTTTGTTAATGTGTTTCAATAAGAAAGTCGGAATGTCGACGATCGTCTAGCTAGTAGTGAAGTGTTATCAGGTGTAGGGCCTCTTTAGGTTCGTTTGGTTACTATGGTTGGTAATCACGACTGTTTATCTTATTTAATTTACTTTTTTCTCTTTACAGATTACATTTAGGGCTCGAGTGGATTGCGAGTAGAATAAAGAAGAAATGATTCGACTATCCTTTGACTAGTAATTTTATAAATAGGTACATACTATTGTTAAAGTTACATAAAATTCTAATTCCTGAATAACTGTTTGCATTATCTTTACTAAATAAATATATTCTAAAGAGAGACCTATCAGGATCATTGTCCGTTGTTTTGAATGAGTGGGATATATTATTATAAAATAAAAACGTTCTTGTATATTTTATTGAGTTTTATTTCATCTACTACATGTTTTCAGACAAAAATTGTACACACAATTTGAGATGCTAGTTATTGTTTATGATTAAATAACGTCAATTACAACCAAACTACGAAATAGGACACTCTACTAATTGAGAAACAGATTATATAAACCAACCACGGTCAGCTTATTGCATTGATTAATCATCTTAACATCCATTTAAGATCTAATTTTCATTGACTAAATATTATCGATGGTAATGATTTCGAGTTACTTAACCTTATCACAATAATATATTTTTATAAAATTTATGTTAGTACATAATATTGTACAAATTATTATAATCATTAGGTGTAGTATGAGAATCCAAAACATAACTAGCTTAAAGGTTACAATAAACACGAGTCGTAAATAATTAAAAAATATGTTGATTTAAATGTACCTACTAGTCTAAATTAATAGTGACCATTTCAAAATATAAAAATAATATCTTAAAAATATACACTTTCACAATTATATACACAAAAAATATTTACAAAAGTTAAACTGGAAATTGCAATATTAAATTAACTACAGCAACTTGCAACACAGTAACAAGAACAAGCTAAACGGATTAACAACTAGAGAAAAAGTAATGTTTGGTCCATCAAATGCAATTAGAAACATAAGCCTTATTTAAAAAAATCCTACACAGATCTTTAAACGTATTGAGAGAACTCAGTTTTATATTTTTACTTATTTGTTCTTTTAGAACTGCATAATTTTTATTAATAAGGCATAATAACTAAGGCATGGGTGAAAATAATTGTTAAAGTTCATATATAGACTTTAACAAACTGCCTTTCATATAAAATGTATGCCTAGCATATGGATTAAATTATAACTTACTATATTAAATGTAACTCAAATATCACTTTCAAACTTAAAAATACTTAAATCATTTCAAAACATAAGAAACACAACCTAAAAGCGTTTGTCACAGACAAAGCGTATTATTGTTAACAATGAGAATTTTAATAAGGAAGGATTCAATTGTACGAGTAATCTCATTATATCTATAGAAGAGGATTCGAATGATTACATTATAACTATTAAACTATCGGTAACTAAAATAATATGAAATACAGTTAGTATGTCATGAATGGTATCACAGCAAACTATTATGAATGTAAGAAGTTATTATGCGTGTAGTGTACCTTCTCGAAACTCAGCGCTAACGTCACATAACATAAACTTTAGGGTGTTGTTAATACATGAAAATAGAAGAAAACAACTTTTACAAAAGTCAGTGAAAAAGTTAAGAAGAATAATAATAGGAGATTCAAATATAGACTATAATTAATTGAACTAGTATAATTAAATCATTTGTAATAGAATCAATAGATAAACAGGTATAACATTTGGTCCTGAGGTAGATTTATCTAGTAGTCGAAATTTCCGTTGAACTAAAACAGCCATTGGTTCGACAATAAATTATTTGTATAATTTAATATAATATCAAAATGATACAGGGCTAACCATGACTTAGTGAGAGTTTATAACGTGAATCGAAAATAATTCTACAAATACCAGTATACTATAACACGGTCAGTTGTATTGCAGCTACGAGTATACTAACAGTACCTTTCAAAATTGCATTTTCCTACTTATTCCTCCTACATATTATCTTAAGCTTTGCCGAAGCGTGTTCTGGCAAATAAGTTGTAAGTTATAATAAAATTACAAATGTGTTAAACCTATTACTTCTAACAGTCTTTAAAACCTGATTTTATATGTCTTTACCTCCATGGCATCTAGGTGGATATCGCTCAATCCGCTCAGAGACTTGTACGTCTTCAGGCCTGTCAGACTGACTGCAGTTAAATTCTGTATGGTCAGACCATTGAACCTGGTTTTGGATGAAAAAATCGGGGACTTGCTGATTGGTTTCTCTCCGACAGCGCAGCTGTACCCTGGTCGATGCAGCACCATGTAGCTTTCGGAACTCGGGAAAAGTTCAAGGACGTCGTCAGTAATGGTTCGTAGGTTCACCAAGTGTATGCCGGCCGGGAAGTTCTGCAGGAACGATTGGTATGTCTTGACTTCGATGTCGCCTACTTCGCTGGTATCCAACAGATATACATTGACGGGGTAGTTGAAAGTTCGGCTCAAATAGTCCGCTGTTTGAGACGGCACTTGGTAAGGACTCGCCTTCTGGTCGGGTCCGAAACGACGTTCGTTGACAAACTTGAAGCCTTGCTCGCTAGTATCTCTCTTAGTTCGCGTGACACCTGGCATTGATTCGATCAAAATCCAATTTTGGAAAGTTGTAGGTTTGTTATCCACAACTCCTTCCCCGATTCCTCTGAAGTCATCATAGAGAGTCCGTCGGTCAAGCATCACCTCTAAGCGTCCGGGTTCATACGCAGAAGCACCTTGAGCGTGGTTAGTCAATAGAGTCAGTCTGGTCTCCTCGTCTTGCAGCCACGCCATTGTAGTTATTGGGTAATAGTTCGCCTCGATGCCTAAGTTGTTCACCTTTACTCTCTTCTGATACTGAAATCCGTTCTGGTCGGTGTAAAATTCCGGAATGTCACCGTTTTGAATATCAGTCTGAATTCTCATAAACAACTCAGTTTCTCTATTTTTGGGAGGACTCTCGAAATCTACCAAGTTCTCGATGAGAATCGCACGCGACAGCACTGGGTCTCCGATGTTATATATTCTCACGGTGTGAACTAAAAATGGCAAATACATTGTTGTAATTTCAGTAGAGATCGGGCCGGAAACTATGATTATGTTATCATCTTGCATATTATTGGGATTAGTATAAGGATGCAGTACATTTTTTTCGGGTGAATCATAATCCGGCATGAAAAGATATGCACCGGAATGACGTTGCGCACTCTGGTATGCCCCAAATTGCACATCAACAACAGTCCTCTTCCTAATATCTTTCCTATAAACCTGTCGCAAGAATCCAGTGTTCCTATTGACAAGAAGTTTCAACACCGCATTTTCTAACTGTATATCACCAGGCATCATTTTCTTGATAGAAAATACGTTAGATTTCTGGGAATCTTCACAGTTGTTGCAGAATATAACGCAGTGATGAGAGGTGTTGGTGTGCTCCTGCAGCTTGTAGGAGATGGACGTAAGCGGCGGAATGGTGGCCACGAACATGACGTCGAAGTTGGTGTCGCTTACGACCCGCTTGCCGTTGTCCTGCACGTCGATACTCGGTGTGATCTGGTACATCACGTGCTGCTTCTTGTGGCTATCGAACACGCGGATGTTCGAGGTGTTGGCCCTCACAGTGATCACTTCGGTTCGGATTTCAGCCAAGGGATTGAAAAGCACAATTTTCTTCTTGTCGACGAAAGACACTTGCAGTTTCTTAGCCGGTTTGCCGTACGTTTCCCACTCTGTTTCGCTTTGTAGTATACTCTGCGAGTGCAGCGAGCGATCAACGATCATTAAAGTGGTGAGCGCAGCTTCTTGCAAGCGAATGCAGTGATACAAACTAGTGAACAATTTAGTTCCGTAATCTTGCATCACGCTAGATTTGGATGTGCCAGTAATCGCGTCGTGATGTTGGAATAGACCCAAGTTCCTCCTTGCGTAAATGAGCTGTTCGTAGGATTTTTCTAATTTCTTCTCAGAAGCTCCGAACCCTTGGTGGCCGTTGATGTAGTTCGACACAAGAGTGAATAATATTTCTGCAGTTCTGAGTTGATGTTCGAATTGGCGGGCGAGAATCTTCAAATAGGGTCTTGTCGTGTAATAGCCTGACCAATAAGCCGGCTTGCCCTCGCTAAAGATATCTGAATACACGAAGAAATCGCCTTTTAATGTCGGTATAGTGTGATGCCTCTCCTTCATGGCATTGAAGTAATCAACTGGCGTTCCGAATTGCACGTCAGCATTGAAAATCTCTTTGTGAGCATTGATGTAGTTGAAAAGCTTCATGTAGTTAACGTACTGAGCATCGAACTCGATGCTGTACTCGTATCTGAAGTCGTCTCCCAGCGGCACCAGCACCACGTTGTGTGGTGTAAGGGATCCGATACGATCGTACTCCTCCACCAAAGTCTTTGCCTTGCTGTGCAAATTATGGTCAGTTATATCTTCATGTTTAGCAGTATATTCAGAATATTCGCCAGGGATTTTACGGAAGTCAAAGCTTAGACAAATCGACGGATGTGGACCGCACGTGCTTTTTATCGAGTAGATGTCGAAAGGTTGGTTGTGGACAATCATGGAGGGTTTGGTGGTTGCCCAGCCTGCCATCCAGTAGAACTCTTCAATCTGTCGCTCCGCCAGCCATTGTTTCCAAGCGTAATGTATTCTTTGTATGATGGTTCCTTCAAGACCACTTTTATCCAGAAGATAAGGTACAGTTGGTCCGTGACCGAAGGGGTCGATGGACCAGCCTGTTTTCGGGATGACGCCGAGGTTCGTTTTCACCCAGTGATGGCCTAAACAAAGGATCAAAATATAATAACCTAAAACGTGAGATTTTTAATCAAAATATGAATAAAAGGTATACGTTGTTACCTTCAATGAACTGGTCAATTAGCGCGTAGATATGCGTGCACGCCTCGTCGGGCATCACCCAGCCGCCTGTGGTGATCTCGAGCCGACCTTCTTTGATCAACTTTTTCAATAACTGTAATGAAATCAATTATTATAGCTAGTGTACTAACGAATTCATTGACGGTCGACCACTTTTACACTTTTATTACTTAGGGCGTAGGGGTGAAAAGTGGCAGACCGTCAGTGATTATTCTCAGAGAATTATTATCATTCGTTCTATAATCATTATTTTTAAAACGAAATCCACGCAGGCTTTTCAAATAACTACATATTCTTTATATAATTATTTTAAAAGGTTAGGGCGTTAGCCATCGCAGTCAAAATATGAGTACAACGCTCGTCTAGTCATGGTATTAATTAACGCCCTATAATTATAATTAGCGTACGGATGACTGCATATCCGTAAGCCTATTGTGGCTACGCTAAGCTTCCTAACGGCGACGAAAGAAATTTTCCCCTTTATATTCTTATGGTTTTGATGATTACCTATGTTCGACAGATTGCAGATGATCCAAGGGATTACTTATGGCAATGTCGCTGATTGGATATAATAAATTTTATAATAATATGCGAAGTAGAAAGCTGAAAAAACAAAAAAACAAAATAACCATCCTAACCACTACTATCTACATAGTAGTGATATACCTAGGTATGTGCACGTGTAAAGATAAATTTATAAAACTAGATTCGGTGCTAGAACAAAAAGCAACGAAAATACGTGACCTCTATGATTTGTCAATGACAACTTCAGCTATGTTTACAAATACAATGTACCTTTTGTTTAACTGGGTGAGACCTTTCCCACCATGCGTTCAGAAACGAGATCTCTGTCCAAATGAAGGTCATATTTGGATACTGATGCAGTTTAGTCACAATGTTGTTGATGATGTTCTTTGTCTTCCATTCGAAGTACTGCTCGAAGGTCTTCAGCCATCCTGGGTCATTATGCGAATGAGGGACCACTATTACCTGTTGTTGGGAAGAATAATTAAAACTTCACAAAATGAATAGAAATCGCAAGGCTAATTTTATTGACACTTTTTGCAATCTTCTATATGGGAAGTGAGGAGATACGACTTCATCAAACTTGCAGACCAAGTTAATAAACAAGTTAATCTAAGTCAGACCTTAATTTTAAGTTTCTGTTAATACCTAAGGTCTAACGTTTCGGTCACTTTAAGTTCGCGACAGACACACTTATTTGACGAAGGCGTTTGAGTATTGGATGGTGAAACTTGAAAGGATAGACAGATAGGTAATGTTTTATGTAGTTATCGAACTTGCCTTCAACCTGGGCCGTGAGGTATCGTTGTGTATCTTTTCATAGCGATCCTCAAAAGATTTGTCCCAAAACTCCTTTGTGCGCAACCAGCTCGGCTGAAAATAAAACATTATGCAATTAATTGGCCCTTTCATTAAATTTATTTTAACGTTGTAAAAAACATCGTGAGGCCATCGGCATATCCTACCACCAGGCAGTCGAAGTCATGTGACATCTTCATTCACTCTCACACCCGTAGTGGGCCCGGGTGCTTGTGAATTACGGTGTGGTGCCCACCCCTCAAGCGAGAGGTCTGTATCCTAGCAGTGAGACCGTTTTAGGCTTATTATGGTATACAGTAAGTTCCTTTACGTTTTAATGTTTTAAATGTTCTTAGTAATTATTAGTAAAAAAAACATTATTTTTGTA
Source organism: Noctua janthe (assembly GCA_910589295.1). Lineage (NCBI taxonomy): Eukaryota > Metazoa > Arthropoda > Insecta > Lepidoptera > Noctuidae > Noctua > Noctua janthe. The sequence goes on from OU342552.1 coordinate 18,760,319, forward strand.
AACTAAACTTATTTTTTAAAATGTTTTTTATTATTCATAATATTTCAGCTTGACTCCTACGTAACAAAAAGTCTTCAGACGTTATTACATACAACAATAAAGTTTATAAACAATTAACAATAAATTAAAAGTATCCAAAAACCCGACTGCAAATAGTATTGTGTACCTATATAATGTATATATTTATAATCTCCTTTTAATTTCCTTCATTTGATACCCTACTCGATAGGTTTGGTTAAAAAGAATATTAATGACTTACAAGTTAGCGCCAAAAATCCGCCATTTTGTTTTTTTTTTTAAACATCTCTAAGGACACTTTGGTTTTTGAGACGAATCTAATGATACCTTAATGGTCGAAATCCATATAACCATTTGGAACATATGAGGTAATAAAGAAATATACAAAAAATAAACATACAAGATACGCGCGAAAAACATAACCCTTCCTTGGCGACTGCCAACCCGACTGGGTAAAAATTAATATAAAAAAGGTAGAAAACCAAAATAAAATCGTAGGTGACTTTTTCCTAACAATTACACACGCGATTGACGTAGCGTTAAGTAATTACAAAACAATTGATGCGAGATGGAAGCGACGCGTGCTACTCACTTTCATTGGTACACATTTCAGAAAGCGAACGTGAAACTGCGGGGCGTATGGACGCGTATGAATGGCATGGATGCACATCAGCCTATTACGATACGGAGATCTTCAACACTCCCGCCGTTAACACGATTATACGATACGCCGACATACGATATTCGTGTTTATACTGACACCAAGCGAAGGCGACGTGAACTTTGCGATTGGGAATGCTCATTTTACTTGCATTCTGCGGCTATTGTTCTAAATATATTAATTTTGCTGAAAATTCGTTTCCAATTGTTGTCCTGTTTAAATTGAAATAAGTCAGAAAATTGACTACCTACCTATAATGATGACGTGTATTTTGATATTTACCACGGTTCTTAATTGGCTTGAGATGAAGAAGTTTAATGGCATATTAGTGCATGATGCCTCTGACTACACTGTGTCTCTTTACTATAGTTATCATACCAAGTACCCGTACAGTACACCTTACACTAGACACGAACTTTAATTTAATATTGATGGTGGTGGATGTTGATGATCACCATTGGAAGTGAAGTCAAGTCTGAAAAGCAGCTTGACGTTTAGACTAAAATGAACCCAACGTGTCGCCGAAACAAATTGTTCGGAAACCCCAATCAAATTGTCTCTTTGATGCTACATACATACATTATTTATTCATCCCTTCAATTCATTTAGATTGATTACGAAGGACCAATCAAGGAAAAGGGTGCCTCGATGAAGGAATGAAGCTTATCCTGCTATTAGTTTTTTTATTACGGATAAACTCTGGAAGAAAATCAATAGGATTTAACTTGGACGGAGTTTCCTGGGAGGAAATTGGATAATTTCGCAATGTTCAGAAGTTCACTGGTGATCGGATGACAGGGAAGCGCCCAATGAAAATATGAGAAGTTTATTAACACTAGTGAAATATAGGAATTCGCGTTTAGAAGTTATCATATTTTACAAACACAGGAACTACGAAAACAACTCAAAATACTAATAAAATGTAAAAGGAATTGAAGAGTATCAAAAACCCCGCGAGTTTTCACTTGATGTTTTGTTTAAAACTAGCTTTTGCCCTCGACCTTCGTTCACGTGAAATTATTATAAAAAAAATATTACTTCCCTTTTTGAACCAGATTTTGTTAAGAATTTCAAGGGTATTTTGTTACACGGAACCTAATTATTTTTCTAAAATTAAAGTAGCCTAAGTTAGAACTTACCTATAACATCAGCTGTCTGCCAGTAAGAGTTCTGTCAAAATCGGTCAAGCCGTTTCGGAGATTAAACGGAACAAACAGGCAGACAGACAGACCGACAGACAGACACACAAAAAAAAAAAAAAATTTGTTTGTTATAAGTGCCGTATATATTTTCATAAGCATTCAGTAAAAAACTGTTATTTTGATATTACAAGCAGAAATTTCAATTTTATTTATTTGTATAGATTCCGATCTTATTACTCGTACAATTTTTAAGAGCCGCGGAAAATGAAACGATAAATATAACCAAAGCTACTTGCGTTTACAATTGTACAAAATATTTGCATCAAACATAGTCTTATGTCTTGCAACTTACGAGAGAGGCTTACAACTCGTAAATAGATTTCTATGGGAAAATGATACCATATTTTATCAGCACTTTTGCTTTTCAGTTTTATCAGTCGGGTTTTATAGTTGTTTCAACTACATTGTTTTAGCGCTGTGAATATCCTCCCCTAGTACCGCGCCGCATAGCGCAAACAAGTTTTAACTTTGCACAAACAAAAGTGCACGTATAACTTTAATAGTTAGATCGTAGTGCAGCCTTCATTACAAAAAGTCTCGCCTGTAATTACCGAAGCGTTAGGCAGAGGTCTAGTAGTACACCCACATTTCGCCAGTTATGACAGACCATTATTATTTGTCGTCTGTTATTAACTAATTGTCTTGCGCCTATGATTAGACCAAACAAGGCGTATGACAGAAAAACCTATAGTCGATTCAAACTCACCTATAGTCGGTGAAATACTCAATGTAAATTAATATTTTTTATACGCAAACCCTGCGTAGGGAACTGCAGCTGTTTTGATATGGAAAGAAAAACTCAAGTGCGAGCAGGGTTTGAACCTGCGACCTTTCGATAACCTTCCTTTCGAGAGCTGTGAGCAGGGTGTGATGGTCTAATTGGTTAAGACGTCCGGTGTACTGAATCGGAAGGTTCAAACCCTGCTCGCACTTGAGTTTTTCTTTCAATATCAAAACAGCTACTCAATTTATGTTTGATACTGAACGCTTAAGTTCGTAGTTAGTGTCTGGAATATATTAAAACTGCTACTGCTGTAGCCTTTCTCTTGTTCTAACATAAAACACCCGGTGTCATATCGCCCATAATGTCGCTTTCTATCAGTGATTGAAATTTTGAAACCGGATGAGAAGTTTCAGAGATTACCTTCTATATCCATATAAGCTTTTCCATTTCCTTACAAATTAATTTACGGAAGTGTTACTCTATTTATTACTAGCTGGTGCCCCTTCATTAGCGTGAAATGATTATAAAAAATATGACTTTCTTTTTGAGTCGGATTTTGTTAACAATTTCAAGGGTTTTAATTTACACGGAACCCTAATAATTTTTCTAACATAAAAGTAGCCTAAGTTAGACCTTTGAAAATTATCTGCCAGTAAAAGTTCCGTCATCATCGGCCCGGCCGTTTCGGAGATTAGCCGGAACACACAGACAGACAGACAAAAATTGAAAAAACATGTGTTTTTGTTATAAGTCATAGTATTCGTAGTATTTTCATATGTGTTCAGTTAAAATCTGTTATTTTTGTTAGTACAAACAGATACTCCAATTTTATTTATTTGTATAGATTGCCCTTACGTGCATCATATTTAGTTGAGGTCACTTGAGGTAACGTAACTATATGCTGAACTTTCAAACGCTACTTCGCAGTAGCTTTTTATTTAATTACTCTTTCGTGGCAGAAAATGCATACGCTAAAGTTAGCTTTTAGCTTAAAATCTTCTGAAAACCTGTCAATTTCTGATGAAAGCTTGAGCAGCTGGGCTCCACATTCTGAGACACGGAAAACCTAAGAAGGTTATAATCATTTTAAATGATTTCAATAGATAATTAACAAACTATAAACATACTTAAAATAACAATACATGTTTCAAAACGAGAAAAGGATACATTTGAATAATATTTACAAATAAAGAGGTTCTGTTTAATAAATGATGGCCCAAGCTCAATAAGTGGCCAGCGCGGCCGGCCACGTTATTATTAAATAATCTACATACTTGGTTAACCATTTTCCGACTATCGTTTAGTTTCTAACTCAGCGGTGATTATGTACCTATAACTATAAGTATATTAAGCAGTTGCAAATCAATAACGTCGTATTTACGTCCTCGCTATCATTTACCGTGTTGTTCAAACTGTTTCGAGAAAGAAAATAAACCTCTGTAACTCAAATGGACGAAACAACCATTGCTAATGATCCGGAATATATAGTTCGAGAGATATTGTTGGGAGTTTTACATTCGTTTCAGTACTTGTATTCTTTTATTGTAAAGTGCAAAGCAACACAGAACTCAGCGAAGTCAGGTAAGTATGCCGCTCGCATCAGAATTGTTATCAATACTTTGTTCTACACATTCGAGAGCAAACGTTCAAAGGTAAAAAAACGGTAACAGCTCCCCAAGTTCGTCCTGCTAACTTTTTATCGGCGCCGTCTCTTCCGACATGCGGCTCCCGATCACGTGACTCAAATGAATATTGGACTGAGCAAATACATCCTGTACAAATTAGTAAAGTTATCAGCACACATAACTCGTCCGGATTCAGAGTTGAATGGAACCGTTTTGTGAAAAACTTTGAACGGATAAAAGAGTTTTTGTTCGATTCTATCATTGCATGGTTTCCAAATCCTTTTCACTGGTATTATGTTATGTTGAAACCACATTGTGATCAGTAAACGTTGCGTGTACAGCAGTATGGGCCCGTGGTGCAGCACTCGCATGCATACCGCTCTTTTGTCGTTATCTACATCTGTATAAGCGAAGCGTTCTGCATCAGTTTTCATTATATCTCGCTAACAATTTTCCACAACATTTTGTAGTATCGTAAGAGCAATAAGCTTATATTCAGAGGTTTGTTAATTACAGAGCAGCGGTGGCCCAGTGGTGGAGACCTCGACTTACGAGCAAGTCGTGGGTTCGAACGCAGCTCAGCCAGGCGCATTACTTTGTGTAAGTTATTTCATCACCACTGCTCTCAAAACGGTGAAAGAAAACATCGTGAGGAAACCGGCATGTCCTAGAACCAAAAAATTCAAAGACATGTGGACATCTACCAACCCGCACTGGGCCCGCGTGCTGGATTATAGCCCATTCCCTCTCATAGAGAGGAGGCCTGCGTCCCAGCAGTGGGAACATTAATAGGCTGATTATGCTATATATGATAATTACGGTATTGCAGGTAAACGAAAAACCAGGTGGAGCAAAAGGAGTTGTTTGATTTCAAGTTTAACTAGGTGCTACCGAAACTTTAAAGGAGAAAATGATATCCGGAGCAACGAAAATAAAAGTATGATTGACGCTGAAGTCCACATCAATCACACAACAAATATGAGACAGCGAAGAGCTGACCCAGTCTGAAAACAAAGTTGCTGAACAAGTGGAAAGGCGAAAGGGATCTTAATAAACCTCAAAGTTTTAGTTTTTGAGTAAGAACTTTTCGGAAAAGTGCACTTTCATAACGGATGGACCGTATTTGGGGAACGTGAACATATGTGCCACATTCTTAATAACTCCCGTACTGAGCCGGTCAGAAAGCTATGCAAAAAGCCGCCAGTCTCCTCCTTCTGGTTCTGGCTAAACTAAATGCGACAAAATGTGGATGTGGTCATATTTTTATTTATTTATGTATGTACACACATAATACTTAACAGGGCATTACATTAGGTTAGAAGAGCACAAAGGTACTGCTTATTTTAAAAGAATTTTCTTCCAGCAGACCTGCGAGAGGAAAGTTAGATTAGAAATGTAGACAGTGTGTAGAAAAGACAAAACAGGAAAAATTCAATAGGAACTTAAAACAAGAATATACATATATAAAATAAACAGTATAGATGAGAGGTAATGCTTTTTGACTTGCTTTTTGAAGACAAATATAGTTTTGGAAACTCGAATGTTAGGCGGAAGTGAGTTCCACAAACGTACTGCGTGAACAGAGCAGGAATTAGAATAGAATTCGGTTTTATGGGATGGGAAATTAAGATGATGCCCGAGGTGGGATCTAATCATAATCATATGTGATCAGCTCGAGTCGATCCGGGTCGACAAGTGCGTTCACTCCCTTTACCTGGACAAACCGTAATGAGGGGATAAATTCAACACAAAATAACCCCTAAACTTAAATTTATCATACGCATAAACGCTACGTATTATGGCGATATTGCACGGTTCAGTTACACCGTAATTTAGATGAAGCTTTCATTAAATCATTTAATGAAACAAACTCATAAAAATGAATGATTTAAGTAATGTGACGACTATCTATGGGTTTTTCAATCAAAGTGAATTAATTTTATTGAATCGTATAAAATTTCATTAATGTGAGACTTTCAAATCTAAATAAGCATAAAAACTGCAAAAGAGAAATCTAGTCGCTTAGCGACTAGGCGTCACTTAGCGATATTTTCGTTTCAACACGTTAGTTACTGCAAAACTATGTTTCACGCGAACTTCGTTCACGTGAATTTATTATAAAAAAATATGACTTCTGTTTTGGAATCGAATTTTGTTACTAATGTCAAGGGTTTTAAATTTTATGCACGGAACCTTAATTCTTATTCTAAAATAAAAGCCTTAGTTAATAGTTAGCCCTTATGACATCAGCAGTAAAAGTTTAGTCAAAATCGGTCCAGCCATTTCGGAGACTAAAACTGACAGAAAATTAAAAAAAAAATGTTTTTGTTATAAGTGCCGTATATATTTTGAAATGTATTCAGAAAAACGCTGTTATTTTGATATTACTAACAGACACTTCAATTTTATTTATTTGTATAGATCTATTGCCTAGAACATTTAAAAGAGTTTATCGAACTGGCCTTTTTATACAGCATCTACATACCGTAAATGCCCTACTTCTACTTTGTAAAGTTTTAAAAGCTATTGATTGATTCCCTACTTTTACTTTGTACCTCCAATAAATTTTTTTTTGAGAAGATATACTGGGTATACAAACTTAATTACGTAAGTAAATCATCATCTAGCGAACCTTTTCCCAACTATTTTAGGGCCGGCTTCCTGTCGAACGTGACACTGTTTACATGGGACTGATAACGTAAATAAATTAAATCTTAAGATGTTGCAGCAGGTTTTCTTCAGTGATAACGTTAAATTTGTTAGTTGATTGTTGCAAAATGTGGGTTGTATACTTTGCAGCTTTTCTGATGGATCCAGGCATTACTAGGTAAAGACTTTATTTATTGTTATAATCAGTTTACCTCTCAATAATTATTAGAGGTTTCATGCAAGAACATTAGCAGGTATTCTGGTGTATGAAAGCTTTGATAAAAATATTTTGCGTGTTATGTATGCTTAAATTTTTCATTTTTGTTTTAATTCATATACCTAATTACGCGCAAATTAAATTAAATTTTATATGGTTTAAGAACCATAGGTGTGTTTGTTATGCAATGTTTAAAACAATATATTTACACCACAATACTAGAAATCAATCTATTCCTTTTTAGAGGCCATCGTTAATGATTATGTAAAGAGTATTCTTATCGTCGCGAAAACGGGTAAAAGAAAGACCCAAGACTACCTTTGAGGCTTAGAAAGAAGATCCAGAGACAACGATATTTCTTTAATTTTATCAAAGAATCATCTGTATTTAATACTAGGTTCTGCCTGAGACTTCGTCCGGGTCAAAGAAACACTATGAATCTGAAACATAGTAATTACTATACCTACTATGTATGTATCACATCAGTGAAAGAATTTTTGAAATCGGTCAAGTAGTTTCTCCTACTTCCAAACTTTAATATTTTACCTGTTTATAATATTAGTTTAGATTTTGGATTAATGGGAGCCTAGCCAAAACCAAACCTAATAAAAAGAAGGAAGGAAATCCAACACAGTTTTAGAAGAAACTGAAATCGTAAATTAAAATTGAATGGCAAACCGTAGTCGGCGCCTTTCGTTTACACGTCGATCCTCAACGCGTCACAAACTAACGCTTGCATACAATGCTTACATAGAACCAATAACAACTATACCCCAATAACCCTTATAGTATAATGTACTCCGTGTAGAACTAATAAAAACAAACATTGTTGAGTAAGTCCGAATGTATAGCTAGCAGTAGCGAATGGTCAATTTTTGTAAGATGTAAGCCGGAGTACATATTATTTGTTTATAGAATACTGCGTGCTAGTTTATCAAATGGAATCCGGTAGGAATCGAGTTGTATGAAAACCTCTGATACCTAGCTAGTAAGAAAGCTGACGTACAATTTGTAATGCGTGAGATTATTGTAAGTAGGACGCGTAGACGCGTGTGACTACGTTACGTCGTGTGGAGGGTGACGGGCGTGCCACGAACATAATTATGAAACACATACATATTGACGCGGAATATAAAGACCCGAATACGTAATCTTACATTATTATTTAACCGATAATATTACGTAGGGGTGTCTACGGGGTGGAAGGGACACCGACTCGAAAACGGTTACCATGTATTCAGTACATCACTCTGAACCCCCCGACATAGAAATTTTTCATCGGTTTAAAAAAAAAAAATCAACTGTTCCATACATTTGACCGTGTATGTAGGTATTGCACGAAACTGCTGTTTTTTTTTAATAACCGATAAAAAATTTCCTCAGCCTGGGGGCCTTAGAATGATGTATTGAATACATGGTAACCGGTTTCGCGTCGGTGTCCCTTCCACCCCGTATTTGAAATGGGACGAACACTATAAAATTGGTAAATAGAACAAAGCCTCCATGTAGTCAGGAAACATGAGCTACAGGTACATGGTTCCCACTCTTCAAATTCTCTTCAATTAAAATTATCAGACACGTGTATCGCAGTTTTTCCAAAATCATCCCCCAACAGAGTCAAATAGGGCTTGGTAATTGGGCTTGTTTGGGACATTTTCAGTTCGTAGGTATCAATGAGAGGGAGTGAGAGCGCTTATAATGTTTGTTTTATGTAGGCTAAGCGGGCGAAGGCGCGGGCAGAAGCTAGTAACAAAATATAAGGAAAGGAGATCGAGTATTTTCGCAGGATCAGTCCACTCAGTCTTAGTAGAAGTCGATGCTTAACTTTTTGTAATTTTTATCCAACAACAGAAAAGTTTTGAAGTGAATAAAGAAGTTGTTTCTCTGATGAATATACATGAAGGACCTCTGTTAACTCAAAACTTAATAACGTCGGGTTTCAATCGCTTCAGGTAATAGACTAATCAGCCACGGTTTAGGGGGTCGAAATCCCATTTGATTTAAGTTAGGCCACTATATAAAGATGGTCCTACCTATTGTTTATTCTGTTTTGTATTGCATTTGTAGAGTTTATTAACAAATTGTAAAATGCATCTTATTATCTATTCTTAGCTCAGAATTAGCTTAACTTAGTAATCGTATACAGGGTGAATTTTTGAAGTGGGCGTGGATGGCCAAATCCGAAACTATCAGGAATAGCGAAAAATACTCAAAGGAGATTTTGATGAAAACTAAAAATGCATCATTTGATTTTTGGAAAATCAATAGACAGGAATCAAACCCGTTGATTTAGAAAAAAAAAAACAGTTTATTATTGTATATTACACCATTCGATAGTTTCGCTAATAGGGATCAAATTCTGGGAAGTAATGATTTATTTTTAAAAGTTAAAATTATATTTTATTTTTTCACATTTTAAATAAATGTCGTTGATTGAGGAAACCCGCAGTGCAGTCATCTTCATAACATTGTTCTGATTTCTAATATTTACTAACTCTTCACGGTTGAAGATGAAAGAAAAAGAAAATAAAGATAAACAATTGAAATTAAAAGTTTTAAGTGAGTTGGCGCCAATAGTGATTTTATTCGACGTTTCGTTGATTACACTATTATTTTGCATACGTATTTTTATCAAAAATTAACGGTTTCCTTTAGTTTGCCGTATGCCATTCCTTCCCAGAATTTGATCCTTAATAGCGAAGCTATCGAATGATGTAATGAGATACATTATGTTTTTTTTTTTTTTTCAAAATCACCGGGTTCGATTCCTGGCTAGGGATGTTGATTTTCCAAAAATCCAATGATACAGTTTTAGTTTTCATCAAAATCGGGTTTGGGACTCCTTTGAATATTTTTTACTATTCCGCAGAGTATCGGATTTGGCCATCCACGCCACGCCCACTTGGAAAATTTACCCTTTTTACAGTAAACTTATTTATAATACCTTCATCATAAATTAAGTTTAGTTGGTACCTACTATGTTGATTTTCTCTACAAGGCTTAGATTTCTAGATATTATCCTAATCTTGTGATGTAGGCATTGTAGAGATATCTCCAAAAAATGCAATACTACTCTGTAAATGCACTTACCATTCCCTAAAGTAGTTAACAAAAATAAAACAATTAATAAACATAATTACAAAATAGAAATGTTTATGCACCGCGCCTCGCGCGCTCTGACGACAGTCAAACAGAGACGTCACTATTGCGTCTGATTTTTGCGCTCACCTCAAATTACAATTGCGGGCCCGCTTCCCTGAAAGGGGTTTGCGGCTTATTCTTTACTTACAGGTTTTTATTTTATTAGGAACCTTTTTCTAACACACAAGCACGTTCTCGATCGAACATATCCATTTTTCAACAAGTGAAGCTATATAACGTATTGAACTCAAGTTTAAACAATTATTTTTAAAGACCCTTTAAAATAATAAATAATTTAATAATGGCTACGTACCTGAAACTCGAAAGTGGGGTATATAGCGACGGTGTCGATGTCTGCTACGCTTTCCTTCAGCACTGGGCATTGGTCCGGGGTGGGCTGTCAAACAATATAAAATGAGTAACACCGATGACAAACCGTTTAAAGAACAGTCGAAACGTTACGGACAAATTACTGACTGGCTGGGAACACGAAAACAACGAAGATTTGATTTATTGAAAAATCACAATAATTTTAAAGAATTTAACATTTTCATGTTTGATTCAATGTACATTAATATCTTTTTCGATTTCAAAAACAAAACAGTTTCTGCTCTTATTTTTTAATCTATGTCGTGCGGCTCATTTAGTTTTTTTTTAAGAGTTGAGTTGGTATCAATAAAGAATGTCTAGTTGATTCACTATCGAATATGCCCATCATTTGCCAGATATTTTAGATGTTCTTTACAAGCCTTGTTTATAAACATTTATTTTACTTCAAGTCACATTTCCTTGCGGCAATCTGGGTATCCAGATTTCACAGTGTAAGTCTTTGAACAACAAATTGTCCTAGAATTACCTATGTTTCAGCATGCTCGCTCAATATTTGCAGTCAATACAGACCTTCGGACTGCTTGTGTCAATAGCTGCTTGAACACGCCTGAATAAATAATGCAAGAAACTTCTGTAGTCTAATGGCATGTAAACTCAGGGAAATTTACCTTTAAGCAAATGGTACAATATTAATTTTAATCTCATGGATATGACTTTAAAATGCCTATTGTCTACCAACTTAAGTAGTCGATATGTTTAAATCACTATAGCATGATACCACTTTAAGTGTGCAGTTCAAGGTAGCGTTGATTGTCAAAAAAATTTGCAGCGATATGTCAAACTTGGTACATTTTTATTAGTTCTATGTTTTGTCGTCTGCACAGATAAGTTGGTTGAAGTGTATTATCATTATTTGACAGTGGCATGAAATGACACGTCGTAGTAGTCAATAATTTTATTTTAAGACTGTGGACTACTACTTCAAATGCGAAAAAATTACCAGTTGTCCCATACAAAATTTCAATACCTACTCGATCCAAATGTTTGGGACAGCTGATAATTTTTTCGCATTTACGATATTGGACCCAAAGAGGAAGTTGTTCAGTTTGATAGTCTGCAGCATATCCTTTCATATGACTATACCCTTTCTGTTACACCCTGTGTACGGATTTGTAGATATATTTCTGTTTAAATAAGTAAAAAATCAAAATCACAAAAATTGGTAAACTTTTAAAGTGGTAAGGATCTTCTAATTTCTAAAGAGGAAAATTCCGAAAAAAATTAGGATTGTAGAACGTAAAAAAACTTTTAACGAAAATTGGTTTGAATAAGATTTGATGAATAGTTTTTGAGATATGGGACTTTTTCATCAAACTGCAGCAATAACTTTGTTTTTCATTAACATACTATGAAAAACAAATTTAGTTTTGCTGTTAAATATAATACAATACAACATATGAGATGCGATGCAACATACGAATGAGCCTTCAAAATATTTTTATTATATTGTTTGGTGCTACAGAACCCTGCGTGCGTGTGAGTACGACTCGCACTTGGCCGGTTTTTTTAATACAAGCTTTTTATGTAATAACTTTACTTCAAATACGCCCACGACCCCCGTACTATCCAACGCTTCCACCAGCACAATGTTTTGAGTGCGTTACATTGAGTTTTACCGTAAAACGTAATTATTCTCCCCAAAAAAAAGTCGTTTACTTAGTTTTGATGTACATAATGTCGTATTAAAACTACTTTAAGTTACTAATATTACTTGCCTCGTCCCTTCTTCCATTATAAATCAGTTGAGACTTGACAGGAATATCCACGCCGGATGGGTAAGATACACCTGTAACAAATAGAAAACAATATTAGGTCATGCAATTTACCAATTTTTTTATTGTATCCGGTATTTCATTTCTGATAAGTAAGGTTATCAGAAATGCAATACCGGATATCGTTGTATTCCAATAAAATAGGTGGTTGTTTACGTGTTACCTATAGATAAAACGATCGTCTGTTATTATGTTAACGTATAGCCTGGAAAATAACCATTTATATTTGCAGGGAGATATGATAGACACAGTGATAATTGGCCCTGATTTTTATAATATGTGTATTGTGGGTAGCACGCAGGGGCAGCTAGTAGGCAGTTGTTTGTTATGATTTCCTGCACGTACTAAAATGGAAAATGGCAGCCACACGTCCGGTCAGTTATCTCGGCCAATCGACAGTATATGCGTAGCTGACATTTCGCTACGATTCCGGCGATTGTTTGCAACCAGAGACGAAAATGACTAGACTGAACCGGAAATAACTTAAGTTGTGGTAAGATGGATATTGTAACTGGCTCGTTGTTGGTTCGCAATCGCTACTGCTGAGCATAAGATGAGGATGACGTCCCGGATTCGATAAGCGGTCGTGTAGCGGATTTTTATAGCAGGAATTTCTCCAACCACGGAACCTAGATTTGTGCCCGGTTGATGGCAATACCTCACCCTCTATTACATGAGACTGAAAATCATAACTGGCGAAATTTGGATGGGGGTAGTAATTAAGGAGTAATTCCAGTGTGGCAAAGAGATGGCGCTAGACGACCTGTACAGCTCTGTCTCTTTCCCACATGAATTACTCCTGCTTTAAGACGCCATGGTAAGCCCCTTGCAACACTAAGCATAGTTTAAAGAACTATACCTACTAGTTAATTATCCCCGTGAAAGCGAAAGCGACTTTACAGCCATGAGTTCACATGAGGTGTTCAGAGAAATAAGTTCAAAGTAACTTTTTGCCAGCTAAACTTTTCCGACCGAAACATAAATAAAGGTTTCGTTTACAATTGGAAAGCGTTGAAAGATTCGAGTGTAAACTAAACATTTGTTTGGTAAGTTATTTTTTAACTTTGCAAATAAATTATGATAAACCAAAGGCTTTACTGTCCTTTCATTCGGCAATACGGCAATGTTCTAATAGACATGTCGCTTCTCGCTGTCAATGCCAGAGATAAGATTGCACCTTAAATTATTTTTTGGGAATTATTTAATTTTATTGTACTTAATTTTTATTTTTATTGTATTGGAATTATTATTCAAGTTGTATTGTATTTCATTTGTATCTAAATGTTCTTTTAGTGTGATAAATGGTAATGATGTTTTCAGATAAATAAAATCCTAATAAGAGTTGCAATTAAGGTGTCGCAATCATGACTAAATTGCACTTATCTAGACAGTTACTCAAGAAGAACTTTGCCCTGACTAAATCAGGTAGGTTTAGCTTATCTAACCTAAGTAAAGTAAAGTAAAGTTTGAAGTTTAGTTAGTTAGTGAGTCTGAGTATTTAGATTTATACTCACTAACTGTCACGTGCAGGAGACGGGCATTTCTAAACATGTTATCATTGAATTAGTGCCTGATGACAGCATTGATAAGTCAAGGCCACAAGCTTGTATCAAATTAACTCTCCTCAAATATAATTTTCTTCATTAACTTAATGGAACTAATTACTTAATTGGGTACGATATCAATCTTATTTTGCATAAAAATCTTGTTGAAACTATAAAAGTAACTGCGGGAGTTGTAGAGCATTTAAGGCACGACAGCGTTGATGGATTACATTGTATCCGTTTCAAAAATCATTTTTTTTTTTTTAAGGCAACGTATTTTTGTCAGCTGACAGCGTTGAGGAGTTTTTTGATGCCCATTTATTGTTTGTGGTCAGTTTATTTTAATTAATAATTTAATAGGTACTTAGTTTACTGAACAAAATGTTTTTTCTCTTTAAAACTTAGTGCAGTATTAATAAATGCATATCATAATTATGACGGCGATGGTATGTCACGTGTCGACCTCATCTATTTCGAAATATCAGGAAGCTGGTACGTCGCTGACGTGTGACGAAAACGGTACTGTTCTATAACTTTAATATTGCAGCCAGACGGCTCCATCACCGACAATAATACCGATAGTGCATTAACATCAAAAAAAGCGACAGGTGGACTGGTCGACATCGATCTTCGCGCCGCCGATGACAGCTACGTAAATGATTGTCACCAGTGGCTCTTAGTGCGATACATACAGTGGTATGTATCGCACTAAGAGCCACTCCATTTAGTCACACATATCCATTCCATTTAGTCATTGACAGATGCCATTTGTGTGGCTTTTAGTTAAATTCAAATGAAATGGAAAGATAGAAATGGCGGGCTAGCAGGAAATTCCAAGGGTATTATATAACAAGACCCTTAGCGAAGCCAAAAGGCACTTGTTCTCCGTCATTGCAATCATTTTGTTGTTCTAGAGACCATACCTGAGAAGTTTCTAGTTACGGGGCTATTGGTGGTCAAAGTACCAACTTTTTCACAAGTTTTTTTTTTTTAATACATGTTTTAATGTAAGAACTTTACTTTAAAAACATCGTCGACCCGAGCTCGTACTATTCAATCCTTCCATCAGCACAATGTTTTGAGGGCGTTATATTGAGTCCTACCGTAAAATGTGACTTTTCACCCCAGAAAAAAAGTCCACTCAGTTAAGTTACTTAGTTTGATGTACATAATGCTAGGTTGACGGCTTCGTGAAGGGTCCCTTTACACTCTGTGTATTGGATGGAAGCGGTGTAAAGCTAAAATAAAATCGAGGCAATCACGTCTGGCCTTAGAAATGCATGCTTTTCTAGAAAGCTAAAGGGATTTTAAAACTCCTAAACCGTGTCGATGGATAATTTCTTACATGTATTAATGACGTTGGTCCCTCTCCAGGTTCCATAAGTTTCTTTTTTAATTAAGCAGATCATGCAGCAGTCATGTACCTAGCTCATTTGTGATCGATTGGTGGAGTGTAACACCACGTTCCGCGAGATATCCAAAGGATTGCAGAGTTCAGCCACAGTTTTAACAAAATGTTGGTAGTAAGTTAGATAATTAAACACTGTATAAGTATCCGACGATAGTTTTACGGCTACAATGGTGTTTTTACACCCGGTTCACTTATTTTTTTGTCTATAGGTATATTTTTTGTTTTTAACGTAACGCTTTGAGATTCTGAGTATTCTTCTAAGTCAACCATTGCCCTCGAACACGCGGGGAGAGAAGTTGTATGCGAGCGCAGGTTTGGAGATACACTCGCAACCCGGTGTTTTTACTCCAGTAGTAGTCTTTTTCTCTCCAGTGACGAAACGAGTACCGTTTACATGGTAAGTGAAAAACCTTTTTTATTTTTTATTACATTTTGTATGTTATACGTTTTATTTGTAAACTATTCTTATTTCGGTTTAAAGACATTTATTTTCTCAAAGAACAAATTACAGTTCACTTAAAGAGAAACTTAACTAAATTAACAATAGGTTGTGTTACATTACGACGTTCAAGCTATCCAAGAAACCGAACACCATAGTTTTATGCATAAAATAGCAAGTACTGTACAGATTTAGTTTAAATGTTTGCAAACGCACTCACAATACAGGAGAAATTCCCAGCGTGGGACAACAAAAAACAGAAAAAAACAAAACGCAAGAAATAAAAAAATTCAGAGGATGAATCAACTGCCATACCACGAGATTAAGGCAAATTGCTCAGAGTACATACTTGAAATCAACGTTTGCGTTATCTGCAGTAAGTAATGTTTTCATAACAAAACCTTACTTTGTTCAGAAAAACGTTCTGTTTGATTTCGGAAAAAGTGTTGACTCGTAAAAAAAAGTTTATTTTCGTTATATATTGACAAGATAATAAAATAGTTTGTTTGAATTTCAATTTAAAACTCGATATGTTTTTTTTTTAGATATTAAGTAACGCCAAATTAACGGCCTGTCTGTGTTAAATAGAAAATAAAATGAGTGGTTATAATAAAACCTTATTTTATTTTATTTTATTGATATTTTTCCCATAGTCTATCAAAATCGTTATTATCTGGCAAGCTCTTTTTTGTTAGTAATTAAAATACTTATTTTTTGTAAATAAAAAGTATGCAATATTACATTTCTTATAAAAAAGGTCTAAAGTATAGGTACATACTTGAAAGATTAGTTTTAAAACTGTTATTATAAAAAAAAAAATTAATTAATTAAGACCCGGGTGTAGTCGTAGTAGTATAGAAATTCATTGTAGCCTTAAAGGGTTAAATAACGACACGATTTCAACGTTTGTTCTATTTCGAATCACAATTATACACAATGCAAGGTCCACAGCGCGTCGATGTCCCTCTCCAGTTACAAAGCTACCCAGCTTTATCCATTCGGGGTGCCCGCCAAAACGTGGCGCTTGTTAACATGATTAACGTCATTGTCATCATAAATTTGCTGATGCATAACGCATTTCCATTAGTGTCGTTCAAGTACAGCCGAGCCGGCCGTTCAGCTTTCATGTAACAAAGGTTTGTTTATAACACAAACAACGGCAGCGATCATTTACTGTCGCCTCGTTGATATTATGATGTATTCTGTTCGTTGATTTTAGATGAGGCGAGCTTTCATGTGTTTAAGGAAACTAGCCTTCGCCTGCGTGGACCGTGGAGGTTGGAATATATTCTGTGCGTACTACGTCATCATCTGCCGTGCCTTTTCCCAACTATGTTTGGGTCGGCTTCCAGTCTAATCAGATGCAGCTGAATACCAGTATGTTACATGCAGCGACTGCCTATCTGACCTCGTCAACCCAGTTAATGGGTAATACGATCCCCTTGATTAGACTTTTAGAGGTATGAGGAACGGGGTATCCGTGTATACTCCGTGGGGTGGTGTCCGGTGGTGGTCTACATTCTACTGTACCGGGAATACGGATTAGCCTGAACATAGCCTGACGTGACAGAGAGTTACTTTAACAGCTATTATATTAATACTAGCTGACCCGGCAAACGTTGTTTTGCCATATAGAAATTAAAAAAATGTCTAAAAATTAAAGAAAAATGTTAAGGGTGGACAACCCTTATCACTAAGGGGTATGAAAAATAGATGTTGGCCGATTCTCAGACCTACTCAAAATGCTCACAAAATTTCATGAGAATCGGTCAAGCCGTTTCGGAGGAGTACGGGAACGAACATTGTGACACGAGAATTTTATATATAAGATAAGATGTGACATGTTGTTTTCTCTGTGGACATTTTTTTCTAATCAGTTTTGAATTGTCATGAAAATCTTATTACAATGACTCCTACATTTGTTTATTACTTATTATTTTTTTCATTGAATTTGAAATTCTACCGATAAATGGATTTTCAATTACGCCACAGCATAGATCAAACATTTGTAGTGTAGCCATTCCCAAAGTAATATACTTACAATAGTTTGAATAGTAGCGTTATGCCGCCAAGATACACAATACCGTAACACGAATGTGAATAGACCATCTCCAGTACAAAGAGATTGTATCTCCGCAGCTGCAGTATCCAAGCTACCTGTGTTGGGTCCTTGTCCTTCTATGTAATATGAGTGCGACTATTATTGTTACCTCGAGTCTTAATAGAATGCTCTTAACTCGAATACTCGAAAAACCTAATCTGAGCGATCGTCGTTTCTTGGACCGTTTTGACGTCATACTTATTAGTTTCAAGCCTAATGTGCCATCAAAAAGATTAATTTACGCGACTGGTGTATATTCCCGTCACTTCCATGCAGCTGACTATTTTTTCTGCGATTAAGGTGTCCCCAAGAATCGTCCCACAAAGTTTTCGCGCGTTATGAAATTACTTTTGTTTTTTACAACTTTGATTTGCTGTAAGTTTGGATGACTCTCATAGGTGCGGCAGCTGACTTCGACATTTCGATGATAAGAGAACGTTAAACTACCACCAGAAATGAAGTTCTTTCCTTGCCTTCCGTAAAACTAGCAGTTACTCCATCCCTTTTTGAGGCTAATCCATAGACGTTCAGTATTAGAAAACCGTTCATAGTTTCCTAATGCACTTTTTTCCTTTTCAAGGACTTTGATGAACCGCCTACGTTAAACCTTCGAACGTAATCAATAAAAAGATTGTAAAAATAAACCTAGAGTATGTAAACGTGGGTTTCCATTACAACATCACATTCACAACCAGGTCTAGATTCAGTAACATAGTAACCTTGTTTATTCTTTAGGATCGATGACTAGTTGATAGCATTTACATTTTAAAGTAGCGTGGCCTTCCGTACATCGGTGATTACCGCTAGAGTGACGAACGGACTTGATTTTTGTAGCAAAACTTAAACCGCTTAGTTGCTATCGAAGTATCGAACCGAATGGCTAAGGCTACTATTTAGTCGCTCAACAATTTAATTTTAAGTCAGGAGCGAATGCGTGAATGTACGTATAGACGCAACGACTGTAACAATAATGGACGCCGTGAAAGTTATCACGAAACCAAAGCAAGTCTCAAAGCAACTAGATACTTGCTAACGTAGAAATAGCCAATGTGCGACCAGCCTTTATACCGAAAAGACAAGTTCGGACCGAAGCACGCCCTTTAATGTTAAATTGAATGAATACCCGACAAGTAGTTCGTATACTCCAAAACTAAGTAATTACTCGCAACCTGACGCTTGAACTTCCAAATAACGTTATGTTCAGGGACAAACATGCATCAAAATACATTTGAATTTGAACGCGAAAACAAATTTCTGCCTTTCAGTCGCTAACTAGATGCGTTTACATTAATTAAACGATGTTTGACTCGTAATAGGTAAAGGTCGTTTAAACGTTCAGAGAGCTGATTCACGTCAAAGTTATTTGCAGTTGCTGTTCTTTTTGATGAACAGCGCTTTTTGCGATCACAACAAATTCAAAAGACAGTCATTTGTTTTTATGGTAAGAAACAACACTAGATTATAACCCTATAAATATCCAGGGTGTAACAGAAAGGGTATAGTCATATGAAAGGATATGCTGCAGACCATCAAACTGATCAACTTTCTCCTTGAGTCCAATATCGTAAATGCGAAAAAATTATCAGTTCTCCCATGCATTTGGGTCGAGTAGGTATTGCAATTTTGTGGTTTTGATGGTCTGCAGCATATCCTTTCATATGACTAGGTATACCCTTTATGTTACACCCAGTATATTTAACTTTCTAAAGGTTACATTAATTACGTAATTGTATTGTAGTGCAGTTAACATGCAGTTCGCGCGCAGTTTGAAATGAGAGCAAGATTACCTTCCATTTAGAACTAAAACTTTAACTTAACAGGAACTTTATCGATGTATCAAAACTGCTTATGCCTGTGTGAGTTGTAAGTAACTCTCGCTACACAATATTACGCTTGCCACAGCGGCGAATTCAGGAACCTACTACTAATAATACCTAGCTAGGTGCAAAGTCGATCATGAAGATTTAATGGAAACAGCACCCGGTTGTGTAATGGGTCGTAAGTTATTCAATTGGTATCATAATGTATGGACACAAAGCCGCTTAAAGGCGACAACGGCGACTAACAACGGCAACACACACAGATTGCTTATTTTCCTTTTTATATCCAAGATTAAATAAAAAAGTGGTTTCAACAAAGGTAGATGGGCGTCTGTCTATCCCTGGTGGTAGCTACATAATTGAATAACGCTGGATATCCTCAAACAGGAAACTGTAACTAGATATATAGGCTATGGTGACAAGCATAAGTTGGTAACAGAGGCTCTCTCAGATAAGCGGGCTCACATGGTTGGTTCTGGAAAAACCGCTTTTTCGAAAATATGCTATTCATATAAAATGCTCTGGAAATCTTCAGGAAAAAGCAGTTATTTGGAAATATAAAACATACTCACCATGCGGCTTCGCCCATGTGGATTTCGCAAATTGTGTGCGTGTTTGGGTAACTAACATCCATCAATCCAAACTTTCCCATTAATTTATAGTAGTACTAGCTTATGCCCGCGGCTTTGACCGCGCCACCGAGTTCGGTAATTATCCCACGGGATCGAATACCGTGACAGAAAGTATCCTATATCTTAATACAGATTATAAAGTAGCTTTATGCCAAATTTCACCCAAATCCGTTAAACCGTTTTCGCGTGAAAGAGGAACAAACATCCATTCATACATCCTCACAAGTTTCCGCATTTATAGTTAATAGTAGTAAGAAGTAAGATTGTATAAAAATGTTATCTTTAAGATGCTTATTTGTATATTATGAATCATTGCATAAAAATAATCGTTTTCTTTTCTAAAATGTTTAATTGATAGCTTAAAATGCTTTGGAAACTTTTTCAGTACTTTCAGTTTAGAATGATTGTGTCCCCTCAATCGGACAAGTGCGTATCGCATTCGCAACGCATGCACAGTGTTCATTTCACTGGCAGTAACTGTAATAATGGTTTGGTTTTATTGACCACCGTTCCTTTTTTAGATTTCGTCGAAATATTCTAAAGGTTTGTTCACAATTTGCAACCGTTATCCTTCATGTAGTTAACGCAACTTATTCAGACACTAATTATTTTAAAAAAACTTTTCCCTGGCGGTACTTTACGTACTTCGATTACAAGTTTTAATTGCAGCCTGTTGTTTCCCATGCATGTCAATTAATTTTAAGCAGCATCAACCGCGAAGCTAACAGGAAAATAATACGCCGTCGCATGAAAGAATTAAAGCGAGTTCAGTACAAAAGAATTGTGGCAGTGCGCTTGTTAGAAAGAATTTACAGAAACCTTATTATCACAAAGGAAATCACATGTGGAAATTTATACCTATACCTACATTAAAATATTGTATTGTAGTACAGTCTCCGCAATGGCGTCACACAATAACATGAGGAACTCTGTTTTTTATATTAGACATTTTTTAATGTAAATGTTTAGCTAATGCACAGTTAGAGATATCGGTTTGTGGGCTAGTTGTTCGAAACCTTTGCCTTATAGTCGGATAAATAAAAAGGTTATCCTACGCATGCGGTTTGTCTAATTTATAAAATTACAAACATATACATGGTAAATACTTTTAAACAGTATGCTCTCATACTGTCTGTGTCTACCTATGTTTGAATTGTTCCATAAGAGAATTTAGGTGGCAATACCAAATAATTTAAGACACAAGCCGTTCATATTACACAACTCTTTGTATTGGGCGCCTTAAACTCCGTGTGACGTACACATTTTCCGCCCCTCACAAAACATTTTCATTGCTTAAATATTTAAACTGGAAGTTCTAATAACGTTAGAGTTATAACATGGTTTAGTTTCGGGTTGGTGTGATTTGTAAATGATTAAATAACAACAACACGTCTCCGGAAAGTTTATTAAATTAATTCTGTGGAAATGCTCTTTTTAACACTGTTTATGTTCAGTGGTTCAGCGACAGATATGCTTAAGCACATGCTTAAATAATACAACCCTGTTGCTGTCCCACTGCTGGACTAAGGCATCTTCTCATACAGAGATGCCACGAGCATTTACCCCCTTTGCTCGAGAGGGACTTAAGAGGATAAACTCCTGATTAAACAGAAAATTGACGGGCACTGCAACAATTTTTCTCTTTAAATCCTTCCAGAGTCCTTCAGAGGACACTCGATTAAAAATAAAGAAAATAATATCGGAGGACTAACGCTGCAAAATGCTGTCTTCTTTCGCGATTTGAACCTTTTTACTTTAGCTTTTATTAAACTTGCAATTGTGTATGTTTGTTTGTTGGCTTCTACTACCAGGTTATTAAGTGAATTCACTTGCAATTATTTTCAGTAACGTTTTGTACGAAAAAAAGACCATTTTTCAGAATGTTTATGGCCAAAGCCAAGGGCCTTTTGTAGCACCTTAAAAGAAAATGATACTGGAAGTTGTGCCAGCTGTCAAAATTTCAAAGCTCTTAATGCAAAACTACCATTAATTGATTATTATCTTCACCAAGAAGATTTATTGAAATTAGGAGGACCCTTAACCCGCTCGCCCCTTACCACTTCCTCATGTTTAACGAACTCTCCGGCACACTTCACTGCTTGGTTTCGGAGTGTACAATATGTGTGTGCATGACGTCACATCAACGCTTCCAAATTATATGAAATTAGATGTCCGACTGTTTAGAATATAGGTAATGAAATTTAAGAATATTTTCTTAACTGAAAAGTATTTTATTTAAAGATGTCATATTATCAGTAAGATATAATTTATGCATCTGTTGTCAAAACCCGCTTTATTTGATCGAATTATGCAAGCAGGACGAATGGTATCAAATTGAGAAAATGAGTCGACGTCACAAGTTCAGTACGCGGGAGGTTTCAACTTAGTTTCTAGTGGTCGCGCTGCCAGACAGCATAGATCCGTAATTATTGTGCAAATGATGAGCAACTGAAGTGCTACTGTAATTCTCAGAGATCGGAAAAGGTAGAGTTCATTTACCTAAACTTCAAAGTAATAATATATGGATAAATACAAACATATAAACTCCCTGAAAATAAAATAAAGCTGCTACATTAGGCAGTAAGATAGTGTTACTAACTTGAAATATAGGCAAAACTCTACCTATTACGATTTCTGTTTTTTTTTTACGTTTTTACGAGACTTTATTTACTGTATAAGCTAACGCTATGCTTCATCATCCTCATCGGATGATGAAGAAGCCAATTATCCAGTCCCAGTGGCAGATTTTCCGGTAGGCTGAGCCTTGGGCGACAGATTTTAGGGGCGGCAAATATGGAGCCAATTTTCATATTATGTCTTACAGAAATTAATATATTCATATTAATATTCCTAAATGTTATAAGGTCCACACAAACAATTCAATATGTAAATGTTTCACCATGTTTCATAATAGTTGATTTTTTCTATAATTTACTGAATCCCGTTTATTGAAAAGAAACGATGGGCATATAAAAGTGAACAGCTGTTTCTTACAAAAGTGCAATACCTGGTAACCGTTTTCGCGTAGATTTCTCTTCCACCCTGTATATTACTGTGATGGGCACTATTAGCACTATAGAAAAGACAGTAACAAGACCATTACTCAGTTTCTGATAAAAGTTTTTTTTAATGCAGGTCTGTTACAAAGCTGTGGCTGGACATAATTTGTAATATCATTCGATATTACGTTACGTTGACGTCGCGCGTTCGTGTTATTGCCTGCATGCGTAGCATGACCACTGTAGAAACGGGTTTTGTCGACAGATGAGTCGACAAGATGACAGATTTCTTTTGTTCATCTGTAATTTTGTGGATTCGTCCGTCGATAAAACCAGTTTCTACGGTGGTCATACTACGCGTGCTGGTGAGGCTACACTCGTATCAAAATAACACTCGCAATAGTATAGCGTGTCGTGAGACAGACACGAGACAATACAATAAAAGTACTAAACAGTACGCGTGGGTGGAGAGTTAGGTCGCCGATCCGGCGCACACGCGGACCTCAGTGATGGGCGAATTTACGATGGAAAGCGGAACCGCACGAATTACCTACACTCTGAACGAAGACGTAGGCGGCTCCAATGTTATAAAACTTATACATTATCAGAATATGAAGCTACAATTTCAACTGCTGTATCAGCCAGTGTATGGCCGTAATCAAATGGTGGATGTCAATGGTGGATGTCACAAAATTTTAAAAGATTGCATGTTTTCCGTGTTTTCCTGTATTAGCCTAGTTTAAACGATCGTATCGAGACAGTTCCCACTGGCGCCTCATGAACGCTCACGGCAGTGAATACTGTACAGTGTGCATAATTTCTGAAGCTATAGAAACTATCACCCGCCTCGTCTGTACCCAACTTTGTTGGAGTCGGCTTCAAATCACACCGGATGCAGCTGATAAGCCGAATACCTTGGCTAACTATTGAGAGTTGGTAAATACTTAAATTACTGCAAGCTCACTCGTTAAATACCAATTGGAATCTTTAAGTTCAGTCAATCAATTCAGTCTCTACTAGCCTATAGACAGATGGAAACCTTACTTTTTAATATTAAAAGAAAATGCTATTTAAGGAAGGTATTTAGTCAATGCCTAACCTTGACCCAATAGTGCGGGTTGGTTAAAAGTAATTGATTTATTACACCGAAACGTTTAAATGTAGACGAAGCTTTAAAACTTTCAGAGGTCCCATCGTCACAGAGTATACGATATTTTTGTTAACGATGACAAATCAATACAATATTTTACATAAAAAAACATAGACTACTTAAGCCTCAAAAATTAAGAAAAATGGCGGATTATGGGCGCCATATTGTGGAGCTCGAAACTAAAAAGCTGGAAATAAACCCGACTGAAAAAACTGAACAGCACAAATCAAGCACATCTGCTCGGTTTTTGCTTTTCAGTCGGGTTTTTTAGTTTTTTTGAATATTGATGATTGTATCGCTAATAATGTCCGTTGTAACATGAGCCACACACACTTGTACGCACCAGTATACGACTCAATTGTTTAGAAGATGTCTCAGTGATAAGTTGTAATGGACCCTCGATACTTCAGAGTTGGCATCTTCCGCTCCCTAATAGAGCCCGCTAGGTTCGCGGTGCAGGGGTCGACGTACCCATTCAGCTGTACAAACATGTCACAGTCCGCACTTCGCACAGACAACACAAACATATCGGTTTGTTCGTGGAAGCGAGAGCAGTACGCAGTTTTCAACACTTTCGGCAATTCTGGGACTGATTTCCTCTCTTACTTAAGTTAAATAACACTGTAAATTGTAAAACTAATGTTTTTTCAGGTTGGTGACTTTTTTTTTTACTTGTTTTTTGACGTTTCTAAAGTGGCCCATAAAGATTGTGGAATTAAAATTGAGACAAATTTAAAAAATTGGGTGACACTAATTGTGCTTGTCAAAATGTTTAACAAAATAATAAAATAGAATGTACTAACTAAATATTTAAAAAAAAAACTACAAGAAAAGCAATCGGACACTTAGGCATAAAAGTATTCCACATCACCGTTATTCAGAAACGTGCCCAGAAGACTGGCAGCATTGCCACATTGAATGGAAATGCTAATTTAAAAGCAAAATATTTCGAAATGGTGAAATTTAATATCTGCATGTCATAGCATCAATTATATTCAATGAAATCACTAGATTACAGTTCATTGATGTTGCATTGTACGGGAGGAACAGATTTTTTCGTCGAAAGGGAAAGGAATTTAAAGCAATCAATTTTTAATTTCACAATAAATATCGCATATCATTTTATTTATTTGTAACCTGCTTCGCCGCGGCTTCTTCCGAAGTTCACCCTCAGGAATATGCTACCCTGATCATGGTATACCTACTTGATATTAACATCGAAATCCGTTCAGTGAAAAATTTGAAAAGTTTCAGACAGACAGACACCTGTACGGATAACGTTTGTGTTCCTATAATGCTGTTACTTATAAATGATCAGAGGATTTTGCTTTTGTCGTCCGTGCAATCTTCACTCATAAATCTAAGGATGAAGATGGAGTGAAGATTTATAAGTGATAAAAAAGGTGTGAAAATAAGTGCATTTTTTTATCCTTTTAGATTTAAACCGTAATAAGTAGTCATAAAATCAAAATATAAAAAACAAGTTACTGACTAGTTTCAATAAACCGAGTTGATCATTTAGATACCTAGATTGAACTCATTATGGTATTACTCTTGTTTCATATCATCACCATCAACGTCATTGGCCGCCTTGATCCGCCCAGCCACTACTGAGTAATTTGGAGTCATACATATAATGTTATAATTTCGCATTACGCATTGATCAAAACAATTGGTTACATCTTTGATAACATTTAGATCGCCATTTTTTCAAATAACTATTACCTAATAGTTTGTAACATTTATCTGCACCAGACCGAATGGAGATTTTTTCCAATTCAGTGATGGTGAGGCCGTAAAATCATTGATTCCTTAGATTTTCATAACTAACGTAAATTCAAGGAATAAAGGATTTGCAAATAAGATTATTTCGTGCCAACTCTCAGAATTCTGATACTAATCTTTGTACTTTCATCCGTTTAACCACTATGCTCGACAAGATTTTGACACATGACACACCAGCTGAATCGGCGGGGTGATGCGAATTGTCATGAATTTCAAGAATTTTCGTGAACTTTCAACATTCGATTTTATTATGAAAAATATGTCGCGGCAGCTGCTTCATACCATAAGTTTGTGGTTAATATCTCCAATAACGTGTTGATGTCGGTAAAACGGCGTCAGTCAATTGCCAATTATGTGTAAATTACATGCCACTACACCCTTCCAAAAAATAGGTAACTTAGATGCACTGGAAATAATGTACTTAGACAACTTTCTCGTTTGCTAAAAAAACTCGAAGGGGCAAAATAAAGACAGTAACATTCTATCTGCGTTCTTATTTTTACCATTATTCATACATAGTTCCATGAAAAGTCACGATCAAAGTCTTGACAAATATAAATAAAAACTCTAGTGCTGATCGTTATCCAAAGTTTCATCATTCGATTATAAAGTTGCATAAAGCCTAATCGATACTCGCAATGAAATCAAGTTTGGAAAAAAAGAGTTGAAATGGAATAAAAACTCTTTGGTATAATTTCAAATAATTATTTTTAATTTTAAAATTAATCTTTATAAGCTATCTTTTTAAATAATTTCATTGAGTAATTATTTGATGCTTTTGGTTGACTTCAAGAGATGGAGATTTATAAATGATAAGAAACACTGAAGGTTGACTGGTAGAAAATGCCTATGGCATTAAGTCCGCCTCTGTACTTCTGTGCTTAAAGTGTTAAATAAATAAATAAATAAAACACTGAAATGTGTAACCCTAAAAAAAACTTGCTTCTAAGTAAACATTCTGATGTCTCACTTTTAAAAACTTATAGATGGTCTCTTAAGTTTCCATTGAACTAGCAGCATGAGATTTGGCATGAAATTAAGTTTCACAATTCAAGCAAATAAAATATCTGGAAATGGATTGATTCTCAATTGTAGGTAGATAAGTACGCACGGTTGCGTTTTTTTTGTTTCAAAATTTAAATTAGGAATGCGCTTGTTTCACATTTATACTTAAGTGTTTTAAGTTACTATTATCATTTATTGCGAATTTTGTTTTGTAATATCTGAAGGTTGGATGTAGAATCATGGTAGGCATAATAAAAAAAAATGGTTTGATCCGCCAAAGATAAATTATATTTATTCCTAAAATTGTGTATCGATTGGTAGCGTTTTGTCGGTTATGTGTTAGATTAGGACAAAGTTTTTTTTTTGTTTAGCCTATTCTTTCCCACTGCTGAGCAAAGACCTCCTCCAATCCTTTCCAACTCTGCTGGTGATTTGGCTTCTCTGGCCAATCAGCCAAGAATGAATCCAAATCGTCACGCCAGCGTTTCTTGGACCTGCCTCGTTGACAACGACCGACAAACTTAATGTCTTTTATTTTGCAATCGGCAATTCATAAGACGTATCCTGAAGAAACATTAGTTTATTCTTCGAAAGCGGTTCACTGTCAACTCTAAAAACTTTTCTTACAACTGCAAAGTTCAGGTTATCCATCATAGGCCATGAGCCATGTCACTTGAGTTAAGCCGTGAATAGCTATGCGACAGAAACCTCAGGGCAAGAGTTAAGAGAAGCTCGCATTAGTAGAGTTTTCTTAAAAATAGTTTGGTTGCTACTAAACCAAGCTTATTAAGTATCAAAAAATATTGACTATTAAAGGTATTAGTCGGAGAAGGCAAAAGATAAAGAAAATTGGAATGCCACAGGGAGGCCTTTGACCCGCAGTGAGAAAGAACAGGCTGATAAAATAAGTATTTGTAAATGGTGAATACAACAATAACGAATCTAACCTAACATAATAACTTTACCATACTAAATTCATCTTACGAACCAAATAATTTTTTATTATGCCTTCCAAGATCCTGGGCTTTTTATATCCAACCGACCAAACAATAGAAAAATAAAATTAT
This sequence comes from Noctua janthe, assembly GCA_910589295.1. NCBI lineage: Eukaryota > Metazoa > Arthropoda > Insecta > Lepidoptera > Noctuidae > Noctua > Noctua janthe. Next base: position 18,788,671 of record OU342552.1, read on the forward strand.
TTAAAAATAATAATCTTATTTTCGAATTTTTAGTTTTGTTGTATTCTGTACATTTCTGATACCGCATCATTAGATTATGCTATGCACCGTTGATGAGTGTCCTCATGAAAAGACGATTCTCTCTGCGGGATGAGGTCATGATAAAAATCATGTTTATCCATCAAATATGAACGCGTCTACAGATTTTTGGATCCGTGCTATTTAACGTTGAGGAGTTCCCTCGTGAGACGACCATTTTGACTTCAGGATGAGGTCATGATAGAAATCATCTTAATTATTAAAATTAAACGCGTATACAAAGTTTCGTGTCCGCACTATTAACCGTTGAGGAGTTCTCTCGTGTGGAGACGATCCTGGCTGCAGGACTAAGTAATATTTATCATAAAAATGTATTGTCACCAGAATAAAAGGTGTGTGCAAAAATTCAGCTCAATCGGTATAAGGAAACTGGTTTGAAATTCAGTTGCAAGATTTGACCAATACTTACTCACAAGGGAAGTTAAATAAAAGCATATTTTAATAATATAAAAAATCACAATAAATTATGTAGTAAAATACAATATCAATTATTTGAACAGCGAATGCATTCATAATTTAAATTTTGATGTGGAAAAAAAAACAGCGCGAGTTTAGCCATAGATCAGTCTGTGCTGTTTGTTGTGTCGGTTTTAGTACCTACAATTTACGAAATGCTATTAAAATTACCAAAATAAAGCTTAATAAAATATTATTGTATTTATTTATTCTATTTTACGCTTAAAACAAAATTATTTTAAATTCCATCTATCGATTTTTTCAATTCCATAATTTAATTTCTCGATTATCGAAATTTACAAAAAACGAATCGATTGAAACAATCGCTTCCACACATCACAATAATTTAAAAAAAAAAATGGTCGTCAATTTCGAATACAAATTTGAGGAGTCGTAATGAATATTACGAGTTATTGGTCCCGTATTAGTAAATTACGCTAAGATCTGGGCATTCTCATGTTCTTTATAATATTTGGAATGATATTTGTTATCGAATCTATACGCGTTTGTGTGGTGTAATGTGAAAAATAAAAATGTAAACACGCACTATTGGCGCGAAACTTCGACTTAAGATATCAAAATTCATCATTACCACTGCTTATTTAAATTGAACTATGGATTAATTCGTCACATAATTTAATAATGAGTTAATCATTCTCAACATAGTGGAGCTTGGATGGCCGAAAACCACAATTTTTATGATTTTTAGCCTCGGCCAGCACTGCCGTCAAAATGGCGATGACCGTATATTATGCACTTGGATTTTTAAAGGGTAAATTAAGAAACTTGCGCGCTAAATACAGAAGTTTTAAAGGCGAAGACATATGAACTTTTTATCCAACTCTCTTAATTAACGTACACTCATAGTATTTGATAATCAGAATATTAAATATTTACATAAATAATGAGGATGACGTATGACTTAAACGTTAGACCCCTTCGGGGGCCGGTACCAATCCAGCGGAGGTTTGAGTGTCAGACCCCCAAAGGGGCCTGTACCGAACTTTATGGTTAAACTAACTTTTATACAACTGCAAGAAACTGCCTGAACTCGAGATATAAAGCCGTATGAAATGTTAATTGCATTTGTGTTCGGTTAGACTGGATTGCAAGATTCAGTTTTCAAATAATTGTGGGGAGGTATCTCAAAAGTGTTGAATCAGTAAAAACTCGTAACTAGGTACGTTTATTTTCAAATGGAAACGTAAACGGAAAAGTGCAGATCAAAGAGAAGGATATAGAAGAAGTTTGTTTCAAGCTGTTTGTGTTTAGCAGGTATGGCTTTACTGACGTGCTTAAAGCTTTAACACTGTTCGCAGCACTAACAAACCACTGGCCACAACTCAAACTGTTGCTCGAGATAAAAAAAGGTAAACATCCTTTCACTTGTATATTATCTCTTGCTTCAACGAAGGAAAACATCGTGAGGAAACCAGCATGCCTGAGAGACATTTCTCGACGGCGAGTATAGCCAAGTCAGAGGCCCATGGGCGGCATATAAACTCTGACACCAGGTTAGGCGCTAATCATACGATAAAGAACCAAGGTAGCAAGTACTAGATATCTAAGCGTCCCATGACAGCTAGATTCCTTGCGGGCAATGTACAGTTAGACAGCCTATATATGACACCCATATGCTAAGTGGTGAATACGCTCATACCTAAATACGAATATCATTCAAGTGTACATCGGTAATACTTTCTATTACATTATTAAAGAAAATTCGTACAATTGATACGGTTCGACGGCGTTTATGATACAGAATCACGCAGACTTAACTTTTTGCAAAAGAGTATTTAAGTTCGATAGATGATAGCATTGAAATCATGAATGTTCTCAAGGTAAAATATCAGTTGTAGATAAAAGTCTCTTTAATACTTATGTAGGTATCTATTACTTTCAACAATATTATTAATAAATAATACTAAAAGGATAGTTTGCGTAGTTATTTTTCTCCACAGTGTTTTTGTAACACTTGAATTAATAAAAGTAACTGGAACAAAAGCGGAGGAAAGCACTGAAAAAATCACTCCATTCCTTTTAAAGTGCATTCTTCAGTTTTTTTTGTTCAGTCTCATTCATGAAATGTTTAAGACTTGAATTCTCGAGGAGGCGCAGAATTACTTGAGGCAAACCGTTCTTGGTTCTCATAGAATAGGAAGCGAAGTGGAATCAGAATTTAGATGCATCAATTTTATAAACATCGCCGTTGTAAAAGTTTCTAATTCTGAAGAGTTAAAAGTTCAGTATAGTTGTGTTTAGTAAGTTTACGATTGTTGGAATAATGCATTTCTATATTAGGATCAGATATTTCATTCGCATTGTCAGCCGTGCGCCTCAAAGAGATGTCAGCAAATAAGTAGGGGTCCGCAAGGGCCGATGCCTGCCAGGGCTGCGGGACTGTTCGAAAGAGATACCGTGGCCCTGGAACACAAAGGGCAAAGAAGGAACATGGATGGGTTTTAGTCAGTACAAGTCTGACACTCCCTTCCGCTCCGCCCAGAGTGGGGGGGGGGGGTCATTTGATGATTTCCCATCCGGAAAAAAAAAAAAAAAAAAGGTATTCAGCTGCTTAAGGTTAGACTGGAAGCCGACTCCATCATGGTTGAGAAAAGGCTAGGCAGATGATGATTGTCAGAGACATCTTTTGCAACAGCGATGCACAGCTGGTCATAGTTTTGATTCCGCGTCACGTCTTGTTCACAGTTTTATCTTTTTTTTCAGTCAATGTTGAACACAAGGAAAGTGACTACTAACAAGTCATACCTCTTTTAAAATTACCTGACCATTTAGTTTCTATGTATTTATTTTATGCATCGAAAGCCAAACACTCAAGTCCCTGCCTATCTCTTTATTTTTTTTACTTCATTTATGTTAGTAGTCGAGAACAAGACCGTGGTAGCTACAGCCTCATTGACGCGATGTTTTCAAACGAGTAAATTACATTATTAGAGACCTCGTGAAACAAAGGGCTCGTCTGGGACACCTTGTCTAATATGAATACTTGGTGCCCTCCCTAGGTGTTTACTATTAGATCATTTACCGACTTTAGACTTTCTTGCTTAATTTGCCATTTGAACTGTAAAATTGGCATGTTATCTTCATGTCTGCAATCTGGGAACACTTCTTTCATCTGTTGTTCAATATTTCGCATCACATGTGAGCATTCGCCGTTTCGACGCTAAATTGATGCATAATAATTATGTGTAGTACAGAAACACAGGCGAGTGCTGTTAAGTACGATGCCGACCGCGTTTCTATGGCCGAATCGAGTTTGCAAACCGCACTGTGTTACAAGTACCTACCTAGTATTAATAGTACGTATGTACGGTCACGAGCAAAATTACCGAAAGACTCAAGCGTTTTTCTCCTTAAGTATTGATAGAACGGTTAAGGATGATTTCCACCAAAGGGCTCGTATCGCATCTGATCGGAAAGGATACGAACGGATGCGGCGATATCCAATCGCATCCGGCAGGATGTCGACGCATACGATCGGCTCCATACCGTCGGTTGCGAACGTATTTTTCTGCGCCTAGTCAATTAGTTCCATTCCTACCGCGTCGGATACGACGACAGGCGAACGGAGCCGAACGCGCGTCGCAGTATACTTTCGACTAAGATCGCGTGTCGCGGAGGACGCCCGCGGTCAAGTTGCTGTGCGCGATTTGGTAATATCGACTTTAAATACTGTGTACACGATTTTATTTAAAGATTGTAAAGTTATATATACAACCTTATTTTTAGTATATGCGAAACCTGAATATAGTTTGTTCAGAATAAGTAACTGAATCGATTCCAATAATTTTTGAACCATATGTTGTCCCAAAAATATTTTAAAAAAGTCACACGTTGGACACCGAGAGACACTAAGTACCTATCGCAATCATTTAGGTACCTACTGCCAAATTATTATTATCAATGAGCTCAAGACGACACTGGGAGCGCGCGCACGAGCCCGCTGCGTGGTGACCACGCTTTTCTGCGGACAACTAGGTAACAGAACAAGCTTATAAGTTTGTGATTTTTCATGATACAGTTTTGAAATTTTGTACATATATTCTTTACATAAAAATACTTGACACGTGTTTCAGGTTTGGAAAATACTAAAACTAATATTGTATATTTCGTTTAAAGATTGTAAAATCCGTTACAATCCGATGCCATGCGGGCCGTTTGGTGGAAATCATCCTTTATAGTGTTACGAACATTAAATAATCGAACCAGGAAGAATGTTTGTTGCAATACTCGTAAACTTTTACTTGAAAGTGAAAGTAAAAACAATAAAACCTGAGACAAGGAGCGTGTGAAATTGTGCTTGCATTGTCACTAGATATTTTATTATTGTCTCCGATTCAATTGTGCCAGATGCTATTATTCATAGTTGTTTACATTTTCTATTTTTTTTTTTATACTTGCACACAATACATAAGTTATTCAATGCACAAGGAGACACCTGTGTTGCTTCACTAGTGCATGTATTGCCTTTTCTATAAACTTGCTCTGATGAATGTGGTTTTGATTTCCTCAGAGAGTGATCGAAGCAACAACCTCCGTCCGGGTTCCGATCAGTCAACCAAATTATTGTTTGGGACAGTGTGGGATCTACTTGTATCCTTATAATTATAAGTACTGTATAACAGAAACAACAAAATATAAACCTGATTAAGTCGAGTTTTGAACTATACCTTCATAAATAGTTCAATCCTGTTAAGACATGGTCGACAGTTCACTTAAGTTACAATAAGGAACTTCAGTGTATTTTATTTCTTGTTTCATATTTAATATGGTTTAGCTTACCTTCGCAACGCAATGGCATTTGTTGTAGTCGTTTTTTTTTCCTTTTGAAGAAAAAACTAGAACCCCCTACAAGAAAATATTGAGAACGTTGATTTTTTAAACGGTATTTTTACCAAGAATACCAAGTGAGACAAAACTTTATCCTTGACAAAATGTCGGGAATTTTTCACAAAAATAAATAATAACTTAGCACAATAGAAGAGAATATTGTTAAGTGATAAAGTTTTATGTGAAAATGTATCTAAATAAATAAAAATCTATTGCCGTATGAATGAATGATCATCACTTGAGAACGCCCGACCGATTTGGCCGATTTCTTTTTGTTGCGTCTGTAATTGTCGGGATCGGGTTTTTCCTTTTTTGAGAAATCCACTGGTAAAGTCGGAAACATGGGGATGGATACTTTTGAATACAAATCCCTCAAAAAAAAATGATGAACCCGAATGAAGCCGGGGCGGATGACTAGCGTTGTATAAAAGTTAGCACGTGTCCTGTCGCGCATGTGTGAGGAAGTTTTGTCCTCAGGGATTGCACTGCACCACGGCTCTACCGTGCACGTGCGGCCACAACTGCGGTCGAGATCCGGCACTCGTTCTCAGAAATAATTAATGCATCCATTTTAATTAACGCAAGTCTATTTACTCACGTTGCCACACAAGTTACTCAGGAGACTTAAAACGGATTGTGGACATACTGGCCATAGTGTAAACAGGAAACACATTTACGGTTCGGAAAACAAAATTGAATATACCGGGTGTAAACAGACCCTTCACATATCCGTCAACCAAGCATTCTGTACATCAAACTAAGTAACTTTACGCAAAAATTATTGCTGGGAATCGACTTTTTTTTGGGGTGAAAAATCACGTCTTACGGTAGGACTCGATGGAAAGCACTCATAGCATTGTGCTGATGAATGGATTGAATAGTACGAGCGTCGTGGAGGTGTGTAAAGTAAAAATCTTTGTAAAAAACTTGGAAGGTATGGTCTAGAACAAAAAAATGATCGCAGTAACGGGGAGAACAAGTGCCTTTCGTTAATGTTAAGGGTCTATTTACACCCTTTATGTATTATCATTTTCTTGTCCGTTTGTCACAGAGGTTTTTCGCGACGTCTATGCAACGTAGGAATTTGATGTTTTTGATGCTGTCCGCATATAAATTAGTCAAAAACAAAAAAAAACATTTTATGGGGTGAGTTTGCCATGCCTTTTCCATTTGCATGAATCTATTTCAAGTAGTAACCAAACAAAAAAAGCTCAGTGAATGGTGGCGCTACGGAAACGATTCAACTGCTTTAAAACCCAGAACCTGAATCAGATAACACAATTGAAGGAGGAAGTTTTTGAGCGAATGGAGTTTTCAAAGATCTAAAAGTGTGGTTTTTTATTAACTTTTCCTACGTCATTTTTTTTTCTTTTTAAAAGTTCTAAATAAGTTGATGGAACGATCTAATCTATACTAATATTATCAAGAGGTCAAGTTTGTATGTTAAAATATAGGAAGCAATCTTCGGAATTACTGCTCCGATTCCGAAAATTATTTCACTAATGGGAAGCTATACTTATACACTAACCCCGAGTGTCGTAGGATTTTTATAAAACGATCACCTGGTATAATTTCCGACCTTGGAGCGAGCGGAACCGCGGCCAAAAGCTGGTTTCTTTATAAAACTTTATAAAAAATCACGCAAGCAATTATCGATAAAATATAATTATACGATGAAGTACGTACTCATCTTGATAGAAAAGAACGAAACTATCATAAACAATGTGCATTGGTGTTCATTAGGACGCAAATCAAAGCGTTATTCCAGATATTTCCATCCTTGGAAAAAAATTATACCAGGTTCAAAGAAACGAAATGAAAAGATAATAATCCATTGGAACAGCTTTAAAAAAAAAACAAGTAATTTAATCCAGTTTAGCGAACTAATCATGCCTAATACGATGAGCTATATCAGGCAGTACGCACGACGGCCAATCAAAAAAAGAGATTTATACAAAGCGAAGCCAAGTTATACTGGAAATGTACAGCTTGATGTGCCGCCGTGTGTACGTGGAACAAGGCCGACAATGATGATATTGATGAAGTAGATTTCAATTTAAAATATTTTATTAATAGCGAACGTTAACGTTTACCAAACTCACTGTAGACTAAATAAACACGTCTGTTTAAAATTTATTTCATGATCAATTGGGACACTGAAAAGGAATAGAAGTCATATTAATGTTTGAAATATTGTTGAATTGTGGCAATTACAAGATTAAGTTGAAGTTGGGGGATCCATGATTGCAAGATCTAGATCAAACAAGAGTATGAAACGATTTCCAGAATTACTGTGAAACATTACAGGTAAGTTACTGTAATTTATGATGTATGTAAATGAGTTTGGTAAAAAAAATCTGCTGTTTTCTTCAAAAGTGCAATACCTACACGATTAAAATATATGAAAAAGCTGTTTTTTTTTAATAACCGATGAAAAATTTCTATGTGGGGGGCTCAGAATGATGTACTGAATACGTGGTAACCGTTTTCGCGTCGGTGTCCCTTCGTATATACCTATACAACATTATTTTTAGTATATGCGAAACCTGAATATAGTTTGTTCAGAATAAGTAACTGAATCGTTTCCAATATTTTTAACCATATTATATTTTTTCCCAAAAATATTTAAAAAATGTAAAAGTTGAACACCGAGCTAATTTAATTATCTATCACAATAATTTATTTACCTACTGCCAAATTATTATTATCTATGAGCTCAAGACGACGCTAGAGGCGCGCGCTGAGTGGTGACCACGTTTTTGTGCGGACAACTAGGTAACAGAACAAGCTTATAACTTTGTGATTTTTCATGATACAGTTTTGTAATTTTGTACATAGATTCTTTACATAAAAATACTATACACGTGTTTCAGGTTTCGCATATACTAAAACTAATGTTGTATAAGAAAAGTGCTTTGGAAAAGAAGTCTAACAAACAAAGTGTAAGAACTTACTAAAAACCTTATAGTTCTGTGACAATAAGCCTCTCATTTCCGCTTCCGATGACACATTGAATCCGATATTCAAAATATTGCCGTGCAAAATTTGTACCCCTTTCAATACGCATTTGACAAGTAAATGAATCGCTTTTGTAGTTCAGAATTAGTTGCTTCTGGAAAATCCCGGACCATTGAATGGAGTGAACCGAATCGGGCAGTACGCCTGTAATTTGGGTATTCGCTAGTTTCGCTACTTCCTTCTGAAATGTTTGTCTATTCTGCTTTGCTCGAGCACCCGTTACCGCGTGACATTTGGTCTGGACCGGTGCAGATTGAATACTAGGCTGGATTCAATAGAGTACCATTTTCGAGATGATGAAATCGAACACATTTGATTTTCTTTGTTTATAACAGTATAACATGATTTCACATCAACAATAATTTATGTCATCCTCTGCAATCCGCTGTGCAATATTATTCTATAATTTGTTTTTAGAAAACAAATTACACACTGGACTTCATTGTAGCTAAATATTGTTACAATATTATGGAACACAATTTGTAGAATGAAAAATGAATTCTGGTCAGTGTTTAAATCTTTTTGAGACTGACTGTACCAGAGCTACGATATTTGCACCAAACTATCCATAATTATAGATTCTAAAGTGTTATACAGCTAATATAGAAAAATTAGTATCGTTTATTTTTTTACGTAAACATGCCTTAGAGGTCACAAAGTTCGGGGGTCGCATAACAAAGTTACGAGCTGAGGTCAACACAGTCGGGTCGTCACCCCTTTGAGAGGACGTCTGCCCGTCCCCTAAACAGAGAACGTATACCGTTTATGAAGCGGCCTTTAATTGCATTAAACTTAGCGTATTGGGGCCACGGTATGAGATTATTAACTGCCGTATGAGCTATGCAGAATGAACGTGTATTATGAGTATATATTTCATAGTATTCGGAACTATGTTTATAGCCTATGGGGTTTTTGCATAACACACACAATGCTTTTATTTTGACAGTTCAACAACATTCATTTTGTTATTTACATGGTTGCGCAGAATTTTTCAAACATGTGAGTCAATGAATGTGATTAAAAGTGAATTTTGCAATTTAGTTGCCGATATATTTTTTTACTCTCTATATTATTACTGTTGACCTCAATTTAGTCCTGAGGACAGAGATGAGGTCGACGATGGAACGAGCTAACCCAAAAGAAAATTATTTTATTGCTAATTATGTTAGTGAGATACAGTTAAACATTTAAACGTCTTACATACAAACTGTTCAGTGAAATGTGGCGAAAAATGAAATGACTGAAAGGTTACCGTCCAAGTTGAAGTTTTATGGATGCCCTAAGTACACACGGCGACTCATAAAGCATATACATTTCCAGTTTAACATGGCCTCGCTTTGTATATATTTCCTATACAATGAGAGATCCGCATTAACTGGTCTTGTATAGGTTGATTGGTCGTCGTGCGTACCACAAACCTACATACATCTGATGACACAAGAGTCCAACCGAAGCTTCAGCTTCGGCTTCGGCCACCATCAGCCAAACCTTCGTTTGACAGTTTTGGCCGAAGCCGAAGGTTTCTAGCAAGCTCTGAAATTTAAAAAGAGCTACGAATGCGCGAAGTTAACAAGGGAATTCCGAAACAGCCTCTACAGTCATTAGTCGATTCTAAAACCTCGCCGGCCAAGCTCGGATTAATTACTGTGTGCTTAGCAGAAGCACAGTGTACCTATGTATATATTTTTTTTATATACTCGAACAAAGCATTGTAGTACAGTCACGAGCACCAATATGTATATACTTTCCTATTTAAAAGCAATGTTCGCGAGAAATAACGATTGTAACTTGGAGATAGGATCTTTTACATAAAAATATGAGTTCCAAAATGCTATGTTAGTAACTTTATTATAAATAATTAAACACCAATAATTATGATCATTAGGGGAAGAAAGACATTACAATAATCCGTAAATCTTTACAATAAAAGCATTTACGAATATTGAGTTCTGCAATAACAATATTTTGCTGTGGATTATCTTTAAAAGGTAAAAGCTACCATTTATCGCTAGGTACCTGTATAATATTTCAATGATCTCAAAGGCTTCTCAGACGTGAAAAACAAAAAGTGAGGGAACGCTAAAGACGGCAGGCTCTCTTTTAATGGGTAAGAATTCAATAGTTCAGGTCGTCTTACTTGCTGGACCAATTATTGAGTGGAATTTGTCATCGTATCGAGAAACTAAACTCAATTCTTCGCATTGAAAAATAACGTTTGTTTTGCACAGTTTAGCGTGAGATAATCATTCATATTGAACTAGTTTGCTTGCGCCGCTTGCGGGACTTGTAAGAGAAGAGAAGCAACTATATTTACTTAGGTTTATATCTAGGGAGTACAGGAAGACCAAAGAAACGATGGATGGACTGTATGGAGGATGATTATGGGTAGACTAAGATAATGAGAAGAGACGTATGGAAGAAGAAGAAGACATGCTGCGCTGACCTCAAACACATAGAGATAGGGGGGCTAGGAGAATGTCAATGAATGAATTAACTTGTTTTTGTTAAACTTTAATTATTCATATATCCAAAATGTTTATAATAGGTTAACCTTACTACGTTAAAGCAATTTGTCACTACCAGGTCTAATCAAAGCAGAATTGCCAATCATAACCGATGTACGGCCGCGGCGATTTTGGCGCGAATCGCACATCAGTTACGCTACTTCTGGGCGAATAAATGAGCCTGTATCCCAGAATGTACAGTAATGTAAGACATGTCGTACCATACTACCATACGTAAAGGGCGCGTATCTGCACTACGTGTAGGTTTACAGGGGAAGGTCATAAGTTTATATTTTTTTGTATTTCAACGATTTTTGACCTCATTTTTATATGAATAGTAACAATTCATGCATTCTATGTATTGTTAACAGTAGATATCTATTAAAGTCATTAATTTAGTCGCTACGACAATGCGTAATTGAAATTGGCTACATTTGTCAGATACGCGGAATTATCCAATGCTAGTTCAGCGGATTTGCACTATCTCCGACGATATGTCATTTAAAGATCTTCTATTATCAAAATATAAGAGGTGCTTATTGCTCAGCGGTAACGGACAAAGTTATAAAGATATAAAGAAGTTGTTTTTGTCACTATGACTAAAGTATTTTTATTTATTTAATGTAGATTAATGTACTCGTATGTTAATATCTGTCCCTGGCATCACTACATAGTATAAAACAAAATTGCTTTCCGCTGTCTGTCTGTCCCTATGTATGCTTAGATCTTTAAAACTACGCAACGGATTACGATGCGGTTTTTTTTTAATAAATAAGGTGACTCAAGAGGAAGGTTTATAAGTATATATTGCACTCGTGCGAATCCGGGGCGGGTCGCTATTTTAATATACATATATTAGTCTGAGATTTTAGGACCACCACGTAATAGGTATTAGGTACATAATTATCTTCTATAAATGTTGTAGGGACTTAACGAAACTAGAACTTACCTCGAAAGTTAACCACTCCGATAAAAGAACAGTCATATCATACTTTCTCTAATTTCTTTTCTTTTTTCTAAAAACGTTGCGCCGCACTAGGAATTTCTCCTGTATCGTGGGTGCGTTTACAAACATTTAAATTCACATTCACAAACAGCCACACACACGTTTGTAAAATACGAAACGGACGAATTGCGAGAACCGGCACAAACGTCAAAGGGTTTAAAGTTTAACGAATGTATTTGAACTATGTAGGTATTTTGTGACATTCGACGGTCGATCGACGACTTGAGTGTTGCCAGCACTAAAGTGAAATGATCTTATCTATAAACTGTACTTAGATTATTTTGAAATATTAATTCAATCAAATAGTGGATAAGAATACGACAAATATTATAAGTTATAAATATATTGTACATTTTAGGTCCGGTATGAATTTTATTACTGTGTGGGCTGTTCTAATCCGACAACATTGAGGGTACTTTCGAGTGAAATCAAACAGTAGAAATATTTTTATTAGAGATTTGATTGATTTTATTATGAGATGTTCTATAGTCTGATGATAGTACCAACGTTAATAATTTACCAAAATTCTTATATTTCACATCTACCTTGTAAATAGCTTTTGTTAGTCGCCTTTCACTCATCCTCTCCACATGAGCAAACCATTTAAGCATACACTTCTCAATTTTTGTCACTACATCTTCTTTTAAACTGCAACGTTTCCGTATAACCTCATTCCTCAATTTATCATTAATTTCCTCCGCATTAATTCTATTCTTTCATGCCTAGTTTGCCACACCCAGATTATCTTCCATACATAAGTGTAGGCACTAGCACACCATTGTGAACAGCCAGACGAGCCTTATGTAAACAATTGGTGGCTAACCGAAATCCATTACCCATTATAATAATAATAATAATAACTGCCGCGGAAAGAGGGAGGTAGAGGTCTAATTGACATTCTTAACCTACACAACAGACAGATAAAAGCACTCAGACAATTCTTCTTTTCAAAAAGTGAAAACTCTACTCTCCACAAAGTTGTTACTCAAAACGACCAACAGTTGACACCCCTGAATTTAAAAGATAGGTCTGAACAGAAAAATGAAAAAAATACCGACGAAAGAACTAAGCTCCTAGAATGGACCCAGAAGTCTCTACACGGAAGACATCGCCAAGACTTATGCCACATAAATGTCGACAAAAAAGCGTCGAACGCGTGGTTAAATCGAGGCGAACTCTTTCCAGAGACTGAAGGGTTCATGCTTGCTATCCAGGACCAGGTAATAGAAACCAAAAACTACAGAAAATATATTATAAAGAATTTAAATAATGACACTTGTAGAAGATGCAATAGTTCTCCTGAGACAATTCAACATATCACAGGTGCGTGCAAGTCAATAGCCCAAACAGATTACAAACACAGACACGATCAAGTAGCCAACGTCATACACCAGAAATTAGCTCACCAGTACAAACTCATAGACTTCGTTGTACCATATTACAAGTACAACCCAGAGACTATATTAGAAAATCCCACAACAAAACTGTATTTGACCGCGGCATTTTTACCGACAGAACAATTCACTTCAATAGACCAGACATTACACTTATAAACAAGATAAACAAAACTGCATATTTAATAGATATTGCTGTACCTAATACGCATAATTTACAGACCACAATAGCAGAAAAACTAACCAAATATATCGAACTAAAAGATGAAATTACCCGAATTTGGCATCTGCAAAAAGTTACAATAGTACCAATAGTTTTGTCGTCAACAGGAGTAATACCGAAACAACTTCACCAGTCCCTTAATTCTCTTAGCTTACCTCCAAATACCTACCATCTGCTACAAAAGGCAGTGATATTAAACACATGCAGACTCGTGACAAAGTTTCTGCAATGTGAATCAGAAATTCCTCATCAAAACTCAAATACGCTACCATCTTCCATGTATTCTGCGCGTGACCGCACTTCATCCATTCCAAATGATAATCACTTGGCTTAGGCCCGTGTTATCGGCTCTTCCCGGCTAGCCGAGAACATAAAATGTTTGTCAAAATAATAATAATAATATAATATATCATTTATTTCAGGTAACAAAGACCCATAACATACGAGGGCGGGTCAATAAGTCCGTGACTTTTTGAATTTCTGACCTCTTTACTGAAACAGCAACACTGCTCCTGTCAACAGGCATCTGTCAGTTGACTCCTGTCAAAATTTAAACTTGCTGCGTCAGTTAGTTTGTGTTTGACAGCTATTTTTATCAGACTACTCACTAATTTGAGGAGAAAATGGAAAAAAGTGAATTTCGTGTGCTTATTAAGCATTATTTCTTGCGAAAAAAAACCATTACCGAGACCAAGGCTAAGCTTGATAAATACTATGGGGACTCTGCACCATCGATTTCAATGGTAAAAAAGTGGTTTACTGAATTTCGTTGTGGCCGTACAAGCACTGAAGATGCCGAACGTCCTGGACGCCCAGTTGAGGTCTCTACACCCGAAACAATCGAAAAAATTCACGATATGGTGTTGACCGACCGAAGATTGAAAGTGCGAGAGATTGTGGAAGCCGTAGGGATCTCGCATGGCTCAGTGGTTTCAATTTTGAATGATCACTTGGGCATGAGAAAGCTTTCCGCAAGATGGGTGCCGCGTTTGCTCACAGTCGACCACAAACGCAATCGTGTAACAACTTCACAGGAAGCTTTGGCGTTGTTTAATCGCAATATGGAGGAGTTTTTGCGCCGTTTTGTAACCGTGGACGAAACATGGATCCATCACAACACACCAGAAACCAAACAACAGTCAAAACAGTGGGTTTCTAAGGGTGAATCGGCGCCAAAGAAGGCCAAGGTGGGTTTGTCAGCCAATAAAGTTATGGCGACTGTTTTTTGGGATGCACGCGGGATAATCCACATTGACTACCTTCAAAAGGGAAGAACAATCAATGGGGAATATTATGCCAACTTATTGGACCGATTCAATGACGATTTGAAAAAAAACCGACCTCATTTGGCCAAGAAAAAAGTTCTTTTCCACCAAGACAATGCAAGGGTGCACACATGTGCAGTTGCCATGGCAAAAATCCATGAATTGGGCTATGAATTGCTCCCTCATCCGCCCTATTCTCCAGATTTGGCTCCGAGCGACTACTTCTTGTTCCCAAACCTGAAGAAATGGCTTGGTGGAAAAAGATTTGACTCCAATGATGAAGTCATCTCGCAAACAAAGGCCTATTTTGAGGACCTCGACAAATCATTTTTTTTGGAAGGGATAAAAAAATTGGAGAAGCTCTATACACTTTGTCCAACGCTTCTCCAATTTTTTTCTCCCTTCCAACGTAGTCAAGGGAGACTACGTTGAAAAATAAAATTATTTTTTTATCAAAAAATCTGTGTTTTATTCCAAAAGTCACGGACTTATTGACCCGCCCTCGTATATACCTTATAGACTATCATACATATTTTATAAAACCAAGAAAATATAAACTATTGAGCTGTTTTTTAAACTATAAGAGCTGCCAGCAGGGACTGATATCGATACCCGAAATATATCGATATTTTAAAGAAAATACCAGTACCAGAATCGATAACTGGGGTAAATATCGATATTTTGTATCAGTTATTTGAATATCCATATAAAATTATCGATAATTATATCGATACTCAGTACTGATATCAGGCTGCAACGCGAAGTTGCGAGATCGCCCGTCACGCGGACGGCGCGCTATCTCGGCCCGAAACGGAACGGCAACAGTGCAGTGCATCAAACGTAGCGTGTACGCCCGACGCCGTGGTGCTTAGCTTCTGTATTTTTGCTGTATTGCCGTAGGAAAACTAACAATTTCAAATTTTAACTTTTTTTTTTTTTTTTTTTTATTTATTTAATGAGACTATAGTACAGAGGTGTTGCTTAAGTCTAAACTCGCCAAACTTTTACGTTTGATGGCGAGAGGCGCTCTTTTACATAACAATGAACCACCTTACTTAAATAGCTATTTCTTATAAATTCTACTGTTATGGTTTAATCATATCATAGTACATTTTGATATAAGTGGGGAAACCCTGTTACTGCATTCGAGGCGGAGTTAGCGTAAGTAAACAGCCCAGTATGAAAAACAGAAAACACTAATACAAAACTGAGCTGAAATATGAAAAACAGAAAATTCAAATATTTTTTAATTTAAACACAAATAAATAAACATGTTAATTTGTACATAAAAGTTTTTTTTTTTTTTTTTTTTTTTTTTTTTCATTATTTAGCCACGTGCTCCTCGAGTTTGCTTTCCAGTAAAATGTTTTTTAACTTTGTCTTTAGTGATCCTTTACTTACTTTTTCTTTTTCTCTTAATAATTATTTAGATTACAATATTGCAATATTAATTTATTTAGATTACAATATTGCTACTTACTTATTTACCTTTATACGGAAATAAGGCAAATTGGTATTTATAATATAATATGCAGACTAGACTTTAGACACTTTAAAGGCACACGAACGAACAAGGACATGGTGAACATGAACAACGAACACTTTGTTCGCATGTACGTACCGTAAGTCCGTAATGAACAGGGCGGGAGGAGTCATTTGATCGTATCTAATCCTACAAAAAAAACCGCGGAAGTGATACGTAATTTGCGTTCGTTTGATGCCGTGCTGCGTCGTTATTACTTAACCTTTAGTAATATAATTTACTAGCTGATCCTTGCAATGCACCTTTACCTACCTACCTACCTACTACCTACCTACTACCTACCTACTACCTACCTACTAACTACCTACTACCTACTACCTACCTACTACCTACCTACTACCTACCTATTACCTACCTACTACCTACCTACTACCTACCTACTACCTACCTACTACCTACCTACTACCTACCTACTACCTACCTACTACCTACCTACTACCTACCTACTACCTACCTACTACCTACCTACTACCTACCGACTACCTACCCCACACTAGGAATTTCTCCTATATCGTGGGTGCGTTTACAAACATTTAAGCTCACATACACAAACAGCCAGACCCGGAACAACTACCTGTAGGCCATACAAATATTTGTTCCGTGCGGGAATCGAACCCGCGACACGAAGCGCAGCAGTCAATCGCTCATCCACTGCGCCAACCGTGCCGTCTGATAAATACTTCACGGAAGGTAATTGGTTTTTGAATAATGACAAAACAGTATAATATATCTAACTGAAATTACAAACACAACACACACATTGAAATTTTCATATTTTTTTTTTTTTTTTAATAATACGAACGAAATACCTAAACTAGCGCGCGTTCCGTCCGTTCTAGATTCGTACCGAACTCGAGGAGAGAGCGCGGGGCGGCGCGGCGCATCATTTTGTTTTCGGTTTTTGTACTTTTTGCACAAAACTGTTTCTCACCACATAGGATCTTCTTTTGGAAACAATATTTCGTGTATCTTACGAATCGCAAAATATTTTTGGCTACTTCGCTGTCGACCACTTCCAATGGCGAATCCATTATCCATGGCTACTAAAGAGAGCCGGGTGGTTGAGCGTCAACACAAGCCGAACTGTGCTCGTAGGTATAGTGTTTGTGTTCGCTTGGCTAATCTACGTCCACACGTACGAACCAAATGTTTCGTATTCGATGTTTGTGTTCATCATGTTTTATTCGTTCGTGGTGCGTACATGCCTTTCCGGTCTAGAAGTAAACGAAAAAAAAAAAAACTTAAAAGGTAAAAAATACAAGCTAGTCAATCCAGCCATCTTAAAGCACCAATCACCAGAAACCAAAATTCACGTAGGTATCACACGCACGACCGTACCTAGGCGGGCCGGGAGCGGATGGCGTGAATCGCAAAGATGACGCGGCCGCGGAAAAAGGTATTTATTAGTAATTTATCGGTATTTTAGTATCGGTATCGATACTGATATAGGCACACTAAAGTATATATATTAGTATACTGAATAAAAATATCGGTACCAATATCGATAAAGAGATACCGAAATATCAGTATTTATATCGATAATGTGATATCGATATCAAAATTGTATCGGTATGCAGTCCCTGGCTGCCAGTCTCTTGGACAGCTAACCCGCCAACAGCGATGTGTGAGATTTATATTTTTTGTTATTTAAGATACTGTATGTATAGCTGAACGTGTATCTCATAGCGTCGATCAAATTGGAAACATTTTCCCATCTTGTTTTTTCAATTTCGTAAACATTTTCACAAATAATAGGTCAGGGAAATAATCTTTACGTATTTTGTATAATACATGTATAAAATTGAAGAAAAATCGCTTTGGTTGCACTGTTTGTATCTGGCTGGTTTTAATATCAATAAATATAGGACATTAAGAAAAATAAAAAGTGAAAAACACTTTCCCGCCATTTTTCAATTGTTTTTTCTGTCCGTCAAAATAAGTGAATCTAACGAAGAAAATCGATACATTCTATCTATTACAAAAAAGGAAAAATTCAACGCAAGCCACGAAAAAAATTTAACGTTTATGGACCTAATGCACCATATGTTCATATACTATGTATGTATTTGTTTGTATTGTACATTACCAAAGTTCTTCCAGAAGAGTAACAATCAGTGCTCATTATTTTGTTTCTAAAAAGTGCACAAAAAGCTTAGCAAAAATGTTTTTTTTTAATTGTAAGTACTGTAGATCGTAACGAGCAAGCTTTGTTGCGCGCAGGTTGCTCGACTTTTAATATGTGTTATAATTTTCTCTTTTATTTTTATAATTTTAGTTACTGTAATTGGTTGTAAACACAACCGTTGTAATGAAATAAATAATTCACCAAATGAAAGCTGCATTTAATTTGGATTCGGTCAGACGGATTATGGGAATATTAGAAATTCGTCCGTATTTGAATAGTTTTTTAATATCTCCTGCTAGCGCTTTATCAGTGCGCCCGATAATTTGACGCGTCGTGGTTTTATACGGTGCCAATAGGAAAGCTTAAAAATGCATGTTCGGAGTGTTGGACGGACAATTACTTTAACTGAAAAACAACAAGCAACTATCGAACATTTTAAAATGGAAGCCCTATTTTAAAAAATTCGATAGTTGAAGTTTTCGCCAAAGATTTAACAACTAATACATGAAGTGTAGTTGGATATAGAGTATTCTGAGAAAATAAATATTCGAAACAGTTACAAAATACTACAAAAGGCATTCTAGCGAATTTCAAAAACATCATAAAAAATAGTTTCGCTGCGGAAATCAAATATGACAAAAATTCATACGGAATTTTACGATTCTCGTTTTTCTGTTTTAGGTACCGACGGTACAAAGATTAAACCGTCATAAATGAAGAACATACATTAAAGTTCGGCTTTCGCATTCTGATTCATTTATTCGAAATGTAATAGTAATAGTACACAGGTGGCTTATCAGATTATGTATACTGGCAGTTGTTTTATTGATTCCCTTTATACTTTTTATCAATTTTTGCTTTTCTCTTTGATGAGTAAAAAACACATCTATTATCCAACTATACGAAGCTACAAGTTTTAAGTATGTCATAAGCTCCATTAAACCAGGCCAGATAAAACTAGTACTAAATATAATCTTCTCTTTCAGTTGGCTTGTTTTCCTAAACAAAATACATATTTCGCCATTTTACTAAGACGCATAACACATACATACATACACATAAAGACATAACACAAGTGAAAGCCTCAAAAAAAGTGTTCTGTAGAAATTTCCAACGCGCCGAGCGTTTCAGTGCTAAAAACTGATCCAACAGTGAACAATTATTTATTGGGCATTAATTCGGCCGTCGATTTGTTTTGTTGAAAACTGGCAATCGATTCAGTTATTTTACATCAAAGGGACAAATTAGCGGTTTTAATTGAAAACAAACTAGTAAAGCATTGCTGTGTATTGTGTCATTATCTGCATAGCCCTTTCCCAACTACAGGGTGTAACCGGACCCTTCACGAAGCCGTCAACCAAGCATTATGTTCATCAAACTAAGTAACCTTACGTAAAAATTATCGCTGAGAAACGACTTTTTTTTGGGGTGATATAACATTTTTACGGTAGGACTAAATGTAACGCACTAAAATCAGCTTCCAGTCTCACTGGATGCAGCTAAATACCAGTATTTTACATGGAGAGACTGCCTATCTGACCTCCACAACCCAGTTATTACCGGGTTGGGAAGAATCGTTGTCAGACATTCGGGCCATTGCCTACCTGAAACTACTGTCAATGATCTACAATTGACAGCCGACCAAAGGCTTAACGTGCTTTTTTAAGGCACGGAAGAAACTCGGTATGTAATGTGTGGTCACCCATATACGGACCAACCTAGGCAAGCGCGGCTTAACCTGAAGATCGACCCGAGCGGCTGTTATTATTTAGCCACGAGTTCCCTTTTGTATAATTGTATATTCAGTGGTTTAGTTCCACATCATTTTCATATTAATAATGGTATTCGATATTGGTTATTGGATGGAATAATGACGGTATCGGATTCCAGAGATCTACATAGAATCCTAGGAACGGAGGTAACAACTGAAACGGCCTGTTAACTATTCATATCTACCTAGCTTGATCTCAGTTGAGTGCAGACAGTACTCTGAATAAGCCCTGGGATATGAGAATATTTCCTCTGAATCAACTCAATAAAGCTTCAGGCGGAAATTGAGACGCGACAATAGAGGAAACGAACTCGATACTATACTTCCTCCTAGACTATAATCCTTATATTTTCGAACTAGCACTTCACCTGCTACTTCGTCCGCAAAAATTGTGATAGCTCGGCTAATTTGCATGATATAAATTAAATTTATAGCCTTTGTTACTTTCTGATAATTGAGCTTTCTATTGGTAAAAAAATGGTTAAAATCGGTCCAGTAGTTTCGAAGCTTATTCGGTACAAACAAACAAAAAAATCTTTCCTGTTTATAATATTAAGTATAGATGTTAATAAGACTTGAAGGTTCGTTTTTCTCAACAAAACTTGGTATACAGATAAACTTTTTTATTTTAGTCTCGAATTTACTTACAAAAAAGAAATCTATGGATTGTGGATAGAATCTTTTTTAATTGTGTTGGAATAACACACGCTCTTTGTCCGAGTATACATGTACATTATAGAAGCTCCCTCAACCGAATAAATGTCGATCATTTTACCAAACCACTATCCGCCGATCAAATCATTGATGAATCAATTCACGTAACTTTATATAATTTCGAAAACACGTATTTCTATTTGAAGCGGAAATGCGAGCCGAACTGCTAATTTGTTTTGTATTGCCGCAGCAAATATGCTGAGGTATATTTGATTTTAAAATAGCATGGGATCAGCTTCGAACCGTTCAAGCTAATGCTAACACAGACGAGGGATTTTTGTCAGCCTTAAAGTTTGCGAGGTGCGTGTGTGCTGTTTTGTTGCATCATGTAAAGGCTTCCCTCACCTGTGCACGTGCAAGAAAAAGTGTGCGCGGGTTTCGCGGTGTTAGGAACATAGTATGGACAGCTTTGGGCATGTAGTGCATTGTCTCCTCGCGAACACGAACAGCGCGGTTCGCATGCATCTTAGGAACACAGGACGGATACGTTCGCATGATGCTTCCACAGCCTTTCAAAGTTTCTAGCATGCACGGTCAGCGCGCGTGCGCTGCACGTGCACAGGTGTCGGCCTTTACAAAAGTTTTGCAGATAATTAATACTTAAGTGAGTAACAACGTAGTACATCGTTTCCTAGTAATGTTTCGAGGAATTTTTGTCTACAAAGTGTCCGACAAAGGCACCGCGGGGACACTAACAGGCCTTTAAACCAATATATTATCATCATCTGCCTAGCCTTTTCCCAAGTATATTGGCTTTCAGTATAACCGGATGCAGCTGAATACCAGTATTTTACATAGAGCGACTGCCTATCTGACCTCCACAACCCAGTTAGTACTTGGTAATACGATAGCCCTTGGTAAGACTGGTTGTCAGACTTTTTTTTTTAACCAATATAAAATAATATACAATGCGTTGTCTCTAGTTAAAATTAATTTTAACTGACTGCCTTTGTTACAACTAGTATGAACTGCTGCTCAAAAATGAATATCAGTGAAAACTAGTTCTAACTAGACAAAACGCGTTTTGTCGAAATGATTCAGTTAAAACTTTAAAACTGTTTCATTTCATTATATGTGCTGTTTTTGACTTTTCTTTATTTGATTATTTTAATTACTTGGAATTAATATTGTCGCCATGGCATTGTTGTTGTTATATATGTAGATGTTCCTTAATAATATTCCGTCATTCCGTAAGATGATTCTTCCATGCTCAGCGACTGAAAGAATGACGAAACGGGGTGTTTATTATTTATGAGTCGGTACTCTCGATGTGTTGTCAAAACTCATGAATGCGAATATAACATAAAGGAACTCAATATAAATAATAAACACCCCGTTTCGTCATACTTTAAATAAATGACAACACAATCGGTCAACAACAACAATTCATTTAAAGTTGGGGCCCTTAACTAATTTTATTTCCGTAAGTGACACGGAGTAGGAAACGCCCGTAACTTCGACCGAAACTTCGGATATCGTGCTTAGAGAGTAGACGTCCTGGTACGGGCCGCCTGTTTAACTGTATAATGTACATTGTGTGTACCGTATTTTCGAGGCAAACTATAACGTTTCGTGCGAGGTAAACGTTCACAAGTGTCAGTAGCAATGAGGTATCTGATAGGCAACAGGTAGGTAAGTTATATTATAGACACTTGATATTATATTGTGTAATAATGAAGCTATGACATGAGCGAGAACATTATCGTGAATATACGAGAGGAAAATTAAGAAGTGGAAAATAACATTAGTTTCGGTAGTTGGTTGTATATTTTTTGCAAAAATGTTTTATTATTTAGCCCTTTTAAGTTCTAGTGGGGGATACTAGAACTATAACCACAAATTCTTGTCGTGTAATATTTTTACACTGTAACTAGAACATCATTTCATCAACGTAATCCAAAAAGAAAAAATAGGTTAGAATTAATAGAGATAACTCATAAACTCAACAAAGTTAATAAAATTATTATATGAGACTACCGCACGTGCTTTCTCTACCGAATGCAAAAATAATTATGTAAATAACCTCCTCCGTTTTTTGGAAGTCAGTTAAAAAGTATCGGCTGATCCATGCATTTTTCTTCAGTAGAACTAAATAATTGAATTTTTGTTGGACACACCAGACAGCATCGACAGTGACAACTATAAATTAAAAACAAGCTTTTAAATATAGGTGTGATGTCATTTTTTTTCGTACACTTCTCACCAAACTCTTTTAATTGCATAAAAAATAACTAGTCCGCCATCTTTGGGAGTCCGCCATATTGGATTAAGAAAGACGTCACTTAGCTAATGCACCATCATCCAAACTAACCGTGTATTTATTTATTTATTTTTGTGTATGCAAAGTTTCAACTCAATCAATTGGAGATAACTGTTTTAAAATTCAGTTGCAAGATTTGAACACAAACATTCATATGTACGCACGTCGGTAATCATATAAAACCAGTATATGCGGATCTCACATTGTATAGGAAATCTATACAAAGCGAGACCAAGTTATACTGGACAAGTACAGCTTCATGTGCCGCCGTGAGTACATACAAAGTTAAATAAATGCTTGTAAAATTAATGAAACTGTCGTAACTGAAAACTTGAAGTCAATCCTGCTAAAAGTCGTTGCACAAACACAAAACGCTTTAAAAGTTACATTGTATTAGAAATACTACTGCGCCTAAATGTACACTTTTTGTAATACTTTTTAAATAAATTATTCTATTATTAGTGGCCCTCTGCTGTGCATCAATGATCCATGGTTAGACTAAATATTCGCAGCGTCCAATATTGATTGCACAATACATCAAGGCAGGGGATCATAACCTGTTATCACACAGTACCATGTCAATGGAATACGGATGCACACAAACGGGACCCCTCACCCACAACAGCCCCGGGGTAATTGCTTTTGCGTATTGCTACCTACCCACATCAAGCTTGCACCCTTCACTGGAAATTCAAATTTCAAAGTGATTATTTTTTATGATCGGATTATTGATGTCACATAATTTACTTAGAAACTTATTAAGTTGTTAGGCTTTTTTTATGACCTTTTGAAAAACATCGCGTTATAGTAATTCTAGGTAATTATAACAAAGGTGTTCTGAAACAATATATATTTTTAATAGAGTAAGCGTATCTTATCTTAGTGAGGTCTTTGACTGACACCAGAAAAAAGTGGTGTTGAACTTTTAAAGCAATTTTGACTGTAACATTGATACTTAATATTTATTTATTTATTTATTTATTATTCCTTAACACATACATTTGTTTTAACAGGTAAGACCCAAGCTAACAAATTTGTCATAAATTGCAAAAATCCAGTCCTAAGTAACGGGACTGGGTAGAGGCACAAGTTAAACAGCAGACAACATACCAAGTGCCACCCTCTGGAATTCCGCCAAAGAGCAAGAAAATATGTCCAATCGCCGAGAGACACTATTAAGCATTCTTAATGCACACAATACAGGCGCAAACTTTAATAAGTTTGTACGGGTTGCCGGAACCTTAAAAGGCCCCTCCCTCGGTCCTAACCGTAGCGTCCTGCTTGGAACAAGCAATCCCAACGATTCCAGTATTTGTGGATTATTTAGCATACCACGAAAAACCATAAAAACATATTTTACGAGAGCGAGGTTGCGCCTTACTTCCAACTTATAGTACCCAACCATCCCAATAACAAAGAGAGTTGGATACATAAGTGGGTAAAAAGGGTAGACACCAAACTGCTTCCAGTAGAGGTATCGGGTAAATTTGTTCTGCATCTTTTCCAGCATCTGGGAATACTTCACTGCATAAGGATTCCAGATAATAGCACTAGTTTCCAAGTTGCTTCGCACCAACGCATTATAAAGTGTTTTCACTGCTGCCATATTAGTGAAGTCACGAGTTTCACGCATGACAAAACCAAGATTTAGATTAACTTAATATTTAAAGCCCAGCAGCTTTAGTTCTTGTTACTTTCCTGACATCGCAAAGCCTTAATAACTGGGTCTAGAAGCGCAGAATTTGGTACTTATAGGTTTCCTTATGTATAAGAAAAGTAATAAGGTAGCTTAAGAGTGCAGCTAGAGCTGCAAGAAGCGAAATTACTGTGCAGGAATTCAAACACAAAACAGCGTGTTTTCGCCCCGTATAAAACCATGGGCGACCAAGATCAGCTGATTCAATGACTTAGCGGGCTATTTATGTATATCGTTCACGTAAAAATTAATGTGTAAGTGTGAGAAAAAAAGTATCCTATCCTATTCAAACTATAATCTGTGTCAATTTATTTCAGACCCGTTCAGCCTTTCTGGCGTGATTGAATAACAAACATTCATCCATCCAAACTTTCGCATTTGTAATATTAGTAAGATGTCATTATTCCTTATCAACCAAATTATGTTCCCCTTTTTATTTATCTAACCATAATTGCATTAAACTGACATTGTCAATAACTTCAAGGCAATGCAGCTTGCGTTTTGTATACATTGTCAGTCTCAGACGAGGTCACGCAGATTTACTCAAGATCGCCTTATCAGCAAGTTCAAGTTGATAACCTAGCGACCTGCTCATCGAACATAGCGTTTTTGTTACTTACTTACGTTCAAATATGCGTATACGTAGCTAAATGTACAAACGTACAATGTACACGAAAAAATCGGAGTCAATTTTACGCAGGTACGACTTAATTGGACAGGTAAACAAATACATCAAATATTGACTAGCCAAACAAAGTGCACCAGCTACACACACGATTTTTTTTTTATAAAAAAGCTTTTATGAAACCAGTGAACATTTTTTTAAACTAGTAAAAAAATCCTTTTGGCTTTGGCGGTACGGTCGCGGTCAGCAGTCCAGTAGCAATCTCACAAAGCAATATAGCATCAAATCAAAACTAGTCGCACTGACGACCTTCTTCAATAAAGACATTTCACACACATACACATCACATAGCTACATATATCGCACTCTTTCAACATGAGTCCATCAGAAAGAGCGCGGTATATAATCGTTTGCTTAGGTGGATTAGTTAGTTAAGATTGTGGTTATTAATTTCGAAGTAAACAACGACGGCTCAGCGGTTAGCTCTGTGACATTGTCGTAATGAAACGGATCATGCTGGTTCAAATCTCTTGCAATTATAAATGTCTAAGATTTTTGTATTTTATATGAATAATTACTAATGAGGAGCTCGTAGCTAAATGATAGCGCTAGGATCAATCTTCAGATTAAGCCGCGCTTGCCTGGGTTCATCATACCAACTAGACGTTAGACAGAACAATTTTAAATTAAAAACTTTCAGTTCTCAAAAGGGAAGACTAAATTTATGGCGTTAAGAGAATACGCGTTGGCCTGACAACAACAATACTCCTAATACGGAATCTGGAAGAATAATGGTAAACTTGTGGCGGTGGATTAGTGCTCAAGAACCAGGTGAATTGGAATTTATACTGTTACGTCAGCTGCTTTACGAGAACATCCTAGATTAAGTTCGAGTCTAGAATGTTTCATTAAGAAACTATATAGAAGATTCCAGCATTGAACTCTGAAGAAGGTTCAAGAAAGTTGTGGAAGTTTCTCACCAGCATGAGAATCGTATCACAGTGGCCGAAGTTCTTGCTGGTGAAAAGAAGACTTTGATTGAAACCGATATCAAATTGTAGCGAACTTTGTTCAGTTATGCTCTGTATACTAGTTAGCGCGTTATGGTTGGCGCACTAATTACCTTCACTGGCGCATCTTAAACATACTCTGTTAACGTTCGTATCGCATTTCATGTTAGCTTGTAAAATATTAACAAGCACCTCAACTCTGTCCAACTCTATTCAACACTTTATCAGTTTACAGACAAAGTTACAGAAATTGAAAAGTTAATTTTCGTGTGTGAAGCACTATAACTACTGACTATTAAGTTGTTCGTCCATTGAACAAGCTATACGTCGCCAATTAGACGACTTTCATTAGAAACTGTCACTAATATAATTTATTTCACTGTATGAAAGATGAAATAGGTTTCAAGGAAATTATTTGCCTTCAACAGTTAAACCTACATAATATGTAACTTTAGAATTTCGAAATTTAAAAATACGAAAATTTAAATTTAATTTCGAAAATACTGGCTAACACTGGAACTGTCAAATTGACGCAACTGTGTCATGTACAAAACTGTCCAATCAGCGAAATTGGCGAATTAAATAAATTGGCGAGTGAGGGGAAACTGACCAATGATACGCGGACTCTTCTCAGCGTCTCAAAGTAAACTATTCATAATTTTTTTGTTACGTCTGGCTTTAAGAGATTCCTCTTTAAAAGAAGCTACATTCCGTTCTTTACAGAACTGACTGCGCGTAGAATTTCAGTGAAAAAATATCTATTCACCACGGTAATATCGCTCATTCAATTTGTTTGATATCTCGTAAGCTGCACCGAGATCTAATAACGACATTTTATCCGTCTTAATTGAAAATGGGAAATTCTGAGAAATTCAAATTAATTTTCTAGACTTGGAGCCATTGATGTGTTAAAAAAACATTTTTTAATATATCAATGCTTGGAGCTAATTAAAGTGGAAGTGCCATTTCAATTTTATTATGTTTTTTGCAATTTGCAGGTCAGTGTCCGGTTGTATGTTGATGAAAAATGAGTCGCGCAAGTAATGACTTTTTCATGAAGTATTTATTGAATGGAGTTAAATGAACTTACAGGGTTGTATTAATGATTTTAATGATTATAATTTTGTAACTACATACGTGTTACATGCGCAACTCAACCAAACCCAATAAAAAATAATGATTAAGTTTGCTTAATTATTATGCTTGCTTGGTATATTTACACCTAACGAAGCCGAGGGGCACTTGTTCTTCTCGTCATTGCAATCATATTTTGCTCCGGACCATACCTGGGCACCTTCTAGTTTCGGAGATATTGTTGGTCAAAGTTCTAACTCTTTGGCATGGTTTTATTTTATTGTTATTTTTAAATACTTACAAATTTGTATGTTGTAATTTTACTTTAAATACCTGCATGACCCCTGTACTATTCAATGCAGCAATAAGCACAATGCTTTGAGTGCTTTACATTGAGCGCTACCGTAAACAGTGATTTTGCACACCGAAAAAAGTCGTGTCCCAGCGAAAATTTTTGCGCAGTGTTGCTTAGTTTGGTGTAGTGAATGGTTGGGTGACGGTTTTTCGAAGAGTCCCTTTACATCCTGTATGAAACAAGAAGAGTAAATCAAGCCTTCCGAACATTGATTAGTATCGGGTAGTGATCGGACAGGCCTACGATTAGATTACCTGATAATACCTCACCCGTGCTAACTAGCACGGGTGAGGTGTTATCAGGATTCCATAAAGTAGTTAGTATGCAATGTATGCATCAGAAATTCTGGAATAATTTGAGTGATTTCCGATTGTTTGGAACATATTTATTTTGAATAATGGCGTATAGTCACCAATCACCTACTCTGCGGTTACAACGCTGAAATGAAAGGAATTAATTACGATCCCATGGCCAATTGAGGCGTAGTGTGGTATTATTTCATTGATACCACATTACCAAAATTATAGGGCATTTCACGCTGAAAATTGGTCTGACTACATTCAATATAAATTGTTTTACACAATTCTGTGATTAAATTTTATGAAAACTATTGATTGCGAAGCTCCCAAATGCGGGGCTTGGAAGAACTTTGAACTTACTTTCTGTATAAATTCGTAACGTTTTTCGACCAAATCATTTTTAATTTTGCAACAGCCTCGCAGTAGGTAGGCCTACTGCGAGGCTGTTGTTGTTAGAGACGATAGTTTGATTACGATTTGCTGTCATTTTTATAATGACTCGTACGAATCATTGTTTCGTTAGCGTAGCGCACTCGGCTGCAGTATTATTTTGTAATTTCCTTTCAACCAGCAATTATGTACGTTGATATTAATCTAAACGTGGAAACAGTAACTAGAGACATAACGACTTCGTGTCAGTTAGTTTTTTCTCGTAAAATCAACTGCACATAAACTGGAAGTTCTAGTTTAGATGAAACTCGTAAAAGTTAAGTGAAAATTATTTCTTAATATCTGAATAGCGAATTTTGTTTCAGGATGTTGCTAGCTACGGAAGTTTGTAGTTTATACGATGAAATTAAACAAAATCAAAAAGTTATGACATGAATCTAAACGACAAAAGCATGCATAGCAATATGGCAGAAAATGTGTCCTCTTCCATAGAACGTGATATATTTCAGAGAGGGCAGAAAAGAAAACGACGTAACTGGTAGTGGTAGTAGGTAAACGAATATCCATTCGCAGCATGCATTCGATATTAGGTATGCGCAGTCGCAACTCTCGCCTACACATACCATCTCGCCTTGTTTTCCTAAATGGGTACGAAAGAGATGTTACGTATGGGGGTTGCGCCATATCTATCAGCACGGAGTTGCATATTTTCATGTTCCTATTTTTTTCTGTCGCTCAGAACCGTCTTTTGTTACAGCGAGAAACAGAGTGGGAATGCAGCAGCAAAGACGATGTCCTTGGCAGCATGCTCTAGTAAATGACGGTTCCCGGTCTGCCCTGGAAAAAGGCCATTCCGTGCTGATAGATGTGGCGTAACCCTAGTACGCACATTTACCAACGCCAGCGATCATCTAAATCTCTAGAAGTCTAGACTGGCATGCGTCAAAGAAATAAAAGTAGCAAACAGTTTGGAATCATACACTCAGTATAAATTGAAGGATTTACTTCACATTTTGCTTTGTGTGTGCCTCTGTTAATCTGCAACTGACAACGCAGCAGTCAGGATCAAGTGCCACCGGCTTAACGGGAAAGCACCATCCACTCAAATAAATCGAAATTGTCATGCGTAGTTGAGCGTTATTATTAAAATCTACCTAAAGCTTTGCCCATCAAATTTATATCAATTGTCCGTGTAGTGGGAATTATTATTTGTTTCATTTTCCCAAACATTGATATTTATCGCAACAATTCATTTCAGAGATTAGTGTCAATGTGAAAACATGGTCTGGACAGAGCGGCAATAAAGCGGCGGCGAATATGGAAAAGTTATAAATGTATGGGACTGACTGAGACGATTTCTCTCGTTGTTGTAATAGTTGCTGTAGAAAACAACGTTTCACAAGCGATTATTACCTGTCTAGGCCCTCAGTAGACTTTAATCTAGGAATTTCAAGCCAGCTACAAAAAATAAATCGCTTAGCACTTTTCTGACAATACTGCGTAAAAGCGAAACCATCAATGCACAAGAAAACATTCGCATGGAACAACATTCTAAAGGAAATAAGACAATGAACAATATACCTTATGACTGTATGAGACGCAGCTGTTAGGTAATCATAAAGTTAGTATTTACATAATGTTCACATTGGCACAGTAGATAAGTTATCATTCTCTTGCCCTTAACCCAATTCATTCTTCTTCCATACTTCTCTATTACTCTTCATCTCATCAGACACCTCCATTCTTGACATATCATCCTTTACACAGTCCATCCATTGTTTCTTTGGTCTTCCTCTAATCTTATACCCATCCACATTCATACTCAAAACTTTTCTCACAACATTTTCCATATAGCACAGCAACGTAGTTAAGTATCTAATCTAAATAATTAGAGGACTGAAAATCAAAATACCAACAAAACGCTCAGCTAATATTAGTTGTCAAAAAGTTCAAAGAAGTACAGGCAAACAAGAAGTAAAGCATGGATAGAAAAAATACTAGAAGAGCATTACAGCAAAGTGTTAAAACGCACAATTAGCGCTGCGGGCGGTTCTAAAAAGGATAAAGAAATTCTGCGACCCAATTACGTATCACTCTGCCTATCACAACAGGAACAATTTTGATAGAAATTCATTGCAACATGCTAATCTATTGTTTCATCATCTGCCTAGCCTATTCCCAACTATATTGGGGTCGGCTTCCAGTGTAACCAGATGCAGCTGAATTATTTTACATGGAGCGATTGCCTATCTGATCTCCACAACGACCACAACCCAGTTAGTACTAGGTTTTGCTGGTTGTCAGCCATTGACCACCTTAAACGACTGTCAAAGATTACAATTGACGACCAACGGCTTAACGTTCTTTCAGGATATTAGGCACTAGGCACAGATGAAACTCGGTATACTCGGTGGCCAGCCATCCACGGACCAACCCGGGCAGAAGCTGAAGCTGAAGATCGACCCCGAGCAGTTGTTATTATTTAGCCACGAGCTTCTCCATACATAATCCATTGTTTCATATGTTAGCAAAATTCGTCTGCGCGATAATGATAAAAAGGCAATGCAAGTTTGTTCCGTAATAAATCCCCAGTTGCTATGGAACGAATTTCTGTCAATGTCTTCGTAGAAACTCAAGTCTACGGGTCTTGGTAGAATAGAGAAGGGATTTGGTAATGCTAGGCGTGCAGGTTCAGTTGAACAGAAATAAATAAAGACAGAAATTCCAGCACACAAGAAGTGGGGTTTGTAACTAGGTTAAAATACATCAGTCGAGAGTAAGACTGAATATTTAATGTTCCAGCGAAATTTATGGCCACCACCACGTTAACTGTTTTTGCAGCGTAACGTTTTATTTTAAACCGGCTGTTCTATAAATTAAACCGTGCAGCTATTACTGAAAGATGACAGTCAGATGACGGTGGACTTGAATAAAATTGTAGTATTACTGATTTCTATACGATTTACTTTTGCCGTCTGTTTGAGATTTAAAGATAATTCTTGAGTATTTTATGTATTAATATTATTTATTTTTTTGATTACATTATATATGTGACTAGAACACAGGAAAGTTGATCCAATAAATGATGACTCATGGGCAAGAAGCAATACTTCCTATCGTTTGTGAATAATAGGACCTTATGAATATTTCATACGATTCTGTTAACTTAAAAAAAATACACCCGTAGATGGAAAAAGTGCAGAGACTTATAAAAAAAGATGGAAGCACGTCAGAGAACGCTTTAATTAGCTCTAACTCGGTTTAGAAACACACACAGGTTGACAAAATGACGTTATTTTAGCGATAACGACTGTCAATCAATGGTGTATAGTTTGAAGACCCATTGATTTTTTACTCACATATATTTAGGACTTTTCGACAACCGTTATAGCTAGTGGAATGCCACTTTTGCTTAGGCCATCAGGTTGGCATATGAGCTTGCACATGTCCGTAAGGATTGAGGGGCCACTCCACATTTTGAAAAGAAGCTCATACCCATATTTGGTAGCAAAACAGCTGTAACCCGTGGGTTTGTTTGTCGGACAAAGTATACGAAGTGTATTATTGTTGTGTGTACATGTATACTAGCTGTTGCCCGCGACCCTCGTCCGCGTGAACCACTACATAGTATAAAACAAAGTCGCTTCCCGCTGTCTGTCTGTCCCTATGTATGCTTAGATCTTTAAAACTACGCAACGGATTTTGATGCGGTTTGTTTTAAAATATAGAGTGATTCAAGAGGAAGGTTTATATGTATATTGCACCCGTGCGAAGCCGGGGCGGGTCGCTAGTATTAATATAAAAACTATTTTCCCGTCATTGCAACATTGATGCTCCGTTCCTATTGGCCGTTATATATATAGCCTATAGCCTTCGTCGATAAATGGGCTATACAACACAGCAAAAGAATTTTTCAATTCGAACCAGTAGTTCCTGAGACTAGCGCGTTCAACTAAACAAATTCTTCAGCTTTATAATATTATTAGTATAGATTTGTCTATATATATACATAGTTGTTCTATATGCAATACATATAATATTGACCAGTTTCGCCTGGCGTACAAACTTTTTACGCCATGCCTAGGATTTTCACACGAAATGCAGTTTATATGGCACGTACTTATTTAGATACGAACGCACGACGACCAATCAAGCCATGAAAACCAGTATACGCTGATATCTCATGGTTCGGGAAGCTCATACTAAGCGAGGTCAGGTTATAATAGAATTGTATAGCTTGATGTGTCGCTGTGTGTACCAATGAAAGATGGCGATGAAAAAAATATATCGGTTGGTATATCCAGGAATGACCTCGTCATTTCCATGACGCATCAAGTCTACATCTCTTATAATGTGGATGAACGCTAAAAGTATTCTTAAAAGTTATTCGATACAATACCTAGGTATCCGATGAGGAACTCTCTCGAAAACTTGACCTAAAACGGCCGCCTTGCACTTGACATATTTATAAGCCAGTCTACAATTCTATTTTGGTCATTTCAAAGTTCACATCTGGGTATTAATACTACGCCAACTGTTTGAAGCAATAATACGGCGTATTTTAGATTATTGGCTGGTTTGGATTTTACTATCTTTTCTAGAAAAACAGTGGAGTCAACTAACGCTATGTATATTGTAAACATATAAGCGAAATGCTCACACCGACAAGGTGTAATTAAAAATGAAATAGCAGAAAACTTGAAAAGGGAGGGTTGCACTCATCATCACGAACATTTTTTAATATGGTGCCAATGCAGACGTCGCGAAAAAGAAGAGCTGCTCCACACGTTCGATTTAACCCGACAATGTGCAGAAAAAAACCTTATTTTTTCCCTATAACGGGTCGGTCGGTCGCAAAATAAAATTTGTGCATAATAAGTAGACCGTACCGTGGTAGGTAGGTACCTTGATCCCTTTTCAGGGTTACAATTACACTTTCGATAGTGCAGTTATTATCTTTTCATCTAGGATCACGAGTAAAACTCACTCTCACTTAACTTCAAGGATTATTACATTTTTCCAATTACGATTTAACCTACTTTACCTCACAGTTTCTGAAATTCATAAGCATAAGCATAATCATCCTATTAATGTTACCACTGCTGGGACGCAGGCCTCCTCTCTATGAGAGGGAACGGGCTATAATCCACCACGCAGGCCCATTGCGGGTTGGTAGATGTCATATGTCTTCGAATTTTTGGTTCTAGGACATGCCGGTTACCTCACGATGTTTTCCTTCACCGTTTTGAGAGCAGTGGTGATGAAATAACTTACACAAAGTAATGCGGCTGGCTGGGTTCGAAACCGCGACTTACTGCTCGTAAGTCGGGGTCTCCACCACTGGGCCACCGCTTCTCTCTGAAATACGTTGAAAAATATTCAAATAAAGTTTTTGTCGCCTCGTGCCACTGCGACAGATTTTGTGGTGTGAGTTTTTCAGCAGAGTTTGGAATTATCAAAATAATTATTTTTGTCTTTGATAATTATCACTTCGAACCTGGATTTCCAAGACCGTCACCAATCTTTGGAAGGTCTTCGTCCAGTTGTAGAAGTCTTTCGAAAAAGAAATAAAAAAATAAAAAAATATCGGTGTATCGGCAAATTGAATATCGCCGATTCCGATATATCGGAAAATTCGCGATATCGCCGATATATCGGTATCGGTATCGGATGCATCCCTAATTTATTTTATTTCTTTCACCGACACCAGTGATGTTCACGAAAAAATAAAGTAAACGCTGCTATTAGTCAAGTTTTATTGCAATAAGGTATTGCTCCTGGGAACTGCATTAAACATTGATACAGGAGATTGGTTCTTGTATAGGCAAACATCCACTTCCTGAGAACGAGATAATACGACCGGACGGCGAACAAACTTTAAAACGCCGCGCCGGTAAAAACTTCGGATGCTCGATAGCCAGTATTATACCGCAAACAATACGATGCAAGGTTGTATATAACATAACAACATCACGCCTGTAACTCTCGAAGGGTTAGGCAGAGGTGTACCTAACAGGACACCCACATTTCGCCAATTATGTTTAAGTCCCATGTAACACGGGGCAAGCTTATGGCTATCAGCCGGGCACAAATCCTGACTCCGTGGCTGCTATTAAGAAATTCCAGGACCTCGTGCTCAGCAGTCGCGCTATGATAAATAGTGTCTATTTATTTGTGTGTTCGTTTTTCATGAGCGACTAAAACTTTGTCAACTTATTGTTTGCACTTGCGCGAAGGTTATAGGCGGAAGCAACTATTGCATGAAGGGATCCGAACCATCGCAGTAAGGGTTTTTGTTGTGAAAATTTCAACTGTCTACATATTACGGATCTTGAGATACAGCCCGCTGATAGACAGACGGACGGACAGCGGAGGCTTAGTAATAGGGTCCTGTTGGTTACCCTTCGGGAACCTCAAAACAATGTAGCTGCTGGAAGAAGACATGCTGCGTCGAGAATAACGCTATAAACCAGGTTGTAGCTGCGTCTTTTCCATTTCCATGCAAAAATCTCATTTTTTTAAATTATTGTTTCACATACATATAACTTAGTCTGACGCTACCGGGGGTATAAACACATTGCGGTCAAACTTATAACACCCCTCTTTTTGCGTCGGGGGTTAAAAATATCCGCCATTTTATTTTATTTTTTAAATTATTTTAGGCCTTTTGGCCCCGGTAAACCACATTTGCCAAATGATACCTGTTTATTATAATTTCCATTTTTAATGAGGTAAAAATAATTACTGTAAGGTTGAAACGTATAAATCTGAAAGTAGTTATTATTTTACAAACTATCGGTAAACCATTGTTAAAAGAATTTCTATTACGAAGCTGGCACAGTGATTAGAAATAAAATAGCATTGCATTGTTCTTGATCTATCTACACAGTTACACACATGTAAACCATCACAAATACAAATGTGGAAACGACGCTTGGCTAGTGCTGCTTATACGACAGACAGATGTTTTTTTTTTTAATAAACCAGAGGAAGCCTTAATATGGGTACAGATTTCTTATTATGCTGGTAACCTTGTCATAGTTAAACAACAATTGATTGACATAAACGTATGTTGTTATAATTTGAGTGTGTTTTGTTTTGTGCCGGACATTTTAAAACTTAAATCTCTTTTTGTAAAGCAAAGACATTATTTACCTGCTTTATCGTCGGTAATTGTAGCGCAACATCACAACAATTGGAACATTAAAAGTCTGATTTATAAAAAGTGCCATCGTCATTTACATAAGGACTACATGTCCACTATTTTACCGATGATTCAGTCGAGACAAAAGAAAAACCAAACTTCCATAAAAAACGGCATTCTCCTTTGGATAATGCAGGAGAATGATGGTGACAATTCTATAAACAGAGCAGTACCTACCTACCCACCGTGCGTGATCAACAGACTGCATTTTGGCTAGTTGAAACCACTGAATTGAGAAAAGCAATCCATTTAATTACTTAAATGCTTTTAATCATCAAATGAGCCTGCTCACTATCAGTATAACATGTATCGGTCACATTTAGGGAATGCAGAACCGGTTCTGTTTTAAAGAACCGGGATTATGGGACCGTCAGGCTAAAGAACCGGGATTCCCGTGTCTTGAATTAAGACTTTATAAGATACTAGAGTTGAAAGTGCTGAAACGGAGAAAATAAGAGAAAGACTAAATGACAGGAGAAAATAAAAACATTTACATCAAATAAAACGTTTTGTTTCTTGTTTTATCTGTAAGTATAATAAAATCGTAAAAATCCAAATTGATGTTTCAAAATGCATGAAAGGGTGAGCGATATTGCATTTCATAAGTCACGTCAAACTGTGTTGATTTTATACTTTATTTCTTCGACGCATCTTTTCGTTGATCATGAATGCACTCTTAAAGTCCGTTTACGATTTAAATTTACCGTCGTCTTTTTAAATTTTCGGACAAACTATGTGAGTGCAGATTCTGGCTAATATATCTCCTAATACGAATGGAGATCAACTCGTCAAAAGATATACAAAATGTATGGCCTTCTGTTAATAGTTTCTGGATTTCGTTGATCAGTTGTAGTTTACTTTTATCTGCTAGTTTTATTACAATATTTTGTATGGAATTTGCAGCCATCGGCAATTACTGTCCAGATTGTCGATTTTTCGAAAAACTGAACAGAACTGTGTAGTGTGTGTCCCGGAAAGGACATCCATCCATAACTGACATTCGGAAAACAAATAGAAAAATTCTGAAGGCGAAGTATATTTTCTTTCTTTCTTTTTTTACTTTTTGTCCCGAAAGTACCGAAAGAACCGGGATTTGCTTTTGAAAATCCCGGTTCCTAAAAAGACAATTTCCAAGTTTTCCCTTACGTTCGGTTCCCGGATTTCCCGGGACTATTCACTAGTCACATTGCATCCAATCAATGTGTAGATCATAATCTAGTGTGTAGATCGGTGCGTAAAGCTATCAGTAGAATCAGTAGTTAATACATATGATTCGGGCTAATCTTCCTAATTGTGCTAAGTTAGACTATACAGGGTGAGCGAACACTGCGATAGTCAAAGAAAACGGTCAACATTACTTTGACTTTTGATCGACTTTGGCGTGGTTTTTTCGGTTTCGGTTCAGTTGTAATCTTACTGACTAGTTTGTGGAACTTTCTCGAAGGATCGGTCGTCATATAAATAGCCGTCGTGTTTGCGAGAGCAGTCAGTCTGATTTAGACGATACAACGAAGCGAATCGAAGTGAAATAGAAGTGCGATATATAAGTGAATAGTGATCAGTAGTGCATTTGTGACTAAGTTTTAAGTGTTTTGTAATTAATAAAGTTATTTCCTGTTTAATCGGTAGTATTTAATTTATCCCATACATATTCCCCCAGCTCGTAACAGTATTTTACTCGTTAAAATGCAATAACCATTAGCTTACGCGATAAAAATCCTAACAGCGATTTCTTTGTTCACGTAAATTCAAAAGTTTTATAGCTGACGCAGAAGAAATTAAAATTATGATTGAGTTTTAAATTAGTCGTGATATTGACACCTGACTTACCACCTGATAGTCTAATCAAACCTTTAATCAATTTAATATGCAATTACATTTGAGCTGAGATGATTGGCTATCGGAATTAACATTTAGTTTAATCACTGCACATGAGATTAGACAATAGATTTAATTGCAAACGTGGTAGATTTCAGGAACCGGGGTCAGGTCCTACCATCTACATTGGTTTTAAACTAAGTGCACTCTTGATCATTTCATGCCACGCTTCCTGTATTTTTCTCGCAGGGCCTATGTAAAATAATAAACTCTCTCTTTTATAAATATAGCTCACAAAACACCGCGGTTTGTGGTTAAAACTTAAAACCACTTCCCATTTGAATGCAGTCTGAACGAAGTGGCATTTTATATCAGAAACGTTATTTTTATTTTCTACGCTTCAAAAACCAACAATAGCATGCACCTACACGCACGTTGATTAATCTTGTTACGTTGCGTTGCCGTTTTGGGGCATTTCACCTCCTATCGATCGACTCGACGTTTGATGTTCTATTGGAAATATTTTTAACTAGTTTATTTTCCTGAACATCCTTGCGATGGATAGATTGCAGTGAGATTGCATTCCAAACATCGCTCTCGTTTTAAGCAATCAACTAAGTAGCAATTAGTTTACACTATGTAGCGTATATTTGGCACTAATCTTAATTAATAGATCGCTGCGATATTGGGAGGGAGGGAGCAATAATCAACTTGTGATCGGTGTTTACACGCGGTTGTAATATTAACGAATAATTAGCAACGAGGATCGTAGCTGGCGACGAAAGTATGAACTTGTTTAATCAATCGATTTATTTTACTATTTTAAAAACACAATAGGCAATACCGAAAAATATACAGGGTGAAATGGGGGTGTTGAATTTTCTGTGAAACTTTTTATACTCGGGGTCGATTTACTTGAAAACTTACACAAGTTTTAACTCTTCAGTTAAAATTATGAGATACGTGTATCACAGTTCTTCCAAAATCATCCCGCAATTTAAAATTCAATGTCCTGACTGGCTGACTAATATATCAACGCACAGCCCAAACCGCTGGTCCTAGAGACATGAAATTTGAAAGGAGTATTTTTTTGTAAGGAGCAGGTATCTGTTAAGAAAGAGTTTAAAAATTCTAACCCTAAGAGGGTGAAATGGGGTATTGAATTTTCTATGAAACTTTTTATTCTCGGGGTCGATTGACTTGAATATTAGTGTAAATACTCTTCAGATAAATTTATGAGAAACGTGTCAAAGTTTCTTCAATTAAAATTATGAGACATGTGTATCAGTTTTTCCAAAATCATTTCCGAACAAATAGGGTTTAGAAGATCACGTAGACGGGCGTATGGCGCGTAGTATTGAGTGGGGCGTGTGGGGCGTGTGGGGCGCGGGAGTATTTACTTATTAGTAAGTCGATAGGATTTTTCTGAGGTAGACGTGTCTGTAAATATAGTTTATTGCACCGATTTCCGCGTTAGCTCATGATACGCTACATTGATATTAAATATTATGTCTATAAATAGTTTCCTAATGAATCATGCGATTGTTGTCAAATCTCAAACCATAGACCATTTCACATATTATGTAATTTAATTAATATTACTATAAACTAATATTTGCAAGTTATAAGCAAGTGCATGTAAATCTACTACTACTACTAATATGTACTATACATACATAGATTACTTGTGACCCCAGAAGTAAGATCCCGTGACCAATTCCCGAACTCCACGCGGGCGCAGCCGCGGGCATAATAAATTATAAATGCGAAAGTTTGTGAGGATGGATGGCTGGATACTTGTTACTCTTTCACGCGAAAACTACAGAACGGATTTGGATGAAATTTGGTACGTAGATAGATTACAACCTGGATTTACATATAGGATACTTTTTATCCCGGTAGAATAATCCCGTGGGACACGGGCAAAGCTGCGGGCATAAGCTAGTTCACAATATTAACAGCGTCTGTGACCATTTTATGAATTTTAAAGTGTTTCATATTATTATCTTAGGATTCTGCTAAAGCGGCCATTTTAGACCCCCTGTTAGTCTTGAAGGAATTAATCTGCATCGACTCGAAACACAGCTAACCTATCAAAATGCAATTTGTCGACCCATTCAACCTCGACCAAGGATATTCGCATTTTCGTCGAGTTATAAATAAGAAAATCGAGTCTGTAAAGTTAGGATGATTTTCTGAGAAATCTTATTATGTATAAAAGCCGAGACGCGCCTTTCTGGCTTTGGTTCCAGGTTTAACGTAAAAGTCCGTTGAGAAGTTATCCACGAATATCGTTTTATTTACGAAGTTAAAACACAAAGGTGAAAACTTGAACCGCGTCGGTCAAAATAGAATC
This sequence comes from Noctua janthe, assembly GCA_910589295.1. NCBI lineage: Eukaryota > Metazoa > Arthropoda > Insecta > Lepidoptera > Noctuidae > Noctua > Noctua janthe. The sequence continues at coordinate 18,828,703 of OU342552.1, forward strand.
CAATTCTTTAAAACTGAAACCAAACCATTAAAACAATACTCGTCGAGTGGTTTGAAGCCTTAATTGGCGAATCGGGAAAGTTACCAAACGGTATGTAGTCTATCTATATCGTTTCACAGAATTTGTCGACTTTTTGACTGTTTTTCTTTGTTACTAAAGCGGTGTGCAGGCTTTTTTTTGAAAATCACATACAAACTAAGAGGCATTTTGAAAACTAAGACTGATCTGTCACCATGACAAATGCAACTGGCTACAATAGTGTTCGCTATGTGAATAGGCAGTTGCTGACTAGCGTCCGTACCGAGATGGCAACCTCACTGCATGGCTTGCTGGAGTCGCAAAGCGATAATGGGGTTTTAGTCAAGTGGTAAGCTTCTGATTGGTTGGCTATTGTCGACCTTATGTCCGTTACATTTCTGTGCGATTGATTTCATCTGTGATCAGCAAGCTAATGGAATTGACTTGTTGGCTATTAACTTACTCGTAATCCTGCGCTTTAGTCTCCGATATTACTTAAATTTATATATATTATTTTAAGTTGTTATTGGTTTTCTCTCGAGTCATTGGCGACGCTCAGTGTAAGTACGTAGTTTGTTATAAGCCTCTTAAGTGACGGAAGTACCTATAAAGCGATTATCACACACACCACTCGACCGCGCGGTCAGGCGGGGCCGGTGAAGCGGATTTTGTGGACAACTGCAGCGTGGCGAGGCGGTGAGCGCTGTTCAACCCGAGCGAATCTAAGGATTTCATACAAGTCAATGTGACGTGTGAACCGCTTTGCCGCCCGATCGCGGGGACAAGCGGTGTCGTGTGAAAGACGCCTAAGAGTTGAAAGTAAGTCAAAATTAAGGAGGATGCGCTAAGGTAGCCTACAAAATTCAAATATTTCTAAGTTTTTTGGACTTTGCAGGTCAGTTTCACGCTGTATGTTGAACAAAATATGATTCGCGACCGTAACACATACGTATTTAGAGAATTAAAATCATCTATACAACCCTCTAAGTTAATTTAATCCCATTGAATGACTATTTCCTAAAAAAAAGTCCTTAAGTAGCTTCGACACGAACTACAGAAAAATGCACCTAAAGTTTAAGCCAGGTTTTAAAAGCACCAAGCTTTTACCGTTAAAATTAAGTCTGTCGTTACATTTCCCGAAAATATAATACGACTACTTACAGAAACTGCAGTGGCGCGCTAAAGTAAAAAACTTATTTCGGATCGGCCGACAGCGGCAAAATTCGCAATATACCAGGTAGCTTTCTAGCTAGGCACACTGTTTAGTTATGTTTCCAATAATTGCGCTTTCGGAAGTAGCCCCCAGCTAGAACGTGACAGAAGCCAGGATACGGTGATATTATAATCGAACTGCCTTTTGAGCGGCCGAGACGCCGGATCCCTCAAAAGGCCGGTATGATCGGATACACCGCAGTTTACACGGTATACACCTATAGGTAGCCGATATTTGCATATCAACATTGCTGGCGCTCCAATTGTTAATTTGCGTGACTCATTAGCTGTTGATATACGCTCTATGCTATGCAGTTTATACTTGCATTGATGTGATCGGATATCTCTCAAAAGTAAAAAAAAAAAAATATTTTTAACAATCTTCGTAGATAAATTTGTCACACAGGCACAGACTCCTACATACATTGCTCGAGTGCTAATGAAATAGTATTACTAACCCCCAACAAGAATTGTCCTGCTTCATTTTCAGATACTGTATGTAGCTCCTAACTGAGATTTAGGTAAGTTTAATTAATTATTATACAATTCAGCGTGTGTGTAACACGTCCGGTTGCATTTGAGCTTCTTGCAGTAGCCGCTTTTATTGTACGATCAATTGAATGGAAATGAAATAAATATCGTTGACTTGTGACAATGAAATCAGTAGTGAGAAAATGTTTATTAGTTTCGGAAATCATTCATTAACTCGGAAAGTAATGACCCGATTTCAAAAATATTTTCACTGATAGCTACACTATAACAGAGTTCTATACGTTGTTTCTTCGACGCGGTCGAATTCATGAGGAGAATCTAGTACGAACGGCAGCCAATCAAGCTATGCAAAACCAAATTAAGTTGATCTCTCATCGTACGGGAAGCTCATACAAAGCGAAGTCAGGTTATACTGGTTATGTAGAGCTTGATGTGCCGCTGTGTGTACACGTAATAAACATACCAAAAAAACGGTAAATCATGTATAGTACCTACTTATGAAAAAATAATTACCTAAATAACATTTTGGTTTAATGATTTAAATTGCTAATTGAGAACTAAAAGTATACAAGGCCAGGGGTAACGAACCGAAAGGTTCATAAATATTGTTTTCAAGTTACAATGGGAACATTGGGAACCCACTTGTCAGAAATTTTCATAAACTTAAAGCTACAGAGGATACGTTTGTTTGCTGTTGTATGCAGCAATGTCCTGTTCTTACTTTGAATAGGATATGATTTGAATAACAGTATCATTTTATATACAGGATGTTTGATGCACCGTTTGAAAATTGAACGGGCCGAAAAGGTCATTTGCAGTCTCTCCAGCCCGAATAACTCAAGGATGAGTTGAGGTGAGGTGAGGCCCACGAATTTTTTTTATGCTTGTATTATTTATTTGAAAAATTTCAAAATTTAACATTTAAACCTGAAGTTGAGTCTTAAGTTTATTTATACCTATTTTTTCAAAAATTTGGTAAACTAAAAAAAAGCTACATGTTATCTGCGACCAATTTTGAATTTGATAAAACCAGAAAACAGTAAAAATAAAACCAGATAAAACCTTTTTAAGCGACTTTCTTCAAAAAGGAGGTTCTCAATTCCGTTGTATTTTTTTTTGTTAGTTTCATCATAACTCCGTCATTTCTAAACCGATTTGAAAAATTATTGTTTTATATGAAAGGATATAGGTCTTGATTTTGATGAACCGATTTTGATGAAACTTCTATGAGACCACCGATAGAAGTTTCATCAAAATCGGTTCAGTAATTTGGTTTTTTTCCTTACGTTAATTTCCACATCACACGACGTCACGTGAAGTTGCCTTACAATTACGTACGAGCCATAAAACAGCGGCTGTGGCGTGTTGGGTTCTGGTATTTGTTTAGACCACTAGGGAAGACATTCAACGAATTTTCAACGACCCCAATAAAGTTTTAAATTTCTCCTAAATTAAGCAGTACCTTTGTGCTCTTCTATCTTAATGTAATGTCCTGTTAAGTATTTTGTGTGTACATAAATAAATAAAGAAAGTTGAGCAAAGGCTAAGCAGACGATGAAGATCGTATAAGCAAGCCATGTGTCTCCCGTACTTCACAGTCTTAAGAGCTTAATATGAAATAGAGTTTTTTATGACCGCACTCGATACCAACAATTTCCGAACTATAGTTAGATTAATTTCCGATTTAAATGGCCACAAAGACACAACCGATTTAAATGGTTGCGTTTTCAATATTAACAGGTTTTTATATTTTGTTTACTAGCTATGTGAAACTTTATGAGAGGGATATCTACTTATGGAAGGCAGGCAAATGCATTAACCTCTTAAAGCTGTTTTGTATCTGTCAAAACTATAATTGTCACTCTCCGTAAATAAAAACATGGCTACCAATGCCCATAAAACTCATCGCGCTAAATTCTATTCATCATCATCATCGTCATCATTTCAGCCGAAAGACGTCCACTGCTGGACATTAGCCTCCTCCAAGTGTCGCCACATTGACCGGTCCCGTGCGTCTCGCATCCAGCGGATCCGTGCAACCTTTACCAGGTCATCGGTCCACCTAGTGGCAGGCCTTCCAACGCAACGTCTTCCAGTTCGCGGTCGCCACTCCAGAACTTTCCGGCCCCATCGGCCATCCGTTCTGCGAGCAATGTGCCCTGCCCACTGCCACTTAAATTTGGCTATTCTTCGGGCTACGTCTACCGACGTAGCCCGAAGAACAATTGACCTCTTTCTCGAAGTTAGACCTACCTAACTGGATCGTTTGTCCCAGGTAGATATAATCGTCTACAACTTCGAGTGTAGAGTCTCCGATCTTGATAGGAGTGGGTGTTACATGACTTTGGTTTTGTCCATGTGAGGTCCTCCATGGTCTCAGCCATGACCACTATATCGTCGGCAAACCGAAGGTGTGAGATGTACTCGCCATTGACGTTGATGCCCAGCCCTCTCCAGTCCAGAACCTTGAAGACATCGTCCAGTGCAGCGGTGAACAGCTTCGGAGATATAACGTCTCCCTGTCTCACACCTCGCTGCAGAAAGATAGGTTCCGAGGTCTGGTCCTGAAGCCGGACTGACATGGTGACGTTTTTGTGCATACACTTCAACACCTCGATGTAATAGTCAATTTGGCACCGTTGGGAGACCGCAGAACAGCCCAAGTCTCGATCGAATCGAAGGCTTTCTCGTAGTCCACAAACGCTAAACAGAGAGGCAGGTTATACTCTTCGGTATTCTGTATAACCTGCCGCAGCGTATGTATGTGGTCTACGGTGCTAAAGCCTTTTCGGAATCCGGCTTGTTCGGGAGGCTGAAAATTGTCAAACCTGCGGGCGAGGCGATTCGTGATGACTCTTGAAAACAACTTGTAGACATGGCTTAGAAGTGAGATGGGCCTATAGTTCTTCAGCCGGGCATTCTAAATTCTATTGCTTTGAGCGAATGGTAACTTTTTATGAACTCTTCCATAATCGAAGAAAAGCATTACGGAATGACTGACTGCTACTATTTTAATCTGAACCCACTCAAAGTCCTCATAGAGAGTTATAATTGAATTATCGCGAGTGCACTTCGCACTCTGGACACCCCCGGTGACGTATGTACGTTAGCATAATTGTGGAAGGAGTGAGCATGACACAAGATTAAATAACACGTTGGAAACCATAGTAGGAATAGACTGGGGCTGTATAACACCATGTTAACATGAATTAAACGCGACGTTAAAGGAAACCATGACTTGTGCAAAACCACAGCTACTGGACACACCTGATAGTACTGTATTCCCTCCATATTCTTTATATTTTTCTTCTTTAAGTCTCCTTTATTAAAACTACTTTTCATTGATAAAAAGCCGTAATTTGCCGAGTGAATGTTCATTATTAAAAAGACAGGCAAATTGCATAAAGCAAACAATAATAAATTGTTTGTAATAATATTATTATTGTATTCATAACAAAGCTCGGGGCTTTGTTATTAATACAATAATATATAATAAAGAACCTTCTTTTAAATGAATACAGATTTTAATTAAAAAACATATCATGGAAAACAATTTCTATTTTTAAAAAGAATCTTTACAGGGAATTTCCTTGCAAAAAAGCTTTATCCGTGGGTTTATTGTGAAGTGTAGCAACTTTAATTCACTTACGTAATAAATTGCAATATGTGTCAGAAATTAACTGAGACGCGCCGAGCGCTCGCTGCGCGCTTTGAGAAAAATTAACTAGATTTTAAATAGTCTTTGACGTGAAAGACTTCTTGTAAAATCAAGCTCAGCCTACACGAAGTGACATAGTAAAGGCTAATTGCAATTTAATTTTTATGTTTCAGACAAGGATGCTTTGAGGAGCAAGGTGGGTTTTTTTTGGGAAGGAGTACGCTATGTAAAAACTAGTGCAGAATTAAAACAATAACAAGATCTTTTGACATAATAATAAATGCATGCACTGGATTCACAACGAATTTTAATGAGCAGTGTTGGTATTAATTAATCCCACAAAGCCTGTTTACTCACATAAAAAAAGTACCAACTCTGCCAGTAAAAAGACGTCTACCGTCATCATGGGTAAATAATAAGGGTTGTTTGACTAAGGGTCTGTAAAAAGAACTATTGTTTCATAATAAAAGCTTAGCACCTCGTTTAGTCCATCCCTGACATTGTCAGTATTTTTATTAACGTTGATATTTAGCGCAATACGACGAGGCTGGGGGACGTTGATAGACGAAATAGTTACGGGGACACAGGCGCGTGGGGGAACGGACGATGTTACATTGAGGTATTGTTTCGTTGCAAAATATTTGCCAATTTTGCAACTTGAACAATGGATTCAGTAAATTATTAAAATACTTACATAAAGGTAAAACAGGGTCTAAAAGGACCCATCACAAAGCCGTCAACCAAGCAACCAACATATCAAACTAAGTAACACTACCCAAAAATTATAGCTGCGAAACAACTTTTTCGGTACCGCTCCATGGTGCTGATGGATGCATCGAATTGTACAGAGGTCATGTAGATATTTAAAGTAAAGTTAAGTTTTGTTATATTGTTATTAAATACAATGCGAAAATGAGTAAAAACTGTTTAAATTAAATTACAGTTTTAATAAAATTCTAGTTCGGGTTCAACCAAATTAATAGCTATACAACATTAGTTTTAGTATATGCAAAACCTGAAACACGTGTCTAGTATTTTTATGTAAAGAATCTATGTACAAAATTTCATAACTGTATCATGAAAAATCACATAGTTATAAGCTTGTTCTGTTACCTAGTTGTCCGCACAAAAACGTGGTTATCACGCAGCGCGCGCCTCCAGCGTCGTCTTGAGCTCATTGATAATAATAATTTGGCAATAGGTACCTAAATTATTGTGATAGGTACTTAAAGTCGCTCGGTGTCTAACTTTTAACTTTTTTAAATATTTTTGGGAAAAAATATAATATGATTTAAAAAATATTGGAATCGATTCAGTTACTTATTCTGAACAAACTATATTCAAGTTTCGCATATACTAAAAATAATGTTGTATACAGAAAACAATAATTATATACCAACTGCGGCTTAGGAGAGATTTAACAGTGACTTGACATGGTAAACTATTGGTCAAACGAATGTCCTGTGCCGAGGGCGTTTCCGCTGAGTTTCGACAAATATTGACTGAACATTCAGCGAAACGTAACATGTCGTGAAAATGTCACTACGTCTGCTACTGTGCGCGGCTTCGGCCGCGTGTTTACCAGATAAAAATATATATATGTGCTACAAACTCACAGAATTTGCACTCTATTTATAATATTAGTTTAGATCTGCTCACAAATGAAACCTTTAGAAATAGAGTATAAGATAGAGAAATTAGGAGTAAATTCTGATTTAGTTCAAGTACTGAATGGAGAAGATTTGCATCGAAAATGAAACTGTCGGAATGAATCGCTGAAAATCGGTAGCAGATGGTGAAGCGTGGGGTCACCTCCGCCCGAGGCGTATGCAAGATTACCGCTTCAATAAAATTTTACTAAAATTGACAAATCAACACGGACGGGCTTGTGTTTGGAAGTCAATCCAAGTGGATCTTTTGATTGATAATGATGTTCGTCGCTCCATGTAAAATAGTGTTATTCAGCTACATCCTGTTAGACCGGAAGCCGACGCAAATATATTTATGTAGTTAAGAAAAGGCCTTTACAAGTAGCAAGCATTTCTAAAGCGTTTCGCATTTCTATCTATAACAGGTATGTATAGCTTTTCGGTGACCTATGTCAATTAAATACTTTTGTCTTTTCCATCAAAGCAAGGGCGAATACAGGGTGGGAAAAATTAAAATTTTAATATTTTCAATTTTTTATATATTATTAAGTATATTTTTTCTTATCTCTTTAATAAAAATACAATAAATACTATGTGTGATGGCAAATACATTTGCAAACGAACACATAATACAACCACATACGACAATGTGCTGTTAGTATAATTGTACATTTAGCTCAGATAAATCGATGCTAAAAAAGGCTATAATCGCAAAGCATGATGTAGTTCTGCATTTTTTATATGTTGTATAGATCAGTTAGAGTGATGTGAATCCAAATTTGCAACTTCGAAAAACTTGTGCTCGCTGCGCACCACGCGATAAACTGCGAAATTATGTGACAAAACTTGGCTTAGAGCTGGCTCTTCTCCACGTTCACAAAAGCATACCCATTCAAGTAGGCATTAGGCAGAAGACATAACATAAGAGAAAAGTTGATTTTGTTATTTGTTTTTTTTTTTTTAAATCTTTGTCCCCCGTTATGATTTAATTAAGTAAATATATTTTGACGTACAGCAATAAAACACTTTCTTCTTAATTTGAATTATTATTATGAAAATTATTGTAATCGAATTCGAGCCTGTCATGACTAGATCACAACTATGTGACCCCCCCTTGACAAGAAAGCTGGATCCGCCCTTACATCAACGTTGTAGCTTTTTCACTTTGTCTACACCCCGAAAATGTAAACTATGTATAGGTACTACAGAGTGAAATTCGGTCGCCCTAAAAAATGCGACGCGTTCTCCCCGCTTGTCTCGCCTCACTACGGCACAGTCGGAAACCACGAAATAATCCACGTTACATAAATACATGAATTCCTCAAAGGCAATTCATATTACACCTAACTAACTAACCACACACAAAGTTTAATTAGATCTAATATGGTTATTCAGTCAGAGAGAATTAGAGAACGCAGTTCAATAATGTTACTTACGAGACGCATGCGGAAAATTTCACGAAAATTTTTGCCGGCTGGACTATTTCCCGTCCCGTCTGGTATACCTATGTAACTGCCAGTCGGCGACAATCGGTAATTGATTGCTTTGTTAGGGCGATTGTGATATAACAGGCACATGCGACATGTCAATTTTGTCTATAAGGTTGATATTGCAACGAATATTGGTACTTTACCTACCCTTACTAAGGCAGAGTATACAGAGTGTTGCCGTGTAGCCTTATTGCACTGAAGTAAGTACAAATTCACAAAGAGGGTTTTACGGCTTACCGGTCAAGACGATTCCATTCAAATTACAACTGGGTAACAAGAGTAAATGTTTTATTTTCTAAATAAAGTGAATTTCTATCGAACACAACATTTTTCTTTCAAATGAATTTCATAGAAGCCCGTTTCGCTAGCAAAGAAAAGGTGCATAGTAGTAATACGAGGAAACAAACTAATGAGAAAATCTTGGATTCAAAACTTACGAAGGATATGAGCATTTTTTTCATTGACAGCATTTGTAATGGAAAACGGTCATTCGTGCATGCGAAGCAAAGCGAACGTGTACGTGACGATCACAGATCGGAAGAAGTATAACATACCTACACTTATGACTGAAAGGAAGTAAGTAAAATGTGGATAATACCTCCCCCTAATTGCGGGCGGAGAGACTTGGAAATTTGGTATTTGAAGAAACTAACGCTGTCGCTCTGCGAGCCCGATATCTACATTGGTGCGATAAGGACAACTGCAAATCCGACTGAATAGCCTAAGTAGTAAGTCATAATTCGAGGTTTGGCTCTCTACTATTTCCTCCTCCAATATTGAACCAATTTAAAAGAAAATTCATAATCTGAATATGAAGGAAATATACTGTGTTTTTATTTTTTAATTAATAGTTGTCAAATTTGTACACTAGGCCTCTGTTGACAGCGGTCTAAATAGACAATTTTGAGCATTTTTTAAGGTTTCTAGTGCTTATAAAGATAATAATTATATCGCCTAAAGGGAAAACATAGGGACATAGAAGAGGTTGATATTTATTTTACTGTAAAGAAATCATTGCTTAAGAGTCATAAAAAAGAAAGAAAACAGGCGAGAGCGTTTGTATGGAGAAAAGACCACCCGCATTTTCTCTTTAGTGACGGAAGTTTTAAATATTCCGAGATTTTACAGGGAGATATTATCCATAATTATATCACAATTACTTCCTTGAAGTTTAGTCAAATATACTCTTCATATTACGATCTCTGGCGGGTGATACATGAACCATGCCACAAAATGGAGTTACATAACATCACGCCGGCAGAGGTAGTAACCTAATAGGACATCCATATTTAGCCAATGATTTTTAAGTCCCATGTAATAGGGGGCGAGCCTATTGCTACTGGGAAATTCCTGATGGAAAAACCCAATAAAAATATGCCCGACCCGGGAACCGAGGACCTCATGCTCAGCAATCGCGTTTGCGGCCACTAGACCAATGAGGCAGCTACTACTTGTACTTAACAAAAAGAAAACAAAGTGCATAAACATCCTATTAAAACTATATAAGATTTTACACACGCACGTCTGTGAATGAGACTTAAAACTTTATGTCATAGACTACAATCGTTGTGAGTTTAAACACTTGGTCATCTAAAGTTAAGTTGGAGTCTGTGAAATTAACTGGATATAAGCACGAAGTTGACTTCATGGATAACTTGATAACAACAATTAACTGTCTTGCTAAGGAAAGCAGTTCAATATAAAAATACTTGAAAGTACTTTTGCAACTGAATGACTTGACTGTAACTTTACACAAGTACTTAATAATCTTATTTTGTACAAAAACTTATCTGTGGTATACAATAATTTCACTAACATTTGAAAATATGTTCACGAAAACCCGCGATTCATCGGACAAAATAACACACACCGACAGTGTTTCAGCGATTCAGCGATCAGGGGATCAAAAACAAGCTTGTAGTTTACGAAGCTTTTTTGCCAAATACCACGCGGTCAAACTCGCGGTCACTGTTATGAACAAAATGAATGAAATTACCGCAACAAAGTTCGCAGCTTTCCCTCGTACGGTCAGACTCTGAAGTTTTAACACGCTTTTGTAAAGTGAATTTGCAGAGTGTTGGTACTCGGTACAGATCAAAGGGCCCCAATTCATACTTTTGTGAAGCTTAACGACAAAGCTGACATTTTTGACTTTGTTAGTTGGGCTTTGTTTTTTATTTACTAGGTAATGTTATATTCGTGTTTTTTTTTTTAATCCTAGGTAGGGTAGGTAAGGGTAGTAATTAACCATTGATCAATAATGGTCTGGACCACTTTAGTAATCGGCCATCTTTTCTGATTTTTACTTTTTACACTGTATGTACTCGGAGTGGTAAGCCTATTTAAAATTACTAGTGTAAAAAGTCATCATAGTCATCATCAGATGATGATGACTTTTTACACTAGTAATTTTAAATAGGCTTACCACTCCGAGTACATACAGTTTATACCGAGTTTCCTCCGTGCCTCGGAAAGCACGTTAAGCCGCTGGTCCCGGCTGTCATTTGTAGATCTTTGACAGTCGTTACAGGTAGTCAGTGGCCTAAAAAGTCTGACAACCAGTCTTACCAAGGGGTATCATATTACCTAGTACTAACTGAGTTGTGGAGGTCAGATAGGCAGTCACTCCATGTAAAATACTGGTATTCAGCTGCATCCGGTTAGACTGGAAGCCGACCCCAACATAGTTGGGAAAAGGCTAGGCAGATGGTGATGATGATGATGACTTTAAGTAGGCTTGCGCTTGGCCGCACCTCGCCTGATTTGAAGCGATGATCCGGCCTGTGATGGAACACGCTTGCCTATAAGAAACCGATTCACTCGAATTCGATTCTAATACTTTTACGGTCTCTGAATTTAGTTCAAATCAGAATAAAATTGATATTTATTCTCGTTGCATAAGGCTTCTGCCAAAGGACATAATAATGCAAGGGGGTTTGGTTACATTTCGTGGTAACTCGAGAAGACGAGGGAATTATAATGTATGGAAGAAAGAGACGTCCTGCGCAAACCCCGAATAACGTGGGACGGTCAGAGAAAGATATCGAGCAAGTCCTTTCGAAGCTCAGGCGATTTTTTAACCACTACTCGATTTAGAACTATTCGTGTTGAGCCTAATGTTGATAATCGATCTGTGCTCTTTCTAGGGCCCCGTACCCTAAGGGTAACCAACGGGACCCTATTACTAAGCCTCCGCTGTTCGTCTGTCTGTCAGCGGGCTGTATCTCATGATCCGTAATAAGTAGATAGTTGAAATTTTCACAGAATGTGTATCTGTTGTCGCTATAACAAGATATAATAAAAAAAAATTAAAGGGCCCTACTACGATGGTACGGAACCCTTTATGCGCGAGTCCGACTCGCACTTGGCCAGTTTTTTAACACGCATGTATGCGGGTTGTTATATACACAACGCACACCAAAAACGGCCCGCGCGAACTACAACACAAGCTTCAAATTCCATAATCTTAACAAGGGCGACGAAACACCAGTTAGTGACATGACACTACGTACGTTAGCCCCCGCCATAGGCAATCAAGCTTGAAATTGTTTGTCCGATCACCATTAGAGTTGCCACAGGCATAAATAGATTCCACGTTGAAAAATATTAAACAAACATTAAACCAAGTACAAAACTAGAAAATTCTCTTTAAATACTCAAGTAAGAGGAATCAATGGTATTCAGAATATCTAAACTAATTACAGGAATAAAATCTACTTAAATAAAACATTCAGATCTGGTAAACTAAAAACTTAAATAAAAATACGCTAAGAGTTTCCCGAGCGCGTTTGGTACTTTTTGTAGGATCAAGTACACTTGAAGACGGAAAATGACGAAGATCGTGGGAGTATGTATTCTATTTATCAAATAACAAGAGCGAGGTTAAGTCGTACACGACACGTGAGATGTTAGTACAGTGTAAGTAACTACGTAGCTTTAACGGTAACAATAAATGTTTTATGAGGAACGCATTCCGTAAAAGGAGAGGCCATGTTTCCAAATGAAATAGAACTACTAAAGCATCTGCTTGTTTTGAATTCATACTAATATACATATATAGATAGATATATTATATAGGTTATAAGGGACACCGACGCGAAAACGGTTACCACATGTTCAGTGCATCTTTCTGAGCCCCCCTACATAAACATTTTTAATCAGTTGTTTAAAAAAAAAACAGCTTTTCCATACATTTTGACTGTGTAGGTATTGCACTTTTGTAGGAAACAGCTATTTTTTTTTATTAACTGATGAATAATTTCCATGTGGCCCCGGTTCAGACTGGTGTACTGAATACGGGGTAACCGTATTCGCGTCGGTGTCCCTTCCACCCCATATTATTCTTTATTATGTCCATCAAACATATTTCAATTTACATAAAAGAAAACATTTCACACAGGATGACACGATATGGTCTTATCGCTAAAAGCAACCTTTTCAAGACATCCTTTGGATGGATTAGAGGACAAGGAAGAAACAATACTGCAGGTAATCTGTTATGTATTATTTACATAATTATATACACACATAAAGTATATACTAATCTTTATAAATATATGTAAAATAATCATGAAACAAGAGCAAAGAACCATGTATGTGTAAGGTGCTTATGGAGAGAGATAGTGTTGCGACCATATTTTTAAAGGTGGACAAAGTTTGAGCGCGCCTTACTGACACGGGCAAGGCATTCCATAGTCGTACTGCTGCGACTGTAAATGACCTGTCGTAAAAACTGGTAGAATGAATTGGCATCTCCACTCTCAAGTTTTTCGATGACCTCAGATATCTATTATGCGTGTTATGAAGGAACTTGAAACATTTTTTAAGATAAGAGTGGGTAGGATTGAACAGAATGCTGTAAAGCTGATATAAGATATGAGAATTCCGGCGAAGACGTATGGGAAGCTTTATAAGAACTTCGGAAATGTGGTCATATTTGCGCAGACCAAATATAAACGTTATGCAAAAGTTTTGAAGTCAAGTTTATCTAGTTGTGTCTCAGTGAGATCAAGATTTTTCGGATTCATGTGCGTATTGTATAATCATCACTTGCTTCGGTGAGGGAAAACATCGTGAGGAAACCAGCATGTTTGAGAGATATTTCTTGACGGCATGTTAAGCCAAGTCAGAGGCCCATGGGCGGCATAAAAACTCTGACACCAGGTTAGGAACTAACCACACGATAAAGAAAGAAGTGAGATCAAGATAACTGACAATGGTGTAATCAAGGATGGGAAAGTAAAGGGATTGTGCAAGCGCAGTTTAGTGGCGCTTGGAAGTAAGTTCCGCAATCATCACTAGGATTTAGTGGATGCACGTCCTGTAAGGCCAGAAAGATGTTGGTCGATCCAAACACTAAGATTTTGAACCTTTTCGCTAGTGGAAAAGTGATCCCGTTGAATTGAACCTCAGGTTGCTGCGACCAGTTTATCTTGGGGATCATCTTTGACCTGCCAACAACCTAACTAACCTGCAATCCATGTGCCTCACTCCACAAGCCAGATCGTTTTTCTGATCCTTCATATTAATAGCACCAGCCAGATTCTAAATGGCAGCTTGATAAATAAATTTGCAAATCATCTGCATAAGGTAGGAAGAAAGAAGTTTCTTGGATAAAGAGGTAATAAATATTGCGAAGAGTAAAAGTAGCATTATTATCAATTCGAAAGTAAACTGTCTGTCTTTTGCCTTTTCTCGCCTGAACGGATGAGCGGAGTTCAACGAAATTGGGACACAGGTTGACCATGGCTACAGGTTACAGTTCCAATCCACAAAGGATAATTTCCGACCTCGACACGGGCGACCCCGGGGGCAAAAGCTGATATATTATAACTACAGGCTGGCGTTGTTTACTTTTTTGTTGAGTTGAACAAACATGCACTGGTAAAACAAATAAGTGCGCGAGCGCAACTAAGTCTCAGTTTAAAAAAAATTACTTATAAAGGCGCTTTGTTCTGAGTTGGATCACACCGCCACGTTGCGATAACAATTATTATAGGTCCTTGTTTACATGAAACGAATTGCTTTGTTTTTTTTTCTTCACTGCCAGTTCTAATTATATTTCTATTTGCCGCCTAAGAACAAATTAATTAACGGCAGATTAATTAACGTGTAACAGGCAACGCATGAAACATAAACAGCCGGGACCCAGAAGAATAAAAGGATAGTTCTAAAATCTTAAGTAGTGTGATGAATGAATGTGTATTCGATTATACTAATTATATAAGCATCATAATGATAGATTGGTAATTAAAAAAACTTCTAGATTCACAAGAATACACTGAAAATGATCTTTGCATAACAGTTTCAAGGAAAATGAAGTTTATAATTTTTATGGGAAATCTCAATATTTTGGCCTAAAATTCTTATGAAATTATACTGGGTGGAACGGACCTCGACGCACAAACGGTTGCCAGTGTTCAGTACATCACACCGAATTCCTCCTTTCCCACATAGAAAGTTTTCATCGGCAATTTAAATAAAAACTGCTGTACTCCTCCAAAAGTGCACTACCTACACGAAACCATGTTCTTTCCACCCTGTATTTTTATAAATGTATAGCAGCTATTATTTTGTTTGCGTACACATAATACTACGATAACTGCACATATAAAATTATAACATCATGTAAAAATAATATTTAGTAAATGATAACGTTCAGATCCATAGTAATAAAGCAGAATAGCTAATGATGGTAATTGTATGCTCTGCCGATAAGGTGCTTAATAGGTGATGTCACGATACACAATTCCACCAAAGCATTATATATTTTCCTCTAGTGTTTTTCCGCCATTTTCTTCACATTTATTTTAATATCTTTTTTCCTCGCAATATTGTCAAAGATGAAAGGTGCCCGATTAAGGGGGTTCTCTTTTACAACGAAAATGTTCAAAAAGGAAAAAGATACATATTTAATCATAGCACTCAGACAGACAGACATGACGAATCTATAAAGGGTTTCGTTTTTTGCCATTCGGCTACGAAACCCTAAAAACCAGAACTTCATATTACAAATTCATGAAAACCCTTGCGTAAGACGCTAAGAATTTGAAGTAGGTGGAAGCCCTATTAAACATTGCCTCTGGGTCGCACAATAGTTCCAGTCCTGCTGTACAATTTTCCACGGGCAACGCATTTCGACAGAGTTCCATTCACGTGACTAGCGCTCACTCCCGACCTTTGTTTTTTTTCAATAAATTGTCTTATCGTTGTTATTGAGTATTCTACTTACTTTTAGAATTAATCAGTGGTGTTTATGTCTATCTTTCACTAATGTCTAGTTAAACAACGTCTAGTTGGATATGACTAACGATGATCTATATTTCACAAGTAAGACAACCATCTCGTAAATGATGTTATAACCACTGATGACGGAAAAACACATTATTCTCATCAAATCAAGCTAGTTAATCTAAAAAAAGGCAAAAGTTATAGAAACTGTCTTTTGAATTCTTATCTGTTTCGATGGCAATAAATACAGAGCTTTAGCCCAATCAAACAATATTTACATGTACAGTAAATATGATAACGACTATTTACCGAGTCTGACACGGTGCTGTTTGAACAACTCAGTACTGACGCTGTTATTCTGTTCGATAACTTTTTTATATTCATTGTAAATCAGTAATACCTACGTACATATTTATTAAGTGTTGTTTTCCTGTTCCCACCCACAGCTAGCATTTAAAAATATAATGTAGAAGTCACAGCAACTTAAGGTGTAGCGTAGGAAGCTAAGACTGTTGAAAGAGGCCTGAATAGTAATTTATTTATAAAACCATCTAAAGAAGTTGCTCCTCAAACGTAAGAGTATTGAGTAATCCTCTTCACGTGACAATTCAACAACATCCAGTTATTTTCAGGGTACTTTGGCCCATAGATATAAATAAATACAAATTGTGTTAGTAAACAAAACCTTAAAACTATGTACAATTCGTAGGGGTCTCGAATCATGGGTTGTATTACGTATTTGGTTTTGACCGCCGGCTGGGTTGATACCGCGCCACCTTACCGCCAAAACATCGAGTTTTGTGCTATTCTAAAGACACATACTCCTCTCGGCACTTATGCACTTAAATGGAGGTGAAAACTACGTTATAATACATTGTGTAGTTACGAAGATCTAAGCGGTGACAGACACGAAAAACTATAAATAACATGATAGCGCAATTTTGATCAAGGTCCATCTACATAATAGCACACTCTGTGCTCCCTAATTTATATGGAAGTAATTGTACATTAAACCCAAGTCAACAAGTTCCAAGATTATTATTTAAAGTTTGTATTCTATACCGAACAAAATGTGCAATTTTCCGAGCGGGGTAACCTGCAAAAGGTTTTTAGTGAGTCACGGCAACTTTTTATCTCTTTCTACTCTGGCCGTCAATAAAATCGAGCCGCCCTAGTGTTTTAAAAAAACTGCAAACAAATATGTTTTGTTTATAATTTAAACATGTCAACTTTAATATACACATCATGCCCTTTCATTTGATACCCCACTTGGGTATATTTGAAAATATTCGATTTTTCATCCACCAAATCCAGTAAATGGTTACACCGATTTTGATAAAACCATGTATAATTTTAATATACACATCATACACTTTCATTTGATACCCCACTGAAGTATATTTGAAAATATTCGATTTTTCATACCCACTTTCATCCCCATAACTAGTAAGTACTTTTTCAAAAAACCAGAACTTTGCCACTTCCACCGTGTCGTCGGTGGCAGCGCAGAGGTCACTTCGGCTACATGTTTTTGTGCTAAGAGGACAGGATAGGATATGGAGCATTGTTTATTATAGATGGTAAGTTCTGATAACTACAGCAAGTGGTTGCCGTTGCATCGTCTGTTTGCTATTACTGAAGTATAAAATGATAATGTAATTCTTATTTCTCAGACCGTTTATTTTAAACTAAATTCGAGTTTCACAAACATATATAAGTAACTTCAAAATCTCTGATGAAGAAAAACAAAAGTGAAGCTAAAGGTGCGGTAAACACGAATAGTTTATGTTTACACACAACGTGCTAATCGAATTATTGTCGTGCACATGGATCGATGTACAAACTACTACTACACAGCGGTCAACTGTCCTTGGGTGACGGAGGGCTGGGTGTGCGCCGTCTACACGCCGTAGTCCTTCAAAATTGAATGAAGTTGAATGTCACGGGCAGTCAAGGTTAATTGTATGACGTTTCACCACAAGGTAGGTAAAGAGGCGAATACTTCAAAAGTAAACAACGCAGATTAACAGATCTATCAATATCCACATTGGAATGTAACAAAAATAACAACATAGGAATACAAAGAGGACATCACCGAGAATAATTTGTTTGTGCCTTTAGTAAGCTAAAGCAACCATCATGGTGACCGACCAATTCAATTTGGTCAATCGATAGAAGGCAACTCATGTCCAAACTACAATTTCGTTTTATTTATCGGTCTCAAAACTTGTCAAACGAGTTTGTACGTCACTATAGTGACTGACGGACGAATGGACGCGCAAATCCTGGCGTATAACCGGAGAGGGCCTGTCGGTAGGTCACACGAACATTTTCACGACATATTTTCTACAAATGGCTGGCCATGCACAGTAGGTGGATGGTCTTAGGAAGATCTTCTTCGTGTAGTCTGAATAAAATTAAATATGAATACAGATATGGGGATATACACGCACTGGAGCACATAAACTCGGTGCAAATATATTTGAGATTTTTTTATACGAGTCTTAATATCACTGTTTATGGGATTGAATTGGGATACTCTAACACCTTCTGACGGATAATGTTCAATTCTAATAATAAACTTAGCAAACAGAAGCGAAAATGTTTAAAAAAAGACAACGAGGTACACACAATAATGAATACAACCGTTTATTCTAACTTGGAATCAATCACTGAAACTAACCTAAACCGCCACAAATCGTAAGGAACTCAATTAACACGTTAACAAAAATACCGAGTAAGCACACAAAATAGGAAATTATAAATCTTACAGCCCTTTGAGCGATATTCCCAACAAGACATCAACAAGAGTCTCTCGCGACCAGCGACAATGTTAAGTTGTCTCTCCTTGCCATAGAACTAACATGTGCTACGTAAAACCTCATTTCTTCATAATACTAAGTAAAACCTCATTTCTTCCTAACAATATAATAATTTTAGAGACATAAAATACGTAAAGTAATTGTTACTAAGGTTAATATGGAAAATTATTTCCTGAACAGCTAGAGTCCTGAGAAAGGGAAGCCAGTCAGTAATATTTTCAGTCCGTACTTAGCATTAATAAATTAATTCGATGCAATAAACAACATGCCAACGAAGTTAAGTTATACGGTAAACAGGTAAATAAAATTATTTAAATATTGCAGTTAAATATTACACTCGCTTAATTAATTTTAATCGGGTTTCGGGACACGGACTGCCGGCGCGGCGTGCACCCGAACTAAAATAATAAAACTGTAATTAAATTGTTTTTTTCTCTTTTCGTACCATATACTACATAAAATTGTACCTATTAGGTTCTTAAGCTCTACTTTTACGGGACATTCCTAAAGGTCTAGAAATAATGACATTCTATCAGAAAAAACTATGGAAAAGTCTAAAATGTGATCTGACATTTGCTACCGAAAAGCTGTTAATCCTGTTGACAGTTAGAATTATGACACTTGTCTGGGCTTGTTTAAATTCTACATCTTATGTATATAAAAGAAAGTAGGGTTAGTTAAACCATTTATAACTCAAGAACGGCTGAACCGACTTGAATGATCTTTGATTTTTTTGGATTCGTCTCCGCCCCGAATAACAACAACCAAAATAACTGAAAATTTCACGAAAAAAAAAAAAGAGTTATTAAATCAATTAGGTTTGGCAGTTTCTGCAATTGACAGTTCATGTCATGCAGGTAGAGTAGGTAGGTAGGTAGGGTAAGTAGGGTAGGGTACATAGGTAGTAGGTAGGAAGGTAGCGTAGGAAAAGGTGCATTGCAACGCATGACCGGGCACAGTTAGTAATTAATATTTTAATCTAACTATACATTTAAATGATAAATCATATTTATATTAAACCGTTCAAATAACTTAATTAACTATTAATGTGATCGTCTGATTAAGGTATGGTATATTTATTTCAATCGGTCGGTTAAGAGATAGGCTAAAAGGGTCACAAGTAAACTCAGAACTGAAATAACGGCAAAAGAAGAAAAATTTGAGAAGCAGAGACGTGCTGCGACAACTTCTAATAAAATTAAGACAAGATGATCGTAGTCTAGACGAGACGGCTTTAATGGAATCCAGCACCCTAATTGCGTAACATAATTTGAATCAAAATCCGGAGGATTTTTTTCAAGGCACTTCTTACAACATTTTTGAAAAATACGTCTGCTCAAAAAAGAGATTATAACATTGCAATGAAAATAGTTAAATTAGGAGTTCTTGGCTAAATAATAACAGCCGCTCGGATCTATCTTTAGGTTAAGCCGTGATTGCTTAGGTTGGTCTGTGGATGGGTGACCACCAAATACCGAGTTTCCTCCGGCCGTTGGCCCCGGCTGTAATTTGTAGATCTTTGACAATCGTTACAGGTAGCCAGTGGCTCAAAAAGTCTGACAACCAGTATTACCAAGGGGTATCGTATTACCTAGTACTAACTGGGTAGTGCAGGTCAGATAGGCAGTGGCTCTATGTAAAATACGGGTTTTCAGCTGCATCCGGTTAGACTGGAAGCCGACCCTAACATAGTTGGGAAAAGGCTAGGCAGATGATGAATGAAAATTGTTAAATTACCCAGCATCGGGATACTGGAATCCTCTCAACAGACGTTAAGAAAGAAACGTTTACAGGTTTCGATCACCATAATATTAATGTAATTTGAATACTAGTATTTTCTATAAGCCATAACTTAGATCAAGTCACGTCACATTGCGGGTTAGGGCTACGACACGTGTCGGTCGTAAGTAACTCAACGGTGGTGGTTGCGGTTCCGACTCTGGGAAACACCTTCATATTTGTGTACTATTTTTGTACAGACATTTTTATAGCTATCTCTTTGGATTTTGTCTCTGGCTGTACTAGTATGTGACTGGATTGTGGAATGACGAATAGGTGCAAGATGAGAGTTTCTTCAGGTTTTGGGTTATATTCCCAGGTCAGACTAATTGTTTTTGGGTGTTTCGCATCAGAATTTTTTCCAAAAGCTGTCCAAAGGTTGGATTGTACCCAGATCGTGGCACCACACTCACCCCGTAAAATGTGAAGAAATGAGAAATGGCGAAATGTGGGTGGTTGTACTACAGGTAGGTCCATCTATGTCTAACCCTTCGGGTATACCGTGTACAGGCATGAAGTTGTTATGGTTTTTTTGTTGTTTTGTGTGACTTTAATTCCTTAAGTAAGATTTTAATTCCTTAAGTCCTTTTATCCCTTAAGCATTCTAAATTAAACTTATCTATGGACTAGCCAACAACACCTCAAGTTTTCCTGAATTCTTTTTGAAGCAGTTATTTTATGAAGTAACTTGATGTTCACGTCGGCGCGGCGTCTTAGTTATTGAGCAAATTGGTTTCACTATAAGCGGAAAATTAGCCGCGTCTCACCGCGAGAAATTTTTCATTTATGTACATTTCGTACATTTATTGTGGTACTCTTGTGAAATTCACCATGCACGCACCATATAATTAACTGTAGTAGAATAATTCTACGACTGACTTTGAGGTAAAATACGAGATGCTAAATAGGCAATTTGATTATCTTATAATGAATCCTGATGTATAAAATGCGAACCGTCACTTTACCGGGTCATAAAATCAGTTTTCCCCCGAATGAGGCAAGCGTGGGATTATTGGTTTGTTATTTTATTTTGTTCAGTATTTAAAGGCGCATCAATATCGAGTGTTAACAAAGCGATGCGTGTGTTGGGCAGTTTTATTTGCAGCGGTATGTATACAGGGATTTATCTAGCTGACGGCTGTGGCTTTTGTAGAAATGTAAAAAATGTTTTTTAATTTTTTATTTTCGTACCTTATTTGACTGGTAGAAAACATCTTTACATTAATATAAATAAATATTCAAACTGTTTCGTATTTCTGCAAAAGTTTTAATTAGGATTGACAAAAGATTTTCAGTAGTTTATGAGTCTCATACATTGTTGAGTTCTACATTGTCGTTATCGCTAATAAAATTTCTTTGTTCGGCCCTTTGACCCTCTGATAATAATTACTGCATGGTGGTTGAGCCACTATTCGGATTTAGGTACTTACTTAACAACTTTATTATTGTTTATATTCTTATTTGCGCTAAGAAGCGCATCAAGGTATTAAAGTGAGTATGTAAAAAACATCACTGACATTAAGTACGTAATACCGTGCAAAAACGAATGCGATAAACATTTTGCGTACTGCCTTTTAACAAGTTATCGTTATAAGTGTATTAAAAAAAATCAGATACGTTTTAAACACATTAGAACTTAAAGCCGTCAACTAAACAGTCAATGTGCAGTCAACTTCAGGTATTCGTATTCCGCATCCCAAAAGTTAATAGAGAATTGCGAGCGCCTATGGTGCTCAGAGTAGATAGTGCAATCAATTAATTTCGTGGTGTTCGTCGTCATATTCACCTAGCTAGATTAACGCTTACCACACTTTAGGTAGTGATTTGGCTCAGAACATAATTACTAGATTAATTTAGTCACTAAACTCCAATTAAGTTTTGTTTTGTAACACCGATTTAAATAGAAAAACCAGACCATCGATAAAATGTTTTATTTTGAAATCAACAATCAATCAACCTACGGTGTTGCATTGCAATAGAATTCCAAAATTAAAATCGTCTCGCAAACCGGCAACCACGGGTGGGACGATGGCGCGGCAGTTCTTTTTTTTAACCACAATTATACCCCGCGAAGGTGAGTTTTTTAAACTGGGGAATTGTATTTCACGCATGTGACATGTAACTTTTATTAGCCGTTTCCCCGTTTGGAGTTTTAGATTATTCGCGAATTTTGTAGGATACAGGTAAGTAAACTAAAAACTTTTATTGTTGCAAATATTTTTTGTGCCTATGATTCATAAAATGAAAATTGCTGACTGGAATATCTAACATAGTCGACGAGCAGCCAATTTAAATGGATCTTTTACTGGAGAACGGCCAAGAATCCTGGTGGGCTCGTATATAGAAGGATTGATGAAACTCGCGTAAAGCCGTAGTGAGACATAGCAGATGTTTATTGCGAACGTGCGGCCTTCCGCTGAACTGTGGCCTATAATCCGTATTCTGCCTAATTAAGAACTGACTCATCGGTCTACAAGTAGGTAGGTTTCTTGCGCTGAGGTGTGTTGGTCAATTGCTTGATATTATCCACAATAACGCGATGTCCGGTCAACGTAATAGCGTTGTAATGCATAGTAAATAATCTAACAATTTCTTTAAACGAGTTCTTCAAGGTTAAAACGTAAAGCAAAGGAAATATCATTTCTAACAAAAATTCAACTAGAATGGTCAAGGTCACGAGAGTCTGATGTTTTAATATTTTTTGTTGAATATGTTTAGTTAAGTACATAATTTTTATCTAAGTGCCTACCTGATTCTGTAAATTGACTCTTCCATTGGCAAATACCTGGGTAAATATTTTTTAAACATCAGGATGGTTGTATATTCACTATCCTAATATATCCTAAAGGATGAGATGAAATTGTGATGTGTGATGATAAAAGTTAAAAAGTTAACATTCTGAAGTTAGTACTTGGAAGATGAGTCACCAAGATTACCATTATTTTAAATATAGATAATATAATTTACTATGATAACTTTATAGTGTCAGAATGAATAGCTAAGTAAAAAATAAAGAACCTCTGTGGTAGACTGTAGTTAAAAATCCCTGAAAATATTTGCAAATCATACAAAATAATGAAATAAAAGGGTTTTTAAATAAGTACCACTTAATGTAATTTAAATAATAATAAAACATATAACTTAAGGTTAGAAAAAGAAACACTAAACAAAACATGGACAACAAAAATTCACATTGGAATAAAAATAAGTCAAAATAACATAAAAAATAATAAGCCGAGTTTCTTTAATAATAATAGCACTTACTTGGTTTGTTATAGTGAGCAGGAGACGCATTATAGAAGTAGCAGTAGACCCCAAAGGCAAGTACTATCAGCAAGAGTAGCAGGATACGGGTGGAGAAGGGCCGGCAACGCAGAACCCGGGTCCTCATATTAAAATCTGTAAAAAAGCCATTACTTTAAAAAAATATCATAGTCCATCAAGTTATAATAACAATAATTTCATTTACAAAAGCAAATAATAATCCACTGTAAATTTACCCTATGAAGGCTATGACAACATTCTGCAATTTTAAATAATTTATTTTTCTCAGAAAAAAGTTTTGTAAAGAACTGAACAAACTTTTTAACTCTCTAGTAAATGGTCTGCTTACAAAAGCTTTTTTTTTAAGTTAATGATAAATAGAGAGCTTTATACTTATTCAATGATGAGACTGAGAAAACTGTAAGAAAGATATCATTAAGTCCATAGGTACCTAATTTTTATAACTTTATTTCTAGATCGAGTAAAACGTCGTAAATCTTATAGGTGTAAATCTAAATGAATTTCCTACATTACCTTATAATATTAGACTGTAGGTAGAGAAACTACTTTTAGTATACAAGACGCCTTAGAGGTTTAAATATTTACGCAACGGAGCCTATTTCGATAGAACATGACCAACTAACGACGATATTTGACTACCCCTAAATAAAACAATAATCTAAAATATTTACCAACAATCGAATCCTAACCAGCCAGCTTCAAGATCGAAAACAACTTAAAAAATAAAAGATTATTTACCTACGTAAAACAGTCAATATAAGAAATCCAAACACTAAATCACTCTCTATCACCATCAAAAACAACCCAAATACGTAAAAAAATAATTTAAAAACTACAACCAAAAGTTTAACACAAAAAACTGACAGCTAAAAAATAATATTGGTTCGTCTTAGATCGACTCAACCCAAACTAAACTGTAGGTAAACAGCAAAGATGCGGCAAACACTTCAAACTATTTAAAATAATTTAACTCACATTTTATATGTTACCACTTTTCAAGAAAACAATGTCCACATTTTATTTTTCGCCTAATAAAATCGAATATTTATTTAACAGTACTATATAAGTTATCGAATCACGCTTGCATACGGCAACTGAGCGCCACAGCGTACTCCCAACCCTCCGTAATACGGATACAATACCGATTGGCAACCGCAACCTGCTCGCTTCAGAGTTGCCAGCCTTGCTCAAAAGAGCTACCAAGCTACATTTTATAAAAAAATTGGGAGTTTTTTTGTAAAAGATTTTTGTTCTCACATCTGTAACTTCTTAAGTTCTTAAAGCATTTAATACGTTATGTTTAGTGACTGATACCTTTTCTAAGATTGGTTACTTTATTTTATTTTATGTAATTATTTGCGAAATAACAACAATTTGTCTATGTGGTAATAATCTTGTGGTTTGTTGTCTACTTGTAATATTATGTAAACTGTGTTTATATTGTAATTTTACTAGTTTGACAAATTACGAACATCGGTAATTTTGGCTACGCCATCCACCCCGAATGCGAACCGGGGAGAACTTTATTAGAAGGTTGGCACACTACAAGTCATTTATCCGGATACCAGCCGTAAAAAATAATAATCCATTAGTAGAAAAAAGTGGCGTAAAAGTTTGAAAGTTATAAAGTGGAATAAATACAATAGCTACGTTGGATAATTGCTTGTTTAAAAAGATATAATATGTTTTTGTTATGTTCATTATATTTGGGCTATGTGTCAAGGGGTTTTTAGTTAATAATGATTACCAGCTCAATTAAATAAATGTATTTCAATGTTTCTGAGTTTTCTTTTGTTTCTCAGTACTTTGCAGTCCGAAAAATTGAACTTACCACCATTAAGCACACCGAGCTATAATCACGTTTTTAAGGCTTTTAGGCAAAACTTAATATTTGAAAGGTACGATACACCAAACTGTGGACCAAGTTAAACACAATGGAAATATTAATAAAAGTAAAACATAAAAATAATAAAATAGGTAGGTACCTAAAATAAATAAGCAAACTGGGTAGAATCAAAGAGAACAATTATTTTTAGGTAATAATTGTCCATATATATTATATATATACCTAGCAGCTTATCAGTGTAGTCTGTGTAGTGGTAACTCAACTCAAATACTCAATGTGTCGCAAGCAAGGAAGGCGGCGTATCGTGTCATTAGTCTTACCTTGTTTGAACAATTAAACATGAGATATAACGAGCTCGGCAATACCGGAATCAAAGTCTCTCATATCAGCTTGGGAGGCGCGTCGTTCAGTAACTTCTACGGGTAATTATACTCATTTAATAATGTAAATAACAGACTTTGTTTTCTTTACTTGTGAGCGATGCATTCATTATCGCTTTAATAGGTCCGTTAACATTTGTCAGGAATCTTGTAATGCAGCTCATGCTGCTCATGTATATTTTTAAATCAAGTTTGTAAGTGAAATCATTTAGGTATAAAGGTGGCAGTGACGAATCATCTATACGACCCGCTGTTGTAATTGTAACTCGGTTATTGTTTATGTTTTGTTCCTCGCGTTTATTTTTAACTCGACCGAGCGATGTGGCAACTCGTACGGATATCTTTATTTTTCTTTTTATAAGGAACGGATTTAATGTGTCTTTGTATTCGATTTTCTCAAACAGGTCAAGCTCTGCTGGGGTCAAGGCCGTTTATATAGATCGTTGACATTGATTACATTAATGGTCGCGTTACAAACGATTGCTCTAGTAGAAGAATTTCGACACACCATTCTTTAATGTACCTACGATGTGCCTAGGCGCACATCGTACCAATAAAAAATTGGAACTTGTTTGATAAATAATGTTTGTACCTACCTATTCATACAATCATCGACTGTTTTTTGTCTGTTTATCCAAGGAGCGGTTATTATTATATGACCTATGATAATGAAAACTGCACAACATCATGTTATCTTCGAAGGAAGAGTTGATAAAAACGCAATTATTTAGGTACCTAGGTAGATATGTTTGCAATAAATTAATCGTGATAACACTGCGTTAGCACCCCGCGTGTTCGTAAATAAATTATTACAACATACTTAATTACGTAAGTACCTACCTATTCTGATAATTATTTTTAAATCCTGATTTATTCATTTTGGTGAGAAAAACAAACTAGCTTTCTTCATCTATCTAATCTTGTTGTTTTATCTCTTAAAAGTGGTTATTTGTACCTAGTACCTAGTCGGTTGGGACTAGTCACCTCTTAGCTGCCACGGTTTATTTTAATTAGGTACGGTACCTAGGTACTTTATTTTTTTTTTCATTGTTGATTTAATCTTTTACTCTGGACGCTCTTAATGTGCAAGTCTTTCTACATCGTTCTCACATATAATGTATAATCTCAGTATGAATGATGTAACCAAGATTGGGTAAAAATATTTTGATTTCAAAGAGTGTCCATGGAGTTTCTTGCCCATTCTTCCATAGAGATCTACGCTTTGGAATGTGCAACTACAGTACTTTCTCAAGTTAGTATGTCTTGTGACTGTGACTGTAGCTTCGCTTCTTTTTGTTTTTTTTTTGACATTCAAAGGTGCCTGATGGTCTAATTGAAATAAATGCTTTTGACATTGACTTTGACTTTGAGTAAGTTAGGCTCTTGCCTTTAAGTACCTACCTAAATAGGCAGGTGCCTATTTAGTTACTTAAAGGTGACCAACCCAGACTTCCTACATGAAACAGCTTAGCTCATGTGGTGATGAATGTTAGCTGCGACTTTAGGTAACTTGGTTGGAATGGCGAAATAGATCGGAGTGTTTAGCACATAATTAACACTTGATGGAAGAAATGGCGACAGATAACGGACTACCGGGAACATTCTGCGACTCCCGCATTCAGAAGATTTATAAAACAACTAGCTTTAGCCCGCAGCTTTGCTCGCGTTAATTTAGAATTTGACAATCAATTCGGGTTGTAGTAATAATATCAGCTTGTAATAATATCATTCAATCATGATTCGAAGGACACGTGGCGCCATCTATTATCATAAAACCGTTACTGCTGTTTTCGGGATGAAAGGTACTTTAGGTCCGTTTCTGTACACCTAACAACGTGGTTTAGGCGTGAAAAGGTAACAAACGAACAAACTTACTTTCGCTTTTATAATATTAGTTAGGATTAGGATTGGTTAGGATGATTAGACCTACAGTCTGTTATGGGTGTGGATCAGAATGTTGTGCCAGAAAAAGGGATGAATGAAAGGCATTTTCATGTGGCTGAAAAAAGACTGCTAAGGTGGATGTGTGGTGCTACGCGAGTGGATAAAAAAGAAATGATTAGGTAAGTACCTACATGTTAGGAGGAAGTCTGAAAGTGGCGCCGGTGAGTAAAAATTCGTGTGGTAATCGGTTGTCTTGGTGGACATAAAATGCAAAGGAATGAGGAAAAAGTTTTGAATATGAATGTTGATGATAAGAATAGAGGATGGCCAAAGAAACAATGGATGGACTTTGTGAAGGATGATATGGCAAGAAGTATGAAAGAAAAGGACAAGCTGTGCCGAAGCCATCATCTTCCTGCCCTGGTCCCATGTTATTTGGGGTCGGCGCAACACGTTTTTTTCTTCCATAATCCATTCTGAAGCCGACTTCGAATAAATTGGGATATGGGGAGGTGAATGATGATGACCTAGATACCCATACATAGACAGGCTTAGTTTAAATCAGCTAGCGAAACTGGACAGACGTGGTGGGTATAGAATATACCTACATCGGTTTTATTGAGTCGCTAGTTTGGTAGCTAGACAAAATATGTAAATCGCATAGCCAGGTATAGTTGTCGGAATTCGGGCCGGTGCCGGTGGTGTCCTGAACTCCACGTCCAAAGTACGTATGAATGGTATGGGAAACTAATATATCCATATTGCGATGGCATCGGCATCCGCACAAAGGCATGTGTGCCATGTTTTTGGATCAAAATATTAATAATCTGTTATCCCTCTACGTTTTCCGAGACGAGTGACGGCGAACTGGCAAAGCCGGTTTGCCAGTTCGCCGTCACTCGGTAGTGTCAGCAGCGGCACATAAACAAGCTTCCGCTTTTGCCCTGTGACAAGAGGCTGCACTCTGCAACGAGCACGTGAAAACAATGACCCAACGTTATTCCATTACGGAGAACTTCATTTACACACGACCGTCACTTGATTTCGTCAGCGTTGCGTTTAAAATGATCAACAGCTTGGTGTTTTTGTTTAGAAACAGTTCAAGAATTTAAAATTTAAGAACAGCCGATCAATTTTTTTTTTAAGTTTACATGGTGCCAGATCTTCTTGCAACATTATCACGTTGCGGGTACGAGAAAGGAATTCTTGTGAGGTCTCTGATTGAGTCTAAGAAGTTTAAAATAGTTTTCTAAATTATAAAACGACACCGTTTATTAAGGCGGAAGCGCCAGGGTAGCCGTATTGATAATAACTCTGTAAAACCATATTTATTACGGCCGCGAATCATATTTTAATCAACACAGCCTGACACTGACCTGCAAATTGCAAAAAAACGTAAGGAAAATTTCCTTCCTTGGCCTTCCCCTCTAAGTAGTACACTTGTATTACTTCATCCTCTTACAGAGAAAGAAAAATAGTAAACGAGAGGTCGGGTAATAAATACGGGCCACTGACTGTACCTAAGCTCTTGGGGTACATTTTTTTACCTGGATAAATTTTTTTTTGCTCTCGAGGCCTAAATTTAATAACAGTAGGTAACTTTCGATCTGTATTCAACAGCCATGTCAAAGTACTCATAACTTGCAAGACTTGCATCACGTGAATTATTATGCTCGTTATTTGCCCCTCGATTAACTTCTAATCTAAACTATGGCATCTGAAGCGTATAGTGCATTCTGCTGTTTACCTGAATTGCTGCTCTGATAAATTCTGATCATAACTACAACGCTTTAGGCTTTCAACACTTATATACTTAAATACCTAACTAAGGAATTGATGGAATATTGATGAATAGAAGGAAGAAAAGTTCAAAATAAAAGGGGTTTGAATTTTATGGCACATACAAATATCTTCCAAGACCTTACTCTTATTCTATTCATCAATTCATCATTCATTCATTCATCATCTATTAAACTCGAATCTTTAGACATCTTGGTATTAATTAAGCCTATTTGCCCCCTCTTTTTTTTTTTTTTTTTTTAAACGGGAAATTTGCCCTCATTATTTATTTTTAGGTACTTACGTCATATTTGTAAAAAATAAATCCTTATTCGTATTTATTTATTTAACTTGTTTTAGATTATTTGACGAAGAAAAAGGTGTGCAGTTAATTAAAGAAACCCTAAAATGCGGCGTTAATTACGTCGAAACTGGACCATGGTATGGCTCGGGAACATCCGAGCGAACTTTCGGAAAGGTAGCTAATTTTTACTAGACTAATGAATATTGAGATGTGTAGGGTAGGCTTATTATAGACAAGGGGTTTTTTGGTTTTTTTTTAAGAAAATATCTAAGTAATATGAATTTAAATTGGTGGAAAAAAATAAAAGACCCGGACTAATAGAATCAGTGTTTATAAGGAAGTTTAACGATAGTGCCTGTGGCAGAAATGTGTAAAGAGAATACGGAATCGTTTATCTATACATCTACATCATCTGCCTAGCCTTTTCCCAACTATATTGGGGTCGGCTTCCAGTCTAACCGGACGCAGCTGAATACCAGTATTTTACATGGAGCGACTGCCTATCTAACCTCCACAACCCAGTTAGTACTGGGTAATACGATACCCCTTGGTAAGACTGGTTGTCAGACTTTTTGGGCCACTGACTGCCTAACGACTGTCAAAGATCTACAAATGACAGCCGGGACCAACGGCTTAACTTGCTTTCCGAGGCACGGAGGAAACTCGGTATGTAATGAGCGGTCACCCATCCACAGACCAACCTAGGCAAGCACAGCTTAACCTAAAGATCGACCCCGAGCGGCTGTTATCTAGATACATCTACATAAACAAATAAATAACATTGAAGTGTCTGTTAGTAATATCAAAATAACAGATTTTTACTGTATGCATATAAAAATATATACAGCACTTATAACAAAAACACTTTCTTTTCAATTTGTGCATGTCTGTCTGTTTGTTCCGGCTAATCTCCGAAACGGCTGGGCCGATTTTGACGGGACATTTACTGGCAGATAGCTAATTTTATAAGGTCTAAATTAAGCTACTCTTACTTTAGAAAAATAATTAGTTCCGTGCAATAAAATTAAAACCCTTGAAATTATTAACAAAATCCGATTCAAAAATAAAAATCATATTTTTATAATAAATAAAGAACGAAGATTGCGAGCATACTCTTAGTATATAATATGTATATGTATACATGTCCGATGACGATGAGGAGGGATCAAATGCCTGATATTAAAAGAATGATCATTAGAAATGTTGATGTATGGAGATGGAGAGAAAGGCTAAACGTGAAATAACTTGAAAGAAAAATCGTTTAAAATAGTACATTTTGATATAAGTGGGGAAACTTTGTTATTGCAATCGAGGAAGAATTAACACCCGAGCCGGAGGCGAGGTTGTTATGGAGCCGAGAACTGCAGTAAAAAACTCACACGTGACACACAAGATGTAAAAGTAAATTTGCTTTTTGTAAAATAAATAACAATGTCATATTTTGTTAAGATGATATTTTCCGTGGGTTTATTTCTTTGCAGTAAATAAAGTCATTCGTTCTCTTTAATAAGTAAGTAAGCAACAATATAATGGCAACTACATTCTCTTAGATATCGAGGAGACATTCTTTTCTACTATTCAATTACGTACTTAGTTCGTCTCAAGAAGGATTGTCCGACGTATATGCGGACCTGGTTCTCGTTCAAAATTGTAACAGGCCGATCGCTGTACATTGAAGATATTGAAAAAATATATATAATATATCTTTATTAGAGTAACACAAGCCAAAACAACAGTTTTTAGAATTTTTGTGTGATTTTGTATAAACATACAAAATCACACAAAAATTCTACACGCATCACGCAAAAACTACTGCATGGATTTGAACGCAGTTTTCACTGCTCTACTGCTAGATGCTTAAATTAAAATATAGACTACATTAGATATAGTTTTAGACCCGATAGGTGGCGCAGTGCGAAGCAGGGGCAGGTCTCTAGTACTTAATAAAAACAATGGAAGCATTTGATTTTGTTCACTGCGAGTCTATGATATGGCTCTACATATTCTTTGCTATTCTGAATTACATAATCTTAACAAAATATAACATTGTCAAATGACGTTTCATCACTCACTCATAAAAATACGTCACTCAATCATAATCAATACCTAAATACATGTTGACAAAGCTTTGTCTATTAACAGGCTCTAGTCGGAGTTCCAAGGTCATCATATTTCATCGGAAGCAAAGTTGGAAGATATGAGCAGGCCCCGGAGAGAATGTTCGACTTCTCCGCAGAGAAGACGGAGGCTGGTGTGGACAGAACGCTGGAACTCCTCGGCTTGGACTACGTGGACTTGATACAGGTTATGAACATGCGGGCGCTGCCCATTCACTCTAATACTCTTCCGGCTATCAGTCTCACCTCAGAGGGGCGACGTAATGATGTATCATGTAATCGTGCCGTGCATGCATACGCAAACTTGACCTTCCATTTGATAGCTGCAAATCACGGCCACTAGTTTGACTTAGGTGCAATATTCTATATGCAATGCCAATTGAAACTGACAGCTCTTGTTACGCAAGTACGCGACTTAGGATGATTCCGTTCGGGAAATTCCAAATTGTTCTGTTGTGTTGTTTCGAAAAAATAACATGATTAATAGCAGCAAACAAGCAACTGTGATGTTTTATTAAACTTTTAATGTGAAAACAAAAAAGTTATTGTTACACAAAGCATTGCCAATTAATACGGAATATTGAGTTCAATTATTAATGAAATGAGGCAGATAAACGGCGCGAAGTGATCAAATATCATTGAAACGAAACATGTATTTTCGGCAATTCATGCAATTAAATTAAATACGGTGAATAGTTCGTCTGGCTGTGGTTTATACTCTGAGTTCCGAGGTACCTGGCTACAGGGAAATTTTACATGAAATTGAGGTCGACGGAGGTATTTCATAAAATTTGAAACAAAGTGAAGTCGAGAATATTATCTACGTAGTTGAGGCAACAGACATTCTTTTGTTTTAGAAGGAGCTCCTGTAAACATAGTAACTCAGTCAGTATTGATTGAATTCTGAATAATTGGTAAGCCGTAAGTCTCGACTGTCATTTGAAGATCATGGTAGATAGTCTACATAATATACTCGCGAGTCTTCCTTAGTTTCCTTCGTTTCTGTTCCATGCTGGTAGGCAACAATTCATTTTTTTAACCAACTTCTTAAAACGGAGGTTATGGTATTATGGCAAAACCTCCCTAATGATGAGCGCAACACAAAATGGCGACACTTGGGGGAGGCCTATGTCCAGCAGTGGACGTTTTTCGACTGAAATGATGATGAATGACGAGCAAGCTCGCACGGTGGTCCCATATACCAATATTCTATATATTTGCTTCGGTAGTTTTTGAGTTAACTTAGGGTTTTACTTTTATTTATTCACTAGCTTTTGCGCCTAAAATAGACCTTCAAAGTGGTCCCTTGGATGTCTATTCTTATCTCTATTAATATAGATGCAAGATTTTTGACATCAGATCAATCAGAAGGACAGTTTGGAGATATAGCGGCAAATATGGAAATACACATTCTGTGACAATTTGTATACCAATTACGTCCAAATTACAACATTACATTTATTTCTTTATAAAATGGTGTAGATAAATGTGACGTTCAAGTGCCTAATTAACCAAGATCCAAGATGATACGTCCTTTCTTATGACCAATGGCATTCAATAGCTACTTTCATCGATACTATCTGTTACCTATTCTGTCTAACCCGCGCGCGGTACGAGAATTCCAGATTACATTTCTAATAGATTTCCACGTGGGCGGACAACAGCAGAATTAAGTAGGTAGTGATTGGATGGAAAAAAACGTCTAGAATCCCAGTAAAATGTGCAATATTAGATTGCCTATACATCTTCGACTAACTAATGTAGGTATGCATTTAGATTTTATTGTGTAAAGAATCTAAGTGGCCACTTAAGAAGATAGATCAAATTAACTGGGATTTCGGATGATATGAAAAAGTCTCTTTGTTGTCATTAAATTAGACAGTAGAGTAGCAGGAGATTCTCATTCTCCATCCTTTTTGGGTCAGTCATATCTTCTTTTTAACCAACTTCCAAAAGGAGGACGTTACGATTTTGATGATTCTCTTTTGTTTGGAAGAATGTTATTCCGCGGTGGTCCCATTTAAATTTGTTGAAGATCTGATGCTGATCTTCGGAGATATACCACGGAACTCTTCAATAATAGAGAGTAAATCTGTTGTGATTGCGGCAATCGCTTGGATGTTTATTGTTTACACAACATCATAACATAACATCACACCTGTATGCTCTGAGGGGGTACGCAGGTGTGTACAGTGCACCCACATTTCGACAGTTAGTTCCATTTTATTGGAGATAAGCCTATTACCATGATATGTATTGTCAATCTTAACAAATATTATAAAAAAGAAGAAAAAAATAAAAATAGAATAATTAAATGCATAGCAAATATTTGTATAGGATATTACAACTAAAAATAGAAAAATAAAGGATTTTTTTTGCAAAAAAATAAAACCGACTTCAAAATCACAAAAAAGTGCTAGAATAATGTACACATAAGACACATCTAACATAAAACATGTTTAAAATTGTAAAAGAAAAAAAAAATGCAGTTCACATTTGTTTGATCTGTGTTAAACGTCAAGGTGTGATTAGTTGAACTAAATTGGTTGCTGTACCCACCTAAAGAAGAACTCATCATCTTCTGGAATGGTAACCACTCTCCAAGCATTATTCACAAACCCTGCAACCTGCAATGTATTTCACCGCTTCACAACTAAAAATGCTCATGCATAACACATGAAAGATTAACAGCGATATTAATTACCATGACTAAAATTGGCGTGAAATTACCTACGTTTTGTTGCGAGTACAAAATATCTATTTTAAACTATACGAATAAATACAATTTAAGTGTTTGTTTATTAATTAAAAAATACCAGTTTTTTACTGAATGCATATGAAAGTATCCACGGTACCTACCTACTTACAACAACAAAAATATTTTCTTTAATAAAATTTTTGTCTGTCTGTTTGTTCCGGCTAATCTCCGAAACGGCGAGACCGATTTTGACGGGACTTTTACTGGCGGATAGCTGATATTATAAGGATTAAATTATAAAAAAAGGATTAGAGTTCCGTGCAAAAAAATAAAACCCTTGAAGATATTAACAAAATCCGATTCAAATAGGGAAGTCTATTTTTATAATAATTTCGCACGAATGAAGGTCGCGGGCAACAGTTAGTCATAAATAAATCACTAATGCCCGAAATACACGAGGCTAGTTTTTCAGGCTAGGATAGTAAGCTAGCAAGCTAGTAAATTTGGCTTCGTGTAAACAGAACTAGCCTCGTGTACCTATCTCGGGCATAGTATCTCCAACACTAATATTCATACCTATAGGAAATTGTTTTTTTTTTGCTCTTATTTAATTATATTATAGGTTAGTAAACGTAATATTAGCTGAGCAGGTTAAAAGGGAACCAAAACGAAAGCCTGTGGCACATAGTCAGGAGGGCTTATGGGCTGATCAAGTCGATTCCCTTTGTTATTTCACATTGCACTGTTTTAATCCCCGAGCCCGACGAAAACAGAGGGGTGCTATTCTATGAATGTGTTACAG
Source organism: Noctua janthe (assembly GCA_910589295.1). Taxonomy (NCBI): domain Eukaryota; kingdom Metazoa; phylum Arthropoda; class Insecta; order Lepidoptera; family Noctuidae; genus Noctua; species Noctua janthe. Next base: position 18,864,148 of record OU342552.1, read on the forward strand.
CCATAGGTACAACATAGTGATTTGGGAATAGGTTTTATTCAGACGATAAATATTAATTTACTGGTTTTCTCAGAAAACATTGACGTAGTTAATATTCTTTACTTCAAGTGTTTATATATTTCGTTTACTGTTTTTTTTTGAGCACATACATAATGTGTCTACGTCTACCGTCTGTGTGTCGTCTTAATTGATATTTTATTCTTCTTCGTGCTGGCATGAATTTTGTTGGATCAGTCTTTCTCAAGAGGCACTCCAAACGGCTCTTTTAAGAGCTAAACTGGACTCGATCTTCATCGGATCTTGGCTTTATTCTAATTAAAATTGAAGTAAATTTTGTTTTAAACCATTTATAGCTTCGGACCTAATTAAAGTCTTACTAATTTTTTCCTATTTTTTTCTCCTACAGATCCATGACTGCACCTTCGCCCCAGACATTTCGATCGTGCTCAAAGAGACCTTACCCGCTTTAGAAAGGGCAGTAAGAGATGGCAAAGCTCGATACATAGGCCTCGCAGACTACGATATCGGTCTCATGAAAGAAGTCATTGAAGAGTCGGATGTGAAAATCTCTTCCATACTGTCTTACGCGAAATCTACGCTGTGTGACAATAGGCTGCAGAATTACACCAGTTTTTTCAAGGTAGGTTAAGTAATTAAGTTAGTAAATATGGACCCGCACAGCTTCTTAGTTATTTACTTCTTTCAAAACGGTGAAAGTAAACATGTGGAAGCAAAAATACGAAGGCGTGTGAGACACAAACACGCTATAGGCCCGCGGCCCAGACGAGGCCTATGTCCCATCAGCCAATATGTATTCTCTAGCACTTTTACTTCGTCAGATTTCAAGAAAGAAGCAAAGCAAGTAAGGCTGAGGCCAAACGAGCGTAATTTTTAAGCCTGATGTGAGTAGCGTAAAATGAGTCGCGGAATTTACGCTGTATTCGGTTTCACGGTGACGCAAAATGAGTTGTTCCACAGGGCGACGCACTTTGCGTCGCCGTGTGGTGTGACAGGACTTTAGTATGAAACCGAATGCAGCGTAAATTCCACGACTCATTTTACGCGACTCACAGCTCAAAAAATCACGCCGCTCGTTTGGCCTCAGCCTTAGAGTGAACTGGCATCTTCTAGGCTGGCTCGTCCGCAAGGGCCAGCCAAACCCGCACAAAAAAATAAATTGAAATATGTGTTGTATGAAGCCTGGCCTGGCCAAAATATTAAAAACTCTTTTGTAAATCGAACTTTTGAATCTACGATTTTGTACTTCTTTAGAAAAGTTCCTGCAAATAATTATTAACATCCTACTTCTACTAATATTATAAAAGCGAAAGTTTGTGAGGATGGATGGATGTTTGTTATTCTTTCACGCAAAACTACTGACCGGATTTACATGAAATTTGGCACACAGATAGTTTATAACCTCCCGGATCCCGTGGGACATTACCGAACTCTACGCGGGCGAAGCCTTGGGCAAAAGCTAGTCATGAATAGAATAGAATATTCTTTATTGTGTACACCATACAAGTAAGTAATATTCAACCTACAACCCAACAACCAATCTATGCTGCAAGCTATTCATTTCATTCATTCATGAATAGGTTGCAGCATGATAATACATGATACACACATTTTGTTTCGATCGAGCCAGAGATCATGAATGTGTCAATAATTACCTATTTTAATACCCACACAGCAATTTACACAATTAAACCGTGTGTAAATGTTTCATTTTATGCTTACCAGCACTACTTGGAAAACATTAAACCCGCAAGGGCCGCAAGCTATTTTTATTAAGATCGCACCCGGAGTATGTCCCCGCAAAACAAAACCGAGTAAAACGACGTTATGATAAGAAATATTTTTATATAGGTATCTCGTATTCCACTCAACGATGCATGGCACGCCACACGCCGGAGTTTGCGTACCGTGCTCCGAGTATTGCATAGCTCTTATCACAAAGATGCAAACGTTATTGCACGAGAAATTCGCCATTGAATTTTGCTCCGTGTATTGTTCCGTATGGTGTCGGACGTAAAAGAATAGCACCATCCAATATCTTCCCGTGGGTGTCGTAAGAGGCGACTATGGGACTTACCAGAGAATGGGCAGCAGCGTTCTCTGTGTTTTATAACAACCGCGATCTGCGTACTGCGATCGCCAACCCGCCTGCCAAGCGTGGCGATTATAGCAAAACCCCCCCAAAGATGAGCGCAACACAAAAATGGCCCCTAGTACCCGGCAGCCCGTCTACCCTCGACTATGGGTAAAAGTTACAGGGATCCGCTGGATGAGAGACGCTCGGGACCGGTCAATGTGGCGACACTTGGGGGAGGCCTATGTCCAGCAGTGGACGACTTTCGGCTGAAATGATGATGATGATGTATATGTATTAGTGCTCCTGACTGTACACCAACATTGCGCCGTTTTCTTTCAGAGATTTTAGTCCTGCGTGGAAAGAAGATGCTCGTCTACGCAGAACTCAGGCCTTAAACACACCTACATCTAGTTACCAGGATTTTGGGAAACTAAACAAAATATTATTGATCGACACGGGCCATTTACTGAGAATGCATTTTTGTTGTCAACTTGCCTAGTATGCCGTATCCAGACCCATGTTTTGCGAACTGACATTAATGCCATTAAACATGGTAATGATAATGACATTAATAGTAATGACATTGACAGTTCACTTAATGCCCAAATTTAAACGTGATCGTGTAAAGAAAAATAATTCGTGCTGCTTTATTTTTCCTGGAAATTCTCGGTAGCGACTTTTAGTCTGGCACTAGATAGATAATACTGTATAAGTATAACCTTGCCTTTTATCTTATTTCCAGAGTAAAGGAGTGGGTGTGATTAATGCAGCCGCCACAGGGATGGGACTCCTCTCCAACCACGGTCCCCAACCATGGCACCCCGCTAGCGATGACATCAAAGCCATTTGCCAGAGAGCTTCGGATTACTGCAAGGTAAAAAACTTCATTAGCATTTCCTGATGTGTCAATGCTTCGGATTGACACAACGAATAAGCAACGAAATATAGTATTCAACGAGTTGTAATAGGTGGCACACAGAAACCCTTGTAAAAAGACGTATCAAAAAGCGAAGTCGGGTTTGCACAATTGTAGGATGGTGTTTTTGTGGAAGTCGGCTATTTTTTCTTTAGTATCAATCATTCCGACGCTTCGCCCGGTAATTCAACCGCGGGAATTGCAGGAAGTGTCGCTCATCTGTCACCGACAAGTGACAGTTTGCTCAGCCAGGGATGTACTCGTACGATGCTGCTTGTAGGGTTGCAGTTCACTACACGATTTATACGCCATTCTTAGACAGTAGACGATAAAATTCGGATTAACTTATTGCTTAGGAATAACACAGCACAGGAATAACCTCTAATTAAATTAAATTAAACCGATTTAAAACTTATTTTGACGTAGGTACATAAATGCATCCAGAGTATAAGATCCTACGAACCTTTAATCCTATTCCAGGAACAAAACGTCGAGTTAGCCCGTTTAGCGACCTGGTTCACGCTTAATCAACCTGGCATTGACACAAACATTTGCGGTTTCTACAACGTCGAGCAGCTTAGGGACTCGGTCCACGTACTGGATAACGGGTTGACTGAACACGAACAACAAGTCCTACATGACATCCAATTAAGGTGAGTGAGAGAAACATAGGTACCTAACCTACCTAGTACGTTCATACTTACTATCCCTCCCTACAGTTCAATTATAAACCGGCAACATGATCACATTCGATCGTAACTCGACGGTGCTTTAAAAACATAATTTCAGAATTAACTGCGTACAAATAAATTAATGAAATCAAGCCGCTTAATGCATGTAGCAGAGATGAGAATGTTGAGGTGAATGTGTGGTGTGACGAGAATGGATAAAGTAAGGAATAAGTATATTAGAGGAAGTTTGAAAGTTGTGCCAGTATAAACAGAAAAGTTGAAAGGGGATCGACTGTCTTGGTATGGGCATATGATGAGGAGGGATGAATTGCATGTGACTAAAAGAGTAATAAATATAAATGTTGATGGATGGAGAGAGAGAGGAACACCAAAGAAAAGATGTATCGATTGTGTGAGGAATGATGTGCAGGAAAAATGTTTAAATGATAGATTGACGAATGACAGGACAGAATGGAAGAAAAAAACAGGTTGCTTGTATTCACAGTTGATCCATTTGATTACATTTTCATCAAATACTTTTTGGAACAGACCATACCTACCAATTATCTCGGTAAGAAATGCTTAGCCTGTAACTGTTTTGCGGACTTGTGGAGGTCCGAAGTCCCATAGGCTCCATGTAAAATACAGAATACTTGTATTCAGTTAAACTGAAAGCCGACCAAAACATAGTTGGGAAAAAGGCAGATGATGGTGCAAGAGTACTTACTGTATCTCTCGACCATGCTGTAATAAGAAAACGCTAAGAGACCTATTACATTTCCACCGTGGTTTTTGCGTTAAAAGACCAATTTTGGCGTTCTTATTCGGAGAAACTGAAAAACTTCGACAACTTTTACTTATTAAGTGATGGGGAATAGTTATTAGTATTTAAAGCAGTCCCTTTTCTTAATTTTCTATAAGGGGGGACGGGACACAGACGCGAAAACGGTACCACGTATTCAGTAGATATACCGTTCTGAGCCCCCTCAACATAGTCATTTTTCGTTAGTTATTGCAATACCTACACGGTCAAAATGTATGGAACAGCTGTTTTTATTTCTCAGAATGATGTACTGGAGACGTGGTAACCGTTTTCGCGTCGGTGTCCGTTCCACCCTGTATATTGTATAAAGCCAAAATTCCGAAGCAATTTTTACTTTATTATGTAAAACGGATATTTCCGATAAGGCTTTTTCTCGAGCTCGTGAATTGAACTATTGTACATAAGCAAACGAATTGAAATATATGTAATAATATCTCTTGAATAGTGTCACTGAATTTTGGAATATCTGATATTAAAAAAAGTCCCGTTCAAAATCAAAAAACTACTAAAAACGCTCAGAATTAACTGTTTCTCCTTACTACATTAATGTTATTACGTAAAATGTACCAGATTAACCGTAATTCATACGAAAGTTAACATCGTATTAAAAAAAAAATCTATGCGATGCGTCGGCTGCCTCAAGCCTGAACTCAGTACCGCAGTACATCTCAGAAATTTTGTGATAGGCCTCTTAAATAACAGTGCAATGGACAATTTGTAGCCAGTAGCGCTATCTAGGTACCCGTGGCAGGATGAGTTGGCTTTGTTGGGAACCACGGGGCATCTAGGATAGGGCACTGGATACGCTACGACATGCACTAGGCTTCATTTTAGTTCATACTCCCATTTCACAGATGACGCCACCTGGGTAGTTACACTAGGCTTCATTTTAGTTCATACTCCCATTTCACAGATGACGCCACCTGGGTAGTTACTATGTGGGAAAGAGATGGCGCTACACGACCTGTATAGCTCTGTTCTTTCCCACACTGGAATTACTCCTGCTTTAAGACGTCAAGGTAGGCCACCTGTTATGAATGCGTGTAGCACATTGTTAACAATTTCAATTTGTTTACAACAAGACCAGTGAAGGTATTATAAAATATTTGATATAATATTAAATTACTTAGGAAAACTACGGCAACCTTTTCTGGATGTACCCATGTCCTATATTATTTAATTTGTTTCTAGATTCTTCGACAATGTGGAACTGCATTGGGACAACGTCGAGTTGCCGGCGCATAAAGCCAAGTTAATTGAAATTCAGGGAAAATGAGCCGGAACGAATAATAATAGCTTTACAAGGATTTTTTAGGAAGAGGCCAAAATCGAAAAATCACAATCTTGTTTTTTTTTTTACTACATATTGACACCTACATTTTACAAGTGTGCATCAACATAGAACCTCTGTAAACAATGGTCGGGCGCTTAAAGATCCATGTGCCACTATTACTATCGTTTTCTCATTTTAAAGTCATTTGTTTATCAATCGCACAAAATCTGTATGAAATAAATAAAAGACATTTATACATTTTATGATGTTTTTATTTCTTTTAAGATTTTCGAACTAGAATACACCACTAATGCTTCTTCGTATGGTACAACAAGATAACACAATATTGTTTATTATAGTGCAGTAAGGTTCCTTGTCGCGTGGTTTTTTTTAACATATTCGTTACGTAACAGTATCCACGGAAAACTAAACAAATGTTTCCCAAATGCGCCCTGCGTGACATAAAGCTCCAAGAGAACAATGCTGCACTATATACCTACTTACATCGAGTAGTTACATGTGGGACAACAAAAAAAAAAACATGTTTGGAACGTAAATAAGAATAAAGTCTAATTTTGAATCACATTTTGAGCATAATACGAACTAATACATAATAATTATCATCGTACCACAACCAACCATAAAGATTCTCGAATCCCGACTTTTTTTTTCATTAAACCCTATTCTACAGTATACCATAGCTAATTATTATTGAATTCGTTTTTTTTTCTTAATATGTTAATTATTTAAACCAATAAAATGAACATCTTATGCCAAATAATGTTCTTTCTAATATGTTTTAATTTATTTACGTAACTGAACCAAACTACGTACCTCGAAGTAATTGCAGTATCAAAAATATATCTTCCCAACCCAAAAGTGTTGATACCTACATGCTTATGATGATTACAATATTGTTTAGCTTAAACATGGGTACCCGCCTAGTGCGGGCAGACCACTTAAAATTATATTGCAGATTATAATTATGTAAATAATTGAAGACATTATTTAAAAAACCACCTTCGTCAAAAATTTCATTATATGAGTTAGTTACGCCATCTTGTAGAGGAATTCGTAAGCTTTCCGATCACAATTCATATTTCTTCAACAAATATTCAACTATGATTTCGGCAAAAAGCAGTCACGTCAGTGACATAGGCGGTTTATGAAAAAAAAACCAAAACTGTCACTAACTCTGTAACTATTTCATGACATGACAAAGGTGGTTTTTGAAATAATGTCTTCAATTACGATATTAAGGTTTGAGGTTTCCAACAACCAGAAACATATAATCACGCCTGGTAAGGCCCGAAGGTTTAGGCCAGCTAGAGGCTTATCTATGGTAAATCCACAAAAAAACCGTCAGACGTTACTTTTTATTCCAGGGTCAAAGACATCTTACGTGAAAAAATCGAACCTTAATGACAGAAAGTAATAACCTAAGTTTATTTAACACGTTACAATAACACAGACATTAAATATTGCGCAAGGTTATTAAGTTAATCTTCAAATAGAATAAATAAATAAGCAATTAAAAGTGTACACAGATTTGCTCATTTTTTCACGAGCGCTATTGTAGCTCAATATCTTTTCGCGATCAAAGAGATCTGTACAACATTCATTATGTATTAAATAAAATACGATGTCTATTGTCTGTTGTTTACACATTTATTAATATTTAAACCATCAAAAATTGAGCAAACAGTGATTTTCAAATTAATTTGAGGAAAGTTTTTTTAGTGTTATGTATTATTGCATAGTAAAACATTAATTATTACCATCGTGTAAATATATTGCAGATATTTATGAGCATAATACAAAATTAAATTAAACTATCGAGCAAAACCCCAACTAGAACTTGTTTAATCATAACATTACTTCTCCAATCTACGAAGGGTTAGGCAGAAGCCCACGTAATAGGGGGCGATCCTATTGCCATGCGGGATTGCGGGATTAGTGCCCCTTTGATGGCTACTGAGGAATTCCTGATGGAAAAACCCAATGAAAATTTGAAAATGCAAACCAAAAAAGTCGTTTTATAGTATTTAAATCACAGGTTTGCAAAGTTTCGTTCGCTAATATCATTTGTAACTGCATATGTTCTATATCTGTTACATAAGAAGACTTAGTCGGCAACAAGAACACAGAAGCTCTCACAGCGACATGGCTCACCTTTATCAGATCTTACTTTTTATCATGGCACATAATTAACATTATCAAGTATCCGTACAATAATATCTAAGAGATTTCAAATTGCTACATAGCCTACAAAAGATGTAAGTACAGCAATATTTGGTAATTTAAGTCCATATAATTAATATAATATACAGGGTGTAACAGAAAGGGTACAATCATATGAAACGATATGCTGCAGATCATTAAACTGAACAACTTGCTCCTTGGGTCCAATATCGTAAATGCGAAAAATATATCAGCTGTCCCTTACATATGGGTCGAGTGGGTATTGAAATTTTGTATGGAACAGCTGATATTTTTTTGAGATTTACGATATTGGACCCAAAGAGAAAGTTGTTCAGTTGGTGGTCTGCAGCATATCCTTTCATATGACTATTCTTTTTCTGTTATAGCCTGCATAATGTATTGCCATTGAAAGCGTATCTGTACAAAAATATTGACTTTCCGCTAATATATGCCAAGCCTACCAGACTACGCTGTCTTTGTCTACCAATCTGTGTGTAAAGGGTTTTAAAAACCACTTATAAAATAAGCTATGTTTATTATACAGTCTATGGTATCCGTTTATTATATACTGCACAAATGAAGGCTTACTCTCACCAATTTCACGTTTACAAGGTAGTGACAAACGTTCGGCTCGGCCTGATTCGGCACTGCACAGTGGCAAAATATACATTCGATTGGACCAAAAGTTAAAGTACTCTTATCTTTAGTGTTTCTGATTTTTATGGCGTCAATACACGCAGTATAAAAGTAAACCACATGACATGTCATTATATAAGCGTTGCTTGATGAGAGTCCGTGTTATTATTATTTTTATATATTTTATTCAGTTAAACATCGACTATCTACTAATTTACTGATATTATGTTAGTTTTAGTATAAATATACGCTGGACGAAGAACAAAAAAAAATGCTTCAATAATTCAACAGTAAACAACACGAAAAATAATTTCTTTGCCCGAAAATCTTATTAAATAACTTAATCTTAACTTAATTTTTTATTCACAGTTTTGTTTTTTGGTTTTTTGAAGTGCTTAAAACATATTAAATTATAATTAAACTAGTCTTCCTTTTTGGTATAATAAGCGCCTTAAGGTTAATAAAATAACATGAAATATAATTACGTAATATTTGTAACTGTTTTAACACATTCCAGCACCAGTACTTCATTCTCACTGGCGTAAAGCCTGATTTACAATCAAACTTACTGCTTTACAATAAGATTCTTATTACCAGCAGTCGAATAAGTGTGAAAGAATATACGGGCTCAATCATAATGGTGAGGGAACATGTTAAAATTATACAAGGATCACATACCAAACCAAAAGTAAAAGTATTGCCTTTTCACACATAAACTGGGTGTAAAAATAATATATTATTACGTATAAACAGCCTAATCAAATAGTACACTGTGCTGCAACACAATATAAACCCTAAAACAATCAATATAGGCCTATTTTACAACGTATTTTTATTTTTTTATTTAGAGCAACTTCACAGACAACAATTAGCGTTGTATTTAACATAGAAACATTTTGCTTGTAGTGCTTAACTATTTGAAAATAATTTCAGCTATTGACTATGCTAGTTGGGGATACCCACTTAGAAGCGTGTTTAGGAAATTTCGTAATATAATAATATGTTTCTTTTTGTACAGTGGATGAGGTAGTGTTTAATAAAATATTTATATATTGCATCACTAATTATGCTGTGCATATTAAGCAAGCTAGGGAAGCACAGCATATGATGAAACGAAAATATAATACGCCACAAAACAACAATAAATTAAAATCAATAACGAAACGAGAATATAATCGACTTTATACAACCTTAAATATATAGCTTGCCTTTAGCTTTAATTTTTGGTATAGTATTTGTACAAACAGTTAAGCAGCATTATCCCCTTCACACAAAAACACTACCATCTAATTAATTAGACTAAATACAACACGCAATATTGCTTTGTTTTGTTAAAATATATAAATAATACAAATAGTATAATTATTATTAATAGAATTATAATTATATCATTAACGTTACTATAATAAACGAAAAATGTATTCTGACTATTCTATACCTTTTCAAAGGTAAAGATTTTAAGTATTTGTGTCACGAAAATAACCAATTGCACGCCGTGCTAATTTAATGAAATATTGACAGGATTACAAATATTTTTTGACACCCATTGAACACACATACATATAATGTTACATATAATGTTAACTACTTATAACATTGCACATCCAAGAAAAAATGCCAATTTTTAAAGAAAACAAATCCTTCTTTAAATAAAATTAAGAGTGTAAAAAAATCTACGAAAAACACCGTAGTCTTAATAATCGATTAAATTCCATAGCCTCGTGAAAATCTTTCGCTTGCCCTAATTTATTATGAATAATTTATTTAATATCTATCTAACATCACACTGGATTTTAACCCTAATCTAAATTTAGAATTTTCTATATATTTTTTTATTATATCAACGTATATTAATTTGCTCATATTATTAAGTTGGAACCGACCGAACTACGAAACAGTTTAGAATGTATATGTGTATTTATATTTTTCTATTGATGGCACTTATTCGACCACCGACCTAGCTACCCAAGTCCCCTTCATTTTTAGGGTTCCGTACCCGAAGGTTAACCAACGGGAGCCCATTACTAAAACTCCGTTGTCCGTCCGTACGTCTATATGTCATAGGGCTGTTTCTCATGATCCGTAATAGGTTGAAATTTTCACAGAATGTGTATTTCCGTTGCCGCTATAACAACAAAAAATAAAAATAAATTAAAACTTTGCCTTACTACGATGGTACGGAACCCTTCATGCGCGAGTCCGACTCGTACTTGACCGGTTTTATTCTAAATAAATTATTGTTCAATTATTATTATTCATGATATCGTGTCCTGCCTGTCCGGTTGTTTGCATATCACAGGAGCTGATGGAGACTACTGAAAATGCCTAAGTCGTCGCCAAATTTTGGGCTGATACAATTTAAAATGCCATCGACACACTAAGAAGATTATTATTCGTTCTTGCTAGCTCTACTCGCTAATCGTCAGCGGTAAGATAGCTGCTTAAATACGTCAAAGGGAAATAGCAGCTGGCTATGCTTGGTCAAATAACAGCTGGCTATGCTTGGTCAAATAACAAAATCATATCACAAATCTGTCTCGAAAGTCGCTATCTATCGAGATTGGTCGTAGTAATACTTGTACTTAACTGAAAAGAGATTCCTGAGATATTTTATATCTTTGTTAATAAGTTTCAGATCTAGGCCAGTTTTAACTATTTGTGTTTACATATACACACAGTTTCAGTTTTAATTGTCCTAAAAAATAAATCTGTACTTAAATATCAATCTGAACTTATCTATTTTCACGAGATCACTGACTAAAATTTTGATAACACAACCATAATTTAAAATTAATATATTATATAACGTCTTTTTGTTTAGAAACCGTAGCAGTTTAGAATACTAAGAAAATAATTTTCCTACATGTCAGGATGGACTACAAAACATATTAAGCAAATAAAAGAACAGAAATTTTTTTAAATCTTTAATAGAGCCCTCTTTACAGATGGCTGTTTAAACATGCTCATTATTATTTTCTCCAGCTAAAATCACTTATTTCCTTAATTGATTTCTTTTGTAATATACTAGCTTATTCCCGCGGCTTCGCCCGCGTGTATGTCGGATAATATCCGGTTACTTACCTTCATCCCCCTTTTTAACCCTTTGGGGGAAGAATTATCAAAAACGCTGCGACACGTATAAATTAATTTTCAAACGTCAGCCTAAACACAAAATTTGATGATTCTAACTTCAAAACTGACGGACTTTCATATTAACTTTCATCCGCTATTTCACCCCTTTAGGGGTGGAATTCTCAAAAATCCTTTCTTAGTGGATACTTACTCTTCACAAAGAACACACCCTTCAAATTTCATGCCTCTAGGACCCGCGGTTTAGGCTGTGTGTTGATATATCACTTAGTCAGTCAGACAGTTTACCATTTTATATACATAGTTTTTTTTTTTATTACAACGCAATCTTGAAATATTAGCTGCAACTAATTACACTTTTGCATTCATGCATAATTTAAGTATACAATGCGATACTTTTTATCTTCGTATCATCGCTTCACATTAGGCGAGTTACGTCCGATCGCAAGCCTATTTAGTAATAAAAAACAAAATCTTATTAAATGATAGTGTGAATCATGGTATAATAATATATTTCGCCTGGTATTCTCTTCCCGTGACAGCTGGGTCACGTGATTGGCCCAAGAATACGTCATCAGTTGAGATGCTGTCGATATATTGCACGGGGTGTGTTTGAATTACCCGAGCAAAATGCATTTTTTAACTTAACACAGCAATTATGAACAATGAGCAATTCGATATTTAAATTAATTTAAAACTAAATAGATGAATCACACGAGTTACTAAATAGTTAAGCTAGTTAGTCATTTATTTTATTTTCATCCACTAAATGAGGGTCCCTAAATTTACTGAAAAGGACAATCAATGGTAACACTTATCGTGACGTAGTCTTGGGCCATCATGGGACGAGAATACCAGGCGAAGTATATTATTATGCCATGGTGTGAATAGTAACTGTGAATTTACTATTTCACAGTTTATGAGTTCATAAGATCAATGTAAAAGTCGAAACTAAATATTCTATTAGCTACCCGTTGGTTAAATACAGATTTATATTTCTTGTTCTTTTTGTTGACAAATTAAATTATCATTCATTAGATTTCAATAAATTGCTAAAACATTCTGTTGTACTATTGGCATAAAAATATGAGATAGTAACGTGTGCTTAGTATTACTTTCCTTTAAAAGCTTTTTCTAACAGCTATTGTTGAAATTTTGGGAATATTGCTAAATTGATAGAATGCAAATGTATTCTATGGCGCAAATTCCATTATTGTTTTTTTTTTAATATGTTTCGCCACGGGCGAATTTTATACTACCTATCTCAAATTAATTAATAACTTATATTTTTCATTTGACTTAATGACTGCGTTAGTAAGCGGAATTATGGGTATCCTTTTTTTTGGTTTATTACTAAGAAAAATATCTACAAAAAGTTCCGTTTTTCCTTTCCTTTTTGTCTTAGACCGGGAGCTGTAATTAGGACTTAGTTTGATTCTTTACAGTTCGATATTTTGTACTTAACACTGTTTTCTTTGGTATTTATCTACAGTTCAATAATCTACACTACCTATACTATAAACGTCCGAAACAACTGCAGTATGAAACACTAGAATTGGAAATTACCTTTTAAATTGTTTGCTAGAGCACGATGGTTAGCCGTACTGAAATAAGTAATATGAATTATAAATGTGTTTGGCTGACGGTAATGCCTAACGGTTATGGCGAGAACTAGGAAACGACAATTACCTGGCTTCAGAGGGCCAAGGTCGTTGGTGTCATTTGTTTGTTTGTTTTGACAGTCGTTACAGGTAGTCAGTGGCCCAAAAAGTCTGACAACCAGTCTTACCGAGGAGTACCGTATTACCTAGTAATAACTGGGTTGTGGAGGTCAGATAGGCAGTCGCTCCATGTAAAATACTGGTATACATCTGGTTAGACTGGAAGCCAACCCTAACATAGATGATGATGAGAGGGCCAAGTTCCTGTGCACCGCTCATTAGATCGAAACACGGAGTTAATGTTTGTTCAGTTAACATAACATTGACTCAAAAGGTGTATTGGAAACTAGTGAACACTAGTTTATAAACGATCCTAATTATAAATCAATAATGTCTTAGATCAATAATACGGAAAATTGTTGTTACCCTCCGAGGTGACATCAATTCCATATTTTCACATTCATCGAACTCATTTCCTATCTCAAATTACTTCGAGCCGTGGCCTGTCGCACAGTTGCTTCGAGCCTCCGTGGCCTGCCGCACAGTTACTTCGAGGCTCCGTGGCCTGTCGCACAGCACAAAAAAAATCATAAAATAACATAACTTCACGCTTGTTATCTCCAGAAGGTTAGGCAGAACAGTACCTATAGTACCCTCACATATAACTAGTTATGTTTAAGTCCCGTGTAATAGGGGTTGAGCCTATTACCATCTACCAGGCACTAATCTATACTGCCTGGTACCTTAATTCCTTATGGCAAAACCCAATTTCACATAAAATAAAACTCGCTCGATCACATTACCACTGCTCAGACTATTAAAGAGCGCGCGGTATTAAAACTGACACGTATATCAATAAAATAAATAACTACCTACAATCAATTGAGCATGTCACTCGCATGTTATTTTGATACTCAGTTATAGAGTGAAACAGGTACACACGTCATTATTAATTTGTTCTCTTTTTTCTACTTTTTATCTAAACATAATTTTTGATTTTAGTTTATCCTGAACAATTAGATAACACTGTTATTAATTTGTTTTCTAAACTGCTACGGCAACATATTAAGATGGTAACATTAAAATCACGTACGTTGTGACCTTGTTAAAAAAATTACGTACTAAACGGTATAATTTTTAGGCCAGTGCAGACGTGGGAGTTTGCCGATCAGAGATGCGGGCACCCACAATGCGGGCAAAAACTCTCGTCTACGCCGAGCTTAAATGGTATTGCCAACGGATTTCCCTCAGAATAGGTCGACACTATTGCAGACCACCTGAGGTTTCATATTGCGTACGGTTTCGTATTACATAAGTCTTTGTCCCATTACGTGAGCTCACATAAGCCATGCCTAATCGAGAAGTTTCTTTAAGTAAACTGACAAAGTTACCGTATTTAGGGAAATTATCGAATTTCTCTAGATTAATTTTTAAAGATGGCTTCTTATGTTTCGCAGTTTTCGTATGCCAGACTAGCACTTTTGAGCAATTGTCGGCAAGAGGTTCTATGTCGTCTAGTTTTAATCCTAAGCTGACTAGGAACCTGTCTTCCTCGTGTCCCGCGATGTAGGGCATGGAGGCGGAGGGCTTGAGGTACTCAATGTTGACAGCGAAGCCAGCCATGTCCACTGGGAATGTTCGAGAGCCCGGCCATGAGTCGAAGAAGGCCACCACCTGGAATTTCATAAGCAGGGCATTAGTATTGTATAAGGAAATATATAACAGTATTCAATGACATGGATGGTAGGAGTGAGCAACGTCGGCTGACTCAAGGGGCCTCGCACCTTTTAAGTCATCTATTGCAGTAAAATCTAATCATGCATTTTGGATGGCTTTACACCCGTCAGGGTAAATTAGGTTACTTTTTAGCCGACTGCCAAGAAAGGGTTATGTTTTTCGCGCGTATCTTGTATGTTTGTAAATTTCTTTATTATCTCGTATGTTCCAAATGGCTGGATGGATTTCGACGATTAGGGTATCATTAGATTCGTCTCAAAAACCCAAGTGTCGTTAGATAAGTGTAAAATTGTCGCTAAGTTGTTAGGTCGTTAATATTTTAGTTTTCAACAAACTTACCGAGTAGGGTATCAAAATGAAGGAAATTACAAAAATACATATACTTAGGTACACAATACAATCAGTAGTCGGGTTTATTGATACATTTAATTAAATTTTACTTGTTATTTCTTCGTATTGATTGGAATAAGTAGAACACTAAAAAATATAAACTTCTTTTACAAAGACTTCCTGAAAAAAATACAATTTACCCGGCCATGGCCACCTACTGTTTAAAATGTGACATGTAATTAGGGTTGCCATCCGTCCGGGTATCCTCCGATTTGTTCCAGTTTGGGGGGCGTCTGGAGGCCAACCGGGCCGCGTTTAAAAAACGTCCGGTTATCCTTTACTTCAGGGGCGCGCCGAAACCGTGCAGGGCAAGGCATGTGGCATAAAGTATGAGCTTTTTATAGCCATACCATGGCCATGCAAAGTTAGAAGATGTACCGCAAACGGAACTTTTCACGTGGGTATTAAAATTTGAGCATTTGTATTTGTGTGTTTGGCAATTAAATCACGAACGCAGATAGAAGACAGTTTACCTTTCCGTCTTTGACAATCGGTGTGGACACCCCATAGCTTCCGATGAGGCCTACTGGAAACATGGACACCTTCTTCGTATTCCTTATTTCATCGAATAGTTGGAGATCAATGGTGTTGTCATCATCGCCGAAGTATAAGACTCCTTCGTGGACGTTCTCTCTGAGCCAAGTCAGCGATGCTCGTCTGTTCGCCACACCTCGAGGGAAATTACTCTCTTTGTAGGCGTACGGCTTTGGGCTTGATATGTGCGTGTAGGGTAAACCAGAACGCCTAGAATGAGATATAAGTTTATGCAGGTAGGTAATAACCTTTTTTTTTATCAATACTTTAAATAAAACTTTCTCCAAAATCAAACAAATCCACTACTGTTGCAGCTCACCATTCCTGACACGCTAAAGATTGCCTAAAGAGAAGAAATATCAGTAACCTGGATGGCCTACAATGAGATACCGAATACTAAGAGTTTATCCCAGTGGGGATCTCACGCTGCATGACACTCAATCTGACAAAATATCTGCTCATAGTTAGTGGACTGATTGCATGATAATAGAGCTCCATACTAAAAAAAAAAAACTAAAAGTCAAACGTCTGGTCTGTTCTAGACCTGCCCCTGAACAAGTCATCTCGATAGTCGCCTGTATAACAAGAGCCAAAAGTATAGTATACATCTATGTTTTAATGGTTTTTCAACTTTCTTCATAGAAGCTTGACATTGTGAAAAATGCAACTGAAAGAACAAACTTTGTTTCTAAATCTTTGGGATTATGGCATTCGCGTTGATTACCCCAAAAGTACTCAATTCTAATTATTAACTTTAAAATATGTAATTAAGGGACATGCGATGTCAGTTGCAGTTTCTTGACGAAGTTCACTATCCTTACGACAATCCCTGCTATCCGCCACAGATTCTCTTCTAGCAATTTCCACATGAATTTACTCTATTTAGTCATTCAGACAATTTTAGGTAAAGTTAGAAAAAATGAAAATTTTCCGTAAGTACTAAGGTTTTAAATACGAAAGGTTTACCTTTCACTTAACAGCTTACCGTTTTGTATCGGAAAGACCATGACCTTGATTAGGACATACTTTTCCAGTATTATGTTCCAGTGGGAATTCCGACCTTCACGCACGCGGACAAAGTAGCTAGCTCAATAGTAATCCACTTAATTAATATATACATAAACTCACGTCTTTGTCCCGTGGGGATAGGTTCCTTACACACTCACTACTTTTGCCTCGTCCACGATCATACATCTGGTCATACATGCACTACTGAAGAACCTCACCAATAAGTTCAGTGTACACACACTACAGACTACAGTGTACCGTCTATCTTACCTAAGTATATCATAAACTATATCCGTGCAGCCCGGGTTATCATCAGCTATGATCCAGTGTAGACGGGGGACGTGCATAAGTGTGTGCGCCAGCCTCGTTAACTCCGGCGCTTGTTCCGGCCGGGGATATGTAGGCGTCACAAAATATATCATCTTCAAATCAGTCGTCTTGTTCACATGTCTCCTCTTATCCTTGAAGTTCATGTAGCACAATTTGTTCTTTACTTTCAGGCGTGTACTTGGCGTTTCCACAGAGCTATTGAAAAAGAAAAACACATGAAATAACTTAGAAGACCAAAAAGTATCTACAGTGCTGCATGGTTGTCTTGGCGTTTAGGCAAATGAACTTGACAAAAGGCAGCTTGGCTTTGGATTTAGAATAAAACCACCAAGTAGTCTAGTCTAGTCGCCACCGGAGATATATCGGAACTTAGCTGAGGCGCTACCGTTGAGTTGTGCACTACATTTGTTACCCGACTGACCCACAAGGAGGGTAATGTTTTTTATGTATATCACACCTCTTCCTTTTCGCAGGTAATATTCATTTCAGCTACGCCATTAAAACGCATATTAAGAAAAAAGAATTCATTCTGTTTTGCATTCGCAAAGGTACTTAGCATGAAGAAGAATGGGCAAGATACTCTATACTTATTCTTTTAAAATTTTTGACAACATTTAGTAGTTAGTACTTGACTAACTGGGGTGTGGAAGTCAGATAGGCAGCCGCTCCATGTAAAATACTGGTATTCAGCTGCATCCGGTAAGACTGGAAGCCAACCCCAACATAGTTGGGAAAAAGCTAGGCAGATGATGCTTTTTCTGGAATGGAATGTGTTTTTTCTCCAATCCCAATTCTCATTATGTAATTTTTCTTTTCCTACTTTCGTTTTATTTGTCTCTCTCTCTTGAGAAATATACAATTGAAACCATTTTACAATTATATAATATTATACCTGAACTTCAACTTTTAACCGGAACATAGTGTAAATACATAATAATGATTAATGACATGTGTGTTCTCAATGGTTTTCCAGATAAACATACAAGGTGTAAAAAGGCCCATCAAAAAGCCTGTAGGTACCTACATCAAACTAAGACATTAAAACTGCGTAAAAATTATTGCTGAGTAACTATTTTTTTTTGTTATGTAAAATCCGGTCCGTAGTAGGTCTGCTTTTATCGGCTCTTATCAGAAGATACGAGCAAGTCATTCTTAAATAAGAGTAGATTTCCAATTGGGAAAACCACAAACAAACGCCGGTAAAGAGCGAGTCGGACTCGCCCACCGAGGGTTCCTTACCTTGGTAAAAAAAATATTTCCCCTCATAGTTTTATTTTTCAGCAATATTTACATGACTCATTTTGATAAGTACTAATAGGTAAGTGGACAAGCATTTTTGTTTATGAATAATAAAGTAATACCAGACTTATTGTCCCACACGACAGGTTTATGTAGAACTATTCCCAAGTCAATAGCATTACCAGTACAATCGCGAGCAACCTAATCAACTCACGCCAAAACCACGCAAAAAGACGTGTCGTTGTTATTCAGGAAATACGCACTTTATTTAAACAGGGTGTAAAGGCACTTTTCAACCTAGCATTCTGTACACTAAATTTACTAACACTGCGCAAAAAAATTGCTGGGACACGCCTGTTTTTTGGCTTTTTAATGCTTAATGTAACGCACTCAAACATTGTGCTGATGGATGCATTGAATAGTACAGGGGTCATGGAGTTATTTGAAGTAAAGTTACAAAAAAAAAAAATTTGTATTTAAAAAATAACGTGTGAAAACGTTGGAACTTTGACCCTCAATATCTCCGTAACTAGAAGGTTCTCAGGTATGGACCGGAACAAAAGAATGATCGAGATCTTTGGACGAACAAGTCCCTTTTGGCTTCGTTAACGGTCTTTATAAACCGTATGCCCGCCCATTAAAAGCTTGATAAATAAGATGAAGTTGACTCTTTTTATATGTGAAGACAATTTTATCTCTCCAGGTAGGTATTTTATTTGATCACAAGCACATACATAAACATAAATGATCTTAGGCACAGACTTACTGGAATCTAAATAACAATATGGTAATGTGGTAAACTAGACTATACTGAAGGTTCAAGGTAGATATAGATGCATCTACAGACAAGGACAAAATTATTATTACTCACTTGATGTAGTATTGTTACCTATGATTGTTACAAACGTTACAATGTCAATGGATGAAAGAACGGTGAACGACTTCAAAAAGGAGGAGGTTATCAATTCGGATATGTATGTTCGGGCATAACTCCGTCATATATGTATAGACGGATTTGAAAAATTCTTTTTTTGTTGTGTTTTTTTTTGAAAGGGGTTTATTAAATTTCATATATATGTGATGATGATTTTCGGAGACAGACAACGGAAATTTTTTAAAAAATGACAGCAAATCAACCGTGATTGCTGCTATCACATAAATTGTTTACGCAATCACACAATATAAACCGTAACCGAATCCAAAAAAAGAGGAGGTGCTAAATTCGTCGGAATCTTTTTTTTTATGTATATTCACCGATTACTCGAAGACGCCTGAATCGATTTGGAAAATTCTTTTTTTGTTTGAAAGAGTATACTCCCAAGTTGCTCCCATAGAAATATTGTCATGATCTGATCATGGACTTCGGAGTTATGGAACGGAACTCTTCAATAATAGACAGCAAATCTGTCGTGATTGCTGCAATCGCTTGGATGTTTATTATTTACACAACATCAAAACATAACATCACGCCTGTATGCTCTGAGGAGCTATGCAGATGTGTACAGTACACCCACATTTCGACAGTTAGGTATGTTAAGTTCCATTTTATTGGGGATAAGCCTATTACCATGAAATGTATTGTTAACTATGTAAAATAAATGCATGGCAAATATTTGTATAGGATATTACAAGTAAAAATGGAAAAATAAAAAACTTATTTGCAAAAAATAAAACCGACTTCAAAAACAGAAAAAAGTGAAAAATAACTTTAGCTTCAGAAGTCGGTGACAAAAAAACTAAATCAAACAAAAAAAGTCACCGACTTCTGAAGCTAAAGTTATTTTTCACTTTTTTGTGCTTTGGAAGTCGGTTTTATTTTTTACCTTGTTTCTTCAAGTTCACCTCCTGTCACAGGACTGTATGGTTTTAACCATAAAATATAGCCAGTGGATATTTTCACAGAACATGAAAAATAAAATTAATAAAGTCAAAATCAATTGGAAATAGAACTCTTAGTGCGCGGGTCGAACTCATACGTAGTACGGTAGTAGGGAGGAGCTTCACCTTTTTTTTTCAATATAAAATTATTTAAGCCAGTTATATAATTTTACGAGATTGTAGGTTGGTTGATTATGGCAGAACTACACACATCAAAGTGTCCAGGGATATATAACATTTATTAGCATAACTTCATAAGTACTGGACATTTCAAAAAGATTTAAACGCGAAGTTGTTTCTTGCACAACTATCTTCGGTATCCAATCCAATCTAATTACGAATATACATATTCTATTGCACTAAATAAAAATTAAATAATTTCAGACCTAATCTACATTATTAAAGTAAATGTGATTTTAGTACGATACATACGTCGTTAAAAGACGGTTGTCTTCATGATGATTTTCTTCTGATACATTTCCAGAAACAGATGCATTTTCCACAAGACTCGATCTTTTAAACCATAAAAGAGAGCTAGTTAATGTCTCTCTGTTGAACCCGTCAACAGTGAGACCTCAACTAGGTCACCGATCTTGAAAAATAATAATAAAATAAATCAATATCACATGGGAAATGGAGCTCCTAGTGCTTTGAAACTTTGATCTCGAATATCTCGGTAACTAGAAGCTTCCCAGGTATGGTCCAGTACAAAAAAATGTCACATTGACAATAGGGAGGGATTGGGGAGAACAATAGTGTCTTTCGGCTTATGGGGCTGTTTTCACCCTTTATATGGTGTTTTTAGGGTTCAAGAATAAGCTTTCTTTCGAGGTGCATTTTACCAGATTGGTTATTACATCCATGGACAATTTCACGTTCGTAAGCCCATTTCACCGTAATGTCAAAAGTTAGTTTAGTTTGTTTTTTTTTGCATTTTTCTCGTAAACGGTAAATCTATTATAAAGAGTGAGTGCAATATTTGTACATTTGTATGTGTGCGGAAAGTAATCTTCGGAACCACGCCATGTATTTGAAAATTAATAATAACCAAACAAATAAAACACCATTCGAATGTGTGCGTAGTCGCAGCGGAAAAATGTCGAATTTCTTCGTTTCAGTTTAGCCGATATTTAGTGTATGACGTCGTGTAATTGTGTATGGTAAGTACAAATTTGTGTATCCAACCATTGGGGAGCTATTCAATAAAAACTGTTTCCGCTGGAACTACGTCATCCCAGCGGCACTTTCTTTTTCCTATGGACGTACAAGAAAAAAATACATACAATAATTAGTGTGTAACGAGAGGTAAATGTGTATGTTTTAATGAAATTTGTGTGTCATAAAACTGCGAAGATAATCAATTTGCCGCTGCGCTGACGTTTGCCTATTTGATAAAAATCATATAAAACGGTTTACTGGAGAGTTGTTGTTTTGTACGCACGTTGCTTTGAATTTGTGTGTAATGTTTGTGAAAACAGAATTTGAAAAAAACATACTGTTCAATAGATATACACGTAAAAGTAAAATAAGGTTTTTAGGTCCAAGTACTTAAAATAGGAACTCTAGAGCCTAACTTTTAACGTTTATTTGTATCTTGTAAGGCTCTACAATGTCTTGCCAAGTTTCATTTATCTGCTCTTAGTAATTAATGAGCAACGGTATAATTAATTACGACTGGACCACTACATTGTATGACATCCGATTGTAGAACTTTTTAATGGAAAAGCAAAACAAAACATATTCCGATATTTTGTGTATTAATGCAACTATTCACATGTAAAATTTCAGCTCATTACACTAAATAATTAAAGAGATATAATACAAATACCAGAACAACCGCAATACATGGATAAACCGGCCAAGTTTGAAAGGCTACAAAAAAGCGGCCG
The DNA here is from genome assembly GCA_910589295.1 of Noctua janthe. Classification (NCBI taxonomy): domain Eukaryota; kingdom Metazoa; phylum Arthropoda; class Insecta; order Lepidoptera; family Noctuidae; genus Noctua; species Noctua janthe. The sequence continues at coordinate 18,886,520 of OU342552.1, forward strand.
TGCAGTATATAGAGGTAACGTTCTAAATTTTCCAGTGTTGTGTACCATTATGGGATTGGTACAGGTGGGCACACAATTCTTGAACAAGTAAACAATAACTTTCGTGATAAAAATAGTATGTCACTTGGTTTTTATTAAATTTACGAAAATATTACAATAATAATAGCAATTATTATTTTTGTAATAATTTCAAAATATGAAAGCCTCTTATATATTATATATAAGAGCCTCGATCAATTCCTGAGGAGGCTCTCATTAGGCAACTGGATCAAGGGTTTTTTTCAGAAAGCGGTACTCCTGGACACGCCTCGTATTGTTAGGAGGTTCCTCTCTCTGGAGCCCTGACTGCCGGTAGCTTGGACCCTGTTACACTACGCTGAGCTCCAAAATGCAAATCGTTGACGGGTTTCAAAAGGCTGCCCAACTTAAATGGGACTGGGCAGGACATGTCTGTCGCATTCCGAACGAACTGTGGGCCCGTAAAGCTCAGGATAGGTGCCCTGAAACATTGACGCGGGGTCGCGGCAGACCACGAAGGAGATGGCGGGACGACCTGGATGTCTTCCTTGAAACTTGGAAAGAAGTAGCACAGAAGCGTGACCTTTGGAAGGAGTGGAGGGAGGCCTTTGCCTAGCAGTGGGACAATGTGGGCTAGCTATAATATATTAATGTGACTGTGACATACTTAGTGAGCCAGTAGTGAGAATGATTGTAAGATAAACAAAGTAAGATCATAAATTGCGTACTGCAGAGTTACCTCTGCATTTTAGCCTCTTTGCTGAAACCTCAAAGCCATATTATTTAAATTGTCAACTTTAAAGTCAAACTGAAACTATTTTAGACAGGTGGTCGTTTTGTCATTTTTTTCATTCGTGTACCAAGCTTCAAAAAGCTATGTATTGATGCGAAAAATGTAATAGTAATATAATTTGAAGCCCTAATAGCAATTTATTGAAATCTTGAAAAAAATGACAAACAGACGATTTCAATTAACAATTGAGTCAATTATTACTGATCTGTGATTCTATGTCATTATAATTGTTGCTGTCGGTCGAACGAGAAGACCAACTCCCGAAAATTTACTAGTAAAACCTAAGATTTACCTATTTTTTTTTTAAACTGATTTTTTATGTCAATGTTATTACTTAGTTAATATTGTTGTTTTTTTTAATTTTAATTAGTCATTAACTAATAAATACTTTTAGAGTACAAAGTTAATACAGTTGTTTTATTCTCTGCTAAAGTATTGTGTACGCAACTGTACGAAACTTTTAAACACTACTAACTACTATACTGGAAATTTTAGAACGTTACCTCTATATACTGCACGGCCGCTTTTTTTTAGCCTTTTTAACAGATACATCAGAAAAATGGAGCCTAAAATCTAATACAATATTTGAAAATGTGTATGTACGACGTACGTCATAAAAAATGCTGACCAGACGCCGGGCCAAATTACACGAGACACACCCACCATCTCTGGGCTCGTCACTCGCCTCGCAGCCGCCGGGACGCGCCACATCCGTGAGCGCTGCGTCGCCGGTCGCTACAGTTGCGTCGAGCTCGAGTGACGAGTTTTTCTCCCCGCCGTCGACACCATCGCCACCACAACGACGAGGAAGAGGACGGCCACCAGCGGGCTTGGGACCTCGAGGCCAACAGGCCACGAACAGGGTCCCCGCTGCCGGTGGAAATGTGTCGCGCATTCGATGGACGCAGTCCATGAACGAAAATGTGATGCGCGCATATTATGGGGCTACAGAGGGAGGAATTAACCTTACTGCGTACCGATGTCGGATGCTCTCTCTGTTTCAGGCTCTTGAACCTGCCGTCAATGTCTCTGCTCAACGATTGTCGGATCAGGTGTGCGTCATTCAAAATAATCATAGGTTGGATGATGCTACACTTGATCGGCTGCGCTCGGAAATGCAGATTAGCCCAGCCAGCAACCCTCTCCCATCCCAGAACGTTACACATGTGCCTGCTGTACTACCACTGCGGGCAAATCAACATGCTGAGGAAGAGGATGACAGGACTATATCTGCAGATAACCTGTGCAATGTGGAATTAAGGAGCGCTCTGGAGGGTGCGATTCGTGAGTATCGGTTCATGTCACCAGATCTTAGACCACGATTACCACGTTTGCACATGAATAAAAAGAATAAAGCACTGGTGTGTGCCCTGGATGCGCTGTTACCAAATTTTATTGAAAGCAGCACAAACCTTTGTGATACACACTCAATCTTGTATGCACGGCTGTTGCGGCATGTCGTGTAGCCAATGTCAAATTTCCAAACACTGACAGTCCTACACGACCAAAATCTGCCGTACCAGCCTGGTAATGCGGGATTGAGCGTCGTATTAATTAGGCCAGGGCACTCATCGGGAAGCTCATCTGCTTCAGGGAGGGCAATACACGCCCAAGGGTGATGCGCTTTGTGAGGCGGGCATTCTCGGGGCCTGATATCAGTCCCCGAGAATACATGTCACGAGTCACAGAGCGCATCGACTTCCTGAAGCAGAAAGTTTATGCATGGGCTAACCGTATCCGTCGGTATAGGCGAAGAGTGGATCGATACACTCAGAACCGCATGTTCCAGAGTGACGAAAGGTGGGTATACAGAACATGGGAGCGGCCATCACGAGGTTGTCGACATGTGGGACGTGGACTCTGCAATCATTGTACCGATAGTCGTTACGGTTAATGGACTAATAGCAGAGAGCCTCGACCAACACCTTAGGAGGCTCTCATTGCGCGGCTGGGTCAAGGGCTTGATTCAGAAAGCAGTACTCCTGGACACGGCACGCATAGTGAGGCGGTTCCTCTCTCTGGAGCCCTGACCACCGGCAGCCTGGACCTTGTTCCTGATGCCGATGGGCCATCTATTTTTTTAATTTTTTAAATGTTTTGTTTACTTTTCTTTGTAAAAATATTTAAAAATGTATTAGATAAGAGAAAGAATGAATAAAGGAAATAATAATAAAATTTATTTCAGACCATAAGTCCATAAACAAACACATATTACAATTTTATACATACAACATCAATATATGTATACATGAAAACACATTCTACACAAAAACTACACTATAAACAACTTATTTCAAATATTGGAATGACGCACGATGACTGGTCATCCATTGCCACATCATTGGACTACCCATCCTGTCGGTTACTATAGCCACCAAGCTGTTGGACCTGTCGCGCACTCGCCGCATCAAGGATGCTATCCGTGTCCGCATCAGTGCGTAAAAATCTGGCACGCCATTCTCCGCGAACATCCCCGATGCACTGCAAAAGCGCGGCAGCCCCAACATAACTCTGAAGGCGTTATTGTATTGGACTCGCAGAGCATTGTACGAGCTTTTTGTATAGCTGACCCATAGGGCACACGTGTACATAGATTGGCAATACGCTCTAAAGAGTGTAATTTTCACCTCCCTAGTACACCGTGCGAACCTACGAGCCAGCATGTTACATCGAACTGCCAATGCTCTGCGTTCCCTCTCCACGTCCACATTGTCGGACAGACTATCGGTGACCCAATGCCCCAGGTACTTGAACTTCGTGACCCTGGAAAGCTGAGCGCCCCCCAAGGTGACTGCGGTTGTTCTGGTATTTGTATTATATCTCTTTAATTATTTAGTGTAATGAGCTGAAATTTTACATGTGAATAGTTGCATTAATACACTAAATATCGCAAAATGTTTTGTTTTGCTTTTCCATTAAAAAGTTCTACAATCAGTTGTCATACAATATAGTGGTCCAGTCGTAGTTAATTATACCGTTGCTCATTAATTACTAAGAGCAAATAAATGAAACTTGGCAAGACACTGTACACCCTTACAAGATACAAATAAACGTTATAAGTTAGGCTCTAGAGTTCCTATTTTAAGTACTTGGACAGAGAAACCTAATTTTACTTTTACGTGTATATCTATTGAACAGTATGTTTTTTTCAATTTCTGTTTTCACAAACATTACACACAAATTCAAAGCAACGTGCGTACAAAATAATAACACTGCAGTAAACCGTTTTATATGATTTTCATCAAATAGGCAAACGTCAGCGCAGCGGCAAATTGATTATCTTCGCAGTTTTATGACACACAAATTTCATTAAAACATACACATTTACCTCTCGTTACACACTAATTATTGTATGTATTTTTTTCTTGTACGTCCATAGGAAAAAGAAAGTGCCGCTGGGATGACGTAGTTCCAGCGGAAACAGTTTTTGTTGAATATCTCCCCAATGGTTGGATACACAAATTTGTACTTACCATACACAATTACACGACGTCATACACTAAATATCGGCTAAACTAAAATGAAGAAATTCGACATTTTTCCGCTGCGACTACGCACACCATTCGAATGGTGTTTTTTTTTTGTATTCACTCTACTACGTTGAACGTAGGTAAATTTGAATATGATGCAAACAACCGTTAAATATATTATTCATTTACCTTATCGTTTCAGGTTCCGCTATTACTGCAGGATTGTGTCTTTTAACCATTCATAGAACATGAAAAATAATAACAAAAAATTTCAAAATCAAATGAAAAGAAATAGGACCCTTAGTTTGGGAGTCAGGCTCATAATACAGAAACAATAGGAATCAATTTTATTTTCTTTGTTTTAATTATGACGTTCAAAGGTGCAATTTATGGCCTTATTGTAACAGATTGTTTAACTTTGTCTCGCGCAAGGCCAGTTTTATACCTATAGAAAAATGTATTCGATTTTCCTCACTTTTGATTGCTTTCATCGTTGCTTGCAAGCTGTTTAAATCTGCTGTCATATTAAAGTGGTAAAAATATGATGTTATTTCTATTAAATTGCAGCAGACAGCATTAGGCCAGTCTGCATAGATTTTTGGCCCTATCTTACATAGTGCAAGTAGCAGCTGAGATGATAATAATATAATAATGACATTAGTATTTAAGGAATTATTACAACATCTTAGATTACCTCATAGAAACAAGATATAAAAAAAATTACAGTTTTTATTGCAGAGTTTTTATTTAAAAGACTAATAACTAAAGGTAAATAATGGTTGTAAGTACTAATCATAATCAACATTAAGTGCTGGCCTTATTATTGTAATATCTATTCCATATGCAAGTACATTTTATGGACACTTACTAAAGAATTTTTATCATTATAACATAGTTTAGTAGTTTTAATGTAGTAATTATATATATAGTACGTGTATTGTATTATATACATGAAGTTGATAAAATAACTAACTTAAGCAATAAAATGTACTGTTAAAGCACATCTACTGCAAATCTCGCAATCGAAATAAGGTTTGCTGTGAGAAAACCCAATTCTGGGCAATGTTTGCCATAGTACATAAGCTATATTATTGCAATTTGTATGTATATATTGTTTTATTTGTGTGTAATAAAGAATAATAATAGTTTTAACAGTTAATTGCGACATTGAAGGTTTTATTTCTAGTGCATAAAACTGAGCATCATTGTTGTTCAAAAGCACAATGAATGTGCCGTGTTATTGAATATGTTACATGAAAACAAAAAAACGTTGGGTTGTCCGATGTCATGTTTATGAATGTCTGCCAACCAAAGGTTTTAAATAACAATGGTTTCCAACTACAGTTTAATAAAAATAAACAATAATTGTTAATGATGTAGTACATTGCAGTAAAGTACCTACCTATAATCTATTTATAAAAAATAAATTAGGTTCCTCATGCCGGGGGATATCCCAAAATACCCCATGTATGTTTGGCAATTCTTGGTAGTTTCTTCAAGTAATAGTTTCATGAAAATTGTATGGGAACCGCTTTAAAAAATCTATCTTTATTTTTACACAGCTTTTTGTTACTAGTAAATTGATGGTAAGGAAAATAGAATAGTTTCTCTAGTTAACATTACAGAATATTAAAATGCTAGGCAACAATCGAGAAATATTCATATTTTCGGATACCTTTGGGTTTTGAGAAATCAAATTTTTTTATGACATCACTATTTGGCTCGAAATCATTCTTTTGCATAGTTGTTTATGTTTAGTCAAAGGAACCCTAAATGATCCACCAGTCTTCTTTTTTGTTTGGATGACACTTTAAAATTTTGCCCCAAAATGATGTACCTAGTTTGCATGTAAGGTATGAAAGTTAGTTTAGTTGTCACTGTTACTCATTAACCCTTAATATATGTATAGTAATATTATTACTTGGCACAGTATTACATAAGCTCAATTCTATCAGAAAGAAATTGCTTATCAAGAGTAACAGACAAGTATCTCACAAAATTTTCCCAGCACTTATCTCGAAAAGATTTTATCACCGATAAATCAGTTGGATTACAAACTCAGCTTCATGGCAATACAACTGGAATCTTTATACTATGTCAAGTAATTTAATAAGATCTTGATCTTCATAAATTGATCGATTGATTTTAATTTTTGAGGGATTCTCTGCTTATACACATTCATACATAAACTCAAGCCATATTGATATAAGGGTAGGTAAACACCACGGAACACCACCTGCTCTCTGATTATATTCCTAAAGTATGTTTGATAGTTTAAAAAATAGCCATAAGAAAAATTGTAATAAACTTTTACAAATAAATAGAAATTAAATATTTACAAATCCACAACCCAAAATATTTTAATAATATCCTTGAACTCACAGTACCACATTTAGAATTGATAAGACTAGCAAAAGTTGCTCACATTGCTTTAATGACTAACAAAAAATCTAATGATCTTCAAACAGTTGAACAGTTTTCTATACTATTTTTCAAGCCACCTTTCAATAAAAAAATTCTGCAGCAGGCATGGGGGTTAAAAATAAGTGCTCTGACACAAGAGCTCTGTCCAGAGAGATTTAAAATACTTATAGAGTGGACATTAGGAATATTTTCACACAAAATTTTTGATCCTGAACATTTTCGATTTTGACACACGAATGCTACCTGACAAGCGGGCGTATGACACTAGACAGAACGATTTATTACTAAGTCTAAGTTTTCGATTACATGATATGCTGCATCCTGTTACCCGTCAAGCACAACTATCTACCCCTTCAGGACTCAAATGAGGCAAACTACTACTATCACAGCTATTCAGGTTGCTACATACTGGGCAGACAGAATGTACCACCGCACTCACTGACGCTCAACTTCTTTTCAACCATTACTCAGGACATAAGGGTGAACAGCAGTTGACTGTCAATGACCTCTGTATGTCATCATTGACACAAGAACAGAAAAGTGAAACTGGCAACCTTACAATAAATAATCTCTATCCTGGGAATGTTTTGAGTGGTATAGTCTGATTTATTATTTAGGACACTTGTCTGTCTATGTCGCAACATACTAGTCAGACAGAATGTGCATCATAGACACTCAGAGGAGCTCGTAGCTAAATAATAACAGCCGCTCGGATCGATCTTTAGGTTAAGCCGTGCTTGCCTAGGTTGGTCTGTGGATGGGTGACCACCCATTACTTACCGAGTTTCCTCCGTGCCTCGGAAAGCACGTTAAGCCGCTGGTCCCGGGTGTCATTTGTAGATCTTTGACAGTCGTTAGGTAGTCAGTGGCCCAAAAAGTCTGACAACCAGTCTTACCAAGGGGTATCGTATAACCCAGTACTAACTGGGTTGTGGAGGTCAGATAGGCAGTCGCTCCATGTAAAATACTGGTATTCAGCTGCATCCGGTTAGACTGGAAGCCGACCCCAATATAGTTGGGAAAAGGCTAGGCAGATGATGATGAGTCTGATTTATTATTTGGGACACTTGTCTGTCTATGTCGCAACATACTAGTCAGACAGAATGTGCATCATAGACACTCAAAGACAAATGTGAAACTGGCAGCCTCACATAAACTCTATGCCATGATATCCACAATGCCTTGAGTGATATAGTCTGATTTAAACTTGTGACATTGTCTATTCATTGTGAATACAAAAAATAGATAAACTTGACTCATTTCAGAATATTGCAGATACCAAGTCAAGTGAAATATTATTTTAATGATAATATAACTAGGGCCATAATATTTTATTGGTGTTTAACATTATAGCACAAAATTTTATTCAAATGCTATTGTGTCCCTTTTGAATTGTGTATCATGTTTATTGTGAACACGAACCACAAGGTCGTTTTAATTATATATTTAATAATTTTAGAAATCAAAATATGTATACAAATGATTACAAGGTGTAATTTTCTTCAAAAAATATGAAGCGATAGGCTTTAGCCCTAAGCTTTATAATTAAATTTAAATACATTACCTTACGATTCCCAAGTTCGCCCAGAAGAAAACAAAAACCATAGCACTTATAATGAGAGCCATCAGAAATGATTTTTTAAACAAATTTACTGAATTCATCATTAAAGATGGAACAGTCACACTGTTATGTTTCTATTGTATTAATTTTACACAACACATTTAGTCTAAATCGCAGTTTCAGTACAATAAAAATATTATTTGAAATATTTTTATTGGTCTTTCTTGCAGAACATCTGCCTGCATATAAATTTTCACTGAGTATGATAGCATTGATAGCGAAATAGCGAAATGACATAATTTTTGACATTGGCGATTTGACAGTTCATCAAGCCCCGACACAGTTTGGAAGTTATATGTACTTAATATTTCCATGCTGAATAATTTCAAGTTAGCTTATCTATTTCAAGCCGATCATGGTCATGCCGGTTTGATTGTTTCGTTACCTATTCTCCGATTAAGAATATTTTTTTATTTTGTTTTTATTTTTCTAATATTTAGCTAAATACATTTTCAGTATAACATAGCCTCGCTTTGTATAGACTTCCCGTGCAATGAGAGATCCGTATAAAGTGGATACGTATAGCTTGATTGGTCGCCGAGAGAAGCGATTTAGTCGTGTGTGCGTCATATAATAGCTCTCACGCACATCACACATTTTACAATTGATAGATAATTAATTGTTTGTTTAATTTCCTGTATAGCAATTATTCACAACCATTGCATTGAATCCAAAATCGACACAAAACCGAAACCAAAAATTGTTTGACAACTTAGTTCGATTGTGACATCACATCAGTCCTTCCGACATCAAATAGTTGTCGTGTGTTGGAAGTAAAATTCAAACCAGGTCATATAGATACCTATCTGAAGATAGGTAGATAGATAGATATATAGATTGATTATTACCATAATTTAAACCAGCGACAACCTTCAAACCAGCGACAGTCGATTTGATCCAACACGGTTGGAATGAGGTCGTATGATCGTCTCGGGTCCCTTAAAGAATATAATATTCGAAAATCTACAAGGAACATTGTATTCAATTACTCGATTGTAATGATTGAATACAATGTTCCTAGTATCATTTAGTATAGCAAATACCTAGACCTAGTATTGCTAGTTAAATACAGTCACTACATACAATGCGTGTCAAATATGAATAGGAAAGTCAATGACATCGATCTGTCAACTCCTCATCCTCTTATGAGCAGGAGGATGATGAGTTGTAATTTCAATGTATGTGGTATTTTTTTTTTTTGCGTGCTTGTTTTGTTGGTGTCATTGTTTTCTATACTTCTCTATTACTCGTCATCTCAGCAGTCACCTTCTTTCTAGCCATGTTATCCTTCACAGACTCCGTCCATCGAATTCTGGTCTTTTTCACTCATATAGCCATCCACATTCATACTCAAAACATTTATCACAACATTTTCCTCCCTCCGCATCACAAGCCCATACACCGACTCCCGATTACCACACAACTTTTCAGTCAACGGCGCCACTTTCAGATTTCCTCTTGATGTTATTTCTTGTTAGGTCTGACATATAAAAAGATACATGTATGATCTTCAATAGTATCGTTTATTTAAGATCGTGGAAGTGTTCAACCAAAAGCCATCTTCGAAACAACTGGTCCTATTCATCAATCCATTTTTTATCCTACTCAACTTATTCAATTAGACAGCTATGATGTCAAAATATGGCACGAGGTCAGTCCTATTCTAATTTGAAACGAATTGTAGTATAAGTAATAATGTTTAATTCTTTATTTTTTTAAATTAAAAATGGGCCAGCCCTTTAACGTGGTACATAAAGGTGTTGTTTGCCATACACGTGGCTGCGTGGGGGTGACACCTACGACGTCACTATGGCTTACATATAGTTATTATCAGAAAAGCATTTTCGGACGATTGAATGATTTCCCAAAAATAGTATCAGACTTTTAAATGTGGGCTTTTAATTTAACAACAAAATTGGTAAAGTGCGAATGGGGCTATTGTGCATTAATTCGCGCTAGAGGCGTTCGTGTAGGGTATAAAGTTCTTCCGAAATGTCAGATATTATAGTAATCGCGCGTTGCGTGCTTTTTATCACGTATTTCTCTAATATTCACGATTGTCGTCTAGATTGAGCCATATGACTTAAAGATTTTAAGTAGCAACTTAGGATCTTATTTGTTAGTACTTGGAGGTAGAACGATTTTTAAATGTTTCATGCTTGTTAATTTTAGGGAGAATATTGTAAATACGAGTATATATCTGAAGTTTACACTATGTTGTTATAACGCTTATAAAATAAACGTTTTTGAAGTTATTAGTACTTTCGAACTTTAAAGTATAAAATAAATCATTGACAGGACCTTACTCGACAGTGGCGCCATCTGGTGAGCTCAAAAACGATAGCCCGCCCTCATTGCACTAGCGCTTTGAGAGTTTCATCCCGCGGAAAAATAGGGCAGGCTCCAGGCTATGCCATTTTTATTATTTGTTTTTCTAAGTTAAGTGAGCACTACAATCCGATTTGAGGTTGTTGCTTGTATCACCGATTTTGATAAAAGTCATCATTCTTATTTGTTACTAGCTTTTGGATTTGGTCATCCACGCCCACTTGAAAAATTCGGATATGAATTCAGTAAAAAGCTGTTATTTTGAAATTATAAACAGATAATAATGATGCACTTCTTCATGCGATTGTTGCCAACAATGTGCTGTAAATACACATTTACAATTTGAACTGTGTGTGGCCTGGTTAAATATTTCCTGACATGCTCATTATGAATTTCTTCCACATATCTTGCACTATTAAAGTCTGTTTTTTAATCTCGGAGACTAAATTGACAAGTACAAATGGCAAACTGACATAGATTTCAATAGTATCTAAGTAAGTTTTGACATTTTCACTTGTCAATATAGTCTCCGAGATTAAAAAACAGACTATAGTTAGCGTGCCATTTTCTATCAGCGCTTACTCCGTCAGTTGTTTGATCTCTTTTTAGTTTAAAGTCAAAGGTGTTTTGTTTTATATTATAAGTTACATTTAATTTCTGTAACCTACATAAGAACCCTAACCTGTATACTTTTGTTGTTAAATGTATTAAATATGTACTGTTGGCATGCCTATTTTAAATAAATAAATAAATTCACTGTAAAGACCTTAACCTTTCGAAGTGCGAAATTTACCTTCCTGAAACCAAATATCAAAATTACCAGAAAAAATTCTCTTCACCTCCTAGGGTCCAATTTTAGACGAATTTTTTTCGCCGTTCATTGAAGAAAAAATTCAAAATTTTAATGATGTTTCGGACCGACTTCCAAATTCATTCGGCCTTCACACTTATTCGATACTGTTGTTTTGGACCAAAATTCACGTATAGCCTTCGCTCCACTCATCTTTGGAAGCATCCGCAGCTTTTAGAAAAAGTAGACCAAATTATTAGGAACACTCTAACTTCAATACTTAATGTGGCCCTGGACGACCGAGCTTGGCAGCAAGCCACACTTCCCATTCGCTTGGGTGGTCTCGGCGTCTGCAAAATTTCAAGTATAAGTTTACCAGCCTTCCTCTCCTCGGTCTATGGTACCGAAAAATTAACCAGGGATATTCTGTCTTCCTCACTGGTTGATTTTGAGGTGCCGTATTTGACCGATGCGTTGAACGCTAGGAAAATGGCTTGTCCCAATACGGATTTGCCCGACAACCTGTCCTCCCAGAGACGGTGGGACGTGCCGCTCTGCAGTATTGTGCGGAATACCCTTTTAAACACGTCATTCAATACTGTGGAGCGTTCCCGTCTGCTGGCCGTGGAGGAATGGGAGTCGGGGTTGTGGCTTCAGGCACTTCCGTCATTAACCATTGGCACTATGATGAATGACGCATCGTTCTGGGTCGCTACAAGTCTACGCTTAGGCGCACCTTCTGTTGCCCCGCAACGGTGTCACTGCGGTGAAGCTGTCGACAGCCTCGGACACCAAGGCCTGTCCTGCTACAGGAGCGCATTGTACGGCACGCCAGCATTAACGACATTATTCGTCGAGCCCTTGCCAGCGCCGGCGTACCAGCGGTTTTAGAACCAAACGGCTTGGTACGCGACGATGGCAAGAGACCAGACGGCATGACGTTAGTGCCTTGGAAGGTGGGTAGGCCTTTGGTGTGGGACGCAACCTGTGTCGACACCCTTGCGCCATCTCACCTTGCAAGCACGGCGGGCTGTGCAGGCGTTACTGCTGCGGCTGCTCAAGCGGCGCAAATACTGCAACCTTATTGGTAACTATAGTTTTGAGCCGTTTGGGGTCGAAACGCTCGGGTTTAGGGGGCCCGAGTGCGCGTCTCCTTTTTAAGGAAATCTCTCGCCGACTGGTCGACACTTCGCGTGACCAAAGGGCTGGCTCTTTCTTTGGCCAAAGAATTAGCATTGCCATTCAGCGTGGCAATGCTGCCGGTCTTCTGGGCATGTTTCCAGATGACAGCGATGCGGAGGAGTACTTTGACGCCTAAGTGTCCTTTTGTCGTCGTTGTTTCGATGTTTTTATTTTCTTACTTTTAGTCTTATTTTTATCATTAGTTTAGTTCTATTTGTAGTCTGTATATAATGTAAATATATTTTCACTGTAATATAAAGTTTCATGCATTGGTGCATGGTACCATTACTAATTTGCAAGTTGCAGGGTTCGTCATTGAGCTGTATTATTTTACCGCGAATGTAGTTACGGTGTCTAGAAATTTTCTAAAGGCTAACGTGTTTCTATTTTAAGATTCCGATAGCTCATACCGAATTTCAGAAACGTGACGCTTTAGAAGAATTTGTCACACACTCAGTTATTGATTAATTTAAGTAAGTGTAATGCATGACTGCTATTTTAAAAATAAAATAAAACAATTTTATTTAGACCGGGCAAAGAAATTTAAACCCTTTAAAATAGATTGACGTACAACGTTTGTTTATAAATACCTAATTTTTTTTAAAGTATTGGACAGACCCAAGCTGGAGGCCAAAACAATTGACAAGAGATAAAAATCTCACTTAAATTGTTTTTCTGGGGTAAAGCCTTACAAAAGAAACTACCTACTTATTATTAATTCCTGTTCACTATTATCTCTTTTTAATAAATTTTGGAAGTTTAAGAGACTTCTGTTTGATTAGGTAGCGTTTGTAAAAAAGACGAAGTTGGAGCATCGTCGCCATCACCACGCTGTCAATTTTTTTTTGTTCCGTCCTGTTGTAGAATTATAAACATTTGTTATGCATTGTATGTTTATTGTTTATTTTATTTTGTATGCACGTCATGTTCCTGCGACAAATAAATATTTTTTTTCTTTTGTCGGTAGTCGTTTTCGTTTACCGGCTTCGCGATTGCAACAGTAGAGTTGATCAGCCTCAATAATATCTCGGAAACAGAGGCAAAGTGAGTCGATACATAATTCAATTACAGTACTCGGAACTTAAGTTAGTTCTGAGTTAGTAGTAGTTATTAAAATATGTACCTGAAAATATATTTATTCCGGTACTTTTAATTAAATATTTATTGCTATCAGCCTACTGTTTAGACAACGTTGTTTGTTTACGTAAATCTGTTTGCTCAAAAGTATACCCTGCGTTCATCAAGGACTGTATAATCGAAAAACGTAGACTTCGCAGAGGATGCCAAACCACCCTACTACTTTTACTAGAGACAAGACTGCCTTTAAAAGCCTCACAGCAACTAAAGGCACTAATCAAACAATAGGAAAATGAAAATCTGCAATCACATCTCTTATAACTGACACAAACTATTCTTTGTAGTAGGCTACAAAAAACCTAAAGCGCCCTAAACAATAGGGTACACCACTTGACCACTAAAAACCGGGCTCGAAACTGGGCTCGCTCCGACTGTGAAAAAGCTAACACAAATGCCAACCACCTACTTAAAGTTTTTGAACCATTTCCTAGCAACACTCAACATCTCGACAATACAATAGACAAATATCTCGGCTCTCCTACTCAAACCCACCGTAAAAAAAAACAGTAAATATGCGAACCTAGACTTGAAACTGTGAACAGTGAAGGAAGAAATCGATTCACATAGCAAGAATTATCAAGCCAGACTAGACCAACACATTAACCAGTTAGCTGCAGAACTGCGGAGAGTGGTCAGTCTAAGATACTCTCGCCATAAGAGAAATAGTATACCAGATTTAGCAACAAGATTCGCAGACAGAAGATGAGAATGGCATCAATAGGTGCATAACTCAGCTGATGACATAATCTACCGATGAAAATCTGACAACATATTAGATTATTGTTTCAATGAAACAAAATGCTAAGTAGCAGACAGAATAAAAACATAAAAAATTGGTAAACCCTGGCTTTGTCTAGTTTGGGGCCAATGTAAAAAAAACCTTTTTGTAATATTTTAGCAACATTTTTTTTGTATTTTTACTAGTTACTTATTCATAAAGTTCTCCAGGCTTAATAAGCAAAGTATTTTTAAATTTATCTAATCTAATTTCTACTCTACTAAGAAAAAATACCATGTTGTGGTTCAAACGGGGTATTGATTTAGTAATGTTTGTCTAGGTTTTATATATAATTTCCCGAAAATATTGTTCTAAATAGTTTGTAAAATATGTAGTAGTAGTTTATTTATCATTTCAAAATACAAAATAAACATTATAAAATACTTTTTTTTCTTGCAATGCTGTGGTTGGTTTTGGGGATTTGCCTCAAGCACAACCACGAAGTTTCCCCAAAAAAATTGATTAATTTTGTCTCTTAGGTTGGCTGTTTTGAATCGTTGTCAACAACTTCAGTGTGGTGGTTCGATAGTGATTGCACGTAGTGTTATTGTTTTGTGGAAAAAATTGTGAAACTTAACTAAATCCTACACAATCAGTGAAAAATTTCGGTTTAGTTTTTATCTCTCTTCATCTTTTATCATTTTCTTCGTGGAACATGCTATTTTCGGGCGAGGTAAGTCCAATTTTATGCTACATCAACATCAGTGGATAGGGCGGTACTATCGTGTGGCAATTGACTGCATTTCTTGTCTTACAGCATTTTTTATCAATAAAAATCATCGTGATTCGTGGATAAACAGCATAATAAAACTATTCTTTCGTTATCACAGCGGCCCATTTCGTTTTGGAAGAGATTTTCGATGGTATCGGATATGCATCCTCCATATTTTACTGCTACGTGCATGGTACCAACTACATAATGTTAGTAGCTATAGAGGCTTTTTTTGCTTGTGTGCCCAATATTTAGTATATTTTCTCTTTCATCGGTTAGGAAATAAACATGAATTGGATTGAACACGACTCTTGTATAGTTGGGGTCTACATATTTTTGATTTTTTTAATCAAAAAAAATCATTTGGTATCTTTAAAATACTTATCGATTTGGGGCTAAATGAAAAAGAACTTGTATTTTTGTGTAACAAGGCCAATAAGACATCATTTTTTGTCAAAATCCTTGGGCCCACACTGGGTTCTTCAGGGTACGTGGAACTAAATTAAATATTGATTGGTGCACAGAAAAATGAACAAAGATAAAAATGACTACATAGAAATACCTTGAATCTTACTGAAACAATCAATACCCAGACACTTAATAAAAATTGATTGACTTGAATTTATTTCTTGCAATCATACTTGTCATACATACACCTCATTTATTGTGGTGTATTTTCACTAAGCAGATGGAATAATATTTTGTTAAAGACTACCAAACTCAAGATAATACCAAATCTGACAAATGACACAGTTCCAGTGTACACTTAGAATTGATTCAGGTTATGGTCACTAGATGGCGCTGTTGAGCCAACACAGGGAATATTCCAGCTGTGATATGGTTTCTTTGTGAGTCTGACAAAAGAACCAATCTTAATAAAAACAGCAATGGTTTGCAAAGTAACTTACCTATATAGCCTAATTATCTGAAGGAACAAAGGACAAGCGCATCCTTTTTGATATTCTGGACATAGTATACAAAAAGTCATTTCCCAGTACTGAGTTTATTGCTTCCCTCACATGTTGACTTGAACTGCATAGGTCCTATTATAGATCATACAAAAAAGAAGCGGCAATATCCTGAAAAAAGAAATACGAGTTAACTACTGTTTCCTTGTTATCACTTTAGTCTTCAGCAGTTTTCAACATTAATCACTGAAATTGTTTAGCGGTAAACATAGTAAACATCATCCAGTTTCTATCATCTTAGTATGACAGAAACAGAATAATCATGTTGTCAACATGTCTATGAACATCTAAATTGATTTTAACAATTTGTTGAACACATATTTATCAGTAACAGATCACGTATGATTGAATACTTATAAGTATGTAAAGAAATGAAGTTTGACAGTGCTATTGTACAAACTTTAGTGTTTACAAACCTACCATAATTTTTACATAATTCTATACTGTATCATTTGAAGACACACTCAGGATGCATTTAAGTACATAATAGGTTATTAAATAATATTCCCTATCATGATAGCACTGAAAAACCTGATATTTAACATAATTCTATAAGATCGTAATTTATGGGCGGGACAATTGATCACTTCATCCACCCCAGCTTCTCAAGCAAGGCCATTTCTATGGTCTCCCTGATTCTTCGTTTGTAACTCTAAAGGAATTATATTTACATGGTTGCCTGCATAGCTATTGTTAAGCTTTTTTTTAAAATTCTGTTACCACAAGTTGTCAAAAATGTTTCTTTGGTAAAAAGTGGTTCATATCTTAAAAAACATGTTGCAAAAAGAGGACGAGTATTTCATTCCAATATAAATATCAGTAATTGAATGCGTTGTTGCTAATAAAAATATCGAAGTTCAGTTTTAAATATACTTATTGAACATATCAGTAGTAATCATTGCGAGTTGACCGTCGCACTTTGTGAAGTGCAGTATCATTCTATTCTTGTCTCACATGCAGTGTCCCCCTGCGTTGGGTCACACGCCTTGACAGCCAGTTAGATCAATCACGACTCTCAACAAGGCGAGAAACGTGGATGGGTTGTTAGCTTATGTAAGTGCATGTGTTTGCAAAGGGTGAATATTGAAAAAAAAAGACAGGTCAGCGGGTGGTCACAAAGTTTTTATGGAGACAGTTAAAGTTATCATATCTCCTTCTCTATATTATGTTATGAATTTTATGTCAATAGAGTAAATTAATTGAAAAAAGTATGTTTTTAAAAGCTTTTATTGAAGTTGCCTTATTTGACCAATACATACTAACTAACTAAGTTAGTATGTATTCAAATCTTGCAACTGAATTTCAAACCAGTTCCTCCCAACCTATTGAGCTGAAATTTTACACAAACTATTGGTTCTGGTGACAATACAATTGATCTTGATCCTGCAGCCAGGATCGTCACCGCGCGAGAGAACTCCTCAATGGTTAATAGCACGGACACGAAACTTTGTAAACGCGTTTAATTTTGATATTTCTCCTTTTCATTTTAATAACAGCTTGTTTTTTTTTTAAAATTTTGACAAGTACTCTGAAAGGACGTCTTGACATAGAATTATTCATATAAAATTTAAGTCACCCAGAAATCTAAAAGATTTATATATAAATAATAATTAACTAAACCAAGTAGCTTATTTCTGGGTGTGAGTTGCCGAGAATCGAGTTGAAGTGGCGTGCAATAGACAGGCCACTATTGTAGACTGATGATGATGATGATGATGATGATGATGATGATGATGATGATGATGATGATGATGAACTAGCATGAAAAATGAATAAAAGAAAAATGTTTATTTGTCCCAAAAACAGTTACATGAATTATTAATGAGACATCCCCAGTAAGTAATTGAAAATACTTGTGTTGGGGCTATCTCGCTCTTTTAATTATTAACAATATTGAGTCTAATGCACAAATTACTACAAAAGGTGATTAAAAATTAATTTAGGCAGAAAAATTAACAGTAAATGACTTTTAAACTAATTAGCAGCTCTTCGTGTAACTGTATTTGTATACCTATGTGAAACTGTATGTGCATCTTGTTTTTAAACAGGGTTTGTATTGTTGTGTGTTTATGTGTGTGTATGTGTCTGTGTGTGTGAATTTGTATGTGTATGTCTTGTTTGAAGTGCCGATGTGTTCGAAGCAATTTATAGATTATACTCGACTATATAAGCAAGCTACAAGACTTTATAGAAACACAATGTTAGGTTTTAACATCGGTGGGCCTAGTAGTTTTTATCACGACAAAACCTACTATATCGTGTTAAACTTCAATTTTTACGTAATAATTGTGTTTCACATCATTGTCACCAGATGGCGTTGGTTCTGTTTCAGTACAAATTGTGTACTGAAGAAACAATCGAATACGTATAAATCGTCACAATAGACCCTCAGCTGTAGTAATGATTCTTACAAGGGCATTAAAAGTAATCCTTAGTTTGCGTAGGAAACTTAGCTTTAATATAGAGTGATTAACAAGAATATTTTCGTGTACTAAGTACAATACTATTTACGACTCACAGAGAATAAAGTTTTCTTACCGAAGAAGCAATTCGCGTGTGATCAAATTGATCATTTACTAGTAAACATTTCCTTGGACATCGGTATTGCTAAATATCTTTTCTTCAAAATGTTTAGATCCTTGGTTTTTTTTAAAATAATTTTCCATTCTCCAAATCTTTTTTATTTTCATTTATTTATTGAAAATTATGTAAATAACACCTTAACAGCTATAACGTCTATGCAATGTTACCACCACCAAGATACAGATAACTCTAACTTACATAAGGGTCTGAATGCATTTGCTCTATAGTTTCACCTTCGTTTTCTGTTAAAAGTAAAATGCTTTGCATTTTTTTCATTCACCCCGAGACTTAATATCCCATATCGATCAGTCAATGGGCTTGTAGGATGCACGTTTATTTAATGAGACTGCTCTCAGTCGGGCTGAAGATAATTGTGATAAATAGATAAAATATATTTAATTGTATAATGAGATAATCGAGACGCGCATCTCAAAGGCTAGTTCGAGAGTACCTAGAAGGATATGGGGGAGGCCTTTGCCCAGCAGTGGGACATCCAAGGCTATTAAAAAAAAATGTACTATAGCTTTTGCCCGGAACTTCGTCTATGTAAAGTTTATTGTTACAACAATAAACTCTCACACTCGTAATCTAACAATCTAACGAAGCTTTTTATCAGTGAAAGATTTTTTTTAAATCAGCTGTGTAGTTACGGAGATTAACTTCCCTACATGTTTCTCCTTCATCCTCTCTTTGTACACCAATTAATTTCTTCTAATTTGGGCGGTCCCTTGGACGGGTTAAATAACTTTAAACTTCTTAGTCAACGTAATCAAAGATACCTCTGTATAGGTGTATTACGTATTTTGATAACATCAAGTTCAAAACCTATAAGGGTACTTCCCGTTGATGTTGCACCATAAAAGAGTAAAAGGCAGTGAAACTTAACGAAAAAGTCGAAACATGTCAATTTGTAGTGTAATAAATATAATGGAAAATGGGAGAAACATTTTTCAATATGAAAAGTTTTTCAATCCGACTTCAACGACAGCAACTTTCGGAGTTTACCATATAGATCAAAAGAGGGTTAAACCTTACCTTTTTCTAATTATAATAGTTTTTGGTGTGTTTACACCTGAGATACTGTGCTTCATAGCACGTTGGCAAACCTTGAGTTTGGACTTTAACGATTGAGTCGACTAACTTATTTAATGTACTTGAATGACATGCTCTCCTATACATATGAAATGTATGGAAGAGCATGTTTTTCAACTGCAAATGTAAGTTAGTTCTTGGTAAGTTGGTTCTAGGATGAAATATTTAATTATACAATGTGACTACGGAACCCTTCCGTGGGTGGATGTGGGTGTTCTGACACACATTTTTTATTTAAGATGGAAGCGCCAGGGTAGCCCGAAATTCAAATTTTCTTATATTTTTTTAAATGTCTCTTTGCTGTTTGACTTTTTCATAAGATAGTTATTCAATGGGATTAAATAAACTTAGAGGGTTAGATTGATGATGTTAATGATTATTATTCTGTTAATACATACGTATTACGACCGTGAATCATATTTTGTCCAACATAAAACCTGACACTAACCGGAAAATTGCAAAAAACGTAAGATAATTTGAATTTCGTAGGCTACCGCTTCCACCTTAAACGATAATCACCACGACATTCTGTCAGATGCCGCAGTCTTTGTTAAATCAGGTGTTAGACATTCTGAAACATCGGAATGTCTAAGACGACCCGCCGCCCCTTTGTATCCGCAACACCCGCAACACCCATAACCTAGGAACTTTACTGATAGCGCTAATAGCAATGCGAATGCGTGCAAAATCGCATTGATTGACAATTCTAATCATGAGAACGTATCATTGAGAGATGCAATGTAATTCGATCGAATTATGACCGATATAGACTGTGATTTCGTTTCTTTATATTATTTTATTGACGGTCTATTATTATAAAGAGGTATTTGTTTGTAAGTTTGTATTTAGGGGGTAATCTCATGAACGAATGAACCAATTCTACAAATTATTTCACTGGCAGAAAGCTACATTATTCGTGGGGGCTATAGGCTATAAATTATAATGCATTTTAGCCGAGTTATCACAATTTTTGCGAGTCGCAGGCGAAGTGCTAGTTTTAAAATAAAGGTTGTAGAATCATATAACTTCATTTTAGAATGTTCAACCATCTAGTAGCAGAACGTTAAAGAAATTACGTACCTGTATGTACCTACCTACAGTACGATATTTGTGTCAATTCATGATTTTTAAGGAAGAGTAAGTCAATACTAAATGCCAACTTGACCCAAATTAAATTGTTGAGTGAATCTTCAACAATTTAATTTGGTTTACTAAGATTTTCATCTTGCGTCCAAACAAGTCAAACTAGTTTTAACTAAAAGTTAAAATGATAAAAGAGCTTTAACACAGAAACGAGGTAAGCTCACAAAAGTAGGTTGGTGACAAAAGAAAGAGAGATTTCGTGGAATAAGGTCAGTTTTGACTTTAATACGGCTTAGGCTTGGTTGCATAAGTATTTCATAAAGAAGCTAGGGGAAACATGTATAGAAAATGTCCTGACTCACCAAAAACTACTGGTCACTATTGTTATTTTGGAATACGGTCTTGTCCCAGTACTTACGACAGAGAAATGATGGCATAGACCTATTGTAGTTATTTATGAGATTATTTATTAGACCTGTATAATAGATCGATATTATTTTTGCAAATCAGAATTGTGGTCGCGATATTTTTAAAGTCTATCTAAATCAAAGACGTTAGATAGGTTTTGCTATATTGAAAACAAGACGAATACAACAGACTTGTTTTTTTCGACACAATTTCTACAGACTCTGATAGGTTCTTAAATCGCATTGATTAAATATTCGATTAAAACTCACTTCTTTTACGGGTGGTAGTGTCTGAAATAATGCACCGTCAAGTTTACTTTCACATTCACATTGATATTAATCCTATCTTCAGCGATTTTCTCTCGTGAAACTGGATAAAATGTGTCTACATACATTTTAACTTTTCTAAGAACTGTGATAGTGTTTTAATCAGATTTATTGTGATGGAACTTATGGCCTTCTGTTTTATTAAGTTGAAAAGAAAGTTTGTTCTTCGTGTCGATGATTCCCATAATTATTTAATTAATTTTGTTTCGACGGGTTCAGGCAGATCTGGAAGTAGGTGGTAGTATGCCGTATTATTTTTCCCTGACGACATGGATAGGGGAAGTCGTTGAAAGAGTTGCACGACCTACTGAGGGACGTCCATCATTTACACTTCTTCTACGTATTTATAAACGATGTAGTTCCCTTGGAACGGAAAATGCAGGCATTGAGCTTGTGTTAAGTTATATACGAATGTACATAATGTACCTGATCATAAAATACTGTTTGTGGTGGCTTTTTACTGTTGTCAACATATCGACAGGTCAATAGAGTGCTCGTCTTTGAAAATGCCAATTAGGTACTGACTCAGATATCTTCCAGGTTTACAATAGTCGTTCGCACAAATATTAAGCGGCACAAACATTAATTAATAAATAAATAAAACTGCCTCGTTTGTCTAGTCCAGGACTTGGGTTCGATTCCCAAGTCTGGCAGATAGTTTGGTATTCCGTCAGGAATTTATCAGTAGGATCATGGAATCTGGATTTGTGCCCGATTGAAGGCAATTGGCTTGTCCATAAAACATGACACTTAAATATAACTGGCGAAACGTGGGAGGTCTAAAAGTACATCTCAGTCTAAGCCTTTGGAGAATACAAGCGTTATGTATTGCTTTGTTGTCAATAAATAAAATATTGTATCGCTTTACAACACAACTTTATTGTGTTTTTATGGACTCCATTATTAAGCTAGATCCACCTGCCCGCAAAGGCACCGCAACGTGAATTACGGTCCATAGTGGGAACATAAGATACACATAGACTGTGTGTATTAAAAGCCATGAGATTGGAGTTCCCAACGGAAAATGTTACGAAATTCCATATAATCTTAATAACTCCTTTAAGAGGTGAATTTTCAATTCTTTTAGTCCACCGGTTTATGTTGTGCGTTGTCTGTCAGTGAATTTAACATTTTGTTAAGTAGAAGATATAACGAGAGAAAAGAAAAAAATTACATGCATATTCTCTATTAGGGAATGTTATTTTTTCTTTACTTAAATCAATAAAATATAGTACTATCAACCCAAGAAAATAATTAAAAGTTCTAGTTCAGCTACTGATTGTCGCTCAAAAAAAAAAATTAAACTCCTACAATTTTCTACGACAGTTCAAACGTCCCTGACTGTCCCGGCCATTCGTTCGTGTTATGTGACGTCATTTACCTCTATCTGCCTTGTTCACATCTAATTTTTTACCCTTAATATATTAATTTTACTAATTGTATGTGCTTTATTTAAGCAAAATTAAAGCCAATCATTTATTTCAATTAGGCCATTAAAGGGTATTTTTGAACGTGAAACTGTAGAAGGAAATAGAATAGATTCTACTGACGACTTGGCTGTCAAAAATCAGCCCCTTTAGTACGGCGTTTGTGTTCACAATCTCATATTCACACATTTATCACAACTATAAGGTTAATGACGCCATAGAACTGGTCACCGTATACTAGTTTAAACACAACTGTGGTGCATGTGGTGACATCCATTGTGTGGTTCAACATCTGTGACTAGCATAGTTCCAATTTGTGGTCGCTATCATATTGATTTTGGACAGATAAAAGGTCTCACGGACTGACTAAATACGTAAAGAGATATTAAATGTTTAGCAAAAATACTACCGGTACCTACCGAAATAGTGCGTCTATTCAAATCACAACTGTCAAATTCTGACAGTTATATAAAATGGCTGAAACACGGCAAATTAACATGTCAGTCTGATAAGTATACATTTTCTGTACTGATCAGCCAATTATTTGTTTTGCTAACAAGACATTACTGCAGACATAACAGCTGAAGTTAGCTAGTTAGTTACTTGCACCGAGTATTCAAATGCGGATGTTTCTAAGATACACGAAACTAATGCTTGTTCTGATAAAACAATATGCATTTGGCAGAAATATATTCAGTGTACTGGAATTTTTCGTCATATGGTAATTACGAGGAATTCTACATTTACCTTATCTACTATAACAGAAGAACGATTCTTCATAGAATGTCAGGCTTTTTTTCAAAGGAGAAACATAATTGGTCAACTGGTTCCATATCTATTAAAAGAGTAAATAATTATGTTACATGGTTTTGGCCTAGCTTTAAACTTATATTCCCTGCTGAGCTTATATCACTGACAGCGTTACTTAAAACCAGGGTGTAAGAGGTAATTATCATTGATTTATCTTGGTAAATCTTCACGAGTATCAGAACGCGGACAAAAAAGACAATCATAAATATTGTGTTTAATTAATCGACAAACAGAATGTTTAGTACAATAAAACAATTAGTAATTTAAAATGTCTTTCTTCACATCATATTTTTGTAATAAAATTATCATTTCCAATTCAACAAAAAAAAAAAACAAAACTTTTTAATTTCCACTTTCAGTACATTTCGTATTCACAACCATAAACATGTCGCCGTGGTGGAATACGAAATGTGTACTGAAATGAACCTAAATTATTATCAGCTCATGGATTCGGACCAAACAAGTGACATAATCAGGGTTTAAAACAAGATTCTCAACCGACAATAATTTATAGGGGAATTTAAACTCCGAATTGTGCATTAATAGACTTGCTGTGTTTCTTGCAGGGTATAAGGGACACACATTGCGAACGGCAAGCGCGACAACGAGTTCGATGAACTCTGTAGCTAGGCAGGAAGTGAACAGCTGATTTCACGCGTCGTTCGTTAGACATCCAACACCATGGATTTCAACATCCATTGTTGGATTTTTGATTTTAGCCGTATTATTTTTATAAATGTAGTGCTACATACAGCCTGATATTGACCGGCAAATTGCAAAAAAAACGTAATAAACTACCCTCGCGCTTCCACCTTAGCGAGTCTACCTAACGAATTCAAGTTTTATAAGACGTTCCATAGATACGAAAGAAAAAGATGCGTTGTGATGACACAATCACGACAAAATTACTGCTCCACTCGGCCGTTGCAAAATATTGGCGGTGGTGTTGAGTACAAGATATTTCGTATTCTATCTGAGAACGCGTTTTTCCGACGAAACGCCGACGGCCCAGATTAATACACTTTGCGTCAATCTGCGCTGCCGTCGCAAGGGAAAAACGGACATTGCTCGGACGGATGATTGCTCTTAATTGGAGGATAGCATTTTGAAAATAAAAAGAGGGTGTAAGAAATGTGTTTCTACTTCATAAGTGGTTAGTTAATTAAATAAATGCTTCAATAGTTACATTTGTGTTTATTAAAATGGACTTAATTATGCTTGAAAAGATTTTTCTTATTAATTCTAAGAGTAAGGCCTGTTTGCCAGGTGATCATCTGCCTAGCCTTTCCTGACTTTGTTGGGGTCGGCTTCTATTTTAACCGGATGCAGCGGACCAGCTTCGCATTTTACCTGTAATACTATTAACGAATAAATTTTTAACCCAGTTACACCACACACCATTGTATGCGTTAAACCCTAAACATATTTAAACAAGTAACATTTAATTAAAAGTATCATAAAAAAACCCGACTACAAATTGTATGAAATTCCAAATATATATATTTGTAATCTTTTAATTTCCTTCATTTTGATGTAATACTCAACAAGTGTGGTTGCAAAAAAAATTAAAGACTTACTATTTAGCACCTAAAATCCGCCATTTTGCGTTTTTTTAAACATCTGTGTAAGGACACTTGATTTTTAAGACGAATCTAATGATACCTTAATCGTCGAAATCCATCCAGCCATTTGAAACATACGAGGTTATAAAGAAGTTTACAAAGAAACAAAAAATGTCGGGTAAAAATAGTTCTAAAGCTGTGAGTAAACTGCAAGCAAAGTTTTTCTTTCAAAAAGTTACAAACGAGCACTAGAAATATATTGTGAATCTCTGCAACACTTTATTACTGTGCATTTTGAAAATTTCTCTCGCTCAATAATTATCCTAGTGGGGTTCATCATCCCCTCTACGACCACAAAACTACCTCGGGCAGACTAAAAACCCCAAAAGCTTCCTACGCTCCACTCGGGCATTAGGCACTCAGGCTCATCCACTCACGGCAAGAGAAGTGTCTACCACCTCACGACTTCTTAAAGCCCCAAGAACACCTGGTTTCCGGCAGTGAACTACAGTGGCCTATTTGGAAAGCTCTGAATCGATTGCTTACCCAAGTATGCCGCTGCAAACATAATCTGGCAAAATGGGGTTTTATTGTTTCCACCAACACCGAGTGCGAGTGCGGCGCTCCGGATCAAACTATGCCCCACCTCCTTGAGGGTCCCAGGTGTCCGTTTTCCTGCACTCTTGACGACCTGAATAGCGCCTCTGCCGCTGCAATAAACGTGGCCACCTACTTTGCCCAATCCGTGTAATATGGAAGGAACATCGATACGATAAGAAGAAGAAGTGGGGTTCAAGTTAAACTGCCAGAAACTCTCGTTTCACTAATAAACAGTTAAAATGGGTTTCTTTTTTTGAACGCATAATGTGGGTAGGCAACCATGTAATTGAAGATTAGTATGGTGTAAAGATAGTAGCATTTTATAGTGGGCCCGCTTGTCCTTTGCATGTGTGCGGGCTTATCTCAGTTGTAAACGTCCCTTGGTGCCTATTGGCTTTGTTTTGTTCTGTCTCCTTCTGATATAAAGGGAAGTGGAAATTATGTTTTTCCTACTCCACTGCTATTCTTTTGAGTTGCAGTGGTTTGGGAATAGTGTGGCGGGCTTGTGTGTGCTATGTTAAAACATCGACATTTCTATCCTAAATATAAAGTCCAAAAAAAAGAGCAAAGCCCCTAATGTGTCAAATTAACGCCAACCTCATTGCGTATTTCACTCGAAATTGCATCCCTTTCATTTTAGAAATTCAACGTAACTAACTCAATGAGAAATATACATTGAGATTTCCTAGCTGTGTGATAGTATTTGATAACCTAGCGAACATAATCAAATATATTACGTGTACAAACATCCTGAAAACGACACCCGGTTTAAGCAAGCGACTTTTCAAAAATATTAAAATACATAATACTTACGTTTGCATATTTTTCTATCACGTTTGAGTCAGTCTCAACAATATTTGGTACCTACTTAATTCTCCTCTAGGGCTCGCTAACTCTGTCCACTGTCAATATGAATATATAGGAGCCCAGGATGCGGGTCATTGCAACCGATTGCAGGTCTATAAATATGCACCTATGGAGAGGTACAAATTGAATGTTATATTGTTAAATTGCTTTTGCGGGACGTCGAGGAGTTCATTCAAGATGACGGACGTCACAGGCAGGGAGAAACTAGATTGTCTGACAACCAGTCCGGTACAAAGGATGGTTATGTCATGTATGGTAGTGCACTCTCATATTCTCGTCACTCATGAAAATTTAAAGACATGTGATATTCACCAACTCCACTGCGCCCTCGTGGTGAATTATGTCCCATTCCTTCTCCCAGAGAAAAGGTCTGTGTCCCAGCAATGGGAACGTTATAGGCTTACAATGGTCATCATCATCTTCCTGTCCTTGTCTCATTAGGCTAAGCGTATACTGAGACGCAGGTGATGCAGCACAGCACAGTACAGATTTTATAGGGCAGGGCAGGCGAGGCAGATATAGGCCGCGAGCGCATGCTGCGCTGCGACGCAGCTCAAAGACACATTCGCGTTCTAACTAGTACAAAGAATTTGCTCGTCATAAACATTTGGCTCGTCAAGTCGAACACGTTTATTCTAAGTGCAAAATCTGTACTGTGCTGTGCTGCGTCACTTGCGTCTCAGTATACGCTTAGCTAGCAGACGTCAAGTGAAAAAAACCTAGAATAAAATGTTAAATCCTCCGCGATATCAACTTGGACATTACTAAAACGAAATATAATAAAAGAAAAAGTTATTAAAATAACTTAAAACCCGACCGCGGTACAAAAACTGCAAAGTTGAAAACAAGCACATTTAAAATTATTTGTAATTTTATGTATAAAATAAATAATAATAACACAATTCTTAAATTGCAGGAGGAGCTCGTGGCTAAGTACTAACAGCCGCCCGGATCGATCTTTAGGTTAAGCCGCTCTTGCCTAGGTTGGTCTGTGGATGGGTGACCACTCATTACATACCGATTTTCCTCCGTGCCTCGGAAAGCACGTTAAGCCGTTGATCCCGGGTGTCATTTGTAAATCTTTGACAGTCGTTATAGGTAGTCAGTGGCCCAAAAAGTCTGACAACCAGTCTTACCAAGGGGTATCGTATTACCCAGTACTAACTGGGTTGTGGAGGTCAGATAGGCAGTCGCTCCATGTAAAATACTGGTATTCAGCTGCATCCGGTTAGACTGGAAGCCGACCCCAACATAGTTGGGAAAAGGCTAGGCAGATGATGAACACAATTCTTAAATTACCATTGTAAGTAACGTTGGTGCACAATAAAATGCACAGCAACCTCCATCCGACTACTGCCGGCGGACAGTCTCCCTGCGTCGCGTTCTAGATAATACTGATCGATACTAAAAGAAAACAGTTATTTTTAGAGCGTGCGCGACACAGACAGTATTGACACCCTGTTTTCTATTAGCAACATATATATATCAAGATTTTCTTCTTTTCCTGTCAATTGAATATTATTTTATTTTTGTACGACACGTAAGTTGCTAACCTCAATTATCAACTTACGTTTCTCAAAATATAATGTTATGTTGCCTAGGCTCTCAAGCCTAGGCAAATCAAAACCGACACGCACCGCTCCCGACCCGCTAGCTCGCGCGCGGGTCTCGCGCCTCATCCAACCCGCACCCGCCCCACGCACGCTCTCTGTGTGTTGTCATCCATTTATAAATAAATGCAATGCACCCGCCGTAGTCCCGTCCCGACCCGCACTCGACCTACGCTCGCTCCCTGTGTGTGTTGCGCTTAAATTTTCCGGTCGCTAGAATGCTCAACACTGTGACGAGAAGGCGCGGTTTGAATTGTCTTGATTGTATAGACCAAAATCGAATCTTATGAAAATTAACATACGTGTTAAAGAATGGTTCATAAAAATTGTATAAAGATATTTGCGACAGTAATCACTAGGCTTCAAGCAAGCCCAAATCACTAGGCTTCAAGCAAGCCTACGTGTCCATGCTACGCCGTAGCAGTGCGTCGCGGAGATGTATTTTGTAAAAATACTTGATTCTTTTAAAAAAACAGAACTTTTGTTACCGCTCAATTTCTTTTAAGACGTTCGGTCTTCACTACGGCGCGGCGTTGCTTCGCTTAGCAGGAAATAGCAAAAAAATCTGTAGCAAAACGCTACGCTACGGAATTAATACGAGAACGGGTTGCATTCGAAACCTACTAAACACAAAATTATAAAACACAAAATTTTATTAAAATCGATTGTGTTTCGGAGATTAGCCTGTACGATCAGTGTCACGTTATTTTTATTGGTTAAGGGATTAATCACATTTATTCAGCTCAGCGAGAGCTAGCAAGCTGAACGGATGCGAACGCATCTCCATACAAAATAGTTGTTTTCTATGGACTAAAGCTGAACAGAGCTGAATAAGTGTGGTTTCCCTAAGAAGTTATTTCAATTTTACTATGGTTTTAAGCGCACAACTTGCCACGACTTGACCACACATTGATTGAGTTATGTATAGCAAAATTATATTGACCTAATATTTACTAGTGTAATGTAAACCGAAGTTTAAAAAATAGTTTTAAAATAATTGGTATTAACAGTATTTTCGTAATTTCCTTCTTACTCAGCAAAGTTATTTGCAAATAGTGTAATATGCAACAGATACATTCTCTCTATTGAGCATTGTAGTAAGAATTTGGCATTAGTTTGCGAAAGCGGAAGAGATAATTTTGCTAAGACCAGGATTTCTTCAAGATAGTTCTACAAAGCGACCGGTTCTAGGAAAGTTAGCTTCTAGGGGGGTTAGAACTCATCCATTTCTAACCTCGGCCTTGATTTGTATTGCTGTCGATGATATTCATAACGTCTGTTGTTTCAGATAAAATTATCCGCCATGGGCCCAGCGCTGGGTCAAGCTGGCTGCATCTTCGCGTGCACGCTGTGAAATTATTCTTAGTCGTTGTTCGCACATTGGCCAAAGCGGGGAGAAGACGCCACGTGTGGGCCTGCGTACACCCGGGGGCGGGCGCTTTGCGCCGCCCCACAACTGTATATGTAAGTGTATCTTGTCCATCGCCCGCACACACGCGCATTTCCTATCTCCATTACGATGTAGCCCCCGCCAACCCTTACCTTACCTGCGAATTGCGAGAGCCATTATTCATTCGTCGGCAGAGCTCGACGTCAGTCGTCTAGAGTTCGTCACGATGATACCGCGTGCAACAGTTCTTGCCTATCTCGTTATTTTGATGTCCGTCGTTCTGTTTCGACTCATAGTGTTTCTTTTCTTTATAACTGATCTGAAAGAACTTAAATCGGGGAGAGTGAACGTTGCAGCTCTCGAGTAATTTACTTTTAGAACCTTTTTTTTATTTTATTTATTTTTTGTTCTCCTGTGGAAGTGACGATTACGAACATTCAAAATGTGCGTGCAGCAATTTCACAAAATATTTGATGTGCACAGGTTAGTCTTAATAAATTACGGCGATCTTCTGCCTGTAGCGAGTTAGTGTACTTTTATTTTTTAAATTTTCAGTTGTGCTTTTTTTTTTTTGTTTTAGAAATATTTGTTTTATTATTTTATTTTGCCTGTGCTATTTTCTATTTTGCACTATTCTGTTTAGCTGTTATTTAAGAAGAGTTTAAATTAGAAAGATAACTAGCTAGGGTTCTCATTACTTACTTAATTTCAAATTGAATTTAAGCCTGTGAAATAGTTGCAGGGAAATTTAATGTGACGTCAATTAGTGCGTCTCTTGATAGCGGTGAAATAGGTCAAGCTGGCAGCTTCGGACCTAGGGAGGCTGTGGGTAGAGCTCACCCCCGCGCTGTAGTTTCATTCTCGACGGAGTTTCCCCATCTCCATTCAGTATTTCGAATTTTCAATTACATTTTACCGTCACTCAATGCTCGCAATTTTTGTAAAGTAAAGCAAAAGCATTGCGAATCGATGCAACAGCTTTAAATAGTTATAAAGTTTATCAGTAGTTCATTTATGAATGCGTTAGTGTTTTTGTTGCAAACTCATATAAAAAAAAACATACAATGAAAATACCTATCAAATATTTTTAATCGTAATTGTACCAAACTGAAAAAAAAAACTTTAAAAAGGTTTGGGTTCTATGTAGGAAATTCAGATTATTATGAGTAATTGTAAATGTAATCTTCAACAAAAAACACAACAAAGATGCTTGCTCTCGTAACTTGCGCTGTGATTGTCATTAAAGGATCGAATTTAGGGATACTAATAATTTTAGAAATTATCTCAATTTTTTTTAAATTTCAAAATGCCATACTCTGTTCTCTTTTTTCATTCATCAAATTTGTTTTTGTTTGCTTGCTAATTTTTCATTGCCGCCTTAGTTTGTAAGTAGTCACTAGCGCGAGTATGCCGCACCGCAGATCTTGGGTTCGATTCTCAGGCTGACAAAGTGTCTTAGTTAGTTAAGACGTTAGGATCGACTTTGCTTAGCTATAGGTCCTGAGTTCGATTCTCAGAACCCAGGACCTCCTACTTCTCATCTTTATAATAATTTAAAAATGATCTCAATTATTTTTTTTTTTCAAAATGCCGTACCATGTTCGCCTTTTTCATTTATCAAATTTGTTTTTGTTTGCTTGCTATTGTTGTTTGTTGTTTTATTGTTGACTTCCGCGTTGGCCTAAGTAGTCGCTAGCGCAAGTATGCCGAACCTAGATTCGATTCTCAGGCTGACAAAGTGCCTTAGTTAGGATCGACCCTGCTGAGCTAAAAGGTCCTGGGTTCGATTCTCAGGCTGACAAAGTGCCTTAGTTAAGGCGTTAGGATCGACTTTGCTGAGCTTTAAGGTCCTGGGTACGAATCTCA
This sequence comes from Noctua janthe, assembly GCA_910589295.1. Classification (NCBI taxonomy): domain Eukaryota; kingdom Metazoa; phylum Arthropoda; class Insecta; order Lepidoptera; family Noctuidae; genus Noctua; species Noctua janthe. The sequence goes on from OU342552.1 coordinate 18,918,365, forward strand.
GGCTGATAAAGTGCCTTAGTTAAGGCGTTAGGATCGACTTTGCTGAGCTATAAGGTCCAGGGTTCGAATCTCAGGCTGACAAAGTGCCTTAGTTAAGGCGTTAGGATCGACTTTACTGAGCTATAAGGTCCTGGGTTCGAATCTCAGGCTGACAAAGTGCCTTAGTTAAGGCGTTAGGATCGACTTTACTGAGCTATAAGGTCCTGGGTTCGAATCTCAGGCTGACAAAGTGCCTTAGTTAAGGCGTTAGGATCGACTTTGCTGAGCTATAAGGTCCTGGGTTCGAATCTCAGGCTGACAAAGTGCCTTAGTTAAGGCGTTAGGATCGACTTTGCTGAGCTATAAGGTCCTGGGTTCGAATCTCAGGCTGACTAAGTGCCTTGGAATAGGCGTTAGGATCGACTGTGCTGAAGTAAAGGTCCTGGGTTCGAGTCTCAGGCTGACAAAGTGCCTTAGTTAAGGCGTTAGGATCGACTTTGCTGAGCTTTAAGGTCCTGGGTTCGAATCTCAGGCTGATAAAGTGCCTTAGTTAAGGCGTTAGGATCGACTTTGCTGAGCTATAAGGACCTGGGTTCGAATCTCAGGCTGACAAAGTGCCTTAGTTAAGGCGTTAGGATCGACTTTACTGAGCTATAAGGTCCTGGGTTCGAGTCTCAGGCTGACAAAGTGCCTTAGTTAAGGTGTTAAAATCGACTTTGCTGAGCTATAGGTTCTGGGTTCAATTCTCAGGCTGACAAAGAGTCTTAGTTAGGCATTCGGATCGACTTTGCTGCAGTATAGGTCCTGGGTTCGATTCTCAGGTTGACAAAGTGCCTTAGAACAGGCGTTAGGATCGACTTTGCCGAGCTGTAGGTTCTGGGTTCGAGTCTCAGGCTGACAAAGTGCCTTAGAACAGGCGTTAGGATCGACCCTGCTGAGCTATAGGTCCTGGGTTCGATTCTCAGGCTGACAAATTTCCTAAGTTAAGGCATTGCTGAGCTACAAGGTCCTGGGTTCGAATCTCAGGCTAGTAGTGCCTTAGTTAAGGCGTTAGGATCGACTTTACTGAGCTATAAGGTCCTGGGTTCGAGTCTCAGGCTGACAAAGTGCCTTAGTTAAGGTGTTAAAATCGACTTTGCTGAGCTATAGGTTCTGGGTTCAATTCTCAGGCTGACAAAGAGTCTTAGTTAAGGCATTCGGATCGACTTTGCTGAGCTATAGGTCCTGGGTTCGATTCTCAGGTTGACAAAGTGCCTTAGAACAGGCGTTAGGATCGACTTTGCCGAGCTATAGGTTCTGGGTTCGAGTCTCAGGCTGACAAAGTGCCTTAGAACAGGCGTTAGGATCGACCCTGCTGAGCTATAGGTCCTGGGTTCGATTCTCAGGCTGACAAATTTCCTAAGTTAAGGCATTGCTGAGCTACAAGGTCCTGGGTTCGAATCTCAGGCTAGTAGTGCCTTAGTTAATGCGTTAGGATTGACATTGCTGAACTAGGTCCTGGGTTCGATTCTCAGACTGGTAAAGTCTCTTAGTTAAAGCGTTCAGATCGACTTTGTTCTACTTCTCGTCTTTATAATAATTCAGAAATTATCTCAATTATTTTTTATTTCAACATGCCATACTATGTTCGCCTTTATCATTTATCAAATTTGTTTTTGTTTGCTTGCTATTGTTGTTTGTTGTTGTATTTTTCACTTCTGCGTTGGTCTTAGTAGTTGCTAGCGCGGGTCCTGGGTTCGATTCTCAGGCTGACAAAGTGCCTTAGTTAAGGCGTTAGGATTGACTTTGCTGAGCTATAGCTCCTGAGTTCGATTCTCAGGCTGCCAAAGTGTCTTAGTTAATAAGTTAGAATCAACTTTGTTGAGCCATAGGTCCTGGGTTCGATTCTTAGGGCGTCAGTGTTTGTGTTTATCCATCAGGAACGAGTATACTGAGCCATAGGTCCTGGGTTCGATTCTCAGTCTGGCAAAGTGTTTTAGTTAATACAATAGGAAAGATTTTGCTGAGCCGTCTGGTTAGTTAACATCATTTTCTCATTGTATGTTACAAACCTATCAAAGATATATGAATTGTATACCTACCTAAATCGTCATCGTACATACATACGATGAATTTCCTTACGTAAGACGTTGGGTCTCCCCGGCTCCTCTAGTCAACAAAAGCAAGAAAAATTGTATGCCTTCAACTCCCCGAGCCTTCTTACATAATAGTTACACAACCCATTTTCACGTTGCAACTTTAATTAGAAACGTGCCTGTTAGTGATTATTGTATAAATTATTATAAGCCTGATGTGTCTCACTGCAGAGCAAAGGCCCCCTTTCAATTTTTCTCTGTTAATGGCCATTTGGGCTCATTCCTATTGGTAAGCGTCTAGCTCGCCACGCCATCTCCTTCTGGGCCTACCACGTCGCCGGATTTTGTTGTTCGGATCACTATGTATTGCAACTTTGGCTCAATAGTTAATTAGTAAAAGAAAAATATCACACTACAGCTTCATAAGCTTTCATCATCATGATTCAGCTGAACACGAGCGATGCTAGGTGGCTCTCCCGTGCATCGCCACAACAGCTGGTACTGCCCTTCTCGCATCCAGCTCACAAAACGAAAATTTTACTTGAGTTGGGTAAAAGACGATATTTAACACGGACATTCGCTTTACGAATTTGTATGCAAACATTAAAAACACGAAATTCAAACGAAAATCAATTTCCCCGTAAGCTGTTCGCCAACAAATGTTTGTTGCGTAACTATCGGTCACTTAGAAAAGCCAAACATTTTCCGATTAGCTCCGAAATAAATGAATAAGCTACTTACTCAAGCATTGTATTTTATAACTCCTAGATAAGCGCATTATACTAAGGCAAGTGTACTTCAATGCATTGTGTAGTAGTAACTACGTACAATATCAATTTTAATTTTGAACGTAGCTCGCGCCCATAACTCGCAAACATTATCGTGTGTCACATAAGGCCTTTTTACAAATTGATTTTAATGTGACACTATTTCTTACTTTGTGTAATTTTGTTTAGATATTCATCAAAAAATTTCACGGTTTGCGGTTCATCCAAGCACGATGTAGAGTCCTATTTGGATCCAGACGTCTTTGCGCCGGATCCGGCGGAGCTGTATGACTCTGATGATTCTTGTGGAAAGCATCTATATCCTCTGAAGTAAGTGCCCTTAGATTGTATAAGGTCTGACTGGAATAGTGGGGACTATTTGCAGGATTGGTTCGTCAGGAACAGGTCAGCAAGTTAATTTTACCGAAATAAACGTGAGTGGAGTATAATTTCTAATATTAATGTGTAATTTCGTTTTCCTCACGGTGGGCTGGTAGTTTTTATCGTAAGAAATAAGGGTTACATTTTTTATAAGTTTCGAATAATGTTTTATTAACCCGTAAAATATTGTTCACTATCTGGTTGGACCTTATTACTTGCTGTTTTTCACGAAGGACACGTTTTGGAGCTGCTTTATACTTAAATCATTATACAAGAGATGAAAAATCATAATCTAAGGAAATCAAAACTTTTAAATATTCTTTTATAAATAGTCCTTACTTATCCTACGTGAAAAATACTTTAGTTGTCTTTTTCTTTGTTTAATCAACGTGCCATTACCTGGCATTAGTTTTGCGGATTCACGTCATTCACACTTTTTGTCATTTGGAAGATTTTATTTGTCATTTTAATTTAAAACAATCGTTCGTCTATCATTCATACATTACAGCACAGCAGAGAATATTGTCCTTGTTTGCCACACTACGGGACATTAAGGACATTTACTAAAGCTACAGGTGGCCCGCCAGACAGCCTCCGACGAAAGGATTTATTCTATTTGGAGTTGTGTTAGAGTTGAAATTCGCATAACAGTGTAAAGTACGTTTTTATCAATAACTTTATTTGCAACGTAATTTTACGAATAACCTAAGATCAAAAAGTAAACTAACAAAATTGAGTGACTACCAAAAATGGCTGTTCAGCAATTAACTCTTTTCAGGGTCATTAATTTAGTGGATTTTACAGATTTTTTGGTTAGTGGTTGACCAGTAAAATCTGCTAAGTTTTACGTTCATACTGCATGTCATAACATTCAAATGGAATACGGTGATTTGGTATTATTTTATAACAGACTAAAAAGGAGGATGTACTCGCTAGCTTTTATAATATGTATTTTAGTAATTAGCGAATTAGCAAGTTAGTGGTACAAATCTCACGACGATCTCCGCAGAAATTATAAAGTTAAAAAACGACATTATAAATACAGTTTCTGCATATTCTATAATTAGCTTATGACTTAACAACTGAAACAACCTCAACCTTTAGTACTAATAATAACGCTGTGTGATCCGTACCCGGAGCCGAAGTCGCAATTATTCCGTACCATTTCAACGGAACTTTTAGCGTTTCGAGAAATGTGGCATGAGTACGTCAACTTCACTTCGACATTTTATTTAAAAACGGCAGCACGGTTAATCACGTTTATTTCCCCCTTTAAAAATTGGTGGCTAACAATGCCAACATGCTGAAATCGTGTTCGCGTGCACGTAGTTAGTCAGCGACACGAACGAAGTAATAGCTTGTACTAGATACATCCGCTACTCATCACTCTTCAATAGGTCAGAAATGCATCGCGGTGCCCACGAGTCGAAGTACTTGAATCACGTGGTTACTTCACTAACATAAATCGCACGTATACCACTCAGTCTGTAACGTTCACACTGCTGAGCCACAGCTCCTTCTCTCTGGGAGAAAGTGGGCTGTAATCTACCACGCGAGCTCCGGTCAGCTTAGAAGATGTCACTGTCTTAGAATTCTTCACATAATTATGTGTCATGGTTATCAAAATCGGTGTCTTTTTCAAGAACCTCGTCAGTGTAGAACTATTGCTGGTGTACTTACATGGCTGGAATGGAACTGTTAACCAATTAGAGCATCCATCAGTGCGCAACGTTCGTATCAGCCAAAGAACATGCATACTGTCATCTTTGTTCGTAATTTACCTAAGTTAAACTCGTTTAATTAAAATTAGCTTATATTATCACGACGATCTTTCTTAGTTCTTGAACAGAAAATAAATAATTTAAACCGAAAGTAATTTTCTAAAATACCATAATAAAAATCTAAAAATGGATTTCATTTAATTTCACATAATTGTTGTCTAAAATCTGAAATGTTACCGATGTGTCGAGGCTACGCTTTCGTAGCACTCGCTACGTGCTACGTCGTAGCTGTGCGGGCAACTCGGAGATTCGGAGAATAAATGCGTGTAGTGCGGACGTAGTTGGTCGCCGCCAAATCTTTAATTAAATCATTACGTTGGTTTAATCAATGCCGTCCCTAATAGTTACCACTTTAATTAATAATCAAAAACAATATCCTTATTTTTCTACGGAAAAAGAACTGCTAAGAGTATAATAAAAAATACTTAAGCCAAACCGGAACTAATACTCAGTAAAAGCATCAAGTATCTACTCATGTTAGTGTTAATAATAAATTGAATAGTTATCAAAATTCTCCGTCGCCATAGAATTGCAGAATCTCATTAAAATTTTAGTCAACTTCGAAAGGTAATACAATTAACCTTGGCCACTGTTCCGGGTTCCGATCAATGCATTTGAAATATTCAAGATAAAGGTCAGACGGTCAGCTGGAGAAAGGCTTACTATGAAGCGAAAACAGAATTTCTGTTCAAAGGAGAATTTTGGTTCAAGAACGGAGAAGTCCTGTTCGGTAGCGGAAAGTTGATTTGAATGGTTTCTGTGACTTCGTTAGACCTAAGGGTATGGATGCTGCGGGATTGTTCGAAAGAGACACCGTGGCCCTGGAACACAAAGGGCAAAGAAGGAACATGGATGGGTTTTAGTCAGTACAAGTCTGACACTCCCTTCCGCTCCGCCCAGAGTGGGGGGGGTCATTTGATGATTTCCCATCCAAAAAAAAAAAAAAAAAAAAAAAGGGTATGAATGGTTAGGTTATAATGCGAAGGCTTCAGCAACGAAAACAGCATTCAAATCAGTTGTAGAGTATAGAGGAGACAGAGTGTTTGTTAAAGTATGTAACTAAAAAGGAACAACATTATGTTATGCGACTGAAAACCAGTCAAGCTAAGGATATCGTGTTACCCAGTAGCTGGGTACTGGGTAGTGGAGGTCAGATAGGCAGTAAGCTCCGTGTAAAATACTGGTATTCCGGTGCATCCAGTTACACAGAAAGTCGATCCCAACATAGTTGAAAAAATACTAGGGCTAGTGAGATGAAGATAATTATAATCTGCCGACATATCTGAAGAAATGCGACATCGGAGCCGCACTTGACTAAACTTGAATTAGCGAAATACTTGTAAAACACTGAAAAATAACTTTAAAATAACTGTACTCACTATTGTCATTATTAAAAAAGAAACACGGACATGTGGTCACAGTAAACAAAGGGTGAGGCCCTAACTCATAAACAAGAAAACGCGGGTAAAAACTACAGTAGAACGAAACCCCTATTTATGGGAAAAAAGAGAAAAGAGAACCCTTTTTTTTCTCGTATGGGAAATCTTCAAATGACCCCCCCCCCACTCCGGGCGGAGCGGAGGAGAGTGACAGACTTGTACTGACTAAAACCCATCCATGTTCCTTCTTTGCACTTTGTGTTCCAGGGACACTCTCACGTAAGAAAACTAGCATAAGTCATAAGCTCTATTTCGGTAACTGTCTTTTTGTATGTACAAGAATAAATTAAAATCAAATCTGTCACAAGAATGTTGTACGAACACCAATATGTAAACAGTTTCCTTAATTTAAAAGCAATTTTCGCGAGAAATAACGATTGTAACTTAAACATATGAATCCCAGAATACTCGTTCTGATTAAAATGTAACAACATGACATTTTAATCAGAACAGTAGGAGAAAACACTTTTAAGAGTTGTTAAGTGTTTACATATTGGTGCTCATAACTATCAAATGTAACTATTCAGTTTTTAGTAAATTACTTAATAATTCCCAATTTATTTTCGCGAATCGAGTACCCACTTCTTGCTAAACCTCATCGAATCGAGAACCTCCTCCTTTTAGAAGTCGATTACAGCCATCAAACATCATTAAAACCTAGGGCCGCTATTACCGTAATTTGCTCAACATTACGATAGATTGTATTACAGTAGATACTGTAGAATACGATCTATGGTTTGACAATAAATCCTAGACACAAGATGTAGGATCCTGCCAGCGTGGTAAACATGAAAGTGGCTGTACACTCTCGCCGAGATATTCCCGAGACAGGACGAGAGTGAGAGTGTACAGCCAAGAGAGAAACAACATGACCTTATAATGAGTCATGATTTTTTCAAAAAGGTAAGATGTTCTAACTTTTTTAACTTTAATTACTACTACGCTTTATTTTAAACTGTGGGCGGGGATCCTCCACAGCGACCCCGCACAGCCACGCTAGCCATGGCTACCAAAATAAATCGCTCAGCTAACGTGGCAAACATCTCTGTGCACATTCTACTTAGCAAAAGACGGTCGACTTAACGCTAGCAAACAAGCACCCCCCTTTTACTAGGACGACAATAAAATAAGTAATCGCGGCCCTAGGTTCCAAAACTTCATTCTTAAATAATGTATGTGTTTCAGTATTTCTTAAGGGAATAATAATTTTATTGAACAATAGTCGCTTATGCTGGTCGACACTCTTTGAATCGATTTATAAACAATTTAATCATAATTAAAGCATGATATCAAAGCAAATTCTAAAAAAAACGAAATGGCTTTTCTAAACATATGTTTAGTGGTGAACATTTTTTTTGTCGATTTTCCTCGTTTCTCTGAAACGCATTTTTAACTTAACTTCATTATCAAAATGCATCGTTTGGTGAGAATGGCCTCGAAAATGTCGTGTGGCGCCGCGAGTAGGATGTTAACAACACGCGACTTGTTCTTGTTATGTGGTGTCTGTACACTCTCGCCGAAACACCCCGAGGCAGGGCGAAGGCGAGAGTGTGCAGCCTAGCGAGGAACACCACGACGCGGGCAACAGCTGAAAGCCACACAAGTTTTTCTGTTGTGAATGTGGTTCGTCGAATAACATTTCACGAAGACAGAATGTACTTCTGAGCGAACGTAGACAATACACCTTATACTTATTTTCGAGAAGCTGTTTTTTTCGAGTTATGGACGAATTTGTGAAAATCCCTGACACCGGGATCTGTTATTCTTCTAAGGGACTGGAAAAACCTTTTAGTGCTTTTACACAAACAAACCAATCAATCAATATATTACTCGCATTTAAACCCTTAACAGAACTTATCACTTATGATATTACATAAATGAACTTTTATTAAAAAAAAAACACTACACTTAAAATTTATTATTTAACCCGATGCAGTATCATAGATTCATTACTCACTTCATTCTTCATTACCAGGAGTAACTAATATCGGTCGGGACTAAGGCATTAAACAGTCCCATGAGAACTTTGCAATATGATCAAGAGACTGCACACAGAGGAGTATTATTTTACCAAAGAAACTGTCATAGAAATCTAGAAATTGTTGGAAATATTTTTTATCCGACTGCCAAGGAAGGGTTATGTTTTTCGCGCGTATCTTGTATGTCTGGTTATTTCTTTATAACCTTGTATCTCCCATACGGCTGGATGGATTTCGACAATTAAGGTATCTTTATATATTAAACCCAAGTGTCTTTAGATAGGTGTTAGAAAAAAAAAACAAAATGGTGGATTTTTGGCGCGAAATAGTAACTAGTTATTAAAAAAAAAATTCAAACCTATCGAGTAGGATATTAAAATAAAGGAAATTAAAAGGGGATTACAAAATTATACATCTAGAATTAAATGTTTAGATTTCGGTCTTTTTAGTGCATTACTTTTAAATTGTATTATTTCCAAGGACAGAAGATTGAGCAAATCAATACAACAAAATTCTTAGGCTTACATATAGACTATAACCTAAACTGGAAGTCACATTTGGAAAGCTTGTGTCTCAAATTAAGTCAGCAGTCCTATGCGTTATATATGCTTGCAAAAACGGTCAGTACCAGTGCGGTCTTAGCATCTTACCATGGTTACGTAGGGTCCTTGTTGAGATATGGCATTATGTTTTGGGGCTATTCTACAGAGAAAGAGGCTGTATTTAAAATGCAAAAGAGATGTATCCGCGCAATATGTAGTTTAAAACCAACAGATAGTTGTAAGCCCTTTTTTCAAAGCCTAAAAATATTAACACTACCATGTTTATATATATTGGAAGTCGTAGTCTTTGTAAAACGCAACTTGCATTATTTCAAAAATTATAGAAGTCAACGTAACAATAAAAAAATATATTTCCCTGACAGCAGTAGAACTACTTTGTTTAGCAATAGTATTTTTTGGATGGCACCTCGACTTTATAACCATTTACCAAAATGTATAATAGACTTAAAAAGTGTGGACATATTTAAATGTAATGTTAAAAAAATGTTATTGGTAAAATCTTATTATAGTGTTAATGAATATTTGTGTGACAAACTCTAAATAATGTTTATTACTTAAGTTTGAATTAAATTGCGTATTTCACAATGATTAATTAATGACATTTTAGCATAATAGATTAACTTTGACATTATTTACTTTGACTTTAATTGACAAATTTAATAGACATGTAATTACTTTAATTTATTTAAATTTTTAATTTAGGGACTAACCACGTTCCGAACTAAATGTTGCATGCCTAGTGCAGAATATGGTGACACTAACAACTTTCCTGTTCTTCAAAAACCCACCTGTATAACTACCCATATTTGCAATAAATGAATTTGAATTTGAATTTGAATTGTCTGTTTTGCAGTCGGGTTTTGGATTTTTTAAATAATGTCTACTTGTTATATATAAGAATCACAAGTCCTGGAGTAGTAACTGAGAGAATGGTGCATACAATCATTCTCATGAAATCACTTAAAATAAGTACTCTAAACGAACAAAACAGTAAAAACTGCATCAGATGATCGTTCTAAAGCCCTTGGGACAAAATACAACTATACTTTATTTTTTAGGTTAGTTAGGTCATTTCAATACAGAAAATAAATATTACCCAGGATACGAGCCGGTCTCGAAATTAAATTATTAGCAAACTACGCTGACGCCGGTAGGGAGGTCGGCGCGCAGCACCCAGTCGTAACCGATGTTCCACAAGGCCGGCCCCAGAACCGATCCCTGTGGAACACCGCACGACATCTCTCGCCGGTTCCATTCTCCGCTTCGACCAGGGTAGATGACGGCTCTATCCGTCAGGTAGTCCCCGACCACACGACGAAGGTAGGTCGGCACCCGGTGATACCGGAGTGCCTCCCTAATGCAGCTCCAGGGCATGGAGTTGAAGGCGTTGGCGATGTCAAGAGACACCGCCAAGACGACCCCGCCCCGGGACACCGCGTCCCCCGTCGTGAGGGCTCTCACGCGCATCATGGCGTCCACCATCGAGCGCCCCTTGCGGAAACCAAACTGGTGTTCCGCAAGATCCGGCCCCACCCCCGCAAGGTGCCCGGCGAGGCGGTTGGCAATGACTCTTTCAAAGAGCTTGCCCACCTCGTCGAGCAACACGATGGGCCGGTATGCGGACGAAGAGTCCGCAGGGCGCCCTGGTTTCCGGATGAGGACCAGCTTCCCCGTCTTCCAACGAAGCGGGAACTGGCCTCTCTCCAAGCATGCGCCCTTCCAGTCGGGGCCCGAGAGCCTCAGAGGCCAGGACCCAGGCTTTGCCAGGCAAGCCATCGGGTCCCGGGGCGGTGTTTCTGGCTTTCAGCCTGCGTACCGCCACTCTCAGGTCTACCCCAGTCACCTCCGGAACGTCGTCATCGGTGTGGTCCGCTTCAGGCACCGCACGCGGCGGGGGAGGATGCTCCCCTCGCGAAGGGAACAGAGCGCTCACCACGTCCTCCACGAGCTCAGGCCGGAGACTCTGCGTCAGCGGGGGGGCCCGGGTGCGGAGTTTGTCCCGCACCATCTTGTAAGGGCGCCCCCACGGATCTCCGTTCAGAGACTCCAGCATCTCCTCGCGGGCTAGGTTCTTGGCCCGCCGGACAGCCTCTTGGAGGGTGGTCTTCGCCGCTCTGTACCCCTCGTAAAGTTGCGCCTCAATGGCTGCCGCATCCGGAGGGCGGATGCGGAGCCTGCGATGCCTGGTGTACAGGCGCCGCGCGGCAACGCACGCCTCGCGCAGAGACGTCAGCTCTCGCGACCACCAGTACACCTGACGCCGGGCGCTTCCTGGCCGAACTCGGGGCATTGCCTCGTCGCAAATCTCGGACATGGCCTCCCGGAACCAACCCGCCTCGTTGTTGATGTCGGCAGGCCTGACCGGTGATGACACCCAGGCCTGCACGAACGAGGCTTCCAGGAGGAGCTCCCGGTCCAGCTGCTTCAGCGCCCATTGCGGACCACTCGTGGCCTGTAGGACCGGCGCGCTTGAGGACTGGGTGGAGACGTCGAACCGGATGTACCGGTGGTCGGAATAGGTCTCCACCCCCTCCATGACGCGCCAGTCAACGACACGCGGTGACAGAGCAGGGCTGGCGAACGAGATGTCCACCACCGACTCGCCCCGCATCCGCACGCACGTTGGCACAGAACCCCGATTTAGGACGACCAGGCCTGTTTCCAGAGCCCAGTCCTCCACCATTCTACCCCGCACGTCCGTGTAACGAGAACCCCAAGCCAAGTTTTTGGCATTGAAGTCCCCGAGCACAAGCACGGGGAAGGAATGGCTTCCGATGACGACACTCAACTCCGTGAGGGAGTTGTGGAACTCTGCGAGAGTTCGGCTCGGGGAGAAGTAGACTCCAACTACAACGATCTCCCCGAACCGTGCTGCTACGCACCCCTGACCCTTCCTGACACTCTCAAGGGTCGGGGTACCGGCGGCGACCGACGCAATTATGGTCACTGAGCCGCTAAGGTCCTCCACCCAGTCATCCCTGGGCGGGACAAAGTACGGCTCAGCGACCACGGCGATGTTAATCGACCACTGCGCCATGCTCTGGAGCAACAGATCCTGAGCGCAGGCGCACTGGTTGATGTTCGCCTGGAGAAGGCGTAATGGGGCCGTTACTGGCACTCCATTTCAGCCCCCTCCCGGGCCCCCTGCGAGGGCCCCGCTGCGTAAGATGCAGCAGTAGCGGCAGCGGCGGCGACAGTGGCGGCGGCTGCGGTGGTGGCGACGGTGGGGGTTTTGGCGGTGGTGGCGGAGGGCCTTCCTTTGCCCCTGGCCTTGGCGGGAGTACCACAGGACTTGCTCCCTGCCCGGTGATCAGCCGGCTTGCCAGCTGCCGCACATGCGGCGCAGCGCGGCGCGGCGGAGCAAGCCGCGGCCATGTGACCAGGCTGGCCACAGCGGAAGCACAGGCCGCTGCGGTCCACCTCCGAGGTGCACCGGACCGACACGTGGTGCCCCATATGGCAGTAGAAGCACCTCAGAGGTCTGGGTTCCAGCAGCTTCACCTGCGCCGAAACCCAGCCCACCAAGAGCCTTCGGCCCTCCACAATGACTTTCGCCGCCGTCACAGGGCAGCTTACCGTTACGGTTCGCATGCGCGACAGGTCCGGACGTAAGGTGCCTGCCTTGACTTGCTCGGCAGGGCACCCACCGGTCCTGGTGACGGCGGCCACCACCTCCTTCTCGGTCACCGAGTCGTCCAGACCTAGTATGCGCAGGTCTGCGCATTTGACGGGCCTGGACACTCGGGCCTCGTCCGCATTTAGGGACGCTCTAAGCTTTTCAGCCAGAGCGTCAGCGGACGAGCCACGGGTTTCGCCAGGGATCTCCAGCACTCGAGCCCCTGTTGCGGTGACTCTAAGCCGGAGGCCCCCGGTAATCCCGAGCTCTCCGAGATCCACCGTCGCTTTCGCCTTAGCGAGCAGGTCGCGGTAGGTCACACCCCTCTTTTCCGCGTCCGGCTGTAGTGTAATCACTACAGCTGCGGTCTTCGGGGCGCTGAGCGACGCCTCGCTCCTTTTGCCGGCGTTTCGACTCCTGCCTCCTGGCCTTTTTGGCCGCCATTCGCTCCCTCGCTTTTTCTCCGGCCACCTGCCACCCGGTCTCGGCCGCGGAAGGCTTTGGGGGCAGGGAGGGCGGTGATAGCGGCTGTCTCGCGGCTGGCGCTGGCATATTCGCCGCCTTGCCCTTCTTTTGAGCCGCCGCCTTGCCCTGTTTCAGGGCCACCGCCTTCCTAACCGGAACCGGTTTCATCGGGGCCGGCTTTTCGGGGGCCGACATTAACCCTGCCGGAGGGCTGGCTGGACGGCCCCGGTGCGGAGGCCGCAGCAGACGCATATGAGGCCGCCCTCGGGCCCGGGGGCGCCTTGTTTGCCGCCAGGGGGTGACGCAGGACAATGCCCTCCAGGACGGAGAACCGCTCCTGGAAGGCAGCCAGCTCCTGCCGAACCAGATTCAGAACCTGGTTCTCCACCACACTGGCTTGGCACTGGCACTGGCTGGCTTGGACGCTTCTGGCCCCCGTTTTGGGGCGCCTCGCGAGAGCCGGAGTCGCGCAGACTGGCCAGGTCTGCTCGGAGCTTCCTATTCTCCTCTTTGAGAAGTTCCGTGGCGGCCGTCAGTCGAGCGACCTCCGCCCTCAGTTTGGCCACGCCGTCTAGCGGGGGCCCCACAAATCTGGCCTCCGCTGCCGCCATAATGGAGGCGACCGCTGCAGGTATAGCCCTTTGCCTGGTTGAGGGCTTTTGTTTCAAGGAGACAGCCCTCAGCGCCGCCTCCACCTCCTTCGCGAGTCCGGCCTTACGCTCCGCATCGGAGCCGCCATCTGCGCCCGCCTCGTCGCCAGAGGAGCCCGAACGGGCCACCCCGTGACTGGCGGCCACCTCCGGGTGGCGCCCCTCCTCGGCAAGCCGCACCGACCTCTCGGTGGCAGAGAAGCCTCTCCCCTTGCCACGGATCCCGCCACGCTTGCTGGTGGGGATCTTGCGAGCCGAAGCCAGCCTCTGACGACGACTCTCGGTCGCCTACCGGCCTGGACCGCTTGCGTAGGAACTCCCTGTTCCCCGCAGAAGCCCCAGGCCTCCCGCGCTGGGAGCTCTCTGAGCCTCCCGCGCTCACCTCGCTGGATGTGGCGCCGGACTCCGACCCTGCATCCCTCTCCTTCCTTCCTTCGCCGTTATCGGCCGTGATTTGGGTTGTATTTGTTTCCATACTGTTCCCACGAGTATGGGGGAAATAAAAAGTCCATCTGGGCAGTGCCCCCTGTACCCAGATAAGCCATAGCCAGGCCCGGCAGTGGTTCGCACTAGAGATTGATTTTCCAAAGGAACCCGTCAGCCATACATCTCCTCGCGGTGCGCCGCCGCTTGAGATTCGGGGTAACTTTTTATAGAGGTTTTCTACCTCGTGGTCCGGGCGGTTAAGCCAAGACCCTCGGTCCCAATCGAAGCCGCGAGACGTGTTCCACGACACTTCGACGGTGGGATTACGATATCGACGGTCTGCTCGGAGGCAGGGTAAGTGCACACCGAGCCCGCCCTTGCTCCTCCGCTGTGCCCTCTGCTTTTCAGAGGGTCACGCGGAGCAACGCCCCTTTGGTCCACGATGGACCCCCCCATGTCAGAATATTAGCCATGGACAGTAACATTCCCCGAGGAATAAGAATTTCTTCCCATTTCTCGGCGAAGGAAACTGCCCACGCCCAGGGTGCACCGGCCCAGCAGCTGCTATTCCCTCCAGACTTATCGAGGGGGACCGACAGCCATCAGGCACACGAGGAGGAATTCTGACAACGCACCCCAAGATATACACCATTGAAGAAAGCTTTTCAATGAGAAGTTTTGCTACCGTCATCACTGTTGCTAATTCGTAGTGTGTTCGGAATTATTGACCTAAATGTATGTCTAATTGGGAACCACACAATTTAAAGTTTTCTTGTTAACCAATTGTAATAAGATATACACCATTCGAAAGAGCGTTTCAATGAACTTTATGGATGCCCCTCCAGTTAAAGGGGAAAATATACAAGTCCGTGATTACTGAATGGATCAGAATGCTGGGCTGTGAAGAAGATGAATAAAAAACGATTGCATTGAGATGGAATGAGTATATTACAGGAAGCTTGAAAGTGGCGACTTTCAGAAAAATTGAAAGGAAGTTGTCGTTTGTCTTGGTATGGACATGTAACGAGGAGGGATGAAAGGGAGATTGAATTGATTGAGAACACGTGACTAAAAGAGTGATAGACATAAATGTTGATGGATGGAAGGGGAGATTGGGGATGGGGATGGGGGGGAGGTTGGGGCCAAAGAAAAGTTGTGTGAGGAAAGATATGAAAGAGCAATGAGTAATGATGCCGTGACGCCTGACAGGGGAGAATGGAGAAAGAAAACGGGTTGCGCCGCCCCCTAATAGAATGGGATAAGAACAGGAAGATGATGATGAAAGAGCTTTTCAATGACAACATTTGGTACTAATACAACTTTTGCTAATTCGTAGTCAGTTCGGTTTTATTGATCTAACTAGGTAGTTGATTGGGCACCGAACTGTAGCTCCTGTCTTACTCTGAATGAAAGAATGATTTAGTTGCATCTTACACGCATAGGACACAAAGATTTTGTATAATAGTGTGTGTTAAGAATAAAAAATCTTTTATGCAAAAAATAAAACCGACTTCATAAACACAGAAAAGTGAAAAATAGCGGTAGTTTCAGAAGTCGGTGACAAAAAAACTAAACCAAACAAACAAAAGTCACCGACTTCAGAAGCTAAAGTTATTTATCACTTTTTCAGTGTTAATTATACTTCTGGACAGCTCGCGTACATAATGAGAAAAATTATGTTGTAATGATATAAACCCGTTGCTGTAGAAATCTTGGGATTTTTGATATAAAAAATGCGATAAGTAGTTTTGAAAGTCCTTCTCTTGATGTTAACCTAACACTACCCAAAGAATTCTGAAAAGACCGAAATAGGTAAAAATCTGAGGGTGCAAGGTCAGGATTATAATTATGCTAGATGCATTAACACTTCCCAACCAAGCTCTCTCAATTGATTCTTTTATTTATTTCCTTTATTCGTAATACATATAAATTACATTTTTAAATATTTCTTAAAAAAACATTTAAAAATATAAAAAAATCGTGGTCCGCCGATATCGGGAGCAGGGTCCAAGCTACCGGTGATTAGGGCTCCAGAGACTGGAACCTCCTCACAATGCGAGCCGTATCGAGGAGTACTGACTTCTGAATCAGGCCCTTGATCCAACCGCCTAAGGAGAGCCTCGAAAGATGGTCGTCGAGGCTCTTGGCTATAAGGCCATTGGCCGTCACGACAATTGGCACAATGATAGCCGAGTTCACATTCCACATGTCGACACATCTCGGTGCATACCCACCTCGGCTTTTAAAAAATATTCTCTATGACTGCACACCTCGCGGTTATGACCCCATCGCGTTTAAAAAACCTCGACCCCCGCACTTCCGCGAGATGCACAGCCTCATCACCGATGATCGTGGGTGATGCATCCGGTTTGCGGTCAGCAGTGTACGAACTCTCCTATCTAGGGCATCGAGTTCGGTCTGAGTCCATTTGAGTATACCGAAAGAGTACATTAAAACCGGCATGACCCACCCGTTGAAGGCGCTCATCTTGTTCCCGCCTGAAAGAAGGCTACTTAATACCTTGTTTAGGCGTCCAAAGAAAAGCTCGCTCAACGATTGCTTCATGTCAGTTACGTTAAGAAGGTGAGATATGACCTGACCACCTCTCCTCAACCGGTAGCCTAGACCTGAATCCTCCAGCAATGTGCTCAGAGGATTCAGGGCTAGACTGTACCAAAGTGGGCTCAGACTGTCGCCCTGGACTATTCTCCGTTTAATCCATACAGGCTCATCGTTCCCTACATCCTGGATATCGAAGGACCGTCCTCCATTGCCCTATACACGACTCAAGGAAGGCGTGTAGAGTTGCATCTATCTTGTACAACTCCAGCACCTTCATGAGCCATGTATGTGGCACCGAGTCGTAGACCTTCTTATAATCTATCCAACATGTTGACAGATCCTTGCGGGATCGACGAACCTGTTGGCTAATGGCCATGTCGATGAGGTGTAGCTCCTTCGTACCGCAGGACCTATTCCTACAACCATTTTGAGAGGCAGACATAATAGAGTTTCTGTCAATGTGTGTATTAATTTTCACTCTCAAAATGGATGTAAGAAGTTTATAGACCGTCGACAAACATGTGATCGGTCTATAATTTTTGGGTTCCGCTGGACTACCTGACTTATGGAGCAGGTAACGCCTTTTGTTAAAAACTACGGTAGGGACCCCAGACTCTAAGGATGACTGGAATTGGGATGCCAGGCAAGTTTGTGAACTACTAAGCCATTTGAGCCAGAAGTTGTGCTGTCCGTCCGGTCCCGGTGACTTCCAATTCGGTAACGGACGAACTGCTCTGGCTACATCTAAAGGTGTTATCAAAATTGGCTCTATTTCTGGGATAGGTTCACACACTCGCTCGACATCACGCATCCAGTCAGCCTCAGTATGACAGACGGGCACCGACCAGATGCTGCACCAGAAAGAACTCATGGCAGCATCATCTGGGCGGCATACGTCTGTCATATTTTGCTCGGATCGCTCCCAAGCTCAGAGAGCAGCGTTGGCCCAGTGGTGGAGACCCCGACTTACGAGCAGTAAGTCGTGGGTTCGAACCCGGCCAGGCGCATTACTTTGTGTAAGTTATTTCATCACCACTGCTCTCAAAACGGTGAAGGAAAACATCGTGAAACCGGCATGTCCTTGAAACCAAAAATTCGAAGACATGTGACATCTACCAATCCGCACTGGGCCCGCGTGGTGGATTATAGCCCATTCCCTCTCATCGAGAGGAGGCCTTTGTCCCAGCAGTGGGAACATTAATAGGCTGATTATGCTCCCAAGCTCTGTTTACCCACTCTAGAACATGCGATTCTGTGAGTACCGATCAACACGCCGCTTATAACTCCGAATACGGTTTGCCCATGCATAAACTTTCTGCTTCAGGACGTCGATGCGCTCTGTGACACGGGACATTTATTCTTGAGGACTGATTCCAGTCCCCGAGAATGCGCGCCTCACAAAGCGCATCACACGTGGTCGTGTATTGCCCTCCCTGAAGCAGTGTAGTTTGCCGATGAGTACCCTGGCCCCATCGATGCGGCGCTCGATCCTGCGCTGCCAGGCTGGTACGGCTCGATTTGGTCGAGTAGCTCCGTCACAATTTAGGAACTTGATATTAGCTAAACGATATACCGCAACAGCCCCACAGTACAGGATCGAGTGTGTATCAACGAGGTTTTCGCTACTCTCGAATATATTCTTGAGTTGCGAGTCCAAGGCAACACTAGCGCCCTATTTTTATTATGCATGGGTAACCGTGGTAATCGGGGCCTAAGTTCGGTAGGACTGGATCGATACTCGGGAAGCGCATCTTCCAGAGCGCTCCTTAATCGGTCGTTGCACTGGCTACTTACCATAGCAACCCTATCATCTTTTTCTACAACAGCTGGGTTGAACCGCGGCAGGGTTGCGTCAATAACTGACGCTTGCACCGCGGTTTGTGCCAGAGTTAAGACGATACGGTTGCTCAGTACCTCTGAGCGCAGCCTATCAAGTACGGCGTCGTCCGACATGTGATTGCGTTGGATGACCCGCACCTGATCCGACAGTCGTTGGGCCGAAACGTTGACGGTTGGTTCAAGTACCTGGAATAGAGACAGCATCCTAACACGGTACGCAGTGAGGTTAGTTCCCCCCTCTGTATTTATTTAATTATTATTTGTAGCCAAACGTGTGTGGTCTGGCGTTATCATGATGAATGAACACTCCTTTTCTGTTGATGAATTCCGGCAGTTATTTTCTCAATTTTTTGCTTGAAGACTCAAGCAAAAAATTGATTAGTTGTTGGCAGTAGAGATCCGATCGATGGTTTTGCCCTGCCGTAAAAGCTCAAAATAAACGATGCCCTTCTAAACCCACCATACACACAGCTTCACCTTATTGCGTGTTAATTCGGGTTTCGCTAGTCTGTGAAGCTTGACTACCCTTTGACCATGATCTTTTTCGCACGTTCTTGTCGTAGATGATCCACTTTTAATCACCAGTGATCAATTTTTTCAAAAGGTTCGGTTTCATTACATTGCAATAGAAAATGGCAAATGAGTACACGATTCATTAGGTTTCTTTCAGTGAGCTGTTTTATGGCCAATCCTCAGTTCCTCGGCTATATCGTAACTTAACTACTAATATCTTACTCCACTTTTTCAAAAATGGCATCGACTTTATCCGTATGAGGGCGACCAAAGCAAGCTGCATCTTTGACATCAAAATTCCGGGAATGAAACGGTTGGACCGACTTTGTGCTACTCTTACTGACACTGCATTAGGTCCATAAAGGTCACAATTTTTTAGCGGCTAATTACGCATTTTTCCATTTTTTGTAATAAAACTTCAGAATGTATCGCATTTCTTCGTTAGATTCACACATTTTGACGGACAGAAAAACAATTGTAAAATGGCGGCAAAGGTTTTTTACTTTTACTAAATGTCCTATATGTATTTATTTATTGATATTAAAACCAGCCAGATACAAACAGTACAACAACCAAAGAGATTTTTCTTCAATTTTATACATACAAAATACGAAAAGACATTTTCCCCGACCTATTACAATACCATGATCTAACATAAGTATAACCTATTTCATCTGTGATTTTAAAAATTAATAATGTCCTCAAATTAGCCACAAACAATCGCCAAGACTGGGTATATTTATTTAAATAAAATATTTTCATTGCATGAAATTTTTGTCCTTGTCCTCATCAAATACTGAGACACATACAAAATGATAGGAAATTCGACTTGAGTATAAAATCGGATAAACGCCTACTCCTTTTATTTAATTTTATGATGCTAATTGATCCGTAGAAGAATTAACGACTAACAAGATCGTAACCATCCGCGAATCCGTTCAATTTATCAACAAACCACATTGAGCAAAATTAGTATTTGCATAAAATAAGCTCCGATTTAATCCTAACCTAGGATAAGGTCGAAGTTCCAATCAGCCTATAAAGGCAACATAAGTCTAAAGGTGAACACGCTAATAGCTACTATCGTCTCGCTAATGGTCTGACTCCAAATAAGACGTATGAATGACGTCATCAGATTTATCGCGTGAAATACTCGATATTGGCAGATTTAATTTGTATTTTTTTTATTTATAATCAATTCACTTACAATAAAAAGTCACTTGCGGCTCGTGCGTTCACCTATAATAAACCATATAAAAAAAAAAATAGATGGTTATTATTTAATGTAAATGTTTTTTTGTAGCGATCTCCGCGACATCATGAATTCCAGCGAAGATGAACCTTTGTCGGGTTTAAATTCAAGACTGAGACCACGGAGGAGGACTACCAGTCTCCAATCTAAAAATACTAAGAAATGTGACAGTAGAACTGCTCAGGACAAACCCAAGAGAACACGGACCCCGTCCAGGGCGTTGCCAAATAAACCAGAAGATCTCACTAACAATGCTGATTCTCTTCCTGTGCCGCAACATCTGTGTCCACACTGCGATAGAAAATTTTCTTCTAAGCAGACAGTGTCTAAACATGCGCGGCGCATACATTTGTCGGATTCTAAACAAGATTGTTTCATTGCTTGTCTTTTTTGTAATCACACTGAAGCTGAAGCAAATGAAATTATTCGTCATATGGTTGATAATCATCCCAACCAATACTTCGCATGCCTTGACTGTCAAACCCGATTTTCCTCAACCTCTGAACTTTCCGAACACAAGCTGAATGTTTGCGAAAGGCAAAAACCTTACCGCAGCAAATTGCGGCAAAAAAACACATCTGTATCAAAGCATACTCAAAAAAAACTTAACATCGACGGAAGAGACGATTTTCATAACGACAAAGAATATATTGAAAACCGTGGCTTTAATGGCATAGTAATATCATGTGAACTTAAACCATCGCAAATACACGATGAAGCTGACATTGAAGATAACATAACAACGAATTTAATTTTGCCGCCCAGCAAGTCTTTAGCTAATAGTACAGTAATAGAAAAGAATGCAGTTATCGTTTTAGACGACATACAGTGGAATAAACGAATTCCCCCAAACTTTTCTTTTCACAACACCGATGCAGATCAGATTCTCTCAAGATTGGGTGTTGTGCACCGATCGCCACGGACAGGTGAAACGACAAGGCGAGATTGGTTCAAAACCATAGACGATTCAACTCAAAAATTTGAAAAGTGTTTTGAGACTAGCTTTTACTCCAAAGTGGCGAGTAATGTCGCTGAAAATCTAGCTAAATGTCTTGATGGCTCTTTCAACTTCAATCCGGATTTGGAAAACACAATTAAGACTAGAAGAGCAAAAAATAGTGTTGTTATCAATACTGCAGAAGGTTTCCCAATACTTTTGGCTCGCGAACAGTTTTCACGCAACTTATTTGACAGCTATATGCCAAGAAGCATTGCGCCTAAACACAAATGGAAATGGGATAGCCCAGAGAGTGATAAAAGCGTTATTAATGCTGATCAAGTCAAGCGGGACTCTCATACCAACAACTGCATTATAACGTTAGTTTCGAGCCTGGACATATGGACCCAGCTGAGCATGCG
This sequence comes from Noctua janthe, assembly GCA_910589295.1. Taxonomy (NCBI): domain Eukaryota; kingdom Metazoa; phylum Arthropoda; class Insecta; order Lepidoptera; family Noctuidae; genus Noctua; species Noctua janthe. Next base: position 18,940,011 of record OU342552.1, read on the forward strand.
GAAGAAATTTGAAAATAAATATAACATTTCTCATGCAGTTAAGAGGACTGAAAAACAGAGTATAATTGATAAAGAACTGAAGGAGATTCTCGAGAGTCGAGAAATACCAACTACTTCCTCGACGCAGAAAATTAAACATTCAAACAGTCCTCCTCCAGTTAGAGATGGACTTGACTTCCCAAGTTACTTGGGGTTAGCGCCGTCAGCGCCATCCTATGATTTACAACCTGCTGTTCTTAGCGGAGAGTGGGTGAGGCCCAGGTGCTACGTTTGTTGCGCATGCGGCGCTCAAACTCGCGACTCTAGAGCGCTCTCGTCTCATATTTCGATTCAACATCCCAATGCACAAGTACAACATTATGAAATAGTTGGAGAACCACTATTGAATGCTGACATTTTGAAGCATTTATACGTACCACCGAGCCAGGTGTTCAATAGGACCAGACCGCTACGGGGGATAAGAGACTGCACAAAATGTCAAAAGTCTATTACGTTAGAAGATTTGCATCAACACATGTTAGATTGCGCAGGTGATACACCAGCCGTACGCAGGAAGTGCCGATATCGGCCATTCGGAGTGCGCAGGAGACGTCCGCGCCTACCAGACAATGTTATGAGAAGAAAAATTCGTAAAGATTTAAGGAATAGACACAAACAAAAGAACCATTTGAGATCGAGACAAAAAATAAGAAGCGAAGTTGGAGATGGTAAGTTGTTTTTTGTTGTATTATCATTTCTCATATGCTCCTTTTTATAATAATATTATCCTCTTTGGTTTAATAATAATAATAATATGGACGCTGCTCCCGATACCGGCGGACCACTATTTTTTATATTTTTAAATGTTTTTTTTATATTGTTTTATATTAGAATATTTAAAAATGTATTTAATATGTATAAAATAAATAAAGGAAATAATAATATTATGTTCTATTGTTTTAGCTGAGACGATCCGAAAAATGATTGCCGACTTACCTCCTAAACGACACCGCGTTGTGGTAAATCCTTTGAATCCCACGTTACGACCACGAAGGAAACTTGATAAACAAAGAAGTTCGCTTTTGATAAAACACCGCTCAACAGATGACTCCAAGAATCGAAAGCTGCGGTCCGTAAAAGATCTTAACAATTCTGCTAATTCTGTAAACATTCCTCCGCATAAAGAGGAAGAAAATAAAATGATACCAAATCAAGATGATGAAGACAACAAACCTCTTAAGCCTACAAGAAGACCAACTGACGGTAAAATTACTCGTCATTCTGATTCTATCAAGAGAAAAACTGTGCTTAATCGAGCCAAAAGAAAAATTCAGATGAAAAATATTAGCATGGTCAAGCTTCCTGATCTTGACACTGTAGACCCAAACAGTTCATCAAATTCACCAGATGAAGAAATCCAGAAAACAAATTCTCCTAAAAAAAATTATGTTAATAATAGCCAGTATAGTTCCAGGCAGCATTCTGGTCGTGGGAATTACAACCGGTCAAACAGCAATCGGGGTAGGAACCATCGAGGGAACAATGATCGTGGAAACTTTGGTAGAGGTAATACCAATCGGGGAAGCCACGATCGAGGAAATAACAATCGGGAAAATTGCAGTCAAGGAAATGGTAATCACGGAAACAATAACAGTGGCCAAGGGGCGAGAGGGAATCAGGATAAAGACAAAGATAAAATGGAAAATGATCCCCCAGTCGAGAACGACCCATTTAAACATTCGAAAGTAACTTCGACGGCGGACGGTGATACTGAAGTCAAGTCTAAAGACCAACAAGAGCGTAATAACTGCCCACAGCACTTACCTACGCGACAGGCAGAGTTTGAAAACGAAGCTGCGGATTCAAGAATAGATAAACCACCTTTACTCTGTAATCAAAAGGTTGCTATAGACCCTCAAAAGAATATTTCAACCAAAACGAGAAAAGGGAAAGGGCTAAATGACTGCATAGAGATGTTAAAAATGAAAAATAATAAAGAGACTGCAGTTGACACAGGTGACGACAGTCCTATCGACTTGTCTGCACACGGACGAGCAGCTTCAGAAGCGGACTTGGATTTTCATCCAGCTGTTAACACAGATGTTTACGAGGCTTCTGGTCTCGCTGATCTAAAAGCGCTTCAATCCATACGGCAAGACACTCAGCAAGTTCCCCAGACTAGCTTACAGACAGATGACCGACATTTGGCTCAGCCAGTTACTGGATCAGCTATTCAAACACATACTCGTACAGATATTCAACCAACTGGCAAGATTGAAGCTAGTCCAGTTGTCGAAACCGAAGTTTGTCTAGCTGTGAAGGCCAAGGCTATTCCAGTTGTCCAGGCTGATAACCGTCAAGCTGTTCACACAGAAGATCATCTAGCTATTCACAAATGTGATCGTCCATATGTTCACAAAGATGATCACTTAGATGTACACACAGATAGTCGACGAGGTGTTGCCGCAGATGACCGTCTAGCTGCTTTGACAACTGCCAAGCCGAAGGCTAGAAGCTTTCAGCCAGATATGCGACGAGCTGCTCAGCCAGATGCACGAACGGCTCCGCAAGCGACACTTCAATCGGAAGCTCAACTATTTGCACATCATATTGCAAATCTAGCTGCAAATCCAGCTCAACATTCAGTTGAACACCCACTTGCAAAGCCAGATGCATGCGGTTTAGCCCTGCATGCAGCTGAACATCTTGGTCTTCAATCAGTGCCTCATTTAGCTGCACATCAATCTGTACATCCAGTAAGACATCCCATTCATTCAGCCATGTTTTCAGCAATTCGTCCAGAATTTGAACTATCCCATTTTGCGAGTTTAGCTGGTCAAGCACAGCTAGCAGCTCAGTATAGAGGTGTAAATCCTATGGATTCTCGTTTCTTTCGACCATTTGACCCTTCTCCGCTTGAAAGAGGATTAGCGTATCTGCAACGCAATATAGCCCATGATCAAGCTACACACGGCCTACCTTTGTGTACAGAAAATCAAACAAAACCCTCGACTCCACCTAAGAAAACTCCAGTGAGACGAAAATCAACACGACTTACGTCGAGATCAAATGTTCCACCTGAGTTGCCGCAGAATATGTTTGGATTAACTCCACTTGAAATGATCTCACCCCAACAATTTCCTGGGCCATATTCCGGTATGATGATAAGTCCAGACAGCGATCAGACGAAAAAACGAAAGCAAAATGAAATTGCAACTGATACACTAATTAATCAACCTGATTTTTCCAAATCACCTAAAACAGCTGAATATCTTCATACATTTAATATGTCAGGTGGTCAACTTATTGAGAACAAATGTTATCAACAACCTGTAGATACTGAGCCGAGTGCAAGATCAACTGTTGAGTCCAGAATACTTGAGGATCAGAGAAAAATTGCAGAACGCTTATCAGAAATAAGAACAAACTCCGAACAGACTGCACCATTGGAATATAGGCCACATTCAAAACACGTAATACCAGATGCATTGATACAAGCAGAACAACGGTTCCGAGTTCCTTCATACCCATATCCAACGTACTCAGAACACATAAAGTATGCGGAACACAGGCCTTTGCCCGAGAATCGGACACTTCACGAAAAGAGCCAGTACCCGGGAATGAAGTCTCATGTCGACAAAAATATTGCACAAGAACCACGACCACATCCTGATTCGAGGACTTACACTCAGCAGATGCCATTCCAGAACCAGATGCCGTTTCCCGAGTTGAGACCATTACCCAGGTCTTTGGAACAGATGGCATTTGAACAGAGATTCTTGAATCAAAGGTTATTCCCAGATCAGCCCCTTTGCCCAAATATAGCAATACGCCAGGATCTGGGTAAATATTCAGAACAGAGGCAGAGTTCACAACAAACGTCGTATCCAAATCAGGCATTATTTCCTGACAACAGAAATATCGCTGAAAAAGTTGTTGATCAGAAGGTACAGAATGAATTAATGTTGCCACCAGAGCACAGGCCATTAACTAAACGTAGATTATCCAAGGAACTGAAATCTGTCTCTGAACGAAAACTATCCACAGACCAAAGGGCATCAAATGAACGGAGACCAACAAATGATCTTTTAGCAATACAAGAGCAAAACATATTTACAGAACAGAACGTTACAAAAGATTTAAGTTTATCTGTAGAACAAACACCTACTGAACCCAGGCTCCCCGCCAAACTACGGCTCTCTGCTGAACGCAAACTTTCTGATGAACGCCGGCTCTCCAATGAACGCAAACTTTCTGACGAACGCCGGCTCTCCAATGAACGCAAACTGTCTGATGAACGCCGCCTCTCCAATGAACGTAAACTTTCTGATGAACGCCGGCTCTCCAATGAACACAAACTGTCTGATGAACGCCGGCTCTCCAATGAACGCAAACTTTCTGATGAAAGCCGTCTTTCCAGTGAACCAAAACTTTCTGATGAACAGCGGCTATCTGCCGAACAAAAGCCCTCTGTTGAACACCGGCCTTTTCTTGAACCTGAGCCCTCTGTCGAGCACCGCCCCTCCATCGAACACTGCCGCTCCATCGAAAGCCAGCCTTCCGTCGAACCGGCGCCCTCTATAGAACGAAAATCCTCTGTTGTCCGGCCTTCGGTCGATAGCCGGGCTACTGTCGTACGAGCGCCTTCCGTCGAAAGCCAGCCATCAGTCGAACGACGGCCCACCATAGAACATCAATTCTCTACTGAGCCAAATCCCGCTGTTAAATGCCGGCCCTCGGCCGGCCGTCCGCCCTCAGCCGGCAGCCCGCCCTCAGCTGGTACCCCGCCCTCGGCTAGCACACCGCCCTCCGTCGGCAGCTCGCCTTCGGCTGGCAGCCGGCCCTCTATCGTACAGGCCCCCGCCCTAGAAAGCCGGCCGTCTGTGGAACACAGGGTCTCTATTGAGCAAAACCCTTCTGTCAAACGACGGCCAACCTTAGAACACCAATTCTCTAACGAAGAGAAGCCCGCTGTTGAACGCCGGTCATCGGTCGATAGCCGGCCCTCCGTCGTACGAGCGCCCCCCGTTGAAAGCCGTCAATCTATCGATAGCCGTCCCGCTGTCGTACGGGCGCCTTCTGTTGAAAGCCGGCACTCTATCGAACGGGCACCCTCAGCCGAAAGCCGGATGTCTTCTGATCGACGGCCTTCATTTGAACGAGATCCATTATGTGAACGTAGACTTTCGAAAGAACTGCCTCATGTAAATGAGCATACGGTGATCGATAACGAAATGCTTTGTGAAGTAAATACACCATCTAGTGAACAAGGTATTTTGAATAAACAGTGGCCGGCAATCAATCAACAATTATTACATGAACAAAGATTACAAGCACAACATGCGCAGTTCTTACAAGAACATGCCCAGTTATTACAATCGGTGGGCGATCAAAGATTACTAAATGAGCAAATGTCTTTAAATGAAAGGAGACTATCTGAACATAGATCTTCTACGGAACAAAAGTCTTTAATTGAACAGGAGCTGATGATTCAGAATAACGCTTTACGTGAAGAAGAAACATTGGTGCAGCCATCATATACTGGATTAAACCCTCACATATCATACATTCAAAATCCCATGACCAACGTGTATCATTCGAATCATGGTTTACCTCACAATGTACAAAATCAAGCTTATATGTCGAAAGAGGACTCTATTCCACTGGATTTATCGTCCCAAAGGTCTACAGATACTCCCATACCTCATGCTGGGACCCGTTGGCAACACCCTACTGACTCGACCGTTGAAAGAAGCTTAGGAACAGAAATATTGTTTGGTAAAGGTGTATCGTGGAATCCATTAACAGAAAACAAAGCGGAAAATACAACTTATGGAGTACGGGTCATACCAAGCAAAGACCTTGCTGAACACGCACCTCAAGATTATTCAAACATAATGAATGCTGCAAGCAGAAACCTTACTTGTCGACATTTTCAAGAGATTTCGAACACAGTCAATGATGCAAGCAGAATCCCTACTGAAACACTACCTCAAGAATATTCGAACACAATGAATGATCCAAGTAGAATTCTTGCTGAAAGAGAGCCAATTTTTTTTCCAAATATATTGACTAATACCTCACACTTACCTCCCGACTTTTTGAGAAAAAGCACTTTAAATTCTGATTTTGTCGATAAAAATATAAGTGATAACATTGGCCATACTGCAGATTTTACTGCGGATGATGAGAGTTTTCTTGATATTATGAGCACTGAGGATATCAAACCTGAATATCGCGATTCGATAGACATTAAAACTGAATTACCAAGTAATGAATCAAGAATAATTGATAATGCTGAGAATATACAGCAGTTGAATTCAAATGTTTTGTTATCAAATATTTTGACAGCGAGAAATCCACCTTTGGAAGCAGATACGGCTTTACAGATAGCAAAAGCAGCTATCTCAACAAACTCAGACATATGTTCTACAGCAAAGAAATCGGCTTTTGCTACGTCCTCCTTAAATTCTGAGAGCGACGCAATTAGATCGTTACCAGTGTATACATTATCAAATCCTGTAATGGCAACAACTGTGAATAAACATGAAAGCACTTTACCTGTAGACACATCAGTTAACGCGAATATATCAGTCAAAGAAATAGAATCTTCAAATTCAGCTACTCTGACTAATTCTCTTCACAGTATAGCTGGTACAAATAATACCACGTCAGTTTATACTGTAGCAGATACAAGAATAGGAGCACCATTCAGAGGTATACAGAATAATGATTTCCAAATGGGCCCAGAAATGCGAAACAGCCATATGCAAACCACTGCTTTTGAAGATACAACAGCCACAAAGAGAGTTGATGCTAGTACTGCAACAAATGAAACACCAGATCCTGAAACGGCTAGAAAAATAGCTTTGCTACCACCAGAATTAGCAGATGTTTTGGGAGGATTGCCTACCGAAAAACGGAACATGCTGTTAAATGTATTGCCTCAATATGTTTCAACTTCGAAGTCTTCACCCAGGAAACATTACGATAGTAACATTTTAAATACTAGCCATCAAGCATCAACATCTGAGCATATGTTAGTCCATGAAAATCAAAACATGACTAATATGCATGGGTTTATTCCGAACTACCAATTACCTACGAACATGCAACATTGTCCGCCCCAGTTTATGGGATCGTTTAACATGGATAAAAATCATCCCATGTCATATCTACCTTCGGCTTATCAAGCACCGCCACCACCGCCCCCACCACAGTTTACTATGTTGCCTCCTCCGCCCCCGCCGCCGCCGATACTTGTTGCGCCACCTCCACCACCGCCAGTAAAAGAAGAAACGTCTCAAAATAACCCGCCGCTACAAACACAATCTACTTTTATTCCACCCCTACCTCCTAACCCACCTCCACCGTTGTTCCCCCTCCCAGCAGTTATAAAAACTGATAAAACAGAAGACGAGGAAGAAGATGTAAAACCTCCTATCATGGATATGAAAGAAGAAAAAGACTTAGAAAATGAAGATCTTAGCGTCGACAAATTTCAACCTGGTCCATCTGCTGCGCCAGAAAATAGAAATACTAACAACGAAAACATAGTAATAGATCTGACTGAAGAAACCACACCCAACAATAATGATTTTGTTGAATTGGCAGATGACCATACCAAGACAACGGTAATTCCACCACAACAATTTACCAACTATCATGTCGCTTTAGTGACTACACCAAATCTAAAAACTATAAGTGACAAGACATCAAGTTTAAGAGCTGTACGTATTAAAACAGCATCCGAGCGCAATAAATCTTCAACAGTAAACGTAAGTCACACCCGGCCAAACACTGAACCGGAACTTTCTGCAGTTTCTGCAAGACCAGCACTACATAATGAAATTCAACTGTGCATAAAAGCTCTAAATGAGCGTGAAATTGAAAAAGTCAGAGATTCGCTTGACCAAACTGAACAACATGTAGCAAACACCGCTGTAGAAAAAAGGCCTATTATCGATCAATTTCAAGACTCTGAAGAAGAAGACAACAAATTATTACAATGGAAAATATCTTTAGCTATTCAACAAGCTGAGATTACTAGCACACAACAAAACAATAAAAACAAATCAATATCTTCTAAGCCAACCGCTACCGTTTCGCCCGGATCTATACTACGCCCAGAAAATTTAACAAATAATGAATTACTAAACCCTGTCGCACCAACAGAAGATATTTTAATTAAAAATGATAAAGACTTGATTGACAATTCGTTACTCGAGTCCAGAACCGTTATTGCATGCGACCCGCAACAAGATAGCCACGTTCTTGATCGATCGCAGAATTCTGCAGCAGCCCAAAACAATGAATTGACAGATGGTGCTCAGCTACCATCAAAAAATAATATTGAACCCAAAAGCTATGACAACACTGCTTCACATACTGCTGTAGAAAGATTAACTTCGGTACACATGACTGTCTCCGACGATCAATTTACATTAACTATTAAACAAGACAATACCCTCGAAGACGATGATTCTGATGACGACGTGTCGCTTGCAATAATAGTGAAAAACCGTGATCAACTGAAAAATAATTTACAAATAGATAATTTGCCTGAGAATAAATCTGCAAATAATAAAACCATAGACGACAATTTAAAAGAAGACATAGTACTTAAGGAAACTACAAATAACCTTAACAAAGATAGAACAGTTGAGCCAAATTCTTGTATTAATGATAAAATTGAAATAAAACAACAACTGCAACAGCAACAAATAATACAAAAACCACCTGGTGATATAACAAAGGAAATATTACAAACCAACAAAACAATAAAAGATACGGGGGAGAACCAACTAACTAAAACAAATAACAGAAAAAAATCGAATGGCGATCCTAATGATCATGAACTTATAGAGATCCAAACTGTCAGGTTTGCGAATAAAGAAGACGTTAATAAAGCAAGAAATATCATAATAGCAGACAGAATGAGTAACAAAGAAACTGCTGACAGTGCTGAACAGCAAATTAATAAACCTTACGTTATTTATGAAAAACGGGATCAGCAAACTAGTTCATTGAAAAACGTTGCTGAAGACGGAATAAAAAAATCCCCAGTTTCGCTAAAACCAAATGATAAAGAAATGCTAGAAGTCCAAAAAGATAAGCAGAAAAATAACAACTTATCGACTACTTCCCTAAATGGTGATGATCTGACGACCCACACTAAATCTGAAATCGAAATAAAAAGCATTTCCATGAAAACTGTTTATCAAAAACCTAAAGAAATCCTTGCTCAAACAAGTATTAAAGAATCATATCCTTCTCAAAACACAAATATTATCAATAAAAAAACCACCGCTGTAGATGAAACTGATAATTTAAAAGAAATTGCTGATAAAAGTATTAACAGAGTTCTCATTGAAAATAATAAAAAATCGCTTAATTTAGAAAAAGATGAAAACAATACAACGCCGTTACGCCGCAGCAGACGTAGAAAATCTACGTTAGGTGAAGATGACATTATAGATGAACCTGGTGCGTCTATAGAACAAAAAACACCTCTTACTAAAAAGCAATTAATTTTCTCGAAGTTGTTGTTGGATGAAGAAAATCACGCCGAGCCACAAGCTCATTCAACGCCCGAAAAAGATTTAAGTCCTGTTGAAGACAACATTCAGACAAATCATACAAGTTTGAAATCTAGTCCTACTTCGCCGATAATTGATGTTGCCGCAGTACAAACTCAACAAAAACACGACCAGGGAAAACGCAAACGAACGAAACGGAAGAAATCGGTGCAATTAAGACGTTTATATAAGAAAAAGAAATCTTATGAATTTAGTGAAAAATTCGAAGCAAGGTATTCCCAGAGAGTTAAGAAGAAGTCTAAAATAAGATTACATTCCGAAAGTTCTGTTACTTCAGATCAAATACGACATGACTCGCATACAACAATTAACGATAAAGAACACTGTTCCGTAACTGAAAATGAAAGCCATCGCAGTCCAAGTGCAAACAAGGATCTTGAGACGACTACTAACAAACTAACCTTACAGTCTGGTCCCACTACATTAAACGAAAAATTAAATACTTCTGGAGATAAAAGAAAAGTCGACGATACTGCCACTGAGGATTGTAGTGAAATTACAAAAACTAAGAAACTTAAATTTTTGGATAAGAGCAAAGAAGACATGGAATTAAAACACGATATGGACGATCTTAAAGAGAAAGTTCCCTTATCTTTGGAAAAACGTACAGCTTGTTACATGCCAGCAGCACGAAGAACACGTTCTAAGTCTGTTATTGTTAAGTCTTCGACATCCGACTTTTATGACCCTTACGATATCGACTTGGATGATATGATCGAAAAACCCGATTCATTTAGACGTGAAATAAACGCATTAGATAAGAACACCCAAAATCTGAAAATCCATAACCATTGCAAATCTAAAAGTAACATCCAAACTTCTAGTAAAACCCACGCTCTCGTCAAAAAGTCTTCAAAACCTTCAGATTATCTTGTTAATTATAGAAACAAAATGGCAGCTCGCTCTAAAAACAACGTGACTGATTCTGACGACTCTACAAAAAGTGATGTTCCATTAACGAAATATATAGAAGATAAAGAAAAGAAGTCTGGTAAACCTGTGTCCAATAAACGAAATGTCAAAGATACCAATTTAGGAAGAAATGGAAAGCAAAATGTAAAAAGCAAAAGAAATAATCAAGACATTAAAAGGAATAGACGAACTCTCACTACATTTAATGATATTGATAAATCTAGCACTCCAAATGATGCCGAAGAACTACGATCAGAAAAGTTTATGGAAAGCTTTGGTTTCTTCTCACAGAGGAAGCCTCGGAAATCTAATTTGTTAGCTTCTAAAAAAATATCTGAGACATTCCATATCATAGCCAATGAAAGTGATGACGCATATTTCGGTTCTAAGAAACGAACCCAAAAGCGGTCTAATCAAAACGAAAATAAGAAATCCATCGGAGGTGGCGATACATCGACGCGGCCAAGACGACGTATAGCTGCCAAGAAAGTGATTAAACGAATCCCTAAAATTAAAAAGAAAGTATTCGTTCAACCAGTGCCCTGCTTTTGTCGCCTGTGCAAGAAAGAATTTCGGCGGCCAGATAACTTTTTGCGCCATCAAATGACTGTACTACATGCATCAAAATTATCTGAAATAGAATTAAAAATGAGAACAATACCCATTATTGAAAAACCTAACTACCTTATTGCATATAAACGACAACTAGACCGATTAAAACTACTCACAAAAAAATTTGCCAACAGAAAACATTCAAAATATGCAAAAATAAAACTGCCGTCGCTAGACAAAATTTTAGCGAAAGTGAACAGAAAAGTACGGCAGCAAAAACTTGCTCAAAGGGGTCTAAGCCGAGATGAAGCGCTGTTCATAGATTGTTGTCAATTGCTGAAGTCCAATAAAAGCGAGCTAAAACCCCCGGATCCGATAAGTTTTAATACAGTATCTAATCATTTATCTGAGTCAACAGTCAAAACATTTGATTTACTAGAAAAACCCATCAAGGGCGACGGTGATGTGGATTCTATTACAGCAAAAAATATTTTAGAAAGTGATGAAGTGAAAAATTTGGAGAAAGATTTAATCTCAGGCCTTAAGGAAGCTGCAAATGAAGGCTCTTTGAAGACAAAAATCATGTACCAACGAAGTGTTAGTGATGTGGGACTAAATCAGATCGATGATGAAAAATTAGATTATTCTAGTCCAAAAGTACGTGAATCTAAGTATGAGAACGTAGAACTATATCCCGTATCTAACCCTAGTAAAACGAAGAAGCAACCTGAAGTTAAGGAGAAAATGTATCCTGATATAATCGAAAGCATAGATATGTTTGAAGATAAGTTCGATAAAATCAAGAGGAAGTGTAGGTCTCAAGCGGCGGCCGCGGCTGCAAAACAATCGCAAGCTGTTATTGAACCCAGCGCTAGGTAAGTCTTAATCTTTAACTAAGGTTACTGGGCACAATTCATTGTAAACTCTTTTATACACGGGATGTTTGTTTCACAAAACATCTGAACTACTAATGTCAAAAGGCAGTTAATGTTCGACATAATTTTCTCAATTATGTTTATTGGTTTTAATCGCCATAATCATAATAATTTTCCCTAATTTTCTTCCGACTTAGTGAAGAGGACTTGTACATTTTATGGATTCCATTTAACGACTCAATATATCAATACGTCTAATAGTTACATCTATAATACGAATCTGTAATTTAACGCTTTTACTCGGACTTCAAACTGTCGCTTGTCTTATTTTGACTACTACGAGTTACTTCAGTTAACTTATAGACGGGGTTTTGCTTATGGACCAAAAACACCACAAAAGAATTAAACAAAAACTGTATGCATCAATAATAGTTAAGAATGTAGATACATTCTGAATTCATAGAACACATAAAATAACTGGCTTTCTTTTTGTCTCGTCGAAATCTATTTTATCCCTGAAATATGTGATGACTTGATGAGACATAATGGTCATCGACAGTATGTACAAAGGTATTTCAAAACATTTATTATTATGCCGTAAGTGTATACTGGATGCCTTTTTTACCGTCTGGATAAATAGGTGAATTGAATACGAGGCAGGTGGCGTAGAATATAGCTTTAACTTTTCATAATTTAGGCTGCGAAAGAACAATCGCAAAACTTAATTTTGGCCTAGACTGATTACTTTAGTGAAAGTAGTTATTAAGATTGCTACAAGTTAGAACTGTCAAAGGTTAGAATTCTTAACTTTGCTTTCTTTGAGGATTCTTACTTCATTCAAATTCTTGTCTATTGCATAAAAATGCTTCCATAAATAATTACTGCTTTGACTTGAAATCAATAGTATGGGGAAAATGCAATTATATAGGCTCTATTACGCTCAGACAATGTAGCTTCTTATTAGGGAAAGAATTTTCTGAATTAGATCAGTAGTTCCAAAGATTACCTCCTATATCCAAACTGACAAACTTTACAATTATAATATTAATAAAGGTGAAAAAATATAACCAAAAATAAATCGCGACAGACGCTGAGTCTCACCACATATCGATCAATTACATCTTTTAAAACAACTTTCCCAGTTTCCTTTTTATAGTATTAGCTTGTATGTCTTTCTTACACGTACTTCTTGTTCAGGTTCAAATGCCGAAAGAAAGCTGAAAAGAAAAAAGCGAGAAGAAATTCTAAAAAAACTCATCAAAGTTCCCAGGTGCTTACAAAGGGCGCCCTGAAAGGATTCGATGGAATTAAGGTATCTATTCCTACATCCGATATTAACATGTCCGCAATTGTCCCTTCGATAACATCCCCGAAAAAGAAAAAGAAACTGAATACAAGGAAAAAAGAAAGAGTTGCCGAATCAAGCAGCAAGAACGATAGTCAGCGGCATGCCGGAGACGATATGACTTCACAGAAGGAAGTGGACGTATATGAGTTTCTGGACAATGAAGAAGCAGTTTTTGAGTTCAGACCTTCGACTCTCATGGAAAGATTTAAAAGCATTAATTATAAGGACACGCCCGGTACATCCAAACTGAATACAGGCGTTGATGATGCGGACAATTCTAGAGATAGCGTTTCTGACGGGGATGACTTCGTATACATGTCTGACGACTACATTTGCAGCGATAATGAAACTGAAAACAGCCTGTTATCCTGTGAATTGAGCAACGGTAAAGTTGGCTGTGAACTGAAGAAAAATTCATCACCTTTAAAAAGAAAAGACGCGGTTGAGAAAAACGCTGTCATGGGAAAAATATTTAAATTTAATGCAGTGCGTAGCGATAAAAAGATCACAAAGGTAAAAGAAACCGCGAAGCCAAAAGCTAATTTGGATCAATTATTTGACAGTTTATTAGAGGATGAACCAAACTCATCTGTGTTGAATAACGACGCAGTTTCACCCAAGAATGACGTTTTCGTGACGCCAAAAAAACACGACCACTCTTCCAAATATGAAAAATACAGCCGCACGTCTTCGAGCAGAGATGAGTGTTCTTCTCCAACGAAGTCAAAGAGCCCATCGCCTAAGCGGCATATGAGTTCACCTAGAGAATATGATAGATCATCTCTTATAGACTACGGACCTTCAACTTCTAAAACAGCAGCAATCGATTTTGGCCCCAGCACATCTAAAAAACGTGATTCAATTTCACCAAAAGACTTCAAAGACTTATCACCGAAATACGACACTCCATTGCAAGAGGTGCCACCAAAATATACAACAATTAAACATAGTGAACCTTCAAATTTAAAGACTGACGTTATACCCATAAAGAAACGCGATTCAAAGAAAGAGAAATCACCATCGAGCAAATTAGATGAAGGCATCTGCACTAGTTATGATTACAACGCTGATGTATATGACCAATACGATGACATGGGAGTAGCTAGACAAAGGGCGCGGCGTAAATGTACCGTAGGGAAACAAAACGTGTTAGCCGAGACTTGGAGTTCGGAATCAGAGCCAGACGGCATTCCGCCGCGGCCCAACAGCGCGGAGTCAGTTGTTCTCACCTCCGCTCGCAGAAAGAAAGGGAAGAAACGGGACAGCCATCACGGCGGTGCAAGACGAGCGAACAACAGACATCTTTCATTCAAGAAACAAGACGTCGAAAGCAGGCTATCTAATTTTAGTCGTACCACGGCTAGGGGCGGCGATGCGACAGCGAGTCGACCGGGTAGGGACAGCGACGAGGCGGTCAGCGTGAACCCGTACGACGCGCCTGCCCCGTCTACGTCGAGCGCGCACCTGTCACTGCCCCCGCCGGGGCCGAGACCGCGCGCGCGTCCCACGGCCTACTACAACTGGTCGTCAGACGGGGACGACGAGCCCGAGCATGTGCAGCAGCACGGCTGGATCGTGGGTGACAGTCACAAGAAGTTAGTCACGATGCTAGCGCATGCGAAAGGTCGGAAAGGTAAAACTGATGATAAACGTCATTTTGTCGAATAAGTTTAGTTTATTAGATTATATTAATCTTGTAAATATATTGTACATAATATTCTAGATCTTTATTAAATGTCTTAAAACGTAAGTTGATCAGACATTACAAGCTTCATTTTTTTTCTTTCATTGTTGTAAATATTGTAATAAATAGTTTTAAACATTAGTTAAATTTTGAATGAGCCAATGTCCTGTCAACTCCTGATTTAGTAAATTTTTTGGAACATTTATTTAAATTCGATGGATTGCACCTACATATATCAACAACGTGGGCATTTTTAGTTCATACACGTCGCCTGTTGTAGATTTTTTGATTCAATAAATCCTTTTGTCCACTCATTATGTCTGTTTAATAATCTCGGAGACTATTGGAGAAACTTATAACACCTATAATTTAATTGTTAATGTAAGAAATCTATATTAAAAACTATTTTGACTAAAACGGTCATATTGGAAATATCTTTCCATTTCTGCTATAATTACGAACTGTGGCGCAAAGTTCGTTTGAAATGGCACAAATTTTAGCAACCCCGTAGGTGTGTAGAAGCCACTGTTTTCACTAAAACATTAATATTGGAAACCACTATTTCTGCTATAAATAATTACCAACTGTTGCACATTATTAATATAAAGTTGCACAAAAACTGGTAAAAACGTAGATAAGTCTCTGGGATATAAAAAGTAGAGAATAAGGGTTAGAATTTTATTAAATGTCTGTATCTACTTAATAAAAAGTTATTTACGTTCGTCAACATATGTAATATTTCTCGAGCCGAGAAAAGACGAGCACGTATGTATTCATTCACTTATCGTTATAATATCATCTATTTTGTACATAATTAAAAATAATATAGTATTATGTATGTTAAAATAAATGTGTTTTAAATGATCGTACATTAATGAATAATCGAAATAAAAATACATAAAGATTCATGAAAGTGTATTGACTAAAAATGCCTCGTTCTTATAAGTACTGTAATTTTAAAATATTAATAATTTTAGTCAGCGAATATTAATGTATGTAGAAATTTCAAAGCATAATAAAATTGAAGTAACGTTCCTTAATGAATTATGTTTATGGTTTTATTTTATTTTTGGAATTGTTGTAAAGTGGTACCCAGACATGACAACATGTACCAACTCACACGTATTTTAAAAAAAACCTTGTTTTTAAATCATTAAATATGATTAAATTAATTAAAATTCTATACTTATCTTTGGATTGTTTCTCAGGCTTTTTGCTGTATTTTATAAACCAGAATTGGAAATCATTAGATCAGTTTGACGAGAATAAAATATTTAATTTATTGATTGACAGGCAGCGTTGCCCGATAGGATATATCTCATCAACCAAAAGACGAAGTTAGTCAAAAACTTTCATCGTTATGGGATGTGTTTTTAAAAACCTTCCTTACTGTATTTACAGTAATACAGTAGATATACAGCAGTAATTTTTAAAGTTGTGGGTTGGTTCAATTTGAGTGCAGTTATGAATTTATGTTATCGACTGAATTTCTGTTACCTGTGTCAAAAGTTATGTCCTTACGGGGCTGACAACGCGGTGAGGTATTTGTGTATCGACTTGAGTAAATTAATTTGTTAACTATTTTTATACGTACATTAGATATTTTTTTAGTAGTCGAATGTGTTAAGTACATATTATTATATTGAAATCTCAGCATTAGTTATTGTTTTATCTAGTCCAATAAGGAAAGACTAACAACCGCATTATCAGCCTCACAACAATAACAGCGATGTAATCTTATTTTTCAATGTATTAGAGCAAATCAATGTTTTAGAGAAGGCTTAACATTTTTCACTATATACACAAAAAATTAGTTTAATATCTATTGGTATGTAATTCGTGTCTGTGAATCAGGATTTTTTTTTAAAATAAAGCTCAATGTTAAAAATGTATTTATTTCATTGCTAACTAGTACTCATGTTTGAGAAGGGAGAGCTATACCTATGAGATAAGGCCAATAAACATCTACTTATGATAGGAATTGGGATATTTATCCCTGTCTAGACTCAAACTATTGTTTTTAGACGCATAGGTTTAGAACGTAGAAAAAAATACATATTATATAATCTTATTTGAACTTCGTTTTAAATTAATGATTCAATAAGTACTAGTCAGTATGTCAGGTGTTCCGTGATCTTTACCAATAGGCAAGGGTGATTCCCATTCACGTTACGGATTTATCTCAATATTAAAAATGAGCTACATACTATGTGTTGTCGTATATTTTAACGAATAAATGTATCACAGGACTAAAATCTATTATTTTATCACCCTAGTTTTTATTCAATATTCGTGAGTAGATACTCACTTATCCCACTTGACCCGCAGAAGTCAATCAGATGTTAAAATATCTGCGTCAGTACCTATTACAAATCAGCGAGCTATAATATCGCAATTTGTCAGCAACTTCTTGACTGGTAACTTACTGCCCCTCTTACTTGTTTACGAACGCACCTACTTACATACATTAAACCCTCTGAAAGAAAGAGCATAAAGGCACGCGCGTGCCCTCCACGCCAAGCCACAATTTCACCTACCATTTTGTCGCATGTTTGTGTCGTTTGGCGTACAGGGTTCGCGTTTGCTTGTCACGTACATACAGGGTGTAAGGGACTACCCTCCACAAACTGATGGGGTGAATTCAGTATATCATACTAAGATGACCGGTACAATAAATTATTTCAGGAATTTTATGGGAATCCAATACATTTGATTTGTTTTATTGCCTCATACGCAACCGTGGCAAAACGCACGTAGCGAACGCCAAGCGCGACGACGAGTTTAGAGTATTTCAACAACCATTGTTGGATTTTTTATTTTAGCCGTATTATACATAAATGGAGTGTTGTGTACAAGGAATGTAATTTTTTTACATTGAAATAAAGGAATGGTAACTGAAAAATAAAATTAAAAAAAAGACCGGAGAAATATTCCGGTGGAATATGATTCAAAATAAGGAGCTGAATGAACCCTGTCAGTTTGTGGAGGGCTGCCCCTTACACCCTGTATTTGTGACAATGGCGTTCAAAAGGTTAAATATTTTATGAACTTGAGAAACAGATTACTGATCGCAAACAGATATTTGAAATCTGGTACATTTTCTCAAAGAACTGGTAAAAATAACCCCTTTGGGAAGCAAACACAACAAAAATACGTACCTACGTATGTAGTTATAGTAAGTATTATCGTTTGAAAGCTGAGGAGCATCGCAGCAGACGCTGCTTCAAAGGCAGTCAACACGTTCGTTGGAAGACCCTGGATCACCACTCAAGGACTCGTGTTATAAGTATCCCGAGTACCAACACACTTCTGAATAAGTATTCTGACTAAAGAACCTTGGAATTGTAGGACACTATTTTACATGTTGGGATTTCAGATAGGTAGCGCAATCTCTTATGCTACTTACTGAGCCTGAGCACCTAGAGTCTAGTGAGACACTAGGCTAGGCCCGGTAGTGACTTAACATCTGGTTATATTAGCTTAGGCGCAAAGCACGCAGTAAGGGGCGGATGCGAAAATTCTAGAACATTCATTAAACCTTTTGTACGCCAGAGCATAAACGCACGCGTGTGGCCTCCACGCAGTCACAATTTTACCTACAATAATTTTGTCACATATTTGTGTCGTTTGGAAAACAGAGCACGCGCTAGCTTGTCACCTATATGTGACTATGGCGGTCAAAAGGTTAACTTTGCTACTCGCTAGGGTCCAGGCACTAAACAGTACGCCTGTCAGTGCGTAGGAGAGCCCAAGTTGAATGGAAGTAGTTTAATCATAACAGTTTTAATTCGCATTCAAGAAATTCATGGCCCTTTTTTGACAAAGAGGCACTTCTACGTTGGTTGTGACTAGTACCAGTTTTCAATTATACTCTATATCGGCGAGCCTATCATATCAATCGGGTATTAGTACACACCAGGAATTTGAATGATGTGTCCTAAGAACGCTACCCGATATATTTCAATAGGCACGCATTTCTGATAATGCAGTATTGATAATAATATGTAGTTGATAGAGATATAGCTATATTTTTTTTTTTTTTTTTCGGATGGGAAATCCTCAAATGACCCCCCACTCTGGGCGGAGCGGAAGGGAGTGTCAGACTTGTACTGACTAAAACCCATCCATGTTCCTTCTTTGCCCTTTGTGTTCCAGGGCCACGGTATCTCTTTCGAACAGTCCCGCAGCCTTGGAGACATAGCTATATTCAGAGTTGTATTTCGTCTGATTTGGCATCGCTATCAAAAATATCTGAGTGTTCTAGCGTCGTGGCTTTAGGGTTGGTATTGGGTTGCTCCCAGACTAGTTGGTCAAGATGACTGACCTTTATTCGGGTTGAAATAAGGTTGCTAGTGTCAGAAGTCTGTATAATATCTGCCAAAAAGGACTGTATTAAGTGGTATTATTATAAGATTAGGCGCAGGGCTTTGTCTGTAAGTATTCCTTACAGCAAGTAAACTAGGCCAGTAAATGATCATCTTTCTCAACTAGTCTTACCATAACACTTTTGATCCACGTGTACAGTCACGATGGGTAATTTGTATACAAGTCACAACTTTTAAAAGTAATTTACTCCTACTATATTGATTGTAATTTGATGTTGTGACTTTGGAACCCGTGCTAATAAGAAATGGGTCTCATCTAAAAGTTACAAATTGTTATTCCACTAGAAAATCGCTTTTGAACATCGCTAAGTGTATCCATGAATATACTTACGACCTGTTTCCGAGGGTAAAAATATAAGGATATACAATATTAGTTTTAGTATATGCGAAACCTGAAACACGAGTCTAGTATTTTTATTTAAAGAACTTATGTACAAAATTTAAAAAAAGACAAAAAAAAACGAAAAGAATAACAAAGTTATAAGCTTTTTCTGTTACCTGGCTGTCCGCACAAAAACGTGTTCACCGCGCGTCGCGCCCGAGCGTAATAATAATTTGAAAGTAGGTTTACTTGTAGCCTTTTTAAATATTTATGGGTCAAAATATAACATGGTTTAAAAAATATTGGAATCGATTTAGTTACTTATTCTGAACAAACTATTTTTAGGTTTCGCATATACTAAAAATAATGTTGTATAGAAAAAAAATTCACACTGATACATCCAAATTTCCACGCGAACGAAGTCACGGGCAACAGCTAGTAACCTACAAATGCCTTATTATAGGTATTTATACACAATAAAAATCTTTCAACTCTCGAATCAGCGCTGCAAGTTAAAATTAAACGAAAAGAGCGCATTTATTCGGGCATTCATTAATAGCCCGATCGCTAATGAGTCCTCGCGAAGGTATCAATTTAAATAGAATATTTCAGAATATTGATCACGTATTAGTTCAATATGTATCGTAATACGTAGTGTGGATTATGGTAATTTTAAAGCAAAAAACCTGTGAGATATTGTTAGGACTTTGTGGACGCTTAATGTGCCTTTGATGGGGCAAGGTGGAGGACTCATTAAAGCGGTTGGTCTATAGTTACCATGACTTTTAAAGGTTAGAACCAACTTACTCTTATCTTACTACTATTATAAATGAGGAAGTTTGTATGGATGGATGTTTGTTCGGATGAGATAGTCTGAAACAGCATGTAGACTACTTTTCTTTTTATTTTCTGGCACGTGCAATTTGAAATTTCCACGCAAAGAAATCGCGGGCTACAGCCAGTATCAGTAAAGGTGACGATCCCTTTCCGAGCTGACATGTGTGCTGTGACCTGACATGTAATTTTACCGCATATCGGTAGATGTCTAAAAGCAGTGCACCCACTATGAATACTATAACAAAAGACAAAAGAGGTAATTTCGAATAAAACAAGAATTAAGTAATATCATAATTAATTTATTAATTTGATTTGCATAACATCTAAACATCACGCCTGTAAACCCCGAAGGGTTAGACAGAGATGTGCCTAATATAATTTAATTCCTAACGATTAATTTATTAATTTATTTTACATAAAATCAAAACATCACGCCTGTAATCTCTGAAGAGTTAGGCAGAGATGTACCCAATGTAATTTAATTTCAAGCGATTATATTCGTTAAGCAAATAAGCAATCAATACATCAATAGGTGAGTTACCTTAATCATTTAGTTCGCTTTTACGGTCGCAACTTTACAATATTTAGCTTTAATAGTGAGAGCAATACCCAGCATCAGTACGACACAGCAGAAGGCTATAATCACTGGGACAAAGATCTCCACCAATCGGAGGCTGTTAAGTAACCGGTCTGTCAGCTCCTCGACGAATTCTTCAGGTAGATTAATACCCTGAAAATAAAACAGTAGGTCGGTTAGGTACCTAAAGCATGTAAGTCAAACACTTCGAAAATCGTAAGTTTGAGGTCAAAGTAGCTCATAAGGAGAACTGTATGTGAATGGGACTTACAGGGTGTAAACAGACCCTTCACATAGCCGTCAACCAAGCATTCTGTACATCAAACTAAGTAACTATACCCAAAAATTATTGCTGGGAATCGACGTTTTTTTTGAGTGAAAAATCACGCTTTACGGTAGGACTAGATGGAAAGCACTCAAAGCATTGTGCTGATGGATGGATTGAATAGTACGGTTGTCATGGAGGTGTGTAAAGTAAAAATCTTACATTAAAAACATGTATTTAAAAAAAAAAAACTTGTGAAAAAGTTGTAACTTTGACCCCCAATATCTCCGTAACTAGAAGGTTTCCAGGTATGGTCTAAAACAAAAAAAAATTACCGCAAAGACGGGGAGAACAAGTGCCTTTCGGCTATGTTAACGGTCTATTTACACCGTTTATGTACGTCTCTTCTTCTTCATCGTTCCCTCACTGCTGAGGATCGCGACCACAATTGATACTTCTCGAAGCCTCGGTCTCCTGCAGTGTGAACGACTCGGTACAGGCTGCTGCGTATAATCGTTTGGTGTAACGCAACTACTTGTTTTGTTAGGGCAGGCAGTATGTACAATAAGTTGCAATTAGCTGATCCACCTTTGATTCGTATTCAAAAAATCTCAATCATTGTATTGTATGCGGGTGGGAAATCTATTCGATCCACCCTAACTCCCCGAGAAAGGCCAGCAGCGCCTTGGTGTTGCTGACAATCTCGCGGAGAGTACCTGGGGTACCGAAGTACCTTGCCCATTGAATCTCAATCATTTATTGGTTGATATTTTTTGAATACGAATCGATAGAATTTTATAATTCTTTTATATTTTACTTACTTTGCTCAAATAAAAAAAAATATTTAAAAAATATAAAATTCTATAGATTCGTATTCTAAAAAATCTCAATCATTTATACAAAGGTGGGTCAGCTTATTGCTATCACTCACTGTACTATTCTAATGTAAAACTCCACAAAACAACTACTCCACTCAACACTCCACTCAACGCTCCACCGAAAAGGAAACGAGGTGTTTTGGTCCAGTGTTCGCTAGCGCCACTATTGAGCATGAGATCCTGGGTACAATTATCGGTCGGGCAAAGTGCTATTTTAATTTTTTTATCAGAAATTTTCAGTAGCAACCACCTGAGCCTGGTTGATGACAATAGGCTCGGCCCCTATTACATTAGACTCAAACATAACTGGCGAAATGTGGGTGTACTATGGTACACCTCACGTGATGTTATGTTATTTTCAAAATCAATATCAATAAAAGTCATAGCAAATCATGCTGCACAGCATAGTTGACTGTAAAGAGCGAGAATGGCAGATGCATTAGTTTACGTCGCTGCGTATTACTATGCTTTATTTACAAGGCGCACGAGTTGCACAGAAGAATACTTTCTGTCGTTTAATATTGTAACAAACCCTCGATTGAACTCAACCAACTATTGAACTTCATTGTCGGACTGTAAGTTCATTCATTCATTCTATTGAATGGAAAGCTCTTTCATTGTGTGAGCTTGGGCCTTCAATAATTTATTCAAGCGGAGCAACAAGTCGCTGCCTCGATAGCTCGATGTGGCCTGTAGACGTTCCATTGAAGTCAAGAATACTTTCATATTTGTGTACCTGATTTGATTAACGATTGTTTTATATTTGGAGCATTTTCACAAAAGAATAACATCTGAAAATTTCTGAATATCGAAGAGAGAATATTCATCATTCCAGCAGTTAATTTTATAGTCTAAAATCCCAAGTTAGAAGTTCTACAAAAGCAGTTTTAAATACCACTTCTGTTTTCTCCGCAGCGTTAGGTAGAAATGTACTTGCAGTACATCCACCTTTCATCAGTTATTAGAAGTCCCATTTATTATAGGCTGAACCTACTGCATTCAACCGAGCACAAATTGAGACTTCGGTAACTTTTGCCGGACCGGAAACCGATTCCAGGAGCTCATACACAGCAGTTACATTTGCAAACACACGACCAAGGAGGCTGACTTCGTCAGTTAATTCTATAATGTAATTGATAATGCATCTATGTTCTTAGATAAAAGATCAACCCTTTATTGTGGATGGCATCTCGTAGGTCGAACTAGGAGGTTGTCGTCTGCTTAACCGGACTATCCTGTGGCTGCCTTGAGTGTACAGCCTCCAGTCAGGAGAAAGCTCTATCAAATGCTGTGTTTATTTTATACTCACTTCATCGATCCAAAGGATGGGCATAAGCGCAGTGCGAAGGTTCTTTGTGGTTGGTATGCCCCGGACGCTCCTGGAGAAGATGTTGAACTGTGCCCGCTTGGCGCCTCTGATCGGAGTGCCGGTGTTCTGAAAATACGAAAGAAATGACTCTAACTTTCATAACAATAAGCAAAGAAATTGTGGACAAATAATTCTGTTTAAGTATGTTATTTCAGCATCGTCATCAGCCTAGCATTTTTCCAACTAACTTGGGGTCGGCCGCCAGTCAAACCGGATGCAGCTGAATACAAGTATTTTACAGGGAGCGACTGCCTATCTGACCTCCACAAACCAGTTAATACTGGGTTAAACGATACCCCTAGGTAAGACTTGTCTGCATCTTAAATAATACTACTGGTTGTTAGTCTTCCGTGCCAATGACTACTACGTAGTCGTACGTAGTAACGACTGTCAAAGATCGACAAATGACAGCAGGGACCAACGGCAAAAAGTTGCTTCCCGAGGCAAAAATCATCAGGATTTCAACCAATATGATTGGTTCCTGACCGCTCCACTCGTCTCCGCTTCGGAGGAGTCCGGGCTTTAAGACAACGCCGGGACCCATTCTTACCTAATTGACCAGACGAACATT
Organism: Noctua janthe; assembly: GCA_910589295.1. Taxonomy (NCBI): domain Eukaryota; kingdom Metazoa; phylum Arthropoda; class Insecta; order Lepidoptera; family Noctuidae; genus Noctua; species Noctua janthe. Next base: position 18,964,164 of record OU342552.1, read on the forward strand.
CCTCCTTTAACAGCAGAAGTTTCTATCAATTCCATTCATTCCCTGTGTTTGTTAGCGAGACAAATTGAGACCAAAACATCACAGGATGTTCTCACTGCTAAAGTTCTCTCAAAGCGCGGAAGTTATTGTAAACTTTATTATTAGGTTGCTACAGGTTACTGCTTGGTTTGTCAGTGGGAAAGGGAAAACAGGGGCGAGCTGGGGCGATCATGGGAAGAAATCTCCCTCAGACACCTCGTTGGTACTTCAATCGGACAGCCTGCAGACTCATTAAATGAAGTCAAAAACATTTAAACGATCGAGATTTACAATATTACTTGTCAGATACGAGAACTAATACTACAAGAGATTTTTAACCGACTTCTAAAATAACCGGCCAAGTGTGAGTTGGACTCGCGCACAGAGAGTTCCGTATAAAGTCGTAGATATTTTTATTAAACTACATATTTACGGTTTTTAGATGTTTCCTTTACATGTGCTGTAAGACATTGCTTCTTGCCAAATTTAATGATCTAGAATCGTCGACGGGAAGTATCCTATAGATTTTAAATATCTTGTGAAAAAAAAATATGCGACATAAAAGATCATATTATCTTTTGATCGCGTTGACTTACAAGTTTGATTTTTTCACTGCTCTAAGGTGTAGCAGATCTGATTATTTGATATTAACTTCAGCTTTGCACCTCCACGTGTTCTTGAGAAAACTGGTCTTGACAGACGCACAGACGGACAACAAAAATTTTGCCGACTGAGGAGCAGAACCCTAAAAAGGAGAAAAGGAGGATGAATTCCACCAGCATCTTTTCTTTTTGTAATTCGTTTATTTTTTCTCCTATAGAGATTGTATTTTGTTGTTGTTGTTATTAAATAGTATTTTTGAATTAATTCTATTATAAAATCGGTATCATTATTCCACGTGAAAATCGCTTTTGAAGTTTACTCAATGTTTAATATTAGTGCTAGTGACGTTGGCTGTAACTGAATGCTGTGTTTTCCGTAAAAATTAATTTAACCGGTTATAAACCGTCGGCTGAATTTCATCAGAGTGATCTACTAAAATGATGATTACATTTCTGGTCATTTATTTATTTATTTATTTATGTACACACAAACTACTCAACAAGACATAACATTAAGATAGAAGAGCACAAAGGTACTGCTTATTTCATCCGAAATCTCTTCCAGCAGACCTGCGAGAGGAAAGTAGGATTACAAATGTAGACACAGTGTGTAGAAAAGACAAAACAGGAAAATCATTAGTCATTTCGAATTCTAGGTAAATTAATTTTAGGAGTAATAATTAATGCTTCGCAAATTTAATGCACTTGTTCAACGTTTTCAGTGTACCATCCACCTTTCTGATATGTTTAGCGAAAGCCTGTGAAATAACTTGGCAGTCGCTGCAATCGACCTACCTTTATTTATATGGATTCTAATATAAAACAGAACGACGGCCCGTTAATGCATATTCATTACTGTTATCCTATTGTTGTATTCTATCAACGATTTTCACGAAATTTGTATAGTTGGGGAGATTATCATTCGTCACAGAAAAATCATCATGTACCAATAACGGCGAAGCGTTAACTTTATTTGGTTGAAGTTCCATGAACCCTAACAAAGCGCTTTACTTTTTTTTTTGGATGGGTAATCATCAATCAACCCCCCCTCCCCGCTCTGGGCGGAGCGGAAGGGAGTGTCAGATTTGTACTGACTAAAACCCTTCCATGTTCCTTCTTTGCCCTTTGTGTTCTAGGGCCACGGTATCACTTTCGAACAGTCCCGCAGCCCTGAAAAGCGCTATGCTTCCACATTGATTGTGCGTACCGACAGCCCGTGGAATTCATTGCTGGCTTTTCTGTTTCTTGATCATTATAATCTAAATTTCTTCAACTATAGGATAACATAATCATATTTTAGAGCCTCGTTTGATGTCGTCATTAACACATCCCACCTTTCTATGGTCTACCCTTATTTCTTTGACCGTTTTGGTTATCACTGAGTGATTTACTCCTCATTATTATCTTGAGTAATTTTACAACTACCACGTGAAATAACAGCACATAACTGAGAACTTTAAATCTATCAAAATAGCTAATGTATGTTATATAGGTCAAGGTAGACCCGCTCGTTTTGCGGGGTTGTAAGCACCGGATTAGGGGTGAGACGGCCCCAACCCCTGACACGACCGCGCGCGTCTGCCAAGTTCCCCACAGACGAGCCCCTTTTCCTTAACATTTTCACGGCCAAGGTCATGCCCCTTTGATTGTTTTTAAATTATATACACAATCTACTCGCTCGTTCAAGGTTATTATCGTTCTATTTGAGTCTTGAGTTGTAGAGTACCTACATAGTATCATGAGCGGGTACTTTCTGCGATATCGAATGTCCTTGTACTGAATTTATTTTTATACTCGTAATTAGGTACTCCGTATATTGATATTTGAATTCTTACATACGTTACGATAAGCCTACGACGCAGCGAAGACTCTGCCACAACAATGCTACAACGCCGCTACGACGATGCTACGAAAGAGCTACGATTTCGCTACGACAAAGCTTCAATATGGGTACGACGCGGCTACAGCGAAAATACCCCTAAACTAGCTTAAACAATCATTTTCACATTTTAGTGAGCAGATGTATGAACATGGATGAGGCGAAAAGAGTGTGTAAAGATCGTAGTAGATTGCACTGCCTCGTTGGTCTAGTGATCGTATGCGCGACTTCTGAGCATGAGGTCCTGGGTTCGATTCCCAGGTCGGGCAAAGTGTTATAAGTTTTTTTATCAGGAATTTCTCAGTAGTGACCTATACTGAAAGGACTGGGTTTTTTTAAACATAATATGTTAAAAAATCAACATCTGATATACAATAATATTTTCTGATTATTGCATATTAGATGTTGATATTTCGATTGATAGTGTCACCCTATGTTTACTTAGGGTTGAACTTCAGAAAAGTTATAGGAGAATGGAAAAAGTCAATTCCGTGCTGTTAGATGTGGCGCATCCCTTATATTTCTGGAACACATTACTTAGTCGGAGATAAAATCTTACAAAACCGTTTGACCTGAATGCATGTGTTTCTCAATAGATCTGAGGCTAATCAAAAAACAAAATTTCATATTGTCATATTTCAAAAGCTAAATATTAAATATTCATCATCATCATCATCATTCTCTTGCCCTTATCCCAATTCATTTGGGGTCGGCGCAGCATGTCTTCTTATTCCATACTTCTCTATTACTCGTCATCTCGCAGACACAGACACCTCCTTTCTTGCCATATCATTCTTTACACAGTTTTCTTTTTTTCTTTTTTTTTTTTTTTTTTCCGGATAAATCATCAAATGACCCCCCCCCCCACTCTGGGCGGAGCGGAAGGGAGTGTCAGACTTGTACTGACTAAAACCCATCCATGTTCCTTCTTTGCCCTTTGTGTTCCAGGGCCACGGTATCTCTTTCGAACAGTCCCGCAGTCCTGGCAGGCATCGGCCCTTGCGGACCCCTACTTATTTGCTGACATCTCTTTGAGGCGCACGTGGAACACGAACGCGCCGTCGACACGGCCTGTCGTCATAAGACGGCTGGACGGCGAGCTGGCCCATAACTCGCCGTCCACAGGCCCGCGCCTACGGTGGCCGGGAGCCACCACGTGACCCCCGACGCCCAGGGCGTCTCCCGCGGCGACTGGGACGTGAGGTTCTTTCCCTCTCACGTCCCGCCACCTCCTTCACTAGCATGACTGCTTCACAGAAGGTGGTGACGGCTTCCCATTCCCTCTCGCTCCGGACCATGGCTTGAACCAAGGCCGGACGCGAGAGATCGACGCCGCCAATCGCCGCTACGAGGACACGGCGGTGCTCGGCCCAAGCGGGGCAGAACTCCACGGTGTGCTCCACCGTGTCCTCCGGACGATCCTCGCAGTGGAAACATCCAGGCGTTTCCTCCCGCCCGATTCGGTGCAGGAACCTCCCGGAACAACCGTGTCCGGTGAGGACCTGCGTCAGGCGGTAGGTGAGGGCGCCGTGGCGCCTCTCTAGTCACTCCTCAAAGAGGGGACTTATCGCCACTATGGTGGCGTGCCCTGCTCGGGGTTGCGACAGTCGCTCTCTCCATGTCGCCATGAGATCACGCCCGAGGTCTGTCCGCTGAGCGGCAATTTGCCGCGGCAGCGGAGTTTCCCCCCGACGTAGTGCCTCCGCGCGCCATTCGTGCAGGCATGCGAGGACTATCGCCTCCAGATCCCATGGCGGCAATCCGGCAAGGAGGCTAGCCCGGATTAGCCTTATGGCTATTACCTTTTGGGGCGCGTTCAGGTAGTGGGCGGCTTGCCGCCTCAAAGAACGCGTCCACACCGGCGCCCCGTAAAGGGCCATGGACCGCACGGCCCCTGCGTAGAGCCTCCGGCAGGAGGCGTTTGGACCCCTCAGGTTGGGCAAGAGCCGCTTGAAGGCAGCCCCTGTCCGTTCCAGTTTTGGAGCCAAACGTCGGAAGTGCTCCACGAAGTTCCACCGGCTGTCGAGGACGAGTCCTAGGTACTTCAACGTCGACCCGACGCCGATGGAAACCCCTCCTGCCGTCAGTAGGGATCCCGACGGTGGTTCTTTACACAGTCCATCCATCGCTTCTTTGGTCTTCCTCTACTCATATACCCATCCACAGTCATACTCAAAACTTTCCTCACGACATTTTCCTCATTCCTCCGCATCACATGCCCATGACACCGATTACCACACAACTTTTCAGTCACCGGCGCCACTTTCAAACTTCCTCTTATATACTCATTTCTTATTTTATCCATTCGCGTAACACCACACATCCCCCTTAGCATTCTCATCTCCGCCACATGCAAATGCCTTTCGTTCATCCCTTTTGTGGCCCAAAATTCTGATCCATACAAGACAGCAGGTCCAACCATTGTTTTATAAATCTTCCCCTTAAGTTTAAGGGGAATGCGGGAGTCGCAGAGTGTTCCCGTGACCTGCCGCCATTTCATCCATCCCGTGTTAATTCTGTGCTTTACACTACGATCTATTTCGCCATCACTTTGCACGAGTGAACCGAGATACCGAAAGTCGGAGCAGACAGGAAAAAACGCGCCATCTAGCGCTAAGGCTCCAGAACTGGAGAGACCGCCGAAATCACAGAGCATGTATTCCGTTTTAGTTCTGCTGATTTTCAAGCCAACATTCTCCAGCTTCTGTTGCCATTTCTCCAATCTGCTCTGGGTCTCAGATCCATCTTCACCGACAAGAACAATGTCGTCGGCAAACAGCATGCACCAGGGTGCCTCTTCCTGTATGTCCGACGTCAAAGCGTCCATAATCAACAGGAAGAGGTAAGGACTTAAAGCCGACCCTTGATGCAAGCCTACAGCCACATTGAACTCATCGGTGTTGCCAGCAGCGGACCGGATTGACTGTACATAGCACGTATTAACTCTACATACTTCCCAGGTATACCTTTCTCTTTCAAGGCCCACCACAACACATCCCGAGGTTTATCATACGCTTTCTCCTGATCAATGAACACCAAGCAGCAGCAAGTTTTTGTGTGCACGTCTGTACTTCTCGCACAATTGGCGGAGTGCAAAAGTGGCGTCCATTGTTCCTCGACCTGGCATAAACACAAACTGATTTTGGGTAATCACACTCTCCTTTCGCAATCTTTTTTCTATCAATTTCTCCCATACTTTCATACTATGAGACATGAGCTTTATCCCCCGATAGTTGTTGCAGTCTTGCACATCACTTTTATTCTTGAAGATGGGGCACTAGCGAACTATTGCACCATTCTTGTGGGATCGCTACTTCTTACAACAACTTATTGAAGAATAAAGTCAGCCACATACATCCGTCTTCTTTTAAGCACTTCCATACTTCTACTGGTATTTCATCAGGGCCCATGGCCTTTCCATTTTTCATACTTTGAACTGCCTTCCTCACTTCATCCATGCTAATTTCACTCACCAAATCCATATTTACTTGTACCTCGTTAAGCACACCGCTCCATTCATTCTCTTCATTCATTAGCTTTTCAAAATAACCCTTCTATCTCCTTTTTATTTCATCATCATTAGATAAAACCTTACCAGCGCCGTCTTTCATACACTTTATATGATTCATATCTCTCGTTCTCCTTTCTCTCGCTTTTGTAATCCGGTAGGGCTCCTTCTGGCCTCTAGGACTGTCCAGTGAGTTATATAACTTCTCCTGTGCCTTAGCCCTGGAAACTGCTACCACCTTTTTTGCCTTTCTCTTCCATTCTTTATAGATCCTCCTCTTTTTTCTTTCAAATTTTCGTTCTCGTTTGCTACACCCTGCCATTCTTTAAACGTAACCTTTTTCTCTTTCAGACTCTTTTGCACCTCTTCATTCCACCACCATGAATCCTTATCTATCATACCTTTCCCTTTGGATTCTCCAAAAACATCTCTTGCTACTCTCCTTATACAATCTGCCATCTCTTTTCAACATTCATTCACAGACTTTCCTTCCATATCCTTCATTTCAATCATCTTATCTACTACTTGACTCTTAAACATACTTGTACATTCTTCATTTTCAATCATACGTCATCTGGTTTTGGGTGGGGGCCGTTCTTTGTTTCTACTGGCCGAGACACTGACTTTGACCTCCATTATGACCAATCTGTGTTGGGAGACTAAGTCTTCGCCTGGCAGCACTTTACAGTTTTTGACGTATTTAAGACTGTCCCGCTTGACCAAGAAAAAGTCTATTTGCGTCGCGTGGTGGCCACTTTTATACGTAATGAGATGTTTGTCTCTTTTTTAAATCACGTATTTGTTATTGCCAGGTCGAAGGCAGACGCAGCTTGAAGTAGTGCCTCGCCGTCATTGTTACGGTCTCCATACCCCCAGCCACCATGCACTCTCTCATACCCATCCTTCATTCTACCTACATGCCCGTTGAAATAACCCCTCACATACACTTCTTCACTCTCTTGCACATCCAACATCACTCGATCAAAGTCTTCCCAGAACTTCTCTCTTACGCTGTCCTCACTTCCTGACTGGGGTGCATACACACTAACTATATTTAGCACCAAACTATCCAGAATTACTTTTACCGCTATCACTCTATCGCTCACTCTTTTAACATCCACCACACATTCTTTCAACTCCCCATCTAAAACTATTCCCACACCATTTCGCTTGCCATCACTGCCACAATACTTCTTACTTATATCCTTCTCCAATTTCTCTTGCCTTCTCACCCTTCCACTTAGTCTCTTGCAGACACGCTATTTTTATCCGTCGCCTTTTTAGAACATCTGCTAACTCTCTTCCTCTTCCAGTCATCGTACCGACATTCCAACTCGCACACCTCATTCTTACATCTCTTACTCTCCGAGCTTGCGTCTTACGTCGCACCCGCCCGTTCTGGTGCGACAACCCTTGTCCACTTTCCGGAGGGGCCGGGTGCTGCCCCTGCGCGTCGCCTGCGGGGTACGCCCTAGCCCTAACGTTACTTCCATTTTATACTTACCATACGTTACTTCCATTTATACTGCTTTGGGTTTTGGCAGAGATTTTATGACCGGCCGCCTGCCTGACGTCAACCCTCCTTGGGAATGCTATTGTGCATATCTTTATAATTTATTGTAAATATGCTATGTTTTCCATTAGTCCCCTCTTACGACACCCGCTGGATGAGATCGGGTGGTGGTATTCATTGAGTCCATCAAATAAATTCTAGTGAAAGTTCTTTTTACGTTCTACAAACCTATTTTTTTTCTAAATTTTTTCTTCTCTTACACAGCACATTTTTGCAGCCTTATAAGCGAATACTCATCAACCATTGATTTTAGATACCTACGTAGATATTTTTCAACCTTCAGTATATGGATGGCCATCCTTATTTTTAATCATTTGTATTTCATATTTGTTGTTTTTGTTTGCGGTTCATAGAAGACACCTGCTCACCAAGTCTTTGAGTAAAATTGCTGTGACATAAGGACAGACAGACGGACAGGAAAAATCAATAAAGGTTCCGTTTTTGACCATTTGTCAATTGGGCCCTAAAAACATTCACATGGCTGATGACATATATGAAATAATAAGTATATTTTACGTACCGGCTCAATGTCTATGAATATCTTATGAGTTTCCTCATTGGGTCGCATCCCAATGACGCCGTCACGGTACCGGATGTCAGCAAACAGGAAGTGCGGGTACGACATCACGAGGAAAGCACCTAAGACAAAGAAACAATAATATTAAATACAGAGTTTGACGGCACGGTTGGCGCAGAGGCTGAGCGATTGACTGCTGCGCTTCGTGTCGCGGGTTCGATTCCCGCACGAAACAAATATTTGTATGGCCTACAGGTAGTTGTTCCGGGTCTGGCTGTTTGTGTATGTGAGCTTAGATGTTTGTAAACGCACCCACGATACAGGAGAAATTCCTAGTGTGTAGGCGACGTTTTTTTTGAGGAAAAAGGAAGAGTATAAATAGAAATACCTACAGGGTAAAAATAAGAAATTACTTCTACACGTGGCAAAACTGTGTGGCGTCAAAGAAATGAACCTTTTGTACGCCAGAGCATAAACGCAAGCGCGTGCCCTCCACGCCAAGTCACAATTTCACCGCAAATATCTACAAACTATTTAATTGTTTATTTCGTGTCATAGTGCACCGCATTTTTTGTCACATATTTGTGTCGTTGGCGTACAGGGCACGCACTTGCTTGTCACGTATATGTGACAATGGCGTTTATTTCGACTATACAGTCAAACAGTTTCGATTATATAAGAAGTAAAAGCTAACAGCACATTCGGACCTCCAGGAACCAAATAAACAGGACGCTCAAGTGTCCTATAGTTGTCATGTACTTTAAAGAAACAGGTGTTTATTAAAATATAGATAGTCAGTACAATAGTAACGAGGGTTCCGTAACCATATGTTACTAATTTGCTAACAAAAGGGCACCGAAAAATAACGGTCCGGACGAGTGGTGTCGTGTGTTATTCGCGTAAAGAAAGGCGCAAGGCTGACTACCAAGTACTATACCATAGATCGTCCTCTATGAGTCAACCAAGCCCGCCTGCAGCCAGACCTATCACATTCACATTACACAAACGCTTCCTACCTGACTAGTATACAGACAAGAACACAAATCATATGTTAATCATCCGACGTTATTATTAATTTTAATCCTATGTTAATCTGGCCACCGATGTGTTTACCATAGACAAATCATACAGGTAAAGGTTGCACTGGTCAAAATAGAGAAGTGTTTATTTAAAATAAGGATGACGCCAGATCCGTTATCATGATTTTAATTATTTTTTTATTTGTTACCTAACTTTCGGAGAACTTGTAAACACGCAGTATAGGTACTTGTTTCATAAATTATTATTAGACACTTAAAACACAATGTTCTAACATAACATTTTTATGTATTGCGAAAACTTAGCGCTAAATCTCAAACTCGGCGTGGGCTTTTTTTTTGGGGGCGAGTGTTTCACTGTTGTGTGTGTGTTGTGCATTAATATTAATTATTACAAAAAAATGACATATTTTTTACATCCTTTTTAAAAGTAGGTATGTCGTACAATAATATTAATTAATTTGGAAGAGAAGTAAAAAGAAAATCAAAGGTGGTTTTTCTATTTTTCTCAAATATGACAGAGAACAAAACAGAATTCTCGTGTAATCACTCGAACTCGTCTAGAATTGTGTTTGAAAAGCATGGTAAAGAAGATTATATACCTAAGGTGGTGCCACGTGCAGTGGAACATAACACTATACAGGGTGAATAATTGAACCAACAATTCATAACAAATATTTCGAAAAATCGACCAAATTTTTTTATAAAAATCAGAGACCGAACGAAACCATCGATGTTTGTGACTTGTAATTGAAAACCGTCAAATTCCTGAACAACGTGTCAGATTTTGTCCAAACATTTTGACATTTTTTAGTATTCAAAAATATATGTCGATGACGAAACGTGGTCTCCGCGGTAGTGACATTTTGAAATTTCTGCAAACACTGCGTGGAAATGAGACGGAGCTTTATTACGTAAGCGAAATGCGAATACCTAGTTCATTAACGGTATTCCAGGAACTTTGAAGGCCTAGCATATACAGAGAGGAGAGTGAATTCATTTTACAGGAATTCAGCCTTTGACATGGGAGTTGGAAGGTTTATTAACTTTGAGTTGCAGGAAATAGTTATTAGTTATATTCAAACAAGCACGAAGCTCAATTTCATAACAGCAAATTCTCTTCACAACATTCATTTTACCCGTTGCGCTAGGCAATTCAAAGTTTATTTATTATTTTCAAATATCACTCTCTGTTTGTCAAACGAACTTGTTTATTACCTACATTTTTGAAAAGCGGGATATTGCGATGAGATTGCGAATCAGTCCGCTGTAAATCGTAGCTGTATTTGAAAGAAGAGATAGTCTACTACTCATTTTATTGTTACTATACTATACATGCCAGTAGCGAAGGGACAATTATTGTAAGAGGTAAGCCGGCGTACATATCTTTAATGTGATTATATTATTTGTCTATAGAATACTGACTGTGCCATTTTTCAAAGGGAAGCCGGTAGGAATCGAGTTGTAAGGAACCTTCGCCACTGATACATGCTATGTATAGTGCTACTCATGTTTTTTACAATCATAATTGAAACGAAATAAAATTATATTTACTATATTCGACCAACCGAAGGAACCGCGCGCATTGGTTTAAAGAAAATGTATAAGTTTGTAGCGGTAGTAAAAGTCACTCAGAGGCTCATATTTTGTTGAGTGATTCGACTGTACCTACGCTAAAATGTATTACGTAAAATACCAATTCCGTGGCATCAGGCACGAAAAGTGATAACTTTTAAAAATCTAGGGGGGGGGGGCTAATGCACCCCCCCCTGACCCCACCTGCCCCCCCCCCCCTCGGCGACGCCTATGAACCCTAAACACAATTAATTAGAAAAAACAGCGGAAGAGTTTGGAAAAACATATTTTCTATTCCCCTTAATATCAAGCAGGAGACAGAATAGAGCTAGGCCAAATGGCACAAATATACCTTCGTTTACAACTGGGTTAAGCCCACTTGCCTGGCATGCCTGGCACCACGGATATTAAAATTAACATTCATATCACATATGATTGTTAATTTGCGTAATATTTGTATTAATAATATTACGATCTTATAAACTCCTTTGCTTCGACCACGTTCATACATCTGGTCATACAGATGCTGTTGTTATTTCTACGCACCTGACCTAACAATTATGGGTTCCAAATGCAAGCATGTAGGTTTTGGTTATATAAATAATCACGACATACATGTATACTATTCAATCTTGCCGGACCTGCGTTGTGTGAAAGTGCTTCCCCCTGGCGGATTCAGCATCCATCAATTAGTTAAATTATTAAACGCATAACAAAGAGAGTGCACCCAGAAGGGTGAAATTCATTTTCATTTGAGTATTTACATCAGTGATTTCGTAAGTAATCATGCTAATTGAGCAAGGTATTCAAAAATGTCCAATTAAAATAGACGTCCCATTAAAAAAGATTTTAAAATCATCCCAATCCCTTCGAAGGGACGGCACCGAAGGGTTAGGTTTATGTGTACAGCACCCACAATTCACCAATTATGTTTGTGTGGCAAGTAATACGAAACAATCCTAATAATTTTTACTGCGCACAAATCCAGATCCCGGCCTCCCTTTTAGACATTTCTCTTGGAAAAACCCAATAACACTTTGCCCAAACTGGGAACCGAACCCACGGCGCATGCTTAGCAGAAGCGCTTGCGACCACTCGGGCATAATATTATTTACATAAATAGTGTTCTGTGTTATTTATCCTTTGCAGATATAGGCGTTAATAATATTAATGAAGATGCATTCAATTACTTGTTAACCAACTTGTATAATATTGTCAACACATATTATTTATACCTATTAGAATACCTACCTATTAGAATGATCGTTATCTACAGTATACAGGTTGGAAGGGACATCATCTGCCTAGCCTTTTGCCCAACTATGTCGGGATCGGCTTCCAGTCTAACCGGATGCAGCTGAATACCCGTATTTTACATGGAGCGACTGCCTATCTGGCCTCCACAACCCAGTTAGTACTAGGTGATACGATACCCCTTGGTAAGACTGGTTGTCAGATTTTTTGACTAACTAACGACTGCCAAAGATCTACAAATGACACCCGGGACCAACGGCCTAACGTGCTTTCCGAGGCACGGAAGAAACTCGGTATGTAATTGGGTGGTTACTCATCAACAAACCAACCTAGGCAAGCACGGCTTAACCTAAAGATCGATCCGAGCGGCTGTTATTGTTTAGCCACGCGTGGAAGGGACACCGACGATACCCACGTATTCGTATAACTCTGGATATTGTATAGAAAATTTTCATCTATAATTGAAATAAAAACAGCTGTTCCATACATTTTGACCGCGTAGGTACCTATCGCAGTTCTGTTTTAACCGACGAAAAATTACGTACGCCTTTTTTTTTTTTTTTTTTTTCCGGATGGGAATTCATCAAATGACCTCCCCCCGCTCTGGGCGGAGCGGAAGGGAGTGTCAGGCTTGTACTGACTAAAACCCATCCATGTTCCTTCTTTGCCTTTGTGTTCCAGGGCCACGGTATCTCTTTCGAACAGTCCCGCAGCCCTGGCAGGCATCGGCCCTTGCGGACCCCTACTTATTTGCTGACATCTCTTTGAGGCGCGCGTGGAACACGAACGCGCCGTCGGCACGGCCTGTCGACATAAGACGGCCGGACGGCGAGCTAGCCCATAACTCGCCGACCACAGGCCCGCGCCTACGGTGGCCGGGAGCCACCACTTGACCCCCGACGCCCAGGGCGTCTCCCGCGGCGGCTGGGACGTGAGGTTCTTTCCCTCTCACGTCCCGCCACCTCCTTCACTAGCATGACTGCTTCACAGAAGGTGGTGACGGCTTCCCATTCCCCCTCGCTCCGGACCATGGCTTGAACCAGGGCCTGACGCGAGAGATCGCCGCCGCCAATCGCCGCTAATTACGTACGCCTTACGTAACGATTCGTGTTGTACCTATTGTTCTAAAAGCAGATTTTAGTTAAATGGACATAAGGAATGCAAATTCACCAAATCTGAGATAAATTCGAAAAATAAAAAATGGGGCAAAAATTTGAAGTTGTTTAGTTTCGAAATTATAACTAACCTGCTTCAAAGTTGAATAATGAATGATGAAAAAGAAAGAAAGACAGGAATAAAGAAAGAAAAAGTATTTATTAGACTCATATTCGTTATTTTTTTTGTGTTGTCCTGCAACACAAAAAAAATAACGAAAATTACATAAATAAAATAAACATAAGAAAAAGATAAAACAATTAAATTGACTTAATGACTATTCTACGAGTAGTATAAAGAAATTATATTTATAAATTTTTAAGCTACTATTTTTGATACCTTCTCTACTCATTTTCTTCATTACTAAATTGCACCCGTGAGAGACCGTGACGAGTCGTTGGGTAAGAAAAAAAATTTAAAACATCCCACCGGACGCACGAATGTGCTGGCAAATGGAGGAAGGTGTTCGAACTTGTTTCATAATAATTTCCTCTAAAACTATCGCCGTCACTCAGACAAGGCAAAAACATTCTGTTCTCGGAAACCCGTTCCACTTGCTAGAGCTTAATATTCTATAAACAATAAAGTAGGTACCTACCTATTGATACTGTTGAGATAGTCTTATGAATTTCTAAATCCGATTATGAAATAAGTACGTATTAAGAGCTTCAATGGCTGGAGAGCAGACATTTTTCTAGAAACTATCGTCAATATTTTGCAGTATCTAATTATCTTACCTTATATTTCCAAGTACCTACAGAGTGCCCGCCTGCCCGGTAAAAGGCTTATTGTAAAGGTACATTTTTATATCTATAGCAGAAAGTACACGAAGCGCTTTTAAAACTGATTTTCTCCTACTGTATTGGTTAACGTTTTCCATTTTCTCAAACGTAATGTTTTGAATGAAAAAGGCCTTTTCTCAAAATAGAAACCGTTATTTCAGGAGAAATTGTTTTGGAATTTTACTGAGTTTTTATATATTAGTGCTCGTGACTGTACCTATATGTTTCTTATTAAATTTCTATTTGAAGGTTAAGTAACCATTAACAACCGGATATCCTATGGTACTTGGCTGTTCAGAAACCCTTCAGAATAAAAAAATGTTTTATGACCTAATGAATTCGAGACTTGACACTACACGGCCCCGACCACGACTTGGTCTGCAGAAGCTTCGACAAGTTGGGTCGTAACAGGGGCCCGTCCGACACGTTTTGTAAAAGATTGCCCCCGCTAATGCAACAAGTGACGAGGACACATCGAACGATCTACATCTTTGTTCACAACCTTTTATTTCATGAAGACTGTTTAAAGACTTTTATTTTTGTTAGAGGTCAAACAAAAACAAAAGTGGCGGAAATTGGATGCAACCAGCCATTTCTAGAAAAGGCAACGACGGATGCGTTCGTAAACGACGAGAAAACGACGGGATATTGCGTTTGGCTGCAGTACACTGGCTGAACCCGGCCACAATAAGTTAAAGCCCATCACGGTCTTCTATGGTGTATTGTAAACAGACCCATTTCTTTTTTTAACTTACTATTCTATTCGTTTGCTTCAGAGAGAACCCTTTCATTGTCATTCATAATTTCCTACTTTGTTGGTCACAGGACTGCTTAGCAGCCTTGTAGTCGCTAGAAGCCAGTTTAAGTTCTCATCTTGGCGAGCGTAGGCGAGACGAGTCATATTCATGACTATATACTAATATATTATGAAAAAAGTAAGAAAAGAAATTGGAAGAGAGTAAGTAACTGTGGCAGCAGGTTTAAGATATTGTAGAACGAAAGGGAAAACAATATATTAACCTTTATAGCGAGTTCTCTCACTTTCTTTCTTTCTTTCTTCTTCTTTCTTTCTTTCAGGAGCTCGTGGCTAAATAATAACAGCCGCACGGATCGATCTTTAGGTTAAGCCGTGCTTCCCTAGGTTGGTCTGTGGATGGGTGATCACCCATTACATACCGAGTTTCCTCCGTGCCTCGGAAAGCACGGTAAGCCGTTGGTCCCGGGTGTCATTTGTAGATCTTTGACAGTCGTTAGGTAGTCAGTGGCCCAAAAAGTCTGACAACCAGTCTTACCAAGGGGTATCGTATTACCCAGTACTAACTGGGTTGTGGAGGTCAGATAGGCAGTCGCTCCATGCAAAATACTGGTATTCAGCTGCATCCGGTTAGACTGGAAGCCGACCCCAACATAGTTGGGAAAAGGCTAGGCAGATGATGATGATAGCGAGTTCTTTCACTAAACCAAGCAAGGTAACTAACCAAGTTATAAAGGTCATTGGTATCGTAAGTAAACGAGTTAAAAGGAGAACTATATTTATGTAGAGATAATCCTCGCTTCTTTCAATTCTGAACTTCAACAAGTATATTTACCTATCTCTTTGTGAACCGACAAACAAGCCATGTTCGATGACATCCACTGACATCGGATGGCAAGGGGGCTGGGGAGAGGAACAGGCCGGGGACGTTTCACAAACATGATTACTTTTCTCTCACAAACAAAGGTCAGCGCTGCAATCCTCAAAGGGGAACCAAATATTGAATATTGCGAGTGGAGTAATTGAAAACTTAATATCGAGGCACTCTAAATTTACTAACGGCTACGGTTGTATTGTTGTGTTGCGGGTATAAACATATTGAATGTATATGGTTGGTCCCAGCATGAAAGATAGGATATACTGGTAGGCGGCGCTGTTGTCGCATATAAATCTAGATGTTTTGTCATGTGTCTATTCCATCCGTGCGAAACAGCGCCGTGTAGTGAGTATAAAGATAAAAACAAGGATGCCTTATTATTTCAACACTCACGTAACTAAAAAAATTGGAATGAGAAATTGTGAAGACTTTCGCAGTTTACAGTTATTTCAATACATGGCCTCGTTAATTATAGAGGAAGAAATGCTCAGGAACTTTCAATCAGCTCTGGGAAACTTGGCCTACATTTTGTTTTAAAAAGACTTGTTTGTTGTTATTTTTCAAGTTTTCTTCAATTTTCCGCTTCAGGCCCTATACCTTTAATTTTATTGCGTAGTGTCAGGTCCTGCACCATGATTTTGACGGTTAAGGATTCAAGATTGCTCAGTAATTGAAAAAATATGTTTAACAATTTTCAATCCATTGCACAGTATTTACATTCTCATTTAGTTCTTTTTAAAAGTCGTTGCCTCACTTTAGGAATTTCACCTGTAACCTGTAGCGTTGGTGCGTTTACAGACATATAAACTTACATTTATGTATTCAAACAGACTGCCTCGTTGGTTTAGTGGTCGCAAGGGCGACTTCTGAGCATGAGGTCCAGGGTTCGATTCCCAAGTCGGGCAAAGTGATGTTGGGTTTTTCGTCAGGAATTTCTCAGTAGCAGCCGCGGAGTCGAGATGTGCGCCCGGTTGATGGCAATAGGCTCGCCCGCTATTACTTGGGACTTAAACATAACTGGCGAAATGTGGGTCTACTATTAGGTAAACCTCTGCCTAACCCTTAAGGGATTACAGGCGTGATGTTATGTTATGTATATATAAACAGCCAGAATTGAATTACAGTTTTTAAGAATTATTGGTTGAAAGATAGGATTATCCTACTGCATGGTCAAAAGCGATTATCAAAGGGACTGCGACATCCATACATCCATCACAGCAATATCGGTGAACCGTACGGATGACGTATATTACGACGTCGTGTCTCAAAGGAGCAGGCAGACCTGCACAAATAGAAACTCCGTGCACACAATTATTGACTTAGTTACTATTTTGGTAACTGTGAAAGGTATAAAACTTCTATACTATATATACTATACCGTGTCCACAGAGCCGAGACACAGTTTTGTTTGTTTCTACGTCATATGTAAGCAAGCGTAAAATGATGATAGTGTGAATCCGACGTGGACAGTTGACCTTACAAATAAAGTGAGGTTAGGTTATTTGAACCGGAACTTTCAATATTGAATCCCGTTCAGGATGTTTTTAATTTCATATTATTTGAATAGGTGTTCTCAATTTCTGTCGACGATTTTTCAATTATAATTTAACTAGCTGTACCCGCGGCTTCGCTGTGTCTTTTGGCATTATAAGGGAACATTACGATATGGACTCGTGAAGTTGTAGTACATTTCTAACACCCTCTACAACATAACTAACTGTCAACTATCTGTAAGTTTTGATATAAATAAAATAAAATAAATAAACTGACAAACTATTAATTTAAACTAAAACTTGTTTGGTTTAAGTAATATATGAACCCGTCGTCAAGTTACACGCCCACTTAAAAAATTCATCCTGTATGTACAACGTTTAGACTGGAAGCCCACCCCAACATAGTTGGGAAAAGGCTAGGTATATGATGATGATGATGATGATATACAAAGTTTATGCCAAACCATAACAACACGACGAAAATAATCGGACAGGCTCGAGGCTTAATAGTACTGTAATTTGCAAATAAACATAACTTCAAATTACAGTGGGTACTAGTTTATAGCATCCTCTCGCTGCAAACAGATTTAATTACGTGCCGAGATTTTGAGCGGCAGCGGCAGACGGAATCGATATTAAAATCAGTTCGCTGCACCGCGCGCAGCTTTGAAATCGAACGTAATATGTCATATAAAATGAAAGGTTTTTTTTTTTAATTTCGAGCTATGTTGTTTAGTGTAATTATCATTCATCATTATATTTATTGAAAAATTCTTCGGTATTTGCATACATATGTCAAGAAATATAGCATACGCAAAATTTATGCGAATATTTTTTCAATATGATCGTCAGGAACAGTAAGTACTAGTCTGTTTTTACCGACTCTGTAATAAACTATTGATAGAATGCTGACACGATCAGAGTATGCTCGGACCGAGTAGACTCGCACACCTGCTCGGACGCAACTCGTATTGTGGCAATCCATAATCCGAGCGCCCTCGGATGGGTTGGTATGGCTTGCTACAATACGCGTTTCATGTTAACGCGGTTTTAGCTCATTAAGTCTTTTAAATCTAGGTTGCAACGGATAACCTAATTTCAAATACCGCAACGTTCGGTTTTAGGTCGAACCTCTTCTGAAAGGTGCTTAAATGAATTTATTTACACTTGAACGATTCAGGTCTCGTATGGATGACAAGTACTTGCATAAAAACATCAAGCCTGTATTTCCCCGAAGAGTTAGACATAGCAAAATTAAATGCATAGCAAATTAAGCCTTGTAAACTGCCCTGTGCCCTGTTCCTGCAACCAGTGACCTGTGGGGCGGGTGACACACTTCTTTAGATAGACGTTGATTGAAAGAAGCTGAAATGAGGGCAGTGCTAGCGCAGCCCAGCTAAATTAATTTCAAGTTACTGCCTGCGAAAATGAGCCCGGAGCGTTGGACCATTTAAAAAATAAACTAAAAATGTGATTATGTTATAGAATCACCGCAGAGCTCGGAGATTTCTCGGCGGCCGCTGTTAGAGGCGTTATTTTCAACACATTCTATACCGTGACTTTTTAGTCGTCTTACAAAGGTCGTCCACTCAATGAACCTGACATAAAATAGCTCTAGGCGTGATTTTTTTTTATCTTCCATAATAGGTACAAAGAAAAATAATAATAAAAACATTAGAATAAAATTATGAAACATCCTGTTAATGATGTTTACGTGTCAAACGGGAGAACATTACCTACCCAGCACTCGAGTCCAGTAGATCATCGCTCGCAACAGGGTCGTCATGCGTCATAATACTGAATAATATTTTTATTTTTAAATGATTAAAATCTCATAAATACCTATTTTTTTATGAATGTTTAGTATTCATTGGATACATGAAGTGGGCTGCCGTTGTAAGACGACTAAAAAGTCACGGTGTATAAAAACCATGCATGTTTTATCACTACGACACTAATGACGTACCATGGTCATCTGCCTACTCTTTTCCCAAGTATGTTGAGGTTGGCTTCCAGTCTAACCAGCTGAGTACCAGTATTTTACATGGAGCGACTGCCTATCTGACCTCCACAAGTTCCACAACACAGTTTTTACTGGGTAATACGATACCCCCTTGGTAAGACTGGCTGTCAAACTTTCGGCCCACTGACTACCTGTAACGACTGTTAAAGATCTAAAAATAAGAGCCAGGACAAACTACTAAACGCGCTTTCCGAGACACGTAGAAAACTCGGAATGTAATGGGTGGTCACCCATCCACAGAACAACCCTGGCAAGCGCAGCTTAACCTTGACGAACGACATGTGCGGCTGTTATTATTGAGCCACGAACTCCTCACTAATGACGTATTTAAATTAAATAAGACGATTCGTGGCTGAAGTAGCGCGCTTTATTTTTAATTTTGTTAAGGATCTCAATTTTTTTTAATAATAAATTACAGCCTATGTACGAGTAACTGACCTGAGAATTTAGCTTTCTATTGGTGAGAAAATGGTTAAAATCACTCCAGTAGTTTCGGAGCTTATTCGGTAAAAAAAAACAAACAAAGTCTTTCCTCTTTATAACATTAGTATAGACGAATTACTCTAAAAGTTTCTATCACGATATTCTATCCATTGCCTGTGTGATATGTTGTGTAACGCTATTAGGCACATGCAGCACGAGATGGTTGAACAGAAAGCCCCCAGTTTCTTCAACGTGACTAGTAAATCCTCTGGAGCTGACATCTTCAAAGGTGAAAATGATTCTCGCTGAAATGTTCTTTCCTTCACTTTTAAGGGAATGTCAGGTTATATTTTTCTCTCTGATCCTCGTATATCGGACACGATATATTAATATACAGCTAGTCTAAAATTTAAAGTTGCTGCCAAATTTTTAAGTTTTAGGTACCAATGTAGGTGAAGACCATGGGAATCATGGATGAATTGCGTGCAAGATGATGTGGCTAGAAAGGGGGTGACTACTGACTAGTTAGATCACGACTTAAAGATAAGAATGGAAGAAGAAGACGAATCGACTACTTCAAATAACAGCTTGGGCAAGAGAATGATGGTTTTCACATTGAGTCAATATAAAAAATACCGGCCAAGTGCAAGTTGGACTTGCGCACCGAGGGTTCCGTGTAACTTGTAGGTATTTCGTTGTAAGACTTTTCCTTTACATGTGCTGTAAGACATTGTTTCTTGCCATATTTCATGATTCTAGATTAACGAGAAGTACCCGTTATCCTAGGAAGATTATAGGTTTTCATTCCCTTGTGAAATCGCAAAATATGCGACAAACGGTCATATCTTTTGATCGTATGATTAAAAAGTTTGATTGTTTCACTGCTCCAATAGGTAGCAGACCTGAGTATTTGATATTAATCATAACTTCACGCGAAAATTCCTGAGAAAAAGGGTCTTGAAAGTGATCATATAAGGGTTCCGTTTTTGCCTACTATGATACTGGTGGTATGTGGAAATTAAAAAAACCACCCTTACCACTGCCAATAAAAATATATCGTAACTAGCGTCTAAACGCGTGTCATTGGCAGAAAATTCTCTCCGGGAAAGCTCTACCTACGGGGACAAATAGTGTCCAATTTTCCAACCCAGGTATTGCCTATTTATAACATACCTATCAACAAAATCAGGAATGATTTTAACATTTGTGTTAAAATCATTCATGATTTTGAAATTGAGCTTTCAAAATTGAGCTTTCAAAATTGAGCTTTCAAAATTCACGTTTCTGTAGCTGATGTTTCAATTATTATACTGACAAGTAAAATTGAATGAGTGAACTTTGAAAGCTGTAATTGCGTACTGTACCGGTGGACCTACTGAGTTGTCTACTTGTATACTGTGGAGGGGGCTTGTGTTCCTTTTGTTGCTGTGTGGTGTGGGAGGAAATGGCAACACTGGCAGCTTACAGCTTTAAACGTCATTCAAAACGAAGCTTACCGAAGTGAATGTTACATAGGTATTTAGCGTCATATCTTTCTATAGTGTAGGCTGGTAGTTCCTTACTATTAACCCTTAATTGGCCGCGCCTAAAAGATTACGTAAACGGCCACGTGGGGTGCGTCACACCCCGATCGTATAAATCAAATACGAAATACATGCACAATCACGATTATGCTTGATACTTGATCATAAAGGCCACGTGTTTTTATGAAGCTAACGGGAACTTCAGCGCTCAAAATTCAGAATTTAAAAGTTAAAAAACGTTTAAGGATGCGTTGGGGTGTGACACCCCATGCGACCGATTAAGGGTTAAGGTCATATTATGCTAAAATTATAATGTAGCACAATATTTAGATATTTCGCTTCATTTTCTGGCCATCTGATGTTTGCTTTCTGATTTCTTAGAAATCTATTTTGTAGGTTTTTTTTGGAGTGCAGGTGGCCGTCAATACAGGTAGGTATGCATAATAAGTTTGTGTGGGCATTTACATATTATTATATGTTTTTTCTATTCATTTGAGACAGTAACGTTGTATAATGTGTGGCGGCCGGTCAGGTCTACAAAACTTGCCTATTTATATTAATACATGGAACGAATTGAAACGACATCTTAATTTAAATATTAATTAAGGCAATTTAATCATTAACTGATGTGGTTGGGACACAGAACCGCGAACGAATATACTTTAAAGTCAGGAAAAAAACTTTATTTATGGTCTGTTTGTCAAGTTTCCGCATAATTTAGACAGGTTATGGTGAGACACTTTTCCAAGAATTGTCGGTTAAAATGTTTGCGGTAACATACCCATCGGTTCGACACTTTATAAATAACACAAGACCTTCAACATATTTCACTTATTGGCATTTTTACCTGGCCAAGGTCAAGAACATAAGTACAGTCACGAGCACTAATATGTATAGGTACACTTACTGAGACGGAGGAGCTCGTGGCTAAATAATAACAGCCGCGCGGATAGATCTTTAGGTTAAGCCGTGCTTGCCTAGGTTGGTCTGTGGATGGGTAACCACCCTTTACATACCCAGTTTGCTCCGTGCCTCGGAAAGCACGTTAAGCCGTTGGTCTCGGCTGTCATTTGTAGATCTTTGACACTCGTTACAGGTAATCAGTGGCTCAAAAAGTCTGACAACCAGTCTTACCAAGGGGATCCGTATTACCTAGTACTAGCTGGGTTGTGAAGGTCAGATAGGCAATCGCTCCATGTAAAATACGGGTTTTCAGCTGCATCCGGTTAGACTGGAAACCGACCCTAATATAGTTGGGTAAAGGCTAGGCAGATGATGATGACAGTTACTGAGACTGATACTGTTAGCCTGCACCATCCCAATGCTGGGTAAAAGCTATCCAGGGTCAACGTGGGCCACTGGACTATACTTAGCAATGTACTTTTTAACAGCATGTGTACTAAAAAACTATGATGGAAAGAGCATAAAATTACCATCAACCCGAAGGAGTGAATCACATTTAGAAGTTGCAAGAAGTCGTGTTTATGCATATTACGAGGGTTTTGAGCCTCGCGCAGACCACGGAAGCGTGATGCAAACGGGGGAGGCCTATACACAGCAGCGGGTGGGACAAATCTGCCAATAATGACGCTCTGTATTAAGTTGCGGCAACTTAAGGTCACAGTGTTACCACAGACGTGTATATAGTCGACTCATCTGCCTAGCCTTTTTCCAACTATGTTAGGGTCGACTTCCAGTCTAACCAGATGCAGCTGAATATAATAATAGTCAGTATTTTACATAGAGCGATTGCCTATCTGACCTCCACCACCCAGTTGTACTGGGCACCCCTACCCGTTACCCCTTGGTAAGACTGGTTGTCAGACTTTCGGGCTACTGACTACCTATAACGACTGTCAAAGATCTACAAATAACAGCCGAGACCAACGGCTTAACGTGCTTTCCGAGGGGCCGAGTAAAATCGGTATGTAATGGGTGGTCCCTACCACGGACCTAGGCAAGCACGGCTTAATCTAAAGATCGACCCGAGCGGCTGTTATTATTTAGCCACGAGCTCCTCTGTACTTTTTAAACATTCGACTGTATTAGTGGGTGTAGTCATTCAAATCTTTGTGTAAGTTGAGGAGTTATTTGTCTTAGACGACTAAGTTATATTTAGAACTAGCTGTGCCCCGCGGTTCCACACGCCGTTTCTGACTTTTTCTCTTTTTATTCGGCACTTAAAGGTCGTAGTTCGTATTAAATAACCTATAACCTTTCTCAAGTATTGGGCAATCAAATGCAAAAGATTTTGCTCTATCAAAAAACAAAGAAACAAACTCTTCGGCTTGTATAATATTAGCAGTATAAATACATAGATAGGTTAGCTTCTGCCAATGACTTTGCCCCCGTGTGTCTCGATAGTAGTCAGCAGTGATCCCACGGAATCATATTACCCGAATAAAAAGTAGGAGGTTAACCTGGGCAGCCGTTGAGACATCTTTCACTTGAACTAAAGGAAAATTTACCAAAAGTGCGAATTTGGGTATCTGTCAGTCACACTCCGAATGATCGAAAAACGAAATGAGCAAAATGAAATTTTATTCTGTCATTTTATAAGTATTTCAACCTACCTATTATAATGTATGAAACTGCACATAACTGCCTTGTCCGGCATAGTGATCGCTAAACGCGACATCTATGCCAACGTCATAGCATCGCGCATTTGCTTGTCGGCTGAGCATGAGGTCCTGAGTTCGATTCCGATTAGGGCAAAGTGTTATTGGGTTTTTCCATTCGGAATTTCTCAGTATCGGTGTCTGGATATGTGCCCGGTTGATGGCAAAAGGCTTTATATATGGGTCTTAAACATAACTGGCATAGTGTGGGTGTACTATAGTCAGCCTAAGGTAACTAGGTGTAAAACGTACATACGTGAAACATTATGAAAAAGTTCGTTAAAAGAGAAAAGTTAATTGAAAGAGTTGATTGCTCCGCATCGCAGCGAATAACAAATAAAATTGTGACTGTGTATATTTCTGGGCCGCTGCGTGCAATAAATGAGCTAAAAGCGAACTGCGTAGTCCCGCCCGACGCATACCTACTGAAGGTAAGTTATATAGATAAGTTGAAAACAATGTGGTTCTTAGTTCTAAATATGGTTAAAAAAAAAAAAAAAAATATTTGGGATTGTCAAATTAACAATATTAAAAATAAATATTTGTCTGCTTTGAAGTAATAAATGTAGGTTGCAAGCGGACAACACTGACAGAAATTCGGTATGATTGAGTATGACCTGCAGGCTTAATGCCCGCATGCGGGCTAGAAGTTAAAAATTAAGTTCGTTTTTCGGAGTTTCCCGACGCAATGCATACGTAAGCTGAGCCCGGCTCATCGAACTATGTTTCGTTTTCGCCCTAGGGCCTTGGTATGCACGATTGGACACTGGACAGGCGCCTAGACACGAAAAACCTTTTCACTCACACTGAATTTGACACGCGATACGTTGAAGTATATTAAATTATGTAGTCCTGTGATGCTAATACAGTTAGTTCTATGCTAAAAGCTCGGACAAAAAGCTGGGCATTGGCAAAAATTCCCTACATTTTATTTTTTTTGTCCTCATATATCTTTTGTAGTTTCCGGAAAAATGCCAAAGCCGTACAAAGCCATGACGCGGACGGAGCGTCGAAAAAAACAAATTCGAGCGGATGGTCACCCTATAGTATGCATTTACATTTGAGATGTGGAGATGAACAAAATTTTTTTTTGTGAGTTTTATTTTGGACCGATGTTTTTCTACGGAGGTTGACAATCGAATTGACGTCAACATTGAGGACAATAACATCAAAATATACAAAAATATCACGCATAAGTTTATTGTTGAACTTGATCGATAAACAAGGTATGTTATTGTCAGGATATTTGGGGGCAAAGATCGCATTTTAAGTATTTCTCAGCAACGTGACACTTTAGGGCACATTTATATCTATTGTCATTTTTTATTTGTTTAAATGTTCCTCTACCCATATACAGAGTGTCGCCGACAAAACGACATTAAATAGAAACACTGGTAATACTAGTTCATAGAAATATTTTAAAATTATCAAATAAATCCGAACATGGAAATCAAAAAATATTTGCACTTATTCGCGTATAAATAAATTAATGTTCGAATGAATTGTTCTACGCAGAAGGGGAACGTCATGAGGTGTACGTGTATTGTCGTATTGTCGGTGTCACCCTGTATCAAATAATTTTACCGTACGCCGCAACTTTGGAGAAATATCAAAAGAGATCTGCATAATTACGTAAAAAAGTACACACCCATTCCAATCACCATCTTTTGTATTTTTATGAAAACTGTGTGTGAAATTGTGTTTTGCCGATGCACCAAAGTATCCTTATGCCACCTATACTCATAGAGCTGTTACCTGGGGGCATAGGTAGAAATTGAAACAAAGGGTAACTAATTAGCTAATTAGCGGGCTACTGGTTGCGGTCGACTGGTAGTTGCAGTGTTTCCCTGCATGAAAGCCTCTATGCTTAAAACTTTCGATTTATTACTGGCTTACAACACTGATGTTTTTTTTAACGGTCAAATTTAAAAGTTTGAATTTGAAATGATAAAAAAATAGTAATTATTTCGATTTTCTTTATTTCTTTGTGTCAGTCGTGGGACATATCTTTGAGTAGCAACATGCTAAAATCTTATGGTGAATAGAACTATGTAAAATCCAAAACATTTGATATGCAGTAGATATTGATATAAAACATTAATAACGTCAGTGCTAGTAGTTTATTACGGTAAGTGCTGTTGTGTTAAAACATGGAATAGTTCAAGTAGTGGCTTCGACGGCATAAATAGCCTCAATTCCAGTTTCCTGCTAGAGCCGTTATTTAGGAGTATTATACTTCGTTATTTGACAAGTGTAGATGAATTAAGAATTTTCTAATTCGATATTTAATGCTGTCTTTGTCGTTTTCCTCTTAACATAAGCGTGATCTTTGTCTCTGGTCTAAAACCGTTTTTCGTTTTGCCATAGGTATAATAAAACCAGTTGATAGAGCCGCTTTTTTCTGCTTGGCCCTTACCTACCGTCCCTACCTACTACCTCCAGGGAATATCCTAAAACGATCATCAGCCATTATGTTGAGCGCAGAGAATACCAGAATTCTGTTCGTCTGAGGTTTATTACCCACATAACCAGGACTGTGCAGTTCGTTGGCCACTTAACCGAGTGACTCCAGGAATATTTGTCGAACAACAATAGAATGTAGACTGCAAATTATCGACTAAATTTATAGTGTTTCTTATTCTCATAATAAAATAAATTCAAAATCTTGTTAGATAAATTTAACTAGGATTCTTTCTCCGAAAGCTATATCAATTGCTAGTAGGTACATAGAATTTCTAGAACTAAAACTTTTAATAAAATTTTGTATTTTAATATTACACCTATTGTATTTCTTTATTTTGTCATTATGTGATAAGTTTACAAAAAATATATGTTTTATTAATGGCGAACCTTGGATTTTATTTCGCTACATAGTGTGTCCGTGGAGTTGATCTATATCATCCACATTGACATTAAATTATTCGATGTATTGTATTTCTGTATTTTATATACCTGCTCTATTTAATTGAGTTGGTTTAAGGTTGTTTTGGCAACAGTTAGGGCTTACGAGAACTATGAAATTTGGAATGATTGAACTTTATTAAACTTGGATATACAACATGTAACATAATTAACGCACATCCTGAAATTAGTTTGTTCAGAATCGTTTACTGATTCGATTTCTATAATTTTTATTATAGGTATTTTTTTTCCCAAAAATAATTAAAACTACGTAAATTACAGTAAAAACTCGTTAACTCGTTTCGAACGCGAGCGAATACCTATTAGGCTAACAAGACCCTCATACCTACGTGTGCGACTGTCTGCGTTCGTGGATTTGTACTGTGACCACAACATTCTTCCGGAATTAGTATAACCAAATCAATCAATAATCAATGCTCATATATGTTTAACTAAAAATTCAGTGTATGTATTATGATTATAACATAATATACTAATTGGGGTGTCTGAGGGTGTGCGTTAATTACTTTACATGTTGTATAATAGAGGTCTAGATGTGTAGACATGTTGCAAACGTTAGTACCGTACAAAGCTAGTAATTTTATAAATTGCTATTTATTGCTGCATTTTGAATATTTTAGGACACCGGTACTCTCGTCCTATTACCAATTGATTCCCAAAAATAAGCGTAGTTATGTGAAAGCTTCGGTTTGTTTGTAAATCTGATCAAATCAAGGGTAAGTTGTAGTCTACGAAACCCTAAAAAAAAGACAAATGTCGTCAATCTTCTTAGGGAAAGGAGTCGCGGGCGCACACACAGCCACTTTTTGCTATTAAAATAATAACTCACATATTTAATAAAACTAAACAAATATTATTACCAGCACGTGCTTTCGCTGATGCATCATTATTTATAAACCGTAAATTATAATTATATACAAATTATTCTTTTATTTATTGATTGTATCTTCCTCTGAACTTTTAAAGTAATACGGCATTATTATAATAAATCAATTTGAATAATGTTGTTTGTAACAGCCGTAGGAAACCGGCTGGACCGGACAACGCGATACCGCCTCGTCGATCAATTCACTTTTCATGGGTGTCACATTAAGTATGAATATTAATAGACTGATCAGTAAATTACCTAATTCACACATCAACATCACGTCTGTAATCCCCGAAGGGCTAGGCAGAGGCGTACCTAATAGTACTCACACATATGTTTGAGTCCCATGTAATAGGGGTCCAGCCTATTGCTATCGGCCGGGCACCAGTTTAGGCTCCGTGGCTGTTACTGAGTAAGTTTCGATGGAAAAACCCAATAGCACTTTGCCCGACCTGGGAATCGAACCCAGGGCCTCATCTTCGGCAGCTTACGAACCCTAGACCATCGAGACAATTAGCTGTAGTTTTTTCAAGTATTACGTAGCAGATCTTGTACCTATAATCTTACTACTGTTATAAATACGAAAGTTTGAATGGATGTATGTTTGTTACTCAATAACGCCAGAACGGCTGAACAGATCTGCATGAAATTCGACACAGTGATAGATTATATTCTGGAATAGCACATAGTCTCCGTTTTACCTTTTTTTTCTCACACTACACATCTAAATTTCTACGCGAACGAAGTCGCGGGCAACGTTAGTGTAATACTAATATAAAAATCTCAATAATTAATTCAACATGGTATTATTAAGTGTGTTTTTTAAAAACATAGTATTATATTTCTACCTAAAATTATTAGTTGCAGATTTAGTATTAACTCTTACGCAATAGTTAATTCCACAGAATGGAGTGAATGCGAATTTGTATTTTTGTAACGAAAACTTACAAAGCATAATAAACTTTATAATAACAATTGTTTGTTATAAACTAGATAAGAACTGCTAACTGAGGCAACTTCTTGAGAAGCAACGAGAATTATCCGGAAAATGAAACTTCCTCACGGAAAAACACACAAACAGTTTGCCTGACCTGGGAATCGAACCCAAGATCTCATGCTCAGCGGCCATGGTCACGCTTGCCACCGACCATTGAATCAATGAGGCAGTTAAATAGGTTTGGATTTTTGATGTTGTTAATATTAAGAATTAAATCTTGTAAAACAAACATAATATAAGAAAATATAAAAACGCTCTAGTATTTTTCATTTCAAACGCATGTTAAAAATGATATTAGCATTAAAATAACATGTTCGCTTATACAACGAATCGAATTATCAACTTTTGATATGTTAAAAAAAATAGCCTAATAGTGTGACCGTCGGACTGTCAAATCATAAGTCTCGAGTTCAAACCCGAGACACGCACCTCTGATTTTCCGGATTCATTGTGCGTTTTGTATAATTATCACTTGCTTCTGTGAAGGAACACATCGTGAGGAAACTAGCATGCCTGAGAGATATTTCTTGACAGCAGGTAGAGTCAAGTCAGAGGCCCAAGGGCGGCATAAAAACTCGACACCAGGTTAGGCACTAACCACACGAAAAATAAAGTAAGAAGATATATATTTTAGCCTCATAACTATCATAAATTGAACCATTATCGGGTAAATGATGGATGGTAGTTGTTATATTTCTATTTACTAAGTAAACTATACAGAACGATGCGTGTTCATAAAGTATTGTCCTTCAGTACATTGACACCTTCAGTTTATTTCCGCATTAGAACTTGTTCTTTTAAATGTTAATTACAAAAATAACAAGCCTCTGATGATGATGTTATGTATTATTTTTAGAGTTTATTAATATGTATTTAACATAACGCAACATTACGCTTGGGATCCCGGGAGCGTTAGGCAGAGGTGTACCTAATAGTACAAAACATTTCGCTGGTCATTTTTAAGTCCATGATGGGATAGCGACCCGTAGCCTATTGCCATCAAACGGGCACAAATTCTGACTCCGTGGTAACTTCTGGAAAATTCCTGATGGCTTTAGGAACTGAATCATAAGCAACAGTGGCGCTAGCGGCGACTGGGCCAACGAGGCAGTGAATTTCAATAGTAATAGGACTCACAATTAAAACAAGATTATGTACAATTAAAAGTATAATAGATTAATACACAATAGTCGAAAATGCTTTTTGGTCTGGTATTAAAATAAACGTTCGCTTAATTCGCAACTTATATTTACATAGTAAGAGCAACCTCCGTCGGATGCGTGCGAATCGCAAACTCGCAATAGCATGCGTTTGCGCAACTGACTATTAAATACAAAGCAGTTACTTTTACTGCGCAGATTTTATAATGAAAGGCATGTTTGTGATATGTTTATAGTAAACAAACTGACACTAACACGTGTCATTTATGACAAGAAAATTAAAAAAAAAAACTTATTTGTACTAGATCTGTTTTGATAACGGAGATCACACATAGATTAATAACCTACGGAAAGAGTTGCACATTATGCTTGTCTCTTTGTCAAATTATTATCGTCGCCATTATTATTCTCCCCTCGTCCTCGTGTCACTGTCGCAGGAGTCGTAGTCCCGCCAGCGAATATACTAAGCTTGGATTGACCCCAGCTGAACTTGTAACTTGGTAATTGTGGAGCTTTCGTCGGATTCAAATAGAGATCGAATATGGACCGAGTCGTTCTTGGTTTCTGCGTGGTTGTTTGTGGTTTGTTAGCCGTTGAGTATGTCACCACTTGTGTAGACCTTGCCAGTGTATTATTTTGTGCTTTCGTCGTAAATACAAATGGCTGCGTCGTCCTAGCTTGGCCAAAAGGCTGAAGTTTTGTCGTCCCCGGAGTTGTCGATGTTCGTGACGTAAAAGTGTTCCATGGAGGTTTCGTTGTGGCTGCTTTGCTTGTGACAATAAGTGTCTTCGGGGTCGTTGAACTCCATGGATTCCACGTCCAAACAGTTGTTGGTTTTCTAGTGGTGTTTGTAGTACTTGGTTTAAGTGTGGTTGTAGTTACAGGTCTATAGGTTGGAAACACTGTTTTCGTACCCAATGAGGTTGTGCTCGGTTTTTGAGTCGTTGTAGTGTACCATTGCCTTGTTGTTAAGGATGTGGAAAAAGGCTTGAATGTTGTCCAAACAAAAGGTTTATATGTAGTTTTTGAAGTAATTGGCTTGCTCGTTGTTGACCAGGTAAAAGGCTTGTACTTAGCTGTTGTTATTGCAGTAGGAGGCCTGTAGGTTGTCGTCGAAGAGGGCAGCCTGTATGTCCAAGTAGAAGTGGGTGTCCTGTACGTAGCTGTAGTAATTGTCGTCTGCGTCGTCGGCCTCAATGATGTAGTAGTTAGTATTGTGGTCGTTGCAATGGTTTGCGGACGAGTTTTAGTACTAGGCAGTTGTACAGCTGTGCTTGCTTTCGTACTCTGTGTATATGTTTCCGTAGTCGTCGTTTGTTTAGGCGTATCACTGAATTTTTTTTTCTTCCTGAACTGGTTCGTTTCAATCACCCTCCACACCTTTATCCGTGGTACGTACGCCGTGGCGACGGTGGTGGTACGACGTGGTGCAGGCGTTGTTGTGGTGGTGATACGGCGTGGAGCATTCGTCGTCGGCGGCAAGCTTATATGCTGGGAGGGTTGGTTAAACACAGGCAGCTTGAGTTCGTCAATGTTGTCAAACTTATAATTATACCAATCAAATCTATCCCTATTTTGATCCAGTACTTTACCGTAATTTTCTCTGACGATATTGCCAATCGACAGGTACGGCGGCAACAAACTTTCTATATTCTGTCTCTCCGTCGTGACGTTTGGTTGGTCGTAACTGTTCACATATGGATTAAACCCACGGGATCTTGGTACCGGCACTGAATTCTTCACGTTTAGATCACAATCCACAAGATATTTCTTGGTGTTATGTTTGCAATGTTGCGGATATACTACCCAAGCGAGGAACCCGTTCCCCTGGAGCCGAGTATGTTCTTCGTGCACTATGAGCGCACAGTCCAGGTCGTTGGAGATGTCGTCGTCCCGCAGTGCGGAGCAGGGCAGGCTGCACGCCTTGCCCGGCCCGCACCAGTACAGCTCGCTGATTTGGAAGATGCCATGGTCCCCGCTATAGGAGTTATAGGAAGTGGTGTCGAAGCGTGACTCGTGGTAGGCGATGCAGACCCATGTGGAGATATGGTCGGGGCGCACACCGAGCGCGCTCAGCTCCCGCGCCAATTCACAGCGCTCGAGCACGCGCGCGCGCGCCACCACCGACAACAGAGCACACGTCAACCACGCAACGCGATACATCGCAGCATGCGTTTGACCGTCCTGCGCTCGCGCACTCTTTTTTACGTAAGTGCCGCCGACCTCCCGCCGCGCGCCGCTCTCCAAGTGTGTCGCGCCCGTATTTTCATAGCAATCTTAATTGCTTCAAGTTGAACTGCCATGCATTTTAGTGCACGAATGCAGGTCATTGTTTCCAGGTTATAGATGTGGGATTCTCAATATCGAGTATAAGGGACCTAGTGAACATCATCGAGGCTAATAGTTCACCTTGAAGGAACGCGTCATCATCTCATCGGACCAAATGTCGTGTGTATAACTCGGAACTTATAGTATTACGCATATAATATTAATAGAATAAATGTTAATATATCTATTCTGTGCACGCACATTCTGCATTGGCTAAATACGTGTGTAAAATGAAACATTTTCCCATTGTTTCAAATCAAAATTACATACTATATACCTACCGTGAGAAGATCTGGGTGTGACTGGTCCATAAAGAAAATTATTATTACAGGTCGCGATAGTTTAAAGGTCAATTTTTAATATGGTCAACCAGTTCCTGGAATTATAAGAGAATATTATTAGTACCTAATGTTCCGAGTTCTAGCTTACCTAATATTTTCCTGTCATCAGAGTGTCGTAAATGTTAGTCGGAATGGTGTTACCTGGCGATGGCGGCTATGCTCAGACGTGTACAAGGTTGAGCGCGTGCATGCGCTCGCGCTTGTATGTAAACATTCGGCTGATTTCCGAGTCAGGTCAAGAGGTGAGCCGCCGGCCTCTGTTGCTTAATAATAAGTTTGAACTTAAAGATATAATCGTACATTTCTGACGCTTCGCATCTACATATGAATAATCGTGACTATCAATCATTTCAAAGGAGTATTGGTTATAAGGATATTGATAACTACTGTTTGATTAAATGTAAAAAAGTAGGTACTTATCACAAAATTATGCGAAAAACTTTACATAAAAAGTAGTAGTATTTTCTCAACATACATGGTTATTGAAAGGTGAGCTCACTATATTTTTAAATAGCAGTTAAGTCATTAATGTGATATACTTTTAAAAAAGGTTTTTGCCAAAATAACTTTAGCAGAAGCTAAAGCCACCGACTTCCGAAGCTAAAGTTATTTTTCACTTTTTGTGTTTTTCAACACGACAAATAATGTTATTTGTAGAAAATGCATCTCTTTTTACTTTCTTGCAGGCCAATATTTTGCTTCGGACGGAAGCAAAACTTAAAATTGTCAATTTTCGGGAAAAAATTTCGGGAAAAAATTGACTATCTTTGAAGGCCATAGCTTGGTCCCTATAAAGTTTATAGAGCTGCGGTTGGGCTTAAATTTTTGCAAATTTAAGTGTTTTTATAGAAATCCTGAATGTTGTTTGTCCAAAACGTATGATTTTTGAGTTTTAGAGCAAAATGTGAATAAAGTTCCAAAATTTCACAGTTTAGCTAGCACAAGTTTTTCGAAGTTGCAAATTTGGATTCACATCACCCTAACTGATCTATACAACATATAAAAAATTTAGGACTTCATCATGCTTTGCGATTTTAATGTTAATTTCTGGGCTAATACTTATGGAGGGGTTTTTGTTACTCAATCACGCCAGAACGGCAGAACGGATCTGGATGAAATTTGGCACAGAGAGAGAATATAGTCTGAAATAGCACATTTGCTACTTTTTATTCCGGTGGGCAATTCCCGAACTCAACGCGGGCGAAACTGCGGGCATAAGCTAGTCCTATGATAAAGCCCCTTGTACGGGCTGACAAAAGCTATTGAAGATCTTATGAACATCTTGGTAAAAATCGCAGTAGAAATAAGAAACGGTTTGAAAGCGGTTGTCACAAGTTCTTCAGGCTCAGAGATTCACACGTGCGCTGTGCATGTTATAATATGCAGGATTGCAGGCTGATTGAATGCTGCAAAATATCGCTAGTATCCGATTGGCTGCGTCCGGCACTCCGGGCCCCCGCTGTCAATCGAGATAATTGGTAAAGTGGGAGCTGACACTCTTGCAAGCATTCGCAAGTACAAGCAGTAATACTTTGCGCCATTCAGTAACCGGTCGGAAGCCAACGCCATCATAGTTGGGAAAGACGGATTGATATCTTAAAAAGAAAAACCGGCAACGTGCGAGTTGGACTCGCGCATGAAGGGTTCCGTACCATCGTAGTAGGCGAGCCCTCTTTAATTTTTACTTTATTTTTATTAATTGTTGTTTTAGTTTTCTTATAGGTTTTCCTGTAATCTGTAGTTTCAGAGTTAAGGGCGAATGACCAATTTTCGCCTGTTTTCTTTAATTACTTCAAAACTATTTATCTTAAAATTATATATTTGAGATCCTCACAATGAGTCCTTTCATTTGATATGTAACACGTTTTTCATTTTCTAGTTTACCCCCCAAAAGTGGCCCCCATGTTTAAAATTCATTAATTTACGATAGACGTCTGTCTTTGGGTCACCGATTTACATATCAACTCAATCGGTCCAGTAGTTTCGGAGTAAATTGTTAACTGTGACAGACGGACAGATAGGCAGACACGTGAGTGATCCTATAAGGGTTCTGTTATTTCCTTTTGAGGTACGGAACCCTTAAAATCATGATCTTTACAATCAAGAAAAATCAGATCTAAATGGTTCCGTTTCTTGTCGTCCGTCATTCACAAAGAATTTTCACTTGAATCAATGCAACGTATTTTTTGTGTCCATATAAGCACCCTACTAAACATAGATTTTTATAGTAAACTGTGCGGAAAATGAAATATTACAATGTGGAAAATTGAAATGCAAAAGAAACAAGTCCGTTGCAAGGAGGGGCAAGGGAAGTTATTCTCGCAAGTCAATTTCCAGCGATCAAAGGATTACTTAACTAGTAATAAAGTTTTAGAGAGAGAACGAGATTTTTTCAATCATAAAGATTGCATCTGCACTTGTGGAGTCAATTGATTTATTTTATTAGACCCTCTTAGTGCCAACCCATATATCTTCCTAATACTAGTAAAGTTGTAGGTAGAATTGTTTGTTGAAATAGCGCGTTTTTTAATTTGCATGCCGTCTTTAAGGCGATGTGTCTTGCACTTACAAAATGTACCGTGTTTTGTACAACATTTAGCGCAAATATATAACTTTGATTATAAATACTCTTTTTAAAAAAAAAAATATTCTCTTTTATTGTTTTGGGGTTTTTGTCTAAACAGATATGTCAACCCCATCGTGCCTTTTTACATTGTCACATTAAACCTTATTATTAACACTATAAACTAACAGTTATACAATTATATTAAACACTTGGGGTAGAAGTCACCGATGGAGGACTGTTATTAAAAGACTCAAGTTTTTGACACCTTCGGAAGTTGGTTGGGATAAAATCGATTGTATTAATCCTACGTCAAGCCTATTTAAGTCTCATTCTGTCAAAAGTGACTCCCTCTAGCGCCTGTTGCGGACACAATCATAAATACTTTTGTTTGTCACTTTTTCACGCCCCACCCACTGGACTGATTGGAATAAAGATTTGACAGATTGGTAGCCACAAATAGGTTATTTATTAAATAATGCCTCCATTGGCTAGTGGTCGCAAGTGCTGGGCATGAAGAATTTAGGATCGATTTCCAGGTTATTGCAAATTTTATAGGGTTTTCCCATCAGGAATTTTACAGTATCAACCGCTAAGCGTATTTTTTCGCCTATTACGTGGGATTTAAACATAACTAATGACATACGGCTGTGCTATCAGGTACAACTCTGACTAACACTTCGGGGTCTACAGGTGTGATGTTATGTTATAAAATCGCGCATCAGACGAACTCGCGGAATATTATAGCTAGTGGCATATAAACGAGGTTGTTATAACTTTGGCGGGTTGTTTGTTCTCTCTGCGTGTTTTAGGGGCTTTGTAGTTGCCAAACGGATTGATACGAGTATGTATAGTGTTTGAGCTTATTTATGTAGTTGGTTTCAAAGACTTTGTTTACCTGGCTATATCTTCTTAACTTAGGAATAGAGTTTTTTTTTGTAATTTAATATCTACGTAAGTTGTTGAATGAAACGAACCTAACTATCCTGTGTAGTTCATTTAAACTTAACTAACTTATTCAATTCAGGTAGGTACTTTCCTTGTATCTTAGACTGAGCGTAAATGAACAAAGAATTCACCAAATCAGGTAGTTTCCGCGTGCTGCGCAATATTTGTTTGCGTTGACCAACCGAGCAAGGTGATAATGGCAATAACCTTACTCAGGTAGGTGCTAAGGAAAAAGTGTTTTGTGGCATGCGTTTGATTCACTTTCATATCATGGTCATAGGGAGTCTTATTCCACCACTTTCCAGTATAGGCCGCTTCCTATTTGTGGCATTCTTCATCTGTGCGACTCACGACCAACACTCGACCCGACACGACAAGTGAGTAACTTTCATATCACGAGAAAATAATGTTTTAATTAAGACATGCCTAACATTTGTACCGTTCTTGAAAAATTCGAGAAATTTTAGTTGTTCGTGAATCTTTCGCTTCGGTTTGTTGAGTATCGCTTTCGCTGCAGCGTGAGAACCCCTTATAATTTAAAATTCGTTCACTGTGTTGTTGATACACTCAGGAATATCACTTTAGACAGACTACTTAGTGCTGCTACGCAAAATTTTTTTATTTTCATTTACTCGCGATCCCTGGCTTTGTAACTTTGTGTTGTATTGGTAACTCGGTAGAGGAACATGCCTCGTAAAGATTGCTTTCCTAGTTTTGATATCATGATGTCATCATCTTGTAAACAAATCTAGGAAAGCATTTTTTATTGGTTTGAGGAAGGCTTGAAGTCGTCATCGGGATCATCTTTGTTCCCAGTGTATTGAAACTCCAGTAAGGTTGAAATTCTCGCAAATTGTCAGAAACACAAACAGAGCTTATGGCCTGGGCGAGAGTTAACTTCAAAGCGTTTCGCTGTAACGATTTTTAACAGGATCAAAATGAGTTCTTCGATACCATTCAATACATTTTCGACTTTTCATCATAATTTACGCTAATAGAATGTAACTTTGTATAAGTCACCTTGTTGTTTAATGACATTTATCCGGTGGTAAAGGATTTACAAGGTAAGCTAAAATTATTTATAGAAACACTCTCAGGTAACTGAATTTATAGGTAAAATAATCAAACATATGGCTTAGTACAGAATTGATTTATGCTAGCATCTTGTATTCAATTATTTTGCCACTTACGATGGCAGGACATCAGGATGTAACCAGACTCTTCAAGCTGGCAACAAAGCAAACTATTTTGTTTTTTTTTGGTTGCAAAGATTGCAACTTTGATAGTTTATTTTTGTTTATTACCTTAAAAAATTTTGTCCCTTACAATACTTGTTTGTAATTGATACCATCCATTGTTTAATACAGGTTTAATTTTGAAAATAAAATAAAAATACGGAAGTTAAGCAGCCCAAATAATTCAAACAAAACTACTCACCGACACAAGTGTACAACTCCATCGCCCCTTCTAGCAGACAGCCGTCCTCTCGATTCAATCCGGTCGTGAAGTTCAGACAGAAGCAACCCTCGCTGTTGTTCAGCAGCCACTCGTTTGCGGCGTACCGTTTCGTCGGGATCCCCTGGTATTCCGTCTCTGCTTCGTAGCGCAGTTCCACGGATCTGAAAATAATAAAAACCATTAATTAAGGCATTCAGAATAATCCTAGCTTCCTAATCCTAACTAATATTATAAGACGGCACGGTTGGCGCAGTGGCTGAGCGATTGACTGCTGCGCTACGTGTCGCGAGATCGATCCCCGCTCGGAACAAATATTTGCAAGTAATTGTTCCGGGTCTGGCTGTTTGAGTCATTATCATCATCATTATCATCATCATCATTTCAGCCGAAAGACGTCCACTGCTAGACATAGGTCTTCCCAAAGAGTCGCCACATTGACCGGTCCCGAGCGACTCGCATCCAGCGGATCCCTGCAACCTTCACCAGGTCATCGGTCCACCTAGTGGGAGGCCTTCCAACGCAGCGTCGTCAACGAGCGTTCCGGTTCGCGGTCGCCACTCCAGAACTTTTCGGCCCCATCGGCCATCCGTTCTGCGAGCAATGTGCCCTGCCCACTGCAACTTAAGTTTAGCTATTCTTCGGGCTACGTCGGTAACCTTGGTTCTCTTGCGGATGTTCTCATTTCTGATTTGATCACGCAAGGAAACTCCGAGCATAGCCCTCTCCATTGCCCTTTGGGTAACTTTAAGCTCTCTGATGAGGCCCATTGTGAGCGACCACGTTTCGATCCCGTATGTAATCACTGGCAACACACACTGGTCATAGACTTTCGTCTTGAGACACTGCGGTAAGTTGAACGAGAAGATACCACGCAACTTCCCGAACGCTGCCCAGCCGAGTCGGATTCGACGATTGACCTCTTTCTCGAAGTTAGTCCTACTTAACTGGACCTTTTGTCCCAGGTAGACATAATCGTCTACAACTTCAAGTGTAGAGTCTCCGATCAGATAGGAGTGGGTGTTACATGGGCATTCAACATGACTTTGGTTTTGTCCATGTTCATTTTAAGACCCACTCTTTCGGAAGCTCTACTGAGGTCATCGAGCATTGTACTGAGGTCCTCCATGGTCTCAGCCATGACCACTATATCGTCGGCAAACCGAACGTGAGAGAAGTACTCGCCATTGACGTTGATGCCTAGCCCTCTCCAGTCTAGAACCTTGAAGACATCCTCCAGTGCAGCGGTGATTAGTTTCGGAGATATGACGACTTCCTGTCTCACACCTCGCTGCAGAAGGATAGGTTCCGAGGTCTGGTCCTGAAGTCGGACTGACTTGGTGGCGTTATTGTACAAACACTTCAACACCTCGATGTACCGATAGTCTATTTGGCACCGTTGGAGAGACTGCAGTACAGCCCAAGTCTCGATCGAATCGAAGGCTTTCTCGTTGTCCACAAACGCTAAGCAGAGAGGCAGGCTATACTCTTCGGTCTTCTGTATAACCTGCCACAGCGTATGTATGTGGTCTACGGTGCTAAAGCCTTTTCAGAATCCGGCTTGTTCAAGAGGCTGAAAATCGTCAAACCTGCGCGCAACACGATTCGTGATGACTCTTGAAAACAACTTGTAGACATGGCTTAGAAGTGAGATGGGCCTATAGTTCTTCAGCCGGGCATTGTCGCCTTC
This sequence comes from Noctua janthe, assembly GCA_910589295.1. Lineage (NCBI taxonomy): Eukaryota > Metazoa > Arthropoda > Insecta > Lepidoptera > Noctuidae > Noctua > Noctua janthe. The sequence goes on from OU342552.1 coordinate 19,003,047, forward strand.
TTTGAAGAAGAGTACCACCACACCCCTGCACCATGCCTGCGGCGTTTTCCCCTCGAGTATGACGAAATCAAACAGCTTCTGAAAGGCCTTAAGTACCGGTTTTCCACCTGCCTTCAGGAGTTCGACCGTAATTCCGTCATCACCCGGTGCCTTGTTGTTTTTTAGCCTTTACGAGATTAGGATGACTCTAAAGAGTCACTGAAATCCGGAATGTCTTCGGTATAGTGTCGGGTCAGTCTAGCTCTTAGGTCGTTAGGTAGATCTGCAACGGGTTTACTGGTTGAAGTGTACAACTGCCCATAAAAACTCACGAACTCCCTCAGCAGCTCCGGTTTGGCGGATACGATCCTGCCATCGTCGGTCTTCAGTTTCGTGCGCTGGGTCTGCCCAATAGCCAGATCTCTTGAAAATACCTTGGAGCCTTTATTCCGCTCAATAGCGTCTTTAATACGCTCGGTATTAAAGCGGCGGAGGTCGTGTTTCAAGGATTTAGAGATTCATCTATTGAGCTGCCGGTATTTCCACGCCTCGTCTGAAGACTGCAGGATCATCTGAATATGATCAGAGAGTTTTTTGTTCTTGTGTGCACGACGTGTCTTGAAGAACTTAAACCCAGTCGTATGGACAGTTTTCACGATCCCATCGTTGTATTCGTCCACTGAGCTTCCTAGGCACTCGAAACGATTCTGGAGTTCAAGCTGAAAGCTCTCGGGGTTTTGGATCTGGATCTGTGCTGGACGGAGCGTAAACTTCATCAGTCGGGACCTTTCAAGCTTATATTGATGTTCAATACGGTGATCGCTCCCGGTTTTCACCGAATTGATCACAGAGACATCATTGAACATTTGCTTTTTGGTTGACATAATGAAGTCAATCTCATTTTTAGTTGCACCATCGGGACTCTGCCAGGTCCACTTCCTGTGCTCACGCTATTTGAAGAAGGAGTTCATCATATAGAGGCCCTCCTTCTCCATTTTTATGGTTTTTCGTGGTATGCTAAATAATCCACAAATACTGGAATCGTTGGGATTGCTTGTTCCAAGCAGGACGCTACGGTTAGGACCGAGGGAGGGGCCTTTTAAGGTTCCGGCAACCCGTACAAACTTATTAAAGTTTGCGCCTGTATTTTGTGCATTAAGAATGCTAAATAGTGTCTCTCGGCGATTGGACATATTTTCTTGCTCTTTGGCGGAATTCCAGAGGGTGGCACTTGGTATGTTGTCTGCTGTTTAACTTGTGCCTCTACCCAGTCCCGTTACTTGGGACTGGATTTTTGCAATTTATGACGAATTTGTTAGCTTGGGTCTTACCTGTTAAAACAAATGTGTGTGTTAAGGAATAATAAATAAATAAATAAATAAAACTAGCCAGTTGGTGACCCCTATGGTTCCGACGTCCAACCCCATATTGCAACCTGCAGCTCATCCCCGTGTCGTTTGCCCAGTTTCGCATTGAAGTCCCCCATGACAGCGGTGAAGTGAGTTTTGAAACCATGCAGGGCGTTGGAAATATCTTCAAATATGGTCTCCACTTAGAATTTTAGTTAAAAAAAAAAAAAAAAAAAAAAAAAAGTTTAAATGCGAAAGTAACGAATGCTGTTCGCTGCTGTGAAAATTTAATCATACCCTTCCCATCGTTTCCATTCACTCAATAGCTCAAAAAGCTTTGCGTCCATGATAATTAGTGATAGCTAGCGTTATAGTCGCTGTTAAATGATGAACGTTTGGGGTTTCAAATTATATCGTAGGCCATGTTTGGCTATTCATTTAGATGTCAATTAATATTCGTGAAAACGGGCCTTAGTGTACTTTCAGTTTGCTGCGAACATCCAAAGGTACAAAGGTGTTCTCGGTAGGTTGGACTTGAAACCTCTAGTCTCTTCAAGAAAGTGGGCCTTGAAGGGCGAGGGTGAGGGGTGAGGGGTGAGGGAGGGTGTTGCATATCATTCACAGCCCGACAGTCCGCTAGACAGACAATCCTACCGACAACAGACAGGGATAATCCTGTCCATCGGTCAAACATCCGGCAATCGCTATGTAGTTGTGCTTTGAGTCGTGTATTCGTGAATTGTGCTTCGATATTTGTTCCAACAAAACCGGCCAAGTGCGAGTTGGCCTCGCGCGTGAAGGGTTCCGTAACACATTTGTAGGGGAGCCTCTTTAATTTTAAATTTATATTTATTATTTATTGTTATAGCGGCAACAGATATACATTCTGTGAAAATTTCAACTGTTTACCTATTATGGGTCATGAGATACAGCCCGCTGACAGGCAGACGGACGGACGGACAGCGGAGGCTGACTTATATGGTCCCGTTGGTTACCCTTCGTGTACGGAACCCTAAAAACGTAAACAGTCTCTACAAAGAAAATTGTCGTGAGAGTTTCAAAGGCAAAGCTCAATTTGAAACTGTACTGTCAACTCTTTCTAGCAATAAAGTTAAAACCAAGATACCTAACCTACTTAAGGGCTCTAAATTCAGTGCTAAACCGCTAAAACGCTAACTTACACGCCGAACCAAACGCATTTCTTAAGTTATTCCTAGTGTGTTCAGTAGTTAAGGAAAAATGGTTTTTTATATGATTTTTAAAGTTAAAACAGAACCTTTATTGAACAAAGAGCTATATTTTTTTTCGCCTTTTTGTCATGACGCAGGCCAAAACTACAGAAAAGTAAAGTAATCAGTTTTATAGTAATCAGCCTCATTATAGAACTCCAGTCGTTAGGCAATTCCAGTTTATTTTTACTCCCGAGTTGATGAATTCGGTAATCATAACTAGGACACCGACAAGAGGGAGTTTAACGTCCTCTGATGAAAGGGTGCAGCGAGACGACAATTAGGGAATTGGGTAACCCCAATTTGAGAACATTATACGGCGTTCGTAGACTCACACACACGGTTTCGGTTCGAAATCGAGTGGGGGGGGGGTGAAATAAAATCTCAATAATTAATTTCGAGCAGCATCTGATATTTGACGGTGTTTTTTAACACAAAATCATAAAAGTGTTAACATGAAAAATCGAAGTTTGTTAGTTGTGGTAGGTACGCTAGTAGAGTGACTAGCGACGTGCGAGCGACGTGACAGCAACGGATGCGTAAAATTTTTGAAAAGCCGGAGAAATTAATGCAATACAGAAAGTCGGGAGGTTAACCATTATCACCGGAGTCTAGGATTGGGAACCCTAGAACCTACTGATAGATTGTGATGTACACGACGGACCTCTTGCCGGACACGTTGCTCATCATATCGGCGCATCGCGCCGCGCCGTTGAGAACACTGCCAGTGATACACGTGCACATTATGTCCGGTAGTCGAGGCCCAATCAATAACTAACATCAATGACGTGTATAAACCCAGTTAGTGTGTGTGTGTGCGTCGCACTTCAACATCACAAACGAGCCATGATTGAACGACACAAAGCGAAATCACATAATATCACGCCAGCCATCCCCAACGGGTTAGGCAGAGTTTTACTAATAGCACACTCACATTTCGCCAGTTGTCCCGTGTTATAGTGGGTGAGCCTATGGCTATCAACCGGGTGCTATTGAGAAATCTCCGATAGAAGAACTCAATAACACTTTGCGAACTCAGTAAGTAGCACATACTACGCAGTTGCATTTGTGCCGAGACAAATGAGGTAGCCCTTTTTATTTTTTATTTCTTTGTATACCAATTTGCAATGTGATGTTAAGTTTTATTGTATTCAATTGGTCGGTGTGTGGATTCATATTTTGTTGAGAACAACAGATTACTTGTACTTGTTTCAAAGTTGAATACAACCTCAGTGTCGATTCAATTTTTATTGATGGCAATTGTGTCGATGCCGGCAATTCTGTAAATATCAGATGTGATTTAGAGGAACAGCGCAAGTTGCATGTCGATGCAAGAACTATTCCTTTTTATAAAACAAAAACTTTTAACTAGCTACCCGCCCCGGCTTCGCACAGGTGCACTATACATTATATAGCTTCCTCTTGAATTACTCTATCTATTGCTGAAAACTGCATTAAAATCCGTTGCGTAGCTTAAAAGATCTAAGCGTTCAGACAGCGGGAGCGACTGTGTTTTATACTATGTAAAGATAAAGAAGACAGGACATCAGTACCGTCTTAAATAGTATGTTTTTTTTTGTTACCTGTCAGTTTTAGCTAACATTTGATTACGATGGATTACCGAGAACGCACGTCAGAAGTCCTTAACTTGATTAAGAAAACAAAAGCTAGCGAATCTTGATGAAAAGCTGAAAATAAATTTGTCCTCCTGTCAAACAAGTTGTGAGTGCAATGAAAATATTCATCACTGTTTTACTCAGTTTTTTTTACCCGATGACATTTTTAATCTTCCTTCATTTATAATTTAAAGAGAAGAAGACTTAGAATAGAAATAACGGACTACATTGTGCGGACGTTCAGACAGCCGCCGCGCCTCGCGTCGGTCAGCTGAGCTAACTATACTTTATTTGACTTGCAACGAGTGGACAGTTCGTAATTAGCCAAGTCAGGCTATTTCAGATAAAAAAGGCTGCACGACCGCAGTTTCAAGTGGAAGGGCTGCGAAACTAACATTCAGCAAATTAGTGGCTAAATTGCGTTAGATGGACGGCACGGACCTATATTATAACAGTCGTGCTTTTGGATCCTGGTCTCTGACCGACAAGGTGGAATACCTTGTCTGTCAATATCAATAATTTTCTAATTGTTAATACCTATCCAGAATCGGTTTGACAAAACCTGTACCTACAATGCTTTCCATTTTGACAATTAAACTAAAATTATTGAAGTATTTATGTACGCATCGAAGTATTGATAGTTGTTGGACACTTTTAGGACGTGTTTCACTAAAAAATTGAATCCGAAAGAAGAAACTGAATCAAAATAAAATCCGAAACCATTCAATAAAAGTTATTCCCAACTTAAACTTCGATTACAGTCTGGTTAAAATGATGAAGTTAATACTAGGTGCTATTGAAAGCTTTCAGACGGAAAAGCCCATATTTGCACCCACACAGGGAAGCAAAAAAAAAATTAATAAAACTATTAAATTATTACAAATATATTGACCGATCGCGTATCCGGAAAAGAGAGCGAGAAAAATCAAGGGGGGGAGAGAGAGAGAGAGAGAAGTATATATACTGACGTCAGCACGTTACAACTATGCCTTACTGTTTATGTAACCGTAACGTTGAACGGGAGCGATAGAGATAAAATTACTATTGCACTTTATGCTTTTAAAGGCACGCACACAGGCTCCGTGATTAATTTCGATGAAATCTGAAAGCGAAATTCATGGCGGTGTGGGTCACGCCCCGCCTCCTGGATGCACACAGCGACAGGGTCGTTGACGCAAACTGCACTGAAATCCAGAATCCCCTGTACGTACATTGTTCAGCGGGGTACTATTGACGAGGTTTTTACTCGGAACTCACTTTTGATGATATAAAAGCGTTATTTAATTTACTTGTTGGCATGGTTTCCAATTAAAATACTGTTTTTATACGAACGTGAAAATAAGTTTTGATAGTATGAAGGCCTGGTAATTAATTTTTTTTTGGAACTGGTACGGTTTAATCCCAATTAATTTTCGAGTACCGCACGTCAGAGTTTCATCTGGCCTGGTGTATTCTGGATTTTCAAAAGAATAATATTCCAGCTTAAACTGTTTTTGTTTCCGTTGGAGTTCCAATTTGGGCGACCGGGCCCAAATAAATTTGTTGCACTAGGTATACCTAGGTACCAGTGGCGAAGGTTTCATACAACTCGATTCCTACTGGATTCCTTTTGAAAAATGGCACATCAGTCAGTATTCTATGGACAAATAATAAAATCACATTGCAGATATGTACTCTGGCTTATATATAATTTATTATATAAAATTGAGCCTTCGCTACTGCCAGGTACGCATCTACGCCGTGCGACCACCTACCACCTAGCATTGTTTTAAAATGCATACTCCATCAATGCGTTTTCTCGCACAGATCTACGATTGCCAGACGAGACCAAAACGGTTAACGCGTGATCTGGGGCAAGGAAGGATGTCGGGTCTACGAGAGCATTGAGAACCCTTGGCGCTGCAAGCGGCAGCTGTGTTCATTGGTGTGGAAAGCCTCCACACCGTTTATTACTAGTACGCAGTTGTATCAGACCCAGTGTATGTAAGCTGACCATGTGCTAGGCCAAAAATTTGCGCAAAAGTTTCTGTGAATGTATCAATTCGCGATGTTAAGTTGATTAACTTAGATTACCGGCAACTATGTTATATTTTTACATTTTTAGGTAAGGAATGCTACGCTTATTGTTTTCATTAATGTTTACAAAGAAGGTCGATTTATGTGAACTTTTTTCATTTGGTAGTAGATGCCCAATTTGATTAACTTTGCTTTAGCAGTTTTAAGTTCTTCTTATACTTCAAATGCTTCATGAGAACCTCTTCTCTTTTTTCGGCGGTTAATTAACCTAACAATTATAATATTTGCTACTTAAAGTTCATAAAAGGCGTAGAATTCGGCTTTTGATGGATTTTTCTTAACTTTGCTTAGATAAATCAATTGGAGGGAGTTGTAGTGTCGCTAATAGATGGGATTGGTGACCCAACCCATATCGACATTCCGTACCTAGATTGTAGAGTTCAGATAGGCAGCGGCTCTCTTGAAGCCGACCCCATTATGAAACGTGGGCAATTGTTTAAGGGAATGGAGTACTCATAAATATTAGCAAACTTTTCGAGTTAACCGACAATAAATGTATAGTGCGGCTGATCTTTTTTAACCGATCATGTTGGGTGCCATAGTAAAAGTTATCATTTTCATGAGTACCACATGCCCTTATAGTAATTCTACTTTAAGTTGACAAAAGGCTTAACAGATGATGAGGGATGATGAGAGTAATCAATAACTCACCGGCAGATATCAGTGTTAATAGCATACAGGCTCCTGCTAGTGTCCACGAAGGGAGCGAAGATTCCGGAGTCAGTTCCATTGATCGCGTTGCACACGCTCATGCCACCCTCAGGCGGGTTGATCCACTCCGAGAAGTAGCGGGACTCTCCATAGCTTCAAATAAATGACAATTATTTATTTTGTGTACATTGGTATTAAGAATAACTTATTCACGGATGACTGATGAGGTGACAAGTAATGTAGAAGTAGACATGCATGTGTATGGAAGAAGAAGACATACTGCACCGACCCCAGGGGAGGACCATCAGGGTATTAAGAATCACTGCAAGACTGGGCACACGACACTGTACTGCACATTTTTTTCCGTGTAATTTTGAGATCATATGGAAGTTCCATACTGCATTTGATTTGAACTGTATAATCTTTTTTTTCTTTCTTTTTTGTTTAAAACGTTGCCCCGCACTGAGAATTTCTCCTGTATCGTGGGTGCGTTTACAAACATTTGAACTCACATACAAAAACAGCCAGACCCGGAACAACTACCTGTAGGCCTTAAAAATATTTGTTCCGTGCGGGAATCGAACCCGCGACACGAAGCGCAGCAGTCAATCGCTCAGCCACTGCACCAACTGTGCCATAATAGTTGGGTTATGGACGTGGTCTCAATGTAAAATATTGAGTAGGACTGCGCCACGCGCCGTGTGAACGGCCGCTGAAGATACTTTCAACCAATTTTTAATGATGTGGAAAAATAGCTACTAGTGATTCGCTTTGTGTTGGCACTGTCGTCAGTATTGCATGGGACACGAATTAAATGTTTATGATATATACTATGTTAGTCTGTAATGTACATACCGGGTGTAAACGGGTGGAGTGCCAGTTGTGAATGAAGTTGGACCCTACATTTATAAGTGAGTACCTACCGGGTGTAAACAGACCCTTCACATATCCGTCAACCAAGCATTCTGTACATCAAACTAAGTAACTTAACGCAAAAATTATTTCTGGGAATCGACTTTTTTTTTGGAGTGAAAAATCACGTTTTACGGTAGGACTCGATGGAAAGCACTCATAGCATTGTGCTGATGAATGCTTTGAATAATATGAGGGTCGTGGAGGTGTAAGATTAAAAAGATGTATTTAAAAAAAAACTTGTGAAAAAGTTGGATCTTTGACCCCCTACATCTCCGTAACTAGAAGGTTTCCAGGTATGGTCTAGAACAAAAAAATGATCACAGTGACGGGGAGAACAAGTGCCTTTCGTTAATGTTAAGGGTCTATTTACACCCTTTATAACTTAGGGCTAAGGGTTGACTGAAAATAAATGAGTTGATTGATACGGATCAGTGTCTAAGATGGTATTTTTATTAGAAAAGTACACTGGACTTGGTCAACAATCATATAAAATAACAACTTGTTGCCCGCGATCTTCATTCGCGTCAATATAAAAAATATTATTACTTCCCCTTTTTAATCGAATTGTGTTACCAATTTCAAGGGTTATGTTTTTTTACACGGTACCCTTATTCTTATTCTAAAATAATAGTAAAAAGCTTTGGTAACTCCTTATGACATCAGCTATCTGCCAATAAAAGTCCCGTCAAAATCGGTCCAGGCATTACGGACATTAGCCGTTTGAAACGGATTTTGTTAAAATTTCAAGGGTTTTTAATTTTTTTCGCGGAACCTTAATTATTTTTCTAAAATAAAGGTAGCCTATTTTAGACCTTATAAAATCAGCTATCTGCCATTATATGTCCCGTCAAAATCGGTCCTAGCCGTTTCGGAGATTAGACGGAACAAACAGACAGACAGACAAAAATTGAAAAAAATATTATAAGTACCGCATATACTTTTATATGCATTCAATAAGAAGCTGTTATTTTGCTATTACAGACAGACACTTCAATTTTATTTATTTGTATAGATAAATGTAGATCAACTAAAGCCTACCTCAAGATTCGACCCAAATCGGCGGGGTCTTCCGTCCCTCTCAATACCTCATATTCTTCACTGGGTAGTTGCTGTTTCTGTAATCATACATACAAAATGGCGTAAAATGATTTTAAAGAAAAGTCTAGATTTTCTCGGTCGTCTAGTAGTCGCAAGCGCGATTTCTGTTATTTTTTTTTTCATTTATGTTGTATTTTGTGTGTATCTGTGGCATGTGCCAGATAAACATATTTTCTTTCTATTGAATACATTCTATCAAATAAAGTACCGATGTACTGTATTTGATACCATAGGTCGAACAAAGTATTCTAGAGTGTTCCCACTCTATTATAAATAAACGGATAAACGTGAGATCGTTGAAGCTTGAACATATTTCAAGTGCACTGGCTGTTGAATCAGTTCTATTTTTAACAAGTGCAATATTCCTAGTACCAACTACGCTGTTATATACAGGTTGAAGTTTTCAAGTGGGCATGGATGGCCAAATTCGAAACTGTGAGGAATATCGAAAAATGTTCATAGGAGTCTCGATCCCGATTTTGATGATAACTAAAACTGCATTAATGGATTTTTGAAAAATCAATATTCCTGATCAGGAATCGAACCTGTTGGTTTTGAAAAAAACTATTGAACTATAACACTGTATTATTACACCATTCGATAGCGTTGCCATTAAGAATCAAATTCTGGGAAGTAATGACATGCGGCAAAATTTAGGATAATGTAAAATTTTATTTTTTATCACATTTTAAATTAATGTCCTTGATTGACGGATTTGGCCATCCGCGCCCACTTGGAAAATTCACCCTTATACAGTCATGAAATTGAAAATCAATCCCACTTCGCAGAACTGCATTACCTTGTTACCTGCAAATTGGTGCTCAACTCGAGCGAGTTCCATTGAAACAGGTTTCTATTACACAACAATATGTATTATTATTTTCAAAACAGTATCTATTGCTCGTAGTCCAGATTAAAATTCTCAGAAGAAACTATAAGAGATAATCTAAGAGTGGTATCTGAAAGGTCGAACCGGGTAGATTGCAGATATATGTATATGTAATAAAATTAATCAGTGCAACTAGAACGGCAAAATGCCGTTCAAAGGAATGTCCATGTCGGTTTTGCTCATCTTATTTGATGCCACTCAATAATCATTCGGTCTATTTCGAGAGAAGGAAATCTGCATGGTTGTGTGATGGGCGTGGTTTGGCATGGGGTGGCAGGGTGGCGAAGTGCTCGAGCGCTCGCAAGAATTAAGGCTGGCTGCATGTGCATGGTTTTCTGATTCGATTTCGTTATTGTTTTCCTTACAAGCGAATTTTATACAACATGTTCTACATAGAGTATTACCTACGTTTGTTCAGACACAATGTGTTCATTAAAGAAAAAATAACGGCATAATTGGTAATAATAATAATTAATAATAATCGCTCTCATACCTAAATTTTTATATAAATTACAAATAAATTGGTGGCATAAATTCTAAATGAAAAACAAAATAACGTCGCTGCTAGAATCATAAATTGCGAAACTATTAATTCTTTAAAAACGGTATGTTTGAGGCCACCCTTATTAAGTTCAATAGTCTTTGATGCAAACTGAAATAGCTTTAATAATCCGGGTTTTGTACACAGATTCGGTTCGCTTGTGCAACAAATGCTGATGCCGATTGCCGCGGTTTACAGCAGCTTTTGAATAGAAAGTTGTAGTTGGTTTGGAAACGAAAGCGTGTAACTAAGAGAATTAGAGAACCGTCTAGCGTCTTTTGCTTTGGCTAAAGATGGAATTTCTAAGTTTGCTAGTTTATTTTCTTGTTTGTTTTGCTGTGTGGAGGGTCTAATAAAATTAAGAAGCTTCACTTTTTGTTTATTATATTTATGCCTTTGATTTCACATCTGTCACAGGAAGCGAACCGTCTGAATAAAAAAAGAGTCGAACGTTGTAAATGAATTCATTAGTGACCCATCCAACGATGTTAGATTTCAGTACGCGGCATCTTTTACTACTCGCGCTCCGTATGATTGGAAAATGATATGAAAAGGGAATGTGTGTTTTAAGAGTCACCGTATGGCGTACGTGGGTTACAACTGCCGCTAAAAATCGTAAGGCAGTAGTACCTTGCCATCCGACGTTATGCTAAGCTCCCATTGCCTTAAGTATTTATTTGATGGCATAACAGAATTCATGTCGTTTGAACAAATTTTAAAATTCTTTCGTTTTTAACTCCTCAAAGACGCATGAGACGACGACGACCACAGAGACAGTATAAATAAATGTTGGAAAATTAAAAAAATACTTACGTAATCTAAAATCGAAAAAACGAGGGACCCGTCTTCTTTTATTTCAATGTTTCGCGCATTTGCCGCGATACCGCGTATGATGTCGCAGGCAATGTTTGCTAAAATGCTGGGTCCCGGGTTGCATAGAGTAGTCCCGCTGAATAGTAGCTCGTTCGCTGTGATTGTTACGATGGGTTTATCGTACTCGCCGAAAACGTCTCTCATGGCCATGTTCAGCAAAGTCATCAAGTTCGGATACAAACGCTCTGCTACTTGTATGATAGCCTGAAACAACGAAATGATAATTAAAAGTTTAGTACTCATTTTCTATTGTACATTTTGATACAAGTGGGGAAACATTGTCATTGCTGCCGAGGCAGAATTCACATCTGAGTCATAGGCGTGGGTATTATGGAGCCGAGAACTACAGTGACAAATGCCTACGAGAATCAAACGACGTTTTTCAATATACTTTCGAAGAAATAAAATAACAGAACGATTTTTTTTTTGTTTTAATTATTTTGAAAGTATAATTTAATTTGCTTTGTTCCCCGTGCTTTTCTTTAGAAGGTTCACGGAGAAGAAAAGGTCCACAAAACAGCCAAATATTTAATATCAAATATCTTTAAATTTAGGACACAAAAAAAATGCCTCGGGCGAGACTTCCGCCTCGGCTGCAATAGCAAAGTATCCCCAGTTGTATCAAAATGTACTATTCCTCCACTCGTTAACGATTCCCTTAAAAAACAAAAAACAATAACCGACGTTAAAATAAACATGTAGTTCTGTTGCTATGTTGGCTGACATCGTATCCTTTCCAGATTCTGCTGTAGGTTGACAATACTGAATGCGACGTGTGCGTGTTGGCGATTTGGCTATTGAATAACAGTGTATTCATGAATTTTTGGTTTGGTTTTTGTTATTGTATTATTGTAGGAGTTGAATGGTGCTGATCCTTGCGTCATGTTCGTGAACGGGCGCTGTCAGTTGTGACTGGTCATCTCTTAGTTGCCACGGCTTATCTGAATGAATTATTTTATTTCATTTTTTATAATTTTTTTGGACACTATGAGCACTTTTAAATTGCACATCTCGCTACATCGTTTTCACATAATGTACCATTTCAACAAGAATGCTGTACCTAACCAAGGTTTAGTAAAATAGGATGCCCAACTTAAATGGGACTGGTCAGCACATGTCTGTCGCATGCCAAACGAACTGTGGGCCCGTAAAGCTCAGGATTGGTGCAATAGTGACACGGGGACGCGGCAGACCACGAAGGAGATGGCGGGACGAACTGGATGTCTTCCTTGAGAATTGGAAAGAAGTAGAACAGAAGCGCGACCTTTGGAAGGAGTGGAAGGCCTCCCCTTTGCCCAGCATTGGGACAATTTGCTGATGCCTTCAGTATTTTAGACCAAACATGTTTTATGTATAATAATATTTAAGTTGAAATACTGCTCATAAAACCATTAATAATTGAATGCATAAGAGCTTATGGCTCTCGGGCATTTCCAAAAGTCTGTACATCCGTCTTTATGCATGTAGGAATGTGTCTTTTCAACAGTAAGAGATAAGAAACAAAAAACATAAAAAGTATCGCAATACTAAAATGTAATTTTGGTCGGTTCGGTCTATATCTAAAGCCTCTGTTTCGAGAATTGTGTAGTTAGAATTATGATCTCGAACGGTTGACAAATTAAATTCCTGAAATGTGGTCTTTGACTATTTATGCAGATTGCTATTCCTCGTTTGTTCTTGTGATTAAACGATGTCATCTAAATTATGTTGTAACTCGTTTATGCGTGCAATGCGAGTTCATTGTTGACAACACGAGTCGAGATAAAAAATGCGGTAAAAAGTGGGACAATGGCACGCGACTAAGTGTTGTAATTGACTTTATTAGTGCAGGTCCTACATGCCTTTACCCCCTGGTCACGAACTTCACGCGGACACGTGCTATGACAGCGATTGCACAGAAAACAATCGAAAGAAAATTCTGGAAGAAAATTGAATTTATTGAATAGAATTTTTAGAGCATGCTACGAGTAACTGCGACGCAACTTATGACGCGGGGTTACTGGCGCGAAGGAAAGAAAAGTATCTCTAGATGCAATTCGCGTCGCAAGTTGCATCGCCCGAAGTTATAAGCAGGATCTTATTTGGTCTTTACTCTTAGATGAGAAGATGTTTGTGTCACCTTCACCAATTGATAAACATGATTTACAATCCGTCTGAATCACAGACAGAAACCCAAAGAGATCGCAGATTGGTAAACCTTTTTGGTTGTAAGTTGAGCGACATCATGAGAAGTCAGTCAGTTTTGTGTCCCTGATCGTGCTTTGTGCACTCGTAGTTAAAAAATAGTACCCACTACCTACCGAGTTGCCTCCGTAGCTGGGAAAGCACGTTAAGCCGTTGGTCCCGGCAGCCATTTCTAGATCTTTGACAGTCACTACAAGCAATTAGTGGCACGAAAGTTTGACAACCAGTCTTACCAAGGAGTATCGTATTACCCAGTTCTAACTGGGTTGTGGCGGTCAGATAGGTAGTTGTTGTGAATTTTTCAAGTTGTTTGCGGACATCACAAGGTTCGCTTAGGTACCAATTCAATAACAATGTGCTTTCATAACATGACGTATCATAAGATCACGAATGCAATCCCTTAAGCGTTAGGAAGAGGTATACCTAATAGTACACCCACATTTCACGTTATGTTTTAAGTCCCTGTAATAAGGGGCGAGCCTATTGCCATTGACCGGTAGATCCATGAGGCATTTCATATGCGAATGTTTTATTGAACGCCAAAATAAGTTGGAATGCCAAAATATGTTTAAAAGTCATAGATCTATTGTGGGTACATTTCTAATGACAGTTAAGAACAATCCGGGGTGTCTACCGTTGTCTAGCCTGTGCTGGTCCAAATACAATTAACAGCTCCGTTTACCTCAAGTAATTGAAAACGAAAATACTAACCTTTACTGTTCGTAATGGCATCGTGCGACAAAATAAAAAATACCGGTCTTATTGTTGGGCAGGGGGTGCGATTCTAATTTTGTAACACCGTAAGGTAAAACTGGAAGCTGAGGAAACCATTGTTAGGGTTCCGTTCCCGAAGGGTAACCAACGGAACCCTATTACTAAGCCTCCGCTGTCAATCCGTCCGTCCGTCTGTCTGTTAGTGGATGTATCGCATGATCCGGAATAGGCAGACAGTTGAAATTCACAGAATGCGTATTTCTGTAGCTGCTATAACAAAAAATATTAAAAATAAATTAAAGGGGGCTGCCCTACTACGATGGTACGGAACCCTTCATGCGCGACTGCGACTCGCACTTGGCCGGTTTATTATTTTTGAAGCGACGCGACGGCTAAATCTGCATCAGTTATGCGATACGGTCTTGAATTATTGCAATTATATCTAAGTGATGTGTGCCAGTTTTAAAACACGTCAAAACAAAAAAAAATATCGAAGCCATCATGATGCCTGTGAAAATTTACTACCTAATTTAGTTTCACCCTTTATATCAAGTACGCCCAAACAGCTGAGTGGCATCATCCCCAGTGCCCTAATGACCCTCTTTTCCCCCTCAACCAAGTTTGGGGCTATCCAAAACAGTGACAAGATTCCCCCTAGCTAGACAGACGCATAAACAAATATAATATAACTGCTGTTGCTCGCGACTTCGTTCGCGTAGTAATTTTGATGTGTAAATATGAGAAAAAAAAAGGAATCTTATGTAACATCCAGATCCGTTCAGCCGTTCAGAGTAACAAACATCCATCTATCATATTATAAACGATGACCGCTGGGCAAAAGTCTCCACCCGATGGTTGTCTGAGACGGACGGCGCCGTTGAGGCCAGCCCAGAAAGAGGTGGCGAAACGATTTGGACGCTTACCGCGACGGCTGGACCGAAGATGCACGGGAAAAGAGTACAAGAAAGGAATTGGGGGAGGCCTTTGCCCAGCAGTGGGATAGTACAGGCTAATAAAAAGAGGTATATAGTATAGAAGTGTAGATTATAAAACATTAAAAAAACTTCATCAGCTTCAAAATGTATTCAGTCAATAAAATCATTATAGTCAATTGAGGCACTAAACAGTGGATAGTAAGATAAAAAAATTGTGTAGCTCATTCTATTTTATTTGCTTTTTTGTGTACAATAAAGTCAGTCAGTCAGTCAGTCTGCAACCAATAGTTATTACCTTGCTTCTGTGTTGTAAATCTGAAGAAGATTTACAACAGGATTGTACCATTATGGTTTCAATTACAACTTCACATCGACCGCATGCTATTCGAAACTTATAATAACAGTGGAAAAACATCTTGAACAATGCGGTTTTCAATGTTCCTGGAACTTGAAGGGGTATTAATTGTTGTAAGTGCATACATGATGCCGGCAGGGTTGGATTCCTTTTTATTGAATGCTTTAATAGAACCTCCTGGGCTCGGTCATTGCCGGTGGAGATACTTAATTGTAGGTAAGACTGGTGCACCCTGCGTAGTCAAATCTGCTGGGCATGTTGTTCTTTTTTTACTATTTGTATCTTTAGTTAAAATGGATGAAAGTTGACGGGTACATAATTAAAAAAGTACAATTTGGATCCCTAAGTTAAAATCATACCCTTAGACCAACGAGCCGCTTGTCCCCGTAGCATGACCACCGTAGACAAGGATTTCTTTGACGGAAGAATCGACAAAATGACAGATAGTACAAAGAAATCTGTCATTGTGTCGACACAATCTGTCATTTTGTCGATTCTTCCATCAAAGAAATCCTTGCCTATGGTGGTCATGCTACGGGGGCAAGATAGAAGTAAATCCGTTAAAAATCCAGTAAGTTACTTTGTCATCCATTTTTCTTGATATCCAAATTTTGTTATGCGTTTCGCAGGCCGCCTGTTTTATAAGGAAGTTATCCATGACGAAATACTTAAAAAAAGGTTAATTAGTATTTGTTGTATTTTTATATATTTTATTTGAAATCAGTATCTAATATTTACAAACTACAAATAGATCTAAAATAATGATAAAATAAATGGAAAAAGAATTTGATTGGTTGAATCTTTCAGATTTGTGTGAGGTTCTGTGATACCAAGGCTAGTAGCAACAGCGCGCGGTGTAAGGCTGCCTGTCCAAGTACATAATGTTCCCCAAGTGACGCGGGGCTCTCCCTTAGCAGTGATCTCTGGACTTCAGCATAACTGGCTCTGTGCAAGTGGTATGGAACTCAGTAAACAAGTCAAACCCAACGTGCCTGTGTTTGGCACTCAAATTAAGAGTAATTGGCAGTTTGCAATTGCAACGTTTATTCAAACTGTACTTTTCAGTAACGCCGTGTTTGTTTCGACAGACGAAAAGTGAACAGAATTATAATTGAAAAATTTATTTAACAAGTCAAATTAAATAATTGAAATGTCAGTTTGATTAAAAATTCAAGTTGTAAAAGCACATTTCAGATCGCTACATACTGGTAGGATATTTTTTATCTATTTCTATGAAATCTGCAATATAAGATAAGGAGAACAATAAAATATTGTTTAGTTGGAAGATTTTTACTGATACTACATTATTGCACATCATTGTTAGTCATAGGCATCATAACTCTTAACTATACTGCAGTAGCGAAGGGTCAATTTTTATAAGAAGGAAGCCGGAGTACATAATCTTTACTGTGATTATATTATTTGCCTATAGAATACTGACTATGCCTTTTTCAAAGAGAAGCCGGTAGGAATCGAGTTGTATGGAAACTTCGCCACTGCTATACTGAGATATTCATCTGCGAGTTCAGAAAGAAAGATATTTCATCAGTGGTGGCTTGATCCGTAAACATGATTTTTTCTCCCTTGTGCTATTTGGAGTCGCTCTTTGTTTTGCCAGCAATCCTACATAAATCAATGCAAACCATTTTTTAAATTAGTGTAGTTATCTACTTTATAAGAAATCTATCACTTGATAGTAAAGTTTACTAATTAACGCCAAAGGTCAACGACGATGTTCACAGTTAACAAAATATATGAAACTGACATAGTTCCGCGTTAGTTAGTTTAAACCTCCATCTTGATATATTCTGGCAAAAAACCATCAAATAACTTTGGCTGTTAATTCAAATTTTCACTGTAAAATAATCCACGGTACGGTACAAAATCTTGTTGTCGTTTGGGAGTATGAAGTGACGTGATAGGAAGCGCCTCGTTGCTGTGGTGGTCGCAATTACAACAACTGCTCACGAGGTCCTGGGTTTTCCATAGTGTTGATTCCCAGTTTTCTCTATCAGGAATTTCTCAGTAGCTGCCACGGAGTCTGGATCCAATAGGCTCACCCCCTATTACATGGGACTTAAAACATAACTGCCGTAATGAGGGTGTTACTATAAGGTAAACCTCTGCCTAACATTTCAGGGATTACAAGCGTGATGTTATGTTATGGTATGGGAAGTTCGATTACCTACACTAACAATCAAAGAAGCTATATTTATTTAGATTTATGTTTTTATCTTTAAATAGCTGTTGAATTCTGCTCGGTGCGTCAGTAGAGCCCTACGCTCGTACATAGTCTTATGGGTACATTGACATTTGAGGGGATTCCTTGTCTGAAGTTTAAATCAAATAAATGAGGTACAAGTACCTATCTATATGTTAAGGAGCCCAGAATGTTTATTAGCAAGGAAATTCAGCGCGGAAATTCGATGGCTGCGTATGTGTAGGTAGGCCGTGATGAGAGAACGCCAAAAAATTTGAAAAGCTTGAGATAGGCGTACCGCGGGCAAGGGCACAGTTTCCGATATCAAAAAAGGACCGCACATCCTCCATCACTACACCACGTAGCTGATGCGGTTTCCATCATTTGAGGGGCTACATCCCGTCTGGTAACTTTCCCGATTCTTCAACTAAACAAAAGACGAGCAAAACAAGTAAAAAAGTGTCCTTTCGTAACTAGTGATCTTTTTTTTTTTTGATGACGAGTCGGGCATAAGTCATTTAATCTTATGAATTCCGTAAGGTATATATTATAAAGTGAAAACTGTACGAAGCTGGGACTGTCTGTTAATTGGTACTTTTATGAGATGTAGCATGTTACAAATAAAATTATGAAAAAGAACTTATGGTGGTAGCGCCAGGGTAGCCCGCGAAATTTAAATTTTCTTATGTTTTTTGCAATTTGCAGGTCAGTGTCAGGTTTTATGTTGTTAAGTGATGATTCGCGACAGTAAAAACTATGGCTTAACAGAGTTATAGTCATTAAACTCATCAAAAGTCATTCAATGGGATTATATGAACTTAGAGGGTTGTTTTGATGATTTTAATGATTATAATTCTTTAACTACATAAGTGTTACGGTCGCGAATCATATTTTATTTCACATATAGCCTGAAACTGACCTGCATATAGCAAAAAACCTAAGAAAAATTTAATTTCGCGGGCTACCCTGACCACTGGGCTACACTTCGGAAGGCTCTGGAAAAGTGTTATTAATATATTTCAAAACACTTTCTCGAAAACTGGTTCTTATTGTACCATGTTTATGTTCAACATACCTGCGGAAATAAAAATTTCCACAGATAACTATACTAAATTATAAGCCCAAGCTGAGCTGAGCAGTAGGTCCTCCATGTAGGTACTAAAATAAATTAAAAAAAATATATACTAAGACCAAATGGGTGGCGGTTTTTGTTTTTTTTTTAAATCTCGGCAAAGAGATATGCTTCTTTACGGCGTAAATATTTTTTGAGTATTTAAATTGTGTTTTTAAATAGAATATCATAGATAAACATGATTATTTAAAACAAATATTTACTTTTATGAACAAATTAACATTTATTTGTTCTAAATTCAAAAATAACAAATTCCATTGTTCATATTAGGCTGTTTAGCGGCATCGTACGTTTGCTTCTTTTTCAACCTGGCGAAAGCAAAGTGCGGAAAAAAAGCAAATTAAATCATAGTTTTCTAATGATTTCTGATAAAAATATTTAGCATAATACCATAATCAGCCTATTAATGTTCCCACTGCTGGGACGCAGGCCTCCTCTCTATGAGAGGGAATGGGCTATAATCCACCACGCGGGCCCAGTGCGGTTGGTAGACGTCACATGTCTTCGAATTTTTGGTTCTAGGACATGCCGGTTTCCTCACGATGTTTTCCTTCACCGTTTTGAGAGCAGTGGTGATGAAATAACTTACACAAAGTAATGCGGCTGGCTGGGTTCGAACCCACGACTTACTGCTCGTGAGTCGGGGTCTCCACCACTGGGCCACCGCTGCTCTCTCAAAAATATTTTCCGTTCTTATATTTTATTTTTTCTAAAATGTATTGAAAAACGTCGTTTGATACGCGTGAGGATTTGTTACTGCAGTTTCCCCACTTATATCAAATTAATGTACTATTATCAAACTAAGATAGCCTTTGTACGAGGAGTTTATAATTTAACTAGCCTTTGCTTGTAACTTCTAGGCGTGGATTTTGTTTATGTTTCAAAAGTTTTTTTTATCTCAATAAATAGGGTCATTCATAATAAATTTAATCCTATACTTTGTTAGTATTATGCTTAGGTAATAGTTTGTACAACAATACTTATTGATTACATATTATAATATCAGCTATCCACCAGTAAAAGTACCGTCATAATCAATCCAGCCGTTTTGGAGATTAGCCTGAACAAACAGACAGGCTGACAAAGATTAAAAAATATGTTGTGAACCCCGTGAAAATAGCTCCGCGGGTATGTGTAGCCCGCATCTGTAGGCTGTGAGCTGGTGATCGCTGAAATGATTTTATCCATTAGTCGGCGCGTTGTCCACGAGGAGCTCGTGGCTAAATAATAACAGCCGCTCGGATGGATCTTTAGGTTAAGCCGTGCTTGAATAGCTTCGTCTGTGAATGGGTGACCCATTACATACCGAGTTTCCTCCGTACCTCGGCAAGCACGTTAAGCCGTTGGTCCCGGCTGTCAATTGTAGATCTTTGACAGTCGTTACAGGTAGTCAGTGGCTCAAAAAGTCTGACAACCAGTCTTATCAAAGGGTATCGTATTACCTAGTACTAACTGGATTGTGGAGGTCAGATAGGCAGTCGCTCCATGTAAAATACGGGTATTCAGTTGCATCCGGTTAGACTGGGAGCCGACCCTAACATTGTTGGAAAAAGAGTAGGCAGATGATGATGAGTCGTCGCATTGTTTTTTCATTCTGTTTTGGTTGATTGTCGTCCATTGGTTGTTGCAAATTATCCGCGTCTGTCCACTGGACAAACAGTCAGTGACTTACGCGCCAATCAAGACCTCGAGTGGTACGACTTGCATCTAGTAACACGAGCGCTTGCCACTTTTTTTTATTACACTAACTAGGCTAGCGTTTGGTCGCAACTCGCCTGATGTAAAGCTATGATGCGGCCTTTTATTTTAAGAACAGTCAACATGACGTAGTTTTGGTACTATTTCTGATAAAGATTTTGTTACCCAAAGAGCCTGTGATTATTGCATGGGTATGGGGGTCCTGTTATTTTCTACCAGTACAGTATGTAAGAATGTTCCGGATTTTTAAAGTCATTTTCTCACAAATGCAATGTACTTTATTGGTCTCATGTTTAGGTAAATTACAATTTATTAAACAATTTAGGTTCTGTCAAAGATCGCAAAGGCAGCCTTTACATGAGAAAAGTTATGGTATCTTTTCCCTTGTAAAACTTTTGCCGTGGTGTGTTATTTTTTAACACAGCTTATTACGGTTCTAGAAGTTTCTAAGTTACCTATTACGCTTGGAAATCCTCCTTGCCTCAGAAACCACTTCAAGCCGCTGGCCCCGGCTGTCATTTGTAAATATTTGACAGTAGTTACAGGGAGTCAGTGGCCCGTAAGTCTGACAACCAGTCTTACCTGTTACTAGGTTGCAGTAGAGAAGGGTCAATTTTTGTAAGAGGTAAGCTAGAGTACATATCTTGAATGTGATTATATTTGTCTATAGAATGCTGACTGTGCCATTTTTCAAAGGAGGAATCCAGTTGTATGAAACCTTCGCCACTGCTAGGTTGTGGCAGTCGATCCATGTAAAATACTGATATTTATAAGCATCAGGTTAGACTGGAAACAGACCCCAACCTAGTGAGGAAGAGGCTAGGCAGATGCTTTAGCGTTTGCAAATAGTAACGGGAGTATAGTTGGCTTGGATGGTTCTTTTCTTTTCTATTCTTGAAAGAGAGATGGAGATGTGTTCTCAATTATGGTAGCGTTACAATCTTCATTACGATAAGTGTCACGTTGCGTGGTCTCGGTGTAATTTATTAAATTGATAAATAAAGAATGCGCTTAGTATTTAATTTGAGGATTATTATCCTCAGATTAAATACTAAGCGCATTCTTTGGCCTGTGTGCGCGCCACACATTCCGAAAATTGAAGTTCGATCCGAGTACATTATGTGCAAGTAGTTTATAGGACAGACGATGGGTGGTGGTAGTTTTATAGCGTGGTAAATAATAAAAACGTAGATTTTCCGGCCGGAATTTTATGAATAAAATTTACAGTTAGTTTATAACACACACAAATAACAAAAGTGGAGCGTACTGCACGCTCCACTTTTGTTATTCCTTGTTCGCCCCACATTGTATTTATGTTCCTTTTTCTAAATGTAATGATGTTTTTTATTTTATATTATGTGATTTTATTTAATTTACGAGTAGTTATAGTATTGTGTGGTATGTATTTTTAAGTGTACCTAGTTCTACTAACAAATTATGAATCGTTGTTTCTGATTTAAATAAATGAATTGAATAATTATAACGTCACGGCTTTCTTCATCAACAAACCACACTGATTTCAACAGTGTCTTTACTATAATCCCCTTATCACGCCCTTACACTCGACCACATATCACGCTTGATAACGCAAATTAAACATTCATACCTAATATTATAAACAGGACATCGTTATCTGTTTTATCCGATTAAGCCTATGGCATCGTTCTAATCAACACGTATTTTAATCTAAGCGCATTTTATGTTAATACAAAGTATTTATTGCTTGCGCAATTTATTTGGTAAATTGTTTATTTTAGGCGATAGCACGAATATTTTTTAGCACTTAACTCTTAGTTCGTTTTTTTAATATTATGTTTACGTTCCGATTTAAATATTTTTTTTAGACGTGCTCTCAAAAAGTGTGTCTGTAGTAGAGCCCAAAGCGCTGGTATTCTGGTTTCAAGAAAGCTATACGCTATAGCTTATTTAAATAACTATGAACCATCTGGAATGGATCCAAGAAAAGTCGTTGGTGTTCGTGAGTTTAACCATGTTCTTAACTTTGCGAGTTTAAACCATGTTCGTAAGTAATACGAGGAGCCATCGTCCTTGTGTGTTGCAATACTAGCTGTACTTTTACTTTAAGCTTTTGATTTCCAAGCTTTTGGCCAACAGAAAAACCTCAAAAATTTGAGAACTAGAATCCTTAGTTGGTTAAGGTATCTTTACTTTTTGAGTAGGTAAGTGGCGCACATACCTACTCGGTACCGAATTAAATATCGCCTCAACCCGAAACATTTTTTCTATGCACCTCTATGCTGCATCGCACACATGGTTCCTTAGATATTTGAAATTGGCGTTTTGTCGAACTAGCCTCTTTGATCTCAAATATCTGGCTTTTGGTTAGGAATTCCAAATTCAAATTTAGGCTTGTGTATTTGCATTTCAAATTTAGTGATTCATTTGTTTTCGCGCCATTTGATTTTTCTTTGATATCATTCAACTCAAAAATAGCTTTAAGTACTTACTTAAAGCTTTATTTTATATACAGCATCTTCCCCTTACACTTGTAAGGGGAAGCTATTTTTCAGTGTGCCCACTGCTGCTTCAGGACAACGCCAGACCAAAGAATTTAGAAATATCACAATAAATTTAAAAATTTCCTCTGAAAATATGCACGATAAAAAATATTGTCCGCAGAATTCGCAATTGTCATGTGGCCGATGTTAAACCGGCCCGCGAGCGAGCATAGCTACACAGGTTACAAGTGGGAGTGGCAGAGCTTACACTTTAAAATTATCGCTAAAAGCGCTTCATCTTTACATCCAACCACAACCATGATGATGACAACCTTATGGAGCAATTAGGCTTGGTCATTAGGTCGGGTGGTCGAATGACTTTACACATCGCAATGAAATAGGTGCTATAGACCGACCGCTTTAATGAGTCCTCGCGAAGGTATCAATTTAAATGGAAAATTCTGAAGGTTGATCACGTATTGGTTCAATTAGTATCGTAATACCTACGTGTATTATGGTTATTTTAAAGCAAATAACCTGTGGCATATTGTTGGGAATTTGTGGACGCTTAATGTGCCTTTGATGGGACAATAGCGGAGGACTCATTAAAGAGGTCTGTCTATAGCAATTACGAGTAGTTTAAATGAAGTGGAGTACTTGCATCTGTACCCGAAACGATGAAGGCGGATGAGTTTACATCAAGATATAAGACATGACTTCTACTTTACATATGTGTGAGAAGTAGTAGTTGTGTTCAAAACATGTACAACATTTGTCAGAAATTCATACTGAACAGTTAACAAGACATGTCTGAAACTACATCAATACATGTGGGATGCATGTCTCATAATTACAATTCGCAGAGCATAATTAGACGAGGTGTGAAGCCTTTGTGTTCAATTACCTACATATGATTCAATTGTATCGATTAATATATAATATACTAGCTGACCCGCGCAACTTCGTCTGCGCCACATAAGAGAGAGGGTTAGTGAGAGTGTGAGTCAATCTTAAAAGATAGACATATGCTATCGCGGATTCATGATTGTTGCGTAACTTTAACCGTTTACAGCGCACGCAACGGAAGCTCTCAAAAGGACATTTATCCAATACATTTTCCCTGTTTTTGCAATATTTTTCATTGATGCTCCGCTCCTATTGGTTGTAGCGTGATGTTATACAACCTATAGCCTGCCTCGATGAATGGGCTATCCAACACTAAAATAATTTTTCATTTCGTAATTAGCTGGTTCAACCAATCAAACAAACAAACTCTTCATCTTTATAATATTGGTAAAGATTCAATATTTGCATTAATCGCTAAAATATTCTACTTATGTTTCCAAATAAGGGCTTCCCTCGGAGGCCTTTTTATTTTATTTTTTTTCCGATGGGAAATCTTTTAATGACACTCTAGGCGGAGCGGAAGGGAGTGTCAGACTTGTACTGACTAAAACCCATCCATGTTCCTTCTTTGCCCTTTGTGTTCCAGGGCCACGGTATCTCTTTCGAACAGTCCCGCAGCCCTGGCAGGCATAAGTAGAATAGCATATAATAGCATCCCTCGAAAGCCTTAAGTCTTCATCCTTAGACACTCGATGACAGTCATACTCCAGCTAGGTGTAAAGAGACACGATTAAGCTTCTGTAAACTGTTGCGGACCTCTTGCAACTGCCTGCCGTCTCCATCGTCAGTCCTTGGATGACAGTCATACTCCAGACAGGTTTAAAGTTCTCACCAAGGCCAATAACAATTTAGCTAATCTGCTGTAGCTGTAATCTGTTGAGGACCTCTTGCAACTGCCTTTCGTTTCTATCGGTAGACCGTCGATGACAGTCATACTCCAGCTAGATCTAAAGTTCTCATCAAGCAGCATGAAATGAGCCGCTGTAAACTGTTGAGGACCTCTTGCAACTCCTTCCGCCTCCATTGTTAGACCGTCGATGAAAGTCATACTCTAGTTAGGTTTAATGTTCTCATCAAGGTGCATGAAATGAGCCCAAACACGATATTCGCTGCTGTAAACTGTTGCGGACCTCTTGCAACTGCCTTCCGTATGCAAAGTGCATGGAAAACGATCGAACACATGCTCTACAGGGTATAGGCTATGTAGATTTTCAAAGCAGTGTCACGTAGACTTATCTAAAGGACGCTATCATAAATTTTTAACAAAGCCGGTCAGTTAATTTTAAAGTTATCTAGTGAGCACATTTTTATTCATTAGCCATTTTGGTTCAACAGATGTCGCTGCATGTATCTTACATGTTGATGATAAGTTCTTCTTGAACACTCAGTATATTACGGCTACATAAATACCCTTGATAATAAAACTATTTGAATAAGAATTAATACTACGATACGAATGTAACCAACTTTTGTTTCTACCGCGATCTAATTAAATTTTAGAACACAAAAGGTGCTATTGTGATTTAACTATGATAGTTAGACATATGGTATCGCGGACTTTTTTATAGGTAATAATTAGTACTTTAATCATATAGTACATCATTTTTAAGTATCATCAATAGTTTTCTCAGCGCACGCCAAATAATAATAATAATAATAATAATAAATAAATAATAATAAATAAATTTATTCAAAAATATAAAGTACAACTTTTACAGTTTTTCTTAAATCTATGTCTAGTTCACCCATGATTTGTGCCTGAACTAGGTAATCCTGTGTTTCAGGCGATTGGAGGTAACATTAATTGATAATTAATGTTACCTCCAATCGCCAATTAACTATATAATTCATTATTTCAATTAATATTGAAATAATGAATTATATAGGCAAAATTTTGCTACTTTCCGTTACATTATTGCAGTTTTCTTAAGGATCTCAATTTTTTATGAAAATAAATTATAGCCTATGTTACTTTTTGATAATTTTGCTTTTTATTGGTGAAAAAATGGTTCAAATCGGTCCAGTAGTTTCGGAGCCTATTCGGTACAAGCAAACAAACAAAAAAATCTTTCGTCTTTATAATATTAGTATAGATAATAATATAATAACTAATCGTGTTATGGATGAAGCATTTATTAGGGCTCCCGCAAACAATCGACCAACCAGAACAAAGTACCAAACGGTCACACTAAAAAAAAGTAATGGTAGACTACACACATGGAGTCAATTTCATTTTTAATTGGCGTTCGGAGCGATGGTTTTAATGTTAGAATCAAAAATAAATTACGATTGCGGTAAAAACTAGCAGATTTTTTTTTTGCAATTTCTGTGTTGATTCTACTGTAAACGATGATAAGTATACGAAATTCTAATGAATTACGTTTAAGTTCTATTTTTCACTCTATACATATTTGAAACAATTGCCGTAAAATTATTCCTCCATTATTTTGGTTGCCCCTACCATTGGTACCACTGCCAATCAAAAGTCGCACAGATAATCGTGTTTGGTAAAACGCGACTATAAGTTTGTGTCGAAAATGAGTACGCATATGGATAGTTTAGTCGGTCGTCGAATCGAGAGTCTGCGAGATGAGCCCTTACCGATATTCAGATACTACCTTTGGATATTAATAATTATATAAGCAGCAGGTAATACTGTAGAGACTTAAAAAAAAGACAAAAAGCCAATGAAACTAACGAAAATCTTCCGACTTCCGAAGGTAAAGTTATTTTCCACTATTGTTTGTTTTTTTTTTGAAGTCGTTTATTTTATGATATTTGTACACCAGATGTTATGGTAGAATGTAATAAACTTTTTAACGAACTTAACACCATTCGGTAGTTGTATTCAACTACATTATTACAAATAAATAACTTCCAATTCTAAAATACAATATCCGAGGGCAAACATTAATATCAGCGACAATGCCACTTAATCGCCATGAAACCGCAGCGACACTGCACACGGCTGGTTCCTATGTAAGTCAATGAAAACATTTCCGTAAATGCTGACCATTGCGGCCTGTTGCCCTTTATCCAACTGTTTATCGATAATCATAAGAGAAGCTTATAATAAAATATAATTGTGTTGATTACTTACAAGTTTCCTACTAATTATACAAACCGTGATTGGTAAACACAGTTCAAATAAATGTACAACCAAAATGTACTTTATGATCCCAAATACGTTTGTCACCATGAAACATAAAAATATACCAATAAAAATTAAGCCTTTTAAAATGTTGCTTCACAGAAAAGTAAAGAGATTTAAAAGACATAAATTTATACTATTACTTTGGTCGTAAATATTTGATACCTTTTGCAAAATATAAAATACGTAACGTACTTTACCGACGCGCCGTACCATAGATTAAGTAAAAAATCAGTCTGTGAAGTAAAAAATGCATCACAGAAAGGAAATAAGAATCGACGACAGAAAACCTGGCGAGTGGTTTAAGTCGCAAAGCCGTCATCTAAAGTTTTCAATTCAATTTCCACTGTCCCACAGACACATTCAGACTTCTTAGCGTGTCGATGGCAAATTTTCATTAAATACGTGTATATCTTAGCATTATGTACTTATTTATATATATAAGTACATATTAATATTTATTTATATTTGTATTTATGTATAATATTTTAGGTTAAATTAGGTAAGACACATAAACACCTTATTCTCTTTCGTTTCTACACATTATTGTCTACATTTCTTTTTTCTCCTTTTGCAGGTCTGCTGGCAGAAATTTCTTAGGAAATAAGCAGTACCTATGTACTCAAGTATTATAATGTTATTTTCCAGTGTTGCATTGTGTGTACATAAGCAGTAAAAATAAATAAATAAATAAATTTGGCCCAAAATTTAGACGATAGGGATTTACCACCAATCAATTGCCATACTTACTAAAATAAATCGAGTTTTTATTAATAAGGTATTTTTTTAGGAAAGTATAAAGAAGAAATAATTCTTGGTTAATGGTATCAACTACCCGATTTCAAAAATATGTACGAGTGTAATGGGTGTAAAAATATCCTTAAGGTGGCACCAGGTAGCCCGCGAAATTTAAAATTTCTTCCGTTTTTTCCAATTTACGGGTCACGGTAAGGTTGTATGTAGATTAAAATATGTTTCGCGACCGTAACAAAAATGGCTTTACA
The DNA here is from genome assembly GCA_910589295.1 of Noctua janthe. Taxonomy (NCBI): domain Eukaryota; kingdom Metazoa; phylum Arthropoda; class Insecta; order Lepidoptera; family Noctuidae; genus Noctua; species Noctua janthe. Next base: position 19,031,001 of record OU342552.1, read on the forward strand.
GAGTTATAGTCATTAAACTCGTCAATAAAACCCTCTAAGTTCATATAATCCCATTAAATGAATTTTTCATGAAATAGTCATGAAATTGGATTAAATGAACTTAGAAGGTTGTATTGATGATTTATTTTGTTTCACATATCCTGATACACAGAAATTGACCTGCAAATTGAAAAAAGGAGTCAAAGTTCCACTTTTAACAAGGTTTTTTTTTAAAACATAATTTATAATGGTCACGTTTCCAGATGACAGCGATGCGGAGGAGTACTTTGACACCTAAGTGTCCTATTGTCGTCGTTGTTTAGATGTTTATATTTTCTTACTTTTAGTCTTATTTTTATCTTTAGTTTAGTTCTATTTGTAGTCTGTATATAATGTAAATATATTTAATACAACAAAATATAATTATGGAAGTAAGTGTATAAACGATTTAACAAAATTAAATTTATAATGTTATAACTTTACTTTAAACCCCTCCACAACCTCGTACTATTCAAGCCCTACCGTAAAACGAACAATATTTCACCTAAAAAAAAAAGTCGTTTCCCAACAATAATTTTTGCCTTAAGTTACTTAGTTTGATGTACAGAATGCTTGGTTGACGGATATGTGAAGGGTCTGTTTACACCCGGTAGGTACTCACTTATAAATGTAGGGTCCAACTTCATTCACAACTGGCACTCCACCCGTTTACACCCGGTATGTACATTACAGACTAACATAGTATATATCATAAACATTTAATTCGTGTTCCATGCAATACTGACGACAGTGCCAACACACAGCGAATCACTAGTAGCTATTTTTCCACATCATTAAAAATTGGTTGACGGCTTCGTGTAAGGTCCGTTTACACCTAGTATACCAACAGCTTTCTCCAGAGAACATGTCATCCAGGCACCAAAAGAATCAAGCAGCAAATTGGTGAAAAATATTAGTAATGAAGAACAAAAAATACTTACGTGGTATGGAACATTGATGATGGTCACCAAGTCTTCTTCTTTGTTTGGGTAAGAATTTTCGTGATCAAATATGAAAAGTTCATGACGCTTGTACTTGATTATATCGCCGTTAGTTTCACTCACTTCTCGGGATTGATGAAGTCTGTAAAAAAAGAATGATATAAGGCTAAACTTATACTGTCACTAACGGGATATCTTCCGTGATTGCGTTTTTCGTGAGCTCAATATAATTAACAATCGCGGAAGATATTCCGTAAGTGACAGCATAACTTTAGTTGTAAACCGTGTAACCTTAAAACAGTGGTTGATAGAAGGTTAAAGGACACAGCCCACATATCAACCCGAGCCGTTCAGTATTCTTAGTATGAATACGTAGTACGTAGTATTATATTATCTGTGGTATGAAACTCCCTATTGCAACGCACACTAATCGGAATCGTAAGGCAAACGCCTCGTCTCGGGACAGACTCACGAACCGCGGTGCGGTGCGTGGTCAACTCGCTTACGGCTCGTCGTCCCCGAGCTTACGTCTCTCCGTACCTGAGGCACAATAATTTTGACACACGTGATGTTATTCACAGGGCAACTTCCAGTCGTGTTGCCTGCGTGTTTTATTGAATTTGTAGGTTAGATTGTAGAAATATAATAATTATCAAAATACTAACTAGCGCCATACCATTTTTTAGTTAGTTAGTAAAATTTGTAAGTTATACAGTGCTAAGAATATAGTCTATAGTCTATGGTAATTATAACAATAAAATGTTTGTCTGCCAACAACCTCTTTAGAGTTTTATTAGGTTATGCGTGAGCAAATAACGTATTTTCAGTAAAGTAGTGAGTTATTTCTAGAAATCTTTAGCGTAAATTATTAAAATGTCAACTTCAAGTTATCTGGGGCCAATTTAATAAACGTGACAATCCGACAATTTTGACAGATTTTGACAAATAAGTCGAATTGTCGCGACAAGTGCCGTTTAATAAAGATGACAAAGTCCAAATGCGCGGCGTTGGCGACCCGTAAGCGCGGCGTTGGCGAGCCGTAAGCGCGGCGTTGGCGAGCCGTAAGAGCGGCATTGGCGAGCCGTAAGCGCGGCGTCGCCTAGCCGTAGCAGGGTCAACGTATCGGAGCTGCTGATCCGCTTCCTTACGTTAGGTTGACGCCTGTTTGACGGCGAGGCGAAAGGCGATACTGTGCCGATCCCTTTCCGTGTTGATAAGTTTGCTGCTAATTAGGTACACACAATAACTATGCTAAGCATTAAAGGGTGTCATGATTAATATCCTCCCAACCTCTCAGTCACAGCGGCCAATTTCAATGGAGGCTAGCAATGGAGGTAGCCACGCCAGAAATGGTGTGTGCATATGTATGACTGTGTGCAGGGTCACCGTGGCATTCTCTGTTTGTTTACTCTCCTATGGTATGGCAGCCGGACACGACCGACGACGGTTCTTAGACGTAAACGTAATTAATTAATTAAGGATCGATTTTTGTATCAAGAACATAACTGGCAATAATAGTATATTGGTCAGCATTTCTGCGAATAACACAATTAGTTTCACTCAAAGATTTTATGTGCGAAATGAGTATTTTAAATTTTCGTTATTTTTACTCCAGTGGTTTGTAGGTACTAAGAATACACCGAGAGGCGCAGGTCCAATTCATGTTTTCCGAGACTCGAGGGGCGGGAGTACCACGGACACACAATTTGTGCGAACGGGGTTTACTGAGAAACGACCTTTGCAATTACTACAATTACGTTATGATTTTCAGGAATGGAGCGGCTGACAAAAACCATATTAGCAAGGAAGCTTGAAAGACTCAGCTGCACCCTCACCCGTTCCCCTGCTCTTTGCACGATGAATTTTCCTTTCAAATGCAAGCCTTATACCAGCTAACATTCCCAGCGCTAAGTTTACGAACTTCCATAGAAACCTACATTTCATCGTCTTTTAAACTCCTTTAGAAGTGAATTCTCAAAATCTCTTCTCTAGTGCGTCTTCGAAATAAAAGGATTCTAGTGAAATATTTCAGTCTGGAGATGCAGCGGTTTAGGTCGGTAATATCACGAATTTAAAGGAAATTCAGACAAGAATTTCTCATCATTATATACCTAGCCTTTTCTCAACGAATAAAAAATGTTGGGGTCGGCTTCCAGTCTAACCAGATGCAGCTGAATACTAGTATTTTACACGGAGTGACTGCCTATCTGACCTCCACAGCCCAGTTAGTACCTACAAGGTAATGAGATACCCCTTGGTAACACTGGTTTTCAGACTTTCCGGCTACTGACTACCTGTGACGACTACGAGAACCCAGAACTTGATTACGAGTTCATATAATACCTAAACCAAAGACGTACTACTAATAAGTTTTAGTTTAAATTAATTGTTTGTCAGTTTATTATTATATTTAGTTGGAGGAGCTCGTGGTTAAATAATAACAGCCGCTCGGGTCGATCTTTAGGTTAAGCCGTGCTTGCCTAGGTTGGTCTGTGGATGGGTGACCACCCATTACTTACCGAGTTTCCTCCGTGCCTCGGAAAGCAAGTTAAGCCGTTGGTCCCGGGTGTACGAGTAATTTGTAGATCTTTGACAGTCGTTAGGTAGTCAGTGGCCCGAAAAGTCTGACAACCAGTCTTTCCAAGAGGTATCGTATTACCCAGTATTAACTGGGTTGTGGAGGTCAGATAGGCAGTCGCTCCATGTAAAATACTGGTATTCAGCTGCTTCCGGTTAGACTGGAAGCCGACCTCAACATGGTTGGGAAAAGGCTAGGCAGATGATGATGAGTTTATTATTTTATTTCTATCAAAATTTACGGCTAGGATACATATAGTTTACAGTTAGTTATGTTGTAGAGGGTGTTAGGTATGTACTACAACTTCACGAGTCCATATCGTAATATTCCGTTAAAATGACAAAAGAATACATGGTCACATGAGCGAAGCCGCGGGCACAGCTAGTATATAAATAATTTCAACTCCTATTGTAAACAAAAATTTGTTTTAGCGAGCAAAAGTAAAGTATTTGTAAAGATTCTTTCTGGAAAGGCACGTAACCAGCAAACTTGGAATCCGTAGAAATGTATTTCAAAATAAAATGGTGTAAGTGTATCTGACAAAAACATTTTGCGTCAAACACTATAGTGCACTTACGTCACAATATTCTTTTGTGATTTAAAGAATGCCATAGAAGCCTTTGAAAACATAATTAAAGAAAACACCTTACTTATAAACCAACGTAACATGACTATTTTCCTAAGCAAAATACCTAAATAACTTGTTTTATCTAGTTAGGCCCAGTTGTGTCAACCAACGTTATATTTTAACTTTTTAACCCCTGGTCATCCTTACAGTTGTGACTCCTGATATTGTTTGTATGAAAACCAGAATCGTAACCCTTGATTGCAATAACCACCGTAATAAAATATGATCAATAATATTTTTTTTTAATACATAATGTAGTAAATGTACGTGCCTTGTCAATGATATGTAAAAAAGATTTATCTGCTAACAACTAACAACACACGGCATTGACTGCCAGTTCCTGCACAATAGTTCTATCGTAGATGAGGGCTAAAGAATCATTGTCCTGCTTTAATCTCGGTCGGCGTAGCATGTCTTGTTCTTCCATACTTCTCTATTACTTGTCATCTCAGCAATCACTTCATTTCTAGCCATATCGTCGTGAACACTTAAGTGATTTTTTATATGCCCTCTAAGGGGGGTGATCATTTCTACGCATTGGAAACACACCCTTCGTACACAAGGCTTATTTATCTATAAAGATTAATATACATAAAGGGTGTAAATAGACTCTTAACATAAACGAAAGGTACTTGTTCTCCCCGTCACTGCGATTTTTTTGTTCTAGACCATACCTGGGAACCTTCTTGTTACGGAGATATTGGGGGTCAAAGTTCCAACTTTTTCACAAGTTTTTTTTTTTAATACATGTTTTTAATGTGAGATTTTTACTTTACACACCTCCGCGACCCTCGTACTATTCAATCCATTCATCAGCACAATGCTATGAGTGCTTTCCATCGAGTCCTACCGTAAAACGTGATTTTTCACCCCAAAAAAAAAAGTCGATTCCCAGAAATAATTTTTGCGTAAAGTTACTTAGTTTGATGTACAGAATGCTTGGTTGACGGATATGTGAAGGGTCTGTTTACACCCGGTAGGTACTCACTTATAAATGTAGGGACCAACTTCATTCACAACTGGCACTCCACCAGTCAGCACCACGTCAGGATTGGTGATGTTGAAAATCCACACCGTAAAATTCATTGGAAAAGGCACCACCTCGAATCGGTCCATCTGCACTGTGTTATCCAGCAATGCCACCTCCTGCAACAAAAAATATCATATTGGTTGTCACCAACATCATAATCATCATTCTTTTTCCTCTTGTTCTTCCCAAAATAACATAATCCCACACATGTTTCCTGCTCAGGGCTAGGCCGAGGTGAATCCCAAGTAATACAGGTTATGGGCTGTTACTGATAAATTCCAATACTTCCCATTAGCCTTTATCTCATAATTCATTGGTTTTCTAGCAATCAATAGTAGATTACTTAATGGAAGGTTGGTAAGCGAACACGAATGAAGAATAGACAATGCAAAATACACAAAATAGAAATAAACTGAATGGCCGGATTGTTTTTGTCTCGTCGGAATAAATCCGGCCATGTTTACGAAATATAATATTCGCTTCACGCTGGATCGCCTCAGAAAGGCAGGCAGGCAGCGACGTTTTGTAACCGCTTTTGTAACTTTACAAAAAGTTGTTGAAATTGTCTGTTATTCGATCGTTGCTTCAAAATCACTTGTTAAAAATAGTTCGTTTTCTCTACCACAATAACGACAAAGCGAAATTTAGATAACTTATTTATTTATTTAGTAATAATCATTCTCCCGATGCATTTTTAGGCAAAAACTCACGGAGGCCTGATTTGGGACCTCTTATTTGTAGATTCTTTTGAATATAATTTTGTTTTTTCATTTCTAAAATATCCTTTAGGCTTTACTTTATTATAATAGAATACATTTTCCTTAACGAAACCGAAATGCACTTGTTCTCACCGTCATTGCGATCAGTTTTGTGTTCTAGCTAGACCATACCTGGGAACCTTCTAGTTGCGGAGATATTGGGGTCAAAGTTACAACTTTTTCACAAGTTTTTTTTTTTAATCCTTTTTTTTAATGTAAGATTTTAACTTTAAACACCTCAACAACTCTCGCATTATTCAATCGATCCATCAGCACGATTTTTTGAGTGCGTTACGTTGAGTTCTACCATAAAACGTGAATTTTCACCCCAAAAAAAAAGTCGTTTCCCAGCAATCATTTTTGCGTACAGTTACTTAGTTTGATGTACATAATGCTTGGTTGACGGCTTTGTGAAGGGTCCGTTTACCACCTTTTAAAGGTAAATTGTAAAATTAGCGAAACGCTGAAATGAAACAGGGCTCTTAATAAGTTTTCATATCGTTCGTCGTGAACAAACTCAATTGAAAGTATGGCCTTGCCGTTTTAATGTTATTGAGACCACCGCTGCTTCTGAAGCCTTGGGTACGACGTCTACTCTGTAATTTAATAGAAGCAGCCACTAATTAGGCTACCTAGAAACTGCAATAAAGACATCAATGTATAGTAATTATATTCGACGTTACCGAGCGTATACAATAAACAGCATCGTAGAAACTGCATACGCCATAAAGAACCTCTAAGCTTGGAATTTTTCGATTCATTAGAGGTTTACAACAAGTTCATACGACCCCAATCTGCTCGTCTATTTGAGTCGCGAGTTAATAGGTTTTTTTGAGTTAGCTCGTTCCATCGTCGACCTCATCTCTGTCTACAGGACAAGGTTGAGGTCAAGAGTAGGCCCATTTAATATACAAAAATCCCAACCACGTCGAGTCACCGTTGATTCGACTGCGGTTTTCACCCAGGCTTTTCGCGCAGTCCAGTTCCTTACTCACTCCAGGAAGCAGACTCCAAGATTAATCGTGGAGCTGCACACAAGTAAGTACTAGTAGATTGTCGAAACGATCAATGAGTTTATAGTTTTTTTTAATATTCCCGTTAAAAAAAGCTAGGTAGGCTTGGTGGTGTAATAATCTCCGGTTCCTTGTTCGATTCATTTAAACTTTAACGTAGCTAGAGGGTTTGTGCACTGAAAGTCATTGCCATCGCTGTAACTACACCGAATTTCTGGATGCATAGCTAAATTTATTGATAATATTCCGAAGGCCATCTCACAGGTGCTTGTCTGAATAACAAATTCGCGTTGAGAAAAAGTTTTAAAATAAGAATTTTACTAAAGTATACGCAACAAAGAGAAATCGATCGCCGAGTCGAAAACGCTTGGAAAAGCTACTGGTCCATGAAGACGCTAATGAAGATCTTAAGATCTCCCTGAAGCGCAAACTCATCGACACGTGTATTCTGCCCGTCCTAACCTACGGTGCTCAAACCTGGTCACTCACCGAGACATAGAAGTTCCGCCTTGGAGTTTGCCAAAGGGCAATCGAACGCAGCATTCTGGGTGTCAAAAAACAAGACAGAGTTTGTAACACCAAGCTACGTTCCAAAACGGGCATAATGGACGTTGGCAAGAAGGCTGCTAGGCTAAAATGGATTGGGCGGGTCACCTCAGCCGTATGCACGATGACCGCTGGGCAAAAGTCTCCACACGATGATTGCCGGAAGACGGACGGCGCCGCCGAGGCCGGCCCAGAAAGAGGTGGCGAAACGATCTGGACGCATACCGCGAGGGCTGGTTCGAGGAGGCGCGGGAAAAGAGCATATGGAAGGAATTGGGGGAGGCCTTTGCCCAGCAGTGGGATAGTACAGGCTAATAAAAAATAAAAAATACGTATGAAAGTGGCGGACCTGCATTTATTTCGCTACGAAACGTCTAAGAAAGAGAGGGAAGAGTTCTAGGAAACCATTACTTTATAGTTTTGAGAGCAGCTGCAATACTAGAAGGTATTGCGTTTCAAAGGTATAAGATGGCCTGGAAGTCTCGGAAGACGTCTTAAATAGAACTCATCTTACAGAAATGGAAACAAATGTCTTAATTTCTTAGCAAATGGTATTTTCTTTTTTACATTTTCATTTGTCAGTATTTTATAGTGCAATTTAATTATGTTTGAAAACGCTCTCATACGTATAATGTAGTGGAATAAGTACAATCATTTAAAAACTTTTTGTCGACGCGGATATAATAATTATAAATAAGATTTATCTTCTTTAAAGAAATGTCCAGTTTACAAAGTTTTTACAAAACATTTTTCAATTACAAAAATAAAATACCAGAGGAGCTCGTGGCTAACTAATAACAGCCGCTCGGGTCGATCTTTAGGTTAAGCCGTTCTTGCCTAGGTTGGTCTGTGGATGGGTGACCGTCCATTACATACCGAGTTTCCTCCATGCCTCGGAAAGCACGTTAAGCCGTTGATCCCGGCTGTCATTTGTAGATCTTTGACAGTCGTTAGGCAGCCAAAAAGTCTAACAACCAGTCTTACCAAGGGGTATCGTATAACCCAGTACTAACTGGGTTGTGGAGGTCAGATAGGCAGTCGCTCCATGTAAAATACTGGTATTCAGCTGCATCCGGTTAGACTGGAAGCCGACCCCCAACATAGTTGGGCAAAGGCTAGGCAGATGATGAAGAAAATACCAGTACCTACCCGTGAACCCAAATCATACAAAATAAACACGATACTTCTCATCCCGTACCCGGCTCGTACCTTTCAGTAGTACGTAATTAAGTGTTCCGAACATACATGAGGTACCCAAGGTAATCGAGCTCCCTAACTACAAGTTTTTCAATCTTGAAATTGAACCAGATATTTTCTAAATGTATTTCAAATAGCACTCCTTGCTCAAAGGATATGCTCTGATAAACAGGTCCTGTATGGTAATGTTCTACGATGTATTAAAATTGCAGTTTCTTAGCGTGTAGATAGGAATTTTTCATTATTATTTGGCCCTTAATTAAGTTGCAATAAAAACGGAATATTGTCTTTTTTGACGAGACTAGCATGGGAAAATTGCTTTTAGTCTTTGCCTTCAAAGTATTTTTAGAAGCTTTGATGTTTGCGTTATTTTATTAAATCTCTGTAAATTCTATTGATCTGTTCATTATTTTTGAAAAATAGTTTCTTATTTCTGAATTATTATAGCTGATAAAAAGGGCAATCCCAATTATTTGCGAAAAAGTGTAAGGCACCAACGGCAATAGAAATCTAAATGTATCTATTATTTGCCTAAAGAATACTGACTGTGCCATTTTTCAAAGGTAATCCGGTAGGAATCGATTTGAATGGAACCTTCGCCACTGGTAGGTAGACTGTTCCAAGAAGACTAGTTATATTCTCGCTCAGGATAATAAATGATAAGGATGTTATGAGCAGTCTTGAATACGTAGAGCGTAGAGCGCCCTGAAATGCATTGTAGCACCAGGTATCATAATATCGAAATCGCCACTGGTATGTAGCCTGGAAACAGGACAACAGGATGTCTGTATCTACAAATAGAAGCCAATATTCCTGGGGAAGCATGCCGTTTGCTTCCTGCGTCTAATTAGTCTTTACAGGATGTTAAGAATTGTTGTGAAGGAAGTCTTCGAGAAAATGAATATGGTCGACTCAAAAAAACAAAGAAGTAGACCTTAATAATAAACATCACTGGATGTTTATTTCTTTCTTCTTGTTAGTATTTTTCCATTTATTTTATTTATAAATAACCATACACTAGTTTTCCTTAAGAACCTTTACGAAATAAAAATATATTTTTCGTTGTCTCCTAGACGACAAAACGAACATAACTTCATGCCTGTAAACCCCAAAGGGTGTGGCAAAGGTATACTAACACGTACATTTCACATAATAAGGCCTGTTGCTATTATCTGGGAACAAAGATTCCGTGGCTGGTACTGAGAAAGTTCTGATGGCAAAAGCCACTATAAAGGCCAGACGGCGTTTTCCTGGAGTATTGGACCCGTATACATAACTGCGTGTCTGATTCTGCAGGCAAATATATGAATTAGAATAATTGTAATTAAGTATAGATACTAACATAGTTATGTAAGCAGTATTACTAACAAAAACCTTGGCACAAGTGTCTGAAATAAATGTTTTATTACTTATTACATAATTTCAACTTATTTTTTGATACCATAAACAGCTTTTGGGATCAGATAAAAAATTCTCCTTTGTAGTTTGTAAAGGATTACCCATTTTTCTAAAGTATCAAATAAGAAATATTGAAAAACATCGAAATCCTCCAACGTTTTCTGTGAAAGTTAAAAGCCTTTGTTTACAAGGTAAATGCTAAATACATTATATAAGAAAACCTTGATTCACTTCGTCGAACAGAAATTTTACGTAATTCAATCAGAATTCTATTCAGTAGTATAATGAGTTACTTTTTAATCAACTTAGCAAAGCAATAAACGAAGCAAGCTTCGTCGTTATCCTTCGTGATCTCTGAGTAACATAGGCTATATTTTTATTACTAGAAAAAAAAATAGGGGGTGGAGGATTAGGGGAAATATCCAGCCGTGCGAAGCCGGGACGGGCCGCTAGTATACGAGCAGCATGGTTATACTTAATTTACTTTGAGCACAGCTAATATTATACTCTTTGAGTAATATTGAAGTAAATTAAGTTAGACCTGTGTGCACTAAAAACACACAACACAACAACCATTCCTGATTGTTTATTTGGTATGTCCAAAGTTTTAGAAGATTATCTCGCATAAATAGAATCGATACTTAAGTTAATTTTTCTAAGTCTCCTTTTCTTTGGTTTATTTTTTAAATTTTATGTCTAGAATATCGAAAATGAAGACTTTATATAATCAGATAAGCTGTTGCTCGCGACTTCGTTCGCGTTGAAATTTTGTTGTGTATGTGTGAGACCGCCTCGTTGGTCGAGTGGTCGCAGGCGCGACTACTAAGTATGGGGTTTTGGGATCGATTGCCGGGTCGGGCAAAGTGTTATTAAAATATGTGTATTACAATTACATAAAGTTTGTATATGCAATTGAAAAAATACTATAAATAATAGTTTTATTGGGTTATTCCATCAGGAATTTCTCAGTAGCAGCCGCGGAATTTGGGTTTGTGCCCGGTTGATGGCAATAGGCTCACCCCCTATTACATGGGACTTCAACATAACTTACGAAATGTGTGTGTACGATTAGGTACACCTCTGCCCAATCCTTCGGGGATTAAAGGCGTTATGTTATGTGTGAGAACTTGCGAGACCCCTTAGACCTCCTTAATCCGGTCCTGTCGCAAAATCCGTTTTTAGCGGACGTCTACTAACTATAAACTACCTCACTGCACATTATCAAATTTGTAGCACAAAAAGTGAAGGACTTTCATACAAACTTGCGAGACCCCTTAGACCCCTTTAATCCAGCCCTGTCGTAAAATCCGTTCGTAGCGAACGTCTACTAACGATTAACTACCTCTCTGCCAAGTATCAAGTTTGTAGCACAAAAAATAAAGGGCTTTCATACAAACTTGCGAGACCCCTTAGACTCCCTTAATCCGGCCCTGTCGCAAAATTCGTTCTTAGCGGACGTCTACTAACTATAAACTGCGGTTTTTGATATTTTGTGATTATGAGTGAGTGAGTGACCTTTCGCTTTTATATATTTAGATTAAAGATATTTATTATTATTATTATCCTTTATTCATTTTTATACATATAATTTACATTTTTAAATATTTCCATACAAAGTAATATAAAAAAACATTTAAAAATATAAAAATAGTAGCCCACTGGTATCGGGAACAGGGTCCGAAATACCGGTGGTCAGGGCTCTTGAGAGAGGAACCTCCTAACGATACGCGCCGTGTCCAGAAGTACTGCTTTCTGAATCAAGCCCTTTATCCGCCAGGGCTGCGGGACTGTTCGAAAGAGATACCGTGGCCCTGGAACACAAAGGGCAAAGGAGGAACATGGATGGGTTTTAGTCAGTACAAGTCTGACACTCCCTTCCGCTCCGCCCAGAGTGGGAGGGGTCATTTGATGATTTCCCATCCGGAAAAAAAAAAAAAAAAAAAAATGCCCTTGGCCGACACGACTATCGGCACAATGACTGCTGTACTCACGTCCCACATGTCGACAACCTCGCGAGCCAGATCTAGATATTTGAATTGTTTATCTTTCTCTGCTTTCACGAGGTTCTCGTCATGCGGAACCGTTATATCAACAATCATTGCGCGACGCTCCAATCGATCTATCACCACAATGTCAGGTTTATTGGCAACAATAGTCCTGTCAGTGATGATAGATCGATCCCAATACAACGTGATATTACCATTATCGAGAACTGGGTCGGGCGCATACTTATAGTATGGTACTTCTGATTCCACAAGGTTGTACTTCAAAGCAAGTTGCTGGTGGATAATCCTGGCAACGAGGTTGTGTCTATGCAAGTACTCTCCGTTAGCCAGACGAGAACACCCAGAAATAATGTGTCGGATCGATTCTCCCGGACGGTGGCATGCCCGACATATGTCAACCGTGCCATCCTTCACAATGTATTTCCGGTAGTTATTCGTCATCATAACTTCGTCCATTATTGCACAGACAAAACCTTCGGTTTCCCCGAATAGGTCACCGAAACGCAGCCAAGATACGGACGCTAAGAAGTCTACATCGGGTCCATGTAGGGCCCGGTAAAAGCGTCCGTGAAGCTCCTTGCCCTGCCATACCTCCTTGCGATCATTAGTGTCTAATACTCTAGGTTTGCGCCAGTTCTCGTTAGCCAGAGAGAGCGGGGTGCGGCCCTTGTCCACTGAGACCACATCTCGGTGCATCCCCTCGTCGACTTCTAGGAAGTATTCCCTGAGGCTGCATATCTCACGGTTGTGCAGGGTCTTAGCATTTAAGAAGCCACGACCCCCGCACTTCCGCGGGATATACAGTCTCATCACCGATGACCGCGGGTGATGCATTCGATTTGCGGTCAGCAGTGCGCGGACCCTCCTATCCAGGGCATCAAGTTCCGTCTGAGTCCATTTGAGTATGCCGAAAGAATACATCAAAACCGGCATGACCCAACCATTGAAGGCGCGCACCTTGTTTCCACCTGACAAAAGACTGCTTAGTACTTTATTCAGGCGGCCAAAGAAGCGGTCCCTCAATGATTGTTTCATGTCGGCAGTATTGATACCTAATGCTTCCGACATACCCAAATACTTGTAGGTTTCTGTTGAGGAGAGGGATCTAAGGTGTATGGAATCCGAGAGTTGAGTTCCCACGGATTCCATAATCTCCCCTCGCTTCACATGCATGACTGCACATTTGTCCACACCAAATTCCATCCTGATGGCGCTACTGAAAGTTTCCGTTACCTTCAGTAGCTTCATCAGTTGCAAGTTGTTGGGGGCAAAGAGTTTCAGATCATCCATGTAAAGAAGGTGAGATATGACCTGACCACCTCTCCTCAACCGATAGCCTAGACCTGAACCCTCCAACAGTGTGCTGAGAGGGTTCAAGGCTAAACAAAACCACAATGGACTCAGACTATCACCCTGGAATATACCGCGCTCAATCTTTATCGGTTCGCTGTTCCCCTGGATCTGTCGACATCCTGGATAGTGAAGGACCGTTCTCCAGTGCCCCATACATGACATCAGGAAGGTACGCAGAGTTGCATCAACTTTATACAACTCCAGCACCTTCATGAGTCATGTATGAGGCACAGAATCATAGGCCTTCTTGTAATCTATCCAACATGTAGACAGATCCCTTCGCGAGCGGCGAACCTGTTGGCTAATGGCCATATCAATAAGGAGCAGCTCCTTAGTACCGCGGGACCCATTCCTACATCCATTCTGAGAGGCAGACATGATAGAATTACTATCAATATGATGATTGATTTTAGCTCTCAAAATGGATGTAAGAACTTTATAGACCGTTGGTAAACAAGTGATTGGTCTATAATTTTTGGGTTCCGCAGTACTACCTGATTTATGGAGCAGGTGGGTAATTCCTGTCGTCAAGAACTGGGGCAGCGACCCTGACTCTAAGGCTGACTGAAACTGGGATGCTAAGCGAACATGTGATCTCTGGAACCATTTAATCCAGAAGTTGTGCAGTCCATCCGGCCCTGGAGATTTCCAGTTAGGCAACGGACGGACTGCACGAGCTACATCTTGGGGGCTGATGATAATTGCCCCCATTTCAGGTATCGAATCACACGCTCGTTCAACCTCCCGGGTCCAATCACCCTCAGTGTGACTGACAGGCACCGACCAGATGTTGCGCCAGAACGAACACATGGCGTCATCATCTGGTAGACGCGTATCAGTCACACCTTGGTCCGGTCGTTCCCAAGCCCTATATACCCACCTTTCATCACTTCGGAATGTGCGATTCTGAGTGTAACGCTCCACTCGCCGCTTGTACCGACGAATACGGCTTGCCCATGCACAGATCTTCTGCTTCAGGAAGTCGATACGCTCTGTGACGCGGGCTAAGTAGTCTCGAAAACTAACATCAGTTCCCGAGAACGCCCGCTTCACAAAGCGCATCACTCTAGGTCGAGTATTGCCCTCCCTGAAGCAGTTTAACTTGCCGATGAGTGCTCTAGCCTCACCGATACGCCGCTCAATCCTGCATTGCCAAGCTGGAACAGCAAATTTTGGTCGTGTAGCTCTGTCGTTGTTGGGAAATTTGGGAAATTTGGAAAGCAGTTTGACAGCGGCGAATCTAAAGCACACACCAGCGCCTTGTTTTTCTTGTGCATAGGTAAACGAGGTAGACGTGGCCTAAGTTCAGGCGGTGTGAATCGGTACTCCCGGAATGCACCCTCCAAAGCGCTCCTCAATTGTGCGTTGCACTGGGTACTCACGGATATAACTTCGTCATCATCTTCTTCACCATCGTGTTCGGATCGCGGTGGAGCACTGGATACATTTTGTAGCTGTACCGCAATCATTGGCGAAGCAGGTATAACTAGGTTACTCCGTGAATCGAAGCGTGGTCGCTCAAGTACGGTGTCATCCAACATGTGGTTACGCTGTATGACCCGCACTTGATCCGACAGCCGTTGCGCCGACACGCTGACACCTGGCTCAAGCACCTGAAACAGAGAGAGCATCCGACCACGGTACGCAGTCAAGTTGCTTCCCCCCTCAGTAGCCCCATAATATGCGCGCATGACGTTCTCATTAATGGACTGAGTCCATCGCATGCGCGACACATTTCCACCGGCAGCGGGGACCCTGTTCGGGGCCTGTTGGCCTCGAGGTCCCAAGCCCGCTGGTGGCCGTCCTCTTCCTCGTCGTCGTGGTGGTGATGGGGTCGACGGCGGGGAGAAAAACTCGTCACTCGAGCTCGACGCAACTGCAGCGATCGGAGACACAGCACTCACGATTGAGGCGCGTCCCGGCGGCTGCGAGGCGGAGCTGAGCGACGAGTCCGGAGATGGTGGGTGTGCCTGATGTTTTGCCCGGCTTCTTGTCAGCATTCATGTATATTTTCAAGTAGGTATATTCCAAAAATTTAGGGTCCGGTTTTGTAAAATAGGTTTTCTGTTTTTTTTTTTCTTATCATTGTTATTGATGTAATTAATATATTATTGTTTAAATATGGGTTAAATCGATAAAAACATTAAATTAAAATTCAGTATCGTAAAAATTCGTGCTGTCAATTTGACACTCGGGCCACAGATTTTATTATTTATATTATTAATTATTATTCCTTAACACACACATTATGAAATCCGATGATATGTATGTAATCCGGCTTGCCTGTAACAAAAATTGACCCTTCGCAACTGCTACATACCGATCGATATTGGCAACAAAGGCCCGAAGAATAGGGAGCATAAAAACAGATCTGCAGCCTAAATCAACTCTCTGGGTATGGATAGAGAAGGAAAATATATTTATTGAACTCACACACGACTAACATTTAAAAAAATATATGTTATATAAGTTTATTTTAAAGTAAACAAATTAAATAAACAGGCTGCTTTGCTTGTGTTCGGCCCTTGGAATAATGCATCGATACTTTAGCATCAATACAGTGTCGGACTAACCTGGGCCCTCCCAACGTTCACAAATTAACCGACCTCAACATACTTAGGAAACGGCAAAAGTTGTCATTTACAGAGACAAAGAAGAATAAATGTAATAAAAAAATACGCATTAGTGAAAATAACAGTAATGAGTGAAATGAAACTGCGACTCCCGCATTCCCCTTAAACTTAAGGGTAAGATTTATAAAACAATGGTTAGACCTGCTGTCTTGTATGGATCAGAATGTTGGGCCACAAAAGGGATGAATGAAAGGCATTTGCATGTGGCGGAGATGAGAATGCTAAGGGGGATGTGTGGTGTTACGCGAATGGATAAAATAAGAAATGAGTATATAAGAGGAAGTTTGAAAGTGGCGCCGGTGACTGAAAAGTTGTGTGGTAATCGGTTGTCGTGGTATGGGCATGTGATGCGGAGGAATGAGGAAAATGTTGTGAGGAAAGTTTTGAGTATGTATGTGGATGGGTATATGAGTAGAGGAAGACCAAAGAAACGATGGATGGACTGTGTAAAGAATGATATGGCAAGAAAGGAGGTGTCTGGCGAGATGACGAGTAATAGAGAAGTATGGAAGAAGAAGACATGCTGCGCCGACCCCAAATGAATTGGGATAAGGGCAAGAGAATGATGATGAGTGGAATGAAACGTTATTTGGCAATAGGTACAGTTAATCTAGGAAGAAGTTTTATTGAGCTTCGTGTTTCCGAATAAGCACGAACGCCTCTTTCAACGACTTCGCCTATCCTTGCGCGTTTGTATGAAGTTTTTTTTCCTAAGCGGAGTGCTATTGGGTTTTCTAGTAAGAATTTCTCAGTAGCTGTTCTGACTTTCAATTTCTGCCCGGTTGATGGCAATAGGCTCGCAAGCTTTTAACCATGGTTTCACAAAATTATCAAGTATTTCTATGGTGGAACAGCGCTATAACATTCGATCTCATTATCTTGAGTTCGTACCACTGAATAGAAGCGATGCTTGTCTATAAACACAGCAGTGTCTAGTTATCTACTTACCGTGACCAACTGACTACCTGTAGACAAAGGACTGTCGAAACCACTGTATCTCAGAGAACAGCAATCCGGTTAATTACCTATCAAACACACCTGCTCACTGTCAGTATAACATGTATATAATATATACATAGGTACATGTTATACTACACCATTGCACCTAATCAATTAAGTGCAATCAGTCGAACCATTACTTAATACATAAATGATTCGGGCTAAGCTTCCTTATTGTGCTAAGTTAGCCTATTTACATGCTGCATATGTGCATGTGGACATCGACGCGAAAATGTTTACTACATATTCAGTACGTCATTCTGAGGCCCTTTCATGGAAATTTTTCATTGGTTATTTAAAAAAAAAACAGCTGTTTCCTTCAAAAGTACAATACCTACACGGTCAAAATGTATGGAACAGGATATTTTTTTTTAAATAACCGATTAAAAATTTCCATGTGGGCTCAGAATGATGTACTGAATACGTGGTAACCGTTTCGCGTCATTGTACCTTCCACCCCGTATACACAGTATCTTACTCGTAACCATTAGCTTACGCGACAAAAATACTAACAGCGATTTCTTTGTTAATGTAAATACAACTAATAGCAATACAAATTGCTAACGCAGAAGAAATAAAAATTAAGCTGGAGTTTTGAAATAATTTCTAAAATTGGCATATGTATTCTGAAAGCCTAATCGCACCTTTAGTGAATTAATTTCGCCGACCCCAAATGAATTGGGATAAGGGCAAAAGAATGATGATGAGTGAATTAATTTAATATACAATTTTATTTGAGCCGATATGATTGGCTATCGGAATTAGAATTAATCACTGTATATAAGGGCAAGAGAATGATGATGATGTAATCACGTCACATGAGATTTTACAATAGATAAACTTCAAACGTGGTAGGTTTCAGGAACCGGGGTCAGGTCTAAATTATTGTTGGCTGCTTCTTTGCAGTTTCACAAAAACATTGTACGCTATTACATCGGATTTAAACAACACGTAAAGTGCACTCTTGGTAATTTCATGCCACGCTTTAAGACCCTATTACTTGAGATTTTTTCTCAGAGAACCTGTGTATACAGGGTGTAACAGAAAGGGTATAGTCATATGAAAGAATATTCTGCAAACCATCAAACTGAACAACTTTCTGCTTGGGTCCAAAATGCAAAAAAAAATTATCAGCTGTCCCATACAAAAATTCAATACCTACTCGACCCAAATGTATGGGACAGCTGATAATTTTTCTAAAGTAATAGGTAATAGGGGCTGTAAGGCCTGTATAAGTAAATAATTCACTCTCTCTTATATAGATTTAGCCCACGAAACACCTCGGTTTGTGGTTAAAACCATTTCCCATTCGAATGCAGTCTGAACGAAGTGGCATTTTATATCAGAAACGTTATTTATAGTTTGTACGAAACAAAAAAGAACTAATCTTGTTACGTTGCCATTTTGGTGAATTTCACTATGGTATTAAGGGTGCAGATATGATATAATACAATTAGTCATGATTGTAAATCCCGGTAATGTTCAAGATTGAAGAGGAACGGTTCATCTAATGTCACCTGCACCCTGCTACCGTGTAGGCATAAAGTACACCCCTACTAACTGCTAGGATCCGTATATACTCACCCCTTTTCCGTCGTCCACGTTTTAATCCAACACAGACATTACTGATTTTCTGATTAACAAAATATGTGGATCGAGTAGTGTTAGTGTGTGAACGTTTGCATGCCAGCTAGCTTGGGCCGACAGCCAATTTATAGGTAGGTAGGTACCTACCAAATGTAAAAGTTACTTAAATATTTTTGTTTAAGATCTCCTACAGCTGGCTTACTTTTTCAGCCGTCAGTGATACTGTTTTTTTTTATCCTTGCCAAAAAATAGAAAAAAAGCTTGTATTATAAAAAAATCGGACTTGTCTTCTATTAATATTTTCTGGGGAAATGTTGAAAAATTGTAGAAAAAAATAGGATCAAAAGATGTTAAATAAAAAGTAATAAAATATATCTGAATTTTCTGGGCTGGTCACGTCTGCCGCATATCGGAGGAGCAATGGGCAAAAATTACCACTCAGTGGATACCAAATAGCAGGAAACGACAATGTGGCAGGCCCAGAAGGAGATGGCGGGATGAGCTGGACTCTTTCGCAAAGGATTGGCCTACAATCGCACTAGACCGCGAAATGTGGAAGGAGGGAAGGGACGTTGCCCTGCAGTGGGACAATATAGGCTTATAATAATAATCATTCTTTTATACTACAAGCATTGTGTCGACAGTTACGAACAGAATAAAAAAAATCATCGTAACGGCCGAGCTGTTCTCAAGAGATGATCATTTGCGGATTTTTTTGTGCGCTTTTCTTAGGGTAACAGTTTTCCAATACTTACATTAACGATGGTATTCCTGACGATCACGGGGACCCACACGAATCCAATCAGACTGCTGCCCAGCACCAGCACAGCGCCGACGGCCAAAGTGATCGCGCTCCCGATTATTCCACACATTTTCGCACTCACTAAATTAATTATAAACAGGTGCTAATTACTGACCGTGCGGGATACTACACGCGATTGATTGCGATTAGCGCGACAATGTGCACCACATATTTTCTCTGATAACGATATCCAAGATTTATATTAGTAAGGTGGTGGTGAGGCTTGATAATAATATTTATACGTGTTATCAATAAAAGTACGTTTATGTAGATTTACGTTCAAGCACTTTTATATTTATATATTTTTATTGATATTTTGATTTCATAACACTCTGATTTTTCAATGAATTTAAAATTGAAACTTAAAAAAAAAATTTTTTTTTGCGGAGCTAGTGGTTCATAATAACAGCCGCTCGGATCATTTTTCAGGTTAAACCGCGATTTGCTATGTTGGTTTGTGGATGGGTGACCACCCATTACATACCAGTTTCCTCCGTGCCTCGGAAATCACGTCAAGCCGTTGGTCCCGGCTGTCATTTGTAGATCTTTGACAGTCGTTACAGTGGCCCGAAAGTCTGACAACCAATTTTACTATTTTACTGGGTATCGTATTACCCAGAACAGATAGGCAGTCTCTTCATGTCAAATACTGGATTTTTCCGCATCCGGTGAGATTGGAAACCGACCCAAACATACATAGTTGGGAAAAGGCTAGGCAGATGATGATATGATGAGACTGGTAGAAAATGCCTATGGCATTAAGTCCGCCTTTGTACAGTTTTTACTTGTGCATAATGAATGCTTTATTTAAAAATAAATAAAATTCCCCGATTTTCACGCACTACTCAAACATGATTTTAATTAAATATTTATTATGTTATCTAATGCGCAACCATAAAAGAAAAGAAAAAGCTAAATTTTTAACATTTAAATAAAAGAATAGCAAGATTTTCCATAAATCATCGTACATTAATTTGATTTTAAAAAACCTTAAATAAACCCCTAATTAGCACCAAAAGAGTTATCAAACACTAAACTGACAGAGAAAAATCAATTGGTCAATGAAGTTACATAATATCAAAGTCGGAGGCTCATATTTTCCAAAGAATCTGTTTATTAGGCGTTAGATTAGCGATAGAATGCCGCGCGTGCCGCCCTCGAACATCTTTTACCTTGAAACTTCACATGAAAATAACATCAACATCATCATCATCATTTCAGCCGAAAGACGTCCACTGCTGGACATAGGCCTCCCCCAAGTGTCGCCACATTGACCATGAAAATAACAATCTACGTTTATAAAGTCGCTATAGATAGCTTGACGCAAGATACTTGAAAAAATTGCAGTCTTGCGAAATTCGTAGAATGATGGCAAAGTAGCGAATTTTCAGAAATTAACGAAGGTTTTTGTAATCATACGATGGATGGATGGATTCAACTCGTGACTAAATAATAACAGCCGCTCGGATCGATCTTTAGGTTAAGCCGTGCTTGCCCAGGTTGGTCTGTGGATGGGTGACCACCCATTATATACCGATTTTCCTCCGTGCCTCGGGAAGCACTTAAAGCCGTTGGTCCTGGCTGTCATTTGTAGATCTTTGACAGTCGTTACAGGCTCAAAAAGTCTGACAACCAGTCTTACCAAGGGGTATCGTATTACTTAGTACTAACTGGGCTGTGAAGGTCAGATAGGCAGTCGCTCCATGTAAAATACGGGTATTCAGCTGCATCCGGTTAGACTGGAAGCCGACCCTAACATAGTTGGGAAAAGACTAGGGAGATGACGATGACGATGGATACATTGAGTTAAGGAAAAACTTGTGCCATCGTCCCATTGCATTAAACATTATACACATATTTAGGCCGGTTAGAAACCTGAATGCCGACTGGTTGATTTATATGAGTCAAATTATTAACGTCTTGGGTTTGATTACCAGGTCGGGCACAGCATTATTGGGTATTCGATAGTAGCCCGGTAAGTCTAACTTTTCGCAGATTACAGGCATGTTCTTATTTTATTCTAGTTTTCTTCTGAAAAGCTTTCTTAACACCGGTAGTTTTAGTCGTGGACTATCTCCAACAATTAACAAAGTATACAGTAGCAAGTGTATAGTGTAGTGTATTTTTCCAATAAGTCCTGCATCATAACATTTTTTGTAAGTTTTCTCCGAAAGTGGGCTTAAGTCACGTGGCCAGCTACTTTCTTTTCAGTGTACGTAAATATATATTTAATACGATTTATTGAAGTATGGCGTGGATTAATATAAGGCAGTCCTGAATTTGTAGCCTGTAGTCTGTTGTAAAACAACAGCCTTTAATCACGAACACTGAATTTCGAGAGATTGTTAGTCAGACACATACACGTATGCCTGTTGTTCATGAGTCAGCCATGCAAGCAGAGAACAAGCCTTCTTTAATGAATGCGGGTTTCTAATCAGCGTGTTGCCCTCAGTCCTATAGTCGGGAATTGTAAACAGACGAACGTATAATAATAATAAAAGTGGGTGGAGAGGGAGAGGAAGACCAAGGAAACGTGTGAGGAATGATATGAAAGAAAAACGTGTAAATGAATGCGTAACGGTTGACAGGGGAGAATGGAAGAATTAAATGTGTTGCAGCGACCCCAAGCAACAAGGACAAGGACAGGAAGATGATAATGATGAAGCACATAGAGATCAGTGCTAGCTGATTGTTCTGGGGGGTTACTATGAGTAATTCCAGTGTGGGAAAGAGATGGCGCTAGACGACGTGTATAGCTCTGTCTCTTTCCCACACTGGAATTACTCCTGCTTTAAGATGTCATGGTAGGCCACCAGTTGTAACAGTGTTAAACTCATGCAGGCACTTTATGTAAATTATTTCATAATCTCAAAAAT
Organism: Noctua janthe; assembly: GCA_910589295.1. Taxonomy (NCBI): domain Eukaryota; kingdom Metazoa; phylum Arthropoda; class Insecta; order Lepidoptera; family Noctuidae; genus Noctua; species Noctua janthe. The sequence goes on from OU342552.1 coordinate 19,053,364, forward strand.
GTGAAGAAAAATATCGTAGGAAAATCGATTTGCCATTCGGAAACATGTGTCATTAACCAAACCGCACTGTGCCCGGTTGGTGCCTTGCGGCCCCCACCTCTCCCAGAGATCTTTTGGTCCAAGCGTGAGAATATTATTGCTGATGCTTAACTATCGACTGAATTAAGTTTGTCAGCAATTGTTGCGCTGGATTTAGTATTTTAATACAATTGCTTAATGGTTTGATTCTTTTATCGTTTTACTTCACTTGTTCTGTTTATTGACACTTGAACTTCTGGCGAAATCTTGGTGGTAGGAGCAATTCTGCCTATCCTTTCGTGCAGTGTAGCTAGGGTTGATGTTATAGTATTATTTTTCCAGTCAAACATAGATCATCTCACGAAAACCTTCTGGACTTCCAGAATGTAGTGTTTTTTTCTAGCCAATGTACTCGTAAACAGAGACGACTTGGAAATAACTCTCTGAAACTAAATTCAGTTCACTCTACTGAACTGGTCTACTAAATGAGTGCAAAAAGTCCCTTAACAAAGCCGTGACTCCTGAACTATTCAATGCATCCATAAGCACATTTTTTTTTGCGTGCGTTGCATTGAATCCTACCGTAAAACGTGATTATACACGCCAAAAAAAAATTGTTTCCCTTAAACTTAGTTTAATGTTCAGACTGCTTGGTTGAAGGCTTCGTGTTTACATCTTGTATGCCCAGGGTAATATAATGATATCTGTCCTTAATTTACCAATCTGAAACGAACAATTTGCTTAAAAGTAATGAATAATAATCTCATTATTTTAATCCTACTAATCTAATCTTACCACCGGGCAGTTATATCTTGGGCTCTTGGGCGGTTAATATAAAAATATCAATGAGTGACGAGATTTGTTGGTTCCTACTGAGAAAAATTCAAAAGTAATTTTCTACAAAATATGTGTAGATCTAGATAGCTGAGCAGGTGGGGGGAGAACGTCTCAACTACTTGACAAATAATTGAAAAGTGTCGGATAGAAGTTCTCTACGGGAAGGGGCCTCTTCTTGCAGGGAAGATTTAAAAAAAGGACAAAAATAACGGTTCAGGAAAAACTTTAGTTTTTGAAATATGGTTTTTTTTGTGAAACTGCAGCAATTAATTTTGTTTTTCATTAATATACAAGGAAAAATAATTTAGTTTTGCTGTTGAGTTTAAATTGAAATATGGGGTTATATATGTGTTTATATTGTTGAGGGTTAAAAATATTGTTATTATATTGTTTGGTGCTACGGAACCCTCTGTGCGCAATCGCGACTCGCACTTGGCCGGTTTTTATTGGATATCTTTAATCATATCCGAGTTTTCACCGCCTTATTTGATTATCTCTTAAACTATGTTTTGAGTTTGTAATACAACGCAATAATTGGTATTAGGTATGTACAATGTACATTTCTTCTAGTAAGTATGTGCTCCCAAAATCTTATAATTGAGAAGGAATTATTTTCAAAATCAATTAATTAATTAACTATTAACTATTCTAAGCTATTGGAATCCTCTATCGCTCAAAAAAATGTGTAGGTCCGCCACCAAACATCCCATATTTCCTGGAGCTTTTTTTCCATTTTGGTTTGTAGGCAGAAAATTATATACCACCGTGAGCTAAGTCCCTCAAAACGACAAATATTTACACGCTGCCGCCGTTAACAAAATCTACCTAGTCATTTTAAAAATGCATCATTTTTAGATGGCTCAACAGCAATTTCGAAACTGTTCGAACTAAAATGCAACGTAGATGGAAATCCTATTACACGCTGAACCCACGTGCGCACTGGAAGTGACTAATATGTTTGCGTTCCCGCTGGACGAGCCCACCGATTTTTGGATCAGCCGCCTTTACGGGTAAACTAATTGTTCAGTCCGCCATTAATAAGAATATTTCACAATTTCCCATAACGCGTTTTGGTATAATAGATATTTAGGTATAAAATGACAAAATGTTCACAAACAAGCCAAATTAGCGCAACTACAGTCTAAGTAAACAACAACGAGCAAATTAAAGCGCAGTCTAGAAAACATAATGTTGTTTTAATAAAAAAATATATAAGAAATTAAGGATAAACCCTATCACTTGTATAAGTATCTGTCAGCCAAACAAGGACAAGTTAGGTTCGAAGGGGATGGCGGGGTTAGTTAGCGAGCGAAGCGAGCGAACTACGTCCCCTCCATTCTCTCCGTGTTAGGTTACTTTAAACCCTGCAAACAGAAATAGGAGCCCCGCGCAGCGAAGCCACGTAGACCGGTTTGGCTTAGGACAAACTAATTTGGCCTGAAATTGGGTTTTGGCCTGTAACCTCTATAATTATAATTTGAGTACCTAGTTTTTATGATTACGCGTTTCTCTAAATTACTGTTATAACACAAAAATATTAGGTGTTTTATAATACCCCACCCAACTTCAATTTTTATTATCCTTGCTCTATAATTAAAAAAAACCGCCAAAAGTGTAGTGCGAAAGTAAGACGCCGAATGGCAGAAGCGAAAAATTTTTTTACACAACGGATCGGTTGCATCGGTTCGAACACAACACCTTAAATGCATAGCTAAATCTGCTATTTTTGTGTTACAGCGGTTTTTTTTTAGAACGTGCGATTTATATTTTAAGCACCCGTCAACGTTTAGCAACAAATCTTTATCTACTATTAACAATGGCCTTTGCAAAATAAACGCATAATTATACAGCACAATTCAAAAGAAAGAAAAGACAGGACTCTTCTTCGAATGGCGGTAATTTTCTCCAAAAAAACTTTTGAGAGGTGCGCACCCTACCGTCACTGAGATGCAAGGTGGTATGTGTCACAGTGTAGCAACACATCACGTGCGAGGCTTACGCGGGGCCAGCCAACGCGACGGGCAGGGCTGGTACTGGGGGTAGTCGAAAGCGTGGGTCTCGCCGACGTGTGTCTATTTTCTATCTATAAAGCCAAGCTACGTACTGCTCACTCAATACACGTATCCATAGCTACGTATATTAAGTGCTACTGCCCATTCAATACCCACCTCACTAAAACAACAGTAACTAGGATTTAAGAAAAGTGAGAAAATTCTTGATTCTTGATTCTTGGTATCAGCGTAATGCAACTATAATGTTATCTTTGACGTTTTTTGAAAAACTTTTCTCTAACGAAGGTAGTGTTAGTCATAACACTACACATACACACATACACATATATACATAGACATATATGTATGTTTCTGTGTGACTGCCTCGTTGATCTAATGGACGCAGGCACAACTGCTGAGCATGAAATACTGGGTTCAAATACAAATTCAGTCAGTAGGAAGTCACTTATGATGGCAATAGGTTCGCTCCCTCTGGCAAAATCTACCTAAACCTCTTCTGGGATTACTCGTGTTATTGTTTATTTTAAAAGAACTACATGTTTCATGAAGAGTTCATCATAAGATTAGTGTTTATTTTATAATTAATACTATCTATAATCACTACGATAATGGAGTAATGGACGTAGGTAAATACTATGATAAGAGATAGGTACTGGCTACTTTTTAGATAAGTAGGTGTTAATCTGGTGCAAGAATTTTATTGGCCTAGATACTATAATCAATCATCTGAGCCAAGGCTAGATAAAGGTGCGATGGCCGCTACTCACCTTCGTTCAATTTTAGTCTTAGTGCAATTATATTGTGGCAAATGATTAATGAAAGTATTTCTCTTGTTCTTGTAACACATGGTGTAAACGGGCCCTTCGTGAAACCGTCAACTAAGCATTCTATACATCAAACTAACTAATTCTACGCAAAACTGATTTCTAGGAAACGAATTTTCTTTGGCGTTAAATCACGTTTTGCGTTGGACTCAATGTAACGCACGCAAAATATTGTGCTGATGGATGTATTTAATAGTACGGGGGTCGTAAAGGTATTTAAAGCAAAGTTATAACATTAGGGGTGCGTTGTCAGAATTCCTCCTCGTGTGCCTGATGGCTGTCGGTCCCTCTCGATACGTCTGGAGGGAATAGCAGCTGCTGGGCCGGTGCACCCTGGGCGTGGGCAGTATCCTTCCCCGAGGAATGGGAAGAGATTCTTATTCCTCGGGGAATGTTACTGTTCATGGCTAATATTCTGACATGGGGGGGTCCATCGTGGACCAAAGGGGCGTTGCTCCGCGTGACCCTCTGAAAAGCAGAGGGCACAGCGGAGGAGCAAGGGCGGGCTCGGTGTGCACTTACCCTGCCTCCGAGCAGACGCCGTCGATATCGTAATCCCACCGTCGAAGTGTCGTGGAACACGTCTCGCGGCTTCGATTGGGACCGAGGGTCTTGGCTTAACCGCCCGGACCACGAGGTAGAAAACCTTTATAAAAAGTTACCCCGAATCTCAAGCGGCGGCGCACCGCGAGGAGATGTATGGCTGACGGGTTCCTTTGGAAAATCAGTCTCTAGTGCGAACCACTGCCGGGCCTGGCTATGGCTTATCTGGGTACAGGGGGCACTGCCCAGATGGACTTTTTATTTCCCCCATACTCGTGGGAACAGTATGGAAATATCAAAAACCCATAAAACGGCCGGTAACGGTGAAGGAAGGGAGGAGAGGGATGCGGGGTCGGAGTCCGGCGCCGCATCCAGCGAGGTGAGCGCGGGAGGCTCAGTGAGCTCCCAGCGCGGGAGGCCCGGGGCTGCTGCGGGGAACAGGGAGTTCCTACGCAAGCGGTCCAGGCCGGTAGGCGACCGAGAGTCGTCGTCAGATGGGGAGCTGGCTTCGGCTCGCAAGATCCCCACAAGCAAGCGCGGCGGGATCCGCGGCAAGGGGAGAGGCCTCTCTGCCACCGAGAGGTCGGCGCGGCTTGCCGAGGAGGGGCGCCACCCAGGGGTTGCCGCCGATCACGGGGTGGCCCGTTCGGGCTCCTCTGGCGACGAGGCGGGCGCAGATGGCGGCTCTGATGCGGAGCGTAAGGCCGGGCTCGCGAAGGAGGTGGAGGCAGCGCTGAGGGCTGTCTCCTTCAAACAAAAGCCCTCCACCAGGCAAAGGGCTATACCTGCTGCGGTCGCCTTCATTATGGCGGCAGCGGAGGCTAGATTTGCGGGGCCGCCGCCAGACCGCGTGGCCAAACTGAGGGCGGAGGTCGCTCGACTGACAGCCGCCACGGAGCTTCTCAAAGAGGAGAATAGGAAGCTCCGAGCAGACCTGGCCAGTCTGCGCGAGTCCGGCTCTCGCGAGGCGCCCCAAAATGGGGGCCAGAAGCGTCCAAGCCAGCACGTGCCGGTGGAGAACCAGGTCCTGAATCTGGTTCGGCAGGAGCTGGCTGCCTTCCAGGCGCGGTTCTCCGTCCTGGAGGGCATGGTCTTACGCCCCCCCCTGGCGGCAAACAAGGCGCCCCCGGGCCCGAGGGCGGTCTCATATGCGTCTGCTGCGGCCTCCGCATCGGGGCCGTCCAGCCAGCCCTCCGGCAGGGTTATATCGGCCCCCGAAAAGCCGGCCCCGACGAAACCGCCCCCTAAGCCTTCCGCGGCTGAGACCGGGTGGCAGGTGGCCGGAGAAAAAGCAAGGGAGCGAAGGGCGGCCAAAAAGGCCAGGAGGCGGGAGCGGAAACGCCGGCAAAAGGAGCGGGGCGTCGCGGTTAGGCTCAGCGCCCCGAAGACCGCAGCTGTAGTGATTACACTACAGCCGGACGCGGAAAAGTGGGGCGTGACCTACCGCGACGTGCTCGCTAAGGCGAAAGCGACGGTGGATCTCAGAGAGCTCGGGATCACCGGGGGTCTCCGGCTTAGAGTCACCGCAACAGGGGCTCGAGTGCTGGAGGTCCCTGGTGAAACCCGTGGCTCGTCCGCTGACGCTCTGGCTGAAAAGCTTAGAGCGTCTCTAAATGCGGACGAGGCCCGAGTGTCCAGGCCCGTCAAATGCGCAGACCTGCGCATACTGGGTCTGGACGACTCGGTGACCGAGAAGGAGGTGGTGGCCGCCGTCACCAGGACCGGTGGGTGCCCTGCCGAGCAAGTCAAGGCAGGCACATTACGTCCGGACCTGTCGGGCATGCGAACCATAACGGTAAGCTGCCCTGTGACGGCGGCGAAAGTCATAGTGGAGGGCCGAAGGCTCTTGGGGGGCTGGGTTTCGGCGCAGGTGAAGCTGCTGGAACCCAGACCTCTGAGGTGCTTCCGCTGCCATGTGGGGCACCACGTGTCGGTCCGGTGCACCTCGGGGGTGGACCGCAGTAGCTTGTGCTTCCGCTGCGGTCAGCCTGGTCACATGGCCGCGGCTTGCTCCGCCGCGCCGCGCTGCGTCGCGTGTGCGGCAGCTGGCAAGCCGGCCGATCACCGGGCAGGGAGCAAGACCTGCGGTACTCCCGCCAAGGCCAGGGGCAAGGGAAGGCCCTCCGCCACCACTGCCAAAACCCCCACCGTCACCACCACCGCAGCCGCCGCCACTGTCGCCGCCGCTGCCGCTACTGCTGCAACTTCCGCAGCGGAGCCCTCGCAGGGGGCCCGGGAGAGGGCTGAAATGGAGTGCCAGTAACGGCCCCATTACGCCTTCTCCAGGCGAACATCAACCACTGCGCCTGCGCTCAGGATCTGTTGCTCCAGAGCATGGCGCAGTGGTCGATTAACATCGCCGTGGTCGCTGAGCCATACTTTGTCCCGCCCAGGGACGACTGGGTGGAGGACCTTAGCGGCTCAGTGACCATAATTGCGTCGGCAGCCGCCGGTACCCCGACCCTTGAGAGTGTCAGGAAGGGTCAGGGGTGCGTGGCGGCACGGTTCGGGGAGATCGTTGTAGTGGGAGTCTACTTCTCCCCGAGCCGAACTCTCGCCGAGTTCCACAACTCCCTCACGGAGTTGAGTGTCGTCATCGGAAGCCATTCCCTCCCCGTGCTTGTTCTCGGGGACTTCAATGCCAAGAACTTAGCTTGGGGTTCTCGTTACACGGACGTGCGGGGTAGAATGGTGGAGGACTGGGCTCTGGAGACAGGCCTGGTCGTCCTAAATCGGGGTTCTGCCCCCACGTGCGTGCGGATGCGGGGCGACTCGGTGGTGGACATCTCGTTCGCCAGTCCCCCTCTGTCGCCGCGTGTCGTTGACTGGCGTGTCATGGAGGGGGTGGAGACCTATTCCGACCACCGGTACATCCGGTTCGACGTCTCCATCCAGCCCTCAAGCGCGCCGGTCCTACAGGCCCCGAGTGGTCCGCGATGGGCGCTGAAGCAGCTGGACCGGGAGCTCCTCCTGGAAGCCTCAATCGTGCAGGCCTGGGTGTCATCGCCGGTCAGGCCTGCCGACATCAACAACGAGGCGGGTTGGTTCCAGGAGGCCATGTCCGAGATTTGCGACGTGGCAATGCCCCGAGTTCGGCCAGGAAGCGCCCGGCGTCAGGTGTACTGGTGGTCGCGTGAGCTGACGTCTCTGCGCGAGGCGTGCGTTGCCGCGCGGCGCCTGTACGCCAGGCATCGCAGGCTCCGCATCCGCTCTCCGGATGCGGCAGCCATTGAGGCGGAGCTGTACGAGGGATACAGAGCGGCAAAGACCGCCCTCCAAGAGGCTGTCCGGCGGGCCAAGAACCTAGCCCGCGAGGAGATGCTGGAGTCTCTGAACGGAGATCCGTGGGGGCGCCCTTACAAGATGGTGCGGGACAAACTCCGCACCCGGGCCCCCCCGCTGACGCATAGTCTCCGGCCTGAGCTCGTGGAGGACGTGGTGAGCGCTCTGTTCCCTTCGCGAGGGGAGCATCCTCCCCCGCCTATGGCTCCGCCGCCGCGTGCGGTGCCGGAAGCGGACCACACCGATGACGACGTTCCAGAGGTGACTGGGGTAGACCTGAGAGTAGCGGTAAGCAGGCTGAAAGCCAGAAATACCGCCCCGGAACCCGATGGCTTGCCTGGCAAAGCCTGGGTCCTGGCCTCTGAGGCTCTCGGGCCCCGACTGGAAGGGCTCCTAAGCGCATGCTTGGAGAGAGGCCAGTTTCCGCTTCGTTGGAAGACGGGGAAGCTGGTCCTCATCCGGAAGCCAGGGCGCCCTGCGGACTCTCCGTCCGGCCCATCGTGTTGCTCGACGAGGTGGGCAAGCTCTTTGAAAGAGTCATTGCCCACCGCCTCACCGGGCACCTTGCGGGGATGGGGCCGGATCTTGCGGAACACCAGTTTGGTTTCCGCAAGGGGCGCTCGACGGTGGACGCCATCATGCGCGTGAGAGCCCTCACGACGGGGGACGCGGTGTCCCGGGGCGGGGTCGTCTTGGCGGTGTCTCTCGACATCACCAACGCCTGCAACTCCATGCCCTGGAGCTGCATTGGGGAGGCACTCCGGTATCACCGGGTGCCGACCTACCTTCGTCGTGTGGTCGGGGACTACCTGACGGATAGAGCCGTCATCTACCCTGGTCGAAGCGGAGAATGGAACCGGCGAGAGATGTCGTGCGGTGTTCCACAGGGATCGGTTCTGGGGCCGGCCTTGTGGAACATCGGTTACGACTGGGTGCTGCGCGCCGACCTCCCTACCGGCGTCAGCGTAGTTTGCTACGCTGACGTCACGCTGGTACTGGCACAAGGGAGGTCGCACGAGGCGGCGGCCGAAGACATGACGCGCGGGGTTGCGATAGTCGTGCAGAGGATCCGGCAATTGGGACTCGAGGTGGCACTGCACAAGTCCGAGGCCATTTGTTTTCATGGGCCTCGGAATGCGCCACCGTCGGGATCCCTACTGACGGCAGGAGGGGTTTCCATCGGCGTCGGGTCGACGTTGAAGTACCTAGGACTCGTCCTCGACAGCCGGTGGAACTTCGTGGAGCACTTCCGACGTTTGGCTCCAAAACTGGAACGGACAGGGGCTGCCTTCAAGCGGCTCTTGCCCAACCTGAGGGGTCCAAACGCCTCCTGCCGGAGGCTCTACGCAGGGGTCGTGCGGTCCATGGCCCTTTACGGGGCCCCGGTGTGGGCGCGTTCTTTGAGGCGGCAAGCCGCCCACTACCTGAACGCGCCCCAAAAGGTAATAGCCATAAGGCTAATCCGGGGGTACCGCACGATCTCCGGCGAAGCGGCTAGCCTCCTTGCCGGATTGCCGCCATGGGATCTGGAGGCGATAGTCCTCGCATGCCTGCACGAATGGCGCGCGGAGGCACTACGTCGGGGGGAAACTCCGCTGCCGCGGCAAATTGCCGCTCAGCGGACAGACCTCCGGCGTGATCTCATGGCGACATGGAGAGAGCGACTGTCGCAACCCCGAGCAGAGCACGCCACCATAGTGGCGATAAGTCCCCTCTTTGAGGAGTGGCTAGAGAGGTGCCACGGCGCCCTCACCTACCGCCTGACGCAGGTCCTCACCGGACACGGTTGTTTCGGGAGGTTCCTGCACCGAATCGGACGGGAGGAAACGCCTGGGTGTTTCCACTGCGAGGATCGTCCGGAGGACACGGTGGAGCACACCGTGGAGTTCTGCCCCGCTTGGGCGGAGCACCGCCGTGTCCTCGTAGCGGCGATTGGCGGCGGCGATCTCTCGCGTCCGGCCTTGGTTCAAGTCATGGTCCGGAGCGAGAGGGAATGGGAAGCCGTCACCTCCTTCTGCGAAGCAGTCATGCTAGTGAAGGAGGTGGCGGGACGTGAGAGGGAAAGAACCTCACGTCCCAGTCGTCGCGGGAGACGCCCTGGGCGTCGGGGGTCACGTGGTGGCTCCCGGCCACCGTAGGCGCGGGCCTGTGAACGGCGAGTTATGGGCCAGCTCGCCGTCCAGCCGTCTTATGACGACAGGCCGTGTCGACGGCGCGTTCGTGTTCCACGTGCGCCTCAAAGAGATGTCAGCAAATAAGTAGGGGTCCGCAAGGGCCGATGCCTGCCAGGGCTGCGGGACTGTTCGAAAGAGATACCGTGGCCCTGGAACACAAAGGGCAAAGAAGGAACATGGATGGGTTTTAGTCAGTACAAGTCTGACACTCCCCTCCGCTCCGCCCAGAGTGGGGGGGGGGGGGCGGGGGTCACATGATGATTTCCCATCCGGAAAAAAAAAAAAAATTATAACATTAAAATTTGTTATATAAAAAATAAACTTGTGAAAAAGTTGGATGTTTGACTCCCAAAATCTCCGTAACTAGAAGGTTCCCAGGTATGGTCTAGAACAAAAAAAATATCACAATGACTGAGAGAATACCTTTCCGCTTCGTTAAGGGTACCTTTTACACCCTTTATAGGCTAAATATTGCGAAATAGTATTAACAACCGCGCAGGAAGATCTTCAAGGATAAGCAACGCTTACCGAGGTCGGTCTGTGGAAGGGTGGTCAATTTATTGATCATCACTTATATAGCGAGGAGCTCGTGGCTAATTAATAACAGCTCCCCGCTTCCATCTTCAGGTTAAGCCTCACTTGCCTAGGTTGGTCTGTGGATGAGTGACCACCCATTACATACCGAGTTTCCTCTGTGCCTCGGAAAGCACGTTAAGCCGTTGGTGCCGGCTGTCAATCGTAGATCTTTGACAGTCGCTACAGGTAGTCAGTGGTCCGAAAGTATGACAACCAGTATTACCAAGGAGTTTCGTATTACCCACTACTAACTGGGTTGTGGAGGTCAGATAGGCAATCGATCCATGTAAAATACTGATATTCAGCTGCCTCCAGTTAGACTGGAAGCCGACCCCGACATAGTAGACAAGGCTAGGCAGATGCTGTCATAAACACCGACTCCGAGATATTTCCGTGACTCAGGCACAGTCCCGCTGTCATTCGCAGATCTTTCTCAGTCGTTAAAGTCGTACTATAGGGTAACACTTACACATTGGGTAAAAAAAAAAACTAGTACACACTACAAACTACTACACATACACGCACACACACACACATTACACACACACAACACAAACATACATTACTACATTTAATTAATAAAAAAAAAAACCAAGTGTGCGGCCTAAGGTCGAATTCTTGTCGAAGCCGATTAATCCGCTATAGCCACAACCTTCGACAGACGCCTAAGTCGAAGGTTTGATAACCCTAAGAGTGAATCTCTTAGGGTTATCAAATGTTCAAGATTGGTTAAAAGTGAATAAAAATTGGTTAAAATGTTTTTTTTTTACTTTTAAATTAAAAGGTTTTGTTGACTTTATAATATAAATATATAATATAAACCCTAAAATCAAAGGCCCTTTCGCACTGTCATCTAGTGCTACGAGCCTACGCGGCTACGGTGCTACGGCGCTACGTGCCTACGACCAACCTATAATAGTCTACGCTGCAGTGGCGAAGGTTCCATACAACTCGATTCCTACCGGATTCCTTTTGAAAATTGGCATAGTCAGTATTCTAGAGACAAATAATAAAATCACATTAAAGAAATGCACTCCGGTTTACCTCTTAAGAAAATTGACCCTTCGCTACTACGTACGCTGTGATCAGAAGTAATTCAGAATACTGAAAAGGAAAACTGTTCCATTGAGAATTATAATGTACAAAATATTTCATAGATTTCCTATCTATTTAGTTTAGGAATTGCATATATTTCGGCAAAGAACGGCAAAGAATGTTTACGGCAAAGAATGTTTACAATTAGGAATTGTATACAATTCCTAATTGTAAACATTCTTTGCCGTTAACACATAATACAGACCAAAAACAAAGAGTTTACTTCAACAATCATGTTTCAACATCATATGAATAGAGAGGTAAGTAGTCAAAAATTATTAAGTTCTTCCCTCACAAAAAGTTATTATTTTTTTAATATAATAATAGTTGCATCATTCTGGTAATTGAGAAGGTATTCAGAAAATGTTTGTGCAAGCATGTGTGTATTAACAGTTATAACATAGAACCTATACTGAAATTTTTACCACCCACCGAGATAGGGCTCCCGTGCATTTTGCACAGTGGGGGTGGCGCCTCTCACACCCTCGCTCCAGCCCTTGCACGAGCTACAAGCATAATGGGAATTGTGGACATAGCAACAGGCGAAAATAACTCCCAGCAACGTAACTATGACGTAAATTTACCTTTGTATGAAATATGCGTTGGAAATAAACCGTTTAAAATATTTGACTACGCTATTTAAGTTGGGATTTTATACTCTGAGCAGGTCGTTAGTGTTTGCAACTACCAGTATCAGGACTTAAGTTATTGTGACTGTTGTGCTCACTAGCGCGATCTAGTAGTGAGAAATGGAAACAATCAAAGTGAAGCCGGCCTCATAGGTAGACCGTCGAGATGCCATTAAAGAAAAAAGAAGATCGGCAGTGTGCCACGAATCTGTTGTTATGTGTAATAATACTTACTAATTCTGCTTTCTGTTGGTTTGTTATTGCTCTCTAGTCTTGTTTCCTAGACTGCGTATGGTTATAGGACACGGTGAATTCTAATACAGTTTCATTGTTAGTTTAGTCCATTGACATCAACAGTTATTAACAAACTAGCATTAAATTAGATATACAGGCTCACGATTTAGTTGCCTGCATCCTTTATGGAGGTAAGTCTACCCGTCATACTAAACTAACATAACATCATCCCAGATGGGTTACGCAGAAGTGTACCTAATAGTACACCTACATTTCGCCAGATATGTTTAAGTCTACTTCGGTGCCTAAATTGAGTCCAAAGCTAAACCTGCGGCAAAAAAGTTGGGTATCCTAAATACTATTAAGCGTTACTTCCTGACTATGCGATTACTTCTGAGAATGGTATACATTTTGGCAGAAGTACGTTTTATTTGCACAATATTTATCAACAGCCAACTTTTTTAATGGTCGGTGCGTAGTACTCGCAACCGGCGTGCGTGTACAACTAGATGTATGATTGTAGACGAGTCTTATAGAGTATGTAAGGATCGTAGCAGGTGATGTTCTGTTCTTTCTGCCGACCCCCTTTGGTAAAGTCGTGAGTTTATGTATGAATGTAGCCAACTTATCAATGTCATTCAAGTGCCACAAAAAGATTGAGGCGAAGTGTCAAAATTTATCTTATTTCTCCAGATCTTATTCCATCTTTGACAACGTTTTGAAAGGGAGTTCTCAAGAGTCAAGAACGGTTTATTGGGTGAGCAAACGTGGCGCAAACCCACCACGGCGCACGGTATTTTTTTTTTTTTTTTCGGGTTGGACATCATCAAATGACCCCCCACTCTGGGCGGAGCGGAAGGGAGTGTCAGACTTGTACTGACTAAAACCCATTCATGTTCCTTCTTTGCCCTTTGTGTTCCAGGCCCACGGTATCTCTTTCGAACAGTCCCGCAGCCCTGGCAGGCATCGGCCCATGCGGACCCCTACTTGGTTGCTGACATCTCTTTGAGGCGCGCGTAGAACACGAACGCGCCGTCGACACGGCCTGTCGTCATAAGACGGCCGGACGGCGAGCTAGCCCGTAACTCGCCGACCACAGGCTCGCACCTACGGTAGCCGGGAGCCACCACGTGACCCCCGACGTCCAGGGCGTCTCCCGCGGCGGCTGGGACGTGAGGTTCTTTCCCTCTCACGTCCCGCCACCTCCTTCACTAGCATGGCTTCCCATTCCCTATCGCTCCGGACCATGGCTTGGACCAGCGCCGGACGAGAGAGATTGCCGCCGCCAATCGCCGCTACGAGGACACGGCGGTGTTCCGCTCAAGCGGGGCAGACTTCCACGGTGTGCTCCATTGTGTCCTCCGGACGATCCTCGCAGTGGAAACACCCGGGCGTTTCCTCTCGATTCGGTGCAGGAACCTCCCGAAACAACCGTGTCCGGTGAGGACCTGCGTCAGGCGGTAGGTGAGGACGCCGTGGCACCTCTCTAGCCACTCCTCAAAGAGGAGACTTATCGCCACTATGGTGGCGTGCCCTGCACGAGGTTGCAACATTCGCTCTCTCCATGTCGCCATGAGATCACGCAGGAGGTATGTCCGCCGAGCGGCAATTTGCCGCGGCAGTGGAGTTTGCCCCCGACGTAGTGCCTCCGCGCGCCATTCGTGCAGGCACGCGAGGACTATCGCCTCCAGATCCCATGGCGGCAATCCGGCTTTGAGGCTAGCCGCCTCGCCGGATATCGTGCGGTACCCCCGAATTAGCCTTATGGGTATTACCTTTTGGGGCGCGTTCAAGTAGTGGGCGGCTTGCCGCCTCAAAGAACGCGCCCACACCAGGGCCCCGTAAAGGGCCATGGACCGCACGACCCCCGCATAAAGCGTCCGGCAGGAAGCGTTTGGACCCCTTAGGTTGGGCAAGAGCCGCTTGAAGGCAGCCCCTGCCTTCTTGCCCTTTCCAGTTTGGGAGCCAAACGTCGAAGTGCTCCACGAAGTTCCACCGGATGTCGAGGACGAGTCCTAGGTACCTCAACGTCGACCCGACGCCGATAGAAACCCATCCTGCCGTCAGTAGGGATCCCGACGGTGGCGCATTCCGAGGTCCATGAAAACACATGGCCTCGGACTTGTGCAATGCCACCTCGAAACCCAATTGCCGGATCCTCTCCACGACTATCGTAACACCGCGTGTCATGTTTTCGGCCGCCGCCTCGTTCGTTCTCCCTTGTGCCAGTACCAGCGTGTCGTCAGCGTAGCAAACTACGCTACGCTGACGCCGGTAGGGAGGTCGGCGCGCGGCGCACGGTTAGGCTACGCACGTGTTCAGCTTCGCTTTGCAAGAAAATGTATGTGACTGTGTCCACTGTAAACCACGGACACGCCATGCATCAAATGACGTCATTAGTACATGCGTGGCTTGCTCGACTAAGGCGGTCACATAGCTCAAAGCTGTCAACGCTGTGCATGCGGTACACGCTATACACGCTTTTTTTTTTTTGTACATGATTATTAACCCACGATTATGCCGCGGTGGGCCACGCACGCTACAATTTTACATAGTCGTGGGTGTAGCGTGTACTGCAGGGGAAACATAGACCCACGTTGTCAAACAAATTAATCCACGCAGCTAAAATGCGCCGCGTGCCCGTCCACAGCGTGCACCGCGGTGGGTTTGCGTCCTTATTCAGGGAACAGGTAAGGTAGGCAAGACTTAATAAAAGCACGTTTTTTGTAGTGATTTAGTTTATTCAAGGTTTTTTTATTACATTTGGTAATTGACTGAACTGATAGATCCAATAAATGCAATAAGATTTTGCTATCACCAAGAACATGACATCATTCAAACTTAAATCGTTAAAACTATGTTGCGTAACCAAATAAATGGATTATTAAAACTAATTATAAACAATCAGTCATAATTTTTCGTTACGATTCCCTCTAATACGAGATCACATTTTTATTGTACACTGGAATTTACATGAAAATAATTTGATTTAAACATGTCCGAAGAATATTTCTTCACAACTGTTTTAATTTAATTTTATAATGATCATATTACATAATTGTAATCGACGCTTCACTTACTTATCATATTAATAGGTCATCATTTAAACAAATTACGTTTAAAATAACGTTTGTCAAAACAATAGAAACAACAAACACTTACAATAAAAATATGAACTCGTGATATATCAGTACTATCGACTGAGATCACTTCATATGAAGTTTACAATGGTCTAAGCACACTATCCTAACAGCTATTTTACCAATTCCCCATAAGATAGGTTTAGTATCGTTCAGAACTTGAGACAGTAGAGGCACGCCAATTTCAGTGCCGAAGGCGTGCACTAAAAGAATCTAGACTTCTATCCATCGATTCTGAACGAAACTAAAACTATTCCATTCATATTTACAAATTATTTAGAAACGTGATTATGCCTGAATCGGTTAAAACAATTGATATTTAAATTAACTTAAAGAAATAACTTAGAACTTAATTTTCAACAAAGAATATTATGTTTGTTTGGAAATTAAGTGTAACAAACATTCACACCCAGTCGTTTCGACAATAAACTTTGTTTAAACATTTTCATTCCTTGGGAAACACTCAACCGCTGTTTAGAAGATTAAAAGACTAATACTGAAAATACTACTACTACTGAAATGATTACTGTAACAATGTGAACTTAATTTCAGAAAGTTTGTTCTTTTTTAGCATCCAGCAACATAACCATCTGCCTAGCCTTTTCCCAATTATGTTAGGCTCGGCTTCCAGTCTATCCGGATGCAGCTGAATACCTTTTACATCCAGCAACATATCTGATAAAAAATCTAGTCATCATTTTAATAATATTAGATATTATTGTGAAACGGTTTTGTGCCCCATTAAAAACTGTCCGCTCTATCCTCATTTTATTGCACACTTAATGTTTAAACAATGTTTATAATAAAAACAAATAAAATAATGCTAAAAGAGCTGTTCAATGAACAATAGTGTAACGCCTACTCACGTTATCAAATATATTGAAAGACATGTCTCAAAAAATAAAATACCTACGATTTTCGTCAAAATATCTCAATTAAAATAATTTTAACAACATTTATACCAAAATACACACAATTTCCAATAATTTGAAGGACATGACGTCATAACAGAAAGTAGTAAGTAGTAGTTTTCAATAATTCATTAGGATAAAGATTTACAAGGTCAATTTTAAAAGTTTCTTTTAAAATATTATGCATAATTAAAACTTATAAAATGGAGCTGCATTGATATAAGTTAATAAGGCTAGTCTATCTAGTTTAAAATAAGCTAAAACATGATGTCACGCATGATATGAAATATTTGTTTTTTTTTTTTCGTCTATTTTGATATGATTTTAATTTCTGTAGTAGAATTTTGTATATTTTACTAATTTTTTTCGAACTATGTAACTGTCAAGCTTTGAATAAATCATTTTTTATTTCATTTTCACAGTGCACTGGGAGATACGTTCAGCTACTTGAAGAAACGCGGATAACATTGATACTGATCTATTGTGACATAAAAAAGGACCGTCTTAAGGGTGCGGTGGAATCATCTAGGATTTCAAGAAGAGCTACAACGGCGATTGAACATCTTAAACACTGACATTTATCTATAGGAGCGCTCGCATGCACACATCGGTCCCTGCTCTGTGTTGTCAAGTTTATTAGAATAAGCTTCTAACCGAGTCTGTGCGGTAAGCATTGTGTCTGGTAATGTCCAACTTACAAGTACGTAAGACCGCTATCTGTTTGCGCGCGCTCCCAACACTGACTATCAACAACAAATATACTTTATATTGTTTAAATCTACTACTTATTAATCCGTGTTAAAATGGCTAGACAACACAGAAAGCCCCGCATTTAAGCGGAAGACAGGCTAGAAGACGGTCCCAAAGACCAAAGCGACTGACTGGCCTGGTAGAGTACTATTGATCAAACATTTATTACTGATTAACGAAAATAATATGAGGCATTTAACATTCAACACCGATATTTAGATGTACATCGATCAACAACATTGAATTTAGTATAACATGATAATAATATCGATACATTCACTGTTTACGTAACGTTGGGCTACACCGATAATAATGATGGCTTGTACTACGGCTCGTTGGAAAGGGTGAAGTCCTGACGTAGCTGACGAGGAGAAACCTTCCTTGCGTCACAGTATATCGAGGGTCATCATCCCACACAACGACTCACTCGATCATCTTCCTCCGCACCCGGGAGATGCGACCCTTCTCCACGTAGCACATAGTACTCATCAACAACACATAAATCCGATGCAAACACCTATACACAATCTTAAAGGAACGTACGCTATCACATCGTGGATATATAATATAATACTGATTCTGTGCTCGTAAACTATCAAGAAATCAACATAGTTTATGAGGGCCGCGTCTTTTCTTCCAAATAGTTTCGTGCAGTGCACATATAACAAGACATAGAATATGCGTCTCGCGCCGAGAACAATTACAACACTATTGTTATACGTATCTAACACATAGATGTACGGTACATTCATGAACATCAAACTTGAGTATTACTTCTATAATTACTTATGGTGCAACAATCTTATGACTATAAACTTCGGATATAAACTGCGGCAACAACGATCTAACTAGCATCGCTGTGCAGACGCGGCCCTGTCAAGACACGGTACATCATCAACATCATCATAAAGAACATCTATTTATTACCAAGATGTGTGTCATCAATTGAAATAATGCAAATATTAATCATAATGATTAATTTTACAATTAACAACTAACACACAAGTTAACTATTTTAACAATAAAGAATTAAAACATGTATCGATAAGTAATTATCAATCGATTCCAGTTAATATTTACTACCAACTTGATTCCAGGCCAAAGTCTCCAATATAATCAATCAATCATTTCGCAATCCCGAGCTACATAAAATCTATTATTTAATTCATTATCATTAACAAAATGTCCAGTATCCGGCTTCAGCAACGGAATATTTTCCTGCATTTGGAACAATATTTTATTTTAATGACATAGGTAGAAAGTTTACTTCCTACATCATCATCATTTTTATTTTCATACTATAATCCTATTACACATAGTTCAAAATCCTTAATACTAAAGTAAACATTTACCCCCATAGTACAGAACGTAACACAATACTCAAGCATTAAAACTACATAGTTTCAACCAATCAAATGGCTTGAACCGAGTTTTAAACAATGTTCGAGTATTGAGTGACGTTCTGTAATACGGGCCATCGCTTGTGTCGTCCAAAAGAACTGACAGTCCAAATAGACAAGATGTTGATCCAGTCGAATATATGATAACACTTACAGGATATACCGCACTTCGCGTAGTCTACTCAGTCGGTGGTGCCGTGACCTGAGGCCTTTACCAAAGTACCAACCGGGGCTTCTACGTCGTTACTCAATGCCACTATTTGACAAACGACACAACACCACGTATATATTATTATAGTTGATCAATGAAAAATGTTACCAACTTTGGTCCAAAGGGGACGCCTATTTATAATTAGGCACAAAAAGTTGGCAACTCTAGAAACAGTATAATAAGCACGAGATAAATTAAATATGCCACGATGATTATAATGTGAAAAATAACTATACACGAAGCATCGGTTTCGTACTTCTGTAGCAGACCTGCAGCATTCAAGATATTAACCTCGACACGACTAAAAACGCTGAAACCGCCCAAAAATATAACACACACCTGTGCGTTAATCTAGTATAACATTAAGAACTTTAAATACTACAATAGTGCAAGCTCTGCAGAGCTGAAACACAAGATCGTTCGTAAGCCGACAGAGTCGAGCTGAGTCCTATTTGGGTGGTGGCAACGAGATGGAGCGCGCAACAACTTGCTCCTTCACGAGCTAAACAACGCAGACACTTAATGTGTACTCAATTCCGACACTTTGCCAATTTTGAGAAGTCAAATTGTAGATGAAGCCATGTTCTAGAACAATGTGATGTTCAATGTGGCTTCTCAAATGAATATATGGCGGCAAGTGTGTGATTTAGTTGTTGAGTTTAAGTATGGAATCGATGGAAAAGTCGACCCTGCGTCGTTGCTCGAGCATGATGTAGGTTTGGACGGTGTGCAGCGCTGCCGGGTTGGCCGACGACGGGCCCGGGACGGCAGCATCGCCGCCGCCTCCGCCGCCACCCTCTTGCTTTCAGCTGGGCTTCTGCTGCACCTCACGCATTATAAGCTAAAACAATTGAATTGCACTGTATATTTGTGTTCCGTTGTTCCGCAGATTCACATAATACGACATTAATTGACACTGAGAGCTCGTTTCTATGATATTCGTTTCAGGGTGCCATTACTGCACTGCCAGCCCATCAAAAGGCGCTGACAAATAATAGTAATAGAGCAAAATAAATTGAAGCATAATTTGGGCAAAAGAACGCGCAGCGTAAAATCAAAATGGCGTGTAATACGACATAGTTCATATATTTATATTCATATAATTATCACTTTGGTATTTCATGTAAAATAAATAAAATTAAAGTGTCTGATTGTAATGTCAAAATAACAGCTTTTTACTGAATGGACCTTAAAGTATACGCTACTTATAACAAATAAAAACACATATTTTTTAATTTTTGTCTGTCCGATTTTGACGGACTACTGGCAGAAAGCTAATGTTATAAGGAGTAACTTAGGCTACATTTATTGTAGAAAAAAGATTAGGGTTCCGTGCAAAAAAAAAACCCTTGAAATTGTTAACAAAATCCGATTAAAATATCTAAGTAACATTTTTATAATCATGTCACGTATTTTTTAAAAACCAGTTTACTTTACTTTTAATACCTCCATGGCCCCTGCATGTATCAGCAAAGTGTTTTAAGTCCGTTACATTGAGCCCTATCGTTAACTTAGATTTTACTCCAAAAAAAAAGTCGTTTCTCAGCAATCATGCTTGCGTAGAATTACTTAATTTGATAGACAGAATGCTTGGTCCGTTTACATCTTGTATAAAATAGATACATAGAATAAACTTTATTTTATGTCAAAACTACCCTAAATTTGATAGATATAAGATTTCTTACGTACTATGGGATTCTGAAACGAATATACGTGAAACAGTGCTGCTGTTTTGTTGCAGTCCACGTTTCTTGGTGTGTTTATAACCAGATATAATCTAGAGTCTATTCTTAACGATCTTTAAGCGTCTATAGTATTAATTCCAACAAAATACTCAAAATTATAAAGACAACAAAATCAATCAATGTAAAACTAACTGCCGATCACTGAAGCAATAATAATCATGATAAAATTATAAAAGTTTCCAATTTGTCGAAAATAATTCATGAAAAGTTCGAATATGTTCCATGGCACGCGAAGCGGATGCTTTACTAACAAAATAAAAATTACTTGTATTGATAAAAAAATTAAGATATACCGTCTTCATCATGTGGGGTGGCGTTTGGCCAATGGGGTACATACCATGGCGTCATGGTATGTACGTGGGGTGTTATTGGCAAATGGGACTTTTTAATTGGGGGGAAATAATTTTGATTGCATTGTCTGTCAAGTGAGTTTGTCATAATCGTTATTTACTTATTACACTGTCTGCAAAATGTTTATTATCATCCTACGTTAAAAACGAGGTTCTAAATTATCAAGACAATTATTTTATTTATAAATTATGATGATAATTATATCTTCGAACCCCGGTAAAAATATATTCAAGATATGCCCCTACTACGGAGTCTCGATGTACGCGATGAGCCTGTAAAGGTCCATACAAATGTCTTATTTCTGTCCTTTTATACTGAGATGTAACGCCCATATTGTGAGCATGTAGCCTAAGGCAGCACTGCTAGGGGGCCTGCTTAGCGCCTGGGCCCCGGCTATCTAGGTGAGATGGGTAAGCTATAAGCTTACCCATTAAACACATCTCAATTATAAGCGACTAGTGATTGCGCTAAGTTCACGGTGCATTTAAAATGTTGTCTAAATAGGCACCAGGCGCTAAGTATGCCTGGCCACAGATACAGAGAAATGTAAACTGCAGGAACTGATGAGCCATTCATGTGCTGTAATCGATGATTTTCGAAATACTATTGAAATCTATCGCGTTAGGGACATGATAGGGTATTACAGAGATTGCCAGAATCTTATATTTTGAAGGATTATTAAATTTACTAACTACATTAAAATCACAGAAATTACTATATAAACATGAATAGCACTAATTACAACGCTGAATAGAGAAAAATGGAACTAGTTCAAAAACCTTAAAAGAATAAGTTATTTTTAAAGAAATTTACAAACGGCTAGGTCTGTTTATTTAAAAATCTACTGAAGCTAGGCTAGATTAACAATAAAAGTACCACGGCAACGGTAATATGGCAATAATGATCACTACAACTAACATTTGAAGTAAGGTTATTTTAATACATATAAGAATTCCCTCGGGTCGTTATGTGACAAAACACAGTAACTTCATTTCTGAGGTCATTGAGTGAGACCAACATTTTCTGGCAAGCTCCTTTGTTATCGGGGGAGCAATATACAAAGAAGCCTCGAGGGCAGTTTGGTAATTTACTAAAAACCAGAGATGCACTCGATGCGCCAAAGGTTGTCAGCATTTCTCTAAAAGTGAATTTTTGAACATTTTCAACTTCACAAAGGGCTAAGGTAGCCCCGCAATTTTCAAAATATGAGTATTTCAAGAAAACGTGACTTTAGCCAGTAATTATAACTAAGAGAAATGTATTGAAGATTACCAAGATAGTTAATTAGGGAATATTTAAAAAAAACTGTTGGGCCTCATATTTTGATCATTATACGACAGAACAAACAGCTACAGTTAGCATATTTAGTTCTATCATAAGAACATTATAAATTCGCGGGGTTACATTCGCTCATTTGCCGTCACTCAATTATTCTAGAAAAATAATTTCAAGTGTAAAGATGATGAACGCCCAGTTTCTGGAAATAAAATGAACACAAAACTTTGTTACCAAATCGAAAAGCGCGCGTGGACTGCTGTGATCGTTGACTGAACTACATCCAATAGGATCTTGACGTGCGTTTAATGAGATACATCGTTGATTTTCATTCCAGAAACAAGGGATGCTTTGAGATGTTTTCTTCAAAAATTCACTCTTAATCTGTATATTCTATTAGTGCGTCCCTAGGCTATCAGTTTAAATTTGTACCTGATGGGGGCGCTCCGACGTGACGGTCTCGGCGGCGCGCACCGGCGGCGGCGGCGGCCGCTGCATCATCTGCGGGCCATTCTCGCGCGTGCAACGACTCGGCTCGGGCGGGCCAGTGGTCACTGCGCAATTGTACATCACTTGAATTGTAACATCTGTCGCCTAGGAGCATTTCTGTGACAGTTTCAGCAAAAAAACACGTTAATTTCCATTTTTATTAAACACAAACACACAATAAAACAATGTAAAAATGAAAGCTTCAGGGTTAGAGATTGATGAGGACAGATCATATCTTGAGGTATGTCACAGGAGTGCTACAAATGTAGTGGTCCTGAGTGAAGCAAATACCCCTGTTATTACTTTCTTGAAAAAGAGCAGGTTACACGTTCATCTTTTTAAAGTAAACGCATATTAAGTTCAGTTTTAAAACTTTAAATAAAATATATTTTGCTATCTCTAAATAAACGTACACAACACTGTTCTTTCATTATATTTATAAATGTAACTCAGTATTAGTTCAATTAACTCCCTTTTCACTTTATGATGACAAATGATCACTTTAGAACTGATAAACGCAGATGCCTTTTATAGAAGTGTCATGCAAGTAATCATAAGTTGATCTGAAGAACATTTACACAAAGACAAATTAAATTGAAGGATATGTTGAACCCAAAAAGGTTCTTGGGTCATCATCATCCGCAGCCCGAATTCACCCACAGATGGGTATAGGCCTCTCTTTGAGCAAGCGTCTGCTAAACCAAATTGAAGTTTAGTTCTCTTATCAACTACACTGATGACATTCTCCAAGCAAACATGTCCAAAATTCTGGTGAAATGAATCCTGTAACTGAACTGCCGAAGATATGATTATGTCAAACTAGGGGATCTCAACCACCACATATAGCATGCAGGGTCACTAACATAGAGAAGAAGAAAATAAACTTGTTACTAACATTCAGCAGTCAATCTGGAGCTATCCTAGGGCAAATATTTCGAAAACCTTAACAAGTTGTCAACAAATCATTGTCCTCCTTTTGCTGTCAAGTTTATAGTCGTTCAAATTGCTATTTAAGAAATATACGGGGTGGAAGGGACTCCGACGCGAAAACCAAAATATTTCATCAGCTTTTTTTTTTATCAGTTGTTCCTTACATTTTGACCGTGTAGGTATTGTACTTTTGTAAGAAACAGCTGTTACTTTTTTTTAATAACCGATGAAAAATTTCTATGTATTTCTATGTTTTTTCTATGCTCAAAATGATGTACTGAGTACGTGGTAACCGCTTTCGCGTCGGCGTCCCTTCCACCCCGTATTATTTCTTAAATAATCACTTGAACCACAAACTAACTTAATTAAGAGCGATTTGTTGTAAAAGTTGTCAAGATTTTTCGGAGCTTTACCCAAAACACGTACCAGTAGTTAGCGGTATAGCTAGGCGAGCGTTTACGGCTAGGAGATGGTCGCGTCGCTGGAGCAGGCTTCCTACGTGTTCTTCCAGACGAACGTTCTCTGTGCGCAGTTGGTGTAGGCATGATAACAGCGAAGCGACTGTGCACACGTATCTTGTGTTAGCGGTACATACGTAATAAAAATAAACCTCTCTTCTAAAACATAGAGCAGGGACTAGAGACGGCAGAGCCTGTCTTTACACTGATACAGTACTTTACAGGTATTGTGAAACATCGCGCTTTTGATAGGGACAGAGGGTCAGTTCTGTGTCTGAGGGCCTGTTTTTACTCACCGGCCTCCTCCGTAAGCGAGGTTTCGCGGCTCATATATGGGTTGTGACGCGTCGCACCTGCATACAAAATACTATTGATAATACCTCATACATACACCTTTTTCTCAAACGATAGCTGCTTAATTCGCTATTCTCGATGATTCCATAATGCAGACTGTTATACACGTGAAATGATCATTCATTGCAATCATTCATGCTTCTAAATTGATGGAAGATAGATTAGATAAGAGTTAGGTTGATAAGAATCAAAGAGCTAGTATTTGCTTGCAACTTACGTACGTACGGTTTATAATAACCACCGTTGGGCAAGATTTAGTTGACTAATGAGTAACGACTAATGATTGAATACGTCCAATCATGATTGATGACTAATGACTAC
Organism: Noctua janthe; assembly: GCA_910589295.1. NCBI lineage: Eukaryota > Metazoa > Arthropoda > Insecta > Lepidoptera > Noctuidae > Noctua > Noctua janthe. The sequence goes on from OU342552.1 coordinate 19,077,923, forward strand.
TTATTTAAAATCTGTTCGTGTGACTAATCATTGATTAGTCACAGCGTACTTCAGTCGTCTCATATTCTGCTTAATTAAGCAAAATATTTGTTATGATCTTCTATAAGATGGCTCCTACGAGATCTAGCTTCTTACATTAAAACTAACTGCAGATGCTTTTTCTACACGGGACAACAATTCATCTGACGCATTAGTCATCAAGTTATGATGAATGACTCACGGCTAATGGTTGGTGACTAAGGACTCAAGTAAAAATTTTGATTAACGTCGATCAATTGATTGAAAAAAATAGTTGATTTGTACAATACTGATAATAACAAACTGGTTTATTATTACAGAATAAAGGAAAAACTGAGTATTTTTAGAGATTAAGAGCATACTAATTTGTGTATCAAAGGTATTTCATTTGATTATGTTTGTAATAAATTGCACGCAGTTAATTCGAGTGTATTGGATGTATACTTCTTGTCCTCACCGCAGAATGCTTGAAGTCTGACAATGACACTTGAAAGCACGAATGTTGTCAGTGTTTACTTACAGGACTAATAACTTATTGAGGATTCTGTCGTTCCAATTCTATAATAATATTATATTCAAATCGCAAAATAAGGACAGAATAATAATATTTAATATAGCTGCAAATAAAAAGCTAGCAATAAGAAAAAATACGATGCAATGTTGCAAGGTTTTGCCCAACATGTATAGTTTCTTTTATGTCGTTTTCAACTGATACCAGCAAAATTATAAATATTAATATATGTAAGCTTTGAAATTCGATCTTTGATATTTTGTACGCAGATATCAGACTGTGACTATAAAGTAAATGCTTTTAAATTCATAAAACTAAAAAAAAACTTATTTTATTACCCAACTTACCCAATTTACCCAACTGACCAGGTTTTATTAGGCTAGGTTTTAAAAAAGAATCCGCATTGCAAGCGCAATTTAATTTTCTAAACAAATAATTCTAAACAACGCGCAACTAAATACCAGTTAAATTGCAAGTAGCCTCAAATAAAATTTATCAGAAATCATATTCAGCAGGCTGGCTTTATATAAAAAAAAGTTGTACTAAAACCAGTTACTTACCAGCTAACAAAAATATGCCTTTCATTCTCGTTTGGAGGAGACCGGGAATAAAACGCACAGCGGTATTGCATGTTCAGGGGAGGTTACGGCACTAATCCACTACTGTTATAAAAGCATTGGTTAAGATGTTTGTTATCCACGGCGTAATACTTCACTGGCTCTCTTTTGCCGACTGTCCCTTCTTGTGCTTAACGTTTCATAATTGTTGCAAAGTACTGTGTCTAACAATATATTAGGGGAACACAAAGGGGAGAAAATAAAACAGATAAACACACTTATGAAAATTAAAAATTACTGTGATAATAACTTAACTACGAAGGATAAAGAATTAAGTAGGTACATGCGCAAAATTACGCACACATAGATTATTTCATGCCATGTGGTCAATTTTTTGACGAGGGCGAATACCCCACATGCCGTCTCCAGAAAAGGTCCGGTCATACTGGTACGGATAAATTGCGGACGCGGTTCTGTGTACCGGACTCTGACAGATACTATACGGCCAGTGTCCGGTGTCCGCAGCGTGTCTGCAATTTGACTGTAGCGGTTTGACTGATCTTAAAAGTGCTCGGAATATGATATACGTCACAGATTGACATAATGCTTAACTACTCTAGGTACTGTAGTTGGTTGTGTGGGAACGTTTACTTACTGTCGAAGTGTTGGGCCTGCTCCATGAGGAACTGTGAGCCCTGCTCCCATTGGCGCTCGAGCAGCTGGTCTAGGCTTTGTGCGCTGGACGAACGTCCGGAGCTGATACTGCCGCCCTGTTATTGCATAGTTTGTTATGTTATAATCTGTTGCTAAATGACTTTTTAATTACAAAACCTCTTTTGATTCAAGACACGAATTGTCGAACTACAAAACGGTAAAGTAGATCAAAATGCTCTCACTACTGGGAAACCAAAACCTCTCTTTCTGTTAGGAAGTGAGTTATAATCCACCAGGCAGACCAGTGCGGGTTGGTGGACTGGATATCACATATCTTCGACGTTTTCCTTCACCGCTTAGTGCAGCGGTGATGAAATAAATTACATTAAAAGTGGGTAGATAAATCTAAAATAACTTACAGCTGCTTTGTTGATCAGCGGCGGCGGGATGAGCGTGTCTCCGCCCACGCTACCGGCGGCATGAGCGGCTAGTTCAGCAGTCAACTGTTCTTGCAGGCAAGCCGCCGCGCCACTCTCCGGGTTCAACTCATTGCCTAGCATGTGAGGGGCAGTGCAGGAGGCGATCCTGGGATACATGAAGGTTCTGAGGGTCAGTCACGGTAAATTGAATATCCTCAAAGATTATCATCAGCTTTGGACTAAAACCTCGTTTGACAAGGTTTTACTGTAATGATGATGCTGGTTGTCATAATGATGGAATTTTGTAAGTACATTCAATTTAGAGAAGATTCCCGAAGGAGTAATAGATGGGACAATAGCCTCGACATACAAACTAAATAAATGTTGCAGACATTTTTTTGACCGTTCGTATCAAAAAAATTGGTTCCATTCTTAACAACATGTCGAACTAGGTAGCAAGTCATCTCGATCGGTCAAAAAGAAGTAGTTCAAAGTCAGGTAATATCTGCTTTAACGTGGTGAAACAAACTGCTTGCAAATGAAAGACCAAATAAACAATTATGTTTTTCCCCAGTGAGCTTTAATATAAATCAAAAATATAATATGCACAGAAAACAACATGAAGAACACAATGTTTATCAGAATTTGTTGTTTGGCACATGCATTATAAAACAAATGCTGCGCTTTGAAAAATCCTTAAAAAGAAAAAAACATTTATTTTTTTTATATTAATCTTTCTTTAAGTATTTTAGACAGAGAGATATTAATTTTAAAAAAAATGACTTATTTTATTCTTATTTAGAACAAATACTCAAGACTGTACTTACCTAGTCTCCATCTTGGGTTTCAATGGTCTTTCAGAGCCTGTAAAATAAAACATCCATATTACTTGATACGATTCTCACCTTTGTTTTAAAGTGGGTTGCTACATGACTATCAATGTGTTATCAGCATCAAATAATATTGAATTTACTGTATAATAGATTGAAGACTGCCTCGTTGCACTAGTAGTCGCAATTTTTCTAACAGGAATTTCTCAGTAGCAACCACGGAGTCTGGGTTCGTGTCCGGTTGATGGCAATAGGCTCACCCTCTATTACATGGGACTTAAACATAACTGTCGAAATGTGGGTGTACTATTAAGAACACCTCTGCCTAACCCTTCAGAGATTACAGCCGTGATGTTATGTAGAGTATTGAAGGCGTCTTTTTAGTTTCCACGTGAATTGAGACTTACTACTGAACTAGCTATTGCTACTCAATAAAACTCAAGTCTACATAAAAAATATTTTCAGATACTTTTTATGCCTGAAAACTGCATAATTCCTATGAGATTCTTCTTGCGTGTATGACTATGGCACGTAGCTAGTTGGAATATTTGCAAGGAACAGAATCAATTAACTCCCTGAGCTTGTTTCGACAATTCCCCTCAGGGGAGGTCTGATAGAATAAATTTGGATTCCATCTAGCTTAAGTTTAGGATATTTTAATACGTTAGGAGGCTTGGTATTGTATTATACCGTAGACTTACTTGGAGAGCTGGGCGGAGAATCTTTGATGGTCTCCGAGTAGATCGGCGGCGGGGTCGGCTGCGGCTGACGACGCACGCTGGCAAGAGTCTGTGTCTGAGTGGACATGCTCTCTGAAATATTCACAACACATCAACATTTTTCTATCACGTTCCGAAGGATTTTGAAATAACCATAATACATTGTCCTATGTTCGAAATAATACGTCAGCTCGACAACATAAAAAAACTCAATTGATGAAAATGAAAAGCATCCTTTTTCAGTTATATTTTGTACTTGTGATTCTTTTGTGCATCACAGTCAAAATCAAAATGATCTTTATTCTCATTTACATAAGATTAGAGTCGGGTTGCTGCCGTTTACTACTACGACTAACGATATGAAATTGATTCTACTTGACATGTCAATCACAGGGGTCTGAACTTAGAGCGTGTAATAGCTGGTCTTCGCAATACAAAAGTATTCACATATTTGTCGGAGTTTGAAAGTAAATATGCCTCAATAATTTTTTCCGTACCTCCTGTGTTTTTTCAAGGAAAAACATTCACAAAATCCTAGTCATCATTGAACATGTTTTATTGGAACCAACTTCCTTATCCCTTTAACTACCTACCTACAACTAAGTACTTATCAATATATTATTACATGATTGACCTAGCAGAATACTGAAAACAAAGAGTTGTTTTCCGTCAACTAACACAGTTTACTCGACCTTTCTGAAGATCATCACCTATAGCCCCCGCGCCAACCCCCCCCCCCCCCCCCGCGTTTCCACTCGCCTTTTGTTGATCGCCTTAGCAAACTCTTTAAAATGTTTGTCACTGCATTCTCTTTAAATCCAGTACATTGTGTTATCACATCATTCCTTAATCTATCATTCAGTTACACCACACATACTTCGTAAAGAGTAGTATATGCAATACTTACGTATAGCCGATGCGGTGTTAGCCATAGCTACGACGGACGTCGCCATGGCAGCTCGCTTCTTTGTCCTTACTGTAGTCGGCGGCATGGGCACCATATTCACTGGCATATCTGGCTGCTTGCTCGGGCCAGGCATGCTACTCATACTGTAGAACAAATATAAATCTTCGTTTATATCTACTAAGTTGCGTAGACTATAGATTTATTATAAACTATAATTTTATAGCACAGCATAATAATTATTAACGCGAGCGTTTATTTAGCTCTGTAGTTATATTGCGTAAATTGCACAGCGTTTACCTAACTAATGACCGAAAATCAACACAAAAATTGGCAACCGTGCGTAAACTGCTATGATTGGTTGACCAACAGCCAATCGCATTACATGACTCCGGTTTGATTTGACGTGTCAATGATTTTCCTTCCAGAAACTGGGAACGCCGCTGCTATTTGATATTCAACCTATCATCAGACAATAATGCTTCATTCTGCATTATTAGAAATGAAATTTACTAGAAATGACCAATCAGCAGTTACAGCCGGAATTAATAAAGTTCTAAAGTGACTTGGACTTATAATGTAAAAATAAAAGGTTACATTTGCAGTGCGGCACAGTAGTATAGCAAGCGAGTTAGATGATTGACTTGACTGTCTACCCTCCAGCTTTAAACGATATCTATGAGATTTCTGCCGTAGGTAACTAACTATGGCCGAAGTTGTGGTCGAATGAAGGCAATAGTCTTGTCTCCTATTATATGGAACTTAAAAAACTGCCGAAATCTAGACAGGAGGTACACCTCTGCCTAAAACTTCAGTGAAACAGGCATTATGTAGATACAAACCGAAGATCGAGTTTATTTTTTTTACATGGGACATAAACATAACTGGCGAAATGTAGGTGTACTATTAGGTACATCTCTGTCTAACCCTTCCGGGATTGCAGGCGTGATGTTATGTTTTCTCAGGAAAGGTATTTTTTATTTCTAAAAGTTGATTTTCTGTCACAGTATGTCGCATGTGCGCAAAAAAAGCAGTACGTACGCAGGTAAGTCGCGATTTAAATATTTAAAATCTACGTATCGCGATTTATTTATTCGCGTTCGATAAGACATGGTACCCTTGTTCCAATTTACAGGATATAAACAATATCGATCGGAATAGATGTTAAAAATTGATTTTATTTGATGTACTTGTTTCATTTTTGCTTTGCATAACACCTGTATCTAAAGACAAGTTAAAGTACCTACCTAATTACTTGAGTTTAAATAAATAAATTAAGCAACTATTAAACTATTTTTATGCAATAGACACAAGAATTTGAATGAAGTAAGAACCGATTATTGATTATTGTGCATGTGCATTAAGCGCACCTCTATTACATTAACATTATACATATTTCTTATAGCTAGCCCATATTGTCCCACTGCTGGGCAAAGACCTCGCTCCATTCCTTACAACGGTCAAGTTTCTAAACACAATTAGCGAAATTTGGGTGTACTATTAAGTACAATACACCTCTGCCTAACCCTTCGGGGATTACAAGCATTAATGTTATCGGCTAAGACTTAATTAAGTATGTGGAGATTTTTATTAAAAACGAGAGTGAATTTTAAAAGACAAAGAACGTCGCAAACAGTCGTCAAATATTTCGCTGTTTTTACTTAATAATTATTGCTAAAAGAAATATCGGGATTGAGAATACCAATTATTATTACTACGTTACACAATGCCAGATTATAGTTATTCTTTTGAACAATGGATTATAAAGTTTAAACAGTTAATTTAAAGATAAGAAAAATGTTCTTGATTCGTTTTCAAGTTTAATTTTTTGTATCCAAACACTGTGAACAGTGTTATATTGTATTGTATTTGTGTTTATTCAGGAAAATCTAGTTAAGTGGATCATAACGACGCGCAGCTAAAACACATATTCGCTGAGCAAGATTTATTGTGAAAGTATTCTTAAAATAGCTAGGCATAAAGGGTGTAAATAGACCCTTAACGGAGTCGAAAGGCACCCACGTTCTCCCTGTCATTGCGATATTTTTTTTGTTCTGGAACCTTCTAGTTACGGAGATATACAAAGTTACAACTTTTTCACAAGATTGTTTTATAATTAGTATTTTTAAGGTTATAAGTTTACTTTAAATACCTGATGAATCCATTCATTGAATAGTACGGATCGTGGTAGGATCAGTACAATGTTGGAGTGCGTTACATTGAGGACCGTAAATAGGTAGGATTTTTCACCCCACAAAAAAAGTAATTTCCAAGCAAACATTTTTGAGTAGGAATACTTAGTTTGAAACACTGTTTTAAGCTTTCACGGTTTACAACTAAATTTATACTTGTATAAGTTTATACTTAGTTTGATGTACAGAATGCTTAATTGACGGCCTCATTAAGGGTCCGTTTACACCGTGTATGTTATGTCTTATTTGTTAAATAAATATGACGTCGCCGCTGGCCTGCTTGCATCACAAAGCACTGAACTCGTTCAGCACTAAAAGAATTTATAACTCCGTTCTGTTTCTGTCAACCGTTTCAAAATAACAAATTAAGGTACTGATGTTTTAGATTAATATGTTTAGCGCTAATTATTTTGTGAGCAAGCAGGCATGTGTTAATGACAAGCTGACATTTTTATGACATGAGTATCGCACAGATCAAAACAAATACTCTTAACATAAAAGTGTGAAATAACTGCTTTAGTTAACCAAATAAGACATGCCAAGGAAATGTTAAAGTAAGACAGGGAACTTGATTGATGAGTGAATATGGCACTCCTTCAATTTGCAGTGGTCAGTTATACTGACGGTTGTGCTAACTTACAGACAATTTAAGTGGACAGATAATTTGCTTATCAATCGGGTCCCCTCACTGTACTTATCGTCGTTGAAGTTCTAACACCACATAAGTAAATTTTTGGCGATTTTGATTTTTGATGCCGTTTGCTAGAGAATCGGAAGACGCTTTGTTTCAGCCAATCACAGAATTATATACAATCAGGTATTGTACACACGGCAGCACATGAAGCTGTACTTTTCTAGTCTAACTTGGCCTCGCTTTGTATAGATTTCCTATACAATGAGAGTTCCGCATAAACTGGTTTTGTATAACTTGATTGGCCGTAGTGCGTACCATTGCCAAGGTATAATTATGCAGTTTTTTTCACTCTCCTGGTAAACTTGCTATTTTTGACTTACGCCGTGTTAGAACTTCACCGACGGTATGACGTTATAGGTACTTACCCAGGCTTGTTGGGATCTTGTTGCATCTCGTAGGCTACGTTAAGACCTCCCCAGGAGCGCCCAGGGTGAGCGTGCGGTGAATGCCCTGTCATGCCATTGTCTATCGGCATAGGGACAGGCTGTAAGGGAACATTTATAATATTAAGACCAATTCATTTATATTCAATCTTAGGCTTAAAGTATGTTTCTGTCTATCCCTATGGGTAAAACGCGTAAGCAGTGATAGTCTAGTAGTGTGACGATTAGCCTGCCAAGTCATAGGTCTCAAAAAGTGAATAAAGAGACTTAGGGGTTTTTAGTTACGTTTCTCTTTTAATGTTGCATAATACAACAGCGTCTCATAATACCTTAAAAATAAACCAGACATTTCAATACTAATACTATGTAAATAGGATAAGTGCTTCTCAAGTTATACTCGCACCAAGGGGAAGACAGATGGCGCGTCTTAAATCAAGTAGAGAATTTACGACTTCAGAAGCGTCGCCACGATTGTCTATTTCATAGCATATCTATTTCATAACTATTTCGCTTTTATATATTTAGATGAAGCAAAAGCTAACATACTCGAGTAAGGACAGTAGCAGGTTATGTTCTGTAGTTTTTTTTTTTTTTATATGTATGTAAGACTTATATTCATCTTGACTGCGTACTGAATTATTTGTTACATTTACAAACTAAAAAAAAACTACTCGTGTGGTAGAATTATTATTCAACAGCTTCGCGTCTCCAAACATGTGTTCATAAATGGTATGTCGTTGCTAAAAACAAATCGTTTCCAGCTTAATTTGTGAACGTTATGAAGTAGGTCACATCAATGTGGGCTGTAGCGTCGCATTACTACGAATTGTGGTTTATTTCACATTCAAACGAAACGAAACGAATGATTTTTGAATATAATTTCGATCTGCCTGCGTTTGGCTTCAAGTTCTTCAATGTCTGAAGGTGTCATTTATATTAAGACGATCGATCTAGTGGCATGTCAAAACATCGACAATTCTATACTAAACTAAAGTTAAATATTATTAGTAGCTTCCGCCACGGGCTCGTGCGCGTAGATAACATTTTGTACATAATATATTTTATACGTTTAGTGGTTTTTGCGTGGAAGAGTAACAAACATTCATCCCCACAAACTTGCGTGTTTATAATAGTTGTATGATTTGTTAAACATCATTTATCAAAATTAATTCTAAATATTTATGGGTTAATTCATAAAAGTTACAATATAGTAAACGGTTAAAGGCTGCTGAAACATTTTGATTCAAAATACTGATATTGTTCCAGAATTTTTTATAACAATATATGTAGGTATAACACATTGTATAATTATCAAAACTTTAGCATGCAGTGATAATAAAATTCAACTCACGGGACTCCATTCTCTTCTACATTGTTATGACAAAATTTAACACTGAAACCGATTCTGCATATTTTCGCCGTTTCTATTCCAAATTTAAACAAACCGAAACGGCCACTATTATAGTCTGTATATAATGGAAACTGGCACCAAAACTACTTCACAAACTCCCGGTAAATAACTAACATGTTACATACTCGAGTGTATGCTCAAAACCGCGGGAGAAGAACACGTGCTAAACAAATGATACACATTCGCACTGACACAAACTCGTGTAAACTCAGCATAACACGTAATTTGTCTTTTACTCGCTTCTCTTACGATTGCCTATTTATCGTGTGTCATTGCCGTACAGATTGACATGTGTCGTCACCAAGCGTCGGTTACAGACTGAATGAATGGCGTCCATGTGGTCACACACTTCAAAGCTTTGGACTATCGTACGGAGCAGGTAGGCAGGGGATTGCGTCTAGCGAGCAGGTACAAAATGGCAATATTTATCTTTGCTAGGGACGCTAGGGCGCCACGCACAAAACCTTTCTAAGAATACCGTTTTTTTTTTTAAAGAAATTGCGCAAACCGTCTTGTATTTTAAATGAGATCAGAGCATCTATTATCATCTCATTTATATCATCTTATTTATAGTTATGTGGAATCTATACTTTTCGCTAAACGACGTCCAATTATAATAGATCATACCTAATAATGTGATCTACGAATCATTAACACACAACAGAAAAATCCGAGTTGTCCGTTATTTAATTATTATTGTTACTTTCTTTCGATATCTAGGGGCTCCCATTGTCTGCCGACAGCCCTACTAGTTCTACACCATGTATGTGCCAGTTGTGTACATTGTAAAGGCAAGCTCACTGTGTATGGGTTCTTCACATTTTTTATTCACACCCCTGTCTTTTGAGAAAGTCAACTTCGGTTGGTAGTTATCAAATGTTATATTAATTTGTCTACCGCCATCTTGTAGTTCAAAACCTTGAGCAGACGAAACTGGCTCCACTTTACATGTATATGCTAGTATTATATAGAGATTTGATGTAGGAAGTAATCTCTAACACAACTTATCCGATTTCATCAATTATAAAAATGTACTGACCCTAGAGAGAAAAAATTATGGAGTAACAATCAAAGTATACATTGAACTGACTGTCCTATTGACGGAACCGCGTCGTTAAGCGTTAATTCCCTAGTTCGGGTAAAGTTTTCTCGAGTCCGGATTTTGAACACGTAGCCGATTAATGGCAATAGGCTCGCTCCCTATTACATTGAAGTTAAAACATAAGTAGCACAGTAACGGTGTATGTATATACACACTTTTATCCAACCCCACATATAATAAAGGTGTGAATCGGTGTTACTGGTGCAGAGGTATACAGCGACGTTGCGAATTATCGTAACGTATGTTTCATACAAGCTTTGATTAGAAATTTCCAGTTATGAGACCTAGCTAGATCGACTTTTTCCTTTCGAGGGCGAAAGTCGCATTCTGTAAAACAAACAAACTACGCACAAATTATTGCTGGGAAACGAGTTTATTTTTTGGGGTGAAAAATCACATTTCACGTATAACTAACGCACTCAAAAGATTGTGCTGATGGATTCATTGAATAGTACGGGGGTCGTGGAAGTATTTAAAGTAAAGATACACATTAAAAAACATAATGGTATGGTCTAGTATCTAGTATCTAATATAATGGTAAGTCTAGAAGCCCTAGTCTAGACTATACCTATGACGCAATGACGGGGAGAACAAGACGTGCCTTTCGGCTTCATTAAGGGTATTTTTACACCCATTATGGTGAGCATGAAAGGTTAGTCCACCACAAGACCGTGAGGTCTACCATATTGTGTGTACTAATGTGCGGAAATTATGGCAGCTGTCTATATCATAATACCTTCATTGACTCATCAGCCGACCTGTCACACTACTGATTTGCACAAAGGAAAATTGCATGACATGTCATTACGGTAATTGGCGGTATCATTGAAGCCACAACGTGAGCCTAGTTACTGAACTCGGTTGTATTTTTTACGTTTATTATTCAACGAATGATATTATTAGTTTGTGGTCAGTGAGTTTTTGTATAGATATAGGCTGAAGAAAAAGTACCTTCATGTTACCAACAGTTTATGTACATTTGATTGGCAAAATATACCGATGATGGTACTACGCTATCATCAACAATTTCTTCGCTGCGCTCTCATCGGTATGAGCGCAACGGTGAAGAAAAAATTGTTTTTAAAAGCATCCATCATCATCATTTCAGCCGGAAGAGGTCCACTGCTGGACATAGGCCATTGACCGATCCTATGCGTCTCGCATCCAGCGGATCCCCGCAACCAAAAGCATTCACACACATATTACGTTCTGTACAAATAAATAAAAATTACGTGTCTGTTTGTAATTTCAAAATGACAGATTTTACTGAATGCATATTATACTTAAATAAAAAAAAAACATTTTTATTAATGTTCGTCTGTCTGTTTGTTCCAGCTAATCTCCGAAACGGATCCGACTTTGACGGGACTTCTACTGGCAGATAGCTGATGTTATAAGGAGTATTATATTTTAGAAAAGGTATTAGGGTTCCGTACTAAAATCAAAATCAAAACCTATTAAATTGTTAACAAAATCCGCTTTCAATGGGGAAGGAATATTCTTATAATAATTTCGCGCGGACGAAGATCACGGACAACAGCTAGTTACAAAATAAATTCTAGTCGCATTTCCCGCGTGTGTTAGACCGCGTTGCCATTGACAAGTGGTGCAGCACTTCGGTTGATCAGTGTACAATGTGTTGGTAATAAAGACTTCCGGCGGTCGGTTACGTCGTGTACTTTATGTAACTATTATAGCCCTACACGCACATTCAACTCCTAAACTGAGGGACAATTTTCATGTTTGAGGACTTTCACATTTAAAAAAAATCTTTAATTTACCATCATTGTTTATAAGTTTTTTACATAGATTGTGAGTTTCTTTAGCTGATATGTTATTGCGACCTTTTTTAATATGGGAATTGACCTTCCTAATTTATCGAGGATGCTAGAGTAGTAACAATTTCGTTATTGTGCAAGGTAACGCTTGTTTTTTTATTATGTGTTTGTTAAAAGATTGCTGAAAATGATAAACCATCCATTCCCTTGGTGTGACCAACCTAGACCTTAATTTAGGCTAACTCCATCAATAATATGAAAACAATTAATACTTAAAAATAGAACTTACTTTACTTACTTGTTTTATTGGTGGCGGCTGGTGGAAAATGTGCGGCGACGGACTCGGCATATCGCTTGCAACCTAGCAGAGAAAAAATATTTTAATTATATTGCGCTTGGATATATTTCTGAAACACCTACACCAATACATCACCTTTAACATTTCATCAAAACAAATCTCTGTTTATTTGAAATTGAAGCTTTTATAAAAGATTAAAAAAATAAGGATGTTACCAGATTCAATGTTAGCACAAGCTAAGCTTTCGTAGCGCCGCGCCGTAGGGAGACCATGCATCTTCCAATTTGATTGTACGGCGCACACGGCCAAGCAGTAATTGTTAGTAGGTAGTTGTATAAAGCATGTCTGAGTGAACACACAACTGTCATCAAATCATTAAGTCATTACTTTCGTCCCCTATCTTTACGTTTTTATATAACATCGATATATCTACCTACATGCTTAGTACTTACGATTTGTTGTTTCACTTATTCGTTTAACACCAAAATATGAGAAAGAAGTACTATTTAATTTTTTTGTTTCTGGAGTTCGGTTCGATGATTATGTACAGACTCACCTCAAATCACATGATACCAAATATAGTCCGTTGTAATGAATTTAGGTTACGAAATCAAAAATTAAAGATCAATGGCATGAGAATAATACGATAGATTACTAGGAATGTCTAGGTTACACACATTACTAGTAGTCCTGGTCACTCCCGACCGAGCTAGGGTTAATTGTCCGTACACGTCCGAGCCGTGGTCGAACCGTACATTTTTTTATTATTTGTTTCTACAAATGATAAGCGCTCCCGTGCTGACAGACGTATATGAATCGACTTTTAAGAATAAGGTCACAGGACCCTGACACGGCCAGGAAGTGTACGGTTAGGCCTGCCGGAGTAGGCTCACTACAATAGCACAACGGAGAAGTTAAACTAAGTCCCCACCGTTGGACTATTGTCGTATCAATCTAAGAAATGAAACTACATCGTTCTACTCTTTATTCCAAAAAAAATATGTTTCAAGTCACATTCTACTGACGTAGGGACGGGTTCCACGACACATGGTAAATGACTTTGCATGGAGTGTCAAAAATATTTTTTTGAAATGTGTTTTATATCTAGTGTTTTTTTTTATAATTTTTGAACGGTTTTATCGTGCAATATTTCCACGCCACATGTCGTGGAGCCGCTGCTGTCATGAACAGAGTTTAGTAGTTAGCCAGCGACAGTTATGCGTCCATCCGTTAGTCATGAACCTGTGAGTGCGCGGTGAGGTTGAGTCCGTGGCTGGTGGACGGCAGTGGCACCGACACGAGAAGCGACGCAGGCCCCTCGCGATCGCCCTTGCCGCCCTACACAACCCACGCATTAGTACGCTGTGGGACGCCTACTGTAACACGGAGTACTAACAAATGGAGTGCTAAAGGGTAAGGGCAATACTGGACACCAAACTCTCAAACGCACATAATGTATGTAGTTTGTGCACTCCATTTTCCGCACTTCTCATTAAATCCGTTATGCGGTAAGTTCTAGCTAACATAGCCCAATCTGATTAGATTTATCCTGATGTTCACCTCATTACTTTAGTGTACGTACCAAATCAAAAGTGATAACTATTTTTTGGTTGTGTGCAATAAATAGTGCATCTTTTCATGTGTGGGTGGTTTAGAGCTGTACTTGCTTTTCATAGCGCTCACAAATCGTGGTTTTAAACGAAAAGCTATCGTGTACATGCAAGCAACTGACCAAGTTCACCTGTTCAATTATTCCTCTCCATACATAAGATAGCTCGGGTTGCTTGAAGAATCTGCTGTTTTCAATTCACCGTAAAGTAACGAGTACAGTGTGATACTTTCCAATGCCTAATTTGACTTGCGTTTGAGAATTCGGACGTTCTTTCAGCGTCCTTTATAAGTAAGTTTATATCAGCATTTCCATTTGTTCAATACTCCGTGGCTGCATGCGATATGCATCGATGAACCAATTGTTTAGCTTTTATTGTTTACTTATAATTTTGGCATAACAGTTTCATACAGGCTTACTGGTTTAAGCATTGTGCCATTCGTCTTTCAGTATTTTTGACTCATGCATAGGTATAATAAGCATTTGTTTGTATTTAATTGGAATAGAGAAGTTTATGCATGTATTTGTCTCTTTTTGGCGACGATTTGTTTGATTGTCGCTGTGATATGTAAAATTAGATTTGAGACTTGTTTTTTTTTTTAATAAAAAATAGTCGGGTCAATTAAGCATAGTTTTTTAATGAAAAAACATTATGATAAAGCATAATTAAAGCACACAAAGGCATTCGTCACGAAGCAAAGCTTGTTTTGTTACTTGATGGCGAATGGAAGGAATTTGTTACTCAATTTCTTTAGTCAATTCATGATTTTATAAGTACATATCACAATGTTCGATGAGGAAATGGGGTTTTTCCTCAGCCTCTTATTACATGGCGAAATATGGGTCTACGATACCCTCTGCCTACCCATTTTGGGCGTACAGTCACGATACTATATGTATGGTGTTAAATTGACATTATAAATATTTATATTGTATTGAAAACTGCTGTAAAAGTGTTGTAACTAACCTGTGTGTTCGACGGAGAGCGTATGTTGGACACCTGGTTCATTCCGCTTGGGCCCGGCATTGGGCTGGGCATCTGATGCCTGTGGGAAAGGTACCATTGTTTTACAACCTTTAAATACACAGACGATTTATTTAAAAGTGTTTTTAAACGTTAAAAGATCACCTCGGAGTAAGGATTAGAACTAACTGTATCAAAATATATTGTAAGGTAAATTGAATGCTTTTCCACAGCTGCACAAAGGTTCCCCACGTCCTTTACATTTTTCGCAGCTGTTTGCATTAGTGGTGTGATCTTTAATAAAAAGAATCACTTTCAACATTTTTGTTATTCTTTGGCTACCAATTTAATGTTAGTTTTTCCTAGCTATGACATGAAGATCTAGACAAGGGACGAACGCTTTCAAAACGGTTTGTATTACAAAGATTTCAACATGATTAAAACAAGTTACATGTTTCACGTTTACATCACCGTTATTGATGATACAATGTCATTTTGCTTAGACCCTCAAGTTATCATCTTATAAACTATGTTAGATACAAAAAGGTACTAACACATACCTAGGGCTTGGGTTAGAAGCCGGGCTGTGAGCGGGCGGCGGCGGCGGCGGCGGGGGAGCGGGGCTGACGCTCGCGAAGTGTGATGTAGGCACCGGGATCGCTTCTAGACCCGAACCATCTGTTTTAGCCTGTGTGTGAAATAACCAGACTAAAGTTAGAACGACGAAAGTATATTCTAGAATATTGCACCGCTAATCGCTTCATGCGTTTATCGCTAAATACATTTAAACTATTGTTTTGTTTCTGTCAATCGTATATAGTAAACTATAAATATGTTTCACTTCAAATGTTATGTTAACTATAATTATTATAATACTATGTTTAACACTGTTTGTGATTTGTGGTGCAAGTGGGCCTTAGTATATTTTAGCTTGCTGGTTAATGGCACATAGACAACAATAGTGTTAAAAGAAAACTTAAAACATACAGGCAATGGAATTGATCATTGCAAATATGCACACAATTTGAATGTTTGCGTAACGAAAATTTAGTGAAGGATAGCTAAGAGATGTGTGTTCTATTGTTCAGGATTGCCGCAGAAGTGACGTCTAAAGGTAAAATTTAGATGCCTTGACTTCTCCGGCCACCCTGTGATCAAGACCACATGGATAATGTTCAAATTTAAAAATTCGAAGTTTACGAAGATATACTGAAACCACTTTTTGTGCAAAGTCAAAATAAATAAAGTGCTTTAGTAGGTCTTAAAACTAAATTATATGTCATGTTTAAACTATTTGTGAATAGCTAATGAAGTACAGCTACTATAGAACGATGCACTACAGAGTACCAGGCTACTATGATACAAAAGGAGTTAAGCAATGAAAGTGATGAGTTAGGACAACAATGAAGATACCTTTTTAATAATTTTGTCAACGGATTCCAGCTGACCGTCAGCTGGTACATGCGTGGCTTCCCACACGCCACTCCCTTGGGAAGTGCCTTCTCCCGCCTAAATGATTTCAATTGAAAACTGTTACTTTTGTTTATTACTATGTCTATTGTATATTGCTTTAGTTATAACCTAGCCTAGCTTAAAATAAAAAAAGCAAAGTATAACTCTAAACAAAACTATCATTTTATGCAGTTTTGTAATAGCCATACACCAACGGATTTTGATAATATAATTTTGAATTATATGATTTAAAGATTTAGGTTTTTTTTTAATGTAACCTTTGTTTGGGCACGCACTTCACTATAATATTTTCTGCATCTGACCTTATTATAAGAAAAAACAGTAGTTTCAGGCATCTTACCGCAGCATTAGGAGGCGTATTAGAAGTGTAGTCGACTGGCCCGTTCATATTGTTAGCTGCTGCAGCGATAGCCTTCCTCTTCTTAGTCTGTTTGGTCTCCACCTGGTCAGTGTTAGTAATCACCGACTCTTGGTAGGTCGGCTTTGCAGTCGGGACTTGCACCACTGAAGCGGGCACAGGAGCGCTGGGCACAACAAATGGACTATTCATTAAATAACGGTAAGTTCCATATTATCAATATTGGTAGAAAAGTAGTATAGAGGGTTCGAAATAATCAACATCTTTAAGACCTTTTAATCTAGATAGTTAAGTATTTTCTTTTATTATATAATTATTCAGGTTTGATTCATAACGACTCTTTTTTTTTAACACACTTGAATTCAGTCCAAAGGATTTATTTTTCGGCATTTTCGTAAATATCCCTCCTTATTAGTGAAATAGTAACAAACAATAACACAACAATAGTAAAACACAATTGTGCTGACAAGTCTGTTTGTTGATTAAACAGAATGTTTATAACCGTTTATTTTTTAAGTTGACACATCACGTTTATGCATATGTGAAGTGGCATTGATAACGTTAGCGATTGTTTTATTAACTAATGTTTTAATTATACGATAATTATCAATGATTATTGAAAATAATGATGGTTAATGGACATATAGTTATAGCCCATTGATAAATGCCAGTCATGTCAGTCTCATGTCTCTGTCAGCCGGCACCACTACCTTCCAATCATGCTTTGCGACAGATATTGGAATATTAGTGCTAGATCTTAGGACGTGGCTGCAATGGGACTAATGCCGACATCTTATTTTTTCAATAAAAGTTTACGAAACAATTTGACCTTTTTACTAACGCCCCCCGTCAGGTACCTTCTTGGACTGGACAATATTTACCAGATATATACAGCTACTTGCAGTGGGCCCGTGTGAGGAGCCTGTATGGCCCACATCCTCGCACAGAGGCAGGCCAGTGTCCCAGCAGTGGGAACATTATAGGCTGATTATGTTATACAGTAAATTAAAGAGCGTTTCCTCACCTAGTCGGGTTGGTGGTGATAGTGGACGCGGAGGCCACGGCTTGTGCCACAGAGCTGATGACTCCTACTGGTTCCACTGCTGGCTGCTTGCTGGTGCTGGGCGAAGCCGCTGGTGGAGATACCCTCGATGGACCGGCAACTGGAGTTGAGGTACCTGATGCTGGAACAAATAGGAAGAGGTAAGGTTTGAGAAGATATTTAAGAATAAAAGATTGGCCACTTACTTTCTTGCCCATTCTCCTTAATAGAAACCTATACTTTGAAATGGACAACTAACGAAGAAATGATTTTATTTGATATCTGTCATGTTCTTTGAAGAAATATATGAATTCGAAACTTATTACTATACTTTATTGTACACAAACTTGATAAACAGCTATTTTACAATATTTCTAATTTGGTGTATAACTAAGGGCACTTTAATAGATTAGAATAAAAAAATAGACCTTCATTGTTTCCAATATTACAACTTGGTCCAGTATCAAGTACACTGATGACAATGATAATCCAGGATACAAAGAGTTCAAAGGTGTGATCGAGGTCAAGAGCAGGCCCATTTTGTATAAAAAAAGGTCAGTATAAAATACCTTTAGCGTTCTGTGTAGAAGTGGATTCCATGCTATGCTGTGGCGAAGGCGCTGGGGTACTGCTCTTGCTGCCCGACCCCCCGTCCCCGGCCGACGAGCCCCGACGCGACGGCGACGGCTTTTTCTTGTCTGACGGATGGTGTAATTTGCCACCTAAGTATCATGTTCATATACTGTGACTACGAGATCTTATAAATATGGGCATGCGTAAGGAACTGTGTGAAGTGTAAAGGATGGTTGGAAGTTAGACTAACACATAACATAAACAAGGTGTTTTTTTTTTTGTATCCCATAACTCTAGGTTATGAATGAGACCATCCCCCGTAGCATGACCACCGTAGACAAGGATTTCTTTGACGGAAGAATCGACAAAATGACAGATTGTGTCGACACAATGACAGATTTCTTTGCACTATCTGTCGATTTTTCCGTCAAAGAAATCCTTGTCTACGGTGGTCATGCTACGGGGGCATATCAAAAATCAACGGTCATATGAATTATTTTTCAATTATCTTTTTTTTTTCGGTTTCATTTTTCATACAAAATAATTCGACTGTCACAATTATTAACGTAAAACACCGTGAAATATGACAACGTAGCTTTTCCTTAGCTTTAAATATGAATGATTGGTTTTAATGAAAATGAATTACTCTTATTTATCAATGAAACTGATATACCTACACACATTGAGAGATTGATGATATCTTCGAAACTATGCATTTGTGGACCACATATTCTAAGACTTTTTGTATTATTTTTACTTATAGAGTTATGGGATATCAAAATAGAACGTATATCAACAAATTAGGAGAACTTAAGGTTCTGTTAAACTGGCTAGGACAGATGAGATGTCTGTAATGTGAATGATGAATCTGACAGTCCGGTGACTGACAGATTCATCACCCACATTATAGACCGGTGGCCGGTGTCCAGTGCTCAATTTACCCTTACCGATGTGACCAAGGCTTTAGTAGAGTGTTCTAAATGAAAATTTTACTTAAAAAATAAAACTCTATTACGCTAAAATCCTGAACTAACTTATTAAAAAAAACGCTCGAATCATTCTCCAAACCTCAAACCTTAACTCTAAACGACATCTAATTACTTTTATGTAGACAAAAACATGCATAACGAAAACGACGAACACATATACATTAAATAAATTAAATAAAAACAAGCAAATCTAACACAATCCTCTCCTCCCAAGTATTCTGAAAGCCCACTAAATCTGTTCAGTCTCTTGTAAAGCGTTTTGATTGGTTGCTGCCATTTTAGGCAACCAATCATAACAGTTAACATGAGATTGGTGTGCTAGTTAACTGATTAGAATTTGAACAGGAATTTAATTAGGCTTTCAGCAAAGATTTAAATCGTTAGATTCACTCTACCGCTTCAAAATATGATTGTATTTCTATTTCGTGAACAATGACATTTGAATAGTATTGTCTTGCTCACTCATAAACTATCTATTGTTCAATTAAATTCAAATAGCCTTTATGGAGAGACATCATATACATTAATAGTGGTAATAATATAATTTCATGCAATTTAACATAGCTAAATAATAATTTAATTTAATATAATAGAATACAATCTTGATCACAGTTTAATTTTAAATATATTGTTTTTTTTTTTTTTTATTATTTACAATTCTAATAATTATCTTAATTACACCCGTCTGTGTGCCTTTTGTTGGCAAAGGCCGCCCCCAACTGGCTCCATTTCTCTCTATCATTTGCTGTTGTCCATCCACCACCCGCTATAGTTTTTATTTCGTCCGCTTATCTCCTTGGCAGCCTGCCTCGTATCCGTTTCCTATGACGTGTTTCTATTGTACCTTGTAGTAAAAGTGAGTTCACTCGTCTCACTGTGAACACTTTTTTGCGCGAGCTAAGTACGGTGAGGACAAAAATAATGATTCAAATCTTTGGCTTTCTGCATACTATCACTTACCTATTTTGAAACTACACATCGAAATCAAATTACCGAACAACCGAAAGCAACAGCTCAATCGTATTGCTACTACATAAAAACGCTAAAAGAGCGCTAACATTATTTCGTAGTAATGTAGAGCTTGCATGTCAAGGGTTAAAGATCTTTAAAGACTAGCTTCTTACCTGCAATTGAACACTAAATAATTGATCGAAATGGCGACGGCAACGCCATTTATTTCCATTGTTTTATTCAGGAACTTACGTTTACAATCGATCTGGCCTAAAGGCAAGGTGCCTTGCGGTGTAAAAGAAAAACAAAGTAATGTGAAAAGAATTATAAACATTTCATTTTTCATTACAATTTTGATACGTACTTTTTATTTAAGTAACATAAACATTCAAAAGAAAAGATAACGTCTGTTTTTACTGAAAGAGTTTTGCAGGAGTGTAGATTATTCACTTTTCCTCCCAGATTTAGTTGCGTGGTAGTCCCAAGAAAAAAGGAGCCACATGATCTTACACCTACACAATTAAGCAAGCAGCTATTCTTTATAAAAACTTCGCCCAAAAACAGTATAAGCCACATCGAAACACGAGCTAACATGCGACAAATGTTTACACGACATACGAAACAAACTTTTTTCAGACGCCTTGTGTTTTCGTGTGACGGGGCCCGAACTGACCGAATCTGTGCTATCTTGCGACATATCTGGTGGCAGCGAACGAAAAAAATAGGAATCTAATTAGTTTTATTACCAGTAAATATTTATACGATGTATACTAAAAAGGATTATGACATACGAAACAAACTTTTCTCAGACGCCTTGTGTTTTCGTGTGACGGGGCCCGAACTGACCGAATCTGTGCTGTCTTGCGACATATCTGGTGAAAGCAAACGAAAAAAAAAACGATTCCAGTTAGTTTTGTTACCAGTCAATATTTTTACCTGCCACACTATACGGTTAATACATCTTCCACCTTTATACGTAATTTGAGTAAGAACGAGTAAGTTTAAATTATGAATTGGTACGATACCTTTGAAAGAGGTAACCAATAAGCGTAGGTGTTTACCTACACATTGCTAATAATCGTTCTCACCTCGATGGTGAAATTATTGCTATTCCCGTGGTTCCCTGCAAAGGCGACCTATAATTAGACCTATGTTGTTTAGGAGTGTTATTTTGTCCTAAAAGATTAAAATAACATATGCACCATAGTATCTTTTTACGTTATAGGCGCGATTCCACCGGTGTGCGGCACAGTGTGATGCACAGATGTTTCTTACGGTGGACTAGCTCAACGCTTGAACCGTGAGTCTTGACCGATTATACTTAGGCAACCTATTACCACATATACTTATTCGTAACATCTTTGTTGATTGTGTGATTCCTAAAAAGTATTTTTCATAATACTATCAGAATAACCAAATCTATTGATTTTATACGGTTTTGGACGTAAAACGATGAGGTAAACATTTTGGTCATGTTCGTTTACAAACGTGCTGCACAGTGCGCGAACAAAAGCTAAGCACAGCTTCTCCGGTGGAAACGGATCTGCAGCACAAATGTTCGCGTACAATTTCGGTGGAATCGCACCATTACAATTAAAACCATAGGTTTCGAGAAAACAGCCAGATATTTAAAATTGCTTAAAAAAAATAATTTTAAGCATGATTTGAAATATCGATATTTCATAATAACATATTATTCTAAACAATGTTATCATATCAATTCTTTGTTAACTATTTAACCTAGTTAATTAAGAGGTCGTGTTAGGTAAAAACAAGCACAAAGCGGGAAAAACTGTTCAGTTATTGTGAATAGAAATCCAATCAATATGATTGTCTTGTTTTTGCATAAAAATATGAAAAGTACTAGTTTTAATTTCAAAAGCATTAAAGTTCTTATTAATGTCCAGTGATTTGGATACTATACTCATATAGAAGTTTTGTTCCAACTGTTATTTGATCACAAGCAACTTGTAATATCACTAAAACAGTCTAAGTCGAAGTTAAATCTTTATTTGTTACCAATTTATTAAAAACGCATTATTATTAGTTAACTCTGAAAAAATGTTGGGAAATGATGCCTGAACTATGTCGTTTACATATTTTACACAATCGTTCAAAATATTTTTATTATGACACATTGGTAAGTATCTTCCTGTGTTAGAGCGGAGACATTTGTAGCATCCATCTACCTGATAGCGTTGATAGAATAAAGTAAGCAACATATGTACTCACCCATAGGCTGACTAGGATTCGGAGCCTTGGATGTGCTCGGAGTATTCTTCCCTGATCCTGACACAACTGTGCTGGTCGCGTGCGCAGACGACTTGCGCCCCGGCTACGGATGAAAACACAAAGTCAAAGAGTTATTAAGTCAACTTACACGGTTATTATAAACTTAACTTAAAATACCCATAATATTGTGTTACGTTACATAAATAATTACTTGCACATATTTTAATAACCACTATAAGTTATTGCGATACTAACTTGTTACTAGTATGCCATACCATAAACGGAAAAATATGTAATTATTATTAAGTCAATAAAATGTACCCTGTTATTAACGGACTTCAAATTGGGTTGATTAGAATACGAAAACATAAATCTGATCCAATATTTGTCATGGATTTTTTCATTCACTTAGTCATTTCATTTCATTCATTTTTCATTTTCGAGGAACAAAGGTAAAGCAGTTTTGGGCTAGGATTGTAAACTAGGACTAGAACGGTGATTCTAAGAAGCACAAGCATAAAACCATAAACTATTATAATAATGGGTTGAATGGAAGATGGTAGGGAGCTATACATACTAATACATACATGGTCGGCTGTGCTACAGGCATGAGACGTACGTACCCCTTTGGACTTGCCGGCATGCGTCGGCGTCGCACCGCCGGCGCCGCTAGCCTTGGGCGAGCCCGAGGCTTCGCCCTCCTTCTCGCAGCTCGAGTCGCTCGACTGACTGTCGTGCGACACCGGCTTGTACGGCGGGATGGTCTTTACGTTACCGCCCTTTTTCTGCACAGTCAACGTTCGTCACCGTATCACACACCGCTCATTAACGCCGCCAATAATGTCGGTGTCAAATTATAACGAGTTCGTGCTAACCACTATGAAACAGGATATTTTTATTCAATAATTGATAAACCTTTAGTTATGGTCCGTTAGACATGTACACTACTCTACTCTACTTTACTTTATAGAAATGACTTCCAATTACGTTTATATAATGAAATGGTTTTAGTACCTTAGCGATGATGGTGACGTCATGATTGGTGAACTAAAAAAATGATAATGAATGAATAAGTCAATTTTTCATGCACAAATTAGTGGCGACGTAACGCAATAATTAGGTGCAGTTTCCGACATGATAACAAAATGACAAAGTGAAAATGTTAAACACTATAACGCGTACTCAACACAATAATCAGCTCTTATGACCGCACGAAGTGGTCTAAATGCTGGCGCGCATTACACATCTTACCAAAAACAATCAATTTAGGTATGTATGTTATAATAAAAAAAAAACACTGTATGCATAAAATCTGAGCGTAAATTCTTACTGTTCCTGTATAAAGCGACCTTCTACTTGTAATAGGCGCCAGTCTTTAGACTCGGAAGACTGTCACAGTGTGAACAAAAATCTTAATGGCAGTAAATGTGAACACAGACAATGATCTCAAAGAAATTTACAGCAACAGTTCTAAAAATGATCTTGATTGTGCAATTAACATACAATGGTAGGTACTGTAAGAAGTTTAGGTCACTTATTGCCATTTAAGCAAAAAACAATAAAGTGATTATTTTATTTTCAATTTGTGATGTTTAAATTATGTTTAGGGTTGAATGTTTTAAGTGATTTGTGGGGCAAGCTGGCCTATAGCCCACATCACAACAAACATACATACATATAATAATATTTCAGATATAATATTAGCACCATACCCAACATTTAAAAAGTGCACAATTGCTTCATCAGGATCACCCTGTACTTGAATTCCATAATCACTTCTTTACACCTTTCATAAAGTGTTGAACATCGTAAAATTAAATTTTGTATGTCATATTAGTCCCTTCGTTATTAATCTTTGATATTCCAGAGACAAACAGACAGAAAGAGAGATAGAAAGACATTGCGACTAACCAGTTTACTGTAATGATGTTGGCAGTAGCCGCAGTACTTAACGTTGTCCAGATAGTTGCCTGCTTCCTCGCACAGCAGGCCTAGGCCTTGCGCACAAGTCACGTGAAACTGTTGCTTGCAACCTTGTGACAAACAACCCGGATAAAGCGAC
The DNA here is from genome assembly GCA_910589295.1 of Noctua janthe. NCBI lineage: Eukaryota > Metazoa > Arthropoda > Insecta > Lepidoptera > Noctuidae > Noctua > Noctua janthe. The sequence continues at coordinate 19,102,646 of OU342552.1, forward strand.
ATGTCATCCTGTAGTTTATAATTTGATAATCATATTTTACAGGGCTGGTGATAATAGGTGAAAAACAATTTAATGTATTATTTGAAACAAGACGTAAGCTCGATAATTACGAACTTCCATCCCCTATTTAATTCGTTTTATAGGAAGAATTTTTAAAACTCTTTCCATAGTCACCCTGTAGTTTATAATTTGATAATTATATTTTACATGGCTGGTGAAAAGCCTATTTTATGTATTATTTGAAACAAGACGCAAGCTCGATAATTACGAACTTCCATCCCCTATTTGATTTGTTTTATAGAAAGAATTTTTAAAACTCTTTCCATAGTGCTCACTTTCGTTATTATAACTCTCATGAAAAAATACAAGCAACACAGCTGCTCAGGCGTTATCTGTCAGTGAATTTAGAATTTAGGATTTTTTTAACAAGTAGATGAGATACGTCTTTATTCCCTGATCTACGACGAACTCTGTTTCGCCTGATTCCGAAAAGGCAACAATGTAGGCAAAGGTGTAGATTGAATACATCCACATTTTTTTTTTTTTTGTTATATCAAGCTTGAAGTCTTGGGGTTCGAACATTAAGATTTTGTCGTGGACAATACTTATGAGTACAGATGCCAGCTATTTAATTTATAAAATATAAGCTTGATGTGCTGCTGCTCATTTTTAAATAAAATGTCGGATAGTTAGACACTCCATACTAAACAATCCCCTTCATTGGACGATATTTCATGCAATAGTTCTTTAAAATATGACCCCCGCCCCCAACCTCTATCTATCAAAATGGCCGGCATCTTGCTAAGTTAAGTAACCTGTTGGTAGGTTGGACTAAATTGCACAAGAAAGCACTTCATTGTTCCTGCTCCACAGCCACTTGGGCTAGCAATCTTAAGATTTTAATGTTTGGAAAAGATGCTCCCTTTCTAGTAATTTTTTTGGATATTGAAATACTTTGATTACCATGTTTTGTAATAGGATTCAGGATTAGAATCATTGTTTTTTATTTTGTAAATGTAAGTAGCATGTAGACATTTTTTGATAGTTTGTAGGGCATATCCTAATCTTAAAATTTTGAATTGTTTTTTTTTTTGTATGTTGTGCTCACATATAGAAGCAACAATATTGTACCCAGGACTGTGTAATATTTTCTAAATTCATTTGAAAAGAGGGCTCATGGAGTTTCTTGCCCTTTATTCGCCAGGAGATCTACGCTTTGGAATGAGCAACTACAGTCCATTCAAAGGCATTACCTCTGTGGCTGGACTGTAGGTAGCTTAGTTTTGACTATTCCAAAGTGCCTGTCAGGAGTGACTGACATAATATTGAGGTAATCGTAGGATAACAATAACATAAAAAGAGTAATCAAAATCGAAACTCACCAGATTTGTTGCACTGCATGCATGCCCCAGCATTGGCTCGGTGAGTCTTGCCCAAATCTTGGCATATGTAGCAGGTCTAAAAATGTAGGTACATTTAATTAATCATAGTAATGACGTCATTATCTTCTTGTCGTTGTCATATGTTACAACACATAGTCTTTTGCCATTCTTCTTTGTCAACCATCACCCTATTATTAAGTCCCATTTTTATAATATCATTAGGTTAAGTTACACATGTTTGTTTTAAAACAAACATTTAAAAGCAAGCATATGAATATATTATAATTATGGTTCTCACCTTGTTGTATCTCTCGGGTGGTATGAGACGCAACACGATCGGTTCCATAGATGTGACATTGCCGAATCGGACCTCCGGTATGTAAAGGGCGCAGACGACATGGGCCCAGCCTCCTGTGTCTGACCGCTTCAGAGCACCCGACTTGGACGGGCATAGCTCACAGCGCTGAAACATTACACACTTGATATTAGGACAACACACAGTTAAAACAAAAAAACAAAACAGTACAAAGTACACCCTTATTGTGACACACTCACAAACCGTTTCGTTTTGATTTTACAACAAGAAACTCTATTGCTTCTTTGTCTAAAAATTCAGGAGCAAAAAAAAATGTTAGGATATATTGTTGAACTGTCAAAAAGAAGGGGTTGGTGTTATGCGAAAAGGGTGCTGGATATTAATACAGGCTGCTGTTGGATCTGCTAAAACATTAAATCTATTGGGCATCCACTTACCCAATGCCTCATAAAACATGACAAGTATGAATTCTGAATAGATCAACAACCTGTATTGTGCATGCACCGCTGTACTTACAACCTTGTTTTTAGTTTCCGGACTTTCACATTTTCGACAAAACCATGGTCCTGTTGGTACTGTCACTATTCCGTAGCATGCTGAAAATATATTTAATTTCTCAGTAAAAGGAACAATTGAGTAGTGATCAACCCAAGCAAACATTTTAACAGTATCCACCCCTAAGATGACCCACTGACCCAGTCTTTTAAATTATTTCATTTAATTAATTAATTTTACATATAAGAGATTTTAGAGTGTTAAGACACTGAAGCCTCCACTAATATGTCACAGGCTTCAGCAGTTGCTAACACTCTAGTGGAAATACCTTGATGGACCGCAACAGTGCAGCCAACTCCATCACAGTAGACAAGCGGGTTGTCGGGCCAACCGCGCTCGTCAGAGCACACACAGCAGCCTCCTACCATCTCCTTCATTGTGTACTCCTCATTATAGACTTAAAACCTACAAAACCTCACACTTATGAACCGGAGTAAATACCACTGATATAAATTCAAATCCAGTGACGAAGACATGACAATAGCAATTTATTAATTCATAAATGTGCTTAAAACGAATACATCACCAGGTAATTTGACCTTAGGGAAGCTTAAAATGGATATTTATGGCAACACAATGATCTTGTATGTAAAAAACGATTCAACAAATGCAACGCAAATGAATGTCTCTATCACTTCATATTGAATTGAGCTCTTACTTTAAAATAATAATGTATGTTCCACAATACGTATTTTTTTTTATTTTCGATGAAATTGAAATATTTGATGAGATCTTTACCTGCAAGCAATTAATAACCCCCGTAAAACAGACTATATTTATAATTTTAATCAGACAATGAGGCTTTGAAAGTGTGTATGTAACGCATATCCACTTCTTATATAGGGTAGAATTTTGAGATGGGGCTGCCAGGGCGGGGTACCTTAACGGTTTTAGATATAGGGAAACACTCAAATCAAATAACTCTATGGGACCAACTCAGGTTTTAAACTAGAAAATGTCAGAAATTTCAAAAAAAAATCTCAGAAATTAGCTCTGTCTCATTACTCTTCCAATTCTGTACTGTATAATTTGTTGAATTCTACCAACTACTATTTTTACAAAGCAAGTAAACAGAAAACATGACCCAAATTACTTTTCTACTTGAGAAGGTAATTGACTGTTTAATTTCTCATTGGCTTCCCTTTCTTTCTTGCATAAACTAGGTCAGGTCAGCTTTCAGACTAACTTTCAAACGCAGCCACATTAATGTTTATCATAACAAGGTTACCACCTGACCTACCAACCTAATTACTGAGCAGTGCGTTTCGCTGGAGCTATAATTCCTAATATTTTATTCAGTTGCATTTGCAGTAATAATAAGCCAAGGTTTTAAAAAGAAAGTTGCCGAGTCATGAATATGAAAAATCTTAGTTATTTGCTAATTTCATGTAACATAGGACTTCACTTGATATGCACTTAGCAATTCTAGATGGCTAACACAACAAAGAAATACTAATGCCTGTTTTCACAAACACCAAACAATACATGATGATGATGATGATGGATGGGAAATCATCAAATGACCCCCCCCCACTCTGGGCGGAGCGGAAGGGAGTGTCAGACTTGTACTGACTAAAACCCATCCATGTTCCTTCTTTGCCCTTTGTGTTCCAGGGCCATGGTATCTCTTTCGAACAGTCCCGCAGCCCTGGACCTAAATGAATGCTTGAATAATGTTACAGTTGTAGTTTAAGAAAATCCAACAGTGTGCTTTTATTTAAGAAATCATATAAGATAAACACACTTGCCAGTGCCGAAAGAATCAGACCAAACAAAACATTCTATCATAAGTACTTATAACATTATCTATTCTTCCGATTAAGGACGCATAAATGTGCGAAGTTTCATGTATTTTCATCAAGTATTATTCTACAATTCAATTCTTTAGGCGCCTGCGCTTCCTTCGGCTCTAATAAGTTTGCCTTGTATATGATAAGCGTAATTGTGATAAAGGATGTTCCACAGTAACAAAACTAGTTTCTATGTAATGCTATTAAACCAGTAAAAGTAATTGTGTTGTTATTTATCGTTTTTAATCGTAAGTGTCGCTGTGGTCTATCATAGTGATAGGGCAGGTTAGCCACTGCAGTTTTCGACAAGAAATTACTACACGTATCACCACCCCAAGATCAACCATTGATGCAAAAGCGGAAGGAATTTATCAACACAACAAGAATCATAATCAATACAGAACATTTAAATACTACCTATGATATGTAAAATTATTTTAATGTCTTTATCACATGTTGATAAGGACATTAGTAGTTAGTTTTATGTAATGAGTTCATAATAACCAAGAAAACACTATAACAACTGAAACATTACATTACATATAATAGGTAAACTGGAGATTACCTTTCTTATATTAAGTGAATTGTATTCTTTTTGAGAAATAAATGTCTTAAACCGTATATATTATATCACTGAAATTGGTGATTGATTGATTGTATGTTCAACTCTGTAATTAGTTAATTGTAATATTTCAGTCTGTGGTAGGTCGGAACAATTGAAGCGCTGTAGACCAATGGATTCATAATACATTTATGCAGCATTAAATACTTAATATTAATCGGTTTTATACTGTCTTCATGGGCCTTATTAACTTATGAGTATATCAACATACTTCACCATCATCTTGACCTTATGGGTGTTCTTGCTAGATTAGAATATAAGTAGGTATTATATTTAAGGCAATGTTAAATGAAATGCAAGGACTGTTTTGAAATGTCAAAAAGCTTCTAAAAACCTAGGTAGGTAATATCAAAAATTACCAAATTGTAAGACAAAAATTCTTCTTTTTCAAAAGATAATGAAAAAGAATATTCACATAGTGGTTTCTTTGAGTGTGCTTGTGTAGGTGATGCCAATGAAGTTGCTTATTTAACGTAAGACATTAAAAGCAATGAATAATAATCCAAAGTAAGAGCTAATACAATTTGAAGTGTAACACCGATGGTCCCAATGGATAATGCTGTGAATTTTAAATGACAATGAATAACTTACAGCTTCCATCTAGTTATATTTACCAAAAGTAAAATTATCCGTTCATTGAAGAAGAATTCCCGGGCAATAATTCTTTAATTCATCTCTAATTTACAACTGATATCTTTTATCACCTCACCTGCGCCTAGCAAGAACGATAAAATGAAGTCTTAATTACACAGAATCGAAACTCGTCGAGTGATTATAAGTAAAACCAGGCAAAACTAATTTAGGACTCTGATTTTAACTGAATTTACAAATGCAAAGTAACCCGTATTTTAGTCAGTTTTTTGATGCCAAAAAATCGGTAAATTTATACTCGCTCGCTCGCTGCCATTAGCTACAAGCAAAAGCCATGTTGAATTTTGTTTGGAGTGCATTTCAAGAAGGTTTTTCAATATCTTTAGCACTTGAACGTTAGAGAAAGATAGCGGTATCCTCGGATCCAAAGTGCAACAGAGAAAAATACAAGTTTCAACATTCTACTCTAGGGTTCTGGAACGCGCTCTCTAGTATATTCAAGACTTTTAATCTAGTTTGGTTTGCAGGGTTGGTACCATTGGGACCATTGAAAAAATAATACAAAATATCGCGTCACTTGCGCGCGCAAGCGCGCTTTGGCATTGCAGCCCATATTGATCGATTTCCAGTCTGGGGCTGGGGCACTGGAGCATATTTCCTGAAATATGACCTACGACCTAGATATGACATGACATAACTGGCCATGTATTTATTAGGTGCTACCTAATAAATACTTTAAATTTTCAGTACCTACATTCTATCGTTTGTAACAAAATCCTATATCTACTTCTCTTGAATAATAAATTTACAATCAAAGGACTAGATTCATTGTTGTCTGAAGAAAAAAGATTCAGATTCTTCAAAGTTAACTATTTTGTTTAAACGGTCTCTTGTTTATTTTGTCAATGTTACAAAATCAACCTGTCTTAGGTAAAGCCCTTTAAGTGTAAAACCAAGAGTAGAATACTAGGTCCATTCATGACCAAGCAAGAGACTAACATCAGGAAGAAAAGGGGGTGGTGAGGGCAATAGGCAAAGGCAATCGGACGCGTGGGCTTTATTTAGGGGTTGCCAGTATTTAAAAATCTTGACTAGCTAAATCTTAAAAAAAAATTATTGATTATGATTACTAAAAAAAAACAAAATAATACTTAGGTAAAGGGTTACATATAAAAGTAGAAAAGTGGCTAAAAATACTTTCCAATTTAGAAAGATGTAATATAAAAAGTCAAGTTAGAAAAAAATACTTATATCGTCATTTCTTTTAATTATTAAGAAAATCCGCCTTTTTGAAATTCATTTCAAAAAGGCGGCTCACACTAGTCTTCCGAAAGATCGTAGTATTTCAAAATTTCTTAGCGGGTTAATACTTCCGCACTGTACCAACGCCGATGTTTAGATTTCCCATTCTAAAATGTGTGGCTAAAACTAAACCACTTAAAGAACAATAGTTAGGCCATTTTTCTAAAATACCATCATTATCAATCAGTAGTTCAGTTATAACTTTAAAGGACAATAGTTTCTACTATTGACCTCCAAAAGTAAAAACATGTAACATCAAAAGATAGTTACTATCAGAATAATACAAAGCCATCTTGTTTTCGCCCGGAATAACAAGAGCTCAGTTCCAAGAATTAATTGTAGGTGCCCAATACCTATAGGTATTATTGGTGGGAGGCTGCGAGGGGTCCAACTCGTGCAACCTTGGTATAATAATTATATTGTGCATCCCTCAACCCGCTTGTTACTAGGGACGAGTCCGCATGTCAGAACCGACTCCCACTTTGTTTTGGATTGCGCATGCGTTTTGTTGTTGATAGGCGATGACATATTGTTGGGGCTAACGCATTCCTTGATTTTGTGTTATTGTTAACGGGCTCTACTAGAGGGTGTTCAAGAGCGTACGCAGGCTAAATCCAATTTGGATACAAGAACTTTTTCTTGTTTTTTAATGAAGCCTTTAAGTTGGATAAGATCTACCATAATTTAAAAAGCGTTGATAATCTTTACATACATATTTAACAAAACTATAAAAATACGATTTCCGAACGAATGAAACGTCAATGCCAGGAGAGCCCGCGAAATTTAAATTTTCAATTTCAAATTTTTACACGTTTTTTGTAATTTGCAGGTCAGTGTCAGGCTGCATGTTGAACAAAATATGATTCACGACCTAGCCGAGTGCAATTAGACAAAAAATATTAAAAGGTGGAAGTGGTCGAATTTTCACTCGACTTTTATTGAGATCCTCCTAGAGGAATGGAGAAAAAGTTCCTTTGGAATATTTTTTTTTCGTTTATGAATAACTTCAAAAACGACGAGTTCATATTGTGGTATAATGTGTGTGACCCGAGTCCATATCTGCGTCCGACCATGGTTTAATAATATACTTCGCCTTATTATACCATGCGTCCGACTATTCATTAAACGCCAATTTGGTCTGTATCTTTTTCTTCATTGTTGTCGATAATTATGCAATTGCAAGTATTTTTTGACAATTTCCTATTTTCTTCAATAATTTCCAAAATTTCGAACTTTAAGACTAAGATTTCCTTTGAAATTGGTAACTTATGCTTTTTCACAGATAACTAACTGGAGTAAAAATATTCAAGAAAACCACTTTTACGAGTGAAGTGACTAAAAATTTATTCACAATTATCAGGAAATCAACGGGTTCGATTTCTGGCTAGGGAATTGATTTTCCAAAAATCCAATGATAAAGTTTTAGTTTTCATCAAAATCGGGCTCGAGACTCCTTTGAGTATTTTTTGCTATTCCTCATAGTTTTGGATTTGGTATCCACGCTCACTTGACAAATACATCCTGTATTGCACTTATGGCTATTTTATGAACACATATTTGGAAAGACAAAGCCGTTATCTACTACTAAAGGTTCTGCAGAATGAACTTGTGATACTGTTAGTTTTAATTGATTGATTTTTTAAAATAAAAATATAACAACTAGGTACTGCAATGATTTGTGTAATTTTCAAGTTATCTCTAATTTTGCCTTTTTTAGTGTGATTATCCAAAGACATTTTCTAGTGATATTTAGGTGTATGCTAGTTTCTAAAAATAATAAACAAGATAATAAAAAACCATTAAAAAGCGTTTTCTTAATCCCAAATATATTTGACCTTTTTTGGTAGAAAAAGGGCAATACCCTTTCTTAACTAACAAAAACATAAATAATAAATTAAAAATATTTAACTCCCGTAAAGTACATGTACCGAATCACAAAAGTATAGGGCTTATTTCATGCAAAGATCAATCAATCACTTTAAGGTGGTATGAGCAGAATAATACGAATGAACGTAATAAAAATCTAAAAATAGGTCTCTCCACAAATCACGAAAAGTGTAGTTGTGCCCTTGTCTTACCGAAGGTGCGTAATGTTTAAAAAAACAAAGCATTTAATTCACCCTCATGTCACAGCCAGTTATATGTTTCTATTTATAATTAGGTAGGTACCTAATTACCGCAGTATGCCTCTAACAATTATCTAATAAGATATTTAATCAATTTTGGTAATAATAACGCATGATTATATAGAGGCAATGTAAATTGTAGTAGGTACTGTAAAACATAAAAAGCATGTTTTAGTATTATTTTAAATCATACCAGTAGTAATATTACCTACTAGGGTTAGAGGTGCTATCAATCGTTTGTTTCAGGTAAACGTGTGATAAGTTAGTTATAGAAACGGTAGTAACTTTAGGTTAAACAGGTCATCTATGACCATAACGTGGGATAAAAACCAGTAGGCAAAAAACTAGGAATAGGTCCTAGGAATCTTTTGAATCACCTGGTTCCTTATAAATACCATAAAGAGGATGAACATTCGAAGTGTTTTAAGGTTGGTAAGTAACTTGTTAAGGACTTTTGGTATCACGTGATTTGTCTGTTGCACCGTGCACGCCGCACGGGGACTGTCAGATACGAGCCAGAGAAATTCCGGCTTGTATAAATTAGCTTAGCACTAAGCTTAACACTAGGAAAATGGCGGATGTGGCTGAAGCACAGCGGAAGTATCTGTCATTTACCAGTGTCCGCAGCAAGTCCGTAATTTTCCCGTACCTTTACTGAGTACGCACTTACCTCAGGCGCTACCTCAGTCGCTACCTCAAGTGATGCTTTCCGTTGTCTTGAAAGCTAGTGATGATGTACAAGATTAAAACCTCAAAATAAATATTAACACTTGAAACGGGATATTTACCATGTTTATTATTTATATTATCGTGCTCATGATCACCCACCCGCAAAAAACTGCAGTTTATCCATGACTATGGCGCTTGCAACAGCGCCGAAATATCGGGAACTCAATATAAATAATAAACATTACTCCGTGTCTCGGTAAGCACGTTAAGCCGTTGGTCGCGGCTCAGTTGTAGATCTTGACAGTCGTTAAAGGTAGTCAATGGCCCGAAAGTCCGACAACCAGTCTTACCAAGGGGTATCGTATTACCCAGCAGTACTAACTAGGTTCTGGAAGTCAGATAGGCCATCGCTCCATGTAAAATACTGGTATTCAGCTGCATCCGGTTGGACTGGTATTGTCGTATTCAGGACATCATTCTGAGCCCCCTACATAGAAATTTTTCATCGGTTATTTAAAAAAAATCAGTTGTTCCGTACATTTTGACCGTGTAGGTACAGTACTTTTGTATTAAACAGCAGATTTTTTTTAATAACCGATGAAAAATTTCAAGCTCAGAATGATGTACTGAATACGTGGTAACCGTTTTCGCGTAGGTGTCCCTTCCACCCCATATAATGTCCAAATTACATTCATAATATAGGTTCCAACTAATGTGATTTGTGTTAAACTGGATTGATATTAATTTGACTAATTGTACCCAAACTGTAGCTCATACATGCCTCCACCGTTACGCTGTGATACTGGATCAGTGTGAATCAGCCTACTCAGCCTAGGCTGATAAACATTTAGTTTTTCTTATGTTTGAGTGTTATAACAATAGTTTAAGCAAAAAGGACAAAGACAAGAAAACTACTACTCACTGTATTCACGAGATCACCTGGAGGATATTGTGTACTAACTGCAGGGAACCTCTGAGTTGCTCTTCTGTTCCTGGTATGCATGCTGGCCGATTGTCGTTCCATGACGTATGCGCTATAGTTGAATGAAACCCACATCAGGACACAATTGCCTACTGACATTTACTAGATATGCCCCGTTTGTCTCTCTGGAATTATTTGGTTTGTGATTGACGGAATTCGTTAGTATGAATCAAAAATAATAAGATTCCATAAGGCTGGAAACTTTTTTAGGAGGACCCAGGTTTAACATCAGCTAGCAAAAGCATTCAGTCCGTTTTTGTGCAGGGTTTCTTTTACTTATGCATACATTTTTAAGAAAAAAAAAAAAAAAAAAAAACTAATTCGCGCAGGTTCGCGAGATATGGAAACAATGGAGGGTGCTCTTTGCCAAGGAGTGGGACATAGCAGGTTAGTAAAAAATAAAAAATAACTCCTTCTGATTTAGGTAAGTAGATAAATTATTATAAATAGCCTATTGGTAACAACTAACAATTGAGCATTGACAATTTATTTAATAACTACTCGATATTATTCATAAATAAGAATTGAATATCAAAATTAAATCAGAAAAGCAATGCTCACAATTTTCTTACACACAAACACTTTTCTTATACCTACATAACAACACCTTTGTAAAAGAAAAATAATTTTAATTATCAACTTTTGTGAAAATCTACGTAAAGATTGCGCGGAAGTTACAATATTATAATTAAGTGAAAAGATTGAGATATATGTCGGTGAATATCAAAATGCCGATTAAATCGAGGAAAAAAATCAAAAATACAGTAAAGATTCGGAAAGATTGCTCCAAATTAACATACATTCGGCCATCACAATACACATCACTGCTGTTTCGGCCCAAAATTAACATATTTCCTTCGTACTTCCCACTTTCCCCATTTTTATGGAAGCACACTCACCTTTTGGACAAAATGGATCAAATTATCAGACATTACACTATATCATCAAATTTAAATGTGTCTTTGGACGGTCGAGCTTGGACAAAAACTAATACTGATCCCATTCGTATGGGAGGACTCAGCGTCCGCAATTTTTCTGGTATTAGTTTACTCCCTATTCATATCCTAGGTCCACGGCACTAAGAAATTAATCAGGAATATGCTGGGTTCCACACTGGTTGATTTTGATGTGCCGTGCTTCTCCGAGGCAATCCATGGTTGGAAACTCGCTTGCCCGAATACTGAAAAACCCGACCATCCATTTTCCCAGAGACAGTGGGACGAGCCGCTCTGCGGAGTAGTTCAAAACAATCTATCTATATCTGTTTAAGGAAATTTCGAAACGCCTAGTTGACGCTTTCCGTGACCCAAGGGCTCGCTTTTACTTCGGCTAAATGTTGCCATACAACGTGGCAACGCCGCCAGTCTATTGGGCACTTTACCAGCTGACAGCGTTGAGGAGGAGTTTTTTGATGCCGCTTTATAGTTTGTGACTAGTTAATTTATTTTAGTTTGTTAGTTTTTAATTAATAATGTATAAATGTAGTTAGATAACATAATATTTTTTTTTTTAAATAAATAACTGTAAAATACTTTTTTTTTTAATTTTTAATACTTTTTATTTCTGATATTCGTAAGTGACTAACCCACCTAAGTATGATGTTTAGTCCTACGGGGGTTATATTACTATTAAGAAAAGAGAAAATTATCCTTCCCAAATAAAAATAGGAAAATTTATAAATCTAAATAGGTTATAACTGTGGAAAATCAAATCTATACTATTATTAGAAATAGGTAGAGTTTATAAGTTTGTTTTAATTTTTGAACCAATGATTAAAATGATTAAACTAGCGGGAAGTAATGCTGCTATATTATGCCCGCGAATCATAGGCTAATTAATTTAAAAATTTCCCGTGGGATAATTTCCGTCCACATCGAAGGCTAAGCCGCGAGCAAAAGCTAGTAAGATATAAACAAGTACGTACTTACCACTATTTCCGCAGAAGATCACGTCTACGTCGTCGATGATGATACAGAATCTATCTTCGTTTTAAACAACGTAATTCGTGCTTCCTCGTTCCTGATTGGTGACTGTTTTAGACCAAACAACACTGTCTTTACTTGTTTTTGCAATAATCTTTATCTTTCTTTTTAAAAGTGAACCTACTCCCAAAAAATCGGATGTTCCGAGTTTAAGAAGCTGGGACTGAAACAACAGCTCTTGGTGACTGTAACCCAAGGAATGAACAACAACTGAGACACCCTGTGCTTTAATACTTTTTTCCATTTAAACGGTGGGTAGATACTCTCAGCTTCAGCCAAAGAGTTAAGAAGAAAAAGGGACTTGCCAACGCACATGCGTTACATGTGTAGGGATTCAAAAATTGCGACCCGAATTTTTGAACACCAGCGAAGTTGGTGGCTCTATCGTTCACATCAGAATGTCGACTGTGGCAACAAGCCAGCGGCGCATAAAGTACTCAATATTTTATGATGGTGGTGGACTGGTGGTAGCAATTGATAGGGTCGCCACCCAACCTGCCCTTGCATATCAAACGATGGTTCCGCCTTCACAGCGCTTAGCCTGTCTATTATTAGATACATCAATAGAAATGTCACGGCTTACAGTGTAAGGGCTCCATTAACATTTTCTGAACACGCATGTAATTTACATGTCACTTGTCTTGTTCAAAGGATTTCATTAGCAACGGACAACGACCAACACTGAAAGCGCTGTCTCTGTCGGATTGCATAGAAAAGAAAACGATGAACGATGGCACAACCCTTGTTAATGATAAAAAAATGAGTACAGTGATCTTTAATAAATCCTTTAGGCGCTTCCGCCAGGGTAGCCCGGGAAATTCAAATTGACGAAAACGTAATTTTATAAATTGAATGTCGCGGGCTACCTTAGCGCATCTCTTTATTAATAGAAGCTTAAGATATAGGTGAGGTTATCGTTAATCTTTAGTATCGATTTTTTTTTTAAACTTTATTTGCGACAAAGGTATAAAAAAAACTAAGACTATGTGAAGAATTTGTCTCGTGTCCTATTAGCCTGGATCTAATAGTAAGGGAAACGCGTACAAGAGTATCCCCTTTTTTTTTTTTTTTTTCAATGGGAAATCATCAAATGACCCCTCCACTCTGGGCGGAGCGGAAGGGAGTGTCAGACTTGTACTGACTAAAACCCATCCATGTTCCTTCTTTGCCCTTTGTGTTCCAGGGCCACGGTATCTCTTTCGAACAGTCCCGCAGCCCTGGCAGGCATTGGACCTTGCGGACCCCTACGTGGTCGCTGACATCTCTTTGAGGCACGCGTGGAACACGAACGCGCCGTCGACACGGCCTGTCGTCATAAGACGGCCGGACGGCGAGCGAGTGACGGCTTCCCATTCCCTCTCGCTCCGGACCATGGCTTGGACCAGGGCCGGACGCGAGAGTTCGCCGCCGCCAATCGCCGCTACGAGGACACGGCGGTGCTCCGCCCAATCGGGGCAGACCTCCACGGTGTGCTCCACCGTGTCCTCCAGACGATCCTCGCAGTGGAAACACCCGGGCGTTTCCTCCCGTCCGATTCCGTGCAGGAAACTCCCAAAACAACCGTGCCCGGTGAGGACCTGCGGCAGGCGGTAGGTGAGGGTGCCGTGGCGCCTCTCTAGCCACTCCTCAAAGAGGGGACTTATCGCCACTATGGTGGCGTGCCCTAAGATTATCCCCTTAAGGGTAAATGCGCGTAGTTTAAACGATATTCAACTTAATGTAGATATAAAAGCTTGTAATGCCAACAAACGCACCTGTCTACTATTTGTCATACTCGAAAGATTTAATCTCTTTATATTTAATCTTGCAATATTTTTTAAATTGTACTAAATGATTATTTTGGACACCCCGGTCTCCAAGATGATCTTAAAGATATGGGCAAGATCATCTCCAGTATTTTAGTAGAATTAAGTGAAAACTATGATTTGTTTTAGTAAATAATATCTTTATTCATGTAATAGCTATATTAACGTTTCCCTAGTTAGTTTCAGAACTGCTGTAGTTTTGTTAATAGATTACCTCATCGGCAATAAAGTTATTATGAGCTCTGCAATGCTAGAAGGGAATAAATTGAAAATGTCGGCGGTGCATTTACAGACAACGTAGGTAGCACTGCAAATTAATTTTCTCAGTATAAGAGCCTGGTCAAAGCCTTAGGGCAATTTTTCTCCTTGTTAACATGGAAATACAGCAGACTTGTGAAGGATCAAAGCTGCTTTTAAAGCAGTATTTATAAAGGGTGTAAGAGACAGCCCTCCACAAACAGACAGGGTGCATTAAGCTCCTTATTTTTTTACCGGAATTTTTCTCCGGAAAATTGTCATTTTTTTTTTTCATGATACGCCTTGTTACCCCAGTAATACGGGTATCCTGGATCGAGTTATTTAGTGCCATGACGTGTCAGGACAAATTGATGGGTCCCGAATTCACACGCCTCAATAGCTAGACGCTGAGGTTTCCATGCAGTGTACTTACTTCAAAGGTCTAAGTTTGTAAAATATATGGTTTGATCCTATTATTTGTTAATAATTGAAGGTCAAATAGGATTACTTCAAATAAAAATCATTATTATTTAGAGGCAACCGCTAACAATTTCCAAATTAACGAGTCCATCTTTTTCCCTACTTCATGTATTTGAGTTTCTAAGCATTTTGAAGCCATATCAATTGTTTTTGAAAACGCCAACGCGATTTTCCTTCACACAATGTTGTAACGTGACCACAACGATTTTGTGTATTTTAATGATTCAAGATTCTTTATTTTGCTTGAAATATGGTACATGATGGTCTTATAAAATAAAAGGTTTCACACATTTTGCTGACTTCCTTCAGCATGTTAACTTAAAATTAAAATACCTAACACAATGTACTCTTGGTTTAGGTACCTAGTACTAGTTAAAAATTTAACAAAATGTAATAAAATTAGAAAAAAAGAAAACAAAAAAAAATAGGAACAAAAGCTACTTAACCATTACAAATGGGTTTATAAGTCAAAAACTCATTAATTGTATAGAACACGTTATTAAAAAGCCATTTCTTAAGTTTCATTTTGAAATAATTAATTGGAAGTTCTCTGATTTGTTTCGGTATTTTATTGAAGATTTTGACCGACATGCAATTGTTTTGAAAGAGATTGCTTCTACATCTTGTTATAGTCAGTTTGGTGGGATCTCCAGAGAGAAACTTTTTATTTTCAGTCACTTTAGAAAACAGGTTTGGGTGTTTTTTAACAAACATCCCTACTTCTAAAATGTATAAGCTAGTAAGAGTAAGTAAGCCTAACTTTTTGAATAGAGGTCCACATGAATCGAGAGGTCGTAAATGGCTCTAATACATTTCTTTTGGGTTATAAATACTTTTTTTACGAAGGTAGAATTACCCAATATAAGCAGACCTTATCTGAGTATTGAGCCAACGTAGCAAAAAACAATTAATTAACATTATCTGTAATCCCCGAAGGGTTAGGCAGAGGTACACCTACACCCACATTTCGCCAGTTATGTTTAAGTCCCATGTAAAAGGGGGCGAGCCTATTGCCATCAACCAGGTACAAAACCAGACTTCGTGGTTGCTACTGAGAAATTCCTGATAGTAAAATCCAATAAAATTTTGCTCAACCTGGGAATCGAACCCAGGACATCATGCAGTCGCGCTTGCGATCACTAAACCAACCCGACAGACAGTCCAGGCAGTTTAAAGTAATTATATCAGATTATTTCCCCGTTTCCAAAAATAAGTAAATCAAATTGCTTTTTTTGGTTTGCATTTTCAGGGTTTGATAATCACCAAAGGACCTTTACAATTTAATATCCCGCTTCTTAAGGGGAGCTCGTGGCTAATTAATAATAGCCGCTTTGGTCGATCTTGCTTGGGTTGGGCCATGGATGGGTGACCACCCGTTTTCCCAAACGGTATCGTATTACACAATACACAGTACTAATTGGGTTGTGGAGGTCAGATAGGCAGTCGCCCCAATGGAAAATACTGGTATTCAGTTGCATGCGGTTAGACTTGAAGCCGTCCCCCACATGTTGGGAAAAGGCCAGGCAGTTAATTCTTAACGATTAATCTAAATTTTGATATAAATTTATAGTATTTTATATATCCTTGTAGCTAATCTTAATATTAATTAAAATTATTTTCATACCTACCACTACTTGTCTCTGCATCACCCAAAGGTTGACTGGTAGAAAATGCCTATGGCATTAAGTCCGCCTCGGTACTTTTGTGCTTGAAGTGTTAAATTAATGGCACTAGTGGTCCCAGATTCACAGCGTGACTATGTTGCGTGGGGTTCTGGTCAGACCACAAATTATGGATTTATTTAACAGGAATTTGTCACAGAAATTAATATTTTTTTGACCAGAATGACTGATACAAAAAACTTATAATATTAAAACAGATAATGTAAAGAATTGCTGATTTACTTTTTGGTATTTCGAGGTTGCCTTTTTACTATGATGAGTTCAACTCAGGTCCTTTTCAAGTATTCAGTTCAGATCCATATTTGAATTACATTATTGGCAACTTGCATATTTTTCCGGATAGGAAATCGTCAGATAAAGAGGTGGTGGAGACCCCAACTTACAAGCAGTAAGTCGTGGGTTTGAACCCAGCCAGGCGCATTAGTTTGTGTAAGTTATATCATCACCACTGCTCTCAAAACGGTGAAGGAAAACATCGTGAGGAAACCGGCATGTCCGAGAACCAAAAATTCGAAGACATGTGACATCTACCAACCCGCACTGGGCCCGCGTGGTGGTTTATAGCCCATTCCCTCTCATAGAGAGGAGGCCTGCGTCCCAGCAGTGGGAACATTAATAGGCTGATTATGCTTCCCACTTAATACTTATTAAAGTTTCAGAAATAATCAAGCAAAGAACGCTCGAAAATATCGTAAAGTTCATATTAAAATCCATTACAAAACTAGACATCGTATAATGCTCCCATTTCTTCGTCAGATTCATGAGCATTGAGCATGCATGCACGATTACGAAGACGGCGTTGAATCTAATTCATTATGTCTATCTGTATAAGGGCCGATGATGGCACAGTCATGCATCGAACGGTAGGTCAGTTCAAGGCCGCCCTGATTACGTCAACGTTTTTCTTTTGTTTGGCATCTTATCAACGCTGGCCATTACTTTTGTGACGTAGTTCTGAAAGTTTATTAGTATTACGCAGGTCATTTTGGATTTAGATGTATATTTTCGATGTATCTGTTTAATTTTTAAATTAGTCGGGATTTTAATCCCGTACTTATGAACTTGAACGTTATTCCACGAGAAAATAGCTTTTGAATGATGACTATACTTCGGTTAACTTTATGTAAATATTGTAGGAATTCAGTAATTTGTGATTTGATTGAGTTCGTAAGCCCCAATGAACTAAAACAAAGGAAGCTGGGTATGTCGCCATGGCATTGACCTTTTTTGTCATACTGCAGTGTTGCAAACTGCAGCTACAACATAACTTCCTTAAACAACAACCAATCTTTCTACTTTGACCCAATAGCCAAAATCAATCTCGTAAAAGATAGTTGGGACCTAGTAGTATTCTATAACATGTCTCAGTATTGGGAAGGTATGCAGGCGTTTGAAAAAGTTACGATATACCTGGATAAAACATGCAAAACAACAGGCTGAGAACAGTGTAACATGATAGTCGCACAGCTAATTCACGAGTGGAATATACTAAAATACTACAATGAACTTTTTATGTCGCAACACGTAAGTGGACACTCCAGATGGCCGCGGGGACTTATCAATGCAGTTGGAAACTTTGCAAATCCCTCTTCGGCGTATTAGACGAACAATCCGCCGAAAAGTACAGCCGAGACATCAACACGATACAACAAAACGAAAAACATTTAGGTGGCCTATGGAGGAGCCAGACGTCGATTGTCGAATCAGAGTACAATTTGTTGAACAGAACAGAAGAAGTGATGGCAAAACAAAACAAAATTTTTACGTTGGATAACATCTCAAACTGCTTACAACAAAACACGACACACAAAAAACTCACAAAAAACGATATACACCGTGACTTTTAAGTCGTCTTACAATGGCAGCCCACTTCATGTATCCAATAACTACTAAACATTCATTTAAAAATATTCGTATTTATGATACTTAATTAATTTAAAAATAAAAATATTTTTCAGTATTATGACGCATTACGCAGTTAAAACACCCTGTGGCGACCGATTATCTACTCGACTCGAGCGCTGGGTAGGTATGTTCTCCCGTTTGACACGTAAACATCATTAACATTATGTTTCACAATTTTACTCTAATGTATAATTTATTTTACGTTGTACCTATTACGGTAGGTAAAAAAAAAACGCGCCAAGAGCTATTTTATGTCGGGTACATTGAGTGGACCACCTTTGTTAGACGACTAAAAAGTCACGGTGTATAATATGACAGCAGTAAAGAAAAGGGCATACATGCGTAAATTCACGCTTTTGTCCGATGAGTTAAGCAGAAACTACAGAACCTTGTCTGCTACGATCCTAACACACTCATTATCGTGTACTTCCAACCATCTCATACATGCACGCCGGTTACCAGTACGACACACCTCATCTCTCTGAAGAACTTCACCAGCGGTCAGGTCGGGTCTTAACTCCGCACTAACTAAATTAGATGGAATTCACCAACGAGAAATTGATGAGTCATCACCACACCACGTTAGTAAAGTCCCGAAAATGAATAATATTGACTTAATACCCGTATGACACTATCAATCAAAAATGAAGATGGAGACAGATTATTTATGAAAACACTGATTATGAACTATTTCAAGAAGAACTGCGCCATGTTGATAAAATTGAAGACATCAAGAAGGTGCAGATGTCTGAAAGCAACTGAAAATGTAAGAAATGCTATGTTATATGAGTAATAATTGATACGTACAAAGTAAATATAAAAACTCATTATCCCAAACGGGAAAAAAACTGAAACAGAGCTCTCTGTCACAGGAACAAGATTTGTTTTTCTTCGATTGATCCCAGAATCTATAATTATAACTCTTCATATATCCTTAAGAAGGATTTCTGCTTCTATGATCATAATTACACTCGCGGTCAAATAATACTGGTCGAGCAAGAAAATCCCTGTAGCTTGCAAATTAATAATGGTACATGCATGAAAGTTACTTTATATTACAGAAAGTGTAATATCGTATGAAATAAAACCTTAAATTATCCACAACGTCTTTATATTTAAAAAGTTATAAACCTTAAAAAATTTGGAAAAAATGCAATTCGCGATTGTTTTACTTTACCTTGTTTTCTCACTTTTGTTTTCAATCAGTCAAATCAAAATGATATAAGGTGTAGTCTTTGTCGTCTTTCACCATCATTGTTGAATTACTATCATGTCGCTAACACCAGAAGAATGTACACGCATCGTCGGAAGAAGGCAAAAGTCATTAAAGTACAGTAAGAACAATAGACGTGTCTGTTTCTACAGTGCAGCGAGTCGTCCAACGTTTTCGAGAAAATGGGCTGAACATAAGAAGACCAAGAATCGGCAGACCGAGATGTACTACGGCTCGAGAATATTTATGAATATTTATTGTTACGACCATGCTCTGAAATCGGCACCTCACAGTAGTTGAAGTAACAAATCAACTCCGGGAGACAAAGCGAGCGGATTGTAAACCGGCGGTTTCTTGAAGCTAATTTGGCCCCACATAGACCCGCAAATGGTCTAAAACTTGAACCGGAACATCGGGTAAGCAAGATTACGGTACGCTTGCGAACACTTACAGTGGGGAGACGGAGAATGGGCAAGAGTAATGTTTTCTGACGATTGCTGATTTATTCTGTATGCAGATGATGGGCGGCGAAGAGTCTACCGACGGTCACGGGACTGACTGAACCGCAAGAAGCCCAAACCTGAACCCATTTGAACGCGATTAGGACGAGCTTGGGAGGTGTGTAAGAAATCGAAACCCCGGCCCAGCTACACTTTGAGATCTGAAACATACGTTAGTAGAAGAGTGGACCAATATCCCGCAACTTCGAATAAGAAACTTAATAAACAGCATGCTCAATCGCCTGGCAGCTCTGAGAAGAGCACGTGGAGGCAATACAAGGTATTCATTTTATTTCAAAGTTCGTTTTTGTGTTGTATGTGAGGTACCAACTATTATTTTTCACCGTAAAAATGATTGATACTTAATTTTTTTTATGTAATTTTGTCAATTAAACCGCAACCAACGATGTTAAAAATGTTTGTGAACTATGTTATGTTTCCAACATTTGGTGTATCGAGCTATTGTTTTAAGAGTAATTTTAGTTTTTTGTACTGACCAGTATTCTTTGTCCGCGAGTGTATTTAACGGACAAAGGCAAAACAACAAAGGTAATCGAACCCAGATGAGCTAGTTAGTGCGGACAAAGAATACATCATGACCTTTTGTACTTTCCTGAAGGCACAAGAAAATTGTCTCATGTCAATCCCATTCAAAACAGTCCTCTTCAGTGTACTAATTGTCGACATGCTTCTAAATTTTATCAGTAAAGCTTCGAAGAACTTTTCATAGAGTTCTATTGACTCTGGTCCAAGAAGCTTTGTTGATTTTATGATGGTTTTTTTTCGGATTGGAAATCATCAAATAACCCCCCCACTCTGGGCGGAGCGGAAGGTAGTGTCAGACTTGTACTGACTAAAACCCATCCATGTTCCTTTTTTGCCCTTTGTGTTCCAGGGCCACGGTATCTCTTTCGAACAGTCCCGCAGCCCATTATACGATGCTTCAATCAATTGTTTTGTTTGCTACTTTTTAAGTACTAAAGCTCATAGAAATCGCGTTAAATATATGCTTTTTGAAAATCGCATTTTTCGTTTTATTTTAAGTAATACAGTGAAGGGAAGTGGATTATTCAAGCGATATTGTTCAGAATGGGCAATATGAAGCCTTCATTTCATCATAATGATTAAACATAAGCGTAACTATCACGACCATAATTCTTTAAGGGGTAAGCAGACATGTCTCATCGTATGTCGAAGTTCACCCAAAAACATAATTTCTACTAGCCTTCATATCAGAAGGAGACAGATGACAGAACAAAACAAGGCCAATAGGCACAAAGGATAAGCCCAGTTGCCTAGCACCATTGCACGGATAAATCATCATAAACTAGCTGTTGCCCGCGACCTTCGTTCGCGTAAAATTATTATAAAAATATTATTTCCCCAAAATCGAAAATGTTCGAGATCAAAATTTCGGATACCTAGTAGAATCTCACTAATCCGGCACTACAAAAGACCGATACGTCCAATATCGGTCCAATACACGGTGTAAACAGACCCTTCACATAGCCGTCAACCAAGCATTCTGTACATCAAACTAAGTATTATTTCTGGGAATCGACTTTTTTTTTTGGGGGTGAAAAATCACATTTTACGGTAGGACTCGATGGAAAGTACTCAAAGCATTGTGCTGATGGATGGATTGAATAGTACGGGGGTCGTGGAGGTGTGTAAAGAAAAAATATTACATTCAAAACAATTATTTAAACAAAAACTTTTGAAAAAGTTGAAACTTTGACCCCCAATATCTCCGTAACTAGAAAGTTCCCAGGTATTGTCTAGAATAAAAAAATAATCAAAAAGACGGGGAAAGCAAGTGCCTTTCGGTTAAGTTAAGGGTCTATTTCACCCTTTATAATCCGGCACCCTCCGGCCGCACCTTTGTCGCCCCTCCCTACGCCATGCACCGCGTATGCGCTCCTTCGTCGTGAAGCAGTCAAACGTCCGAGATATGTTACAGTTATGACGTGTGAGATAAGTTACAGTTATAAAAAAACGGGTAGAACATCAACACAATAAATACATTATATTCTCTTTTTGATTTTTTTCTATAATCCAGTAATCCAAACATTTCAACAACCCTCTGATTTTTAATAATGCCGGATTAGTGAGATTCTTCTGTACAATCATATTCAAAACATTGATTGAACTATTGACATACAAAAATTAAATTGTAGAATAATTTATTCTGATTATAGAATAGGACATCGGAAACAATTTGAAATAAGCTTGATAGAGCATATTAACCTTTCTTACAAGACCAATAAAATACTTTTAATTTTATGACTCCTTTATGTCCAAAACACATTACGCGTTTGTAAAACTACAAAAATTACGTAAAACCTCACTTTTACATTGTCTAGGTTGTTTTAAAACCCGTTCTCATCCCCAAGTACTTTCTCCTATGACGTCAAAGATGGAGGCAGACACGGCGGCGCCGGTACCATCGATTGCTCAGTTCATTCAATGCCAGCAGCCGGGCGCTAGGCGAGATGACGCCCAACACCCCCATGGGCACCCGTCGCCGAACTGACCTTTCTGCGAGGACTCATTCAGTGAACGGTATGTAGGACGCGCTGATTTCGTTTAAATTGTGTAATGCGCAGTTTTACACCCTGTATAAAATTTTTATTTCGTATGACATTTTAAAATCTTATTTGTCCACTCAATGGATGTAAAAGATACTTAACGAAGCCGAAAGGTCAAAATTCCATTTTTAAATACAATTTTTAAATGTCTCTAATTGTAGTCCCCAGATTGCGTGGCGAGCTGCCTTGATTATTTGTGCGTCACTGTTTCTACTTTATAACATGCTCGTATAACAATTTTATTTTAAAATAATAATATTTCCGGCACTCACTAAAATGTTTTCACTACAGAATTAAGTACCTACCAAATTAGGAAAGTAATCTGCAGTTTCATTTCCAAGAATTAAACGGACCCAACAGACGGTCAGACAAGACATCTTTATGAAAATAATTATTTTTATTGTTTTACTAGCTGTTCCCGGCATGCGTTGCAATGCACCTATCCTACTACCTACTACCTGCCTACTACCTACCTACTACCTACCTACTACCTACCTACTACCTACCTACTACCTACCTACTACCTACCTACTACCTACCTACTACCTACCTACTACCTACCTACTACCTACCTACTACCTACCTACTACCTACCTACTACCTACCTACTACCTACCTACTACCTACCTACTACCTACCTACTACCTACCTACTACCTACCTACTACCTACCTACTACCTACCTACTACCTACCTACTACCTACCTACTACCTACCTACTACCTACCTACTACCTACCTACTACCTACCTACTACCTACCTACTACCTACCTACTACCTACCTACTACCTACCTACTACCTACCTACTACCTACCTACTACCTACCTACTACCTACCTACTACCTACCTACTACCTACCTACTACCTACCTACTACCTACCTACTACCTACCTACTACCTACCTACTACCTACCTACTACCTACCTACTACCTACCTACTACCTACCTACTACCTACCTACTACCTACCTACTACCTACCTACTACCTACCTACTACCTACCTACTACCTACCTACTACCTACCTACTACCTACCTACTACCTACCTACTACCTACCTACTACCTACCTACTACCTACCTACTACCTACCTACTACCTACCTACTACCTACCTACTACCTACCTACTACCTACCTACTACCTACCTACTACCTACCTACTACCTACCTACTACCTACCTACTACCTACCTACTACCTACCTACTACCTACCTACTACCTACCTACTACCTACCTACTACCTACCTACTACCTACCTACTACCTACCTACTACCTACCTACTACCTACCTAAGAACCTTCTCCTGACAGTAACAAACAGAACAAAAAAATAATAAGCGAAATCGATTCAGCTGCTCTCGAGATTTGCGCTTAGCAACAAATTCAGGGATTCATTTTTATATTATAGATTTCTCAATTTCGAGACTCTGAAGTTTGCTGGTTTCAACGGGTAATTAATGATTTTTCCTGGCTTTTTACTAACTTTCAAGTATTGCTGAAACCTGTAAGGTGGGTTATTGTTAAAAAAAGAAACAATGATCCAGAGGGGACTGGTTGGAATCAAAACAAAAAAAAAAGGGGTTTTCATTCGTCAGTACCTATACAGTATTGTCCTGTATTGTGAATACTTTGAAGGAGTTGTGTTCCGCAAGCTGTTTGGTATTGTTACCAAGGCTGGTAGAGAAAAAGAGGGAAAACGGTCAAGTGTAAAACTAGCGGTTTTAATTTTGTTCCTAAGGAGCTGTGGGAAATTTTGTTATTTTAACCTTTTGAATGCCATTGTCGCATACACGTGACAAGCAAGCACGTGCCCTGTAAGCCAAACGACACGAATATTTGACAAAATGGTAGGTGAAATTGTGACATGGCGTGGAGGGCACGCGCGTACCTTTATGCTCTGGTGTTCATAAGGTAAAATAAGATATGGGATGGTGGTATACGTTTCATTCATTCTTAAAACGTAAAATTAATGAGCTCCTGTCAGTAAAATTGCAACAACAAGAAAATACTGATGTTGTTGCTTCTCTTACTTCAATAAAACATTATTTTTAGAATATTATATGCGAAAACTGAATATAGTTTGTTCAGAATAAGTAACTGAATCGATTCCAATCATTTTTAAACCATGTTATATTTTGTCCCATAAATATTTAAAAAGTTACAAGTTGGACACCGAGCGATATTAAGGACCTATCGCAATAATTTAGGTACCTATTACCAAATTATTATTATCAATGAGCTCAAGATGACGCTGGAGGCGCGCGCGCGGGGTCGCTGCGTGGTAACCACGTTTTTGCGCGGACAACCAGGTAACAGAACAAGCTTAAAACTTTGTGATTGTTCATGATACAGGTTTGAAATTTTGCACATTGATTCTTTACATAAAAATACTAGACACGTGTTTCAGGTTTCGCATATACTAAAACTAAGGTTGTATAATTGCATCAAACAAAGGTTAGGCTGAACACGTTGTGTGATTATCTACCATGAGGTTTTCTCCATACAACGATAACAGCTGATGGTTGGGATCATTAATCAAAATCGACAATGTAGGTAGGTAATAATTATCCGTATTATGTATCATGCATTACACAGCACATTATATTATACACGGTTATTTTTTGGTCGTTCTGGAACCGAAAGCCATAAACTCAATCATCGATTTCGAAACGATTGGGATTATTTTTTTCAAAAAGTAAAAAAAAAAAAAATCACGAAACATTTAATTTAATGTTTTTTTTTGTGAAATAATGAGAACTCGAAGTAACGCTTCCTTGCGGTAAATGCATATGTGTGTGTAAAACGTATTCACGATCGGCAACTTGAGCGACGCCGACGCCTGGGTCACAGATAATATAATACTACGCTACGTACCTGGGTGTAACAATTTCCTGCTCTGCCGTCCCGTTTCCTGTACAGCCACTGCCTCCAATCAATTCCTGACTTCCTGTAGAGACAAAGTAGATGAAAGACGTTTTGATGACTGATCAACATAAGGATGGGATGGGGGATTCATCATACATAACATAATTAAGGTAATAAATAGTTATGCTATTGCGAACATTTTATGAAACTTTTTATTGGGTTTGAAAACCTGGTTTAGGAACAAACTTTTAGGAAATTTTGTGTTGTACAATTAATTTGGCGTCCAATGTCAAAAAAAAAACAATTTTTTCATTTCATGTGGTAGCACTCAAAATAAATTGGAAAAATGATAGTTTAAGAGGTATACGAGAAAAACTGAAAAAAGTTAAGTGAGGTTTTTTGACCCCCTCCGCTAAGTTCCTCGAGGTCGAAAACTTAGGATGGAATTCCTAGTGTACCATCCTAAGTCCAATACCAATGTACCAATCTATTAAAGTTCCTTTTACTTCGGAATACCTACTTTCGAAAATGGACAGTATCGAAAGGTACGGTAAGGTACCAGAGGTATTTTTGTCATGAGTTTTCTTAAAGCTAACGTGCGGCCTGCTGTACCAAACATGTTTCACCCAGTCTGGTAAAGTTGGGTGATTTTAGGCCATTAGCATCAAAATTAGCGTTAAGAAATTTACTAATGGATGTCAACATAGGCTTCTCGAATCGTACCGCAAGCCATATAACTCGATCGCCAGCTAATCTCATCCAGTTATTTTTAATCACCAAAGAGTTAGGCAGCCCTATAGTACACCCACATTTATGCTTTAAGGTTATATAGCGTGCCTATTGTCATTAACCGGACACGAATCCTGATTCTGAGCTGCTTCGGAGAAATTCATCATCATCATCTGCCAAGCCTTTTCCTAACTACGTTGGGGTCGGCTTCCAGTCTAACCGGATGCACATGAATACGAGTAATTACATGGAGCGACTGCCTATCTGACCTCCATAACCCAGTTAGTATTGGGTTATACGATACCCCTTGGTAAGACGGGCTGTCAGACTTTCGGGACACTGACTACTTGTAAAGATCTACAAAGGACAGCCGGGACCAACGGCTTAACGTACTTTCCGAGGCACGGAGGAAATCTGGTACGTAATGGGTGGTCACCCATCCACGGACCAACCTACCGACTCAATATTAAGTTTGTTTACTAGATAATAAAGACTTGCACGTGCACGTTGCCTCGTGCTTAATCAAGTATTGGATTAATTAATCCGTCGCGCGTCGCTAGAAGTATTTATCGTAGCGTAGAATAATAATCATGTTTCTGTTGTCGTAGGTGTTTTAGCGCTTCAAGTATTTCCAAGAAGGAAGATGGAAGGACTATGTTGGAGGACTGATATAAAAGAAAACAATATATTATTAAGTATTAGATCCTTCCTAAATTATTGTATGGTGGCTGATAAAGGTAAATGGAAGAAATAAACGAGTGGTGGAGAGGGCAGGAATGTTTCTGCCCTCTCCACCACTCTCTTTTTGGAATTAGTTGGTACAGCATTGGTGCTGTACCAGCCTGGAAGCCGACCCTAACATAGTTGGGGAAAATTAAGCACGAAAAAGATCGACGTCATCAACATTTTTCGCGAAGGCAATGTGCAAACGCATTTATAATTTCTGCGAAAATTTCATACTTTCGATGAATCTCAAAATTGATTTCGGAAATAAAGATCCTGAATCTTAGCATGGATCCATGTGAACTTTATTATTATTTTAAGATATTGTAAAACAAATATGTGATATGCAATAAAGAATTGAATTGATATTATTTGTTCCTTATCTATTATTATAAGAAAAAAAGGGCCAAAAAAACACCAAATTGTGAACATTACGGAAAGTAGGTCACGACGTCAGCAAATAACTTGTCTGTACGTAACCCGTCCATGCTCCCGAGCGAAAATAGGGATGAGCATCCATTGCAAACAATTGTTAAATTATGAGTAAAAGTAAACAATTAATAAAATGTAAAGCAAACATTAAGCAGCATCAGTTTATATCGTTAAAATGGAATTTTGTTGGTTCTAAAGTTAATTGCTTGCAACTCGATGTCTCCGTCAACGTTGTCCCTTCCTTTTGATTGCAGTCCAGTTTTGGTAATGTCGCTTCTCTAGGATCATCCTTTTAGGGAAATGTAGAAGGCGAGTATAGCAATCCCTAATAACTACAAAGAAGTAACCGAATAAAGGTAGGTCGTTATTTGAGATGTCAGACCAATTGGGTATTATTTAATTCTGTTTCTGAACTTCTAACTGCCGATCGACTTTTCGTTTCTCTATTTCAGTTGGCGTTTCCAATTCTGTAATGCTATAATGTTCAATAATGCGGTTTGTTTTTTCAGCCGATTATGTTGTTAATCGCAGAGTTAATTGTTGCTACTTCAACTTCAATATTCATGTTATAGTTAATACTTCCCAGCTGATTATATGTAAATTAATAAGCGTCCTTTTTCTGAAACCTGTAAATGCCTGCCCGTGTAACTTGATCATTGCAAATAACACGTATTAGCTGTTTCTCGCAAAGTGTAAACAGCCACGTGTTTGGTTTATGTAACTTAGTCCAGGTTTGTTTGCATGCTACGTCAATGAAGATACGTGATAATGTCGCTTGTTGATTGAAAACTTGAGCCTCACATGGGGTGCCTTTATCGTGCAAGTTGTAGACTGGTTGACGAGAGGTGCTGATGAATTTATCTTCTCCGTAAGAAGTTCTTCCATGTTGTGTAAGGTACTCCGAGGTTCCGTTTTGATGATCCTTTTGTATTTCAACATCGGTTTTGTTATCGGTTTCTCCAGAAAGTATTCGCTGTGCGCTTGCGACCTATTTATGAATGTTATGGAAATTGGAGTATGGAAGTGTGTTAGTAGTGGAATGATTTTTTTGAAGTCTGTTGGTTTAAAACGAAAGCAGTTATATCTGTATGGTCCGCCAAATGTAGGCAAATCTTCTCATATTGAATCTGTAATTGGTAGAGTGAATATGAAGTATGTTTTTATCCCGGGGTGGGAAAGTTTTTTATGCAAGGGTTTCGGGAAGGATAGAACAAGGTTATTTTGTTTGAAGAGTTGTATATATACTATAGTTGTCTATTTTCTAGTCTTCCAGTCCGCCAAAATCAGAGTAGAACATAATTTTAATTATAAATAACGCTGCTTTATTCAAACAAATTAATTTGCTGGCCAATTTGTTAACCTACCGTCATATCCTGCACGAGCAAATTACTTGAAATTACCCATTGGTGCTGTCTCATTGATACTAACTAGCTACACGTAGTAGGTATATAATTTAAAATTGGATGAATTTGTACCACACACTAATATAGCAATCATCTTTATTTTGCTAGTCATGAAGGGGGTTCAACACGCCTGTAGTCCCCGACGTGTTAGGCAGAGGTGTATCTACTTATTGCACTTCTACATTTCACCAGATATGTTTAAGTTTCATGTAATAAGGGGAGATCCTCTTGCCGTCAACCGGCACAAGTCCACACTCAGTGGCTGTTAGGAATCGAAAAATAAAAATAAATATTGTTAAAAATTGTATTGGACGTAGTGCCCACTGCCCACCAACTCTCACAGAGATCCCTGTGCTGTGTTCCAGCAGGAAAATTCTAGGCTGATAATGTTTCCGATTCTTTTACAAAGATTTTAATTGGTTACGCTTCACTTATCTGTGCAGGCGGCAAAACACAAAACTAAAATAAATATACCAAGTTTGACATATCGATGCATTTTGTATTGACAAGCAGCGCCAATTTGAACTGCACACGTAAAGTGGTCATACCAAACAGCACTTTTACACTCTTATGCCAAATATGAGTCAAAAGTCGCAACTAATATTATATATCTACATCAGAGTGGTTTAAACTGGGTGCAATGTTTGCTGAGGCTATCGCCATCATCAGTATCGGCAGCGTAGTTCACCATCTGCTGACCCTGCTCTCTGTGCCATTGCCATTCTGAATGTCATCCGCAACATCATCATCATCAGCATCTGGCAACACATCTACAAAAATAAATAAGGCTATAATAACTTTAAAATCAAACGATGTACCTACCGGCACTATTATAAAAAGGAGCACATGCAAGGACAATGATTTTCAACACTCATAGCGACACCAATTCGTCAAGCCCGCATCTATACTAATGTCATACTTGTCTTCCTGTGTGTCACCTTAACGCGGATACCATCTATGTTTTTAACCGACTTCAAAACAAGGTGGAATCAGTTCGACCCGTATGTATGTAATATTATCAGAAGTTCACATGTTAGTCAATACCAGCTTCTAAGCATGTGTGCCAAATTTTGTAAGAGTATGTTTGTCCGCGCGTTTGTATCTCAAAAACTATAAGCGTACTGCAAAAAAATCTGTTTTAGTTGGACTAGGTATAGTAGACTTAGGTACTTAACAGTGCAAGTTTTATTAAAATCGGTTCAGAAGTTTTTGAGATAGAGAGTTCAGTGTGTATCAGTAATTCTAAAACGTTTCATTATGCATGTTGTTTTTTCTTCTTTACCTATGTGGATGATGAGCTAATAACTTCTAGTTACCGCAACTAGAAAGGTTAAAATAAAAACTTTTTTGCAAAAAATAAGGTGGCAAAAAAGTCAAAACAAAAACACAAACAAAATTGTGTTTTTTTTTGGAAGTCGTTTATTTTTTGGAAAAAACTTTTTATTTTGTACACAGGAAGATATAGAATTATTAATTAATTAATATAAACAGGACTTTTTCCAGATGTAGGTACATTCCCGTGATGTATGGCATGGAAATCCGATATTATGGATTCCCATGCAAGTAAAGCCGCGGTACAAAAGCTGGTTAGGTATATGCCGTCATGGCACAATACAAGTCACTACTCACTACCTCATCTAGGAATATTCCAATACTCTGCTAATTAGTTCGGCGCTAATATTTGCAGATATTTTGCTGATGTCTAAGGGGTGGCACATAATGCCACACATACTATATTTTGGGGATTTAACACAGCAAACCGGAAGATTAAAAAATGTGTGCTAAATAATAACAGCCGCACCTTCATCGTTTTACCGCCGGAACAGCAGACGTACTGCGGCGTACCATACACACTTGGCTGATATCCCGACGAGTCGTACTCAGCGCTTCTCCTTCAAGTTTATTATGCGCACAACCAAAGAATGAAAGTATCTGACATCTGTGTTCCCACACGGATTTAACCCTTCTACCTTCCCGTCCCGTCTACCTTCAAAGCAATAGTGAACAGGTATTTTCTGGGCAAGCTCATTCCGTCATAGACCTCATCCATCGGTTTCCATCAGGCGTGATCGAGGTCAAGAGCAAGTCCAGTTTGTAATAATAAAAAAAAAGGAATTAGATCTACATTTTGTCAATGCTTTAATCTGTTGTTGTATCTAGAGTATCTATGAATTTTCTATGAATTAACGGTACGGTTGGCGCAATGGCTGAGCGATTGGCTGCTGCGCTGCGTGTTCAGCTTCAATCCCCGCACGGAACAAATATTTGTATGATCTACAGGTAGTTATTTAGGGTCTGGCTGTTTGTGTACATGTGAGTTTAAATGTTTGTAAACGCACCCGTTTATATTATAACATATAAATATGTAAGCGTCGATTTCCCAGACAAGTTCCTAAATCGATGCTTAGATACCATTGTTTTTACTAACTGATAATTTTGCTATACGGCCGAAAATTAATATTTCGGCCGAAATTGTCGAAAAAGCGCCCTGTTTTTCCATCTATTTTTACGCAGCTTTCTTTTGTCCCGTACACTGTTATGGACTAATTTTAAAAATGGCAAGGTGTCATTTAATCTTGGGTTTCTTGGAAAGATTTTGTTCCAACACAAAAACCAAAGACATTCAATTATTTATGAGCGATAGACGGGACAAGACGAAGAAAATTGTAATCCAAAACTTATTACTACTTAGTAATAAATCGTTCTGTCTAGTGTCATACGCCCGCTTGTCAGGTAGCATTCGTGTGTCAAAATCGAAAATGTTCGGGATCAAAACTTTTGTGTTAAAATTTTCCTAATATCCGCTCTATAAGTATTTAAAGAGATTTATCTCTTTGATAAAAACCTTCGTTATTTTAAAAGAAGTTTTTTATCCTAAATATAGTAGGTAACAGTAACAGCTAATTACTTGTTCCTAATTAAAGATGTTCTCAAATCAAAAAAAATGTTGTAAAATCAATACTTACGTAAACTGAGCGTCAGTTTACGTAAGTATTGATTTTTACGCAAAAAAAATCCCATTATTTGCATACACTTGTTTGTTTTATTGTTGCCATGGTAACTATCCAGGTTCATGCAGTTTACGTAAACCTTTTATTACGGAGCAGTCGTATAATGTATGAGAATCCTGGCTAAAACTTGCGGTTTACTGCTAATTTCCGGGTAACCGGGTAACTACATAATCTTATAATTTGACTGTAAAATGATACTGTGAATGTTTAGGAAATAGGTATGAATAAATCTGGACGAAAGCATGTTTTCAATGGTTTTTATTAGGGTTCCGTAGTCAATAAGGAAAGAAACCCTTATAGTTTCGCCATGTCCGTCTGTCTGTCTGCAGCTTAGCTCAAAGACTCTTAGTACTAGAAAGCTGTAATTTGGCATGAATTTACAAATTAGTTACGCCAAGTTTACGAGTAATAGACAACCAACTTATAAAATGTATATGGATAACATATTTTCCTAAACATAATGTATGGGAACACAGGTCTTTCAACTGCAAATGTAAGTTTGTTTTTATTATTACAATAAAAATCATCGTTCGGAGGCAAATCCGCAGAATTTGATGGGCAACTACCCTACATTTCGTGCGGTGTTCCACAGGGATCGGTTCTGGGACCGGCCCTGTGGAACATCGGTTACGACTGGGTGCTGCGCGCCGACCTCCCTACCGGCGTCAGCGTAGTTTGCTACGCTGACGACACGCTGGTACTGGCACAAGGAAGGTCGAACGAGGCGGCGGCCGAAAACATGACACGCGGGGTTGCGATAGTCGTGGAGAGGATCCGGTAATTGGGTCTCGAGGTGGCATTGCACAAGTCCGAGGCCATATGTTTTCATGGGCCTCGGAATGCGCCACCGTCGGGATCCCTACTGACGGCAGGAGGGGTTTCCATCGGCGTCGGGTCGACGTTGAAGTACCTAGGACTCGTCCTCGACAGCCGGTGGAACTTCGTGGAGCACTTCCGACGTTTGGCTCCCAAACTGGAACGGACAGGGGCTGCCTTCAAGCGGCTCTTGCCCAACCTGAGGGGTCCAAACGCCTCCTGCCGGAGGCTCTACGCGGGGGTCGTGCGGTCCATGGCCCTATACGGGGCCCCGGTGTGGGCGCGTTCTTTGAGGCGGCAAGCCGCCCACTACTTGAACGCCCCCCAAAAGGTGATAGCCATAAGGCTAATCCGGGGGTACCGCACGATCTCCGGCGAGGCGGCTAGCCTCCTTGCCGGATTGCCGCCATGGGATCTGGAGGCGATAGTCCTCGCACGCCTGCACGAATGGCGCGCGGAGGCACTACGTCGGGGGGAAACTCCGCTGCCGCGGCAAATTACCGCTCAGCGGACAGACCTCCGGCGTGATCTCATGGCGACATGGAGAGAGCGACTGTTGCAACCCCGTGCAGGGCACGCTACCATAGTGGCGATAAGTCCCCTCTTTGAAGAGTGGCTAGAGAGGCGGCACGGCGCCCTCACCTACCGCCTGACGCAGGTCCTCACCGGACACGGTTGTTTCGGGAGGTTCCTGCACCGAATCGGGCGGGAGGAAACGCCCGGGTGTTTCCACTGCGAGGATCGTCCGGAGGACACGGTGGAGCACACCGTAGAGGTCTGCCCCGCTTGGGCGGAGCACCGCCGTGTCCTTGTAGCGGCGATTGGCGGCGGCGATCTCTCGCGTCCGGCCCTGGTTCAAGCCATGGTCCGGATCAAGAGGGAATGGGAAGCCGTCACCACCTTCTGCGAAGCAGTCATGCTAGTGAAGGAGGTGGCGGGACGTGAGAGGGAAAGAACCTCACGTCCCAGCCGCCGCGGGAGACGCTCTGGGCGTCGGGGGTCACGTGGTGGCTCCCGGCCACCGTAGGCACGGGCCTGTGGACGGCGAGTTATGGGCTAGCTCGCCGTCCAGCCGTCCGTATGACGACAGGCCGTGCCGACGGCGCGTTCGTGTTCCACGCGCGCCTCACTGAGATGTCAGCAACCGAGTAGGGGTCCGCATGGGCCGATGCCTGCCAGAGCTGTGGGACTGTTCGAAAGAGACACCGTGGCCCTGGAACACAAAGGGCAAAGAAGGAACATGGATGGGTTTTAGTCAGTACAAGTCTGACACTCCCTTCCGCTCCAGAGTGGGGGGGGGGGGTCATTTGATGAATTCCCATCCGAAAAAAAAAAACTACCCTACATTGTGCGTGGCTCGACACGCACTTGGCCGGTTTTTAAGTCTTTAACTTACACTACTTATACTTCGACATTAATAACTGTGGGGGGTTACAGCAAAGTTCACTCGACAATTATTTTTTTTTGTAACCTGTACTGTGCCACTGCTGGGCAAAGGCCTCCAAATTCCTTTAAGTTTTATTTATTTTCGTTTTACCTATAGAGCTTCCATTTATTATTTATTCATTGATTTATTTATACTTCATGTTCAATAGTGGTACATAGGCGGACTTAATGCCACAAGGCATTCTCTACCAGTCAACAGTTGTCGGTTTTTATTTGGTATCTATCCATAGAACTAAATTGCGAACAGTAAGGCTCGTGCATGCTGTTCAGTTACAAATAGTATATGATTCTAGAAAAACAACTACATACGTACATGAAAATCTACTCATTTTCAATTCAAACATCTTCAATCATTTTTTTTTTACTTTTTCAATAGTTTGTTGATATTCATCATAGTAGAAATAGCTACGTTAAGAAAAATAATAGTTACAGACATTCTATTATTAGAGCCACAGGCATCCAAAATGCCTGACATAAAACGTAGATTGCAGTAAACTAATGGACGCAAGCGCAGTCCCCCCCCCTTTAGTGGTCACCCATTCGATTGATTGAATTATTTGCAGCCGAGATCAAATGACAGATCAATGTGCATCCGTTGATCAGTGTAATATTGAAGCTGGATACTGGTCAGTTGGTCACGTTACCACTCGCTGCTATTTTAAGTTTGTACGTTTTTATTTACCTACAAAAAAACAACAACACATCGGACCTGTAATCCCCGAAAGCGTAGGCAGAGGTGTAACTGACAGTATACCTACACACATTTCGCCAGTTATTTTAAAGTTATGGGGCGAGCCTATTGCCATCAACTGGGCACAATTCCGAACTCGTTGGCTGCTACTGAGAAGTTCCGTTGGAAAAGCCCAATATCACTTTGCCCGAACCCCGAAGTCCCCGAACCATGCACTCATGCCTGCGACCAAGTACCTCTGTATTATGATAGATACGCGGGCGACACGATATTCAGCAACTGTTAGTATGGGTAGCGTTATCAGGCTATCGTTTATAATTGAAAGTTTATACAATTTGACATTTATTTGTTTTGCCAGCAAGAAACAAAAGACAATCTTCATCTCGACATTCTTTAAAGACCAATTAAATAATTCGACTCGATTCTGCTTAGAGGCTAATAACACGTTTGCATGGTTATCAGTGTATGCAACAAAGGTGGACATAATGACTTAATGACTTAACACAATGGACAGTAAAAAAAATTGCGTCTCTAATAGTAGAATTGCAACTTATGCAATGTTTCCTTCAGTTAGTTGTGATGTGCCTACATTTTATAATAGTGCTAGCGACTCATAGTTTGGCATGAATTGCTATTGGTAGGGCTAAACCATTGTTAGTTCTGTGCCTCCTAATATAGCAAAAACTTCAAAAGTCACCTTCTGAAATAAATTCTAATCGCACAAAAATCCATTACGTGTTCATTGTAGTACAAGAACTTAACTCGCACGAAAGGCAAGGTAGAGACACCGTCCCACGGTAATGTTTTTAGTCGGGGAGCTGGGGCCGCACACACATTCAGAACCGAAAAGCGATATGTGCAATACACTATTATTCTTAAGTTATCGATCAGGCTGGACGTGTCGACTCCACGACCGATGAGTATTTTTGCGTACTTAATAAAATAGTGTAATTTGCGGCAGTACTGATCCTGTTTTCGGAGGGATTAAAATGGCCGCTTTTGCAGGATCATATGGATTACATTACATTCGTAAAATGTTCACGAAGTGACAATTCATAATATTAACTGCGTCTGTGACTATTTTAAGAATTTGAACGTATATTATTATCCTGATTATGATTCTGCTAAAGCAGCCATTTTAGGCCCCCTTTTCTTAAGCGCCGACCTGACTTTATTTACCCAATAACAAAACAATATAGTTGTTTTATTATTAATTTTTAATAATAAAACAACTTTTACTATAGGACCAATGCCGAATCGGCAAAAAAAGTTGTCCTGTCCCAAACATTCGGGTTCACATTTTAATCATCATAATATAGGGAACAGCTGTTATTTTTTGCAATTTCAGATTACCTCAAGGTAAAAGTTGTTCATAATGATTAGCACAAAAGGGTAAAAGTGTAGGTTGTGTCTATGTAGATAGATAGATAAGTTATTCTCTATTGTGGCACGTTATCGTGGCTGCAGGTCGATTAATCCAATTACTCCAAGTGAATTACGTGGAACGCGATGCACTCGAGCACGCTCAAATTGAATTCAAATGGCACGTGGATCTCAATTTGCAAGGCTGCTAATATTAAGGCAAAGTACGGTGATGTAGTCTCAATAATACCTTGACAAACTTTAATCTACATTCCCCATAGATATTCAGTTAATTTGATTTTGTTTATGACCGCTATGGGGCTTATATGCTTAAATAAATTGAAACTCAACGTTCGCTCTTCAAAAATCAAGAGAAAGCAAGGGTAAGAAAGAATGGGGGAATGAAGGGTTCCAGTAGTTTTAAGTGGGATACTAGTGAAGAAATCTACAAATTCTTGAGCACATTCGTTTTTAGAGCTTAGAAAACCACGTGAAGTCTCTCGTGTGATATCATTATTATATTTTTTAATTCTGTTAGTTTCACTATTGATAATTTTCCAAACGGCTTTTATTTTATTATCGGAGGATTTAATACTGTTGCTAATGAATAAGGTTTTAGCTACTACTAGTGTTTTTAAACATTTTTGAATAAGTTGCAACATATTTATTAAAAGTTCGAGTTGATGTAAGCCGTACAGATCAAACAATCGCTCCCTACTTTTCTAATACCGTTAGTTGTCCAGTCACTGAACATAAACTTTGGGCTCTGAACTCTGTGTAAACTACTGAAAAGAATTCCTCGTAAAATTGATTTACATTTTCAATAATATGGCTCGGAATGCCTAAATTACTAATTATTACTGGGTGTTATTTGTCTTCCTTTTATCTGTTTTTTTTGGACTCGAAAACAACGGCTTGACCGCTATGATCAGAAGGAAGGTAATTTACAATAGATTTATCTAGAAGTAATAATAAAAAACATTACACACATGTAACATTATGTAGTAATTCGGTTTGGTTTCGAAAACACGTTTAAATTGATTTAAAAATATGTAATACTCTACTGCTATTTCGCCAGTTATGTTTAAGTCCCATATAATAGGGGGCGAGTCTATTGCCATCAACTGAGCACAAATCCAGACT
Organism: Noctua janthe; assembly: GCA_910589295.1. Lineage (NCBI taxonomy): Eukaryota > Metazoa > Arthropoda > Insecta > Lepidoptera > Noctuidae > Noctua > Noctua janthe. The sequence continues at coordinate 19,139,991 of OU342552.1, forward strand.
CCGTGGCTGCCACTGAGGAATTTCCTAATGAAAAACTCAATAGCACTTTCCCTATCCCGGGAATCGAAACCAGGACTTCATGCTCAGAAGTCGCGGTTACGACCAACGAGGCAGTGACATTTTTAGTTGTCCCTTCAACATCATTATTTGAACGTAGTTGTGGGAAGACCCACAGACAAAACCGCGAGCAATTAATATTTAACTACTTCTCTGTATCACAAACGAATGATAAAATCGAACGCTCACGAAGCGATGTACAATTCGATATTCTGTGCTCCAATCAAGACCTTGCAATGCGATCCTTTTAACAATATTCACAGTTCAGATTATTTAACCGTACTTCATCAGCATATGATCGAACTATTTTATTGACTAATTACTGCATTACTTGTGTCTCAATATTGCCATTGTCAATAATGTTTTCTTCCTCTTATGTAATCTTTTCGCGTACTTCGTATTGCATTTCAAAGTTCATGTTCAATCTTCTGAAGGACATGGTCATCTGTTTCTGTTTTATTTGTATTGTATTAATGTGTATTGTATTAATGTCTATATGTAATTATAGTGAATCTGTATATTCACAAATACGATTGGTTGCCGTAGAGGGCGCTATTATTGCGGAAATAATTAGGTAGACTACGTAGAGAGAATATTCTTACTGCATCGTATTAATTTCTAATCGTACAGTCGAACACAGTAATTAATGTTTCATCATCATCTGCCTAGCCTTTTCCCAACGATGTTGGGGTCGGCTTCCAGTCTAACCGAATGCAGCTGAATACCAGTATTTTACATGGAGCGACTGCCTATCTGACCTTCACAACCCAGTTAGTACTGGGTAATACGATACCCTTTAGTAAGACTGGTTGGCAGACTTTCGGGCCGCTGACTACCTTTAACGACTATCAAAGATCTACAAATGATAACCGGGACCTACCGAGACACGGAGGAAACTCGGTATGTAATGGGTGGGTTGGTTATCCATCCTCGGACCAACCTAGGCAAACTATTATTGTAATGGACGGATTATTCTTGGTAGGCCCACGATTCCCAGGGAAAATGATGTAGTAGGCTTTCAAGTAAATTTTCGCTTTGGTAATGAAATAATAACCTTGTTTAATATATTGCTAACCGGTTTTATTCACACTGCACTAACAATACCCCTTCTTATTTCAAGAGAGTAGGATTTCCTGCTACTTATTTATAAACTTCTTCACACATAAGTTCCTCTCACTGTCTCGTTGGTAGTCGCAAGCGCTGCTGCTGATCATGCGCTCCTGGGTTCGATTACCAGATCGGGCAAAGTGTTTTTCCGTTAGAAATATCTCTGGGTTGATGGCAATAAGCTTGCCCTAGGGGGCATTGAACTTAAAAATAATGAACTCGATAATGTGGTTGTACTATTCAGTACACCTATGCATAACTCTTCGGGGATTACAGGCTGTTATGCTCGTCTCAATATTATTACCCGACTACGGCGAAGCCAAAAGGAAGGGTTATGATTTTAGCAGTCTATGTATTTATGTATGTTATTATTATCGAATATTCCTCCGTAGCACCTAAACTATTCATCCGATTTTGATGAATCGATTCGTTATTATGACCCGGGTAACATAGGCTACATTTTAACCGACTTCAACAATAGGAGGATTTTACCTTGTAAACCCCGAATTTAATTAGGTAAGTAGGCGTGATTTTTCTGCAGTCGGGTTTTTAGTTGTAGCATATAAAACAAATTTTTGTTCTGCAAGCCGAGGTAACTTAGAAAGTACATTTAATATTAAAAAGCCACACTTGCACTGCTGAATACCCACCAGTTTTCTAACAAGTTTCCTTGTTTATGAGAAGCAGGCCCCTTAACCTTAGGGTCCATGTCATACACAAGATCAAAATAAATTTGCTAGTGAAACTGGTATCGATATCTGTGCACCACGACGAGAAAGAAGGTGAATTGATGATCTGCGGAGTTTTGCTTGGTTATTTCGTTTAACCTTGTATTCATTTAATGTGATTATCTTTGTCTTACCCAGGGGTTACCTTATAACTAGGTATCGGGTATTCGGATGCCTAAAGGGTGTAAATAGACCCTTTACGTAACCGCCTTTGCGATCATTTTTTTGTTCTAGACCATACCTGGGAACCTTCTAGTTACGGAGATATTGGGGGTCAAAGTTCCAAGTTTTTTTTAATTACATGTGTTTAATGTAAGATTTTTACTTTACACACCTCCACGACCCCCGTACTGTTCAATCCATCCATCAACATGGATGGACTCGATGAAAAGCACTTTGAGTGCTTTTCATCGAGTCCTACCTTAAAACGTGATTTTTCATCCCAAAAAAAAAATCGATTCCCAGCAATAATTTTGCGTAAAGTTACTTAGTTTGATGTACAGAATGCTTGGTTGACGGCTATGTAAAGGGTCTGTTTACACCCTGTATTTACTTAGAGAGTGTTGACAAGTATAGAGCGCGCGTCTGTACGGAAAAGGTCCCGGATTATTCTACTCAGGTAGCACAATTTAACAAAAATAAAATACATAACAAGGGTATTATTTTTACACGTTTTCACGCTCCTACTTTTGTGAAAGTGTGCTCCTAATAAAAGGTTAAACAATTTTTATTTCAGTATTACGTTGTTATCGTTTTACATAGTTTTTATTTTTTGTCTTAGTTTTACTTCCAATGAATTGTCATATTTACCATTTTGTCCTATTCTAATATTCAGCAGGAAAATTTAAAATCGTTTATTTATTGTAATTTTGTATTTTTTACGTGTTATTTGAAACAAATTTCTTGCCTGGTTTTAAATAGATTTTTAATATTCATTGTGCTTATGAGTACTACATTTTAACCAAACTACACTGTACTATTTATTATAAAACAAAGTCGCTTACCGCTGTCTGTCCCTATGTACGCTTAGATCTTTAAACTACGCAACGGATTTTGATGCGGTTTTAGTAGATAGAGTGATTCAAGAGGAAGGTTTATATGTATACAACATTCGTTTTAGTATATGCGAAACCTCAAACACGTGTCTAGTATCTTTAGGTAAAGAATCTATGTACAAAATTTCAAAACTGTATCATGAAAAATTAAAGTTATAGACTTGTTCTGTTACCTGGTTGTCCGCATAAAAACGTGGTCACCAAGCGGCGCCGCCGCGCGCGCTCCGCCTGCGTCGTCTTGAGCTCATTGATAATTATAATTTGGCAGTAGGTACCTAAATGATTGCGATAGGTACTTAATGTCGCTCGGTGTCCAACTTGTAACATTTTTTAAATATTTTTTGGGACAAAATATAACGTGGTTTAAAAATGATTGGAATCGATTCAGTTACTTATTCTGAACAAACTATATTCAAATTTCGCATATACTAAAAATAGTGTTGTATATTTATAAAATACAGCGATCTCGAGAAAATTTCATACGCATCTGAATATCCGATCTCTACCCAGTACAGTATATAATAGTATATAACCGTATAGTATAGTATATAACAGTATATAACCCAGTACTGGGTTGTGGAACTTGTGGATAGAGTGACTGCCACTCTATCTAAAATCTTCGCTCTTTATAAAATACTAGTATTTAGCTGCATCTGGTTAGACTGGAAGACAACCCCAACATAGTTAGGAAAAGCAAGATGATGATGATTCCCTTTTGTTGTTTATTAGATATCTCAATTATTTTATTGTTTTCCCATGTTCACTTCAAATCCAAAACAATGCTTTAATGCGCTCATAAATAAAACAATCTCTAACTGTTGCAACCGCATTATTGTTCAAATTATGTCATGTTCGTCTCCCCTAGCAAGCTGTCACGCTCTATATTCGCATATCGGTCAAGGTTACTCAGCTCAATAAACGATAGTTTCAATCGTGAAGTATCTTTGTCATTTTAAGGCTATTTCGATTGACTATAGTCTATTCAGGATGATTTGGTTAAACGTGGGTATGTGTTAAGGAACTGAAGTAGGTCCTCTTTGGATTTCAGACATACTTACTGAGTCTACTTCTTTTTAGCGTGTCGATGGCAATCTAAATTGTGTTGGCTCTGAATTTGTCGCTTTCCATCAGTTCCTGTAACGAGCAAATGACAGGACACACAGGACCGATGTTATCGATATTATTAATTATATTTATAGGTATATAACGTCTAACTATTCATACACGAAATATTTTCAGAGAATCATCTAACGGCTATAACGAAGCCATTTCAAGGGATTTTTGTTTTGTAAGTAAATTTTTATTAAAAAAAAAATTTATTTAATACTACTTGACCCACAAAATAAATAATATCTCCTTATTTTTGAACATCCGTCGTACATACTAGATCGTATTTACCTACTGTCATTATTAGAATATGGGAGTAAAGATTTTATGGAAAAAGTCAAAAAATTTTAGAATTTTAATAATTTCGTAAAAACAAAAACACTCAAGACATATTTTTGTTTCGTTGCCATGGCGACTTTACGACAGAGAGAAGTTACTCTTTAAATTTTTCGTGTATGAAAAGATATACCTTATATATGAAGCATTTACTGTTCAGTACTTAATTAAACCTACCATAAAGAGGACCGTAACATTCGGGTTTCTGCCGCATGACTTCATCTCCGCGATTGTCCATTTTCATCGCGATGATTATTATGAGTTGGCGCCACTACCCACAGTGGAATTGTTTGGTGTGCATCGAAATCTTAATGAGCAATCGAGTGGACTATCAGCTTATCTGATATGAGTCACCACGTTTTTCAACCAGGCCGTTCTGCGAAATGACGCAATAAGATCTATTGAAATAATGATAGTAAGCGTACTTCTACAGGAAAAACACCGAAGCGTTAATGATGATGGTTTTGAAGCCAGGTGTAGAAAACGTTTCAGTATTATGAAGGCGCGATTCAATAGTCATAGCATGAGTCTCCTTTGTAACGTTACATACAATGAACCCACTATTTGCTTTTAGTTTTAGACGTGAAGTCGCTGAAATTGTTCTTCTATATTCCTAGGGCTTACACAAATATTAAAACAAATGGAAATAGTAAAACCTATTGCAAATTCAGTTGTTAAAATTCAAGATCCTCAAGCGGCGCAAATACTGTAACCTTATTGGTAACTACAGTTTTGAGCCGTTTGGGGTCGAAACGCTCGGGTCATGGGGCCCGAGTGCGCGTTTCCTTTTTAAGGAAATCTCTCGCCGACTGGTCGACACTTCGCGTAACCAGAGGGCTGGCTCTTTCTTTGGCCAAAGAATTAGCATTGCCATTCAGCGTGGCAATGCTGCCAGTCTTCTGGGCACGTTTCCAGATGACAGCGATGCGGAGGAGTACTTTGACGCCTAAGTGTCCTATTGTCGTCGTTGTTTAGACGTTTATATTTTCTTACTTTAGTCTTATTTTTATCTTTAGTTTAGTTCTATTTGTAGTCTGTATATAATGATGATATAATTTCATGGGATTTAAACCACTTGAATTCCAGGAGGCATTACTTGTACAAATACATACAGTAACCACTGAGTAATATGAAAAAAAAAACATCAGCACTGGTGACAAAAACCTGATGATGTGATGTAGTTCGCTGGAGACAAAAGGGTCCAAACAAAAGACTTGCAAAATATTTTGAAATTGCTGCAAATCAACAATATTTTACAGCGGGTTTGATTTATTTGGAGCCCTCAACTTCAATCAAAGGATCTAATAATACGAAGTCGATAACCTTGTACAGAACACAGATCTAAACTTTTTTATCAAGTCTTATCATCGTTTACACATCGCTATAAAAGTTATTTTAGTACGCACAACAAGACGTTAACGTACGAATTCAAAATTAACTGCTACCATCCATAAAGATGTGATGGATGGTACGAGTATCGTCATCCACCTGATAATGACTAGAATAAGGTACGTTGTATGTCTATAAAGCATGAAATTGACTGATTCATTAACACCAACATAAGTGTTAAACGATCTCCTCCTCGTTGTTTCACATGATTCTGCTTAAAAATTGTGTGACGTACCAATTCACAAGTTTTATTTTTTCTGTACCAGCGATTGATCTCATCTCATTAACGAAACCAGAATCATCCTGAATCTACTGCGTAGTGAAAAATATAGTTTAGAAGCAATTGAAAGAATGTCTTGACATCATGATTATTTCAATGAAAACTTAAATGAGACTATTTTTGCACCATCGTTATTAATATTGACACAGAGTGATTGATTTGCATTATTTTAAGTCACAATTGAGGCCATGTTAGCCTGTTCATAAAAATATGCAATTGTTGAAAAAAGTTGAACGTCTTTAAAATTAATCATTTCACAAAAAAATAGGTGAAGTACCCAAGTACTTAAACATTACTGACTCTATTGAAACTTCAAAGTTACCGCTACTGAATTCATCGCTGTATAATTTGTTCTTTTTACAGCGAACCAGTCATTCAGCTACCTACTCATTAAGTTATGATTAACGACTGCTTAATTAAGTGTCGTGTTTCGACAATACAGTTTTATTGACATTACAGTCGCTTGGTTGGAAGGATTCCGTGGCGCCCGTCGACGGGAATTTTCCATAGCTTTAAGTACGAGTACCTACAACTTTTTTTATTCTAATGTATGCTCAATCGTAAATCCTAATAGTACTGGTCGTTATGCATGTGGTTACACTGCGATGTTATCGCCTATCCTCACCTCCATTAAAGGACAGGATTTTATGGACTATTATTTACGACCATAGTACCTTCCTAGTATGTCTATATATTTTGGTATTCAGTCGTTTCAACGATTAGGTCACCTGTGTACCGCGTTATGTTTTTTTCTGATATTGCACATGATTTTCCTTGTGATTATTTGTTGCAGGTTTATTTATTAGCTTCTTCGTGTTTTATATTTATGGCAGCCTCTTTATTGGGGCAGGCAGTAACCTGTTCATTTTTTTACCTGTTCTGGGAATGGATACATGGCCATTAAAACGTCTATTCAGACATAAATAATACAATGCTCTGTTGTAGCGACTAGAAGCTATTGATCCTCTTTTGGTTTTTTTATGTATTCTCTCTTCTTTAAGTGGATCTGCCTGAGACCCAGAAATATTCCGTAAATATTACTGACTCTAAAAGTGTAATAATAATATCGCTCGTTTCATACCTTACCGTGGCGACTTCTTTCAATCTCAGTTTACAGTTGTATAATATTGAATTTTCTAGAGCTTCCTTCTTGACGATCACATATTAAAGTGGAAGGAAAAAACTTGATGCGTTTACTTGAAGTATCCATAAAGACTGAACAAGTAGGATTGCCGGCGAGCAAAAAGATTTAATTGTGTTTATATAATGTTAAAGACGGTGGCTGGGTTGCATAAAAGCAACTCGATTTTCCTATTAAGATCAATGATTGAAAATTAAGTGAACAAAGGCAGACAAAAAGGTATAACTATGTATGATCAGCATGGATCTTTTCAAATGATAATATTGAAATGGTCAGCATACAAAATAGGCATAATTATATTCTTTTTTTTTTCTACCCTGGGGGATTAACTAGACATACAGACATTTATCAGCGATAGAGACGATGGAGGAGCCAAGAATGTGTTAGATTAACAAAAGCTACCGAAAATCTTATGTCAATCAAAATGGCGATGAAAACTACATCAAAATGCATTGTGAAGTTTAGAAGATGTAAGCTGTCACACACACAAAAACGCGACTTCTATTTTTAGGTAGATGTGTAGATGGTATACAGATATGATCATTGATCGATATCCCCATTTATTTGATCTGTGTTGCATCTCTCTTCTTCAGTCATCTCAATAGCCACCACCTGTCTGTAGCCATGTAGCCTTCAGACAGTCCATCAATCATTTAATTGGTATTCCCTTCTCTTCCAAATTCATACTCAAAACTTAAGATATACCGACAGCACGAATGCTGAGCATGAGGTCCTGGGTTCCATTTCCGGGGCGGGCACAGAGTCATTAGGTTTTTCTATCAGGAATTTCTCAGTAGCAGCCACGGAGTCTGGATTTGCGCACTGTTGATGGCAATAGGCTACTAGACTTAAACATAACTGGCGAAATGTGAATTTACTATTGGGTAACCCCCTAACCCTTCGGGGATTACAGGCATGATGTTATGGACTTGATTAATAAAAATATTACTTCATTTAATTCGTTGAGTTTTACTTTCACACCACCAATCTTTAGCTCATGTTTTACAAAACCACAAGCCTGCGGGCTATTTCCAAGACATGAGAACAGGTGGTGCCTGTAGGGAGTCCAAATTACTAGTTGATTGCAGTCAACACGCGGGGAAAATTTTGCATTATTTGGGTAATATTATGCAAGCAGATGTTAAATTAGAAACAACCATACTTAAGGTGGAAGCGCCAGGATATCCCGCGAAATTTATATTTTCTAAAGTTTTTTGCAATTTACAGGTCAGTGTCCGGTTGTACTTTGATTAAGATATGATTAGCGACCGTAACAAATATGCCAGTCATTAAACTCATCAATACAATCCTCTAGGTTCATTTAAACCCATTGAATGACATTTTCATGAAATAGTCATTAAATGGGACAACATTTCAACATTTGCTATCAAATAAGACATAATTTAATATAACCTCAGGTTCAGAATTAAATGGCAATATTGAACTAACGTATACAATACAGAGGATCCTAATCGTGCTTATGATAACTTTTTAGAGATATTGCAACTTCTATACAACTTGTGCTTCTCCATCAAATCAATATCAATAAAACCAAACAAAAAGATAAAACGGATATCACGAGGTATTCGTACATGTAGTAAAAGACAGCGACATCTCCTCTGGCAACAGCATTTAAAAACAACAGATGAAAATAAAATAAAAGAAGGCTGGCGAGAGTGCATGAATTTTGGGACCCACTCTTAGAAGTAGTAATCATTACGGCAACTTATACATAGTTGTAAAACGACTAAAGACTAACAGAAAAGCAAATGGGAAGTAAGACGAAAAATTTGGTACAAAAGAGATATACGTCTATATAAAAGATAACCTAAAAATCTTAGGATTAGGGTTTTTAACTGTGGAATGTCTGCCTATTTATTTAAAATGAATTTAAAAATAATAATACTCGTATTTAGGATGAATCATAAAGGAAGATTCGAATAAACTACTCTTAGATAATTCCCTTTCCAACCTACCCGGTCCGTCCGAGTAGAAGGGTATAAAAAGGCATGGCGCGTTGTACACGGCCTCTTTAGATGATGCTCTGTGTTTTTTTGTTCTCTTTGGTTTTTGGTAGTAGGCAACTGACAGGTGCCACCCCTGGCACCTGTCAGTTGCCTACTACCAAAAATACCTCATCATTACCTCCCCAGGTAATGATGAATGATACTTATTATTTACTTATGTGTTAGTTGTTGATTAAAGACAAATTATAAAAAACATAACTTTCTATTTCGCTTCTGGCCTCTAAGATTACTGTATTTCCCTCGCAGTTTTAGTTTTGACGGTACGTGTGTTGCTTCTCGTCTTAAGCTAAAACCCGAATTTTTACTTCATTGCCTGTACCTAATCAATGAATCATAAAAATGCCAGACTGCGGCTAGAGACTATACTGATTACTAACCTAGTAACAAGTTCAATCACTATTAAAACTATGTTGTTACGACTTTGATCTATAAGCGAATTATGGTCAAGTAAAACGATTCTTACTGTACTGAAAGAAGATATACTTTTACATAAATTATAAAAGACAGAGCTCACTAGCTATGTACGAGTACAGCTATTGAAAGGCAGGGTTTGTTGAATAAAAAATGTGAAATGTGATGTAATAAACCTCGTTTATTGGTATTTTTACATGGTTTTCATTTTATATTTTTCAATAGTGTTATAGAAAAAAATATTATCTTATTAAAAGATTATCGAAAAAGGAAGCTGGTGCAGCGATATAGCTCTGGTGTCTGTCATAGTCCATATACCTTAATATGCTCATGACATGAGAGCAACAACCCACTGTCCGTGTCCCAACAGGAGAGTGGCAACAATAGCCCAATACACCACTTCGCCCCTGTAGCCTTCTATCTACTGCGATATATGTTTAGTAGGACTTGCTTCCTATGTGCATACATTTAATTTTGGCACGTAAAATAAATAGGTGGTTGCCATGAAATACAGGATAGGTATGGTACAGGATGTATTTCTACGGAACTTGGGGAGTGTGCAAAATCAGCAGAACTTCTGTGAGCACTATCCACCATTTCAACATCCACAATTTGCTCTCTGTTCAGAAGGTACAGGGTGTGTAATTTCCTCTGTACTTGTTGTGGGTACAACATTAGGGGAACTTCTCCGAGTGTTATCTATAATTCTTTCTGCTCTCAAATAGCATGGTACACACACTTGAGGAGGCATCGTCTCTCTGATGAAGGTGCACCTTGAGCATCTTCATCAGAGAGACGATGCCTCCGTAAGCAAGTCGTAAACGGCAATTAACGCAACGCATGTTAGTGGTTAAAATCACAGTCTAAATCAAAAGCAACTCGTTGTCCAAAGAAGAATGCGGTAGTCCAAGTCAGGGTGCAGTATCGTCAATTCAAGATGTAAAGGCTAAGCCATCGAGAATCCACAAAATCGCAATGATAAACATAAAATCCCACGCAAAAATACAAACGTATCGAACGATGGAACAGAAGTGTTTTTCAACCTTTTTCATGACACGACCCCCATAGTAAGAAAAAATATTTCGCGACTCCCGACCCTTCGCTTTTTTTTCGTGTATTTTATTATGGTGACATAATAAATACCTACATATAAAATTCAATCCATACAACATTTTTATCCTTTTGCATAATTAGGATTCGGATAAATACAAACATGATTAACACATTTTTTACATCGATCACGTCGCCAATTCACAATTTATTCGTGCACTACGCAACATATGAATATCAATTGAGCTAAGAAATGCATTGCTATTTGTAGTGACGGAGCAAAAGCCATGACTGGTGCGAACAGTGGATTTATTCAAACACTGTTTTAAGCTTTCACGGTTTACAACTAAACTTATACTGTCACTTACGGGTTATCTGCCGTGATTGTTCATTGCAACAGCGTCAAAATATCGGAAGCTCAAAATAATGAATAATCAAAATAAAAGACAGTATAAGTTTAGTGGATTTATTGTTAGACTGGAAGAGCAGGTGATGAAAACGGATCCACGATGGGAGAAATTGGTTAATGAACAACAAGCGCAACCATCGTATTAAGACTGACTAGTACTCATAAGTTTTAATATTTTTGTTAATTTGTATTAACATATAAAATATTTATATCCTTAAGTTTTTTTTTTTTTTTTTACTGAGGTAGTTTTCGCGATCTCTATAGAGGCTTCGCGACACGATTGGTGTTCTAATATCAAGTTTACATGTAGTACATTATAGAATGTATAAAAACGAAGATAATGAGCCATTTATAGTAAGAAAACCCTTGAGCAAAAACACATGTCATTGAATTGGAACGTAATCGGAAAAAAAAGTTGCGTTTTGTAATTGCACGATTACTTAATTTTGAGTAAATTAAAATATTTAAAACTTTTGATTCCCGTGTCCAAAAAATTCAATTGTTTTTTAAATAAATATTTTATATAATTGTAGTTATAATTATTTTATATTTACAGTTGCATGGAGCTTCGTTAATTTTTAGATTCTTTGGGTCCACTTTCTTACATACCCTATATTTTTCCTTCTTTCATACATAAGATATAAAAAAATATTAGATTGACCCAGAAAGCACAAAATAACTACCTAATCAACAACTCTAAAAATAAATCAAAAACGTCTTGGCAAATAATAAACAACACAAATCTCAAAGTGAGCCCATCTCTTAAATAAAAAAACATGGTAAGTTAATATCCGACCCTAACGAAATTGCTAACCCATTTAACGATTTCTTTATCGATCAAATTTCAGAAATACCTATAATCACAACAGATAATACTATACTTATAGAATATAACGACCATTCAATATTTATGTCCCCAGTTGTAACGCAAGACATAATCAGAATTACTTATTAAATAAAAAAAGTTTCGGCTATGATGGTAGCTCCCCTAAGTCATATCATTAATAATAGTATAACTGCTGGAATATTTTCTCAGAATTTAAAAACCGTCAACAAAGAAAGTATGGCAAACTATAGCTCAAAAATAATAGAGAATGTGATCTATGAGTCTTAAATAACTTACACAAAGTAATGTGCCTGGCTAGGTTCGAACCCACGACTTACTGCTCGTAACTCGTGAGGTTTGGTGTCATATTTTGGGGCAATTGTTGTGAACGAGAAAATATATTTAAAGCCCAAAACCGATGCCTAAGAGCAATGTTTAAATTAAAAGTTACAGACAGCTGCAAAACTTTTTCTTTGATAATAAACTACTTATTTTGCCCTGTCTTTACATATTAGAGCTTTCCATTTTTGTTAAAAGTAGTAGTAACTTATTCCCTGCTTTAAAGGACACAACAAACAGAAATACAACAATTAGGTCTAAGTATAAATATATGTCAGATATGTCAAAATTTATTTAGTTAGGCTCGTACATCATGTGGACAGACGATGGGTTTCGTGCAATGAAAATAAACTGGGTGCGATACACTGTTTCTATTAAACTAACAAAATATTTGAAATTACAACTTAACACAATAACGCGGGGCACAATGAATCGGGAACAGTTCCAGAACGTCTCAACTCCGCTGCGATCAGGCATTGACTGTCCTCCTTGCCTCGAGCTGTAAACATCAGGGCTCTGTAGAAGCCACGCTGTGGTGTGGGTAAACTTGTAAGTAGGTCGCGTGACGTCACCACCAGCGCACTTGCGATTCACTTAATCTCCGTACTAATGACCGGATCCGACATATAAGTTATGTACCGGTGCTCACAATACATCTTTATTAGAAAAAAGAGTTTTAGGTATGGTGCCTGTAAAATAATGTTGTAGATACTTTATTTTTAGTATATTCGAAACCTGAATATAGTTTGTTCAGAATAAGTAACTGAATCGATTCCAATAATTTTTAAAACTTGTTATATGTTTATTCCCAAAAATATTTTAAATTTTAAAAGTTAGACACCGAGCGACATTAAGTGCCTATCGCAATAATTTACGTACCTACTGCCAAAATATTATTATCAATGAGCTTAAGATAACGCGCTGCGTCGTGACCACGTTTTTGTGCGGACAACTAGGTAACAGAACAAGCTTATAACTTTGTGATTTTTCATGATACAGTTTTGAAATTTTGTACATAGATTCTTTGATACTAAAACTAATGTTGTATAATAAGGTTCCAAAAAGCATCAAGGAGCAGCCTTTCAGAATTTTAAAACAAACAGCTTTCATCTTTATTAATACAAAAATGTTATAATTCTGTATCAGATTCCCTAACAGATAAAATATAGCTGTATTATTATTTGTTACTTTATTTTGATTTTGGTATTTTGTTACAAGATAATTTGTTGAGTTGTTATAAAAGCTTTTAAATTGAAGTTGTATAATTGTTTATATGATGGTACGAACAAATAATTACTACTGTAACAAATCATGTATGTACCTACATTCAATGCAAATAAATTATTTCTATTCTATTATATTCTATTGGCTGTTTATTGTATGGTTTTGACAATATATGATACTTGTAAACACTACCTCACAATCATGAATTACTTTAATTATACTATTCTGTTTGATTACATCATCTTTTAAGACGATTATCTTTTCTGTGACTTGGGTAATAGTGCTATTTTGATCACCGTCTGGAGAAGTAGTGTGTGAACCAGATTGTGGATGTGTGTTACCAACCCGTGTATATCTTTTTGTGCATGTCTAAACATCCATTCTTGGTAAGGTCGATAACTAACTTGTGTGGAAAAGAAAACACGATTGGGAATATTAGAGGTTTTGCCCGAATAATGTCACTGTCATGCAGAAATGCACTAACAATTGTGAACGAATCATGGGATCTTCGTCGTGAAGATGTGAGTGATGAGTCAGTTAAATGAGATTCATCCAGAACTCTGCTACATCAACAGCGTTAGCAGTGGCTTCGGGCAAACCTTCAGGGTGCAGCTGGAGCATGGTAATAGTGACAGCCATAGAAAAGGTTGAAATGCGAGGTGACTTCTGGAAAAATAAGGTTGTGATACACCCAGAAGTGAAATATGGAGAAATAGACTATACTGATTTGATTATTGATGAACATCCGATTTCGCCGATATTTCAAGATTAATAATAGGCATTTCAATTAGAGAATTATGCAGAATGCATCAGAGGAGGTTGTTGTCGGGCTGTACTGTAATGTTAATCTGTAAAACAAATACTACTTACTCGCTTACTTGTTGTTAATATGTAACTTATGTTTATCAACAAAATATCAATAACTGACCTTACCACGAGTATTACACTTGAGGCTGAGACTTTCTTATGGAATTAGTTCATTGTAAGATTACTGACTAGTGCTAGATACGCGAAGAAGTAATGCAGTGATATACGAACGTCAAATTTTTCCCAAGTGACTAAAAAAACAAACAAAAATGCTTTCCAAAACGTAATGGGTCCATCAAACAATTTTCGCCAGTGTTTTCCTAGTCTTTCCGTTTTAGAATTACACTCCGGGAAGTCCCATACACTGCGTAGTGCGTCGCCTATAACTAACTGGTATTTTACTATAAACCTGTGTAAAATATATATAGCTTACAAGAGGAAAAGGATTATAAGATTTATAAAACTCTTGACGCTGCAATCAGTACAATACTTGAGGCAGTAATCAGTGCAATAGTGATCGTTGCAACCGGACTATTTATTGGTAGTGTACTACTGGGCTTCTGTTCAAAAGGATCTATCTTGGACTTCGTGATGGTTAGTAAACCGAAGCTGGCTGTGTTCACCATCAGTGGTGGAGAGTTCCAAAATTCCAGTCCAGTCAAGTAAGTGTATTGTATCGCTGGGCACTGAATATTTCGCGGTAAGATATTGTGATTATGCGTGACGTGTTTTGAAGGCTAGGTTGTATCGTGTTGTATTGGCGGTTCTCGGGCGACCGGGTTAGGGGCGTGCTACACCGTCACAGTGATTTGACGCAACAGTGAAAAACTATGACCGGACCAGATACTGAACGGAGCCACCGCGGTTTTCAGCCCACTGTATTGTGCGAGACACGCTTACGTCACGCGGCGCCTCTGCTCCGCTACCCGCCAGGCGAGGCGGCTCCGCGGCTCGGCGGTACTCCGCTCAGCGCTCACTCCTTTTGGCGCGTTCACTCGCGTCTCACCCGTTCATTGCCGACTTGACCGCAACCGTGGCACGACGTATGGTACAACTATTACCAACGCGTCTCACTCAAATTTAAGTTAACTTTTTTGGCACGATTTAGCAAGTGTCCAAATAGTGTACTCATCAAAAATATCTTTTAGAAAACAAACTTCGTTTTTTTTACCGAATACGGCGATCTAAAGAAGTTTTCGCTCGGCGGAACTTATATCGCAATTTTAGTCATCGGTGACTAGAACGCAACTCGTTTTCAGAATACGATTTCTTTAGAATTGTTTTTAAAGTAACAAGTCTAGTTTTTTCAATATTTGTGAGGATACCGATTAATAGAAGCGTGGAAGGAAAAAAAACCGAAAATGTCGAAAAAACATCTTCACAACCAAGCGGCTATCCCGTTAGCTCCGGCGGTGTTTAAGGTAAGTGTTTTTTTTTTACACATTATTTTCATTTATATTGAAGGCGAATTTTTTGATTCTTAGGATACTGTTCCGATGTTTTTTTTACTTTCTCTAAATTGCTTTGCGACCATACTTGAATCGCCAACTTGTATGAATTGATTAATTATAATTGGGCTAGTTTAGAAACGATTCGAGAAAATCGGTGTCTAACTAGCAGGCTCATAAAGTGAATTGGCGTAAAACTTGGAATACCGATAAAACGAGCACATAAATAAACAAAAATACTTGACATGTATTTCGGAACGAACGGTTCCGTGGCTTTTTGAAGTAACGCAGAATTTCATAGTCGTTGTGAAATGGCGGAATGCAGCGGGATAATTGCATCGGTCACTTAGACCGAAGCCTATAACACTCTGCTCTCAGAATTGCGTTATGTATGAAGCTGTGCGATATTTATCTTTAGAGTACTGAATTAACACGCAAACATGCTTTAGCTAAGTTATGCACTTTTTAAAATTTCAAAATTAATTTTAATGATTGTGAAACAATTGTTTAATGACCTGTGAAATTAAAATAAATTCTTAAAAAGACACAGATTTTAATAAATTTGTAGAAGAAAAGAATTTAAATTGAATTCAGTTTTTTTTTTGAGTAAGTGTAACATAACATAATATAGTTACATGTAACAATTTAAGTAAGCACCTATAAAAAAACTGAACCAAAAAACTTTTCCAAATTGATGTTGATAGAAAACTTGAAATGGGGTAGTTTTATGTAAAATTAACAGATTAGCAGTTATTTTTAATATTTTATACGCAACCCTGCGTAGGGAACATAGCTGTTTTTGACATGGAAAGAAAACTTCCAGTGCGAGCGGGGTTTGAACCTGCGACAGTAGCAGCAGTTATTTATCCGAAATGAACGGAATTAAACGAATATAATATGCATTGTCATAATTTATTCTTCATAATTATTTCTACGTTAGCTCAGTTCATGGTCTTAACGTTATCTTAATCTGCTTAGCCTTTTTTCAACTTGGTAGGCATGTTAAAGTCGGCTTCCAGTCTAATAGGATGCAGCTGGATGTTTGTCTTACTTAATTTGCTTGTCTTACCCTTGTCGAAGTTTTACCTTCGGTAACACTGATGGTCAGACTTTCAGGTATCTGACTACCTACCCGTAACAATTGTCTAAAAAGTACGAATAATAGCCGGGACCAACGGCTAAACATGCTTTTCGCGACACGGAGTTGTCACGGTAAGTAACTGATGGTCACCCATCCACGTACTGGCCTTACCTTCGATCGCCCCATGCAGCTGTTATTTCTTAGGTACGACCCTCTGCGGTTCACGGTCTTAATGTCTGATGTCATTTTTAATTTTTTTTGTATACGTCACCACCTTGAAACGAAGTTACTTCACGTGGTTTATGAACTATCAGTCTCTTTTATGTATAACGCTCTAGTTTATTGAAACTTGAAACATTCCTGAGCAGCAATTATTTTAGTGGCTAAGCAATAATAATTCTTATTTTGTCTGAAGCATCTTTACTCTAATTAAAGTACTCGCATTAAAATTAAGTTCATTACTATAAAGTGGTTCCTATGATATCATGTGAAAGTAAATAAAAACATGAAGGAGCCAAAAAACGTCTCGGCAGCACAAACTGCGCCTGAGGCCCTGAATTGTTTTTCTATCTTTTAAACTTTCACAAAAATAGACGTAGGTTTGCATATAATACATTAACCACAGACAGTAACAGACTTATTCGCAGCAACGAACGTCCAAGGTTTCTAAACATGATAAGAAGTTATGAACATCTTTTGAATCTGAAGCAATAACTTTGCAAAACTGACATTCCGAAAGTCAGTCACCATGTCGCACGAAAAATTATAATTAAAAGATAACAAATGCAAAATATTTCGCTAGTTTCAAAACTACAAAACTTAACAGTCGAAATGGAGTCTAGGGAATAATACCTTTAACGAACACCAAGTATAGGAAAGATGAGACAAACACACCGGTAATGTCAATTGAAAAATTAATATAAAGGTACTTCTAAGTCAGCCCGTGGATGAATAGCCGTTGTTGACCTTCACATACGAGACCCCTCCGTGCATCAGACAGCATGCTAAGCCATTGGTTCCGGCTGTCATTATTAGATCTTTAAAAGTCGTTACGGGCAGTCAACAGTCAGAAAGTCTGACAACCAATGTTACCCAAGAAGTAGGTAGTTTTAGTAGTGGCTGTCGCACAATCTACTCGTAATATACTGGTATCCCAGCCAACTGGTAAGGAAGCCGACTTCAACGTAGATTGAAAAAGGCAGGCAGATGATGATGTAGCTAGTTCGACCGTTGACCAAAAATTAACATATCAAAATGTCTAATTCCGTGCTACACGCTTGATTTGTAAAATCGTGATAAAGCACCTAACTTTACAACGACATTACACTCACATACTCACAGAACACGTGATTATAAGAACGTGATTGTTGAATAGAAACTTTTGCTTGAAAAAGCAGAAATTGTTCCAGTAGTGGAACTTGGGAAAGCAGAAATATCTAGTAGATATAGTTAATTAAGAATAGGTACATATCAACAATACAGCTAATTAAGCAAATGACGATAGTCGAAAATTGCTAAGTTGCTTTAAAAATATTCCTAAGGCACGTTTAATAGAGTCAATTCAAACAAATCGTACGTCACGGCTCATGGCGACATCACGTCAGCGTTAATTTTTTGTATGCAAAATAGAAGCATACATTACTGAACAGTTTGTCGCTGTAGACTGAATTCATTTGCGCCATCTATTAAGTCTTAAAAGGCGTTTTTACCTGCGTATTATCGTTGACCCCAGTTTGTTTTGTTATCATTTATTTAACAAATACGAGCAGCATCAAGCTCTGATTTAACATCTTTATGTTCCAATAGTTAAATAGTTAGGTTACCCATTAAATAAATATTATTATTAGGTGTAGATGAGCGAGCGTACATTTAATTTACTATTTTCCTGAAATCATCACCACCAATGTTAACATTCAAACAGTAGTTTTAGCTTTGCCACGGACAAATAGCTTGCGACATAAGTATAGAAATATTTCAGTTTCGTAGCAATATGCACATGATACTTACTCATTAGTCGCAGATTGTCACGGTCATGATGCGTTGTTCTTGGGATGATGGCATATTTGCAAGATGAGTATTAACTACCGGCTTACTCAATGATATTAGCTGCTTCATAGTGCGACACCGAACGGAGCCAAAACTATCATAATTTCCTGGTGCTGAATATAATTAAACCAATAAGTACACAGTATGAGTAATACAAACAAAACCGCTTTAGACATTAAATATGGTAAAAACCTAATGTTGCTAAGTTAGTAACAGAAAGTAAACCCTATTTTAAAAGGGGACACTTCAAATTATATGTCTATGCATACCTTATTTGCGGAGGGGTTGGTTGTTGCAGTATATGCCATTAGGGTCTGTCAATCACTCCAAGGGAGCAAACACTGAATAATAAAAACTAGGGGCTTTCATACAGACAGGTATGACTAACCATTTGTTAAGTAATGGTGGAAAATCTTGTGTAAAATTTGGTGTTGAAAAACCCAAATCTGTTTAGGTAAATAGCGTGATTGATCACCTTCTCAATGTGATACTAGTTCACGTGTAGATTATAATCATTCTTTAACAACTTCATCCCAAAGCGCTGGCGACGGTTTTAAAAATTTTGCTTCAAAATGGCCAGTAGCAGTATCGTCTTGTGGCCGTAATCGTCATGTTTGAATGCTGTTTTAAGTAAATATTTACATTTAGATTTCATTCGGTCTTATTGGATGTGCTGAATGTTTTTCTGTGTGGTATTTGTTTTCACCAATGGGGTTTCACTCAATTTGTTCTAAAAACTTGACTTACCAGACTGCACTGCCAGTAACAGTGTTCTGTACCTTGGGGACATATCAGATTAGTAAGCATAGCATAAGCATAATCAGCCTATTAATGTTCCCACTGCTGGGACGCAGGCCTCCTCTCTATCAGATTAGTGCTCTTGGGTCATTACCTCATCCCTCTTGCGTTGAGTTAATGTATCCGTTTAGTCTGTTATGTTATCCGCTCCTTGGATAAATTACATAGCATCATGTTATTTAATCTTTTTTGTTAAATAGGTTTGAATTTTTTTTTAATTATTACTCAATGCTGTAGCAAAAAATGTTGCATGTGGTTCGTTGTTATGAAAACAAAACGGTTCTAGATTCTATTCTTTTTGTTGAAAATGACATTGCCGTGTTCTACCCGCGTCTTAAGTACTAGCAAACAATATTTTGAAGTGTTGTCTGAACTTGTTAATAAAAAAAGAATGTTCTTGTTTAACGACTTAATTGGACGGTGTCGTTGGCTGAGAGGGTCCTAACGGGAACATAATTAGATACGATTTGTTTGGCGGTGACTGTCACATTTGCGTTCTCTATCACAGGTGAGGTAGTTAGCTAGTGAACTCGCATATACTTATCACTTGACAGAAATGTTATAACAATTCTCGTGTTTTATTCGTCAACAGTATCAGGTGTTCATTGGGTATTGTCTACACAATCCGGTGCAAGCGGATACTCGCCAGTATGCGCAAGCGCTTGTCCGCCGCGATCCACACACGAGAATGCTTTAGAGGAAAACCTGTATTACATGTAGTATGAATAACTGAGACGTTCATAATTGCTTCGAATAACGCATTTTCCCTTAACAATTGATTTCCTTGTTTACTGTGGTACAATGTTAAAACGTTATAACTTATTTTCATGCAACATATTTCAAGCTATACTTAGGTACGGTATTTTACTATTTTACAAAATGCTTACGTTGGAGATACATCCAAATAAATTTTTGTCCATCAATAACCGCTACCATGTTAAGATTAATCTAGAAATAGAAGCGCTCGCAGTGCCCGTCTCCATTTCCGTCCAATGGAAAATAACCAAAAACGGGATGCCTTTAGACAAGGACGGATGTACGCGTCGTCGTCTATAAGTTCGTCTGACTTAGACGGCTCAAAGTGAAACCAAACCTAGTGCTGTCTGTTAGAGTTCAATTTAGTTTCAGACGGTACAAATACCCTAAGTCTATAGCGAATAACCCCGGCAAGGCTGGCCTCTGTATTACTGAAGCGTGGAGCCGAAAGTTGCGCGTGCGACTACACTGCCGGCGGTGCGGCCTCCAAATTGGTGCCATGAGTGTAGAGGACGCGGTCGCGACCGCGGACCGCTGCGCCTCGCTACTTTATTCACTTGACAACGATACAGAATCGTTTATATTCAATACCCATATTAGAGCATGAGTAAGTAAGTCGCGTTCAATTTTAAAAAACATTTTGATTTTTGTATACCGCTTCCTCAGGTCACCTTTAAATTCTGTTTATCATGCCAAATAGAACGGCTATAATTTCACGAGTTAGTCTCGTAAAACCTAATCGTGAACGCAGTCAGAGAAAACCACAAGTCAGGTTCGATTATCTTGAAATTAAACGCGTGTAGTTCGCGAGGAGAGGCGATGATCGTGCGTCTCTCTCTAGCCTTTTCGCTTGGTTTAGTGTGTAGGTATGTGTACACATTATAACAACGGCGCTTGGGCAAGGCAATGGAAATTTCTAGAGCCGTACTCGTCGTCTCCTCGCCCCGCCGTCGCCGACACCTGCCCCACCCCGCGCCGTTCGCTCGCATAAGTACCCAAATACCGTTCTCGAGGCGCTCTCCCCTTCGATGGAACCATAAGATTTTATATTTCTATACAACAAACCGCTCCAGCTTGTTGTCCGCGCCATTCAAAAGGACATAAAGGATCATTGATAAATTGTTGAAAACCTGTTTATTTTTTGTAAACTTGCTATTATAAAATTGTGAATGGTTTTAGGAAAACTACTGAGGGGTGTATATAATAGTAAAAAAAAAATTAGAGCAAAAATCAAGGTCATTTATAGTTAAAGACGGAGCGGCGACGTCTAAACAGAAAGATTCAAGCGTGTCATTCGATCGCGTTGCGCGCCTCCGCCCGCGTTTTGCACTGCCGTAAAAAACGCTCGCTCCACAAAGCAATCCGGTGTTTTTGTGTTTCTATGGTAGCTCCAAACTGTTACAGTTCGTTAGTAACTCTGACAATCAGTTTGTTTCAACAGTTTGTATTACCTTGATTGGTCTTTAGATTGTCTCTAGTTATTTTTAGTATGTCGAAATTTCATAAAATTATCTGGAAATCTGATATTGTTTGCGCCCACTTTTGTTCCATAAAAAACTAAATCACTAAAGAAAAAAAAAATGCACAATCTCAGTTGTTAAAAAAAGTATCAGCAACAGTTTTGAGTTGCACGAAACAAAGCGACGCTGCAAAAAGGTTGATCCCAAGAGAGATAATTCTAAAAGCCTTAGACGTTGATGCACAAGCAAAACTGTACTCTGCCTGAAAGAGGTAAGGTATAGATTCGTGTTTTGGTCCAAAGGTCAATTCAGGTTTACATTTTGGTGTAGGTACTGTGTAGCTTGTTTCTTCGGTGTTATGTGCGCGCGCGCAGTGGGTTGCGAACTCAAGTTGCAGTGACCTTATTGCCTGAAAAAACTGCGAGATTTATGTCCAAATAAAAAGTTACGTTTCGTATTCACCTTTTGCACTGACATATAAAAAGATTCGTAATAATAACTTGTCTTTGTGTCCATTTGCTTGATCGAAGATAAAATATTTAAGATTTCTATTTGGAGTCATAACAATTTAAATTATCTGGCATCATGTTCTGATGACAACTTAACACTGCAGCTAGAAAAATGTTTTGCCATAGACACATGACGAAAAACGTGCTTCAAGCGACGGAGACATTTGCAATACCGTTATCGAAGTCTCTAGAGTGTTGTTAGAGTGCCAAACAAATGATTTAAAGTTGGATATCATAAATTCTAGACGTGGGTCTGTGTATGTGGGTGGCCGGCTGTGTAGTTGCGGATTACCTGTGTGGCTTTCACATACCATTGTTTTGACTGCACTTAAAATACTAATGAGGTCGCTTGTCGGATGGCCAACACTCGAGGTTGCTAATTTGCTATTCTATGTGACACATAGAAATAAAACGCAATAAAAAAAATCGAAAACAAAAATCTAAGTAGTGGTCTTTTCGTCCAGAATTCAAATCTTAACCTAATTTATTGCCTACTTTGTCTAAACTTGAAAATAGGCCTATAAATGTAAAACAGCTTAAGTTAAGAGCTGTAGTGAAGTTTTTTTTCTAAACAGCAAAAAAGTGAAGAGTAAAACCGGATTGTGGGACACCCAACGGCGCGGGCGCACATCGCGGGCCAGAGTAGGCGTGTCTGAGAATCTGACTGTCTGCAGACTTAGATAAACACAGATTCACTGAACTGCTAATAATAATATGCATTACGGGTATGGCTACAAAATAAGGCTTATTGGAAATTCGATCAAATTAGTCAATTCTGCAATGCAAGCAAAACCGCTGGGTTTAGAAGCTTGAAATGTTGTAGATGGGTTAAAAAAACTCAGGAGATATTAAGATTTTTGTTAAAGTCAACCACTATCATGGTTACATAACAGGGGATGGTAGTTTGTAAGGATTCATTAGACATCCTTTCATTCCTTTTAAAATTTTCTTCGGATTAGAATTCCTATTCTATGACTTAGCCGTATTTCAAAAGCCGTGTAAATAATAATTAATTCTTCATGGTCTAACCTGAAGTTCATAATGTCACAGAGGACATTAGCATTTTAATCGCGGAGGTTTATACCTAATACTCATAATCCATTTTATTAACAGAAACGATAATTATTAGGTGGGTACTTTAATTACAATTACAAATACTCGCGTTGGTCGTTAAAACATTGGCAGATTAGGTATGTATTTCCTATTAGCATTCTGGAAATGGCTATATTTTATTGTTCTCATTTTAACTGAAGAAATAATCGGCCAAGTGCAACTCAGGCTCACACATGAAGGGTCCTGTACCAACGTAATAGGGGATCCCTCTTTAATTTTAATTTACTTTTATTGTTAAAGCAATAACAGAAATACACATCATCATCATCATCATTTCAGCCGAAAGACGTCCACTGATGGGCACATAGGCCTCCCCCAAGTGTCGCATGTGTGTCCACATATTCTGTAAAAATTTTAACTGTGTTAAAAAATTACGGATCATGTCATACAGCCGCCATTTGCAAATAAAAAGCTAAGTCGAAGGCAATTAATTGGCACTAAAAAACTGAACTTGTATTACACATGAATCTGGTACTTCTAACAAAATTCGGGGAATTACATACCTACCTACTTACCTAAATACTTACATGTTTTCATTTGCCAATTCCAGTAGTTTTCCTTGACCCATAAAGTTAATGGCTATGTGGCAGACCATTGTTGGTGATATATTATATTATGTTGGTTCGATTACATTGCCCTATTTAGGTTCAAGGACCACTATTTATACTTTTTCTTCTTCTAAAGTGTCTGTTTGTAACATCAAAATAACAGGTTTTTACTGAATGCATATGAGAATATATACGGTACTAATAACAAAAACTCTTTTTATTTCTTCAAATTTTGTCTGTCTGTTTGTTCCGGCTAATCTCCGAAACAGCTGGACCGATTTTGACTGGACTTTGACTGGCAGATAGCTGATGTTATAAGGTCTAACATAGGCTTTTATTTTAGAAAAATAATTAGGGTTCCGTGCAAAAAACATAAAACCATTGAAACTGGTAACAAAATCTGATTCAAAGCGAAGTAATATCATCATCTGCCTAGCCTTTTCTCAACTATATTGGGGTCGGCTTCCAGTCTAACTGGATGCAGCTGAATACCAGTATTTTACATGGAGCGACTGCCTATCTGACCTCAACAACCCAGTTAGTACTGGGTAATACGATACCCCTTGGTAAGACTGGTTGTCAGACTTTTTGGCCAGTGACTACCTGTAACGACTGTCAAAGATCTACAGATGACACCCGAGACCAACGGCAAAGCGAAGTAATAGTATACGAAGAAAAAAGATGTTATTATCTGTGGCGTGATATTTTATGTTGTCAAACAACCGAAACAACTAAACTAGTGATATTCCTGTATAAAAAAAATAATTTTGTTGGTGGCACATAATACTTTTATAGGCAATCGTTCAGTGTAAAATATTGTATTCAGCTGCATCTAGTTAGACTGGAAGCCGACCCCAACATAGTTGGGAAAATGCTAGGCAGATGATGATGGCACATAATACTTTTGCAAAAAGTGTACACTCTTTATGTAGTAGATAGTCAGTAAATATACAGAGCTGCTTCCAACAGTTTTAAATAAAGTTAATTCCTTTCACATAGTTGTAATTCATATAAAAATCGGAGCGTTTACGACGCCATCGATTACCATGAGCTCATGAGCACTCACCATGTACCGATAAGATAACGGTGTCCTTGGTGCTGCGGCTTGTTAATAACGCTTGCAGTCCCCTCTTTGTTTTAAAAGAAAAATGAAGGTTAGGTGCAAACAGTTGACTTTCTGATAAACTTCACAATAAACTTGGTTGGAAACTAAACGTACAGGCACAGACGCCAGCACATCAAGCTAGTACAATATGTGAAATTTCTTTAATAGATTTTCAACTTTATCGCTGAAGTATTAGGATCAAGGTTGATTGGGAAAATTTGGCAGATTTGGGCAGCTTGATGTGCTGACGTCCGTACACAGACCGTACGTTTGCATCAAATCACTAGTCTCGTTATTAATAAAGTTTAGAACTAAACGCCTTTAGGTCGAGTTTCTGATTGTATTGTTTCGTTCAATTTAGTAGTAGTGTATTATAGCATGCTAAATTGAATTTTAGGTTACTAATATTGTTAATTCCTGTTTTTAATTATTATGATTTACGGTTTACATAGTCTATTAATAAAACTTAATATCTCTGCATAAAAAAACACAACAAGAGTCTGGTCGATCATTATTAAGAACAAGGAACAATGAAGGACTTTGATTTCATAGAAATGAATTACAATTGAGTATATCGTTGTTTCAATAGACTGTCTTTTAATACCGATAAATTATTTTAATTCATCATTCTCTTGCCCTTATGCCAATTCTTCATTTCATCATCATAAATTATTTTAATTATCTATACAAATAAATAAAATTGAAGTAGCTGTTTGTAATTAAAAACAACAGCTTTTTACTGAATGCATAATAATATTAAATTAATTTATAAGCAGCGATATTTGCAAATTAAAATATCAGCCAAGTGTGCAACTGGCTTCGGATGTATTTCACTGTCAATATCAGAATTACCTACCTGGATTTTTGGACGAAGTATGTCCCATAATATCGACCTTAGCTGTGCCTATTTCTCGAGATAATTGGAGGTCATTGCACTTGCAGCTTCTACGTTTTACACAACGTCACAAAAATAAAATAGCTTCCACGTAGGTTTCACGAGCAATAATATTAAACAAAACATTGTCTTGGCGCAGTGTGAATGTTCGTAAAGCATAAAAAAATTGACAATGGTTTTGCTTAACTTTATGTAACTACTATGTCACGTGCCTTTGCAATATAAATAATAAAAATTATACTTAACAGATAGCAACACCTACTACATCTTCGCTATCCTACAACCCTCATTCCAGTTAAGGGTAGTGGCAACATCTCTTCTTCTTTCATACAATTCTAGCCGTCTTCTTTGAAAGCACCATTTTCCTGGTCACAATCATCTTGCAAACATCCATAGTTTCTTGGGACTTCCCCCACTCTTAAAATACTAGTACATCCTTAAGTACTACCTGTAACCATATCTTGGTACTTATGTAGTAGATATTTATACTAAAAATTATTTTTTATAAATAAAATTTTCACCGGTGTTTTAAAAAAAACAGTTGTTTCATACATTTTGACCGTGTAGTTATTGCGGTTTTGTCGGGAACAGCAAATGCTTTTTTAAATTACCGATGGGTTGTAGGAATGTGTCGGGCTCAGAATGATGTACAATATACGTGGTAACCGTTTTCGCGTCTGTGTCCTTCCACCCCTGTATACCTAAGTATGTTCATTACAAAAAATAATACTAAAATAGTCCCGCTACTACGGAAAATCGTAAACAACATGTTCTAGTTCTAACCTCATATTATTAGATAGGCATTTTCCACGGTTTTATTAATTATTTCGATAGCAAAGTAAATAACGGCACTCCTACATATCGTGTGTCAGTAGGTGCGGCAAGCCAGGCTTTATTGGCATTAACAAACGAATGGCTGTTTATCATGAAAATCGCAAACTCACATTTTGTTGTTTCTATCTACCTACTTTCTACTTTCTTCTATAGCTCATAGCTCTTTCTTTAATAGCTCATAATCATCATCTGCCTAGTCCAACTATCTTTAGGTCGGCTTCCAGTCTTACGGGATTCAGCTAAATATTAATTTTTACCTTGAAGCGACTGACTATCTGCCTCCAGTTAGTACTGGATAATACAGTACCCCTTTCTAAACCACTGGGTCCATATTACCCAGTAGTACTGGTTGTCAGACTTTCGGGCCACTGACTACCTGGACGACTATTTTATTTAGCCACGCGCTCCTACCTTGATGCCTAAGCAAAATTGTCGAGGAAAAACCTTGCTTAGGTATTCACTGCATTCGTAGAAATTATAAGCTAGTTAAGCCAATAACAGAGTTGTTTGTTTTCTTGATAAACTATTATTCAGGTTATTGTAATTGCAAGTTGACTGAAATCGAAGTTACAGTTGATTTTCCCAGGCGCCGCGCGCCGGGGCCTACTACTTTCAGGGTATTCGTACCGAGTAAAATACTGCAGCATCAAGTACCTAATAATTTTTTGAATGCTTCACGGATTAAAAAAAA
The DNA here is from genome assembly GCA_910589295.1 of Noctua janthe. NCBI lineage: Eukaryota > Metazoa > Arthropoda > Insecta > Lepidoptera > Noctuidae > Noctua > Noctua janthe. Next base: position 19,167,568 of record OU342552.1, read on the forward strand.
ATACTCCTTGCTGCATAGCGATGGACGCGTCATATTATTAATTTGTTATATCTATTTTCGAACCATTCTGGTCTAGTTATTATTTATCGATATCTATAAAATCCCAGCTCCTGCTCTAGCATCTTAATTTGACATCTGTCAACTTGACATTTAAGTGTTTGTGACATAAATTGCGCAATTGTGATCAATAAACATCAAAAGCTGATACTGAAGACGTCAGTATTCAGTATCAGCTCTTGATTTCGCTAGTATAGTTTATGATCATCACGCATGAGTCATAATCATGCGTGATGATCACATCAAAACGCGTGGATAGGGTTAAACCTGTAGTTATGGATGACTTCGTTTATTATATCATGTTATTTTATACCTATCATATATTTAGCAATATTTAAATATATAGTTTATCAGATTATCGTATCGTGTCCGTTAAATATTACTATCAGTGTTCAGCTTTATTGTTGTTTATTATACGTCACCAATAAATATACATACTGACGCATCTTCGTATAGACTGTACAAGTAATATTCTTTGATATCGATACTTATCTTTAGACGCGTGAAATACTATCGATAAGATAGTGATGTACCGCGGAAATCACTTTCAAGATTGTTTTCGATATTGCGATAACAGATAGTTATAACCGGTTTCAATCATTTTGATCGATGAAAGGATAGCGTTCGAAAATCCGTAATGGTGGAAAGTTTATTTTTAGGAATCGAGATTAGTCTGCAATATCTGATCTAAATCGATTGTGGAGAAAAGTGACGTAAAATGAACGTTCCTATAAACTTAATGTTGAAAGGAAAAATAAATTATTTGACACAGAACAAGTAATTTTTTTATTTATTTTTTATAAATCCGTTGCCCCACACTAGGATTTTTTCCTGTATCGTGGGTGCGTTTACAAACATTTAAAGTCACATACACAAACAGCCAGACCCGGAACAAGTACCTGTAGGCCATACAAATATTTGTTCCGTGCGGGAATCGAACCCGCGACACGCAGCGCAGCAGTCAATCACTCAGCCACTGCGCCAACCGTGCCGTCAAACTGATAGTTGACCGGCTATATTGTAATTAAAATAACTGAAAGCCTTACTCAGAGAAGATTTATGATTTCCTATTGTTTCTATGTGTACAGGGCGACATAAAAATACGCGCAGTTAAACAACCTTGGAAACAGTATATAAGTAACTAAGTACGTACATTCATTGAAAAGAACTCAAATATAATTTTACAAATAAACCCGCAAATTTTCAATAAACAATGAATTATTTTATCTTATTAAAATCATTTCACAATATTACGCTTGTAAGCACAGAGTAGGTTTCACAAATATTTTTTCGATTTTAATTGAAACTGAATTGAGGAAACTGAATTGGTGGGGTACCTATCCGACTAGAATTATCTGGACGTCTTTTGTCCCTTACGACTTTTTAACCAACCATTGGTTTGTTCGTACCTTTTAGAATAAAGGGAAGTTTTTTTAAAACCACATTGGTAAATGACTTTCGCCGATTTTTTTAACAAAAGCTAAAAATCTCCGCAATTTTTTTGCTAATGTCGCTGGCTTTTTGTCTGTACTTTAAAATGAATTGGTTACTCTAAGATCGTGACAAAATTCAAAGGATACCGTGGACAACGTGAAACACATATTAACAATGAGATAGTGCACTGTGAACCGGTTACAGCCAGTTTAAATGCGTGTGTATTACAGTCCTCGAACCATAGTTTATAAATACCGGCCATATTGTGAGAAACACTGCCCATTAAAATCACGTATTCAGGCATTGTACTGTTCAGAAATCACAACACTCAATGGCCTTATATTTTGCTAAGAAAAGATAACTTTTGAGATTGAAGTAATGAATAGCTTTGAGAACAATTAAAGGTGGTTTGGTGTTCGTTCGTGGGATTAATTAACTAATATTTTTGCTCAGAAAATGGTTTTAAACTGATAGTTGGTCGGCTATTATCTTAAGTCTTAAATCTGTTTTCTCATCAGCTATAGCTCTGCCTACGAGTATAGATAGGCACTTCGTAATTCTTCGAACCATAACGGATTCATTCGAATATTACGGTACACTTGCATTTCAGAAAGAGGTCAGCTAAAATTCGAACAAAATGGCTACGATACCCAAGTTTCCAATGCTTGCGATATTCTTTCTAGCAGGCGCAGAAAATATTTAAAAAAACATATTTAAGGCTATTACCGCATACGTACCATGTAACATGCAGTCAGAACGACAAGGGCAGTATAATGTGTCATGCTGAAGGAAATAAATTAAGTAATTTTACTACTACCGCGAACAAAGTACACGTGACTTAGTACGATAACGATAAGTTCAGTTCGTCGTTTTTAACTGAAGGTGCAAGCTTATCAGCGTGATAACATCTGCCGGAGCTTGCACATAGTATCAGGGGTTCCCAACCTGTGCGCCGCGCCCTAGTGCGCCGTAGAGAATAAAGAGGGGCGCCGTGAGGCGCATCTGTTTACTAAACTCTCCGGAAACTAATATTAAGTATTCGATAAAAATTGAATGAGCTGGTTCTCACAATTTCCGTAAACCCAAAATCCTTTCCATGCATAAGATCCACCAGAAATCACTTCATAAGAAGAAGAGAGTCTCATTAAACACTTGCGACAGCAGCCTTAAAACAAGGTACAAGGTTCTGTTTTTTCGACTAGCTAGGGCGCCAATATAAAATACTAAACCTGTATGTGCGCCGCGAACTGAAAATGTTTGGGAACCCCTGGCCTACCCTGTAATCTAGACACGTAAAACACGCGGGTAAACCACATAGATGCCTTAGTCACGGTTTCCCTGTTCGCCTAAAGTATTTGTGTACTAAATACTAATAAATTAAACAAATATAACCAATAGGTGTTAAAATATGTCACTTTATAAGTCTGTTGATTGATTTACAGATGAAACAACCAAGGATATTTGCTTGTAACTCCTTTTAAAGAGTGCCAATTAATTATCGTTTTCTATAAAGTAAAGAAACTTGAGGAAATTTGTCATATTGGACTTTAGGGTAGTAAAAACACAAACAGGCTAAATAATTATCATTATAATATAGAAATTGGATCCTCTCAAAGGCATGATAGTATTTCTGTAGCTAAGAAAGCCAGAATTGTGCTAGGCTATAATAAAGACTGGGCAACAAGTATACAGTTAGAAAATATAACCCAACAAATACATCTAGGTCCGCATTTTTCCTTAATCACTGTAAAGAGCCGCATTCCGGTGTCAATAGCCACTCTTTGCAGGCTTCTCGCGATGTGGGCAAATAGCTCCAGATTCCAACAACGTCTAGTCTAGGTACGTTTAGAAATTAACCGACCTACATTTGATCGGGATATGAAGTTTCAGGCTCTAAGCCGGAAAATCAATGAAATTGTTATATTACAATATAACATAATATTCCTAATGATGAGCCTAATAGTACACACACATTTCTCACATTATATAGTAGGCTAATTATTATAAACGCTGATAGGCTAATATTAACGTTATGCACTGACGTATGCGCTCATTGGTAAACAGTTCCATATACTGGCCAATCAGATTAGAGGTGTCATGAATTCAGTCCTAGATTAGTCAATGTTTATAATATGTATGAGCAAACAAACAAACCGTTCTAACGAGAATGGGCTCTTTGCGAAAATCATTGGAATTTCACAATTATCCTTCGACAAATTATGACGGTTGCTTCTAAGAATTAGCCAAGTATAAAATTATTTGCTATCCTATTAGAATATTAGATGATACCTTTCCCGAGTAGTACCTACGTCTACGTAGTTAGTTATTTTATTAATCAACTAGAAACCCGCCCGGGGTTCTCACGGGTGCAATATTTACAAGATAAAAATTCCTCTTGAACCACTCTATCTATTGCTGAAAACTGCACTAAAATTCGTTGCGTAGTTTAAAAGATCTAAGCGTACAGACAGCGGGAGCGACTTTGTGACCATATAAAGGCGTACGACTCATTGGTAGTTTCTCATACGCATTGCCGTGACGTGACGTGTTACAAGATGGAAACAATACTTGTTGCCTTAATTAGGGAAATCCTATTACATTTACAGTTGTCCCTACGTCCATCCATGTTACAATTAAAAGGAATTGTTGTTGTAATGCATACTATTCAAAATACGTATTACGGTGTAAATCACTCTTTATGAAGGACAAACCTGATTTTCACTTTATTTAGTTTATTATCTGTGGCTTTGTTAGCGTTAAAAGCCAATTTTTCCGGGAAAAAGTACTTTCTGAAACACGTCATAATTAATAAAGCTGTACACGGAAAAACTCAACAAAATTCATTTAGGTGCGAAGGGAAAAATGTTAGTTGTTATTTTATATTGAAAACCAGGTTAGGATAACTTATCGATATTGTTGCCATTTCGAAGTTTTTACGAGTTCAAAAATAAAACAGCCTGTATCAATGTGTGCACGCGAAACAAAAGGCGCACACGTGTCTTTTAGATCAATGAGGATAATAATTCAATTAATAACACTGTATATTTACATAATACAAGGTAAAACTAAATATATTTACTACCTACGGACATTTGCTCCCTTTAGAATACGGCTAGGACGGTAGGTATGTACTCGTATGCGTAATGTGTTGTTTCGATAATGAGTGACGGAAAATTTATTAAAATAATCAGCAACCAACAACCAACCGTTAACCAACATTGTCACGTATTTATAGACATTATGTAACTCGAAATGTTACAATTATAGCTTCTTTGAAAAACAAGTAAAAATAACGATTAGAATGCAATCGGGTATCCGCTGAGGCGTTGCAGTCTAGGCTTGCCAACTGCTCGTGAAACAGAAAATGGCAAACTTGAGTGATGTAAGGTTCCTATGGCAAGTGCCCCCAGTCGGAACTAGCGCGACCATCATGTATTTTCAATTTCCGCAGACTTGTATCCAGTTGATGGCAATAGGCTCGCCCCCTATTGCATGGGACTTACAGTGGGATAACAAGACGCGAACAGTAGGTGTACTATTTTGTACACCTCTGCCTAACACTTCGGGGATTACAGGCGTGAAATTAGGGAAATTTTACAAATGTTTACCAATAGCGTTCTCGTGACAATGTACCTACTACACGGATGAATTAATCAAGTTAACACAAACCTTTTAAACTGTAAAGCTGTTATGGAAATATCCAAAAACAATAAATCTTTATAAAATATAAACTTTCCACTCACAAAAACGATTATTTAATTTCAAATGGGCAATAAGAAACGGACTATATTCAGATGAGTAGATAAAGTTGCTTGTCATGTTGATTCCGTAGAAAAAAGTAGGCAACCCTGACTGAAGTACAGTCACGAGCACAAATATTTTTACATCTAAAACTTATTTCGTCCTGCTGTAACATAATTACTTCCCTCAAATCCTATTATGTTCACAATGCAGTGTGTTTCACACTCGTGGTATTTATTCATTTATTTCTACTAGCGTTTTATTTCCACAGATAACTATAAACTAAATCGTGGTTCAATTCCTATCATCGGCCATAATTGTTTTTTTTAATCTCAGCAAAGGGACGCATACCTTTAAAATAATAATACCCTCGGCTCGGGTGTAAATTCCGCCTCGGCTACAAAGACAAAGTTGGCCGACTTGTATCAAATGTACTATTGCTCGTGACTGTACGACTGGGCCAACGCACGTGGCGACCGCGTGTTCGAACGCCGGAACAAGATCCGTCCGACCGATTGCTCTCAAACCGTCTGTGTGGGTTGCCTAGTTTACTAACAAACTATCAACCATCCATTACCAATTTAATTATCCTGTTAAAAGCACATAACTGTTACTTCAGTTTACAGGACTTTAATCGATTCAGCTTTGTTTAGAATGACTTTACTGTACATTTTTCCTTTTTAAACTCAAGTCTACTAATAGGAATGTTCTCGAAATATGTGAAACTAAGACTGCAGCACGTCCATTTCATAATATTCGTTAGGAACTGAACGGAAACACACGTATCGGTATCACACACACACTAAGCAATATCCAACGCACACACACATCTTGGCCATTCTCAACGTGCGTTTGCACCGGTCGGTCAAAGCAACGAGCGGCGCGGCGCTAACCGCTATTTAAAATTGCACACAACGAATACTACACATAAACACGTGTCTGCGACCTGCTTATTTAAAATAGAAATAAGTTAATTTTAAATCATTTATAATTATGTTATTTATGGGCTACGCGATTTTTTCAACTCGCGTTTTTTAAGTCGCATTCCGGTGTTTCGCAGGTTCTTGTACAGTATTAAATTATGAGAATTGAGGCCATCTCGTTTCTCTGAGGTTTCTATGTGCAGTGAAATCTACTTAAGTGCGCATTTAATAAGTTAAGGAGGCAATTACAGTAATGTTGATAGTAAGCCCTCTTAAATGTTACGAGTTCTCCTAATACAAGCAATATTTCGCTTAAAAGTTGACCTCCAATAATATGTATCTAAACGCCCATTGTAATTGAAATAAACATTTTTTTTGTTTTGTTTTTTTAGTTAATGTCCAGCGATAGCTTCTGGAAAAAGTACCTATAAATAGTAACGGAAAATGAACATTTTTTATAGTTCTCATAATGCAGTTTGTGCCATTATTTTTATTTCTTTCCTATTTTAAACTATGAAATTAATCTTCTCAACGTACGTTTGTATGACATTTTTGATATTTTTTTTAATTAAAAATCTTATTTGGCTATTATCAAAATAAGTAAATTAATATAATAATGTATTATACAATTCTACATACTGCTTACTGCATAAAGTACGTACTTTAATCGATAAAACTAAAATTCCACTAAGCGATAAGACTTTATTTTAGGTATGTAACCATTCATTTAACAGTACGTAGGTATTATGGCTACAACGCCTTTAACATTTTATTTTACAATCCATATTATTTATATCCTTATTCCATTATTAGTAGTTTATTTTTAATAAACATTTTAACAAATCGTTTAAACTGATTAGTCCAATTTTAAATACTACGTTTTTTAGATAAAAGATAAAATCTGTTGATGCTTCCTGTATATTTATTAAAAGCTATAAAGGATGGTGCGCAAAAAAGATTTTGTACTTAATTGCATAATCACCTAAGTACTACTTATTAGAAATTCGTTAGTACAGCTAACTGTATGAAAATGATATATTATTTGCAGTTTTCTCTCGTTCAGAATCTTTTTATACAATTAAACTAAAATATCAGAATACAGGGTGGATTTAAAACTCTCATTTATTATGTTATTGTTTTTAGTAACTTTCGTTGGGCTGACTATTGTAATAAATAAAAATCCGGCCAAGTGCGAGTCGTACTCACACGCACGCAGGGTTCCGTAGAACCAAAAAATATAATAAAAATATTTTGAAGGCTAATTCATACGTTGTATTGTATTACATTCAACAGCAAAATTAAATCGGTTTTTACAGTATGTTAATGAAAAACAAAGTTACTGCTGTAGTTCGATGAAAAAGTCCCATATCTCAAAAACTATACATCAAATCTTATTTAAACCTATTATCTTTGAAAGTTTTTTTACGTTCTACAATCCTACATTTTTCTCAGAATTTTCCTCCTCTTACTTTAGAAATTGGTTGATTGGTTGGTTGGTGTCACACATTTTACTACTTTGGAAGTGTCTTGCCATTCGGCTACGGAACCCTAAAAACCGGCCAAGTAAGAGTAGGACTCGCGCATAAGAGGTTCTGTACCATCATAGTAGGGCCCCTCTTTAATTTTTAATTTATTTTTATTATTTGTTAATATAGCGGCTACAAAAATACACATTCTGTCAAAATTTCAATTTTTTACCTATTACGGATTATGAGATACAGCCCGTTGACAGACAGACGGACGGTCAGCGGAGGCTTAGTAATAGAGTCCCGTTGGTTACCCTTCTGGTACGGAGCCCTAAAAATAAAATGTTTGATGCAAGAATAATATACGGCAGCGATAGAAAAAAATATGTCCACGAATATATGTGTTCACGGATTAAATACTACAATCCGGACTTAATTACCAAGTTAATCCAACCAATCTCTAATCTAATCCTCCAACGGATATGACGAATCTAATTTATTTATAGTTACTTCATACAACGCTTTAAATACATTGCACAACAAACAAGCCGCCATAGAATGGAAAATGTATAGAAAGGTACTATCATCATCTGCCTAGCCTTTTCACAACTTTATTGGGGTCGGCTTCCTGTCTAACCGGATGCAGCTGAATACCAGTATTTTACATGGAGCGACTGCCTATCTGACCTCCACAACCTAGTCAGTACTGGGTAATACGATACCCCTTAGTAAGACTGGTTCTCAGACTTTTTGGGCCACTGACTGCCTAGCGACTGTCAAAGATCTACAAATGACAGCCGGGACCAACGGCTTAACGTGCTTTCCGAGGCACGGAGGAAACTCGGTATGTAATGGGCGGTCACCCATTCACAGACCAACCTAGGCAAGCACGGCTTAACCTAAAGATCGACCCGAGCGGCTGTTATTATTTAGCCACGAGCTCCTCTGTATAGAAAGGTACTAGTGCTGAAGAAATACAATATCTTCATTAATGTAAAGTTTTATAGATATAATTGTAAATTAATTCTCTACATTTGTTAAGTACTTACTTTACAGCAGTTTATGGCCAAATATGCAACAGTTAGTAACACGCAATGAATTTTATATTTGTGTTAAGCACGTCGAGTTTGCAAGGGTCGTAAAAATTAAATAAAATTTATCCTAGTTTAATTAATTCAAAGTACTTTATAGATTTGCGCCTGTTTAATGACAATAAATATACTCGGTTTCTATGACGTGATGTGACTGTTACTTAAAAATAACCGGCGTGATATGGCTTCTAAACATATCTGCCTCTGCTATTCAAATACAGACGTAATGTTAAGTTGTTTAACGCATTAAATACAAGATGGCCTAACTACATGTCAGTTCAAGGGTTTCCTAAAATTCTAGTCAGGATTTATGCCATGGGGATGCCATGGTTGGGACGATGATGGCCATCGTATTGTTATCGCTGATAGAATGTCACTTTTTCTGGCCAGTTCTAACTACAGATTTACCTGATCTTACGATTGCTTAGTACAGGAGCTCGATCTTCGTTCACGGTATGTGATCATTTAAAAATAATGATGATTATGATGAATTATTTTTCAACAAGGAAACTGTAAACATCACGTGTTTTAGTACAGTTGACTCGAGCAATTATTTCATAATCTTATAGCAGAACTAGGTATTCAGATTAACCACAGTTAACGATAAACTTCTGTCACTTCCGTGAACTAGATTTTTCTCAGGTACTAGGTATTTATTTTTATTGCACGATTGACTCCTGGAATGTGAATGATATTAAAAGAATATTTCTCCGGCAGTTATTAAGCGTCGTTATATTACTTTGAATACATAAATAGGTTGTAAAGGGCTCTCATAAGTTTAAGTTCCAGATGATAATTATTGAAGTACTTAATTACCTACCTAGCGAACAATTTAATTTTTGTAGTTAGTATTTTTCTTACAAAATTCACTTTTAAGAACAGAAATTATAATAATTCTGAGTTGTAACAGTATTCGATTTCCGTTATGATTTATTTCTTTTGTGTGCAATAAAGGTCATATAGCCATGAAAATTTAACGCTAACAATGTTAATGAGGTTAATTCAGCTTTCTATCGACCTTTTATTTGAAATAATCATAGCAGTTTTCGGTTATTATTAAATATTAAAGAAGAACTTAATGTAAATAGTCATACTATATGCACTAACCTTTAGTTAATTGTTATTTTCTTAGCAAACTTTGGCAAGATTTACAGGTGCAGTTAAGGAATGTTAGTTAATACAAGATACTCAACTGATGTTATCGAAGCATTAGGTGTGAAAATTATAATTAACTATTTACATTGCCTTGTATACTTAGCGGAATGTTTGATCGTTGAATCACCGTTAATTACGCACCGCTAAGTTTAAGCTAAGTGTAATCAATTATTAAAAATAGAATAACTATTAGAGTATAACAGCACTAATCTCCTGTCGTCTTAGGTATAGCAAACTGCGATTACCCTATCTGTCCGTCGGTCAAATCGCTAAAATGGAATAAAACAATTCGCCTAAAAACAATTCGTTATAGTATCGACATTGCTTTTTTGTCTAACTGAAACACAACATTATCATTGCAAAGTAATCCATTATACGCTCACACACCGCCATTATGAGGTCAAGGATGCCTTTTATTTGCCGAAGAAACTCTTGAATTAGCCTTTCGCTTGTAAAACGGTGCGTTTGTCTTTCGATGAGACTGAAAGTCATAAAAAAATTTTAAGCAACGATTGAGGCCAGTCTAAGACAGACTTCAGATTGTCGTATTCAAGAGTAATTTGTAGTTATGATTAAAAGCTGTTGTATTAAACGGTAACTGAAAGTGCTAAATTATACGATCTAAAGAGTCTGAGATCTGTTTGAGTACTGCTTTTAAGTATACTTGTTTTTATAACCGCACTTGTTCAGCAAGGTCGCCGTACTGTGCACTTTCTACAAACATCTCTCAGCGAACTACATCGATCAAATCTAACAATGTGTATTTCTTGTGTATCCAATCCATGAAGACAAACAATGATCACAATTTTCCAGTGACAAAGAAAACAATAAGATATAATACAGCGACGGTAACAGATAAACATAACTTGACATAACATTCCTGATGTATGAGCCACGGCCAGTTGGCCATCTTAGTTGCACGTAATTGTTTAAGTACCTAATATATTACTGAAAATGAGCCAATAATCGTTTTTGTGATGAGCGTTATTCAATGCAGCAATCGTCACGTAATGTGGAGTTGGAGGGAGGGGTGGGCGAGGTCTTTCGGATGCCAAGCTCTGGCGCCAGAGAGGGGAGGCGTCCAGACAGTTGCGTCACGAGAAAAACATGCTTTCCCCTGTACTACACCAAAGGCCTGCCACCAAAGGAAAATAAACATCCAACTATCCTTTCAAACGCAACTTACAAGGTCGATTACAAGGTTGGATCGAATTATAAATACTTTGAAGGACCATAGAATGCTGATTGCAAAAGGGTTAGGTTAGTGATACAACCAAATCTGACTTATGGGATTGTTTTGACAAAAGATAAAGATAAAATTTTATAAAAATAAACCAGCTTGGGTCTGGACAATTTGCAATTTATGACTACATTTGTTAGCTTGGGTCTCACCTGTTAAAACAAATGTGTGTGTTAATGAATAATAACTAAATAAATCTTTTTCACGCGGCTTCGCTCACGTTAATTTAGAAAAAAAAACACTCTTAAAACACTACTAAAGTTTCTATAATCATATAGTTATAGAAACTTTAGTAGTGACAGACACGTGGCGCCATCTATTATCATACGAGTGTTATTGTTGTTTTCCTCGGGAACAGTACTTATTATCGGGATGATGTCCGTTTCTGAACACCTGACAACGTATAATGCAAAATTTCAGGACGATCGGTTCAGTGGTTGAAGCGTGAAAAGGTAACAGGCAAACTTACTTTCGTATTTATAATATTAGTTAGAATTCGGATAGTAAATTAGGATTAGGATAAATAAATCATTATTTAAATTTATGTTTTATCTATTTTTATAGGTTTACTAAAAAATATTAGTTTTTCAAAGAAGGTAATAACTTCAAAATAATGATTCAAAACATAGTTTTGTAAATTATTTATAAATGTGAGCTCCTTGACTAAGCGGGACACTTGACTATTGCAAGCAAGACTTTCACTTGTCACAGAAAAATATACGTTATTTGAATGTTTGCAAATTGCTCGTTATATTCATTTTCGCTTATTGTGTGGTAACAAGGCCAGGGCATAAAAGTTTAATGAAAGATGTTACTGTTAATAGAAATTTTAGGTATTTGTTTATCTGTGTACATATGTACAACATAATAGGTATGAGTACGCCTCTTAGAATACTATTGTTCTTCATGTTATTGTTAGTAATTCTTATACAGTTGTTTTTTTTTGAGAAATCAAGCTTCTTATTGATTTTGTTTTCAGTAAACAGGGAACTAATGCAGACGCGACTCAACTGTCACTCAGAAGTGACAAAATATTCAAATCATGGCAGTTTTTCATTTATTTTCACTCTTAACATAACTGTTTTGGAGCAGTTTCCGATCTGATCAAATGATTGTCCAAAGGAGTTATATGTAGACATAAAACATGATAATAAGCCTCAGTCTTACTCATAAATAAAATCATTGATCATTCTTGTTCAGCAAGTCTTGTAAGTAACTCGTTGGTTATACGAGTGCCTTAATAATTTAAGAGGCTAAATGTAATCCGACGTCACATCCCCATTGTTCTTTACGTACGATGTCATCATTCTGAACGTTTCAGCAAACAATCATTAAGTATCAACAAGGGTTCCTTCTTGATCACATTCTACTCGAGTACCTACTTACTCTGTAGCACTAGTGTTACAAAAGTTCTATTTCGCCGCAGCAGGCAAACTGATTAACATCATGAATTCAAGAACGAAAATATGAAAATATACATGGTAGTCTTTGACACTGGACAGTTACTGGTGTAGGTAGGTACCCTAATCGTTGGAGCTAGAGGAAAACGACCTCAGTGGAGAGCCTGGTGGCCTAAGAAACTGAGTTATACAGGCGTCTAGCGCCATGTCTTTCCCACACTTTAAACCCCATTTTAAGAAATTTTGGTCTGCGTTCACAAAACTTGAAAATAATGTACGGTCGGTAGGAAAATTAGCAATTTTGCTACTTGTAAATTAAATAAGCTGATGACGTTGGTTAAGAAACATGCTCTTTGTAAATCTGTATTGTTACGTTGACAAAACAACCAAACAGTCATGAAATTAAAGGGCATTTTGATGGTCAGCAATCAAACTGACATCAATTTTATTACGATACGTTTATTGGGCACAATTAAACTCAACGATACGTTTCAAACTCGCTACAGATAGGCCGAAACATTCCATTCGTATGGCCGATCTCTATTGAGTTATGAGAGTTGGAACCATATCTACCAGTGATACTTCTCTCTAGCTCTACTGTACTATACACTACTCTGGAGCTGTAGTGGCTCAGTCGTGTGCCCCGACTTGCGAGCTTGCTGTTGCTTGTTGGTTCGAAATCGAATCCACATACACAAAGTAATGCACCTCCATTACTGTTGTGTAATTTATTTCATCACTACGGGGTCCTAAAATGGCCACTTTAACAGAATCATTATAGGATTATTATAACTAGAAGACGGGATATTTACCATGTTTATTGTTATAGGATAATAATATGAATCACGTTACATTTTTTTAATTGGTGACTGATGCAATTAATATTATAAATTGTAACTTTTGTGGCCATTTTACGTATTGTAACGTTAGTAATTCATATATTATCCTATTATAATTCTGCTAAACCGGTCATTTTGAGCCTACTCGCAAAACGGTGAAGGACCACATCGCGTGGAAATCGGAGTGTCCTAGCTCCTAGAACAAAAAGTTCGAAGACATGTGACGTGTACCAATCCACACTGGGCCCGCGTAGTGGATAACAACCCACTCCCTCTCATGGAGAGGCCTGTGTCTCAGCAGTGGGAACATTAAAGGCTGATTATGCTATGCTTATGGTACATCCAGTGGTACGGTTCTATTCAGCTGCAAACAACCGCTCGTAACACTACCTTCGCATTGTTTGGGAAAAGGCATTGTATTCGTTTCATTTACAAGGAACTGTTCATGAATATGGTGTATAAGTGCCTTAGTTAGAACTTGAAATGTCTTATGAATAGTCTATTTATGAACACGAGTAGGTACACTAATACCGCAGGTGGTCGCTTTGGTCTAGGGTTTTGACGTTTGCGATGAAGTGTGAACCTTTAATTCCTGGTAGATATTGAATTACATGCGCAAAGTTAAGGCGTATTCAAACCTAAGCGGTATTCGCTGCCGCTGTGTGGAGAGGTACATACCGCGCGGGTTTCGCTCAGGTATTTAATATTAAGTTCCTGTTCTCTACCGCAGACAGTAGCGAAATCCGCTTTGGTGTGAATAGCCCTTTAGACTGCTCTGTAAAATTAATTACCTATTGTTTTCGGAGCGTTTTTTTCTTCTTAGCTCTTTGGTTGGTTTTCAGTTACATTTATGTCTTGTAGTACTTACAGTAAGGAAGGTTTGCCTAGAATACATATGTAATCTTATCGTTTATAGAAGTATGTTAGCCATACCAACGGTCTACTGCCACACTCACATTTCGCTAGTCCTGTTATTAGGTTATTACCCAACAGCGGGCAAGTTTATTGGCAGTGAGAATATTCTGCTGCTGCTGAGCAGGGTTCGATTCTCAAGTCGGGCAAAGTGGTATTAGGTTTTTCCACGGAGTCTAGATTTGGCGCAGTTGATGGCAATAGGCTCGCTTTCTATCACATGAAACTTAAACATAACTTAAGCGTAATGTTATATTGTTATGTCATTTTCATATCAAAATCCTAGACTATTAGACCAATAAGATAGTCAGATTATGATACGTACCTACCTGTTATTTTTACCTAGGAACTTCAGTGTTTATTATGTGTTCTATGTAAAACATCGCACGACAAGGACGTACCTATGACGTATGCACGCGGGAACTTGGTGACGACAAACAAGTACCTACTTACCTATGATAATCAGAACATCACGTTTCTGTCTCGTGGCTGATTGCTGATCATACAATAGCATACCTAAATAATCAATATTGTCATTGAAGAATTGCTTGGCACTCTGTCATCGGAGTTCTGAGAAATGATGCTCAATTAAATGTGGGGTACGCACTTGAGTAGGCACATTTTGTTACTGTTATGTCTACGATAAAATTAATAAGTTTTCTGTATTAGATGTATTTCAGCTATGCATTTTTTTAATCTGATTATAAAAACCTTTTCAATAGGATGACAAAAAATTAATCCTTAGGTTTATAAACAATATAGGAAGACAATAAAACAACCAATTTCAATCAAAACATCTAAAACTTCATAAATATTTAAGTTTTCCTGAAACCGAACCCGAAGACACGCGTACAGACATGAACACGGAAGTCACATTTATTTAATTCAATTGTCTTTTTAAAAATCATTGTTTTATAATCAAACTAACCACTGACATGTAAATTCGTAAGAGCTGAATAACTCGGTAGGGACACTCTAAAGCTTTCATGCAATCATGTAAAACTCTTTAAAGAATAGGTCCTATGATTGCAAATAAAGTAAGTACCATAGATATTATTTGACCTGAACTAACTGAAGCTTTACGTAGAACCTATATTCAAGGGCCTATCAAGTGCTTTTCAAAATGACAAGTAACGATATGGAAACTAAAAGTGATCTCAATAAAGAGACACTCAAAGCATGCCCCAAAAATGCACAAACAATATCATCATCTGCCTTGCCACTTCGTAGTCTATTTTCGTCAACAATCCACAGCCTACTCAACGTCCCTACTACGTCTATATATGTCACCTACTAATTCCCTTACACATGAGCGGCGCGGGCGCAATCATCTCGTGACACAGAACCGCTTAGTGCCACTCTGTGGAGTGCAATGATTAGAACGGCCTTGCTGGTGTCGCGAGGAACCACCAACAAGGGGCTAACTCTATGGTGACCATCAATCAGCCGCAATGACAGACTATAAAAAACTACGTCTATTGATTAATTTGTGGCGTCCTCGAGGCTGTTTAGATTTCATCTCAATCACGTTTTGGCAAGTGGTTTTATTCAGTTGTTTTCAGTTAAGAAATACGTACTCATGTAGGTACGTAAGTAGGTATGTATTACGCAATCTTACTAGCTGATGATGAAATATTATGTTGACTTTTAATATACTTGTGAAGTACTTATAGGTAAACATGCACACAAAGCAGGCATGAAGTTATAAATAATCTAATAAATAAATAAAACACTAATTTCAGTGAGGCACAGCCAAACAAGTGTGACATAGGTAGGTATGTATATTATACAATTTTATAATTATATTGTATAATTTCAAAAGAAACATTGGCAAGAATATGTAGCCAGCAAAAATGAAGGTAGGTAGGTACAAAGTGCAAGAAAATTTTCTTCGCATCTCCTTCCATTCTCTCCTCATTGATTGACAAACGCCGCCGGCGCAATAACGTAAGCAACGTTAAGTACGTTGCTTACGTTATTGCGCCGGCAGCGTTTGTATAAGAGGAGAAAATGATGTTGTTGTTTTTGTCGCGAATACATCCGCAAAAAATTATAACACAGCGGCGTGCCAAAATGTGAAGCTGTCAGTCTTCAGCTTCAGTCTTTCCGTCGCCTGACCTTCCTATGTCTACATGTCACTTTTGCAAAAATTATAATCACGAGACGATTATTTCACGTAACTGATGGGTATAGAAACAGATTTTAACTACGGATGTTTACTTTCATGACACCAGCGAAGTTCGTGCAAACATAACGTTTACCTTTAGTTTACCTGCACCATCAATCACCTAGATAGCTTACAACACTAGATGTTAAGACCAAAGAGTTTAAATATATAACAGCTGTCAAAAGCAGCGCCATTTTTTTGCGGTTTCAAAATGGCTGCATTACTTTTTTAACGCGTCCTTTCGAAATACTTGCCTACGTTAGTCTTGTTTTATTCAGTGACAGAGTTACCTTAGAAACATCCGGAATAAAATCTTGGTTAGGTAGTGGTAGATATCATCATCTTTGTCATTTTAGTGGCTATGCGTCACATAATTAATCTTGGTCGTGTCACCCACGCATTTAGTTTCCAAAACGACGCAAAACTTCATAATATTTAGTCTATTTTTATCATGACTAAGAAAGAATGTAATACCTACCTACCCAGGTACATACAATTTGTTTACCTCATCAAGTACTTTTGTCACGTGCAAAGTAAACAATTACAATTATTGCAATATCTATGAAAACTAATTGAAATATAATATACCGCGCTTCTATGAAGGATTCAAAGCTTTGTCAACCTTAATCTTTTCAGACACCAAGATTTGAAGTAAAGTTTAAGAACTTCTCCAAATGATCTACATCGAATGTGTGTTAAAAAATAAAATGCTGCCCCGGACTTTATTTACATACAATTTGCACTGATCCATTGATTGATCCTTCGTGCTCGTCTATACTACTACCTATGTCTGAGGAACATAAAGTAGCTTATCCCATGTTTCTTATCCTCAGTAGTTAGTTTAAAGGCTTCATTAATTCAAGGCCCTGTTCCAAATATAAGTAGGTATGTACATACATACAAAAGGAGACAAACAGGAAGCCGTTTATTCATGCACTATCCAGCGGATCTATTTCAACAGATCTCAAGTTCACTGCTCACAGGAATTAATTTGAAAAAATCTGTCTCGTCCGTAAGTGTAATCTTCCGGTGGAGTCGTGCAGCAAGGTCGGCTTATTCAACTGAGTGACACTACCCATTGTTTCTCGAGGGCCCGGCCTGCGCTATTTCATATGATAAACGACTCGACCCACTCATCGCCCCCCTGTTCGGTACCTATCGGTATTCAAGTGTACCTATGAGTAGACTAATACGAATTGTCAGCCGCACGTGAGGCGTAACAAAACCAGTATGAGCTGGCCTTATATTCTTTTGAGATGTTGTACTACACCAGGCCAGCTCAAGGTCAAGTTATCATTGAAGTGTGGGCTATAGTACGTCGACAATGTTTGCAGTTTACCCCTTTTCAAACTCAAGGGTGAAAACTGGTAACCGTCAACTTCGAAGAGTTTTTTTTTAACATTTTAGCTACTGTTTTCCGTGCTGTGCGTTTTAGCCATTGCTTTAATTTTAAAACAGTATTATTAGGAGGCTGACTTCATAATTGAAACTTATTTATACATTCTGTTAACAATGTTGGTACCTATGACATAATTCTGAAGTTATGTACGTATATTTAACAATGTAAAGACTAACATATACTTAAGAATTCGGGGGCCTCTGACTCTGAAACGTCATCTCATCCGTTCTTCAGTTGAAAAGTATTATAATAACTCGCTGACTCACAGTTAGTTAAACTTAATAGATTACTTTATTATCACAATGTTAAATAGCTACAAAACCCCGTTAGTCAACATTTACCATCGAATGTTTTGCTAAAGGTGCACGTGAACTCACTACATTCTAACGTTCGACTCGCAGGCGCACGTGTACTTGGCATCTCTCGAGTTATCACTCAATGAGCTACACGCCCCGCGCGAACGGAGCCAATAACCAACACTATATAATATCTTCGTAAATAGACATTACATGGAGTCTTGACTCCTGTCCAAACACCCCCACCCCCTTCCCCCCACACTAGAAGCACTAGAGTGCGACCTTACCTCAAGCGACGAACAATAAGTCAACTCGGGTTCAGTCGGCCGGTGAATAGGATGCCTCTAGACATTTGTTTATGAATGAGACACTCCGTAATAAGATTCCATGTTGCAATTGTGTCACGGTTTAATCTTCAAGAAAGTCACTGGTAGGTACTGGCAATTAATAAGTGTTTCATTTCACAACTCACGCATTGATTAATGGATATTTTCGCGCTCCATCTTGTTCTTACAATACCATACCTACAGAAGATCTTATACATATTTACCAACAGGCAAATTGGTGCCAAAAGAACCTTACAGCACTGTATGTAATAAAGCCTCTACGACGCGGAACTGAACACCTCTGCTGAACAATATCTTGGACTAAAAGTTCACTCTAAAATTAAAACTTTTTACCCAGCACATTGCACTTTTGCATCATAAAGGAACCTCTTTCTTATCTTGGAGTATATTGGTTTACAGGCCACACTAACAAATGTATCTGTGTTCTTAACGCTTTATCGTCAACGCTTAGTAGGTATCCATGTAACAGCATGACTTCATGAAAAATAAACAAGGCAACTGCTTCATTATTCAAATATTTGTTTGTTTTTAAATCATTTTGTCGTCTAATCCATGTTCAAATCTAGTATCTCCACTTTTTTAACTCTTTAGTGCCATGTTTACGCTTCCACAATATTTAAATAATCACCTGAAACTACGACGCTGATAAAATATAATTATCTAAGATATCTTCTAAGATATCTTCTAAGTAACCTGCGATCTTAGCATTATCATTATCAGTATCCATAAATTAAAGCAGCTGTAAACTTTGCTTCATATATCCATACAGCACGATTGAAATTCTGAGCGCGTGTGGACCAAATAAATGAATAAAAACACACCGCGAGCTGCAACATTAACTTAATTTGTGAAGTAACTGCACATCGTCGCGATCCGTGAATGTCATTCAATTTGGCCAAGCCAGAAAGTGGTTACAATTTGCCCAATTTAGCTGAGCTACGCACACTTATTCTGAGTGTTTACCTGACCGACCTGGACAATGTTTGGGTACAGCGTGACCAATCAAGCGGCTTGGGAAGTAGGTCTCGCATGGCTGCGTTCTCAAGGATTCCTCTCAACTTTTTACGCTCACACCTCTCCCCATTCAGTTCGCAGACCATTTCAAGTGCTAAATCGTTCAGATCCGGCTTAGCACAAGACCAATCAATTTTGCGATTCAATTCAATTGTGGTACGGGACGGGACGTTATGTGCAAATAAGGTCGCCGGACGAACTGGTTAATTTGATCCGTATGTCACACTTATAATCTTCTGAGTATTGTAGAAATAGACTTCAGAAATATAAACAAGATCAAAGATCTTGAAAAGAGAGGTTCAGTAGATACTATATGTATAAATATATTTAAATTAACTTTATTACATTCGTGACTTACTTAGAAAGTCCATTAACCAAAATTTTTTAATAAAACCTGATAAATAAAGTCTGTAAAAGGAAATAACAGTTTTACATTAACACGCATTGTATTTCAAGATTTTCTCCAAAATTATCAAGAAAACACCCAAAAATGACTCAAATTTTCTACCAATTTTTTTTTTTTTTTTTTGTAAGTAGACATACTTGGTTTGGATTTGGTCGAATATTTCTTTTTTCAAAGCAGAGAGTTGCTTAAAAGTCAATAACTTTTTTACGAATACTACTATAGTTAATACTTAATGTTATTTCATGTTTTTGTTTGTGAATTAATAACAAACAAAACTTAAGAAACTTTTAGCTGAAAGTCTTCCCAAGGTCGATCCTAGTGATCGCTGGGTCCGCGACGAGTAATCAGTTTACAGACTTTTCAAGCGCGCGAATTTGAACGTTGTTCTTCAGGTTTTCATGCTATTTTCATCTGTGGTGTTATTGTTTATAATTGAATATTACGTGTCTTTCAACTTTCAAGGTGACTCTAAAAGAAGACGTGGAGTTCGTTTAACTAATATTGATTAATGAGAGACGCAGAAACCAGCGTTTATTGTTTAGGATGTGAAAATAGTAACACATTTTGAAAGTCCGTCGTCTTATTTTGGGTGTTCGCCAAAACGGTACGTGTGAATATACTACCTATCTTTCATATAGCGGGCAGTGTTTTTTTATGACGGTTTATTTATTTTTTTAGCTAATGGTTTTCTTATGTCTCTTTATTGATTTATTCCTTGATAGCACCTGTTTTTACTAAATTCTTCACCGGTTAGGCAGCCACCTTGGCTAGCCAACCACTTTTTAGTTATAAGTCATGCTTATCTACTTCTTTCTACAACGTAATGATTCCTTTACTCCGCTCTAATAAGTAGTACTCTTAAAATCTCTTTTAATTTTTTTCGGATGCAATTTCTAAAGACTTTCAGCTCATACAATCTTCAGCAATGGAAACCCAAACGTGAATTTTTCCATTTGGAAAAACAAATAATAATAAATAATTTTATTCAATCAATGTTAGCAGTACAACAAAATGTCTGGCAACAAAATTAAATTAAATAACTAACTCAATAGTCACACCTACCGTTTAAAGGTGCAAATAAGAAAGTTTGTCACAAATATTTGACAGTCGTGACAGATTAGAATTAGCATGTTATACGTCACGACTGGAGGCGTGTCTCTTCTCGACAAATCAATCAAGTATCGTAGTCGCGTGATTAAGGTAAAAATGCGCACAATCTGTAACAATGAGCATGTGTCGTCACGTAAGTGCTCTAACCATTAGACCATCATCGTGACTATTGGCACAAGTAGCTATTATGGGGGGCAACTCCGGTCACAATGGGCTTCGTGCCGCGCTATTGACGTTGGCTATATTTGTCACAAATATTGTCACTGTCACGCGACTATATTAAAGAACATCACGGATTGAGCTGTATTCCATGTTAATTGTTTGTGCCGTATCGTCTCACGCTGTATACGAAACGAGTGAAGCTTTTAGAAGAGGTCTCAGTTTTCTATACAATAGTAGTTGTTTCATCGAAATATTTCATGTTAAATCAGTTCAATTTCAGGATAAACTCAATAGGCATTTGTTTATAGATTGAGTTTTTCCGTGTAAAAATACATATTATTTGTCATCAATACCACTCTAGTTTCAGTATTTTTTCATTAATATTTTTGATAGTGATGAAACGTGTTTTTTTACAATAAACCAATAAACAAACAAAATCGTCACACACCAGCTGAATGCGATATTGAACAACTGTCTATGCTAACGTTTACTTGTGTTAGATTTTGTTATAAAACAACATCTACAGGAACAAAGAAATCATTCTTAATGTTAACTTAAATAAGTACTTACTTCATTTATTTAGTCATCATGGGCACAAATGACGGACTTACAAAGTTACATAACGACTAGGTATGGTCATTAATCCTTCCTTGCAGTCTGACTTCGTCATATGCCATATGTATTAGAATTTTTTCTTCAGAATTTCATAATGCTTCTAGACACAGTGTAGGCCGTGCGTTATCTATCACATAGCAGGTAGGTAATTGTAGGTAGCCTATACCGAATGCAGTAATACCTTTATTAATTATAACGCAAGCAATAATCACTAGGCTCTCTTGTTATTAGTGAAAACTAAAGCCGACTTAAATATGAAACCCGACCGAAATCTTAATAATATGTATCTATTATGTAAACTTATACTATCACTTACGGGATATCTTCCGTGATTGTTCATTATTTTGTTCTTTCTTTGAACTATTATGTAACTACACATTCTATGATATGTACTTATAAAGTTAGATATTAGGAGTGAGGTTGAACTATTAAACTATTACGTTCACAATGTTGGGATGGAGACTTCTCTATGGAGAGAGTGGAGGTAGTTTAATCCACCTCGAGGACCCAGTGCGGGTTGATAGATGTCCCAATCATGTCATTGAATTCTATGTTCTACTACCGATTTCTTTTCCTCTTGACTCAACTGCTAACGACTGATGATTTTTCAGGACCTCGGTAAATCTAAAAGTTAGGAAGTAGTTTCAGCAGTATACGGACGAAGCCACTGTAACGGTTAGGGCTCAGCCGGTAAATTAAACTCAGAAGAGATACACAAAAAATATAATGACGTATTGACACAGGACTGGCGTGAGTTCTAGACATCGAGCGCGTGTTAAGTTCTAGACCGCCTAAAGAAAACCACTATCCTGTATTTCCCAGAACGTAGGTGACTGGCGGAGTGGTGGCAGCCAGGTAGGTAGGTCGGTCTTCTTGTCCGAGGGTAGCGCTTAGCACGCAGGGTTGTCCAGCCACAGCCCCTGCAGCGGCAGCTAATTACAGGCTGTCCGGTACGGAAGAACCCTGGAATATCCCGAATTAGGCATTATGCGTATACTACGCTATGTCCACAGTGTGTATAATTAAGTACACACTGTGGACATAGTAACTATTGGGCAGTTTAGTTACGATTAAATTATTCTTACATAGAAGAGGATCCTCGAAGATATCCCGATTTATCTAATGATAATCATTAGTGTATTATTGTTTATGTCAAGAGATGTGAACGGACAATCTGACTATATAAGTAGTAGCTATTTGTGGAAGTATGAAATCTATACTCAATAACGACGCGAACACGTGTGCTGGCTACAGATTCAATGCCAGTTACTTACTCACTGAAAGATTAGAGTACAGTCAAGGAAACATACCTAATCTTTGAAAATTGTACACCGCTTTAAATTGCCTTGCTGTCGCTTTTTGAATTGACTGCTTTTAATTTTTTTTGCTCTGCCATGAAATTGCTTTCGGAAAGCAAATCAATTGAGTGTGCCTTCTTTTCGATTCCTTAGTAAAAAAATAGTATAAAAGGTGAAAGGGACACCGACACTAATACCCTCCACATAGAATTTTTTCATAGGTAATGTAATGGGTTCAGAATTATGTATAAAATATATTTCCCCGAGTGTACATGGTTTAGGTCAAGATTCCGACGAAGTGCAGAAGTAAATTCGTAAAGTTATCAAACAATACACTGTGTCGGCTACGTAAATAAAAGTATGCGAACACCATAAATAATAAGACAATGTGTTGTGATGTTTTGGGGTTACGCATTGCGAATATAAAAACTCTTCATTCTACCTATTGAAGAATCGATCGATTGACTATGGAAAATTAATATAAAATCAAATCACGTGTTCTGATCGAACATTGATTTAGTATTCTAAGTGTAGTAGAGGTGCTAAAATTATTTTACGGCAATGTTTTCACAATAGCACGGTTTTTTATTTCCTACAATTGGCTTTGATGGAATCATAAGGTGTGCCATTACCGTTATAAAACATTGATAACTTTTTCTGTGTATGGAACTCGTGTAAATCATTTAATAAGACTCGAGCTTGACGCTTTTTTGCAATCCAAGCGACCGGTTCGTTCCAAAAATTTTAAAACCAGTTCAATCCAGTATCACGCGCAATCTGTCTTGTCGGCAAACAGAGGCCACACATACAAAATGTTCAAAATACGCACTTAAAACAAAGCAACAAGGTTTAGAATTGCGTAATGAAAAGAGTAACTAACTGACTTGGTCTGACTGAATAAAATTAGGGGAACTGAATCGCATGAGCGTAAAGCATTCAATACTTTTATGAATCATTTCGTTGCAGCCGACAAGGTAACCCTTAATTTATTTGCTAGATTCTATAAGGTGATAAAACTACTGGTTTTGTACGCACGGCGGGCAATCAAGCTATGAATGAAAACCAAATTAAGCTGATCTCTCATCGTACGGGAAGCTCATACAAAGCGAAGTCAGGTTATACTGGTTATGTGGAGCTTGATGTGCTGCCGTGTGTACCTAAATGCCTTTACCAACTCGTAAGGAGAATGCTAGCCAAAGGATTGAGCTTAGCCCTCTCTTCGCTATTTTCAGGTAGTTCTCACTAATTTTATTGGCTGAAAGTCTGTAGGTAACAGTTTCTATTTTTGTTCTGTTCTGCTTAGCTGAACTGTAAGTCTTGTCTTCCTGAGAAAAATAATGTATGGTTACTAGGAACTGATAATAGAACAACAAACACATAGGCTGCTCTTGAATCCAAAAATGCCCAGTGGTCAGAATGGTCTGCAGATAATCTTGGATAGGGAAACACGAAAGCGAATCGCGGTCAGAGATCAAGCAACGAGATTCAAAAATTCGCCAACGTTAGTAATACTGCGGGAGATCTGCGTTTCGTACTTACGCGGCCGCGATGACTATTTATGTCTTCCCGAAATAGCAACGGCGTGGTCACATGGCCACCGACCGAGCCGGCGAGCCCCTGCAACGAACACCGCCTACGTCACCGCAGCGTCACATTCAATGAAACTTGTGTACATTCCTGATTCTGGAACGTTACTATCAATCTCGCCGAAAGTGAATTTTTTTAAACACCGTTTATCCTCGGAACAGTATCCTCATAAGTTATGACCTCTTGTAAGTCTTGCTTGCTATAATTTGATAACTTAACTAAGATCATTTTTTCTTTTTTTCAGAAACCTCAAATGCGGCCGATGATAGTTGAATATGACCCCAAGAAAAAAGGAGTCAAAAATGACTTATCAGATATCGTCATGGTCAAGTAAGTGACTATGTTCCGTACACTCTGCAACGAGGATGCCATTAGAGCGACAATCACTGATCAGCTTTGATTGCCCATTTTGTGTTGTCAATAATTAATTTCAGTTTGATCTGGTGCCACATCCGATCAATGATTATGTTGTACTGCTTAGTAATTAATTAGAAATTAAAATAAACATTAAAGCATGCTTCACAGCTTACCTCATTTTTGTTTCTGTTCAGCAATTGATATTTTAATTGTGGAATATCTTGTCAGATTTGTCTTAAACCTAATAATTTTTGACGTTTTTATTTCTACAGGACATTGAAAAGAAAATGTATACCTATTAGATTTTATGAGCAAGGTTAAAATATCCTAAATCGGTAGCAATTAGAAGTTCAAACGAGTGCGCTCCCAGTGCACCGAGTGCGCCAGCTCTGCGCTCTGTCGCATGTCTCGCGCCCTGGTCGAATCTCACTGAAATTTTATGTTTTGTCGTGGTATTTTATATTGTATGTTGACTGTTAAGTACTCGCTCCTTAAAATGAGCTAAAATGCTCGAAGCTGTACGGAGACGATCCGGGAAGACGAGTGCTGCTTCCACGAGATAAATGTCGTTCGTCGACCTTGATCATCTTGCAATGGACTCATACACCGGTACATCATTCCATTTTATGGTTTCAATTTTGTTTATTTAATTTGTTTTGTTTGGTAATGGTAAAAATTTGGAGATACTTGCGTACGAATGGTGCCCAAGTCCGCTGCCACTGCGCCGACGCGTGCGCCGGCCGTGTGCGGCGGCCACGAGTGCGCCATCTCTGTTCAGGCTCGGGATGGCTCGCAAACTGGCGATTTGTACAAATTTGATTTAGCTTTATGTTCTGTTTACATGTCTCTACCTTATTTCTAACTAAATTCTGTAATCCTAGAGATACAATATATTATTGTCAAAATGTTTACTAGTAAGCAATCCAATCATCTCTGCAACTCCATTGTCCAATTGCCATCTTTGTCCGTTAAGTTTATAGACTTCACATTTTTGATAATAACGTAAAGCTGTATTGAATTTAACGGTTGAGCCACTTATTTGTAAATGCCGAGTCTTAACAGAGTGAAGCGCACACAAACAAAATATATTATACTTTATTTTGGAGACCATAATGAATGTATCACACTTCACACCACAACACTCACACAGAGTAATGCAGCTTACAATCAGTAAATAATCTTGATCATTCGCGAACAGTTCATAGCCACAGAATCAGTATACATATTGCGATGCGAGTAGTGTCATGTAACTTAATGGAAGTAACTTAATGGAACCCGCGGCCGCGACATCCACACCTCGTTCGTTTCACATTAGAGCTTGAAATGTGGCGCTTTATGTGTTCTCGCTACCATTACATAGATCAGCTTTAAATTCAATCGATTAGAAACTACACTTTGTTACCAACCTCACTTCTAACCTATCAACACCACTTTACTTAGTTTGTAATGTAATGTTAGCCGAAACACTTGTTATAACAGTATTTGGGGAATGTTTCACAGGTACAAAGTTGACCCAAATGAGATCCCAGTGGAACAACAGGCAGGCTCCACCTTGCCCCTCATGGAGATCCCGGGCAGGGACATTGAGGCCGATGAGGACTATAATCCTTTCGAGCATAGGAAGCTGGCGCATCCCACATCGTAAGTATACCAAGTTAAATATGAAAGCTGAGTCACGCTCGTTAATGACACATCCAGAACAATACAGTATCTCATTATTAATATTAATCGGATAATTTTCTTTCCAGGGATATGGATACCCTAATTCATTTGCTGAAGGGATCCCTTGGTAGTGGGATATTGGCTATGCCTATGGCATTTCACAACGCGGGTCTTTATTTCGGCCTGATAGCAACGTTCGCCATCGGAGGTATTTGCACGTACTGCGTGCACGTACTGGTGAGAACAGCACACGAACTCTGCAGGCGGTTGCAGAAGCCCTCGCTAGGGTTCGCTGAGACTGCTGAAGCCGCTTTCTTATCTGGGCCACCCGCCGTGCATAAATTCTCTCGACTAGCCAAGTAAGTTATATTAATCAAAAAACCATGAATCAGTAGATCCATACTGATTATTTTCTGATATACTGCGTAAACTGTGTTAAATAACCGAAACCTTAATGTATTTTTTAATGTTTCAGAGCTATGATCAACTGGTTCCTTGTCATCGACTTGCTGGGATGCTGCTGTGTGTACATCGTGTTTGTGGCCAAAAACGTTCAGCAAGTGGTTAACTTCTACGCAAAGGATACTCCGTATTACGACATGAATATTCGGTACTACATGGTTGTACTTCTCCCACTGCTCATCCTCATGAATCTGATAAGGAACCTGAAGTATTTGGCGCCATTCTCGATGATAGCTAACTTACTGGTCGGAACTGGAATGGGAATTACTTTCTATTATCTGTTCCAAGATATTCCTAGTTTGAGTGAACGCGAGTCTTTCACTGGTATTGCGCGCTTACCAACCTTCTTCGGAACCGCCATCTTCGCTCTGGAAGGTATTGGCGTCGTCATGCCCCTGGAGAACAACATGAAGACCCCCACCCACTTCATCGGATGCCCTGGCGTGCTTAACACCGGAATGTTCTTCGTGGTTTCACTGTACGCGTTCACTGGATTCTTTGGCTATCTGAAATATGGTGACGGTACCAAGAGCAGTATTACTTTGAATCTCCCGCAAGACGAAGTGTAAGTATTCTACTCTGCCGTTTTATCTATGAACTTTCAGACCAGTATTTTAGAGTCGATTTATATTCTTGAGTAGGTATCGTTCTTAACGTGGACGTGATTATCTAATTTATTTATTAAAACTTAACGCACAAGTAAAAACTGTATAACTTTTTGCCCTAGGCATTTTCTTCCAGTCTGTGGGTCTGTTCATTCCAACTGTCATTCTTTGTCAGTTGTCAACTTTTCCATGGCTTGGCGTAGTGTGCCAATCTGGCAAACACTCAATTCCCCTAAATGTATATTATTTGAGAAGAGATACTTATACCTAATTTTTCAACGTCAAAGAAATCCAAAATGTTAACTAATAATCTAATATTATTTCCATAATGTTTCCAGATTGGGTCAATGCGTTAAACTGATGATCGCTGTCGCCATATTCTTCACATACAGTCTTCAGTTCTACGTGCCGATGGAGATTATTTGGAAAAACGTCCGCCACTGGTTTGGAGCCAAGAAAAACCTCGCCGAGTACAGCATCCGAATTGGAATCATACTATTGACATTGGGGTTGGCTATCGCTATCCCCAATCTTGGACCGTTCATCTCACTGGTCGGCGCTGTCTGTCTCTCTTTCCTCGGCCTGATCTTCCCAGCCGTTATCGAAACTGTCACTTACTGGGACAGGCCCAATGGCCTGGGCCGTTTCAAATGGGTCCTCTGGAAGAACATGTTCCTAGTTTCTTTCGGTATTCTTGGTTTCTTAACGGGAGCTTATGTCAGCATTTTGGATATAATACGAGGCGAGGAATAAGAACAGACGCGCATGACCATTTCATAGAATAAGGCTCAATAGATATGATTTAGGCTAACGCCGATTTTTTTATAAGTATTATGGCTTCGGTCGGTGGGTTAATTTGATTGACTATGGCTTCCATTTTATTCAATTCAATTCAATTTATTTATTTCAGACACAACGATCCAAAATTTTGTTAGTAGGTATATACAATTAAAAAAAGAAAATTAATAAAACTTTTTTAAATAACGATTTTGTTTTACATTTGAATGACACACCATACTTTTATCTGAAAGTAAATCAGCACAAAGAACTCATTTACAGTTTTTATGATAAAATCGTTGACCTAAGAATTATTGTTATGTTAATTCGCTTTTAGTGTTTTTATACTATTAGTGGTTATCGCCACTTCAATTTTGTATGGCAAAGTTGTATTCTTCTCTTAATAAAATTGAGTTATTGTATTTGATGCTCAATTTGTATTATGTGAGATTAGCGTTTTCTATCTAATTTACAATTTGAGTTGAAAATTAGTTAATGCGAAGCAGGTTGTGTATTCCTATTACTTACATTTATTTAGCCCCGAAACTCTGTAGCCATTTTAGTTTTAAGCGAACTGTAGATAAATCTACTTATATAAATGTGTGAGAATTTGTCTAGTGCATTATCGAAATGTGATACAACTTTAGGTTAACTAAAAGGCATTATGGTATTGGAATTTGACTAAAAGAATATAAATTATTTCGAAAATAGACAATATAAATGTATTGTTGTAAGCAAAATTTGGAACCTGGCTATTGCTTGCCAAGTTGTCCTAAAAATGGATTACAATTTTGGGGTCTAATAGTAAAAACATTGTTCGTGATAATAATTATGGCATTTCCATTACCAAAAAAAATACATGTAGGTAAGTATATAACTGCTTATGTAGTATAAATATTCATATCGAGCTTTTTGAAAAATTATGAACTGAAGCATTTATCTATAAGTACCTATAGGTACAATATTAAGATCTTCGTCGAGATCGTGAACGTTATATTAGAGAAAATCACAAACTCAGGTGACGAAGTTGGTAAATCTCAATAGATACATAATATTTACCTAAAGACTGTTTATAATATTATACTTTTATGTCACAAAAACATTATTCTCTATCGACCTTCGTTGTCTCAAAATTGAAGTTGACACTTTTAGCAAATGAGATATGAAAAAAGGGGTTACTCATCTGAAAATGAATAATAATTACGTAAATATCGAAATCTTACATACGTGATAAACTGATAAGTTGTAGCGGCCCTATGTTCCTCGTACAAGTTTGATTCTGAATATTTATTTAGATACTAACCGAGTGAATATATGAAAAATACGAATGACTAAAATTAAGATTAAGAAAATATTATAAATGATCGTGTGATAGTCATTCTGTATTAGTTGATAGGTATTAAGTGTTTGACTTATAAAGTTGGGTTGTTTTCCCTGACTTTTAAATTAATGATCATTGTTTCCTTAGTGACGTATCCGCCCCGCTGTCTCGACTCTGTGTGAAGGTACTACGAAGCTATGTAAAAGTTCCATCTTTTCTTCATATTTATTGAGACACAAGTTCATAGTCACAGCATCCTGGGGTTAAAATAGTATCTAATTGTAAAATAAGATAAAAAGATAAATCAATTTGACTTCTACTAACTAAGTAAAACAGTTCACTAAACGAAATATTGTCGCTTATAGAAAGATATAATTAAATAAACAGTAATGTCAATTCTGTCTCTAAAACATATTTTGTAACTGCATATATTTTTGTGAAATTTTATTTAGTACCCAAAA
Source organism: Noctua janthe (assembly GCA_910589295.1). Taxonomy (NCBI): domain Eukaryota; kingdom Metazoa; phylum Arthropoda; class Insecta; order Lepidoptera; family Noctuidae; genus Noctua; species Noctua janthe. Next base: position 19,197,872 of record OU342552.1, read on the forward strand.
AAGATGAAATTTATTAGCTACACGGTTATATAAAATTTAATAATCATGGGATATCAATCCTACATATTTGGTATAAACTACCAGCCTACCTATTTTAGATACTTAGAAGTGGTTGTTTTGTTACAGTATTAAAATAAATTAGATTAAGGTACATACATGTGCGTTTTATTTTTGCGTCCTTAAACACCATCCACATTCATAAAGGTACGGACAAGTTACGGACACGGCTCCGGACACTGGACTCTTATTATACGGTCCGCAAATATTCAGTATCGATTTAACTCGTATTTTTTTTTGTCTTTGACAGTCGTTACAGGCAGTCAGTGGCCCGAAATCTGACAACCAGTCTTACCAAGGGGTATCCTATTGCCAAGTACTAACTGGGTTGTGGAAGTCAGATAGGCATCATCAAGCATCCAGTTATACTGGAAGAACTGCTGAAACTAGCAAGCAGGAATCAATCTCGGTTGCCTGTGCAGAGAGTCTTCATAGGTTCATGTTTGAAAAAAAAAACAATATTGATGGTATAGAAATATAGAGAACAGTATTCAATATCGCTATAGTATACTTACAGGCTCATATTGCTTTATTCCCAGAAAAGCTGAAACCGATAAAATAATCTAAACACCTACATTAGAGGTATTAGAGGTACGTCAGTTTTTTTTCTTTACGAGCTTGCCCGGTGGTCCCATGTGAATTTTATTTACTTAGCTTGGGCAGCTTATGAGATAGCCTCTATGAAACGTATTTTTTCTTCTTGGTCTATGTTGATGATCTCAAGCAAACTATTAATAATTGACAACAAAAGTCAAGGAAACAAACAAGTCACCGACTTCCAAAAGTAATTATTATAACTAGAAGACGGGATATTTACCATGTTTATTGTTTTCTTTGTTTTTTTTTAAATTCCAAAAGTAAAGTTATAATATTCCCAATATTTGTGTTTATTACTAAACATAGCAGGGTAAGCTCGAAGGAAAGTTAATACACATTACAGATTACATAATATTGATAACTCTTATGGATATCATAAGCATTCTTGATCTGGAGTCACAAACTTCAGAATGACACATTCAAAATACCATCTATGTCAATTGTATTCTGTAGTTTCTACATTCAAGAAAAGCAGACACATTTCTATGACGGCTAATATGAACCCATTTAGACATATTTGTAGGAATTTATATCAAAACAACAGCTTTTATACAAGGTTAAATTAAATTAGCTAGCGCAACTCCACAGGTGCTGTTAGTGCTGTAGTTACTTGAAGTATGTGTTTAGAAAATCTGTTGTTTTTTAATTCATGATGTTGGTTGTGATTTTCGACGAAAGGTTTTATTAGGTAGGTAGTACTAGTATCTACTAGTTTTTAACCGTGGCTTTGCCCACGTGGAAGTCGGTAATAATTTCACAGGAACGTACCTATTACCGCGATAAGCAGAATCTTATGTCCCATACAATCAGAATGACTGACAAATATTAGTATGGATTTAATGGCAACATTTAAGCTTGAACCAACAAGCACAAACCATCTTTTAAACAGATTTTATACTATTGGAACTCGTACTAAGTATTATGAAATAAGCCTCTTCTCAAAGTTGATATTGCACGAGAAAATACCTCTTGTTGTGTTCTAAGTGACTAAGTGTTAACATAAGTACCTAGTGCTCGTGACTGCACCTCGGAACATAAGTACATTTTGTTACTAAGTACATGCTTCAATGCTCCTTACTTGCAGTTTTCAGGAAGATAACTCCAAGTCTTAACCATCTATTTGAAATTCGTACAACAAGCTATTCATGGTAGTCAGTCATCATTAGTGAGACATCTCAAGAACTCTGTAGGTACCTGAAATAATAAGAAGCGTCTTGTTAGAGCATCCGGTAGCAATAATACTCAGAAAATCTACCTCATTATGGCAACACTCACATTAAAATTTTCTAGAATCTGACATAATAATAATATGTTCATCTTGATAGAGTTATTGCATTATTTCCATTTGATTTTCTGCTTGTATTTTATGTACCTATGTGGAAAAATAAGGAAGCACTACTCAGTGAATTTTCGTCGGTTGTTTAGTGCACAAGTGTTTCAGTACCGTGATGATTCGGCCAACAAGTTCAGTAAGTAAGCACTTATTCAAGCACAAATACGTACACATGCAGCAACTTTGAAAAGTGATTTTCTGCTACTGTATTGTTGTTTACGTTTTCACGAACATGGTATTTTATTATGAGACATGAGTTAATTATCTTAAAGTAGAAACCTTTGTTCAAGAAAAAATTTGCCTATTTATTAATTAAAACTTTATGCACAAGTAAAAACTGTTTATAGGCTGACTTAATGCCTCAAATTAGACATTTTCTACCTGTCTACCTTAGGGCGATGCAGAGACAATATACAGTAGGTACAATCACACTATTAAAATCACTTTTGAGTTTTGCTAAGTGTAAACTTATTAGTGTTCATGACTATACCTATTCCACATTGTCGTCCAAAATATCGTCTTTTTGGGAATCTTAGTGACATTTTCTTTGGTAAAGTTAAGTGTTCCATGAGTCAACCATCGTGTAAATAGTAACTACTTACACAATTATTGTCGCAGCGCATTTGGTAGGTAATAGTAAAGAACAAAGCTGAGGACCTGCCAGTTGACAAAAATATTTGGTTTGAACCTGAACAAGAGAGGCGACTGGTAGTTTTCTCCGGTTTTACAGAACACTGTTACATGTTTCAATTATTCTCCATAATAGAATTAAATTCATCGTCATCTTCCTGCCCTTGACCCATTCTACTTGGGGTCGGCGCGACACGTTTTCTTCTTCCATTCTCCCTTGTCAGACGTCACCGCATCATTCATTAAAGTTCGCATTTTAATGTCTTCACTGTACAACTTTATTCACTGTGTGTGTGATACCTACGTATTTTTCCTGTGTACAAAATTAAATAATATTATCAATACCAATCATTACCAACAACCTTCTCGTACATTATGCCACCCTGGTGCTTGTGGACGGGAAAACCACCCCCGCATTTTACAATACTCGATATCTTTTCAATGAAGTAAGTATTTCTTTCTACCTTAGAGAAACGCGTCGGTGGGTGACGTAACCTGTTGGCACAGTAAAGAAGGATAATATACCGAGGTTCTACTTCGCAATACCAAGCTTCGAAAAACTAGCCTCGTGGGTTATAACACTGTTGCTCGCATTAGGAAACTTCGCCATGCCTTCTCGTCGCCTATCACCCTCAATTTTATCCTTAGTTATTCATATCCTAGTTTCCCTCACATTTTCTACAATGCAAACAGCATGTCTTTTTATTTTATATTGATTTTTTTTTTTATATTGGTCGTGTTGTGGTTGATTTTCCTCATACATTGGGCGTGATTTACAAGACAACTACACACCGTAGACACAAGTACCTATGTCACGTGATTCATTCATCAATAGCAACTACCAACAACCTTCCTATACTTCATGCCGCCCTGGTACTCGCGGACGGGAAAACCACCCCCGCCTTTAACAATCTTACAAATGCGAAAGTTTGTTACTCTTTGACACAAAAATTCCTGAACGGATTTGGTCCTATTTTGGCACACAGATAGTTTTAACCCGGATAACTAGCAGGATAAAAAAGTTTCCTATGTAAAAACATCCAATGGTACAATTACCTAGCTCCACACGGGCGAAACCGCGAGCTTAAGCTAGTGTCTGATAATTATGATTTTGTCAATAAAGTATTTCTACCACAGAGAGAGAGACGCAGTGGTGGCTGACACAAATGAATGACGTTTAGAAAATTTCGGCTGGTAAAGATGGCGGAAATGACAGTATTGTTTGCTCAACGCACTTTCGGCACTATGAATTTCTAGTCCGGCCCGACGTCGATACCGCAACGGCACATAATTCCTCTAATTATGGTTGATAAACTGGATATTGAATAATTTGTTCAGCATTCTTTCTTATTTCTAAGATTTGCAAATAATGGGTATTTCTGGAGCCGCGATTTTTTCATTATTTGGACGACAATAATTATAAGCGTCTACTGATCGCAAGCGCGACTGCTGAGGTCCTGGGATCGACTCCCAGGTCGAGAAATTTAAAGGACATTGGCCAGCCGCAAAACATTGAACTCAAAATGTCGCGTCTTCAAATCACCTATGGCTTACTGTATTCGCCATTAATCCCTGAATATGAAATATACTTAATATGCCATTTCCCAATCCTTAATGGGAGGTTGAAGACAAATAACTCTAGATATTTTTTAGGTTATGTGACGGAAAACTTATTTTTGTATCCTTAACTATAATTTATTTTTGCACTCGTATGAGAGCTTAATTTTCAAACAATGCTCTCTTCATGAAAATTAAGCTCTCATACGATTTTAGTGCAATTTACGAATCAGATTCAAAAATCGTTCTTAATTACGTTACGTCTTTAAATCGCGCGCAAGTGCTAGACCCTGAAATAAGCACTTATGAAAAATACTGGTATTCAGCTATATCCGGACATACTGAAAGCCGACCAGCAGATGACGTAATCATGATTCGGTTTCACTTTGGAACACCCAACGCCATCTGTGGGTTATAGTAATAATTAGGAACAAAGCCAAGAAACGGCCCATTGAAAAAAAATATACTCTTTAATTATTTAGTATAATGAGCTGAAATTTTAAATGTGAACAGTTAATTATGGTATGAACCTGAACAAGAGAGGCGACCACTAGTTTTCTCGTTTTACAAATCACTATGTATATGTGTATTTTATTACTAAATGTAATATAGTCATCCCTTACAAAACGCTGCTCGCTTTTAGAAAAATTCTTCATTCCTAACTTCTCGTCGCCTATCACGTAATGTCAGAAGACTATAAATAAGGTCTTCAAAAAATGCGTCCCACCCGTCATGACGTACGACCCATCCTCGATAAAGGTTCCTCATCATTCCCTTTTTATTTTTGTTTTTCTTATATTCGTTGATCTGCGGGTAATTTCCCTCCAGATACATTGAAGGCGGGGCTTACCACAAAAGATAACTACGCACAGTACTAACTTACTCGTAGATAGAGTATGTCACGTGACACGTGACATACCCACTCTATCTACGCGTCATTCATTCATTCATCAATACCAACTACGAACAACCTTCTTATATTCCATGCCGCCCTGGTGCTTGTAGACGACAAAACCACCCCCGCATTTTACAATACGTTACTGATATTTGATCATATCAATGAAGTATTTCTGCCACAGAAAGACGCCTCGGCGCCATGGCGGCTGACACAAATGACGAAACTACTGTCATGTCGGCTATAAATGTTGAAGGGGGTAAGCTCCGGAACTAATGATTCAATTCTAAAAAATTGTATTATTTATACTGGCAGAAAGCTACAGTATTCGTTGGTGCTAAAGGCTAAAAATTATATTTATATCATGCACATTAGCCGAGCTATCACAATTTTTGAGAACGAAATCGCGGGCGAAGTGCAAGTGATTGAAACCCTGGATAGTGAATAACTTATTTAGCAATCTTAAGAATACCATGAGCTCCAGGATACCATTATTTGTTTATTCTGGAGCCCAAGTTTTTAAACTCATTATCTGGACGACAATCATTTGCGTCCTAGTGGTCGCTAACTCGCTAGCAATGTAGTGGGAATATGTATGAAAAACGATTGATAGTGGAAATGAGAATGTTGAAATTAATGTGTCTAGGTACTAGTAGAATGTATAAAGTAAGGAATGAATAAGAACATAATGTTAGAGGAAGTTTGAAAGTGACACCTCTCACAGAAAAATTTGAAGAGAGTCGTCTATTTGGTGTGGACATTTGTTGAGGACGAGTGGAACTCACGTGAATAAAAGAGTGATGAATATGAATATTGATGAATGGAGATGGAGAGGAAGGCCAAAGAAATGTTGGATGGATTGTGTGAGGAATGAAAGGAATAAAATGATGTCGTAACGTCTGATAATTCTAAGAATTATACCCATGATGATTTTATATAATTAGTGTGGAGGAGCTCGTGGTTAAATAATAACAGCCGCACGGGTCGATCTTCAAGATTAAGCAGTGCTTGCCTAGGTTGGTCCCTGGACGAGTGACCCTCCATCACCCACGTAACTGCAGAATAGTGGTTTTCTTTAGGCGGTCAGATCTTAACACGCACTCGATGTCTGGAACTTACGCTAGTCCTCTACTGGGGTGATTCTGAAATTCTTAATATATTTTTTTTCAATACCTTATTATATTTTTTGTTTATATTAACCTGGAGTTTACTGCGTATTTGTTTAGTGCTAGCAGTACAGCCATGCTGTCTGAGAGTATGCGAATTGAGTGGCCCTCAACCTCCTTGTCTAAGATGGCTGATGCCGCCTGTGAAATACTGTGTTGTGGGCCCCCAGTGGTGTGGCTATGTGGATGTTGAGATCTTCCGAGAAGACTCCAGCTCCAGTTCCAGTTCCTGGTTTTGATCCATCCGTGAAGATTCGTACTTCTGCGGGGCTTAATCCCTCGCAGCGGTGATCCTCGTGGAGTTGGATTTTGTATTTTTTGTCGAATACGAACTGCTTAGGTATCCGATCGTTTATGGCTTTCGCTAGGGGGAACTCGTTATAGAATCCCACCAATATCGCGGTGTGCTGTGTGTCCTTCTGACCCCAGAGTTGAAGTGTTTTAAGGCGTACTGCCGCCATCGTTGCTTCCTGTAGTATGAACAGATGGAGCGGTGGGAGCCCCAACGTGGCTTCCAGTAGTCCGCATACAGCCTGTAGTCGCCATGCGGGCGAGTCTCTGCATACGTTGCAGTTTGCTGGAGGCTGTAGCTAGTTTGGTGCGGGGCCATCAGACCACTGACCCGTAAGTGATCATGGGTCGGATCACCGCGCAGTATAACCATAGTATAATTTTAGGGGATAGGCCCCACTTCTTACCTATCATCCTCCTGCATTGCCAGAAGGTTATGCAGGCTCTGTCTAGTTTGTTGTCTAAGTGTCTGCTCCAGTTTAACTTACTGTCAAGGATGACTCCCAGGTATTTGACTTCTTAAGCTAACTGGAGTTCTGTATCGAATAGTTTGGGTAGGCGATAAGGGCCTAGTACTCTTTTTTGGGTAAACATGACTAGTTCCGTCTTCGTGGGGTTCACCGAAAGGTTCTATACACCACCGTTCAACGATGCGTAACGTTTGTTAAGTGAGATTACAGGTTGTCCCCGTCACTTTCCCCGAGATGAGGATGGCGAGGTCATCCGCGTTTGTAGAAGTGGTTTTTCCGCATTGTGTAGAAGTGGTTTGCGTTGAGCTTCGTGATGAGATCATTAATCACCAGATTCCAGAGGAGGGGAAGCTGTAAATAAAATACTTACTAATTATGTGTGTATGTGACCTGGCTAGGCTTTACTCATCAAAACAGAAAGTAATATTTTTAGGTTTCCTAGTTCTTCTTGGAATCGCGATCGCAAACTTCTTAACAAATCGTCAACAAAGTTTCCCCTATTTCTGAATGAATGGATGAACAAAAACATAACGTATCCGACACGGCCTGCAAAACCTTCTTATGCTTCTTGGAGCTGAAGATGCTGAAAATAATCTCAACTTACTGGCATAACGCTGCTATCGTATAGTTACACTTATATTTTTATTTACCCATTAAAATATGAGCATCCAATTCTTCTGCAGACAAGAGTACCCTCGTTTTTTGCTTCTGATTTGCTCAACAGTGATCTTTATTCACATTGCTATAAGGTTTCTTTTTGTAAGGAAAGAACTGTGATCCCGCCACCTTCTTATAGTTTATCATGTCCTGGTACATGTCAAGCCAATACAGCCCCCGCATATTCAGTTCTTGAATCAGTTGTAATAAAATCGATATAAGCTGACCTTGCTTCCCCCACCTCAACGTAGTTTCTAGGATTAAAATTCCGCGTAAAGATAATTATTAGTTTTCAATTTAAACGTATAAATAAAGTAAAATGTAGGGTGCAAAATTATTGGCAAGTTAGTGAGATCGCTTGGATGTACACTCTGGCGGATAATGCCACTATCATTCTGTACATTTTTGGTACTAACCAGTCATGGTACTAAGCAGCTCTGTATTATTTTTACCACAAAAGAAATTTAACCAAAGTAGGCTATGGTGGCGCCCAGATTAGGCTGTTACTTTTAATCTGAAAACCAAACAGTAACTTAAAGTTACCGTTGGTTCCCCTTGCCTCATAGCTCATCTGAAAAGTGGTAGGTCCTTCTTAGCCAAAGACTACTCGAAGATGCCACTTTCTAGTAACTTATGATATCCTGGGAGAAGTGAAGACAAATCCGCCCCCGCAATTGACGCGAATATTTATTCACCGCCGACTGTAGTCATTGAACCCATTTTTACTTAGTATAAATTTAATTATCTGTAGGAAATTTTTATTTCCGCACGTGTGCGGAAAAATATTAAAAACCCACGTGTGTGAAATAATCGTAGTGCGATAAGAACCAGTTTTCGAAAAAGTTTATTGAAATGGTACATTTGTAAGTAAATGGGAAAACTTTGTTAAGTAATTGCATTGGAGACAGAATTAATACCCGAGCTGTAGGCGAGGGTGTATGGACCCGAGAACTGCAGTAACGAATCCCCACGCGTTACAAACGACATTTAACAATACACTTTCGAAGAAATAAAATATTAGAACGGAAAGTATTTTTGTCAGGCATTGATGCAATTGCATGATTTAATTTCCTTTTTTTTGGTCTGTGGATGGGTGACCGCCCATTAAATACCGAGTTTCCTCCGTGCCTCGAAAAGCACGTTACGCCGTTGGTCCCGGCTGTCATCTGTAGATCTTTGACAGTCGTTACAGGTAGTCAGTGGCCCAAAAAGTCTGACAACCAGTCTTACCAAAGGGTATCGTATAACCCAGTACTAACTGGGTTGTGGAGGTAAGATAGGCAGTCGCTCCATGTAAAATACTGGTATTCAGCTGCATCCGGTTAGACTGGAAGCCGACCCCAACATAGTTGGGAAAAGGCTAGGGAGATGATGATGATTTAATTTGCTTTTTTTCCGCACTTTGCTTTCTCCAGGTTGAAGAAGAAGCAAACAGCCTAATATGAAAAAGAGAAAATTCTAATATTTTTGAATTTAGAACACAAATAAATGTTAATTTGTTCAGAAAAGTAAAAATTTAATTGTTTTAAATAATCATGTTTATCTATGATATTCTATTTATAAACACAATTTACTCACAATTGACACGTTCTTCCCATTTCAGCGTCTTAAACACATCCTCCAGTGCATTGGTGAACAATTTTGGGGAAATTACGTCCCCTTGCCTCACCCCCGACGCTATAGGATATGCTCTGTTTGCTGGTTCTGAGTCTGGACGGTCATTGTGGCGTTTTCATAAAGACTTCTCAGCACTTGGATGTATCGCCAGTCGACTTGGCATCGATGCAGAGGCTCCAGAACTGACCAGGTCTCGACAGAGTCAAATGCCTTCTCACAGTCCACAAATGCAAGAAACAACGGCCGATTACACTCTTCGGACTTCTGTATGATCTGCCGCACTGTGTGGATGTGGTCTATGCTGCTGTATCCTCCTCGAAACCCGGCCTGCTCCGGTGGCTGGAAGTCGAGTCTTCATGCTAGACGATTCGTGATGACTCTTGAAAACAGTTTATGCACGTGGTGACGTGGATAAGGAGGGAAATGGGTCTGTAATTGTTTAATAGAATCTTGTTCCTCTTTTTATAGAGAAGAAGAGTCGTCGCACTCATCTTTCCAACCGGACCGAGTTAAAAAACTCTCGAAGCTCTCTTAATACAGGACTTCCTCCCGCTTTCAGGAGCTCAGTCGTTATTCCATCCTCACCTGGGGCTTTTCCTTTTTTAAGCTGTCTAACAGCCGCCTCGATTTCGTCTTAGTTGAATTCTGGCAGGTCTTCTGTGAAATAGCGGGTTAAGGTGGCTCTGGAATCCTCATTTTCGGAATGAGGTCGAGATGCATGCGATGCGTACAACTGGCCGTAGAAATTTCCGACTTCTGAAAGAATCTCCGGCTTCGAAACGGCGATATCCCCAAGATAAATAATAATAAATATTTTTTAATAACTGAGAGTTTTATTAACCGATGAGTTATTGATAGTGATACTTCCCGATTTGTGAGGTTTGTGACAGATAAGTCCAATATTTCTGCCACTGATTTTCAATTATGTTAGGCACTTACCAACTCCAAACATCAACTCAAAGCGCCATCTATAGGCTTAGTACAGCAGTTAGAATTATTAGAAAATAAACCAAACATTAGATAATGAATTAAGAACTAAAAACTCCTTTGTTAAGTTTAACAACTTCCTCTCTCTACTACTACCTTGTTATGCTTGACGGGGTCCTTATTGATTTCATAAAACAATTTACCAACGAATTACAAATGGTGGAATGCATTAAAACAATATATATAAATTCATTTTATGATTGAATATTGATAGTAGCCACTGCAGCGTGCATCTATTATTTATTATTATCCAAAAACTAAACTAATTCCATTAAATGAGTCAAACTGAGTGTTGCATGTCTCATAATTCACTCAAGGTTAATGTCGTTTTAAGTCGCTAGATGTTCTTTATTTATGTTTTTTTGCATTGACCCTGGAACGCGCCTGAGAATAGGATATTATGCTGCCCTAGATAATTAAGGTTAATTTGCTGGAATAAGTAGGAACACAAAAACCTTAGAAACTACCGATACTTGAAAGTCCGTACTAAAACCTAAAATAGGTATGTCAGAGGCCGTCAGCGTGTTTCCAGATTTGAATTCTAAGATGTGACGAGAAAACAAAAGGTATATGTTTGTACTACCTAGATGAAGTCGTTTAACAAGATCTATTTGAAGTTTGACCTCTTGCTTCTTTTGTAGGTGTGGGTAGAGTGTTTCCCTCGTATCCCCGTGACGGTAGCAGCCATAGATGGCACTGTCAGTCATCTCTACAATACTAGCTAGCAAAGGACTAGAAAAAATATTTACTAAACGAGGACAAGCAGCAATGGCCAAAATAATGTTTCCTTTATTTCCTAGTATCTTTGTTGTTTCAGTTTCAAATTTAATACCAACATCTTTTGGGTACTTTGAAACAGTTACAGTTTTTTTGAGAGTTTTAGTTTTAGAAAATTATCTAAATTCTGTCTATCTTCAACTTCATGAAGTTTATATACTAAACGAACCTGTGGGATCTAAGATAACATACAAATAAAGTTCGTGCATAAGCACGAACTTTATCAGAAAAGCTAAGTTGTTTTAATTCAATCGTTGGTTTCTCAATGGTTGGAATAGTAAGTTTTTGAATAACTAAGACTCACACTTTTCTGGCAACACCAAATTTATTTTTAACATTAGAATCGGTTGCTTCGATTATGGGTTTTATGTATGCTTGAATTATATAAAAACTTATGGCAAATATTTGATTATTATCTATCATTCATCTTTATTCATTTGTATGACAGTACTCGTAGTTCACAGTAGAATCGAACTGCGATTCACTAATTCGATATCTGTGTAAAGATGGGGCTGTCATGCCTCATTTCAACAAGTGAACATGTAGTTGCCTTTTTTAAAATATTACCATATTTTCGGGTGTTACTTACATTCAGACATACAGACAGTTTCTTGCTATTCCAATTAATTGTTTATTTAAATTAGACGGTTCTGTTTTTGCTATCATGTCCGTCTCATACTAGTTTCCTGAAAATACTAAATTATGACGCTAACATGTCCGTCAGAAAGATGAAAGTAGTTGCTCAAATCAAACAGGAGTAGATTCCTTTGTTAACAGATAAAAATTTCCCTCTTTCAAATCAAAAGTGAATAAAAACACGTACCTACTGCATAACAAACTTTGTACAGTCTACAAGTAATAAATGAAAATCGATGAATAGCTCTCATTACCGCGAGGATATTAAGGAAAAAATTGAAAAAAAAAAAAAAGAAATTAAATTAAATGTTGGCACGAAGGGCGCAGAGCCCAGTGCTTTACTGTGCCTGAATACGCAATCGCATATTCACTAGAATATTTCAATTTGAGTTACTGAGAGTTTCGTTCAGAAAATACAGTAAAGCCGAGAATGTAATTGTAATTACAGGGTGGAAGAGAAACCAACGCGAAACCGGTTACCACGTATTCAGTACATCATTCTGAGCCCCACATAGAATTTTTTAATCGGTTATAGAATAAACTACTTTTTCCTACAAAAGCGCAATACCTACACGGTCAAAATGTATGGAACAGCTGATATTTTTAAATATAATAATACGTGGTAACCGTTTTCGCGTCGGTGTCCCTTCCACCCAGTATAATAATTTCATTATTCTGTCTTCTATTTCGTTGTGAACAAAATTTCCAATTTTAAAGGGCAAAATATTTTTGTCGTACTGGCAACTAAATTTAACCGTCAATGTCATAGTCTCTTCTAATATTATATTTTCGTAATATATATTTTCATTTTCTTGATCTTGGCGAGTAAATGTCACTTGAGTGTCATTTGACGTTTTTAAATTCGTTCAGTATTAACAAAGTCTGTTAGTCGGCATTTTTTATTTATTTTAAATTTTGGGTCGACTTATTTTGTTACACCTTAAAACATGTAATTATGGTGTTATGTATTTGTACACAACTTTTTTTTAAGGTCATTCATTTTTCCCCATGAGGGTAACCAGAAAATACGGAACGATATAAGAATAATAAAATAAACGTCTTGTGTATGATAGATAACATAGTCCTTTTTTTCCAGTTCCAGCCCTTCAAATTTTCTTGTCAGCCATAGACAATCTCGACTCAAACTCACATAAAATCCACGTTTCACATAGGTAAGTATTCTTATTATGCCCTAATTGATCTAGCCACAGCGCAGGTCACTACTTATCGATTGAAATGTAGGGGCTGGGTCAGGGGTGTACGGAGGAGAGAGGGTGCACTTGATATAGCCGCTAGCTACATAGGTACCCTAGCCGAGGCCCGGGAAGCGGGACTACATCGTATTGATGTTGAACTATGAACTTTCATTTTGAGCTTTATTCATACCATGAATATATTTAGATACATCTTTATTATGAATAAAGCACTACCTCCTTTCTTACTTTTATCCTAGCTTTGTATTAGGGCATATTAGGGATATTATTACCCCAATAATGAGCTCGTAACAAAGTTAGGGTAATTTTTAGTCAAAGTCAAGACTCTATAAAAAAAACTTTAGATACAAAGGCCTTCTAAGTGACATTTTTCTTTGAGAGTCTTGTACGGTAACTTTTACTTTGTATGGATTCGAAATAAAACATTAACTACATAGGAAATCGTTTTAATAGATTAAGATACAAAATTATTGGTAAAGGACTTACAGTAATCTTAAATCGTTATGTAAATAGTTTTTAAGTTTTAAAACTTACAAGAGGAAAGTTGAACAAAGGAATTAGTTGAAAAGGTTTTAGAATTGTTTACGGGCCTTGGTTCTACTTCTTCAATCACTGTTGTTGCTTCCGAATCGCTCTGAACGAAGGTTGGAGTACTATCACTTCGTTGCGCCACAGGTGGAATTCTGTTATGGTAAATTCTGAAAATTGCCGTCGTAATGTTTGCATTTCCTTTGTGTCTTGTTTCTTTTTGCACTTTTGGAAATCCGTCGCAATTTCATTCTTGTCTGTTGGTAATTTTATTTTGTGTTCTCCTCCTTGATTTCCATACATCATCAGGTTATTAATTAAATGCCGGAAAGACGTCTGAACAAACTTTTCAGATACTAACTAGTTTTCTTTGTTTCTTACATTTCGATTGAAGTTCACCGGAGCAGTAGGGATTAGGGAATATAATGAAGATAGATAGTTTAGCAAACACTGTTACACAAAAGAAGAAATAAACTTCTTCAATTTTCACTTTTAACCACTTTTCTTTGATGCCTCTCCACTTTCTTCCGGTTTCTGATCGCCGGCGTTAGAACGTTGCATATCAGTCAGTATTTCAGCAGTGATATAGCCGCAAATCTTCGCCCTTATCTCACTACATTCGGCAGCCGATTTCCCAGCAGATAGAGAGCGATAGACCGGCCGCCACTTTTCTAAATATTTGTTGTACGGATCTCCTAACACAAAGTCAAAGTCGCTCTCATTTATTTCACCATTACCCTTTGATGCCGCCATCTCTTGAACGTTAGATACTTGTTTTAGTTGATTAAAACTGGTTTACAGCTCGGAGGACCGGCGTAGACTAATTTGTCATTATACAGATAAAAGTAGTAGCCTGTACCGTTCGACCCCGGGCACCGCGCATGTGCGCCGGCAGGAGGGTTTCAAGGGGGTGCACTTGCACCTCCTTGTCGTAAAAATGTTTTTTGAATTATGTTACTACGTGAACAAAAATCTTAAGGCGTCTAAGTTACTGTCCAACGTTCATCACCTTGTCAATGACATCTAATGTCCTTTGCGTTCATATACTTTTATTTATAAACAGGCAGAATTCGCCGTATTTCTATTATAAAGGTCAAAAGTAAACCTATATAATATTTTCATACTCGCTCTTGTATCCTATTTTTTTGGTTGATGGGCTTTTCCGTCTAGGTCTACAAAATTACTCCTTGAATCTAACATACCTGACGTGGAGTGCAAAAACTGCGAGCTGTTTTCATGGAACTGAAGGTGTACCCGCTGGAAAAAACCCTGCCGCACCCATGGAAAGGGGGTACTAACGCGAAACAAGTTTTAAAACAGGGGTATTTATTGTTAGTACTAGTTTCTATAACGGTAAAATAAAGGATAAAGGGCCAAAACACGTCATATGATGTTAATACAAAGAGTTTTTCCTAAGACCCAAAACGACTATATTATAAGCCAACCCCCGGAATTTAAGTTCAGCAGCTCTGTGTCATTTCAATCAATACCGAAGGATTCTCGAAAGGCAACAATCCTCTCAGGGGTCTGTCGCGCTACCAACTGTGACATACCATGCCTACAGGAAACACACCGCAGTTAGGATCAAACAATACCAGAAATTCCCGGCATAATACTAGCAGACGAAATAGCACATCCAAAGTATGGGAGTGCAGTGTTCGTCAAGCCTGGCACTGGCGATGGTATCCACCTCCGTATGCTCTATTAACTCAATAGAGGCCGTGACTGTCTACTTAGGACATTGTAACATTACTGCTGTCTACAAACCACCGAACCAACTTTTCAAATTAACCCCAACTGACAACTTTCATGACCGGGATTCAAATATCGTTGTTGGTGATTTTAACAGCCACAATATTGCCTGGGGCTTTACCGTGGAACATCGGGCATAAGTGGAAAACCTGGCCTTACTACCATGACGCCAAATTTCCAAAATCATTTAACAACGGCTAGTGGAAGCGGGGCTGTAACCCTGACGTCTTCTTCACCAGCGATAACATCAGCCGTCTCTGCGTAAAAACAGTGTGCCTGCCAATTCCAACAACACAACATAGGCCAGTATCATGTCAAGTCTATGTCGCACTATAACCGACCACGATTCCTTTCAGACGTCGATTTAATGTTTCTATAGAAACTGGAGCAGCTTTTCCCGGAATTGGAAAGTGAGTTATGTGAGATTGAGCTGAAACCAGAAAAATACGTGGAAAAGGTCTGGTCAGTTTTACGCCGACAATATTCCAAGGTTGCCGTTCTCTTGACGTGCCCGGCTTGGACTCGCACTCGTCGAAATTGCTGGAAGCCTACAAATCTTTGTATGCTAATGTAATGATGCCTTTTCTGAAGAAACTGTCACAACCGGAGAGGAACGCCTATCTATAAAAGTCACCGAAAGCATCATACAACTGTGGCTAAAAACAGTGGAGAATATCGACAGAACAAAGAATAGCAAGAAAGCATGGACAACACTAGGGACCGCACTCACCGGCGACCCTCCTGAACCAACAAACCCAGGAAAAGTTACGGTTAATCAGGTGCCTCACCTACTTTTACGAAATGGTAAGGCCCCAAATAAACTGCCACACCCTCAACAGAAATTAATAAGACCTTTATAGTCTCGGACATAATTCCGGCCATAAAGGCGCTGAAATGTGGTAAAGCTGCTGGACTGGGTGATATTACTGTGGAGCAACTTAAGAACCTAGGCCCAATTGGAGTGACGTGGCTTCTTACCTTTTGTAAAGTTTGCCATAAAAGCTCAAATGTGGAGTAAAGCTAAAATGACGGCACTGCTAACACCAGGGAAGCTGCCTGACCAACTAAAAAATTATCGCCATTTCTCTCTTTTGTACCATACGTTCAAATTATTTGAGTGGCATTTTCTCAATCGCCTTCAAAACGTTATGGACCCAAAATTAATTCCAGAGCAGGCTAGTTTCAAACCAGGTAAGTCATGCTCTGGGCAAATCCTCCGACTGTCACTACCTACATAGAGGCTTGCTACGAGGCACATCACAAGAGATCACTGGGTACTTGTCGACTTGTCAGCGGCATATGACCCTGCCAATGTTGTGTTTGGTCATAACTTTGTGATTTTTCATGACAAAGTTTTGAAATTTTGTACATCTCATAGAATCTAGGTACAAAATTTCAAAACTACAGTTTTCAGCCTGAAAAATCACAAAGTTATTAGCTTGTTCTGTTTACTGGTTATCCTCACAAAAACGTGGTCACCACGCAGCGCCGCCGCGCGCACGCGCCCAGAGTCGTCTTGAGCTCATTGATAATAATAATTTGGCAGTAGGTACCTTAATGATTGCGATAGGTACTAGTGTCGCTCGGTGTCTAACTTTTAAATATTTTTGGGACAAAATATTACATGGTTTAAAAATTATTGGAATCGATTCAGTTACTTATTCTAAACAGGTTCGCTTATTGAGGTTTCGCATATACTAAAAATAATGTTGTATATAGGGTCTAACTATTTATACACGAAATATTATCAGGGAATCATCTAACGGCTATAACAAAACCAGGGATTTTTTTTAATCTGAGTATATTTTTTTATAAAAAATAAATATAATATAAGATTACTTGACCCACAAAATAAATACTGGCTGCTTATTTTTAAGCATCCATTACGCTAGTTTACTACGTCGTATTTACCTACTGTCATTGTTAGAATATAGGAGTAAAGGTTTTATGCAAAAAGTCTCAAACAATTTTAGAATAATAATAATTTTGTAAAAAAAACACTCAGATATTTTTTTTTTCGTTGCTATGGCGACTTTACGACTTATCGAAGTTACTCTTAAAATATTTCGTGTATGAAAAGATAGACCTTATAAACTAGGGCAAAAAATAACTATCGTGCTGTTGACGAAAGTTAATTATCTTTAGAAAATCCATACAATGGCTGCTGTTTTAATGCTCAAAGAAGCTCTACAAGAAGAGCGGAGGCGACGCTGATTCTACTTGCGCCTAAACTTCCGGTTGGCGAGTATTCCCGATTTGGGGTTGCAAGGGCTCAAACGGGAATCATTTGAAGATATGTATGAGGATCTATTACCTCTTTTGCCTCACCAAGCGACGAAATGGTGTTGATCCAAGAATGAAGGTAGGTAATGGTTTGATTCAAGAATTAAGGACTAAGGATCTACAATATGTATATTGTTAGCAATATACATATTGTAGATTCTGCAAATTATTGAGTTGTATTTCTAATCTGTTTGACTGTTGTTTTTGTTTACTTTTAGATACTTGTTGCTCTCAATTTAAATGCCCGGGGGAGCTACCAAGGTGCAGTGGACCTTAGCAGTGCCAGTACATAATGGGTGTTGGGACTGACAGAAGATTGAGATAAAATATAGAAAAGATTTCCACAATAAAAGCTTTTTTTTTTATTTGGCACCATCATCAAATTGAAAAAAAAACATAAATACAATAAACAATACACTATTACAATGAAAACATATTTCCTTTTATTTACATATAACTATTGTAGTCTTAAATTAAACTAAGTTCCTAGTATGAACTTACTTTCAATCAACCAATCACTTATTTTCAGATCATTGAAGATCTATACATTCCACAAAATAATCTTATAAGTACAATAATAAGCCAAAACATATTGAACACGTTTACAAAAAACTATTAACTATGTTTCGTCAGCCACATATTGCACTGAGTCGAGGTGTCATGTAAACTTCCGCGAAAACCCACCGATACTCAACACCCTACGGCCAAAATTCCTTCATAAGTCTCAAGATGGTGTGTTGGGACCCGCACTACAAAAGATTTGAAAGTTAATCTTGTGGCGCGACTCTAACCTCTCAACTCTAAGGGTGAACTTGGTCTTGCTTCTTATATACTCCACGACGTCCTCTGGCGTCGTGGTGTGATGTAGACGGGACACGTTCATACAGCTGCGTCGTTGGATATTCGGACCTGTCAATTCGGAACCGCACTGATTGCGACTAGGTTCTTCTTTTCCATACGAATGAAGCCTTCTTCATCAGCCTGTCCTTGGCTTGTTACCGGTGGCAACGAGCTTCGAACTTGCTTGGAGGGCCCCTGGGCATACTGGTGTGTTTTGGTTGCCGCTGATGTTTTGTAACTCGTTGTTCTCACTCATAAAATTGAGGAAGTGCCTCGCGTGAGTTTGTAATGGAGCTGTTGAGGCCATTTTACAATTTATTACGGAAAGTTCCTGCGTCGTATTAATAATGCGAATTATGTATATTGTAGCTCGTAATATTTAAATATCTTTATTTGTAAATAAATAAATAACTGACATTTCGTTTGAGATTTGCCGTCAAAAGAAAGAAAGGCAAAGGTATTAACAAGATAAAGCCAGAATTCATGAAAAAATGGCAAAAATAGTGCAATTCTATGTAATAATAAGTATATTTTTTAAATGTGGTAATTTTTTTAACAATAACACTAACATAACAATAATATTTTTTGTTTATACTTGAAAACCAGAAAGAAAGTACACCGGTAATCAACCGGTAAAATAGCGCAAATCCATCGCCATTGATGCGTCATTCGTTCACTAATATTGTCTATGATTCCGTTCTAAAATCATGAATGGACCGTAATCAATCGGAAGTAGGGTGCACTCCGTAGTTACGGACTACTTTCGAACGGGCCCGTATTTTCGTTGACGACCTTAAGCAGCGTCCCCACTACGAACCGCGAGGCTTTTTGGGCCGCGCGGCTAGGCCTCGCGAGAGTTTTCTATTTTTTTGCAACGCGTCCAAATTAAAAAGCCGCGCGGTCCACCTTGCGCAGATGCCACAGACTATATAGAGATATTACCGGCAGTTTCTTTTGAGATGCACAGACGCAAGCACATCAAACTACCCGACTTGAACCTAAACCTTTAGCGATAAAGTTGAAAATCTATTAAAGTTTGACAGATTGTAGTAGCTTGATGTGCTGGCGTCTGTACGAAGAAGAGGACGTGCTTTTAGCTTCAGCAGCATTCATAATAATAAGCACCTCTGCGCAAATAAGAAATAAAACGCGGCGAAGCCGTTATTGGGTCTGTCTCTGTCTGCCTGTAACTGTCTCGAAACATAACTAAGAAGATTGTGAATCTCAAGTATCTGACTGTTCTTTGCTCACTTCAAGACTGGTGGCCATCTCCACCAGGGCATCGTTTCTTTTGTTTTTATTTTTATAAAAACTACTCCCACAGTCCCATAACACCGGTCGCTCCCGGTACAATTCAATTAAAAGAAGTGTTTGCTCGTCAGTCCAATCCATCTTGGCGCGAATAATAACACAACTCGATGTAGAGGCGATCACTAGCGCAGTGACAGGCCGCGCGGCCCGTCCGCACTACCCAGAGCCGCGCGATTTTCTTTGAAGTAGACCGACAACCGTCGGGTTCCGTGAAGCCGGCCGCGCGGCCCTGTAGACCTGTAGACCTCTTGAAACCATAGATAATACACACAATAACTTTGGTTCACCACCATAGAGGAATAAACTCTAGAGTTGTCATTGCTGGACACCCCGCTGCCAAAGATGAATCTATGGATCTTTTAACGAATACCCGATTATATTACTGTGTTCTGTGTTCACTAATAACGCCGCCCTCATCATTTGTTAAAAGATAGATTCTTGTAGGCCTATTCTAAGATTTGAAATTTCTTTATATAGGTAAAACTTTTTGCATCATATGATCGGTTAAATGAACATAATTATTTTACTATAAAATAATTATGTTTTATACATGACTATTATTCTGCAAATTATTAAACTTAATGTCAGATTTTGGTATAATGGCAACATTTGGATGGATCATAAAAAAATAACTTCACTCCACAATTCACATTATCTCCGCCGCCATATTGCTATCCCGTGCGTGCGTTTCATATAACATTCAAGCACTTTGGTAAATATAATCTAATTCCGTACTTATTGCAATTTTGATTTGATCCGATACTTCTATTGAAATTAAACTACGTATAAATCGCGAGACCATTCCTTTTTATTGAAAACGTATGTTAATTCTGTTCCTACCTACTGCCACCTTGACTCTTGGATTGTGTGTTTCGTTTCAATCCGTTTCAGTTTCATACGCGACGTGCTTTTGGTTTCTCAGTGTGTTTTCGTAACAAATGGATTCTTCTGATAGTATTGTGATTTGAACGGAGTCGCTGCCGCACTTTGTTTCTTGTTATTTTATATCAATCGGTGCTGAGCTAATCTACGTAGGTACCGAACTACCTGTGCAAATCCATTATTATTCTAATTGCACTGTTATTTAGTTGATAAAAGTATTGAAGTTTGGTGTTTTCGATGGGTTCTTGCTGTAAATTAAGCAATCAATGGTCATTGTTTATGATACATGATTAAATTAACGACAATATTTGATTTATTTTTTATTTTTGGGGGTATGTTGAAGTGATAGGAGTGCTAAAGTACACTAAACTTAGTGCACTGTTATTTAGTTGCCAAAAGTATAAACATTGTGTTTTCGATGGATTGTTGCTGTATATTACCCAATCAATGGTTATTTCTCTGAAATTTGTTTTTGGGTTATGTTGAAATAGAATAGTGCTAAAGTACATTAAACTAAGTTCAATAAATAAATGTTGCTGACACTTTTAAAATGAGTAAGTATCTGTGTACTGTTAATGTTTCATGGTAAATATTTCAACATATTATTTAATATGTAGTTATGGTAGTGCATTGTGTTCACATTCATTTGCATACAATCTTTTGTTGATATTGTTATTTGTTTGTAATTGGTTCTAAAAAAAACTTATCTGTTAATGCTAAATTGTCTTTAACTACTGCAATTAATTAGTAAAAAAAAATGGAAGGTTAACTACCATTTGTCAATAGTTCTTTCCGGAACCAACTATCTATCAGGAATAACCTCATGCTTACTGGTTGCATATAAACAGGATTTGATTTTAAGTAAATGACACTGTTGCAATTGTGGACACAATATTCTAGTACGGTACCAAACTATGCTATATAGTTTTACTTATTTAAATAATTATATAAATCACTAAGTTTTCCAATTTGGTGAGAATTTCGCTTAATATTATAATTTTTATAGTAATAAGAAATTAGTATGTTACTTATCATAAATCTTTTCATGACTTCTGGGGGCTGTCATCTCAAATGACTCATTTTCGCCGAAAATTACCATTATTTTGTTACAACAAATCATTCATGAATGTTGGTTTGTAGTAATTTAGGAGACCTATATAGTGACCATGCAGTACATTTGTTTAGACATAAGAGAGTTTTGTTTACTATTTATATTAACTTACTGGTTTATTAGTTTTAGTTTCAATACTGAACTAAGACCTCTAAAATATTAAAAACTAGCTTATGCATGCGGCTTCACCTGCGTCGTTATCGGTAATGTCCCACAAGATTATACTACCGGGATAAAATTATCCTATGTATTAATCCAGGTTATAAGTTATCTATGTGCCAAATTTCATCCAAATCCAGTCAGTAGGTTTTGCATGAGTAACAAACATCCATCCATCCATACATCCTCACAAACTTCGCATCTACAATATAAGTATGATAAAACATAAAATGGTAGAGAACAAACAAATTAATTGGGTCAGTGGTTAGAATTTCAGTTATCAAACTTGTTGACAATGTGCTCTTTGTTTTTTTTTACTAACAAAAATAATTTTATCCTAAAAACAAAACTTGCTGGCATACTCATTTGTCTCTTGTATCTTTAATTATTCTATTGCGCCTAATAGAGGCCAATTGCGACTTCTATGTGTTCTGCACAATGCAAGCGTCAATAAAATTAACATCATGATTATTATATAATTTTCAAACTGTTACAAATAAAGTTAGTTTTATCAAATATTCATAATTAATATCTATCAATTGTCATCTAAAGTAAACAAACCATTTATATTTGTAACTTTCAATTAAAAGTTTGAAAACAAGATTTTCCAACAATGAAAAGTTACTTCAATTGTATGTATGGATCTCTTTTCTTTAATTTATATACATTGCTAAATGTAGGAATAATATCACATTATTTAGTTTGAAATATTAGTTAATAATTTATAGTAATAGCTTGCGATTTCATTACTGTGCTTCAACCTCACTAATTCAACCACTAGGTATAAAAAATCTTACTCCTTGAAGAGATAATCCATTTCTAGTGTTTTTTTTATATTTTTTATTTTATTTTGCCTATATTGTCCCACTGCTGGGCAAAGGCCTTTGCCCATTTCTTAGTTAGTAGGTTTTTAATCGTCTATGTGCATTTATGCTGTGCGTTGCCTGCCAGTCAGTAAGGATTCTTATATCTTAAATCTAAATCATCTCTGGCAACATGTGAGGTGGTTGTAACAACTCTGCCTAACCGTTTGGGAATAAAGATGTAATGTTACAGTTATTCTAAGGTTTTCTTTTGTATTTTAAAAAGTTATCTCAAATCGAAGTTCTGCTATAAGGACTTTATCATAACATTACCTAAGTAAATAATTATCCAAAGAGCAGAAAAAAGCAGTCACCCTTCGAGTAATATATACTCCGCTGTTAAGTGACTTAGGCAATTTTTTTTTCCGTTTTGGACCTTAAGCCCTGGCAATACAGTTGAATTAACACCCATTGCTATTTTCTGGATTGAGTGGTTCCTGATTCACGATGACAATCACACGCACAATTGGCGACAATGGGTGGATTGTGACTTTCTTGTGAAGTTTAGTAGACATTTGATTCAGTTGCACTACAGCTCTGTTCAGTTGTGATTAGCTTCATTTTTTTTTGTGAATAAAATACTGTTATAAGTCAAGTGAAAGTATATTGATTTTTTTTTATATAGTTTAATATTTTGATCACGTGACTGTTGATAAACATAAAGAATACAAATAGTCAATATAATCTTAAATTTTGAGTGTAGGTTACCGAGAAAATTTAAATATCTTTAAAAGAAATATGATTAATCTTCTCAATGCGCGTTTGCGAGTTTTCCCATTGTGTGAATGTCCTTGAAGTCTAGGCGTTATGCGTCAATGCCATTTGTAATGATAGTGTAGCTTGCATACAGCCTATGGAAATAGTTATTTTGAATTTTGTTGTGGTCTTTATAACTTTAATGTTCTAGTTGCTATAGGGTACCACTTATTTGTACTAGTTTAGTGTAACATGTCGAGTCTCCTCTGTTATTATCCGACTGCGGCGAAGCCCAAAAAGAGGGTTATGTGTTTGACCTGTATGTATGTCCGCTTCTATGTTCCGTAACATCTAAACGGTTGAACGGATTTGAATAATTTATACGCCGTTAGATTTGTCTTGGTGGCGCGAATGTCAAATCGTCTGCGAAATCATTCACGTTACTAAATTACATAACATCACATCACGCCTGTAATCCTCGAAGGGTTAGGTTAGGTTTGGACTTAATAGACACCCACATTTCGCCAGTTATGTCGAAATGTGGTGGTTACGACCTGGGAAACGAACTAAACTAAAAAGCTAGAAATAAAAAAGTAGTCGAAAAAACCTGAAAAGCAAAAAAAAGCACATTTTAAACTAAACAAAAGCTGGAAGCGGGGCCTTATTAAGAAAGAATTAGAATATAAAATTATGAAAATAGGAAAGAGTTTTTTTGTTTTTAACCTCACTCTATTGTCGAATTCTATATGCTTAAAGTAGATGTTTGTTTCAGTTGCTCCTGCCTGCAGGTTTCTTAAATTCGTTCAATATTAACTTCGTCAACAAGTACAATGGGTGACCGTAACAATCCCATCAAGTTTGGTCCTGAGTGGCTGCGCAACGCGTCCAGGGAGCGTAGCGCGGCAAGGTCGAACAGTCAGAACGCCAACTCGGGCCCGAGCACTTCAGCATCAGGAGGCTCGTCCGGGGGTGGTACAGCAACCAACTCTGCTTCAGCTTCTGCATCTGCAAACAATTCAAACAGTGGTCAACCAAAGCCAATCCTTTTAGCCAAACAAAGGTATGAACCACTAAACTAAATAAAATTTCAATTATACAGGGTGGAAACGTTCAACAGGGCAGTAAGGGGAACTACCTTAACCATTTCAGCTACACGAAAATGGTCTTAGGATACTATCCATCATTTTTCGTGAAATTTTGATCAACATTCACAGATTTTCAAAAAATGTACAGTTAGCAAGAAAATGATCATTTTACACAAATCATTATTTGGTGTTAATCGATTTTTTTTCTAATACTGATCAAAAACTTCTATAGGACCAACCCAGGTTGGACTACTAAAATAGTCATAAATTGCAAAAAACTTATTCCATGCATTTTGTTTGAAAGTTAACACCAAAAAATTTTTTTTTATGTTAATCGATCGTGTTTCCGATCCGGATTTATCAAATCTAAAAAAAAAAATATTTTCGTTAAAACAATGGTTAAGGCAGTTTCCCTTACTGCCCCTTTTAAAGTTTCCACCCTGTATAATAGGGTATAAGTGTTATTTAATACTAGCTGGGCTCCGCGACCTTCGTCCGCGTGAAATTAGCAGTGTAAAATATACTTTACTGTTCTCATACATACCAAATATACATGTAAAATTTCATAAGAATCGGTCGAGCCGTTTCGGAGGAGTGCGACCACAAACACCGTGACACAAGATTTTTATTTATGAGAAATAATAATACTTACCTATACCTTAATGTTTTTGTTTTGTTATCTTGCTATCTGTCGGTAGAGTATGAGCAGATCGAAAATAGGTCACCTTTTCAGTCTCATTATTATTTCTGGAATGGTCGTTTACTCAGCCAGTTTATTTGAGTGAACTAGAAAAGAAATTGTGATTGATATTTGAAGCAGGATGATCTTTTTTAAATGTCTTAATGCTCTGTTCTTCCGCGATCTTTACGCACTGTGATTAGATAATTTGTTTGAATCGAATCCTCTGAATTATACTAATACACACCATATGTCCAGATTGTCTATTCCATATTATGACATTAATAATATTTTAACAGGTATGGCAGAGAAGAGATGTTAGCCTTATATGATAGAAATGCAGAGGCACCAGCAGAACTAAAAGTTATTGATACCTTGTATCAGCCAAGAGGAAAGCAACCCATTGCATTAAACAACACATTTGAAGATGATGTAGTAAGTTGACCACAATATACTTTTCATCAATGTCTATTAAATAGCTTTTACCCGCGTCTGCACTCGCGTGGATTTCGCAAATTATCACACAGGAATGTCCTGTCGAGAAATAAATAATATAGTATCCTAGGTTCTAACCCATGTTGTGGTCTATTTCATCGAAATTCGTTCACAAACTTAACATTTACTATATTATTAGAATTGTAAACAAATAGTTTCTAGAAGGAATAATGAATTAAATAAAAACTTTATCTGTGTTTTTTGTTACAGAGGGATAACTTGCGGAGCGCTCCACCTATAGGAGGGATGAGTTCTGGCGACAGATTCATTCTAGGACGTGGAGCAGGTCGGGGCGCGAGCAATGATGGACGCGGCAGGCCCCGCGGGTCTTACATACGAACGCCGAATTTGGGGAGGTAAGTTGAAACAGGATACCATTGACCTAGTGACAAATCCGTGCGAAAACCGGAGCTAGAATTTAAACCAAGTAATTTTTATAATTAATTTTTATAACATAATAATTGTGGTATCGTGGCATTGTAATTTTTTCCACCTTAATAAGTTAATATCAGAAAAATTTATGGATAGTTTTTTGATGTTAAAGTTCCAACTTTTTCACTTATATAACTTTACTTTAAACACGCCCACTACCCCCTTCTTGCCCAACTGAGATACCATATGCACATTACTTGGGCACAGCAGCCTACAGTCCTACAACAAGGCAAGGCAGCAGAGTACAAGAAGGTGGTTGTACCGCTGTGATAACAGTTGTAACAATGTTTTACTAACAAATTAATATACCTATGAGTATAGATATACCCAAACTGTTATAGAAATTTAACATACACTTTCCATACAGTTTTCTTACCCATAACAAAGTCTAAAACCGGTAAACTACTTAGTGAAATATATAGTTCCCGCTAGAGAGATTACTTTCTGGCGGGAACACATCGATTATTGTTTTCTTGTTTAGTAAGTTTTTATAAGACTTTTTTTTTACTTTTCTCGAACGTTTTTTTGATATTACACAAAAATTCATACGATGTCATGTCACTGCTAAAAGTATGACACGTCGCAATGGTATAATTCACACAACGATCCATGTCGTCAATATACGATCGATAGGCTTAATCATTTGTCCAAAATAGAGAGCTAGGTAATTCAAAGTAGCAAGCTACGTCGAATAGTCCTTTATAATATGTAAAGCCGAGGTCGTGGGGTTAAGGACGCTGTTACATTTTCGATGAACTCAAATTTAGGTAACTAAAGTCGCACACATTGAACAACTCTGAGCGCTCGATTTTATACTTCACTTATACAATCTTGGTCCATTTAATTATTTTTTAATTTTATTGATTCTAGATGATTACTTGGACCTTTGAAAATGCATTTGGTAACTGTTACATAGTACCGTCGTCTTGATAAGCAGGTTAGTATTTTTAACCGACTTCAAAAAAAGAAGGTGCTCGACCGTATGTATCCGCGATTTTCTCAAAAACTACTGATCCAATATTGATCGGGTTTTCGTTTACAAATGCAAATGTTTTCAGGGAATTTTTAATTGTAGAATGTACGAGGGCGGGTCAATAAGTCCGTGACTTTTGGAATAAAACACAGATTTTTTGATAAAAAAATAATTTTATTTTTCAACGTAGTCTCCCTTGAGCTCTATACACTTTGTCCAACGCTTCTCCAATTTTTTTATCCCTTCCAAAAAAAATGATTTGTCGAGGTCCTCAAAATAGGCCTTTGTTTGCGAGATGACTTCATCATTGGAGTCAAATCTTTTTCCACCAAGCCATTTCTTCAGGTTTGGGAACAAGAAGTAGTCGCTCGGAGCCAAATCTGGAGAATAGGGCGGATGAGGGAGCAATTCATAGCCCAATTCATGGATTTTTGCCATGGCAACTGCACATGTGTGCACCCTTGCATTGTCTTGGTGGAAAAGAACTTTTTTCTTGGCCAAATGAGGTCGGTTTTTTTTCAAATCGTCATTGAATCGGTCCAATAAGTTGGCATAATATTCCCCATTGATTGTTCTTCCCTTTTGAAGGTAGTCAATGTGGATTATCCCGCGTGCATCCCAAAAAACAGTCGCCATAACTTTATTGGCTGACAAACCCACCTTGGCCTTCTTTGGCGCCGATTCACCCTTAGAAACCCACTGTTTTGACTGTTGTTTGGTTTCTGGTGTGTTGTGATGGATCCATGTTTCGTCCACGGTTACAAAACGGCGCAAAAACTCCTCCATATTGCGATTAAACAACGCCAAAGCTTCCTGTGAAGTTGTTACACGATTGCGTTTGTGGTCGACTGTGAGCAAACGCGGCACCCATCTTGCGGAAAGCTTTCTCATGCCCAAGTGATCATTCAAAATTGAAACCACTGAGCCATGCGAGATCCCTACGGCTTCCACAATCTCTCGCACTTTCAATCTTCGGTCGGTCAACACCATATCGTGAATTTTTTCGATTGTTTCGGGTGTAGAGACCTCAACTGGGCGTCCAGGACGTTCGGCATCTTCAGTGCTTGTACGGCCACAACGAAATTCAGTAAACCACTTTTTTACCATTGAAATCGATGGTGCAGAGTCCCCATAGTATTTATCAAGCTTAGCCTTGGTCTCGGTAATGGTTTTTTTTCGCAAGAAATAATGCTTAATAAGCACACGAAATTCACTTTTTTCCATTTTCTCCTCAAATTAGTGAGTAGTCTGATAAAAATAGCTGTCAAACACAAACTAACTGACGCAGCAAGTTTAAATTTTGGCAGGAGTCAACTGACAGATGCCTGTTGACAGGAGCAGTGTTGCTGTTTCAGTAAAGAGGTCAGAAATTCAAAAAGTCACGGACTTATTGACCCGCCCTCGTATTACGATCTGAGATTTTTAAAGATAGACAATGGAACTGTTCAATAACAAACAGCAACAGACTCGCGATCTTAGTGATCGTCTAACTATTAAATGCGAAAGTTTGTGCGGATGAATGAATGAATGTTTGTTACTCTTTCACGCAAAAACAATTTTTAACGGATTTGGATGAAATTTGGTACACAGATAGTTTATAACCTGGATTAACACACAGCATACTTTTTATTCCGGTATGACGTTCCCGTGGGATAATAATCGAACATCACGCCGGCAACGCCGCGGGCATAATCTAGTATATATAAGGTCCAACTATTCATACACGAAATATTTTCAGAGAATCATCTAACAGCTATAACAAAGCCATTTCAAGGGATTTTTTTTTTCTGAGTATATTTTGATAAAAAATAAAAAAATTAAAATTACTTAACCCACTTCATAAATACTGGCTCCTTATTTTTGAACATCCATTACGCTAGTTTACTACGTCGTATTTACCTACTGTCATTGTTAGAATATGGGAGTAAAGGGTTTTTGCAAAAAGTCTCAAAAAGAATTTAGAATTATAAGAATTTCGTAAAAAATAACACTCATATAATTTTTTTTTTTCGTTGCTGTGGCGACTTTATGACTTTTAGAAGTTACTCTTAAAATATTTCGTGTATGAAAATATACACCTTATATATGCATCTTGGATTTTGGTAAAGACTCCATGTTCGATTTCGATATAAGCGACCCCGAAAACCATGAAATGACACCCATGAAGAAAAGTTATCAAATTTTTGTCGGCAGCATTTTGGATTTTGGTTATGATCATATATCCGATACTAGAGACCCCTAAAACCATGAAAATGACACTCATGACAAAAAGTTGTCAAATTTTTATCGGCGCCATCTTGTATTTTCATATTGTCTCCATATTCGTCATACATACATACAAACCGGTTAAAATCATAACCCTCCTCGCGCCCATCCACTTCCAAACCTCATCGCCAACAGCTTAACCTTATCCATCCCAATCCTAACCTTACTTAGAGCTGCTTAACTCCACCCATTCATTCCGCAACCTTGTCAACAACTGCTTAACCTCACCCGTCCAAATTCCGTCCAATGTAATTTCTAAACCACATTCTAATAATAAAAGTATGAAACTCGTACTTCATTTTATTTAAGTCCGAAAAAGTATCAACTCCTGATTACGCACGACGGTACACACGCATGCACACTACAATATTTTCTAGTAATTTTATCGTATTTATTTTTTGCGAGAGAGCGATACAACCCGTCCTTCCACGAGCGCTTCTGAGCGCGGAATGATGACACGCGAGTGCAAAATGTATGAAGAATTCGGCAAATGTTTTTATTTTAGCTAATAATCGAAAAAATATGTTGATTTTGATACAAAATAATTAGCTGAACCTGTAAAGGACTATATATACCGTAATTTGTTATATTTTTTAAGATAAAATATGCTGTAAATTTACCTAAACTGGCACCTATTCTGACCCTATTTTTTTAAAATTTTCTGCGATTATTGTTATGGGAAAAACGTATTTGTGCGAAAATTTTGTATGTCGTCATACATTTTTTCTGATGCCAATCTGGAGATGAATATACTATCTTTAAATTAAGACCATTATATTTTGACATTTGTGATTGCTTATACATTACAATGGTACCTGAAAAACACTGTTATTTGTAGAAAAATGTAATAGCGTCCTTAACGAAAGAAAACGAATGAGTGCCGGTTTTTTTCTGCCTGTCATCTGTCAGTCGGTGACCAGTGTTGCTAACTGATGAAGAATTAAAGGAACTCGATTCGCTATGAATCGATTCCACGAAACGATTGACAAGCACTTATCACTCGATTTTCAGTCATATTTTTGATTTAATCGATTATTTAGTTTCACTACGTAATTTAATTTTTCTGCCTTCCTAGATAGATGGTACTCTATTTTGTGATTTCCTTTAGAAAAATATAACGGGTTTTTTAATACAGATTTCAACTAGTTAACTACTGGGCCCAGGATTTCCCGACTCCTTTATTCATACAAATTGTAATTGTAAATGTAGGTCATTCATAATAGTCACATGTGCCGATAACTCAATGATAAAAGTTAAGATTACAGTGGACCTAACATTGCTTGAGACGAAATAAATAAATACAGATTTCAAAATTGAATTAGGCCTGCTTGCATCACAAGTAATTAAATTTATTTTGTACTAAGTAAACATGTTCTTTCTGTTCCTGGTATATTGTTTGAAGATATTGGAAACAAGATATTTTTTTAAATACATATGTTAAGCGCTAAACACATTCGAGTGGTCTTAAAGTTATTAATCTTCGTAAGTTAAAAATGTGCAAAACTCGTAGTCTTAAAGTTATTAATCTTCGTAAGTTAATGACTTACAGATTCTTATTTTGTAATGAAGATGGCTCGCCATATAGCCTATAAGTACTTGATCACTCCAGTTTGCTATCTGTGACAAGTCATTAAAGTCCATAATGATTTGTCTTTGTTTTAGGGGGGCCATTTGGCATGCCGGGGGACCGAGAATGCCTGTTTACAGTGGAGGGCAGGATGACGAGACTGGCACCTCCAGTCGTCCTTGGACTAGTACCAACCTCAACAACGCCAACAGGAATAGTGGGGATCAGACAGACTGGACCACTAAAATGTACAGGAAGTAAGTAATGCTATATTTATAGCCTGAAAGAATTGTTAGAGTTGATTATTTTAGAAACAAGTATTAACACGCAATTGTGGGTTTTTAGCAAACGCCAGGGCAATAATACTAACTGGCGAACATCGCAGGCGCGGGATGACGGTGAAGAGTGGCGCTCATCAGAACCGGGTAGATCCCGCCAACTCGAGAAATGGGGTAAAATCTATTTTGAGAAATAACTTTGAGGCTATGGCAAAATAATGATATGAATTAACCAATGAAATTCAATCCATTTCATAGACCGTGACTGGGGTGACAGACCCAGTGGAGACAAACCTCAATCCTGGAACAATAGGCGTAATTGGGGTGACAATCAGAACAATGAGGAAAATTTACCAGAATGGTAAAATTAACCTTATTACAATGTAGTCTAATTATTCTTGATTTTTTGTGTAGAGCTTTTGACACATTGTGTTGCTTATTAGGGCTGTTGAAAATGCTGAATGTGGAGGCACATTTGACTCTTCGGGGGCCTTCCATGGATACAGTAACGATGACAGCAATCTGCCGAAACACCAAGAGCCTGGATATTGTAAGTGATGCTTTAAAATTGTTATTGTAGGCCTAATCAAAATCAAAATATTTTATTTCACATTGGCCTAGATGGGCACTTATAAAACGTCGACAAAAAGGTGCACGGTTCGGGTTGGTTGTTTCCTATGGAGAAGAACCGGCAAGAAACTCCATAGTTGCTCTTTTCAAATTATTTGGTATTACAATATTATCATGGTTCCAGCATTTGTACTTAAGTACTATAAGCCCGACAATAAGTTGTTGCTTACTTACTACAAAAAAGATGTAAAACAAGATAAAAAGTTAACAAGCAGCTGGAAATCTACAAAGCCTATAATGTTCACACATTCACAAACAATCGGTAAAAAATAATCTATACAAAGGTAAGAAAATATTGTAATATGGAACAAGTGACACAAATATTGTCATTAATGCTGTAACTATTCTGAGCAAAATATGTATAAATGATTTGAAAACTATTTAAAGAAAGCTGATTCGAAAGAAGAGAAAAAATGAGATTGAGAATAGTTAGAGACATCCATATATTTTTGTTGTTGAGCTACCAGGGAAGCCGCATGCGCAGAAGGAACTAAAGCCAAACTTCTTTATCTTCAACATAGTCCTTGATTTTGTATTATGATTTTTTTTATAAGGACACGTTTGATGTAGTTTTTGAACTTGCCATCAGTCAGTTCTATAACTGACTTTGGCATATACTGTTTATAAGAAAAGACTTGCTAGTTGTCTGAATTTAGGTATTACAATTTCGTGTTTACTGTATTTATATTATGAAAGTCGGATCTAATTTTGAAAAGCCCTCTATTTTTGCGGACATATAAAATACATTCTAAGATATTAAGTGAGGCAGGGTCAGTATATCGATCTCTTTAAATATTTCTCTGAGGGACTCGCGAGGACCTATTTTATAGATCGCGCGGACTGCCCTCTTTTGAACAATTTAAAATTGAGTGAACGTCTGCTGCTCATCCCCTCAGCAGAATGCCATAAGACATAATAGAGTGGAAACAAGCATAGTATACTAGCCTAGCTGTAGCCACATCAGTTAACTGCCTTATTTTTCTTACTGCATATGCAGCTGAGCTTAACCTACCCGAAAGAGTTCTAATGTGCGCGCCCCACTGCAATTTTGAATCGATAGTAATCCCTAAGAATACAGTTTCCGCTATAACATCAAGTTTTTTTTGCCAAGATATAAAATTTAGTTACCGTTGTGGTACATTCGGTAAAGAAAACTTCAGACATTTTGTTTTGTTCGCATTCAGTGAAAGATTGTTAGCTGAGAACCATTTCGAGCGAACAGTTAGACTTTCGTTGACATGAAAGACATTCGTATCTTTTCTATCTATTTTAAAAATTAGTGAAGTGTCAACAGCAAATAGAATTATATCCGATAATTTGGCTTAATAGGCGGTACCGAAAACTGAGCGGGGTTTCACTTGCAAATTAGAATGGGGTCGACTGTACAATATAAAATCGTAAGTGTGTCTTGTTATCAAGTTGTAGAAGATAATCGAAAATGTATTACAGCTCTTACGCGGTCCCATACACACGGCAGTTTTCCTCGCCCTAAGGTGGTAGAAGAAGGTTCTGACGAGTGGTGGGCGTCAGAAAAAGCTAAGAAACTCTCACCAAAACGTTTTGATGCCAGTGATCTCAAGTTTAAGAAGGTATGTATAAAAAAACACTCTTGTTTAGATTTCTGTTTGGTAAAAGAGTTTTTCTTGACTTAACATTGTTTTGCAGCAGCCTGGTATTGGTATAGCAGAAAAATCAAGCTCAAGTACAAACAATAAGTCCAACTCAAACAATGAAGACGATAAACAAAATATACCAGAGAAGGTGGAAGAAGTGTCTGCTGAAGGATCGGAAACCCCGGATGCTAGCGCGGCAAGCCAAGGTGAACACAAATTTGGAAAACAAAGTGCTTACAAATCTAATAAGTTTACAGAGAGCAAAACTTTTGATGCACTCATGAGGTCTGATATTGATTTAGAGGAGGCAAGTGATGAGAGGGGCAACTTCCAATCAGTCATCATAAATTCAAACAACAGTCTGCGGCAGAAACATCAGCATCTTGTCCCAGCAATGAATGAGGCTTCGGGAAAATCAATGCATAACTTGAAAAGATCAATGAAAAATAGTCAAATGGATATGTACGTACCCCTACTTATTTAAAAAGTTATAAATTTTCACATGCACCTGTATTTTACATTAGCCTGACTGTTTATTTTTATTTTCCAGGGCACACAAATCACAAGAAGAATATCTGGTGGACAACATATTCAGCATGTCCCTTGATGATAAAGACATACACTCTACACCTTCTTCTAACTCATTTTCCAATTCCATGTCATCTGTGTTAGCTTCTGCAGCAAGTGGAATGCCGCAAAACCAAAATATGCAAATGAACATGTCAAGTTCTGGGTTACCCAACCACGGCATGAATATAGAGATGCATTTGAACAATCAAAACATCCAGACAGCAGTAATACAACCAGTCCAACATTCTCCTGGAATGCAGCCAGTTGTAATAAATGCAGGTGGAATGCAGCAAGGTATGCCATCAGGTATGCAAGCTGCCCTACATATGGCTGGCATGCCTGTTACAATGCAACCTGGCATGCAGAACAGTGGGGGATACCCTTCAATGCAAAACATGCCTGGGATGCCATCGGGTGGCATGCAAAATATGCCGGGGATGCCTTCAGGAGGCATGCAAAACATGCCTGGGATGCAGGCTCCACGAGTACAAACACCAGGAATGCAACCAGTTCTGCAGAATGTGGGTATCACCAATTCTGCATTGAATGCATCATTAGGACTACCCATTGGCCCTAATATGGGACAACCATACCAAGGCATGCCACAACAGGTCATGCCAAATAATTCACCTCTGAGTTCATCTGGAATGGGTGGTATGGGATCTTCATCTATGCAGGGCTCCGGAAATATGCCTAATTACCAATCTGGCGGTGCCATGCCAGGCATGCCCAATAATGTGGGAAATGCATCATTATTCATGGGCCAAAATTCTAGCAATCCCTCGGTAAGTTTATGGTTTTTTTTGGACCTTTAAAAGATAAAATCATCATAAGATTTCTCACACACAATCATAACAGGGAAAGAGTGCCTGAATTTTTTTCAGTCGTCTGTAAATGCAAAAAGAATTCACTCCACAGGTTCAGAACCCTGATATTATTACGACTCTTTTTCATACTGATGCCTTTTTTTCAACAGATGTCATCAGCCAATGACATGCCAATGTCCAATCATGCAGGGCAAAACAATATAATGATTCAACTTCAACATGGGATGCAAGGATCACAAGGAACTTTTGGAAATTCAATGTATGGAAACAAT
This sequence comes from Noctua janthe, assembly GCA_910589295.1. Lineage (NCBI taxonomy): Eukaryota > Metazoa > Arthropoda > Insecta > Lepidoptera > Noctuidae > Noctua > Noctua janthe. The sequence goes on from OU342552.1 coordinate 19,232,867, forward strand.
GCCATGCCAAACGCCAACTTACTTGATCAGTGGTATTATGAGGATCCTGAGGTATGCGTCTTTTATAATGATTTAAATCTTTCCACCATCATCATCTGTACATCTTGCTGCTATAATCATAAATACATCGAGCCAATTTGAAAATAAATTACAACCACTCTGCGACAAAAAAAAAGCGTCGAATCAGAATCATTGAATGTTGATGATAAGCTCAGGTCCATACGTCCGTACTTTTACTTCGGTAAAGTCACGAACGCCTCCTAATCTGCAATTAAGTCATTCATTATATGGATGACGGCTGCTAAAACAGACTATGTTGAAAGAATTGCTATACAACCTCTTCAAAGGCTACCATACATGGTCAGTTTCTTCGGAACCGTATGATCTGACCAAATTCCGTACCGTGTGTAGCCGAGTTTCAAGAACCATCTCATACTACGGCCGCGGCGACAACTTGAAGCAACTGTTTAACACTATTTATCTTATGTTTCATGTCTGTGCAGACGGATCTGGCGCAGGTTTGTCTGTTCAGATTGATCTCTCTGTGTATGGTAGCCTTTGTAAGTTTCTCACTATCCAACAATATTGAGGAGTTTTAATATGTTAATATTTTACAGAGGAACATCCAAGGTCCCTTTACCTCCAAAGATATGTACAACTGGTACAGGGCGGGCTTCTTCAGCCCAAGCTTGATGGTTCGCCGAGCTTGCGAATCTATTATGAGACCCCTGGGTACTTATGGGCCGGTACCATTTGCACAGATGGTAAGTTAGTAGAGTACCTAATTATCGTCGAGGAATCGAAAAATAAAATCGAATGTCCATTGCAGCAATTGATTATGCAATTTTATTTTGTTCATTCATATAAATATGAGTCTTGGACAGGTTTATCGCGCATAAGAAGACGAGCATTTTCCTGTAAGCTTATATGATGGATCATCGAACGTTTTCTTTGGTGATTTTGCTATAACCCTCCCCAGTATACCATTAGTGTTTTATGTGCAGTAGTAAACTTCGAAATGAACATAAATATATATTTGTGTTTCTATTAAAGTAGAACGTGTTCTTCTCGCCCTGCTGCACATTGGATTCGATTTTGTTTCGCACATATAAATATAAGGAACTATGATCTTACAAACTGCGTAGACGTGCTTTGAAAGTGTACTTGCGCATATACTGTTGTGGGATTTGCGTCAGAACACTAAATTAACAAATGTTTCGACTTTCATTATGTATTTTATTCGTACGACTAACTCGGTAACTATTGATCGAACTATCACAGTCAATGATATTGTACACAAGATTTATGTTACGGTCATAGTTAGCGACGTTTAAAATCTGGTTGCGCTAGTATACTACATACATATAGTGCACACATTTTTAACAAGTTCCATTTATGACTAGTATTAAAGACCTGCGACCCGCCCTTGCTTCACACAGCGCCACCTATCGGGTCCATAACTATATCTAATGTAGCCTAAATTTTAAGTCTTAATTTTTAGTTGTATCTAGCAGTAGAGCGGTGAAAACTGCGTTCAAATCCATGCAGTAGTTTTTGCGTGATGCGCGTACAAACATACAGACAGACAAAAATTATAAAAATTGTTGTTTTGGCTTCTGTTGCTCTTATTAAGACCCCCATATATATTTTTTAATATCTTCAATGTGCAGACATCAGTCTGTTACAATTTTAATAAATATATAAATATAATAAGCACGTGAATAAAAGAGATTTCGTTTGAACGTTTGTGTTTCAAATGCGCCTCTTACGGGTGGAATTTCGAAAAACTCTTTCTTGTGGACACCTATCTATGGAACTAATTGCTGGTGGAACTAGTGCGAATGATCCATCTTCACAAAGAACACACCCTCCAAATTTCAATACTCTAGAAACAGCAGTTTAGGCTTTGCGTTGATATATCCAGTCAGTCAGGACTTTGTTTTTTTTATAAATACAGATTAAAAACTGTATTAACAAATTATTTAAATCTTTGCTAACATAAATCAACTTTCCCAGGATAATATGATGAGTGGTTTCCCGATGTCTGGTGGTTTCGACCGTCCCCAAGGATCACACGAAAATATGATGAATGCTCAAGCTACATTGGCTCTAGACGTGAGTACAGTAGTCAGTTTACTTTGTTCATGCATTATAATGTAGATGTAGAGACGTAGAACCATGATTACCGGTAGTTAGCATTATAATAGAATTCTGAATGCCTTGTAATAATAAGGTTTCTTGATTTCTAGGTGATGAATATGGGTACTATAAATATGCCCGATAATGCACCTTTGGATTTACAGTTCGGATCTGTGGGAATTATGGCAAATCAAAATTATGCCCCACCGCCACAAATGGTAATAAATTAAATTCCTACGATATGAATACCTTTGTTTGTTTGTTTTATGATTTCTTACATTATGAAATCTACAAACAGTTGCGGTGCGGTTTTGCATAAAATGTCCCCTGACATTTTTTTTGGGATAGTAATTATTGATGATTATATTTCATATAGAGATGGTTTTTAATCGGCTTTGAGAATACGGGGTTTTTTTTTTTCTGTATTTTTTTTTTTTTTTTGTTTGTGGCGTAGGCGTTCCACGATTTATTTCCCACAAAAAATATCAATTTTGGGAATCATTGTTTTTATACCATCAGCACTAATAAAACCAACGAATTTCAATTATTGTAAATAGTATACACGAAAGACCAGTAGAAACATATTTCTTCTTGCATTTGAAACTTCTTGAATTTCGGCAAAATTATTTCGATAAATTTTTCAGAAGTTTTTACACAACTGCTAAAACTAAAAACATAAAATTAAACTGACATAGAAGAGCACTAATCTACTTTTTATTTTATCAGATTTTTATTTCATTTGACCTGTTATGTGGTTTTTTTATATTATTGTTTTTTTTTTTATGTTAAAAGCTTATTTATACAATTATTCTTAATTGAAACAAAGTATTGGTATTTCGAACATAGTTGGTGCAATAGCTACAAAGTTATGTTCTTGCAGGTGGACTCTCTTTGGTCCCAGGGAGCTTCCTCGTCGGCGGCCGACCTAATGTGGATGCAGCAATCACGCAGCCGCACAGAGGCACGCGTCAATAACTTGCCAATATTCTTTTGGGATCAGGTATGTTCCACATTAATTGCCTAATTTTAAGGGTTTCTCAATTTTGTGACTATATTTAAAAAATAGTACCAATTTTTTACATTAATTAGCTAGTCCTTAGTAGTGATTGACTCGATACATTTCGTAGTGGTACATTTTTTCTTTTTCTTTCATACATTTTTTGATGATTTCTGCAGTAAATATGGTCGCAAACTTTTAGTTACACCTTAAGAGGTGGGTCTTCTTATGTGAAGGAATTTGAAAGATCTAGTCAATGCTATCGTTGTGTTACATTGCGCAGACCGACCTAAGCATAATTCATTATTTTGGCACTATGTGGATGGTATCTAAATCTACTAACTGCACAATACTGAATGGTGATATTTAATTACCATTATCATTGATTAACGCGAAACAGTCCCCAGTTAGCTTATTTCTTTTTATTTTACTAGTTTTGAAAAGTTAAATATTGTGAACCTATGGCAATTAGTTTGTAGACGTTATTTTTGTATTGTATTATTTTTAGTATACTTATCTACTATTGCTTGAATACAATATTTTACCTTTTTTCGACTAGTGTTCGTGTTCCAACATGATCTGCATTATTTGTCTTAGCATTTAAAAACAGTTTTCATTAGAGTTAAGCACTTCTTTTCTACTTTTTCATGTATATTTCTTCGGCTTTATCTTACTTTTACTGTGTAGTTGAGGAACTTTGAATAGAAATACGATGTGATATTACTAACAATCAGTTATGTTAGCAGAACAATACTTATGTTTTTTTTTTTTTAAACTATATTTACTTGAATTTATTTCATTGTGATAAATCGTGTTTCTATTTAGTTCACACAATTTGCATCCAGCAAGTAAAGGAATCATGAATGACATTAAATATTGCATAAATATCAAAGCATTACTTCCCATAATAATATCGATATCATTGATACAACCCATGGTTAAATACAAACCATTGAATTAATTTACAATAAAATATATTATGATAACGCAATAACCGCCGTAGTAATTTACAGGAATTTCTCTATTTTATCTCTCATAAATACAAATTAATAGTCGAGCAAACGCTAGAGGGGTTTATTTATATCCGTTTTTTTAAGTAAATAATTAACGTCACTTTAATCAAACATTTTTGAAGAAATGTCTCGAAACTTTAAGCTACGTACAAAAAAAATCTAGTTTCTTAAGGGATTATACAGCCAATATATCTCATTATTTTAGTTTTTCTGTTGTCATCGCAGCCATAACCCGGGGCTGTATACCTGCGCGTAGCAAATTATCTATTGGCCGGTCCGCATTTGTCAGTCCTCATAATTTAAGTCGGATATCTCTGAAATATAAATAAGAACAACCACAAGATCAGGGTCAACAGCCACATTGTCTTAGCAATACCTGATCAAATTAAGCAATTTTAATTGGTTTTCCTTACAACCTAAATGAAGTGCCATAGTAAATTTCTTTTGTAAAAATACGTATCGCTGTGTCTGGCATACTCCACATAAGGCGACGATTCAGGAGTTGATGTAGTTATAGACAAACCGTAATTTAATCGTCATAGACACTTACATAATTTATTGTAAAGTAAGAACTCCAGTTTTAAGGTTTTAAAGCATAGAAGATATCACTTTCATGATTCCTTAAAATGCTTAAACGCTTTTATATTATAATATTTGCATTGTATGTAGATAAAATCACAATAGTCATTAAAAAACATTAACACAAAGTGGTTTGTTATACCGCAGTTTAAGAAATAGCAGTGACGTATCTGAAACATTTATCTTCTTTGCAATAGTCTTTGTAAACCTTAACATTAGTACTCAAATAACATCATGTTTGCAAAAATGTCATTGCTTACTCTTAAATATAAAAAATCTAATTAACTTGTTGGTAATCAATATTAATTTTGCTTTTGTAACTTTTCACTAATCATTATAAATAGGCAATTACTTATTTGTGTGATAATATTTGAGGTCATTCTCACGAAAAGTGCTATAGATATTTTTTTATTTTATCTTGATTAAAATTCATGTAGATTGTTTTCGAGTTTATGGCTCTGAATGTAGCGTATCCTATAGCTGCAAGCATTTTTACTATTAATGACTTTTCGGTTAAAGTCATTGCTCAAGATTTTGCTGTTTTGGTTACTTATTTGATCTATTCAATTAAGTAATTAGGTTTGTCTGTACCTTTTATATTGTAAAGAAGGAATACAGTGGTTTTCTTGTCAGGCTCGCATCGTGGGTGTCTGTCTGCACAGGGCAACTTATTTTCTTTGGCAGTTCAATACTGGTTTGAATAATTCAGAGCTCATTTAGGCTGAATTTAACAAGATGTTAATAAATAAATCATTTTTAATTTTATAGTTTCAATTAACGAGTTCGGTCAAAATCACTTTATAATGAGAATGACTTAGAAAAAAAACTTATTACATTACTTGTGCCTAAAATATTTTTCCTTTTAGATTGACCACTTTGTGTTAAAAAATTTAATGTTTTTCAAGATACTGTGGAGTGATTAGCTAGGAGATAGGTAGATTCAGTTCTCACTTACATTTGAGAAATATTTACTCACAAATGTCACTGTTCAAATAATGAACAACAGGGTTGACGCCACACCACACTTATAAACGTTGTTTTATAAGCTATAATCATCGCGCGCGTTTTGTGTTTCCAGCCACATAACAGGTACGTAACACGCTAGTGGGCAATCAATTTCTATTACTCTTTGATCGAGGTCACGGTGTATGAACGTGGCATATAGGACAAACTTATTATTAATATTTACGAACTTGCGGTGGAAAGCATTCGTATAAATTGACATCGCGATTAAGGGTTATCAATTTTTCAGACCAGCGAATTCAGGTTTAGGTAGTAACGGGTAAATAGCATTTTCCTAAATAAGTTAGGGATGTATTTTTTTGATTTTTTGAATATTTCACTGGATCTAGTTTACACACAGTTTTACATACATTGATTGCGGTAAATGCAAAAGCTCCATCTGTCAAAATAGGCGTGCAATAATGAAGTATTTTGTATTGTTCATAATAAAATTTATTTCTTGTAGAATTTCGTCAAAGGGCTTTGTAAAGTATTGCTGAATTTGCTAATACCTACCAATTTGTCAAGCAGCTGGATTTAATTTTGAAAATGGATTTGATTTTGGAAAATGGTTTTATATTTTCATACCATCGCAAATGCTTTGATTTTGACAGACAAAGTTCACTCTTATGTTTGTTTTACAGATTCGGTCATCTTGATATTCAATAAAAATCAAATTCAAAGCAATTGTTAAATTATTGATAGACTGTGAAGATGAAAGCTGTTGCGAGTGTGTAAAGAAAACTAGGATGAACTGTTTCGAAAAAGTTTGATTTCAGTTAGAATTAAATTATTAGATTATAATATCCAGCCGTTGCCAGCATGCCCTTCAGGAAGGTAATTTTTTATCAAGTACGTGCTGCTCGACCTGACCAATTGGACGTATTGAGATGGACATCGAAAAGTGCCGTTTAAGAAGAATTAACGGACATAGCTTTTATGATATAAATTCAACCATAATATGTTCTAGATCAACAATTGATGAGATTGTTTATTCATGTAACATTAAATTCAATCCAATTTAACATTCATTAGATATCACGAGTTTTTATTTTATAATTTTATCCTGCTAGTTGAGCGTAAAGGGAAAGAATTAATATTCTCATAACATTTATTAATTGTAAATATTACAAGTTTCTAAAATTCACTCACGAAGCACATTTTTAGCTCCGCACTAGGTTTGCACTGAAACCACGTTCATGACCACTCAACCCCCGTAATTAGTTAACACTTGAAAGTTGATTATTAAGACATAATTGAGAAAGTGGTGAAATATGAGACATTGACGGGAAAGGAACGCTTCGCAAAAGCACCATTAAATCAGTAGCAGTCCCTTATACATATTTTAAATTTGTATTTCTTTGAAATTCAAAAAGGTACCTACTTATGATTTCATCGGTCTGCGTACGTAGTAAATAAATGAATGTACTGTCCTTTTCGTTTCCCTGGCACTTGCTCTTAATGCAAACACCATTAATGTTGCTATATTTTTAAGTTCAAAAGTGTTGTCAATTCGGAACATGGGACACCGAACATTAATGCCCGTAGTCCTTTTTTGTTTAAGAGGATGTTATTTTAGCATTGTCGTATATTTTTCACAACATCTTATGTAGCACGTTCGTAGATATACCACAATCGTTATGTTTACCGTAGTTAATTTGTGTCAAAATAAAATAGTGTCCATACATTTGTAACGTCGAAAGTATTGGATCGATTTAGACAAATGAAGTATTTTTACCATCAATGTGGTGCGCATGTCAAGTCAATTTATTTTGTAACCTGTTTATTATTTGTGATTATTGGCTCCATTTTAAAGTAAACGAGTCTTAAAATGTGTGTGGTATGTGAGCGTTACTATCAGGGTTCGAAATTATCTAGATAATTATTTTGTTTGATAATGATCAGATAATTAATTAACCATACTGATTCAAAATTTAAAAGATTGAATCAAAAATTTTAGCTCGAACCGCTTTTTTCCTGTTTTAACGCCGAGCGCGTTGGACTTTATTTTTCGGAATTTTCCTAACTATCACTGGTCGTAGATAGTGAAATAGTAATAATTAACCAAAACTAAATACAAGTGTACCAAACATTCTGTTTCTTGATTAAACCATGGGCCAAACTGAACTGAGCACTCATACTAGAAAAACGACCCGAAAGCTGTATTACAGAAGCAGTTTAGTAAATAGGAGAAAAATGAAAGAAGGTTTGTGTCCGGTTTTACAAATATGACAAAATTAAGTTACTTAAAATTGCAAAGACTGAAAAAAGAACATTAATAAAACTGTATATAGGGATTCTGGTAACTCGACGTATTCCTTACAGGACGTCATAGTAGGGTTAGAATGCAACAAATTCATGATTGTTTTTTGCCACCAAATGTTTACCGAAATTCAGTAGTTTTTGAGTTAGATTTTTAGTTTTTTTTTAATCCCAGTTTAAATCATTTGAAGCCAATTTAAAAATTGATTTACTGCGCGACTGTACTGAAATTTAGGTTATTAATATAGTTGATGCCGTAGCAGACCTTTTATTAATAGTTACAATTTCGAAAATGCCTAAAACTTTGGCAAATATCACTAATTAAACATATATATTTATTTAATTTTTGCCATTCTTTCATAAAAAATGTTGACTAGTGCAAAAAAGAGATTTTTCTAGTAATTTGTACACATGGTGTAGTATTTTCTTTTTGCACTTTTTATTAGAGAATTTCATCCAACCCTTTTTCTTCGTATCTTCTTTCGTTGGAAAGTGGTAACAGACAAAAATAATTATGAATAGTTTTAATCAGATAAACTCGAAAGCATAAGTGTCTTTCATGTACAAAATTAAGGCATGGTTACACTTAATCATTGTTAGTAAACAAAATCTATAATACTTCATACCTGTAAAATGATATACAACGACCACTTGTGGTCTTGATAGAAAACTTTTTTAACCATTTTTACCATAAAAATAACGAACCACAAAACAACATAGGTCGAAAATAAACCTAAGTCGTGACGTTTGTGGTACATTTTGTATGATACAAAGTTTAGAGTACTCAGTCCTGTTTGTTTAATACGTCTATGGATAAAACACAATGTTTATGACTGTTTTTTTTTTTTTATTACACTTAACGCATTTGGATGCGCGCTGAAGCGGCAAATCTCGTTCAGATGCACGTGAAGTGTCATTGATCATGCTGTTTTATAATATCAAGATAATTATCGAGGTATAATTATCACTTCGAACCCTGGTTATTATTTCAGTGCTCGTTTTAAGAATATTTTTATGCTCTGCTTTTCTCCCCTTTCAAAATATCTGTGCATTGTTCGCAACCAGATAAGTTGGGGTTAGCCCAATTGTCGTGGTTCTTTTGTTCTGGCTATCTGTGCTCTAAGTATTCATTTTCTGAACTCGTTCGTCTTTCTTCAACATTTTCCTTCATTTATTTTTATTTATAGGCAATAATCAGCCTGGTGGACTAAAAAAGGTTGCATAAATAAATTAATTGTAGAAAAATCCACATGATGCCTGGAAAATTTCAATACGAATTCATAAGACGGCCGCGCTTTACCAATGTGCCAATTGACATCCATTACTGAAAAGTATCATGAGAGATAAATATGGACGTTGCACTACACATTGTGTCTGTTTATGTAGTCTAGTTATAATTATGCGCCACTGACTAAATATACAGGATGTATTTTGAAAGCAATCCTAATAATTAATTGAGCAATATCGTATATGGGTCATGTCACTCTACATTCAGAAGACTCACCTTATTGACGATGCAAACTTCTTCGTCTGCATGACCCATACCTATCTTTGATTGACATGGTTATGATGTCTCTCGGGTTTAAGTAGGCAATCTATTTAATTTTTAGTAAGTTAAAATCTAAATTTAGACCCAACTCAATTTCGTTTGAGTTGAAAATACGTCCTGTAAATTAAATTTACATAATAAGATTTTCACTTCATACCACGGTAAAATACCATGTCATGAATAGAAAAATCATAGGGTGGAAGACAGACTATCCAATTTTGCTTATTTTTGCCAACAGTTTTACGCCCAGATGTAAATGGCGCCTACACCAACAGACTTTCAACAATTTGAGCCAATGGTATGCTCTCCAAGATACCTTAATTATACACTGAATTAATTACATATAGCACCACATAATTTACTATATTTAGAGGCGTGAAATATTTTATTAAGTGGTCACATGTCAATGATACACCTAAAGATACAGAAAAATTAAAGCCAAATATCTTAAGGAATGCGCCTAGTTTTAAAAAGTATCAAACAAAACGTTATTTTGAAAATGTTATTAGATTTACGTCTTAAAAATGTGGAGGATAGATAGGAAGCTATTTGTGATTATCAAATACCGTTAAAAATACACATGCATAGAGCCTCCTAGAAAAGCCGGCACTGTGCCATTCTTGATGTCATAATAATGTAACATAGATATTAAAGTTTTGGTATCTGAGGTATCTCGGAGGCTACTGCATAAACCTAAAATTCTCCACTAAGGAAAAGTGAACATTTCCTAACCTAACCTGTACTAGGTAGAATCCTGAGAAACAATCATTACTACGGCGCGGTCAACTCTTTTTTTTCTATTCATTCGAATTACGTGAATACTTCACATTTAAATTGCGGTCAATCTGAGCGCACCGGACAGGAACTGGCTGCGGACACCGTACTTTGATAGATATTTAGTCCGGTGTCCGCAGTTCGATCCGAAATCTAGTCAGTTCGGTTTAACCGCACCTTAATTCAGGTAATTTTGAGTAATGCGTGAAATTATAATGATTTAGAAACGTCTTACCAAGAATTTATAATAATATGTAAGAACGTCAAAGGCCAAAGAAATAATAATTCTGTCGTCATAAGTTCAAAAATGTATTGAAGAAATGGTCGTTCATGATTCCGCTTGTTTTTTTTTTTTTGTAAAATAAGTAACTCGTTAAGTGAGCGCTGTGGTTTCAGGCTGTACTATTCAACGAGGAATACTTATTAAAATTAATTGATGATTAAAGAAAGAAGACTATGAAGAATGACTGTGAGTACGTATTGAGAGGTTTATTAAAAGTAAATATTTATTCAAAAAGGCAACGTGTGAAGGTAAAGTGCATAATTATAGATTACTCAATATAAAATATGTTATTCAAGTGTTAATTATTTATGTTATACCTAAATGTTGTATCGATATCAATGTAGTTTCATCATCATTCATAATAGTTTGGACACTTATGTTTTCTAGACTTCGTATTAACTTACGTACGTACGATAAGAACAAAATTAAATAGAAGGTGAAACTTCGCAAACCTCATGGAAATGTCATGTTTCGTTAGATATACTTGCAAATACTTTAAATTATTGGTTCGTAAAACGATATCGTTTAGTCTTGCGAAATATTAAGAACTAAAAAAAATGGAAGCTTAAAAATAAGACAAGATTATGAGAATAAACTACTTTGTTTTTATTATGACTAAGTACCACTACCTATAGGGTTTGTGAAGTTTAATCAGCTACTTAAAAGTATTATTGGATAACAGATAAATGTATAGTGTAGCTAATTCCTCTCCTTTACACGTCTATATAAAATAATGATAACATTGTTATTTGTCTAAACATTTATTATCACATAGTCGTACTACTTATAAATGTAAGAAAAGCAAAACAAAAAAAAATATCTATTTGTTGTTACAATAAAGGACATTGGGCGTATATATATTGACTCCTTCAGAAGTATTGTATCAAAATTGATTATTGTGAACCTGTTGTTTTGTTATAAATAACAAAATAATGGCTAACATACTAATTTTTGCGCAATCTTACTTGGTATGAAGAACTCTTAGTTGACTGCTATTTGAAGGGCCTGTATAATTCATGTTATGCACATCTGCATATTCATCATTTAAATGTCGAGTGACTAAACTGTCAAAAACAACGGTTGATGATGGCTGGACCTCTACTTGAAGTTTTTTTTTAATCTATATAATATATAGATTATTTTTGTTTTTATATTATTTTAAATATACAACATTAGTTTTAGTATATGCGAAAACTGAAACACGTGTCTAGTATTTTTATGTAAAGAATCTACGTACAAAATTTCAAAACAGTATCATGAAAAATCACAGAGTTATAAGCTTGTTCTGTTACCTGGTTGTCCCTACTAAAACGTGGTTATCACGCGGCGCGTACGCATGCGCGCCTCCACCGTCGTCTTGAGCTCATTGATAATAATAATTTAGCAGTAGGTACCTAAATGATTGCGATAGGTAGTGTCGCTCAGTGTCCAACTTGTAACTTTTTTTTAAATGTTTGGGGAAAAAATATAACATGGTTTAAAAATTATTGTAATCGGTTTAGTTACTTATTCTGAACGAACTATATTCAGGTTTCGCATATACTAAAAATAATGTTGGATAATATTGGAAAGTTAAACTAGTTCACGCTTCAAAATTTTTTCGTTGTTCAATGTCGCATTCTAAAACTGGCAGACCATCAGATTCATAATTATTAGAGAAAAAAAAAACAATATTAAAGGAGATGTTCCGAAAATGTATGGAGCCTCGGCCAGCACTATGTACACTATATGTAAATATCGCTATAAAATACAGTAACCGTTTTTATTATTCATTTTCTTTCATTTCACTTCGTTTCAATGTAAATTTAAATTATCTTGGTCAAGGAAAGCCACACTACATAAAATTAAACATGGTGGATCAGATCAGCAGTATGCGAAAAATGACATTTTGACAATGACATTTGATTGACGTGTATCGTAATATCTGCTATAAAAAAAAACAGAAACCATAAAATAAAGCCGGGGTCAGCAGAGAAGCAGTCAATCAATGTCCGTAGTAGTAAACTGGGTCGCAAAACAAAAACAGTCATTAAAAACTCCTAAACACATCCAATTCAAACTCAAAGCAAGGAAAGATTCAAAGGCGTCACTTCAAACTCGACTTAAAACTGTCAAAGTTGTTCAACGTCATTTCAAACAACTGTCATTCATGGCTGCCCTAAAAATAAGATTATCTTATTAAAAAACTTTTCAAATGATCATTTTTATACGCCTGTACCTTTCTTCAAATTAATTTGTTAGTATTTTTATGAATTTCCCCTATTTTTTTCCTATTTATCTATGTAGTATACATAGTGGTGGACCAAAATCAAACATCTCCTTTGCTCAAAAATGTGCAATAATTCATTGTTATTGGTTTTATTTATTGTGGGTTTCATAGAACAAAATTAAGTGGTATTTAGATGCTATTTTGACACAAATTGATACAAAGCTTAGGACGGAACCGCCCATTGTCGTCTCCATAATATTTGATTAACTTGTTAGTTTACTGTAACCGCGTAGTTACGACAAACATTTCAAATGAAATATGTATTTTGCATTACAAGATGGATGACATGACATGACATTATGCAATGTGAACTGACAAGTATTATCAACTTCAATTTAGAGATCTGATTAAGTCTAGTTCTAATTATACTCACTTAGATGTAAACCAACATATGTTTACTTTATTAATAGCTAAATGTTGTCGTTGCCTGTCCTGTCATTTTAAGGACACGGGATTAGAGATTAGGTTATTTAGGATTCTTATTATTTTCGTGTAGATTTAATTTTAATATTTTTTATAGATTTAGGTTGAGGAACGAGCTTTGTCTATGATAGGGCGGTTGAATTTCAAGGCAGGGTAGTAACAAAGTACTGACTATGATATGAATGTCATTTATTCTTTACATATTAAGGTTATTTGTTTTAAATCTCAATTGTGTGTAGTAAGTTGTATACGATGAGGTAATAGTTCTATGGCCTTAGTGAAAAAATATAGGAAGCATTTGGTTGATTCACGCTTTATTGGCTTAGTGTTATAAAAATGTTATTAATAAAAATTAAATTGGCTTGTGATTCAAAATTATTATTCGGGACAGTGTTTTTAGTAGATTCTTAAAATCATCATTCAGAACCTCCATTGGTTGGTCTAATCCAAGCTAAATTTTGATGCTTGCAGGTCTATTAGTTGATTATTCTGGTTTCTACGTAATAATAGTATGAGATTGATTTAATCCTCCAGAAAAAAAAACCTTTTGTTTTTATATATTTGTCCAAATACAAACATTTCAAAGTATACAGGGTGATTTTTAAGTTGAAAGTTCAGATTAAAGAAGAAAAAAAGTGGTAAAAAGAGTCACGGGCAAGATTTTGTAGCGAAATTATGTTATTTAAATCTTATCTTTTGTTATTTACTATATCTGACGCTTAAAAAATATCGCTGTCACTAAATGGTATCTTACAGCCGACATAATTCACTATATTGATTTTTTGAACCTTGCATCTGTTTTGTGTCACATTGGCGCTCATGACAAAACTAAAGACTTGTCAATCATTAAATTACATCCATCCGATGATACGAGGAAATAAAGTATCTTACTTACATAAACACACAAAGATGCACGCCAAAGACATAACCCTTCTTTGGAGTCGAGTGAACATGGTTTCCCTCCTAAATCGAACACATGACTTCTTTGACCAGTTTCCTTTATTTTTCATAGAAAAGTTTTTTTTATATTTTACCTTAATAAATAACCCTGTATTTGAACTTCATGGATAAATGGTTTATATTAAACCATTGAGGAGTAGTAAGATGCATAGAGTAATTGACTATTTTTAACGAATATTTATTCAATATTATTAAATTTATAAAACCTAGTCCGATCCGTAAAGATAGCAGGTATCGTGATTCGATTCTATTTATCCTTTTAAGATAACAAGTAGAAAAAAATATCAATCAATTATCTGGCAATACAAGGGGCACAGGTAACGGGACTCCGAACGTTTTTCGGGTAGTGACGTCATAAACAAACAATCGACGATCAAACATCTAAAAGTAAGCTCGATTTTGGGGAAATGCTGGTAATTTGGGAACAAAAATACCAAAATGAAGCGCATTTTAAAATTCATTAATATGGTTTCTATCATGAAAATTTAATGTTTCTTATTTTATATGGGAATTTGATTGGGATATACCCCTTTCGGATCGGACAAGGTTTTTTTTTAACATATTGTATACAGTACAGATTTTAATTTCTTCATTAAATTGCATTAATATAATAGACAGTTCGGGCGTTACCCCATACAGTGTATATCTTAAATTCTAGTTGACAAACTACATAAAACTTGAATTATTCAAAAATAAAATATTTTATTTTTCTAAATTAAATTATACGTGTATATGTGAGCGGAATTATTTTGAGGTTAGGTATTGTAAAAACGTCTTTTGGTCATATTTTGTTATTAGAACTTTAGTGTCATAATTTGTACTACTTTATGTTCTTCGACGTATTTTCCTTTGGGCCGCAAAATTTATATTTGTTCGGGCACAAGTATACAATCTAGATGTAAACTTAACATCTATAGTTAAGTTTGTGTACGAATTTATCTACACTGGCTGTTTACTAGAAAGACTGATAAGTGATTTAAGAAATGTTAAGATATGGCGAGTGTTAAAGATAATGGGTGTATAGAGGCAGCAATGTTTATTACTAATTTAATATTCCTTTTAGGGATACCCTAGTTACCAAATGTTTATTAAGTTTGTTAGTTAAGTTTATTCTATTTTTTCTCAGTGCGAATAATGCGACATAGACTTGTAAAATCTTATATTGTAGCTATTCGCACTTTTATGTTAAATTCATTAAAAATATTGTTATTCGACAAAGAAGGGCTATGTTTTTATTATTCATTAAAAACTATCACTTTGACCGCTTTTGCATTTATGAGAGGTGTTGGTGTTGTTATTACAGAAATTGTGTGTTTTCTAAAGTGCAAATGATACTATTGTAAAGATACACAAAATATGCCGTAAATTCGATGAATGCTAAGGACCATTAATACTTATTTTATACACACATTTTCCGTAATGTATTTTTCCCATTTATGTTTTTTTTTTGTTTTAAATAATTCAGAAAGAGCAATCATGCTTTATTATTTTATGCCTTATGGCTTGCGACGACCTAGACCGACAGCGTATCGATCGAAACATTGTCTACAAACAATAGTTAGAAGGAGTTTCTAAATCTCATAAATTATTTATGACTACATGCGCCCCCACAAGCATACCGTAAAATTATGGGGGGGGAAATATTTTTTCCGGTACAGCGACGGAAGTTAGGAAGGCTGGAATTATACTGCTATGTGTTACAGTCAAACCTGTTAATCGTTTAAAATCTCTTTATGTTAAAACGCGTTTTCTTGATTAAAAGTCTTTTTTTCGGAACGACTTGTTTTCTACAAATAAATATTGAAAATCACTACAAAACGACGTTACAAAAAAAAACGATCAAAAGTAAAGGACTCATTAACAGTCTTGACTGTGACATATGGACAAAGAATTTATTCTAGCAGTGTGATCAGAACAATGGTTATTGATGATTCCTGATTGGTGAATAACTTAAGTGTTCCGTCGTTTCGTAATTATGCCCTACCGACAATCTTCTGACTTGTTGAATCGCTAGCTATAAAACAGCGCTTTTGGTTTCCTCTTATTAATACAAATTAAGGAACTTAATATCCTGTTTTGAAAGATGGAGCAATTAGTGATAATACATGCCATACAAATGACTGATATAGAAGCCCTTAGATCATTTTAAATCAGAACACCGAGACTTCGATATAGAAACTGGTAAATACCTGCAGGGAGGGTCCAACCGTTTAATAGGATAATAGTTCTATCTATCTTCTCCGCAACACTTGAGGATGTTCTTCCAATCGAAGCAGCTGATTGAATAATACTGTACGTCAGTCTACTTTAGTAGTGCACAATACTTTATAGGATGCCACTGTTATCCACTTGTGTGCATCTAGGATATAAATAACAACAATATCAGAGCTTGCATAACACTCCAGAAGTATTTAAATAGTGTCTCTAAATGTACAATTTACGTAGATTTCATTCCTAATGTCAAATTTAAAAAAGTCTTAATTGAATTAAAATTCACCTGACATCAGGATGGCTGCTTATTTTAAAATTACGTTTGCTACGCATATAGACACGTACATTTATAATTATTTTAGTACAAATTTAAACTTATATTTTACGTACATTTATATAGTTTATTTTTGATCTATTTGGAAGGGTACTCCCTTTCTTCTCCTAAAATTGTTTGTCCAAAAATCATTATCCATAACACGTTTGCTGTAAACTTTAGTAACCATAATGTTCAAAAATTTGAAATTTTGTTTTACATAATTATCTTTACTTCTAAATTATTTTGTCATAATACCAAGTACTATAATAATTGAATCTCTAATTTTTCATGAAATAAAGTCATATGTCCTAAGTATTGTATTATATTATAATGTGTATTATTACCGCAACGCATGGGTAATCAGCAATTGTCCTAAAAGTCTTGCTAGCTGGCATGAGGAGCGTAGGCTGAAGGCCGGCAGAGCGACGACGATATTTGTGACAGAAAGTGGGCGTGTGATGTAAAATGCGAGCGTAGCGAAAGCGCGTCACATAGTCGTTAATATTTATGACAAACGGATTTCGGCCATATTGTATTTAGGGATTTCTATTTTATGAGATATTATGTTCGGGTAAGTTATCATTTGGACAAATGATAGTTAGGACAAAAAAATTACTATTTTAGATTATGGATAAAAAAGTTAGGGAACAATATTTAATAATTGGAAGTCATACTCTCGCGATTCTGACGAACACAACATTTAGTCCAAATGTTCGATTATTTTTCAAGGTATCCACCAAAATAAAACAAGTGCGAGTCGTACTCACATGCACACAGGGCTCCGTAGCACCAAAGAATGTAATAAAAATATTTTGAAGGCACGTTCATATGTTGTATTGTATTAAATTAAACAGCAAAACTAAATTTGTTTTTCATAACTTTGTTTTTTGATTAACAAATCAAAAACAAAGTTACTGCAACAGTTTGACGAAAAGTCCCATATCTCAAAAAGTAAACATCTAATCTTATTCAAACCAAATTTCGTTGAAAGTTTTTTTACGTTCTACAATCCTTCATATTTTTCACAATTTTCCTTCTCTTACTTTAAAAATTAGTGGGGGGAGGAGACACATTTAATCACTTTGGAAGTGTCTATCTTTCAAACGATTGACTGACAAAAAATGGTTTTAACAACCTCAATGTCATTTTTAAATACCTATCTATAGACACCCCGCACGTATAGGTTGGAAGAATTTTTTTTTAGTCGCAGTTCTGTGTATGGGGAGCCACCCCCCTCCTCTCCCCCCTTTTAATCTTTTATTTTTGTATAAAAATCGTAAAGCTGTTCACAGAATACATCTATCTACCAAGTTTCAACCGCGTAGTCCTTATAGTTTCGGAATAAAGTGGCTGTGACATACGGACGGACAAACAGACAGATGACGAATCTATAAGGGTTCAGTTTTTTGTCATTCGGCTACGCAACCCTAAAAAAGGCACAGTAATTCAAAAAATCAAAAAGTCACTACTAATACGTTTATACTTAGCAAAATTCAAAGCTAAATAGTCCTATTTAAAAAAAGTACGGATAAATAATACCATGATTGTAACAAAATTAAATTACAATCAACACAGTATGAATAAATCAAAATCACATTAACTTTGCTAAGTTTTCACTTATTAGTGCTTGAGGCTATGCTAGTACCTACTGACATAGGTACCCAATTGTAAATAGTTTTGTACATAGTTCGGGCTTTGTAAAGCTTCGTCTCTCTCACCCATACCTGAGCCGCTGTATCTGTCTGAAACTCGATGTTCATTATAAACAGCAGCGTCTGAGAGGCAATGATCACTTTGCAGACGCAGAATCGGCTTGAGCTGGTCAGAAAGAACTTTGTGTCCATGCAATAAAAGAGTAAAATACGTCATTTGCCTCGTTTCGGTGCACCGAACTAAATGCAAAAAATGTGGTGAATCATGAGGCTCCAGCCGATACGCGCCAGTAAGTTGGTCAACTAATGCATTGTTGAATTAAACGAAACTATATCAGTCACCGAACAAAATTACTGAATGATTCCACCTCAAGTACGAGCGCTGGCCAATGTAATGCTGTGAGTAAATATTTCTAAACAGATACTATTAACACTTACGTGACGTAACAGCATTGGGATCATAGCAGTTCTAACAACTACACACGAATTAGTGTACACAGTACCTCCAATTGCCGGCCTATAGTTCCAAATGTTTCATGCTTCCCTGGTACACGCTTGCATCTAAACCTATACGAACTATCGGCCAACAAAACGGGCAGGACACGTAGAGTCTCCGCTAACAACTTTTGAATGTTTTGAGCTCGATAGACTAACAACGTTGGTGATGGTACATAACAGACTGCAAAGTAGTAAAATATGAAGTGTTTATTTGTATCGATTGGGGTCGGCCGACGTCAATAGTGGCAGCGCCGTTCATAATTTAGTGCAGCTGTTGTGTTTCGTGTAGCGCCTTGCCCGTGCACCGCCAGACGACGCGACGCGCCCTCATTCCAGCCACACGTTCAACATGCTTGATTAAAAAGTAATAAATATATTGGCATTCGTTCATTTACTACTTTGTGGTCTCGACTAACTACTGTTACAGGAAAAGGGATGATGTTGGTACGCTAGCTATACTGACTTTTAAACTTTTATACTTGTTTATATATTTATTGTGTTTTTGTTTATATAATATAGGATATCATACATTCTATTAGGATTACGATTTCTTCATTTTAGCACGATTATCACCATGATCAATGAAAGGCTTACTGGTCGCGTGAATAATGAAAAAGCTTACTGTGTGGTCACATAGTAGAGGCTTAACTGGTCTCTCACTTTCAATCATTTATGTATGAGGATTGCGAATCAATTTCAGCCTTCTGCCATGAATTCAAATTCTCTCCTACCGGAAGACATTAAGGAGATGAAGACAGAAGATCAGATTCTGGCGCAGTTGCGCGCTACGCAGAACATTGGGCCGCCGTCGCAGCAGTTCATGTCGAACCTGCAAGGTCCGCCCGCGGTCACTCCCAAGCCCGATGACTGCTACGCGCCCAACGTCAACGCCACTCCCCATTCCATGGAGGAACTTCACAAACTTATTCAGACGGAGATGTTGACTGGCCAAGGCGTCGGGCCCGACAGCTGCAAAGTCGCTGACCCCCCTCTGATTGATTTCGACACCGAGGTGCAGGTTAATGACCGTTTCCTTTACCTTGATATACAGCCAAGGAATGAAAAAGTTAAGCACCTTATGGTTAATTTCTACTTGCACCTTTTGAATTCACTCATAAACCAGAAGCAGTAGAAATAGCTTAATATTTTCGCTCCTTGCCGGTACATAATAAAAGACTTGACACTAATTGAATAGTTATCAAGTTATTAGAGATTTACCGAAATTAATAAAACCTATTAAATGTTTACAGTCAGAGACACTGAAGTCTGCGAAACTTGAGCAAAGTTCCAGCGAGTCGAGCGTAACAAAGTCGTCATCTCAGACCAAGACCGTAGCGGAGCCGAAGACACCGAAGCCAGCGAAGGAAGCCGACAAGTCGACCAAGAACAAGGAGAATAACACCACCAAGAATAAGACCAAGAAGTCTAAGGAGGACAAAAAGGAAGAAGGCGCAGAGATCAAGGCCAAGGAGGAAGAAGTTAAGCCCGAGGTAAAATCTTACTCATTGAGAAATGTATCTGTTATACTAAGTAGACCGACATATTATTGAGAAGTATCCTTTACAAATTGTAAGGAATAAAAAAAACAAGCAATCCAAGGTTTCCTAAGGGGATACGACGAATATATACAAAAAAACTAAGTTTATTTGAAAGAATGCATAACATTAAAACTATTGAAAACTGATGAGCATTACAAAATTTTGATATTACGTTCTACGTACGTCGCATCACGCCTACATGTTGTAAACAAAAATAACTTGGGTGACACAAAAGATATAAGTATGTAATAGATATAATATAAGATACATGTGTACAGTCGCCAGCGCAACAAGTTACCACAAACTGTAAAATTTTCTCATTCGATTTTTAACTTAATGTGCTGGCTGACTGTACAAGATCGTCGAGATATTTCATTACTTATCTTTTGTCTGATTGATTTGCGGTTTGTAAGACATTAAGAAACAGGCATCTTCTGAGCACGCTTGTTCCATCATAGACCTAATCCATCCCTTTCCATCAGGCCTGATCGAGGCCCATTTTGCAATAAAAAAATTAAGAAATTGTATCAAGTTAGAAAACATATTATCAATATTATTATCAAATACTACCTTTGTTGATATCCTAAAGATCTCTTTCTTATACATAACTGCAATGAAAATAACATTGTGACATTAATCAAGGGTGCTCCGTTGATTTATTTTGCTAGGTTGGCTCGCGATCAGTCTGTAAAACAAATTGAACTACGTTCGGGGTCAGGAAACGATCAGAATATAGGCTTGCAATTTATACAGCCAATTTAGTCTCCAAGTGAATCGATCAAGTAAAGGACGTCTTGTCAGTATTATGGAACCGTTTTAATAGGATTCATTTATTTTTGATTGAAACAACTAGATTTTCTGTAAGTTTTGCTTAAGTTAATTTTTTTCTTCTTTTGGTGCCTTTTCAAGTACTGAAACTTTGCCAATTTTGCCATCAACTCCGAATTTCTCCTTTTTCTTGGCGAGGTGGCTACGCAGCACTCTTGATAATATCATAGTGGACAAAAGCTACACTTCAATTTAAAAAAATCTACAGTTTTTAAAATGTGATCCCTCCCAGAGCACTGGAAGTTTACGACAGATTCATGTCACAGTAACATAGTTACGGTCTCACAAGCCTCTTCATCGAATTAATTATATGCATTCTTTAAAATAAGGTTAATTTTTATACATTTTTAATAGTATCTGAATGATACCCTGTTGTCTCATCGAGTTTTTATCAAGTGGCTACACCGGCTGTAACAACACTGGAAATTAATGCTGGCTCACACTGCCATGATTTATTTGCAAGTGATTAACACCAAATGTTTTAACAGAAAAGATCACAGGAATCATCCCCCTCGAAGAACAAGAAAGAAGATAAATTGAACAAGAAAGACAGTGAAAAAGAGAAAAAGGTAAACGGATTTTTATTAGATATTATTAGGTTAATAGCTTTATGAAAATAAATTTCATTGTGAGAGCAAGGTTACAATAAACATTGCTTAAACCTGCAAAAGCTACTTTTCAAGCTGCTGTCACCTAATTAGTGTTAAATGAGCTAGTTTATGTTTTTAAAGTACAACCAATATTATTTTTTCAATACAGCCAATATTATGTTTTCAACACAGCTAATTTTTATTTGGCAATAAGAGTTTACAATTTTTTTTTACCCCGACGGTCATTGCCGGTCGCTTCGGCTTTGTTTTTGTATTAAATGTGGAGCTAAACGTATTTTTATTAAAAACAGATCAAATTGAGTATTATGTGTATTTCGTATTTTTTGTTTATTTTTATTTGGTATGTGTATAGGAGTGGATCAAGGAAGGCTTCACAATCGTGAAGGGTCCCGAAAAGAGCACGAGCAAGGATAATAAGAAGAAGGCGGAGGAAGCACGCGTCGCCGACGAGGCTGAGCGTAAGAGGTCAGAGGCAGACTCTCTAACTTGAACTCAGTTCAGAATGTTGCCTAGAATCCCCAACTGAATATAGGCCAATATTCCTGGGCTCCTACGAGTCATAAAACATTTCAAGTACTGCAGTATAAAGCCGCATGGGCCACTTGAGCTTCAGTGCTCACGAGTTATCAGTAGCGCGCTACACACTGTGAGTGAACGGATTAGCACGCTTGCCCATGAAAACTTCTAAGCACTTTGTGCAAGGTCCCAACTACAACAACAACTACTGCGATTCCTGAAAGTTCTTTTTGTGAGTGGTTCGTAAGTTTTCAGAATCTGTATTGACGGACATAAGGTACGTTTTTCAACATCTATATTAGATAACAGATAACTGTTTTTACCCGTTTATTTAAGTTTGTGTGGTACTAAAACTTAAGATACCTTCTGAGTATTTCATTTGATAGAATTGATTATGTTAATAGGAAGGAGGAAGAGAAATTAGCGACTGAGGAGGAGAAGCAAGCAAAGAAAAAGCAAGCTGCTGAGCCGGCAAAGAAACCGCAAGTGTGTACAATGTATTCAATAATTTCTGCCTGTCTTCAATGACATCCGAATCAGTCATTCAGTATCAGTAATTTTGGACAATTAAAAAAAATTAAACCAATTCACTCAACTCTGTACAAATTCTGAATACAATAATAACCAGTCAAATCTCTCGAAATAAAAAAGGGAGTAAAAAAAAATCTGGAAATCTGTTTAAATAAAATAATTTTATAGTTTCCTCTCTACTGATCATGCCACGTCAACTTCATATACTAGACGTCATATTTTTGACATCTCATTCATCAAATTCAATGAGTGATAAGTGATAACGAATGGAGTGATGAATTTCCGTCTGCAGTAACGGGCCTGGTGCACGGCCACTGCTCAGCATAATGCTATCACTCCATTTGTTTATTACTCTATTTTTATCAGTTTCCTAATTTCGTGAATTTTACAGGAGGTAGTTCAGCTGCAAATACGCCTGGCTGAATCAGTGGTAAAGAAAGCGCCGTGGTCCACAGTCTCCAACCAAAACATGCAAGCGACCAGCAAGGACGGGCTCACGCTTGCTGAGATACAGCGTCTCGAACGTGAGAAAAAACTCGAACAGATGAAGGAACAGCAGCAAATGATGCAAATCATTGCTCAGCAACAAGCGGCCGCTCTTGCTCGGGAACAGGTCGGAATTCAACTTGATTGAACTTTGTGCAGATGATAAGAATTTGGCTTGCATTCAATTAAAAATTGGAGAAATTCGTTGACGTTTTTCCCCATTTAGATGGTCAACGCTTACGCATGGTGTGAATTATGTGGTTCAAAGTGATGTGTTAGAAAAAACACAATTATCGAATGTAATGCAAGTGAAAATCGCTGGATAAGGACGCCACATAAACCGGCGAAAAAAGGAGGGTCTTCGTCCTGGATATTTTTTTAATGCTCGTTTCTGAAGCGATGTGATGTTCAAGAGCTTTATTCCTGCAACTCTGGACAACGAACTAACATATTAGTGTATATTAGTATGCATTCAGGTTCATAGCAATCAAGAAGATAAGACTGCACTGACTACCTGAGCCGACCACCTGCACGGACCTGCTCGGCAGTCTGAAACCAGCTTCCAGCTTTTACTAACTAGTTGCAACTTTAATATTCTGTAATAAGTGTTCTTACTGTTTTCCAGGCTACCTTTGCGTGCTGTTTATATTATTATTGTTTTTGTCTAACATATTCTTGGCATTCCTTCGATAGGAAATGCAAGCTGGTTTGGGATGGGCCAAGAAGAAGGCATCTAATCCCCATGAAAAGACTTTGACTGAAATTCAGGTTAGTTTATAAATGCTTTTGTTGCCGTTACCATACCATATATTCATATAACATGTAAAAGCCAAACGCGGTCGCCCCAACGGGTGAAAGAAGAATCTGATCTGCGGCTGTAATTGGATAACCAAGATCTAAACTATATATATTTAGCATCAGCTGGTGCAAATGGAAGACTGATAAAAGGTCATACAAATCGTCATCCTGGCCGTTTTCGGTCATGGGGGCAATATCTTTTCCCTCACTTTCATCAATAAAGTAGAATAAGAGATGGACAACGCTAGATTTTGTGCGCTACCACAATTAATTTAAAACTATACTATACAGGCCGAAGCTCGCAGGCAGCAGTTGGCGGCGGCGCAACTAGCGGCGGTGGCCAGTAAAGCTTTGGACGACGCTGAGGTCGCCCCTCCGCCGCCGAGCAACCACGCCCCATGGGCCAACCCTATACAAAACGGAGGTAGTTTAGTTTAGACCAAACCTCAGCGAAGTAAACGACCTAGCGGTTACATGGCCGCCCCTGTAAGCTACGCGACGCAATTTTCACATTTAATGCAATTTTCTCACAGCATTATAATTTTTGTAATGCTGTGAGATTTCAAACTTTTTTTTTTTTCTGTAGGTATTATTTTATATTATTATTCTCTTTTACGTATTTCTACAAAAAGTAGTATAGTGCATAAAAATCTGACATGTTCACTTATTTTTGCTATGCTAGAAGCTAGAAGTCTTTTGCCTTCTTTCTTTGCAAATAATTATCAATAATCCATTTACGCAGTCTGGATTTAAATGTCATTAATTTATTTTGGATATTAATGACTTTTATTTGTTGCTGTTTTTTTTAAGGATTTTGAATGTGAGTCGCGTGCTATTAAAATTTTTGAGTTTTCTTTTAAAAAATAACATCAGCCTGCATTTTGAGAAGATCTGATAATTTGCGGTATAAGTCTGTTACCACAAATCGCTATTTATAAATAGTTGAACATCTGCCTAAGAGCCTAAGACAGACCTTCACCCATTTGTCTACAGCATGAATAAATATTTGTTAACAATCATTGAACAAACATAATACTGAGAATGGGGTGCTGATTAAATGTAGTGTCGTGCCCACCTTATATTTATATTACCATTGAATACGTATGTTGATTTTATAAATGTACACTCATCTGTTTTTTTTTAAATTGTAATATACACGAATACTTTTAGGTCGTTCTGGAACCGAAACACAGTAACTCCAGTCGAGTAATAGTTACTATTGGCATATTCTTTTTTTTTTATGATGTCTAATATAGAAGTTAGAAATTTATCAATTTTTTTCTGTCATTCGAGTTAAATCTTAGTAGGGCTCCCACTATTTCATTCATAAATGCAATAACGTACGCGGTCCGCTCGATGATGACGTAGCGCGGCACAGCTGTGCGTGTGAGAGTCAGTTGAGCGGGTCAATGGACGTCGGACGAATTTATTAACCAACTGCAAGTAGTATTTCATTTCAGGTCCGATTTAGGTTGGTGTAAGTTCATTTACCTACATCATTTCTCGTTCGCATCAAGAGCACGGCACGGTGTTTACCACTATCACATCTCTTTGTTAACGAGAGAAATTAATTGGCATTTAATTCAACACTCTCGCATCACGAAATCACTAATACTCGTACCTATTGAACTAGACTCCGACACGACGACAGTACGCTTGGGAATTACGCCTTAAATCGAGTGTCGACCAATCGAACCTACCTACCTGATTCATAAAATAATACTGCCTAAAACATTTTTTTTGCGGTAATGCTGGCGGCTGTTACAAACGCAGACAATTCGCACAGAAAAATGAATCGTTTCGTCTGTCGAATAGAGTTCATTATTAGTTGGAGGTATTAGGTTGGAATTAAGACCTTTGTGCATCTTTGTAACAGTCAGGTCGGACACGAGACAATAGGTTTCTCAGAATAATTTTAGTAAACTGCGTACTTTACTTAGGTACCTAGTTTGGGTAAAATTTCTAATTTTCACCGTTTACGGTTAAGAAATAAAGTCTAAATTCGCTTTTCGTATTTTTATTTGTGTACCAATTTATCTATCGCGTAGTTTAATTTAGTAGTTTAGTTTAATTATCCAGTTATGTTTAATTCCCATGTAATAGGGGGCGAGCTTATTGCCATCAACCGGGCACAAATCCATACTAAATATTTTATTTTTGTTTATGTAGGTATCTAACGCATCGGCATCTTTTGTTTTCAAGACGGTGAAGGCACACTTGCGGATGAACTAATTAGATAGATACTTACATCTTACATAACTATTATAGCAATTTAATTCGTTATTCAAGCGTTATTTAATTTCTACTTCTCTAGCTTTGTATTGAAGGTTTGCTAATCATGAGTTTGCTATAGGTGGCAGTGGTCAGTACC
Source organism: Noctua janthe (assembly GCA_910589295.1). Lineage (NCBI taxonomy): Eukaryota > Metazoa > Arthropoda > Insecta > Lepidoptera > Noctuidae > Noctua > Noctua janthe. The sequence goes on from OU342552.1 coordinate 19,259,473, forward strand.
TACCAACCACGTTGTTGCTACAGTACATACCTACCCACGAAAATAATAAATCGTTTGATTCCGCATTCATGACCATTGTGTTGTTTGTTGTGTTTGATCTAAATTGCGTTTATCTTTACGTACTTAACAGTTAAATAACTCTAATTTTTCCTTCATACTTATTACGGGCTTAGGACCGTCGCGTCAGTAATACATTTTACGTCTAAGTCGGTACCTACCTACTAACTTTGTAAGTTCTCTTTTATTATCAAGAAAAGGTATTGCAGGCGCAGGCGTATTTAAAAATTTGGAGCTATCTACAAACATAATCAACTTATAACTAACTAAGGCTAAAGACTTTTTAAATAATTTACACTTCCCTGTATCGAAGCAACTGCTCAAAATGGAGTCCACTTTCCTCGATACACTAACGGGCACGTTTAATCACATTGTCTTTTAATTTTCCTAATGTGTATCTGTCACTTTTCACAGTATTAAATGCGTCCACTATCGCACTTCTTAACTCATCTCGAGTAGTATGCTCCTCGAAATAAACTAGTCTTTTAATTTCGGACCACAAATGAAAATTCAGTGGTGTTAAGTCAGGGCTCCTTGCGGGCCAAGCCACAGGGCGACCACTACCTATCCACTGCTCACCAAACTCACTGTTAAGGTACGCACGCACTGCAGGATGGTGGAGGTGAAGGGAACTTGAGGGTCGGTGATTCCACGTGCGCGTAGTGAGTTCAGGTGTTCCGGCTGAGCATAAAGTCGTCTAGCCTCTTCCAGGTTATGGTGCGCCATCCTATAAAAATCCACCATTGCCCAATACTCCACGTTGGAGTACGCGTATTGCCGACTCATTTTTAACATGTGATTAGGTTGCGCGTGAGTGACCTCACACAGCGAACCGCGCGACTAGACTGTAAGCGTGGGGTGGGGGCGTGGCTTACGGAACATGCTGTCTGATCGATGAATGGATTTTTCAATGGGTACCGTTCGCATGTGTGCCGATCGTGAATACGTTTTACACACACATATGCATTTACCGCAAGCGTTACTTCGAGTTCTCATTATTTCACAAAAAAAAACATTAAATTAAATTTTTCGTGATTTTTTTTATTTTTACATTTTGAAAAAAATAGTCCCAATCGTTTCGAAATCGATGATTGAGTTTATGGCTTTCGGTTCCAGAACGATCAATAAGTAACCGTGTATAAAAAATACAATTTTATTACAAACGCGATGGTGTAAAGTTTTTTTTTTAATTAGTCTATATTGGCTCATGTGTAGTTTTCTCCGGCTAATCTCTCACAAAAGTCTCTAAGTCGTCACGCCAGAGTTTCTTGGGCTCCCTCGGCGACGACGCCCGTCTTCTGGCACCCACTGCATGAAAGGTTGTCAAATTTTATTCAGTCAGGACGCACGGTTGACGCACTCGGTAAAAAGATTGGTGAAGGTCGATCTTAGGCGAAATCTTAGACTATTATTATTGATCGAAGCATTGGAGGAATGCTTTCAATTAAACTTCAGAGCAAAATATTAGTGTAGAGTTTGGTCAGTAAAACAAGATGGCAGTTTTTCCCGTCACAGGGTCCGTTAAGAGGGGGAAAACAGTCCGCGTGTATAGCAGGTCCACCATTAGCAAGATATGTTTTACTTCCAGGTTGGGGGTGAGCCTATTGCCAACGGTACACCTAAAATCCAGTCCACTGATAAATTCCTTATAGATAAACGTAAAAATAAGAATATTTTACTTATCCTGCAGTCGCTGGCACCCTTTGAGATTCCCTTGGAAAAGTCTCAGCTTCAGCAATCATCGTCTATCTTCGGATATACGCGAGATGATGAAATCTGATCCGGGTTCCCGTAGATTCGGCTGGATCCGACCGGATTGATCAATTCAGGATAATTTTCCCTTTTCGTTCCAAAATGGACTGTTAATGAGTTAATTGAGTGTTCTGGAGTGGCGACCGCGAACCGGAAGATGTTGCGTTGGAAGGCCTCAGACAAGATAGACCGATGACCTGGTGAAGGTTGCGGGGATCCGCTGGATGCGAGTCGCACTGGACCGGTCAATGTGGCGACACTTGGGGGAGGCCTATGTCAAACGGTTCACGTCTTTCGGCTGAAATTATGATGATGAACCTTGGAAGTACATGTTAATTTTGTATCTTCATGGTTATAGAATAATACGATACCCGTCCGTTTGTCCTTTTGAGTGACATAGACGAAGTGCGACGATGGTAGGGAGATTTCATAATACGTTGAAAACTTAGAACCTAAGCCTCTGTGGAGGCTCACACTGTGGCATGGTGTTCGTGTTGATTCGTAAACATGAAGATTGCCGAAGTGCATACTCTTTCTGGTTCTTTTACTAAATACATTAAAGTTAAGCTTTTACAGTATTTTTCGTGTTTTCCATCGGTTGATCAAATTCTCAGAGTTGAAAGATTTATTTTTATTTTAACGATATTAACTCTCGGAATATGTGACATCTATCAGCCCGCACTGTGCTAGCGTGGTGGATTAAAGCCCATTCCTTCTTACAAAGAGGAGTCTCGTGTCACAGCAGTGGGAACATTGTAGGCTCATTATACATACTGGCAGGACCCAGGCTAGATCATAAATTGTAATAATTTGGTTTTGTTCATATACTTCTTCTTTAGATTGCCATCGAAATTAAAGCATCGTGTAAATTTAGTCCCCAAAGAACTTCAGTCATCATCAACTGCCTGCCTTTTCCCAACTATGTTGGGGTTGGCTTCCAGTCTACCCTAATGCAGCTGAATACCAGCCTTTTACATGGAGCGACTGCCTATCTGACATCGACAACCCAGTTAGTAATAGGTAACCTGTGACGACTACGAGAACCCAGAACTTGATTACGAGTTTATATAATACTTAAACCAAAGATGTACTAAAAGGTTTTTGTTTAAATTAATAGTTTATTATTTTATTTCGATCAAAGTTTTTAGCTTGGATACAGATGAGGATGTTAGGTATGTACTACAACTTCACGAGCCCATATCGTAATATTCCCTTATAATGTCAAAAGAATATATGGTCACGTGAGCGAAGCCGCGGGCACAGCTAGTATTATATAAAACTTTTACCACGCTTGTGTCTCAAACATTTAAGTATTTTTCAGGAGGTTTTTGGGACACTCAACAACCGAACTCGTCGAAGGGTGAGAAGCAAACCGACTTGCCGAAGTCAACCGAGCAGACCAAGCCTAAGAAGAAGCCGACCCTGATCATACCATCGAAGAAGGACACCTCGCCGGCCATCGAGTTTGAGTCTTGGTGCGCTGGCGTGCTTTCGTTTTGGAGCTCCAAAATTGACGGTAGGTTTTCCTATACTAAATAAGTTAGCCATAGTGAAAATATTGGCCAATGAGTGCATGGAGTTCCACACTTTGCAGTCAGTCAACTTCTGTCTGACGAAGTACGGGCAGCCAGTTTCTCTATCAACAACAAGTAAAGTTATCAGTAAAAAAAAAGTATTAACTTTTGCTGGTATAATTGCAAAATTTACAATAATACCAGCAAAAGTGCAATGCAAATGCGTTTGTTCATCCAAGCAACAGCTAAACTAAAAGTCATAAGGGTTACCTCAACACAAACGTAGTTTCCCCAAAAAATCGTGAGGAGCTTTCTTTACACATGAAAGCAACACAATATCATTGTCAAGTCGTGCCAAAGTCAAACGACAGTTCTTTAAAAGGGTTAAGGGGGTTTAGGTAAAATGAATAAGGACGGACCGCACTTACATTCGTAAAAACTCACGTTCATTCGTAAAATACTCTTAAAAGATAGATCTCGATCAATCTAAGATAAGCTAATCACAGCATTTTTTTTAAGTTTGGGTTTGGCTTAAATAACATGATTCATATAGCGTGGGCAAATTCAGAACTAAAGCTGCCATTTGCCAAAGAAGGAACATGGATGGGTTTTAGTCAGTACAAGTCTGACACTCCCTTCCGCTCCGCCCAGAGTGGGGGGGTCATTTGATGATTTCCCATCCGAAAAAAAAAAAAAAAGCTGCCATTTTAATTTTCCAATACATTTCACAAATGTTTATCAACAGCGCTCTCCTATCAACCACTAACGAGCGTCAAAAGATCCTTATAGCACTCAGACCATGTCCTGGATTAGCACATAGGATACCATTTGTCCTGGGAAATTAAGTAGAAACAAAACGCAGGTTATGTTCAAAGAACACGTTAGTCACCCCAGTACCTATTGTTGTCAATGGCGGTCCTCTCGAGGTTGTTCGAGAATATATTTACCTCGGGCAAACGTGATCCGACAGAGAACCAGAGTTGTCGACATAGCTCACAGAATAAGTAAGCTGCAGTGACACTGGGCCGGCCATGTTAGCCGTAGAACTGATGCCCATTGGGGTGTGGAGACGGCGAATCGGCAAGCGTAAGGTGGAACCCCCTCAGGCTCGGTCCAACGATGATTTTCGTGGGGTGGCTGGCGATCATAAATATTACTAAAAATTCATTTGCGTAAATTAAAATTTTATTGCAAACCTTACTTTTCAAGTGGTAGCTGACAGATCGTTCCTATTCTTATTTGAAACACAATTTAAATATTGAGAACTGAAAAGCGTTTCTTCTTTGCAGACGAAGAAGCTACGAAATCGAAATTGTTTTGTACTAAGGTGGTTTATATGCTGAGAGACTTAAAACGTTGTTAGGAAGTAGGAAACAATGTACATTGTATACGTATTATTTTCTGTTTGTAACAATATTATTTCAGTATGTTTGCTTATAACTGGCAAAATGTAGGCGTACTACATTAGGTAAAATGTTAAAATGCTGTTTTGTTACAGTACCGACTTTCATTGGCTTCCTGAAGGACATTGAGTCGCCGTACGAGGTGAAAGATTACGTCAAATGCTACTTGGGCGAGTCGAAGGAAACTAGCGACTTCGCTCGTAATTTCCTGGAGAGAAGGTAACAATATCATGGAAAATTATTACTTGTATTATGTAAGCCTTATATTGATGCAACATACTGATTAGGTATCATTTGTGCAGGTCTAAGCTCCTGCGCGTCGGCATGGTGACGCCGTCCGACGACCTGTGCTCCCCCGCCATCGCTGTGAACCCGCGCACCGTGTCCGGCTCCGACTACCAGGAGGTCAAGGGCAAGGGGAAGAAAACCAAGAAGAATAAGATGCTAAAGGTCGACGTGCGCATCCTGGGATTCTCAGTAACCGCATCCGAAGACCGCATCAACGTGGGCGACATCGACACCGTGTGAGTTGTTGGCGCCCCTCTCGTGTTCACTCTAACTCGCCTTGTGATAACCCATCGGAGATATAAACACTTGTGTCGACACTACTCTTCCTGCGATGTTCGATGCCTCAGGGTGACCGTCCCCGGCGCCGCTCGGTGGTATCCATCGGGCCCGCTCTCGAGGCTTCGTCACCCCATCGCACAGTTAATCCTCTCCCTCGAATCAATAATACTTACTGTCTAAAGCAATCATTACTATAATTAATATATTAAGACGATACTACAATAAGTTAATACCACTTGTTGCACGATGCGTTCTACGGCCGTACAGTTATAATCTTAGTTGTACCATTATTATTAAATTATTTATCTTTCAACATTCTAATTTATTTGTTTTATCTGTATTTCAAATGTATTAGTATTTATTATACTCATTAATTCATAGGAAATAATTGTATTTAAATTATTATTTGTATTTTTTTTTGTTCATTCTCCATTACATCCTAAGACATAATAAAAAGGTAAAACCTTTTTATTATGAAAAAAGGTAAAACCTTTTTGTTGTGAAAAAGGTAAAACCTTTTTATTATGAAATGTGTGTTAATTTTAGTATTAAGTATCTTATTTCACTACTGGACCCAAAAATGGATATTTTAATTTAAACATTTTTTGTTAAATTGGGTATGAATTTTAAATGATTCCACGTTTTTTCGTCTCGACAATAATCTACTGACAAAATATCCACCCATTAAGGATATTTTGCAATACTTAAGCGGGATAACGAAATCGTTACGAAATTCTTTAGAATTGAATATATATTTAGTTGAAAATGGGAATGTGATTGATTTTCTTAGTATGGTCGTAGAATACGTTCTACATTTTAAAGTCGTATCGTCAGGGCCACTCGCTTACTATACTTTAATAGTTCATAAGAAAATTGTACGTAATATTGATACGAGGGTCACTACTGACTGTCAATTTCATCTTCAATACTTTTCTATGCTGTGTATTTGAACAATGTTACCGAACTGTTTTATTAATAGTTATAAAGTGTATTTGCCAGAGAAACCGTTTGATCCAGCTAGGTTGGGCATGGTCTGCATGGCCGACTCGGCACAAAGCTAGTGCATAATAAACCACCGCAATCTCGTGCCTTCAGTGTGTTCTGCCCATTGAATTAGTGGAGGAGTGTCTTCTTCAAAGCATTCATTTTATATGTTTAATATTGCATGCCATCTTTTATCAGCTAAACACGAATTTGTGTTATCTGTTATACAAACATGTTCTTGGTCAGTTGTGACTACAAAGTGTGCGTAAATAGTTGAGACTAACAAATCAACAATTAATCTCTGTCCCCTATTTTTTATTATGATACTTTATGTTTAGCTTTATTGAATTGGCTTGCATTTTTACATGTCTAATTTATTTATTGTTGATTGTGGATCATCAAACAATGCCGTAGCATTGATTCATAGAATGGGCTATACGATTCTTTTTTTTTGTTTTAGTTGGCCACTGTAAATTATTAACCCAATAAGTTTCTGCTGTCCGGACAGAGATTAGCGACTCACGGCTTCCTTTGAGGAATGTCCCTGCAGTTTTCTAGTCAATTTCTACAATAATAATATTAATCTTGAAAATCCATAAGCTGACTAAAATATTGCAATTAAATTTATAAATAATAACTGATTTAAATTCAAATGCGTGCAATTGATAATCACAACTGTTAATATTTAAATCTTGTGTAGCCTAAGCATGAGGATTATTTTATTTTGCTCATTTTAATAATATGTTGTAGATGTCACATATCTTGAATGCTATGCATTTTAGTTGTGTGGACATTTCGTTTTAATATTTTTTAACAGTATGAATTTTGTCTTCTTTCAATTTCAAAAATAATTAAACTACATATATGAATAATTTTGTATTGTTGTCTTAAAAATACTGTTTACAGTTATTTCTTATTGTATCTTTGCTAACCGTTAGAGATAGATTTGTCGCAACCGGTTTTACCTAATCATAAATGTAATTGAGATGACTACACTCTATCTCTAACGGTTACCCTGTATATTACTTTGTGTCTGTTTGCCTCCGCATTGAAATTGTGATGAGGTAATTATTTCATAATTATTAATGCTTTGAATAAAGACAGAACTTGAAAACTTCATTGTTCGAGGCAAGCTAGCACAAATTTAAATATTTGTGTGTCCAACTATAATTTTTATCTTAATATTTGTTTACAAAATCTTAACTTTAGACTGGTATACCGGTTTTTGATGACGAGTTTATTTCAGATATTACCGCCAAGTACTAGTCATATATTATCTTGTTAACGTTCGACGAGGTACACCTCACTTATTAGAATCACCTCAATAGAATTTTACATAATTCTTAGGGGTGTCCCGAAAAAAAGCGATCGGCTCGATCATTTGCTCAGCGAGCCCTGATAAACGATCGAATTGCAAGCTTTCGCTTTCATTGGGACTCCCGACTACACTGCCTCAATGACGTCAAACATACAATTTATATTACTGTCAACCTTTTCAAATCGGGAATCTTAAAAGGTTGACAGTAATTTTTACTTCTGACCACAGAACTTGACCTTACTGTTTATGCAGGGTGTTTGGGAGATTGGTGCAATGCCTGAATGGGATGATATGTTAGACCATTTAGAACATATTAAGCTAAACTTGTCTTAGACGAAGTTTGTTCCTTTTTTTTATTGAAACTAAGGTTTTTAACAATAACACCCATTTTTTTTCAATTGATGGCTAATAGTGTTCAGTAAAAGTTGTTAAATTATTATTTTTTATTTATTTTCCAAGCACCTGTATCATCAGAGAAACATTTTACGCAGTATTCAAATTTAATAAACTTTTGAAAATCAAGTAAATAAATGTTTTGTTTACGGCATTATAAAAAAATGAATAAATTAGACTCAGCTGTTCAAACTTTTTTAAAAACATGCTTGGTTATTGCCCTTTCTTTTGAGGTACTATTTAAGCAGTTGTCTCATCAACTCTTCGAATTAGGGTGTACAAAGCAAATTGAGGACGAATTTTTAAACAGACCAAAATAATGCAACATTTTTGCTAATGCACTACTGCGATTAGTTTTATTCAATATAAAAATCAGCTTAGTTGCTGTGGACATAAAGTCGCTATTTATTCACACTAGTTAAAATCAGTACCTCAGTAGTCGGGTGTTTCCTTTCTTTTGAGGTATTATTTACGCAGATATCTTATCAACTCTTGGAATTAGGGTCTACAAAGCCAATTAAGTATGAAAAATGTTATTTTTGAACAGATCAATAAAACATAATTTTTGTAGAAATAATTTATTGTCAATTTTCAAAATTTTGACCACGGTTTCTTATAATAACGCGGGCCCGTCTTCTCACTTCTGTAATTTTTAATTTCATCTCCTGCTTCATGACTTGAAAGGCCCACATCTCTAGTTGAAATTTCAATGTGTGTGTAGACGAGAAAATCCACAGGAGTAAATCGCGTGATCGAGGTGGTGTGGTAAGGTCCGTCCGTCTCTGCCAATCCAGCTCTCTGGGAGACAATTATTTAAATGTTCTCTCACATTTAGGGTCCAATGCGCTGGACAACCATCTTGCTGAAAGATCATTGGTCTTCCCATTGCCAAAATTGGTATTTCGTCCTCGTCCAGAAGCTCTGGGAGATAGTTTTAGAGGAATTCCAAGTAATTGTCTCCATTTAAATTATCTGGTAGGAAGTGGGGACCAAACAACGTGCGGCCGATTACTCCTGCCCACATGTTAACTGATAATTTCCTTTGGAACGACACTTGCTTCTTCCAGTGGGGATTGTTCTCCTTGTCGGTCCATTGATAGAAGTTGTGAAGTTTTGTAATTCCCTCATTCGGAAATTTTGACTCATCGGTCCATAAGATGGATTTTAAAAACCATGCATCTTCAACTATTTAGCAAAAAGCGACAGAAGTGAATCCTTCGGGGGGATCTTCATTTTTCAAACCCTGTACATCCGTGCCGTACAAAGGATATTTGTTTTCATGGTGCATCGTATGCCATACCGAAATGTTGCGGTTCTGAGCTACTACTCTGACGCTCGTAGTAGGATCTGCATCAAAAGTTGCAATAATATCCGGAAAGACTCCAGGTTCCGCGTGGTGGATTCCAACTTCAGAAAGCCGACGAAATGTGTTGTAAAACACTCGTGACAGGTAATCTGCGATTCGGATAACCGTCAGCTCTGCCATACATAAAGTATCTTCATGTATTCTTCATTAGAAAAAGTAACCATAGTCGATTGTTCAGACAAATAAAAGATCATAATCAGTGAAGGAGCTTACAGCTAGGGCTAGGCTCTAAAACTTAAAAAAATCTAAAATCAACACGTGAAGGAGCGCACAACTTCACGCGATGAATTGTGTTAACACGAATTTGCAATTAAAACGTCTTGTCACAAGGGCAGTCGTAACTTGACTAACTGGGGGTCCGAAGGTGAATTGTGACGAACCCATCCAAATAGTCTGGTACTGATTCTGACTAGTGTGAATAAATAACGATTTTATGTCCTCAGCAACTTAAGCTGATTTTTCTATTGAATAAAAATATTCCCTATACCTGAGATTAAAAAAGGGCAAGTTTTTTTTTATCGTCGCGCGGCGACTATTCTTATGCGAGTTCCCGGAATTTGATTGGTGCACGTGCACCATTATTCTAAGAATTCATCAGTTATCAGTTCTTACAAAAAACAATAGTGCATTAGAAAAAATGTTACATTATTTTTGGTCTGTTTAGAAATTCGTCCTCAATTTGCTTTGTACACCCTAATTCGAAGAGTTGATGAGACAACTGCGTAAATAGTACCTCAAAAGAAAGGGCAATAACCAAGCATGTTTTTAAAAAGGTTTGAACAACTGAGACTAATTTGTTTTATTTATAATGCCGTAAACAAAACATTTATGTATATGATTTCCAAAAGTTTATTAAACTTGAATATTGCGTAGGATGTTTCTCTGATGACACAGGTGCTTGGAAATTATTTTGTTTGAGTAATCACTCATAACATAAGCAAAAAAAAAAAAAAAACATAACAACTTTTACTGAACACTCTTACCAATCAATTGAAAAAAATGGGTGTTATTATTATTATAAATCTTAGTTTCAATAAAAAAAAAGGAACAGACTTCGTCTTAGACAAGTTTAGCTTAATATACTCTAAATGGTCTAACATATCATCCCCTTCAGGCTTTGCACCCATCTCCCAAACACCCTGAATAAAGGCCGTTGTGATGAACAGTCTTACTAATCCGTAGAACCTGTGCTCATGAAATTCAGAAATTCTGGAGCGATAGCAAGAGCTTCATTAAAAATGATTACTGTATTCCCTTGAGGGATAACGCATTTTGAAATGGTAACTCGTCGGAGGTTATTAATATAATAATTTTTAATTATTTATTTTTATTTGTGTATTGGCATTTTCTTACATTATACCGTACATAAGACGACATAGGTTTATAATGTGTAAAGCTTCGCACCTTCTAATATATTGTTATGCCTACTTCTTAACGTCTAATTTGTCCATAGTTTGGCAGAAATTGTTTATAGCCGATTTTTTTTTTATTTAGTTAATGTTCGAACTACATCATAAGGATTTTACTAGTATTTTATGTATATAAAACATTTTTAAAATATTATATTGTCGTTTTGTATATACTTTGCTAACGAGCATATTTTGTAGTCGAATGTATGAACTTGCGGAATTTTCTTTATTTTCTATTTAAACTTGCGATATTACCGAGTTCTGATGGACTTTGTCTTTTAAATAAAATGCCATTCCCGCGGCATCGTATTTGTGTAACATGGCAGCATGCGTGTTGTCCGGTATATTGGAGTATGATGACGACGTGTTTTTAAATAGTTAGGCATAATTGTAGCTTTGACTATGTTGTGCATGATGAAATAATTGACCAATAAAGATATCAACGTAAACAGATCATGCCGACGGGGCTTGTAATCGCTTTATATTATTGCCGGTTGTTTAGCTTTACCATTGCCGATATAGTAACACGTGTTATATGTATGCGTCTTTTAAAATCAGTATGTATTTGAGAACTTTGAGATTTCGTTAGGGCAAGGGAACCACTGAGTGCTCCATTTATAGAGAAAACTAAAATTACTTGTTTAGCTTTTCGAAATAACACCTTCCTCAGCCACGGCCCAAAACCGAATCGTTTCGGTTTCCGCCCTAAAGACCCATCTCAAAACTCACCTTGTATGATTAGTTGTAATATATTTCATCAATGTATTGAATTGTAAAGTTTTAAATATATCTGTGTGTCGATGATGTATTATCTCAATTTGAACCAGTTACTAATGATCTTAATTATTACAATTGCAATAGGTAACTGTCGAGACGATTCTCCTTTAGTGTAGTTTTGATGATATCTATCCATCTATTTGGTGTACCTGTGCTGTATGTTGTTTTAATATTCATGAAGTAAGTAGGTACTGTATGTTACTTGGTAGATGGAAATTCAGTTATCCGTCATGTGCATTTCCACCAATTTTATAGTAGTGTTGTAGTCTTTTTCTTACATGCAGATTTTAAATGTGTTCCAATTTTACATATTTGTAGTTTCTTAATATTTGTAAATAACAGTAATTGGTGAATAATTAATAATCAAATCAATGTTCTCATTAAATGCCATAGGCTGAATGGATCTGAGTATTACATATTATTAATTATAATCATTTCGTTCAGCTAAGGCCCTATTCTCGACGCCTAATCAACTACAAAATTCAGGTATTCTACAATAGATTCGTAACTTCACTTTAATCTGCAGTTCTATACATTTTGACCGTAAAGGTGTTGATTGCACTATTGTAGGAAACGACAGATTTTTTTTTTAGTTATTAATGAAAAATTTCTATGTGGTTCAGAATGATGTACTGAGTACGTGGTAACCGTTTGTGCGTCGGTGTCCCTTCCACCCCGTATATTGGGGGTAATGCATCCGAGAATGAGATCCTTAATTATAGGAATATTTTGTCATAGCCAACCGTATTCAAGCGCCCAGAAGAGTTTCATTTTAACCGCTTCATGTAGATATTTATAGTACAAAGGGGGCACTAGCGTGGACCGTCGTCAGCAATAAGTTAACTTTGAAATTAACTGAAGTAATACCTGTCTCTCAGAGACCTCATTCACTATTCTCGAATATTTTCCCAAAGTACTTGGATCACTTGTTAGTTTTATTTTATAATCAGGTGGCTGCATTTTCCATCTGACTACCTCTCGGAGGAAATGCCGAACCAGATTCAGGCTCTTTTTCCTCGACGGTTGTTAAGGCACGTCAAAGACAAAAGCAAAACGCCTTAAAAACTATACGAGGAAAGTTGTGACAAGAACGGATCCTAACGCCAGCCCCCTGTACACCGCGAACCCCGGGGCACCACAGGGAACTCGCTTATTTAGTTCCATGTGACGTGGAAGCAATGAATGCTAATAAAATGATTTGTTTTAGAATCGTTACTAGTTTATTAGAAACACCTGGTCTTCTACTCTTCATAAGTTGACACTTCGGAACTGAATTAAATTCATTAGTGTTAAAATTTCTATGGACATTAACGATGAATGTGTACGTAGTTGTGCGTGCTCACAGTGGAGCGTGTTGGTGTCGTCTTTAACCCTCGCGGAGATACCTCAAACTTGGCTGTATGTAGTAAACATAACATTATTTATTAAGTACGGCGGCCGGTACGCTTTAATAGCAGAGAACGCAGTCGATGCAAGTAGCTTGTTCTTCCAAAAAGGTATAGAATCGGTATATTATTATTATTTTATCATGCCATTTTTGTAACATTCGAACTCAACTTTTCGTTAATAAAACTGTTTGAGATGAAATACTAATGATGATTTGAACCGATGTGTGCACACAAAAATGAACCAATGGTTTTCACATGTGAAAGAAAAATAAAATACTCATATAAACCAGTCCTTACTTCCTCAAAGCTACTACTTGGACCGAGTTTGTACAGGCCGCCTAAAATATTTGTCAAAAATGTCCCATACGGCCTTTGCCTAGCGTCTCTTGTAGGGTGATAACTGAAGCAATAAGTGTAGGTATGTACCGTACTGATGTTGTGTAATCTTTTAAAAATAACTGTTAACTGTTTCGATTACTCTATGGAAAAGTATGTTTTACTATATGGAAGACGTGTAAATATTAAATTAGAATTAAAAAATAAAATAATGATCACTGAACCTGGCTGTTTTATTTATAAAAAAACCATATTCATTCAACCGAAGCAAGTATTTAACTATTTGTATTCGTATGGCACGCCACAGGGAGGTCAGGGAGGTATCGTATCCCCACTTCTCTTTCTAGTTTACATCAACGACATTCCAGACGCGATAGGCAAAGATTGCATACTATTTGCTGATGACACTACAATTTCATTTATTCGTTTTAACACATAATATTTATATTTTAAAAATATTCTAATATGAAACAACAAAAAAAAAAACATTTAACTAATCGTAGCTAAATCTTATATGCTCACAAAACAACAAACAAAGAAAATGCCGCCACTACACCATTGATGATAGATTTCAGTGTTACCAGAATGATTATTGTATAATAGCTTCCTAATAATCATATAAAATTTAATTTCACTCAATATAAACTAATTAGTGTTATACAAAGATTTTAAACCTATAAAATAAAACCATCTTCAAAAACACAAAAAAATGAAAAATAACTTTAGCTTCAGAAGTCGGTGAATTTTTGTATGTATGATTTAGTTTTTTTGTCACCGACTTCTAAAGCTAAAGTAATTTTTTAGTTTTTTGTATTTTTGAAGTCAGTTTTATTTTTGGCATTTTATTTTTAATTTTTACATGTTTAGTTGTAATATCCTATACAAATATTTATTTTGCATTGTTTACAAATACACTTCATGGTAATAGGCTTATTCCCAATAAAATGGAACTTAACATATCTTACTGACGAAATGTGGGTGTACTGTACACATCTGCGGACCTCCTCAGAGCATACAGGCATGATGTTGTGTAAACAATAAACACCCAAGCGATTGCAGTAATCACGACAAATTTGCTGTCTATTATTGAAGAGTTCCGTCCCATATCTTCGAATTCCATGAGCAGATCATGACAATATTTCGATGGGACCAACTTAGGAGTACTCTTTCAAACAAAAAAAATAATTTTCTAAATCGTTTCAGGCGTCTTCGAATAATCGATGAACATACATGAAAAAAAGATTCCGACAAATTGAACCTCCTCCTTTTTTGAAGTTGGTTAAGGTTTATGTTGTGTGTTTGCATAAACAAAGCTTATTTATGAGATAGCAGCAAGCGCGGTTGATTTGCTCTTATTTTTTTAAGAGTTCCGTTGTCTGTGTCCGAAACTCATCATCATATCTATGTCAAAATTTAAATGGGACCATTTCGGAATAAACCCCTTTCGAACAAAAAAAAGAATTTTGCAAATGCGTCTATACACGAATACTTTTAGGTCGTTCTGGAACCGAAACACAGTAACTCCAGTCGAGTAATAGTTGCTATTGGCATATTCTTTTTTTTTTTATGACGTCTAATATAGAAGTTAGAAATTTATCACATTTTTTCTGTCATTCGAGTTAAATCTTAGTAGGGCTCCCACTATTTCATTCATAAACGCAATAACGTACGCGGTCCGCTCGATGATGACGTAGCGCGGCTCAGCTGTGCGTAAATTCGTCCGACGTCCATTGACCCGCTCAACTGCGAGTCAGTTGAGCGGGTCAATGGACGTCGGACGAATTTATTAACCGACTGCAAGTAGTATTTCATTTCAGGTCCGATTTAGGTTGGTGTAGGTTCATTTACCTACATCATTTCTCGTTCGTATCAGAAGCACGGCACGGTTTTTACCACTATCACATCTCTTTGTTAACGAGAGAAATTAATTGGCATTTAATTCACCACTCTCGCATCACGAAATCACTACTACTCGTACCTATTGAACTAGACTCCGACACGACGACAGTACGCTTGGGAATTAGGCCTTAAATCGAGTGTCGACCAATCGAAACTACCTACCTGATTCATAAAATAATACTGCCTAAAACATTTTTTTTGCGGTAATGCTGGCGCCTGTTACAAACGCAGACAATTCGCACAGAAAAATGAATCGTTTCGTCTGTCGAATAGAGTTCATTATTAGTTGGATGTATTATTAGGTATTGGAGGTATTAGGTTGGAATTAAGACCTTATTTTAATAAAGTGAACCGTGTAATTCGGTTGTGCATCTTTGTAACAGTCAGGTCGGACACGAGACAATAGGTTTCTCAGAATAATTTTAGTAAACTGCGTATTTTAATTAGGTACCTAGTTTGGGTAAAATTTCTAATTTTCACCGTTTACGGTTAAGAAATAAAGGCTAAATTCGCTTTTCGTATTTTTATTTGTGTACCAATTTATCTATCGCGTAGGTACCTATTTGCGCGACCGATCCTTTGGTTAGAACGGTATACATAACATCATGCCTGTTATCCCCGAAGGGTTTGGCAGAGGTGTACCTAATGGTACACCCACATTTTTCGCCAGTTATGTTTAATTCCCATGTAATAAGGGGCGAGCTTATTGCCATCAACCGGGCACAAATTCATACTAAATATTTTATTTTTGTTTATGTAGGTACCTACCTACTAACTTTGTAAGTACTCTTTTATTATCAAGAAAAGGTATTGCAGGCGCAGGCGTATTTAAAAAATTGGAGCTATCTACAAACATAATCAACTTATAACTAACTAAGGCTAAACACTTTTTAAATAATTTACACTTCCCTGTATCGAAGCAACTGCTCAAAATGGAGTCCACTTTGCTCGATACACAAACGGGCACGTTTAATCACATTGTCTTTTAATTTTCCTAATGTGTATCTGTCACTTTTCACTATCGCACTTCTTAACTCATCTCGAGTAGTATGCTCCTCGAAATAAACTAGTCTTTTAATTTCGGACCACAAATAAAAATCCAGTGGTATTAAGTCAGGGCTCCTTGCGGGCCAAGCCACAGGGCCACCACGACCTATCCACTGCTCACCAAACTCACTGTTAAGGTACGCACGCACTGCAGGATGGTGGAGGTAAAGGGAACTTGAGGGTCGGTGATTCCACGTGCGCGCAGTGAGTTCAGGTGTTCCGGCTGAGCATAAAGTCGTCTAGCCTCTTCCAGGTTATTGTGCGCCATCCCATAAAAATCCACCATTGCCCAATACTCCACATTGGAGTACGCGTATTGCCGACTCATTTTTAACATGTTATTAGGTTGCGCGTGAGTGACCGAACACGAACCGCGCGACGGCTAGACTGTGTAAGCGTGGGGTGGGGGCGTGGCTTACGGATCGATGAATGGATTTTTCAATGGGTACCGTTCGCATGTGTTGCCGATCGTGAATACGTTTTACACACACATATGCATTTACCGCAAGGAAGCGTTACTTCGAGTTCTCATTATTTCACAAAAAAAACATTAAATTAAATTTTTCGTGATTTTTTTTATTTTTACTTTTTGAAAAAAATAGTCCCAATCGTTTCGAAATCGATGATTGAGTTTATGGCTTTCGGTTCCAGAACGACCAAAAAATAACCGTGTATATGACGGAGTTATGCCCGAACATACATAAAAATAATATACATATGTATACACCGAGAAATTTTAATGGTTGTTTTCCCGCAGCAAAATGGTTATGTTTCGGTAATACAATCGTTTTATAAACAAATAAAATATTAGAAACAAATCATGGCAGATTTACTATTGTGATAAACAAAACTCGAAAGCGACCACGAACCAATAGTAATACTTCCCGATACCTACGCTCGACGCAAGGCGGGTGCCGAAAAGGCGCGCGGCCGTTGACCCGCATGCTTTTCAATTAGCATAACTTATGAGTTAATGAAACAAAATAATAATAAGCTTTCCCCAACAAGTTGTTCAGATTTTCCCTTCATACTTTTACGGGCTTAGGACTGCCAAAAAAACTTTTTAGTTGCAATTTAAAGAACAAGATTTTAAACAAAAACAAGTTTATTATCTAAGAAAAATATTTTTCTGAATTAGATGGCTAACAAAGTACTTGAGGCGTATTTCTAAAATTTAAATCAACTTACGAGTTGATTTAAATTTTAGAAATCCCTCCCTCGTATTTACAATTATTTTAATTAACTAAACTACTATTAAATATTCACTATTTACAAAAGAACGAGTAGGTAGTTACACTTCCCGGTAACGGAGTAATTGTTCGAAGTGCAAGCCACTGCGCTGAATACACAATCAAGCACGTTTTAATTGATTGTCTTTCAATTTTAATAAGGTGTCTCTGTCACTTCTTACGATATCGAAAGCGTCCACTATCGCAGTTATTAACGCGTCGCGAGTTTCGTGTTCCTCACGATATGTCAGGCGCTTGAGCTCAGACCACAAGTAAAAGTCTAACGGAGTTAGGTCCGGGCTTCTTGCTGGCCAACCCACTGGCCCGCCGCGTCCGATCCAGCGCTGGGGAAACACCGAGTGCAGGTGCTCTCGCACGGCGCGGTGATAATGAGCCGGGCACCGGTCATGCTGATAGTACAGCTTTTCCACGGGCGCCGTTAGCGGAATGTCGTCCAATAAGTCCGGGATAACGTTGCGTAACATTTTCAGGTAGGTTCCACCTGTTGCACCATAGCATCGTACTCCATATTTGCATTGCAGTAACTGTAATGTCGATACATTGCACTGATAACGCGTACTACGTGTACGATATTCGCGGGAAAACTAAGTGCGCCGCCGCAATAATACAATAGCGAGCCGGCGCGCAGTTTCGTTTGTGATTGTTGCGCGCAGGCTAGTTTATGCCGATTTCTGTATCACTACATGCGAGAACTTATTTTGCTTTGAACATTTATAAATTCGCCTTTACTTTGTCGGCTTCGCGGCTGTGTTTTGTGTTGTTGCGCGCAAAATAGTTTATGCCGTATCACCACGTGCGAGAGTTTATTTTACTTTGAACATTTATGCATCGCTGTTACCTTTGTCCGGCTGGATCGCGCGATTCGAGTAGTACCTACAAGTTACGTCTAGTGTTACTATCGTTTCTCACGTTTTCGAGTTGACAAATATTTTTTTCATTATTTTAAAATAAAAACATCTTTATTTTTTTCCTTTTACTTATACTTCGAAAGTACTCCTTATGGCAAGTTGATCTGCCGCGGGAAAACAACTATTAAAATTTCTCGGTGTATAAACATCCGAATTGATAACCTCCTCCTTTTTGTAGTCGGTTAAAAACATATCTTAAAGCTAAAAAAATATATATGAAGGTGAATCAAAAAGTTCTTGGAATCAATATAAGAAAATGAAACATTTATTTTTTATTTTTCTACATAATCTCCTTCTAATGCAATGCATATAAAATAACGAGTTTCTAACTTGTGAAATTTAGTTCCACGTATATGCTTTTTTAATTTTGGGAATAAGTGTAAATTACTAGGGGCTAAGTCCAGAGAATATGGTGGGTGATCAAGGACATTGAAGCCAGCACAGCGGATTGCGTTGACCACGTTATCGTGAAGAAGCAGCACGCCCAACGATAGTTTTCCACGACGTTTTTTTTAATAGCAATTCACGTACTTTCGAAATTAAATTTGCATAATCCGGTCCAGTAATCATCTGACCTTTTATCGTATTCTGTTATTCTTTTTTCAGGTAAGTTCCTTTAACTTTGTTTACAAATTACGACTAGGGTGACAATGTTCTAGATATGTAAACGGGAATCAAGAAAATATTGTAAAGAATACGCCTTTTCTATTATCCATATGGGTATTTATAGTCTTGTGTAAATGCGTACAAAATACATCATTAATTATAATGCAGTAGCAAAACTTAATCAATTACTCCATTTTAATAATAACAAAAATAACTTCTTGATAATAAACGAATTCTATCTTTACTTTTTTAAATACTGTTTATTGTTTGTGTATTAATAATACTGTTTTGTTTCCATGCAGACTCCCTAACAATGAGAATCTTCAGCAACGGGCTTGAAGTTGTCCATTTAAAGAAGAAGTATTCAACGTTATTGCCTAGTTTGCAACCGTCTTCCATCATCAGCATCTACGCACTTAAATTTAAGATTACTGACTCGTACTAGTATTATATTATCTGTGGCACAGATAATATAATACTGTTTAACGTACTCATACTAAAACCAACAATAACATAAAACCATAAGTTTAATAATGTATAGTGTGATTAATAAATTTATCAAATACCACATATTAAGTAATAATAATAAAAAGAATGACGTACGTCTTAAAAAATGCTGACCAGACGCCGGGCCAAATTACACGAGACACACCCACCATCTCCGGGCTCATCACTCAGCTCCGCCTCGCATTCGCCGGGACGCGCCACATCCGTGAACGCTGCGTCGCCGGTCGCTGCAGTTGCGTCGAGCTCGAGTGACGAGTTTTTCTCCCCGCCGTCGACACCACCGCCACCACGACGACGAGGAAGAGGACGGCCACCAGCGGGCTTGGGACCTCGAGGCCAACAGGCCACGAACAGGGTCCCCGCTGCCGGTGGAAATGTGTCGCGCATTCGATGGACGCAGTCCATGAACGAAAATGTGATGCGCGCATATTATGGGGCTACAGAGGGAGGAATTAACCTTACTGCGTACCGATGTCGGATGCTCTCTCTGTTTCAGGCTCTTGAATCTGCCGTCAATGTCTCTGCTCAACGATTGTCGGATCAGGTGCGCGTCATTCTAAATAATCATAGGTTGGATGATGCTACACTTGATCGGCTGCGCTCGGAAATGCAGATTAGCCCAGCCAGCAACCCTCTCCCATCCCAGAACGTTACACATGTGCCTGCTGTACTACCACTGCGGGCAAATCATCATGCTGAGGAAGAGGATGACAGGACTATATCTGCAGATAACCTGTGCAATGTGGAATTAAGGAGCGCTCTGGAGGGTGCGATTCGTGAGTATCGGTTCATGTCACCTGATCTTAGACCACGATTACCACGTTTGCCCATGAATTAAAAGAATAGAGCACTGGTGTGTGCCCTGGATGCGCTGTTACCAAATTTTATTGAAAGCAGCACAAACCTTTGTGATACACACTCAATCTTGTATTGCACGGCTGTTGCGGCATGTCGTGTAGCCAATGTCAAATTTCCAAACACTGACAGTCCTACACGACCAAAATCTGCCGTACCAGCCTGGCAATGCAGGATTGAGCGTCGTATTAATGAGGCCAGGGCACTCATCGGGAAGCTCATCTGCTTCAGGGAGGGCAATACACGCCCAAGGGTGATGCGCTTTGTGAGGCGGGCATTCTCGGGAACTGATATCAGTCCCCGAGAATACATGTCACGAGTCACAGAGCGCATCGACTTCCTGAAGCAGAAAGTTTATGCATGGGCTAACCGTATCCGTCGGTATAGGCGAAGAGTGGATCGATACACTCAGAACCGCATGTTCCAGAGTGACGAAAGGTGGGTGTACAGAACATGGGAGCGGCCCGTTACCATTCAAGGAGTGACTGACGCGCATCTGCCGGATAACGACGCCATGAATGCTTTTTGGCGAAGTATTTGGTCGGTGCCCGTCGGCCACACTGAGGGTGATTGGATGCGTGTTGTTGAGCGAGCGTGTGACTCAATTCCGGAAATGGAGGCCATTTCTATTAGTCCACTGGACGTGGCCTGTGCAGTCCGTCCGTTACCTAACTGGAAATCTCCAGGGCCGGACGGACTGCACAATTTTTGGATTAAATGGCTACAAAGGTCACACGCTTGCTTAGCCTCACAATTCCAGTCATCCTTAGAGACTGGGTCGCTACCACCATTCTTTACAACAGGAGTTACCCACCTGCTCTACAAATCGGGTAGTACTGTGGAACCTAAAAACTATAGACCAATTACGTGTTTACCGACGGTCTATAAAGTTCTAACATCCATTCTGAGAGCAAAAATTGTTCGTCATATAGATAGCAATTCAATTATGTCTGTCTCTCAGAATGGATGTAAGAATGGGTCCCGCGGTACTAAGGAGCTGCTCCTTATCGACATGGCCATAAGCCAACAGGTTCGTCGATCCCGGAGGGATCTGTCGACGTGTTGGATAGATTATAAGAAGGCCTATGACTCGGTGCCACATACATGGCTCATGAGGGTGCTGGAATTGTACAAAATAGATGCAACTCTTCGCACCTTCTTGATGTCGTGTATGGGGCAGTGGAGGACGGTCCTTCTTTATCCAGGATGTCGGCAGGTTCTTGGGAACGATGAACCGATCAGGATTGAGCGAGGAATATTTCAGGGTGACAGTTTGAGTCCGCTTTGGTTTTGCTTGGCCTTGAATCCTCTGAGCACACTGCTGGAGGATTCTGGTCTAGGCTACCGGTTGAGGAGAGGTGGTAAGGTTATATCTCACCTCCTTTACATGGATGATTTGAAAATATTTGCTCCCAGCAATTTGCAACTGATGGAGTTACTAAAAGTGACTGAAACTTTTAGTAGCGCCATCAGGATGGAATTTGGCTTGGACAAATGTGCAGTCATGCATGTAAAGCGAGGGGAGATTATGGAATCCGTGGGAACTCAACTCTCGGATTCCATATTCCTTAGATCCCTCTCATCAACCGAGACCTACAAGTATTTGGGTATGTCGGAAGCAATAGGCATCAATGCTGCCGACATGAAACAATCATTAAAGGAGCGCTTCTTTGGCCGCCTGAATAAAGTGTTAAACAGTCTTTTATCAGGCGGAAACAAGGTGCGCGCCTTTAATGGTTGGGTCATTGATGTATTCTTACGGCATACTCAAATGGACTCAGACGGAACTTGACGCCCTGGATAGGAAGGTCCGCACACTACTGACCGCAAATCGGATGCATCACCCAAGGTCATCGGTGATGAGACTGTATATCCCGCGGAAGTGCGGAGGTCGTGGATTCTTAAATGCTAAGACCTTGCACAACCGCGAGGTATGCAGTCTCAGGGAATACTTTCTCGAAACCAACGTGGGGATGCACCGAGATGTGGTCTCAGTGGACAAGAGCTTCACCCCGCTCTCCTTGGCTAACCAGAACTGGCGCAAACCTGTGGTATTGGATACTAATAACCGTAGGGAGGTATGGCAGAGCAAGGAGTTACACGGACGCTTTTTCCGGGCCTTACATGGGTCTGATGTAGACTTTTTGGCGTCCGTATCCTGGCTACGATTCGGTGACCTCTTTGGGGAAACTGAAGGTTTCGTCTGTGCGATTATGGATGAAGTTATCATGACGAACAACTATCGGAAATATATTATCAAGGACGGTACGGTTGACATCTGTCGGGCATGCCACCGTCCCGGTGAATCCATCCGACATATTGTTTCTGGTTGTTCTCGTCTTGCTAACGGTGAGTACTTGCACAGACACAATCTAGTAGCTAAGATTATTCACCAGCAACTTGCCTTGCAATACAACCTTGTGAGTTCTGAAGTACCATACTACAAGTATGTGCCCGACCCAGTTCTCGAGAATGGTCATGCCACATTGTATTGGGATCGATCTATCATCACAGACAGGACTATTTTAGCAAATAAACCTGATATTGTGGTGATAGATCGCCGAGAGCGCCGTGCAATGATTGTTGATATCACTGTCCCTCATGACGAGAATCTCGTGAAAGCTGAGAATGATAAAAAAATCAAGTATCTTGATTTAGCACACGAGGTTGTCGACATGTGGGACGTGAACTCTGCAATCATTGTACCGATAGTCGTTACGGTTAATGGACTAATAGCAGAGAGCCTCGACCAACACCTTAGGAGGCTCTCATTGCGCGGCTGGGTCAAGAGCTTGATTCAGAAAGCAGTACTCCTGGACACGGCACGCATAGTGAGGCGGTTCCTCTCTCTGGAGCCCTGACCACCGGCAACCTGGACCTTGTTCCTGATGCCGATGGGCCATCTATTTTTTATATTTTTAAATGTTTTGTTTACTTTTCTTTGTAAAAATATTTAAAAATGTATGAGATAAGAGAAAGAATGAATAAAGGAAATAAAAAGAATAAAATAAATAATCTGTGGCCCGAGTGTCAAATTGACAGCACGTATTTTATCAAACTAAATTTTTATTTAATTTATTTTATCGATTTTACCCATATTTAAAATATACTTAACTAATTTTATCCATAATTATGATAAGAAAAAAAAAGAAAACAGATACATCAAAAAACTGGAGCCTAAAATCTAATACAATATTTGAAAATGTGTATGTACGACGTACGTCTTAAAAATGCTGACCAGACCAAATTACACGGCTAAATTACACGAGACACACCCACCATCTCCGGGCTCGTCACTCAGCTCCGCCTCGCAGCCGTCGAGAAGCGCCTCATCCGTGAGCGCTGCGTCGCCGGTCGCTGCAGTTGCGTCGAGCTCGAGTGACGAGTTTTTCTCCCCGCCGTCGACACCACCGCCACCACGACGACGAGGAAGAGGACGGCCACCAGCGGGCTTGGGACCTCGAGGCCAACAGGCCACGAACAGGGTCCCCAATGGAAATGTGTCGCGCATTCGATGGACGCAGTCCATGAACGAAAATGTGATGCGCGCATATTATGGGGCTACAGAGGGAGGAATTAACCTTACTGCGTACCGATGTCGGATGCTCTCTCTGTTTCAGGCTCTTGAACCTGCCGTCAATGTCTCTGCTCAACGATTGTCGGATCAGGTGCGCGTCATTCAAAATAATCATAGGTTGGATGATGCTACATTTGATCGGCTGCGCTCGGAAATGCAGATTAGCCCAGCCAGCAACCCTCTCCCATCCCAGAACGTTACACATGTGCCTGCTGTACTACCACTGCGGGCAAATCAACATGCTGAGGAAGAGGATGACAGGACTATATCTGCAGATAACCTGTGCAATGTGGAATTAAGGAGCGCTCTGGAGGGTGCGATTCGTGAGTATCGGTTCATGTCACCTGATCTTAGACCACGATTACCACGTTTGCCCATGAATTAAAAGAATAGAGCACTGGTGTGTGCCCTGGATGCGCTGTTACCAAATTTTATTGAAAGCAGCACAAACCTTTGTGATACACACTCAATCTTGTATTGCACGGCTGTTGCGGCATGTCGTGTAGCCAATGTCAAATTTCCAAACACTGACAGTCCTACACGACCAAAATCTGCAGTACCAGCCTGGCAATGCAGGATTGAGCGTCGTATTAATGGGGCCAGGGCACTCATCGGGAAGCTCATCTGCTTCAGGGAGGGCAATACACGCCCAAGGGTGATGCGCTTTGTGAGACGGGCATTCTCGGGAACTGATATCAGTCCCCGAGAATACATGTCACGAGTCACAGAGCGCATCGACTTCCTGAAGCAGAAAGTTTATGCATGGGCTAACCGTATCCGTCGGTACAGGCGAAGAGTGGATCGATACACTCAGAACCGCATGTTCCAGAGTGACGAAAGGTGGGTATACAGAACATGGGAGCGGCCCGTTACCATTCAAGGAGTGACTGACGCGCATCTGCCGGATAACGACGCCATGAATGCTTTTTAGCGAAGTATTTGGTCGGTGCCCGTCGGCCACACTGAGGGTGATTGATTTGCATGTTGTTGAGCGAGCGTGTGACTCAATTCCGGAAATGGAGGCCATTTCGATTAGTCCACTGGACGTGGCCTGTGCAGTCCGTCCGTTACCTAACTGGAAATCTCCAGGGCCGGACGGACTGCACAATTTTTGGATTAAATGGCTACAAAGGTCACACGCTTGCTTAGCCTCACAATTCCAGTCATCCTTAGAGACTGGGTCGCTACCACCATTCTTTACAACAGGAGTTACCCACCTGCTCTACAAATCGGGTAGTACTGTGGAACCTAAAAACTATAGACCAATTACGTGTTTACCGACGGTATATAAAGTTCTAACATCCATTCTGAGAGCAAAAATTGTTCGTCATATAGATAGCAATTCAATTATGTCTGTCTCTCAGAATGGATGTAGGAATGGGTCCCGCGGTACTAAGGAGCTGCTCCTTATCGACATGGCCATAAGCCAACAGGTTCGTCGATCCCGGAGGGATCTGTCGACGTGTTGGATAGATTATAAGAAGGCCTATGACTCGGTGCCATATACATGGCTCATGAGGGTGCTGGAATTGTACAAAATAGATGCAACTCTTCGCACCTTCTTGATGTCGTGTATGGGGCAGTGGAGGACGGTCCTTCTTTATCCAGTATGTCGGCAGGTTCTTGGGAACGATGAACCGATCAGGATTGAGCGAAGAATATTTCAGGGTGACAGTTTGAGTCCGCTTTGGTTTTGCTTGGCCTTGAATCCTCTGAGCACACTGCTGGAGGATTCAGGTCTAGGCTACCGGTTAAGGAGAGGTGGTCAGGTTATATCTCACCTCCTTTACATGGATGATTTGAAAATATTTGCTCCCAGCAATTTGCAACTGATGGAGCTACTAAAAGTGACTGAAACTTTTAGTAACGCCATCAGGATGGAATTTGGCTTGGACAAATGTGCAGTCATGCATGTAAAGCGAGGGGAGATTATGGAATCCGTGGGAACTCAACTCTCGGATTCCATATTCCTTAGATCCCTCTCCTCAACCGAGACCTACAAGTATTTGGGTATGTCGGAAGCATTAGGCATCAATGCTGCCGACATGAAACAATCATTAAAGGAGCGCTTCTTTGGCCGCCTGAATAAAGTGTTAAACAGTCTTTTATCAGGCGGAAACAAGGTGCGCGCCTTTAATGGTTGGGTCATGCCGGTATTGATGTATTCTTACGGCATACTCAAATGGACTCAGACGGAACTTGACGCCCTGGATAGGAAGGTCCGCACACTACTGACCGCAAATCGGATGCATCACCCAAGGTCATCGGTGATGAGACTGTATATCCCGCGGAAGTGCGGAGGTCGTGGATTCTCAAATGCTAAGACCTTGCACAACCGCGAGGTATGCAGTCTCAGGGAATACTTTCTCGAAACCGACGTGGGGATGCACCGAGATGTGGTCTCAGTGGACAAGGGCTTCACCCCGCTCTCCTTGGCTAACCAGAACTGGCGCAAACCTGTGGTATTGGATACTAATAACCGTAGGGAGGTATGGCAGAGCAAGGAGCTACACGGACGCTTTTTCCGGGCCTTACATGGGCCTGATGTAGACTTTTTGGCGTCCGTATCCTGGCTACGATTCGGTGACCTCTTTCGGGAAACTGAAGGTTTCGTCTGTGCGATTATGGCTGAAGTTATCATGACGAACAACTACCGGAAATATATTATCAAGGACGGTACGGTTGATATCTGTCGGGCATGCCATCGTCCCGGTGAATCCATCCGACATATTGTTTCTGGTTGTTCTCGTCTTGCTAACGGTGAGTACTTGCACAGACACAATCTAATAGCTAGGATTATTCACCAGCAACTTGCCTTGCAATACAACCTTGTGAGTTCTGAAGTACCATACTACAAGTATGTGCCCGACCCAGTTCTCGAGAATGGTCATGCCACATTGTATTGGGATCGATCTATCATCACAGACAGGACTATTTTAGCAAATAAACCTGATATTGTGGTGATAGATCGCCGAGAGCGCCGTGCAATGATTGTTGATATCACTGTCCCTCATGACGAGAATCTCGTGAAAGCTGAGAATGATAAAAAAATCAAGTATCTTGATTTAGCACACGAGGTTGTCGACATGTGGGACGTGGACTCTGCAATCATTGTACCGATAGTCGTTACGGTTAATGGACTAATAGCAGAGATCCTCGACCAACACCTTAGGAGGCTCTCATTGCGTGGCTGGGTCAAGGGCTTGATTCAGAAAGCAGTACTCCTGGACACGGCACCCATAGTGAGGCGGTTCCTCTCTCTGGAGCACTGACCTTCGGCAACCTGGACCTTGTTCCTGATGCCGATGGGTCATCTATTTTTTATATTTTTAAATGTTTTGTTTACTTTTCTTTGTAAAAATATTTAAAAATGTATTAGATAAGAGAAAGAATGAATAAAGGCAATAAAAAGAAAAATATAGAAAAAAATAAATATGATGATGATGATGATGGATATGTTGTATATATATATATATGTATTTTAGTGATAATAATTGAAAGGGGTCTCAACTATGAGCTTGGTCATGTTTAAGTATTAATGTTTTAACTATAGCTATTATAATTTATAAATTTTTTTTTTAACGTAATTTTACTGTTTATATTGTTTTATTATATGTTGTAGCATCGTATTGGACTTGGTCTGTATTGTGGCTATAATTTGGTGGTAAATAAATAATAATAATAATAAGAAGTTCTTTGAAAATGGTACATGCTCATGCTTCATCTATGTAAATGTTGCAGCCCTGTACGCTTTAAAATCTCTTTACAAATGAAGGATGTAACCTAACATGTACTTTATAGACCTATCCCATTACAGAGTTTTACAGTATGCGTAGGCTTTGGCTTCGCCCTGTTTTTGTTTAAACTGCTACCTTTGCAAAGGGGGGGTGCTTGTAAGTTATAAAAGAATAACTGTCCCAAATGTAAGTACAAATATTGGATACCCTATTAGAAAGGGATGACATCCACTCTCTAAGTTTTTTCGCTCGGAACGCCTTTCCGCTGCACGTCATTATTTCAGTTAGTATATAAGTTCCTTGGTTGTGAATAGCTGTGCTCAACGCCTCCAACCACAGAGTATCAATATAAAACTGCATCCAACGTTCAACCGAGGTTCAACCCTCATTCGACCCAACCCAAATGTCAAACATCATTGTGTTGTGGTTTTGATGTATAGGTTATGTATATGTATTCTACTCTTTGTGTCAATCACACAGAGCATCTTATTATAATAAAATCAGTTAAGTAATTTGTCCGGCGACTCCCTTCCTACCTGTATTATTGCACAGCTCTAAAATGGAATTGGCGTGAGTCCGTGTCCTATAGTTTACTAATAAATATATAATTGAGAAAAAGCTATAGATGATTTTTGTTTGCAATTTTCATGTCTACTTATTTTATAGAAGAATTGTTCAGCGGATCACCTTAAGGGGGTTTATTAACAGCGTAGGGTATACACCTAGTTTAGTAGTTTTTTTACTTTTTAGTATTAAGTTTATATATTATTTGTATTATATACTTAGTTACACCAAACAACACATTTACATACAAACAGATTTTTTTACAGATTACATATTTACATGTATTTATGATAATCACTTATTGCACATCAATTTATATTGGTTTACATTAATATAATGTCAGACGTTTTAGCATAGTTTACTGGAAGCCTCGCAAAGATGCAACGACGCGTGCGCGCGATTGATTCTGTGATACCTCGAACGTTTTGTTTTCGTGTTTTGCCTATAAGTACTATATTGAAGTGTTTACTGTGACAATTGTGACTTTGTCTTATAATCCTTTCTGTACTGTTCTCCTTCTGTTTTGTGTTGTGCGTATTAACTGTGTATCTCATTACAACTGTGAGTACTCTAGGTAGTGACTTTCATTTACACTCCTGCCTACCTCACACACTCGACAACACCTGTATACTAGTGACCCCGACGTGACACAGCAGCAGTATGGTCATGGTATGGTGGTGGTGTGCTGGTGGTATAGCCTCTGTAATAATAGTATGGTCTAATTTTGACAGTAACATTACTACACCCCACATTACCACCACCACACTGACCCCACTCATTTATTCTTAATCAATATGAAAAAGATAAAGTCATTAATCATAGTATTTTCATTACAGGGCAGGCAAAATGAACACGTTTCATGAATGGCAAGTTGGTTACCGTTATAATGTTATTGTGACACATATCAATGACCCTAAAAGTTTTTTTGTTCGGATGGCAGACCACAGTGATTTGATGAATATAATTGAAAGACCAGGCTCTGACCCTGTCTCTGCCAGCACAATAAGATTAGGTCTAAGAGTTGTGTACAAATCAAAAAGGCTTAAAAAGTTTGTACGAGGTCAGATACATTATATTAATACCGATAAAGAGAAGGTGAAATGTGACATTTATGCAATTGATTATGGATGTTTTGACAAGTCTGTGTCAGCAAGACGCATATACCACCCAGACAGCAGTGCTGAGCCACAGAACCAGTGTCCAGGACTGGCTACTCATTGTCAATTATATTTATGTGAGCCTAGAGGGGGGGATGTTTTTAGTGAGGAAGTAATAGATACCATGAGAGAGCTGGTTGATAAACAGCATGCTGCTATTAATGTGATTAACAACATTAGTGACCAGCTGGTGGTGGAGCTAATGGGTGCTGGTGTACCTCGAGATGTTGCAAGCTTTTTGGCTATGATTGAACTAACTGTAATGACTAAAGGAGTGTGGCCAGTAAACAAAGGTGCTCATTCATTATCTGGGCCAGTAGACAAAGTTGCTCATTCATTCTCTGCTTTAAACTTGATACAGACATTGAAGTATAAACACAAACAATTAAATGTTGGAGATACATTGTATGTCAGAGTGCAGAGTGGAACATCAGTGTCTGGTTTCTATGTTGCTGAAGTCAATGACTTAAAAAAATTAAGATCTGCAGCACCTTCTTTTTCAGAGTATGTTAAAAACCAACATATGAAGAGTGAGGATTTCACACCCGGCAGACTATGTGCCGTTAAACTGGATAATCTTGATCAATATGAGCGAGCAAAAATCAAGAAAGTCAATCCAAATTCTACAGCTGTTTTGGAACTTGTAGACTGGGGTAAAGAAATTGAAAGTAATTTTTCATCTATAAGATCAATAGATAATGATTCTTTTTTGACTCTACCGATTATTGCCATCTACTGTGCTACATCAGAGGATCAAATCTGGAGTCCTTCATTGCCCTTACATTTCCTCAAAAGATTACAATTTGGAATACAAATAGTAGAATTAGGAAACAACTCTGATAAACCTCATAAGGTTAACTTCATGAAATTAAAGCCAGGAGTGGATGAAACAAAAAAACCACCATTTCATGAAATAGAACATAATACATAGTTCCCTTAAGAAAGATGATGATGAATGATTGTCACCTTTTTATCATTTATGAAATAAAGAAAAAACAAAAACAAATCCCAAGGAACATTGCCCTGCAAAATATGTATTACACCTATTGTATTGTGTAACGGGCTGGTGTCCGCAACTCCACGTCAAAGCGCGTATTTTGCGTGCGGGTGGGAAATTTATTAGATCAATCCTAACTCCCCGAGAAAGGCCAGCAGCGCCTTGATATTGCAGACAATCTCGTGGAGAGTACCTGGGCTACCGAAGTACTTTGCCCTGTATGTTGCAACCAATGTATTACATAATACATACAGTATTATGTGTTGTTTGGCGCATGGACTGACACAATTTTTCCAGGGATTTGGGAGGTCATTAGCTAGATTCTACCCATAAACCCTTTGTCCCAAATGTCACTGTTGGTTACATATGATTTTTTTTTCAAATTAAAAAATATTCATTATGCTTCCTTTAATTCGAAATAAGTAAGTTTTTTGTTTGTGGGTGTAGTGGCACAAAATTTTGTTGTATTCTCCAAAGTCTTTAAATCTAAATACATCTTTGTTTGATACAACTGGTTTCAAGAAAATTCCTCACAAGCTTCCAAAGTTTATTTTTTTATGTAATGTATGAAATTTTACAACTTCTAAATTTATTATAAAAAAACTAAAAGCCGTTTTGAATTAAGCTTTATTTTAAAACGTTCTTTAGTTGATACCCTTTCTAACGGTATGCTACATGTCGTAGAAATTATTTATTATGTAGTCAAAATACCTTATTAGGGTTATTATGTTTTGATAAAACTAAACTTATAAAAAAGGAGGCAAAACACCGGGAAAGATGGAAAGAAATGGGAAGGCCTTTGCCCAGCAGTGTTATATAGTCCATAGTTTGGAAAGCGCCGGTTATTTGTTCAATTGGAACTTCCCTAGTGGCACTTCTGTCTGGTTTGGTGGCTAGGAAAGAAGAAATGCGACTACGTACAACGACAGTTGAAATAAGAAACAGATGTCGTGCGTGCATACGAAATGGAGGAGGTCAAAATAAACTAATTATATCTAGTATTTGTATGTCTATTGCTGCCTAAATTTGTAATTCGTATCAATGTGTAACTATGTTTAGTAACAAAAAAACTAGTAACGTAAAATAACTGTCTAGTATTTGTATTTTTATTACTGCCTAAATAGTAATTTGTATCAGTGTGTAACTATGTCTAGTAACATAAACTAATTATATCTAGTATTTGTATGTCTATTACTGCCTAAATATATTTTGTATACGTGTGTGACTATGTCTAGTATTTGTATTACTGTTACTGCCTAAATATGTAATTTGTATCAGTGTGTAACTGCCTAGTAAAAAAAAACTAGTAACATATAATAACGGTCTCGTATTTGTATTTCTATTTGTTCTAAATAATTCAATAATTGCCATAGAGATAGTTTTTAATAGATATTTTTGTCTCTGAACCACGCCTTAAAAACACATCAAATTTAGACTAGAAAAAGGATTGGCGATTTGTAAAAATGTCATGGCCTAACAATAAATTCAAGTCCAACTTTTTAATTAGTTTTTTTGAATAAGCATAGGACACAATTAATGCTTAAATATGTAATTTGTATCAGTGTCTAGTAACAAAAAAAAAACTAGTAACATAAAATAACTATGCCTAATTTTTCTATTTCTATTACTGCCTAAACAGGCACACTACATACCATCACACCTAGTACAGGCATCATACGTTATTATACCTACATTGTTAGTTTTAGATTCATATTGTATTTTACCTTCTGGGATTCTGAATGAATTTTTTTTTGTGTTTTTTCGTATCAATCTGTATGTATGTCTAGTAACAAAAAAAAACTAGTAACTTAAAATAATTATGTCTAAACATAGTTATTTTATATTACTAGTTTATTTGTATTTCTATTACTGCCTAAATATTTAATTTGTATCAGTGTGTAACTATGTCTAGTAACAAAAAAAATAGCAATATAAAATAATTATGTCTAGTATTTGTATTTCTATTACTGCCTAAATATGTAATTTGTATCAGTGTGTAACTATGTCTAGTAACAAAAAATACTGTCTAGTATTTGTATTTTTATTATTGCCTAAAAATGTAATTTGAATCAGCGTTTATTTTTTATTGAAGTTTTAGAATATTATGATAATTAATATATAATAATTTACAGCATTACTTTATAAGCGGTACTTCTGCACACGGCGTGTATCGTTAGGAGGTTCCTCTCTCAAGAGCCCTGACCACCGGTAGCTCGGACCGTGTTTCCTGGTAGGGTACTATTTTTTTTTATTTTTCAATGTTTTTTTTTTATTTTACTTTTTATAGGAATATTTAAAAATGTAAATTATATGTAAAAAAAAAGAAAAAAAAAGGAGATAATAATTTTCGAAAAAAAGCAACTCGCTGACATCAGACGTTTCACATTAAACCAATGGCCGTGTGCCCAGACACAGGCGCATCAGATTTTTTAAATTATTTTTCTAGTAAATAGCATCCGTGCGAAGCCGGGGCGGGTCGCTAGAACGTTGTATTTTATCTAAGTAGTACTTAAACTTATTTAGTTCAGGAAGCTTCATTTTTACACCAATTTGTTCTGAAGTTCAGATTACCAATCGTGCATTATTTTGTACAGTAGAATATTGTATTCCTTTCTTTGATGTCCTATATATTGTCCAGTTGCGTTGTTAGTGAAAAGTTTCATGAATACGCCTTTTATCTTTTTATTTCATCATGCCAGCCTGGGGTGACTTTCCGTTTCAGCCCACCTTAGTCCCCCTCTGTACATGGCAATGGCTAAGTGTTTTACCAATGTGTGGGTGAGTTTATCGTACCCTTTTATCTCAATTGTATTTTGTTGTGTCTCAATGTCAATCTTGCACTCGTTCGATATAATTATAGCCAGTCTATATTTCCCGA
Source organism: Noctua janthe (assembly GCA_910589295.1). Taxonomy (NCBI): domain Eukaryota; kingdom Metazoa; phylum Arthropoda; class Insecta; order Lepidoptera; family Noctuidae; genus Noctua; species Noctua janthe. The sequence continues at coordinate 19,292,719 of OU342552.1, forward strand.
CTAGTGGTTTTATTTATTTTAATTTGTTTCTTACACATTGGGTGTTCAGGTGTAAGATTTTGAGGTTCTGTATTTTCTTGCTGTCGTGGTTATAATATGTGTAAGTTACAGAAACTGAATAGCCCAATGTTATAAACTGCCGAAAGTAAATAATGAATACGGTAAAAGGGTCTACGAGTTCTGGACGTACACTCTTCCAAGAATTCTAAACAATATAAGGAAAAAGACAAAAAAATAAAACTCGACAAATAAAAAACATAAGTACTTACTAAAAACCAATTAAAAACACTGAACGCTTGTTGTTTCTTTTTAGTTTTAGTGTATTAGACTAGCTAAAATATTTAAGATTAATGAATCTCTCACAAAATGGGTTTTATTCCATTGAAGTTCCCCAGAGCAATGTCTAAAAAAAAACACACTTAGTTAATATTCTTAAACAATTTATTTATATAACAACACTTTGGTTTAATTTTATATATCTTATAATTTACATTTTCAGTGTATTTGTTATATTAACTTATACATTACATTTTCTTAATATATATTTTATAAATTCAAACGCTTTACAATTATAATACTTATGAGCCTAGATATTATTTTGTGTCTTGTGAATAGATAATTATCACTTATATTCAGTGTGAACTTCATAAATTAAATATGCAGTGCTCGCTATACATTTAGGTATTATTATGAAATCATTGCCTTTAATTATCTGGCTATATAATTATTTTTGGCCTGATTCAGAACCTATAATGAGTGAATGATTGTATTTAAACGTTTATTAGATACACATACTGTCCGAAGCACATATTCACCAATGAAATAGTTTTATGTTATATTTCTAATTAAAATTCAGACCTAACAATTGGTTTGCGCGATTTTTTATTTTAAAGTTACTAGGACATTAACTAAACCTTTGATAGTCTTATTTACAATGTTATTGAATCAGTTTTTCTAAAGATCCAATGCCTATAACGTTGCATCATTCTTCACCAGTGAAGAGAGAACGTATACTTATTGATTTTATCGATCTTTGCATCCATATACTTACCTAGAGCTTGCAAATCACCAGCGCGCGCTATGTGACTATGTCATTTTGTAATAAAGTAAAAATTATTACAATATTTAACGCGCATTCGTGAGTTGTATTATCTACAGGCTTAGTTTAAGTTTACCCTAAAACTTTTAATTGGTCATTGATCTCATCATTACAAAAAATACTATGAGAACAACCCTGAAGACGGGAAAAACGAGACGGCTACCCCATACATTCGTTTTAATATAATTATGATGCTCTGTGATTTGATTCAACATACTTTGTTATAATGTAGGGAGCAGCTGTTTTTATTAAATATTAATAAGTAATGGCCAGAGGTTTAGGATACACTGAAACAAAGGTTGTATAAATAGGTTGTCTTGTTTTTTTATTTCTTTTGCGTTGGGATTTTTAAACTTTTCTTTGTTTTGTTTCCCCTTCCCTGGTACTATATGCAGGTGGTGATCTCTTCCACGTAGGACGAAGGGAAGATGCCATAGATGCCGTTCAGATCGCCGCTCCACCACCCGTCGTCCTGTTTCTCGTGAATGTTTATAACGTCGCCTGAAAATATCATAAATTCAGCTTCAGTTTAGCCATGGTTGGTAGAACATACAGGTTGACTATACCTACTACATAGTTAAATGATTAGGTAGTTGATAACATAAACCAATAATTCCAAGACACTACTCCTCTAAAAATAATTTATACTAGACTTGAGAACCTGATTAATTTTCAATTAAATGTAAAATTAGGTTTGTAGTTGCTTTGAAACCAATAATTGTTGCTATTATGGAGAATCGCGTTTTGACAGCTCATTTAAATTATGTCATTCGGGAAGGCAATGGTAGGAATATCTAATGGCACTAGCATAGCTTGTACCAAGCAACGGCATTGGTTGAAAATCAGTTAAAATAGCTTGATCTCATTGGTCAGATTGGGACTAAGCTATGGACACGCCATCTACAAACAGTTTTGGCCTGCCTTCCCCATTGGGATTGGTGGACTGGGGGTGTCAGTTTCCCAATTTTTTTATAGTGATGTCCGTTTTCGCCAACACTAACTAATTGCCGGTTTCTGAAATGAGTAACTGAAGTTTAGCACTAGTCAAAGTCAACCTACATTTCCAGTGTTACATTACGTTGAAGGAATTACGCTAAGAGTGCGCTTGCCGCTCAGTCAAATTCGCCCAAAAATGCTTGCTATTTCACCAAACGTATGAAAAGGTTTTAAGGCGAGGTTATCCAGATAAATATCGTTTTGTATTGTGTTTTATTCATATATAGCACGGATTTAAATTCTGAAAAAAAACATATTACATATTTCACACTTCGATCTAGATATTCCGGCAAAGCGATACACGATTACTTGCACTTTGTTGCATCCAATTAAATCGCAAAGACAAGTCTAAATGATGGTTTTTAATATTATATCACAGAACCTATCTAGGTTCTTCAAAGAACCTATCTAAATAATCACAATATCGTAGAGAAGTGGCTTTGGTTGATTTAGTAATTTGTTTACAAGTTTTGACAGTAATTCTAACTTAAAAATATCGGAATCCTGATACATTTTTTATTTATTATCATAACATAGCATAATAAGTGAGCGTTACGATTGCTCAGCCAACATAACAAAACAGAAAAAAACGGGTTAGGCTTTTATTTTTAAATTATGCACGCCTCAGTGTTTTAATAAATGGATCTAAATTGGGTCCGATTAAACTCTCAAACACTATTTTTATAAATGTACAAAAATTCGCTCAGCACAAAATATGTGTATAATTCAGAAAAACTAAATACTAGAAAATAAACAATTTGGGAAAAACATTAAGAATATACAACAAAAGAACAGGGGGTCTAAAATGCCCGCTTTAACATAATCATAATCCTAATCCTAACTAATATTATAAATGAGAAAGTAAGTTTGTTTGTTACCTTTTCTTGCCTAAACCACTGAACCGATCATACCTTTTGCATTTATACGTTGTCAGGTGTACAGAAACGGTCATACCAACCTTTCATCCCGAAAAAAAATACCGTGCCCGAGGAAAACAACAATAACGTTCTTCTGATAATAGATGGCGCCACGTGCCTTTCGAATCATTATTAAATTATATTATTACAAGCAGAGTACAACCCGAATTGATTGTCAAATTCTAAATTAACGCGAGCGAAGCCGCGGGCAAAAGCTAGTTGAATAATAATACGAATTTTGTTATAATTCATAAAATGGTCTTAAAGTGATAATTAATTATATTAACTGCATCTGTGAGCATTTAAAAATTATTATTATTATCCTATCACGATTCTGCTAAAGCGGCCATTTTAGGCCCCCAGTAGTCTGTTAACAGTGATTTCGTTCAGAAATACCTACGATGATACTTTTAAAAACATTAACTAATACGCTATACTATAAGAAAGACGTATTTTAAAGGTACATTAAGTACAAGCCATTAAAACATTGCTTTCAAACAAAACATGGTATTCTGACTGTAGGTGAGAAATCATTTTTTAACGCGGCAGGTTCAAATTAACGATTAGTCTTTAATTGGAATGCTATCCACCCATGTTAGTTACGACCCTTATCGACGTTCAGTTAATGAAATCTTCGGTATTTCATAGACTTTTTGACTGACAATCATATTTAATTGATAGACTTTGATGGTCATTACTGGCAATCATTTAAAATAAAGTCAACCATAGACAGTGGAAACTTACCTAAAATGACGACGACGTACGACATAAAAGCGTGCTTAACCTACGTTCACACGGAGTCGAACTGCACGATTTTTTGCCGTATAATGTTGTGATTACACCGCAGTTTCAAACGGCATTTATTTTAAATCGTATGAAAATTGGGAAATTGACGTGTGATCTCAACTTTGTACCTCAAAATAATTTTCAGGACAATGCACAGTATTGCACAGGTTACCTGAGTACAGTTAACGAACACTTAATGCCCAGTTCCTGAGGCCTTCAGGTAAAGACTCAATAGCTGCTGATCGAAAAAGTTATATCTACATCTAGAAAAGTTCTGGTGAGCTACTCCTCTTAGATCACAGATTAAAATAATACTGCTATACTGTGTGTGGATGGAGAATGGTAGAAATGGACAGATCTAGACGTTCTGTAAAGCTCCGTCTCTTTCACTGAAGATGAAAGTAATATGGCTATGAGACGGGGGGTTCTGTTTAGCTATTCACAAACTCTTCGATTCGTCAAGTCGTATGTCTATGTTTTTTTGTCATTCCGAAAGCGAGCGAGATAGACTTACGACTTTTCGAATCGAAACGTGTGTGAATAGCAATGCTCACCACTGAGAACACTGAGTAGTCAGAAACTTAATAAGTCATAATATCGATAACCAGTAGTATAATAATCGGTTCGGAATACCTCAGATACTGGACACAAGTGAGGGTCTTTATAAGCAGATATGTAGGTGTTATATAGTTACCTGGTGCTAAATTAAGTTCATCGTTCAGTCTAGCTTCGTAGGTATACAAGGCTCGGCACTTCCCTAACGAAGGCGTCGGTGGAACCACGTCTCCGTTCTCATTCTTTATAATATCAGTCAAATCCGTCGAACTATCACTTTGCGATGAAAATTCATCTGAAAAAGAAACAAAACAATGATGTAAAAATAAGACAAATTATGATTTTTTCTAGGTTTTTCGTGTCATTGCTATAATTCTAAAATCAAAGTACGTCAATAATTTAACAAAAGGATGAGCGCCTTTGTATGACATTAATATTGTGTTCTACACCACTGAACAGGGGTTTTTGACCGGTCGTTCATACATGCCACGTTCCCCCTTTTCATATTATTCTCTTTCACGGACGCTAATAATATAGATATGTATTATATTTCCATATGCAGTTTGGCAAAAATAAAGGTGCTGCGCCGACCCCAATTATCATGAGACACTGGCAGGAATATGATAATACAGTTTGGCAGCTATTGCGAAGGTCAGTATTCACACTGGCGTCGTAAAAAGGGTTTCTGGTTGTGCGTTTTTTTGTTGTTTTTCTTATAGCCTATATCTGCTCTATCATTAATGTGACTTATTTTCAGGCATGTAATATTTTATAAAGCGACTTAAAAAAGATTAAATAATAAAAAAATAAGGCAAATATAAATCCCTACCAAAATCACTATCTTGTTGGTTAGACAGTCCATCCCCTGCTCCACGCTCGCTCCAGTCCAGAGGGCTCTCCGGCGGGTGAGGAGCCTCCGTCTGCGGCAACGGCGGCGGAGGAAGGTCCACCACTGGTGTGACTGGCGCGCTCTTGTGCTCAGCGTTCCTCCTAAACGAGAGGTGTTCTATCCTCAACTTGGATGATGCTCGACTCATGATGGAGTCTCTCCGTTCTCTCTCCTCGCCACCGTTCACGCTCTTCGTTAAAGCCGTGTAGTTCGGTGTGAGGTTTTTGTTCACCTCGTTTTGGTAGTCAGCTTGAAGCCATGGTGGTACCTAGAAGTAAATAATAGAACATGGTGAACACTGTGCTTTAATTGGGTAATTCTGTTTGTGTACAACCATAGGAGTTTGAGCAGCGGTGGCCCAGTGCTGGAGACCCCGACTTACGAGCAGTAAGTCGTGGGTTCGAACCCAGCCAGGCGCATTACTTTGTGTAAGTTATTTCATCACCACTGCTCTCAAAACGATGAAGGAAAACATCGTGAGGAAACCGGCATGTCCTAGAACCAAAAATGCGAAGACATGTGACATCTACCAACCCGCACTGGGCCCGCGTGGTGGATTATAGCCCATTCTCTCTCATAGAGAGGAGGCCTGCGTCCCAGCAGTGGGAACATTAATAGGCTGATTATGTATGTTATGTATACGAGTTTATATATGTGCACAGCACATTGAGAAGTGTAGGTACCTACAACCCGTACGAGTTAACTAGCACTAGGCGCTAAGATGTATAGTGGTTGCTACGTTGGTAGAAAATGCGTATAATAACCCGATTTTATACATATGTGTGCACACAGAGAGAAATAAATAAATGACGTCACTCGTACAGTAGGTACTGTTATTATGGTACGAATCGTATTCCAACGACGTGCCTTGTTAGTTAGCACAGGTCGTAGGTAAGTATGTGCATCTGCCCTGTTAGCAAACTTAGCGACGTATGTCAAGCGACCGTCAGTCTCCCCGCAAGATTTTTTTTCATTTGTGTCGCTGTTGCGTGCAGCTCTAACCAACGGTTCCAGGTAGCCTGGCTTCCTGACTTAAGCAGGTAGCTATTACCACGAACGAAGTAAATTACACAAAAAAACTACCCACACTTTTTCTCTCTCCTCTTCCCTAAAAAGTTTCCATCAAACAGGAATATTTACTTTTAGAATACTCTGTTGCAGTCCCTGCTTATCCCTAATGATCTGTATGTGCGCAGCGAGAGGATGTTGCACGGGCGGCCTGCTGTCTAGGTCGTTCAGGCTCGCAGTGATCTTGTATCTCACGGCTTCCAAGTACGTCAGCATACTCCTCATCTGGAACGAGCAAATCGGGGGGGTAAGAGGGAGAATTGCATTTTAGTAGTAGATTGGTCAGACAAGGTAAAATTCCGCATTGCCGGTTATAGCGTTTTCCAAGCACAGACGAAAGAAGAGCAGGGTGTAAAGCTCTTCATCCCCCATAGAAAAGAGAGGATATTTGGTATTTTTTCGAATCCCTCCCCGCTTTCGAACTTCACGTGATTAATGGACGACCCCTTATGGCAACTCGTTCAAACCAAACATGCATTGGGGAAAGGCTAGGTAGATGATGTACGGCATAATGTAGGTAAACTCCTCATACTCACATGGTACAGTTTATCGGCCACATTCTGCTGTGAGTCGTCGTTGCCGAAGGTAGGGGTCTGTTTAATGGCCATCGACAGCTTCTCAAGTCCCTGCTTGGATTTCCGTTCTCTGTCAATGTCCTGTTTTACTAACTGTAGTATTTTTAGCAGCGCCTGGAACACATATGAAAATAAATGTAATAGATATTGTGTTTAGAGATGGTTTTTCAACTTTCTGGCAGATTTTTCAGCATAACGAGGAATGTATAGTTATCTCAACATTAATAAACAGAAAAGATGGATGGACTACCTATATTATGGTTGACAGGAGAATGAATGAAAATCGTTTAGCGCCGACCGCAAGTAACATGGGAGTAAGGCAAGCAGATGATGATGCTTCAGCATACTTCGATCAGTAATAGGGCGATTCAATAGTAACTCATAAACGCTCAGTTTTATAGAAACCTCGACCGGACATTTTTCCATTAAATTCTGTTTGCTACTGAACGAAACAAGTTCGGGGCGGTGCGGTGTCCGAACCGAACCGAGGACCTCAGACGAAGGGCATGAACATCCAACTGTCCACGGAAAAAGAAAAGGCGTAGCGCCCCATCAGAACACAAGCGCTGTTACTATAATTGTTAAACGTCGCAGCACCATGCACTGTGCAGAGATAGGGGCCTTTTGGCCTTGTACGGTCTTGTAGTTTATCTCGTCATCTTACAGCAGTATTGTCCAGAGTGCGAAAGAGATGGAACTATTCAGGACGTCTAGCTTCATCACTTTCTTACTGTGGCATAAGATTAAAACAGTACTGTTTTAAGACGTCAGGTAACCTGGATCAATTTACTTTGTAATATTGTCCTTTGTGAATACAATATAATATACTTTTTCTTAACCAGCCAAACCTACCTGTTTGCGTCGTTCCTTGTTCATCGCCAGCGTGGTATGCTCGCAGTAAAAGTCCGGAAGTAGTTGCTCGCTGGCCCCCGTCTGCGCAGACCTCACCCCGCGGACTACCCTCATGTCCGTATTCGCGTTGGCGTTCTTTATCGGATTCACTAACACGTTCGTGGCCTGATAACATAACAAAATGCTAGATATGAAGCTGACTAAAGAAGAGCTAATCAAGTTTACGTAAATCTTAACTAGGTAGGTAACACCAATAAAACTGAATACGATGCGATCAGCACATCTAAACGGAGTTCAGGAGCTGCCAGTGTCATACCAGCTCTTGAACACAGTTTAGATGTGCGACGTGTGATGTGCAATTCGCCCTTAACAGATATAACCGTTCTTTGACCCAGTTAAACAAACTGCTCCTGTCGGAAAATAAGTAATAGTTCTAACACGGATATCTGGTCGCACTATGGGTCGAACTTAATAACACGGGTCTTGGATACGTGAGTACGATTTGACACGACAACGGATGTCATATTGACGGGGTGTGCATTAACAATATTAGTTATGCTGACGATATGGTGTTGCTGAGCCCATCGATCGGTGCTCTGAGGCGACTGATCGCTATTTGCGAATGCTATGCGGTGAATCATGGGCTCAGATATAATGTCACAAAGAGCGAACTAATGGTTTTTAAAGCAGGAAATGTGACATATTCATGTATTCCGACTGTCGCTCTTTGTGGAGAACCACTGCAAAGGGTGGACAAGTTTAAATATCTGGGCCACTGGGTCACTGAAGATCTTAAAGATAATTGTGACATTGAAAGGGAACGTAGGTCGCTGGCTGTCCGTTGTAACATGCTGGCTCGCAGGTTTGCACGTTGTACGAAGCCAGTTAAAGTAACGCTTTTCAAAGCTTACTGCCAGTCCTTCTACACGTGCAGCCTGTGGGTCAACTTTACTCAGCGGACATACAGCGACCTACGCGTTCAATACAATAATGCACTGAGAGTGCTGCTGCGGCTGCCGTGGCGTAGTAGTGCGTCGGGGATGTTTGCAGATAATAATATTGATGGTTTTGCCGCCATTATTAGAAATAGATGTGCATCCCTGATTACTCGTGTTCGCGGCAGCACCAACAGTATTCTCGGTGTGTTCGCAGATCGGTGGGATTCCCCGATGTTGCGAAGGTGGATGCGGCTCCATGCTGTATTTTAACTTGTATATTTTCATCTGTGTCTGTAACCTACTAACACTAGAACTTAAGTAAAATTGTTACTAACCCTATGGACCCTGGTCTGAAATAAAAAGTTTCTATTCTATTCTATAAGCAAAAGACACGTTTACTTCAGGATATTGCAAAAGGAGACTCCTAAACAACCTATAAAAACTTTATTTACTGACTAAGCAATGATTAGATCATGAGTACGAGAAGTTGTTAATCACCTCTGCTAATTGCGCGGGCACGGCGGAAGTCAGCCTTAGGTAGCAGTCGGCTGCCGTCTTGAGTTGGGCCAGTCTCTCCTCTTCCAGAGACTCCAGCATGCCAGCTCCTTTCACCACGCTTGTCTCCCATTCCAACCTGGAAGAAATTGTAAAGTAGGTAAGTCAGAAGTAATGGAAATGAAGCATTTGGGGTTGGCGCAGCATGTCAAAGTAGAACAAACAGACTTCTGAACTTCAAAGAGGGACAGTCCGAGGGTCTAGAACTATTTTCATCGTTGCAGCACTTATAGAATTTGATCTAAGTGTTATATTTATTTATTTAGAGCGAGATAGCCCCAGCACAAGTATTATTAATTATTTGCTGTTACTGGGGATGTCTCATTTATAATCTATGTAACTGCTTGTGGGACAACTAAACATTTTTACTTTTTTTTTAATATTTACCTAGATCGCTCCGCGTGCACGCACACATTGTAATATTCTACTTCAGTTTTCTTCACAGCATCTTCTGTCTTCCTCTTTTTAACCTGAAGCTTAGCTGCGTCCTTCTCACTCGTCGCGTTAGGTAGCCGCTCTGCGCGCGCAGCACTCAGGATGCTGTGCGCGTGTGGTATGTGTCCCACGCTCGAACTACGCGACAGACGGCTGCAAACAAACATAGGAAGCTCGTGACTCATTCTAAACGCAGGGAGCGTTTAGCAACATTCGCAAAACAAACAATCGCCAGGCCAGTCGCATCCGCAAAAAACGAAGGATCCTTCTATAATAACTCGCCGATGTAATGTCCCGGTAGACTAGATACTTGAAAAACAAAAAAACAGGACATTAGCATCGTCAAGCGTGTAGTGTGTGGCAGACCTAATGTCCAACGTGGCGTCCTGTAACTTCTCGTTGTCCCGCGCCGCCGTGTGAGAATGTTTCTTCGACTTTGCCTCCGCTGTTCTCCACTCTGCGAGAGATCGGGTAGTCTTGTCAACGTTACCTTCAATCTGCAATTATAATCAGATTAACAATGGATTTCTTTTTGTTTAAGTTGCTCGTTTTTAATGGTTCTCATTTCGCTTGTCTTGGGTAACTCACCTTCTTCCTAAGCTTCAATTGATTGTCGATTACATGTTTCATTGGTTTCACTAGCTCGTCGGATAAAGCACTTGAGTAATTCCTGAAATAGAGCAATTGCAACGTAACTAATGTTCAAAATCTCTGTGAAATAACTGATTGTTCAAAGATTGTGCATGTTTGCCAATTACCTGTGGATTTCCGATCGTTTCTCCATCTCCAGCGCGACATGTTTCCATGCCTCGGCGCACGAGCCCACGCTCTCCTTGCAAGCTTTCGTCAACTTCGTCCCAAGCTTTGCTAAGCATTTTGAGTAGTATATCTCCGCTTCAATTCTACAAAGAATCGATATAGTACATGAGCGTCTACCACTAGTATCTGCGGTGTTTCACAATCTGTGACGGAAGCGAACGTCGGTAGGAAATAATCACGGTGGCGTAATGATTTGTTTTTACGTCTGATTTGTCTTTGTGGTTGTGTAAAAGCAGTGATAATGCATTCTCGGCCAATGGGAGGATTACAATTTTTAGAGCGCGCGTTATTTGCGTCTCGCGTCGTGACTCGTGGCCCACTTGGAGGAACCTCGCGACGGGCTATTTTTGATTTTGTGGCCATTGCCGTGCCCTTACTTTCGTATGCAACATTATTTTACGATGTGCTCGATATCTGTATATCGAGGGGAAAGCTATAAGCGTGCGTGTGAACAATATAATATCAATTATACAGCATGACGAGAACTTTCGTATTGTCCCTGCGCTCGACGACTGTAGTCTCGGACCATTCGCGGAACCCAGGATCGCTGGAGCGATTTGCTCGTAAACAATGAGGTATTGTTTTATAGTAATGTCTGGAAAGTAAACGCTACGAAGAAATGTCGATAAGATAATCTGGTGCGTGCACGACTTGCGCTGAGCTGAGCCAGCGCGCGCCGGCCGAATGATGCGGAACTATTTCAACAGTTATTAGAAAAAGCGATAGTACCGTTATTATGATCATTGTTATGCACATATTACTGCGCTACTAATGCGTTGTTATCTGAACGGTTAACTAGTTGTTTATTTTGTGATTGAAGGTCGCAAACATAGCTTAATACCTAGCATAATCACAATTAGCAAAACCTATTATAAGACCCATGTTTATGATGCAATATTTTAACTCCGAAGGCAACAAATGTTACTAAATCTGTGATTGACTTACACAACGCATAACATAAACAAAGGTGAACACCTGCATATACTAAGTAAGTAATTTTGGAATTGATTTCTTGACCAATGCAATCTTCAATTAAAGTAGTACATTAAAAATATATATCTTACCTCTCTTGTAATATAGAAGATAGTTCTTTACTGAAGTCGCTTCCCTGTTTCACGTACCGGCGGAGCTCATCGAAACCATTTTGGGCCTTAAAAGGAGAAAACACTATGTTAGCCATAATATTATTGATACTAGCTCTTTTTGCTCTCTCTCTTTGTTCGCGGTTTTACTCGCGTGGAAGTCGAAAATTGTCCCATAGGAATGTGTTAGCGCAATCAGCTTATAATGGTCCCACTGCTGGGATACGGCCTGCAGATTTTGGGAGTGAGTGGGTTGTAATCACATGCGGATCTAGTACAACTTGATAGATGACACATGTTTTCGAGTTTTTGGCTCTAGAACATGCCAGTTCTCACTGTGTTTTCCTTCACCGTCTGAGAGCAGAGGTGATGAAACAATTCGTGCGTGCGAACGTCATCATCTGCCTAGCCTTTTCCAACTATGTTGGGGTCGGATTCCAGTCTAACTGGATGCAGCTGAATTCCAGTATTTTACATGGAGCGACTGCCTCTCTGACCTCCACAACCCAGTTAGTGCTGAGTAATACGATACCCCTTGGTAAGACTGGATGTCAGACTATCGGGCCACTGACTAGGTACCTGTAACGACTGTCAAAGATCTACAAATGACAGCCGGGACCAACAGCTTAACGTGCTTTCCGAGGCACGGAGGAACTCGGTATGTAATGGGTCACCCGTCCGCGGACCAACCTCGGCAAGTGCGGCTTAACCTTAAGATGGACCGAGCCGCTGTTATTATTTAGCCACGAGCTCCGCGTGCGAACCTAACCATTTTTTTTTTTTTTTTAACCTAACCCGCATACCTTTACACAAACGCTTCGATTCGATTTCGATTCGGAAAGTCGTGTGTCTATCTCGCTCACTTTCGTAATGCCAAAAAAAAAAAAGACATACGACTTGTCGAATCGAAATCGAATCGAAGCTGCATAGCTTCGATTCGATTTCGATTCTAACGTAACGGTCTAATCCTACCTATGCCAATCGAAATCCGGCGTGAAGGCGTGACCAACAAACTACCTGAGCCACAAGATACAAACGGTTACCACGTCTTCAGTACATCATACCGAACATCTTACGCTTTCGAGCCATTACGATACAAGAAATAAGCTAATGAGGCGCCTTGACTTGTTGATCTAGTAGTCGCAATCGCGACTGCTGAGCATGAGGTACTGGGTTCGATTCCCGGGTCGGGCAAATTGATTGGGTTTTTCATCAGGAATTTCTCAGTAGCAGCCACGGAGTCTGGATTTGTGCCCAGTTGAGGTCATTAAGCTCGCCCCCTATTACAAGGGACTTAACATAACTGGTGAAATGTGGGTGTCCTATTAGGTACACCTCTGCCTAACCGTTCGGGGATTACCTACAGGCGTGATGTTATTTTATGGTATGTGGCTGTATCTTTGCAATATGTCCGATGCCTGCGTTTCGTTTCAATAGTAACACACATGTATCGTCACATCTTACAGTGAGTACCCGAGTTACGTCGCGTCGCCTCAAATTATCATTTATTATGATGTCAAAGAGAAATAATCATCTAATCACACCGAGGTGGTGTTTTCCTAGAAGATAACTTGTATTTTTTTATTGCGACTACGACACAACAATGTTCTTTTATATAGTCGCGTTTTTCCCATCATTATAGCGATGTAGTATAAGATATTATGTAGAATGTGTGGAGTAAATGATGTGTGCAACTGTGCCGCGCTTCGAAACTATGGAAAGTGTTTGCCAGTACTGTCTTACTGTTATTACACAATCAGATAAGTGCAGCAAAGTAATAGGATCTGAATATGTACAGGGGGTCTAAAATGGCCGCTTTAGCAGAATCATAAAAATATGAATTACGTTACAATTCGTAATATGGTCATAAAGTGTCAATTCATAATATTAACTGCGTCTGCGACCATTTTAAGAATTTTAACATGTTTAATATTATTATCCTGTTATGATTCTGCTAAAGCGCGACCGCTGAGCATGAGGTCTTGGGTTCGATTCCCCAGGACGCACAAAGTCATATTTTAGTTTCTCAGCAGCTGCCACGGAGTCTGGATTTGAGCCCGGTTAATGGCAAAAGGCTCGTTCCCTATAACATGGGACTAAAACAAAACTGGCGAAATGTGGGTGTACTACTCGGCAGACCTCTGCATAAACATTCGGGGATTACAGGCGTGATGTTAGGTTATGTAATGTACTAGAGGAAACTTCGGCCGAGATCAAGTTAGACTTAGCACAGTCTCACTAAATGTGCACATTCCAACCAGTGCAGTGACTGATCAAGCGTAAGTACCTATCATAGGAATAAGAAAATTAATTGTATGTCAATAAAGTTAATTTCCAGATAAAGCGCTACTTAGATACCAAGCCAAAATGCATGAATAGAATATCGTTATTTTCAGTTCAGTAGAAAATTTCAAATACCAAGCAATGGTGACAACAACCAGCTCGCAATATCACGTGACGATAATAAAAGTCAGATCACAAACACGATAGCCAGAAATGATGAATGATGAATGATGATGACGATACAACATTGAGGTCGAGAAGTTCGGTTAGCTAGCCAAGTAAAAAGTAATACATCGACGACAGTCAGCCTGTAATTATGTATGTTTGCCATGGCAGTAATACCTCACTTTTTGTCACTTCCACCTGTTATACAAAGTGCAAATTGTTTGTTGTATGCGACTGTGTATCTTATGGTCGGGTAGTAAGGCTAATATTGTAATGGAGTGGTTAACAGATGCCGTGAGCACAGGTGATAATGACAGCTAGCTGTCATTAGTATGTGTATAACTAAGACGTATTGAAATTAATTCGTATACCAATTAGGTTTGTATAGTCGAGTCTTTCATACCATCGTCAGTTTGCAAACACAATATTTCTTTTATTTTATCGGGTCAGGATACATACCTTATTTAATGAAAAAATTAAAATTTCAAATCGTGTTCATTCACAAGTTTTTTCCCCGATTCATTTCTGGATTTATTGCTAAATATCTAAAAAAAGTATGCATTATTTAAAGTAAAACGAAGCTAAAAATGTTTTTTTAATGTAGGTATTCTTTAGACAAAAAACTACCCAATAGAGGTGTCACAAAGTAGTTATTTTTTTCACAAATTGCGTCAGTGTTCATTTACTGGAGCCATTACCCTACCTTTTGAAGTTACGGTACTGAGCACGAGCAGAGCGCATGTGCGGGACGGGTCCGAGTTGGTACACAATATACAGCGCTTTTACATAAAATAAACAAACAATGAGTGCTTATTGGTCCTGTGTGTTGGGAGAGAGAACCGCTCCGTTCTCTGCCTACGTGCATGACTGACGTACAGGCACGGAGAGCTACGGCGTCAAGCGGCTGTACAGTAGACCAGTGTTGCCAGACAAGTCGCGCTCCAAGTCCCCTACAGTTTCAGCCCAAGTAACCTTATTCTCCTATTTTTTGGAAAACAACTTAAATTAAATAAAAAAATCTAAATAAGTTTATTAATCAAATCGTTGAATTAAAAGCCTGGCACTAACTATTTTACAAGAATTAATAATGTCTGGAAATGTAAATTAACCACTAGAAAATACTTAGTTTTCCCTGTCTTCACAGTAATCCCGAAAACGTTTCGTGTTTGGCTCAAACCACAACAATATCGTCAAATTGCGAATAATTTTCAAGCGTATAGGTACCTGTTATACAAAGTGCAAATTATTTGTTGTATGCGACTGTGTATCTTATGGTCGGGTAGTAAGGCTAATATTGTAAAGGAGTGGTTAACAGATGCCGTGAGCACAGGTGATAATGAATAATGTCTACTAATGACATTTTACATTTCCCAATTTACCGTCTGTGACTGTCGTGAAAAATAGTGATATTTTGTTCGCATTTTTATTACCAGATATTCCTGCGTTCCTCAGATAATGTAGATGAAGGCACAGAATCGTGTTTCTGAGATAGCCTAATTCGCCGATCGCGAGAATTGCTCACCCGGCACCCTTCCATATAGCCTAAATTGCGGAAAATCGCCTAATCTGACAACACTCAGAAGATCGACCACCCCTTCCGACTAAGTCAATGAAGACACGATACCAAAGAAAACAACATCACGCCCGTAACCTCCGAATGGCTAGGCAGAGGTGTACCGACATATAGTGTACCCACATTTCGCCAGTTTTGTTTTAGTCCCATGTTATAAGGAGCGAACCTTTTGCCATCAACCGGACCAAATCCAGACTCCGTGCCAGCTGCTGCTAATGCTAGGGCATGAATGTCTACTTAGTCCAAGTCCTGAAATAGATAGGTAAAAACGAAGGTATCAAAAAAAAAAAACCAATCCAAAAAATTGGTTCCATCAATAATAAAGTTTAAGTGAATAATCTAAATAATATTAAAATGACGCTTTTTCGTATTTTTCTCAGCAAACCCTTTTATTTGATACCCATATCATGGGAATGCATAAAAAATAACTAGTCCGTCGTCTTTGGGAGTCCGCCATATTGGATTTAGAATGTCGTCATTACAGATATAGATAGACTTATATCTGTGGTCGTCATGCATTGTCATTCAAAGTAAACATTGCAAAATGTTAGCTCAATCGGAATCCCGGAAGAGGGTCAAATTTAACTTTTAAGATTTTTTGACATAGTTACACGTGAAGTTAATAGAACCATGCGCGTGATAAGCAAAATTAATTATACATACGCTTAGTCAGTATACAACAATTTCAGATTACAAGGAAGGAAGTTTCGTTCAATTAGAACTATCAGTGTTTGATCGGTTAAATCGGAATATTTTGTACAATTAAGACCCTTTAACGTGTGCGTTAATTAAAATGAACTTCAGTTTTCATTGTCTAGGCCACTCTAAGAGGCCATTGAATTCGTGACTGTCGTTTCCTACATCCATACTCACACCTCTTTCCTGAGGGAGTAGGCAGGTACTACAGATCGCCACTTGCTACGATCCTCACATACTCCTTAAGACTTGTACACGTTCATACATCAGGTCATACTCGCACGCCGGTTGCGAGTACTACGTATTTGACGTCTCTGAATAACATCGCCAATAAGGTCAGTGCCTTCACACTATCTTCTCACTTCTGGGGCGTCCTCTCTCGGCGTTCTCCCTCAAATCAGCTTAGTAAATAAATACCTTTTATTAGTCGCCTATTATCGTATTACCCAGTACTAACAGGTTTGTGGAGGCCCAATAGGCAGTCGCTCCGTTTAAAATACTGGTATTCAGCTGCATCCGGTTAGACTGGAAGCCGACCCGAAACGTATCATGAAAGGGATAATATCATCATTATTTTTTAGATGCCTTTCCTATATCTGTAACTCTAGAAGTACCAAGTTATTACAGGTGGCCTGCGCAAATCTAACGAAACTGTACTGGAGGGTTACTATGGCGTCTTATAGCAGAAGTAATTCCAGTGTGGGAAACAGACAGAGCTAGCTATACAGGTCGTCTAGCGCTATCTCTTTCCCACACTGGAATTTCCCCAGCTATAAGACGTCATAGTAACCCCCCAGTACAGTTTCGTTATATTTGCGTAATAAAACTTCGCTTACTTAGTGACGAAAATAAAGGATTTAAGTGTATCTTCATGATAATCCAGTCAAAAACTGTCGACAAAATCATTAGTAATCGGTACCCGCATAATTACCTAGATACTGCTGAAGGCCTTAAAATTCGACTAGAGTACATAAATCGCAAAAAAAAAAACATTACAATTACGTTAATAAGGGCATTTTTCTTAAAATTAGATTTAAAATGACTGCTTCGTTGGTCCAGTGGTCAGTGGTCGCAATCGTCACTGCCGAGGATGAGGTTCTGAGTTCGACTCTCAGGTCGGGCAGTGTTACCAGGTTTTTCCATCAGAAATTTCTCAGTAACAGCCACGGAGTCTAGATTTGTGCCCGGTTAATGGTAATAGGCTCGCGCCCTATTATATGGGACTACATAACTGGCGAATTGTGGCCGTGTACTGTTAGGTACACCTCTCTCTGCCCACCCCCTCTAGATTACAGGCGTGATGTTATGTTATCAAAAATCAGGAAAATTAGACAATAAACTTCACTGCGACCTCTCTTCGCAAGCATAAAAACTAGCCTAACTAATTCTAATTTTTTGGGTTCAGCGCACCAAGTTTTTTTCTTCCAACCATATCAGTCTCTATAATCAACCAGTACTTATTCATTTCCTTCCTCCTTCTATCTAGGTACCCATATTATCTTTAATTTTTTTTGTTAGCCTGTTTGAGTGTCCCACTGCTGGGCAAAGGCCTCTCCCTTTCTCCTTTCAAACCTCTCTGACCTGTGCGATACCTGGCCATGTTCGTCCCGAAAACGAGATCAGATATCGTCACACCACCTTCCCCGCGGTCTACCTCGACAGCGAGTTATCTTTCATACAACGCATGTATTTTTAATGCTTCTTAAAATAAAAAAGAATATTAGTCAAGTCCTTTTTAACCGCTGTATGGTTCGTCTCATTTTTATTGAGGAATATTTTTAGCTGGATCACCTCCACTGGCGAATACGAAAATAGCTCTGAAATTCTCAAGTGGACACTGTGGAGTACCTACTGCATTATTTTTCGTTGCGAATGAAAGAAAACATGTTTGTTTGGTACGTATATGCCAAAAGTGCATAGCATAGCATAGCATAATCAGCCTATTAATGTTCCCACTGCTGGGACGCAGGCCTCCTCTCTATGAGAGGGAACGGGCTATAATACACCACGCGGGCCCAGTGCGGCTTGGTAGATGTCACATGGCTTCGAATTTTTGGTTATAGGACATGCCGGTTTCCTCACGATGTTTTCCTTCACCGTTTTGAGAGCAGCGGTGATGAAATAACTTATACAAAGTAATGCACCTGGCAGGGTTCGAACCCACGACTTACTGCTCGTAAGTCGGGGTCTCCACCACTGGGCCACCGCTGCTCTCAAAATGCAAACAATTTAAACACAACATCATCATCTGCCTAGCCTTTTCCCAACTAGGTCCCACTGCTGGGATACGGCCTCCAGATCTTGAGAGCGAGTGGGCTTTAATCACATGCGGATCTAGTACGGCTTGATATTCGAGATGATTCGAGGTTTTGGCTCTAGAACGTGCCAGTTTCTTCACGTTGTTTTCCTTCATCGTCTGAGAGCAGTAGTGAAATAATTTGTGCGTGCGAACGTCATCATTTACCTAGCCTTTTCCCAACTATGTTGGGGTCGACTTCCAATGTAACCGGATGCAGCTGAATACCAGAATTTTAAATGGAGCGACTGCCTATCTGACCCCCACAATTCATCACTTATAAAAATACTTCATGTGATCTCACTCTTAGAAACCGCTTGGGTATAAGAAAATCAGCTGTTCCATACCTACATTATGACCGTGTAGGTATTGCACTTTTGTAGGAAACATCAGTTTTTTTTTAATAACCGATGAAAAAATTCTATGCGGGGACTCACGACTGATGTACTAAATGCGTGGTAACCGTTTTCGCGTCGGTTCCTTCCACCCCGTACGAGTGTTTTAGTATAATTTATTTTTGCTATTTTACTTTTAATAACTGTTATTTATAATTATGAATTATTATTGAGTTTATCCGTTAGATATTCGTGGACTGTGTAATAGCTTTTTTTTTATTAAGTATTGCCTTAATTTTTTTTTAAATATACTGGGTTTTATTTTGATTTCTTATGTCTTCTGGAAATTTGTTTATTTGTTGATATGGAATAGGGACTGGATGAGTGTGATTTAAGGCGGGAGTAGGGCAAATTTAAGCTGTTCATATGGCGCAACGAATAATTTGTTTGTATGTCTCCCCGGTGTTGTAAGAATCTGGATATTTGCGGACTAGTTCACATAGTTCCAAAATATAAAGGGTGTAAATAGACCCTTAACATAACCGAAAGGCACTTGTTCTGCCCGTCTTTGCGATCATTTTTTTGTTCTAGACCATACCTGGGAACCTTCTAGTTACGGAGATATTGGGGGTCAAAGTTTCAACTTTTTCACAAGTTTTTTTTTTAAATACATGTTTTTAATGTAAGAGTTTTACTATACACACCTCCACGACCCCGTCCTATTCAATCCATCAATCAGCACAATGCTTTGAGTGCTTTCCATCGAGTCCTACCGTAAAACGTGATTTTACACCCCAAAAAAAAAGTCGTTTCCCAGCAATAATTTTTGCGTAAAGATACTTAGTTTGATGTACAGAATGCTTGGTTGACGGATTTATGTGAAGGGTCTGTTTACACCGTGTATACGTATACTAACTAAGCCAAAACTATGTAATTAACGAATAGATTCCTACAGTGTGGAAATAATGATAAATTAACTAACACATCGACGACGTGTATTTCCCTCAATTAAATCCGATTACCCGACTTTCGCGCAATGATAAGGAGGTGATGTATTGCCGTTGCGCTGTTGTGTTCCGTTTTCCGCAGTATTCGTAGTTTTGTAAACCGGTGTAACAAACATTGGATTTGCCCGTCTACAGTAACGTACATTAGTCTCATGGCAAAATATTGACAACTCAAGGTTAAGTAGCGTTTACCAAGGTCAGTCCGTGGATGGGTGACCATCTATTATATACCGAGGTTCCTCCGTACCTCGGAAAGCACGTTAGGGCTAAGGAGATGATGAGTAAGGGTGATAAAATTGGTAATGTCAAAGACTTGAAAATGTAGTTAGTTTTACGTGTTGACGAATATTACCATGCTGTATAATTATTTTTCGACAATTCCCGACTATCATTCTTTCGACACGGATACAGAATGTTGAAAAATATGCGTGCCAATCTGTCGTGTACTTTACCTTCAATAAAAATCCTACATAACGAGACGAAGCTGCATTTTCAAAAGAACAGTTAAAGCTTAGAAAGTCTTCTACAAATAAATATGAGAACTGCCTTCCTTCTTACTGTTACTTAACACTCAGGGCGCACATATGTGAAAATATTATGCTTATTTATGCATCCATCCGACAGGTAGCGTTAGTTACGAACTTGCCAGCATTTTGTATCAGCTGTCGTAATGAAAAGTTGTCTTTACACCGCCATTATCGTACGCAGTGCTCACAGACAAATAGTTCTTTATGAACAAGTCACGCGCCACGCTGGTGTACATCAATGAATTACATTAAAATACCTACCCATACATTACAAAACACACAATAACTTTCTTTACAAGGCGGCTTTCACTATACACGAATATAACCCCTAAATTAAGCGTCCTAAAGTTCAGTTTAGCGCTGGATATAGCAGTGTAGATTTCAATATGGTTGGTGCGCATGATTTGAATGTCGAACTGCGCACGCGCTTCCGCCCGCCCCGGGAAGTGCGCGCATTATGAAATGGAAACGGACCGAACCCGAATTAGGTGAATTACGGTCTAAATAATGTTTTATAGCAAGATAAAAGCGATTATGGTCGTCCAACCATACTTGTTCAGTTTATGTGGTGTATACCTAATATGTATATCATAACGCCTTTAATCCCCGAAGTGTTAGGCAGCGGTGTACCTTATAATATAACTACATTTCGCAAGTTTTTAGTGTTTAAGTCCCATGAAATAAGGGCGAACCTATTGTCATCAACCGGGCACGCTGGTACTGAGAAATTCGGGTTTTACCAAAACCCAATAACACTATGCCTGACCTGGGAATGGAACTAGCAGTCCTGCTTGTGAACACTAGGCCAACAAAGGTTATTCAACAAAAGTTTGGAATAAAATAATTGTAAATAATACAATTAATCGTAAATTAATTAGTAAGGTATCTTATCATGTTTAATATTGAAAGTAAACTAATTGAAAAAAGCCCAGTTGTGGTTGAATATACTGTTGCTAGCTTCGCAGTTCCGGTTTCCGGCCGAGTAATAGCTTTATTGACCAGGGTACATCCCATAGTTGGCTCTATTCGTAGTCCCCCTCACCTTGATTGTTTTTCCAGGAAAACCAGGTACCTAGTAATAGACAATTGACGTCCCCACCTCATAATAAACCTAATCTTACAGATTATTGCGCCATCCGGTAATAATAACTTTCACTCCATAGTTTTTCGGATAATCAAGTAAAAAACTTCTCTTTTTCCATCGCCCCAATTACCCATAGTCATTTTACTTTCACTTGTGGCTTACAATCGAATTGTGCTCGAAGATACTCAGCTGTAATGACAGTTTTAATTCTTTTTTTTATATATTAATATCTGGTGAACCACGGAACCGAACCAGATAATACTTTGTATCTTTGACATTAGTAATGTTCATAATATTAGTTAGGTACATTTTTGATTGTATCAAAATAGGTATTTTGGTTATTTTTTGAGGTCTAGAAGTCCAAAACTTTTCGATAATAACGATTGATAGAAACTAACAGTGACTTTGGGTGTAAGGTCAATAGTGGAGTGTGACTTCCAGTCTACCTTCCGGAAAGAAACGAAAATTATGCCTAATAGATTTCAAACAATCTAATAGCTTTGATATGGAAAGAAAAATTCGAGTGCAAGCAGGGTTTGAACCTGCGACCTTCCGATTTCTGTACACCGGACGTCTTAACCAATTAGACCATCGCACCCTGCTCACAGCTCTCATATCAAAGCTGTAATTCCCTACGCAGGGTTTGCGTAAAAAAAACATATTTAAAAATCTATATAATAAACAATTACATTTTTTTGACCCAATGACGCTAATATTACACAAAAACTTTAAATTACCATTGTATGTTTAGTCATTGCAAGAGCCGCAAGCGAAAAGCAACATTTTTTGTACCACTTGCTTGCGCGAATCCAAAGTTAATGATCATAATTTTTAAGTACTCGTATGTGTACAATGTCATTACATGATAGTAAATACGGTAAAGTTATTGTAAAATCATCACACGAGGTAAATCATGCATAAACCAGCAGTATTACATGATGCATGAGAATCTTCTTCCTCAAATGACAGGTGGTCGGAAGCACCCTTTAACAAGTCCTCAAAATCACCTGCTCGAAATTAGAAAACGGGAAAGAAAACATCAAGAGTCAAGAAGAAAGATGTGGCGTATCTTGCGTTGCAGAAGCTAAAAGAGATACGGTCAATGGTGACTTTGGAAAAGGAGCTACAAGGTCATTGTGATTAAGGCGAATCTTGAAATAGAGCCCCATCATCTGCCTAGCCTTTTCCCAACTATGTTGGGGTCGGCTTCCAGTCTAACCGGATGCTGCTGAATACCAGTATTTTACATGGAGCGACTGCCTATCTGACCTCCACAACCCAGTTAGTACTAGGTAATACGATACCCCTTCGTAAGACTGGTTGTCAAGACTTTTTGGGCCACTGACTACTGACTGCTGTAACGACTGTCAAAGATCTACAAATAACAGCCGGGACCAACGGCTTAACGAGCTTTCAGAGGCACGCAAGAAACTCGGTATGTAATGGGTGGTCACCCATCCACAGATCAACCTAGGCAAGCACGGCTTTACCTAAAGATTGATCCGAGCGGCTGTTATTATTTAGCCACGAGCTGCTAAATGCAAATGCAATGTAAAAACATCGTCTATATTCCATGCCATCGGGAAGTCAACGGAAACACTGTCCAATACACTCTGTCATGACAATGAGCTCACACACAGTCACAGTCTCCTATTAATGCGGTTATATGCGTCAAACTAATCCAACCTTACGAATATATAGTATTACTAGCCATTAAAATCAGTCGCATATACGTTTTTCGAAGTAATTTTGGCAGAACATTTTGCCAGAACTCCGCTCAATTTAGGTCGACAAAACGTCAGAAAGAAGATTCCTAAAACTAGCTAGCTAATCGACGGTACTCAAGTCAATGCCAGTTTGCACAAACGATTGAAGCAATCCCGACGAGCATGCAGTTACGCGGAGCCTCCGCTTAACAATGATTGCACGCTGTTATGAGCACACTGTTACAATAATTACATAGCACATTCATTTTGACATGCCCGACATTTGGACTGTGCTGTTGACTGATTCTTTGGTCTAGTAGTCGAAGTGCGGCAGCTGAAAGAGCGTCGGTGATTGGATTTTTCAAACAGGGAATTAGGAGTTTTTTTAAACAGGAATTTACCGGTGCGACTCTGGATATAAGTCGAATTATGCAAGCGTAGCCAATGTAGCGTAGCAATTATCGCCAAAACCTAGAGAGAAAGTCTCTGAGAGACTCTCGGTCGGATGAACCATCTCGGAGATACCTTAGTCCAGCAGTGGTCAGTGATAGGCTGCTGAGATGATTCATGGCTTTTACGGAGGCCAACTTACTACATGGAACTTAACTGGATGCGAGAGGGACCCACCCTCTGCCTACGACGTGGCGGAACATAAGCCAGTAATTATGTTATTGTGCGCATTGTGTTAGGTAGTCTAGCTGGATAGTTCATTCATTTATTTTCATTGTATTAGTAGTCTAGTCGAATTATAATAGGGAAATACGAATGCAAATTAAAACATTCATTATTTGGGTAATCAACAGGAAAGAGCAATGAAATGCCTCTGTGGTCTTTATGAGGTCATATATTTATATTTTAATTTTTGTTATTTACCGTACCTTATTTAGGGGAACCAACATCTTTTTCCATATACTAAAATTGACAAATATTCCGTATGACAGGATGTTTTGACGTGACATTATGTCGAATATGGTATAGATATACATTATACGAGAGCAGCGGTTGCCCAGCGGTGGCGGTCCCGACGTACGAGCTGTAAGTCGTGGGTTCGAACCAGGCAGGAGCATTACTTTGTGTAATTTATTTCATCACCACTGCTCT
The DNA here is from genome assembly GCA_910589295.1 of Noctua janthe. Classification (NCBI taxonomy): domain Eukaryota; kingdom Metazoa; phylum Arthropoda; class Insecta; order Lepidoptera; family Noctuidae; genus Noctua; species Noctua janthe. The sequence goes on from OU342552.1 coordinate 19,317,058, forward strand.
CAAAACGGTGAAGGAAAACGTCGTGAGGAAACATGCACGTCCTAGAACCTAAAATTCGAATACATCTACCAACCCGCACTGGGCCCGCGTGGTGGATTATAGCCCATTCCCTCTCATAGAGAGGAGGCCTGTGCCCCAGCAGTGGGAACATTATAGGCTGATTATTATGCTTATACATTATACTCGTATATTTTGAATTATATATTAAGTAACATAGGTACCTACATAATACCTATATGCACTCACTAATTGATTATAACATCGATACCTTGACGATCGATCTGTGTGGCTGTGTGATTTAGCCACAAGCCTCTCTAATGTCATATTTAGGGAAGGAAGCTTCTGAAAAATATTCAAATTTAACGGTTATATCTGGCGATGAATAAATCTATACCTATCTATAATAATAATTAGGTGCGTAATCAGTTTTGGAAATGAACTAGGTAATTATTTCTTTTGAGATTTCAATGTTAAAACCGCACTACTGTTATTATCACGAAAGTATGTACCTATATGAGGATTGATTATTGTTGTGTGAAAGAGTAACAAACATCTATCCAGATGTTTGTTACTCTTTCACACAACATTTACTAAATGGATTTTGATGAGACTTTACATTAATAATTTGCCATCCAACGTGGCAGTGCTGCCAGCCTTCTGGGCACTTTTCCTATTGACAACGATGTGGACGAATTTTTTGACGGCCTGTAATTCGTTTCCCATTTTGATACTTGCACATATTTTATTATTATTTTAGATTTATTTGTAGTTTGTAAATAGCTCGAGCTAAATGAGGAGCTCGTGGCTAAATAATAACAGCCGCTCGGGTCGATCATTAGGTTAAGCCGTGCTTGCCTAGGTTGGTCTGTGGATGGGTGACCGCCCATTACATACCGAGTTTCCTCCGTGCCTCGGAAAGCACGTTAAGCCGTTGGTCCCGGCTGTCATTTGTAGATCTTTGACAGTCGTTAGGCAGTCAGTGGCCCAAAAAACCTGACAACCAGTCTTACCAAGGGGTATCGTATTACCCAGTACTAACTGGGTTGTGGAGGTCAGATAGGCAGTCGCTCCATGAAAAATACTGGTATTCAGCTGCATCCGGTTAGACTGGAAGCCGACCCCAATATAGTTGGGAAAAGGCTAGGCAGATGATGATGTAGTTTGTAAATAATGTAATACTACATTCAAATTAAATTCCATTGTAAAAAAAAGAACCTTAGTAATTAATTATATCGGTTTATAGATATTTCAATAATACCTTTACACGCAGAGTTCTTCAGAGTAACTCGTTTCACAGTATGATATGGATGACGAACACACTAGTAACGTAACAGAATACGGTACGTGCGCTAGAGTATTCGTTTTCTCTTTCACCCAATGTTCCCATGCTCCAGATTGTTAACCTACCTCCCGGCATGACACTGACATAATGATCGATGACCCCAAAGACTCATAATTACCCATCGGATTATTATGCACTATCAAAATGCAAAAATATGAACTAAAAAGGGCGAAATATGCATAATCCGATGTCCACTCATACATCGTTTGATTTTTTGTCAGAAAACATTTTCTTTGTGTCGATGGCAATCAATAACTTGAGTGTCCGGAGTTTTCTGCAAATGTTCAGCTTTTTGTCTGAACTTTTGAAATGGTTACCGTAGTCATAGAGTCCGACCAAATCTGGATGAATGTAGCGACGGCGCTGCTTGGCAAACGCAGATGTCAAAAATCAGATTATTTCGTGTTAGTTCACTTGTTTCGTCGTTAATCCATCCATGTTGCATTGTTCGCTATAAGTAAAACTTATGACATGTGTGTGGTACGTACGCGATGTAGGTAAGTAGACAATAAGATTGGTACTTAGTGCAATACTAAGTCGCGATAGACCTCGTACGTAGGAGATGGCGGGACGAGCCAGACAAGACCAACGGTCAGACATTAGATCGAAAGAATTGGAAGTCGTAGGAGAAACCCACCAGTGGCTTGATGCAGGCTAACAGTACAGTAACAAAGTAGGTAGTAGTATTTTAATTTATATTTTTTAATTATGTTTGTGTTTAGGTTTGTAAGTAATTACGTTATGCTTTTTTGTGTTTTAAATGGTGTAAAAATTTAATAATGGTGTTAGTTTTAATATTTGTATTTTTTTTTTTTTATTTCAAGTTTATAGTTTAGTATATTAGTTTAAGTTCTTAACTATCGCATTAGAGTAAACCCTGTAATGCTAGTCTAAGCTGTTATAAATAAATAAATAAACAATAAGTGCAATGGAAAACAAAATAAACGTTTACCTATGAAAAAAAAACTAACAGAGTGACAGCTTTGTAGACAGCAAAACAATAATAAAACGTGTCTCAGTTCCGATTTTGATGTGGACAGTGTTACAAAGACCTATTGGCGCTCGAATAACCGTGACAGAGAGCGCTATTGGTAAACATTTGCAAAATTGTTTTGATAAATAGATGGCGGCAAAGATCCTAATGCTTTAAAAGGATTGTGCGTCTCCTGCACGCGCAGCATGACCACAGTAGAGACGGGTTTTTTAGACGGAAGAATCGACAAAATGACAGGTTGTGTCGACACAATGACAGATTTCTTTTCACTATCTGTCATTTTGTCGATTCTTCCGTCAACGAAATCCTTGTCTACGGTGGTCATGCAACGCGTGCTGTAGTCAAACTAAGATCCAAACTTCCCCGGTAACTTACTACCTGATAAGATTATTTATTCTGGTTTTTAACCGTACTTTAATGTGTCATTGACACAAAACATTTGTCCTCATTACGCACGCACACGGTCCACCCTGATTCTGGACCGAAATTGCTGTAAGTCATCAATGGCTCACAAGTCACAAACGTTTATAGTATGACCACTTTAAGTGTGTGAATTGCACACTTGCTTGGTGGCTTGTTTGTCACCAAAATTTGCATCGATATGTCAATCTTGATACTTTTATTTGAGTTCTGAGTTACCCCGCCTGCACAGATAAGTTGGTTGAAGTACAGAGTTCGGAGATTTTTCTGTTTTTTTTATTTGTGTGGGACTTAACGTGGGGCAAATAAATGTGTTTTTCCAACTGTGTAGGGGTTGGCTTCCAGTTTACCCCGATGCGGTAATTCGATACCCATTTGTAAGACTTTCAGGCCACAGACAACCTGTAACGACTGTCAAAGATCTACAAATGACAGCCGGGACCAACAGCTTAACGAGCTTTCAAAGACACAGTAGAGTAGACAGCATCTCGTGTTACTCACCCAATAATAGTCCTTGAACACGGTGTTGTTAGAAGACCTGAGGTTGATCATATCTTCCAGGGTATTCTGCCACCGGTCCATCCCGGCGGCGATCTTGTTAGAAACGTTCTCCCGGTTCATGGTACCCTCAGCGTCCTCGTCCTGGGGCGCAGCATCACTGCTGCTCGCCTCTTTGCTTGCCTGACTGCTTGAAGCTGCCGCTGTAGAGACCGGCTCCCGACCCTCGCGCCGAGTGGCACTGAAAGTCCTGCAAAGAATAAAAATAACATTAAGACGTGTCAATATCATCATAATATCACGCCTGTAATCCCAAAGGGTAAGACAGAGGAGAACCAAATATTACACCAACATTTTTACATACAACAATTTCTCAACATTTATCTTTTATTTTTCTCTGTGATATTTATTCAGTTATCTTCACACTACTTGGTAATTAAAAAACTCGTTACTGATGGTCTTATGGTAAGTAAATTAAAACCCACATTTAAATTAATATGCTTGTTTGTCTAATGGAACTTATGATAAAAACTTATATCGGAAATTACTTTTAGAATCACGTCGGCATCATTTTGGATGTCTTTACTTAATATTATCAGTTTGAGTACGAAGTATTATTCAATAACAGAACTATTTAAAGTGTTTATCGAAATGTTGGTAAGAAAACACAACGCGTCCGCTGACAGGCGAGTAGTGAAGAGATGTGAATCATACTTCCTATTGTGGATGCGTAACACATTACTTACTCACCATTTCCTATAATTATGAGCATTTATTTGAGCTATATTGAGAAACGTCGTATTGGATTTCGCCGAGTTTAATCTGTGAATGAGTGGATTGGGAGCTTGTGCATCCATTCAAGCCTATTCTTAATGTGTCATTTTTTGGTGAAAAGGAAAAAAAAAAATAAACAATATTTTCCTTGCGCTCCTCACCTAAATCAAACTTTTTATCTAATGCTACATTCTCTGCGGCTGACTTGCATCAAAACAACATTAAAAATCCCGTATCAATGATAAAAACACATGTTTATTCGGCAAGTAAATGAATCAATTATTGTCTGTTTGGACTTTATAATGGATGACTCAAGATAGTTATAAAATAAAACAAAAATAACGAACACATTCTAAACTTATTTCGCAGTCATTTGAGGCCAGATCTAGAACGCATCCAAAACGGTAATGTACAAATAACATTAGTAAATAACTTTTCGTTAAGTAATAGTAAAGTGACGTAATGACTATGTTACACACACCTGGATCGTGAGTCCAAGCAGACTCAAATTAGATAAAATACAGGTTTTCTAAGTGATTGCTGCATTGAAACCGATGCGGTTAAAAGAGCAGCTACTACATCAAACACTAGCCACTATACACTATAAGTCTACTAGACTACTACACTATAAGTCTTTTTAAAAAACCGGCCAAGTCCGCGTTGTATTCGCAAACCGAGGGTTCCGTATTGTAAATATTTTGTTATAAAACTTCATATTTACGGTTTTCAAATTTTTTATTTTACTAGTGCTGTAAGACATTAATTCTTGCCAAATTTTATGATGCTAGGTCATTTTTTCATCGGTTATAAAAAAAATATCAGTTGTGCAATCACAAAAGTGCAATACCTACCTACACGGTCAAAATGTATGGAACATCTGATTTTTTTTTTTGATAACCGATGAAAAATTTCTATGTGGGGGAGCTCAGAAAGATGTACTGAATACGTGGTAACTGTTTGGTTGCTGTAAAGATAATGCAGTCGGTTCCGGCTGAACGAAGATCTCGTATGAAGTCAGTATTACACCTTTACGTTGCTGTAACTGTTACGATTGTCTAGTAAGGTTGGCAGCTAAGTTACCATGCAAGCATGCCTATAATTAATAATTAACGAATGACAATAATTACTTAGTATTTATATGCAACGAAGTCATGCATTATAAATGATCGTGGTGGCATCTCTTATTATTGTTCATTCTCAAGAATTTTATACACTTTCGCTCAAATTTTATGAGAATCTATGACACAAGTCATGCGTGTCATAGATGCTCATAATTTTTACAAATGATAATCCTCTCGTTATATGCCAAAATAATCATTAACTAATTAAACATAAAGGTTAAAATTGCGCAAAAATAAAAAAAGCGTAAAAATAACATTCGTTCCAGAGCGTACTACGCGTGTGATCGTATACTTCCATAATTAGTTACATTTTGTTTGCAAATCTTTGAGTAAGACGATTCATCATCATTAAGAAACCTACCTAAATTACGGAGCAAATCTTTAGTGATGGTCTATGTCCATAATTATTAATATTTAAGTTCGATTTTCTACTCGAATATTAATTTAACCGGCTGATGGAGGTGCGGCGTACCTTTTCGAGTCTGTTATGCTCGAAATCTTCGCGCTTCAAAATCTGTATACCTACTTAGTCGCCAGCGCATCAAGTTAGTACAGACTGTCAAATTTTCTCATTTGATTTTGAACTTAACCATCATCATTTTATGGTTTAAAATTATTTGGAGAAATTTGACAGTTTGTGGTACTGGTACTTGATGTACAGCTATGTATACAAAAATATCGGATCGATTATGAAGTCTGAAAAAACACAACACAAACAAGCTAGTAAAAAGCATCACTAAAAAAACGTGTTATCGTTAAATCCCGTACTCGATTACTTAGAAAAACCGCTCTCGATACTCGAATCACAGCCCTACGCAATATAGACAGGTTATAATACTCAATTCCGCAACGTTCTCGAACAGACTCACACGACCTCATAATGATAAATAATAGCACTTATGGTTGGTTCTGATGATCAGCTGTTTTAGACCACACTCTACCATTTACAAGATGCTGCGAAGGCCGATCACCATTATCAATTCAGAGGGAATGGCTAAACGAATGATCGCTTATTTTAATTGTAGACTAGATAGATAGTGTTGTAGAGCCCCAAGTCTCTTGTGATGGGCTTCATTTTTCTGTGTACCAGTTTCTATTTATATTTATTTGCGCTTGACACCAATACCGAATGGCTGTTCGAAAGATCAATTTATTTGAGCTAAGTGTATCGCAGCCCGGAAATAAATCTCGAAGTGCTGTCGATAGTGACAATGGATATAAATATTTTAATATTCATGCATTAAAAAAACCAATCATAGATTTTAACGGGCAAAAACTTTAAGTGCAACAAAAACTTGTTGGAATTGGATGTTTGAACTCCCTTTGAGGGTGCTGTAGCCAAACTGTATAAATAGAATCTATATAATTTGCTTATTTTTAAAAGATTACGATCTAACTAATTAAGTTTTTATGTATTTATTTCAAAAGTTTTTCAAAAGTTTTTCAGATGTATTTTGAGAGTATTTTCGACTACTACCCCAAAATAACGGGGCATTCCTCAAAGCGCAACTATTTTTAAGCGTAACCAACTAATAGCAACTAAATTATTCCTCGAAGCGCAAGCATTAGTTGCGCTCACAAATTCAAATTAAAAATATTATTTTATGTTTATTCCGCAAAGCGCAACCATGATGAAAAATAGAGAGAGGTATGATGGATTCATTATTATTTTATTAGATTTATTATTTTTCAATCATTGTTGCGCTTTGAGGAATAAACATAAAATCATTTAATTTGAATTTGTGAGCGCAACTAATGGTTGCCCTTCGAGGAATAATTTAGTTGCGCTTAGTTGGTTGCGCTGAAAAATAAGTGCGCTTTGAGGAATACCCTAAAATAACGATGTTGATTTTTACAGTTCTTTTTTTAAACAAATTTATTTTTGTGTCTTCAAAACAATATGTGCATTCATCTCGACTATGGAAAAGCATCACTGTGGCCCGACACCCGCTTGACTGGTTTTTAGTTATTCGTTTCCTCGTTAGATGACCAAGTAAAAGAAAACAACGTAGTTACGTCAAGACTATTTAAGTTAAGTATGAAAATAGCCCTGACCCTAATTATGGCAGCGAAACGCGAGCTGATAGAAAAATTTTATGACTTCAAGTAAAACGTTTAACGTTTTTAAGCACAGGGCTGGGACACAGTCAATACTTCGAATAATGTTCACTTTATTCCAGTACAGTAATTTAGCGAGTTAATCCAGCCCAGTCCTGATATGTATCAAATCGTCGACATAATTCCAGTCATTACTGCCAGAGCTGACTGTACCGTACAAAAAAGCAATTACTAGTTGGCGAAACGGGACTGAATGTATGAAGATCAAATAGTTACTAAATAAAAAAGTACTTTTTACACTTGTTTTGTGCACGTCTCTTGTTTAGGTGGTGAATCGCGAAAGTTAAGAAACGGAATGTACAGTGAGCAATTAGCCGACCCACCTTTGCATAAATGAAATGCAAAGGTGGATCACCTAATTCGTTGATCATTGTACCAAGTGCCCTGCGAAAAAAAAAAAAAAAAAAAAGCCCTACGATATATTTTAGTAATAAATTAAAACCTAAACCACTAAACGTATGTAAACGTACTTTTTTGGCAAGTGTTAATGGTTAAGAGATGTTATAAACAGCAATCATAGCTCTCAGCGAGAACAAGTTATTTAATGGATCTCTGACATTTTTTATCGATATTATACAATTATATTTTCAACTTCCGCCAACACTGGCTCTATTAAATAATAGCGATACATATTTTTAAAAGTAAATTTCACAGTTTTAAACGAATGTTGGAGCACTCCGGTTTGGAAACAATAACGTTTTGATAATGTAGTTCTTTCCACTGAATGAGCACTTTGTGTCCTACCTATTCATTATATCTAGGTATACGGAAATGGCTGTTATACTCTGAAGGTGATAGGCTATGAAGCCAGTCCAGTTGAAACTGTCGTTTGTGTTATTCAGCCCGACACTGTTTAGAGTAGTCTGCCCTGGAGTGCGTATGGTATTGTTCCACAAAAGATGGGACTCTTAATATCGTGTCCTGCCTGCCCTGTTGCCTGAGCTTATGGAAGTTACTGATGGTGTCAATCTCATAGCGATACGCTAAGAAGAAGAGATTAACACCATTGTGGATCCTGGACAATAGTAGATCAAGTGTTTGGTATTAAAAAAACTCGGACGGAGGCTTCAGGGACGGTTTTCCTTGTTCATTCGTTCTATCATTCTTATTTCAAAATACTTCCAGAAACTATCAGACTAAATTACGTGTATTTTTTGTAGGAAAGCTAAATTGTAGATTAATTCTATTTGGTAGAATCTACTTTTTGAAACTAGTACAGCTCTCTTGAAACTCAATTTAATGTTTTCAAGATATTTGATTTATTATTAAAAATTAGCTAAATCTGCTCTTCGATCACATCAAATTAGTAAAAGACAAGATACGTTACGGTTTGTGTCAATATAAATAAAAGTATTTATTTCTCTCACACAGGACAGAACAAAATAATTAAATTAACAATAAAAAAAAATGATATTAAAAACATTTAAAAAACTCAATTAAAATAAGACATACATCCGACTAAATTGGTCATGAACGAGGCCAAAAGACCCTATCCGGGCATGATGCTGTAACATTTAAAAAAATGTGACAGCGCTGGTGTTCTGAATAGGTACTGGATTAATAGCAAAGGTTCAGTCCATAATCATGAAAAAAAGTCCTCTCCGCTGTCAGTTTTCAGAAAACTACAAGTAAATATCACATGTCCAGGAGACCTCATTACCTACTCCTATTCACAGATACTGGTGTCTGCTTACCACACGTAGCCCGAAGCGAGCCGATATTGCTCATATATTTCGCAGCGCCGCCGTCCGTTACATAATGTAACCGCTTCGACCGTTGGCAACACTGCATCACTGCCCACTATTGAACCACTTGAACCTAGGGTTGCCCACAATAAAAACAGCAAAGGTGATAAAAATCTAAGTGAACTGCGTGCTTTTTTTTGCGTTGATTTTCTAATTTTTTTGGTAAATTGACGTCACTCTACCTCAATGCAAGCCCAACTTTACTTATTCCTTTCTAGAGATATTTTTATGATTTTTTCACATTTTTGTTTCTTCTTATTTTTTTTAGTTTTATGATAATGTCTGTACTTTTATAAAAATAGAACCATGTACATTTTTAATTAAAAACTATTAAATAAACAAACTAACACAAACATAACTAAAATAGTAATAAAAATTGAGACTAAAAGTTTATCGATATTTCTTAGAATTATTGAAACTTAAGTAGTGGCAGCTCTACTAACATCCTATCATCCAATCATTGGATTTGACTTTCATCACCGTTTTGTGGTATTTAAAACTTGTTTTTATATCAAAATAAACGTAACAAAACCCTGAAATAATATTATCACATTAAAACAACATATAAAAAGCCGCTATTGGTAGGAGACAGATAATTTTGCCACCTGCTTTTGTATTAATTCGATGCATTTTGTAACTTTGGCTCATCTTTAGTTTGAAGTCATCTAATGGGTGTAAAAGTTCCCTGACGGAGTCGAAAGGCACTTGTTCACCTCGTCATTGGTCCGTTTACACCTTGTATTTAGGTCATCTAGGTAGATATATATGTCATTATATTATCTCAGTAGTAGCCCGAAGAATAGTTGTGCCCGATTGATGGCAATCTAACATGGTTGACGGGACTTAAAAATAATTAGCACAAAAAATGAAATGTTATGTAGCACAGCTCTGCCTAACCTTTGGGGAATCAGCCGTGAGGGTATTTTAGTTCAGATTTGTAAACTTTGTAGTTTGTCGTATCACAACATGACTATGGGAATTAATCAAAGCGAAATATGGGTGCTGCTAGTACTAGTACTCCTCTGCCCTTACCCTTCTGCGATAACAGGCGTGATGTTTATGTTATGTAATAAAAATATCGTCAACTTTTCCCATGTAGAAGACAAAAATCTCCTTTTTATTATGTGTCAAAGGTATCATTAGTTACTTACTGATTTTTATGATTGATGTCTATTTGTAAATGACGAATAAAATTATGAATGGCATCGATATTTCCATTGAAGTATTTTTATAGATGGATATCTAATTGACTGTATATGTGATTGTGTGGTATATGAAAATATGCTTATTAAGTTGTTATGAGGACGTTTGTATGTTTACGGAAGTATTCGTTATGCAGTATTTTTTGGGGGACCATAGAAAATACTTTCATTATATAACGTAGAGAGTTCATTATCAGTTTATCCGTGATCATGGTGCTTGCAACAGCGCCGAAATATCGGGAACTCAAATCAATCAGTTAACATGGCAAATATCCCGTTTTTAATGTTATTGATAAAGTTCATAATCATCATAATAATACGGCTTTCATTCAAAATGGAATATGGGTCATCCAAATACATTCTAATGGATAATCACTTCAGCAAACGGATGGCAGCCTAAAAATTCTCATTGTCTTGTGTAGTTTCTGGCTAAGTTTACCCTGCAAATATGATGAGACCGTCACAGGATTTAATTGTTCCCGTTTTTACTTCAGTATTTTTTTCTATATTTGTATCTTTTTAAGGTTTTTGTTCATTACTATGGATATTATTTACAAATTACCAATACTTAGACCTAAAATAATAATCAAAATGTTAATATTTTGATTTTCATCATCATCATTCTGTTGCCCTTATCCCAATTCATTTGGGGTCGGCGCAGCATGTCTTATTCTTCCATACTTCTCTATTACTCCTCATCTCATCAGACACCTCCTTTCTTGCCATATCATTCAAGTATCAAAAAGGGGGAAAAAAATGGAAGAAGAAAACTACAGACCAGAGAAGACACACAGAATAAAAGCCCATTCATGGACATGCAGAACGAACTTTATTGGATTAGGTGCAAAACCAGCTAAATGTCTACTTACCCCCGCAAATCTTTGGCGAGATGGATTACCTAGGCCCTAAGTAGCTAGGACTAGACTTCGTAGGCGAACAACTAGGCATACTAGTCGCTTAGGTGTTGTATTGCAGCTTGCAATTGCTTTGTTACCAATGCTTGTTGCACCATTACGAGCCCTGATTATGTCGTTACGCCTATTTCAGGGTAGCTTGCTGTCTAATGTAAAAATGGAAAGTAAAGAGAGCTATTACGCGTTCACAATGGGATGCCACCGCGAGACCACTTTTTAAACGTCTAAAAATATTGACTGTTCCCGCTATGGTGATATTGCAAGCGGCGGTATACGCTAGGCACCATCTAGACGAATACAATAGACGCGGAGATAGACATAATTACCGTACTCGTGGTAGAAGCAAATTAGCTGGCTACCCACACACCCTATCTAAGTCTGGAAAGTTAATTCATGTTATGGGTCCATCGGTATACAACCGGCTACCGGATAATATTTTGAGCGCGACGTCTGACACTGTTTTTAAAACTAAACTGAAAGGTTGGCTAACCGACCAGGCATTATATGACCTAAAAGAATGGTTTTAAGAAAAAATTATGTGATTAGTATACTGTAAGGTTCTATTATTCTGTTTATTGTGTATTATTATTTCTTTTTTTAATTTATGATAATTTGTGTTGTTTAATGCTCTTTTTAATGTATAATAACTTGTTTTTTTTTTAATGTATTATGATTTGTGTTTTTACTTTTTTCAAAATATGACCTGTAATTTTTGATAATTATTAATAAATAAACTATCCTAAACTAAATGCTGTTAAAAAATTTGATATTCATCATTAGGTATTAGCTGCTTAGCCATTTTCCAACTATGTATGTTGGAATCGGCTTCCAGCCTAACTGGATGCAGCTGAATACCAGTATGTTATATGAATTGACTCGACTATTTGCGTGCTATCCAATTCGATGAAACAATCATAATGTTGAAAAATCATTGAATTATTATGTATCTACACAGAAATACCCTCAACACTACTTCTAAGGTAATGGAATGAAAAGAATAAGTAATACATAGCCGAGCGAGGTCGGTAGCAGACGTCGAATGTGAAGATGTAAAAATTTAATGATTCATTTATATTATTTTTAAAAATACCCCAATATTCCTTATACATACAGGGTGTAAGCGGACCCATCACGAAGCCGTCAACCAAGCATTACTTACATAAAACTGAATAACTTTACTTTATATTGCTGGGAAAAGACTTTTTTTTTGGGTCAATAATCACGTTTGCGGTAAGACTCGATGGAACGCACTCAAAGCATTGTGCTGATGAATAGTATATATATATAGGTCGTGGAGGTGTTTAAAGTAAAACACTTACATTAAAAATATATAACTTGTGAATAAGTTGGAACTTTGACCCCCAATATCTCCGTAACTAAAAGGTTCCCAGGTAACGAAGCCAAAAGGTACTTGTGGACGTCACTGCAATATTTTTTTTTGTTCTGGATCATACCAGGGGCTGCAGTCTCGACATAGATAGCGACAAAAATCGGTCGTTAAGTCATAACGATGTCAAATTTCTTTAATAGATTTTCAACCTTAACGTTTCGAAATAAAGTTCGAAAAAAAATATTGCAGTGACGTGCACAAGTACCTTTTGGCTTCGTTAAGGGTCTTGTTATACCCTTTATGTAGTACTACACTTAATTACACCAACTAAAATAATAACAATGCAATGGGCCTTATTGTATTGGTCTAGATGAATTTAATATAAGCCAGGCTTAATAGATTTATATTATAGCATTGCAGACTTCTTATATATTATGATCCTAGTCCAGATAATCTGGCCTTTGCGAGTTTCCATTTTGTGTCTGCTCCATAAGACTGCCAGACAAAAACAAATAAATAAGATGATAGTCGCAATAAAATAAAAATTAAAAGAACAGACGGTGTTCGAAAGATGACGCAGAAAGAACACATCTGTGTAAATGTTAGTACATTAGCTGCACCAGTTCTCGAGAAATGGAGGAAATATAAGAATATAACGCGCAATAAGAAGCTGCTGCGAATAAATAGACACTTTTTTACATTACACACTCTTGCTACATACAAAACTCATCTTTAAACAACAACAAATAGAGCCCAAAGTCTTAGTAAACATTGGAAGTGTACACAAACTTGTTATGATAGTTTCGTAAGCTGAATCATGGCATTATCGACTTTTTTCGATTTTGCAAAGCAAAGATTGCCAATCTTGATACAGCGATAGTAATTATTGTGTTACAAGTTAACAAAAAGAATAATGGGCATATTTGAGTACAGCTGAGACGACTGTTTCAATCTTTAATCGTTATCTTGGTTTGAGCTAAGTATTGTAAAGAAATTGGGCAATTTCTTCATCAAAAGTTATTATTATAGTAGCGGCATGTGAAGTCTGTGAGATTTTACATTCCAGAGCAGTAGCGGCTGGCGTGTTGATGTTTTGGCTGCCAGCCAAAGGTTCAGAATATTTTTTGTTTTTCATTGAAAATCACTTCACTCAATAATTTGCGTTACATCAACAATGCTTATTACATACTGACGCAACTGAAATAGTAACCACGTTTATTTGGCTTGTCCACAATGCTTACTACATTTTAAAGAAACTGTCGTGTGTAGATACTGAATATCGGTGCGTTAAAAAAATATATGTACTCAAACGACGGCCTCTACGGTTACCAGTAGCGAACGGTCAATTTTTGTAAGAGAGTACATTATCTTTATTGTGAGTATATTATTTGTGTATAGAATACTGACTGTGCCATTTTTTAAAGGGAATCCGGTGGGAATCGTGTTGTATGGAACCTTCGCCACTGACGGCTACGTACATAGCCAGAAAACATCGCGGAAGATAGCGGGACGAGCAGACAAAACTAACAACCAGGTTTCCTTCCAGAAGAAGCATATTAAGGTAACATGAACGATAGCTATAGAATATTGTGTCAATTTGTGTCAAAAAACAACGTAACTAACACCAGAATATATTAATTTCTTAACAGACAGCCTGCATAGAAATGTGAGACGTACGAATTTACGCAACGTTGAGATAACGATATGCATACAAATAACTTTGTTGCAAACACTCAACTTTATACACAACCTTGTGTCAAAACAATTAAAAACTATAGAGTAAAGTTAAAACCTTGTTGCTTCCTTCCTATGGCACGTAACATGTACCTAAGTGTACATGCGCCCATCATAAAAAGACACCCCGTCTTTAAGAGGAAAATACTGTAAATGGGTCCAAGTAACCTGGTTCGATCTAGCTGAGGGAAATCAGTCTCAGGATCGGGCTCCGAATGACAATCGATTTACTGCGTCGAAAGTGTTGCAGATTGATGCCTCTATAGCAGCGATTTGGAGACTTTCACTAAGTGCCAGTGGCCGCAGTGACGTCGGACTACGTCATACCGTGCAGACGCTGATCACGCTGACGGATCGCACCGTCTCACACGCTTTTACCCGCACAGCTGATATTCGACAATCGACTCAAGAAACCGCCACAACTTAAGCATTCTTTATTCGGTAATCATTATAAATTATTCACATCATTTGTCAACATGCGGTAGTAAAAACATTATGGACATTTTGTCATCGCTTAGTGAGTCCACTTTCTTTAGTTTATCGATGAGCACGCAATCAAAACATCGTGCATCGTTACAAAATCGATTTTAATATCGTTTGATGGTCACGTTGTGTGCAACATAGAAATTAAACTTGAAGTTATTAGATTTGATTTTACATACCGATTACTATTCCCGATAAATCGAGCGTGCTATTGACGTAGTGACATGTGTTACAAACTACGCTCAAAGGATTATATCGAACTAGAAGATCGATTCTAAATTAGATAGATGGTAATCGTCTAAGTGACCTAGAGTAATCAGTACTATGATTCAAAAACAGGTTTCGTTTCAGAGATCGTTGGAGGTACAAGAAATTATAAAGAACCTTAATGTTTCAATAGCAATATTTTGACAACGAAAGTTTGAGCATGGAAAATAGAACATGGAAAAACAAAATTATAGTTAAGGTTTTGTAGCCAAATAGCAAAACGGAACAGTTATAATTTTGTTCAGTCCGTAAGTCCGAAAGAATCACGTCCGTAATTAAAATACAGCAAAAAATAAGTTTGTTGATCAAAGTAGGCATTTGTCCCCAAAGCATATAGTTAATTAAAGGTACCTAAGTGGGTACTGTAAATTGATTATTATCAGCCTTAACTTATACACAGGATAACATGTCTTAGGCAAATTGAAATTATTGATAATTACCACAATTGGACGCTAACCATCAATTAAAATAAAACGAAAACTGGTAACCTCGTCATATTCACGCAATGTTTTTTTTTCGTTTTAAACATAACGTGAGAATCAAGAGCAAAGCAATACGAGATTGTCAAACTCAATGACATAATGTCATTTTGACAAGTTAGACCTTAGAATTAATTAATTCCGAATTGAAAGTCATATCTACGATTTTATTGATTATTTCATGTACTATCAAAGTATTAGATTAACTACTTTCGGCCTTTGAGTAAGTAATAATATCGGTAGGAATATTAATGTAAATACAGGTGTTTAACTACAAGATGCAGACGCGAAAAGTCGTGACAGACTTGTCTTGTGTATGCAATAAATAGATATAATAATAATATACTTGAGTGATAAATACAAAAATGTTGATGGACGGAGATGGAGAGGAAGATCAACGAAACGATAGATGGATTGTGTGAGGAATGATATAAAAAAAAAGGAGTAACTGATAGCGCGTCGGTTGACAGAAGAGAATAGAAGAAAAATCTTGTTGCGCCGGCCCCAAATAACATGGGGAACAAAGGCAGGATAAAACTGAAGTGTCTGTTTGTTGTTTCAAAATAACAGCTTTTTACTGAATGATAAATATGAAAGTATACACAGCACTTATAATGTTTTTTTTTTAAATAATGTCAGTCTCTCTGTCTGTTTGTTCCGGCTAATCTCCGTAACGGCTGGATCGTTTTGACGGGAATTTTACTGGATAGCTGGATCAGGGTTAAAAAAATTAAAAAACCGTTAACAAAATCAGATTCAAATAGGAAAGTAAGTAATGTGTTTTCATGTATGTATTGATGTTGTATGTATAAAATTGCAATGTGAGTTTTTTTATGGACTTATGGTCTGAAATAAATTTTATTATTATTATATTATTATAATATTTTTTATAATCATTTCACGCGGACGAAGGTCGCGGACAACGTCTAATTCTACTATAATTATCAACCTAACACCACAATTATGTCGAACGAAATGTATCAGTTGCTTGGTAGTTCTAGCACTTGAATTGAACTCCTCACTCCAAACTTTACATCTGAATTGATCTACCTATTATCATCATCTGCCCAACCTTTTCCCAACAATGTTGTGGTCGGCTTCCAGTCTATATGGATGCAGCTAAATAGCAGTATTTTACATGGAGCTACTAAATGTATAATGAGCAATAATTTAATTTAGTTGTCTATATTTACTGAACAGTAGGTATATGATTAAAGAAATCGGACTATGTTAACTATTTTATGTAGACCTCTGAACTTTCAACAAGTTACAACGGTTCGTTCAGATCCCACGTCTCTATGTAAATTGGTAGAAGATAGCTTTTACATTTAACAGTCGTAATTCTATCTGATGAGTGCGATTGTGAGGCTATTTCCCACGTCTTTTGCACTTTCAAAATAAATGTTGGATTAAAGCTACGTTACGCTTTTTTTCTCAGCAGTTAAACACGTTTACAATGTGATAGGTATTTGAAGACTCTGAATTTTAAATGTTGATATTCACTTTGTCTTTAGAGTCATGTGTCTCCTGCACTTATTCAAATTTACAGCATGTCTTCTTCTTCCATACTTCTCTATTACTCGTCATATCAGCAGTCACCTGCATTCTAGCCATTACATCCTTCACACAGTGCATCCATCGTTTCTTTGGTCTTGCCCTTTGTGGGTGTACTGGGTTTATACCAAAATAATTAACTGGCAATGTTCAAAACGAATCAGTCATCAATACGGAGAAAATAGAATGTCTTTCATTGTCATGCTTGGGACTCATCATTAGTCATCATCTGCCTAGCCTTTCCTAACTATGTTGGGGTCGGCTTCCAGTCTAAACGGATGCGATTGAATATCAGAATTGATGCATGGGGCACTGTCACCTCTAAAACATTCTAAGAAACAAAAGGCGTTCGGTATTGTTCGGCGAAAGCCTCATTAAACTCCCGCCATTATGTTTATTAAAAGAAATATAATCTCGTTGCAAATATCGACCTACTAAGTAACTGTCAGATGTATTCTGCTAAGTCGCGTGACGGTGGTAGGTCAGTCGCGCGACACAGATCGTCGGAACAATACCACAGACGATCGCGTCGATTCGATCTCCTATTCGATCCTTGTTGGTTTATCGGAGCACCAATCTTGAACCTGTGAACATTGTAGCTCCGTATCTATAGTACTACAAAAATCATTTTGCGCTGTAATGATGTTGACAGGACGCTGTTGGTAATCATTTATGTTAACAGAGAAAATTGTCTTGTGAAATGGCAGCGATACTTCAGATTTTATTTTTATGCGCCTAAAAATCTTTGGAGAGCTTGGTATATCCAGTCACAGCAATGTCCACCAACGTCATTTTCCTTTTGACATTTGTAGTTGGCTGAACCTGACCGATTGATTAGCACCTCGGCTGAGCTGACGCGACATGAATAGTTCAAATTGGTTACAACAATAACTTGGGAATACCTAGAAATGTTTGATCACTTAACACGACCAGAATATATTGATAAGACTGCTTGTGATACGCTAAGTTAAATGATTGGGAGAAAGATTAGAACCATCTTGTTATCGGTAAATGTTTTGTGAGTGGCAGGCAACACACAGACTTAACTAACTATGAAGATGGAAACTTAAAAGTAGATCATCCTTAGTGAACTGATTTTAAATAGATATTTTTTAGAACAGGACCCAAGACAGGATCAGAAGGAGGGTATTATTACGAGAATTAAGAAAACTACGTGTGATCAACAAGGAACCAAAGTAACAAAAACAAATGTGACCAATTAAATTTGTGTGGTGTGTGTGTGTGTGTGTGTGTGTGAATCTTGGAACCGAGTTTATAGACCTTTAATTCGTGAATCACAAAGGACAGCAGAACTTTATTTGGAAACTTGAAAGAGTGTTATGTCGAAGTCGAACAAATCGATTGGTGCGTATATTATGAAGTAAAGTGGCGTAAGACTGTCATTAGGTGTGGCAACACTGGCAACTCTGTGCCGTGGGCCCGTGGTGGTCACGGCCGCTGCCGTGGGCCGTGTGAAGGGGACCGACGCCGACGACTGGGATCTCGAAGTGGGAACTGGAAGCGACGAATCGTCGAGAATAGACCTCTCGTGTTACTAGTTTTTGTACAGCGAAGAGAAACGTTGGATTATTAACCGGATCACCGTTCTCTTCGTATTCCGTATTTAAGTCTGGGATTAATGACAAAAGGCACCATCTGTTAGGGGTTTATGGTAAAAGATCTAGTTTGACTGTATTTTTGTTGTGTCGTTCGTGTTTACTTTACTATAAATTTTAAATTGACCAGAATTCTTCCTTCGATAGCGTTAGTAGCGGCATCGATCAGGGTCCTCAAAGTGTAGGTGGGGTTGCACAGAGAGCAGGACAGGACGTGGGACATCGTTTGTAATGTGGTTCTGCAGTCACACTTGGTTTCAACTGAATACTCCCAAGTCCTAAGTAAGTACTTGCATCAGAGGTTCAACTATTCCTACAACATGTGTAAGAGCTGTGCAGCAATATCGGTATACAATAAAATATCTTATTCAATCTATTAATTTACCTATATGCACTACGGTGCCTAAGTAAACGGACATGTTTATAAGATCAATCAACTCACGTCAGCTCTTGTTCTTGCGCAAATTAAAAACAAAATAAATAAATCTTAAACGAAATCGTTAATTCGATTAGTTTGGCATTTAGTACGGCATGTTACATTGGTATCTATTTGAATTGATTGATTCGATTAGACATTTGCAACCGCAAATCATTAGAGGAGAGCACAACTGCACACCTTGCAGTTTCGTTAATTGATATAAAGTAAACATGGAGTGTTAACTATAATTAGATTAATAGTCTAACCATTGGAGTGATAAAGACATGAGACATGTGTTTTTTACTCCTCTTGTAAGGTCCAACAGTTGGATCTTACGTCAGGAGTTATAAAATGTTGATTGTGGAGAATGCAAGTGTGTCCCCCGCACCCCAACCAGAAGTGACGAGGAGGAGCACCGTGTGGTTTTAGTCAGTAGGAGTCTGAAATACCCCTCAATCGACCCCACGGCAAAAGTAAAAAAGGGAGTTTAACAATGTATGTGCCTAGTCGGTAGGTGATGAATGAATGATGAGGTATCATCAAAATACTTGGGCAATATAGGTGACCTCGTTAATCGCGGCGGCGTCAATTCTACACTTGGGACAATCCAGCAAGCCCACTTGCTGGTCATATTCTGGTCGCCCGCATTCACAATGAGTGATGGAAAAATTGTGTTAAGTTCTCAAATTGAGGTTCACTGTTTTTTGCGTTCTGCCTCCTGCCTTAGCATTCCACTGAGTTCCCTACTCTGTGTTTTAACATCACGAGCCGTGGGTGTTCCGTGGTGAGCATCGGACTGGAACTTACCGCTACCGGAGTCAGCCATCCAGCACATCCAGTCTGTCACTTTATCGTTTATTCGTGATATCATATACAGCCAACAGCCTAGCATGCAGTGGGACATTTGTAATGCGCCAGTGTAAGCAGTTAGACTGTGACGCAAGTTATGTAACACATTGTCATGCTTTACGATGCGAGGACATTATGGTTTTCGCGATAATGATGCTTTGTATCTGTAGTAATGCCATATTGGTGGATAGTCCATCAAATTGTAGTGTGGTTCTGGTTTGCCAGTAATAATTGTAGAGAAGGAAACGTTACTTAATTTGTGGAATGTGGAAATTTGCATCTGATTTGTGTGTGTCCAGGAAAAAAAGTGCATACAAGCCGTATTGATTACGTTGAATAAATGACTCTTTCAAGAGAATTGTCACACTGTTTTCTTATCTATATATGTATAATGGTAAACTGACTGACTGGGTGATATATCAACACACAGCCTAAACCGCTGGTCCTAGAGACATGAAACTTGGAGGGTGTGTTCTTTGTGAAGAGTGAGTATCCACTAAGAAAGGATTTTTGGGAATTCCACCCCTAAAGGGGTAAAATAGGGGATGGAAGTTTATTTGTGTTTAGGCTGACGATTGCAAATTAATTTATACGTGTTACAGCGTTTTTGATAATTCTACCCCCGAAGGGTTAAAAAGGGGGATGAAGGTAAGTAATCGGATACTTTTCGACATCCACGAAGCCGCAGGCAAAACCTAGTTTAAATATAATAATTAAATACCAAAGTCCCGTTACTCTTCATAAATTAAAATACAATGCATTTCTACACCCAATTCTAATTAATACATTCAAATCATATTCAGACTCAACACTTGGTCCGGATGCGATGTCAGAAAAAAGTAGGGCCACATGTGCAGCCGAGTGTGTGTCAATGTCAAAGCGTGGGTACTTCATATCCTGCGCAAGCGCAAAAGCCGCAGTAAGGAAAGACGTCATAGCACTAATGGTCTTGTCTTAGCTAGCAGAGTGGCCAGCGATTCGTTTTAACAGCAGCAAATAGAACTAATAGTGCAGCATGGTTTTTAACGCGCTTGAATGACTTTATCAAGAGGGCGTTGTTAGTAATATCAGCTGTTATGGTGGAAGCGACAACCGAGGCGCTGTCAAATGTTGTTATGTTTTTTTTTGCAATTTGAGTTACACTGAAAGACATATTCAAAAAAAGTCATTCAAAGAGATTAAATGAACTTAGAAGGTTGTATTGATGATTTTAATTATTATAACCAGTTAGCCCATATTTTTTACGGTCCCGAATCATATTTAATCAACGTACAACCTGACACTGACCGTCAAATTGCAAATATCGTAAGAAAATATGAATTTCACGAGTTACCCTGACGCTTTCTCCTTAAATTGTCTGTGAAAATTGCATTGAAAAAAAAAGATGGCGGCGTTAGTTCCGAAAATGGCCACGGGCCTTAAGAACCAAGCTGCACTGTATTTTTAAATGTACTGAATTAAAAAAATGTTTTTTTGACAAATAGATGACGTTTTCCTTAGCACACAGCACTGTCTTTGTCATGAAATAAGCACCAAAATACAACAAATTTTACTATAGCGAGAGAATTTTCATTTATTGCTACTAAACGCAACGTCTTACATAAATGTCCGCAACTATTCCATTTTCCTACGGTATGATTGAATAACATGCAGAAATATCGAAACGATTTTATAGATTTATTAATATTTTGTTTAAAAAACAGTTATTAAAAGAATTTTAACAACTATTTGTAAACTTTGTTATCTACCGTTGAAATGTACATTTATTTTATTAGTTTTAACAAACTTGTAAGTTGAATGTGTTTTTTTTTTTTCCCCACTGCGGCGGCGCAAGCCCAAAAGGAGGGTTATGTGTGATCTGTATGTATGTATGCCCGTTTCTTTGTTCCCTCGTAACTTTTAAACGGACGAACGGATTTGGATAAATTTTCGTCGTTAGATTCGTAAGGGGCGCGAGTGTCACTGGCTACATTAAAATCAAAGAAAAATGACGGATTTTGGGTGTCATATTGTTGAGTCCGTTTTTTTTCTTCCAATACCATTGAGTGCAGTATGAAGAGTTTTTAAAAGGTGTTTACAAAAATATATACAACTTTTATTTTTAAAAGTAATTCGAAGTGGCAAATCGTAGAAAAAAACGTTTATAACAAAAAAAGTAAAATCGTCTGCGAAATCTTTCACATTACTAAACTAAAATACTAGAAATAAAAAAACTTGGTAGCAGGCGGGGCCCATTTGAGTATATCGATTATGAAATTGGAGTGGCCTGCTTCCAAGTTTTGCTTAATTTAAAATGTGCTTGTTTTTTCCTTTTTAGTTTTTTTTGTCGGGTTTTTTAGTTTTTTCAACCTTATTTTTATCCTAGAATTTCGTTTTACTCGTAAGGTTGACAAACGCAACGACGTAAGGTCCACATTAGCCCTGGATCGAAAAATTGGAAGTCATGGAGTGAGAGATGAGATAGACCTAGAAGACCTGCATAGGTCCATCTCTTTCCCACAAAAATGTTACAGTAAAATACTGCTATATGAGTTGGTGGTATTGACCCAAACTTAAAAATCCCAAACACGAGTAGTTCATTCGGTAATTGTCTTACAATTACCAATTGAACTACTCCCACGCATTCAATAATATTTTGACGATAATTATAAATATTGCTAGCTGACTGAATAATTGTTTGATTAAATCGTTTATTTACAAACGCGTAATACAGGCGCGCGCCGTGAATAAGCTTGTTTTGATAATATTATAGACATTTTAATGAGAGAAGACATTCAATATAATCGTCATTGTTTTGTCCCTGTTTTATGCCTAAACTGCTGCCCTATTTTCGACGGTCGGCACTATGTTTAAATGATTCCCCTGGAGTCTAGAGAAACCGGAACCACCCGGAAGTTATATGAGTCTGGTTGCCCAAGTATTGAACCTAGCTAGATCAAATTACAAAAAATAATTGAGTGGTTAACCTGTAACCACTAAAAATCGGTATATATGCTATACTGGTTTTTTAGCTAAAAGTTTATTTAAAATTTCCAGTTTACGTTGCTCATCAATATTTCAATGTTCACTGTAAAACATGAAATGAAATAAAGATAAGTACGTAGTAGCATATCATAGACAAATAGGTCACTGGTTGATAGTCTCGTTTCGGGGTGATAAGAGATCGATTGCGCAGACGCATCGCCGCGCCGTCACCAGTCAGTTGTCATCCTATATGAGTCTATGCCAATCTTCTTTGGCTTGCTTATACCTATTGCGACTACTTTGAATATTCCCAATCGGTCTTTTTGCAATTTGCAGGTCAGTGTCAGGCTGTATGTATTCACAGAATAATAATGATTAAAAAAAAACGTAAGAAGATTTGAATTTCGCGGGCTACCTGGCGCTTCCACTTTAAGGAAAAACATCGTGAGGAAATTGCCATGACCTAGAACCAAAAAATCAGAGAAATTTTGTAATCTACCAACCTGCACTGCCACGGGCAGATGTAGTTGATTTGAGCCCGCTCTCTATCTTAGAGGGGAGGCCCTTCTAGGTACATTATAAGCTCCAAAGTTCCAAACTTTCTATAAGTCGCCATCTCAGCAGTAAATCATGGACCATCCCGAGCGACCGTAGCAAGAGATTCTAGAGTAGAATCCTGAGCGGAGCGAGGGATACAAGAACCGAGATTAATTTTCTTTTTCACGAGTGGTGTACTCTACTCTTTACCATTGACTGCGAGAAAATAATTAGAAGTACCTCATCATCTGCCTAGCCTTTTCCCAACTATGTTGGGGTCGGCTTCCAGTCTAACCTGATGCAGCTGAATACCAGTATTTTACATGGAGCGACTGCCTATCTGACCTCCACAACCCAGTTAGTACTGGGTAATACGATACCCCTTGGTAAGACTGGTTGTCAGACTTTTTGGGCCACTGATTACCTATAACGACTGTCAAAGATCTACAAATGACACCCGGGACCAACGGCTTAACGTGCTTTCCGAGGCACAGAGGAAACTCGGTATGTAATGGGTGGTCACCCATCCACAGACCAACCTAGGCAAGCGCGGCTTAACCTAAATATCGATCCGAGCGGCTGTTATTACTTAGCCACGAGCTCCTAAAATAAATAGAAGTACCTATAGTAAATATATTTCTCGTGGGTTAATAATAGTGGTATCATCATTCAGTAGCGTCCATTATAATTAACAACATCCATTTCAAATATTGCAATATTTCCTCTTAATTCATGTTCATGAAACAAAGTTTAAGTAAGGAATCTTTATGAACGAGAAGTTGTTCAAAAAGGATTTGTAAAGAGCCTCAATTTGGGCTGCGGGACTGTTCGAAAGAGATACCGCGGCCCTGGAACACAAAGGGCAAAGAAGGAACATGGATGGGTTTTAGTCAGTACAAGTCTGCAACTCCCTTCCGCTCCGCCCAGAGTGGAGGGGTCATTTGATGATATCCCAGACGAAAAAAAAATTCAGGTTTTAAAGTCGAATAAATTGCACATGACAATTTTTGCAAACAGGGCTTGCATGGACCAGTTAACGGCGAGAATATTTCCAAGTCAAACTATCCTTCGCATACGGCAACATCATCGCAAACAATGGTAATTATTAATTAAAGTGCATTATTAAGTAATTATGTCGATAAAGGGAATAATCATAATGATTATTGAATGTGTTATTACCCGTCGTTAATGATAGCTTAATAAGATACTCTAAAATTGCATTATTCCTTGAATTTGGACTATTGGTAGCGAAAAGAAAGTCGCTATTAATTTGACGTTCACACCATGGAATTCAGGCTTGATTTTAGTCTTAAAAGCTGTGCCTAACTAGTGCCCCAAGATTTTTGAAATTACATTTGCACTATATTCGTAGATTTACGCAGTTTTATGATTCTGGCAGGAAAAAATGCGCTACATGCGCGCAATTACACGTCATACTTTTGAAAACCGTTTCTTTCACAACTCACGCGTTTCTTTAGTAGTAATTATTATGGCCGGCAAATGTAATGTTATTTCTCCATTCATCGAAAACTGTGGTTACACTGTCGAGCAACCTTCCATATACGGTTTCACAACTCGGAAATTCGATCGAATCGAAGGTCGATTGGTCGATGTGGAATCGATACAACGATCTGATCATGAAAATTCTCGGTACGAATTTCTGGATTATAATTGACAGGTATCTTAGCGATAACGGCACTACATTGGCTAATACATACAGAATAAAAATGCATTGAAAGGCGCGCAATTAGCGAGGAGATGCTATCTATTTAATTTTATTTGTGAGTCCATTTTGTAACAAAAATAAAATGGTATTTGATATAAAGAGCGACGGTTTTATTTTCTGGGTTAAGGTTCTTGGATAACTGATGCAAAACTCGGTTATGTAGTAGTTTATAACTAGGATATCTACAGTAGATATGTCTATCTTTAAAAAAAACTAAAATTCATCATAATGACGAACACATTTAAGTTTGACAAGCAACTACCAGTTGCGGTTTCGGTATCGGTATCAGTCCCACAGAATCGATCAACAGCTGCATTGATGTGTCGATTTACAAATACTTTATTAGTGTATCTTTATTATTATTAAAGAACAGATAAGTTCAGACGATTCTC
Organism: Noctua janthe; assembly: GCA_910589295.1. Taxonomy (NCBI): domain Eukaryota; kingdom Metazoa; phylum Arthropoda; class Insecta; order Lepidoptera; family Noctuidae; genus Noctua; species Noctua janthe. The sequence continues at coordinate 19,342,535 of OU342552.1, forward strand.
ACGATGAACATGTCTGATAACGTGCAATTGACGTGGACTAACTTGAGTAACTGATGTGTAATTAATGATATTAAAAGAATTAAGTCAACTTCACATATTTGGCGTCAGCTATTTATTGAAGACGATGGCCTCATTGCATACCATTCTTTTGAGTTTGTTAGAATGGCCAACTAAGATTGCATTACAAGAATTTTGTTTGTACAGACGCCAGCACATCAAGTTATCCGAAACTGACAAATTTTTCCAATCAAACTTGAACCTAAAGCTTTGGCGATAAAATTGAAAACTCTATTAAAGAAATTTGACAGATCGTAGTAGCCTGATGTGCTTACGTCTGCACTTCTATCTACCTAAAAGCAGGTTGTTGTTTTTCCAGATGAACTGTGTCAAAATCTAACAAATGGTTCGATGAAATGCGATATTGTTTGAATCCCATAGGGTTTATAACTTCATACAAAGTGAATTTATTAAAAAAAACTGATTGCATTATCAAGGTCTTGTTTTAATTTACATCGTGTTGAAGTCAGAACATATTATTAAGTGCGAGCAGTCGTTAACGTAATAATTATTATTTTGTCGGAAACCATAATTAAGTTTATTCGAATTTACGTTACATACAATGTATTACAAATGGACTCGACTTTGTTTCAAAAGTGGGCAACGCGAGCAAGGAACGCACATGCATAAATGCAACGTGAAAGTCCAAATTGTTAAGTTTTTTTTTATTTTTATCCCCAACTCAAGGGCGTCAAGTATTCGTTTCGTCACTCGACGCTCCGTGAAGGGATACATTAATAAATATTGCTACAGTTTTAATTTCGAAACATTTTTTCTTACTTTCTGAAATAAAGGGTCTGGTTTTTGACCATTATGTTACAAAATGAAGTTCGAAGTTCCTTTACATGAGTAGGCATTTCACTAAGACCTGGGGGCCTATAAACACTTCTTATAGCAATTTATATTTTAATCGTGCCCTGTTTTTGTGTTCCATAAGTTTAAAAATTGTTACAAAAAGCGTACAGCTAAGAATAATTATGGATCCCGTTAGGAAAAAACAATATACAATATTAAAATTAAAGTAATTAATTAATTAATAATAAACAACCATTTCTACTCATTATTTACAAATGGAGGGTAACACATATAACAGAGTAACATACTTAGTACAACTACACGATAACAATAAAATTATAGACATATCATAAAGCAACATCATTATATCAATATTATTTATAACTGAAATCAATAGTATTATATTTTTGTAGATATTTATTTATACTTATTGAGATCATATTAAAGTACTATTAAAATTATACTGCTGTAGAAGGTGGTGGTTGGCCCCTGCTCATTGATAATCAATTAATATTTTATAATTAGATACACGAGCTTCCTGGCTAGTTTGGGACTACGGATATGCGTGTGTTATTGATGAATTAATGAGGATAATTTAAAATTATAATTAGTATTACGCGTGTTATTTGGAAATCTTCTCTAGCAAAGGAAACGCTGGTCTTAACTGTATTAGGGAACTTCCCGTGGTGTTCGTAGTTTGAAGAGTTAGCTATTTCAATGAAAATACGCATGACATCTCTGTATCCCTGACTAAAATGATAAATGTAAGTAATTTAATTTTTGATGTCATAATGTATGGTAAGGTGTCATTTCTTTTAATTATTGACATTCCAAATTTATTAAATTTTAATTATAATATGTACTAGTTTTGCACACTTGTTAGGGTAGGATATGGTCCTGAGCTATATTTGTTGTGTTTCATCCTAATGTGTACCCATATTCAAACAAAATAAATGATTTGATTTGAATAATTAGAAATAGACGATTTTAGAGACAGTAGTCAGCTGATTTTCATCGGTAACCAGCTGTCTACAGTAAAACCTTTCATTATGACTTACACTTCAACCAACTTATCTGTGCAGGCGGGTAAACACAGAACTAAAATAAATGTACCAAGTTTGATAGACCGAAGCAAATTTTCGTGATAAGCAACGCCACCTTAAGTACGAGTATATAAACGGTCTCGAATATTTCTTGTATCTACCTTACAAGATCCAAATAAGCAACTTTTCAAAGTATAGTAATACATTGTACTTGGATTCTTAACGTACACATCATTGTAAATCTAGTACCTACCTATGTGGGAAACTTTCTTCTATTTCAGAGTTAATATAACCATAGAAATACAGATAACATAGACACATCCAGTAAGGTTGTCTCATCGTTCGTACAATTATTTTCAATGGCACATTGTGTACTTTATTGTGACGTCAGATGACGCCATGTTCTCAACAAGAGCGACGACGCGTGCGCAGCGGTTGTCTCTATGATTTCATCTCAGAAACAGCCTCATTCATAAAATTGAGTTGGCTAGCCAGTTTTAGCTACTTCTTTAATAAAACGTGAGGAAAACTTTCGTAACTGGCGAAATGTGGATACTATAATTGGGTACACCTCTGCCTAACCCTTCGGGATTACAAGCGTGATGTAAAAACTTTCAATTATAAAGGGGACTTTGTCAAGAGGGCAAAAAACAGCCTTGTCAAAGTAAAATTTCAATTTTACATTACGTTTGTTTGGAACTTAAGGTCACTGCTGTTTTACGGGCAAACGTGTCGAGTGCGTTGTTAGAAAATGGACAAAATAAATGTATTGTTACGACATTTTCGCGAGGACAGTGTGCCGAGGTGGATTGAGAATAGTGTGAACAATGATCGGCTCAGTTTAGCACGCTGAATGTTGGTAAATGAGATATTTATACATGGTGTAACAGTAAGGGTAAAGTCATATGAAAGGATATGCTGCAGACCATCGACCGAACAACTTCCTCCATGGGTCCAATATCGTAAATGTGTAACTTGTACAGATTACGGAGATACAAGCTGTCGTAACATCGTTGGTACATGAGGAATAATTAATAATCGATTCTAAAAGTCTACATTAACCTTAACTTTAAATAAAATACGTAGATTAAAAGACTAGACCAACAAACAAGAAGGCAAAGTGCTATTAGACAAAATGACGATTGTAAGAATGCCTCGTTAGTCTAGCGGTCGCAATCACGACTGCTGAGCGTCCTGGGTTGGATTCCCGGGTCGGGCAAATTGTTCTTGTGTTTTTCCATCTGGAATTTCTCAGGAGGCCTTTTACTTAGGACTTAAACATAACTAGCGAATGGGGTGTACTATATTAAGTACACCTCTGCCTAACCCTTCGGGGACTACAGGCGTTATGTGTTGATGGTAAGTTACAAATCTAATAGAAAAAATGTATGCCAAACCTGTTCAAAGTCATCGGACAAGAGAAGTGTTTTGAAGGCGATTTTCACTGAAATATGTTCTAGAACATCTAAGACCCCAAAGATGTAGACCGGAATGGAATAAAACCACAATTCACTCCTTGCTCGAACATATTATTAACTATCATCTCTGTTATCTTATCAAAGATCAGCGATGCAGATAATTATGTCTAACAATATTGATATCAGTAAGTATATAGGACTGTGGTAGCAACAGCGAGAAATGTTAGTTGTTGACCTGATTCTTTACAACGGTTTCGAAGAAATTCGGGAAACACGAGAAGGAAATATAAAACGTCGGAGCATGGAAAGGCTTCCCCGAAAACATTAAAAAGGTCATATGTGGGGGATAGTGCGTTGTATTACTTATTAGAATAATCCAACAATATATGATATAAGGAAAAAAAGTACTCGAAACAAAATTAAATATAGTCGTTACAACTGTGGAGGTTTGCTATACAATATAAATAAAGACACATTATTTTTAGTATATGCGAAACCTGAATTTAATTTGTTCAGAATAAGTAACTGAATCGATTCCAATCATTTTTAAACCATGTTATATTTTGTCCCAAAATTATTTTTAAAAAGTTACAAGTTGGACCCCGACCGATATTAAGTACCTGTCGCTATAGTTTAGGTACCTACTGCCAAATTATTACTATCAATGATCTCAAGACGACGATGGAAGCGCGCGCTGCGTGGTGACCACATTTTTGTGCGGACAACTAGGTAACAGAACAAGCTTATAACTTTGTGATTTTTCATGATACAGTTTTGAAATTTTGTACATAGATTCTTTACATAAAAATACTAGACACGTGTTTCAGGTTTCGCATATACTAAAACTAATGTAGTATATACCCCAAAAAACCTATTTAAAAAAAAAGGAGTATTCCCAATTTTCTAACTCATTCTAAAAACGCCAAAATCATTCGTATTTTGATTTTAGACACAAAAAATATTTCTTTTAGATTGAAAAAACAAAATATACTGGTGTAACAGGACAAGTTGATGATACTAATTCCAAAATTTTTATTAAAGTAGGAACAGCCACACAATACACAGCCCGGCACGGACCAATATCAATATATAAATACATAAGGTGAACTCATTTATTGATATAATTCTAATTGTGAAGGTCGACGTTTTCGGTCTTGTTTTTATTTTGCTCCACCACGGTACAATTCAAACTTCATTCAAACCAATACAAGCACTTTTGAATGTCAAAAACAAAAGGATGAAGCTCCAGTCCCAGCCACAACGGATAATAACTTGTGAACGTACTGTAGTAGTCCATGCCAAAGCGTAGATCACTATGGAGAAGAATGGGCAAGAAACTCCATGGGCACTCTTTTAAATCAAGCTATTTCAACAAGATCTTGGATACATCATTCATGTTTAGATTACACATTTATACTTGTATCTGAAAACGATATAAAGAGACAAACGTCCAGAGTAAAAAGATTAAATACACCGGTCGAAAAAAAATAAAAGTAATTAACATAAAACCGTGGCAGCTAAGAGATGACCAGTCGGGACCAACAGCTTAACTTGCCTTCCGAAGTACTTTAGCACTTATTTATTTTGCTTCCAGTATCAACGGCATATTATAACATAATTTAACGAGTGTAATAGCCGAAGGCTTAGGCAGAGGTGCATTCATGGTACGCACGACGGCCAATCAATCTATGCAAAACCAAATTAAGCTGATCTCTCATTGTACGGAAGGCTCATACAAAGCGAGGCCATGTTATACTGGAAATGTGTAGCTTGATGTGCTGCCGTGTTTACTACACCTACATTTCTACAGTTAAGTATTATAAAGTCCCATGTAGAATGGGGCGACGAACGGGGTAGTCTATCGCCATCAACCTCAATTTCAGTCTTTGGGCTACTACTGAGAAATTACTAATGGAAAAACTCAACGACGCTTTGACCTTGGACTCGACCCAAGACCTCATGCTCATCAGTGTATGCGACCACTACACCAACGAAACAGTCAACCTATGACATAAATACAAGATTTCAAATTAACATTTTTAATAGGTGGGTTTTTAATAGGTACCACTAATGAGTCCCCAAGTTAATCAACGTTTCTCCAATAAGTTTTATCTCCCAATTATTAAATGTCTATGCTTTTAGTAATGACCAAGAAGGTGCAAGCATATAATCGAAATTTTCTATTATCTAATACTTAGAGGTCAGTTTCACAAACCGATTTCACGGTACTGGCGTATTAACCGACTTCGTATTGGACAGATTGTTAACGAAGTGTCATTGGCTGCCGAGTGCTTTGGCAGTTGAAAAACTAGAGATCGGAATAGGTATGGTTTATTTGCTTAAAGTTCAATAAGGTCAGTAACATGTAGATTTGCCAGCTTTATTTCGAAACTTAAAATCATTACACGATTTTTAATATTTTTATACGCAAACCCTGCGTAGGGAACTACTGCTGTTTTGACATAGAAAGAAAAATTCTAATGCGAGCAGGGTTTGAACCTGCGACCTTCCGATTCAGTACACCGGACGTCTTAACCAATTAGACCATGGCACCCTGCTCACAACTCTCGAAACGTCACCGTAAGAGTTATTAATAGAACGAAAATTTCGAGAGCTGTGAGCAGGGTGCCATGGTCTAATTGGTTAAGACGTCCGGTGTACTGAATCAGAAGGTCGCAGGTTCAAACCCTGCTCGCACTAGAATTTTTCTTTCCATGTCAAATTACACGATTTTATTTAATTTCCTGGCAAATTAAATCTACGTATTCTGATATTCTCTAATGGTACTTGAAAGGTGTTAAGGGGGAAGCGCTAGGGTAACCACCGAAATAACGTTTTTTTTTGTAATTTGCAGGGCAGTGTCAGGTGGTATGTTTCAAAATATGATTCGCGACCGTTACAAACATGGCTTTACAGAGTAATAATAATTAAATAATCAATCATCATCAATAAAATTAGAGTGTTGGATTGATTTGTCACATTTAAACTACGTTTAAGATCGGACACTGACAGCTTATGAACGCAGTTTAAATGATCGAATTTCACGAATGAAACTGATCCGGTTGTTTTATTGATGAAATTCGCCCTTAGTGCAATAGATCCTCTTTAATCGGTCTCAGCGTTGCATACAGTAAAAAGTCCAGGGGGTTACTATGACGTCAGCAGGAGTAATTCCAGTGTGAGAAAGAGACATAACTGTACTGGTCGTCTAGCGCCATCTCTTTCCTACACTGGAATTACTCCTGCTTTAAGACGTCATGGTAGGCCACCAGGATGAAACATAAAAGTTGTTGAACAACTCACCATCTGCTTCACTCGTGGTTCACCGCAAAGTATCCGATATCCCTAGGGAATTGAGTGACGCAACACAAAAAAGAAAGTTCTGCTTTTATAGCAAGAACAAAGTGGAATGGGTCCTTAGTCTTTGTGTTTGAACAACTATAAATAAGACAAAAAGAATTGCGGAATTGTAGCTTCGCCAAAAAACCTTTGGTTCATGTAAGTCCTGTCTTCAAGTATAAAGAAAGAGTATAAAAGCAAAAAGAAACCATTGAAGCAAGTCTTGTTAAAACCCCTTCCTTCGTATATATTTTCTAACTCAGTATTATTTCTATCACAAAATTCAGATCAATCGCCGTCATTGAAATCTACACCGGTAATCTATCCTCGAATTAAGGGCACTGTCACACGGCCAGTCGCCGTTCTCAATATAATAAACCTTCGGGACTGAACAATATATTCATCAGTACCGGTTTTTAATGTGGAACAACTAGGTTTTTCCTTTCCGTTAATTGTAATGTCGGTTCTGTTACCGCAGGCTATTGTTGCAATGCGCTCAGGGACGGAGGACAGTTCGATTTAATTTAATATGGACACTATAACCACCCGTAACCTTGTTACTGAGGTGGTTGACACTTTCGAAATAAGGTTTCATGCTTGACAGCCATTTTAATTGTAATTTGTTGAATTTCCTGTTTTTTAAATAATATTGTTTTTTGTTTCGCTTGAGGTATTATTTTAGAAAATATTATACCGTTTTTCTTCTTATGGTGTGATAAAGATTGTTTTATTATAGGATATTAATACAAAATAATATGTTCGATCGAAACGTGCTTCAATTTACTTTGGTGTGTTTTATTACTTTTGTACCAAAACGTATCGAGCTGACCTTTAGCAGAAATCTGGTTTCCACAGAAAAATCAAAGAGCAAGACTTTTTGGGAGCAACTCTGTAAGGTAAGACCGCTACCTACGTGAGCACAGTGACCTTGACAGTTGCAAGAAAAACAGACTGTTACCGGTACCGGTCTCCGTGTGATAATACCGATACCAGCGGGCATATGAAGTGGTCTGTACAATTAGCGTGGCCACCTACTGGGAGCAGACAAAAATGAAGTAGGTATACTAGTGTGCTGTCGATTGTGTTTCGTATTGGACCACTGTCTCTTCCAATGAGATTTATTGGAGATTACAATCGACGATAAGGTTCAAGATTACTTGGAAGTATCCTATTTACTCGTGACTTGAAGACTCTTGAAGACATTATATCGTTAGTTTCCCACAAACTAATACTAACAGGACCGGTCAATGCGGTGTTACTTGCGGAAGCCTATGCCCTGTAGATGACATCTTTCTACTGAATGATGATGAAGCTTTTCTTCTAAAAATATATGCACTTGTGTCAGCACTACTATAAACCTTGTTTTTCTCGACTCAGATTTGATCTGACCTGTACAAACATAGCGACCTGGACAGCTCTGTCGTTTGCCTCATTCAAACCCTGAAGGATACAGAACAGGTGCACTATCCACTATTAATAATCTTTATCGTAATGAATTCGATAACTATTATGATATAATGAATTAAACCACACATTACAAGTGCTAGCTAAAACCACGTTGCAGTTACGAGGTTACGCCAACAAACACGAAATAACACGTAATTTATTATGTTGTAAGCAATTATGTGTTGTATCATTGATTAACAATTAGTCTTGTTTGTCAGTTTTTCCTTGTGTGAGATTGGTTTTTGCGACATGCAGTTTTTCGGATAAGAGTTTAGAATGAGTCTTCCTCACTCGTTATATTTTAGAAATAGCATAATTATGGGACGAAGGTCCATAACACAATGCTCCGTATATTTTGCGGCTCGTAGAGGATATTTTAATAATAGGTCTTTACCTATGTAATTGGAGATTTAATAACCAGCATTTTCAGATTTAATTATCTGGGGATTGGCGCGCAATTCGAAATTCAAATAAATTTTATTCGAAAGCCGTGTTCTTTTAATTTCAAATTCAGTCATTTGTTTTTAGATAGTTTTTTGTTTTTGTGAAATTGTGGTAGTTTTTGGCGCCATGGATAAACTGACAATTCGTACAATTGTCGAATATGAGTTCCTACGTGGACATACCGCTGCGCAAACAACACGAAACATTAACGACGTGTACGGGACTAACACTGCTTGCATAAACACGGGCCATTATTGGTTTCAATCGTTTTAAATCTGGAAATTTTGAGTTGAAGAATGAGCCTTGCGGTTGGCCGGTAACCATTGTCGACAACGACGAATTGAAGGCGGTAGTGGAAACGGATCCAACTTAATCTACGGCTGAGCTTGATGCGGGCCTTGGAGTTAGTGTCAAAACGACATTGAAGCACTTGCGTCAAATCGGAAAGATAAAAAAGCTAGATAAGCTAAAATAAAATAAAAAATACAATTTTTTTTGTGTTTAAAATTTTCATACAAATCTCCAATTTCATAGGTAAAGACCAAGAAAAAAGACAAAAAAGACATGTCAAGCATAAATCAACCTATAACATCCCCTTTACTCCCCAGGACTCGGGCATTCTCTCTGTTACAAAGAGCGGGCCCATTGCGACTTTGATCGATTTTTTTAAGGGGTAGCGGTTTCCTCACAATGTTTTACTTCACTGTTTTAGACCATATTAATACACAATAATATAATATATTACAGGTATGTGCTCCTATATTATAGGAGCGCATAGCTTGAGGTAATGACACATCAGCATGTCTAAATATGACGTAAGTCAAAGATGTAAACAATAGATGTAGAAACTACACAGGAAAAATAATAAGAAACCATTGGCTGTAATTCATCTACAGGCTGCGTATTCTAGTTTCTAACTTTGTTTTAAAAAAGGCATGATCTACATGAGTTACCGCCTTAAATAATCTTTAAGTAACTTCTGAAGATCTTCAAAGTCGCAGTGCCTGAGATGGCGTTAAAAATCGGCAGAGTGAGCGAAATGCGGAGGGCTGAGGAGAACTGGGAGATAGGACGCAATTTAGGGAAGACCTATCAACTGGATTGTCCTCATCATAATTGGCAACCTTCTTGTACTCACTGCTGATATCCTCGCGCTTTTTGTGCCATGATTCTTCCTTGGTCTGCGTGAATCTCATCATGGTCTTAGCAGCATTCTTTTGAACTATGAACTACGGCCGCCTGCTACACGAGCAAAGCGATAGTTTATAAGACAGATTCTTAACATCGAATAGATTATAACGTATATAACACAGATTCACAATGCGATTGACAAAAATGTCATGATTTTTTTTGTTTCTAGGACATGCCGGTTACCTCACGATGTCACGATGTTTCCCTTTACTACTCTGAGAGCAGTGGCCTGGCCGTTTCCGTGGCCGTTGCTTTACACACATCTTGATTATCTGTGTGTGTTTGACATTAAACGTAGTAACTTGTCACTAAACTCGTTCCACGAACCACCTGCTTACTTACCCCAATTGACCAGACAAGCTGCAAGATGACCCACCCTCATATCTTAAGTTATTAAGTGATGATCTTCACAAGTGTTCCAATCAAGTTTCATCAAACTAACGAACATCCATTTTTTTAACGAAGCGTTTCTGTGATTCATCTTAAGACAGATGTTTATCGGAGTAGCGAGATGAAACCGAAAGTCAATTTGATTGAGCTCTGCTTTGATTTAATTCTACGAGACGCCATGTTTTTTGTGTTTTATTATTGTTTATGGTTTTATACACGTGTTAGTGTTTTTAGGTTTTTTGAAGAACTCTTTAATGAAGGCTTTGGTTGTGAATCGTTGTACAACTATTGGTTTAAACACAACACGTGTTTAAATCACACAACCGAGATCTATTTTCAACGAAAGTATGAATTTGTGTGAAAATTACTTTTGAACGAGCAGAAATACTCTCTATCTACACTCTAGACGCATATGAGAGTGTTCCTTCAATTTGTAATTAGACAATTGTGGTCTCTAAATCAGTTTCTTTGCGGAGAATATCACGATTTCGTTTTCGCGGTTTCCTAGTTGTCTGCGGTTTACACACAAACCGTAGACTTGATGATAAGCTCCAGCTAACACAGCTGGCTCACTTCCGCTCTTATATAACACACATTTTAACTCTACCTATGCAATTTCAGCAGCGTTTTGCATGTTATTAAAAGTTGTTAGGTTCATATTACACGTAATTGCGATTAGATTAGATTTCATGTGATTAATGCGGCTTCCCTATTATGTTCTTACGTTAAACACGCTTTAGGTAGCCGCTCAACAATGGATACATTTTGAAGAGTAAAGTAACAAAATACAATCAACAGTGAAAAATATCTAATCTCTATTTTCGTGAGGGCAATAAACCAAATATTATGCTTTCACTATTCTTACCCCCCCCCCCCCCCCCCAGCCTCCAGCGCGCATGATCTCTGTCTCATTATGAAACCTCGAATAATACCTGCGTTAGGGGAAAGTATTTTAATGCCAAGTTAATTGGGTGCTGCCAGACGCTCTCCAATTATATGTTATTACAGTCGACTACTGCACACGGCCCGGTTTATGCTAATACAAGTGCCCACGTAAAATTGAATTATTCAAGTGTCTTTATGTAATGTTTGAGATTAATACCGGCTTTTGAGATGATCACATGTCGAACAATCGATGGCTCAGCTGCCTTTGTGTTGCTAATCACCCGCAAATTGGCGTAATGAGCGCTGACGACATCGTCATGCGCGCTAACGGTCTGCTCGTTTCACAATAACATAGGATGCTAAAACAGTACTAGATCTGTTTAATGCGCCACATTGTGATCAATTGACTTTAATAGAAAGGTCGCGGTAATTACATTAGCGACGCTCTCCTAATGTGTAACACTGACCCCAGCTGTGATCGGTGGTAACGAACTACCGAACGAACGCGGCGCCACAGACGGAGAAAGGCGACTTACGATACTCTTAGCAAATCGAAATAGAACAGCCAGTTCGTAGATTATAGCGATTTTCAGCGTTTATCGAGCAGGGGACACAAAAATAGAGTGCGCGACGGAGAAAATAGCACCAATTTCGTCAGTGGAAAGTTGTTTGGGCGTATCTGTTGATATCATTGTGTCGGAGCTGGTCTACATCGGGTTTCGATCCCTCGGTGGTTACAATGTAACTGTACAGCCGGTTGACTGATGGCTGACGTTGTGGAGACGCTAATGCCATGAACTGGGTCAGTAGAACCTGCGGCGTGCGCCTACAACTAACACTCGGTACTTGAGCAAACACATGTGGTCGGTATTAGGGCAAGGCGATACTATTCGCTATTGAAATTGGACAATAAATGCAATGGGTGTCCTAATATTATGTTGGTATTGTTTCAATTTAATGTCGCAACTGTTTGGTCAGATGAGGTGTTAAGATGTTGGCCGCAATTTAGAAAGGCGTTTATTAATATTGGTACTAGTACCTGCGTACGTTTTTTCGCTCGGTTTGCGAGGTGCGAGGCGTGTGACTGGCGCCCATTGGACACACGTTTCCTGCGCGTACGCAGCACAATGAAAATGTTAGACAATGAGGGGTCTGTGAGAGATCGTGTTTACAAAACAGACGCAACAACCTTGCTGCTTGGTTGACGGCTGATAACTTATCTTTATTGTTTGCTAAAACGGAGATTTGTTTTTATGATTTTTATGTCGGTGATGGATGCTTTACAGCGTTACACAGTGAGGTCAAATTGCCTGCTATTCGCGAAATTTGAAGGTCGTTTACCATCTTAGTTACGTTTTTTTTTGAAGATTATTACACAATTCGAAAGAAAGCTAATCAAACTGAAAATAAGTATGTTATAAACTTCCATTATTTCTAAATTAGCTTGTATTACGGATATTTTTTTGTAGTTTTGTATAACAGCTAGAACAGTTATCATCTCTTGGGAAGCATGCCGTATTGTTAATTTAGTTGGAAGACAAGAGGTGAACGCTCTAGACTTGAAGACGTGTATCAATAATGTCTTTAAGTCTTCAGAAAGATACCTGTAGGGAAAGAAACCTAGACTTGAAGACGTGTATCAATAATGTCTTTAAGTCTTCAGAAAGATACCTACCTATAGGGAAAGAAACAGCAAAATAGGTACCTACTGCGTCGATGCTAAATGTTCAGACAACATCACGTCTTTGCTTTCAGATCGGCCCGTTATTCATTGGGATACTAATCGAATCCAAATGATTTTATTAGTATAAGACAAACCTAAAGCGTTAATTAAGGACATTGGCAGCTATCTCTGTAAACTAAACTCTGGATTATGTGCTTTAGGATGTACGTAATGTAGACGTGTCATTCTATCTACGATACTAAAGATGGAAATGTCTTTGCTTAGGGTTGAACCTCATCTATCAGCACGAAATCGCATTTTTCCACTCCCCGTCCTTTTCCGTCTTTCAGAACCGTCATCCGAGAAAGTGGCAGTGCTTTCGCACGCGGCTGCTTCGACGATGCGCTCGCTGATAGATGAAGCTCATTTGGTAAGCTCACTACTAAATTTTTTAAGAAATTTTGTACAAATAATAATATACACGTGATTTTGGGTAGGGGGGAGAGGTAGTCTCAAACCTCACCACGTATTATAATGGGGGAGGGCGTTGAAAACTTGCAAAAAAACTTCAGGTGATTGATGGACGACACGGTAAACAAAAGTGCACATCCCATATAAAATATCTCACCGGATGACGCAATTAGTGTGAAGAATGCAATTAATTTTTCTGGTCTGAACCATCTCAGAAGTATTGCAATTATTTTATTACAACCTCTGTATTAACCTCCTATCCGAAGCGTTCTTGTTACAAATCAACCGTGTCACGAGCCGTTTGGGGTTAAAACCCTCGGGTCGTGGGGTCCGAATGGTCACAGCCTTTTCAAGGAAATATCCTAACTTGACGCTTCCCGTGATCAAGTTCCCGTTGTCATACGGCGTGGCAATACCGAAAATTTCTTGGGCATTACCGGTTGACAGCGTTGAGGAGTTTTTGATGCTATGAGTTAAGTTGTATGTAAGTTTGTTTCTATTGTAAATGAACTTTTACATAAAGTTATTTACAGAAATAAATGAGCTCCGTGTAACACATGCAGTAAGTAAGGTGATCACTATTGTGGTCGATCACTTAGCTGTTACGTCACATCTCGTAAGTAGGCAGGTACTTGTGGTACATACCGTGTATTGGAATGTCAAGGTCAGCCACCGAATCTTAATATGGCGTCCGGTCAATGATTGGTTGAACTGTTCCTTAAGTTGTAACGGTCATTTGAGTTCAAATTAAGAAACATTGTATATCTTCCTTCTTACAGAATTTTTTCAAAGATATTTTACAAGTACCTATTCGTGCGAATTAGCGCATACAAAAAAAAACATTGAGATTCACAAACAATTGAAGGTAGAGGCAATCTGACAATAATTTAAAGATGAAGGTCTAAGTAAAGGGCTTTAGTACCTAAAGTATTCTTGAAAAATAAACACGTTAAGCTTGTTAGTTCTATCTGATAAATGAATCTTAATACAGATAAATGAAATGAGATAATTCAAGCGACACTCCCACAAAACGATTGAATGGAAAGTCGAGTGAAACCGACTCGAGTACGATATATTGATAAACATTCGAGAAATTAGCCTGGACATGGATTTAATTCGTTAACCCTACGGATACTGCTGCGGTTATAAATATGGCTACCTATTTAAAACACGTTCGTAATGTGACATTTTCCGAACTAAATCAACCTGAGGGATTAAAGAGACGTTCTGCAAACGATAAAGTTGAAAGAAAAGTTAAAAATGTATTGTATCGACATAATTATGCTACCTTAAAATACTACCTTTATAGCTCTTTGGCCGTCATTATAGGTAGTGGGCCGAAAGTCTGACAACCAGTCTTACCAAGAGGTATCGTATTACCCATTACTAGGGTTGCCATCCGTCCGGGTTATTCCGGATTTATCCTAGTTTGGACGGTGTTCGGGGCCGTCCGGAAAACTTTTTGTGATTGTTTTATTATAACACCGTCTGAACCATTGTAATTGTCGTCATTCACATTTGTAAATGTAACCGTTTGAGACACAAAAACCTTTTTTTTTTTTCATTTGAACTCAATTGTTATGTACCGGAATGCAAAATGTTTGAGCTGGTTTCACTCACTCTTATATCCTAGGTTGTCTTTTAAATAATTTTTTTAGGAAACGTGCCTCTTTTTGTTAGTGGATCAGATAAATTAATACACATTTCAGTATGTTAAGTTAAATAAAAGAAAGTACGTCTCCCGCCGCGCCCTCACGTCTTGTTTGAATTCACGCACTTACTATCACCATACTGTTCGTCTAGCGATGATTTTCATTTTTTTTTTTTTTTTTGGGGGGAAAACGTATCTATTTTACCTAAATATCCGGGGTTTTTAAGTTTTCGTCCGGCATCGTCACCTTAATTGATGGCAACCCTACCCAGTACTAACTGGGTTGTGGAGGTCAGATAGGCAGTCGCTTCATCTCGAATACTGATAATCCTGGTGAAAGTAGTTGGTGAAATAGGAATCGCTTTGAAAGCGATGGCCACTTGTTTGGGCCCTCTGAGTCATAGTACTCCTCAGGCCTGGGTGCGCTCTTCATCCATACTTCCATATTAATGATTATAAATGCAAAAGTACTTAATTCAATGTTAATTACCTTTTCAACTCAAATACATTGAACTGACCGTTATGAATTTTGACTAAGTTAGGTAGCCTGGGACCTGAAGAACGACATACCCTACTTTTAATCCCGTTTATTCTATAAAGAGTACACGCAGACAAAGTCGCAGGCAATATCTAGCAACAAAACAAAAACCGATATTCTAATCTCAGCATAAAAAGTCGTTCAGTACTGCCGAGTGGCGATAACTGCGTGTCGTACAGCGGGAAGCTGCAGCATCCGCCATCATTACCACCGGCTTTACAGAGCGGAAAGTAATTATATGTACACATCCTTATATCACTACCAAGTCCGACGTGCCGAGACAGATTATGACTATATTCTTTTGCCCGCGGCATTACCCGTGTAGTCCACGGTAATTATCCCACGGGAGCGTAAAAAGAAAAATATGTACTAAGCCAGAGAACTCTTACAGCTTGAATATGGGAAAAAGATGACGCTATACAGGACGACTAGCTCCATCTCTTACAAACACTAAAGTGACATTAAATTAATACTGTTCTGCCAGCTCTGGAGGTACAGCCCCAGGTCACGGATTATCAGTATGTTTGAATAATGCGCACTTCGTATGGACCCTGGACCCAGTGTTGCTGCACTTTCTAACCTATCTTAGGTGAGCTGAGATCAGAGTGTTGGTTCATGTATTACTAGTTGTGGCCCGCGGCTTCGCCTAGTCAGAAATGATTAAACGGCAAATTACAGTGAGCGATAACAATTAGCTGACCCACATTTGCATAAATAATGGTTGAAATTTTTTTTTAAAAAACGAATCGATGGATTTTTCTAATTCTTTTGTATTTTATTTATTTGAGCAAAGTAAATAAAATATAAAAGCATAATAAAATGCTATCGATTCGTTTTCTTATAATATATGATGTTGCGTTAAATACAGGTAAGACTGCTATGTCCCGCCATTGAGGCATAAAAAAATCATGTAACAATAACTGTGTAGTTAAAAACTTAATATTCAATACATCCAATTTAAAATATGATTAAATTAGTAAAATAGTAAAATATTTATGTCCAACTACAAATCATTCATTCAATGGATTAGCTTCAATGTTTTGTCATCTAGAAATTCTCGTATAGAGTAATAACATTTACTTATGAATTGCGATCACTACGGTAAATAAATGTTACGGATCGATCGGCTTCGCGCGCTTGGCATTCATCAGCCATCATATTATCACCACCACTCATTTAATCCCCGAAGGGTTAGAGAGAGGTGTACCTAATCGTACATATAGATTTCACCAGAGGGCGACCCTATTGTGGTCAACCCGCCACAAATCGAGACTTCGTGGCTGCTACTGAGATCATCACATCTGTCTAACCGGATGCAGCTGAATGATAACAGCGAATGAGTATAAAAAAAATAAAAATGGCTATGTTATTTGTTATCATGAGTACAATCACGTGTGTAGGTATCGGTCACTAATTACCAGTCACCCTATAGGTACGTCTTATAATAATTCACCGGTTTATAAATTGGATTATTGAGATTATCCAGAATACTAACTAGTATCTAATCTAGGCCAGCGGACGAGCTATCCCGAAGCACTAGGAATATTAATAGAAGTTTTTTGTACCGTCTGGCCAAAAATATCTTCGGATATTTAAACATTGCGCATTCGCGTAAGCAAGTCTACATAGAATTTAACGTAGCCGGTTTTTTTAACAAGATTTTTATTTATGAAGAGCGAATCTTTACAAACCATGCCTTTACGGATATCCGTATCCCGATATTACCCGTTATTTTCAGCCTTGACTGCCTATCTAGTTATCTACTACTTAATAATAAATCTCCAAAAACTGTCAAAAATCACGTAACATAACACTAACAACTAATAACAACCAATATAGCATAAATATTGTTTGAAATCTTTACAAACAAATGTTTTACTATTTATTTTGTTATTTTAAAGTCACGTCATGACATACTCTATACGTATATCTTTATGACTAGCTAACAATTAGTGGGGCGGTAACCACATGATGACGGCAAAGTCGCGGCCATTATGCACTCATATCTTTACTCAACAAACATTGTCAGCGAAAGATAGTGCGTGAAATTCATTACCATGTATAATTACTTACTCATACGTGACGCGAGACGTAAAAAACCTCCGCGGCGCCGTAACACCGCTTACTATCTTAATTCCACTTCCTACTCAGAAAAACTGGCAAAATGATAATTTCTTTCGGAAACCACTTACATATGCAGTCAAAATAACACATAATTGACACAAAACATTAAATAAAATCAAATAAATATGGAGGAAGCTCACAAATCTTTGCTAATAACACCAATAATGATTTATTTCGCCGCGACGTTATGATTTAACACTATATTTGCATTTATTATACAACATCGATCACAGGCGATAAATTTTACGTTTTGCATTAATGTTTCAATAATCTAGCGGTTTGTGAGAGCAGATAATATTCGGATGTTACATAATTTACGTAACTCGAGGCCAGTAGGACAGGCCAACGGTTCACAAATTGATTGTCACCCTTTCTATAGCCGGATTATAGTACGTTCACGTTCTTGTTGACTTCTTCGCCTAGTTCGAAACTAATTGGACTAAGGGCCGAGCTCTGTCAAGCTAACTCAATAACACTGTTAACATTATGCAGGATCTACAAAGAAATCGTTCAAATTTCTTGAATATTTGACCACGTCAGTTGAAATGTCAAACTTGTCGCATTTATTTGAATGGGGAAGACCGTTAAAAGCTAATTGTAGATGGCGTGGCTAGGTCTCAATCTGACCAATGAGGTCAAGCTATTTTGAAATATAAAATGGCTTTATCAGATTTTCAACCAATGACAATGTTTGGAACCGGCTATGTTAGCGCCATTAGTTTCACAGTTGTCAACCCCATTAGACCAGTTACCAGTTACCCCTTTTGAATAATCAAAGACAAAAGATGTGAAGCTACAGTCTAGCCACAAGCCATACATAAAGTAAAGGTTATTAATCAAAAAGTAACATTACAATTAATGTGATATTCGATGAGCCTATGAGCATAACTGTGAAAGACTATAGTTGAAAATATTTGAGAAGAACGGGCAAGAAACGCCATGGACACTTGGAGACATTGATCGTGAACCTTAAATGACGATAAATGATCATACATAATTATTTAATTAACTCTTAAACCTGTTGATTATCTTATTGTAAGGTTCTGACCTCATTTGGCGTACAATCAATGGGAAGATGAGTGTAGCAATAATTATGTATTCTCTTATCATACAGAAATCTAGTAGTTCCAACACTCGACAGGCAATGTCAACGACTGTTTATCGTTTCACCTAACCGTTTTCCAAAGTTGTTGGAGTCAGCGTTTAGTCTAACGGGATGCACTTAAGCTGTACGTTGTAACCCAAACTTCATAATTCTACACACCCATCCAATCTTCTCACTGATTCTAAATCATCAAGACTCTTAACGCCAGTTGACACTAGACAGCAACTAGCACACAAATTATCATTCCAACAGTGTAATAATATTTAGGCATTCACTTAGGCATTGCCTAGCGTGAGAACGGGCTAAAGTATACTAAAGTTTTCCAGCTATGCGTAACTTGAAGCACACAACAATTACATTTTAAAGCAACATTTGAGTAGTGCATAAAGCGCCGTTGGATAATGTCCATTGCGCCTGCTTTAGGCAGTTATAACTGTTATGTTATGTATTATACATTATCATCATGATGCATGAAAACAGCCTCCATGACAGTTAAATATAAGGCGATTCTCACACTTTTATGGCATCTCGCTCGCCTATGAGGCTGGCTTCTGTTTAATCGGGCTAATCCTGTGGATGCCTTGAGTGTAAGGCCTCCAGCCAGGGACACACGGTCGGTTGAAGACGGCGAAAATGTATATTTGTAAGGTGGTGCGCCGCGCGGAGAAACGGTGTGCGACACTCGTCCGCGCGGGCGGTGCACTTGTGTACTGGCGTTTGTGTGATACCCGCCAAGTACTGGTGCATCGGGACAATCAGCCCACATTGTTGACTGACTAATGTTTTTATAACAGTGCATACAATTGTTTAGTAGTACTAGTAGTTTATTTAGTATGTTGTGTTGTTAGCTTGTTGCATGCTTTGGTGCAAACAATAAAATAAATAAATAAACAGGTACAGCATACATCTTATTCATTCTGTTTGAGGTAGACTGTGTTGCGGTACAGGTTGGGAGATGCCTATGTCCAGCGGCCGGCTGAGTTGATCGATGGAAGTTATTTAGTAATAAGAAACGAGAGAAGAAGAAAATTCTCATTGCCAGACTAGGACTATTCAATTAGAGATATGGCTGTACCACTACAATGATATTATAATTTGCAAAAGACATGGAGCAATTGGACTTCATACCACACGAGCATCAAAGAAATTAAATTCCAATCCTGCTGACAATCAAGCAGATTTTAAGGAATCAGACGACTTCCGGGACATGATAAAACTTGTTTTTCAGGAGTAGAAGTATAGAACATTCTGCAACTTCCGGACAGGCTAGTCTTAGACGTCACCTTTCTTTTTGATTGCTGTGCCAACGGCGCGCCAAGAAAAGGCCTTCCGGAAAATAATAAAAACTGCTTCAGATAAGGCGATTTCGTTCGCTATTTTTTTACAAAATAACCATCTGCTTTCTGGCAATGCTTTTACGCAGACTAACTTTTGCCAAGTGACCTTCGTTCTTTATGAAAAAGCAGTTCCATATAAAAGTACACACGATCAAATTTTATTAATGCTGGTATGCCATGAACAGAATACATGGTGCAAGTTTATGTCACGAGGTTTCTGCACCGTTTGTTACAGAGGTGATTCTAACCAGCACTGCTTGTCATCTAACTGTCTGGTCAGTAGAGTATCACATGTGAACAGTCCTCCATGGTCTACCAGCTCTCGAGTATGCGCCAGCATGGACCACTGCTTTATCATGGCCCACTGCACCAATAAGTGGCGCAACAGATTCGCTCGATTTCTATTCAAATTGCATTGTAATTTCTAAGTCATGTCGAGATTATTTATTGAGATGAAAGATTGTTGATTTAACTTGCAAATATTCGTATATACCATTGGATTGTGAAGTTTCGGTTTGTGGTTGCGTTCCGGATCGGACTTGGCCTATACCTTTAAGTTAGTTGGTTTTTGTGGTAGAATCCTAACATCTAGTCTAGTCTAGTCTGGTCTAGTCTTATTTGGTGTCACTTTAGGAATTATTTCTAAGGAACATGGTTTGTTTTACGTTATACGTCAGATAAGTCGATTAGAATTTAACTCAGTAGGTAGGTACCTTGACTTTGAATTGACTGTCATCAAAATTCCCAGATTTCTAAAAATAACTTCAATTAATGGAAGCAAACAAACAGTTATTCTCAAAGAGAGCAGTGTGGTTCTCAAGCCCGTGAGCACAGCTGATACCTGACTGCTCTGGGCTGTAGTCCGTACTATCGGGTCAATGAAATTTACACAAGTGCCCTTTTCAAATAATACCTTTTGTCTTAGTACTACCGGCACCGTTTTACGTAATGTTTGCTTAAGGAATTCTTTGGCTTATTTGTATATTCTATTAGGTAACTATCAAGTTATGTTTTATTGTTATACAATTTTTCGAATACCTAAGTAGTTTTTGTTTACTACATATTATGCATGAAGAATAACAAGTGTGGGGCAACGCTTAAAAAAAAATGATTAACAATTGTTTAATTGTTTTATTTTGTTTAGAGTAGGTTATAACTTTAATAAAGATATGTATTTGTTAAAGCCTCAATACAAAACATAATTATAAATACTACCTACATTACTATACGACTATTATTTATAAAAGAGAAAAACATATTGTACTTCATCTTTTAAACCAGTGTTTAAGAAATAAGTAAAGTTAACGGTAGTGGTAGTAATAAACAAAGTTGAAACGCGATCTTTTGTAACAAAATACTTTATAGGTGAAAGCAATACGTATATTCGTGTAATTGCATAAGATTCGTCAGATCTCATCGAAATATTCTCCATTTGTATGCAAACTTTTCGTTTAGTGTGAACTATTTCAGAGTATTCAGAGTAATTGAGTAACTTTTGTGCAATGCACATCCTTTCACAGAGCTCGTGCGGCTAACGAGAAGATATTTTGAAATTGTTAATTATTTTGACTTTGATGACAAGTCTCATGTTCTATTTGAAAGTAATGTTCTATCTTGATATTCTTGATACATTGAGCCACGGCAATAAGGTCGTGGTGTTGTATACTGACTGAGGTATTCAAGGAACAATTAATTACATTTTTCATGGATAATTATTATTTATGGGTATTTTATGTAAGTTAGGTAGACTTTATTGGCTGGCCTGCAGTTGTAATTTAAATAATATTTCGGACAATCCGGTACTTAATTTGATTAATAAACAAGTAAAGCAATTTCCTTGTAAATCGCAACCAAGGTTGGATCTCAACCACGCCAGGATTAAGTATCGGAAATTATTAATAAATGGTATAGAGATACATGCGTATTCTCTGTTTGTCGTACGTTCCAAATATCACTCAACCACCTTGCAGCTCGTTTACAGCGCGACCAAAACATCTTGATACTCGGCGAAATAATCAACTACATTAAAATTCACCAAGTCTTACGTATTGGTGGTAAGTGCCAAGTACCAAGCAACACTGGTCGCTCTGTACTTGGACAAGCAACTTGATATTACGGACGAAATGCGACACTAGCCAGCTATGCTGTCCGTATATTTTGTAATCATTGAAATAATTGCAAGACGTTTAAAGGCATTTTGGTACAAATTGGATTACGAGATACAGATTAAGAATTGTGATTTCCAATCTCATTCATCTTGTATTGCTGGTGAGGATTTAGCAATTGCGATACATAGAAATGATATGATGCTGTATGACTATTGACGACGATAAAAATATGCTTCATCCCCATGAGACTGCATGTTTGTAAATGCTGACTATATTGTGGATCAAAAGGTGCTACATCAGCGAAAGATGAAACAGAGAAAACCAAAATATAAAACTAAGAAGACAAGTAAGTAGGTTTGTACCGTGACACAAGGATCTTTTGGCGCTTGAATGACGTTTACAGAAACAAGATGGCGGCGTAAGTTCCGATTTTGGCCATGCGTCAAAACATTCGAGTTCAAAATAAAAATTAAAGCATTTATTTCATTTAGTTACAGGCACTTTTGAATTTTTTAAGCAAAAATATGGAGCTACAGTCCCAGCCACATGGCATCATAACTTGGAAACGATTTTACATGGTTCTGCTATTGCTATACTTATACGTACCTACTCAGGTATATAGTTTTACCTCTTCTTCTTAGCGTGTCGATGGCAATCCAAATTGAGTCAGCCCAGAACTGAGCTACTAGTTTGGCGCTTTCGGTAGCGTCCATCAGTTCCTGAAGTGAACAAACAACAGGACACGCAGGACACGATATATATAAATATATATAGTTTTACAAGTCACCAAGATATGTAGGTGTCACATTACACTAACTTATGTACGTAGTAAAAGTAATATTCCTACGTCAGAGCCCTAACATTGAAAGTGTTTAAAATGTTTTATGCATAATTTTAGACGATTTATTAACAATTGCGTAACTTGAACCTTAATGTTTACTTTCAAGTTTCACTTTAGAGAAACTTATCAAATAAAATGATTGCATACAACATTAAAAAGTTAATTAGTAAGTCTAAGATATGAATTAAGCTTACTAGGGTAGGGTTGTCAACCGTGTTAACCTAAACTTATGTTGATTGAAATTTATCTAGAAAATCTATAATTTACAACAGAAATTAAACAAAGTTTCAAGCGTCTTTTATCAAACTATTCTATCTATCAAATCAATTGTTTTATTTGAAAGTCCTTTTGCACCATTTCTTTTCAGAATCAATCAACTCAATTCGTAACTATTAACATCGATTAGAAATAATCCCAATTTTTTTTAAAATTCTTTTTAATGTCGTCTGTTCCATATACATTTTGACCGTGTAGGTTATTATTTTTTTAATAACCGATGAAAAATTTCTATGTGTCTCAGAATGATGTACTGGATATGTGGTAACTGTTTTCGCGTCGGTGTCCTTTCCTCCCTGTATGTGCACTATCTACATTACTACTATATTTACATAAATTCGATAATGTTCGATTTTATTGGTCTGGCAACCCTCGTTATGATGTCTGCCTACATATTAGCGACCTCTGTGAAGGTAAGTTGGTTGTTTCGTAATTGATTAGTGTGTGTTATTTGTTTGGCAAGATATTTATACCCACTTGCCCACGCGTGGCTGTCGCGTGTGTGCGATGACTTAAAATACACCGCAGTATAAGACAAGTGTGGACACCAATGCTGATTAATGTGATGTTATTATTCTGTAGGTATTATTTTATTGTGTGTGTTTTTTAAGCCGATTGTCATTTGGTCTAGAACATGTGTTACCTACTTCACCTTGTAAAATGACGTAAACGTAGATGGCTTGCTACTTACTTAGTATTCGTATGATTCAAAATGTCCAGTCATCATACTCAACTATAAAAACTCAATTAAAAATAAGGTATCTAGTTGTTGCTTTTCAAGTTTTCCTTAAACGTTCACATATATAATGGAATTTCCATACCAAACTGTATGTAGGTATCTATAATTCATATATTATATAGGTAAATAATAATTAGGCGACACGGACATACTACGCAAGTCAAGTTTAAAACGACCAGATAATATTCAACGAGTTGTTTTAATTTAGTTTTATCTTAAAGAGCATGCAATGCTAATTTCTTATGCAACATATCGAACCAGTTTTTAGAATCAATAAATGAATAGAATATGGTGATAATATTATGGTACCTATAACTACAAATAAAGACATTTATTACACATATTGTACCTAACTATAAAGAATAGAGCACATGTTGACCTAATTCTGGTCAAAGCGCCAGGCTAGTCCACGAAATACTATTGAATGAGTTTTTCATGAAAAAGTAATTCAATGGGTTTACATGAACTTAGAGGGTATGTATTAATGATTATAATTCTGTAAAGCCATATTTGTTACGGCCTCGAATCATATTTTTAACAACATACAACCTGACACTGACTAGCTAATTGCAAAAAATGTAAGACAAATTGAATTAGAAGAAAGGCGCAACCCCCTTAATAGTAAATAGTTATAGTCTAAGCATGGGTTAGTATTAAGATATAACCTACTCATATTTTAACGCTACATATATTACCTATCATCAAATTATTAAAAAAAGATACACAACCAGAAAAAACAGAACCATAAAAAAAAGGCTACAAAAAGAGTAAAAAATAAATTAACGTTACCTTTTCAAGTAACTCGCCATGGCCACTCGTTTTAAAAACTTCAAACATCAAATATTTGTTAAAAATTAGCAGTAAGCAAAAGCACACACAAGTCGTCCTCAGTCCATTGCTTCGGCACACTATCTAAGAGAAGGTGTTATCATGACAGATCGAGGTATTCTCAACGTTTATCAGTTCTATAATCTTGGAACAACATGTCAATCATGCAGTCAAGCCACTTATCTCGTGCTAGCGGCTCCTCTGATACAACAAAGATGGAGGTAATATGCAGAAGGTCAAGACACATGAGCAAACGGTTTCTACCACAATTTTGTCACTAACTGCCTTTATTTCAGTATTTTCTGCAATATCTACTACGGTATATACCTGTGGTGGTGGATGGAGAAGGAGAGGATGGCCAAATAAAAGATGGATGGATTGTATGAAGAATGATTTGAAAGAAAAAGTAGCAAAAGAAAACTGGGTGGCTGACAGGGGAGAATTAAGGAAAAAAACGCGTTGCGCAGACTCTCTTAATATGGGGCTAGGGCAGGGATAATGGCGAATCTAACTAGTCTAGACTATTGGTTTGACATAACTCCTATGAAAGCCAGCCCTTTTGTGTTTTCTTGCGTATTGTCATGAGTCCCTCGAGTTGTGGAATAATCCCTTTCATTGTGTCTTATTGTCTTTCTTTCTGCAGCATGGAGTGGCAGAAAAATAATATTTAATGCAAAACATTGCACCTCACACAATAGTCGTTGACCTGATTGTCTGACAGTCAACGACTTCCCCACAGTGAGCTGGATCAGGGTAATAACTGGCTTGGCTTATTCACCCTTTTGACAGCTGCTTTCAAAGTGTGGATATTTATATCGGATCTGGTGGTGAGTGTGGCGACTGATTGGACAATGATTACCTAGATACCGTATCAGAAACTCCATTAGAAGAAATTAGATTGGTAATATAAGATCCATTATGACTCGTGAGTTTGAATAGTCGCTGACGAAGTGTATCGTTACGATGGACATCATTATTCTCTTGCCCTTATCCCAATTCATTTGGGATCGTGTCTTCTTCTTCCATACTTCTCTATTACTCGTCATCTCATCAGACACCGTCTTTCTTGCCATATCATTCTTTACACAGTCCATCAATCGTTTCTTTGGTCTTCCTCTACTCATATCCCCATCCACATCCATACTCAAAACTTTCCTCACGACATTTTCCTCATTCCTCTGCATCACATGCCCATACCAGGACAACCGATTACCACACAACTTTTCAGTCACCGGCGACACTTTCAGACTTCCTCAAATGTACTAATTTCTTATTTTATCCGTTCGTGTAACACCACACTTCCCACTTAGCATTCTCATCTCAGCCACATGCAATTGCCTTTCATTAATCCCTTTTGTGGGCCAACATTCTGATCCATACAAGACAGCAAGTCTAACCATTGTTTTATAAATCTTCGCCTTAAGTTTGCGGGCGATGCGGGAGTCGCAGAATGTTCCCGTGACCTGCCGCCATTTCATCCATCCCGTGTTAATTATGCGCTTAAATTCTTGTTTATTGCATAAGTATGTTTGCATAAGTAATTACTTAAACTCAAGTAAATACTTTAACTTAACTTTAGGTACTTACCCATACCTAAAGTCAAGATAAAGTATTTACTTGAGTCCCATTTATGATTTTCAGGACTCAACTCCTTATTTAGTATTTATTGTCATGCGTCATGGACTAATTTAAAACGAAAATCCAATTTATGCTATTTGAATGTTTTTGTAAGGTTAAGGAAAATAGGTCAATAATAATATGCGGATCTACTGAAAGGATAGTATTACAACTATTTAGTAATTAGTCTATTTATTTCCCTAATATTTTAAATAGCTAGTTGATAACTAAGACATTTTTTGCCCGTACCTTCGACTGGCCCTGACGGTAACGTAGTAAGGTCAGTGCAATGTTATTTGTATAAAAGTGTAATATGCAATGCTTACTGTATTTACCTCTAGTTTGGATGATTATTAACGTAATTTGATTGTACATACTTAGGCCAGTAGATACTTTTCATTTTTTTTCCCTTGAAGAACCACTTTAAGAATGTGTGGTTCAAATATCCGGTCATTACATAAAAGTTGGACTTGCGGAGATGGCAGTATTATTATAACAACGATAATTTATTCCCAATTTTTGTCTCATTAGTTTTAGTTTTAATAAAATAAAAATCGATTTCTCAATTTTCGGATTTGCTGTTTGTCTCTGCATCACCCAAAGGTTGACTAGTAGCAAATACCTATGGCAATAACTTCCCCTCTATACTCTATGCTTAAATACATGTTTGCTAAAATTGTGATATCTCGGCTTATATGAAAGATAATAAAGATAATATTTAGCCTACAGAACCTATGAATAATGTAACTTTCAATCTGTGAAGAATTTTTTAGAATTTTACGAACAAATTTTACCTATTTATAATATTAGTAAAGATAACAACCGGCCCCATAAATCTTATCCAGGAATTAAACGGGCTGTGTTTGGTTGCATAGTTTACAAAATAAAGTTACTCTAAATATTGAAACACTCCGTTAGAATTAGGTGAGCTCTGAACTGACTGCATCTATAAATGGTTAGCGTTCTATAAATTATTGGCAGCTTTGGCGCCAAGCGTTTGAAGGCAAACAGATCAGCGGGCAATGACTTGTTAAGTAAAGGTCATCAGACCTCATATGAAGACCAATGAAAAGACAAATAGATTGTGTGATAAAAGAAGTAATTACTAAGAAAGGGTTTGTTTAAACTCCACCGATCGCGGTATCAGATTGAATTTCCCACGGATCACGTAAAGTCTGTCAGGGAAAAATGGAAGAACCGAACGACCAAGTAAAGTAAAAATCTTACATTAAAAACACGTATTAAAAAAAAAAACTTGTGAAAAAATTGGAACTTTGAGCCCCAATATCTCCGTAACGAGAAGGCTCCCAGGTATGGTCTAGAACAAAAAAATGATCGCAAAGACAGGGAGAACAAGTGCCTTTCGGCTATGTTAAGGGTCTATTTACACCCTTTATAGGATTTAGTGGCAAGAGAAAGAGCAGAAACTGCACTCGACGGAGCACCTCCCTACCAGTGATTCGCAACTAAATTCGGCACATGTAATCAAGTCAAATGTAGAGTGTATGTAGAATATATCATAACCAAATTCTCAAAACAAAAACATTCTTGTTTATTTAGAAATAGGGTGGAAAACAAACAAACTCTATGTTTATTATTATTATACACCAAGTTACAAAATCATTTCTACGCTAAATACATTGAAGCCAATCAAAATGGAATAGAATAAGAAAAAGATAAGAATCCTGTTAAAACAATGACAACGAGAAACTGTACACTTTGTTAGTTTACACCAAGAATAAACGGGTGTTTGATTTGCTTAGGAGTTAGTTATTATCTACTTTTACGTAACGAAACAATAATTGTATTGGCGCGATTCCAGGAGACTCAGCGGTCGACTATACAAAACCATTTCTAAATTGGACCGCTGGAAATGTTTGAATAAATTCCTGATTAGTAGGGGGCAAATCAGGTTTTTTTGTTATTGAATTACACGATTTCTTATTGAAGTTTACCCTTTTTTGGTGTAGGGAAATCTTCATAGGTACGTCTGAAAACACCGGAGGGTTACGTCAGTCCTACCTAAATCTCTACGATAAATATTAAGGCGCGAATTATACAGAAAGGGCGTAAGGTGAAGGCGCGGAAAACTCAAGCGGCGCGTCGCAGCCACGTCGTTCTTTCTTTTCCTTATAAATTCCACGCCTGCGTTGTGCCTGCGCCGCGCCTTCACCTTAAGCCGTTTCTGTATAATTCGCGCCTTACTTTGACGTTACAAAAAAAAAAAACTACTTACGAAGACATTCATAATTCCTTACGGTGACGTGGTTTGGAGCCAAAAATACGACAAGGCTATAAATAGGGCAAGCAGACTGTTCAGAAACCCTTACATCATGAAGAATAGGAGGTTGTAAGGGCAAGCCAAGCTTTAAGGCTTGTATGGAAGTACCGCCGCTATTCCTATTTACCGAACGCTACTAATTTAATAACTAGCGGCCCGTCCTGGCTTCGTACGGGTGGACGTTTATTTTCCCCTATTTTTTACTAGTAATAAATATAGCACATGTCACTAAGGGATAATATAGGATAATAACGGTGAAAGAATTTTGAAATTGGTCCACTAGGTTTTTGAGTTTATTCGTTACAAACATGCAAATCTTTCATATAGATGCAGATTTTCATAACCAACATAATTTAAATAATTACGAACCTCTTTTCCTATGTTTAATAAAATAAAAATAAAACACTACATTACAGTTACCAGGAAATAAATGGTTTCCACTTTTCCCTGCGCCGGCGCATGATTCGTACAAATCAATGTTTATAAAACAATTTATTGTGTGTGGTCATGAACATTGAACAGTTATGATTGTCACTGGCGTCAATTTATATTAGAGAGTGAAGATTGGGAATTTTATGGGACAGGACAAAAGTAAAAAGAACGAATTTTGAAAAAGAAATTTACGCCTGTAATTCCCGAAGGGTTAGGCAATGGTGTATCTAAATAGTACACCCACATTTCGCCAGTTACGTTTAAGTACCACGTAATAGGGGCGAGTCTATTGCCATCAACCGAGCGCAAATCCAGCCTCCGTGGCTGCTACTGAGAAATTCCTGATGGAAAACCCCAATAACGCTAGTCCGATCCGGGAATCGAACCCAGTAGTCGACTTCATCAGCAGTCGTGCTTGACCAACGAGGCAGCCAAATAATACTCACGAAAAAAAAAACACAAATACCGTCATAGACAGTTAAAACCACATGGTATTTCGCCCATTCCTTGAATCACCAAAGCCAAAGTCGAACTACTATACCAATATTAACAGGTGGATAGAATCTCAGCCCCGTCTGTTGGGTCTGAGTTACCCACCACTGAAAGCAATTCGTCGTGTCCTGCCTTTTATAGCAGTCCGAGTGGACCCCTTATGGACACGCGAAGCATCTACCAATCAGACGAAAACATTGGACAATCAAATAATAATAATTTTAAAATATATCGAACACTTTAAATACGCGCATTATTTTAATAACCCAAAATCTAAGCAAATAAGTAGACCAGATGCAGTATAAGACAGAAGACACTAAAAAGTGCAATGAAAAAACCAAATGTTTCATTCAATGTGTCAATGACATTGCATTTATGACCTGCGCACTATGATGAACCAGACCACCAGACCATTTTATTCATACCAAACAGTAAAAGGTGACATTGCAATGCTATCACCATGGTTATGTAGCATCCGTTCTTAGATACGGCAAATGGGGTAAAATGGGGTACCTCAGTAGATTTTGACGGATTTATTAAACTGAAAAAAAATGTATCCGAGCAATTTCAAAAACTTTAAATTCTACCTTTGACATGTTTATATATATTTTTGAAATATGTACTTTTGAGGAACTACAATTTATTTAAAACTAGCATTGACAGACCAAATAGCCGAACACGACATAAAGATAGACTTCGGCTACCACCAATAAAACTAAAATTATTTAAGAAAAATGTATACTGCACGTCGATTATTATTTACAATAATTTACCAAATAGTTTTCAAACTACATACTAAGGACTACTTAAGAAGACAAGTCAATAGAATCTGTAATTTGCAAGTTAGATTAATTGGCATCGCTTATTGTAAATACATATGCACGCCTTGTTATGGCGAGAAATGCTGAAACAAATTTACTGTAACACCTCATGTACCATATTCTAGTAAATAAATATTTCGATTGATTGATGCAGAAAGTTATCTTTACAGAAAATCAGGTGTTTTTTAATAATCGCCTATTGTACTTTTCGGCAGGCCTCTTAGAAGATGGTGGGACGAGCTCGTTAAAACCAACGACCAGGTATCCACATTTATATTAAAGCACTGGTTCTAAAATACTGGAAGTCACGGGGGCCTTTGTCCACTCTCACTTTGAAGTCTGACAAGTTTAGATGTAAGATGAGGGGAAAGGGCCCCAGGTGTTTTAGATTATTCAAAAACTTTTAAATAAAATATCAATTAAGATAAAGTCTTAGAGTATTTTGGATTTGCCTTTCTCTAATTCGCCGTCGATAGCAGCAAAGAACAATAACATCCTATATATTATCCCACTCAAACCCGCAGCTTTCAAAACATGGGGAGTATTACCTCTGAACCGCCACTGCTCAAACTGATGATCTTGCTTCATCATGACTCGGATATTGTACGTAACGACCAGCCACCGTATGCACAAACGCTTCGATTCGACTTCAATTCGAGAAGTCGTGTGTTGATCCCATAATGCCCAAATAACATAGACATATGACTTCTCAAATCAAAAACATAACCGTTTGTAAATACGATGGCTGAACAGTTACCGTTTACCTCATTCAAGTCTTATGATGACAATAGTTCTTGTGAACTCGGTCACCAGCGCTGTAAGTCATGATGAGATGAGTCATATAATATAAAAGCTATTAAACCAGGGTCATTAGCAGTATTCCATCTCATTAAGGATACGAGTTCAAGATATGTTACGCACCGCTCGGAGTCCTACATTATATGAGATAATAAGTATTATCTAGCACCAGTACAGTTCTATGCCTGACATGAATGTCACACGCTACCTGGAATTTTGAACTACAGATCGCAGGTTTTAATTGCCGCTTCGAAATACCTTTGGCTTTGAACTACGGCTATTTGTTGGGTCAACAGACTCAACTAAAAAGGCATGGATGCTCAAAGCCACAGTGGTTCAATTCAAACGACCCAGGACTCTTAAATCAGTTCATTTCCGTCAACGAGCTATGAGTCACTCAAATCTGTATCTTTTATTTTAGTCAAGAAATCCCCAGTGTGTGTTTGTCTGACTTGGGTAAAGAATATATTAAATAGAATAATTTTATTTAATCTTTTAAAAGTAACAAAAAAAAAAAACACGTAGCAAGTTACTTTCTAAGTTATAAGGTGCTCTAACTAATATCTAAGTAAGGCACTGTTGGACACTGGACTTTTATATTTAGACGTACCTTGCCTTTTACAGTAGATCATTTTGGACTTGCTTGTCGTACAGAATCACAGTGAATATTTAATTTATTTGAGCACACCATTTGATCAGAGATGTACATTAAAATACGTTTTCTAAACATCGATCGGTACTTTCATTACAAAGTAAATGCTGCAGTAAAATAAAACGAGCGCCATCAAATCACAATTTGGTTATACTGGCATTTCTGGCCTTTAGAATCCTCCAGTACCTTGCTGACTCGCTCGCATTTTTACCACTGCATCGGCTATTCTTAAGTTGCCGATATGCGGCCTACTTGTTTGCTCTTCCGCCATTTGTTCTTCGACAAAACATTCGGCAAGTATCGAACAGAGGACCAAAAAAAAGGTTACTGGGACGGACTTGATGAGTAAGCCGGTGATAGGGCTGTGTGGTGCAGCTTGAGAGGCCTAGTCCAGCAGTGGACTGTAATAGGCTGAGCTGACGATGTTCATGAGCAATTCTCATACCGAGAAGAAGACCTGTAGATTTGCTGAAAACATATTTTTTTTTGTTTATCAACGTCCAAATCTTGCCAGATCATTGGGTGACACGACCAGTGATCCTTCGCTGGCTTCCTTAGCTCTAACATTAGATTATCTGATTGAAGGGCTAAGTACTACTTTTTATAAATCCGAGCGAACGTGACTAAAGTTCTAGTGCTTCTTAGTCTTTACTCAGTGGCTAGCAAGTCTATAGTATACGTAAATTTTAGCAAATATCCAGTCCTTTTGGAGGTTTTTGTTTGCTGTTCGAGTCTATTATGTTGGCCGTTTCTGATTTTTGTTAATGTCCTTGAATTTATCAACTCAGTCTATTGCAGTCCACTGCTAAACTTAGGCCTCTCCCAAGCTACGTCTAAACACCCTCTCCTGACCCTTCCACATCTAGTTGGCCCTAACCACCTTTAGAAGGTCGTCTAGCTCCTCTTCATAACTCATTTGCTCAATATCCCTAGTAATGAGCAAGCGAGACTTCGTGACGATTGATTTTGCTGACCATACAAGTTTCAAGTTACCCAGTAGCGTCAATTCTTTGGCAACCTTGACACCATTTGCCTACAAGTGAAGAAGTTTGGGAAAAACGTTTCATTTCCCAATGAATGGATCTCTTTTTCTGTAATTATCATATCTTTTATAAACTTTAACGTGTCGCATCATTGAGTAACAAAAACGAGAAAGTTTTGCAAAAACTTAGGTAATGTCATATCCTGATTATTCTGGTCAAAGCTCTTGTTTCTTAGTTGTGTTTAAACATAAATGTTAAGCAATTATTGGTTCTGTTGATTAGGTTCCTACCTAGATACTGTAATAAAGTGACGAATAGATAAGTAGTTTTAGTAATTGGTATAAATAAATATTAAAATAAAAGAAGGAATATTTTTACTAGACTAGTGTGAAACTATATATTATTAAGCCATGGTTTTATTATTTAAATAGTATAAACAGTGGTCTAGTTTGGCCTTAATAAGGATCATTTACATAACTTTTTAATTAATTAGTTATTCGAATGCTTAACCTCGATAAAATGAATGTGGATTCTTACTTTTTGTAAATTCCCGCAAAATTTGAGCTAGTCAGCTGGTGTAGCGGTCAGTGTTTGTTTGTTAGTTAACTGATAAAAATACCTTGAGTTTTACGTAACGCAGCGGTTATTTTTCTGCTATGTTATTACTACTACTTGACAAGCACAGGTGCGGTGTGTAGGTACCTACTGCATGTAGACACAGCGAGTGATCGTTTTCCATCTAACAAACTGTGCTAAAATGTAACCATGTAATTGGATGACACATCATTACAGCTGTATTATAATATGTTGAGTACAAACTAGGTACATTGTTTCAGCGTCAGTATTAATGACAAATTAAGGAAATTACAGTGACACTGTGGCTCGTTCATTTGGTAATATGAAATGAGAAGGTATTAGTACCCACTTGCGTCACAGTCCCCCTTATTCACCTGACACTCAAGCAGCAATTGCTGCAATGTTGATAATAGACTCCATTATTTATTTGTCTTTTTAACGACTCGTATACTCTCAACTTGTGTAATTATTCGTGTTTTCTAACTTTTTGCTTGGAATTTATTAAAAAGTGGAAAGCAAACAATCATTATATAAATTCTAAAATTCATTTCCAGAGCTGATTACCAATGAATTTTGTATTGCATTGAACCATTATGTATCTAACATGATTAACTTATATCTAATATAGCAGGCTTCGGCATTTGCCGCTCGCAGCATTTCCATTATCATACATACGTAACATGAATGTCAACAAAACAAACGTTTGGCCGCGATTTGAGGAAAATCTTATAAACAGGCAACACTTACCGTGTAGATAGGTATAGATGCTGTAAATAAACACTGGCTACAAATCCACTCACTACTCGTCCACTGACGCGGTTAAATTGTATTATTTCACTTGGTTTTCTCGAGGGGAAAACTAATGAAGTATCGTCGAGTACGTACTAGTAGGAGCGCGGTATGCGTGTGCGCGCGACCGTTACCCGCCGGCGTGGAGGTGCGACTGACTGAGCCAGTGAGCGTGCACACCACACCGCCTGTCCGGTGGTCGCGGTACGCGTACGCGGTCCCACCAGTCAGCCAGTTGGACTCAGCACCGCGGAGCTGCGCCGGCGGGCGCTGCGACCTGACCGATTTGCCTCGCCCGCTGCTGGCCGCTCAAACAACGAGATGTCACTAATACTTTGAAATCCATTGCATCACTTAACATTTCACCCTATTCTAATATCGATTGCGAAAACATTTTCGAGACAGGAAATTATATCAGGTATAACCTATTTGTAGTTCGCAAGAAAAAATAACAGTACATGCATGACAGTTTATAAAATTAAAATGTCCACTGACTTGTGTCACTCTGTGTGACATGGAGAATTTTGAATTACAACGATATCTCTGATTCAGAGTTTCAGATTCACATAAGATTTTAGAAAAAGAAACATGAGTTTGAATACAAATGTTGAAGAGAAATCAAAATATACTTTGAAGCAAAGCAGCAGTACAGATAAATCTATGGTGGAGCATGATTTTCAGGAGGAAGTAGAGCCAGAGGCATCACCGAAACAAGAAATAAAGAAGAGATCGAAGAAGATTTGGAAAGATGTGTCTGAGCAGTCCTCGCACACCAAATTCTATAAAAAGCCAACTCGTTTAGCTGAGTATGAACCTACCACTAGAGATGAATTTCTCAGTATATCGGAATCTATGTCTGGCTCTTCGAATACTTTCCACTGTGTCCATGGACCCGAAGGCAAGCAATACACAAAGAAGGGTTTACTGAAGAGGAATTTCAAGAAAAATTTAGATCCCGTGCCTTTTGGTAAGTTCGTAGCTTTGAGTCCGATCAATGAAGATTTTAGGACACAGAAAGATGTCAGACACATCGGCCTAAAAGTGGAGTTAGTTGACTGCTGAGCTTGAGGTCCTGGGTTCGATTCCCATGTCGAGCAATTGTCTCAGTAGCAGCCACGAAATCTCGATTTATGCCCAGTTGATAGCAATAGGCTCTCGCTCAATTACATGGGAGTGAAACATAACTGGCGAAATGTGGGTGTACCATTAGCTACACCTCTGCCTAACCCTTCGGACATTACAGGCGTGATGTTCTATTATGTTTCATTTATTACACCTACATTCTTATCACCAGCATCCATCTTCACCAACAAAATCGTTGTTTTAGTGAGTTTCTATCAGGCCTGAACGTTGAGCCCGCATCATATATCACTCATTTTAGTCACGATGCCTTCAAATAGTAGACGACGCAGTATTTATGAAAGTGCACGTAAACAAATAGGACGGTTGTCCTTTTATTATATTAAGGTGCGCTTTCCCTCGCCCACTTACCCTTTTAATCAGCTATCATAATAATTTCTCGAGCAACGACGCTGACCTGACCTGAAAACGCGCGAGGCTATTGTTTTACTATTTGTAATTTCATTTGCTGGCTGATAACACTCAGTTTTATTATTGCTATCGAACACACCTTTGCCAATATTTCTTTAATGCAGCTTGGTTTTAAGGTGCAAGCGCCAGGGTAGCCCGCGAGATTCAAATTTTCGTACATTTTTTTGCAATCAGTGTTGATGAAAATCTGATTCGCGCAAGTAACACGTAAGTAGTTACAGAGTTATAGTCATTGAAATCATCAATACCCCCTTGTAAGTTAATTTATTCCTATTGAATGACTTCCTCATGAAATATTAATTGAATGGAATTAAATGAACTTAGAGGGTTGTATTTTGCGGGCTACTCTGGCGCTTCCACCTTAGGGGTCGTGCCCATATTCGGAACTGAAGCCGCCATCTTGTTTTTCAACACAATATTCACAGACAATTTCACAAAATGTTGATGTTCACCCTCTTCGGCCAAAAGAAACATACTGCCTTAGGTTTAAAAAATGAAAATGTCCATCGGTACGATAGCTACAAGGTAACATGCCAATTTACTTTGTAACGTCAGTCTTTTCAATGCAATAAAGTATGCATCACGACTAATCGCAAGAATATTCAACTGTCATTCATTGTGGGCTGCACTGCACCATTCGTCTTGAGGAAACTAATAAACTGCACTAGTTATCGTTCTTTAAATTATGTTAAGTATAGTATTTTTTTCTTATTCAGGGCCTATTTTTTCTTTTGAAGATAGAGTAAGATCTACATATATTTTTAACTATACTTTTTGTATCACTAAACAGAATGACGGATATCACCATGATCTTCTTAATATAACTTCAGATAATTTTGACACTTATCTAAAGTAACTACCAACGATATATCTATTTGTATCGAGTCCAGGCTGAGTAATTATTCATGTTTTCTACTCGAGTTGAGGACACGACGCTTAAATCGGTAGTTAAAACTAACCGGAATAACTGTTGCATGTTTATTGTCTATAAAATCGTGACTGACTTAATAACTCTTGTGGTTCATCTTTAGATTTCCTTTTGATTAATTGAATGCAGAATTACCGTTTAATTTTCAAGAAAGCGTCAAGGTATTTTGCATGTTGTTTGTGGAGGTTTTTTACTGTTCAACAATTTCTGAAAGATCTGTCTGGTCAACAATTGATGCTTTTGCTTACCTAGTGCGCCATCTTGCTATTATTTTATTTATGATATCTTCTTCGAGAGACCACTAGAGAGGCCGTTGGTTATATTATTCTTGATCTCCTAGTTAAGAGGGAACAGAGGCTGCGATTCTCCATATAAATTTTGACGAAATCGACTTCCTGAATAATGCCTCTAGAGCAATTTTTTTTTTTCGTATATAATGAAGGTCTACTGTTGACACGTCTCTGTCATTTTCTTTTTTTTCTGCAGCTAATAAGTAAAGAAAATATGACCCTTTTTAGGGCCGTGGTTGGAGGACTACCAGACAAATTCGAAACGTTTGAAAGAAATTGATAGGAACGTAGACATACCCTTCCTTAATATTTTTCTGTCAAAAAAAATTGAATCGGTTCAGTTTTCGATGAGAAAAAAGGCGAATACAAAAGGTCGAACTTGCTATTTTTGTGTTATAAGCGGTCTGAGCTGTCCCTATCGTACTCTACGGGGTCACGCTTGACGCTACTACTAATGTAACTGCCCATCAAGAGCATGGATTGTAGGGTGATATTATTCTTCATCATTAATCGTCCTCATACTTTAACCAAATGTATTAATTTGGAGTGGATGTAGTATTTTTTCTCTCTGCTAAATGTTCTTCAACATCATTTCAGTAGTAGTTTCAATAGTTTTCAGTCCTTATTTCAAGCTTTATTATTCTCATCTTTCTTTATCCTTTCATTGTTCTTGGTCTTCATTAAAATTGGTGTAATTATAACATACATAACGACACTCCCGTTGTATACCGACTATGACTATGATAGTACACCGACATTTCGCCAGTTATGTTTAAGTCTGATGTTATAGAGGGCGAGCCTATTGTTATCAACCGAGCACAAATTCCGACTTCGTGGCTGCTACTGAGAAATTCATGATGGAAGAAACCAATAACGCTTTACCCAATCTGGGAATCGAACTCAGGAGCTCATACTCGGCAGTCACGCTTGCGACCTAGATGCGACTAGACATTCTTACTTCTTTTATCAGTTTCTTCTTGCAGATTCCAAATGGACCGAAAAGTGCACTCCAGCCTGGGGTTGGGACATCGCCAAGATGATCGAGGTGATTGTCGGAAGTCCGACGGTGGAACATCAGATAGATCGCTTACAGTCACATCTGCGGGACTTCGCTAAGACTAGTTCCAAGGGATACGTATCCTTTGAAAAAAAATATCTTAATTTATAAAAATAATATATAAAAATCACTTGTCAGTAGTATGAACTAATTGATACACAAATAATTTTACAATGATTTTTGTGAATACTCATTCACAATAAAACATTGAAATCGGTTCATGGAAATATAAATAAAACACTGTCTTATGAAAAATCTGACCATTCTTTATTCTGCTGTCAAGCGAATACTGTGCCAAATTGGAGACTCATGACTTATGAGGCTTGTCAATTTTGTGTTTGGCCTCGCACTTTACGGTGTGATCATCAGTGACCGTTTACCATAATTACCATCATGTGGGCTGCCTGCTTGGCAATAAACACAACTATCACGCTTGTAATCCCCGAAGGATTAGGTAGAGGTATTCCTATACTACGAACACATTTCGTCAGGTATTTTTAAGTCTCACGGAATAGGAGATTATTATATAGTCTATTGTCGTCAATTGAGCATCAGAGGCGAAGGTTCCATACAACTCGATTCCTACCGGATTCCCTTTGAAAAATGGCACAGTCAGTATTCTATAGACAAATAATATAATCACATTCAAGATATGTACTCCGGCTTACCTCTTACAAAAATTGACCCTTCGCTACTGTGGAGCATACATTCAGACTTCGACCTGCTACTAAGAAATACATAGAAGTCGGCAAGATCGCGCAGCTGTTACCCCATTTGTGATGGGAATCTCACGACTTCTTCTTCTTCTTCTTCTTCTTCTTCAGGAGGCTGTCATTGTCATCGTCATAAAATGTGATTGTTATGGTTACCTTAAATAAACTAAAGCGAGTTGATAGTTTGGACAGTTTCTGCGTAATAATGGACTTCTTGCTGGAATCAGAGTACCGCTTTCCTGAACTAACGGAAGAAATCACGCTGCTGCTCAAAAATGTACAGAAACCAATTCTGGTCGTACAAGCTACTGACGTCATAACATACTTTTATGAGATCATGCATTTTATGGGATTTTTGGGTAAGTTACACTTTTACGTAGGACTTAAACATAACTGGCGAAATGTGGGTGCAGGTCCTATTACCTAATAGTACACCCACACTCCGCTAGTTATACCGCATGTATTTAAAAAGAAGCTTACCAGGCACAAATCTAGACTTCGTGCTTGCTACTGCAAAATCCTAGCGAAAAAACCCAATAACACTCTGCCCGACCCGGGAATCGAATCCAGGACCTCACGCCCAGCAGTAGTGCGTCCTCTAGACCAACAAGGCAGCCTACTCTATTTATAGTAGTGTTGTTTTATTTTTACTTTAGTGTGGTCTAGATATGGAATTAGATGTCCAGTATAGCTCCATTTCTTTCCTGCAGTCAGTGACTTTAAATTAATACTAGACTACTATATGATGTAGTGGGACAGGCTTAGATATTTTCTTGAATACACGTTACAATACACGTTATTCAATGCCATTACAACCAAGCTAGGAAAGCGTGGTCGATAGGTATAACCGCCAGGTTCAGAACATCGTATTCTTAAATCATCTCAAACTATGCTAATCCGCTGGATGGATTAACGATTCTTTGAAGTTAATTAACACTTGCCTGGAACTTGAGGACGCTTATGTCGCAAGACAGCCTGACCTGGTAGTTGATAAGATGAATAAATAAATGAAATATGTATAATCTAAGGTTAGTTAAGTTATAATTTAAGTTTAGATGTAGAAAACAAATAAGTGAAGTTTACATTTTATTTTTCAAAATTACTTTATTGTGTATACGAATGTCAGAGTAAATAAAGGCTATTTTTATTTATTTTATATTATTTATTTTAACACTTGCCTCGATCTAACTTCTTGCCCGCTTGTAACAACAGCGAGATATGACACCAGCCCAAGCGCCTTATAAAATTCCACATGTTAAAACAACAACGTGAGGAAAGATTTGAGTAAGAATGTGGATGGCTACAAGAGTAGTGAGATGATGTGAATAGGAATCACCCCTTTCTAATGACAAGTATGGAAAAAGAAAATATGTTGCGACGACCCCAAATAAATCGGTATAAGACCAGAAGAGTGATGAGGAGAATAACAACCTAAGCTTCGTCTTGTAATACTCTTAGGCCTCGCGTGTGAGTGTGATACCCTAAGACAAAACAATTCACTTTTTCCGAATGAATGAAACGTAATTTCTTGGGAATTAATTGAAATCGAACTGGTATTACGTAAGCTTCGTGATCATAATATTAGTTTTATTGAGGCCAAGTCAATATCGCCACGCCATTTTGTGGTAGCTGTTAAAGAGGACAATGTCGTTGCCACTCGAGGGGATTTTACTCCTTTTGAGGTGATATGATTTATGGCGCATGCGCGTGCTTCACATTTCAATTGTTAAGACTGTGACGTCTAAAAACGGTCAACAGTAGGTCAGACAACGACTACGTCGATGATACGTTAGTAGAAGATACGTAGGAGAAGATATTTGATTTGAAAAATGATTTTTATTGGTAAGATAAAATATGACTAGATACTGTTACTGTAAGTTAACCTGCAACATCCCACTGCTGGGCAAAGGCCCCATGACTTCCAATTCTTTTGATCTAGGGCAAATGTGGACCACTGATCGTCCAACTCGTCCCGCCATAGACAAAATGGCTCGGAGAACATTCTATAATGTCTTTTACATTTTTGTGATTCCCAGACTGGAGATTTCAAGACTTTTGAATATATTCCTACCCTTGTTCCATGATACTTGGGATCGGCGCAACACGATTTTTTTCTTCCATTCTCCGTCACACTATCATTTACTCCTTTTTCCTCTGACATAAGCGAACATCATTTTTGAATCTATTTTCCACTAACTGGGTTCATCATCATCATCCCCAGCTCGGCTTCACCCACTCCTGGGTATAGACCTCTCTTTGCTTGTGCCAAGCTCCACGTTCTTGTGCAAGCCTCATCCAGGATTTACCCGCGATGGCATCAATGTCGTCTGACCGTATTGCTGCTGTCCAGTCAACACTTCTTTTTCACACCAACTGGTTATCTACCAGAGCTGCGCAAAATACATGCTTTGCTCTAATTAAATTACAAAATACTTTTGCGCATGTATTTAAAATACGAATTACAAAATATTTTTAGTGTATTTGAAATATAAAATTCAAAATACAGTATTTTAAGTATTTAAAAAAAAATGTGAGCCGTCACGGGACGCCTGGCAGATGTGAAACATCGACATTATTTTGTAAAAGTAATATGCAGAAAAGAACAGATTGTGATAGGAACTAAATATGTCATAATGATAAAATAAAATATTAAAAAAAAAAAGCTGGCAACACCAATGTCAACAGATGTCTTGTAATTTCATTCTATAATAAAATTTTCGTTAAATAATTATTTAAACAGTCTGGAACCTAATCTCCCTTTTAATATATTATAATTCCTCCATTTCTTAATATAACAATAGTAAAATGAAGCCATTTTATAACAATAAACACATAAAGAAAAAATGCGATCAAGAATGACGTATGTCACCTACATAAGATTGGACAGATAAAAATAATAATGAAATCAAGAGAATGTTGACGAGATCAGCAGCAAGACGCGCACGCCTATCACCTCCGGACCCGTCGCTCAGCTCCGCCTCGCCGCCGCCGGAATCCAGACCCGTTGTGAGTGCTGTGACACCGGCCGTGGCAGTTGCGTGGAGCTCGAGCGACGAGTATTTCTCTCCGCCGACGACGCCACCACCTGTTCGTCGACGAGGAGGACGCCGACCGCCGGACGGTTTAGGACCTCGAGGCCCACCGGCCTCTGATAGGGTCCCAGCTCCCGGCGGGAGTGTGCCGCGCATGCGATGGACGCAATCCATTAATGCAAATGTCATGCGCGCATACTATGGGGCTACAGAGGGGGGTAACAACCTGACCGCGTACCGTGTTCGGATGCTCTCTCTGTTTCAGGTGCTTGAGCCAGCTGTCAACGTGTCGGCACAACGACTGTCGGATCAGGTGCGAGTCATCCAGCGTAATGGTATGTTGGATGACACCGTACTTGATCGCTTGCGGACTGAAATGCAGAGTAGCCATGTCATTGCCACGCCGGCGCAGACTGTGGTTCCACCACAGTCTACCATAATACCAACTCACGATAACAACGTGAGTAATGACATGGTTACTAATGTAAGTACCCAGTGCAATGAGGAAATGAGGTGTGCTTTGGAGGGTGCGATTCGAGAATATCGGTTCATGCAACCCGATCTTAGACCACGCGTACCTCGTTTGCCCATGCATAACAAAAATAGGGTGCTAGTGGCTGTTCTGGATTCGCAGTTGTCAAACTATTTTGATAACTGCGAAGACCTCACCGATGCTCACTCAGTCCTGTATTGTGCGGCTGTAGCGGCATGTCGTGTAGCTCATGTCAAATTTTCTGATGACAGAGCTACACGACTTAAACCAGCCGTACCGTCATGGCAGTACAGGATTGAACGACGTATTGGTGAGGCCAGAGCACTCATCGGCAAACTGATCTGCTTCAGGGAGGGCAATACTCGCCCTAGAGTGATGCGTTTTGTGAGGCGGGCTTTCTCGGGGACTGATATCAGTGCTCGAGACTACATGTCCCGTGTCACAGAGCGCATCGACTTCCTGAAGCAGAAAGTTTATGCATGGGCAAACCGTATTCGTAGGTATAAGCGGCGGGTGGACCGATACACTCAGAATCGCACATTCCAAAGAGATGAAAGGTGGGTTTATAGGGTTTGGGAGCGACCGGACCAAGGTGTGGCTGACACGCGCCTGCCGGATGATGATGCCATGTGTTCATTCTGGCGCAGCATCTGGTCGGTGCCTGTTAGCCATACCGAGGGTGAATGGACTCGGGAGGTCGAGCGAGCGTGCGATCTAGTACCAGAAATGGGGGCAATCACTATCAGCCCCCAAGACGTAGTTCGTGCAGTCCGTCCGTTGCCTAACTGGAAATCTCCAGGGCCGGATGGGCTGCACAACTTCTGGATTAAATGGTTTACAAGGTCGCACGCTCGCCTGGCGATCCTGTTCCAGTCAGCCTTAGAGTCAGGGTCGCTGCCAGAGTTCCTGACAACAGGGATAACCCACCTGCTCCATAAATCGGGTAGTACTGCGGAGCCCAAAAATTATAGACCGATTGCCTGTCTTCCGACAGTCTATAAAGTTCTTACATCCATTTTGAGAGCTAAAATTAACAAACACATTGATGACAATTCTGTAATGTCCGCTTCTCAAAATGGATGTAGGAACGGGTCCCGCGGTACTAAGGAGCTACTCCTCATTGATATGGCCATTAGTCAACAGGCTCGCCGTTCCCGAAGGGATCTGTCGACATGTTGGATAGACTATAAGAAGGCCTATGACTCGGTGCCACATACATGGCTCATGAGGGTGCTAGAGTTGTATAAAGTTGATTCAACTCTGCGCATCTTCCTGATGTCATGTATGGGGCAATGGAGGACAGTCCTTCGCTATCCGGGATGTCGGCAAATCCAGAGGAATAGCGAGCCGATAAGGATAGAGCGAGGTATATTTCAGGGCGATAGTTTGAGTCCGCTTTGGTTCTGCTTAGCCTTGAATCCTCTTAGCACGCTGCTGGAGGATTCAGGTCTAGGCTATCGGTTGAGGAGAGGTGGTCAAGTTATATCTCACCTCCTTTACATGGATGACCTGAAACTTTTTGCCCCCAACGATTTCCAACTGATGGAGCTACTGAAAGTAACTGAAACTTTCAGTAACGCCATCAGGATGGAATTTGGTGTGGACAAATGTGCGGTCATGCATGTAAAGCGAGGGGAGATTGTGGAATCTGTGGGAACCCAGCTCTCGGATTCCATAAATCTTAGATCCCTCTCAGCAACTGAAACCTATAAGTATTTGGGTATGTCGGAAGCGCTGGGCATCAATGTTGCTGACATGAAGCAATCGTTGAAGGAGCGCTTCTTTGGCCGTCTGAAAAAAGTATTTAATAGTCTTTTATCAGGCGGCA
Organism: Noctua janthe; assembly: GCA_910589295.1. Lineage (NCBI taxonomy): Eukaryota > Metazoa > Arthropoda > Insecta > Lepidoptera > Noctuidae > Noctua > Noctua janthe. Next base: position 19,386,557 of record OU342552.1, read on the forward strand.
ATAAGGTGCGTGCCTTCAACGGTTGGGTCATGCCGGTTCTGATGTACTCTTTCGGCATACTCAAATGGACTCAGACAGAACTAGACGCCCTGGATAGGAGGGTCCGTACATTGTTGACGGCATATCGAATGCATCACCCGCGTTCTTCTGTTATGAGACTGTATATCCCGCGGAGGTGTGGGGGTCGAGGCTTTTTAAACGCTAAGACTCTTCACAATCGCGAGATATGCAGTCTCAGGGAATATTTCCTTGAAACCGACGTGGGGATGCATCGAGATGTGGTCGCAGTGGACAAGGGGCTCACCCCGCTCTCCTTGGCTAAAGAGAACTGGCGCAAACCTGTAGTGCTTGACACTAACGACCGCATGGAAGTATGGCAGAGTAAGGAGCTTCACGGACGCTTTTTCCGGGCCCTGCATGGGCCCGATGTAGACCTACCAGCGTCCGTAGCCTGGCTACGTTCCGGGGACCTCTTTGGAGAAACCGAAGGTTTTGTCTGTGCAATTATGGATGAAGTTATGATGACGAATAACTACCGGAGATTTATTGTGAAGGACGGTACGGTTGACATATGTCGGGCATGCCACCGTACAGGCGAATCAATCCGTCACATTATCTCCGGGTGTTCTCGTCTGGCTAACGGAGAGTACTTGCATAGACACAACCTTGTAGCCAGGATTATCCATCAGCAACTTGCTCTAAAATACAACCTTGTGGAATCGGAAGTACCGTACTATAAGTATGTGCCCGACCCAGTTCTCGAAAATGGCAGTATCACATTGTACTGGGATCGATCCATCGTAACTGACAGGACTATTGTAGCCAATAAGCCTGATATAGTGGTGGTGGATCGATCAGAGCGGCGTGCAATGATTGTTGACATAACGGTCCCGCATGATGGGAACCTCGTGAAAGCCGAGAAAGATAAGCAAATCAAGTATCTTGACTTGGCTCACGAGGTTGTCGACATGTGGGATGTGGACTCAGCGATCATTGTGCCGATAGTTGTATCAGCCCATGGCTTAATTGCCAAGAGCCTCGACCAATACCTGAGGAGGCTCTCGTTAGGCAGCTGGATCAAGGGTTTGATTCAGAAAGCGGTACTCCTGGACACGGCTCGTATTGTCAGGAGGTTCCTCTCTCTGGAGCCCTGACCGCCGGTAGCTTGGACCCTGTTCCCGATACCGGTGGGCTACAATTTTTTATATTTTTAAATGTTTTTTAATATTGTTTTTAGTTTAAGAAATATTTAAAAATGTATAAGATTTGTGTAAAGATAAATAAAGGAAAAAAAAAAAAAATATTACGATTTTTTTTTCCAGATAACGATGACTATTTATTGAATAAACATTTATTTTCATTAAATACAAAAATTTACGAATTTATTTCAAATCGTGACTACTTAATTCGTTTAATCAGTGACTTCGGTAATAGTTATATTCGATGTTGCCTCTGAGGACGGTATTACTGTGACAATTGGTCGATGGTAACTGAAGTATGTTACAAAAGTATTGGACATAACATTATCAAGATATCTAATAAATACAGCATCTATTGTTTTTCCGTATCTGGTGGTAGGTTCTCTTGGATGTTATTAATTTGCAATTGAAATTCTTCTTGGAGAAACGTAATTAATGGCGTTGATTCATCTTTTGCAAAATTTACATTGAAATCCCCAGCTAAAATCAATGGTAGTTTGTCTTTATTGGTTTTGAAAGTTATTGAACCTCTGTGACTGTACGGAAATAATCTCTCGTGTAAAAATAAAATGATGTCATTTATTTTTTTATTAGGAGAAATGTACACAAAAAAAAGAAAAAAAAATAATTAAAACACTGTATACTGTAATACATCCCGCAGGTGACGCTTCGTACACACTACTGCATATAGACTGTATATATATACCATCATATAGCGCGGCGACGCGTCGCCACGGCATGCGTCGCCACGCCAGAAATCGGTTTTACGTGCGGCTATAGATGTTTCACATCAAAAATACAAATTACAAAATACAGTCAGGTGTTAGCTTATGTAAATAGAATAGAATAATCCATCGTGACATTCGTACTTTTTTATTTCGTGCTATCGAGCGCTATTTTCTGCAGAACGCACCCATTAATAAGATATTTATGTTTAAACGTATTTTGAAGCCATAAGTATTTGAAATACTACCGACAAAATACTACAGCGCCAGGTATTTTGTATACAAATTACATTTTTAAGAAATAACAAATACATATTTGTATTTTAATTACGTATTTTAATTACAAGTAATACAACTACTGGCCAACCCTGTTACCAACTACCAACTTACTAGTTACTACCTACTGGTTGAGGTTGGTCTCTATAAAAAAGCCAAACTTGGCAATTATGTTTTAGAAATTATGCCATTTTGCTTTACGCATCTCAAATCTCTTTGTTTCATTTACATTGTTTTAGTAAAAAATACCAAAAAGGCTTTTTAGACACGAACATCAGCAGCCGGATTGCATTATGTATGATTATTACAAGAATGAATGACCTACTACAAATAATTGTTTTAACGTCAAAATAACCTGGTATATTACCCACCTATATTGTTTTCTCTTGGAATGACAATACAAAAACAAAAACTTCTATCTCAAAGTGAAACAGATGTATCAATAGAAGCAATGAATGGATGAGTTTTCATTGATGGCTTCATAGAACTGTAATAAGAAAAAGATGACAGTCAATGTCTTTAAATGTTTGTTGTTTGTTTGTTTGTTGTTTTTGTTTTTTGTTTTGTTTTTGTTTTTTAACTGGTAATTAGTGACCGATACTTAAACACGTCACTGTACTCATGATAACAATCAACTTTCCCCTTAGATTTTTTTTTTTTATATACTCATTCACTTATATCACAATAACTCAACACCCACAGTTCATTAGGCAATCCAAGTTCGGCTTCGCAAATTTTAGAGCAACGTCAGTAGGTATTTTTTGTGTTTTAGAGCGCAGATGAAAATATTTCCCATTCCGTAAAATGTTATTACCGCAGATATACGTTCGTAATACAAAACCTTAAACAATTTCATGGGCCTGTAGGGTTGCCTTACGTCCGGATTTGTCCGGACATGTCCGGAATTTTCACTCAGTGTCCGGGATGCGGGGGGAATTCTAAAACGTCCGGAATTTCCAATAAGGAGAAAATTAAAACAGTTTAAGGCATAATAAAAAATATTTTCAATGAAATCTTCGGTATCAGTCTTGCGTTGGTAGGTATAATGGAAGGACCGGTTATAATTTATATTTTAAGCACCCGGCAATGTTCTGTAACAAAAGTTTGCCTATTTTTATAATTACATCGTTGTAAACGAACATCGTAGAAAATAAAATACGGATTTATTTCAAATATCCGGAATTTTCACGGGAAAACTTATTTATGGATCTGGTAACCCTATGTGAGGCCCCCTTTCTCTCGGCTATAGTGGTGATTACAACCGAAGTCCACCGCAGCCACGATAGTCTAATACTATAATAGATGGTAGGTTTTGTATCTTCAGCCTACGAAACTTTTGTATTCAGTTACAGTTCATTGCGTTGTTGTTAAATATAATGCCCGCTCTTACCTTACCCGTTATAGCTGAGAATGGTTGGTTCTCATGAGACTAGTTTTAAAAGATATTAACTCTTCAAAAAATAAATTAACCCTTGCTGCTGCTTGGCTGGCACTTTTGAATTGTTATGCAGCCAAGTTGAATCAATCAACAAGTTCAAGGTAAGTCGCCAGGTTCCTGGGTACGAACAGGCATGAAACTCCATGGATATTCTCTCGGTTTAAAATATTAATTACTTATCTGTTTACAATCAAGAAGTAGGATAAATAATTACATAAAAGCTACCACATATTATATTATTATCTAATATTAGGTAAACTGTTTATTTTTCCTACTTTCTACATTTAGGATCAAATCGAGACTTATTTACCTCAATTCAAATTTAAGTTATTTTTCAATTATAACATGACACAATGTCTTCTGTTTACTAGTCTCATTTCAATAATTGCCATTCATAGTTCAGTGTATTTAACCTAGTCTTTGTTGCAGCTTACCTCCTTATAAGACTGGACGAGGAACCACGGTTCGACGTAGTAGCCCAAGCTATGATCTTCCACCTGTCTGCTCCCGACAACTTGCGAGGGCATGGGACAGTACCGCAGCAGCGCACCCTAACTGCGGCGGCTTCTGTCCTCAGACAGACCATCGTCCTAATGTGTGCCGTGGCCAATAGTCATAGGTTCAAGATCTTCTTGGAAATATCGCTTCTTCTAGCCTTCAATACAGTGGAAAATTGTAAGTGTTTTTTTTTTAATAGCTGGTAATATTTAAGATTTATCACGTTATCACGAGTAGACGGCATGAGTGAGACTGCTGAGTGGCCTGCGATGAGTGGCCTATGTCCGGCAGTGGCTTGCTGCAGCCTTATGGTGATGTAGAGACGCAAGAGCAGACATAAGCCATAATTTCGACCGTACGATTAGTACCCTCTGAGCAGTTGTCCCGAGACCACCCTGCTGAATCGATAGAATTCTACGAGTCAGCAGGGTAAGAGTCAGATCTAGCGGCTAAACTACCAAGAGTAATTAAATAATGCATTCAAACAACATTGTCCTTACCGAATTACCGACGCAGGTCTTAAAAATAATAAGCTCGTAACATGAACGAGGCGACTTCTTGCATTATTGCCATCTCAATGTCATAAGCTGTGCCATTTTCTTCTCGCACTAGAAACTATAGCCAATTATTGACGGTTTGCCGGCTCACTGCTGACAATGGCCGCTTAGACGATGATAAATTTCGAGCCGTCCTGTTTGTGATCGCCTCCTTTATTGTTAACTTTCTATTTAATATCTACGACTTATCTGGGTTGAAGTTTAAAACTGGTTACCTATTGTGTGTTTGATCCAGAAAATCAAATACTTAACTATGTTACAAAGTGTTTCTGTCTATTTCTTAACTAAATTACGCTTTAGGGTTAGTTTAGGTACAAGGGTGTAAATAGACCCTTAACATAGCCGAAAGGTACTTGTTCTCCCTGTCTTTGTGATCATTTTTTTGATCTAGACCATACCTGGGAATCTTCTGGTTACGGAAATATTGGGGGTCAAAGTTCAAACTTTTTCACAAGTTTTTTTTTTTAAATACATGTTTTTAATGTAAGATTTTTACTTTACACACCTCTACGACTCCCGTGATTTTTCTCCCCAAAAAAAAGTCGATTCCCAGCAATAATTATTGCGTAAAGTTACTTATTTTGATGTACGGAATGCTTGGTTGACGGCTATGTGAAGGGTCTGTTTACACCCTGTATTCTTTCGTCATCCATGTGGGTAACTCCGTTGGTAAAAGCCGGTAATCTTTGAAAAAATTGAGCTCTGACCAGAAATCACTGCACAAACAAAGCTGAAGTTTTCAAGTAAATGTTTGCATTCTTTTGGTTTTGCAGGTATAGAAATGATGAAAGATAACATTATTGAAATTATCTTCTACCGGTTTAACCCTTACTTCCCTCAAAGGGATCTGCCGTGTTACGATATTAACCCTCAGAATTGTCAGGACATGAACGTTAAACTGGGTAAGAAAATAATGGTGATAATCTATCCTTACCTGTTTACATCGTCGTCTATGAACTATGAACAATACTTTTGTAGCTAGTTTACCTCTAACATAAACCTTATGGCAATCGAGAATAAGGGCCACGATGTCAAATCAGAGGTGAAATAACAATTAAGGCTAGCGCACACCGGGGATGGCGCGGCAAGGCATTTCGCCTTCACCTAACATAAATTCATACGTAGCTAATGGGAAGAAGATACAAATTCCAATTTTCACATATCGACGCCAAGGCATCGAAGGAGATTTTTCTTCGCTTCATTGAACATTGAAATCTCTCTGTCTGTCGTTTTTGAGAAGCAATAAAAACACTTTAAATATACCAGTATGTAAAATGGAAAGAATTAAAATGATAAAATCATACTTGTTTTAATTTTTTTTTTTAAATAAGGAAGTTCCCATGCCGCACCCTGTATCAACTAGTGCCCCTAATATAATGTCGAGATAAATCAAGTTTTGTGATTATTGTATTTTCATTTTATTCTAAATATAATTTAACTAGTACTGGTACTAAAAAAACTAGTGACAGTTGTGAAAACCAGTTCCGAATCAATTAATGTTAATATCCGTACAGCATTGAAAGTAATTACTAATTAAACTTCAGACCCCAACAGCTGTAAATCTGTAATATTACGTGATGACAGGAGAGAGCAGCAATAACATGTCCACGACGTTATCATTGCTGCTGATTCTTTTGAAGACTACAAAAAAATATTTGGAGGAAAATCCAGGAGTTAAAAAGCTTCTTCCTGCACCGGATTACTATGCGCAAAGGTGGGAGCTGTATTGAGTAGTAAAGATATTCTTACTATGTAGATATAGACTGTGTGGCTCGTGTCTTCATCATCTTCCTGTCCTTGCCCATGTTACTCGGGGTCGGCGCGACAGGTTTTTTCTTTCATTCTCCTCTGTCAACCGTCACGTTATCATATACCTACTTCTTTTTCTTTCATTTCCCTCCTAACTTTCTTTTTATTCCTTGGTCTTCTTCTCCATCTCCATCCATTACTCTTTTAGTCACCTAGTGCTTCGTGTAGTCGTGTCTAAATAATAACAGGTGCACGGGTCGAAACTTCAAGGTTAAGCAACACTTGTCCATGTAGGTCTCTGGATGGGTGGCTCGGTGACTGGATACAGATTAATCAGTTGGTCCCGGCACTCAGTCGTAGATCATTGACAATCCGAGAATCTCTAAAGTCTGACAACCAGTCTTTCCAAGGGACTTCGTGGTGACAAATAGGTTGTGGCGGTGTACATACAAAGTGTAAGCGGAGCCTTCACGAAGCTGTCAACTAAGCATGCTGCACATCAAACTAAGTAACTCTACGAAAAAAATATTGCTGGGAAACGTTTTTTTTGTTATTGTGATAAATCACGTTTTACGGTAAAATATCAATGTATCACACTCAAAACATTGTGCTGATGAATGCATTGAATAATACGGCGGTCGTGGAGGTATTTAAAAGTAAACATACAACATTTAAAATTTGTAAAAAAGTTGGAACTTTGGACTCCAAATATCTCCGTACTAGAACAAAAAAAAATAATGACGGGGAGAACAAGTGCCTTTCGACGTCGTTTAGGGTCTATTTACACCTTTTATATGTGCAGTCGCTCCATCTAAAATACTAGTACCAGTGTAGGCGGGTTTCTTTAGCCTTGGCGGGAAACGTTGTTGGCTAAAACGAAAAATGTTGACCTTGCCGCCTCATGAGAACAATTACTATATAACGTTCTAGTTCCAGTCAAAACAATATATTACAGTATTCAGTTGCACCCGGTTGGTCTAGCAGCTGACCCTAACATAGTATTTTAATTTGACACCATCTCTAACCTGGCAGTTGCTTCATCTGGGCATACCGGTACGAGTGTCGGGCTCGAGAGCATCGGCACCAGAGGATCACCCTCACCGTGATAGCAGCTATCATGAACAAGTGCTTCGGGGACAGGCTACTTCTCTTCTCTTCTATATTGATGCCAGGTATCATACTCAGACCTAATCATGTATGTCCAGAACTATTTTAGGATTCCGATTTTGGTAATTTTCAGAGAGTTTATGTCGATTTACGATGCTTTTATTAAAGTACTACTTCTTGTTTCGTTTTCGAATCAGTGGATATGGGAGCAATGAAGGATTAGTCGGAGGCTTACTGATAGCTGAAAACTCTTTAGTGGCAATGTATACCCACCATTTTCTCAAATAATGGCTCAGAGGCAGCGAGGTAGTAGACAGGGCGCGGTGAAAACGTAACGTAAAAACGTCGATTTTGGAATCGACAATACAAATATCCTATAGTATTTTGGTTAAACTGTTTGCAACAAGGACAATCTGTATCATCCATAGATATTAATAAATCCTTAAAATTATGAAAATATATTATGTATACGACATATTTACATTACGTTTACACCGCGCACTCGTGCTAGGGCCTCAGAAATGTTGAAGGATAACATGTTTTTTTAATTGTTAAAAGGAAAAGTGGGAAATCCTTCCAACTATTTGCCACAGATCATTATGTGTCTACGAGACATAAAATGTGCCTACAGAGCAACAGTATATATCAAGCTATCTAAGGGCTCCAGATCTAAAAAGACACAAACTCATACCTCTTTTCCATGGAGGTCATTGAAGGTAGACAGAACCCCCACTAGGCCACAACCTATCCTTACATACTCCTTCTGCTTTGGCCACTGAACTTTTTTCATCATCTAAAAAGATTGACCCCAAAAATAATAAAATAGCGCAACGCTAAAATATATATCAACAATGAAGATATTGAATTCGGAAACTATTCCATTAGTGGGTTTAAGCAAGTTAGCAACCATAATTTGAGCACTTTCACTTCCGCTAGATATAATTTGAGTTGCTTGAAGAATGGACGCCGTTCAACCGTGTCCCCTCGAAACTGACGAATCTGGTTCATCCAGAATTGCGTCACGGTCATTATCAGCTGAGCGCTGGTCTACGAGCGACTAACAAAGTTACAAAGTTATGACCTCGTGGGTTCGGGTCGAACCTAAGAAGGCGCGTTACTTTTTGTAATATAATTCAACATCACTGCTATCAAAACGGTGACGGAAATTATGCACACAGGCAAGGAGTGGAATTCCCTGCCTGCGTCGGTGTGCCCAAGTTCATATGAACCCAATCTATTTAAGTCGCGAGTTAATAGGCTTTTTTTTGGGTTAGCTCGTTCCATCGTCGACCTCATCTCTGTTCTCAGGATAGATTGAGGTCAAGAGTAGGCCCATTTAATATTAAAAAAGGAAACCATAGTGGAGAAACCAGCATGTCCTAGAACTAAACATTCTAATTCCCGAAATGAGCCTGCAACCTTCGGCCCAGTCCCTCCCAGAGATAGGAGACCTGGTGGTCCAGCACTGAGAATACGCTGATTATGATGTAAAATAATTTATCTGTTTTTGTTTGCAGATATTATGTCCCTATCAGTACTGACTGAACTGCCTCCGAGGGACGACTGGCTTGGGACTGTTAACTTTAATACTTCCACGCGGGATGTCCAATTCAAGAAAACATTGATTTATTTCGTTGTTGATCTGCTCAAAGTGTACCCTTATAACAAATTCGTAAGATACTTTATTCATAGCATCTATGAGAATAGTATATAGGCCGAATTTTTCAAGTGGGCGTGGATGGCCAAATTCGTAACTTTGAGGAATAGCGAAAAATACTTAAGGTAGTCTCGAACCCGATTTTGATGTAACTAAAACTGCATCATTAGATTTTTGAAAACTCAATATTCGTAGCCAGGAATCGAACCTATTGATTTTGAAAATAAGCACACACTGTATTATTGCACTATTCGATAGTGTCGCTAATAAGGATCAAATTCTGGGAAGTAATGACATACGGTAAACTAAAGGAAAGAGTTAATTTTGGATAAAACACAAAACAGTATGTAAACAGTTAGTACCTAGAAATCAACAAAACAGGCAGGCCCATTCTCTATGAGAAGGAGTGAGCTGTAACACGGTACCGATGCGTATTATTATCGTATAGACATGTGACATCTGTCATGAGAGTAGTGACCACGTCACGTCAGTTTAAAAACTTATAGCTTTCACATGTCTTGGAATTTTTGGTTCCAGGAGATAATGGTTTTTGACGATGTTTTCTGACACCGTTTGAGATTGGTAATGACAAATATTTCAATACAGTATGATGAGTTCGAATCGCTGATCAGTATCAGCTTCAATCCGTTAGAACCTGGAAATCAATGCTTTCAAAAATATTTTTAACGTGACCTTCTTTACTCCCTCTTATTGAGGTGACAATGACAGCGGGCATGAAAGGCTGGAGGTGGTTGCCTTTAGAAAAAACGTTTTTGTTGTTTGGCCCAAGTGATTTGATGTAAAATGTAAATGTAAATGTACCGCATCTTAGAAATTTTCAGGCAAAATTTTTCAGGACTAACTATACCCGAAATCTATAAAACAGGCCCTAATTTATACATTTCTTTAGATGATTGAGTCACGGTATTGGCTTATGGGCATCATGTACCTCCTGGACCCAGGACTCTGTAGCCTAAGGTCACACTGGTCGCCTTCACTCTTTGCTGAGATCCGTAAGACAGCTCTGCAGGCATTGGTCTGCACCATACCAAGGTGTGATCCAAAATTGGTCAAGAAGTATGGATTGATTAGAAGGTAAGTAACACATTTCCTGACTTCGATTGTATGCTTGTTTTAAACCGGAATACAATTATTCTGGTAAGAGATAAATACAGTCCATGGATTTATGTAACGGTAATAGTTGTAAGATTAAATTTTAACAATGTAGCTATATCAATTTTTTTTTTTTCGTGAAATAATTTTTGCCATGTGGCGTAGTGCGTCGGCGGAAATTTTGCGTCAAAACGAGAGCTGGCGCCCTGTATGCGACACATTTGCCATTTTCCATTCCGTTGTTTGTTTTCTTTTGGATTATTTATATTAGTTATAGGTGTTTAACAACAAAATTAGTATAAAGCTAATAAAATAATCATAAAGCTTCTGCGGATCAGGCAGATCGTTGATAGTAGGAACTCTAAACGAGTGAGTGAATTTTAAGACAAAATAGTTATGATTCTCTTTTCCATTTTATAATAACATATTTTGTGGTTACGTGCGAAACCAGGTTACTGTCGTTATTAAGTACACTCCGCTCGCTCGTCTGGGTAGTGGAGGGAGCTCGCTTCGCTCCATCTTCGTGTGAATGCTGTGCCGACCCCAAATAAATTGGGATAAGGGCAAGAGAATGATGATGATGATGATGATGTTGATGATGATACCAATTTACGTCAATAATTTATTTATTGAGGACGAAGCAAAGGGTGAACACAACTTAGGTTGTAAGGATCATAACAGGTGGCGTTCGTCCAGGTGGCGTGGTGGTGGCGTTGGTGGTGGTCTCTGTCTATTAGTATTTATGTATAAAGTATGTATGTGAACTGACCCGAATCTGTGACGGAAGATGCAGTCATGTAGAAGTTAGTTTACCGATCGGCATGAGCCAAAAGTAAACTGAGTATGTGTAATTGCTCGAATTGCCTTTGTTATTAAACAAATACTACCGACATAAGCAAGTAGCACCTCTCACTGCCTGATATGGAACCCACAGAGTAAAATCTACGTCATACTGATATTGGAAAGGCGGTGGCGGTATGTTTGTTACTCTTTCATGCAAAAACTACTGACCGTATTTGAATGAAATTTAGCACACAGATAGTTTACAAACTGGATCCCGTGGGATATTACCGAACTCCACGCGGGCGAAGCCGCGGGCTTAAGGTAGTTAAATCATAATTATAATTCAGTTTATTAAGAAACCTAATTATCTAATTGCAGGATAATGTGGTACATTGAGTGGTATTCAGAGAGTCCGTTCGAAATCCCGATACTGTACTGGTGCGTGCGAGTACTGCAGGTGGCTATTCACCACAGCCGCGATCCTGAACGAGGCACGGTCACGCAAGACCTGTTTAATACACACGGCATTATTATTCTTATGAGTAAGATACTGGCAGTTAATACTATCCATAGAAAAATACTATAACATTATAAACAAGTAATTCTGTCTTAACGGTAATTAGGCAAGGCACCCAGGTAGACCGTGACCTGAGTAAGGGAATGGGATAGTTTTAAACCCAACAGTACGTTCCCGTGGAATAGCTTCTGACCTCCACAAGGGCAAAGTTGCGAGCAAAAGCTAGCTAAAGTTTATTTATATCTCTCGTAGTCAGAATATTGTTAATGTCAGCTTATTAGAACTACTGGTACTCAGCAGCATCTGGTTAGACTGAAAGCCGACCCCAACATAGCTGGGAAAAAAGGCAAGGCATATGATGATGAACTTGTCAGAACTTATTACTACGCTATTCCTACGCCATTTGCTTTGATAATTCATTCTAATGGTCAGTGTTATAGACCAAGTTAGTGGAGCTCCATTGCAGTCGTTTTAAACTAGAGTGGTTGTCTAATGACATTAAAAAAGAAACATCACGTAAATCCAAATATTGAAATATATCAGTGACAGGCTCCGGACCATCCGTGTCTACTTTGTCAGTCATCAAGTGCTTCTGGCCGACTAAGCAAGCCGCTACACACTGCTGTAGCAGCTTGCTTAGCTGAGAGCTACGTTCTAACGAAAAAAGTCATTGTCACAAATTGCTTTGATTAGAAAAGGCTCTCCAGCGGGTTGCATCCTGATGTAATGATTGCATCATTCTGACTGCGAGTGGTGAACATAGCACAAGGGAGAGAGAGACTCGAGAATTTACAGATGGACTGTGTGAAAGCTGACATTATTAAGAGGAGAAGGGATGGAATGACGGCAAATAGAGAAGTATGGAAGACGGAGACATGCTACGCATACTCCAAATAAATTCCTATCCTTACTTTCGCTCAGATCTCTGCTGCACCCTCATGGAACAAAAGCTCCCGCCTGTGGAGAAGAGCCAGACGATCATAGCATTGAGCACCCGCTTACTGGCCAGCGCTGTGAGTAAAAATCAACGTATAACCTGCATCGTCTACCCCGCCATACAATGGCCGGTCTCCTCAAACATGCTGTGCAAAAAGATGATGGAGGTGGTTCTATATTCTCTTGATAGGAACTATATTATCAGTGACAGGTGAGTGGAAAGAAAGAGTAAGTACTTAATAGATAGTTCACAAAGTACTTAATAGATAGTAAATTAAATTGTGTACTTTTGGTTCTGAGTGAGATGCAGCATGTAGCCAGATCGTGGGATTTAGGTATAATTTGTTCTGACAACAGGATTACGTTTGAAATGTTTTAGGGCAATTTATTTTGAATAAAAAAAAAACATTACCCATAACTGTTATCATTATATTATGGTTTAGAAGTGGTTATTAAGAGTTCAGTAGCTGAGGCGTCTAAATTCTAAGGTACACAAGATTTAAGTCGAGTTGTCCTAGTGTCCTATAGAAGGGAAAAGGTGTTGAAACCCCTTGGGTTCCTACATGGAAGCTTCGACGGTTGTCTATATAATTATGAGTTACTTTCTCGAACTAAAGTGATCATAAAGATATTTCGTAATTCAGCTAATAAAATGACGGATTTACTGATTGCTGTAAGTTTTATTTTCATTTTGTCAATATAATAAAAGACATTTATTACCTTGTAGGTGGTTAATAGCGCTATTAAATTTCATATGGGAAGGGATTGTATGGAACGCGGACCATAGAGAAAATTTTGTAGTTGACAATGGCGTTTACAAACTCTTGGATATGATTACGGTAAGTACAAATTATTGTGTAAATATATCTCGCGGAATCTACTGGTCAGGAGAGTAAAGCTCATGCGGTTGTTTATGAGTAACTATCATGATTTGTTTTATTTCGTAAATGCTCGTTTGTGCACCCTCTGGACAGTCGACCCCGCTACCGTCTTGCTGACTATCTAATGATTAACCATATGTGATCTATTCGCAATCAGAATAGAATAAGAATAACCTTTATTTGCGAGAAATATGGTACATCAAGGTCTGAACAGACACTTAATGCTTTGAATTCAGCGTGCAAGTATTGTTATTTAGAACTAGGCTATTATAACAATTATAATTTACAAAAGCATGAGTACGGACATTACTTATATTACAAATGGGTCAATATCAACAAAGTTCATTTTTTGACAATTTTGGTGACTAAATTTTTCCTTTGCATTCCGTGAAAAGTAAGGATCTGGTATCAGAATAGAAAGTCCAAGCTTGAAGGATCTTCAAGAGGTCTCTGAATATCTCCATAACTATTTGAGATATTTCACTTCAAAGTCTAGTGTGGCCACCAAAATTGAAAACCGCCCTCCAATATCGAAAGAGCCCACCAAAATTAAAAATCATTGCCACCAAAATTGGATTTCTCTGTCAGAAACCTCAATCTCACTAATAAAGCTCAATGTGACTAATCTCACAAATTCTCGGGAAGTATCAATAACTTTTGCCGGTTAATAAAACTCTCTTTTGTTAAAAAATAGGATAGATTCCGAGGTCTGGTCCTAAAGTCGGACTGACATGGTAGCGTTTTTGCACAAACACTTCAACACCTCGATATACCGGTAGTCGATTTGGCACCGTTGGGGACACTTCTGAAGGGCCTTAAGTACCGGTTTTCCACCCGCCTTTATGAGTTCGGCCGTAATTCCGTCATCACCCGGTGCTTTGTCGTTTTTAAGCTGTTTCAGAGCCATCCTAATCTCGTACAGGCTGACGTCCGGGATGTCTTCGGTATAGTGTCGGTCAGTCTAACTCTTGGGTCCTTTGCTAGTTTTACAACGGGTTTACTGGTTGAAGTTTACAACTGCCCTTAGAATCTCTCGATCTCCCACAGTAGCTCCGGTTTGGCGGATACGATCCTGCCATGGTCGGTCTTCAGTTTCGTGAGCTGGCTCTGCCCAATAGCCAGATCTCTTGCCTTGGATCTCTTGCCTTACCTTGGAGCCGCTCAATTGCATCTTTAATATGCTGTATTTAAAGATCCGTCTATTGAACTGCCGGTATTTCCACGCGTGAAGACTTTAGGATCATCTCACGCCGCTCTTACATGAACTTGAGAGTATGATCAGAGAGTTTTTTGTTCTTATGTGCACGACGTGTCTTGAAGAACTTAGACCCGTATGGACAGTTTCCACGAAGCTATCGTTGTATTCTTCCAAAATAAGCTTCTTAGGCACTCGAAACGAGTCTGGATCTGAAGTTCAAGCTTTTCAACTTGCCGCAGCTCTTGGACTCTTGGGGTTTTGAATCTGGATCTGTGCTGGACGGAGCGTAGACTTCATCTGTCGGGACCTTTCAAGCTTGATATTGATGTTCAATGTGTTGTTTTTAGATAATGTGTCTTATGCATATACTAACTAAATTGTTTATTTTTTATTGTGCCTCAAATTGTTACTTTGGTGAATGCAATTACATCAAAAAATGGAGCTGGGACAAGCTACCAGACTTGAATTTGAAGGCGATTTTCTTTTCCTTTTGATTTATACACACTTATAAAAAATAAATGTGGCTCTAATCATTTTACACCTCGATTCTCAACGTGGCCACGTAAAATTTGCTGATTTGATATTCACCCAAATAGGTTATTGCAGTAGCTGGGTGATATGGAATAATTCAGTTGCAGCACTTGTGTGGTTATCCTGTTAATTTCAAGACGTCTGGCATGGTCCAAACTAAAATCATTTTCATATTGATAAATAATATAGTACCATTCTCGCAGAGAGAATCCAGAAAACATCTTCCAACTATTTCTCACAATCATTAATTATTTGACCACTTAATCTGAAATAGTGAATGGATTTCTCAAGCATATTCATTGCATATTCTAAGGATAGGTTCAAGTGTTCGAGGCAGCACTTTCACAACGTCGTTGATTTATGCACTGAGGAATATCAATTCTCAATATCTAGTAATTACGGGATGCAATCACGGTTAGTCTGGACGAGGGGCAATTGTATCTAGCGTTAGTAGATTAGGAAATTTGGAAAAAAGGGTTCTTGGGAAATTAAATTCTAGGACAAAAATTACGTTTTGGATTTTTTTTTAATTGCGTCCCACTGCTAGCAAAGGCCTCCGCCAATTGCTATTTTCCCTTGCCTTTTCGAACCAGACAGTGTACATCAGACTGTAAAACTTAAATTCCATACCTAGCGCAGGCCGATAAAATATGGGGTGGGATTCTAGAATGCACGGGGGTGTGCGTGTGCCCCGTTCATTTTGTGAATAAACATAGTTTGACATTATTTGTTCAATTTCCTGTTTAAAAAAATATGGCGAAAAGAATTGCAAAACCTACCACATTTTGAGGGTAAAAGATGAATTTGGGGTTAATTCAGAGACTTGATCTAGCACCTCTGTCAATTCGTTTCGGTACCAACGGACAGTGCTATTATTATTGCCGTGAAAGAGTCGATCACATTCGCTAGGGTGGGGACTCGTGACTTCCTACTTGGACCATTCAATTGAAGTAAACGCTGGTAGTTAGCGACTGTTTCTTTTACTATGTACGGACTTGGTTCTCAACGTTTCATTTAACCTGAGAAAAGCAGTAACTCAATGTTAACCAGTTATCTAATCATAAGGAGTGAATCGATTGCGCACCCAAGTGGGCCGGTACAAACATAATCTGGCTAAATGGGGTAATAACGATTACCCCAATACCGAGTGCGAGCGCGGCGCCCCTGATCAGACTATCTCCCACCTGCTGGAGTGTCCCACGTGTCCGTTGTCCTGCAACATTGACGATGAAACAAACTCTCTGGCACCACAATAAACTGGACAACGTATTGCGCCCAAACATTATAATATTACGGAAGTAACATCGAAACGAAAAGTATTTTTTTCTGCACAAATCCTTCGTGTAGAAATGAATTGCTTTAATTTAATTTTAGTTACAATCATAATTTGAAAGGTCATTACTTGATAGATATAAATTTCTTTGCTGTTGGGCAAATTAGTTTGAGAATCGCATTCTTTGACTGTTGCATATGGGTCGGAGAGATAAAGAGAGGATGTAAGAAAACCGTTTGAACGGACGGCGTGATCCATTACTCCATTTGTGTATTTATATAAATACACATAGGTAACAATCCACTTAGATACACTACAGTTCGGCTACCGTTTCTAACGTTTATTTTTGTTTTGCTTTCATTCAATCTTACAAAGTAAACAGTTTGATTGTACCAATATCTCATTTGTAGATAAAGATATGCAATTTAGTATCATATATATTTAATTGCTTAATCGGATTAAATAGAACAGGTGCGGTCGAATAACTACCCTTCTCCTAAGTTTTTTTTTTGTTCCCTACCAAACCTACAAGTGCATTGTCTCTGCAAGTCAGCAGTAATGGATCATCTACCTTAGACTAAGTTGGCGAAGACCGTGGATGTGGAACTAGCTTGACGCCAACAGGCAGGAATGATCCACACTGGCTCAAAAGAGAGAGAATTGGAAAGGAGAGTGGGAAGCCTTTGCCTTCTATTTCCATCTATCACAGTTATCCCTTTTTCGTTGTAGATGACGCATACCCCAGTGAAGTGCATCGCGCTAGCGTTGGTGTGCGACATCGCCCGCGCCGGCGACGCGGTCGGCCAGCTTATAACTTGGCGAGCCAGTATCGGAGCCTCCACAGCGGTACGTAACCAAAACACAGAGTATGGAATCTCCAGGTTGGCAACCACAAACGCCAATACTAATCCATTCATAACATCATCACGCTACTGAGAAGTTCGAGATTAATATACCCAATAATACTTTTATCCGACTTGGAAATGGAACCCAGGTTCTCATGGTCAGCAATTGCGGTTGCGACTACTAGACCACACTACCTAATATTATTATAAATGTGCGCAGGTAACTGTGCGACGCCTTAGCGGCTGAAAGAAAGAAGTCATCGGCACAGGTAGACCTGGGGTTGGAACTTGGGACTTAGGTATGATACTCTTTTTCCGGGTACCGCGAGATAGTTTCCAACCTCTAAGTGGGCGAAACCGCGGTCAAAAGCTAGTACTTAATACAGGTTGTAAACAGACCCTACACGAAGCCGTCAACCAAGCATTCTGTACATCAGACTATGTAACTTTACGCAAAAAATATTACTGGGAAAAGACTTTTTCATTTGGGTGAAAAACCACGTTTTGTAACGATGAAACATGTATTTATTTAAAAAAAACTTGTGAAAAAGTTAGAACTTTGACCCGCAATATATATCTCCGTAACTAGTAGGTTCCCAGGTATGGTCTAGAACAAAAAAATGGTCGCAATGACGGGGAGAACAAGTGTCTTTTGGCTTCGTTAAGGGTCTTTTTACGCCCTTTATTTGTGTCTGCAGAACCCGAGGGCAATTTACCCCACACACGGGCATATCAGAATCGTCACGTGCTGTAAGTTTGTAAAAGGTGACGCTTACGGTCTCACTTATTTTGTAAAGTTTTGACATTACCTACCGTTTCTAGCACCAGCCGCCGAGGCCTTTCTATGCTCTGTGGTATGTAACCATCGAATCTGATCAGGAACTATAGCATAGAATCTACGAGTTGTGGAGTTTATTTAAATGGATTCACTTCACTTTTGTTAAAAAATTAATAGAATAGAATAAAATTATAGGGTTAGTAATTTAGATTAAAAAAAGGTAAAAAATACAGTTCTATATTCGCCAACCAACACACCCACCAAGTTCATACCAACCCACCCACTAGGTTCATAAAATCCTATTAAATGACATTTTCATGAAATAGTCATTAAATGGGATTAAATGAACTTAGTGGGTTGTACCTATTGATGAGTTTAATGACTTAAAACTTTGTAAAGCCATACTTGTTACGGTTGTGAATCATATCTTAATCAACATACAACCTGACACTAATCTGTAAATTGCAAAAAAACGTAAGAAAATTTAAATTTCGCGGGCTACCCTGGCGCCCACCACCTCAAATCCTAGTGCCACGCTATACCTACAATAAAAGTTTTTTCCGGACCTACCCGCTCGTTGTTTTTTGACATGATACTCGTAGTATCAATGTTAATTGTGCTACAAACGATACATTTTCAACAAACCCTCGGTGAAAGCAGCACTAGCTTGCAAAGATTAGGTGCTACTACGTACTATTCCTCTTGCACAGGGTAGGGTTGCCATCCGTCCGGGTTTCCCCGGATTTATCTTAGTTTGGGGGGCGTCCGGGTGGGATTTTAAAGAAGTGTCCGAAACCCGGATACCTTTTGTGTCAGTGGAATCCAAGCATACCGAAACCGTATGTGCAAGGCGGCATTTGGGCGCACTGATTAGGGGGCGTGAAAGATTTTATGCTGCATTTTATTGTTATTGTTTCATAACCGTCTAAAATCATTTTTTACCAATCAGAATGCAAAAATCCAAGCCCGGCTCGCTTTGGCTAGAGAGGCGCCACGGCGCCCTCACCTACCGCCTGACGCAGGTCCTCACCGGACACGGTTGTTTCGGGAGGTTCCTGCACCGAATCGGGCGGGAGGAAACGCCCGGGTGTTTCCACTGCGAGGATCGTCCGGCGGACACGGTGGAACACACCGTGGAGGTCTGCCCCACTTGGGCGGAGCACCGCCGTGTCCTCACAGCGGCGATCTCTCGCGTCCGGCCTTGGTTCAAGCCATGGTCCGGAGCGAGAGGGAATGGGAAGCCGTCACCTCCTTCTGCGAAGCAGTCATGCTAGTGAAGGAGGTGGCAGGACGTGAGAGGGAAAGAACCTCACGTCCCAGCCGCCGCGGGAGACGCCCTGGGCGTCGGGGGTCACGTGGTGGCTTCCGACCACCGTAGGCGCTGGCCTGTGGACGGCGAGTTATGGGCTAGCTCGCCGTCCGGCCGTCTTATGACGACGGGCCGTGTCGACGGCGCGTTCGTGTTCCACGCGCGCCTCAAAGAGATGTCAGCAATCAAGTAGGGGTCCGCATGGGCCGATGCCTGCCGGGGCTGCGGGACTGTTCGAAAGAGATACCGTGGCCCTGGAACATAACGGGCAAAGAAGGAACATGGATGGGTTTTAGTCAGTACAAGTCTGACACTCTCCTCCGCTCCGCCCAGAGTGAGGGGGGTCATTTGATGATTTCCCATCCGGAAAAAAAAAAAAAGCCCGGTTCGCTTGCTCTTAAATCCCACGATGTACTATACTTTCCGTACTGCATAAGTCGCTTTTGATTGCATATTCTTCTGCATGAATTGTCAAAAGTACCTTATCCGAGACCTGGTGCAAACGACGAATGCCATCAATGAATTAAAACAAAACATAGCTAAAAACTCACCCGTAACGATAACCCGTATCGGGAGCAACTCTGCTGCCGCAAAATAGCCGTCGTCCAAACGCCACTAACGCGCCATGAATTCTTTTTTGGATTCACGCATTTACTACCATCATTGGTACCATTCGTTTTGAGATATTTTTTTCTATTATATTAAGTTTTCTGGGGTGTCCGGGAAAAATCTCAATTTCACCCAAATGTCCGGGGTTTTGAAGATTTTATCCGGTATTGCCAATATAATATGGTAATTACTTGCAACGTTTACGATTCTCAACATTGGCTTTGTGAATTTTGACAAAAACAGTAAGGGGCCGTCCGAACATGTGTAGTGGCGATATTCTGTCGTCGTTGGGCATCTGCCGTTTCTATTTCAACGCACGGGTGGTACAAAAGACAAACATGAGGAACCTCAAGTAATCTTTCAAGATGACTGTTAGGGCGCTACAAACTTGTATGTCCACGGCACCGGGCGGCTAAGTCGAAAAAGCGAGAATTATCTCGAATTGTGCCGAGACGATACGATCATGATTTTGTAATAAAACATGCCAAACGGAGTTTGCCGATTCGCAGAGACAACTGAAAGCCATTTAAGTGTAGTGATTGTAGTTCAACAAATACAGGATGTAAACAGACCCTTCACATAGCCGTCAACCAAGCATTCTATACATCAAACTAATAATAAATAAAGACTCCCAATATCTCCGTAACTAGAAGGTTCCCAGGTATGGTCTAGAACAAAAAAAAAATCGCAAAGACGGGGAGAACAAGTGCGTTTCGGATATGTTAAGGGTCTATTTATACCCTTTATTGTCGAATGGAAGGCGCTGACCCCAACAAGTGTAGCACTTAGGCGTACGCACGACGACCAATCAAGATAACAAAAACCAGTATAAGTTATCTCTCATTGTGCGAGAAATCAATACAAAGCGAGGTCATGTTATTCTGGAAATGTATAGCTTGATATGTCACCGTGTGTACCAAGGGTATACTTACTATTTCTAGGCAAGCTACTTCGAACTCGCGACTATCTGCTATTTGGCCCTTAGACTTGTCATGTCTTTAATTTCAGAATCCGAAAGTGGTGGAACGCGGTGCTACAATAGCCACCCTGCTGGCAGCATTATTTCGTGAAGAATGCCAATCTTCTGGAGTTCAGCTCAGCCCAGACGGAGTTCTGCAAGGTTGAGATTATTTTTTGCGCCTCGATGCAATGCACTATTGTCTAATTGTCTTTCTTGGTAGCACCATTAATTACTGCTGAACAAAGGCATCATCAGTTCTTTCGATTCAGGGCTAAGTGGACTACTGGTCGTTCGTTAGTTTTGACCAACTCTGACTACCACATTCTACTAGCTCAGCCACGTCGCCTTCTTGCTGGGTCAGGGCTCCAATCAGTAGTAATCTTGGTCCACATCTCACATCTCTTGGTACCGAAGACATCACTTCAGCTTAACGAATTTTTGGGCATCGTCAGTAATCTGTTTTGGAGCGCAGGCGCACTATAAATTATGACGCTTATATTCAGCGAAAGATTAGGAAGGTGAGGAAATAAAATAGAAAGGAATACCTACTGTAGCTGTACCTACCTATCTATTGTAGTCCATTAGCATTAATCGTTCACAAAGCCAGGCTCCGCAATGCTGGCTATAATTAAATGTAGTACAATAGCATAACAATTATCCCTTTAATACCCGAAGGGACTACAGGATCCCTACACCCTCAATTCACCAGTTCCTTTTACGTACCATGTAATAGGAGACGAGCCACAAAAATCCTACGGGCTGGTACTGATAATTCCTGTTGGAACAACCACTAACACTTTGTCCAGCCCGGGTAGAGAACCAAAGACCTCATGCTCGGAAGCAGGCAGGCGCTTGCGAACAATAGACTGAAGAGGCAGTTGCATATACGTTGTCAGGTGTACAGAAACGGACGTAGGGTACCTTTCATCCCAAAAAAAGTACTGTTCCCGAGGAAAACAACAATAACGTTCTTATGATAATAGATGGCGTCACGTGTCTTTCGAATCATGATTGAATTATATTATTACAAGCAGAGTACAACCCGAATTGATTGTCAAATTCTAAATTAACACAAGTGAAGCCGCGGGCAAAAGCTAGTTTCCAATATGTTGACCCGACTAAATTAAACAATCCTTCCAAGTTATCGTCATAAATATTTTTGACAGAATTAGACTCACCCCTTATGTCGTTGGATGCCCGGACTGAGTTGCACAATACTGACTCTAATCGCAGTTTGGGACCTAGAACTCCGGTTTGCTTGGCCGCGTCATCCCTGGCAGGGTCATGTATGTCGAAGGTAAGAATACTTATCTGTTGATATATCTTTTTTTCCTTAGCACAGAAGAAAACATGAATCTATTTATCCATTTGTAAACGAACGTTTTTTTAATCCTTCAACCTACCGCTTTTTTAAGGGTTCCTCAGACGTTACGTATTTTCGTTGCGGCATTACTAAGGTTGGTTTTTCAGTTTCTTTGAGAAATACTATAAACAACACGTTTTATACATCTCGACTACGAAACCCGTCACGGTTTCGTGCTCGGATTCGCACTTGGCCAGATTTATATATACGCGGACGAAGGTCGCGGGGCACAGCTAGTAACTACATAATATGTGTTTGTGTATGTTACCGGCCAAATCCGATTTCAGGCCAAACCAGTTCACGTGAACACAAACTAAGTAATTACAATGCGCCCAACTTTGCTGTGGGGCTCATCGGCCTTCTATGCACCCTCGGCTCGCGCGTGGTGGGTCACAGTTCTAACCTAACCTAACCCATTTAGTCATAGTGCCTAGTTTGGCCTGAAATCGGGTTTGGCCGGTAACATACACATATTATGTAGTTACTAGCAGTGCCCCGCGACCTTCGTCCGCGTGAAATTATTATGAAAATATGAGGTACTTATGAAAGTACCTACCTTATATTTTCATGATAATTTCACACGATATTTAAATCTGATTTTGTCAACAATTTTAAAGGTTTTAGATGTTTTTTTGTTTTACGGAATCATAGTCCTTTCTCTAAAACAAAACCCTGTGTATGTAGCCTGTGTTATTCCTTAAAAAATCAGCCAGTAAAAGACCAGTCAAAATCGGTCCACCCGTTCCTGAGATTAGCCGGAACAAACAGACAGACAGACAATTTTTTTTTTAAATGTCCCTACTTATATTTGTTATACTCGTAAGTACCGTATATAATATATACGGTATGAATGCATATGAAACTACATATTATGTTGTTTTTTCATTCAGTAAAAAGCTGTTATTTTGAATTTACAAACAGACACTTCATATTTATTTATTTGAATAGATCTATCGGGGCGTAGGCAGGCAAAAACTTAAAAAAAAATCGGATTTTGGTCGAAATTCGAAACAAATCTTAAAAAGGGCTTTATCTCAAAAGTTACCCATTTTCGATCATAAATAATCGGTTCTTTAGTGTAACTAGGACTGTAACGGATTAGGTACCGTCATCCAGTTTTATACTCATCTTCTTCCTGTCCTTGTCCATGATACTTGGGGTCGGCGCAACATGTTTTTTCTTCCATTCTGCCGTGTCAGCCGTCACGCTATCCTGTATCTACTTATAATAAGTTCAATTAAACTATGAAAATTGTTACAGGCCTTTGCAATATTACATATGCTGTCCGAAGACTTAGAATGCAAAGTTTCTCTCGCCGATGAAGCATATAACTTATACAAGAACATAAACTTGGCAATGGAAGACGAGGTATGTTGTTTCATAGGACCTTTTGAACATCATGCAGTACGCGGCAACGACCACGACTGACGACCAAAAAGAAAGTTTAGTTGCACAACCAGTTGTGGTCAAGGTTTCTTCTTGGTAGGAGCTTCTGCAGCTAAGATTGTGGCCGCCATGCGACCAGTCGCGGTCGTACGCGTGCGCTACGTTAACGTGGTTTGTTGCGTACGGGTTCCATTAGCAGACATACTTCGACTAGCAAGTACTTGTTCTAGGTACCCTAAGCTTAACAAACACCGACAGAGCTCAATACTTCGCATAATAATATATATTTCTAACATTAGCTATTTATTAGCTAAAACCAGCAATTTTGATATCACGCTCAAAAAAAAGTGATTGCCTAAACCCGATGCAGGATTGATGAGATCTCAACATCAGCAATTGCTATCAATTTTTTTTTTTCCATTACAAAATGCGCCTGCTCTTGATCTCGATCTCGCCTGATAGAAGCATTCTTCTTTTTATATTATTCTTCATCTTCGGTTCTTACAACCTTTTAGGCTTTTCGAAATCCTTGTTGGCGGTATCCTACTAGACCTAACCACCGTCTGGTCATAGGACCCACCTCCTCCAATGGAGGATCTTCACTTAGTTTGCTCCATTTATAATTATTGGTTAATAAGCCTGCCTAATTACAATCCTAGGACCTACTTAGGCAAGCATGTAAAAATTTGATATTAGGTGCTTACAAATCAGAAGCTGCTTCAGATGTTGAATTACAAGGTGTTAAAAGTCAGCCCATAAATGCGCTACGGTAACGAAACCATAGCGCGATTCAGGAAAGCTACACATACGAGACAACGCCATCTAGTTTCGAAAACATAACTAGTCGGTTACACACATTTTATGACTTTTGGATGAAAACGTATTGATAATGCAGTTTTACATGCTATTGATTATGTTATATATCCATTGAGGTGGATTCGCTCTTTCCGCACATACTAATTTAGAAGTGTATCTCACCAAATTCTTGAAAACTGAAAATTCCAATAAATAAAATATCTACCTACTTACTACACTGAATAGGAACGAAATGTAACTACTTAACAAAAATTTCTTCGACTAGGTGATTTTGGTTCTCTGCTCCCATTATTTGACTTTAAAGCTGAACGAAGTTTGGAGGGAAACTCAGGTCCAGACCGTGCCACTGTTCGCGAGGGACAATACTATTGTTGAAGACTTCATTAATGTTGGCAAGTGAGTGCTTGCTTCACTTTTAGTTTTATCCGTTCCTCTGAATTAGGTAGGCACATTTAGAAATGTTTTTTCTTTTCAGGGGGTGGGCTAAAGAAGTAAAACGCCAGCAAGAAAATGTCGTTGCAGCTGATAGGAAAAGAGTAAGGAAGTTATAAGGCTATAAGTTTCTCAGACATGTGACAGGCATAAAATAAATTTTAATCTCCTCTTTATTTCAGGAACATGACGAGGAATCTTCTCTGTACGCGTTCCTAGGTCGTATTCGGCTGAACATTGCACTGGATGCTTTGCGCTCGGTGCGTTGCGTGGCGCGCTCTACGGACCCCAACCGCATCAGGAACAGTTTGCTCCACGACGCCGTGTTCGCGCATCACCGCCGCACCTTGTTCGCCGACAGGACCAATGCCACACTGTTGCGCACTTATCAGCCTCCTTTGGACGATCAGGTAACTAAGAGAAGTTTATTTTACCAAAACAGTGTATACCACTACCACGTTAACATACATAGTTAGTAATAAATGCTTAATTAGCTTATGCCCGCGGCTTCGTCCGTGTAGAGCTCGGTAATTCTCCCACGGGATCGTACTACCGTGATAAAAAGTATCCTCCAGGTAATAAATAATTTTATGTATGCCGAATTTCAACGAAATCTGTTCAGTAGTGTTTCAGTGAAGTAATAAACATCCATCCATCCATCCTCACAAACTTTCACATTTATAATAGTAGAAATATTATATACTAACCCAACCGAAACTTAGTTGAATACAACTAACAAAATACCTAATTATTGTCACACCTTATCCAAATATACAGTTACCACGACCTTCTTCATTGCAGAACATAACAGGACAAAACGTGAAGGTGAAGAGCATCCAAGGCAAGTCTGCCGTGGGCCCGTATTTAACAGAAAAAGAGGATCTAGATTTAGGCTGCGAGTGTGGCTGCAGCGAGCACAAACAATATTTAAAAGAATGTGGTGATAAAAAATCACGCGATATCTTGCCACCGACTTAATAAACGGTACCGTACTCGATGTATCTAGTCTTCTTCAGTCGTAAGACAAAAGGGCCCAGCTGAGATTACAAAATGCAGAAAATTACCATTACTAGATTCACCATTTTTGGTTAAAAAAATAAGCCATATACCGGATTGAGTACGTCGACGCACGACGAATACCGTACATCAGTAATACAGAACATCAGTTCTAAGCTGGGGTTCATGGAAAATTTTCCTGGGCAATTTAAAAAAAATCTGCAATTTCTTCGAAAATGTGCAATATCTATCTGATCTGTACGGAAAAATTTCTATGTAGGGGTTCAGTATGATGTACTGAATACGGTGTATGCGTTTGTGCACCTGTATATTTTTGTTAACATTTAACGTCCGTGCTTGCCTAGGTTGGTCTGTGGATGGGTGACCGCCCATTACATACCGAGTTTCCTCCGTGCCTCGGAAAGCACGTTAAGCCGTTGGTCCCGGCTGTCATTTGTAGATCTTTGACAGTCGTTAGGCAGTCAGTGGCCCAAAAAACCTGACAACCAGTCTTACCAAGGGGTATCGTATTACCCAGTACTAACTGGGTTGTGGAGGTCAGATAGGCAGTCGCTCCATGTAAAATACTGGTATTCAGCTGCATCCGGTTAGACTGGAAGCCGACCCCAATATAGTTGGGAAAAGGCTAGGCAGATGATGATTTAACAAAAATATACAGGTGGAAGGGCCACCGATGCACAACCGGATACACCGTATTCTGTACATCATACTAAACACCTTTTAGGGTTTAAAAACCAAACTAATAGTTGCATATTACCTCGTAGGGTAAAAGGAACACCCGTTTCAATGTGCCGTCGGTTTCACTTCAAGTAGGTAAATTGTTGTCATTGACTGTGTTTTGGGAATTCAAGATAGGCAGCCCAGATTTTTTCACTCTAACTACATTTTGCAATTGCATCATCCATAACAGACGTTTCCAAGAAAAAAAAAAAAAAAGTTAGTATGGAAATATCACTTTTCACGAAATCGTCCATACAAATCAATAATATTTTATAACTTTTTATTTAACTAGCCTTGTTAGTTAGGGAGTCGTTCTTTAATCACTCTATGTTCAAACAGGTTTTTTTTTTGTGCGACAAAAAAAAGGTAAAGGTATAAAAGTGCCTTACAAAACCTCACGTGAATAAAGGATGGCCCCTTAGTTAGTATGTATTGGTCAAATCGCAATGCTAACTGAATTTCAAACCAGTTCCACCCAACCGATTGTGCTGAAAAAGTTTAATTTATTTATTCTTGTAATATATTTCAACGTAACTAGTATCATAAATTAAAATAAAGCGAATACACGAAGCCAACAATAAGTGCTCCAGTTCTCTCTATTTCTGTTTTCATTGAGATTATGTTTTTAGGTTTCCTAATGAGAAGTGTGATAGTTTAGTGTGTGTGTGTGTTTAGTGTTTATTTACGATATAAAACTAGCTATTTTAACAATAATTTACTATCACATAGAAATCCGACGTGCAGTTTCTTCTTTAGGATTATACTTTTATTTATTGCAGTATAATAATAAGTTTATTTAAGGAGCAATAAATAAACTTATTAAACTTTATTTATTTATATACAAATCAATTATATTTTTAAATATTCCTTACAAAAAAACAATTAAAAAAAAATATAAAAAATTGTAGCCCACCGGTATCGGGAACAAGGTCCAAGCTACGGCGGTCAGCGCTCCAGAGAGAGGAACCTCCTAACAATACGAGCCGTGTCCAGGAGTACCGTTTTTTGAATCAAGCCCTTGATTATTAAAAAAACTTAAATTATACTTATTATTATACTGCAATAAATGGGTTTAATAAAACACTAATTGGTGATAAGTCACATGTGAAAATTCTGGTTTAAATGAAAACGAAATAAAACCTGTTTATAAAACATCTGTATTTTATTCAGAAGCTGTTAATGACAATGTGTAAACACTTGTTACAGACAGTTTGAAGCTTGTTTCATGCAACACAACAAAATATCGTGTCAGTGACACTAATGATAAGAATACAATGATAATAGGTAGGCATACAATCTGCTACAGGGGACGTAGAATGCAGTGTTAAAGCCATCAGTGGTCGGTTTTGAGAAAGAGATGGTGTTTATCATCCTGTATAGCTCCATTTTTCAACGAAAATGATGATTAACACTTCACTATACAACCCCACGAATAGAATACACACAGGCCTATTCAAACCTAAGCGGTATTCGCTGCCGCTGTGGGTAGAGGTACATTCCGCGCGGGTGTCGCTCAGATATAGTATCAAGTTTCGCGGCTAGAGCGACCTGAGCGGTATTCGCTGCCGCTGTGGGTAGAAGTGCATACCGCGCGGGTTTCGCTCAGGTATTTAGTATCAAGTTCCGCAGACGTTAGCGAAGTCCGCTTAGGTGTGAACAGTAATATTACCGCATACCCACTCGGTTTTCTCTACCGCAGACGTTAGGGAATACCGCTTAAGTTTGAAAAGGCCTTTTAGGGGGAAGCCTCAGGATAGCCCGCGAAATTCAAAGTTTCTTACGTTTTTTGCAATTTTCAGGTCAGTGTTAGATGTCGCGAAGTATAATAATATAATATAAATAATATTTTAATCAACATACAATCTTGATTAAAATGGCGGGCTATCCTGTCGATTCCCCGTTTAGAATGATTTATACATTAATTTAAATGCCTAACTACCTCTAATATCTAAGAAATATGAAATATACACCCATGTACCTATATGTATTATGTGTCTTAACTCATATGCTAGGTAAAGTCAAAGTAAGATCAGTAACATATTTGTAGTAAAATAATGATAATATACAAATGCAATAAATTACGATACATTCTTGTTACTATGATGTCTTAAATACAATACAATAAAGTTAAAATGTTAGTTGATTTAAGGTTACAATTAAACAATTTATAACAAAACATTGAAAAACGCATATTTTTAAGTCCTAAATGTACATTCTTAGTCAAACGAGTAAAAAGCGATTGGGACGAAAAACAGCTGGTAAATATAACCGTATCTTTGAGAAAAAGTTAAGTCAAGCTGGATTTGTTGTAGTACTATGCGCAAGAGTGTTTAACTCTGCGTCTGTATAAGCTTACGTCAGCACTCGCGCAGTGTATGTACGCTATTTCACCCAATCGCATTGAGCCCAGGTGAGTTTGATTATATGTACTTCCAAATTAACAAACACCTATCTGGTATGAAAGTAATTTTACATACAAAAAATATCATTATGCACAAACTATGAGTTAATAAAAAGATTATTGTGTTCATGTTCTATGATGATAGTACTATTTCGTTGTGGCTGAATATCAATAATGTCAATAAACTGAAAAGCTATCAGATGTTAGGGTTTCTCGCGCAAATCTTACAATTCACCGCAGTGCGAGCTGGGCTGACTGGATCTAATCCCAAGACCTTATTCCTGGCTTTTTGGCCTTAAGCTTGTCTAAGAGAGTCAACTACGTAGCTATGGCCGACCCATTTAAGCCTCTGAAGCCCCGAACAAGAAGAAAGTAAGCTAGTTTGGCCACATTTACTCGAATAGTCAGTCCCTCGGCCAACTTGAGTGCGGTTGGTCCCTAACATCTGGTCTGGTAGGACTAGTTGCTCTTGGGGGTCTTCTCATGAAGTCATTAGGGAGCAACAGTCTAACGTGCGAGACTGTAAAGACATAATTATGTTGACACAAAAAATCTCTAGAAACTTTTTATTTCCCCCTTTCCTATAAAAGGTCTATACTGTTAGACGATTTAAACTCTTAGTAAAACTTGGCAAATCTTAACACAGGAGTTCATTAGACTATGGTTCTAATATAACATAATCCTACCCGACTACGGCGTAGCAAAGGAAGTTTCATGTATTAAAAAGGGGTTTCCAGAGTTCTATACACGAACAATAAGATTTATTGATATTAATGGTCTTATAATAAATGCAATAGTGACTACCTGTTTATAACTTACTTATTCAATACAGAGTCGTAGCTCCTATGGTTTTATGATTATTACTACGGTACCATAAAATTGTGATTAGACAATGTTGTTCACACATTGCATATTAACATAAGTACGCGAATTAGGGATTTATTTATAAATGTTGCTCAAAGTAAGATTAGCGACGGAATAATTTAATAATATACTTACAACGGGGATAAGTGAAGCGCAACCCTTGTCTGGTGTTAAATACTCTTTTCCTAAGCAACGTTTATAAATAAAGGCGTTACTGTCCCGAAACTATATAGGTAGGCCTATTATCTGACGATACTTATTGGTTTTAATTCTGGTGTTCAATTCAATTCAGGCTATTGCTATCTTATAACATGAAAGAGTCAGAAACATACGCAATCGACGCAAACGAGAAAATCCCAAAATGTGAACTAGTTTGACAGCTTGAGAGCATCGCTGTCCTTTTCTCGCGTTGTATTTTGGTAAAAGATAGCAATATACTAAATTTAATTTAATTGGTGCACAAACGAACATGCACGTTTTTGGTGTATATCTGTACTATTCGCGTATTGTACCGCACTGGCATTTAAACACGTTCGTTTACTGTATGAACATGTGAACATGAACTTTTGGTCTTTTGGGTGTCTTACACTAATGATAAGATTATGTCTTAAAGTATATCCCTTACTTATATGGCGATTACACCCGGCGTTGACTTAACATTTTCATGTCTACACTATATTATACTGATGCTTAAACGTTTAAAACTAGTACTAAAAAGATATGGATAGATAACTTTAGCCTACTGCAGCAAAATGTGTGTATGTATTAAATCATGGAAATTAATTATGAAGCAAATTGACTATATATAAGATGTCCATATATTTTAGATCACAACTTTCATCATTGGGCAGTTGTAGTCACCATATTTTTACCACATTGTCTACTTAACTTTGGATTAATCGTTAATTTACAAACATTATAACATTTTTTTTTTTTTAAATAAAGTTCACTAATTTCTAATCAATAAACATTTTAGAATAAGATTTGGCAGTAAATGCAACAAACGCCGTGTATTTTCAAATTTAAATTTAAAATAATTTATTTGCTAATATGGGTACTTAATTACATAAAGTTGTTAAAAATATAGTTCAACCATATTACGCCTTGAGGCATGCAAATTTCAAGCTTTAATTGTATCACAACATTATTATACACTTACTTGCAACAATAATTTATAATTATTAACACAATTTTGGTAATTTCACCGTGGCAACAAATAATGAAACATTAGCAAATAATAATGTCACTAGAATAACGACTAACGACACTCGGTGTCAATTTGTTTAACAATTTATTTCCTCAATAATATTCTGATTTAAAAGTATTGAACACGGTCATTTTGAAGGTTGAAGCGCCAGCGCAGCCCGAGAAATTTTAAAATTTTCTTAATTTTTTTTTTCAGTTTGCAGTTCTGTTTCAGGCTCTTTGTTAAACAAAATATGATTCGCTACCGTAACTCGTATGTATTCACAGAATTATAATCATTATAAAATGTATGTAAATAAAATTGAAGTGTCTGTGTAATTTCAAAATAACAGTTTTTATTGAATGCATATGAACGTATTATAATATACTGTACATTTAATTTTTTTTTTAATTTTTGTCTATCTGTCTGTTTGTTCTGGCTAATTTACGAAACGGCTGGACCGATTTTGACAGGAGTATTGGCAGATAGCTGATGTTGTAAGTAGTAAGGTACATAGGCTACTTTTATTTTAGAAACAGAATTAGGGTTCGGTGGCAAAAATTAAAACCCTTGGTTAACAAAATCTGATTCCAATAGGGAAGTAATACTTTTACAATGGGTATATTCACGCCGACGCAGGTATACAAAAAACGTAAGAAAATTTTAATTTCGCGGGTTACCTTAGCGCACGCTCCTTAACAGTAACGATGACAGGAAAAACTAAAAATACATGAGCAAAGAACTTAAGTTTAAGAAGACTATAGAACCAACACAATGTGACAAAAACGCTTTTATTCTTCGTCAACTTACTGCCTATAATCCCTATTAACAGGTGAATACACCTCTGCATATGCCTACGGGTAATAGAAGCGTGATATCATTAGTGATAAGATTTTAAATGTAGAGTCTGATGCTGTAGTAGTTTTGAGCATAAAGAAGACCAAGAAAGTCACAGTTTGTTTTAAATAGTTTAGAATATTAGACAGTTGATAAACTGCTACACATGCAAATTGACGTTATCCTCTATCTTATACAGGGTGGCGCCGACAATAGGATAATAAATTAAACTGCGTATACTTCATGCCGTTCCCAGTCTGCATTCATAAATTCATTAGAATATATGCAGTAGTAAGACACAGGAAATAATTTTTCATTATCGACATTTTCTACATGATTTAGATTAATAGGTTAGCACCGCTAAGTTGACGACCCCCGCATCGGTATGCGGGGGTCGTCAACTTATCGGTGCTAGCACTAAACACATTTTGCCAATCCGCTGCTTCAAAAACTTTTACCAAATTCGTTCCTTTAATTTTATTTCTAGACGCGAATTAGTCCAAATTATACGTCAGGATAGTAAACCAATATTTATAAGTGTTTTTCGTTAACAGTTTTATGCTGTTTACTTTATTAGGAAAAATATACATATTTTTAATTTCGATGTTAGGATTTATTTGATGGTTTTAAAATATTCCTATGAATTAGTGTTACCAGTGTTTCCCTTTATTGTCGTATTGTCGGCGATACCCTGTATAAAGGATGCCATTATGTGAGAGTTTAGAATTGATACAGAACACTTTGAGAGAGGACAAAAACCTGAGGACGGAGTATAGTCTCAGCAGTATATTATTGTGATGTTGATACAAATGATGCAATAATTGATTTTGATAATGATAAAAGATGCCATGACCCTACAAAACCTATAGAAACTAACTTCATATAAGGCGAAAGCGCCACGGTAGCCAGCGAACTTTCTTACTTTTTTTTGGAAGTGCAGGTCAGTGTCACGCTGTATGTTGAACAAAATATGATTCGGATCGAACTATGTATTTACAGAATTATAATCACTCAAATCATCAATACAACCCTCTTAGTTCATTTAATCCCAATGGATGACTATTTCATGAAAAATGCATTCAATGCGATTAAATGAATTTATGAATTATGTTTTGTTTAAACTACAGCTTGGACCTGCAAATTGGAAAAAACCTAAGAAAACTTGATTTTCGCGGGTTGTCCAGGCGCTTCCCCTTAAGCTGTTATGATCAAGTGATTTTGCTTTAGAGTAAAGGTCCTGTTACAGATTGTACCGACGCTTAGTTGCGTGGCCACGGCATTTACGTACCGAATACGTTTTGCGGACGCTCTAGTTAAACAAGATGGGAAAGCCATCTGAAGTCTAGCTTCTATCAAAGTTTTGTTGAAGTGTAGCTTCTATCAAAGTTTTGTACGTAACCTTCTTTCACTTTTAAATATTCCCTAATTACCCAACAAAAACAATAATATGGTGTCTGACCGATTATATTTAGAAAATAATTAAACTAATTCACTGCTTGAATTAATTTGGATGCTAATATAATTTATAATTTTTTAAATTTATAATATCAAGCCTAAGTAATACCTACCTAAACCAATGCGTGAAATGCGATCTTAATAGCTAATGTGCGCCTCGCTCAATATTTTTACTAGAATAGTTTCATTCGTTGTATTACGTCAGATTTTTCATAACAGTAAAAATCAACGAGATCTTTATTGTAGTAACCATAAGGTTGTTATTTGGGTTGCAGTCAGAGGTGAAAATCCGTGAAATGAATATACCTTGGCCCTTTCAAAGCACCTTAAATGGGAAAGTACTTCAATTCGACGGTACTTTAATTTTTCGATGCATAATTTTTGACAGAACTATACAGATACCTTTACATTACTGTTTAATTAAGTTATAAAAAGACTTACTCAGCATCTATATAAATAAAACAAAGGCGGGTTAGTTACACCATTTATAACTCACGAACGGCTGGACCGATTTTAATGATATCTGATTTGTTGGATTCGTCTCCGCAACGAATAGCAGAATAACTATCAAAATATTTGAAAAATTCACAAAAAAAATGAGTTTTTATATAAATTAGGTTTGGCATCTTCCGCAATTGACAGCTCACGTCACGCAGGTAGGTAGGTAGGGTAGAGTAGGGAGGTAGGTAGGTAGGAAAAGGTGCATTGTAACGCCTGCCGGGCACAGCTAGTATTTCGATATAAAAAGACTGTTATTTTAGTTTTGTGGATAGTAGACGTAGATCGTAAAGCACGAGGCGCAATGTTGAAAGATAATATTGATGTTCCTGATAAAAATGTAATTACACCTAATATGTTTAACCATTAACGACTGACTAGCAAAACGAATATATATCATATATATATAATGGTTGCAACTAACATCAAAACGATACACTCGGTATGATTGTGCAAATAAATAACAAAATATATAACAAAGGTACACCATAAAAAAAAAAAATATATTTTGGGTAGCTGCATCTGGCGTTAGTCCAGTGTAGGCGTTTTTAGAACGTATACGAAGCGTAAAAGCGACGTTAACGTGAAGTTAACGCGTTGTAGCTTGGATAAAACGTTTAAGCGACGTCAGCGCTGAGTCTGGATTTACGCAACGTCGGCGCTGGACATACGCAGCACAAATACAGCCTAATTATACAAGCAATCGATAAAATTTGCTTTAAACTCGTAAAGTGTATCAAAACGAGGGTTGGCACTGTACGTGAGACGTGGTCTCGGTCGTTGCTTCGAAGGCACTCCACTTACATATGATCATGTATTTATTTATATCTGAACTACTATATTTTTACAGTCTCAAAGGCCGCTGTTGATGCCATACTGTTATTATTATAATATCGTATCTAATATGACTATAGAAACCTCATATAGCTAATACTATGGCTATGTATCTGTAAAGACAAGTTGAGAAACTTAGAATGTATTAATCAATTATTCTGTCATTAAAATGTATTGAAAAGACCACTTATATTATACGGAGTGGGAGGGACACCGACGAGAAGGTTACCAAGTATGAGCCCCCCAAATAGAAATTTTGCATCGGTTATTAAAAAAAAGTCAGCTGTTCCATACATTTTGATCGTTTAATTATTGAACTTTTGTAGGAAACAACTGTTTTTTTTATTAGAGGGAGTGGAGTTTAAGATTATCGTAGAATGTGTTACATCTAAGATGATTTCCTATAAAGTACTTGACACAAAATTCTATAAAAGTATTTTACTTATATGCGACGAGTAATCATATGAAGTCTACAGTGACCTTTACCATCAAATAAATTATATTATTATCTTCCATAAAATATTTACATTGAAATATTGTACATAAATATTGTAAATATATACATATCTTTATACATATAATTTTACATTCAAAAGCAAGAAACAATATTAAATTTTACATTTAAAAAAAAATTGAATAAAATTTTGATAAAAACACGAACGCGTTATAAACTATGATACCAACACTTATCGGAAACGATCATTGTATTATAGTAATTTTATTATAATGAGTGACAAATTTAATGAGTGAAGCTATCAGTCGCCCGCGGCGCGTTATCAATACCTTATAGAGGCTACCTTATCAGGTCAGTCATACGTCATCCAAAGTCTTGTTTCGTAAGTACAGTCTTACGTTTCTATACATTTAAATCCATGAATAGCGATTAAATCTCTTTCTCATTCTAGAATATTTTCCAATAAATAGACAAGTCTATATGAGTCAATTTTTAAAAAGCGGTTGATAGTATACTCTGCTTTATACGTTTTCATTTTGTTGGGATGAGTAGTGTTATTGATACTTGCACTAAGAAAACTTTCGGATCAATTTTTTTTGTTTTCGCTAACATGACACAAAACTATCCTAAGAAGCGTCAGTCATCGTAGTGTGAGCATTGTGGAGTGAGTGTGGTCATAGATTTAGTAAAGTTTTTCTTTCCTGAAGTTACTACTGCAGGGAAGGCAAAAAGATAGTGTAGCAACATTTTATTGCTAATAACCGCGATATTGTTCGAACAAATTATCAATTGCGCACGAGCAAGATTTAAGGAGTTAATTTAAACATTCAGTGTGGTTGTTTTTTCTCATAGCTTTTGTAAATGCAGAATTAATGCTTCAAGCAGTATTTGTAAATAGCCTAGTCGAAACAGTTGAGGATCGCTTAAAGGCGCATGTCCACCGCGGCGCACGGATAGGCCACGCACGTATGTTAAGCTTCGCTTTGCAACAAAATGTATGTGACTGTGTCCACTGCAAACCACGGATGCGTTATGCATCAATTGACATCATTAATACAACGTAACTTGCTCGAATAAGGCGCTCACATAGTTCAACACTGTCAACGCCATGCACGCTGTGCATGCGGTACACACTATACACGAATATTAACCCACGAATATGTACTTGTATCGCCGCGGTGGGCCACGAACGTTACAGTTGTACATAGTTGTGGGTGAGTAGCGTGTACTGCAGTGGAAACGTAGACCCACGTTGTCAAATAAATGAATCCACGCAACTAAAATGCGTAGAGTGCTCGTGCACAGTATGCGCCGCGTGCGCGTGCGCAGTATGCGCCGCCGTGCTTTTGAGCCATGACTTTTGCAGAGATTTCAGATAGAATACGCGACTACTTAACAATGCTTTTCAGGTAAGACAAGAAGATGGCGCTTTACACTTTATAGTGCCATAAAGTGTTAATAACATGATTATAATATAAATCCACCTATAATCACTCTAGTACCTTCGTCTTTTTACAGCAGTGCGAATGTGATGGAAAACGTCAAAAAGTGGCCAGCAATAATCGGAATCTTTCGATTTTCTTACAAGCTGAAAATAATATATGATTTTATGGCTGCAGTAAAAAATCTAAACATTACAATAATTAATTCCTGAGCGTTCATGGATATAAAGTTTGTCAAAAAATTACGTTTTTGGGCATCTAGAAATCTATAATCCCTAGCTGTGTTTTCAACATAAATGCGGATATAATTGTCAACTTCTACTCATTCTATAGTTAAAATCTCTGATATATTTGAGTAATTTATTCGCACTGCGCATAGCTAGAAACCTTACTTTAATAACAAGCATACAGTCTTACATCCAGTCCAGTTTAGGAGCGGTCGGAGCCTTCAGAGTTGCTGAACATCGAGGCAACCATGTTATCGAACTCCGGTACGGCGTCTTCGAACATCTTGAGTTGTTTCGACATCGACTCGGAGTCCGTAGAGCCCGACGCCTCGATCACGATGTCGGTCCATTCGTCGCTGATGGACCTCGCCTGCAAACACTCCTGGTAGAAGTTTGCCAGTTCCGCTATCGGGCTGCCATCGGCGAATGGGAACTCCTGGAAATTATGACAAATAATGTGAATATAAGGAGTAAATGATCGTGTGACGTTTGACAGGGGAAAATGGAATAAAAACCGTGTTACGCCGACCCCAAGTAACATGGGATAATATGCGTTTGTACTTTTTAATTAACGATCGAATTGTGTGAGGCCAGGGCATATTCTGGTTACGAACATATATTATTAAAACAATCATCATCATCATCATTTCAGCCGAAAGACGTCCACTGCTGGACATAGGCTCCCTCTCAAGTATCGCCACATTGACCGGTCCCGTGGGATCCGCATCCAGCGGATCCCTGCAACCTTCACCAAGTCATCGGTCCACGTAGTGGGAGGCAAATGTATTATTAAAACATAATATTACATTTGAATTCTAAATCGAGTAAAATCCCGCTTGCACATGTGGCTTCTCTGGTGGCTCACTAACGGTATTATCATTTAAATGTCTGTTAACTTCTCCCAAACAATTATTTTAATTTCACATTCTATAACTGTGCTAGTTTATTATCGGTTTTGCCCATAGCACGACTAGGTTATGAGAAAATAAATATTTTGAGAAACAAAGGTGTGAGAGAGGGCGAGCACTATTAGTTGGAACGACAAGACCTCGGTAGCAGAACAACTAAGGTCAAGACATCCTGCGGATATCTATATTATTATTTATTCATGATCAAATAACATAAGACTCATTATTTGGCACAAAATTTCAATAACAACACAAGCTTACAAGACATACAATCAAATTAAACTTATTCATTAATATATTTTACATTATTGGTCATAAAAATAAAATAAACACAATAATTACAATTTTCTAACCGGCACTGGAACAGCAAGATATGCGTCACAACAATGCCGGATATAAGGGCAGTCCAGCCTGTTAGCTATCATTGCCAGGATAGCATTGGGGCTGGCCCGCACCCGGCGCACCAGGGACGCGCACCGCTTACGCATAGAAGCGTAGAAACAATCAGTGCGTGCCATCGCGAACATCCCTGATGCGCTACAGAAACGGGGCAGCCCCAACACCGCCCGGAACGCGTTGTTGTACTGGACACGGAGGGCACTGTATGCCCTTTCACTATAGTCAACCCACAGGCTATACGTAGGGATGTGCAGTACGCTCTAAAAAGCCTATTTATCTCCATAGATCCAGCAGATTTCCTCTTGGACATTTCCAGAAAAACAGCAAGTAAAGTAGTAGTTCTGGAAAGGTTACAAGGTCGGATTATCGTTGGAAAGACTAACTGTAGTACAGTAAATATTAAGTTTACCATCAGTCCTGGGTATTTGCCTTCATTCTTGGGCTTGGGCACATCGATGGTCCGACTCACGGTGTGCGCTGACGAGTTTTTGTTTTAGTACTATACCTGCTGAGTATCTCCAACCTGGACATGAATTACCTTGAAGTATCTCAGCAGACTCGACACAGGTTGGTGGAAGCAAGGAAAACCTGTTCCAGTAAAGATTTATAGACTCAAACCTGGAGTGGTAGTGCTGTTCCACAAACAATGCTACATATGACATCGTGTGTTGCGTGTCTTGAAGTCTGCACACTACAGGAGTTGATGGACGCTAGTGATAGCGCCGAACCCATAGCCAACTCAGTATATATTGCACTTGACGCGCTAAGGAGATAGTAATATTATAATTGACGTTACCATCAGTCCCGAGTATTTGTCCCCGATCTTCGGCTTGGGCACCTCGATAGCCCGGCTAACTGTGTGTGTCGATGCTGTTGGCACATCGGTGCTGCAACTCGGCTTGTTCGCATTCTCGTGGTCCGAAGTCGTCAGTGTCTTCATTTTCTGTAACTGTTTTTAAATCATGATTAGTTAGAACTACAAATACCTATACGGTCAAAATGTATGGAACAGCTGTTTTTTTTAAATAACAGATCAAAAATGACTATGACTATGTTCCATACATTATTCCGAACATCCCCAAGTGTTTGGAATGATTTATTGAATATTACACTACCTACGAGTATATATTGATGGTCCCAGAGGCTACAGCTAGTGCCAACCTCGTTAACTTATTTCGACTCATTAAAGATGGCCATTGACACGCTAAGAAGAAGAAGTTACCATTTACTTTCAGGATATCCTCCTGCTAGCTTGTTACCAAATAATATAAAGTAAAATCCACTTACTGTTTCCATTTTCTCCTTCTCAGCAAGTAGCCATGCCATGGGAGGCTCTGGAGGCAATTGCTCGCTGAGCGTCCTGTGTAGCTCTTGGATCTTCTTCTGGTCAACAAATGCCCCAGCCGTTAAGGGTTTGGACAGGTCCAATTCTTTCTTCTCGTTGCGATTTTTTCTAAAATAAGTAAAATTATTATTTTTTGTATCACAATGAATGAATAATTAGCCTTTAAGCTTTGGATCACCTACAGCTGGGAAACTGGTCTCCTCTGGGTCATAATCCGGCAAGCGGCCCCAATGAGAGTTGTGCGTAAATAGCTTTTGTTCACAATGCTACATTAACAGACTGCTGAAAATCTGTATCTTCCTTCACGGCACAAGTCTCACTAAATTCGTTGTACCAGGTTTGTTACTCAGTGGTCTGGGAGAAATTGTTGAACAACGAAGCCGACATGATTCATTTACTACATATATTCCACTTTGCCGCCCATCTATGTTTATAACTAGTGTGAGTCGAACTTGTATTTGCATGCCGACACAGCATTACCAGACTCTACATGAGATTTAGAAAATACCAGTTATTTGGATCAGACCTGGACACATCTAAGGTCATCTAAGAATGGCGCGTTGCGGCCAACCGCAGGCCTACTGTGGGTATATTGTACGTTGTGCCAGCGTAAGCCTTAGCGTATAGTACACGTCGAGTAAAAACAAATTGCGTTTACGTGGACCTAACATTGTGTTGTTAATGCAGGGATAAAGAGTTTTATATCTATCTCCTCTAATTAGACGTTCGACTAACGTGTTTGCTTCACCAACGCCACATGCTACATGCCAAGGCACCCTTGACTCTCTCTCTCAAGCTCGAAACTGCTGAGAGTGCGATTCGCGGGTCTGGCAATTTTATAGGGTTTGTGCCGTTAGGTATTTCTCAGTAACAGCGCGGAGTTCGCAATTTAGCGCTGTGATACTCTTTTGCTTCGGAAAGCATGTTAAGTCGTTGGCTCTGACTCTGTCTCTCTCCGATCGTGTCATATGACGTACCGTCGGACCAGGAGAGTGCACCTATTTGCGCACTGCAATATCTCTCGCGTCATTATTACATCAACTTACTTGGGACTCTCATTATAGAAATGGTCGCTCTTGACCATTATACCAGTAGTAGCCGGGGCGGCTTCGTACTCAATCTTCTGCCTGGCTTCGGGCATGATCGTCATCTTCGTCCTATAGACCACCTCTATCATCAACGTCCCGATGGGTGTATGCAGCTCACTTACTTTCACAGTCTTCCGTTTTTCTCCTGTAAGGATCGATAGAATTTACAATTATATAGAAATCACGTACCAAAGACGGGAAGTATGGAAGTCGAAGACTTGCTGCGCCGACCCAAGAGGGCAGGCGATCGATGATGATGCTTACACAATTGACGCAGGAGTGAAAACGCCTAGAAGTATATACTCTCAGGTGCAGCATGGCAGAAGGTTTATTAAATTGGTTAATTATACACGGTATCTTATCAGTTTAGTGTCAAGATTTTATTGCAGATAGACCAGCCGGATTCCTCTCAGTCATTAAAAGGCGCATCGGTATATGCCCTTGGAGTAGTCTCATAGATCTACACAAGCCGTTCGCGATAAGGCACACTGGCTTTTAGAGAAGCGTTGTACTTTTGAGTCTATCGTCTGTCCGCCTAAACAGGAAGTGGCAAAGTAGGTGTGTCGCCAGTGTATGTCTCAACATAATGAACT
Source organism: Noctua janthe (assembly GCA_910589295.1). Taxonomy (NCBI): domain Eukaryota; kingdom Metazoa; phylum Arthropoda; class Insecta; order Lepidoptera; family Noctuidae; genus Noctua; species Noctua janthe. Next base: position 19,427,762 of record OU342552.1, read on the forward strand.
ATGCATGCTTGATCAAAGAATGTTCTTGAAGATATTCAACATAGACGGATATATTACTATACAGTATTGTTGTCAACAAATTGTGGCTATGTTAATTATTATCTGTATGCAAGATTTCATTTATTCCTTAGGCGTTTACATTAGCATATTATGCAAGTGCCTACAGAGATACATATCTACTAAGTAAATAATAAACATATTTTTTATGTATTATGGAACAAGGGCATGACAAGATGATATTCTCACCTAAAATATCATAGTTTGGTTCACCGCCATAAATCTTATGGGAGATCTTGTAAGACTCGTTGTGTTGGGACCGTGACAGCTTGTATGCTGGGGTTATCCTGGAGATGGTGAGTGTGGACTTCAGCATCACGCTCATGCGATAGTAGACCGTCGAAGGGGAACAGACTTCGGACCCTGGAGACAGCTTGACCGTCCACAGCTCGAGGACCATGTCGTCTCCATCCACAGTGTGTAAGGATATCTCGATACAAAGCACCTTTGTAAGCGCATCTACTACCTCTCCGTTTAGCACGCGCTTCGTGTCCTCCGTTACCCCAGGTTCGTCGGGGATCGATAAGTTGAACTGGAACAACAGAAGGAACATTGGTAGCACTCAAAAATATGTTGTTATAATAATAAAAAAGAAAATTATTTTAAGTAGTTTTTTTTTTGTAATTCAGTCAGTTTACCAGAAAAAATATCCATGATAAACAAATGGGCAAGAGAGATATAAATATAAGATAGAACATAATTATCGATATTGTCTTATATGGTTTAGTGGTCGCAAGCGTTACTGCTGTGCATGCAGGTCCTGGGCTCGATTCCTAGGTCGGGCAGTGTTATTAGGTTTTTCCATTACAATTTCTCAATAGTTCCCCGGAGCTTGGTTGATTGCAAAAAGGGAAATATAGCGTATTTTGTTTTACTCGATCCTTAGATTAGATAAAATAATTCGATTATAGAGCAGTCATCCATTATGAAATGCTTGAACCGCTTAAAATAGGATTAACGCCCAGCATTATCTCACATTCACACTTACCGATTTAAAAAAAGTGTTAAAAAGCAAAAATCGTGTGATAATATGTAACATCTATAACCAATATTATGTCTTAAACAGATACAGGGTGATTGGTAATTCGGTGCATTCCTTGAAATAGGTGATACTAGACTTAATTTGTAACAGAAATCGAACACCTGAAGTTCTGTTTTTATTTTTAAGTTTAAGCGGGTCCCGCTTAAACTGCGACATTACAACAGAAGAAAGTTACTGCTTTGATTGTCTGATAGAATAGGTTAAAATACACCAGAAAGAGACAGGTACTCCCTGACACCCGATTCCTGTTCGATAGACAGGATCTGATCGAACAGGAACCGGCGCAATATGTCAGACATCCTACATCAAGTAATGATAATAAGAAAATTTGAAACAAGAAATACGTGCAGCGAAAAAAGTGTACTAAAAGTGTACTTCGTCAGGAACAGCCATTGTTTTCCGGTCATACGAGTGCTAAATGTGGCTAAAGCTAATGAGACAAGGAATTCGTTCCTGTAATTTGTACATCAAGAGCCATTCATTTATTTTGAGTAAACTGCCGCGAAAAACAAAGAATGTTTCAAGAAAATGTCACACCATGAACTTTACGGCGCTTACTTTTCAACGGAATAGGTATTTTTTTTTTAACAAATTCAAAAGATCAAGAGCAAACAGAAAAGTAGAAAAAAAAGGAAAGAAAGTAAATACATAGATAATAAATAAATAAAAGTATCAGTTTAACGTCCTGAACGGCATAGATTCATTACAATCAAGAGGCTATTGCGGGAGGTAAAAAATTTCCAAAAAAAAAAAGTATTGTTTGTTTTCTCCAAGACAGCTTGGACCCCAAGCTTTCGGGATCATAATTAGTTTTATTAGTTTTGTATGACCCCACCCTTGACGGCACGGTTTGGCAGTGGCTGAGCGATTGACTGCTGCGCTTCGTGTCGCGGGTTCGATTCCCGCACGGAACAAATATTTGTATGGCCTACAGGTAGTTGTTCCGGGTCTGGCTGTTTGTGTATGTGAGTTTAAATTTTTGTAAACGCACCCACGATACAGGAGCAATTCCTAGTGTGGGGCAACGTTTAAAAAAAAAAAAAAAAAATCAAGTAATGCACCGGATTTCGAAACATCCTGTATATTTGCCACTTTACACTGCATTGGACTTATTTGCACAACAGTCAATATTATTTCATGACACAACTAAACATACATATAACGTTTGCCAATCAATATTATGACTTGTAAACATTTTATAAAAACTATAGTATTATAGAGTAAATGTTTAGCAAGACGGACCCAATGGATTTAAATGTAGGTAGATAAACATAATTACATCATATTGTTTACTATCTACAATCATGCACAGCAATATTGTAAAACAAAAAACTAAAAGTGTTCAAAAATTCAATTATTTTCTTTATTGCATTCCACAATGTCTTAAATAATATTTGAGTATTGTGTAAAATACCCTTTGCGTTCATAGCCGATCCTCTTTGCTGTCAATTAAACAATATAATTATATGAAATTGATTTGGATATTCTTAGGAAGTCCTACTGCTACTGCTTTACAAACCATCTTTGGTTTAATGGTACAAAACAAACGAACCTGTAATAAGACCATATGTTTAAAAACAAAAAAAAAATTTTAAAAAAAACAGCATTTGTAGTTTGAAAGACAATTGCATTCCCACAGTTATTGGCTTACTTTTCTCCTAAACTGCAGTGCTTTTAAAGTTGACATTATATTCCATTTGTAGATACTTAATACATACTGAAGAGCAAAGCCAAGTAATTTTATTGATTTATACACAAATATGGATGGAAAAGAAACTAACACAGCATTGCGCCTGGCCTTAGCACTTAATTTATAATTTATAGGTCACACTTGGTAAACATTCATGTTGCAGTCATCATTTCATCATTCAGATAGGTAAACAAAAACAAAAAAGTGCACCATTTTCAAAATCATTGTTGGTAATAAAAATAAAAGTTTATAGATGAAGTCCAGGTCTTTTTATAAAGTACTTATTATGCACTTTTCGTTGGCATAAAGAAATAAAGCATATTTCGTTATATTTGCTGAAAGTAATCCTCCCTAGCCGCTCCACATACTTTAAAGATTAATTAATCAAAATGAATAGTTTCTTGAGAGAAAAAAGTATCAATGAAGAGTAGAGAAAAGGTACTATTATATAAATTGATTTATGGATAGTTAATATTAAATATTGCAAAATTGACTTGCTGCAGAGTATACCTTCCAGCCGGACCACACCCTACAACCAATAACTCCTTAACTAGAGGGGTTTATAGGACCATATTTTGTCGTATGCAAGGTACTCTTTAGGTAGTTTTTTTCGGGATATTGATTTATTAATAGTTCATTATACTCTATTTAATTTGAGGTGGCGCGGCCAGAGAGCACTGCCTGGCGGCCGGACCACATAAATTGTTAATTAAAAAAGATATCTCTTGAGGTACTAAAAATATATATATATTCCGATGAAAGTAGACTTTAGGTAGGTATTATTTCGAACTACAGCATCTGAGTACTAAACTGTGGTCCGGCCACAGAGGAACACACAATTTGTCTCTTTTCATGTAAGCAAGTTCTGTCTCAATGATGATATATCAAAAATACTTGTACAGAAGGTAACAGAATCAAAATCAGTCATGTGATTTTTGCTTTGTCATAACTTGAAAGGTTTGAAATGGCACTGATCATTTAAGAGTCCTTAAATTTGCTCTGTAGATGGATAATGGAGAGCATGTGCTATTATCATAATTGATAAGTTCAGCACTGTGGATTAGCCCACTTTGCAATACTCGTACTTGTGAACCAGAGATAATACGAGAACTACCCTCATGCGCAAAAGTGTCTTCTGTATGGCTCCTACCATTTTTAATAAATTACCTAAAAGTTGGAGAGAACTGCCCTTGTCACTTTTCAAAAATAAGCATCATGTATTACAATGTTATAGATTTTTTAAATGAAAAGGACTTTTCTATTCTGACTAGTAATATGCATAGTAAATAATAACAATTTCATCATGTGAATCTTAAATCAATTGGCGTTTGACTGCTTACTATTGAATATTCTGGACATAATTTAATCTATTTTGACTATAATATACTTATACTATAATATCTTGACATCAATTATTATTTATTTGTTTTGTATTTTGTAATGAAATTTAGAATGACTATAATTATGTAAAATGCAATTAAATATAATTTTTTATAATACCTACAAAATTTGTACGCCGTTAGTGGCAAAACATGGACGCACACAACATCTATTAATTCAATACCTTGCATGTCTTATTAGTCAGTTTATGTAAACGCATGTTTGACAAATAAATTATCTTAATCTTTAATACTTGTATTAATATTTAAGATTGCAAAATGATCATTCCAAACTATTACTTATTCCTAGGATCAGCTCAGCATATTATAATATAAATATTAAGTAAAATATTATACGAAAAGTTTGCATTAGGCTAGGCTAGACTAAGCAGAAATAAAGCACATCTATACAAAAAATTATTAAAAGTCGCTATTCATGTCTGTGTTATTGCTTAATTTATCTAAACTAGCAATGGCATTTATTGTATTTTTCTTTATGGCTTAGAGAAATTGTACCAAAAGGTCACTGTACCCATGCAAAGCAGTAACAGGTCGCTAGTTTAGGATAAAGTATCAGGGATCTAAAATGGCCACTTTAGCAGAATGACTAAGAAATAATATGAATTATGTTAAAATTCTTAAAATGGTAACAAATGTAGTTAATATTATGAATTGTCTTTTTGTGAAGATTTTACGAATTGTAAAATAATCCACATTAAATAATATTATCCTAATATGATTCTGGTAAAACGGCCATTTTATCATGGATCATGGCACATGCACTGTGATTACTGCTCACTGGTGGAATATTCTCATAAAAACTTGCATTTTTCATGAGGTGAGAGAAACATTGACTTTAACATGTTTCATGAGAATGTCTCACCACCCAATACATTCATGTGGTTTGAAATGCTGAGCAACAACAACACCCATCAGAGAAGAAACAACAAAAAGAAACAACAGATAGGTAACAACAACATATGTAACTAAATCAATAAAAAAAAACATGTATCATTGTTTTATCAAAGCAATTGATATAATCAACATTTGTTACACAGAGTGGTGTAAGTCAAACAATTGAACTTGTTTATTCGGCTTATTTTATTTTAGGAGTCAGGGACACAGAACAAGCAGGCGCATGCTTTACAGGTAGGTACTTTTTAAAGTAAGTTTAATTGGATCTTATGAGGTTGGCAACTGGCGAATACAAGAAGTTGCAGACATTTTGCACTGACTTGAAAATTCAGTAGCTGAGCTATAAGCATGAGTCTAGAATATGCCGTCACTTCATCGTCTCATCTGCCTAGCCTTTTCCTAACTACGTTGGGGTTGGCTTGCAGTCCAACTGGATGCAGCTGAATACTAGCATTTTACATGGATTTACATGGACTTCCACAACCCAGTTAGTACTGGGTAATACAATACCTTTTGGTTGTCAGACTTTTGGCCCACTGACTACCTGTAACAACTGGCAAAGATCTACAAATGACAGCCGGGACCAATAGCTTTCTGAGGCGCGGAGGAAACTCGGTATGAAATGGGTGGTCACCCATCCACGGACCAACCTAGGCAAATGCGGCTTAACCTAAAGATCGACTTGAGCAGCTGTTATTATTTAACCACAAGCTCCTCTCACGTCCTGGAGTCTAGACTATGCAGAATTATGACTTAGTTAAATGAGACAATCCACGGAAGGTATACAACAAAAACAAATATTTTTATAATACAATCCTCAATATTCGAATGGTACTTTAGTAGTTCAGACAAAATGATTAAAACAACATATTATGCATGCGTTTTTCTTTGTATCAATACAAAAACATAGCTTACCCATTGCGGTGAGGACTCTGCTCCGTTGTCCGGAAACTTGGCGTTACATTCGTGTGTAATTTTTTTCCCTTGCCTACTCTGAACTACAATTTGTGCCACCTTCAGGGTCAAAACCTTCGTGAACTTGTAGTACAGTTTGCATCTTTCTTGCAACTCCGCGTTTGAAGATGCCATGTTCTTATCATTTACTTAAGCTAAATCAACAAATTCATGTTATTTCAATCATTTACGCAGCGTAAAAACAATTACTCGATCGTAAAATAACATCCTAACCAAACTGCACTTGAGTTTTTGATACACCTATTTAATAGTTAATATCAATTTTATAAAACTGTATTTATTTATCCACGTTTAATAACAATTTTGATATTATTTGTCCAGATGAAACTATGAAACGCAAAGTAGATAAGAAAACGCCACCAGCAAGTCTATAAAATCATATCAGAATTTCAGAAACTTTGTACAGATCCCCTACGTTCCATTTGTCACATGTTTGAGTCTATTATTTCTTATTGGCCTAAATCTGTTTGAAGCTGATTTTTATTGGTTAGAAACCTGTCACTTAATTTCGTTGACGCTTCCTTTTACGCAAAAATGCAAAATGTATTCGAAGGCTTGAAACTTAACTGAATTCAAGATTCATCTTTAAAATTCTTGTAACCACACAGTAACAAGAATTTTACATTGTTCTTACGCAGAATAAAGTGAATGGATAGCTTAACCCAAAATGTAGTTTAATTTCTATGCACAAAACGCTGTTTTACTTTAGGCCAATCACCGTCCTAGATTTTGGCGCGCGAACTTTGGTTGCCAATGCCATCAGTGCCAAGACGAATTATTTTTCGGATAAGTTTAGCTCGCACTCTTTTAGATTGTTTTCAGTTACACACACAAACACACACTCACACTTACATACATTTGAATTACAACAACTTTAAATTAAATTAAATGACTAACAAAGGCAATCCACAAACAGACTTACACATGTAAGCAATGGGTGCTTCGGTACAAAGCCGCCACGCCGGCCGCCGCGATACGTGTAGCTAGGGCTGCTAAAGTTATTCTAGTAAGCCCTACTCTACTGAAGCTTGTTCTCCTGGTATCCAAGACTGCAAGTAATCGAACATTTATTTATTTATTTATTCACAAGACATGTTTCCTTTGCCATTACAGATTAAATCTAATGCGACAAAGTAACTTACAATATACTTAACTATACCTTACATGCTACACAGTATGTGGCCCTTGTGAACTCACCCAGTGTGCAGGTGAATATATCTATTACATCCGCCACCGTGTTAATAGTGCGCAGCGCACGAGTCAGCGGTGCGCGCCCCTGTCTGTAGGTTAGTGCGCGCACTCGGCACCACCAGCAGCTGCGGCTTGCGCCGCCGCGCCACGTACCTATCCGGCAAATTAATTCCTATTTCTGAAAGTATGCCTGAGTTTTGTATACTACCTCTTAAAACTTTGAATATATGTTGCCAGTACCACTTCACGCCTAATTTCTAATTTGTAGTATGCCACCATACCGAGAGAGAATAGGGTAGGATACAGTAACGGGTATCCCGGGTATCTCCCATACAGCTTTAAATAAATAAATCTGATGAATTTGTTCTGTATCCCTTCGAGCATATTTTTGTATTTTATTTCACTCGGGCTCCAGACGGCCGCATTATACTCCAGATGACTCCTCGCAAGAGCCTCATACAAAGCTCTCAATGCACTGATGTTTGTGAAGTCGTTTGCCTGACGCAGCACAAATCCCAGATTCCTGTACGCCTTTTTACAAACATGTACCACGTGTTTGCGAAACTGCAGATCACTGGTGAAATGAATGCCTAAATCCTTAACCTCCATGACACGCTGCAGCGGCTCCCCGTCCATGCTGTACTGGTGGTGTTGTGGTATTCGTGTGCGTGTGAATGAAAGCACCGAGCATTTTGATACATTAAAGTATATCTTATTGCAGTGACTCCATTCAGTGACCCTATCCATGTCGTGCTGCAGCATGTCACTTTCCACAGTGTCTTTTATGACTGTAGACAACTTAAGGTCGTCAGCAAATAGCATGCATGTTGACCTGACTACCTTTGGTAAATCATTTACCATAACAATGAATAATAAGGGTCCCAAATTAGTACCCTGACTGACGCCCGATCTGGTGTAATAGGGATCCGATAAGTGTCCGCCACAGTCCACATACTGACGTCTATCTCGAAGATAACTGGCGAAGAACTTTACAGTATGAAATGTGCAGCCTATACCCGCCAGCCTTGACAAGAGTATGTCATGGTCGACTGTGTCGAACGCTTTCTTAAAGTCCAGATAGGCTACGTTACGTTATACGCTACCAACTGTGTCATCAGGTGAAGCAAGTTCCCCGTTGTACCGCGCCCAGGACGGAATCCGTGCTGCGTATCAGACAAATGAGGGCCTATCTGTGCATAAAGGCAATTGTGAACAGCCATCTCGAATACCTTGGCTGGTGCGCTCAGTACCGCAATTGGCCTGAAGTCACTGACATCCGTACCACCTCGACCTTTCGGTATAGGCACCACCCGCGTAAGTTTCCAACGACTAGGAAAGTGTGCCACCGACAAACAAACATTAAATATGTGCAGCAAAGGTTCTATTAATACCATGCGGCAATCTCTCAGAATGAAGGGCGGAATACCATCCGGACCCACTAAGCGCTTAGGCGGCAGACCAGTCAGCGCGCGCCGGACGGCCGCCCGCTCGAGGCAGGCGAGGTGCGCATACGCGCCGCTCGGCGCTGCCTCCCCGCACGCCGCCCCCGCGCTCAGCGTGCCCGCTGTCGCGCTGTACACAGAGTGAAAAAATCGCGCATATTCCTTAGCGGATTCATCACCAGATAGAACTCGTCCCTCTTTGATCAATTTGTACTGACTAGAAGTGTCTTTTTTTGACCTTACGTAATTCCAGAATGATTTAGGGTCTGTAGCGAGATGGATCTGTACTCGATGTCTGTACCGGAGGTAAGAACTCGCCGTGTCCGCCTTCACCCTTGCCCGACATTGAGAGAATGCCTCATAATCACTTGGAGATTTGGTCGTTTTATACTTTTTGTGTAAATTGTATTTTAATTTAATTTCTTTAATAAGATCTATGTTGTACCATTCTGGATATCTTCTATTACTAAAGTTGTTAGTTTTCGGCGGAATGCTAGCTTCAAAAGTTTCATATATTTTATCATAATAAAAGTTTAAATTCAGATCAGGATCTTGAATACTGTATAAATCTTTCCAGTCTATTAAATTTATTAAATAATATAACTTATTGTAATCAGCTTTACGAAAATTCCATTTCCTATACTGTGACTGAGGGTGTGGTTCTGGTTGTGATTCGCGAGCTGTGGGTGTGGAATATGTTGGTGGTGGCGCACATGCCGCCGCGACGCCAACCGCAAGCGGCGGGTGATACACGTCCACGGGCTGCAGACCTTCGTCGGCAGCGCACACCGTCACCCCACCGCGCCCACTCAACACGAGGTCCAGTTGCCTATTATTACAATTCGGCACCATGTTACACTGAGCGACCTCACAAAAGGCCATAAAATATTCAAAATAACTACATACATTACTCTTGCACGAAACTAAATTAAAATCTCCTAAAATTACTATAATTATTACTTCTATACTTAATACACAATTTCTCTAATAAAGTAAACATTACCATGTACTCAGTCTCTTCTGCCTTTGGTGGTATATACACTACACAGCAAAGAAATAAAAAACGACTCTGCTTATAAACACGTGCACATATTATTTCGAATCGTTGAGTATCAATATTAATATCATTTGGCATTTTTATTCGTCGCTGTTCAAAACACGGTGTGGCCACTAAAAGTACGCCGCCCTGCTTGCGTCCGTCCGCTCGGTCACAACGTAGGATCTGGTATCCTGGCAGTGAAATTTCCGAATCGTTAATTGATTCATTACATCCCGTTTCAGTAATAGCAACATATTGCGACTTGCGCAATGGGGATGTTCTGATTACAATAGGTCCATAAATAAAAATGTCGGTACTTACTACAAGATGACTACAAGTCTTTACGCTACTTCGCGCGTCCGAGTATTCCATTCATAAAACAAAATTCTGTAGGTACCTTTCCCAGTTAGGGAGAACTGTCATAATGTGTTTTAATATTTTTATTTATAAAGTATACCTACTATCTACCTATTATTTTGTTTTTATTTTATTTTACTTCACTTCTGTGTAGGTAAAGGTTTTGTGTAAGTACCTAGGTAAAGTCAGACTGTTTACTTTCGATTCCAGGAGTTCCAAAATCGTGGATGGTTTTGGGAGTTTTGGGTAACTCGACTAACACGGATCAAAAAAAATGCTTACCGGTTGGTAGGTACGAAGTAGAATAAAAGTTTATACAATTACCATTTCGTAGTGTAGGCAGGTAGGTACCTACCTATTGTATTGTATTGCAGTTACACCTATTAAGTATTTTGAGCAAGAATCCCGCGGGATAAGTAGCGAAAAAGCTCGTCACAGCCACCGAACTTTCGGAAGTCGGTGGCTAATTTTGATTTAATAAATGTTTTAAGCTACTTCTAAAAAATGTAGGACATTATATTGTTATGTAGCGCTTTTTTTTTTATGTATGTACCTACATACACCGATTTCTCTGTGATTCATCACCTACCTGCATTTTTAATTACTAGTCCGATTTTCATTTCGTAGAAGAAGATGGCGCGGTGGTTCTTATAAATATTAACTTTTTGGGTGGTTTCTGATTTTTATGAGTTACCTTCTTTAATACGTATTTTTTTTTCTTCGTCTATGACATAGATGATTGACTACATGACATCATATATTAATATACCTTTCCATGACATACTACTACGTTGATGATATGATAATGATATCCTAATAACTCCTCGTTACAAAGTAAAATTTATAATTACGCCGAGGCTTTTTGTAGAATATCTCAACTAAGATAATCTTTCATTTGTAGTCGTCATTTTCACGGTTTGATATGTTGTTGTGAATACACAGCTGCATCTGAATATTAATGATCGGTTGTGTTTTAGTATCGATCTTGTTTTAGACCGGAGGTGGTTATGATAAGTGGTTAAACTTTCTGGCTAGTAAGTTTAGAAAGTTTATTGGTCAGGTAGTTGTTCTTGTTTATTTATGTACGGTCAACCACAGAATTCATAATAGTACAGCTCAAGCTCAACTAACAGAACTGCTGAAGCTGAATGTACCTACTAAGGGTATCTAAGTACCTACATAAAGCAAATATTTGAAATGTGCGAGTCGAATGATTATGAGCGTTTATACAGAAAGTGGGAAACGTCGTAAATAGCTGTCAAATATTTCGCTGTTTTGATTGATTTGGCATTACTACTGCATGGAAATAAGAAATATGGCTAACTAGTGAACTAAAATATTGATTATGAAATACAATAATTAATATCGTAACACCGCATATTTAGTTTTAGATGTTAAAAAATTATTTGGAATCTTTTCAAATGCCTTTTTTTCACGTAAAACGGTTACAACATCAAATTTAGTTTTTTAATTGCAATCCATAATTAATATTCTAGTTCACTAGTTAGCCATATTTCCTAAGTCTTTACAGTAATATTGCCAAATTAATTAAAACAGGTAAATATTTGACAGGTATTTGCGACGTTGCCAACTTTTTGGATGAACGCTCAACTTAACAATATAAATAATTTTTAGTTGCTACTGGAGGAAAAATGAGTAATTCCATTTCCTGTAGACCGGTCACTAAGTCCGGTCCTTGATCTCTGCGAATGATCATGGTACGGAGCCAAATATTATAAGATTTTTACAATTATGAAATTGGCATTAATTATCGAACTGGCCACTTTGATCTTAAATATCTGGCGATAAGTTAGGAATTAAATTAAGATTTATTTCTATGTTAGTTAGTTAATATAGGTTATTTTAATTTATAAACGTATATAGTATTTACTACTACATAATAAAATATATTTTCAGATTTATTTAAAATAATTTACGTTTGGGTATTTGTGTTTCGAATTCAGTGATTCATTTCTGTTCACAGTACAATGAACTATTTTTATGCACTTGTATGTCCATTTTATTTGAAACCAATTAAAAAAGGAAAATAAAATTTTTCTTTTTTTTTACTTAATCATTAATTAATTATGTCTAGATTGCAGGAAAATTATCATAATTTCGCTACATTGTTGGGTTTTTGATATACAGAGCAATAAAGATTTACAAAGTTTGTTATGCGGTTGGAAAGTCATGATCATGTTTTCTTCAAATTCCTAATGATTATTGTGCAGCAATCTATTGTGCATGTGGGACATACTTGTCACCACTTTTTATTGTGAAATACGCGAGATATTCAAGAATTTCTAAAATGCGTCTAAAACGATGTAACTAGTGCCATCTATTGGCAAAGGTTGAAGTTACTAACGAAACATTAACATTGCGCCCTCTATCTAATTAATGTAGAACTACAGCAAACAGTAAGTGCACTAGCAGCCACGGAGTCTGCATTTGTGCTCGACTGATGGCGGGATGTAATGTTGTTATCCCTTCAACCGTGGACGGCCATATTGCGCGTCATCCTGGACTGTGCTGCCACTTCAGGTTGGTTTCGCGCGATTACGCCGCGTCTGATTAAAACGATGATATCTCGAATGTTAAGATAGTTAGCTCTCTACCAGTAATATCATTGGAATCGTTATTAAATTAGCTAACAGGTTGTATGGTTTAGTATAGTTTTGCCTTGTATTGTATTAGTAATTGTAATGTATGTTCAGTCTGAGTGAGTTTTTCCCAGTTTCTTGTGTAAAGGTCATTATAATTAAAAAAATAAAGCATTATATCAAAAAGTTATCACTTAATTTTCACAAATACACATTATTTCACATAAATCAAACAAAAGATCTTTCCATTGGCATAACACAATAGATACCATACCACACATCTCTTTTGCATTTTACTCTTTAATTCTGATTCCAAGACTCACTCATTCTCATTTTCAGCACCAAGTGTGAAGTTATATACTAATTTTACTTTTAATAAATTCGAGACAAATAACTGGTTTAATATAGTTATTTATTGTACAAGAAAATAACACTCAATGATAGTATGAGAATAGTGAACTATCCAAAATCCGAAAGCAATATTCCGCTCCGCTTGTGCTTCGCCGTTATAAAGCCTCAAGCATGGGCGTACCCAGGTTCTGAGCCATGGCCCCGGGCAAAGCAGATTTTTTATAAGTACCTAGTCAAATAAATGAACATAAATTAAAATAGGTATTTAAAAAATAATAATAATTATACAACAGCTAGTATTTTAAAAGTAACACAATCAAAATCAAAGCATTTATTTCAAGTAAGCCAGTTACAGGCACTTTTGAATTGTCGAAACAAAGACAGCAATTAAATGTAGCTACAGTACAGTCCCAGTCACAAACTATAAAAACTGTGAAAGTACTGACTAATTTTCGATGGTCTTCAGTAAAATGGTGGTGACGTCTTTCGTGAAAGAATTGCCCATTGCATTAACAAGTTTTCTATGTACACTGATCATACAAATTTTATTTTAATCTATCTTCGATTATAATCGATCTTAGCCTACTTTTTTACTTTTTTGTAGCAGTGGAATAAGGCATTGCCAGTAAAATTTCTAGGGCTGTCTTCACCTTCGGGTAAAAATATTCTGCTACTTGTATTAACTCCGTTATTCTAATACTTTCAAAGTCCTGCTGCTGCTTATTTATCCAAAAAGTGTGCCATAGTGCATTTGAAATTTCTGCTATACAAATGAAGTCTCTGGCTAGGTGCAAGTAATTTATTTGGGCTTCTGCTTTTCACTTTTTTAGAAATGTGTTCATATAATGGGAATATGTCCGAATACCTTTTTATAAACATACAAATTTCAAAAATATATAGGCAAGCAAGTGGAATAATTTTAGTACTTTAAATAAGGGCTTACAATGCTCTAAATAATCTGCTCCATACACAGCTCTGACACATTTGTTTTTGTGCAATGAATGGTCAGTTCACATCTACTGAATTTTCCTATATAACGGGGTCGTAATGCAGCACAGATGCAACATAACCATGATAAGCATTGAGGGCTATTTCTTTACTTTACAAACAAAAATTTGTCGAATCGAGTGCAAACTCTTTTTACATGTTCTTCCTAATTTAATTTTTCGTCAATAACTATCCCCAGGAATAAGATTGAAGGTACGGGTTCCAAAATTGAATTATTGTAGTGTATTTGAGGTGGTGTTACCAAAGAATTGTATGTTTGAAATTGTAATAACTTTTTTTTTCAATATTTACATGAATTATTAGATTCCAGCTATTTCATTGCTATTAGTATTTCATTGTTAGTGTCAGTTTCTAGTTCATTCCTATTTAAAGATTTTATTGTGAGAGTGGTGTCATAATCAAATAGTGTACAATCATGTTTTAGGCTCTATTTATATATATTATATAATTAAATAATGGAGGCCCTAATACGCTTCCCTGGGGAACACCAAAACTATTTATTTTTAAATCAGAAGTATGTTTTTTTTTTTGTGTTATTGTCAATTTTTGACGCTACTGTCTGGCGACTCGATATAACTTTTAAGCCTTGCCTCTTTTTGAAGTATCGAGGCAACATGTGTTTATTATAGTGTCTATGTTATAGATCGATTCACAGCCTCTTCGCGTAACGACCGGTTTATTCTAGGTTAGACGAACGCCTTTTGGCAAACCCAAAAATAGATTCCAATTTTTGCCTTTGACTGATGTATTTTTAGGCAAACCTAGAAGTACCTACCTTATCCCTTGGACTTTGACTAAGACTTCCTGTCCAACCTGAGGTACTAGCCAAAGCTAAAAGCACCGGAGCTTTGAAGTTTGACTATAACATTTATACCGATGCGGCTGTTGTTAACCAGTCGGTACTAGCCTTTAATCTATATCATGTAGAAACTGCTGAAAATGAAAAATAATATCGTAAGCTAAACTATTGGATATATTCAAATGATTTTTTGTATGCAGACCGGGAACCTCACGCAGTTTAATTTATTGTCGGCGCCACTCTGTATAGGCTGAAAAACACACTGCCCTCCTCAGTCAGGTACAAACAGCGCGTTTTCTCGGGAGGGCGCTGTAGATAAACAGTTTGGTATTATTTGTGGAAATAGTATAAAAACCTAGATGGTGACGTTAGTTTCGAATACGGTCGCGCGCTAAAAGACGCATGTGTCGCTTGAATCGACTCTGCCGAGTTATATAATTGCAAAGAGTTTTTTTTCTTTGGCTTGCAAAGAGTTTAAAACATAATAAACCAGGGTACTTGTCAGTGCGACACACTGACAGATTTCCACCCTGTTTCGTAGCCGTAGATAAATACGAAGACGAATAGCTGTAGATGATCAGAGTATTAATAGATAGTGGCAAGTCGCATCGATCTGATCACGGCTTGAGCCTTATCGCTATTCCTTAGTGCTGCGTAGAGTTCAGGCTGCGACCTGGCAACATGAGCACGTTCCAGGTGTACAATGTGTCGGACGATGAACATCCGGTGGTCCAGCGCTCTGCGTCGAAGGTGCTGGTCAAGGCTATCTCTTCCAAGATGGACGTCACAGGCACGGCGTCGAAGTTTGCATCACCAATTGCGGCATTGAGAGTTCGAGAAGAAGAATATGACCCTCACAAACACCGCAACATGCCGAATCCCACCACGTAAGTATCATTATCTGATCTTCCTACTTTTTACTGTAATTCAAAATGTAAATAACTAATAAATATATACATGTAAAGTATCTGGTATTGTTGAATGTTGTTGTATTTCCGTTTGGTTTAAGGCTTCTGTGGTTAATGGCAAATATCGAGCACTCAGAATTCTCTACCTAGTCATTTTGGTCTCAGATCATTGGCACTATACTGATAAATTTATCGAACGGAAGGTCATCATTCTCTTGCCCTTATCCCAATTCATTTGCGGTCGGCGCAGCATCTCTTCTTCTTCCATACTTCTATATTACTTGTCGTCTCATCAGACACCTCCCTTCTTGCCATATCATTCTTTACACAATCCATCCATCGTTTCTTTGGTCTTCCTCTACTCATATACCCGTCCAGGTTCATACTTAAAACATTTTTCACGACATTGTCCTCATTCCTCCGCATCACAACCACGACAGCAATAACAATACCACGACAATCGATTACCACACAACTCTTCAGTCACCGGCGCCACTTTTAGACTTCCTCTTATATTCTCATTTGTTATTTTTCGAACGAAAGGTTTGTTCTGTAAATCGCTAAACAATGGTGTAGTGAAGTTACCAACATAAAAACAGTGTTAGTACCCCCGTTACATTATTATTTTATTATAGAAATAAAAAAAATTAAATCAAAATATTTTGTTTCACTTAGGCCTTCAAGGGCACTTATAAAACGTCGAGAAAAGGTGCTCGGTTCGGGTTGGTCATTCCTTTGGAGAAGGACCGGCAAGAAACTCCATTGTTACTCTTTTTGATTGTAAAAGTATGGTGTCTCCTGTGTTTAGTTACAGTGGTGTTTATAATCCTTTGTAAGTTTTTGAGGCCAGTCTTGTTCTATTTTATGATGCTAAAGAAGTAGGTGTGAATGGGGATACCCCAGGTATAAGTAGCTTTAATCGTATTTTGAGTGTTAAATATTGTTTTTAACCTATGCTTAACGTCTCCAACACCATACGAATCCAATAGCTAACACCATACGAATTCCTGACACTCTGAATAGCCCAAAGAGACGCAAAAACCTGAACCTGGGTAGTCTACAATGAGCTACCGATTACAAAGAATCTATGCCAGTTGGTAACTGGGTCTACATGACACTCAGTCTGACAACACATCTGCTGTGGCAATGGATTGATTGCAAGACAGGATAACGAAAAAAAATTATGCTTAAAATGCTTAGTAAGTGTAGTTTTGATTTCTTTACGCTGAAGCTTGCACATACCCTAGACAGGGGTTGGAAGATTTTTGTATGAAGCGCGGCCTGCCTAACTTCCGTCATTTTAAAATTTTCTCATAGTTGCGACCACGCAAATGACCTCTATTAATCAATAGCTGGTATCAATACAAACTAGTATTGTATTTGTGTGAGACAAAATCTTCTAGAGCGTCACGTTTCCGAGATTATAAGCTATCAAAGATAAAATGTATTCGATGACGGCGTCGTCAGTGCAGCTTTGACTTTATTAGCCCCGCGTTAAATCTGTATTAATAAATAGCTGGCATTAATACAACCTCCGACTAGTAGCCGTATCTTGGATTTTAAACTTATTCAAATCTTGCCTTTTAAAAGAAAATCCCAGAACTTTAGATGCGTGCTAAAGTGATTACTTATACGAATAGAACAGAATATTTGTGGGTTAAAACATGGTACATTAATTGTCAAATACAATTACATAAAGGCGATATACTTAGGCAACCTAATACCATCTAAACCTACCCAACCCATTCGTAATATGCTTGTTCATGTACTAAGATTCCTAAACAGTTTATTAAAAATGAGATGTAAGCATTAACTGACCACCAATAGGTATGCAGCACAATTAAAGAACAAACACATTGTGTCATAATATTATTGCAATAACGTCACGGGTAAAATAAAGAACGAAAACGAAAATGCCGAAAAATAAAGACCTTGTTTGAATTGAATTCGAGTACGTTAAAAGAGTGTGAGCAAAAAGTTAAAGAAATCAAGTTATGAATTATAATTATAAAAGAAAATAATTATCTTGATAATTTCGTACCGTGACTTTCCACAATTTTAGATACTTCTATTCCGACCTATTTTAAACTTCATAAGTACTTGTTACCTACAAATAAAAAAAAAATAAAAAAAAAGAAATGCGCGGAGGCTGCGTATGTTGCGGTGGATGAGGAAGAGAGAGGAGATTTGCTAATGGCACAGAGTAACGCTATTTCACGCAGACGTCTCCGTCGAAGATGGCGCACTCGACTCTTTCGATGTTTGTCATTACGTGAATGTGCTGTATATTATTTTTCATCCTGATTAGTTGTTTTTATCTTGTTGGTGCGCGGCATGTTCATGCTTTTTGTTTGTTCTTGCTAAAAGGCAGTCTGTGCAGGTACTCGGAGACCATGACGAACTTGCTGAAGGCGTGCTTTGGCGCCGGCATGCTCGCCCTGCCCAACGCCATGTCCCGCCTGGGCCTCGTGCTTGGCGTTGTGGGCGTTGGTTTCCTGGGATTTTTCTCCTGCTACTGCTTACAATTATTGGTAGGTTAACAACTTGTACTCACATTACGGTATGGTTGGCATTTGTACTGATTCAGTTATAATAACTGTAAAATTCTACACCTTTAAGTTAGGCCAGAAACACAACAGCTGCTCGATATATTTATGTTCGCATAACCCTATCACATCAATCAAGCCACCTTGCATTACCACGTTAAAATGTCTAAATGATCAAAATAACGACTAATTAGAGAAAAAGTAAGTATGCAGTTACGAAGCATAAACAGGGTGGAAGCTAACTAAAACAACTTTCAGCGGGGCAGTAAGGAGAACCTAAACCGTTGCAGCTACACATAAATGGCCTTAGGAGACTATCCGTAATTTTTCGTGACATTTTAATCTCCATACACAGGTATTAGATTAATAAACAGATCGTATATTAGAATAATAAACGGGTTAAAAGATGTCTGCGCCACTGGGTGGGCTGTTATACTTAAGAGATTTAAACAACTACTGGCCCCTCCTAACTAACCCACATTTTTCAGCTATGTTTATCTAAAGGGATATTTCCAAAATTGTTAAAAAAACTCTGTGGTCACACCTATTTTCAAGTCTGGAGACAAAATGAGTGTGAATAACTGCAGACCCATTTCAGTGCTAACGGGCATTTAAATTTTTTTGAAAAAATCAATAACAGAAGATTGATAAAATATCTGGAATATAACAAACTACTTTCAGATAATCAATTTGGGTTTAGGCCTAAAAAATCAACAAGCCCAGCAGTAAACAAATTGACTAATTACATTTGTACAGATCTGGATAGTAGAATGCATACAGTTGGGATCTTTCTAGGCCTTGCCAAGGCCTTCGAAACTATTTCTTGGACTACTCTTTTGCAGAAGCTTGAAACACTTGGAATGAGAGGAGCACAGCTATTGGCTGATTATTTAAGCGATCAACAGCAATCTGTAAAAATTGGCCCGCATACAAGTTCCGACATTTTTAATACTTGTTTTGGAATTCCACAAGGCAGTATTTTAGGTCCTACATTATTTTTAATCTATATTAAAATGACCTATGCTGCCTGCCACTCCAAAATGGCGTTATTATGTCTTATGCGGATGATCCTGCTTTGTTGTTTGCAGCTAAATCAAGAGCTGAGGCTTATGAACCGTCCGGCCGTCTTATGACGACAGGCCGTGTCGACGGCGCATTCGTGTTCCACGCGAGCCTCAAAGAGATGTCAGCAACAATGAAGGGTCTGCAGGGCTGCGGGACTATCCGTTCGAAAGAGATACCGCGGCCCTGGAATACAAAGGGCAAAGAAGGAACATGGATGGGCTTTAGTCAGTAGAAGTCTGACACTCCCCGGTGGGGGGGGGGGGGGGGGGTCTTTGGACTTAGTATAAGTATAGTAATCTGTGGAAATTTTTATTTCCGTAGGTGTGCAGAAAAATATAAAAAATCCACGCGTGTGAAATACATTGCATTGCACACCTAATCTTAGTGCGATAAGAACAAGTTATCGAGAAAGTGTTTTGAAAAAAACTTTTCCCAAACATTTTGTATGAAAATTTTACCCAGAAAATGTATTGATGTTAATCGATTCTATTTCTAATACTGATCAAAAACTTATACTGGACCAACTATTGTTGAAGTACCTACTGAAAAACTCAGAAATCGCAAAAGCTTTTCTCATACATTTCGTAGGAAATCATTGCAGGAATTAGTGAAACTGAAATAGAAAAAAAAAATTAAAGAAAAATGATAACGAAGACGGTATGTAACTTTACACATGTCAAAAATATCTAGAAATCATATTAGTTTTCATTTCTTTTTATTATCGAAACCTAACGTATATGTTTTTTTTAAATTAGACTATTCTGTCCCACTCACCCTCCTGAAGACGTTAATATTATTCTTATTTAAAATCTTGATGTCTCTTAAGGGAAAATATTTTACCTGAGCTTACTTCTGAGCTTCAGTGTGCGTATAATCTGTATGCCGATGACTTGCAGTTGCAGTTGTACAGTCAGGACAAAATTGGAGATCTGATCGACAATTTAAATCGGGATCTGATAGCAATAAAAACCCGGTCCGATAAATTTGGTGTTGCAGTAAACAATAATAAATGTCAGGCGATCATCATTGGCAGTTTTTGCAGTCTATGCCAGTTGAATGGTACAACCTTGCGACCAGTTCTTTTCGACGGTACGTTCGTTCCTTTTAGTACTGAGGTAAAGGATCTTGGCTTGCATATCGATAGCACTATGAAATGGCATACTGAAGTTGCTCGTGTCAGTCAGAAGGTTACTGGTTCGTTGCGGGCTCTGTACCGTTTGAGAAACTTTTTACCCTCAAATACGAAAACAATGCTTGTACAGTCCTTAATTTTTCCTATCATCGATTATGGTGAAGTGTGCTACTTTGACCTGAATGCGGATCTCCTCGACAAACTTGACCGTCTTCTAAATAACTGCATTCGATTCGTTTTTAATTTGCGTAAATATGATCATGTCTCCGAGCACCGGATTCTTTTTAAGTGGTTGCCCATACGTCAGCGTAGGCAGCAAAGGGCGCTTACCACCTTGTTTTCTTTTCTTGTTTCTCCCACTTCCCCTAGTTACCTTGTTACTTTCAGTATATTTGTGCCAACCATAATAGGAGCCTGCGATCATCGCCAAAACCGTATGCTTCAATGTCCCTCTCACCGCACTGACTTCATTCACCGATCATTCTTTGTCCAGTCTATTTCCCTGTGGAATGCGCTTCCCCAGGAAATCAGGATGGCTACCAAACGCTTATCTTTTAAAATTAAAGTTTGCGAGTACATTCGAAAGAAGCTGGCAGTTTCGTCACAACGGTAATGTTTTCCCCATTGTTTGTGTTTTTATTTTAGTATATTCGTGTAATTGTCTATTTACATTAATCTAAATTTTGATATATATTTATAGTATTTTATATAAGATCTATTTTTTCAATCACGAAATATTTTAAGAGTAGCTTCTATAAGTAGTAAAGAGGCCACCGCAACGACATTTTATTTTTGTTTTTACGAAATTATTATAATTCTAAAATTTCTTCATAATCATTTTGCATAAAACCTATTCTATGAATGAGACGCGCCCCGCACCCGCGCCGTGCCGACGACGACGCAGCGAAGTGTTAAATAAATAAATATTTTTGCGATTTCTGACTTTTTTAATACTCCAACCTGGGTTGGTCCCATAGAAGTGTTTGATCAGTATTAGAAATAGACTCGATTGGCACCAATATAATGTTTTGTGTAAAATTACTATTTGCTTGAAAACTGTACATTTTTCTGAAAGTCTATGAATGGGGATCAAAGTTTCACCAAAAATTATTTATAGTCTCTTAAGATCATTTTTGTGTAGGTGCAAATGTTTAAGTTATTTCCCCTTACTGGCCCGCTGAACCCTACCTGTACCTGTGTACTGGCCATCATTTCGGTGTCAACATTGTTCCTTTGGAAAACAGCAGAAAAACAGAATTGATTCGCTTTGATGGATGCAGCAAACGTTATTCAGAGTATCTAATTGAATCGTTATTGTATTAAAATTTTAAGTTTAGTAAATATATTGTCATTTATTATTTTATTTTCGACAATATGGACCTATTTAGGATACCATAAGCAAATAATTATGAATATTCACGTATCGTTCCGTTACAGAAGTCGTTGTGTTGTCTCGCAGATAATCTCGCAGTACTCTCTGTGCAAGAAGAAGAAGGTGGCCTTCATGACTTACCCGGAATCAATGAGGCTGGCGGTGAAGGAAGGGCCGCCGTTCATGCGCCCCACAGCCGGCTTTTTCGCCTTTTGCGTGGATGCCATGGTCATCATCTGGCAGCTCGGAGTCTGCGCCATATATCTAGTTTTTGTCGGCGAAAATATGAGACAGGTAAATGATATAGTTTCTTCGTCTTCATATTTTTTAAGGGAATTAGATAATAACCTATCACGCTTGTCAAATTCGGGTTGATGGGTGAACAGTCATAGTCCTCATGGTCTATATGATGATTTTTTTTAATGTGCAATAATATATTTAAAACGACATGAAAATTTATATTTAATTTTTTTTTTTTTTTTATATAAATAATGGAACGGGATGGCCTAGTAACCGTAATAGTGACTATCAGTAGCGAAGGGTCAATTTTTGTAAGAAGTAAGCCGGAGTACATATCTTTAATGTGATTATATTATTTGTCTATAAAATACTGACTATGCCATTTTACAAAGGGAATCCGGTAGGAATCGAGTTGTATGGAACCTTCGCCACTGGTGACTATACACACATACACGCCAGATTACACTGTACCGGTCTCAGCTCCGGCAGGTCTTGGTGGCGGAATGGCGGGGAAGGGTTGACCTTAAGTTTTATGCACGTGTTATTATTTATATTTATATTTATCTTTAGGGAAGAACTATTGTACCATTTACCTTGTTCCTTCCGATTTAGAGCTCGGCCGTTCAGATACAGATCGGGCCCAACACACTAGGCTTAGTAGGCTTCAGTACTCGCTAGCTTTGACAGTGGAAAATAGTATTTAACTACTCGTACTTCCACTGTAGTTAACCGCCGCCGATCTTCACTGTGACTGGTATCCAGTCTGAAATCCACCAATCCAGCACACTGCGACCCATCGCACATAAAAAGGGATGCGTACAACAGATACAGACGCTATCCTAAGGCAAACCATAAAGGCGGCCTGTGGACGGCGAGTTATGGGCTAGCTCGCCGTCCGGCCGTCTTATGACGACAGGCCGTGTCGACGGCGCGTTCGTGTTCCACGTGCGCCTCAAAGAAATGTCAGCAACCGAGTAGGGGTCCGCATGGGCCGATGCCTGCCAGAGCTGCGGGACTGTTCGAAAGAGACACCGTGGCCCTGGAACACAAAGGGCAAAGAAGGAACATGGATGGGTTTTAGTCAGTACAAGTCTGACACTCCCTTCCGCTCCGCCCAGAGTGGAGGGGGTCATTTGATGATATCCCATCCGAAAAAAAAAAAAAAAAGGCAAACCATAAAAGCTTCGACAGAAATTCTCCTGATAGTAAAACAAGCCACATCTTGCTCTACTGTAAAGTGTTTCAAGAAATGACGCCAGACATAAAAATTAGGACAAATGAACAATTGAACATTTGCAAAAACTGCATGTATCCGCACAACGGAAAGAACTGCAACTCGCAAAAAAGTTGCTAAGTATGTAAAGGCGCACAGCACACCACGCTACACGACCGTGATAATACGTCAGCGACACTTGTCAAATCAACTGACCGACGACGTGACTAACAAAAACCCGCAGCGAAAAAACAATCACGTGTTTATTTTACCTAACTACTCCTTCGAAAAACCAGATTGGCCTCACATAGAAAATAATAACCTGGCCGAATCAAATTTCAAATTATCAAGGCCAATTGGCAATCTACTTGATGCTGGAGATATGACGATATAGCCATAAACAGCATCATTTTGATTTATACGCACCTAAAAGCCTAGCACAACAAACATAAGCACGGCTGGGTTTTAGTTGCAAACATTCAACTAACATGTCTTGGTGGACTCTAACGACATCTCTCGCTTTTGGGAAATTTATAAGAGATATTTGATAAAATATTTAATTATTCAACTCGGCCACCTGGCCGGTTTTTTTCTTACCAAACGAACCCAAATAAATGTTTTAATATTTTTCTTTGTCATTCATTACGATATGATAATGCACGTTCCCTTCACATTTTAAATAAATTAGTTAAATATGTTTAAAATGTATTATGTAATCCCAATACAGTGTGGTGGGACCCTGGTGATTTGCTATGCAGGTTTTCCTAGTGCAGAAACCAGTCTCTCACAGAATAAACTAGTGACCGTAATTTTAAGCTCTAATTACTTAATAAGTAACGTTTGTGAAGAGAATTTAAAATCTACAATATGGGCGTCACATTTAACATTATGCTAAAATATTATAGGATGTAGGATGATTTTGAGATCTATCCAACGTAGGAAACGTTGCATAGATCTCAAAATATAATTCGTTGGAAAACAAAAAAATGAGATGATAAAGATTCCGTTTCCTTTTAAGATCGGAACGCGTACTTATTGCATGAGTGTCTGTCGGCAGGTCTTGGCGGCATACGGCAGCTACTGGAGCATTCGGGTCCTCATCTGTTTCCAGTACCCCGTGTTGGCGTCTATCTGCATGATCAAGGACCTCAAGAAGTTGGCACTGGTCTCCACCCTGTCTAATCTCTGCAACTTCATCGGCATTGTGCTAGTCTTCTATTATTTGTCAGCTGAAGATTTAGAAGTTAATGAATCCCATTATCAGATGAAGTCACTGATGGATGTTCCAATATTCATCGGTATAGTTCTTTTCGCCATTATGGCACCGGGAGTGGTGAGTGAGTAGTGAGTAGTGAGTGCGAGCGAGAGAGCACAAGTGTGCGCGACTAACGTGGCTCGTTTACGCAGCTCTTGGCGCTGGAGCGCAACATGGAGAACCCGAAGGACTTCCCTGGCTGGTGCGGAATCTTCAGCATCGGCACGATAGTAATTTGTGTGGTTTACACTGCAATGGGCATATTTGGCTATCTGAAGTACGGGTTGGACTGTGAAGGGTCTATTACACTAAATCTGCCACAGAATGAAAAGTAAGTTTAAGATATAGTGGTTGGTAATTGGGTGCATTCCTTGAAATTAGTAATACTAGACCTAATTTGCAACAATTTTGGACCCGATAACTTGGGGTCCAAAATCGCACTATTAAGTTTGTTGAAAGTTTTCCACCTCTCCGCCATAAACTGCTGATTGTGGAAATCTACGCCGTTCAGGGTGTTAAGGTGATAAAATCCGAAATCCAATTAGTTAAAAAAGTAAAAAAGTAGTTCTACTTTTGGAAATTAGGCGCCAAAAAAGTCATGTTAAACTTTCCAATTTTTTCGAGGCAGCTTTCTCAAAATAAATGTGGCACACTTTTTTAGGGAAAAGTTTCTTGGTTTAGCTTACTTAAATGGTGCTACAGTTCCCACTTTTAGCAAAACGAAACTAAGTACGGATTCTTTTGATGTATGTCTTCCTTGTTGCAGATTTTCTTGTTACTTCTATGTGATGTTGGCTGTTTGACTTAATGCGCTGGGTCCTGATCGATCAGATCAGGTAAGATCTGGCTCTGGTGTATTTTGATTTTTCATATTAGGCTTTTTAGCGGCCTCTGCTTCTTCTTCAACCTGGCGAAAGCAAAGCGCGGTAAAAAAGCAAATTAAATCATAGATTCCTAATTATTCCTGATAATATATTCTGTTCTAATATTTTATTTCTTCGAAAGTGTATCGAAAAACGTCGTTTGATACTCTGGGGGATTTTTTACTGCAGTTCTCGGCTCCATAACACCCCCACCTGCAGCTCGGGTGGTAGTTCCGCCTCGAATGCAATAACAAAGTTTCCCCACTTACATCATAATGTACTATTTTTATTACGTCTTTGTATGATGGTTCCGAGAAACAATACGAACGATATTATGATCTCATATTAAAAAAAAAAAAAACAAAAGTTTCTGCTGTGTTTTCTTTTCAGAAACATTTTATTTGTGGTAAGTTGCTGTTGGAACAAAGCAAAAGAATACTCAGTCACTCTGCTAGTCCTGATCCCGCCTAAAAGGCGTTCAAACCGAAGAAAATTACAGCTATAGCTGTCTGATAGGATTGGTTAAAATACACGAGCTAGGGACAGATCTTACCTGATTTTAACATTCAGGACCCCGGCGCATTAAGTCAGACAGCCAACATCACATAGTGGTAACGAGATAATCTGCAACAACGAAGACGTGCTGCTTCGAAAAAACTGTACTACCCAGTTTTATTAAAATGGTACTGGTAATGGTGTAATGATTTAAAACTCATTCGCAAATGTCAGAAAATCGTATCAGTTAATGAAGGCAATTTTTTTCGAAATGTGCATTATTATCCAAATTCTTAGTGTATTAGCTATCTAATGAGGTATAATAACTAGAAAAATATTTAAGGATGTTAAACAAAGTTACTGCTGAAAAAGTAAAACATGAAAGGCCTCTATCGCTAAGAATTGGGAAGGGTATCGTTATAATTACGATATTTTTTGGAAATTTACCAGCGGCCCCATTCTACCGAGAACCTCCAAAAATTTTTTTCGTTTTTTTTTCTGTGAAGAGCATTATGATTTTTTTATGTAAGTACATTTGGTAGGTATGAGAAAAGGTCGTAAAGTATATTTCACACCGCTAATTTCACGCGGAAGTAGGTCGCGGGGCACAGCGAGTATAATAATATATTTTTACAGAAAAGCGCATGTGGCGAAGACGGCATTTGCTGCAACTATTTATACGTCATTTCCACTACAAAACTATGCCGGCTGGGAAACAGCTTGGCAAATAATAAAGGAAAGGTTCACAGAAGATAAAAAGGCGGACCTGGCGCTGCGACTCGTTATGGCCACCATACCATGTGAGTATTGTACTCGTATCTCAAACTCAAAACATTTCTTTCAAGTACACCAGTTACACAGTAGCAATAGTTTTATTCGAGTTAATATAACATTATTCCTGAATCGGTGATAGTATTTTTTAAACATTTATTTTCTAATTTGAATAAATTAACTAAATACATTATTAATTAAAAACTATTAAATAACCTAAAATAAATAAACTAACAACAAACTACAAAAGGGCATCAAAAAACTCCTCCTCGACGCTGTCAACTGGTAATGTGCCCAAGAGACTGGCGGCGTTGCCACGTTGTATGGCAACACTTAGCCTCTGGCCAAAGTAAAAGCCAGCCCTTGGGTCACGGGAAGCGTCAACTAGGCGTTTCGAAATTTCCTTAAACAGGCTATGAGCACTCGGACCCCACGACCCCAGAGTTCCAACCCCAAACGGCTCGAAAATATAGTTACCACAAAGGTTTCTATATTTGCGCCGCTTGAGGTTATCTGCAGCCGCAGCGGCAGTGCCAGCACAGCACGACGAGCTTGGAAGATGTGATAGCGCAAGAGTATCGACGCATGTCGCGTCCCACACTAAAGGCCTACCCATCTTCCAAGGAAACACGACATGCAGTCAAAACAATCATTTTTTAAATGATTGTTTTCATTTGGTGGCCTAAGTCTGTGCTCGCATAGAAACGGGTGACGCTGCTTCCTACTTCATAATCGTATTTCCGTGGAAATCTTCTCTAGTGTTTACTTCGTACATTTTTAAATATTCTTTTAAAAAATAAATAAAAAAAAACTTAAAAAAAATGTAGCCTACCGGAGATGTAGGACTTTAGCGCGAACGGACATTTGCTCGCATGGACACTTGCGCGAATATACGTTTGTGCTACTGTTACTTGCGCGACTTACAGAGTAAACATAAATCAGGCCTGTTATTACTTGAAGGGTGGACTGAGTTGTGGTTGTTAATGGGGAGTCCCAGACTGACTTGAAGAACATAGTTAAGATCGCTGTTTTTTGTACTAAATTTGAATGAGTGTAATTTTCAGCGTTTGTTAAAATGATAATCAAAGATAGCGTCGAGGAAAATTTTTAGTATTTCCGTCATTGGTGTCGTTTTCGTGATTTGATTTTGAGTGGCGAAAATGAACACACCGTCAGCGAATAGGTAGTTGCCGCGTCGAGTGTGATCTCAGCAGAAGCTAAGCTAATGACTTGATTTGTTGCAGTCGGGTTGGCGCTGGCGGTGCCCACGCTGGGCCCTTTCATCGGTCTGATGGGCTCGCTGTGCCTCACCATCGTCGGCATCATGTTGCCGGCCCTTGTCCACTGCAGCGTCTGCTACCCCAAGGATTACGGACCTGCAAGCTGGAAGTTGATAAGTGACATAATAATCATGCTAGTGGGCACCTTTTGTTGCTTTTCCGGCGTTTATACTAGCTTATTAGAGATCAAGGCAGATCTTTCAAAATAACTTAATCATTTTTAGGGTTCCGCAGTCAAGGGTTGAAAACGACACCCTCTTTTAAGTAATAGGCCGACCTTTACTTTTTTATATGTTTTACCCGATATATTATATTTTAATATCAGGTAGGTTTGTAGCATATTACTTTTGCCGTTTGAATGACTTGTCAGGAAGGTGGTGCTAAGCTATTGTGTTAATAATTGTGAAATTGTCTATAGAAATGTTATTAAAATAAAAATCAAGCGGCGGCGGCGTTATGTGCGACTATGGCCACGTGTCAAACAAAATATGCAAGACTACATAATGAGTGGCAATGAAGTAAAAAATTAAAAGCAGGTACCCGTACTCCGTGTCCTAATATAAGCGACCGTCATTTCGGATAACTCAAAGTCAGTTTGTGTCAACGTGCGTTATCACCATCGTGTATATTTGAACATGGCCTTACAGCGCGACTCAGACATGCCCGGTTTTTCGAGAATTAATTATTTGGAATCCCAAAGCGGTGCATATAAAACTGATCATCATTTATTTTTTACAAGTTACTGTTGAAAACAATTCATAATTTTAAGATGCTTTTATCACCTATTAAATGAAATAATTGTCTAAAAATTAAATATAGGTTTTTTAATGAAACTACATAGTTTCACTACCGAATTTTCATTTGATATTTATTATATTCGTCAATTTGGTAACAACATGTTATCCCAGGCCCGTATCTTGCGTATCAGATCGTCCCTCATACAAGTCAACTTGCAAACAGTAGGTAACCTAAACGAGTTGGTGCAACCCATGCTTTGAATCCAAGACAGATCGGCTTTCCAAGGATATACTTACAGTCCTGCCGTCCATAATATCATTGACTCAACAATACTCAATTATTTTTAATGGAAGCGTCTATTTTTCTTCTTCGAGATGCTCCCATTGAAAAATAATCTTTTGGACTTAAAGTCGGTTCAGACATACCCGGTTTTTCGACAATTAATTATTTGGAATCCCAAAGCGGCGCAAATAAAACTGATCATCTTTTATTTTTATACAAGTTACTGTTGAAAACAATTTTAATTTTCAAGATGCATTTATCACCCCATCATTATCTTCCTGCCCTTTCCCACTCTACTTGGGGTCGGCGCAACACATTTTCTTCTTCCATTCTCCCCTGTCACGGCAAGATTTATTCCTTTCTTTTTATATCATTCCTCACACAATCCATCCATCTTTTTTTTGGCCTCGCTTTATTTAAAACAATCACGATGGCATAACGTTTTCTAAGTAAAATCGGTGAAGCCTCACTGTTTCTGCACGCGTAGCATGACCACCGTAGAAACGGGTTTTGGCGACGGAAGAATCGACAAAATGACAGATCAACTAAAGAAATCTGTCATTTTGTCGATTCTTCCGTCGGCAAAACCCATCACATCGGGCCACACACCACACCGTGATCGCGGGTTTCCCAGTCGCTTGCTAGCCGTCAACTTGAGCGTGCGCACATTTCGGTCGTTCAAACCATCCCAAGAAATACAGTCAATTATAAGGAAATCAAGTAGTTTTTTTAGTCGAGACCATCAGCAGCACACCTGGAGCTTGATACTCAACATATGGTCCTTCGAGTAAAGAAGATCGCCGTTTTTGTGCTACGCACGCACCTTCTGTGGACTTTGGATCGGTCGTCCGAAGCGCGTGCTCGCCTACGCCGTACAGGACACTTAAAGGACAGTACCTAGAGGGGCATTATTCTGAGTACTGAGTGAGTCCGTTCTATTATCCTTTCCACTTGCCTATCTTTTTTGCCTTTTCTGTCCAGGAATTTTAAAATAGTGCTATCTTTTCATTAATAGCTAACCTATTCAGTGGAGGTTTCCTTTAAAAAACATCGTCATTTTGCATAACTTCATATAACTTGTTAAAACTTTCCGTTCGCTAGCCGCACGTGTTTGCTAAACGCGTAAACAACCTCATTAGTTTCATTTTAGATATTGTACTTATTGCACCAGTTAACTCACCAGGCTCATTAGCAATACATCTGATTTTACCGTAGGCTTGGCGAGCTATTATATGTATAATATTATAACTTAGCTTACATATATATTAGTTTCTGTATCTTTGCTTGCACTTTAGATTTTTTGCTTTGCCTTAACGACCTACCTACCTTCTCATTATGTCTGATGTAAAATTAAGGGAACTTATAAAGAGGCGTGGTGGCTACATAGCAAAGCTTACGCATATTAGCAAAAAACACCCTTAACGAAGCCGAAAGGCCCTTGTTTTCTCCGTCATTGCGATCATTTTTTTGTTCTGGACCATAACTGGGAACCTTCTAGTTACGGAGATATTTGAGGTCAAAGTTTAAATTTTTTCACAAGTTAAATACTATTTTTTAAGGTTATAAATTAACTTTAATTACCTCAATGACCTGTTTACTATTCAAAGCATCCATCAGCACAATGTTTTGAGTGAGTTACGGCGAGTATTACAAAAAAAAAATTGTGTCGCAGCAATAATTTTTGCGTAGGGTAACTTAGTTTGATGTACAGAATGCGTGGTTGACGGCTTCGTTAAGGTTCCATTTACACCCTGTATTAGGAATTCGACGTGTTACAGACAGAGCTGGAGCTGTTGTCGGAGGATACGAATGACATATATGTTGAGAGTGAGCAGTTTGAGATGCAGTACTACGTGCTGGTGGCCCACGCGGGAGTGAGCCTCGCCCCTGCACGCGTCTCCTCGCCCTCGCTCGTGTCTGCCACCTCCGTCGATGATCTCCCGCGTCACGGCTCCGGCTGAAGGCACGATTTCGTTCGGCTGCCTAAGATAGACTTGTCTCATTTCGACGGGGACCATCAGCATTGGCTTGAATTTTGAGATATTCATAACAATGACAGCATACAAGATATCAACAAATTTCATTACTTACGTACTACCTTAACCAGCAGCGCGCCATTAGTGATCACAAGCATAGATTTTAAAGCAGATAACTATGATATAGCTTGGTAGTTATTATCCGAAAGGTACGATAGTGGAAGACTATTTATTAATAATTACGTGCATTTGTCAACTGTGCCAACTGTCCTCACTCCACCACCCTTCCTCAGCCCTTGGCCTTATTCAACACCCCACGCCTGGGTCGCCTTCCCAGGATTGGTTAAATTCAACGTGTTTTTGTACAACCGTCTCAATTGTTTTAAGCGCCCTTTCGAGCGCCCAGGACCGGAGTAAATTGCAACCAGATGTTGCATTAGTATTCAGAAATGCGTTTAGAAATCTTATCTTTTCTTAAGAATTAGTTGAATTATTACATTCGGCTTGTCACTTAGTTTTTATCTCTAGAGCCTTTTCCATTAAGTAAAGAATTTATGCGTTTCCAAGAGATGTAATATTGTTTTACACTTCAAAGGAACAAAGGACACTTTGCTATTAATTACGGTAATTTGTCAGCCTGACAAGCCATAAAACAGAAGTTTAATGTGTTTGTAAGTGGCCCATACCGTGTGATGATTCGAAATAACAATCAAGAATAAAATATTTACTTAATAATTAGGAGTACGTGACCGTCAGACACACTGGTCTTCAATTTTAAAAGCACACTAAACATTACCTGTGCTTGTTGACTCCGCGGAAAGGAATTTTATTTTACAGTGAATACCATTGCACCTGGTAATACATATAAATATGTGTGTGTATGAGGATATAAATAAAATAATAACAAGTTATATTTTCTATAAGGATCCACAGCTGTGCTGACATCCAGCAGACATTGCCTGCCCAGTCCCATTTCAGTCCTGCAGCTTTATGAACTATTTCGACAATTTGGGCTCTGCAGCGCAGACAGTTAGGCGGGGTCGCGGTCGATCAAGGGATGCCTTGGATGACTTCCTCTCGAATTGGCGAAAAGAAACACAACACTGAGATACGTGAAAGGAATGGATGGAGGCCTTTGGCCAGGACTGGGACAGTTCAGACTAACAAAAAAAGTTATATTTACAATATTAATGATCTTTTTCAGGTGGAACGTTTAGAACGAGCCTGTATGGCTTGCTGTCTGAAAGCAGGCGGAGGCAACTGGATGATATCAGAGATAAGGAAATACAGCCAATGAATATAGGAATAGAACACAGCAGTAAAATCCCACAACAACCGCCAATGCCTGCGCCGAATATGCCAGATGTTTTGCACATGTAATGTCTATCGTTTGGTTCTTATCTCGGGCACGGCATTAAGATGAGGTTGAACCACCTGCATTTTTGGATGAAATCTTACTACTAATTATTGATGATGATGATTAAAAGCAATATTTTTTTTTTTAAGTACATAATGTGATTTTTTTCCCCCACAAGGTCATCTTAGAACATCTTACTTGCCTAATATTTGTCAGTGCATAATATCATACCTAAATAAATATATTTATAATCTTCTAGTCATTGTGGCTTTCATGGTGTTTGGGATGCCCCTATGCAATAAATAAATATTAAAATAAATAAAGTTGCACACCGAGTCTGTCTGTCAGTCCGTGATTCTCTTCGGAACTTCTTACTGCAAGTGTTTCACGAGGAACATTTCAATACAAAGGCGATGCGATGCGATGTGTTTCTAGGCGATGCCGCGCTATTTCGAAATTAATATTATAAATCCTTTCTCGTAAATCAGTCTATCAAATCGTGAAAATCGTATCAAAAATCTTTCAATTATTATGGAAACGGATGAGTGACTATTTTTGCTATTGAATAGTGAACAACTTTACCGGTTAAACCTGTTCAATTAGACAATATTGCTATTTTAAGGTTAATGTTAGATTCATGTTTTCATTTTCGAATTTCTCAATATTCCCGTTAGACAAAGGTTAGCTAATATTACCACTGTAATCTAGGGATGATAAGGAAGAAATCAATATACGTTTCATTATTATACGCTACAATTGTGTGGTGGGCCTATTCTCCAAACAAAGAATAATGTCTCCTTTCGATACTTTATTCTTTTCAAAGACGACTACTCTCGGTATCGTCATGTAAATTCACTGTCAACTTCATGAAAAACAAAAGCTAATTTTTCAGCAAACTTAGTTTCTACTTGAGATAAGAACCGGTGGCCATGTTGTACAAAACTTCCTAAGCGATAATGGAGGAGAATTTGATAATGAGCAGGTAAGCAATACACTTCGACAGAATAGTATAAAACAACGTTTCACTGTGCCTTATACGTCAGAACAAAATGGATGCTCGGAACGAGATAACAGGACTATAGTTGAAACAGCTAGGGCAATCATGCATGCTCATGATGTAATATCACAAGGTCTTTGGGCAGAATTAATTAATACTTCTGTCTACATACTTAATCGAACTGGACCGACAACCGTTGAGGGGAAGCTGGCTGCTTGGGTGAACAAAATTGGAACTACAGCCACTATTTTTAGAACGTCATTCCCACAGATATAGATAACCTAGATAACGCAAGAGCACATACTTCGTGTGACCGACTTAAGCTAAAGAAACTTAACGTGGCCACTGTCACGCCTCAGTCTGCATTGGTGCGCCACGCTAGTCAGAACTCTCTCAAAAAATTAAAGCTGCAAATTCGTAATGCATTGTGGCTTTTACTTGAACAGGTTGATGCGACGTTCTGTTTTAACAAGTGATTAATATCGAAACAAGTGATACTATCGTATATCGCTTCGGTTTCGTAGTACGGGTGCTTTTGTAATTTTTCTGTCAATTTTATCGATTAGTGCTGTTCATCGTACGCAACACAAACTGATTCTCGAGAATCGATTTCGAACACAGATTTCAGAGACAATTTTAATAAATAATCTTATCGTTTCGTGATTTTTTAGTTTTCGACATGATGGTAATTTAAAAGAAAAATGAATTAATGCGACGGGGAATAAAGATTGGTTCCCAAAGTCTTACGTCACTAGTCGTTCGATACATTTTGAGGAAGCAAGCTTTGTTGAAGGAAAAAAGCAAAAGCAAACAAATTAAAATTCTGAGGGAAGGGAACCGTCGCAATGTGCAAAAAATACTCGACATGATGTCGTTAATAGAAAGCTTAAAAAATCGTTTATTAATGATGATCAAGCTAATGTGCTTAAAACAACCAACTTTACAACTCGAGAACTTTTTTTAATTTTCCTGTTTCATTTTGGTTTTTGTTAAAATATGTATTAGTTTATTTTATTTGTATATAAGTATTAGTATCATTATAAGTGCCTATATAAATTTTCGATAGCAAGAAGTTATTTTTACATATTTATTTTGTACCCTATCACAATGTTTTCTTATTTAACCCAAAGGTTGACTGGTAGAGAATGCCTTGTGGCATTAAGTCCGCCTATGTATCACTATTGTACATGAAGTTTAAATAAATAAATTACTATGTCACAAAATCGATTAATTGTACACAATTACTTAATAATCGCATCTCCAAGTAGAAGCCGCAATGCATTACGAATTTGCAGCTTTAATTTTTTGGGAGAGGTCCGACTAGCGATGCGCACCAATGCAGACTGAGCGTTACAGTGGCCACGTCAAGTTTCTTTAGTTTAAGTCGGGCACGCGAAGTAGGTGCTCTTGCGTTATCTAGATCTATCTATATCTGTGGTGTACGGCTTTTGGTCCTTGCCTCTTTCACAATTATTTTACGTCTAGTTATTAAGTTGGCTAGACTAAGGTTTATGTTGCCATATGAGGTTTAAAAGTTTCGCCTTAGAGCATTTTAAAAGAAGAGTAAAAAGTAACGTTTAAAACTATACTTAGCTCAAGAACTACTGGTTCGAATTGAAAAATTATTTTAGTGTTGGATAGCCCATTTATTGAGGAAGGCTATAGGCTATAACATCACGCTACGATCAAATTAATAAACCCACGGGCGCTTCTACCAGGCTCTTCATGGGCCCGATGTAAATTTCCTAGCGTCCGTATCATGGCTAGGTTTCGCTGACGTCTTCGTGGAAACTGAAGGTTTTGTCTGTATCTTCTTGTTCTTGTTCTTCTTCTTATCGTGTCGATGTTCCTTCCATATTACACTGTTTGGGCCCAGTAGGTGGCCACGTTTATTGCAGCGGCAGAGGCGCTATTTAGGTCGTCAAGAGTGCGGGTAAACGGACATCTGGGACACACCAGCAGGTGGTGCATAGTATGATCTGGAGCGTCACACTCGGTGTTGCAAGAACGAATAATACCCCATTTTGCCAGATTATGTTTGTACGGTACCGGCTTACTTGATTCAGAGCAACACGAACAACTACCGCAGACATAAATGTTGTAACAAGGCCCTTAACGAAGCCGAAAGGCACTTGTTCACCCCGTCATTGCGATCATTTTTTTGTTCTAGACCATACCTGGGAACCTTCTAGTTACGGAGATATTGGGGGTCAAAGTTCCAAATTTTTCACAAGTTTTTTTAAATACATGTTTTTAATGTAAGATTTTTACTTTAAACCCCTCCACGACCCACTATTCGATGCATCCATCTGCACAATGAGTGCGTTACATTGAGTCCTACCGTAAAAAAGTGATTTTACACTCAAACTAAAAAAGTCGTTTGCCAGCAATATTTTTTGCGTAAAGTTACTTAGTTTGATGTACAGAATGCTTGGTTGATGGCTTCGTTAAGGGACTTGTTACACCCTCTATTATTATAAAGGACGGGAAGATTGACACGTGTCGGGCATGCCGTCCATGCATGAATCCTCAAGTTTGTTTTGAAATACAAACTTGTGGATTCTGAGGTAATACTGGGTCGTGCACATACTTGTAGAAGGGCTACAAGTATGTACCTGACCCAGTTCTCGAGAAAGACCATTTCACGCCTTACTATGATCGGCTTATTATTACTGACAGGACTAGTGTCGCCAATAAGCCCAACATAATGGTGATAGCAACTTGTACCCTGCTCCCAACACCATAAACCAATTTTTTATATTTCAAGTGATTCTTATAGGATTTTTTAAGAAATAAGAGTGTAAAAGCATGAATAAACGATATTAATAAAAACACAATATTAAAGGTCCTGGTGTTATATACCTCTCAATCTCCTGTACCATGTACAGGAGATCCGTATTTTCGTTTATTTTTTCCTTTTGTTTAAAAATAATCGTGTTCTACAAGGAAAACTTTAAATCTCATACGGCAACACAAACAGGGAGGGGGGAAGCTGCGTTCACGTACTCAGCAATTTGTTTTGGTGCGCCATCTGTGTTTCTATTTCTAAAGTTTAATTCACATAGGATGTAATAGATATCTCTACAAAGCTATTTAGACTGATTTAGACCTAATAGTTGTTGAAAATCGCTATTTTAATTTATAATTTATTTTATGTTAATTAATGAAGAATAAATTCACTACATTTATTTAAATTTATAAATAGGACGATCTATGAAAATTAATTTCTGAACGAAAACTAACGTCTGATGTCGGAAAAATAATATTTTAGAAAAATATCTATTTACTTTTGTATATGTGTTGTGTATTCTTTGTACATTGTGTTTATGTGTTGTATTCAGTTGGTATAGTGTTAATGTATCAACCGAGTTTTGGCCGTCAAAGAGTTATATGATGGCAATGACGAAATGAAAAACAAGTGTAGTTTTAATAAACATATAAAAGAGAACACTGAAATATATGACGGTGTACTTATTTAATTGTTTTATTTTATTTGGTGTCTAATCGAAATAAAAAGTATGCAAAAACAACAAAATGAACCTAAAGGATAGAGTAGCTATAATAGTATGATTAGTTATGGCACAAGATATCCAGGTGGCGCTACTCGCGACAGGTTGGCATAAAAGCTCTCGAGATGGCACTCTATACCCGTATGATATATTATGATCATAGACTACTATATACATTATATGGTACTCTGTGAACACAAACCTCCGGTGAGCCAACTTCACAGCTAGACGTAAAATAACTGAGAAAGGACTTATTGGGATCCTACTTTCGAAAAACAAGCGCAGAAAAAAAACAAATATAGTCGTAGGAGGAGGAGAAGCAGCACCGCCAACATGTTCATCTACGACTACATGTCGGCAGGATTCGATGACATCATCTCAGCGCGTGAGTCACCAGTGCTAACAGGGTCCCGAGGCGCCTCCCGCGCCTCGGCCGCGTGCCGTGCCCCGCCAGCGGAGCCGCCGCCTGACATCATATGTGAATTTTGTTGCAGTGGACACAGAAGCTTTTGATCCCCACGAACATCGCAGAGTTCCGAACCCCACCACGTAAGTGCAGACAATAATATAATAAATATCTCTATTGGTTGTTTGTATTGTATCCGCAGGCAATTTTCACTGAAAAATTATTGTGTTTATGCGAAAATACCATGATTTCTGCAGGCTGCAAGAGATTTTTATGAGAGAAAAAAAGGAAAATCTCCTTAGAAGCGATGGGAAACTTGATTGCGGATTGGCTAACCTAAGAGTCAACATACGAGTAACATCTTCATTTCGGCTAGGCAGATGAAAGATCGGGTTAAACTGTTTACGAACTTATACAGTAGACTTCTCCCGATTTCTTCCGCACGGATTTCGTACTTTCCTCTATGAACTCGCCCCCACTCTCTTAGTATAAGGGATAGTTTTTTAAAATTGATCATAACGATCTTTATGATTAACCAAATTCCAAAAGAAGGAGGTTCTCAAATAGGCTGAATATTTTATCTTTGTATGGGTATTCACCATAATGTGCAGCATGCGGGCTAGATGTATGCCAAGATCTTACAGTGCTCTCCGCGTTCATTAAAACAACGCGTTTAGGATGCTGGTGGGGTTGCCCGGCTTCTGTAGTGCGTCGGGGATGTT
Organism: Noctua janthe; assembly: GCA_910589295.1. Lineage (NCBI taxonomy): Eukaryota > Metazoa > Arthropoda > Insecta > Lepidoptera > Noctuidae > Noctua > Noctua janthe. The sequence continues at coordinate 19,465,734 of OU342552.1, forward strand.
CGCGGATGGGCATGTGGATTGTTTTTACGCAACAATGCGTAAAAGATACGCTTCACTGGTGCGCAGGGTGTGGGGCAGCACCAACAGTATCTTAAACATGATTGCCAGTCGCCTGGACTGTGTTTATGTTGGTCGCTGTTGTGCTATCACTCTTGGGTTGTCGCAGCAGTGATCCACACCGTTATTTCTTAAGCTGTTTTGTTTTTTATCAGTGCTTAGTAACATAGTCGTAAGTCCCTCAAAAACTGTTAGTTTTACTAACAGTTTTTGAGTGACTTACGACTCATGGATACTCTAATAAAGAGTAATTCTATTCTTTAATTCTTTACCACATCCACCGATTTAGAGATCACGTTATTTCCAATACAGGGTGTAAACGGACCCTTCACGAAGCTGTTAACCAAGCATTATGTACATCAAACTAAGTAACCCTACGAAATCAATATTGCTGGGAAACGAGTTTTTTTTTGGGGTGAAAAATCACGTTATACGGTAAAACTCAATGTAGCTCACTCAAAATATTGTGCTGATGGGTGCTTTGAATAGTAAACGGGTCATGGAGGTAATCAGAGTAAAATTACTTATTTAAAAAAAAAGTGAAAAAGGACAATAAGCAAAAATGTATGGAATTTGGTCCAAGAGCCTCCACTGATGAGACTTGTGGGGGAATGAAAGTACATACTTATCATATGAATCTGCCAAAAGTTTATCAAAATCTGTCCGAGGATTCTTCTTCTGACTACCTAACCTTACTTACCTAACCTTGGTAACTTTTTTTTTTAAACTGACGGGTCCCCATCATGGGGCCAAACGCCTGCCGGGGTCGCCGGACTATCAAAACTGGGTACCGTGGCCCTGTAACGTAAAGGGCATATGATGGGAACACAGTCGGGTTTTAGTCAGTACATACAAGTCCGACACTACCTTCCATCCCACCTAGGGTGGGAGATCACATTGGATGTTTTGCCGACTTATGGCTCTAGAGGAGGTACGACTCCCTGTCGTTTCGAGCGAAACAGGTGTTCTCGGGGCACGGTTGCTTCGGGAAGTGCCTAGGTCGTATAAACAGGGAGCCGGACGCTCGGTGTCATCACTGCGTCCACTGTCAGGAGGACACGGCGCGGCATATGCTGGCAGAGTGTGCCGCATGGGAGGAGCCGAGCCGTGCCCTCATACCAGAAGTTGGAACCGATAGTCAGGTGCGCAGAGTCGTGGGATGCGGTGATCTCCTACAGTGAAACCGTCATCTCACAGGAGGCTGCGGAAAAGATGAGGGAGGTCGAGACCACTCTCCCGACCCGCAGCAGTAGTACCGGGCGTCGGCGGAGGGCGGACAACGCCCTCTTCCAGCCCCCCATAACGGGTCCAGAGGGACGGCGAACTTGGGGACGTCCGCCGCCCCTATTGGATGTCACGATGGGAGTACACCTCACTCTCCCTGCGGACTTGAGAAGGCCGGCAGACGCGGCTGGCACTAGCCGGGGATAATGGAAGGCGCACTAGTTCCCATGGTCCCCGGTGCAGGTGTGGGAAGGGAACACAGGGCTGGTTTTTAGTCAGTTAGAGTTTGACAGTCCCCTCCGCCCGTCGCAGGGCGGAGGACATTCATGAGGATTTTCCACCCCGAAACAACAACTTTTCGTCACAACTATCGACGTGATTATTCGTAATGACCGTGAATCCCCAGCTGTATCGATTCGCGTCAGGCTGGTGACCAAAAATTGCTAAGTATTTGGTACTTTTTACTACCTACAGTCAATTAATTGCTTCATAACATGGAAACAAAATAAAGGGACTTCAAAATGACCAGCCATTCTGATATCGGAATGGCTGGTTAACTCTCCGTTTGTGTATACTATTCAAATTCGTCTTATTATTTTTACTTGAGTAATTGCTACCTGATCGCTACCCTCGCGTCTTTCAATGTGGTGGACATTGAAAGACGCGAGGGTAGCGATATAGCTTTAACAAGTAAAAAGTTATGATCATTTGAAATTTTTACAGGGAATGGATTGTGTAATCGTTTTAAATTGCTTTATTCAATAAACTTAGTTTTTGAATAAACCAATTTAAATCGATTACAAAAATGTTTCTTTCTGGATTGTGTAATCGTTATTACAACAATGTTTCTTTTTATTCGTCATTTTGAAGTCCCTTTATTTTTTTTCCAAGTTAGGTAGCAATTAATTGACTATAAGTACTAAATAGGTAGCAATTTTAGGGTCTCTAGTCTGACGCGAACCGATACAGACCACCAGCCATTCTGACGCACACTGAATCCCAGCCGAGCGATATTTGGGAACTGTTGACTTGAAACGGTTGGCGGACACGATGCAAAAAAGTGCGTCTGGGTGTGTAAGTGCAAAGCATAAAACGCTACCGCACTGTGATTTGGCGATGCCACGATGCTTAGTCCCTTTCCGACGATTCTCTATATTGAATGTAGCGTAATTATGGGTATGTTAGGGGTCGTGCTGGCGTGTGTACGAATTTTTAGCTCTAACTTGACCGGACTATACCTTTTTCGACTCATGCATGAGCCTTGGAAAAATTAAGAGATCCTAGCTGTAAGAACGAGTGAAGTGAGCAAATAAAATTTAGCATCGTTGAAACAGATACATAGGAGGTAGAAGGTCGACGCTAGGCTAGAAGAATATTGTAATGTTTGGATCTAGAAAATTTGGGGTAGCTTGCGCCACCCGTCGTAGTATGCCTCCCGTATGTACCCCGTGCCCCGTTCCCGTATATAGCCAGTTACTTATAGTAGGTAAATTTTTGGCTTGTCGTTGATTGCCTCACTATAACTTTTTAAATTATTAACTACAGTCACCCAAACACAATTAATTAAAATTATCTGATTTAATTACTATGACCTTTTTTTTTTTTTTTTTTCTTTTTTTTTTTCCGGATGGGAAATCATCAAATGACCCCCCCCACTCTGGGCGGAGCGGAAGGGAGTGTCAGACTTGTACTGACTAAAACCCATCCATGTTCCTTCTTTGCCCTTTGTGTTCCAGGGCCACGGTATCTCTTTCGAACAGTCCCGCAGCCCTGGCAGGCATCGGCCCTTGCGGACCCCTACTTATTTGCTGACATCTCTTTGAGGCGCACGTGGAACACGAACGCGCCGTCGACACGGCCTGTCGTCATAAGACGGCCGGACGGCGAGCTGGCCCATAACTCGCCGTCCACAGGCACGCGCCTACGGTGGCCGAGAGCCACCACGTGACCCCCGACGCCCAGGGCGTCTCCCGCGGCGACTGGGACGTGAGGTTCTTTCCCTCTCACGTCCCGCCACCTCCTTCACTAGCATGACTGCTTCGGAGAAGGAGGTGACGGCTTCCCATTCCCTCTCGCTCCGGACCATGGCTTGAAGGCCGGACGCGAGAGATCGCCGCCGCCAATCGCCGCTACGAGGACACGGCGGTGCTCCGCCCAAGCGGGGCAGACCTCCACGGTGTGCTCCACCGTGTCCTCCGGACGATCCTCGCAGTGGAAACACCCGGGCGTTTCCTCCCGCCCGATTCGGTGCAGGAACCTCCCGAAACAACCGTGTCCGGTGAGGACCTGCGTCAGGCGGTAGGTGAGGGCGCCGTGGCGCCTCTCTAGCCACTCCTCAAAGAGGGGACTTATCGCCACTATGGTGGCGTGCCCTGCACGGGGTTGCGACAGTCGCTCTCTCCATGTCGCCATGAGATCACGCCGGAGGTCTGTTCGCTGAGCAGCAATTTGCCGCGGCAGCGGAGTTTCCTCCCGACGTAGTGCCTCCGCGCGCCATTCGTGCAGGCGTGCGAGGACTATCGCCTCCAGATCCCATGGCGGCAATCCGGCAAGGAGGCTAGCCGCTTCGCCGGAGATCGTGCGGTACCCCCGGATTAGCCTTATGGCTATTACTTTTTGGGGCGCGTTCAGGTAGTGGGCGGCTTGCCGCCTCAAAGAACGCGCCCACACCGGGGCCCCGTAAAGGGCCATGGACCGCACGACCCCCGCGTATAGCCTCCGGCAGGAGGCGTTTGGACCCCTCAGGTTGGGCAAGAGCCGCTTGAAGGCAGCCCCTGTCCGTTCCAGTTTGGGAGCCAAACGTCGGAAGTGCTCCACGAAGTTCCACCGGCTGTCGAGGACGAGTCCTAGGTACTTCAACGTCGACCCGACGCCGATGGAAACCCCTCCTGCCGTCAGTAGGGATCCCGACGGTGGCGCATTCCGAGGCCCATGAAAACACATGGCCTCGGACTTGTGCAGTGCCACCTCGAGACCCAATTGCCGGATCCTCTCCACGACTATCGCAACCCCGCGTGTCATGTTTTCGGCCGCCGCCTCGTGTGACCTCCCTTGTGCCAGTACCAGCGTGTCGTCAGCGTAGCAAACTACACTGACGCCGGTAGGGAGGTCGGCGCGCAGCACCCAGTCGTAACCGATGTTCCACAAGGCCGGCCCCAGAACCGATCCCTGTGGAACACCGCACGACATCTCTCGCCTTTTCCATTCTCCGCTCCGACCGGGGTAGATAACGGCCCTATCCGTCAGGTAGTCCCCGACCACACGACGAAGGTAGGTCGGCACCCGGTGATACCGGAGTGCCTCCCTAATGCAGCTCCAGGGCATGGAGTTGAAGGCGTTGGCGATGTCAAGAGACACCGCCAAGACAACCCCGCCCCTGGACACCGTGTCCCCCGTCGTGAGGGCTCTCACGCGCATGATGGCGTCCACCGTCGAGCGCCCCTTGCGGAAACCAAACTGGTGTTCCGCAAGATCCGGTCCCATCCCCGCAAGGTGCCCGGCGAGGCGGTTGGCAATGACTCTTTCAAAGAGCTTGCCCACCTCGTCGAGCAGCACGATGGGCCGGTATGCGGACGGAGAGTCCGCAGGGCGCATTACTATGACCTGTGGTTGCGATTAGAGTGGCTGCGAGCCAGTGCGCTGCCCCAGTATCTGCGCCGCCCACTATAACTTTTTAAATTATTAACTACAGTCACCCAAACACAATTAATTAAAATTATCTGATCTAATTACTATGACCTGTGGTTGCGATTAGAGTGGCTGCGAGCCAGTGCGCTGCCCCAGTATCTGCGCCGCCCGGGGCCATGGCACTACGGCCCTTCGCCACCTACACTACGTTAGATTTGTAGCCCGCGTGGCACGCGTGCCATGCCTGCTTTCGGCGCTCGCATGTCACACCCTCTTGCGGCGAGCCTGTCTATAGTTTCGCACTTAGCTCTGATGTGACAAAGTAAAAATCGCCCATAAATATCTTAATCGTCAATATAAACTGTATTTGACGAGGAAATGCCACGTAGGTACTTATTTGTTTTTCTGTTGCAAATTGCCCCTGATTGCCATAAGATCGTGTTTTAGATGCTCAAAAACTTTCTCAGTGATGCAAATCAAATCCGATAGATGTGTGCACAAAGAACTGGTGTGGCGTTATTGTTAAGTTGTGAATGTGTTTGCAGGTATTCAGAGACCATGCAGCACATGCTGAAAGGCTGCCTTGGCTGCGGGATGCTGGCCATGCCCAACGCCGTGTCGCGCTTGGGGCTCATCTTGGCCCCGATCGGCATACTGGGCATCGGCATATTTGCCACATACTGCATACAAGTGCTGGTCGGTTAACACAGAGTACTATAGACCGACCGCTTTAATGAGTCCTCGTGAAGGTATCAATTTAAATGGAATATTCTGAAGGTTGATCACGTAATGGTTCAATTAGTATCGTAATACCTGGATTATGGTTGTTTTAAAGCAAATAACCTATGGGATATTGTTAGGACTTTGTGGGCGCTTAATATGTCTTTGATGTGCCTGGCAAGCTCAAGCTTCAAGCTCATTAAAGCGGTTGGTTTAGAATAACACACACATCACAAATAAAAACTGACACAAGGGACAGTAACAAGCCAAGTCCGCGGGAAGACATAACAAAGGGGTTTGAATTAAATGGCCTAACTTCCGCCATTTTAATTTTTGTTCAAAGTACGGTCAGGCATACAACCTATATTAATAGATAGCTGGTATTAAGGACGCTTTTACATTTTTCTACAAATAACAGTGTTTTTCAGGTACCATTTTAATGTATAAGCAATCACAAATGTCAAAATATGATGGTCTTAATTTAAAGATAGTATATTCATCTCCAGATTGGCATCAGAAAAATTGTATGACGTCATACAAAATTTTTGCACACATACGTTTTTCCCATCACAATAATCGCAGAAAATTTTAAAAAATAGGGTCAGAATAGATAAATTTACAGCATATTTTATCTTAAAAAATATAACAAATTGCGGTATATATAGTCCTTTATAGGTTCAGCTAATTATTTTGTATCAAAATCAACATATTTTTTCAATTATTAGCTAAAACAAAAAAACATTTGCCGAATTCTTCATACATTTTGCACTCGCGGTTCATCAATCCGCGCTCAGAAGCGCTCGTGGAAGGATGGGTGTATCGCTCTCTCGCAAAAAATAAATACGATAAAATTACTAGCAAATATTGTACTGTGTATGCGTGTGTGTACCGTCGTCGTATAACGTAATCGGAAGGAGTTTATACTTTTTCGGATTTAAATAAAATTAAGTACGAGTTTCATACTTTCTTTATTTATTTTTATACAAATCTTATCCATTTTTAAATATTTCTTAAACTAAAAACAATATAAAAAACATTTAAAAATATAAAAAAATGTAGCCCACCAGTATCGGGAACAGGGTCCAAGCTAGCGGCGGTCAGGGCTCCAGGGGTAACTGAACTGAGTGCGCTCACAGTGACTAAGGTCGTGTTCGCTGACGCAACTCCACCGCTTTGTAACGTTTGCGCGCACACAAGTTCGCAGTTTAGTGCGAACATTACGTTGAACACGCGCACATTTTGTTCATGTTTACTTGCTTGAGAGAGTCTACCGAAATAATCATTTGTGCCGCACACTTGTGGGATCGCGCCATAACCATAAAATAATGAATTATGTCAAAATAAAAGAAGTGGATTTTAATTTGAAACTTTTTTGTTTATCTTTATTTAGGTTTAGACATTAGAGAGAGGTGAGTAGCTCAACCCACTTCTGTGGTTAGAAAAAAAAAACATTATTTTATGGATCGATTTGTTTTTTTATGAAGCGTTCTTATAGATAATACTGTTGTAGGAAACAGTTGTTATTTTTATTTGGGGTAAACATTTACACTTAGTGGGTGGGGTTTGCAGGTGTTGGCGCAGTATGCGCTGTGCAAGAAGCTCCGGCGCGGCTACATGGCGTACACGAGGAGCATGCACTATGCCGTAGCCATGGGCCCGCCATGCATGCGCTCCAGCGCCCCCGTCTTCGGCGCTTTGGTGGACTTCTTCCTCATATTCTGGCAGATTGGTATCAGTGCTATCTATTTCGTGTTCGTCGGTGAAAATCTAAAGCAGGTACTGAACGGCCCTGCGCTCTGATCGGACGGGTGTTATGTGTGTGCAATGTTTTTCTATTTGAACTAATTCTCATGTGTTTCTGTCGACAGTTAATTGATTTCTATGGCGATACATCAATGAATCTGCGGCTAGTTATTACCTATATCTTCCCCGTCGAGCTCGCACTGTGTATGATGAAGAATTTAAAAATGATGACGCCTATTTCGACGTTTGCTAACTATTGTGTCGCGGTCGGACTTCTTTTCACGTTCTTTTATTTAATAGAAGATGATGTAGTCGTTACTGAAGAAAGCTTCGAAATAAAGAGTATATTAGATATTCCAGTATTCATTGGTATTACGCTGTTCGCGCTGGAGGCAGTGGGAGTGGTAAGTGAGTAGATAGGGTGAGTGAGTGCTAGTGTCCACGAAAGAGCGCGAAGACTGATGTGGCTCATGTGCACAGATTCTGGCGCTGGAGTACAACATGGAGAACCCGCGCAAATTCACTGGCTTTTTCGGACTCTTCAGCATCGGAATGTGCATCATCCTTTCCATCTATGTCGTACTGGGAGTCGCCGGCTTCCTCAAGTACGGGCAAAAAAGCGAGGGATCTGTTACCCTTAATTTACCAGAGAATGAGAAGTAAGTTTGTTGTTACTGTTCTAACCTTGTTGATAGGTATACATTAAACATTTTTATATTTATTTATTATATTTAGTACAACATATGCCATCATCCTCATTCTTCTATCCCAATTCATTTGGGGTCGGCGAAGCATGTCTTCTTCTTCCATACTTCTCTATTAAAGGACATTAGAACCTGTCTGAACCTGTCTGTCTGTGATGTCAGCTGCATCCGGTTAGACTGGAAGCCGACCCCAACATAGTTGGGAAAAGGCTAGGCAGATGATGATGAGAACCTGTCTGACCCGGTAGCCGAATTTTTGCAAACATTAATGAAACATGTGGTGGTTTTTAGATATTATTACGTACATCCTAAATGTGTTGTTTTTTTTTAATATATAATGGGAATGTTGAGAAGTGAGCATCACTCAGACAAGAAATAGTTTGTAACTTTTGCTAACTCGCTATCACATTTTTTAAAGATGAATCGATTTCATCAAAACGAAAAATTTATCTGTGGTCCGGTCGTTGTTATAGATTATGATAATTAATAAATAATGATTTATCTATGTGAATAATTGTATTTTTTTTTTCTTTTATCCAACTATTTATGTTAAAGGTCAAATAATTCTTACAAAAATAAATAAAGGCAACATAATCTACTTATGAACTAATAAATAGTAACTAAAACTATAATAAGCAATAAGCATATTAACGTTATAAAATTTAAAAAAATATATTTTATTATGATATAAAAATATTTACCTGGATATCTCAATATTCCCATTACCCACAATAATACGCTTCACGCTGTTATATCTGTCGAATATGTCAGGATTTATTCCGTTGGCTCGTACATCATGTGGGCAGACGATGGGTTTCGTGCAAAGAAAATACATTGGGTGCGATACACTGTTTTTAATAAACTAACAAATTACTTGAAATTACAATTTAACACAATAACACGAGGCACAATGAATCGGGTACAGTTCCAGGACGTCTCAGCTCCGCTGCGATCAGACATTGACTGTCTTCCTCGCCTCGAGCTGTAAACATCAGGGCTCTGTTGAAAGCCTATTGAAATGTTCTTTTTTACAGAAGAGCGCAATTGGTGAAATTTGCATTTGCTCTTGCACTTTTTATGTCGTTCCCGCTTCAAAACTTTGTGGCGTGGCAAATATGTTGGCGGCTGTTGGCTGTCAAGTTCAATCACGACAAGAAGGTGGACTACGCGTTACGAGTGTTCCTCGTCATTCTGCCATGTAAGTATCGCGTTGGGCTGGCGTCTCACCGTAATTGTTAGCTGTTCGAGAAACAGTAGCAGTGAAGCGACGGAGGCAAACATTTACCAATCATGTAAGCACCATCAACGCGTTCTTCATATCAACAAAGTTCATTTTTTGTCAATGTTGGTGGCAAAATTTTTTCTTCAGTTTTCGTGAAAAATAAGGATCTGGTATAAGAATAGAAAGTCTAAGCTTAAAGGATCTTCAAGAGGTCTCAGAATATCTTCATAACTTTTTGAGATATTTTAGTTCAAAGTCAAGTTTGGCCACCAAAATTGATAATCGCCCACCAATATCGAAAGTGCCCACCAAAATTGAAAATCGTAGCACCAAAATTGAAAATCAGTGGCACCTAAATTGGATTTCTCTGTCAGAAACCTCAATTTCACCAATAAAGCTTAATGTGACTAATCTCACAAACTCGGGAAGTATCAATAACTTTAATCGGTTAATAAAACTCTCGTTTGTTAAAAAATAGGATAGATTTTGAAGTCTGGCCCTAAAGTCGGTCTGACAAGGTAGCGTTTTTGTACAAACACTTCAACACCTCGATGTACCAGTAGTCGATTTGGCACCGTTGCTTGGGGAGACTGCAGTACAACCCAAGTCTCGATCGGTTTTCAGTTAAAATTAAATTAATGTAATTGATTTATGGGTCACCCAAATCATTTAGCTATAGCATGTAGATTACTATTAGAACACTTTAAAATCAGCAGTAAATCGATCCACCAAAAATTTAACAATTCTTGTCCCCTGTTCCATCCAAGGCGAGTACTAACGTTTTTGGACGGTAATCACAGCACTAATCACGCACCTGACACTAATCGCAAAAGTCGCACGACTGACAAATGCGAAATAAATAACGCGATTGATCGCACACGCATGAAACTTCATGTAAGTTGAAAAAGTGCTACCAAAATTTTGATTTTTGCTTGGACAAACTTTAATCGAGTGTCCTGTGCTTTTAAATAAGATTTTATAAAATGGTTTAATTGTTTTTAGCTAATGTGTCTTATGCATATACTAACTAAATTGTTTATTTTTATTGTACCTCAAATTGGAGCTGGGCCATCAAAAAATGGAGCTGGCCACAAGCCACCAAACTTGAATTTGAATGCGTTTTTTTTGCTGGGACGCAGGCCTCCTCTCTATGAGAGGGAAAAAAAATTATGTTGCCCTAATTGAACCAAGTTACCTAGTTCACTACAAAAAATAAACAGAAACATCCTATCATTTAACACCTCGATTCTCAACGTGGACCCGTAAAATTTGTAGCTTTTGCGCAAAATGTGAATTTACATTCACATTTTGCGAGTTTTTAGTCCGTACGCTGCGAGAAATCATCACAAAAAATACAGTCAAAACAAAAACATCAATTAAGAAGAACTCGCTTAAACCGTGGATTACAGTTGGCTTAGTGAGCTGTATACGGATATAATGCATCAAGAAGTAAAGAAATCGCCAAATGACGAGGAACTTCGACAATAGTACATTAGATATAAGATTTTAAACTTTCACTAACATTATTGAAGGAGCTCGTGGCTAAGTAATAACAGCCGCCCGGATCGATCTTTAGGTTAAGCCGCGCTTGCCTAGGTTGGTCTGTGGATGGGTGACCACCCATTACATACCGAGTTTCCTCCGTGCCTCGGAAAGCACGTTAAGCCGTTGGTCCCGGGTGTCATTTGTAGATCTTTGACAGTCGTTATATGTAGTCAGTGGCCCAAAAAGTCTGACAACCAGTCTTACCAAGGGGTATCGTATTACCCAGTACTAACTGGGTTGTGGAGGTCAGATAGGCAGTCGCTCCATGTAAAATACTGGTATTCAGCTGCATCCGGTTAGACTGGAAGCCGCCCCAACATAGTTGGGAAAAGGCTAGGCAGATGATGGTCACTAACATTATTATAACTAGAAGACGGGATATTTACCATGTTTATTGTTTTCTTTGACAATTCCATTCTTGGACGTGAAAATAGGGGTCCGTACTGACGGTTCTCTAAGCCACTCAGTCTATAGGAAATTGACCCACACGGATCGATATCTACACGCTGATTCTCACCACCCACCATCCCAGACAGCTGTACTCTGTAGTGGCTTCACTCACCAACCGCGCATATGATCTATGCGACGAGGAACATTTACGTGCTGAGCTAACACATGAGCAGAGGGTCCTACAGAGAAACGGATATACAGAGAAACCCGCGCAACCTAAACCAAACCCTGGTTGTAAGCACCGGAAGTGCGTTGCCATACGGGAGGGGAGTGATAGATAAGGTTGCCAACATTCTTCGGAAATACGCCGTAAAGACTATCTTCACTCCTTTCAAAAAAGTGTCTCAGATGCTGCGTTCGCCGAAGGACAATTTTCCACTGGAAAAGACCGGTGTTTACAAAGTGGACTGCAGTTGCGGCAAGTCTTATATCGGTCAGACGAAACGTACGGTGGCTTGTCGAATATCGGAACATATCAGGGCGGTGAAGAACAACGACACCCAAAAATCAGCCATAGCTCAACATCTCCTGGAATCAGGACCTAACCACTGGATTGAGTTACATAACCCTCAGGTCATCTCGACAGAACGCTACTATATTCCTAGACTCGTTAGAGAAGCTATTGAGATCACCAAATATAAGAACTTCAATCGGGAGGATGGGTTTCAACTGTCGAAAGCCTGGAAACCAGTGGTCCAGCTGTGTAAAAAGCGGAATAGTGTAGTTGTGAGTGACAGTGGTAGCGGTACTGAGTGCCAAAAACGAACAAGAAAGACTCGTAGACCGATTTGTCTGCTCATAAATACCCACCCGCAATAACTTCAGTTTATCCGTGATCATGGTGCTTGCAACAGCGCCGAAATATCGAGAACTCAACGAAAACAATAAACATGGTAAATATCCCGTCTTCTAGTTATAATAATAGTACATTAGATGTAGAAAGACCTGCAATGATTTGACAGAAACGTTAACGCGCTCTTACTACGTACGGGAATTACTAAACAATGAAAACAACTGAAAAAGACCTGGACTGTAATTAAGGACATGTGTAACATAAAGAAAGGCTCTAGTAAATCAACAGAGTTGCTGCAGATCAAATCTAACCCCGCTGACTCTCTTAATGAGGTTAACAGATACTTCATATCATATTGGTAAAGACTTGGCAAATTCAACTCTAAGTAAACTCAAGTAGGATGAAGGAACGCTTACAATACAAGCACAGAAGTCGATTGGTTTCCTTCATTCGATGGCATAGTCTCCCAAGGACGAATACAAAGTTATCCAGGTGATATCCGGCCTTAAAAACGGCAGTGACTCTGGTCTAGACAGTATTCCCGCTATCATTCTAAAACATATAAATTTAAATTAGCATCTCCAATAACACACCTCTGTAATATCAGTTTCTCTAGCGGTTCTTTTCCTGAAACATTTAAGAAAGCAGCCGTCACTCCTATTTTTAAGGCTGGTGATAAGGGTCTCGTTGGCAAACTACCGCCCCATCTCTGTACAACTGTTCTGCATACTATCAAAAACATTGAAAAAACTAGCAAACAAGAGACTAATAAGATATTGAGAGACAAATAATATACTTTCGTCAAACCAATTCGGATTTAGAGCCAATCGCTTCACTAATGACGCTATTCTAAAACTAACCGAAAATATGGCCAAGCATATAGACAAGGGAGAAAAATGTGTCGGCCTTTTGCTCGACCTTCAGAAAGCATTCGATACCGTCTCGATCCCTATTCTAATAAGCAGATTAGACAACATCGAAATCAAAGGAGTGCCACAGGAATGGCTATTAAGCTATTTGTCAGGAAGAAGTCAATGCGTTCGCCTTGACAATTTGGCTAGCGATGAAGCTTCCTGTTCATATGGAGGGAAGTACGATTGCTCCAACCTTATTCCTGGTGTACATCAATGAACTGTGTGATATCACAATCAATAATCCGATGTCATAATGTTTGCCGACGACACAGTTCTTCTGTTTCATGAAAAGTCATGGAAAGATCTAGAAACAGTCTGTGAAGTGGCTCTTTCCAAAGTGGTTGGATAATAGTCTGCTATCATTAAACACCTCTAAGACAAAATACCTATGTTTTAGTAAGACTAGAGCAGGAAGCCCCTAAAAATTTCAATATTAGCAGCTACACGTTTCCTTGCAATAGGAATAGCAACAACTTTTCCTCCTGCACGTGCCCCAAGCTAGTTAGAGTGAACTCCAATAAATATCTGGGATTAATCGTTGACGACAACCTAAAATGGACACAACATATCTCGGTTACCGCCAAAAGAGTACGCAAGTTGATCCATATCTTTAAAACCCTGGGACATTTTGCTAGTCTAAAACTTCTGTTGCAAACATATGAAGCCTTATGCCATTGTGTCTTGGGATATGATATTTACGTTTGGGGAGGGGCAGGCAAGATCCATATGATCGAGCTGGAGCGGGCTCAGCGTGCCGTCCTAAAAGTACTTATTTTTACTGAAATACCGGACTCCCACGACCGAGGTATACGGAAAAGACAAAGTACTTAGCGTCCGCAAGCATTTTTTTACGAAAGCCTGCGAAGATACCACCGGTACGCCATCCCGAGCCTGTCTATCTCACCCAAGAGAATTGTCAGGTGCCCAGTTCAAGGTACCAAGAGCGGTTTCGCCAGCAAACACTATCACTATATTGCCCCACGTCTTTACAACAAAATCGGTCATGAAAAGGGGATACAAAAACTAATAACTTCCAATTCAAAAAAACTATTATCGACTGGCTAGAAAAATACGATCATGACGAATCAGAAAAGCTATTCGGCAGCGTTACAAGTCACTTTTACTCACCACACACACACACACACACACACACACACACACAAAAACCCTCACATCGGTTTGCGGTCAACAGTGTACGAATTTTCCTATCCAGGGCATCGAGTACGGTCTGAGTCCATTTGAGTACGCAGAAAGAGTACATTAAAACCGGCATGACCCAACCGTTGAAGGCGCGCACCTAGTTCCCGCCTGAAAGAAGGCTATTTAATACCTTGTTCAGGCGTTCAAAAAAGCGCTCCCTCAACGATTGCTTCATGTCAGTTACGTTAATGCCTAACGCTTCCGACATACCCAAATACTTATAGCTTTCGGATGAGGAGAGGGATCTCAGGTATATGGAATCCGAGAGCTGAATTCCCTCGGATTCCATAATCTCCCCTCGCTTTACATACATGGCTGCACATTTGTCCACAACAAATTTCATCCTGATTTTTATTGTTAGCGACGATACGTAAACAATTGATCTCTAACTAGATTTACGTAATTGTGATATTTAATCTAATAAATAATGATACTTTTTTCTAATTAGAAGTTTAAGTATTACGTATTCCTGCCGCCTGGCGGCGCTACCTGTACTAAAAAGCCCAAGAACTAAGAAACTTTACCTTAACGAGAGCCTTTTTAATATTTTCGTTATTTTGAGGTGTAAATTAAGGGTTTTCATATTGTTTTTATAAGTTTATGTAAAATAAACCCGTCCTGATATTAGGGTTATAAGGAAACATTGTAAGGGATGTCTGACCACAAGAAACAGCCAAGTATGTGTGGATCTGTTGTGCATTAAATAACATAGTAGTTTAATGGGAAATTATTAATCAGGCGAATATTAAATTAATTGGCGATTTACTGAATGGTCGACTATTGTACCAAGTAAGTTACTATTTATCCGGTCATTGCGGCAAGGAAAATATAGGAAGCAAGAGCGAGCGAAGGCTGAGAGAGACTTGTAGTACCCCGACTCAGACTGGTTAGGTTCGAAGGGGATGGCGGGGTCTAGTGAGCGAGCGAAGTGAGCGAACTAAGACCCCGCCATCCCCTTCATGTTAGTTTACTTTAAACCCTCCAAACTGAAATAGGAGCCCCATGCAGCGGGGCTACGTCGACTACGCCTTATCTACAATCTAGTGGTTAATAACCTTGTTTTAAATTTTTTTCAGGAGTCCTTGAATTATCACACTACACACTACTTCACTGTAGCTGCCAACCTATTATTTTTGCTACCCATTTTAATTATTTTTAAAGCCCTAAATCAGATTAGTTTGTCGCCGCGTTAAATACATGCCGTAGTTAAATTGGTTATTTGTTTGAACAATCGAGTCCCGTTGTGCTGTGGTTCAGTTTTGCTTTATATGTAATGTTTGTTGTTGCTGTTAGTTCTGTTTTGCTTTTAGTACTTCTTGTTTCCAAGGGAAGAATCATGTGGTTCTTTTTTGTACGAGAATTTAGACCACTTTTGAATTTATTCATCTTCACACACCAACACTACTCGATTCCATACATTTCATTAATCAGAAAATAAGGTCTTGTGGCCCCTGAGAGCTCCCTGAGAGGGACAATACTGAGCATTATTGATTGTTTCACTCGAGCACTGAGTCACTCTCAATGACAACAGCTTTTATTAAATGATCGGGAGCTCACAGTACGTGTGTTGCAGACCTCATGGCGGTTGCCGCGCCGAACCTGGGTGCCTTCATGGGGCTGATGGGCGCGCTGTGTCTCTCCACGGTGGCCATCTTCTTCCCCGCCCTGATGGACATATGCGTCTTCTACCCCGATCAATATGGACCTTATAAAATTAAGTTGTTTGTTGACATCTTCATTATGGTCTTCGGCTCGATCTGTTGTTGCTCCGGCGTTTATACCAGCTTACTAGAAATGTACGAATCGTATGCGTAAAATAATATTGTAAAGCCTTAACTTGATTAAATTTATGTTTTGATTTAAAAAAATTGTGAAATTATAATTTCACAATGTTTTTTTTGTTGCACCTTTAAGGCGAGGTTATCCAGATAAACGTAGTTTTGTATTGTGTTTTATTCCTATATAGCACGGATTTAAATTCAGAAAAAAAAAAACATATTTCTCACTTCGATCTCGATATTTCGTCAAAGCGATACTCGATTGCTTGCACTTTGTTGCAATTAAATCGCAAAGACAAGTCTAAATGAAGGTTTTTAATATTATCTCATTTGAGTTATATTAGGTTGTTAACAATAAATCTTATACCATTATAAAGGTCGTAAAAAATGTGACAGTAAACGGCAATCATAATTTGAAATATTAAAAAAACCTATACCACCATCTTTCATCAGCATCTTTTTAAAAGTTCATTCGTTTCTCCTTGCTTAGTCTATGTTAGGATGACTGGATCAAGACAGATTTTGGAGATTTGTTTTTAAATAGGTACCTATTTGGTACCAGAGATGAAATAGTTAGTACCTGACTAAAAAGGGAAAGACACTACGAAAAAGGTGGCTAGCCATTCTGACGTCAGAGTTGCTGGACCACGTATTTGTAGGCGTTATAACTAGTTTATCTTTTCGTTAAAATTTAGAATATTATTAAATAAATAAAATAAAATAAAAATTATTTCAGACAATAAAGTCCATATGTAAGGCAAGGTTATTATTAGTATCAAAATCTTTGCTTATAACTAATGTTAGTAATTAAAATAAGAAACTAGACACACCTACCCCTGCACAGTAGGCACACAGGTCTCGCAACACATGGAGTTCAGTGAACCTACTGACCAGAACAGTATCGGTTCTCTCGCCAATCATCCTGAGGACGCTAGTCGGGCTCCGTACTTGTCGCAGCACCCACGCAACTTTTGTACGCATAATTGTGTAGAAGTACCGCTGGCGTCAGTAAACATGCCTGATGCACTGAAATATCGAGGGAGCCGTTACAGAGCAAACAACACATCGATTCGATCGAGATTTTAATATTCTCATGTAAGTGAATTGTGTAATTCTTATGAGAAGAAATGATCTTAAACCTCAAAATTTATTAAATTTATACATATACATACATATAAAGGGTGTAAATAGACCCTAAACGAAGCCGAAAGGCACTTATTCTCCCTGTCTTTGCGGTCACTATTTTTTTGTTCTAGACCATACCTGGGAACCTTCTATGCAGTTACACAAGATTTTTTTTAAATACAAGTTTTTAATGTTTAATTTAACTTTAAACACCTCCACGACCCCCGTACTATTCAATCCATCCATCATCACAATGCTTTGAGTGCATTCCATCGAGTCCTACCGTCAAACGTGATTTTTCACCCCAAAAAAAAGTCGTTTCTCAGCAATAATTTTTGCGTACAGTTACTTAGTTTGATGTAGGTACAGAATGCTTGGTTGACGGCTTCGTGAAGGGTCTGTTTACGCCCAGTGTATATATCTATATTGTTTCATATATTCTGATTTAAGATGAGGTGAACTTACACAGTTTTAAGTGGATGCACGGTTTGACGGCACGGTTGGCGCAGTGGCTGAGCGATTGACTCCTGCGCTTCGTGTCGCGGGTTCGATTCCCGCACGGAACAAATATTTGTATGGCCTACAGGTAGTTGTTCCGGGTCTGGCTGTTTGTGTATGTGAATTTAAATGTTTGTAAACGCACCCACGATACAGGAGAAATTCCTAGTATGGGGCAACGTTTTTAAAAAAAAGAAAAGAAAAGAAAGATGGTTTGTAGATATTAATTTAAAGTTTTTCAAATAAAGTTCAATACCTCTGTCCTGATTAATCTTCCAAAAAAATTACTTATTTGAGCGTGGCCTGCCTAACTTCCGTCATTTTAGTTTTCAACATAGCAGACACGTATAATCTTATATAAAGGGTGGAATTTTTAGATAGAAAATTTTACTCAAAGTAACATTTCTTTATTTTTAAAAAGAAATCAATCCGCATTCAAAGATTTTTGAAAATTCGCTTGCCACGCTCGGGAATCGAACCGGCTAAATACCCTGTACATTTATGGCATCAATTGATAGGGTCAATCATAAGGATCAAATCTCTCTTACAAACATGACACATTAATGAAAGGAAAACAATGAAATCTTAACTTATAAATTCAATGGGATAAGATAAAGCACTTACTCAAAGGTTCATCCGATTACTTATTTTAGTACCTAATTAAGAATTATCTTTGACTTTATTTATTTATTTAGATGACGAATGGAGCTCCGACCTATAACAACAGAACCACCACTGTCTATATTAATAACAACTTCACTACCTGGATTGGTACAAACGGCACGATCAGATGGCCTACGAGATCACCAGATCACACCTATTTAGTTTTTTTTTAAGGGGATATGTTAAAAATCAAATTTACCAATAATTTATTTAACACTTTAAGCACAAAAGTACAGAGGCGGACTTAATGCCATAGGCGTATATCTGAAAATAATTTTAAATAATACTAAGATAAAATCCTATGCAATAATCCTATGCAACTGTACACGAGTTAAGAACTGAGGTTCGCAGTACGATTTTCAATATATAAATAACTAACTATATAGTAACTTTTAACAGCGAGGTATGATAACATACCTCGCTGTTAAGAGTTACTGGAAATGAATTCCTTAAAATAATAAATTTGTGTATCCCACAAAGTGGAGCTCATTTAGAGCTGTTAATTAGTTAGATTACCCTTTTTTTTTGTTCTATTAAAATAAGTTAAAATTTCATGGTTTTCCTTGCATTTAATTTATCATGTTAGTTATAGATATTTGATCGTTATGATTGACCCTATCGATTTGGTGTTATTTTTTGGAATTTAACGATTCGATCTCGGTTCGATTCCCGAGTGTAGCAAGCATGTTTTCTAAAACCTTTGAATGCCAATTTATTTCTTTTTAAAAATAAAGGAATGTTTCCTTTCAGTAAAATTTTCTATCTCCGTTATTTAGAATATTTTCCTTCCAGCTGGCGTTAAAAAATTCCATCGTGTATAAAAATCTCATGTCACGGTGTTTGTGGTCGCATAACTCCGAAATGGCTCGACCGATTAATATGAATTTTTGTTATGTATATTTGGTAGGTATGAGAATAGGTCGTAAAGTATATTTCACACCGCTAGATTGTCAAATTCTAAATTAACGCGAGCGATCCGCGAGCAAAAGCTAATATCTGTATAAATGGCTGGAATCAATAGGAACAAGTAGAGTAAACTTTTTCCAAAATCTTTAAATTCAAATCGACATTTCTTAAAAATGTAAATCATAGTCTCTTTATTATTTTTCTCCACATCCACCCTGTGTATTTCCGCAAATATATTACTGTTTCCCATTTTCGAGATTCATTTTCACGAGCCCAGTTTGAGCACCCATGGCTTGCTCAAATTTCAACTGCATTGAGACCGCCTTGGACATTGTCGAAGCTTTGGGCATTGTCAAAAGCGAACTAAACGCATCTGACGCATCTGTATGACCTAGAAGCTTAGGGGTAATAATTTATATGATATTATTGAATTGCTGCTTAGCCCTCTTTCTCTCTCCTAATGTTGCTGTGCCCGACAGGGTCCATAATGATCTTTTACCTTGTTACACCATCTATGTAATACTTATGAAATGCATTTGAGTATTGAGTATTGAGTACATACGATATTTTTTAATCCATGTGCATAATATTGAGCGCACTATCTTTAAGTAAGTTTCAAAATAAAAGCTTAGGTAATGAAAGTTTTAAATTTGAAACAAGGCATAAGTATAAGCAATGCAACTACTAAAAATCTTAATGAACAAGTAATACCCACATTAGATCATATATTTAATAAAAAGTGAGTGTAGTGTTAAGTGGCGTCGCGGTGGCGCCGCGCGGGCTGCGCCGAGCGCACCGCCGCGCCGACGCCCCGCGCCGACGCCCCGCGCCCCCGCGTCGGCCTCCGCGCGCCGTGCCCGCGCCCTGCACTTCGCCGCGCGCTGCCGTGTCGGCCGCCGCGTGACTACACGCCGTCACGTTCGGGCTGCCTACTACGCGTTCGGGTGCCGCCGTGCCGCGTGCTCTACATAGTAGTTGTTTCCTCTTACGGACTCGATTTAGCGCACGTTCCGGTATCCGAGTGCAAACCAGTAAACAAAAGTATGGTTGCACTGTACAATACGTATTACGTAATATGACAGTGGGGTCAAATGATGTGTTTAGTTTTCGGTAAACTCTTACGTCTTATTTGAAGGTAGTGTCCTTTGGAAGTACATAGCCAGCCGGACTGGTGAGCAGTGCTCGTGGAGTGTGATCGTGCCGCGTGCAGCTGAAACAGCGGCACGCGAGCACCGCGCATGCGTCGAGTGGACCTCGACCGGACGCATCCGCGCGCGCCCTTCGTGTCGCGCGCCGCCAGAGTTTCCCGCGTACCGCGACCACCACGCGCACCCGGTGTGCCGAGAGTGAGCGTGCCAAGCGTGCCACGTCGGCCAAGCACCCTCTTCATTCCTCGCCTGCCGTTTGCCCCCAGCGTCCCGAGCGTCTCACGCGCCACCGGTGTCCCGACCGTTTCACACGCCTTCAGCGCTCCGAGCGTTTTACGCGCCCGGAGTGTTTCACGCGGTCCCGGCGTCCCGAGCGTCTCACGCGCAACCGGAGCGCCCCGCTTCCCACGCAACCGCGGCGTGCCTAGCGTGACACGCAGCCGCGGCGTGCCTAGACTGACACGTGGGAGCAGCGGGCCGATCGTGGCAGGTGCACCCGTTGTGCCGCGCGTGAGCGTGTCGGGCCTGATACGCGAGCTACGTGCCGGCCTGCCGGCAGAGTTTCAGGAAGGCTATGTCTGGCAGCCCACAGGCCGCGACTTTACTTACCGACGGTAAAGTTCACGTCTTGCATGTTTGGTACTGTTTAGTGTGTCATACTTGTACCGTACAGCGTACTCCTGCGCATGGTTAGCTAGTCGCATCGTTAGCTAACGAAATGACAATATTGTCGTTCTTATTGGCATGGTTACCGCTTGCCGTACTAAGAGGCTCGTGGCTAAATTACAACTGCGGCATGGATCAATCTACTAGGTTAAGCAATGCTTGATGAAGTCAGTGGACGAATGACCAATCCATTACATACCAAGACCCCGAAAAACACGTTAAGATGTTGGTTCAGGCTGTTATTTGTACATCTTTGACCATGAACTTAGTAAACAAACACGACTGAGTACTCAGAAATTCGTAACACAAAAATTAACCATAAGCTATCATAACCGAGGCGAGAGAGATAGCCATAAGGGAGCCCTTTGTCCCTTTCACTCAATTGCCAACACATAAAAATATTAAAGAAGGTAGAAAATATTACACCGACAGTCACCTCAGACTCGTGTTTGTAATTAGATATTCATTATGGTAACACTGAAATCTGTCCTCAATGTGTAGTGGCGGCTTTTTTGCCGACATATTTTTCTTTTACTATTCTTTCTTATTTTTTACTGTGAAAATGGTTAAAAAGTGTTGTATCATGTAAAAGTGAATCATATAGCATATCATTTCACAGATAAGGAATATCATAGATTTTGTTTACTAACAATGATTAGTGTGACCATGCCTTAGACGTTTTGCAGACGAAAGACTTATGCTTTCGTGTATTTTTCATTAAAACTATTAGTATTATGCGTGTGAGAAATATAATTTGTACCCATGTATCGCATTATTGAAATAGCATTATTTTTGTTTGTAAGCCTTTATTGATTGGGGAGGTCTAAAATATGCATCTAGATTTGCCTTTGAGGTTATATAGTGTAGTGAAAAGTTGTTTATATCTGATTTAACTTTTGGTTCATTCCGAAATACCAGTAAACACAAATTTTTGATGCGTTTAAAACAAATTTTTTATACAAGACTCAATCATCTCATTAATCCACCTCATTCTATCCAATGAATAACGGATGAAGAACCTCACGAATTACAACTGATAAAAGCGTTGGCTAATTCGTACTAACAAAAAAAAATTAAAAAATATTCCATCATGCGAAATGTAATGCATTGCGAGGCACTTAGGCAGTAAGATTGGCTTACGGCAGAAACTCCACAAAACGATTCTGTTTAGCCATGTGTGATTTTAATAAATGTTTGTCAAACACTTTTAGCTTCATTCCCTCCATTTTAATACCCAAACAACAATTTTGCAGAGCAAACGGAAAAATGAAAAGGCCTTGGTTCCCAACGAAATTCTTATTTATTTTTCTTATAAATTATTATTTCACTATTTTAAGTAACCGTTGATGTGTTAACCGGACACAAATTATCCATGGTGATTAACCATTTTATAACTAATAAGACAGTCTTATCTGTTATAAAATGCATGGCCACCCTTTTAGCAAGAGACAAACGCCTCTATTATAAATATCTCTCTCGTCACGTTTTTCTGGTAGAGTGCTCACTGTGCTCGGTCCACATGTCTTTGACAGTCAGTCTACCCGGTCGCACAACCGGACGTCCGACCAGTTTTGTTCTTTTCAACATTATTTTTAGTATATATGCGAAACCTGAATATAGTTTGTTCAGAATAAGTAACTGAATCGATTCATTAAATAATTTTTAAACCATGTTATATTTTTTCCCAAAATAGTTAAAAAAATTAAAATTTGAACACCGAGCTAATTTAAGTACCTATCGCATTAATTTAGGTACCTACTGCCAAATTATTATTATCAATAAGCTCAAGACGACGCTGGAGGCGCGCGCTGCGTAGTGACCACGTTTTTGCGCGGACAACCAGGTAACAGAACGAGCTAATAACTTTCGTGATTTTTCATGTTACAGTTTTGAAATTTTGTACATAGATTCTTTACATAAAAATACTAGCCACGTGTTTCAGGTTTCGCATATACTAAAACTAATGTTGTATAGCGGCCAGTCAAGCGTCAAGACGCGGTCGTGACCTATTAGTGCGCAAGATCCCTCACTGCGTGTGTAAAATGTTGCAATTCAGCTGCAATCAGATAGTTTAGAAGCCGTCTCCATAATATTTGGGAAAACGCTAAGAGATTATTAATCAGATGATGAAAAACTTCGACATACTATTTATATCTGAGTGAATTTTATCAGTTAATAGCCTAGCTATTTTTTGTTTACGTCTAATTGATAGATGCACTTCACCCCGTGTGAATTTATCAGTGGATTTGATTTTAGGTGTACCGTTGGCAATAGGCTTACACCCAACCTGGAAGTAAAACAAATTTTTTTTTATAGTATTTGGGCTTACTCTTGGCCTCAATCTAGTCCAAAGGACAGAGATGAGGTCGACGATGGAACGAGCTAACCCAAAAGAAGCCTATTAACTCGCGACTTAAATAGATTGGGGTCATATGAACTTGGGAATACCGACGCAGGCAGGGAATTCCACTTCTTGGCTGTGCGCATATCTTGCTAATGGTGGTTCTGCTATACACTCGCACTGCTTTCCCCCTCTTAACGGACCCTGTGACGGGAAAAATTGCTGTCTTGTTTTACTGACCAAACTCAAAACTAATATTTAGCTCCAATATTCAATTGAAAGCCTTCCTCCAATGCTTTGCTCAAGTCACTAACAACCGCGAGTGAAACAGTTGTTCTAACAGATATACATATTTCCTCTTTATTCTAGACAGGCTTCGTTTACAATTAGTGTGGCCTTCCCACGCTAATTATGAACGAAAGTTGTCTAGTATCAAAAAAATACATAATAGTCTAATATTCTGCCTAAGATCGACCTTCACCCACCTGTTGCGACAACCTGAGTCTTGACCGAATAGAATAAGGCAACCTTACACGCAGTGGATGCCAGAAGACGGACGTAGTCGCCGAGGGTGGCCTAGAAAACGCTGGCGTGCCGCGTGACGACTTGAGGTGTTTGTGAGATTGGCCGGAGAAAACTGCACATGAAACAATATCGGCTAATTAAAAAAAAACCTTACGTTTGTTTTTTTTTTAATATATAATATTTCAATTTAAATAGAAACAGATTAGTGTTTATAAGTACTATCTTTTCATACACGAAATATTTTAAGCGGTACTTCTATAAGTCGTAAAGCCGCCATAGCATCGAAAAAAAAAATTTTTGTTTTTTTTTTTTACAAAATTATTATAGTTCTAAAATTTTTTGAGACTTTTCGCATAAAACCTTTACTCGCATATTCTAACAATGACAGTAGGTAAATACGACGTAGTAAATTAGCGTGATGGATGTTAAAAATAAGAAGCCATTATTTATTTTGTGGCTCAAGTAATTTTAAATTATTTATTTTTATAAAAAAATATACTCAGATAAAAACAAAATTCCTTGAAATGACTGTTATAGCCGTTAGACGATTACCTGAAAATATTTCGTGTATGAATAGTTAGACCCTATATATTATAATTTCAACACACGTATTCATGGTAATATTAATATAAGGTGGGTTCGACTACATTTAATCAGCAACCCATTCTCAGTATTATGTTTGTTCAATGATTGTTAACAAATATTTTTTCATGCGGTAGACAAATGGGTCAAAGTCTATCTTGGGCAGGATGTTGAACTATGTATTTATAATTAGCAGACATATACCGCAAATTATCAGGTCTTCACACAATGCAGGCTTATGTTATTTTTTGAATGACAACTCTAAATGTTTTAGCATGCGACTTACATTCAAAATTCTTAAAAAATAAAAGCAACAAAGAAAATAATTAATATCCTAAATAAATTAAGAAACTCCCTGGGACATACTTAAATCCATACTGCGTAAATGGATTATTGATAATTAGTAATTTAAAAAAAAAGAAGGAAAAATACCTCTAGCTTAGAGCTAGCTAGAGCACAGCACGAATGTGTGAACTTGTCAGACTATTATGCACTTTACTACTTTTTGGAGGAATACGTTAGAGAAAAAAAGGAATAGCTACAAGTGCTGCTGATTATTATATTTTTTTTTTGGCCTATCTATAATTGTTACACTGTTTATCCTAATAATACAAGCATAGTGCACAATATGATGCGATAGGCACAGCATGCAAAAAAACTAAAAATCCAATCAAATCAAATCATTTATTTCTTTGCAAACATGGGTAATAGGTACATAGATGTTTTTTTTTTAATAATAATATTCTCCACATTTTGCCGTCACATGGGCATGCAAATAGTTGGTTTACAAAATATTCTAAATTTAAAATAAGCGGCATGTCATTGGAATTATATTAAATATAAAAAATTAAAAAAAAAAAAATTATAATACGAAAAAAAATAGTACAAAAATAACACTTTAAACAACAGTGGGTAGTTTTAGAAATACAGTAATACAAAGATGACAGAAAAGAAAAGAAAAACAAAAAAACCGACTGAAAAAACTGAAAAATTAAAATGTGCTTGTTTTATGCTTTTTAGTTTTTTCAGTCGGGTTTTTTAGTTTTTTAAATTACTTTTTTTTTCCAGCTTTTTAGTTTAGTAACAAGTTGAAAGATTTCGCAGAAGATTTAACCTTACACAGCGTAAACCGCTGTTCTTAAAGACGTGGAATTTGACGGGTGTATTCTTTGTGAAGAGTAGGAAACATTTTTTCAAAATTCTACCCCTAAGAGGGTGAAATGGTCAGTTGTCAATTAAAATTATGAGACAGGACACGTGTATTACAGTTTTTCCAAAATCATCCCCCTCAGAGTCAAATAGGGCTTGGAAACTCACCCAGACGCGAGCATGGCGCGCAGTGTTGCGCAGGGCGTGCGGGGTGTGGGAGTATTTACTATTAGTAAGTAGGTAGGATTTTTCTGAGGTAGACGTGTCTGTAAATATAATATGTGAAATCCCGATTTTCGATGATTTTTGATATTGGTGGGCTCGTGATCATAATATTTAAAATCAATGTCGCGTGACATTGATTTCAAATATTATGTAAAAGTATTATGTCTATAAATAGATTCCTTATGAATCATATGGTTGTCGTCACCGGTGTGGAATCTCAAATCAAGTATCAATATTTCACATAATATGTAATGTAATTGATATTACTATGAACTAATATTTGCAAGTTATAAGTAAATTCATGTAAAAAAAACTCGAGTGTGTCTGTAATACTCAACTAAAATGAAATACTTACACCAACTATTCTTTACTACCTATTCAACTTTAAAAGTAATAACTAATATTACACATATATCTTACATAAACTATTATAAATGTGAAAGTCTGGATGGATAGATGTTTGTTACTCAATCACGCCAGAACGGCTGAACATATCTAGATTAAACTTGGTACAGAGAAAGATTATAGTCTGGTATAGCACATAGATTACTTGTTAACACGAACTCCACGCGGGAGAAACCGCGGGCATAAGCTAGTTTAACATAAAATGTAAAATTTCATGGTCTTCCTTTTATTTCAGATGATATGTTATACAGGAAAAAATAATCCTTATGATTTACTCTTTCGACCTTTATTATAAAATACTTGTGTTTTTTTCACATTATTGGCGGGTTCGCTTCCCGGTTTAGGCAAGTGATTATTTAAAAATCTTTGAACGCAGTTCTGATTATTTTAAAAATCAAAATGAAGCCTTCTTTTAGTAAAACTTTCTATATACAATATGTAAGGTCCTTTCATGTGACACAGCCGTGGGGCAGCTTGTATACGATTTTCTACCTTTTTACCCGACTGCGGCGAAGCCCAAAAGGAGGGTTATGTTTTTGTTGCCACTTCGAATTACTTTTAAACATATAAGTTATATATGTTTTTGTAATCACCTTTTAAGCCCCTTCATTTTGATACCCCACTCGATGGCAAAGGAAGAAAAAAAAAATTTGAACACCACGATATGGCACCCGAAATCCGCCATTTTTATTTGTTTTTTATTTCAATGTAGCCAGTGACACTCGCGCTACCAAGACGAACCTAACGACGTATAATTTAAATTGGTACACAACAAAAGGGCGATTCAACAATACAAATATGTTACAATTTAAATCAAAATTGCACAAAATAAATTTAAATGATATAATAACGGCTGAAAAGAATATTAATGAAAATTATGAAGCGTTTAACGAAATCCTAATTAGCATCCTAAATCAATGTATACCATTACAAAAATACATATTAAAAACAAATTATAAAAGGTATAAAAACCTGTTGCAAAAATAAAAGACTATTGAAGATACTAGTTACGAAAACAAAAAACCCTATATTAATAAAATACTATAGGAAGTATGAAAAAATACTAAAGAAAACTGTAGTGGCAGCAAAAAACAACACTTTAAACATAAAATGATGAAATCAAGCAATAGAGTAAAAACAATGTGGGGTATAAATGAACGAACAAACAAAAAAATGAGACGCGAAAAACAGAATATAAATAGTAATATTCTGTTTTTCGCGTTTCATTTTATACAAACAAACTATAATAATATGACTTCGGAGACAAAAGAGATTCTTTTCTTGAATTGGGAAAACTAGTACGAGCTCAGCTGGCAATAAACGAAAAGAAACACCTATCATGTCTACAACGGAGAATTCGATCATTCTGAGTCCAACAAATCCCTCCGAGGTGAATGCATTAATAAAAAACTTAAAAAATAAATCAAGCTATGGCGTTGATGAACTTCCATCTACATTACTAAGACAATGCGCAGATGAGTTAACTCTTCCATTCTACAAACTAATTATTAAACTAATTATTTTCCTCTTTCGAGGAAGGCGCTTTTCCCAACCTCTTGAAAAAGGCCCTTGTAAAGCCAATACATAAGAAAAATTCAAAAACTGACCCAAGTAACTACCGCCAATCGCTCTAGTACCAACTGCATCAAAATTATTTGAAAAAGCCATGTGCAACCGTGTCTATGCTTATTGTGAAAAATACAACATATTTAATGACTTTCAAAATGGCTTTAGAAAAAACCGATCCACAACCCTTGCCGTCTATAAATACATACAAGAAGCCCTCGATATTATTAACTCCAAAAAATATGCAATAGAATTACTGCTGGATATGACGAAAGTTTACGATAGAGTACAATTCAACATCTTACTAAACAAACTATATGCCATAGGGATCCGTGGTAAATGTCACGAATGGTTCACGTCGTATCTACAACATCTCTATGTTAGTGGAATCGGAATTTTTTAACCAAAAAACTAACGAAATAGAATCGTTCATATCTGAAAACATACCAATAAACACTTCAATAAACACTTCAATACCACAGGGCAGTGTAAGGGTTCGTCCTCACCAATAACATAACATGTTATAAAACCTGGTTAAATAACATGATTCAATAGAGAGGTTGGCAATGTTGTATTAATTAGACAAGTTATACAACAAAAGGTTGTAAAATGTTACTTAATCTGGACGCACCTTTATAGGCTGTTTCCTTTTCTTAGTCATCATCAATGACCTCCCGAAGCATATTAGTGAATCTTGTGTTTTTTTTGCGGATGATAAATCTATTGCCTCATGTGAAACTAATCTCAACCTTTATGATAAATTAAATTCAATACTTGACGCTACAACTTATTAGATGATGGAACATAAACTATAATAAGACAAAAATAATGATGTTCCACCCACGAAAAAAAACCTATAAATATAAACTTCAGTTTTAATAATTACAAATTAGAAACAGTTAATAAATTCACCCTATTAGGAATAGTCATAGACACACACATAAATTGGAAGTCTCATATTCAAAAATTACAAGCAAAATTATCAAAATTCTCATAAGCCCTTCGAAAAATTAAAAAAAAAAACTACAGATATAAAAACTGCCTTGGTAACATATTACGCATATTAATTTTTAGCTTTATACGACTGACATTTTAACTTTTAAGTATATTATTGTCTATTTTTGATTGAATTTTGATTGATTGTTTTCTTTCTCTTATCTATTACATTTTTAAATATTTTTACAAAGAAAAGTAAACAAAACATTTAAAAATTCTAGTGCGAGCAGGGTTTGAACCTGCGACCTTCCGATTCAGTACACCGGATGTCTTAACCAATTAGACCATCGCACCCAGAATTTTTCTTCCCATGTCAAAACAGCTATAGTTCCCTACGCAGGGTTTGCGTATAAAAATATTAAAAACATTTAAAAATATAAAAAATAGATGGCCCATCGGCATTAAGAACAAGGTCCAGGTTGCCGGTGGTCAGGGCTCCAGAGAGAGGAACCGCCTCACTATGCGTGCCGTGTCCAGGAGTACTGCTTTCTGAATCATGCCCTTGACCCAGCCGCGCAATGAGAGCCTCCTAAGGTGTTGGTCGAGGCTCTCTGCTATTAGTCCATTAACCGTAACGACTATCGGTACAATGATTGCAGAGTCCACGTCCCACATGTCGACAACCTCGTGTGCTAAATCAAGATACTTGATTTTTTTATCATTCTCAGCTTTCACGAGATTCTCGTCATAAGGGACAGTGATATCAACAATCATTGCACGGCGCTCTCGGCGATCTATCACCACAATATCAGGTTTATTAGCTAAAATAGTCCTGTCTGTGATGATAGATCGATCCCAATACAATGTGGCATGACCATTCTCGAGAACTGGGTCGGGCACATACTTGTAGTATGGTACTTCAGAACTCACAAGGTTGTATTGCAAGGCAAGTTGCTGGTGAATAATCCTAGCTACTAGATTGTGTCTGTACTCACCGTTAGCAAGACGAGAACAACCAGAAACAATATGTCGGATGGATTCACCGGGACGGTGGCATGCCCGACAGATGTCAACCGTACCGTCCTTGATAATATATTTCCGATAGTTGTTCGTCATGATAACTTCATCCATAATCGCACAGACGAAACCTTCAGTTTCCCCAAAGAGGTCACCGAATCGTAGCCAGGATACGGAAGCCAAAATGTCTACATCAGGCCCATGTAAGGCGCGGAAAAAGCGTCCGTGTAGCTCCTTGCTCTGCCATACCTCCCTACGGTTATTAGTATCCAATACCACAGGTTTGCGCCAGTTCTGTTTAGCCAAGGAGAGCGGGGTGAAGCCCTTGTCCACTGAGACCACATCTCGGTGCATCCCCACGTCGGTTTCGAGAAAGTATTCCCTGCGGTTGTGCAAGGTCTTAGTATTTAAGTGATTATGATTGATTATTATTATTTTATATATTTTTTTTATTGCGAATTTAATTGTTTGGTTTTCAAGTATATTTTAATTTTAAGATTGTACAAATTACACTAAATTTTGCTGAGTCCCCACGGGGTGTACAAGGGCTCTTAGCTCTAAGCCTTTTGTACAACACCATGTTTTTACCTTGTAGAACGAAAATAAATGAATAAATAAATGAATTTATCCAAATCCGTTCATCCGTTTAAGAGTTACGAGGGAACATAGAAACGGTCATACATACATACATACATACCCACATACATACATACATGTCAAAAACATAACCGTCCTTTTGGGCTACGCCGCAGTCGGGTAAAATGTCAATGTGATGTTTGGACGGCACGGTTGGCGCAGTGGCTGAGCGATTGACTGCTGCGCTTCGTGTCACGGGTTCGATTCCCGCACGGAACAAATATTTGTATGGCCTACAGGTAGTTGTTCCGGGTCTGGCTGTTTGTGTATGTGAGCTTAAATGTTTGTAAACGCACCCACGATACAGGAGAAATTCCTAGTGTGGGGCAACGTTTTAAAAAAAAGAGAAAGAGAAAAGAGAAAGAGAAAGAGAAAGAGTTAGAATAAAAACAAATCATTATACATTAAAAGGAGCGTAAAACACACGCATGTTCGCGCATGTTCGCGCCAGCCGCGGTGGCCACATCACCGAAACCATATTCATACATTCATCGCATAAAATATCCGCACAATAAAGTCAATTGCATGGTTACCAAACATGTTTCTGTATTTTATTTCAATATTTGTGACGGGGGTCACATGCAAACCTAACCTATCTGAGGCAGGGTGCAAAAGAAATCGAGCTTGCGGCTCTCGCTTTTGCATCCTACTAGGCATAATGGGGATTATTCTCATGTGCGTAGGGCCTAGAATTGGTTAAAGACGGCCCTGGTTTCATTCCGATACTGAATTGGTATGAAACCTACTGTGACACAAATATTTACGGCTTAATTTAAAGCTCTTTTTTAGAGCTGTCGAACGTAATTTACCATTTCATTGTAATTCTCCGCATAACACAATAATTAGGTCTCGAAATCTGGGTCTACAGGCGATTCTCTTAGCAACTGTTTGACACAATGTAACATGGCCCTCTCGATACTAAGTGACTTAGTCACTTGTACATTCTCCCTTAGCTTATTAGTTGAATAGCCTAACTGTTCACTAGTAGGTACTCTCGAAGAAATTTTCAGGAAGTTGGTAGCTAATTGGAGAGAAAAAGCAGTGTCCTTCACGAGGCGCGACTGACCAATCTAAGTAGTTTTCTCTGATAACATTTTTCCCTTGTCATCTTCAGCCACACAACATCAAAACCAAAATTATGTGCAATAAAACTCCTACAATTATAAAATAGACGGGGAAGAAATACAACATGTCTGGGAATACATATATTGGTATATGTACAAGGACCAAAAAATAGTCTCATTCTAGGTGTGGCTGGATTATCTAGTCGCAAGACAGACGGAGAACGCTACTGCTCCATGAAGGAACTGTACGTACAAGTGTGAGCAGTGAGACAAGTACAACAGAGAGTATTAACGTATGGTGCACAGACTTTGTCTTCGACTAAAATCTAGAAGTCCAAACCCAAGGTTTGTCAATAAGCAATTGAGCGCAGTATAACTGGGTGATAAATTAATATTAACATCGTATCTGGGACACAATACTGCGCTAAGCGCTCCAATACAAATATAGATGACGTGCCACTAAGTGCCCAACTCAAATGGGACAGAGAAAAAATTTTCTCCCGCGAACTGGACCTACTGTGATTTATTGAGCACAGAACGCTCGCATGACTTTTGCTTAAGGATGTGAGTATTTAAAGATTAGTAAGTAGCATTGAATACAAAAAAAGTTTAAACTTTGACCTTCAAAATTCCAGTAATCTGAAGGTTTCCAGATCAAAAAATAAAGTATCTCTGATTTTTTATTTTCTTATTTTCACACAATGGCAAGTAAATAACTTATAAACTAAGCCGCACAAAACCGTGGTAATGGTTTGACTGTGGGCTCGATGACTCTCTTTACACTCATTCATAAATTTCGAACTAAAACTAATTATTATTGATAAGTTGCACTTTTATATATCTATGGGCCAAAGTTGCCTGGAAATAAATTAATATTATTGTTGTTGTTTTTCACATGTCGTGTACGGTGTTTCTACACACGATATTGAACTTGTACCTATTTTACAAAGAAATCATAAGTTTCAATATTGCAATCACAGATATTCCAAAATTATTCCATTGGTCCACCAAATATATTATGTTATACACTATAACACTAGCAAGTGCGTCGCGAAGTGCCCGTACTGCCCATACCTCCCATACTGGGCAGGATAACTGCATATACTGCCCATGGAAGAAACTGACTGTACCAGTGATACTAAGTGGACAATTGGCGGGATGATTGTTTTATTGTTGGTGGTCCCGATATGCAGAAGTAGTGTACAGCAATTGAGGCGATTGCGCATGTACAAGTAAGCGTGAGTGCGAGTCAGTCGCCAGTCCTAGTCCGCGCCGGCTGCGCGCGCGCCATTGTCCACAGTGTCCACAGTGTCGCGTACTAGTGTCACCCCGTCCAGACTACGCTTATTTTGTATGTACTATTTAACCTACCACGTTTGATTCATGAATTTTTAATAGTGGGATCAACAGTTATTTTTTGCCCAGATTTAGGCGATTTTGGTAGGCTAATGAAACGGTCATTCTTACCCCAGAGATGGGAATCTAGTTTTGTTAATTTTGTTATAACGGGTTCTTTTAAACCCGGTAACATTAATATTATATATTATTATTATTACTATTTACCTCACTCCGTCATCAGCGTTGAGATAAAAAAAAAACCGTTAATGGCATTTCAGAGTGCGTTATCATATAATATGGATAGCATAAACAAGTACAAGTATTGTACAAGTTCAAATTGAATGAGCTAGGGAAACTTCACAGATGTAATCATTTAAAATGAACAAAAAAAAATGCAGAATCGATTAACTTCTTGGGTTGAATGACCGCAGAAAGTTTAGTGTACTTCAAATATAAGTTTTTTTTGTGTAAACTTCACCGAAGATCAAGCAGATAAATTCTGATGCGTCAGCTTATTCTTATATTAAACCGAAACCCACAGTAACACACAAGTACAGTAATAGATAACAGTACGGCAAAATTTAATAGCCCTCGTTACATAGAGCTTGAGAAAAACTTTTGTGACAGACGCTTTGCGTATGGAAAATATCACTTTCTTATAAGTGAGATTTTCCGTACGCATTGTCTTGGATTTGGATAAAATATACGTCTTTAGATTCTTCTTGGTGGCGTGAGTTTCACTGGCTACATTAAAATTTAAAAAAAAAGCAAAGAAAATTATTTGGGGTGCCATATTATTCTTCCAATACCATGGAGTGGGGTATCAAAATGAAGGGTTTTAAAAGGTGATTACAAAAATATAAACAACTTGTGTGTTTAAAAGTAATTCGAAGAAACAAAGTCGTAGATATCATAAAATTATTAAAACAGTATTATGGATGGGACTCCTCAACACCAATGTCACGAAGGGATGAAAAGCGATCTGTGCACGACACGACAGCGAGTGGGCTATCTGTTTTATCCCAATAAATTATTAGATGTTTTAAGTGACTCTGCTATTTAAGTCGATAGTTTAGGATAAGTGTTCAATTATAATTACCCTTTCTTCTTCATAATTCCTTAACTGTTCCATCAGACTCTGGACAACGCAAAACAAACGAGCCAAAACAGAACAGGGATACCAGTTTAGTTAGGGAGTTCCTATGACAATCTTTCGGCTTCATTATCAAACGAGATCTATAGCAGTAGTGAAGGTTCAATTTTTGTAAGAGGTAAGCCGGAGTACATATCTTTAATGTGATTATATTATTTGTCTATAGAATACTGACTGTGCCATTTTTCAAAAGGAAGCCGGTAGGAATCGGGTTCTATGGAACCTTCGCCACTGATTTATTGCATCATATTATTTCATTTTCACCGAAGTTTGCGCCGACAAACGAAGCAAGATTTTAATACACGAAACGACTTTAACATTGGAATAGTTATAATTGAGGAAAACATATACTCCCTGAGGGTGATGTAGCGACAGGTCGATGTAGCGACGGGTCGATGTAGCGACGGGTCGATGTAGCGACGGGTCGACGTAGCGACATAGCTATGACCGGCACGGACTGACGATCGTTTGATCGTCATCCTTACTGCTGATGGAATGTCACATGTATGTTTATACATGTGACATTCCATCAGTGAAACAACATGTTAAAGCATGTCAGAATTGTATGTTGTCAGAGACAATGATGTCGGACCACAACAAGTCGGAGTCCGTGCATCTGCAGCCCGTGGACGCAGCCGGGCGCGCAGTAGCGCCCTCCTACACGTGAGTACAGCATCGTACCCGGCTTGGGGCTCCACAACCTCCTGCAGTCTGTGGCACGCTACAACTTTTACATATTCCATTAAAGTTCCATCATTATTATCTGGACGTGTTTGTTCTCTTTCGCTTAGTGTCGATGGCAATAATTTCTAATTATTAGGCTACGAGTTTTTTTTGTTTTGAGTGAGTTGTATGAGTTCCTGTTATGAGCAGAAAAAAGGACACACAGGATACGATTATAAGTGCCCTATAGTCTGTGGAACAGCACCACAATTACACTCCAGGGCAGAGCCATCAACATTTTCACTAAATAGATGCTTATTGTATCAAAACGTCACGCCCTAAGTTTCAACTTGGCGACCGAAAAACGTTAATGTCAAAGCTTGTGTTATTTATAAGTTGTATCTGTCTGCAGAGAATCCTCGTCCGACTCATACGATCCTCACGAGCATCGTCGTCTTCCGAATCCGACGAAGTAAGTGATTATTTTACTATTGTAAGTAGTTAAACAATTGTGTTTTCTATTTCATATCACTTCAGAAGGTTTTCATTATATTGAAGATTGATTATCTAATAAATGAATACACACTCGCGAGCAATCTAATCGACTCACGCTATAACCGCGAAATTGCATTAGTTGTTTTGACAAAACTTCTACGATAAATTCTTGTTAATGCACAATAAACACCGCTATTAGGTGTACACGTCGGGTATCAATCAGCAATACCAGGACGAAGTGAATATATAATAGGACGATGGACTGGCCTAGCTAAGGTCTTAAACTTTTAAATCGTATATGATATTTACAAACAAGTGCTTGTGTCGATCTGGTTGTTCGCGAGTGTACATGTTTATTAAGTTATATTAACCCTTTATAAAACAATTTACAGTTTCTGATTTGAGTATTTGAATAGAGAACTAGTCAAACCCTAATTCAAGTGATTCCTTTAATGAAATGTGGTACCTACTCGAAATTTTAAAGGAGATGGCCAAAAATTGTATGAGCCTGTTCCCCAGAATGTACATTTATAAAATGTTTGTCATTGAATAGTCAAGATCTTCGTAGGTACGTTAATCTTTTTCCAAAATTATTAATTTTTTAAATTTATTTATTTGCACGTTTTGTCCATCTCTTTTAAGTAGAGTTTGACAAGTAGTAAATGTCAATGACACAGTTTAGAAAACGGCAATAATTGTTGCAGCAATCTGGAGACGTTGGTGCACCTGCTCAAGTGCAGCCTTGGCACCGGCATCCTGGCCATGCCGCAGGCGTTTTCGCGCGCCGGTCTCGTCACCGGGGTGCTGGCGACAATAATCGTCGGGGCGCTCGTCACGCACTGCCTTCACGTGCTCGTGAGTCATACACACTACTCGCTCACTCGCTCACAACTCACATAGCCTACTCTCAACACTTTGTGGAAGCCACAAGGTGCTGCCGGTGCGTTGGGTCGTCGTAAGTTAAATAATTGAATAGTAACAACCGCACCCGACATATGTTGGATTAGAAATAGCTTTAATAATTACACATGGTGAATTTTGCAAGTGGGCGTCGATGGCCAAATCCGAAACTATGAGGAATAGCGAAAAATACTGAAACGAGTCTCGAGCCAGATTTTGATGAAAACTAAAACTTTATCAATAGATTAAAAAAAAAAACAATTTTCCTAACCAGGAATCAAACCCATTGATTTCGGAAAAAAGCACAATATATACTATATTATTACACCATTCGATAGTGTCGCTAATATGGATCAAATTCAGGAAAGTAATGACGGACGGCAAACTTAAGAAAAATTTAAATTTTATGATTTTCATATTTTAATTTAATGTCCTTGATTGATGACACCCGCAACGCAGCCGAACTTCACAACATATTTAAATTTTATTGACTCTGTGGGGTTAAAACCACAGTAAAAGAAAAAAAATCGTAAACAATTGAAATTAGAATGACAAGTTAGTTGGCGCCAATATTGATTTTATTCGTCGTTTGTATACTGTTTTTTTTTTGTTTTTATATATATATTTTTTGGATACTGTTAAGTATTTTATCAAAAATTAACTCTTTCCTTTAGTTTGCCGTAGGCCATTACTTCCCACAGTTTGGTCCTTATTAGCGACACTTTCGAATGATGAAATCAATGAGTTCGATTCCTGGCTAGGAATATTGATTATTCTTAAATCTAATCATGCAGTTTTAGTTTTCATCAAAACGGTCTCGAGACTCCTTTGAGTATTTTTCGCTATTCCTCATAGTTTCTGATTTGGCCATCCACGCCCACTTGAAAAATTCACCCTGTTACATTATTCCTTTCTTCTTTTCTGTATTTAGTGTGTACAATGTACATAAACAGTTAAATGAATAAGTAA
Organism: Noctua janthe; assembly: GCA_910589295.1. Classification (NCBI taxonomy): domain Eukaryota; kingdom Metazoa; phylum Arthropoda; class Insecta; order Lepidoptera; family Noctuidae; genus Noctua; species Noctua janthe. Next base: position 19,502,681 of record OU342552.1, read on the forward strand.
TTATTTCAGATAATATCATTTTACATTGAAATAAAGGAATTTCTTTTTTTTATCTTGTGGTTAGTTCCTAACCTGGTGTCAGAGTTTTTATGCCGCCCATTGGCCTCTGACTTGGCTTAATCCGTAAGGCTGTCCCTTACACCCTGTAAGTTGCAAATTCAAAAGGGAGAAAAACACTACCTTTGCCGACGTCTCCTAGCTAACTGATAACCTATTATCAGATTTTACTTACAAAATATGGGTGTTTTTTAAAATAACTTTCATTAAAAAAACAGTTTTGGGTATCAAGCTCATAAAGCCTGACCCCCTGCCCCAGTGTGCGACGAAGCCTCAACGGTCAGGCGTCAACAACGCATCGTGGTAGTATTTCTGTTAAACTACTCTTTGAAATTCTGTGCCATGAATAATTTTACCTTTACCTAACCTTTCTGTTTCTTTTTGTGGTGTTTTGTAATTAGCCGGTCAATGGTGACAGATAGGAGGACACAAAATAAGTACCTGACGTCTAAAAAAGTTATTACTTTTATTCATGGCACAAACTCCATACTGCTTGAAAAGCAGTGAGTGCGCTTTTGAGGTGACGCGGCGTGCACTGTGCACTGTGCAGGTGGGGTCCCAGTACGCGGCATGCAAGCGCGTGCGCGCACCACTGCTCACATACCCGGAGTCCATGGCCGTGGCGCTCGAGGCGGGTCCGCCCACGGGGCGCCGGTACGCGGGCGCGTTCGCTATCACCGTCGACGTCTTCCTGGTGGTCTACCAGCTCGGGATATGTTGCGTCTACATCGTCTTCATCGCTGATAACATAAAGAAGGTTGGTATCCCAGCTTTTTCCCTTCATACTTTGACCTCCTACATCCTACTCCTGTCATCATGAGCTAGGGCGCTGTGCACGATTTGGGCTGCTCTCGGCCGCTCTCGGCCACGCTCGGCTGCGCCCGAATGGTGCGTGGCGCCGTGAGAGCGCGGTCGATACAATTGAGTTAAGTGGGGCGGCGTCGTGGCCGCTTCCTTACGTCAATATTCATCAAGGAGTAATTCCACCACGCATACTCAATGACGCAACTGCACGCCTTTTAATAACGTTTAATGTCGAAGGAATGCCACCTTCACCTCTGTAAGTATTGATTGATTGCAGATGACCGACCCGTCGTACGAGTTGCCGATAGAGGTGCACATGCTGATCATCCTGCTGCCGCTGATCTTGTTCAACCTAATCCCGACCCTGAAGCTGCTGGCGCCCTTCTCTGCCCTCGCCAACGTGCTAACGTTCATAGGGCTGGGCATTGTGGTCTACTACCTGGTCACCACCAAGAAGTCCACAGCGCCGCTGGACTACTGGGGCTCGCTCTCCACTTTCCCGCTGTTCTTCGGCACCATCTTGTTTGCGCTCACGGCGGTCGGAGTGGTGAGTCTGCGCTGCTGATGGCTGCGCGACCTGCGCCCGCGCGTCAGAATCCTTATGTATAATAGGAATTAGCCGCTATGCGATCTGTGTATGTTTTATGAACAGTGCTAAGGAATTAATAACGTCATTGATTCATTTTCATCTCATCGTCATTCGATATTGCGTTGCGAGCGTGACAGTGCTAATACATTTTTGAAGCCTTTTGAAGTTTTCCAGTATTACAAAGAGTGTAACACTGCAGATGTATCTGTACCTAGTTATATTGTTAAATTAGTTCGTATGTTACTTGAACTCGTAGTTTAAAATTTACTGGATTTAATAATGAGTCATCTACCATCCCGTACTGGGCCCACGTGGTAGATAATACTCCACTCCTCCTCACAGAGAAGAACCCTGCGTCCCAGCAGTGGGAACACTAGGGCTGATTTTGGTGCTATTCTAGGGGATGGTGGACGGGTCGTACTCGCGTATATGTGATTACATGTGCGTGTGGCAGGTGATCGCGCTGGAGAACAACATGGCGACTCCGAAGGCGTTCGGCACCCCGTGCGGCGTGCTGAACGTGGGCATGAGCATTATCGTGGTGCTGTACGTGGTGGTTGGTGCTCTGGGCTACGTGTTCTGCGTGTCCGACTGCAGTGACTCCATCACGCTCGACCTGCCGCATGGACCGTCAGTATACACTCTTTTTTGTTTCTCAGTAGTTGCCCAGAGTCTGAGCCGTGCGCGGTTGATGACAATAGGCTTGCTACCTATTACATGAGGCTTAAACATAACCTTGCGAAATGTAGGTGTGGCTATTCATTCACACCTCTGCCTAACCCTTCGGGCTCTACTTGTATGGTAATTTAATGTCTTTTGCTAGTAACACAGTTCATGAGAAAGTTGCAAATAACACAAGCTGTTTTCCTCCAAAGAGGGCCTGTTGATTATACCCGACAAGCGGTAGGTGACTGACTACAACCCGACAATTCAACAATTTTACAAGTTTTTCATATTTTATTAGTTATAATAGAGGAGCTCGTGGCTTAATAATAACACAGCGCAGGCGTGAAATTTATAAGGAAACGAAAGAACGACGTGCCTGCGCAACACCGGTTGAACGTAATTCACGACACGTCCCCTACGTACATTTTGTTTGAAAATGTTTTGAAGCGGCATCATTCCTGCGCTGCGCCTGCGCCGCGCCTTTATCTTACGCCGTTTCAGTATAAATCGCGCTTTACTATGGGGTATCGTAACCCAGTAACGAGTACACGGAGCCGCTGCCTACATAAGTAGGTCAGATAGGCAGCGACTCCGTGTAAAATACTGGTAATGCTACTTCCGGGTCCGACTGGGAACCGATCAGAAAAGGCAGGCATCTGATGGTATCAGCTACTTAATATAACTATTAAGTAGTCCCCAGAATTGGAAGGGTTTCAACCCTCGTTTACCTACATTAGGAGAGTTTCTCAAAGCTTAAACAGTCACAAATTAATTCGAGCACTCGAGCCACTGGTTTTTTTTTTACTATGTTGTTAAGTACTAGGGCACGAGTAGACAGTTTGTCAGAAATAGAATAATAATTGTGATCCGCCCGTGTGTCACGTAGGGTACAGCAACGAGGTCGAATGATCACAACAGGGATATCATATCCGCTTGGTATCGGGAATGCAGTAGGCGGAGCCAACGCGGGGCCCCCTCCTTTCCTACTCCTCAGTGGGCCATAAGTAGGTGAACACTTCATTAGGAGCAATGTAGTTACAATAAATACGATACCTACTTGATTCCAGTGTTTCTACTTTAAAACACATTAATTCATATCAGAGTGCTCAAATAAAGCAAGGCAGTCGGCGGGACCTCCATGTCATTAATAAACAGATATATCACATTCACGCTTCACCGTTACCATGTACTCAAAAGCATCAAAGGTGACGAATCCGTAGAATTGAAATGGTGACACCCTGTTGTAGTAGCTTAGTTGTATCAGTGCAGTTTGTTAGCAAAACAATCACACATAATACAAGCAATGCAAACAAGCAAAAGGAATTGAAAACTTCGTTTGATACGTACAGCAATAAGCATTGTCAAGACACTCTCGATGTAATGCCTCATTGTTGACGCCGGACGCGACGCACGATGACTTCGCCGCAGTGTCACCGAGCCGGGCTCACCGCTCGCTCGACTAATCAACTAGTTAAGCAGACATGCAGCATATTGTCGTGCATTACGTACGCACGCACTGTTTCGCGTTCTTACCAATGGGTACAGTCAGGGACAGATGGTACAATCGGTCGCAGAACATAAGGACCCTGACTATAATAAATTTTGATGCAAGTTTATAAGAAAGTCGTCTTATGAATAGATTTGAGTTATTTTAGAAATAACTTAATTTTGCATTTTGTTTTTTTTTTGTTTTTGCATTGTTTTAGATTAATTATTGCGCATTATTTGACAGAGAGAGAGAAAAATGATTGCGTAAAAAACGAAGCCTTTAATGAAGTGACATTGAACGCGAGTCTGAGAGAACAGGTAACACATCAGTACTGTTCGGCGACTTCCAGACATACGTTCTTTATGCGTCACTCAGCTAGTTTCTTTTGCCTTACCAATCTAAGACGTACTGTCACAAGCAATATCTTAATTCACTTAGCAGAACTCAAAACAGTTTTTCTCGTGAAATAAAGGATGATTTCCACCAAACGACTCGCATCGCATCGGATCGGAACGGATTTTATAATCTTTAAACAAAATTAAATCGTGAACCCAGTATTTAAAGTTTATATTACCACGCCGCGCACAACAGCTTAACCGCGGGCGTCATCCGCGACACACGATAGTAGCCGACAGTATGCTGCGACGCGCGATCGGCTCCGTTCGCCTGTCGTCGAATACGGCACGGTAGGAATGAAACTATTTGACTAGGCGCAGAAACGGATGTGTTCGCAAGCGACGGTACGGAGCCAATCGTTTGCGTCGATATCCTGCCGGACGCGATCGACTGTCGCCACATCCATTCGTGTCCTTTCCGATCCGATGCGAGGTGTTTGGTGGAAACCATCCTTAACGGTTTCTGCTTTGAGATTTGAGATAAGACATATTTCGTAACAGTACCTATGGCTTCCAGAATACTATGTAGGTACGTGGAAAAATAAAACGTCAATCAATACAGAAGGAAATAATAGCTTATGAATTTTAAGTGAACTAATCTAAACATATAAATAAATAATGTAGGAACGCTGACACAGACATTCTGTATTCACAACCATGTGCAGCGCCCCGCGAACGGGCAGTTCGCCCAACACCGTCGCAACCTATAGACGCGCATATTAATACTAACCAAGTACATCCACGAAATATGTTAGTGAGTGAATAAAATCAATTAAGTAAATTCCGCATTTAATTTCTCTCCGTACACACACCTCAACAACAATACGCCATCACACTAAATTGGTGACCCCGACGTGATCTATCAGTGCGGCGTGAAACAAACTGTGTGTACGTGATCGAGAACGGGCAACTCAACTCAACCGTGTTCTATAGTGTATAAACTCTCGTGTAACCAAGCAAAATGGAAGGAAAAACGACTGCCGACGAATATTTTCTCTCACCCGTCTCCATAACCGACAAGATCGAAGATTTTTGGCCCAGGGCACCGGAATTGTGGTTCACCAAAGCAGAGGCGATCATTAACCCTCAGAAGATGTCCGACGATTCCAAGTATCGGATTATCTTATCCAAATTGAACCTCGAGGTCACGGAACAAGTCGCGGATATCCTACTAGATCCGCCCAAAGAAAAGAAGTATGAGACCTTGGAGCAAAAATTAATTACGGTGTACAAAGAGTCAGCGGAACGACAAATCAAGAAGCTAATTGGAGAAATGGAGTTAGGCGATCAACAACCATCGCACCTCCTACGAAAAATGCGGGACCTAGCCAGAGGAAAAGTAACCGATGACACACTGAAGGTAATGTGGAAAAATCATTTACCACCATCAGTACGTGGCGTTTTAGCAGTTACTGACGAGGAAAACATGGAGAAATTGACATCCATTGCAGACAAGGTCGCTGAGACGATGACACCAATACACAGTGTTGCTTGCGTAAGGAAAAACCAGGCCCATCGGACAAAGATAATCTAGTACTGGCGGAAATTAATAAATTGAGCGACCGATTACGCAACATCGAGAACGGCTACAGAAGTCGCTCACAAAACGATAGACCTTGGACGTCCCGATCCAGATCAAGATCCAGCTCCAGGCCTAGAAGAAACGCAAAGGCACCTGAAGACGACCCCAACTGGTTATGTTTCTACCACTTCAAATTCCGCAATAAGGCGAATAAGTGTGTGCAACCGTGCAACTGGAAGAAGACAGACGCCAAGCCATCGGAAAACTAGAGTCGGTGCAGTCAGCGACGGGAGGCTGCGACCGCGCGCACGTCAATCACCGTCTATGTGTCAAGGACAGGAATTCAGGTTTGAACTTTTTAGTGGATAGTGGTGCAAATGTGTCTGTTCTACCTCGCAGAGTTGTTTTTAAGAAAGATAACGCACACAGTGCCTGTTATAAGTTGTATGCTGCGAACGGTACCGAGATCAATACGTACGGTACACAAGTTTTAGAACTAGATTTAAATCTTAGACGAGCATTCCGTTGGTTATTTACGATAGCAGACGTACAGCAACCAATATTAAGTGCTGTCTTCTTAGCTAATCATAAGTTGTTAATTGATTTGAATGTACGATGGACGATAGTTCGGAGCGGGTTAACATTAGTATACGACTTTGGGATTTGGTGATATTTGCGGTGGTTGTATAGTTTCCACTCTGATACTCGGTGTGGCTGTCGTACTTGCCATCACTTCTTTCCTTAACCATTTTCGTATGACAATAATCTTTGTTTCCCTGCATAGATTAATAACATGGCCACTAACACTGTGGTCACTATCATAACGATGCCAATGATATAAAGTGATGATTGATGATTCATTGAAGTGTCTGTTTGTAATCTCAAAATAACAGCTTTTTACAGGGATCTCAGACTTAGGCAAAAAGGCTGCCAGGCTGAAATGGGATTGGGTGGGTCACTTAAGCCGCATGCATAACAACCGCTGGTCGAAGGTCTCATCACGAAGGGTGTCTGAGGATGGAGGGCGCCGACGAGGCCAGCCTAGAAAACGGTGGCGAGATGATTGAGAGGCTCATCACGAAGGCTGGTTCGAGGTGGTGCAGGAGTAGAGTACCTGGAAGGATATGGGGCAGGTCTTTGTCCAGCAGTGGGACATACATGGCTATTGAAAAAAAAAAGAAAATATATATTCGTTATTTAAAACGAACACTTTTTATTTTGCAATTTTTTGTCTGTTTGTTCCGGCTAATCTCCGAAACGGCAACACCGATTTTGACGGGACTTTTACTGGCAGATAGCTGATGTTATAAAGAGTAACTTAGGCTGTTATTTTAGTATAAGAATTAGGTTTTCGTGCAAAAAAAAAACCCTTGAAATTGGTAACGAAATCCGATTCAAAAAGGGAAGTAATATTTTTTTTAAATAATTTCGCACGAACGAAGGTCGAGAAAAAAAAGCGTTGCTACACAAAATAACGCCGTAATAGTCTAGATTCCGACCTTCACTCATCTGTTTACTGAATAAAAAAATAAAACCAACTTTTACTGAACACGTCTGCTACTACTGCTGAGCGTGCGCGCCTACTGGCTGTGGGTGAGTGGGAGTCGGATCTTTGGCTTCACGCACTGCCGTCGTCGAGCATAGGCACATTGTTCGATGACACGACCTTCCGCCTCGCTGCTGCTTTACGCCTTGGTGCTGCCTGCTGTTCTCCTCATCGCTGTCACTGTGGTGAAGCTGTCAACAACCTCGGTCACCACGGCCTGTCATGCAGCCGAAGTGCGGGCCGTTTTGCACGGCACGCGAACATAAACGACATCATCCGACGAGCTCTTGTCACCGTCGGCGTTCCAGCTATTTTAGAACCCCATGGCTTGGCACGCGACGATGGCAAGAGACCGGACGGCATGTCGTTGTTTCCTTGGAAGATGGTTAGGCCTTTAGTGTGGGACGCGACATGCGTCGATACTCTTGCGCCATCACATCTTCCAAGCTCGTCGTGCTGTGCTGGCGCTACCGCTCCAGCTGCAGATAACCTCAAGCGGCGTAAATATAGAAACCTTTGTGGTAACTATATTTTCGAGCCGTTTGGGGTTGAAACTCTGGGGTCGTGGGGTCCGAGTGCTCATAGCCTTTTTAAGGAAATTTCGAAACGCCTATTTGACGCTTCCCGTGACCCAAGGGCTGGCTTTTACTTTGGCCAGAGGCTAAGTGTTGCCATACAACGTGGCAACGCCGCCAGTCTCTTGGGCACATTACCAGCTGACAGCGTTGAGGAGGAGTTTTTTGATGCCTTCTTATAGTTTGTTGTTAGTTTATTTATTTTAGGTTATTTAATAGTTTTTAATTAATAATGTATTTAGTTAGTTTACTCATTAAAATATACGCCTTAACTTCAAATACATAAAAATAACTTCAGCAAAAATAGCTTCAGAAGTCGGTGACTTTTCTTTGTTTGACATAGTTTTATTGTCACCGATTTGCAGCGTGATGTTACGTTATGATGTTGTGTAAACAATAAACATCCTTAGCGATTGCAACAATCACGACAGAATTGCTGTCTAATATTGAAGAGTTCCGTTCTATATCTCCGAAGTCCATGATCTGATCATGACAATATTTCTATGGAACCAAATTGGAAGTATACTCTTTCAAACGATTTTTTCAAATCGGTTCAGGCGTCTTCGAGTAATCGGTGAACATACATAAAAAAAGATTCCGAAGAATTGAGAACCTCTTTTAAATATCTTTTAACATAAGTACATAATTTTGTGAATACCCATTCACTCATTCAGAATCCCAACTGGCATCCCTGTCTGATGAAATTAAGTCCAGCCCGTTTAAGTTGCGACCACCATGAGTCTTCTGTGATTATACTATCAGCTTTGCAATAAAATGATCTGTATTTTAATATAAATATTGTTATAGGTACAGAGTAATTCGTTCAAGTTGGAATACAGGGGAAAATCCGAATACGTAAGAGGTACCGGACAATGTACCTAAAAAACCTAAAAAACTTAACGTTTACGTTTCTAGATCGAGTTGTTTTCAGAGAAATCACCATATTTAAATTCGTAAAAAAAATATATAGTATAGATACATGTTTGATCTAGTGATTTTTTTGGTTAAAAACACATTATTTAACATTTTGCTCGATAAAAAAAAATCAGAAGTAAAGTCGATTTTGAAAGTATTTTAAGATGTATGAGACTTGGGAGAACGTAATTTTTATGAAAATTTAACATTTCATTTACTAATCCGGTTTCACAGGGGTATTATTGGATAGATTTATAAAATATCACTTATTTTTTTATATAAAATAAATACGTGAAAACGGCTCGCGCGCACCGCGCCAGTGTCCTGCCGGACGTCATCGAGTGAGGACCAATGCAATTTTTGCTCGCAACCACAAATTATCGTCGCCGCCCGCGTAGACAACGTGTTGTATTATAAGTAATTAAAATGGCGAATAAAAAAACAAAATTAAGATAAAAAGGGTATCTGAAGTGAAGAAAATCCGAAAGTGTATTGCGTACTACTTATTCTATAAATATGTCACAATATAATTACTTCTCTACACAGACTAGCGAAGTGAGTATGACTAGAATTAAATCTTTAATATCTTTAATGGAAAAGTTCACCTTTACAAGTTGCAGTTTTGCATCCTGGTCAAATTCAAGGAGGTGTACCTATGTTGTATTTTGTTTTTATTATTATATTTTGTTTTGCCTAAACCTTTCGGAATAAGGGCATTTTATTGCAATCCTGCGGAACGGACAATCCCAAAAATTGGTAATCTTAGATCTGAATACGACGGCACGGTTGGCGCAGTGGCTGAGCGATTGGCTGCTGCGCTGCGTGTTGCGGGTTCGATCCCCGCACGGAACAGATATTTGTATGATCTACAGGTAGTTGTTCCGGGTCTGGCTGTTTGTGTATGTGAGTTTAAATGTTTGTAAACGCACCCACGATACAGGAAAAATTTTATTTTAAAAAAAATTTAATAATAAAAACAAAACACAACATAGGTACACACCTCCTTGAATTTGACCAGGATGCAAAACTGCAACTTGTAAAGGTGAACTTTTATAAGGTATTTACAAACAACTTTAGCTCTTTTTTTATGAAAACATATTTGTAATACCTCCTTGATTTTTTGGTCATGATGTTTGGAAAGTGTATTTTTTTTTCATGCCGGTCGGCTGTTCAGTGTTCGTGTTATCATTTTTTTGTATGAGAAGAAAAAAAATCGGGACAGCGAAAGTTTGTCAAAAACATAAAAAAATCATTCTTAATTTGTATGGACGAAAAATAAACTAAAAATATTTTTTTCGATGTATTTTCATGGGGACCTGCTAGTATTTGGCCATCTTCAAATTTCAAAAAGGTCAATAATAACTAAGAGATGTTTAGCGACGTGTGTTGTTGTGAACAGACTGTCGACGAGCGTGATGGCGATGTTCGTGATAGCCATCTTCATCAGCTACGGGCTGCACTGCTACGTGCCCGTGGAGGTGGTGTGGCGCGGCTACCTGCTACCGCGGCTCACGCGCTCCGGCGCGCCGCCCGCGCGCTTGCGTGCAGCCGAGTACGCGCTGCGCGTCGGACTCTCCTTGCTCACCTGTAAGTACAGTATGGACCGCCAACACGCCATGTGCGAGTGCGGCGCCCCAGATCAGGCTATGTCCCACCTGCTGCAGTGTCCTAGGTGTCCATTCTCTTGCTCCCTTGACGATCTAAACAAAGCCTCTGACACCACAATAATCATAGCCACTTACTGGGCCCAAACGAGAAGAAGAAGACCGCCATGTGCAACCCGACACACCTGACACTAACAACCGTCGAGCAGTAGCCCACTAAACACATCACCCGTCTACTCAGAGGATCGTCCCTTTTCTATGGAGGATGGGAGCTTTACACGCGGTACCTCAAGCACGCATTAGTAGAGTGCCGTTAGAAGTAGAAAATGAAAAACCTTCGTGAAACACCAGTGGTTAGATTTTCATGGTGTTTGTCGCATTTTTTGTTTTTTTTTTTGGATGTGTTTTTTTTTTTGAAAATGTTTTTGGTTGTTGTTTCTGTCTGAAATCCTTGTTAAGTACTCTATAACTAGAAAATATTGGCACATCATCCACATTTTGCGTTGGAACGCCTCCCACTAGGTGGACCGATGACCTGGTGAAGGTTGCGGCGATCCGCTGGATGCGAGTCGCACGGGACCGGTCAATGTGGCGACACTTGGGGGAGGCCTATTGTCCAGTGGACGTCTTTCGGCTGAAATGATGATGATGATGAAATATTTTCCAAGCAATCGATTTTTAATAACACCCACCCTTCCGAAAATATGATAGTAAAAACAATAACAAATACGTTCTTGAACAATCCTGCTACGTATATTTGAAAATAGTAAAAGTCTGTGATTTACGAGAGCTCAGGTTCAAATATTTTTGTCTATAAACGTTAAAAAGACGCTTTGAAAATGTAGGTACATAATCACTACAAAAAACATGCGTGTGATCTTATACTAATTCAATGTATTTTATAACATCGATCTTTCTTACTAATTACATACACCTCACACGGTATGCATGGACATGTGATGAGAGGATCAAATACATATGTCGCGTCGCCAGCGCATGATGATTGTGAGGAGTGTAACAGTTAGTGAGATGGTGGCTCTCTGTTCCAGTCGTGCTGGCGGTGGCCGTGCCACGGCTGGGGCTGTTCATCTCGCTGTTCGGTGCACTGTGCCTGTCGGCGCTGGGTATTTGCTTCCCGGCCATCATGGAGATATGCGTGTCGTACCCGGAAAAGTTCGGAGTGCGCAACCTGCGGTACATCAAGGACGTGGTGCTGTTCGTGGTGGGCCTGGTGGGGCTGGTGGCCGGCACGTACACGGCGCTCCTCGCCATCGTGCTCTCGTTCATGCCGAATGACACCAAGAAAGCATAGGACCCCGCCGCCCTCGCAGCCCACCGACTCTCCCGCTGCTCCTCCAATGCTTCTCATGTACCTTGTGCGATCACTAGCAAAGTAATCAATATAGTCAATCAATATCGTCTGTGTGGGTCTTCTCTCAACGCTTAGTAGTGGTGGTACGAGTGACATGACGTCTAGGTCGCTACCAAGCTTCGCACATCGTAATATTTGGAATCATACAGTAGTGTACCAGACTACGACAGTATTATACCGCGTTAGTATTAATGTCACTGTGAGAGTGCAGCGAGCATGCGCACGCGCTATCTGCGCTGCAAGAAGCACTGCTTCCTAGAGGATTTTTGCAAATCGGAATGCGACGGCATCCTGTTGTAAAATGATGTTCCGTAGGTTTATTTTAATAAAATTTGTAAATTGTTTCAGTATTTAATTTTCAATAATGTGTTTTTTTTTTTGTACAGCGATTATACCTACCTGCGTTTATTATTTTGTTACGTAAAATAAACGTTTTGTTACGATTAAACCATATTTTACTTACACGGAACCTACAACCTATTGTACAGTCACGAGCAATGAAGTGTAGACACTCAGCAGCTTTTAAAAGTAATTTTCTACTACTATATTGACTAACGTTTTACATTTTCACGAACATAGTATTTTGGAAGCCACACGACTACCATTCTTGATGCTCTGAAGTAATCTTGCTCGGAACGCTTCTGAGTAGTGAACGCGCTTGCTTGTCACCATGCCAGAAAGAAACTAAACACATTCAAAACTCATGGCATTGCCAAAGAGGCTTTAACAATTTGTGTTGAAACTGCTATGTTGGTTCACGCATAAAATCCTGGATAAAGTGTTAAAGGTGTTTTTTATGGGAACCCTTATTTTCACATAATGTTCTTTTTCATAATATACTTTGGCATAACTTGTTATAATTTGTTTTGACATAATAATACTTTACCATATTTTCTTTTGGCATACAGTTTATGTTGACTGTTGTATCAAGCACCGCCATCTATTGCGTGGCGGTGGAATTACATCCGATAGGACGGCGAGCAGCGCCGTCTAGTGACAAATAGCAGCATGCGGCGAGCGGAGCCGCCTGTGATTGGACGAGACCAGGCCTCTCGCTTGTGATTGGTGCTCCCGATGTGCGTGCGCCCCCTAGTGTTTTTTACTAGAGAATTTATAGAACAAGCTAGAAGAATCAGTGAACGTCCCATATTATTGTTATACTCTTTGCAGTGAACAGTGAACTGCATAATTGTAATCCTGATTAAAATTGTAAACTCATATTCGAGCCTTATTGAAGAAGCCCCGCAAGCCCCCTTCGCTGCCAAACATTGGACCTTCGAGCCACATAGAAGATATCAGCCGCGACGAGCCGGGTTGAAGAAGTGAGGAAGCGAGTGGAACTTCGAAGTAGAAGTACGTTGAGGAGATCCGGAGCCCAGCCACAGTTTGCTGAGCAGAAGCTATTGATGCTGCAGCCAGCAACGGTCAGGTTATCCAGTTACCCTTTTCCCTCCTTCCCCTGTGTCTTCGCCTCGCGTTAATATCGTACCTAAACGTTTTTCAGAACTGATCGAGATCAGATCTACCGGCATTGCTGGGGCCGTCTTCTGGTGAGAAAACACGACTGAACACGCAAAACTGTGAGTACCTACTTTCATAAGCTACCAAAATGAGTGATGATGAAACTATGTCTCGTTTAGATAGTCAGTTATCTGATCTTAAAAAACAACGTGGTGTAATTAAAGGTAGATTAACATTGTTCGCAAATTATATTAATAAGTTAGACAGATCGTGTTTAGATTCTATAATTAAAACTCAAGTGCAAATGCGTATTCATTCGGCAGCCATTTTCTTTGCCGATTTTAACGACTTGCAATCTAAAATAGAAAAAAATTGTGGATGAAAAAGAATTACTGTCACACTTAGAGTACAGAGAATCGTTTGAATGCCAATATTATTCAATCATAGCTATAGCAAAGCACATGGTAGGCGATCTTGAACAAAACGGAATAAATAATTCTCAGTGTACCTCCGGTAAATCTGTGTCTATTAAATTACCTCAAATAAAGTTACCTGCCTTTGACGGTTCCTTCGATAAATGGTTAGAATTTAGGAATTCGTATGTTTCAATGATACATGACCGCGACGACTTAGATTCTATTCAGAAATTTCAATACCTAAAGTCGTCTCTCAGCGGATCTGCGTTACACGTTATCAGTTCGTTAGAGTTTACAGCAGCTAATTATTGTAACGCGTGGGACCTGCTTGAAGCAAGGTATCAAAATAATAGGCTATTGATACACAACCACGTTAGGGCTTTGTTTGCGGCACCTTCACTGGGTAAGGAATGTTCAGCACAGATCAGAACGTTGGTAGATTGCGTTTTACGTAATTTGAGAGCACTAAATTCTCTTAAAGAACCGGAATCTTCACTCGAGGATATACTTATAATTTATTTAGTTGTCAGTAAACTTGATTCTGCTACCGAACGCGAGTGGGAGAACTACAGAAGCTCACTTACCTCTGATTCTAATAAAACCTCTAAACCTATAAAACTAGAAGACTTATTAACCTTTTTAAACAATAGGTCTGACATGTTAGACATGATTAATGCGGGTAACAGTAAAAATAATCAGTCACATTCACAAAGTAAACATGAGGGTAGACAATCAGCTGATCATAAAAAGCAGTCAAATTCTCAAACTACACATAGTTATGCGAATGCGAATAATAATAATAATAAGGTCTCATCAGGTACCAAAGGTAAAACTAAACACAACTTGACATGCCCGCTATGTAGTGGTAAACATGCATTATATTCATGTGTTAAGTTTTTAAACATGTTGGTACAAGAAAGATTAAATTTTGTTCAGTCAAAGGGCGTTTGTTTAAATTGTTTACGTACAAACACTCACGCAATTGAAAATTGCAATTTCGGTCCTTGCAAATTATGTCAACAAAACCATAATGCGTTAATTCATGTTGACAATAACGTTATTCCAAATACGTCACCACAACGTTCCGTTGTCAATAATACGTTGCCACAGTCTTCTGTTTTACACTGCGTTAGTAAAACAGCTGACAATATTGATAATAATCGGAGCGGTGACGCGTTCACAAATAATTATTCTAAGTCGTTACCTACTGTCTTACTGTCTACGGCGTTAGTTGAGATTGCTGATAATGATAACAGATATCACACAGTTCGCGCTTTGCTTGACAGCGGCAGTCAAAATTGTTTTATAGCTCAAAGCTTATGTAAACGTTTGAAAATACCTGTAATACAGTCCACTATACGTGTTTGTGGCGTTGGGCAAACCGTTTCACAGTCCAGTCACAAGTGCGTAATTAATATTCGTTCTAAGGTTTATGATTTTAATACAACCTTACATTGTTTAGTGTTGCCTAGTATCATTTCGAAGTTGCCTTCGACACACGTTAATAGTGATACTTTATGTATACCTAGCAATATTGTACTTGCAGATCCCACATTTTATGTACCGAGTGACATAGAATTATTAATAGGCGCCGATGTCTTTAGGGATTTGCTAAAAGAAAATAAAATAAAACTTCACACCGGTCCGTACCTACAAGATACTATGGTAGGTTGGATTATAACAGGTCCAGTTTATAATAATTATAATAATTGTCTTGTAGCGTCTAGCATGACAGAAGTTCAATGCAATTTGACGCAAGTTGATTCTCAGTTACGAAAGTTCTGGGAAATCGAAGAAGTACTTATATCTCCCGTTATTACTGAGGAAGATCGTTATTGTGAAGAATTGTTCTTGCAGACTACTGAACGCGATCAGCACGGTAGGTTTTCTGTAAGAATGCCATTTAAACAATCACCTGATTGCTTGGGTGATTCATATCATTCCGTTAAACAGCGTTTTTTATCTTTAGAGAGGAAATTAGATCGTTTGCCACAGTATAAAAAAATGTATTGTGAATTTATGCACGAGTACGAGCAATTAGGTCACATGACACTTGTTGACGATTTTAATCATTTAAATAAGCCGTATTATATTATACCACATCATGGGGTGTACCGTGAAAGTAGCGTGACAACCAAATTACGTGTTGTTTTTGATGCAAGCGCGACCACTTCTAATAATAATTCGTTGAATGATATTCAATACGTGGGCCCTAGGTTACAGAATGATATCTTCTCAATATTGCTTCGTTTCCGGCAATATCAATATGTTGCTTGTGCAGATATTGAAAAATTCTTTAGACAAACATTAATTCATCCTGAACAACGGAACTTACAACTAATATTATGGCGAAGTGATAATAGCGTACCTATTCAAGTTTATCGTCTTAACACAGTCACGTATGGCACTGCATCGGCACCGTATCTTAGCAACCGTTGCTTGAAACAATTGGCGAAGGAATGTAAGGATGACGTCATCGCTAGCGTCATCAATGATGATTTTTACGTTGATGATCTGTTGACGGGGCATGAGCAGCGCGACAGGTTGTTAGACATTTGCAATAAAACGTCCGCCGTTCTACAAAGCGGTTGTTTTCCCTTAAGGAAATGGACTTTTAATTTTGACGTAACTTCTGAAAGTACTAAGGATTTATGTATCGGCGAGTATTGTCAGTCTAAAACCCTCGGTGTTGGTTGGTCTAACAAGAACGATTTATTTAATTTTTCAACTTTTATTGATAAACATTGTATTGGTACGAAGATAACTAAACGTTTAATAATGTCAATCATTGCACAGATTTACGACCCACTAGGGTTATTGGCACCAGCTATTACCACGGCTAAGGTTTTATTACAAAAATTATGGTTAGCTAAAATAAGTTGGGATGATGAAGTCCCAAGTGAAATTGCATGTGTGTGGTATAATTTTATTGATTCGTTACAATATTTGTCCGAAATATTAGTGCCGCGTTGGGTCATGTGTACTCACGCTGTAAACAAAGAGTTACATATTTTTACCGATGCTTCTCAGTCTGCATACGGTGCGTGTGCGTACATACGCTCACGTAATAATAATGATGAATCGCAAGTTACTAGCCGATTATTATGTGCGAAGAGTAAAGTCGCACCGATTAAAGCGTTAAGTATTCCACGGCTTGAACTGTGTGGAGCTTTAGTTGGAGCTAAACTATATAATAAAATTATAAGTTCTCTTAGGCTACAATTCGATAAGGTTTATTTCTGGACTGACTCCACTATAGTTCAAGGCTGGCTTCGGACATCACCACATTTGTTAAAAACATTTGTTCAGAATAGGGTTGTGCAAATCAACGAATTAACAAGCAACACTACTTGGTTACATGTTAAAGGTAAGGAGAATCCTGCTGATATCTTATCAAGGGGAGTTTTCTTTGATTCATTAAAGGGAGACAACACTAGTTTGTGGTGGTGTGGGCCGACTTTTCTTCGTGAACCGACTTCATGTTGGTTGACAACAAATACTTATGAAAATGAATTTACTAAGATTAAGTTACCGGAATTAAAATGTTCTAAAACTACGAGTTTGCTTAACGTAGAAACTAATAATATAATTATTGATTTTGAAAGGTTTTCTTGTTTTAATCGTTTGCAAAGAACAGTTGCATATGTCCTACGGTATATTTTTAATTTACGTGCATCGCGTGTCGGTCAAGGTCGCAAAACCTGGTCATTGACCGTGAGCGAGATTAATAGTTCGCTAGTTGTGTTGACACGTTTAGTTCAATCACAATCATTTAGCAAAGAATATCATAGTCTTAAGGAAAAGGTGCAATTGAACAATAAGTTAAGCAATAAAACATTAGGTTTAGGTATAATTTTAGATAAGGATAATTTATAATTCGTGTTGGCGGCAGACTTGGTAATTCAAAATTTGATTACGATAAGAAACATCCCATGTTATTGTGTCGTAAGCATCGGTTTACGTGGTTATTGTGTTCTTATGAACATAACCGTTTACTGCATGCTGGACCTCAGCTTCTCGTGGCTACCATGCGTGATAGATGGTGGGTGCTGGGGGCACGTAATTTAGCAAGACAAGTGGTTCATAAATGTGTAACCTGCACTCGCATGAAGGGAAATACGTTAACTCCGTACATGGGTGATCTGCCTGCCGAACGTGTAGAAGCTGGATTTCCGTTCATGCGATGTGGTGTTGATTATGCCGGACCAATATCAATATTGAATCGTAAAGGCAGGGGTTCGCAACTAATTAAAGGATATATTTGTTTATTCGTATGTTTTGCTACCAGAGCTGTACATTTAGAGTTAGTTGGTTCGTTGTCGACTCAGGATTATTTATTGGCATTCAAGCGATTTATATCCCGACGCGGTAAGCCGTGTCAAGTTTTTTCCGATAACGGTAGGAATTTCGTTGGTGCTGAAAGGGAGCTTTCAGCTATTTTTGAAAAATCCAACGAAATTATTGATTTCGCTAGTAGTAATAATATTAAATTTAGTTTCATTCCGCCATATGCTCCTCATTTTGGTGGTTTATGGGAGGCAGGAGTGAAGTCGTGCAAGTATCACTTGAGACGTGTCGTAGGAAATGCTAAGCTAACTTACGAGGAGTTTGGTACGGTATTGACGCAGGTTGAGGCCGTCCTGAACTCCCGTCCTATGTCACCTATGTCCGCAGATCCTAACGATTACCTTGCACTCACCCCTGCTCATTTCCTAATCGGCCGGCCGTTGACTGCGCCTGCCAGTGAGGACGTCATGCCGACGTCTACGCCTGCCTGTCGCTACCGTCGGTTGGAACAGCTGCGACAACATTTTTGGGAGCGGTGGTCCAAAGAATATGTGTCTGAGCTACAACGCAGAACGAAGTGGGCACACCATAAAGATGACATAGCTAAAGACAGTCTGGTCGTCATCAAAGAAGACAACCTACCACCATTTAAGTGGAGAATGGGTAGGATTGCTCATGTGTTTCCAGGGAAGGATGGAGTCTCGAGAGTTGCAGAAATTCGTACGTCATCAGGCACAATCAAGCGTGCTTCCTCGAAAATCTGCCCGCTGCCAGTTTCTACAAGAGAGGTCAGCGTGACTCCTGCTTAGTTGGAAGACGGATCTTCCAAGGCGGCCGGTATGTTGTATCAAGCACCGCCATCTATTGCGTGGCGGTGGAATTACATCCGATAGGACGGCGAGCAGCGCCGTCTAGTGACAAATAGCAGCATGCGCGTGACCAACGGCGAGCGGAGCCGCCTGTGATTGGACGAGACCAGGCCTCTCGCTTGTGATTGGTGCTCCCGATGTGCGTGCGCCCCCTAGTGTTTTTTACTAGAGAATTTATAGAACAAGCTAGAAGAATCAGTGAACGTCCCATATTATTGTTATACTCTTTGCAGTGAACAGTGAACTGCATAATTGTAATCCTGATTAAAATTGTAAACTCATATTCGAGCCTTATTGAAGAAGCCCCGCAAGCCCCCTTCGCTGCCAAACATTGACATAATTATCTTGAAGGCTAATTTGTTTTGGCATAAATTTAATTCTCATAATTTTACTAGGCATAATGACGTTTTTTGGAAAAATTCCATTTATAACCCTAAATTAAAATTAAAGTATTGTCTCAAAAATTAAATATGCTCTGCTACAAAAGTTAGTGACAGAAACGAATCGCTGCAAAACCGACTCCACGTAGTCTTGTCTGCTCTACCCCTAGAGTGTAATCTAAGCCCGCGTAGGCTCGGAGGGGCGAGGCGGCCTTTATAAAATATGTTTTAATATCATTATGCATAAATAAATCGCAAGAACTTTAAATAAACAACATTTTAGCATGGTAACCGGTATTTATATTTTAATTGAACGATTTTGTCGAAATAAGCAACGAAATATCGATGGCATCGATATTTTATTTATCGATAAGCAAGACCGTATTGCTAATGATCCTATTATTTTTGTTTATCCGTGATCATGGTGCTTGCAACAACGCGGCAGCGCCGAAATATCGGGAACTCAAAGAAATCAGTAAACATGTTATACATGGCGTTTGGTGTATCGTTTGCCAAATTGAATTGGCCGAATGGAGAGGTCATTTGCTCTCTCTTCAGGCCTAAGAACTCACTCTTGGCCACACCGGTTTTTTTTCTGTTTTTCTAATTTTTATTTTAAAAAATTCGCGAACTTAGCATTTAAGTTAAAATTTAAAAGAAAGTTTTTAGTATAATCCTTAAATTATATTTTAATTTTTATACGTACTGTTGTATGGTTCTATCAAATTCAAAACTACTCGCTAGTTACATCTAGTTTTTTTTTTAATAACTCACAAAGCAAAAGAAGAAGAAAAAATAAACTTAAAACTCAACTTTAAATTGCTACAAAAAAGAAAGCGATCGAGATCTTCGAATTCTTTTAAAAAGTTCTCTAGTTTAGCTTCTTTCCAACGGTATGAAATATGCTAAAAAAATCTTTTAATAACTTCGCTAATTCGTTAAATTTGTGTATTGGGACGCGCCATCAAGCTACTCCATATTCAGGATAAAACCAGCCCCGGATCTTCAATTATTTTGAGGCGGGGCAAAAACTGAAAAATGCCGCCCCCGCCTAACAATATTTTTAGCTTTATCATCATCATTTAACAGCCATAACTCGCTCACTGATGGACATAGGCCTCCTCCAAAGAACGCCATTGACCACCACTGCAGTCGAGATAAGACGAAGATGTCGCACGTGCATGCGCAATAGTGGCGGACAATTTGAACAAGATTTGTAATAAGTTATTAATTAAATAAATTATTCCATTTATTTATTTATATACAAATTAATTATATTTTTAAATATTCCTTACAAAAAAACATTTGTTTTGTGAGTTATTAAAAAAAAACTAGATGTTACTAGCGTGTAGTTTTGAATTTGATAGAACCATACAACAGTACGTATAAAAATTAAAACGTAATTTAAGGATTATACTAAAAAATTTCTTTTAAATTTTAACTTAAATGCTAAGTTCGCGAATTTTTGAAAATAAAAATTAGAAAAACCAAGTGTGGCCAAGACTGAGTTCTTGGGCCTGAAGAGATAGCAAATGACCTCTCCATTCGGCCAATTCAATTTGGCAAATGATGCACCAAACACCCTGTATATCGCGTATCTAGTGTTAATGATAACGTTAGTGACCATGATAGACGACCATTTAAAATCTTTTTTTTTTTTTTTGACAAAAAGACAGCAGTACAATAGTACAGATGGCCAGCACATCAAGGTACCCGAAACTGACAAATTTTCCGAATCAACCTTGAACCTAATGCTTTAGCGATAAAATTGAAAATCTATCAAAGAAATTTGACAGATTGTAGTATTAACTTGATGTGCTGAGTACGAGCTTAGCAACTGTAAGTTGTGCTCTTTCTAAAATGGAATTTTACTTAACAGTTGAATGGTATCCCATCTTTTTTATTACTTGAGGTGCTGGATGATTATCCACACTATTAACAGCATAGGTATTCTTTTTTTAAGTATTGTTACGGTATGCCGTAACAATCAAACTTACAAACATAATGAATTCTCTAAATTGCTAATGTCATCATGGGTCTAATGTCGGGTCGACACTGAAGAGATTAATACAAGCATCGAGTTCTATTAGCGACATCTATTATTCTGTACCATTAACACTACGTATTACTAGGGTCCATATATTTATATCTAATATTACTAGCAGCAATGTTTAGGTAGGAACTTATAATAATGTACACGATTATACGATTTCGATTAGACTCGGGTACTTGGGACACTAAATAAAACAATTTTAAATAAGTACACTGTCATATATTTCAGTCTTGTCGTGTTTACCTATGTTTATAAAAATACACTTTTTTTAATTTCGTCATTGCCATCATATAACACTTTACCGGACAAAACTCAGTTGATACACAACACTACACCAACTATTTCATAAAATGTTAACGGATATTTTCAAAAAGTATCTAATTCAATTATTATTAATAATTTTAAATAAATATAGTGAATTTATGCTTCAATAATTATCCTAAAACTGGTCGATGAACTTTTTTTTAGATTATTTTCGGTTCTTTCGAAAGCATTGATACGCCATCTAGTGAGGTTTGTTAGGATTTTTTAGCTGCATAACTTTTTGGTACAGAATTCAAGATGTCGCCACCTCCTCACAATAATTGCTTTAAATTACTAAGCGTGAACCCCTTGGTTGCTTCGTCGTCGGCAGTGAGACTGGTTCCTATTGAGCTGTTTCTGAGGACCTCGTAAAAATAGTTAATGGCTAAACCCGATACTAATTTGCATCCGTCTGTGGCACGGGAGTTTTTTGACAATAAAATAAAAAACCTTTACTGTTATCTTATCGCCCTCTAATGTGTAATAGGTTCTCATGTGAATCATTTCAGTTTGCGAGTGTTTGTACTTATCGATATTGACAATTGTTAAATGTTCAGCAGTAGGATAAGTGAAATGTAGGAAGATTTGAGATTGTAGGTAGAGTGTCACCAAGTACGGCAGGTATATTGTACAGAAATGTCGAATTGCGCGGCAGGCGCTGCTCACCTTATACCGAATATACAGGAGAGGATAATGAAAACTCGTGATATGTGCAAGGTAATTTATCGACGATTTATTTAGGTACATAAAACACCGATGGAGACAACGTATCAGCGGTTTATTAAGATCACTAGAGGCCGTGAGCAGTTGACTACAGCGTGCCGCACTGCGCACCCCTGCGCGACTCGCACGCTACTGCGCGAATTCACACGCACCGTAAATCAAACTAAATATAAATACAACAATTAACGTTTATTTTCAATCCATAGAACCATATATAAATTAAATTCAAACAAAATACTACTCGTACATGTAAAACAATATGGTTTTATGTTGTTGCGATGTATACATTTCAGAACAGGAGCCTCTTCCGAGGGCGCGTCATAACAAATAAATAAATAAAGAAAGCACAGAGGAGTGTACCTCAGCATGCAACGTTCTTACATACAGCTCCATCTTATCACGATACCTTAATATTATTACATTACTATATCCATGTTATAATTTTTCGGAGAAACAAGTACATATATATTTTGATGTATGTAAAATTCCACAAAGGTTACATCAGAATATGGCATAATTTAATGTATATTTTTTAACAAACAAGATGGAATATCAAATGCCGAGCGGCGTCGGCCGTTATACATTAAGTTATTACAATAATATCGTCTGATATGAAACAGTGCATTTCAAAGTTCAACCGTCACACCTATGTATAGAACCCTCACATGTAAACTTTTATAGAAAAAACATTTTATTGTTCTCGCTTTGTATCCATAAAATACTTTCAAATGCAACAACTTCTTAGTCTTAGTTTATAAACATTTTTTTTCAATTCATCATTTAAACATCAATTGACTTATATTTTATCAACGACAAAAACCTACAAAAATATATTATAACATTAGCACGAGTCAAATAGAGTGCGGGAAACGTCCGGTGACGCCTTCAGCGCGGAGTCGCGGCGGCGCGCGAGGATGCGCGCGGCTGCGCGGGGCAGCTCGCAGCCCGCACCCGCTTACACGCTTATACAACTTTGTCCGTGGGTTCTACCCAATCGATACATTAATGCGAGTCTCTTTTAGAACTAAAAAAAAATAATATAAACTTTCAAAAACATTAACATCTACAGCCATAACAAAAATAGACTAATGACAACTACGCTACGGAAACTACAAACTACTTAAACTATCCACTAAGTAAACTTGAAACGATACTAGTGTTCGCTCACTACTGAATCGACAGAAGGTACTGAGGGGCACCGCAGTCCCCGGCAGAGCTAATCTCATCTGTAGCAGTCCTACGAAGCGAGCTAGTGAGAGACCGGCGAGCGAGCGACCCGGCCCCGCGCGGCCCTGCGTTCCAGCAGCCCGGGTGGGGCGCGGGCCCGCGGGCCCCGGACACGGCGCGGTGGACATCGAGGACACGAGGGACGGACGAGGTCAGAGTTTACAACAGCAACGTTTATAATACAGATTTCGAGTAGGTTCGAGTGCCCGGGGCCGGCTCGGGGCCCTATTAAAACTATCTATATACAGACGCAGCCACTACACTTGCGTATGCGCACGCGAGCCACTTGAGCAAACACGCGACCGCCGCCGTGGCCGGGATACATAAATATTCAACAACATTAACTTATACAATAGTCCGCACTGGGACACGCGCCGCGGGCGCCCGGGCACACCAGACGCACGCCCGACGCACGCTCGACTTATGCCTGACGTACGCCCAACGCACGCCTGGCACACGCCCAACGCACGCCCGATACACGCCCGACACACGCTCGGGACACGGACGGCTCACAATACCGTTCAAAAATAACAATTTTCCATAAATTTGGTCCGCACGTCGTTGACTAACCCTGTTGAGTGTCGGACTCAGTCCGAGAGAAGGAATTAGAGACGACGATAGATCAGAGCTCGAACGGAACTTTGGTTAAGATTTTCCTATTATACTAAGTAGATAAACTTACGGTAACTGCAGTATCAATTAAACCTACTAGTCGAACAAGTTACAGAATTAACCGACGAGATCATCGAATAGCGACACGATCGTTCTTAACGTGTCAACATGGACGACAGTTGGTGAGAGGAAGGTCGCGGCGATCCCGCAGCATTCGATGAGCTCGCGCCGGCGCCCTGGGCAAATGAACGAACAGCAGGTGGGAGCGCGGTTGCGCTTGCGCGCGGAGACGCGGGCGAAGGGCCCGGCACCGCGGGGGGGCGTGTGCTGGCGAGCGCCCGCGACCTGAAACAACAGCGCGCATCAAGCACTACTCAACAATTTGCAAGAGTACTATGTCATGTAAATCAATAATCTCACGGCAACAGCATGATTTTGCTCTTCATTACGAAATTCAAGCTTAGGATTATCTTCAAAAAAAATATTTCGATATAAAAATATTACGATCAGACCGGAGTAAAAGCTGACAGTGCAAACTTCTCATGGGTGTCCGAAATTAGATACCAGACAATGCCTTCATGGGTTATAAGTAGTTTATGGTGCACACTGTACGGGGTTTACAGTATACGGGGTGTACACGGGGTGGATGCTTACATGTCGTGTGGCGTGTTTGTGCTATGCGGGTGGTGGGGGAGGGGGGCGCGGGCCGCCTATACATCCGCATACTTCGAGAGCTTCTCTCGTAGGATGTGGTTTTCCTTCTTAAGTAGCTCCACTTCTTGCCTCAGGCCCATGTTCTGCAAACACCAAAGAAATATATTATATATAGATTAAACGTTATGGTTGCCAACTCCGCATCTATGATTATAAGTACGTAACCGTTTTAGGTTACGGATATCGTCGATTTCTGGTAATAATTTCGTAAAGGGTGAAATGTTAGCCATATTGAGCGCCGGTAGCTCGCGGGGTTTATGCCTGTTCACGGGACACTAACCTCTTTCTCCAGGTAGCCCGCCCGCATGGCGATCTGGTTCTCCTTCATGCGGCGCGCGTCGCGGGAGCGCTTGGCCGCCATGTTGTTCTTCCGTCGGCGCGCCCAGTACTTGTCGTCTTTCAGGTCATCGGGCACGAACTGCGACGTCGGGACAGTTAGAGCGCGACCACTCCCAGGACCCCTTCTCCGCCCCTCCACTCGCAGAGGCGCCACCCACTGCTACGTGTTATATGCTGTCAGGAAGGCTGCATACCTTTCCCAGAACTTGGCATATTGCCAAGTAGCAGTAGATGAAGGAGTCCGGGTGAATCTATCTTATTTATAGTTGGGGTCGTCTCCTGTTTCAAGAGTAAACTAACCTAGTCGTCAACTCACCAAGGAACAAATTATGTTCGTAAGTACTGCAAACTATCTATAGCAATATCTTAGAAGAATAATCATTAAAAACCCTATGCTTACTGTCTAGGTACCGATAGAGTTGACGATCCTACTGATTGTGCTCTGATGTCCATCACCGAGATGGACTGGGCTGTTGGCTCTGACAGTCCGGATTATATTGTACAATGAATATAGAATCAGTTTTAGGGATCGTGCACGAAATTGACTTACTTAGGACATGGTTGTTTACCGTTTCTTGAGAAAAGTTAAAATAATCTAAATAATGTTGTTGTGAATATTTTACTTAATTTTTAATACCCCTGTGGCCCCCATACTGTTGCATGCTGTGGTTGCATGCATACATGAACACAATGTTTTGCGCGCGTTACATTGCTAGTGATTTGTCACACCAAAACTAAAACTCGTTTTCCATATTTTCAAAATTTTGCTCAATATGAACAAGTGTGACTTACAGAATGCTCAGATGGGTCACGCTTAGTTGTAAGCAATTATTGTGAGGAGGTGGCGACATCTTGAATTCTGTACCAATAAGTTATGCAGCTAAAAAGTCTTAACAAATGTCACTAGATGGCAGGTATCGACGTTTTTCGAACGAACCGCTAAAATAATCTAAAAATAAAAAAGTTAATGGTCCATTTACATGGTAATTATTGAAGTATAAAGTTAAAGTCACATTATTTATTTAAAATTATTAATAATATTTAGACGGTCACTTTATTTATTTAAAGTTATAAATAATATTTAAATGAGATATTTTTTGTAAAATGAACTATAAAAATAAATCACTGAACGGAAACGAACTGAATGAAACGTCAATGTTAAAAGTCTGATGTCGGAAACTTAATATTTTAGAAAAATATCCATTAACATTTTATTAAACAGTTGGTGTAGTGTTGTTTGGTGCGAATGGCACATCGGGTTGGGTTTAGTATCGAGTTCCCTGAATTTGAGGATTCTGTCACTGTGCGGGGGAGGGGGGGGGGGGTTGGGTCAAGGGGTTTATCGAATGAAACGCCCCTATGCGATTTTAGCAGCGTCGAAGTATTTATAATTATTTTCTAAAAATATTGGTAAATCACTAACTAAGCTTAAACGGAAAGTATAAAGCCGGCTATTTTGGGGCTGGCGGTGCTCCGTTGACAACGCTTTTTTATTATTGCTTCTTCCTCGCCCACGTCTAATAAGCCGATTTTTCTCAGAAATCATTCAATAATAATAGTAACCTTTAAAAAATATTTTTTTTCCCACCTCCGGCAGAGGGGAAAGTGGAAGGCGACTATACAACCCCGCCCCCCTCCCTCCACCACCCCCACCACCCTATTAAGGCGACTCGATACTAAACCTGACCCTTTAATAAATATTAGCAATCAAGTCGGCCTTTTTTCCGTTTGGTATAAGTATTCTACTCCTTGGCTTAGAAGACGGCTTAGTATTACGTAATAATGACAATCACTATGTACAATGATATATTACTAACATAGATGTAGTGTATTCTGTACCGTCGCTTTGATTTAGTATGTTCACTAGAAGCTACCCTTTCACTTACTCAGGCATAATGCACACATACAGTCTTTCGTTCATGCAGCCCACTCACCTAGCCATAAAAAATTCAGTGCATTAAAAGGAATGTTCCAGTAAATATCTAAATCAAATATTTTATTTACTGAACAAACAGATAAAGACCTTATTGCCATAACATAATGGTCCATATGGAACCGGATTTCTTGAGTTGCAACGGATTGTTAAAATTGAGGAAAACCAAAAATGTCATTGCAAAACAATGTTACTGCTGCAGGTTTACGAAACGTCCCATATCTCAAAAGCTAAATTTCAAATTAGAGGGGGGGACGGGACACTTTTTACGGGTTTAAAGGTGAATATCTCATCAGCCATTACTTAAGAAAAAAAGAATATTAGGAACCTCTATATCATTTTTAGGAGCTGTCTATTCAGACACCATACAGTTATACGTAGAATTTTTTTTTTCAACTTTCATTTAGGTACATGCATTGAGGGCCACCCCTATTTCTGTTATTCGTAATTTCTAAGCACTTTTGTGTAGCGGATCATAGACGACACCTGCTCTCCAAATTTCAACAATATGGTGCCAACAGTCTCGGAGCAAAATGGCTGTGACATACGGAGGGGCTGACGGACAGGACGAAACTATAAAAAAGTTCCGTTTTTTGAGATTTGGCAACGGAACCCTAAAAGGGCATCGAAAGGAAGCGATATATCAAAATAATCATTCAATTTAACTTTATCGTTTGGATTTTGGGAGTTTCAACGTGTTACAACATTTGTACTCATAAAAAAGATGTCCTGGAGAACCTGAGCAACGATGGACTGGATACAAATCTGTTTTTGACAAGGCGATCCAAAAGGACAAGTAGGATCCATATATTACGGAAGATATGCTTGAGGAGTACTGCAAGACTACGGCGAAGGAAGCCCTGTAGCCCTATCTTGCGTCATCAAGTGGAACATCGTCAACACCGAAAACAAGCGAAAGTGCGGGGCATGTCAGTGAAAGTGAGGTTAAGTTACCCTGTATACAAATGCCTACATTTAAATAACATTGTATCTTGAATGGCAAACGTTCTTATTTATATGTTTATTTCTCTTATTCACACCAACAAGAAATTATCGCTAGTTCAAAACTAGCATTATTTAAATAGTAAAAAAAAGTCAGGTGAACCAGAACGTTTGTTATGCCATTTTTCAACAACCGATGCTAATTGAGACTAAGACTAAGAGTTTAACATTACGACACTATGCAATCTAATTGTTATGCAATTGTGAAATCATTGTTAATCCAAAAAATGATTATTTGTGCGTTGGCTAGTGCCATTTAACATTTATTAGAGACACAATTTTTGCATAATATGGGAATTTTTGCCCTGCAGTTAAAGTATTCAAATACAGTCTTTTCATGGGTCTTTTGACAATAGGTACTGAGAGTTATTCTAATATGCCTATTAAGTCTCTTTTAGGGGTAAGGTTAACACTATATAAGGTCTATCTTTTCATACACGAAATATTTTAAGAGTAACTTCTATAAGTCGTAAAGTCGCCATAGCAACAAAAAAAATATATCTGATTTTTTTTACGAAATTATTATAATTCTAAAATTTTTTGGGAATTTTTGCATAAAACCTTTACTCCCATATTCTAACAATGATAGTAGGTAAATACGACGTAGTAAACTAGCGTAATGGATGCTTAAAAATAAAGAGCCAGTACTTATTTTGTGGGTCAAGTAATTTAAATTATTTATTTTTTATAAAAAAAATATACTCAGATAAAAAAAATCCCTTGAAATGGTTTTGTTGTAGCCGTTAGATGATTCCCTGCAAATATTTCGTGTTTGAATAGTTAGACCTTATATATACCACTAAGGAATTTAGTCAACTGGGTGTAAGAGATAGGCAACATTTTTGTAAATAATTAACGTGTATTTTAATTGTTTCTCTCCATGTCATCCAATTATGATATTTCGAAATTCAGCGAGTTGTCAGCAATGTGGAAGAAAGCTCCATTCATATTTGTTTTTTAGGTGAGCAGCATGATTTTTCATCTTTCTAATGCCCTTGCCACAATTTATTTGTGGTCGGCGCAGCATGTCTTCTTCTTCCATAATTCTCTATTACTTTTCATCTCATCAGATACCTCCTTTCTTGCCATTATCATTCTTCACACAGTTCATCTATCGTTTCTTGAGAAGCACGCAACCAACAATTGAGAAGATTATTGGATCAAGCATCGCAGTCATCCTTCAACAGCATACAGTTGTACACTTACTTGGGCGATTTGGGTACTATCAGGGATCGTCAAAGGATTAAAATTCAACTGATAGCAATGTAACTGTCAAACTTTCTTTCTGACAAAAAAGATCCAGAAAAAGATTTACATGAGACAAAATCTTCTAAAGCGTCACGTTTCCGAGATTTAAGCTATCAAAGTTTTGCTGGTAGCGACCACAACGACCACAATGAATAGACTAAAAATAAAAGAACGAATCGTGTATTTTTCGTTTAATCAAGTCATTAACTGTTTTAGTTAACAAAAGCTTTGGTAGTATTCATTTTATTTTTAAGTGCTTTACCCCGCAGGCCGCGTTATTTTGTTTTTTTTTTTATTTGGAAATCTTTAAGCTCAGCGTGCTATGCTTGAAATCTCCATATCGCTAAGCGATGTTTAATTTATGGACTACTGGCCACACTGAGTACTGCGTGTTGTCGGTGTACTGATTTCTGGACATATTATCAGTATCCACGTTTCGGCCCCATAAGTCATAACGCACTGCCTTAGTATTTAGGCAATATTGAATACGCAACGAAAAGACTCGTCAAAGCTTCCCAAACGTTGTCCAGCCCAGCTGATTTGTTTTGTCAGCCTCCTCTCAAAGTGCAGAGATTTCTAAAGACCTCGAAACGGCTGCCACTGATAACTACGGAGCTCAGATTGACGTGTTTGTGGAACATGGCCTGGGGTTTGAGTTCAAGGGGAGACCATTGGTATTGAAGAATCAACTAGGTCATCCAGCATCTGCTGCAAGTCAGCCTGCAGCGTTCAGCCCGTAATTATGCCGATGTCATCTGCAAATCTCAAGTGTGAGATGTACTCTCTGTTAATATTAATGACAATACGTTGTGATCAATTTCCGGAGAATTACAGAAAATGATACCTCATCCTACTCTATTATCTGATCGCACTGTCATTTATTACAAAAGAATAGCTGATGTGGCGCTTCTCGCCTGTAAGCCCGCGCCACAACGATCTCTTGATCGTGAGGGCGACGTGCCAGCTCTTAAGGTATTCTTCCATGCCAGTAGTCAGCTGACGCCCAAGTCTTCTGCGACATCCATGATAAGAGCCAATGCATGGGTACATTGGTTCCATTAGTCCATTTTTAATCACGGAAACCAAAATGGCTTATGGCTTGGCTTGGCTTGGTAGGATGTTTTAGTAATTATTTCCCTTACCGCTCGTAGGCCTTGACTTGACAGTTAATTTAGGCTTCGATGACCGATAAACAATCTTTAAGAGGCAATTCGTACGTTTATTTTAGTTTTAAATCTATTCATTGAAGGCGTCACCAGTACCACTTTTATGGCTCATATGTGTCGGAAACGGGGCTTTAGAACATTGTTTCTCATTCAATACTTGTTCGTATTGATAACAGCTATTGATTAACACAGGTTTGATGCGAGGTTAATAAAATCAAAGTAGTATTGATGTCATCAATAGTGAATAGATTCTAACTTTGATAGCTTATATCTCGGAAACGTGACACTTTATAACATTTTGTCTCATTCAAAACTTGTTTGTATTGATGCTTGCTCGATAACTGCAGCCACGTATAAAACCTGTATCAATCGATATTGTTATACGTGGTCGCAATTTTGAAAATAAATTAAATGGCAAAAGTTAGGGCGGCCAGGCTTCATACAAAAATCTTACAAGCCCTTTATTATAGTAATTTATTTATTTGTTTAATTACAACGGTTGTGTTTACAACCAATTACAGTAATTAAATAACAAAGTAAAAAAAAAAAATAAGTGAAAACATAAATAAAAGAAGGTTCTTTCATAAATTCGTCTCACAATCAAATCAAATCAAATAATTTATTCGCATAATATGGGTAGATAGATGATACATAATGTTACATTACATACATAACAGTAAGGATCCTCATGTTAACCATTTCTGGTATACGAAACACAAAAAAAAAGCTCTAATAACAAAGAAACCTAATCTATAATAACAAAGAAACGAAATACTTCTGATATACCAATTTAATTTGTTTATCTTTTTTTATGTTTATTTGTTACATAATTTTTGTATTATTGTAATCTCATCCGTTTTTTTTTGTTTTGTCCTGTGTGAGTCTAGTAAATACTTTTTGTTTCTTTCTAATAAAATCTTCGTCCATTCATCCGCAAACAGGTCGTATGTTGGATTAGAATCCAAGAGATAAGCTGGTTTTTAAGTTTAAAGTGTTAAGCTTTTTAAGATAAAATCATATTTTAATTTGGCAGTTAAAACACTACAAAAGTTAGCTGATGAAGAACATGAAGAATATACTGTCCCGTCAGTGATAACGAAGAGAGATTTTTATATGGATGACCTTTTAACAGGCTGTGACACAATAATGGTAGCCACACATATTCGTAATGATATGAACGGCTTGATAAGCAGTAGTGAATTTGAACTGCAAACATTAAGTACCAACAACCAAGACTATTTGACACGCATAGGAGGAGACAATCATTGTAACAATGATGAATAAAGACTTCTACTACCATGAAAGTACTTGGTTTGGTACGGCATGGAAAATGGATTCCTTTCAATACGAGTTATCTTATCAAACTCAAAGGTAACGGAACTTATAAATAAACGGGAAGTGTCTGATAGGATGTGGCCCGACTACTCGAACCTTTTAGTCTACCCCCGCAGTAGCGAACGGTTAATTTTTGTAAGAGGTAAGCCGGAGTACATTTCTTGAATGTGATTATATTATTTGTCTATAGAATACTGACTGTGCAATTTTTCAAAGGGAATCCGTTAGGAATCGAGTTTTATGGAACCTTCGCCACTGTACCCCCGTAATAATTACTGTAAAAATATTTACTCAAAAACTGTGAAAATCTAAGCTTGATTAGGATGATGTACTAAATACTGATTTAATCAATAAATGTCTAGTTTAATCGATTCAGTAAAATAAACATAGCACGATGGTACTGTTTCAGCTCAAAGGGTTGAGTTGCATGTCTTTGCTGATCCTTCTAAAGCACCTTAGGAAGATGCTGTACACATTCGTGTTATCAATCAAGATACAATCTGAGTCAGTTTAGTATCAGCACAAGGCAAGGTTTCCTAAAGCAGAGAGAAAAAGAGATCTATTCCAAATTGGGACAGTTTGGTGGTCGAGTTCTAGCAGCAAAACTTCTATTCGAGGTGTCACAAATAATACACAAAGCAGAACTTGTATGCCTCTGTCTGTCGTATTGGCTGAAACTCTCCTGAGTCTAGCCGCGGGACAATATTTTCGAGTAATCGTGTGTCTGAGATTCTCAATGTTTTAGACTACCAACAATGCAGACATGTTACTATCGACATGAATCTATTTGATAGGGCTTCAAGAGACACAAGAAGTTTAGCTGCCTAAGATTTACTTCTCACATACATTCATTCGATAATTTCACTCATCTAGCCAAAACACTTCTAAAAACTCAGTTCATATGTTCCAGTAAATACCTACGAGTAAATCAATTGTTTTATAATGGTACACTTCGAGATGATACAAAGTATAGCAAAAAATGCAGCTAAAGCTTATAGCTTTCTTACAATTAAATAAAAAAAAGTAAAAAAAAAAATTTTTCGTGCACGGACCCTTAACATTCAAAAACTGATTAATTTTACTCGACGTCGATGTCAAGAGCGTGTCAACATTGCGATAATGTCCGGAACTGTTCTCTCTCTGTCTAATATATATTAAAAGAAACCTATCTTAATTATTTATCAGATGTTAGTAAAGAA
Organism: Noctua janthe; assembly: GCA_910589295.1. Classification (NCBI taxonomy): domain Eukaryota; kingdom Metazoa; phylum Arthropoda; class Insecta; order Lepidoptera; family Noctuidae; genus Noctua; species Noctua janthe. Next base: position 19,535,482 of record OU342552.1, read on the forward strand.
AATAATGTTACAAGAGGAGTAAAGAACAGCGCAAAGTGCGCGTGCGCCGCTACCGCGATTAGTAGTGACGTGAGGCGTTAGGAAGCAGTGCTGAGTGTGCCAAGAGCGTCAGCCACCCGACGCCCCGCGTCACTAACGTGACTTTGAAGCAGCGTGTTTTTTTGTGAGTGTTAGTGTGTATGTGTGTGTGTTTGTGTGTGTTTGTGTGTGTGTGGTGGGTTGCCAGACACGGGTAATTTTCGAAATGTTGTACCTATATGTAACCTATAACAATTGATGTAAATGGCGTATCTTTTTTACCCGAAACTGAAAAATTACTATCCGAAATTCTATTTTGTTCAACGCGTTTTGGTATTTGTGTGGTATATGTGTGGATGCCGAATATATTTTGTCGGATTTGTATGCATGCCACACGCAATCATTTGATTGTTAGCAATCTCAGCCTTTTTCACAACTATTCCAGATTCTGTCCGAAATCCTGGGGTTGGTATAAGACTCTCATCAGCTTGCCAACATAATAGGTATTAAAAAATTTGCTTTTAAAAAGGATTAGAATTTTTAGTTACTCGTTCGGCTTTATAAGATTTGTTTTCGCACGAAAATTGTTTGTATTGTTGCTATTGACATAAACAGGTAATAAACATAGCCGCAATTTCGAAAACTAATTAAAATGGCGGATTCCACAGTGTGCTTTTAGGCAGTCATTTCGGTGTGGCCTAGTGTGAAAATAAACATGTTTACTTTGTAATGAGTGTCTTAAGAGACTTCAAAAGTGGCACCTCGTCGTTCAGAGAGACTCGAATACCGCATAGAGCCGCAGTTGCCAGCTCCTTACCAGGCGGGAAGCCTTTACAAAACGTCTGACTGAAAAGTTTTATAAATGACGGCCGGGAGGCTTAACGTGCTTTCCGAGCCACGGAAGGAACTCGGTATGTGATGTTTGGTCACTCATTCACTGAGCGACCTCGGCAAGCACTGCTTAACCTCGAAACCGTGCGATAGTTAATATTTAGCCACGAGCCCCTCACCACGCGCACTTCCTTTGTCAAATGAAAAGTGAATCCTGATCAGAAAAACTACACCAATAACAAATTGCCCGGCCTGGGAAACGAACCCAGGACGTCATACTCAACAATAGCTCTTGCAACCACTATTGTACACTAGTGTATAATACATTACATTCAACTTAATTTAGGACAGTATTTTCGATGTTTCTACATGTCGAAGACACATCAGTAAAACGCACTAGTTTGAAGTAGGTGCGGTTTGTTTCTAGTATTTTAATAAAAAAACGGCAACACACACATCAAAAGTGCCTAGGATAAAAATATCCAATCAATATTTACCAAATCTAAACTTCCAGATTGGCTTTTTACTCTAATTCCTAAGTTTAAGAGAAAATCGTTTAAGTAACAACCGCTATATTTTTGAAAAACAAAGAAATATTGCAGTTTTTGCAAATTGTGCGAAATTAACGCAATTTAACGGCGTCAATTAATTGGCAAAAAAGGGCAACATGAATATTTAAAAAAAAAAAATTGTATTGATAATAATAGTTTGTGTTGCACTCATGAACATGAATCATCAATCACAATCGCAGCGATTTGCGATGCTTAAAATCAGTTCATCAAAGTCACTTTGAGGATCGACGGCCAACTTCCTATCTCAAGAAATGGTTGTTATGCATGACATCCAGACCCGACACAGCTCCTCTTTCATGGGTGCTAAATTGGGTTGAAGTCTGGCGATTGAGCAGGCCACGGCAGTACGTCGATACGAGCTTCGGCAAGATTGAGTGTTACGACTCTAGCCGTATGTGGACGTGCATTGTCGTGCATTAGTTGAAACAGATCACCCAACCGGCCTCGCAAAGGGATAATTACGTCCGCGTAAATATGTGCATTGAGGTTCTACTGATCCAAATGAGATCGGTTCTTCCACCGATCTAAATACCGGCCCATATCAAGACGTTCAGAGGTCCTCCAAACTCGAGTAGGTCTTGTATCCGGCCTTACACCGAAAGGAGATTCTTCAGTCTTCTTCCTGCCAAACTTTGTGTTCGCGAGCTCATTGTAAACGGGCTCTGCGATTGCACGGTGCTACAGGTGGAACTCTCAGCGGCCTTCGGGAACGCAGACCCACTTCGGATAGTTTGATTGTTTATTAACAAGTCTGAAAAGCTCTGCAGACTCGTAACCAACATCATGGCGGTCATGGTACGATTCCGTGGAGCAGTATTTTGGATGTACCGGTTCTGTCTGCGAGTGGTGATGCGAGATCGTCCTTCTTCTCGCTCGGCCACGCTGCCCGTCATGCCATAGCGTGTCCAGCAGAGGCGGCATATGACGCTCTGTGTAGTGCCAAGGGCGATCAGGGCGTTGGGTTGTGTGGAACCAGCTTGAAACATTCCGACGACTCTTGTCATCTCTTCTCGGGTAAAATGACGTCGTCGCTCTATATCAATGTATTTTGTCAAAACGCCATTACACAGCTTTATAGAAATCCTAATCGACCGTTGATTTTCTCTTTATATCGAAATTAAAACAAAATTCTTTATTTAAATAGTGAAAGTCACTAATAGTGATCCAAAAAAGTTAAAATAATAAAACCTAAATTATTGCAGCCAGACTCTAAAACGTACAAGTGTCTAGTTATCAATCACTAGACACTTTTGATGTGTGTAGTTGCGAATGCATTACGGTCACTCACTCAGCCTCCTCGCAACATTCGACCAGAGCCGAGGGCTTATCCCTTCAGCAGTCAAACATGGTACTGAAGTTTATAGTTAAAAAAAAATATTGCTTCATTGGTTTGGCGGTCGCAAGAGCTACTACAGATCATGATGCCTTGGTTCATTCCCAGCTTGGATCGAAACGCTTGTGTTGTGCCTGGTTGTTGATAATCGACTCGCCTCTTATCCAAGGGTTTACTTAAACATGACTGTCGAAATGTGGGTGCACTGCAGGTACACTGTTGTCTAACCCATCGGGGAATTACGACGTTGTGTTTTATAAATTTATCAATAATAAATGGGTATTTCATATGCTCTCCCTAGCGATTACTTTCAGAACTGGTAAGGGAATCAAGGTCGAGTGTTTCTAGTGGTACCACAGTCACCATCACCTCTGCAAAGTTTATGAAGCATCGAGTGTAGTGGCTAACGCCACGCAAGCGAGTGCAAGTGTGTGTGTATTTGTAAGTGTGTGTGTGCGTGTGGTGTGTCCGTGTGCGCCACACCCGGAGGCGGACCGCAGCATGCCGCTAGGAATGATCAGCGCACTAACATCATTTACCTGTTTCCGGGACTTCTTGATCATTGGCTGCGGTTTCAACTCCTCGTCGGAGAAGGCTCGCGTCCGAGGATCGAAGTCACGGCCCGAGGATGCCATCGAGAATGCTGTAATTATATAAGTCAACTTTTATAATACACTCTTGACATACATTCTTGTCAGTGATACCAATATTGCTTACACTCTGCGGCACTATTTAGATTCACTTTTAAGGACTGTGGGCATTTTTCTATGAAATCTGGGCGTAAAACCAACCAAATTGAAATATATCTCAAATATGTAGTAGCTTCAGAAAATCCCTTCATTCTATGGCAACAAGTACCTAAGTCGCCAGAGAACAGACATAGAGCCTTTGAAATATTATGTTGCTTATTTCTGTATTTTGGCAAAAAAAAAATCCATAATTTTAAACTATTAATAAACCTAGTTGAATAAGGGGATTTCGTTACACAGCCTTATTATTATTAGTCCTTAATCCTATTTTAGGAGCTTACACAGCCTAAGCTCGGATTAATTCTCGAGTGCTTAGCTTTATGTTTCCAATATGATCTGCTTTAAAAACAATAATTTGTTTTAACTTTCAGTCATCTGTAAGTTATAGTCAAATCTTCGACGCAATAGAAAACTTATTCGAAGTTATGTTTTAAGATATATTGCAATTCTGTTGGACTGAAGCCCATTTTGTCCAAGATCCCTTCATAGATAATGACGAACTTTACTAAATGCAAATGTAAGAACAAGTGAGTTTGTTTTCCTGTTGTTGTTTGTACCTACGTTAAGAATTGTTTAGAGAGAATGCATTGAAACACATTCTATAACCACTCAGAGAGAAATATAATATTTAAGTAAATTACAAAAAGAGTGTTTTACTTTTGTTCTAGTTCTGTATTCGTTTGGTCTAGTGGAACCATTCAGTAATTATTGCTTTTAAAACGGTAACAGTGAATGATCGTAAAGTTAATAAGTATTTCAGAGAAAATGCTTGTTTTTACTTTTACTTTTGTATCATTGAAATAATAAATGATCCATCTACAAAAGTGCAGTTGGTTTGATGTCCTACCATGTTCTGGTGAGCATTGTAGCATCAAGTTCAACATCTATTAATAGAGATAACAAAGCTCACGTTGATTTTTGTACAAACTTTGAATTAATTCTGAGGATAATTGAGCGACCAGTCGTTTCAGCACGAGCTTGGCGAACTGTAAGGTTCAGTGTGCTTGGACGCCTTGACACGACTAGTCCTTGCATTAATACTTAGCTCTTAATTTCACAAATGAATCTAAACGTGATCAGCATAATATTATGTACCCGGCGTTTAGGGCTGTCGGTGTCGTCATTGTTGTGAAAAATTGGTTCAAATGGGTGAAATGCGGTTATCACCTGTAGCGGAGAGTGGGAGCTTTGGGGTTCTAGTGAAGAGAGTAACGAAACACAATATGATGGTACTCACTGGAGTCGGCGGGCGAGAGCGGCGGGTTGATGGTGTCTGGGCTCATGCAGTCGGACGGCGAGGGCGAGCGCTCGCGCTTGGTGACGGGCGGCGGCAGGCCCAGCGCCGGCCCGAAGGCCGCTCCGCCCAGGTGCGCGCCGCCCAGCCCCTCGCCCGACATGCCATTCTCTGACAGGAACTCGTCTAGGTCCGCATACTGCAAACAGAAACGGACGTCAGGCCGCGCCCGGCGCTCGAGCACCAAGCACGCCCTCCACTCGCGCACGGGGGTACAACATTCGCGCTGAGCATTTTCGCTTAGCTTGGCATCGCTTAAATAAGTCATAATCTGCATATAAATTATAATACAAGAAAATTATGATCAATCGGAGACGACACCACGTGGCCGAAACAGAGAGGAGCGGCGGGGGAGAGGGGCGGCAAGCAGCGACTCTATTACCTAGTGCGGGACAGACGCACACGACACGCAACACGCAATAGGTAATACAGCTGCAGTACTGACTTCTTGTACCTTGAGATCGGGGTCGTAGGGCAGCGTCTTGTCCCACAGCGTGGGCCCGAGGAAGGCGGCCTGCGCCTCCCAGAGGTCGCTGTCATCCTTCTTGTCCTCGAGCGGGTCCTTACTGTTCACCGACTTGCCTGCAACAATGATGACAGGGCGTCAGCCCGGGACCGGCGCCGACCGATGTGCGGTGTCCGGCGCGGCCTGGCGCACCGCACACGGACCCGGCCCGGACGCGGCACGGACAATACGACTACGTGCACAGCTATAGTGAGCGCAATGCACATACAATCGCTTGGCACGGAGATATTACGACAGAATCACACAATCGCGAGGGCATCAATTAAAATACAGAAACGATATTGCGGGCATAAAATACAAATGTCATAAATAACGTCATATTAAACAAAATAAATAGAAAGGTAGCCACTTGGCGAGCGCACGGCGTGAGTGGTAGGCGTGGAACGAGCGCGACGAGCGGGACTGACCCGCGAACCGAGCGGCACGGAAGTGCATTACCGAGAGCAGGAGGCATGACTCGATCGCCTCTCCGGGAGTTCAGCAGAAGAGGAATGTATAACTTTGACTTAAATGTGTGACGTGAATATCTCGTAGGCGCCGTAGGCCGGTTGCCACGGTAACCTAGGTTCTCATTCACTGAATCTGACAGATTTTACAATGAATGTAATGCCACTAGATAACCAGTGGCGGGGCAGTGGCAGCCACGGTACGTCGCTTGGACGAGGAGTAGTTACAATCGCGTATATTCCTACAATACTTGGAATGTGGTTTTGATGTGCTAACAATATCATTGTGTCGAAACGATACGGAACTACGATGCCTCTCAACCGATCACGAGATGCTTTTTTACTCCAATTTTACGCAAATGTGGATTCATTATGACGCCACTGTACTAATTAATTAGCTCAGCGCAGATTAACACACATCATGTTTCGGTATGTTTAAGTTAATTCGTGCAGCCTGGTAGGGTGGCGGGCTGGCGAGCTGGCGGGCCAATAGTAACGTGATGTGACCGGGAGCTGCACGTGAACACGGGATATATTTGTAGAAGCTGATCTAGTCTCGAAGGCCGGAGGGTGCTCACGTGGCCGGTCACGCGAGGCGCGGTGGGGGCCGGGGGCGCGGGGGCTAGCCGCACGCGTCCCGCCGCGTGACCGCGCGCTGCCGTCGCCCTCGCCGAGCGCAGCCTGCGACCCGCCAGCCTCCGGCCACCCGCTAGCTCTGTCCTACTCACTAAACTGTCACTGCTAAAGGTCTTCCATCACATGTGTCGCGAATCCTATATTCGCATCTAATCAAGTTTATCATAAACATTTTAAGAGACATAACTACAACAACCTTCGTGATTTTGTCGAAACGTTTTTTAGCAGATTGCCTGAACTAGGAACTGAACCGCGAGCCCCACGGTGAGTGAGCCAAGTCGTGATCGAATGAACGTGTGTGTGTAGCGGCAGATGTACGTGAGAGGGCTGCGCGGCCTCTCAAGGCGATCCAGCGCATTTACATAGCGCGCGGCGAGCGCGGCGCACGCGCAGCCGCCGGGTACGAGTAGCATCGCAGCGCGAGATAATAATACCTGTACGTGTCCACACGTCACGAGTACACACATACAATTATACATATTTAATTACCGTACCTGCTACTAGCTGTCATTAGATGTACACACGGCGGCACATGAAGCTGTACAATTCCAGTATAACTTGGCCTCGCTTTGTATAGATTTCATATACAATGAGAGATCCGCATAAACTGGTATTGCAAAGCTTGATTGGCCGTCGTGCGTCCAAATGCCTCGATAACAAACTTAACACGTTCAGATCATCGTTTAAATACTTTTCTACATTTATTTAAGTTAGAAGTTTGTTGGTGTGTGTGCACTGGATGATCTACTCAGACAGACATACGATACCGTATGACCTATCGTGATTTATTTATTCATCGGTTCTTTGAGTATCCGTCATTTAGCGCGATTCGATAATGGGCCACTAAACAAAATAATCACGATTCGATAATAAATAAATCGATTACCTTCCCAGTTCATGCATGAATGCAATGTCTTACCAAAAAGGACAATAATATTAGTCAAGCAAGTCCTTGTTATTTGTAACGTGAGGAAGTAAATTAAATACGAGAAGATGCGAGCTGAACCACAAAATAAGGAAACACCCATGATAGACAAATTAGTGTGCCGCTTACAAACAAAACGTTGTTAGAAGGAAATCACATAATTCTCTCTTAGAACTAGAAGTTAAGGTAGTTCTACTAGAATTACGAAAAGAGCGAAAACCTATTTTGAAGAGTATTCGGCTACAAAATAAGTATCGCGGCAGTTTCAATGAAACTGTCAGTTCTATAACAATACTGATGTAATCATTGAAGAAGTCGCACTACCTACTACGTAGTGCAGAGGCATATCACGAGAAGCCGACAAGAGGTATTTCTTGTGAGCCACGCGTGTCTGACAGAGTGACACAATACTGCTCGTGGGAATGGCACGCGACGCCGCGCACTGCTGCTGCTTCCTTCACAAAAAGCGGCGCAAGCGCAGGCGGCAGGAAGCGGGAAGTAACCCAGTGGCGGCGTTACATGCGCGCGCGCCACGCTTTCCTCGCGCCGCACGCACCCCCCTCCCGCACCCGTCTCTTATACAACCAATACTACTGATGCACCTGACCATTACACTCATTTCTATGGCATCAACAGCTACTATTTAAACCCAGTATACTTGATCATTTCCTTCTCATCATCTTAATGTGTTGAACAACAACTTGTTTTCTACAGCCTTCTAGGTCTGATGAGTTGTTCAATTGAAGTATAACACAATTTAAAGGTTACCGAAATCATGTAAAAAAACTGAAATCGTTATTCAGTCTTCTTGAAAGTTACTAAGGTTCTTGACTCAGACTCCCTGGCTGGATAGTGTTAGATAATTAATGCCGGAAGCACCCAAGTAGTGTCATCCCAACTTTCTCATCGCAGAAGCAGCATGGTGTTTCTTTCAAGCTGTGTCACCCTGGCTTTTGGCTGCAAACATGCAACACACACTCAAGAACATTTCCTAAATAAACGTTAATGCTCCGCAATAGAGGATGAGATGAAAACCAGCAGCATTCGCCGAACACATTGGAAATATTCGAATTTTAGCTACTCAGGTACACATGAGCTTGCCTTAAAGCAAAAACTGGGTCCAAAAGTTATCATTTATTTTGGGAAAACATATATTGTTTCTCAGCTCTTTAGCTAGTTGTAGCTACGTTTACGGGTAATATTATATTATATTTGGAAAAAAAAAACAATATTGTGGGTGGGCTTTACATAATGATTCTTTTAAAACAAAATTTACAAGTTTGACGAGGTGCTCTGACTTTAAGAATTTTGTTATTTACAATGTCCTCATCGAAATACAGGGGGAACGGTTTCACGAGTCACAACCATCGGAAGTACTCCGGACCTTCTGGATAGGTGAGAGGAACCTAGACTTTGATGCATTACGAGCTAATAAAATAACGGGCATTTAAACAACTTATAAAAATAAGCAAAGAGGTGCAAAGATTCAGAATGGCGTCGCGGTGATTCCGCTCTTACTTTCAACGTAACCAGAGAAAGTGAAACCCGACTGTTACTATCACAACATTACCATTATATGCCACAGTAACTCCCTACACTTTGCAAGGCTATGTTAGGTTAGACAGTAATACAGTTCATAGACTGGAGATGCTCCATTATATTGTTATAATAAAGTGTAAGAGGTCAGGATTAACAGAATTCGGCACGTCAACCTATCAGAGAAAGTGTCGGAACCGGCTAGTTTCGCGCTCCGCGATGACGCCTGCACTCTCACTTTCTTCCGATACGGTCGGTAGAAAGTGACGCGCCTCCGAATTACCTACTCTCCATGCTTATGCCAAGTATAACATGCCCCTTACATGACCATTTGCATCTACTAAAAAAAAACTCCGGACAATGTGACAGAAGTCCAGAGAAGCCTCGCCACTAGCTAGTGTGCTATCTTTTCGCTCCGGAGGCGAACTGATGCTAACCAGGGTATACCGCACATGACGTCACGAGGCAGTAGCGGCGCGTCGCGATCGGAATGCTGTGCCGGCGCCGGTGGAAAGCTGCTGTTGCGTAACAAACTCATTTCCTGCTCGGAAAATAGGTGAGGAGTGCCGTGAGCGAGGAGCGTGGGGTGTGTGCGGGGCGGGGGCAGCACAGCGGGGCACGCGGGGGGGAGTGCCGTCGAGCGGGAAGTGGCTGCTGCTCTTGCGCAACGGAGAAAGCCAACGTTTTCCGGCGACGCGCGATCATTTTCGTAAACGTGTGAATTGAGCGAAAGTGAATGAGAAAGTTGTAATTTCAAAATATAAGGTGACGCATTTTGTGCTGCCTTAAAAATACAATACAATTTGTAGCATCATCTTCGTAAATATGAGGCGCCACCGTCGTAATTGTGATTACTTTTCTTGGGTTCCAAACTAACTCAGGAATAGAAACAAGCGACTTGTTGTATATCCCTTGTTGTTGCTGTTTGTGCTTGCAGTGCGCAGCTAGGAGGTCAGCCTGTGAGCCACAAACACATTTTCAACTTTTACTATGAGCCTGTTTCGGTGACCTACTGAGAGAGTTCATGTTATGGGTCATTAGGTCATAACTCAAGGATAGTCCACTTTCTTTCCCTTAAATTGTCGGTTTTTAGTTGACAGAACCCGGTGCGAATGATTTCATATTCGGATAATAAACAAGCCGATTATTCTACCTGGTGTTGTGGTGATCACCGGCGCTTATTTACATTTGCAATACTATTCAGATTGATGGAGCGCAGTTAAGCAAGCTAAGTTACCGAAATAAATATGAGATTATTCATGAATGAACATAAATTGAAAATAGGTTAAAGTTGTATTTAGCCAACAAACAATAGTAAATCTCTCACTGTATGCACTCGATAGATCGAACGACCACTGTAATTCTTACTTAAGGTATTTTTGTTAAGTTTCTCATATTTAAGTAAACTGTGTTCTTTTTAAGAGATAAATTTCTTTAAACCGAATACCAACGTGCTTCGGTATTCTAGAGACAGCTAAAATGCCTAACTGTTCGGTAATCATACATTACTTAAACCAATCGAAGAGGAATAGATTAGAATACTGGCGAACTTAGGTACTGAGGTACCGAGGTGACGGCAGGCGACGTTTTGGCAGACTAACAGATTGGTGGATGATGTCAGAAGATCGTGGGTAAGACCTGGGTGAGACTCAGCAGAGGGTGGTACAAGGCTGGCAATAATGAATCGGTAAGGATTCGGGGGTTGATAGTCCGCTCGCGGCAACGCGGAGCAGGGCACGACTCACATCATTGCTCTCTGTACTTAAACAAACCTCTGTGTGAGTTGTGGCTAACAGCAAACTATCGTGTGAGTGAGCAATAGGTATAACGAATTAGTATATGTATATAAGAGTGAGCGTTTTACAACCTATGTAATTTTACAAGATCTATTGTAATTTCTTATAATCTTCGACACTATGAATATGATATTCTAGTATTGCGGAAATATAGGTATACCACTAAGTTTTATGGCATACTAGCAAAACCAGTTTAATAAATACCATAATTATACCAACTCGCCTATTTTAATGGCTACAATGTAGAGGGACATAAATATTGCAACACGTTGGTTTAGTGAATACATCATGTGGACAGCACCATCAGCATAGAAAGTGACCAAAACGGTCAGCGACGGAACTACAGAGGGTAGACGTAGAGGCGATCGATCAGTGGAACGTGGGGCGCGCGCGCATGTGTGCGCCGCGGAAAAGTAAAAGTCGGAAGGCAAAGGCGCGGACGCGCGCGGCCCGCGGCGGGGGCGCAGCGCGCGGGGCGGGAGGGGCGATGCGGAAACACTCCGGAAGATTACTTTTACTCTCGCCGCGGAGCCTGCGCCCCCCGCACCCCGGCCCGCGCCCCGCCCGCGCCCCGCGCTACAACGATACATTCTTATATTTACCAGTTACGCAACAGGTTACCAATTAGCGACTTATGTGCACGTATTAAGTTTGCGTGCCTACATCTATTAATGATAACAACTTAGCAGTCTCAACACATTGTCTCTTAGACATTGACTTTACTCAACGACGAAATCCTAACGAGGTCCATTAATCCATTAATTGAATTTGTTTCCAATAAAAAACATGAACGACTCCTCAATCACAGCGTGGAATGAACTTCAGGCAAACATACAAATCCTAAGCAACCTGAATAACGGCATTTGGAAAGCCAAACCAATTCATCACACTTTTGCAAGTCACCAGAAACCAAACAAAACGACTCAGTACATAATTACTTTAAATATAGCATTCAAAGAAGGTACTAAAAACCACGATGGTGTACGAAATTTCTAACACGATTGCTATCACTTAGAAGAACATTGTTAAGTTTTAAAAGTAAAAGTGGTCTGTGCCCACGCGCACGCGGAAGAGAGCTCGTGCAGGGCGAGAGCGAGGGACGCGCGGCGAGTCGGGGGGGGGAAGGAGAAAGTCGCCAAAAGGTCGCCACTTTTTCCCAAATATTCTGAGTGAAAGTGTACGCGGCCACGCTCGAATTGATAAAAAAAAGATACGAGGACCGATGACGCGCTGGCCCCTCTCCGCCCGATACCCCCGAGCTCCTTGCCAACCTAGCAGGACCTGCTGTGATCACGGCTGCAGGGTGCGCGACCATGGGCAGAAGGTCGTGTTCGGGATGGAGTACTGGAACTGACTAGTAGCACAGATTGCACCTACTACCGTCATTGTCTGACATTGGAGCTGCTTCAGATTATGTTTTCTTATTTTTAAACACCGAAGGAGTTAAATTATGGGTACCGTGTTTGCACCTAAACGCAAACACGGTACCCATAACTCAAGTAGTTACTTGATTTGACCACACACCATGTGCGATGGGATTTTCCATCTGCAAACATGACGGACTCTGCATACACATTTTCATCCTCAGTTAAGACCCTTTACGACTTACGGCATTTCATACAAACTTACAAGTCCTTATTTTCGAAATTACTGAACCGATTTTAATTAAACTTCATACGCATAAGCAGAATACATAAGTCACAAAAGTTATCAGAGAACATTTTCGAAATGTCTTTTTTAAAAAAAGACGACTTTTCAAAACTCCTTTTAGTGCTCTCCTTCGTATAGTTATTGATGAAACTAGTGCATATTGCTAGATGTCAGATGGTAATGTAGCTTCAAGTGAAATGCAGAACGCACGTGCTCGCACAGAGACAGTGTGCCCAGGCGTCCAGGGCAGCGTGCACGAGTGGGCACGAGTGTAAGGGGCACGCGATGAACTTTACAGTTCACTATACTGACTAGGATGCAGATGAAAAAGACTCACCTCGAAGAAGAATACATATTATTATCATACAAAGGCAGTCGAGTTGAAACTTCAGTAGTGTTATGGTAGAATCGCACATTTGAATGATAAATTATAATTACTTCAAAGACAAAGAGTATCGTCCTATATACAGTGGCTCCACGGAAAATACTGGTATTCGGTAACATCCGGTAAGATTGGAATCCGACCCCGACATAGCTGAGAACAGCCAATGATGATTATTTTAAAGACAAGCGAGTTTCACATTTGCATAGAAGCGGCCACTCGAGTAAGTTCTAAAGCCAGCTGTATACAGCTGAATATTAAATAAAAATCATAGGAAAGTAAACTTCTTAAACAACTAAAATTATCGATATTTTTTAACCAAACGTCAGCAATACAAAAACCGGCCAAGTGCGAGTCGGACTCGCGCTCACAGAGTTCCGTAGCAACACATAATATAATAACAATATTTTTATCGCCCATTCATATGTAAATTCACACTTAACTGCAAAACTAAATTAGTTTTGTTAATGAAAATATGATATTATTTTCATAGTATGTCATTGTACTGCTGCAGTTTGACTAAATATCAAAACTTAATCAAACCAATATTCGTTGAAAGTTCTTTTTACGTTCTATGAACATTTTTTATTTCAGAAATTTCCTCCTTTTATTTTAGAAATTAGAGGGGGGGAGCATTTTTACGGATTTAGAAGCAAATATCTCATCAATCATTGACTTTAGGAATAAAGTGTTTGTGGAAATTCGATATAATTTTTCAAGAACTGTGATACCTTTTAAACATTTTTTCTACCCTCGGTTACAATATGTATGGAGAGCCACCCCTATTTTTATAATTTCATATTATTTTTTTTCATAATTTCATATTACTTTTGTAAAGCGGTTCATGGAAGACACCTACTTTTCAAATTTCAGATATGTTGTGCCAACAGTCTCGGAGTAAAATGGACGTGACATACGGACGGACAGATAGACGGAAGCGAAATATAAGTTTTCCGTTTTAGCCATTTGTCTACGGAACCAGCTAGTGTCTGCCGCTACTGTGCTACATGAAGGGAGCATCGTCACATGTACAGTTGCGCACGCGCAATGCTAACTCCTACTCAGTACCTACATTATGACAAACAAACTTGCAAGACAAAACAATCGTCCAAAACATATTTGACCTTCTAATTTCGCATCTTTTACTTATGAAAATAATTCCGGATATGGAAATTAATTAGTTTAGCTAAAGTTAGTCGATACTTATCTACTTTCACACAAATAACACTTGCATCAAAACTATGAAGTTTTTTTTATTCAATTATATTATGAAGAGCCCGAAGTGGTTATGCGTCATGTAGCTCTTTCGGTATTTTAGCTCTTATTTCCCATCACTGTGAAAATTGAGTGATCTTTATAATTGGTACAATAAGGTTGCTTATACATTAGTGGGCTCGTAGAAAATTTGTGAAAACACTGTACTATGACTTTGACTTAGTTAGGAGGAAGCTAGTTTGAACAAATGACTTTGCTACTTATCATCTACTAAGCCTTTTCCCAACTATATTGGGGTCGGCTTCCAGTCTAACCGGACGCAGCTTAATACATGGAGCGACTGCCTATCTGACCTCCACAACCCAGTTAGTACTGGGTAATACGATACCCCTTGTTAAGACTAGTTGTCAAAAACAAATTGCTACTAGTTATTTATTTCCAACCTTAGAATTATTTTTCAACTCGATTTCATATGTTTTCGATTTTTTTTTCTACCTCACTACGGAAATGACAAAAGGGAGAATAACGTTTACTTTGTTTGAAAAAAACTGCAGTCTAAAATTGTTTTTTTTTTTTATTATTAATATTAAAATTATATTATTATGAAGAATGTAGCAGAACAAACTTAAAGATTAACTAAGTGATCGTGTGAGGTTATCTCTGTGTACGAGTCATGTCTCGAGTGATGATGTTGTATTCAAGTTTTGTATGTAATGTTTTTACTGCATTCTATAAGCCAGTGATCGATCTTTGAGTTCGCCTCATCTGGTAACTGACTGAATGACTACTCCGTTGGGCCCCATTCGAAGCTTACCGTGCCGGATGAACGCCATAAAAGCCCTGATGCATTAAGCTGGACTATACATTGCTTTGGAACCCTTTCCAGGCGGATTTAAACGGATTTTCATTTGGTTTTGGTTTTTGGTTCAGCATGCCTGAGAGATATTTCTTGACGGCATGTTAAGCCAAGTCAGAGGACCATGGCCCAAAAACTCTGACACCAAGTTAGGAACTAACCACACGATAAAGAAGAAGATTTGGTTTTCCAACATTTTCATCGAATAATGTGCAATAGAAGGGGTAACCACTTCCGGTAAGTCGTTCACAGAGTAACACAAAATCGTAAGGGCTAAAGGCTCTTTAGAGAACCTCTTTATTCTGGTAATTGAAATGATATTTACTTAGCACACCTTATTTAAGAATGTTTCTATGTTGACAAACTTTAGTCGAGTTCAATTTTGATACTTCACCGACACATATTTTAAATTGCTACATTTTTTTCTTGACATGAAATACCTATTTTTGAAAAGCGCGGGTACTCAATGTACCAACACAACGTCACTGCAGTTTGTTGCACGAGATTGGTTTTGTTTACATCATTTGTACATCATCCTTGATTGAACTATATGACGTGATTACAATAAACTAGTAACCAGCACTAAAAAAAATATTTAAAAAAAGATTACAAACCTATTGGTTGTGTGTCACTTCCGCATGGAGGTGTTCGTTAAATGATGGCTTTCTGTTTAATTTTAGTTCGATACTCGTAATATTGTAATATCATTAGCGCTGTATTCCGGTCAGCGTGTGATTGTACGCTCGCTGCTAGGGCTTCCTGTGCTGGCTACCGAACTAATCGGGTTTAAGGGCGAAGTGCCTTCTGCCTCTGTCTGCTCGCAAACATTAAGGCGTTTGTGTTCTATAGCGAATAAGTACTAAGAGTGGCGAACAACGCAGTATAAATCGTATATTACGATATTGATCGGCGTCCCGCGCTCGGAATGCGATACAAATGCACGTGCCTAACGCGATAACAGACACCAGCCGCGACACGTGCGCGCGGTTCCTGGACCACAGCACTCTGGGAACACAGTCTGGGACACAGAACATGTCTGAATGTGTAGGTACTGATACAAGTGCGGGCGAGGCCTTGGGGCTGCGACCAGCTCGTGTTATCGCACATTATCGCCAGACTTGACCCGCGACCAAAAACAAAAGCTACGCGTGTCGCCGCGAGCGGCGCGTGCTCGGCCGGGCTCCCGGGGACCTGAGGAGATGAGGAGTCACGGAAACTACTGCGGCGGGTGAAAGGCCCCGGTGCCGAAACCAACAACTCTCAATCGACCGAAAAGTTCGGCTGACATCGGCGCTCGCGCACTTTCTCTTTTTTCACGGCTCTCACGCGGGCGCCGAGCTCGGGGGCGCTCGGGGGCAGCATCAATCACGAATCTGAGCGCGCGAGTGCCTCTGCGGAGAAAGTGCGCGCGCGCTTCCTGGTGGTCAGGTGTCGGCGAGGATTGCCACTGACCGTTGACGAAGACGTGTTGTCTCCAGATGTGGTACTGGTTCCACCGGTCGTCGTCCTGAGCGTGGCCGTGCTGCAGCTGCGGCAGCGAGGGCAGGGGCGGCGGGGGCGCGGGGGGCAGCAGCGCGGGCGGGGGCGCAGGGGGGCCCAGCGGCTGGCAGGGTTGGTGCTGGTACTCCATGGGGTCGAGTCGAGGCGTTCGGGACGCACTCGCTCAGTGATCACTCATCGCGGTGGGCGCGAGAACGCGGCGTGCGAGCGCGGCGGCGTGCGGCGCGCGACTGCCGAGCGGACGCCGCGCACGCGGGTCCGCCCCGCCGCGCGCCCCCCTCTCTGCACGCCTCCCCCTCCCCCCGCCCGCCCCCCACCCCACTTGCACTTCCGAGCACGCAACATACAGTCTTTAATTGCGGTGACATAATAGCCGCGATGCTCTACGCGATCACTCTCGCCGCCGATAACTGATGAGTGCACACACCGTACCGCGCATGTCGTATGTATACAAGAGCGCACGTGTCGCACGCCGCTTGTAAACAAAGCCGACAACTAGGTTATACGAGCACGCTGTGTCGCTAACTTCATCACGTAATCATTCGCGAGTACCCATTCATATACAATAACAAAACAGAATTGACACAACTACATCGCTTGATAAAGTGATAGCCACAGCAGTGGCTCGACTAGGTAAGGCGAGCACAAAGCTTGCTTGAAGTAACAACTGAAACGAGTAAGCGATAAAAAACCTGCAAAACGTAGGCATCGATTCAAATTTCTTTCCGGAAACAATCACTTAAGTCACAGTTCTATAGTACAGCCTTACTGATGTAAACATCAGTTGCGAGTTGACTATACTGTGAACGTCCATAACGTTACACATGAAATTACTTTGCAGCCGGCACGTGCTTACTGAATATTGCGCGAGACGTGATAGAGCGCGCGTTGAAGTCTTTTCCAAGGCGGAACTTTCGCCCGGGGGTTGCCGGACGGGCGCTCCACTCAACTGGCGTCCTCCCGACACCTTGCAACCGTAAGCGCCTTTTACAGACCCTATTATCGAGTGACGATATAATAGTTCCTATCAAATGAATTAACTTTACTTATTTAGGTTTTACTCCTCACATACATTATTTTCATGCAAAGTAAAAAGTACACTAATGACTGAGTCGATGGTATTTTTACACGACTGCGGCGAAGCCTAAAAGGAGGGTTATGTGTTTGACCGGTATATATGTAAGTATGTCTGTTTCTATGTTCCCTCGTAACTCCTAAACGGATGAATGGATTTGGATAAATTGTACGTCGTTAGATTCGTCTTGGTGGCGCGAGTGTCACTGGTTATATTAAAATGAAAAACAAAGAAAAATGGCGGATTTTGGGTGCCATATCGTAGCGTTTGAATTTTTTTGTTCTTCCAATACCATCGAGTGGGTCAACTAAGTGACAAATCGTACAATAAAAAAAGTTGAATCGTCTGCGGATTCTTTCACGTTACTAAACTAAAAAGCTGGAAATAAAAATTCACAATATAGGCTTAGGTGGTAGACATTTTTTAAAAGAAACATTTGAAGACCCTGTCCGGCACAGTAAAAGAAAGATAATAATATGTGGAACTCTGTCGAACTCTTTGAGTAGAACAGGTGTGATGATAAACCAAGTAATTTATGACGTCTTACAAGGCGGCCCCCGTGAGGAGCTCGTGGCTAAATAATAACAGCCGCTCGGATCGATCTTTAGGTTAAGCCGTGCTTGCCTAGGTTTGTCTGTGGATGGGTGACCACCCATTACATACCGAGTTTCCTCTGTGCCTCGGAAAGCACGTTAAGCCGTTGGTCCCAGCTGTCATTTGTAGATCTTTGACTGTCGTTAGGTAGTCAGTGGCAAAAAAAGTCTGACAGCCAGGGGTATCGTATTACCCAGTACTATCTGGGTTGTGGAGGTCAGATAGGCAGTCGCTCCATGTAAAATACTGGTATTCAGCTGCATGCAGTTAGACTGGAAGCCGACCCCAACATAGTTGGGAAAAGGCTAGGCAGATGATTACAAGGCGGCCCCCCTATAATGTTTCGGTCTTGGCATTATTCAGAATTGATTTCTTTAAATGAAGAACCATTATAATGATATAACAAACCATACGATTAGCATATGTATCGCAGGCTCTGTAACATCGTGCTCTGCTCCGATTACATTGGCTATTCTATCATACAGGTAAACAATGTCCAAATAAATTGAGATAAGGACAGGAGAAAGAAATAGATTCCTTTTACTATTTTCAAGTAAGAGGTTATCTCTCGAAGTCCTGACCCAATTACAAAAACATTTCATTTTATCCTTGTACAAATTCATACGTGACGGTGGGAAAACTCAATGTATTCGGCATAATTATTGTAAAAAGATAATCGATGTGAACCGAAACCGAAATGATTTTGTTTATGATATGTAATGTTATACAGAGTGATTCTCTTAAGTAGTACAATATGAGTAATATGAGATACTGGGAAAGTTTCGTAGAATTTGGCCTAATTTTCTTATAGGTATACAAATTTTATTAAAAAATATTATACTAACTTCTGCTGTCATGTTTTTTTGTTCCTTGTGAAAAATGTAATGATCTCATTACATTTTACATTACAAAAATGTACTTCAATCTGACTTTTCTTTATGAATTTAAATCTTCGAGACCAAATAATAATAATAAAATTTTATTTTAAACCAAGTCCATATTTAAAAAACATTACAATTTTACATAAATTCACATGCTCATACATAAATAAAACGAAAAGATGCATACATACATTCTGAGATCTTATTTTAAATATTTAAATGATGCACGATGAGTGGTCATCCAGTGCCACATCATTTGAGTGTCTATTCTGTCGGCCATGATAGCCACCAAGCTGTTAGAAGTACCGCGCACTCGCCGCATCAGGGGTGCTAATCGTGTCGGCGTAAAAATCAGGAGCGCCCTACTCCGCGTACATCCCTGATGCACTACAAGAGCAGCGGTAGTCCCAACATAACTCTAAAAGCGTTATAACATTGGACTCGCAGAGCATTGTACGAGCTTTTTGTATAGCCTACCCATAGGACGCACGTACATACTTGTAGATTGGCAATACGCTCCCAAGAATGTAACTTTTACCTCCCTAGAACAACATGCAACCTGCGGGCCAGCATGTTACAATGAACTCCCATTATTCTGCGTTCCCTTACCACGTCCACACCGTTGGACAGACTATCGGTGACCCAATGCCCCAGGTACTTGAACTTCGTCACCCTGGAAAGCTGAGCGCCCCCAGGGTGACTGGTGGGACAGTTTCGTAAAATTTGTTACCCGCTTTAAAAACTAGAAGTTCACTCTTTGTCGCATTGTACCCGAGACCATGAGCCAACGCATAGTCCGTACAGATTCCGAGACGCGTCCAAACTGCACTGATCGATGGGCTCAGTAATACCATATCATCCGCGTAGCTGATGTTATTGACGCAGTGTCCATCAATGAAGCACCCGATATTGGTACTGCTGAGACCACAGATGTGATGTCTAATGTCCGTGATGGAGAAAATATTAACATACAAGTTTGTAGAGAACACCCGGTGGGCCCGTCAGACTAGTACTTGTTAGGTCTTATTGGCAACTCTGGCATATGCACTAAAAAGGCTTAACTATGCATAGGTAATTAAAATGTATTAGAATTTACGTTTATTTTCTCAATATTGCAATATTCGCAATACACAATCAATACAATAATCGCTTAATGGCAATACACAATTAAATATTTTCTAGAGCAATCTTGTGGCGTTTTTAACTACTATTATGTATAAGCTGAAAACGTCCTCTCTACGTTAACTGACGTTACTGGACGTTTTTTTTTATAATGTTTTATGCATTTGCATATTTATGCAGATGCATTTATCCGATGCATTTTAAAACAACTTGGGTCTTGTTCCTACAACCTCAGGAAAGTGTTCATAAAAAAGCATAAAATTGATTTTTATTGCATTTTATAATGGTGGATTGTTTCTACCGGCGGGGGACGACTGAGGGCAGTGGGGTGTACATTGAGGGGGGGTCAGCGCGTGCGCCGATAGCGACTACAATGGTGTTTACTCTGCGCGCCCAGCTGGCGTTGACTCACGACGCACACAAGTGCACTTTTTCAGGAATTTCACAACAAATCCAAGTTAGTGGCAACAATTGTAAACCAGTTTAAATAATATACCAGATAAGTTCTAGAAAAGTACTTATATAGTTTATTATAATAACCACAGTTCAAGCAAGCAACCAAGATCGAACCAAGAGCGAGTCCTCATTGTCCGCTCTGCACGGCCCGATAGCTCACTGGCTGATGGAAGCTAAGGTAATATCCATACTTGGCTCATCTCCTCTAAACACTCCGCCCTCCACTCCTATGGCGTCTTCCGCATGCGAGACTGATCACCTGATCACTGTGACTCAATAATGTTCATATTCACGTGTAATATCGAACGGAAGGCTTAATTAACTCAGAATTGTTTCAATTGTTGTGTTCACCTAACCTTCGGAACACTGATACATTTGCAGTCTCCTCAAAAAGTCAGCTCGCGAACTATTCGCACATACTACTGCCTCACCGACGCTCTGAGGCACCGAGGCACTGAGGCGCTGCGAGAGGCAACGAGTACTAACTTAAATAATCAATTCAATTTTTTTTTGTTGCTAAATGGGCTTACCCTCAATCAAGTCCTGAGGACAAAGATGAGGTCTACGACACACGAAAAAAACACACACACACACACACACACACATACAAAAAACTGGGCATTTCGGCTTTTAATTTTGATGGCTCATCAATTAGGGACAGCTGTAACACTATTAAAGGTAGGCTCGTTATCAAATACCTACATAACAGATGTTAAGAAAAACTGCATCCTAATATCGAGCACTACTGGGTACGGGAAGTGGGTGGCAGAACATTGTGGCACGGCTTGGCAACTTGATGATACTATTGAATGAACTTGCGAAAAAGTCTTATTAAGTGATTTCAATGACATAATTATGCAGGGAATATGATTTAGATCCGTTCACAATTAGTGTGAATTCTGCCAGAAGGTGCTTAAGCCTCAAATTTTTCAAGTAGCGGTAGGTTAATTATTGTTTTTATTATTTTACTTTTACTTTTTTCTCTATTATTTTAGTCATATAATTGCAAGCCAAGTATTTATATTCTTCTTACTTTGATTAAAGCGGTGTATTTTCTGTTTTTGTGCTCACACCATATTTTTTTTTTTTTTATTCAAAGTCTATACGTGGGGATTTGTAATTGGCTTTCTGGTGACTATGGTTTCCTTGTTTGTGTGTTTTTATTAGCTGTAAGTCCTCCATGTACTAAAATAAATAAATTAATAAATAAATAAGTGAGATGACTTGGATACCGCCCATAGGCTGGTGGCATAGTGATGTTAAGTGTGAAGGACGAGACTGCGGCATTGCCTATCGGCAGTAGACAACTAGTTGAAGGAAGAACATCGCCTATCGTCACTCGTCAGGGATAGTCAAATAGTTGACAGTGACATTCTCTGCCCACCATTCTGAATTGAAACTATGAGCAGTCTTTTTGTTTGTTTACTTGTATCGAAAGTGTTTTGAGTTATGGAACGATTGGCGAAGTGTAACAATCCTACAATCGTTTGACAAAGGAACCCTTATCTTGTGTGATTCGTTTGCGAGCGACACCGCGAGACCGCGAGACCACGACACGAGGCTGCGACTTGACGAGTCACGTAACATAACATAACACACCCAGTAATGCCAGCCTTCACCTAGGTACACAAGGTAGTCGAGTGACTTCTAGACGATTCTGATATTGGCCCCATCATTAATCAGTGCAGTTTGAATGCGATGCTGTATTATGCCGTCGTAGTAGCAAATACAGTAATCAACATATTAACGAATTTCAATCAAAGATCGAATAAATAGAAACAAATATTAAAAAAACTGTTTGGCAACTTAGTCAAGTTAATAAAAAAAACGACATTTACAAGTACTGTATTTGCTATTAAATGAATGGCCAGTATTGTTTGTACCACAGTGATTATTATCCCACTCACTAGCAGCGCCAACGCGTCGCCACGGCCACAGTTGTCTGCGTGGACTGTTCCTGTGGGGGGTAAGCCTCCGCAGCCGTTTGTCGCGCGGCGTTCCTGTGTCCCGTGGCTGGCACGTGCGAGTGCATGGACAGAGCCGGATAGAGCCGGTGACCGCGAAGGACCCGGACAGAGAGGAGGTGACGACGGCCGTATCTAGCACACATCCGCTTTCCGATCTGATACAAACACTGAGACGACTGTGTTTATCAATCAAACAACTTCAAGGAATTTCTTCCAACTTACAATATTCAATAGAAATCTCGGGTAACACGTCACAATGGACCGCGGAAGTGAAACACAACACCTGACAAAACTACATTGCACATAACAAGTACAATGGATGAAATTATCGAGTCGTGCAGTAGGTACTCCTAGCCAACTTGCATGACGCTACATCTAATACGATAGACACAAAGTTCGGGGACTACCGGCTTAAGGTAACAGACACACGATCATGACGAAAATAGATAAGGAAACTTTGTCCCTTCTTTACCACAAAAGTTTTCTCTTTCAATAATTGACAACCATATTGCATCATCGATTTTTTCCAAATCTAACAGAATTAACTCTGCTTTTTTTTTTTTTTATTAGACCTAATTGTGTCTGTATTCAAAGTAACATTGTCACTCCGTTAAGGAATTACAATATACGCGACGTCAGAATTTCTTTAAATTTATTTTTTTTGTATTCATCAACAATAAAAAAAAACAAATAAAAAATGTAGATCGCGATCCTACTTCACCACTGCACCGCCATTAAAGATTCTTCGTATGAAGAAACTTAGATTATTCATTATGACTTTATAAAGGTAGTATTGAAAAAAGCCTGCGCAAGCGATCAGCGCGGCGCGGGTGGTGCGTAATGAAAGTGTACGTGCGTGGGTGTGTGCGTGTGTGAGATAACCCGGGGCTATCGACGTACTCTTGAACTCGCATTGTTTAGTGCTGCTTAATTCCATCGCCATTTTATTGTTGGTAACTATTTTTGACGGCCACGCGAGCTAGCTCGGCCCGGGACTATAACAATGCGATATAATAAGAGCTGGGTGTCTTCTAAACTTCCTGGTTAGAGAATTCTTCACGTTAACACATTAAATTATTAATTTTGTAAATATCTACGATATCATTTATGATGATGTGATTTTTTTGTTCACATAGTCGTAAGCGTCCCCACACGTTATTCCCACATCTTATTACCTTTGATTCTACAGCGTGTACCAGGAAGAACTGCTCATAATTACGTAAGGACACCCTTACAGCTACCGAGTTACAGACCACCAAACTGAACCACTTTCTTCTCGGGACCAACATCAAAATCACAAAATAATCAGCTGTGCATACATTTGGGTCGAGTAGGTAAGTATTAAAGTTTTATATGGGACACTAGATTTCAGGTTTTAGCTGATGTAAATATATTAGTATCATCTTGTGTATCAGTTGTTATACAGATGCACACTGGGAACCCCACATCAGGTGAACATTCGCGTCACCCTCTTTAAATAGATTGCAAAAGCGATGAGCTGAGGTGACGTGATCCTCTTGCTCGCAATGGGCCCGTAGGACGTCAACTCTCTTAAGAATTCTCAATGTCAGGGACTCCGTCGAGCCACTGCTTTGTTCCTGTATGTGGAAGTATTTCCTCGTTGTTCAAATAAATTTGTTCCCATATTTCAAATCCAGAACAGGAAAATTATTTATACAACATTAGTTTTAGTATATGCGAAATCTGAAACACGTGTCTAGTATTTTTATATAAAGAATCTGTGTACAAAATTTCAAAACTGTGTCATGAAAAATCACAAAGTTATAAGCTTGTTATGTTACCTGTTGTCCACACAAAAACGTGGTCACCACGCAGCGCGCCCGCGCAAGCGCCTCCAGCGTCGTCTTGAGCTCATTGATAATAATAATTTGGCAATAGGTACCTAAATTATTGCGATAGGTACTTAATGTCGCTCGGTTCCAACTTGTAACTTTTTTTAATATTTTTGGGACAAAATATAACATGGTTTAAAAATTATTGGAATCGATTCAGTTACTTATGCTAAACAAACTATATTCAGGTTTCGCATATACTAAAAATAATGGTGTATACACTCCATTTTTATTCCGTGGCTCACGAACAAGACATCATCCCGGACTTTGGAGACTGTACCCTCGACCAAATGTCGTGGAGATGAACTGATAGTTTGATTTCTTGATTGAGAGGGTTCCTACAACAGCAGACGAGAGACTCAAAACCAGTTTTCTAATTGATTTGTGCATTTTAAACGCGGGCTAAGTTGATAAAGAAAGCAATGAAATAAGTTCCAATTATATAGAAACCGAAGACAGTGGTAAGCGTTTCCGTGTTCTAGTGTATGATGTTACTTTCATACTAAACCATGTTTACTGGTTATGGTGTAATCAATGGAAAACTCCATAAAGAGATTCTCATAAAAAAATATGCCATATTTAAGTATGATGATACGCGAACATTGTAAATTTGTAACAATGGTCAGTAGAGCCGCGAGAGGTGCCGCTGCCAAAACCCGGCTCGACCGACAGGTTTCACTTTCATGGGAGAGAGCGGGGCGGGCGGAGGAGGTGCGGGGCGCAGGTGGGGGGAGGGGCACACAGTGAGCCTCTTACCACAAAAAATAAGCAACTTTTCCTTTCTCAAAAATACGAACACTTTCACCTTTGCCGAAACCTGCGCAAAAACACCGCAGCAGTTAATGTGCATATTAGCATAGATGTGTTGTTGCTCAGTGTTCAGTACCGCGAGCGTGCCCACCTGTACTCATGATCAACATCCTGCCCTTGTCCCATGTTACATGGGGTCGGCGTAACACGTGTTTTTTTTCAATCCTCCCCTGTCAACGTCACACTATCATTTACTCCTTATTAATCCATGGTACCTGTACAACTGGCGTCATCTCGTATGGACCTTCCAATTCATTTTCCATACGTTCGATTGCATTCTTATCGCTCGCTCGCAGAGAGGTTTGTAACAATTTCAATGGCATCTCTAACTATAAATATGCTTATCACAAGACCATGTTGAGTGTTAGACCAAGTGCTACGTACTCAGAAAATGCTTCCGAGTATCGTAGCTTGACTTTCTAAATAGTCGATAAGTAGGTAATATCTGTGCCAAAAACGAGGCATTGAGTCTTGGTGACGTCATCACGTCATCACGTGGTAGGTCTATATGAGACGTGGAAGTGGGTCGTCTGCAAGCAACGTGGACCAAGACAATGCGAGGAGGAGGCGAGACGAGACAATGTGCTGAGCCTGCAGGCGACGAGGGAGGCGCGAGGCGGCGCGGCAAGGTGACAGGGCGGCGAGGCGGGAGCATGACGCGCAATGTCAGGGTTGTCACCTGGCGCTTATCGTGTTGTTATCGCGCCATTGTGCGCGTACAATAACAACGGTGTTTACACTCGCCGCACCTGGCGACGGCCCAGCCTCACCATCACAACACCGTGGAACCACTTTTCATCCTTCAGTGGCCACTGAAAGGAACTATTACATTACTGCTGGATCGTCGGCATGTACCGCGCTGAATATTGCTGCATCTATACAGGCGGACCTGTACGGGAATACGCTTCCGTGCCCGGGCGCGCGGTGCTTCGTTTCATTAAGATATAATGACAGATTTTTGAAAGCGCCGCGGACGACCTTGCCGGTATCTTTGTGAACGCAGATGTGTTCACATTGTGCACTTTCTCCGCTCTCGAGCGCGAGCCTCGCGCCGGTCCATTTCGTTTTGCCAAACTATTCGATCGAGTAGATAGCCTAATTTCAAGTTACTTCAAGCTTATCGCTTAAGTTGAAGGAATCGCTGAAATCAAAGGGTAGCCTACAACAATACTGAATAATTTCCAAACAATAATAATGGCCAACAATAGAACGCCTGTTTGTTTACATTTCAATGCTAAGTTCATGAAGTTTTTCATGAACATAGCACGTGACATATGGCTTGTCGCCGTTGACTGACTCTACCTATAAAATGTGTGAGTGCGTTACATTTCCAATACATATACTTACTTATTGTACCTATTATATTAACAGAGAGGTTTATTCGACAAAACTATAAAAAAACTGATTAGAGTTGGAGCTTAGTATGGATATGAGCTCGGCAACGGTAATGGAAGGCAACACTCGATGTTCGAACGTAGCCTAAAAATACTTGTCACTATGACTTTTTTTATCAGATTTTGACAAAATTAATGAGGAGTCGACTTTTTCGCCTTTTTTTAACAGTTTCAGATATTTTTGCCTAAAACGCTGACTACCTATATAGTCAATTAAAAACCGGATAAGTGCGTGACGGAACACGGACAGTGAAGGGTTCAGTAATAGACATTATAATTCTTAAGAATTATGAAAAACGGACTTTTGGAAATCGGAAAATCGAAATGAATAAAATATTTCGAAGTATTTGGGTGTTCTCGTTTTTTGGGTATCAGGTGCCAAAGTTACGTAAAAATATTACCCACTTTTTTAATTTTTAACAATTTTTTACATAAAGAAATTAAAAACCAGTGCTCGGACTTCAATAAAAATGAGTACTTAAAATTTTTACGTAACTTTTAGCACCTGGTACCTGAAAACGCTGTCGGCGCAAGCTAACAGATATGCATAAATTTATAGTACATACTAATACTACTCGATCCCACACATTTTGTTACTCAGATAATAACTCAGATAATCTTGGACCATGCCTGCGAAAGGCAACACGCGACTATAATGAAGTGCGAATCTGAATTATCAGGAACCTCAGTGTGATGTTTGTCCCTATATCATGTGCGTTGTATCTGTATGTTTCTGGTCTGAGCTGACTGAAATCTGGTGTTAAAAATCGTTAATGAAAAATAAATCATAATATAGAACATCCATTTTCCCCGAAGTCCACCGTTCGCATTACACACTTACACGACAATCAAATTTCGTCAGTTATGTTCAAGTCCTACGTAATAGGAGGCGAACCTATTGCCATCTACCAGGCGTCAATCCAGACTGCGGGCTGCTAATGAGACATTCCTAATGAAAACCTTCACCAACCACTAGACGAAAGTGGCAGTTGAACAAAATAAGGCAGTGTTCAATATGATAAGGACTATTACATATTAATATTGAAAGAAAGATTGAATACATTGTAAATAACACACGGTTAGCATTAGCTGCCGGCCGTAATAACATGAATCACGAATGTCAAAGTCAAGAGAAACGGCGACGAGTACCTAACCTTAACCTAGCGGTCATTCAGCGCTGAAGCTAATTGAACACAATCACTGACGACTCTGCTGGATATTGCTCTCTCAGTAACAAGCAGTACCTATTCAATCACTTTTAAGGTGGAACAAACTATAAGTGGTATAACTCCTCATTAAAATAATGCTAATTGTAAATTTTTGATACCCAATATTCCTTACTCCGTTATTACACATTACATATTTTATGACTGTTCATTTTGAAGTAAAAGAATATGCTTAGATCAGAAGAATGAAATGAAAACTGTCAAGTATTATCGATAATCAGCGGCATCTGTCATCAAATTGCGGAATTAACTTGGGAAGCGGTGAGTGAGAGATGCGGGCGGCACAGTGCGCCTTCCGCTGTCTGCGGTACAAGCATAAGATGCAGCCTCATGAAGTGTGTGCTGCCTAAATGTAATAATGTTAAATGAATTGCACGCTTGAGGAGCCGCGGCGCACACACGCGGCGGCGGCGGCACGTGCGCGCACACTAGTGCAACACGCACGTCATTCTCTCCGCGACGTGCGGCGCTCCGTTGTATGCGTGTTCCTGAACAAGCGAGCTGCGAGCGTTTACGATTCTCAATACTGTTGAGTTTTGCCTATTTATGGTATTTTAATTAAAAGAACATATCGGCACCCGATCAGTGCTAGCCTGCACTTGCTCAATGACCGACTTTGAAGAGATTTAGCAGCAGATCGTGTGGCACAACTGCAGTGTCTTTCATTTTTAACCGACTTTCGAAAAAGGAGGAGGTTATGTATTCCACCTGATGTATGTTCACCGATTTCTCCGTGATTACTGGTCCAATTTAAGTGATACTTTTTTCATTTGGTGACGAAGGTCGCGCGGTGACCCCAAATGAATTTTGTTAACTTACTAGCGACCCGCCCTTGCTTGGCACAGCGCCAGCTTATGTAGCCTATATTTTAAGTTAAGCATCTAACAGTAGAGCGGTGAAAACTGCGTTCAAATTCATGCAGTAGTTTTTGCGTGATGCGCGTACAAACATACAGACAGAAAGACAGACAAAAATTCTAAAAACTGTCGTTTTGGCTTCTGTTACTCTAACAAAGACCTCCCATTTATTTATTTTTTTCAAGGATTTGTGAGGGATAACCTCCTACTTCCGAAAATAAAATTATTTTCCACTTTTTAATTCTTTTTTGGAAGTCGTTTATAATTTTTCAAAATAGTTTTGGTATATAACACTAATTTACAAATTTTAACTTTTTTGCATACGATGGAAGTTTTTTTATAAACATGTTAAATTACGAGTATAAGCCTAAAAGTGTTAGCAGAAATATTCTATCACGGCACAGCCACTTTATTCCGAAATTATTAGGAGTACACTATTGAAACTTGGTAGGTAGATGTCTTCTGTAACCGCTTTACGATTTTTATACAAAACTTAAAAATAAAATGAAATCCGTAACTAAAAAATGTTTTTTTTTCATCAAACCTATACGTGCGGGGTGTATCTGTGAGATCTTTAAAAATAACATTGATGTTCGTAAAACCATTTTTTCTCAAAGTCAATCTTTTGAAATAAAGACACTTCCACTTTCCTCGTGGTAAAATATGTGTGTGGGGGACACACATTTTACCACATTATTTTCTCTCTAATTTCTAAAGTAAAAAGGAAGAAAATTCTGAAAAAATGTAGGATTATAGAACGTAAAAAACTTTCAACAAAAATTGATTTGAATAAGATTTGATGTTTAGATTTTGAGATATGGGACTTATTCATGAAACTGCAGCAGTAACTTTGTTTTTCATTAACATACTATGAAAAACAAATTTAGTTTTGCTGTTGAATGTAAAACAATTATACAATACAACATATGAATGAGCCTTTAAAATGTTAGGATAGTTAGGATTAGGAGTTCCGGAATTCCTGTTGCAAATCAAGATAAAAACACGGTTCCTAAATGTTTTATAAAAGTTATAGAAACATTTACTGCATTGGTCATCAAAAGTTAACGTGTTTTCCCTAAAAACTTAGGAAGTATGAGTGGCTACCAGGGCGACCGGTTTTAATAAGATCTAAATACGTAGATTTTGACGATCACCTATCAAGGAATTTGCCATAAAATAATGTTAGAGTTCATGTATGGTCAAGTTGGCCCATTATAAGAGAAAGTAAACCACAACACTAAAAAAACTAGACGAAAATTTGCCATGCTTATATTTTTTTACAAAGACTCGTTTTCATCTAAACAAATATTTCCAAAACCAGACATGACGGTTTTTTATATTTTTTTAATAACTTCGGATAACTCTTTCCATAATAAACTATAATAAACAACTTTCAGCTGGGGTATTAAAATCATTTAAACTAGTGTAGGTAATTGTTATATTAGAACTAAAATTAAAATAATTATTACAAATGCGAAACTTTGTTTGTATGTGTGTTTTTTACTCTTTTACACTGTACCGTCTGAGCGCATTTGAATGTGACTTAGTAAACAGATACACTACTCCTTGGATTAACTAACACATAAGTTACTAATATCGTAATTAACACAAGGAAAGCCGCGGGCAAAAAGTAGGGTATTTGACACAAGTAAATTATTAAAGCCATTAGGCCTAGTTGATTCCTGAATACGCATTGGTTTCAGGGTAAACTTGGACAAAACCCAGGTTATGTTCAACGAACACGTCACCCCAGGACCTATTGTTATCAATAGCGCTCCTGTCGACGTTGTTCGAGAATATGTTTACTTCGGACAAAGTCTGCAGTTTGGTAAGAACAACTTTGAGAGGGAGACTAACAGGAGAATTCAGTTGGGCTGGGCAGCGTTTCGGAAGCTTCGCTTAAGTCTTCTCGTCGCGTATTCCACAGAACCTAAAGAGTAAAGTCTTCAGTAAGTGCGTCCTGCCTGTTATGACTTACGGGGCCAAAACGCGGACACTCACGGTACACGGTTTCAAGGTCGCTCAGTGAGCTATGGAACGGGCTGTGCTTGGAGTCTCTCTTAGGGATCGAAACCGGAACGAAGTGATCCGACAGAGAAACAGAGGTGTCGACATAGCTCACAGAATAAGTAAACTTAAGTGGCGATGGGCCAGAAATAATAGAAGTAGAACCGATGACCGTTCCATCCGTTCCGTTGTTCTTGAGTATACACCGTGAAACGGCAAGGGAAATGTGGGATGCCCTCAGGCTCGGTGGAGCGACGATCTTCGCAGGGTGGCTGGTAGCAACTGGATGAGAGTTGCCGAGAATCGAGTTAAGGCCTATTTGCAGCAGTGGACTGCTGCATTATCAGCCTATGATAATGATAATAATATAATAGTATCAAAAATAAAAGTGATCACTTAGTCACGACTGTGCAACTGTTTCAAATGAATAGAAGTCCTGCACTAAAAGGTGTATTGGTGAGGCGAAACGAGGCAATGGCGGCCTCCCACAACACAACAGTTCAAACATATATGAAATAAACGAGCTCACTGTCCTTAGTAAACAGTTTTACATTTAAGCAACGATCCATTTATTAGGGTTCCGTTGCCTGAGCCTATACCTAAGAGAGATGTAAATACCTACGTGAGGATATGAACCCAGGGTAAGCCTCTGGAGTGATGGCTTAAGTCATGGTGACCGGTATGCGTCAAACTGACACTAAGACAAGTGTAATCAAATTTAAACATCAACTGGTGCCAACGTCCACCCATCAAATACTCTAACGTCATCAAACTTGAAGCCTACTACGCCAAATCCTCCAGAAAAGGAGCAAAGCTTTTCGTTAAATTAAAACAATGATGTGAGTACGCATATTAACCCAGAAGGGGTTGAAAATATAAGAAAACTTAACTAACATCTATGGCTACAATTTCTTCAGGCGCTATTGAGTCGGTGGAAGGGAACAGGCTAATAAAAAAATTTCATCATATGCCTAACTGATGAGTTACCATTTTACAAAAAGGCTTGACTTTTAGCAAATATTTTAATCCGTCTAATAGTCTATACTGACTGAACTGTGGGTCAATAATCAGTTGAACCCATGAAGGCTGGGAAGCTTGGTTTTTTTATTGCGAGTTTCTGATTCTTAATCCACCATTAGAATATCTAGTATCCCGGAGCTTGGATTTGGGCTTGGTTTATGACAACAGGTTCGCCTTTCTATTACATGTAGGTGTTCCAGTTCAAAACAAAATCAGTGGTCTGTAGGCTAATTCACGTAACAAAAGAAGTGCAGTTGCAGTGCAGTTGCAGTTAAGTTTCGATCAAAACAACGCTTTTCGTATTCTCTACCGCTGTCAGACACGCTCGCGTCAAGTGCGCGTCACGCGAGCGCATTATCGGCATTCTACTGTTGCGCGTCTTTGGTGCGTGTTCCGGAACGCAACATGTAGGCTAATTCACGTAACAAAAGAAGTGCAGTTGCAGTGCAGTTGCAGTTAAGTTTCGATCAAAACAACGCTTTTCGTATTCTCTACCGCTGTCAGACACGCTCGCGTCAAGTTCGCGTCACGCGAGCGCATTATCGGCATTCTACTGTTGCGCGTCTTTGGAGCGTGCTTTGGAACGCAACATGATCGGTATTCTACTATTCGTTTGACGTCTCAAAATGACAGCTAAGAAGTTTCAATTCGATCACCGTGCAGTGTCGGTTACGCGCAATTTAAGTTCTTCATTATTTACTTTTGTTGGCATCAAATTGTATTTTTTGTAAATGTAAGTGTTTAAAATGGATTATTGTATGTAGACAAGTTAACTACAAGTCGTTTTCAATGAAATTCTAAATGTTTTTTTTAACTTTTGAGTGAATATGAGTTTCCAACTTGGTTTGAGAATTTTATCCCTTGCTGCCGAAGTTGATGCCCGAGAACGTCGTCAAGCCATAAGAAGACAAAGATTTTCTGTGGATCTAGTCCGTATTTCAGAACGGGAATTCCAGAAAACCTATCGTCTGAGCAAAAACATGACTCGGCAATTGATAACAACATTATGAACATGTATTCAGAAGGAGAGAAGGAAAGATGGTTTGAGTGTACAGGCAAAGGTTAGTCAATCCTGTTTATCTATAGTAATTTATTAAAGCTGAAGAGTTTGTATGTTTGAACGCGCTAATCTCTAGAACCTACCAGTCAAATCAAAATTGGGTGAAACCGCAGAGTACAACTAGTATTGGCATTAAATAATGCAACATACATTATATTTGACACTAGGTAGTCTAAATAATTGGGTGACTTTCAGATTCAACATGAAGAACAATATTTTAATAGAAAAGGATATCATTCTCTCAATGTGATGATTGTATGTAATCTATACTACTGTACTATACTTAATCTATCTTAATCTACTTTATTTAAAAAACAAACAAAACTTAGGTACCGGTACATAGGTGATAATATTATGCTTTACTGTCATAAAAAAAACTGTATCTACATTTGAAAATTATTGTTTTAGATATGTGATGCGGATCTTAACATTTTATGCATTGATCCCAGTAAACCTGGAGCAACCCATGATTCTTCAGTATGGCGTGATCACCCAACAAGCAATTACAGCCCTATCTTAACCAAAAATATGATGAAGAGGAAATATTTTTGCTCGGTGAATGTCCTTGCTTATTAATACATACTGAAAAAGTTTAATTTATTTAATTATGTTTATATTAAATATTGTGAATAATTATTTTGATACTTATTGTTCTTCCAGGTGACAGCGGTTATGCATTGAGGAAGATAATGATGACCCCAGTGTTGAACACAATACCAGGTTCCCTTGATGTACATTATTATAAGCTGCAGGTCTCAGCCCGCGATACAGTAGAGAGATGCATTGGTGTCTTGAAAGCTCGATTCAGGTATGTATTTGAGTAAAACTAGTTATCCCTAAGTTTCCTTTTCATAATAATTATACTGTTTTTATTATCTTTACCTCAAGAAGTCAAACCAAGTGAATGTATTGAGGCCCATGTTTTATTTTTGTATTGTTAGGTATTTATTATAGTTTCTAAATGTTTTTGTTTCAGGTGTTTATTAGCTGCATGCATGCTTTAGAATGCCTCTGCGGTATTGCACAATATAGCAAACAAGGCATGATTACCAGTACCACAACTGACACATCAAGAGTGTGAGCAAGAAGAGAGAATGCATGTATGGCGTAGAGCTGCAGAAAAGGATGTGCGTATGGAGAGCCTGAGTATTCTTGCTCAAAGCAATAGGCAGCCAAACAGAAATTTATTGGAAGGTCGGGCTGTCCAACAGGCTCTTATTAATCGCCTGAGGCTACATAGGGAATAAGGAGTCAGAATTCCACTTAAGAACCTTAATTATTTATTTTTGTATTTAAAATTATGTTAATATTCTAAGTAACAGGTAATATAAAATCTGCTTGTTTCATTCATCATCTGAAGAAGTAAAGAAAGTGAAAATATGTACATTGTCTACGACGGCGACGTGGATTGTTGCTGGGACGCTGTCTAGTAGCCTCTTGCTCACTGAAACAAAATAAAAATATTAACTTATGGAAATCAGACTGTTATTTATTTCCTAAATAGGTACGACAAGTTACTATAATTACCTTTCAGTAAATAATGTGATGTGTTGTGTTACTGTGGGTGTAACATCAATAATAATATCTTCATTTCTGAAAAAATAAATAACATTTATGAAAATTAACTGGTTAGTAATAGTTATTGCACAGTTAGAATGTTAACTAATACTTGACATAAATTAAAACTTACATATTAATACAAGGGATTTATTTGCACCTCATTTTGGGGTGTGCCACTCCTCCTCACAGCTTCAGTGCCTGCTTCAAGCAGAGCAGCGATTCTTTCCTCCAAAAGGGATAAAGGAGTGGGTACGCCTGGCCCTCCACCTGTACCCCTTTGATTATGCCGAATCTGCTTTACACGGTTGAGTAAGCGGCACTTATAGTCGGTATACCACTAAAAATATTACAAATCTAGTTATTAACCCGAGTATAATGTACCGATACACATAGGTATAATATCGATAGAATCTAACAGAACTTGCTCCACTCTTTGGGAGTTATGTTGGCGCACTCTGATCAAAGGCGTGATGTCAGGGCACTCTCCCCTCTCTAGACCTTAGTCTGCCACGGGCAAGGTCCCTGTGGCTCTCCAAATATTCCACCAGCAGTTCAATTTGCCGCAGACACACGTTTGCGTGAAGTCATACCTACTTAAGAATCAGGATGAAACTTGTATGAAAGGAATTTAAACTGCTACTTTATCCTTTCTTTAACTACATCCTTAAATATCATTTTATTCATAATCATTTATTATTATAATATAATACGTGCTTATCTTCAAAGTATTAATCTTTTTAAGTTTTCTATTTGCACCTGTGATTTGCACTGAGTCTTGATTTTCAACTTTCGCGCCATTGGCGGGTCTCCTGTTATTTTGAGTTTTGATTTTATGGGGCAACGATAAACCATCATTCAGCCTAATTTTAGCAAAATATGTGATTGATTGTGAATCAAAGCATAATTGTTTGTTTATCTAGTAAGAAAAAGCACTAAAAACTGTACTGGGGTATTATTTTAATATTATAATAACGTCATATTCATTGAAATGTAATCGATTCTATTCGATTATTTAGTGAGTAATATTTTTTCTCTCATATGGCCACACAATAAGTAAGTTTGGTAGCTTTTGGTTGTCGTACAGTTGACGTGCAGTTCACGCGCAGCTTACGCGCAGTTCAAAGATTACAAGAATACCGTTTATCACTCAAACTTAAACTTAACTGCAACTGCACTACAACTTCATCGGCGCGTCATAAAATTACGTGAATTAGCCTTCTGATCGGTATTCTACTATTCGTTTGACGTCTCAAAATGACAGCTAAGAAGTTTAAATTCGATTAACGTGCAGTGTCGGTTACGCGCAACTTAAGTTCTTCGTTATTTACTTTTGTTGGCATCAAATTGTATTTTTTGTAAATGTAAGTGTTTAAAATGGATTATTGTATGCAGACAAGTTAACTAAAAGTCGTTTTCAATAAAATTCTAAATGTTTTTAAACTTTTTAGTGAATATGAGTTTCCAACTTGGTTTGAGAATTTTATCCCTTGCTGCCGAAGTTGATGCCCGGGAACGTCGTCAAGCCATGAGAAGACAAAGGTTTTCTGTGGATCCATTCCGTATTTCAGAACGGGAATTCCAGAAAACCTATCGTCTGAGCAAAAACTCGACTCGGCAATTGATTATAAAATTGTCAACATGTATTCCGAAGGAGAGAAGGAGAGATGGTTTGAGTGTACAGGCAAAGGTTAGTCAAACCTGTTTATCTATAGTAATTTAATAAAGCTGAAGAGTTTGTATGTTTGAACACGCTAATCTCTAGAACTACCAGTCAAATCAAAATTCCTTGAAGGTTATAGATCATTTAACATCACGCTATGACTCTCAGAAGCCGAGTGCGGGTGAAACCGCAGGGTACAACTAGTATTGGAATTAAATAATGCAAAATGCATTATATTTGACACAAGGTAGTCTAAATAATTGGGTGACTTTCAGGTTCTCATAACACTAGCATTCTTGGCCAGCGGATCTTATCAGACTCTGGTGGGCCAGAGCAGGTGCCATGGAGTATCACAGCCCACTGTGTCAAGAGCGATCCGGCAAGTCACAAAAGCCCTTAACATGAGAAACTTATTTACCAACTATATTAAGTTTCCCATGACAAGGGAAGCCCGTGATGAAATTAAAAGATGGTAAAATTTATATTTATGTAATCTTACTTTTATAGATATTGTTTTTATCTATGAGCAAAATATCTGTTTTATTTTCAGTTTTTATAGAAAGTTCAAGTTGCCAGGGGTAATAGGCTGTATTGATGGCACCCATGTTGCCATTATAAGACCCAGCCAACATGAAGAACGATATTTTAATAGAAAAGGATATCATTCTCTCAATGTGATGATTGTATGTAATCTATTTACCTATACTTAATCTACTTTATTTAAAAAACAAACGATTCTTAGGTACCGGTACATAATAATATTATGCTTTACTGTCATAAAAGCCATATCTACATTTGAAAATTATTGTTTTAGATATGTGATGCGAATCTTAACATTCTATGCATTGATCCCAGTAAACCTGGAGCAACCCATGATTCTTCAGTATGGCGTGATCACCCATTACAGCCCTATCTTAACCAAAAATATGATGAAGAGGAAATATTTTTGCTTGGTGAATGTCCTTTCTTATTAATACATACTGAAAAAGTATATTAATTTATTAAATTATGTTTATATTAAAGGTTATGAATAATTATTTTAATACTTATTATTCTTCCAGGTGACAGCGGTTATGCATTGAGGAAGACAATGATGACCCCAGTGTTGAATGCAATACCAGGTTCCCCTGAAGATCATTATTATAAGCTGCAGGTCTCAGCCCGCAATACAGTAGAGAGATGCATTGGTGTCTTGAAAGCTCGATTCAGGTATGTATTTGAGTAAAACTAGTTTTCCCTAAGTTTCCTTTTCATAATAATTATACTCTTTTTATTATCTTTACCTCAAGAAGTTAAACCAAGTGAATGTATTGAGGCCCATTTTTTATTATTGTATTGTTAGGTATCTATTATAGTTTCTAAATGTTTTTGTTTCAGATGTTTATTATCTGCACGCATGCTTCACTATGATCCTGTTTTTGCAGGCCAAATAGTGAATGCCTGTGCGGTATTGCACAATATAGCAAACAAGGCACGATTACCAGTACCACAACTGACACATCAAGAGCGTGAGCAAGAAGAGAGAATGCGTGTACGGCGTAGAGCTGCAGAGGAGGATGTGCGTACGGAGAGCCTGGGTATTCTTGCTCAAAGCAATAGGCGGCCAAACAGATTTATTGGAAGGTCGGGCTGTCCAACAGGCCCTTATTAATCGCCTGTGGCTACATAGGGAATAAGGAGTCAGAATTCCACTTAAGAAACTAAATTATTTATTTTTGAATTTAAAATTATGTTAATATTCTAAGAGGTAATATAAAATCATTGTTTCATTCATTATCTGAAGAAGCAAGCCGCCTCCGCCGTCTTGCCTAAAAATAAAAATACTGCAATATAGGTTCTACTAAGATTATAAACATAATAACAATAACATTATAATCAGTGTAAAGTCAAGTCAATGTGTGTGTAAAAAAAAAAATGTTATTACCAAGGAACTATTTATATTGGCCAGTGCTTCTGCTATGCGGCACTGTGCATCTGCAGATTTGTTTGCTGCATCAGCCATTCTATTCATGGCATCGGCCATCTTAGCATAGCCTTCAGCCACAAGCCTTTCTACTTCTATTCTAGATTTTTCTATATTGGCCAGCGTATTTTGAGCCTGGTCCAGTTCTGAAGTTGGAGGAGGCGCTACAAAAAAGAAGATATTAAAAATGTACCTACCTAAAAATCAGTTATTAGGTAAAAAAATTACCTACAGATTTAATTTTAATTTTCCAATACATAATAGTAGATTATGTATTATAATAATAAAGTGAAAATATGTACATTGTCTACGACGGCGACGTGGATTGTTGCTGCGACGCTGTCTAGTAGCCCCTTGCTCACTGAAACAAAATAAAAATATTATATTATGGATATCAGACTGTTATTTATTTCCTAAATACGACAAGTTACTACAATTACCTTTCAGTAAAATGTGTAATGTGTTGTGTTACTGTGGGTGTAACATCAACAATTATATCTTCATTTCTGAAAAAATAAATAACATTTATGAAAATTAACTGGTTAGTAATAGTTATTGCAGTTAGAATGTTAACTAATACTTGACATAAATTAAAACTTACATATTAATACTATTGTTGGGTGTAGGTGCATGTTCTATACCATCTGAAGGTAATGCGAAAGATGTGGGAAGTGAAAGCGTTACATAATCGGGCAGTGCAGGCAACGGAGAATTGGGAAGTGCAGGCAACGGAGAAACTGCGTGGTGTGCAGGCTAGCAAAGCAAAAAGAAAAAACACTCATTGTGACAGCATAAATACAATAAAGATAAAAAAGGTGTTCCATAACTTACCGACAAAGGATTTATTTGCACCTCATTTTGGGGTGTGCCACTCCTCCCCACAGCTTCAGTGCCTGCATCAAGCAGAGCAGCGATTCTTTCTTCTAAAGGTGATAAAGAAGTGGGTACGCCTGGCCCTCCACCTGTACCCCTTTGATTATGCCGAATCTGCTTTAAACGGTTGAGTAAGCGGCACTTATAGTCGGTATACCACTAAAAATATTACAAATCTAGTTATTAACCCAAGTATAATGTACCGGTACACATAAGTACAATATCGATAGAATCTAACAGACCTTGCTCCACTCTTTGGGAGTTCTCTGATCCCCGTCTGCCTCGGCATTTATTATGTTGGCGCACTCTGACCAAAGGCGTGATGTGAGGGCACTCCCCTCTCTAGACCTTAGTCTGCCACGGGCAAGGTCCCTGTGGTTCTCTAAATATTCCACCAGCAGTTCAATTTGACGCACAGAAACGCGTTTGCGTGAAGCCATACCTACTTAAGAATCAGGATAAAACTTGTATGAAAGGAATTTAATCGGCTACTTTATCGTTTCTTTAACTACATCCTTAAATATCATTTTATTCATAATCATTTATTATTATAACATAATACATGCTTACCTTCAAAGTATAATAAATCTTTTAAAGTTTTCTAATTGCACCTGTGATTTGCACTGAGTCTTGATTTTCAACTTTCGCGCCATTGGCGGGTCTCCTGTTATTTTGAGGTTTGGTTTTATGGGGCAACGATAAATCATCATTCAGCCTAATTTTAGCAAAATATGTGATTGATTGTGAATCAAAGCATAATTGTTTGTTTATATAGTAAGAAAAAGCACTAAAAACTATACTGGGGTATTATTTTAATATTATAATAACGTCATATTCATTGAAATGTAATCGATTCTATTCGATTATTTAGTGAGTAATATTTTTTCTCTCATATGGCCACACCATAAGTAAGTTTGGTAGCGTTTGGTTGTCGTACAGTTGACGTGCAGTTCACGCGCAGCTTACGCGCAGTTCAAAGATTACAAGAATACCGTTTATCACTCAAACTTAAACGTAACTGCAACTGCACTACAACTTCATCGGCGCGTCATAAAATTACGTGAATTAGCCTTCTGACCATTTGCCAGTAATGAAACAATCCACGATCCGATTTCGTAAAGAAACAAATGAAATTGAACTGTTACATTACAAGCGTATACTCCCGGTGAGGGAGCGGCGTCAAGCCCGGACTCCATCAAAGCGGAGACGACACGAAAAGAGAGATCTTTTGTAAGCTACCAATAGAATTTCGTTATTTACTTCTCTTCTCCGCTCAGCTTTAGTGGACACGTTTGAGCAGAGAAGAGAGGAGATCTCACTTAAGTGTTAAGGCCAAGCAGGCAGCATTGCACAGCGGTCACGACAAGAGACGTGAATGGCGTGAAGTGGGCGCTAAACTGGGTGTGAGTAGTCAGTACACCTCTACCTCTACTCCGCACAACTTTGGTGGATATACCCTAGCTCCTTAATATCTTCTCTGCTCTCTGCTTCGCACATTTTCACTCGTCTCCGCTTTGGTGGAGCCCGGGCCTTAGGCCCGAAGAGCAGATGCATAAAAGGCTATATCCACCGAAGCTGTGCGGAGATGTGCAAAACGGAGAGGAGAGGAGATGTGCAAAGTGGCACGGCACAGCATACCTCTTACCGCCGGCCGCTCACACCACAACGCTCACCGCACACAGCACACTGCTCACCGCACGCTGCCCACGTCTTTTACCGCTGGCCTAAACAATTACGAGGCATCTCCTCTCCACTCTGCTCCAACGTTTCCACTAAAGCTAAGTGGAGACGAGAAATATGAATAACTCATTGGTGGTTTACAACACATCTCCTCTCGTCTTGTCTGCGCATCGGTGGAGTCCGGACCTAAAAATTGATTTTTTTTCAGGGTTTCAGAGTTGGTCCCATAAAAAAAATTGTTCAAAATGATGAACTCAATCACGTGTTTCAGTATCGGCCACTAAGTATCAGTCAGCC
The DNA here is from genome assembly GCA_910589295.1 of Noctua janthe. NCBI lineage: Eukaryota > Metazoa > Arthropoda > Insecta > Lepidoptera > Noctuidae > Noctua > Noctua janthe. The sequence goes on from OU342552.1 coordinate 19,576,102, forward strand.
CACGGCCCACGGTATAGTTTCACACTAAGTAGCTATACGAGCCGGGCTCACGCCGGATGACGCCCTCCCACAGATCACGTTCCCTTGTATTGATTATATTCCCAAATAAATCTTTCTTAGTAGCTTTTTAATTTCATAACTTGTCTTTGTTTTTAATTATTTTCAATAAAAAATAAATTCTCAATACCTTGCAAGCAATTTCACAAATATCATCCAAATCCTAATTAACATTATACATATGAAAGTGGCTTTGTTTAAAACACCTTAACGGACGACCAAAATCTAGTAGTTTATTTAAATTCTTTGTTTTTGCAAATATGCACTCTTTGAGAATAAGCAAAACAGCCACGAGTTGGTCCCGACTTCCAGAGTAGTTCGTTATTAGAGAACGATGGTGTGATAAGACGCCGTTGCCTAGCAACGCGCAGCTGTCGATAACAAGCGAGCCCAGCAAGCTAGGACGGATCGTGTGTTCCTTGCATTAGTTACCGAAAAATATCTCAAGAATGACTTACGAGCAGTTTTATTTGATAGAAAAAAATATGACTTATGTACTCTTGCCATCAGGGCCAGTGGCATAAGCTACGTATTTTGTATTTCATACATTTTGGAGTTGAATTTTTATGTTGAACAATTATGATTACGAGTCAAACAGGCAATTTTGATTACGAGTCAGGTTAGAAATGTCTGTGAACCGAGGTGTTAGACTGACGGTGGACCAGCACAGCGCCGTCAGTAAGCTGAGAGAAATATATATTTATTTTTTTTGTGTACGACGTTTCATCCCTTGTCACTTGTGTAGTATAATTTATTGTCTTTGCTTGACACAGACAATTTAGACGAATGCGCTACTTTCCACGGCGTGTGTGAAGCACAGGCACCGGGGCACTGGGGCGAGCGCAGGATGGATGAACCAGCAGCGCCATCACATCGCAGACAGTGCGTGCACGTCATGCGCCAGTCGCTCAACCGAGTATAGTCGTAGCAAGATATGTCAGTGGACACACGGATGTGCTCCACTCAGCTGATGTCAACAACAACACCGAGACACTCGCGCCACGTGCGACTCCACGCCGAGTTATTTAATACGCGCTTACTGATTACTGACCAGCCGGCGCGCTGCGAGTGTCCCACACGCCAGTGTGCGCGGGTGAGCGTGTGCGCATCGCTGTGGCCTATTAGCCGCCGTCCACCTGCGATACGATAACATCCTCATTGCGAGAGTGTGTTGGCAAACAGTGCAGCCGGCAGTGAGGAGTGGTAGGAGCCTGGCCGGTGAGCGTACCTGTGTGGTGCGCGTAGAGCTGCGAGTAGCGCATGGGGCCGAGCGGGCCGGGGGGCGGCGGCGCCAGGAAGCACAGCTCGCTGCTGGGCGGCGCCGAGTACCAGCCTGCGCTGGCCGAGTCAGTCCCCATGTCGATGTATCCGTGCCTGTCCAGACGTGTAGAGGGCCAGCATCGCGCGCTGCCCCTTTCCGACCGTGCACACTCAATCGTTGCTGCAGTCGCGAACCGTTAACACAACTCTCGGAGGAACTGTGGACGCGACCGTTCCCGATGCTGTTCGCGGCAGGATTGATGAAGGAGCCGGGCCGCTCGCGCCGCGCACGCTCAGCGCCTCGTGCGCGCCGCACGCTCGGAGGCACGTGCGCCCGCCCCCTCGCGCCCCCCCCGCGCTCCCCGCGCCATATCCGCGCGCCCTCGCGCCCCCGGGGCCACCCCTCGCCGCGCCCGCCGTACACGCAGTGGTCCACAGGTTGGGGCTGCTCACCACTGCGCACTGCATGTCAATGGATCCCTACCCCTACTCTATGCACGCAGCATAAAAAGTGCATTTTCTAAATATGAAACATCCGTGTCAACAATTCAATTTATTAGTAACGAAGCGATAAAATTGAACCGTGATAAAAATGGTACACTCATTAAATCACACCTATCGGAAATTGTTCTTCATTGGTGTACATAAGAGTATAAGAATGAAACACTTGTAATCCACCAGTTCGAACACCTACTCGTACAACAAGCACTTGGTTGATTGAACCCACATATTAAAATAATCTGCATGACACTTATAAATAACGAACAACACACCACACATAACAGTTAGTATTATTGCTGTCGACTCAAAAAACTTGCATACACATGAATGTGATTTTTATTACTATTTATTGACAAAGCTACCCAACTAAACACCAATAAATAAATTTGAATTTGAATTTAAACGGAACTGGACAGGACACTGTCTGTCGAATTCCTAACGAGCTGTGGACCCGTAATGCTGAGGATTGGTGCCCTTTTTTCGAATGAGAAATCATCAAATGACCCCCTCCCGCTCTGGGTGGAGCGGAAGGGAGTGTCAGACTTGTTCTGACTAAAACCCATTCATATTCCTTCTTGGCCCTTTGTGTTCCAGGGCCGCAGGACAGTGACACGAATGCGCCATCGACAAGGGAGGATTGGTGCCCTGAAACAGTGACACGATATCACGGCATCACGAAGGAGATGGCGGGACGAACTGGATGTCTTCCTTGAGAATTGTAAAGAAGTAGAACAAAAGCGTGACCGTTGTAAGGAATGGGGCGAGGCCTTTGCCCAGTCATGTGACAATATGTGCTAGCTATAATAATATGATATAATTAACAAAACCAAAACAGACAATTTAGTGCTATTATACATTAAGGTCATTTTTTTAACCGATGCAGGGTAAATAGTCCGTGCGGCCGCGACTGCTCGCCTAGCTAGGTACACTTCATTCATCGGTCTTAATTAACTAATTAGTTCGTTATAAATCGTATCGTGTTCGTATGTAAATGGAGCAGAGGCACTTTTATATGTATGTTATGTATGTATGGGCACATAGTCCATGCAAGACGGCGCGGCTCCGGCGCGTGGGACTGTTGTCATTCACTTGAGATCAAACGATGAGACATCGATTTTATGATGATAATGAAAGCTACGTTCCACAGACGTTAAACGTTGCTTTTAGCAAACGCACAAACACGGTTGATACATTCATATCAACCTTTTGAATCTTAATATATGCTTAGTGTTCAATTAAAAGCATAATACAGAAATACCAATCACCGAAGGATTAGGCAAAGATTCTTATAGTACACCTACGTTTTTCAAGTTATCTTTAAGTTCCATGTAAATGATACAGACGGCGAGCCTGTTACTAGCAACCGGGCACAAAACCAGACTGCACCAACGAGGTGGGCAGAAGTGAGAAGAGTCGAAGATTGACAAGTTTCGTCCTGCAATTTATGCGTTTGATAAGTGGCAAGTGGAGCTCACACTACACGTACAAGTGCATGCTGATAGTGCTGTGAGTGGCTCCTCTCAAGCGAGCATGACGTGCACAGACGCGCACGCGACGTGCAAGTCGGGCGAAACATTCCCAATTTCCCATGCATGTTACGAATTGAATACTCGTATAATCTAGCAATTCTACTGCCACCACAATTACATCACAAGTTTTGAGTAACGTCAGCAAAGTTTTAGTAAAAATACAGAAAAAGGAAAATTTCTTAAGTTCTAGAAAGATTCAAATGTCAAACAGCTATGATTGTGTAGATTTGTCAACAGTTTTATAACAAATTGCGACTGTATAATGTTCCTGCTGGGGAGCCCACTGCGCCCTGTTGTAACAACTTGTATAACCGCTTATTGTATTCACAAACATATTTTTACAGCAAACGTGTCATGCCAAAATGCCTAAACAATTGAATGTGATGAAATTTGAGGGGTGGAAGCTTCTAGAGAGCGATTTATATTTACTCCCCTCACTTTTACACAAGTTAATTTTTTCTTTGTGTACCAGAGTCCAAAATACACTATTACGATATATTTCCTTAGGTAACACAGTTCGTATCGCAATCTTTGAAGTGGTCTTGTTCCCTCTATTATCACGAAACCTAAGTACACTGCCTGTGAGGATCGTCGGAGCCGTCCCAGCGACTGAGTGCTACTCGCACGTCCACACCAAGCTCCGTGTGAGTGTGACAGACCACCTGCGTGTCTGTCTAAGTTTGTGATGAGCTGAGTAGTCGAGCACCCAAATACAATCGTTAAGCACATTACTAAACGGAACCTAAATAGGATCATTCCTACTGTTTGTGAACGTGGTAGATACTCGAGGCACAAACATTGCTTGAAGTGAGTCTCCGGCTGGTGTGTGTGTGTGTGTGTGTGCCAGTGGCGGATGAAGCCGGCGAAGTAATAGCCTATCGACAGATTAGACGCGATGCCGGCTGTGCCAGCTCACTAAAACACCAAATCTTTTTATTAGATTAAGCCTGTGCCTTATAAACATAAAGATACAAACATTTTAGAATGTATGCAGTGAATTGATCGTATAGCTGTGCAAGGTGACGCTGCCGGTCCCACGCTGTACAGTTGAACACTGTACAAGTATACAGGTGCAATACTGATAATCAAATGTCTATAAAATAGCTGTCAATAAGTTGAGCTAGACGAGAGTAGGCCAGCCGGTCACGTGCGCCGCTAATACCTGAACCCGCCCACACACACATACACACACTCATACAAGCACACGTCGTCCCTAATCCATGTTGTGCAGAATCCGAACATAGCAACACCTCAGTACAATGTTCCACGATACTTGAGGGTCTTTGCAGTTAATTTACAATACATAACATCACGCCTGTAATCCCGAACGGTTAGGCAGAAGTGTACCTAAAAGTATACCCACATTTCGCCTGTTATGATGTAGTCCCATGTAATAGGGGGCAAGCCTATTCCCATCAACCGGGCACAAATCCAGACTACGTGGCTGCTACTTTTGTCCGACCTGGGAATCAAACCCAGGACCTCACGCTCAGCATTCATGTTTACGACCACTACACCAACGTTTCACAATAATCGTCTCGAGGCGTAAAATTACTTAATAAAACCATGGGTAAATATAAAATTCATCACGGCAAAAGACACTGGCTGGCTTTGGATGGCTTCAAATTGTTAAATTCAAGTAAGTGGAATTTACTCGTAGTTTTGAGTATTTTCAAAAGTATCAGCCGGCATCGTATTAAGGACATCACAAAACCGTGTGAGTGTGTTTTGCCGTGACTTAGTGTCGAGTTCCATTATTGCGCGTAGTAAAAGACAAAGAAAGAGCGTAGACAGATTTGTTTGCTCCTAACAATTTATTATCCATCCACCCGCATTCTCCAGTCAACCCGCCATCATAATTATGTCGCTTGCAACGGCGGCGGCGTCGAAATATCGAGAGCTCAAAATTATGAACAATCACGGAAGATAAGTGACTGCAAAAGTTTTGATTGTGTATTCTGTTTGATACACAATCAAAACACGCACGTTTCCTGGGTATTGTATAACCCAGGTCTAACTGGGAGTAGAAGTCAGATAGGCAGTCGATCCATGTAAAATACAGGTATTCAGCTGCATCTGCAGTTAGACTGGAAGCCGATCCCAATATAGTTGGGGATAATGAGGAGTTAGCACGTTTTCAGGGGTCGCGCGTTTCACACACGGCGTGACGTGAGATATACCCACGTCCGTGAACACGAATTGGCGTAGGGACGCGTAGCACGGTGCTACGCCAGCGCTACAGCAGCGCTACGTCACGCGTAGCATCGCGGTCGGCGCTACGGGGCTAGTTAGTGTCGGGTCACGGCAACCCCGCAGACGGTGTCACATTGGCTTTACAGATCTGACACAGCCGGTACACTTCCGCAGTGTCATATGGCCAAGAATTTTTATTTATAATGCAAATCATTTATCGTTTTTCAAAAACACCTCACTAACCATCGATTTTGCCCGATATGTTATGATCTTTGATTTTCGTGTAGTATTGGATTTGGACGATTCTGGTCTTAACCTTAAGACCAGAATCGTCCAAATCGTAACCATTGCTTAAATATTTGAAGGATAATAATGTAAACGGGTACTTTTCGACAACTTCGAAACAACAACAACTATAAAATCCAGTTAAATTTTAGAAATATCCCACACAAGAGACTGTTATTGAAAGAATAACATAATAGGTCTTTACCTATGTAATTGGAGATTTAATAACCAGCATTTTCAGATTTAATTATCTGTGGATTGGCGCGCAATTCGAAATTCAAATAAATTTTATTCGAAAGCCGTGTTCTTTTAATTTCAAATTCAGTCATTTGTTTTGAGATAGTTTTTTGTTTTTGTGAAATTGTGGTAGTTTTTGCCGCCATGGATAAACTAAAAATTCGTACAATTTTCGAATATGAGTTCCTACGTGGACATACCACTGCGCAAACAACACGAAACATTAACGACGTGTACGAGCCTAACACTGCTTGCATAAACACGGTCCATTATTAGTACAATCGTTTTAAATCTCGAAATTTTGAGTTGAAGAATGATCCTCGCGGTCGGCCGGTAACCATTGTCGACAACGACGAATTGAAGGCGGTAGTGGAAACGGATCCAACTCAATCTACGGCTAAGCTTGCTGCGGGCCTTGGAGTTAGTGTCAATACGACATTGAAGCACTTGCGTCAAATCGGAAAGATAAAAAAGCTAGACAAGCTAAAATAAAAAAAATACAAAAATTTTTGTTTATAAAATTTTCATACAAATCTCCAATTTCATAGGTAAAGACCTAATATTTCAGTGTAGTTAATCCAAGAAATCTTCTTATTTTTACTGTGTATACCTTTAATCCCAACTTCTAACAAATATTATTAATGCGAAAGTAAGTTTGTTTGATTGTTACCTTTTCACGTCATGATTATGCATGCTTATGCTTTTCACGCCAAAACCACTGAACCGATCTTTATGAAATTTAGCATATACGTTGTCAGGTGAACAGAAACGTACATAGGATACCTTTCATCCCGAAAAAAAGTACTGTTCTCGAGGAAAACAATAATAACGTCCTTATGGTAATAGACGGCACCACGTGTCTTTCGACTCATGATTGAATTATATTAATATTAACAATCAATTCGGGATGTAAATCCCGAATTGATTGTCAGATTCTAAATTGACACGAGCGAAGCAGCGTCGCAAAAGCTAGTTGATAATAACTACAAGTAAAAACAGGTTAATCAAGAATGTATTCAATAATTGATGGTTTGGACTGAGTCGTAGGTCTGATAGTCGCGATAAGTTCGACTGCTGAGCATGAAGCGCTAAGTTCGATTCCCAGGTCTGACAAAATGTCAGACTGTTAATTAATTAAATCAAAGTTTACTTAACTTTGATGTAAAGTTACATTTTTTGATTTTGGCCTAATTCCATTTTTATTGGATTAATTAATTAATTGTTTTAGAGTTTAAAAACCGTACTAGTAGTTGCATAAATCTCATAGGCTAGTTGCCATCGGTTTCGCTACTTCAAGTAAGTAGGGTTATTTTTGTCATAGACTGTGTTTTGAGAATTTAAGATACGCAGTGCAGCGCAGCTTTTTCACTCTATAGTTTGCAGTTGCATCATACATAATCGGATCAGACGTTGCCAAGAAAAAAAAAATGTTCGTATGGGAATATCACTCTTCACAAAATCGTCCATACAAATCGGTAATTTCATACTTTAACCCCTAATTAGTATTCTTATAGAAATTTAACATCGGTCATTTAAAAAAAAAAGCTTTTCCATACATTTTCACCGTGTAGGTAATGCACTTTTGTAGGAGCAGCTTAATTTTAAATTAATTATAAAATATTTAATTTTAAAATTATTGTCGCATTGTCGGCGCTACCTTGTATGCGAAGGATGTGAAGTTAGTAAAGGGGTCCAGTTCCGCTTTGGACCTACAAAACTTTACCTACTTAACTTACTTTTAAACGTAATAATTATAAGAAACAGTGCTTAATGTGATTGGGAAAGCACCTAAATAGTTGTATTTTGCCGCAGGCCCTACATGTGAAGTGAAAGCGTGTGAATACGCGATTGGTTGATGTTTTTACACACTATGACTCACCAAAAAAGTGTTTTAATTTTAACAAAATTAAATAATGATTTCTTGACTTATTTAAATGAGAAAATAGGAAATAAGTTCTCGTTTGCCATGCCCAAGATAATCTGAGACGTGCGCGAAAGACGTGTACATAATTTGAAACTGGGAAATAACATGTTATAAGATGTGATTTTTTTTTACGTCACGACATCCTGAAATGTTTTCTGATTTCTGCAGAATTTTCTGTGCTTCTCTGAGCTTCTATAGCGGCGTCGTGACGTCAAGCGTCAGGGCACCCAAAGGGCGGCACGTTGCTTAACGCAATCCTATTCAACTCAACTTAAAAACATTATATTTTATAACGTGTCGGCCTATTTTCGACTCGATTTGTATGGTTTCCTTGTTTTTCATTTCGATTTTATTCCTGCAGCAGGAAATAAATATATTTTATTTAAACTGACTGCCTTCCGAAGGCAGAGTTGTGGCTAAATAATAACAGCCGGTCGGGTCTATCCATGCTTGCCCAGGCTGGTCTGTGTATGGATGACCACCCATTACATACCGAGTTTCCTCCGTGCCTCGGAAAGCACGTATAAGCCGTTACACAGGTAGACAGTGGCTCAAAAAGTCTGACAACCAGTTTTACCAAGAGGTATCGTATTACCCAGTACTAGCTCGGTTGCGGAGGTCAGATAGGCAGTCCCTTCATGTAAAATACTGGTACTCTGCTGCATCCGGTTAGACTGGAAGCCGACCCTAACATAGTTGGGAAAAGGCTAAGCAGATGATGCTGCTTTCCGAAGTAGGTATTTTATAAACGGTTTTTATATTTATATTTGTCAGGTATTTTATGTATTCTTTGGGGCCATTTAAAAGTTCCGTTGCAGAAAAAAGGCAGGAATCTATGAAAAATAAACTCCTTGTCATGATGATCTTCGGAATGGGAGCTTCAATATAATCATCATTCTTGATCAGTTCTAAACTTTTTCAAATATTATCTTATATTTAAAAACACGTTTCACGGTGTTAGTGGTCGCACTCCTCCGAAACGGCTCGACCGATTTTGATGAAATTTTTTATGTATATTTAGTAGGTATGAGAATAGGTTTTATACTATATTTCACACCGTTAGGATAGGTAGGTAGGGTGGGTTGGTAGGGTGGGTAGGTATGTTGGGTAGGTTGGTTGCGTTAAAAAAGGTGCATTGCAACGCATGTCGGGCAGAGCTAGTAATATATATATATATATATAATCTATAGATTCCAATTTTTTATCAGATTCGTCGGAGTCAGGGTAAGAAGTATCTCTCTAGTTAACGCATTTATTTAATTAATGATGAACGACATTACCACGACCTTTCCATAATTTCATTTACGCAAAAACACAACATGTTTTGCATGCCAAAAGAAAAAGTCTTCTCTTAAGGTACAGAATGCCTACATAAGGGATATGTGATGGATGTTTTAAACAAACTGTATACTTCAATATACTTCCATGGAGGAAGTTAAATAGCCGTCCACCACTACTATGAGACCCTATTTTATGTAACCGGGCAAGCATGGAAGGTACTGGAAATCTTTTAATACCTAAAATGTTACCCCATGTTTTCATGGAGGTAAAATATTTTCGGTCATTCTAATAACAATAGGCTAACAAATATTACGAGTTTCTTCTTTCATCAACTGTGGCCAACGTCAGCAATGGGTATAAAGTTAGTGCTATTTATATTTTTTGCGATTTCGACTATTCATTTCATGTGATCACAGGATTATGATAAAGACAAGAGAAGTAAAACTAAACTGTGCTTTGAAAAATTAGATACTTGTGGTAGGTGACATTGGATGTCAACAATAGGATCAAAGTTTCATGATTTAGTGTGAATTGATGATTGTGAAAGGCAACGACGAAAACAAAAGATCTGTTGTGGCACGAGGTGCCTTTGCAGGTAGGCGTCGCAAGTCCCCGCTCAACACCACGACCACTCCCGATACGCACTGGCCACGCAGCGACCACGCAGGAAGTGCTCAAACATTCACTCATAATTCATTCATCATTGTTTTCTTCTGTTGGGTTGTTGTTACACCATGATGTTCATCATTGCGAGTGCATGTTTAAGGCAAACCTTATAATCTCATAAGTGAACTAGGTACCTGGTATGTGTTGTACTAACCGTATTTTTTGTTGAAACTAGCCCCGTGGCTCAGGAAATCTGAAAACAGAGAATAACATGATTAGCTTTGCAGTCTGATGATAAGAAATAGAAAGCCCGAGCGCAGTCGTTCATTCGGAAAATGTACTTAAAATATCAATGAAAACAGAAACAATATTACTAGGAAAAAAGAATCAATAATATATTCAGAGCGGGCGACTGGTTTTCGTCGCGTAGGCACAGTTCAACGTAGATAACATTGCCCTATGTTGAGATAGGTCGGGTTGCTACATGTGTACCTGTTATACAAGTAGCTATAGCAAGGTTTATCTGAACTTGTGTTTGTCATTACGCGGTGGACAGGCGAGTGATTATCTAGTTGTCTAGAACTAGTTAAAAGCATCACTCTGCGCCAGAGAACGTGTATTATATACATAAGTTGACTCTATTATTTCACAAAGGCAACTTGCCTTTAGAACGCATGTGAGCTGTTCGGTAAATAGATATTCTCATTACATCTGCATACAAGTTATTCATCAGCAAAATAATGATTTTATTCAATTTAAACATAGTTGCAATTAAGGTTCAATAATAACTAACTGACATAACTATTTGTCAAAATTGACACAAATTCACGACGGATGCTTTTTTTATTGAATCATTCTGTTACCTATCGCCTGTTTTCCTGGAACTAATACGTACCGACCACACAGACCTACACAATCTGATGTGTCTATAGCCCTATAGCCGCATGAATGTAATGCCATTGTGATGCGCTGTTGGTGACAATTTGTGAACTAGTTTGTGGAAAGTATATTGAAAATACAAAATACACAATCTGATGTGTCTATAGCCCTATAGCCGCATGAATGTAATGCCATTGTGATGCGCTGTTGGTGACAATTTGTGAACTAGTTTGTGGAAAGTATATTGAAAATACAAAATACACAATCTGATGTGTCTATAGCCCTATAGCCGCATGAATGTAATGCCATTGTGATAGCGCTGTTGGTGACAATTTGTGAACTAGTTTGTGGAAAGTATATTGAAAATACAAAATGACGGTGTTTGTTCCGACCAAAGAGTAGAATACTCTTTACGGAAGTTCCGACTACAGCCACGCGATAAAAGAGCCATGCAGCGCCAGATTTAAGTTCTATTCTATACGCATGACGTAGTACAGGACCAAGAACCCATGAACACCAGACGTAGGTATTTTGTAAAAGTTGTTTTAGATGTGAAACATCTAAAGCCGCACGTAAAACCGATTTCTGGCGTGGCGACGCATGCCGTGGCTACGCGTCGCCGCGCTATATGATGGTATATATATATACAGCAGTAGTGTGTACGGTGCGTCACCTGCTGGATGTATCTAGAGGCATTACAGTATACAATGTTGTATTTTTTTTTTTTTTTCTTTCAAAAGATGAATCAACGCCATTAATTACGTTTCTCCAAGAAGAATTTCAATTGCAAATTAATAAAAATCCAAGAGAACCTACCACCAGTTACGGAACAACAATAGATGCTGTATTTATTAGATATCTTGATAATGTTATGTCCTCAGAGGCAACTTCGAATATAACTATTACCGAAGTCACTGATTAAACGAATTAAGTAGTCACGATTTGAAATAAATTCGTAAATTTTTGTATTTAATGAAAATAAATGTTTATTCAATAAATAGTCATCGTTATCTGGAAAAAAAATCGTAATATTTTATTTTATCATTATGACATATTTAGTTCCTATCACAATCTGTTCTTTTCTGCATATTACTTTTACAAAATAATGTCGATGTTTCACATCTGCCAGGCGTCCCGTGACGGCTCACATTTTTTTTCTGTGGAAGTACCTTACTATAGGTAAGAACAATTGGACATTATGAAAAGTCGGTCGTGGTGGCTTTGGCAGATATGTATTAGGAAACAAAAGTATGCTAAGTAGCTGATAAGTATCGTCATACTATAAAGCGAGATTTTTTTAAAAACGTAAGGGCTATGATGATTCACCTCCTCCACTGCCAGACACTTTGTGTGGTGGAAACCCACCGATATACCCATCTACGTTCATACTCAAAATGTTCCTTACGACATTTTCCTCATTCCTAAAATATAGGTGACCTTCAACTATATCTGGCAGTGGGATGGAACCATCAAAACTATTCTACCTGAATCTGGCGGCTTGGGAAACAGGTTCAAATAGTTGCCCAAGTTACATCCTAACATAATATAAAACAAAGTCGCCCCCGCTGTTTGTACGCTTAGATCTTTTAAACTCCGCAACGGATTTTAATGCAGTTTGCAGCAATAGATAGAGTGATTCAAGAGGAAGGTTTTCATAATATTCAATTGTTCTTACTTATAGTAACGTACTTCTCCCGACAATGACAAACACAGCAAAAAAGAGATCGAGAGAGACTATCTTACTGTCTCTCACACACACACACGCAATTTAATTTTTATTCTATTTCATTAGTACCTTTTCTTGTCATTCTTTTCTTACAATAGTCCTACACCCTACATGTTTTACGTTCTGCAATTGCCATAATTCCAATCTCGGCGAGGGGGGCCACGTGTCCATACCACTGGGTATCCTAGTTTGGTTTCCTGACTCCCACAAACCTTTGTACCTCCAATATTTGGAACACCTCTAATATTGTAATTATACTTTGTGGGAGAAAATAAATCTTTATTATTTTCTATACATATGTATGAATTCTTTTTTATTTTTTTTTATTTTAGGTATGTAAGCGGAGAGACACACCTACCGAAAATTACGCGACCGAATTCCTGCCAGACCAGACAATGACCTGAATGTGTATGTGAACAGGTGGCCTACCATAACGTCTTAAAGCAGGAGTAATTCCAGTGTGGGAAAGAGGTGGTGCTAGACGACCTGCATAGCTCTGTCTTTTTCTTACCCTGGAATTACTCGTGCTTTAAGATGTCATAGTAGCCCCCCAGTACTTGTACTCGAATGCTCAAACGTCATTTGCCAATATTTCACTGTGTGTACATCATCATCTTCATCTGCTGGACATAAGCCTCCCCCAAGTGTCGCTACATTGACCGGTCCTTTGCGTCTCGCATGCAGTGGATCCCTGCAACCTTTACCAGCTCATCGGTCTACCTAGTGGGAGGCCCTGTGCGTACATAAACTAATAAAATAATTACATAAACATTCCAACAAGAGAACTTGAGAGAAACCATATAAAAGTCAAGAACAATACAAAGTTTGGAAGAAACAAAAAGTTTTTAACGTGTACTTTTGAAACATTTTATTGAGTAAAAATTCTTAAATATATAACTTTAAAAACTTTTCATTCTTACTTAAATGGTTTGTTTTGGTACGTACATTACAACTTATTCCCTTTCACCAAGAGGAGCTGTGTGACATGTCTCCCGGGGTGTTCAAAGTGATTGAACATCACATTGCACTACAGGTTTACAGGTATTATGACATGACGTTCGATGAAATCTAAGCAAAACTTTGATTATCCACAGCCCTTTCCTCTTTCACTCACTACATAAATAAGCTGGCTATCAATGTGCTGGGGGGCCACGCTCAGCAGACGACACTCATGTTAAACTTTGGATTTAACTAATTCAAGAATCACTGTCAGACTTCAGTGTTAATATTTCACAACAATGATGAAACTAGTCTTGATCGGAGATTAGGTGTGCTAGTTTTATTGTGTTTAATTACTTTGGTGAAATCCGTCCTAAGTGATTTGTTATGTTTTGAATGTTACAGTTATAGTTTGTACTAAACGATATGTAGGTAATTTTTTTTTAAACCTAAGTGAAGGCCAATCGTCGATTTCACTCAACCCGCAAAGGAGAATGGCGTAATTGCCACAGTGTGGATAGATAGAGAACAACATCTTTCTTATGGCTACTTCTCTCGCTTCAGAGTCAGATGAGAAATAAGAAATAGCGTTAAGATATGTATTAATGGATTGATCTCTTCAAGAAGTATATTTCTTGCTTTGACAACTTTTCTCGATTAAGAGTCTGAGGGGAACTACAGTTCAGTGGTCAATCAACTACCTAGTTAGATCAATAACACCGACTACGAATTACGGACGGCACGGTTGGCGCAGTGGCTGAGCGATTGACAGCTGCACTACGTGGCGCGGGTTCGATTCCCGCACGAACAAATAGTTGTATGGCCTACAGGTAGTTGTTCCAGGTCTGGCTGTTTGTGTATGTGAATTTAAATGTTTGTAAACGCACCCACGATACAGGAGAAATTCCTAGTGAGGGGTAATTTTTTTTTTTTAAATCAAAAAATAAAGAAAAAAAATAGCAAAAGTTATTTTACTAGCAAATGTTCTCATTGAAAAGCTCTTTCGAATGGTGTATATCTTACGGCTATTAGTTGCCAGTGACATATTAGCATAGCATAATCAGCCTATAATGTTCCCACTGCTGGGACACACGGCTACCTCTCTATGAAAGGGAATGGGCTATAATCCACCACGCGGACCTGTGCGGATTGGTAGATGTCGCATGTCTTCGAATTTTTGGTTTTAGGATATGCCTGTTTCCTCACGATGTTTTCCTTTACCGTTTTGAGAGTAGTGGTAATGAAATAAATTAGACAAAGTAATGCGCCTCCCTGTGTTCGAACTTACTGTTTGTAAGTCGGGGCCGCCACCACTGGGCCACCGCTGCTCCGCAGTAACATATTAATTGTTTCCAAATAAAATCTTAACTTCAGTGTCCGATTAGACGCACATCTCGGTCAATATCTCCAAACGGACTGTGAGTTAGAAAAAGTTGGGATATTAGCAAAAGTTCTCATTGAAAAGCTCTCTCCGATGGTTATATGTTATTGCTATTGGTTACCGAGAAAATCTTAACATCGGTGTTCAAATAGTCACCTATTTAGGTCAATAACTCCGAACGGACAACGAATTTACGAAAATCGTGTTACTGGCAAAGGTTCTCTTTGAAAAGTTCTATCCAATGGTGCATTTCTTATTACTATTAGTTACCCGGAAACCTTAATTGGTTGCCTAGAAAATCTTAACTTCGGTGTCCAACTAGTCACCTATTCCGGTCAATAACTTCGAACGGACTGCGAATTGCCTAAAGTCGTGTTTGTATCAAAGGTTCTCCTTGAAAAGATCTTTTCTATTATCTTATGGCTATTGGACCTTGAAGCAGATGCCTATACTTCAAGAAGAATTCTCCATTTCACCATTCAAGTTGAGATAAAGGATGAAAAAATTTGGGAATATTTAAATAATTCGAAATATTGTTACAAATATTTCGAATTATTTAAATATTTCCAAATTTTTTTATTATTAGAACAAAATTTAAAATTTATTAGAACAAAATTGTTATTATGATTTCTTAGTTCGTTTAAAATGTGCTGCTTTGAATGAAATAATTCTGAAGTACTTTGGAGAATGTATGTAGGTATAGGAACGTGATATAAGTAATTTTCGTATTTCAAAATGCTAACTCTATATTTTATTTCATAAGATTTACAGGTTCAACTAATTTTGGTGACTACTTGGTGACTATATCACCCATCTTCAAGTAAGATGGGTGTGCGCAGTTAGGCAGGTAACTTGGTATTATTTATAAAGTTAATTAATATATGGCCACTTGACTAACATTATGAACAGTAATTTAAAATACGACGACATGACAACATTGCTGCAATTATTCAAGCACATTACATACCTACCTAACATTTATCTTGTACTGCTCCTAGGTAATATAGATACTAAGTAGGTACCTACATACGACCTACGCAGAAAGATGAGGTGTTTTATACACATGTTTATAAGAAATTAAGTTTGGTTTTGAATAGTCCTCGCTTACTAACCCTACCTAGCAGTGAATTTTCACATCAGTAAACGCATAAATTGAAAACCTGCAAGACGTTGAACACAAAAAACGTTCAGTGGAACAGTTTAAGATTCGAATGGTAACCTATTTTCATAAATATTTTTAGACACTTAAAAAAATGTGGAGTTCTCATAGAGTAGTTACATTTCGTTTACTAATGATACATAACACAAAATTAAAAAAGCAACACTAAAAAGTTATAAACAATACGAGACTGCGATCAGCGCCATCTATACTTTTACTCTCAATCTACGAAACCGAGTTCTTACCCTAGGTTCTTACTACGTACAACTGTAGTGATCAATGTTGCCGCTGATGGCGCTAGCGATAATGTAGCTAAATAAGGAAATACAACCAACCATACATACTCACCGTTTCGACTCATAATCACTTAAAATTAAATAATTCACAGTCCCTGGATAATATTTCTAACACCAATAGGTAAAAATATAAAACTTTCCTAAATTTTAAAAAAATACGTAATTTTAGGATAAAAGTTGCGATCGGTCACATGTGCTTACTGTGATCAAAGTGTACTTTGCCGTGATTGGTTCACAGCATGCAGTCGGTAACAGCGAAGCGTGTTGCGATTGGCGTGCGGCGCGCGCGTCGGTAAAGCAGAGTACGGCCCAGCACGTGACGGCGGCGGCTGAAGGCCACAGGTGTGATTGGCACGCTCTGCTGTAGATGGCGCCAGCGAGCGGCTTGTTTACAACTCGCGGCATTACAAGAAGTAGTGTGACATAATGTCGCGTAACATCGTTACATCGCCAGCGGTGTCTGCGAACGCAGCTGCGCGAGCGCAAGATGCAGTGCCACAATAACAAAGTGAGTAACCGGTAGCCAGACAGAATGGAACTCCGCGCTGAATTGCATAAAATGGATCATTGGTACCTATATGTAGCTTAGCTAAGCTACCTATCTGGCAAACAGCAAAATATGGATCGGCCTTGAGCGCGCCGTGATATTTGGGCCACCAGCAAGTGAAGCACGTGGAGAATATGATACCCACACGAAACTCGAATTCACTGCATTATTATTAATGTTCTACAGCCCCTTGGATACGAATGATGAATAAATAGATAAGTACCTAATACTCGTATGTCGTATACCTACCTACCCATACTAAAAAAATATTTTAGAATCACTGCCAAAAATGAGCAGAATCCGTTTTTATTAACGTTAGGCATCCGACTTCATTTAGAAATACACATAAATGAAAATCAATACACGAACCTAAGTAAACCATTAAGTAGGTAGGTACACTTACCTACTTTGCTAGGTACTGTGCAATCAATTTAAATAGGTAATAATGTTATTGACCTTTCGCTATTTTAATATTGTTTTATAATGTAATGAAGTCTTATTCAATAATAGGCCAGGAGTCGTATTATTTTTATTTGATGTTGTGTCTTCCAAGTGAAGTTACGCTTATAGCACGGCTCTAGTGACGTGCGATGGTGTTAAAGCCAAGCCCACCGTCATATCGTAGTGAAAGAACAGCGGCTATGTTGAGGAAGGTCGACTTTGGGGATAAAGGGTTAATGCCGCTGGATGAGCACGTGCGCACTTGTGCAGCTGGCGGCGCAAGGTGTCCTGCGTCCTGGCTGCCCGATGCGATGCCGCAGTGGTGTCGCGTAGACGATCACCGATGGCACATTGTGCCAACAGATACGAGTACCATCGACGTTGCCGCGCCGGTAACGTTATATTACATAACGTTATATGACGCTCATCATTCAACTGCGTTGGTATGTTGATCGTAGTGTTACGAAGGACATGGTATTTAAATGCATCTTTATTATACTACTCGTGCTTTTAACTGACACCTAGTTTTAGCCGGGTACAACTAAGGTGCAGCCGGTTAAACTTATCCTACTTATCTTTGTTAGAACATGCAACCAATTTGGATGTAGCTCTCGCCTTATTCTGGGCTTGGTTGCTTATTCCGGCCAACTTCCGAAACGGATGGACTGATTTTTACGGGACGTTTACGGGCAGATAGCTGATGTTATAAGGAGTAACTTTGGCTACTTCTATTTAATTTTTTGAAATATGATTAGTGTACCATGCAAAAAAATTAAAACCCTTGAAATTGTTAACAAAATCAGATTCAAATATTTTTTTAATATATTTTTTATAATAATTTCACGCGGACTAAGGTTTAATAAAATTGTAAACCTAAAATTATGGCACTTTGTTTTTGAAGACGTCCAAATTATTATACGGCGTGTAGGTAAATAAGAAGCTTCAGTGATGCTCGAGTGATGATCTCGACAGCAGTGGGCCGACAGTGGCCGTCAGTTGCCGACAGTGGCCGACAAGTCAGCAATGGTAGCGTTTACAGTTCGTAAATAAAATGCACAGTTTCAGTTAGTTGACGTAGCGATCAACCATTGAACCGCTGCCAAGTATGCCGCTGTGGTTTGTGCCGCGGCCCCGCTCGCACTCGCACGTCTCCCGACTACTGCCTCGCTGTCGCTACACACTACACTCGACTCGCTGCACATCTGTATGTCAATTGGACTACATCAATCTTCTGCGTACAAAAGACGAACCGGAATCGTTATGATATTATTTAATTGCTTTGGCAAACTCGTCGTTGATTAAAGTGCAAGCTGAACAATATAGAGAGCGATTGTGAAAGTTACTCGGCTCTTCCATCTCTTGATAGAACGTTACAAACTAACTGCATGTTATCTCTGTACGCACGACGGCTCATCTAGCTTTACAAAACCAGTTTATGCGGATCTCTCATTGTATATGAAATCTATACAAAGCGAAGACAAGTTGTACTGGAAATATACAGCTTCATGTGCCACCGTGTGTACGTAGTTAATCTATCTGCAATAAAAAGCATTATTTATGTTCTAATACAATTTTAATTATACACAAATCTTTATTTCGATATTCTTCTCTTTGAGTAGATATTTAAAATCGCGGAAAACGGGGCAGACTAAATGTTTTGTTACTAAAAAAAAAACATATTCAGACGACCTATATACATCATAATTATTGTTGTCAACAGATAGCAGCAATGTCTAACGGTGAAATTCTGTACTAAAATGGTGGAGAAACAACTCCTACATCTGGAACCGAAATACAGAGAAGAACTGATCCACCCTTCCACGCAGTCCGGTTGTTACGGAACCTCCAGCGCGTGTTGGTTCGCGCGGTACCCGCTAGATGGCGCTGCGAGCGCGCTCCGACAGCTGTTCATACTTCACGATGTTAGTTTCGGAGAGAATATAAATAGTAAACATTGCCCTTTCAACGTAAACTTGGAAGTTTGTGGATTTATGACTCGCTATCACTGTGTGTGTGTGTGTCCCTACAAATGTATGCGCTAACATTAACTTACGCGATTTATGTGATCAATCAGTTCCTAATGAAGTCGATCCTTGATTCGAAAAAGAATTGCAAATCTTGATACACTACTAGGAGATTTTTCAATCCTGTACACACAGATGGGGATACGACGATAATTTCGTTGTATGTTTACTTTTTTATTTTTAAAAAAATATTTAAGTTTCCAATATTAAAGCATTGTAACTTGTTACAATTAGACTCCAATGAAATAAGTTTTACCGAAAGAAAAACGTGTTCACACTAAAAATTCTTACTAGTTTTCAAGCGCTAGTCAAAAATCCCAGTCAAACCGAAACTTATATCTGTTACCGCTAATGCAGGTAAATCAGTAAGATTGCGGATTATCTGGTTGATTCCGGTAAAATGGAAAAAAAATGTTTCAATTCTTACATTAACTAGATAATCTGCAGATTCCTAGTTCAGTTAATAAAACAGGTTCTTTGCTTGAATAAAACATTCGAATTCATTGTAATTATTTAACTTGTTTAACGAATAAACAAAGTAATTAAAAGTCAATACAATGGGAAGTAATATTAAATTTAAGCCGTATATAACTGTACTCGAATAGCCGATCAAAGCAATTAACTAAAGGACCTTCAATAAAATCACCAAAAATAACTTCAAAACACAAAAAAAAACAGTTTGTCTATAACAAGCTTACAACTACGTAATGTTAGAAAATTTCAATAAAACCATCGTAATTATTCTCACAGCTCTATCACATACATATAGGTAGTAGTAACACGAAAACACACATAAAAATATTGGTAACATTTTGAAATACAAAAAAAAATAAAGATTTTTCCGACAAGCACAACTATTATGTATTTATGTAGTTGCACATTAAGATTTCCAGTCAGTATATGCGAAACCTGAATATAGTTTGTTTAGAATAAGTAACTGAATAAATTCCAATAATTTTTAAACCATGTTATATTTTGTCCCAAAAATATTAAAAAAAAGTTACAAGTTGGACACCGAGTGACATTAAGTACATATCGCAATATTTTTTTTTTAAATTTATTATTATCAATGCGCTCAAGACGACGCTGAAGGCCCGCGCACGGGCTCGCTGCGTGGTGACCACGTTTTTGTGCGGACAACCAGGTAATAAAACAAGCTTATATATATATATATATATATATATATATATATATATATATATATATACTTTATGATTGTTCATGATACAGTTTTGAAATTTTGTATTTAGATTCTTTACATAAAAATACTAGACACGTGTATCAGGTTTCGCATAATATACTAAAACTTATGTTGTATAATGATTGCTTTGTTGTAGTTTGAAGTAAAGAAATTTCAGCATCAGGAAGATCATCTTTTGCTATCTACTTCTTCTCGTATAGATATGATTCTGTCCGACCAGTACTTATCAACCTGGACAGCTCTGTCGTTTGTCTCATTCAAGTCATGGACGGAGCAATTACTTGTGGACGACGGGCAGGAGAGACGGTGTGGTATATCCTGTATTAGGGTTCTACAGTTTTCGACCCCTCTGCTCTTGGCGGAGCGGAAGGGAGTGTCAGACTTGTACTGACTTAAACCCATCCATATTCCTTCTTAGCCCTTTTTGTTCCAGGGCCGCGGTATCTCTTTCGAACAGTTCCGCAGCTCCGACAGGCATCGGCCCTTGCGAGCCCCTTCCAGTGTGCTGACATCTCTTTGAGGCGCGCGTGGAACACTAACATCAACACGTAAAATTTTACTCTTTACCGGATTGTACCAGATAATTTGCAGATTATCTAGTTAATCATATACTTTCACATTTATTAATTTGAATAAACTAACTAAATACATTATTAATTAAAAACTATAAAATAACCTAAAATAAATAAACTAACAACAAACTATAAAAGGGCATTTAAAAACTCCTCCTCAACGCTGTCAGCTGGTAATGTACCCAAGAGACTGGCGGCGTTGCCACGTTGTATGGCAACACTTAGCCTCTGGCCAAGGTAAAAGCCAGCCTTTGGGTCACGGAAAGCGTCAACTAGGCGTTTCAAAATTTCCTTAAACAGGCTATGAGCACTCGGACCCCACGACTCCAGAGTTTCAACCCCAAACGGCTCGAAAAAACAGTTACCACAAAGGCTTCTAGTTAATGCACATATTAACGTATTCCGTATTCTAACGGTAACATATCAATTGACGATGTTCTTTCACCAACCAGCGGTTCTTGAACCGCGCCAGTGGCTTTTGGAAACGCGCCGTTTATTATATTGTACGTACCTTTGCGCAGTTACAACGTTCTTTCAGAGATATTTCGTATTTTTTGCTATCGTAATTCTCAAAAAAAATCTTGATTAGGCTAGTTACCGACAAATTATACAGATGGATGAGGAATGAAAAAAGAGTTTTATTTTTATTTTTTTATAGCTTTTTCGTATAACAATACCCCTTTTATCACGAAGAAAAGTGCGCGAAAACTTTTCTGGCTGTCATGTAAACCCGCACTTTCTAGTTAAAATTTTATTCGAAAGGTCGAAGTACCTATTCACTGTATATTACATAAGTACGAATTTAATGTAGTTGCGGATAAATCCAGTGTGCCATGTAAATACACTTTATAAACAGAAATTCATTAACAAAGAAGTTTATAATATGTATTTATAATCATTCAGTACACTATCTAATTTTGATAAGTTGTTGAGCAAATTGTTAACATTGCACTATTGGTATAACAACACGGGTTGTTTGCCGCAGAGGCGCGGCGCTCCTCAGCGACGCTATCACAAATCTGACGCGTCATGGTTGTTATCACAGATATAGTTGGGTGTACCAACGCGAGTAACAAGAGTGCGGCATGCGCCAGTTACAGATGTAACCGTGTGTGTACAAGTAGTGTGCGCCTGTGCGAGTGCGCCTGTGCGCCTCGCAACAACGCACTAGTCTTATGAAATGCTAACACAACTCTTGTCATCGTCGTGATATTACATGGTTAATACCCAATAACAAAGTTTAGTTCATTTTCTTGAGAGTTTAGCGTTAGTTTTGAACATGTGTTAATGTACTAAACTAAAGTGTTAAGAGTACACTCCAGTGAGCTGAACAGTCTGTATATGGCACACATGAACCCACACACCACACACCATAATGGTGATCGAAGATCGAGCTCGCGACACCGGCACCGTGCCGGCGCGACT
The DNA here is from genome assembly GCA_910589295.1 of Noctua janthe. Lineage (NCBI taxonomy): Eukaryota > Metazoa > Arthropoda > Insecta > Lepidoptera > Noctuidae > Noctua > Noctua janthe. The sequence continues at coordinate 19,598,565 of OU342552.1, forward strand.
ACTCAACATCAAAGATTGTCACTCGATAACGTCTTATCAAACCGATTCAATTTCCAGACTAGCGACATCAGCAGGCTGACTAGCAGCTGCCAGCTGGTACTATGTACTAACACTCGCAGAAAAGCAACATTGTGGTGTTCATTCGAAACTTCGTTTCAGTTAAGCTCGATGGAACAAAAGGCTGGAGCTCACGCTTAATTGCCGCCACATTCAGTTAGTAATGAGACTTGAATGCAGGAAGGCCACAGCCGCGACCATCACCAGAGCATGCGCAAATTGTCATCACTGGATCACCAGCAACGATCTTTGGCTATCTATTAAACTTTTATAGATGAACCAGAGAGTTCGCGCTCTAGTATATTTTGTCCTCACATTTGCGAGCTGCAGCTCGTGACTAAATGATAACAGCCGCTCGGATCAATCTTTAGGCTAAGCCGTGCTTGCCTAGGTTGGTCTGTGGATGGGTGACCTATTACATAGCGAGTTTCCTCCGTTCCTCGGAAAGCACGTTAAGCTGTTGGTCTCGGCTGTCATTTGTAGATCTTTGACAGTCGTTACCGGTAGTCAGAGTGGCCCAAAAAGTCTGCCAACCAGTCTTACCAAGGGGTATCGTATTACCTAGTACTTACTGGGTTGTGGAGGTCAGATAGGCAGTCGCTCCATGTAAAATACTGGTATTCAGCTGCATCCGGTTAGACTGGAAGCCGACCCTAACATAGTTGGGAAAAGGCTAGGCAGATGATTGATGATTTACCAGTAGCAGGCTGTTATAGAACGCAGAACGCACATGTTACAGCAGGAAACCAGATTAACAATTTTCTTGAAGGGGTCCTGACACTCGTTGAGCACTAGACTAGCTTCTGACGTTATGACATGGCTGTACGTTTAGGGCTTTCATAAACAAGTGAAGCTATGCTCAAGTGTGTCAAGTCCGCTTAACAGTAAATGTTTCAATGTTTGAATGGTTCTCAACTCAAAGGCCCAATTGTATTAACCGCTAGAAAGCTGGGTGTTCAAGTAAAGATGTACTTTAAAGTGAGATATTTAATAGTTCTCTCTCAAAACGGCTTATTATAATATTGTTAACTGAGAACGAAGAAACCTGTCCCACCGTAATACAGTTTATAACTAGTACGGGGGTCAGTGTGAATCCGTTTCGAACAACCACAGTTTATTACTGTGTACGGAGTTATATAATCCTTTGGCTTCATGGACAGGAAGTATTGGTGTAATTTTTTTTGTAAAGTTGTTATTCTTTTGCCAAAATAACGATTATGATTATGACTTCACGGCGGAACAGCTGCTCGTATTATACCAAGCACAAGTTCGATCGTGCATCGAATACTGTTCGCACTTCGCACCTTTGGGATCAATCAGCCTAGTACCAGCTGCACACACACACAGACTGACATTACGAATCTATAAGGGTTCCGATTTTGCCATTCGGCTACGGAACCCCAAAAAAAGGAGAAATGTCTTTTATTGTAAACGGTAAAAGACTCGCTAAGCTTGATTTCAAATATGAAACAGGAATAATGATAAGAAGTTTTGGCCGCGAGGTGCTATGAGCGAGTTGTAAAGAGTCGCTTGAGGAACTTTTGACTGTATGCTAATGGTATGAAATCCTTAGGTTTAGCGTTGTTATTTATTGTGTGTTTCACCTACCTGATTGAAAGATAAATAAATAAGTAGCCCTACTCTGAAAGCTTTAGCCACTGTTGTAAGTGCATAATACATTGTGCTGATCGCTAATGTTGAACTAATTTACCGTCTTTATAAAAAGCCTCCACGAAAACCGAAGTCACAGACACAAAATTTGTATGTATTCCAACCGCACGTTCTACTAGTTTTCGTTCAATACCGTTTCTCTGATCGAATCTTCCCCGAAACTGGGAAGCCATAAATAATTCGCAATCGAGCCCGGCCAACACTGTAAGTGGATTTTCGGATAGCGGGTCTGAAGTAATGCTGGTAAAACGGGAGTTAGCTTCGCTCACGTTTGCCTCTCATGCGGTCATCTTCCTCAGGAATCATATCAGAGCCTGCTTGCTCGTGAGTCATGAGGAGACTAATGAGATATGGTGACTGGCTAAAGTAACGCATTATTAAATAGTTTGGTTTTAGTCGCGGCTTCGGTGACGTTTCCGGTAGTTATTTGCTCTTCTGATCGAAGTTTTTGAGATTAATATTAAAATACTGGCTTTGTCCCGCGGTACCACCCCCGGGGAGGTCTTTGGTTTGTAATAATTAAGTATAGTGATGCGACGCAACACCCTGGCCACGTGCGCGACCGGAGATGACCGAATAAAGCAATTTATATGTCACATGTCACTTCAAGGAGTACATCGTGGTCAAATATATAATTAATCAGCTAGTCAGTAGGTCGCGGCACTGGTTCTCTTGCTTGCTCGTCTGCCGGTAGCACACAAGCGATAAGGTTTCAGTCTGCCATGACGTTATTGTTCGATTATTTCAGGATGCGATGGCTACCGATGGTTTGAAATGTGAGTGTGTTTCGGTTAGTTTAGTGATGCTACGCGACACTCCGTCGCCACGTGCGCGACCTGAGATGACCGAAATAAAGCAAACTGTATGAGATAGGTATAGTGCCTACTGGTGCCCTATTCAACGCGTGCCACGTGTACGAACCCTTATTCAAACTACTAATACCGATCAAAAACCGAATGAAATACTCATCTACAAATGGGTTCCCGTTACTTCCATTCACAGAGACTCGAAAGGATTTCCCCCTTGGCTAAGATACTGTGAGGTGATCAATGATGATTTCATAGCCTAGTAGCTAGTCAATAAGATTTTAAAAGCCAAACCAGCCAATACTAGTATTAGTTAGTATTTCGAGGTTATGTAGTTTGGCGTTACTTTACTCTAGGTCTGCATACGATGGTTAGGTACGAGCAATGTGATGGCGCCGCGATGTTATCACGCCGAGCCCTACCTGCCCCAGTAATCAAACTGATTAGATTATAATAATAATCATTATGTTTGCAATCAGTAATGGATTACACATATGTTTAATTCTTTATTTTATTTTTAATAATCCGGTTTCAAAAGTTTTTATTTTATTTGTACTGAATCTGATATTACATTGATAACTAAATAAATAGTGATAATGATCTGATTAGCGAAATGACATAAATGATGAACATAGGTAAGTTGAAGGCTCTCAGAGATGCGCCCCACGGCTACGAGCGTAGCAGCGCTGTAACTCGACTCGTGGGTGTACTGGTCATTAGAGCTACCATTGAGCTTCAAGTCCTGGGTTCGAATCCCAGGTCAGTCAAAATATTATTAATATTGTGTTTGGTTACTACAGTTTTGGCTAAATACTTATAATAATAGCTATTATTATACAAAACATGAATCCCCAGGGTAGACCGCAAAAATTAGGTTGTACGTTGATTAATATTTTTTTTTCTAGTTTATTCAGAATTTATTCACATTAATTTTTATATTTTAAATTTAGTTTACATGAATTATATTTACATTATATACAGACTATAAATAGAACTAAACTAATAATGTTCACGTTTCCAGATGACAGCGATGCGGAGGAGTACTTTGACGCCTAAGTGTCCTATTGTCGTCGTTGTTTAGATGTTTATATTTTCTTACTTTTAGTCTTATTTTTAGCATTTGATTAAAATATAATTCGCGGCTGTAACAAATATTGCTTTACAGAGTTGTAATCATTAAAATCATCGATACAACCCCTTTATGTTCATTTAATCTACTATTTAATGAAAAAGTCATTCAATGGGATTAAATGAACGTAACTATTACTATATTCAGTTATTGTTCTGAGAACGTAACCATAAGGCAACGTCACCTGTCTTACATTCTTACATACAGCTAACATTTTCTTTCACAGTGCATCATATAAATAATACTGTATTCTTTGTTATTTACTCAAGTTCTTGTGGTTATGATTGTTTTGCAACATCAATAACACAGTTATTTTCCTATAAATATGGACAATATTACACGCGCACCGAACAATTACCAGGAACTCTACTTGAGCAGACAATACGCTGCCCGGCCTACGTGGGAGTTCGATAAATTAAATATACCTCACGCAGCTCAGTGTAAAGTTTGGTTTCATTTAAATATTTGGCATTTCATTCTGTTCAGAAATGGGAGATAAATGAATTTATATAAACCCTAGGAGTGCATTATTATCGCTGAATATGTTTACCGCTCACACACAGGCGTCCATTACATTACGAGTAAATGAATGATCGCAGAACAAATACTCAGGTAGTAGGTACTTAGAGGCAAGTGGTATAATAGGTAATATGCAATTATTTATTAAGGAAAACGCCAAGGAAGCCCGCGAAATTCAAAGGGATTGGAGGATTTTTGTATGAAGCCTAGCCGGCTTTTTTTTTGGCGGTGCGGGTCACTTGACGTTCAACCAATCAGCGCGCACGATGCGTTCCGTCGCATGCCATTTCACAATTTGACGGTTTAACTTCGATAGATTAGAATACAATTTACCGAAATATAATGTGTTAAATTGTAAGCAGTATCACAGTATAAATATATACAGTATTGTGACTCGGCCCTGTCCTTGAAATAATTACCTACAGCCGGGAGGTACGTTCGCAAGCGACAGGGCTTACAGTATTTTAATTTCATCGAAGTACTTAGTTGAGTTTCTTTTTAGTTTTGTGATTGTAAATATTATATTTTTATTTAAAAAAAAAGAAGTTAGTTGTGAATGAAATAAGCAGTGTTTCTTTATTTATAAAAAAATTAAATTCGAGACTTTATTTAACGCGAGCGTTGACACTCAAATCACTTGTGTGTCACGTTTTCACCCTATCCAGTTATCCAGCAAGGGAAATACCTACCTATTAAAAAATAAACAAATTACGAAATAACAAACTCTTATTTTTATCAAATATTCACAAATCGCACGCTTACTACTTACAAAACTATCACAACGATCGTTCGTCAGTGCGGCGCTTTCGTGACTTCTTGGGTACTAAGTGGGTAACACACTCGAGGCGTGTAGGTATGACTCGCGTTCCGACCGTTTGTATGAAGATATTATATACTGTAGATATTATTACCGTGGCAGTATGCTACGGTTCACAATCTTTCGACAGTTTGCAATCTCGCGAGATAGATTATAACCTAACGGTATTTATAATTTTACGGTGACATATACACAACAGTTGCATAAAGATCTAGTTCGTTAACCTTCGAATTTTGTTAAGTATACTTAATATTGTGATATCAGGAAAAAATCTTTAGGAAAGATTTTTGATTTTATTTTTCCTATGCATTTTGAATGCATAAGAACACAATATATTAAAGGCATCTTTCTGAAACTTGTCAATTGAAGGGTTAAAAGATCTTAAAATACAATTCAAATGAAATCTTGTTTTCGATTCCAACTCAGTGAACGAGATTGTGTTTTAAGTGTTTTTCATAAATAGGTACACCTACATTTGTGACGAAGTCATGGGTGTATACAGAACGCAGTTACCAATGAACAAGGCGACCGTATGCACCTACTATATCATTCCTAAATCAACCCTGTCTGCAAGCCACTTTACATGACAAATTCCGAATGGATCGATGGGCCGTTTGGGTACATTTGAAAGTATGGCTTTATAGCTGCGGTTACGGATTGGCGGTCGCGCCTCACCGCTCACTACTAATCGCTGTCAATTAATATTTACACCGACAACCCAACGACGCCGACGACGTCACACAGAGCGCCACCCCGCAGGGTAGCAATCAGCCTTCTCATTCCGGAACTACATATTCCAGTCGAGGGCCTAAATTAAAGAGCCTTCTCTAAAACCAATCTTACAGTTTCTTCATAGTCAGGTTAATGCTTTGGAGTCAAGGTTCTAGTCATTTATTATAGGTATAGTATTTACAACAACCGTATCAAGACGAATGTGGAATGATTGTGAAGAGATATCGACATAATCTGGCAGCTTAGTTACGGCGTGTGGGCGGCTGTTGCTAATGCATCGCACATTAAGCAATGGTGCTAAAAATACCCCCATTGTATACCGAGGCGCCATAACGGTGTCATTTTTATTTTTTAGTACTTAGACTAGCGACGTCAAGAGTTCAGATTCAGAATTATTGTATAGCTACCACGCTACCAGTAGCGAAGGGTCAATTTTTTGTAAGAGGTAAGCCGGAGCACATATCTTTAAAGTGATACTTTATTTGTCTATAGAATACTGACTGTGCCATTTTTCAAAGGGAATCCGGTAGGAATCGAGTTGTATGGAACCTTCGCCACTGATAGCTACGTATGGCACGTACTATACAATAATTATGTTTCATCAAAATTACAGGGTGATGTGATAATGAATCTGGGACTCCTGACGTCACTCCGTAACCTTTGAGTATTCTAGTAGTCTTGCTGATCACAGCCGCTCTTGTGATGTACTGATTACTTCTGAAGCCGGTCTAGATATAATAGTCACTTGGCAACGTTTGTGATGCCATGCCAGTTTGTTGTTACTATCAACAGTACAGCTTAGGTACTAAGCACAAGCACTCTTCCAGCCGCGACATTATCTTAGACATCTCTGACATCGGTGAAGCAAACACCGTGGAGAAACCTGGAATTTTCTATATCTTCTCTATATCACTTTTCCAATCTCGAGGTCAAGCGTAAACTTTTTAAAACAGATGTCATTTGTTTCACGAGTCGACGTAAAGGGAATCGACGTAGAGGGAAAGATTCATATTGCCACATGTATGGCGGAGCATCCCTTGAGGACGACTCGATCGATTTGCCTGTTTTTTTTGTTGTGTTCGTAATTGTTTTAATAGTAGTTTATGTATCAGGTTCATTTAACTTAAGCCCACGCATGTACTACACATAACTAGGTGAGTTTTGTTATAATAACTACCTATCTATCTATTCCATTAGGTCAATCAATTGAGGTCTGCTAGGCTCTTTGCTACAGCGGCTACACGGCTACTTTCGTGTCTACTTTTTTTCTAGGAGTCATACGAATGATTAATTGCAATTGTAATATATGTATGCCACAACTATTGAATATGCTTTTACACAATGCTCGTACATATAATGCATTACCAATAAGTATTAAACACTCTCGTACATTATTATGATCAAGATTTCTACAAGTCAGTCAATCGAAATCAGCAAAAATCTTGATTTTCTTCTCTGACTTGGAAACAACAGTGAGTCTGATTGTAACAAGCTGATCAGTTCAGATATAGCTATACATCGCAGCCCTTTACTCCCGGGAGCTCGAGAGGTGACACTTCTTCTCAGCGTGTCGATGACAAAAAGTTCAAATGTTATAATGACACTTGAGAACTCGCAGTAGCTGTCAGTTTAGAACTGGTCACCTCTTAGCTGCCACGGTTTATTTTAATGACATTATTTTTGAATAGTTGATTTAATCTTTTACTCCGGGGACGCTCCTAAAGTGCACGTCTTTCTACATCGTTCTCACGTATTTTATCTCAACATGAATGATGTAAACAAGAACTTGTAAAAATATTTAGTTTTAAAAGAATTTCCATTGAGTTTCTTACCCATTCAACTCCATATAAATTCTCGCTTTGGAATGGCCGACTAAAGTACTTTCACGAGATATTATGCCTTGTAACTGATACTGTGGCTTCATCCTTTTGTTTTTGACCTTCAAAAATGCCAATAACGTTCTAAGTGAAACAAATGCAATTAATTGTGAGTTTGTAACATTATTTTGGGTGTACACCCACGGAAGAGCCAAGTGAAGTGCAAGATGCTTAATGCAAGTCGCAGCGCCGCGCGCCGCCCTCATGAGCAGTTAACCAACATTTGTTAGCGATGCGAATGCGTGTCGTCGTACGTGTGGCTCCAGGGGGTGGTCATCAAGTTGCTTGGCGGCGCCAAGTCCTTGCGCAGCGCACCGCCTGATTGTTTCCAACTAGTTGGTAAAGACTTCGCCGTAACCGAGCTATTCGTACAATCTCTCGTATAATATTAATGTCGATGTCGCCGCCGCTTGTCTGCCACGAGCCAGGCGTTGTGAGAACTGACCCTTATGAACAGGAACTTGAAAAACCAACTTGCGTGCACCTTGCAGCGTTGTTTCAAGATTTTGGTTTGAAAAGATAACTTTAAGACCATAATTAAGCACATTCAGTCCAATAGAACTACTTAACATTACTCTGTGGTTAATCTAAAGGTCGACCATTGCCATTGTCGGTCATTGCTCGTCGTTACACTTTGGACGAATTCCGAAATCGCAAAAAAAATACAGCTGTTCCGTACATTTTGGAGTTTTATATGAACACAAATGTTTGGCAAAACAGATATTTTTCCCGGCTTCGGGGTCGATCCCGTAATGATGGGAACAATAAACCTTTTAGAAGTTTAAGGTAAACAAAAACTAAGCTTGTACATATAGCGTGCAATGCATCTGATTTGATTAAACTCGTAAACGTTTGTCACACAACACAACGCGCGCTAGTGTCATCGACTCGTCGGGTACATGCTGCAGCTCAATTAAAAAATCATTCTAGCATAGCTTTTACGAGCTGTATTTGCGCTGAGCTTTATCTTTTGACTCCTATTCTTGACATTAGAAATAGAAAAGAGTAGCTACCTACCTAAGTAATACTAATAAGTTGATGTTACGTTAAGTATTGTCGACTGAGTTAAATCTCTGAAAGTAAAAATTTATTTCAACCAGAATTTCACTATACATATTGGGCATAGTGTCTGTCTTTTCAATACAAAGAATATAGGGTATAACCGCGTATGATGACGGTTCTAAACGTAGGGTGTGATGCGCTACGCTGTTGCTACGTTCTAGTGGACATAGTAATCCGTGTCATGTTTCTTTCCGTACTTAGGGACGTACCATACCATGACCGTACTAAGAAGGTATTCCCTTCTACCTTTATAGCACTGTCATGGTATAGTACTGTGTAGCGGACAGACTGCTTGTGATGACAAATGCATCATGATAAGCTGAGCCTGCAGTAACTGATCCAGTAGAATGGTACGGCTGGTTCAACACAGAGCTGGACATGGTCGAGTATCGCGTGACCAGGTCACATTTCGTGTGCAAGAGTAAGCACAGAGGTGTTGAAGGAGGTAGGTCCCGCGGCGGCTCCGATAGCACTCCATAATAAATGCGATGGTGTGATTATGTGAGGGTTAAGTGGAGCAACGTGGGGCGCCTGAGGGTGGCGTGGGGCGGCGGCGCGGCGTCGCAGACCGCAGGGCAGCGCGCGCTACGGGAGACTCCACGTCGCCAGGACACACATCAGCTGCGAACGACAAGTATGGTCCGGCTATGCCCTCTAACCATCTATGGAAAATCTAGGTAATAATATTGGCGATTGCGGCTATAATATATATATTAATTATGTTAATGACAATTAGGTTCATCTGGCACAAATATTACCAAATTACAGTATTTGGTAAATGACGTCATGAACAATTAGAAGTGAACAGTTGATACCACGGAGTTAGCTAGCCGCACCGCAAAGCTCCGCTCCGCACGGCTCAACGGCCCGGCAACGTTCATTAGCTGAGAGCTTAATTTTTATATAATATCTGACACGCAACTGTGTGTCGTTGTTGCATCGATCACTCGCTGAAAGTGACGGGCGAAGCACGCTGGGACTGTGAGCAAAGAGATCTCCCCGAGTCCCCGTGACTCGCCTCCCGGCATCGAAGGACGCTCGACCGACACACCGGACAGCACACATGCCACTGTTGACACTTGACACCGCCCTCCGCTGAGCACGGCAACCACCCGTTGGCACACAGTACATGCCAATCATTTACACACCAAATCCGAGCGCGCTGGCTTTTCCTGAGCCGCCTCCTCCATTCACGAAGTACACCGGCGACATGGAAGAAGCACTCATAGATCGAAATGAAGCGAGCTTTGCACTCTATATAGAGTGTGTTATGTTAAACAGCTATGTTTGACCGTTTGTTACAGAATAATTGCGACAGTTAGCACACTTGGCAAGCGCCTGCTGAGCTGATCATGATCCTTTGTTATTATCTTCAATAAAATACATACATACAAATAAATAAAATTGAAGTGTCTGTTTGTAATATCAAAATAACAGCTTTTTACTAAATGCTTATGAAAACATATACGGCATTTCTCACATAAATACATTTTTTTAAATTTTTGTCTGTCTGTCTGTCTGTTTGTTCCGGCTAATCTCCGAATTGGCTGGACCGATTTTAACGGGACTTTTACTGACAGAGAGCTGATGTTATAAGGAGTAACTAAGGCTACTTGTGTATTAGAATAAGAATTACAGTTCTGTGAAACAAAATTAAAACCTTAAAACCTAAATTAAATGGTAATTAAATCAATGAGACAAGTAAATACTCGTATAATTGTTGCTCTTTACTTGGCGCTTTTTTCCTCGGACACAAAAAAAGACTGGACTATACCTAGGAACCTGCTTGTTACGGAGAATTGAGGGTCAAAGTTCCAACTTTTTAACAAGTTTTTTTTTTAAATACAAGTTTCCGATGACCCCCGTACTATTCAATGCATCCATCAGCACAATTATGTGTATTATTGAAAACGTTATATTTCACCCTAAAAAAGTCGTTTCCCAGCAGTAATTTTTGCGTAGAGTTACTTAATTTGATGTACAGAATGCTTGGCTGAGAAAGGTACCTTGTATTATAATATTTCAATACAAAGCTTAACTGTTTGAATACAGCAGCGAAGGGTCGATTTTGTAAGAGGTAAGCTGGAGTACATATTTAAATGTGATTATATTATTTGTCTATAGAATACTGACAGTCCCATTTTTCAAAGGGAAGCCGATAGGAATCGAGGTCTATGGAACCTTCGCCACAGGTATTCAACGATGTCAATACCAGTTGAACAATTAGGGGAATTCACAATAAACTGCGAGTGACGGCCTCCACAGTGACAAGTTCAACGAACACAATGGTATCTTTGTGCGATGAAGTCTACTTATACAATTTCATAAACTCGGTTAGCGTTTGATGAAACTGTATAAGGTATTGCAACAGAAAATATGATTTTCCGTCCAAAAGTAGTTTACAAAAAGGTTTCCGTCCAAATAGCATGTTGTTGACAGAGGCGCCAGTGAGTGAGAATGTGGAGCACAAGACGAGGTGATGGCGCATCGCTAGTGCACTTATAACAAGAATTTGTTCGGAAATGCGCTGCGCGACGCTGCGCGACGCTGCGCTAGTATGAAGGAAAATTGATCAGAAAAGCGAGGCGCAAGGCATTCTCTTCATTTAGTACTCGCACGTCGCCTCGTACGCCTCAGGTATTTTATTCCTCCACCGAGCTCGTGTATAACAGAGAGTTATTTGGCTAAAAATATTGTTTAGCCCGTTATTTTCAGTATTCCAGTCGCCTATGTAGGGCATTATGCAGATTACGCAGTTAGCCGCGAGTGTCGTGAATGTCGCACCGTCTTGCCAGCAGCACCGCCCAGAATTGGACGTATTCGGCTTGCACACTGCGCCGGGTCCCCCAAGTCGGATAATAAATAAAAATAATTAAAATGAGCCTTTATTGCTGTTTTCAACACAACATTAAGATTTAATATTTTATACGCAAACCCTGCGTAGGGAACAAAGCTGTTTTTGACATGGAAAGAAAAATTCCAGTGCGAGCAGGGTTTGAACCTGCGACCTTCCGATTCAGTACACCGGATGTCTTAACCAACTAGTCACTTGTCTAGTTATGGAATTTTTCTTTCCATGTCAAAAACAGCTTTGTTCCCTACGCAGGGTTTGCGTATAAAATATTAAATCTTAATGTTGTGTACACCGGATGTCTTAACCAACTAGTCACTTGTCTAGTTGGTTAAGACATCCGGTGTACTGAATCGGAAGGTCGCAGGTTCAAACCCTGCTCGCACTGGAATTTTTCTTTCCATGTCAAAAACAACATTAAGATTTGTTACTGACGTTCGTTTTTTTTTAATAACAGCTTGTCCTTCGACCAAGACCTCCTCCAAGACTTCCACCTATCTCTGTCTCTTGCAATACTAGTCCATTCGGGACCGGCAATTATGATCATCTTCCCAGCGTTTCTTTTATCGACCTTTACTTCTTTTACCATCCCTGGAGTATCCTCTGATATTAGTCTAGTCCATTTCTCATTTCTCTCTCTTAGCATGTGTCCTGCCCATTTCCATTTATATGTTTCGGATACTTTATTCACATCTCTAACTTTAGTTACGTTTTTAATTTTGTTTAATGTTATTTTATCTTTTCTTTTGCCCCAAGTCGGATATTACTATTTAAACCTAGTTCCTAAGTTACAGTCGCAATTAAAGATCCGTGACGTGAACTTACTTAGTTTACATGATCCTTCATTGTTACAAGTTTTTGTGTATTATGACTATGTTCTTGATCAGTACCTAACTAGCAGAATATCTACCTTCTTAATGCCAGTTTTCACCAGCACTAAGTGACACCTGTCTGGATTTCTAATATTATGCACTGCTGCAGTTTTTCAAGTATTTTAGGCATTAATTTAGGTAATTATCAGTATGTAACCATTACTACCACTAATGGGCCACCATTGAGAATTAAGCTGTTATTGTAAGAGTATAGTACCACTGCAGTGGAGAGAGGTACCGAGGGGGTCAAGGAAGTCGAGAGGTAGTAGATAAGCTGCGGAATAAGACCGTAGGAAGTGAAGGCAGCGCACGCTAACTTTTAAACCCAGCCATCAATATTGTCTGGATCTCAGAAGTGTCACAGTCATGCGGGAGAGGGGGAAATGGGGCATTCATCCGCTCTTACTGGACCACGATACTTCATTCAGCTGTGCTATGTTTGTCACTATTGTGTATACTTCAACCAGCGAGGCGTGAAATGAACACTTACAGGCTGAAATTCAGCACATTTTGTACGTTCAAAATGACATAAGAAAACGCCCGACCCTCGCCACTTCCTAGTGTTATAGAGTCTTCAGCTAATTCTGACCGACATTCATATCAACAAAAATTGTGTGAAATCACCGTACAAGAATCGTTATAAATAAATGAACAAACAAAAATAGATTTGATAAGCTTAATCGAACATGGCGGACAATGACCGTGAACTTGAAAAGCGTTCCGAAACAGAGATTATACAATATGACGTCATACTACGAATCGCTACGATATTACGACGTTACCCGACGCGAGCCGACGCGCCCTCGGCTCGAGGCACCCGTGCCATCGCCGACGAGGAAAAGGCCTAGCTATCGACTATTTTCTCCCTCAACAATCTTACATTAGATGTAGGTCCCGTGTCAACAAAAAAGATGCACTTTATGGTTGTAAAAAGGCCCTTCACCAAAGAGATTTAAAAGAAGCTCGTAAATATTTGAATGTCTTTGCCCTTTTGCCCACGAACCCGCAAGGCACTTGTTCTCCCTGTCATTATGATTTATATATATTTTGGACCATACCTGGGAAACATTTTTTTACAGATTTATTAGATGTCAAAGTTACAACTTATTCACCCTTTTTTTTAACAACAAGTTATAATGTCAAAATTATATATCTTTACTTAAAATACCTCCTTGACCCCTGTACTATTTAATGCATCCATCAGCACAATTTCTGAGCGCGTTACATTGAGTCCTACCGTAAAACGTGATTTCACCAAGTCATAGTCGTTTCACAGCAACATTTTTTAGTTTGATGTACAGATTGCTGGGTTGACGGCTTCGTGAAGGATCCGTTTAACTTAACAACTTGTTTATTTATATTTGACCGCTAACCGTTCACACTACGAGGCTGGAGCTGGCGAGAACTCTCTCTCTGTCTCCAGTTTGTCGCTGCGACAACAGATTTGTCAGAATAACCTTGTGTAGCAGGCAGAACACTCCCAGAGAGGCTTCCGTTTGGTTTATTACCTTAAATATACCAGCAAGTGACTGGCAGCGAGTAATCACCCGTCGAAGTCGCTCATGGCCCAGAAAAAAACTAACTGAACTAGCTGCTCATTTGCTCGCCAAATTATTAGTAGTAGTTAACCCCGCTCGCTTGTCGCGAATCGTCGCCAGTGCTGCAGTGGGACCGGTGACGCAGGGTAATTCCGTAACGAACAACATGGGCCGTGTCGCTCTGGGTAACAAAAACTTGGGCTTTTATGCGATGTGGTCGCCGAACGTATAACTTTTTATTTAAAAAAATTATTTGTTAGCGGTGTTAAATGTAAAGTGTAAATGTTATGACTGTGCTGCTGCTGTGCGATCCGTATCGTCTAGAAGCAATCTAGTCAGATGAGGCTGTGACCATACTTATCGACGCGGAATTGGCTCGAGCTGATCAGCAAGAGCAGCATGTCCACGCAATAAAAGCGAAGAAGACGTCATTCGCCTTGTTTCGGTTTGGTCGATGCAACGCGAGCGACTTTATTCGGCGCCGCACATGAATGCGACAAATGTGCTATAACTTTAGATTGTTTAAAAAGCATGTTTAAAATCAATTTCTATAATTGACCTAATTCTTCATTCTGTGTTAATGGTACTGACGAAGAGGCGGCGATGCTCGAGCCCAACCCAACCCCCCTGCCCGCCTTCCCTCGGATCCGTGGCTTACCCGCGGAGAGCTGACGCCGTTCATTTCTTCAAGACACACAATATAATCTTTTTATTTTAAGTTTTTTTCTGTTTTATGTTGTATGTGACAAGAGGATCATACACGTAGGCGAGGAGAATATACAGTCCAAGAATATTGACACGGGTCTCGGACTTGGTAGACCACGAAGGAGATGGGCTACATTTTTTTATATTTTTAAATGTTTCTTTTTTAGATTGAAATATTTAAAAATGTAATTTCCATGTATAGATATGAATAAAGGAAATAATAATGTTGTGTTTATATTATGTATACGGTATTATTATTGTTTATCGGCAAAATTTTCTGTTAGTTTGAATTTAATACCTTTTTACTTGTACACTGTCCAAGTTAAATTAATTCGAATGTATGTGTTTCTACAAAGCATAAAGTTCCGCTTTTTAACACGCTTTTATTAGGATCACCGGTAACTAAGTATGGAAAACAATCTTGGAAGTTAAAGACCCACTTTTCGGTTCTCATTCTTTGCGCATTCCTATGATAATTGTATCAAATGAAAGGATTTACTTCCTTGGTTTTGCTTTGCTTTTTTTTTGCGAGAAATAAAATGGCATCACTCTAAAGCGTGTTTTTTATTTAAACTAAGTATAATATTTCATTTGCTTACTAGCAACTCCTAAATCCAACAAATTTGGATATTTCTAAAATTTACTTTGCTATATCTTGATTGAAATTCACCATTCCCTGTTTTCAGTAAGTCAGTATGATGATTATGAACCCCCCCCCCCTCCCCCCCAGTTCACAATGATGCACTGAATATGTTTTAAACGTTTTAGCGTCGTTGTCCTTTCCATCCACACTGTATAAAGGGTGTAAATAGACCCTTAACATAAACGAAAGGCACTTGTTCTCCCCGTCACTGCGATCATTTTATTGTTCTAGACCATACCTGGGAACCTTCTAGTTACGGAGATATTGGGGGTCAAACTTCCAATTTTTTCACAAGTTTTTTTTTAAATACATGTTTTTAATATAAGATTTTTACTTTACACACCTCCACGACCCTCGTACTATTCAATCCATTCATCAGCACAATGCTATGAGAGCTTTCCATCGAGTCCTACCGTAAAATGTGAATTTTCACCCCAAAAAAAAATTCGATTCCCAGCAATAATTTTTGCGTAAAGTTACTTACTTTGATGTACAGAATGCTTGGTTGACGGATATGTGAAGGGTCTGTTTACAACCGGTAGATTAAATCAAAATTAAAGCACTGAATATCATTATTATAACAGTATACACTGAGTATGAAAGCCGATCATTTAACACAGTAATGGTTTAGTACTTAATCAATATTGATGACCTACTGACATATGTTATTTGTAGGTAATCACCATATGAGATAGTAATCTCCGGGATTGAACGCTGCGGTTAGTACTTGGCGAGTACAGTAAACCTACCCACGCTAATTTAACCTACAAGGATGAATGTAAAATTAAAATTTACATATTTTCAACTTTAAAGTTCAATTAAACCTGACAGACGGACATTGCGGACGCTGCTCCGAACACCGGACACTGACAAATACTGTGCTAAATTATACATATGTCAGTGTTCGAAGTCCACAATTTCTCCTGGTACCAGTCCACCAGCTGAGTGATCCTGTTTCAATATTGAGTACCTATGAAGTGTTGTGTAAAGCTGTAGGTAATGTTTACGTCCATCAACCCATTGAACGGCTAGCATCACCGCAACCTGATGGAAATTAATGATTTATTGGCTTTTATTCGAGCGACCGACATGTATTCAACATCTCACAGATATTAATAAAACAACTCGCTTCCGAAAAATGTGGGAATATTTCCAGCATTAATCCTGGGATCGAATTTCTTTCATTAAGCATTTATTTTGTGTTAAGCACTTATCTTGTTTCCATGCAAAGGCCAACAGAGCAATTTTTGTTCATCGAAACCGAATGCAGCTTATAATTTACTAGCGACCCGCCTCGGCTTTGCACGGGTGTAATATACAGAGGTGTAAATAGACCCTTAACATATCCGAAAGGCACTTGTTCTCCCCGCCTTTGCGATCAATTTTTTGTTCTTGACAATACCTGGGAACCTTCTAGTTACGGAGATATTGGGGGTCAAAGTTCCAACTTTTTCACAAGTTTTTTTTTTTTAAATACATGTTTTTAATTTAAGGTTTTTACTATACACACCTCCACGACCCGTACTATTCAATCCATCCATCAGCTCAATGTTTTGAGTGCTTTCCATTGAGTCTTACCGTAAAACGTGATTTTTCACCCCAAAAAAAAAATTGGTTCCCAGCAATAATTTTTGTGTAAAGTTACTTGGTTTGATGTACACAATGCTTGGTTGACGGCTTTGTGAAGGGTCTGTTTACACCCTGTATAAACCTTCCTCTTGAATCACTCTATCTATTGCTGAAAACTGCATTAAAATCCGTTGCGTAGTTTAAAAGATCTAAGCGTACAAACAGCGGGAGCGACAATGTTTGATACTATATGGTTAACATTTTACGTTAGTTTTGCTTTTTTTTTTGTTATAAGAAGAAAAAGTTATGCAGGTTTCATGAACCATTCCTGGTAATTTGTGTGTTTTTTCATAATGTATAATAACATAACGAACCCTGTAATCCCCGAAGTGTTAAGCAAAATTGGACCAATATAGCACCAATTATGTTTCGATACAGAAATTATAATGTGAGTGTGAATTTCAGCATTTCATCGAATGCAGTTAATTATTAGGTTAGTGGAAATTGGTGGCGGGTCGATCCGTGCTCATATATCCCGCGGCTGAAACATTTCAGGCTCGTCGCGTATTTACGTGCTACATTTCCGATCAATTCGCGCTAATTATGTTTTCACTTTGACACCATACCGTGCAATTAAAACAAAATGTACCCATAAGGAGAGCCTACTGCCAGCAATCGACCACGAAGAAATAATTCCTGATGGAAAAGCCTTATCAACAGTTTGCGCGTCCTGGTAATCGAAGCCTCAAGCTCAGCAAGCGCTTGCAACCGCTAGATCAACGAGGCGGTTACAATTTGTTTGTTATTAAGATATTGTGAGTCAAGAGACAGTCAACTATTTGGTTAAGTCGTTGCAAATGCTACTTTAGGTGATCATTAAATTGAAAGCACTAAAGAAACCTATTTAATTGAGCAAAATTACGGAATTACATTCATCATCATCATCTGCCTAGCCTTTTCCCAACTATATTGGGGTCGGCTTAAACATAATTAGCAAAACATGTAAGTACTATTAGGTTCCTCCACCTCTGCCTAACCGTTAGGGTATTACAGGCGTGATGTTATGTTATGTTACGGTTTCATTTCATGCATTGTACTGTTTCACAATTGCTAAGTTATACCTAAATAAGTGAAAGGTTAAGGTTAAAGTTGTGCTGCGGGACTGTTCGAAAGAGATACCGCGGCCCTGGAACACAAAGGGCAAAGGAGGAACATGGATGGGTTTTACTCAGGACAACTCCCTTTCCCGACACTCCCTTCCGCTCCGCCCAGAGTGAGGGGGTCATTTGATGACATACAATCCCAAAAAAAAAAAAAAAAAAAGTTTAAAGTTGTCAAGGACATAAAATACAACTACATACTCGTAGTACTAGACTAGGTAGACCCAATGTTTACCTAGGCAGGGAAATCTTAACATAATGTATTAATTAGAAGATAGGAGTATAGACAACTGATTCAATAACTCCTGCTATGTCAATGTCAAAGTAAGGTCTGTGTAATTCAATATTATTAAATACACTTATAATATTACACTTCTGTACATCAAACACACATGACCTGGCGCAACGGAACATCGATTACCAACGATACGCGCGCCACGTGCTAGACATTCAGAGAATAAGGCAGGCTAAGTGGCAAACACTTCGCAAACAATTTGATTCCTTGTCTGTTTCACTATCAAGTCAACATCTTGTATAAACTGGATACAAGCACCGCAAACCATGGACAGCGAAGTGCAGAGTAAGATACCAGGGGTGACGTCAGCAGCGATGTGAGCACCAGCGGTAGTGCCGGCAAGAGAGAAGACTGCTGCAGCTCGTGAGCGCGGTGCACGAACTGAGCCCACGGAGCCCGTCGCGATGCCAACCATAGGCCTACCGCGAAAAAAAACAAGCTCTGTTTATTGTTGCCAAGCTACAATGCGTGTCAGAAATAACCGGACAACGGTGACGTACTGTTGGAGCCAACGTTGGTGCCAAATCACATGATTCACATTTTAGGCAGGTCACGAGCGACACCCACATATACACAGTTGTGTGAATACGTGTTACACTGGTGTGAACCACAACTATTCACGAGGATTCTAAATAAATTAAATGAAAAGACGTCTGCGCCGAGGCAAGAGTTCTATAGTCTCCTGTTTTACTAACTCATAAAGTGAAGATGAAAAGGCCGGAAGTACAAGGAAGTTCTTTTGAAGCAGTTTTGCACAGAAAGTGGTGTCATTGTGTTGTAGCAAACGCTGCACACGGTTCCCGTTTAGATGGTGGGGACACCCGTGGTTTAATTGGCTTCTCGTGTCATTAACTGGTAGTTAATGTGAGCGGAAGTGCGGGTGCTGGCAGCGGCGTGGCGCAGGCGCAGGCCGCGTGCGTCGCTTACGCCGACGCCATTATCAAACTAATGCTGGGCGAAAACACTTCGATGTGTGTCAGTTATTCGCATTTTCTATTTTTGTGAGCTATTTGTGGTTTATATTTGTTTGTGTTGGTGGTTCTTTTTCTTTCATTGGGATTGTTTGCGCGCGGCGGCGCAGCGGCGTGGGGAGCGGCGCGGCGGAGCGGTGGCGGCGGCGCGCGGGCTCTCACTATCAATGTGACATAAGTTTAATAGCTAAAGTCACGCGGAGGAGACTATTAATCTTCCGCGAAGATAACGACACGACTCACGAATGTGTACACTAATCACTATAAAACCGAATCACATCAATTCTACACACAACTAAGTTTCAATGAACTCATTAATGTCGCATGGTAAATCGCAGAGCAACGCGCCGCGGTCGAGACGGTCGACTCCGTTCACGAATATCGTTCATTAAACAATTAAATACTCGTGACACCATTCACTTCGTTATGTGAATGGGAAACTCTTCGACCTATTGCTCTGTGAGTTACAGTTTGAGTTGTAAACAAACTTAAAGTGAGCTAGTTGTCACTGCCAATGAGCGCAGTGGCGATGTTCGCGCGATGAGGAGCGGTGTGGTCACACTAGGGAGGGGGAGTCTCATAAATGTGACAAGAACGAATTCCAGAAAAGCATGGAATTCGTGTGACGCAATGTTTTGTACAAATTAGATCATTCATTTAGTAACATATGAGTGGTTCTGTAACAGCACACGGACAAAACAATGAGGTACATCAGACTAAAGACTACACAAATAGTTGGACACACGAGAGAATCGTCGTCGTGCAGTAATAGTGTTATGTCTGAGTGAGACATTACAATACATAATAATTAACAGCAATTTGTCGCAGCTACTGTCAATGATTAATTAGGTCACGTTAGACACGTACAACAACAGTCTTTGATGCCTAGTGCGGCCGCACGGGAGCCGCGAGCTGGCTCAAGGGGGGCTCAGCTCCCGAGTGCAGCTCATCCGATCAGTCAGGGCGTCAGGGGCTCAAACGCTCTTTGCACTCCACTAGACTGTTGTTTTGGTAGGCGCGCTATTGCGTCAGTGGAAACTCGTTAAAACCGTGCCACGACCTTTTGCTATTAAATTGATTAAATTAGCGATAACTCGACGAGCCACGTCCGATATGCTATCAACATCTCACAGACAAGTGACCCCTAATGCATAGGCGCAGATTCTCTATCATAAATATGTTTTATGTTGAATAGTATGATTATAAAACATTAATTAAGTCGTAAAAATAATTGGCTTCGTTAATTACGATACACTCTCTCTGTACAAAATTTATAAGTAAATTAAAATTTACTTATAAATTTTGATTGAAAAGTCAGCCATTACCATTTCTTTAAATAGACGCTCATTATAGACCGATCAGGCGCGTAAGTTTTAACACGTGAAAACTGTGCGGCGAACAATGCGAAGTGACGCGGATTATAGCGATGGGACGCGGAGTGTAGCGATGGGATGCGGAGTGTAGCGATGTGACGCGGAGTGTGGCGATGGGACGCGGAGTGTAGCGATGTGACGCGGAGTATAGCGATGGGACGCGGAGTGTAGCGATGTGACGCGGAGTGTGGCGATGGGATGCGGAATAAAGTGATGGGACGCGGGGTGTAGTGATGAGACGCGGAGTGTACTGATGGGACGCGGAGTGTAGCGATGTGATTGGGAGTATAGCGGTATATCGCGAAGTGGTGCGGTACTTCGGGAACTGGTGCGGTACTTCGAGAACTGGTGCGCTGGACCGCGGAGTATAGCGCCATGGCGAGGACTGCAGCGAATACGACATAATATGGAGTTGAGCGATGTAGTTTGGAGTCTAGCGTTATGGCGCGGTTTGGTCCAATGCATTGCGAAGTATCGACCTTGACGAATTAGTTCGCAGACAACACGTTATGTTTTCGAATTAGCGCGCACGACGCACGCCGCACGGCTCGCGCATTGTTACGCGCTCATCACTATCGCGGATATCGAAATGCGTGCGCGGCTCATTTGTCATCCTCGCATTCCATGTTTGTCCAAAACTTTATTCAGCATTACACGTCGCTCGCTAATCGTTGGTATATGAAAGTTATTTACGTCATATAACAACGGTGTATATCTTCTCGAATTGCAGTCATCGAGACATAACATTTCAGTTCAGTCGGTCCCTGGAACCTAATTTTTTAATGTGCATCGTTCAATGGATAAGAAAACGAAAATAGTTATTCTTTTATGTTATTAATTTCCAAAAAATGTAGCTCCAAAATGTTATTATCAACAGCAATTTCTATTTCCAAAGCGGATGATGTTAACAAAAGTTTCCCAAGATGGAAATAATATTTGTCAGTCTCGATTGGCGTCGATATGAATACACGCTTTCGACAAACAATAGGCGTTTATTTATACAAGCCCTCGAATTAGAAACCCGAGAACCTTGACGTAACTGCACACCTAAATAGACCTGAAGGTTTCAACAGATTTTGTTCCAGCTTTAGGAAGACATTTCGTAAAGATGAAGCGAATGTTTTTTTTCAACTTAGCTTATTTTCTTCTCTTTCGTTCGTCTGAACGTTCGGTCAGACCGATACGGACACTATGCGGACGGCCCCGGACAGTAAACTCACGGCTCCGGACATTAGATTCTGACAGATTATAAAAAAAATGAAGTATCTTTCAGTGTCCGGTGTACTCAGCGCCCTCACCCGGTCATTTCTTAAATCAAACTTTTCGTCATCACAACCCAAGCTTAATGATGATATTACAAATAAAAACGGAAAAATAAAAATAACATTAGTTTGCTTAATTTAGTTTTTTTGTCACCGACTTTTGAAGCTAAAGTTATTTTCCACTTTTCTGTGATTTTGAAGTCGGTTTTATATTTTGCAAAAAAGATTTTATTATTTGCTCTTTCCAAAAGTCACGAGCTCGGAGTTTGAAGAATACAGGCGCTAGTAGCACTAGGTAACTGTAGGCACTAAGGTAATGAGTCACCCAACGCCAGGCTGCCACCGTGCGCCGCGCGCCGGACGGTGCCAAGTGCCATGTTTTACAAGTTTAATCATTTAACTACTTCTTTTAGTAAAGTACCTCCATCTGAACATCAATCACTTGCTAAGCTGTATAGGTACATAATTTCTGCCGCTGATTAAGTGCAGCGCGTATCTTTAATTCTTTACGGTCACGTCAGTACCTTCATGCAGCTCGACGCAAAGGAAATAGAAACTAAAAGATAAAAGATCGTTTAATAATGGATCCCGCTAGTCCGCGACTATTCACGTAAACACACTCTATTTCAATAACAATTAGCAATTAAGTGTGTGCGTCTCCTACACAGAGTGCGGCAATAACAAAAATAATCATAATAAAAACATGTGGAAAGTTTTACACCCAGATTTGTTTTTACTATAAGTAGTGTTGAGGATTGTAGGGCTAGTCGTAGTGCGTCGGAGGGGCCCAAGTCACGCCTCTGCACCTCAGTGCTAGCAACCGCTAGGTCAGAAACGCTTGGTCAGTGACACGTTTTAGCTGCTCTCTTAATATTGATTTCAAGAAATGAAAATAAACCTTTCATGGGTTATATTTTAAAACACCAACTGTCATCGTCGCCAACTCTTTTATGCTTGTGACGCGGGCGGGACGGCTGGTGTACACTGCGCCAGCACGGCGCGCGCTCGTGCCGACTGCCGAGCGGACTGCGCACGCGCCACCCCGCCACACGCTACTCTAGCTACATCGACAACACCTCGTTTACGCGCACAGCCCAAATTTTATGAGTTCATTCATGCATACGACGCCAATAAACGATTTATTACTACTATTAATTAATTATAATTTTTAATACGTAACGTATTTGATAGATTTATGGGTTTTCAAGGACGTTTCCCCGTTGAAGTTGATAAAGACACATAGGGTAGGTCAATTTCACCAATGAAACTCTTGAGAGAGCTGTCAGTGGTGTCATCGCCATAGAACATTGATACGTATCAGCTATCAGTCACATTCCACGGCAATGATGACACAACACGAGCTGCCACTCTTGAAGCGGTAGTTCTTTAATTACAACATGACTAGGTAAACGGTTTATATCACTAAATATGAAGCTGTTCGGTCACAGTTCGTGCTGGTCTGGTGCACCAAGCCCTGTGCACAGACTTATAAAAGACAGTAATCCGATTTCCGGCCAAATTACGCAGATTGGTCTTTTTGCAAAGAGCGGCGGAGGCGAGGCAGCGCGCGCTATCACTCGGCACTTTGATTTCGTTAGCGGTAACTCAACATCCTGTTGAACTGCACCTTCAATATTATGTCATTTATGTGTAGCTCTTTGGTTGCTGTTTTGCTGCTCACTTTTATGAAGCCCGATGAACAGTTAACCACGGAAGGCCGTTTAACTGCGTACAACATCTGTTAGATGCATCACTGCACATTGTTATCAAATACTGACGCTTAAAGTTCTTAGACACAGTTTAGAAGGTGCCAATCGCGTTCGGTTTAATTAGCGAAATTCACCTCCTGTTTGCATGAAGACAGCGTGCAGATTGACTGGTCGACGTTCCGCTGTGACGCTGTGGTGTCATGGAATTAGGACGGTGGCACTAAATGGCGGCGCGAGAACAAACATCATAACAACTAATGGACGTTTCCTCCTACCTCACACATGTAACTAGGTACATACATATATACTTAGTAGATTGTTAGTAATCCAGTAAGTCCAGTAACATATTATTATCTTCTATAGTGTTTGCATCGTATGTTACATGAATTTTCCCAGAATTAACTTCAAGTTTTTCAGGTTCTGATATATATTTTTTCTAAACGTGTTTCATCAGCTGCCTTTCACCAGCTATGTTTGGATCGGCTTCCAGTCTAACTGGATGCAGCTTAATACCAGTATTTTAGATTGGGGAGGTCCCAATTCCAGTTAGAACGACGACGGAAGAATAGACAAAATGACAGATCCACAAAAGAAATCAGTCATTTTGTCGATTCTTCCGTCGACAAAACCCGTTTCTACGGTGGTCATGCTAAGCGTGCTGGATAATTTGATACCCCTTGGTAAGACTAGTCGTCAGACTTTTGGGCCACAGACCCCTGTAACGACAGATTAAGATCTACAAATGACAGCCGGGACCAACGGCTTAAAGTGTTTTGTGAGGCACAGATGAAACTAGGTATACAGTTATGGATGGTAACCCATCCACGGCTGACCCTGGCATACGCTGCTTAACCTTGAATATAGATCTTATGCGTCTGTTAGTATTTAGCCACGAGCTTCTGCTTTTCTCTTAATTCTTTTTCCTACATACTACATCATTTTAACATATTTACTATCATAGTAAATATTAGATAAATCTTGTATACTGTATTGACATTATTACTATTTTCTATAACATATTGATTAATGCGTCTTACTTATTAATGATTGTATCTAATTGCTCCTATTTAATTTTGCATGACCATAGTAATTGTTCTTATTTTTATTGAGAAACCTTATCGGTGGCAGAGTTTTTTTTTACATTTTGGTTTAAATAATCGTTTTAAATGATAAACAAATTATGCTTAAACCATGCAACATAGAATAGAATAGAAATGCAACGCTTGTCAAGTTTCTTGCGTTGAATAGCACATTTATATAAAAAAAAACCTTATGCAGGTACTCGTATCCGTCCTGTCCGTACCGGTGACAGATTCGCCCCACCTTATAATATCCGTGAATCAGGTTGACCCAACGTATTATTAGGCGTTCTAGTCATAAGTTTACATTTAATTTTGTTTGCCTCTCGAATATATTCTGTTACCTACATAATGACATAATTCATTTCATTTTATTACGATGCTGAAGAAAAGAAAAAAAAAAGACGTTCAAAATTACTTCAAAGAGGCAGGATTTGTAGTCGGCTAAAAGTGATATCAATCAATATAAAAGTTCTGGTTGAACACATGAGACAAGCGATCAGATGAGGTCAGTGAGGTGCAGGTCATGCAGGGCTGTGTGAGCTGTGTCGACGGATCAAGGACCAAGGTGCGTAGTACGAGTGATACGCAGGAATCATAAACTGAACCGAGCAATAATTCTATTGGTGATACATCTTAGTAAAATCAATCAGTTGAGACATAATTGGCGCGCCGCCAACATGCCACATAAACACTACGTGGAGAACGGCCCGTCTGGATGATTGTCGGCGTGGATCGGCCTATTTTTCTTCGGTGCTCGGCCCTCGGCATTCGGCGCTCAGCGGAATCGTATCTAGAGTGGCAGTCACAAATAGAGCGGCGGACGAACCCACATAAATGTATTCTTCGCGACGTTAGCGGTTCTAAAAACTTTCATTATATTGATCGCACTAACGACGCGGTGAGGACAATGTGGCTAACGATAATTTAAACTGAGCCGTACGCGTCCCTCCGCGTCCCTCATTGTCCCTCTGGCCGTGTGTGCCTTTTCTCGCTGAGGGTATGACGACACACACCACCATGAGTGACGAGACGTGGCGCATTGTGTTCATTGCTGGAATACAACACCCGCACATCAATGAGAGCTGAACACAGCGTTCCATTTGTCTGCAGACGCTGTTAGACACGCGGCGTCGCGATGCAGCGTCGTGGTGGATGTGATGGCGGTTGTCCAGCGCTGGGCATAGAGCGTCTTCACCGGCCGCCGATCAATGGCTCGCCGAACTCGACTATAAATACGCCGAGTCCCGTGACCGGCGCGCGCGCACCTCGCGCTTGCATCGACGTCGCGCGTCGAGGGAAACACCTCCCACATAACTGTACACTGTTCGCTGGACGTGGGCCGCAGGCACGCGGGCCCGCAGGACGGGGGGCGTGTGGCAGCGTGCTCGGTGGGGCGGGGGGAGGGGGGTGCCACCACGTGCGTGCTCGCAAACCTCCACCTTTAAACCCTAACTCTAATAATACGCGAGTCAACGTTTTATTTTTAGAATTTGCCTCGTAAAGATAATATTAGTTGGTAAACTTGGCTAGTTCCTACTACTATTACTGTTCACAAGGGATCACAAACTGTAGGAGCTTTATAAACGCTACGAGTGCAGCTTACAAAGGGTAGCATTCCACTTACCTACATCAAAAATATTAAAAATCCACTCGTGTTAAATACATTGCATGTTGAACCTAATCGTAGTGCGTTAAGAACTAGTTTTCGAGAAAGTGTATTGAAAAAGAAGGTTTTACAACCATTAACATGTTGGTGGATTCCGTGTTTTTCATGTATGATAAAGAATTTAGAGGAATATCACAAACTTACAAAACATAAAGATATCAATACTAAACCGCGTTCAGAGAGGATTCAGGATACCTTTATATTTGTTTAGTACACAGAACAAAAACAATGGCTTCGAGTCAGACGACTAACATCATTAAAAAGTATTTAAAAAGAGTCTGCTGTATCTACTGTATGCCCCGCTCTACACTACAGTCGGCGGTCGGCTGTCGCTTTGTTCGCGAAACGAATCGATACCTAATGTAGTGGCTCAGCTGCCTGGATACCCGGTATCAGATTGAATGTAGCATAATGATGGTTGTACCTGCAGTTCGCTAGTAAAATCCACGGCATATCGCTTCGCCTCGCTTCGGTGCTCCCGCCATTTTTCTCGCCAGGGATGTGCGGAAAGCTGAGTCAAGCGAGCAAGCGTAGCGGAGCTGTAAACCGATGCGACTCTTTCGAGCAAAGCTGTATGAGGAAGCCGAATGCGTGGATGCGTAGAGGTATCTACTATACGAGAAGGATGGAAGGATGGTCTTGCACAATTGTTGTTACAAAACAAGCAACTCGAGTTAGGCCACACAAATTCTTAGCACGCATTTCGCTTCCACTAAGCCCGGATCCATCAGAGCTGCGCTGCGCAAGGCTCGGAAGATGTAGTCACATCTTCGCAGATGCATATTGAAAATGCACTCTAACAGACGATCGGTAGTAGACGTGAGTCGCCGTGCAGCGTGCCACAACTTCCAATGCGCGTCTCAGTTCACAGCTCACCTTACAGGCGTCGTCTTTACTTCCGACCACCGGAGTCGCTTATTGCAAGGTACACTAGCTATCGTCTGCGACTTCCTGCGACATCCCAACTGCACGTCTCTCAAGTTTGCGGGTGAAATTTCTTCTTGACAAGAATATTTTGTAAATATATGTACGATCAAATTGCTATATAGATCATTACAATTAGCAATACGGATGATTACAATAAAGATAAATATAGATAAGCATCAAAGAGCAGATAGGAGAAATGGCAACAGAAGCTGGAGAATGTTGGCTTGAAAATCAGCAGAACTAAAACCGAATATATGTTCAGCGTTTTCGGCGGTCTCTCCAATCCTGGAGTCATAGCGCTAGATGGCGCGTTTCTTCCTGTCTGCTCCGACTTTCGGTATCTCGGTTTACTAGTGCAAAGCGATGGTGAAATAGAATGTAGTCTAAGCACAGAATTAACACGGGATGGATGAAATGGGGGCAGGTCACGGGAACAATCTGCGACTCCCGCATTCCCCATAAACTTAAGGGGAAGATTTATTAAACAATGATCAGACCTGCTGTCTTGTATGGATCAGACTATTAGGCCACAAAAGGGATGAATGCAAGGCATTTGCATGTGGTTGAGATGAGAATGCTAAGGGGGTTGGTGGTATTACGAGAATGGATAAAATAAGAAATGAGGAAGTCTGAAAGTGGCGCCGGTGACTTAAAAGTTGTCGTGGTATGGGCATGTGATGCGGAGGAATGAGGAATATGTCGTGAAGAAAGTTTTGAGTATGAAAGTGGATGGGTATAAGAGTAGAGGAAGACCAAAGAAACGATGGATGGACTGTGTAAAGTATGATATGACAAGAAAGGTGGTGGCTGATGAGATGGCGAGTAATAGAGAAGTATGGAAGAAAAAGACATGCTGCGCCGACCCCAAATGAATTGGGATAAGGGCAAGAGAATGATGTCATAATTCTCTTGCCCTTATCCCAATTCAATATTAGTCAATAGTCTTGATCCTTATCTCTTGATAAGTAAGGATCAAGACTATACGTTCTATACTGTGTTCTAACTTTACGCAAGAATCAACCAATACTCATGGTAAATGTGGCTCATTACATTACATGTTGGAGTAGTATCATGAAAATGTACAAGCTTATTGCTGATTAACTCGACGCAGGAATGCACCGTCCGTCAGTGAGCCGCGGTCGCGCACTTGCGAGCAACACGCAGCATCCGATCAGCTGCTAGTTCCCGAGATGTTTATCGCCGCCATATGGCACGCAACGTACGCACTTTTTCATAGCTTACTCTATTAGCATAATTTAAACGTTCCCTCAAACTGGTACGGACAAATTCAACGGCTCCGTGTACCATACTCGAACCTAATTATAACTAAACTTATTCAATCACGGAAGATATCCCGTAAGTGACAGTATAAGTTTAGGTACGGTCTCTGAAGCCGGTGCGCAATGTGCTCGAATCGATTTCACCGCACCTTACAGGAGGTCTTACGTTACGTTAACGATTGATACTTTTTATGTAAAAAAAATTCCGGAAATAGCAAAGGTCAGTTTCAAAGATTTAATCATTTAGTATGTTTATGTTACCGGAAATGTATGAAACCTATGAATTGTACACAATTCTTAGGTAAAAGGTGTAAAAGAACCCTTAACGAATCCGAAAGGCACTTGTTCTCCTCGTCATTGCGATCTTTTTTTTTGTTCTAGACCATACCTGGGAACTTTCTAGTTACGGAGATATTGGGGTTCAAAGTTCCGACTTTTTCACAAGTTTTTTTTTTTTTAATACTAGTTTTTATTGTTATAACTTTACTTTAAATACCTCTATGATCACCGAACTATTCAATGCATCCATCAGGACAATTTTTGAATGCGTTACATTGAATCCTACCGACAAACGTGATTTTTTACCCAAAAAAAGTTGTTTCCCAGCAATATTTTTTGCGTAGAGTTAGTTGATGTAACGAATGCTTGGTTGACGGCTTTGTGAAGGGTCCGTTTACATCCTGTAAACAATTGAGCTTACTTAGGAAATGTGTAAAAGAATGTTTCAAATATAATAACAGAATAAATACTCACATTTCTTCGCTCTTGCATCCTAAGATTTCCTTGTTTATGTTGGGTGTATTAGGATAACATAAAAAAGAGTAGTAGTAGTGGAGTACGATAGACGCTCACGACTGTGTGTAGACGCCCCCACCATCTCCGCCGTACTTAAGAACGTCAAGAACTTAATACATTTCCGATCGCTATTTAGGAAACGCATGCATATCCTGGCAATGACAGCTAACAGGCTGGACTGCCCTTATATCCGGCATTGTTGTGGCAGGCATGTTGCTGTTCCAGAGCCGGTTAGAAAATTGTAATTATTGTGTATTTGTTTTTTTATTATGTCCAACAATTTGTTATTAATTAATAAGTATAATTTGATTGTATATCGTTTATGTTTGTGTTGGTGTTGAAATTTTTGTGCCAAATAATGAGTCATGTTACTTGATAATGAATAAAATATATATATATATATATATATCATAGATTTCCTCTCTATTTTAGTAATTGTACACATTTCCTAGGAATTGTATATAATGAAGGATTACATACTTTTCCGTTAACATTATAAACAAAACGATCCCTGAGGCCGTCGCCAATTCGCCAGCGGTCTAGCGTGCATCGACAAAACAAAACAAAATCAAAATAGTTCCACATAATTAAAAGCGGATCAAACTCAAGTTAAATGACTCTCTACGATAACTACAGTTTGATTCTCATATCGTTGAGATAACAGCTCGGGTCTACTGTGCGACTATAACCCCTGTAACATTATATTTTTATTTTGATAGTTTATCAGCGATAGTGCGTCCAATTCAGATATCCGAGTTGTATATGACTTATCTGTACTTTGAATGTGTACGGCAGCTGAATTAGCGTATAAAAACTACTACGCATTAGCTATAATATAGATAATTATGTTTGTTTCATATATGTAGTATCATGGAAGAGTATTTGTATGTCGATACTACCGGCTGTGGTAGCGCGAATGGGGTGGAGACAAGTTGATAAAAGTGGCGTCTTAGTAAGTACGCCGCCGCGCGCCGGCATTGTACCAGCGCCTCGCCGCGCCGGTGCCCTTGGAAAAGAAAACCGGGCATCAAATAGAAGCGCACTATTAGAATTTTACTTATTCTTAAATAAAAGTTACACAGAGTTACTGAGCTGATCTTGCGCCACTTATAACAAACATTAGTTTAGTCCTCCCTCCTATTCGTACACGCTTAGAAACTGGATGAATCTTGAAGTACTTAGCGCATGCATGTTCCCTATATAAGATAGGGGACATCGACGCGACGCACCGTTTGTCAGTCGGCGTTGCTTCCACCCTGTATATTTCTGGAGGAATTTTTCAGCAGTAGTGCTTTTTCCCGATTAATGGCATTAGGCTTCTTTTACATTGTTTTTTAAACATTACTAGTAAATTACACTATAGGTACGCTTCTGCCTAACTCTTGGGAGTTACAAGCGTGATGTTATACAAGGTGCAAGAGACACCGACGCTAAAACGGTTACCACAAAGAATACAGAGCTGCTGTTCCATACATTTTGACCGTGTAGGTATTGCAGTTTTATAGGAAACAGCTATTCTTTTATTCTAACCTAACCTATTTGGTCAGACTGCCCTAGCAATGAGAGCAGCGGTGGCCCAGTGGTGGAGACCCAGACTTACGAGCAGTAAGTCGTGGGTTCGAACCCAGGCGCATTACTTTGTGTAAGTTATTTCATCACCACTGCTCTCAAAAACGGTAAAGGAAAACATAGTGAGGAAACTGGCATTTTCTAGAACCAACAATTCGAAGACATGTCACATCTACCAACCCGCACTGGGCCCGCGTGGTGGATTATAGCCCATTCCCTCTCATAGGGAGGAGGCCTGCGTCCCAGCAGTGGGAACATTAATAGGCTGATTATGCATATGCCCTAGCAATAAAAAGGATAAACCTACGTTTAACCGACTGCTACCGCCTGCACTCAGATACCTTAGCTAGAACTAAGTGTAACCCTACTTCGGTTTTGAGCCGTAACATACTTTTATAACTTTACCCAATAACCGACGAAAAATGTCTATGAGGGGGGGTTCAGAATGATGTATTGAATGAGTAGTAACCGTTTTTACTACGCGTCGTATTTATACAGGGTAGAAGGCACGCCCGTACCACCCTGTATAAATATTTATGTCTCATGTGTTGGTCGGACCGAATTCTGAGAATCAGTCAGTTAAACCGGTTTTGAAAGATGCCTCAGATCACAAGTCTCCTGTCAAGAGCTTACCTACCTAGGCCACCAAGCATACTTACCTAGGTGTACCTAGGTAAGTATGCTAGTGAAGTGTACTTCAGCGCACTCTAGCGGGCTAGGAATGTACATCTTTACAAAAAAACAAAAATTTAAGTGTCTATTTGTAATATCAAAATAACAGCTGTTTACTGAATGCATATGACAATATAAATAACTTATAACAAAAACACATATTTTTCAGTTTTTATCTGTCTGGTCCGGATAATCTCCGAAACGGGTGAACCGATTTGCCGAGACTCTTGCTGGCAGATAGCTGATGTTATAAGGTCTAACATAGGCGGCTTTTATTTTAGAAAAATAATTAGGGTTCCGTACAAAAAATTAAAACGCCAGAAATTGTTAACAAAACGCGATTAAAAAAGGGAAGTAATTTTTTTTTTTAATAATTTCTCGCAACCGAATGTCGCGGTCAACAGCTAGTGCTAGTTGTACATAAACTCAGTTCTTTCCTGCCTCAGTAGTAGCGTTTCATCGTGGTTTCACCGATCAGCCCATAAGAAGGAAGCTAGAATGATCAAACCGTTCGTATAGTTAGCGAGTTTTGCATCAAAAAGCACTCTTTAATTTATTACTGCGTGTCTGCCCACCACCGCGCACCAGTAACCGCGCCGGCCTTTAATAAATGCTATCCGATATTCATTTATGATATACAGACAGAAAAATGAACTAATGAAGAGCCCGAGAGCAACTTTTCATTTATTAAATGCAAATATTTTTTATTTGTTGAACATAGATAGGTAGCTCATGGCTAAATAATAACAGCCGCTCGGATCGATCTTTAGGTTAAGCCATGCTTGCCTAGGTTGGTCTGTGGATGGATGACCACCTATTACATATCGAGTTTCCTCCGTGCCTCGGAAAGCACGTTCAGCCGTTGGTCCCGGCTGTCATTTGTAGATCTTTGACAGTCGTTACGGTCAGTGTGCAGTGGTCCAAAAAGTCTGACAACCAGTCTTACCAAAGCATATCGTATTAACTAGTACTAAAAGGGTTGTAGAGGTCAGATATGCAGTCGCTCCATGTAAAATACTGGTTTTCAGCTGCATCCGGTTAGACTGGAAGTCGACCCTAACATAGTTGGGAAAAGGCTGGGCAGATGATGTTGAACATAGGTAGGTTAGGTACAGATGTTGTAATAATTAATGAACACTACGTCTAGCCGTCACCGGCATACAAATATTATTTTACATTTTAGTTCAATTAAGTTCGTCGGACTGACACTAACATGATTAACTAAATGCATTGCAGTTGGCTGATGTGGCTCTGTGAATGCTGGATTTAGCCGCCTAATGCGGTGGATATGACAGTGAGACGCGACTTTTATTAACTAGTAGGAAAAAAACCGTCAGATGGAAATACTGCATCAAAACAGCGCGAGTGTATTTCAGCGAAGGGCTTGGCAGAAGTGTACACCCATATTTCACCAGTTATACTTAGTGAAGTATAACTGGTGAAATATGGGTGTACACTTCGCCCCTTATCAATTGGCAGTGGCCAATTGATAAGGGGCGAGCCTATTGCCATCAACTGGCCACGACTCCGAGCTGGTCGTAGGGCGTAGTTTTGGATTTAATAAAAAAATCCAAAACTACGCCCGACGTGCTGGACTTATGAATAAAATTGCTAATAAAAACTAAAGCAGCCAAGTGAAGTAAGAGCCAGTATTAATGTATTTATTGTATGTTCGCGATAATCCCGGCGGGGGTTACCGTCCGTGTATGATTGATGCGCTCGTGAGATGGATGGCTCTCACACGTCGATGTAATGAACACAGCCTCGCCTGAGAGGCTGACAGGCTCCTACTGAAGCTGAAACTTATCATTTAATACTAGACACTTAGACACACACACAATTCTCGTGGTCGGGTGGTCGCATATGCTCCTGCCGAGCACACAGTTCTTAGTTCACCTCAACGGCAAATTAATGTTGGGTTCTCTGTTAGCTTAGCAGTTCGGAGTCTGGTTTAGTGCACGGTTGATGGCAATACGATCGCCCCTATCTCATAGGACTTAAACATAACTAGCTAGATGTGGGTATACTATAAGTAAATCTCTGTGTAACCCGTGAAGTGTGTTCCTTCAGAGGTATTACGTGATATTATCCCTCGGAGAGTACGAGCTGAGCACTGTGGAGTCTCCAACACGTAGATTAGAGGTATTATGTTCATTAGCAAACTAGAATCAGGTCACGAGCTGGACATTCGAACAGAACTACATGTGTTGAGCTGCTTTACTAAATGATCACTCAATTGAGAACTACGGAGCCGCTGCAGACACCGTACACTAACATATCAATGCTTAATATTATAAAGAGGTATTGAAAATTTGCAAATTTATGTAATGAGCAGTTTGGGGCCCCACCTCTCAATAAAAATAATTTTCTCACAAACAGATAGGCAAAACATTTCAGTTACTATTACAACTAAGGTCAAATGTCATTGTTTTCGGAGTAAGTCATCGCAATCTCACAAATTAATTTTAACATTAATTGAACTTTAACGTTATCTTAAAAGTCTCAAATATTATTATTTTGAAAATTTTATTTGATGGTATATCACCTGTCCTTGCAAGCTTGTTGCTATGGAATGGTACCTAGTCCTGTCACCTTCCGTAGTGACAGGACTAGGGTCCATATATTCGTATTAAATATTACGGAACAACAATAGCACGTTCCAACGAAAAATGCACACCGACCTACGTGACCCCAAAATAAAGAAAAACAAACGTATCCCCGACAGCAAAACAGAAAAAAACAAAAACCATTTTTAATTACTAATTTTTCACGTTATGTTTATTAGGCCTTTCCAGAATTTTGCGATTTTTTCTTAAATAAATATAAAAAAAAAACTGAAATAAATATATGTGGGGGGGCCAAGGAGGTATTGGAGCTGATGAGACTGCATAAATGATCTGTTCTTCAGCCCGTTCAATTTGGCAAACGATGCACCAAACACCCAGTATATCGCAGGTTGCTAATGAAGGTTGTGCCAAGGTCTCATACATTTGTTTCTAATTCTCATTTTCCTATAAAACCCATTACCGATTCACCGATTATTTCGAACTTTGTTAACGTTCGGTCAACATAGATACTTGCGATGTATACAGGGTGGCGCCAATAAAACGACAATAAATGAAAACACGGGTAATACTAGTTCATAGGAATATTTTGAAAATATCAAATAAATCCTTACACCGATTTTGTTTCTAACCAACTTAATAACATAACGAAACACAACACCATTTATAAATATTGGTTTACTAAACTTGGGTATAATTTGCACTAAGTCGCGACTGGAAATAAAATTTCAGGAACGAATTTGGCAAAGGTTTTTGAAGTAGTGCTTTGGAAACATGTGTTTAGTGTTTATACAGATTCGGGTGTCGTTAACCTGTCGGAGCTAGCCTACTAATCTACAACATGTAGAAAATGCTGAAAATGAAAAATAATGTCCTGTGACCAAACTACTGGATATATTCAAGTGAATTTTTGTATGTAGACTAGGAACGACATGAGTTCATAAGGTACGCAGTTTAATTTATTGTAATTTTATTGTAATGCTACTTTTATGAATCGAATTTGGTTTTCATAGGAAAATTTCTTTACTACAATGGGTAGTATTACCCCTTACAGGTAACTAAATCGCATATTGATTGTTTTTATATTACTATCAGTCTGTTCTAGTATGCGAAATATACACTTCTGAAAATCTCCTGAAAACTGTTTTTTGGAATTCAAATGAGCAGATCAGCCGATTCGGAACAAAGTATGTGATAATCAACCTTAAAAGACTTAAGAATTAATGCGTTTCACAATCTATGCTGGGCGTCGAAAAACAATATAATATATAAATTTAAGTACTTCTATAGTAGTTGTGTTTTAGCATGGCAATAGCGGTCATTGAACCACATACATTTATTAAAACTCTTCTTTAAAAAAAACGTATACAAACCTGTTAATAGCCCCTGATTTGACATTGATTGTGATCCTGAACATTAACAGAAGATGACGGTTTATGGTTTCAGTTCGTTTAAAGAGATATCAGGGAAAGGGCAATGACCGCTATTGCCATGCTAAAACAAAACTACTATAGTAACGTGCAGTAGTTGTCTTACGATGGCAGTAGGGATGTTCTCAATTTTTCAGAATCACTTTGTTTGTTGGGGATCCTTAACTGTATAAGGACGATGGGATCCCATGAGTTATCACCGTCATGAATTGACTGCTCTGCCCACCCCACTGCGAGTAGCGGTATGCTGGTGGGCGGCGACTTACCTGATCGTGGCCTTTTATTGAGCTAATGTATGATGCTCACCTGAAAAAAAAACAGAAAACATCGTTAATAAATTCATCAAAGGGACATTACGCTACTCTTTTTTTTAGTTTTACCTAAAAGCAAATATAAATGAAACAACAATAATTGATTGCAAGCGGTATTACGGTATTTCTTTAACATTGCTGAAAGTTTAGCAACAACTGATGTTTGCTTAACCACATTAATTATTCATTTGCGAGGTGATCTTCGACATATTGTCCTCCAGGTAGTCATAGATAGATGATGAGCAAACTAAATCTCAGTAAGGTACGAAGAACTAGGTCACACAGTAATAAAACTAAATTATAAGACTAAGTCGCACTTGTAACAATTACTTTACAAGAAATCGTCTGCAAATAGACAACTCGCTAGGACGGCGCGCGGCTTTATGACCCGAACTACCTGAAGGGAGATTACAATAACCTAGGGACATTCAGTGTTCAGTGTCAGGAAGAGACTACAAAAGTGTACATTTTCAGAGATGAAAATGATTAGCCAATGTTTAACTCTGGTGAATTCTGCCTTTGCGCTTTACTCGCCATTAACATTCGTCATTATGACTTTTAAGGTTTTACTATTATTTCCACATTTTATCATAGTCCAAAAGAGTATCTAGCAGGTACCAGTTTAAATATGTATCTACATCTACACAGCTACTTATGTAAAATAATTCCGTTCAAGTTTCATTATCAGTTCTCTCATTTCGCGTACATCTCGGTATGTGGCGACACGTTTCCCCCATCCCCCCCACCCCGCGTCCCGCGTTGTGTATCCCGCATCCCGCCGGCACCCCGCAGCGCGTCGTCAATCGGTTCTCACGGGGCGTGCTATCCAACGCACTCGTAATTACCATCGCAAGGACGCGCGCCGATCCCTCGCAGGGTATGTACCAGTAGATGAACGCAGCATTTTCCTTAACCGTCGTAATTACAACATTAAGGACGCACTTTTCTTAACCCACACCAATTTGAACGACCATGCTTCCGTACCGTACAAACTTTCCCCAAAATATTTGTGAGACACGCTCGTACCTACAACGTGGATACGGTAAACGTGCGTGTTGTATCCGAGCGACAGGGCGCGGCGCCAGGGTTCCTGCCAGTAGCTCAGACATATTGCCAAATACAGAATAGAAAAGACAATAAAACCAGCGATTCACCTACACACGAATATTTAAATCAGGCCTGGCATTAGCATAATATGAGGCAGAGGGGATGCCGAGAGGCTCGCGATACATCGGAGGGGAGCTAAGCCTTCTCCTAATACAATTAAGTCGGCGATTCGTTCGGCGGACCGCTGTAATGGTGCCCGACCCAGCAGTTACTGTCCTGTTAACCGTAACATATGACCCACACTCTAGAGCGCTCCCACACAATGTAATGCTGACTTCATTTTCAGTGCCCACATCGCTTTTGCCTAAAAATTTTCGTGCCAAAATTAAACGTTAATCACTAGCTTTTATTGTAATGAACTATAAAAGATTGTTTACATGAAAGTTAATTACCCAGTGCAGATCTGCGTGCAACACCGGTCATGTGCCCGTGACACCGTGTGTGCCCGCACTTACTGCGCCGCGCACGCCAGACTGGGCCGCGACAAATTTGTCGCAAACGGAGTGTGAAATAACCTCCACCACAAAGCCTGCCCGGCCACTACGAGTGGGTATTACAAGTTCGCAGAACGTTTAAAATGCTTTTCAGTTATTTGCCAGTTAGCGTTTTTATACACAACTGTTATGAAATAGGACAGGCTATTGAACTGAAATGCTTACTTTCTGAAGTTTGCTGAGCAAGTTTTCCAAAAATTGCCATTAAATGGGCGAATAGCAATTTTGATGTAGAATACGATTGGTAATGGCTTGAATCCGGTACGATTTAGGGGCGACCCCCCCCCTCACCCTCCGTACCCCTAGGGCGGCGCGTGTCCGCAGCGGGCCACACGCGACCTACATCCAACTCGTAAGACGATGCTCATCACTGAAGGTCGTTCACCTGAGTCCTGGATGTTTGTGGAGCAGAAGATATTGGCGAGCTACTGGCATTGAAAACAAGAGTAACGAGCGCAGAAAGCCGGCCAGGCGGCCAGGCAGGCGCGAGTAATTACGTTAATAATGGTCTGCGGCGCGCTTGATGGAACACTGTCGCGCTCGGGTCGCGCCCTAGCCCGCTGTGCCTTCACGGGCCAGCCCCGGCTTGCTCACTGTGCTCGCGTGCTCGCTCCGCTCAAGCCGTTGGCCGGAGTCAATTGCCGTTATCGTAATACATTTTGCTCAGCTCGGGCTTCGTACGTGCTTTCTTTGAATTTTTATGAACAACTGGGTCCACGATGTTGCTGATGTAGCTCACATCGGCAACATCGTGGATAGTAAATTATATGTTACATAGATATACGAGTAGTATGAAAATGTCTGTTCGGTTTAATTTAAGCGTAATGTTTGTAGGAACGCTGTTTGAACACCTTTACTTTTATAAACACGCTAACACCATCCGTCCACAATAATTTCGTCGATCTGTTATGTCTTAACATCGGATTGCATGCACTATTAAAATGCCAAAAATTGCATGCAAATATGCAAATAAAACGGGCGAAATATGCTGAAACGCAACATATTTAGTATTAGAAGTTACGTTTATTTTTACAAAATGTACATAATATATTAATAATCAGTTGTAATTCTTGTGATAATACACAATTAAATATTTTTTCTATAATTATTTTTTGTCACTTAATTTTTACTTTGAAGCCTCTACAGACAGGGTCTGGCTGGTGCCGTTGATTCAAACATACCCGGGTTTTGTTATAGAACAGCTTAATACAATGCGCATCATTATTACATTTAACTCTTGAAATAAAATAAGCACTATTGACGAAAAAATACTAAAAATACGCAATAACTCTATAAAATTATCATTTTATGCATTTGTATATGCAACAATGCTAATGCATATAATCTGATGTCTAGTTATGACATTATTCGTGATATATTTTGAGTCCCCACGCCTCCCTTGGTGTGTGCAGCACGGTGTCTGAATGTCAGCTGTCTCCTCTGCGACTCTAAGTCCACTTGGTGTGAGTAAAATGCCACCGTCATTAGCTGCCGCCCTAATTTTCGCTCGTTATGTATGGTGTACTACTTAGGGACCTCCCGGCCCTCCCGGCCCTCCCAGCGGGCTCACATCGCTGATCGCTTCTTATTTTCCGAATAAATCTATCTGACAGTTAGATTAAGGAAGGAAAATTGCGAGTATAAAAGTAGCAGTGAGTGTTATGTAGTAGTGAATCCAAATTCAGTGTAAATAAGTAAGCATCCTTCGGTAGCAAGGGATAAGGTTTCGTCTGAGGGATTAGTTCGACGGGTGTAATTAACGACTGAGGTGGCGTGGCCCACTCTCGCTACGCCACGCGTGCTCCACGCCATGTGCCCCTCGTGACGCTCATCCATCATAGCGCGTCTCAGTCGCGGCGCGTCTTGCTGAAAATTTTTTGCTGCGCACACATTGTCGCTGGTGTATCGACTAACATCACTTCTACTGAGGTGTACCGTACACTCGCACAGTCGCACACTGGCATAGGTACAGTAGTACAGAGTGACGTCACTTGCGGCTCTGTTAGCGCAGCCAGTTTACGAGCGTTCAATATAAACAGGATGCCGCCAACAAGAGAACACGTAAGTATAAGTCATGAGGTGAGAGTGCACGTTGTTGCAGTTCGCGGCGCCATGTGCTCTGCGCACACGCATCGTTTCCGATCACTTCCGCAGTGTACACTTCACATGTCATAGTGATGAACTGCTCACTACGTCACACTCACGAACCCGGACAGTTGAACTGGGACGAATCGTCGTATAAGAGAGTTTACTGTGTCGATAGGCAGTTCATCGTTATAGAAACGTAATTCGTCATCAACATCACTTCAAAGCCTAGTTTTATGTTTTGAAGATCTTTATTTATAAAACAGAAAAATGTCGTTCTGAAATAGCTCAATGTGAGAATTATCACAATATTTCATGTGGATAGTCGCTCCCGGCGACAACCCGACGGCGGAAACTTCATCATTGACAGCCTTAAAATATATGTCGACGGTTTAAAAATAGTCGGATGACAAAGAGCAGCTTCCACGTAGCAACACGATGCCAAACGCGGCGCGTGCGCAGCCGCAGACGCACCGCAAACAAGCGGAGCAAGCACAGGCTACACACAACATACCTAATATGTGTATGTGTACATTTAGGTAAATGATTGATTAGCGAATTGAACCATCAACTTAAATTGAAGGTAAATTCAAATCACGAATAATTCTTACGGTCGTTTGAATTGGCGGCTTGGCACGACACGCAACCATTAACGAAGTGTGTGACCACTAACTTAGTAATTGACTGTAGGCACTATAGGGCTGACTGTAGGAATTAGTGTGGGTGGGTACACTCGTTTTTTTCTTCTTCCAACCCACATTGATTTTATTATGAAAAATGCAAGCTCTACACTATACCAATCCACACTTCGTATCTACACTATTTAGTTTATATTCGGTGTTGTCTAACACTTTGCATCAGTCCGTACCAATATTGGAACACGAAAGTTAGTTGGTATTTGTTTCCGTCAGTGTCTAGCGATTGTTTATTTGGGATTTAAAACCGCTTCAAAGTCAAAGTTCCGCCATGATTCAGCTTTTGCCAGGTGACCCTAGAACAGGCAGCTCTAAGGTTTTTCGACTAAATCCGTTCACTTCAAGTCACAAAGCAAACCAAATAATTGAAACAATTCGCCTTCCTAGCTTTTGTACACAATCTTATAATCTCTCAAAGGATTCGAACGAAATGGAAATAGAGATACAGTTAGCAGCATCGGTTCATCCAGCGATCAAGTTTAACTAAGTCATTGAATGAATGCATCAGATCGTGTTGTGCTCATCGCTAGAAATTGTGAAATAAAGAACAGCTAACACGAATATGGCGACAGTGCCCAATACGAAATAGCTGTCGCTTCACTCGCTCGACATGCTCGACGCATCGCTTCAAGCAGAATCGCATTTCTTCAAAGTTCAGTACACAAAAAACGTAACTAATTGTTATGAAATCCCGATTTTTTTTTTTGTGTAAATGCTAGTGACCATGTCACTTATGTGTGTATTTATAACCAACTTATACTTGCAGTTTACACAACTGTAAGTATAAGTTGGTTATAAATAAAATAAATAAACTTTAAAAACTTATTTCAATACACATGTCCCTAAGGAAACAGTGTTCGTATATTCTGAAGCGGTGGCACGCGATCATGAGTTGCTCGTTTTTAATCTAGATCTAGAATCTAGATTAAGTGGTCTTTTATAATCTTGTTCTTAGGCAAACTTCTTCAACAAGTTTCATTATGGCCTAATGAAAGGTTTACTAGACGCCAGTTTAATAGTATTCCATCATCGATCAATAATGATCAAATGATCCGTTCAGCGGCGCATCACGTCGGCGCGACGTGTCCGGCATGCGACGCGACGCGGCGGCGGCTGCACATGTACGAGCGCGGTGACAGTCGCGAGAACGCGCTGATGAGCTCCAGCCGCGGAATACTGATAAGCGCACTTTGCGCACATTCCTGCGAGTTTTGACCGAAATGACGCGACCGTCACCCCCGGACGTGATCAACGAGCACAGAACAACTAAGGCAGGTATTGGCAGGAGCGAGAAGGATAGCTTCTTGTAGCCCTCGGCGGAACTCACGCTCCTGCAGCTGCTGCGTTCAAGTGTGAACTTACTATAGTAAGTTTACGATGAATCCTGCTAGATTCCTTGCTATAGTTTCAAGTGTTTGGTTTCGATACGCGTGCGCAGAGTTCCGACAGTTGCTAATTGAGTTAGTGCGGCGCTGAGCTGTGTTGGCACGGCGCGCGCGCATTTAGGTCACGCAACATTGTGCGGCGCGTGTCATTGCCATAGCTACGCGTGCCGCATGCCGCCACGCATGCGCCACGCCACACAAACATCGCCTAGACTCCATTAAATCATCCGTCCCCCCCTCCCCTCCTATAGTTATCATTAAAACACTTAAAGTAAAGTAATAGCATCGTTCCGGGGACCAGTATCGTGTTTTGTCTAGACAAGGCTCGTTGCCAAAACCAAGTCGTTCCCTCCGTCGTGGACTGTGTACATTACAATTTTTGCTCGTATTATCGAAAGAACGAACAGAACGTGAATCACCAATTTATCATATTAGAGCGATAAGTATTGAGCCAGTAGTAGTTCGCATGTTGGCGGTCAGGTTGCGAAACGCGCGCATCAGTCAGATGACGCGTATGTCACACCTCAAGCGGCATCACACATACCTACATCATCTACGAAGAAATCTGAATTTAATGATCAAGTAGACACCTCCCTACTGCGCAATGTGCAGCGAAAACAATTTGCCTAGTGGTATGTTGCGCGAACCTGTCTAATGAAATTATTCGCATCATAAAACAATACCGCGGGCCATGCTCCAGCTATGCTTCGGGCTGGAGCTGTGCCCCTTGTAGTGGCGATACTTTCAAACAAGCCTACAAGCTTGGCTTGCCCTTATAACCTACTCTTCATGATGTTAAGGTTGTTACACAGTCTGGTTGCCTTATGGGCTTGCCGTATTGCTGGCCCCTAGACATGCCACTGCCCCTCAGTGGCTCACACAACTAACGAAGCACACAGATGCGACACTAGTGAACAATGATCGTGGTAAAATATCTACTTATTTCGATATTCTCTAGGTTGCTTGTTCAGGCAAGGGTAACGTTCATGCATGCTGTTCAGTTTGACTGCATAGTTAAAACTGCACATGCAAAACATATCGTATATGGCCGGTTTAAGTACACTTAGCTAAACATTGTGTGTTAACTGCGAGCGACAGAACAACATTACGTTGAGTTTGTAGCAGAATGTGTCTGTGCGTACCTACGCGGAAAAGTTTGTCGTGAGCTGTAGAGGCACTGGGCACGCTTCACAATATGTGCCATCAGTTTATTAGGGGACAGGAAAGGGACTTAACTACTCCTAAGAACATATTATTTTGTTTTCCCGTCTATTCTATAAGAGTATACTCCAAGGAAAAAGCTTGTAGATGTTTTCTTTGAGTCTTTACAAGAAAAACATTCTTAAGAATAAGAGCAAAGACAGGAACTTAGTGGTTAAGCTGTGTAATTTTCCTTTACTTTTTAACTTTTTATGCATTTTTCAGACAGGTTTTAAATGCAGAAAAAATTCGTAATAAAAGCTTTATTCGCTAACTCAATTTCTAATCAGTAACAAGATGGTCGGGTATGGTATGGTGGGGTATAATGAGTTCAGGGTGCACCGGGAATTTAGTATCGCTGCGTATGTAGTAAAAGTATAGCGTGGTGCAGCTCATAACCCGGGAGTGCTGCGGCAACTGAAACTGCGCGTGCCGGATCAATACGTGTGGAGGAGGCGGCGCCCACCACTGCTAGCCCTGCCGGTAGCCAGATCCAATCTCCTGGTAAGACCCCGCTCACCTGAACGATCCGCGTAGTGAACGAGGTTCACAATCGAATCGATTTTTTTCCTGCACTTTGAGTAGATTCGCAAAAGTTTTGGTATACTTAGTTTCTTTGTAAGGCAAGAATGCCATGTTTTTTTTCTAGATGTAAAGTTATTCTTATTTTTATTATGTCTGGTAAATGATGATATCTTTGTTAAATAGCTAGATAGCTAATTAGGTGGATAATAGTTATAATTGTTTATTTTTTTATATTTTGTTTAGTTTGGTTTGGCCAGTGTATTAATTTCATGGCATGGTCTCGTTTTGAATATTTATTTATGTAATAAACCGGTGTTAGGAATAAGAGTTGATAGCCACACTATCAAATTAGGTTTAAGATTACCTGTAATGATAGTTGTAAGTTGAATAAATCAATAAATAAAGACAATTGAGTGGATTACGTTACAGCCCAAAGGAAGAGGCGTGGAGTGGCGCATGCATGTCGTTCTTTTTAAATGTTGATCACAAGTAAGCATACTAGCCACCCTGTCATCTTGCCAATCGATCCAGCACTCCAGGTTGCGAGACGTGGTTATTACTAGCAAGCTCTGACACACCCCCAGCTATGCACTGAAGTTCCCAGCAAGCCGTATTTATAACTAAACTCTGTTATCCATTCACCAATATTTACAAAAAGAGTCAACGGTCAGTAATTGATCCATCAGCGTGCGAAAACATCGACCACTGTGTACACAAGCACCAGCTAAACTT
This sequence comes from Noctua janthe, assembly GCA_910589295.1. Taxonomy (NCBI): domain Eukaryota; kingdom Metazoa; phylum Arthropoda; class Insecta; order Lepidoptera; family Noctuidae; genus Noctua; species Noctua janthe. The sequence goes on from OU342552.1 coordinate 19,642,702, forward strand.
AGCACAATATTGTGAGGCGGCCACACATCGCCGCGCGGCTCCAACACAGGTGACGCCGCGCCCGCGCCACTACGTTGTTGGGATAACTCTTCGTACGAGTGCTTGACAGGATTATAAACATTGTTGATTGTGTTTTAGTAGAGAATGAAGTTGACTGCTCTAGGTGCAATCCTGAGTGAGGCAGAGAGTCAGTCGGACGCGGCATGCGGTCGGTCGTGCGTGCGGACTACGTGCGGGTTCTCCACGGTGTGTGCGACTCCCGCGCATCCTCTCCTTAATATAAAGTGCACAATAATAGCCGCACTGCGCCCCCACGCGGCTCACTCCGCTACACAAATACTAGCACCGCGGCATTCTTACAAACTATGTCAGTGTCTGCTAACTACTGTTCAATAAATATTGTTGTTATTGTAACACTGCTTGACACTTGCCAGTATATGTGACGCTGACCCGTGTCACACAGGTCACGGTACTCGCGTCGTAGCTCATTAAACCGGAGGCCACACCGCCAGCTAGCGAGTGAGCGAGCGAGGTGGCGGCCGAAGCGAGGCGAGGGAAACTATAAACTAAGCGAAGCTTTGACAGGTTAAACTATGTGGGTTCTCACCGAAAACTACGGACGGATAGGAGAACGACGGGGCGGGCGAGCGTTCAGGCGGGCGCACCGGGCGAGGCGGGCGAGGTGAACGAATAGCATCGCTGGCAACGTCTGATATTTCGTTCGCATGGTTAGTATCACTGACGTAGCTTAGCTCTGTAGTTCGCGATGTGAACCAAAGCCTGAAAAGAGGTGAAACAATGCTCGCCTGGCTCGCCCGGCTCGCTCGCCGCTCGCTAGCTGGCGGTGTGGCCTGCGCTTTATAATAATAATAATAATAATATATCATTTATTTCAGGTAACAAAGACCCATAACATATATACCTTATAGACTATCATACATATTTTATAAAAATAAGAAAATATAAACTATTGTACACGAAGCGACGACGTCGTGTTGCGCTGCGTGGTGTCGCGTAGCCTTCCGCGGAAACGCCGATATATGACACCCTTCGGCCAAAACTCTTCCTTGAGGAAGGTCTCAATATGATGAGTCGGAACTCGCACCACAAACGACTTGAAATTCGTGTTGTGGCGCGACTCTAACTTCTCAACCCTCAAGCTCCAGTTGGTCTTCGCTCGGACATACTCCACGACCTCCTCAACCTTCGTGGTGTGATGTAGCCGGGACACATATAACTGCGTCGTTGGTATCGCCGGACGCAGCACATTGGGTCCTGCCAGCGCGGTCCCGCACTGGTTACGACTAGAGGGCTTCTTCCTCTTCTTCCTCTCCACCTTCACGAAGCCATCCTTGTCACACATGCCCGTAGCTGGGCCTTGCTCCTTCGAAACCCTGTTGCCAGGTTCACAGCAGCTCTTAGCTTCTTAGCTTTATGACTTGACACATTATTTTAAAAGACACTACATGTTGATCGAGTAATGTGAATGAACTACCTGCGGATGTAGTATATCAGCCAGTCGACTTTATTATCACTTTTCTTTTATCTCCGCAATTAATACGTCTAATTCGTTAACGTTAGACTCATCGATTTTTTATGGAAAATATAAAATATGTCATCATCATCATCTGCCTAGCCTTTTCCCAACTATGTTAGGGTCCGCTTTCAGTCTAACCGGATGCAGCTGAATACCAGTATTTTACATGGAGCGATTGTATATCTGACCTCCACAACCCAGTACTGGGTAATACGATACCTCTTGGTAAGACTGGTTGTCAGACTTTTTGGGCCACTGACTACCTGTAACGACTGTCAAAGATCTACAAATGACAGCCGGGACCAACGGCTTAACGTGCTTTCCGAGGCACGGACGAAACTCGGTATATAATGGGTGGTCACCCATCCACAGACCAACCCAGGCATTCACGGCTTAACCTAAATATCGATCCGAGCGGTTGTTATTATTTATGTTTTAGTTCAAAATAAGTAATCAACTATCTACTTTGAAAATATTCTAAGGCACCCTTAGTCTGCGTGTCGCCGTGCCTGAACCTGCTACACAGTCTCTACGACGTAGACCCCCGCGTAGCACCCTCTACGAAATATCCGCGACATGTTTTCAACTTTCTTTTCAGGTTATTTCCTTTTAAAGGTGCAATTCGTTGGGGTTTCGTCGTCCTTATCTGAAGTTATGTGGAAATATTGCAACAACATGTCGTAGCAACGATGACATTTATTTTGGAGTTTCTTGCCGGTTCTTCTCCATAGGAAATGACCAACCAGAACCGTGCACCGAACCAACCGTTTTTTTGACGTTTTATAAGTCCCCATGTGGCCTACATGGGGACTTATAATATGAAATAAAATATTATGATTTTGATAACATATTTGAATGAGGTCGAGAATTCAATGTTTTAGTTTGAATTGGATAATATTTATCATCTGCCTAGCCTTTTCCCAGATGATATGTATTTGAATTGGATAATACATAGTATTATAAATTAAAACTTGAAGTAGGTTACTAGCGTGATGTACTTTTTAGCCTTCCATTTAAATGTTTTTTTTTTATATTTATACCTAAAAATGCTGTTTTCTGTTTTTCGAACGTTCCCTTTTATAGAGAAAATCAAAGTTAAACTTTTAAATTGTGTATCCACCCCCTGACGCATTCAAAGCCCGCTATTCCAGCTAGGAGGTATATACAATATATTAATCTGGTTTTTCTTAAAGTATTTGTTAAGAAGTGCTCTCATTAGCCAGGCGACGCGACGTCGACGATTTATGGAGAGGATCCGGTAACGTGTCTAAGAGAAAAGAAAAGATAACCCTCTGTAGTTAGGAGCGAATGTTAGCTTATTTTCCATATAAACTCATCATGTCATGTCGTCATTTTTGTGTTTTCAAAAATTTCCTTACAGGGCAGGTCTTTTATTTAGTTAAAATAAACATTAAAACTCCTCAACAAAGAAAAGTAAAACCGTTTTAAAAAAGCATTGTGGCAAGGAGAACATAGGAAGCAAGAGCGAGCGAAGCGAGCTCGGGACTTGTGGCACCCCGACTGGGACTGGTTATGTTCTAAGGGGATCTACGTCACGTTACTTTCGTCTGTAGGGTTTAAAATAACCTAAAAAGGTTGTTTGCAGTCAGAATTACGCTATGTCGACTACGCCTTATCACAAAATATTTATGATTACCATGACCTTGAACTTTAGGTGAATTTAAACACAGAAAAAAGAGTCTTCTACCTAAAAAATTAATTATTGTTTTGACTCAACATTTTTATTGTTTTGCTTATATTTAGTGGCTATAGTTTACTATTTGATGCTTTTAACTACATTTTCACACACATTGAATTAGTCATACTTAACGTACTAAGTTATAAAAGTAGAAGTCGATAGAATTACTTTATCGGCGTCGTTTATAATTATTTTAGAAGCTTACTGCTTGCATATATTATGTCACAAATATAGATGCTATAGAATAACAACCATGCCATGGTTGTATTTACAGTGGCTTACATCGATGACGACAACAACACTACAGTACTACGACTATAACACCACTTTATACTTAGGTTGTAAATAGACTCTTTACATAGCCGAAAGGCACTTGTTCTGCCCGTCTTAGTGATATTTTTTTTTTGTTCTAGACCATACCTGGGAACCTTCTAGTTACGGAGATATGGGGGGTCAAAGTTCCAACTTTTACACAAGTTTTTTTTTTAAATACATGTTTTTCATGTAAGATTTTTACTTTACACACCTCCACGACCCCCGTACTATTCAACCCATCCTTCAGCACAATGCTTTGAGTGCTTTCCATCGAGTCCTACCGTACACGTGATTTTTTACCCAAAAAGAAAAGGTCTGTTTCCACCCTTTATACTATATTCGTTTTTTAGAGGAGAAAAGTGCTATTAAATAGAAGACGTTTTAATTACTATATTTATTTACCACATTAGAAATATTTGAGTTTAAAAATAGCAAATAGAACACTATTACACAACAAAATATTTGGAAAAAATTAAATGCCTTGAAAAATAGAACAAAAGGTTAAGGAGCTACGTGTTCGATTTTTTTTATTTGGCTGTTGACAACCGTCCGGCCGCGTGCCGTACCGTCCACCGTCCGTGCGGGTATCCGGCTCCAGGTGGCGTCTGGCCGCGTGGCGCGCACTATTTCCATACAGTAATGGAGCTGTTTCATGATGTTGGTAACACTATACTGAACTATAAATGGTATTAATATAAATCAAAACTAAGAAAAATTAACTAACTAGAAAACTGGTGTTTTTTTTGAAAAGTCGAATAGATTTTTAAGTTGAAACTAAATACTAAAATAAAATAAAAAAATTACATATACAAAGTATTGGACATTTTTTCTTTAAATCCGTCTTATATTAGTGGAGAAATAAAAGGAATTTAACTTTCCTAGTAAGTACCTACTTATTTGTCTTCTCTTGAGTTTTTTTCATTAGCCACACGTCAAAAATAAATTGCGTAAAGGGGTAAAGGGACGTCACTTTACCACATTGCAACAATTAGTCTTATAACTTTTTCATTTCTGGAGCTATTGTAATGTTTTTTTTTATTCATGTTTCTTCTTATTAAAATTATTTAAAAAATCATGGTAACTTCTCCATTGACGTAATAGGTGTTACAAGAGATTAGCAGCTCACGGCATAGCTCACCGACTCCGCACAGACTGGTGAGTGGTCGCAGCCAATACTCCACTGCCACCGGATCGATAAACCTCACAAAATTGGGAGGATAATAGCGCAGTGCCGCCCTCCGGGACCAACCAGATGCTAATGATCAGCGTTCGGATGCTGGGCCCGCGGCCCGCGCCCTCATTTACATTCCGACTTTAATTTAGTATTTCCAACAAAACTAGTCCACCCGCAAAGTGCACCCTACCGTCGAGATTGAGACGTAGTTTTATGTGTCGGAAATAAATTCATTCCACAACAAGACCCTCACTATCTATTTCTGTGATCCACCCTTACAGTTATTTCTAGAATTACGATTATAACTAAAAACAAATGTGAGTCTGTATTAGTTGGATCTTCGTTCCGTAATGTATTGTCAAACAGTAAACACTGTAGCAGACAGCGTTGGTTTGCGTATCGACGCGACGAGTTTCTCTCTCAAGATTAATAGCCGTCGGTGTTGAACGGCTGCCAACGAGACCCTCCCGAGCGACGAGGTCGGAGGGACGCGGACGGCGCCGCTAGCCGAGTGAGGAGTACCAGACCTTCGCTTCACTGACCACTGTCGATGACGACTGAAGCCAATCAAGCGACCATGCACGATTAATTTACGAAAATGGTGCCCACTATTATATTAAGTGGTATATTAAGGAATTCTACTTTTTACTGTAACAGGGAAATTAAGCGCCTTAATAAGTTTTGTGTCGTGTGGAGGTGCTGAAGTAGCGTACATGAAAGTGAGCCGCAACCCGCACGTGACGCCAGCGGACGGAACTAGTCACGATTACGAGTGAGCCGGTGTCTGTAATCTGCTGACTTAACGACAGCCGACGCGTTCTGGTTCCGAGCTCACCGAGCTGGCCCGCTGGGGTTTCACTTGCCCCTATTTTACAACAACGAGAGGATTACTTTAAACTCACAGCTTTGTCTAATTTAAGTAACATTGAGTCATTATCTTTGTCTTACATTCCAGGACTATTGTAGCTATGCGGCCTCTACCCGATGTCACGGTCCACCGCTAACACAATTTACTATTAGGTATTTCAATCTACATAAATAAAATTCATGGAGCATTACAAACTACGTAAAGTCGTCGGAATACTCCAACAAACGCAAATTTTGAACAACTCTAGGTTTTACGAGGATGCGGTCATTACCGAGTGCAGCCATAATACACATTGGTAATAGTTGTCATAACTGTATGCTATAAATCGTTGAGTTATTTGACATAATACCCGCTGGCCCTCCACGACTTGGTATCCTTAGCTCGGCTCGCGGCGCACCGAACTGAGGAAACCGAAAACTTATATGGTTACTACGTTTTGTTTAAGTTTTTTATCTAAGAATTAATTTATTAGATCAACAATGAAATACTGTAATAGACAAAGAAGGCAACAAACACCAATACAGACATTTTTAATTAATAACATGGCAATTGAGCTCATAAAACTCTTATCGCAAGGAACATTGCGGCATCCGAATAAAGTAAATCGTGTGCTGTCCCCTTAATCCACATTATCCATGTAGGTCAAATACTAGTCGCCGGCGGCGGCGGCGTGAAGCGGCCACTGTCGACCAGTGACGACCACTGTCAACCAGTAGCAGCCACTGGGGGCCACCGGCGACGGGTGTTTTGAGCCCCGTGACATTTGACATCGGTACAATAGCTGAACCTGTATAAAAGCCCCGTCGATCCCTGAAGACTTGTTCCGTTTCAAAAAGCCCGGAACTAGAGGCCAACGTCAGCACAACTACGGTTATTGTATTGACTAGTTTTGCACCTAAAGAGTCCCTAATTCCTGTGCTTTAATAGGTATAAATTATTTAAAATTTTAACTTATTACAATAAAACTTGAACTCAACTATATATTTATTTTTAGTTTAGTTATTATATTTTAGGTTATTTAATAGTCTTTATTTAATAATGTATTTACTTAGTTTACTCAACTTAATTAAATTGTATAATCAGAAAAAAAAACTACAGAATAAAAATCGTATGTTTGAAACTAGATATTTCCAAATTGATTAAATTATTCCTGTAATTAAAATTTGTAGGCTAATGACCACTTATCTTGTTGCTGCAAGATGTTTTTAGGCACAATAACATTTACAAGATATTAAGTTAGCTTAGATATTGACTGCAACTCTACCTACCCTAAGACCTATTTTCATTGTACTTAAACCATATTTTTTACTTGAAGGTGCAAATACTCGCTTTTTTCTATTGTTTTATATGGACCAATATAAACTGGCGCCCCAGTCGTTTTTGTTTCTATGTCCACCAAAATTTCCCTAAAAATCATATGAAACTTTTATGCGGGCTGTAAACGTCCCTTTTGTGCTGTGTATGAACTGTCGGTAGCCATTGCTCGTTTTAGTTTTCATTTGTTTCTCTCACACAATAGACTTCATTTTGCCGCACAATTTGTGGGTAAGTACTAACGTTTGTGTTTGTGTCGAATTGGTTCATTTCAAATTATTATGACTTGGCTGTTGTTGTTATAGTAATACTGATAGTGTAGATATCTGGTATGATAACAAATGAATGTGATTAAGTATCTACGCAAGTTATAGTGCTAATCAGTAGGTAAGCAATCTATCATTGATAATAGAGGATCGTTTGAGAAATCGGGTCAGTACTCGGGAGTGCGCTGTTCTGCGAGGCCCCGCGAGATGGCGCCACGCCGGCCGACCTCACGACGCTGTTGTTTCCTCAACAGGAGGTACACAAAGGAGTTCCCCTCACGCACGCAAATTGGTAGCCTATTGACAAGTGGGACATTGATTTTTATAGCGATGCGCTTGTTTACGTCATGGGATACCATTGTTAAATTAATAACCTGGCAATTAAGGCGGCCTCGGCACAGATAAAAAATGACTATGTTTCCTCAGGAAGGAGCTTTAAATGCCCAAAACACAACAAAGCGAAAACAAATCATCGGGCCAAGGAATCTTATACCATTCGTTTGAATTAAATGATTTCGTTAATTTAATATCCCTGGTACTGAAACTAATTAGATTAATCTTCTTTACGACAAGAGTTTCACAACTCGAAAACTTTAATAAATATTGTAGCGTAATGTTCAGTGAAGTAGTGTTGAGAATGGAAGCCAAGAGAATAAGTATTTGTATTGAAAGAGCGGAACGATTACAAATTATAGTGATACTATATACTTACGCCTTACGTAAGTGCAGTGCAGAGCGGCTCATCATCTATATACCTCAATAGGAACAGTGGGTCAGTGGCGGCGCGGGCGACCTCGTCCCGACTTATTACTGACACATGCGCCTGTTCCCTGCTACTACTGAACCATTTTACATGCTCATATTATACGTTTGAGCTGACTCCTAAGAAACACAGGTAGATTGCTATCCGCGCCTTACCATCAGTGTCAGTATGTTATGTTTCAATTTTTCCCCAGCAGTAAAAGAAAAGAAAGAGTAATTAGAAGTTATCAATTCAATCCATTTATTTTAATCAGGCATAACGATATGAATTTGTTAGTAGTTGAACGAAACTTGTATTAGCAGTAAAGGTTACTGACAGATCTAAGTGTGCTGGTTACGCTCGCACAGCTCGCTGAAGTTTGAAGCTTATAAACTGTAAAAAATTCCTCAAGAACACCAAATAATTTCCAAGTTTTCTACAATTTATCCTCCCAGATATAGATCTGATATAGACAAATTGTAAGAAGGTTGAAGTAATGCGTTCTAAATGTGACGTTCTAAATCGATTGGTTTAGAATACAATGATGACGAGTAGACCATTACACTTACGATAGTCAACGAAACAATATACGTATAGAAACAATGAACGAACTGTTTCATGGTCGAAGCTTACTGATTGATAATATTGATCGTGCTAGTCACGTTTGAAATTAATGTAGAGCTTGAATTAATAACGTATATACAGCTGGGCTACAAAGAAGTGGGCTCGTATTGTGCCTTATGAAATCTTGGTAGGGGATCCGTGAGAGTCGGGAGTGCCCCCTCGCGTCGGTCGAGGCGAAGGCCGCGTCGCACAGACACCCGCCCGCACACACATTCACACTCACACGCACGCCACAGACCCGCCACGCACACCCGAACACTTTGTTTTTCACTCGCAGTTTCCCTATTTCGGCCACTTTCGGCCACCTTCGGCCAGATTCGGCCAGCGACCTCATGTGCTCCCACTCGACAACAAACTCGACTCAACGACACACAGATTTATTTGTTATTGTTTGATTGGTAAATGGCGTCAAACAATAAAACTGAACTGAAGTGTCTCCTAACGTTAATAGGAAGATTGTCTGCGACTGCGATTTATAAATCAGTATAGATGTTGAGAAAAGTTTAGCGAGTCCGACGCGGGTTTTAAAGCTCTTGTTCGGGAACGCTTCCTTTACTTGGTGAGGCTAGACAGCTGGTCGGAGGGGAGATAGCATCTGTGCTATCTCGCGTCAATGAGCCGGGTCTAACCGCACGCCGTCCGGCAAGACGCGAGCTGCGGATGTCGTGCAATCACTGGACCTGCCATCATCCGGCGACCGGAGATAGATTCTGCGATACTACGTCTGCTGAATGCTACATACTATACCTACAGTAACATATAGTAGGACCACGATATAATCTTAATCAAAGCATAAGTACTCGTACGTAGGACAAATTTCACCAATACAGGGTGTAAGGGAGAGCCCTCCACAGACTGATGGGGTGAATTCAGTATATCATACTAAGATGACCTGTACAAGAAATTATTCCAGGAACGTTATAGGAATCTAATAAATTTGATTTGTTCTATATCCTCATACGAATAGTTTCTTTACCGTACGCACGTAGCGAACGGCAATCGCGACGGCGAGTTCGATGAATTCTGTAGCTAGGCAGGAAATGAACAGCTGATTTCTCGACGTTCGTTAGAGTATTTCAACATCTATTGATGGTTTTTGATTTTAACCGTATTATTTACATTAATAGAGTGCTGCGTACAGATAAAATAATGATGACGATGATGGTAATTTTACATTGAAATAAAACTTGAAAAAAGGATGGTGGAATATGATTCAAAATAAGGAGTTAAATGCACCTTGTCAGTTTGTGGAGGGCGTTACCTTACACCCTGTATACCTAACTGAGTACAATCAACACATAGAAACTGCGGTCAAAGCTGTCAGTGTCCTCATTTACTACGGAATGACTTTATTGTACAACAGACACTGCTATATCTGTATAACGTTGGATAAAACAGAAGCAGATCCTATGTATTTGTTACAGCTGAAATTCACTCTCAGTAAACCTAATCAGGCACATTCAGATAAAGTTAGTTTTATGCTTAAGAAACGGCTTTTTATTAAAGTATTAAGTATTAAACATTGAAAAATTCCGAGTGTACATGACACTTAGTCTGTAAGGTATTTATCTATGGACAAAGTTGCCTAAAAGTAAATGAGTATTTGCTAAACTATTACTGACATGACCCGCGGTCGGCTAGATAATAATAATATAACCTAATGATAATAATACCTTTTTTTTTTTTTTTTAAATATTTTTAAATGTTGTTTTTTATATTATTTTTTGTATGGAATATTTAAAAATATAATTAATTTGTTTAGAAATAAATAAAGGAAATAATATACCTAATGAAAGACCTATGATGGAATAAACTAAATGGTACAATGATGAATAACTATTAATTGTTAGAAGTACAAATGATAAACTGCAACTATAGAAGGGTAGTACGATATTTATTTATTTATTTATTTAAACTTCATGTACAATAGTGATACATAGGCGGACTTAATGCCACAAGGCATTCTCTACCAGTCAACCTTTGGGTTAAATAAGAAAACATTGTGATAGGGTACAAAATAAATATATAAAAATAACTTCTTGCTATCGAAAATTTATATAGGTACTTATAATGATATATAATATATGATATTCCGTGTTCAAGTTCAATGCAAAATAAGCAAACGCAGTATTAAAATGAATATTGTTAATATTATTAATATTCCAACTACGAAGTTTTCCAAGTTATTCTGAACAAAGAAACTTGTTTTATAATTATAGGTCTTTTACTATTAAATTGCCATTTTTTTCTCACATTTTGTTTTGTTTGTAACTTTGACGTATAGTTATATTTTTTCCTAATTCCATTTTTATTGGATTAATTGTTAGATTACGTACTTTTAAGAGTTTGAAAACCGTACTAGTAGTTGCATATTACCTCATAGGGTGTCAAAACACCGTTTCATTGTGCCGTCGGTTCCACTACTTCAAGTAGGTATATTTTTGTCATAGACTGTGTTTAGTGAATTTAAAATATGCAGTGCAGCGTAGCTTTTTCGCTCTAACTATAGTTTGTAATTGGATCATAATAGGTTAAGTAAATAAAAAAATATATATTTGTACGGAAATATCACTTTTCACTAAATTGTCCATACAACTCGGCAATTTCATACTTTAACCCCTAATATTTGTTCAACAGTATCTAGGAAGCAACTTGTTATTGAACTCGAGGTCTGTTGTCTGACTGTAGAAATATCTACATAAGCCCAATGACGTTTGTTACTGTGTGACACTCCTAAGTGAGTGGGCCTATCGTAGGTCATAAAGAAGGGGGAAACAAAAAAATAACATAAAAGTTCGTTCCCAATAGATTCAGTTTGTGAGGCAGGAGAAGGGCATGGCACACGTGTGCCATACTCCTTACACGGTCCATTTAAACGTAAACTTGAAAGGTATGTTTTCTATATACTGCATACAATTCTATGAAACTGTTCAGTACTAAGAGCGACCTATTTTCAGTTGACAATTTACATATTTTCACAGCAACAGATAAGTGCGGAACGAGATTAGATTAAATACTTGGAATCACTACAAGAAACCGCTTTACGTATCAAAGTGATGGATATGTTTACAGAACAATTTTAAATTGCACTTTGTTGTGAGAATCTGTCAAAACATTGGAGAAGGAAGCTTTTCTTTCAGTAATAACCATCATGAATTGTGAATTGTGATATACATAATGAATGAACGATGTTTACTTAGTAGTAAATTAGTGTGAAAGATTAAGTGCAGAGAGGTAGTTAGTGTGCCGGTTGTAAGTGAGTGTCGCGTCGTACTGGGGCGGAGCCCTGCATCCTGCATTATGGATGAGGTGTCCCGCAGGTCAGAAGCCGGGCCGGCGCCGGCGAATCAACGTAAATACTTAACGTAATTTATTTTATCTTCACTTACGAGCATTGAGTACAAGGGCAGAAGTCTTGCCCCAGAAATAGTTCAACAAGACTTTCTCCAGATGAAACTTAAAAAAAAAACTGGGATCAGACTTTACATGAACTTTCACATGTAGCAGCGATCAGTTTTCTTTCTGCGAGACACTAGTGTTCCATGTTGCCTGTCTGATTTCTTATCGTACTATTTCCTGAGACTTCTGCGCGAACCTCTCGACTGGCACGAAGCTCCAGTCTCGTTCGCAACAAAACGAGCACAATAACGTCCGCGAGCTCGACGCGACAACTACGAAATTAAATCTACTGTGCTGATACTGCCGCCTCCTCTGAGACAAAACAAACTGTAGACACTGCTGGATAAACGCCTGCAAAGGTGTATTGTGAAGAATGAAGACATGATGCTTGTCCAAGACCCACTGAATGACGCATAATTGACAACTAAGCTAACAATACAGTCCTATGCTCAAGCAAGAAACACGAAACACTACAACTCAAACACTGGTACCAATGGTTTGTGGTACAAAAATATATTATACATATACAGGCTGTTAACAGACCCTTCACATAGCCGTCAACCAAGCATTATGTACATCAAAATAAGCAACTTAACGCAAAAATTATTGCTGGGAATCGACTTTTTTCTTGGGGTGAAAAATCACGTTTTACGATAGGAGTCGATGGAAAGAACTCAAAGCATTGTGCTGATGGATGGATTGAATATTACCGTGGTCATGGAGGTGTGTAAAGTAAAAATCTTACATTAAAAACATGTATTTAAAAAAAAAAACTTGTGCAAAGGTTGGAGCTTTGACCCCCAATATCTCCGTAACTAGAAGGTTCCCAGGTATGGTCTAGAACAAAAAAATGATCGCAAAGACGGGAAGAACAAGTGCCTTTCGGATATGTTAAGGGTCTATTTACACCCTTTATGTGGTGAAGGGACACTGATATATGTATAATATACACCAATAACCGATGAAAAATTTCAATGTGGGGGGCTCAGAATAATGTACTGAATACGTGATAACCGTTTTAGTTTCGATGTCCCTTCCACTCCGTATACATTTGTACAAAAATATTCAACAAATGTTATTTTCGGAATATTTAAAATAAGCTTACAGGCATCTTTAGATACTGCCCCTAATGACAACAGAGCGTTTAGATGGAGATTATTTTAATTACGACGAACAAACTTCCAAAGAATTACAGTTTTCTTTAACAATTTCATGCGACCGCACACAAGAACGACGCAGTGTACCAGGAGTCGCGGAAGTCGGAGAAACATACCAAGCAAGGCATTTCTATTAATACTAAATGTATTGAAACATAATATAGCGGCTCAACGCATGACAGACTACGCTAAATATACGCTGTTCTGTCAACATCACCGGGGCTAATGACAGCGACAGAACTTTCCATCGCTGAGCACAGTCCAAAGGCCTTCACTCCCATGGTCTCTTCTGTTATGTCCTTTGAGAATCTACTGTGGACAGTTGTGAACTGGACTATCAAAGAACCTGTTACTTGTACGAATCATCTCTTTGGACCAATCCTGTACATCATTTGACACGGCAGTATAGTAATATTGTGACAGAATATGTTCATCTCCGTCTAACACTGACACCAGCTTGACAATGATGTGACCCTCGTGACTGTCAGTGGCACTGGAACTCGTACATTAGTCAGAGTTTGTACGCTGCTAGTTGAATGTGCTGCTGCGCGCTGTCTGGCCCTTTGGTCTCGTGACAAGACATCTATTTATGTCGCAGCATATGTCGCACGCGGCACGAGCCGCGCTGCGCTCCTCGTGCGACACATGCACTGCGGTGTCGCGGCTCCATCGCAACATTTGGTCTTGACGCCTTTTGACTAGTTGGTGCTAAATCCGTCATGATCCACATACGACGTACACTGCGATACAAAACGGACACAAATAAACTTTAAACTTTCGCAATCAGATGCAGCACATGTTTCAACAACGAAAAACTCAGACATTTATCTATATAGTCAGAGATACTTGACACGTTCAAATCGTAAAATAACATCCATTGGATCCGCTGTGTAAACAATCCGCAGTAACAGTTACATTAATAACGCAGTTAATACCATTAAAGCACGATATTTTATAAATTATACGCAAAATAAAAAAAAAGATTTCGAAAAGTTTGTAAGCGCAGCCGCGCGCCGCAGCGCTCAACCGGCGGATACAGATCGTAAGCGCCGCTCGGCGCTCAACCAGCGGATAAAATAATTATCCTCAAACGGCATCTCATGTTTACACCAAAAACATAAAATAAAGAAAAAAATTTAAATTATATAAAGTATCCAAAGGAGTTTGTGGACACTACATGGAAACGTGACATTACAGCGCTGAAATATTCATAGTTTTCTATTCCAGATTTAACCTTTACCAAATACCAGTTGGTGATGTTATTCTGGTAATGTTGGATACAATTTAACATCATGCGGCAGCTAAGTTCACTGTTCACTTAGTTTAGTTGATAACAGGTTTTCGTAATAAGCGGTAATGGTTAGGTAGGATTATATTAGAGGAGCGCGTGGCTAAATAATAACAGCCGCTCGGGTCGATCTTTAGGTTAAGCCGTGCTTAGCTAGGTTGGTCTGTGAATAGGTGACCGATATTATTTAATTACAAAAACGTTTGTTAAATTGATCATTTTTAACATACATACTTTCCTAGTATTATAATAAAAATTAAAAGTAACAGTAAGTACTGGTCTACATACTCGTACGAGTATATACACCGACGATAACAGGCGTCAAAGTATGAAATGTATATTGTAACATTATCCACAGCAAGCGGACTAATGAACTAAATCATTTAATATAAAGAGTTTATTTTACAATAACGCCCAATGCCAGTCCCAGTCTACAAATTTTATATATTTTTCTAACTATTCATTATAACTTTTCACGAAAGACGAAATGCCTCGTTTCATAGCTTTAAGGTTTGAAATGGTATCGGTAAAGTTCTCAAAGCCTGTTGAAAGCTTAGTTGTAAGCTTGTTATTGCACCAACGTTATATTCGAGAGTGACCACACTTCAGTAGCGACGCGGAATCGGCTTGAGTCAGTCTGAAAGACGTTTCCGTTTATTCAAGAAAATTTGCCTCGTTTCGGTCCGAAGGGCGCGACCCAACGCGAGCTGACACCGGACCTAACTAGCAGCAAAATATTTGCTGATACTCGGTCCAATTTCACGAAGAATACAACAAACCATCATCTGTGTACCTTTTCCCAACCATGCTCCCCGTGCGGTTTTCCGTGTAACCGGATGCATCTGATTACCAATATTTACCCGAATAAGCTATGCAACAACGGACAGCGCAGCTCGCAGTGGTCACGACGAGCAGTGCTTTATTTATCAACCGCCCCCGGCTACGGAGCCATACAACGTGACGACTGCGCGGAACGAATTTTTTAACAATAAAATATATATAAATGTTACGTTCGTGCAGAGGATTATCGTTTATAGTACAGCGCTTGTGCTAGTGGCGACTCATGTGACTTATATTTATTCGAGAGTTCGAGTGTAAGCTTCCACCGTTTAGCTCCCGAGCGAGGATCGCTTCGCGTCCAATATTTGCGCTCGGACGACATCGCACGACTGCGTTGAGTCCGTCTTAGGCCACGTGTGTCTCGTACTATATTTTCTGAAATTCCGGATGGTACCTATTACAATCAAAATTTCCGACCGGAGATAAAGAGAAGGATCTAGTCAATCGAGCATCACGGAAGTGCATACGGAGTGGCGGATGATTGAATCACTTAACTAATCTGCAGGCGAGCATCACGTCGCGCGTCGCTGCGCCGCGACTGGCCGCGAGTGGCGCGACTGTTGAGCAACATTCTATAGCTACCTACTCCCGCATGTACACTAAAACTATCATACCAACCGTGATCGATAACGACACAAAAATATCATTCTTATCATATTAAATCGCTATCCGGAAAAACAGTACGAGTGAATGTTTGAATTGATAAGGCTTCCTCGACGACTACCTTACGTCGTGGAAAATGTAAATGGATGTGCGTATGGAGATCAAAGCTTTAGTTACAATGTAGCGTAGTAAAGTGATCCGAGAAAGATGATAGGAATCCGTCAGTGAAAAATATTTCTGTTTAAAAAACTCCATCGCGATTCGTGACACGCCCCCCTTCCCCGAGTCTAGTAATAAAATTCGGTGGAATCTGCGATATACCTTTTTTTTTTTTTTTTTTGATGTGTAATCATCAAATGACTTCCCCCACTCTGGGCGGAGCGGAAGGGAGTGCCAGACTTGTACTGACTAAAACCCATCCATGTTCCTTCTTTGCCCTTTGTGTTCCAGGGCCACGGTGTCTCTTTCGAACAGTCCCGCAGCTCTGGTAGGCATCGGCCCATGCCGACCCCTACTCGGTTGCTGACATCTCTTTGAGGCGCGCGTGGAACACGAACGCGCCGTCGACACGGCCTGTCGTCATAAGACGGCCGGACGGCGAGCTAGCCCATAATTCGCCGTCCACAGGCCCGCGCCTACGGTGGCCGGGAGCCACCACGTGACCCCCGACGCAAAGGGCGTCTCCCGCGGCGGCTGGGACGTGAGGTTCTTTCCCTCTCACGTCCCGACACCTCCTTCACTAGCATGACTGCTTCACAGAAGGTGGTGACGGCCCATTCCCTCTCGCTCCGGACCATGGCTTGAACCAGGGCCGGACGCGAGAGATCGCCGCCGCCAATCGCCGCTACAAGGACACGGCGGTGCTCCGCCCAAGCGGGGCAGACCTCTACGGTGTGCTCCACCGTGTCCTCCGGACGATCCTCGCAGTGGAAACACCCGGGCGTTTCCTCCCGCCCGATTCGGTGCAGGAACCTCCCGAAACAACCGTGTCCGGTGAGGATCTGCGTCAGGCGGTAGGTGAGGGCGCCGTGGCACCTCTCTAGCCACTCCTCAAAGAGGGGACTTATCGCCACTATGGTAGCGTGCCCTGCACGGGGTTGCAACAGTCGCTCTCTCCATGTCGCCATGAGATCACGCCGGAGGTCTGTCCGCTGAGCGGCAATTTGCCGCGGCAGCGGAGTTTCCCCCCGACGTAGTGCCTCCGCGCGCCATTCATGCAGGCGCGCGAGGACTATCGCCTTCAGATCCCATGGCGGCAATCCGGCGAGGCGGCTAGCCTCCTTGCCGGATTGCCGCCTATTATATTTATATTACACGAGGTATATCACCTATCTGCGATATACCTCGTGTAATATTTGCAGTTATTACCTGAAACTATGAATTCATTGGAAACGGACAGACGGAATGACCGGAGCAAATCTCTGTTGAAAGTTGCTACGTGTTTCATATTACACGCAGCAACAGAGATGTTCTCCAAATTGAATAATTGTACCTAATTTGGACTCTATACTATTATGGAATAGGCCATATCTCAAAGTAGAAATCGATATTCTTTAAGAAATATGGTTTATAATTTGCCAATTACATTATTAGTGCTCGTGATTTCACATAATAATATGTGTAGTATTCCGGGAGCTCTAGGAGGTGAAGTCATTCCACTTTTGTAATTAAACAGCACTTCTTTCTCAACTATTTATCTCAACTATTCAGCAGTTAGGCAAGATAAATTAAAACTTTCCGAAGCACGAGGCACTTCGAAATTGAAATAGCGGCATTATTCAGTTAAGTCGATGAAAGAAAATATCCCGTCTGTTCAGTAACTTGACTGTTTTATTTCAACTAGTGCCCTGGTGTGTATTTTTTTTCATACATTTTGTTATAAACAATACAAATCTAACTATTTACGTTTTAGCCTTTCTGAAAGCACAGAAATATAAAACTTTAGCTCACTATTTCTGCGAAGATACGAGGGTGTTGCGGCTTAACTTAATATTTGTTTGCTTCGTGGGCGTCAGTATCGTGTGATCCGAGTAAGCCCTGTAATTACAGGAACGGAGCAGTTGACCGTTCAAATTTCGAATTACTTGCATAATACCATCAAGTTGACTAATGGGCATTCACGTGTACTTTCCGACAAAGCTTTAAGGTTCCGGCTTCAAGTCAAGTAGGTACGTCTTGTAGAAATTAGCTGAGACCCGAAAGTTGGTCCCGTCACTGCTAAACATAAGCCTCCCCCAAAGATTCTCCCTCCTCTAAACTTTTAAAGTTCATCAAACGCGTAACTAGTTAATCAAGTGGTATCGTAGTACAGATTTCAATATTATAATTTTCGGTAGCATAGATATTCTGATAGGTTTGAAGCGCCTGTGATGACGTTGCCGTCGCTAAATGTAACGTGTGCGCGCTAACAGGCCCTCGGTCACATTGCACAGTGCCGCGAGGTCGCGATGGTTGCTCCACCACCTCACCTTGAGCACTCGTGATCACAGATAGAATATGAGCCCCTCACTAAGGGACCTCCTTTACTGATCAGCTTGAGTCGGCCGGCATTAAGAGCGAGTAGTCCGAAGCGGTGTCAAGTCGTGTTGTCCGCAGTTCCGCACCGAAACGAGTCGAATGAGGCCGACTTCTCTTTATAACATGAATATCAAACCCTTTCCGATCGGTGCAAGCCGATTTTACGTCGATAAGTCTGATCACTACTGCCATCATCATCATTTTAGCCAAAACATGTCGACTGCCCCCAAATATGACCACAGCGACTGGTCTTGCTCTCATCCAGCGGGTTTCCAGCGCAGTTTAGCAATTTTTTGGGCTATAAACTCTGGTTATCTTGAGTTTTATTAGTAGGCTTATAGTAAACGACCATCACTGGCAACACTCACTAATGCTTAACTGTTCTGCAATAATTCGCATGAAGCTTTTCGCGAAGGATCTTACTACATGCTGCTCTTGCTATAACAGAATCAGTATTAGCAACGAGATGCATCGCTGTGTAAGCTGCATGTTGCGGCAGCTTCGCAACCCAAGCCCTCATTAGTACAGAACAGACTTCAGGTCACGAAATTCTTTTGTAAGCGCTGCTCTGCGCATGACCATTTCCATCTCACTCATCTCTACGTAGAATAGACGGTTATCTCTTTCTAACTATTCAAAGTGAGCATTCTTTTGTTTGTTCATAATTTTTGTATCTTCAAGAAACCATTCTAAAATCTGTCATTTTTCATAGCTACCGTGGTCGTGCTACTCGTTCATGAACGCTTATTTTTATCGAGTTTTTTTTAAATCATACATTGTGCTTAACCTGAGAGTGATAGACAATTACTAAAATGCTCGAAATATGTAATACTTTCTCATAGAAGATCACACACACAATTGATAATTGTGGATGCTGCTAAATCAATGCGGACTGCAGCTAACATGATTTAAACGTAAATAAAACGTGAACGGGTTCGGTCGGATGTTAATGGCCAGCATGGCCGGGAGCCAAGTGGTCCCGCGGGCCGTGCCGAGCCGGGGCAAACTGGACCGGTAACACGACGGCTCTGCCCGGCTTACCCCATCACGTCACTTTACTATCATTGTGTCTGACTGATGGACTGACAGATATTTACTCTTAAATTGCGTTTTGCGTAATACGAGTTTTTGAAAATTAACTTTGACTCGTTGTCATAAAGTTCAGTTTGCGCTACAACTGTTTTGTAACTTTCGGTAGTACAAGTGTTTTTAAAATCAATTTTATTGTCATATGAGTTTAAAGTTGACATTTGTTTACGTAGAAGTTACATCAATTGGAAACAAAGAATCGAACAGACATTACTTCCTAGTTAGTACCCACTGTGCACTGGTGACGAGCAGTAAATCCAATAACACAAATTCGCAAAAACAAACTTGGTGACGAATTGAATTGTTTGCAGGCATAGTGCACGTCAGCTGTAAATCATTGCAAATACAAATATTCCAACAAAACTTGCAAGCTTTCAGAGAACTCTTAATTCTGTTAATAAAACCTGTTTTTAAATAAAGGATGTTTGGCATAAAATGTTACGTTTTCCGGGGTAACGTGCGGAGTGGTAAGTCGAAAAAGTCCGGGAAAATATTATTTTAAATTTAGCAAGTTGCCATGTTTCTTTTTTTTTTTTTTCGGATTGGAAGTCATGAAATGACCCCCCCACTCTGGGCGGAGCGGAAGGGAGTGTCAGACTTGTACTGACTAAAACCCATTCATGTTTCTTCTTTGCCCTTTGTGTTCCAGGGCCACGGTATCTCTTTCGAACAGTCCCGCAGCCCTGGCAGGAAGTTGCCATCTCAGTGGAAAAGTAATGTAATAAAAGAAGTGCCATGATGTTTTTATTAAAATCATGTTAGTGTGTCGATGAATTGGCATGGGACGAAAACATAAGCGGCGAAACATATATTATGTTATACAATGTGGAGAGTATGTACCTCCTTCCTAACTCGTCGAGCAAGACAGGAGTGCTGTTGTAGATAAAAGAGAGGTGCTTTATAAAGATCATATAAAAGACTTTTCTTTATTTTGTTGTGACCCGCCGTTTGTTAACACCAACGATATTTTTAATTAAATGGAGCGCAGAGTCGCAGCCCATTCATGAAGAGAGAGATTCAAGAAAGCCGACGTTATTGAATGGAACGCCGAGTGGTCAGAGAGAGCCCGGGAGGAAATATTAATTAACACAACACCTTTACTGGAAAAGGTGCTGTGCGACAGAAAACAAGAAAATGACGAGGCGACGCTGGCGTTCTTACGATGTTAATGACGTTTGCAATAAATCGTTTGCAGGAGTAGCTGTTGTTGCACCGACCCCGCACCACCCCGCACCGATCCTCTTCTAATAAGAAGAATGAACGAACAGCCTCTTAAAATGGTTGTTGTCTTTGAAAAGTTTGCACCTAAACCAGTTCGTTACTTATTCCAGACGAGATGGGAGTTCCCGAGTGTTACGGTTTCATTCAAGAATTGATCGAGACATTCCTCGGATATGAGAAAACGAATTGGTTTCTTCAAACGGAAATTGTGATCGGTTTTGTGTTCATTGTGAACACTCTTATTTTCAAATTTTCAATTTTATATGTAATCGAAATTGAAGTTTGCAGTGGCGAAGGTTCCATAGAACTCGATTCCTACCGGCTTCCCTTTGAAAAATGACAGTCAGTATTCTATAGACAAATAATATAATCACATTAAAGATATCCCCTCCGCTCCGGCTAACGTCTTACAAAAATTGACCCTTCGCTACTGGAAGTTTGGATAGATCGAATTGGGTTTGAAAGCGTCGTCGACGTGTGCCATCATAGATCGACGATACATTATAACAGCGGATAATGAGTCGCCGAGTCGCTGTCGTGCTGTCGGTCGCGGGTCGGCGGCGAGTGTCGCTATAAATACAATAGAAGCATACAATTTATATTAAGAGTTGCAGATGCGAATGCACACAGTTTAAAAAACATCGAGTATTTTAATGTGAAGCAAGATTATTTGGCTCACTACTCATGTGACTGAGTTAATTGTCGTCGTAAAATTTATTTGACTGAACAATTATAAAGTCGACTGCTAAGCTGTTCCGAGGTTATGCTCAACATACGAGTATAATGTGAGAATATCTTTTCCAAATTATATTAAGGTAGCTTCCTGTCTAACCGGTTGCAGCTGAATGCCAGTACTGTACGGCTACATATCTGACCCCCACAATGCAACTTCGGGATGCAAATGCGGTACGGGATATTTCTATGTAAAACATTTTGTCAGACTTTCGGCCTTCTGACGTCATCGAGTGTGAATAGTTCCGACTGTTAAACTGTTTCAATAACGTTCCAAGCTTCATCATTCCCGTGCAGGCTTTTAATGGGAAGACCCGAGCTCGACACTATTTGCAAACTAAAGTCATGACAAATAAAGCTGTGTCCGGCGTTCGGCATTAACAAACCTCGATTGAGACAACACCGACACATTGCCACCCTGCCACTGTCACTGCATACTTTATGACATATCTGCATATTTTCAGCGGGTACAGTTCGAAACCCATTAAGTTACTTTTTTTGAATTTCAAAATATTTGCATGAATTACGATATCTTGTCAAAATTAGGTGCGGTATATTTTTTATAAAATGGTAATTAAGAAAGGTTGGCGTGCTTATGTTTGTTGAGCCTTCGCCGCCCCGGGCGGGGCGGGGGGTATGGCTAATTGCGTGGGACATGCAAGCTTGCAAGCTGAGTAGTGCACGGCTGGGGCCCAGGCGCCGTCGGGCAGCAGGGGCCCAGGGCTCCAGGCCCGGCTGTCCCGCACAATGGGATACATTCACACACAGAGTATCCACCATAATGGTCCTCTTGACCATTGTTGCTCGTAGTGGCCAATGTTAGCGGACATTACGACAGACCGGAGATAGGTCCGGCGGAGGGCCGACAACAACGTTACCACTTACCACAAGTCATCAGATAATACACTGAGTATACGCTGCCCTGAAGTATACACTGTTTTCACTGAAAACTGTTCTTCTTTCAATGTGTAGCTAGCCTAGCTTTTAACAAGCACCTCGACATGCTCCTTCACATTAGTTAGAAGTGCGTATTCGTTGTAAACCCCTCAATAAAATTGACTAAATAAGGAAAGTCAGTGTACATAAGTGATTAAGTCAATAAACACGGCCCGAAAACGTCGCGGGCGATCCACTGCGCGCCGGCGACGACACGTCTCGGAGCGCCGACCGGCTCCGGGCACCAGGCCGTCTGGGAGGGCAGAAAGCCCACTCTTCCCGTGTCCAGTTAAACGGGTAGCTAACTGACGCAAAAGCTAAACCCACAAAGAGGTTCTTCAACTTCATTAGGAGTTTCGAAAAACTCACACATCACGTTATGGTGTTCAGTGATCATAGCAGGAATCATCGACACTCAGATTCTGAAAAATTTGGGATTGACGATTGCTCCTTCTACGAGGGCGGCGTGTAGTAGGCATCCATTACCAACGCTACAGCTATTCATTAAGCGACCTAACATCGCTGTGTACCGAGCGCGCTAACATCACTTTGTACTGAACCAAATAACAAATCGACTTCATAAAATAAACACGGCACAGATCCAATTATTTTCGATTCTTACTAAGTTGTATATTATTTAGGATAGAAAACGCGGCACTTTTCGTCTCGACTTCATGTAAATTAAATAACGCCGGATGTTCAGCCCGTCTCGATGTAACTAGCTCAGCGCTTCCTTTTATAATTTCAAGATTAAATTAAATATTGTACAGTTTTCCATTTTCATTATTCAGGGCAATGTTTGTAGCACTGATTGCTGTTGGACTGATCGTTTGGAGAACTGCCTAAAAAGTGTTCGTGTCGTATGGACAGGGATGAGCACACACACACAGATACGCCGGGTGTGCGGCGGGTGGGGGAGGGGGGTGGTACGAGCGGCCCTTAAGGGGTGTGCTTATTATTCCTGAGGCACCGCCACGCGACACAAAATGGCATCGCTGGTTCAGCACCACTTTATGCGAAAAGTTGAAAACTGCGGCCTGATAATTACAATTAGGCACGTTTGATATAGATAAACGTGGGAGCTATAGGTGTGTGCGCCATTTCACCAGCTCAGCTATATGAATAGCAAACATTCGTCCACTTCGAAAGAAGGTCAACCGGAAAAAAGTGGCGAGGCTGTTCTTTTATTTATTTCTAGATAATATCATATTTATAAGAATTGCTTCATTTTGTTTGCTCTACTAGAAGTTAGGCCAAGATGTTCTATTTACAACTTGTAATTAATAGATAGATAGATAGCAAGTTCAGTATTAACAGAGATTCCGTCAGCCGCAAGGTGGCTTGATACGCCAAGAAGACATAATAACATAAATCATTCAATGATGCTCGGAAAGCTTGGACACAGCCTCCATTCTATGAGAGGAAGTTTGCATGGTCCACCACGAGGGCCCATGCAGGTGGGATACTGGATTTCACAAGAATTTATGGCTTTATACTTGCCATCGTCCGTTTCTACAATGTTTTTCTTAAGAGCAGTCCAGATGAAATAAATGAAACAAAGTAAAGCTTTGTTAAGGGTAAAGATATGATTGTGTTACTGTAGCATCCGATGGAAATTGACAGCAGACGCCCGACAATCCGATTTACACGCGATACTGCCTCGCTCGCGGGAAACTGAAGATAACGGTACTAGTTACCGGTATATTTATTTACACTGTTTATAAAATACAGCATAATATTCTCCCGTCATTGCGATATTGTTTTTTGTGCAGGACCTAACCTCAGGTCAGGTCAAAGTTCAATCTTTCTCAAAGATTTGTTTTAAAACAAGTTTTTAATATTATTTTTTATTATAATAGATACTTTCATGACGTGCGTTACATTGAGTCCTACCATACCATAACCGTGATATTTCAACCCAAAAAAAAGTCGTTTCTAAGCAATATTTTTTGCGTAGTTACTTAGTTTGTTGTACGGAATGCTTGATAGAGGGCTTCGTGAAGGGTCCGTTTATAACTTGTATACCCGGTATTGTTTGTTATCGTTCCTAGCAACCCTTTGAGTACTGTAAGATGTGCAGCATCTGGCATTCAGCATCGATTGCTGGCTCGTGGAACAGTCTCCTCCTCCGCGTAGCGGACGCCCCACAATGTATGCGCATAATTTGTATGTTGTGTTTCTTAGACACATAGATTTTCTGGCAAGAGCTTGTCTGTCTCTGTACTCCGAGGCTGTGACGTCACATATGGGTATGTTCTACAATACATACATACGTTGAACATAAACACAGCTGATACAATACAACGTTATGTAATACAGAAATAAATTCGTATATTTGTTTGATTTACTACTCGGTTGATTTATGTTAAATCATTCAATGTTTACCACAGTTTTTTTTGGTATAGTGTACGTAACTAGTATTAGTAAACTAGCATCAAATCGTTATCACCGCCATACATAGATCAGGTCTTCTATTTTTAGCATTGAACGTTGTATCACTAGTTCTGTTCGTAGACAAACGGCGACGCTTCCATGACACCAATGTAGGTACAATCACGAGCACTAATATGTGTATTGTGTACACTATGAAAAATGCAAAAGCGATTTTCTTGTGAAATAATGGTTTCTAATATGAAAACGTAACACGTTAATCACTACAGTAAGAGAAAATCACTTTTAAAAGTTGCTGTGTGTTGACATATTAGTGCTCGTGACTATACTAGAGAGGTTAATTGTAAATGTGGTGCTATTCCGCAAACGATAGCCTAAATTGACAACGTGTCCTGCGTGTCCTATTGTTGGAAATTCCAGGAACTGATCGATGCTCAGTCCTGGGTCGAATTAATTTAGACTGTCATCGCCACACTATGAAAAATATTTACTCGTGATTGTAATAAATAGGCCAAGTGTCTAAGTTAAGCACTACGTGAAACATAATAAAATCAGGTTTTTCTAACCTCACAGACAGATGTGCGGCTGGGAAGTTTGGTCCACCAAGTGTTCCGATCTGAAGCTGAAAGTCTGGGGAATGTCGAAGGACGGGCGTTTTAAGGCGACTGTCTTAATTTTCAACGTGATTTAACTGAAAGCAAACGTGCACTGCTGGCACTCGACTTGGGACTGCACAGCTTACTCTCAGACCTCAGACTGTGTACGTTTGTACGCAGTCTGAGGTCCCGTGGTAAGCTGGCTGGTGCGATAATCGTGGGATAACGCGCGTTTCACTAAACGCATTCAATCGTTTGAATAGCGGCCGACTGTGCGGCCGACTCACTGAACCTTGTTATCGAGCACTGGTTTGTGCCGGTGCCCGCCGAGCACCGCTCTACTCGACCACGGAATCTAATAATACAAATAACACCTATTTTGTTCCACAGATTTTATTCTTTTGGCTTATTTTCATAATAGGCCCGACTAACACCTTTACATAAGGTAATAGCTAGAGTCTGTCTGAATTTGTTTTTAGCCTTCGATAGAAATATCCTTTTGTGGACATTTTCAGTTTCGACCGAAAAAGTTTATCATCTTCGGCAGAGGCCGAAACAAATAAAGTTCTAGCAAATCAGTAGCAGGTAGAATAACGGAGAAGTTGCAGAGCTGTTGTTGCCCGCAATAATATCAGAACGTTTATTGATAATAAAAGCCTTAATATGCCTATCAGAAAAGTGATATGTTAATTTACGTGTGATTTGTAGAAACAGTTAAATTCAAGGATTAAAAGATGCATTCTGTATTTATTTTGCCTTTACCGAACAAAATCCACAAAACATTGTTATAAGCTTTTATTTAACTTGCCGCCTTTTTAAATGTTAGTTAGTTAGTTGGTAAAATTTTGCAACTGAATTTCAAACGAGTGCCCCCACCGATTGAGCGGAAATTTTGCACAGACCTTTGGTTCTGGTACAGTACATTTTTATTACAGACATGATTTCATCAGGCAGCCAGGATCACCTCCTCACGAGTGAACTCCTCAACGGTTAATAGCACGGTCACGAAACTTTGTATACGCGTTCCATGTTGATAGATAAACCTAATTTTCTTCATATAATTTTAAAAAAGCTTTTTTAAAGAATTTTTTTTTTCTAGGTCTTATGCCGATTTCGTTTCCGACTGAAAAAACAAATTCCCAAAGACAAACCATTTTCGGACGCGCCCTAAAACTAGCTTCTCGCCCGGACTCAAAAAAATCTCAACCCGGTTCAGTTCAGAGAACCCTTTTTATAACCCTTTACATCCATTACACAGTAGATAGGTGCACCCCTGAACTTGAGCTAATTTTCAACAGCAGTGACACATAGAACCCACATGTTTTAGGACTTACGGGTAACTATTAACATTTTGTGGCAGACGGACATACTCCACACTCGTAGCCCAGTCCGAGTCCACACGACTTAAATTTCCATCGACAGATCTTAGCAGCAGAATACTATAACATCACAACTGTAATGCCCGTAAGCTTAAGCAGGGGTGTACCTATACGAGTAAGACAGGCTGTACTTCAACAATTATGTTTCAAGTCCCAAGTAGGCCTAACGCCAAAATTTTTACAAAATACCCAACACCGGCCTGCTATTGATAAAAACACAAAAACACTTTCCCGAACTTGGAATAAAACCCAAGACCTTATGTTAAGCAGTAACGCTTATGAGCACCACACGACTACACCAACGAGGCAGTCATCTTTGGTATTTAGCCAGAAAGGGCATGACTGTTGGTTAAGACGACGACTGCTACAGAAGTGGGTACGACCTCAACTACCAGGCATGTCTTTTAAGTTCTGTCGTTTACATATTTGCCGCCAGTTTCGAATTTAGAACTGTTCAATATTCAAATTTGTTGGAATGAATATCAAATCAATTTCTTTAGAACCTTTCAGGTCACGTACGAAAATGAATCTCACTAAGGAAAATGTCCATGCAATATTTTTTTATAGGTAACTTCCGAAGAGGTCTCGGCTTCATAGTTTCGAAGACATTTGCGTTTCATGATGAAGCCCCATGTCTGCGGACTGTCGAACGCTGGTATTTAGAATTCCAGCGTGGACATAACAGTCTTAGTGACAAATCTCGTGAAGGACGTCCAAAATCCGCCTTCCCTGATGATAACATCATTGCTGTGAGACAACTAATCCTCAAAGATGGTCATGTGACATATCGGGAGATAAAGGCGTTATTAGGTATCTCAGGGTGAACCCTTCATAAGGTTTTGCATGATGCGCTTGGGGTGAGAAAGCTAGTTTCCCGTTGGATCCCGCATTTGCTTTCTGACGATCATAAGGCGGCCCGCGTCAGTTGGTGTAAGACAACTCTTCAAAGGTTCAACCGAGGAGAGTCACGTCTACGACATCATCAGTGGTGACGAAGTTTGGATCTATGCCTACGATCTGGATTCCAAACAACAATCCACAATCTGGGTCTTCCAAGACGAGCCCAAGCCGACTAAAGTTGTTCGCTCTCGAAGCGCTTCAAAAAAGATGGTGGCTACGTTCGTGGCGAAAACCGGTCATGTTGCGACGATTGTACTTGAAGACCGTAGAATGGTTAATGCAGAGTGGTATACCACAGTTTGTTTACCACAGACATCGCCGAACTTCGGAAATCTAACTGAAAGCGACGCATCATCCTGCACCATGACAACGCAAGCTCACACAGCGGTCGTCAAACGATTGAGTATTTGAAGCAGGAAAGCTTAGAAATTCTTCTTCTAGTCCTGACCCTAAGCCCTAATGATTTCTTTATATTTCCTAAAATTATGAAAATTCTTCGTGGTCAAAGGTTCCAGTCCGGTGAAGAAGCAGTCGACGCTTTCAAATCAGCCATATTGAACACCCCTACTTTGGAGTGGAATAAATGGTTAGACAACTGGTTTGAGCGAATGGAAAAGTGTATTAAACTACGTGGTGAATACTTTGAAAAACAATAAAAAGTACTTTAAGGTTCTAGTTCTTTTTTTTTTGTTCAAACGACACAACTTAAAAGGCACGCCACGTACTTTGGTAAAATGTAGTCCTTTTCCATTCGAGTGCGATTACATTGAAGAATGATGACGTTATTGTAGGTAGAGCTTCCTCGTTACGTTGCCTGTCTGCGTGTAATCGCGCAATGTGGAACTAGTTTTTGTTATCCGAACAGGCTGAAAATTATTAGCTTTTTATGCATTTAAAAACAAAACAGATCATAAGTGAATAACGATAAAAATTGTTTAATTGGTAGGATGGTACTTGTATAGCAAATATAGCATTAACCAATCAGTTAAGATTAAGTTGAATCAAAATAAAAATTGATTGATATTATTAGGCTTAGAATTAGGACTTAGAACACTAACACTAGTGGTGAAGGACGTGTGGCGTATTTCAGGGTACTGTCTTATGTACGTTTGAACTAGTGTTAAGCTGGGTAGGAGAGATGGTAGAGCAGCTCCCAGCAGAATCTCCACACCACACGCGAGACGCGACGTGTGTTGCTCAAGTCTCAACCTATCTGTTATTACCAGTTGTGTACTTGTCCACGTCACAATCTCTGTAAATCGTGCGCCTAATATATCGAGCAGAACGTAACGATGCGTGCGCGCCCACGCAGCGCAGGCGCACGCGAGTGTTTACCGAAGCGCGTGACGTCACACAGCACCAAAACATACCGACATGTACTGAGGCCGGACACCACACTTGTATACACTAAGAAGATACACTACATTGCCTGTCCGATATGTGGCGAAGAAGTGCGAAAAAAGCGTGGATACCCTATAGATGTGCTCAAAAAGATAATTTTGTTGAAAACTACTACATTAAATGCTAAATATTATTGTTTTCCAAAGTACAGAAGACGTGTGTAGTTATTTCTAGCGAGACCGGCGCCCGCGCCGCTACTCCCACCGCTCGCGCACCTTGAACCTCGACCGCTGCACTGGTTACTTTACGCACACACGCATACAAACAGTTTTTCTATTATCATTAGAAAACTAATTCAGAGAGATGGTGGTATATCAGCCAATAATGTTCGCACTTTTGGAGTGGCGTGTGATCTATCTGTGAGACTGAATAGGCCGCAATCTACCACGGCCCACGTGCCCGGTGCCCCGGACCCGATCACGGGCCCAGTGCGGGTTGATGGACGACAAATGTCTCCAAAGTTTTGGTTTTAACGATCCTCCTTCATGGTTTTGAATGCAGTAAACTTTTACTCAAAATTACACAAAATATCAATAAACTTTGTTTAATTTCATTCAACATTTTTTGGGTTCGAATAATTCTAAGTCCGACAGGTACATATGTACATCTTGGTACATATGTACTAAGGTCTAGCTCAATCGCTGCAGTTTGTTACATTCACAAGGATCCAGAGCATACAGAATTCTAAAAGGTAGCATGTCCTCGAAGTGAGAGTCCCCGACTACTGTCTGCTTTGCTGTAAGAAATCACTGACAATGATAAATTATTCAGGGACTCATATGCAGAGCACCGCACCGCCAGCTTCGCCATCTCAACTACTTACAAACATCTACTCGATGAGATGTGTTTAGGGATATCATTCAAGAAACCAAGCGCAGACCGACTCCGAGTCGTGAGACTGAGACTGTCTGCATTCACTCCATGTAGCTACTGTCCTTCACAGTGTTACATTTTTGGTACTGATCACTGGAGCAGAGTAATCATAGTATTATATTCAGTTATTATTATATTAGTATTGAGTTCAGCATCGCGCTGACAGTCGGTTCTTACTGACGCTCAAACACACCTTCAAGTTGGACTTGGGCTAAATGAATTACGGAGTATGTAAGGTACGTAGCAGCTGGCGTTCTGAACTTTCTGTCTACCCCCTGAGCCCCTGGGGAAACGCCGTGAGTTCATGTAAGTTAGTTAATTAGAAGTTCTGCCCCAATTACAATCTGCAGACTATATCTGCAGAGAGATTTTTGTGTAACAGAAATCATGCACGTCAATAGTTCAGTGAAAAATTCAATTTATATTGTCAGTCATAAAGAAGGGAGGCAGATGGTGGAGTGGACCCCCGAGGTAATCCCAAAGCGTGTAATACTCGGCAACGTAGTCGTCCACAAACAGCGCCCAGCGCCGCCTCCGCGCGCCGCTCACACTGTGATCCCTAACGTCTACAGTTCTACCGCACAATATACAACGGCCACCGCGAATATATACAGTTTGTTTGGTCCACATCAAATATTTGTATTGGCAACCAAACTAATATTGAGACAGAATCCGAAACTTTCACAATTTGTGAAAACACTGCGTGTATTTAGAACAGCGAATGTTTATTTTTAAATCCTAAGACTGTGAAAATTTTAGGACTCTATTTTCGAATTCGATGCTGATTTTTTTTCCTTTGTGTAGAACCCAGCTATTTGTTATAATATTAGCTATCGGTCTTACTTTAGCCGTACAAAGAATGGTACAAAAACATCGACCTTCGTCTTTGTCTGGCCTTCACAAGTTAACCTTCGCTCAGCCTAGCGGTAGTCGCGGTAGCCGCGGAAGGCTCACCAAGTGCCGAGCGACGTGCGGCCGCGGCGCTACTATATTAACTAACTTTGTATTTCGGGCTTCTTGGGGAATATAATTTTCAAAACCCGATTTATAAAGCGTGGGTAAGTTTTATTGATAGTTTACCTCTCTCATTTTCTTTGAACTTCCCACCGTGCATTGAGCTGAAAACATTCATTCAAGTGCTCTAGAAGTTTGAGCACTGTACTGAATGAATTCAGCACTTTACTGAGTCGAAATTGAAACAAGTTGGAAACAAATGGATTTTCTAAAGCCGTGGGCATCAGAGCTAATCGGACGGAGCCGCGTGCGACAGGCTCGAGTGTGGGTGCGAAGACCGGTGCGTGGTACGTGCCTCCAGGAGCCGGTCACCCCATGCACACCCCCTCACCTCCCTCCCCGCCATACGCTCCCATACACTTACAAGTTCAGCCTCACAATTTCAGCCAATGGTATGTTCAAATAGTTCGATTTGTTGGTTCGTTCACAAATCGAAGCGATAACATTGTTTGGTTAAACTGTTCAGGCTCTATTGGTCTATCGATAATATCTGTAAAGCGTTAACATTGAATTATTTATAACCGGGTGAAGTTCTGAGCATCTAAGCAGCTGGAGACTTGAGTAGCTGTTACTACTTCGCGTAACATTTGCTCGAGGTATCTATCTGTTCATGGTAAATGCGACATTTCTGAAACGCTATTATTTCGTTCTTCATATTTAGCGTTATTGTGTGAAAGTTCTCACTATCGGCGTGTACTCAAGGATCAACAAGAATCAGCGGGCATAAAAGTGCTCTCTATAATATCTTTCTGAGCGAATAGCAAGTGTTTGTATGGCCCGAGCCGCATAGAGCGGGCCCGCAACACCGCGCTCCGCAGTTCCGGAATACTTCCTCGCAAAAAATTCAATCGCGGAGCGAATACTTTAAACGTTTTTACGAGTTCGCCGGCTCCGGCCCGGCACGGCACAGGAACGGTATCGCCACGCTCCCGGAACGTTCTCGAACTTGTTTCGAACTACTTGAAGATATCGGCCGAGTTCGAAGTAGGGGTTTTGTAATGGTAAATTCTATTGCGAAGCAGATTTTACGAAACTAGTCCTGTTTGTACATTTATGAAATTCCTAGTTTTTTTATCAATATATCTGTGAATTTGCTGTTATTTAGTAAGATATAAAAATGTACATCTGTATTTTTAAAACTTATTTTAGCCACCATGACTTGTCGTTGCGTTGTATGTACATTAAGCTGTGTCGCCATCCGATCAATGATTAATTTCAGAATGACAGTCAAAATCCCTAAAAATATCCGCAAACATTCTTCTTTGCGTGTCGATGGCAACTGCCAGTCTGTATTGATTCGGCCCCAGAACTTATGATCGGCTGCTCGACCTATAATAATTATGAACCCAATAACAGTACCCATCAAGAAAACTTAAAATGTTTCAAAGGAACTTTGTTTACCCATACTGCGATAGTATATCTGTTACACATTGGCACACAGCTGCACAGCTGGACCATGAACGTCCATTGCTGATTGGGTGATAGGATACTTTTTATCTCGGTAGTGGTGGGCATTGGTCCCGCAAGACAATTCTCGACCGCGTTTTTCTATTTTCATAAATCTACTTGAATTTTGCGGTGTTCGTAATTTATTAGACTGTAATACCTAATTGCAAAGTTTGTAGTAATTAATGCTAATGGTGTCAGGAGTCAAGAGTGAGGCTTGAACCATGCGGGCTACTTGTCTAAGTTTTAGCACGAGCGATAGATCATGATGAGAACCTATTTAGTCTTCCTAGCTACATGTGATGTTACATAAAATAACTGAGTATGTTGCTAACGTTACCTATGTTAGATTTTCTTACAACAGAGCAGCTGCTGCTAGCACGAGTTAATACAATTAACTCCTTATACACTCCCCAGTTTCTGTGTCCTACAGAACTTGTTTTAAGTAATAACTTAATAAAGGGTCCATGGGCGTCGCGAGAGGGGGCTTGGGCTGGGACGGCAGCTGCCCCCCCCCCTCCCTCTCTAGAGGCTCAGTATTTTTTTTTTAAGTTATAACTTTTCCCGCCTGATGCCACAGAATTAGTACGTACGTGATAAATTGTAGCGCACAGTCGAACCACACTCTGACTATTATATTTATTAAGGCTAAAAATGAGCCTCTGAGTAATGTTACTACCTTTACAAACTTACACATGTTGTACCCTGCAAAATTTTTTTATTCACAGAGGCTCCTTTTTTCTGCCTCTGCATTGGCACTCCTGTTGGATTTTCGCGTGATCTATCGCTATAGACAGAGGATGAAATAAATTAGGAGCCCGTTGCTCCGAGGCGTTAATAGGAAATTATGTCATACGTAAGGTTGCAAAAAATGGAGCATCTCAAATTACACATCTGTATTAATTTAAGGCAAGATGTTAACATTTTCGTGCTCGCTCGCTCTTGCAGCCTACTTTCTCTTGAATCTTATTTTTGTCTATAAGTCGCCCATGTAACTCCTGTATTAGGATCGAAACAATTCTAACTTGTCCAAGGCAGTGTGTAAAAAAAATTAACAAGAAAAATCGCAATAATTCTTATTGTCGTACTGGGCATCATGACCATCCTGCGACCTACACGCAATGTGAAACGACATGATTAACAAATTACGTCACAAAAGTGTCTGTTTGTAAAATGGCGTCTCTGGCACACAAAAAACGTACTCACAAACTTGATTGTTGAGCTACAGTTTTTGTTGTAGTCCACCATAGCATAGCGTACCACGCGCACGCGCCGCGCGCCGTGTGCCCTGCGGCCACTCACTATCGTTGCCACTTCACTAGCGAGTGAAGTAATGGGAGTGTCGCATGTGCGCGCAACTCGCAACAAACCAGTCGTATTATCAGCGCGGGAATAGTCACCGGCTGCAATTCAAATTAATGTTAATCGCTGCATACTCGGGCACAATGTGTGTCAACTGCACGCCAGTAGTGGCAGTACCCGTCCGCGACCAGGAGAGATACGTTACGCGCGACACATCACCTACAGCTTAGGGGCAATATCATTTCTATATGAAGTATTAAATACTCACAAGTGTAAGTCATCTAGTAAAACTAACCAAATAGGTAAATGACACAGTACACGAGAATTTACCGCAATTCGTCCATCACGTGAGAGCTTATTGGTTAAGTAATCGTTCTCGAACATGTCACTCCATACAATATGCAAATCCGACAATGAAACTGAATGACAAACGCAAAATACTATGTAAATGAGTAGTCGAATGAAAAGCGGCTGGCGTTAGTTACACACAGTTAGTGGCGGCTCATCCGACTCTTGCGCAGTGTTGCACGGCGCAGCGCAGGATGCGACTAACGGGCGGCGCCGCGCGCTCGTCACTTATCAAGTTTATCACTGACATTAGCCGCGGCCACCAATAACGCGCCGCTCATTAGCACGCGACGTGCTTCGATCTTTCGACGTGATTCGGCATTGAAGTCAAATCTCAATGTGTTATCCGTTGTCGCATTATCTCGCGGTTTACAAGGAACTAACTTATGAGCAATTAACTTTGTTTATTTGTTGGAATATTACCGAGCACGTTATTTTGACGCGATGGGACTAAGTTGTAACATGTTATCGCAGTTATCAGCGTCAAGTCCCTTGGGATCATTAAGCACACCCTAGAAAGATTCGTTTAATTTATTAGATATCCTTATACATAGTTGTCTCACTAAAAAGCTGTGTCTCGAACAGCCAACAGGTGACCTTTGAAATGGGAAAGGTAAATCGCACCACACTGTCAAGGGTTTGAATTTGTGTTCAGTAGTACCTCGTCGTGTGTCCTAATACTGCTATTCTTCTTCATCGTGTCACTGGCACATCATAAAATTTCAGCTCAATTGGAAACCGGGAAATAGGTCAAATTAAACTTATAAGATTTTTTCACGTAGTTCGTTAGTTACAGGTGAAGCTAATAAAAGCGAGTTAAAATACTAGTAATCAGCTGAATCTAGTTACACTGAAAAGCGACCCCGATGTACTCGAAGAAAGCCTAGACGTCTGTCTAGGCTTTCTTCGAGTACCTGCAGGCTAGCAACGTCCATCATAATCTCACGACTAAAGGTAACATCCAAATCCGAGCACACGCAACTCTTGAGGATAGTCGAAAAAGTGATAATTTCAGGAATTACAGGTAAATTAATAGGATAAATAAGGCCATAGTTTGCCTCATAGTAAGTATAGACTCATCCTTTATTTATCCTACGAGTTATGATGAGACATAACTCGTTAGTCGGAGGGTCAAAAAAGCTATCATCCATTCAGCCGATCCCCGCGTTTATCCGGTTAGAGCTGGAGGCTAATCTAGTTTATATGAATTGCGCAGCGGCGGCCGGCGCCTGCGGGCGCCTTGTCGTGTCGCCTCCAGCCCAACTGCCCGGACCTCACAAACAAACACCCGACACCTCGCGGCCCGTACAGATAAAAGCCAATTATTTGAATATCACACATTTTATCTATTTCACATTATTTTAGAGTTTAGCTACGCAAACGAGTCGAGTGTGTAACCGTGTAAAACCGAGCATGCTGACGAGGTTCGTTCGGTTAATCTAATCTAATCTAAATAGGTAACATAATCTTCCACCGACACCTGAGATTGATCGAAGAATGCGCGGAGGAAAGGAAAATGTTTCATTTGCTCATATCGCCGAGGCAAAGCTAAATATACCTTTTTTTCAAAGTTGTTATGCCTGCGCAGGTAGGACGCAGCAACTTTCAGGAATTTCAAAAGAAATAACTACAAGTTTGTAGCTCGCGTGTATCTTACAGCAAGTTGCTTTAGATTCGCCTCGTTTCTATTTTGTTTGTTGTTGCGTTCTATCACGTTCTAGGCAGTTTTTAACATCAAACTATAAGTTTGGCGTCCTGTTAGTTATAACTTAATGATACTGTGATGGGAAGATGGGATACTTTAGTTATGATAGCAACTGTAGCAGAAAGAGTGTGCGTGTTGTGTAACTGGAGAATTCTAACGTTGGATGGTAACAAAGCATCGAGCTCTTCGCGTGGAGCAACGTGGTGCCGGGTGTGCGGTCATAGACCACATGGTCCCCGTGACTGTGTCTCCATGTATCGGGGACCATGATCCACCCTACTACTGAACTCCTGTACATAAGTCAATTAAATATACTAACGATGGATGGGCAACGCAAACAAAATCGTAATCTACTTGCAAGAGCTAGCTGAGTGTTGTGGATGCAAGTGTGACGTGTCTTTGGTCATTATGTCATATTGCTACAGGTATGGTCGCAATGGCACCTGGGGATACCTACATTTTTTCTATGACAGTTCTACCGATAGCCTCTCTATATAAGGTCTAACTATTCATACACGAAATATTTTCAGGGAATCATCTAACAGCTATAACAAAGCCATTTCAAGGGATTTATTTTTCCGAGTATTTTTTTTTATAAATAATAAATCATTTAAAATTACTTGACCCACAAAATAAATACAGGCTCCTTATTTTTAAACATCCATTACACTAGTTTACTACGTCGTATTACCTACTGTCATTGTTAGAATATGGGAGTAAAGGTTTTATGCAAAGTCTCAAAAAAAATTTAGAATTTTAATAATTTCGTAAAAAAAAAAATAACACTCAGATAATTTTTTTTTCGTTGCTATGGCGACTTTACGATTTACAGAAGTTAGTCTTAAAATATTTCGTGTATGAAAAGATAGACCTTATATATAGAATCATAAATCTGTTTGCGCTGTACGGCTGTATGTACTACGCACATCTGTATCGTCGGCTACACCAAGTACCTACCTAACTAGTATCTCACGAAATCACAAGAATAGCTAAGTTTGTTTTTTTGACTAGTATGACGTTATCTGTGTTTGTGATCACATCAGAAGAGTGTCGCACAGTCTTACAGTCGTAGTGGCGCATCGCGCGGTTATCAGCGAGCCGCGAGATAAGCGCGATAATTACTGAGCACGAAGCGGCTACAGGACCCACCACGTGGGCCCGTCGCGCCACTGTTGCGCCATACTCTGACAAATTGATCACAATTATTCCCGGTTACTCTTGTATTATTCAACAATCGTTCACCCACGATGAACCGTTCATGTGGTTAATGCTGTTGTGTCACAGCAGCGGTGGTGTCACCGCGTATGATCAGGTATTTATCGTCAGATTAGCGCGACGCAAATAGTTTCAAGTGTACAGGCTCGGCCGCCGTCACGCTCGCTAGATACAGCGCATAATGTACAATCAGGTGCTTCGATTGAGTAATGTGTGATGTTGACCCCTAAGTTTATCAACGGGGTGATTATCGTCACAAATGTTAAGTTTCTGAATTACATATTTCCATGCAAACGTTTAACAAATCGAGAAAATGAACAATCTTGAATGTTGTCGTCATATATAATCATAATGTATATCGGTCAAGGTCAGTGTTCGGCGCTCGCCGCCCTCGCCGCACGCCGCGCACGCAACGCTATTCATATCGCGAGCCTTAAGCGAAGAGGCGAATTGGCGATAGGAGCAGCTCACACCAGCCGTGCTGCCGAGCATAACCGCGCCACCATGCAGCGCCCGCGGGTCAGCAGCACAGCCAAAACACTCGGTACGACTACTGCTACACTACATGTCATCCACTCATCACTCTACTGTCCTCAAGAATGCTACGGGAATTTTAACAAAATATTCTAAAAGCGTTTGTTTATTTTGTCAACCAGCAAAGTAATTTGATATTTCGTGAAGTGGAAATAACTGGCCATGTTGTCCGTAGTCGTTCAGACTTCTCTCGAATATAAGACTATCTACCTATGAACACGTTTACCTGTACTAGCAGGAAAATAATTTCAAAAAGCCAGTCTGAGTCAAAAACAATGTCGTTGTCCTCAAACATAAATTATAAAACTTATGAGGCACCAATATAAACCCGACCTACGAACTGAATTCTTAAATACTGAAGTACTGAAGGATAACAATTACTTTAAGCAAGTGATTCTATTCAACTAATTTGAAAGTCACGCAGCCGCCGTTCTGCTTTAATCTTTAAATTTGTAAGATCAGCTGACAGCGAATGTTCTGCAGCGATATGTCTCGTCGGCTCCCCTCGCAGCTGTGCTTGTGTCAGTAACTCGTATCTCGGCAGTTCGGCGCGCATAGAGGCTGAGTGGCTGAGGAACCGGAAGTGGCGCAGTGTGGTGGTCGCGAATTCGCAAGTGGCGATTATCTCGCGACACCCTTCCAACAGTTCGGTAGTCGGAGCTAAGGTCACGGTATCGATCCGCGCCAGCTGGCGACCGCTCCGCGACACCTCCGATCAGCACCCTCGGCACAGAAGCCCCCGACGAGCCCACCGAGCTCCTTCGGCCCCGTTCGAGGCGCCCCAAGACATCGGAACACTTCCGTTTTGATCGCTCGGCGACGCGTAGCTACCGCGAGCTATAGGTAAGTTTACGCTTTTCGGGAAGGGGCCACAGGGGTGCGGGTCGATCGAACGGCGGGAGCTTCAATGCGGCAAACCTTATCGTGTGCGGAGATCCGCAGCCAGCCGAGCAGCGAGCAGCGAGAACGAGCAGTGAGCAGTGGACCGCAAGCACAACGCGCTGCTGCCCCAGCGGCGCGACCAGCGCGCGCGC
The DNA here is from genome assembly GCA_910589295.1 of Noctua janthe. Taxonomy (NCBI): domain Eukaryota; kingdom Metazoa; phylum Arthropoda; class Insecta; order Lepidoptera; family Noctuidae; genus Noctua; species Noctua janthe. The sequence goes on from OU342552.1 coordinate 19,681,161, forward strand.
TCGAGCGCGTGATGCACGCCCAGCACGCTGCAATGCGGCCGCGGCACCGTGCTCCGCACATTAGCACCCTCACATGAAGAAGTCAGGAAGCACTCACCGTTTCCGTTTATGAGAGGGTAGTCGTCGTCGTGCCGGCCGATGTACGTCTTCAGCGGGGTGTCCGTGAGGGAAGGCGACGATCTATCCCTGTCGCTCATAATAGTCACTTATAACACCGGGTTCAGACTCGATACAACAACACTGACGGGGAGACCGGCCCCGCACGCTCGTCTCCAGTCACGACCGACCTCCGGCCCGCGGCTCGCGCGGCGAATAAATAATTGAATACTGCCGCGGCAATCTCCGGCCAGTTCGCGCGACACACGCGCAATCAATGCCCCGCGGCGTCGCCTGTCGCGTCAGCCCCCTCTGCCGGCGGACACTCGCGGCGCGCCGCTGAGCACAGGTGGCGCGCATGACAACACCACAATACTTTAAACATTGATCTAATATGCCCAAACTACCTACTAACTGCGGTCAAAAAGTTACGCAATTTAGCCACTTCAAACAGATTTTTTACAACAATACCTAGTTATTAATTCAACAGGGAGATAATTTTCATGTAGCGTACATGTTTCCATCTAGTGGACTGAAACAACACTACACACCGAAGGGAAACTATCGCTTTCACGTGAAATTCAAAGATGCTTTCAGTAGTTTTCACCACGTAGTTTCATTATAACATTAACAAACAACTGTCTACTGTCACAAATAAATCAAATAAAAAAATATTTAACGAGTTTTCCTATTATCAGGTATTCTGGTATTCTGAAATGATTCTACTATTCATTCGGTAAGTAATAAGTAGGTACTTGGGTATTTCTATGATTGATATTCGCTACACGTGCCCAGTGAGTAGGTACTTTATTTTCTTTGAAAATTGTAAAACAACGTTTTAAATGTTTTATGACTTGAAAGGCTAACAAATGTAGAATTCCAGTGTATTATTAGGTAGGTATATAGTATTAGTGTGACTGCATCTAACGACGTAGGTAAGACTAAGAATTTTATTTGATAGATCGGATGCTGTTTTAATCGCTTACTGAAACATAATTTTGCTACCAAAAGTTTTATATCTTTAACAAAAAAGACTCTAACATAACCTATTAATTTTAATTTTATTATATTTTGATTTTATTTTTTTAGCATCTACAACTTATTTTGGAACATTGGCTCTATTTTAGGATGAACATTCGCCTCGCAGCGTACCTAGAAGGCACTGGGCACCATCACGAGCTAAGCTGTTCCTATTGTTGTAGGCGGTAGGAAGGCTAAGTTTCTTGCCCGTTCTTCTCCATAGAGATCTACGTTAGGGAATGGGCAACTACAGTACTTTCACAGTTTTTTGCCTTGTGACTGGGACTGTAGCAATATTTCACTGTTGTCTTTGTTTCGACAATTCAAAAGTGCCTGTAACTGGCCTACTTGAAATAAGTGCTTTGATTTTGATTTTGATTAAAGCTCGCACATAGCTTTCCTGCCCCCGTATTCGCAAACGCTTCGATTCGACTTCGATTCGGGAAGTCGTATGTGTATCTCGCTAGCTTTCGTCATGCCAAAAAAAGCTGGTCGGTAAAACTTGCACTTTAAATATGTATTAAAATTTTATTAACCTTCAAGAGGGCACGCGGTCGTTTGTAACAAAAGTGGTCGCGCGTAACCGTTGTAGCCGCAGAAAACAAGCTGTTGAGAGAAGAGTTGTGTTTTAACGTGAGATATTTATAAAGGGCTTTTGACACTAAAAGTTTTGAGCAGATGGACAAGATAGAAAATCTCCGAGAAAAACTTCGAGACTGTTGGCACCTCACATGAAAATTGGAGTAGGTGCCTTCTATTAACCGCTACAAAAATATGATGTAAAATTATGAAAACAATTAAAATAGGGTTGGCATACTTGCAAAAAATATATCAACGTACACATATAATCAATAGCTCTTTAAAAATGATGTCGTGGTTTCTTAAATACTTAAGTCAATGGTTGATGAGAAATTTGTTTCTAAAGTCGTAAAAATTGTGACCTCTCTCTAAATTCTAAAGTTCCCAGAGGAAAATTGTGAAAAAAAAAGAGTTAGTAGCACGTAAAAAGAACTTTCAACGAAAATTGGTTTCAATAAGATTTGATGTGTAGTTTTTTAGATACAGGACTCTTTCGTGAAACTGCAGCAGTAACGTTGGTTTTTATTTGCATACCTACTATTAAAAACAAATTAAATTTTGCTTTTTATTGTTGAGTATAAATGGACCGTTAAAATTATTCTTATTGTGTTGTTTGCTGCCACGGAAATCTTTGTGTTCGAGTTCGACTCGCACTTGGCTGGTTTTTTTTAACATTGGATCCACGTTAGCTTATCTGTGGGAATAACAGATGTTACGAGCGATTTATTAAAAATTATGTTGTTTGTCAAATTACGAGTAGACTCTTTAATTAAAAGAGATGGCAACTGGGGTTGCCCTTGGTAAAATCGATTCTCTTTAGTGCTTTAAAAACCTCTTTCTCAGTGAATGAGCACATTTTGAGGAAACCATAGGGTGTCTGTTGCTGTTCTATAAAACAAAAAAATAAAAACAAAAAAAAATATAAAAAATACATTTTTGCTAGTGAGAGAAAGGTGGACGAGAATTGAGTAGCAAATAGTTTAGCGCTTTGATAAATAGATGATACGAAACTTATACTGTCACTTTCGGGATATCTTCCGTGATTGTTCTTTATTTTGAGCTCCCGATATTTCGGCGCTTTTGCGAGCGCCATGAAAACCGCGAAACCCGTGAAAGCTTAAAACAGTGTTAGATGATACGATTCATTGTTATTAAAGCATAGTGGCAGGTTTTATAAAAACATATATACCTAATACACATAATTTATAACAAAAAAAAATACTGTAGTATGAATTTAAATCTTCTGGTCGCGTCTGTCTGTGTATTAGGACGGGTGTTAGGATTGATGGTTTACTCAACATTATTTAGATTAGTTTTAGACAAAACTAATATTGGTCAAGCGAAGTCACGCTGTCGCTAGTGTATTATTTAAGCCATTTTCTCGTCTTACAAGATAATGATAGATATAATTTCACGCCGAGGTGCCATCTGACCTCCCGACTTAATTAAGAGGGACTTCTACAGGAGCCTTCTTCCCTTTATTCGTGAGACGTACCTACGCAAGCGGTCATTTCAAATAGCGAACAGAAAATGATATATCTAATTTTAGTCAGTTTCATCTTTTTGAAACTATTAATACCATATTTTGTTCAGCATACAGCAAGACTCATCATCTGCCTAGCCTTTTCCCAACTATATTGGGGTCGGCTTCCAGTCTAACCGGATGCAGCTATTACCACGGACCAGTATTTTACATGGAGCGACTGCCTATCTGACCTCCACAACCCAGTTAGTACTGGGTAATACGATACCCCTTGGTAAGACTGGTTGTCAGACTTTTTGGGTCACTGACTACCTAACGACTGTCAAAGGTCTACAAATGACAGCCGGGACCAACGGCTTAACGTGCTTTCCGAGGCACGGAGGAAACTCGGTATGTAATGGGCGGTCACCCATCCACAGACCAACCTAGGCAAGCACGGCTTAACCTAAAGGTCGACCCGAGCGGCTGTTATTATTTAGCCACGAGCTCCTCATACAGCATACAGCAAGATTCTGACCTGAAAATTACAAAAAGCGTAAAAAAAATGATTTTCGTAGGCTACCCTGGCGCTTCCACGTTATGCCTGCCAGGGCTGCGGGACTGTTCGAAAGAGATACCGTGGCCCTGGAACACAAAGGGCAAAGAAGGAACATGGATGGGTTTTAGTCAGTACAAGTCTGACACTCCCTTCCGCTCCGCCCAGAGTGGGGGGGTCATTTGATGATTTCCCATTCGAAAAAAGAAAAAAAAAGCGGTTTTACCTGACCTTTCTTCTTATACTCGACAACCCTGCCCAGCTTACCCGGCTGGGTAATACCCTTCATGTTTAAGCATGGGTGGAGGGGATGAGACATATCTTATATCTTAATATTAATTTATAAAAATCACAAGACACTACGTAGGTACACGTTAATCTCCGAAACCTCCTAACTGATTTCAATAAAATTTTGTGAGTGTGTATGTATGGTTCCAGCTTGAAAGGTAGGATAGTTTTGGACCCAGTATAAGCAGGGGCGGGTCGCTAGTATATTTATATAACAGGGCAGTCCATCAAGTTTGACCGCGGAAGTAATTGTTCACACAACACTGGTAGATAAGAGCTGTGTGATAACGAACTATAGCCATTATAACAATTACTCTTAATGGATTCGCTTGTACACGTGTACAGTCATACCCAAATTGTGGCATACTCGCTATGACTTGTTATTTAAATGGTGTGTTCTCAATTACGAGTATAAACCTCACATACCTATCTACATGTTTGTTTGTGTACCTTTATTTATACTAACATTATAAAGCTGAAAAGTTTAATTGGTTGATCGCGCTAATCTCAGGAACTGCCGGTTGGAATTGAAAAATTTAGTGTTGGATAGCCCATTTATCAAGGAAGGCTATAAACAATAGGAGCGGAGCATCTATCAATGAAAAATGTTGCAAAAACGGGGAAAATTTTATTATTATAATTATTTCACGCAGACGAAGGTCGCGTGCAACAGCGAGTTTAGGTATAAAAAGAAATGTACTAATCGGCTGATTCATGAACGCAGAGTACAGACCACTGAAAAGCAACATGTATAGTGCCTAGCGCAAATCAAACTTCATCTTATTTGAATCTCTGAGAAAACTGTTTAAGGAAATTAACATCATGACAGTATCTTGTCAATATGTATCTATGAAAACATTATGTACTACGTTAGGTAAAATCTGCATGTATTTAGTAAAAGACGTGACAGGCCCTATTATAACACTAGAAACAGGGACCAATTAGTTCAGACAGGTTCCAGGCTAGATAAAGTAGACTCATCTTTCATGGGTAAAAAGAGAATGTATGGTTTTAATAGTGTCGCTGTCCACCAAAGGCGGCCATTGTAAATGTTTGAAAAAGTTGTAGCCGTGTCCACCAGCCGTGGCTGCAGTGAATTATTTTGATAATGATTCTAACTGGCCACCACCCGGGGACAGCGAGAATTATTATTTATTTATTTAAACTTAATGTACAATAGTGGTAGGTACATAGGCGGACTTAATGCCACAAGGCATTCTCTACCAGTCAACCTTTGGGTTAAATAAGAAAACATTGTGATAGGGTACAAAATAAATATATAAAAAATAACTTCTTGCTATCGATAATTTAGAATTATATTTTGAATGTATTTGACGAGCTTTAGGGTGAGAATAAATAAAAAATGGTCTAGTATTTTTATCCTTACCATCGCCATAGGTACATCTATTGATTAATGAATTTCCGTCGAATGTCGACCATAGGCCGACAACTAGTCAAACTAAGTAGGTACATGATCCAAGCAAATTACTAGTTTTTTTTTAAATTACCGATAAAAATCTATGTGTAGGGGGTTCGAAATGATGTACTGAATATGTGGTAGCCGTTTGTGAGGCGGTATCCCTTCCATCGCGTATATCATTGATTTTAAACTTAAAAAATATAGAAGACTAGCTCATGCCTGCGGCTTCGCCCGCGTGGAGTTCGGATCTTACTTCTGGGATAATAAGTAATCTATATATGTGTGTACATACATAGATTACCCATTCACCCTCTTAGAGGTGGAATTTAGAAAAACCCTTTCTTAACGGATACCTACTCTTCACAAAAAATACACCCTCCAAATTGCATGTCTCTAGGACCAGTGGTTTGGGCTGTGCGTTGATGTATCAGTCAGCCAGTACATTGGATCTTAAATTGGGGGATGATTTTGGAAAAACTGTGATACGCGTATCTCATAATTTTAACTGAAGAATACGTGCACAATTTTTCAAGTCAATCGACTAAATAGAGAATAAATAGTTTTACAGAAAATTCAACACCCCACTTGGCTTTTTACTGGCTATTTTCGTTGATGTTGCTTGTCTCCATACTCACACAAGTTAAAACCCGTCAGGAGTATGCATGGATCAGACCACAGAACGGAGTGCTTGGCTGCAGCCAACAACAGCATGACGAGAGTAAGGTAAGGAGGGTGCTCACTGAAATATTGCTATACTCGTATCTCAGCGAACAGTTTATTAAAGCTAATAATGTGACATACAATAATATAGAAGATTGCAGCCGCGGCGAGTGGTTGGCGACTATGAATTCGTTCCACTGCTTGTCGGTGTCGGGCGGCACGGCGGCGGGGGGAAAGGTGGGCGGCAGGAGCGTGGCCAAGGGCGGCGGTGGAACGGCCAGCAGCGGGGCGGGCTGCGGTCCGTCCGCCCCCGTGCGTGTGCTTCGCGGGCCCATCGCATCCAGCGCCGCTTTAAGCTCGCGCTCGGCCACGTTCACCCCCGAGCTGCGCGGTACCAGCGCTTTCTCTGCACACAATAACAACCACACCGGTCAGTGGGACGAACTGCACCGCCGGCACTCGAGGGTAAGTGCGCAGTACTGCTAATTAAAGGATCACTATTGGGGTACCGACGCTTATACAGGACGCAATAAACGTCTTTCACTTGAGATAAGTGAATAATAAAACAACATAAAAGTTTGTGACACGTGTCCGTACCGGTCCCTGCAGTACCCACTGCGCCCCTGCGTTTGGCCACTTATCACCAGGAGGAAACACTAATATTTTGTTTTCAGGTGTCATAACCGAACCCCCAATGTTACACTTACTAACCGAGCTACTGTACTTACTCGATTTGATACATTTAAGAAAGGATATTTATTTTATTCAATATTCTTAGTACAGTACTAAGAATATTGAATAAAATATGCTTGCAGGAAAAAAAATTAACAATTTTTTTTTTTTAAATTTATTTATTTTAATTAGACTGGGTTATGGAGCAGGGATATAGCGGACACCAGACGAGAGGAGAGATATGTTATAAAACACCAAAAGAATTTCGTTATAATTACCCTTGTCGTCTCCGCTGTGCGCTGCTATCTGTTAGGCCGCCGAGAATCCATAATTGATTCAATGTTTTAACATACCAACTGTTTTATTTAACATTATGAAATGCAATAAAGTATTGAGTATTGAATGGAGACTGGTCTAAACAAATATGAGAAATTATATTGGTGGTTTATAACACATCCGTCCTCTCGTACGGTCTCCGCGTTGGTGGAGTCCGGGCCTAACGATGGCAATATTTAACTAGCTAAGCTTCGTATTCATTTAATTTCAGGTAACCGGAATAATAAAATTGCAATATGCTACAGTGTGTCACGTTGCGGTTCTTTTTCACAACGTGTCAGGCTGCTACACGGAGTGTGACACGTTGAGAAACCTCCTGGAAACATATGTTGCATCGAGTCACAGGGTGGCTCGATGGGATAAATAATCCCAACGAGTCACAATGTGACAAGATTTGACGTGACCGACTGGACTACCTCACCAGCAGTTATGGAAAGCGGGCAAATAGGCTTATTTTCGACAAAGCAGGCATTGCAATGTGAGCAGCTGACGTTAATAGCTAGTTTCTGGTCTGAACATTGAAATCTTCGTTTACTAAGTTCTGGAACTAATAGGTTACACAAACATTAATGCGAGCATTTCTGCATTTGAGTATCTGTGAGAGACAATATGTACGAGTATGTATTAGAAGTTGTGTATTTCATGAAGGAAATGGATATGTCTAAAATACTAAAACGTATCTATAGGAAAATGAAAAGAATCATTTGTGACAGCTGTTGGTATTCTCTTAAAATGTTATTTCGCCGAAAACGTACCAGCTTTGATCTGTGCTATAAATTAAAAGATGAGTAATGTGCTCTACACACCTAAGCCACACATCTCGGAGTCAACCTTACCACAAGTAACTAATACAGTCTGAATCATCACCTAAGAGGTATTGCGCTTATTCCGCAACATCCTGGGCAGCGAAAGAGGCACAGGAGGTCACTGTATTGTGGTGCATAGAAGTCCGAGGCATTACACCAACATTACACTGTTTCACGAGACATTTTATAGGTCATTTGAAACAACAAAAACATTTTGAACATTGGCTCCCGTACTAATGTTCGCTCTCAAAAATGTGCTGCACTGTGCGTGAACTGTTCTGCAGCTCAGTGCGCGAATATTTTGTTTTGTGCCTCACAAAATGTCCGCGTACAAATGTGCTGCACATATAATCGACGGAAGTGAGTACTTTACCTAATCACAGGACAGATGAGAGACACGATGTAGATTTCAACCAATGTTATTGGTCCGTTTCCGGACGTCCTCTCTCCGCTCCGCCCGTCTCCGCTTTGGTGCAGTCCGGGCCTGATAGTACCTACCGCGCGAACTTAACCTAACATTAGCACCGCAAGTGATACCATTGAAAAAAGAAAACCTGTTATTTCATTTCGTCACAGGCCTCGCCCAAGCATCACCTCAACGATGAGCCCTGCGCCAGTAAAAATATTTTATTGATTTTCTTTTTGCCACATTTGCTAAAACAAGATACAATTCGTACACAACAATAAAAACTACAAACACTTCAAACTAGTAAACAGTTTAAAAACACACAAACATGAACACGAGGCAAGCGTTAAGTACCGCGCTGGTGGCTGGTCGAGAGCGCGGCGCGGGGGGGTCGGCCGAGTTCGGCTCGTTCTCCAGCAAAGACGTATCGATGTAGTCGCACACCATTTCGTCCCAGTTGTTGGTGAGGTCGTGCATGCTCTTCGACTCGGACACCAGCTTCTGCCGCATCAGCTTCTTCACCTTCTCGAGGCGCCCGGGCGAGTCTTCGGACAGCTCGCGCATGCGAATGTACGGGTGCATGGAAGAGGGCGGCTCGACCATAACCACGGTGGGGTCGAACTGCGTCACCTGCAGCAGCACTGCCGGCTTTGCAGTCGACGCGTCTACGTGATGCCCTTTCTTCCGCGCGTCTTTCTTCAAAATGGACAGTCTAGACTTCTCAGCGAGCGACAATGCCGTTCCGTTAGCTGGGGTGATGGACGCGGTGGTGGATGACGTGGCGGTGCGCGTGTGCCACGCTCCTCTGCTCGTGGTGGTGGGCATGGGAGTCTTGGGGCGCGGGCTGAAGAGGCGCGTGGTGGGGCGCAGTGATGCCTCGGTGTCGGTGTCGGCGTGCGGCGGCAGCAGCCGCCGGTTGGTCCACAGCATGTCCAGGTAGCTCGTCGGCATCGGGGGGGGCCTCTCTGAGCACACACAACGGGCGTTTCGTTAGATTTCCGATCTTCGAACCGAATCACTTGCAAACAACTAAAGCGACAAGTGTAATATTTTAATTTGAAACCGCTTTTAATTTGTATTGCAGTAGTGAAAAGTAAATCCATTCATTCTTCTATTTTAACTCTATCTGTGTGTCTGTCTGCCTGTTGTACACATTAACGACAAAATGGATTTCAAATAATTTCTGCACTCTGGTGTACAGGATAGTTTATCCCGGTAATACGTTCCAATGCAACAGTTTCCGGTTAAGGTATTGAAAATATTAATGTTGCAGCTAATGAAGGCGATAGTCTGTTTGTACAACACTCAGAAATTCACCACAAAAATAAAAACAAATCGCGTGTGCGGGACCTCCCCCTTTGACACCTAGTCGTACTTAAATTATTTGAGATGATACTAAAGTTGCTCTACCTGCGTATTAACTGACTTAAAAAGGAGGTTATCAATTCGATCCATATATTTATTCTTATTTACAAGAAACGCCATACAATGACGTTATAAAACAAAATATTTTTCGGATAGTTATTATTGAAATTCATGATCACTAGTTTTCGAACATTTTTTTGCTTCCGCATAATGGAACTTGTCTTGTCACTGCAAAATTGTAACAATGCTAAGCTTTTTTTTTAGGACATTTTCACGAAAGACACTTGCGTGAAAAGACATTTGCGCGCATGGACTTATGCACGAAAGCACTTTAGGGCGAAAGGACACCTGTGCGAATGGACTTTTGCGCGAACGGACACTTGTGCGAATGGACACTTGCGCGTCTAATAGCCAGTGAGAAGATAAAATACATATATGATGACACCCATGACGAAACATTCGCAACTTTTCGAAGCCGCCATCTTTGCTTTTGATTTCGATTCATCGTAAGGAATCTCATTCCCCGCAAGTATCCGTTCGCGCTGGTGTAAAAAATAAAAACAAATAGATGAAAACATAACCCTTCTTTTCATTTTTTGTAGTCTGTTAAAATAATTAAGTAGAGCTGCCTGCATGACATAACATGAGCGCGATAGCATGATTGTGCGAGTAAAAACTCAAAAACAATTGACGATATTCGGGAAAACAATTGACAATATTCCGACGTGCTTATACCTCGACCGCCAGGCGCACAGAGCATTAATATAATACTGACATAGAGTGCCCAGTCGCGAGGTTTTTATGCCAATCTGTCGAGAGCGGCGCCATCTGGAGATTGAAGCCCAAAACTACCTACATTTCATTTTATTGCTTTTGCATACTTATTCCATAGATTGTTTTATGTAAAACCATGTTTGATAAATGAGATGAGCAATAAAAACAACTTCACATGAATTGCAATCAATTTACAAGCATGAAAAATGTGCACTTTTATTATTTTAGATAGTTTGTAAAGGTTAATTTAGTTTTTAATGAAAAAAGTTTGATGAATACTCAATGCATACATTTATTTTCACGTTTCCTATAAATACCTTGCTACTCTTGTGCACATTTTTCACTTGAAGCACGTCGACAAACATATTTACATCATCCAATACCGCAAAACTTAACTAAGAGCGTCTAATACCGTAACACTTCGGACACCGATCACTGAATTCAGTCGGCTTTCGCTCGCGGATACACTCAACGCAAAGGTTTAAAGACCAACCTTATGATGAACTCTCAAGCTTTTACAGAGGAGCAGAGAGGGAGGCTCAGCTCAACGTATTAGAGGCTCAGCTAAATAAAAAAAAGAGAAGAAAATATCAAATACAACATGAAAACATACAAAACGGATCCGCCGTTTTTATTTGACAGTTTTGAATTTTGTTCATTTATGTTTTTTTATGGCATTCGATTTAATAAATAGATTAACTCAAAATCAAAATTTAGCACGTAATTTAAGTCTTCAAAATTAAACTAAAATAATGAAAATAAATTAGAAATTAAAATCACAATTTTCAACAACTATTAGGTCTAAGTAGCTTTGTAGGGTCATCTAGTGCGAGAGACCTCTTTTCAACGCCCGATTTACGCAACATGAACGAGTTTTATGACCTTTAAAAAAATACGTAGTTATTAAGCATATAACTAATATTATGCTAAAAATAATTGCAATTCTGTTAAAACTTTCGCCAAAAAAGCATTGTAAACCTGCGCGAATATTTCGACGGACTGCCTTCGTACAAACCCACAAAGTGTTTGCCTAGACGTATTTTGATTACAGCATTATAAATTTCCTTTTAACACCAGCTGAGTTAAAAGTATAAGCAACTGATACAGTGCTGCAATACTCACACAAAACAGCAAAGCTAGCTAGATTTTCTTATTCACAACGACTTTCTTTAAAGCTCTAACTGTCGATAGAAACCAGTTAGAAGGCCTCTCGACTTTGTTTCCAGTTGTACATTTCATTAGATCTTATGGATTTTAAGACAACTTTTATAAGACTCGCTAAATTAATACAGGTTTTCATTAACACAACACCTTGCGATGCGACACCTTTTGTTTTATTTAGGCATTAATTGATATCAAAACCGCAATGTTGGATTGTCGAAAGCTCGGTAAAGCGCTGTGTTACCACAACAGGGAGCGGCATACTGCAAGAGAATCATCGGTGGTCTGAAGACAAGCTGTTTATAGTTCATAATAAGAGAGAGAGAATGAGGCCATAGATATCAGAAGAAAAATAGAGTGCGGCGGGCTTGAAAAAAAAAAAGTCTGCCTGCTAGTGCTTGATGTAAGTGCGAGATTTCTACTGATAGAACAATTAGACGCACGTACCTGTGGTGGGCCGTCGCAGGAGCTGCGGCAGTTTGTTCTTGATGTTGTTGACCCGCTTCATGTCGTAGTAGTCGTCGTAATCCTCGTAGGGCTTTTGCTTGGGCTTCGCGATCGGCTGCACGCGCACCTGCTCGTCCTCGTCGTCCAGCGCCAGCGGCCGGAAGTGCGGCACTTGAGGCGGGTGAGCAATGCGCGCGCGCGCATCGGACACGTCCGACGGGCGCATGCGCCGCAATCCCGCCAGCTCCTCGTCAACTTTCGTCCGCTGATCCAGCAGTTCGTCGTCGTCGTACGCGAAGTCCAGGTCACTGCTCTTCCTCTTTATGAATCTTTCCTTTGGCTTCCTCCGCGCCCGTCTTGTGGTAGCTTCGTTTACAAATTTATTTTCTTCATCGAAATCTTTACTCTTATCATCTGGAAAGTCATCTTTATCTACATGAAAATAGTCTTTGCTATCTATATCACTAACGTCATCTTTCCTATCTCGACTATATTTAGCCCGCCTGGGTGGCTCGTCGCCGCTGGGCTCGGGCTTGAGTCGCGAGCGGTGCTTGGGGTAGCGGTGGTTGCTGCGGTACTTGGGCACTTCGTCTTCATCTCGCTCGTACTTGCGCGCGGTGTCTGCAGCGCTATCTATGGGTGGCCTCATCAGTCCTCTTTGCTTTCTTCCCTGTTTTCGCCACACTTCTGGTTCGTCGGAATCCTTGCCAGGTTTTTCGGTTTTAACTGTAAATAAAAGTACAATCTTTACACGTGCCTAAGAAGCATATTGCGCCCAGTGCGGTGACTGTCCGACAAGTAGCTCAGCTCATTACGATTATAAATTTCTATGTAACCAATTGTCGTATTGTTAACATGCCTAACTCAGTTATATATATATATATATGTCATGCGGATATCTCATTCAATTTAACCAATATGACTTTCGGTACTTCCAGTATTGTATCACAGTTCAATCACAGCGACAACAACATTGATATCTGGTAGGTCGCTTATGTTGTTGAAGTTTCAGCCAATATACGAAAAATACTCATCGCTCAATCAAGGATTTTTATAAATTGAACATTCTGCCCTGTCAGGGACTTTACGTTAGTTACGAGGAATAAATGCTGGCCTGTCAGGGACTTTACGTTAATTACGAGGTATAAATGCCAACAGTATGGCCATGCAGCAAAATCTTGCAGAGAGGTACATTCTACACGTGGTCACTGTGGTGAAGCTACAGATGAGCGACTTGCATACGCTTTAAAAGCCTAGTGAAAATAGCGGATAGATAAACTCCGTCGATGATGAGGGCACCTAGTGCCTCATACTCTAGGCCAGACTTTCGTATCGTTTGTTGCTGACTCAACGCTGTCCGACTTACCATTGATTTGTCTAATCTTACAGGATATAGCTGAATACCAGTATTTTATATTGAGCAACTGCCTGTCATTCATTTTCAAATATTAATAAGATCGAAGAAATGATTTTTTTAAATAAATATAAAATATTGATAGAATTTGATGTGACCACTCTTTGGTCCAATAAAAATTTCAAATTTTTCATCAATTCCTGCCAATCCAAAAATTCAATCACTTGTTACAACTGTCGTTCGAAAGGTCATCCGTATTTTAAATGCACAAAGCCCCTTATTAAATGCCAACAATGTCATCGGATAGAACACGATAATGAGGTATGTAAATTAGAACCCATTGTAGCTTCGAATTTAAAATCCAACCAAATAAAAAATATACCATATTAAAAGACATTAAAAATTAATGCTGTTTTTGACGTGGAAAGAAAAATTCTAGTGCGAGCAGGATTTGAACCTGCGACCTTCCGATTCAATACACCGGATGTCTTAACCAATTAGACAAAAACAGCAATAGTTCCCTACGCTGGGTTTGCGTATAAAAAATATTAAAAATTAAAAATTAATTCTTACACAAACGAAAACTCCAAATATTTTAAAACCGTTGTTATCAAGGAAAAGCTTTTGGAGGCATTAAGGGTGAATCCACACCGAGACGAGACGCGACGCGAAGCGACGCTGCGCGCACAGTCAAGCCATTTTATGCTTTATCTACATTAGGAAATGCTTAGTATCGATTGAAAGACGCGCGGCCACTCGCGGCGCCGCGAGACGTCACGCGGCCCGAGTATAGATTTATTGATTTTGGTAGGGAGTGTACACTCTTGCGTAAGACAGATGCAGAATTACTTAATTTAGTTTAAAACTTTGATAACGTTCCGATTATTAAAGGTTTTGGTCAATCGTTAGTTGTACATCTGTACAAGACTAATGCATTTGTTTGATCGACGAAATTGAATCTGATACTGAGGTATTAGTTGTAAATGAAGTTCACATACATACATCACTTATAATTGGTCAGAATTTTACAGAATTGCCGTTTATCACTGTTTTGAAGGATAGCTCTACACTGCCATTTTCAAAAGCCCAGTTCCTTCTGCTGTTTTAAAAGGTATTTTAAAACTTTATATTACTGATAGAATTGAAAATTTAAAAACCAGTACTGTCCCAGTTCATTCAAACTACATTCACGGGAGATGTTTTTTATAGAAGGACACAACGCTGTCGAAACGGGTAAGGAGTTCCGTCTGTTACAGGGTGCTTACAATATTTCTAATGGTTTATACCGACTGTGTTGCTCACCGCACAAAACTAACTAAAAGGGATCTCGTTCCGCGAATAGCAAGGTAGTGGCTACAATAAGTGAGTTCACGTTTGATATTGGATATCGTCCTGGTGTTCAGATATCGCACGTTGATGCGTAGAGTAGAAAAACCAAATAATTTACGGAACCAGATGATGGCCCCTCTGTTGGCGTATATACTATATGCAAAGAGAACTGGCTTTTAGAAGACCCCGAAATATCCCGTATATTATGTTATTCCACCATCTCCCTTCTACCATCGGGAGTCCAGACGTACTGCAGGTTATCAGCCATACCTTGTCGATGTTCCACATATTCGCACGAAGCGCTTTGCTGCATCATTTATTATGCGCACAGCCAAGGAGTGGAATTCCCTGCCTGCGTCGGTGTTCCCAAGTTCATATGACCCCAATCTATTTAAGTCGCGAGTTAATAGGCTTCTTTTGGGTTAGCTCGTTCCATCGTCGACCTCATCTCTGTCCTCTGGACTAGATTGAGGTCAAGAGTAAGCCCATTCATTATATAAAAAAAAAAAAAAAAAATAGTTTTTACAAATTTCTCTACACATTCGTAAAAACTATGTTGTAAAACATCATACCGTATATTAAAGGGTAGACGATAAATTATGTCTTGTTGTTCCGCGGACAGCTCGATGACAAATATACCGAACTAACCACGATGAAATTGGTAATTTGGGTTACGCACAAACCCTAGAAATAATACAACATTTATACTGGTTCCCTAGACAAAGAATATTAGTAGACAATAATATTAAAAAAAAAAAAACAATAAAAACATAAAGAAAGGCATGATGCAAATAGAATCCCAGCAGCTAAGTAAGATTTCGGTGAATTTGTTAAAATTTCTCGTAATAATTTTGATGACATGTGGTCGTGGTGGATAAAAGCCTCACCCCGCTCTCCTTGGCTAAATAGAACTGGCGCAAACCTGTAGTGTTTGACACTAACGACCGCATGGAGGTATGGCAGAATAAGGAGCTTCACGGACGCTTTTTCCGGGCCCTGCATGGGCCCGATGTAGAATTTTCAGCGCCCGTAGCCTGGCTACGTTCCGGGGACCTCTTCGGAGAAACCGAAGGTTTTGTCTGTGCAATTATGGATGAAGTTATGATGACGAATAATTACTGGAGATTTATTGTGAAGGATGGTACGGTTGACATATGCCGGGCATGCCACCGTCCAGGCGAATCAATCCATCACATTATCTCCGGGTGTTCTCGTCTGGCTAACGGAGAATACTTGCATAGACACAATCTTGTAGCCAGGATCATCCATCAGCAACTTGCTCTAAAATACAACCTTGTGGAATCGGAAGTGCTGTGCTATAAGTAGGTATGTGCCCGACCCAGTTCTCGAAAATGGCAGTATCACATTGTACTGGGATCAATCCATCATCACTGACACGACTATTGTAGCCAATAAGCCCGATATAGTGGTGGTGGATCGAACGATTGTTGACATAACGGTCCCGTATGATGAGAACCTCGTGAAAGCCGAGAAAGATCAGCAAATCAAGTATCTTGACTTGGCTCGCGAGGTTGTCGACATGTGGGATGTGGACTTAGCGATCATTGTGCCGATAGTTGTATCAGCCCATGGCTTAGTTACCTAGAGCCTCACCCAATACCCGATAAGGCTCTCGTTAGGCAGCTGGATCAAGGGCTTGATTCAGAAAGAGGTACTCCTGGACACGGCTTGTATTGTTAGGAGGTTCCTCTCTCTGGAGCCCTGACCGCCGGTGGCTTGGACCCTGTTCCCGATACCGGTGGGCTACAATTTTTATATTTTTAAATGTTTTTTCATTTTGTTTTTTTCTAAGGAATATTTAAAAATGTAAATGATTTGTAAAAATACATATAATAAAACTATAAAGTTTCTGTCGAAGTTTGTGGGTCCATACGAGGTCACTGAAGTTCTAGGCACTGACCGTTATAGAATAACAGATGTCCCTGGTTTCACTAAGAATGGCAAACGGTATAAAACTGTTATTGCAGCTGATAGAATCCGACCTAAACTACCCTAACACTAAACTTTGGAACTAAGCAAATCCAAATGTGAGTAGCTCTGAGGATACTGGCAAAAGAAGGTAACTCTGAGTAAACTAACTTAAAATATTTCCTAACTGTCTGTTTTATTACAAAAATATTTTCTTTATACACAAGCTCTAGTTAAACATGTAGTCAAGTTTTAAAATTTTATATTTATTTTATAATGTATAAAATGTGTATGTTTTAAATGTAATATTTCTTTTATTTTCATTTTTAACATTCAAGAATGTCATGATTTGTTTCATAATTTTCATTCTATGATTGTTGTATGCATAGACTACTATATATTACAGTGTGTGTGCCAGGAGGTTACACTGTGTCGGATGGCCGAATGTCATGATTTTCAAATATTAAGGGCGCGTTTGCAAATCAGACAAAAATAAGCAGTTTTTCAGTACATTTTATGGCATAACTAAACAAAATCCAATGTAACTAATAACTACCTCGTATAGATTGGTTCTTCATCATAAAATGATAGGAACTTTACTATTGAGAATTTTAGTTTTTTATAATGTAAAATCGATCTTACGTTGCCATTTCACACAAAATTAACAATACCGGGTTCAGTTTAGGTACATTTTTTGTGCTATTACTAACGTATTTTACTATTTCTAAAAATACTATATGTAGGCAAACATATCCAGTTCTTAATTTTAGTAATTTTTTTTTATCTAAATGCTATAAATAGTCGCAGAAAAATGAAAACCAAAACTAATGCTTTCCCATTTTTTGCTATTTCCGGATGAATCTTAATCGATTGCAATAAGGGTTATTTTATTTTCGGTCCCCGTCTTGATTTATTGCACATGCATTTCGAGTGAAACTTCAGTCTGCGCGCGGCCGCCGTCGAGAGAGGACACGTATCGCATATTTGGAGCGGCTCGAATTGAAAAAGATCGCTGTACACACACAAAATATTCGATAAACCAAATTTGATACTTGACAAGGTAAGATTTTTATTCTATTTTATTTCGCTATGGAAAGGTAAGTAGAGTTTATAAATACCTATTCGTTCTGGACTTGATGGAGTGACCTGAAGAGAAGGAGTACTTCGGTGACTGCTACTGGAACTCCTCGACGAGTAGAACTAGGTGAGCCGAGTCTGGGCTCGTTTTGTTAGTTATGATAAGACCTTACCTCCGAACTCGTTGGAGTGACCTGAAGGTGTACTTCGGTGACTGCTACTGGAACTCCTCGACGAGTAGAACTAGGTGAGCCGAGTTTGGGCTCGTTTTGTTAGTTATGACAAGACTTTACCGCCTGACTTGATGAAGTGACCTGGAGGTGTACTTCAGTGACTGCTACTGGAACTCCTCGACGAGTAGAACTAGGTGAGCCGAGTTTGGGCTCGTTTTGTTAGTTATGACAAGACTTTACCGCCTGACTTGATGGAGTGACCTGAAGGTGTACTTCAGTGACTGCTACTGGAACTCCTCGACGAGTAGAACTATGTGAGCCGAGTTTGGGCTCGTTTTGTTAGTTATGACAAGACTTTACCGCCTGACTTGATGGAGTGACCTGAAGGTGTACTTCAGTGACTGCTACTGGAACTCCTCGACGAGTAGAACTAGGTGAGCCGAGTTTGGGCTCGTTTTGTTAGTTATGACAAGACTTTACCGCCTGACTTGATGAAGTGACCTGGAGGTGTACTTCAGTGACTGCTACTGGAACTCCTCGACGAGTAGAACTAGGTGAGCCGACTTTGGGCTCGTTTTGTTAGTTATGACAAGACTTTACCGCCTGACTTGATGGAGTGACCTGAAGGTGTACTTCAGTGACTGCTACTGGAACTTCTCGACGTGTTGAATTAGGTAAGCCGAGTTTGAGCTAGTTTTGTTAGTTATGATAAGATCTTACCTCCGAACTCGTTGGAGTGACCTGAAGGTGTACTTCGGTGACTGCTACTGGAACTCCTCGACGAGTAGAACTAGGTGAGCCGAGTTTGGGCTCGTTTTGTTAGTTATGACAAGACTTTACCGCCTGACTTGATGAAGTGACCTGGAGGTGTACTTCAGTGACTGCTACTGGAACTCCTCGACGAGTAGAACTAGGTGAGCCGAGTTTGGGCTCGTTTTGTTAGTTATGACAAGACTTTACCGCCTGACTTGATGGAGTGACCTGAAGGTGTACTTCAGTGACTGCTACTGGAACTCCTCGACGAGTAGAACTATGTGAGCCGAGTTTGGGCTCGTTATGTTAGTTATGACAAGACTTTACCGCCGGACTTGATGAAGTGACCTGGAGGTGTACTTCAGTGACTGCTACTGAAAGTCCTCGACGAGTAGAACTAGGTGAGCCGAGTTTGGGCTCGTTTTGTTAGTTATGACAAGACTTTACCGCCTGACTTGATGGAGTGACCTGAAGGTGTACTTCAGTGACTGCTACTGGAACTTCTCGACGTGTTGAATTAGGTAAGCCGAGTTTGAGCTCGTTTTGTTAGTTATGATGAGACCTTACCTCCGGAGTTTGATGTAGCGACTTGAAGATGTTTTTCGGTGACTGCTACTAGAACTCCTCGACGAGTAGAACTAGGTGAGCCGAGTCTGGGCTCGTTTTGTTAGTTATGATAAGACCTTACCTCCGGACTCGTTGGAGTGACCTGAAGGTGTATTTTGGTGACTGCTATTAGTATGAATACTACTTGTTTATAATAAAGTGAATATTGTGTAAGTTTCATAATTCGACTTTTGTTTTAGATGCCGAGGTATAAGACATTTGGCAAAACCTCTCGTAAAAGAGTTCGTGCCAGTAGAAATAACTTAGAAAAAGGAAGACGGTTAGTATATGTTTATTGAAGCGTCAAAATCATAATTGGGAACTATTATTATCATTAGTTATTTTTTCACAGATTTTCTAAAGGTAGTCGCAATACTCGTGACACATCTGCGACGTCTTCAGAAGGATTTGATCAAACGAGTTGTAGTACTTCCAATGACAACAATTTGGAGACGTCTTACGTAAGTTATTAATAATACATTTGTAATTTTTTCTAACTTTATTACTTTATTTGTAAGCCTAAAACCATTTATTTTGTTTTTAGAACTCCATAAATGAAGAAATAAAACCGTTCCAGGTTTCAGGAAGAAGGATCATAGAAGTGGATTATTTCATGAAACAACTGCAAGAAATTGGGAATCATAATTCGATGTTTAATTGTAGTTTAAGTACTGTTGAACTATTAAATGAAAAAAGAAGTGGACTTTGCTCTACTTTTTATATGAAGTGCCAAATGTGTGGTGCTAAATTCATGCTGAAATCTTCCAGCCATTCAGAAAAGAAAATGGATGTAAATGAAGAGATCGTAGCCGCTATAATGACAATTGGTGCTGGGGTTACGCAGCTTAATACTGTGCTGTGTCACATAAATGTGCCACCAATGTCGGTACGATTGTACCAATCTAAACACGACGCAATTAGTCGATGGTGGAAAAAAACTGCGCAGCACTATATGGCCGAAGCTGGTAAAGAAGAAAAGCATCATGCTCTATCTATTGGGAGCTCAAATGATGATGGAATAGCAATGATACCTGTATCGGGTGATGCATGTTGGTCCAAGCGTTCTTATGGAACTAATTATAGTGCATCTTCTGGAGTTGGTGCAATCGTAGGAATGCACTCAAAGAAAGGACGGAAAAATAAGGTCTGTAATATCTGTTCACGAGCACAAACAAAAGGAGCACACCCAAAGAAACATACTTGCTTCAAAAATTTTGAAGGTCCTTCCACTGCGATGGAAGCAGTTATAATAACAGAGGGCTTTAAAAAATCTTTAGATATGCATGGTCTTATTTACAATCAGTACGTTGCAGATGGTGATTCAAGCACATATGCTAGTATCCGGAAGGCAAGGCCATATGTAAATGTAACAGTGGGCAAAATAGAATGTAAAAATCATCTATTAAGAAATTACTGCAAGGGTCTGCTATCAATGTCTAACAATACTGCTTACCACATAAGGGCCAGAAAAATTCTAAAAGAAAATTATTTGCGGATACGTTGGGGCATTGACAGCAGCGTGAAATATTGGACTAGTAAGGACATTACTTTCGAAGAAAAAGTCAGATGCATTAAAAATGACATACTAAATGGTCCCTACCATATCTTTGGTGATCACTCCAAATGCGCATCGTATTTTTGTACCGATGATATTAAAAAACGCAATGTAAATTTGGTACCAGAACTGACAGCATACGGCGTATTTCAAAAAGTTGAAGATTTGGCCCAACGTCTTTCAACGCATGCCTACAGTTTTGTGTACAATGAAACGAATAATGCGGTAGAAAGTTTCAATGCACGAGTTGCAAAGTTTGTTGGAGGTAAAAGAGTTAACTTTTCCCAGCGGGGCTCCTATCTTGCTCGTTGTGCTGCAGCCGTTGTTTCATACAACACAAGTGTCCTGCAGTCGGCTGTACACAAATTTATTTTTGACACAGAAGCTAATCCCGAAATAGTCCACTTAGAAGAAATACGGCAAAAACGAAATCAAACAAGACTAGAGAAAAAAATTAAAAAGAAAAAAATTATCAGGCCGACATTACCGAAACAAGACGCCTACTATGGTGAAAATTGCCAAAAAGTTGACATGGCTGAGGAAGAATACAAAGAGGTGAAATTAAAATTTTTGAATGCTTTACAACTTTCGGAGACCGAAAAAGACAACTTGGAGAAAGACACCATATTACAGAGCGGTAGTCCGTTATGGTTAGAAACGCGGAGAAAGCTTCTGACAGCGTCTTGGTTCGCGACAGTCTGCAAACGGCGCCCAACAACTGAATGTGGTCCACTGATAAAACAAATACTGTATGGAAAAGATCTAAGCAATGTGCCGTCCATCAAACATAGCAGAAGTAACGAAGAGGCAGCAATTCGTGATTTAGAAACGGCTTTGAACACCCGGATAGAACAGTGCGGGTTATTCATAGACCAAGAATTTCCCTATCTAGGAGCAACCCCAGATGGAAAATGTGAGCTTGGCATTATTGAAATTAAATGCCCATCTTCGGCATATAAGATGGAGCCAGACGACGCCATTAAACTTAAAAAAGTTAATTTTTGGTTGCCTGCGGCAAATAATACATTTATAATAAATAAGAAACATAAATGGTATTACCAAGTTCAAGGACAGCTGCGCATTACTAGGGAAGACACTTGTGTGTTTGCTATTTGGACAGGTCCTGGCAAAATAAAGTACCAGTGCATAGAAAAAGATCCACAATTTTGGAAGGAGAAAATGGAAACATATTTAACTCGATTTTATAAAAACTGTCTCCTCCCAGAATTGATTGACCCAAGACAGGCAAGAAATATGGAGCTAAGAGCACATTCTTCACATACCCAAAATATTCTGACAATAATGAATTGTTAACGTTTGATTTGTTGTTTTAATAATTACGAAAGTACCTACACCTTCAGGTCGCTACATCAAACTCCGGAGGTAAGGTCTCATCATAACTTACAAAACGAGTTCAAACTCGGCTCACCTAGTTCGACACGTCGAGGAGTTCCAGTAGCAGTCACCGAAGTACACTTTCAGGTCACTCCATCAAGTCAGGCGGTAAGGTCTTATCATAACTAACAAAACGAGCCTAAACTCGGCTCACCTAGTTCTACTCGTCGAGCAGTTCCAGTAGCAGTCACCGAAGTACACCTTCAGGTCACTCCATCAAGTCAGGCGGTAAGGTCTTATCGTAACTAACAAAACGAGCCTAAACTCGGCTCACCTAGTTCTACTCGTCGAGGAGTTCCAGTAGCAGTCACCGAAGTACACCTTCAGGTAACTCCATCAAGTCAGGCGGTAAGGTCTTATCGTAACTAACAAAACGAGCCTAGACTCGGCTCACCTAGTTCTACTCGTCGAGGAGTTCCAGTAGCAGTCACCGAAGTACACCTTCAGGTAACTCCATCAAGTCAGGCGGTAAGGTCTTATCGTAACTAACAAAACGAGCCTAAACTCGGCTCACCTAGTTCTACTCGTCGAGGAGTTCCAGTAGCAGTCACCGAAGTACACCTTCAGGTAACTCCATCAAGTCAGGCGGTAAGGTCTTATCATAACTAACAAAACGAGCCTAAACTCGGCTCACCTAGTTCTAATCGTCGAGGAGTTCCAGTAGCAGTCACCGAAGTACACCTTCAGGTCACTCCATCAAGTCCGGAGGTAAGGTCTTATCATAACTAACAAAACGCGCCCAAACTCTGCTCACCTAGTTCTACTCATCGAGGAGTTCCAGTAGCAGTCACCGAAGTACACCTTCAGGTCACTCCATCAAGTCAGGCGGTAAGGTCTTATCATAACTAACAAAACGAGCCTAAACTCGGCTCACCTAGTTCTACTCGTCGAGCAGTTCCAATAGCAGTCACCGAAGTACACCTTCAGGTCACTCCATCAAGTCAGGCGGTAAGGTCTTATCATAACTAACAAAACGAGCCTAAACTCGGCTCACCTAGTTCTACTCGTCGAGGAGTTCCAGTAGCAGTCACCGAAGTACACCTTCAGGTAACTCCATCAAGTCAGGCGGTAAGGTCTCACCATAACTAACAAAACGCGCCCAAACTATGCTCACCTAGTTCTACTCATCGAGGAGTTCCAGTAGCAGTCACCGAAGTACACCTTCAGGTCACTCCATCAAGTCAGGCGGTAAGGTCTTATCATAACTAACAAAACGAGCATAAACTCGGCTCACCTAGTTCTACTCGTCGAGCAGTTCCAATAGCAGTCACCGAAGTACACCTTCAGGTCACTCCATCAAGTCAGGCGGTAAGGTCTTATCATAACTAACAAAACGAGCCTAAACTCGGCTCACCTAGTTCTACTCGTCGAGGAGTTCCAGTAGCAGTCACCGAAGTACACCTTCAGGTAACTCCATCAAGTCAGGCGGTAAGGTCTTACCATAACTAACAAAACGAGCCTATCCTCGCCTCACCTAGTTCTAATCGTCGAGGAGTTCCAGTAGCAGTCACCGAAGTACACCTTCAGGTCACTCCATCAAGTCCGGAGGTAAGGTCTTATCATAACTAACAAAACGCGCCCAAACTCTGCTCACCTAGTTCTACTCATCGAGGAGTTCCAGTAGCAGTCACCGAAGTACACCTTCAGGTCACTCCATCAAGTCAGGCGGTAAGGTCTTATCATAACTAACAAAACGAGCCCAGACTCGGCTCACATAGTTCTACTCGTCGAGGAGTTCCAGTAGCAGTCACCGAAGTACACTTTCAGGTCACTCCATCAAGTCCGGAGGTAAGGTCTTAGCATAACTAACAAAACGAGCCCAAACTCGACACACCTAGTTCTACTCGTCGAAGAGTTCTGGCAACAGTCACCGAAGTACACCTTCAGGTCACTCTATCATGTCCGGAGGTAAGGTCTCATCATAACTAACAAAATGAGCCCAAACTCGGCTCACCTAGTTCTACTCGTCAAGGAGTTCCAGTAGCAGTGTCTGAAGTACACTTTCAGGTCACGTTATCAAGTCCGGACGTAATTCGTAAAAATATAAACAGCAATAATAAATATTTGTTGTAGGTACCATAATTTTATTACAGAGAAATACGTAAAAAAAATGAATCTTTCAAAGTATCAAAATGAGATCACTTGACTACTATTCTCGCCGTTAGCCGTGCGTACACTTGTGTGTATAACCCGTGTCAATGTAGTAGTTCGATTCTATACCTATCAATTCTGCAAACGCGTCCTTAATAAGATCTGTTGTAATGTTTTTTTTTATATAAACATAAAATAAATTTTGATAGAATTTGATGTGACCAAAGAGTTCATAAAAACTCTTTGGTCAAATTTTTGAATCAGTTCCCGCCATTAGAAAAAAAAAGGGATTCTACTTTTGGAGGATGAACTAAAAGTTTTTCTGAAAGTCATCTTTGTTAATTACATAATTATTAGATATTATATTAAGCTTGCTACTGATATTAATACCAAGGTTGTATTCAGTAATTCTGTATGTGCACAAGTTTATAATACATATCAATACTTAAAATATTAATACTATTGTTGGTACTGGAAAAGGCGTATCATTTCATGGCTATCAGATCTCTGTAACCTAGTTCCTTCCTAGGGGACATCATCTATTGTTACGTAGTTGAGTGATGATAGTGAGGATGAGTGACTGACCGCGCGGCTCCTCCTCGTACTTGTAGTCGGGCGAGGCGGGCGCGTCGGGCGAGTGGCCGCGGTAGTCATCGGGCGGCGCCGCGGCAGGTTCCCGAGGCGCCTCGTAGTCCCCCGCGCCGTACGCCGGCATCTTCACGCCCGAATAGTCCGCGTAGCGCGCCGCCGATGCGGCTGCCGCGCACGTCAACGCCAGCAACATAGCCCGCGCCATCGCACCTGCTCGCCCGCCGCTCACACGATATTACTGCCACTATGTTGATGCCTCGGCACTGTGACTCTCTTTCGAACACCTAAATTGCGGCATATTTTTGCAAATGTAACTATAAATTTGACACTGAAGGACTAACAGATGTTTCTATTTGCCATGTTGACATTTAAAACATTTCACCGGCCTGTAATATTATTAGACGACACAAAAAGTAATAATCTCTCTCTCCTTTATGTAGTTTTATGGGAAGTAGGTGACTATTTACAGTACTTACAATATAATGTGTTAACTGTTTAGGAACAATATAATTTAAAAAATAGATAGTTATGTAAAGAGTTTCCAAAGTAGTGATAATTAATAGCACGGGCCACTCAGAATGGTTTCCTTGTCAATTGTAGCTTCTGACAGTTATTCAATCAGCTAGATGCCATCAAAATTGTAACAAATCAAAATAAATGTAACAAAAAAATTTAAAAAATGCAATAATGTGAGTTGGATCATTCACTTCAAAACGATGATGAAGTAATAAGTGAAGACATATCCATTGATACTATGAGTGAAACCAAACCCAAGGAAAATGACAATGAACTGGACTGTGACTGCTTCTCTATGCGCTTGGAGCAGGCCTGTCCCCCGTTGCGCAATGTCACCCATCCGCTGGTACTACCCACACACATACAAACACACATGCACACCCCGCGTGACACACACTCACATGCCTGGTCTGTTCCAGCGGTACTACGAGTTCACCCAAGAGGAGATGAAAGCGCTGGAGGAATGCGACAGAGAAAGTTTCTACAGACGCTGCCTACCCTTCAGCGCGGTACTAGCGAGCCTGACGTATGCGGCCATCAAAAACGGTAAAATACACTCCTCATTGCGATATTAAAATGTAAAACAAACAAGACAACGTAAGGAATGTCGGTAGAGGACGCCACGAAAATTTTCATAGAAGTAAGAATTTTGCTCAAAATAGCTTTTGTGAAATTATTTTTTTGAGCTGTTTAAATAAATTTTGGTGGTGGTTCCTTGGAGTGACTTCTTACTTCTATGAATGTTTTCAGACGTGATGCGGCCGCACCAGCACTTCGGCGTGGTGCCGAAAGTGTTCACGGCAATGTGCGTGGGATACGTGTGCGGGCGCTTGTCGTACCTAAACCAATACGATAAGCGCCTGCGCAAGCTGCCGCACGACTCCTACCTCGGCAACGTGCTGCGCAATTACCACGCCGGCGGTAGCGGTACGCCTGGTGGCAAACCAGCCAAGTAGCACAGCCACAGCTACAACTAGCTCAGCTGCAGTGACTGCTAGCAAGAAGCCTAAACTATTCACTAAAACACATCTGTTCAATAACCTAATTTTGTTTTCGAATTATCTGTTGTGGTATGACTTTTTTGACGAATTTAATGTCGTTTGTACTCAATTTAAGTAAATGTTTCAAATAAACTGATGCCGATCCCGGTGATGTCGAGCTAATCAGCCGCTCAGTTGCTGTACGACTATGTGTACTAGACATGTGTGTGGAGTGCAGGGTCGGACTGGCCATATAGTCTGGGTGGCGTTTGCCAGCCGGGCCTCAGCCTGCGCGGGCCCCCCGCGTGCCTGGCTTGCGGAGTTTGCCGGAAGCCAGGCGGTAGGTAGCATAGGGGGCTCGCGGCTCAGGATTTTGTAAAGTTTTTAAAACGTATTTTGCCTGATACCACAGAATTAGTAAGTACGTAATTAATTGTAGCGTATAGTAGTCTCACTCTGAAACTAATTTTAGTTCATTTTTAGCCTTAAACCGCTACAAAGTTACAAATTTTCTTAAAACCAACGCTCGGTTCCTTCTTTGAACCCTGCGAAAAAATTATCATATAGGCTCCTTTTTTCTGCCTGTGGATTGGCACTCCTATTGGTTTTCACGTGATCGACCGGTACAGACAGAAGCTTATTAAATTAGGAGCCCTTGCCCCGAGACCTTAATAGGCAATTATGGTATACATACACAAGGTTACAAAAAAGAAAGCTTGTAGACATTTTGATCTCTTACATTTCTGAATTTATTCGAGGCAAGCTGTAAAAATTTTCGAGCTGCCTTCGCTCGCTCTTGCAGCCTACTTTATCTTGAATCTTCATTTTATCTATAAGTAGCACAAGTGACTCCGGTAGGTCGAAACAATTTTATTCTAACCTATGTAGATAGGGTAATCAAAACTTCATTTCGGCACTTTCTCTTAAATCTTGGCTTTGCCTAAAAGTCAACCAAGTAACTTCTGTATGAACGATCGAAACAATTCTAACCTGTCCAAAGCAAGGTGTCTAAAAATTTCGAGCTTGCTTCGCACGTTCTTTAGTTTATTTCCTTTGTCTGTAAGTCGACCAAGTTATTCCTGGGTTCAAACAATACTAGCCTGTCAAAGGTAGGGTGCTAAAAATTTCGAGCTCACTTCGCTCGCTCTTGTAGGCTTTGTTCTTAACAATGTGTCCCTAAATCGATTTAATAATATCTATTTCTCAATAGAAGAACTAAAGGAAAGCTAACTGGAATGGAGATCCTAATTATTTTAGCTCCTAGTCTATAATACATTTAAAAATAAAGATTAACTGAAAGTTCTCATCTTTCGAAAAAATGTTGATTGGCTAGCTTCATACTTGTTATATTATTGAAATATAATTGCAACTGCACTTAGGTACCTAATAATAAATATCGTTGATAATTATTAATTTATATATTTAATTATTTTCCGATTTTTTCCCATCTACCATTATCCAGTCTCGGGCCGGCTTGGAGAAGCCACCCGGGCCCTTCCGGCCCCGTCCGACCCTGGTAGAGTGTAAAACATACACTAAATATATCTAATATATTAATTAACAGACGACCAACTAGCGAACAATGATTCCATAGCCGATACTTGGTGTGCGATTGTTTAACCATTACTATTTTTTTAAATAACGTTTTTTGGAGTGGAGGACCATTGTTTTTGTTAAAAAAAACATTTACGAGATTAATTTATTTATTATTTATTAAAACTTTATCCACATAATGTACAAAGGCGGACCTTGGGCATTTGAGATTCCTTGACAAATAAAGTAAAATTAACTCGTATTGTCTTGAACATTATTTATTTTATATCAACCAAATCAATGGGAAAGCGGTAGGTACATAATATGATTTCAGAGCTAACAATGCTTTTTTTTAATTTTTAATCTTCGTTATTGCCTTATACAATTACGACGACGTCAATCCCATCATACTTTTACAAATATTAACTTACTTCCTAAACTAATTTATCTTATAAAAAAAACCCCAAACCGAATGAACTTAATCTAATTCCTTATCTAATAAAAAAGTACTTATAAATATTTTTGCTGCTTCAGCACTTATAAAATATTTTTGGTGCTTAGCTAAATTACCATGGAACACTCCAACATCCATTACCGACGCGTTGATAACTGCTCAGCTTTCAATGTTTTAAATTAATTAGTTGATAGATCTAACCCTAATTATTATTTTTATAAATTCGTCCTTTTTGTCTGTCTGTCTGTCAGTCCTTATGTGACAGCCATTTTACTCTGAGTTTGCTAGCACCAGAGAGTTGTTTGGAGAGTTTGAGTCTTCTATGAACCACTATACGTACAAACGTGATGTGAAATAATGAAAAAACTAAAAAAATGGGTTGTCCTATACATGTAACAAACGGTTGAAAAACACACAGGGGTCATGACCCCCCCCCCCCCCCCCGCCCATACACGTAAAATTGGCAAAAGTTCTTAAAATTGTTTTTTACGTATATACGTGTATTAACTTCCTGCTTAATCGTTCAACAAGAGGAACGTACCGACACTTTCCGAGGCAGAATGCAAAAATTTTCGAGCGCGCTTCCTCGCTAATGCATCCTGCCTTTTCGAGTTACTTTTATTCTCATCTCTGTATGAATGAACTAAAAGAATGACAACTATAAAGAAATCAACCCATCCCAGGGCGGAATGTAAAAATTTTCTCGCTCGCTTTGCTCACCAATACATCCTATACTTTTTCAATTCTGGAAAAGTTGTCAGAGTCCCTCCTATTCTCATTCCTGTGTGAATGAACAAAAAGAACCTAATTCCGAGGAAGAGTGCAAAAATTTTCGAGCTCGCTTCGCTCGCTCTTGCGTCTAAGTACCGACAAGGTGAAGATGCCGGAAATAAACCTGTTGGCGGCCATGATCGTTTTGTTTACTTAACTCCAGAGATAGTTGATATAATTTCGGTTTTCAAAAGTTGTTCCTACAAGTTTGACACCTCCCCGCCCCCCCAATCTATTCGGGGTAACCGTCCCATCCAAATTCCTGGCTACGGCCCTGTGTGACCCCCCCTCCCCCCAAAGTCCTAGGCTAAGACCGCGCCTGATGTCTACGTATAATTATATTAAGTGAATGGTTGTTGAGATATTCGCTTCTAAAGCTGTAAAAATTGCCTCCTCTTATTATTAAAATAAGTAACTTCTGTATGAACGATCGAAACAATTCTAACCTGTCCAAAGCAAGGTGTCTAAAAATTTCGAGCTTGCTTCGCACGTTGTTTAGTTTATTTCCTTTGTCTGTAAGTCGACCAAGTTATTCCTGGGTTCAAACAATACTAGCCTGTCAAAGGTAGGGTGCGAAAATTCTAAAAAAAAATGTGGGAACGAAAATTGGTCAGGATACGATTTGATATTTAGTTTTTGAGATATGTGACTTTTTTGCGAAACTGCATCAGTAACTTTGTTTTTGTTTAACATCCTATGTAAAACAAATTTAGTTATGCTGTTGAGTGTAAATTGACATTGATTGAAGTTTAATGTGGTTTTTATTTATGAGTTCAGAATGTTAAATAATTACAAACTACAAACAGATCTAAAATAATAATACAATGTGAACAAGTATCAAAATTTGAAAAGAATTACAGGGCATCAAGAAGTTCGTCCATATCGTCGTCAATAGGAAAAGTGCTAAGAAGGCTGACAGCATTGTCACGTTGAATGGCAAAGCGGATTCTTTGGCCGAAAAGAGGCCAGCATTCTGGTCACATGAAGAGTCGAGTAACTGCTTGGCGAAATTCCGAAATACTAGATATCTTTATAGGGCAACACATAACTATCAGTCTACCGGCTGAAACTACTGTTTATGTAAAAAGTTTAATAGTTATGACATACATTATTGATTGCACAAATTAAAAAGTATTGTAAAACACGGAACAGCAACATCGTACATTTTGGTTCCTGTTAAACTCATCATTACCGTGTCACAAGGTGACCCGACATGCAGCTCTTCACTAAATAGCTTTGCACAAACCCCGCTGCTGCCCTCGCGTGCCTCTAGTCACCATTCTCAAGGCGAAGTGAACTTTCGTCGCGCAGCGCACTAATACGATTTTTAACAAAGTCGTACCGCGGTTTTTGTCACAGTAATATTGTCTTTCCCGTGGGTATCATTCCTCGGTAAGTATACGAATTGTTTATATTAGTCTTATTTTATCTTATAGCCTAACTGATTTGTTATTATGTAATCAGTGCAACATTTTGAATATTTTATACGGTACATAATAAAGTGGCAATTTCTGGATTTTGTCATTACCAAGGTGGTCATTACCATGTATTACCGTGGACTTTTAATCCACGGTAATGACAATGATTCCATGGTAAGGAATATCACCACTTATTCTGCAAATAACTTGCCTTTTTAAATGTTTGCGTTTAGCCTAACTGATTTGAATAAGTAGAAGGTTTAGTGATATCGTATACGGTACATGCTAAAATGGATATTTCTGAATTTTGCCATCACCATGGACTGCTGTGAACTTTTCAATCCTTGGTAATGACAATGCTTCCATGGTAATGCCAATTTTTCCATAGTAATGACAATAATTCCATAGTAATGAGTATCTCCACTTACCCGGATAAAAGCTAGCATTTTAAACATTTTGCCTTTTATATCTGTGCACACTTTCCGTTAATTTTAGTATCTGAATTTTGCGCAAATATTATTATCACATGATTATTTTAGTTTTTTATAATATTGATTGTTCCAGTGAACGAAGGAGATAAATATGCCGCGAAAAACAAGATAATAAACAAGAATTGTTACGAAAAAAAACGGAAACGGACGGGAACGGAAGATTTATTCAAGAAGCAAAATTAAAGTAATAAATAAATAAATATGATAATCATTATTATGGTCATTCATTTCTTTAAATACTAATATTCTATTATTTTAGAAACAATCTGTAAAAGTCAGTATACTTTCTTAATACTGCCTTGAGACTTTTACAGATCACATTGTTTTTGCTACACAGACACACACACACACACACACGATACTGCAAGATGCAAGAACTGTTAATTAATTGGAGATAGAAACATTTGTCATTACCATGTGCTATGGTCATTAAAAAGCGTGCAAAATGTTATTACCATGACGCTTAAAACTTTGTAGGTCCATATCTTCACTAATATGGACCCTAAAAGGTGGCCTTCATTTTTTTTATAATCCTTGAATAGAAACTTTTAACTAAGTTTGCGATTAAAAACAATATTTTTTTGTATTTTTTAACAAACCGCCCAATTTGCACCAAATGAAATAAATACCCACAAGTGGTGCTACTTACTACAACGTGCTAGGGTTAAACTATTATTTGATTTATGATTTTCAGCAGATATGAAAAAACTTCGTCAGATTAACGGTTCCTCGAGTGCTAAATAGGATCACAGTGAATAGTTTGATGCATTATCTTTTATTTTTACGTTTCTTATGATAAAGCAACATCACTATCAAATGTCAAACAAAATTCAGAGACAAAGATAAAAATAGATGTCAATTGACAAGTCATGTCATACGACACGACTGAAAGCAATGAAGTAATGCACTAACTCGTGAAGTACTGGTTTTGTTGGTTTTAAACCGATTTTTTGACTAATGAGGTTTGTTTGCTGAGAATGACAGACTCTAAATCGTATGGGTATCGGGAGAGTGCGACGAAGCTGCCAGCGGCGGAGCAGATGGCGCCGGGGCAGATGGAGCCGGGGCAATCCGGAGTGCTGCCGGTAAGGTTATTAAGAGTGGAGGCGATGTGGCCGAATGGGAGCCGTGCGTAAATGTGGGCTTGTTGGTTCAGTCGGAGTACAAGTTTGCGCCGGACGAGCTGCGCGTGCTGGGCGAGTGCAACAGGGAGAGCTTCTTCCAGCGGTCGCTACCGCTCGGCACCACGCTCGGGCTCGGCGCTTACGTCGCCGTACAAAGCGGTCAGTACAAGTCTACTGTATTACTCATTATGCTCTCTGTGTTATCGAAAAACTACTGCTAACTAAAACTAGTACTAGTCTTATTTAATGTCGTAAAATTGTTTCGGGAAACTGCTGTTACTTAAAATAACCTTAGTTAATAGTCATAATATGATGACAATACCTCTGTTTAGCCTCTACTAAACTTATGTTGAATGATAGAAGTAGCTCTGTTGTTAACAAACATTCCACATTTTTGTTTTTTACCTCAATGTGACCTGCAAATTGTAAAAAACATAAACAACTCTTTAGTTGGTGAATATTTCTCAATTAATTAACCCTGTGAACTGACTATTTTATTTTTAATACCTATATTGGCTGAATTTTTTCAAGTGGGCATGGATGGCCATATCTAAAACTATGAGGAATACCAAAAAATACTCTAAGACGAGAGGAGAGTTTTCCTGAAATTTGCCGCATGTCATTACTTCCCAGAATTTGATCCCTATTAGCGACACTGGAATGGTATAATAATACAGCATGTTTGTGTTTTTGGAAAATCAACAGGGTTTGATTCATGGCAAGGAATATTGATTTTCCAAAAATATAATTATGCAATTTTAGTTTTCATCAAAATCTGGCTCAAGACTCCTTTAAGTATATTTTGCTGTTCGTCATTGTTTTGGATTTGGTCATCCACACCCACTTAAAAAATTCACATGTATACAGTCAGGAACTCTAATATGTATCCACTCAGCTAAATTCAAGTGATTCCTCATGGAATATAGATTGTAACTTTGAGATAAGACCTATTTCATAGTAGTATGGGGTCCAAAATACTATGCTTGTAGCAACATAAAATTGCAATCAATGCAATTTGAGAAAACCACTTATAAAAGTTACTAGTTTATTAGTGCTTGTTTTATTTATTTTTAATTTTAATCTCAAAGTAACACTGTATCTCCGTTACCTTTTACAACTTGGTGCTCACAAAGTAATTGTTATGAAGTTTGAGATATATTTAGACTGGGACTTGGAGAAAGGCCTATACTACTTGTCATCCTGTTATTTCAGAAACAAATATGCTTCCATGGTTGACAACTAATAAAGCTATGTAATCAGAATGGTTTGTGTGGTCATAAATAACTTGTGTATAAACACTCTGTAAACAGGAGGCCCGATCTAACTCCCGCATTCTATTTGCCTGGTATTTTTTGGTGGTATTAATTGTTGTTGTAGTATATTAACATTACTGTTGCAACATCCCAAACTGAGAAAATGACAATATTACCCCATAATAAACTAGTGTGAACCTACTGGCCATGACAAATGTTAATTTTTCACTTGCCACAGAACTTGCATGTTTGTGAACAATTTTAGTTTACTCTGGTATTTCTATTTTGTGGCTGGACTAGCAAAGAACGCTTTATAGTGATGAGCTTGCACGGGTTGTCAAAGCTTCTAGTGTAGTGACTATGGTGTGGTGGCCTTAGTATAAATCTTTAGTTTATAGTGTATTATAAAGTGTCTGGCACGACGTGATTGAGCCGCCTTGTGAAGCCTTGCCTTGTTGCTGCCATATGGCCTAGGTCGCGCGACCTTCTGTTACCTTACCCTGTGAATGTAGAAACATGTCTACCTACCACAGCAACTCGCTATAGATAGTGGCATTATTGTTGATTTTGTTAAAAAAACACATTTACCTTGTCAGAAAATAACATAGCCAGCTAAAAAAAAAAATTAATATAAGTATAATATAACGCTGGTTGCATTATACTTGTACCAAGTTTATTTTTTCCTTTTCCACAACCAGATGTTTTTTGGGATTAATTTGGTTTGGGTGCAATTCCATTAAATGATGACACCATATGAGTTGGTAGAGACTAAATGGTGAGTTTCTCTGGTCTAGGTCTAGTATTTGCCAGCTTTTAAGATAAGTTAATTGTTTCTTTGGAATTAATAGGGTCTTAGTCCATTCATTTGTATGTTAATTTAGTCTTTCTTTTTATATCCAGCTTATTTTGCAGGCTTCCTCCTTTATGGTTGGAGTTATACCAAGTGAAAAAACCTGGTGTTGCTGCTAATTTATCATTTGCCTAGCCTTTTCCCAACTGTATTAGGTTCGGCTTCCACGGATACAGTTGAATACAAAATAGCAGCAGTATTTGGTGTTATTCAGTATTGGCTGTTGCTACTAATTACTCCTTGCAATTGTTTAGAATCATTATTGCTTTTTTTTTGCGAGATCTTTTTGCCTAAGTATATGATATTTCCTCTATAACTGCATGACTCCTCAACAGCACTGTAATGGCACAGGATGATATGAGCGCAACACACAGCAGCCTCCTACCTCCTAGAAATGAGCTTGCTAAAACCAACTTGACCAACTCATCTTATAATGTATACCATATTGTATTATAAAGTGTGCAGTGCGAAGTTAATGTCTGTTACATTTTCACACTTTAACAGCTGAGTGGAGTTCAATGACTGGCCACACAGGTACAACATGACTTAGGGCATCATGCACGATACTTTTTATCCAGGTCTCCTACCCAGATAAAAAGTAATCCCGTGGAATATTTTGCGACTTCAACGCTGGCGAAGCCTCAGGTAAAAGCTATTCAGAACATAAGATCGCCCTGCATATTGCCTATTAAATCTAGTGTATCGCTGTGCTGTGCGGGGGCGTAGCTACCGCTGTATCAGCCGTATCAATGATACGTAGCCCTTGACTGACAAGGGCCACTGATGAGGAAAAAAATCACAAAATCTTCTCACAACCTCAAATATTCTTCGTGATAAAAGATAAAATGAAAACTTATCACTGCCCAGAAAGCTCAGATTTTTCGAACTCGCTTCGCTCGCTCTTTGATGAGGATTTCACCAATCAGGGTCTAGAAAGCACCAATTTTTTGGGCTCGCTTCGTCAAGTCCGTGATTAGACCTCGCGTACTGATTAGATCGGAATAAAAAAATAATAAGGCTGCGAAGAAGATGGATGTAAAAAGATTGCTTGGAAATGAGAATGTTAAGGAGAATGTGTGGTGTGACAAGAATGGATAAGGTAAGTGAACGAGTATATCAGAGGAAGTTTAAAAGTTGCGCCAGTTACAGAACAGTGAAAGGGAATCGTCTTGGTATGGACATGTGAATAAAAAAGTAATGAATATAAATGTTGATAGATGGAGAGTGAGAGGAAGACCAAGGAAACGATGGAATAATTGTCTGATATGAAAGAAAAAGGAGTAAATGATAGCGTGACGGGTGACAGAGGAGAACGGAAGAAAAAAAGGCAGGAAGATGATGATGATGAGGCTTCGCTCGCTTTTCGATAAAAACTTAAACCCTGTCAGGATGCTCTAATTTTGTGCCATGATCGCACTTGCACAAATTTTTTTCTCACTTTGCTCGCTCACTCATTCTCTTAGTAAAATGGATGACAGCTAAAGCGATGTAAGTCAGGATGCTATTTTCTTTGTTTTGCAAAAATCATGTGTTCAATACTGATTTTCTCCTCTTTTTGGGCTTCGCCGCACTCGGGTTCAAAAACTTTGACACGGGCCTTACTAGGACTAGCTACGCCACTGGTGCTATGTCGCACTGAACATTCAATTTACCTATTCTGTTAATATTGGCCCACCGAGTGACAGGCTAAGCCTAGCGTGGCGTCATTGTGATCTATGATTGTATGTTTTCTAACTTGCGTGTGTTAATAAATTTGTTATTTATATTTTATTCACATGTTTTAACTCATTGATAAAGTGAAATTATGGTATATTCCAGGCACGCTGAAACCGAACCCTCGTTTCGGGCCGTTCCCGAAAGTGACGCTAGCTGTGATGGTGGGCTACTTCATCGGTAAACTGTCGTACCAGCAAGCCTGCGCCGAGAAACTAATGGCGCTGCCCGGTAGCTACATCGGGCAGTTGCTACGTGAGCGCAAGGAGGGGAAGGTCGGTGGAGGGTACGGTTCTTCATTATTTACATACGGTCCAAAGAAACTGAATGCGATCAGCAACAATCCAACACCAGCATTATTTCAACTAGAATAAAGATCACTTTCAATGTAACAGTGCCGCAAAGTCAATATTTATATAACTATGAACAGACTAAACTGCGTCCAAGAGCTGCGCAGAATAATCGTGAATCGGCTACGGTCGGACAAGACATATAGGTGATATTGTTAAGTTTCTTCTTTCTTCAATGACGGATCCTTGACTCTTGTGAATGCTGGTGATTTCAGTCGTAGTCCGATAACAAAGTCGGGCACTACGATGCTGGGCGCCAACCCCGGCGACATCTACTCTGACGCGGGCCCGGGCAGCTCGCTGGACCTCGACACGGACCGCCCGCTATTCAACGAGGAGGCGTACCAGCCGGGCGCGCCAGGTAACTCCGCACTAGCTCTAACAGACATGACACGTGCGTAGCGTAAAACTAACCAACCACATGACTAGCTTAGCTCAAGCTATAAAAAAGCAACGAGCATTATCACCTTTAACCCAATTTATTTGGGGTCAAATATCTTTCTAGCCGTATCTTCTTTCACGCAGCCCATACGTCTAGTCTTTGGTCTTCTCTTACTCATAAAGCCATCGACACATACTAAACTTTCCCTCTCGACATAATTATACCCCATTTCCCCGCATCACATCCATGACAACCTTCTTTTCAGTCACCGACAGGTGCCAATTTCAGACTTCCTCTTATACAACGTGGCGACGAATTGGACCTCTCAACTCCAATATCTACCACTACTACTGCTACTAGTGGCGATGAATTGGGATTATTTTGATTTATCCAAAGACTACCAGGGGCTGCAGTCTCGACATAGATAGCGACAAAAATCGGTCGTTAAGTCATAACGATGTCAAATTTCTTTAATAGATTTTCAACCTTAAGGTTTCGAAATAAAGTTGAAAATCTATTAAAGAAATTTGACATCGTTATGACTTAACGACCGATTTTTGTCGCTATGTATGTCGAGACTGCAGCCCCTGTACTACTACCCAATAACACGATAGTTATTAAATGTGTAAGCATTTTTTAATCGAGATGGGATTTCTGGACGTCTCGAGTTCTCAACCACTTTCGTCTCGTTTCTAATAAGACCGAATTTCTCAAGAATTCTCGATTCGAGAAATCTCCCTGAGACACCCTAGAGGCCTAGACCCTAACCAAATTATTCGTATTGACAGCTATGACGTCATAATATGGCGCGAGGTCAGTCCTAATCTTATTTGAAACGCATTGTAAACCGTGGGTCCTGCGCCTAATCTCTCTTCGGACATTTTAATAACATGGTATGTTAACACCCGACAGCTACGACGGTTTCCCCCGACGGCCAGCCCAGGGGAGCGAACCCAGAGCTTTCCTACGAAGACTTGCGTCGCAGAAACAGAGAAGAAAATAAAGGTTCGAAACAGGACCCTTACAGGTAAATACACATTTCGTAAGTTACTCTCACTCCTGGCATTAGTGCACGTTTGTGTAGGCGTAGGCAATAATAGTACCTGTAGTCCTGTACACTAAACTAATTTCATCTGGCAACCTCTAATATTATGGCGAGTATAGTATTTGAAAGATTAAATTATGTCTGCCCTTGGCTGTATGTTTTGTGTTGTTTGTCAACTGCAAATTCTTGTTCCCCGCTGGAGTAACGTGTCCGTCTTATTTTAATTTGAACTAGCGAATTTTTGGCGTCTTTTGCATGAATGTCTTTTTATTCAAGATTTGAACAGTAATTTAAACTTTTCTTACCAAGAATTTAATATAAGTTTAATTTAATATAGTTTTAAGTAGTTATTCTGCATGCAGGTAAATGTTCCCGGCCTAACTACTTGCTTGCGTCGAACACGAAGCATATGTAGTGCCACTGAGAGAGACTGGCATGCGCTACGCTAACACAATGTAAACTGTCCACTTTTTGCTTCACCGTGCTTACAGATTTGATAGTTAACGATGTTTTTGTTGTTTATTAAATACAGTTACAGCAAAGTACTTAATAAACTTAGGGTTGGTTTATGACTGCGTTCGTACAAATCTGTAAGGACATATCGTTTTGCTTGACGAATCGTTTTTTTTCAAACCTCATTCAGATTTTGTTTTTTTTTCATTAGATTGTAAGTAACATTTAGAGAGGGTTGCTGTTGTAATGTATGAACATTCCGCGAAGGAAATTCGACATGTCCAAGCCAACATTTGTGAGGATGGATGGATTTTTGTTACCATTTCACAAAAAACTACTGAAAGAATTTTAATGAGACTGTTTAGTATAGTTCATAAAATATTGCTTGATAAAAATGACAGCTGTTAACAGAAGTGACGGCATAAATTAGCAGATACGTCTAACGAGTGACCTATTGTACACAATAAATCATATGACTGCCTCGTTGATGTAGTGGTCGAAGGCCTTTGAATTTAATAACCACAATCATTAGTTACCGGTGCGCCAGGATACGCCAGCCACCTAAGATTATATACCGTGCTCTTTCTGGGTACTCATGATGAAGAAGTGCCGTTTTACGGGTGTGTATGTATATGCACATAATTATTATTATGTACTAACTACTAACCGTGACCTCCGTCCGCGTAAAACTATTATAAAAAAATATTAAACAAACCGAATCGGATTTTTTTTAAATTTTCAAGGGTTTTAATTTTTTGCACAGGACCCCCTAATACGTTTTCTAAAATATAAGTAGCCTAAGTTACTCCATATAACATCAGCTGTCTACCACATAATCTCCTCTTTTTTAGGAAGGTGGTTGAAAAACTAATTAACAGCGACATCCTTACAACGTTGCCAAAATTTAAAAAATGGAACAAATCGATAGAATAAAGACATATTCATTTTGAACACAGCACTTCGCACAAGCCTCTAATTCCAACCCATATCTTGGATTGTCGCCGTATCATTGCCAATGACATTTTATGTATTCAAGGTTGCTGTCTACCTACATCAAGTTTTATTTAATTTTTTTAATTAGCCTATTCTGCCTTACTGCTCGGCAAAAGCCTTCCCCATTCCTTTCAAATTTCTTTCCAAATTTGACATCTACAGCGTGTTTTTGCGATAATTATGTTGGTCTCATAGAAAAAATTGTACAGTTTGATAGTACCACACCCTCAACTATGACTATACCCTATCTGTTACACCCTGCTTACCTGCATACCCTCATCAACAACCGCTCACACGCGCTGCTCTATACACGGTCACAGCCCGCGGATTTTCGTCTCAGTTACTCATAAATGTGCAATGTTTGTTCTACACGCTGTCCGGCCGAACACGCACCCGGCCGCCGATCTCACCACATTGTAGGCTTGGCACGTCGAATCTCCGTCTGATGTTTAGTACGAGTGTGTTTATGCTTGTCTGGAACTTGGCGATGCAACCAGCTCTTTTGAGTGTTATAGGAGCGAAACCACGCAATGCGTCGCCTGAGCGCTGAAGCGCCGGCGCTACGGCCGTGTGGCCTCCCTCTTATGTGCATTATACATTTTGCTTTGTCTGCACAAACGTGCAGTGACTCGTGATTTGTGTGCTTGTTGCAGGTCGGACCTGGGCCCCCCGCCGCCCGTGCAACGCTCGCGCCCCGCCGCCCCCGCGCCCTCCGCGCACACCAACAAGTATGGTGACGTCATGGAATAGTCGTCGTAGAGTCTACACGTCACACGTCATACCCTCATAAGTTCACCGTGATATCGCGCATTCGTACCCTAAGCCACGCAAGCAACTCTTGTAGAGTAGGCTTTAGCCAGTAGTACGCAGTATGTCTTAAACAAACTTACCGCTTTATTATGTGCGAAAATGTTGGAAAATAATAGTTGAGTTTTATAATTTGGGGTTTTATTAAGCAACGACTTCGTGGCAGCCGAACTCCAGGTACCGGTCTCACCGCCAACGAATAGCGTCAACCGAGTGGAGCTAGCGACTAGACACGTTGGCGATCAAAGAGCGTGTAGCTGAGGTTGTAAGTCCGGGCCATGAGCGCTAGCGCCCGGGCGACACAAAGCAGCGTAGTCACGCTGCTATGCGTCTGTACCAAACGAGTGTCCTACCCACCAAGCGGTCGCCGCTGGGCGTACATCTAGTCGCTGCGACAAACGAAACTACTTACCGGTGGTATGAACAATCAGCGATTAACTATGAGTACAATTATGTATCTCTTTTTACTTACGCGAGCCCTACTATCTTCTGTACGTTTCTTTAGCGAGAAAATAGTGTGTGATAGGATAGGCAAGCACGATCAAATACGTCTGGTATTTGCCCAAATGTCCAAAAACAAGTTTTATCGTAGAATTAAGGGTAGGGAAGAAATTACACTAATCTGGGTGAATATTTCAAGTAGGCGTGGATGGCCAAATTCAAAACTATGAGGAGCAGCGAAAAATACTAAAACTAAAACTGCACGCTGCGGGCGTCTTCAATCAAAGAAATTAATTTAAAAAATAAAAAACATAAAATTTAACATTTTTCTTAAGTTTGTCTATGTCATTACTTCCAAGAATTTGATCCTTATTAACGATAATGGTGTCATTATAGTTTTTTTTTTTTTTCATAATCAATGGGTTCGATTCCTGGCTAGGAAAAATGATTTTTCAGAAATCTAATGATGCAGTTTTAGTTTTCTTTAAAATTGAGCTCGAGACTCCTTTCAGTATTTATTGCTACTCCTCATAGTTTCGGATTTGGCCATCAACGCTCACGTGAAAAATTCACCTGTATATAAATGAAACAAGCTATCCAAATACTTTATTTAATAAACTGAACATAAGTAAACAACAAGAAACTCGACAACATGACTAACACTATGTCGCACTATTGTTGATTGCATTCCTGTGCTCTACCAGTTATACTGACGGAGTCCAGAGACTGGCGCGCTACACAACGACTACTTGTATTGTTTCATGGAGTGCATACGAAGACTACATCTTAACATACATAGACCAGCTAATGTACGTGAACTTTGTAAATAAATATAGACAAGGAAACAATAGTGCGACCGCGCGTGCGCCCTCTTCAGCTCGATTTACTAACTAAGCATAATTTATAGGCCGATGTAATTTCATCGTGTTAACTACACGATGAAATTACATCGGCCTACACATTCACTAAATATCGTACTTATACTAATTAATGTTCACTGTTCTAACAAAATGACACAAATTGCTAAATGGCCTAATGTAATTCCAGCGCGTTTACATTTAACATTAAAATATGTACATCTGCATAGATCATACATTTCCCTTTGCGTAAAAGGGAAATAGATACAGCTTAACATATCGATACTATCTTAAGCTGATGTAAACTATGGTGGCGCTACGTTACGCACTAATGTAACACCAACATACCTTCTAATATTAAAGTCTAATTTTGACTACTTACTTCTAATAAAAAATGCGCAACTAATAGTCATAAATGACTAATTTAAAATCATAACGTTATTAAAATCTATATTATGGTATCAACGACAAAGGTGACTCCTGTAATTGGCTGACTGTTTTATGATTTGTATTCTTTTTACGTCATGAGCAGACGATTCGACCAAGACGAATTAGATGCTCTCTCAGATTTCATTTGCGATCAACCAATTGTTTTCCGTACTTATGTTCCTTAGTCTTAGAAAATAGTTA
This sequence comes from Noctua janthe, assembly GCA_910589295.1. Classification (NCBI taxonomy): domain Eukaryota; kingdom Metazoa; phylum Arthropoda; class Insecta; order Lepidoptera; family Noctuidae; genus Noctua; species Noctua janthe. The sequence continues at coordinate 19,723,123 of OU342552.1, forward strand.
CAACTTAGGTTCTCAATGTGAGGCGAGACTACTGGTTTGCACAATAAAGTCGTCTCGATTCACGTGAAGTGGCGGTGTATGTGCGATCGAACGATCACTTGGACTGATAACAATATTGATGGTAGTGATCATAGCTCCAAAAGGCGTTCTGGTTCAGCTGTCGCCTTCATGTTGTTATCAGCGATATTTCTATTCGGACACACATACAGGACCGTTGTCCTGTCAGTTCTCTGAACGTCGACAGTTCCATATTAATTGAAGTTTTTCTTAACGTTTATTTATCAACAACAACTAGTTGATTATCTGACATTTCTTTAGATTGATTTTGATTTGATAAATAATTCAATTCCTTTTTATTGTTTTGCAAATGTCATTGACCATTCAAAATTTGATTATCGAAGTTCGATGCTTGGTTTGTTGTAAGTATTAAAATTGGATTGATCGTTTAAATTTTGTCATGCAAGAAATTTATATTTATAAAAACATGTATTGTAGTAACGAAATAAAATTGATAAAGAAACAACAAAAAATATACATAACTGTAAATGTAACTAATTATATAAATTCTTTATATCACTCTTAATAGGGCTAGTAACAATATCTCAATAATCACATTGTCTAGGTAAAACAAGTAAAAATAAATATAATAAAGACATTAAAAGCCGGGTGTGCTTGTTGGCGCTGTTCTTCTGCGATCTGAGTTCAATAGTAATCACTGCATCTTGTACTTATTTAATAATATGACGATGATTTTGGCGCTGTTTATGGGCGACAAATAAAACGTGTAAGCATATTAATTCAAATACAAATATGACTTTAGTAAAATTACTTAAGATTTGTTAGCGCCATTCGCAAGCGTAAGCATACGCTCGAGGTTATCATTTCCTCAAAATAATCATTCAGCTGTCGTGCTGCGGTTTTGCTGAAAAATGATCCCGTCTAGGGAAGGGGCCAGGGCAAGCCGGAGAAGTTGACGGGCCCGCCGAGGCCGGCGTCGGCCTCCAGCAGGCTCATGATCACTGCCATGGCGGCCTCGCCGTTGCCGTCGAGCCCGAGGGGCGGCAGCGGGGGCGAGACGGGTGGCGAGGCGGGTGGCGGGGGCGAGCCGGGCGCGGCGGCCGACAGCGGCACGTTGTTGCGCACCTGGCTGTAGCCCGTCAGCTCCACGCCCAGGATGTTGTCCGCGAGCGACGCCTGCTCGTACACCACGTTGGCTTTTAGTGGCCACTGTGTGAGGGGAGTCAAAACATTTATTTCAAATAGACCAGTTAACACTTGAATTTATTAAGAAGCTGACACACTCGACACCATTCATCAATAATTGCGAAATACAACTTCTCTACAAAACACTTTATTTTAGACCTGAACGTGTGTCACGGTTTAACAGTTCATTACTACCCAACTATCCTATTGTCAAAATATCAGTAAATACAAGCACTACATCCGTGGAACGACTATAGTTACCTATTCTAAAACGAACGTACAAAACAAATTTGAAACTCGGTTTACGTATTTATTGTAAGTCACGTATACTGTTTTTGTATAAACCAGAGCATATTGCATTAGGTTCATAAGAATTGAAATTTCACTTTGGTCATCTTAGTTTTGCAGTAGCTAGAAAACCTGAATTCCTTTTTACATAATTATTATTTCCGATCTAAGGGTACATAACGTTATTTGTTTTCAATATACACTGGTCCATATACGATTATACGTCATACGATTTATATATAACGATAAAAACAGCATTACTGAAAGACTTGATTCTATATTTAGGAAGGTCAGGTTATGTACGACATACGTTTTGGTTGAAGACGGCATCCTGCAGCAGGTCGGCCGGCAGCTCCGGAGAGAACTCTGAGGAGGAGCGGCGGAGCGCCTCCTCTGCGATGGCGCTGCCGATCTTGTGCGACTCCACCTGCGACTCGATCAGCCGCTGCATCTCCACGTCGGCCTCTGAAACCGCACGCGATCCATCAGCACGCGCGCCCCTTTTCCGTCACAACATTCTCAAACAGTGCGCGTGGATATGTCGGCACTAACTTCACAATTGCCAGGCGCCAAAAGATAATAATGATAAAAACTATGTTTGTTTTTGTACCCATCACAATATTGTCCTATTTAACCCAAAGGTTGACTGTTAGAGAATGTGTTGTGGCATTAAATCAGCGCATATATAGTACATGAAGTTTAAAAGTAACTAGGCCAACATCCAGCACGTGCGTGCCGCGCGTCATCCATGTTGCGTCTTATCTGCGGACAGACAACGCTAAACCCAACCTTGTCATCTTTAAGCGACATGATGCGAGGACACCCGGATCATCCAGACTGGCAGTGCCCTAAGCAGTCGTAAAGCAGGAATAACCAATCAAAAAAATCTTGTCTGGTTATCATCATATGACAATGTTGATAGCATAACGTTTTTCAGAAGGCGTTATGACAAACAACAGCGATGTGATCCGGCTTATGGGTGGACTAATCATTCAGCAGGTTATCAATAGAAGATATGGTAAAGGTGAAGAATGTGAGATTGCGAAGGTGGAAAAGGTGAAGTATTGTTGGATAGTAGTGGGCGCTCACTCTGCTTGTACAGGTCGTAGGAGAGCGCGCCGTTGCCGAGCGCGGCATCGTGCTCCTCCGACACCACGGTGTTGTTAGCCACCAGGCACTCCACGTCCTTCGTCCACGGGTTCCTGAAAATTGTTCCATATTACTATCTCATATACACACATCTGCCACTATAGCTAAACTCTTATCATGTGGGTGAAATATTAAGTACACCTTTACCTAACCCATCGGAGATACAGGCGTGACGTTATCTAATCTGACAGCTCATGCAAACAAAACACGGGCTACTGCTGATGTTCATTAATTCTAAACAATCTGCAGCATAATTTGTTAGCTCAGAACTGATGCATTTGATCAACCCTGCACTGGGTCAATACCGAGGCACACTAACCTGGCTGGCCACATGCTACCTGCGGCTAGCTGACAGCTGTTCGCACGATGCTAGGACTAAAGTTAGTGTGACTAAAAACGATGTATTAAACTTTAGACATCACTCACATTCTGTATTATACACCTGTCAAATGTCATCGTAATCTTTCATTTAGTACCAATACCATATAATAGTAGTCCATGTTTATAGTCGAGTGCAATTAGGCAATAAGGTGGAACGAAGTTTATAGTGGTCGGAGTTTCATGGGACTTTTTTTAGTATAGTGTCTTAGAACTTGCACTGTCTGATCATACAGCACAAATACTATCATGTTCTGTTAGGAAAACGTACTCAATATCCCACTGGTACAAATTTAGAAGAGACGATAGCAACGAAAATGTTGAAAAATTTATTAAATGTTTAAAAGCCCTGACTTTTAGTGATTACTATGGGAAAAGTGACCCGAATGCTGCTTTTGAAGAATTCCATAAACTATTTTAAACTTTTTTATGACCTCTGTTTTCCAAACATAAAAATTAAGGTTCTCATACGAAATACTAAGTGGCTTAGTTAAGGATTAAAAATATGTTCCCTACGTAAAAGAATGCTATTGAAAACATATCGACTATCAGGTAATAATAGAGATAAGAGTGATTTTAAGAAGTATGCAAAAAAGTTTAAAAGAATCATAAAACTCACTCAAAAGTCGCAAAATAACTATCAGATCCAAACAGCCACAAATAAATCTAAGGCAGTGTGGCAAATAATCAATAAATATAAAAACAATAACCCCCCCGAAAAAATTAATAGAATAAAATATAATAACCAACTCATAACTGCTCCTGACACTATAGCACAAACATTCAACAACTTTTTTATTGATGACATTTCAAAGTAACTAATAATACAATAAACTACGCTAATATTCTAACCTATAACAAACCAAACTCCTGTTTCTTAACACCAGTTGCCCCTTACGAAGTTGTTAAAATAATCATGACATTAAAAAACACTAACAGGTTGGGATGGAATTTCCACAAAAATAATAAAACGTGTAGTATACGAAATTGCTCAAATCACATAATAAATCAGTGTCTTGAAGAAGGAATTTTCCCGACATATTTGAAAACTACTATAGTTACACTAATATTCAAAAAAGAAAACATGGAAGATGTACGATGTTACAGACCTATCGCTCTCATTCCAATAATGGCTAAAATATTTGAAAGAGTACTATATAATAATCTTAATGAATATTTCGAAAAAAATAAAATAATAATAGATAATCAGGTTGGGTTCAGAAAAGGAAAATCGGTTAATACAGCAATGCATCAGTTTTTACAAAAAATTATAACAGAACTAGATAACAAAAATCAGGTCACAGCCTTATACATGGACATGACAAAGGCTTTTGATTATGTCGATCATGGCCTACTACTACATAAACTAGAGATCTATGGAGTTCGAGGTAAAGCACTAGAAATAATCAAATCCTATCTCAGTAATAGAATACAGTACCCTGAAATAACACAATTATGTCCATCCACAAAAACAGAAATTAAATATACATCAAGCCCTAGATGTATAAAATTTGGTGTACCTCAAGGGTCGATACTAGGCCCACCACTATTTCTCATTTATATAAATGATTTACCTAACGCTATTCAACACCCTATGGTTTTATTTGCAGATGACAGTACGGCGATTTTCACAAATAACAAAAATAAAAATCTTGAACTAGAAATAAATGATTCCTTATCGAAATTAATACAATGGCAAACAATAAATAATCTAAAAATCAATCATACAAAAACCCATTACATGAATTTCAAGAATAAAAACGCAAAATCAATTCCATTATCTATTGAGTACAATAATGAAACTGTATCTGAAGTTACAAGTACAAAATTTCTAGGCATCCATATAGATTCTAATATGTCATGGAAAACACATGTAAATAGTTTATGAAACAAATTGCATCAGTTCTCTTATGCCCTCTACGTGCTCAAAAAAGTATCTAACCAAACCACACTACTTAGTGCTTATCATGCCTATGTGGGATCCACTCTATCTTATGGGATACTATATTGGGGATACTCGACTAATAAAGAAATTGCATTCAAGGCACAAAACAAGTGTATCAGATCAATATGTGGGAAACAGATTCATGTAAACCTCATTTCATAAACCTCAAGATATAATAGTATTTTTTGTATGGGCATAAAAATATATAATAAGTTACCCATAGACATTAAAAGCATTCATTTAATTGGTATTTTTAAAAGAAAGCTAAAAGACTTTTTGATTAAAAAAGCATATTACTCTTTAAAAGAATTCCTTGGAGAAAAATAATTATTTAATATTAAAATAAGAAGAGTATGTTTAATATAAAATGTTTGTACAATGTTAATTAATATAAAATAATGTTAATTATAATATTAATTTAATAATTTAATTTAATTTATTCGGATCGATCTTTAGGTTAAGCCGTGCTTGCCTAGGTTGGTCTGTGGATGGGTGACCACCCATTACACACTGAGTTTCCTCCGTGCCTCGGAAATCACGTTAAGCTGTTGGTCCCGGGTGTCATTTGTAGATCTTTGACAGTCGTTAGGTAGTCAGTGGCCCAAAAAGTCTGACAACCAGTCTTACCAAGGGGTATCGTATTACCCAGTACTAACTGGGTTGTGGAGGTCAGATAGGCAGTCGCTCCATGTAAAATACTGGTATTCAGCTGCATCCGGTTAGACTGGAAGCCGACCCCAACATAGTTGGGAAAAGGCTAGGCAGATGTGATGTTAATTATAATATTAAGTATGGATATTTTTTTTTTTTAAACCATTTAATTTGCAATGCCTTAACAGGCCACTAAGTTCTAAGAACCTACCTATTGTTACCATCGTCAAAATACTGTACACTTAGTTCGCAATAAAAGAATTTGAATTTGATTTTTTTTATTGATCCACAACCAAAATCGTTGGCTACTGCTGTGTCAATATTGTTTGTATATTTTGGCTTGTGGTGAAAAATAAATACTTTTTTTTTTTTTTTTTTTTTTTTTATTGAGTTCCTAGGGGATTGGAGAAGAAAGTTAAAAAAAATAATTCGCCACCCGCGACGTTTTTTTTTTTTTTATTTCCTTTGGAATATTTTTTTAGTTTATGAATAACTTCAAATTCGACGAATTCATATTGTGGCGTAATAGCGGTTGTGTCTTTGTTCATTGTTGTCGATGTAATGCATATTTCAAGTATTTTTTGACAATTACCTATATCGAATTTTAAGACTAAGATTTCTTTTGAAATTGGAACGTAAAAATATTAAAGAAAACCACTTTTACGAGTGAAGTGACAAACAATTGATACACAATAATCAGAAAATCGTCTATTACACTCGGCTATTAGTACTAAGTAAGACTTGTTCTTAGTCGTATTGTGATTGTATAATATTATGATTTCTAAGGCAAAATTGTCATAATGGTGAACGCTGCGTACAAGGTATACTGATAAGTCCTTTTTTTTGTTTTCTATGAATAGCTTTCTGTGTACTGGTGTTGGACGACGTAAATAAATGGGGACTAACTTGAAGGGCTTGAAGTGCGTGTGCAGCCGCGCGAGCGAGCCGTCCTTGCGGCGGAAAGCGTAGGGCGGCGTGCGCAGCGGCTCACGGCGCAGCAGGGCTGCCTTGTGAGCGCGCGCCACGGCGCCCAGCTCCGGCCCACCCACGTACTCATACAGGCTCGTGCCCAGCAGCTCCTGCGGTAGGAAGCCCAACGCCAGCGTCACCCTGCAATCACATACACACTCACACTGAGAGCTTCCTCAAAAGTTATTCAAAGTAACGGCTCCTCACTGGTCTAGTGGTCGCAACCGCTACTGCTGAGCAGCCTCGTGTTCAACAGGAGCACGCCCGCGATCTCCTGGATTTCAAATTAACCATGTTATGGCAATAATCTATAACCTTTTCTTTCAACTTTAGAGGTATGAGGAACAGAGTGTTTAGTTCCTCATAGTTTCTCCATGGATAAGGGAGGATCTTCCGACCAAGCGGATGTTTTGTCTGGAGGGCTCCCTGCGTGTCGGTTCGTTGTCGGTTGTATGTTATTGTATGCTAATTACTTTCGCCATGCAATGATTAATTCGCTTCATATGTTGCGAGATAGATATCACTACATGTGTTGTCGCATTACTAACTAACTAACGCTATTAAGCATTATACTGAGCGATGGCCGTTTTGAGTGAATGTGACGCATATCTTCCTCCTGCTTATGATTTTTGCGATATTTTTACGTTTTGCGTCATGTTATCGTACATATATGAGGTCTCTACTTTGTGGCTTCAACGAACCTTTGGTCTACGAAGAGGAATTTTCCGTCGGGCGCATGTCGGGAGACGTACTGCAGCTGGCGCACGGGGGTCGCGGGGGTGGCGGAGACCGGAGGCCCGGGCGCGGGCGCGAGAGGGGTGAGGTCGGGCAGCGCGCGCCCCACCGCCACCAGGCACGACATGCTGCCCGCGTCGCCGTCATCGGGGACCTCAGACGAGCCCGCTTCCGACATCTCTGCCGGGGCCCACGACTTTAGGTAGCCTGCAATACATATCATAATTATGAGGAATATTAGAAGTAATTATGTACTTACAACGTTCTTCTTCTTGCGTTTCGACCCGTTCGAATTGAACTAAGATGGCGTCTGTGCCATTTTGAAATCCTCCTGTGCAGGTGAAGGGACACTTTGGGCTCTAGCAAGTGGGCCATAGTCTGTCCGGACGCACCGCATTCACACTGAGTGTCAGATGTTTAATCCCCCATTAGCAACGGCCTACTTGTGTTGGGTCACTGGTACATGGTTGGTGACTTGGTGCACATCTGCATGCTTCTTTGGTGCTTGAGTGACATTGGCATGAGACGATGTTACTTTGTCATTGGTGGACAAAAGATGACGTGATGGTTATTAGCCATAGGAAGAGCAGGGTATCCTCATCCTACGAGGAAAGTGCCTCCAACCAAACGGGTGTTGTCTGGTGCTGGTGTTAATACTGCACGACCACTGTTATTGGGTGCTTGTTTATGTGCTAATCTCGCGGACGAGTGCTTTCGCGATGTAAGATTTAAGTTCGTATGTTGCGAGATAGATGTCGCTACAAGTCACCGAAAATCTTAAAGACATCCATTAGGCGCTCCCTCATCGGAAGCATTTACGTGTAATGTAACAATTCAAATCCAAGCATTACTTCAATAAGTGAGGAGCACCGAGCATTATAGTGCGCAACATGTAATGACACTATTTCTATCAACGACTTGTTTTTATACAAAATTGAATGTTGTACTGTTACATTACATGCAAATATGCTCCGGTGAGGAAACACCTTAATGTCAATATATTAAAACCTTTTGGTAGCCATTGCCACTTGTCTAGAACTTCTTGAGACGAAGATTATAGCTCAACTTGTGACGAAGCTATGCGTGCAACGTTGCACTTGCAACGTTGCAAAGTTGGGTAAGCAGTTAAGCACTCAAAGAGAGCATAAGAGAGACAGTATGAGCAGGTGGCTCACCGGTGCACTGCACGACGCAGTACTTCCTCTCGTTCGACTTCTTGCGCAGCTTGGTGGACGGCTCGGGGTCCTCCTTAACGGGCGCGGGCTCCGGCGGCGCCTCGGGCGAAACCCTGCACTTGATGCGGCAGAAGAAGGAGCGGCGCGCGCCCGGGCACAGCCGCGAGGCACCTGCTTGTACGTCTGCCTTCACCGGTAACATGGCTGCGATACAAGAGCTGGAGTTACAGTATGAACTGATGGCTGTCACTTATGTTGCAAGGTCACTGACTTAAGAAATAAGATGAAAGGGTAAAATGAAATTAGCTAGTAAAACTCTACAGTCAGAAAAAATTGATTTGAGGGCAATAACCAGGGACCGCATAGTTATTTAAAATATTTGTTTTAGTTCAATTCATGTTTGTTTCACCATGTTTAGGCATCGATACCCATAACGTCTGTACACAAACATATCTGAATTAACGTCATCACTCGAAGGGTAAGCAGAGGAGTATAGCTGCAACATTTCGATCAGGCTTAAATAGACTGAACAGGCAGTGTTTTGGTTTCTTGCGTGCGTGGCCCTAAAAGGGAGGTCATAAAAAAAATTAATGGCTCTACTTCAGAAAATACCCCAAGTATGTTCCGCGATTCTTCATAGTTTCTTGAATATTTTAAATGGGAACCGCTTTAAAAAATAATATCTGTAGTTTTACCCGGTATTTTCACATTCTATAACGTTACCTAGAGGCATTTACTAATCTCAAGAGTAACAAAGCGGTTCCAATATAATTTTCATGAAACTATAACTAGAAAACTATCATGAGTCCCGGAAGTAGGTGGTATTTCCGGATACGCTTGGGCACGAGGCATGTAATTCTAAGTTAATAGTTATCTGAGAAAACAGTAGCCAAAACGTCCATCTTATTATAGAAGAGCGATAAGGCAATAGTTACTCTTAGCGTCGATGAGTCTCTCGCGCGGGCTGAGGTCGGACGAGGACAGCTGCTCCTTAACCTTGGCTACGTCCTTAGGGTGCAGGATGTCGAACAGGCTCTGACCTAGCAGCTCGCTCTGGGGACAACAGGACCTGGGTTACAGTATAAGCGAGGACACGCTTCTGTCCACCAGCTGACACACAACAGAACGTTAAAAAGAAAGAAAATACATAATGCACACGAAAAGGATACCTAAGTATAAGGAAAACATGCGTTACATCCACGGAATACCTACGGCCATCGTTCAGCATAATGCTGTGGCACCATGAGAGACAATGGCACAGCGCTAGTCTTCATCATATTTCAGATAAGCAATGTCCACTGTTGTACTTACTAACGATGTAGTTAAGATCGACAACTATTCCATCGCATCGTAAGAACAATATTAGTCGTTAACCGCGTCAGCTATGACGGAGCGCAAGCAAACATGATAACTATAGCTAATAGTAGTACGTAATGTACCTATACTAATTCAAAGTGTGATGGACTGTACGTCACACGATAGAGGAAGCTCAGCTATGATCACATGCAAACGTATGAGGAAACATTCATCATTTATGTAGATATGGCTTAGCAATTATACAACAAGTTACTAGTAAGTCTTTGTAAACATTGCAACTTAAATGGAATCAAGTAAAGCACAGATCGAATATGAAACAACATGAAAATTGGCATGGGTTCGAAATAAAACAGAAACACTGATGAAATGCAAAAATACATTAAATAGCTCAGCTGATGCGACTGCGTCACGCGCGTACCACTTGTTGCAGATTGAAACAAGAGTTCCGTCACGTCGCATGTCGCGTCACGATCACGCGTGGCATGCCCGAGCAAATTGTTTTGTCCGTAGTCGCTGTTGAACAGCGTGACGTTTGTCGCTCGCAAACCAACCTGGTCGTAGTGCAGCATCTGCTTGACCGACGCGGAGACGTACAGCAGGCGGCCGCGGTCGCAGCCCACCACGAGCAGAAAGCAGTCGTGCGCCGCGTGCAGGATGAGCTGGTTGAGCTCGCGCTCGGACAGGAAAGAGGGGCGCGGGCGCGCGCTCAATGGACACGCGGACAACGCGCCGCGCACTGAGCGCAGGTGCTGCACCGCCATGCGCAGCACTGTCAGCTTGTCCAGCTTGCGCGCCATGGCCCCACACATCGGGATCATGGCCGACAGCTCCGAGATGTACGCGTTCATCTTGTCGCGCCGACGCTTCTCGATCTCGCTGTGGTTTTGCCTGTAACCAGCACGCCGCGAACTGTGAGTATTACTGCATACCTACCCTTGGCACGCAGCAATCTGCACACTGACTGACTGACAGACTGTCAATCATTGAGACCTTAACATTAATTAGCCTTAACTGGCCGACTGCGAGGCAAAGACCTCATCCTTCCACTTATTTTCAATGGTGTGCTTCTTCTCGCCAATTTACAAGGAAGTCATACTCTGTCTACCGGCTACCGTCTGATATTGCGACATACGGTTTTTTTTTAATCAGCTATGTCTTTCTTGTAGAATGTAGGAATAACTGTATGTGTAGGGTAACTTACTTCTTGTCGGGCACGGTGCGGATGGAGCGCGCGTCATCGCCGCCGTCGTCGTCGTACGCGCTGCCCGTACCGCTGTAACACAACCAACAGTTAGGAACCATGGTATCTATAGCAATGTCGTGGGTATGCGCATATTTCAATACACCAGTTAGCTAGTCATCTCGATGTTTAAATACCGTCCATCCCTGCAAACACCGAGCCTGGCCAAATAATATGGATTTTCAGAGAAAGCCCGAAAGTCTGAAAGCCCAGCAGAGACTAAAAATACAATTCCATATAACATTCATCCAATACATTTTTTGTTGCGAAGTCAAGAGGGTCTCATCAACATAAATAAAAGACGTGAGGTTTTTAGGCCACACTTATAGCCCCCCGTCCACATTGGTGGTGTCGTTGTGAGGTTTTAGGCCACCCTTCCTCCCGCCGTCACAAAAGATCACATAGCTTTAGGATCTGTCATAGTAAAAAAAAATGGTTTTTAGACACAAATTCGCTAGCTCGGGTTTTTAATTCTTTATTGGGAAAAAAATAAAATTATACAATAAATTAAATTTAGCCGTCTCACGAAAAACTACACGCGATTGTCACATGAACTCTGAACGAATGATTTTTCTGACCCTCTCCTTACCTCACGTAATTAAAGGACGCAGCTGTGTGTAGTCTTAAGTACACCCCCTGCTTAGCTGCTTGATATTTTGCAAATTCATCAACTCAAATGAAACGTGCTACTCATTTTGAAAGTTTTAAATATCTAACTGTAGTAAAGAAAGTGTTTTCTTAAACACATATTATTTGCTTGTCCTAACTAGCATTATTACAGCTTTTGCATACAAGTATAACTAATCGCTTAGCACCCACATGGTTCCACTCGGGGAGCCGGGGTTACCGGGTTAGCCCTTGAAGAAGAATGTACTTGCTGGTAGGTGGGTATCATAAAGCCCCGACTGGCTGTATTTTAATGCAGCAGCGCTATAAATCGTAGGTATATTATCTACCTACATTTTCGAATACTTAAAGACTAGTTACGGTGTAAACAACCTTAAGTTTGCATCATTTCAATTATGTTAACAATAAACATAACAAAATGTATCATATCGTCGAGACACGCGTTTAGCAGCTTCCCTTCCGCCGCAAGCCAATTAATTCTTCAATAATCCTCAATCTTCCAGTAAGAGATTGAGAACATGAACTTCATTTATATCTACGTACTCGTTATTGACCTTGGGTAAATCTATTCGAGGTACACGATCCCCTTCAAGTTTGGACTTGAGCGCAACATCCCCATCACCCAAACAGGCACAGTGCCCAAGGAGGCCAGAAGCCAGGCGAATGGTGACAAGTGAATGTGGTCTTTAGGTCATTCCTTAATAATTTGTCTTTGTGTAAGACTGATTGCTTATAAAGACTAGTATTTAACTCTCAGATTGGCGTAAATAGCTTGAGATAAACTGGGTAGTAGGTATCACATATAAACACAAGGTTAGTGATCGATGAAATGACAAATGGTGAATACCCTACACGTGTCCGAAATCTTACACACTCGACCTACCTTGTGTGCCGACGCCTTCGGGGACGCAACTTTGATTATATCTTAATTACTGTTGCTACTTTATGACCCTGTAATCTAAACGAGCACGAGAAAGTTTTCAACGCTACCAATAAATAGAACATAGTGAAGAATAGAAGATTTTATTTGAGACTAGCGTATGCCCGCGGCTTCGCCCGCGCCGCGTTCGGTAATTATCCCACGAGATCGTACTACCGGTAAAAAAAATATCCTATATGTTAATCCAGGTTATAAAGCATCTGTGCCAAATTTCACCCAAAATCCGTTCAACCCTTTTTGCGTGAAAGAGTAAAAAACATCCATCCTTCTCACATACTTTCGCTTTATAATAGTTGTAAGATTTTCATCTATTTTGACATGCTTCTAGTCACGATTCGATCAAGACTTCATTAAACGTGCAGCGGAAAATATCGCCGTGACAATTGTAACGTTAGCGTTAACGCGTTAGCGTCGCGCTTGGCTCGCGCAGGCTAGCAGGCAGAGCTAGCACGTGCCGCTCGCAGGCTAGCTGGCAGTGCTGGCACGTGCCGAGTGCGCTCCTGTACAAGTCAGAAGCCTTATGACGGAGGGGGTAAATTCAATTTAACTCTTTGGTCACAGGTGGTTTTTTTGGCATGGCCGGCCCCGTTGCTAGCCAACCCCGCGCTCCCGCCTAATTGGCCGTATTGTAGCCAAAGGGTAAGTTTAGCCAGTTTGTATGGGTTCCCGAGCAGACTTCAATTGACGAAGTATAAAGTTATTAGGTCACACTGAATTTTTAACGGTCGTGCTTTTGTATAAGAAAGGTGACATTTAAAAGTTTTTATAAATCGTATTCTAAAACAAGCTGAACTTTTCAATTAAAAAAAATACACGTGTAGGACTCTGGGAGGGGGGAGGAGAGGTAGCCTCAAACCTCACGACTTATCACCAAGGCGAGGAGAACTATAAAAGTGGCCTAAAGACCTCACGTGATTTTTATTCTTGTTTCGTTTTATTTTAGTTTATTTTTCACCTACTGCTCATCTTACTTTAAGGTTTAATTTAAGTTTTAATTGTCAAAATTTCTGCCAGTATAGTTTGCCCTAAACTTTACATATGATCCCCTACTACTGTTAGAAAGTATTGTTTTTTTAAAGTAGGTGGCATACGACCACGGCTATCCTCTGAACATTACTATGAATATTTATTAAAAACATTAAAACGTATAACGTGTAAGTTGTTTATTTAATAGACGATAAATATTGAATGGTTTGTAGGTACATAACAATTTCAGACGACAATGTTTTCTGGTTTCATTATTTTTAGAGCGCAATTTTTCAGTAGTCGTGTTTTAGTTTTAGAACTTATTTTTTAAGACATCGACGGAAAAGATTTTTAGAGCGCAATTTTTCAGTAGTCGTGTTTTAGTTTTAAAACTTATTTTTTGAGACATCGACTGAAAAGATTTTTAGAGCGCAATTTTTCAGTAGTCGTGTTTTAGTTTTAGAACTTATTTTTTGAGACATCGACTGAAAAGATTTTTAGAGCGCAATTTTTCAGTAGTCGTGTTTTAGTTTTAAAACTTATTTTTTGAGACATCGACGGAAAAGATTCGTCAAATATTGGTGACCCTAGGAGGTTCACCTCCTAGGGCCAATAGTTGACGAATCTTTTAGAATATTTTCCGGTAATTAATTTCGATATTTGGTGCTAACGAGTTAAATTTAGAAATGGTAGTCTGTCTGTCAGTGGGTTCAGGAAGGTAAATTTCGCACTTCGAAATGTTAATGTCTAGGCCAATAGAACTGAATCTGAAAGGATATGTTGCAGGCCATCAAACTTAACAAATTCCTTCATGGACCCAATATCGTAAATCCAAAAAAAATCCCATAATACCTAGTCGACCCAGCTGATAAATTTTTCGCATTTACGATATTGGACCCATGGAGGAAGTTGTTCAGTTTGATGGTCTGCAGCATATCCTTTCATATGACTATACCCTTTCTGTTACACCTTGTATATAAATATGGATGATGAAGCTTAATAACAGCTTCATTCCAGCGTCATCATCGGCCTAGCCTTTTCCCAACTATATTGGGGTCGGCTTCCAGTCTAACCGGATGCAGTTGAATACCAGTATTTTACATGGAGCGACTGCCTATCTGACCTCCACAACCCAGTTAGTACTGGGTAATACGATACCCCTTGGTAAGACTGGTTGTCAGACTTTTTGGGCCACAGACTGCCTAACGACTGTCAAAGATCTACAAATGACAGCCAGGACCAACGGCTTAACGTGCTTTCCGAGGCACTGAGGAAACTTGGTATGTAATGGGCGGTCACCCATCCACAGACCAACCTAGGCAAGCACGGCTTAACCTACTGATCGACCCGAGCGGCTGTTATTATTTAGCCACGAGCTTCATTCCAGCATAATGCCAGAAATCTCGATTGGTCCTCTCTAGTCGACAAAGATGGTATTGATGGTAAGGTGGATTTCTTTAACACAATTATTCTTGAATTGTATGACCGGCATGCTGCTATCCGATGTGTCAATGTAAGACATAACCCAGCACCATGGATGAAGCAAAAATTAAACGAGCTTATGGCAGAACGACCGAATACTGAAACGCCACTCAAATTTAACAGATACTCAAAAGTGTTAAAAGGGACGTTTGCCCATACGAAATTAAAGTTTAAGAGCTGCTCAAACGTATAAACAGCCCTTAAATATTTGAGTAGTGTTTCAGTATTCGGCCGTTAGATACAAATCTAAGAGCAGATATAAGCGCAGGTCTTCAGAGCTGAATCTCTCTTGTTACTAATCGTTACGTAATCGCTGCAGTCGTCTGTGTCAAGATGCCAGGAGACGCTATTTCCACGACCAACTCGACAACCGCAGTTCTATCGATGTATGGAATATTCTTAAGTCTTTTGGCATAGGCAAATCACCAACCAATCAGTGTAAGGAACTCCGTTTGTCAAAGCTGCGACGCTCTGGAAAGCCTTTCCAGATTGCCGTTGCCACTCTGTTCTCCTTTTAATCTTAGTGTTGTTACTGAGCATGACATAAAGAAATCTGTACCTGCAATTACTTCCTCAGCAGTGGGCAATGATAAGTTGTGCTCAAGAATGGTAACTCTCACCCTTCCCTCACCTCACCTTCTTCGTCAATCTTCAATCACTCTAGCCCGACCCTCTCCCCCCCCCCCTCTTAACATGTGACGTAATATTGTGAAATTGACGTAGGTAAACCTATCGAGTGGGATATTAAAATGAAGGAAATAAAAAGTTAATTACAATAATATATATATATATATATATGTAGGTATTGTTCACCCGTTTGACATGTAAACATCATTAACAGGATGTTTCATAATTTTATTCAAATTTTTTATTATTATTTTTCTTTGTACCTATTATGGAAGATAAAAAAAATACTTTCTTTTGAATATTAAAACAGGCAAATTAGTCTTTAAAAAAAAGGCATCGTTCTTTTCGTTTTTGAATATCAATTGTTTGACTTTTCAGTCATGACGAGCCTAAGACGGCTTTTTCAAACTTACGTAAACGGAGTAAACAGCCTAGCGGTTACATCACCGCTCTGTAAACTACGAGTTCGCAAGTTAAAAGTTAAAACAATATCGGGGAAAAAAATCATAAAAATTGAGGTTTTTGGACATCCAAGCTCCCACTATGTTGAGAGTGATTAATTCGACATTAAATTATGTTACGAATTCATCCATAGTTCAATTTAAATAAGCAGTGGTACTGATGAATTTTGATCTTTATTTTTTACAATATATCACACAGACGCGTATAGATTCGATAACAAATATGTTTTTTTTTTTCCAAATATTTGAAACAACATGGAAATGCCCAGATCCTAGCGAAATTTACTATTACGGGACCAATAACTCGTAATATTCATTACCACTCCTCAATTTGTATTCGAAATTGACAAACATTTTTTTTTTTAATTATTGTGATGTGTAGAAGTGATTATTCGAATCGATTATATTTTTTGTAAATTTCGATGAACTCGAGTAATTAAATTAAGAAATTTAACAAATCGATAGATGTAAATTAAAATAATTTTGTTTTAAGCTTAAAATACAATAATTATTTATTATAATATTTTTTTTAAGTTTTGCAATGGTAATCTTAATAGTTTTCCGTACATTGTAGGTACGAAAACCGACCCAACAACAAATAGCACAGACTGATCTATGGCTGAATTCGCGCCGATTTTTTTCCATTTCAAAATTTAAATTAGGAATGCACTCGTCAAATTTATATTGTATTTAAATTTACAAGATAATTTATTGTGATTTCCTCTATTGGTTAGTTCAATATAGAACGCCAAAGATCTTGGTAGGAGGCATAGTAATCGTAATTTGGTTGGTTCCAACCAAAATAATAATTATTATTTGAAATTATACTCAGGAGTTTTTATTCCGCCTCACTCTCAACTCTTTTTTCCAAACTTGTTTTATTTGCGAGAATCGATTAGGCTGAGTACAAATTTTTAATAGTAATGATGAAACTTGGGTTTTCGGTCAGCACTAAGAAGTGTTATGTTGCAACATAGTTTTAGTAATATTTGTCTACTTTTTGATCGTGTTTTTATGAAATTATGTATGAAAACTGGCAAAAATAAGAACGCAGATAGAATGTTACTGTCTTTATTTTACCATTTCTAGTTTTTTTTAGCAACGAGCAATTTGTCTATGTACATTATTTCCAGCGCATTTTAAGTTGCCTATTTTTTGGAAGCGTTTAGTAGGTAACATTTATTTTACACATAACTGGCAATAGACTGACGTCGTTTTACCGACCTCAAGACAGACTTCCAACTAGCTACGTGCCATAATCAGGGTAGGGAATGGAATAAGTGTAATATAATCATAATAAATAAATAATAATTTTTTGGTCACTCCTTTTTCTTTTATTTGACTGAACTTATTTTGCGCCTACTTATGATGCGTTTGTAAGTACCTACTGCCTACATTATTTTAAAGAAGGCGAACCTACTGTCATATACCGTGCACAATGCTCCAGGCTTTCGGATACTAGTAGGTATAGGTCACCCACTGCAGCCCACTTCATGTATACAATGACTACTAAACATTCATAACAAAAAAAATAGGTATTTATGAGATTTTAATAATTTAAAAATAAAATTATTACGCATGACGTAGTTAAAACACCCTGTTGCGAGCGATGATATACTGGAGCGCTGAGTAGACAAGTTCTGTCGTTTGACACTTAAAAATCATTAACAGGATGTTTCATAATTTTATTAATATATTATTTATTTTTCTTTGTACCTGTTATGGTAGGTAAAAAAAAAACAAATCGCGCCAAGAGCTATTTTATTTCGGGAACATAGAGTGGACCACCTTTGTAAGACGACTAAAAAGTCACGGTGTAGAATTAGATACAAGAAATAGGTGTACCAACATCAAAAACTAAAAGTCATCTCCATCAAGGATATAGACATCTATGCGCATGTTGCTAGGCTAAAAAAGTCAACCTTTATCATTTCAAATTCCCTTTCTAAGGCCTTATTTGGAGTCTTTAAACTGTGCCATAATTGTCTTTTAATGAAATTATGTTTAAATCACTGAAATACTTACAAAAAAACTAATTTGATTAATAAAATCTAAAAAGAAAAAATAACCGGTAAAAATACGGTCTTTATTGTTTTCACGTGGCAACATTTACAACATATATGATTCAAATATGAATTGCGTTGAGTATGATTCTGCTACTATGTGTCACCATTTTACGAAAATTACAGGAATTGCTAATGATCTGTTGGCAATTCGGAAAATGAATTACTTTTAGAAGAATTGCTGAAAGTTGCCAATTTAGATCCCCAGAACTATTAACATTGAACTATACTCATACTGTACTACAGTAGCGAAGGGTCAATTTTTGTAAGAGGTAAGCCGGAGTACATATCTTTAATATGATTATATTATTTGCCATAGAATACTGACTGTGCCATTTTTCAAAGGGAATTCGGTAGGAACCGAGTTGTATGGAACCTTCGCCACTGCTGTACTATAAGCCATTTTCCTTCTCTATTTGCAAACTATCTATGATCCATACGCAGTTTGGATTTAAATATGTCTTTTTTTTTTGGAATTTTATTTATTTTTTGTTGCTGCTATTTTTAAACCTTTTAAATGTAAGTCGTATGCTATAAACATAAAGAAAGTTTCTTAAAAAAATAAGCCTAGATTATGTACGTGTTAATGTAGATAGTTTTGATTTTATTAACGCTAGTTTGCAAGATGTTTAAGGATTGAAACCGCAAATCGCTTTTAGGTACACGTCAGTCTCACCCTTCGGGAATTACAGGCGGGTTGTTGAACTAACATAACATCACGCCTGTAAGATCGAGCTTCGCTTATCTTCTACCGAAAGAAAACAATATTTTTAGCAAACTTAATACGTCAGTATTAAGTTTGCGAAAAATATTGTTTTCTATGAACAAATTAACATTGTGAATGGGGTCGGCTCATAAATTAAGTCAATTTATTAAAATTGACGGATTATAATTACCGAAGCGCATAGTCTTTCTGGTTCTATTGCTAAATACATCAAATTCAAGCGTTCAAAGTATTTTTCATTAACGTGTTTTTTTCCAGATTCTCACTTTTGTTTCCATCGTTTGTGCCCATCACATCTTTCCACCGGCTGATTGAGCTGTCAAAGTTGAAAGTATTTTTTTTTTAATTTTTAAGGATATTAACCGTTGGGACCTAGGATAGATCATGAGTTGCATCTATATTTTGCTTTTGTTTATAAACATTGACAATGACTAAAGAATACGCGGAATAATTAAAAAAGCTTCGCGAAGCCGCAATTTTTTAGCCGCTAGCACAGCCGCTAGCACATCTAGTAATAGTGTCATTTTCAGGCTGATCTCAGTGTTACGTGATCATTAGTCAAATGTACGGAGATTTCGCAAGCACTCCGTAAAATTGAAAAAGGTTTTTTTTAATTACTTAAATGACAACTAACAAATTTCTAGTGTAAGCTTACACCGCGTCCCTATCCTCTGTCCACAGCACTGAAAAGCTAACCAGGAAAATTTTACCTTTCTCCCTGGTTGACTCGGCAGTGTCGTGCTTGACCGACGCAGAGGACTCCTGGAAAGTTGCTTGCTCGGATACGGATCGGTCCGGGAACCCGTTTTCCAAGAGTCAGTCGGATGAGCCGCTCAGCAGTTGGTATGGAATAACGTTATTAATACGTCTACCAATACTGCTGAGCGTGCCCGCCTGCTGGCTGTGGGTGAGTGGGAGTCAGGGCCTCTAGCTTCAGGCACTACCGTCACCAAAAATAGGCACTATGCTAGGTGACACAACCTTCCGGCTCGCTACATGTCTGCGATTGGGCGCTCCTTATCGCTGTCAATGTGGTGAAGCAGTCGACTGCCTCGGACACCATGGCCTTTCCTGCAGTAAGAGTGCAGGTCGGATTGCGCGGCACACTAGCATTAATGATCTAATCCGTCGTACTCTTGCCACCGCCGCCGGGGTGCCAGTGTCTTAGAACTCAATGGCTTGGCACGCGTTGATGTTGTGGTTGAAAATCAAAACAGCCACGACACTAATTTCGTTTCATGGTCGTTTTAAAAATGCCAAAACACGTTGAAGTCGGTGTTTTTACTCAATGAGCGTTTTCGATTTTGGAGCCTTACATATACATTAACGTAAAAAGTAGCAAATCGTCCCACTGATTTTAACTTAGGGGGAAGCACTAAGGTGGCCCGCAATCTCCTTGCCTTTTTTGCAATTATAATTCTATAAGTAAATACATATTTGTCACAATCAATCAACCTGTTACTGACCTGCAAATTGCAAAAAAGTAAGAACAATTGGCGATTCTGGCGCTTTAGCTGTTGACGTGCGGAGGCCTGATGTTTACGAAAACAAGTCAGTGGAACATGTAAAAATCACGAAGATTGGGCAGATAATCTGAACGATATAGCGTGTGAATATAATTTGAGGTACCAATTTAGATAAAGCCAGTCTTGACGATAGAATCAATCAAATCTCTGAAGAGTTACTTGTAAAGGAGACAAAAAGACAAGGTACTCACTAAGAAGATGGCTTCCTCTTGCGCGTGGCGCTGGCTGGCGCGTGCAGTGGGATCGGCGGCGGCGCGCCCAGCGGCGCCTCACAGCCTGACATGTCAAAGCTTTCGGAGCTGCTGCAAGACAACACACAGGTTAGTACGGCGGTAGGAACTTGTGCAGTCCTGCTCGGAGCACAAAACCTGCGCTCACCTACTCGGAGCTGGCGTCCCAGGTTGGTCGCGAGGCCGCTTCGGCTCATGCCCAAACCCAAGAAAACTCTCAATATCATCTAACTGCAATATCAAATTGTCATCCTCTTTTTTTTCGTCTTGTTTAGGCTCTTCAAGCGTTTGGCTCAGATTATCAAATAAAGATGGATTTTGTTCGTAGAAATCACAAAGCATGTAAAAGTCTTCGTCGTCCCACACGAATCCATCCATGGTTCAAAGTTGATTCTAAATATATTCCTGCGAGAACACGCCGACTGCGTCTTCCTACCCGGCTTCCTCTCAGAGGTATACTAAGCCGGGAGTATTGTGGCGAGGGAAAAGCTCGCTTGGTGCGCGGCAGCCTCCGCCCCGCGGAGAGTGCGAGTAACTTTGTAGGTATTACAACATCGAGCAACAGTGGCCAACACAGGATTTTTTATGAAAATTTACCCATTCCTGTTTTTGTTTTTCTTAGCACGCTTTAGGACTATTGATTCAATGAACGCAAGAATGTTACTCTCATAATAGTGTTATAATAGTACAAAATACGAAACATGTACCTAAACGGTGTCGTGTCGGACATGAGTCACTTCGATATCCGGGAAAAATAGTGAATCTTCTCCTTCTTTATCGTGTGGTTAGTGCCTAACCTGGTGTCAGAGATTTTATGCCGCCCATGGGCCGCTGACAGACAGCCGGACGGACAGCAGAGGCTTAGTAGTAGGATCCCGTTGGCTACCCTTCAGGCACAGAACCCTAAAAAGCAATGATCACCACGATATACGCGTTAGGCGCTCAAAATTATCATTTTTTTTTAATAATTTTATAAATTATTTGAAAATTAATATAGCCCTCAGAACGAAGTACCTAGCCACTGTAGACAATTTATTGAAAAACAAAGGGTACTTAGTTAAAAACGTGAGTAAAATGTGACGAAGAAAGAAAGTTACAACGTTTCGGAAGTTTGGAAACCCTTCGAATGTTTACATTGTCACTGAGTTCAGCGATTGCCAAACGGAAGGTTTTCCTTAACGAAGCGGCATAAAGTCAGTACAAGTCCACCCTGCTGCCGCATGAATCGAGGAGGTCGCATGGAGATGTTGTAATACTCGTCATTTGAATTTGAAAATACTCGCCGTGTTTTAAACGAACGTTATGTTTGTTTGTTAGTTCTGCTTTGATTATACATACATAAACTGACGCCTTTTTCCCACGGGTTTAGGCAGATACCACAGAACGGCACCAGCTACGATTTTTACATACTCCTTCTGCCTCGTCCACCGCGTCCATGTTCATACATCTGGTCATATAAGCACGCCGGGTGAAGTAGCAAAAAAATAGGGTGGACCTGTGTCGGGGCACACCACCGTTGGTTCAAAGTGCAGGCCACCGCGAACTACCGAACATATCGATCAGAAGTTTAGTATGAAATGAGGAGAAACGATACTCGCCCGGCCCGAAATAAGATTTGTGTAATCGGTTGTCATGGTATGGATTTGTAATACGGAGAAATGAGGAACAGTTCGCAAAGAAAGTTTTGAGTGCCCATCAATGTGATCATAATTGGATTGTATTTGTGATCTAAAGTCGATTCGTTTGGTCATTTAATGATGGTTATATGCGTATCAGAGCATAACCAGAAGGATAATTAAAATTAAACATAGTAGGTACTTACTAATGTGAAGTCTTCCTCTTGCGCGGGTCATGGTGGTGCTGGTGCGAGGCCTGCTGCATGGGAGGCTGGTGCGGCGCATGCGCGTGCGCGTGCGCGCCTGTGGACTCTGCGCACGCGCCGCCGCCCGCCGTCAGCTCGTACGCCGGCGCCGAACTCGCGCTCGCCCTGCACACAAAATATGACGGTCACTAAAAATATTGTGTTTAAACCACTGTCTGACAGGTTTAAGTTGGCCGCTGCACATCCAATCAAGCCAAATGGGGTATCATCGACTCATCCCAAATTCCCCACGGCGCACCACACTCACACGTAGTTGTACGTTGAGCCCGGTCACAATTCGTATATGCCGCATTTTTGCCCTGCCCGGCTCGTCGTGCACAATGAGGGCTATCGTTTATGAGCTCACCAGATGGCGCCACTGGTGAGTAAGGTCTTGTCATTAATTTTATTTTATACTTCAAAGTACCAATAACTTCATAAAAAGTTTATTTTATTACGTATAATAACAAAGTAAACTTCAGATACATATTTACAATATTGTCCCTAAAATTAGCAAACGTGAAAAATTTAAAAATCATTCTTCCTTCTAACGTGGCAATGCTGCGGCGCACTCTGGGCACTTTCATTACCTATTGCGGGGTATTAGTTCGCTCGGTTCACTCGTTCTCAAGACCCCACCATCCCCTTCGAACCTAACCTGTCCGAAGTCGGGGTGCCCCAAGGCACTAGCTCGCTTCGCTCGCCCTTGCATCCTAAATTATAGAGCTTAAGAAAACGATTATTTTAGCAGAACATGTTTTCGGAAACTTAATATTTTATTCGGAAGCTTGGTATTTTTTTTTGGAAATTTAATTTATTATTTTTCGTAGAATTGTTATTTGAATAAGCTCATGTTTGTTTGTTAATCACAACATTTATTGTCGGTTTATTTTGCATTATTTTTTCTGTAATTCATTGTATTACAGTCAACCACAGATCGTTGGAAGTTAATTTGTTTTTCGGAAGCTTTATTATTTCCCAAATTAAAGTGTACGTTTGTAATTTTAAAACAACAGCTTTTTACAAAATGCATATGAAAGTATATACGCTACTTATAATTTTTATTTATTTATTTTTGTCCGTCTGTCTGTCTGTTTGTTCCGGCTAATCTCCGAAACGGTGCACCGATTTTGACAGGACTTTTACTGTCATATAGCTGATGTTACCAGCAGAAAATAAACGTTTTCTAATAACTTACAGAAGGGAAGCATAAAAACTGCGCACACTGCGGCCAATTGCGATAGAATGACACAAAACAGAAGCAAAAAACTAACGGATTAACCTCATTCTAAAGAGCTGCTGCACACTGAGAATAGCGCCGGGTACTGGTTCCGCATAGTTGCAGCACAACGCGTGTAAACTGCAGGGGAAGTGGTCTGCGCGCACTACATAGCGAGAGTGCGCCGGCGCAACCTTGACATTGCGCGCGCACACACACACATCATAGATAAATAATAGAACAACGCCTGTGTGCTGTGCGATAGTAAATATAGGCAAAACATACATGATACGTTTACCGCGATATGCAGCGGTTCTCTATGTAAACCAGCACATGAAATCAGCACTGATTCACCTGACTTTTAGGACCGGCGATATTAGCCTCAGCTTCCCAACGGAGCTGTCATTACTATTCTTATGTATAACGAGTTGTAAACTTGCAACCAATTATCTTGATTTGATATAAATGATTAATCAGACGTAAAAACACACAACTCCGGAATATAACGATGAGTGTGTGTAATCAGCAAGCTACATTAGTATTTGTTCGACACTTCGACTTGAGTGCGCTTCTCGACGTATGTTGCTAAGAGCAGACGAGATAAGGAGTGCAATGCGCGGGATTTACCGGAGACTCACGGAGAAACTCCGTTGTCATTGCCACCACTGCATAGTACCTAAGTAACCACAATTTGGAAAAATTAAGGATTAAATACTCTTCCGACACTCATTGTGAATGTAGTACTTCCAATCCGACCATGACCCATCTGCTGGGAGTATCCCAAGTGTGCCCACACCTGCACTTTGGAGGACTTTAAAATCGCACATACTGAGTCGGAGTGGCTTGATAAGACGTACCACTGATACGAAATGAAGAATCAGATTGCAGAGTAAATGCAGAAGTATCGCGCCTGACTAGAGATGCAGAATGTAATCGAGGACAAACAGTCGCACAGCACCAGCGAGCACTTTGAGAGACGCGTCCGAAGCCACTGACGACGCTGTCGATTTGCCACATTACTCGCCGAGGCAGATCAAATACAAATAAAACATACATTGCCACGACGAAGAAAAAGAAACGTGTGGCAGTTTTGTATCATCCAAGTATTACGTAGCTAAAGTTGATTTATGTAGATCTTCTTCCTACAGTTGTGTGTGCTAGAGGTGCGATCGGCGCCGGCGCTTGCGTAAGTGGTGCTCTCGTTAAATATTACAAAATTTTACGAACGTCACTACATATCCGATTTATTTATTATTACTTAAATACGTTAGTTATTAGGTCAGGCGTAAAGAAAACAATCAATCATAAAGAAGTTTAAGAAAAATAATCAGACTGGTCGGTTTCGGTATCTAACATTTAGTAGGGCCAAAGGCCATAATGCTCCATTGCAAAAGGAGGATCCTCGAACCAGACGTTTTTTGTTGGAATTTCTAACCTCGTGGATAACTCTGCTTACGCGATGCAGGTTTTTGCGTTAGGCCATAGGTGCCGCATAGTTTCCATTCCCAGGTCGTATAACACTACACCTGGTGCCCCACGTTGGGCGCCAATGTAGGCTCCACCCGTTTTAATCCCAACTAATAATTGGCACTGAATAAAAAACGGGCGTGTATCTTAAAAAAAAACACAAACCTAACTAGTTTAGCCGGAGGCACACAAAATTTGTAGGTCGTGGGTTACGCACTTCCGTTGTCACTTCTACAGGGATTGGTTCTCCCACAAGGGAATACCTACATCGGGAAACTACAGAGTTTCCAGGCGAAATCCCGCCCTTGCCCAGAGATGAAAGTTGGCCGATGTTCCGAAATGTGCTGTGGATTTGTCTTAAGTTTTTAAATTTTAATTAATGCATTTGCACCTATTTAGCATACCATAAAAAAAACAGGAATAATCGTGAACCGTTCCGTTAAACTTTAATTATTGTTTAACAATGTTTTGAGTGCGTTACAACGTTAAAACGTGATTTTTAACTGTAGGCACACAAAACACAAAAAAAGTCTTTCGAGTTACAGAATGCATATGCAATGCAGTTAACGGCTTCGTGAAGGGTCCGTTTCCACAATGGTTTAACCATATGGTGCTTTCATTTTATTTTCTTTCTGTGGAAACAAATTGGAGGTCCGGGGGGAGTGAGAACTAACCTTGTTTTTATAATTTCATACGTAACTTGAATAAACGTATTGTGAACAGTCGGAAAATTTTCTTTACTTGTGCATTTGTTAGGTGTTCTATTGAATAAGTTTTAAGCACCTTTCTTAAAAAAGTCACAACATTTTTACTAAGTACCTAACTATTCTTCGGTTACATTCTTTTGTTGACTCGGATTAAACAAAGCATTTTACATTTTATGATTTGTTTGATCCGAGACAATAAAAGTGGCCCTGGTTAAGTAAGAATTCAAGTGGATTATATTAAATCTATATTTCTGGTTAGTTTGCATAATAGCTAACCCTACCTAGCTATTTCCTAAGCTTCCTTTATTTAGATACTAGCTGTTGCCCACGACCTTCGTTCGCGTCAAATTAAAGTAAAAAATATTACTTCTTCTTTTCATCAGCAGGTTAGTTTTTAAAGCAGGTGTGTCCTTCAAGTAACTTGAGGAATGAATGGACAGCCAGGAGTTGTAGTTTTGGGATCTGTTTATGGTTCGCAATCGCGCAAGTCCTTATAAGTTGAGCGTTACTTAGAAAGGTCATTTCCAAGCAAAATAGGTTGTCGTCATCAAAATAAGTACTTTTAGGTTACAGGTTTTAAGAGCCACAGAACTGTTGGTTGCGAATAGTGATGAATCACGATGTAAGCCCTGTTTGTTGTTTTTTTTCCGATGGGAAATCTTTAAATGACCCCCCCCCCCCCCCCCCCCCCGCCCACTCTGGGCAGAGCGGAAGGAAATGTCAGACATGTACTGACTAAAACCCATCCATGTTCCTTCTTTGCCCTTTGTGTTCCAGGGCCACGGTATCACTTTCAAACAGTCCCGCAGCCCTGGCACGATGTAAGCACTGCGCGAAACAATTTCGTAGCGGCATCCATATGTATTCGCATATGGATGCCGCTAAAATGTTGCATGCCACTTAGTTTCTGTTCTCAAGAGTCCGGATGTTGCACACAGTAAGTGCATCGATCACGAATTCATGTTAGAGTCATCATTGAACCTATTCGTCATAGGTATGACATGAGTCATACCTACGACGAATAGGTTAAATGATTCATTCCTCACGACGACGCCGACAGGAATACTTACATAACTGAAAACGTTTTCTTAAATACTGTATGGATAAGGGAGTGAGCACTGTACCGACGCGAGATCGGCGTGCGCCGATCAGCAACAACTTTATGTTAATGCAATAACAGCGAAAAAGACGTCTTTCGTCTCGTTCTATCTTCACCTACGCAACAAAGCAATAGGTACATTCACAAACATTTGCTGTGTCAAACGGTTAGTTTTTTGTTTATCATATTTAGGTTCCGATACCCTCCCTCCACGTCAACGTTTCGCTAGCTAATTGAAAAAATGGGTCATGACTTAGAATCGATGCAAAATCTAAAATGAAAAGTTATATCCAGCAACGTAGTTACGTCAAATATGGCTTAGTGTTAGCCGGCGCCAGCTGCACAAGTGCCAATGTTTTGGAATACTTCCCCGTAAATGAGGCACTACCATATATACAAGTGTGGATTGTGTGCCCTGCCATGTACAGCTATGCAACAGACGGATCTAGGTCGCGGTTATCTACCCTTCGCCTAGGTCCGGCGAATCACTAATATGTCACGCGCTCGCTGCTTATTAGAGTAACCGCTTTCACAAAATATGTATATTGGTTTTGCAATTTTATCTACATTAATAACGAATTAATCACATGGGAATGAAACATAACTGGCCAAATTTTTTATAAGGTACACCTCTGCCTAACACTTCGGGGATAACAAGTCGTGATCGATATTACACGACTGATAGACGCAATAGAGGCAACTAAGATCGCTAATTTGCCACGTCTTCAGGGAAACACCCAACACTGGGTCATAGCACAGAAGACATCATAGTATTTTAAATAGGAACAAATGGTCGGACACAATATATTAAGACAACTGACTGGCACAATATGTCGAGAGCAGCGGTGGCCCAGTGGTGGCGGCTCCGACTTACGAACAGTAAGTTATGGGTTCGAACCCAGGCAGGCGCATAACTTTGTGTAATTGATTTCATCACCACTGCTCTCAAAAACGGTGAAGGAAAACATCGTGAAGAAACCGGGATGTCCTAGAACCAAAAATTTGAAGACATGTGACATCTACCAACCCGCACTGTAGATTGTAGCCCATTCTCTCTCATAGAGACGAGGCCGTGTGTCCCAGCAGTGAGAACATTATAGGCTGATTACTTAACTTACTTCAGTTAACAGGTTACTCGTAAGTCCAGCCTACAATTTCGAAACAAGTGGTTAGGTTTTACGAGTTGCATTACAAAAAAATCAGTTTACAACCGTTTGACTTCACAAAAAGGGCTAAGTTGGTATATACTGGTTATCCTTATAATGTTAGTAGGTTATCCGTTCATGAGCTCACTACACAATCGCATAACAATTTTGTTGTTTTGTGCAGAAAACAACTAATAGCTAATGCTGTTAAAACACTTGTATCGTTTGTGAATGTGACAACGGCATCATATTACCGGCACGCAGTTCCAAGGGTAATTGTTCGTGATGAGTGAAAAGGAGGTGCGAGGAACGAGTGGTTAAATAATAACAGCTGCTCCACCCATCCGGAGTATCGAATAACCCAGTACCTACTAACTGGGTTGTGGAGGTCAAATAGGCAGTGGCTCCATGTAAAATAGTGGTACTCAGCTGCATCCGGTTAGACTGGAAGCCGACCCTAACATAGTTGGGAAAAGGCTAAACAATTGATGAGTAACGCACAAACAATGACAAAACGCTTTTAATCCTTTACGTCAACCTGACTTATGAAGGATTAAAAAAATATATGTAGCGCAAAAATGTATTCATGAATCCTCA
Organism: Noctua janthe; assembly: GCA_910589295.1. Taxonomy (NCBI): domain Eukaryota; kingdom Metazoa; phylum Arthropoda; class Insecta; order Lepidoptera; family Noctuidae; genus Noctua; species Noctua janthe. The sequence goes on from OU342552.1 coordinate 19,751,914, forward strand.
AAGTTAATAGAATCTCGCGGCAGCCATATCAATGTCGATTTAGTTTCCGGATTTACGTAACGTGATCTGCACCTAGGGCGTGCTCCCGGAAAATCCCGGTCTCGAAAGTACTGGGAAATCTCAGGATTTTTTAACGTGTTTAGCACAGGTTCTGGCAATGAACCCGGTTCTTTTTGCTCTCTAAGTTGATCGTTTAAATATTATTAAAATTCACATTTCAACTTAATTATTTTAACGAAAGTAAAATCGACCTAATGGCTTCATCATAAGACGCTCGTTACGTCTAATGGGCGACAATTAGAAGTAGGTTATAATTGACTTCCAAGATTTGACTACAGTTTTAGTTGGAGTGAAACTAATTTAAGCGTGTTAAAAAGAGATTTATTTTTATATTGTGTTAGATTGATTTCCTTTCGTTTTCTGCAATTTTATCTTTTACAGTATGTTCCAAATAGTGACGTCATTAAAAAAATTCGTTCCTCATGACCAGGAGTAACAAAACTAAAAAAAAAAATCGAAAGTCGAAAACTATCAAGAATCACGGAACATACATGGAGTATTTTCGGATGACATCAGTTTTTATGACGTCGCCGTTTTAACAACTCAGTATGGTTTTAATTTAAGATGATTTGTAATTTTGATCTCAATGTTAAGATTTAATTAAATATTTTAATATTTTTTTGTGCTTCTCCGAGGCTATCGATGCTTGGAAAGGAAACTCGCTTGCCCAAATACTGAAGAACCCGACAATCCATTTTCGTGAGAGTGATGAAGTGATGAGGCTCTGTACCACTCTGTGGTCGCACTTTGATTCGACCGAGTATCCCTTACCTTAACCTGTCCGCACTAACCAGTCTACTTGACAACGTAAATATTGATAACTATTCTTTTGGGTTAGCTCGTTTCAGCTTCGACCTCATCTCCGTCCTCAGGACTAGATTGAGGTCAAGAGTAGGCCCATTTAATATTTAAAAAAACTTGCATGAATATTGTGGAATTTTCAAAAGGAATGGACATTAGAACTTGTTGGTTTCTCTTACTGAGAGCAGGTCAGACGCGGTCCGTATTTTAGATATGAAGCCACAAGTACGCGGCAGGGTCGCGGCGTGTCACACTGTACATTTTGCGGAGTGAATCTTCTGTACTTGTACTATTGTGTATTCTGAGCTGAGAGTGGGATTTGTTTACAACTAATGGTGTCCGACAGCCATGCCATACCGAATACACGTTTTCATGGACCTACAGATTTAGACATTGAATACCTACGACATAGCCATCATTCTTTGTTTTGGTAAAACGTGCAATTCTTATTAATGGCAGTTACATCAACGGTATGGTATTATTTCTGTGTGATTTTAATAAGTGACTATACATTAGCAAAAAATTATATTTGGAGAACTAAAACTTAACGTGAGACTTTAGAAACGCTGATCTGCTAGTAAACAAAAGGTTGGCACATTGGAACATAACTTTTTCAACTGCTCTAATAGTTATCGACCGATTTATACATTCGGATAACACTCATCGGATTGTATATAATATGTATTTATTTATTTAAAATAATGGTAAAGCACAAACTCAGTTATTCATAATTTACTTTATTTGTTGTGGACCCAGAAATTTCCGTTATCAATTCCATATGAAATTCAGTTTTAATTTAAATATTCAGCAATATGTTTTTCCTTATTTCCCGCGCGACTCTTCACAGCACATCTGACATTGGCGGACTTGTCGACTTCGGCACTAATTGTGCCAAAAAGAAAAATAGAATAGAATGAAAGCTTGAAAGGCTTCAAATTTATATCTCGATTGGTCGGGAAAGGAGAAGACGTGACACACTGTTGTTGTAGGGCATTGCCGCCACCGCCGCGAGGGACATCGGGGGAATCAGACGTGTGAGACGCGGCCTTTCGACTTGACACTGCGGAGTGCGGACGCTGTCAGTGTTTACGTGACAGACATCACGGGTCACAGCTATGTAAGCTCTCGGAAGATCAACATATAAACACACCAAAGACAAATCGAGTAAACATAATTGTCCAGACAGTTGTCTCGATTCCGCGTAGACTAGTCACACACTAAATCGTCTACAACCGCACCTGTCTCGATATTTTGATCGTATCATCGACAGACCAGACTGAATTGTCCAACTAAAATACCAATTCCCTCTGTATTGCAAGTACATTTTCATGCAGTTTAAACCATAACTGTAAACGCAGTCCACAGTCATTCACATAACATCAACGTACAGTAGGCCGCATGTGGTAACAAAACCGATGTCAGCTGGTCTCTTAATCTATGTGGCCACCATGCTACGCCAGGCTCAAGGCCAAACCGTGGCCATCGACAAGCGGCCCTCCCACTAACTAACGTCATTTGTCTCACCGAGCGGAAACATAAGTCGCGTGCTCTCTAATCTTTTGTTTTCGCAGAATTGTGGCAGTTCTAATCATTACTTATGCTATACGAGTTTGTATTTTATTCGTGACGTCAACTATTTCATTATGAATGCGAGCAAGCAATGAAGGATGCACTGTAGCTTGCAAAGTGCATTGATAGGTCGGGCAAAGTTTTCTCGTGACGACATCAGGAATTTTCAGTTGCAGGTTCATGGTAATAGACTTGCCGCCTGACATGGACCCTACTAATTAACATAACTGACAAAAAGTAAGTGCAGCATACTTAGCATAGTTATTCCTCTGCCTTAATATTCGAAGGTTACAGGCGTGATGTAATTGATGTTTGTTTACGTTTCAAATATTATTACGGTATAAGAACGCTGTAAGCAAGATAGTAGCGATCTCGTGAGTGAACGCAACAGTACGCAAATTATACTTATTCATTATGAAACGAGGCCTAAATGCGGTGACAGACACTACAAATGTGCAAGTTAATGCGATAACAGGCCGCTGTAACATCTCTGTGTATTACAAGGACGTAGTCACTACCTATACATAGATTTAAGCTCAACGACACGATACGCTTAAAATTCTATAACAAAGCCCGAAATAGAAGGTTCTTCAGATAATTGATCCGATAATTTAATACTGGGACTGGGATGAAACATTACAAAAGAAAATAGATAGAATATTCTATATTATGTTCCTCGAAGCGATACTTTTTCCTCATCATAATATGAATTCAACTGATTCCGCAATGTTACTCCGAAAACATACTTTTAAATAATCCTTCGTGATGCAAAAAATGCATTAATTTAAAGGTTTCACAAAGAGAGACAACAAAGAGAGTAACATTTGTATGTACGAATTTGAGAATTGAGTGAGCCATGTAATAACGTGCTCCCAGTCGCTTCCAGGCGTGTAGTCTGTCTGGCGAAGGGGGCGGCAGTGAACCCTATTTGTGTGATCGGGTGCAAATCTCGACTAACAATGGATTTCATTTCAATGAAGACACTGAAAGCTCTTAAACACGGTTAACCTGTACTGATCCCGTTCAGTGTCATTGGAGAAATTCGCCCTTAATTACATCAAATTATACCAAGGGTGATTGATAATCGAAATCCGAAAAACGACATCATAATCACGCCACTAGACATACATGATCTTTGTAAAATGTTTCGTTGGACAGTTGAAGGGGTGGGGTGAAAAGTGGATACTTTCACAGTTGAAAGTATCCACTTTTCACCCTACACCCCAAATCCTCAAGGTTACATCACCACGCCGGTACTAAGGATGGGAGGAAAATAATCGTACAAACCGTTTATTCGAATACTCACGGGTGATCGAATAACTCGAAAAGTCAACATAGGAATCAAAACTCTGCGCTCGTGAATCTGATATTCATAACCAACCAAACGATTATGTGTTATTCATTTTCATAAATAATAAGTGAAAAAGAGAAATCAAGAGAAAATGCACCACTTTGGCCATGAACGCTAAGACTACATAAATAAGTTCCACAAGCGGAACACACTATTAAAATAACAAATAAGCAATTCACTGCGTCCGTTTTGCAAATTGAATTGGATTGTTCGGTTGTCGAAATAAAAGTGATTGTTAATTTTTGTAAAAGTAAATTGATAGTTCGTGTGTGTTTTGCAATTAGAGGGCTTCGTTTTCACAGTGTATAAGGCATTATGCGAGACTGATTTCTTCTGAGAGTCGTAGCACAGGTACTATCAAGTGCTACAACCCTAAGCTCGACCAGACTAGGGTTGACTCGTAGTATGAGCTACGGAGCTACGACTATCAAGATCTTACCGATCCGGATAATTTGGATCCACGGCTCTCGATGATCAAATCATGACTAAAAAGTTATATTGAACGTTATATTTGTTATATCCACATATAACCTCTTCTAGATTCCGTATGATGAACATTTTGTTTGTATTCGAGTTCACCAAATTTAACGGTAGCCACGCGATGCGCGGGAAGTGACAACTGCAATCCGATTGGCTATTTCAAGGTGACGTCATCGGCCGTAGTGATGAGACAATGACATTAAACATAAATTCTGAAGTGTCGATATTTATTTAAACAGAATGGCAAATTAATGTTCACTTTTTAGTTGTACCGAATATTCCGAAGGAATAAAGTTTTAACTTTAAAAATTTTACATGCCATCGGTTTAATTGACAGTTGAATTCACACAAAAACAGATTAATTATTTCAGAATAAAGCGTAAACTGTATGTATTTTTTTGTTGAATTATTTTGTCCAAATAAATAACAAAATATCGATAACATTATTGATAATGAAGGACGTTCTACAGTATTACTTTTGTGAGAAAAAGACAGCAATACAAAGTACCTAATGAATGAAAGGGAAAGACATCAACGAGAGTCACTACCACAGCCACTATAGTTGAGCTCTTTCTAAAATGGTCGATTTTTATAATTTTACTTAACAGTTGAATATTATCCCATTTTTTCCTGAGGTCCTGTATAATAATCCATACCATTTAACAGCATAGGTAGCCTTTTTAATAAAAGTACAAACATATAAAATGATTTTTTCCTAAATAATTAAGTCTCAAAATTGTTAGCGTTAACTTTTAGTCGCCACTGAAGAGAATAAATTAATAAGAACATATTTTGTGCTTGCTCATGATTGTGTGGCTCGCATAAGTTGCCTTCTATACGGAATCTAGAGGAGGTTATTTGTGATTATTTTTAACATTCTGGACACTGGACATGTATTTCGAAATTATTGGAAAAAACATAAAATGATTGTAGGTACCTCTCAAATTAAAAAAATCCCCGTATTCGATCATTCGATTGAGTATTTAAATCGAATGAATGTTGTAAGCCCTAGTGGCTTGTGGAACGCGGAACATTACGTAACAGAAGTAATTAGTGTTTTAACTTTGTTTTCTTTTTTTGCTGTTTCGAGGAAAATGTTTTCACTGATGTACGAGTTTGTACTTGTTTTATTACAGAGTTTTGTCACGGATGGACTGTGTGAGGAATGATATGAAAGAGTAAGGAGTAAATGTTGCCGTGCGTCCGACAGGGGAGACTAGAGGAAGAAGAGGTGTTGCGCCGACCCCAAATAGAATGGGACAAGGGCAGAAAGATATATACCTATTTTAGGGGATAATGAATTGAAATTTATTGTAGGTCTGTGAATAACAGCTAGGTAAAGTATTGAAAGTATACTATAGATACTTTAAACTTTGCTCGTACATGTATCGCTATTATTCTGATTTAAAAGTTTGGTACGCCTTTATCATGTTCATGTCAGCCCGGAGTATAGGCCTGCTGGGTATAGGCCTCTCTTTCCGCCACACTTCCCGCTCCTGTTCGCCCTCATCCAGGTGTTTTAATACGATATCGTCAACCCAACAAGCTTTTGGACGGCCCTGGTTTGTTTAGGCTAACCATGGCCTCCAATCGGTCGATGGTCTCTCTATCGGCCATTTCCGCGTCCAGCCAGCCATATTATGGCTAGGCTATCAGCGAGTGAATTCTAAGACGAGTGTTATATAACAATGTAGATACATATGTGAGTAGGTATGGATGGATGACGTTGTGCCGACCCCAGATCAATGAAACAAGATGAAAATAATTTAGCGTGGGAGTTTATGATGATGATATGATGATAAAATTTATTTCAGACCATAAGTCCATAAACAAACACATATTACAATTTTATACATACAACATCAATATATACATGAAAACACATTCTACACAAAAACTACACTATAAACAACTTATTTCAAATATTGGAATGACGCACGATGACTGGTCATCCATTGCCACATCATTGGACTATCCATCCTGTCGGCTACTATAGCCACCAAGCTATGTTTATGCGTATGTGTAAAATATATGATCTTATTTGACACCTACAGGATTACAACCTTATGAACGTTTACGGTATTATTCCTATTTATGTATACAATACATGTTGTGTGTACAACACCACACCACACCGCCAGCGGGCGGGCGAGCTGGCGAACGACGCATCGTTTCACCTCTTTTCATACTTTGGGTCACACCGCGAACTACCGGGCTAAACTACGTCAGCGATACAAACTAGCGAGACTTTGCTAGCGATGCTATTCGTTCACGTCGCCCGCGTCGCCCGGTGCGAGACAGAACGCTCCCCTCGCTTGCCCGTCCATCCGTAGTTTTCAGTGTGTATCCACATAGTTTAGCTCGCCATATCTTCGCGTAGTTTATATAGTTTATATCGCCTCGCTTCGCCCGCTAGCTCGCTCGCTCGCTAGCTGGCGGTGCGGCCTGCGCGAGTTTTTCTATAACATACATGGAGATACTGTTTTGTATAACTCCGGGGTCTCACCCAATTTGTCGGACGAACCGTTAGTGGATTTTTCTATACGGATACAAATCCATATGGAAAATTCCAATAACGGTTCGTCCCGGGATCCCGGTAAATGGCACATGGGACATTTGACATACGTAAGTGAATGTGGGTGCTATTGTGTGCACCTGCCTACCCGTTTAGACGTCACATCGTGCCGTATATATGTATGTAGTAGCTTAGTAAGTAGTGAACTCCTTTACGTAACATAACGAGTCGATCTTCTAACTATCTTTCTCAAAGTTTGAGGACTTGTGGCTTTTAGTGGTTTCGTTGTCCGAGACGCGACAGGGGGGCGGGGCGCGCGGTGGGCGGCGACGCGCGGCACGCCCACTCGCCTCTCTCACATGCCTGTTCTTAAGTTGCAGTAGAAAGTTCATTAAGTAATCAAATTGATTTTTAATATTCGGATGTAGGTTACATATCATGCGCATTGGCTAGCTTGCGTATTCAGCCTCATTTGTTTCGTACTATACAGGGCTCACGGGTAGGTGGCGTAGGTGGGTAGTAGCTGAGGCCGAGGGTAAGAAGATGCGCAATCAGATCATGGGCTCAGCCTAATCAATGTGAAATAACGTCATGGCTGTAATCCCAGAAAGGTTAAACAAAGGTGTATTTATAATACACGCACGACTTATAATCGCCAGTCATGTAATATTTGGGTTCCACGTCGATTGCCATCAATGGAAAGGGATGGGATCGACACAAATCCTTACGTACTCCAGGCTGCCATTGAGAAACTTCTGATCTTCTTCTTAGCGTTTCGATGGCAAAAAGTTTAAATATGTTTAGCCCAAACTCAGCTACTCGTACCCCGCTCACTGATGCAGTAAATAAATCATCAAGAGCGCAGGTGATAGGGCATGCAGGGCAAGATGCAAGGTGGGCCATTGTTTGTGGGGAGACCTCGCATACGCACTTGAGGTCTGCAGAGATTGTCTTTGCTCCGGCCGACTTCGGTTCGAAGTCTGTTTAGAGATTTCCAAGTCGGCCACATCTACTCGTGACCAGGTGGAAGGTTTTCAGATGGATCGTTGAAGTTGTCAAGAGGTTTCAACCGCTCCCGCCAGAGATTGCATCTTTCTGTGGAGGCTTTGAAATTGTCTGGGCTAGCTGGACCCACGCACCCAAGAAACTTTTACGACTTTTCAGCCTCTGGGGCACTGAGACGTAGCTGTGCATTGGGTGGCGTGAGTCAGCTCGTAGCTTCGTCCTCTCGATACGGCTTCTAATGAAAAAATCCAATATCTAACACTACCCGACCTAGCAATCGAACCCTGGACCTTATGCCCAGCAGTAGCGCGAAGAACACGAGACAGTAAATAATATGGTGTTAGGCTGAAGTCCATGATACACATGCATGTAACAAAAGTATGTTCACACACAACTTGTTTACAGATGTCGGTGCAAGGACATCAATCATTATTGTTTTGTTTGAAACTACTGCCCAACAAAAACAACTATTGTAGTTCAAACATTTGGCGCATTTGTCATAATTTTCGCGATATTGGATCAAAACAAAATGTATTTTATGCCTATTGAGATATAGTTCGCTTTGTTTTAATGTTAGAAGGCGAATATTTGCCCAAATCTGCCAACTGTAGTGCCACTATAACATTGACATGGTTCAACCTTCTCGTAAGAGGAAGAAAGCTAATGAGTCGGGGCACGCAGCTTCTCGTAACGAAGGTCGACACACGAGCCGGCCTTGCTCCGGCCATGTTTAATCCAGTAATCTACCAACCGTTGCAGGTTATTAAAATAAAACTTAATCTTCGAAAATATTGGAGTGAGGAGTTATTAATATAACATAACAGAGCTTCACAGCTGTAATTCCCGAAGGGTTAGGCAGAGGTGTACCTAATAGTACACCCACATTTCGCCAGTTATGTTTAAGTTCCATGTAATCAACCGGGCACAAAACCAGAGACCGTGGCTGCTACTGAGAAATTCCTGATGGAAAAACCCAATATCTGTTTGCCGAACTGGGAATCGAACCTAGGACCTCATGCTTAGCAGTCGTGATTTTCACTCGGGCCCCCAGCGCAGCCCAGCACCAGTTGGCGCAGTTTGGGGACCACTTTTAAAACAACCATTTAAGATAAGCTCTAACAATAGACCAAATAAATAATCTTTAGTAAGCGACCTTACGCGAAATATTGTTGAAATTCTTTTCAATGCACCTTTAAAAATGCAGTCTAGGGTACCAAAGTGAAATGGAACCTTGACACCTAAAGGCTGTAGTTCACACCGAGACGTGACGCGACGCGACGCGGCCCGAGTCTTTCAAAGATACTATGCATTTTCTAATGCAGATAAAGCATAAAACGCTGACAGTGCACGCTGTGTCGCGTCGCGTTCGTCTCGGTGTAAACTGACGCTTAGACACCCTGACCGTCACAGCTTTTTGTTCGTCAAATAAGTTTACAGCTAGATTTTAACACTTACATCGTTGTGAATTGAAAGTGCCAAGTAGACTATTATACTGTTCTCGGCCAACCTGTAAACGTGTTACTTAAATCGAGCAATCAAAACCCAAAAAATAACTCTGTCAAATAAAATAAAACCGGTTATTTTGATAGCTATATTGATGACGAAAGTCCGTTACGTAGCTGATACGAAAAGTCTATAAAAATAAACAAAACGTATTGTTTTTTGAAAGTCACATGATTGTGTAACCTAACAAACGGTGTTTACGATCGTCACTGTGACCTTGAGTGTTTTTATATAAATTATAAATTTTTCCTGTTATCAAAATAAATATTGAAATGTATTGACGGGTCGGTTTTCCTAGAAGTAGGCGAGGGAGCTAAGTTGTGTTGACTTCATTTATAATCGACCACTAAGGTTGACTTCATTTATAATCGACCACTAAGGTAACCGTCACCGCTTAGACATTTAACCGACTTCAAAAATACAAAAAAGAGAAAAATAACTTTAACTTTAGAAGTCGGTGACTTTTGTTTGTTTGCTTGATTTAATTTTTTTGTCACCGACTTCTGAAGCTAAGTTATTTTGCACTTGTTTTTGTGTTTTTGAAGTCGGTTTATTTTTTGAAAAAAAGATTTTTTCATTTCTCCATTTTTTGTTGTAATATCCTATACAAATATTTACTAGGCATTTAGTTTACATTGTTTTGTTTACATTGTGGCTTATCCCCAATAAAATGGATCTTAACATACCTAACTGTCGTAATGTGGGTGTGCTGTACACATCTGCGTACCCCCTCAAAAAATACAGGCGTGATGTTGCGTAAACAATAAACATAGAAGCGATTGCAGCACTCACGACAGTATTGCTGTCTATTGTTGAAGAGTTCCGTTCCATATCTTCGAAGTCCACGATAACATCATGATAATATTTCTATGCGACCAACTCGGGAGTATACTCTTTCAAACAAAAAAAGATTTTTCCAAATTGGTTCAGGCGTCTTCGAGTAATCGGTGAACATAGACATAAAAAAAAGATTCCGACAAATTGAGAACCTCTCTTCCTTATTTGAAGTCGGTTATTATTTCATAGCCTGAACACAACTATCAAAAGAAATGACAAAAGCTTCTCGGTAACTGATGTTACCCCAAAGCCCCTTTTAACTTTTCATTCATCGTTACCCCCTAATAACAAGCCACTTTGACAATGCTAGTCGTTTTATGACGTAGGTCTGCCCCTCGGCTATGTACAAGAGTGATTGTGTAATGATCATTCATTTGATGATGAATCACTTGACACCTAAGTGATACGTCGTTGCGGGCATTACCTAATGACGTAGATACACCGGACAATGTTCATGAGCGTATAGCACATAACGCAACATCACTCCTGTAATCTTCGAATGGTTAGGGACAGTAGGAGTATCCTATCTGTAGTACATGCGGACTCTGGATCTGAGCCCCGTTGATGAAAAGCGTCTCGCTCCTTATTACACTACCACACTTATGGTTCAAGGTTAGTTTTTTCAAGTTAAGGTGCCGATGGTACGAGCTTTGAGTCCTGAGATAAAAATCTTTTAGATAAGAGTAGCATCCTACACGTTTAGTTCGCAAAATTAAAGTGATCAGTTTATTTGTTTTGCTCGTGTTATCGCCCGATAGTCAATCAAACCTGAACCTGCTTTTGGCTATTAATGCATTAGCTATTAAATCAACAAATTGCTAATTGTATTAAAAATAAATCGAATGAAATTACATAAGTATTCGAAACATCGGCAATTATTTCCCGATGTTTCGAATATTAATTTCATTCCAACTAGTAAAATTACCGATCTTCCCATCAACTCTGCAAACAGCCTATTAATAACAGTAGGAAATGCTTTGCGAAAGTTTCGACACAGCAGAAATAAATTGATTGGAAGTTATTAAAACTGCTACGTTTCATACCAAAATGGAAATGAAATAAACGTAATACTTTCATGTGAGCTAAGTGAGATGACAGCAACTGAAAGCACTCAGTATGATTCCGAAAAAAAAAGTGCAGTGTATCTCATTGTGTGAGTGTGCATGTCGTTTGTGTGTGCATGTCGTATATCCGTAGCATCAATGCCGTCCGCTACGAGATATTTTAGTTTTTCGGCCACTCGCGTAGCATTGCTCCGGGCCGCGTTGCTACGCGCGTAGCCAGGCCCGTAGGGCTACGAGCTGCTGAATAAACTGCTTAGTGCTTTTTCAAAGTTCGTTTCAAGGAAGTTTATATTCATAAAAGTTCACATGTAACTTTAAAAAAATTAAACCCACTCATAATTTAAACAAAACTTATTATTGCGATATTATTTTAAATACTTTTATGTACTTCAACATTGTTGTTTAAAAATGTTGTATTCGAAGCGGAAAAATAGGGAGATTATTCATGTAATTTATGGCCAAAAGCAGGTCCAGGTTTGATTGACTATCGGGCGATAACATGAGCACTAAGACAAAATCACATTCATTTTCCGAACAAAACGTGTAGGATGCTCCTAAAAGATTTTTGCCTCAGTACTCACATGCCTCCTACTTAAAAAAATCCAGCTAAACAATACTGTTACCAAAATAACTTAATATCCTTATACCAACGAGTTTTAGAATACAAAAAATTCCTACACGTGTCGTCTTATTAGCTTCGTCTTATTACAAAAAAAAACAATATGAATTGTTTTTGTGTAACGTTCATTATTTTGGAGGTAAGTGATACCTACGTGTGATAAACAGATACCTAATATTACATAAGAGATGAATAGACAACAACATATTTGTGTGAAGTTGAAAATAACATGTTTATGGGTATAAAAACGTGTTGAAAACCGTAATTATTTTGGTTTTTTTAACTTCTTGTTGGACCGATGACCTGGTGAAGGTTGCAGGGATCCGCTGGACCAGTCAATGTGGCGACACTCGGGGAAGGCCTATGTCCAGCAGTTTTTTCAGCTGAAATGATGATGATGATGAACTTGTTGTTGATTATGCGTGTGTAACATTTTAAAGGAGCTGGTAGCACTTGTGACCCATAAAGCAACGAGGCGTTGCCACAAGTGCGACTGGTGACCATGAGGTCCGTGGTTCGATTCCCAGGTAGGAGCTCAGCCGGATGAAGGCCATAGGCTAGCTCCATATTTCATAGGTCTTAAACATAACTGGCGAAATATGGATGTACGATTAGATTCAGCTCTGCCTAACCTGTCGGGGATAGCAGGCGTTATGATGATGTTATGTTTTCAATACTGCAGCTAACGGAAAAAACTGTGAGGAAACTGACATGTCCTAACACAATTATATTCTAGGAGTTTTAACCCATAACATGTAGCAGGGAATTCTGTATGTTCCTGCAGTAACGCGAGACCTGCCTGTGCTCGCACTCACAGGCAGCTCGAACCAACACAATGACACTGCCGAGTAATGACACAAGTCAACATACAGCCATTTTGGTATCTCGTGGTGTAAAATAAAGCATAGGTACTAATTAATCTATCTTTTATTTTCTTAATATCATTTCGCTAACGGATTGATAACGTTTGTTTTTCCTTAATGTAATCGGTTATTTAATACAACACAACACATCACGCCTTGTGATCTCCGAAGGGTTCTGTAGAGGCGTACACCCACATTTCGCCCGTTATGTTTAAGTTCCATGTAATAGGAGGCGAGCCTATTGCCATCAACCGGGCACGAATCCAGACTCCGTGGCTGCTACTGAGAAATTCCTGATGGAAAAACCCAATAACACTTTGCCCGACCCGGGAATCGAACCCAGGACCTCATGCTCAGTCAGTCGCGATTGCGACCACTAGACCATCGAGGCTGTCAGTGTTTTGTTATATAGTTGCAAGTCGTAAAATAATGTTTAGGAAGAAAGTTGTATAAGACTTATTTTTATTACTTTAAATAATTCTTTACTTTCATGTGGGACGTGAGTACAGCAGTCAGGGTGCCGATAGTCGTGTCGGCCAATGGCTTAATACCCAATAGCCTCGACCAACAACTGAAGAGGCACTCGCTTGGCAGCTGGATCAAGGGCTTGATTCAGAAAGCAGTACTTCTGGACACGGCGCGTATCATTAGGGAGTTCCTCTCCCAAGAGCCCTGACCACCGGTAGCTCGGACCCTGTTCCCGATGCCGGTGGGCTACTATTTTTTTATATTTTTAAATGTTTTTTATATTACTTTGTATAGAAATATTTAAAAATGTAAATTAAATAAAGAAAATAAATAAAGGAATAATTCTTTACTTATTATTATGTGCGGCACAGCCGATAGTGTGTCCATTGCTGTTAATCAGAACCCCAGGTCCAGCAAACGACCCCGGTGCAAGAGGAACAGGAATATTAAGATAATTAATGTTCGCATCGGCAAGCGCCAGAGGACGTGCTAATTGTTTTACGAAAGAAATAACAAATGTTCAACGAATCATTCGATAACGTTCATTATTTCACCAAGATCTTAATGAAAAGTTTGGAGAGCAGCGGTGGCCTAGTGGTGCAGACCCCGCCTTACGAGCCGTAAGTCGTGGGTTTGAACCCAGCCAGGCGCATTACTTTGTGTAAGTTATTTCATCACCACTGCTCTCAAAACGGTGAAGGAAAACATCGTGAGGAAACCGGCATGCCCTAGAACCAATAATTCGAAGACATGCGACATCTACCAACCCGCACTGGGCCCGCGTGGTGGATTATAGCCCAATCCCTCTCATAGAGAGGAGGCCTGCGTCCCAGCAGTGGGAACATTAATAGGCTGATTATGCTATGTTATGCTTATGCTTAATGAAAAAGTTTATTACTTATTCTGCAACGAGAACTTGAAGCAAAAATATCTCAAGAAATGCTAGTGCTACTTCTGTGTAGTCGAAGGCGTGCACCGCTGCGGCTTCGGTTCGATCGATGGCGGATGCTAGTTAACACAATAACACTAATTAATTTAACAAACAACAATCGTCAACTTGCTTTAAACTACCTCCCGACGCCCCCCCCCCCCCCCTCCCCGGTCCCGACACACACACGAACACGACTCTTACAAACATTACCTTTTGAGAAGCCCTCCAATATCCTGCAGAAATTAAGTGGAAACGAACCAACATGTCGATATCACGGTTCATGGGAATGTATGAATCATTTCTGTGATTCTCATAACTAAGCATAAGTAGACGGCAACTAGCAGTTTACAATCACAAACTGACCGTTATCGATTGATCGTAATAATAACAATATTGGTATTTCTAGATAGCTGCAGTTACAGGCGTGCTGAGCCTTCTATTCGACAAGCCTTCTGCGTGGCTGTCAGGCCCACACGCCGGAAACTAATAAAAATCATTTTATTACCATTTTCCAGTCGGCAAGCAACCGGCATATTGTGTAATAATGCGTAAAATAACATAACACCGTGTAATTAGTAACTTATGAAGGAGTGTTGTGCTAAGTGCGAGCAGTAAACACATAACATGACCACACCTGGCCATGTTGACACGCCGATTCAGATTGCAGGCTGCTTATCAGGTCTGCAGTCTACTGCTGGCCACGCCGACGAGGACGCGATTAGCTATCGACTACTTCCTCGCCAAGAGATTTAGGACCCGTGGTTAGAGATAAATAATATGTATATTATAGGGGCAAGAAAATTCTCAAACAAACAACAAGTTTTTAGTTGCTATCTCTCTCTAGTCGCTTGTTGCCTCTTCCTAAGGCTTGTCCCCAAACGTAAACTTCATGTATTACGTTTTACGGTACAGCTTCCCCGATTGTAACGATTGTGGTGTGTTGTGCCAGCTGAATTAGCCGCGCGGTACCGTCCGGCAGCCAAGCGCGTGCCAAGTCAACAATAAATGTTATCCGCTTGCAGACGAGTGTGAGAGTGCCTGCCCGCGCCAGATTACACCGCTCTCAAGATACTACGGAAACCCGAATTATTTAATTCTGTACTGTGTCTTGATAAAATAATGAAGTTGTCACTATGCAAGTATGTTTTGTTTATAGCGGAATGCTTATAGCGGCATGACAATTTTTGGTAGGTACTTGCTTAATGTAGTGCGATATCCATAACATTCCCAAAACCCTATTGATTGACAATATTTTTCCTCGATAAATTGATAATAGTGTTGCCAGTTGCCATCTCCTCAGTTGTTCGGATAGGCTCAATGAAAAACGTAAGTGGCATCGCACACGGTGCATTTGATCTGCGATGTGGGTCAGCAGTAATTGATGCACAGTGGGTAATAACTGCACGCTGCACACGGCGACGACCTCACGTGAAACTACGATGGGCATCCCGCGTGTCCCGATTTAAGACACTTTAGTTCACCTTTATAAGAAGTAGCACTACGCCCGCGACTTCGGTTGCAAAAATTGTGATTACTCGCCTAATTATGCATGATATAAATATAATTTATAGCACGCACGAATAAAATACGCTTTCTGCTTTAAAATTGGATCATTAGTTCCGGAGATTACCCCCTACATATAAACTTATAAACTTTTACCTCTTACAATATTAATATGGACTTTGCAGGCTCTCTATGAAGAATCTACTCGTTGTTGTTTAAGCAATATTTTCACACTTAAAGAATAGAGAAAATTTTTACAAAAAGCTTCTTAAAAAAAAAACACTGCATGTCAAAGTTACAAGATGATTTTGTTCAAGGTTCTTTTAAAACTTTAATCCTTTGTCTCAGTCAGATGATTCTTGTGTAACAATTAATAATGAACTGCACGCAATTTATGAGAACAAACGCAGAGGCGTAGGTAAGCGCGACACTTGTGAGATGAACGCCTACCTATTACGATCCTTGTGGCACAAATACAGAAACGGTATTTTTAAAAGACCATAGCCAATTCTGAATAAAACAGGTAAGCAATCAAATGTATCCTACATTTAATTGCTTACCTCTTTTATTCAGAATGTAAAAAAACTTTCAACGAAATCTGGTTTGAATAAGATGTGATCACAGATATCTATATCTGTGGATGTGATGTTGTGTGTTTTTGAGATATGGAACTTTTTCATCAAACTGCAACAGTAACTTTGTTTTTCACACATTAACACCCTATGAAAAACAAATTTAGTTTTGCTGTTGAATGTAATACAATAAAACATAATTATGAATGAGCCATCAAAATATTTTTATTATATTGCTTGGTGCTACGGAACCCTGAGTGCGTGCGAGTACTACTCTCACTTGGCCGGTTTTTATTTTTGTTATAGAAGATCTTTACTATTAATTGACATAGATTTTACATATGTACATTCTGGGGAACAGGGTCATATAATTTTTCATCAGTTTTGAGCACCGGTGATCAAGTGAGCATTCGAACTTTTCGAAGACGCAGTCGCGTCGCGTCCGCGTCGGCGTCGGCCTGATTTAACAGCCATGCAATTTGCTTGTGTCGGTGCGACCTATTTGTAAATTAGAATAAAATGGCAGCCTATTATAGTGCAGTTGATACAAAGTATTTCGCTACCAGCAATGCAAGTCGCACGAAGTCGTCTAGGATACAGGCTATAATCTGAGGTCATTGATCGTACCATCATCGTACAATGGTCTTGGTGATAGTAATGTGGTTGGTGGTTTACGGTTTTGTCCACTGCTAATAAATCGGATGGAGTGTAGTTCGTCTAAAACTAAAAATTAATAATCTTTTCAGAAAATAAATTCGGCAAAATTAGACAGTCAGTTAATTATGAAGAATGTTACAAAACATAAAGTGTGCCTATTTTTTAAGGGAATATTCAAGTTACTGTGGAGATTTTAGGGGTATTTGACTTTAAGTTTAGGGTACATATTTTTGGGAGTTGGTAACCCTGACGCTATTGTCATTTGTCAGAGTAGTTGAATACAAGAGAGCTTTAATTCCATTTTTAGCAATTTCTGATAAGTTATGTATATCTGTATGGAATCAGGATTTAGCAAGGCCACACAGCAATAAAAGTAATAATTGTGTCACAGACGATTGTGTGGTCTATATTTTGTCTTTTATTTGTCACGGCGGGACGCCATGACAGTTTCAAGCGTTTTTCGCGGCAAAAAAATGAGTTTTTAAATCTTAAATTACATTAAGTAAATGTTCTATTGTTTGAAAAATAATACGTATTTTGGATAAAATACATGCGAAGGTAGCATATTAAAACCATTTTTTAAATGTAGTCAACTAGCCTATTGACGGTACCAACGTGATGCTTTTACGTTGAACCACACTCGATGCAATATTCCATTCGACGAAATTGGTAGAATGTAAATTCTTCAAATCGTTTTGCGCAAAGAACTAGAAAGTTTAAGCTAGATAAAATTTAGGATACCGTTCCACAGCTGTCTGTTTAGGAGTTTTGGTGACTGTTTTAAATTCCTACCTTCTGGAAAAATACCTGAGTATAGGATGTCCACTTGACAATATCGACTAGAACTAGTAACATAATATAACACAATACTTAGCTATATGGTAAACAAACAGCTAATGACGCACGCGGAAACACAATGTGAGATCGTGTTAATAATAGTGTGCATATGATACAATGCGCATACAAGTACTTCAGTCTCACTGTGGTGCCTAAAACGTCAGGACAAAACATGACATTAGGGAGTGACCATACATATCAAAACGACCGGCGATTTCGGCTTGAGCCGCATTTGTTACGGTCAGTTCGGCACGCTGCACGGTGCAGAGGTTTCGAGCCACGTCGATCAAACCGAAACGAAGCGAATGACGTTAAGATCCGATCTCCGATTTTATTGTAAGAAAATGAAATTGTTTTCTCTCAAGCCAATCTTATACGACTGCATGCACTAGGTAAAATCGTAAAACAACAGAAGCATATGCATTAGGGACATAAGTCAGTCAGTAGGATGCTAGCACGTCGGACTGCCCAGGGGCTGCAGTCTCGACATAGACAGCCCCAGGACGAGCCAGATGAGCGCTTAGCTTTAACAACAAAAATAGAAATACTAAGAATGACTGCGACCGACACCTTTCATAAAATGCGAATAGAAAAAGTGAAATTCAATAATAATATTTTTAATTCATAAATAATAATTAAATGCTGTTGATAGGTAACCGCATAACTCGAGAACGGATAAGCCAATATGGTTTATATTATTTTAAACATTAGTAGGTATGTGTACTAATGTTTAAAATTCCACCTACTAATTTCTACTTCTGCTACATTATCAAGCGTACGTGATCTCGATCTCAGGGTTGATCTCAAAGTAAAAATAATTTTCAAGAATTCCACTCACCCCTTGTTTAGCCCAACACATTGTACTTTTTCAAACTGACAAAAGATCTTGTAACAGAAATTAATTAACACCAATAATTAAAATGCCAATTAAAAGTTTGAATTCTTTCTTGATTAACTGTTAGTAAGATTTCGGTAGTTATTTCAAGTTCCTATTCGGTTTAAATTGATTTGCGATTTAGAACGAAGGGTGATCGTGGAAGGCTGGGGTGGTGGCACCGGACGCCCGCCCTGTGCCACCGGCGTTTTGATTTCACCTGTCTATCAAAAACATAGAGCGAATTACCGGTGTGTTCGTAGTTATGGTACCTATATTAAAGCGTGCAGGAACGAACAGTGTGTAATACCTTGTAGACGAATGCTTGAATGGGAAATGTTGTCATAGGCTTTTTAGAGTTCCTCTGCATAAAAACCTCTATGCTTGAAACTGTTCGATTAATTACTGAGTTACAACTTTATATTGAATTATCAAATTTTTACATTTGATTTTCAGTGATGAAAGATTTTCAGAATTTTTCTTTTGAGCAAGAAGCCATCTATAATGCGAGTGTAAAATCTGATAAATCCTGAAAGATGAGGAATTACGTTTTTGTTATGGGGCGCAAATAGCCTGAGTAATAGTTTCCTGCTGTGTTACGCGTGGTACGCATAATTGAATACTTTTAAAATACTTTACTGCTGTTCCTCTTCTCCACTCAACATAAGTTATAGTTCTACCTGGTCTAAAACTTTTTTATTTTGTCATAAGTCTCAATCCAGATGAGAAAATCGCTTTTGGCCATCTATCACTACTTCTACCATTAGGGTATGTTTGGAATACCCAACAACGTCGGGTCCCCGTCAGAGTGCCCAGCAACATCTAATCGCCGTTGATACGTCTGTGGTACTCACACAGGTGTCAAGAACAGTCCTGTCTTTACATGTGGAAGCGTAGTGCTTTGTCCGTGTCCATGGGACTTTAACCATACAGGGTGTAAATAGACCCATCACGAAGCCGTCAACCAAGAAATCTATACATCAGACTAAGTAACTTTACGCAAAAATTATTGCTGGGAAACGGGTTTTTTGGGGTGAAAAATCCACGTTTTACGGTAGGACTCGATGTAAAGCACTCAAAGTATTGTACTGATGGATGTATTGATTAGTACGGGGGTCATGGAGGTGTTTACAGTACAAATCGTACATTAAAAAAACGTATTTAAAAAAAAAAACTTGTGATAAATTTGTAACTTTGACCCCCAATATCTCCGTAACTGGAATGTTCCCAGGTATGGTCTAGAATAAAAAAATATCGCAAAAACGGGGAGAACAAGAGACTATCGGCTTCGTTAAGGGTTTATTTAAACTCGTTATAACGGTGACGCTTCGTGAAAATTCAAAGCACACTCCGAAATGTTACCGTTGAAAGACCATTAGGCTGGTAACTTTGCTGCAACGTTCGGACGGACGTTCGACGGCGGTCGTTGTCAATCAGCCTTCCAGCACGTCACTCAATAGCCTTTACAAACGCTTGCAGCTGGTACTTGCCTTATTCATCTCAATCAGTTAACCGAAAACTAACTAAATCTTAGAAGGAGTTAGGTTTTATGGTTTGGTAGTTTAGTACTTTGGTCTTATTTCATTTTCAGAACAACTTTACTTTATTTTTGGCAAAAGCGATTTCTTCTTTAACGAAATATTGTTTTGTATGAAGTTAACTGTAAATAGATTGTATCGTGTTACCCGGTAAGTGGGTTAAGGCTGTCATAAAGCCATTAGATCTATGTAAAATACAGGTATTCAGCTTCATCAGGCTAGATTGAAAGACTGGTTTTCCCAGCTTTTCTTTCTACATGCCACTCACAAGGCTTAAGTTACTCTACCAACAAAGCTACACAATACAGGGTGTAACAGAAAGGGAATAGTCATATGAAAGGATATGCTGCAGACTATCAAACTGAACAACTTGCTCCATGGGTCCAATATCGTAAATGCGAAAAAATTATCAGCTGTCTCATACATTTGGGTCGAGTAGGTATTAAAATTTAGTATGGTAGTTTATGTTACACCCTGTATAAAAAGCTCCTTGAATACCTACTCTAAGTACTCATCGACTACACCCGAACGGCAATCCGAACGCCAATCATTTCTAATCGCAGACTTGATTGGACTTTCAGTATGAGATATAATAATAAATGCGCACCTGCTATTCATTGCACAACATGTTATCTGCTGCACTACCGCCTACAAACATAGGGGCTAAGTCAGTCTACGAAAAATTTATAATTTTTTCATGTCAAGGTCATCATCCAACAAAAATAAAAATATATACTTATAATGACCGCAACCGACACCTCTCGTAAATCCTAATAAAAAAAGTTAAAAATTAATTTCATATTCTCAATCCATAAATAAGAATTAGATGCTGTTGATTGGTAATCGCATAACTTGAGAACAGATAAGCCAATACGGTTTATAATTTTAAACATTAGTATTATACATACTCATCATCATCTACTTAGCCTTTTCCCAACTATGTTGAGGTCGGCTTCCAGTCTAACCGGATGCAGCTGAATACCAGTATTTTACATGGAGCGACTGCCTATCAAAAAAACGTTTGAAATTTAAAAAAAAACTTTTAAGCATTACTTGTTTTATGTAAAATATCTGTATCAAATATCCCTTATTTATTCTTAAGATTATACGCCAAAAGTCAATAAATATTAATAAGAGAAAAATTATACCGACTAAAGATTTTAACTAAATATTCTGTAGAATAAACTAGAGCACACTAGGGTCCGTCTGTGTCCCTCAAAAAATGTTTAAAAAAAAAAAAAAAAACTTTTAAGCATTACTTGTTTTATGTAAAATATCTGTATCAAATATCCCTTATTTATTCTTAAGATTATACGCCAAAAGTCAATAAATATTAACAAGAGAAAAAATATACCGACTAAAGATTTTAACTAAATATTCTGTAGAATAAACTAGAGCACACTAGGTCCGTCAGTGTCCCTCAAAAAACGTTCATTTTATTATTCAAAATAAAAGCGTAAACCGAACGCAGACAATAATTCGAAGGAGAAATATTTCAATGAATTCCATTCAGTCCGAATGAGTTATCTGAGAAACCGTTTTTGCAATAAAATTAATATTTAGCCACAATGAGGAGGATTTATACAAACACGAGAACAAATTCAGTCTGCATTTGACATTTTGAAAGTTTTCAAACTTTTTCAAAAAGTGACTGTTTACTGTGCTACGAAACTGGATAAAATGAACAATTCACTGTAAAGAGGTAAGGTAAGGGTACCGATCTGAGGGAAGCGTAGGCGTAAGTACAAAAGTTAAATAAAGAAATCACGAACATTTTGCGGAAGTATGCTCGAGTTCCGAAGCAAATAGTTCCGAGCACAAGAAAATGAAAGTTGACTGTTCAATAGGCGAATCTTTTAATAAACATTCAACAACCCTATCAAGGCATCTACACACGTTTCATGACATTTTAATATTTTGCCTCAGTTTTTATAAAATAATGCATAAATGACACCTGTCTTATTGTAGTGATTTGATAAGAGATTGGCTATAACATTCTTAGGTCGTGTAGATGTTTATCCCTCAGTAGTTGTAAACACACTGAAAACCTCGAATGAATAATGAATAGGTAAATGAATAGGTGGCGCTGTCGTCACGTAAACATTGCGTACCGTATACAAATTTTAATTTAATTCGTAAAAATGCTTAAAACAGTTATCGCCTTTCGATAATAGTATTAACATGAATCTTAGTGTTTAATAATTAACTGAAAGTGTTATCCAAACTGAACTATCACAGTGGACTAATCTACAAAGTGTTTAATATGTGAACGTTATTCTGCTCCAAACTATGTGTTTTACCAATAAAGTGATAATTATTAAGGTCAAAAATTGAACCCTTCCAATCAGTGAACAATTACATAACAATAGAACTGTGCGAATATTTCAAATTATCAAAACAGTGAAGAATATTTCAAACAGCGCGTCTATTTAAAAAAAAAATTCAAACATAATAACAGTCATTCTAATGAACTTTCTAAAACACTAATACAGAAGCTTAATTTCGACATAGTGTTTAACTGCACAGTTGACTCATTGTACAAGGGCTTTGCTTTGACTGTACGAATGCGCGTGTTCAAGTCCCACGAAGCGTTTCTATTTTTGTATGTTATTACGGAATTATTCTATTTAATCTTCATAAATTGGATTGATATTATCAAATAAATAATAGCATACTACTTTTTTTCGGCGAAATGAATTTCTTTGGGAATTTATCGCTTCGTAGATCGCAACGAATACGTAATAATCGATCATCATTGGAGACATCGATGAATGAAAACAATTCTAATAATATGACACTAGATGGCACCACGGATAGCATCCAAATATCTCAGATTTTGAGAACGATGAAATTCATGAACTAAAATCGCAAATCGATAAACTTAATTCTGATTTAAAGGCCGCCCGTGATAAAATAAATGAGCTATCCATAGAAAATATGGATTTAAAGAAAACCATCTCAGACAGCAACAAATCTAACACGACAGTAAGTACACCAGATATAAGTTCCAAACGATCCATCCCGAAGTATAATAAACAAAGGAAGAGGCTGAATATACCCCAATTTTCAAAAGAAAGCACCCACCAGAAGGTGACACCGGTATGTACTACTCCTGTTACTTCGACTTCAACTAACTGTCATGATACACAGACGATTAAAGGACCGGAGATAGAATTAAATCCACGGAAACGTAAATTATGCATTATAAGCAATAATAAGAAAAACAAATTACTGTCAATAGCTGAAGAACCTCTCCCGAGTTTTCAATCATGCCATTATCTGACACCTTATTGTGGAATCCAGACACTTATCAGGAATTTGAACGCGAAACTTACAGACTACTCAAAAGTATTGCATTATACTAATTGGTGATGAAGATTTTAAAAAAGCTAACCACTGTTCCGATTTGATTGTAAATATTCGTGAAATTTTATTGACCATAAAGCATACTAATGTTATATTATGCTTACCTACATATAAATGTAACAGCTTTTCACAAGTATTTAACTGCAGAGTTGAAACTTTTAATAATCAACTACACTCCTGATGTTCAAGCACATAAATATGTAATATTATTTGATACCAATTTAGATTTATCCGCTGATTATACCATGTTCTCACGACGTGATAGCGTTCTTAACGACAATGGAATGCAAAATATTCTAAAAAATCTAGAACAGTTGGTTAATGTTGCAGAATGCAAGCAAACCGACAACTTAATGAACCCACAGACAGAAGAGCAGTTTTTTCTATCATAATAACCTAACATTAGTACATCAAAACATCGCTGGCGTATTGAATGAAAGCAATGAGCTTACTGTTTGTCTTGAAGAAATCTCAGAAAAAGATTCAGAAATCGACGTTATCTGTCTATCTGAACACTTTATGATGGCTGGTCATGAGCAGATATTGTTTATTCCTAACTACAACTTGGCGGCATGTTACGCCAGGAAAGTCAGCAAAAGAGGTGGAACATCCATTCTAGTAAAAAAAGGACACCAGTATAAAGAAATTTTAGATATAGCAAAACTGTCGATTAATGGAGTAATTGAATGTTGCGCCATTGACTTATTTGATTATAAAACTATAATTGTCTGCATATATAGAGTACCAAAGACTAAATATATATAAAAATATAATATATATATAAATTAGGCATATTTTTTGAACAATTTGAAATTTATTACATACTATAAGTAAAAAAAATGTAAAAAGAAATGTCGTAATAGCAGGTGACTTTAATATTGATACTCTCAAGCGCAATAGCACATTGCGGGAACTGGAATGCTTACTTTTAAATTTTAATCTAAAACTAGAATTAAATCAGCCCACAAGACTTATAAGTGGATCGTGTATAGATAACTTTGCACATAATCTTAGACAGAAATGTAAATCTGAAGTGATAGACTTTGGTTTATCAGACCATACAGCTCAAATACTAAAATTACCGATTAAAACATATTTGTTAAAACAGTGGAAAATAAAAAAACGCGATTTTAGTAAAGAAAATATGCAGAAATTTAAAGAATGTATACAAAGTGTTTCCTTAAATTTCTGCATATTTAAATGTAAAAAACTGAAAATTCAAATGTTCTATAAACGCATTGTACGCTGTAGCGTACAATTCCTACTTCTATATAATTTATGCTTTCCATATAAAGAAATAATCATCAGAAACAAAAGGAAACCAAAATGGATATCGCACGGAATTCGAATCTGTAGTAAAAAAAAGAGACAGCTAATGTGGAACTATAGGGTAAATCGAAATAATCAAAATAAAATAGAATTTAAAACCTATGCCAAACGTTATCAACATATAATTAAATTAACTCAACGAGCTCAAAACATTCATAATATAAAAACAGCACCTAATAAATCTAAAGCCACGTGGGCCATAATAAACAGAACAAAATTGAACAAGCCGAAGGAAAACATTTCTTCCATAAAAATAAAGGATACAACAGTAACTCATCCACAGGAGATAACAAATGCCTTTAACAATTTTTTTGTTGATAAAATTCAACCTTTACCGAATTCAGGTGAGAAAGTAAATTTTAATATTAACACATCAAGTCAATCCATGTTTATGGCTCCAAGTAAACCTCACGATATATTTCAAATAATTCGATCGTTAAAAAATACTTCAAGCGTCGGACATGATGAGATATCCACAAAAATTATAAAATATGTGGCTTGTGATATTTGTGAACACCTAAGCCATATTCTGAACATCTGTATAAGCACAGGAACATACCCAGAAAATCTAAAAACGGCAATAGTAAAACCATTATTTAAAAAGGACAATAAAGAAAGCATGAACTCTTATAGACCCATTGCTCTTATTCCCATACTATCTAAAGTCTTTGAAAAATATATATACATACAACTGTACAATTATTTAGAAAAACGAAACATTTTAACAGATAATCAAAAGGGTTTTCGCAAAAATAAAACTATTAATATGGCCATTTTTGATTTCATTATTAATGTCATGGCTAACGTAGACAAAAAGAAGCCGGTCTGTGCAATTTACTGCGACATGACCCAGGCTTTCGACTACGTCAATCACGACATTCTGATTAGTAAATTAGAAGCATATGGCATCAGGGGAAACATACAAGAACTCATAAAAACATACTTGAAAAATCGTAAACAGTTTACAGAAATTTCCAAAATAAACATCTCAACTAAAAAAGAAGAAATATATAAATCAGAAGAACGAATAGTGAAATACGGAGTCCCACAGGGCAGTGTATTGGGTCCCTTACTATTCATTATTTACATCAATGATTTACCCAGAATAACAAATTTTCCAATAACACTTTTTGCTGATGACAGTACGGTCACCATAAACTCTAACAATAAAGATAATTATGAGAGCGATATTAATGAAACAATAACATCAATAATTAAATGGTTAAATAACAATAATTTAAAAATTAACCTAGATAAAACAAAAGTTATGTTTTTTAGTCAACGTCCAGCATCACCAAACCTCAATATCAATTATCAAGGATCAGTTTTAAAAAAAGTAAACTACAAAATTTCTAGGCGTAACGATTGATAAAAGTCTTAATTGGAAAGAACACACAGAGCTATTGAACAAACGAATCAATTCCGCGGCTTACGCGCTTTACAAACTTGCACCGACAATAAGCACCGATGCGCTTCTTACTGCCTACCATGGTATTGTCGGTTCCATATTAAGGTTTGGCATTATATTCTGGGGAAACTCTGTAAATAAAGACATAATATTTAAGTCTCAAAAAAGGTGCATTAGGGCTATGTTCGGTCTAAAAGTTACCGATAGCTGCAAACCATATTTTATTAAGTATAATATTTTAAGTTTGCCTTCCTTATTTGTATATGAAGTAGCTAATTTTGTCCAAACGAATTCAAAATTATTTAAAAAAATGTCAGAAGTTACCATCCGCAGTCGTCGTGACAATCATAAGCTAGAAATAGTTAGGCCGAGCACGGCACTTCTATTTGACACCAATGATCTATAATAAAATCCCTAATCTTATTAAGCAGTTGCCAACTAGACTATACAAAATACAGCTTAAAAAATTTCTTTTAGCGAAATGCTACTACAGCTTATCAGAATTTTTAAACGAGTAAATAACAATAGGTACATCGGCAATTAAGTTAGGTACGACATTTTTTATTTTAATATTTTTAGTTAAGAACGTCTATTTTTTTAACCCTATTGTCTAAGCCTTTTTTTAAATTTTATATCTTTTATAATAATTAATATACCCTATTGTATAAGCCATTTCTCGTAAATTTAATATTTTAAGGTAAAACCTTCTATTTTTAAATTAAGTTACTACTTACTAGTTTTTTAGCCTAACATTTTTTTTTTGTACGCCGTTTCTATATGGCAAAACATGTAGAAACTTTATTTTTATTTATAAGACCTGTATAGTGCATATCATACCACTCATGTTTTACAAAATAAATATATCTTTATCTTTATCTGGTATCTGATAAACTTATCTTAGTGGACTTATCTTAGTTCGTTCGTCAATTAAAATAAGAAAAGCTTTTTCTACAGTGACAGTTTGGTAAAGAGAACATTTTTATAAGGTACATTTGCCAACATTTATCCTAACGCAATGTTGGTCCTTGCGGGGATTTCAACAAAGTGTATAAATAAATGCAGCGTGTATTCGCAACGATGTTGTGAGGTACAACCCGCCGATGACGGGTGCCGCCACCCCAATCTCCTGTCACCCCCTCAATTTTAATCTCAAATCAATTTAAGCTCTGGGATTATTATTTAACCTTGCTCGAGTTCTTTAAATATCTGGTTACTAAAAAAAAGCTAAATAATCATCTGGCGTGTACAGTACATTGCGCGTAACTTAGTTACTTGCATTTGTCTATTATCAATATTTACCTATTGTTTTTACGATATTTTACTATATTTTTGTTTGCATAGTTCAGTGTATATAAACATCATTTTATTTATGTACATATTGTTTGTTTGTAATTTCAATATTTTTTAAGCTTAAAAAAAAACCAACCAACCATAATTATAATGCAAATCTCTGCTCACATTCATATGATGGTATATGGTTTCCTTCTCTAGATCGTCTATTAGTTTTTGCCTCGTTCTAAAAATATTCTAGACGACAGTAGGAAAGTAGATACAGACGCCAGCACATCAAACTACTACAATCTGTAAAATTTCTTTAATAGTTTTTCAACTTTATCGCTAAAGCAGTAGGTTTAAGGTTGATTGGGAAAATTTGACAGTTTCGGTTAGCTTGATGTGCTGGCGCCTGTACATACCTCCACGACACAATCTTTATATTGTTAATTGTTTTTCTCTTATTATTTTAGATCGAATGGTTCCTGTTAGAGAACATGTTCCCATACAGATATCGCAGTGTTCTCGTGAATGCTGTTTTTCCGTCTTGCTAGATTCAAGATTCCCAAATTCAGACTAAAATGTGTTCTATGTACTACGAAATAATTAGAAACAGAGTCTAACTTCCAGAAACTGTAAATCCAATCTATCGGTTAGAATAATCAGTTTATCTCATTAGCGACTGACGAGCTGTGCGAGCCGTCGAGTACCTACCTAGTACCTATCCGGTAGCCAGTGTACCTAGTCTGTCCTGTGCGTCACCGCGCCATACGAGACGAGTCAATTTAACGAGACGGTAATCACGATCTCATTACATAAATACTTTATTAGATACATACCTAGTAAGTATTAAAAGATCTGAAAGGTTTTTTAGTTATTTACTGTAACTACTATACCTACAAATAAATAAAATTGAAGTGCCAGTTTGTAATATCAAAATAACAGCTTTTTACTGAATGCATATGATAAATACATAAGGCACTTATAACAAAAACCCTCTTTTTTTCAATTTTTGTCCGTCTGTTTGTTCCGGCAAATCAGGAGATAGCTGATGTTTTACAGACAGTCTAACTTAGGCTACTTTTAAATTAGAAAAATAATTAGGGTTCCGTGCAAAAAAATTAAAACCCTTCAAATTGTTAACAAAATCCGATTCAGACGGCTAATCTCCGAAACGGCTGGACCGATTTTGACAGGACTTTTACCGGCAGATAGTTGATGTTATAAGGCGTTACTTAGGTTTACTTTTACATTAGAAATATTAATTAATAATTAGGATTCCGTACAAAAAAAAAAAACCTTGGAAACTGGTAACAAAATCCGATTAAAAAAGAGAAGTCATATTTATATAATAAATTCACGTGAACGAAGGTCGTGGGCAACAGCTAGATAATTAATAACTCTGTCTACAGACTTCGCCTTATTTCGAGAAGAACATGTTGCATCGATTCAATTAATTTTTAATTACACGATAGGCAGCACTCAACTGAATTTTAAATCCACTGTATGGTGAAACCGAACAAAGTAACTGTCAGCTGTCAGAAACACTGCAAGTTAATAAAGAATTGTGATAGCTTTTGTATGAATACTGGGTCTGACTGTGTGCGACTATGAATACAAAAAGTCACACCTGTCATTTTGTCACACTGATATAGGATTATAACTTATTAAAAGTAATAATGGTGCAAGAAAATTAAAAAAAAAAAATATTTTCGGCATTATTTACAATATCATCTCGTAAATCCAACACTGGTGGGGTACAGTGGAATAGTCCTTAGGAGATGTAATAAAATTGCAACATACGCATCCTATTTGTTGTAGCGATAAATTACGCAGCCAACTGAACTGATGACAGCGATGAAGTGTGACGCGGCCACACGTAACCACTAATCAGCCTATCTGTCTCCAGGCAGATAGCAGACTGACCTTTAAACGCCCGGTCGTCAGCTGACGGCTGTCGTTTGTACCCCACTCTTCAGGTATACCTTACGTCATAGATTGTCACGTCCTTGGAAAGTATTACCATGCCGGGGGATTCCGCTTAGATACCAGTGGAATTACATAGGTGTTAATCATTTTTGCCGGATCTTGATTAATCACGTAAATCACCTTGTTTTCTACACTTATGTCTGTGATTTATATGGTGTAGATAATCAAGTATAAAGAGAGTATTTTATCTATCACTTTCATGTTGACCTTAAACTAACATACTCAGAAATAGTTTAAAATAATTTGTTTGATTAAATAACGCTCGATAATTGTGAAAAAAGTACGCGCGAAAAGTCAAAGGATGTCCTTGTCCAAATATAGCTCTCTTAAATGACTACTACAGTCATTTATTTCCGGCGTATAAAAATAAATTTATAAAAGACGTCAACTTATTTCATTTTGATTAGACGAGAAAAATCCAACGCTGAGTAAAGAAATGAATGGAAATGTCAAAATAAGTGAAGATTCTTCGAAGATCACCCACTCCTGGAGTGAGCAGACAGGAAACACTTTTCCGGTGTACGGATTTTTTGTAAGCTGCATTTCGAAAACACTAAAAACTGTTTTGCAAAAAAAAATAACCAGTTCCAAAAAAAGTGGAAAATAAAAATTTGAAAATCGGCGACTTTTTTTTGTTTCATTGACTTTTTTGCCACCGACTTCCGAAAGTAAAGTTATTTTCCACTTTTAGTGTTTTTTCATGGCAGTCGGATATTATTTCGCAAAAAAGTTTTTATTTTACCCTTTTTAGTTGTGGTATCTCACACAAATTCTTGACAAGTATCAATTAAATTGTAATTAGAAGTTATTAGCACATCATCCACAAAAACGAAGAAGAAAAAATGTATATTATAGAGAATAACTCATCAAGTACCGGGAGAAAACTTAATACAATTAATATGGGACCACTGCCGCGCCGTGGTGGTCCCATATTAATTATATTAAGCTTCCTCTACCAAATGTAAAAAGTATCACTTAAATTGGACCAGATCACGGAAAAATCGGTGAACATACATGAAAAAAGACGCCGGTGACATACATAACCTCTTCCTTTTTTAGAACTCGGTCAAAAACTAGAATGCAGTTACAGACGACTTATAAAAAAAAAAAAAAATATTATTATTATTCTTGTTAGGTTACAAATACGATTGACGGCGCGAAATGCTGAGCAGGGTGGACACACAAACACAAACGAATACCACGTATTCAGGTGGGAACAGCAATTATTAAAAAAATTACCGATGACCGTTTGTGCGTCGATGTCGAAGGGATACGGTGTGTGTAAATTATTATTTTTGCTACTATCTTAACCACTATACAGGGTGTGCTAACTTTGGCATTCTTTTGTAGGTAAATTAATTCCATCTATTATTTATATTAAAAAAAAAAATCCATCTATTGTTTTCAACAGCAGCGATTTTTACTTGAAAAATACTTTCACTCAGTCCGTAGCAAAATAAGATGTATTTTCATAGTCTACGTACCTAACAAAAACCTACGTACCTACGTTTGACAGATGTACAATTTTGTATATCAGTTACCTATGTGAGATAGAAAATGCGAATGTTTAGAGAGATTCTAAAAATGGGTGAATACGAAAATTTGCGTTCATATCGGCCAGAACGATCTTTAGGCCAAGTCGTGCTTGCCTAGGTTGGTCTGTGGATGGGTGACCACCCATTACATACCGAGTTCCCTCCGTGCCTCGGAAAGCACGTTAAGTCTTTGGTCCCGGGTGTCATTTGTAGATCTTTGACAGTCATTAGGTAGTCAGTGGCCCAAAAAGTCTGACAACCAGTCTTACCAAGTGGTATTACCCAGTACTAACTGGGTTGTGGAGGTCAGATAGGCAGTCGATCAATGTAAAATACTGGTATTCAGCTGCATCCGGTTAGACTGGAAGCCGACCCCAACATAGTTGGGAAAAAGCTAGGCAGATGATGATCGCCCAGAACGATTTGAGCTTCGGATTGTCTCCGGATCAAATCCCAAATATTTCACCATGAGAGCGCATCCCTACCGCATCGTAATTGGGTTAGCAAAACACGTATTAAGTATGTGAGTATAATTGTTTGACTTAGTTTTTAAAAACGTTCGGTTTGTACTGATATGCAAAATCTAAGGCAAAATATTTTTTTGCATTACAAAGTAACCAGTAAATGGTGTAGTTGCTAATGTATGTACGAAATGTTTTGGATAGTCCCTTGTTTGGAGTATCTTGTTCACGGCGATAGATTAGCGAGATAAAACTTATAAACACGGCGGACATGAACCCAACACGGCAAATATGATAATATTTGCATTTTGCATGTTTTTTTTGTAGTGTTTTTGTATCTGTTTTCTTTCTTACTGCCTCCAGCTAAGTATTTTCCCAATACGTGTCTCTCTTTCTAAACGGGGCAAAAAATTATTAACACCCAAATAAAAGTCCAATTTGCTAGGCACTAAAAACTGTCTACATTAAATATATGATGTTTCTAGTAAAAAAATAATAATAAATGAAACTAATCTTAACCATTTTTAACCGACATCCAAAAATAATAAGGTTTTCAGTTCGTGTGTATTCATTTTTTAGCCGGAACCGCGTGGTTTATGAACCGATTGTAACGATTTTTTTTTAATATATAGGGATAACCGAATAGTCCCGTTGAAATATGGGGATGATCTGATTATGGGTTCTGGAGATGAGGAACACCTCATCGCATGGTTGGGAATAATTGTACCGTGTCTTAAGATTTATGATATTGCTTATTTTATGCGGTTGCTTTAAAAGTTTATTGGGATCTAGTTCATCAATAGATAGATCATCAAGCGACTTTGAAATAAATAAAAATGGAAAAATAAAAAATATTTTTTGCAAAAATACAACCGACTTCCAAAAAATGACTAAAAAGTGCAAAATAACCTTAGTTTCGGAAGTCGGTGACTAAACATTAAACGAAGAAGTAACAAAGTCACCAACTTTGACCGATATTTACCGCCTGCGCCTCCACCCCTTGTTTTGTTACACAATAATTATTATTAATATAAAATCTTTGTGAAGTTAAAACAGAACTTATTTAAGAACATTGTAAAGTTGTAGGCTCGTTTTTGGTTATTTAATCCCCTTTTAATTTCCTTTATTTTATACCCTACTCGATTGGTTTGGTATTATTTTTTTATTAACATATTATTTTATTATTATACAAGGGTGTAACAGAAAGGGTACAGCCATATGATAGGATATGCTGCAGACCATCAAACTGAACAAATTTCTCCTTGGGTCCAATATCGTAAATGCTATATTAATATTTCGCGCCAAAAATCCGCTATTTTGTTTTTTTTTCCAAACACCTACCTAAGTACACTTGGGTTTTCAAGACGAATATAAAGATACCTTAGCGGTCGACATGCATCCAGCCGTTTAGAAGATACGAGGTAATAAAAAAAATTACAAGTAAACCATACAAGATACGTGCGAAATAACATTTTAAAAGTATTAATAAATGCCCTGGCAAGTGGTGGGTGGTCGGAAACGAGCAGATATAGGTTAAACCTGCCCTAAATGCCTGCAAGCATGAGTACTTAAATGAATTAGGCTTGCTTAACTAAGTTAGCTTAGCTCTCGGTGGATGAACCGCTTTACATTTATGAAGAGAGGTGATGTTTTTACTAAATATGAGTTGACACTTTCTACGGAGTGGTCATTTGAAGTCATTTCCTTTTTTACATGACTGTCAAGAAAGGGTTATGTTTTTCGCTCGTATCTTGAGTGTTTGTTTGTAAATTTCTTTATTACCTCACATGTTCCAACTGGCTGGATGGATTTCGACGATTAAGCTATCATTCTACCATTAGATTTGTCTCAAAACCCAAAGTGTCCTTAGATAGGTTTTTAAAAAAAAACAAAATCGGATTTCTGGCGCTTAATTGTAAATAGTTAATATATTTTTTTCAACCAAATATATCGATATTTTTGCAGTCGGGTTTTTAGTTTTTTTTTTTTGGGTTTTTTGTTGCTTGTTTTTCTAATTACATTTTTTAAACGCGCAAATGAACAAAATGTTCAGAGGTAGACTAATGACATAGGCATTTTCTACCAGACAACCTTTGGGAATGCAGAGATAAAGTGTACTGGGTGACTGGGTGCCATTCCGAAAATTGAGGTTCATGCTATTTCTTTTACCGCGGAACTCTTATTTTAAGCACTTACTGTGTAGCATAAGCATAATTAGCATAAGAGCCAATACTGTTCCCATTGGTGGAACTCTGTGAGAGCGGACGCTGGCGCTGGCAGTGCGGGTAAGTACACGCAGGTTTCCTTACGTTTTTTCTTTCAAGTTTTTGAGAGCAGTGGTGATAAAATAATTTACACGAAGTAAACTGCCGAACTGGGTTCGAACCCACGCTCTACGACTAGAAAATGGCGCCGTAACCACTACGATAATATATCTAAGAAATGGCCACTCAAATCTTTTCCTGTTTTGAGATATTCTGCCTCTGAAAGAAGTCTAGGTCAGTAGGTACTGCTATTTTATGCTCGCGGTATCTCGGATATGCAGTAACAGTTGCATGATACGATAAAAGCAAAAAAGGTAACATAAAATATTACTTTCTTAATATTTTTTATTCGTCGTTTAAACGTTAACAAGGCTATTATTGACAAATAAGAAGGAAGAAATAAGAAAGTAAATACTAAATAAAGGTGAAAATGTATCCATATGAACATTGTAAAAAAACTTCAAAAATAAAAACACAAACAATAAAGGCCCACCCCAAATAATCAAATTTCACATTTACATAGGTACAGTAGATAGAAAGACAGCCTTCTAAGTTACACATAGCACTCATTCCTGCAATATTTTAATAATTTGCACTATTATGCTATACTACTATGATGAATTTGTTAACGTTCATACCGGCAATTACCTACTGTGATGTAATATCAATTAAGATACCCACGCATTAGCGCTGGTTTTATAATTCCAAAACAAACTGCATTGTATCTTATTTTTATGTTATGAAAAGTTGAATTAAAGTTTGAAAACTTTCTGGTGTAAACTTGGGATGATTTGAAGAGCATTTGTTTGTTTGTTTTATTGTACCAACAAACAGAACTAAGTATTTCCTACTTCTAATATTATAGAAATGTAACTTTATTCTGCTTTTAAGAAGTGACAGCGTTCCGAGAGAATCTGCAGAATATCGTGTAGTGGCTGGCGGGTGTAAGGGTGAGTACTCACTGATGCAGGTCATAGTGATGGTAGTGGTGCGCAGGCGGCTGCAGCTCATGCAGCGGCAGGTAGAAGTCGTGCTCTCGCGCGAACTCGCGCGCCATGCCGCGCCGACTCGCGCCTCACGCGACCGACCCGCGACGTCGTCTCACCCGACTGCGACACTCACCGGCTCAGCGCCTCACCGCACTACACGCGCTCGTCGCGCATCTCAGCACGAGATCCAGAGGCTGTGCGAACACGAGCGCTCGTCACTCTACTAGCGCCGCTCAACCACTACCCTTAACCTAAACACTCCCCCACAGCTCCTGCGCACACAACTACACACAGCTAGGCACCATCCTCTACTAAGTTTAATCCCTCCCAGATGTTATTAAGGAAATAATTCGTCGATAAATTATTACCATACAAAGTAAAGATTGAACAAAACAACACTTGAATAAAAACCGCACTTGAAACCATACAAAACTGTTAAAAAGAAGCCGTGGGAACTCGCGCCGCCCACTTCATACGCCCCGGCCCGCCCTAATACTTTACAAAAGTAAAAAAAACCACAAGAACAAGAACTTTAAAAATTGAAATGATAGCGTTTTTATTAAATTGTTTTTCGTTAATCATCTATCCGAGGTACCGACAACTAATTCAGAGTAACTGTTTACAGCAACTAATTGAAAATGCTTTCGTTCGGCCGCGCGATCGGTAGTGAGCTCCGAACTGATCGGGAGCGATCGGCTCACGTCTGTGCCGGGATATAGTCGACGGGAAACAATCGTCAATCGTAGCTGTAGTGTAGTGTAAAATGTGCGAGGTAGACTCGCGTCGGTATCCTCTACCGCCAGGGTTGATCCGATTAGCTACATGCGTCTAGCACACTTTCATCGTGATTTTCACTATTTACTTCAGAATAGCATGGCTAAAGAAATTTTCATGATATTTCGAATTGCAATTGCCATGATCTACTAACAGGTACTAAGTCTTATGGCGGTTTTAAGTGAAACATAGGTAATATGCATACGTAAGCATACCAGTCTAACATTTATCAACATGCTGTCTCCATGGTCACAAACTTCACGCACACAACACAGCGATCAACTCAATTGTTTCTCAAAATTACATTCAATTGACTGGCCGTTAGTATGAGAGGCGCGCGCGATTTTACTTCCTACAAACTGGCAGGCAATATGCTGCACTCGAGCGCAATCACGAACGTCTAAAAGTGCATCGCGATGACGCAGCGTGCCCCTGAACCTGGCTTTCACCACCGCCACTGCCGCGAGTGAAACGGTGACGCATTGCAAGTGTAGATAATCCACCGGTCGCCCACAAGGCGCCAACAACTGCTAGGCTACACCCAGCAAGTAATGGACAGCTAATTCGGAGTGGTTGCAATCTCAAGACGTCAACAAGTCGCTTACACGTGCCGCCCGCAGCTAGTAAACATAACGTAATATTATGCAAGTTAACAAATTGCACCAGCTTGTATGTGCGGAGCTACGTAGGTACGGAGGATTACTCAGATCGCGTGATGACATTGTTAACGACGCTGAGTAGATCGCGGGGACTATTGTGATGAATGTTTACTTCAGCAACAAGTTATAGAACTACTACAGGATGCCACATCCACAGATTATTTTCATCAGAAGTGAAGGTTCGCCGGGGGATGCATTCAATTAAACTTGATTTGAATAAATACAGTTGTAAAATCGCGACTTTTCGTTTACGTTTTTAATTTTCTGCAATTTGGCTACTGCTCGTACAGTGACGGTCACAACGTTGCTCAGAAATACTTTTATTGTAGATGTTTTAGAAATTTTATGAACTAAGTGCGCGTTTTTATATTAGTCCATAGTTTCGTTACTATTTTTGTTACTTACACTAAAATACTAACAAAACTATGGACTGTAGTCTGAAATAAAGTTTTATTTATTTATTTATACTTATATATTAGGGAGGTTTCTTTAGGTAAACTGTTTCGGCATATCTATAAATTTAAACGTGGTGTTAAGGAATTGATCAATAACCTATTTATTATGTGTATATTGAGGTTTGAAACATGGTTACCTAAGTAAAAATGTATGTAGAAATTGCTTCAAGCATATGTTTATTACTAACCTAGTAAAATGGCTCATGTTCAAAGATAGTGCTGTCAAACATTGGACAACCTGATACCGATGGTCCACAAAAAGCAGACATTAATTATATTTAATCCCCGACAAGTGTTTATTTCATCGTTAAAAGATCTGCCGATAAAAATATAAGCATATCTAAAAGCAAAGTACAGTAAGTTCTATGAAGTGGCAAAGAGTCGGCTTCCCTCTCCCTAATCACAGCAATTACTATTGTCCATTATTTGTCCGTATATTCTTCTACAGGTAACAAGTTCCCTCCGCGATACTTCACCCTCCGCCTCCACAACGTGTGTGTTCGCGCTAATTGGCACCGGGATCAACCGGGCGTGCAACGCGGGGGAAGCCGCTCAAAAATACAATTTACATTAATTGACGATTATTAAAAGTAGAGCTACCGAGCACCGATTTGATGAAAATCCAATAATTAAGCAATCAGAATGTCCGTTATAACATCGCATAAGCGTAGGTGCACCTATCGTGTACTCTCATATTTCGCCAGATAATATGTTTAAGGAAGCGGTATGGGGGCCCGCGAAATTCTAATTTTCTTGAGTTTTTTGCAATTTGCAGGTCAGTGGTATGTTGATGAAAAATGAGTCGCGCAAGTAACACGTATGTAGTTACAGAATTACAATCATTAAAATCATCAATACAACCCTCTAAGTTCATATAACCCCGTTGAATGACTTTTTCATGAAATAGTTATTGAATGGGGGTTACATGAACTTCGCGAGCCAGTCTAGCGCGTCCACCCCTTTGGTATCCACGTGCAGCGGAACGGCAGCGGATTCACGACAAAACATCATCACGCGGTTTTTTTATTTAGATAACTTTAGTTTAGTTCATGGATCCACGTTCCGGTTCATGTGTTAGGGCGAGCGCTTACTGCCATCAACTAGGCACAAATCCGGGATTCGGGCTGCTACTGACAAATGCATAATGCATAATTACAAAAAAGGGAATCGGAAAACGCCTGATCTGACCAGGTTTGAAAGGAGAGCCTTTGCCCAGCAATGGGACACAAGATAGACTAATTAAAGTATCCAGCCACACGGGTGCCACACGCAGCATGCAGTATGCGCCTGATCACTCGATCACTAGCTAACAACAGGTTCGTTATCGGCATACGTAAAGTGGTCATTAATCAATTCCAATCAAAGGTGGAAATGATACGACGCGGCAATATACTAATAATTATCCGACGCGTGTACTGAGCGTCAACCCTCAAAATTTCTGTTATCTAAAGATGGTTCATTATTTTATCAGTTTTTCATATACTTAAGTAAGTTTTGTATTTGGTTGCAAATTGCATCTTCATCGCATATTGTAGTCGAGTCTAGAGAAAAAGTTAAAATTCAAAAGTGTCCTGTGTGTTTGCTTGTGTCATAATCTGCCTAGCCTTTTCCCAACTATATTGGGGTCGGCTTCCAGTCTAACCGGATGCAGCTGACTACCAGTAGTTTACATGGGGCGACTGCCTATCTGACCTCCACAACCCAGTTAGTACTGGGTAATACGATACCCCTTGGTAAGACTGGTTGTCAGGTTTCCCAATTCATTTGGGGTCGGCGCAGCATGTCTTCTCCTTCCATTCTTCTCTATTACTTGTCATCTCACCAGACACCTCCTTTCTTGCCATATCATTCTTTACACAGTCCATCCATCGTTTCTTTTTGGTCTTCTTCTACTCATATACCCATCCACATTCATACTCAAAACTTATCTCACAACATTTTCCTCATTCCTCCGCATCACATGCCCATACCACGACAACCGATTACCACACAACTTGTCAGTCACCGGCGCCACTTTCAGACTTCCTCTTATATACTCATTTCTTATTTTATCCATTTGCGTAACACCACACATCCCCCTTAGCATTCTCATCTCCGCCACATGCAAATGCCTTTCATTCATCCCTTTTGTGGCCCAACATTCTGATCCATACAAGACAGCAGGTCTAACAATTGTTTTATAAATCTTCCCCTTAAGTTTAAGGGTGATCTTTACCTTGTTACACCATCTATGTAATACATATGGAATGCAATAAAAATATTGAGTATTGAGTATGCGGGAGTCGCAGATTGTTCCCGTGACCTGCCGCCATTTCATCCATCCCGTGTTCTGTTCTTTACACTACAATCTATTTCGCCATCGCTTTGCAAGTGTGAAACGAGATACCGAAAATCTGAACAGCTCACACATCATTTTTAGTCGATAGGCGAATGTATAAACGTTTCCGATATTTTTGTTTATACCTGAAATAGTGTTCAAGAATTTGTTAACAACGTCGCGAGTCACGAGTGGTAGCATGTGCGTGCGCACGCGCACAGCTCCACGGGCACTCCGAATTATGCATGCGACACCACATTTTACTTTCAATCTTTCTTTGTACAGAGTCTAATGTTGTTAAAACCGTTAGGAGATTTAGTAGAATGGTATCGATTATGATTTAAGACCTGGAGTTTAAGGTGACAATGGAGAAATATACTCGACGGATGGCACCCGTGGCTGTACAGCCACAGATAATGCTAACTTTATTAGAACCAATCTTTGTACTTCGTTCTTTAAACGTATACTGGTGAGGAAATGGATCACAAACAACAGCAAAACAGAGAATTAGGTCGGCAAACCAAATCTTGGAAAATATCACATTATCAGTCCGGTCAATGTCACCGGACACCGGCGCTAATCACCGCGACACCGCGACACTCGGACACCGCCGCAATCTCGTCTGACACCCGACACTGGCTCCCGGAGCGCTGCGTGAGCTGCGTCCTGCGACGACTGTTCTCGACACAATTGGATTTGTTTTATTTATTAACCGACTTTAGTACTTGTACTATTTATTCTAAGCTCTAGTTATCATGGGAGGTAACAATACTCGATACGATGTTTAAAATATCAATTGTACGAACCCGAGTGCACGTAAGCCCACTTAGCTTCTGTAATTCTTTCTGACGAGCGTGCAAGCGTAGTCGATACTGTTACATTTGAAGTGTTTCGTTTTAACCTTTTTGTTTGTATATAAACTGACAGGCCTCTGCAAACATATTTGTTTACAATGTAAATGCATTGTCACATATCCCGTCTATGTAATGATCATTTTTGATGATGATCATTTTTGATCTTTACATACTCGTAGTATAAAACAAAGTCGCTCCCGCTGTTTGTACGCTTATTTCTTTTAAACTACGCAACGGATTTTAATGCTGTTTTCAGCATTAGATATAGTGATTCAAGAGAAAGGTTTATATGTATATTGCACCCGTGCGAAGTCGGGGCGGGAAAACTTACGTGAAAACTAGGTTAACTAGGTAACTCATTAAGTTAACATGTTTCTCCACTAAAATTTGGCTAAATTTTACGTGAAATCAGGGGGGGGGATGTTAAGTCAAATCTCACGACATCTCGCTAAGGGGGAGTGGGGCTAAATCGCCAAAATTGTCTCTACGGGAGGCAATTTTGGCGATTTTAGATTAATGGACGCCCCCTTCTCTAATCTTAGATCAAAGTTAGAATCAATTTACTGATGACACCATCCATACAATATTGATTTTATTAGCCACGCATATCAATAGCCAGCTAGCTAGCTGGCTGACATATTACACAGGTTTTATGCATTTGCAAATAAAATAAAATGGCGGAAGTTAGCCAATTCGGTTGTTACTGTGAGACGTGCGACTCCTACGCGGCCTCTACGCTAGCTACGGAGCTGCTACGCAGCGTCTACGCCGCCACGCGCAACAGCTACGACAGCCTGCGAAACTGCTACGCACTCTGCCGTCCAGCGAATCAATCGTAAGCGTCGTTGGCTTTTTAATATCCGTATCCGTTTTAATCATTTGAGTTCTGCAATATTTTACTGAAAGTTAAAATGAATATACGGTGCTTTGTTAACGACCGATTCCTATACTTTAAGGGCATATTATATTCTCATTTCTCTCGCCAAATACACGTTTATTTTAAGCTGTTTATGTTAAGTTAAATCGACTTGGCAAGAGGCTCGCCGCAGGTTCGATCCTAGTTCAACATCCGGTGCCAGGCGGTGTTTGATCAGCAGTCGGCACATAACTCGGCAAACCCGATGCAAACATCTAATCATTTAGCTGATTTTATTATGATAAAAATAGTGATCACATTTCTCAACTGATATTGGACTATTGTTCAGTTATCGGGTTGTATGCACGAAATACGTCGTGTCGTTTCGTTGCACTCAGCAATGCGAGTTTCATATTAAAATCTCTATTTCTCTAAAATCAGCCTTATAATTATTTTATGATAGTATTAAATGTAGATTAATGTCATTAGTTCACAAAATTATAGATGGATTAACTTGCACGGTACCAGGAATATTTTACTTTGAAAGCCTGAACAACATATCTAATCAGATCTGCCGTCAAAGTCGACAGAAATTTAAACGCTTGAGATAAGAACGCTGTATTGCCTAGCCAACGAGCAACAGCATTAAAGCATTTTTTCAAAGATACAGCATAACAAGCTTCTAACTCAGCATAAATAGTTTGACAACCAATCAAAAGTCATGAGAAATACTAAAAAAGACTTTCTTAAATGTTAGAATTACATAAGGCAGTCTTTCACCACGTCCAAGTGTTATAGCAAGGGAGGTTCCCAGCAAACTATCCTTTTGATAGCCAATTTGATACCAAAGCAAATAAACATGGATTACGTGGATCACGCTCCGGTTAGTAAGCATAAAATGACACACAAATTGCTGCCAAAGAAAACAAATACCTGTTGCGTCTGTTGGTGACACCACCCCCTCCCGCTTCTCTCGACAGGCCTGTCAGTGCCCCTCACGCAGCCAGGGTCCCATGTCGATATAGTGTCCTAACCTCTTACAACGGGCTTTTGAAATGTATTTAGTATGATGTAAATGTGAGTTGTCATCGAGAAGGTGCCATTTAGGTTTGCTCTCTACTGTAAGATTTGTGGGCATGATGTACCTAAATGACTAGTGATGTGGTCTTAGAACAGGCAGCAAAAAAATCTTAGCCATGGCCGAAAAGTAAACGGTTTTATGATATGTATTTCGTTTTACTGAATTCTGTTTTTACCCGACTGCCAAGGAAGGGTTATGTTTTTCGCGCGTATATTGTGTTTGTTTTTTGTAAATTTCTTTACTACCTCGTATGTTCCAAATGGGTGGAT
Source organism: Noctua janthe (assembly GCA_910589295.1). Taxonomy (NCBI): domain Eukaryota; kingdom Metazoa; phylum Arthropoda; class Insecta; order Lepidoptera; family Noctuidae; genus Noctua; species Noctua janthe. The sequence goes on from OU342552.1 coordinate 19,793,839, forward strand.
GGATTTTGACGGTTAAGGTATCATTAGATTCGTCTCGAAAACCCAAGTGTCCTTAGATAAGTTTTTAAAAACAAAATGGCAGATTTTTGGCGCTAAATTGTAAGTCGTTAATTTTTTTTTCAACCAAACCTATCGGGTAAGGTATCAAAATGAAGGAAATTAAAAGGAGATTACAAATATTTGTATAGGTACATAATATAATTTGAAGTCGGGTTTTTTGATACTTTTAATTAAATGTTACTTGTTCAATCAATGATTTATAAGTACAGCACTGTTAAGTTTTAATAGATTATAAGCCGCGTGCCCGACGAATTTTTTATCGGCAAAAATAAAACACTTCCCATATTTTGCTGATAAACTAAAAACGCTTAGTTAAGGCTCACAGTTAACTGTTGTGCATAATTACAAGCTTCTAGACCCAGCAGTTAGTGGATTAAAAATTGTTTATGAAACATTTGTGAACACAAGTCAAATTTGTGTCTAAAAGAAACCTTTTCAAGCTCAGATCCCATGTTTATTTCCTACATATCGTCGCGTCGTAGACATGTGGTAGCTAGCAGTGTATACACGTACGCACTGGGTATAAACTGCACATATTATCTTACAGTCACACACAGCCCGCCTCCCGCCGAGAACGCTATCATTGTCTCGCACTACGCAGAATACATCGTAGCTTCCAAATGAGACGTCTCGATTTCAACGTCCAGCTTCTAAATTCCATAACAACGAAAATTGATCGTACCCTTATTGCATAACATAATTATCTATTTTTGCCTTTGAAGGAAATCCGCAAAACTCTGCTCGAAAACCTCGATAACGCAATTAATAGTATTGAACATTCTAGTACTATACTTGATCAGTATTAGAAATTGGCATTCAAAAAAATATTTTGGTTATAATTTTCAAACAAAATGTATGGGAAAAGTTTTTTTGCAATTTCTGACTTTTCTAGTACTCCAACCTGAGTTGGTCCCATAGAAGTTATTGATGAGTATTAGAAACAAGATCGATTGGCGCAATTTTTTGTTTTTTTTTTTGTAAAATTACTCTTTTCTTGCTAGCTGTAAATTTTTCTTTAAATCTGCATATGGGGATCAAAATTTATAGATAGTCTTCTAAGACCATTTTCGTGCAGCTGCAACGGTTAAGGTAGTTCCTCTTACTACCCCCATGAAAGTTTCCACTCTGTATAAGGGTTTTTTAAAGGCTTAAATTGCACTATTTTGGTTTTAGAGAAGTTAATTTCGAAATTATGGTCTTTCATACAATTTTGTAGAATTAACATAATAATATTTACAGGAAGTCATCACTGAGATGTTATCGGCGAACAGAACGCACGAGTCCAACATAGTTTTGTGGAGATCGTTGATATACAGCACTTCAAGCTACTACAAACTGTCAAATTTTCTCATTCGATTTTGAACTTAACCACCAACATTAATAGGTTTAAAATCATTTGGAGAAATTTGACTGTTTGTGATAACTTGCTGTGGTGGCGACTGTACATCAAGAATAATAAACAGTACACCCTGCAACAATATATCAAGGAATTAAATTTTTAATACAGTACATAGAGTCTAACCAGACAAGCTGAATATCAGTATTTTACATGGAACGACTGCTTAGTGACCTCCACAACCCAGTTAGTACTGGGACCCCGTTTGACAAAACAAATAAAGAATGGTTTTATTCATTCGAATAGATAAAACTTGATGTAGTAATGTTAAAAAGAATCAACAGTACCTAACTATCCACTAGGGCAGGACATTGCGTTCTCTAATATTAAACTACAAATATTAAACTCCTCGAGTGTACCCCTCCCGCCTCAGAACGTATGTACGCAATGTACTTATATAACTTCACTCCAAAACTATAAGAATCGACTATAAGAGTGATCTTGACAATGGACGATTAAGTTTTATTGACTTAGGTCGACAGAACTTTACCACCATACACGCGGTAGATATTTACTTCAGAGACACGGCGAATGTCCCGACTGTGGCCCGCGGCCGGTCAGCAGCCCCCCGATACCCATTTCCAATTCCATTTTCCATAATAAATAATGATTAAAAAAAATTGAATATTAACGACAAAAACTTTCGCGGGCTACCCTGGCGTTTCCACCTGAAGAAAAATCTTGAGTTACATACACGAAAACCCACACTTACGTAACATATTAATGGTATTCATATCGTTCGCTATTATGTATAGTCCTTCTTTGAATGCATCTTTGATTGTTTGTTGTAAGGGATGAGTTTCGTTTTACGGAAAATAACTTGGAAAGATTGGTTTTTTTGGTAACGAATTTTATCGCTGAAAGAGCTTCGGAAAAGTTTTCCAGCTCATAATAAAATTGAATCAATACAAATATATTTTTAAAACGCATATTTTATATTACCGTTTTATCTAGACCGCTTTCATTTCAGTGAACAGTCAAGCGTCAAGGTCATTTATTGATTTACGTATTACGTTGTGATTTGATTACCTACACTTCTAACGGGTACTTATTTAACAAAAATTGATTGTTCCATGTTTTTCGATGATGATGCGCTTTTTGTATTGCATATGCAAACTTATAGATTTGAGTCATTTTTGAGTCCCAACTCTGCATCATTCATACATCATACAACTATATTGTAGTTTTTGTTTGTTTGATTTATTTATTGCTGTTTAGTGACGTAACGCCCTACCCGATGGTCAGTACATCTATTATTTTGGTGCATATGGACATCGACATGTTACAATACCAGATCGCTGCTGCAGCATGGCGTTACCCATGGTGCATATTACATTAGAATTCATGAAACATTCAATTAGAAAAGTAAGTATTTTCAGAAGCTGTTGGCGTCCTTAGATTGGTTTGTTACACATGCAAGGAGTGGTTGGCCGCCTGAAGACTGCCAGCAAAGCATGGGCATCAACCCAGGAGGGTTGGATTATAGTCAAACTAAGTATTCATGTTTTTTTTTCTGAATTAAATTTGCAGCCCGTAGTCTGGATTCCGGACTCGGTTTGGTAACTCTTTAAGTCTCAGTAACTATGAAAACCGGCCAACTGCGATTCGTATCACACGCACACAGGGTTCCGTAGCACCAAACAATATAATAAAAATATTTTGACGGCTCATTCATATGTTGTATTGTATTACATTCAACAGCAAAACTAAATTTGTTTTTCATAGAATGTTAATGACAAACAAAGTTACAACTGCAGTTTGATGAAAAAGTCCCATATCTTAAAAATTAATCATCAAATTTTATTCAAATTAATTTTCGTTGAAAGTTTTTTTACTTTCTACAATCCTACATTTTTTCAGAATTTTCCTGTTCTTACATTAGAAATTAGAGGGGGGGGGGGGGGCATATTTTACCACTTTGGAACTGTCTATATTTCAAACTATTGACTTTGAGAAAAAATGGTTGTATGAACTTCAATATCATTTCCCGCACGTCTAGCTTTGATGAATAATTATTTTTATTTCAGTTCCATACAATATGGGAAATTGGGGAGGCCCCCTTAATCTTTTATATTGTTGTATAAAATCGTAAAGCGGTCCATCTACTTACCACGTTTCAACTGTATAGTCCTAATAGTTTCAAAATAAAGTGGCTGTGACATACAGACAGACAGACACGAATCTATAAGGGTTCCGTTTTTTAGCATTCGGCTACGGAACCCTAAAAAAGGAATACAGGCACTATTTAAGCGAGTATACGTACGTTAAACTAGGTCTGCGAAAATCGATGATGAGTTGAAAGGCAAACATACGCCTACAAGCCTCACACATACATACAATATACATACATTCATTTTTAAGCGGATTACTGATTAGTGGCCATTTGCACACCAACTCATCGCTACACATATTACTGTGGACAGTTGACCATGCGGTGACAGAATAACATCAGTCTAACATATACTGCTTACTAATATGAGGCATTTTAATGACAAAGAAGTATTATGTATGTACTAGTCCACACTGTATTTAGGCAGTAGCGAGTATGTAAATTGGGGAACCACCGGCGTGACCTTCACTATCAAAATAATTACGCAAATAGTCGACAACGCTTATAAATAATCTGACGTCTTTATCCGGTTTTAAGCTAAATTGATAGTCTTGAATTTTAATATTTCTATTTTAGTTTACTTCTTAATCTACAATAAAAATAGATTTGTCTACGATAAAGCGTCGCCACGGACAGAAGTCTGTATTCTGGAAACGTGCACAAAACATACAGTGTGAATGACAGGCCATCGATTCTCTAAACCTTCAGCGCCAGGGTATGACGCAGCCTTAGAGAAAGGGCGGCAGTTGGCTGCAGTGGGTACCTGATGTGTCGGTAGCGCGTCATGAGCAGGTGCCGCGTCCGCTGCTGGCGCTGGCGTCACCTGAAACAGACCCCCGCTCAGTAGCTGGACACAATGACGCCCTGGTGACCTTGCCAAGTTGCCGGCGTACGATGGACTCAAGTCGGACATTTTGATTACTAACAGCCTTCTTTAAGAGAAGGTATAAAAATAGACTGATTTGTCGAAATCAATAAAATTTATTGTTGAATTACACTTGGAGTACGTTTCCCAGTTGAAGGGTGCGACTCCGTATAGTCGCGGAGACGCATTTTGTACTGAACGACTCCTTGCTGTGACGCAATTATGGTATAACGTCGGTTTAGCTGCAGTTTGTACTAATTCTGTGTCTATCTAGCATTTTTATTGTACATGGATTTGAGCACTTTTTTGGGTTCTTTAGGGAAACAAAGAATCCTTATAGTTTCGATGTCCGTATGTGCGTGTGTGTACGGCTTTAGAGCCTTAAGTAAGCTGAAATGTAGCAGAGTATGGATTTTTATAGCGTTTTGAAATTATAGAAAACTAAATATTATGAACCATTGGGAAAGCGGGTTGTGCCACCTCTTCTCCCCAGCTAACATATTAGAAAGCTAAAAGTGCTAATACTCAGTCTAATTACAATTTGATGGGATCATACATATTAGGGGTTTATGCAATAGCATGTTCGTGATTCATTGCTCTCATCCACTTTCGTGTTGAGCATAAAAGTGTGCCTCTGTAACAGGTAAATATAAGTAGGGTTTTAGTTTACAAGAAACAGTTGACCAATAAATAAATAATACATTTTTATTCAAAGATATATCTTAGAAATAATGTAGGTATAACAAAGTTCGCTGCCTTTACTAGGATAATCGTGTGTCACAGGCGATATGTCGTCTAATAACAACGATTTGGACAAGAGATTTCTAAACAATATTTTTAAAGTGAAATAATTACTTAATTTATTAAGATAATAATAGAGGTACCTAATTTACTTAAACTCTATTTATTATTAGAACTAAATGAATTTACGCACGTAATTAATTACCTACACTATTAAATGTATAAGTCATGCGTAAAAATTGGATAGAACCTGATTTTTGATGAAAGCGCAAATAGTTTAGTAATATGTTCTAAACAAGCGCTTTTCTCCGTGAGAGAAATTCATGGTACGACCAACCGGATATTTCGTACCACTATGAATATACTTTCGCACTTTGACTATTTTTTTTTACTTTCAAGTAATCGGTAGCACGATGCCAACATTTTGAACCAACCATACATTAGATCGATAGATTTTATTTTTTGTCCCAGTTACATCGCAGTTTGCCAACTTTATGAAAAATTTTACCTGACGATAGCATTTTGTCTATTTATAGTGTAGTCTAGCGAAAAATATTTCCAACCAATTAGTTTTTTCATCAGTGACGTAAGTAGGCAGGTACTTAACGTTACAAAAAAAAAAGTATTTTTAATATTCAGAAGTAATAAGAAGAAGACTCGGATATTTTATTTTATTAGTGGCATTAAACACTTGCAGGAACTGGCGAGTTTTATTTATTATTTCGTACGTAAGTGTACTAGTAAAATGACCGATTGATTTTATTTTTAATTTGTTTGAACCCCACCCCACCCATTTCATTTTACCATCAGACATTTTTATATTTACGAACACCCAATCTAAAACAGCGAAGAAGAGAACAGCGGTGGCCCAGTGGTGGCGGTCCCGACTTACGAGCAGTTTTGATTTATTTTTTATTTTTTATTATTTATTCCATCACCACTGCTCTCAAAACGGTGAAGGAAAACATCGTGAGGAAAGCGGCATGTCCTAGAACTAAAAATTCAAAGACATGTGACATCTACCAACCTGCACTGGGCTCGCGTGGTGGATTATAGCCCATTCCCTCTCACAGAGAGGAGGCCTCGGTCCCAGCAGTGGGAACATTATAGGCTGCTGCTATGCTATGCTAAAGTAAAACAAATTTTGTGTTTTAAGATTTTAAACTGGTGCTAACTGGTGCTTGCAACAGCGCCGAAATATCGGGAACTCAAAGAAAACAATAAACATGGTAAATATCCCGTCTTCTAGTTATAATACATTTTGTGTTGACTGTATGTACATATTACAGGCCACTTACATATAAAAATTGACGATATCCGAAGTAGGCTGCGATTAGAATAATGAATTAAGTTTTTTTTTGTCAATATACGATTGCTGGCATCACGCGATCAAATGTATGGTGGTTTAAAAATGTTGTCATCGTGCTACGTAATCGAACCGGAATAAAGATTAAACTAAATCGGACCGAATCAAATCCTGACATAATACGAGTATGAAGTTATTCGTCTGTTCAGAGTTCATAATAAATATGGAATAGAACTGCATATCATTATGGTATAGTTTTATGAGCAGATAATCGGGATCACTGCTCACTAACCGAATTTAAATAACCGTTATCCGATCCGATAACAGTGCATTGTTTTGGAAGCATACAATAGGCACGGCCTGCCATTAATGCACGTTTTCACTAACGCTAAGCATAACCTAAATGAATACACTGTTGTAGTTTCAACTTCAACCCGTTTTTACTTCGCTGAGTTCAGCGTTTGTAATCCGACAGAGCGCTTTCACTAAGGTTTAAGTGTTTAAATTTCGCTTAGTGTTAGAGAAAACGAATGTTAACAGAACTAATGTATCGGGCTATGACGTACAAATACGACGTGTAAATGAAATAAATTTAAACCTGAAATAAGTTTATTCGGAATCGGGAGTAGAATCGATTACCTACAAAGATTATCTATTTTAGGTACATGTCAAAATAATTTTAAGTGTATTGATTTTAACTAGTGGACACCTAGTAGGTAGGTACGTTAAAATTACTAATTTTATTGACTTAAAATAAATACATAAATAAATATTGACTTGCCAGAATACTAAGTTATTACGGTAGAAATTATATGTGGTACCTAAAGTTTTACGTTATATTAATTTGTTTAATTAATTTATTAAGTTTATTTCATTTTTTTTTTAGTGCTTTACGACAAAGTTTAGTGTGCATGCAGAGTTTACCTGTAAGTGATTGTTACACTCTATTCTGATTTGTTGCTACTGTTTCATTTGCGTATACCAGTGTAAACATTGTTGGTGAATCAAATACATAAATAAATATTCAAAAATAAATGTAAAAAAGCAAGATAGAAGAGAGAGAGAGAATATTCTTGAAGGATTAGTAAATTAAAAGCTTTTCCATTTTAAAGACTTAATTTTTAAGTAAAAATTAGTTACATCATTATGACGAAAACACGAATAATTTACTAAATTAGTTCTAGGTGTTAAGAACTGTCTATTTATAAGTTATTTATTTTTATGTTCACTAGCTGTTGCCCGCCACCGTCGTTCGCGTGAATTTATTATAAAAAATATTACCTCTCCTTTTTTAATCGGCTTTTGTTAACAATTTCAAGGGTTTAATTTTTTTGCACGGAATCCCAATTATTTTTTAAATAAAAGTAGCCTAAGTTAGACCTTATAACATCAGCTATCTGCCAAGTCCCGTCCAAATCGGTCCAACCGTTACGGAGATTAGCCAGAACAAACAAATGGACATAAATTGAAAAAAAAAAATAAGTGCCGCATAAATTTTCATACCAATTCAGTAAAAAGCTGTTATTTTGATATTGCAAACAAACACTTCAATTTTATTTATTTGTATTGATATAGATTTTGCAGTTTAGCAGTTGCTAAACTAAGCTATCGACAAAATAAAAGTTCTGGTTAAATGCACTTACAAGTGTCCTTCTTAGTTTTTCTCATAAAATGAGCAAAACTGTGTTTAGTCCAGTTGGTCCAGCGGGAGTTATAGAGCCGTCTGCGTCGTGCCGGCTTTCGTTCACAACAACACCTACTAATCTTATCATATAGGAATCTTTTATGAATGCGCCATGGTAAGTATTCATGCCATGTTCCAGAATGTCCATAATTTTTTATTTATGGTGATTTATATATTTATAATATAATCATGACTTGTAACTATTTTTACAGGCACAATCCAATTATTTTCAGATATACACCTACCACTGCTTGTCTCTGCATCACCCAAAGGTTGACTGGTAGAAAATGCCTATGGCATTAAGTCCGCCTCTGTACTTCTGTGCTTGAAGTGTTAAATAAATAAATAAATAATCCAATGCAATAGTGAAGCAAACTAACAACTTATTATCTATAACTGATTACAAACGGGGTGGATGGGACACCGACGCGAAAACAGTTACCACGTATTCAGTATATCGTTCTGAGCCCTCCTACATAGACGTTTCTCATTGGTTAATTAAAAAAAACAGCTGTTTCCTACAAAAATGTAATACTGTAGGTATACGGTCAAAATGTATGGAACAGCTGATTTTTTATAAACAACCGATGAAAAATTTCTATGCGCTCATAAAGATGTACCGAATATGTACAAGCAAAAATGTCTACCTCCTCGCTACAAGCACGTCCAAGGGTAGGCGTGGATGGCCAAATCCGAAACTATGAGGATAGCGAAAAATACTCAAAGGAGTCTCGAGCCCGATTTTAATGAAAACCAAAACTGCATCATTGCATTTTTGTTAAAATTCACCCGTACAATAGAATAAATACAACTTGTTTTGTTACCGATTTGTATCCGAGAGTGCATTCTTAGCTGAGTATAAATGGGGTTAATCCCGTTGCCGCCGGCACGCGATCGGTGTCCCTCGTTAGCGGGCGATTAAACTCGTTAACGGGCCGTTTGAAATGAATAGGTACAACAGATCTATGCGGTGGCGGTGTGCCGATCCCCTGTGCAAGTGCAAACGAAATAGGTGTAGCCAGTTGGAAGGCTAGGGGAAGAGCGTAATGAACTTTCGCGAGGTAAAGGAGCTTTACGCAAACACCACAATATGGTATTTTGAAATGCAAATGTACGACGGGAAGGGGTTGTGTGCTTGCTCGTTGACCTCCGGAATACGGCACAACTTATAAGCGCGAGAATTTTTCCGAGTTTATTATCCGTAACTTTAAACTCAACCGTGCGTGACCCAGACAAATATTATTTCTAACCGTTTTAGTTAGTTTTTAAGATACAGATGTTAATAACTGCTGGACCGTTTCAATTGTATTTTGACTCAGTATACTATGCTGTGCAACTAGGTGCTAGTGTGTCCGGTCCGGATTCGGTGCAACCATCTGTTACTGTTTCAGTTTAGATATACCTATAAAATAATTTACATCAGAACTACTTATCATGCCTTTAGATATGGTGTTGGGTGAACCACTAAAGCAATAATCGGTATCCACGTAAAATCTACAAGCGCGTAGAAATGAACAAATTCACCTGTATTTCATAGGGCAGTGGTCGGCACTGGCTAGCGATGACGCGCGACGCCTGCGCCCGATACGTATCACGAATACGCTTCTCCACGTAAGTGATTCAAGTCAACAAGTCGACGACGCGCGACGTGTTAATATACGGAATTGGTAAAAATTCTAGGTTTATGAGACGCGTTCACAATCATTCTGATTGTTGTATGTTTACATAGCAACTGGAGTTTTTCTCAAAGAATTTTTTAAGTGAAAAATGTTTAGTGAAGTCCTTGAGCGGATCGTAGCGTACAAATTAACAATATTCATCATGTCTGTGTTTGTCGTGTTGAGGCGTTTTGTTTATTTCTTGCGTAAATATTCTACTCGATGGGGACTGGTTTTGACATCTATGTTAAATTATTTCTATACTTGTTAACTTAATTTTATTATTTCATGAATTAAACTCAATAGAATAGAATGGTTTATTTGCAAAGAATGAAGGCATTACGAATCAGATGTTACAAATGCTTGGAGAGTCCTAGTACATTCCGTCTTTAAGGCACGCAAAATTAGTATTATAAATTTGAAAATATAAATATAAACTAACAATTATATTTATTAATTATATTATATACATTCGGCCATCACAATAATTCGTTACTGCAGTTTCGGCAAAAAATTAACATATTTCCTTCGTGCTTTCCCTTTTATGGAAGCACCCTCACCTTTGGACAAATGGATCAAATTATCAGACATATTATATCATCAATTTTAAATGTGGCTTTGGACCACCACTGGGCCACCGCTGCTCTCATACGAGCAGTAAGTCGTGGGTTCGAACCCAGCCAGGTGCATTACTTTGTGTAAGTTATTTCATCACCACTGCTCTCAAAACGGTGAAGGAAAACATCGTGAGGAAACCGGCATGTTCTAGAACCCAAAATTCGAAGACATGTGACATCTACCAACCCGCATTGGGCCCGCGTGGTGGATTATAGCCCATTCCCTCTCATAGAGAGGAGGCCTGCGTCCCAGCAGTGGGAACATTAATAGGCAGATTATGATTATGCTTATGCTTGGACGACCAAACTTGGGCACAAGCTACTCTTCCCATACGCATGGGAGGACTCGGCGTCCGCAAAATTTTCTGGTATTAGTTTACTGGCCTTTATATCCTCGGTCCACGGTACTAAGAAATTAATCAGGAATATCCTGGGTTCCACACTGGATGATTTTGAAGTTCTGTGCTTCTCCGAGGCTATCGATGCTTGGAAACTCGCTTGCCCAAATACTGAAAAACCCGACCTTTCATTTTCCCTGAGACGGTGGAACGAGCCGCTCTGCTGAGGAGTTCAGAACAATCTACTGAATACGTCTGCTACTACTACTGAGCGTGCGCGCTTACTGGCTGTGGGTGAGTGGGAGTCGGGTCTTTGACTTCACGCACTGCCGTCGTCGAGCATAGGCATAGGCACATTGTTCGACGACACGATCTTCCGCCTCGCTGCTTCTTTACGCCTTGGTGCTGCCTGCTGTTCTCCTCATCGCTGCCACTGTGGTGAAGCTTTCAACAACCTCGGTCACCACGGTCTGTCATGCAGCCGAAGTGCGGGCCGTTTTGCACTGCACGCGAACATAAACAACATCATCCGACGAGCTCTTGTCACCGTCGGCGTTCCAGCTGTTTTAGAACCCCATGGCTTGGCACGCGACGATGGCAAGAGACCGAACGGCATGTCGTTGTTTTCTTGGAAGATGGGTAGGCCTTTAGTGTGGGATGCAACATGCGTCGATACTCTTGCGCCATCACATCTTCCAAGCTCGTCGTGCTGTGCTGGCACTGCCGCTGCGGCTGCAGAGAACCTCAAGCGGCGTAAATATAGCTTTTGTGGTAACTATGTTTTCGCGCCGTTTGGGGTTGAAACTGTGGGGTCGTGCGGTCCGAGTGCTCATAGCCTGTTTAAGGAAATTTCAAAACGCCTACTTTGGCCAGAGGCTAAGTGTTGCCATACAACCTGGCAACGCCGCCAGTCTCTTGGGCACATTACCAGCTAACAGCGTTGAGGAGAAGTGTTTTGATGCCCTTTTATAGTTTGTTGTTAGTTTATTTATTTTAGGTTATTTAATAGTTTTTAATTAATAATCTATTTAGTTAGTTTACTCCACTTAATTAAATATTATCATTACATATATAAAAAACTAACAATTTGAAGTAAATATTTTAGTACATCATACAGCATAGGCTACAATTTTTGTAATTGAGTAAATTCTAAATATATAAAGTATTTCTTAGTTAAAGTGTTTTCTAAATTTGGTAACATTTGCTCTGTTCACAATTTGTCCATTATTGTTTATCTTCATGTCTTCAGATAGACGTTGGTAGAATTCCATTATTTTTGTTTTATAAGTAAATTAATATTACTTACCTAGTTAATGGTCAGTTTCATTTGATTCTTTGTTGAGACATTCTATTATTTCTATTATTTTTGTTATGTGCTGTCGTCGACAAATAGTACCATAGGTTGGGGAGTTTTACGGAGAAGGTCCGTAATATACAATAAAAATAATAATGGCCCAAGAGCGCTTGCCTGCAGGACAGCAAGATTTATTTTTCTGTAAGATGATACGTATTTAATTTCAAAGCAAACTTAAGAAATCTCCGTATACTGTTACCATTAACACTAGAAACGGGATATTTACCATGTTTACATGTTTGTTTTGTGTGTGTTGTGTTTTTTGTTTTGTTAGTATTTTTTTTTTTTTTTTGGGTGTGTTTTGTTGTGTATGGTTTTGCAATTAACACAATTTTAAAAAAATGTACAATTCCCATTCCATAGGAAGGCATTCAACTGCGTCATATACTGTTGTCTACCTTAGGTACTAGTATAGTAAGTAGGTATTAGTAGCAGGTAAAAACAAAATTATTTTCATGGAAAAAATAATACATTATGCAATAAAAAATATGAAACGACAAAAAGTATAAAATTGACATCAAGTTGTGGTGCATTCGCATGGTGATAGCTACTTATAAACACTGGCTATGTACTTAGGCCTTGCGAGTGACGTCACTAGCAGGTAAGTGACGTATGCAGTAAAGTAGCCGAGGTGATAACACAAGGTGTGCAGTGCAGACGTGCACAGATAGCTGCGCACACGCAAGTGACTGGAGATATTAAGATCCGTGCGTTATCTTATCACTGACGTCGCGGGACGACAAAGTCACTGTTGGTAACTTATAACATCAGCACGAAGAGATTTGAGTACGCATTCAAAGCCAGAGGTGTAATTAGTAATTCACATCGTTTATTCAGTACACCCGTAATTCGACATATTATGTCCCAGGTAACAGGGCGCGCGCCCATTGCCATTAGCCGGGTTCAAATTCAGACTCGGGGCTGTTACTGAGAAATGCCTGATGGAAAAACCCAATAACATCAGGACCGGAAAGATTTAACCTCAAGTATTCGAGTTAAAGAAAGTTAGACATCCTTACCATAATACTAAAATGGCAGAAGGCCTAGAGTAGACCTAGTCAGTTAGCCTCCCCGCTACGCCGTGTGAGCAGGGTATAAAACCGCCCGATTGCCGTCATTTATTTACTCAAATGACGATCCTTGTTTTGTCACATAATATAGTTATTAGTTATGATAATTTTGACCAACAATAAACTTATCCCCCGATTTTTTTTTTCATTTTCATTTTTACCATTATTGAATTTGTAGTCACTACACTCATGAATGTATAGGATTTATTTTACATTTTTATGGCCAGTTATCTGTGAAAAAATGCCAGTTACTATTACCAATGACAAAATAAATTTTAGTTTAAAAATTCGGTATTTTTGTAATTTAAAAAATAGGAAATTTTCAATCATCTTGAAATATGCCTTTCATCGACAACAATGAACAAATATACAGACCAAATTGGCGTTTAATGGCCGCACACAAGTCACACTATTACGCCACAATATAATTTCTGCGAATTTCAAGTTATTCATAACCGAAATAAAAAAATAAGTAAAATTAAAAAAAAAACCATAGATTTATTTTTTAACTTTCTTCTCCACACCTCTAGGAACTCAATAAAAAAGGCCCATGAAAACACGACCACTAATTAGTATACCACTATGTTCATTTATAAAAGAAAAAAATTCACATAGGGTGAGACAATCGGTGTCTTATCGCTAAAAGTAATCTTTTCAAGACAAACAGGGTTCGCAGAACCGATGAAAAATTTGTATGTAGGGGGGCTCAGAATGATGTACTGAATACGTGGTAACGGTCCATAGGTGAGGGTGGTGAGAATTAACATGTGCATGAGCTTTGTCATGAGCTTGCTCGCTTAAGTGCGAGAGAGAGAAATCCCTTTATCAAATGTTTCATCGACCAGTAGCTCTTCCAGGCATTCTCGGTGCGTCGAGCAACTTCTTTATCTTGTCTTGCCTGGAAAGAGACTATCTGGCCGAGGTATATGTATTCATGGACATATTCAATCACCACACCCCCAATTTCTATGTTACGCTCTGTGCTGTTCGTCATCAGTTTTGTTTTAGTCATATTCATTGAAAGCCTGACTTGGAGACTGGCGTGGCTCAGTTGATCGAGCATTAGGCCTAGCTCAGCTGCTGAGGAAGAAAAAAGGACAATGTCGTCGGCAAAACGAAGATTAGTTAACCTCTTTCCGCCGACGACAACTCCCTTGTCTTGCCAGTGTGGGTCTATCTCTTGAAAAACTTCATCCAGCGTAGCTGTGAAGAGTTTGGGAGATAGTGAGTCGCCTTGCTTGACTCCTCTCTGAATGGGAAAAGATGGCCCGGTGGTATTTAGGCGTATGGCTTGTATGTTTTTACATACTGCACGTCAAACATGCCGCGGTCCGTTTTAATTTTAAGAAAAGCTTCCTGATAGGGTTTGCGAGCGTGTCTCATTAATATAATTTAAAAGAGCAGGATAATATCAATGTTTGGAAGCACCTATAATAATTAATTTCACTATTGAAAGGAAACAAATCTCCAGCGTGATCGTCCGATTGTCCGACGCTCACTTGGATGCAGATTTAAAATTAATAAGCGCAGATAGAATTACCCACCCCATAAATAGGAAATTTTGTAGAAGACAAAAGATGTCAAATAAAATGATGTTGTCAGGGAAAGAATGTAATTCATTTTTTATATTTTTACTTTTAATTAAGTTCTGAATAAACGTTTACAGTTCCCTCCGGTATCAGTCTACCTATGCAATGTTTTTTTTCTTTAATGTTGGGAGTTGCGGCCCACTGTTTCTACGATTTATATGCATTTGGCCCACCAATGATTTTGAGTTTGACATCGCTGGGGTACATCTTAATCTATTAAATCATTGAACTGAATAACGGCGGAGTTTATTAGTGACTGGAGACCGCGACTGTCCTTGCAAGTGATTATCTATCGAAATCTACTTAATGAGAATGACATTGAAATACACAATCTTTTTGATTCTTACAATCAAAAAGATAGTTGATTGAGTTATCAGTAGTTCAATAATAAATAAATATTTATAAAATTGCTTGCCAGTAATACGGTACCTAATGGTCGCCGCTGTTTTTATACATTTCGGTAGGAATAAATCTAGTCCCGCCATCTTCGCCTTGACTACCGCGGTATCGGTACCGAACCAATAAGCAGCTACTTGTTACATATGAATGTACACATATCTAGCTTAGCTTCTAAACAAGATTTACTACTGACCTTTAGCCTCGGACGCACGCTTGCTAAACTTCGGCTCACCTTGGAAAATGTTCAACCTAGTGTTTGTACTAACCTCTTTGCTTTAGGATTCTAAATGCAATTGAATTTAATTCTATAAAACCATTGCCCAATGTTAAATAAGTATTATCCATGACTTGACGCCTGTGTAGGGGCTCTATAGCGTTCCCTTTGGGGGGCTCTGTCTCCGGTCTGTTAGTGGGCCGTAATCCACTACGCGGGCCTAGTGCACGTTGTGCATGTTACACGTCTTGTTGATTCTAGGACACTAGCTACAAGCTTTGGTAAATAGTATTAATATCTGCATAACTAGCCGCTGAGCAAGTGGCCGAGACTAGTTGCTAACAGCACGCGAACACTTGACAACGACTGAATACAGTTGACTTCGTTTTTTCACCACTTTTAGTTGAGTAAGTCCTGGTTGGCAATCGCACAGACCAAAGAAGCACGACACAGCAGGAAGGATGCGGAGGCTGAGGGCCAATGATGGGGATGAACCTAATCAGAGACTGACTGTTCGCGATCTGTAGTCTGTCTGAGTGGCCCAATTTACCGGCGCTAGCGGCAGGACCTAATAGATTTGTAAAACAATCATCTCTCGTGTCCTGGGCAATTGAGCTGATCAAATAATTGCTTGTTGGGACTACGCTAATAACGACGCACAAACAGCTTCACATCAATGTATAGACCGACCGCTTTAATGAGTCCTCGCGAAGGTATCAATTTTTTAAATGGAATATTCTGAAGGTTGATCAGATATTGGTTCAATTAGTATCATAAACATATGTGGTTATTTTAAAAGCAAATAACCTGTGGGATATTGTTAGGACTTTGTGAATGCTTAATGTGCCTCTGATGGGGTAAGGCGGAGGACACATTACGGTCGGTCTATCACACTCATTGACTTTGCTTAGGGTTGCCATATGTCCGGAATTTAAGCTCAGAGTCCGGAATGCGGGAGGAATTTTAAACGTCTGGAATTTTAACCCAAACCATCATAAAATGCTTGCTCACAACACATTTGATAAGAACATGAAAACATTACAGAAGGAAATTAGCATGTGTAGGCACTGTTGTAATTGTGAAATTGGTGGAGTATTATTAGGGCTTGATATTAGGTAAGCAGCTTTCAATTAAAACTTGTACATAAAAATGCAATTACCACTAAACTGTATTTTATAATCACAGCAATCAAGATCCTCATTGCTTATTGTAGCTAGTTGATACCCGTACCTGTTTAGAATCACTCAAATAATGGAATCCCACTACACATTATCATACCATGAATGTGCTAGGAACTTATCAGACGCAAAAAAAACATGACAAGGACTACAATAACGGTGTATCATATCCACTACACCGTACCGTCACCAACCAACACCGTCAAGTGTGATGCACGGAGCACATTGACACAGGACAATTATTCTCAATGACAATTGATGATGCTCTGTGCATGGCCACATGACGGTGTTGCTTGGTGATTGATAGACGGACGGTTAACAGTTTTATGTTGCACATAACACAAAAAGTTAAGTGCAAAGTCAAGGTGCAGTGAAACCTACCAGACTCCAGACTGCCTGTGGACACTGGACATGGAGATATTTAGCACATTATCTATCAAAGTCTGATGTCAGAGTCCAGTCTGGAAGCAAGTCTGGCCGGTTTGACCGCACATTTAAATGCCAAAAATGAAACTTAAGAAACAATCTTACTGTAAATACTTTGACAGTAGTCACAATGTAACAAGGATGAAAGGCTAATAGTGCCCACTCTATACATAGGGTAACTATTCAACTTTGTTTGTAGTTTACAATATAAAGCAATTTTCATTCAATTAAAAACTAATTGATAACAGAAAGACTTTTATGACTTGTAAATTGACAGTTAAGAATTCACAAACAATGTTTCAATTATCAATCAACTCGGCTGATTATTCCGTCATAGCGGAAACATAGCTGAGATGTTCTATCTGTACGAAGGTTATATTTAATAATACAAACATTCATAGAATGGTGATAAACGCACTTACTTCGTATCTATCACTAGGATTAACTATGTAAACTACTGTCAAAATAGTTGGCAAGTCTCATTCAAAAGTTAACTTTGCATATATTTAATGGACAGATTGAGTATAAAAACCTGGTTTATATAACGTGAAGTTTGTTCTAAAGTGAATATCACAAATATAAACATCCCTGAATTGAAAATACTTCCTGAAATCATGTGTGTAAGTAGTGACATGGTGGTCATGTATGTGTGGCCACCCTTCCTGGGTAAAGTAAACAAGACTTATAATTATGTACTTACTGGTCACACTTTGAAGTTTTAGGCTTGTTGGGAAAATCTGCCATTCCTTGATATAAAGCATGGAAACTTCAAGAACTTATTAATTCGTCGGATTATTATCACACAACTAGCTAAAACTTCGAGAAAGTAGCACCAATAACTCCAGAAAAGTTTTAAATAGAGTTTTGTTAGACTGGACTTTAAATCACCAATACAAAAGCACAAATAAAAATTTTATGTAATTAAAACTGACACAAAATGATGGAAAAAACACTTGTTGGCTGTCGTAGTTGCACACACACGCACACAAGCAAATAAGTTTGTGAAGTTTACTTTAAACGTCAAACGGAGCGCGTTTCGTAGTCACTAGTTTACAACATTATACAACGTAAGCATTGCTTTTATGAGGAAGTCAGAATCTTTCATCGGTTAAAATAACCGATGAAAGATTTTTATTTATTTTAACCATCAGCCAAAGTACTTTTACTTTCTGTTGTATTAAAAGGTGACCAGTCTTTGTGGGAAAGTCCGGGATATGTGGGATTTCTACCTCACTAAAACCACCCCGGTGGTCATCATCTGCACTTGAGAAGAAGTAAGCATCGTTTCCTCTTAAAATACCTGTCCGGAGCCCCTTCTGTGCAACGCCTGTTATATATCCCTGAGGAGATTCATGTAAAGAGGTTTCCCCTGAGTTTCGCTGTGCAAATGTTCAAGTGAGTGACCACTGTGTCACCGTCTTTTCTGTGGTCAATTGGTGTGCAAAAAGAGCCCCGCTCTGAACGCCTGTGATCCCAATGTCCCACCTGCTTTAAGTTATTCAGGCGGGGTGAGGCATTGAGGTAGTTGCCCCCTGACGACTTCTTCTCCGGTCCGGCCGATTCTGGCGACCAGAACTTGACGTTCAGAGGCCTCAGGGCAAGCCTCAAGCGTGTTTAGTCCAGGCAGTCACGGCAATCATGGCAATTCGCCGTGACCTCTCGCCCAATCTTATTTAGGTACTTGTTGAAACAACCGTGCCCAGTCAGTACCCGAGTGAGTCATGTGAAAGTTTGGCAGGCCGGCTTCAACGCGCTTACGGGAATATTGCGTCTGTTGCAGCCGCACATGCCACAGCTCGAGCACGTGGCGCCGATCCTGATACCTCAGCCATGTAACAGCAATTCCTGGTACGCTATTAACACTTTGGCGTATGACTCGCGTCTAAATCTGTCAGGAGAGTAGCCGCGTCAAATGACAGTACGGTATTCTCGTGCAATACGAATAGCTATTTTCAGTCCAAACTGGTGATTAATCCCTATAAAGTTCCATTGGTCGTAAAACCCCCACGTAGAGACGGCGAACTTCTTCTCGAGGTTCCCCGAGATAGGGTAACAGGCTGTGCAAAGCAAGCTCGTTCCCGACCCGGCGAACTAGGCACTCGAAGTGATCTTCGAAGCCCATCCGACCGTCCCGGGTTAAGCCGAGATACTTAAAGCATCGACCCGTTTGCACTTGCGTATAGTCAACTTTGACTAGCGAACTGGGTGGGTCTCTAGTCCCCGACAGCTTATGGAACCATAGCGCCTGTTTTATGTCCCCGCAAGGTGTCGACCTCATAGGAAACGACATTAACGCCACATAGATCAACACCCAGGACCGCATGGTAAGCGAGGTTATGAAACCTCGCCTACGATGAAACGTCCTAAAACTGTGCCGCCCTGATCACTTCCCAGGGTAGAAAGGCGTTGACGATATCCAAACATATTGCCAACGCCACTCCTCCTCAAGATTTTACATGTTCCGCTTGCCTTCATTCTCCTCCAACTCGGTAAATCAGTCCACAGACGATAATCATGTCGTACGACTATGCTTAACGAATGGAAAGAGCGTGTTAAGGATTCTCCAGGGAAAATGAAAAACCAAAAATTTTCCTCGGTGCTATTTTGGATTTACATTTTGACCTCATCTTCGTTATCAGCGATCCCGAAAACCACGAAAACGACACCCATGACGTTAAGTCGCGCAAGTGTCCATGCGCGCAAAAGTCCGTTCGCCAAAAAGTCTATTCGCGATGTCTGACTTTTGTGTGAATGTCGATTCACACAAAAGTCAATGCGCGCATATGTCTTTTCGCGCAAGTGTCCTGATACCGTAGAGTGCTTAAATTTTGCAGCGCGGTTTCCTTTAGTTCTTTGGCTTTTTAACCGCCGAAAAATGACACCCATCCTATACAGAGTGTAAACGGACCGTCGCGAAGCCGTCAACCAAGCATTCTGTACATCAAACTAAGAAACTCTACGCAAAAAATATAGTGGGAAACGACTTTCTTTTTTGGGGTAAAAAATCAAGTTTTACGGTAAAACGCAATATGACGCACTCAAAACATTATGCTGGTAGTGCGGGGGTCGTGGAAGTATTTAAAATAAACTTCTAACATTAAAAACTTGTATTCAAAACAAAACTTGTGAAAAAGTTGGAACTTTGACATCCAATATCTCCGAATTTAGAAAGTTCCCAGGTATGGTCAATCTAAAACAAAAAAATGATCGCCATGACGGGGAGGACAAGTGCTTTTCGACTTCGTTACTTTTACACCCATTATGTATGACCTTCCATAACTTTTTACGGAGTGGTCCGATTTTATATTCCGGCGAAAGTATACCTCGAAGTTTTTTCAAGAAAGGACAATGCCAGGATTTGTATGAACTCTGGTCCCACCCTCCAATAGCTATGTGTAATATATTGTTGAATAAGTATTTTTAAGCTGCACAAAAGTTACTACGGCGCCAAGTTTGAAATCTTAGTCCGTTCCGAGTTATGCAGTATTAAAAAAGTCAGTTTAACAACAGTCAAAAATAATGTTTGTCCTTAACACTAATGCACTTTTTGAATTAACACTAGTATAATCTACATAACTACAGCTATCATCAGAGACGAAGGGATTTTTTTTTATAAAACACAATTATACGCTATTTTATGTTGTATTTATTTATTAAATAAGGTATTGATTCATGGGGAAATCAAACTTCATTTAAAAATAAGGTGTTCCTACAAATCCCTCATGCCTTGCATACTTAGGGTATTACATATATATATACATATTACATATAGGCCAAAAGATTGACACAAAATGCGCACAGGTACCTACCTACAGTACGTCGTCCGGACATGCAGGTACAATATTATCGTTGCATAATAATATTGTTGTGAAATAATAAGTAAGAATTGTACCTTCTAGCTTTTGTTAAGGGTTTTGGTTTCCACACTTAGTCCCTAAAGTGGACCATTGTACGTGAGCCATGGTGGCCGTTACTCCAACCAGCCTCCAGCTCCCTCCAGAAGCAGATCAAACTTCCCGGTCTTCTCAGGACATCCGAAAGGGATCTTGGTGTTCCAAGAGTCTCCTGGCGGATCTGGGTGACGCCGGTGCAATTGAGGAGTACATGCGCTTCCGTTTCCTCCGCCTCCATACGCGCTCTGCACTGTCTGTGATACCTAGGGTGTGGAAGTGTTTGTTCAGTGAGCAGTGTCCAGTGATGGTCCCCGCCACCAGCCGTAGGCAATCTCTGTCGCAGAAGGCGCTTAGTCAGCTTCCTTGGATTGATCCGCTTGTGTTTGAAAGTGATCCTTTAACCAACTCCTTAGCTTCTTGAAAGGAATAGGCGCAATGGATTCGGGTCCGATGGCTTTTGTGCTGGATCCCCTTCTGGCGAGTTCATCAGCTGCATCGTTTCAAAGTGATCCACTGTGTCCTTTGATCCATTTTAGTGTCACCATGTTGTGGTTTAGTACCGTAACTCGTTCTAGGGTATTATGGCATTCTAGTATTAGCTTCGACGTGATCTGGTTTCACTTTAAGGATTGAAAACCTGAAGCACTGTCAGAGAGCATACGAATACGTGTATTCGTTTCCTGGCGTGTGTCCCTTGGATAATACCTACCCACTCAGTTTGATAGACAGAGTTGAGCATTCCCAGGGGTCTGGATATTTTAATGTTTAAGTCGTCATAGAAGACACCAACACTTGTCCCGTCGTCGGTCTTTGGTCCATCAGTGTAGATCCTTAGCTCTTTTGGTCCTAAGTCGTCACACATCTCCGCTGTGAGCTCTATGTTGTAGTGTTTTTGAAAGCAGTGGGTCTTCATGGTTCTGTTACTGGGTGATGCCACCATGGGCTGTTGTTTGTTTTCATCCTCTTTTATGCGTTTATGTTTGATTCCGGAATATTTACTTGGGGTACCGGATACTTCGAGCCTGAAAGTCGCTAGGGTCGCCTCCTCTCTTACAACGAGTTGCAGAGGTAGCAAGCCCAGCATCACCTGTAATGCGGCAGTGGATGATGTTCTCATGCTGCCGGTGATTGCTACGCAGGCAAAACTTTGTGGCTTCTCGAGATCCTTCTGGGCTGTGCTCAGATTGGTCCTGGACCACCAAACTAAAGAGCTGTATGTAATGGTTGGTCGGATGACTGTGGTGTATAGCCAGTAGGTGATTTTTGGGCTCAGGCCCCAATTCCTGCCGAGCAGTTTACTACTTTTTAAGGTTTTAACTTTACTTTAATTAACTCCATGACCCGTTTACTATTTAAATCATCCATCAGCGCAATGTTTTGAATGCGTTGCATTGAGTTTTACCGTAAAATGTGATTTTATATCCCAAAATAAAGCCGTTTCCCAGCAATAATTTTTGCGCAGTATTACTTATTTTGAAATACATAATGCTTGGTTGGTTGAAGGATCCGTTTACACCCTGTATAGAAGCTTGTGGATACGAATATCATGTCCCACCTTCAAAGTATAGACACGAATGCCAACTTACCACCGATCAGGCCAACCTATCTGGACTGGTCACTATTTGCCGCTGGGCTGGGACTGGAGGTGGTTAACGGCAGGTTCAACCGCTGTTACGCCAAAGATATTTCAACAATGCGTTGCCACATATGTTTTCCTATTTCAGAATTGCTGCCGCTATCACAAAAAAACTTTTATACGTCCATCGGTATATGATAATAGCGGTAGTTATGTAGATAATATTAGTTTTAATTCAAAAATTGCATTATATTAGGGAAAAACATTATTTTTGACTATTGTTAAACTGATTTGTTTAATACTGCATAACTCCGAACGGACTAAGATTTGGAAGTTGGCGCCATAGTAACTTTTGTGCAGCTTAAAAATTCCTATATAACATATAGCTATTGAAGGGTGGGACCAAAATTTGCATCGACCTTTATTTTCCTTTAAAAAATAAATTCCACCCCAAGGTTAAAAAATAGGCGTTGACTGATGTTTTGCCTACTGAATTTTCAGTGGTGAACCGATTCTGTTGAAATTTGATACTAAAATGTAGTTCTGATTGTGCTCGTACATTTTAGTGCCAAATAAAAAACCTTTTAGTCTAAATAAGCACCTAAATAAATGTAAGTAGCCAATTTTTTTCGAATGGCGAGAATATAGCACTTCTAATATTCCAGTCTCAGTAGCGCTAACTACGGTTTCGTTAATTACCCTATATTTATAATAATCTAAGATTATTGCTTCCATTGTAACAGGCCGATGTCTGTACATTAAAGATATTGAAAAAAAATATATATGGGGGTCTTAATTAGAGCTAATTAGTCTTAATTAGATCAATCTTTAGGTTAAGCCGTGCTTGCCTAGGTTGGTCTGTGGATGGGTGACCACCCATTACATACCGAGTTACCTCCGTGCCTCGGAAAGCACGTTAAGCCGTTGGTCCCGGCTGTCATTTGTAGATCTTTGACAGTCGTTACAGATAGTCAGTGGCCCAAAAAGTCTGACAACCAGTCTTACCAAGGGGTATCGTATTACCTAGTACTAACTGGGTTGTGGAGGTCAGATAAGCAGTCGCTCCATGTAAAATACATGTATTCAGCTGCATCCGGTTAGACTGGAAGCCGACCCCAACATAGTTGGGAAAAGGCTAGGCAGATGATGATGGTCTTAATTAGAGCAACAGAAAACAAAACAACAGTTTTTAGAATTTTTGTTTGTCTGTCTGTATGTTTGTACGAGGATCACGCAAAAACTACTGCATGGATTTGAACGTAGTTTTCACCGCTCTACTGCTAGATACTTAAGGTGGAAGCGTCAGGCTAGCCCGCGAAATTTAAAATTTCTTACATTTTGTGCAATTTATAGGTCAGTGTCATATGATTCACGACCGTAACAAATATGACTTTACAGGGTTATAGTAATTAAACTCATCAGTACAACCGAAGTTCATATAATCCCATTGAACGACTTTTTCATGAAATAGTTTATTTTAATGATTATAATTCTAAAACTACATGTGTTACGGTCGCGAATTATATTTAGTTTCACATATAGCCTGAAACTGACCTGCAATCCAAAAAAGCTAAGAAAATTTGAATTTCGCGGGCTACCCTGGCGTTTCCACCTTAACTTAAAATATAGGCTACACATTAGATATAGTTTTGAACCCGATAGGAGGCGCTGTGCGAAGCAAGCGCGGATCGCTAGTAATACCATAACTCATGGAATAAAAATGAAACAACAGTATCAGTTCAATGTGTAGTTTGGCGTTTATTGACCATAACAATCACAATATTTTGACTTAAGCATGTAAGTTTATTTCTAATAATTTTATTTTATATTATTAAATTTTCAACGGCCAGTGTCGAGATCGAGTAATTCGAAATTCTAGCTAACATCGATATACAAAATTAAATAATTTGGGTAAAGAAAAAGGTCCGAATCTCTGAACATTTATTTTAACATCGAGAGCTTGTCTGAATACAACACAAATATTTGTTTATTATTGCATGAATAATTACTATAATATGGAACAGCGAACACGTGATAGTAACAGCCAGTCAATCATAGAAGAACAAGATCAAACATACATTCTTCGAAAAATTATTCTTTACAGAAATTGAACACATTAAATGCATTTGGAATGAATATAACATAAAACTTACAAACAAAAATATTTTTGGTTAATTTTTAAATGAAATTGTAATAAATTATTGAATAGGCGTCACATTAGTAGTCAAAAAAAAAAAATCAAATTACAATCAAAATGATCAGGTAACGTAGTGTTGTGTGGGTTCTAGGAGTTCGGAGTGTGATGTTACTACTGTGACGCGCAAGCCTCCTCCGGGCGGCCGCAACCTGGAGCGATGCGTGATGTACACCAATATATACTCACTAAGAACATATAATATGTCGTTTGATAGTTACTTTAATTCGTCACATAAAATTACAACTAAAAACTACACTTTTAGTTTTATTATAAACAATTTATTGCTAAAAGCTTTTAGATTTCTTGTGTAAATAGTAAAATAAATTAGAAATCGAAGCTAGCATAGATTCACTTATATAAGTAAATTAATGAGTAAATTAGATAATAGAAAGTAATTTTAAAATTTAAAATCTAGGCTAGATTTTAAATAAAAACACAAATATATGTCAGGCACTTGTAGCAACGGACGAATATCTTAAATGTAGCCTCACTTAGTGCATCGCTGACTGTCCTTCAACGCTCAGCGATACAATAGTAGTCAATGTACTCTTTATAGATAGAAAATAATTTCACAAGTCAAGTCAAGGCCGGAATTTTTGAGAAAGATATTAGACCGTAATTTTTATTAAATTTTGATTCCTAATAATTATGTAATTTCTAACTTTTTAAGTAGTCAGTTATCCTAAGTCCGGCTACGATTAGGCCGCAAACATAATATAATAAAACTACCACTTAATATAAATATATTATGTACAAATTAGCGATAAGTAGATAATATAAAGTATAATCGTAGCTCCAGCGAAGAACACAACAAGTTTACAACATCGGCAACATCACTTCTTCATGTTGGGATCTTTGAGAGTGCGCACGTCTTTTTTGGGGATCTGAAACGATATTAACATTCCAATAAATTCATAGCGGCCAGATAATAAAAAAAAAACTAAATTATAATTTAAAAAGGAAAATTGTATTTACGGAAGCTCTTTGATCGTCCATACGCGTGCCTTGGGCGCGGATGAGATATAGAAAAAAGTCGTCATCGGGCACAGTGCCTCCCGGCTGGTCGGCGCGCGGGCGCTGCACTGGCGCCGGCGGCTCATTGCGCGCGCGCACCTGCGGCTGCTGCTCGCCGCGCGGCGGTTGCTGCTGCTGTTTCGGCTTTGGCTTGGTCTCAACGTAAACGCGCGGTAGTTCCGTACGTTGATCTTCAAGCCTAGAGCCCTGGAAAATGTAACAATCTATAATTGTCTGAATGCCTTTTATGAAATTTAGATGAACATAACACAACGCCTGTAATCCCCGAAGGGTTATGCAGAAGTGTACCTGATAGTACACCCACATTTAGCCAGTTATGTTCCATGCAATAGGGGGCGAGCCTAAAGCCATCAACCTGGCACAAATAATCCAGGATTCGTATATGCTATTGAAAAAATACTAAATGTGTTCTCTCGGTATAGTGCGCCATGGCAGGTGTGTCTGTGTATACATACTTGGACGCGAGCGATCATCTCCAAAAAGTCATCTTCCGGCTTTGTTCGGGTGGTGTGCTGAGGGCGTAGTCCCGGCAGCGAGGTACCTGGGGCGGGCTCCTTGCTCGGCGCCTTCTGAACGGGACGAAGTTCTGCTCGCTGCGAATCTATTCTTTCAGATTGAAGGCTGTTTATCATTTCGAGCATAGTATCGCTCGACCTGGCACAATGGAAAATCGCTCGTTATTCACTTTATCTAACACACTATATTGACAGCATAATATTAAAGATAAAGATACCTAAACATATATCAAGTCACCGCTTATAGAACGAAAATTGTGCAGATCTCGTTGGCCGTTCTATGTCATGAGATCAACTCCTAATACTAGTTTAAAGTCTAGGCTTCGACTACTCGCGGCGGTTGCATATTCATTAAACAAATGATTACCAACAGCTCCATAGAAGAGGCGCCTGTGACCCAGAGATAACGCGGAGCGGTATGTATGCTCACCGATGGAAGGGCCTTGCTACTAAAGACGCAGTCCCGAATCGACAGCTAACCATATAAACCTGATGTACAGGAGTCCGGGTGTTAGTGGAGGCTCGCGAGTAACAGCTGGACTATCGATCGAGAGTCCAGCTGTTACTCCGTCCGTTATGTTGATGTCGATACTCTAACATTTATTCCCTATAAGTTGTATGCAGTGACGCTGCATATATCGGGTCGAATGCGAATGAAAAAATATAAAGAACAATAAAAATCCGACACCAACATTGTAAGTAGATTCCACTCAATATTGAATAATTAAATTAAATTTCAAATATAAAGCACTGCACTAGCTGAAATCACCCAAGTCCGAACTGGCACCACTGTCATTCTGATATGTATATGTAATACTCTATTATTGTGTAAATACGTGCGTGTACAATTAGCACCGCTTCAGATGCGTAACATCCAAGTGACCAAACACCCGACTTTACAGACGCACACGGCTTAACTAGCCGTTTTACTTTTTGGCAGTACTACAATTTACATTTCAGCCGAAAACACTTCAATTTCTGATTACGCATCGAAAACGTTTACCGAACAAGCTCATGTGAAAAGTGAAAATAAATATAAATAAAATATTTCAATTTTGGAAAGTTAAGTACACACCCTTTGAAATTTTCGTCATAAGCCTTCATTATATAAATCTAGGTATTAAAACTTTAAAATATTGGCCGCGGACACTTCAACCTGCGCGATATAAAGATGAGACAAAGAATATGAAAATGGGCTTTATGTCGAAAGATATTGTATCTAAATGAGCAACACACGAACAAAACACATAAACACGGTGTCGTCACCTGTGGCGGAGCCAGCGAGAGGCACACGCTGCTGGAAATAGTAGATAAGTGTTTGTTTCGAGTAGATATGGAGATCATAATGAGATAAGAGACAAGTGTCCGTTTACATTGGTTTAATAATGAAATCGGTCAAGAGAACGATATGACAAGCTTCACAAGGCAGGCTCCGAATTCGAGAAATGTGATAATTATGGTTGTGCAGTAATTAATTCGCGCAACTGGTAGGCGCGCGGGTGGCGCCCACCCCTTGGTTCGCGCTTACACATCATGTGACCAAGGCGTTCGGTTTTCTAGATTAGTATCATAACCGTTATCCTTATTGTCGTTCAGCGTTCGAGCAGAGGATATTTATCGTAATACCTATGACAGATTAATAGAGGCCCAACGAGAAACTGCTTTAACATATGAACACGTTAAACCCTGTACTTCCATCTCAGCACGTGACTACAAAATAAACTATGCATGGTGAAAGAAATTTTAAGAAATATGGTGCGTGTGAGACTAGTTCGTCGACCTATTGAAGAGGCTTAAACACAAAACTTAGGGAAAATGTTACGCAATGTATAATAAATACTATTCGAAAAATATTTTTTTTCCGAGCGGCAGTTCGGACGCACAATTAAAATCCACTTAGGATCAAGCTTACCTCGTACAGTCGAGCGCGTAAAAAAGCTGTTTTTTGAGTGAAAAATCTATTTTTGTTCTATAGGGAATCACTGTGAAACACACTGTGACCCGACCTTGCGCTTGCCATTTCACCAGTGCGGAATTCACAGGTGAAATGTACTGATGTAGAATGACGGTATTGAATGAGATTAAGAAGAACTATGACGCCTCTTTGCGAGTACGTGTGAGTGACCGCATACAAACAGACACGAAATGAGTCTTGGACTTGGCTTTATTAGTATAATTGAATCTCGCGCGTGTGATGTATGAGGTAAGCAGAAACTAAGCACTAGAATAATGAAGGGTTTTCGCGGGAGTCCTCGTAGGAGTTTCTGTGAACTTGTCGAACACACCGCTATCACCACATTCGTGAAATATAGTATTCGCGAGCAGGTTTTCGTTTTATAACTTGACCTAGAATTTGCATTTCCAGTTGCAATTAAGGAACTTACAATCCAATTAAGGGACTTGCAATTACGAAGCACTTTACTTGAGGACTTAACACATGTTTCACGACTCAGTTTTTCATATACACAATTTGCATCAGGGCATTATAATGGTACGGGTGAGTGTACTTACCCTTTGCTGGAGACTGAGACCGGCAGGTACGTCTTGTTGGTGGGCACCGCCTTGGACTTTGGAAAATTTTCCTTGTTGCTGTTCAACGTCGCGCGCTGTTCTTCCATTCTTCCCGATTGGCAACGCAGGACGAGATCGAAAAATGACTCGGGGTTATCCTCCGACTCAGTGTGTTCGATCTTTTTCTTAGGCTGGGTCTCTATTTCTTCTTCGGACCTCTTAGGGTCTGGAGTGATCTGTGGACAGAAAGTGTAATTAAACTACAAGACGGGCAAGGCGCGGTAAGTTAAGACACTTTATTTGTCGACGAGTACCTCTTCAACCGCTTTGCAGCTCATGCAACCCATGGTTGCAGAGGGTTTGGATTATGTAACAATGAATGTAGCTGGAAATATTCGGCCACGAGTCGGGACAACCGCATCCACTGACGCTCGCGGAACTAGTGATTGTTAGGGATGGGGGGTGGGAGCTTTATATATCCTGCCACGTCGCCCGTACCTCTGATTTAACTAACCTCCCGAACTACCCCCGGCCAGTTTTTATTTTATATGGTTAAATGTATCCCGTGACGTAAATTTTGTATCGAATTTATCACACTGACATAAGGATCAAGTTTGAACGATTCCAAAACGCACTGGTGACCTGCAGTACCTGAGTTATAACCTGCGTAAGCCAGATATGCGCAGTGCGCGGTGATACTGCGCAGGATATCGATCTAGATTAAGGCTTAACATACAGTTCATGACTATTCATTAATCAAGTTACTCGTTCGTGGTAACAGAGGCGATTGAATTTCCTGAAATTGTCAATCAAAGTTATATTGCCTAAAGGATGATTTCCACGAAACGGCTCGCATCGCATCGGGTCGGAACAGATTTTACAATCTTTAAACGATATTAAATCGTGTACACAGTATTTAAAGCCTATATTACCAAGCCGCGTAGAGTAGCTTGACCGGCGTCTTCCGCGACACGCGATCATATCCGAATGTGTGCTGCGACGCACGATCGGCTCCGTTTTGCCTGTCGTCGTATCCGATCGAAATAAGAACACGTTAACACAGTAGGTATGAAACTGTTTGACTAGTCGCAGAAACGGATACGTTCGCTAGCGACTGTACGGAGCCGATGGTATGCGTCGACATTCTGCCGGACGAGACCGGCTGTTACCGTATTCGTTCGCAACCTTTCCGATCCTATACGATCCGTTTAGTAAAAATCATCCTTTAGTTATAGATATTTTTCGAAGGTATTTTTTAGTTGCTACTAGTTCTGATTTCTTATTTCCTTATTTTTGCGGAAGAGCTTCAGGTTTCAGACTAACGTAATTTTCTGGGCGTATGAGCTCGTATCAGTTAGCGCGGTGTTTGCTCGGACCGGTGGGATAAGTCAGGCCCTTCTCCCACTACGAAACACGTAGGATACAATACTCAAGTCTCATACTAGCTGAATAATTGTTGTCAACATGACATTCGCACATTACGCTACTGAAAAATAACAAAATTCATCATTTGTGTTGCGTTATGTCGAGCGATTCCAGTGACGAAAAAGCGCTTGCAGTTTATCTGTTTTATAGAAACAGATAAACTCGATACTCCGCGGCGATTATTCTCCGGGACTCGCGAGATACTAGAGTCGGCGTATCGTAATGGGTGAAGAGCCTCAGTAGCAAATGTCAGTATCTCTCGTCAGTATTATTCAGCTGTATTACGAATATCAGCGTTCTACAAGGAAGGTCTTCTTCTTAGCGTGTCGATGGCAATCTAAATTGAGTCAGCCCAGAACTGAGCTACTAGTTTGGCGCTTTCGGTAGCGTCCATCAGTTCCTGAAGTGAACAAACAACAGGACACGCAGGACACGATATTAAGTGCCCCATCGTTTGTGGAACAGCACCACATTTACACTTCAGGGCAGAGTCATTAATGAATCTCCACCTGAGCAGGTTTTCCTTGCTGCGACCAACCTGGGTCCGGCGCCCGGACTGGAGAATTGGCCGCCTAGATCCTGTGACATCTCACCCCGAGACTTTTTTCTTTGTCCAAAGTCTAAATGGATAAGCCACGTACGATTAAGCAACTGGTAGCCACTATTACTTACGTTATTTGCCGCATACCACTCGAAATGCTCGGACGCGTCATCGAAAATTGTAACTGTAGATGACGCACGTAAACCGCATGTACGGACAACATTTGAAAGAAATAATCTTTAAAACATAAATGCCGTTAAATTGTTTTTTTTTTAGTTTTGAAAGAAATACCTCCAAATGAATCAAATTGAGTGAGAGTGTGGCAAAAGGTGTAGGAAGACGCGCCTACACGCGCTTCCAAATAAGAGCTTTTACTCGCCGAAAATACGCACATCTGAAACTCAAATGTATTAAGTTTACTTCTGCAGTTTGTTCAAAAGAGTCTAGTTATCAAAGTCGCGACCACTAGCGCCATCTCGTTTCAGATCCCTGAACTATCATGCGCTCATAGTAACAGTAACTTGATGGAGTTCCATTGTAAGCCGTTCGACCACTTCCTGTCTCTGGTGTGATCGAAACTTTAAAGTTTATCTTTGGGCTGGCAACTACAAATTTGAGGTAGGGTTTTTAAAAGCATTTAACATAGTATTTGTGAATGTATTCATTTAGAGCCATTACTCTTGTTGTACAAATAATGGCTGTGGGTAGATAGATCCTAGACAGTTCACAATGCACATGACATCAGAATCTGCAATCATTCTTATTTAACGAAACTACATTATATTATATCTCAGTGACCTATAGCCATGTCTCTAGGTATGGCAGTGAAAGCAATATTATTGTCATGTATCAGCACTAATTGAGAACAGCTCTTAACGTTACTCTAATGCACAAGAAGGGGGCAATAAAACATCTTCGTATTGTTGTTATTTGCGTGTATTGCATAAGGAATGTGTGGTACTCCGCCTATTTCGGTTTTGGCTGCAGTAAATTAATATGTAAAAGATGACCTTGAGAAGACACCATTCATAAAGTCTATGAAAAAATAGACAACAGCTGCCTTATTCAATTTTTTTGAATTGAAATCTCCATTCGACATCATTTACGATAATCGCCGAAATTTTTGTTTATTTTTGACCAATCAAATGTGCAAATTGATGACTTGGAGACCCAGTGATTCGTAGTAATTTGACATCTGACTTGGCATCACAGTGATCTTTGTGTACGTTACCATAAGGTTGCTTTTGAGAAGCTGGCTGAGGTAAAAAAAAATTGAAAGGACAGTAAGAATGTCATGTACAGAGAACAGACTGTTTGGGTCCGGAATGACACATGTGTGTGCCTTCACTGTTGAACTGAAGAGTAATGTCAAATAACCTCCTCCTTTTTTAATTTGGTTAAAAAGATAGGCAGCTGTGTTAAGAAAACGAGAACTGTCAACATACGATAGGCCACACTCATCAAAAACATTACTGGGGGAATGAGTACATATAGGAACAGTCACAAAATATGTCTGATTATGAACTACTATGGTTCTGTGACGAACGGCGAACCCTACAATGTACAATGAAGATGTCGATTAGGAGTGGATAATGATCGATAACTGGTTTCGAGGCCATGCTAGGCGAATCATCATAGTGCAGGTGAGGTCGGTACTGGACGGATAAGGTCACAAAAATGTAAGATTAGAGTGTGTTCGCTCTAGTAAGTAGGTCAGCACAGCAGTCCAGCAGTGGAACAAAGCATACAAACATTCACGCACACCAAACTACAGAACGCAAGATGATATACAACCTTAGTTTTTTTACCATAAACCTCTATGGGGATCGATATTGGCCAGCTGACTTTTTTGCGATTAGTGTTGGTCCCTCATTAAAAGTTATAACTTTTTAATATATAATACATAACTTACACATAACTTCAGTTTATCCGTGATCACGGTGCTTGCAACAGCGCCGAAATATCGGGAATTCAAAACAAACAGTAAACATGGTATATCCCGTTTCTAGTGTTAATGATGACATTAAAAGTTGTTCGTAATGATGAGTACTCCTTAAGAGGTTCAAGGTAAACAAACACTAAGCGTGAATGTGTAAGCAGGTTATTAATCTGGATGAATATCACACCTGTATCAACGAGAGCTGTTCCATGCTCTGCCTGCGAACCCTCAGAGCGTTGAAGGGCGTCCGGGGGGCGGAGTCGTCGTCGGAGGGGGCCGCGGGCGGCGACTCGGCTTCAACTGGTAGGCCAAGCACTTTGCGCAGATCACTGATGTTCATCTGTGCTGTGGCCATGCCCAGCACATCGCCCAACTGCAGAGAAACAAAGTGGCTAATAGTTATTATGTAAAAGCGAATACACACATACATAGTTTATCAGGAGTCTAGAATGTTAAATAATATCTGTGTTATCTATGTTTTCGATGTTATATTTAATTATTATTAAATATAGGTTATAGGGTTGCATGGTTCTTTGAATGACGCTTTGAGTCGGGCGCGGTTGGTTATCATATATTTATGATAACCAACCGCGAACCGTGCTATATATATATCATCAACATAGGCAAATAAGAAAAATAAGTGTTATAGGAGCTAACTGGTAAAGCGGGCTTCCACTACTAAAGAATCACGTAAATCTGCCTAGTAATCACGGAGTAATTGGTGGTACGTATATATATATATATGGTACATATATAACAAGTAACATTTAATTAAAAGTTTAAAAAAAAACCCGACTACAAATTGTATTATGTACCTATGTATATATATTTTTTTTTTTTTGTAATCTCCTTTTAATAACCTATCGAGGTTTGATTGAAAAAAAAAATTACGACTTACAATTTAACGGCAAAAATCCTTTTTATTTTTTAAAACACCTATCTGAGGATACTTGTGTTTTTGAGATGAATTTTATGATACCGATTTGGAACATACGAGGTAATAAAGAAATTTGCAAAAAAACGTACAAAATACGCGCGAAAAACATAACCCTTCCTTGGCAGTCGGGTAAAAAAAATAAGCCGGCCGAATACAAAATGTCCTCCTTTGTTAAAAATAGGCTTAAAAACTCGCACCGTTGTTACCGGCTGTCATTTGTAGATCTTTGACAGTCGTTACAAGTAGTCAGTGGCCCGAAAATCTGACAACCAATCCGCCGGTAACATTACAGACAGTTTTCAAATATTTGTGGTATAGACGTGTAGTTGTGTTGTAATAGTTTATTCAAAGTCAAAGTTTTTATTTGTTAAACATAGGTGTAAAAGATGTGAGTAAATATAAAGAGATCGCTATGTTTTGAAGACAACGGCGTACAAATATTAAAAATTATACTATAAATTATTCTTAAAAACTATGCTAACTAAATATTTTGAGCCGAATTTGTTTTTAAACATACAAAATTAAGAAAAAAGGATAAAAAAGGACCATTTCCTATTACAAAAATAAAATTTTCTTAATTACTATCTAATCTACTTACATATATATATATAGTTTGCATTATCGTCTAGGTATTCTTTGATAGAGTAAAATGCTTTTTGTGTTAAATATTTGTTTGGGTACTTTTTGAATTCATTTATATCACTTTTTCTCTAATGGGTTTCGGAATTTTGTTGTATATTCTGGATGCCATGCCCTTAAGACTTTTTGTATAAAGTGCTGTGTTGTGTGCATTCGCACAAATCTCATTATTTCGGCGTTTCTACTTCAATGTTTCAAATAAATGTAAGTTACATTTTACGAACACTGCAGTCTCATAAATATTGTTACTATCTTTGTTGCAGTCGCCTTTGTATTTACGCTGCCCGGGCTAAGCTTAGACCCGTATACACACCGTCTTACATAGCCCCTAAAGTGGACATCACAAAATATAATGATCAAGTCATAACTATAACTAAAATCAATCACAAGATTACTTGTAGTTCCCTCATCGGCGGCAAGCTTGGTAAACCGCAACCACTTGAGCCGTTCACCGCGAGGCGGCGCGACCAGGCGGTACAGTGGCCAACCAGATTAATTATAAACGTACAACAACACAACACTATCCTCCAAATATCAAATCAAAACAAACTATGAATCAAAATTTAAAACAATAAATAAACCGCGTCGCAGTTAGCGCGCGCACTGACTGTACACTGTATCATAATCCGAGTGTAATGGGATGATCATTAATTGAACTATCGATCCACGTCCGACGTGTAGAGCACCCTCTAGTGAAACTTGCACAGATCGCGTCATCGCACCGCCGTCCTTTTGTTTCGAAATACCTTCATTCCTAACATAGAAATACATTCATTTATTGGAAACCGATTTTAGATAATCATTATTGATTACATGCATAAAACAGTACTACTTGCATCAATGTTCAGTTTTACATTGCTATTGTAATCTCTACTTATGCTCTTACGTCTAACTTCCTTCTCCCGGCAGTGATGTACGATGCTACGTTTAATTATGCGAATATAAGATTCAATTACGTTAATGGCGCGTCCGCGTCGACAGCCAATTTAGATGCAATCTGAAGAGCCCTTCCGTGCACCAATCACTGAGCCAGGCCTCAGCCGGCCTCACGAGATGCACTTTACTCTTTACTCGGAAATTAGTTTCGTGCGTTATTGAATGATATCAAATTATGAGAAACAGTATGAGCACTTAACCGGCAATTAAAGATTACTTCAAAATTAGATTCGTAAAAACCGCGGATACGTTATTTTCTTAGCTTTTACATTAGCGAAATGCCGGGAAACTACGTTTGGTAACCTGCAGACACTTGTAGCTGTAGGGTTTTGTGGACTGATGCAGGGCGCATGCGTGAGTGAGTCTAGACTAACCAACCGAGCCTT
Source organism: Noctua janthe (assembly GCA_910589295.1). Taxonomy (NCBI): domain Eukaryota; kingdom Metazoa; phylum Arthropoda; class Insecta; order Lepidoptera; family Noctuidae; genus Noctua; species Noctua janthe. Next base: position 19,829,374 of record OU342552.1, read on the forward strand.
TTAGATTTCGGCGGGAAGGCTTCGTAAGCGGTCGGGGGTATTCGACGGGTCGGCTGGCCCCCAGACAAGCTTGTTTGTGTTGAGTGTGCACAGACGGCGCAACAGTGGCGGGTTAATGTGCCGCGTGAGAAACGCACCTGCAGGCGCTCGCCGACAACTATATTAAGATTGTCGGCAAGTCGATGGCGCAGGTGCTGTTGCATACTTTATGCTCCTGGTAGCTCAAAGTATTGACTTGACCTGTGGTAAATGAATAGTTTATTGCAATTCACTGGTTTATCGAGCAGTTGGTGGCTCTAATTTTGACCGGCTTTATTCTTTAACAATTCTATTATATTCTCGCTTTATTGAAATTAGTAATGACGAGTGTAGTTAGACCGTCTACTGATACGTAATGTTTTCTGCGAGGTTTGCTACGTCAACAGTGCGAATCTTTTATTAGCCAGCCTTTTCGTTACTTGACCGTGACCGCTTTTCCATCTGTAGCAGTAGACGATCCCGCATACATTCTACATTTCAAATATACTGCTATTATACCTAGTCATAATTCGGTGATGCGTTTGAACAGGCCTCCATGAATCAATTAAGGAGCACTGCCTTCATTTAAAGAAGATTGTAAAAAGGTGTACTTACAGAGTTGTTGTTAATAAGATGACAGCGAGATGATGGGTGAAGCTACACTCCTTTCAAAGTTATTTAACTTCTGATTCAGCATTACTAGCAAAGTCAAAGTAACCCTTATATTCGTTACGATAAGGTTGCTGTTGGGCTAACCCAACAGCAAACAATAGCTAAGTTAACTTGTCAGTAGTGTTTAGACACTACTGACAAGTTAACTTAGCTATTGAGAAATGTCAGGGCCACACTGATCTCTGTACTCATTACAATAAGATTGCTAGCGAGTTGTCACTGTCGATGTTTTAATAACTGTGAAAGGACGGTCGGGCTAAATAAATGGAAATAAAGACGTTCTGTGATCTTGAACATGAACATGTACAGAAATAAGAGGGGAACAATGACCGAATACCAATAAGTGAATAACCAAAGCATGACATAATATTATACAATGCTGCCGTAGCATTTTTTTGACTATAGAAATGAGCATATTCATTCGAAGTATTCACGTAGGTTGAACCGTTTAGACATTTGACTCCGAGCAGGCGATGCAGGCGCCTCTAAAGTTCATGAATTAAAGGGTAGCGTGGTAGAGTAGTGTTGAATAGTTATAGTTAAAGTACTTTAGCCGTTAAACTAGCTGTTAACTAGCAGCAGTTACAGCCATTACATTGTTTGCCAAACCATACAAGAATGTTTATTTTTTAAAGTTTCATAAAAATGCATGAATGATTTAAAAACAACACAAATTCTGACAGAGGAAATTGGTGATATAACTTTTGCATGGAAGACATCTAAACTTTTAATTAATACTGAGTAAATAAAAGAAATAATAATGACAATGAGCATGAGGTTTGTTTATTAAGTTGTTAATGCATAATATTTGTACTGAGATGTTTACGTGACGCGTTCTAGTGCTGGGCTAGTGTGGTATGTCATGCGAAGACATCACTCGTGGTATCCTTTGTTGCGCGCCCGTAATGGCCCATATAGTTCTATCAATACATTTCACAAATGTTTACCGATAGTACCCCCTACCATCGGCATTCCAGCGCCAAAAGCTCCTTTAAGGACTGTGTAATGGTAGCTTCACATTATGTTCTTGCGAGCTTTGTCGTGGGACTCCCAAAAAGACTTTATTTGATCCCCTTGTGACGCAAAACACCCTTATTATTTAGCCATTTGTGTCCCAATGCAGGGCAAAGGCCTCCCTTCCTTCTTTCTACTTATACCTATCCAGTGCTGTTACTCGTTAATCTTTGTGAAAAGATTCGAGTTCGTCCCGCCATCTCCTTCTGGGCCTGGCGAGTTGCCGTTTGCTGCTGTTTGGGACCCACTGTGTGGTTATTTTAGCCCATAGCTCCTCCGGCATGCGACAAATGTGGCCAGCCCAGTTCCATTTGAGCTTGCCGGCCGTGTGAGCTACATCGGTAATTTGAGTTTCGGAACGCAGTATCGAGTTCTTATACGAGCAGTAAGTTTAACTCCAAGGATACTACGCTCCATTGCTCGCTGACAGACCCCGAGTGCGGACTTTTGACGCTGGGTTAGTGACCATGTCTGCGCTCCATAGTTGAGGGTAAGAAGAATGCACATGGCCATGAGTTTTCTTTTCAGTGAGAGAGGGAGAGATCCCTTCATTATTTGTTTCATCGACCAATACCTCTTGCAGGCGTTCTCGGTGCGTCGACCGACTTCTTTATCTTGTCTTGCCTAGAAGGAGACTATTTGGCCGAGGTAAATGTACTCATGTACTCACTCACACATATTTAATCCTCACACCCTTAATTCCTATGTTGCATTTAGTGCTGTATCATGTATGTATGGTCATCACCTTGGTCTTCGCCATATTCATCGCGAGCCTGACCTCGAGGCAGGCACTGCTCAGTTGGTCGAGCATTAGGCCTGGCGTGCCACTCGGCTACCGTGGAGGAGCAAAGGACAATATCGTCGGCGAAGCGGAGATTTGTTAATCTTCTATCGCCCACAATGATGCCCTTGTCCCTCCAATTGCTATTTAGTTTTCTAAAAACTTCAAGCCTTTCTTCAAGTTTTCTTTTGTGAAGAGCTTTGGAGAAAGAAGGTCGCCCTGTTTAACCCCTTTTTGGATAGGGAATGATGGTCTTGTGGTGTTTATTTTTATAGCTGCTGTAAGTAAGTTAATGTATGGAGGTTGGATGTCTTGATTTTTAAGTGATTCAAATATGGCGTTGTGCGATAAACTATCAAATGCTTTAGAGTAGTCGACAAATGCTAAGTATAAGGGTTAGTCCAAATGTTTTTCTATAACCTGATTAAAGGACTGTAAATGGTCGGTAGTGGAGAGGCCACGGCGGAATCCGGCTTGTTTGGGAGGTTGATGCTGATCGAATTGCCCAGAAAGGCGATTTTCAAGAATTTTTATAGTTAATTTGTAAAGGTGTGAGAGGAGGCTGATGGGGCGGTAATTGCCAATGTAAGTCTTATCACCTTTTTTATGGAGGAGAATAACATTTGAGTGGCAGAATCTACTTAGAAAAACTCCTGTATGCGAAATTGTGTTGAATAATTTGCAGATGTAAGGCAACAAGGCAGGCTCCGCGGCTCGCAGTGATTCAGTGATAATTCCATCTTCGCCGGAAACATCATAGTAATGAAAATACTGCTATTATCAAGGATTAATTTAGTGTTGGCAGTTTATATGGTGTAATTTATAATGATTGCAAAACTTGTCTATCATTGACCATCTGACTGAGGGTCTGAACATGATTTTGGACACAAAAAGTGTAAATCTTCAATGGATTCGAATAGTGAGAGACTTAGTTTCGTGGGGATATTCTCGTTTGTTGCAGGACGATGTATAAACAGATGTAGATGTATGTACGATGGTACAGTTAGTATGCGTAGTACTACTATCGTCTACAATTGCGGCTTTTTGGTACAAGCCACGAATAAAACGATTCGACTACATTATTTCACCGTCACCATACCGCAACTACGTTACCTTGCTCAAAACTCACTTCTTTGGATATGTTATAGTGTTCATTGGCGAAGTACAGCGCTTTCTCATGGTTGCCGAGTGCGGCGTGAGCGTTGCCAAGAGACCATGCTGCGCGGCCTTCTCCGACACGGTCGTGAAGGCGGCGTGCGGCCGCTAGGTGGCGCGCATGGTATTGCTCGGCGGCTCGGTACTCGCGCAGCAGTGTGTATGTGTTGCCGAGAGAGTAGCATGCTTGCGCCTCCACTGCAGCGTCACCTAGCTCCTCCGCCAGAGAGAGTGTGCGTCTGAAAACATCCACATCGCGCAAATAAGATACATGGCTGATAACATGACACAGAGAGACCCTCTCTACAGACATTTTTAGAATACATTTCAGTTTGTGCAATGTTTATGTACATAAAAAACAACGTCTGTAAAACACACACACTCAAATGGCGCTGTAGGTTTTTTTTTTATTAAATTACTATAACAAGGCAGTACTAAACAAGACAATTGCAAAGGCAGCATGCTTACGAATGCAAGACATGTAGACTAAATACATTATGATATCAAGTAAGTTTTTCAGAAGTGGGTATGTTCAAGAAAGAAAAATAAAATATCATTTTACAAGCAACAGCATGCAGCGTGGCATTGCAGCAAAAGTCGTATTTTGTATCTGCGATTCCGATTTAAATAACATAGAATGACGCCTGTAACCCCAGGAGGGTTACGCACAAGTGTACCAAATAGTGCACCCATATTTCGCCAGTTATGCTAAGTCTTATGTAATAGGGGGCGAGTCTATTTCCGGGCACAAATCCCGACTACGTGGCTGCTACTGAAAAATTCCTGATGGAAAAACCCAATAGCAATTTGCCCGACCCAGGAATCGAACCCAGGAACTCATGCTCAGCAGTCGCGATTGCGAACTCTAGACCTGTTTTTGTTAAACATAAAAGTTCGGTTTGCGCAATGACTTTAAACATTTTCATTTTGAATTAACTTAATCTACACCAACTCAAAGTTTAAATTCGTTGAGTGGAGGTTAACGAGAACTTGAATATACTGCCAGGCAGAAACTTGATACGGAGACGCACATGTATGTTTAGCTTCCCAAACAGAATCCAAATCATCGCAACTCCCGAAAGTCAACACCAGCAGAAAAGGCTTGTCTAACGAAGTCTTTGACCTCTGACAGCAGCTTCCCAATACCAAAGAAAAAAAAATATAATAGTCTGTGATTTTGATAGACACGTATATGACAGCAATCCAACAGCAACTTTACTGCCACGAAAATAAGGATCACTTTGATTTTAACAGTGATGCAAAATCAGACATACAATAATTACGAAAAGACCGAAAGGACTGTGTAGCTGCTATGATTACAAATTATGTTCCGTAAAATCATTTCCTGTTTCCATAACGTCTACAAAATGGCACATGTTACGAATTCATAATTAGCCTTTATATTTTATTAGCATGCTAAGGAGGGCCACAAATTGTTTACATTATTGTAGCGGGACTAAATGACTACATACGGTATTACATAACCATGTCAAGTAACATTATATACTTTTAAAAAGTGGTTGGTACCAATTTTTCACGTACACAGTATTTTGAGCGAGCAGCGTTTGGAATTTAAATCGCAATAATGCTTAACACTGTAGGGTTTTAGTATTTACTTGCTTTTCTGTGAGGATTCAGGGTATACAATACAAACTTAAATAACTTTAGTTGTTTTTTAGTACTTTTCTCTTTCTTGTACATTTGTACTTTATTATCAAAATCGGTTCAGTAGTTTTTATATGAAAAACGTAACAAACAGACTAACAGAGAGAGCTACTTTTGCATTTATGATATTAGAATGGATTTTAGAATAAGAATAATTTATTTCTTAAACAATAAATTATTCTTATTTTATGAATTGAGCTCAGTTAGCACACTGGGCATGAGTGGCGTGCAGTAGCCCACCTCGCCGTGCAACATTCTCATGCATAATGTGCATAAAAACGACTGTTACATAGTAACCGACTACTGCGGAAATATCGACTTATTTAAATGTTGCGCACAGCTCGCTTACGTATTACTAGAATATAAACACATATTATTAGTTTCTAAGAAATAAACTAAATACAGTTTCTCTTGTCTACGCTAAGTGCGAAAAACAACATGCTAATTTCATTCCAAGCATGCTTACAGCTCTCTAATTATAGTCGCATTTGGCAAGCAACGCGCAGTATTGAGTGTTTGTTTATAAGATACTAACATGCAGTTGCAACAACTACTAACACTACGTAAGTCCTAATACATTTCGTAAATTCCGATAGATTCTGCAGTAATACCAATTTCTCAAATCATCCACATGAGTAACAAAAAAACTTAACAATTGTTTGGTCATAAACTAGACAGGGGTTTGTTCATAAACGCTGATTAAAGTTAAGAAAGGAAAAATGTCGCTCATCATTTCTTAAGTTCAAGCAGCGCTTATGAATAGAGCCCACTAGCACAGGTGGTACGTACTTGTAATGTTCAGCAGCATTCTCGAACTGTCCGAGGAATATGTGCGAGTTGCCCAGGTTGCTATTGGCACGTCTCTCGGCCGCCTTGTCACCGAACTCGCGCGCTATCTGCAGGCGCTCGGTGTGGAACCGGATGGCGCGGGCGAAGTCGCCGAGCAGGTAGCAAGTGTTGCCCAGGTTGCCGCAAGCGCGACCCATCGCCTGCCGGTCGCCGAGGCTGCGCATAAGCTCGAGATTCTCTCTGAAGAGTAATGGTGATAAAAGAAATTAGTTGAAATTATTATTGTTTTATGGCATGTATTTAAATGATCGTTTAAATACATGCCATGGTTACCTTCCATAATCGGCTAACAGCTGTTCGATACATCGAGGACACGTTCTTCAGGGACACGAAATGCCTTATTCGGGGTTCATTGGACACGAAACAATGCAAAAGAATATCTGGAAGAGGTTGGCATACAAAAATTGCAGTTGCCAGCTCGTAGCCCAGACTTAAACCCAATTGATCATATCTGGGACATGCTAAAAGGAAAGATAAAACCCAGCTCCACCCGGCTGGTTGGACCTCTAAACCAGCTACGAACTGCAACGAACTGCACATTATCCAAAGTATGCCAGAACGAATGTAGGCGGTTATCAGGGCTAGAGGAGGAAACACCCGATATTAAAACGTATAGACAATAAACAAAAAGACTTTATTTTAAAGGACTATGCTACTTTTGCCTGGCATGTTTTTTTTTTCTTTTCGCCCAAGATGAAACCTAGGCCATATGTTAGAGGACTGTATGAGAAATCAATAGCAAAAAGAACTAGCTCTATCAACCGTAACAAAACCAAGTTAGAGAGGGTTTAGTAGATTGCTGTTAGTTTTTTATCAGGCGTTATTTTTCTTAAATAAAAATACTCCGTGTGTGATATTTTACATTTCTCATTGATAATTTATACTACTCGGCAACTGTAATGAGTCATTCCGTGTCATAAACAATTTAATTAAGATTATGTGTAAAAAGTATATATTTATTTTATAATTTAAATTGAAGAAGTGACAAGTGGATGGTAGGAGGCCTTTGCTCAGGAGTGGGAAAAAGCGGCCAAGTAAAATAAAAAAATTATATTGAAAGATTCATAATAAATTCCCGCTTTCGCATACGTCGCCGAGTGCGGTAGGCGGAGGCCAATTGATTCGTTTCAGGTCGGGTTTTAGACTGAGTAGGTTGTTAATGTTATATTTTTCCTTTGTTGGTTGTCTATAAGGTACTAAAACATATGTATTTGTGTCTGATAATACATTCATTCGGCCTGGATAACTTTCCCAAACTAATTTAGTTATAATGGCGAACATGTGAGGGGCGATGGTGGGTACCATACTGAACTGTACAGGGAGGACTGGTTAGATATTTCGGTTCTGGAAATATTTAATATCGAAATCATCAATCCGTGGCTGCTGCGTAGTCGAATACACTCGCGACATAGACGACAGCGCACATAGTTCGTGTATCTTTTAATAGAACGGCTTAATGATGGCGTAGCAGCAATAAAAGGGCATTACTGTTCTTGTATTTCTGAGAAGAGACACTCGGTGGTTGTAGCCACCCTAAGTTACCCTAAATTTATTGTCAAAAACGCAAAAGCAATTTTTTTTATGCAAATAATCAGCAAAATTACGAGTGGCCAAGTTTCCGTAAATACGTCATTTATTTTTAAAAGTGCTTATTTACAATAGATCAATTAGATTTTAGAGGATCAAATAATATCATCCCATATTTTATTCTATATGATAGGTTTCATTGATGCCTGTTTATGCCGACTCAACCTACACGTAAATGAATATTGTGACTAAATGTGACTTGGATTATTCGACTCACGTAGGTGGAGCCACGATCTCCGCAGGTCGGCTAGTGGCAGCTGGATGAGAGTTGCTTAGTATCGAGCTGAATGGCATGCAATTGAAGAGGCCTACGCCCAGCAATGAACTGCTGAAGGCTGATGATGATAGGTTTTACAAAACTCGGTGCTCAGCCCGGCGTTGAGTCCGATTCTTAAGCAGTGTTTATAAAAAACCTAACAGGTGCCGTGAAGTAGTTCTGAACGTCATTTTACGAGAGAGTGAAAGGGCTCTTTACTATATGGCCGTCAAGGAAAGTGTATCGATGTTGGTAAAGATACGAAATGCTTACTTTATATTTAAAATACGGGCTGGAAGGGACACCGACGCGAAAACGGTTACCACGTATTCAGTACATCATTCTGAGCCACCTACATATAAATCTTTCATCATTTAATTAAAAAAAATAATCAACTGTTTCAAAAGTTTAACAAAAGTGCAATACTTACACGGTCAAAATGTATGGTAACAGTATACTGAATACGTGGTAACCGTTTTCGCGTCGGTGTCTCTTCCACCTCGTATAAATAACACTCACTATCTGTAATATAGTACGTTTTCCCTTGTTATGAGATGGTCATGAAAATGACATGATCAATAACCCAATTATAGCTGTAGTCACACAGTCATAATGGCTGTGACCTTTAAAGTAAAAGCAATTAAGTGGTCCACGCCTCCTATATGTATGTTCCTGGTAAATGCAATGTTCTTCAGTTGGAGCACAGCAGAATAATGGTTAATCTATATATATTCTACTATTGTACATACTAGATTACGAGATTACCGCGTCATTGTTCTTTCAAAGTCCGGAACGGATTTAAGAGAACCTATTCCGGAACATTTAACTTTTAATACATTAATAATCCACTTACATAAATTATAAAGAAATGTCGATGGTTTGCCAGCAGAGACAGGGTTACGTTTTTTCTAAATTCCAGGAGAAAAATATTAATTTATCAAAATAAAAAGAAAGCAAATGGTATAAGATGCACTTACTCATAATAGGCGACCGCTTGCATGAGGCACTCGCGCACTTCTTGCGGGAAGTGCCCTGGGTCGTTCTGCCCCACTCGGCCCAGCTGCTTGCCCTGCGCGTGGTACACGTTGCCCAGGTTGTAGAGCGCGCGCCCCTCGCTCAGCTTGTCCCCCAAGGCGCGCGAGATCTCAAGATGCCGCTTGCAGCATTGTATCGCTTCTGCAAACTTGCCCATCACTTTTAATGTGTTCCCTAAGTTTCCCGAAGCTTTTGCTTCTCCTAATTTGTCATTCATTGTCCTGGAATGAGAAAATATCAAAGAATTTAGCTCATCTACATACTGTGTTAAACCATGATAGATTATGGCAACTCCCAATAACATATCTCAATCTGTAATTTTAACATAGCAGTAAATGTTTCTATCAGACATCTGCACTTAACTGGGGTAATTATGTTATTATATCAAATTCATCAGATCCGTTAATAGTTAGATAAACAAAATGTTAAACTTTACTTACCTAGCTAATGTTAAGTCATGCTTATGATACTGCATAGCCATATTATAGTCTCCGAGATAAAAGTATGCATTCCCTAGCTGGCTGTATATCGCGCTGAGTGTCCGGAGGTCGTCAGTGCCTGCCTGGATGGCGGCTTGGAAGAAGGCCACGCCGGCGCGGCAGTCCCCGGCCTTGCATAGGCGCTCGCCTTCCAGCGCCAGCTCCAAGCACATGGAGCCCCCATCGCAGCTCTGGGAACAAATATGACATAATAATCAATCAGATTTCATTTAATGTGTAGGTGGTGTGGCATGTACTCTTGACTTTTGATCTTTTAATTGTAGCCTCACCTTAGTTGCAGCCATCACTATAGCGAGTGGTTCTCTAATTTCACATAATCTTACTTTGTGCTATGTAATGTTTCTGATTGTTAGCTTTAACATAAAATTACACCCAATGAGTTATAGCCAATTTAAAAGAAACATATAACAAAGTATGTGTCACTCTCATTGAATACTGTGTCAACAAATTATCAGAATAAATACATAAGACCATGTAAACAATACTGATTTACTCGGTTCTGTGACTCATTAAACATTACGATGAATACTCGATTTTGACATGGAAATATAATTGAAACCAGTATGACTCGTTCACTTTACTCAATTATCAAGTCTGTTCTATAATCGGGGTCATTTGCTATTGGAGTGAGATGCTTTTTATTGCAATGTGGTAATTGCACATTCTTTTATCATTTACATAATGTATTAGTATTTAGTGCTAAGCAATTTACTTAAATAGCAATGAAGTTTTAGGAGCCATCATACAATTTATGAGACTTTGTTAGTATTGTATGAATGGCTAATATGATCTGGAATATAAACATTGGTAGGCAGTCTGTTTCCTGCAGAACATACTACTTATGTTAATATTATATTTACAATACACTTCCACTACAAACATATCGATACCAGAAATTTCAATTGTCGTAAAGGACATTTTGCCGAAAATGAGTTATACATATATTTGGAAATAGCGTCGCGAGCTCTATCGATTGGTATATTTCAAATAATCCTATCTTTGAAAAAAAAGTCCCTTACGACCCGGATTTTCAACAGCTCTAGCTCGGTTTTTTTTACTATTTGGGATGTATCGTAAAAATAATTTTCATTATGGAGCGTAAAGTCATGTTTTAATTATGTATGAGGTCGTAATCTTATTTTTGCGTTGAACTTTTTATACGACATTAAAAACAATTATATTATTACAAATCAAAAGGTCGTAAAGATGTTATTTTATAATCGAAACCCTTACGACCTAAATTAGGGCGTAAATGTTGTTTGGTTTTTATTGTCCTTTACGACCCTAATTTTAAGAAAAAGTACGTGTGGTTCAAAAGAGGACTTGTCAAAGCTCGCAAGGAAGACGGTGGAAAAGTCAGTATCCTACGCACCATGAATGACATACACGGACTAGCTATCAACAAGCAGTAAGTCGGCATGTCATCGCATTCGCAAGTAAACAAAGCATTAACCGAAAGTCTTAATAAAATAAAATGGCGAATTCTTTTTGTGATATTAATGAGATTAATGACTGTTTAAATGTTACCGACTTCATAAACTGTACCCCTAACCATCAATTTAACCTATTGTGCATGCATATTAATATTCGATCAATAATAATAAACTTCTCTGCATTAGAACAAATGATCCTTAGCTCAAAAAAATGTATCGATATCATCATTCTAACTGAAAGTAATATATCAGAAAACAATAGTGTTCTGTTTCAAATAAGCGGGTACCGAATGTACACAGCCTTGCGTAAGTCCCGATGGGGTGGTGGCATTATAGCATATGTGAATAATAAACATAAATGTAGCCTAATAAATGTAAAAACTATACACTTTGAAAGTTTATTCTGTACTGTCACCACCCAATCGAACTATACTGCGAACCTGTGTGCGGTATATCGACTACCAAGCTCGAGTAAAATTCTATTTATTGACGAACTACAAACATTCACTACAAAAATTCAGTATAAACACAGAATTGTACTTATTAGGAGACACTAACATAGATTTAAAAACGGATAATCCTGTAAGGCATAAATACAATAACATGTTATGTAGTATGGGCCTTCTGTGCGGGATCACTGAACACACCAGAATAGCAATATCTAACGGGAAAATAAGTAAATCTTGTATTGATCATATTTATGCGCGATCCCGTACTCAAGACCTATTTACAGCGGCACTCGGTACCACACTGGCTGATCATCGCACTGTGATGCTCGCATGTTCTGGAGCGCGTATACAGGATGTCCCAAAATACAAGACATGCATAAATAATCATCAACTTATTAAATGTTTCGAGGGAATCCGGTGGGAAAAATCACAGGATATAAAATGCCCTTTAACTTTATATAACTTCATACATACACAGTTCAAAGAATGTTATAAACAATCAGAATATAAAATTAAAATTAAAAGTAAGTGTATCGCGTAGTAAAAATGAATGGATAAACAAAAAGATAATGAAAGCCTGTGAACATCGGGATAAATTATTCATGAAGTGGATAAAAGACTCCAATAACGTAGTCTTAAAGCAAACATACAATAAATCAAGAAACTATGCAAATACTATAATACACAAAACTAAAAACAATAACATAAAGTCAGACATTTTATCAAATAAGAGCAATACTAGACAGCTGTAGCAAATTCTTAATCGAATTACAGGAACAAAAAAAAATTCTATTGATGATGCTATTCAGAATTAATTTAATAAAACTAATTTAACTTCTACCGATATTGCTAATAATTTTGCACACACTTTCGATAAAAGCGTAAAACTAATTATTCCTAAGTGCTCGAAACCATTGTTAAATAAAACAGAGTATACAACTCCAGCTAACGTTACGCCTGCGGAGCATGACGTTGTTAAAAAAGTCATTATGTCTTTGAACAATAATAAAGCCCCAGGAATAGATGGAATTAGAGCCATAGATATCAAAATGTTGGGCACGACAATCACCTCAGTGATTTCAAAATTAATTAATCTATGCATACAAACATGTAAATATCCAACTACACTTAAAACAGGGATTGTCAGACCGATTCACAAGAAAGGAAGCAGGCTGGATTACAACAACTACAGGCCTATTACTATATTGCCTACTATTGATAAAATAATAGAAAACTATATTTGTAAACAAATAAATGAATTCTATGAAAAAAATAAAATAGTAAATGACAAACAATATGTGGCTTCCAACCAAAAAATAATACCACACAACTGCTATCAACGTTCACAGATAGTATTCATAAACACTTAGATGAAAAAAAAACACGTTTTAGTAGTACTTATAGACTACAGCAAAGCATTCGATACGCTCAGACATGACCGGTTACTAGTGTGTCTGCATGACAGCGGAATTAGAGGCAAGTTACTTGATTGGTGCGAAAACTATCTTTATGACAGAAAATACATAGTCAAAGTCAGTGACGTGACTAGTGAATCAGTCATCGTAACGGAAGGAACGCCGCAAGGCTCGGTCCTTGGGCCACTGCTCTACCTCACTTATGTAAATAGCCTTGTTAATGTCATAAAAAAGTGCGAGATCTACCAATTTGCTGACGACACCTGTCTTATAGCCGCTGGAGAGAGTGTTACTGATGCCCAAAAGCAACTACAGGAGGACTTTGATTTGTTAGCTAAATGGTCTCATGACGCTGGTCTAGTATTAAACGCTAGTAAAACCAAGTTAATGTACATCAGTACCAGTCAAAATAGAAGCTCTTCCTTGCCTAAACTAACAAGTCACTGCCATGAGTGTTTGCATGATAACGGCACAAATAAAGTAGTTAAGCCTTGCAGCTGCGAATTCATAGATCTCGTAGATAGCCAAACATACCTAGGACTTACCATTGATAGCCGACTTAATTGGAAGGAGCACATTAACGGGGTGTGTGATAAACTAAGATGTATTTTAGCTAAATTTTCTATTATAAAATGCAAAATTCCATATCAAACTCTGTTAATGCTTTATAAAGCCCTGGCCGAATCAACGATATCCTATGGTCTGTCGAGCTATGGTAGGACATATAAGACACACCTTGATCAAATTTACACACTTCAACTACGTTTATTAAAAGCAGTTGTCCCGCATAACATTAAGAAGAAATACAAAAATGATTACCATAAATTATTTGAATTCTGTAAGATATTACCTATACATGAAAAAATTAAATTTGTACTCTTAAAAGAAGAGTTTTTTAATGAAAATTTAAAGAAAACCAAAACCACGAAAATTAATGAAATTAGGACTCGTAGCGTCCTCAATGCTAAGCTGTTACTCCCAAAGTACACGAATTTGCACGGATTTAGATAGAAATAGCATCAGATTTTGTTTAAATTTTGAGTTCATAATAGAATAACATTTTTGTTACTTTTGTACTAAATATATTGATTAATAAACAAAAAATTTAAAAAAAAACCTTTCATTTCACTTAGTTTTACAACCTATTGTAGGTATTTCTTGACTAGATATTTAGTTTTTTTGTTACTTTAACCCCCTTAGTCTCTGATTAAATTGACTTGTACTACCCATTGATGATCAAGATTAGTCCTTTGCTACACATCTGACTTTATCATAACCAAGTTTTCGAGGCTGTAAAGTACTTTGGTTCAACTTTTGTGGGCTGTAAAGGACACTAATTTTCTTCAATAATTAAGTTTGGCTTATGTTGTTAAATTATAGGGATAGAACACGAAAAAATAGTTGGGGTTTCTCTTGACATCATAAATATAGCACTTTATTTGAAAAAGATATTAGACAAAAACATTTTTTTTTTTGTTTTTTGGCTCTAATGTAAACTCGTGTTTTGTCCTTTACGACAATTGAAATTTCCGGTATCGATATCATATTTAAGAGATAAAGGAGAAGGGTAGTGTTTAAATAATTCATTGAAATATAGCATCACTTGTTGCTACCTCAATTTGTGAGACAAAGGAAGCTAAAATAATAATTTTGCTCAATTGCAGTGAGCACTGAAACAGAACTGGACACATCAGTAATTCATGATCTGATTTAATAAAGTAGAACATTGTGTTTTTTATATCCTGTTTTATAAAAGAACATATCACTGTACATTCAGTTGGCCACACTATTCTTTAAAGCAGCAACTCAGTTGGTTTAGCCACCAATCAGCACAGGCTATCAAAACCTGTCTACAAGCAACAGGTAGAAAGGTTTTGATTGCTTATGGTGATTGGTGGTTAGACCAATTGAATTGCCTAGCTTAAATGAATAGTGCTTTATCACAGCAACGCATTTTACTGTTATCAGTGTCAACTCTTTTATTTTTAAATGATCCACCATCATTTAAAAATAAAAGAGTTGAACTGATCACTTTTGGCCAGGCACAAAATTTGTTTACATGTCCTTGGTTATGACGTTTATATAGCTTATATATCCATGTTAAGCTACAAAGATTAAAAAAAGTTTTCTGATTGTTTAAACTACCAAAAGTTTGAAAAGTTTCAACAAGTTATCCTTTGTGTCAAACATGTTTCTAATGAGTGTCGCCGAGCTCTATTATCTTATCATAGCTAAGGAGTCGCGGGCATTACAGCACGCTCAGCGCTCCCACGGGCGCCAGGCGGGAATACTACGTCGCATGCGGATGTCCACACTTATAGGTCACAATTTCCGTATTAGGTTCCCCTTTGTAATGAGTCACTACTAAATTATATTATCGGAAAAACAAACTGATTTTACAGCAGCGCCCAGTCACAACGTTTAACATTGAGTCAACTTCAATATACATACTTAGCTAAATATTACAATAAAAGCGAGTGCGAGTAACACAATACGCTAAACTTACCTGTGCATCAGTTGAAAGATTCTCGGCACTAGCACTCACAGACATCCTCCGCGTTTAAATAACAACCAAAAGATAAAGCTAAATAAAAATGTCAATACACTATCAGAATATTCTCATAGTTATTGTTTCTTATTTATTTTGTTATTCTTCGCTGGGCGTGAACAGTCGTTGCTCAAGTAGAACGGCATGGATCATACACTACAGTAGGGAAATCTATGGCAGGGTTGCTAGACCAAATTTCTGAATTTTCCCCACATACTATTTTCCCCCAAAATGATGCGTTTTGAAACTTTTTTCCGCGTCTATTTTTCAATCAGGAAATCAAAGAGGTTCAGAAAACTTTGCTTATTCTCAAAAGATACCGCCAGGTATCGAATTTTGTGCCTGCTTGGGTATTGCCGTTCCCGTTTACAAACGACAGTATGACACGGTGCAATCGGCTTACTAAATGCAATTATGAGAATGACGTAATAACGAATTTATTAAGGCCCATTTACAATAACTCACGACAGATTGTTATTAGTGCAGAATGTTTTAAATGTTTGCACCCGTCCTATAGTTTGTTACAGTGTTGCCATAAATAAACTATGAGGTAACGACGGTTGTAGACTTTTTTTTTTCATTTATATGATCTTTCATTGTTACTGCTGTGACATTTATTTTTCAACTTCGTAGCCTCATGCTAAGATAGGGCCTTATAAACACTAATTTAATTAGTATTTTTACTTTTAAGGATAACTGTTTTATTCTCCGGTTCGAGTTTGTTTTTCACAGGATGTATAATCTGCCTAATAGGTGAAAGCGCTAGGGTAGCCCGCGAAATTCAAATTCTCTTAAGTTTTTTTGCAACTTGGAGATCAGTTTAATATGCTGATTAAACTATGATTAGCCTCTTAAGGGGAAGGAAAGAAGAGTATAGACAGCAAGATCATCTGCGTCAGGAGTATAAGACTTGTCTGAGTCACCGGCAAGTAGCACCTATTCTGGATAACATCTAGATCGCTACGATTTTATTAAATGTTTATGCGTAAATTGTTTACATTCCTATTTTCTTCAAGGTTTCAATTTAAGGCCCTGGTTAGTCAAACGGCACTCCTTGCAACTCTATTGTTCTCCACAGAAGTCGTGTTCTTCATCCGAGTCAGCCATGACCATGTGCCAATGTTTGAAGCATGGACTTAGAATAATAAACTGGACTGAGCGCTCTACCAGAAAAACGTGACGAGAGAGATATTTATTTAACAGAGCCCTTTGTCTCTTTCTAATAGGGTGACCAAACATTTTTATAACAAATAAGAAACTTCGTTTTGACAGAGATAATTTGTGTCCGGTTAACACATCAACGGTTACTTGAAATAGTGAAATAACAATTTATGAGAAATAAAAAAAAAAAATTTCGTTAAAAAATTAAAAAAATCGTTTCCTTTCCATGGTCTTTTTCCGTTTACTCTGCAGAATTGGTGTTTGGGTATTCAAATGGAGGGAATAAAATTGAAAGTGTGTGACAAACATCTATAAAAATTAAACATGGTTAAACAGAATTGTTTTGTAGAGTTTCTGCCGTAAGCGAATCTTACTGCTTAAGTTTCTCAATGCATTAATTAAATGATTCGAGTCTTGTATAAAATATTTGTTTTAATCGCATCAAAATTTTGAAAAACATTCTCGATACGGCACACCTCCGAAGTACGTACGTCATCATCATTCATCATTTCAGCCGAAAGACGTCTACTGCTGGACATATACCTCCCCCAAGTATCGCCACATTGACCGGTCCCGTGCGACTCGCATGCAGCGGATCCCTGCAACCTTCACCAGGTCATCAGTCCACCTAGTGGGAGGCCTTCCAACGCAACGTCTTCCGGTTCGCGGTCGCCACTCCAGAACTTTCCGGCCCCATCGGCCATCCGGTCTGCGAGCAATGTGCCCTGCCAACTGCCACTTAAGTTTGGCTATTCTTCGGGCTACGTCGGTAACCTTGGTTCTCTTGCGGATGTCCTCATTTCTGATTTGATCACGCAAGGAAACTCCGAGCATAGCCCTTTCCATTGCCCTTTGGGTGACTTTAAGCCTTCTGATGAGGCCCATTGTGAGCGTCCACGTTTCAGTCCCGTATGTAATAACTGGCAACACACATTGGTCATAGACTTTCGTCTTGAGACACTGCGGTAAGTTGGACGAGAAGATACCACGCAACTTCCCGAACGCTGCCCAGCCGAGTCGGATTCGACGATTGACCTCTTTCTCGAAGTAAGACCTACCTAACTGGACCGTTTGTCCCAGGTAGACAATCGTCTCCAACTTCGAGTGTAGTCTCCGATCTTGATAGAACCAAAGTCATGATGAATGCCCATGTAACACCCACTGGTGTTACATGGGCATTCATCATGACTTTGGTTTTCTCCATTTTCATTTTAAGGCCCACTCTTTCGAATGCTCTACTGAGGTCATCGAGCATTGTACTGAGGTCCTCCATGGTCTCAGCCATGACCACTATATCGTCGGCAAACCCAAGGTGTGAGATGTACTCGCCATTGTTATTACTCAATTGACGATTTTTTCACTGATAAGAATTTAAATTGATAATATGACATCTCTGTATCCCTGACTGAAATGATAAATGTAATTAACTTAAATTTTGACGTCATAATGTAATTGTTTTCATTTTTGACATTCCAAATTTATTAAATTTTAATTTTAATTATGATATGTACTAGTTTTGCACACCTGTTAGGGTAGGATATGGTCCTGAGCTATATTTGTTGTATTTCATCCTTATGTGTACCCATATTCAAGCAAAATAAATGATTTGATTTTTTTTTTGATTTTTGATTGACGTTGATGCCTAGTCCTCTCCAGTCCAGAACCTTGAAGACATCCTCCAGTGCAGCGGTAAACAGTTTCGGAGATATGACGTCTCACTGTCTCACACCTCGCTGCAGAAGGATAGGTTTAAAGGTCTGGTCCTGAAGTCGCACTAACGTGGTGGCGTTTTTGTACAAACACTTCAGCAACTCGATGTACCGATACACGATTTGGCACCGTTGGATAGACTGCAGCACAGCCCAAGTCTCGATCGAATCGAATACTTTCTCGTAGTCCACAAACGCTAGACAGTGGGGCCGATTATACTCCTCGGTCTTCTGTATAAAATGTCGCAGCGTATGTATGCGTATGTGCTAAAGCCTTTTCGGAATCCGACTTGTTCGGGAAGCTGAAAATCATCAAACCTGCGCGCGAGACAATTCGTGATAACTCTAAAACAACTTGTAGACATGGCTTGGGCCTATATTTCTTATCAATAGGCATTGTCGCCCTTTTTGAAGAAGAGTACCACCACACTCCTGCACCATGCCTGTGGCGTTTTCCCTTCGAGTATGACGGAATTAAACAGCTTCTGAAGTACCAATTTTCCACCTGCCTTCAGGAGTTCGGCCGTAATTCCGTCATCACCGGGTGCCTTGTTGTTTTTAAGCTGTTTCAGAGCCATCCCAATCTCGTACAGGCTGACATCCGGAATGTCTTCGGTATAGTGTCGGGTCAGTCTAGCTCTTGGATCGTTTGCTAGATTTGCAACGGGTTTACTGGTTGAAGTGTACAACTGCCCATAAAAACTCTCGATTTCCCTCAGCAGTTCCGGTTTGGCGGATACGATCCTGCCGTCGTCGGTCTTCAGTTTTGTGAGCTGGCTTTGCCCAATAGCCAGTACTCTTCAAAATACCTTGGAGCTTTTATTCCGCTCAATAGAGTCTTTAAAACGTTCGGTATTAAAGCGGCGAAGGTCGCTTTTCAAGGATTCAGTGATCTATCTATTGAGCTGCCGGTATTTCCACACCTCGTCTGAAGACTGCAGGATCATCTGACGCCGCTCCTTCATGAGCTCGAGAGTATGATCAGAGAGTCCTTTGTTCTTATGTGCATGACGTGTCTTGAAGAACTTAGACCCAGTCGTATGGACAGTTTCCACGAACCCATCGTTGAATTCGTCCACTGAGCTTCCTAGGCACTAGAAACGATTCTGGTGTTCAAGCTGAAAGCTCTTGGGGTTTTGGATCTGGATCTGTGCTGGACGGAGCGTAGACTTCATAAGTCGAGACCTTTCAAGCTTGATATTGATGTTCAATGTGCCTCTTACCATGCGGTGATCGCTCCCGGTTTTCACCGAATTGATCACAGAGACATCATTGAACATTTGCTTCTTGGTTGACATGATGAAGTCAATCTCATTTTTAGTTGCACCATCGGGACTATGCCAGGTCCACTTCCTGTGCTCACGCTTTTTGAAGAAGGAGTTCATCATATAGAGGCCCTCCTTCTCCATAAAACTAGCCAGTTGGTGACCCCGGTGGTTCCGACGTCCAACCCCAAATTGCCCCACCTGCAGCTCATCCCCATCTCATATGCCCAGTTTCGCGTTGAAGTCCCCCATGATAACGGTGAAGTGAGTTTTGAAACCATGCAGGGCTTTCGAAATATCCTCATACATGGTCTCCACTTCGTCGTCGGGGTGTGCCGTAAGTACGTACATAAGTGCGCACAAAATTTGAACAAATCGTAGTCATCAATTCCGAACTTTTCCGGAAATGGTAAAATTGTTGAACACAGAATTATTGTTGAAGAGTTATGTGTCGCTTCCGGAATCCTTATGAAGAGTTAACTTCGGCGTTGTTATCTCTGTGAAACGAAGCTTTCTTCCTTCAAGTCGTTCCTTGCAAGATACCAGGAGCGGCCGGAGTCATATATCTTTATGCTAACGCATCTCCATACAAAATCGTTATTTTCTCTAGACAAATTGTAAAGAAACGCCCTTATGGTATTTAAGTCCACTTTTATTTCGTTTATACTTAAACTTTTAATGTAATTAACTTTACAAACCTTGTTTAACACAAGGCGAACGTAGTAGGAGTAAAAACTAACAAATATCAGTCTCATACTTATGTTAAGTATAAAAATATACAAATACACAACATTTTGTTTTGTGTATAAAAATCAAGAAACGGGTAACTTCTCTTCAACCTTATAATATAGGTATTAGGTTATTTCTTACACAATTGTAATATTATAAAAATAGGACACAAAAATTTACCTGCTTTTAAAGGTACAGCACATCCACATTAAATTTTGTACAGTTATGTCATAAGTTAAACGTGTGTGCATGGTGACAATTTGATATTGACAGCACCTTTATATAGCCATGGACTTAGTATTGGTATAATATAATATGCATGGTGAATTTTTCAAGTGGGCGTGGATGGCCAAATCCGAAACTATGAGGAATAGCGAAAAATACTCAAAGGAGTCTCGCGCCCAATTTTGATGAAAACTAAATCTGCAACATTAGATTTCTGATAAAACAATATTTTGGAATTATGGTTTTAGACAATAAAATGATTCCTTGTACGTGTTTACATCTTTTTGGGGATGAATGTTGGGCGTTTTTCAAAACAAATGTACACGTGACGAACCGGAACAAATTTTTGTGATACATAAATTTTGCTGTAATTTCTTATCTCATGTAATAAAATACACTATAAATATGTAAAAATAAAAAAAAATACATCTAAACTTTTATCGAAGAGTTCACAAAATAATGATCCAGTTCGTCACACAGGAAACAAGTAAATAAAAAGAAAAATATGAATTGCTGTGTTTAATTTTTTTTAATATTTATAAGATAACCATCAAATCTATGAAAAACAACATTTAAAACTGAAAAAATCACTGTAATCATTGCTTGGCAATCATTTTTCTTTCGAGATCGTCACAATAGGAACTTTGGAACACTAGAAGATTACATTTCTACTACTTAAAATGTAATTTCACGTAATGAGCTTACAAATAAAACAAAAAGCAAATATAGGGTTAAGTACTACTACACAAATATTATCAAATAACGAAATCTTTTTTAAATAAGACTTGTTTTTGTCTCGGTAAAAATATGAGACAGTGACTATCTGGAATTCTAAGTGATAAACTGGAAAGTATTAAGCAAAGTCTACACAGAGTCTGTTTGTTCGAACACTTCTATTTTAAGTCTTTAATTAATAATCTAAAGTAAAAACAGGTTATTACTAAAACTTTTTTTACTTGATTTTGAGGTACATAATTTACATATTTAGAACACAACTTCTTATATTGTGTTAATTATACTCATTTTTTGTATTTATTTCTATTCCAAAACAACTATTATTTGCCTTCCGTTGCTCTTCAAATTTTTCAGGTTTTTGTTTTAGTTTCTCTCGGTATCGTTTAGCTCTTTCTGCTGCGGTGAGGGCCCTGTTCACTGAAATATACCAGACATACTTAACATAATTATGATAACATACAAACAAGATCTATAAGTATACAGGGTTATTTGTAAAACCCCAACAACCTCGCTGGAGTAGATTACTAACATCATAAACAACAACATTTGTTCTACGGCTTTTACGAAAACAGACAAAAAAAAACGACTTTTCAAACAAAACTCGATCAGCTGTTCGGACATATGTATGGAGAGTTGATTTTTTTTTGTCTGTTTTCGGAAAAGTCGTAGAACAAATGTTGTTGTTTATGATGTTAGTAATTTACTCCTGTGAGGTTGTTTGTGTTTTACAAAAAACCCTGTATATTTAAGATTTTATACAAATTGGTCTAACCCTTGCAAAGACTTGCAAAGAAGTTAATTCGAATAATAACCAACATAGAACAAACACATAGCTGCAAACCACACTTTCGAAAACACAAAATACTCACACTTCCCTGTTTATATATATTAGATTTATGTAAATTTGTCAGAAAACACCCAGATTTTTACACCAAATGTGAAGAAACACAAACAAGATTCACCTTTCGACACAACAAAAACAAAATAAACATTCCTCAATCCCGAATTAAAATGCACTCAACCAGCGCATTAATTATGTCCATTAAAATGTATAATAAATTGCCAAATGACATTCGAGAAGTGGACAAAACAAATATATTTATTAATAAATTGAAACAATTTCTGGAATCCAAGGCATACTACTCAGTAAAGGAGTTTCTGGATGACAAATCGATTACAAACTAAAATCATTCGCTCTCATGTAATACAACAAACATTACGAAATAAATATATAATATAATATGGAATAATATGGAATTTAGGAAACCAAATATAAATATGAAAATATGAATACACAAATAATAACATAATTTAATAATAATTAAATACTTTTAATAATTTCATAATAATTACCTACATTATTGTTATGCAATACATTATTAAAAATAACTAATATACTATACCTATATGAACAAACCTAACAATGTATTATGTATATATTCATAATTATACAACCAATTAAATTTATAATTTCTAATAATTGATATGATATTATTGAATTGCTGCTTAGCCCTCTTCCTCTCTCCTAATGTTGCTGTGCCCGACAGGGTCCATAATGATCTTTTACCTTGTTACACCATCTATGTAATACTTATGGAATGCAATAAAAATTTGAGTATTGAGTATTGAGTATTAAGATCGAATTAACAGATACTCAAATTTCAAATCTTTAACACTTATAATGTAATTGATTTTGGGCCAATCTTTCGATACTCATGTAACTTTTATTTGAGGAGTAAATATTGTGGTTTTGATCTTCACATAAAAGTTATCTGACTACGTATTGAAAAATCAGCCCTTAGAAGATTATTGACTGTATTATCGAATGTAGCCCCAGCCTAATAATTCCAGTGCGTCATAAAAGGGTTCCGGATATACAACACATCACGAACCTGACGTGACGATTTCATATCGAAGAAACTTCAAAAAAATATTCAAGTTATTGGGCCTTTTTTATTACTACTTTCGACTTGTTTTACAATAATTTACATACAAAACTTTGATTGTGTTACGGCAAATAACTTTATAAACTACTACTTACCTCATAAAATCCCGTTACTTTCTGGAACTCCAATTCGGCACCAACGTAACTCGTCTACTTTCGTCACTGATTTTGTTGAGACTATTGTTTACTTCAAAATAGCAGCTTTACCACAGACCAAATAAATGTAGCCAGAAATGAAAAAAAAACTATTTTTTAGGAAAATATTGAGGCAAAGTATTAAAATATTGACTGTCGCTATTGCCGGAATTCCGGTCGGTCATATTCCTGGGAAACCAATAAATATAATATTTTGAGCTATTCCAACCAAAATTCGAAAAAAAGCAGCTCTTAATTGTATTTATGCTTCAGTATACGTCTACCGAGCCTATAACAGTATTGACATTTTCATTTTGAATTGATCATTTAATCTTTTATTACACTTGAAAGTTTCAAAATGAAGGTGGGACATGAATATTTTACACTCTTTTTGCTGATAATTTTACAATATTTTAATATCAGTGGTAGTTGGGCTGCATATTATTTTAAATTTTGTAACTTTAATATCTAAATATTGAATAAACATGCAGTGTATTTGAGTAAGGTGCAAACCAAAAATAAAAAAATAGTTGAAGTCTATGACACCCCTAATTCGCAAATGTACATCTTTTTTGAAAAAAGCCACATACACCTTCGTTCGTTTTGTATAGACCATCGCACACAACAGGCGGACCGCACTGCACATTTTGATTTGAACAGTTTTGCCTAATCTCACAAAATGTTTGCAGATAAACTACAATAATCTAAAAACCTCAATGACTCAGTCCTTTCTAATTTCATTAGTATTTTTAATTGCATTTCCTTTAGCTATCTACAGGACGCTTTTTTATTTAATTTACAGAACTTCACTGTTTTATGTCTAGTCCTATTCTAAGCAAAACACATCTGAAAAGTTTCTCCAACAAATTTTTCGTTAACAAACATCATATTTTAAGTGATTTCTCTCTCACGAATATTTCTTTGATTTTATAACCGGTAAGGTCTAGCCTTTCCGATGCCGATGGCACTGTGTTGCTAAAGGAGTCCGCGGCAGCGTCCGGTGCCCGCGTCGTTTCTGGAGGCGGACAGCTCGTGCGCCGTAGACAGGACGCTATTCGGCGTCCGGAGTGGTACCGTGTTGCGCGTCGGGTAGTTCTCGAAGGGGATCGGAAGTTGCAGAAGAGAGCGGGACCTCTGTGGAAGAAACAGTTTTGTTGCAGGTATTAACAAATCTATTTACGATAGCAATACAACAAAATGATGATGTTCCGAGATCTGACCACAGCAAGCTATGGAGGACTAATGATGAATCGGCCAGACTAGTCATTACTAATACCACAAAAAGTAGGGTTGAGGTAGTTGGGCAAAAAATCCTCCATGTCGATGAGTACTTTATTTCAACATTATCAAACACCAACTTTCACTAACAGTACGTTTAGTTGGGCCATACTAACTGGCCCCCTTCGAAAACAGGCAAGACTAAGAAATTTGACCACCCGTGTCGAGAACGCCTGAAAGGGTTAATGGTTCATGAAGTCGCTAATGAAGGGTGACCTCCATTTATCCGTGAAGCGCAAACTCATCGATAAGCGCATTCTGCCCGTCTTAGCCTACGGTGCTGAACCCTGGTCCCTAACCGGGTCATTAAAGTCCATACTCAATGTTTGCCAACGGGCAATGGAACGTAGCGTATTGAGGAAGGCCTAGAAAATACTGGCGTGATGACCTAGTCGTATAAGTGAGCTTGGCCGGAGATTGCCACGCACAGGGAGAAGAGGAAAGCTATGAGGATACCCTTGCCCAGCAGAGGGAAAGTACAGGTCAATTAAAAGAACCAACACTTACTAGTGTCTGCCTGAGCGCCTGTTCTCGCAGCAGCAGTGTGAGCGCGGCGTGGTGACGCTGTATCGCACGCGCTAGCTGACGCATGGACAACACGCACAGAGAGTTTTTGCACGTGCACGGGCATTCTGCTGGCAAAAACAACACTCATGATACAGCGTACCTAATTGGTGAAAATGCACAGAGCGGGTTCATAAAATAAAACTATAATTTCATGTATGTATGTTTTTGAGACATTTGCATGCATGTTTGATGTCCTAGAACCAAAATTCGAAGACAAGTGATGTCCACCAACACGCACTGGACGTGATGGACGATAGGACACTGCTTTGTGTCCAGCACCGGAATCGTTAAAGGCCGATTATGCTAAAGTGTGAACAATAACTTACCTTGCGCGACGTTCAGCTCTATCTCAGAGGAGTGTGGCGCCGTGTGTGCGCCGCGCAGGAAGTCCGCGCAGTCATCCACTAACTGCAGTATAACCGAATACCATTACTCACTTACTTTACACTTTCATTGTAAATCATACATAATAATACCATTACGCCTGTAATCATCTAAGGGTGAGGCAGAGGTGACCATATACATTTCGCCAGTTATGTTAAGTTACATGGGATTTACATCATAATTCTCATCATAATCTGAGCAAGATGACAACTCAGAAAAATTGTTTCAAATTGATCAGTTACAGGCACTTTTTAAATGTCAAAAATAAACAAGGTGATGAAGCTAAAGTCCAGCGACAAGGCATAATAACTGAGAAAGTACTATAGTTGACCATTGCAAAGCACGCATACTGGGTTCGATTTCGAGGTCAGCTGTGTTCTTAGATTTTGTCATCAAGAATATCTCTGCCTGCAGTGCCAGATTTTCCTCTTGAACTTGGCCCAATATCGAACCACTGTGTCCAAGATTCGTAACATCAAAACATCACGTCATACATCCAGATGTATGCTCAGTTGATGGCAATAGTCTCGCCCCCAGTTACGTGGAAGTTTTAGTGGCATAATGTCGGTGTAATATAGGTACACTTCTGCCTAGCCCTTCAGAAATTACAGGAATATTAAGTAGGTACTCGGCCAGTCATGAGGTCAACGTCCTCGTGTCGCGCATTGTTACCCGCAGGACGCATCCACTTTCTTGTCCAGCCCTAAAATGGTGTGCAATGGAGGAGACATTAAACTCAGCATTCTTTGGATACGGTTGGAATAAGAGAGCGATATGTCAGTGGTCCGTACCTCACCCTCGACATACGAGTCCGCATTCTCCTTTTGCCTCAATGGGATGCCGTGCAGCGTCAGCCAGTTTTCAGCCATCTGTCTCATCTGTGCCGGAGTCTGATACTCCAGGGAAAGGTCTAGAGGATCTTCTGCAGGCTTGAGCTCCAAGTGAGTTGCTGGAATACATAAGTTTATTCATCATCATCCTGCCCATGGTCGGGCGGCTAGTGGCTGTAAGTAACAACCGCAAGGATAAACGCTGTAAGGGACATCATTGCACAAACTTTGTAACTTTCATTTAATTAATTCAATTAATTAACTCTATGGAGCAGCAAAGAGCTTTGAATTATTTGGCCTGCTTACTTACTTTCTGCATTTTATTTTCAAAATAGCAGCCACGCATTAAACCTGTATTACTCAATAGTAAACAAATAAAAAGACTTTTATTTCTAATCCCAGGTATTTACCATCTTTTTACATTTTACATATTTTTATCAGCAAGTTTTTCAGAACACAAAAATGGGAATCCAAATAAAAAAAAAAAAATATTATCACCCATGTCCAGGTCTATCCGTGTGCCATTTTCAATTTCAATGGCATGAAAAGGTAATTCTCATGAACAGACTGACTTTTGCATTTATAATGATACTATGTATTTACTGTAGTCTATACCATCTCCATATTATAAACTAAAGTAACAGAATACCAACCAGGTGCCAGATACCGGAAACACTTGTTGTGTGGGGAGATAAGTTCATCATACTCCAGCTTGGAGAAATCCTTACCAATATTGTAGGTCTTGTATACATTACTAGAATTTAACAATATTCATGATTATAGGCTATAATGCCTAGGTCAAATCATTCAAGTTTAGTAATATATCATACAAAAAACCACAATGCATGTTCAATGTTTAATCCAGCACTGGATTTGCCGTCAACACTATTTCAGTTGCCCTGGAATGGGTATGCTGGATTAAAAATCCAGTTACTGGACTGGATTCCTCACTCCTGTGACAATTTGGATTATTCCAGTTGCAATCCAGTGCTGGATAGATCACTATAATGGAACAATGTAAACAGGGCATAGAAGATGCACAGTTGTCACACCTGTCTATGCACATCTGCTTACAGTTTTACCCAAACTGTGTCAGGTACAAATGGCCAGTCCGAAAGCTTTATTTATATTTAATATATAGGGCTAATTATTTTTGAGGCGAATAACAACTTACTAGCTGATTAACTACTTGGTTACAAAAAAAATATGTTTTTGGCAATTCAATATTTTTAGCACAATTATATTATATGAACTACAAAAGGCAAGGATCTAGAAAAACTAAAAAATGGCTGCTACTATAAGATAGCAAATATTAAACAATGAAATAATAGGTGAAGTGTTAAAAATAATGACTTGGTGGCTAATATTAACAGTTGAATAGTCATTGCAGCAAGGAGAATATAGGAAGCAAGAGCAAGCAAAGGCTGAGACAGACTTGTGGCACCCCGACTCGGACAGGTTAGGTTTACTTTAAACCCTGCAAACAGAAATAGGAGTCCCACATAGGGCTACGTCAACTAAGCCTTGTCTACAATCTAGTGGTTAATAACCTTGTTTTAGTTTTTTTCAGTCCTTGAATTATCACACTGATCGTATTGAACAACTAGTAACTCAAATATGTATTTTCAAGTTGCTGTCAATTTAAATTTAATAAAAGCTTACAACTCAATAGAAAACTGCTACTTTATATCTTTTTGATCTACTTCTTACATCTTTTTGATCTATTTATTGGCAACAAATGTACTAATGAGGCAGTAGTTGTGTCACGCATGGTACACGCAGGGAGCAAACATAGCACATGACTTATATTCTTACCTATTTTTTTTTTATCTGACAATAATCGAATGGTGTTGTGATATTGGAATTTGTTTATTTTAGTACTGTTACTACAGGAGCAGTGAGAAAATATTTGATAATAGAAAAGGCCCATCATCTCATACAAGTGAAGTTAAATAAAACAAATTATTCCTTATTACAGCCACTAAATGGCTTGACAAAAGTTATCGAATGTAGATCCCTGACATGATAAACAATAGGTTCTTGTTTTGATTCAGCTATTCTAGTGGCCTGATCATGTTCCTTCTCTTTCTCCTTTATTATAAAGAGATACGTACTTACAAAAAATCTACAATTCAGTAAAAAACACGTACAATTCGTACAAACATACTTTATTTTTAGCATGCTAAGTTGCCTTTGTCACTCTCACTTTTTTTCGTGTAAATGAGGAAAACTCGTACCAATTTTTCGGTGACGGCGGGGGTCCCTTCCTCATATTCTCGTACAACTTCCAGTCCTTTTTGTTTTTATAGAAATCTAATCTATATAGAGCTATTTGTTCTATTGACTTGTAACTTGAAGCCATGTCGATACGAAATAAAACATTTAACAGTTTTAATTTTAACAATTTCAAACAACTACAAAATTAAAGAAAGACTCGTGTGTTCTCAATTATTTTAAAGCAAACAAATAGGTGATTATGTGGATTTTGGTTTATTTCAGATATATAGCAGAGAATATTTCTTATTCACTGCGTTATTTTACAATAACAACAAAATTAGTGAGCAGTAACAAAAAATTTAAAAAAATATGCCGCCTTCATATTATCTACTTGACACTGACAGTTTTAATTTTTTTTTTTGACGGGTGGTCTTCATGATTCCTCCATGTGGGTCGCCAGCAAGGTCGCCAGCTTTTGAGCTAGGGAGGCAGAAAGATGAGAAAAAATCAGATTTTAATTGTTAGACTTTCTATACAATATACAAATAATATATGTACCGCTATTTTGAAGTGAAGTTATAAAAAAAAATACCGTAGAAGTTACTAATTTTGTCGAGTTATTTGAAGAGTCTAAGAACTAAAAGAAAATGTAAACTCCAGAAAAATTTGCTATTCAAAAGTTTAACACCGTACCCTCGACAGGTTGGAATTGTTTTGAACCTACTTAGAGGAGTTACTTGGCAGACCGACCAAAAATTCAACAGGAAGTAGGCTGCAAGAGGGTTCGAAGCTAAGTCGAAAATTTTTATATCGAATGCTTGAAAGTCAAATTATGGAAAAATCTCAATAAAGTATAAAAATTGACATATCTCGCAAACTATAACTCTAAGCTAACCTTTAAACTAAACTTTAGCAGGGAAAAAAAGGTTAATAATGAGTAAATAACCTTCTCTATATGCGAATTTGATATGGCGGGTCCAGGTCCAATCACCCCGTATATTATAGGTGTTTATTGTACCTTAAAAGCATAATAAAACTATAATATTACCACTGCTAGCACACAGGCCTCCTCTCTGTGAGAGGGAATGGCCTATAATCCATCACGCGGGCCCAGTGCGGGTTGGTCGATATCACATTTCTTCGAATTTTTATTTCTAAGACATGCCGGTTTCTTCACGATGTTTTCCTTCACCATTTTGAGAGCAGTGTTATAGAAATAAATGACTTACACAAAGTAATGCGCCTGCCTGGTTTCAAACCCTAGTCGGGGCCGCCACCGCTGCTCTCATTGTTTATTGTCCCTTAAATAAAATAAAATAAATAAATGAACTTAGAGGGTTTTATTGATGATTTTAATTATTATAATTCTGTAACTACACACGTATTAGGTACTTGTGCGACTCATTTTTTATCAACATACAACCTGACCTGCACTGCTGACCTGCAAATTGCAAAAAACATTAGAAAATTTGAATTTCGCGGGCTACAAACTACAGACAATTTGCTACGCTGCCGCTTCCACCTTAAGCGCAAGTGAAATTCATAATTATTTTGTTTTGTACTCTTTGATATGGATCGTGTTACCAATCATAAACAATATTTTGTAATTTTTTGAACACAGCGACATCTCATCATTCTCTTGCCCTTGTGCCAATTCATTTCTGCAGCTTATCTTCTTCCATACTTCTCTATTCCTCGTCATCTTAACAGACACCACCTTTCTTACCATAACATTCTTTACACAGCGACATCTATTGGCCAATAAATAGATGTGGTTTTCTACTCTTTGATATAGAGGGCGTTAACAATCACTAAACTTGTAAAATTGTGGACTCTTACTAGTGAACCGGGAATGTCGACACTTTCCAAAGCTTGATATCTTTGTCCTTGATATCTTTGATGAATAAGTTTATTTGACAATAAATTGCGCAAACATAATAAACACAAGATTTTGTACCAACAACCTCTGAATAATCTCCAATTTTCTTTATTTTTCATTCAGCTCAAACTGGAGAAGTCGGTTAGATTTTAAAAGTTTTTTTTTACGCAACTGCGCGACTCTATGGAGGGTAGGTAATGTGTTTTATACGTTTGTTCCTTTGTGGTGATCTAAAGACCAAAGTCCTGGACCGATTCGATGATTTTTAGGTGCGTCAAACGAATTGGAGGTGGGATGATTGTCTCTGACGATTTGCGAGTGTCACTAAAGACATGACAGTAATCAAAATTTTATAAATTGTGGTCCAAAATGGGTTGTCTCTGAGATCGAACTAAGTTTTTTGGAAATTTTCTACATCTCCACCATAAACTGCTGATTGTGAGAAATCATCCTCAATATGATTTTTGGAGTTTTGAATTATAGACCTTTGTTGTAACAGTTAAAATATGTTCAGGATGTTATGTATGAATTTACGTTGGGTAAAGACAAAATGCTCTGCCGTGCCAACCCCGGTGTGCGCTCCCCTTAAGAGTCTAACCATACTTATTCACCTGTGTTCAGCGTTAGTCTATAGAAAACAACGATTTTGTATGGAGATGCGTTCGCATCCGTTCACCTTGCCGCGTCTATTCAGATGCATACGCATCTCCATACAAAATCTTTGTTTTCTATGGACAAAAGCTGAACAGAGCCGAGTAAGTGTGGTTAGTCCCTAAGACAGCAATATCCTAGAGTAAGGTTCTGGCTACGACCACGTATCTAGACAATTCACGCCGCGCCGGCTCAAACACCTCCGAAACTCAAGAGCAAATCTCGCGCTGGATTCGGTTCTACTTGGCCAGAGCTTCACTAGCAACGAAATAATGAAAAATCATTTTGGTATT
Source organism: Noctua janthe (assembly GCA_910589295.1). Taxonomy (NCBI): domain Eukaryota; kingdom Metazoa; phylum Arthropoda; class Insecta; order Lepidoptera; family Noctuidae; genus Noctua; species Noctua janthe. Next base: position 19,860,754 of record OU342552.1, read on the forward strand.
TACCCGCAGGATCAATCTCACATAGGCTTTAGGAGCGATACCCTAAACCTCCACCCCAACTCAACATTAATTACCCCTTTCAAAACATTCTATCTTATTAAATTCCAGTTTACTCTGTAACTGTTAGATGTTATTAGCACAATACTACGCTGCTTTTCAGTGAATCCTTGTATTGAATTGACAATCAAAATCATTGACTAGGACTAGAAAATTGACACTATTTAATAAAAATAGAGCTTATTAAGAAAACTATTAAATTAGCTATTTAATAAAAATGGTCCTTAATGATTCCATCATTTATTTATGCGGGGAAGTCCTGCTAACCGAATGAGTATTACTATTTACAACATTTATGTGTGCTTGGTTGTGGTGCACGGGTGCCGGTGAATTTTAAGGTACCGCGTACATTGACAACTATAACTTTCCACCTCAGCATTTCGATATTTTATTTACGACACGCATAGGTTATTTGTTTTAGTTCTATTTATCCCCTGAGCCACCCAAGTATAGCCTTGTACACGTAGGTAAGTAGCTAGGCACCCCGAGCACCCGGGGCTAGCAACGCTGGGGCCGGCGAGGGTCGCGGAGGTGTGCGGGGATGCTCGTTAACTATGCAAATAGCAGAGCGGGCGCGGGCGGGGGAAGCAATCTGATCGGCGACCACGCCCCCTGCCAATGATCACCGTGACATTTGACGGAACAGAAGCTCCTGACGCCTCACTGAGGCTTGCTGCCAGGTCATTAAAATGGACCCATAATTCACTCACGTAGCCATATCGGGCATGGAGATTATCTGTAGTACCTACCTACAAATCCTACTATAGCATTTACTAAAGTATATACCTATGTCCTACGACGGTGTTTTAATTGTATTCAAAATTGATGCCAAAATATTATAACCAGACAGCGATCGTCTGAAAATCATGTGACAATGGTATCCACCTCTCTAAAATGCAACACTTTGCATCCGCCTTGGCAAAATCTCATAAATTATACGCTGTCATTGAAAAACCGAGTCAAACGTAGAACTAAGTTTCAAGAAATCGGATCGTCAGGTAGCAGTTATTGAATGGAGAAGAAACACTTGGCTAGTCGAGGTGATGGCAGATAGGGCAAAACCCTAATAGAATGGTAGCCGAGAGGCCCGAGAGACGGTAGAAGGAAGGTTATATGAACAGCCACATGTGTGGATGAACTTCAGATGATCGCGGGAAATACGTGGTTGAGATTTTCCCAGGACTGGGAAAGCTTGGAAAAAAAAGAGAAGAGACGAGGGTTTTACTTAGCAGTGCAGAACAGCTTACACGCTGACCAAATCATGATTATTCGCTGAAAGTGAGCCTTTTGCTGCGAACGTGGCAGAAGATTAGAGACTGGTATTGAAGTCTATTTTCATAGTCTTTGAGTAGCCGTAACAATAAGGTGTGCGGGACGGAGGGTTATCGGATGCAAATAGAAGCATCTATCTGTTCGACGTCAATGTATGCGAAGGTTTGTAAATTAATAGCATATAAAATATTTATGCCAAAATGGATTTCTTTAAAAATTGCTCAGGTTTCCTGAGACCGGTATCTCTTATGGATTAGAATTTCGCGACAGTCTCACTTAAAAGGTGGTCCTTTTAAGTGGGATAGTCGGGTGGTCCACTAACCACACTTATTCTGCTCCGTTCAGCTTTCCGCGTCTATTCAGATGCGTACGCATCTCCATACAAAATCGTTGTTTTCTATGGACAAAATCTGAACAGAGATGAATAAGTATGGTTAGTCCCTATATCATGTACTAAGACCAAGTGGCATACCATGACGTCATTCCAGTGAGGGAAAGCGATGTCGCTAGACGACCTGTATTGCTCTGTCTCTTTCCCACACTGGACTTATTTCTGCTTTAAGACGTAATAGTAACCCCCCAGCAGTTTACGACCTTGGTTGATGGTAGTTTTGTAGGTAGGGCATTAGTATAGGGCACTGCCCTCTGCCCAAGCTATGGTCCTGCACCGTATTGCAACGCCCATAAAGATGACTATGACAGTGAAACTAAATCAGAGGTAAAAAGAACTGTATGCCTGCTGCACTGTATGTAACTTCATCTTTTTGTTTTAACACTAATATTAAAAGAGGTAACGTTTGTTTGGACATATCCAAAATGTTTCCGTGCGATAATATCCATCCGAACATAACGGGAGAGCAGCCGCGGGCAATAGCTAGTTTGAAATAAATGCTTTGAATTTCAGTTTTTTACATAAACTAGTTTTAAGAGAAGTTCCACAAGTTATTTACATTTTGTTAAACACTTATCTACCTTCTAGGTAGTTATGTATTGGACTGCTTGTAACTCTTTTTTTACAATTCTTTTATGAATAATTTGGTCGGCTTCGCCTAATATTAATTATTAGGTACATGTCATTATCATCACCATTTCTTCTACATCACGTCGACTGCTGGCTATAGGGCCTCCCCTAAAGTTCCATAAGTATCGAATACCCTAACTTTAAAACTAAATTAGTTATGATCTAGTAAGGCTGAAATGTATAATGGGGATTTAGTCAAACAATTTCCGTTGTCTTGAAGTATTTATTTATGCATATGTAGGTAGGGAAGAAGACGAAACACAGATGAATCGATATTATTCACAAAATCAATTTATCAGTAGATAGTATTATAACGTTTATAAGTCCACACAATGCGAGTGAGGCTCACGTTGCTCACCTCCGCGCTGCTCGATTACCGAAATCAAAATCGACAGATATCGATACTGACTTGTTGTTTTGTTGAAACCTACATTGTACACAATCACAGTCCCAATACATTGCAATCTAGTCTTTAACAGGTAAGTTATAAGTGCGGCAATAGTGTGAGATTGACGGCTCGAGGCGGAGTGACTTGCAAAGGCTCGGTGGTCCTCATAACAATCGGCGACCACTAGCTTCGATCAAATATGTAGGTTAGTTGTTGATTTAGAGGTAACAGTAAACTTTGCCCTTTTTGACAGAAATTAACATACAGACTAAGATTTAACTTTTGCATTTTTAGCGAAATTAACACTACAAAGATAAATTTTGCTGTAGTACTACAGCAAAATTTAACAAAAAGTACTACAGCACCATCTATGACACCGATGATGAACTAAACACAACATAACAAAACGATTTTTTTAATTTTTTTGTCTGTCTGTCTGGCTGTTTGGTCCGGCTAATCTCCGAAACCGCTCGTTCGATTTTGACGGAACTTCTATTGACACCTAACTGATGTTAAAAGAAGAAGGTAACTTAGGCTACTTTTATTTTAGAAAAAAAGATTAAAACCCATGAAATTGTTAACGAAATCAGATTCAAATAGGGAAGTAATATTTTTATAATAATTTCACGGGGATGAAGTTTGCAGGCAAAAGCTAGTCGAATATAAATATGACGTCAGGGCGACCTCTGTCGCTGACTACCCTGTGCCGTATCGTTGTGTCTGGCGACATGAAAAGGCTGGTATCGCCGCAACCGAGAATGATATATGGAGAGGCTGTGACGCGCTGCTTTGATGCCCGTCAATATCTGTTAGTGGGTCGAGTGGACATCGGCTCAGCGCTCGCCGCCGGAGCCCCGGAGGCATGTACTACTTGGAGGAGGCATACAGGCTTGCGACTTGAGACGAATGTTTGATAGTAGATAGTTTAAAAATAATATTTGTTTTGCAGAAGGAGTTACTTTATGTACATGATTTAAATTAATGTATTACAGCGTGTACCCCCTCATTATTTGGCTTCAGAAAGAAAAAGAGACCTATCAGCGGTTACAAAATGTATTCATTGACTGAGGCTACCGAAAGGCTTATGCTGTTACCGTGCAGTAAAACGATAATATTTGTAAGTGATTGGCATTTACTTTAAGTGGCCCAAAGGTGCAACTTATCCTAAGCTTGAAAATACCAATGACAGACTTTTTTCTTCTTCTAGAAGAAAACGCCTATGACTCAGTACAGTGCGATGAATTGATAAATTGAACTGTTAGTACGTACTATAGGTACATAAACACTGAATGTTAACATTGTTGAAGTACCTCATCCAAACTTCTTGAGGTTTCTTGGTTGTGAGGCGGTGGTGGTCGCCGGCACTGCTGCGCGCTGGTCGCTGGTCAGAGGTCGGCATTCCTCCGCTGGGAGGCTCACCTCGGAAACCTGCCTCTTCACCAATTACAGACGTTGAGGACACAATGCAGCCATTGTCAAGGCTCATATGTCCACATCAAGATTATGACTTCGATGTACAGAAATCCATGTAAAATAACTTCTTACAATCCGCTAATATAACACCTTATAACTTTTTCAGATATTTTGTATCTACGAGTAATACTCAGCTGAAAATGTGCGAAATGTTGAAAACCATTAATTATGAAGTAAATTCGATATATTTTTTAAGTTCTTAACACACTTTCGGAAGTCTATATAATCGCTTCGATGTCATATGTCATATTAGCTGGTTGATTAAGCAATGTAGTGGTTGCTACACAGTCATTACAGACAACCAGTCTTACCGTATTGTATTACCGGGTACCAATTGGGTTGTGGAGTTAAGAGATAGAGACGCGTCATGTAAAATACTGGTATTCAGCTGCATCCAGTTAGATTGGAAGCCAACTCGATGATGTAATGAAGTGCATTCTACTTCTTTTTTGGAGCCTATCTAATTCCCGAAGGTTGGCTATTTGGCTATTTGGTTATTAAATAGCTATTTCTTTGTGACGTGAATCACCATGTAATATGTTCATGAAGAATTCTGTTGATAGACTTGTATTTTCTTCTATAATTTAGAGAAACAGTTGATCTCAACTCTGATTATTGAGAAACAAAGACGCCTTGACTTCCTTTGACAAGAAGTAGCGGCCTCAGTGAGCATTCACTGATTAGTTATCAATTAGGGTGCGGGGGCCACATCAAGAGCGCGCGATTAGGGCAGGCGCGCACGTGCGACGCGCGACGTGCGTTACACAATAGGCGGCACGCGCGCGGCCGTCCACCGCTTCCTTCCTCAATACGCCTACCTTTTTAACACAATTATTGCTACGCCCAACACTACTTTGAAGATCAATGTTATGACAATCATTGGGGCTATAGTCGAAGGGAGATGTTACAACTTTATTGTCAGCATTTGATCAGCAATTCATAATGAGCTTATGACTTCTGTGGGGTTCTTTTATCCCTTTACGTGTGAACTTTTTATCATTTTTAGACAGATGTAACTTTGTTCCCATTTGTTTGTTAATCAATTACAAAGCTTTCGATTTCAGAGAGACTTAGAAGGATGGTAGGTAGGTACGATGCACAGTCATTACTGCGTTCCATCATCAGTCGGAACACCGTGTGTTGTTACAAGTTGCCAGGTCATCCCGTGTGTGTTTATTACTTCAAAATGAATGTGCTTCAACTGAACAATTATTTAAATCGTACGATCGATATACCTGATGGTCGGAATCTGTAATGAACATAGCTTACCCGGGAACTTGCACGTACTGACGTGGGAAAAATGTGAATGATTGATTGATGATGTAATTAATTTGACGTAGTAAGTAGCCAAGTGCCACTCATGTCAATAAAAAAATTCTTATCCACTTAGCTATAAAATTCGCTTTTTTGTTCGCAAAATTTGTTTTTATGATGTATTACGAAACCGATGGAAATCTCCAAAACTTTATTTAAGTCAGCAAACATCTTCGCCCGTTCACAAAACATGAGATTACCATAAGTTCAAAGAGTAGTTCAATCCGAAGGGCGGAGGGTTTAGTGTTTTTATCCGCGTCTGCCGCGCGAGCTGTCGAGCCCGCATGTCAATGTTTGCAGTTATAAATGTTGTTAGGCCACGGGGTCCGCGGGGTGCTCGGGAGACGCCTGCTTCCGCGCCGCGAAACATCCGCCTATTGTGCTTACGGGAAACAGACACACACAATTCAAAACACATCTATTTATTTATAACACACAGCCCACTACATCAAAATTTCCTTGTTTAAAATCTCCTTCCAAAAAGGTATGTTTACCTGTTCTCAGTCCATTAATACGGATTTGAAGTTTTCTAATGTTTTATTTTCTATTCTGATGGTACGTTTTGTAACAATCAATATGTTAATCAGTGTTTTATAGGTTTTTATGATGTTCGGCGCGTTGGATGCGTTGATTGACCTGTAACCGAGGTTTATGGTTACATTATACTTTTTATTGTGAAAGTTTATAATATTAGAGAGTAGTAATATTCCGATTAACCCTTTTGGCTTTAGTTAATAAGCTCGTGTAACCATCTATGGAGTAACGTGCGTTTATCATGTCTGTGCCCATACTGACCTGTAACATGTCAAATAATTCCCTTTTTGTGGAGTTGTATCGTCAATTACAGTAGTTCATCAAACTGCTATTATTTTAGTAGCTTTTTTTAGGTTGTTGTGTTACCTTGTTTTACAATAGTAATGTGTGGTGATTCCAGCGGTCGGTCGGCAGTCGGCGGGGGACCATTACGCGAGTCAGGGCTACGTCACTTGCGTCAGGGCTGCGGCAGGGCTGTCCTGCGCTCCGCGCACTTGTTATTACATGTGGCACGCGTCACTTCACTCTATTATGTTCACCCCTAGCATTTACAGCGCGGGGGAGGCAGTCTTGATAGTTTTACTTTTATTGCTACAGCATTTGATTATAATATACTATAATACTTGTTATAGATCAGTTTCTACGACTTGGGCTATCATGTTCCATACAATTATGCAAATGGCGCAAATAATTATTGTTCCATTAGCGTCGCTACCAGTAAAGGTAAACATATAGATCTATCCTCACTCAACAACACATTAGTTACACTTACGAAGGTAGATAATATATCCTTTAGGTACTGGACAATTAACCACTGTATGGTGGCAGGTAATTAAAAAAGCAGAGGTGCTTAACATCGTCCACACAAAAATATTTTTTTCTGTACTTTCTCGAAAACAGGTCTTCTCGGCTCCATAACACCCTCGCCTGCAGCTCGGGTGTTAATTCCGCCTCGAATGCAATAACAATTTTTCCCCACTTATATCAAAATGTACTATTTTCTTGTAACTTTCAAGTATCAAGTAGGTTGGGTAAAGTTCGTCACAATAAATTGCTGCGTAGTACTATGAGTGGTGATTACACAGTCCTAATTCGATAAATAGGCCTCCTTGGTCCCCTCGCTCACAGTTTTCGGCTTTCGGCCGCGCGTTTCGCCGGTAACTACTAACGCAATTTATTACTTGATTGCGACGTTTGTTTTCAAATGCAACTTGTTATTGTGCGAACATTAAAATTACAGGACGATAGGCAACTATTTTAAAAGAATTTTCTAAGAAGATTTGTTTCGAGATCAAGGAATACATGATCAGTTAACGTCTGAGATCGAATGCAGGATATCTGCCAGAATTTCAAGATATGTGTAAGAGAATGCTACAACGCGGCTACGAGATTACTACGTCTACGACAGGTCTACGAGACTGCTACGACAAGCCTACGACTGTGTTACTACATGTCTACGAGACTGTTACGAGACTCCTACGAAGGGCCGACGAAGCACTAGTTGCATGTTTTTATCTCAGAAGTACTACGTTTTCTTGGTCACAGCCGGGAGCAAAATCTAGTTACTTTAATAAACAATTTTTAGATGCAGATTTATTATCATGTTTTATGTCCTAAGATCCATCAGCCTTTAAAATTTCATTAAACTTCATCATAGTTGGAGTGGTATTATAATCGAACAGATAGAATTATACTTATACCGATCTCAAAGCAGTTCATGGTAGAGTGTTTATTGTTATGGCCGCATTACGGTGCTATTACCGGATTGTTAGGGGAATGTTCCTGCCTGCCTGGTGAGTGGCGGACTAGCGGTCCATTGTCGATGCAGCACTAGATCTCCGCGATGGCCGCTGACGATCTGCGCACAATCACACCGCAGCTGACAGCCGTTTGCAGCTGATTATTACTTTCAGTGAAATGATGTAGAATCCTTTAGTAGTGTCAAAGAGTTGATAAAGTAAAAGATAAGTCATGACTCACGAGCAATGCGACTGTTATAAAAGTTTATTCAGAGCTGCATGTATGTGGATAGGTAGGGTAGGTACGCGGTGTTCGCTCGCTTACGGGTGACACGTGACAATTTAGTGTGCGGTGCCGGCCGGCTCGGCGTGGTCCAGCGTGGCCTAACGTGGTCGAGCGCACGCGCACGCGCCCGCTACGCTTCGTTACCAATAAGCATGATTTAGCTGATCGCGATCTGACACACCGCCCGCGCCTCCTCCATGCCCCGCCGCTCCGCCACACCACTCCCGCGCACGATTTACAACCGCATACCGATTTTAGGAACGTAAGCCCACCTTGATTTACATCCCCGATAGCGCTGCGTATCCCGGACTGTTTTTCAATTACGTTACATTGTGACACCACATATAGAGCTCCGAATGGCGAGGCCCTCGCCTCTCCGCCTGCCCGACCCCAGGCAGAACTAAAAGGATTTTAATAACTCAGGCCGCAGTAAATCAAAATTTGATTATGAGAATACAGCAAAAAGCGCGACGGCGGGCTGCGTTCAGTTTCGCGGCCATAACTCAGCGGCCGGGCGTTGATAACAGCTTAAAATGTTGTCGGATGTTGTTGAAAAAACTGGGTTTCATTATGAGGGTAATTTATTCGCTGTACAACTACTAAATATCTAAGTATTACAATGAAGTGGTTTAATGCGGCCGGACGGAGCTGCCGCTCGAAAAAACCTCCTCATTCAGAAACGATGTGTGTAGGCTGCGCGGTACCGTCGGGAAAATAGGGGCTTAGTGCGAGTGGACACACTTTAGGCTTTAATCGTTGAAAGGTGAGATAGTCTTGCCAACCAAAGAACAGCTTAGACCTACTTAGAGCTGTCACTAATTAGGTATAAGAGCATCACAGTTGTCTTCCGTGTTCCATTATCTACAGGTTATGCTGTCATGCAATGTCTAAATTAAGCTTCAAATGCTCGTTCGTCTGAGTGGTGTTCCGTGTTCAGTTACCTTCATAGAACAGTTAATACAAGTGAGAACCCCGTATCTCTGCAATGGCTTAATTGCGTGGATATATTGTTGGTCCTCTCATCGAGCGTATGCGGACCGTACCTGCGAACAAATAGCAATAAATACGAGGCTCCATATATCTGTCGGCGCTGGCCGCGTTATTTACGACGCCGGCCGAATAAATCGCGCCGTGTGTAAACACCAGCACCCCCCACCTCTCCGCTGTCCTCCTCAACACCCCCTTGTATCCTGGTGACGGCTGATCACAGCCGAAGGTGACTCGAATAAAGTACTAAATCTTTGGAAAGGCTAAGCAGTCAGTCAGTCCGGTATCGCTAATTACTACTAAGCTATGAGGAGAAGTTTTTTTTACGTCAATCAAAGGGCCGTGAATCAACAAGACATAGTTCTCCTGTATGCAGCTATATTTCAACGATAGTCGCACGCAAGTCGCAATCAGCGAAAAATAATGATTCGCCTAATGAAAGCTAAAGGATTTATGTTAATATTGAGCAGCTACTGGTACGCCGCACTGCCGCGCGGAGCCGCACAAAGCCACGCCATGATTGGCGCGCACGGAATACCAAAAGGAATTATTATTCAAAAGGATTACAGAATTGGCTCTCGGCTGAATGAATGACAATTGTTTAGTTAGGTCCGGGGTTCGATTCCCGCTCATCAGCGCTCGGTGGCGCGGTGGCGCCTCATTACGCGCTGTGTTATTCAAATGTATTCAGTTTAGCCGCGGCCGGGGGCGCGCGGGGTGCGGGGCGCGGTGGGACGCGGGGGGGGGCTCTGCACCGCTACTATATATTTATTGGAGCAGCTCATAGACGTACATACTCTGGCTCCTGGCGACGTCCGTTATTTGTCATCATTACAGCGTGTAGCCTTACGCTTTATTGAATCTCTCAGTAGTAAATAAATGGGCTCAATCAAGGAGCTATCTGCGATATGAATTAGAGCTCAACTCGATGGATAATACCGGCTATTCATCTCAATGAGGGTTATTTTGCTATCGTTATTTGGTCATTGACATAAACGTTCTCCGGCGTAGGACATATATATTTAGTTCGAGGTTGTTGACTTAAGCAGCTCAAGCTCTTTACGATAGCTCATTTGATAGCGAGTGACCGGCCGGAATCGTTCAAATATAATTTCCTTAAAGTAGTGTACTATTCTACGAAATAGTGTTGAGAAACGAGAGCACAGGTGGCAACTCTTTATCACCAGACAGAAACACTGTGCTCTTGCATCGAAAAGACTTGAACACATTTTATTCCCGAACTCTATTGACCTCACCGTCACTTCACGTGTATCCGACCGCGATTTGCCATTTCCGCGCGTATCCAAACGCTTTAAGTGTCAACTAAGTTTTTTCATTTTTTTATTAGCCCGTATTGCTCCACTCTTGGCCGAAGGCCTCACCCATTCCTTTCACTTCTCCCGATGTCCTGCTTCTTTTCGCCAGTTCACAATAAAGCCAACCAAGCATCCTGCCATCTTCTCCTCGGTATGTATCGACCCCGTCTAGCTGTCTATATCATAGAAAGAAATGTCGTTTTTATTAATATAATTAAAGTAATAAAATTCACATTTATAAGTAAAAAATAGAACAAGTTATGAATCAGCATAGATAATTATCAAAGAAAATAATTATCTTTATAATTCCCTGAAAGACGATCCTGTAAGTAGTAGTTCTCGTTTTTTGATGCTACTTCTCAGACTGATCAATGTTTTGGCAGACGGATGATGACAACATCGACATTTATTTAATAGGGCTTAGTCTAATGCTATGGCTATGAGCACTATGAGCAGTCGCTACTTCCAAAATAGTTTAGCAGGTTATGTTAGAGAATTGCCGTCGTCAGTTACACAAGGAATCATGGCAGACGCACACAAAATGGCAGGATGCCACAATCGCCGGCGTGCCACAAATTCCTGGTAGTGGACTGTGGACAGTCGCCAGTTCGCTGAATACCAAACCAGAATCGAAACTAGTGTATAATAAATTCCGGCCGGGTGGCTGGCGGGTGTGCAAGTTGCTTGGTAGCGAGTTCGTTACGCCGCGCCGGTAACGAAGTGTTTGCAGCCCACGGGGGCAGGTAATCTAATCTCGAGCCTCCCTCCCTCGGCGCCCCCCCCGCACCCTGCACACTCCGCCCTCCCTCTTCCCGCTGGTCGCTGAAACTGTAGCGTTTTTCGCAATGTTTATGCCAGTATCACAGACGGCGGAGACGTGACGCGAATAAGTTTGGATGATCGATACGCGAGATGGAATTACGTGGAACACTTTGCTTTGAATGCTGCAAATTCAATTTGGACATTGGAGTTTGCGGTGAGATTGATACAGCACGAAATGGTTAACTATACAGAGTACATTTAGCAAAATCTAGATGGATTTTACTACATTCCTTGTCAGTTTCATATATTCTTTCATCATCTTAAAAACCATTTGAATGAGCTGCATTGACTCCAGTTGGGAAGTGCCAGAACAAGAGACATTGCTGTTATTACATTATAATATTAACATAATTGACTGTCTTGAAGCCAAACACTATCAGAATCATAACGAACTTAATATCTCTATTACATTTAAATTTAGGAACAAGGTCTGCTGTCAGACGCACTTACTTGAATGATGGTTCAGGAATGTCGCGGTGAGGTTTATGATAAACGCAAAGAGATTTGAGATACTACGAGTGAAAGAGTGAAATATCATGGAAAAGCTGAAATCCCGTGTCTCGTTGCGGAAATATGACAATATGACATAGCGGCCAAATTTACACAAACATTTAGTTATTGCAAGAGCATTTCGATATTGTTCGCTTTGTCCAAGTCTATCGCGAGTATATTTAGATGTCTTTGTGTGTTAGTTATTAGTGGTCAATGAAGTGTGTAGGGTTGTCGCGTGTGGTCTCACGCGAGCCAGTGGCGCGGGCGCAGGCCTGTGACGTAACGCGCGTATTGGGAGGCGCGTGCCGCTAATGTGGGTGCGACGGCTTGGTGACGCGGAAACGAAACTATTTTGTCACTCTTTGGTGAGGCAGCCCCAGGGGATAATGATTGTTGATGCTTTAATAGCGGTAAGATTAGAAGAATAATCGTATCTGATACTGACTGATTAGAAATTTCTTATAAATTGCCAAACTGGTTCCCACGAGGAATTTAGGGGAAACCCGTATTTCCGTCTAAAAAACAAAGATCATCTAATAACACAATTTCGGTTCTAAGGCTGTGTTTCCACTAGAGATGTGCGAGGATGCGTAGCGAGGGATGTGTTTGTTAAAAACCAATAAAATCACTTTATTTACCTAGCCTCGCTCAGCGCAGCTCCAGTGGAAACGGCTCAGCGGAGCGAAGTTTTTGTACATACAAATCAAGGGGAGAATGTGAGCGAGAGATGTGTTGCGAGGGATGTGTGAGGGACGTTGCGAGGGAAGTGTGTCACAGAATACCTGTCAGTCTGAAACGAGCCCGCTACACATCCTCACACCGCTTAGCGGCCTAGCACATCTTTGGTGGAAACACTCATACCGTTCCACAGCCTCGCACCGCCCAGCTACCTCGCACATCTCTGGTGGAAACGCAGCCTTATAGTTTTGACATCCAATGAACGTCTTATTCATGAGTATTTTCAACACGGTTTAGAACAAGCATTGTTTTCCAAGAATTTCGCGATGTAGACTACAAAGCAGACAAATGTGAATTCAATATTCAAGGAACCGTGTTATTTTTATTCTCAGTGTACCCTGCCTCTACTTTTTAGGGAAAACAGCGACTAGTGATTGATGTAACTCCCTGGAGGAGCGATCGGTCCTGAGGGATATCATATTAGAAACAATAACACGGTGATTGTCGCAAACTGCTGGCAACACGCTAACAAGTCCAGCGGGACTATCACAATCACACCCTAGGCTTGAGGGGTGCCATGCCAAAATATACTCTATTGTTGACGTGATAAAGAATACAGCTTTCATTTTAAGAAGAATTAAAAGACGGTTGCTGGGCGCTAAAATGTTTCACAAGGTTTATTTTATTTTTTACTATTCGGGAAACTTACAGCTAATATTAACAATGCTCTTTAACAATACGAATTTGAAGGGCATTTACAAGTTTAAAAAAAAAACGGTAGGTACAAAATATTATAATGTAAATTAGGAAATAAAATAACACAAAAAAAAAATCATTCAGACGCAAACAATTTGTTTCTTTTTTTTTTGCAAATATTGTCTGGCAAGTGCTAAAAAGGGGTATTGTATTACCCACTAACTGGGCTGTGGATAAGGTCAGATAAACAGTCGCTCCATGTAAAATACTGGTATTTAGATGCATTTGGCAAATGATTCATATATTTTTAAATATTTTGTAGAATTATTGAGTCAGAATAAACTTATTAATTTTAACACAGTACTTTAGTACACTTAAACTTGAAACATTTCGTTGTAGCTGCAATATTTGGTCAAACCCAAACATCACTGAATACCGTAAGGTCACTGTGAATACACATTTTAGCGCTCCTCAATCGGTCTCTGGGCGAAATCCAGTTACAGATCAAAAAATTGGGGTTGCCTTGTTCAGAGGCGCCAGCGGGGGATGATGCGAGGGGCGGGAGGGGGTGTCGTTGTAATCGCATTGCTCCGGTCGGCTGCGCGCGCGCCTCCCGTGTAATCTCATTGTCCTAATAGTCTTAAGGCGCACAAAGGGCTGATCAAACGGAGCAATTTGATGCGCCAAATGTCGCCGTGGAAAGGAATCCGATGCTAAACTTAGACCTTGCTTTAGTAATATTCGGAATTTGTGAAAATCAAGAAAAAGACTGATTCGTACTATATTTGACCTTTATTTATCCTACCATTCTTCAAAAGGTGCAATATTTAACTTTCAAAATTTTAAACATGAAACAGTACCTAAGAGATATTGCCGACTTGTGACTGATAATTTATCTTTTAAGTTTCGGAATACAAAATCTCACAATTTATTTCTTTTTCTTCAACCTCAGCAAGAAAAAAAGCGAATGGCCAAAAGTGTAATAAAATAAAATGGGGCGATGTGCAGCTGACTGCTGACCCCCGCTGCGGCGCTAAACGTCGTTAATGTCGAACTCGACGTACCGCACCGTGTACACCGACGCACCACTTCAAGTGAGCAATCTCAGTTTTGTCTATAAGTGCCAGTTTTAAGTGTCAAGCAATCCAGCACACAAGCAAAGTCCTTTGACCGTCAGTATAAATAAAATTTTCCAACAACTTCCTAGAGGACTACTTATTTAGCAGCTGCTTTTCGACAGAAAATGTAACAGGAGTAAGTATACGCTAGACACTATTTTTACAAGTTTCAACAGGATAGATATAACATTGTCGGTAGCTTGGATATGGATATAAGTGAATCCATGACATTGTTCACTTTTCTTTCATCCTTATCGCTGACTATCTTATGCCCGCGGCTTCGCTTAATTTAGAATTTGACAATCAATTCCGGTTGTACTCTGCTTCAATCATGATTCGAAAGACACGTGGCGCCATCTATTACCATAAGAACGTTATTGTTGTTTTCCTCGGGGACAGTACTTTTTTCGGGATGTAAGGTAACTTATGTCCGTTTCTGTACACCTGAGAATGTGTAAGCAAAATTTCAGGATGCTCGATTCAGTGGTTTAAACGTGAAAAGGTAACAAACTAACTTTCGCATTTATAATATTATTTAGTATATAATTTCCACTACCGTAGACATAAACAAACTAGTGATCGAATATGTATATAAGTATAATAGCAATAGTATTATAGCCGTCACGTCTGTCCCCGGAGAGAGGCGAGCTCCCGATACATTCACCAAAGCCCAAATATTGACGTACACAGTTATAATTAAATGCATCTTTGTTTTGGTGTTCACGTCACACAAAATGTTCGAACGGGGGAGTAATCTGGAACGCAAACTATCGCACTGTAACACTTGTTGGCAAACAGTGCAAGCGACCCCTTTCCTTTAAATTAAACAATGAATTAAAAAGCAAAGGATTTGTTTATTTGCTTTGGAACGAGAGAACGTATGTGGCGGTATATTCTCGGTGCGCTGTGTCTCTGATCTTGCACTAAGTACCTATTTCAAAATCCACTTTTCTGGAACGATATTAGTTATCTTGCAAAACTTTAGAATTAAAAAAATATGATTTCGTATTAGTTAGGTTCTATTGGTAGTATTCTAATCAAGTTACATTAGTCGCACATAAAGTAATTCTATGTAGGTCCGTACGTCGTATGCTTGAGGACGCTTTAGGTACATCTGTGCCTACCCTGCCAGGCTGTACTACCCCAAACCGCTGCTTTTATGCATATATATTTTAATTGTGGATTTGATTTTGTATTTTATTATTTTGTTTGAGCTTTTGAATTTAATTTTGATTTTGTTATAATTTATGTTGATTTTAATTTAAATTCTATTTTTAAAGTTTAATTTAAATATTACTTTAGAATTTAATGTAACTGGTAACATTTATTATTTTATGCGGTGCTAACCTATAAGAAATTGTTATACTAACCTTTGATATATAAGAATATTTATTTTAACATGTAACAGTATAAACAATTGTTGGTTGGCCAGAAATAATAAATAAATAAACCAATTACAACAATTTTCCACTGAACCGTAAGGACAACATGCAGATTCATATCACAACGTATTGTTTGCATCCACCTGCGAGCTCAGTTGCGATATTAAAAATTATTGTCGACATTATGTTTGTGTTTGTCATCATCTGTAGGATTGGTTGTAGATAAGGATCTAATGCAACCAACCGCACACTCATTGTACTATTACAAGCGTCCTTATGTCTTCGCAGTGAGGGTTTTTTTCGTAGATCATGGTGGTAGACTATACACTCAGGTGGTAGCGATATATTGGTGATGATAACATGTGACCTCGTAACAATGGTGGTTTATAATGGAAACTGATTAGATTGATACGAAGTTTCTGGTTGTTTTTCTATGTGATGTATTCTATTCTAATATTCTAACTAGAAACAATGAACTAGTTCGGGGACAATCTTGTTGGAATTTGTTGTAAATTTAAACGACTTCAGAGGTAAGAGATGTCAGCAAACAGGAAGGCGTCCGCAAGGGCCGATGCCTGCCGGGACTGAGGGCCTGTTCGAAAGAGATACCGCGGCCCTGGGATACAAAGAAGGAACATGGACGGGTTTTAGTCGGTAGAAGTCTGACACTCCCTTCCACTCCGCCCAGAACGAGAGGGTCAACACCTTGTCCCTGAAACAGAACCCAAAAGCTTTTGTCCAGCAGTAACCCATGCGACCGCTAGACCAACGAAACAGTCCAGCCAAAATAGTTGACGAATTCATACAATCTACTCACTCACTCCCGCTATAGTTATGTCAATAGATAAGAAATCACTGAAAATAAGGCGCCATATTTTGCAAACATTAGAAAAGTTCTCCATTTCACAAAAACGAGGAAACTAGAGTTCATTAATTCATAATAGCTCCAATCATATTGATATTCAGCGACTCTCATCGCAGTTACATCGGATTCGGATCCTTCCGTTGACGCGAAAAAAACGCAAGTGTCAAATTAAAAGTGCGCCGGTCGCCGGACACGGCCCCCGGATATCGCTCTGAAAGCCGGATAATTGCCGGGCCGGCCCCGGGCGGAATACGGAATTGTACCAAGTTCATAGAGTATTTTACGGAGATAATTCCTGCTTGGTATTCTGTGCACTCTGCGTGTCTCTACAATGAACAGCGTTCACGGGGTCTGGTAAATAATACAGCTTGCATAGAACACGACTGTTTTAAAATCCATACTAACATTGTGAGTGCGAAAGTCATACTGTCTGTTACCTTTTCACGTCTGAACGCATAATACAAACCTGCATAATCTTAAACCTAGAAGTAAATTCCCGCGAATTATCCGAATAATTTTCGGCCTACAAGCAGCCTTCTAGTCCTTCTTTATTTTTCTATTTTAAAACATCTTACTAAACTACTCCAATGAGATCTAAGGATAAATATCTCAGATACTGTCTAATAGCAGAGTCGAAAGACTAGCAATTCTTAAAAAAAAATTGTTTTTTTTTATCTCTACCTCTAGTTCTAGAGCACACACATGGCCCTATTATGATTTATACTATAAGCTCCATGCACCATGCACTCGAAGCATGACCACCGCTGAAACGACTTTTGTCGACAGAAGAATCGACATAATAACAGATTTCTTTTCACAATCTGTCATTACAGTTCTACTCAATACCTTCACGTGTTGGTCTGAAACACAGGTTTAAATAAACCTAAATCGGGCAGGTCGCTACCAAACATTTGAATTCAAGATTACCATTACTTGCAACTGTTAAATATATTTTAATTTCTTATTAGCACTAATTATACTATTGAATGAGAAATAACACTACTCCGCCTAAATGTACACTTTTGTAATAGATACTTTTTTAAATAAATTATTCTTAATTATTTTATTTTTAGCAAATAGAAGCGAAGATGTTTAAAAAAGACAACAGATTCACAAAATAATTAATACAACCGTTTATTCTAACCTGGAACAAAATATCAACACTGAAACTAACCTAAACCGCCACAAATCATAACGAATTCAATTAACACGTAATTGTTTACAAAAATAGCGAGTAAGTACGCAAAATAGGAAATAATAAATCTTACAGCCCTTTCAGCGGTATTCCCAAGAAGCAAAGAGATATAAAAGACTTATAGAACGGACATTGGGAATATTTTCATACAAAAATAGTCATCAAAAATATTTTCCATATTGACACACGAATGTTACATGACAAGCGGGCGTGTGACACTAGACGAACGATTTGTTACCAACTAGTAACAAGTATTGGATTACGATTTTCTTCGTCTTGTCCCTTCTATCGCTCGTAAATATTTGAATGTCTTTGCCAACAAGAGTCCCCCGCGACCAGCGACAATTTGAAGTTGTCACTCCTTGCCATAGAACTAACATGTGCTACGTAAAACCTCATTTCTTCCTAACACTATTCTTATTCTTATATTAAATTCTAAAAGCACTTTTAGGACCACTACTTTTTTATTACTATAAAAAGGTCAAGTTTAAGACAAGGTTCGATTCCCAAGGTTACTCAACTGTTCTAACTATGAATCCGAGCAGTTCTTAAATACATAGTTTGTCTGAAATCGATAACATAATAAGTCGTAGCGACGTACAGGGCCGCGCAGAGCATTCGTCGGAAATACAGTAATCGTAAAATTGTATGCTCACTAGCTGTGCCCCGCGAACTTCGTCTGTGTGAAATTAGCGGTGTGAAATGTACTTTACGACCTATTCTCATACATAAAAATTTCATAAAATCTGTCGAGCCGTTTCGGAGGAGTGCAACCACAAACACCGTGACACGAGATTTTTATATAAAAGAAGTTTTTGCCTTGTCAATAAATAATCCTTGTTATTGTTAGTTACGGGAATAATTCTTTACTTGACTATTTTGAAGTATGAGAAAGTACTCTCTGTGTTAAACAATGTAATCATTGTGTACTTTTTACGTTTAATTGTTAACAATATACTGGTACACCTGTCCAAATAAATTATTGTTCCTAGGCTGGTCTACGAATAAAATCATTTTTAAAAGATATAAAAACGGTGACTGGCCGGTAACTGCCGCTTGCATCACACTAACATAACATCACCACGGCAGTCATCCCCAATGGGTCAGACTGAGGTGGCCTTTACCTAATAGTAGGTACACTCACATTACGCCAGTTATGTTTAATTCCCATAAGTATAAATTATGGAATTTGCGTCTTGGGAATCGAACCTAGAATCTCATGCTCAGCAATCGCGCTTGCGACTACAAGACAAATTGTTAACATATTAATGCTTGGCAAACAGTGTCCTTTTCTGATACGCCAATTTGTAACTTACAGGATATGATTTTTACGTTATTTGTTTACAAAGTTCAAAAAGATTGGCTGTTTATGAGTTGACAATCACTTTAAGCTGTTCACCGTTTGTAGATGATACCAGAGCTCAGTTAAGTAATTTTCGCATTAAATGTGTCGTTGGGGGACGCGGCTCGCATCCGGAGGACACTCGGCACACTCGCAGGCGGCACTCGTCGCCTATAATCGTTTAATGATGGACTCAAATCGCGAAACAAGTAAGGGTGTTTGTAGCAGAAGTACTAAGTACACACACACACCGTGAAATCCGTCAGATATTTTTTTCGTACGTGCTTGTTATAATTTGAAGTCAATGCTCTCCATACGAAAAAGTCACCTTTCAGTTATCATCAGCGTAAGTCCTAGTCACTGCTTCTATCCGTCAGTGGGCTGGCTCTTCAATTGCACGCCACCTAACTTAATAATCAGTAATTTCTATCTGTTTCCAGCCTACCGGAGGAGATCGTCACTGTCTTAATTCTTAGGTCTGGGTTGGGCATCACAAGAAAATCGAAAATCAAAGGCTAACACGTCGATAACCTTATACGTAAGGTAGATATGGCATAAGGGTGCTAAAGGAACTGCTTACATTCGAGGTATTCTGTGTTTCAGTCGCACTAGTCCTTCTGCACATTCGCCAAGGGTCCCGCTCCGCGCCGACAGACTGGAGGCACAAGAGCGCTGATTGCGCCGCCACTGCGACAAGCACTAATCCCCCACATTATCTACTTAACACACACTCGAGGAGACGCCATCACAGACTATTGAACTATATGAATTTGGAGCAATCATTACGATTCGCCATTGTCTTAGCGAGGGGCGGGTGGTTAAATAATAACAGCCACTACACAACGTTCATGGTAATGCAATGCAGTAATTTTCAGATCTTTGGCATTCGTTAGCCCAAAAGTCTGACAACCAGTCCTACCAAGGGTTACCGTGTTACCCAGTTTTTCAGAACTGCATTCAGTCAAGCTGGAGGCCAACCCCAACATAGTTGAGAAAAGACAAACCAGATGATCATCTAAAGGCTACTTTTGAAAGAATACCGAGATCCTCTCTAGTGCCTAATAAATAACGCAAATCAAATAACACACATGACAGATATTCAAGATTTGCGACATGAAAAAAAAAGGATTAATTAGAATGCTTACATAGTGGTAAATAATTTTCTAAATTGGGCCGGGTTTTAATTGGATTTGAATTTTTAATAACAGGCGTTAATTTGATCCGACTTAATTGAAGATAGAGAAATCGGAGCAAATCTAGACAGCTGTCGGGTGTGACTTCTTTATCAACTGTTATTGAGGAGAGGCAGAGGAGGGGCGAGGGGAGCTTCTTACATCATTGATTTTAAATAACTTTAGTCCGAGGCTTTAGTTAATAATGAGTTGTTTTAATATTTTTAATTATAACATTTTTGTTTTTTCATATTGGGTTGGTTCCAAGGCTTGGCAGTTTTGTTTATCGTGTTTTAAAACACTCTACGCTTCAGACAGTTCAATATTTATTGCTATTTTGGCAGATGTGTCAATATGTTTTGTAATGTTCTCTAAATCACTCTGCCGAGATAGCAGGCATCCTAGTTTAGAGAAACCGTCTAGTTTTTACCAAAGATTTCTCAAATATGACTATTGCTTCATATTTCTATCATTTATTCACAATGACGTCAATCGGGACTTACCTACTGTAGAGCTACCTAGAGACCTTTATGGTCATTTAGGAACTAACTCTGGCACGTTGTAAAGAAAAAGGAAACAAACAATAAGGTTCAAATTAGAATAAGCAAAGAGACACAGCTTAGGCGTCCGTCATAATGTGACAATGTATAATTTTCTTACCAATAATTATCTGAATTCAACGTCTAAACGCCTTTTATTTATTACACGCAACATATACTCAAATATTTACTACTATGTACAATGTTTTACACCCGAATGCTATATTTTATGAATAAAAAATTTACTTTTGGAAGCAACCTCTATCAATTAAGAAACTTCCTCCGCCACTGCTGTTTTTGAATGAACGGTCGGATTGGTCACCGAGGTTCGCTCATTAGTACGAGTATTAGATATTATTTCGCCTAACACCCACGGTAATTTTTAGTTGTAGTTTTTTTTTTAACTAAGTACCTACTCTCTAAATTATGTATTCGATGATTTTGGTGCACGGTAAAACTCTAATGAGTTTATGTTGGCGCCAATATAAAATCTACGTGTACTATTGAATAAATAAATAAATGAAAAACAATCGTTGTAAAAGAATATCTTGTTGTTATCAAAGTCGAGGACTGTCGACAGTTAAGTGTCAATCAACCGACGTCTGGAGAAGTTAGCAAATTGTATCGTCCAAGTAGCCTAATAATGAATGCTTTTAATTGCGATTGCGAATTTTTGACACACACTGACATTTTGACAATTTGACAGACACTGCGTAGTCGAGTTATAGGTCATGGACTCGAAGCAAGGCATGAACTTTACTTTGAGTAAAAATATTTTATCACCACTGATCTCTGCTCTCAGAAGAGCGTTGGATAACATCATTATGAAACCCATATTACGACGTAGCATCAAGCACCAACCACTGCGGGTTGCTAGCACATGCATGCCACATAGTAAATTACTTACCTTTCTTATTCTGTGTTAGTTTCCATAATGAGTCTGTTATAGATAATATTCATGTAAACTAGTATCTTTCATTCTGATAAAGTGTGAGGGGTACCTAGGTAGTAGGTACTATCAGAATTATTCATTCCACAGAACTTGGAAATCTCTCCAAATGTACCTAGATGTTAATTTTTTTAGATGAAAATGAAAAAATTCAAGATCTGTGCAAAAACAATAAAGCCACTAAAGAGATGGTATTTGCTTGAATTGTGTTTTGATTAGTACTTGGCAGTTATTTATTTATAAAAATATCGTAACTATAAAGATTTTTATTATGATGCAATACATTTTCTATCTTCGCTTATCGATATGCGACATTCCGCAATATTATAAGTTATAACACTTATAACTTATGATCATTGCTTTAGAATGTTTTCTTGTAGGCAAGAATTCTTATTTAGGTATTGGATTGAGTGCATTTTACACTCTGGTGATTTCGAATCCTCACAAATATTTGATGGAGCTAGTTTTATTATTCCTGAATGTATCCAAATATTATCCGTTCTCTGTTGATTGACTGGTTTAAACACTCTTTCAATAAAATATAAATCATGTATAATTTACAATTTCCTCGATAGGTAGACGGTGCTTTGTGTAGAGCCGCCATAAAATGCCCATAAACGTTAACAACGTTGTCTCAAGTCTGTCGGGCCGCGCCGGCTCTCACACGGCACGCGGCTTCGGCTCACGGCTCCAGCCAGGCAGCCACTCGCAGCGTCCTCACCTATGTATCAACCAACGATTAAGTTCAATTTGCAAAATTCCCCTGTAAGTATTAAGTTCACTTAAAAAGTAATAAAAATTTCGGAAACATTGATGGCCGTAGTTTTCAATCAGGAACTCGTAATTGAAATCCGATACGTCACGCAAAGAGCCGGTTCGCGATATTTTACTGAGCGTACGCGTACCTAATATTAATTCTGTGGGGAGCATTTTTTCACTTAGCCATCGGACACCTTTACATAGTAAGGGGGAGAAGGGGGGAGTTATGGCAGTGCTGGGCGTGTGTGCTGTGAGGAGCTAGGCGGGGCGGGCGCGGCTCGGGCCAATAGGCGCGCACGTGTTTCGTGCCGGGCCCGCCTCCGCGCGCCGCGCGCGTCTTGCCGCAGTCTCGCGGAGGACGGGCGCGCGCGCACCCGCTGTCGTGCGCTGTCCGACATGTGCTGACTACTGAATGACGGTGTGCACATGCTGATGTGTTGTTTTGTGAACTGCTGCGAATAATAACGATCAAAGTGTTGGCTGTCAAGCTGGAGATGAAGGTGAGTCACCAGTAACTCACTAATACGTTCTGAACAGCTGTAACTATATGATCAACATCATCATCTGCCTAACTTTTGCCCACTATGTTGGGGTCGTCTTTCAGTCTAACCGGATGCAGCTGAATGCCAGTATTTTATATAGAGCGAGTGTCTATCTACCTTGCTGTAACTATGTCGGTATGCACGTCCTATACAGTGGACTATAATATTGGATGCACTTACATTTCGCTGTTTTCATTGCTAAGGACTTCTGAAAACGTTGATAATGGTGACCTCATCTTGTAAATACGTTCCTGTGATACCTAACTTTATATTAGTCTACATTACCATCTTAGGTATTACTTGCTAATAACCTATCTACAATAAAAAACTTTTTTTGTAAACCATAAGTTGTCATTAATTGTCTATCCTATCATGAAAAGATTATCAAAAGACACGATATCAATTATTATCATTTAACAGATTAATACCTATGTTTATATATAATGTGTTCATGTTATACATATTATAAAAATAACGAACACATTAACACGCCCACGGTAACACTTAACAATGAATACTAATGATCTTAATAGAAAATAGAACTTACAAAACGGGCAAAAGACAGAATCAGGATTTCATAAAAGTGCGTCATGAAATGAGAGTAAATTCTCACCTACAGCTCTTTTGAAAATTGCACATTTTCTTTCTTTCTTTGCCTAAAAACCAAAGTGATTCGCCGGTAGGTATAATACTTTCAACATTCTTTCACTAATTCAAATTGTCCTTTATTCTTTATCTTATAAAACACCATTATTCTACAAAATGACTTAAATAACGCTATACTATTTTCTATATGTATAAAGCCGCTGTTAATTACCAGTAATACCTGTATTGTTAGCGCATAGCTCGCAGCCGTACTCACGTAGGCCCAAACTCTGTACTGCTCTGTAGCATGTCGCCGTAGGAGCCGCCGTCGAACGAGAACTTAACTGATAACTTTATTATTAAATACGGAAAATAGTGTTTATTACTAATTATATTTTTTTTTGATAATAATAATTATTACTAATGTATTTGGCATTACCTCAATCATAAAGATAATTTCTTTTCATTGAACGTTGGTAATTAATTGTATACTCACTGACCAATTATTAAAGAATTGTTTAAATTTCTAGTTACTTAGTTAACTCAACAACTTTGTACCGACCGTCATTGTATACGTCATCAAAGTATGATGATGAAGATGCAGGACTAATGTACTTAGGTTACAATTTTGTAAATTAGGGGTGACAGCAAATATATAAATAAGAATATATAATGATAGTACACTTATACAGAACACACAAATAATAATTACTTAGTACCACTGAATTTAACAATTTATCCATAATGTAGAACACACTTAATATACGAGTAGTTTTTGACCTAGACATTTTCTCAATCTAGCGCCAACTTCTGGAAGAAAAGACTCTTTTGATTCTTACTAGAACTTTTTTCCATCAGTCCTGAAATGTATGTCTCATTAACTAGCTTAATGATTAGAACTAATAGAAAAATATTTACAGTATAGTTATTTTATTATTAGTGAAGCTGAACGCGCGGCGGCGGCAGCGCATTCAACTTCACAAAATAATTGCCAGATGATTAGTTTTCCATCTAATGGCAAATAAATAAATAAAAATAAACACTTCTCCTTATACTTTGAACAACAGTTAAAGGGATAAGTTTTGCGGTAAACTAATCTAAAGTTTATGACTTCAATTAATTTATTAATGAATAAATTGGAACCTTCAATAACTTATAGATTTTTATTCTCAAAATGTACCTTAGTTATTCAAATAAAAAAACTATATTTCACAAATGTAGCTAGTTAGTAAAGTAATTGATCAAAATATTTAATTTGTTCATACAAGGTTTCCAAACCCACGAATTTCCTTGATTGTTACATCTTGAACCGCAAGAATTTGTTTAAAGTTGCACATTTATTTCAATTTATCTTCAGGTCAAGGGAAACATAAAAAAAGAACTATATTTATTACACAGGTATAAAAATATTATAGAAGTTTTGTTATATTCTGTTTTGGTAAACCAAAATACAAATAAAAGCAATTAAAAAAAAACTTTTTCAATTTTTACCATCATCGCGTCGCACCTTCAAAAGACATCAACGAGCCGCTCATGGTAAAATGCACCGCTACGTGGTGCACCTCTAATTACTCTCCATAAACAATCTACTAGAGGTGTCCTGTGTTAGTTTACTGCTACCCGAACTGTATATCATAAAAACTCATAACTCTACATTATCAAAACGGACATTTTTTTACAACTTAGCGCAGTAATTTTTTTTGCATGCTTTATTACACGGCAAGAGTGCGCTTCGTCATGATATGAGTGTTCTGCTAATTATGAACATAATTACTTTCTACCACATTGCAAGTGTTTGAAGCAGTCCAGTAAGTTTTTGTTTATATTGAAAAGTATTAAACTTTTCTGCATATTTATGCGTCATTGATGCATTCATGGTGCTTATTGACCCAAAGTGACAAAATTTGCATTCAAAATAACTGGTTTTGATTTCAGATTTAAAAATCTGCTTGAATTATTTTATGCCTTAACACGTTTTACCATTTTCAATAAATCTGAAACTGTAACAGCAATCCTTACCTTTACTGTTAGCCTCTATTATCCCACTGCTGGGCAGAGGCCACCACGACTTCTAGTTGTTTCGATCCAGGGCTGATACAGGCCAGTGGTCGTTAGTTTGGTCCAGCCTTTATTTCTTACAAAACAAGGGTTAGAGTTGGTTATGGGGATTCCAATTCAGTCATACCTACTGAAGGACACTATAGACTCGGCGCCGTCTTAGACTACTTTACTTCCTTATAGTTTCGGTTTTCACCATACAGTAAAGTCTCAAACACCGCCTTCACGCAGTCAGGCAGCATATTCCAGAGCGAGTTTATCTCTATGGATTCCAATATTGATTGATATCGTACAACCGTTGATCTCGTAAGTATCGGACTTACCGGGTAAACGAGCGCCAACAAAAGGTTAAAAGCTATGGAAAATAAATATAACTGGTTATAATATGTTGTTCGTGTGTTAGGTGTCCGGGAGCCATGCATCATGCGGAGACAAGGGCCGTAATCCCGCCGCGACCATCAAATCCGATTACTGTAGAATCGGGTGCACGCGATAAATCGTGCGGCCTCCACTGTCGTCGGCGATTCGTTACGATCCGATTTACCGAAAAACTTATACGATGTATAGAGAAATATGGCGGCGGCCGCTTTGGAGACTAATATGTTATTTAAGGCGGGCGCGGAGCCCCGCGGCGCTGCCACCGGCTCAATGCGGATATTAATGATCCGAATGTATCAGCGCTCAACACAACCGCCAATGTCTTGTTCGCGAGTCGCGCTCCGCGGGCAGCGTGTGCGCCGCTCGCTCGGCTCGCCGGCTCATCCAGCACTCTGCACACTGCCGGCCGTCTGCAGGAATGTGACACGCTAATCATCGACACTGACTACAATTCTAGCGCCATCAACGGACTTGTTTAATTTCAAAAACACATCCAATTAAGTTTTTAGTGAGCCATAAAGACAATCGATCAACGTTAACAAAAAACCGCCACAAAAGCGCCGCCTTCATCAGTACAAAGTGTTGCAAACTAACATTCACACAAATTACTGAAAAAGAAAGTGACATTCAAATTGGTGTAAACAAAAAACAGTTGTGGAGATCGTTCGTGATATAGACAATGAACAGAGAGCGGCGCGGGCGCTGATGGTATCGCGGGGAACTGCTACCGTGAGGCGCGGTATGTGTGAACACGCTAGACATAAGTGACAGGCGAGGCGAGGCGCGGCAAGGCGATCCGAGGCGAGGCGGGCCGAGGCGGGGTGTTTGTTCAACAAACAAGGCGCTGGAGCAAGGGGCCGTCGCTTTGTGTCGCTATGACGTGAAGGATTCTTGCTCCACTGACACATGGGGTCCGTGACGTCCTGAGAAACCCGCACAGTCTAAAATTATTCAGATTCAATATAACATCTCGTTTCATAAGACCACGGCTAAGAAAACTGCTCATAAATGGAAATACTTGGAAAAATGTATCAAAAGAAAAATAGTCATCTAACCGAGGCAATTATAAGCAACAAAGCCTACTTCATATTAATATCTCCGTCGTTCCTAACTTGGACAATCGCATAATTCATTGGCAGTGAGAAATACCCGGGCGTTGGGAACTTACCACCGTGGCTCTGAGTTCTCCTGCGCCCGCGCAGCAAATAAACGACATATTTTATGCGCGGCCATTAACCAGAAACTGCGTCGATTGTAGAAAGTAGAATTATATAGCTTCTAGAAGTTTCACTTCTAAAATAAATGCAGATTGTGCAGCATCCGGCGAGACAGGCACCAGCCAGGCTGCATTACAAACAAACAACTAAATTAAATATCTAATCTGAGATTGGATGGTTTATTTATACCTTTAGCGTAAGAAACTGAGATAGGCATGAGTGATCGTTTGAGAGGCTCACTGATCAAAGACAATATATATAATTAAACACAGACAAATAAATGCTACTTTTGTAAAAAAAAACAGTTGGTTGTCTCAGCCTAGCGAAGGAATGTCTGCTTCAAAATACGGAACCCTCAGTAACTGGAGCGTATATCTCAAAGCGCGCATATATTTTAATAAGGAGGCTCTCGACACGTTGATACGAGGGGCACGTCAGACCTCACTAATCAATTGTCCTCTCAGAGGTCACAAACACCTCGCCGTAAAAAATATAACGTCTCGAAAGAAAAGCAAAAACTTCTCACCAAGAGTCTTTGATTCGTAAAATATTAATATTATTTTTTGTCGTCCGTCTTTTATTGGAATACTTTTAAACGTTTTGTGTTGTTATGAAGCGCCCATTGGATGTTGTGGTTTTCAAAATATTGGTTTGCTCTCCTAAATATTATAATTTAATAATGCACACTGCTAATATTGCCGTTCTGCCACCTGTCGCTAGTTCGACATTCGAGTCTTGTCATACCTACGGATACGGACATTATTGACGAAAATTGGCATCTAAATATCAATTAAAATGTTAATTTAGTGATATCACCTCATTTCGCTGCTCAGTCAACAGTTCAGGGCCTGGGCATGCTAAACGCTTCGTGAGGCGAATTTCAAGTGAATTGGCATAGGAGTTAGCATTATTATGCCAATTCCATACTTTGCGAACTTACCATTCATCATTGTCGTTTTTCGAGTGTCATTTTGTCAAGGCTCTGAGTTAACAGACACGGTCTTATGGCACGGTCAAATTGTGCGAATTGGGCTCCGGACTAGATTGCGAACAGATAATGTACTAAAATATATCAAAGACTGGTGTCGTGGGCTAGCCCACAGTCCGCACGTCTTAAAGATGGTTCTCTTGTAAAACTAAAGGTGAACATTGCACAATGATATTTGTATGTTGTGTGGAGTGCATGGTCACAGTAATTAAACTAATTCCGTTATCATCTGATCTCTCGGTATGGGTCGCGCTCCGCCCCGCACAGCATCCATTACAAAGGCTTTCGTCTATCAACATGAGTAATCGTTTATCTGCGATAGATAGCGGTTACGTAATTGTTTTCGCGTGAATGATGTTTGCAGATACACAGATAACATTCACTGGGAATTGTTGGAACACAGGCTCTAGAGGATTCAACGTCTGTATTGTGCCTAGTTTGAATCGTTACAAAAATTGTAGTTGGTTTTATTTTGTAGTAATCGTGTAGTAATTATTAATTGTCGTAATAGTGATGGCGATTTCATCAGAACACATCAGACATTAATTCGCAGTGCAATTAATAATTGAAGCTTTTCTTACTATCTACATATTCAGTACCATTCATATCATCATGATTCACAAGATTGTGGACTAGCAGTGGGTGCAGTCTGACTACTACACCCATGTCCCACTGCTGGATATAGAATAGGCCTCTCTTAGCTTTTACCAAGCCCCACGTTCCTGTGCCAGCTTCACATAGGTTTCCCCCTGATGGCAACATTGTCGTCCACTCATCTCGCTGCCAGACAACCAGCACTTCTTTTTCCAGGTCTTGGACGCCACTTGGTCACAGTTTTACCCCATCTGTCCTCACCGCGCGCTGCTGGATATCCACATAACTTCAAGAATGAACAGGAACTGTCAAGAAATAGTTATAATCTGTACCTACAATTAATTAATTAGAACCACTTGAGAATACGACGATAGCAACGATCCCTCGGAGTAATAAAACAGTTAAATTCTTCCTAATAAATAAATAACAGCTGCTCCGCGGTATGTGGAGGTGATGACTCGACACAATGTACTCTTTGATTTTTTGTTTAAGGCGAAGTGGATTATTTTTATTTACTTTAAATCGATCAGGCTCAACTTTAAATGACCGTTTCAATTTTGAAACCTCTTGCACGGTCAGACATGTAGAAGTCTTTAGCTCAAGGTACTTGGGCTTACCCAGAAAAAAGTAAAAAAAAAAAATAATAAAAAAAAATAAAAAAAAACTATCAAATAATATCATTATTCGTTAATTTAACAAAACATTTATCCTAATATAATTAATGTTACCCTCTATCATCTCACTGCTGGGCAAAAGCCATCTTTCTGTTCAGGGTTATACGTGGTGGTCCACGTATAACCCCGTTCGTTAGTTTTGTTCAGCTTGTTCCGCCTCCATTTATGAGGTGACTGAAGAGCTTTACGACAGTGCATAAGATATCTGAACGAGATGTTCCCAAGCTTATAAAAAGTATATCGAAATGATAAAACTCATTCATTTTGGTGCATATGTACGTATAGTATAGTAAATATCCAGTTTAACGATATATCGATCCGTTTCTCTTTGTCATTCGTTTGGTCGAAGTAAACAGCCGCTGGCAAACCCTATTACAGTTACTAATCTCAGTCGACAGTTTTATTTTAATATTAATTGCACTAATATTAGTCTGTGAAGTGGACAGAGAACAAAGCAATAGTTAGGGCACGCCCACACCCCGCGTCGCCTGCGCAAGGCATTTGTTTAAACTATTTGTCTAAACAAAAAGTTATAGACATATAGATCAAATGATCTTTGTTTACACTTGAAGAGCAGGAGGACCGCCTCCCATAACTCTTCACTTTGGTAGGATTACATCGGCTAATGTATTCATATCGAGTTTGCAGGCCGAGATTTAAGATAAGTGCACACGGCTTAGCAGTTGCAGTGTGCAGGCTCGCAGGCTCGCAGGCTGTAGCAAATGTGAGATATTATAATACTAGTATCTTATCATAAGTTAGCAGCCCATCGCCACTTGCGCGCGAGAGCGGCATGTTTACCGCTCATACGTTATCGGCTCTCCCGGCGATAGTGTCAGACTGTCACCGAGCTTCGTGTCGATGTCGTCCTGAGAGCCGGTCAGACCTCTAGCTAGCTTTGTGTCGATCTTTATATTAGTGTTAATGTTATTGTCAATTTGTGGGGTGAGGGACGCGGGGGCACAAACAAAAGATCTCGCGGTGTTATTGTTTGTCCGCTTGGTGGTTTGTTTGGACAGTGACAGATGGCGGCACCTCTCACCTTGTAAACATTTAACACCTCGAGGACGGGCGCGCGGCGAGCGGCGCGCGGCGGGGCTGCGCGGGCGCGTTAGTTAGTGCCTGCACGTGGCTGATCTATCAATACAACAATATGAGCGCGATGATTAATATCGATGCCTCGGCTCGGTGCGGTATGGCACTATGGTGCGGCCGCCAGGAATTCAACCCTATTAATATTTCATCAAACAGACGCGAGATGATGTCTCTTGTTGTGTTAATAGTTGCTCTCCATTCGGCCCACAACGATTCCGACACAAAAAATGTTTTGATTGTCCGCGTTATTGAGTGAAAACATCAAATGTTTCACCTGCGCGTTTATCGTTCATCACTTGGGAAGATGGACCATAGTTATATCGCCTAATCGCCTTAAATATTTTAACTAAAAATAACTAAATCCTTATAATAACGAACTCAGAAACTTTTTGATAACAGATCTATTGACCAACACGCTTGTTAACTAAAAACTAATATCGGTTGAAACGAAACTTAACAATGTTCAAATATTTGGAGCATCATTGTGTTGCACTAAAGCGATACAAACGTAGCAATAATCGGGTGGTAACTTATCGTTAGTAGTGGCAATAAATGTGGGCATTCGGGCCGGACCGGTGCGGGCGGGGTGGCGAAGTGCCAGGTTCTCGGTATTTAGGCAACAATAGTAGGTACAGTCTTTTTGTTCGCGTGACGTAGCGCCGGCCGGTGGTGACCAGCCGCCCGGCGCACGCGCTCATCCATCGATTGCCAATAACATGGCCATTTTTTTTCCTTAACGTGTATAATGTATAATAGTTATCACTTTTACGCCCCGTTCGACTTCAGGCAATACGACTCGTGTCCTGCTACACCTGTGTGCTTCACTTGATCCTAGCGCCGAGCGCGTACGGCGCAGCAAGTCGCGTCGCGGTGAGTCGTAGCATACTCTAACTTCTACTAAGCAATTTCTTTCATTTATTTTCTGAGTAGTCGCAGTTGCAACGCGTGGCACTCGAGCGGATAGGTCGTGGCAGAGCTGTTCATTTATCATTAAGTAGTGTGTGTTAACAAAGATTGGCCATAAAACGTTTCTTGTACTTCTATATTTTATAGCCAGATAAAACCCAATTAAAAGATTTCTATGGAACTCTATTTCCTGGCTGCTATTCTATAGCGAGTGAGTCAAATATAACTGAACCTATAGTGGCTATAAATTCTGTTAGGTATATTTGACTCACTGGTGTCTTCCACGATGGAATATCTTCATCATTTTTAAATGCAATGTTCCATCTAGTTTTATGATTATTTTTTTAACCCCGTCACTCTAACTTATATATTTTTTTATAAAACAACGCGATCATTCTAGTTCAAGTAATAAAAAATGTCGTCTGTGAGTAATAGCGCAGGGGCGCGGCACTCGGCAGTCGCAATAACAAGCGTTTTGATACGCCGATACGCCGCCAACACGCCAACACGCGACCGCGTAGACCGTACTCGATGAAAACATTACTACTACAATACACTCAATAGTTATGATTATGTTATGCTTATGAGGACAAGCTCCACACGCGAACTGAACAAAAAGCTATCAAGTGCGCCTATACAAATTGTGATTGCCACAGGATTAATAAAAAGTTGCAATAAAACGTTAAAAGAGCCACAAAGTCACATCTTGCAGCAGATGAATCTATGATGGTTCTTAGGCTAACATACGCTTAATTTAAGGTAAAACTATAAAAATACAGACCTATAGAACAAAAGGATCACAAATTAATTCCAGGTAGACTAGACTTATTATGTACCGTCAAATAAATAGAATATTTGTCTTGATTCTTAGTTGTGAAACGCATGGTATGTTCTACTTTGATACAGAATAACTACATCAGCTATGGGCATGATTGATGGGTCGTTTATATCCGTAGAGAGTTTGCCGGTGTATAGTGAAGAGTTCAATAATTCTAGTTTTTGTTAAACATAGATTAAACAACTCATAATACAAATCTGTTTATGTGCCTACGTCCTACGTCCATTTAATCAATAAGGCTCTTATATTACTATTATTCGGTAAGCACCTACGATGCTACGGCACGGATCAAAGCTCGAATTACTCCCAACAGAGGTTATATTCATATTTTATTTAACTGAAATGAATCTAAAAAGATTACTCGTATACGAGAAATGAAAAGCACGCGTTACTTTATCAAGAGCATTACCAATAGAGGAGTTATTACTGCGGCATTAACAGTTACAGAATAACATTTTTCATTATAAACTTATTATGGGAGTTACATAAAGGCGTTGTATATCACTGCGGTGGTTACAAATGCGTTCGGCGCGGCGCACAATGCGCGCCATGCATCACGCGCGCCCGCGCCGCGCCGCGCCCGCTCTGCTCGCTCGCGCCGCGCCGGCTAATGTCATCGCTGGGGTGCTCCGAGGTGTAATCCCGCCGTAAGTGCTCATTTCGTTGGGATTAACCATGTTCAACTTAGTGTAATTTATCAATTTGTGTCCGTCCGGGTCCGGAGCACTCCGGGGCCGCCGGCCGGCTCGCACACCTTATGTTAACGTCCACATGTATTTATATTGCCTCTTATTCATGTGTTTACTTTTTAGATATTATTTTCATTACTATCACTGTATATTAGGAATTATGAAAACTGATTTTGGGACACTGTCACTGCCTGAACTCTCTGAGTTTTATTAATACTCGTACAAAGACTTCAATGCGAGTTGAGTTGATAAACTTACTCAAATGCATATCATCGCGACATTTGAGGAATTTCCTATAAGTATAGTAGTGAATTATGTTCAGGTATTGTTTAACTTTTAATGATAAATATTACTGTAGATATGCACAGTACTCAGATTCGAAGTAACTCGTTGTTAAACTTGCTCTTTATCGCGAAAGTACTCGTAGCATTAGTAGCACTGATTATGATTAGCGCTTTTTTTTTTTTTCGGATGGGACATCATCAAATGACCGGGCGGAGCACTCTGGGCGGAGCGGAAGGGAGTGTCAGACTTGTACTGACTAAAACCCATCCATGTTCCTTCTTTGCCCTTTGTGTTCCAGGGCCACGGTATCTCTTTCGAACAGTCCCGCAGCCCTGGCAGGCATCGGCCCTTGCGGATCCCTACTTATTTGCTGACATCTCTTTGAGATGATTAGCGCTACGGTGTAATTTTATGCTTGTTTTACAAACTTAATAACTTGTAACTATTTATAATTAAACAGTTATAATGTATCGGTTTGCCGTAAAGTTTGATTTATTAAAATATTCAGCGAACATTTCATAATAAATAAATACTAATGCTTTATTTATTGCAACTGAGATCAGATTAGTTTTTAGAATGAGCGCCGAGTCGGACGACTCTATTCCAGTTTCGACACATTTTTTCTCTATTATCCAAATTGAGGCTATTAACATTAATAGACTTCGTTGACATCTCAACACATGAAGTGTCTCATTTATTTTGTTTTTTATTTCTGGATATGTAATTCGCCGTCACCAGACAAAAGGGACAAACGGCCTCGGTTCTGTCTATCTCTCTCGGCTCGCTTTGCCTCGGTTATGATAGCCTATCAAAAGGAAACCTAAGTGATGGTTATGACTTTTATGGTTTATTTTTGTGTGATACTAATTTTGAAGAAGGTAGGTACTCAGTGCTGTAGTATATTACGTCCATGATGGAACCTCGTGTCGCCGTTTCTCTTAGGAATAATATAGAACCTGCCTTCCCGAGCCGTGAGCCTATTTTGAAGGAGGTAATAATGGGAAAATCTGAATTGACTACTCTTTCATGATGGACCCTTAAAAGCGAAATTAGGTAAACGAGGTAATACTTGAAACCGCGGAGTCCTGAGGCTACAAATGAAGGTAGCTCCGTCCTCCGTAGGGACAGAATATCTTAGTTTCTGAATTACTCATAAAGTAAATGCTAGAAGGTGAAGGAATGTGGGTTATTTGTGGGGGAACACGTGTGAAACGCAAACTTGCGCCTAAACGTCCCCTGACATCTATATTACGAGACAAGACACCTCGCCGTCAATCAACTACAAACCCTATGTGCTCATGGATAAGATTTAAATTAGTAGGGCCCGTGTAGGAGAGCGCGAGTGTTTGTAGTGCGCAGGAGTCACTTGTGTAAATGACTTTCAGCGCACATAATGGCGGTTCTCAAACAGCGCTGCGTAAACATGTCAGCTCGTATTATTTCGCGTTACTTCTCTATTGGACTCGTTCAGACGTCACGCATTGTTCTACTCCAGCTCATCCTCACAAAGGCAACGCCGCGGTTATGTCACACTTTATATAAATATGTGTGTGACATTGTTTCGTCTTTGAGTACCAACCGCCGCGCGCCGACTCGAAGTTGACCTTTCGCTAGGACGAACACATACCTATAGGTTCCAGAGTTAATTAAGAAAATACAAAAAGGTTTAAAACAATTGAGCGTTGTATGAATTCAAGTGCATAAAGGTGATAACTCAAAGCAAATCGTCGCGGATGTAACTCGATGATTATGATTGTTGTTGAAGCACCTGCATCATTGTTTACCTATTCCTAGAAAGCTAGTAAAGTAGGATGTAGTTTCCTTATTGGGCTCTGTTCAAGTACTAATACAATAGCAGTGTTGCCGTGGACTGAGACCATCCGGGGCCATGAGCCCGGGGCTAAACAAACCGATAGACTACAATAAACACTGGATTTTATTGTACACACACTAAATAAAAACCCGCATGAGCAATTAAAAAAAGGAATATCTTCACCAATTTATTCGATTCGAATTTGTAGAGAATGAGAGAGTTTATAAAATTGATAATAAAAAAGTCCGGATTTCGGTCCCGATGATGACTTAATTATGGGAACTAACACAATTAATAAGTTACGCGCACTGTCGTCGGCGACGCGCTCCTGCGCCCGCGCACCGCTACTATCGCTGTACCCGTCATCTTCACGCTTTGTAATAATTATGTTAATCTTCGAAATAACTACACTTTTGTGGAAGTCTTTATTCGTGTTTTAAAGAGTTTTGCTTGTGTTTCCACGTGTAGCAGCGCGACGCGGAGTGCCTTGTAATGTGGCTGTTGCGAGGTGGAATATTAGGTCACTGTTAGAGAAAACGAGTGATCTGGTTCCGACAGTTGTAGGTATATTTACTGATAATAACGAAAAAATATTGATAATGTTTTTTTTTTTGAAGCCTTTTTGTCCCACTTCAACTGCCACGGCAAATGCCTCCATCGTATCTTCGCAGGTATTCTTCTCCTGCGCCACCTCGAACCAGGAACCAGAAACAGGTGGCGAGATGGTCTAGACAGGCATCACTAAGGTAGAACAAAGACAAACAAAAATTTAATTAGACTTTTGTTGTTGGTTTTTGTTTTTAATTGTGCTTTTACCGACGGCTACTTAGAATCAGTCATTATTTTGTAGATAGATATAGTTCTGTGTTCAACATAATACTTATGTTCAAAGTAAGTATGTGATATGAAATTATTAATATAACATCACGCCTGCAAGCCCAGAAGGGCTAGGTAGATGTGCATCCATATATCACTAGCGGGCGAGCCTATTGCCATCAACCGAGCACCGGACATTGCTACTATAAAAGAAATAGAACCTTTGTTAAGACTTAACGCCACAAAACATGGCGCCGGCCATCAAAATTCGTTCACACAACATGTGGCCTCGCGTGTCCAAGCAACATCAAGTCGACGGGCATTAGGTACATTCCGCTTAAGAAAAATACTAAACGGTTACAGAATGTTAAAAAAATTAGCTATCGGCATACAAGTCGTGTGAAACCGTGTCTAAAAAAAGACGATCGAGTTCAAGGAGAGGTATTGTGATTGAACTTAATGCTCTTATTCGATTAAGAGAACTTAGCTGGACATCAGGAGGTCTGCTCCCGTGATCATTAACATTCATCATCGTTCACAGCGACCATCAATGTTGATAAATTGTCACATGTGTTGGTCAATTGGGAGTTTTAATGATTGATTCAGGTTTTCAAGTAAGCGCTTTCTAGTAGCGATCCAAATAGGAAATGTCATTTCTTTGTGAATCCCAGCTGTATGAACTAAATATATTTTATTATAACGAGCCCTGCTTACATAATAAAATCAAAATGAAGAAAAGCGCTGGGTACAAACAATTTATTTCAATTAATTAATACAATATTATGTACATTTATAAATTAAAATAACCTAAAGTAAAAATTTTGTTAAAAATGGCGTCAAAAACTCCTCCTCAACGCTGTCAACTGATAATGTCCCCAAGAGAATGCCTATGCTCGACGACGGTAGTGTGTGAAGTTAAAGACCCGACTCCCACTCACCCACAGCCAGCAGGTGCGCACACTCAGCCGTAGTAGCAGACTACTCTTCAGAGTGGCTCTTCCGACCGCCTCTGGGAAAACGGATTGTCGGGATTTTCAGTATTCGGGCAAGCGAGTTTCAAAGCATCGATAGCCTCGGAGAAGCTAGGCACACCAAATTCATTCAGTGCGGAAACCAGGATATTCCTGATTAATTTCTAAGTGCCGTGGACCAAGGGCTTTCAATAAGAAAGCCGGTAAGCGGTACTAGAAATTTTGCGGATGCCGAGACCTGTCAAGCAAATGGGAAGAGTGACTTGTGCTCCACCTCAGCCGTCCAAAGCCACACGTAAAATCGATGTTAAAGTACGTCATATATGAAGCTGTTTCAAGTTAACTCGAAGGAGCTTGCAAAACAAAACAAAAAAATATTGACTTCATTCAATGAATACAAGCTAGCTCAGCTGTCGAGACAAAACTCATAAAGCTTTAACTGTTTTAATGGTAGTAATAAAGGTGGTCACAGTTATTGTTACAAACGACGATGGCAGTGCAGAACTCAAGCGACGGCAGGTGAGACGCGCGGCGCGGGCGCAGAGACTTCCCGCTGCGACACCTTCGGATGATACAACAGACCGACCGACTCCGAACGAAACTGTTCGGCGCTAATACCCCTGCACCTCATCATCTGGCCTGCTCTTACCCAACTATGTTGGAGTCAGCTTACAGTCTAACCAGATGTAACTGGTCACCCACGGTAAGACCGGTTTGACCTTTGGGCTCCTGACCACCCGAAACGACTGTCATAGGACAACGAATGACAGCCGGGAACAACGGTTTAATTTGATTACGTGCAGCTTTTCCATTACCCCAATTCACCAATAACTGATCAGATTCCACATTACAGGGGCATTTTAGCATTCAAATTGTTTTTTTCATATTCAAACTGCATATTCATTAAGATAGCGCGCCCACTTTATAGTATTATAAATGTCAATGGCGGTATGATAAAAGAAATGTATTTCACGCGAATGATTCGTTAAAACAAACACGATCAGGAAAGCGCAAATTAGCGGAACAACACTATAATTAGCATAACTTACGCAGTTTCGTAGTGTTAGTGAGGTGACAGTGTCATAGTACTGTTATCAGTGTTTCGATCGCGGATGTTGAGTGTCGTGCGGCGCTGTGCCGCGTGTCGGCGCTATCGAGATGAGCATTAACACCCGCCGTTTTCAACACAGCACTGTCCAAGTCTGGTCATAAACTTTACATGGGAAATACTAACTCCATATCGATCGATTGCTTGCAGTTCATACTAATAATCTTTATAGAGCACATAGCGAACGGTATCTTTAGTATATTATTATTATTATTTTCGAGTAATATCGTGACCAATTCGATTCAATGGTTGACGACTGGCGACCAATCTCGTTCACCTCTTTTTGGAGCATGGAACCATTTTGAGTGGATTCGACAAACAAATGAAGTTTGTTGAACTGCGACAAGTGAACCCGCATCAAGTCGTAGTACAGCGCGACTGCGCCTGCGACTGTAGCACATAAGCAATTTCCTGTCGCGCGGCAGAATGCAAACAAATCGAAGCCGTCGCCTCGGGCACTCTTATTCATAACCACGGAATTATTAAAACAACTTTTAATTAGTTTAAAATTTTGTTTGATAACGCTATGAATATTAAAAGGGGCTCGCCGACCGTTTAATTTACTACTTTCCACCCATTCGAGCCGGCGCGCGGCGCGCGGCGTCGAATCTCCGACTATCACCGGCCTGGACGTAATTAAACCCGAAAAACCGAACTAGCATAGCATTATTAATATCGAGAAACAACTGGCGCCTTCGGTCGTTCCGAGCAGAGAGAAAAAAACTCGGAATTTATACGTCAATAAGAGTTTGTTGGGCATTATCGTAAAATGTGAATAGTATTTAATAGTTGGCACAAGGCTCGCCGCTCCTATTACCTCGTGAGTTATATGACAGTTATAATGTGCCGGCACCGAGCGGCCGCGCCGCGCCTACTCTGCGCCCGCGCAGCCGCGCACCCGACGCTGCAACGCATCGCTGCTTCTGGCCAACATCAACATCTTGCGGCTGCGCTACCAGCAGACATTGCGAAACTTCGCACAGCACATATTCGCAAGTTCTTCAATCTGACTAACAAATAGCCATGGGCTGGGTATACTCCGGCAGGCACTCGCGTAGCACTCGTAGCGGCTCTACGAGTGACGTAGCTAATACATTGCGTCGCCTATTTCCAAACACTACCTATTATTATGTGAAGTAACAATGGCGTTACGGCATCATCTTGTGGGTATTGCAGAAACTTTTATGTTTTTAATGGGTAATCCATTTTAGTGGCAGGTGACGTCATTTGAGGAAAACGCTGAACGAATTTCATGGTTTTGTTCGTTTAGATAGAGTGAATGTTACTCTGTTACTGATGTATAGGAGTATGCTGGCAGCTGGATCTGTTCGTTCAAGGTGAGGTGAGAGGTCGTTCTTGTGCTGATGTGCGGGCGAACGCGTGAGAGTATTGCATCTACTTGTAAGCAAACATTGTTGGTTTAGGCATAACACACTTACTAACAAATTGAGTTCACGCCTAAACAATGTTAAATAAATTTTTAGGCTCCAAGGAGTTGTTAGCTAGTAGGAGGATTGCTCATTTTGTTCGTTGAATTTGTGACTGATTCCGCTATCCAAGTTATTGGTAATGATCATCATTTGAGCTGTTGACAAAGTCGCTTAACTTGTTTTTTTTTCAAATTATATAATTAAAACCTCAATTTTAATGTCATCCGATAGAGTAGAACGCCAGTCCGTAATATGATATAATAACCTCTGGCTTAACACTGCGTTAGTACTCACTTAGGTTGCCCGTTAGTGAGCACTTCATTGATCTTTGCCTATTCGATAAACTAACTAGATTATTATTTACTCAATAACATATAGACGAACAGGTTTGATCCCACATCTGTTTCCTTCGATGTTCGTGCCTAATTCTGGCTTGTAGGCATTCATATTATAATAAGGCTCGTAAATTACTGATCGATGAAAAAATTATTTAGATCGATCCGACCGTAAGGACATAAAACCAGTCCTGTGCCATCCGACTGACCACACTACACGGGGCAGTTGGACGTTTTCATAATAACACAAAACTAATTAATACACCTGAGAGAAAAGACGAATCGATTCGATCACTTCGGCGCATAAATACAATTTGATGAGATCATAACAAAGTGGAACGTTTGACGTGAAGCTCGCACTGCGCCCGCGCCCGTTGGGACCGGGCCGGGAGGACCGGAGCTCAGCGCCGCACAAACGAGCAGGAAATTACGACGGACATCCAAAAACTATGATCGCCGTTTGGAAGATCTGTTTTTTGTTTCCAATATGCAATAAATAGGGTAATAACAAGGAGCGCGCGCGCCGGCGCGGCGGGCGCGATGCGGCGGGTGCGGGGGCCGCGGGGGTTCGGCGGGGCGGCAACATGGCGTCTAATTGTTTGTAATTAGCGCCGTACGCGGTGCCCGCCGTGTGCCTTGCGCGTTTATGGACTGTTTATTACTTAATATGTTGTGATAGGCCGCCATTGGCGAGGCTCGTGGCCGCGTCGTTTCGTAACATTGATTGAGGTATGTGGGAACGTCGGCCGGTGTCGGTGGTGGGCTGGCGGGCCGGCTGGCGCCTGCTGATGTTACACGAGTCATTACCGCGTTATGACGTCGCCGCGACGGCTGTTCGCACGACACGCCATCCATCGCGCCAGCTCACGAACACTCACGGATTACGAATCTAACAATATACTACTCAACTACAACTATTCAATATTGAATAATTAAAACTTAATAATTACAAAAAAGACGAAATTACTTAAAGAAACTACGGTAACTAAATATAAGTATAAAAAGAAAGCACGCTTAGGCGTCAAAGTACTCCTCCACATCGCTGTCATCCGAAAACGTGCCCAGAAGACTGCCAAAATAGTCACTTTGGCCAAAGAAAGAACCAGCGCTCTTGCCACGCGAAGTGTCGACTAGTCAGTTTTCAGTGATTTCAGTGAATTATGCGACCGTCGTGGAGCGACCCAAGGTGCGCCTAAGCGAAGGTTTGTAGCGAGCCGAAATGAAACATCATCTGCCATAGTGCCTATGGTGGACACAATATTAGTTGACGTATTTAACAGGGTATTCCGTATAATACCGCAGAGCGGCACGTCCCAGCGTCTCTGGGAGGACAGGTGGTCGGGCAAATCCGTATTGGGACAAGCCATTTTCCAAGCGTCCAACGCACCGGTCTAAAACGGTACCTCAAAATCTTCCAGTGAGGAAGATAACGTTCCTGGTAAATTTATCGGTTCCGTGGACCCAGGAGGAGGCCAGTAAACTTAGGAACTGTGGCTTGCAGTCAGGCTCGGTCGTCCAGGGCCCGATTTTCAATCCTGTGAAGTCGGTATATTTCCGGTAATTTTGTCTACTTATCTTAAAGTTGAGTATGTTTCCAAAGATGTGAGGAGCGGAGACTATCCAGCTACACCTATGTAAATTTTGGTCCAAAGCCACATTATCGAATCGAAAGGGCCGAATTAATGTTAATTTTGAGTCTTTCTGAGACGTTATTAAAATAGTGAACTTTTCGATGAAAGAGGTTCGTCAAATATTTGGAACTTCAGGAGGTGAAAAGTCTTTTTCTGTCATTTTATTATTGGATGCTATTGAATGAAATTTTGAAATGGTGGTTTATCTGTCATTGATCCGGAGGAGACTTTCACATTCTGAAAGGGTAAGTTCTAGGCCTATACGTCCTCTCTTTGGCACTGAATCGAGCTACACGATGACTGACAAATGCTTGCACTAACTGAAAACACGCAAATCTGTGTGGTTCTTTCTTCAAAAGACCATCTCAGACCCTAAACCTGCATAGTCGTTTTGCGAGTTGACCAAGATTACGTCTGAACCTTAAAAGAGACTATAACATCTGAGTTTGTTTCGGCTGTTTCTTTTCAGAGTCAGCTACAAAACACCAACCCCATCTAGTTTTAAAAAAAATGACGTGTACAAGTGTAGGTTTTAACCTATTTGCAATAAACATCATTTATAGAGCATTTTTTTTCTTTTGAAAAAGTAAGACGTTTTAGAACTGTGTCCACATTAAACCTCCCAGGGCTCCGTCATCCAAATACCATACATTGAATCTATGTATAATTTAGTTTTCGAATAATTAGATTTATTGCCGAACTAAAAATGTCGGGCCCAAGAGGGTCACTCTATTGCCATCCAACCGCTGATTCCAAAATGTTGTCTTTGTAAAGGAATTTATAATAGG
Organism: Noctua janthe; assembly: GCA_910589295.1. Taxonomy (NCBI): domain Eukaryota; kingdom Metazoa; phylum Arthropoda; class Insecta; order Lepidoptera; family Noctuidae; genus Noctua; species Noctua janthe. Next base: position 19,902,891 of record OU342552.1, read on the forward strand.
GATACCTATAAAATTAGTAACGAAACCTATACTTTTTGAACTTCAGTCAACAAGGTGGGAGAGACCTTGTTGACTGAAGTGGTTCACGAAGTTAAAAGTATTCCTTAAGGATAACCTCATCTTTACCATTACTCAGCCTCACAGCTGCCTTTGGACCCGCAGCTAGCTGTAGGGGCTGCAGGCAGGATAGGTTGACCATAGGGTTCACAGTGTTCTTGCCAGTGGGATGAATGCCGCCATTTGCGCTTGGTTTGCCACGTACAAAATATCTATGACGGCCTGTTCAGATTGCCATTGATTAGGGCCGTAAACTCCTTCAAACGGTTTCCCCAGACCGGCGGAACTTGAACACATTAGATCCTTAAGGTGATATGGTTTTATGGAGTCAAATCGTCGAGGCCGACGGAAAATATCAAAAGAAATATCACAAAAAATGGGCCTTTGAGCACTCAAACAAATGACGAAGGCCATACTAACATTTTATGACCATTGGCGAAGATGTTTCACATTTCAGCACAGTCCTATTAATACACACACCAATGGATTCACGAAACAAAGACAAATATAGAATGTTTTTCACCAAATTAATCACTATTTACAGTATTTGCATACTGTGAATATATCCACGAGTAATATGGCTGATCTTATAACTTTAAAATATTTATTATATAAGTACCAAAACTCTATAAAGGGAAAATGCGGAAAACAATTCGAAACTCATTGCCTATTTTCTAGTTTTTGCAAAGTGCGCTGAACTCAAGATGGTTTTATTTAAAGGTACTTTGGAAATGGAATAAAGCCTAAGTAAGCTAATTAGCACCATTCAAGTCGACGATGTTTTTTGGGGAAAAAATCCTTCAAGTACTTTAGTATTTATTCATAAGTGCACTCTTTACTTGATTGATGGGTCTCTGGGATATTTCCATAACTTTGTTATTATCCATGCTCAATAAATAGGTCGACCAATTTTGACTTGGAAAATATTTTGTTTGTAGCTCTTGTCAAATATTTTGAAGAGCCAAGTATAAAAAAGCAAAGTGAACTTAAACAGCAATTGTTGTAGCACTTTATGAGTGATGCTTGACTTTGTTTTCACTGTTGTTTATGCTTGCACTGCTTAGCTTACGTTATAGTGAACTCACACTCGTGTAGGTTCGGGCACGCAGCGCGCTGATCGCGGGTGTCATGACGTCAGCCAGCGTGTAACGGCGCGCGTCGCCCCGCCCAGTCCCGCCCCTCTGTCGGCGCCTCCAGCACCGACCGGCGCAACTACATGCACCACATCGCCACTGTCGTGCGACAGAGCAAACAGCCGGCACTATGTACAGCCACGGCAACTCAGTACACAGCCTCCGCAAAACGGATCAATGTCAACATGGTGGATGGTGGAAGGTTCGTTTCGCGGAATCCCCGAGATAGTCGCACGATAACGACACATTTACATTTGCATACATATATCCCTGGTGGCTGTCTGGCAAGACGGATGGTCCATGTGACCCCCGTCACAGAGAAAAAACTCGAGGGCGATACGTGAATGGTGTGAAACTCTCTCCATTATGGGCAGGCGGCCCCCGCTGCGCCATTCTTACGCCGCTTTGTGCGCCCACCTCACCACAGATACCTCGGAGATACCTCTCGCATCGCTGACGTGCACACATAATTTATTTTCAATGATTTTTTGTTAGCCAGTTGGTTTTTGAACACACTTTTGAGCTTTGACTCTCGATGATCGATGAAAAAAGTTTAGGAAATCGGGATCCCTCGCGATGCGAGAACCGAAAACAAATAACAAAAGTATCAAAGATTCGAACGTTCAGGCAAAGAGTTGTTGTTACAAATATTTTGAATAAATCACCTCCAATTTCCGCGTGATTTGTCCCGCGCGGCGGAAATGGTTTCCTCTTTGAATATAAAACGAGCCAACGGAAGAATTTCAATGTTGCTAGAGGCAGGATTTTGCTCACTTATGTAAAATATTACGACGGGTTTGTATCTCGTTTGTCGCGTATTGTGAAGGGATTTGCAAATACAGTTTCAAATTCTTACAGCGCGTTAATATTCCCTTTTATCTCCTCCAGTAACTAAAACGATATTAAACGAGTAGTTTTGAATTCAGTACCAGAAGCTTAGCCTAAGTCGGTTGGTATCCAGATCATAATCCAGGAAGTACATCTTTAAATGTTTGAATAGCTGAGCGCGCCCTGCGCCCGCGTCGCGCCGCTCGTGGCGCGCGCACCCACCCACAACACTTAATCTCCCAAATACATTTATCATGTTCAGCTGATAAAAATGCCATTGAGATCAGCCGAACACAATAAGATACACGCACTCGGTACCTGATACGAGGCCGAAAGTCAATTATATTCAAATATAAATCGGATTTGCAATCGTAAGCCTGTAACAATAGCGTAGGCAGGCGCCGTGAGCCGTGAGCCCGTGATGCCACCTTTAGGCCTCTCATTCCTGGATAATAGTCGGAAGCGGACAATGCGGACAGTTTGGGACAAGGCGGGTGTCCGCATCGATGTCACGCCCGTCACCCTGCAACACGCCATTATGTTTTATTTGTGGATTATAAAGTCACTATTGTGGTAAACTATTATGTTCGGCTGTTCATACGTTTCGCATTATTGTTGTATTAGGATGAACTCGCAAATAAAGAAATGATCGTTTCATACTGATGTAAGTTTTTGTAAGTGATACTTGAACCAATTTGATTTGTGCTATCAACATTCTAATATGTACTACCTTTTTGGATCGAACTAGGTACTAACTAACTAGGATAAACCTTTACGCAACAATGACACTTAGGTAGGTATAGGTTTAGGCGTTTCTAATTCCAAGAACCGTTATTTTTAGGCTTTTGCCTTAATTAAGCTTTTTATAGTTTGGACTTGAGTGGTGTGGTGCGTTCACAAGCGATAATTATAATATAATTACCCAATTTCATGCTTAGTACTTATTAGTTCCATGATTTTAGATTATCAGAGTTCATTTCGTTTGCCACGAAAGGTGCAATGAAATAGATATCGATATGTTTGTATCGATATTGTATGATAGTATAAGTGTGTGCTACAAGTTGGCTGGTCGTCCCGTGTCGCCAGTGTCACGCCCGCTCCGCGCCAAATGATTGCACAAAGCGGTTCGCGACGCTTCTCATGCTGTCACACGCTATTCAATTCATGAAGTTCGTATGACTCGCTTTGTTTGCCGCAACCGTTGTTGACCCTTTGTCAACCTTTCCCGAGTTTCAATGACGGTTATAAATGTGCGCCATTTTATAATATCGGAAACAATCTATTCAGCTCTGTTTCCTCCACCGAGCGTCCACGTCTCCTACTCAGGGCGACAAAACGGAACATCTCATTTACATAATTTCAAGCAAGAGGCAGAACAAACAAACCCTCGTAAATGACGCGTTAAATGCAATCAAACAACGTCATTATACACGAGTAGCTGGCTCCGGGTCCTTCTTTCACAAAAAGTGACATAAAAAGTGGATATCAGTCAGCTGAAGTGAGCGCGGCGACAATGTGGCCACCGGGGATCTATTATACACGGCGTCAATGGGACCCTCAAGAAATTTGTTACGAACATTTTGATAGGTGGCAGCTATTGTTAGCGGCGGGAACCGCGAAGACCCGAGGGAGTCCGGGGCGCGGTACATATGTGCGGCGTCGCGGGACTTATGCTGGTGCGCCGAGCGACGCTAAACGTCGATGTCGTTGGCGCATTGTTTGTTGTAGTCGCCGAGAGCCGGGAGCCGGGAGCCGGGAGCCGGGAGCCGGGGGCCGGGTGCGACAGTTCCATGTCTGTCATAACCGCAGGGGTGTCAATATACCACACCGTTGTAAAGTCTAGGGCCATTAACACCGGGACAGATTTATGTTACAAATTTTAATGGGCTGTTTATTTTGATATGAAAGCTATTGCATAAGTGTTTGAACCTTTTCGTTTTAAGCGTTATCTGGTGGTCCCTTACATAAATGTGTCTTATTGTGTTTTGTTGTATTTTTATTACGAGTTAGCAAACCGTTGCGCCTCACCGAGTTTTCGAGGGCTTTTTGAGTCGCGAGGTATGAGATGTATTCGCGTGATTAACCATATTCGCAGTCTGAGATACCTATTACACCACCCATTTCAAATAAGAGGACTACCAGAGGTCCTGGACAAGTGACAAAAGCTTTCGAGACGTTTCTTATCAGCGAGTTTAACAGGATTCACAAGCTTGCCGGGAGCATATGAGTATGTCAATCATTAATTATCGCTTTTGAATGAAAAGTCTAGGTTTTCAGTAACTGTTACTATGGATCACAGTTAATAGGCATTTTATTAAAGTTATTGAGCAATAACTATCTCTCTTTCGTAAGAAAGAAATATGCCCTGACGCCTATTGCCTATTGCCGACGGCCGCGGTCTATCGATAGCGTTGTAAATGTTCATGAACGGAGACGATCTTTAACAACAGAAAAGTTGATCAGATGCTTACCTACCTATATTCTGTAAAACAATGTTATAAAAGCAAATAAACAAAAACGTATAAAGTCCAGGTATGAAGTAGGCAGACATTAATGAGCCTGTCCACTACTCCATACCCTACCATGACCGTGCTATGAACTTATCAGGCACGGAAAGAAACATGACAAGGATTCCAATGCCCAATAAAACGTATCAAAAGCGTAATATATCCGTTAGAACGGTCATCATTCGCGTTTAAACCCTATTTTCTTTCTATTGAAAATATGAGACTATGCCTACTGGTACGGTCCGTCACCGTCACGAAACATGCACTGAGCGTCAACAATTTTCGGCGAGAATATTTTACCGGTGCCGATACCGTGCATGGCACGCTACGGTGTTCTTCGGTGGCGGAACGGTCTAGTGCCCACTAGACCGTTCCGCCTTCTACGCCATACAGTCTATGACTATGCCCATAGTCATAGACTGTATCATGACATGACATTAATTCATCACTGACCCATGCTCAGTTTCAGCCTCAGCCCGAGGGCGTACACTTGGCACATTCAGCAGCGATGAGAACGGTAACGATGACCGAAAATTCAAAAGTGTATTGGATTAACACAAGCTTAGGTCATGTTGCGTTTATGTTTTCTTGCGTGATCGAATCAGAAATGAAGACATCCGCAAGAGAACCAAGGTTACCGACGTAGCCCGTAGAACTGCTAAACTTAAGTGGCAGTGGGCAGGGCTCATTACTCGCAGAACGGATAGCCAACGGGGCCGAAAAGTTCTGTAGTGGCGAGCGCGAACCGGAAGACGTTGTGTTGGCCTCCCACTAGGTGGACCGATGACCTGGTGTAGGTTGCGGGGATCCTCTGGATGCGAGATGCACGGGACCGGTCAATGTGGCGACACTTAGGGGAGGCCTATGTCCAGCAGTGGACGTCTTTCGGCTGAAATGATGATGATGATGATGAAGCTTATGTCGATTTGGTTGGACTTCCTTGTAAAATTACGAAAGCGAATGCTAGTCTCCGAAAGCGATTGCAACTTATCTGACCCTCTGTAATTGGGTGATTGGGACATATTAAGTGTGTCGATCACATTATCACTTCCATGTTAAAGTTATTAGACTGCATTGTGCACAAATTAATTATATTCTGCACAGCAAACCAGCCGCGCCGTCTGCTTATTACATTAGTCACTTTCAGGAGTTGAGGACCAGTTATAGTTATAATTTATTATATTCAAGCTTCTCAGTGAGGATTATAGAATGATTGCTAATGTATCGAATGAACGTAACAATGTGCTACGAGAATTAATGTAAGATGCTCGTTCTTTATCGAGTAGTTGGGTGTTGTTATAATCAGTGGCGGGTTTACAAGTTTTCAAGGTATAGGCTGTACAGTTTTTGCCGCCCTTGCCTCTACAATTCTCATGTCCTACATTATTTTTACAATCCAACAATTTCGTTGATATTGCTCGTGAAATAATTTTTGGGTATATTTATGAGCTAAACAAAGCTCGATCATGTACGATTAATAAGGCGGGGTAATGTATGCTACTTACACAATAATGTACAGCCAATTTGCAGCCTCCAACGAGTAGTATTACTGGCATGTATAGGTTGATAGTGGGAAGAGGGAAATACATTTTCTACAATTTTGCTCTTTTCACTCATACAAAGTGTGGGCAGAGGGCGCAGAGGCCGACTACTGGTTGGGGGGCGGCGAACCAGCTGTTTTCTCTAGAATATGGAAGATTGCTACTCGGAATGTGCAATGACAAGTGAGAGGGGAACGTTATCGGCAAAATATGTTGCAGACTTCTGTATCTGTAAAACATCAGAAAACCTTCATGCCAAAATCTTTTTGATTTCCAAGAGGTAGCAAAAAAATAAAAATCAGTCCCCAAATTTGCCGCCCCAAAAATCTGCCGCCCTAGGCTCAACCCTACTCAGCCTGCTGGTAAATCCGCCACTGGTTATAATACTGTTCCCTGTTCTCGATACCGGTGGGCTACGATTTTTTATATTTTTAAACGTTTTTTATATTGTTTTTTGTAAGGAATATTTAAAAACATAATTGATTTGTATAGAAATAAAGGAAAATAATAATAAATTGCCCTTGAATTGTTTCTGTTTCTCTATCTGTTGTTATAATATGTCCGTCAATTCAGTGTGCCTTTTGGCAAAGGCTTCCTCTAGCTTCATCCACTGACAGAAAATGTCACGAGCCACGCTCTCTCTCCAATTGGGGCCCGCTGATTGCTTGAGCTCATCTTCCCATCTTCTTTTCTGTTTCCCCCTGCTGCGTTTACTGCCCCTTGGATACCAGTCGGTCATTACTTTACTCCATTTCAGTGAATTTGCTCTCATCATGTGGCCAGTCTATCTCCATTTTTGTTGGTCAATCAGTTTTTGTTGGGTGTTGTTATATTGAGCAAAACTGAGAGATCTTCCGGAACGTGTCACCGGCTTTGATTTTTAGGCCTAGGTCAACTTTCCGCTCTCAAAACGTGATACTGAATAACATCCATATTCATAATCCCTAGGGGTACAATTTTACTTTCGTCACCATGGCAACAAAGTTACTGACTGCGAATAGTGTTACGAAACATGTTGTTCAATACAGTTTCTGTTTTTTTGGCAGCGTCTATTAATTAACACCTACTATTGTGTTAATACGGTCCATGTATAAAGTTTTAAAAATTAAGTTATAGGAGTTACAGGTAATAACTACACCTAGCCATATCATAAGTACTAATCCCTGAGTCAACTCATGCCGATTATGTACTTACTCAAACGTTTATTTATTACTAACTGTTGCCCGCGACCTTCGTTCGCGTGAAATTATTATAAAAATATGTCCTCCCTTTTTTAATCGAATTTTGTTACCAATTTCAAGGGTTTTAATTTATTGCACGAAACTCTAATTCTTATTCTAAAATAAAAGTAGCCTATGTTACACCTTATAAAATCAGCTATCTGTCAGTAAGGTCCCGTCATAATCGGTCCAGCCGTTTCGGAGATTAGCCGGAACAAACAGACAGACAATAATTGAAAAAAAAAATCGTTTTTGTTTAAGTGCCGTATATATTTTCATATGCATTTAGTAAAAAACTGTTATTTTGACGTTACTAACAGACACTTGAATTTTATTTATTTGTATAGGCAAAAAAGAACTTTAATAAACACTTAAAACCACACATTCACATACAAGAAGTTGTACCGGTCAGTCATCCACGCTTGTATTGGCTGGCTATCCCACAAAAATATATCACAATTTGTATTTGAGTTCATGCTTACAGATTGTTTTCAGCAAAGTTAAAATAGCATAATATTCTATTTATAAACACAATTAAAATCTTCATTAAATATGTACACCTATTTGTTGACATTTAAAGAAAAACAATCACCGCCGAATATAGGCATTGAACCACATTTGACTTAGTTTATATCTGTGGAAGTAAAACACAGTAGAAATAAATTAAAAAAAAGAAACACTACTGTGAAATACACTGCATCCTGAACCTAGTAGTGTGATAAGACCCAGTTTTCGAGGAAGTGCATTGAAAAATAATTTGTGCAGTATAGCAACACCTATAATAATGAATCCAGATTTTTTCTGTCAGAGTTTCATCGCATAACAACAATCACATACACAGCGAGTTGGCTAAAAAATGCTTATTCCATGACGCAACGTTGCAGCACGAAAACAAAACTAAGTTACGTTCTGATTAGAGCTTGTTCTGCTACATTGATATGCCACAGTGCTGGGGCGCGGTGTTGCAGTATCATTCGATTACGCGGCGCCACGCCCCCGCCCGCACACATGTCGCGATATAACTCGATTTTAAAGCATTCAATTATTTCTGTGGCGTCGCAGGGTGGCAGAAAGTGTAGCATTGTTATCGCTGTCACGACTGTTGTTTACTTGTTAAACCAGCGGGAATAGAAAATTATTGGGCAATGTAATTATATTATTGATTTTGTTGTTGTTTGGAAGCAATATGTATGTAAACATGGTGGTGTTTTGACAACAAGAGCTTGATAGGGTATAATGGAGATGGGTTGGGTCGATAAGTTAACTCTGCAGTTTGCGTTACAGATAAATATAACATTGATAAGCTTTGGTTGTGGATAGATGTCAGTCTTCTCCTTGGCTATACACATCATCATTTTCTACCCTTGTGTCATGCCTTTTCTTATTCCCTGATCGCCACGCTATCATACTATCATCAGCTGCAACTTCATTCATATAATCATTCCTCATATAATCCATCCATCTTTTGGCCTTTCTTCCCATCCATCAATGTCAACATTAATCTTTCTCGGCTCCTCTTATAAGTGAGCAATAACTTTTGCAGACCGTCAAAGTCTGAAAACTCTCACTGAAAGACGATGACATGAAGGAGTCACCATTTAGCAGCAGGTTTCTCCAGATATCTTTACTTTAAAACAAGAAACAAAAAGGTTTAACTAACCAAATTCCTTGTCATTTTAAAAAGCATCAAAGCAATCTTACCCGATGCGATGCCGTGACCTGTGGCAATCGTTTTCAAAACTAAAACGCTTTAACTGAAGCTTTTCGATACCTTTAGTCAGCCCCTCACACCCACACACCTCAAGACCTTGTCCATGACTTGGATAGCACGTTAAGCCGTTGGTCTCGGCTGTCATATATAGATCTTTGACAGTCGATACGAGTAGTTCGAAGCGAAACTCTGACAACCTGTCAGTCCTGCCAAGGGATATTGTGTTACCCAGTAGCTGCCCAATGGAGGTCAGATAGGCAATCTCTTCAAGTTAATACTGGTATTCAGCTACTTCTGGTCTGACCGAGGGCCGAGCCCAACATAGTTGGGAAAGACTAGGTGAATGATGAAGAATACTTTTAATACGTTTTTTTTTAACAGTTCAGGGGCTCGAACCTTGCACTCTTGTTTTCATCCTGTCTCGTGTATGTTTCAGACGGAGCACCGCACTTGTTGCGCGTGCGGCGAGCCCATCGCGGACCGCTTCCTGCTGGAGGTGGGCGGCGGCGCGTGGCACACCGCGTGCCTGCGCTGCTGCGTGTGCGCAGTGCAGCTGGACCGCCACCCCTCCTGCTTCCTGCGCGACCGGCAGGTCTACTGCAAGCAAGACTATGCCAAGTGAGTGTCAAAAGGGTGATAGTGGCTTGGCGAATGTTACGCACCTGTCGCACCGGCGACGATGTAGAGGGTCTACTGCAAACAACACTATGCCAGGAGAGCGTCATGAGGGTGGGTATGGCTCGGCGAATCTTGTGAGGAATTAAGTATGCTTGGTGTCAGGTCTCTACTTAACATAGTGCACAGAGCATAGTCAAGGACGCTATGCCAAGTGAGAGATGAGGGCGTAGTCGCCTGGACAAACTGACTCTCCGTCAGTGATGACGATGATGGAAAAGCCTGATACGTACGCGACTGATACAAGCTACCGGGAAGCTTATGTCATTCTACTGAAAGTCTTTGTAGAGCACGAAGCACCTGGAAAGCCACAGCCGCGCGCCGCCGCGCCGGTGCCCTCCGGCGGCGGCTCGGCGAATCTTGTGAGTAACTGTGATTGGAGTTAGGCAGAGGTCGTACAGTTTTGTTTTAACGAGGTGTTACGTCACTAATAGTATAAGTATGAAGATTCTGTTTTCGGCAATCTCTGAAAGTAGTGCAACTGCGTGTCATCGTCGTCTGAATTTAATGCAGCCATTTTAATATACTTACAAGAAACGGGGAAAAGGAAAAAAAAATCAAACTAGTCATTCCTCGCTACTTGTAGTCTAGTTCTAGTGTAACGTGTCAAAATTAACAATTACCTTCGCCATGTTGATTCAAGGCGTCACTGAGACATAGGATACACAGCTCTTCTATTACGTTTCTTCGGATAGCTAGAGACAGAGAGGTCTATATTAAGTATCCTCTATTTGGTATAAAGCTTCACAATGTTCAAATTCTCATAAAATCAGACATTTACAGTTTCATATTAAAAATAAATCAAAGATTTATGTATTATTAAATGATTTAAAAATCAATCCGCCCATAAATACTTTGTATTTGAATTGAAAGCTTTCCGCCGGTTCAATGAAATCTTTATAAAGACACGAAACTATAAATCAACATTTTTATTATCGGCCAATAAATATGTTAATAAAAGTCTTAATAACGAGAAACGATTGGACATTGTGCTGTAGACGACAAATGGGAAGTAGGCTTCATGTTTTAGATGAAGACGCGCCGCCACGCCGCCGCTCCTGGCCGCACCCAGTAATGTTATAGTTTGAAGTTGAACATGGTACTAATAAACTTGACCCATCTCTCATTACCTATGTATTCCACAGTTGATTGGTGTAAAAACGTGGAGTTTGTATTCCTAAATATTTCAAAGTTGCTAACACCGCAGTATTATCGTGTGAAATACTGAGCTTAAACAGTAAACTCTGCCAAAATATCTTTATTTCAACCGATCAACCTGTGGCAGTTCATAGCTGGACATAGGCCTCTCCCAAATTGCGCCACACCCTGTTGATTAACTTATTTATACAGAAACACAGAAATGGTTCTAGAGTAATCCTGCTATACATCAATAAATTACTGTGTATCTAATTAAAATGTAGTTATCTCGGTGAAGCAGTAGATAGCTAAGATATCTGTCACCTTTGTTTTGTGTTCTAAGCGAGAGAAGTCCGGTTGATCGAGGTTTAACGATTAGGAATGAATTTACATTCATCATTGGTACTTTTGCGTTTTTGAGTTTTAGTGTCTGATATTTCTATCAATCGACCTTGTGTAATTACCACAATTCTACATACTTCTCTAAGATCTAGGCCACTCCCTAATGAATTCCTAATTAAAAACCAGCTGCTGCACCTATTTCCGCTCAGCTCAATTTGAACCTAGCGCACGTTTAGCTTTTGGAAAAATATAAAAGACAGAGATCTGAGATCTGTTACGGTAGGACTTAGGTATAGTGTAACTAAAAACGGGCATTTTGTTCAACCACGAAAACTTTTGTAGTTTTCAGTTGAGTTATAAATCAACACAATCATGAACAAATAGAACTAGATCAAATTTTTGTTTGCAGCGTTGCCATATATGTTATTCTACCTGCACCTGTTCTGTTGTCAAATATAAACAGCTCACAATTCAGGACCAATTTATATTAATGATAATATTCCTTGGTGCTAGGTAACTGAGCTTATCCCAATATTCTTTTATTCCAATTTTCTATTCTTTTCTGATTTCGTTGCTGGATTCAAGACAGTTAAATTGTTGATCCAGGACTTCGCACTTCATTGTCTGGTCGCTACTGTTGATTCTGACTTTGAGGAGTTGCAGTATTTTGGGAATACCTGAACAATAAAATCATGAAGTCATGCCATCGTCCTGCCCATGACACACCTTGTCTCAATCAGTAGGAGCCCAGCGGGGGTGCTCCATGATGGGCCGAAGACCATAACCGCGTAGTGTGTGGTCTAGGGACACATGTCTCCTCTCCTCATTTCAATAAAGGTCCCAGGTTCGGTGCCGGGCGACCGACGTTTATAGTGCCGCCCGGGCCGGCCTACATGTTAATGATATTGGTTTTAATTAACCCGTTTGCTGCTTTTTATACAATTTCATTTGGTTTAAATTAAACAGAGAATAAAGCTGTCTCTGTTAATGTGTGTGAAGAGAAACTGGCTGGCTGCTCGACCTGTACTTGTGTTGCTTGCTTTTAAGTTAGTTTTATTAATTTACGCATTATTTATTGGGGTTGTTAACATTATGAAAATAACATAGTAAAATATTAAAATTTTTAAATCAGTAAAGCTCATTCATTTTGTATATACAGGTTGTAAACAGACCCTTCCCGAAGCCGTCAACTAAGCATTCTGTAAATCAAACTAAGTAAATTTACGCAAAAATTATTGCTGGGAAACTACTTTTTTTAGGGTGATAAATCACGTTTTACGGTAGGACTCGATGGAACGCACTCAAAGCATTGTGCTGATGGCTGGATTCAATAGTACGGGGGCCGTGGAGGTGTTTAAAAATCTGACGTTAAAAACATGTATATAAAAAAAAAACTTGTGATAAATTTGGAACTTTGACCCCCAATATCTCCGTAACTAGAACGTTCCCAGGTATGGTCTAGAAAAAAATGACGGGGAGAACAAGTGCCTTTCGGCTTCGTTAAGGATCTATTACAACCCTATTTGTAAAAAAATAATTTCAAAATACGAGCGGTGTCAACAGCACCCAACATAGCGACACTGTCAGCGACGCCTGATCACGGAAAACTCATGAAAAAAATAGAAATAGATATTGCATCGTTCAAAGTTGTTGTCGAAGTACGAAACCCTTGGAAAGGGATTCCTCCTCCAACACAAACATTATCTTCCATTTCTATCTCGATGTTGTCACCGACTAGCACAAGTTTCTGTCGGGAAAAAGCTTGTTGATTTTTGTGCAACTGCCTGCTTGCTAGTTGGTCTAGTGGCTTCGTTTTGCAGGTCAGACCTATTGCCGGAGCCTAGATTTGTGCACATGTGATGGCAATTAGACTCGCACCTATTACATGGGACTTTAACATAACTGGTAAAATGTGGCTTTACTTACTATTTGTACATATAGTATAGCCACTTATCCACCCTCTACCGGGAGAAATCAGACGTTATATTTAGTATATTTATCCGTTGTCGATTGTAAATATATGAGGTCATCCCAGTCCCAAAAATTGGGTGAAGTCCTTCTTATTCTTCCGAGGTTTCAATATATTCCGCCAATAGGTCGCTTATCTACACAGCCATCAGTTCATCAACTCGACATAAAGTCATCGTTGCTGGCCGCTCTCTCTCATCTCACTGTAATTGAGCCATTTAACGTAATTTCTTGTCATTCACTGCGGAATTGATTTCGCCATTAAATGAAAATTATTTCTACAAAATTGTTTATGAAAGAGAGGAAAAAACTGGGTGTATACAGTCCGAGAATCGTTTACTTGAGCCCCGAGTCCGTGAGTTTATTCTTTTACAATACACTGCCTACGTCCAATTAACCTTCGACGTATTAGAAATATACGAAGTCATCATTATCCGAGTCATTCGTGAAGAGGCTGCGCGGCCGAGTATGGAGGTGATGTGAGGCTGGGACGCATGGTGGAGTGCGAGGAGGTCCGCACTCGGTCGGGTTGGCATCGGCACGCATGAAGGAATGCGCGCAGGGTAGGCGGTCCGGTGCGCACTGTGCGCAGGTGACCTGTGACCCGCGCGGTGTGCGGCGCGGCGGCGGCGCGGGCGCACCATGACACATCACCACGCATGCGCCCCAGAGCCCTCCAAGCCCTCATCGCCTTCTTCCGCCACATACATCAGCTATCGACACACGGGATCGATACCTCCTCCCGTTTATTTTTCTTTGTAATTGTTTGAGGCAAATATAAAAAACAAGAAAAGATAAAATACTAGAAACAACTACCATGCCTATTGTCGCAGACTTGCCAGCCGGAATGTATCGAAAAATCGGTTGAGACCAGTTAAAGTGATTACCGGAACATGAAACATTAAGAGAAACATTTTACAAGACAGCTGTGTCAGTCACAAAACAGTAAAAAGAGATATAGTCATACGTTAGAAATGGAAAGGCTAACAGGTGCGTGAGAACATACTCTCACAAGTCAAAATAGAAAAAAGAGGCCAATGTCCCTAAGAGTGGTTTTATTGAAAATCAGTCGGACGAGTGTGGAACAACAAAGCGGCGACGGGGAATGTTGCCAGCGATGAAAAAATACAGCGAGCGGGTCGTGACTTGCAACACTGAGGTTTTCATTTGTCATTTATTTTGATTGTGATAACTGGGTGCGACGTGGAACCATATATTTTAATCGAGACGTATGGTGACGCAGGCGGTGCCCCGTTTGTGGTCAGCTATAGCTCTCATCACGCTCTGGTCTTGGGGTGGTCTGCGGTTAACCATCAACCACCCAAAAAGATTTCGTTAATGTAGTTTTTAAACATTTCCTCATTTTGTTAGTTCAGGAGTTTTCATGATTTTGTATAATATCTGTTTAATTATGACTGAATTCCGTGAAGGTTATATAAGTTAGAAAATTCCAGGTCCAGGAGGTAGGTAGGTTATAGGTACAGTGCCCCAGGTATCGTCACCTTAGTTTTTGCTCAAAGGAAACACGCGGCTCTTTTCCAACAGGGCCGATTCTAACATACCACATTACACACTGTTGTGATACGTCCTATGATATTTGTAGTATACCTAAGCATCCACCATCCCCTAGCTTAGGCACAGGGTTGCTACTAAATACTAGGTAATGGAAAGCCTAACCTATCCGAACACGGGTTGGCAAATTCTGTCCGTCCCAGTAGACAAATTCAAATGTAGGGCTAAGGACATGAAGTTCTATTTTAAATGAGGTAGCCCCGATGTAAAACTTGTATAAAATTGTGGGTTCGGACCAAATTGGCACTGCAATAACACTGAGTAACTTATTTCATCACTACTGCTCTTAAAACGGTGTAGTAAAACATCGTGAGGCATTCGGCCATGTCTTAGAAACCAAAATTCGAAGACGAGTGCCATCCACCAAGCCGCATTGGACTCTCGCAGATGAGCCAGATTATGGTTACGATGACTAAAAACAGCATCTAACTGTCTACTGTCTTCTCATCTTGGTTATATAAAATGTTGACAAACGGTCAGGTTCAAAATGAGAATTTACAGTTGGGCTCCTGGCTCTTACTTTAATCTCTTGCACTCCAAGTCCGCAAAATAATGAAAGATGTAATTATACCACTTGCAACCCGATCAAACATAATAAAAAAATCGACTAGTTAATTCAAATAAACTAAATAGCTACCTACCTGGCTACCAGTAGCGAAGGGTCAATTTTTGTAAGACGTAAGCCGAAGTACATATCTTTAATGTGATTATATTATTTGTCTGTGAATTTTGACTGTGCTGTTTTTCAAGGGAAGCCGGTAGGAATCGAATTGTATGGAACCTTCGCCACTGCTGGCTACAGTGGCTACCCTACCTGAATATTATACGTCCCGTCTCTAAATGGCCTAATTACGCAACCTATAATTTAAAAACTTTTTGCTTGTCCAATAACCAGGGTAGTATAAAGCATTATAAGTCGTTCAACTCAAAGGAACGACATTTTCCAAAAATAGGTTGAACGATACAACCTTACCTCACATTACCTTCTCAAAACCGTTACCGAGTTACCGACTTGGCAAGAGATTCTCGCGGACGTAACTCAACGCTTGTAACGAAACCATACCGCGATTCAGGTTTAGTGTACATCGCCATCTATCGAAGACATCGGAAACTTTCATCCCCTACGTCCACCCTAAGTTTTGCACCTGTAAATTAAAGAAAACTTAATAAAGCATATTTATTTCAGTGAGTTTGTTTTAAAAACACTTTTACACGTCACATTAGGTTGTTTTGAATCCGGATGAGAACGGTTTTTCGTATCTGACTGTGTAGTTGGGTGCTATGAGTCGAAACAAACTCACTTGACTGCACGGTGTAACTTAAAAAAAAAACATGTTTTATAAACAGTGGTTTAAGGAAGATATTTATGGTATTCATTGTCGAATGAGTTTGTACGGCGCTAGGGCGACAGAATCGATAGCAGCGCGTGCCGCGGCGTCACGAGGAAGCTTTGGACAACCCTTGCCCTATGTAACTAATCATACGTACCCTTGTATATATAGGTACTATTTAATCCGTCTCTTTGATCTCACTGCTCTTTCAAAAACCTGTACTAGACAGCGATTGGTCTCAGATAAAATTAAGTTTTCGGTTAAAAAAAAATGCATTATTTACTCATTCACACTCAGGTTTTGGATGGCATACCCTGGCTTACCCTGGAGGAACTTTCGCATAAGAATACAATATTCTTCCAGTTATTGTATTTTCGATATTATCATACAGTTTTTAGTTTTAGATTGTAACATTGATACTGATAACCATATCTATTGCAGTTAGTAAACGTCATAACATGATGACATGGCGTCACACATCACAGGTCAGCATCACACAAGCTGGCCCCTAACAGAAGTACCACTCTTACAAGATTCTCACACATAACGTAAGATAAGAATATAGCATTCTAACAAGACCGCTCTTGCTGGTTACTTATTTATTTCAAAACATAAATAAAATTACATATTTATCGTCTGGGCGTTAACTGCTTTTGATTTCAAATAAAATTTAGGTATCTTTCTTGAAACGGTCACCCGAAGAATCATGAGCCTAAACGCATCGCTTAAAGACTTGTTCATGTTTACATGAAAAATGTCAATTTAGAAGCGACCAAACTCAAGGAAATGAAACTCTGGACCGGTACGTGTTAAGAAAGAAAACGAAAAGAAAGTAAAAAACAAACGGATGCGTAGAGCGTGCTACGCGCTGGCTACGCCGTCGTAGAGGGTGTGTAGCATCCAGGGACTCAGGCCAGTGCAAATGATACGTTGTCTTTTCAAAATTTTACTAACTCCCTCATAAAATATACACATAAACCACACATATATAAAATATACACATTTACTGTACAGCAGTAGCGAAGGGTCAATTTGTGTAAGAGGTAAGCCAGAGTTGATTTCTTTACTGTGTTTTTATTATTTGTCTATGAAATACTGACTGTGCCAGTTTTCAAAGCGAAGCCGGTAGGAATCGAGTTGTATCGAACCTTCGCCACTGCTATACAGACCTAAACTAAAAATATGTACATGTATTAAAACCAGAAAAGAATTAAATGGCGTCAAAAAGTTCGTCCGCAAGGCTGGCAGCATTACCACGTTGGATGGCATTGCTGATTCTTTGGCCGAGGAATAGGTCAGCCCTCTGGTTACGAGCAGAGTTGGCCAACCGTTTAGCGATATTCCGCAATACTAGGTGGGCCCTCGGACCCCATGGCCCCAGTGTTTTAACCCAAAACGGATCAAACACGTAACTACCAATTCAGTTATTGTATTTGCGCCGTTTGAGGTTTTCAGCGCCTGCAGCAGCCGCCCCAGCACAACCCGCCGTGCTGGGAAGATGGCGCAAATTATTAATGATGTTTATTATGCAAATACATTTTTACAAACACTATTACACGTAATTTTTTTTAAAACTATTTGGGGCCGGTCTTTCGTCCCTGACTACTCTGAGAAGAAACAGCCGAAACAAACTCAGAGGTCATAGTCTCTTTTAAAGTCCAGAAATAATCTTGATCAACTCACATGAGGACTGTGCAGATTAGTGTTTGAGTTGGTCTATTGAAGATTCCACACAGATTTGAGTGGACCTGTCCAGTCAGTGCAAGCATTTGTCAGTAATCGTGTAGCTCGACTTATAACTCAAGGAGCTCAATGACACGACATACAATACCAAAGAAAAGACATTTAGTTAGGTCGCTAATAGTACTGAAACTGCCAGACAATCGTAAAAAACAAAGGGAAAATCAAACAAAAAAAAAATGACCCACATGGTCCTCTCATTCACAATAATCAAATAAAATTAGTAATACTTTACAAAATAAATGTCAATAAAAATCACTACTACTGGGTAATACGATACCCCTCGGTAAGACTGGTTGTCAGACTTTCGTGCCTCAGACTACCTGTAACGACGGTCAAAGATCTACAAATGCTCGCCCCTTATTACATGGGACTTAACATAATTGGCGAAATGTGGGTGTACTATTATAACTAGAAGACGGGATATTTACCATGTTTATTGTTGCTGTGTAAAAAGCGGAATAGTGCCGAAAAAAGTTCGCGAGCAGACAGTGAGTTTCGTGTGTCGAGAACAGAATCGAGTTGTGAGTGACAGTGGTAGCGGTACTGAGTGCAAAAAAACGAACAAGAAAGAGGGTAGACCGATTTCTCTGCTCATAAACACCCACCCGCAATAACTTCAGTTTATCTGTGATCATGGTGCTTGCAACAGCGCCGAAATATCGGGAACTCAAAGAAAACAATAAAGATGGTAAATATCCCGTCTTCTAGTTATAATAATGTTAATCACCATGATAGTTTAAAATCTTATATTGTGGGTGTACTATTTGGTATGGACACCTCTGCCTAACCCTTCGAGAATTATAGACCTGAGGATGTTATGGACATTTCTCATTCTGACCAGCATGCCTGAGAGATATTTCTCGACGGTATGTAGAACCAAGTCAGAAACCTATGAGCGGCATAAAAACTCTGACACCAGGTTAGGCACTAATCACACGAAAAATAAAGAAAGCTTCTGACCGGCTCAAGTCGTTAAGTATGTACAGTGTACACTGTTACCCAGTACCGTGGGCATTTTATCAGTATCTGTACAGTGGCTTGCGCTCTAGAGAGCGTATAGTACACAGCGCCTTGACATTAGGCACCGAGCAGAGATACCACTCAACGATATTGTGTAATCATCAGCTCGGGCAATGGCGTGATTGGATTCTTTGTATGTTTGATTGATAGCCATCTGCGTGCCAAACCAGACTAGAACTTTGAGGTGTCGCGGGCTAAAAAACAGAATTTGCAAATACTAAAGGTGAGATAATATTAGTTGTGATTATAATACTATATGTTTAATAGCAATAATGATGTTTAATAGCACCTACAGCAATATTAATATAGTAGTAAATAGCATAACCATAACCTAGCCGTAACGTTCCTATAGCAGGAAGTCTGGCCTCCTGTCTGCGGGATGGACTGGACGGTACCTGACGAACCGCCAACGGTCCCAGTGAGGGTTGCTGGATGCCACGTGTCTACGATTGTTTGGTTCTAGGGCATACTGGTTTCGTCACTATGTTTTCTTAAAAAAACTTCAACCCACGACCGTTTTGCAGCCATTTTCATTGTTGCATCACTGCTTACTCATAGAAGTTACCCTAGACCTGCATCTCTATACTCGAGCCTACAAAGTACATCCACATACCATTAAAATATAGAGCAAACAACCAATTTAAGTTTCCCATTAGCCCGCAGCCGAGCGAATAATGTTGCCAAAAAAAGAACGACACATTCGGGTGCTCGTTAAAATGTGAGCCGTGTCACAGCTTAAATAATATTTGTGTGTTGTGGCGCGATAACGAGCGGTGTTGCCAACGTAGCGGTGTGGCCAGCGTAGCCGCCGGCGCAGCGGTGATTGCTTTCCTTGATGTATCATCTGTTTATTGTTTATTTAGCGCGTCTTTTTGTCTGGTAGCGGCGCGGGCGCAGGAGACAAGGGTCACGCACACTTGCACACTCGACCGCCTTCCGATGAGGTTCTGTTATGATCAGGATGTTTGAGTGTGACCAGTTGTGGAAATACTCTCCGCGTTTTGAAACAAGAGACAATTAATTGATTGTATTCGTAGACCCTTTTGTGTCTTGACGGCGATAAAGAAGACGAGATACGATAATAACCGAATAGACCCTTTTACTTCAGCATTAGTGCTTTGTTTAGTTACCAATTTAATTGCTTTAAAATCCTGTGTATCTTAATCATGCAACCCATATTTAATCACGATAAACTGTTGATAATATTCTTTTTTATGTCACCGATGAAAGGTTTCTGGGTAAGACGATGTTATCAGCACCAACTGATAACGTCACCATAGTATTGGGCACACATAATGATCTCAATTTCATATCCGCGCCTCACATATCAGCGGCGAGGCTGCACGGCTGCGCGGGCGCACGCGATGTCCCGCCCACGCTCTCCGGCGCAAATGCGCGCGCCGTGTCTTATGTAAATGCACCATGTCCACTCCTGGCTTTAATTAATCTCTAGCCGCATAAATAAGCCCTGCCTTAGATCGATCCACTAAGAATAAACAATGGCAACTCGATTCGGCCTGTCGTTATCATAATTTCGAATATATCGATAGAGTTTCTCTCGTAAACACGACTGCCTGGCCGATTGAATATTTTGCATACGTTATTATACCATGTTTACTTTGCCTTTATTAGAATTTTGAGGACTGTCCACGTTTGTAACTGTAGGCAAGCTTATTGGTTCTGTTGTCCTCGTAATTGGTTATGGCTCTCTATGAGAGCAAAAACAAAAAAAAACAAAAACAAAAACCAAATGAAATATTTTTTCATTATTGACTTTACCTTGGCTTGACGTTGTAATGGTAATATTAAAGGTATCAGTGTGAGACATATAGGGTGTAAACGGACCCTTCACGAAGCCGTCAACCAAGCATTATGTAAGTAGGCACATCAAACTAAGTACGCAAAATTATTGCTGGAAAATTACTTATTTTTTGGGGTGAAATATCACGTTTTACGGTAAAACTCAAAACATTATGCTGATGGATGCTTTAAACGGGTCATGGAGGTAATTAAATAAAAACCTTAAAACCACATTACCTTAAAAACTAGCCTTTAAAAAAAAAACTTGAAAAAAATTTGGAACTTTGACCTCCAATATCTCCGTAACTAGAAGGTTCCCAGTTATGGTCCAGTACAAAAAAAATATATCGCAATGACGAGGAGAACAAGTGCCTTTCCTCTTCGTTAAGGGTATTTTATACCATTATAAGGTATAACGACGTATGACGATCGTTCGGAGTACCGACTCCGAACGATCGTCGAATGAATTCGATGATAACGGATTTCGATTTTAAATCATCATCTGCCAACTGTATTGTTATTACCACGACTTATTCAGTTTTATGACGGTTTTAG
Organism: Noctua janthe; assembly: GCA_910589295.1. Lineage (NCBI taxonomy): Eukaryota > Metazoa > Arthropoda > Insecta > Lepidoptera > Noctuidae > Noctua > Noctua janthe. Next base: position 19,924,031 of record OU342552.1, read on the forward strand.
CACACTACCCGTAAAATATGGCCGTCATTATCATCAATCGCGTCGAGACTAGAGCTGCGCGCGTGCAGGGCAGGCGCGCTAGTGCGCACACACCTTTACATCGCAGCCAATCGCGTTGTTACTCGATTTACAATGATTATTCTCTCTCACTTGTTTCCTATTTTAATTAACTTAACTAACGACAATAATGTTTTTGAACTCATAAAATCATTCGACATATTTCTTAAACGAAAGTCGCAGTTTAGCCGTCGGCGTCGGCGCCGGCGACGCATAGGAAAGTAACCACCGCGTCTCGTACGCGCTACGTAGCTCGTAGGCGCTAGGCAGGTACCTACTCACCGATCGTGTTTGTGATCACAGAAAAAAATATGTGCCATTAACTCTTATAAAAGCGAAGTAATTAAAAATGTTATAGTAACAAATCAGTCGTCGATATTGATGAAGGTTACGTTATTAGTGGCGCTTTGTATGGCGGCCCGGCCATCGGTCTCCGTGTCGCCCGCGGCCGCTGGCAGGGACTCCAAATTGTTAAAACAAACTGTGGAATAACGCCGCGATATATCTCGCGTGGTGTTGTATCTAAAACAAATAACTTAAATCATGCGTTGGAGCACGGAGGAGGACAGAGGAGGACGGGGGGACGAAATGCTGAATGGATATTAAAATGTGAGGGTGGCAGGGAGCGGCGCGCGCGCGGAAAGCAATCAACGAGCGAGGATTTACGAGCGGCCTCGGGCGGGACGCCACGCACCCGATATTGTCAAACGCCCTCGGGACACACGGATTTGGTCAGCCGTTCAATAAACAGAAATACCGAACGGTTTACACTGTAAATCAGATAGCGGCGCGGCCCAGACCCCCCCATCCAGCATCCACAGCCACATGAATAGTGAACGCGCTTATCTGGCTCGGGTACGCGACATCTTCATTATCGCCGAGTGTTAAAACTTGTTAATCTGTCACTTAGTTAATTATTATGCGAGGGCCGCAGTTAATTGATTCAGCCGACGACAAAATGTTAATAAGCGGTGATAGCGCGGGTAGAACGGTGCTTCTGTACGGAGACGCTACGTTTTGAAATGCAAATCCTGCTTTTGGAATATTGGTGTGGATAGCGCCGATAAGAGACGGGACTGACTGAATTAATATACGTGTAACACGCGATTTTGCACTTTGTGTACAGCTGTGTTATCGATAGCAGTCTTGCAGCCGTGTGCGCCCGCGCTCGACGCCACGCCGCGCCCGCGCCGCCTCTGTGTGCGCGCGTCCTTAATGCAACTCATATATTTTTATAATGGTAATGGAGTTCGTTTTATGCCTTCAGTTATTAGCTAACAATACTGCTGCGAAGTGCGCAATTCAAGTCTAGAGATAATCTGATTGCTTACCTAAGTTATTAAGATGGGTACAATTTGGGAGCTTCAACAAATTAATTCACTAAATTATCAAATAATTAACCAAACCCACTTTATGAACCCTTTATTAATGTTACTTGGATACCAATAAGCACAGGTGCTTAAATGGATAAACCTACATAAAGATTTAGTATAAAAAAACAAACAATATTGCTGAAAATGAAATGATCAGCAACATTGCAATGATATGAAATAAAGAACACCGACTAAGGACCAAATTATATTACTGATGATGGAACTTTTAGGCACGGTTATATGTTCATACTGTGCTTTAGGTGTGTAGATGTTTTAATATTGTCTTGTTTTAGTATTGTCTAGATTATAAGATATGTAAAGTTGATAAAGAGTGATAAAACAGTTACAAACGAAGTCTAATTGTTATTAAAAATAATAAAAACGTTTTAATTAATCTACTAGCTTTTATGTAATCGCTGTAAACGAAAATGTTGCTACATAAAAAATGAAAAAATGCTGGTGAAGTGCTCTTCTGAAATCCAGTCGTAAATGGTTTGAAATTATTGTATATTACACTAAATTTAACTAGATCGATAGGTGATTAAAAGCTGGACAATGTCGATCCAGCAACGAATTCTAGTTTTAATTGTTACATAAAAAGCAATGTAACATACAAAGCATGTATCCTTGCAAACAAAGTTTGATATGAAATAACGCGTTTTAAATACAAGCCTGACAAATGACGGCTTCATTACCACATTAGGAGTAATGAATTCGTCTGGAGCAGCCGCACCGGTCTGCGCCGGGCGGCCAGGCCGGGTGCGGGTCAGCACCAAAAGTATAAAAATAAACAAACAGGGCCGTTTTAATGTCCGCGTTAAGTGATATGATAGCGTGTTAATGGTGTGTTGCATGCGTTTATTTAATTAATTAAATATGAAAGGCTCGCGAATCGTAATGAGCCGGGAGCCGAGAGCCGGGAACGGAGAGCCGAGAGCTGCGGTTGCCGGGAGCCAAGAGCACTGATAACCGTTGTGATTTTCATGAAGAGGATATTATGTTTCTCTGGGACCCCGCGCATATTTTATAGGGTGGTTAGATTTTGGATGGATTCTTTGAAATTGATGATATGAGAAAGAATAAAGAAACTGGTCTTACGACCCCTAGTTATGAGGTTAAAAATTCAATTTTGTTGAAGATAATTGCTAGTGAAAAGACAATCATTTTTGTATGGAGCTATTCTAGACTAGATATTCAAATCTGGTCAAAGATCGAACCTATCGCTTTGTGTTATCTCCTTTTCTTGTAGTCAAAACCAAAAACTTTATGCTTAAAGGACTTTCGATCCTTAGGCGGCCGTTAGCAAAACTTCTCAAATTGTATATATGTTATGAAGCCTCAGCTATTACTTGTACCGATTGAACAAATAACTCAATGGCAGATTACTAATGCATCTCTATAGACCGATCCCCATTCACTTGCAAGGCAGAAAGCATAATTGAATATTTCTCGCAGACAATATAAGTTTCGGATCTTATTTAGCTAGACTAGCTAACACAACTACTACGCACCAGTGTCCAGTGGTACTAGTAAGACATACCTATCTCTAAACTTATACTGTCACTTACGGGGAATTTTCCGTGATTGTTTATTATTTTGAGCTTCCTATATTTCGACGCTGTTGCAAGCGCCATGATCGCGGGTTGACTGGAGAATCCGGCGGATGGAAAATAAATTGTTAAGAGCAGACATATCTGTCTACCCTCTTTCTTCGTCTTTTGCTACGCGCACTACTGGAACTCGACACTAAATCACGGCAAAACACACTCACAGTATCACCAGGTTTCGTGGAGTCCTTATTACGATGCCGGCTGCTACTTTTGAGCATACTCAAAATTGGATCCCACGTACTGTCTAGTACGTGGAGTCCAGTTTAGAATTTGAAACCATCCTCTCGATTGAAATTTTTGTGTTTTCTTATTTCAATTGGTTCTCTTGTCAGCCTTGGTAAGTAATATTTGTCCCTTAACAAAATACGTGGCTTGTGAAATTGGGCCCTGACTGCAGTAGAAGTTCAGCTATAGCAGATATAACATCTACTGCAGTCAGGACCTAATCCCCTAAGTGACAATATAAGTTTATTTTTGAACCATGAAAGCTTAAAACAATACCTGACTCTATGCCCATTTATTACAATTTCTTTCTTCACCTGATAGCTATGGAGTAAGGTGTGAGTGTAGCTAACTTGGTGAAGGCAGATCTGATTTATAATGTTTGTAGTTGCCCAATCACGTATCAGTAAACACAACACGCGAATTTAGGAACGCGGTCGGATTATGCGTAATACTCGTAGCTGAAATAATACCAAAAGCACTAGGTAGACATTTCCCCTATAAGTACACACTGCGACACATTAAGGTACACATTTCCAGTATAATATGGCCTCACTTTGTATAGATTTCTGATACATTGAGACCCAGCATAAACTGGTTTTGTATAGCTTGATTGGTTGTCGTGGGTACTACAATTGAAATAAAAAAGTAACACAGGGAGGAGGGACCCCGACGTACAAACGGCCACCACGCACTCACTACTACATTCGACAAAAAAAAATCAACGGTTATTATTACAAAAATCTGCTGTTCTGTAGTACCTATTCGTATACGTAATACTCGCTTTTGTCCTGGGCTTTGTTCGTGTGGAGGTGGAAAATGATCCCGAAAATGTCTTATCTTATCCTGCCTATCCGCATGTCAAATGTCAGCGCTATCCGTTCTGTCGTGAAGCGTGAAGGCGTGACAAGCAAACTGACTTTCACATTTACCATATTAATTAGGATTTATGTAGGACACTCTACAAAAGAGCGGTAGCTGCGGTAATAGATATTTAAACTTAATAAAGTTGATAATAAATGTCACTTTGACATAAACAAGGTGGTGTGCACCTTGCATGTGAGTAGAGAAGGTACCGGTACAGCGGCGCGCCGCCGAACCGCCGCCGAGCCCTCCACAGCTAGCCCGGCTGGCCGCTTTAATGTCAGCCCGCTCGTAAAACATACCAACGAGATTACTACACAAACAATTATTACAGTACAAACTATATTGACCCATAAACTATATTGGGCATAAATAAGACCTCATTTGAACCTCGCAGTGTAGAGCTACGACCACACATAGGGCGGCTTGCTAGCTCACTTACTGGCGCTTCACAAGAGGAGAGCGCTTGCCGAGGTGTAGGCTCGCCACTATATCGTCGACACTCGACATGATCGTTAGCAATAAAAATTGCAGCAACATTAATATTATAATGGTAGTGGAGCAGTGCGCATGCGCGGAGGCCTTTTGCCGCGCTCACGTAATCTCTCATTCATTTAGTTTTTAATAGCATGCACACGCGGGGCCGGCGCTGGCGCTGTGGCCATCCCCGCATGGCCGCGGCGCCCGCGCCCGCGAGTATCGAGAACATTACATTTGCTACGCGAACGCTTTTTGTGTTAAGAGCTGTGTGCTTTGCGAAATGACTATAATTGTTGATTCTTCAATGACACCGACAAGGTCCCGCTAACGTGTACCAATTGGCTAAACATCAAAATATACCGTTTAGGATCACCTTTGATGCATGACCGACGATTAACAACATTTTGCGGATATAATCGTTGGTTTTTTATGTTCTAATCTACATCGTTTGATGAACTTGGCAAAAAACAAACCCAGCTCGTATAGTTGTGTAAGTACTACACGCTCTGCTACCCTTTACACTAAACTCACAGACTGGAAAGTTTTCTATCTTCGGTCAATTAACATTCTTTTGATTGTCTTTATAGGTTAGAAACTTTCATCATTTTGCCAAATCCATATAAAGTCAACAAAGCTATTTAAAATCACATTTCCCCCTGCACCGCGCACCGGGAACTTCTTTGATCCTCTATTCTTTTAATTGGCGATCTTAATTAAAATTCTCAACTAAAAGGTCACTAAAATATTTTAGCAATTATTGTTGTTTTCTTTTTTAACGAATAATAAATAGTCAGTAATTTCCAATATTAATATTCGCGAGGATAATAGCCGTCGAACGATAAATTATGTTCTTTGATCGTCATGCATGTTCAGTCGCCATTGAGAAGTAACAGCTTGTAATCTTGTATCTTATTTTGTGTAATAATTGCTCTGTCTTCATATATCATATGTGCACGATAGTGGTGTCCATTGTGGGTGTCATAGACGTGGTGGCCATCGAACCCGAAAGTCTGGCAACCAGTCTTACCGAGGAGTATTGTATTAGCCATAACTGGATTGTGGAGGTCAGACAGGCAATCGCTTCATGTAAAATACGGGTATTCAGCTGCATCTGATTAGTCCGGCAGCTGACCCCAACATATTCGCAAAAAGCTTGGCAGATGTGTCGTGCAGCGATCGTTGATTGTCCGCCAGCGTTACGTGTCTCTGTTCGTCAGCGTGACGTGTGTGTTTGCGCAGGAGTTTCGGCGCCAAGTGCTCGAAGTGCTGCCGCGGCATCTCGTCGTCGGACTGGGTGCGCAAGGCGCGCGAGCAGGTCTACCACCTGGCGTGCTTCGCATGTGACGCGTGCGGCCGCCAGCTCAGCACCGGCGAGCAGTTCGCGCTGCACGAGGACCGCGTCCTCTGCAAGCCACATTATCTTGAAACCCTAGACGGAGGATCCATCTCATCTGATGGTGAGTTGGCTGTTAGTACATTTTGTTAGGCTTTTTTAATCCCAGACAATCATTTGATAGTCAAATGATGATCACATCACAATATAAATTAAATAAAAACTCCTCTTTTAGTAAGTAGAGTAACAAATCCAATATGTGCAAAAACGATGTGAACCACAGACGGGTGCGACTCAGAAGGTTACCACAAGAGCAAGGCGAAGCGGGTGCGCACCACCTTCACGGAGGAGCAGCTGCAGGTGCTGCAAGCCAACTTCCAGCTGGACTCGAACCCGGATGGCCAGGACCTGGAGCGCATCGCGCAGGTTACCGGCCTCAGCAAGCGAGTGACGCAGGTGTGGTTCCAGAACAGCCGCGCCAGGCAGAAGAAGCACCAGCACACCGGCAAGGGCAAGCAGAGCCAATGTTAGTATTCCAGGGCAAGGTTAAATAGCAGGGAAGATGTGTTTCTACTCTGATAACAGTGCTCTGGGGGACAAATCACGTTGGTCCTTTGTTCCGCACCTAAAAGTCTTAATTAATACCGATTAGAAGCACATATTCCCGACGGCAATAACAAAATACCAGCACTGCTTCTAAAGCATCATTGGCGAAGTTCCCAATTCTATTCGTACTGCCTAGCGAACTGCTCCGCGAAGTGATAGCTGCTGAAGTCTCCAGGTGTTTACCATGTGTCGTGTGTTCGCAGTGGTGTCCCGTGACGCAGACCCGGCGGGGTTTGGCCGCCCCATCAACCTGCACCTCACCTACTCCTTCCAGAACAAAGCACCTTTCGTGCCGATAGGTAAGCACTTCACACACGTGGGGCGTACACAAAGTGCCATTTTATCAACTACAACGATGACGGAAGTCAAATGTTTACATCAACACAGTCTTGGTATAATTTAGTTATTCATTTATGTATTTAAACAAAACTACACCGTCGTTAACAAGGACATGGTTTTGTCTCTGTAACTTTAAGACCAATTCTCCTTCTCACCGTATTTTTTAAAAATCGGTGCTGTCTGGCGGTTGCTACCCGGATATTCCCAATGTACCTCGCTAGTATCCCGATAGCGAGACCACAATCTTGATGTTACGCTTTGACTGGTGCCACTGGCATCATCAACAATGCACTGACTCCTGCCCACTTCCAACATGTCTATTGGTTTCATTATCTCTAGTCTGGAAAAAAAAATGGTTAAAAAACAGCTTTAAAATCATAAAAAACACTATATTCGATGTACAGTTAATTTTATCATGCCGGCAACGCCGTCACAATTTTCATTTGAATTTAGAATACTGAAGATAAATTTGACAGGAACAAATTGACATCTAAGAATTTGTTTTGGAAATATTCAGTACCTAGTAGGTACCTACTTTTTGTAAAATATCCCTAGACTGTGTTGATGTGTTTAGGTAGGTATTGAATTGGCATATCTTGGCTTAGGTAGGTATATATTGGCTTGTCAACCGTATTGTACATCCTATTTAACCGATGAAATAAAAAGGTGGCCCTCAATTCGATGCGTACTAGTTCATGATATTGTAAAAGTATTGGCAATTATTAAAACAAAAGCACATCCACTACTTTGCGCCGAGTGTGAAGATCATACTGCTAATGTTACAATAGCTAATATTTAACATAATAGGGTAATAACATTATCTATTCATCATCTAGAGTCTAGACGGCCAACCAATTGTTCCCGTATTTCTTACAATGGGAAAACCAACCAAAATTCGTTTTTGCCGGCCATTATAGTAACAGCTATATACCTATTATACCTTCGCCTACATGTTGTGCCACGTTCATATAAATAACCACAATTAAAATCATGTCAGTTGATAACAGCTAAGTGTTATGACGTGATATCGACCCGGCTGTGCCAGGTCCTTCGTGAGCTCTATAAGCTTTACTGAACATAGCTTTATAGGGCGCGCAAAAAAACGGTATGGGAAAAGTGTATAACGCCATGTTCGATCTGGGAAACCTGCCTAAGGTCAGTTGTAGATATAGACCACTCGACCAACGTGAAAGTGGACTATCTAAACAACTTTTCGATAGATAGAACAAATTTAATTTTCACCAGCTACTGCCGAAGAATGCATCATCCGCATTATATCCACTCGATATCTATGACACCAAGTAGTAATGACATTTATTGGTAATTTCCAGATGGAACCTCTTTCACGGATTCCTCAATGGATGAGCTGTCCGAAGACTCATCGATCCATTGCATGCAGAGTGAGGTGTGAGGTCGAAACACACGCCGCCACGGTTTGAGAGCACCCGCGCGTCCATGCGCCCCTGTACAGACAGACTCGCCATATCTTACTACATCGTTAACGATCTTAGAAATCTAATATATTGCTAGTTTTTGCCATGTACTACACCACTCGTGAATGTACTTTATTTGGCCTGTTTGCCATACTTAAATATGTTTTTCTTACTTTAACAAGTGCTGTAATTGTCAGTTGCAGCGGGTTTGGAACCCCTGCAGATTTTTTATTTTTTATTTATGCAATTAGTGTTATATGAATTGTAAAAAAATATCAATAGTTAAGATCACGCGAGACTTGTAAACTCTCGCGTTTAAAATCTCTTACATGATACATCATCTATTTGTAAAAACTGTTAGCAAGACGCATAATAACAAGTATTTAAATAAGTAATTCTAACAAAACCATAACTTATGAATCTCTATGCGGACATTTAATATTTATTGTATAAAAGTTGTATTTATTTATTTATTTCTAGTAACTGTGATACGTTCTCTTTCGTAGCTGTTCTCGGTCCGTTGACATTTCTTATTATTTAACTAAAAATATAAACTTTATATTGTCTACTTATGCAATTCGATACATCTTTAGAATACTATAGTTTAGTGCCAAATCGTAATTGTAAGCGGTAGATACATTAATGTGAGAAAGCAATAGAAGTTGAGAGAGTGTACCTACACGTAGGTAGGTGTGTGAATTCAGCATTTTAACTCTAGGCCAAAATATTGAAGAGATAAACGTCCATACTTTGACCTAAGCTATTGAGTGTCCAGGTCCAGTGTTCCTTGCTAAATTACTTGTTCAGGGGAGCAGCTTTATTCGATTACGATTGCGCGGGCACATGCTAACACTTTGCTGGACACGTGGACACATCAGTATAATTACACACATGATCATCAAATTGAACATGATTGACGAACCTCAGCGCCTAGTAAAATAGTTACACCACAGTGAATTTTCTTCTTCAAGCTTTTTAACAGGATAAAAACAAGTTTTTCGGTTGGTTATATCAATGAATACATTCTTTACTTAAAAAGTACAGCTTATTGCTGTTAGAATGTCGATGTGTCTCTCTGCTCATGCAAATATAATGGGTGTCAATATACCCTGCACGACGCCGAAAGGCACTTGTGCTCCCCGTCTTTGCAATATTTTTTTTCTTATAGACTATAGTCTTCGAATCTTCTAGTTACGAAAACATTGGGAGTCAAAAACCCAAATTTAAAAAAAAAAAAATAAGTTTTTAATGTTATGCTTTTACTTAAAATACCCCCGTATTATTCAATGCATCCATCGGCACAATGTTTTGAGTGTTACATTGAGTCCTACCGTGTAAAGTGATTATTCTTAATTAGCCCAAAAAAAAAAAATTCCCGGCATATTTTTTAGTGTGATGTACAGAATGTTTGGTTGACGGCTTCGTGATGGGTCCGTTTACACCCTGTATATAAAGCAACACAATCTTTCAGTGCACTAGCACAGTAGCGCAATCACTATTAGCTTAGTTCTGAAACGTCTCTGTACGTGAAAAGTTTACAGTTGCTCAAACTGAAATTAAATGTTATGTAAAAAGTAAACAAAGAGGTACCTCAGCAATTCTAGTTCATTTATTGTCTGTCAATTATCTCGCTGTAGCGTCTACCGAGGATATTACTAGATTTTGTTCAGTATTGTAAATAAAAGAACTTGTATCTTAATTATTGTAAATAAGGCGTGGAAACAAAAGGAAGTTGGGTCTGTGGTTGTATGGAGCCGCAGCGGAGCCGCGCCGACCGCACGCCCTTATGTTTTTTCCCAGTGTAGAATATATTAACTTATGATGTAGATGTTAAGTGACATGTAGTGCGTCGTCTTGTCATTTTATTGTAATTAAGTAGTTGCTACAAGTACTAGGTACTTAAGTTTATTCTGTACAAATTTTTAAATATATTATGTTGGTTAGTTGCTGTTTCGATTTTAAAAATCCCTTAAGAATCCTAGGCTAAACAACTATTTCAATAGTATTATTACATATAATTTATATAGCTGCCAGTTTTAATGAGTGTGGAAGGTAATAAAAGTAAAACAACGGAATACTATTGCCTGCTATAATTGACGATTTACGAGGGAGACAAGTACCCGTTTTTTACATCACCGATATGGATAAATAAGACGTTAAAACACTCATTATTATTTAACAATTTATTAATTTCAACTAAAATTAAATTAATCTAGCTTAAAATGAACTTAATAGAAAATACAACACATAGGTTTAAAATATAGTTATTTACACACATTATTTAGGTATATTCAAAATATACACCACGTATATTCTTTACACCCTGTATATCATTTCCACAGTTATATATTGTATCGTCGTTTATTAAATACAACTGTAGGCGCAATGTTAATAAATCATTAATGTCCTCTATAACATATTCGCGTTGAGTAAAGAGTTAAACATCATTGCAACATTTAACATGATTACCCAGACTTAAAACAATAACAAAGAAATTATTTATATGAACTTTGCTTATTCTATCAATTAAACTACTTCATGTAACTTTAACAAATGTTTTTTTAAACTCAGTTTGAATTGAATTTCAAAAAATACTTTTTTAGTTTACGTGATGCTGAGCAGAAACTCCTGACCGTAATAACCGTCATTATCATGTTTATAAAACTACTTATTGGAATATCAGAATCCTTTAGAATGTGTGTTTTGGTCCAGCCAAGCCACAATACCGTATAACCTTGTAGAATCTCGAGATGCAATCAGTGACCAGTATACTTGGAAGTATATGAGGTCTGTAGCACAAGCAGAAGGCACGGAGACCCACTTCTAATGATGAAGACACTTACGAGGTTAACATGAAATACACCAATCTTCAACTTTTACTTTGTTCTATGAAGTGGATCTCCTCTACCCGTAAGCCTCTTGTCTATAACTTGTCCATGGCGTTGAGGAGCAGGTTCATCTCCTGGTGGACCTCTCGCAGGAGGTCCTTCATCTGGCGCGGCGAGTCCAGGATGTCGACACTCTGCGTGTAGGGGTTGTATCTCACGCCGAAGTCCCGGGGAATCTTCTGAGCGAATTTTCTGGAATTAATCAGGCTCATGAAACAATCGTATGAGAAGAGACGAGCTAGATTTATAATTAATGAAGATTTTCATTAACTTTTTTGTCTTATCACTTCCAATTTGGCTAATGAACCTAGTAGCTACTAGCCTACTACAGATAATGGCTAATTCTCTTTGGCTTTACACTAACATAATATGTCTAATTGTCTATCTATGTTGTAGAATGTAGCCTATTATTATTTATAACCACCTGAATGCAAAGGATCAGATATCCAAAAACTCTGACTCTCCGGTAAGTATTTACAAACTACAAGTAGTTCTAAAATAATAATAAAAATATCTACAAGTATCAAAATGGGACAAAAATACAGGGCGTCAAAAATTTGGCAAGTAGTAACTGCAATTATTCCAAGCTGAAGAATTATTTTGACGATGATGATTGGCTTATAAAACGCTTCAAAGAAAAGATGAACTATGACAGCAACTTACATCATCCTCTCCTTAGCGTCCTCAAAGCTGTTGGCGACGAAGTAAATGGGCTGGTACTCCGTGATAGGGTACTTGGTATCGCCGGTGGTGTCAGGGTCGAACTCTCGCAGCTCGGGCTTATCCGAGAGGCAGTACTGCAGCTCGCCGAACGATGACAGGAGACCAGCGCCGAACGCCTTCACCTTGCCTTCTTGTCGGCACAGGCCAAACTCCACGGTAAACCAGAAGCACTGGAACAGAGATGGGGATACTTAGAAAATGTTCAAAATAGATCTTCTCTCTATAATATTTTTTTTTCTCGCAGACGTTAGACCTTATAGGGGTTAATCACGGAAGACAATAACCCCCGAAACAAAACGAACGTCACGGCGACGATGTGGCTTGTGGGGGTGACTCTCCCTAGCTTTATGGGGAATAAAGGAGTGATGTTATGCTACTTAAGCTATGATCATTAAAAACGCATACATAAGGCAACAAATCAGTACACCCAGCTCCATAGTATAGTTCCAGGTGAAATTTCTCATCAAAAGTAATAGTATAATGATACTCACGGTAGCAAGTTTCTCAATATAATCATCAGGCGCTCCGAGGGAGGCAAGGCCGATCTCCTGGGAGAACTGCGCGAAGGCAGGGTCGGCGAAGAGCGGCGCGTGGCCCAGCAGCTCGTGGCACACGTCGGGCTCCGGAGTGTACAGCGGTCGCGAGTGGTGCCGGATGTACTGCGTGCTGTGGAACACGCGGAACGCCAGCCCCGCCAGGAAGTCGCGCGACGACAGGAGGCCGGCTACTGGTCGGAGGGTGAAGCCTGTGCAGTCTGGAATGGAACAATTGTTTTAGTCCGAGCACTTTATAAATGTTTCCACTAGTAAGTCATAAGCCTCTTTCACGACAGGTTTCCGGACGGAGTTTTCCTTCATGCCTTGCTACTCGTAAGTCGGGCTCATTGCCAATAGATCTGTCCCGATGCCACTGGAATTCAAAACAAAAGGGTATAATTCATTACATTATGCGATCAGCTTACCTTTAAGGAAGTTCGACACATCCTCCATCTGTGGAATGTTATCTTCCCTGTAGCCACAGTTCTCAATGAGCAGCGGGAAGACGTGGTTGTGTTCCTTGCAGGCGTGTGTAGGGTACAAGTCGGTCAGCTTCTTGAAGACAGCTCCCCAGGTGGCGATCTCTTCCTTGGTGTAGTCCACATGAGGCAGCGGCTGGCCATACTTGTAGTTGTAAGCAATGTCTGCAAAGTACTTGCGCCGGGCACGGTACTCAGGGTCGGTGAACCCGGGGTGGTCAGAGTCCAACTCCGCTCCGTACGACAGGATCTGGTTGGCGAACCTGTCCAGGTCGCGAATACGACGGGGGAACCATGGCACCGCGTCTGGTGAACAGAAAAGTAGAGATTAGTGGTAATCAAGCTGAAGGAGAACAGTAGCTGCATTCGATTAGGTATTCAAGTAGATCATAACGACACACACAAGTACTAACAATTAAACAATAATTGTAAATGTTTTTAAAAATATTCTTTGCAGTTGTTTAGCGAAGATTACGTTTAGCATATATAGTTAGGAGATACTCGTAGATAGATATAATAGGCCATACTAGAAGTTACTAAGCCTACATTAACTACTACTTACATCTGTTATCCTTATAATTTCTAGAAATGACATTCAAGTAGCCGACATTATTCTTAAGTTCGTCGAGGGCGCCTCCGAAGTCTCCGGCGCCATGCTCACACTCCACCATGAACTCATATCCTGGCCTTCTCGCTGAGGACCTGGACTCGATGTGCATGAGGTTGACTCCGTACGAGGAGAAAACGCTCAAGAACTTTGCGAGTGCTCCTGCCTCGTCAGGAGTGGCTGGGGAGAACAGCAGCCAGGTAGACTTGCTGGAGTCGCGACCCTCGCGGATGTAGTTGCCACCCTCCATCAATTTTGGCTGAAAAACGAAAGATAATATTGCAGTATTGGAATCTATCTTCAGAAGCTGAATGCACTACACCCTAAGTATGGAAGGTGGTTGAATTACTATGATTGTTGAACAAGACAAACATAATTTCATCAGATGAAATACCAATACAAAATTCCAGACCGGTTACTACTACATGCACGGATACCCGATGTAGTATTCATAGAACCGTTTCTTATTATAAATGGGAATGTTCTAGATCCTGATCAATGAATAGGCAGTTCTCAATCAGAAGTTCAGTGTTTGCGTCTATCAGAGAAATTCCGCAATTACAGAAAAGGGCTGGGAGACAAACACTAGATCATTACAATTGGGAGTATCATAATGCTTGCGTCATAAGGGCACAGTGCAGACGACTTGATAACCGGCGGCCCATATAGCCAGGTTACGTGAATTAGCGCGATAACCCCGGGGTGGTCAGCGCCCGAGCGCCCGTCACGTACGCGGCACGGCACGGTGTGGACACATCAGCTATCTTTCAGATGAGCGTAGCAACAGTAACAAGTGCATGTCTGTGCACTGAGCAAGAGTGCATGATGACAAGATAATCCCAGACGACTATAAACACCCACTTTCTACTAATATCACAGAACCTCAGAGGAAACAGTTATCTATAAACAGTTTGATTTGAATTACAGTTTTATTAAACATACAAAATGCAAGTCATTCGATCTCACTGCATTAACTCTCAAGCTACGTTGCTCTACCACCTTAATTATTTATTCTTATTCTTAATTGCTCAGTTTTAATTATCCGGTAAAAAAAATAATAAAACCCGCCGTAAAATTGTTAAATGAAAACGAAATTATCTTTGTTTTTAAAATAATTTAATTACGAATATAAAAAAATAATAACAAGGTGTCTTATCAGTTTTGTATTATAATTATTGACATTGGTTGAAATAATAAGATTGAAAAACTGTATCGTGGAGAGATAACCCGACTCTTAATGGACGACTTATGACGACAGTGTTTTGCCAAATTGTAGAAAATTGATAAATAATCGCGAACTAAGAGTTCACTTCGTAACTGAAATGCTTATGTAACATTTAGCGTACATACATAGTAGTTTAAACAATTTCGCGTGCTGTGTCACGTTTTACTAAATAATTACGAAAACACAGATTACACTCGGAAGATGATAATTACGGATCACGTTAAATTCCGTTAACACGTGTACTAATTATTGCGATAAACACCCGCAGTTTAACGTATAGCTGTCTCTCTGTCTGTTTATCTCACTCGGTTATCCGCCACTCCTCCTGAGGGCTCAGACCAAGTACAGCCTATCAGCGATAACAATGATACTGGGGCTGGTTACGGAAGACCTTATCAATCCCGTTGAAAAGTGAACGAAAAGCTTTAAAAACGATTGTTACTTGACGTGTCTAGGTTTTAAGAACAATTTTTGCCAGAATGCTTGAAAATTGCGGGTCTACTCCGCAAGTACCTACTCTGCAACTTGGTGCTTGTGAAAAATTTGTTGTTCATTATGAAGTTAAGGAAAAAATATCGTGTTATTTTATTGAGCTATAA
Source organism: Noctua janthe (assembly GCA_910589295.1). Taxonomy (NCBI): domain Eukaryota; kingdom Metazoa; phylum Arthropoda; class Insecta; order Lepidoptera; family Noctuidae; genus Noctua; species Noctua janthe. Next base: position 19,939,405 of record OU342552.1, read on the forward strand.
AGATAATTACATAGATCGACACATAAATTAACTCGTGCAATGAATTAACTCTGTATGGATGAAATGGCGGCCGGTTACGGGAACAATCTGCAACTTCTTTAATCGTAAGAGGAATGCTGGAAAATCTATAAAACAATGGTAAGACTTGTTGTCTTACCAGAATGTTGGGCCACAAAAGGCAAAACGCACGTGGCTGTGATGAGAATGCTTAGGGGGATATGTGGTGCGAGGCGAATAGATTGCTGGTATAGAGTGCTGCCATCTCTGTATTATGAATGATACCCTTGGATATCTGACTGAAAAATAAACGATAAAATGAGTACTAAGCAAATCAATATAAATCTGAAGATTTGCTGATGATTCACATCTAAAGATATGTGATGTCAATGAATGAGGAAAATGTCCAGAGGTTAGTTTTGAGTAAGATTGGATAAGGTATGGTGGCATAGGAACTATGGTAAAATGGTTTGGCTAGAAAGGGAGGGATAACTGAGACTACTACTAGAGAACATGTAAAAAGACCAAATGAATTGGAAAGGGCACACAAAATAACTTTCACAAAACCAACTAAATCGTATATTTATCTGGTCCTGGTATTATGATATTACGAGAAGGGATATACTAGTCAACCTGACAACTATATCGCTGGGAAAAGGAAAAGTGTTACAGATATTTTGGTAGGTTACCTAAGACTAACGTGATGAAGAGGTTATTTGTAAAATCAAGCTATCATAATTATTCTGAACTCTGGACTGATTTGATAGATCTATTTCAAGGAAGCAAAGCCATCGATGATGTAAATTTAGGTATAGCCATAGATGGGCCTATAAGACTCAGCTCAATTCAGATAAAAATGAAGTCATCAGAGATCAAAACAACGTATTTTTCTTAGACAAACAACATAATATTATTGTGATGTTGTTGTAACCGCTATGTGATGGACATACCGACGCAAATAGATCAGTGTTTTGTTGTTAATAATGTTACATGATCATAATGATGTAACTACAACCAAATTGTTGCACAAAATATAAACACAAGTGGTGCTATGATATCGTGTGGTTAACTATGCTAAATTAAGGATCAGTTAATCGATAGTTTTAGAAATTACTGAGCAATTTAAATCGGGTAATTGTTAGCTCATACTAGATAATTATCTGGTGGTCAAACTGCTTCAAATTGTTTGAAACCAGTCGTCGGAACGTGTTTGTGCACTTGCCTTGGCTCCATTAGATCATGTTCAATAAACATGTTGAAAGAAGTAGCACTAGCACTAGATGGTTGGGTACACCTCAGCAACACAGAATTACAGATCACCGGACCTTCGGTGTATGTTCGATATACCCTGACAATGGCAATGCCTATTATTTTGACAATCCAACAACATTAATTTCGTTGTTTGCGTTTCGAACAGAATTAACGAATTTTTCAAAGTATGAAGGGACGAATCACGAATTAGGAATTTCTTTAAAAGTCCTTCGGATTGTGACTGAAAGTGTGTTACGTCTTTGTGTTGCAGGTCCTAGAGAACCAGAGCACTTGAATTGAGCTGATACGAACGGGATAAATTGAGAATTTAATTAGTTTTCTTCTGTGCAAAGATCAGTAGTTTGTAGGATATCGTTAAAGTTATGTCTCTCTTTTCAATGGGCATAACGTTGATATGTTTGTAGCATACCTACTTCATATGGTAAGCACACAGAGTACTCTTATTTACCTACTACATTTTTGTATGACGTCGACGTCGTATATAAACATTAGTCTTCTCTTCGCTCTTTCCTTATTCTATGTCAACGAAACCCATTGATTCATTAAAGTTAAGATAAGATGGAGGCACTAAGTACTTTACTTCTCCTTAGATAAGTACTTCATATGCGGATTGGCCCGTAAATCTTGCAAATCAACTAAGTACGCCTCTATTTATGAATACAAATTTAAAACAAGTGGTATTACAAATTTCATTAATTAAGTCTTTTATTGATTTATTGACTTTCAATTCGTTTTTTGCTAGTTTCCTTACAGCTGTTTGTGGAGACCGTGACATATTTTTGCGTATTTCGATTATTAAGAAATTGTTCGTTTTTTTTGGATTTGTGGTAAATCATTCGGGTAGGTGTAGGGTACATCTACCCGAATGCGAATTAAGTGACGTAAAAAGAAATATGAGAAAAAATATTTATAAAAGTGCGTTTTGGAATTAAAAACATATACTTCCTCGCTGTGCCCCGCGACCTTCGTCCATGTGAAATTATTATGAAAATAAGTCAAATTTTCATAATAATTTCACGTAGAAATAATTTCACCCTATTTGGAAAGGATTTTCTTAACAATTTTAAGGGTTTTAATATTCTTTCACGGAACCTTAATCCTTTTTCCAAAATAAAAGTAGCCTAAGGTACTCCTTATAATATGAGCTATCTGATAGTCAAATTGGTCCAGCTGTTTCGGAGATTAGCCGAAACAGACAAACAGAAAAAAAATAAAAAGAAATGTATTTTTGATGTAAGTACTGTATGTATATACTTTCATTCAGTAAAAAGCTGTTATTTAGAAATTATGTACAAGGTAGGCCGAGATTTAATGAAATTATTTTTTCTTTTTTTTTTTTTAAATAAACGCAGATTAACAGCAGTTAGAAATCTGAACCATTCTAAGTCATTTATGTTTGTTTATTTAAAGCAACAATATTTCTGATGCTAACTCATTATAATCGTGGAAACGTTTATTCAATCTTCAATCAATCCAATCTCAATTATAGTACTGTAAGAATTCCTAAACAAAATGAAGTCTTCGTAAATAATTGAACTCAACAAGTTGCAGTAAAATAAATACTGTTTATATTCAAACTAACACAAATTCGCCATTTAGAGACCTAAATGCCTGTACCTACTTAAACATGGCCGACCCGACGAACATTTACATAAACTATTTCGCTGAGACAAAGCTCTAATTACAACACAAATAAACAAGGCAATTAATGAATAAATGACACTTTCATTTCGCAAGCTTGCATTTAATTGAATAAACATATTTTATGAATCATGTGCTTCTCGGACACAAACACATAAATAAAAGCCTAATAAAATAATAAATTAGATAATTTCGAAAACCTATTAAAATACTTCGTTTTCTTCAAAATCTTGTGACTGTATTCATCATCATCACTAACCTTGTCGGGGGGTGATGAGGAGAGCTTCACCTCCTCGTTGCCTGATCGTGTGCTCATCATGTTGCTTCAAATCAAGGGACCCAGGCAGCACTGAAGGCGACGCTAATGCTGTGCGTGTAAACAAACGCGATCGACGCGCGCGCAGCTTTTATGAGGAGCGCGTGACGTCAGGCGCGCGCCCCCGACCTGCGCCGGCGCAGTGGATGTGGCATTTTAATAATAAATTAACGCACTGATTACGTAATCGATGTTTAGCGAAATACACATGCTTTTGATCAGATTCATGAAACACCTTCGGGTTCGAGCACTAGGAATAACGTTTTTTACGCACCTTTTTCTATAAAATTAACAGTAATACTGCGTAGAGTTGTATTTGCTTTGAAATCGAAACTATTTACAAAACTCGAGAGTAGTCTTCACTAAATAAATTGCTGACAGCATTGAAAACGAATGTTAATGAGATCTGAATGTGTTCAAACTCGCTATTTTGGGCACAATAAAGTAGTACCTGGGCGACCGAGTAGTACCTCTGCTCGGGTGAAAATAGAGAAAACTAATGTTCCCAGTTATGAGACCTAGCTAGATCGATTTTTCTGTAAACTCCTAAATAGCATCTTTCATCGAAACGTCCGCCGTTCTCGAGAACCTGATTACAAATATTGCTCATTTAATACTATTGGACAGATTCAGTACGATGATCAAGAGCTGACTCTCTCAGTCCAGCACAGGCAGGTCATTTAAAACATCATCTTCATGGCCCTTATCATTTTACTCGGGGTCCGCGCAATATGTTTTTTTCTTCTATTCTCCCCAGTCAGTCGTCACGCTATCATTTTCCTTCATTTCATTCCTCTCAAAATCCATTCATCTTTTTTTTGTCCTCCCTCTTTCAATCTATCGTTCAACAGTCAAATTCATCGCTCTTTTAGTCACATTATGGAGTTTCATCTCTTCGCTCTAGTAAAGAGTCATGTTCACGGTGTTGCATACCACATCCAACCGGAGCACAGTTTGCTTGCCACGTCAACGTGTTAGATAAAAACTTCGTCTATGCAATATGGCGGCGGTGTTGCGTTTGGGACTTTTTATTATTATTTACAACCTTTACAATTAATTGGTGTACGTACAGCCGTCACAAGAAGCACGAAGGTCGGTCTTGTCACACAAGTTCGCAGTACTTGGGACTATGTCGCCATTGCGCCGATATTATTTATTGGATCAACTACCCGGTTTTAATGTCAGACATGTTTTTTTGTTTTTGCCGGCAATTTATAGTGCCTATGTTGTTACACCAGTTATGCGAGTATAAACATTGACATTGTTTGAGGAAAAAACTGCACCCAAGCAACAATCTTGAGGTACCGGTAGGTATTTTTACTAGAATTTAGAGACATACTGAGTGGCGTATGGCTTATGACAGGGATTCTGCTTGACTCGATCACGTTTAACTAAGTTTGTCGCACTAAAGTCTTGATTGAGCGTAGATATGTGTCGAGTACAGTGACAAATCAGTGCCAATACAGAAAACAAGCCCTGGCCCTTGGATGGAGCACTCTTCAGAGTGCACTGTTACTACTCCGTCTTAGCTGTGTACTAGCTTCGTGTAATCAAGGCAATTAGTTCGGTGTGGTCGACCGAGACGGAACGAGACGAATGACGTCTTTTCCGCCCTATTGCATAGGCATAAAGTTCTTTCTGGCCGTCTGAAACCGATTCCACGTCGACAAGTGTGCTCACTCCCTTAATATGTGCTGTGAAGAAGCCTGATCGTAATAAGGGGAACTTGCAATCTTGCGGAGATGTGCAATGAACGATTGATCATCTTGTTTAGATGACAGTCGCTGTGAGCGAGTAATAGAGTTCATTGATAAACTGCAATGATATCGAAATGATTTGCGTCTCTTGAGGTCAGAGGCGCCCGCTCTACATAACTTATCTGTATATCTATTAAATATACACACACGCATAAGTGAATTAAACGTTTTGTTGACAACATAAATAAATGTAAATTAAATAACAATAATCAACTACTACTCTGCTTATTAAATCAAGGAATGAAACTAATGAACGAGGAAAAATAGAATGACAAGCCACTTTGTTTCTGTTTATATATTTTTGGACGTAAATTCCCTACGGAGATAAGAATGATAAAGTCTAATATTTTCTAGAAGAAGGTCGTGACCTTCTTTTAGAATAATTTAATTTAGTAAAATCCAGTGATATGGAGCCAGCGAGATAACGATGTGGCTGATAGAACGATGATTTATGAGTATGACTTCACCGTCTCACTGAAGTCCCACCCTCTTGGCTAAAGGTTAAATCCCCGCTTATGAAAACCTACCTCCGAGCACACTATGGTATCCGCTGACACCAGTGGCGGACTTACCAGAGTAGGCTGAAGCCTAGGGCAGCAGATTTTAGAGGCGGTAAATATGGGGCCAATTTTCTTTTTATGTTTAACAGAAATTTGTTATTTGTTATAATTTGTTTGTTAGGTCTACACTAACAATTTAATTTGTAAATGTTTCACCAGTAAGATGATTTTTCCCACAATTTATTGAATCGCGTTTATATGAAGAAGGGACGGGAATATTTTTAAAACTTGTATATACTCGTAATATGGAAAAGGCAGTACTGGTTGGTGTGGAAGGTTTGTTTGGCAAGAATAAACTAAGCGAATGTTCAACTTATGGTTTATGAACTTTATTATTCCTCATCAAGAATTAACAATAATTCACTTACTGAAAAACTAAATTTAAATAAAATGTTTATGAGCGTACAGAATCTACGTTCATAACAAAAAATAACAAATATGAGGGTAAGCGATCACAATAACAAAAAAACAAAATATGTGTTTAGTAGCTATCACCAACCAAGTAAACAAGGATCTAAACTAAAAGTGAGTTGTTAGTTTGATCACTGTTGCCTATGTTTACGAATTTCTTTGCACGCTTTTCGTAGCTGAACGAGAAAATTTTAAGTACTTCGCGATGGAATCAACTGTGTCGAATCAGTAAGTATACAAAAGACAAGGGGAAGTTATGATGAAATACCCGTTGAAGAAATGGGTATGACTGCGAGTGATACTTACTGCAGGATTTACACATTTCTCTTCAATTGCTCTTCGTTAAAAGACTCGTATCCGAATTAAAAAACTGTTGTAAGCCAATTCAATGAAAAGTTTTAAAGCTTAAATTTTCATCAAGATACCTTTTCGAAAAAATCACTTTTCTTGGAAGAAATTTATCTTTTTGATTAAGAGATTGACTTAGCTCAAGAATGCATATATTTTCAATGCCAATGATCATTAAAAAGTCTATCTTCGTTCTTGCGAAAATAGCATTTGAAAACGTTTCTCCAAAAATGGATATAGCAGTTCACATGGCTCCAGTACACCAGCGAGAAACTGTTCGGTTGCGAGCAGTTTTCTTGCAAAAATATTTGAGATCTACCGTAAGCTAAGAAAAGCATATTATTATTAAATTAGCATATTTGTGCATCGAGTTAGAACTAATTTACATGATTCTATCCGACGATTTTGCGAATAGAAAATCTCACAAAAAGGTATAAAACTTTCATAACTTAATTAGGTAATTCAATTTCATCATCACCATCAGCGGGATTGTTACCAGGTTATCGAATATATTTTATTAGAAGTACATGATTGCGGTTTTATTAGCTCAGAAATATACACAAAAACTACTTCTTGGGTAATCTTAACAAAATCTTTGGGTTGTAAAAATAACCTTATAGGAACTAGCACGAATGCGCCCTGAGAAATGGGCAACGATCGTCACCCACTGGACGCCTGACGGAGGAAATCGCCGTCAAGGTAGACCGCGGCGAAGGTGGTGTAATGACCTGATCTCGTTTGCGGGGCGAACATGGCCAGATATCGCACAAGACAGGGAGGTTTGGAAGGTGAAAGGGGAGGCCTTTGCCCAGTAGTGGGACACTCAAAAAGGCTAACAAAAATAAAAAAGAAACTAACACAATATGTCCGGAAAAAAAAATTAAAAGGCCTACTGGCGGCAAACGTGTAACTCCGCACATGCGCACACACATTTTTGAAGAGATATTTAAATATTTAAAGTCAGTACATATCTTACCTTTAAATAATATTGTGCAGTCCGAATACAGGACCAATGCTCTCTCAGCACTGGTTTGATTGTTATTAACTAAAGTCCATTCTACAAACGAGTTATATATAAAAACCTTCGTTTTTGCACACTCACAGGCATGTAGAATATTGCAACAGGAACTGCTCTGCATTTCCGTTTCCGCAAGGCCACAGATACTTCGACATTACTAAACAAATAAAATAAAATGTCGTTTCTTTTTACCTTAAAAGTGTATGTAGTGATCAAGAAGTTTTTGTGGAGCAATAAGGTACCCTCGATAAACCTGTTTCAGTTAACCGCTAAGTTATTTTAAATAATAAAATATTGTAATAAAAAAAAAGTTCTTAACCTGTAAATAAACCAATGAGTTATATCGACTGAAGAGTTTGCAACATTATTGGCACAGTAAACTTGTGTACTTATGAATCTATGGCAAAATTGACACATGGATTGACATCTTTTAAGAGCCCGGCCCTAAGATAATAATAATATTTTTTGTAAATGAGTACCAGTTTTTAACCAAGGTTCCTGTGCCAATTAAATCTGCACGATGGTGATCTTGAAGCAGGTACAGATTCGACTCAAGTCGATCAAGAACATTCAGAAGATCACCAAGACCATGAAGATGGTTTCAGCCAGCAAGTATGGCTCCTACTTTCAATATACTAGTTAACCTTGAACCGACTGTTGAAACTGTGCTACAAAACTGTGGTGATGCTAGTAACAACATACAGCACACCAAATCGGTGCTAACAGCATCAATTGATAAAAAATATGAAGACTTGTAAGTTGGCTGATAGAGGTCCACTGTCCACCACTCTGTTACTGATGTTGTGAAAAGAGAGCTGGACTCTTTTAGCAGTAGATTTAGCCTAGTCCGTTGACCATATTTGTACATATTAAAAAAAATATCACACTTGTAATTCCCGCAAGGTTAGGCTGAGGTGTACGTACCTATAGTATAACTACATGTTACATTAACCAGTTATGTTTAAGTCCCATGTAACCGAGCGAGCCTATCACCATCAACCAGGCACAAATCCAAATAATCCTGATAGAAAAACGATAGCAGCACTTCACCTACCTAAGAATCGAAACCTAGCCTACACCGCCTGCGATCACCAGACCAACGTTTGTCAATAACCCAGGTTTACGAAAGCGGAGCGAGACCTGGAAGCGGCGCGACCGTTCGGGTACGGGCCGCGCAAGTTCTACGAGATGTCCCACCTGGTAAAAGGCTCCGTGGATGTTAAGCCTGACCCGAAAGAAAAGCAGAAGATGACAGTGGAAGCTGTTATTGAAATGACGCCAGAGCAAAAAGAGCAGGAAAAGAAACTCAAGAGGATCTATATCGCAATGACTTCTGACAGAGGTATTCTCTATTTCCATTTATCCATTGCCTGCTGTTTGGACGATATCATCAATGCATCTTTTGTAAGGTCTACACACTTTCCTCTTTCCTTCTGGTAAGTTCCATTTTGTGGTTTGTATGGTACATCTATTGTTAGTTAAACGGGCAACATGACCAGCCCATAGCCATTTCATTTTTAGTGCATGTTTTACCGCACGCGTTACTTTTGTTTTGCTTCTGATGATTTTGCTTCTAATTTGGGTACTTATATTATTTTTAAAATACGCTCTTCCTTTTCCCTTTGACAGGTTCTCAGCATCAATTTTGTTAGTATAGATCAGGTACTTTTGGCAGCCATAGGTAAGACATAGTAGAAGACAATTAGTGTCCATTAATATTTTCTTCAAATAGATTTTGTATTCTCCCTTAAGAAGTTCTTAATGTGACCAGAATATTTTCCAGGTTATGTTGATCGTCTTTTTATTTGTCCTGCGTTATTTGTTTTTGTGAATCACAATTGTTTCCCCAGATAAATGTAATTATTGGCATATTCTAACTCTTGATCGCTTGTTTTAATTGGCCTCTTGTATCTGTTAGTTACTTTTTGGTTTTACTGTTACTGTTAGCCTGTGTCATCCCACTTCTGGGCAAAGGGCTCTCTCCATGACTTCTAAATTCTTCGATCCAGGGCCAATGTGGACCACTGGTCGTTGGTTTTGTTCAGCTCATCCCGCCATCTCCTGCGAGGTCCACCGCGTCGCCTTCTGGCTGTGTCAGGGCTCCACATCGTGGTTATTTTGACGCACAGCTCGTCGGGCATACGACAGACATCGTCAGCCCAGTCCTACTTTAGCTTAGCGGCTTTTTGGGTAACGTCAGTATTTTATTTTTATCAGCATTTAATTCTAACCCCGTTTTAAAGCTTTCTTGACCTAATGATTCTAAGAGGTATTCGAGCCCTTTGGCGTTTTTAGAAAATATGACAATGTCATCAGCAATCGGAGGTGGTTCAAGTAACTGTCATTCTAATACCTAGTGCCTATTCTACCTTTTCCTTTCCAATCAAGGTTTTTAAATATTCGCAATAGAACCCCAATAAATAATTTCGGTGATAAAGGATCTCCCTGTCCATAATCTCGATTTTCTTTCCCTTGGAAAGTTCTCCATAATGTAAACTTCATCATTGGGTTTCTTTTTGTTTTTCAGTACTTTAATTCTTTCCCAAGCGGTAGTTAGTGTAGTACAAATTGGTCTTGCTTTACCATTGCCAATTGCCATGCTTCTGTCCCACACGACTTTTAGTATAAATTGTCGAATATGATGTAAATATTATCTGGATTGCAAAAGATCAGGCGCGCAATGTTAGGAATTTCCGGGATACGATTTCAAGTTTAACATTGCAAAAGGCTTCTTGTTTTAGTTTCGAATGCTGTGAAGTTGTTGCGTCATCTGTGACGCTATCCGTTGTTATGGTCGAAGGCCGCGTTATATTACGTTGTTTTAAATAAAGCTTCCGAAAAGCTGCATCTGGGCTGACCTACATCATATAAAATTAGCATAAAAAGTCGGTCAAGAGACTCAATTAAGATAACCTTTTTAATTTTAGATCAATGCTCCGCTACTTTTTGTTTGCTTTGTTGCAAACATTCAACTTGAATCGCACCACGAAATAGCTGTTCATTGTTTAGCTTATAAGATACTTTATTGCTAAACGAGTAGCTAACAGAATCTCAATGTGATGTGCAAATGGCTATTGACCATCCCCTCCCAGATTGTTCAATGAACACGCAATCTAACAGCGTCATTCCCTTATAAATGTCAATACCACCCAAATTGGAGCACAAGAAAAAACAAGTGAGTGATAAGAGGAGTCGCGAGGCGTGCGCCCGCGCAGCGGAGAGGGCGGGGTTATCGGGGATCACGGCGCATCGACCGACGACCATGCCCAAATACCTTCGCAACGTTATTTGCGTACTCACTAGTTCTTGACGCAATTCCCAAACGTTGCTGAAGTTTTCTTTAAAAGAAACAACTCGCTGCCATAATTGTGGACAACGAATGTTTTGTTTGCGTGTCTAATGAGTTAATTCTGTTAGCTATGACTTGGATGGCTGCTGATCGCGTTACAGAGTCTGGAGAACAATATTCATGGTGGCTGTCCCGCCCCCACGGCGAAAAGGTTTTGCCCTGACAGGCCTCTGACTCCCTCAGAAACCATCGTGAAAATCCGTTTATCAACAAAATGTAATATTTTCCTTAATTAGTGCTATTATTGCGTAATATGGAATGTCTGCTACGCTGGTTGACCGGAAACCGGAGCATATTTTAAATTCTAGTTGTTAAAATGGCGCGCTGTTTAATTGTGATAATTGTCTCAGTGGTCTGTTGCAATAAAGTTCAAGCTTTCATCAATGGCCGGCCATTATCATTGAAGTTAGGAGTGTTAGAACGCAATTGCCGACTCTTGTAATATGCACGGGAGGGCTCGCGACGGAATTTTTTCATTACTATTCTAGCGCAGTTGTGACACAATTTGGTTTTTAATGCATTTATCTATTTACGAAATCCTTGACCCCGTCACCGTGTGTGGCCGTAGACTTACAGCCGCAGCTAATGACGCGGTCCGCATGAAAGTCGTGCGGCCCAATACCTGGCCACTCCTCGGCTGTCCTGTCTCAGTGCGGAGGACATTCATAAGGATTTAACATAACGTCTATCATCACGCCTGTAATCCCCGAAGGGCTAACCCTGCAGAGGTGTACCTAATAGTACACCCAAATTTTGCCAGTTTTGGTTTAAGTCCCATGTAATAGGGAGCGAGCCTATGGCCAAGGACCGGCACAATTCCAGATTCCGTGGCTGCTACTGACAAATTCCTGATTTAAACCTAATAACACTTTGCCCAACCTGGGAATCGACCTCATGCTCAGCAGTTGTGCTTGCAACCACTACATCATCGAGGCTGGTTGACAGAAGGCACACTCATATAGTTGCCTATTGTAGCTGTTCCCCACTTACTACCTACAGTGCATTCCAAACAAGTAAATAGCACACGAACGGGCGTTGAATGTTTATATCTATGAATTCTTTTATGTCTGCTTACACCAATTAAACCTGAACTTGTTTAAAATTTCTATGAGTATAATTCACTACCTATATTACAACCTTGGTCAAAAAAAGATGAGTCATGACGGGGGAGTGACTGAGCACTGGTCGTTTATCTGTTTAATCCTGTTCGCTTCATCTTTGGCCCCTACGAGAGATAGTTAGGCACTGCGCGTGCGCCAGCATGTGCAGCTGGCGCGCGCTGGTCACGGCCGCTACTCATGCGCACGACACGTGCTGAAACCTCTCCTTTAGTACATATTTTATTTACATTCTGCTGATAAATGAATAATGCAAAAGGTGAGACGTTTAAACAACACGATGACTGTGAAACTTTGGTGGTCTTTAAAATCTTAGGGATATCATGCAAAGTTTCAAGCGGTGACAGTTTTGAAGGAAAAATAACAAATTAATATCCTAGAATCCACCTCTCTACCGTAAAGAGTTCAAGTCAACCAACCCGCAGTTAGAAACATCACACGTCAGCACCGCCTCAACTTGAGCCGAACGGGACTCCATACTGCTACGCGCAGCTATAAGCACCATCAACTCGTCGCTCGGATCGGGCTCAACTGGTAAAAATGAGTTGAGGTGATGCTGATGCAGTGTAATGTCGGGTGCAGTGTATTTTCTATTTATTTATTATGAGCTTAATACTGAAAATGCCTGTCGATTACGGCCTATGCTTTATAGAAAGCAACACAGTTTCACTTAGCACTTAGCATATGAAACTTGTATATTCCTATTCGTGTCTTGAACAAAGGATGCATATCATGTGCATCATCCATCCCAGGGTTATGCGGCGGCGTGCATAGCGGCGTGGCGCGGCGCATCAAGAAGGACTTTGTCACCCGCGCAGCCAGCGACACCCACAACCACAAGTTGGTGTGCGTCGGCGACAAGGCCAGGCTCATCCTGCACCGCATTCTAGCGCCGCACATGCTGGTCAGCGTCAAAGATGTATGTATAATTCAGTATCTCTACCTACTCCACTTGAGATGAGCTCCTTATGTTATCAGTCGAGCTGCAGGATAACTGACAAATGCGTGCATTAGAAGAATAGGAAACACCGACATCATCTAGTTTTAATATATAAATAAAGTGTAATTTAAACCAACATACAGAAACAAATATTATTTAGCATTTAACTCTACCTAAGTCTCTCTAACACTACATAAGTTCATAAGTGGATAATCGGAAGCCGCTTGAGCAGGTCAGAAAGAGATGGATGTCCCCGAGTCATGTCCTGTCTCCCGAACCGATACGAATCGATACCTAGTCGTATAAGAAGACGCCCCAGACCGTTATACAATATAATACAACACAGAGACGCCTTAGGAAATCGTTTTATCGGCTCGGTAGTGTTACTTGGATCCGACTCACAGCTCTTGTTGAAATGCAGGAGTTTCGAGCTTACAAGTTATAATGATTGGAGCAACGTATTTGTATTATACATTTTTGTATGAAATGGACAAGGAGTACAATAGACTACAGTAGTTTATTATTTAGTGGTTCGGTGTATGACATTTCAGAGCATTGCATTGCATTGCATTGTTTGGCATTGCAGTTCTTGCATGACTTTTGTTAAGTTGTTTGGGCTTTCATTGCATAATTTAATATTAGGTACATTAAATTTTATCTCTAATATAAAGGATGGAATTTTGAGATGGAGCAGTAAGTGAAGGTGCCTTAACCGTTGTAGTTAACTTTTAACTTTTTGAGAAATTACGATCTGCATTCACAGATTTTGGAAGAATAGGTAGTCAGCAAAAATGGCAATTTTCACAATTTCTTTTTTTATGCCAATCGATCCTGTTTCTTATAAGAATCAAAATGCCATATTGGAACAACTTAGCTTTCAGTAGTAGAAAAAATAGAAATCACAAAAACTTTTCCTAAACACTTCGTATTATTCGGTTAGATTGGTTAGTAACAACCAGACTCCCATTATATTGCCCGACCCCGAAATCGAATCCAGCACCTCATGCTCAGCAGCAGTGCTTGCGACCACTGGACCAACGAAGTCGAGCCGATCTTATATCGTACCTACTTTCAAAGCAAATAAAGTTCTGATTCCGAGTGTAATTTCCTTACCTGCTTGTTATTTTTTGTTCGTTGCCAGATCGGAAGGGTAGCGCCGGTGTTCGCAGATGCTTCTCTAATGGCGGCTGTCATCACGGAAGCTGGTTATTTGTACGACATAGGCGAGATCTTCTACAACAAGTTCTTCTCACCGGTCAAGTACGAGCTTACTGTCATACCCATCTTCAATAAGACCAGGATTGAGGTGAGCTTATAGTTAGGTCCAGCGCCCTGCGTCTGTAGAGTGTTAACAGAGGAGCTAGACTGAGCAACTCTTCAAAGGGGGAATAGTCTCTAAACATTAGTCTCATCAACACGTTATGGAGTTACGCAGTTTTAGAAAATAAGAATAATAATTTTAATTCAGTCTTCATAGCTATGGATGCTTTCTAGTGCTAAGTTCTAGTTTTGTTTTGAGCTCCTTTTCCTGACGACTTGAACTTACAGTCACATCATAATCATTATCTGCCTACCCCTGCCCGCCTATCATTATTTCCCTACTATGTTGTTGCGGCTTCCAATCTTACTGTATCCAAGCTGAATACATATATTTTTCAAAGGGCGCCTGCCTATGCGACATCCACGCCATCAGTTACTGCATGACTAACACGCTATCCCTGAGTGCGACTTATTGTCCGACTGTCTAACTACCCGCAACTCAAAACTCATATTATATATTTTTTTAACTGTGATGAACAGAACGCGCCAAACATGACAGCGTTCGACGACGTGAACGATGACATACTGGAGTGTTACACGGAGTGGACCCTGGCGGCGCTGCTGTACTACACAATGAAGGAGGGCGCGGCATCCGAGCAGTCGGCGCGCATGGCCGCCATGGACAACGCCACCAAGAATGCCGCGGAAATGATCAGGAAGCTCACCCTGCTGTTCAACAGGACCAGGCAGGCCGTCATCACCAGAGAACTCATCGAGATCATCTCCGGAGCCGCGGCGCTCAAGTGAACTAACATCCACTTACGACCTTTTAATTTGATTTATGTATGTACCCAGTGTTTTTAAAACTTCTCGTTTTACTTTCTAATAAGGTTTACATAATAACGATTTCTGGTGAAGACAAAACTGAACATTACTACATGAGTCCTTGCAAACTAAGAGAAGTAATTATAACAGAATGAAATCAGTTATATTTGATTATTTTGTTGTTATATGAAATCCTGAGGAGTTTGGCCGTAGAATGTCGATGAGTAAAGAGGCCCCTAAGAACGTCAGCTGCAGAAGATTCAGTGAATAGGATACTACCCTAAGTACGCTATTGAGAGAGATACAAAGATTTTCAGCCTATCAATAGACCTAGGGGAGTAGTTGCTTTAGCACCTCAAAATTACATGCCACGTCACCTGTGCATGCCACAATATCAAATAGTTTAACGAAGTAGCAAACTTAGCAAAGTTTTACAATTTTCTGATATCTATATTATAGAATTATAGATAATAAACGAAACGAAAAACAAGAAAAAGAAACTTTAATTATCACAAAACATTACAAGATAACGTTACCCATGCACATCACACATAGAACATTAATATAAAGCACTTCAGTATCGGATGGACAGCGTTTTGTTAAGATTCAGCCAAACCGGTAAGACTATGTCGGACTTCGGACTGTCTTCGGACACCGGACTCTGATAGAAACTTCAGTGCATTACATGTACATTTTATCTATCAAAATCCGGTTTGCAGACCCTTTAAAATATTGAGAACAATAATCACCAGGGATAGAGAGCACTTTATGTCTAGGAAATCAACAACAACCACAATAACCTGAAGGTTGAATTCAAGACATCTTTATCTTATCTTACATCTAGGAGAGTAACGGGTCAGATCTGCTCAAGCCCCGTATTCATGTGGAACAAATGCTGAGTGACATTGTCTTCAGCAGATATTTAGATACCTGTCTTACCGCCGATGATTTCCGAAAAGCGAGTTAGCAACACAAGCGAGTTGCCGAGCAACGAGTGTGAGTTTGGAAAGCTTTATCGCATGGGTTATGAACTAGGGCGCAAGTGCCTTGAGCTAGTTATCAGTCTCTCATCGAGTACAAACTAGTGAAGAGAGACGAGAGTCGTTATCTCCAATAGTGTGAACAGTCAGCGACGGGAGATAGCCAGTCGCTTCCTTATCTGCGGTGGGAGAGGTTTCTGACGTCGTGGGAAACAGTGTTTAACAACTGTTCTTGCAATCCATGAATACGAGGCATATCGGTAACAACGGAATACAACAACAACAATATAAATACGGTCCTATATCTAAGGCCAGGGTCAGTGCTCCTCCAGGTACTTGTCGTAGGTGGCCTGGTCCATCAGCTGCTGCAACTCCTCAGGCTTGGCCAACTTGACACGGAACAGCCAGCCCTGCTCGTAACACGACTTGTTTATCAGCGCGGGCTTTGATTCTACCTCTTTGTTTGTTTCTGTCACCTGGAATTTGTAACGGGACGAAATTAGAATGATGAAGTTTGTTTGAAATATTTAGCAGAAAGACTATTAAACATTTTTGAACTTGGTATCTTTGGTACACCTAACGAATGAAGTTAAGAACATACACCTTATCAATGCTTAATAATGTAAAAATAATAAATGTGGTATACAGGATGTTATAAAAATGTTATAGAGCAGAATACATTCCGCCATAATTATAGCATGCAAATTTAAAATCATTTTTTTTATTATTCTATGGGCTAGCAATTCTAATAAATGTACTCACCGTGCCGGAGACAGGGCTGTAGACTTCACTAGCTGCTTTCACGCTCTCCATGGCTCCGCACTCATCCCCAGCGGCGATGTCCTTGCCCACCTCCGGGAGCTGAACGTAGACCACCTCGCCCAGCGCATCCTGGAGATCAAATCATAGACCATGTTATTACCTATCGTTTAGAATCGTACTAGGAATTCTGTTGTATTCATTTAACTGATTTTACGACCATCAGCAAACAGCTTCTCTGCTGAAGCTGTGCCATCTACGACTCGCTCGTTCCATCGTAGACCTCATGCATCGCTTTCCAACAGGCGAAATGGAGGTGAAAGCATGAGAATCACACAATAAACAACTACTGTTTCCCTTCTATCAATCCGATCTATGATTGTGTCTAACTTTAAATTTAATGGAATAATAATAGGCAATAAATATAACTAAACTAATAGGCAATAGTTTTTCCCAAAGCAGGAAACTATTAAAACTTCGAAGCATAGCAACGTCTAGGGAGCAGTGGACACTTGGATAGCCACTGTTAACTGCATTCTACATTTACTTGGTTAACTTTGTTGTTATGACATGAAGTTATCAACCCAATCATTCAATATTTCTTCATTATTACATACTCCATTAGACACACGAACGGATGATATTGATAACACTTAATGAGTACCTAAAGTGCTGAATTGTAACGTAGTGACAGCTCGGCGAATCTTGCGCAGTTGATGTGCGGAGCTGACCTTTATAGTACAGATATAACCGGTGCGGAGTGGTGCCTATCTCAACCATACACGTATTTGACTAGTCGTATTCTTTATATGGTACCGAATATAAAACGTTGGAGTATTTAAAAAAAAACCTGTTGAGCAATAAACCCGGTGAGATGAAAATGCTGACTTTTCAGAAAATTACTATCGATCGACATTAGGCAGCTAGATTTAGATTACTTTGCAACGACGAGATCGTTAGTGTTAACCAGGGCTAGGGAACAGGATGTGGGTACTGCATCTTCAGAAAAGAATAAGTTTCACGAGAAAATTATATATTATAATAACATTCACAGGTCACTTTGACATGTGACTATTGGCTTTATGACAATATAGCTATTATGACCATCATTTTACGTTTTTTGAAACAGAGTATTTAATATTAGAGTATGAAATTAGGTGCACGGACCCTTCGAGCTGTCATAGTCTGCTAGAGAAGTCACGGTTATCTGCTCAAGCAGCCGCTTAAACTGCTTTAGTATTTGACAATTCAACTGCAGTTACAATTTGAATTTCGAGGAAGAGGAACGGGCGGAGAGGATAACTACTCTAGAGCAGTCGACAGTTCGAGAAGTCAGAGTAGGTACCTATGTCTTGCAACTGCTTCGAATTTTGCTATGCTGAACACCTCCCGGAGCGGTCGCTACTGCTCAAGCGGTCTCGTGCATTCCAAAATGGC
Source organism: Noctua janthe (assembly GCA_910589295.1). Lineage (NCBI taxonomy): Eukaryota > Metazoa > Arthropoda > Insecta > Lepidoptera > Noctuidae > Noctua > Noctua janthe. Next base: position 19,957,393 of record OU342552.1, read on the forward strand.
TACTTATGGTCGGAGTCTAAGGATACTGGTTATACAGGTATTGGAGTACGAACCTGCGCATAGCTGGAGATGCCCACAGTCCCCACGTTGTCGCTCACCGACACCCACTCGTGTTTCTTTGTGTAAAATCGCCCTGGAAACAAAACGATAACGATAGCTTTAATGACATACATCATCCCGTAAAATAAATAGTCCTTGGCGTGTTATTTAACCAGTAACAGTAAACAAAGTAACTGCTGAACATAGAGGGTAAAACAAGATAGTAAAATAAAAAAAAAAACCTCTGCCTTATCACCACCTATCTATCTATGTTTAACATATTAATTGAGACCTTTCCAAAAAGCCCTAACACGCTACCTATGCTGTAGATTGGTGAGGAGTTGGATATCCTACTGATTCCAGATGATGCTGCTGCATACAGTATATTTAAATAATGCTATGGAACAGTATATTTTTAATTGACAGAGTCAATTACCCCGTTTCCTGTTTTCAGATATTTCTAAAACAACTGAAAACAGGGAATGACGTATGGAAATCCGTGATGATTGACTTAATAATAGGCAGATAAATTCAACACGCCAAGCGAAGAGTATTATAAGGTAGAAAGTAATAATACATCAGAACTCGCCAAGCTATGAACTACTTAATGCACCCATTATAAAATTTTAGGAATACAAGGTGTAAACAGAGCCTTCACGAAGCCGTCAACCAAGCATGCTGTACATCAAACTAAGTAACTCTACACAAAAAAATTTGCTGGGAAACGACTTTTTTTTTTTGGGTGAAAAATCACGTTTTACGTTAGGGTTAAATAATACGTTCTCAAAACATTGTCCTGATGGATGCATTGAATAGTACGGGGGTCGTTGAGATATTTTAAGTAAAGTTAAATACTTTTATTAAAAAACCACTTGTGAAAAAGTTAGAACTTAGACCCCAATATCTCCGTAACCTGAAGGTACGACGGACGTAAAAAAATATTGCAATGACGGGGAAAACAAGTTGCTTTTGGCTTGGATATGGGTACTTTTACACCCATTATACTTGGGTTTTTTAGTTTTGAAAAAGTACTTCCAAATGAATCAACCGTTATTTACAGTACTTCATTTTTTTCCATTAAACAAAAGTTTCAGTGCGATTACGATATTTATCTCGAAACACCGCGTGATTTACACGGTGTACATGTACCTACCTACTTGTTTTGACATTATACTATTGATAACGTACTCCATTTACAACTAACTTTGCTACTAATGTTTGTAAATAGGAGGATTTAAAACCTTATTATCGAATCGCGGACCGCAAGCAGAACTCGGAGTAGAAAATGACAATTTCTAATCTATCGGCATAGGTTAGAAATTTTCATTTTCTACTCAGAGTTCAGGCAAGTTCAAGTTCAGATTTGTCGGCAAAAACAGGAACACCAGATATTAGTCGCTGAAGCAAAAAACATTCATGCCAAATAACGCGTTCTTATGTACCCCTAAACAACAGCGCGACCTGACGGAACAAATATCGGAGCTCAAGCAGACGATAAGGGACTCTAGTTCTGAGGAAAATGCTTCTTTTCTTATTTCGCAGTAAAAACAAGTGACACAACCAAAGAACTGTTGCAAATCATACGGTGACTGTAGTTTCATTCTCATGCTCGGGGTAAATGAAGCTGCAGTCCGAAAACAAAAACTGGATAATTATCAGTACCGAGACGCAATATGACGCTGATAAACTGAAGAACGCAGTCCAGCTCCCTACTTGTGGCCGACGAACCTAACAAGCGCAAACCCCTGAATGTGATTGTAGGAATGCCGACTTCCTTGGCTGAGGTCTTCCGGTGCATTTTCGAACAAAATTGGCCGACAAGTTGCCAGCAGTACCCTTGGGATTCTTTCATTCACTTAATATTATTTTTTTTGCAAGAAAATATGCCAAATGAAAAAAATCATTAAGAAAAATTAATTTAAAAAAATCTAAGAGGAATCACCCATTTCATGCGGCAAGCGTCGGCCTGCGTCATTTTATTTCTCATTCAGGGGCGGAAGACGTTGGTCATAACTTTGCCAAAGATATATTTTTGAATCTTATAAAAATATATACTATTACTATATGTGCATGTTTTATGCAGAAATAATGTTTTTGGTAAAATTACGAAATCTTATTCTGGTGCGGAAAACGTTTTCCAGAGTCTAATACCTCTGGTTTTACATTTTAAAAACAAATGACTTCGCTCTAAAAGCTATTTATTGAAGTAATTTAATTCAAAAACAGTTTACACTAGTCAACAAAGTATAGCAAACACAAAATTCTTAAAAATAACGGCTGGCTATAAAATTTATGAATGTAGGTTGAAACTACGTTTAAAAATGAAAACCAAAAACCATAAGCATTTTAAAATATGGACGGAAAACCGAAGTTGTTCGTAGGGTAGGGAATTTTATAACGTATAAAGTAGAGGGGTTTATTGTAAGTTTTCATTTTTATTCTTGTAAGAAACAGTGTACTGATGCACTGAAACGCCTATTGGCGTATTATATTTTCATTTTAAGTTCCGCTGCGCGGCGGGCGTCTATCGGCGTCAACGTTTAAAACGGTTCCGCATGTGACTGAACAGCGATTTTGTAACCGGATTGAATGGGTTAAGCTCCTAGCTAGCTTAAGCTCAGTACCAACAAAACTAGACAGTAATAACTTTAAATACGCCTCATCAGTGTTCAATAATCAGGTCTTATAATTAGGACTCCTAGATGCGTGGCTCACCGCATTTTCGCGATAAGTATCTACATCAACAAATTATTATTTTTAATATTTTGTATACGCAAACCCAGCGTAGCGAACTATTGCTGTTTTTGACATGGAAAGAAAAATTCTAGTGCGAGCAGGGTTTGAACCTGCGACCTTCCGGTTAGTTCGATACTTTCTTAAATAGATGGCGCTAACGTCACCGTAAGACGTTACTAATGGAACGAAAATTTCGAGAGCTGTGAGCAGGGTGCGATGGTCTAATTGCTTAAGACATCCGGTGTACTGAATCGGAAGGTCGCAGCTTCAAACCCTGCTCGCACTAAAATTTTTCTTTCCATGTCAAAAACAGCAAATTATTATCTGTTTAAATACCATGGATTCTATTACTAGCGCAGCTTTCAGTAATGACTTATGTATAATAAACATCAATCCGGCATTCGCTTATTATTTTAAAACAAATGTATTCGCTAGGGCGCTTGTAGCTTTTATCTGTATAACTAATTCTAAAATAAATAACCATCATGAGGAACTTTTAGCTATTGTGATAAAACTTTTAGCTTATGACGTGGGTAGTTGTAACAAAGGTCTATTGAGAGACAGTTTCGCAACGAGCCACGTATTTACAAGAGACAAAATAGGGTGAGATAGTGCCAAGGCGACGTTGCGTAATCTCTCAGCACAGCTGATAACGGACGCTCATTAACTATTTATTGGAACTTTTAGAATGAGACGACAATCAGTTACTAAAATGTCGTGGGCTTAAATCCCTCACAAATTAAAAGTGTGACGACTATCAACATCTAGGTTTGTGATACCAGACAACTTCACTGCCGAAGATGAATATATTTTTAAAGATGTTTGTTATATCCTGAAGAGTCCATTAGTACCGTTTCATTGAGCCCTTGGCCTAATGACCCTAAATGGAGTTCAATATCATTAAGCAATACTTCAAACAATTTGTTGATAATTAATATGATCCTTATCACCCAGTCTAAACTGGAGAATATCACTCTTCATAGAGAAACCGGAATATAAACTTAGTGTTAGACAACAGCTATGCGATACTTAATGGTAAAGAGCTCAGCAGAGTAATCCTAGTGAGGACAGGACACTTTTTTTTCGCTTCACATTACGTAGGTATTTATCGTTCGTTTGTTCTTCACACTTCGTATTTTATCGTGGGTGCGTTTACAACCATTTAAACTCATATGATACACAAAGAGCGAGACCCAGAACAACAATCTGTAGGCCATACAAATATTAATTGTTCCGTACGGAAATCGAACTGGCGACACACAGCGCAGCAGCTAATCGCTCAGCCACTGCGCCGACCGAGCCACAAAACACACTTAGCAACGCAAAGTCGACTCGTGCCGGTCAGAAGAACTTTATGGTGTCGAGTCGCGACATCCGAACCGAAAGACGGCGTCTATTTTTCGATGTGTCTGACCGGCGCGGCGCGAACCGCTTCTGCATTGATAAGTGTGGTCCCCTAAGGTGGTTCTTTCAAGGCGTTGGACTGGGGCCGAAGTTGATTACCGATGGTCGGGCAGGGTTCATGATACATGATATGATATGGTTGCTCAGAGGGCAGGCAGAGTAGTTACCTTTCTGTTCTGTGCTATAGAGAGCGCGGCCGCAGCACTGTGCGGCAATACCGCTGCGGGCCAGTCGTGACGTCACTCGGAACACGCTGCACACCACCATTATTGTACTAGTTTCCTGAAAACACCAACCATATAATCAATTAATCATTTGCCTGTGCAATATATCCATACATGCATGATCATGTCAGAGAGACGGCTTCCGTCCCGGCAGCGGGAACATGAAGGCTGGTTATGCTAATACTGTGCAATACAGAGGGAAAGTGATAGAGACATCGGCAATACTGCAATTGTTTCGATACATTTCATGTCTGAAGCATATAGGTTAAATTAATATTGAACATAAAAACAAACATAACTGGTACTCGAGTTTCGAAAGATCAGACATAATGGAAAAGATTGGTCAAATAGGAGGGAGAAAAAGGGGATCTAGAAATCTGTAACGAGATCGACTGGTTGACTTAAAAAATAAGCTTGGATAAAAAATTCAATCCATTTTTGAATAAAAAATAACCTTAAGTAATTCATTTCCTATAAAAAAATGTAATAGTGAGCTTACCTAAGTCGACGTGGTGGGAAGACGTGAAGCGTACGCGCAGCTCGGCGCGAGGTGTGGCAGTGCGGGGCGGCGCGCGTGCTACCCACCATTATCGTCGACTTCACCAGACTACAGATCACGCAGAAGTTCCACTGCCCACTCTGAACATGTGGCGATAAATGAAGAAAGACAAAGTTTGCGTCAAGTGCTACACGCGCCTCTTATTCCCTTCGCGTTAGTACGGCAGTAACTCGTGACATGCTTTTTTATTTTCCATTCTCTCAAGCAACTTCGTTCATTAGTTACTTCTAACCAATTTCTTTGGTTTGTTTTCACCGCAGTCGCTTTTGTAAGGCACGTGTAGGTCGGTACCAAGCGCCAAGCGGTAACATTACAACTCGGAGAACATTTGAAAGAACGCCTGCTGTCTGCGACTGTAAGCTAAGACTGGTATAAGGGGTGGAAGGGAAGGGCAGGTCACCGTAGTGGCGATAAGTCCCCTCTTTGAGGAGTGGCTAGAGAGGCACCACGGCGCCCTCACCTACCGCCTGACGCAGGTCCTCACCGGACACGGTTGTTTCGGGAGGTTCCTGCACCGAATCGGGCGGGAGAAAACGCCTGGGTGTTTCCACTGCGAGGATCGTCCGGAGGACACGGTGGAGCACACCGTGGAGTTCTGCCCTCTTGGGCGGAGCACCGCCGTGTCCTCGTATTGGCGATTGGCGGCGATTGGCGGCGGCGATCTCTCGCGTCCGGCCTTGGTTCAAGCCATGGTCCGGAGCGAGAAGGAATGGGAAGACGTTACCTCCTTCTGCGAAGCAGTCATGCTAGTGAAGGAGGTGGCGGAACGTGAGAGGGAAAGAACCTCACGTCCCAGTCGCCGCGGGAGACGCCCTGGGCGTCGGGGGTCACGTGGTGGCTCCCGGCCACCGTAGGCGCGGGCCTGTGGACGGCGAGTTATGGGCCAGCTCGCCGTCCGGCCGTCTTATGACGACAGGCCGTGTCGACGGCGCGTTCGTGTTCCACGTGCGCCTCAAAGAGATGTCAGCAAATAAGTAGGGGTCCGCAAGGGCCGATGCCTGCCAGGGCTGCGGGACTGTTCGAAAGAGATACCGTGGCCCTGGAACACAAAGGGCAAAGAAGGAACATGGATGGGTTTTAGTCAGTACAAGTCTGACACTCCCTTCCGCTCCGCCCAGAGTGGGGGGGTCATTTGATGATTTCCGATCCGAAAAAAAAAAGCTACTGCTAAAAATGGGTGGAAGGGAACCGACGCGAAAACCAAAAAAAAAACATATGTTTCCTACAAAAGTGCAATACCTATTCGGTCAAAATCTATGGAACAGCTGATTTTTTTACCGATTAATAATTTATATGTGGAGCTCAGAATGATGTACTGAATACGTGGTTACAGTTTTGGCGTCGGTTTCCGTTCCACCCCATATACCAGTTCTAGTTTTTGCTTCAGTGTTCCTTCCACCCTGAATAACTGCTAAAAATCAATGTATGAACTACTCATAGTGAGCCTTCTGCACGTTTCAGTTTGAGTGGTTACAGTGTAACTGCACTCAAAACCGGCGTCATTATCACTGACTGTCATAGCAAATATCTCTAATCTTGAGATCATTTGGGGAAGGTTTACTTACACTTCTGATGCTCGCTCTTAATGGTACACAAAGTAATAAAATCATTGTACCAATTATAAGTGAAGGAAAATGTTACGAAATATGAGTATGATGTACTTTTGAACACAATAGATTGTGCTGAACGAAACGAGTGGCTTCTCAAATCGCTCGCTATTTGTCTCGATTATCGGCAACTCTCACCCAGCTGCTACCAACCACCCTGCGTAGATCGTCGCTCCACCTGCCTGAGGGTGTCCCACCGCGACGTTTACCTCCTTCTCCACTACCAGCTACCAAATGGTCATCGGTTCTACGTTTAATTTGGCCGATTCATTGCTACTTTAGCTTTAGCTCTACGCTTATATCCACTGGATTACATCACCTGTCCATTGCATTCATGACAGTTTCATTGAATACTTTTTTAATTCTCACCATTTTAAGCCCACAGCTAGATAGGTACAGTTATGCCCAGAAACTTAACGTGCATGAGATATGCATATCCCGGTGGCTAGTGACACAGATGTCTTTGACAAGGTTTCGTCCGCAGGAGATAAGCGTTATCTATCAGTATGACGACACCCTGCTGGGGGTCGCGCTGCGTATATCTCTGTATGTACGAGATATTACATAGTAGGTATACTCTGGTTGGTTTGTTAGAGGTTGGCAAGCATTTTGGTAATTTTAGATAGGATAATTCAAGTAGAGAAACTTTGTACGTCTTTTTTTAATCGCATAAACGTCCACTACTCTCTCCAAGGCCTTCCAAGAACACTTTTCCTTCGCCATCTTAAACAGGCCTATGTAATAATAGCTAAATAGGTTGTTTTAGAGATTATGGGCATGAAAAAATACACACAACTCATTACTTAACTTAATACTTAACAAGATTATTCTGAACTTCTAGTAGGTACCGTAGTACCTAAATATTAGGCAGTCAGCCAGATGGTAGCGTGACTAACTGTCAGCATACTTTGTGTACTCACTACCCAAAGTATGCTAAACGTACCTAAGAACTTAGGTGTTGCCAGTCGTAGATGCTACTTTCGGATGAACCAAGTACCTATGTATGTTCTTTTTAGTATCTAGAATATACAGCATTTCCGAGAAAAACGTCAAAACATAACATCGTTTGGCAATACAGACCCACGAGAACGTTTGTCATTAGTTATTTGCTGAAAGAAAATCATAATTTTACTTCATTCTAGTGCGTAATACTCGCTCGGACGTAAACAATTACGTGTAGTTAACAAATAAGCCGAGATAACAACTGATACAGTATGATTACTAACCCTGGGACCTTAACTAACAATTATTTATTTATTTATAATACTCGTATATATCTATTACAGCACATTAGCCATTTATACTAAATTAGGTTAATTGTATCACTCGGTCTTCTCACAGGAACACAAACATTGTAAGATGATCTTCTTCCATTCAACAGAAAACAAGTACAATTTAGGAGACCACCACCACCACCACCATCACCACCAGACCACCAGAGAGTATGGGAGAGGTAGACGTGGGTCGAGGGGACGCCACTGTTGCGGTGGTAAGACTCGTGACGAAAGTGTGGCTGGGGAGAACATTAACCTCCCTCTCTATCCGCCGCAGACGCACTGGGAGCCGGATGACGCACAACGATCTCCGGCAGCCATAGGTGTGGCCTGCTGGGGACAGACAAACTCCCCAGAGGTTGTCATCTGAACAGACAAAAACTCGACAGCGCGGCGTGCCTTTTCTGCGCGCGCCTCTCATGAAGAACTACCGTCCGCTTGTTCCTTTGCGTCAAAACCTGGCAGGGAGAGCGTGACGAAGTGCGCTAGTACTCCAGCACCCCGGTCCATGGTAGTACGAACAACATCGTGTGGCTTTAGTCAGTAGGAATCTGACAGACCGCTCTCCCTCCCCAGGGTAGAGGACATCCATGAGGATTACAGGCAAAAAAGGGGTAAGTGGATCGATCTACAATAAAACAACGAGTTAAACTTAACTTAAACCGTTTATTTGAACTATTACGTTTTATTGCATTCTGAAGCGTAACAAGGCGAGCCAGAGTTCTGGAATGTACAGTTTTCATACAGGTGATACAGGTGAACTATAGATTCGGTAATGGTATATATTATTTGGAACATTACTAGTATAGTTACATGAATAGGTAGGGTCTGCCGTGTGCCTACCACATGGGGAAAGTGTGAGTTAATATATAATAATTATGTATGTACATAAGTAGATACTCTGTTCCTCAATTATTGCTGCGCAGTGTCAATAAATGCGTATCGGTACGAATACGTGCGGACTTACGTACGCACGTGAATGTCATTCTATGAAATGTCTGAATAACTTGCGTATCTATTTATAAGCAAACCAGAAAATGAAACGGACTATAAAAATACAATCTTGACTTAAAACGTTAATTCGCAAATAAGTAGAAGATGTGCATCTTTGAGCAAATGCATTTAAAACAAATTCCTTAACATCTATGGCATGAGTATGGCTTATCATAGAAAAAATACATCCATCTAACAGACAAACTGTAAGATGAAAACTTATATCTATCAACATGATTATTTATTAACATTGTTTTCGTTCTATTTACCTCGAGTTAGTAGAATCCAACATTATTTTAACTAAAGAGGTGAAATACGTTTAGTTGGATCACACAAGTTCATCGGTGACCATCACATGCTCTAAAATAAAATGGTGCAGTGATTTCGCACAATCACTCCTGGGCCAGCATTAATGAATCACATCTCTAGTGTCTTCAAGGTGACGTTTTTGATGTTGAGTCACATATCATACAGGGTGTGAATCGAGCACATGATTCTAGACTCCCCAACGTAAAATTATTTCGTCTTTTGATAACAAAATAGCGGATCCGTACATTTTGACCATTTAGACAATACTGCATACCGAAAAATTTCTATGCTGGAGGTATAGAACCAAATTCTGAATTCAAGGTTGCGCGTCGGTCAAGGTCCACATTCAAATAACTGGTTGTATTAGGCGTAGAGAATAGCTCGTTAGTAAGGGCCCCGGAGCTGAGCAATTATTGTGTTCTATTGCAAATAGCAGGGCACGGCCATGGAGGTGCTGAAGACGGCGCCGACGGCGCTGATGGAGGCCGCCACGCAGCCCACAAGTCCCAGAGCTATCACCTCGTAGCAGACCATCTTCCTCCAGCCGGGACCCTCGCTGAAAACAACACAAATATCGGTTAAGAAGATTGGAAATGTTTCACAGCTAATTCCGAGTAAGACTCGTCAAAGATAAGCCCTATCTGCTGGTTACTTATTTGGGATCAGAAGCGGAACGACATCAACCTTCGTCAAGTAGCCGCAAACGGTACTAAGCAAGAGTTTTGTTGAAAAAGTTATTGGAGTTTATCATCGGGAATTCTCCAATTCTGTGTGCAAAGGACTAGTGGATTAACAGATTCGTACGTAGGGACACTTATTAACGAAAATGAATACATATAACGAGGAATATTGCACGATGAGGCAGCCTCCTTAGAAGATAACTAAACTAGCATTAAGTGCTACAAATCAAATAGTTTAGTAGAAGTAGACATTAACTAGAAATTAGATCAAGAAACGCTTAAACAATTATTAGTAAATTGACTCAATTAAGTAATGGCTTAAATTGTTATCGGAATTTTACAATCACTTATGTTCCGTAAGACGTTTCTTCGTCTCAAACAAACGTGATTTATCATCAATGGCGCACAGTGAAGGGTCCCTTCGAAACACTGCTATATTTAGTTAGGATCAAAACCTGTCGCTAGGCACCATCTTAATTTTATAGTACGGGATCATTCCCATTATGGGGCTCAAATAGTACACAGTTAGAAAATCGGGATCAAAGTGGAAAATTACCTCTTATATCAGCCATTTACAAACAAATCAACAAATCACAAATCATGGGTGAACTTGACATAGATTTAAGATAAACTGTAAATGTTATACCTTATATTGTTGAATAAATTTATTATTTATTTATTTTATTTTTATTTAAAAGAATGCCCTGAATTATAAGTCCACCCTCTCCCTCCTTACCTCAAAATACGCTGCCACCTAGTAGTAGGAGAGCCGACTGCAAAACTTCCAACCTACTTGATACCGCGATAAAATGCACAATGGGTTCTCATAAAAGTGATGCTAAGTCCGAATTTGATAGTCTGCCACGGCGGAACTTGCCGGAAGTAAAAACAAAAAACATTTTCGGTGCGAAAAAGTGGGCGTTACTTTACCCATCTGATACTGAAATAATAGTTATGGCATCAGTTAGAAATTTACTGGTAGATACAGAAAAGCGATATCTGTCAGTATTTTTTTTTGCCGGAAGTGCTTGGCAGACGCTCTTAAAGGTGACCATCGGGACCCCTAAATATATAGGTATATATAGGTAGGTATGAACCCTCATTTCAGGAATATATAAGTCTGCCAACGCTTTTCCTGCCGAAACACCTTGACAGACGAGATTATGTAAGCAACATCCGTAGAACCCGTATTTTGGAATTGTACAGATTACGGACATTTTAATTACTGAAGGCTTATTGTATTGCATGTAGAATCATTATGAAGGTCTGTGTTAGGTAGTAAGTTATAAAAATATCTACAGGTGAATTTTCTTCACTAGTAGTAGGTTTGGAGAATATGCCTGCCAGGGCTGCGGGACTGTTCGAAAGAGATACCGCGGCCCTGGAACACAAAGGGCAAAGAAGGAACATGGATCGGTTTTAGTCAGCAGAAGTCTGACACTCCCTTCCGGTCCGCCCAGAGAAGGGGGTCATTCGATGACTTCCCCTCCAAAAAAAATAAAATAAAAAAGTGTCATGTCGATATAATTACTATCAAAACTTTCGGGAACGCGATAAAGAGGGTATACCAAACTAGTTGCTAAACCAGAATTGCTAATATTAAAAACAGCTAGTGAAAAAAAACTAACCTGTAGATATTTTTATCACTTACTACCTAACATAGACCTTCCAAAGTACCTAGGTGTCACGTTGGACAGGGCCTTAACGTATAAGTCACATTGTCATAGTACAAAACAGAAAGTCGCGACCCGAAACAACTTGTTATGTCACCTAGTTTCCACGAGCTGGGGAGCAGTACCCGAAGTTCTTTGAACAACCGGCATGTCCCTATGTTTTTCTGCTGGCGAATTTGCGTGCCCAGTGTGGCATCGATCCACTCACGCAAAGCAAGTAGATACTGCTCTAAACGAGACGTGTCGGATAATACCGGGCTGCCTAAAACCGACTCCTCTCAATAAGCTGTACCCGCTAGTAGGTATCGCACCACTTGCTGTACGAAGGGATGTCGCAAGCACGCTGGAAAAAAAGAACCAAGAATCCGATTCCTGGCATCCCCTCTACGACCACACACCTAACCCGGGAAGACTAAAAAGCCGCAAAAGCTTCTTACGCTCTACTCAGGCAATCCAAGACAGGCCACCCAAAGTACGTGGCAAGTTATGGCAAGAGAAGTGTCCACCACCCCACGACTTCTTAAAGCCCCAAGAACACCTGGCTCCCGGCAGTGAACTACAGTGGTCTATTTGGAAAGCTCTGAATCGACTGCGTACCCAATTAGGCCGCTGCAAACATAATCTGGCAAAATGGGGTATTATTGGTCCCTCCAACACCGAGTGCGAGTGCGGCGCTCCGGATCAAACTATGCCCCACCTGCTGGAGTTTCCCAGGTGTCCGAGTCACCACTCATAACATTAATTCTGCATTTAAAGGAAGTTTGTGGGACACCCCCACGTTTTATGTGAGTTGCCACATAAATATCATTATTTTAAGTGAACCTGCACTTTTGACGACCTGAATAGCGCCTCTGCCGCTGCAATAAACGTGGCCACCTACTGGGCCCAAACCGTCTAATATGGAAGGAACATCGATACGATAAGAAGAAGAAGAAGACAGACCTTCATAATGATTATACATGCAATACAATAAGCCTTCAGTAATTTAAATGTCCGTAATTTGTACAATTCCAAAATACGGGTTCTACGGATGTTGCTTACATAATCTCGTCTGTCAAGGTGTTTCGGCAGAAAAAGAGTTGGCAGACTTATATATTCCTGAAATGAGGATTCATACCTACCGACTGGAATTGGTTTCATGCTGGTATCAGATGGGTATATTTAGGGGTCCCGATGGTCACCTTTGAGAGCGTCTGCCAAGCACTTCCGGCAAAAAAAATACTGACAGATATCGCTTTTCTGTATCTACCAGTAAATTTCTAACTGATGCCATAACTATTATTTCAGTATCAGATGGGTAAAGTAACGCCCACTTTTTCGCACCGAAAATATTTTTTGTTTTTACTTCCGGCAAGTTCCGCCGTGGCAGACTATCAAATTCGGACTTAGCATCACTTTTATGAGAACCCATTGTGCATTTTATCGCGGTATCAAGTAGGTTGGAAATTTTGCAGTCGGTTCTCCTACTATAGCTCGTTAGATGGTGTTGACGTCGAATTAGATCGTCGTTCGCTACGATTTCTTTGTTTTCTCTCACTCAACTTTATAAAACTATGAGCACGTCTCATAGTTTTATAAAGCCACGAGGCACATGCTTGCCACACCTGAGCTATGTTTTATGTAAGGTAATCAATTACACGAGCTGTGCCCGCGGCTTCGCTCACAACACTGTGTAATTGTGTATTCTATTGGCATTACAAGTTAATGGGAACATAAAGTCACAGTGTATTCATAATATCCTGTAGCACATGGATTGATTTCGAAACTTTAAACAAAAACTGGTTGGTTCATCTGATCTATGCATTAAATAGTACAGGAGTCATGGGGTTATTAAAAGTAAAGTACTAAACTAGGTCTTTTTTAAAACGTGTGTAAACGGTGGAATTTCGACCTTCAATATCTCCGTAACTAGAAAGTTCCCAGGTATGATGTCCAAAAACGATTGCGATGGCGGGAAGAATAAGTGCCTAGTAGACAGTCGAGGGGCCTACCTACTTTTGCAATTTCTAATAGTGCACATAGCATTGCGCGGTTTTCTCTCTACTCCGGACAGAACTCGTCTTTTGTCACTCAAAAGTTTTAAATTGAATAGAGGTGTACATCTAATGCGGTGAGTTTATGTATGTATGTAGAAGATACTTACATGGGAGCCTGACCCTCCTGAACAGGCTGGTTGATTAGCTTCAGGTAGCAGACGGAGGGCAGGATATAGGTGAGCAGTGCTATGGTGGTGGCGCCGATGAGCGCGAGCAACGTGTAGAACCGCGGGATGCTCTCGCCGATGAACAGGATCCCCAGCATGATGGACACACGCACAACCATGCGCCAGCCCGTGGAGTCTGCGAGCAAGAACATCAGATAAATACCGAGGATCTACTAAAAATGTGCAGTTTTGCCTGTATAGTCAAACTGTACGGGCATGCCTGAACGTGTGCAGGAGAAAACTATATAGTTATCCTTGGAACGAAATCTGCTTTGCATGACGGTTTTTCATGCGCATTTAAAACTGTCTTGCATAACCTAGCGTACATAGCTACCTTAAAGGAACTATTTAAAGATATTAATATAACGACGGTACCTTTTCGATCAAGATATGCTTTGCCTTTTTAAAAAATATGTTGGTGTCGGCTTCCTGTCTAACCGGATGCAGCTGAATACCCTATTTAACATGGAGCGACTGCCGATCTGACATCCAGTACATCAAGAACCTTTTCAAAACATCTATGAAAACATCAAGTGCGTAAGAAAAAATCTGCATTTTTTAGTAAAAGAGTTACAGAAACAATCATATAGAGCTGAAATACGGACCAATTTGTGAAGCTTGGTTTCATTAGACTATTTTATCAGATTTAGATTATATTATAGCATTAGTATACTCATCTTTCATTAGGTTATACTGTTCAAATAACAGGAAATTTAAAACATGCATAAAACGCACAGTTTGCCAGGCAAGCAAGCATATATATATCGCTGATAATAATGCTTGACACAATGCTATGCCGGCTCCACAAGCACAATGACGCAACGATTAAGGCATTTGAAAGCTTGATTGGAACTGCTGAAGATTGTAAAAAGATCTTTTTCCTATTGTATAACTTACAAGCCGACCCGCATCAGGTTCGCCCGGTGACGAATTTTCATACAAACTTTCAACCCCTATTTCACCACATTAGGGGTTGAATTTTCCTAAATGTATTCTTCGCGGAGGCCTAGGTCATAATAGCGATCTGTAAGCCTCTAATGTTAACCTGATTCATCTAGTGGTTTTCAGGACAAACGATTTCATGAGAATAGATAGAGGAGCTCGTGGCTAAATAATAACAGCCGCTAGGGTCGATCTTTAGGTTAAGCCGTGCTTGCCTAGGTTGGTCTGTGGATGGGTGACCACCCATTACTTACCGAGTTTCCTCCGTGCCTCGGAAAGCACGTTAAGCTGTTGGTCCCGGGTGTCATTTGTAGATCTTTGACAGTCGTTAGGTAGTCAGTGGCCCGAAAAGTCTGACAACCAGTCTTTCCAAAGGGTATCATATTACCCAGTATTAACTGGGTTGTGGAGGTCAGATAGGCAGTCGCTCCATGTAAAATACTGGTATTCAGCTGCATCTGGTTAGACTGGAAGCCGACCCCAACATAGTTGGGAAAAGGCTAGGCAGATGATGAGATAATTTTGGTTAGGTTTGTTTATGGACTTTTACGTCATCATGAGGTTGGGAGTTGCGTCCTTTTGGCAAAGTTTGAGTCGCTCCAGTAATAGCATTTTAAGGGGTTGTCTCGTGCGACCTAGCAAGCCCCATATTTGTGCACTGGACTTCTGTTCACCTAAGTGAGAGCTAAATATGACGAAATAATGTTTTTTCTTAAGACTGTGGCTACCTAATTACTTACACATACCTCAAGGTTTTAATTTTTAATGTTTTGACTGTTTTTACTATAGTTTTCAATTATTTGTTAGTATATATAGTTATTTTGCCTGCAATAACACAATTTATTTATTATTTTATTATATTGCATAGCCTTATTAGCCATTATTACTTTTCATTTGCCATTTACTAGGTTTGTCTTTAAAATGGACTTGAATGTACCCACGCTAGCTGCCAGGGTACATTCAAGTCTGGCAGTTGGGATTTCACATTACTTTGGCCCCATCATTTCATTTAAGAGATCTACGCTTTGAAATGGGCAATTACTGTCTTTTCACACTTATTATGTTTTGTGACTGAGACCATAGCTTCATTTTTTTTTTGTTTTTGATTGAAGTCTACTTTGTTGAATTATATTCATATTCATTTATTTGCGTTACGCATTGTCAAAGTGCCAAGTGCCTGTAAATGATTTATTTTAATAAATGTTATAAGTTCGAGTTTGAGTTAATCGCTAAACATAAGGCATTTCCAACAATTGGAATTTACTCAAAATAAAAATACCTTTCACTATTTGAAGGGTAAAGAAACATGTTGTTGTGTCAACTGACCTCTAGGCACACTGTAGAGCTCTTCTATCTCTTGGCAGACCGGGTTGATGATAATGATGAAGGCCGAGAGCAGGTGGATGGCCATGAGCACGTTGGCCGCCATGGTGAGGGGAGTGGCAGACATTGACATCGCCACGTTGGGAAGGACACGCTCGCCGTAAACCGCGTAGCCGCCGATGGCAATCAGTAGGTACAGGATCAGCACAGCTGGAGATGGCATCAAAGTACACGTAAAGCATGTGATCTTTATTTTTTGAGTAACAGTACAACAAACTGAAAATCTTTATGTCACAGACATTGTCACAGTAAGCAGACACATAACTTAGTACCCTTTATTTTTTAACATCTTAATCTTCAGTCAAACCGATTGTAGTCTGGCTGTGGCAGATATTCCATTGCATTATCTGTCAAAGTCTGGTGCCCGGAGTCCTGTCTGCAATCTGTCCGTATCGATTTAATCGAACCTTCGATGATGGGGTTCTGTCAAGAAGTTTGAAAGTTGACGTTGGAAGTTTGTCAGTAAAAACATACCAATAAATCCATATTGCACACTCTTTCCGAACTTGGTCTTGTCCTTCATATCGTTCTGGATGGTGGGGAAGGTAGAGGCGCCCCCGAAGGCGAACATGAAGGTGCCAGTGGCCAAGAAGAAGTCCATGAAGCCGTGAATGCCGTAACGGTACGAAAACGGCGAGGCCTCATTCATCATCTCGATGAAGTACAGGATACAGGCGATGAGAGCCGAGCCGAATGCCAGGAGACCCATCAGACTGCAAGTTTTAATGTAACATCAAACAGGTGCCAAAACAGGTTGACTTAATAATCAGGATGAGTACAAGATGCATAGTAGATTCTTTATATGTAGAAACATGGGTACATATCTATAATGTGGAGGATGAGTTTGGTCTTCATGAAACTACCTCTTAAATCATTATGTTTGAATTATTACTGTAGCTCCTAGTAATAAATTAAAAACATTTAGAAGGTTCAAGTGACGTCGATCCGTGCAGGCTGCCTTGCACGGTTTAATCTCATCTAAAACCTTGCCTGGTATAAACCTCATCATCATGCCATGTTTTCCTAGTCTGTCCGGGTTTCATCCAGAACTTCTGAGGGCTTAACAATACTTACTGGAAATCTTTGGGTGTTCCGAGGAACTGCAACGGTGTCATGGCGCCGACGACGATGAGGTACCAGGTGCAGATGGTGAGAGTCGGCACGAGGGTCAGGAGAACTGCCTCGATGATCTGCGCAGCCAGCAGTAGGTACACCACGGACGCACCGAATAGGGTCACGATCATGGCCATGGATACCACCACACTGGGGATAGAAAAAATATCTTAGTTATATATTTTTCCATTACTGTGGCCACAGTATCTCAGGCCCAAGGGGTCCCAAACCTTTGGCATATGGACGAGATGCCGAACCCGTCAGGCACATTAAAAATTGTAGTTAATCATCCATGCAAGGATTCTATCAGTTACAGAGTAAGTTGAAGTTGTATACAACATGCCACTGTGACTATATCTGTAGTGACATTATGCCACCGAATAAAAAACCATCTTGTTTGATATTGACAGGAACTGCTACAACATCGATGTCTTTGGGTAGAAGTAGAAAAAGAGCGAACTCTTTTGTTTTTGTGTGCGTCATTCGAAGAATTATCGTGAATTTTTCATTAAGTACCTGGTTGGACGAAATCCCCAAACCAGCTAGGAATGGATCAAGTATGTCTCCTCACCTCCAGCCTTTGCCAAGCGCCTGTTCCACAATGATGGCGTAGGGGTTCCTCTTGCGGGTCCTCATCTCAGGGTCACGTGACTCCAGGATGGACCAGCAGTCGCCCAGTCGGTTGCCGCTGAATGCAGCCACTAAGCATACCAGGACGATCAGCGGTATACCCGCCCATCCTGAGAACATTTACAATAAAATTGTTAGTTAGTTGTGGAAAATGGTGCGGTTTTTGTTAAATATCCTGTAATTAAACTTAGGGACGAATTTCAGTTTTCTCACCAATGAAACTGAACGCGATCAGCTCCTATAAACCACTTTCAAGACCTGTCACTTGTCAGTGTCAATATTACTACGTAACAATGTTCAACAAGGTTTAAAATTATTAATCGCGTTCAGTTTCAATATTGAGATTGGCCCTAAATGCTAGGATCTTGAAGCTAATCAAGGTTGAGCTCAGGCCAAGATTCTAGTTTTTTAACACATCATTCGCTTCTAGGCACATCGTAATACGAGTCAAAATACAATACATATTACTCAAAAAAAGAAAAATACAATCTAGCAATGCTATGTAAGGTATATCTTTTCATACACGAAATATTTTAAGAGTAACTTCTATAAGTCGTGAAGTCGCCATAGCAACAAAAAAAAAATATTTGAGTGATTTTATTTTCGAAATTTTTATAATTCAAAAATTTTTTGAGACTTTTTGCATAAAACCTTTATTCCCATATTCTAACAATGGCGATGGGTAAAAACGACTTAGTAAACTAGCGTAATGGATGTTCAAAAATAAGGAGACAGTATTTATTTTGAGGGTTAAGTAATTTTAAATTATTATTTTTTTTATAAAAATACACTGATAAAAGAAAAAACAATCCCTTGAAATGGCTCTGTTATAGCTGTTAGAAGATTCTCTGAAAATAATTCGGGTATGAATAGTTAGACCTTATATATCCCTTAAACAGTTGATACCTAAATAGGTACACCTACATATGAATAGCATTAATTTTTCTTATTGCAACATAGTTTTATAATCTACAGCACATTGACCTAACGTTAACACACGTTCCTAATGGTACTATGTTGTTAGTAATACAAGGTCAGATAGCAAAAAAAACAAAATGTCTAATAATATTAACGTAATGGTCGAACGATGGAAAAATGCACAAAAAGTTGTAGGACCGGTCTGTTAATTGGGCTAGTTTCTTGCCGGACAGTGGGCTCTGGGCTCCGAGTTCTGTTGGCAACGCGGAAGTCGCAAGGCGAGGTGAGGCCTGGACCTACGGCCACCACAAATTCTGGTGTCTACTTGAAACACTATATCCTAAGCCTAGAAGGTCGTCAGCTAGGTGTACGATTTGATATCGTATCCATATTCGTCACAGCCCAGTGAATGTCTCCAAATATTAATGAGTTCATAATTTTATTACTCTCGTTAGCAAAACAGTCGTGCTTGAATAGGTAGTCGGTACGCGACAGGCACGATAACAAATTATGAAATATTATAACGATAAACCTTTTACAGAAGCACGAGGTGTTTTGTAGCCTTCCTATTGCTTCTTCAGCCTTTGCCTTTAATTTATAATCATGTATCAGTAAAATGTAGATTGTCTTTCTGCATAGATACGCTAATAGAACTGGCAATGTATGAATATGGACGATGCGGAAGGAGTAGGTACCTATGTATAGATCCTAGCTGGTGGCGATGTCGCAGCCGTTCTGTAGTTTTGGCTACCCTTACACTGGTGGGTAAAACGCATGAGTTCATGTGGTACATTATGTTCGACAAACGGATCGAAAGTTTTATATTTGAGTGAATTTACTAATGAGTTACAAATAACTAGGTATCAGGAACAGGGCCTTGAACTGTTCGCTTATTTCATATTTTGATGATTTTTCATTTGCATTGATATAATATTAAATGCAGTCATAAAGTATCGTATCCTGGTATTGTCTGTCTCAAATTTATTTTAATATAAGCATCTATAAGGTAATGGCCAAGGCCATTGTAATTTATCTAAGCAGATTGTGTTTCTTGTTGAGCATCCGAAACGGTCCATCTTGTTGGAGCAGAGATTGAATTATAATTGATGTGTATAACTTCAAGTGTTATTATTGATTTAAAAAAATATTATTAGGACTAAGAAAACGGTTCGATGTAGCTAAAAGTGCGCATTTATGTGTCTTATTAGTGCAGAATAAATATTTTTTCTTTTTTCATTTCTACAAACCGCAAAAAAATAACACAATAGCCAATGTTATGCTGTTTTTTTCTCAGTTTAACACCGAAATTCTGTTAGCTAAAGCCTTTAAACTAAGTTTGTGTCCGAGATTTCTTGAAATTTACAATATAGGTACCTACAAGTAAACACGTTTTGTTTAACAAATTATTTTAATTCGTTGTCTATTAATATTATCTTTCCTATCAGAAATAATTGGCAACGGATATCTGACACTTGCGATCTGTCCATTTGCATATATCGAGATTAGAGATCTGTATCTATAAGATTTCCTTTGCAAATGATTTTATTCTCGTTGAGATTAATTTAAATATGCTGAAATCTAATGCTAAATAAAACTATCTTATCATATTATGATCAGTGGTGTTGATAACAGAGAGAGCGATCGTTAGCTGGACGCGACTCCTGCGCATTACCATATGCATATCGATGTGGTTTTTAACTGCGCAGGCGTAGTATCTTCCCACACTCTGTCTTATTCACTATCTATCCAAAACATATCAGACTGTTCCAACCGCGTAATTGTTGTTTTAATTATTTTATTGGTATTATTATTGATTTGTGTTGTGAAATATAGTGGCTAAAACCTGTAGCTAAACACTAGACACTAGTTTTTGCCCGCGGCTTTCTCCAGACAGAGAGCTGAAATTACTTTCGCATTTGTAATGTATGGCTATTTCTATGTTTAGTCCATGTGATGTATCGTTCCTTGATAAGAAACGATACATCACCTGGACTAAGCGTGAGTCTGAGTACCTACACCGCGAAAAGAAAAAAACCCAATTTTTAACAACATACGTACTTGGCTGCAGTTTTAATAACTAACTAACCAGATGGATCACGTGGATCCCCACACTGAGATTTTGGATCTCTACTAGAGTTATTGACTATTTAACATGAGAGACGGGAGTATTTCCTAAGCGTCTCCTGCTAAAGTGATAATGGGCTGGCCATTTCTGTGGAAGGCCTGATGGGCGGTTGAAACATCGAGTCCGAAGAGGAGACCGCGTACAGTCACGAGCACGAATATGTATACACTTTAGTAAATTTAAAAGCAATTTTCGCGAGAAATAACGATTGTAACTTGAAGATAGGATCTTTTTCATAAAAATATGAGTTCCAGAATACTATGTTCGTAACAACATGACATATTAATCAGAACAGTAGGAGAAAAACACTTTTGAAGTGTTTACATGTTGGTGCTCGTGACTGTACAGGCAAGCGTCATAAGGAACGCTGTCCAGCTAGATGGACCGATGCGGAGGCAGCTGGGACAGGCTTAATTATAAAACCGTTTAGTTTCTGAGATTTTGTTATCAAACATTTAGACCACTCGAGAAGTTCAAAATTTACTACAACTAATAAAGCCAATAATGTGGAAGTTGGAGGGCAAAGTGTTGAGGCGAAGCGTGGGAGAGGCCTTTGTCCAGCAGTGGACTACGTTGCTGGCTGTGTTGATTGATTCGATTTTCATAATAATATCAGTTAAAGATACACGAGCCTTGAGAGCTTGTTTAAAAGATCAGTGTTGCTGTACCCCGCTAATGTGGCACTCTCTATGTAAATGTTTAGTATAATATTATCTATCCTATTTTCTATTTTGATATTTCACGAAAGACTGTCTATAAGCAGAATGTCACGAATCACGACACCACCTGGCTAAGACGTCATGTTGTTGCTATTTTTAATATATTATGCTAATTTTATAATGCTGTATTAATTAGAACTGCTAAGATTGGTATGCAACCAACAGATTTGGTAGGGTGATACGTCCGGGTCTGGCTGGCTGGCAGTAGCGAAGAGTCAATTTTTGTAAGAGGCTAGCCGGAGAACATAATTATCTTTAATTTGATTATATTATTTGTCTATAGAATACTGACTTTGCTATTTTTCAAAGGGAAGCCGGTAGGAATCGAGTTGTATGGAACCTTCGCCACTGCTGGCTGTATAAGTTGGATCATCACGATTTGACTTTTTCATAAAATGCTCTCACAATTCAGAGGGAAAGGAATAGAGACAATGGGACATTATACTATATGTAATTGTCCAAATGTAGGTAGGTAAGTAGATAGATAGGGATAGACAACACCCTGTTACAAACACCAAAATTGTTGGTTAATGTTTTTGTTTGTCCCACAACAAAAACAAACAACATGTACCTAGTTGGTAAATAGTCCATCGTTGTAAAGATAGAACAGAGTAACAAAATGCCATACCAATAATACTTTTACATATATTCTTGTAAAATCCCACTGATCAATGGAAAATGAGATAGAAACAGAAGACGTTTCGTTACATTTTATCGTTAAAAAATCATTTACTGCCTCTACAAGATTAATATTAGTATATGCGAAAACTGAGTGTCTAGTATTTTTATATAAAGAATCTATGTACAAAATTTCAAAACTGTATCATGAAAAATCACAAAGTTATAAGCTTGTTCTGTTACCTCGCTACCCGCACTAAAACGTGGTTACCACGCGGCACACCCGCGCGCTCGCCTCCAGCGTCAGCTCATTGATAATAATAATTTGGCAGTAGATACCTAAATGATTGCGATAAGTACTTAGTGTCGCTCGGTATCCAACTTTTAAATATTTTTGGACCAAATATAACGGTTTAAAAATTATTGGAATCGATTCAGTTACTTATTCTGAACAAACTATATTCAGGTTTCGCATATACTAAAAATAATATTGTATATTAAATATTCGTGTACGTCTCCTCGCGCCTCGTGCCTCCAAGTGAAATAAACTTGAATGGAATGCAAGGTGATTCCGAGAATGACAAAATTATGTGAACACTTCTAACAATAAGAACAGAATTAAATCGTTAATTTGCGAGAATGTGAGTTTTTGTAACATAACATGATTTAGGTCTGCGTTCCTCGAAGGATCAGGCAGAGGTGTAACTATTATACAGGGTGAAAACGGACCCTTCACGAAGCCAAACTAGTATTTAAAAAAGAACTTGTGAAAAAGTTGGAACTTTGACCCCCAATAACTCCGTAACTATAAGGTTCCCAGGTATGGTCCCGAACAACAAAATGATCGCAATAGCGGGGAAAGCAAGTGTCTTTCCGCTTCGTTATGGGTCTATTTACACCCTTTATCTACACTAATATTACAAAGAGGTAAATTTTATAAGTTTGATGGAGTGATTTATGTAATCTTCGGAACAGCTGATCTAATTCTGATAATTCTTTTACTAATGGATAGTTACGTCATCCCCGAGTGTACCCGTGGGATAATTTCCACCCATAACGCGAGCGAAGCAGCGGGCAGAACTTAGTAATAAACATTTATATTTAGTCAAATGTCACAAGTAGGCATTAGGCTGTTTTTCCACCAGAGATGTGTTGCGAGGGAAGTGTCTCTTACATTAAGGAGTTTACTGTATTCCATTTCTAGAGCCACTCGTTTCAATTTACTTTTTTTATGTTAACACTTATTTTTGTGAATGCTGGTTAACCAGTAATTGGCGACTGTGTAAGTTTAAGACTGTAAAACCTATACTTAAGATATGTTGTACACAGAAGCTGTTGGTGAACCTGTATTAAAAATAAATAAGCGTGCTAGGGACGGACGCGAGCGAAAATATTGCAGTCAGTCTGATACGAGCCCGCTACGCATCCTCGCTCCGCCTCGCCTCGCCTCACACATATCTGGTGGAAAGGCATCCTAAGGCTTCCTGTCCATTGAAACGGAGCGAGGCTGCGGAGCGGAGACACATTGAAAAATTAACCAATAGGATTGCATAAAATCTCTGCTCCGCTCCAATTTGTAATCCTATTGGTTAATATTTCGCAGTTACTCCGCTCTACAGCCAAGCTCCGCTTCAATTGACAGGGAGCCTTACTGGGGAAGAGATAGTTCGTCACGTAGAACAAACTGTGCACTTTTCGTTATGTTTAGAAAGCGCTAGGAATGTGTGGAAGGGTTTTTACCGCGACAGGAAGCGCATGCGCAACACGTCACTGTACAATCACACACGTTGATTATTCTCAAACTCAGATTAAGTGGTTGTAGAAATAATTATTAAACCCTTACCACGTGCCACGTTTTTATTAAAATAGGTACCTAATAGAAAACGCATATAACACAAATAATGATAAAGTATTTTCGCTTGGCATCATTAGCTATATTGCTTGGCATCTTCACATGTGAACCCAAATCATTAATATTGGTACGTGACACTACGTGTTTAGGTAGTCAAGTAGTTCAACCCCATACACACATTCTAGAAACCTGATAAAGGTGCTGTTCCACGGGTTAACCTGAGAACCTAGACGAACTCAGACGAACTGGTAACGATGATAAAAGAATTAAAAAGCTTCCGAAAAGTTTATGTCACAACTCGTTGTACAAATATGAAACGCTTTGAAAGAACATTGTTTGATTAACTGCGTCCCGAACCTGCCACTAGCGGAACATCCACATAAAAACATGCCTGACTGACGACATTAAAGATTTCAACTAAAAGGGCACAGAGAGAGAAATAGAGATTTTAACATGTTTTATTATGTCAACGCCAGCAATACGTTTAACGCTAAGCAAACGCAAGGTGTTACATCTACAAGCTAAAGCTTCAACATAAGGCACTTACCGGTCTTGACCAGGGCGCGTGGCAGGGCCAGCACGCCGCTGCCTGCCATCTCGCCGGCGATCAGGATGGCAGTCTGCTCCATTGACAGACCCTGGCGGCTTTCATCTCCATCACCCTGGCATTCAATAAGACTCATGTAGTTAGCGTGCGGGGTATTGATATAATTATTTAGGTTTTATTGATGTAGATCTTGTAAAAGTTTTGACTGAGTCTACGACATTCTTTTAATCCTATTTGACGGAACTTACTTTAAACGAGCTTATATTAAGCTTTCACATAACTATCCTATTTTTCGCTGCACTCTTCGCAGAGAACATTCCACTATTTATTATTTTACTTTGCGTTGGGAATACCATGGTTGATTGTATCTATCAATCATCATGTTAGCTAGACGCAGTTGGTAAGCCGAGCCACGAGGTCGCCGTTTTTATTCTATACTATTAAATGAGCAATATTTATACAGGGTGTAAACAGACCCTTCACATAGCCGTCAACCAAGCATTATGTAAATCAAACTTAGTAACTTTACGCAAAAATTATTGCAGGGAATCGACTTTTTTTTTGGGGTGAAAAATCACGTTTTACGGTAGGACTCGATAAAACGGGGGTCGTGGAGGCGTGTAAAGTAAAAATCTTACATTAAAAACATGTATTTAAAAAAAAACTTGTGAAAAAGTTGGAACTTTGACCTCCAATATCTCCGTAACTAGAAGGTTCCCAGGTATGGTCTAGAACAAAAAAAAATCGCAAAGACGGGGAGAACAAGTGCCTTTCGGATATGTTAAGGGTCTATTTACACCCTTTATTTAATCACGTTCTCGAAAACGGCTCTAACGACTTCGATGAAAGTAAAAAAGAAAAATCGATCTCGCTATGTCTCATATCTGGGAAAATTCGTTTTCTCTATTTTTACCCGAGCTGAGCTCGGTCGCGCATTCATAATATCGTTATGAGTTTCATCTGTTTCAAGACAATCTATAAAGTAATAAAGTAACTAACAGCAGGAACAACCAGTCTTTATACTTTAATATCTCAGACCAAAACGGTTTTTCTAATATTGCGCAATACCTACTTAATATTACACTAATGACTGTGGGATGGTGGCAGAAAGAGCAGCTTGTTTACGTATCAAATACGTTATAAATAGATTCTTTATTATAGAGCCGTTTTCGGCGCCAAAGTGTCTTTTATCATAACGGTCTGTGGCTCCACTGGCCGATGAGGACAGGTCGACCTATCGAACAAAAGAACGTATAAATTGTCTCCTGCTTAGATAATAAAGTAATCTATAATATTATCGTCATCTATGATATTATTAATCTGTTATTTAATATACGTGGGATCATCCTTGAATGGATTTAAATGTCAAATAATGTAGAAAGCTAAAATAAAACTAGATTATCGACTTCTGGTCTATCTGACCATGCCTCGTCGATTTACCTATTATTCCAGTTCTATTATACTTATGTCTAAAAGAGATCCTATTGTATAATGCAATAAGTTTAGCAAACTAACGACTTTACCTGATTAACATGTTTCGAAACAACTCACGGCTGCCTTGAGCAATCAAATGAGTTGGGCACATCAGGTTACCTGTGACGCACATACGCACAGACGCACAGCACGGCATTGATAATGCACAAACAACCATCCGAGAA
Source organism: Noctua janthe (assembly GCA_910589295.1). Lineage (NCBI taxonomy): Eukaryota > Metazoa > Arthropoda > Insecta > Lepidoptera > Noctuidae > Noctua > Noctua janthe. The sequence continues at coordinate 19,983,599 of OU342552.1, forward strand.
TATTTTGATACTTAAGTGGACGAATAAATTGCTTAGTAGGTACGTAGGTTCAATAAAATGATTGAAGATGATCTACGAGTGTGAGGACAATCAATAAACGCGTTTTGTTGTCTGTAAAGTTTAGTTAGCTAGTATTGGAAAACAACTTATTTTATAGGCAGGAGCTATACTTAATTTCAGCGACTGAAAAGGCTGTAATTCGGGGGTCATTTCCTCAAATGGAACAAACGTAGGTACATCTAATGATACGTTTTTAAATAAGTTCGTCGCACTTCATGAATAAGTAGGTTTAACTGGCTAGACTTAGTTAGCTAGGCTAGTCTATAGACTTATGATAGGGTTTGTTAACTTAGTACCAGCTCCAGTTTCACCTGTAGTGTTGCTATCTCTGTGTTTACTTGAGTTTTGAGACCGTTGTGAAATCAAGAGGTACTTGACTACTTGTATTGATCTTGGTAAGATACTCTACGATTTGAATTTGCTACGGGAATTCAGAAACTAATACAATTAAGTGCTCTATTCATCTTATTATATAACAGTATAAAGAGAGTTTATTGAAATAGAAAAGATATTCTTTGAAATTAAAACCAGCTGAGAATTGGTTGTGAAATTATCATAACCATATTAACTTGTGGCATATTGAAATAGTGCCCTTCAACCACAGCAGGGCCTGTAATCAGCCCCTTGAGTGAAACTAAGTGTAAGACATAATGATGTTGAACTTACCTTCTTGCCCACCAGCGGGGTGGTCTCCGACACATTGTCCGGGCTGGAGCTAGCGCTCGCCTTCCCCTTTGACTCCAGTACTTTCTTCGACATTTTCTTAAACAAAATTACATTAAGTAAATATAAAATCACTAGCTCGACCGCTCCACCTACACAAATCTCATACGTCTCTACCGGGCAACAGGAACCAGTTACACCAAAATAATTCTGGACGACAGTTACAACTTTTGTGTTCAATAGTCTAAAGGGTCGATTTGTTCAATTAGGCGTGGGTCAATATTTCCTGTGTATCAATGGGCTGGGGATCGTACATCGTACGGCTTCTACTCACAGTGCGCTCGCACGACCGGTCGACGCGACGATGTCCACTCAACTGTTACTGCCTACTAGTCAGGTAACTTGGAATATTTCTCTAATAAATGTGCTTTACACATGGACCATATTATTTTTGTATTAAAGGTCATTATGCGCGTAGATTTCTCGCTGGCTAGTTCCTGTCGGTTGAATTTTAAGGTGATTGCGCTAGTGTGGAGTAATTTGTTGATGCTTGAGTGACGGGAACGACGTGGATCATAAATGTTGCTCAATAGTTTAATTATAAGACAATGTACCAGATTAATTAAGTATCTAATTTCTGTAATAGAGGACATTTTGGTAACTACTTTTTCAGAATTAAACATAGGTTGGTAAAACATTAACGAAGGCAGTACCTATATTAAAAAAAAAATAATTATAAATTACCTTTTTCTAACGTTTATAGTGTCTGCTCTGCGGTCATATCGATCTAGGAATTCTTACAAAGACTCCGGATAGGAAGCTCTTCGAGAGTTTTTAGCCAAGGAAATTATATACTAACTGGAATGAGGACGTGCAGCGGAAAGCCGTTCCGAGCGCGAAAACTTAGAGAGTGGATGTCATCTCTTTCTAATAGGGTATCCAATATTTGTTTATTTTTGGGACAGTTATTCTTTTATAATCAAAAACAAGGCGAAGCCGAAGCCTACGCATACTGTAAAACTCTGGGATAGGTCTATGTAGTGAAGAATACGTGACACTTAGGTTACATCCTTCATTTGTAAAGAGATTTTAAAGCGTACAGGGCTGCAACATTCACATAGATGAAGCATGAGCATGTAGCATTTTCAAACAACATATTATGTAGTATTTGATAAATTTATTAATCACACTATAAATTATAAAACTTATGGTTTTATGTTATTGTTGGTTTTAGTATGAGTCAGTAACCTTAAATTTAAGTGCAAAGATGCTGATGATGGAAGACAGTTGCAAACTAGGCAATAGGTTGAATACTTCTTCTTTAAATGGACAACTTCAAGCCCGTTGCTGAAGATTCTTATTGTTAGGGAGTCTGCATGGAAACAAAACAGTATTATTAATTACACAAACAATAAACAATATTTAAAAAAGTAAAGATAGAATTAGTTTATTTTCATTAAGTTATTTTGTTTCCTTTATTAATTTTTATACATATAATTTACATTTTTAAATATTTCTATACAAAGTAATATAAAAAACATTTAAAAATATAAAAAATAGTAGCCCACTGGTATCGGGAACAGGGTCCGAAATACCGGTGGTCAGGGTTCTTGAGAGAGGAACCTCCTAACGATACGCGCCGTGTCCAGAAGTACTGCTGTCTGAATCAAGCCCTTGATCCAGCTGCCAAGCGAGAGCCTCCTCGGATGTTTGTCGAGGCTATTGGCTATTAAGCCATTGGCCGACACGACTATCGGCACAATGACTGCTGTACTCACGTCCCACATGTCGACAACCTCGCGAGCCAGATCTAGATATTTGAATTGTTTATCTTTCTCTGCTTTCACGAGGTTCTCGTCATGCGGAACCGTTATATCAACAATCATTGCGCGACGCTCCAATCGATCTATCACCACAATGTCAGGTTTATTGGCAACAATAGTCCTGTCAGTGATGATAGATCGATCCCAATACAACGTGATATTACCATTATCGAGAACTGGGTCGGGCGCATACTTATAGTATGGTACTTCTGATTCCACAAGGTTGTACTTCAAAGCAAGTTGCTGGTGGATAATCCTGGCAACGAGGTTGTGTATGCAAGTACTCTCCGTTAGCCAGACGAGAACACCCAGAAATAATGTGTCGGATCGATTCTCCCGGACGGTGGCATGCCCGACATATGTCAACCGTGCCATCCTTCACAATGTATTTCCGGTAGTTATTCGTCATCATAACTTCGTCCATATTGCACAGACAAAACCTTCGGTTTCCCCGAATAGGTCACCGAAACGCAGCCAAGATATGGACGCTAAGAAGTCTACATCGGGTCCATGTAGGGCCCGGTAAAAGCGTCCGTGAAGCTCCTTGCCCTGCCATACCTCCTTGCGATCATTAGTGTCTAATACTCTAGGTTTGCGCCAGTTCTCGTTAGCCAGAGAGAGCGGGGTGAGGCCCTTGTCCACTGAGACCACATCTCGGTGCATCCCATCATCCCCTTATTTTTGTTATTATTAAAATGGAGTAATTGATTAAGTTTTGCTACTGCATTATAAATGATGTATTTTGTACGCATTTTCACAAGACTTTAAATACCGATATGGATAATAGAAAAGGCGTATTCTTTACAATATTTTCTTGATCCCCGTTTACATATCTAGAACATTGTCACCCTAGTCGTAATTTGTAAACAAAGTTATACGAACTTACCTGAAAAAAGAAATTCCACATCCAGCAAACCCTTCACTGTTACAACCCTTCACACAACTCGATTTCACGACATTTAAAGAGAAAGATTTCGAAATAAAGAAGTTATAAGGGTTTTAAGTTGGCCGCGCGAACGTAACGTGGAGGATTGCGCGGCCATGGATATCTCAGCAACTACTTGGGTTAGAGATCTAATTCTTTTTGTCAATTGAAGACTGAATTTGTCAAAATATGTCGAAAAAAGAATTACAAGCTCTGGGTCAATATTTTACGAAATATTCACCTTGAAAGTTATGGCCGCGCAATCCTCCACTTGTTGTTTCTTTATTGTTTAAACCTAAGACTTAATACATTAAAACTGATACAAAAAGAAAGGTCTTAATTTGTCGAAACTAACGAAAGCATTAAATACTACTAAAGTTTAGTAAAACAGACGAAATAAGTCCAAAACAAAAAATACGTGGCCGCGCGATCGAAACGTTACTTTGTACGCTGATATCTCATTATCTATAATTGCTAGGATTTCGGTGTGAACATCCATTTATTCGGTAAATTAACCTCATTAGAATGACATATCGTTTTACCCTCAGAACAGTTTTCAACGCGTGTAATCTTAAAAATTATGTTATCTCATACAATGTTCCAGCAGGGTAACCATAACTTAGATTTAATTTGGGAATACCTCTAACTGGAGACCAGCAATTATATTGTACAACATTCTAGCTCAATTTGCAAAATGTATTATCATTGAATAAAAACCTTGTATATTTCAATAATGGGCTTTGTCCAAAAATCTAACCTTTTTTTGTCAAGTGTGGTACATTATTAAAACAAAAACTAACTATAAAAGGGCATCGAAAAACGCTGTCAGCTGGTAATGTGCCCAGGAGACTGGCGGTGTTGCCACGTTGTATGGCAACACTTAGCCTCAGGCCAAGGCAAAACCCCACCTACCGCCTGACGCAGGTCCTCACCGGACACGGTTGTTTCGGGAGGTTCCTTCACCGAATCGGGCGGGAGGAAACGCCTGGGTGTTTGCACTGCGAGGATCGTCCGGAGGACACGGTGGAGCACACCGTGGAGGTCTGCCCCGCTTGGGCGGAGCACCGCCGTGTTTTTTTTTTTTTTTTATAATTAATGGGCTTACTCTTGACCTCAATCTAGTCCAGAGGACAGAGATGAGGACGATGATGGAACGAGCTAACCCAAAAGAAGCCTATTAACTCGCGACTTAAATAGATTGGGGTCATATGAACTTGGGAACACCGACGCAGGCAGGGAATTCCACTCCTTGGCTGTGCGCATAATAAATGACGCAGCAAAGCACTTCGTGCTAATATGTGGAACATCGACAAGGTATGGGTGATAACCTGCAGTACGTCTGGACTCCCGATGGTAGAACGGAGATGGTGGAATGAGCTCGTGGAGCTCTAGGACACACTCACCGAAGTACAATCTGTAAAAGACCGACAAACATGCAACTTTGCGCCGGTGGGCTAGGCTATGAAGCCTGGTACCAACCAGCTTATCGTCACCAATGAGCCTCTTGGCTCTGCGCTCAACAGAGTCGAGTGTGGCTAATTGGTATTTGGCTGAGCCATCCCAAAGGTGACAGCAATATTCCATGCCGGACCGAACCTGAGCTTTATATAAGACTAAAAGCTGTCCAGGCTTGAAGTAACGCTTAACCTTATTTAGGATACCCAGCTTTTTTGCCGCAGTTTGAGCTTTCGACTCAATGTAGGCATCGAAGTTCAGATTGGCACTCAACTTCGCGCCAAGAAGATCGAGGCTGTCGGTGACTGGTACAGATTTACCCCGGAGAGTAGGAGCCAGATTAAACGGACTCCTTTTGGCGGTGAACAGGCACACTTGTGTTTTGGTGGCGTTAAAAACAACCAGATTCTCATCACCCCACTTGGAGACAAGACTGTGTCCTCGTAGCGGCGATTGGCGGCGGCGATCTCTCGCTTCCGGCCCTGGTTCAAGCCATGGTCCGGAGCGAGAGGGAATGGGAAGCCGTTACCATCTTCTGCGAAGCAGTCATGCTAGTGAAGGAGGCGGCGGGACGTAAGAGGGAAAGAACCTCACTTCCCAGCCGCCGCAGGAGACGCCCTGGGCGTAGGGGGTCACGTGGTGGCTCCCGGCCACCGTAGGCGCGGGCCTGTGGACGGTGAGTTATGGGCTAGCTCGCCGTCCGGCCGTCTTATGACGACAGGCCGTGTCGACGGCGCGTTCGTGTTCCACGCGCGCCTTAAAGAGATGTCAGCAACCGAGTAGGGGTCCGCATGGGCCGATGCCTGCCAGGGCTGCGGGACTGTTCGAAAGAGATACCGTGGCCCTGGAACACAAAGCGCAAAGAAGGAACGTGGATGGGTTTTAGTCAGTACAAGTCTGACACTCGCTTCCGCTCCGCCCAGAGTGGGAGGGTCACTTGATGATTTCCCCTTCCGAAAAAAAAAAAAAAAAGGCCTAGGCAAAAGCCAGCCCTTAGGTCATGGGAAGCGTCAACTAGGCGTTTCTAAATTTCCTTAAACATGCTATGAGCACTCGGACCCCACTGCTCCAGAGTTTCAACCCCTAACGGCTCGAAGATATCGTTTCCACAAAGGTTTCTATATTTACGCCGCTTGAGGTTCTCTGTAGCCGCACCGGCAGCGCCTGCACTGCACGATGAGCTTGGAAGATGTAATGGTGCAAGAGTAAAAGCGCACGCACTCCTAAAGAAAATAAGTTTTAAGGCTGATGACGTCATCAAGATTCCTTTGCTCATTCAACGATTTAAATTGTACGTAAGTTAACACTCTATTGAGAGTTGGTTTAATTAATGGCATTCACATGGAGCTAAGGGCTCGTTCAAACACGAAATTATTTATTTATTTTAATATTATTTATTCATCACAGCTAGCAAAATTTAAAAAAAAATTAAAGATTAATTAAGTAATATTATATTCGCCAGTTAGAGGCATTCCCAAATCAAATCTAAATTATGGTTACCCTGCTGGAACATTGTATGAGAAAACATAATTTTTAAGATTACACGCGTTGAAAACTGTTCTGAGGGTAAAACGATATGTCATTCTAATGAGGTTAATTTGCCGAATAAATGGATGTTCACACCGAAATCCTATCAATTATAGATAATGAGATATCAGCGTACAAAGTAACGTTTCGATCGCGCGGCCACGTACTTTTTGTTTTAGACTTATTTCGTCTGTTTTACTAAACTTTAGTAGTATTTAATGCTTTCGTTATATTTGACAAATTAAGACCTTTCTTCTTGTATCAGTTTTAATGTATATTTCTTAGGTTTAAACAAATAATCAACAATAAAGAAACAACAAGTGGAGGATTGCGCGGCCATAACTTCCAAGGTGAATATTTCGTAAAATATTGATCCAGAGCTTGTAATTCTTTTTTCGAAAATTTTTGACAAATTCAGTCTTCAATTGACAAAAAGAATTAGATCTCTAACCCAAGTAGTTGCTGAGATATCCATGGCCGCGCAATCCTCCACGTTACGTTCGCGCGGCCAACTTAAAACCCTTATAACTTCTTTATTTCTACTTTGACAAATTTTTGGTTTGTACCCTTCGATTTTGACAAATTTTTCGGCGAAGTTTTTTCTGTTTTTATAACTTGGCGGAGCAATCGTAACGCACACCAGTCTAGTGGGTAGTTACTCAGCTCATGGTCTAGTACAGCCTAGTGGGTACTTACTCAGCTCATGGTATAGTACAGCCTAGCGGTTACTTAATCAGCTAATGGTCTAGGTACAGCCTACTATCCCACGGGGTCGTATTACCGCATACAGGGAAAAAAGTATGTCCCTACTCAGCTCATGGTCTAATACAGTCTAGTGAGTACTTATTCAATTCATAGTCTAGGTACACCCTAGTGGGACATTAATAGACTGACTGAGTTGCTATCGCATTTATAAGATAAAGTACTTGATAACAAGACCCACAGACCGCAGTTTGCTTAACTCTGCTAAGTAACATAAGCGATTCATACTAAAAACTTTACAATCATTTTCGTTTGAGCAATTATGTGAGCAAGCGTTTCAGACGAATAAGTGGTCCCATATTATTATTATACTCTTTGAATAAGTGCCTACTACCGCGTCACACGAACATGTGCCTAGGTAGTACCTACATAAATATTCGTATGAGGCGCTTACTTAGCAACGTAAAGCCAAAGAACGTTCCATGAATTTTACCTCAAGACTACGATAAAGAACTAGGTACGGATTTGACTTCTAAAAAAGGAAAAGGTTATGTATTCGGCCCGCATTTATTTTTCCAGGTTTGTACACAGATTTCTCCGTGATGGTCCGATTTATGTATATTTTATTCTTTTTCATTTGGTAGACGAAGCTATAAATAGCGCGCGCTGGTCCCGTGAAAATTGTATTAACTTTGCTTTGGTGCTTCATATTCATTTTATTTGCTTGCATATTCATTCATTTTATTTACTTTAAGAGTTATCCTCTCTAATATGTATTTTTTCTTGATACTTAACAAGGATTTGTGTGAGATACCACAACTAAAAAGGGTAAAATAATAGTAGGTACATTTTGATAAACGCGGAGAAACTTTGTTATTGCAGTCGAGGCGGGATTCACACCCGAGTCGCAGGCGAGGTTGTTATGGATCCGAGAACTGCAGTAACAAATACCCACATGTATCAAACAACGTTTGTTAATACACTTTCGAAGAAATAAAGTAATAGAACGAAAAGTATTTTTGTCGTGAATTATTAAGAAACTATGATTTAATTTGCTTTTTTTTCGCTCTTTGCTTTCGCCAGGTTGAAGGAGAAGCAAAGGTATGAAGCCGCTAAACAGCCTAATATGAAAAACGGAACTCCTGAGGTACTGAAGTAATAAGGCCGGAGCCTTATTGAAGCGGGATGCTAAAACTTTCGAGCCCGCTCTTACATGCTGCATTCTCCTAGTTATTAAACTTCTATATAGAAGTGGCCGAAGTTACTATGTATGGTTGGACAAAATAACCTACCCTTACCGAGGCAAAGTGCGAACTCGTTTCCATAGCATTTTTGTCTCTAAAGGTGAGCTTTTCTGCATCAGTCTACAAAGTTGAAAAACTTTTTGCAAAGTGGAGTGCAAACATTTTTAAACTCGCTTTGTGTAGCTAAAGTTGCACCACCTGAAAATAATTCTGCCGGGGCCCATGATCTTCTGGGAGTTTATTCCACACTCTCGACTGTTTGGTTGCTTAGAAAGTGTTTGTGAGGGTTATATTTAACCGGTGAGGTGGGTTATTTGTGAAGGTTTTTTCAATTATAGCTTAAGGTGACGGCCTCTCAGATGAATGTTTTCGCTTCGTTTGAACAGTTGATTGAAATCCTGAAGGTCGTAATGCCCATTTAAGATCATGTATGGCTCAATAACGTTTCCACTGTTTCTGCAGTCTTCAATTTCTAAGGATTCCTCATATGGTTGTTGTTTCAGTAATTATACTCTTTTAGTGAAGCTGCACTGTACCGTTCCAGAAGTTCGATGTCTTTAGCGAAATAGGGACTCCAGACTTGAAAAGCATACTCTAGGATAGGATGAAAAAAGGATTGTAGATCTTAAGCATCATTTCTGCTTTCTGACAAGGTAGATTAAGATTATAGCTTTCTTAGTGATCGTTGTCATATGCTATTCATAAAAATATTTACTCCTAATAAAATCTGCCGTAATATTTACTCCTAGTCCTGTTTGCACGTTGACTTTGCTAATTTGAGCATCTAATCTTAAATAACGTTATGATAAAATCATCACACTCCTCCCTCAGGCGTCCAGTGAGTGAAGATCTTTACCCCTTTCCAGGTGCATTCGTGCAAAGTGGCCAGCCCATTGTCACTTCAGCCTGGCTGTTTTAACTCCATGGACCTCAGGGTGGTGTTTCAAACGCTTTCTGTTTGCTTGGCATCTATCACGTAATATTCATTGAATGTGATTAAATAAACTTAAAGGGTTGTATTGACGGTTTTAAGGATCATAAGCTGTGCTTCACCGCCAGGTGGAGAATCTTGAGTTTGTTTTCTGGAAATGGTGAAAATAAAATTTTGGTTATCCAGCCTGTAACTTCACATGTGAAAATGTGAAAGTGGAGTCGAATATTTCGATTATTTATCACCATATTTATATATTAATATTTATATCCCCAAGTGGGGTATCAAATAAAAGGGTATGACGTATATCTTACAATTAGACAGGTTTTATCGAAACCGGCTCAGCCATTTTATAGACTTTTCAAATGTTTGTTCACAAAAATTTAACCTTTATAATACTGGTAACTATCAGGTAAATTTTGCTATTTCTTTTTTTAAGGGTGTTCAATTTTTTCTTTTTAAAGTGTCTAATAAATACTTGCATGTTTAGATTTATCTATTAGTGAATAAATGTGATATTGCTACACATTCTAGATCAGGAAAACATAAATATTTCACATTTACCTTTATTTTTTTTATGAATCACTCACACAAACAAACTTTGTGCCATGCATTTAAAATAGTAAAGAAGTATCTTTAAAAAAAGAACAGAAAACTAATGAATATAATAGAAAACAACAAATGGCATTATCATATTGATTTTCAATATGTAATACAGATTTATCAAGTCTGCACACAGAGTGACTAAATAGAAGATAGAATAGAGACTGTGTTAATCACAAATAATATACACTTGTGTGCAAATTCTATACATTTTCTAATGAAATAAATACATTTTTAATATTTTTCTTAACAAAATAATATAGCAATATTACAACGATTTTGGAAAATGGTGACTACCAATTATTTAAATACATATACTAAAAATATACTTTTAAATGTGAGATATTTTTTTTTATCGCCAGGCCTGGGTAAATTTTGTATGGCACGGCACTTTCGGCTTCTTTATTTAAAATACCTTTCTACCTTCATCACTGGAAATGCTACTTTTTCCTCTGCACTGGAATTTGTAATAACAACAATATTCTACTCTTTAATAACCGGTTATCCTTATAATTATCATCTTTACGTTTTGCACTATTTGCAATAGATACGGATTTCTTTACCAACTTCTACCTCGTTTTCTATAATACATCGCATGTGAGTGTTTGAACTGTTTGACAATAGTTTGTTTTGTCACAATGACATGAGTTGACAACAGTGCTGCCAATAAAAAATTCTCGATTCCCCGCGTCAGTGTTGTCAATTCCCCGAAATTCCCCGCTTCTTTTTTTATTTATTCCCCACAAAGTTCCCAAAATGATATTTGTGGAATAAAAACGCTGTTTTATACAAAATTTGTTTAATAAACTACTAAAACTTTTATAAAAAACTATAACTTATAATCTTATTTCCTGCGGAACAAGAGCGGCTCTCAAGGAAACCGTATTGCACACCTCGACAAACTCAAATTCTGGGTTCCGGTTAACTACCTGTTTTTTAAGAGTAGCTGCACTTTTTGACCAATTTTCCATAATTGATGTGAAACATCTAGCCGCACGTAAAACCGATTTCTGGCGTGGCGACGCATGCCGTGGCGACGCGTTGCCACGCTATATGATGGTATATATACAGTCTATATGCAGTAGTGTGTACGGTGTGTCACCTGCTGGATGTATCTAGAGGCATTACAGTATACAGCGTTGTTTTTTTTTTGTTCAAAAGTTGAATCAACGCCATTAATTACGTTTCTCCAAGAAGAATTTCAATTGCAAATTAATAACAATCCAAGAGAACCTACCACCAGCTACGGAACAACAATAGATGCTGTATTTATTAGATATCTTGATAATGTTATGTCCAATACTTTTGTAACATACTTCAGTTACCATCGACCAATTGTCACAGTAATACCGTCCTCAGAGGCAACATCGAATATTGCGAATAATAAATAAGTAAATAAATAAGTAATAAATAAGAATATTACCGAAGTCACTGATTAAACGAATTAAGTAGTCACGATTTGAAATAAATTCGTAAATTTTTGTATTTAATGAAAATAAAATGTTTATTCAATAAATAGTCATCGTTATCTGGAAAAAAATCGTAATATTTTATTTTATCATTACGACATATTTAGTTCCACTCACAATCTGTTCTTTTCTGCATTTTACTTTTACAAAATAATGTCGATGTTTCACATCTGCCAGGCGTCCCGTGACGGCTCACATTTTTTTTTAATGAAAATTTCAACCGTTACCACTAATTTAAAAAGTCGACAACCATGAACAATTAGTTAATGATGTAGAAATAAATGCGTTCAGAAATACAAAATCGTGTTCACATGACAGTTGATGACAGTTGAGTAGTGTTGCCATTTAAAATTGTTAGTAATGTCGAGCTGTTTCTGCCAAGTCCAAACGTGATTTTTAGGTGTAAGCAATACGGGACATAACATAGTTTTACACCCACCGAAAAAATTGGCCTGGGTTCCCCGAAATTCCCCGATTTTTGACATTCCCCACACTCTCCCCGCGATAACCCTCAATTCCCCGCAAATCGGGGAAGTTCCTCGCGATTGGTAGCACTGGTTGACATGACCATGCATGATGGATGGTTAATATTCAAACAGAGTTCTCAAAAATAGGTATTACATAAAAATGAACCTTATCAATGAGAGTGTAAGTTTACTTTAGTTAGGCTTTTATAAATTCATATACGTGCCTATACCAAGCGAGAGATATAAACAGAACTGCGGCCGTTTGTCTGTTTCTCTCAATTGCCAAAAGATAAAAATGAAAAATATTACACCGAACATACATACATATAGCCGAGTGTAATTAGACAAAAAATCAAAAGGTGGAACGTTTAACTCCGCTGGCGCGGTAAATCGCCGCTCAGTAGACAGACCTCCGGCGCGATCTCATGGCAACATGGAGAGAGCGACTGTCGCAACCCCGAGAAGGGCACGCCACTATAGTGACATAAGTCCCCTCTTTGAGGAGTAGCTAGAGAGGCACCACAGCGCCTTCACCTTCCAGCAGCAGATCCTCGCCGGACACAGTTGGTTCGGGAGGATCCTGCATCGAATCGGGCGGGAGGAAACTCCCGGTTGTTTCCATTGTGAGGATCGTCTGGAGGACACGGTGGAGCACACCGTGGAGGTCTGCTCCGCTTGGGCAGTGCACCGCCGTAGTCGTGTCCTCGTAGCGGCAATTGGCGGCAGCGATCTCTCGCGTCCGGCCCTGGTTCAAGGCATGGTCCGGGGCGAGAGGGAATGGGAAGCCGTCACCTCCTTCTCCCTTTATTTATTGATATTAAAACCAGCCAGATATAAACAGTACAACCAAAGAGATTTCCTTTAATTTTATACATACAAAATACGGAAAGACTTTCCCTGACCTATTATATCGTGATCAAGGAACTTTTATACTAACTGGAATGAGTACGAACAAAAACTTTTGATATAAAAAAAAACCGTTTGAAAATGAACTTTATCTCAAACGAATAGAGTAAGTATTGCTTTAATTAATTCAAAGGGGGAAGAATACTTCAGAGCGAGAAAGCGGCGAGAGTGCATTGTGTTCTTGTCTAACAATTCCCAGGTCTCAAAAAATATTTTTTTTATTTTTTTTTAATTTTCTTTTAATAAATTATTTGGAAATCACGTTGATATCTAGCTAAACTAGCACATACATCGTAACGGGATTAATTTAATATTCAAATAATAAATATCAAAATAATAATTTCTTGCGAAATACAGTAAGCTTAAATAAATTAAATTATTTATGAATTATGTTATTTCTGAATGGCAACATAGATGACACTTACATAAACAAACAATATGGCCGATTTCGCGCTGAAGTCATATTTTTGCGTTATCAAGTTCTTTTTACATTACTTAAGTGAAATCTTCCTATTTAAATGTAGTGAAATCGAGTTGTGTGAAGGGATGTAACAGTGATTTGTGTTGTGTGTGGGTTTGCTGATTGGAATTTCTTTTTTCAGGTAAGTTCTTTTAACTTTGTTTACAAATTACGATTAGGGTGACAATGCTCTAGATAAGTAAACGGGAATCATGAAAATATTGTAAAGAATACATCTTTTCTATTATCCATATCGGTATTTATAATCTTATGCAAATGCGTACAAAATACAAAACATTCTTATTTATTATGCAGTAGCAACACTTAATCAATTAATTATTATTATTAATCAATTATATTAACAAAAATAACTTCTTGAAAATAAACATTTGATTTCTATCTTTAATTTTTTTTTAACTATTTGTTACTTTTTATTGTTTGTGTCTTAGTAATACTATTTTATTTCCATACAGACTCCCTAACAATGAAAATCTTCAGCAACGGTGGCTTGAAGTTGTCCCTTTAAAGAAGAAGTATTCAACCTATTGCCTAGTTTGGAACCGTGTTCCATCATCAGCATCTTCGCACTTAAATTTAAGATTACGGACTCATTCTAAAAACCAACAATTACATAAAACCATACATTTAATTATGTATAGTATGATTAATAAATTTATCAAATACTACGTATTAGGTTGTTTGAAAATCTACTAAGCTACATGCTCATGCTTTATCTATGTGAATATTGCAGCCCTGTACGCTTTAAAATCTCTTTACAAATGAAGGATGTAACCTAACATGTACTTTATAGACCTATCCCATTACAGAGTTCTACAGTATGCGTAGGTTTTGGCTTCACCCTGTCTTTTTTATACCCCGTAATTTTGAATAAACTGCTACCCATGCAAAGCGAGGAGCGGGGTGCTAGTAAGATAGAATAGAATGACTATCCCAAATGTAAGTACAAATATTGGATACCCTACTAGAAAGAGATAACATCTTTCCACTGCACGTAATCATTCCAGTTAGTATACAAGTTCCTTGATCGTGATACGTTAGTAGCTCAGAGTACACGGGCTAACAAATTGGGGTTTTTTTGTTTGTAAATTTTTAGTTCATTCATTGTGAATGACGAATAAGTATTCGAGTGTGATTGCCAAATTCCTGTAGTGTGCTGTCTGTGTTTACCTCAACTCCCGCCAAAAAAGTGTCAGAAAATATTGGCGTCGATTCGCTCTGTGCTAACTCTAGAGCATTTTCATTTATGGTTTGAATTGAACTATTCCTGCCAAAGCTACCACGGACCGAATTTTCATAATCCTCAACCGTTCACTGGGACTTGCGCAAAAATAATTTCAGTTTTTATAAAATTACATGGGTCTGGCGTTCAACGTGCGTCTTGAACTTGATTAGTATATAGTCCTCCTTACCGATTTCGGTACCTAACGGCGACTCTTTAATGCTTTTTCCTTGCGTGTGCCCTTATATGGCTGGCCAGACCGAATTTGCTGTTAAATACCCGGTCACAACTAAAGCAGTACATATAAGTAGTCTATGAACTAGAGCATTTGATTTGAATTTTGCGGGCATGCCAGAAGCTGTCATCTGTCAAGCTTCATTGCTGACTTTGCGAAAAAAACCCGAGGTGAAAATTGTTTATATTATTTTGTGAAATGGCAATACTATTTGACGTTTGGGTAATTTAATTTGCTTGCTGTACTGTATTTCTGCGTGATTGAGGATAGATTTATATCGGATTACTGTTTTTATATAAACTTTGGTAATAAAGACAATCTATTTTAGTGACAGCAGATAACATCGGTGTTTTTCACACAAGCGTCGTAACTATAAATTTTTAGACTCATTGCGGCTCAAAGGTAATTTTAACTCAATTTTGCCTTGTTTGTAATCGTAGACTCGATTTAATTCAAACTAGATGAACTATACAAAATTCTGCACGGGGTTGTATACCTTTTAAACGGACCTTCCTTTATCTTTTGATGATTTATTGAATAGTTTTGCAAGTAACTGCATGTTGTGTCATCACAAACCATTGTCACAAACAGTGTTACTCATTGTTTAGCAGGTAATGTTCTGTTTTAAATCGATCGATTCTTAAGACACACTATAGGTTATTAAGGCCGATTATTTATATATTTGTGTTGCTTCTGTAGGACAGAAACTTATAATACTTGTCTTGAAGTCAATACAAGAAGTGATCAGTTTTTCCCTATTACATGTTAAGCACTGCTCTACTTTGTTGAAATGCTAAAGGTAAAATTATGAGTAAAGCAAGCTATTAATAACTGTTATTTTAAATACAATTAATAGTAAGTCAGCTGCCTGTTTGCAATTCATAATATTATGTTTTTACTCATTAAAGCTTGTTTTTAGTGGGTGAGGCAGACAGCCAGTATGTTTCCTGTGTTTGTTTATTTCAGAAATAACTCCATCTTTATTATCCTCATATACCAACAAATTTGAAGTTATTTTGTCATTGACCAAAGCTATGATAAATGTACACATCTAGCATTTAGTGTATTTAAATCCATAGGTGAAAGCTAAAGGACCTTAAGTCCATTTTTTGATATTTTTTTATTTTTATTGATTCTAATTCAGAATTGGGTATGTCATCTTTAAAGACCTTTACTGAATATTTTATAAAATGTGACTTAAGACCCTTCACTTTTCACCTACAGAAATAACTAGACTATGAATAATGATAATGAATACTGGGTTGATGCCTGTGTCCAGGTTTCCAGAAGTGCTAGCCACCAACTACATACATTTCACTGGATCCCATATTTCCAACAATTTTAATGCAATATAAATAGTCAGTTACTGTTGAGAGTACCTACATATCCAACTTAAAAAAAAACTGCATTTTAGTCACCCTTCTTAGTATTATATTTTTATTATTAATATTCCAGCTATAACATTTCACTGCTGAAGTAAGTCCTTTTAAGGTGACTAAACTGAAATGTATAAAATAATAAATTAAAGCAGCACTGTTAGGTATGGGAAACACCACCATTTCTTTTTTGTAGCAATTATTTCAGTTGGCTATTTGCTTAGATTTGAATCGGCATCATACAGCTATGCTTTGTATTCATTCATTGTGTAGTCACCGTTAGGCATCCTTATCTGCTTGTGTGAACTGTACAGCT